>OY997264.1:592892929-602892929 GCA_963921465.1 Triticum timopheevii | reverse complement strand
GCCAGGCATTTTTACGTTTTACCCCCTAGCTGTGCGAACGAGCCGCTTATAAGAGAGGCGAGGATCTAGATCCAACTCACACCATTCTCCTTCCGCAAGAACTCATCAAAGCGCCTCTGACAAAAAATCCATTCCATCATGGATAGTCGACACGGCTCCTCCTCTCGCGCTCCCAGCCCTCAGCCGGGAGATTGGGGGAGGTGCTCAGTTCCACACAGCGAGCTAGTGACGCTCCAAACCAAGGGATATCTTCCCCCAGCCTTCATGGTTCCGGTTCGATCCGGACTGGCCACCTTCAGGGGCGGAAAGCAGGCGGAGAGCGCCCCCAACCCTTCCAAAGGAGAGCGGGTATGCTTCGTCCCTTACCTAATAAGGGGACTCGGATTTCCCATACATCCGTTTCTTCGGGGGCTCTTGGATTTCTACGGACTCCAGCTTCACCACCTTACGCCTGCCTCCATCCTGCACATCGCGGGCTTTGTAGCTCTTTGCGAGCTGTTCTTGGGCATCGAGCCCCATTTCGCGCTATGGAAGAGATTGTTTTGCCTCGTTCCCCGTTCTCACGAGGGGTCGATATATCAAGTGGGCGGAGCCGAAATATGGCGCATCACCGGGACCGGATATCTATCCGGTACCCCGAAGAAGGCATCCGAAGACTGGCCTTCGGAATGGTTCTATATGGAGGACGCCCCTCTACCGGATCCAGTTTGGATTGGCCTCCTGGAGTTCAGCAACGCTCCCTTGAAGAAACGCCTGAGTTGGCGCCCGCGGAGCCCTCAACGGGAGGATGATGGGAGCGTCCATTATCTGATGGGCCGGATTAAGTTACTGGCCCACTCCGGTTTGACCATGATCGGAGTCATGGCCACGTGCATTATGCGAGGGGTGCATCCGCTCCAATATAGGGGCCACCACATGTGGTATTTTAACGGGGAAGATGACGCCACCCGTCATGGCCGATGTCGGTGTCAAAACCGGCGGATCTCGGGTAGGGGGTCCCGAACTGTGCGTCTAGGCGGATGGTAACAGGAGACAAGGGACACGATGTTTTACCCAGGTTTGGGCCCTCTTGATGGAGGTAAAACCCTACGTCCTGCTTGATTGATATTGATGATGCGGGTATTACAAGAGTAGATCTACCACGAGATCAAGAAGGCTAAACCCTAGAACCTAGCCTATGGTATGATTGTTCTAATGGTTGTTCGTCCTATGGACTAAAGCCATCCGGTTTATATAGACACCGGAGAGGGCTAGGGTTACATAGAGTCGGTTACAATGGTAGGAGATCTACGTATCCGTATCGCCAAGGTTGCCTTCCACGCCAAGGAAAGTCCCATCCGGACACGGGACGAAGTCTTCAATCTTGTATCTTCATAGTCTTGGAGTCCGGCCGATGATGATAGTTCGGCTATCCGGACACCCACTAGTCCAAGACTCCCTCAGTTGCCCCCGAACCAGGCTTCAATGACGACGAGTCCGGCGCGCATATTGTCTTCGGCGTTGCAAGGCGGGTTCTCCTCCAAATTCCATGTGCTTGCCGAATAGTGTCCGGCTTCCTTACAAATGCCGCATTCCTTGGCTTCCACGCCCAATAATGGCCCTCTTCCATGCGTCGCACGAATGCGAAAGGCTAGGGTATTTTCATATTTTACCCCCTAGCTGCGCAAATAATATGCCTATAATAGAGGCAAGAATCTAGATCTAAATCACACCATCCTCCTTCCGCGAGTACTCATCGGAGCTCCTCTGACCAAAAATCCACTCTATCATGGACCGTCAACGCGGCTCCTCCTCTCACGCCCCTAGCCCTTAGCCAGGAGATTGGAGTAGATGTTCAGTTCCGCACCACGAGCTGGTGATGCTCCAAACGGAGGGATACCTTCCTCCGACCTTTATGGTCCCGGTCCGAGCCGGGCTGGCCACCTACAAAGGTGGAAAGCAAGCGGAGGCCACCCCTAGTCCCTCTAAAGGGGAGCGGGTGTGCTTCGTCCCTTATCTAATAAGGGGGCTCGGATTTCCCATACATCCGTTCCTCCAGGGGCTTCTGGAGTTCTACGGACTCCAGCTTCATCACCTCACGCCCGCCTCCATTCTGCATATCGCGGGTTTCGTAGCTCTCTGCGAGCTGTTCCTGGGCATCGAGCCCCATTTTGCGCTGTGGAAGAGACTATTCTGCCTTGTACCCCGTTCTCACGAGGGGTCAATATATCAAGTGGGCGTAGCCGAAATATGGCGCATCGCCGGGACCGGATATCTATCCGGGACCCCCAAGAAAGCGTCCGAAGACTGGCCCTCGGAATGGTTTTATGTGGAAGATGCTCCACTGCTGGACCCAGTTCGGATCAGCCTCCCGGAGTTCAGCAAGGCTCCTCTGAAGAAACGCCTAAGTTGGCGCCCACGGAGCCCTCAACAGGAGGAAGACATGAGCGTCCATTATTTGATGGGCCGGATAAGGTTGCTGGCCCATTCAAGATTGACCATGATCGGAGTCATGGCCACGTGCATTATGCGAGGGGTGCAGCCGCTTCAATATAGGGGCCACCCCATGTGGGATTTCAACAGGGAGAATGACGCCACCCGTCATGGCCGCAAGGGGCCGGGATCGGCCGCGGATCTGGTGAAGATCCTATCCGGCCTGTTCAAGGGGGAGAAGGAGGACTTCCTCCGGACGAGCCCATTTAATGGGTTCTCCATGAATAACCCTCGGAGCTGGGTAAGCGGACGTTTATTCATCCGACCCGTGCTTTCAAAGCCGAGTGCCTTACTCTGTGATTTTGACGCAGGAACTGCGCCAGGATGTGGAGGACATTCACAGTCTGGCTCCACAACCTGAAGATCCGGGAAGATCCCTCGATCCGGCCTCTGAAGAGGATCCGGATATAAAGATGGAGCTGATCGGCGGGGTGTTCCACCAACTTAGCATGGACAATGCTCTAGTCGCCATCACGGCTGACTACCACGGCCTATCTCCGGCTTCCCAGGTAATCATGACCGGAGTCTTGACACCATTACTTCGTCCTCGCGTATTTCTTACCGTCATATACAACAGTGTCTCGCAGGAGGTGCCTTCAAGGCGGGAAGCCGAACCCGCGGCGGCTAACCAACAAGGGTCAGTCCGGCCCAGTAGGCGGAAGAGGGGTGCGGTACGAATCGAAACGTCACCGCAACGGTATAGCTCGCGACCGTTGTTTAGGAAAAGATTCCTAGGAGGTGTATTAATGCCCATTACTTTTCCAGGAGAAAGAGCGCTCGCTGGACTATGCCCGAAGAGGTTGCCAACCAAGCCTCCGCCAGCCAGGCTCCAACACCTGGTCCGGAGGGGGAGGCGAGCGCGAGGCGCGAGCCGGATACTCCTCCAACGGAGGATGCCGACAGGCAGTCCGCCACAGGGTCTGAGGTGGAGAGCGCTATGAATCATAGGCGCCGCCGGGCAGTTCTTTGTGACGCGTGTTTCTCCCCAGAGGCATTGAATGCCTTTAACGCGGGAGACGCGCACCTCCGTGCCGCTCAAGATGGTTTAGCCAGAGCCACGGAGCAGTATGTAAAAGACTTACGGGTAAAGGATTATAATAGTTGTATATGCCAGTAGCCCCCAAGACTTAAAGTAGTTAAAAGAACTGATTTAAGGATCATTTTATATGTAGGATCTTACGGAAAAGAATACCCAATTGTCTCAGGAGCTACAAGGGTGCAAGGCCCAACTTGAGGCCGCACTAGATGCCGCAGGAGGAGATAACGAGACCCCCTCCTGTAACACATATTTCGAAAAGATAAGCAGTGTGCGGCGTGCGTGTGAATCTGACAATAGTATTGCAGATGTTGCCGGACTTGATCCGGACAAGCAACAGCTACTGCGCCAGCTGAAGGCTGGCGAGAGGGTGCTTATGAAGGTGCAGCAGGAGAGGAACAAGCTCCAAGATGCCCACACCCAGCTGGGAGAAGAGTTGAAATGTGTGCGGGCCCAGCTATCTGGCTCCGTAAAGGAGAATCAGCGGCTTCGTCGCGGCATTTATAGTAAGTGCTTGAGAAAACTCTTTTGAAAAGAAGAGTTCGGCGAGGAAGTCGATTGACAGAAATGTGTCTTTAGGTGTTCTCACAGGTCGCCCTGCAGAGGAAATGCCCGGTTCAACGGGTGACCAACTCCTCGAGCTGATGCAACTACACGAACGTGTGCGGCAAGCGACGAGTGGTGTCGCCTAGGGCTTATGGCCGTCCGTTTCCCTACCCGAAAGCCTTGAAGGGCTAGCCGATAAGCTGCAGGGAGCATGGCAGCGCTTCCGTCTATGGAAGATATCGGCCTGTCGTCAAGGCGCTAGGGAGGCCTGGGCCATGGTGAAGACGTGGTACAAGAAAGCGGATCCGAACCACATGGCCGAGGTCGGACCTGTGGGGCCCGATGGGAAGGAGATCCCTGTGAGCTTAATGTACGGCCAAGTAGAGTTGGCCGCTAAGTATTCCCAACAGGACTGTCAATTAGACAGCCTATTAGACGGGATTGGAGAGGAGTACAGTCAGTCGATTTGACGATGTATTTTGAAATGACATGTAAAATGCCTTCTAGCCGGATTGTAGATCGTTTGTCTTTGCCGACCTTTTCGCTTCAACCTCGGGACCCTAGAGTCTGGAGTGTGTCCGAATACCTTCTCAGTTATGAAAAAAGTGGGGCATGCATGGAGACCAGGTGTAGGGGTCATAAGTGCTCTATCAGACAAGTGCCCAACTAGTTATGTTATATTACATGGTTAGTAAGAAACATCTTCCAGGGAGAATAGTTCCGTTAAGGGTTCCTTTCCCTGGGTGGCATGCCCTAAGGTGCATGCCCATACTGCGAAAAGAGTAGAAAAAGCATCTGGGGGCAGATAAATTGAATAAGTAATAAATCATCTTTCAAGTCACCGACCGAATATTCCCTTAAGAATGCTAGCTTTCGGCTTCACCCAGTCTGAGGTACACATCCGGCTGACCCGGCAGTAACAATCGCAGAGGTGCTCCCTTTACCTCTTAGCCGAACAATCGGGAACGTAGGGGTAAGCACAGGAGCCAGGCAACCTAGCTTGGCCAAAACTTAAGTCATATCGATGCATATAATGGTGAATAAAATGTACATGCGGAAGTGTGACGCATGTATTGGGCATGAAGCCCGTACAAATAAGCTTCTGTTAAAGAAGCCCCCAGGTAAAATGAGTGCTAGGAGAACATCAAGTGTGTGCGATCAATGCGCAAATCAGCCTATCAAAGGCTTTTTACTGGAAGAAAAAATAAATAAATAAAAGAAAAGGGGAAGAAGGAGGGGGATAAGAGACAATGAATAATATAAAAGGTGGACGGCGGAGGGAGACGGGCGTAGAATCTTCGGAGACGGGCTGCGTTCCATGGGTTTGGCTCGAGTCGGTTATCCGATGAGTTACGTAGATGGTATGCTCCGCCGGTCAGGACTTGGTCGATGATGAAGGGACCTTCCCATTTGGGCTTAAGTTTGTCCTTTTTCTTGTCCGGCAGGCGTAGAACGAGTTCGCCAACATTGTAAGTCTTGGCCCGTTCTTCTCTGCTTTGGTATCTTCGAGCCTGCTGCTGATAGAATGCGGAACGAGTTTTTGCCACGTCCCGCTCCTCCTCTAAGGCGTCCAAACTGTCCTGCCGATCTAACTCGGCTTCCCTTTCTTCGTACATGCGCACGCGAGGTGAGTCATGAATTATGTCGCAGGGCAGAACTGCCTCTGCGCCGTACACCATAAAGAAGGGTGTGAATCCGGTAGTGCGGTTTGGCGTGGTCCGCAGCCCCCAGAGTACGGAGTCGAGCTCCTCTACCCAGTGCGTGTTAGATTCCTTGAGGGACCGCACTAGTCTGGGTTTGATGCCGCTCATGATTAGACTGTTTGCTCGTTCGACTTGTCCGTTAGTTTGGGGGTGATAGACTGAAGCATAGTCGAGCTTGATGCCCATGTTTTTGCACCAGAGTTTAACCTCGTCGACCGTGAAATTTGTGCCGTTATCGGTGATGATGCTATGGGGGACACCGTAACGGTGTACTACCCGGATATGAAGTCTATCACGGGTCCGGATTCAGCCGTTTTAACTGGTTTGGCCTCTATCCATTTGGTGAATTTGTCCACCATAACCAATAGGTATTTTTGCTTGTGGGTTCCCCCTTTAAGGGGTCCGACCATATCAAGCCCCAGACCACGAACGGCCAGGTGATGGGTATAGTTTTGAGGGCGGTGGGTGGCATGTGGCTTTGATTAGCAAAGAGCTGGAAACCAATGCATCGTTGGACTAAGTCCTGAGCGTCTGCCCGGGCCGTCGGCCAATAAAATCCTATACGGAAGGCCTTGCCAACAAGCGCTCGAGCTACGGCGTGGTGCCCACCGAGTCCGGCATGAATTTCAGCCAGGAGATTTCGCCCTTCCTCTTCAGAGATACACCTTTAAAGGACTCCGGTTGTGCTTTTCTTATAAAGCTCTCCCTCATGGACCTTGTGGGATTTAGATCGCCGAACTATGTAGCGGGCCTCATTTTGGTCTTCGGGGAGTTCCTGCCGAGTTAAGTAGGCTAGGAATGGTTCTGTCCACGGGGCGATTACTGCCATTATTTCGTGGGCTGAGGGTGTTATTTCATTGGCTGAGCCACCTACCATGTCAGAATGTTCCGTGCTGGGTGGCGTGGTCGTTTCAGGGTTGCTATTTCCGGACTCCTCTTCCCACAGTACGGAGGGCTTAAAGAGCCGCTCCAAAAAGATGTTGGGAGGGACGGCGTCGCGTTTTGCGCCGATGCGTGCCAACACGTGGGCTGCCTGGTTGTTGTCCCAGGCTACGTGATGGAATTCGAGTCCTTTGAACCGAGCTGACATTTTTAAGACGTCGTTACGGTAGGCTGCCATTTTCGGATCCTTGGCGTCGAAGTCTCCATTTACTTGGGATATCGCGAGGTTTGAATCCCCACGGACCTCTAGGCGTTGAATGCCCATGGAGATGGCCATCTGGAGATCGTGTAGAAGGGCCTCGTATTCGGCTGTGTTGTTGGAGTCCGTGTACATTATTTGAAGTACATACTGGACTGTATCTCCGGTTGGGGACGTCAAGACGACGCCAGCCCCCAAGCCGGCCAACATTTTAGAGCCGTCGAAGTGCATAATCCAATTGGAGTATGCGCCGTACTCTTTAGGGAGTTCGGCTTCTGTCCATTCTGCGACGAAGTCAGCCAAAACTTGCGACTTTATAGCTCGTCGTGGTTTGTAGGTTATATCGAATGGTAAAAGCTCAATGGCCCATTTTGCAATTCTGCCCGTCGCGTCGCGATTGTTTATGATGTCGTTGAGAGGTACTTCGGAGGCCACTGTGATCGAACACTCTTGAAAGTAGTGTCATAGCTTCCGGGATTCCATAAACACCGCGTACGCTATCTTTTGATAATGTGGGTATCGAGACTTGCATGGAGTTAGGACAGTGGATACGTAATACCTGGTTTTTGAAGAGGGGATTTGTGCCCTTCTGTTTCTCGTTCGACGACGAGCACTGCGCTTACAACTTGATGTGTTGCCGCGATATATAATAGCATTGGTTCGCCCAAGTTGGGCGCGGCTAGGATCGGATTTGTTGCCAGTACGGCTTTTATTTCTTCGAGTCCGGCTTTGGCAGCGTCCGTCCATGCGAAATGTTCGGTGCGCCTGAGGAGGCGATAGAGAGGAAATGCTTTTTCTCCCAAACGGGAGATGAAGCGGCTTAAGGCCGCCATGCATCCAGTCAATTTTTGTATTTGTTTGAGGTCTTTTGGGATGTCCAATTGGGACAGAGCTCGGATCTTGGATGGGTTTGCTTCAATTCCTCTGCCAGATACAATGAAGCCCAAGAGTTTTCCGGCTCGGCGGTTGTCGAATGTGAGCCTCAAATCGTCTATTAATGTTTCGACGTGTTTGGTCTTGACGACCACATCGTCTACGTATGCCTCCACTGTTTTGCCGATCTGGGTAGCCAAACATGTCTGAATCATGCGCTGATATGTTGCGCCGGCGTTTTTAAGTCCGAAGGGCATTGTGTTGAAGCAGAATGGTCCGTATGGCGTAATGAATGCCGTTGCGGCCTGGTCTCTTTCTGCCATCTTGATTTGATGGTATCCGGAGTATGCGTCATGGAAACACAATGAATCGTGCCCCGCGGTGGCATCGATGATTTGGTCGATGCGGGGTAGGGGGAAAGGATCCTTTGGACAGGCCTTATTAAGGTCTTTAAAATCCACACAGAGGCGCCAGGATTTGTCCTTTTTTGGTACCATTACCAGGTTTGCTAGCCAGTCCAGATGTTTTATGTCTCTGATGAATCCGGCTTCAAATAGTTTGGCTAGCTCCACTCCCATTGCCTGTATTTTGGGGTCGAAAAATCGTCGAAGGGCCTGCTTGACTGGCTTGAATCCTTTTAGGATGTTTAGGCTGTGCTCTGTCAGCCTGGGTGGGATTCCTGGCATATCTGAAGGGTGCCAGGCAAAAATGTCCCAATTTTCCCGAAGGAATTATCGTAGTGCGGCTTCTACATCAGGGTTTAATTGTGACCCGATGGAGGCCGTCTTTGTGGGGTCCATGGGATGGACCTGGAATTTGACTATCTCGTCTGCTAGTTTCAAAGATGTGGACTTGGATGTCTTGTCGAGTATCACGTCGTCCCTATCCACCGTGGAGCGTAATACCGTGAGTTCTTTTGCCGCTAGTGCTTCGAATAGTGCCTCTAGGGCTAGCGCGGCTGTTTTGTTCTCGGCGCGGAGTGCTATGTCCGGATCACTCATTAGGGTGATAATTCCATTGGGCCCGGGCATTTTGAGTTTCATGTACCCGTAATGGGGAACGACTTGGAAAATTGTGAATGCCTCTCGCCCCAATAGAGCGTGATATCCGCTGATGAACGGGGCCACTTGTAATGTGACTACTTCGGACCTATAGTTGTCCGGCGAGCCGAACACCACGTCTAGTGTGATTTTTCCTGTGCAGCGTACTTCCCGACTAGGGATTATTCCTCTAAAGGTTGTGCTGCTTCGCTCAATACGTCTCCAGTCTATTTCCATTTTTGGACGGTTTCCTCGTAGATGAGGTTTAATCTGCTGCCCCCGTCCTTGAGTACCTTGGTAAGACGAAAGCCGTCCACTATGGGACTGAGAACCAATGCGGCTGGCGCTCGGGCTGTTCGGAATTTAGGTTCGTCGCTGGCGTTGAAGGTGATTGCCGTGTCGCTCCATGGATTTTTTGTTGCTACTTGGTAGACTTCGGCGAGGCTACGGATTGTTCGTTTCCGCATATTATTTGATGCGAAAGTCTCGAAGACTGTTGATACCCTACTGGTGCTGTTAGGTTGGTTTTCTGAGGCTAGAAGCCCTTCGCCACTTTTGGCCACCTGCCGTAGTATCCAACATGCTCGGAGGCTATGTGTTGGAGTGGCGCCTTCTGCATTATGGATTTTGCAGGGGCCGCTGAGCCATCCTTCCAGTATGGTTCTGTACCCTTTAGGGGTTTTTTGCTTTTTGGTTTTTGATCCAGGTGCTTGAATATGCTGCACCTTTTTATCCCGGACTAGGGTTGTGTTAAGGGCCGGATTGTCCCAAAATCTAGTTTTGGTTTTCCAGGCACTCTCCATCGCACAGTACTTTTGTACTATGGTTGCCAGGTCGGCGAAGTGCGCGACCTTGCGGCGATTTATGGCGTTCATAATTCCCTTGTCCGTGCAATTACTGCAAAAAATAGAGATTGCGCTTTCCTCATGGCGGTCCTTTATCCTGTCCATAACCAGGAGGAATCTGGCCCAATAATGATGTACTGTCTCGTCGGGCTCTTGCCGTATTTGAGATAGATCGCTTATACTTGGGTGGGTGGGTGGAACTAAAATCAGAACCCCACCCAATCTGAGGCTCAAGGGCTGAGGAGTTTCCGGATTTGGAAGCATGGACTGCTCGAGATCGTCCGGCGAATCCAGTCCGCTGCCTGACTTTAGGTTTAGTACTCGGTTGGCGTCCATCCCTCCGCGGGAGTCCGGCATGGAGGGATCGGGAATCCGGACATAACTGGTTTTTAACGTAGGGGAAGAATCGCCACGTTGTTATTCTACCACGACAACATGGTGGGTAGCCTGGGGAGAGTTAATTTCTCTCAGATCGGGTTTAAGCCCAATCTGATCGTAGTCTATAGCGACTCCCAGGGTGGCGATGCGATCCAAGAGCTCGTTCGTGGACGAGATCTCCATTGGATCCAGCTGCTCGGCGAGTTCTGAGTTAATGCGAAGATCGCTTTTGATGACCTGAGAGGTCATCGTGGAAGCGGTGGCCGAACAGGCGGTCATAAGAAAACCACCTAACCGGATAGCTTGACCAGTGGCCAAGGCTCCTTTGGCAATGGCACCATCTTTAAAGTCGGTAAGAGGCATCCTTCCTAATTGCGACGGCACAGAGGAACTCTCAATGAAAGCACCAATGTCGGTGTCAAAACCGGCGGATCTCGGGTAGGGGGTCCCGAACTGTGCGTCTAGGCGGATGGTAATAGGAGACAAGGGACACAATGGTTTACCCAGGTTCGGGCCCTCTTGATGGAGGTAAAACCCTACGTCCTGCTTGATTGATATTGATGATGTGGGTATTACAAGAGTAGATCTACCACGAGGTCAAGAAGGCTAAACCCTAGAAGCTAGCCTATGGTATGATTGTTGTAATGGTTGTTCGTCCTACGGACTAAAGCCATCCGGTTTATATAGATATCGGAGAGGGCTAGGGTTACATAGAGTCGGTTACAATGGTAGGAGATCTACATATCCGTATCGCCAAGCTTGCCTTCCATGCCAAGGAAAGTCCCATCCGGACACGGGACGAAGTCTTCAATCTTGTATCTTCATAGTCTTGGAGTCTGGCCGATGATGATAGTTCGGCTATCCGGACACCCCCTAGTCCAGGACTCCCTCAGCCGCAAAGGGCCGGGGTCGGCCGCCGATCTAGTAAAGATCCTGTCCGGCTTGTACAAGGGGGAGAAGGAGGACTTCCTCCGCACGAGTCCATTGAATGGATTCTCCATGAATAACCCTCGGAGCTGGGTAATTGGACGCTTATCTATCTGATCCATATTTCCAAAGTCAAGTGTCTTACTTTGTGACGTTGGCGCAGGAGCTGCGCCGGGACGTGGAGGGCATTCAAAGCCTGACTCCACAGCCCGAGGATCCAGGACGATCCCTTGATCCGGCCTCCGAAGAGGATCCGGACATAAAGGTGGAGCTGATTGACGGGGTGTTCCACCAACTTAGCATGGATAATGCTCTAGTCGCCATTACGGCTGACTACCCCGGTTTATCTCCGGCTTCCCAGGTGACTACGACCGGAGTCTTGGCATCATCATTTGATCCATGCTCATTTCTGACCATCATATATCGATGGTGCATCGCAGGAGGCGCCTTTAAGGCGGGAAGCCGAACCCGCGGCGGCTGACCAACAAGGGTCAGCTCGGCCCTGCAGGCGGAAAAGGAGTGCGGTGCGAATCGAAACGTTGCCGCAACGGTACAGGGCACCGCCATTTTTAAGGAAAAAATCCCTAGGAGTTTTATTAACGCTCATGACTTTTCAAGGAGAAAGAGCGCTCGCCGGATAGTGTCCGGAGAGGTTGCCAATCAAGCCTCCGCCAGCCATGCTCCAACGCGTGGTCCGGAAGGGGAGGCGAACACAAGGCATGAACCGGATGCTCCTCCAATGGAGGATGTCGATGGGCTGTCCGCCACCAGGTCTGAGGTGGAGAGCGCCATGAATCACAGGCGTTGCCGGACAGCTCTTCGTGACGCGTGTTTCTCCCCGGAGGCGTTGAATGCTTTTAATGCGGGAGACGCGCACCTCCGTGCAGCTCAAGATGGTTTAACCAGAGCCACGGAGCAGTATGTGAAGGACATACGGGTAAGGAATTTTAATAGTTATATATGCCAGTAGCCCCTGAGACTTAAAATAGTTAGAATAACTGATTTAAGGATCATTCGTTATGCAGGATCTTACAGAGAAGAATACCCACCTGTCCCAGGAGCTTCAAGAGTGCAAGGCCCAACTTGAGGCCGCACTGTCCGCCACAGGGGGAGCTACAGAGACCCCCGCTGGTAATACATACTTCGAAAAGATAAGTAGTTAATAAAGTGCGGTGTGTGCATAAATCTGACAATAATATTGCAGAGGGTGCCAGACTAGATCCGGACAAGCAACAGCTACTGCGCCAGCTGAAGGCTGGCGAGAGGGTGCTAATGAAGGTGCAGCAGGAGAGAAACAAGCTCCAAGATGCCCACACCCAGCTGGGAGAAGAGCTGAAAGGTGTTCGGGCCCAGCTGTCTGGCTCCGTGAAGGAGAATCAGCGGCTTCGTCGCGGCATTTATAGTAAGTGCTTGAGCAAACTCATTTGAAAAGAAGAGTTTGGCGAGGAAGTCGATTGACAGAAATGTGTCTTTAGGTGTGCTCACAGGTCGCCCTGTGGAGGAAATGCCCGGTTCAACGGGTGACCAACTCCCCGAGCTGATGCAACTGCAAGAACATGTTCGGCAAGCGATGAATGGCATCACCCAGGCCTTATGGCCATCCGTCTCCCTACCCGAAAGCCTTGAAGGACTTGCCGAGAAGCTGCAGGGAGCACGGCAGCGCTTCCGTCTGTGGAAGATATCGGCCTGCCGTCAAGGCGCCAGGGAGGCCTGGGCCATGGTAAAGACGTGGTACAAGAAGGCGGATCCGAACCACATGGCCGAGGGCGGACCTGTGGGGCCCGATGGGAAGGAGATCCCTGTGAGCTTAATGTACGGCCAAGTAGAGTTGGCCGCTAAGTATTTCCAACAGGACTGTAAATTAGACAGCCTGTTAGACGGGATTGAAGAGGAGTACAATCAGTCAATTTGACGATGTATTTTAAAATGACATGTAAAATGCCTTCTAGTCGGATTGTAGATCGTTTGTGTTTGCCGACCTTTTCGCTTCAACCTCGGGACCCTAGAGTCCGGAGTGTGTCCGAATACCTTCTCGGTTATGAAAAAGAACTGGGGCATGCATGGAGACCAGGCATAGGGGTCATTAGTGCTTTATCAGACAAGTGCCCAACTAGTTATGTTATATTACATGGTTAGTAAGAAACATCTTCCAGGGAGAATAGTTCCGTTAGGGGTTCCTTTCCCTGGGAGGCATGCCCTAACGTGCATGTCCATACTGCAAAGATAGCAGATAAAGCATCTGGGGGCGGATAAGTTAAATAAGTAATAAATCGTCTTTCAAGTCACCGACCGAATATTCCCTTAGGAACGCTAGCTTTCGGCTTCACCCAGTCTGAGGTACACATCCGGCTGACCCGGCAGTAACAATCGCAGAGGTGCTCCCTTTACCTCCTAGCCGAACAATCGGGAACGTAGGGGTAAGCACAGGATCCAGGCAACCCAGCTTGGCCAAAACTTAAGTCATATCGATGCATATAATGGTGAATAAAAGGTACATGCGGAAGCATGACACATGTGTTGGGCATGAAGCCCGTATAAATAATCTTCTGTCAAAGAAGCCCCCAGGTATAATGAGTGCTTGGAGCACATCAAGCATGTGCGAACAATGCGCAAATCAGCCTATAGAAGGCTTTTACTAAAAAAATAGTGGGAAGAAGGAGGGGGACAAGAGACAGTGAAAATGTAAAAGGTGGACGGAGGAGGGAGACGAACTCTGAGTCCGGCGCTAGGCGTAGAATCTTCGGAGACGGGCTGCGTTCCATGGGTTCGGCTCGAGTCGGTTGTCAAATGCGTTACGTAGACGGTATGCTCCGCCGGTTAGGACTTGGTCGATGATGAAGGGACCTTCCCACTTGGGCTTAAGTTTGTACTTTTTCTTGTCCGGCAGGCGTAGAACAAGTTCGCCAACATTGTAAGTTTTGGCCCGTACTTCTTTGTTTTGATATCTTCGAGCCTGCTGCTGATAGAATGCGGAACGAGCTTTTGCCACGTCCCGCTCCTCCTCTAAGGCATCCAAACTGTCCTGCCGATCCAGCTTGGCTTCTCTTTATTTGTACATGCGCATGCGAGGTGAGTCATGAATTGTATCGCAGGGCCGAACTGCCCCGGCGCCGTACACCATAAAAAATGGTGTGAACCTGGTAGTGTGGTTTGGCGTGGTCCGCAGCCCCCAGAGTACGGAGTCGAGATCCTCTACCCAGTGCGTGTTAGATTCCTTGAGGGACCGCACTAGTCTGGGTTTGATGCCGCTCATGATTAGACCGTTTGCTCGTTTGACTTGACCGTTAGTTTGGGGGTGATAGACTGAAGCGTAGTCGAGCTTGATACACATGTTTTTGCACCAGATTTTAACCTCGTCGGCTGTAAAATTCGTGCCGTTATCGGTGATGATGCTGTGGGGGACACCATAACGGTGTACTACCCCGGATATGAAGTCTATCACGGGTCCGGATTCGACCGTTTTAACTGGCTTATCCTCTATCCATTTGGTGAATTTGTCCACCATGACCAATAGGTATTTTTGATTGTGGGTTCCCCCTTTAAGGGGTCCAAACATATCAAGCCCCCAGACCATGAACGGCCAGGTGATGGGTATAGTTTTGAGGGCGGTGGGTGGCATGTGGCTTTGATTAGCAAAGAGCTGGCAGCCGACGCACCGTTAGACTAAGTCCTGAGCATCTGCCCATGCAGTCGGCCAATAAAATCCTGTACGGAAGGCTTTGCCTACAAGGGCCCGGGCTGCGGCGTGGTGCCCACCGAGTCCGGCATGAATTTCAGCCAGGAGATTTCGCCCTTCCTCTTCGGAGATACACCTTTGAAGGACTCCGGTTGTGCTTTTATTATAAAGCTCTCCCTCATGGACCTTGTAGGCTTTAGATCGCCGAACTATGCAGCGGGCCTCATTTTGGTCTTCGGGGAGTTCCTGCCGAGTTAAGTAGGCTAGGAATGGTTCCATCCACGGGGCGATTATTGCCATTATTTCGTGGGTTGAGGGTGTTATTTCGTTGGTTGAGCCACCGACTGTGTCAGAATGTTCCGTGTTGGGTGGCGCGGTTGCTTCCGGGTTGCTATTTCCGGGCTCCTCTTCCCATAGTACGGATGGCTTAAATAGCCACTCCAGGAAGATGTTTGGAGGGACGACGTCACGTTTTGCGCCGATGCGGGCCAACACGTCGGCTGCCTGGTTGTTGTCCCGGGCTACATGGTGGAATTCGAGTCCTTCGAACCGAGCTGACATTTTTAAGACGACGTTATGGTAGACTGCCATTTTTGGATCCTTGGCGTCAAAGTCTCCATTTACTTGGGATATTGCAAGGTTTGAATCCCCGCGGACCTCTAGGCGTTGAATGCCCATGGAGATGGCCATCCGGAGACCATGTAGAAGGGCCTCATATTCGGCTGCGTTGTTGGTGGCCGCGTACATTATTTGAAGTATGTATTGGACTGTATCTCCGGTTGGGGACGTCAAGACAACGCCAGCCCCCAGGCCGGCCAACATTTTAGAGCCGTTAAAGTGCATAATCCAATTGGAGTATGCGTCGTATTCTTTAGGGAGTTCGGCTTCAGTCCATTCAGCGACGAAGTCAGCCAAAACTTGCGACTTTGTAGCTTGCCGTGGTTTGTAGCTTATATTGAAGGTAAAAGCTCAATGGCCCATTTTGCAATCCTGCCCGTCGCGTAGCGATTGTTTATGATGTCGTTGAGAGGTACTTCGGAGGCCACTGTTATTGAACACTCTTGAAAGTAGTGTCGTAGCTTCCGGGATGCCATGAACACCATGTACGCTATCTTTTGATAATGTGGGTACTGGGACTTGCATGGAGTTAGGACAGTGGATACGTAGTACACTGGTTTTTGAAGAGGGAATTTGTGCCCTTCTGTTTCTCGTTCGACGACGAGTACTGTGCTTACAACTTGATGTGTTGCCGCGATATATAAAAACATTGGTTCGCCCAAGTTTGGCGCAGCCAGGACCGGATTTGTTGCCAGTATGGCTTTTATTTCTTCGAGTCCGGCTGTGGCAGCGTCCGTCCATTCGAAGTGTTCGGTGCGCCTGAGGAGGCGATAGAGGGGCAATGCTTTTTCTCCCAAACGGGAGATGAAGCAGCTTAGGGCCGCCACGCATCTAGTAAATTTTTGTATTTGTTTGAGGTCTTTTGGGATGTCCAATTGTGACACAGCTCGGATCTTGGCTGGGTTTGCTTCAATTCCTCTACCGGATACAATGAAGCCCAAGAGCTTTCCAGCTGGTACGCCGAAAATGCACTTTTCTGGGTTAAGCTTAATGTCATATGCTCGGAGGTTGTCGAATGTCAGACTCAAATCGTCTATTAGAGTTTCGGCGTGTTTGGTCTTGACGACCACGTCGTCTATGTATGCCTCCACAGTTGTGCCGATCTGGGTAGCCAGACATGTCTGAATCATGCGCTGATATGTTGCGCCGGCGCTTTTAAGTCCGAAGGGCATTGAAGCAGAATGGTCCGTAGGGAGTAATGAATGCCGTTGCAGCCTGGTCTGTTTCCACCATCTTGATTTGATGGTATCCAGAGTATGCGTCAAGGAAACACAATGAATCGTGCCCTGCGGTAGCATCGATGATTTGGTTGATGCGGGGGAGGGGGAAGGGATCCTTTGGACAGGCCTTATTAAGTTGGGCATTAAACTTGACTACGCATCCGTATACCACCCTCAAAGAAACGGCCAAGTCAAAATGGCCAATGGTCTAATCATGAGTGGCATTAAGCCCAGACTAGTGCGCTCTTTACGAGAATCAGACAAGCACTAGGTTGAGGAACTTGATTCCGTACTCTGGGGACTCCACACCACGCCCAATCGAACAACCAGATACACACCCTTCTTTATGGTGTACGGCGCAGAGGCCATATTGCCCTGCGACATTATTCATTACTCACCTAAGTGTGCAGGTACGAAGAGAGAGAAGCTGAACTAGATCGGCAGGATGACCTAGATGGACTCAAAGAGGAGCGCGATGTTGCTAAAGCCCATTCCGCATTTTATCAATAACAGGCCAGGTGTTACCAAAGCAGAGAAGTGCGGGCTAAGACAAACAATGTCGGAGAACTTGTTTTATGCCTCCCGAAAAAGAAAAAGGACAAGCTCAAACCCAAATGGGAGGGTCCCTTCATAATAGATGAAGTCCTTACTGGAGGAGCCTATAGCCTTCGCAATGCAGCAGATAATCGCCTTGAGCCGAACCCATGGAACGCTACCTGGCTCCAAAGATTCTACGCATAGTTCAGCCTCCTTAGGTTTCATTTTAACTAGGTTTTTTCCTTTCTCTCTCTTTTTTTGATTTTGTCCTTTTCTTCTCAAATGTTAGTTCAGATCAACCGCATTATTCGGGGTACACATCTTTAAATTTATACACCCCACCATACATGGGAGCTTCTTTAAATGAAGCATTTTATTGAAAGCTTATAAGCTTCCTTTGTCCAGGACGGTTGTTGCTTCTACAATTTTATGCACCTCTATGACTTCAGTTTTTGCCAAGTTGGGTTGCCTTGCTCCTGTGTTTATACCCTACTATAGCGACCAGACCTCAAACAGTCCGATCTCTGTGCTTTAGTATCATCCCTGGAGCAGTAATGCTGACATGCACGGTACTTGAAGGATTTATAACAGAGTAGCAATCACACACTTATTACATCGAATGTCTCAAAAGAGAACTTATTACAATGAATATGGCATAAGGCCATCTAAAAACGATAACAGCGGAAGGCTTGGAAGATAAGTGAGTCCATCAACTCCAACGACATCACTTAGTATAAGACCACGACCTAAGGCACCTTACTCGTCGTCTGAAAAGTCTCCAACATGAACGCTGCAGCCCGAAAAAAGGTCAACACATGGAATATGTTGGCAATGTAACACATATAGAGTAATGAACAAAAATATGCTATACTACATGCATATATGGCTGGTGGAGAGCTCTATGGTTACAGTTTTGCATAAAGCCAATTTTTCCCTACTACAAAGGAATACATTTTAATTCACTACCATGGTGGTTGTTAAACATTGAGAAGGTAGACACCCTCACAATCCCAATTAAGCATCATAATTAAACCCAAAAAATTAAATTAAAGTAACATGGTGAGATTCACATGATAATCCAAGAACTAGATACTGAAAACGTCCATAACCGGGGACACGGCTAACCATGATTAGTTTGTACACTCTGCAGAGGTTTGTGCACTTTTACCCACAAGACTCGATCTCCTCCATTAGATTTCTCGCACTACATGGTGTTTAAGAAACGGATGACCGAGATATAGTCTTTTATAAGCGCTAGCACCTTACGATCGGGTAGACAGTTACACCTACCACTGTAAGAGTTTACATGACTTAATCAACTATGCTAGAGCCCATTGTAGCTTGCGGCTGCACATGGAAGTTTCTAGCATGAATAATCTCATGATCCCTTTGAGCCTGGGTGGCGGTCCATAAAAAAACAGGCAATCGATGGAATACCCAGGTGCCTCAATCCACCCAGATGTGTGTTAAAGTTGCAACCTTAAATAAACAATTAAACAACAATCTCACATCTGTCATGGTTACACTCACCCAATTCATGTCTACTAGCATAGCATGGCAATATAAGCAAACGTAGAAGTAACTCCCAAGGGTTTGATAATATAACAGGTAATAGGCACTACCTCATCTACTTGCCAAAACCCATATATTAATCAGATCCTAACCATCCAATTGTTTGAGGATTGATCTAATGCAATAAAACTGGGTAGTAAAGAGGTACGATCAAAGTGTTACTTGCCTTGCCGATGATCCGTGAAACCTAGAGATTTTAAGTAGCAAGCGGCGCACTCCGGGTACTCTATCGCAAACAAACAAGCATGCAATAAGCACTCATCTAATGCACGGGTAAAACTCAAATAATAAATCTAACCAGAAAGTTCAACTTAAGAACTCCGGTTTGCAAAAAGAATCAAAACAAACGAGGCAACGAAACTCAAATGGCAAAAGAAACAAGCTTCATTTACTAATCTGGACCGAAGTCAAATTTTACAGTAGCAAAAACTTGTTTGAGTTGGTTAAACGGAAAGAGGGTTTCGAGACGAAACTCTAGGCGCTTGAATCGCCTGATTCCGATGAACGAGCGAAAAGATAAACTAAAACAAAAATCGGATCACAAATCGCGATCTGGAATAACCGCGGAAAATCCGAGAAAAAGAAAAACTGACGAACAAGGTAACGAACGAAAGTTCGTTGTATGCGGCGAAACGATGAAAACCGTTCGTTAAAATGAACGACGGATGAACATCCGTTAAATAGATAGACCGAGAAAACCGGTGAACCGATCTAAAAAAATGAACTAAGGTTTCTAAAAAAACGAATCGGTTTTCTGAAAAAAATGGCGGCGGCGAACGGCTGCTACCTCGTCCGGTCCTCCAAGGCTCGGGGCTCCGGCGGGGCGGCGTGGGTGGAGTGGACGGCGGCAGCGGGGTTTGGCTGCGGCGGCTCCCGGCAGCGGCGGGCTGTGGCTCCCGACGGCGGCGGCTTCGGCGGCGGGGCGAGAGGGGGTGAGGCGGCGGGGTTGGGGTGTATTTAAGAGGGGGAGGGGTGGCTTGGGGGAGGGGGCAAGGCGGCGGGGAGGAGGAGCCCGACTCGGACTCCGGTCCGAGTCGGTGGCGGCGGCGCGCGGTTTCCAGGAGGGAGATGGCGGCGCGGGGAGGTGGGCCGGCTCGGCTGGACCTCGACCCAGTCGGGCGCTGGAAGTTTTTTTAGAAAAAAACAAATCCGCCGAAACTAAGAAAAATTCTAAAAAATAAAATAAAATTCTAAAAATGCCAAAAGAAATTTTCACCGTCTAAATGAAATATTTAGGACGAGATGAACATTTTCTTGGCCCTAAAATGCAGTTTTGAAAATCATGCAATTTTTCCTAAATTCAAATAAAATGGCGAAAAACTCCGAAATAAAATCTTATTTGATTTTATTATTAAATCCTCAATATTTCCTTATTTTGGGAAAGTCATTTTATTCCCTCTCTCATATTTTTATAATAGAAATAATTGAAGATAAAATAAATAAAATCAAATGATCCTATTTTCAAGATTTGAGAAAACTCAAATATGAAAATAACGAAATTCCCAACTCTCTACGTGGGTCCTTGAGTTGCGTAGAATTTCTAGGACCAATCCAAAAGGCAATAAAATATGATATGCAATAATGATCTAATCTATAACATTCCAAATTGAAAATTTGGGATGTTACACCTATGTTCCTGATTGTTCGGCTAGGGTGTAAAGGGAGTACCTCTGCGATTGTTACAACCGAGTTATCCGGACCTGTACCTCAGATGGGTGAAGCTGAAAGCTAGCGTTCTTTAGGGAATAATTGGTCAGCACGTATACAACATACTATTTTTTGGAACAATTACGGAATTGCTTGCCTGTACTTCGGATACGAGCCTAGGCATGCATCATTTAGCATGCATCATTTAGTTACAAGGTGATGTATTACGGAACAAGTAAAGAGACTTGCCGGTAACGACATTGAACTAGGTATAGAGATACCGACGATGGAATCTCGGGCAAGTAACATACCGATGGACAACGGGAATTACGTATGTTGTCATAATGGTTCGACTGATAAAGATCTTCGTAGAATATGAAGGAGCCAATATGGGCATCAAGGTTCCGCTATTGGTTATTGACCGGAGAGGTGTCTCGGTCATGTCTACATAGTTCTCGAACCCGTAGGTTCCACACGCTTAACGTTCAATGTCGATTTGGTATTATATAAATTATGTGGTTTGGTGACCGAATGTTGTTCGGAGTACTGGATGAGATCACGGACATGATGAGGAGCTCTGGAATGGTCCGGAGGTAAAGATTAATATATAGGACGATACTATTTGGTCTCCAGAATGGTTTCAGAATGCACCAGAAAGTTATCGGAATACCAAAAGGGGTTCCGGAGGCAACGAAAGTGTATTGGGCCTTGTTGGGCCATGTAGAGGGGAACACACCAGCCCACATGGGTTGGTGCGCCCCCTTGAGGCTGCCACACCTAATACATGGTAAAGGTGGGGCACCTCCTCGTATCATATCCCGGAGAAGGGAGGAAGGAAAGAAGGGGGCGCCTCCCCCTTTCCTCCCTCCTTGTGCCATTTTTTGGTAGGGGGGTGCACCAAAGGTAGGAGCCCTATGGCTGCCTCCACATCAATTGGGGCGCCCTAGGGGCTGCCTCCTCCCCTCCCATACCTATATATATATGTGGGGTGGGTGGCACACAAGAGATAGCTTATTCCACAACGTGTGTCGGCACCCCTCTGCCTCTAGTTTACTCCTCCGTTCTAGATTGTTGCAGTGCTTAGATGAAGCCATGCGGGATTGCTTCACCACCACCGTCACCATGTTGTTATGCTGACGGAACTCATCTACTACCTCGCCCAGCTTGCTGGATCAAAATAGCGAGGACGACACCGAGCTAAACGTGTGCAGAATGCAGAGGTGCCGTGCATTCGGTACTTGATCGGGCGGATCGAGAAGGTGTATGACTACATCAACCGCGTTGAATAAATGTTCCCTCTTACAGTCTACGAGGGTACATAGACACACTCTCCCCCTCGTAGCTATGCATCTCCATGGATAGATCATTGCGTGTGCATAGAAATTTTTTGTTTTCCATGCAACGTTCCCCAACACATTGAGCCTTTGTTTGGTTCCAGCCAGCTGCGAGGTTTGGGGGGGCGACGTGACTTCCAGTGAAAATTGCACCAACTTCGGCCATGGCGGACGATGGCAGAGTCTATGACGTCGTTCCCTTCTCGAGGCATCATTGTTGCAGGTCGTGACGCCCCACTCGTGATGTTCTGGGGGAAACACTAGATCTAGATCTACTGGATCGGACGATGATGGTACCTTTGATGCCATTATCCCTTCCGAGGGAATCATTTTGGAGCAAGTGCTAGTTGGACGGGACAAGCGGAAGATCGGTGTCTCATCCACCGCAAGGCCGATGGCGGATCCTGGTTGCATGGCGCTGCAGAGGTTCGGCGACGACCGCGTGTGGACGGATACATGCAGCATGGTGTTGTATGGCGTCATGGTGGCATGGACGGCGGGTCAGGCAAGGTCGATGGATCAGTTACTGCCACTACAAAAAATACACTTCCGTGATGATACGTGTTTGTCATAGTAGGTCACGTTTTTGTCATGCATGTACATCCATGACGATTTTATGACAGAATCAAGATAGTCATACCTCTATTGTCGTAGAAGTGTTCCATGACATTACCAAAATAATCATCACGGAAGTGTCCACTTCCATGACGATAAATTGCGTGTCATAGAAGTGCTTTCGTCAAGGGTGACTGACACATGGCATCCACCGTAACGGAACGCCGTTAAGCTATCGGGTCCAGTTTTGGATCCGATAACCCGTTAATAGCCCTGACCAATGGGGATTTTCCACGTGTAAAATAATCATTGCCTGGAGGAAACACGTGTCTGCTCACCGTTGGGACAAATGTCATCCACTCATTGGACCGAAGGTGCCTATGATACGTCGCCACGTGGTACGACTCAACAGAGGCCCATTCGTTTGAAAAGGGCGGCCCGTTGACTTGGTCAAAAGGTGGCGGCCGGGCCCACGGAAAGCTTGTTATCGGCATGTTTGCATATAGCCCGTTTACAGCCCGCTAAGCCAGGGCCCGTTACGACCTATCCCAATTAGGCCCAGTAGCGTCATATGGGCCGTCCAATATGATTCCTACCCGTTTTAACTTCTGGCCCATGTATGGCCCATGATGTCTTTCGACCCATATGAGGCCCTTTGTAACTCTTGGCCCATTAACAGCCCGTAGTGAAACTGGCCCATAATGAACAGTATATCACTTCATACCCATTAACGGCCCATTATTCCATTGGGCCGTTTCTAGTCCATGTTATCTTTCGGCCTTCTCAGGGCCCATTTATTCTTGGGCTTATTTCCAGCATTCCATTATTGTAATTTTCTGCTTGTGGGCCAAATTCAGCCCGTGGATATAGTCAGCCCGTTTGTGGCCCGTTATTACGTTGGGCCCTTTTCATAGCATCATCAAATACAGCCGATTAATGACGGCCCGTTATGGTCGGCCCATGAATGGACGATTCCAACTCTAGCCCGTTTATGACCATAATGCGGTCTGTTGTTGGGGAATGTTTAGCCAATCGATCGTACGGCCCGTAGAAGGCCCATTGATGATACGACCCATAGAAGGTGCATTGTGTCTATGGCCCGAAGAAGGCCCATTGTGTCTACGACCTGTAGAAGGCCCATTGTTTCTACGCCCCGTAGGAGGCCCATTGTTTCTACGGCCCGTAGAAGGCCCATTATTTCTACGGCCCATAGGTGGCCCAGTGTCACTAGAGTAAATATGTAGCCCATGGTTGTTGTGGCCTAGTTTTAAAAAATAGGTTATTGCAGCCACTAGCAAACCACGGAAAAAGAACTGCACTCACTACAAGAAAACAAATAAACAAGACAACAAGGAAATAAATAAGCAAGCAACTCACCCTAGGTTATCACGGCTATTACACATATTACATCCACTGGGCATCAAAGTTCACCGCCACTGCAAATATAGGGAACAAAGCAGCATATCATATACACTGGTTGTCAAAGTTGGCGACCAGCACAAATAAACGCCGCAGCATAACAAGTCCAGAACTGAAACCACTTCATAAGATCTCAAGAAACAATATCCTGGGTACCCATATTGCTGGCAAGATGCTTAGCAAGCTTATTAACTTTCTCTTGTTTGGCGCTTAAATCCTCCAGCGCTTGTTGTTGCACCAGAAAGTATGCATCTGAATTCTGTAGGGACTTCCTCAGCCCTTCAACTTCCTGTCGCAGCACATCTGATCGATGTCTTTCAACTTGAAGTTCAGACTCAAGAAGACGAACTGTTCAGGCAGCGAGGTCGAAGAGCTTGTGCCAGCAGCAGTGGCCAGTAACTCGAACACTACATCAAGACATGACTTTTGGGTTCTCTCACTGTCGTCAAGATAGTTTTTATCAGCTTTCTTCGAGACCAACATGGATGTCTCACTATCTTGAACCTTATCTGCATTACTTACTTTACCATTGCATTATGGGGTACTGTTCTCCAATATTTTTTCTGCATTCTAAAAGAGAAACAAGCAGACACATCACAGGTTTACCATGTTGTATATGAAACTCATTTTGGTTAATGAGTTCAGTAGTAAAGTGGACAGGATAACAACATCAAACAAACATATATCTATGTACCATGGTCACTTTTTGGTCTATATCATTCTAGTTTTTGTTGCCAAATCAAGATAGAGACACATTTCAAATAAGAAGAATAGATAGAATATAAGTGTGGGAAACTATAGAGCAATAACAACACTTGTAATGTGCATGACATGAGAACATAATTGTTTATTCAATTGAAACTGAAATCAACACAGAGCGAGTTACAACAGCAAACTAGTTAAAGAAACAGGTTTAAAACATACATGTTGCGCCATTGGAGTTTCAATTCCATCCTTCAAATTTGAAAATAGTTGCTGTGAGTAAATACAGTAATGCAAGAGAAAAGGAGTATGAACCATAGCTACAGAACCTGACCTAAGAACAAATCTTCTTCTCCTTTAAGCGTTGAGTTGGGATTTGGAGTGGTGGTCCTCGTGCTTTGGGCACTACCATTCCCTTACTAATTTCTCGTGTTTGGGTGCTCTGTGGTGGAGACGGTGTTGTGTCAACTGGAATTGCATTACTATCTGCCGGGGTTGGGGTTAGAAGAGGTGTAGCTGGTTCTCTGTCCAACTGGGTAGGGGTACAATCTGTGAGAGTCTAGGTTATGTGTGGTCGAGCTGGTTCTTGGGTAAGTACAACCGTGGTTCTATCTACATCAACTGGTAGCACTATCTTTTGTGAAGACCGTGTTGTTACTCCCTTAGATACTGCCATCACCCTCTCCAATTCAAATGGCTGATAAACAAGAGAAGTAATTGAAAGTACAGACATTGTATGATAGACAGGTGCAATGGATAGTGGGGAATAAAAGAGGGCATGAAATAATTCACATTTATGTTGTCTAACCAAACAAGATAGCATGACACAATTTCACATATATGATGGCTAACTAAATAGGATAGCATGACACAATTTCACATTATGATGGCTAACTAAAAAAGATGGAAAAGCATAGTTCAAAATATGATGACTATGTAAATAGGATGACATGATATAACTATGTAATGTGTTTATTAAATAGGTTGGCATGCCATAATTCACATACATTCACGGATAGAATGCCATAATTCAAAATATGATGACTGTAAACACTAAACAGGATGAGATGATATAACTATATGATCTCTTAATTAAATGGGTTGGCATGCCATAATTCAGATAGATGCTGTGTATGTACTATGTAAACATGATGGCATGATATAATTCAAATATATGATTTATATAGTAAGCAAGTAAGCAGATGGCAATCCATATATGATGTAAAAACTAAGCAATGCAAGACAACATGCATCACATGGGTAATATAACCCTGCCATGTTTGAGCATAGACCTCAGGGGGGAAGTAGGACTGGTCATCAGTCTCTGAATCCTCCTCTAAGGAGCTCTCTGTAACCAGCAAGATGTCTGCTTCCGCAGGTAGCATTGTCTGCTCTGAATACCTTGTTTTCACTCCAAATACTTCCATCGCCACTTCAAATGGCTGATGCACAGGAAGAGTAGTTGAATATACAAATGTTGTCGACGAATGGAACACGTAATACAAAAAAAATATAGCATGATATAATTCACATACATGATGATTGGCTAAACAGCATGGCATTGCATAATTCACATATATAATGCCTTTGCAACAAGATAGCACTGCATAATTCACATATATAATATCTTGCAACAGGATGGCAATGCATAATTCACATATATGGTAAATTAGACACTAAACAAGTGGCATTTACACAAAGCATGTCTAAACTAATCAAATGACATAGCAATGCAAGATACCATACGCATGATATGAGCAACATAACCCTGCCAAGTTAGAGCATACACCTCGGGGGGGGGGGGATAGGACTGGTCATCTGTCTCTCAATCCTCCTTTGAGGAGCTATCCATAATCATCGAGATATGTGCTTCGTCAGATAGCATAGTCTGCTCTGAAGACCTTGTTTTCACTCTAGAATTTTCCACCACCGTGTCAAATGGCTGATGCACATGAAGAGTACTTGAATGTACTAACATTGTTGACAAATGTAATACATAACGAAAAAAGGATGGCCTGACATAATTTACATATAAGATGACTGGCTAAGCAGGATGGCATTGCAAAATTCACATATATAATGCCTGGCTAAACAAGATGGTGTTGCATAATTCACATAAATGATGAATAAACTAAACAGATGGCATTCGCACAAAGGATGTCTAAACTAAGCAGATGACATATTTGATGTATAAAGTAAGCAATGCAAGGCACCATATGCATGATATAACCAACATCAGCATGCCAAGTTAGAGCGAAGACCTCAGGGGGTAAATAGGAGTGGTCTTCTCCTTCTGAATCCCCCTTAGAACAGATATCTTCCTCTCAATTACAATCCGAAATGGGTGGAGGTGGGCTTCCTTTGCGTCTACCATGGAGCAACGTCTACATGAAATTTTATTGCCATGCAAGGCTCGTCTCTTTTGCTCTACATGTTCAGTTGCATTGTACAATAATTGTCATGCATAGGAATAAAACATAGTGAGATTATGTAAGGAGTGCATGCAGAAATCCAGAGTGATGGTAGCAACCTGTGGATAGACCCAAAACCAATAATAGGAGGCAGATATTGGCTTCAGTTAAAAAATGCAGATAATTGCTTCTTTACTCTTTGTTTCCCACCCAACATGAAACTCATACTAGACACCCGAGATTAACCAGATAGTGATACATACTATTGATTGCGGCCCCGATATGTACCCCACAACCATTTAAAAACTCAAGTTTGACCATTAGTTTGGAGCTGACTCAGAGTCTAATCGGTGACCAGGACGATAAAGTAGCATGTAATATTAAGCGATGCATAACGTAAGCAGACACGAAAGAGCGCGACCTCTCTTGCGGACCCGTGTAGTCCTCGAGGTCATCTGCTCAGTTGATGATGGTAATGCAGTTTTCATGGCTACCAGCGACGGGGAAGAAGATCTGAGGCGGCGAAAGACAGTCTGGAGGCCGGATCCCTGCTGTGCTGGACCCTTTTGTCGTTGAAGAAACTGAGTTGGGGTGGGCGATGGCGCTGCAGGAGCGGCACAAACCACGCAAGGTTTTGTTTGACAACTATCTATAAGAGAAGTAGTTTTGTAAGGGCTCATTTGAATTTGAGGGTTCTATCAATATAGGGATAGGAAATAGACATGAATAGGATAGGAATGCACGTGCAAAATAGAGAATTTAAAAACACGGGATTTCTGCCAATCTGGGTGTTTGATTCACAAGAATTGAAAGATCACCGGATGCAAAGAAGCATTGTGAGATTAAGTCAAACCACAAGAAATATACGGTTATAATGCTATTATGCTACTATCTCTTAGTCTTGTGCTTCATGAATAGGAATTTGAAAAGGAGGACAAGTGAAAATTAAAATTCCTATGGTTTTTCTTCCAAGGAGACCTAAATGAACAAATCCTACAGTTTTCCTTTGCTCCATTCCTTTGAATAAAATTCATGAATAGTAGTACCATAGGAAACTTTCGAATTCCTATGTTTTTCATTCACTTTTCCTTTCAAGCACTAGCGATTCTAGTAGGCAGGCTTGAGCAAGGAAAAGCCTACACTAAAAAAAATGTTTTTGTGCTACTTCTATTACTTTGGACCCAGGCCACTGCCCTACTAGCTCAACTCCCAGGCCCATCGACAAATGCACAGCTCAAACACGTAGAGATAAATAATGATGGCGTTCAAGAGAGTCATCACGGATAGCTAAGTTTCCTGGTACCTCACTGCTTGTCATATAGTAGGATAAAATAATCGTATTTCACATTACTACGTGTGCTCAGTGGACAATATATATAACATGTAGAGTAAAAAAGAGATGCAACGAGTGTACAACCTCTTTGGTGAAGCCATGTCGATCTCAGCGTGATTGGCTTGGCCTATGAGGATGCTCCGGCTGACTTGGCTGTCGGAGGAGGGGAAGAAGATCTCAGGCGTCTGGAGATGGAGCCCGAGGTACTGCTCCGCTGCGATGAAGGGTTTCGTTGTTGGAGCAGCTCCGGTGAGTTGTACGACGCCGAGGCTAGAGCAGGACAAGAGAGACAACGTTAACCTGAGTGGAATTCTAATAGCATCTCCAATAGATGACCTAAAATACATAACCACAAAGTGCTAGATGTAAAATACATCAGTCTCTCATCTCTGAACTTAACTATCAAAACTGAATTTAACTGTCAAAACTGAACTTAACTCTTGAAACTGAATTTTGGTGTCGAAACTAAATTTTATTATCGAAACTGAACGCACTAGAGGTGAGGCTATACGTCAGTCGACTAACGTTTTCATCTTTGGTCAGTCAATTTTGCAGCTATTGGATATGAAATCAAAGTCCTACAGTTCATCTTCAACCTACACCCCTTGAGCCGCCAACCCCCACCGGCCCAACTGTCGCCCCCCGCCGCCTGCAGCCGGCGGTGCGCCGCCCCGTCCGCCTCGAAAACACTCCCCACCACTAGTCCGCTGCCACCTTGGCCATCTCTCTAGCCCCCCCCGTGATTAGCTTTTTCTCCCGCGATCCCCACGCCACCTCCCCACCACCGCCGGGGACCACCGTCCCCACCCTGAACCCTCAGATAGATAGTGGGTGTCGGTGTCAAAACCGGCGGATCTCGGGTAGGGGGTCCCGAACTGTGCGTCTAGGCGGATGGTAACAGGAGACGAGGGACACAATGTTTTACCCAGGTTTGGGCCCTCTTGATGCAGGTAAAACCCTACGTCCTGCTTGATTAATATTGATGATGTGTGTTACAAGAGTGGATCTACCACGAGATCAAGGAGGCTAAACCCTAGAAGCTAGCCTATGGTATGATTGTTGTAATGGTTGTTCGTCCTACGGACTCAAACCCTCCGGTTTATATAGACACCGGAGAGGGCTAGGGTTACACAGAGTCGGTTACAATGGTAGGAGATCTACATATCCGTATCGCCAAGCTTGCCTTCCACACCAAGGAAAGTCCCATCCGGACACGGGACGAAGTCTTCAATCTTGTAACTTCATAGTCTTGGAGACCGGCTGACGATGATAGTCCGGCCATCCGGACACCCCCTAATCCAGGACTCCCTCAGTAGCCCCCGAACCAGGCTTCAATGACGATGAGTCCGATGCATGTATAGTCTTCGACGTTGCAAGGCGGGTTCTCCTCCAAATTCCATGTTCTTGCCGAATAGTGTCTGGCTTCCTTATGAATGTTGCGCTCCTTGGCTTCCACGCCCAATAATGGCCCTCTTCCACGCGTCGCACGAATGCGAAAAGCCAGGGTATCTTTTATGTTTTACCCCCTAGCTGCGCCAATAATCTGCCTATAAGAGAGGCAAGAATCCAGATCCAAACCACACCATCTTCCTTCCGCGAGTACTCATCGGAGCGCCTCTGACCAAAAATCCATTCCATCATGGACCGTCATCGCGGCTCCTCCTCTCGCGCTCCCAGCCCTCTGCCAGGAGATTGGAGAAGATGTTCTGTCCCACACAACGAGCTGGTGACGCTCCAAGCGGAGGGATATCTTCCTCCGGCCTTCATGGTCCCGGTTCGAGCCGGGCTGGCCACCTACAAAGGTGGGAAGCAAGCGGAGGCCACCCCAAGTCCCAATAAAGGGGAGCGGGTATGCTTCATCCCCTATCTGATAAGAGGGCTCAGATTTCCTATACATCTGTTTCTCCGCGGGCTTATGGAGTTCTACGGACTCCAGCTCCATCACCTCACGCCCGCCTCTATTCTACATATCGCGGGTTTCGTAGCTCTTTGCGAGCTATTCCTGGGCATCGAGCCCCATTTTGCGCTGTGGAAGAGGCTATTCTGCCTCGTACCCCGTTCTCACGAGGGGTCGATTTATCAAGTGGGCGGTGCCGAAATATGGCGCATCGCCGGGACCGGATATCCCTCCGGAACCCCTACGAAGGCGGCCGAAGACTGGCCTTCAGAATGGTTTTATGTAGAAGACGCTCCACTGCCGGACCCTGTTTAGATCGGCCTCCCAGAGTTTAGCAATGCTCCCCTGAAGAAACGCCTGAGTTGGCGTCCGTGGAGCCCTCAGCTGGAGGAAGACAAGAGTGTCCATTATTTGATGGGCCGGATAAGGTTACTGGCCCATTCCGGACTGAACATGATTGGAGTCATGGCCACGTGCATTATGCGGGGGGTGCAACCTCTCCAATACAGGGGCCACCCCATGTGGGATTTCAACGGGGAGAATGATGCCACCCGTCATGGCTGCAAAGGGCCGGGATCGGCCGAGGATCGGGTGAAGATCCTATCCGGCCTGTTCAAGGGGGAGAAGGAGGACTTCCTCCGGACGAGCCCATTGAATGGGTTCTCCATGAATAACCCTCGAAGCTGGGTAAGCGGACGTTTATTCATCCGACCCGTTCTTTCAAGGCCAAGTGCCTTATTCTACGATTTCGACGTAGGAACTGCGCCGGGATGTGGAGGACATTCATAGTCCGGCTCCATAACCCGATGATCCGGGAAGATCCCTTGATCCGGCCTCCAAACAGGATCCGGACATAAAGGTGGAGCTGATCGACGGGGTGTTCCATCAACTTAGCATGGACAAGGCTTTAGTCGCCATTACGGCTGACTACCCCGGCCTATCTCCGGCTTCCCAGGTAATCATGACCGGAGCCTTGACACCATTACTTCGTCCTCGCGTATTTCTTACCATCGTATACAATGGTGTCTTGCAGGAGGTGCCTTCAAGGCGGGAAGCCGAACCCGCGGCGGCTGACCAACAAGGGTCAGTCCGGCCCAGCAGGCGGAAGAGGGGTGCGGTACGAATCGAAATGTCACCGCAACGGTATAGCTCGCGACCGTTGTTTAGGAAAAGGATTCCTGGGAGGCGTATTAATGCCCATTACTTTTCCAGGAGAAAGAGCGCTCGCCGGACTGTGCCCGGAGAGGTTGCCAACCAAGCCTCCGCCAGCCAGGCTCCAACACCTGGTCAGAAGGGGGCGGCGAGCGCGAGGCGCGAGCCGGATACTCCTCCAACGGAGGATGCCGACAGGCTGTCCGCCACCGGGTCTGAGGTGGAGAGCGCTATGAATCATAGGCGCCGCCAGAAAGTTCTTCGTGACGCGTGTTTCTCACCCAAGGCGTTGAATGCCTTTAACGTGGGGGACGCGCACCTCCGTGCCGCTCAAGATGGTTTTGCCAGAGCCACGAAGCAGTATGTAAAAGACATACGGGTAAAGGATTTTAATAGTTGTATATGCCAGTAGCCCCCGAGACTTAAAGTAGTTAGAGTAACTGATTTAATGATCATTTGATATGCAGGATCTTACGAAGAAGAATACCCGATTGTCCCAGGAGCAGCAAGAGTGCAAGGCCCAACTTGAGGCCATACTGGCTGCCGCCCAAGGAGGCATAGAGACCCCCTCTGGTAACACATTATTTCGAAAAAATAAGCGGTGTGCGGCGTACGTATAATTTTGACAATGATATTGCAGATGTTGCCGGACTTGATCCGGACAAGCAACAACTACTGCGCCAGCTGAAGGCCGGCGAGAGGGTGCTTACAAAGGTGCAGCAGGAGAGGAACAAACTCTAAGATGCCCACACCCAGCTAGGAGAAGAGCTAAAGGGTGTTCTGGCCGAGCTGTCTGGCTCCGTGAAGGAGAATCAGCGGCTTCATCGCGGCATCTATACTAAGTGCTTGAGCGAACTCCTTTGAAAAGAAGAGTTCGGCGAGGAAGTCGATTGATAAAAATATGTTTGTAGGTGTGCTCAAAGGTCGCCCTGCGTAGGAGATGCCCGTATCAACGGGTGATCAACTTCTCGAGCTGGTGCAACTGCTCGAACGAGTTCGGCAGACGATGAGCGGCGTCCTCCAGGCTTTATTGCCGTCCCTCTCCCTACTCGAGGGCCTTGGAGAGCTTGCGGAGAAGCTTCATGGAGCGCGGCAGCGCTTCCGTTTATGGAAGGTATCGGCCTGCCGCCAAGGTGCCAGGGAGGCCTGGGCCATGGTGAAGACGCGGTACAAGAAGGCGGATCCCAACCACATGGCCGAGGTCGGACCTGTGGGGCCCGATGGGAAGGAGATCCCTATGAGTTTAGTGTACAGCCAAGTAGACTTGGCCGCTAAGTATTCCCAACGGGGCTGTAAATTAGACAGCCTATTAGACGGGATTGAGGAGGAATACAGCCAGTCGATTTGACAATGTATTTTAAAATGACACGTAAAATGTCTTCTAGCCGGATTGTAGATCGTTTGTCTTTGCCGACCTTTTCGCTTCGACATCGGGACCCTAGAGTCCGGAGTGTGTCTGAATACCTTCTCGGTTAAGGAACAACCGGGGTATGCATGGAGACCAGGCGTAGGGGTCATTATTGCTTTATCAGACAAGTGCCCAACTAGTTATGTTATATTACATGGTTAGTAAGAAACATCTTCCAGGGAGAATAGTTCTGTTAAGGGTTCCTTTCCCTAGGAGGCATGCCCTAAAGTGCATGTCTGGACTGCGAAAAGAGCAGGAAAACATCTGGGGGCAGATAAATAAATAGGTAAAAAATCATCTTTCGAGTCACCGACCGAATATTCCCTTAAGAATGCTAGCTTTCGGCTTCACCCAGTCTAAGGTACACATCCGGCTGACCCGGCAGTAACAATCGCAGAGGTGCTCCCTTTACCTCCTAGCCGAACAATTAGTAATGTAGGGGTAAGCACAGGAGCCATGCAACCCAGCTTGGCCAATACTTAAGTCATATCGATGCATATAATGGTGAATGAAAGGTACATGTGGAAGTTTGACACATGTGCTGGGCATGGAGCCCTTATAAGTAAGCTTCTGGTAAAGAAGCCCCCAGGTATAATGAGTGCGGATAGCACATCAAGTGTGTGCGAACAATGCGCCTTCAAGGGCTTTTATGAAAAGGGTGAGAGAAAAGAGAGAAAAGAAAGACAGCTGAAATGTAAAAAAATTGGACGGGGGGAAGGAGACGAACTCTTAGTCCGGTGCTAGGCGTAGAATCGTCGGAGGTGGGCTGCGTTCCATGGGTTCGGCTCGAGTCGGTTATCCGATGCATTTCACAGACGGTACGCTCCGCCAGTCAGGACTTGATCGATAATGAAGGGCCCCTCCCATTTGGGCTTGAGCTTGTCCTTTTTCTTGTCCGGCAGGCGTAGAACTAGTTCGCCAACATTGTAAGTCTTAGCCCGTACTTCTCTGCTTTGATATCTTCGAGCCTGCTGTTGATAAAATGCGGAACGAGCCTTGGCGACATCGCGTTCTTCCTCCAGTGCGTCCAAACTGTCCTGCCGATCCAGCTCGGCCTCTCTTTCTTCATACATGCGCACTCGAGGTGAGTCATGAATGATGTCGCAGGGCAAAACTGCCTCTGCGCCGTATACCATAAAAATGGTGTCAATCCGGTAGTCCGGTTGGGCGTTGTCCGCAGCCCCCAGTGTACGGAGTCGAGCTCCTCTACCCAGTGCGTGTCATATTTCTTAAGGGACCGCACTAGTCTGGGTTTGATGCCGCTCATTATTAGACCATTTGCTCGTTCTACTTGACCGTTGGTTTGAGGATGATAGACTGAAGCGTAATCGAGCTAAATGCCCATATTTCTGCACCATGATTTAACCTCGTCGGCCGTGAAGTTCCTGCCGTTATCGGTAATGATACTATGGGGGACACCATAACGGTGTACTACCCCGGATATAAAGTCTATCACTGGTCCGGACTCTGCCATTTTAACTGGCTTGGCCTCTATCCATTTGGTGAATTTGTCCACCATGACCAATAGGTACCTTTGCTTGTGGGTTCCCCCTTTAAGGGGTCCAACAATGTCAAGCCCCCAGACCGCGAACGGCCAGGTAATGGGTATAGTTTTGAGGGCGGTGGGTGGCATATGGCTTTGATTAGCAAAGACTTGACAACCGACGCATCTTTGGACTAAGTCCTGAGCATCTGCCCGGGCCGTCGGCCAATAAAATCCTGTATGGAAGGCCTTGCCTACAAGGGCCCGGGCTGCGGCGTGGTGTCCGCCTAGTCCGGCATGAATTTCAGCGAGAAGGTTTCGCCCTTCCTCTTCGGAGATACACCTTTGAAGGACTCCTGTTGTGCTTTTCTTATACAATTCGACCTCGTGTACCTTGTAGGCTTTAGATCGCCGAACTATGCAGCGGGCCTCATTTTGGTCCTCGGGAAGCTCCTGCCTAATCAGGTAGGCTAGGAATGGTTCTGTCCACGGGGCAATTACTGCCATTATTTCGTGGGCTGAAGGCATTATTTCATCGGCTGGGTTGCCGATTATGTCAGATTGTTCTGTGTTGGGCGGTGCGGCTGCTTCCGGGTTGTTATTTCTGGATTCCTCTTCGCATAGTACGGATGGCTTAAAGAGCCATTCTAGGAAGATGTTTGGAGGGACAACTTCGCGCTTCGCACCGATGTGTGCCAATACGTCGGCTGCATGGTTATTATCCCAGGCTACGTGATGGAATTCAAGTCCTTCGAACTGGGCTGACATTTTTAGGACAGCGTTACGATAGGCTGCCATCTTTGGATCTTTGGCGTCAAAGTCTCCATTTACTTGGGATATTGCGAGGTTTGAGTCCCAGCGCACCTCTAGGCGTTGAATTCCCATGGAGATTGCCATCCGGAGGCCATGTAGGAGGGCCTCATATTCGGCTGCATTGTTGGAGTCCGTGTACATTATCTGAAGTACGTATTGGACTGTATCCCCGGTTGGGGACGTCAATACGACGCCAGCCCCCAAGCCGGCCAACATTTTGGAGCCGTCGAAATGCATAGTACAATTGGAGTATGCGCTGTACTCTTTAGGGAGTTCGGCTTCAGTCCATTCAGCGACAAAGTCAGCCAAGACTTGTGACTTTATGGCTCGCCGAGGTTTGTAAGTTATGTCGAATGGTAAGAGCTCAATGGCCCATTTTGCAATCCTGCCCATTGCGTCGCGGTTGTTTATGATGTCATTGAGGGGCACTTCAGAGGCCACTGTTATCGAACACTCTTGAAAGTAGTGTCGGAGCTTCCGGGATGCCATGAACACTGTGTATGCTATCTTTTGATAGTGCGGGTAACGGGACTTGTAGGGAGTTAAGACAGTGGATACGTAGTACACTGGTTTTTGGAGAGGGAATTTATGCCCTTCTGTTTCTCGTTCGATGACGAGCACCGCGCTTACAACTTGATGGGTTGCCGCGATGTATAACAACATTGGTTCGCCCAGGTTGGGCGCGGCCAGGACCGGATTTGTTGCCAATATGGCTTTTATTTCTTCGGGTCCGGCGGTGGCAGCATCCGTCCACTCGAAGTGTTCGTTGCGCCTGAGGAGGCGATAGAGGGGCAATGCCTTTTCTCCCAGACGGGAGATAAAGCGGCTGAAAGCCGCCACGCATCCAGTCAATTTTTGTATTTTTTTGAGGTCTTTTGGAATATCCAGCTGTGACAGAGCTCGGATCTTGGCTGGGTTTGCTTCAATTCCTCTACCGGATACAATGAAGCCCAGGAGCTTTCCTGCTGGTACTCCGAAAACGCATTTTCCCCGATTCAGCTTAATGTCATATGCTCGGAGTTGTCGAATGTGAGCCTCAAATCGTCTACTAGAGTTTCGACGTGTCTGGTTTTGACGACTACATCGTCTACATATGCCTCTACTATTTTGCCGATCTGGGTAGCCAGACATGTCTGAATCATGCGCTGATATGTTGCGCCAGCATTTTTGAGTCCGAAGGGCATCGTGTTGAAGCAGAATGGTCCATATGGAGTAATGAATGCCGTTGCGGCTTGGTCTGTCTCCGCCATCTTAATGTGATGGTAACCGGAGTATGCATCAAGGAAGCACAATGAATCGTGCCCTGCAGTAGCATCGATTATTTGGTCGATGCGGGGAAGGGGGAAGGGGTCCTTTGGGCAGGCCTTGTTGAGGTCTTTAAAATCGACACATAGGTGCCAGGATTTATCCTTCTTTGGTACCATTACCAGGTTTGCTAGCCAGTCCGAATGTTTAATGTCTCTGATGAATCCGGCTTCCAGTAGTTTGGCTAGCTCTTCTCCCATTGCCTGTCTTTTGGGTTCGGAAAATCGCCGAAGAGCCTATTTGACTGTCTTGAATCCTTTTAGGATGTTCAGGCTGTGTTTTGCCAATCTGCGTGGGATTCCTGGCATATCTGAAGGGTGCCAGGCAAAGATGTCCCAATTTTCCCGAAGGAATTCTCGCAGTGCGGCATCTACATCAGAGTTCAATTGTGCCCCGATGGAGGCCGTCTTTGTTGGGTCCGTCGGATGGACCTGGAATTTGACTATTTCATCCGCTGGTTTAAAAGAGGTGGACTTGGATCTCTTATCGAGTATCACATCGTCCCTATTCACCGTAGAGCGTAGCGCAGTAATTTCCTCCGCCGCTAGGACTTCGGATAGTGCCTCTAGGGCTAATGCAGCTGTCTTAATTTCGCCGCGGAGTGCTATATCTGGATCACTAGCGAGAGTGATTATTCCGCCGGGCCTAGGCATCTTAAGCTTCATGTACCCGTAACGGGGTATGGCTTGAAAAATTGTGAATGCCTCTCATCCTAATATAGCGTGATATCCGCTGTTGAACGGGGCTACTTGGAACGTGACCTCTTCGGACCTGTAATTGTCCGGTGAGCCTAACACCACATCAAGTGTGATTTTTCCTGTGCAGCGCGCTTCCCGACTAGGGATTATCCCTCTAAAGGTTGTGCTGCTTCGCTCAATGCGGCTCCAGTCTATTTCCATTTTTTGAAGGGTTTCCTCGTAGATGAGGTTTAGTCCGCTGCCGCCATCCATGAGTACCTTGGTAAGACGAAAGCCATCCACTATTGGACTGAGGACCAATGCGGCTGGTCCTCGGGCTGTTCCGAACTTTCGTTCGTCGCTGGCGTTGAAGGTGATGGCCGTGTCGCTCCATGGATTTGTTGTTGCTACTTGGTAGACTTCGGCGAGGCTACGGATTGTTCGTTTCCGCATATTTTTCGATGCGAAAGTCTCGAAAACTGTTGACACCGTACTGGTATTATTGGAGTGGCTCTCCGGGGCCAGCAGCTCTTCGCCAATTTTGGCCACCTGCCGCAATATCCAAAATGCTCGAAGGCTATGTGTGGGAGTGGCGCCTTCTGTTTTGTGAACTTTACAGGGTCCGTTGAGCCAACCTTCCAGTGCAGTTCCGTGCCCTTTATGGGGCTCTTGCTTTTTTGTTTTTGTACCTGTTGCCTGAGTGTGATGCATTCTTTTACTTCGGACCAGGGTTTTATTCGGGGCTGGATTGTCCCAAAACTTAGTTTCGGTTTTCCGGAAACTCTCCATCGCACAGTACTTTTGTACTATGGACGCCAGGTCGGCGAAGCATGTAATTTCGTGACGACTGACGGTGTTCAAAATTCCCTTGTCCGTGCAATTATTGCAGAAGATTGAAATTGCATTTTCCTCACGGCAGTCCTTTATCCTGTCCATAACCAGGAGGAATCTGGCCCAATAATGATGTACTGTTTCAGCGGGCTCCTGCCGGATTTGAGATAGATCGCATATGTCTGGTCGGGTGGGTGGAATTAAGTCCGGAATCCTACCCATCTCAAGGCTCAAGGGCCGAGAAGTTTCTGAATTTGGAAATTTGGATCGTTGAACGTCGTCCAACGAGTCCGGTCCGATGCCTGACTTTAGGTTCAGTGCTTGATCGAAGTCTCTCCCCCCGTGAGAATCCGGCATGGAGGGTTCGGAAGCCCGGACATGACTAGTTTTCAATATAGGAGAAGAGTCGCCGCGTCGTTCCTCTACCACTGCAACGTGGTGGGTAACCTGGGGAGAGTCAATCCCTCTCAGATCGGTTTTAAGCCCAATCTGATTGTAGTCTGTAGCGACTCCCAGGGTGGCGATGCGATCCAACAGTTCATTTACAGACGAGAGCTCTGTGGGATTCAACTGCTTGGCGAATTCCAAGTTGACGTGGAGATTGCTTTTGATGACCCGAGAGGTCATCGTCGAAGCGGTGGCCGAACAGGCGGTCATGAGAAAACCACCCAGCAGGATAGTTTGGCCGGCGGCCAAGGCTCCTTTGGCGAAGATGCCGTCTTTGAAGACGGGAAGAGGCATCCTTCCTATTGGCGACAACACAGGGGAACTCTCAATGAAAGCACCAATGTCGGTGTCAAAACCGGCGGATCTCGGGTAGGGGGTCCCGAACTGTGCGTCTAGGCGGATGGTAACAGGAGACGAGGGACACGATGTTTTACCCAGGTTCGGGCCCTCTTGATGGAGGTAAAACCCTACGTCCTGCTTGATCAATATTGATGATGTGTGTTACAAGAGTGGATCTACCACGAGATCAAGGAGGCTAAATCCTAGAAGCTAGCCTATGGTATGATTGTTGTAATGGTTGTTCGTCCTACAGACTAAAACCCTCCGGTTTATATAGACACCGGAGAGGGCTAGGGTTACACAGAGTCGGTTACAATGGTAGGAGATCTACATATCCGTATCGCCAAGCTTGCCTTCCACGCCAAGGAAAGTCCCATCCGGACACGGGACGAAGTCTTCAATCTTGTATCTTCATAGTCTTGGAGTCCGGCTGACGATGATAGTCCGGCCGTCCGGACACCCCCTAATCTAGGACTCCCTCATTGGGGTACCTCTCGGGTGAGCCCCCCTCCCCGTTGCGGCTGGTTCTTCCTTAACTCCAGCGAGCCCCCCCCACCCCATGAAAATTGACTGACCCAAAGTGCATTCAGTCGACTGAAGTGTAGCTAAATTGGAGCAGCATCACAAGCAAGAGCAAGAGCGAGAGCAGTAGCGCGAGAAAGAGCAATAGTAAGAGCAGACCAGGCAGGGGACTGAGAGCAAGATCAGAGCAGCAGTGCAAGCAAGAGCTAAACCAACGTCAACTCCTATTGATATGGACGTCGTCACCGAGGGAGCGACGCCATGGAGGAAGTGGTCGGCGATGCCGCCGTGGATGGAGCCGCGCCGTGTCGGCTCAGGACCGAGCGCCGGCAGCACCTCGAGATCGAACCAAGACGAAAATGCGGCAATTAGTGTACAACCTCTTTGGTGGCGCCGATTAGGCCGCAACTTCATCCGAGGAAACGGTGATGATGATGCTCTTCCGGTGGTGCAGGTGACGACGGTGGTATGGGAATGGAGGTGGTGCAAAAGACGATGGGAACGTTGGGGCAGCTCCTTGGAGGTGGAGAACGGGGTGGCTGAACCGGCTGGACGACCAGATCGACGACGGTTCCTCAGATGAGGGACATCGAGGTGTTGCTGTGGATGACATCATCGGTGAAGAGGCTCCGGCTGGGTGGCAGACGGAGGAGGGTCTGGGGCTTCGTGGGTTTTGACGGCCTCGGCGTACAAATGGGTGGGCAGATGGTATGGGAGTGGGGAACCATGGCTTAGGGACGCGCTTGTCCGAAATGTGGGGTAAGTTACGAAAGTCCCCCCACTGATTTGAGGTGGTTCTTTCGGTTCAGGGGTATCACGGGCATTTCGCATGTCAGGATTTCACAGGAGGTGGGAGTTTTCACGCGAGTTGTAATTTTGGAATAACAAGGCGCGGGTTGAGATGGAGGGTGTTGTCCGAGCACAATGAGACAAAGATATATCTTAAATATTTCGGGCTAACAAGGTGCGGGTTGAAATTTCCGGACAAGACTAACGTGTACTGTACCAAATCAATTCGCACTACAAATGTCATTCAAAACTTTGAATTCATTTTATGTTCAATTAAAATATTTCGCTACGTGTATAATGCATGCAACCTACTACTCAAATGAACATTTTAGTGCATTCCAAACGTATATACTACCGCTTAAATATGAACTAAATTTGAATTATTTTCTCAATTTGAATAAGATCTACAATAATGATTGTTGTGAAGTCAAACCATTTGAATTTGTTTCTCTATTTTAATAAGATCTAAAATCATCATTATTGTCAAGTTAAACCATCGTTTGTGTATTATCTTCATAGCACACCACATGATTAGTCTCGAGTTACATATGAACTATGTATACTATATGAACTCAAACTCGATTTTTGAATCCACTTTATGTTGATTTCAAATCACAGTACATTTCAAGCTCTAGATAGATCTTCATAATCTAAACCATGTCTCATATGCATAATGTGTTTATCACATAATATATGGTGCCCCGCCCCCTACGCCTACAAGTATTTAGATGTGAGTTGCAAACACCACACATTACCACAAATTCAAATAAAATGTGAGAATGTTCGATATCTAGTATTGTTTAGATTGTTCGATATTTAGTTATAAGCTGCAAACGCCACATATTATCACAAATTCAAATAAAATGTGAGATTGTTCGATGTATAATATGGTTTATATTGTTCGACATTTAGCTGTGAGTTGCAAACGCCATGCATTATCACATTATGGTATAACATGTGCAAAACCACAACACGCGTATCACCGCTATATTCACGGATGCATATGTTTATAACACTATGATCTCCTATTCAAATATATGAATCCACTTTGTTATTCTCTTACACCCACACAATCCTCTAACCTTTGTAGCTACAACTAACTTCCTCTCGTGCATGAACACGCCCTCCTCGCCCTCCCCCTCCCTCAACATTCTATCCATCGCGCACATTCATTTTTTTTCTTTAGGTCGTTCTCCCAGAGTCTCCACAACTCCTTTCCGACACACACTGATCGATAAACCTCTCCAGCGAAGTCTGCCTACAAGATATACACGCACCTTCAATCTCCTCCTTTATGCGTCCTTGCCTCGTGTCTCATACAGTCCCACACACGTGTAAACTCTCGCCCCTCTTTTCATCAATCTCACAACCGCACACTCCTCCCCCTATCTAGCTAGTAGCTGGGCCTCTCACACCACCTCCTAGCTCCATTCTCTATGTCTATCCGTCTCGCTGGGCCTTATTTGCCTCTAACAAATGGACGTACACTGACCGATTTCCCGCTATACATATAGCTAGGTAGGTCCTTATAACTCATTTTCCCCACGTGTCGATCGATCTACCTCATTGGTTATGTCTCTCCCTTCCTCCGATGAACAACAATTGATCTACTGATCTAGTTAGGTTTGCTTACCAAATACATGGTTCCGCTTCATCATCCAGGGATGCGTCCCGATAGAACTATCACGCACAGACACACACAGAAACACATCCCCACTCTTATTGATAATATTGCAGTTCCACCCTCAGTTTGTCTAGTAGGCCTCTCCCACCATCTTCGAGAAGCAACTCCATCACCCATCCAACACTCTACCCCTCTCCCTCCCTCTCTCTCTCCTCTCTATCTCTCTGTCCCATCCTATTTCCCGTCCTTTCAGTTATGTATGGATGTCGACCGATCTCCCTCAAGACATAGCTGGGTCTCTCCTTCTCAACACATATACGAGTCGTTCTACCTCTATAGTTAGGCCTGTGCCTACCCCTCCCCCACCCTCCTCACACAAACACACACCGATACATCAAGCGCTCTAGTCATGTCTCCCTCCCACACACAAACTTGACTTGTGCCCTGTGACGTTCTGGTAGGTGAGTCGCCCTATTTCTTTGTCTTGCACATACACACAATTTCGATGGCTCTTTTCATCGATCTCGCACCCACCCACTTGATCCTCTCTTCGACTCTATCGATATCTATGACCCCTGCCTCTCTTCTCGTGGATCGCCCGGCCCTCTATATATCATATGGATATGCCTCCATTTCACACACATTGCATGCAAAATTTTGTTTGAGATGTCATTGACACATATTCCCACAAATACATTCACAAAATCAGACCCCCCCCCCAAAACAAAAAACACTCACGAACGCACATGCCATCTGTCTAGGTTTGTATCTCTCTCTCACACACCCACGTAGGTGGGGGACATGCACGAAGAGAAGAGGTGCATGCACGGTGCACGTACTCCCGTCTCTTTCCCAACCATACCCGCGCGAGTACACGGTGGAGCTCATTTCTGTACGAAAAGGCAGCCCACGTGGTAATTTTACACGTGTAATGGTTGTCCACTTGATGGAGGGAGGATCGTCTACCACGGGTGAACAAACAAATTGCTACTTGACGTTTTATGTTATAAAATAGGCAAACCATGTGGGGCCTACCTTAGAGGCAAGGCTCTGTACACTGGAGTACTTTTGATGTGTCCCGTCAACTCATAGAACGAGGAGAAGCTTGCTTAGTACACGTCCCCCCCGCCCACAGGTGCGGTGGCCTTATGCCCGCTCCCTCGCCCACGCGCGCGGTGGCTCGCAGGACGAGGAGAAAATTTTACTACTCCCTCCATTTACTCCTCGTCCCTACCTTGGTTAGAGAGATTATCATATTGTTTGGAATATATTGTCCTTTAGTAGATTTCAATATGAACTACTAGTACATACTCCAAACACTGATGTACATAGATGTATTTTAGAGTGTAGATTCACTCATTTTGCTCCTTATGTAGTCCATATTGGAACAGACATAACAGTACACACTCTCCCTCGCCCCTCGACCCTCGCCCACGTGGTGGACGTGCAACAATTCCTTCGGTCTCATATAGCCAGAACGATATATACTGCAGTACCATTATTGCTCGACTTCCCGAAGAGGCGAAGAGCAAATCACAAGGTTAATATTTTGGAGATGCCAAGCGCAAGGTTTATAGGAGAACGAGTAGTAGGTGCCGCATGATTTATAAATAAAGTTTTTTTCTTCACCGGCACATACGCAATATAATAGGTTCATATGGAGAGAAAAGGAAACCGCTCCACTATATACATAGTCAGGACGGGCCAGGCTACACGGTTGCTTGCTGGGGTTGCTCTCTTCACACTCTCTCGCACAAAACGACTGTGGCCACATCTCTAACATCCCGGCGGATCACGTCCGCCGGGGAAGGGGTGGATGCTTAGTGTATATGTGGTCGCCGTCACCGACGGTGAAAACCCACTGTCGGCACGTCCCGATCAGGGGTCCCAGCTGTCTTCTCTCACAAAGCCGATGAGGTTGCCTTCATCCCTTGCTCACTGCCACGACATGGGCAGTTGCTGCCTCCCGCCGACCTCCTCAAGGTTGAGCTATGTCCCGACATCCCTCAGGTACAACTCCCTTTACAGCCGTCTTGCACCACTGCTCCAGCTGCCCACATCACTCCATGTGGATATTTCTCTACTTCTTTGCCCCGCACATACCTATAATGTCTTCTACATACTGTATTTGTGATGAGTTTATGTCTCATCAAGTAGTCCCAGTAATATTATTCTAATCACGCTTCTTCAATTTCTTTGCCATAGGGATGTTCATCTCAATTTTGCTGAAACTGCACAAAATGATCCGATGGTCAAAGGGTTGCAAACTTCATTTCTTGGGAAGCTCCAACGTTGCCAGCAAATTAAAGTCTGGTTAGGGTTTACGGTCCAAGGGCTAGGGACTACATGGATCATTTTTTCTTTAGCTGTCTCTGTTCCAAAATATGTCTCAATTTTAGTAGTAGTACAACTTTGTACTAAAGTTTGCATAAAGTTGAGACACTTATTTCGGAACGGAGGGAGTACATATTGGCTATGATCTGTCAATCATTGAGATGCAATAGCATGCATGTTAGTCTCCTTTGTATTTGATGAAATGTTGCCACGGGCAACTGTGGACGCAAGATAAGTGTAACAGAAGCAGGAAGCTTCATAGCATTGTACAAATTTATCTCTCTGATAAATTACAGTACGTACTATACTAGTACGATGTAAAGAGTTAGGTGTCGCACGGTGTCCATAAAATATGGTGATAGTGTGAGGTGGGCCATATAATCACTAAGCATGCGTGTTATCCCTGCTCTTGCACTCCTCCGCTGTACGAATGGAGAAAATTGTAATCTAGTATTACCTCCTTTCACCCAAAGCGTGGGACATCCAGCAGTCCTACCACCTCAGTAAGAATGACCAATGAGCCGTCAAATCACATAGACCCAGCAGTAAGTTGGATGGACGAAGCAACCATCACTCTTGAATCCGCTTCTCCCTTCAACGGAGGCGCTAGTGAGAGGTCGCGTCTGCTCTGCCCGGGCATGAATGCGACACAGATTCTTTGGAGCGGCAATGACCGTTTCGGGCAGAAAGCGCACGCGGGTGATGGAGGGGCTTTGGGTGGGCCAGGCTAGTTAGGAGCGGGCGTGGTAGCTGTTCGCCTGTCCCTACTAGACACCCGGAAACGAGAGGATGCATCAACTCACGCGGCTAAAGTTGTACACTACCCACCATCACTCTGTAGGAGTAGGTCGATCTGTCACTCTCTCTAACACACACATGCTGTTAAACGAACACACACAAACACACACGGGTTCATAGAATAGGAAAATCGTGTGAGTGGAAGCCACAGGAAGTGAGATACAAATGAAGTATGTACAAGAAGAGAAGAGGTGACCAATATTCCATCAAACCTGGACTGAGGAGTAGTACTCCCTCCGCCTAGGTGTTAAGTCATCTTACGGACAGATATTCCCAAAATGTTTAGGCGTCGCCCATTAACTTCGCATCTCAATCCCCTCCTGGCCTCATTGTTAGCGAGCGTTGTTACTTAGGGAGCGTTTGGATCCTTAGCAAGAACAACTTATAGCATAGTCAGACAAGGTTAAGCGTTTGGAATTGTTAAAATATGTTCGCTTTTGTGGTTCAGCTAGCTTTGGTGGGCTAGAAAAACCTTGCTAGCACAGGAGAGCCAGATCAGCTCGTGTAGTAGTAACATAGACTAGTAACATATGCATGTTACTAGTCCAAGTTACTCACCACCATGACCAGCCTAAGCAATGTAGCCAAATGCTCCTTACTCTGCCTTGTGATCTCCCCCGGAAACCCAATGCATGGAGCACAACTACGCGTTGATCAGTCAAGAAATCAGAGTCGGCTTGCATGCGAGTTAATACGTGGCCCTTCATGGTAGCTAAAACGACATCTCTTTGTTGTTTGGATTAATTGTTGTGTTTAGAGATATAAATCTGGGCTTTGAGTGGAGGAATGACCGATCAAGTTTCTCCTTCTCCTCCAATCTGCTTGCACCTTAGTCCTGCTGCACCTTCTAACTTGACTTATTACACCGCTTAGGTCGAATACAAGTGCCCAAAATTGTGTGCATGTTATAATAAGAATTCACTTAAAATAGTACGTGAGCGAACAGAGGGATCAATTGGACAGTGTTCACGAGCACTAGCGAGATGTGTGAGGTAAGATACACCGCTGGCGCTTTTAATTTTTCTTATTAATTTGTTTGTTTCACCCTCTGACTGGTGGGACCCAACGTACTATGTGGAGAGAGGTAAGTTGACTAAGGTTGCATTATTTCTGCACAACTATGGATAGTCTTACCACCAAAGCCACATGACACGATTATGATTAAAATCCCAATGACTCCCACACAACAAAAACACGGCATGTTTTCCACATGAATGCAGGAAAGTATAAAAGGTTATTTTCCTCTCGTTGAACCTAACGGGAGGGTTGTGTAGCTGGTTAGCCTGTTCGCTCATCAAACTTGAGGTCTCGGGTTCGATAACTACACTTGAGCATAATTCGTGGCAGGAGGATTCTTTGACTGGTTAAAATGGATGGATACGGAGCTATCCGATCTCGTAGTGACCATATAATCACCTCATCACGTATAAGCTACAACATCGGCGCTTGTTTTCTAGGGTTTGCACTCTTCACACTCTCTACAGTATATATATACACGCTAGAGCCTCAACGCTTGTAGTTGCTCTCTTCACACTCTCTCACCCTCTCCAGATCTAAACAAGACTTCGTTGGCCTCTCCCTCTCCCCTCACTACTTGTCAAAGAGCCGGCGGATCCGTCCTCCGGGAAGGGAAGGAGGCATAACGTTGTCGCCGTTGGCGAGGGAGAGAATTCACTACCGGCGCAACTGTTCATTTTCATCTAGCGGCGGCGCGGGAGGACCTCTAACCCCTTCTTCTTTGCCGCCGTACATAATGTGGGCCGAATGGCCTCCGGTCGCCCACCAAACCACACCCCAAGAACCTTAAGGTATAATTTACTTATTCCACATGCATTGCTCTAGCTGCATGTGGGCTTTTTCCGCTTCTGCACTCGAATCTATGTGTTGGATCAAACAAGAAAGTAGTGGGGAAAGTTGTATAGCATGAATCTAGGACGTGGTTCAAAGAGGAAAGGAATGGGGGAAAGTAGTGGGGTAAGTTTTATAGCATGAATCTAGGACGTGGTTCAAAAATTAAAGGAAGGGGGCAAAGTAGTGGGAAAAGTTGTATCGCATGAATCTAAGACATGGTTCAAAGAGGAAAGGAATGGGGGAAAGTTGTATAGCATAAATCTAGGACGTGGTTCAAAGATGAAAGGAAGGGAGGAAAGTCTTGGTAAAGACTGGCTATCCAGCACCTACGTTGGTCGAAAAGGGAAAACGATGACAAACGCAGTACACACATCTATAATGAACTGATCTTTTGTTTTGGGGGACAAGGCTGTAGAGTTTGAGCTGGACTTGATTTGTTGCACTCACATAGAGAAAGGAGTCTAATGATAACAAAACTGGGACCAACACAAATATGCTCCTTGGTTGTTTGTTCTTTGTTGCAACAGACTGTGCATCACCCCAGTACATCGGTAGATACACATGGTGCTGGTGCGTCCACTGTCCCGTGCAACTCTTTAGCTGTTGTTAATCTAAGGCCCTGTTTGGTTAAAAACTCCCTAGTCCCTACCTACTTGGTTCCAGTGACTAAACATGGACTAGAGGTTATTAAATGACATGCTAAAGACCATGTTACCCCTAGTAATGAACTAATAGAGACAAGATGCGATGCGTGGCAGGGGCAACTATTGGAAAAAGTCCCAAATAGGCTCTCCCTCGGGGTCTTCTTTGTTTAGTCCCAAATGCCCACTTCTAGTCCCTGAAAGTCCCTCCTGTTTGGTTTAGACGGGACTGACACGGAGTTTTTTTAGTCCCTACACCAAAATGTCCCTGTAAATAAACACCCTCCAATAATGCCGCTGGAAAACTGATGCAATGCCACAGTTAAAAGCAAATTACATGTTTAACGATTTTTATTGTTGATATAATCTCTCTGTTACTATTAATCAATGCCACCATTTGAGAAATACTACTGTCTTGCTTTCTTTCCCATTTAGATAAGTTAGATGCTTCTTTTTGTTGGCTTTTTTGTCATCCATTGTTATTGACAACTAGTTGTTTCCTTTGCACCTATGTGTAAATAGGGTTATCTACTTCACCTCATTGCTATTGTGACCTTTTGTTGCACCACAAAAAACACTTTTGTTTTAAGAGTGTTTTGTGCAGTTCAACCAAAATGTCACACCGACAATGTTCCTTGATTGCTTGATCTTAGTGGAACTGCACAAGAGGAGATCTTACTTCCTATCCGTGTTGGCAAATTTGGTTCAGATCTTCTTCTTGTGAGTTGTTTGAATTCCGCCTCGTGAGAGGTCAGTACTAGCCTTCTTTCACATGATTCTGCAGTGTGCTTTCGTATGTTGTGCTACTTGTACGGTAATGTTGCTTGATTTTAGTGAACTGCACAAATGGAGACAAGACTTCCAATCTGTATGTGCACTGTAATATCCCATTGAGGTAAGATAAGGATATTTCACAACTGTTGGCCTGTATTTTGCAACTTTCATCAGAAAATTAATGTCATTGTTTAGTGCTATACTTGTGCTCCCTAATTGACATGCCAAATCTTACAGTGAAGGCAAAGCTTGTCTATTATTGAACCAAGTGATGAAGGGAAGAACAAGCGGAAGAAAAACAAAAATCAACTCCTGGTGCTGTAATGAAGCACATAAACTGTGATGACACAAGAATGATATAGTTTTTCATCTTAATTTATTGCTATGGCTGGAACGAACAATTGTTTTTCCACTGATTTTATGCCACTCTTAATGTAATATGTAATGATCTCTACTTGTGCAAATAGGGATCTTCTTTGAAGATACCATTTATTTTAGTGGAACTACACAAGAAGATGTTGGAAACATTAAACTAATTGAGGAGTATATAGTAAGCATGGCCACCACAGTAGATAGCAATAGATGGTTTCGGAGAAGTGTTTCATCTATATGCTCTACACAAGAAGCCTCCTGACAAAGGTTGGTACTCACCCACGGATTTCATCCATATGATTGAGCTTTGTCATCTCCATTGGTGTTGTGCTACTATTTAGATACTCTCATGAAAAAGTGGTATTGTCCTTAAGAAGTGCTTCATCTGTGTTGTTTTAAATATTTCCTTTCCTTTTTTTCGAGCAAACAGGGATGCTAGCATTTAGTTGTCCTCTTGTCTTTGCACAACAGGATCATCCTCCTCTGAAGAAGAATATGGAGTATGTGAAGTGACTAGTTCCGATTATGCGAGGATGAAGAAGCCCTGTCTATATTCTCATCAGAAGGAGCAGTTGAAGGATGGTTACATTACTCCCCACAAGACCAAACTAACTTCAGCTCAGAAGGACTGACAAATCTCCATTTTCTTGATGTGATGCAGAAGTACAATGTTGTTCTAGGATTCTTTCCGGTGAGTTCCATTTTTCTCAAAGTGTGCTCTACATGGGCCATGTAGGTGCCTGATTAAACAGTCAATTCATAATACAGTTTTCTTTATACTAATCACTTTTTTGTATTTGTGCAAACAGGGGTGCTCAACTTGATTTCAATGGGAACTACACAAAATGTTCATGAATACATCGAATCATTCATTTCCACCACAAGAAAGGAGGTGCCGATATATTCAAAGCGTTGCAACATATAAGGGCGAAATCATACAAGCTACGCGCGAATTTGGTTGATTTTCGTGGAACTACACAAAAAGAACATCTGGTTTATTTAGCACGAGGTTCCATGTCAATGTTCGAACTTATGGCAAACCCTGCCCATTCCACAATCGTAGGCATTTGATATTTTGGAATGGGACGACCTTGTCAAATTTTGCTCATTGATGCTAGCAAAAAGACATGCGTTTGATATTTTCGAATGGGACGCCCTGTGCTGTCAGCAGCGTCGATCAATTTTCTTTATTCTTTAGTTGTGAAGTAAATATTGGCTCTGATATGTGAATCGCTGAGATGCGTAATCATCGATTGTTTTGAATGTTCTCTATGAATTGCCAGGCCTGTGTGTTTGATTGCAATGTACAGGAACACTAAAAAGCTGCTCAAACTCTTTGTACTCCTTCTGTTCCTTTTTACTTTGCACATTGTGAAACTGCATACATTTTTCTATAAGATTGGTCAAAGTATAGATACTTTGACTGCAGACAAAACCTGTATCCAGACTAGAAAGGACCGGAGGGAGTACATGTGAAACTGCTGCAAACGAGGTGATCACCCTGGGAATAATGCTAGTATGTATTGTTTTGCATGTTCATCCAATGCCAGTCATACAAGAATTCGAACTAATCGAAATAAATTCATTCATACACGGATGTATTTCATATAAACATGCCGGATTTCATTACATTCCATACATTCTTCAACTAAAAACGGGTGCACAGGAGGTATAATTAATTAACCGAAGCTACCCACCTGTGTCCGGCTGAGCCAAACAGAAGCTTCAGTGACTTAACTGCAGGTGTAGTTGCGTAACTGACATGTGGCCTAGATGCCTGTTGGGCCCACATGTCAGTCTGCCAACTGCACCAGCAGTTAAGTAGAAGCAGCGTCCTTCTCCAACATAGCTCTCTGACTCCATGTTGCCGCCAAGAAGCTAATCAGCCATCAATGGTCAACCCACCTAGCTTGGCTTCAACCGGAGGGTAGCAGCAGTGGCCTTACTTGGACCCCAGCGGCAGCGGCCTGTGTTCTGCACTTCCTCGTTTTCTATGTGGTGCAGCATCGTTGGCAACGGGGCAGGGCCTCGATGGAGCCAGCGATGTCCTCTCTTTTGTTGCAGGCGGGGCGGTGCCTTTGAGGAATGGGGGAAATCCTTGCCCTCGTTGCCAGCAGGGTGGGGCCTCAGCTGAGCTGGCGACGTCCTCTACCTCGTTGTAGGCGGGGCGGGGCCTCGGCGGAGTAGGCCTCCACCTCGGTGCCAGCGGGGCGGGGCCTTGGTGGAGCCGGCGAGGTCCTCTGTCTCATTGCCGGCGGGGCGGCGCCTCGTGGAGCGGGGGAAATCCTCCCCCTCGTTGCTGGCGGGGCGGCGCCTCGGCTGAGTCGACGATGTCCTCTACCTCATTGGTGGTGGGGTGGGGCCTCGGTGGAGCCAGTGGTGTCCTCTGCCTCGTTGTTGGCACCGCGGGTCCTTGGTGGAGCAGGGCCTCGTTGATTCCAGCAGAGCGGGGACTTGTCGGAGCCGGCATTGTCCTCTGCCTCGTCCTTGGTCTTGGCAAACAACGCCTCGCTCACTTCATCGCCCTCTTTGTAGGTGGCCGCATCCTCTTCCACGCACATGCGGTACCACCAGTGCTCGAGGCGTCCCCTAAGGGAGTCCTGGATAAGGGGGTATCCGGATAGTCGGACTATGTACTTTCGCCGGACTGTTGGACTATGAAGATACAAGATTGAAGACTTCGTCCCGTATCCGGATGGGACTCTCCTTTGTGTGGAAGGCAAGCTTGCCGATTCGGATGTAGATCTCCTTCTCTGTAACCGACTTTGTGTAACCCTAGCCCCCTCCGGTGTCTATATAAACCGGAGGGTTTAGTCTGTAGGACAACAAGAATCATACCATAGGCTAGCTTCTAGTGTTTAGCCTCTACGATCTCGTGGTAGATCAACTCTTGTAATACTCATATCTTCAAGATCAATCAAGCAGGAAGTAGGCTATTACCTCCATCGAGAGGGCCCGAACCTGGGTAAAACATCGTGTCCCCAGTCTCCTGTTACCATTAGCCTTAGACGCACAGTTCGGGACCCCCTACTCGAGATCCGCCTGTTTTGACACAGACATTGGTGCTTTCATTGAGAGATCCTCTGTGTCATCGCTGTAAGGCTTGATGGCCACCCCGGACAAATCTTCCTGTTCGGCGACTTCGCACTGCGGGCCGACTCATTTGGCTATCTGGAGCAGATTGGTAGCTACGCCCCTGGCCATCAGGTCAGGTTTGGGAACTTGAATTATACGGCCGATATCCACGGAGACTTGACCTTCAACAGAATCAGGCCTGCATCGGAGGCATCGAATAGTCACGACGAGCATGACTAAAATCTGCTATCGGACATTATTTGGGATATCACCCCTGCAGCCGCTTCAGATCTAAATCTGGGGAAAATCGCGTCGACCGAGGACGGGTGGATGGACCCCGCCACGGAGGCCGCATACTCTTCGGCAGTAGAGCCGAGCACAGACTCCGCCGTCAAGGGGATCTGTGTCATGGGACTCCCGGACCTGTGTCCGGACGCCGGTTCTGAACCGCGAGCGCCCGGGCACATCAAGTCCGATTGGACTCCAATAATGGAGTTCAGCACCGCGGATATCTTTCAACACTCCCCCTTTGTCGATGTGCTAAATTCATTAAGGTCACTCTCTCTGTCAGGAGAGTCCTGGCCGAACTATGTTCGGCTCGAGTGGGAAGCAGGCGACGAAGAAATTCGTTACCCACCCACCACCCACTTCATAGCCACGGTCGATGATCTGGCCGACGTGCTTAACTTCGATTCTGAAGATATCGACGGTATAGACGTCGATGTTGGGGAAGAAGAGAAACCACCGCCCACAGGGCGCTGGACCGCCACATCATCATACGACATCTACGTGGTGGACACGCCTAAGGAAGACAACAGCGACAAAAATGATGCGACGGAGGATAAACCCCCTGGACAAAAACAAAAATGATGGCGCAGGCGCCGCTCTAAGTCCAGCCACAGTAAAAATAGCAATAATAGCGCAAGGAAAAATGACACCCCAGTTGACTCCAAAGGCAACAATATGAACCCAGCAATGGAGCAAGAAGAGTCAGGCCACGCTGAACAAACGCCCGATCACAATGATCCCGAGGGCCGAAATCATCAAGCTACCCACGGAGGGGAGGACAGTCCGGTTGACGATGCATTTATCATCCCAGAAAAATGCTTGGAACAAGATAACCTCCGCAGAAGGCTTATGGCCATGGTGAGGAGCCTAAAGAAGCAGAAGCAAAGGCTTAAAACCGCGTAGGATACGCTCAACCGAAGATGGAATAAGGTGCTAGACACAGAAGGAAAATATGGCGACGATCACCACGCAAAGAGCTACCCAAAACGCAAGCTACTGCCTGAATTTGACGATATGGCCACAGCGCCAATTCCGCCAAAGAACAATACGGCCATTCGGCCAGACCAATCACCTCATGGCCGCGATAGAGCAGCCATGGATACCCCACATGATCTACGTGAGCTCCTGGACAAAACGGCTAGTGCGGCCAGGTCCATCTACGGATCCAGAGGACATGCTCCGACGCAGAATTACGGTCACCACAACAATCCCACTGATCGAGTACCAGTTCAGAATCAACACCGGACGCAACAGCAGCCGACAGCACGCCGCGACATGCCCAGATACAGAGGGGCTGTGCACCCTCTGTGCTTCACCGATGAGGTGCTGGATCATGAATTTCCACAGGGATTCAAACCCGTGAACATAGAGGCATACGACGGAACGACAGACCCTGGGGTCTGGATTGAGGATTTTATCCTTCACATACACATGGCTCATGGAGACGACCTACACGCCATTAAATACCTTCCCCTCAAGTTGAAAGGACCAGCTCGGCATTGGCTGAAGAGCCTCCCCGAAAACTCAATTGGAAGTTGGGAGGAACTTGAGGATGCTTTCAGGGCCAATTTTCAAGGGACCTATGTCCGACCTACGGATGCAGACAATTTAAGTCACATAATACAACAACTCGAAGAGTCAGCCTGTAAGCTTTGGAATAGATTTCTCACTAAGAAGAATCAAATTGTTGACTGTCCGCATGCCGAAGCCTTAGCGGCCTTCAAACATAGTATCCGAGACAAGTGGCTCGCCAGACACGTCGGCCAAGAAAAACCAAGAACGATGGCGGCCTTACCAAGCCTTATAACCCGCTTTTGTGCGGGTGAAGACAGCTGGTTGGCCCGTACAGGCACCAGCGACCCAGGCACATCCGAAATTCGAGATGGCAACGGGAAGCCACGGCGCAGTAAGCACAGGCGTCGGAACAATGATGATAGCCTGGAGAACACGGCGGTCAACGCCGGATTCAGGGGCTCTCAACCCGGATAAGGAAAGAAGCCATTTAAGGGCAGTAAAGAGGGACCGTCCGGCCTGAATAAAGTCCTGGACAAATTGTGCCAAATCCATGGCACCTCTGAAAGACCTGCAAACCATACTCACAGAGAATGTTGGGTCTTCAAGCAGGCCGGCAAGCTAAATGCCGAACACAAGGGAAGGGAAACGCCAAGCAAAGACGAGGATGAGCCTCGCAAGCCGAACACGGGGGGACAGAAAAAATTACCACTAGAGGTCAAAACAATAAAAATGGTCCACGCAACGCACATAGAGTTCGTTGCCCCCAAGTTCAACCCCTGGGCGGCCTGCCCGATCACTTTTGATCATAGGGACCACCCGACCAGTATCCGGCATGGAGGATCGCCTGCCTTGGTGCTGGACCCAATAATTGATGGATACCACCTCACTCGAGTCCTAATGGACGGCGGCAGTAGTCTTAATCTAATATATCAGGACACCGTCTACAAGATGAGGATAGACCCATCCAGAATAAGCCAAAGTAACACCACCTTTAACGGAGTAATACCAGGCGTTGAGGCCCACTGCTAGGGCTCCCTCGTATTAGAGGTGACATTCGGTTCTCCCGACAACTTCAGAAGCGAAGAACTACTCTTCGACATCGCTCCCTTCAGCAGTGGTTATCATGCATTACTCGGAAGAACGGCCTTCGCTTGCTTTAACGCAATACCGAACTACACCTGCCTTAAACTGAAGATGCCATGTCCACGTGGCGTCATAACCGTTAGAGGAAACACAGAGCAGTATTCAGCGGCTCTTGTAGCCGGACATTAAGCCGCCTCTCTCGTCAGAACGCGTGATCAGTCGACAAGACCACGAACAGGGCTAGACCAGTCCAGTACACCATCTTCAGCAAACAGCCCGGATAAACCTGAACTGGGTGCTACTCATATATCCCCATAAATGATACCAGGGGCTGCAAACATAAAGAACACAATTCGGCTTGACTCATTAATAGGCAAATATCTCGCATTTGAGAATAACTAACTTCTTGCACGCTTACTCCTTTTTATGAGTTTTCGTTTTTACAAACACTATTCATGCAACACCCTTCGAGGATATGGCACAACAGAGACAAAGGCGCATACATGCAGCAGGGCCCCGCTCAAAGGTTTCTCTTTAGATTAAGCCCCTGTGTAAACCTTCTTTACTATCTTTTGTTGCTTGAAACCCCGTGGATACACCCACAACGGATACTGGCGTTATAGGCATTTCGCCATGACAGATCAATGCAAGTACCTGGAAATACAGGGTTTATAATCAAGGGCGTTGCTCAGCCCAGCATATGTTATAAAGTCCGAATAACTTCGGGAGTGTTCGGTGTCATGAGTTTGGCCTTATATGCATCATCTCTGAATCATGTCTTTGGTCAAATGTTCGGTTTGCCCGGCTCCTGGGTTTGCTACCTTACGTTCTGTTCTATCGGCTAAGGCGGCCAAAGGAGAACTACTCCGATTGTGCCCTGGTTATTCCGGATGAGCACCTTAGTAGAGAAAGCCAAAAACTGACTGTCATGATACAGCGAGAGACTGGTCAACCACTCGAAGACTCATCGGAATCTATAGGATTCCCCCGCATTAACGAAGGAACATTTCCCGGTAACGTACATACATACCACTATACGGATGCACGCGGATGTACAAGGGGCTACTTAGTAGCCCCACCTTTAAACTCCTATGTCTAAGTGAAAGTGTTACAGCTATATAGTCTGGTTCCCTGGTTCGACGTGCTATCACCTCCTTAATGGACCAAGACGCTGGATCAAGTGTGATTACGCATATATTTTCGAACACCCCCACATTATATGCGTGGGGGCTAAAGCCAACGACTGCTAACTTTCAATTTATATTAATACATAAACGGCCACACAGGGAGCATTACAATACTTTTAGGCAAAAGCATAAAAATCCTCTATATTTCACACATAATTGTTTACAATTAATCGATTTGTCACTCGAACATGACATTCTTCGAGCATTGTGCCTCTATTCTACGGGCACGTTCTATGACCTGCCCAAAATAGTGCTCGGCTGGGTCTTGGCTTCCTGCCGGACCCTGAGTTGCAATGCTGGTGGCCTCCATATATGCCCAATATGTCTTAACACGGGCAAGAGCCATCCGCGCGCCCTCTATGCACGCCGACCAAACAAATGCTGCACTAAACCAAAGTAACTGTCCGACTTCGGTCCCTTTGGCCATAAATGGTTTATTACAGACCTCATTGCAAGACCGGACAACCTATGGAGCTCGGCTATAGCGGCCATCTTCTCACTCAATGGTAATGAGCGCGTTGGAGCACTAAATTGGGACCAGAATAGCCTTTCTATTCCGTTATCTTTATGATCCTTGAACAACTTGGTCGCATCAGTCGTACTTTTCGCCAAGTCTACATACTCATCTGCAGCGCTCCAAAGCTTATCCAATGGAGCATACTTTGGATCCAAGAACTTCATCCGCAACAAATAGGGATTTCTAGCCGCGATTTCTCCAGCTTGTCGAAGTTCCTCCCGCGCGTCTCTAATTTCAGAGCGCGTCTCCTTAGCCGAATCCAGCGCCTTCTTCAGGTCAGCCGCCTTTGCCGGTTTCTCCTTCTCGAGAAGCTCATATCAGCCGGCGGCGTCCCTCAGCTGCACTGCCATCTCGGCTATCTTTTCGTCGCTTAGGCGATGAGCAGCCTGTTCGGCCCTCAAGTCATCGACTACCTTTAGGGCAGCCGCATTGCTAGCTTGGACTTGTTTCTTGGCCTGGGCAAGTTCCACCCTAAGGGCCTCAATGGCAGCAGCTCCTCCTGCAACTACATCATATTATATTAATATCACAATCCTCTTCATATTTCTTAAAAATGAAGAAAAAACCAGCGCATACTCTGTGACTCGTCAAACCGCATATTTACAAGTGTGATGTTGGTATCCACCACATCAATCTGTCACCTCAGTTCGGCGAATTCAGAATTCTGGTCTATCGCCGGACTCTTAGCAACATGTGCATAAATGCAATACGATCATTACTTGAGAGTGTGATCCTCCGTTTGCCGCCTAGGGCTGCCAACCGGAGTCTCAGGGGCTACTATCTATATGGAGCACACCTAGCGTGTGCGAAACAAACAAAAATTACGTATTTTATCGCGTACCTCGAAGCCTTTGAGCAAACTTCCAAAAGCTTCATTTACCCCGCTTGTGGCGGATTAAATCTTCTCCAACACCGTACCCATTAGCGTACGGTGACCCTCTGAGAGATCAGCTTCCTCCAGGAGGTCCGTCAGCGTGTTCGACCGGGCACGGGACTGTTCCGGACCCTCCTCATCACCCTCCAAGGGGGCCGAACGCGCTGGGCTCGGGGCGGCCAAAGTGTCAACTTCCGGCCTCAGCGGATCTGGGCTCCTTCGTGATGACACCTCAGGGTCGCCTGCCCCATGGGGCAGAGAGGCGGGTGGGGTTTCACTCTCCATCATCTCCAGAAGAAGATCCCCCAAAGATGAACCCTGTTGAGATGAGCTACTAGCCGGACTACAAGAAAAATAGGTCCTGGTCATTGTTCTCAGATGAAAAAGCAATAGTTCTTCTTTATCATTAACTCACAACTTGGTGGAGGGCTGGCCCTTTGGCGGGCACGACGCGGTGAGGACGCCCTTCGGGGCAGAGCCCCCTGGTGAAGTTTTCCTCCCTTGCTTGGGCACCTCCTCCAAGTCTTCGGAGGCAGCCCTCTTCTTCCCGCGAGGGGAGGGACCTTGGAAGAATCTCCCCAACTATCCTCCTTCACGGAGATAGTAGTTCCCCCAGTTTGGTTGTGCAGTGTGTGGAGTTCGGCTCCTCCATTCTTCTCTTCCCCTTTCCCCGAGGGCACTTGACTCAATGCGCGCTTAAGCATCCTGGGTATTGCAGGATTAGGCGAGCCTTCAGGAAGTGGGGCCGGGCATCTGATCCTCTCCGCCTTGTTGAGCCAATCCTGGGCACAGACGAGTTTTTAGAACAAGATTGTGTTAAGCATAAACAAAGTGTTCGGTTATAGAGATTACTTATTTGGGTATCTGGGCGGTGGCAGCCCAGGCCCGCATCCTCGGTGGTGTCTGGACACCTTACTTGCGGTCCGAAGAATAACTTATATATCCCTTCGAGCATCAAGCCGAAGAAGTGCTGAATGGTTCACGGACCTTCCAGATTGAACTCCCACATCCGGAGAGGCCGACGCTTGCACGGCAGGATCCGTCGAGCCAGCATTACCTGAATGATCCTGACAAGATTGATATCCCTCTCAAGAAGCTCAACAATACGGCTCTGCAATATCGGCTGTTGTTCCACGACGCTAGTTGAGGCGGAGGACCTGAGCGGAAGGCAGGGGCAGCCGCCCACGTTGTGCCTCGGGGAGCTGTGATGTAGAACCACCTCCCTTGCCACAGATCTGACACCTCCGGGAAGGCACCTTCCGGCCATGGAACATCGGCGTTTATGCTTATTGCGGCTCCTCCGCACTCCGCATGTCGCCCCTCAATCACCTTCGGCTTCACATTGAAGGTCTTGAGCCATAGGTCGAAGTGTGGGGTGATGTGGAGGAAGGCTTCACGCACGACGATAAACGATGAGATGTGAAGGATGGAATCCGGAGCTAGATCATGAAAATCTAGCCCGTAGCAGAACATGAGCCCTCTCATGAAAGGATCAAGAGTCAAGCCCAAGCCTCGGAGGAAGTGAGAAACGAATACGACACTCTCGTTGGGTTCGGGAGTGGAGATGATCTGCTCAGGGGTGGGAAGCTTGTGCCTAACATCGGCGGTCAAATATCTGGCCTCCCTGAGTTTCGCAATGTCCTCCTCCGTGACAGAGGAGACCATCCACCGACCTTGAAGGTTGGATCCAGACATGATTGGAGATCCGAAGTACCTAAGCTTGAGCTTCGGGTGTTGGAGCTCGAGAGGCAGGAAAGAGCAAGCGTGGTAAGAAAGGGATAGGCCTTGACCCCTCTATAAAGGGGGAGAATATCAAGCATCCCCAGCTTGAACGTTTGGGACTTGCCTAAAAACACGGAGTCACGCCAACAGGTGTGGTGGGGTTACCCATACCCGTATTGATGAGGATCCCGTGGTAATAGGGACATGATCTCTGCTTTGATAAGATGTGCCAAAGAAACCGCCTCGCAATGTGTGCGGTGGCTGGTTATATAAAACAGTTTCAATAAAAGTCGGGTCGTGGCGTGATGTCAAGCTACGAAGAGTTGTCAGCAGATGGGATTCGTGGATTATTGTCCTTTCTACGGTCTTATGTGAAATTTGTCTTGCAGAGCTGGACACCTTCCTTGTGTTCGAAATTTATCTTGGAGTATTCGGAGATGAAACCCGCCTTGCAATGCTGAAGACAATCTGCGCGCCGGACTCATCCTCATTGAAGCCTGGTTCATGGGCTACTGAGGGAGTCCTGGATAAGGGGTTATCCGGACAGCCGGACTATGTACTTTGGCCGGACTGTTGGACTATGAAGATACAAGATTGAAGACTTCGTCCCATGTCCGGATGGGACTCTCCTTTGCGTGGAAGGCAAGCTTGGCGATTCGGATGTAGATCTCCTTCTCTGTAACCGACTCTATGTAACCCTAGCCACCTCCGGTGTCTATATAAACTGGAGGGTTTAGTCCGTAGGATAACAACAATCATGCCATAGGCTAGCTTCTAGGGTTTATCCTCTACGATCTCGTGGTAGATCAACTCTTGTAATACTCATATCATCAAGATCAATCAAGCAGGAAGTAGGGTATTATCTCCATCGAGAGGGCCCGAACCTGGGTAAAACAGCGTGTCCCCAGTCTCTTGTTACCATTAGCCTTAGACGCACAGTTCGGGACCCCCTACTCGAGATCCGCCGGTTTTGACACCGACAGCCCTCGTGGGCGGAGCAGTAAGAGTCGAGCGGCGCCTCCTGCTCCGCCCGCTCTGTGGCGATCTTCTCCTCCGCCTATGGGCGCTCCTAGAGGAGATGGTGGTCATAGGCGGCATCGGCCTGCGCCTCCCGGAACTGCTCCTCATGCTTCTGCCTCACCGTATCCATGTATTGGGCACGGTCCTCGCCGATGGTCATGGTGCAATGCACCAGCGAGGATGGCGCGGAGGAGGGGGTCGGCGCCGGATCATCGACTACCATGTTCTCCATTGGGATGTCGTCATCCTCCGGCTGCGTACTGATACGTCTCCAACGTATCTATAATTTTTGATTGTTCCATGCTATTATATTATCTGTTTTGGATGTTTAATGGGCTTTACTATACACTTTCATATTATTTATAGGACTAACCTATTAACCAGAGGCCCAGTCCAAATTGCTGTTTTTTGCCTATTTCAGTGTTTCGCAGAAAAGGAATATTAAACGGAGTCCAAATGGAATGAAACCTTCGGGAGAGTTATTTTTGGAACAAATGCAATCTAGGAGACTTGGAGTGGACGTCAGGGAAGCAACGAGGTGGCCATGAGGGTCCAAGGCGCGCTCTACCCCCTGGGTGCGCCCCCCCACCCTTGTGGCCCCCTCGTGGCTCCCGTAACCAACTTCTTTCTCCTATATATACTCATATACCCTGAAAACATCCAGGAGCACAATAGATCGATGGCCATCTTCATCATCCCGGCACTCTCCATGACGAGGAGGGAGTAGTTCACCCTCAGGGCTGAGGGTATGTGCCAGTAGCTATGTGTTTGATCTCTCTCTCTCTCTCTCATGTTCTTGATTTGGCACGATCTTGATGTACCACGAGCTTTGCTATTATAGTTGGATCTTATGATGTTTCTCACCCTCTACTCTCTTGTAATGGACTGAGTTTTCCTTTTGCAGTTATCTTATCGGATTGAGTCTTTAAGGATTTTAGAACACTTGATGTATGTCTTGCATTTGATTATCTATGGTGACAATGGGATATTCACGTGATCTACTTGATGTACGTTTTGGTGATCAACTTGCGAGTTTCGTGACCTCGTGAACTTATGCATAGGGGTTGTCACACGTTTTCGTCTTGACTCTCTGGTAGAATCTTTGGGGCGCTCTTTGAAGTTCTTTGTGTTGGTTGAATAGATGAATCTGAGATTGTGTGATGCATATTGTATAATCATACCCACAGATACTTGAGGTGACATTGGAGTATCTAGGTGACATTAGGGTTTTGGTTGATTTGTGTCTTAATGTGTTATTCTAGTACGAACTCTATGATAGATAGAACGGAAAGAATAGCTTCGTGTTATTTTACTACGGACTCTTGAATAGGTCGATCAGAAAGAATAGCTTTGAGGTGGTTTCGTACCCTACAATAATCTCTTCGTTTGTTCTCCGCTATTAGTGACTTTGGAGTGACTCTTTGTTGCATGTTGAGGGATACTTATATGATCCAATTATGTTATTATTGTTGATAGAACTTGCAGTAGTGGAAGTATGAACCTAAGGGCTTGTTTCTTAGCATTGCAATACCCTTTACGCTCACTTTTACCACTTGCTACCTTACTTTTTTTATATTTTCAGATTACAAAAACCTATATCTACTATCCATATTGCAGTTGTATCACCATCTCTTCGCCGAACTAGTGCACCTATACAATTTACCATTGTATTGCGTGTGCTGGGGACACAAGAGACTGTTTGTTATTTGGTTGTAGGGTTGTTTGAGAGATACCATCTTCATCCTACACCTCCCACGGATTGATAAACCTTAGGTCATCCACTTGAGGGAAATTTGCTACTGTCTACAAGGAGAAGGTTGCATAGTAGACATCAAGCTCTTTTCTGGCGCTGTTGCCTGGGAGGTTAGTGCTTGAAGGTATATCTTTAGATCTTGCAAATGAATATTTTTGTTTCTTGTTTTATCACTAGTTTAGTTTATAAAAGAAAACTACAAAAAAATGGAATTGAGTTTGTCTCATACGCTTCATCTTTTTAATATCTTTTGTGAGAATGATGGAAAGGAAAATTGTGCTCAAGTGCTAGAAGAAGAAGTCCATAAAATGTTTGTCCCTAAATATTTGAATGATGATCATGATTGCAATGTTGTTTGTATGAATTCTTTGAATACCCATGATGCTAATGACATGCAAAACCATAAGCTTGGGGATGCTATGTTTGATGAATATGATATTTTTTGTCCCCCAAGTTTTGATGAGCAAATTTATTATGATCAAAGCATGCCTCCTATTTATGATGATTATTGTGATGATACGTATGCCGTAAAGAATAAACATAACCACGAAACTTGTCATCATGATTTTAATTTTCAATTGTATTATGCTTCACATGATAGTTACTCCATTGAGTTTGCTCCCACTACTATTCATGAGAAAAAATTTGCTTTTGTGGAGAGTAATAAAATTTCTATGCTTGTAGATCATGAAAAGAATGCTTTATGTGATGGTTATATTGTTGAATTCATTCATGATGCTACTGAAAATTATTATGAGGGAGGAACATATGCTTGTAGGAATTGCAATAATATCAAGTTTCCTCTCTATGTGCTTAAAGTTTTGAAGTTATGCTTGTTTTGCCTTCCTATGCTAGTTGATTATTGTTACCATAAGTTGTTTGCTCAAAAAATACCTATGCATAGGAAGTGGGTTAGACTTAAATGTGCTAGTCATATTTTGCATGATGCTCTCTTTATGTTTCAATTCTTATCATTTATGTGAGCATCATTGAAATCATCATGCCTAGCTAGGGGCGTTAAATGATAGCGCTTGTTGGGAGGCAACCCAATTTTATTTTTGTTCTTTGCTTTTTGCTCCTGTTTAGTAATAAATATTTCATCTAGCCTGTGGTTAGATGTGGTTTTATGTTTTAATTAGTGTTTGTGCCAAGTAGAACCTTTGGGAAGACTTGGGTGAAGTCTATGCGATCTTGCTGTAAAAAATAGAAACTTTTGCGCTCACGAGATTAGCTGCCATTTTTTACAGAAACGTGCTTTTCAGTGGATTATTTTTGCAAAATATTAATAGACAACTTGCCTAGGACTTACTATTTTCGTATAATTTTTAGGGTTCCATAAGTATTTGAAAGTTCCAGATTGCTACAGACTGTTCTGTTTTTGACAGATTCTGTTTTTTGTGTGTTGTTTGCTTATTTTAATGAATCTATGGCTAATATCGGGGGGTATGAACCATAGAGAAGTTGGAATACAGTAGTTTTAACACCAATATAAATAAATAATGAGTTCATCACAGTATGTTAAAGTGGTGGTTTGTTTTCTTGCACTAACGGAGCTCATGAGATTTTTCTGTTGAGTTTTGTGTTGTGAAGTTTTCAAGTTTTGGGTAAAGATTTGAGGGATTATGGAATAAGGAGTGGCAAGAGCCTAAGTTTGGGGATGCCCAAGGCACCCCAAGGTAAAATTCAAGGACAACCAAAAGCCTAAGCTTTGGGATGCCCGGAAGGCATCCCCTCTTTCGTCTTCGTCTATGAGTAACTTTACTTGGGGCTATATTTTTATTCACCAGATGATATGTGTTTTGCTTGGAGAGTCTTGTATTATTTGAGTCTTTGCTTTTTAGTTTACCACAATAATACTTGCTGTACACACCTTTTGGAGAGACACACATGAATTGGAATTTATTAGAATACTCTATGTGCTTCACTTATATCTTTTGAGCTAGATAATTTTGCTCTAGTGTTTCACTTATATCTTTTTAGAGCACGGCGGTGGTTTTATTTTGTAGAAATTATTGATCTCTCATGCTTCACTTATATTATTTTGAGAGTCTTTACAACAGCATGGTATTTTCTTTGTTTATAAAATTAGTTTTAATACGATGGGCATCCAAGTTGGGTCTAATAAAAACTATCATATCAAGTGCATTGAACACTATGATTAATTTGATACTTGATAATTGTTTTGAGATATAAAGGTGGTAATGTTAGAGTCATGCTATTTGGGTAATTATGAAATTGAGGAATACTTGTGTTAAAGTTGGCAAGTCCCGTAGCATGCACGTATGGTGAACGTTGTGTGACAAATTGGAAGCATGGGGTGTTCTTTGATTACCTTCCTTAGGAGTGGAGGTCGGGATCGCGCGATGGTTAACTCCTACCAACCCTTCCCCTAGGAGTATGCGTAGTATTACTTTGCTTCGAGGTCTAATAAACTTTTTCAATAAGTATATGAGTTCTTTATGACTAATGTGAGTCCATGGATTATATGCACTCTTAGCCTTCCGCAATTTGTTAGCCTCTATGGTACCGTGCATTGCCCTTTATCACTTTGAGAGTTGGTGCAAACTTCGCCGGTGCATCCAAACCCCGTGATACGATACACTCTATCACACATAAACCTCCTTGTATCTTCCTCAAAACAGTCACCATACCTACCTATTATGACATTTCCATAGCCCTTCCGAGATATATTGCCATGCAACTTTCCACCGTTCCATTTGTTATGACACGCTCCATCATTGTCATATAGCTTTTGCTTGATGATGTAGTTGACATCGTATTTGCAGCAAAGCCACCTTTATAATTCTTTCATACATGTCGCTCTTGATTCATTGCATATCCCGGTACACCGCCAGAGGCATTCACATAGAGTCATATTTTGTTCTTAGTATTGAATTGTAATTCTTGAGTTGTAAATAAATACAAGTGTGATGATCTTCATTATTAGAGCATTGTCCCAAGTGAGGAAAGGATGATGGAGATCATGATTCCCCCACAAGTCGGGATGAAACTCCGGACTTTTTGGAAAATAAAAGAGGTCAAAGAAGCCCAAATAAGAAAAAGAGGCCAAAGAAGCCCACCAAATAAATAAATAAAAGGAAGAAAAAAATAGAAAATATGAGAGAAAAAGAGAGAAGGGACAATGTTACTATCCTTTTTCCACACTTGTGATTCAAAGTAGCACCATGATCTTCATGATAGAGAGTCTCCTATGTTGTCACTTTCATATACTAGTGGGAATTTTTCATTATAGAACTTGGCTTGTATATTCCAATGATGGGATTCCTCAAAATTCCCAAGGTCCTCGTGAGCAAGCAAGTTGTATGCACACCCACTTACATTTATAGCCCTAGTGCATCCGTTGCATGGCAATCCCTACTCCTCGCATTGACATCAATTGATGGGCATCTCCATAGCCCGTTGATTAGCCGCGTCAATGTGAGACTTTCTCCCTTTTTGTTCTCTCACATAATCCCTATCATCATACTATACTCCACCCATAGTGCTATGTCCATGGCTTACGCTCATGTATTGCGTGAGGGTTGAAAAAGCTGAAGCGCGTTAAAAAGTATGAACCAATTGCTTGGCTGAAACCGGGGTTGTGCATGATGGGAGCATTTTGTGTGACGAAAATGAAGCATGGTCAAACCATATGATTTTGTAGGGATAAGCTTTCTTTGGCTATGTTATTTTGCTAAGACATGCTTACTTTGTTAGTATGCTTGAAGTATTACTATTTTATGTCAATATTAAAATTTTATCTTGAATCTTTTGTATCTAAACATTCATGCCACAATAAAGAAAATTACATTGAGAATCATGATAGGTAGTATTCCACATCAAAAATTCTATTTTTATCATTTACCTACTCGAGGACGAGCATGAATTAAGCTTGGGGATGCTTCACACGTCTCCAACCTATCTATAATTTTTGATTGTTCCATGCTATTATATTATCTGTTTTGGATGTTTAATGGGCTTTATTATACACTTTTATATTATTTTTGGGACTAACCTATTAATCGGAGGCCTAGTCCAAATTGCTGTTTTTTTGCCTATTTCAGTGTTTCGCAGAAAAGGAATATCAAACTGAGTCCAAACGGAATGAAACCTTCGGGAGAGTTATTTTTGGAACAAACGCAATCCAGGAGACTTGGAGTGGACATCAGGGAAGCAACAAGGTGGACACGAGGGTCCAGTGCGTGCCCTACCCCCTGGCCCCCCCCTCGTGGGCCCCTCATGGCTCGCCCGAGTGACTTCTTTCGCCTATATATACTCATATACCCCGAAAACATCCAGGAGCACAATAGATTGGGAGTTCCGCCGCCGCAAGCCTTTGTAGCCACCAAAAACCAATCAGGACCCTAGTCTGGCACCCTGCTAGAGGGGGGGATCCATCACGTGTGGCCATCTTCAGCATCCCGACGCTCTCCATGACGAGGAGGGAGTAGTTCACCCTCGGGGCTGAGGGTATGTGCCAGTAGCTATGTGTCTGATCTCTCTCTCTCTCTCTCTCGTGTTCTTGATTTGTTAGGATCTTGATGTACCGTGAGCTTTGCTATTATAGTTGGATCTTGTGATGTTTCTCCCTCTCTACTCTCTTGTAATGGATTGAGTTTTGCCTTTGAAGTTATCTTATCGGATTGAGTCTTTAAGGATTTGAGAACACTTGATGTATGTCTTGCATGTGCTTATCTATGGTTACAATGGGATATTCACATGATCTACTTGATGTATGTTTTGGTGATCAACTTGCGAGTTCCGTGACCTCATGAAATTATGCATAGGGGTTGTCACACGTTTTCGTCTTTACTCTCCGGTAGAAACTTTGGGCACTCTTTGAAGTTCTTTGTGTCTGTTGAATAGATGAATCTGAGATTGTGTGATGCATATCGTATAATCATACCCACGGATACTTAAGGTGACATTGGAGTATCTAGGTGACATTTGGGTTTTGGTTTATTTGTCTCTTAAGGTGTTATTCTAGTACAAACTCTATGATAGATTGAACGGAAAGAATAGCTTCGTGTTATTTTACTACAGACTCTTGAATAGATCGATCAGAAAGAAGAACTTTGAGGTGGTTTCGTACCCTACAATAATCTCTTTGTTTGTTCTCTGCTATTAGTGACTTTGGAGTGACTCTTTGTTGCATGTTGAGGGATATTTATATGATCCAATTATGTTATTATTATTGAGAGAACTTGCACTAGTGAAAGTATGAACCTTAGGCCTTGCTGTTTTTATATTTTCATATTCCAAAAACCTATATATACCATCCATATTGCACTTGTATCACCATCTCTTCGCCGAACTAGTGCACCTATACAATTTACCATTGTATTAGGTGTGTTGGGGACACAAGAGACTCTTTGTTATTTGTTGCAGGGTTGTTTGAGGGAGACCATCTTCATCCTACACCTCCCATGGATTGATAAACCTTAGGTCATCCACTTGAAGGAAATTTGCTACTGTCCTACAAACCTCTGCACTTGGAGGCCCAACAATGTCTACAAGGAGAAGGTTGCATTGTAGACATCACCTGCCGGCCAGCCAGTCGGTAGCAATGGCTGCCATCTCCTTGTGGTCCATCATCCGCCCGTCCCGAAGAGCGCTGGAGCGCGAGGAAGCCATGGTGGCCAGTAGTGGTGTGGACGGGAGAAAGGGAACGGATGCAGATAACTACGACTATGGCCGGCGTAGCAGTTTGTATAGCAATGGTGGGCGGCGGAGGAATGGATGTGTGGCGTCGGAGTAGCTGCCTCGGTAATCATGTATCATTAATGTGGGCGGCAGACGGATGGACGGACGACACTTGTGTTGTTTGAAGGCAGAGCAATCGCCTGCACCAGGAAGCGGGGCGGGCGGTGCTGACCGTTTCAGGCGGAAAGCGCACGCGGTCGAGGGAGGCGGTCTGGGTGGGCTAGGGAAGTCAGTCTCGTGCTTGGCAGCAGGTCGGCCCAGCAGCCGGACATGTTGGCTCGCCAGCGAGCTCGCCGAGCTGAGCAATGACAATCAGACAATGGACGTAGCTTTCGACCAGGAGCCGGTGTCGGTGTCAAAACCGGCCGATCTCGGGTAGGGAGTCCCAAACTGTGTGTCTAAGGCTAATGGTAACAGGAGGCGGGGGACACAATGTTTACCCAGGTTCGGGCCCTCTCGATGGAGGTAATACCCTACTTCCTGCTTGATTGATCTTGATGATATGACTATTACAAGAGTTGATCTACCACGAGATCGTAGAGACTAAACCCTATAAGCTAGCCTATGATTATGATTGTTTATATGATCTATCGACTAGCCTGGTCTCGGTTTATATAATGCACCAGAGGCCTAGGATAACAAGAGTCCTAGCCGAATACGCTGGTGGGGGAGGAGTCCTTGTCTTGATCACCAAGTCTTGTGGAATCTTCCTTGTATACGGCAGCTGTCCAAACTGGCCCGTGAGTATATGGCCATGGGGGTCCTCGGCCCAATCCAACTGATTGGGAGACGACGTGGTGAGTACCCCCTCGGCCCAATGAACACCATCAGTAGCCCCATGAACTGGTCTTCAAGTTGGGGACGCTCCTTGATTCTTCCGAACTGTTCTTGATCTTCGGTCGTCGGTCTTGAAAACGGGTTCAACAAATCTTATCATATTCGATCTTGAGGATCACTGAAGTGCATCTGAAGAGTTTACACGTCAGGTATCCGAGGAGCCCCTTTAAGTTTCCGGCCTTTATCAATGCCTTGTTATTTTTATGCCACACCTCGGGTTGAAGTTGTTCCCGGGCGGCAGTGTCCTCTTGCGTCCGAGGTCCAACACCGGACTATATTCAAGGTATCCTTTGCAGCCGAGCACCAACGCCGAGCTATATCCAAGCTCCAACGCCGGACTGTATCCGAGCTCCAACGCCAGACTATATCCTAGCTCCAACGCCGGACTGTATTTGAAGTGTCATCGATGACATTGGTTCTAAAAAGTTTAAGGAGTTTAGCCATGCTTAATGCCAGAAATGCCCTCTATGGAGCCAGCCACTGGCGCCCGAGCTTTATGCCGGACTACTTCCAAGGTGGTGCACCACCCCGACCGTCGGCTGATTTTTTGTGAATATTTTTAACTGGTGCAATTTATTCTCTGCCGGGGTATATAGCTAGTATGTGTATATCCAGTAGCCCTCAAGGTGTGTATCAGTCTAAAACCTGAGATGCACCTGAAGAAAAACATGAAACCGCTATTCCTACTAGCCCCTGAGACTCAGCACGATGCGCGAAATCGGCCTGAGGATCAACTCCTAGCTTGGCAACATACGTAGGAATAGAAACACAATGTAATATATTAGAGATACTAGTGATCGACGAACGGGCCCTTGAGAGAGTGTCTTGAGAAGTTGCCGCCATGTATTAGCTTGATGCTGAATAGGTCCATATGGTACCTATTGTTGTCCAAAGACGCGTTTGCACATAGTTCGGTCAAGCCAAACCCTGAGTACTTTGAATTTTCTGGATTGAATAGGCAATGCAGTAGCCCCTGATACACTGGTCGGGTGACAACACCAGATCAGGGGATCGATGTGCCCCTTTAATATTTATAAATAATGAGCGCAAATCCCAGTAGCCCCAAGCCTTAATGCGGGCTCGGGTGGACGAATTAAGGATCGATATCCATAGTAAAATCATGAATTATGTGTAATGACTCTATGTATCCAAGTACTTTACATCATTAATTCTCGGATCCGCATTGTACAAAACTTTGTTGACCGACCATTGGCTTCAACCTCTTCAGCCAGTAGCCGAAGAGTGTTTTCCTACTTTATAAAGCCGTTATAAGGGCAAAGATTCATGGAAAACAAAGCAATCTGGCCATACGGTTTTATAAACAAAGGTACACGGAGAGATATGTTATATTACGCAATGTAAGAAATATCTTCGAAGGAAAATAGACCCACTATCGGTTCCTTTCTTTATGTTGTTATGCTTATCATGATCACGAAACCTCACCTCCGGTCAAGGTGGCAGGAAAATATTGAGGATTTAGTTCGGGGAAAGTTCCCGAACTCTCTGTTATTACTGAACCAAAATTTTCACTTCCGTCGTTGCCGACCAATGTGATCCTTTAAGATCGCTAGCTTTCGGCTTCACCAAGTCCGAGGTACTCATTCGGATGACCCGGTAGTAACAATTACAGAGGTGCTCCCTTTACCACCTAGCCGAACAATCGGGAACGTAGGGGTAAGCACAGGAGGCAGGCAACCCAGCTTAGCCAAAATCTTAAGTCAAATTGATGCATATTTATGGCTTTATAACGATGATTACGGAAGGCGACCCTTGTATATTAAATACAGATGCCGATCATATGTTTATTTTGACTCCGTTGCGACCGTTTATTAGTTGAAAGTGGCCCATCGTTGGCTTCTACCCCTTTGTAGATACTACGTAGGGTGTTTCCGCAATAACAACACATCCCTTAGCCGATGTCTCGGTGCCCGAAGGCAGTTATGTTAGGGGAAACGAGGCAATCAAATATGCGGTCTTTATAACTTTCACTTACTCATAGGAGCTTTAAACTGGGGAAGCTAGCTACGAGCCCCCGGTTAGTGTTTGGCAACAGCCGAGGTCAAGCCGTAAACACTTTGGCCAATGTTATGAACGGCCCAACCTTTAACATAGTCATCGGATCGCTGACCAGTTTACGCTTATTGTGATAGTCAGTTTTCCACTGAGGTGCTTAACCATGCGAGTTGGAAGCACAATCACAGTGGTTCTCCCTTTGCACACCTAGCCGAACAAAGCAGAATGTAGGAGGCAAGCACAGGAGTTGGGCAACCCAACTATTGACCGAAGACACAATTTGAAACCGATGCATATAGAGCAATATCCGAGAATGCTTTTGCCGAATCTCTAAAGGTGTCTGGCGTTGCACTGCAAGACTTATGCTCAAAACACACAAATAGTTTAAAAGTGCTATAATCTTGGAAAACAGCTCATATAAATTTTAAGAGCCCCCAAGCGACTTGGGTAAAAGAATTTTATGTTATAATGACTGTGTGTACCGAAGTACTTGTATCATATTTGTGTTCACCCGAACTTTAGACGTGTCTTAATTGACCGTTGGCTTCTCCCTCTTCGGTCAAAGACCGAAAAGTGTTATGTACTCCACTTGTCGATAATATCGATGGTGTTTCTGATAACCAGGCAATCAGGCCATAAGGCTGTAATAGACAAAGCGCGCTCAGGGAACTTATGCTATATTACTGACGAAGTGTAAGAAGCATCTTCAAAGAAAATAGTACCTCCACCGATACCTTTCTTCGGTTGCTTGTTGTTATTATGAAACTTGTGCAATAGATTTTTTGTACTCATGAGTTCCGTTGTGTGCCGACCATGATTGAAAACAATAAGAGCGCTAGCTTTCGGCTTCACCCAGTCGGAGGTCCGAGCTCAGATGACCCGGTCATGACAATCGCAGAGGTGCTCCCTTTACTCCCTAGCCGAACAATCGGGAATGTAGGCGTAAGCACAGGAGCCAGGCAACCCAGCTTGCAGAACACTTAGGTCAATATGGTGCATATTGTGGCGTAATACACGAATAAGGAACAAAGCCGTACAAGTATAATCATATGCAAGAGGAAAGGCTTCATAAAGGAAGCCCCCAAGTCAACGTGGTATTTGAATTTGTGTGTCACAAACAAAGCTTTGGCAAGGAATTTTGTCACAAACAACTTTTTGCCAAAAACATATAATGCTTGGTCGAACCGGACAAAATTTAAAGCAGAAAGTCTTTGAGCATGAGGGCGACTTAGCTGGTTAATGTGCTCAGTGTTGATGACACGATTCGGGCTTGTGGCAGGACGAAGATGCCCATTGACCTGTGACAGATCTGACAAGGTTCGCAGTCCTCGGCATGGCCGAGGTCCCAGCCCCCAAGCCCGAGGTGTCCGAGCAAGGAGTTCGGCAATCCGGGGTAGTGACCGCATAATGCAGTCAAAATCGATTACCTGCACACATAAAACAGTGTGGTCGAGGAAATAATAATAATAATATATGGCCTTGCATAATTGATTTATGCAAAAATAATTGATTTAAAGAAATGTGGCCCGGCGCCGAGGCCAATGTCGATGTAGGGCGTTGGCATGACGCAGTGAAGGCGTGACAAAGCCCGAATTCACAGGTCGCTCCGAGTTCCGGATACGCGTTCGCCAAACAATGCACGGAAACTGACTGAACCACCACGCAACCGTCGTTAATGCGGCCACCATTTGATAGACCTGTGTATAGATGATGGAACAAAGCAGAGTAATAATTCCTTGTGAAAAATAAACCCAAACAAGCAAAAATTGCTAGGATTAATAGCACCTGGTTTATTTGTTGTAGCGGTCCGAAGAAAGGTTACTCCCAAAATTGGGACTTGATCTGCACACCCATTGCCTGATGGGTGATTAAGCGAAGGCATGACGATGCTGGCAAAGGTTGGCTCGCCGAGGCAAAGCCCGTGGTCCAACTAATGTGATGAAGCTGGTCGGCCCGTGATGCCGAAGTCTCTGAAGTAAGTTCATGAAGGAATGATGAAGCCCCCAGTCCAGGCGAGGAGACGGAGCAGGTCGGTGAGAAGATGTTGCAGCTGCCATGTCAGCCGAGGTGTTGAAGTAGTTCGACATGATGGACATCTACTCGATGAAGCAACGGTTCGGCCATGCTGATGTAGGTCGTAACTTGTGACGTGGTCAATGCTGGCTTGATGAAGTGACCGTGCGGCGATGCCTGTGTGCCCGCTCCGTCTAATCTGTGGGGTGGTGATGTTGGTGACGATTTATTCTTCGCGATGCCGAACTATTGTTCGTATGGCCGAGATGATGATCCAAAGAAGTTGAGCTTGGCTCAACAAAGTGACGACGTGTCTAGCGCAGGTTGGCCGCCGTGGAGTGATGTTGTCAGGCTGGTTTGACACCGGCGCGACGGTGAAGATTATATTGGAAAAATACTTATAATATTAGTGGGATGTGTTTGAGAAAAAAACACAATACCCCATACAAAAACTTCCTTCAAAAGGGATGTCTGAAATCCCGTTCATAGAGAAGATGAACTCGAGTCGGATTCGTTCTCGCGCAGAAAACATATCCGAAAAGTGACGCACTAATCGGAAGGTTCCCAGAGTTTGGACGGTCATATCGAGCTGAATTTTTGACAAGTGGTAGATATAGGAATTCCACAGCCGATCAACAGTTGGATCTTCCAAAAGGACATTCAAGCTAGATGCTGGACACCATGCTCCATACTCGTCCGGATTCTCGTCTAGATTGAACACGGCTCCGGTATATCGGAGATTGCCGGAGATTCCTCCATCGGAACTCGACGAAATTTTGCAGTGTTGTTGTAGACTCAATTCCGCACAATTCCACGAAGCAATCGTTTAAGCGACACTCGAGGAGGCGGTGGGAGCGGATACAAGTCTGCGGTCCAGAAAAATAGCACGGTCGCCCGAGGGCAATGTTGACGTTGAGCCCCCGAGCTCCGAGGATAATTTCTCCATGATCATGATAGAGATCGCAGTTGATGTTGATTAAGTCCCTCATCCGAACATAATGATCGGAGGTAGGGCGCAATACTTGGTTAAGCCAAGGTGATCAGTCGAGCCAGTGACGAAGAAGTCGGCGTCGCAATTGATCTGCAGTCAAGCCATTGATCCTTTTGCCGATCACACAGCGAAACTCTCAATGAAAGCACCAATGTCGGTGTCAAAACTGACGGATCTCGGGTAGGCCGTCCTTAACTGTGCGTCTAAGGCTAATGGTAACAGGAGGCAGGGGACACAATGTTTACCCAGGTTCGGGCCCTCTCGACGGAGGTAATACCCTACTTCCTGCTTGATTAATCTTGATGATATGAGTATTACAAGAGTTGATCTACCATGAGATCATAGAGGCTAAACCCTAGAAGCTAGCCTATTATTATGATTGTTTATATGATCTATCGACTAGCCTGGCCTCGGTTTATATAATGTACCAGAGGCCTAGCTAGGATAACAAGACTCCTAGCCGAATACGCCGGTGGGGGAGGAGTCCTTGTCTTGATCATCAAGTCTTGTGGAATCTTCCTTGTATGTGGCAGCTGTCCGAACTGGCCCATGAGTATATGGCCATGGGGGTCCTCGGCCCAATCCAACTGATCGGGAGACGACGTGGTGAGTACCCCCTGGTCCAGGAAAGCGTCAGCCGGCGCCACTGTCCAAGCCGGTTCGTGTCATGTTAACCATAGAGCAGGTGCAGCCGCACTTCGACGCCCTAATGGCGGAAGAGCTACTAGCGCTGGAGGACCTGTGTTGTAACCTCCGTCTCCTGAACGAGCACCGGTGAACAAGCGAACGACAATGCCGTCGCGGACATGTGGCCCTATGATCCTGGCTTCCCGAATGCGCAGCGGGCGCTGTATCAGACCATCCATAGGGCCCGCGAGGCCCTCTCCGTCGTCCTTCGAGTTGTTGCGCTCGCCGTGGCGCCGCCGTCTCGTGTTGTCAACATGGTCAACGGACATGAGGGATGAGGAGATGACTTTACTTGGAGAGGATGATAGTGGGGACTCACCAGGGCCATAGCCGCACGTACGCAAGTTCCTTCTTATTATATAAAACTATAATTTGTCTGCTTCCTCTGGTTTCCTAACATCATGGTCCCACACCATTGTCTACCTATGTAGTCAATAAATGAGAGAATTGCACAAGGAGCGGCCGAAAGCTGGGACCAAGCAACTCGAGTAGTATTTGTGTTTTTGAGGTGTGAGCACTGCAGAGTTTTTCTTTAGCGATGTTTTCATTGTTGTTCAGAGGTGAGAGCAGGGTATTAACTGGGCGGGCTGTGGCCCGTCTAGCCCAGGCCAGATATCCAGCCTAGATATTAATTTTTTTCAAGCTGAAAATGGCTACCCCAGCAATACTTTTTTTTGGAATACCCAGGCAAGGTCAAGTTGTTATTCTCTGCCCCGCTGGGCTGAAAATCTTTCCTAGCAGGGATGCATTAGTCTTAACAAGAAAATGGGCTTTAAGAAATAATAAATGGGATGTAATTATTAAAACTGGGCATTAACTATAAAAAATGCACCAAACACGTAATTACTTCATAAAATATTATTTTTGGATATTGAAAATTTTAATTTCATTAATTGTTGCGCGCGCAATGTTTCGTTGGATTTTTATGTAATATAAATTTATATTGAAATTATATTTAATCTGACTAGAAATTTTGGGATAAAAATATTTTGGATCCCATCAACATGTGGGAAATTTTATTGAATTCTGTTTTGAACGGTTGGTTGAAATTATTAATCGTTGGCCTAGCTAGAAAATGGGCTGTCCTTTTAACAAACTGTAAATGGGCTGTAGTAAATTCCATTAGAATTAAAAAAATGGGCTGCACATTCTTACAAATCTCAAATGGTCTATAAGTTCTCTGCCACACACTTTTGGCCTTACTAAGTTGACGCGTCCCCTCAAAACAAAAAGTTGACGCGTATGCAAGGCTTTGTCAACTTATAGTCAACACACGGCTCTCGCAGCAGTGGCCGTTGGATGTCCATCCAATGGATGCCGTGCTTCTTCTTCAATATAGGATATTCTAGCTTCACCCGCCCAAAAAATGATTCCTCCCCCTGACATCTGGGCGCACTATTTTAGAAGCTGACCTGTGGGCCTACTAAGTTGACGCGTACCAAGGGCTTTGTCAACTTAGTCAATATAAACGATTCTAGCTGCAGTAACCGTACGATGTCCGTCCAACGACCATCGTGCTTCTTCAACCTCTGGTCTTCTTGCTCCAGCCACCCAAAGTAGCGCCGGTCGTGCCGCCTGCTCCTGCCTCCCGTGGACGGCTGTACTTCCGCGGAGGCCTCACCGCCCCCTACTACTCCCACCGCTGGCCAGGCCATCCCTCCACTCACCCACACCCCCTATTATTCTGCGGCGATGGCAGCCTCACACTGCAGCCGAACCAGTAAAGCCTCGTACTCCCCTCCGCATGGGCATCCACTGCTGCGTCTTCCCCGGCTCCGCATCGTCCGCTTCCTAGGCCTCGTCGTCGTCCACCGCCTTGGTACTCTCAGTGCGGCATGGTCAATGTGGTCAATGACCGACTTCCACCAAAAGAGTATTGTACGTGGAGAGGCTGACAGCTGGGTCCACGGCCGCAGCAAGGAAGTGCCTCTTTATTACACGGAAAATAATGATTCCTCCAACTGACAGCAGGGACCCACCTGACGGGCCACCGTATTTCGCAAAAAAAAATTCCCCCTGATTGCTGGGACCTACCAGCTACATCTTCGCACGCAAGGAAGTGCGTCCATATTACAGGCCAAAAAAATGATTCGCCCCCTGACTGCTGGGATGTACCAGCTACATCTTCACACGCAAGGAAGTGCCTGACAGTCGGGACCTGTCGGTGTCAAAACCGGCAGATCTCGGTAGGGGGTCCCGAACTGCACGTCTAGGCGGATGGTAATAGGAGACAAGGGACACGATGTTTTACCCAGGTTCGGGCCCTCTTGATGGAGGTAAAACCCTACGTCCTGCTTGATTGACATTGATGATGTGGGTATTACAAGAGTAGATCTACCACGAGATCAAGGAGGCTAAACCCTAGAAGCTAGCCTATGGTATGATTGTTGTTATTGTTGTTGTCCTACGGACTAAAACCATCCGGTTTATATAGACACCGGAGAGGGCTAGGGTTACATAGAGTCGGTTACAATGGTAGGAGATCTACATATCCATATCGCCAAGCTTGCCCTCCACGCCAAGGAAAGTCCCATCCGGACACGGGACGAAGTCTTCAATCTTGTATCTTCATAGTCTTGGAGTCCGGCCGATGATGATAGTTCGGCTATCCGGACACCCCCTAGTCCAGGACTCCCTCAGGACCCACTTGGTCAAAGCATACGTAGCATTGTCATTCTGGTCACGAACGTGTACGTACATACTGGTCGATGTAGAGGCGCGCACGTGTCGTAGTAGAGGCGCGCACGTAGCATGTACACGTATGTACAACGGCCAGGGTGCAAGATAGTAAATACGGCCACGTACACACATACGGGCAGGGTATCAAGCACCTACTCGCGCATACGTACGGCTAGGGCTTGTGTACATGGCTGGGTTGAAACGGAGAAACTATGTCGTCGTCGTGCTCATGGGGAGCCAACTGGCTGGGTCAGAACGGAATGCGTCATCGTGTTCATCGGGAGGGCTCAGACGGCATAGCCGATGGGAACAAGGCCTGGCGTACCGCAGAACGGAGGAAATGACCTTGTGTTCGACCGACCATGGTCGAAACGGGGTCCTCTTCACCAGGAGGGGTCTTGCGTACCACAAAACAGAGGAAATGGACTGCTGTTGGACCTCCTACAGTCGAAACGGGGTCCTGTTGATCGGGAGGGGTGTGGTGTACCACAAAACGGAGGAAACTGACTTGAGTTGGAGCGCTACGGTCGAAACGGGGGTCCTGTTCATCGGGAGGGGTGTAGCGTACCGCAAAACGGGACTCCACAGGATACTGTTCATCTCCACCATCGACCTCCTCTAGCCTCCACGGGCTACTGTTCATCCACCGTTGACCTCCTCCAGCCTCCACCTGCGACTGTTCAGCCATGGGCTCCTGTTCATCTAGCCTCCACCGTGTGCTACTCCACCGGCTACTCCTTCAACCAGCCCTCTCCATGGGCTCCTATTCAACCACCCCTCCACGGGCTACTGTTCATCCATCCCTCCACCGGCTACTGTTCAACTAGCCCTCCACGGGGTCGTCCTGTTCATCCAGCCCTCCACGGGGTCCTGTTCATCCAGCCCCGACCAGCTTGATCGATCGGGGTCCTGTTCATCCAGAGGCAACCACGGGGTCCTGTTCATCCACCCCCACCAGGAACTGTTTATCCACCCCACCCCCCCAGCAACGCTCACTATTCATCAAGGGAAGGAGGCAGCAGGGTTCGATCGGCTTCAGTTAGCAGCAGTAGCAAAGGAATCACTCAGGTTCAATAACGTATCTAGTGAAATCGCTCGGGTTCAGTTAGAGCGCGCAACGCCTTTCTCGGGTTCAGTTAGAACCCAATGCCTCGCACCCACGCGCGTACGGTATGCGAGAAATGTGCATCACTCCGCCCCCCAACCACCCACCATAACCGGGAACTCCCCGATATTTTCCTCGCCCTCGCTTCTACCATGGTTTTTTCCGTCATGGACGGCCCAAAGAATGTCATGCAGCTGCGTCTCTGGCCCGCCCAGGACAAAAAGCCCATTTTCTGTCATGATTTTTTGTCATAGAAGTAGGAGCCCACCACATCATGATACCGGGTTTTGTCACAATTATCATCATAGAAGTGTCATAAGTATGACAGAAAAAAATTTCGTTCGGCCCAAAATGTCACGGATGTGTCTTTTTTTGTAGTGTGCTTTGGAGATGGATGGGTGGAAGATGGTGGCGGCAGCCTCTGAGAGTGCGTCGGTCCGGTATGGAATCCAGTCCCGGTATGTGAGTGGGCTGGGGCATCCGTCTTTATTTCTTAGGGTTTGGTGCGATGTTCGTTTGGTATTAGGCCCGGATATTCGGCACACCTTCATCAATGGGATAGGAGTAGCAACAGGTGTTAGCTAGATGGTGGCCTCAGGCTGACTGATGTATTACTTTGTATGGTCTCTGTGAATAACTAATAAAATGGCTGCATGCATTGTCCAGATGTAGAGGCCGGGGGTCTATACTCCGTTTAAAAAAACATGATGACACAGACAATTGTAGTTGTAGCAAACTTTCTGCGATGCAGCTCAAGGAGATAGCGTGTGGGCTCGAGAACTCCGGCCACCGCTTCCTGTGGGTCGTGCGGAGCCCTCCTGAGAGCATCTCCAACAGGCACGCTAGATATGGTGCGCATGGGAAAAATCGCAGTTTTTGTGCGCATGAGCCTGGTTGGCACGCTCCAGCCGACGCGGGAATGTCCGACACCCTAAAAACAATTGCGTGCGTGACGTCCAAGCGTTATATTGAAGGCCAACTCCAACATGCAATCCCATCCTGTCTGCCCACGTCTATTTGGGGGTAAACAGACAAAGCAGGCCTTCCAACACGCGGCCCTGTCCGCTTTCGACCAATTCCCGGCCCAAGTTTGGGTCAAGTTTAAGGCCGAACTAACACGCGCGGATGCGAGCGGCGCGTGCCCTTGTCCTGCCCTGGCCCGCCTGTCGGGAAGATAGACCCCCCCTTCTCCCTTCTTCTACCTCCCTCCGCGCCCCGACATTATTGTTGTGACCACCCTCCCTGGCCATGTCGTCTTCCACACAAGGGCCGTCCCAACAAGCACCGCGCCATGCCATTGCTGTCTCCGCAACAGCTTTCGAAAAAGCATTTGGCCGGAGTTCTCCTTATTGCCGGTGGGAGAGAATCTACGGCCGCCGGCGTCGCCTGTCGTCCCCGACCTATTCTAGCCGGCCATTTGTTGCTGCAAGGCACCCTCCAGCACCACCAACCCCCAAAACCTTGCTTTGCTACCTGCGAGGGGAGCAGGGCATGCACTATCTGGCCATGCCCCCAGCACGACCGCAAGGCATTCGACGGATTGCTCAAAAGGTACAATGGATAGTGGTGGTGAGTTTTTCTTTCACAACTTCATTTGCTTATCGGGTGATTCATCCTCGGATGATGAAGAGCTGATGGCTGTGTTGGTCGTCCATGAACACATTAGTCGGAAGCGGTCTTAGTACAGGGGATCAATCCCCGGCCATGCTCTGGCCTTGAACCGCAATAGGGAGAAAGGCCACACTCTTCTCTATGCCGATTACTTTGAGGATGGTGCACTCTTGAAGCCACATCCATTTCGTCGCTGATTCCGGATGAGAAGGCATGTGTTCAATCATATTCATGAGGGAGTGGTCACGGATGACCCATACTTTTAGTGCAAAGAGGATGCCCTAGGCAAGCTAGGTTTCTCTTCATACCAGAAATGCACTACGGCTATCCAGATGCTTGCATATGGAATTCCTGGTGATCTTGTGGATGAGTATGTTCATATGAGTGAGTCCACATGTCTCCTCTCAATATATAGTTTTTGCAGGGCCGTGGTGTGTGGCACCCCGGCTCAGAGAAAAGCGGAACGCCCCGTATTCCAGCCCAGAGATCGAGAAGAAGTCTTCTGGAATACGGCACTGCTTAGCATAAAACAAACCAGCTCTTTATTATTACACGAATATGAATACAAGGTCTCCGATATTACAATGAAAAACATCGGCACGGCGACACTACGCCATCCTCAGTTGCTCTATGCAAGCAGCAGAACAACTCGAAGTAGCGTAATAACTCGAGCAGCAGAACAACGACGAAGGTGGTGAAGTCCACTCCGCAGGGACTCTGGCTGGAATGCTTATCCTAGCTCACACAAACGGAAACCACGACAAGCAGGCAATCAAATCTTGCATGACCTGCAAACTGGCATGACATGCCAGGTCAATGCATTGAATGTACTTGCAAGCTCACAATAAACCAGAAGCATTCAAGGCAGATAACAGCTTGGCAATTACACGTTAAACAGGAATTATCATGATATCATCAGAACAACATGGCATGACCAACATAAACATGATACAGCTATCACAACATGAACGTATTAATCCGACAATAATAGCATGCAACATGATGACACTATCATGCACTACTCATTCTGCTCGGGATACCTCGTAACCAACTCATGCATCACTTACCAACCTCGTACATCACATGATCATCTCAGGATCAAATCAAGCTTGGTATAAACAATACTATAGTAACCAGTAAATGACCACAAGGAGCTTGATCTTTACCCACGACTCTCGTGCAACATCACGAATATCCAACAACTCGGTATCCTCGATACCATCGTGATTCTTATGGCGATCACAACCCAACAAACACTTGGCCCCAAACTGTGATCCTTTCGGCGATCACAACCCGACCACTAAATGGCCCGTGATCCTTACGGCGATCACAACCTAACCAACACTTGGCCCGTGATCCTTACGACGATCACCACAAACTTATCTCATTGTTATTAAGCACATTATTCTTATTACTGTTGACTCATGGTGTACCCGACTTTCGACCTGGGCCCTTATCTGCGGGCGCGGCTATTGATAGATTTAATATACACTCTGCTGAGGTTAGTACACTGTACCCACACTACGGAACCCATGGCCTCGCACTCCCATTCGGGTGGACCAACGGCATTCTGACAAAACCGTCCTACTGCCATGACACTCTCCCGGCCACTCTGACTCACTCCCCTTTGGGATAAGTCATGGGTGGCCCCGTGTCTACCTCCAAACACATCGACCACCGTCGTGGCCCATCCCACACAGGGACACGGATCCAAAAACTCAAATAACGGGCACACAAGGTTATGCCTGCTTACCAGGCCGGGGTACAGCATGCCCATAACCTTCCCTCGTTGGAGGCACCAGCGAGAGGCACGACAATAGGCCCAGTTAGGACCGTCCCATACCAGTAAGCGTGGTTGCACAGGTCAGCATCGATTCAGCGGTACCATGACTCAGCCAACAGTTGTTCAAGTTCAATTTAATCCGATTAAACTTGAATGCAAATATGCTGAGCTATGATAAAATTTATGAACGTGATATCAACATCATCATGAGGGTATCACATAACAATCCACCATATCAACAATAAATCATATCCACTGAGCAGGGCATACTGACTAGCATGACCATCACCAACATCAACATGTACTACTAGCAAACATAAACATATGAAGGGAAATACTAGCAGGTAGACATGATAATAGAGTATAAGATAACATAGTACAAAAGTGAACATGCAAATCTAAACATCACCGGAACAATGATAACCATCTTTTCAACAAGCAAACATTTATTAAATATTCAAGTTGAAAACCATGGCTACTGCATGGCTATCATGGAAGTGGGTATTGTGGCTTGCCTGGGGATGAAGAAGGCACCGGGGAGAAGTGTGAGAAACTCGCGGAAAGATTTGCCGGAAACAGTTCTCTCTCGGAGGGGGCTGTTTACGTGCAAGGGAAAAAAGGTCATGTTCACACTGTCAAACCATACTGAAAATCAAACCAACAGAAAGATCTCGATGATATGAAGAAGTGAGCGTTGGGTTCACCTCAAACGGAGTTACGGTTGAAAAGTTGTCAAGGGTGGAAGAGAAGGGACTAATCTGTGAAAAAATTATCACCAACGGGTCCCTGAGTGGATAAGGCAGAAACGCATATAAGGAAATACGGTTTTTGAATCGGAAAACGTACTTCACGAAAACCCGTTTCCACTTACGTGGTGTGGCAGTGGCGGGGCCGGGGCTTGGGAGCTGCGGGAGAGTCTAGGGGTCCTTAAATAGGCAAAGGGGAAGGCTCTGGAGCTCACGGGTGAGCTCCCGACCAAGCTTTAATGGTGGGAAGAGGCTGGGCACGACACGGGCATGGCGTTTGTGACGCATTTAAGGCGAACGACGAGTAACCATCGATGCAGGGAGACGCAGGGCATCACGGGGGAGCTCATGGACAAGGTTTGAGGTCGGGACAAGGAGGGAGACGACGGGCACAGGGGCGGGAATAAGCCAGAGCGCGCAATCTGCATTACGCAAGCGTGATCACCACGCGCACTAGTGCAAATAGCTCCTTTTGGCCGGACCAACCATGTCTAGTGGATTGACTATAGTGTCCTAAGTACAAATGAGGAAACAAATCATTCCAGGGGCAAATAAGTGATTTGCACTTAGCTCCAAAGTAAACCAGCAGCCAAGTGTTTGTGCTGTGCAATGGGGACACCAGCTAGGTAACTCAGTAAATAGCTTGTCTTGGAGGTTTATCTATCGAAGGACTTTCATCCTGGAGGTTTTGAGGGTAAAAGGATCAAGATTTACAGCAGTTGCTTCACAACTGCATTTTTGGTCCAGAAATGAAGATCATGCACTACTAGGGAAAAGGCTAGCAGCAGCGCGGGTTTTAGGTGTATCAGTAGCGCGGGGAGTGGCGCTACTAATAAGGCGCTACAGCTAGCACATAGCAGCAGCGCATGCTGACCGGCGCTACTGCTACACAAGTGTAGCAGCAGCGCGGTTAGTGGAAGCTCGCTACTGCTAGTAACTCTAGCGCGCTTTGCCTGCATGCGCTACTGCTATCGCGGTGCTGCTGCTAACTTTTATACACTCGCTACTACTAATTTAAGTAGTTTTTTGTTTTTTTTCGGCATATTTGTTTTGTATTCGAACAGGCTTTATAGAAGAATCTTTAGCACATAGAAATTTCATCATGATGCACATACAAATGCCTGCGAGACCACAAATGTAATAATAGCATATACATACAAATAGTCTCATCATAATCATCATCCAACACAAAGTGGTATCTTGTCATCATCTCGAAAATAGCAATACATGCAAGTCTCGAATACTTGCAACTACAACAATGTCATCCATCTAAACAAAGGTGTACGCAAGAAGAGCTATCACTATGAGTGAGAGCGGAACTATGCAGTACATGAGGTGGCAGTTACGAGTCCTCTCTCGCGCTAGCGTGAACCTCAAGTAACTAGCTTCTCCTTCTTGTCTGCTTTTGAAGCCTTTATGGCTGGCGCTCGTGAACCCATTCACTTGCGCCTGACACTCATGCCACTCGTTGTACACCCCCGGAACCTTCCCTTTGTACACACATAGCAATTCCATCTCGCCATCAAGAAACTAGGTACCTGTTAGAGATGCATGTTCATGAAGAGGATGTACAATCATATATATGCAACAAAATATACTAGAGCAACACCGAAAAAGAAAGGGTTGGCAACTAGATGCTACATATAGTACACAAATTAATTAACTAGAGGTACGCAGGTCATCGTACGCAAACTAACAAAGTAGCATCTCGCAAGTTCGGCAGGGACCGTGAACATCACAAAGTTTCATCGCTACAAAAAGTATACAAGTTCAACCGACACATATCATCATCATCGGCATCATAAATCACTAGAAGTTCCATCCTTCCATATCATCGAGGATGAACCCTAGCTTCTTGAACGACGTGAGGTCTAAACGTTGCATGCCTATGCGAGTTCGGACTTCAGCTCGCGATATAGGGCCGTGGTGGAACATCCCCTTCTCATCGAGGACTTATTTCATGATGATCGTCGCAATGTCGCTTTGGATGCGAAAGAAGTCATCTCTAAGTTTATAATCCGCTTCTCCATGAGATTCTAGCCACTTGTGGATATGATCATCATTTCTGCTTCTCATGCGAAGCTTTTGGTGATCCGTGTTGAACTGAATCATGAGATGGACGATGTAGAATCCATCCTTCTTGCTTGCTTTTGGGACATGGATGTAGGATAAGTTAGTTTTACGCATGAAATCCATCTTCTTGTTCCTTTGTTTCCTGATCTGCACGTGGCCACCTCTAAAGCTGAAGCCTTGGAGAGCATCATCTAGAATATTCATTATGTGGGTGTAGTTTTTTTTCTCGTGGTCTCTGGAAGGGTCAAAATACACGGCGTGGGAGACTTGCGGGTAAAGAACGATAAGGACGGCGCACCTGTTGCTACGGGGAAAAGACACCTCAAATTATTCCCCATATGAGAGAGAAGGAATGATTGAAATGTACGAAAGGGGTGTCCGGAACTGACTTACTTTGGATGATAAGGCACGAGGACAATTTCCCGGTCCTTATTCTGTACCATGATGTTTTGGAGGTACTCCCTAGCAGTTTCATGCCAAAGTCGCCGAGACTCAAGAAAGACTCGTGCATGTAGTACGGATCCGCCACATAGATTTGCGAGACTTCTTCACTCTTCATGACGGAGCTCATATGTAGCTCAAAAAGGCGGACGATTGTAAAATCGAGCCGCCTTGTTACAAACATCTCAAAGATATGGTCAAACCGCAGGAAGAACACCTCCGCGGGCCGTGTCTCGATGTAGCACTTCCCCTCAGGCACACGAGCCGCGTATGTCGGATATCCTAGATCCTTTGAGGCTAGTAGGCTTTTCTCAGTCGATAGCACATGGTCGTGCAGTCTCCTGAGATCCCCTGATAGTGCCTCCAGCGGTTTCGGCAGTAGCATCGGCTCGCCCGTGAGATGGAACATGACCACACCTTTCACTGGTACACGCTCTTCAGAATGCATCATCTGGCTGCTATGTGCTCTGGCTTGTTTGGAGGCAGTTATCTTCCCCGATCTCTTCCTCTCCTTTTTCTTGGGCACACCTTCCAGACCCTTCCTTAACCCCTGCCCCAGTGTTCCCGGGCTAAGTACTGTACGACCCTTGCGCCCGGCTAGTTAAGCCTATGTTGAGTCGGCATCTTCAGGCGTGTCCTGTGAGGATGTCATGAAGAGAGACTTTTTGCAATCCCTGCTACGACCCTACCCGGGCATATCATCCATATCCTCATTAGCAAGCTGATAGCCCGATTCGTCATATGGTTGACTCATGATATCTATGTCATAGTCATACGCGTTTGTATTGAGGAAATCTATAGGGTCGACCTCCGTCTCATCATCCATTCTCTATTCTACTGGAGAAATTACATCAGCCAGTACTATTGCACCCCCTTCATCATGTCGTCCGCCGCTCTCACCCGGCACTACAAGAGCTGGTAATTGCCTAGGCGGGGTGGTGGTCTCCGCACATGTTTTTTCATGTGTGGTTATTGGTGTGCTCTTGGCCGGCTCCAGACGAATAAGATTCTTTGGCCATAGCAGCACCCAACCCTTGCAGCTTCCAATCCGCGGCTGGGTCTTGTCATCCGCTCCCACATGCTGTACTGGAGGAGGCAAATCCTCATGCCCCATTTTCACACTGGTCAAGCTAACCCTGAAGTGCCCAGCGGGGATCGGCTGGTTGTGGAACGTGGGTTGTGAGGGGTCCATTATCATCCCCTTTCCCACGTCCAACTTCTGGCCTTTGATCAAGTAGAGTATGGTGCACGGGGTTTCTTTCACCTACAAACACATATGTCTGTGGAGTAAAACAACCGAAAGGCAACAAAAATGGAATATTATATATATATATGTTGGTGCGACATGTAATTACCATGACAGCGTCGAGCTCAGCCAAAGACGAAGGCCCACCTAGCGCGCCTGAGACTGAGGATGGGCTGCTATGAGCGGGAGCGGCTGCGAGAGAGGCCCGATTGTGTGAGCAAGTGATGGTTCGATGGTGCTGTTGTTCATCGAGTTGCTCCCAACAAAACTGGGCAATGGGAAATCATGTACCGTCTTGTCTGGATTTTCCTTCGTCCAGTTGATGATAACTGGAACCAAGTTAGTAGAAAAATCATTTTTGCAGGGAGTTACAGCTTTTTGCGTCCTCAACTTCGCGTTCGCGTCCTCAACTGCTTTTTTCTCGACCGCAAGGTTCACCTTTGCGTTGATGTCCACCTGACTAAACTTCTTTTTCTACTTTTTGGCCTTTGGGCCCTCATTGTAAAACACCTTCCACGTGGCGCCGTCTCCAGCGCCGTGCACACGACCATATTGCGGCCGCTGGCCCGAAGGGAGTCCCTTAAGTTCGTACAAGGCCCGGTTGAGAGGGGTGTCCCACTTGGGCCTCATCGGAGAAGTAGGGCTTTCGACTGCAAGCTGGTGTTGCTTCTCTAGTAGTCTAATCAATTTCCTCGTGATCTTGTCTGTGTAAAAAACCTTTTTCTCCTTGTCCCACTTGTAGCGGGCCCTGATGAAGTCACGCTCCAAGGGGTTGGTGAACTTCGCGAAGGGGTCTGGGAGACCCGCGGCATCACGTTCTGCGTCCTCCATATCCCATATGGGCCTTTTACTAAGGTAGCCACAGCTTCCGAGGCAATGCTTCCTCGTGTTCCTTTGCTAAAGGCTCTTGAATTTCGCAGCCTTAGCCTTGGCTGCCTCAGTAGCGCAAGTGTCCTTGAACTTTTCGAACTCCTCTTCCGTAAGTGTCGGATTTTCCTCCAGAATCTTGGACAGGGGTTCATCAGCCTCAATAGCTCGTTTCACCCTCCCTTTCTAGGAGGCCAAATCATTGCTGAACATGCCCATGGCGTGATTGTTAATCTTTTTCATCTTCGGATCATCCCACAGTTGTTCTATGTTATCATCCCGGTCGGGGAACTTGAATCTCTTGTGCAACTTCGTTAGGAGCATCTGCGTCAAATGTTCTTTACTCCTTAAGTCATCGTCCTCGATGCTCGCAAATTCCCTTAGGACGCATCCTACTTGGTTCCCACAGCACTTGCGAGGTTCTTCCGGCTCTAACGGCTCAAACTTGCTAGGTGCCATCTTTGTGATCACAAGTCGTCGAATCCCTAGTTTGTTAGGTTTTCGTATCCTCTGCATCTTATGCTTCCTCTTTTCGGTAGCGGCATTGGGGCCGGTACCTTCCCCGCCGGTATCTTCCCCGCCGGTACCTTCCCCACCGGTCTCGGCGCCGCCATCAGTGCCGGTGCCGTCGGTGTCGATGTCGGCGTCAGTACCATCATCGAGGCCGACCTACAAACCTTGCTTAGTAGTCAAATAGTCGAGGTACTCTTGTTCACCCTCATAATCCATCTCGTCTACATCTTGGTCAAAAGGCCCAGTTTCTTCGTTGTTCGACATGTTTCCTATGATTAAGTGTCCTCATTTATTTCTAAAAGTATGAATAAATGAGAAATGACATAACAAGAAATCTATGTGCCAGCACTCGATATGCCAAGTATGTAGCACAAACCATGCCGTTATTCACGGGAAATTTCAGCATGACCTTTGCTAAAAAATGGACATATCGAGCGCCCGAAATTCATCGGAATGGAAATGAATCAACATTCCGGCGTAACATAGGCTACTCGGATCATTTTCCAAACATGACATGTCCAAAACATGACATATCCACATATCACATGTCCTGTTCAAATTTGCATATAAATTCAGCTAATTTTGAAACCTAGCTAAATTCATAACTAAATAGATAACCTAATTAACATACTGCCCTAACTAACCTAAGTAGATTAATCGAATAACCCTAGAAGAGAGAGAGGGGGGGTACAGAGGGGTGCAGGGGCGAGGTGGTAGGCCCGACGAGGGCCGAGGTTGGGAGGGGAGGAAGCAGAGGAGGGAGGCGAGGGCCGACGGGTCGGGGGTGAGAGCGCCGGGGTCGGGGGCGAGCGCCTGGGTCGGGGACGAGCGCCGGCGCCGGGGTCGCGGGAGAGGGCCGGGTTGGGGGCGAGCGCCGGGGTTGGGGTCGGGGGCGAGGGCCGGGTCAGGGGCGAGCGTCGGGGTTGGGGGCAAGCGCCGGCGCCGGGGGCAAGCGCCGGCGCCGGGGTAGGGGGCGAGCGACGGGGGAAGAGAGAGTGGGGATTTGGGGGGAAAAGGCAGGATGAAGCAGGGATACTGAGAATTTTGGGTTAAGTGGACGTAGCGGCAGCGCGTTTGGACAAAACGCGCTGCTACTACCTTCAGTAGTTGTAGCGGTTTATACGAAATGCGCTACTACTACCTTCAGTAGCTGTAGCGGTTTATACGAAATGCGCTACTACTACTGCCAGTTTTCCTTTTTCTTTTCCTTTATTTTCTCCCACTTTTATTTCCCGAGAGCAGTGAACGAAGGGAGGGCGATATATATTGCATCATTTGACGGTTAAATATGTATGCAAAATAGGAACATATATATTACATCATTGGACCCATGCATAATAATGACTAAGTGTGTATACAAAATAGGAACATATATATATATATATATAGACATGCATATATATATATATATATTACATCATTTGACCGATAACATACGGTTCCTCAGCATTGACGTTTTCGTTTTTGAGTCAGCTCCTTTCCCTTCTTGTTTGTCGAAGAATAATTGAGCCCCTCATTGTGACTTTGCCTTCTCCATGGAGTACGATTTTTCTTAGGTAATATAGTATTGATTCTTCTTTTGACGTATACTTCATCATCATCGTCATCTTCCCTCATTGGGTTACCGTACTGATCATAGTCTTCCTCGTTGGCGACTCCATCCATTCCAATGATGTTCCTTTTGCCTCTACTCATGACAACACGACTGGGATTGCATGGGTCGATTATGAAGAAGCATTGTGTCACGTGCTTAGCGTGTACCCATGGCTCGTTTTTTGCGATAGCATTCACGGTAGCGCTCTTGGCGTCGGGTATACTCATGGTAGAGAAAATCCGGTTTTCTCTTTCGACATTCTTTGCCCATCTGACACGGAACATCGTCGTGTCGTGGAGTCCGGAGTAGTCAAGCTCCTAGATCTCCTCGACCCTTCCAAAAAATCGTTCAGTTGCGCCGTTGTCGCTGCCGGTCATGCATTCCATCGTCACCCCTGAGTTCTGATCATCACTGTCCATATCTTTGGCCTCCATGTAGAACGTGTATCCGTTGATATCATATGCCTGATAGGTTACGAGGTTGGGCGAGGGGCCATGTGCTAAGGTGTATATAAGCAATCCGTCCTTAGAGCCCTCCTCCGAGGGATTAGCAATAATATGCTCTTTGAACCAATGCAGGAAAGTGGAGTTGTGCTCTCTAGTAACTTTGGCGTTCGTCCTGCATACCCCCCGGTCACGATACTTCTTTGCGATGATTTCTTTGTGCAGTGCCACGAAAGGATCTACCTTGTCTAGGTGTTGTAGCACTACCAAGTTTGCTCTGTCAAAGTCGCTGCGTCGATCAGAGTATGCCACATGTAGTTCCCTGCGACCATTGCAGTGACCATCTCCTTCGAGCCTCCCATCGTGCTTGTTAACGGGCAAACCAACACTAACACCAGGCTGCTGGTCTGCGCCATATAGAAAATTCTCACAGAAAGAGATGCACTCTTGTGTCAAATAGCCCTGGATGATGCTTCCGTCGGACGGGACATGTTATGAACAAATCCTTTGAAGATCCCATTCATCCTCTCAAGCGGCATCATGTTGTGCAGGAATGACGGCCCCAGGTCTATTATGTCACCCACAATATGGACACACAGATGCACCATCATGTCAAAGAACGCGGGCGGGAAGTACATCTCAAGCTCATTCAGTATCACAACGATCTCTTCCTGTAGCCATTGGATCTGCTTCACACTGATCGACTTTTGAGATATGACGTCAAAAAAGTTGTAGAGAACAATAAGCATGTCACGGACGTGCTTGTCCATTATCCCTCTAAGGGCAACAGGTAGTATCTGCATCATCATCACATGACAGTCATGAGACTTCATCCCGCTAAACCTTTTCTCGTTCGTGTCTAGATATCTGCTTATCTTGCCACAGTAACCGGAACTAGCTTTGACTCCGGTAAGGCACTTAAAGAATTGATTGATCTCACCCTGACTTAAGGTGAAGCAAGAAGGGGGGCAATAATCCTATTTCTTTATTTTCTTGCCCTTCTTCTCCCGTGCCTCTGTCTCCATCTCTGTCTCGTCTGACATTTTACAGGGCGGCATCTGCAGATCTTCCCTGATTTTCAAATCTTGCAAGTCTTTTCTTGCCTTCGGCCCATCCTTGGTCTTATCCGGCATGTTCATCAGTGTTGCGAGCAAGCTCTCAAGGACATTCTTACAGATATGCATTTGATCAAGGCAATGAGGAGTATCGAGTTTGTGCCAGTACTCCAAGTCCCAGAACACAGACCTCGTCTTCCATACCTTCAGCAGTGGCTCCGGCGCCTTTGTCATCGTCTTTCCCGGTGCAGGGCACTCCTTCCAGTTTTTCAACAGCTCTTCGATTTCGGCACTGCTCCGCTTACGTGGAGGTCCTCGATGCTCAGCGTGACCATTGAATAGATCTCCACGGTTTCTCCACGGGTCGTCCTGTTCAAGCCATCTTCGATGCCCCATGTACATGATTTTCCCAGACCCGCCACCTTCCCTTGACGTTAGCTGCTGAGACGTCGTATCATCCATGCACCGCGTGCATCCGCAATATCCATGGCACACCTGGCCTGCCACATATCCATAACCGAGATAGTCCTACACTGTCATGATCAGCGCGGCTCTCATGTTGAAATAATCGCCTTTGCTGGCGTCCCATGTCTTGGCCGGTGTTTTCCATAACGTGTCTAACTCCTCTTGAAGTAGCCCCATATACAAATTAATATTATTTCCTGGTTGTTTCGGCCCTTGAATAAGCATGCTCATGTGAATGTACTTCGATTTCATGCACAACCAGGGGGGAGGTTGTACATCCATACAAACACGGGCCATGTGCTATGGTTGGTGTTCTGGTTGCCAAACGGATTCATGCCATCGGTACATGTGCCGAGCATGATGTTCCTTGCATCACATTCAAAATACCGATAGAAGCTGTTCAACACTCTCCACTGGCTTCCATCCTTCACGTGTATCAGCTTCGGATCATCTCCATCGTCGGGCTTCTTCCTCTCCACGTGCCAGCGCATTAGCTTTAATTTGCTTCCTTGGGATCTACAAAATACCTCTGGAGAAGGGGAGTGATCGGTAAGTACCATACAACTTTCTGGGGACATTTCCTCCTGTCCTTCTTGTATCGAGAAGCATTGCACACCGGACAACTTGTTTTTTCCGCGTGCTCCTTCCGGTAAATTATGCAATCGTTGATGCATGCATGGTATCTAACGTGTGGCAGATCAAGAGGGCACACGATCTTCTTGGCCTCATCAACACTAGTAGGACATAGATTACCCGCGGAAAGAACATCCTTTAGGTACTTGAGATGCTCATCGAGGCTAGTGTCGGTCCATTTGTTTTTAGCCTTCGTCTTCAGGAGTTGGAGCGTGAAACTCAAGCGGGTCACCTCAGGATTGCAACCCTCATACAATGGAGTGTTTGAGTCTAACACCAGTTGCTCCAGCTTAGCCTCCTCTCTAGAAGCAGCTCTCTCAAAACTCGTCTCCTTGCGAAGCAATGCTTGAATATGAGGGTCCCGCACGATTGAACTTAGTACCGACGAACTCTGCTGCGTGGAGTCCATGTCGTTCTCTCCACCGCCATGTCCGGCCCCTTCTCCTCCGTCATGTCTGGCCCCTTCTCCGCCGCCATGTCCGGCCTCTTCCCCGCCGCTATTATCGATCATCTCTTCGTCTTGCCCCGTGTCATCATTTCCTGCCCCATCGGCATCCTCAACATTGTCATCCTCATCTTCAGTTATCCACCGAGTATAGCCATCCATGAAACCAGTCATGATTAGGTGCGCTTCGACACGACCATCATCATAGGGGTCGAGCCAAACTATTCCTTTGCATTTTTTACACGGACACAAAACCTCTGTCATGTTATTTTCTTTCATGTCCTGCACCGCCGACCGCAACCACCTGTCCACCATCGTTCCACTGACCATCATGAACGTCTTCACGGTAATAATAAAACAAATTGATTATAAAAATGCGTGCATGCATCAAAGTCATACAAAAATTCGGCATGACCTTCCCTAAAAATAGCACATATATGGATCTAGAGTTTGCCCTGAATTCGACGAAACGGAAATAAATCGACATTTTGGCAAAACATAGGCAACTCAAAAGCACAATTTGGCGTCAAATCATGCCACACACATAATTTCCACAAACATATCACACACACATAAACATATTTCCATTTTGCAGAAGCATGAAATTTTCATCACCTCTATCTCGAGATTGGGCACATGGTGGAGATGATGTTGTAGGGAGATCAAAAGTGCAGAAAGCTCTTCTTGACAAAGATAGATCTAGTTAGGGGGGAAATAGGTCACTTAACTAAATCCTACATCTACCTAGCTACCTAATTTGGGAGGAGACAACTTCAACTAGTGGAGGGGAAGGAAAAAGAGAAAGGAGATGCATTAATGGAGGTGGTGTAGTTAGGTAGGAGTAATGAAGAGAGAGAAAGGTAGATAGAAGAGAGAGAGTAATGGGGGAGAAGTATTGAGGAAGAAGAAGAGTGAGAGTGGGAGCATGGGGGAGGTAGGGGAAAGGGAAGAGAGGAGGGGGAGGGGGAGGGACGGGTGGGGAAAAGGTGGTGGTTTGGTGCGGATTAGCAGTAGCGCGGGAGTTAAAATGCGCTGCTGCTAAGGAAGTAGCAGCAGCGCACTTTGGGCAACGGTGCTACTCCTAACCGGGACCAAAACGTGTGCCAATTTGAAAAAGCGCGCTACTACTACATCCATAGCAGTAGCGCGGCTCGCGGCACCGCGCTGCTTCTTAATGGAGTTTCCTGGACACCGCCGGTCGATATTTGTAGTAGCGCGGTTTACACCGAGCGCGCTACTGCTAAAAACTTGTTAGTAGCGAGTTTCCCGCACACGCGCTATTACTAATTAGCAGCAGCGCTCCTTTTTGAGCCGCGCTGCTGCTAAGATTTTGTGTATAGGCTTTTCCCTAGTAGTGATGATGGTGCACTCACTTGGAGTTATGGAATGGAATGAAACTTGGCAAATATCATGATATGGACATATAAAGATGCTGTAAAAAGATCATGCCAAATGGACAAGCCAAATGGCACTTGCTTCACAAACATCATTTCTGTCCGGAAACTTGAAATAATGTTGGTGGTCAAATGTATCAATGAAATGATGCCAAATTGGGTGGAGGGATGTTTTTATGGGTATAAGAATGATCTGGTAATTTATCAGGATTTTTGAAGCAGTATAAAATATACTTGCTTCACAACCTGAAAGTATTGCCAGAAACAAAGATTTGCTCCTGTGCTCACATAGATAATTGGATGGGGCTGAAAATGGGTGGATGGGGTTAATATGAGCACATTAAGGAGTGTGCAAAAGTTCAACTCATTTTGGTAGTCCTAGCTAGTACTTCCTTCACACAGCCTTCTGTTTGACAGAAAGTTTGAAAAATCACTGAGGAAGATTGGCTAGGCAAATAAATTTGAACTTGTGCATGAGGCATTCATTTGGACATATAAACATGCCTAAAAAGATTGGGAGCCACTAGGATAAATATAAATGACACTTCCTTCACAAAGTGCCATTTAGGGTAAAATAGGAAAAGGAATATTGGGGAATTATTTTTTAACATGGCAATGAAAAGTATTTCCATATTTGATCAAGATATGACTCAAACAATTTATGAGAATTATTTGGAAATTTTAGGAGTGAGGGAAATATAGGTTGCTTCACAACCTAGGGCAATTTGAGTTATTCCTTTAATAAAAAAGGAATATTCCCAATAAAAAGAATATTGGGATTTGGGCTAGGATGGAAATGGCAGGGACTAGGGAAGGATTTGGGAATGACAAGCCACTCTGGAAGCAAAGAAGAGGGCATCTTCTTCCGTTTCCATACCACAAAGCCACGGAAAAGGAAAACTCACGCAAAAACCTCGAAAAAACAAAAGAAAAAGAAAGGGCCAAAAATCAAGCTGTCACATAGTGGAAGTGTTCAGTGAAGGGTACTTTAGAGAGCCAACTACCGCTGATACAGAGAGGTTAATGGCGATCAATGCACTGGAAGTGGAAGAACTGTCCATTTGCTTGGCAGGGGCAGTACAAGGGGCATGTCAAAGGTGCCACTGTTATACTTGAAGTTGTGGCTTCACAAGATCTCTAGATATGGCATTCTTTCTTCGGCATGGCTGGTTGTCAAAAATATATTAGTGTTCTTCAGCGGTCTATGGTGTTTGCAAGGCTTGCAGAAGGCCACTCCCCGAAGGTCAACTATGAGGTAAATGGCCACCATTACAACAAGAGATATTACCTAGCTGATGGTATCTATCCTCAGTTGTCCACTCTTGTGAAGACGATACCCAATCCGCAAGGAGAGAAGAGATAGAGTGTTGTAGGGTGAAACCCTAGAGGGGATCTTTTCACACTTAGAGGGGGAAAAGAGCAAGAACACAAGATCTCAAGAGGGGAAACACTCAAAGAAACCACAATCACACATCTACTAGAGTAGCAGACATGAGATATGAAGGAAATATGCCCTAGGGGCAATAATAAAGTTGTTATTTTATATTTCCTTATATCATGATAAATGTTTATTATTCATGATAGAATTGTATTAACCGGAAACTTGATACATGTGTGAATACATAGACAAAACAGTGTCCCTAGTATGTCTCTACAAGACTAGCTTGTTGATCAAAGATGGTTAAGTTTCCTAGCCATGGACATGAGTTATCATTTGATAAACGAGATCACATCATTAGTGGAATGATGTGATGGACAAGACCCATCCATTATCATAGCATAATGATCGTTCAGTTTTATTGCCACTGCCATCTTCATGTTAAATATATATTCCTCCGACTATGAGATTATGCAACTACCGGACACCGAAGGAACGTCTTGTGTGCTATCAAATGTCACAACGTAACTGGGTGATTATAAAGATGCTCTACAGGTATCTCCAAAGGTGTTTGTTGGGTTGGCATATATCGATATTAGGATTTGTCACTCTGAGTATCGGAGAGGTATCTCTAGGACCTCTTGGTAATGCACATCATATGAATCCTTGCAAGCAATGTGACTAATGAGTTAGTTGCGGGATGATGCACTACGGAACGAGTAAACAGACTTGCCGGTAACGAGATTGAACTAGGTATGAAGATACCGACAATTGAATCTCGGGCAAGTAACATACCGATGACAAAGGGAATAATGTTTGCTGACATTGCGGTTCGATCGATAAAGATGTTCATAGAATATGTAGGAACCAATATGAGCATCTAGGTTTCGCTATTGGTTATTCACAGGAGAGGTGTCTCGGTCATGTCTACATAGTTCTCGAACCCGTAGGGTCCGCACGCTTAACGTTCGATGACGATATGTATTATATGAGTTATGTGATTTGGTGACCGAAGGTTGTTCGGAGTCCCATGAGATCATGGACATGACGAGGAGTCTCGAAATGGTCGAGAGATAAAGATTGATATATTGGGAGGTTATATTCGGACACCGGAATTGTTCCAGAGTGGTTTGGATATTTTTCAAAGTACCGAGAAGTTACCGGAACCCTCGGGAGAAGTAATGGGCCTCATGGGCCATGGAGGAGAGGAGGAGGCAGGCCACAGGAGGTGGCGCACGCCCCCCTTGTGGAGTTTGAATTGGACTAGGGGAGGGGGCGCGGCCCCCCTTTCCTTCTCCCTCTTTCTCTCTCCCTTCCCCCCTTTCCCCCTACGGAAAGGAAGGGGGTCCGAATTGGACTAGGAGTCCTAGTAGGACTCCCCCCTTGGGGGCGCGCCCTGGCAGGCCCTCTTCCCTTTCCCTCCTTTACATACAGGGGCAGGGGGCAGCTCAAGGCACATCAATTGTCTTAGCCGTGTGTGGTGCCCCTCTCCACCATTTACTCCAACAGTCATATTGACATATTGCTTAGGCGAAGCCCTGTGCGGATCACATCACCATCACCGTCACCATGCCGTCGTGCTGACGGAACTCACCTCCTTCGTACCTCTACTGAATCAAGAGTTCGAGGGACATCATTGAGCGGAACGTGTGCAGAACTCGGAGGTGCGGTACGTTCGGTACTTGATCGGTTTATTCGAGAAAACGTTCGACTACATCAACCGCATTAAGTTAACGCTTCCGCTATCGGTCTACGAGGGTACGTAGACACACTCTCCCCCTCTCATTGCTATGAATATCCTAGATAGATCTTGCATGAGCGTAGGAATTTTATTTGAAATTGCATGCTACGTTTCCCAACAGTGGCATCCGAGCCAGGTCTATGCGTAGATGATATGCACATGTAGAACACAAAGAGTTGTGGGCGGTGATCATCATACTACTTACCACCAACATCTTATCATGATTCAACGGTATTGTTGGATGAAGCGGCTCGGACCAACCTTACATCACCATGTTCATGAGACCGGTTCCACCGGCAGACATGCAACTAGTTTTGCATAAAGGTGACTGGCGGGTGTCTGTTTCTCCAACTTTAGTTGAATCGAATTTGACTGCGGCCGGTCGTTCTTAAGGTTAAAACAACAAACTTGATAAATCACCGTTGTGGTTTTTGTGCCATAGGTAAGTACGGTTCATGCTAGAAGCCCGTATCAACCACGTAAAACTTGCAACAAACAAAGTAGAGGACATCTAACTTGTTTTTTCAGGTCATGTTGTGATGTGATATGGTCAAGACATGATGTGATATAAAGATGTTGTATGAGATGATCATGTTTTGTAATAAGTTATCGGCAACTGGCAAGAGCCATATGGTTGTCATTTTATTGTATAAAATACAAACGCTATGTAATTGCTTTACTTTATCACTAAGCGGTAGCGATAGTCATAGAAGTAATTGTTGGCGATACGACCACGACGCTAGAATGGAGATCAAGGTGTCAAGCCGGTGAGGATGGAGATCATGACGTTGCTTTGGTGATGGAGATCAAAAGCACAAGATGATGATGGCCATATCATGTCAAATATTTTGATTGCATGTGATGTTTATCTTTTATGCATGTTATTTTGCTTAGTACGGCAGTAGCATTATAAGATGATCCCTTACTAAAATTTCAAGGTAAAAGTGTTCTCCCCGAGTATGCACCATTGTGAAAGTTCTTCGTGCTAAGACACCACGTGATGATCGGGTGTGATAAGCTCTACGTTCAAATACAACGGGTGCAAGCCAGTTTTGCACATGCGGAATACTCGGGTTAAACTTGACGAGCCTAGCATGTACAGACATGGCCTCAGAACACTGGAGACCGAAAGGTCGAATGTGAATCATATAGTAGATATGATCAACATAGAGATGTTCACCATTGATGAATACTCCATCTCATGTGATGATCATACATGGTTTAGTTGATTTGGATCATGTTTGTCTAGCTCGATATGATGACTACTTGATAGTTTAGTGCACCATGCTTTACGTATTAGAACCGGGACTTCAAAAATGTTTTGAACGCCATGGAGCATATGAGATGTTCCAAGAGCTGAAATTGGTATTTCAGGCTCATGCCCGTGTCGAGAGGTATGAGACCTCTGACAAGTACTTCACCTACAAGATGGAGGAGAATAGCTCAGCTGGTGAGCATGTGCTCAGAATGTCTGGGTACTACAATCACTTAAATCAAGTGGGAGTTAATCTTCCAAATAAAATAGTGATTGACACAGTTCTCTAGTCACCCTCACCAAGTTACTGGAACTTCGTGATGAACTATAATATCCAAGGGATGCCCAAAGCGATTCCCAAGCTTTTTGTGATGTTGAAATCGATGAAGGTAGAAATCAAGAAAAAGCATCAAGTGTTGACGATTAAACAAGACCACTAGTTTCAAGAAAAGGGAAAAGGGGGAGAAAGGGCACTTCAAGAACAATGGCAAGCAAGTTGTCACTCCCGTGAAGAAGCCCGAAGCTGGACCTAAGCCTGAAACTAAGTGCTTATACTGCAAAGGAACTAGTCACTGGAAGCGGAACTACCCCAAATATTTGGCGGATAAGAGGGATGGCAAAGTGAACGAAGGTATATTTGATATACATGTTATTGATGTGTACCTCACTAGTGCTCGTAGTAGCTGTCGGTGTCAAAACCGGCGGATCTCGGGTAGGGGGTCCCGAGCTGTGCGTCTAACGCTAATGGTAACAGGAGGCGGGGGACACAATGTTTACCCAGGTTCGGGCCCTCCCTTTGGAGGTAATACCCTACTTCCTGCTTGATTGATCTTGATGAATATGAGTATTACAAGAGTTGATCTACCACGAGATTGTAATGGCTAAACCCTAGAAGCTAGCCTATGATTCTGATTGTTCTTGTCCTACGGACTAAACCCTCCGGTTTATATATACACCAAAGGGGGATAGGGTTACACAAAGTCGGTTATAGAGAACAAAATCTACACATGAAAATTGCCAAGCTTGCCTTCCACGCAAAGGAGAGTCCCATCCGAACACGGGAAGAAGTCTTCTATCCTGTATATTCATAGCCCAAAAGTCTGGCATATGTATATAGTCCGGCTGTCCGAGGACCCCTTAATCCAGGACTCCCTTAGTATCCCCTAGGTATTTGATACCTGTTCGGTTGCTAAGATTAGTAACTCGAAACAGGAGTTGTAGAATAAATAAAGACTAGTTGAGGGTGAAGTGATGATGTGTGTTGGAAGTGGTTCCAAGATTGATGTGATCACCATCGCACAATCCCTATACTTTCGGGATTAGTGTTGAACCTAAATAACTGTTATTTGGTGTTTGCGTTGAGCATGAATATGATTAGATCATGTTTACTACAATACGTTATTCATTTAAGACAGAGAATAATTGTTATTTTGTTTACATGAATAAAACCTTTTATGGTCATTCACCCAACGTTAATGGTTTATTTAATCTCGATCTTAGTGATACACAAATTCATAATATTGATGCCAAAATATTCAAAGTTTATAATGATAGTGCAACATACTTGTGTGACTACGTTTTGGGTCATATCGGTGTAAAGCGCATGAAGAAACTCCATGCAGATGGACTTTTGTATCACTTGATTATGAATCATTTGATACTTGCGAACCATGCCTGATGGTCAAGATGACTAAAACCCCGTTCTCCGGAATAATGGAACGAGCTACTGACTTATTGGAAATAATACATACCGATGGATGCGGTCCGATGAGTATTGAGGCTCGTGGCGGGTATCATTATTTCCTGATCTTCATAGATGATTTGAGCAGATATGGGTATATATACTTGATGAAACACAAGTCTAGAACATTTGAAAAGTTCAAAGAATTTCAAAGTGATGTGGAGAATCATCGTAACAATAAAATAAACTTTCTATGATCTGATCGTGGAGGTGAATATTTGTGTTACAAGTTTGGCCTTCATTTAAAACAGTGTGGAATAGTTTCACAGCTCGCGCCACCTGGAACACCACAACGTAATGGTATGTCCAAACATCGTAACCGCACTTTATTAGATATGGTGTGATCTATGATCTCTCGTACCGATTTACCACTATCATTTTGGGGTTATGCATTAGAGACAGCTGCATTCACATTAAACAGGGCACCATCAAAATCCGTTGAGACGACACCATATGAACTATGGTTTGGCAATAAACCAAAGTTGTCATTTCTTAAAGTTTGGGGATGTGATGCTTATGTCGAAAGACTTTAGCCCAATAAGCTCGAACCCAAATCGGAGAAGTACGTCTTCATAGGATACCCCAAGGAAACAATCCTTCTACCACAAGTCCGAAGGAAAAATCTTTGTTGCTAAGAACGAAACCTTTCTAGAGAAGGAGTTTCTCTCGAAAGAAATGAGTGGGAGGAAAGTAGAACTTGATGAGGTAATTGTACCTTCTCTAAAAATTTGGAAAGTAGCTCATCCAAGAAATCCGTTCTCGTGATGTCTACACCAACTGGAGAGGAAGCTAATGATGATGATCATGAAACTTTAGATCAAGTTGCTACAAAACCTCGTAGGTCAAACAGAGCATGACCCGCACTAGAGTGGTACGGTACTCCTGTTCTGGAGGTCATGTTACTTGACCATGATGAACCTATGAACTATGAAGAAGCTATGATGAGCCCAGATTCTGATAAATAGCTTGAGGCCATGAAATCTGAGATAGGATCCATGTATGAGAACAAGGTATGGACTTTGGTGGATTTGCCCAATGATCGGCGGCCCATAGAGAATAAATGGATCTTCAAGAAGAAGATTGACACTGACGGTAATGTTACTGTCTATAAAGCTTGACTTGTCGCAAAAGGTTTTCGACAAGTTCAAGGAGTTGACTACGATGAGACTTTCTCGCCCGTAGCGATGCTTAAGGTTGTCCGAATCACGTTAGCAATTACCGCATTTTATGATTATCGAATATGGCAAATGGATGTCAAAAATGCATTCCTTAATGGATTTCTTAAAGAAGAGTTGTATATGATGCAACCAGACATTTTTGTCAATCCTAAAGGTGCTAACAAAGTGTGCAGGCTCCAGCAAACCATCTATGGACTGGTGCAAGCATCTCAGAGTTGGAATATATGCTTTGATGAGGTGATCAAAGCATATGGGTTTATACAGACTTTTGGAGAAGCCTGTATTTACAAGAAAGTGAGTGGGAGCTCTACAACATTTCTGATAAGTATATGTGAATGACATGTTGTTGATCAAAAATGATGTAGAATTTTCTGGAAAGCATAAAGGGGAGTTTGAAAGGAGTTTTTCAAAGAAATACATCGGTAAAGCTACTTACATATTGGGCATCAAGATATATAGAGATAGATCAAGACGCTTGATAAGATTTTTCAATGAGTACATACCTTGCCAAGATTTTGAAAGAGTTCAAAATGGATCAGTCAAAGAAGTAGTTATTGCATGTATTATAAGGTGTAAAGTTGAGTAAGGCTCAAAGCCCGACCATGTCAGAAGATAGAAAGCGAATGAAAGTTATTGCCTATGCCTCAGTCATAGGTTCTATAAAGTATGCCATGCTATGTACCAGACCAGTTGTGTGGCTTGCTATGAGTTTGGCGAGGGGGTATGATAGTGATCCAGGAGTGGATCACTTGATAGCGGTCGAAGTTATCCTTAGTTACCTAATAGTACTAAGGAAGTATTTCTTAGTTATGGAGGTGATAAAGAGTTCGTCGTAAAGAGTTATGTCGATGCAAGCTTTTACACCGATCCATATGACTCTGAGTCTCAATCTGGATACATATTGAAAGTGGGAGCAATTAGCTAGAGTAGCTCCATGCAGAGCATTGTAGTCATAGAAAAATTGCAAAACACATACGACTCTGAATATGGCAGACCCATTGATTAAGCTTCTCTCACAAGAAAAACATGATCACACCTTAGTACTCTTTGGGTGTTAATCACATAGCGATGTGAACTAGATTATTGAATCTAGTAAACCGTTTGGTTGTTGGTCACATTGCGATGTGAACTATGGGTGTTAATCACATACAGATGTGAACTATTGGTGTTAAATCACATGGCAATGTGAACTAGATTATTGAGTCTAGTGCAAGTGGGAGACTGAAGGAAATATGCCCTAGAGGCAATAATAAAGTTGTTATTTTATATTTCCTTATATCATGATAAATGTTTATTATTCATGCTAGAATTGTATTAACCGGAAACTTGATACATGTGTGAATACATAGAAAAAACGCCATGTCCCTAGTATGCCTCTACTAGACTAGCTCGTGGATCAAAGATGGCTAAGTTTCCTAGCCATGGACATGAGTTGTCATTTGATAAATGGGATCACATCATTAGTGGAATGATGTGATGGACAAGACTATCTTAGCATAATGATCGTTCAGTTTTATTGCTACTACTTTCTTCGTGTCAAATATATATTCCTGCGACTATGAGATTATGCAACTCCCAGACACCGTAGGAATGCCTTATGTGCTATCGAACGTCACAACATAACTGGGTGATTATAAAGATGCACCACAGGTATCTCCAAAGCTGTTTGTTGGGTTGGCATAGATCTAGATTAGGATTTGTCACTCCGAGTATTGGAGAGGTATCTCTGGGGTAATGGACATCATATGAAGCCTTGCAAGAAATGTGACTAATGAGTTAGTTGTGGGATGATGCACTACGAAACGAGTAAAGAGACTTGTCGGTAATGAGATTAAACTAGGTATGAAGATACAGACGATCAAATCTCGGGCAAGTAACATACCGATGACAAAGGGAATAACGCATGTTGACATTGCGGTTCGACCAATAAAGATATTCATAGAATATGTAGGAATAGCATCCAGGTTCTACTATTGGTTATTGACCGGAGATGTGTCTCGGTCATGTCTACATAGTTCTCAAACCCGTAGGGTCCGCACGCTAAATGTTCAATGACGATATGTATTATATGAGTTATGTGATTTGGTGACCGAAGGTTGTTCGGAGTCCCGGATGAGACCACGGACATGACGAGGTGTCACGAAATGGTCGAGAGATAAACATTGATATATTGGAAGGTTATATTCGAACACCGGAATAGTTCTGGATTGGTTGGGGTATTTTTTGGAGTACCAAGGGGTTACCGGACCCCCCCCCCCCGGGGAGAAGTAATTGGCCTCATGGGCCATAGAGGAGAGGAGGAGGCAGGCCACAAGAGGTGGCACGTGAGGGAGTCCTGGATTCATTGGTCCTCAGGTGTCCATCCTAGGAGTATGGGCCGACTTGGATGGGCCGTACAAGATCAAGCTAAAGATTATCATCCATGTTTGGATGGGACTTCTCCATACGTAAATGGCAAGATTAGAGTCCAGGTGGTTCCTTCCCTGATGAACCAACCCTGTATAAACCCTAGGCCCCTCTGTTGTGTATATAAACTCGAGGGGGTGGTTCGTAGAGGCTATCTTCGTTACCATCTTTGGAATATTCATAGGCTAGACATCTAGGGTTTAGCCATTATGATCTCGGGGTAGATCAACTCTTGTAATCTTCATACTCATCGAATATAATCAAGCAGGAGTAGGGTCTTACCTCCTTTAAGAGGGCCCGAACCTGGGTAAATACTATGTCCCCTGGTCCCCTGTTACCATTGACCCTTAGACGCACAACTTGGGCCGCCCTACCCAAGATCTGCCGGTTTTGACACTGACATTGGTGCTTTCATTGATAGCTCTGCCATGCGGTCTATATAAGCTATCTATGGCTTGCCTAGTCATCAATAACAATATCACTTTTGGAAGATGTCTGGTTTCTGGGAAGACTCTCTAGATCAGCGGTTTCACCATAGGGGCTTGCGCGGCCGCCGAGCCCGCAACACCCCCACATGGCTGCTGAACACCGTCTTCACATCGGCCCCAAGTACTCCAAAAAGTTGGATCCGACAGATGTCTCATCTTTAAAAAAACTACTGGACTGCATCACCGCCCTGGTGGTTTCAACGGACTATGATCGGGTCGGGCTCAAGTCTGACCAGAGCGAAATTAATCAACCGCCGATCACCCACCTCATAGCGGTCATTGAGGAACCGGCCAAAGACAGTTCACTCCCTATATTGAAGACCAAGTATGTTCTGATCTCTTAAACCCCTGATCCTGATACCCTTACTTCGAACGGGACCTCACGCCCTCTGGACTCTGGCTCAAGCATGGGATTGCAAGATCCCTTGGGCCTCCCCAGACCCGAACCAGTCGCCTCGGAGACCTTTCAAGCTCCGAATACAGATGTGGGACCGGATCTAAAATTTAAGCCACCCACCCACCACAATCTATATTCTCCAAGCAACTCAGGTCCTCCAAACATATACGACCTGATGTATGTGCGGCAGCAACCTCAAGAAACGGTCCACCACTTCTGGGACAGATTCTTGCTTGTTAAAAACAGGATCAAGGACTGCCCGGACGACGACGTAGTTTCGATCTTTCATCGTAACTGCACTGACAAGGGAATATTGAATGCCCTCAACCGTCGCCACATACAAAGCTTTACGGAAGTATCACAGCTAGTGCAAAAATACTGTGTGATGGAAAGCACATGGAAGGCCCAGAAAACTCAACTGGAGCCCACTGCCTTTAAGAAGTGTGCGGCACGGACTGAACGGATACATCCTGGTGGGTCACCTGACCACCAGTCTATGGGCAGGAAAAATAAACCTTTCACGAGACACAGGTTCATTCTTGACGAACTCCTGGACAAGCCCTTCCGGATACATGCCACTCTGCGCACAGTCCCAACCCATAGCTTCCGAGCATACTGGGTACTCCGACATGTAGCAAAAAGTGGAGAGGCCATCCCCACCACCACACCAGAGAAATACTCTCTGGAGAGGGACAACTTTAGTGTCCTCACTATCTTCGAGACCTTTTCTTTGAACAATCAGTGCAAACAGGCACTCCGCGACCTTGCCGAAGTCTGCCAACTTACCACATTGATCCCATGGAACGACACGGCAATAACCTTTATGGGTGAAGATGAACCAAAGGCTCGGTCAGTACGAGCACCTGCTTCCCTAGTACTAAACCAAATCATTGATGGTTTTCATCTTACTAAAGTGCTCATGGATGACGGCAATGGGCTTAACCTCATATATGAGGACATGCTCGTTAAAATGCAGATGGACAGATCACGCATCGAGCAAAGCAATACCACCTTTTGAGGTATTATCCCCAGTCGAGAAGCACAATGCTCGGGGAAAATAAAACTAGATGTGGTATTTGGCACACCCGAAAACTATAGATCCGAAGAGTTACCCTTTCATGTGGTCCCCTTCAATAGTGGGTATCACGCCATCCTCGGTCCGGACGCTTTCTCATGCTTCCAAGCTATACCCCATTACGGGTATATGAAACACAAAATGCCCGGACCTAATGGAATTATCACAATTTTGAGCGACTCGGACAAAGCCCTTTGTGCCAAAAACAAAACTACATTCTTGGCCCTCGAGGCGCTACCCGAAGCCCTAGCGGCGGAGGAATTAACCACCCTATGGCCCACGGTGGATAGGGATGATGTGATTCTTGATAAAAGATCCAAATCCACCTCTTTCAAGCCAACCGAGGAAATAGTCAAATTTCAAGTGCACCCGACGGACCCTAACAAAACAACATCTATCAGAGCACAGCTGGATCCGGCAGTGGACAACGCCCTATGAACATTCCTATGAGAGTTTTGGGATATCTTTGCGTGGCTCCCTTCAGACATGCCCGGCATCCCACAAAGACTGGTCGAACACAGTCTCAATATAATCAAGGGATTCAAACCCATGAAGCATACACTACGGCGATTCTCCGAACCCAAGCGACAAGCCATGGGAGAAGAGCTAGCCAAGTTGTTAGATGCAGGGTTTATTAGGGAAACTAAACATCCGGATTGGTTAGCCAAATTGGTTATGGTACCAAAGAAGGACAAATCCTGGCACATGTGCGTCGATTTCAAGGACCTCAAGAAGGCTTGCCCTAAAGACCCCTTCCCATTGCTTTGCATTGACCAGATTATTGACACAACAGCAAGGCAGGATTCTTTGTGTTTCCTCGACGCCTATTCCGGATACCATCAGATCAAGATGAAGGAATCGGACTAGGCTGCAACCGCGTTCATCACCCCTTACGGTCCCTAATGCTTCAACACTATGCCCTTCGGGCTCAAAAATGCTGGGGCTACCTATCAACGTATGATTCAGACTTGCCTGGAAAAACAAATCGGCAAAACGGTCAAAGCATACATGGACGACATGGTCATCAAGACAAAACACATCGACACACTGGTGGATGATCATATGAGATACGGCTTAATCCAGAAAAATGTGTCTTCGGAGTTCCAGCCGAAAAATTTCTAGGGTTCATTGTTTCCCATAGAGGAATTGCACCAAACCCAGCTAGGATCCGAGCTTTGTCACAATTGGCCATACCAACAGACCTAAAACAAGTCAAGAAACTAGTTGGGTGTGTTGCGGCCTTATGCCGCTTTATGACGAAATTGGGAGAAAAAGCGCTACCACTCTACAAGCTATTATGACGCACTGACAATTTCAAATGGACGGACACTGCCACAGCCGGACTGGAGGAAATTAAAACCCTTCTTGCAAGCAATCCAATCCTAGCTGCACCAGGTGTTGGAGAGCCCATGTTATATATTTTGACAACTAACAAAGTAGTTACAACTATGCTCGTCGTCGAATGAGGGGAAGAGGGACATAAATTCCCCACCCAAAAACCGGTCTATATGTATCGGAGGTCCTTACACCTTGCAAATCCCGATACCCCCACTATCAGAAGATAGCCTACACAGTCTTCATGGCATCTCGTTAACTGTGACCCTACTTTCAAGAGTGTCCGATCACAGTGGCATCTGAAGTACCACTCAATGACATTATCAATAATAGGGACGCCACTGATTGCATAGCCAAATGGGGCATCGAGCTTTCACCGTTCGAAATAGTATACAAGCCACACCGGGCTATTAATTTCCAGGCGTTGGTCGACTTTGTCGCTGAATGGACGGAAGCCGAACTCCCTAAATAGTATAGCTCATACTCCAATTGGATTATGTACTTCGACGGCTCTAAAATGCTGGCCCGATTGGGGACTGGCGTCATCCTAATGTCCCCTACTAGGGACACAGTCTGCTATGTACTTCAAATTATGTATACGGACTCCAACAATGCAGCTGAATATGAGGCGCTGCTACATGGTCTTTGCATGGTTGTCTCCATGGGTATACAATGCCTGGAGGTGCGCGGTGATTCCAACCTAGCAATTTCCCAGGTAATGGAGAGTTCAACGCAAAGGACCCAACAATGGCGGCATACCAAAACGCCATATTAAAAATATCAGCTCGGTTCGAAGAGCTTGAGTTTCATCATGTCATTTGAGAGAGTAATCAGGCAACCTACATCCTCGCTCGTATGGGCGCTAAGCGTAACCCTGTGCCACCTAACACCTTTGTGGAAAGGCTCTTTAAGCCATCCGTTGTGTGGCAGGTTGAGAGCAGAGAAGGCACTACAGACCTGATCACACCCCAAGCTGTTGAACACAATGCAGACACTGTCGGGGGTCCAGATATCGAGATAACACCCTCTAATCATGAGATCATGGTGGTTATTGCTCCCTGGACCGAACCATTCATGGCCTACCTTAATAAGAAGGAGCTTCCCAGCGATCAAAATGAAGCTCGGTGCATAGTTCGGCGATCTAAAGCCTTTAAAGTGCATGAGGATGAACTGTACAAAACAAGTACTACCGGAGTCCTTCAAAGGTGTATCTCCGAAGAGGAGGGAAGGAAACTCTTGGCAGAAATACATGTTGGTCTCAGCGGTCATCACGCCGCAGCTTGAGCCCTCAGAAGCAAGGCATTCTGGACATGTTTTTTCTGGCCTACGGCTCGGCAGACGCTCAAGCCCTTGTCCAACATTGCGTGGGCTGTCAACTTTTCGCCAATCAAAGCCACATGCCTCCCACCGCATTAAGAACAATCCCCATTACTTGGCCCTTTGCGGTCTGGGGGCTTGATATGGTTGGACCCCTTAAAGGGGGAAGCCACAAAAAGAAATACTTGCTGGTAATGGCAGATAAATTTACTAAGTGCATAGAGGTCAAACCGGTAAAAATAGTTGAGCCCAGTCTAGTGATTGACTTTATATCTGGCATAGTCCACCGTAATGGTGTCCCGCATAGTATCATCACTGATAATGGCTCCAACTTCACAGCTGATGAGGTGAAAACTTGTTGCGCTAAGTTGGGCATTAAACTTGACTACGCATCCGTATACCACCCTCAAACAAACGCCCAAGTTGAAAGGGCCAATGCTCTAATAATGAGTGGTATTAAGCCCACACTAGTACGCTCTTTACGAGAATCAGACAAGCACTGGGTTAAGGAACTCGATTCCGTACTTTGGGGACTTCGGACCATGTTCAATCGAATGATCAGATACACATCCTTCTTTATGGTGTATGGTGCAGAGGCTGTATTGCCCGACATTATTCATGACTCACCTAGAGTGTGCATGTACGAAGAGAGAGAAGCCGAACTAGATCGGCAGGATGACCTAGACAGACTCGAAGAGGAGCACAATGTTGCTAAAGCTCGTTCCGCATTTTAGCAACAATAGGCCAGGCGTTACCAAAGCAGAGAAGTGCGGGCTAAGACATACAATGTCGGAGAACTTGTTCTACGCCTCCCGAAAAATAAAAAGGACAAGCTCAAACCCAAATTGGAGGGCCTCTTCGTCATATATGAAGTCCTTACTGGAGGAGCCTATCACCTTCGCAATGCAGCGGATAATCGCCTTGAGCCGAACCCATGGAACATTGCCCGGCTCAAAAGATTCTACGCATAGTTCGGCCTCCTTAGGTTTCATTTAACTAGGTTTTTTCCTTTTTCTCTCCCTTTTTAATTTTCTTCCTTTTTTCTCAAATGTATGTTCGAATCAACCGCATTATTCGGGGTACACATCTTTAAATGTATAAACCCCACCATACATGGGGGCTTATTTAAACAAAGCATTTTATTGAAAGCTTATGAGCTTCCTTTGTCCATGAAGGTTGTTGCTTCTGCCATTTTATGCACCTCTATCACTTAAGTTTTTGCCAAGCTGGGTTGCCTTGCTCATGTGCTTATACCCTACGTTCCCAATTGTTCGGCTAGGGTGTAAAGGGAGTACCTCTGCGATTGTTACAACCGGGTTATCCGGACCTGTACCTTAGACAGGTGAAGTCGAAAGCTAGCATTCTTATGGGAATAATTGGTCGGCACGTATACAACAGAATGTTTTTTGGAACAACTACGGAATTGGCTTCCAATACTTTGGATACAAGCCTAGGCATGCATCATTTAGCATGCAAACCCAAGAAAAGGAACCCCTAACAGAAATATTTTTCTTGGAAGATGTTTCTTATGTTAAATAGTAAAATAACATAACTCCACAAACATATTTTGTCTTTTCGAGCAATATGACCGGATTGCTTGGTTTCCGAAGATACTAAAACATTTCTTAGTTGAACATAGTATATGGAATAACTCCAACTGCTTGGTTCAGAGGTGGAAGCCGAAGGTCTGCGATGACAAAAAATTTATAGGTTCGACAGGAGATAAGTTCGGTCATAAAGTACATTGATACATTGAATTGGACGCCTACTCTCTTTCTACGCCATCTAATAGGCTATCTAGCTTACAATCTTGTTGCGAATATTTCACCGCTATCGTTACTTGGTCATATACCAAGCTTATAGGAATTTCCTTCCCGTCGGGTCCTCGAGGTCCAACTCGGTGTCGGTCTCAAAACCGGCGGATCTCGGGTAGGCGGTCCCGAACTGTGCGTCTAAGGCTAATGGTAACAGGAGGCAGGGGACACGATGTTTACCCAGGTTTGGGCCCTCTCGATGGAGGTAATACCCTACTTCTTGCTTGATTGATCTTGGTGATACGAGTATTACAAGATTTTATCTACCACGAGATCGTAGAGGCTAAACCTAGAAGCTAGCCTATGGTTATGATTGTGTTGTCCTACGGACTAAACTCTCCAGTTTATATAGACACCGGAGGGGGCTAGGGTTACACAAAATCGGTTACAGAGAAGGAGATCTACATATACAAATTGCCAAGCTTGCCTTCCACGCAAAGAAGAGTCCCATCCGGACACGGGACGAAGTCTTCAATCTTGTATCTTCATAGTCCAACAGTCCGTCCAAAGTATATAGTCCGGCTGTCCGGATACCCCCTAGTCCAGGACTCCCTCAGTAGCCCCTGAACCAGGCTTCAATGACGATGAGTCCGACGCGTAGATTGTCTTCGGCATTGCAAGGCGGGTTCGTCCTCCAAATACTCCATAGAAGATTTTGAACACGAAAGTGTGTCCGGCTCTCCAAAATAAATTCCACATACCACCATAGAGAGAACAATATTCCACAAATCTGATTTGCTGATAATTTTTTGTAGCGTGACATCACGCCACGGCCTGGTCATTATTCGAACCGTTTTTCACAACCAGCTACTACACATATTGCGAGGTGGTTTCCTTGGCACGTCTTGTCGAAGCAGAGATCGTGTCCCCTTATTGCGGGATTCTCATCAATACGGGTGTGGGTAACCAAACCGCGTTTGTTAAAATGACTCCTTGACTTTAGGCAAATTCCAAACGGTGACGCGGGGGATGCTTGATATTCACCCCCTTTATTAAGGGGTCAAGGTCTTATCTTTTTACACCCACGCTCGCTCCTCTCCTTCCCCTACCTAGATTTCCAACACGCAAGGCTCGGGTTCAAGCACTTCGGACCTTCAATCATGTCCGGATCCAAACTTCAAGGCCGGTGGATGGCTTCCTCAGTCACAGAGGAGGACATGAAGAAGCTCAGGGAGGCCAGGTATCTGACCTCTAATATCCTGCATAGACTGCCTGCTCAAGGACAGGTTATCCCTACTCCCAATCCCAACTAAATCGTTGTATTTGTTTCCCACTTCCTCCGAGGGTTAGGCTTTACTCTTGATCCCTTTGTTAGGGGGCTCATGTTCTATTATGGGCTAGATTTCCATGATCTGGCTGCAGATTTCGTCCTTCACATCTCATCGTTCATCGTCGTGTGTGAAGCCTTCCTCCACGTCACTCCACACTTCGGCTTGTGGCTCAAGACCTTCAATGTGCGTCTGAAGATGATCAATGGGCGACACACGGAGTGCAGAGGTGCTATAATAAGCAAAGGCATCGATGCCCCATGGCCCAAGGGTTCCTTTCCAGATGTATCCGACCTATGGCAACGGGAGTGATTCTACATCACAACTCCCCATGACACAAAGTGGGTGGCCGCCCCTGCCTTCAGCTCGGGCCCTCTGCCTCAACTGGTTTCGTGGGTCAACAAGGGACTGGACTGGGGGCCTGCTAATGATGTACCGACATTGCAAAGCTGCATTCGGAATCTTCTCGAGAGGGATGTCAGCCTTGTTAAAATAATTCAAGTAATGCTAGTCCGTCGGGTCCTGTCGTGCAAGCGTCGACCTCTCTGGATGTGGGAGTTCAATCCAGAAGGACCGTGGACCATTCAGCACTTCCTTGGCATAACGCTCGAGGGGATGTATCGGCTATTTTCCGGATCACGAATAAAGTGTCCGGACATCACCGAGGATGTGGGCTTGGACTGTCATCGTCCGGATACCCAAGTAAGTATCCCCACAACCGGACATGTTTTTTATGTTTTATCATAACATTTATCCTGAAAACTACCCCCTGCCATGAGTGGCTGAGAAAGGCGGAGAGGATCAGGTACCCGGCCCCTCTTCCCGAAGGTTCGCCGGATCCATTGTTAACTAGGATGCTTCGGCGCGCACCATATCAGGTGCCATCAGGGGAAGACGATGGGAGCGCTAGAGAAGCCGAGAGCGGGCTTCATGCATTATAAATCCAGACCGGGGGAATTGATGTCTCCGAGAAGGAGGATGATCGGGGAGGTGAATCGAACATCGCCTCCCCCCACGAGAAGAAAAGGGCCGCCTCTGAAGATTTAGAGATGGAGGTTTCCAAACGAGGGAGGAAACCTTTGCCAGGAGGCCCTGCCCTGGAGGGCGTCCTCACCGTGCAGCGCCCACAAGAGGGCCAGCCCTCCAACGAGCTGTAAGTGAATCAAAATTGTTTTGGTAAATATATCATGTTTTATCTCTGAGAATAACAACCCAGGCCTATCCCTTGCAGTCCGGCTCGTAGCCCTTCTCAACAGAGCTCGTCTTCGGGGGATCTTCTTCCGCAGATGATGGAGAGCAAAACGCCTTCTCCTGCCTCTCCGCCCCATGGGGCGGACGACCCCGAGGTGTCGTCGCGGAGGACTTATCTTGATCCTCCAAGTCCAGAAGTTAACACTTCGATCGCCCGAAGCCCGGAGTATGCGGCTCCCAAGGAGAGCGATAGGAAGAGTCTGGGGGTGTCTGGCACACAGCCAGACACACTAACGGGTCTTCTATAGCGAGCGGCTATCTCAGAGGCGCATCGTACCTTGATGGGTACATTGTGTGAGAGGATTTCTTCTGCCAATAGCGGGCTAAGTGAAGCTTTTAAGAGCCTGCTCAAAGGCTTTGAGGTACGCACAGTAATGTATATATATTTTTGGCTGTACCGCACACGCTAGGTGTGCTCTGTATAGATAGTAGTCCCTGATACTCTGGTTGCCATCCAGAGGTGGAAAATAGAGGATCATAATCCTAGCTAATGATCGCACTGCATTATGTGCAGGCGGCTGATGGTCCGACGGCTGACCGGACAATAGATTTTGCCGAACTGAAGCGGCGGCTTGACGTGGCAGATGCCGACATCGTGCTTGTGAACAAGCGGCTTGACGAGGCATAGGGTATGTTACTTCGGATTGTCAGTGAATATTAAGAGGAGCATGATGCTAGTATCTATAATATGTTTATGACTACAGATGGAGCTGCTGCCATGGATACCCTTTGGGCGGAGCTTGCCCGAGCCAAGGAGCAAGCCCGGATAAGTGATGTGGCCGCGCTGAAGGCGGTTGAGGAGTTGAGAGCCGAATAGGCTGCTTGTCGCTGGAGCGATGAAAAAATAGCCAATATGGCTATTGAGCTGAAGGAGGCCGCCGACCGATATGATCTCCTTGAAAAGGAAAACCAGGCGAAAGCAGCTGCCTGAAGAAGGCCTTGGAAACAGCTAAGGAGACTCGCTTTGAGATCAGAGCAGTACAGGAGGAGCTTCGTCAAGCCAGAGATATTACGGCTGGGAAGCCCTTTTTGTTGCGGACGAAGTTCGGAGATCCGAAGTATGCCCCTCTGGATAAATAATGGAGTGCCGAGGACGTGTACTTGGACTTGGCCAAGAGTGCTGCTGATGCGACTAAATATTTCAAAGGTCAGAAAGGTCATGAGGCAGAACGGTTGTTCTGGTCACAGTTCAGTGCTCCAAAGAATCCGCTGCCGTTAAACGAACGAATGGACGAGTGGGCCGAGCTCCATAGGTTATCTGGGCTTGCCATGAGGTCTGTCGTGGATCATCTTTGCCCGGAGGTACCAAGGTCGGATAGGTATTTTGGTTTAGTGCAACAATTCCTTGGTGTTGTGTCACATATCGACGCTGTCAAGAGGTCGGCGTGCATCGAGGGTGCGTGGATGGCCCTTGCCCGTGTTAAAACATATTGAGCAGGGATGGAAGCTACCGCTGTTGAAACCCGGGGTCTGGCGGGAGGCCAGGACCCGACCGAGCACTATTTTGAAGAAGTCCTGGAAGGTGCCCGCTTAATAGAGGCTCAGTGCTCGAAGAGTACCATGTTCGAGTGACATGTATCTCTATTGTAAAAACAATTCGATTTTGATTGTAAAGGTTGTATTTATACTTTTGCCTAAAAGTATTATGGTGCCTCATGTGCAGCCGTTTATGTATGTATGTGTATAACCTGAAAGTTAGCAATCGTCGGCTTCCGCCCCCACGCATATAATGCGGGGGTGTTCGAAAAAACGTGTAGTCACAGTTGATCCAATGTCTTGGTCCGTTAAGAAGGTGATAGCGCAGCGAACCAGGCAACCGGACTATATAGCTTTAACACTTTCACTTAGCCATACGAGTTTGACGGTGGGGCTACTATATAGCCCCTGGTACATTGGCGCTCATCCGAATACGGTGCACGTACGTACGTGACCAGGAAACCGGTCCTTCATTAATGCGGAGGAATCGCGAAGATTCCGCTGAGTCATCGAGCGGTTGACCAGTCTCTCACTTTATCATGACAGTCAGTTTTCAACTTTCTCTACTGAGGTGCTCACCCAGATGAACCAGGGCACAATCGCAGTAGTTCTCCTGGTGCTGCCTTAGCCGATAGAGCGGAACGTAAGGTAGCAAAACACGGGAGCCAGGCAAACCCAACATTTGACCAAAGACATGATTCGGAGTTGATGCATATAAGGCCAAAATCGCTATGCCGAACACTCCCTAAGGTATTCGGTCTTTATGACATGTACTGGGATGAGTAATGCCCTCGATAATGAGCCCTGTGTTTCCAGATACATGCATTAGTCTGGCGTGACGAAATGTGAAGAACTCCCGTATCCCTCTCAGTTATGTTAAGTGTTCGGAGGGTATGAAGAAACAAGAGATAGTAAAAAGGTTTACGCAGGGTCTTAATCTAAAAAGAAACCTTTGAGCGGGGCCCTGCTGCACGTCTGCGCCTTTATCTCTGTTATGCCGTATTCTGGAAGGGTGTAGCACGATGATCATCTGTAAAAAGGAAAAACCCAAGTGAAAGGTTTCGTGCAAAGATTTAGTTAATTCTGAATGAACCATGAAAATGTAATATGTTCTTGTATTAATAAGGGCGAGCCGAACTATGGGCTTCTTTATTTTTGTGACCAGCCCCTAGCACCACCTTTGGGGGTATATCTCCCAAGCTCAGGTTCATCTGAGCTGTTACATCTGGTGTGGTGCCGAACTCGTCTAACCATGTCTGCGGTCCTGACGACCGACCATTTATTCTGGTTGGAGAGGCCGTTCAGTGTTCGGCTGCTAGAGCCGCCACATATGCTTCCGCACGTAAGGAACGCTCTGTATTTCCACTAACTGTAATTACGCCGCGTGGACCGGGCATCTTAAGTTTGAGATAGGCATAGTGCGGTACTACATTAAAGAGAGCGAAGGCCGTTCTCCCGAGTAGTGCGTGATACCCGCTTCGGAATGGAGCGATGTCGAAAATTAGCTCTTCGCTTCTGAAGTTCTTGGGAGAACCGAATACAACCTCTAGTGCTAGAGAGCCCGTGCAGCGGGCCTCGACACCTTGTATTACTCCTTTAAAGGTAGTTTTGCTTTGGCTGTTTCTTGATGGGTCTATCCTCATTTTGCAAACGGTGTCCTGATATATCAGGTTGAGGCTACTGCCGCCGTCCATAAGGACTCGAGTGAGATGGTATCCATCAATTATTGGGTCGAGCACCAAGGTAGCTGATCCTTCGTGCCGGATACTTGTCGGGTGATCCCTGCGATCAAAGGTGATCGAGCAGGCCGACCAGGGATTGAATTTGGGAGCGACAGGCTCTACAGCCTATACGTCGCGGAGCGCGCGTTTGCGTCTTCTCTTTGGAATGTGAGTTGCATAAATCATATTCACTGTTTTGACTGCTGGTGGGAATTTTTTCTGTCCCCCAGTGTTCGGCTGGTGAGGATCATCCTCATCTTCGCTTGGCGTCTCTCTCCCCTTGTGCTCAGCGTTTAGCTTGCCGGCCTGCTTGAAAACCCAACATTCTCTCTGGGTGTGGTTTGCAGGTTTTTCGGGGGTGCCATAAATCTGACATAGCTTGTCTAGAATCTTATTTAGGCTGGACGGTCCATCTCTAATGCCTTTAAATGGCTTCTTCCGTTGACCGGGTCGAGAGCCCCTGAATTCGGCGTTAACCGATGTATTATCTGGGCTATTTTCATTGTTTCGACGCTTGTTTTTACTACGTTGCGACTTCCCGTTGCCATCCCTTACTTCGGATGTGCCTGGGTCGCTGGTGCCACTACGGGCTAACTAGCTATTCTCGCCCGCGCAAAAGCGGGTCATAAGGCTTGTGAGGGCTGCCATTGTCCTCGACTTTTCTTGGCCGAGGTGTCTGGCAAGCCATTCGTCTCGGATATTGTGCTTGAAAGCTGCTAAGGCCTCGGCATCCGGACAATCGATGATTTGATTCTTCTTAGTGAGAAATCTGTTCCAAAGTTTGCGGGCTGACTCTCCGGGTTGTTGGATTTTGTGACTTAGATCGTCTCTATCTGGAGGTCGGACATAGGTCCCTTGAAAGTTGGCCCTGAAAGCATCCTCAAGTTCCTCCCAACTTCCAATTGAGTTTTTGGGGAGTCTTTTCAACAGTGCCGAGCTGGTCCCTTCAACTTGAGGGGTAAGTATTTGATGGCCTGGAGATCGTCTCCACGAGCCATGTGGATATGAAGGATAAAGTCCTCAATCCAAACCCCCAGGGTCTGTCGTTCCGTCGTATGCCTCTATATTCACAGGTTTAAATCCCTCTGGAAATTCATGATCCAGCACCTCATCGGTGAAACATAGGGGGTACGCGGCACCCCTGTATTTGGTTGTGTCATGGCATGTTGTTGACGGTTGTTGATTCCGAGCTGGTATTCGATCGGTACGATCGTTTTGATGGCTGTGATCTTGCGCCGGAGCGTGCTTTCTAGGTCCATAGATGGACCTGGCCCCACCGGTTTTTTGGTTCAGGAGCTCACGTAGATCGTGTGCTGACTTGTGTGCAGCATCATTAGCCGCCCTGTCATGCCCACGGGGCGGTCAGTCTAGTTGATCGGCCGTATTACTCTTCGGCAGAATGGGCTCTATGGCCTCATCGTCGAATTCGGGCAGCAGCTTGCGCTTTGGGTAGCAATTTGGGTGGCGATCATTGCCATATTTTTCTTCAGTGTCGAGCACTTTGTTCCACCTGTGGTTGAGCGTGTCCTGCGCAGCTTTTAGCCTTTGCTTCTGCTTCTTTAAACTCCTCGTGGTGGCAATAAGCCTTCGATGGAGGTTCTCTTGTTCCAAGTTTTTTCCTGGGATGATGAGTGCATCATCGTCCGGACAGTTCTCCTCTCCGGAGATAGATTGACTAATTTTACCCCCGGATTCGGCGTCATCTGACGTCGGCTCTGGACTGTCTTCACCGTCCCCTGGTTCGTCCTGCTCCATCGCTGGGTCCATGGGGTCGTTGTTTCCTTTGGAGTTGAACGGGGTATTATTCCTTCTTGCATTGTTTTTACTGTGGCGGGATTTATAGTGGCGCCTGTGGTGTCGCTTTGGTGGCTTATCGAGGGGATTATCCTTTGTTGTGTCCTTCCATTCCTCGCCATTGTTTTCTTTGGGTGTATCCACCATATATACATCGTATGATGAGGTGGCTGTCCAGCGCCCTATAGGTGGTGGTTTCTGTTCTTCTCCTGCATCGTTTTCCATACCGCCAATGTCTTCGGAGCTAAATTCAAGCACGTCGGTTAAGTCATCGACTGTGGCTATTAAGTGGCTGGTGGGTGGGGAGCGAATTTCTTCGTCGTCCGCTTCCAACCCAAGACAGACATAGTTCGGCCAAGAGCCTCCTGCCAAAGAGAGAGACTTTAATGAGTTTAGCACATCACCCAAGCGCGAGTGCTGAAAGATGTCCACGAAGGTGAACTCCATAACCGGCGCCCAATCAGATTTTATAGCCACGGGTGTACGGGGTTCGGATCCTGTAGCCGGAGACGAGTCCGAGGATCCGAAGATTCCGGCCTCACAAGAGGTGGGATCGGTGTTCGGCTTTAAAGCTGATGAGTGTGCGGCCTCCGTGGCGGGGTCCATCCACCCGTCCTTGGATGGCGCAACCTACGTCGGACTAATTCCCGAGACATCCGCAGGAGCGATCCTCCGAATATTGTCCGATGGCAGATCTAAGTCATGCTTGTCGGGACTGTTCGGCGCACCTGACACGGGCTCAAATCCGTCGAAGATCAAGTCTCCGCGGATATCTACAGTGTAGTTCAAGCTTCCAAAACTGACCTGATGACCAGGGGCGTAGCTATCGATCTGCTCCAGATGGCCAAGCGAATTGGCCCGCAGTACGAAGCCACCAAATACGAAGATCTATCGAGGAAGGAAAACCTCCCCTTGGACTGTGTCGTTGAAGATGATTGAAGGAGCCATCAAGCCTTATCACGACGGCACAGTGGAACTCTCAATGAAAGCTCCAATGTCGGTGTCAAAACCGGCGGATCTCGGGTAGGGGGTCCCGAACTGTGCATCTAAGGCTAATGGTAACAGGAGGCAGGGGACACGATGTTTAAAAGGTTCGGGCCCTCTCGATGGAGGTAATCCCCTAATTTCTGCTTGATTGATCTTGATTATATGAGTATTACAAGAGTTGATCTACCACGAGATCGTAGAGGCTAAACCCTAGAAGCTAGCCTATGATTATGATTGTGTTGTCCTACGGACTAAACTCTCCGGTTTATATAGACACCGGAGGGAGCTAGGGTTACACAAAGTCGGTTACAGAGAAGGAGATCTACATATCCGAATCGCCAAGCTTGCCTTCCACGCAAAGGAAAGTCCCATCCGGACACGGGACGAAGTCTTCAATCTTGTATCTTCATAGTCCAACAGCCCGCCAAAGTATATAGTCCGTCTGTCCGGATACCCCCTAATACAGGACTCCCTCACTCGGGCCATATGATTCGGATTGAGTCTCGTGTAGCATGTCTTCACCATGGCCCATGCTTCTCGTGCACCTTCACGGCATGTGGACGTCTTCCACAGCTTGAAGCGAAGTCGGCACCCTCGAATAGGTCTGCCAAACCCTCCATGCTTTCTGGAGGGGCATCTGATGGCCATAAGGCCTTGGCCATATTCTTCATGGCATTCATGAGGACACTTGATCTCGATCCCCCTCCATCTCGATCTCGATTCCCCCTCCACCCTCCCCCGCTCCACCGCCGCCACCGATGATATTTTCAAGTAACAAATTTGAGCATATTTTTTAAAAAGTTATTACTGTTTTTATAAAAAAATATTACTGTTATGATTTAAACAAGTTTGAACATATTTAAACACAAATAAATATAAAAAACAGCATTTAAAATGCATAAAAAAATATTGGGGAGCCTGGGAATCGAACCCAGGACCTCTTGGTGTGTGTGCTGCGTGCTGACCAGTCGGGCTAGTGGGTGGGTTCTGTTCTAGATAGTGTTAGGTTGTAGATAGGGCTAGTGGGCTAGATTAGAACAAAATTCTAATGGCGCACCGAGCGCTGGTGCTCCATTAGAATAGTCGTACTTATGGCGCACGAGATGGTGGTGCGCCATTAGAATAGTCGTACACTAATTAAATCCCCAATCTCTCTAATCTCTCCCCTGCCTCATCGATCTCACCCGCTGCCCCCCCCCCCCATGTTCGCCGTCCTGCCTTGCTCCGCCCCCTCCGTCCGCCGCACCTGCACGCCGTCGGCGACGCTGCCGCCTCTCCTGGCTGTGGTCTTGTGCTGCCCCAACGCCACCGCCCCGACCGCCGCCGGACTCCACCCCTGCCGCCCCCGCGCCCCGCGAACGGGATCGGCCAAGCGCACGCACTAGGGTTCCTCACCCAGCCGCCCGCTCCTCTCCTCTCCACCTCCCTCCGACGAGCGAGGGCCTCCTCCGCCCCCTGCAGCAGCCGGCAAGCGCGGACCCAATGCACCCACCCCGCCTGCCCCTGCCGTCCTCCGCCACCGGTTACCTCCGCAGCAGCCGGCGAGCCAAGGACGGTGCTGTGACCCTCGTCGCCAACCCCGAGATCCCCTGATTCCTCTCTGCGCTGTCCAAGGCGAGCTTCCCTGCCCCTTCTCCCTCTCTCTCCATGTCCTGGACAGCAAGATCAAGAGAATTAGGTTTTTAATTAAAATTATGCTTTGAACAGTAGAAACAAAAATAGAGTATGGACCACTCATCCAATATTTTAAGTGTTCTGATTCATAAGTAAATCGCCTTAATTCATTCAGTGTAGGGGAAACTTAGAAGAGAATTCAACATCCTTGGTCTGTTTTATACGCAATTCATAAAATAAATTGCCTTCAATATTTTTCCCTCAAGCAATGTTAAGCACCAACATATACTCCAAGTTTAATGTTTGACACAAATTCAGTTTACTGTTTGACACAACTGTCCAGTACCAAAGACTTAGGAGTATTTCAAAATATTAAGATAATGGTAACTGGCTTTTCTTCTTTTCGACAACACGCGGGTTGATGGTTTGATAGGCTCCTAACGGTTCATGTATCATCACTTACTGATATCCCAAACATATGCAGAAATATGCCTATATGGCCTAGACCTACAACTATCTCCTGCTATGGATGTTTGCTGAACCGAATAAATTAATGCAATATGTGCTGAACAATTTTACAACATGTCCTTGTACAAGCTTGTTGTGACACTTTTTTTGTCCTAAGTTCCAATTTTACAGAGAGATGCCTCCTAGAGTTACTAAAGTACATTCTTCTAGAGCTGATGATAAAAATAGTCATGTTGGGACTCGTGTAAGGAAGTACCAAAAACATACTGCTCTTTAGTTCACTGTTTTCTTCTTTCTTCTGTTTTTACCTGCTACCTGAATGTAATGGCTATAAAGCCCCCTTTATCATTTCATTTGAACCATGTTGTTGAACTGGGTTAAACCCTAGCCGCCAGAGGCATGCTTTACCCTATGCGTTCCCTTCCAAGTCATAAAAACCCTAAAGCCAAGTGCATGTTCCACTTAAAGTTCTCTGATTGTTTAGTTTCAGTCTTTGGAATAGTTGTGTTCTTGACATAACTGCATTTTGAAAAAAATTCAGATGTAGTTGTGGGCACAGAGTGGCAGTTAATTTAGACATTTTTTTATATAAGTTTCATTCTGGTACAAGGCAAGATTCAGTCTAGGGATTTTGTTTTTTGTTTTTGTGGTTCAATGCTGTCATTGTCCTAGCCCATGCTTGATGTTTATGGTCTTTCAGAATGTAGTTGGATATTGATGTAGTACTGATGCCCCTGGCTTGGGCTTGTGGTTCAGTTCTGTAGGACTGATGCCCCTGGCTTGGGCTTGTGGTCTTTGAGAATGTAGTTGGATATTGATGTTTTTCGAGAAACACAGTACCAGCATGTCGATAATGATTTTGGCAGCAGTGTGCGGAGCAATTCCTTCATTGGATAATGAATTTGCAGGTACCCCGGGAGGCCTTTGAGTTTGCCGGAATGTCGATTAACTTCCGTTCCGGCAAATTTGGGTACTACATATGTCCTATTTTCAGCAATGGTCATGCTGAAATTTTCTGTGAATTTTAGCATGACTTTGCTAAAAATAGGACATATGGGGTACTTGCGACTAATGCCTGTTATCATGCATGTTTTATGATTTTTTGTAAGGGTATTAATTGGTCTCTTTTGCTGATTATCAGAGATGGCGGGAAGCGGCCACCGCCGCTCTGCGACACCGCAGTACGAGTTGGATGCTTCCGAGTTCTTCACTATCATACTTGAGACTTCAGTATCATCCATGACGCAGGTATATAAAACGAGAGATCTCCCCTTCACCCATCTCATTATGATATCTGTTGTTTGCTACATCACTCATTGTCCCAAACTGCAGAGGCTACCTGACAGTTTTTTGAACATGCTGATGGGTGAAGATCCGCCAAATAATGTGAAGTTGCGACAGGCCGGCAGCGGGTTTCGCAGGCAGTGGGATGTGCAGTTGGTGATCAAGAAGGGCCACATGTACTTGTCTCGTGGGTGGGAGAAGTTCTACCGTGCCTATGACCTGCGGCTGGGGTACTTCCTTCTCTTCAGGTACGACGACGACGCCACCATGCTCATCGTGAAGGTGTTCAACACGACTATGTGTCGCATGCGCTACGTTGCCGATGATGATGCCGGTACGTTCTGCCTCTTCTTATTCCTCTACATTTGGCTTTGTCTCACATCGATTGTTAACGGTCATTGTTGCATTTTGGACAGGTAATGGGAGCAGCAGCAGCGACACTGGCTACATCCCAAGCAGCAGCGACTATGGCTGTAGCAAAAGCAGCCGCAACTCTGGCTGTAGCGAAAGCAGCAGCAATTCTGACAACAGCATAGACAACAAGAAGGATGATCCGGACTGGAGTGCGGGAGAAGAGGAGCTGACTGAGGATGAGGACCTGCAGGATGACGATGGGCATCAGGCTGAGGATGACCTAGCGCTGGTGGGGGCTGACCAAGGGCAAGAGATGGTGGTGGCTGACCATGGGCAAGAGATGGAGGTGGCTGAGGATGACCTAGCGATTGTCGTGCCTGAAGGTCGCCTCGCGATGGTGGTGGTGCCTGACAATGACCACGCACCGGTGGTGGCGCCGGCGATCCCGCAGCTAGGCGACATGACCACGCCAATTGTGGTAGAAGACTACATCCCACTGTCTCCACTGCCTCCACCGCCTCGCCGCTCTAGGCGCATCAGGGAGAGGAAGGAGAAGAAGGAGAAGAACAATGCATGAGAACTTAACTTTGTCAGGTATGTCAGATCTCCTATAGGTTAGTTATCCAAAATGATATATATATATACTTAGTTACCTATGTTATCTCTAATATTCTTAGTTTCCTATAGGTTAGCTTCATTTTTACCTAAGTTGGCTCTAATATGCTAACTTAGAGCTTATATGCTTAGTTTCCTATAGGTTAGCTCCAAAATAACTTATGTTAGCACAAAATGATCAAGTTCACATAATAAGCTTATAGTCTTTTTCTTATTCTTCTTCTTTTCCAAAATGACATAGGTTAGCTTCATTTTACCTAAGTTGGCTCTAATATACAAACTTAGAGCTTATATACTTAGTTTCCTATAGGTTAGCTCCAAAATAACTTATGTTAGCATAAAATGATCAAGTTTACATAATAAGCTTATAGTCTTTTTCTTATTCTTCTTCTTTTCCAAAATGACATAGGTTAGCTTCATTTTACCTAAGTTGGCTCTAATATACTAACTTAGAGCTTATATGCTTAGTTTCCTATAGGTTAGCTCCAAAATAAGTTATGTTAGCACAAAATGATCAAGTTTACATAATAAGCTTATAGTCTTCTTCTTATTCTTCTTCTTTTCCAAAATTCTTCTTATTCTTCTTCTAGTGTTCTTCATCTTTTGGTATTCTTATAGTCCTCTTCTTTTTCTTCTTCTAACTTCTTGTTTATCATTTTGCAGATTTGATTTAATTGACGGAAGCTTGCGTGGATGGAGTGCTTCTTTTCCATTTGTGTTTTTATTTTGTATCAATATGAAACTTTTGTAATTTGATGGATAACGGTGTTGGATGAACAATGTGAAACTTTTGTAATATGTAACGATGGAACTATGTGTTGGCTATGTATGTATATATGATGGAACTTGTGTGTTGGCTATGTATGTATATATGATGGAACTTGTGTGTTGGCTATGATTTTATATGGATGCTTGTTGTATATATATGTGTTGGATATCTCATAGGTGAAATAGTGACCTGAGATTAAGAAAAAAAGAATTAAAAAAATTGTTACTAATGGCGCACTACAATGTGATGCGCCATTAGTATAGAAGACACTAGTGGCGCACTGTGGGCAAAACTAATGGCGCACTGCCTGGTGCGCCATTAGTATACCAGATACTAATGGCGCACCAGTGGTGCGCCATTAGTAAAAAATACTAGTGGCGTGCTACTAATGGCCCACTGATAATGCGCCATTAGTAGGCAAAACCAGTGCGCCATTAGTAGGCTTTTTCCTAGTAGTGGTACATGCTCATGCAGCTTTGACAGTTCTTTTAGAACGTCACTTTGAAGCCCGGACACTTCTTCCTCGTGGCGGCGGGTCAACATGCCTGTGTAAACCAAACTATAGCATTCCGCATCATATGATTATATCAATACTTCAGATGGTTAAAAATTCATACCGAATATGCCGCCCTTCAGCTTTTGGTTTTCCTGTTGCGACTCCAATAGTTGAGCCTTTAAGCTCTTTTTATCTTCAGCCTGCTTCTTCATTTCATGTTCTAGTTTTTTATCTTTTCCCCCAATCATTGGGGCACTCTTCATTGCATCAAGCTCTGTGACAGCAGCATTTAGCTTGTCCGGCTTGTCTTGAGCTCCTGAGAAAGCGCGCTGTTCTTCTCCTTGAGAACCTCCGGTCCTATATGATCCTCAAATCGGTTAGTTCCTTCCGCTTTAAGTCTCGAGGGATATTGTGGTATCTATATATAAGATTTGCATAAATTTTTCACCAAGATATCCTTTGAGAATAGGCGAGAAACACCTATAAGTCCATCCCGGGCAGCCCGGATATACACGCTCACGATGTTGAGAGCGGTAAACTCTTCTTCTGAAAAGACTAGGGCACGCATGGTCTCTTTTAAGCGATGGTGATTCATCACGCTCTCCACCTCGGAGTTAGTGACAGACACCTCATCCGCATCTTCCTGAGGTGGATGATATGGCGCCACCCATGTATGCACTCTCGTCCTAGTCGACGAATTCAGCATCGCATTGGCTGCGGCTCGGCTTGCTGGGATCTTTGGAACGGTATGCCATATACCTCTCCTGAGATAAGAAAGGGAGGGTGAAGATGATAATTCGGCTTTACGCCCAAGTATGAAATAAGGAACATACCTATTTGGTCAAGGAGCAGGCTCAGTGGTGCTCCCGGCCCCCATTTGCTTTGCACGACCACCCCTTGAGGGTGTCATCCTTCTTGTTGTTGCCTGAGCTTGGGTACGGTTCGCTGAGTGTCGATCCTGTGCAATACGACTCAGTGCGGAGAGTAAGTTATGAGCGGAAATTTCCCTCTTTTTGATTTCTGAACACTTACCTTAATGAAGGGGTAGAAATCGGGGTAATCGTCCATGATGGCTTCTTCCGAGTTGTCAAGGCTCGCCTGGTACTAGACTCCGTCTTCAAATTCCACAAATATATACGGATCCTCATGGAATCCGAGGTCTTCATGACATGTGTGGTCTTCTAGTTCGGGAGGAGGGCAATAGATGTTCTCGACTACCTTCCTCCACGACTGTTTTTGAAACAACTAGACTATTTAGTTAATGCACCCTCATGATAAAAAAAAGGTGTTGAATAACAAAACTTACTAGTCGACGGGGTTATACATAGAGAAACCGTCCCAACAATTTAGACAGGCAAAGTCTTCTTCCTCTCCCTTATATAGGTCCATAAGCATGGTAGCTAATGTGGCTTGGTTATCCGGACCCTTTCGCGTATAGCGAGACACATCATCCTCCCTATTGTAGTTCCATAAAGGACCCACTCTAGACTGAAGATGCTGGATACATCGCTTTATCGCAATAGCCATGACTTAAACAATGGAGAGTCCGGAATGGGTCAACAATCTGACCTTGCTGACCAATCTCATCACTTCCGCACTATCCTCTTGTCTGGGGGACTTGGGGCGCCAGCAGAATAGCTTCTTTAAAGGAGCACTAGAGAATTCGGGAAGCCCGCGTCGAACAGGGTTCGGAACACCATTCATCAGACCCCCTCTTCGGAGTCCCAACTGGGAAACCAGATCCGGCTATGCGCCATACCTCGGTGCTACCCACTTCAAATATGGACCCTCCGCCCTGGTGGTGGGCGACAAGGCAGAAGAACTTTTTCCATAGTTCAAAATGAGCCTCACAGCCTAAAAATAATTCGCAAACGGCGACCAAACCAGAAATGTGCAGAATGGAACCTGGTGTGAGGTTGTGTAGTTGGATCCCGTAATGTTCTAGTAGACCCCTGAGGAAGGAGTGGATTGGGAACACTAGTGCAGAACCAGGCAATAGCACCGGTTCGTAAGGGCTATTAGTGCCGGTTTTGTAACCGGCACTACAGGGTGGGGACTAAAGCCCCCCCTAGTACCAGTTCGTCACAAACCGCCACTAAAGTGCCACCACGTGGCATGAGGCAGGGCCGGGTGTGGGGAGACCTATAGTATCGCTTGGTAACACCAACCGGTACTAAATGTTCGGGTGGTTTTGGTTTTTTTCCTTTAGTTTTGTGTTTTCAATTTAATTTATAGATTGTTTTTACATTATAATGAGTTGTTAAATCATTAGGTGAAAGTACCCACAGATTAGTTTCAACTGGATGCATGCATGGATCCTACCTAAGTGATCAAAGTATATATGCCATATCCATATATATTACTTGATCACCTATATTAGGTGAGAAAGTAATTAATATGGATATGGCATATATATACTTGATCATTTAGCTAGCTAGAATCCATCAAGTTGAAACTAATCTGCGGTTTCTTTCATAAATGATATAATCACTCATCATCATCATATTAATATAAAACTATTGCATCATATATATCATCACCAACAAGTTAGAACGGTATACTAGCTAGCTAAAAATCATTATAGTCGTCATTACCACTATTTAATCATCATAGTCATTACCGCTATCTAATCATCACCAATACCAGCTTAAAGAAGAAACATTCACTTTGTACTAGAAGGAAAGATATCATCGAGTTCAACATGATCACTCTTTGAGATTAATTAAGTTCAGGACGAAGAACACGGACATGAGAGGACAAGTACAAAGAGCATGCTAATCACTCCTGCTGCTCTCTCTTAGGTAAAATGGCATAGAATGTGTGTAGCTGTCCTGATTCATCATATTGGAGCATGCATATGAACTTGTCTCCTAATCGTGGGTTGCGCTTCTGCTTGTTGACTCCTAGTACTTCTCTGCGCTCATTCACAATTTTGCTACAGTCTTTCAGTATTAAGCATTCCTCGGTTCTAGAAATCTTGAATGCACTCGTGTGCAATGTAGGATGTCTTGGCGTAAGCTAACAATCGACATGCGACCGTTAGTCGAGATCCACTAAGGCACAACTATTATCGGGAGTCCCTATTGAAGAGAACATCGTATAGTATCATACTTAGCAACATGAAGTTTAGCTTAAAAAATAATGTATGCAAAAGATGCACTGAGGACAAATAGTAAAAATCTTACCATCTTTCCTAAATACATGTGACCGTAGTTCAATACGAACACTATTGGTCACACGTTTTGAGTACTAAGATTTGCAAGTCTAGGAAAATAATTTCTCTTGACAGCATCAAGATCCTCAAGCCATGAAACATATTGACTTATCTCCTCGCATCTTAGTTCAACCTCGGGACAGTGGGCGGTCCTATCTACCAAGCGCTGGACATGTTTGCTTGAATGGAAATAAGTTGTCATTTAAAATTATAATTGTCAACTATTTTTCAAAAAACAATATCAGCATAAATATGGCATGAGAAACTCACATAATGGTAGAACTAGAGGCGTCTGCACATCGACCCAAATGTCTCTATTACCTTCAATATCATCTTCGGGACGAATATCAAAGGTGATAAACATATTAGGCTCAAATGCATAAGCCTTGCATAGTGCTTGCCAAGTTTTGCATTCAAAATGGGTGTAGGTTTCTTGATTGTATAATTTGACGTTGAAGGTATAACCATGCTCGGTCTTCAAGTAAACTTTCTTTACCTCCATAGTTTTGTCACGACTAAAACCTATCTTATCCAAGACAAAACTTCTTGCATGGCAGGGGATACACTAGTAGAATATTGAAAATTTAAAATAATAAGTTGAAGCAAATGAAGCATATATAAGTCATGCTTAATTACGAAAAAAGACTTGTCGTTGTGACTTACTGTATCCACTTCGAAGGTCTCATCTAGCTTGATGCTGAAGCGCCTGTCATCAACTAGGAAATTTCTGTCGCAGAGGCCGCGTTGGTCTTTGCAGTCTTCGCACAGAATGAAATCGTTTTCGTCGTCAGACGACATTTCCTATGTTCATAGGTGAAACATTAAACACTTATTAGTTATATATTAATTCAACTAATTAGACTAGGTCTATTAATTTAACTAGCTAGTTCAATTAATTATTTCAACTAAGCACTTACTAAAAAGGGAAACTTTGTTTTTGCCACTCTAGCTTTTGACCACTTTGCTTATGCCACTCTAGAATTTGAGATTTCACTTTTGCCACTCTTAGTTTTTGCAATACATCACAATTGTCATTTTGTGGCAAAAGCAATAATATTTGAGTGGCAATTGTGATAACTGCCAAAACCTAAGAGTGGCGAAAGTGAAATGAAAAACTATTGCTTTTGCCACGAAATGGTATTTGTGATGTATTGTCAAAAGCTAAGAGTGGCAGAAGTGAAATGTCAAATTCTAGAGTGGCGTAACCAAAGTGGGCAATAGTTAGAGTGGCAAAAACAAAGTTTTCCCTACTAAAAATATACCTAAATAAAGTATAGCTCCTAATTCCACTAATTCAACTAATTAACTAGTTCAACTAATTCAACTAATTCAACTAAACTAGTTGTATTAATTTTCTTACTAAAAATAAAGTAGCTAGTTCTATATACTAAAATTTTAGTTAGATGATCAAATCTCATATACCAAAATTTAGTATATATTAAACACTTATTAGATATATATGAATTCAACTAATTAGACTAGTTCTATTAATTTAACTAGCTATTTCAACTAATTAATTCAACTAAGAACTTACTAAAAATATACCTAAATAATGTATATATAGCTCCTAATTCAATTAATTCAACTAATTAACTAGATCAACTAATTTAACTAATTCAACTAAACCAGTTCTATTAATTTTCTTACTAAAAACGAAGTAGCTAGTTCTATATACACCAATTTTAATTAGATGAACAAATCTCATATACCTAAATTTAGTGTATATTAATTCATCTAACATTAATATAAATTCATCTATAACTAGAAGAATAAAAAACTAACTTTCATCTAACATTATCTAATTCTTAAATCTAACATTTATATAATCTAACATTTTGACATTAAACATTTGTGTGTGTGTGTGCGCGCTTGTGTGTGTGTGTGCGTGTGTGTGTGTGTGTGTGTGTGTGTGTGCAAGAGGCCGCCGGCGAGCGGCAATCGATCTTATAGGAGGGGGCAACTGCGACGGGGACGGGAACAGCGACGACGTACGGCGACGGGGGAGGCGCGGGGGCGGCACCCGCGACATACTGGTGCGGCGATGACGTATGGCGATGGGGGTGCATGGCGACGGGGGCGGCGACGACGGCGACGGGGACGGGGACGGGGCGCGAGAAGATGATAACTGAAAATTTTCGTAAGTGTTGGTTATATAGGGGAGGCCTTTAGTATCGGTTGGAGACAGGAACCAGTACAAAAGGTTAAATTTAGCCAGGCGAAGCGGCGGGAAGCGACGACCTTTAGTACCGGTTTGTGGCTCCACCCGGTACTAAAGGCCCACCCTTTAGTATCGGGTTGAGCCACGAACCGGTACTAAAGGGGGTACCCTACCGTTCCGCGGCGCAAAATATTTAGTCCCACCTCGCCGATCGAAGGGCAGCCGCACTAATTTATAAATCCAGCTGCGGTTGCTCCTTCGAGCTCCTCTGTAATGCAGGCCTTTGGGACTAACTTTGCCGCGCTGCCCTGTGAGCTTGCTGGGCCTTATGGGCCTGTATTTGCACGCCCAAGGGCGGGCAGGCCAACTTGGCAACGCGGAAATAATTTTTTTATATAGCTTTTTTCTTTTGTGGTTTATATATATTCTTCTATTTATTTGTGAGTAGTTTTTTGCTATATTTAGAGTTTCTCATATTTAATATTAGTGTGTTTTATCATTATATTCATATGTGTAGTAATTTTTCAGTTCATTTTGTCCACTTTGTACAAGAAGAGCATCCAGTTTTTGCCGTAACCCTCTCTACTTTTTTGCACATGCTATGCGAATGATGATACCTTGCTAAGTTTAAACCTTTTCAGAGTTCATTTTGTTGTGATTTTCACTTTCATGGTGATTTAGCTCTGAAAACAAATCAGTAAATGCATCAAAAATAGCAAATTATGTCAGAAAGTGTTGAAAGTTGATGAAGTGGATTTGAATTGTGCATCTGAACGGAAAAAAAGTCCGGAGTTGTACTGAGTTATTAAAATATTGAATAGTCGGTGCAACAGATGAGTTTTCGTCCGAAACCCGGATATACTTCCTAAGAGATTGTCCAGTTTGTACAGGAAGAGCATCCAATTTTTGTCGTAACCCTCTTAATTTTTTGCACATGCTATGCGGGTGAAATGATGATACCTTGCCAACTTTCAACCTTTTCAGAGTTCATTTTGTTGTGATTTTCACTTTCATGGTGATTTAGCTCTGAAAACAAATCAGTAAATGCATCGAAAATAGCAAATTATGTCAGAAAGAGTTGAAAGTTGATGATGTGGATTTGAATTGTGCATCTGAATGCAAAAAAAGTCCGGAGTTGTACTAATTTATTAAAATATTGAATAGCCGGTGTAACAGATGAGTTTTCGTCCGAAACCATGATATACTTCCTAAGAGATTGTCCAGTTTGTACATGAAGTTTATCCAGTTTTTGCCGTAACCCTCTCTAATTTTTTGCACATTCTATGTGGGTGAAATGCTGATCCCTTGCCAAGTTTCAACCTTTTCAGAGTTCATTTTGTAATGATTTTCACTTTCATGGTGATTTAGCTCTAAAAACATATCAGTAAATGCACTGAAAATAGCAAATTATGTCAGAAAGGGTTGAAAGTTGATGATGTTGATTTGAATTGTGCATCTGAACGCAAATAAAGTCCGGATTTGTACTAAGTTATTAAAGTATTGAATAGTCGGTGTAACAGATGAGTTTTCGTCCGAAACCCTGATATACTTCCTAAGAGATTGTCCAGTTTATAAATGAAGTGCATCCAGTTTTTGCCGTAACCCTATCTACTTTTTTGCACATGCTATGCGGGTGAAATGATGATCCCTTGCCAAGTTTCAACCTTTTCAGAGTTCATTTTGTAGTGATTTTCACTTTCATGGTGATTTTGCTCTAAAAACATATCAGTAAATGCATTGAAAATAGCAAATTATGTAAGAAAGGGTTGAAAGTTGATGACGTGGATTTGAATTGTGCATCTGAACACAAATAAAGTCCGGAGTTGTACTAAGTTATTAAAATATTGAATAGCCGGTGTAACAGATGAGTTTTCGTCCGAAACTATGATATACTTCCTAAGAGATTGTCCAGTTTGTACACGAAGTGCATCCAGTTTTTGCCGTAACACTCTCTACTTTTTTGCACATGCTATGCAGTTGATATGATGATACCTTGCCAAGTTTCAACCTTTTGAGAGTTCATTTTTTAGTGATTTTCACTTTCACTGTGATTTAGCTCCGAAAACAAGTTAGTAAATGCATCGAAAATAGCAAATTATGTCAGAAAGGGTTGAAAGTTGATGATGTGGATTTGAATTGTGCATCTGAACGCAAAAAAAGTCCGGAGTTGTACTAAGTTATTAAAATATTGAATAGCCGGTGCAACAGATGTGTTTTCGTCCGAAACCCTGATATACTTCTTAAGAGATTGTCCAGTTTGTACAGGAAGTGCATCCAGTTTTTGCCGTAACCCTCTTACTTTTTTGCACATGCTATGCGGGTGAAATGATGATACCTTGCCAACTTTCAACCTTTTCAGAGTTCATTTTGTTGTGATTTTCACTTTCATGGTGATTTAGCTATGAAAACAAATCAGTAAATGCATCGAAAATAGCAAATTATGTCAGAAAGGGTTGAAAGTTGATGACGTGGATTTGAATTGTGCATCTGAACGCAAAAAAAGTTCGGAGTTGTACTAAGTTATTAAAATATTGAATAGCCGGTGTAACAGATGAGTTTTCGTCCGAAACATGATATACTTCCTAAGAGATTGTCTAGTTTGTACATGGAGTGCATCCAGTTTTTGCCGTAACCCTCTCTACTTTTTTGCACATGCTATGTGGGTGAAATGTTGATCCCTTGCCAAGTTTCAACCTTTTCAGAGTTCATTTTGTAATGATTTTCACTTTCATGGTGATTTAGCTCTAAAAACATATCAGTAAATGCATTGAAAATAGCAAATTATGTCAGAAAGGGTTGAAAGTTGATGACGTTGATTTGAATTGTGCATCTGAACGCAAATAAAGTCCGGAGTTGTAATAAGTTATTAAATATTGTATAGTCGGTGTAACAGATGAGTTTTTGTCCGAAACCCTGATATACTTCCTAAGAGATTGTCTAGTTTGTAAATCAAGTGCATCCAGTTTTTGCCGTAACCCTATCTACTTTTTTGCACATGCTATGCGGGTGAAATGATGATCCCTTGCCAAGTTTCAACCTTTTCAGAGTTCATTTTGTAGTGATTTTCACTTTCATGGTGATTTAGCTCTAAAAACATATCAGTAAATGCATTGAAAACAGCAAATTATGTAAGAAAGGGTTGAAAGTTGATGACGTGGATTTGAATTGTGCATCTGAATGCAAATAAAGTCCGGAGTTATACTAAGTTATTAAAATATTGTATTGCCGGCGTAACAGATTAGTTTTCGTCCGAAACTATGATATACTTCCTAAGAGATTGTCCAGTTTGTACACGAAGTGCATCCAGTTTTTGCCGTGACAATCTCTACTTTTTTGCACATGCTATGCAGGTGATATGATGATACCTTGCCAAGTTTCAACCTTTTCAGAGTTCATTTTGTAGTGATTTTCACTTTCATGGTGATTTAGCTTTGAAAACAAATCAGTAAATGCATCAAAAATAGAAAATTATGTTAGGAAGGGTTGAAAGTTCATGATGTGGATTTGAATTGTGCATCTGAACACAAAAAAATTCCGGAGTTGTACTAAGTTATTAAAATATTGAATAGCCGGTGTAACAGATGAGTTTTCGTCCGAAACCCTGATATACTTCCTAAGAGATTGTCCAGTTTGTAAACGAAGTGCATCCAGTTTTTGCCATAACCCTCTCTACTTTTTTGCACATTCTATGCGGGTGAAATTATGATACCTTGCCAAGTTTCAACCTTTTCAGAGTTCATTTTGTAGTGTTTTTCACTTTCACGGTGATTTAGCTCTGAAAACAAATCAGTAAATGCATGGAAAATAGCAAATTATGTTAGAAAGGGGTTGAAAGTTGGTGACATGGATTTGACTTGTGCATCTGAACACAAAAAAATTCCGGAGTTGTACTAAGTTATTAAAATATTGAATAGCCGGTGTAACAGATGAGTTTTCGTCCGAAACCCTGATATACTTCCTAAGAGATTGTTCAGTTTGTACAAGAAGTGCATCCAGTTTTTGCCGTAACCCTCTCTACTTTTTTGCACATGGTATGCAGGTGAAATGATGATACATTGCCAAGTTTCAACCTTTTCAGAGTTCATTTTGTAGCCCTTTTCACTTTCATGGTGATTTAGCTCTGAAAACAAATCAGTAAATGCATTGAAAATAGCAAATTATGTAAGAAAGGGTTGAAAGTTGATGACGTGGATTTGAATTGTGCATCTGAATGCAAATAAAGTCCGGAGTTGTACTAAGTTATTAAAATATTGAATAGCCGGTGTAACAGATTAGTTTTCGTCCGAAACTATGATATACTTCCCAAGAGATTGTCCAGTTTGTACACGAAGTGCATCCAGTTTTTGCCGTAACACTCTCTACTTTTTTGCACATGCTATGCAGGTGATATGATGATACCTTGCCAAGTTTCAACCTTTTCAGAGTTCATTTTGTAGTGATTTTCACTTTCATGGTGATTTAGCTTTGAAAACAAATCAGTAAATGCATCAAAAATCGAAAATTATGTTAGAAAGGGTTGAAAGTTCATGATGTGGATGTGAATTGTGCATCTGAACACAAAAAAAGTCCGGAGTTGTACTAAGTTATTAAAATATTGAATAGCCGGTGTAACAGATGAGTTTTCGTCCGAAACCCTGATATACTTCCTAAGAGATTGTCCAGTTTGTAAACGAAGTGCATCCAGTTTTTGCCGTAACCCTCTCTACTTTTTTGAACATTCTATGCGGGTGAAATTATGATACCTTGCCAAGTTTCAACCTTTTCAGAGTTCATTTTGTAGTGTTTTTCACTTTCACGGTGATTTAGCTCTGAAAACAAATCAGTAAATGCATGGAAAATAGCAAATTATGTTAGAAAGGGGTTGATAGTTGATGACATGGATTTGACTTGTGCATCTGAACACAAAAAAAAATCCGGAGTTGTACTAAGTTATTAAAATATTGAATAGCCGGTGTAACAGATGAGTTTTCGTCCGAAACCCTAATATACTTCCTAAGAGATTGTTCAGTTTGTACACGAAGTGCATCCAGTTTTTGCCGTAACCCTCTCTACTTTTTTGCACATGGTATGCAGGTGAAATGATGATACCTTGCAAAGTTTCAACCTTTTCAGAGTTCATTTTGTAGCCCTTTTCACTTTCACGGTGATTTAGCTCTGAAAACAAATCAGTAAATGCATCGAAAATAGCAAATTATGTTAGAAACGGGCTGAAAGTTGATGACATTGATTTGAATTGTGCATCTGAACGCAAAAAAAGTCCGGAGTTGTACTAAGTTATTAAATTATTGAATACCCGGTGTAACAAATGAGTTTTCGTCCGAAACCCTGATATACTTCCTAAGAGATTGTCCAGTTTGTACACGAAGTGCATCCAGTTTTTGCCGTAACCATCTCTACTTTTTTGCACATGCTATAAGGGTGAAATGATGATACCTTGCCAAGTTTTAACCTTTTCAGAATTCATTTTGTAGTGCTTTTCACTTTCATGCTGATTTAGCTCTAAAAACAAATCAGTAAATGCATCGAAAATAGCAAATTATGTCAGAAAGGGTTGAAAGTTGATGACGTGGATTTGAAATGTGCATCTGAACGCAAAAAAATTCCAGAGTTGTACTAAGTTATTAAAATATTGAATAGCCCGTGTAACAGATGAGTTTTCGTCTGAAACCTTGATATACTTCCTAAAAGATTGTCTAGTTTGTACACGAAGTTCATCCAGTTATTGCCGTAACCCTATCTACTTTTTTGCACATGCTATCAGGATGAAATGATGATACCTTGCCAAGTTTCAACCTTTCAGAATTCATTTTGTAGTGATTTTCACTTTCACGGTGATTTAGCTCTGAAAACAAATCAGTAAATGCATCAAAAATAGAAAATTATGTCAGAAAGGGTTGAAAATTGATGATGTGGATTTGAATTGTGCATCTGGACACAAAAAAAGTCCGGAGTTGTACTAAGTTATTAAAATAATGAATAGCCGGTGTAACAGATGAGTTTTCGTCTGAAACCTTGATATACTTCCTAAGAGATTGTCTAGTTTGTACACGAAGTGCATCCAGTTTTTGCCGTAACCCTCTCTACTTTTTTGCACAAGCTATGCGGGTGAAATGATGATACCTTGCCAAGTTTTAACCTTTTCAGAGTTCATTTTAGTGCTTTTCACTTTCATGGTGATTTAGCTCTGAAAACAAATCAGTAAATGCATCGAAAATAGCAAATTATGTCAGAAAGGGTTGAAAGTTGATGACATGGATTTGAAATGTGCATCTGAACGCAAAAAAAGTCCAGAGTTGTACTAAGTTATTAAAATATTGAATAGCCCGTGTAACAGATGAGTTTTCGTCTGAAACCTTGGTATACTTCCTAAGATATTGTCTAGTTTGTACACGAAGTGCATCCAGTTTTTGCCGTAACCCTATCTACTTTTTTGCACATGCTATGAGGATGAATAGATGATACCTTGCCAAGTTTCAACATTTTCAGAGTTCATTTTGTAGTGATTTTCACTTTCACATTGATTCAGCCCTGAAAACAAATCAGTAAATGCATCGAAAATAGAAGATTATGTCAGAAAGGGTTGAAAGTTGTTGATGTGGATTTGAATTGTGCATCTGAACACAAAAAAAGTCCGGAGTTGTACTGAGTTATTAAAATATTGAATAGCCGGTGTAACATATGAGTTTTCGTCCGAAACCCTGATATACTTCCTAAGAGATTGTCCAGTTCGTACAAGAAGTGCATCCAATTTTTGCCGTAACCCTCTCTACTTTTTTGCACATGCTATGCGGGTGAAATGATGATACCTTGCCAAGTTTCAACCTTTTTAGAGTTCATTTTGTAGTGCTTTTCACTTTCACGGTGATTTAGCTCTGAAAACAAATCAGTAAATGCATCAAAAATAGCGAATTCTGTTAGAAAGGGGTTGAAAGTTGATGACGTGGATTTGAATTGTGCATCTGAACGCAAAAAAGTCCGGAGTTGTACTAAGTTATTAAAATATTTAATTGCCGGTGTAACAGATGAGTTTTCGTCCGAAACCCTGATATACTTCCTAAGAGATTGTCCAGTTTGTACACGAAGTGCATCCAGTTTTTGCCGTAACCCTATCTACTTTTTTGAAAATGCTATGCGGATTAAATGATGATACCTTGCCAAGTTTCAACCTTTTCAGAGTTCATTTTGTAGTGATTTTCACTTTCACGGTGATTCAGCTTTGAAAACAAATCAGTAAATGCATCGAAAATAGAAAATTATGTCAGAAAGTGATGAAAGTTGATGAAGTGGATTTGAATTGTGGATGTGAACGCAAAAAAAGTTCGGAGTTGTACTAAGTTATTAAAATATTCAATAGCCGGTGTAAGAGATGAGTTTTCGTTCGAAACCTTGATATACTTCCTAAGAGATTGTCCAGTTCGTACACGAAGTGCGTCCATTTTTTGACGTAACCCTCTCTACTTTTTTGCACAAGCTATGCGGGTGAATTGATGATACCTTGCCAAGTTTCAACCTTTTCAGAGTTCATTTTGTAGTGCTTTTCACTTTCACGGTGATTTAGCTCTGAAAACAAATAAGTAGATGCATCGAATATAGCAAATTATATCAGAAAGGGTTGAAAGTTGATAACATGGATTTGAATTGTGCATCTGAACACAAAAAAAGTCCGGAGTTGTACTAAGTTATTAAAATATTGAATAGCCCGTGTAACAGATGAGTTTTCGTCTGAAACCTTGATATACTTCCTAAGAGATTGTCTAGTTTGTACACGAAGTTCATCCAGTTATTGCCGTAACCCTATCTACTTTTTTGCACATGCTATGAGGATGAAATGATGATACCTTGCCAAGTTTCAACCTTTTCAGAGTTCATTTTGTAGTGATTTTCACTTTCACGGTGATTTAGCTCTGAAAACAAATCAGTAAATGCATCGAAAATAGAAAATTATGTCAGAAAGGGTTGAAAATTGATGATGTGGATTTGAATTGTGCATCTGGACACAAAAAAAGTCCGGAGTTGTACTAAGTTATTAAAATATTGAATAGCCGGTGTAACAGATGAGTTTTCGTCTGAAACCTTGATATACTTCCTAAGAGATTGTCTAGTTTGTGCACGAAGTGCATCCAGTTTTTGCCGTAACCCTCTCTACTTTTTTGCACAAGCTATGCGGGTGAAATGATGATACCTTGCCAAGTTTTAACCTTTTCAGAGTTCATTTTAGTGCTTTTCACTTTCATGGTGATTTAGCTCTGAAAACAAATCAGTAAATGCTTCGAAAATAGCAAATTATGTCAGAAAGGGTTGAAAGTTGATGACATGGATTTGAAATGTGCATCTGAACGCAAAAAAAGTCCAGAGTTGTACTAAGTTATTAAAATATTGAATAGCCGGTGTAACAGATGAGTTTTCGTCTGAAACCTTGGTATACTTCCTAAGATATTGTCTAGTTTGTACACGAAGTGCATCCAGTTTTTGCCGTAACCCTATCTACTTTTTTGCACATGCTATGAGGATGAAACGATGATACCTTGCCAAGTTTCAACATTTTCAGAGTTCATTTTGTAGTGATTTTCACTTTCACGTTGATTCAGCCCTGAAATCAAATCAGTAAATGCATCGAAAATAGAAAATTATGTCAGAAAGGGTTGAAAGTTGTTGATGTGGATTTGAATTGTGCATCTGAACACAAAAAAAGTCCGGAGTTGTACTAAGTTATTAAAATATTGAATAGCCGGTGTAACAGATGAGTTTTCGTCCGAAACCCTGATATACTTCCTAAGAGATTGTCCAGTTCGTACAAGAAGTGCATCCAATTTTTGCCGTAACCCTCTCTACTTTTTTGCACATGCTATGTGGGTGAAATGATGATACCTTGCCAAGTTTCAACCTTTTTAGAGTTAATTTTGTAGTGCTTTTCACTTTCACGGTGATTTAGGTCTGAAAACAAATCAGTAAATGCATCGAAAATAGCTAATTATATCACAAAGGGTTGAAAGTTGATGACGTGGATTTGAATTATGCACCAGAATGCAAAAAAAAGTCCGGAGTTGTACTAAGTTATTAAAATATTGAATAGCCTATGTAACAGATGAGTTTTCGTCCGAAACCCTGATATTCTTCCTAAGAGATTGTCCAGTTGGTACACAAAGTGCATCCAGTTTTTCAAGTAACCCTCTCTACTTTTTTGCACATGCTATGCGGGTGAAATGATGATACCTTGCCAAGTTTCAACCTTTTCAGAGTTCATTTTGTAGTGCTTTTCACTTTCACGGTGATTTAGCTCTGAAAACAAATCAGTAAATGCATCGAAAATAGCAAATTATGTTAGAAAGGGTTGAAAGTTGATGATGCGGATTTGAATTGTGTATCTGAACACAAAAAAAGTCCGGAGTTGTACTGAGTTATTAAAATATTGAATAGCCGGTGTAACATATGAGTTTTCGTCCGAAACCCTGATATACTTCCTAAGAGATTGTCCAGTTCGTACAAGAAGTGCATCCAATTTTTGCCGTAACCCTCTCTACTTTTTTGCACATGCTATGCGGGTGAAATGATGATACCTTGCCAAGTTTCAACCTTTTTAGAGTTCATTTTGTAGTGCTTTTCACTTTCACGGTGATTTAGCTCTGAAAACAAATCAGTAAATGCATCAAAAATAGCGAATTCTGTTAGAAAGGGGTTGAAAGTTGATGACGTGGATTTGAATTGTGCATCTGAACGCAAAAAAGTCCGGAGTTGTACTAAGTTATTAAAATATTTAATTGCCGGTGTAACAGATGAGTTTTCGTCCGAAACCCTGATATACTTCCTAAGAGATTGTCCAGTTTGTACACGAAGTGCATCCAGTTTTTGCCGTAACCCTATCTACTTTTTTGCACATGCTATGCGGATTAGATGATGATACCTTGCCAAGTTTCAACCTTTTCAGAGTTCATTTTGTAGTGATTTTCACTTTCACGGTGATTTAGCTTTGAAAACAAATCAGTAAATGCATCGAAAATAGAAAATTATGTCAGAAAGTGATGAAAGTTGATGAAGTGGATTTGAATTGTGGATGTGAACGCAAAAAAAGTTCGGAGTTGTACTAAGTTATTAAAATATTCAATAGCCGGTGTAAGAGATGAGTTTTCGTTCGAAACCTTGATATACTTCCTAAGAGATTGTCCAGTTCGTACACGAAGTGCGTCCATTTTTTGACGTAACCCTCTCTACTTTTTTGCACAAGCTATGCGGGTGAATTGATGATACCTTGCCAAGTTTCAACCTTTTCAGAGTTCATTTTGTAGTGCTTTTCACTTTCACGGTGATTTAGCTCTGAAAACAAATAAGTAGATGCATCGAATATAGCAAATTATATCAGAAAGGGTTGAAAGTTGATAACATGGATTTGAATTGTGCATCTGAACACAAAAAAAGTCCGGAGTTGTACTAAGTTATTAAAATATTGAATAGCCCGTGTAACAGATGAGTTTTCGTCTGAAACCTTGATATACTTCCTAAGAGATTGTCTAGTTTGTACACGAAGTTCATCCAGTTATTGCCGTAACCCTATCTACTTTTTTGCACATGCTATGAGGATGAAATGATGATACCTTGCCAAGTTTCAACCTTTTCAGAGTTCATTTTGTAGTGATTTTCACTTTCACGGTGATTTAGCTCTGAAAACAAATCAGTAAATGCATCGAAAATAGAAAATTATGTCAGAAAGGGTTGAAAATTGATGATGTGGATTTGAATTGTGCATCTGGACACAAAAAAAGTCCGGAGTTGTACTAAGTTATTAAAATATTGAATAGCCGGTGTAACAGATGAGTTTTCGTCTGAAACCTTGATATACTTCCTAAGAGATTGTCTAGTTTGTGCACGAAGTGCATCCAGTTTTTGCCGTAACCCTCTCTACTTTTTTGCACAAGCTATGCGGGTGAAATGATGATACCTTGCCAAGTTTTAACCCTTTCAGAGTTCATTTTAGTGCTTTTCACTTTCATGGTGATTTAGCTCTGAAAACAAATCAGTAAATGCTTCGAAAATAGCAAATTATGTCAGAAAGGGTTGAAAGTTGATGACATGGATTTGAAATGTGCATCTGAACGCAAAAAAAGTCCAGAGTTGTACTAAGTTATTAAAATATTGAATAGCCGGTGTAACAGATGAGTTTTCGTCTGAAACCTTGGTATACTTCCTAAGATATTGTCTAGTTTGTACACGAAGTGCATCCAGTTTTTGCCGTAACCCTATCTACTTTTTTGCACATGCTATGAGGATGAAACGATGATACCTTGCCAAGTTTCAACATTTTCAGAGTTCATTTTGTAGTGATTTTCACTTTCACGTTGATTTAGCCCTGAAAACAAATCAGTAAATGCATCGAAAATAGAAAATTATGTCAGAAAGGGTTGAAAGTTGTTGATGTGGATTTGAATTGTGCATCTGAACACAAAAAAAGTCCGGAGTTGTACTAAGTTATTAAAATATTGAATAGCCGGTGTAACAGATGAGTTTTCGTCCGAAACCCTGATATACTTCCTAAGAGATTGTCCAGTTCTTACAAGAAGTGCATCCAATTTTTGCCGTAACCCTCTCTACTTTTTTGCACATGCTATGTGGGTGAAATGATGATACCTTTCCAAGTTTCAACCTTTTTAGAGTTAATTTTGTAGTGCTTTTCACTTTCACGGTGATTTAGGTCTGAAAACAAATCAGTAAATGCATCGAAAATAGCAAATTATATCACAAAGGGTTGAAAGTTGATGACGTGGATTTGAATTATGCACCAGAATGCAAAAAAAAGTCCGGAGTTGTACTAAGTTATTAAAATATTGAATAGCCTATGTAACAGATGAGTTTTCGTCCGAAACCCTGATATTCTTCCTAAGAGATTGTCCAGTTTGTACACAAAGTGCATCCAGTTTTTCAAGTAACCCTCTCTACTTTTTTGCACATGCTATGCGGGTGAAATGATGATACCTTGCCAAGTTTCAACCTTTTCAGAGTTCATTTTGTAGTGCTTTTCACTTTCACGGTGATTTAGCTCTGAAAACAAATCAGTAAATGCATCGAAAATAGCAAATTATGTTAGAAAGGGTTGAAAGTTGATGATGCGGATTTGAATTGTGCATCTGAAAGAAAAAAAAGTCCGTAGTTGTACTAAGTTATTAAAATATTGAATAGCCAGTGTAACAGATGAGTTTTCGTCTAAAACCCTGATATACTTCCTAAGAGATTGTCCAGTTTGTACACGAAGTGCATCCAGTTTTTGCTGTAACCCTCTCTACTTTTTTGCACATGCTATGCAGGTGAAATGAGGATACCTTGCCAAGTTTCAACCTTTTCAGAGTTCATTTTGTAGTGCTTTTCACTTTCACGGTGATTTAGCTCTGAAAACAAATCAGTAAATGCATCAAAAATAGCGAATTATGTTAGAAAGGGGTTGAAAGTTGATGACGTGGATTTGAATTGTGCATCTGAACGCAAAAAAGTCCGGAGTTGTACTAAGTTATTAAAATATTTAATTGCCGGTGTAACAGATGAGTTTTCGTCCGAAACCCTGATATACTTCCTAAGAGATTGTCCAGTTTGTACACGAAGTGCATCCAGTTTTTGCCGTAACCCTATCTACTTTTTTGCAAATGCTATGCGGATTAAATGATGATACTTGCCAAGTTTCAACCTTTTCAGAGTTCATTTTGTAGTGATTTTCACTTTCATGGTGATTTAGCTTTGAAAACAAATCAGTAAATGCATCGAAAATAGAAAATTATGTCAGAAAGTGTTGAAAGTTGATGAAGTGGATTTGAATTGTGGATGTGAACGCAAAAAAAGTTTGGAGTTGTACTAAGTTATTAAAATATTCAATAGCCGGTGTAAGAGATGAGTTTTCGTTCGAAACCTTGATATACTTCCTAAGAGATTGTCCAGTTCGTACACGAAGTGCGTCCATTTTTTGACGTAACCCTCTCTACTTTTTTGCACAAGCTATGCGGGTGAATTGATGATACCTTGCCAAGTTTCAACCTTTTCAGAGTTCATTTTGTAGTGCTTTTCACTTTCACGGTGATTTAGCTCTGAAAACAAATAAGTAAATGCATCGAATATAGCAAATTATATCAGAAAGGGTTGAAAGTTGATAACATGGATTTGAATTGTGCATCTGAACACAAAAAAAGTCCGGAGTTGTACTAAGTTATTAAAATATTGAATAGCCCGTGTAACAGATGAGTTTTCGTCTGAAACCTTGATATACTTCCTAAGAGATTGTCTAGTTTGTACATGAAGTTCATCCAGTTATTGCCGTAACCCTATCTACTTTTTTGCACATGCTATGAGGATGAAATGATGATACCTTGCCAAGTTTCAACCTTTTCAGAGTTCATTTTGTAGTGATTTTCACTTTCACGGTGATTTAGCTCTGAAAACAAATCAGTAAATGCATCGAAAATAGAAAATTATGTCAGAAAGGGTTGAAAATTGATGATGTGGATTTGAATTGTGCATCTGGACACAAAAAAAGTCCGGAGTTGTACTAAGTTATTAAAATATTGAATAGCCGGTGTAACAGATGAGTTTTCGTCCGAAACCCTGATATACTTCCTAAGAGATTGTCCAGTTTGTACAAGAAGTGCATCCAATTTTTGCCGTAACCCTCTCTACTTTTTTGCACATGCTATGCGGGTGAAATGATGATACCTTGCCAAGTTTCAAACTTTTTAGAGTTAATTTTGTAGTGCTTTTCACTTTCACGGTGATTTAGGTCTGAAAACAAATCAGTAAATGCATCGAAAATAGCAAATTATATCACAAAGGGTTGAAAGTTGATGACGTGGATTTGAATTATGCACCAGAATGCAAAAAAAAGTCCGGAGTTGTACTAAGTTATTAAAATATTGAATAGCCTATGTAACAGATGAGTTTTCGTCCGAAACCCTGATATTCTTCCTAAGAGATTGTCCAGTTTGTACACGAAGTGCATCCAGTTTTTCTAGTAACCCTCTCTACTTTTTTGCACATGCTATGCGGGTGAAATGATGATACCTTGCCAAGTTTCAACCTTTTCAGAGTTCATTTTTTAGTGCTTTTCACTTTCATGGTGATTTAGCTCTGAAAACAAATAAGTAAATGCATCGAATATAGCAAATTATATCAGAAAGGGTTGAAAGTTGATAACATGGATTTGAATTGTGCATCTGAACACAAAAAAAGTCCGGAGTTGTACTAAGTTATTAAAATATTGAATAGCCCGTGTAACAGATGAGTTTTCGTCTGAAACCTTGATATACTTCCTAAGAGATTGTCTAGTTTGTACACGAAGTTCATCCAGTTATTGCCGTAACCCTATCTACTTTTTTGCACATGCTATGAGGATGAAATGATGATACCTTGCCAAGTTTCAACCTTTTCAGAGTTCATTTTGTAGTGATTTTCACTTTCACGGTGATTTAGCTCTGAAAACAAATCAGTAAATGCATCGAAAATAGAAAATTATGTCAGAAAGGGTTGAAAATTGATGATGTGGATTTGAATTGTGCATCTGGACACAAAAAAAGTCCGGAGTTGTACTAAGTTATTAAAATATTGAATAGCCGGTGTAACAGATGAGTTTTCGTCTGAAACCTTGATATACTTCCTAAGAGATTGTCTAGTTTGTACACGAAGTGCATCCAGTTTTTGCCGTAACCCTCTCTACTTTTTTGCACAAGCTATGCGGGTGAAATGATGATACCTTGCCAAGTTTTAACCTTTTCAGAGTTCATTTTAGTGCTTTTCACTTTCATGGTGATTTAGCTCTGAAAACAAATCAGTAAATGCATCGAAAATAGCAAATTATGTCAGAAAGGGTTGAAAGTTGATGACATGGATTTGAAATGTGCATCTGAATGCAAAAAAAGTCCAGAGTTGTACTAAGTTATTAAAATATTGAATAGCCGGTGTAACAGATGAGTTTTCGTCTGAAACCTTGGTATACTTCCTAAGATATTGTCTAGTTTGTACACGAAGTGCATCCAGTTTTTGCCGTAACCCTATCTACTTTTTTGCACATGCTATGAGGATCAAACGATGATACCTTGCCAAGTATCAACATTTTCAGAGTTCATTTTGTAGTGATTTTCACTTTCACGTTGATTCAGCCCTGAAAACAAATCAGTAAATGCATCGAAAATAGAAAATTATGTCAGAAAGGGTTGAAAGTTGTTGATGTGGATTTGAATTGTGCATCTGAACACAAAAAAAGTCCGGAGTTGTACTAAGTTATTAAAATATTGAATAGCCAGTGTAACAGATGAGTTTTCGTCCGAAACCCTGATATACTTCCTAAGAGATTGTCAAGTTCGTACAAGAAGTGCATCCAATTTTTGCCGTAACCCTCTCTACTTTTTTGCACATGCTATGCGGGTGAAATGATGATACCTTGCCAAGTTTCAAACTTTTTAGAGTTAATTTTGTAGTGCTTTTCACTTTCACGGTGATTTAGGTCTGAAAACAAATCAGTAAATGCATCGAAAATAGCAAATTATATCACAAAGGGTTGAAAGTTGATGACGTGGATTTGAATTATGCACCAGAATGCAAAAAAAAGTCCGGAGTTGTACTAAGTTCTTAAAATATTGAATAGCCTATGTAACAGATGAGTTTTCGTCCGAAACCCTGATATTCTTCCTAAGAGATTGTCCAGTTTGTACACGAAGTGCATCCAGTTTTTCTAGTAACCCTCTCTACTTTTTTGCACATGCTATGCGGGTGAAATGATGATACCTTGCCAAGTTTCAACCTTTTCAGAGTTCATTTTGTAGTGCTTTTCACTTTCACGGTGATTTAGCTCTGAAAACAAATCAGTAAATGCATCGAAAATAGCAAATTATGTTAGAAAGGGTTGAAAGTTGATGATGCGGATTTGAATTGTGCATCTGAATGCAAAAAAAGTCCGTAGTTGTACTAAGTTATTAAAATATTGAATAGCCAGTGTAACAGATGAGTTTTCGTCTAAAACCCTGATATACTTCCTAAGAGATTGTCCAGTTTGTACACGAAGTGCATCCTGTTTTTGCTGTAACCCTCTCTACTTTTTTGCACATGCTATGCATGTGAAATGAGGATACCTTGCCAAGTTTCAACCTTTTCAGAGTTCATTTTGTAGTGCTTTTCACTTTCACGGTGATTTAGCTCTGAAAACAAATCAGTAAATGCATAAAAAATAGCGAATTATGTTAGAAAGGGGTTGAAAGTTGATGACGTGGATTTGAATTGTGCATCTGAACGCAAAAAAGTCCGGAGTTGTACTAAGTTATTAAAATATTTAATTGCCGGTGTAACAGATGAGTTTTCGTCCGAAACCCTGATATACTTCCTAAGAGATTGTCCAGTTTGTACACGAAGTGCATCCAGTTTTTGCCGTAACCCTATCTACTTTTTTGCAAATGCTATGCGGATTAAATGATGATACCTTGCCAAGTTTCAACCTTTTCAGAGTTCATTTTGTAGTGATTTTCACTTTCACGGTGATTTAGCTTTGAAAACAAATCAGTAAATGCATCGAAAATAGAAAATTATGTCAGAAAGTGTTGAAAGTTGATGAAGTGGATTTGAATTGTGGATGTGAACGCAAAAAAAGTTCGGAGTTGTAATAAGTTATTAAAATATTCAATAGCCGGTGTAAGAGATGAGTTTTCGTTCGAAACCTTGATATACTTCCTAAGAGATTGTCCAGTTCGTACACGAAGTGCGTCCATTTTTTGACGTAACCCTCTCTACTTTTTTGCACAAGCTATGCGGGTGAATTGATGATACCTTGCCAAGTTTCAACCTTTTCAGAGTTCATTTTGTAGTGCTTTTCACTTTCACGGTGATTTAGCTCTGAAAACAAATAAGTAAATGCATCGAATATAGCAAATTATATCAGAAAGGGTTGAAAGTTGATAACGTGGATTTGAATTGTGCATCTGAACACAAAAAAAGTCCGGAGTTGTACTAAGTTATTAAAATATTGAATAGCCTGTGTAACAGATGAGTTTTCGTCTGAAACCTTGATATACTTCCTAAGAGATTGTGCAGTTTGTACACGAAGTGCATCCAGTTTTTGCCGTAACCCTATCTACTTTTTTGCACATGCTATGCGGATGAAATGATGATACCTTGCCAAGTTTCAACCTTTTCAGATATCATTTTGTAGTGATTTTCACTTTCATGGTGATTTAGCTCTGAAAACAAATCAGTAAATGCATCGAAAATAGAAAATTATGTTAGAAAGGGTTGAAAGTTGATGATGTGGATTTGAATTGTGCATCTGAACGCAAAAAAAGTCCGGAGTTGTACTAAGTTATTAAAATATTGAATAGCCGGTGTAACAGATGAGTTTTCGTCTGAAACCCTGATATACTTCCTAAGAGATTGTCCAGTTCTTACACGAAGTGCTTCCAATTTTTGCCGTAACCCTCTCTACTTTTTTGCACATGCTATGCGGGTGAAATGATGATACCTTGCCAAGTTTAAAACTTTTTAGAGTTCATTTTGTAGTGCTTTTCACTTTCACGGTGATTTAGCTCTGAAAACAAATCAGTAAATGCATCGAAAATAGCAAATTATATCAGAAAGGGTTGAAAGTTGATGACGTGGATTTGAATTGTGCATCTGAACGCAAAAAAAAGTCGGTAGTTGTACTAAGTTATTAAAATATTGAATAGCCTGTGTAACAGATGAGTTTTCGTCCGAAACCCTGATATACTTCCTAAGAGATTGTCCAGTTTGTACACGAAGTGCATCCAGTTTTTGCCGTAACCCTCTCTACTTTTTTGCACATGCTATGCGGGTGAAATGATGATACCGTGCCAAGTTTCAACCTTTTCAGAGTTCATTTTGTAGTGATTTTCACTTTAACGATGATTTAGCTCTGAAAACAAATCAGTAAATGCATCGAAAATAGCAAATTATGTCAGAAAGGGTTGAAAGTTTATGACATGGATTTGAATTGTGCATCTGAACGCAAAAAAAGTCCAGAGTTGTACTAAGTTATTAAAATATTGAATAGCCGGTGTAACAGATGAGTTTTCGTCTGAAACCCTGATATACTTCCTAAGAGATTGTCCAGTTTGTACACGAAGTGCATCCAGTTTTTGCTGTAAACCTCTCTACTTTTTTGCACATGCTATGCAGGTGAAATGAGGATACCTTGCCAAGTTTCAACCTTTTCAGTGTTCATTTTGTAGTGCTTTTCACTTTCACGGTGATTTAGCTCTGAAAACAAATCAGTAAATGCATCAAAAATAGCGAATTATGTTAGAAAGGGGTTGAAAGTTGATGACGTGGATTTGAATTGTGCATCTGAACGCAAAAAAGTCCGGAGTTGTACTAAGTTATTAAAATATTTAATTGCCGGTGTAACAGATGAGTTTTCGTCCGAAACCCTGATATACTTCCTAAGAGATTGTCCAGTTTGTACACGAAGTGCATCCAGTTTTTGCCGTAACCCTATCTACTTTTTTGCAAATGCTATGCGGATTAAATGATGATACCTTGCCAAGTTTCAACCTTTTCAGAGTTCATTTTGTAGTGATTTTCACTTTCACGGTGATTTAGCTTTGAAAACAAATCAGTAAATGCATCGAAAATAGAAAATTATGTCAGAAAGTGTTGAAAGTTGATGAAGTGGATTTGAATTGTGGATGTGAACGCAAAAAAAGTTCGGAGTTGTAATAAGTTATTAAAATATTCAATAGCCGGTGTAAGAGATGAGTTTTCGTTCGAAACCTTGATATACTTCCTAAGAGATTGTCCAGTTCGTACACGAAGTGCGTCCATTTTTTGACGTAACCCTCTCTACTTTTTTGCACAAGCTATGCGGGTGAATTGATGATACCTTGCCAAGTTTCAACCTTTTCAGAGTTCATTTTGTAGTGCTTTTCACTTTCACGGTGATTTAGCTCTGAAAACAAATAAGTAAATGCATCGAATATAGCAAATTATATCAGAAAGGGTTGAAAGTTGATAACGTGGATTTGAATTGTGCATCTGAACACAAAAAAAGTCCGGAGTTGTACTAAGTTATTAAAATATTGAATAGCCGGTGTAAGAGATGAGTTTTCGTTCGAAACCTTGATATACTTCCTAAGAGATTGTCCAGTTCGTACACGAAGTGCGTCCATTTTTTGACGTAACCCTCTCTACTTTTTTGCACAAGCTATGCGGGTGAATTGATGATACCTTGCCAAGTTTCAACCTTTTCATAGTTCATTTTGTAGTGCTTTTCACTTTCACGGTGATTTAGCTCTGAAAACAAATAAGTAAATGCATCGAATATAGCAAATTATATCAGAAAGGGTTGAAAGTTGATAACGTGGATTTGAATTGTGCATCTGAACACAAAAAAAGTCCGGAGTTGTACTAAGTTATTAAAATATTGAATAGCCTGTGTAACAGATGAGTTTTCGTCTGAAACCTTGATATACTTCCTAAGAGATTGTGCAGTTTGTACACGAAGTGCATCCAGTTTTTGCCGTAACCCTATCTACTTTTTTGCACATGCTATGCGGATGAAATGATGATACCTTGCCAAGTTTCAACCTTTTCAGAGATCATTTTGTAGTGATTTTCACTTTCACGGTGATTTAGCTCTGAAAACAAATCAGTAAATGCATCGAAAATAGCAAATTATATCAGAAAGGGTTGAAAGTTGATGACGTGGATTTGAATTGTGCATCTGAACGCAAAAAAAAGTCGGTAGTTGTACTAAGTTATTAAAATATTGAATAGCCTGTGTAACAGATGAGTTTTCGTCCGAAACCCTGATATACTTCCTAAGAGATTGTCCAGTTTGTACACGAAGTGCATCCAGTTTTTGCCATAACCCTCTCTACTTTTTTGCACATGCTATGCGGGTGAAATGATGATACCGTGCCAAGTTTCAACCTTTTCAGAGTTCATTTTGTAGTGATTTTCACTTTAACGATGATTTAGCTCTGAAAACAAATCAGTAAATGCATCGAAAATAGCAAATTATGTCAGAAAGGGTTGAAAGTTTATGACGTGGATTTGAATTGTGCATCTGAACGCAAAAAAAGTCCAGAGTTGTACTAAGTTATTAAAATATTGAATAGCCGGTGTAACAGATGAGTTTTCGTCTGAAACCCTGATATACTTCCTAAGAGATTGTCCAGTTTGTACACGAACTGCATCCAGTTTTTGCTGTAACCCTCTCTACTTTTTTGCACATGCTATGCAGGTGAAATGAGGATACCTTGCCAAGTTTCAACCTTTTCAGTGTTCATTTTGTAGTGCTTTTCACTTTCACGGTGATTTAGCTCTGAAAACAAATCAGTAAATGCATCAAAAATAGCGAATTATGTTAGAAAGGGGTTGAAAGTTGATGACGTGGATTTGAATTGTGCATCTGAACGCAAAAAAGTACGGAGTTGTACTAAGTTATTAAAATATTTAATTGCCGGTGTAACAGATGAGTTTTCGTCCGAAACCCTGATATACTTCCTAAGAGATTGTCCAGTTTGTACACGAAGTGCATCCAGTTTTTGCCATAACCCTATCTACTTTTTTGCAAATGCTATGCGGATTAAATGATGATACCTTGCCAAGTTTCAACCTTTTCAGAGTTCATTTTGTAGTGATTTTCACTTTCACGGTGATTTAGCTTTGAAAACAAATCAGTAAATGCATCGAAAATAGAAAATTATGTCAGAAAGTGTTGAAAGTTGATGAAGTGGATTTGAATTGTGGATGTGAACGCAAAAAAAGTTCGGAGTTGTACTAAGTTATTAAAATATTCAATAGCCGGTGTAAGAGATGAGTTTTCGTTCGAAACCTTGATATACTTCCTAAGAGATTGTCCAGTTCGTACACGAAGTGCGTCCATTTTTTGACGTAACCCTCTCTACTTTTTTGCACAAGCTATGCGGGTGAATTGATGATACCTTGCCAAGTTTCAACCTTTTCATAGTTCATTTTGTAGTGCTTTTCACTTTCACGGTGATTTAGCTCTGAAAACAAATAAGTAAATGCATCGAATATAGCAAATTATATCAGAAAGGGTTGAAAGTTGATAACGTGGATTTGAATTGTGCATCTGAACACAAAAAAAGTCCGGAGTTGTACTAAGTTATTAAAATATTGAATAGCCTGTGTAACAGATGAGTTTTCGTCTGAAACCTTGATATACTTCCTAAGAGATTGTGCAGTTTGTACACGAAGTGCATCCAGTTTTTGCCGTAACCCTATCTACTTTTTTGCACATGCTATGCGGATGAAATGATGATACCTTGCCAAGTTTCAACCTTTTCAGAGATCATTTTGTAGTGATTTTCACTTTCATGGTGATTTAGCTCTGAAAACAAATCAGTAAATGCATCGAAAATAGAAAATTATGTTAGAAAGGGTTGAAAGTTGATGATGTGGATTTGAATTGTGCATCTGAACGCAAAAAAAGTCCGGAGTTGTACTAAGTTATTAAAATATTGAATAGCCGGTGTAACAGATGAGTTTTCGTCTGAAACCCTGATATACTTCCTAAGAGATTGTCCAGTTCTTACACGAAGTGCTACCAATTTTTGCCGTAACCCTCTCTACTTTTTTGCACATGCTATGCGGGTGAAATGATGATACCTTGCCAAGTTTAAAACTTTTTAGAGTTCATTTTGTAGTGCTTTTCACTTTCACGGTGATTTAGCTCTGAAAACAAATCAGTAAATGCATCGAAAATAGCAAATTATATCAGAAAGGGTTGAAAGTTGATGACATGGATTTGAATTGTGCATCTGAACGCAAAAAAAAGTCGGTAGTTGTACTAAGTTATTAAAATATTGAATAGCCTGTGTAACAGATGAGTTTTCGTCCGAAACCCTGATATACTTCCTAAGAGATTGTCCAGTTTGTACACGAAGTGCATCCAGTTTTTGCCGTAACCCTCTCTACTTTTTTGCACATGCTATGCGGGTGAAATGATGATACCGTGCCAAGTTTCAACCTTTTCAGAGTTCATTTTGTAGTGATTTTCACTTTAACGATGATTTAGCTCTGAAAACAAATCAGTAAATGCATCGAAAATAGCAAATTATGTCAGAAAGGGTTGAAAGTTTATGACGTGGATTTGAATTGTGCATCTGAACGCAAAAAAAAGTCGGTAGTTGTACTAAGTTATTAAAATATTGAATAGCCTGTGTAACAGATGAGTTTTCGTCCGAAACCCTGATATACTTCCTAAGAGATTGTCTAGTTTGTACACGAAGTGCATCCAGTTTTTGCTGTAACCCTCTCTACTTTTTTGCACATGCTATGCAGGTGAAATGAGGATACCTTGCCAAGTTTCAACCTTTTCAGTGTTCATTTTGTAGTGCTTTTCACTTTCACGGTGATTTAGCTCTGAAAACAAATCTGTAAATGCATCAAAAATAGCGAATTATGTTAGAAAGGGGTTGAAAGTTGATGACGTGGATTTGAATTGTGCATCTGAACGCAAAAAAGTACGGAGTAGTACTAAGTTATTAAAATATTTAATTGCCGGTGTAACAGATGAGTTTTCGTCCGAAACCCTGATATACTTCCTAAGAGATTGTCCAGTTTGTACACGAAGTGCATCCAGTTTTTGCCGTAACCCTATCTACTTTTTTGCAAATGCTATGCGGATTAAATGATGATACCTTGCCAAGTTTCAACCTTTTCAGAGTTCATTTTGTAGTGATTTTCACTTTCACGGTGATTTAGCTTTGAAAACAAATCAGTAAATGCATCGAAAATAGAAAATTATGTCAGAAAGTGTTGAAAGTTGATGAAGTGGATTTGAATTGTGGATGTGAACGCAAAAAAAGTTCGGAGTTGTAATAAGTTATTAAAATATTCAATAGCCGGTGTAAGAGATGAGTTTTCGTTCGAAACCTTGATATACTTCCTAAGAGATTGTCCAGTTCGTACACGAAGTGCGTCCATTTTTTGACGTAACCCTCTCTACTTTTTTGCACAAGCTATGCGGGTGAATTGATGATACCTTGCCAAGTTTCAACCTTTTCAGAGTTCATTTTGTAGTGCTTTTCACTTTCACGGTGATTTAGCTCTGAAAACAAATAAGTAAATGCATCGAATATAGCAAATTATATCAGAAAGGGTTGAAAGTTGATAACGTGGATTTGAATTGTGCATCTGAACACAAAAAAAGTCCGGAGTTGTACTAAGTTATTAAAATATTGAATAGCCGGTGTAAGAGATGAGTTTTCGTTCGAAACCTTGATATACTTCCTAAGAGATTGTCCAGTTCGTACACGAAGTGCGTCCATTTTTTGACGTAACCCTCTCTACTTTTTTGCACAAGCTATGCGGGTGAATTGATGATACCTTGCCAAGTTTCAACCTTTTCATAGTTCATTTTGTAGTGCTTTTCACTTTCACGGTGATTTAGCTCTGAAAACAAATAAGTAAATGCATCGAATATAGCAAATTATATCAGAAAGGGTTGAAAGTTGATAACGTGGATTTGAATTGTGCATCTGAACACAAAAAAAGTCCGGAGTTGTACTAAGTTATTAAAATATTGAATAGCCTGTGTAACAGATGAGTTTTCGTCTGAAACCTTGATATACTTCCTAAGAGATTGTGCAGTTTGTACACGAAGTGCATCCAGTTTTTGCCGTAACCCTATCTACTTTTTTGCACATGCTATGCGGATGAAATGATGATACCTTGCCAAGTTTCAACCTTTTCAGAGATCATTTTGTAGTGATTTTCACTTTCACGGTGATTTAGCTCTGAAAACAAATCAGTAAATGCATCGAAAATAGCAAATTATATCAGAAAGGGTTGAAAGTTGATGACGTGGATTTGAATTGTGCATCTGAACGCAAAAAAAAGTCGGTAGTTGTACTAAGTTATTAAAATATTGAATAGCCTGTGTAACAGATGAGTTTTCGTCCGAAACCCTGATATACTTCCTAAGAGATTGTCCAGTTTGTACACGAAGTGCATCCAGTTTTTGCCATAACCCTCTCTACTTTTTTGCACATGCTATGCGGGTGAAATGATGATACCGTGCCAAGTTTCAACCTTTTCAGAGTTCATTTTGTAGTGATTTTCACTTTAACGATGATTTAGCTCTGAAAACAAATCAGTAAATGCATCGAAAATAGCAAATTATGTCAGAAAGGGTTGAAAGTTTATGACGTGGATTTGAATTGTGCATCTGAACGCAAAAAAAGTCCAGAGTTGTACTAAGTTATTAAAATATTGAATAGCCGGTGTAACAGATGAGTTTTCGTCTGAAACCCTGATATACTTCCTAAGAGATTGTCCAGTTTGTACACGAACTGCATCCAGTTTTTGCTGTAACCCTCTCTACTTTTTTGCACATGCTATGCAGGTGAAATGAGGATACCTTGCCAAGTTTCAACCTTTTCAGTGTTCATTTTGTAGTGCTTTTCACTTTCACGGTGATTTAGCTCTGAAAACAAATCAGTAAATGCATCAAAAATAGCGAATTATGTTAGAAAGGGGTTGAAAGTTGATGACGTGGATTTGAATTGTGCATCTGAACGCAAAAAAGTACGGAGTTGTACTAAGTTATTAAAATATTTAATTGCCGGTGTAACAGATGAGTTTTCGTCCGAAACCCTGATATACTTCCTAAGAGATTGTCCAGTTTGTACACGAAGTGCATCCAGTTTTTGCCATAACCCTATCTACTTTTTTGCAAATGCTATGCGGATTAAATGATGATACCTTGCCAAGTTTCAACCTTTTCAGAGTTCATTTTGTAGTGATTTTCACTTTCACGGTGATTTAGCTTTGAAAACAAATCAGTAAATGCATCGAAAATAGAAAATTATGTCAGAAAGTGTTGAAAGTTGATGAAGTGGATTTGAATTGTGGATGTGAACGCAAAAAAAGTTCGGAGTTGTACTAAGTTATTAAAATATTCAATAGCCGGTGTAAGAGATGAGTTTTCGTTCGAAACCTTGATATACTTCCTAAGAGATTGTCCAGTTCGTACACGAAGTGCGTCCATTTTTTGACGTAACCCTCTCTACTTTTTTGCACAAGCTATGCGGGTGAATTGATGATACCTTGCCAAGTTTCAACCTTTTCATAGTTCATTTTGTAGTGCTTTTCACTTTCACGGTGATTTAGCTCTGAAAACAAATAAGTAAATGCATCGAATATAGCAAATTATATCAGAAAGGGTTGAAAGTTGATAACGTGGATTTGAATTGTGCATCTGAACACAAAAAAAGTCCGGAGTTGTACTAAGTTATTAAAATATTGAATAGCCTGTGTAACAGATGAGTTTTCGTCTGAAACCTTGATATACTTCCTAAGAGATTGTGCAGTTTGTACACGAAGTGCATCCAGTTTTTGCCGTAACCCTATCTACTTTTTTGCACATGCTATGCGGATGAAATGATGATACCTTGCCAAGTTTCAACCTTTTCAGAGATCATTTTGTAGTGATTTTCACTTTCATGGTGATTTAGCTCTGAAAACAAATCAGTAAATGCATCGAAAATAGAAAATTATGTTAGAAAGGGTTGAAAGTTGATGATGTGGATTTGAATTGTGCATCTGAACGCAAAAAAAGTCCGGAGTTGTACTAAGTTATTAAAATATTGAATAGCCGGTGTAACAGATGAGTTTTCGTCTGAAACCCTGATATACTTCCTAAGAGATTGTCCAGTTCTTACACGAAGTGCTACCAATTTTTGCCGTAACCCTCTCTACTTTTTTGCACATGCTATGCGGGTGAAATGATGATACCTTGCCAAGTTTAAAACTTTTTAGAGTTCATTTTGTAGTGCTTTTCACTTTCACGGTGATTTAGCTCTGAAAACAAATCAGTAAATGCATCGAAAATAGCAAATTATATCAGAAAGGGTTGAAAGTTGATGACATGGATTTGAATTGTGCATCTGAACGCAAAAAAAAGTCGGTAGTTGTACTAAGTTATTAAAATATTGAATAGCCTGTGTAACAGATGAGTTTTCGTCCGAAACCCTGATATACTTCCTAAGAGATTGTCCAGTTTGTACACGAAGTGCATCCAGTTTTTGCCGTAACCCTCTCTACTTTTTTGCACATGCTATGCGGGTGAAATGATGATACCGTGCCAAGTTTCAACCTTTTCAGAGTTCATTTTGTAGTGATTTTCACTTTAATGATGATTTAGCTCTGAAAACAAATCAGTAAATGCATCGAAAATAGCAAATTATGTCAGAAAGGGTTGAAAGTTTATGACGTGGATTTGAATTGTGCATCTGAACGCAAAAAAAAGTCGGTAGTTGTACTAAGTTATTAAAATATTGAATAGCCTGTGTAACAGATGAGTTTTCGTCCGAAACCCTGATATACTTCCTAAGAGATTGTCTAGTTTGTACACGAAGTGCATCCAGTTTTTGCTGTAACCCTCTCTACTTTTTTGCACATGCTATGCAGGTGAAATGAGGATACCTTGCCAAGTTTCAACCTTTTCAGTGTTCATTTTGTAGTGCTTTTCACTTTCACGGTGATTTAGCTCTGAAAACAAATCTGTAAATGCATCAAAAATAGCGAATTATGTTAGAAAGGGGTTGAAAGTTGATGACGTGGATTTGAATTGTGCATCTGAACGCAAAAAAGTACGGAGTAGTACTAAGTTATTAAAATATTTAATTGCCGGTGTAACAGATGAGTTTTCGTCCGAAACCCTGATATACTTCCTAAGAGATTGTCCAGTTTGTACACGAAGTGCATCCAGTTTTTGCCATAACCCTATCTACTTTTTTGCACATGCTATGCGGATTAAATGATGATACCTTGCCAAGTTTCAACCTTTTCAGAGTTCATTTTGTAGTGCTTTTCACTTTCACGGTGATTTAGCTCTGAAAACAAATCAGTAAATGCATCGAAAATAGCAAATTATGTTAGAAAGGGTTGAAAGTTGATGATGCGGATTTGAATTGTGCATCTGAATGCAAAAAAAGTCCGTAGTTGTACTAAGTTATTAAAATATTGAATAGCCGGTGTAACAGATGAGTTTTCCTCTGAAACCCTGATATACTTCCTAAGAGATTGTCCAGTTTGTACACGAAGTGCATCCAGTTTTTGCTGTAACCCTCTCTACTTTTTTGCACATGCTATGCAGGTGAAATGAGGATACCTTGCCAAGTTTCAACCTTTTCAGTGTTCATTTTGTAGTGCTTTTCACTTTCACGGTGATTTAGCTCTGAAAACAAATCATTAAATGCATCAAAAATAGCGAATTATGTTAGAAAGGGGTTGAAAGTTGATGACGTGGATTTGAATTGTGCATCTGAACGCAAAAACGTCCGGAGTTGTACTAAGTTATTAAAATATTTAATTGCCGGTGTAACAGATGAGTTTTCGTCCGAAACCCTGATATACTTCCGAAGAGATTGTCCAGTTTGTACACGAAGTGCATCCAGTTTTTGCCGTAACCCTATCTACTTTTTTGCAAATGCTATGCGGATTAAATGATGATACCTTGCCAAGTTTCAACCTTTTCAGAGTTCATTTTGTAGTGATTTTCACTTTCACGGTGATTTAGCTTTGAAAACAAATCAGTAAATGCATCGAAAATAGAAAATTATGTCAGAATGTGTTGAAGTTGATGATGTGGATTTGAATTGTGCATCTGAACGCAAAAAAAGTCCGGAGTTGTACTAAGTTATAAAAATATTGAATAGCCGGTGTAACAGATGAGTTTTCGTCTGAAACCCTGATATACTTCCTAAGAGATTGTCCAGTTCTTACACGAAGTGCTTCCAATTTTTGCCGTAACCCTCTCTACTTTTTTGCAAATGCTATGCGGGTGAAATGATGATACCTTGCCAAGTTTAAAACTTTTTAGAGTTCATTTTGTAGTGCTTTTCACTTTCACGGTGATTTAGCTCTGAAAACAAATCAGTAAATGCATCGAAAATAGCAAATTATATTAGAAAGGGTTGAAAGTTGATGACGTGGATTTGAATTGTGCATCTGAACGCAAAAAAAAGTCGGTAGTTGTACTAAGTTATTAAAATATTGAATAGCATGTGTAACAGATGAGTTTTCGTCCGAAACCCTGATATACTTCCTAAGAGATTGTCCAGTTTGTACACGAAGTGCATCCAGTTTTTGCCGTAACCCTCTCTACTTTTTTGCACATGCTATGCGGGTGAAATGATGATACCGTGCCAAGTTTCAACCTTTTCAGAGTTCATTTTGTAGTGATTTTCACTTTAACGATGATTTAGCTCTGAAAACAAATCAGTAAATGCATCGAAAATAGCAAATTATGTCAGAAAGGGTTGAAAGTTTATGACGTGGATTTGAATTGTGCATCTGAACGCAAAAAAAGTCCAGAGTTGTACTAAGTTATTAAAATATTGAATAGCCGGTGTAACAGATGAGTTTTCGTCTGAAACCCTGATATACTTCCTAAGAGATTGTCCAGTTTGTACACGAAGTGCATCCAGTTTTTGCCATAACCCTCTCTACTTTTTTGCACATGCTATGCGGGTGAAATGATGATACCTTGCCTAGTTTCAACCTTTTCAGAGTTCATTTTGTAGTGCCTTTCAGTTTCACGGTGATTTAGCTCTGAAAACAAATAAGTAAATGCATCGAAAATAGCAAATTATATCAGAAAGGGTTGAAAGTTGATGACGTGGATTTGAATTGTGCATCTGAACGCAAAAAAAGTCCATAGTTGTACTAAGTTATTAAAATATTGAATAGCCGGTGTAACAGATGAGTTTTCGTGTGAAACCCTGATATACTTCCTAAGAGATTGTCCAGTTTGTACACGAAGTGCATCCAGTTTTTGCCGTAACACTCTCTACTTTTTTGCACATGCTATGCAGGTGATATGATGATACCTTGCCAAGTTTCAACCTTTTCAGAGTTCATTTTGTAGTGATTTTCACTTTCATGGTGATTTAGCTTTGAAAACAAATCAGTAAATGCATCGAAAATAGAAAATTATGTCAGAAAGTGTTGAAACTTGATGAAGTGGATTTGAATTGTGCATGTGAACGCAAAAAAAGTTTGGAGTTGTACTAAGTTATTAAAATATTGAATAGCCGGTGTAAGAGATGAGTTTTCGTTCGAAACCTTGATATACTTCCTAAGAGATTGTCCAGTTCGTACACGAAGTGCATCCAATTTTTGCCGTAACCCTCTCTACTTTTTTGCACAAGCTATGCGGGTGAATTGATGAAACCTTGCCAAGTTTCAACCTTTTCAGAGTTCATTTTGTAGTGCTCTTCACTTTCACGGTGATTTAGCTCTGAAAACAAATAAGTAAATGCATCGAAGATAGCAAATTATATCAGAAAGGGTTGAAAGTTGATGACGTCGATTTGAATTGTGCATCTGAACGCAAAAAAAGTACATAGTTGTACTAAGTTATTAAAATATTGAATAGCCGGTGTAACAGATGAGTTTTCGTGTGAAACCCTGATATACTTCCTAAGAGATTGTCCAGTTTGTACACGAAGTGCATCCAGTTTTTCCTGTAACCCTCTCTACTTTTTTGCACATGCTATGCGGGTGAAATGATGATACCTTGCCAAGTTTCAACCTTTTCAGAGTTCATTTTGTAGTGCTTTTCACTTTCACGATGATTTAGCTCTGAAAACAAATCAGTAAATGCATCGAAAATAGCAAATTATGTCAGAAAGGGTTGAAAGTTGATGACATGGATTTGAATTGTGCATCTTAACGCAAAAAAAGTTCGGAGTTGTACTAAGTTATTACAATATTGAATAGCGGTGTAACAGATGAGTTTTCGTCCGAAACCCTGATATACTTCCTAAGAGATTGTCCAGTTTATACAAGAAGTGCATCCACTTTTTGTCGTAACCCTCTCCACTTTTTTGCACATGCTATGCGGGTGAAATGATGATACCTTGCCAAGTTCCAACCTTTTCAGAGTTCATTTCGTAGTGCTTTTCACTTTCACGGTGATTTAGCTCTGAAAACAAATCAGTAAATGCATCGAATATAGCAAATTATGTCAGAAAGGGTTGAAAGTTGATGACGTGGATTTGAATTGTGCATCTGAACGCAAAAAAGTCCATACTTGTACTAAGTTATTAAAATATTGAATAGTCGGTGTAACAGATGAGTTTTCGTGTGAAACCCTGATATACTTCCTAAGACATTGTCCAGTTTGTACACGAAGTACATCCAGTTTTTCCTGTAACCCTCTCTACTTTTTTGCACATGCTATGCGGGTGAAATGATGATACCTTGCCAAGTTTCAACCTTTTCAGAGTTCATTTTATAGTGATTTTCACTTTCACGGTGATTTAGCTCTGAAAACAAATCAGTAAATGCATCGAAAATAGCAAATTATGTCAGAAAAGGTTGAAAGCAGATGATGTGGATTTGAATTGTGCATCTGAACGCAAAAAAAATCCGGAGTTGTACTAAGTTATTAAAATATTGAACGGCCGGTGTAAAAGATGAGTTTTCGTCTGAAACCTTGATATACTTCCTAAGAGATTGTGCAGTTTGTACACGAAGTGCATCCAGTTTTTGCCGTAACCCTATCTACTTTTTTGCACATGCTATGCGGGTGAAACGATGATACCTTGCCAAGTTTCAACCTTTTCAGAGTTCATTTTGTAGTGATTTTCACTTTCATGGTGATTTATCTCTGAAAACAAATTAGTAAATGCATCGAAAATAGAAAATTATGTTAGAAAGGGTTGAAAGTTGATGACGTGGATTTGAATTGTGCATCTGAACACAAAAAAAGTCTGGAGTTGTACTAAGTTATTAAAATATTGAATAGCCAGTGTAACAGATGAGTTTTCGTCTGAAACCCTGATATACTTCCTAAGAGATTGTCCAGTTAGTACACGAAGTGCTTCCAATTTTTGCCGTAACCCTCTCTACTTTTTTGCACATGCTATGCGGGTGAAATGATGATACCTTGCCAAGTTTGAACCTTTTCAGAGTTTGTTACGTAGTGCTTTTCACTTTCACGATGATTTAGCTCTGAAAACAAATCAGTAAATGCATCAAAAATAGCCAATTATGTCAGAAAGGGTTGAAAGTTGATGACGTGGATTTGAATTGTGCATTTGAACACAAAAAAAGTCCGGATTTGTACTAAGTTATTAAAATATTGAATAGCCGGTGTAACAGATGAGTTTTCGTCCGAAACCCTGATATACTTCCTAAGAGATTGTCCAGTTTGTACACGAAGTGCATCCACTTTTTGTCGTAACCCTCTCCACTTTTTTGCACATGCTATGCGGGTGAAATGATGATACCTTGCCAAGTTTCAACCTTTTCAGAGTTCGTTTCGTAGTGCTTTTCACTTTCACGATGATTTAGCTCTGAAAACAAATCAGTAAATGCATCGAAAATAGCAAATTATGTCAGAAAGGGTTGAAAGTTGATGACGTGGATTTGAATTGTGCATCTGAACGCAAAAAAGTCCATAGTCATACTAAGTTATTAAAATATTGAATAGTCGGTGTAACAGATGAGTTTTCGTGTGAAACCCTGATATACTTCCTAAGAGATTGTCCAGTTTGTACACGAAGTGCATCCAGTTTTTCCTGTAACCCTCTCTACTTTTTTGCACATGCTATGCGGGTGAAATGAAGATACCTTGCCAAGTTTCAACCTTTTCAGAGTTCATTTTATAGTGATTTTCACTTTCACGGTGATTTAGCTCTGAAAACAAATCAGTAAATGCATCGAAAATAGCAAATTATATCAGAAAGGGTTGAAAGTTGATGACGTGGATTTGAATTGTGCATCTGAACGCAAAAAAAGTCCATGGTTGTACTAAGTTATTAAAATATTGAATAGCCGGTGTAACAGATGAGTTTTCGTGTGAAACCCTGATATACTTCCTAAGAGATTGTCCAGTTTGTACACGAAGTGCATCCAGTTTTTGCCGTAACACTCTCTACTTTTTTGCACATGCTATGCAGGTGATATGATGATACCTTGCCAAGTTTCAACCTTTTCAGAGTTCATTTTGTAGTGATTTTCACTTTCATGGTGATTTAGCTTTGAAAACAAATCAGTAAATGCATCGAAAATAGAAAATTATGTCAGAAAGTGTTGAAACTTGATGAAGTGGATTTGAATTGTGCATGTGAACGCAAAAAAAGTTTGGAGTTGTACTAAGTTATTAAAATATTGAATAGCCGGTGTAAGAGATGAGTTTTCGTTCGAAACCTTGATATACTTCCTAAGAGATTGTCCAGTTCGTACACGAAGTGCATCCAATTTTTGCCGTAACCCTCTCTACTTTTTTGCACAAGCTATGCGGGTGAATTGATGAAACCTTGCCAAGTTTCAACCTTTTCAGAGTTCATTTTGTAGTGCTTTTCACTTTCACGGTGATTTAGCTCTGAAAACAAATAAGTAAATGCATCGAAGATAGCAAATTATATCAGAAAGGGTTGAAAGTTGATGACGTGGATTTGAATTGTGCATCTGAACGCAAAAAAAGGACATAGTTGTACTAAGTTATTAAAATATTGAATAGCCGGTGTAACAGATGAGTTTTCGTGTGAAACCCTGATATACTTCCTAAGAGATTGTCCAGTTTGTACACGAAGTGCATCCAGTTTTTCCTGTAACCCTCTCTACTTTTTTGCACATGCTATGCGGGTGAAATGATGATACCTTGCCAAGTTTCAACCTTTTCAGAGTTCATTTTGTAGTGCTTTTCACTTTCACGATGATTTAGCTCTGAAAACAAATTAGTAAATGCATCGAAAATAGCAAATTATGTCAGAAAGGGTTGAAAGTTGATGACATGGATTCGAATTGTGCATCTGAACGCAAAAAAAGTCCGGATTTGTACTAAGTTATTACAATATTGAATAGCGGTGTAACAGATGAGTTTTCGTCCGAAACCCTGATATACTTCCTAAGAGATTGTCCAGTTTATACAAGAAGTGCATCCACTTTTTGTCGTAACCCTCTCCACTTTTTTGCACATGCTATGCGGGTGAAATGATGATACCTTGCCAAGTTTCAACCTTTTCAGAGTTCATTTCGTAGTGCTTTTCACTTTCACGGTGATTTAGCTCTGAAAACAAATCAGTAAATGCATCGAAAATAGCAAATTATGTCAGAAAGGGTTGAAAGTTGATGACGTGGATTTGAATTGTGCATCTGAACGCAAAAAAGTCCATACTTGTACTAAGTTATTAAAATATTGAATAGTCGGTGTAACAGATGAGTTTTCGTGTGAAACCCTGATATACTTCCTAAGACATTGTCCAGTTTGTACACGAAGTGCATCCACTTTTTGTCGTAACCCTCTCCACTTTTTTGCACATGCTATGTGGGTGAAATGATGATACCTTGCCAAGTTTCAACCTTTTCAGAGTTCGTTTCATAGTGCTTTTCACTTTCACGATGATTTAGCTCTGAAAACAAATCAGTAAATGCATCGGAAATAGCAAATTATGTCAGAAAGGGTTGAAAGTTGATGACGTGGATTTGAATTGTGCATCTGAATGCAAAAAAGTCCATAGTCGTACTAAGTTATTAAAATATTGAATAGCCGGTGTAACAGATGAGTTTTCGTGTGAAACCCTGATATACTTCCTAAGAGATTGTCCAGTTTGTACACGAAGTGCATCCAGTTTTTCCTGTAACCCTCTCTACTTTTTTGCACAAGCTATGCGGGTGAAATCATGATACCTTGCCAAGTTTCAACCTTTTCAGAGTTCATTTTATAGTGATTTTCACTTTCACGGTGATTTAGCTCTGAAAACAAATCAGTAAATGCATCGAAAATAGCAAATTATATCAGAAAGGGTTGAAAGTTGATGACGTGGATTTGAATTGTGCATCTGAACGCAAAAAAAGTCCATAGTTGTACTAAGTTATTAAAATATTGAATAGCCGGTGTAACAGATGAGTTTTCGTGTGAAACCCTGATATACTTCCTAAGAGATTGTCTAGTTTGTACACGAAGTGCATCCAGTTTTTGCCGTAACACTCTCTACTTTTTTGCACATGCTATGCAGGTGATATGATGATACCTTGCCAAGTTTCAACCTTTTCAGAGTTCATTTTGTAGTGATTTTCACTTTCATGGTGATTTAGCTTTGAAAACAAATCAGTAAATGCATCGAAAATAGAAAATTATGTCAGAAAGTGTTGAAACTTGATGAAGTGGATTTGAATTGTGCATGTGAACGCAAAAAAAGTTTGGAGTTGTACTAAGTTATTAAAATATTGAATAGCCGGTGTAAGAGATGAGTTTTCGTTCGAAACCTTGATATACTTCCTAAGAGATTGTCCAGTTCGTACACGAAGTGCATCCAATTTTTGCCGTAACCCTCTCTACTTTTTTGCACAAGCTATGCGGGTGAATTGATGAAACCTTGCCAAGTTTCAACCTTTTCAGAGTTCATTTTGTAGTGCTTTTCACTTTCACGGTGATTTAGCTCTGAAAACAAATAAGTAAATGCATCGAAGATAGCAAATTATATCAGAAAGGGTTGAAAGTTGATGACGTGGATTTGAATTGTGCATCTGAACGCAAAAAAAGGACATAGTTGTACTAAGTTATTAAAATATTGAATAGCCGGTGTAACAGATGAGTTTTCGTGTGAAACCCTGATATACTTCCTAAGAGATTGTCCAGTTTGTACACGAAGTGCATCCAGTTTTTCCTGTAACCCTCTCTACTTTTTTGCACATGCTATGCGGGTGAAATGATGATACCTTGCCAAGTTTCAACCTTTTCAGAGTTCATTTTGTAGTGCTTTTCACTTTCACGATGATTTAGCTCTGAAAACAAATTAGTAAATGCATCGAAAATAGCAAATTATGTCAGAAAGGGTTGAAAGTTGATGACATGGATTCGAATTGTGCATCTGAACGCAAAAAAAGTCCGGATTTGTACTAAGTTATTACAATATTGAATAGCGGTGTAACAGATGAGTTTTCGTCCGAAACCCTGATATACTTCCTAAGACATTGTCCAGTTTATACACGAAGTGCATCCACTTTTTGTCGTAACCCTCTCCACTTTTTTGCACATGCTATGCGGGTGAAATGATGATACCTTGCCAAGTTTCAACCTTTTCAGAGTTCATTTCGTAGTGCTTTTCACTTTCACGGTGATTTAGCTCTGAAAACAAATCAGTAAATGCATCGAAAATAGCAAATTATGTCAGAAAGGGTTGAAAGTTGATGACGTGGATTTGAATTGTGCATCTGAACGCAAAAAAGTCCATACTTGTACTAAGTTATTAAAATATTGAATAGTCGGTGTAACAGATGAGTTTTCGTGTGAAACCCTGATATACTTCCTAAGACATTGTCCAGTTTGTACACGAAGTGCATCCACTTTTTGTCGTAACCCTCTCCACTTTTTTGCACATGCTATGTGGGTGAAATGATGATACCTTGCCAAGTTTCAACCTTTTCAGAGTTCGTTTCGTAGTGCTTTTCACTTTCACGATGATTTAGCTCTGAAAACAAATCAGTAAATGCATCGGAAATAGCAAATTATGTCAGAAAGGGTTGAAAGTTGATGACGTGGATTTGAATTGTGCATCTGAACGCAAAAAAGTCCATAGTCGTACTAAGTTATTAAAATATTGAATAGCCGGTGTAACAGATGAGTTTTCGTGTGAAACCCTGATATACTTCCTAAGAGATTGTCCAGTTTGTACACGAAGTGCATCCAGTTTTTCCTGTAACCCTCTCTACTTTTTTGCACATGCTATGCGGGTGAAATCATGATACCTTGCCAAGTTTCAACCTTTTCAGAGTTCATTTTATAGTGATTTTCACTTTCACGGTGATTTAGCTCTGAAAACAAATCAGTAAATGCATCGAAAATAGCAAATTATATCAGAAAGGGTTGAAAGTTGATGACGTGGATTTGAATTGTGCATCTGAACGAAAAAAAAGTCCATAGTTGTACTAAGTTATTAAAATATTGAATAGCCGGTGTAACAGATGAGTTTTCGTGTGAAACCCTGATATACTTCCTAAGAGATTGTCCAGTTTGTACACGAAGTGCATCCAGTTTTTGCCGCAACACTCTCTACTTTTTTGCACATGCTATGCAGGTGATATGATGATACCTTGCCAAGTTTCAACCTTTTCAGAGTTCATTTGTAGTGATTTTCACTTTCATGGTGATTTAGCTTTGAAAACAAATCAGTAAATGCATCGAAAATAGAAAATTATGTCAGAAAGTGTTGAAACTTGATGAAGTGGATTTGAATTGTGCATGTGAACGCAAAAAAAGTTTGGAGTTGTACTAAGTTATTAAAATATTGAATAGCCGGTGTAAGAGATGAGTTTTCGTTCGAAACCTTGATATACTTCCTAAGAGATTGTCCAGTTCGTACACGAAGTGCATCCAATTTTTGCCGTAACCCTCTCTACTTTTTTGCACAAGCTATGCGGGTGAATTGATGAAAGCTTGCCAAGTTTCAACCTTTTCAGAGTTCATTTTGTAGTGCTTTTCACTTTCACGGTGATTTAGCTCTGAAAACAAATAAGTAAATGCATCGAAGATAGCAAATTATATCAGAAAGGGTTGAAAGTTGATGACGTGGATTTGAATTGTGCATCTGAACGCAAAAAAAGGACATAGTTGTACTAAGTTATTAAAATATTGAATAGCCGGTGTAACAGATGAGTTTTCGTGTGAAACCCTGATATACTTCCTAAGAGATTGTCCAGTTTGTACACGAAGTGCATCCAGTTTTTCCTGTAACCCTCTCTACTTTTTTGCACATGCTATGCGGGTGAAATGATGATACCTTGCCAAGTTTCAACCTTTTCAGAGTTCATTTTGTAGTGCTTTTCACTTTCACGATGATTTAGCTCTGAAAACAAATTAGTAAATGCATCGAAAATAGCAAATTATGTCAGAAAGGGTTGAAAGTTGATGACATGGATTTGAATTGTGCATCTGAACGCAAAAAAAGTCCAGATTTCTACTAAGTTATTACAATATTGAATAGCGGTGTAACAGATGAGTTTTCGTCCGAAACCCTGATATACTTCCTAAGAGATTGTCCAGTTTATACAAGAAGTGCATCCACTTTTTGTCGTAACCCTCTCCACTTTTTTGCACATGCTATGCGGGTGAAATGATGATACCTTGCCAAGTTTCAACCTTTTCAGAGTTCATTTCGTAGTGCTTTTCACTTTCACGGTGATTTAGCTCTGAAAACAAATCAGTAAATGCATCGAAAATAGCAAATTATGTCAGAAAGGGTTGAAAGTTGATGACGTGGATTTGAATTGTGCATCTGAATGCAAAAAAGTCCATACTTGTACTAAGTTATTAAAATATTGAATAGTCGGTGTAACAGATGAGTTTTCGTGTGAAACCCTGATATACTTCCTAAGACATTGTCCAGTTTGTACACGAAGTGCATCCACTTTTTGTCGTAACCCTCTCCACTTTTTTGCACATGCTATGTGGGTGAAATGATGATACCTTGCCAAGTTTCAACCTTTTCAGAGTTCGTTTCGTAGTGCTTTTCACTTTCACGATGATTTAGCTCTGAAAACAAATCAGTAAATGCATCGGAAATAGCAAATTATGTCAGAAAGGGTTGAAAGTTGATGACGTGGATTTGAATTGTGCATCTGAACGCAAAAAAGTCCATAGTCGTACTAAGTTATTAAAATATTGAATAGCCGGTGTAACAGATGAGTTTTCGTGTGAAACCCTGATATACTTCCTAAGAGATTGTCCAGTTTGTACACGAAGTGCATCCAGTTTTTCCTGTAACCCTCTCTACTTTTTTGCACATGCTATGCGGGTGAAATGATGATACCTTGCCAAGTTTCAACCTTTTCAGAGTTCATTTTATAGTGATTTTCACTTTCACGGTGATTTAGCTCTGAAAACAAATCAGTAAATTCATCGAAAATAGCAAATTATATCAGAAAGGGTTGAAAGTTGATGACGTGGATTTGAATTGTGCATCTGAACGCAAAAAAAGTCCATAGTTGTACTGAGTTATTAAAATATTGAATAGCCGGTGTAACAGATGAGTTTTCGTGTGAAACCCTGATATACTTCCTAAGAGATTGTCCAGTTTGTACACGAAGTGCATCCAGTTTTTGCCGTAACACTCTCTACTTTTTTGCACATGCTATGCAGGTGATATGATGATACCTTGCCAAGTTTCAACCTTTTCAGAGTTCATTTTGTAGTGATTTTCACTTTCATGGTGATTTAGCTTTGAAAACAAATCAGTAAATGCATCGAATATAGAAAATTATGTCAGAAAGTGTTGAAACTTGATGAAGTGGATTTGAATTGTGCATGTGAACGCAAAAAAAGTTTGGAGTTGTACTAAGTTATTAAAATATTGAATAGCCGGTGTAAGAGATGAGTTTTCGTTCGAAACCTTGATATACTTCCTAAGAGATTGTCCAGTTCGTACACGAAGTGCATCCAATTTTTGCCGTAACCCTCTCTACTTTTTTGCACAAGCTATGCGGGTGAATTGATGAAACCTTGCCAAGTTTCAACCTTTTCAGAGTTCATTTTGTAGTGCTTTTCACTTTCGCGCTGATTTAGCTCTGAAAACAAATAAGTAAATGCATCGAAGATAGCAAATTATATCAGAAAGGGTTGAAAGTTGATGACGTGGATTTGAATTGTGCATCTGAATGCAAAAAAAGGACATAGTTGTACTAAGTTATTAAAATATTGAATAGCCGGTGTAACAGATGAGTTTTCGTGTGAAACCCTGATATACTTCCTAAGAGATTGTCCAGTTTGTACACGAAGTGCATCCAGTTTTTCCTGTAACCCTCTCTACTTTTTTGCACATGCTATGCGGGTGAAATGATGATACCTTGCCAAGTTTCAACCTTTTCAGAGTTCATTTTGTAGTGCTTTTCACTTTCACGATGATTTAGCTCTGAAAACAAATTAGTAAATGCATCGAAAATAGCAAATTATGTCAGAAAGGGTTGAAAGTTGATGACATGGATTTGAATTGTGCATCTGAACGCAAAAAAAGTCCGGATTTGTACTAAGTTATTACAATATTGAATAGCGGTGTAACAGATGAGTTTTCGTCCGAAACCCTGATATACTTCCTAAGAGATTGTCCAGTTTATACAAGAAGTGCATCCACTTTTTGTCGTAACCCTCTCCACTTTTTTGCACATGCTATGCGGGTGAAATGATGATACCTTGCCAAGTTTCAACCTTTTCAGAGTTCATTTCGTAGTGCTTTTCACTTTCACGGTGATTTAGCTCTGAAAACAAATCAGTAAATGCATCGAAAATAGCAAATTATGTCAGAAAGGGTTGAAAGTTGATGACGTGGATTTGAATTGTGCATCTGAACGCAAAAAAGTCCATACTTGTACTAAGTTATTAAAATATTGAATAGTCGGTGTAACAGATGAGTTTTCGTGTGAAACCCTGATATACTTCCTAAGACATTGTCCAGTTTGTACACGAAGTGCATCCAGTTTTTCCTGTAACCCTCTCTACTTTTTTGCACATGCTATGCGGGTGAAATGATGATACCTTGCCAAGTTTCAACCTTTTCAGAGTTCATTTTATAGTGATTTTCACTTTCACGGTGATTTAGCTCTGAAAACAAATCAGTAAATGCATCGAAAATAGCAAATTATGTCAGAAAAGGTTGAAAGCAGATGATGTGGATTTGAATTGTGCATCTGAACGCAAAAAAAATCCGGAGTTGTACTAAGTTATTAAAATATTGAACGGCCGGTGTAAAAGATGAGTTTTCGTCTGAAACCTTGATATACTTCCTAAGAGATTGTGCAGTTTGTACACGAAGTGCATCCAGTTTTTTCCGTAACCCTATCTACTTTTTTGCACATGCTATGCGGGTGAGACGATGATACCTTGCCAAGTTTCAACCTTTTCAGAGTTCATTTTGTAGTGATTTTCACTTTCATGGTGATTTAGCTCTGAAAACAAATCAGTAAATGCATCGAAAATAGAAAATTATGTTAGAAAGGGTTGAAAGTTGATGACGTGGATTTGAATTGTGCATCTGAACACAAAAAAAGTCTGGAGTTGTACTAAGTTATTAAAATATTGAATAGCCAATGTAACAGATGAGTTTTCGTCTGAAACCCTGATATACTTCCTAAGAGATTGTCCAGTTAGTACACGAAGTGCTTCCAATTTTTGCCGTAACCCTCTCTACTTTTTTGCACATGCTATGCGGGTGAAATGATGATACCTTGCCAAGTTTGAACCTTTTCAGAGTTTGTTACGTAGTGCTTTTCACTTTCACGATGATTTAGCTCTGAAAACAAATTAGTAAATGCATCAAAAATAGCCAATTATGTCAGAAAGGGTTGAAAGTTGATGACGTGGATTTGAATTGTGCATTTGAACACAAAAAAGTCCGGATTTGTACTAAGTTATTAAAATATTGAATAGCCGGTGTAACAGATGAGTTTTCGTCCGAAACCCTGATATACTTCCTAAGAGATTGTCCAGTTTGTACACGAAGTGCATCCACTTTTTGTCGTAACCCTCTCCACTTTTTTGCACATGCTATGCGGGTGAAATGATGATACCTTGCCAAGTTTCAACCTTTTCAGAGTTCGTTTCGTAGTGCTTTTCACTTTCACGATGATTTAGCTCTGAAAACAAATCAGTAAATGCATCGAAAATAGCAAATTATGTCAGAAAGGGTTGAAAGTTGATGACGTGGATTTGAATTGTGCATCTGAACGCAAAAAAGTCCATAGTCGTACTAAGTTATTAAAATATTGAATAGTCGGTGTAACAGATGAGTTTTCGTGTGAAACCCTGATATACTTCCTAAGAGATTGTCCAGTCTGTACACGAAGTGCATCCAGTTTTTCCTGTAACCCTCTCTACTTTTTTGCACATGCTATGCGGGTGAAATGATGATACCTTGCCAAGTTTCAACCTTTTCAGAGTTCATTTTATAGTGATTTTCACTTTCACGGTGATTTAGCTCTGAAAACAAATCAGTAAATGCATCGAAAATAGCAAATTATGTCAGAAAAGGTTGAAAGCAGATGATGTGGATTTGAATTGTGCATCTGAATGCAAAAAAAATCCGGAGTTGTACTAAGTTATTAAAATATTGAATGGCCGGTGTAAAAGATGAGTTTTCATCTGAAACCTTGATATACTTCCTAAGAGATTGTGCAGTTTGTACACGAAGTGCATCCAGTTTTTGCCGTAACCCTATCTACTTTTTTGCACATGCTATGCGGGTGAAACGATGATACCTTGCCAAGTTTCAACCTTTTCAGAGTTCATTTTGTAGTGATTTTCACTTTCATGGTGATTTAGCTCTGAAAACAAATCAGTAAATGCATCGAAAATAGAAAATTATGTTAGAAAGGGTTGAAAGTTGATGACGTGGATTTGAATTGTGCATCTGAACACAAAAAAAGTCTCGAGTTGTACTAAGTTATTAAAATATTGAATAGCCGGTGTAACAGATGAGTTTTCGTCTGAAACCCTGATATACTTCCTAAGAGATTGTCCAGTTAGTACACGAAGTGCTTCCAATTTTTGCCGTAACCCTCTCTACTTTTTTGCACATGCTATGCGGGTGAAATGATGATACCTTGCCATGTTTGAACCTTTTCAGAGTTTGTTACGTAGTGCTTTTCACTTTCACGATGATTTAGCTCTGAAAACAAATCAGTAAATGCATCAAAAATAGCCAATTATGTCAGAAATGGTTGAAAGTTGATGACGTGGATTTGAATTGTGCATTTGAACGCAAAAAAAGTCCGGATTTGTACTAAGTTATTAAAATATTGAATTGCCAGTGTAACAGATGAGTTTTCGTCCGAAACCCTGATATACTTCCTAAGAGATTGTCCAGTTTGTACACGAAGTGCATCCACTTTTTGTCGTAACCCTCTCCACTTTTTTGCACATGCTATGCGGGTGAAATGATGATACCTTGCCAAGTTTCAACCTTTTCAGAGTTCGTTTCGTAGTGCTTTTCACTTTCACGATGATTTAGCTCTGAAAACAAATCAGTAAATGCATCGAAAATAGCAAATTATGTCCGAAAGGGTTGAAAGTTGATGACGTGGATTTGAATTGTGCATCTGAACGCAAAAAAGTCCATAGTCGTACTAAGTTATTAAAATATTGAATAGCCGGTGTAACAGAAGAGTTTTCGTGTGAAACCCTGATATACTTCCTAAGAGATTGTCCAGTTTGTACACGAAGTGCATCCAGTTTTTCCTGTAACCCTCTCTACTTTTTTGCACATGCTATGCGGGTGAAATGATGATACCTTGCCAAGTTTCAACCTTTTCAGAGTTCATTTTGCAGTGCTTTTCACTTTCACGATGATTTAGCTCTGAAAACAAATTAGTAAATGCATCGAAAATAGCAAATTATGTCAGAAAGGGTTGAAAGTTGATGACATGGATTTCAATTGTGCATCTGAACGCAAAAAAAGTCCGGATTTGTACTAAGTTATTACAATATTGAATAGCGGTGTAACAGATGAGTTTTCGTCCGAAACCCTGATATACTTCCTAAGAGATTGTCCAGTTTATACACGAAGTGCATCCACTTTTCGTCGTAACCCTCTCCACTTTTTTGCACATGCTATGCAGCTGAAATGATGATACCTTGCCAAGTTTCAACCTTTTCAGAGTTCGTTTCGTAGTGCTTTTCACTTTCACGGTGATTTAGCTCTGAAAACAAATCAGTAAATGCATCGAAAATAGCAAATTATGTCAGAAAGAGTTGAAAGTTGATGACGTGGATTTGAATTGTGCATCTGAACGCAAAAAAGTCCATACTTGTTCTAAGTTATTAAAATATTGAATAGCCGGTGTAACAGATGAGTTTTCGTGTGAAACCCTGATATACTTCCTAAGACATTGTCCAGTTTGTACACGAAGTGCATCCAGTTTTTCCTGTAACCCTCTCTACTTTTTTGCACATGCTATGCGGGTGAAATGATGATACCTTGCCAAGTTTCAACCTTTTCAGAGTTCATTTTATAGTGATTTTCATTTTCACGGTGATTTAGCTCTGAAAACAAATCAGTAAATGCATCGAAAATAGCAAATTATGTCAGAAAAGGTTGAAAGCAGATGATGTGGATTTGAATTGTGCATCTGAACGCAAAAAAATTCTGGAGTTGTACTAAGTTATTAAAATATTGAACGGCCGGTGTAAAAGATGAGTTTTCGTCTGAAACCTTGATATACTTCCTAAGAGATTGTGCAGTTTGTACACGAAGTGCATCCAGTTTTTGCCGTAACCTTATCTACTTTTTTGCACATGCTATGCGGATGAAATGATGATACCTTGCCAAGTTTCAACCTTTATAGAGTTCATTTTGTAGTGATTTTCACTTTCACGGTGATTTAGCTCTAAAAACAAATCAGTAAATGCATCGAAAATAGAAAATTATGTCAGATAGGGTTGAAAGCTGATGACGTGGATTTGAATTGTGCATATGAACGCAAAAAAAGTCCGGAGTTGTACTAAGTTATTAAAATATTGAATAGCCGGTGTAACAGATGAGTTTTCGTCCAAAACCCTGATATACTTCCTAAGAGATTGTCCAGTTCGTACACGAAGTGCTTCCAATTTTTGCCGTAACCCTCTCTACTTTTTTTCACATGCTATGCGGGTGAAATGATGATACCTTGCCAAGTTTCAACCTTTTTAGAGTTCATTTTGTTGTGCTTTTCACTTTCACGTTGATTTAGCTCTGAAAACAAATCAGTAAATTCATCGAAAATAGCAAATTATATTAGAAAGGGTTGAAAGTTGATGACGTGGATTTGAATTGTGCATCTGAACGCAAAAAAAAGTCTGGAGTTGTACTAAGTTATTAAAATATTGAATAGCCTGTGTAACAGATGAGTTTTCGTCTGAAACCCTGATATACTTCCTAAGAGATTGTCCAGTTTGTACACGAAGTGCTTCCAGTTTTTGCCGTAACACTCTCTACTTTTTTGCACATGCTATGCGGGTGAAATGATGATACCTTGCCAAGTTTCAACCTTTTCAGAGTTCATTTTGTAGTGCTTTTCACTTTCACGGTGATTTAGCTCTGAAAACAAATCAGTAAATGCATCGAAAATAGCAAATTATGTCAGAAAGGGTTGAAAGTTGATGACGTGGATTTGAATTGTGCATCTGAACGCAAAAAAAGTCCAGAGTTGTACTAAGTTATTAAAATATTGAATAGCCGGTGTAACAGATGAGTTTTCGTTTGAAACCCTGATATACTTCTTAAGAGATTGTGCAGTTTGTACACGAAGTGCATCCAGTTTTTGCCGTAACCCTCTCTACTTTTTTGCACATGCTATGCGGGTGAAACGATGATACCTTGCCAAGTTTCAACCTTTTCAGAGTTCATTTTGTAGTGCTTTTCACTTTCAAAGTGATTTAGCATTGAAAACAAATCAGTAAATGCATGGAAAATAGCAAATTATGTTAGAAAGGGTTGAAAGTTGATGACGTGGATTTGAATTGTGCATCTGAACGCAAAAAAAGTCTGGAGTTGTACTAAGTTATTAATATATTGAATAGCCGGTGTAACAGACGAGTTTTCGTCCGAAACCCTGATATACTTCCTAAGAGATTGTCCAGTTTGTACACGAAGTGCATCCATTTTTTGCCGTAACCCTCTCTACTTTTTTGCACATGCTATGCGGGTGAAATGATGATACCTTGCCAAGTTTCAACCTTTTCAGAGTTCGTTTCGTAGTGATTTTCACTTTCGCGGTGATTTAGCTCTAAAAACAAATCAGTAAATGCATCGAAAATAGCAAATTATGTCAGAAAGGGTTGAAAGTTGATGACGTGGATTTGAATTGTGCATATGAACGCAAAAAAGTCCATAGTTGTACTAAGTTATTAAAATATTGAATAGCCGGTGTAACAGATGAGTTTTTGTGTGAAACCCTGATATACTTCCTAAGAGATTGTCTAGTTTGTACACGAAGTGCATCCAGTTTTTCCCGTAACCCTCTCTACTTTTTTGCACATGCTATGCGGGTGAAATGATGATACCTTGCCAAGTTTCAACCTTTTCAGAGTTCATTTTGTAGTGCTTTTCATTTTGTCGGTGATTTAGCTGTGAAAACAAATCAGTAAATGCATCGAAAATAGCAAATTATGTCAGAACGGGTTAAAAGCTGATGACGTGGATTTGAATTGTGCATCTGAACGCAAAAAAATTCCGGAGTTGTACTAAGTTATTAAAATATTGAACGGTCGGTGTAAAAGATGAGTTTTCGTCTGAAACCTTGATATAGTTCCTAAGAGATTGTGCAGTTTGTACACGAAGTGCATCCAGTTTTTGCCGTAACCCTATCTACTTTTTTGCACATGCTATGCGGATGAAATGACGATACCTTGCCAAGTTTCAACCTTTATAGAGTTCATTTTGTAGTGATTTTCACTTTCATGGTGATTTAGCTTTGAAAACAAATTAGTAAATGCATCGAAAATAGAAAATTATGTCAGAAAGGGTTGAAAGTTGATGACGTGGATTTGAATTGTGCATCTGAACGCAAAAAAAGTCCGGAGTTGTACTAAGTTATTAAAATATTGAATAACCGGTGTAACGGATGAGTTTTCGTCTGAAACCCAGATATACTTCCTAAGAGATTGTCCAGTTTGTACACGAAGTGCATCCAGTTTTTGCCGTAACATTCTCTACCTTTTTGCGCATGCTATGCGGGTGAAATGATGATACCTTGCCAAGTTTCAACCTGTTCAGAGTTCATTTTGTAGTGCTTTTCACTTTCACGGTGATTTAGCTCTCAAAACAAATCAGTAAATGCATCGAAAATAGCAAATTATGTCAGAAAGGGTTGAAAGTTGATGACGTGGATTTTAATTGTGCACCTGAACGCAAAAAAAGTCCGGAGTTGTACTAAGTTATTAAAATATTGAATAGTCGGTGTAATAGATGAGTTTTTGTTTGAAACCCAAATATACTTCCTAAGAGATTGTGCAGTTTGTACAGGAAGTGCATCCAGTTTTTGCCGTAAACTTCTCTACTTTTTTGCACATGCTATGCGGGTGAAGCGATGATATCTTGCCAAGTTTCAACCTTTTCAGAGTTCATTTTGTAGTGGTTTTCACTTTCACGGTGATTTAGCTCTGAAAACAAATCAGTAAATGCATCGAAAATAGCAAATTATGTCAGAAAGGGTTGAAAGTTGATGATGTGGATTTGAATTGTGCATTTGAACGCTAAAAAAGTCTGGAGTTGTACTAAGTTATTAAAATATTGAATAGCCGGTGTAACAGACGAGTTTTCGTCCGAAACCCTGATATATTTCCTAAGAGATTGTCCAGTTTGTACACGAAGTGCATCCATTTTTTGCCGTAACCCTCTCCACTTTTTTGCACATGCTATGCGGGTGAAATGATGATACCTTGCCAAGTTTCAACCTTTTCAGAGTTCGTTTCGTAGTGATTTTCACTTTCGCGGTGATTTAGCTCTAAAAACAAATCAGTAAATGCATCGAAAATAGCAAATTATGTCAGAAAGGGTTGAAAGTTGATGACGTGGATTTGAATTGTGCATATGAACGCAAAAAAGTCCATAGTTGTACTAAGTTATTAAAATATTGAATAGCCGGTGTAACAGATGAGTTTTCGTGTGAAACCCTGATATACTTCCTAAGAGATTGTCCAGTTTGTACACGAAGTGCATCCAGTCTTTCCTGTAACCCTCTCTACTTTTTTGCACATGCTATGCGGATGAAATGATGATACCTTGCCAAGTTTCAACCGTTTTAGAGTTCATTTTGTACTGCTTTTCACTTTCACGGTGATTTAGCTCTGAAAACAAATCAGTAAATGCATCGAAAATAGCAAATTATGTCAGAAAAGGTTGAAACCTGATGACGTGGATTTGAATTGTGCATCTGAATGCAAAAAAATTCCGGAGTTGTACTAAGTTATTAAAATATTGAACGGCCGGTGTAAAAGATGAGTTTTCGTCTGAAACCTTGATATACTTCCTATGAGATTGTGCAGTTTGTACACGAAGTGCATCCAGTTTTTGCCGTAACCCTATCTACTTTTTTGCACATGCTATGGGGATGAAATGATGATACCTTGCCAAGTTTCAACCTTTATAGAGTTCATTTTGTAGTGATTTTCACTTTCATGGTGACTTAGCTCTGAAAACAAATCAGTAAATGCATCGAAAATAGAAAATTATGTTAGAAAGGGTTGAAAGTTGATGGTGTGGATTTGAATTGTGCATCTGAACGCAAAAAAAGTCCGGATTTGTACTAAGTTATTAAAATATTGAATAGCCGGTGTAACAGATGAGTTTTCGTCCGAAACCCTGATATACTTCCTAAGAGATTGTCCAGTTTGTACACGAAGTGCATCCAGTTTTTGCCGTAACTCTCTCTACTTTTTTGCACATGCTATGCGGGTGAAATGATGATACCTTGCCAAGTTTCAACCTTTTCAGAGTTCATTTTGTAGTGATTTTCACTTTCACGATGATTTAGCTCTGAAAACAAATCAGTAAATGCATCGAAAATAGCAAATTATGTCAGAAAGGGTTGAAAGTTTATGACGTGGATTTGAATTGTGCATCTGAACGCAAAAAAGTCCGGAGTTGTACTAAGTTATTAAAATATTGAATAGCCGGTGAAACAGATGAGTTTTCGTTCGAAACCCTGATATACTTCCTAAGAGATTGTCTAGTTTACACACGAAGTGCATTCACTTTTTGTCGTAACCCTCTCCACTTTTTTGTACATGCTATGCGGCTGAAATGATGATACCTTGCCAAGTTTCAACCTTTTCAGAGTTCGCTTCGTAGTGATTTTCACTTTCACGGTGATTTAGCTCTGAAAACAAATCAGTAAATGCATCGAAAATAGCATATTATGTCAGAAAGGGTTGAAAGTTGATGATGTGGATTTGAATTGTGCATCTGAATGCAAAAAAGTCCATAGTTGCTAAGTTATTAGAATATTGAATAGCCGGTGTAACAGATGAGTATTTGTGTGAAACCCTGATATACTTCCTAAGAGATTGTCAAGTTTGTACACGAAATGCATCCACTTTTTCCTGTAACCCTCTCTACTTTTTTGCACATGCCATGCGGGTGAAATGATGATACCTTGCCAAGTTTCAACTTTTTCAGAGTTCATTTTGTAGTGCTTTTCACTTTCACGGTGATTTAGCTCTGAAAACAAATCAGTAAATGCATCGAAAATAGCAAATTATGTCAGAATAGGTTGAAAGCAGATGACGTGGATTTGAATTGTGCATCTGAACGCAAAAAAATTCCGGAGTTGTACTAAGTTATTAAAATATTGAACGGCCGGTGTAAAAGATGAGTTTTCGTTTGAAACCTTGATATACTTCCTAAGAGATTGTGCAGTTTGTACACGAAGTGCATCCAGTTTTTGCCGTAACCTTATCTACTTTTTTGCACATGCTATGCGGATGAAATGATGATACCTTGCCAAGTTTCAACCTTTATAGAGTTCATTTTGTAGTGATTTTCACTTTCATGGTGATTTAGCTCTGAAAACAAATCAGTAAATGCATCGAAAATAGAAAATTACGTCAGCAAGGATTGAAAGCTGATGACGTGGATTTGAATTGTGCATCTGAACACAAAAAAAGCCCGGAGTTGTACTAAGTTATTAAAATATTGAATAGCCGGTGTAACAGATGAGTTTTCGTCCAAAACCCTGATATACTTCCTAAGAGATTGTCCAGTTCATACACGAAGTGCTTCCAATTTTTGCCGTAACCCTCTCTACTTTTTTGCACATGCTATGCGGGTGAAATGATAATACCTTGCCAAGTTTCAACCTTTTTAGAGTTCATTTTGTTGTGTTTTTCACTTTCACGGTGATTTAGCTCTGAAAACAAATCAGTAAATGCATCGAAAATAGCAAATTATATTAGAAAGGGTTGAAAGTTGATGATGTGGATTTGAATTGTGCAACTGAATGCAAAAAAAGTCCGGAGTTGTACTAAGTTCTTAAAATATTGAATAGCCTGTGTAACAGATGAGTTTTCGTCTGAAACCTTGATATTACTTCCTAAGAGATTGTCCAGTTTTTGCCATAACCTTCTCTACTTTTTTGCACATGCTATGCGGTTGAAATGATGATACCTTGCCAAGTTTCAACCTTTTCAGAGTTCATTTTGTAGTGCTTTTCACTTTCACGGTGATTTAGCTCTGGAAACAAATCAGTAAATGCATCGAAAATAGCAAATTATGTCAGAAAGGGTTGAAAGTTGATGACGTGGATTTGAATTGTTCCTCTGAATGCAAAAAAAGTCCGGAGTTGTACTAAGTTATTAAAATATTGAATAGCCGGTGTAACAGATGAGTTTTCGTTTGAAACCCTGATATACTTCCTAAGAGATTGTCTAGTTTGCACACGAAGTGCATCCACTTTTTGTCGTAACCCTCTCCACTTTTTTGCACATGCTATGCGGGTGAAATGATGATACGTTGCCAAGTTTCAACTTTTTTAGAGTTCATTTCGTAGTGATTTTCACTTTCACGGTGATTTAGCTCTGAAAACAAATCAGCAAATGCATCGAAAATAGCAAATTATGTCAGAAAGGGTTGAAAGTTGATGACGTGGATTTGAATTGTGCATCTGAATGCAAAAAAGTCCATAGTTGTACTAAGTTATTAGAATATTGAATAGCCGGTGTAACAGATGAGTTTTCGTGTGAAACCCTGATATACTTCCTAAGAGGTTGTCCAGTTTGTACACGAAGTGCATCCAGTTTTTCCTGTAACCCTCTCTACTTTTTTGCACATGCTATGCGGGTGAAATGATGATACCTTGCCAAGTTTCAACTTTTTCAGAGTTCATTTTGTAGTGCTTTTCACTTTCACGGTGATTTAGCTCTGAAAACAAATCAGTAAATGCATCAAAAATAGCAAATTATGTCAGAATAGGTTGAAAGCAGATGACATGGATTTGAATTGCGCATCTGAACGCAAAAAAATTCCGGATTTGTACTAAGTTATTAAAATATTGAACGACCGGTGTAAAAGATGAGTTTTCGTCTGAAACCTTGATATACTTCCTAAGAGATTGTGCAGTTTGTACACGAAGTGCATCCAGTTTTTCTCGTAACCTTATCTACTTTTTTGCACATGCTATGCGGATGAAATGATGATACCTTGCCAAGTTTCAACCTTTATAGAGTTCATTTTGTAGTGATTTTCACTTTCATGGTGATTTAGCTCTGAAAACAAATCAGTAAATGCATCGAAAATAGAAAATTACGTCAGAAAAGGTTGAAAGCTGATGACGTGGATTTGAATTGTGCATGTGAACGCAAAAAAAGCCCGGAGTTGTACTAAGTTATTAAAATATTGAATAGCCGGTGTAACAGATGAGTTTTCGTCCAAAACCCTGATATACTTCCTAAGAGATTGTCCTGTTCGTACACGAAGTGCTTCCAATTTTTGCCGTAACCCTCTCTACTTTTTTGCACATGCTATGCGGGTGAAATGATAATACCTTGCCAAGTTTCAACCTTTTTAGAGTTCATTTTGTTGTGTTTTTCACTTTCACGGTGATTTAGCTCTGAAAACAAATCAGTAAATGCATCGAAAATAGCAAATTATATTAGAAAGGGTTGAAAGTTGATGACGTGGATTTGAATTGTGCAACTGAACGCAAAAAAAAGTCCGGAGTTGTACTAAGTTCTTAAAATATTGAATAGCTTGTGTAACAGATGAGTTTTCGTCTGAAACCCTGATATTACTTCCTAAGAGATTGTCCAGTTTGTACACGAAGTGCATCCAGTTTTTGCCGTAACATTCTCTACTTTTTTGCACATGCTATGCGGGTGAAATGATGATACCTTGCCAAGTTTCAACCTGTTCAGAGTTAATTTTGTAGAGCTTTTCACTTTCACGGTGATTTAGCTCTGAAAACAAATCAGTAAATGCATCGAAAATAGCAAATTATGTCAGAAAGGGTTGAAAGTTGATGACGTGGATTTGAATTGTGCATCTGAACGCAAAAAAAGTCCAGAGTTGTACTAAGTTATTAAAATATTGAATAGCTGGTGTAACAAACGAGTTTTCGTCCGAAACCCTGATATACTTCCTAAGAGATTGTCCAGTTTGTACACGAAGTGCATCCATTTTTTGCCGTACCCCTCTCTACTTTTTTGCACATGCTATGCGGGTGAAATGATGATACCTTGCCAAGTTTCAACCTTTTCAGAGTTCATTTTGTAGTGATTTTCACTTTCACGGTGATTTAGCTCTGAAAACAAATTAGTAATGCATCGAAAATAGCAAATTATGTCAGAAAGGGTTGAAAGTTGATGACATGGAATTGAATTGTGCATCTGAACGCAAAAAAAGTCCGAATTTGTACTAAGTTACTAAAATATTGAATAGCCGGTGTAACAGATGAGTTTTCGTCCGAAACACCGATATACTTCCTAAGAGATTGTCTAGTTTGCACATGAAGTGCATCGAGTTTTTGTCGTAACCCTCTCCACTTTTTTGCACATGCTAGGCGGGTGAAATGATGATACCTTGCCAAGTTTCAACCTTTTCAGAGTTCATTTTGTAGTGCTTTTCAATTTGATGGTGATTTAGCTCTGAAAACAAATCAGTAAATGCATCGAAAATAGCAAATTATGTCAGAAAGGGTTGAAAGCTGATGACGTGGATTTGAATTGTGCATCTGAACGCAAAAAAGTCCATAGTTGTACTAAGTTATTAAAATAGTGAATAGCCGGTGTAACAGATGAGTTTTCGTGTGAAACCCTGATATACTTCCTAAGAGATTGTCCAGTTTGTACACGAAGTGCATCCAGTTTTTCCCGTAACCCTCTCTAATTTTTTGAACATGCTATGCGGGTGAAATGATGATACCTTGCCAAGTTTCAACCTTTTCAGAGTTCATTTTGTAGTGCTTTTCAATTTGACGGTGATTTAGCTCTGAAAATAAATTAGTAAATGCATCGAAAATAGCAAATTATGTCAGAAAGGGTTGAAAGCTGATGACGTGGATTTGAATTGTGCATCTGAACGAAAAAAATTCCGGAGTTGTACTAAGTTATTAAAATATTGAATGGCCGGTGTAAAAGATGAGTTTTCGTCTGAAACCTTGATATACTTCCTAAGAGATTGTGCAGTTTGTACACGAAGTGCATCCAGTTTTTGCCGTAACCCTATCTACTTTTTTGCACATGCTATGCGGATGAAATGATGATACCTTGCCAAGTTTCAACCTTTATAGAGTTCATTTTGTAGTGATTTTCACTTTCATGGTGATTTAGCTTTGAAAACAAATCAGTAAATGCATCGAAAATAGAAAATTATGTCAGAAAGGGTTGAAAGTTGATGACGTGGATTTGAATTGTGCATCTGAACGCAAAAAAAGTCCGGAGTTGTACTAAGTTATTAAAATATTGAATAATCAGTGTAACAGATGAGTTCTCGTCTGAAACCCTAATATACTTCCTAAGAGATTGTCCAGTTTGTACACGAAGTGCATCCAGTTTTTGCCGTAACATTCTCTACTTTTTTGCACATGCTATGCGGGTGAAATGATGATTCCTTGCCAAGTTTCAACCTGTTCAGAGTTCATTTTGTTGTGCTTTTCACTTTCATGGTGATTTAGCTCTGAAAACAAATTAGTAAATGCATCGAAAATAGCAAATTATGTCAGAAAGGGTTGAAAGTTGATGAGGTGGATTTGAATTGTGCATCTGAACGCAAAAAAAGTCCGGAGTTGTACTAAGTTATTAAAATATTGAATAACCGGTGTAACAGATGAGTTTTCGTCTGAAACCCTGATATACTTCCTAAGAGATTGTCCAGTTTGTACCCGAAGTGCATCCAGTTTTTGCCATAACCCTCTCTACTTTTTTGCACATGCTATGCGGGTGAAACGATGATACCTTGCCAAGTTTCAACCTTTTCAAAGTTCATTTTGTAGTGCTTTTCACTTTCACGGTGATTTAGCTCTGAAAACAAATCAGTAAATGCATCGAAAATAGCAAACTATGTCAGAAAGGGTTGAAAGTTGATGACGTGGATTTGAATTGTGCATCTGAACGCAAAAAAAGTCTAGAGTTGTACTAAGTTATTAAAATATTGAATGGCCGGTGTAAAAGATGAGTTTTCATCTGAAACCTTGATATACTTCCTAAGAGATTGTGCAGTTTGTACACGAAGTGCATCCAGTTTTTGCCGTAACCCTATCTACTTTTTTGCACATGCTATGCGGATGAAATGATGATACCTTGCCAAGTTTCAACCTTTATAGAGTTCATTTTGTAGTGATTTTCACTTTCATGTTGATTTAGCTCTGAAAACAAATCAGTAAATGCATCGAAAATAGAAAATTATGTCAGAAAGGGTTGAAAGTTGATGACGTGGATTTGAATTGTGCATCTAAACGCAAAAAAAGTCCGGAGTTGTACTAAGTTATTAAAATATTGAATAATCGGTGTAACAGATGAGTTTTCGTCTGAAACCCTAATATACTTCCTAAGAGATTGTCCAGTTTGTACACGAAGTGCATCCAGTTTTTGCCGTAACATTCTCTACTTTTTTGCACATGCTATGCGGGTGAAATGATGATTCCTTGCCAAGTTTCAACCTGTTCAGAGTTCATTTTGTAGTGCTTTTCACTTTCATGGTGATTTAGCTCTGAAAACAAATCAGTAAATGCATCGAAAATAGCAAATTATGTCACAAAGGGTTGAAAGTTGATGATGTGGATTTGAATTGTGCATCTGAACACAAAAAAAGTCCGGACTTGTACTAAGTTATTAAAATATGGAATAACCGGTGTAACAGATGAGTTTTCGTCTAAAACCCTGATATACTTCCTAAGAGATTGTCCAGTTTGTACCCGAAGTGCATCCAGTTTTTGTCATAACCCTCTCTACTTTTTTGCACATGCTATGCGGGTGAAACGATGATACCTTGCCAGGTTTCAACCTTTTCAAAGTTCATTTTGTAGTGCTTTTCACTTTCACGGTGATTTAGCTCTGAAAACAAATCAGTAAATGCATCGAAAATAGCAAATTATGTCAAAAAGGGTTGAAAGTTGATGACGTGGATTTGAATTATGCATCTGAACGCAAAAAAAGTCTAGAGTTGTACTAAGTTATTAAAATATTGAATTACCGGCGTAACAGACGAGTTTTCGTCCAAAACCCTGATATACTTCCTAAGAGATTGTCCATTTTTTGCCGTAACCCTCTCTACTTTTTTGCACATGCTATGCGGGTGAAATGATGATACCGTGCCAAGTTTCAACCTTTTCAGAGTTCATTTTGTAGTGATTTTCACTTTCACGGTGATTTAGCTCTGAAAACAAATTAGTAAATGCATCGAAAATAGCAAATTATGTCAGAAAGGGTTGAAAGTTGATGACGTGGATTTGAATTGTGCATCCGAACGCAAAAAAGTCCTGATTTGTACTAAGTTACTAAAATATTGAATAGTCGGTGTAACAGATGAGTTTTCGTCCGAAACACCGATATACTTCCTAAGAGATTGTCTAGTTTGCACACGAAGTGCATCGAGTTTTTGTCGTAACCCTCTCCACCTTTTTGCACATGCTATGCGGGTGAAATGATGATACCTTGCCAAGTTTCAACCTTTACAGAGTTTGTTTTGTAGTGATTTTCACTTTCACGGTGATTTAGCTCTGAAACCAAATCAGTAAATGCATCGAAAATAGCAAATTATGTCAGAAAGGATTGAAAGTTAATGACGTGGATTTGAATTGTGCATCTGAACGCAAAAAAGTCCATAGTTGTACTAAGTTATTAAAATAGTGAATAGCCGGTGTAACAGATGAGTTTTCGTGTGAAACCCTGATATACTTCCTAAGAGATTGTCCAGTTTGTACATGAAGTGCATCAAGTTTTTCCCGTAACCCTCTCTACTTTTTTGCACATGCTATGCGGGTGAAATGATGATACCTTGCCAAGTTTCAACCTTTTCAGAGTTCATTTTGTAGTGCTTTTCAATTCGACGGTGATTTAGCTCTGAAAACAAAACAGTCAATGCATCGAAAATAGCAAATTATGTCAGAAAGGGTTGAAAGCTGATGACGTGGATTTGAATTGTGCATGTGAACACAAAAAAAATCTGGAGTTGTACTAAGTTATTAAAATATTGAACGGCCGGTGTAAAAGATGAGTTTTCGTCTGAAACCTTGATATTCTTCCTAAGAGATTGTGAAGTTTGTACACGAAGTGCATCCAGTTTTTGCCGTAACCCTATCTAATTTTTTGCACATGCTATGCGGATGAAATGATGATGCCTTGCCAAGTTTCTACCTTAATAGAGTTCATTTTTTAGTGCTTTTCAATTTGACGGTGATTTAGCTCTGAAAACAAATCAGTAAATGCATCGAAAATAGAAAATTATGTCAGATAGGGTTGAAAGCTGATAATGCGGATTTGAATTGTGCATCTGAATGCAAAAAAAGTCCGGCATTGTTCTAAGTTATTAAAATATTGAATAGCCGGTGTAACAGATGAGTTTTTGTCCGAAACCCTGATATACTTTCTAAGAGATTGTCCAGTTTGTACACGAAGTGCATCCAGTTTTTGCCATAACCCTCTCTACTTTTTTACACATGCTATGCGGGTGAAATGATGATACCTTGCCAAGTTTCAACCTTTTCAGAGTTCATTTTGTAGTGCTTTTCACTTTCACGGTGATTTAGCTCTGAAAACAAATCAGTAAATGCATTGAAAATAGCAAATTATATCAGAAAGGGTTGAAAGTTGATGATGTGGATTTGAATTGTGCATCTGAACGCAAAAAAAAGTTCGGAGTTGTACTAAGTTATTATAATATTGAATAGCCTGTGTAACAGATGAGTTTTCGTCCGAAACCCTGATATACTTCCTAAGAGATTGTCCAGTTTGTACACGAAGTGCATCCAGTATTTGCCGTAACATTCTCTACTTTTTTGCGCATGCTATGCGGGTGAAATGATGATACCTTGCCAAGTTTCAACCTGTTCAGAGTTCATTTTGTAGTGCTTTTCACTTTCACGGTGATTTAGCTCTAAAAACAAATCAGTAAATGCATCGAAAATAGCAAATTATGTCAGAAAGGGTTGAAAGTTGATGACGTGGATTTGAATTGTGCATCTGAACGCAAAAAAAGTCCGGAGTTGTACTAAGTTATTAAAATATTGAATAACCGGTGTAACAGATGAGTTTTCGTCTGAAACCCTGATATACTTCCTTAGAGATTGTCCAGTTTGTACCCGAGTGCATCCAGTTTTTGCCATAACCCTCTCTACTTTTTTGCACATGCTATGAGGGTGAAACGATGATACCTTGCCAAGTTTCAACCTTTTCAAAGTTCATTTTGTAGTGCTTTTCACTTTCACGGTGATTTAGCTCTGAAAACAAATCAGTAAATGCATCGAAAATAGCAAATTATGTCAGAAAGGGTTGAAAGCTGATGACGTGGATTTGAATTGTGCATCTGAACGCAAAAAAAGTCTAGAGTTGTACTAAGTTATTAAAATATTGAATGGCCGGTGTAAAAGATGAGTTTTCATCTGAAACCTTGATATACTTCCTAAGAGATTGTGCAGTTTGTACACGAAGTGCATCCAGTTTTTGCCGTAACCCTATCTACTTTTTTGCACATGCTATGCGGATGAAATGATGATACCTTGCCAAGTTTCAACCTTTATAGAGTTCATTTTGTAGTGATTTTCACTTTCATGTTGATTTAGCTCTGAAAACAAATCAGTAAATGCATCGAAAATAGCAAATTATGTCAGAAATGGTTGAAAGTTGATAACGTGGATTTGAATTGTGCATCTAAACGCAAAAAAAGTCCGGAGTTGTACTAAGTTATTAAAATATTGAATAATCGGTGTAACAGATGAGTTTTCGTCTGAAACCCTAATATACTTCCTAAGAGATTGTCCAGTTTGTACACGAAGTGCATCCAGTTTTTGCCGTAACATTCTCTACTTTTTTGCACATGCTATGCGGGTGAAATGATGATTCCTTGCCAAGTTTCAACCTGTTCAGAGTTCATTTTGTAGTGCTTTTCACTTTCATGGTGATTTAGCTCTCAAAACAAATCAGTAAATGCATCGAAAATAGCAAATTATGTCACAAAGGGTTGAAAGTTGATGATGTGGATTTGAATTGTGCATCTGAACACAAAAAAAGTCCGGACTTGTACTAAGTTATTAAAATATGGAATAACCGGTGTAACAGATGAGTTTTCGTCTAAAACCCTGATATACTTCCTAAGAGATTGTCCAGTTTGTACCCGAAGTGCATCCAGTTTTTGTCATAACCCTCTCTACTTTTTTGCACATGCTATGCGGGTGAAACGATGATACCTTGCCAGGTTTCAACCTTTTCAAAGTTCATTTTGTAGTGCTTTTCACTTTCACGGTGATTTAGCTCTGAAAACAAATCAGTAAATGCATCGAAAATAGCAAATTATGTCAAAAAGGGTTGAAAGTTGATGACGTGGATTTGAATTATGCATCTGAACGCAAAAAAAGTCTAGAGTTGTACTAAGTTATTAAAATATTGAATTGCCGGCGTAACAGACGAGTTTTCGTCCAAAACCCTGATATACTTCCTAAGAGATTGTCCATTTTTTGCCGTAACCCTCTCTACTTTTTTGCACATGCTATGCGGGTGAAATGATGATACCGTGCCAAGTTTCAACCTTTTCAGAGTTCATTTTGTAGTGATTTTCACTTTCACGGTGATTTAGCTCTGAAAACAAATTAGTAAATGCATCGAAAATAGCAAATTATGTCAGAAAGGGTTGAAAGTTGATGACGTGGATTTGAATTGTGCATCCGAACACAAAAAAGTCCTGATTTGTACTAAGTTACTAAAATATTGAATAGTCGGTGTAACAGATGAGTTTTCGTCCGAAACACCGATATACTTCCTAAGAGATTGTCTAGTTTGCACACGAAGTGCATCGAGTTTTTGTCGTAACCCTCTCCACCTTTTTGCACATGCTATGCGGGTGAAATGATGATACCTTGCCAAGTTTCAACCTTTACAGAGTTTGTTTTGTAGTGATTTTCACTTTCACGGTGATTTAGCTCTGAAACCAAATCAGTAAATGCATCGAAAATAGCAAATTATGTCAGAAAGGATTGAAAGTTAATGACGTGGATTTGAATTGTGCATCTGAACGCAAAAAAGTCCATAGTTGTACTAAGTTATTAAAATAGTGAATAGCCGGTGTAACAGATGAGTTTTCGTGTGAAACCCTGATATACTTCCTAAGAGATTGTCCAGTTTGTACATGAAGTGCATCAAGTTTTTCCCGTAACCCTCTCTACTTTTTTGCACATGCTATGCGGGTGAAATGATGATACCTTGCCAAGTTTCAACCTTTTCAGAGTTCATTTTGTAGTGCTTTTCAATTCGACGGTGATTTAGCTCTGAAAACAAAACAGTCAATGCATCGAAAATAGCAAATTATGTCAGAAAGGGTTGAAAGCTGATGACGTGGATTTGAATTGTGCATGTGAACACAAAAAAAATCTGGAGTTGTACTAAGTTATTAAAATATTGAACGGCCGGTGTAAAAGATGAGTTTTCGTCTGAAACCTTGATATTCTTCCTAAGAGATTGTGAAGTTTGTACACGAAGTGCATCCAGTTTTTGCCGTAACCCTATCTAATTTTTTGCACATGCTATGCGGATGAAATGATGATACCTTGCCAAGTTTCTACCTTAATAGAGTTCATTTTTTAGTGCTTTTCAATTTGACGGTGATTTAGCTCTGAAAACAAATCAGTAAATGCATCGAAAATAGAAAATTATGTCAGATAGGGTTGAAAGCTGATAATGTGGATTTGAATTGTGCATCTGAATGCAAAAAAAGTCCGGCATTGTTCTAAGTTATTAAAATATTGAATAGCCGGTGTAACAGATGAGTTTTCGTCCGAAACCCTGATATACATTCTAAGAGATTGTCCAGTTTGTACACGAAGTGCATCCAGTTTTTGCCATAACCCTCTCTACTTTTTGGCACATGCTATGCGGGTGAAATGATGATACCTTGCCAAGTTTCAACCTTTTCAGAGTTCATTTTGTAGTGCTTTTCACTTTCACGGTGATTTAGCTCTGAAAACAAATCAGTAAATGCATCGAAAATAGCAAATTATATCAGAAAGGGTTGAAAGTTGATGATGTGGATTTGAATTGTGCATCTGAACGCAAAAAAAGTTCGGAGTTGTACTAAGTTATTATAATATTGAATAGCCTGTGTAACAGATGAGTTTTCGTCCGAAACCCTGATATACTTCCTAAGAGATTGTCCAGTTTGTACACGAAGTGCATCCAGTATTTGCCGTAACATTCTCTACTTTTTTGCGCATGCTATGCGGGTGAAATGATGATACCTTGCCAAGTTTCAACCTGTTCAGAGTTCATTTTGTAGTGCTTTTCACTTTCACGGTGATTTAGCTCTAAAAACAAATCAGTAAATGCATCGAAAATAGCAAATTATGTCAGAAAGGGTTGAAAGTTGATGACGTGGATTTGAATTGTGCATCTGAACGCAAAAAAAGTCCGGAGTTGTACTAAGTTATTAAAATATTGAATAACCGGTGTAACAGATGAGTTTTCGTCTGAAACCCTGATATACTTCCTTAGAGATTGTCCAGTTTGTACCCGAGTGCATCCAGTTTTTGCCATAACCCTCTCTACTTTTTTGCACATGCTATGAGGGTGAAACGATGATACCTTGCCAAGTTTCAACCTTTTCAAAGTTCATTTTGTAGTGCTTTTCACTTTCACGGTGATTTAGCTCTGAAAACAAATCAGTAAATGCATCGAAAATAGCAAATTATGTCAGAAAGGGTTGAAAGCTGATGACGTGGATTTGAATTGTGCATCTGAACGCAAAAAAAGTCTAGAGTTGTACTAAGTTATTAAAATATTGAACGGCCGGTGTAACAGACGAGTTTTCGTCCAAAACCCTGATATACTTCCTAAGAGATTGTCCAGTTTGTACACGAAGTGCATCCATTTTTTGCTGTAACCCTCTCTACTTCTTTGCACATGCTATGCGGGTGAAATGATGATACCTTGCCAAGTTTCAACCTTTTCAGAGATCATTATGTAGTGATTTTCACTTTCACGGTGATTTAGCTCTGAAAACAAATTAGTAAATGCTTCGAAAATAGCAAATTATGTCAGAAACGGTTGAAAGTTGATGACGTGGATTTGAATTGTGCATCCGAACGCAAAAAAATTCCGGATTTGTACTAAGTTACTAAAATGTTGAATAGCCGGTGTAACAGATGAGTTTTCGTCCGAAACACCAATATACTTCCTAAGAGATTGTCTAGTTTGCACACGACGTGCATCGAGTTTTTGTCGTAACCCTCTCCACTTTTTTGCACATGCTATGCGGGTGAAATGATGATACCTTGCCAAGTTTCAACCTTTACAGAGTTTGTTTCGTAGTGACTTTCACTTTCACGGTGATTTAGCTCTGAAAACAAATTAGTAAATGCATCGAAAATAGCAAATTATGTTAGAAAGGGTTGAAAGTTGATGATGTGGATTTGAATTTTGCATCTGAACGCAAAAAAAGTCCGGAGTTGTACTAAGTTATTAAAATATTGAATAGCCTGTGTAACAGATGAGTTTTCGTTCGAAACCCTGATATACTTCCTAAGAGATTGTCCAGTTTGTACACGAAGTGCATCCAGTTTTTGCCGTGACATTCTCTACTTTTTTGCGCATGCTATGCGGGTGAAATGATGATACCTTGCCAAGTTTCAACCTGTTCAGAGTTCATTTTGTACTCCTTTTCACTTTCACGATGATTTAGCTCTGAAAACAAATCAGTAAATGCATCGAAAATAGCAAATTATGTCAGAAAGGGTTGAAAGTTGATGACGTGGATTTGAATTGTGCATCTGAACGCAAAAAAAGTCTGGAGTTGTACTAAGTTATTAAAATATTGAATAACCGGTGTAACAGATGAGTTTTCGTCTGAAACCCTGATATACTTCCTAAGAGATTGTCCAGTTTGTACCCGAAGTGCATCCATTTTTTGCCGTAACCCTCTCTACTTTTTTGCACATGCTATGCGGGTGAAATGATGATACCTTGCCAAGTTTCAACCTGTTCAGAGTTCATTTTGTACTCCTTTTCACTTTCACGGTGATTTAGCTCTGAAAACAAATTAGTAAATGCATCGAAAATAGCAAATTATGTCAGAAAGGGTTGAAAGTTGATGACGTGGATTTGAATTGTGCATCTGAATGCAAAAAAAGCCCGGATTTGTACTAAGTTGTTAAAATATTGAATAGCCGGTGTAACAAATGAGTTTTCGTCCGAAACACCGATATACTTCCTAAGAGATTGTCTAGTTTGCACACGAAGTGCATCGAGTTTTTGTCGTAACCCTCTCCACTTTTTTGCACATGCTATGCGGGTGAAATGATGATACCTTGCCAAGTTTCAACCTTTTCAGAGTTCATTTTGTAGTGCTTTTCAATTTGACGGTGATTTAGCTCTGAAAACAAATCAGTAAATGCATCGAAAATAGCAAATTATGTCAGAAAGGGTTGAAAGCTGATGACGTGGATTTGAATTGCGCATGTGAACGCAAAAAAAATCCAGAGTTGTACTAAGTTATTAAAATATTGAACGGCCGGTGTAAAAGATGAGTTTTCGTCTGAAACCTTGATATACTTCCTAAGAGATTGTGCAGTTTGTACACGAAGTGCATCCAGTTTTTGCCGTAACCCTATCTACTTTTTTGCACATGCTATGCGGATGAAATGATGATACCTTGCCAAGTTTCTACCTTTATAGAGTTCATTTTGTAGTGATTTTCACTTTCATGGTGATTTAGCTCTGAAAACAAATCAGTAAATGCATCGAAAATAGAAAATTATGTCAGAAAGGGTTGAAAGTTGATAATGTGGATTTGAATTGTGCATCTGAATGCAAAAAAAGTCCCGAGTTGTACTAAGTTATTAAAATATTGAACGGCCGGTGTAAAAGATGAGTTTTCGTCCGAAACCCTGATATACTTCCTAAGAGATTGTCCAGTTTGTACACGAAGTGCTTCCAATTTTTGCCGTAACCCTCTCTACTTTTTTGTGCATGCTATGCGGGTGAAATGATGATACCTTGCCAAGTTTCAACCTGTTCAGAGTTCATTTTGTAGTGCTTTTCACTTTCACGATGATTTAGCTCTGAAAACAAATCAGTAAATGCATCGAAAATAGCAAATTATGTCAGAAAGGGTTGAAAGTTGATGACGTGGATTTGAATTTTGCATCTGAACGCAAAAAAAGTCCGGAGTTGTACTAAGTTATTAAAATATTGAATAACCGGTGTAACAGATGAGTTTTCGTCTCAAACCCTGATATACTTCCTAAGAGATTGTCCAGTTTGTACCCGAAGTGCATCCATTTTTTGCCGTAACCCTCTCTACTTTTTTGCACATGCTATGCGGGTGAAATGATGATACCTTGCCATGTGTCAACCTTTTCAGAGTTCATTTTGTAGTGATTTTCACTTTCACGGTGATTTAGCTCTGAAAACAAATTAGTAAATGCATCGAAAATAGCAAATTATGTCAGAAAGGGTTGAAAGTTGATGACGTGGATTTGAATTGTGCATCTGAATGCAAAAAAGCCCGGATTTGTACTAAGTTATTAAAATATTGAATAGCCGGTGTAACAAATGAGTTTTCGTCCGAAACACCGATATACTTCCTAAGAGATTGTCTAGTTTGCACACGAAGTGCATCGAGTTTTTGTCGTAACCCTCTCCACTTTTTTGCACATGCTATGCGGGTGAAATGATGATACCTTGCCAAGTTTCAACCTTTTCAGAGTTCGTTTCGTAGTGATTTTCACTTTCACGGTGATTTAGCTCTGAAAACAAATCAGTAAATGCATCGAAAATAGCAAATTATGTCAGAAAGGGTTGAAAGTTGATGACGTGGATTTGAATTGTGCATCTGAACGCAAAAAATTCCATAGTTGTACTAAGTTATTAAAATAGTGAATAGCCGGTGTAACAGATGAGTTTTCGTGTGAAACCCTAATATACTTCCTAAGAGATTGTCCAGTTTGTACACGAAGTGCATCCAGTTTTTCCCGTAACCCTCTCTACTTTTTTGCACATGCTATGCGGGTGAAATGATGATACCTTGCCAAGTTTCAACCTTTTCAGAGTTCATTTTGTAGTGCTTTTCAATTTGACGGTGATTTAGCTCTGAAAACAAATCAGTAAATGCATCGAAAATAGCAAATTATGTCAGAAAGGGTTGAAAGCTGATGACGTGGATTTGAATTGCGCATGTGAACGCAAAAAAAATCCGGAGTTGTACTAAGTTATTAAAATATTGAACGGCCGGTGTAAAAGATGAGTTTTCGTCTGAAACCTTGATATACTTCCTAAGAGATTGTGCAGTTTGTACACGAAGTGCATCCAGTTTTTGCCGTAACCCTATCTACTTTTTTGCACATGCTATGCGGATGAAATGATGATACCTTGCCAAGTCTCTACCTTTATAGAGTTCATTTTGTAGTGATTTTCACTTTCATGGTGATTTAGCTCTGAAAACAAATCAGTAAATGCATCGAAAATAGAAAATTATGTCAGAAAGGGTTGAAAGTTGATAATGTGGATTTGAATTGTGCATCTGAATGCAAAAAAAGTCCCGAGTTGTACTAAGTTATTAAAATATTGAACGGCCGGTGTAAAAGATGAGTTTTCGTCCGAAACCCTGATATACTTCCTAAGAGATTGTCCAGTTTGTACACGAAGTGCTTCCAATTTTTGCCGTAACCCTCTCTACTTTTTTGCGCATGCTATGCGGGTGAAATGATGATACCTTGCCAAGTTTCAACCTGTTCAGAGTTCATTTTGTAGTGCTTTTCACTTTCACGATGATTTAGCTCTGAAAACAAATCAGTAAATGCATCGAAAATAGCAAATTATGTCAGAAAGGGTTGAAAGTTGATGACGTGGATTTGAATTTTGCATCTGAACGCAAAAAAAGTCCGGAGTTGTACTAAGTTATTAAAATATTGAATTAGCGGTGTAACAGATGAGTTTTCGTCTCAAACCCTGATATACTTCCTAAGAGATTATCCAGTTTGTACCCGAAGTGCATCCATTTTTTGCCGTAACCCTCTCTACTTTTTTGCACATGCTATGCGGGTGAAATGATGATACCTTGCCATGTGTCAACCTTTTCAGAGTTCATTTTGTAGTGATTTTCACTTTCACGGTGATTTAGCTCTGAAAACAAATTAGTAAATGCATCGAAAATAGCAAATTATGTCAGAAAGGGTTGAAAGTTGATGACGTGGATTTGAATTGTGCATCTGAATGCAAAAAAAGACCGGATTTGTACTAAGTTATTAAAATATTGAATAGCCGGTGTAACAAATGAGTTTTCGTCCGAAACACCGATATACTTCCTAAGAGATTGTCTAGTTTGCACACGAAGTGCATCGAGTTTTTGTCGTAACCCTCTCCACTTTTTTGCACATGCTATGCGGGTGAAATGATGATACCTTGCCAAGTTTCAACCTTTTCAGAGTTCGTTTCGTAGTGATTTTCACTTTCACGGTGATTTAGCTCTGAAAACAAATCAGTAAATGCATCGAAAATAGCAAATTATGTCAGAAAGGGTTGAAAGTTGATGACGTGGATTTGAATTGTGCATCTGAACGCAAAAAATTCCATAGTTGTACTAAGTTATTAAAGTAGTGAATAGCCGGTGTAACAGATGAGTTTTCGTGTGAAACCCTAATATACTTCCTAAGAGATTGTCCAGTTTGTACACGAAGTGCATCCAGTTTTTCCCGTAACCCTCTCTACTTTTTTGCACTGCTATGCGGGTGAAATGATGATACCTTGCCAAGTTTCAACCTTTTCAGAGTTCATTTTGTAGTGCTTTTCAATTTGACGGTGATTTAGCTCTAAAAACAAATCAGTAAATGCATCGAAAATAGCAAATTATGTCAGAAAGGGTTGAAAGCTGATGACGTGGATTTGAATTGCGCATGTGAACGCAAAAAAAATCCGGAGTTGTACTAAGTTATTAAAATATTGAACGGCCGGTGTAAAAGATGAGTTTTCGTCTGAAACCTTGATATACTTCCTAAGAGATTGTGCAGTTTGTACACGAAGTGCATCCAGTTTTTGCCGTAACCCTATCTACTTTTTTGCACATGCTATGCGGATGAAATGATGATACCTTGCCAAGTTTCTACCTTTATAGAGTTCATTTTGTAGTGATTTTCACTTTCATGGTGATTTAGCTCTGAAAACAAATCAGTAAATGCATCAAAAATAGAAAATTATGTCAGAAAGGGTTGTAAGTTGATAATGTGGATTTGAATTGTGCATCTGAATGCAAAAAAAGTCCCGAGTTTTACTAAGTTATTAAAATATTGAACGGCCGGTGTAAAAGATGAGTTTTCGTCCGAAACCCTGATATACTTCCTAAGAGATTGTCCAGTTTGTACACGAAGTGCTTCCAATTTTTGCCGTAACCCTCTCTACTTTTTTGCGCATGCTATGCGGGTGAAATGATGATACCTTGCCAAGTTTCAACCTGTTCAAAGTTCATTTTGTAGTGCTTTTCACTTTCATGATGATTTAGCTCTGAAAACAAATTAGTAAATGCATCGAAAATAGCAAATTATGTCAGAAAGGGTTGAAAGTTGATGACGTGGATTTGAATTTTGCATCTGAACGCAAAAAAAGTCCGGAGTTGTACTAAGTTATTCAAATATTGAATAACCGGTGTAACAGATGAGTTTTCGTCTGAAACCCTGATATACTTCCTAAGAGATTGTCCAGTTTGTACCCGAAGTGCATCCATTTTTTGCCGTAACCCTCTCTACTTTTTTGCACATGCTATGCGGGTGAAATGATGATACCTTGCCTTGTGTCAACCTTTTCAGAGTTCATTTTGTAGTGATTTTCACTTTCACGGTGATTTAGCTCTGAAAACAAATTAGTAAATGCATCGAAAATAGCAAATTATGTCAGAAAGGGTTGAAAGTTGATGACGTGGATTTGAATTGTGCATCTGAATGCAAAAAAAGCACGGATTTGTACTAAGTTATTAAAATATTGAATAGCCGGTGTAACAAATGAGTTTTCGTCTGAAACACCGATATACTTCCTAAGAGATTGTCTAGTTTGCACACGAAGTGCATCGAGTTTTTGTCGTAACCCTCTCCACTTTTTTGCACATGCTATGCGGGTGAAATAATGATACCTTGCCAAGTTTCAACCTTTTCAGAGTTCGTTTCGTAGTGATTTTCACTTTCACGGTGATTTAGCTCTGAAAACAAATCAGTAAATGCATCGAAAATAGCAAATTATGTCAGAAAGGGTTGAAAGTTGATGACGTGGATTTGAATTGTGCATCTGAACGCAAAAAAGTCCATAGTTGTACTAAGTTATTAAAATAGTGAATAGCCGGTGTAACAAATGAGTTTTCGTGTGAAACCCTGATATACTTCCTAAGAGATTGTCCAGTTTGTACACGAAGTGCATCCAGTTTTTCCCGTAACCCTCTCTACTTTTTTGCACATGCTATGCGGGTGAAACGATGATACCTTGCCAAGTTTCAACCTTTTCAGAGTTCATTTTGTAGTGCTTTTCAATTTGACGGTGATTTAGCTCTAAAAACAAATCAGTAAATGCATCGAAAATAGCAAATTATGTCAGAAAGGGTTGAAAGCTGATGACGTGGATTTGAATTGTGCATGTGAACGCAAAAAAAATCCGAAGTTGTACTAAGTTATTAAAATATTGAACGGCCGGTGTAAAAGATGAGTTTTCGTCTGAAACCTTGATATACTTCCTAAGAGATTGTGCAGTTTGTACACGAAGTGCATCCAGTTTTTGCCGTGACCCTATCTACTTTTTTGCACATGCTATGCGGATGAAATGATGATACCTTGCCAAGTTTCTACCTTTATAGAGTTCATTTTGTAGTGATTTTCACTTTCATGGTGATTTAGCTCTGAAAACAAATCAGTAAATGCATCGAAAATAGAAAATTATGTCAGAAAGGGTTGAAAGTTGATAATGTGGATTTGAATTGTGCATCTGAATGCAAAAAAAGTCCGGAGTTGTACTAAGTTATTAAAATATTGAACGGCCGGTGTAAAAGATGAGTTTTCGTCCGAAACCCTGATATGCTTCCTAAGAGATTGTCCAGTTTGTACACGAAGTGCTTCCAATTTTTGCCGTAACCCTCTCTACTTTTTTGCACATGCTATGCGGGTGAAATGATGATACCTTGCCAAGTTTCAACCTTTTCAGAGTTCATTTTGTAGTGCTTTTCACTTTCACGGTGATTTAGCTCTGAAAACAAATCAGTAAATGCATCGAAAATAGCAAATTATATCAGAAAGGGTACAAAGTTGATGATGTGGATTTGAATTGTGCATCTGAACGCAAAAAAAAGTCCGGAGTTGTACTAAGTTATTAAACTATTGAATAGCCTGTGTAACAGATGAGTTTTCGTCCGAAACCCTGATATACTTCCTAAGAGATTGTCCAGTTTGTACACGAAGTGGATCCAGTTTTTGCCGTAACTTTCTCTACTTTTTTGCGCATGCTATGCAGGTGAAATGATGGTACCTTGCCAAGTTTCAACCTGTTCAGATTTCATTTTGTAGTCCTTTTCACTTTCACGGTGATTTAGCTCTGAAAACAAATCAGTAAATGCATCGAAAATAGCAAATTATGTCAGACAGGGTTGAAAGTTGATGACGTGGATTTGAATTGTGCATCTGAACGCAAAAAAAGTCGGGAGTTGTACAAAGTTACTAAAATATTGAATAACCGGTGTAACAGATGAGTTTTCGTCTGAAACCCTGATATACTTCCTAAAAGATTGTCCAGTTTGTACCTGAAGTGCATCCAGTTTTTGCCATAACCCTCTCTACTTTTTTGCACATGCTATGCGGGTGAAACGATGATACCTTGCCAAGTTTCAACCTTTTCAGAGTTCATTTTGTAGTGCTTTTCACTTTCACGGTGATTTAGCTCTGAAAACAAATCAGTAAATGCATCGAAAATAGCAAATTATGTCAGAAAGGGTTGAAAGTTGATGACGTGGATTTGAATTGTGCATCTGAACGCAAAAAAGTCTACAGTTGTACTAAGTTATTAAAATATTGAATAGCCGGTGTAACAGACGAGTTTTCGTCCGAAACCCTTATATACTTCCTAAGAGATTGTCCAGTTTGTACACGAAGTGCATCCATTTTTTGCCGTAACCCTCTCTACTTTTTTGCACATGCTATGCGGGTGAAATGATGATACCTTGCCATGTGTCAACCTTTTCAGAGTTCATTTTGTAGTGATTTTCACTTTCACGGTGATTTAGCTCTGAAAACAAATTAGTAAATGCATCGAAAATAGCAAATTATGTCAGAAAGGGTTGAAAGTTGATGACGTGGATTTGAATTGTGCATCTGAACGCAAAAAAAGCCCGGATTTGTACTAAGTTATTAAAATATTGAATAGCCGGTGTAACAGATGAGTTTTCGTCCGAAACACCGATATACTTCCTAAGAGATTGTCTAGTTTGCACACGAAGTGCATCGAGTTTTTGTCGTAACCCTCTCCACTTTTTTGCACATGCTATGCGGGTGAAATGATGATACCTTGCCAAGTTTCAACCTTTTCAGAGTTCGTTTCGTAGTGATTTTCACTTTCACGGTGATTTAGCTCTGAAAACAAATCAGTAAATGCATCGAAAATAGCAAATTATGTCAGAAAGGGTTGAAAGATGATGACGTGGATTTGAATTGTGCATCTGAACGCAAAAAAGTCCATAGTTGTACTAAGTTATTAAAATAGTGAATAGCCGGTGTAACAGATGAGTTTTCGTGTGAAACCCTGATATACTTCCTAAGAGATTGTCCAGTTTGTACCTGAAGTGCTTCCAGTTTTTGCCGTAACATTCTCTACTTTTTTGCGCATGCTATGCGGGTGAAATGATGGTACATTGCCAAGTTTCAACCTGTTCAGAGTTCATTTTGTAGTCCTTTTCACTTTCACGGTGATTTAGCTCTGAAAACAAATCAGTAAATGCATCGAAAATAGCAAATTATGTCAGAAAGGGTTGAAAGCTGATGACGTGGATTTGAATTGTGCATGTGAACGCAAAAAAAATCCGGAGTTGTACTAAGTTATTAAAATATTGAACGGACGGTGTAAAAGATGAGTTTTCGTCTGAAACCTTGATATACTTCCTAAGAGATTGTGCAGTTTGTACACGAAGTGCATCCAGTTTTTGCCGTAACCCTATCTACTTTTTTGCACATGCTATGCGGATGAAATGATGATACCTTGCCAAGTTTCTACCTTTATAGAGTTCATTTTGTAGTGATTTTCACTTTCATGGTGATTTAGCTCTGAAAACAAATCAGTAAATGCATCGAAAATAGAAAATTATGTTAGAAAGGGTTGTAAGTTGATAATGTGGATTTGAATTGTGCATCTGAATGCAAAAAAAGTCCGGAGTTGTACTAAGTTATTAAAATATTGAATAGCCGGTGTAACAGATGAGTTTTCGTCCGAAACCCTGATATACTTCCTAAGAGATTGTCCAGTTTGTACACGAAGTGCTTCCAATTTTTGCCGTAACCCTCTCTACTTTTTTGCACATGCTATGCGGGTGAAATGATGATACCTTGCCAAGTTTCAACCTTTTCAGAGTTCATTTTGTAGTGCTTTTCACTTTCACGGTGATTTAGCTCTGAAAACAAATCAGTAAATGCATCGAAAATAGCAAATTATATCAGAAAGGGTTGAAAGTTGATGATGTGGATTTGAATTGTGCATCTGAACACAAAAAAAAAGTCCGGAGTTGTACTAAGTTATTAAAATATTGAATAGCCTATGTAAAAGATGAGTTTTCATCCGAAACCCTGATATACTTCCTAAGAGATTGTCCAGTTTGTACCTGAAGTGCTTCCAGTTTTTGCCGTAACATTCTCTACTTTTTTGCGCATGCTATGCGGGTGAAATGATGGTACATTGCCAAGTTTCAACCTGTTAAGAGTTCATTTTGTAGTCCTTTTCACTTTCACGGTGATTTAGCTCTGAAAACAAATCAGTAAATGCATCGAAAATAGCAAATTATGTCAGAAAGGGTTGAAAGCTGATGACGTGGATTTGAATTGTGCATGTGAACGCAAAAAAAATCCGGAGTTGTACTAAGTTATTAAAATATTGAACGGACGGTGTAAAAGATGAGTTTTCGTGTAAAAACCTTCATATACTTCCTAAGAGATTGTGCAGTTTGTACACGAAGTGCATCCAGTTTTTGCCGTAACCCTATCTACTTTTTTGCACATGCTATGCGGATGAAATGATGATACCTTGCCAAGTTTCTACCTTTATAGAGTTCATTTTGTAGTGATTTTCACTTTCATGGTGATTTAGCTCTGAAAACAAATCAGTAAATGCATCGAAAATAGAAAATAATGTTAGAAAGGGTTGAAAGTTGATAATGTGGATTTGAATTGTGCATCTGAATGCAAAAAAAGTCCGGAGTTGTACTAAGTTATTAAAATATTGAATAGCCGGTGTAACAGATGAGTTTTCGTCCGAAACCCTGATATACTTCCTAAGAGATTGTCCAGTTTGTACACGAAGTGCTTCCAATTTTTGCCGTAACCCTCTCTACTTTTTTGCACATGCCATGCGGGTGAAATGATGATACCTTGCCAAGTTTCAACCTTTTCAGAGTTCATTTTGTAGTGCTTTTCACTTTCACGGTGATTTAGCTCTGAAAACTAATCAGTAAATGCATCGAAAATAGCAAATTATATCAGAAAGGGTTGAAAGTTGATGATGTGGATTTGAATTGTGCATCTGAACACAAAAAAAAGTCCGGAGTTGTACTGAGTTATTAAAATATTGAATAGCCTGTGTAACAGATGAGTTTTCATCCGAAACCCTGATATACTTCCTAAGAGATTGTCCAGTTTGTACCTGAAGTGCATCCAGTTTTTGCTGTAACATTCTCTACTTTTTTGCACATGCTATGCGGGTGAAATGATGGTACATTGCCAAGTTTCAACCTGTTCAGAGTTCATTTTGTAGTCCTTTTCACTTTCACGGTGATTTAGCTCTGAAAACAAATCAGTAAATGCATCGAAAATAGCAAATTATGTCAGAAAGGGTTGAAAGTTGATGACGTGGATTTGAATTGTGCATCTGAACGCAAAAAAGTCCGGAGTTGTACTAAGTTACTAAAATATAGAATAACCGGTGTAACAGATGAGTTTTCGTCTGAAACCCAGATATACTTCGTAAGAGATTGTCCAGTTTGTACCCGAAGTGCATCCAGTTTTTGCCATAACCCTCTCTACTTTTTTGCACATGCTATGCGGGTGAAACGATGATACCTTGCCAAGTTTCAACCTTTTCAGAGTTCATTTTGTAGTGCTTTTCACTTTCACGGTGATTTAGCTCTGAAAACAAATCAGTAAATGCATCGAAAATAGCAAATTATGTCAGAAAGGGTTGAAAGATGATGACGTGGATTTGAATTGTGCATCTGAACGCAAAAAAGTCCATAGTTGTACTAAGTTATTAAAATAGTGAATAGCCGGTGTAACAGATGAGTTTTCGTGTGAAACCCTGATATACTTCCTAAGAGATTGTCCAGTTTGTACACGAAGTGCATCCAGTTTTTCCCGTAACCCTCTCTACTTTTTTGCACATGCTATGCGGGTGAAATGATGATACCTTGCCAAGTTTCAACCTGTTCAGAGTTCATTTTGTAGTCCTTTTCACTTTCACGGTGATTTAGCTCTGAAAACAAATCAGTAAATGCATCGAAAATAGCAAATTATGTCAGAAAGGGTTGAAAGCTGATGACGTGGATTTGAATTGTGCATGTGAACGCAAAAAAAATCCGGAGTTGTACTAAGTTATTAAAATATTGAACGGACGGTGTAAAAGATGAGTTTTCGTCTGAAACCTTGATATACTTCCTAAGAGATTGTGCAGTTTGTACACGAAGTGCATCCAGTTTTTGTCGTAACCCTATCTACTTTTTTGCACATGCTATGCGGATGAAATGATGATACCTTGCCAAGTTTCTACCTTTATAGAGTTCATTTTGTAGTGATTTTCACTTTCATGGTGATTTAGCTCTGAAAACAAATCAGTAAATGCATCGAAAATAGAAAATTATGTTAGAAAGGGTTGAAAGTTGATAATGTGGATTTGAATTGTGCATCTGAATGCAAAAAAAGTCCGGAGTTGTACTAAGTTATTAAAATATTGAATAGCCGGTGTAACAGATGAGTTTTCGTCCGAAACCCTGATATACTTCCTAAGAGATTGTCCAGTTTGTACACGAAGTGCTTCCAATTTTTGCCGTAACCCTCTCTACTTTTTTGCACATGCCATGCGGGTGAAATGATGATACCTTGCCAAGTTTCAACCTTTTCAGAGTTCATTTTGTAGTGCTTTTCACTTTCACGGTGATTTAGCTCTGAAAACTAATCAGTAAATGCATCGAAAATAGCAAATTATATCAGAAAGGGTTGAAAGTTGATGATGTGGATTTGAATTGTGCATCTGAACAGAAAAAAAAGTCCGGAGTTGTACTGAGTTATTAAAATATTGAATAGCCTGTGTAACAGATGAGTTTTCATCCGAAACCCTGATATACTTCCTAAGAGATTGTCCAGTTTGTACCTGAAGTGCATCCAGTTTTTGCTGTAACATTCTCTACTTTTTTGCGCATGCTATGCGGGTGAAATGATGGTACATTGCCAAGTTTCAACCTGTTCAGAGTTCATTTTGTAGTCCTTTTCACTTTCACGGTGATTTAGCTCTGAAAACAAATCAGTAAATGCATCGAAAATAGCAAATTATGTCAGAAAGGGTTGAAAGTTGATGACGTGGATTTGAATTGTGCATCTGAACGCAAAAAAGTCCGGAGTTGTACTAAGTTACTAAAATATTGAATAACCGGTGTAACAGATGAGTTTTCGTCTGAAACCCAGATATACTTCCTAAGAGATTGTCCAGTTTGTACCCGAAGTGCATCCAGTTTTTGCCATAACCCTCTCTACTTTTTTGCACATGCTATGCGGGTGAAACGATGATACCTTGCCAAGTTTCAACCTTTTCAGAGTTCATTTTGTAGTGCTTTTCACTTTCACGGTGATTTAGCTCTGAAAACAAATCAGTAAATGCATCGAAAATAGCAAATTATGTCAGAAAGGGTTGAATGTTGATGACGTGGATTTGAATTGTGCATCTGAACGCAAAAAAAGTCTACAGTTGTACTAAGTTATTAAAATATTGAATAGCCGGTGCAACAGACGAGTTTTCGTCCGAAACCCTGATATACTTCCTAAGAGATTGTCCAGTTTGTACACGAAGTGCATCCATTTTTTGCCGTAACCCTCTCTACTTTTTTGCACATGCTATGTGGGTGAAATGATGATACCTTGCCAAGTGTCAACCTTTTCAGAGTTCATTTTGTAGTGATTTTCACTTTCACGGTGATTTAGCTCTGAAAACAAATTAGTAAATGCATCGAAAATAGCAAATTATGTCAGAAAGGGTTGAAAGTTGATGACGTGGATTTGAATTGTGCATCTGAATGCAAAAAAAGCCCGGATTTGTACTAAGTAATTAAAATATTGAATAGCCGGTGTAACAGATGAGTTTTCGTTCGAAACACCGATATACTTCCTAAGAGATTGTCTAGTTTGCACACGAAGTGCATCGAGTTTTTGTCGTAACCCTCTCCACTTTTTTGCACATGCTATGCGGGTGAAATGATGATACCTTGCCAAGTTTCAACCTTTTCAGAGTTCGTTTCGTAGTGATTTTCACTTTCACGGTGATTTAGCTCTGAAAACAAATAAGTAAATGCATTGAAAATAGCAAATTATGTCAGAAAGGGTTGAAAGTTGATGAGGTGGATTTGAATTGTGCATCTGAACGCAAAAAAGTCCATAGTTGTACTAAGTTATTAAGATAGTGAATAGCCGGTGTAACAGATGAGTTTTCGTGTGAAACCCTGATATACTTCCTAAGAGATTGTCCAGTTTGTACACGAAGTGCATCCAGTTTTTCCCGTAACCCCCTCTACTTTTTTGCACATGCTATGCGGGTGAAATGATGATACCTTGCTAAGTTTCAACCTTTTCAGAGTTCATTTTGTAGTGCTTTTCAATTTGACGGTGATTTAGCTCTGAAAACAAATCAGTAAATGCATCGAAAATAGCAAATTATGTCAGAAAGGGTTGAAAGCTGATGACGTGGATTTGAATTGTGCATGTGAACACAAAAAAAATCCGGAGTTGTACTAAGTTATTAAAATATTGAACGGCTGGTGTAAAAGATGAGTTTTCGTCTGAAACCTTGATATACTTCCTAAGAGATTGTGCAGTTTGTACACGAAGTGCATCCAGTTTTTGCCGTAACCCTATCTACTTTTTTGCACATGCTATGCGGATGAAATGATGATACCTTGCCAAGTTTCTACCTTTATAGAGTTCATTTTGTAGTGATTTTCACTTTCATGGTGATTTAGCTCTGAAAACAAATCAGTAAATGCATCGAAAATAGAAAATTATGTCAGAAAGGGTTGAAAGTTGATAATGTGGATTTGAATTGTGCATCTGAATGCAAAAAAAGTACGGAGTTGTACTAAGTTATTAAAGTATTGAATAGCCGGTGTCATAGATGAGTTTTCGTCCGAAACCCTGATATACTTCCTAAGAGATTGTCCAGTTTGTACACGAAGTGCTTCCAATTTTTGCCGTAACCCTTTCTACTTTTTTGCACATGCTATGCGGGTGAAATGATGATACCTTGCCAAGTTTCAACCTTTTCAGAGTTCATTTTGTAGTGCTTTTCACTTTCACGGTGATTTAGCTCTGAAAACAAATCAGTAAATGCATCGAAAATAGCAAATTATATCAGAAAGGGTTGAAAGTTGATGATGTGGATTTGAATTGTGCATCTGAACACAAAAAAAAGTCCGGAGTTGTACTAAGTTATTAAAATATTGAATAGCCTGTGTAACAGATGAGTTTTCGTCCGAAACCCTGATATACTTCCTAAGAGATTGTCCAGTTTGTACCCGAAGTGCATCCAGTTTTTGCCGTAACATTCTCTACTTTTTTGCGCATGCTATGCGGGTGAAATGATGGTACCTTGCCAAGTTTCAACCTGTTCAGAGTTCATTTTGTAGTCCTTTTCACTTTCACGGTGATTTAGCTCTGAAAACAAATCAGTAAATGCATCGAAAATAGCAAATTATGTCAGAAAGGGTTGAAAGTTGATGACGTGGATTTGAATTGTGCATCTGAACGCAAAAAAAGGCCGGAGTTGTACTAAGTTATTAAAATATTGAATAACCGGTGTAATAGATGAGTTTTCGTCTGAAACCCTGATATACTTCCTAAGAGATTGTCCAGTTTGTACCCGAAGTGCCTCCAGTTTTTGCCATAACCCTCTCTACTTTTTTGCACATGCTATGCGGGTGAAATGATGATACCTTGCCAAGTTTCAACCTTTTCAGAGTTCATTTTGTAGTGCTTTTCACTTTCACGGTGATTTAGCTCTGAAAACAAATCAGTAAATGCATCGAAAATAGCAAATTATGTCAGAAAGGGTTGAAAGTTGATGACGTGGATTTGAATTGTGCATCTGAACGTAAAAAAAGTCTACAGTTGTACTAAGTTCATAAAATATTGAATAGCCGGTGTAACAGACGAGTTTTCGTCCGAAACCCTGATATACTTCCTAAGAGATTGTCCAGTTTGTACACGAAGTGCATCCATTTTTTGCCGTAACCCTCTCTACATTTTTGCACATGCTATGCGGGTGAAATGATGATACCTTGCCAAGTGTCAACCTTTTCAGAGTTCATTTTGTAGTGATTTTCACTTTCACGGTGATTTAGCTCTGAAAACAAATTAGTAAATGCATCGAAAATAGCAAATAATGTCAGAAAGGGTTGAAAGTTGATGACGTGGATTTGAATTGTGCATCTGAACACAAAAAAATCCCAGATTTGTACTAAGTTATTAAAATATTGAATAGCCGGTGTAACAGATGAGTTTTCGTCCGAAACACCGATATACTTCCTAAGAGATTGTCCAGTTTGTACACGAAGTGCATCGAGTTTTTGTCGTAACCCTCTCCACTTTTTTGCACATGCTATGCGGGTGAAATGATGATACCTTGCGAAGTTTCAACCTTTTCAAAGTTCGTTTCGTAGTGATTTTCACTTTCACGGTGGTTTAGCTCTCAAAACAAATCAGTAAATGCATCGAAAATAGCAAATTATGTCAGAAAGGGTTGAAAGTTGATGACGTGGATTTGAATTGTGCATCTGAACGCAAAAAAGTCCATAGTTGTACTAAGTTATTAAAATAGTGAATAGCCGGTGTAACAGATGAGTTTTCGTGTGAAACCCTGATATACTTCCTAAGAGATTGTCCAGTTTGTACACGAAGTGCATCCAGTTTTTCCCGTAACCCTCTCTACTTTTTTGCACATGCTATGCGGGTGAAATGATGATACCTTGCCAAGTTTCAACCTTTTCAGAATTTATTTTGTAGTGCTTTTCAATTTGACGGTGATTTAGCTCTGAAAACAAATCAGTAAATGCATCGAAAATAGCAAATTATGTCAGAAAGGGTTGAAAGCTGATGACGTTGATTTGAATTGTGCATCTGAACGCAAAAAATTTTTGGAGTTGTACTAAGTTATTAAAATATTGAACGGCCGGTGTAAAAGATGAGTTTTCGTCTGAAACCTTGATATACTTCCTAAGAGATTGTGCAGTTTGCACACGAAGTGCATCCAGTTTTTGCTGTAACCCTATCTACTTTTTTGCACATGCTATGCGGATGAAATGATGATACCTTGCCAAGTTTCAACCTTTATAGAGTTCATTTTGTAGTGATTTTCACTTTCATGGTGATTTAGCTCTGAAAACAAATTAGTAAATGCATCGAAAATAGAAAATTAAGTCAGAAAGGGTTGAAAGTTGATGATGTGGATTTGAACTATGCATCTAAACACAAAAAAGGTCCGGAGTTGTACTAAGTTATTCAAATATTGAATAGTCGGTGTAACAGATGAGTTTTCGTCCGAAACCCTGATATACTTCCTAAGAGATTGTCCAGTTTGTACACGAAGTGCTTCCAATTTTTGCCGTAACCCTCTCTACTTTTTTGCACATGCTATGCGGGTGAAATGATGATACCTTGCCAAGTTTCAACCTTTTCAGAGTTCATTTTGTAGTGCTTTTCACGTCACGGTGATTTAGCTCTGAAAACAAATCAGTAAATGCATCGAAAATAGCAAATTATATCAGAAAGGGTTGAAAGTTGATGATGTGGATTTGAATTGTGCATCTGAACGCAAAAAAAAGTCCGGAGTTGTACTAAGTTATTAAAATATTGAATAGCCTGTGTAACAGATGAGTTTTCGTCTAAAACCCTGATATACTTCCTAAGAGATTGTCCAGTTTGTACATGAAGTGCATCCAGTTTTTGCCGTAACATTCTCTACTTTTTTGCGCATGCTATGCGGGTGAAATGATGGTACCTTGCCAAGTTTCAACCTGTTCAGAGTTCATTTTGTAGTCCTTTTCACTTTCACGGTGATTTAGCTCTGAAAACAAATCAGTAAATGCATCGAAAATAGCAAATTATGTCAGAAAGGGTTGAAAGTTGATGACGTGGATTTGAATTGTGCATCTGAACGCAAAAAAGGCCGGAGTTATACTAAGTTATTAAAATATTGAATAACCGGTGTAACAGATGAGTTTTCATCTGAAACCCTGATATACTTCCTAAGAGATTGTCCAGTTTGTACACGAAGTGCATCCAGTTTTTGCCATAACCCTCTCTACTTTTTTGCACATGCTATGCGGGTCAAACGATGATACCTTGCCAAGTTTCAACCTTTTCAGAGTTCATTTTGTAGTGCTTTTCACTTTCACGGTGATTTAGCTCTGAAAACAAATTAGTAAATGCATCGAAAATAGCAAATTATGTCAGAAAGGGTTGAAAGTTGATGACGTGGATTTGAATTGTGCATCTGAATGCAAAAAAAGTCTACAGTTGTACTAAGTTATTAAAATATAGAATAGCCGGTGCAACAGACGAGTTTTCGTCTGAAACCCTGATATACTTCCTAAGAGATTGTCCAGTTTGTACATGAAGTGCATCCATTTTTTGCCGTAACCCTCTCTACTTTTTTGCACATGCCATGCAGGTGAAATGATGATACCTTGCCAAGTGTCAACCTTTTCAGAGTTCATTTTGTAGTGATTTTCACTTTCACGGTGATTTAGCTCTGAAAACAAATTAGTAAATGCATCGAAAAGAGCCAATTATGTCAGAAAGGGTTGAAAGTTGATGACGTGGATTTGAATTGTGCATGTGAACGCAAAAAAAGCCCGGATTTGTACTAAGTTATTAAAATATTGAATAGCCGGTGTAACAGATGAGTTTTCGTCCGAAACACCGATATACTTCCTAAGAGATTGTCCTGTTTGTACATGAAGTGCATCGAGTTTTTGTCGTAACCCTCTCCACTTTTTTGCACATGCTATGCGGGTGAAATGATGATACCTTGCCAAGTTTCAACCTTTTCAGAGTTCGTTTCGTAGTGATTTTCACTTTCACGGTGATTTAGCTCTGAAAATAAATCAGTAAATGCATCGAAAATAGCAAATTATGTCATAAAGGGTTGAAAGTTGATGACGTGGATTTGAATTGTGCATCTAAACGCAAAAAACTCCATAGTTGTACTAAGTTATTAAAATAGTGAATAGCCGGTGTAACAGATGAGTTTTCGTGTGAAACCCTGATATACTTCCTAAGAGATTGTCCAGTTTGTACACGAAGTGCATCCAGTTTTTTCCGTAACCCTCTCTACTTTTTTGCACATGCTATGCGGGTGAAATGATGATACCTTGCCAAGTTTCATCCTTTTCAGAGTTCATTTTGTAGTGCTTTTCAATTTGACGGTGATTTAGCTCTGAAAACAAATCAGTAAATGCATCGAAAATAGCAAATTATGTCAGAAAGGGTTGAGAGCTGATGACGTGAATTTGAATTGTGCATCTGAACGCAAAAAAATTCCGGAGTTGTACTAAGTTATTAAAATATTGAACGGCCGGTGTAAAAGATGAGTTTTCGTCTGAAACCTTGATATACTTCCAAAGAGATTGTGAAGTTTGCACATGAAGTGCATCCAGTTTTTGCCGTAACCCTATCTACTTTTTTGCACATGCTATGCGGATGAAATGATGATACCTTGCGAAGTTTCAACCTTTATAGAGTTCATTTTGTAGTGATTTTCACTTTCATGGTGATTTAGCTCTGAAAACAAATTAGTAAATGCATCAAAAATTGAAAATTAAGTCAGAAAGGGTTGAAAGTTGATGATGTGTATTTGAATTGTGCATCTGAACACAAAAAGGTCCGGAGTTGTACTAAGTTATTCAAATATTGAATGGCCGGTGTAACAGATGAGTTTTCGTCCGAAACCCTGATATACTTCCCAAGAGATTGTCCAGTTTGTACACGAAGTGCTTCCAATTTTTGCCGTAAACCTCTCTACTTTTTTGCACATGCTATGCGGGTGAAATGATGATACCTTGCCAAGTTTCAACCTTTTCAGAGTTCATTTTGTAGTGCTTTTCACTTTCACGGTGATTTAGCTCCGAAAACAAATCAGTAAATGCATCGAAAATAGCAAATTATGTCAGAAAGGGTTGAAAGTTGATGACGTGGATTTGAATTGTGCATCTGAACGCAAAAAAGGCCGGAGTTGTACTAAGTTATTAAAATATTGAATAACCGGTGTAACAGATGAGTTTTCATCTGAAACCCTGATATACTTCCTAAGAGATTGTCCAGTTTGTACCCGAAGTGCATCCAGTTTTTGCCATAACCCTCTCTACTTTTTTGCACATGCTATGCGGGTGAAACGATGATACCTTGCCAAGTTTCAACCTTTTCAGAGTTCATTTTGTAGTGCTTTTCACTTTCACGGTGATTTAGCTCTGAAAACAAATCAGTAAATGCATCGAAAATAGCAAATTATGTCAGAAAGGGTTGAAAGTTGATGACGTGGATTTGAATTGTGCATCTGAATGCAAAAAAAGTCTAGAGTTGTACTAAGTTATTAAAATATTGAATAGCCGGTGTAACAGACGAGTTTTCGTCCGAAACCCTGATATACTTCCTAAGAGATTGTCCAGTTTGTACACGAAGTGCATCCATTTTTTGCCGTAACCCTCTCTACTTTTTTGCACATGCTATGCGGGTGAAATGATGATACCTTGCCAAGTGTCAACCTTTTCAGAGTTCATTTTGTAGTGATTTTCACTTTCACGATGATTTAGCTCTGAAAACAAATTAGTAAATGCATCGAAAATAGCAAATTATTTCAGAAAGGGTTGAAAGTTGATGACGTGGATTTGAATTGTGCATCTGAACGCAAAAAAAGCCCGGATTTGTACTAAGTTATTAAAATATTGCATAGCCGGTGTAACAGATGAGTTTTCGTCCGAAACACCGATATACTTCCTAAGAGATTGTCCTGTTTGTACACGAAGTGCATCGAGTTTTTGTCGTAACCCTCTCTACTTTTTTGCACATGCTATGCGGGTGAAATGATGATACCTTGCCAAGTTTCAACCTGTTCAGAGTTCATTTTGTAGTGCTTTTCACTTTCACGATGATTTAGCTCTGAAAACGAATCAGTAAATGCATCGAAAATAGCAAATTATGTCAGAAAGGGTTGAAAGTTGATGACGTGGATTTGAATTGTGCATCTGAACGCAAAAAAAGTCCAGAGTTGTACTAAGTTATTAAAATATTGAATAACCGGTGTAACAGATGAGTTTTCGTCCGAAACCCTGATGTACTTCCTAAGAGGTTGTCCAGTTTGTACACGAAGTGCTTCCAATTTTTGCCGTAACCCTCTCTACTTTTTTGCACATGCTATGCGGGTGAAATGATGATACCTTGCCAAGTTTCAACCTTTTCAGAGTTCATTTTGTAGTGCTTTTCACTTTCACGGTGATTTATCTCTGAAAACAAATCAGTAAATGCATCGAAAATAGCAAATTATGTCAGAAAGGGTTGAAAGCTGATGACGTGGATTTGAATTGTGCATCTGAACGCAAAAAAAAAAGTCCGGAGTTGTACTAAGTTATTAAAATACTGAATAGCCTCTGTAACAGATGAGTTTTCGTCCGAAACCCTGATATACTTCCTAATAGATTTTCCAGTTTGTAAACGAAGTGCATCCAGTTTTTGCCGTAACCTTCTCTACTTTTTTGCACATGCTATGCGGGTGAAATGGTGATACCTTGCCAAGTTTCAACCTGTTCGGAGTTCATTTTGTAGTTCTTTTCACTTTCATGGTGATTTAGCTCTGAAAACAAATCAGTGAAGGCATCGAAAATAGCAAATTATGTCAGAAAGGGTTGAAAGTTGATGATGTGGATTTGAATTGTGCATCTGAACGCAAAAAAGTCCGGAGTTGTACTAATTTATTAAAATATTGTATAGCCGATGTTACAGATGAATTTTCGTTTGAAACCCTGATATACTTCTAAGAGATTGTCTAGTTTGTACACGAAGTGCATCCATTTTTTGCCGTAACCCTCTCTACTTTTTTGCACATGCTATGCGGGTGAAATGATGATACCTTGCCAAGTTTCAACCTTTTCAGAGTTCATTTTGTAATGATTTTCACTTTCACGGTGATTTAGCTCTGAAAACAAATTAGTAAATGCATTGAAAATAGCAAATTATGTGAAAAAGGGTTGAAAGTTGATGACATGGATTTGAATTGTGCATCTGATCGCAAAAAAGTCCGGATTTGTACTAAGTTATTAAAATATTGTATAGCCGGTGTTACAGATGAATTTTCGTTTGAAACCCTGATATACTTCCTAAGAGATTGTCCAGTTTGTACACGAAGTGCATCCAGTTTTTGCCGTAACCCTCTCTACTTTTTTGCAGATGCTATGCGGGTGAAATGATGATACCTTGCCAAGTTTCAACCTTTTCAGAGTTCGTTTCGTAGTGATTTTCACTTTCATGGTGATTTAGCTTTGATAACAAATCAGTAAATGCATCGAAAATAGCAAATTATGTCCGAAAGGGTTGAAAGTTGATGACGTGGATTTGAATTGTGCATCTGAACGCAAAAAAGTCCGTAGTTGTACTCAGTTATTAAAATATTGAATAACCAGTGTAACAGATGAGTTTTCGTCTGAAACCCTGATATACTTCCTAAGAGATTGTCCAGTTTGTACCCGAAGTGCATCTAGTTTTTGCCATAACTCTCTCTACTTTTTTGCACATGCTATGCGGGTGAAATGATGATACCTTGCCAAGTTTCAACCTTTTCAGAGTTCATTTTGTAGTGCTTTTCACTTTCACGGTGATTTAGCTCTGAAAACAAATCAGTAAATGCATCGAAAATAGCAAATTATGTCAGAAAGGGTTGAAAGTTGATGACGTGGATTTGAATTGTGCATCTGAATGCAAAAAAAGTCTAGAGTTGTACCAAGTTATTAAAATATTGAATAGCCGGTGTAACAGACGAGTTTTCGTCCGAAACCCTGATATACTTCCTAAGAGATTGTCCAGTTTGTACACGAAGTGCATCCAGTTTTTGCCGTAACCCTCTCTACTTTTTTGCAGATGCTATGCGGGTGAAATGATGATACCTTGCCAAGTTTCAACCTTTTCAGAGTTCGTTTCGTAGTGATTTTCACTTTCATGGTGATTTAGCTTTGATAACAAATCAGTAAATGCATCGAAAATAGCAAATTATGTCCGAAAGGGTTGAAAGTTGATGACGTGGATTTGAATTGTGCATCTGAACGCAAAAAAGTCCGTAGTTGTACTCAGTTATTAAAATATTGAATAGCCTGTGTAACAGATGAGTTTTCGTCCGAAGCCCTGATATACTTCCTAATAGATTGTCCAGTTTGTACATGAAGTGCATCCAGTTTTTGCCGTAACCTTCTCTACTTTTTTGCACATGCTATGCGGGTGAAATGATGATACCTTGCCAAGTTTCAACCTGTTCAGAGTTCATTTTGTAGTGCTTTTCACTTTCACGATGATTTAGCTCTGAAAACGAATCAGTAAATGCATCGAAAATAGCAAATTATGTCAGAAAGGGTTGAAAGTTGATGACGTGGATTTGAATTGTGCATCTGAACGCAAAAAAAGTCCAGAGTTGTACTAAGTTATTAAAATATTGAATAACCGGTGTAACAGATGAGTTTTCGTCCGAAACCCTGATGTACTTCCTAAGAGGTTGTCCAGTTTGTACACGAAGTGCTTCCAATTTTTGCCGTAACCCTCTCTACTTTTTTGCACATGCTATGCGGGTGAAATGATGATACCTTGCCAAGTTTCAACCTTTTCAGAGTTCATTTTGTAGTGCTTTTCACTTTCACGGTGATTTATCTCTGAAAACAAATCAGTAAATGCATCGAAAATAGCAAATTATATTAGAAAGGGTTGAAAATTGATGACGTGGATTTGAATTGTGCATCTGAACGCAAAAAAAAAAGTCCGGAGTTGTACTAAGTTATTAAAATATTGAATAGCCGGTGTAACAGATGAGTTTTCGTCCGAAACCCTGATATACTTCCTAAGAGATTATCCAGTTCGTACACGAAGTGCATCCAATTTTTCCCATAACCCTCTCTACTTTTTTGCACATGCTATACAAGTGAAATGATGATACCTTGCAAAGTTTCAACCTTTTCAGAGTTCATTTTGTAGTGCTTTTCACTTTCACGGTGATTTAGCTCTGAAAACAAACCAGTAAATGCATCGAAAATAGCAAATTATGTCAGGAAGGGTTGAAAGTTGATGACGTGGATTTGAATTGTGCATCTGAACGCAAAAAAAGTCCGGAGTTGTACTAAGTTATTAAAATATTGAATAACCGGTGTAACAGATGAGTTTTCGTCTGAAACCCTGATATACTTTCTAAGAGATTATCCAGTTTGTACCCGAAGTGCATCTAGTTTTTGCCATAACCCTCTCTACTTTTTTGCACATGCTATGCGGGTGAAATGATGATACCTTGCCAAGTTTCAACCTTTTCAGAGTTCATTTTGTAGTGCTTTTCACTTTCACGGTGATTTAGCTCTGAAAACAAATCAGTAAATGCATTAAAAATAGCAAATTATGTCAGAAAGGGTTGAAAGTTGATGACGTTGATTTGAATAGTGCATCTGAATGCAAAAAAAGTCTAGAGTTATACTAAGTTATTAAAATATTGAATAGCCGGTGTAACATACAAGTTTTCGTCCGAAACCCTGATATACTTCCTAAGAGATTGTCCAGTTTGTACACGAAGTGCATCCATTTTTTGCCGTAACCCTCTCTACTTTTTTTCACATGCTATGCGGGTGAAATGATGATACCTTGCCAAGTTTCAACCTTTTCAGAGTTCATTTTGTAGTGATTTTCACTTTCACGGTGATTTAGCTCTGAAAACAAATTAGTAAATGTATCGAAAATAGCAAATTATGTCAGAAAGGGTTGAAAGTTGATGACGTGGATTTGAATTGTGCATCTGAACGCAAAAAAAGTCCGGATTTGTACTAAGTTAATAAAATATTGAATAGCCGGTGTAACAGATGAGTTTTCGTCCGAAACACTGATATACTTCCTAAGAGATTATCTAGTTTGTACACGAAGTGCATCCAATTTTTGCCATAACCCTCTCTACTTTTTTGCACATGCTATGCGGGTGAAATGATGATACCTTGCCAAGTTTCAACCTTTTCAGAGTTCGTTTCGTAGTGATTTTCACTTTCATGGTGATTTAGCTCTGATAACAAATCAGTAAATGCATCGAAAATAGCAAATTATGTCCGAAAGGGTTGAAAGTTGATGACGTGGATTTGAATTGTGCATCTGAATGCAAAAAAGTCCGTAGTTGTACTAAGTTATTAAAATATTGAATAGCCGGTGTAACAGATGAGTTTTCATCCGAAACCCTGATATACTTCCTAAGAGATTGTCAAGTTTGTACACGAAGAACATCCAGTTTTTCCCGTAACCCTCTCTACTTTTTTGTGCATGCTATGCGGGTGAAATGATGATACCTTGCCAAGTTTCAACCTTTTCAGATTTCATTTTGTAGTGCTTTTCAGTTTCATGGTGATTTAGCTCTGAAAACAAATCAGTAAATGCATCGAAAATAGCAAATTATGTCAGAAAGGGTTGAAAGTTGATGACGTGGATTTGAATTGTTCATCTGAACGCAAAAAAATCCGGAGTTGTACTAAGTTATTAAAATATTGAATAGCCGGTGTAACAGATGAGTTTTCGTCCGAAACCTTGATATACTTCCTAAGAGATTGTCCAGTTTGTACACGAAGTGCATCCAGTTTTTGCCGTAACCCTATCTACTTTTTTGCACATGCTATGCGGATGTAATTATGATACCTTGCAAAGTTTCAACCTTTTCAGAGTTCATTTTGTAGTGATTTTCACTTTCACGGTGATTTAGCTCTGAAAAAAATCAGTAAATGCATCGAAAATAGAAAATTATGTCACAAAGGGTTGAAAGTTGATGATGTGGATTTGAATAGTGCATCTGAACACAAAAAAAGTCCGGAGTTGTACTAAGTTATTAAAATATTGAATAGCCGGTGTAACAGATGAGTTTTCGTCCGAAACCCTGATATACTTCCTAAGAGATTATCCAGTTCGTACACGAAGTGCATCCAATTTTTCCCATAACCCTCTCTACTTTTTTGCACATGCTATGCAAGTGAAATGATGATACCTTGCAAAGTTTCAACCTTTTCAGAGTTCATTTTGTAGTGCTTTTCACTTTCACGGTGATTTAGCTCTGAAAACAAATTAGTAAATGCATCGAAAATAGCAAATTATGTCAGAAAGGGTTGAAAGTTGATGACGTGGATTTGAATTGTGCATCTGAATGCAAAAAAAGTCCGGAGTTGTGCTAAGTTATTAAAATATTGAATAACCAGTGTAACATATGAGTTTTCGTCTGAAACCCTGATATACTTCCTAAGAGATTATCCAGTTTGTACCCGAAGTGCATCTAGTTTTTGCCATAACCCTCTCTACTTTTTTGCACATGCTAAGCGGGTGAAATGATGATACATTGTCAAGTTTCAACTTTTTCAGAGTTCATTTTGTAGTGCTTTTCACTTTCACGGTGATTTAGCTCTGAAAACAAATCAGTAAATGCATCGAAAATAGCAAATTATGTCAGAAAGGGTTGAAAGTTGATGACGTGGATTTGAATTGTGCATCTGAACGCAAAAAAAGTCCGGATTTGTACTAAGTTAATAAAATATTGAATAGCCGGTGTAACAGATGAGTTTTCTTCCGAAACCCTGATATACTTCCTAAGAGATTATCCAGTTCGTACACGAAGTGCATCCAATTTTTCCCATAACCCTCTCTACTTTTTTGCACATGCTATGCAAGTGAAATGATGATACCTTGCAAAGTTTCAACCTTTTCAGAGTTCATTTTGTAGTGATTTTCACTTTCACAGTGATTTAGCTCTGAAAACAAATCAGTAAATGCATCGATAATAGCAAATTATGTCAGAAAGGGTTGAAAGTTGATGACGTGGATTTGAATTGTGCATCTGAATGCAAAAAAAGTCCGGAGTTGTGCTAAGTTATTAAAATATTGAATAACCGGTGTAACATATGAGTTTTCGTCTGAAACCCTGATATACTTCCTAAGAGATTATCCAGTTTGTACCCGAAGTGCATCTAGTTTTTGCCATAACCCTCTCTACTTTTTTGCACATGCTATGCGGGTGAAATGATGATACCTTGCAAAGTTTCAACTTTTTCAGAGTTCATTTTGTAGTGCTTTTCACTTTCACGGTGATTTAGCTATGAAAACAAATCAGTAAATGCATCGAAAATAGCAAATTATGTCAGAAAGGGTTGAAAGTTGATGACGTGGATTTGAATTGTGCATCTGAACGCAAAAAAAGTCTGGATTTGTACTAAGTTAATAAAATATTGAATAGCCGGTGTAACAGATGAGTTTTCTTCCGAAACCCTGATATACTTCCTAAGAGATTATCCAGTTCGTACACGAAGTGCATCCAATTTTTCCCATAACCCTCTCTACTTTTTTGCACATGCTATGCAAGTGAAATGATGAAACCTTGCAAAGTTTCAACCTTTTCAGAGTTCATTTTGTAGTGCTTTTCACTTTCACGGTGATTTAGCTCTGAAAACAAATCAGTAAATGCATCGAAAATAGCAAATTATGTCAGAAAGGGTTGAAAGTTGATGACGTGGATTTGAATTGTGCATCTGAATGCAAAAAAAAGTCCGGAGTTGTACTAAGTTATTAAAATATTGAATAACCGGTGTGACAGATGAGTTTTCGTCTGAAACCCTGATATACTTCCTAAGAGATTATCCAGTTTGTACCCGAAGTGCATCTAGTTTTTGCCATAACCCTCTCTACTTTTTTGCACATGCTATGCGGGTGAAATGATGATACCTTGCCAAGCTTCAACTTTTTCAGAGTTCATTTTGTAGTGCTTTTCACTTTCACGGTGATTTAGCTCTGAAAACAAATCAGTAAATGCATCGAAAATAGCAAATTATGTCAGAAAGGGTTGAAAGTTGATGACGTGGATTTGAATTGTGCATCTGAATGCAAAAAAGTCTAGAGTTGTACTAAGTTATTAAAATATTGAATAGCCGGTGTAACAGACGAGTTTTCGTCCGAAACCCTGATATACTTCCTAAGAGATTGTCTAGTTTGTACACGAAGTGCATCCATTTTTTGCCGTAACCCTCTCTACTTTTTTGCACATGCTATGCGGGTGAAATGATGATACCTTGCCAAGTTTCAAACTTTTCAGAGTTCATTTTGTAGTGATTTTCACTTTCATGGTGATTTAGCTCTGAAAACAAATCAGTAAATGCATCGAAAATAGCAAATTGTGTAAAAAGGGTTGAAAGTTGATGACGTGGATTTGAATTGTGCTTCTGAACGCAAAAAAAGTCCGGAGTTGTACTAAGTTATTAAAATATTTAATAGCCGGTGTAACAGATGAGTTTTCGTCCGAAACACTGATATACTTCCTAAGAGATTGTTAAGTTTGTACACGAAGTGCATCCAGTTTTTGCCGTAACCCTCTCTACTTTTTTGCACATGCTATGCGGGTGAAATGATGATACCTTGCCAAGTTCCAACCTTTTCAGAGTTCATTTTGTAGTGCTTTTCACTTTCACGGTGATTTAGCTCTGAAAACAAATCAGTAAATGCATCGAAAATAGAAAATTATGTCAGAAAGGGTTGAAAGTTGATGACGTGGATTTGAATTTTGTATCTGAATGCAAAAAAAGTCTTGAGTTGTACTAAGTTATTAAAATATTGAATAGCCGGTGTATCAGACGAGTTTTCGTCCGAAACCCTGATATACTTCCTAAGAGATTGTCCAGTTTGTACACGAAGTGCATCCATTTTTTGCCGTAACCCTCTCTACTTTTTTGCACATGCTATGCGGGTGAAATGATGATACCTTGCCAAGTTTCAACCTTTTCAGAGTTCATTTTGTAGTGATTTTCACTTTCACGGTGATTTAGCTCTGAAAACAAATTAGTAAATGCATCGAAAATAGCAAATTATGTCAGAAAGGGTTGAAAGTTGATGACGTGGATTTGAATTGTGCATCTGAACGCAAAAAAGTCCGAATTTGTACTAAGTTAATAAAATAGTGAATAGCCGGTGTAACAGATGAGTTTTTGTCCGAAACACTAATATACTTCCTAAGAGATTATCTAGTTTGTACACGAAGTGCATCCAATTTTTGACGTAACCCTCTCTACTTTTTTGCACATGCTATGCGGGTGAAATGATGATACCTTGCCAAGCTTCAACCTTTTCAGAGTTTGTTTCGTAGTGATTTTCACTTTCACGGTGATTTAGCTCTGAAAACAAATCAGTAAATGCATCGAAAATAGCAAATTATGTTAGAAAGGGTTGAAAGTTGATGACATGGATTTGAATTGTGCATCTGAATGCAAAAAAGTCCGGAGTTGTACTAAGTTATTAAAATATTGAATAGCCGGTGTAACAGATGAGTTTTTGTCCGAAACCCTGATATACTTCCTAAGAGATTGTCCAGTTCGAACTGGCTCTTGTGTAAGCATGTAAAAATATAAATAAAATACATTGATCAGTACCGCCTTTCAGCCAAAACGCATTGCTTCTATAGAGAAGTACATCAAAAATACATTGATCATCAAAGATCTTTTTGTGTACAATCTAAATTGTCAATATGAGTCCTCTCCGGTAGGAATCGGAGAAGACTCATATTGCAGCCACAAATTCTACACATAGAGTTCAATGAAGACCAAGTGGTTGTGATAGTTTGAGAAGTAACATATTTAAGGTGGTAAAAACTCTGTTAGCGGAGCGAGGTGGGACTAAAAAACCGTTGTCAACTAGGAACCTCTAGTACCGGTTTGTGGCACGAACCGGTACTAAAGGTGATGGTGGGCCCCCAACCTGACCACAGCCTGCAACAGCCACTTTAGTACCGGTTTGTGGCACGAACCGGTAGTAAAGGGTCGCCACGAACCGGTACTAATGGTCTCCGCCCCGTAGCCGTTTGGACCAGCACTAATGATCACATTACTGTCGGTTTTGTTACAAACCGGGACTAATGTGCTTCACATTAGGCCCTTTTTTACCAGTGGAATCCTATGCCCCTCAGAAGGAACAAGATGAAGCACACCCTCCCCCCCTGGCTGGGATTGGGGAAATTCTTTGCCAATGCATCATCGCCCATAGAAGTTAACCCTGCCCGTACGGAGACTAGATCCGCGGGGGGAAGTTACCCTTGCGTCTGGAAACGATTGAGCTGGACATGGGATACATAACAACTTTGCCAATCCCCCTCTTGAGGACCATGAGGATGCGAGAAGGACCTGGGGACACTAGCCATGGTTTGAGTTTTTTCTGTGGTTTCCTCTGTTGCTCTTGGGGCGATGTGAGATGGCATTTTGGAGATCTAACCTCGTTATATAGGCGCTACCTGTGCCTACTAAAAATATTGAAATACAAAGGTAACAGACCATTTGCATTCACTCATACACATGGAAATCAAGGCGACGGCAGGAAGGAATCATAAAGACTGGACGCGGAAGCCGATGTCGGACTATCATATATCCAGAGTATGGTGCAGAACCCGCCTTGCAAAGCCGAAGACTTATATCCACATACTTCATCGTCATTGAAGTCAAGTTTGGGGGCTACTAAGGGAGTCCTGGATTCGGGGATCCTCAGGTGTCCGACCTAGGAGTATGGGCCGGGTTGGATGGGCCGTACAAGATCGAGCTGAAGATTATCCTCCATGTCTGGATGGGACTTCTCCATATGTAAACGGCAAGATTAGAGTCCGGGTATTTCCTTCCCTGATGAGCCGACCTTGTATAAACCCTAGGCCCCTCGAGTGTGTATATAAACTGGAGGGGGTAGTCTGTAGAGGCTATCTTCATTACCATCATTGGAATATTCATAGGCTAGACATACAGGGTTTATCCATTAGAATCTTGGGGTAGATAAACTCTTGTAATCTTCATACTCGTCGAATATAATCAAGTAGGAGTAGGATTTTACCTCCTTTGGGCCCGAACCTGGGTAAACACTGTGCCCCCTGGTCCCCTGTGACCATTGATCCTTACATGCACAGCTTGGGCCCCTACCCGAGATATGCCGGTTTTGACACGGACAGCATGCCCCCCATGGGGAGTCCGAATTGGACTAGGGGAGGGGTTGCGGCCCCCCTTTCCTTCTCCCTCTCTCTCTCTTCCCCCTTTTCCCCCTCCGGAAAGGAAGGGGGTCCGGATTGGACTGGGAGTCCTAGTAGCACTCCCCCCCTTGGGGGCGCGCCCTGGCCGATCCCTTCTCCCCTCTCCCTCCTTTGGATGCGGGGCATGGGGGCACCTCAAGGCACATCAATTGTCTTAGCTGTGTGCGGTGCCCCTCACCACCGTTTACTCCTCCGGTCATATTGTCGTAGTGCTTAGGCGAAGACCTGCGTGGATCACATCATCGTCACCATCACCATGCCGTCATGCTGACGGAACTCATCTCCTTTATACCTCTACTGGATCAAGAGTTTGGGGGACGTCATCGAGCTGAACGTGTGCATAACTGGGAGCTGATGTACGTTCGGTACTTGATAGGTTGATTCGAGAAGATGTTCGACTACATCAACTGCATTAAGTTAGAGCTTCCGCTTTCGGTCTATGAGGGTACGTAGACACACTCTCCCCCTCTTGTTGCTATGCATCTCCTAGATAGATCTTACGTGAGCATAGGAATATTTTTTGAAATTGCATGCTATGTTTCCCAACAAGATCCACAAGCATACAAGATCAATGCAAGGAACATAGCACTAGTGTAAAGTTCTTCCCACTAGGTGAGGTCTTGAATCCACAAGAGGATCCTCTCCAAGTGGAGGGCTTGATCTCCAAGAGGAGCTTCTCCAAGAGGAGGGCTTGATCTCCAAGAGGAGCTTCTCCAAGAGGAGGTCTAGATCTCCAAGAGGAGGAATATGAGCAAAGCTCTCTCTTTGTATATGAAATACTTTTCTAACCTCTCAAATGAGCTAGGGACAGAGCATTTAAAGGCTAAGGATGAAACATGAGGGAGAAAGGGGTACATGGGTCAAAGACCACAAAATACATGCAGGCATACAGAGCAGCCCAGGCACCCGAAGTAAAGTGGCCCGGGCACCCGGACCGGTCAGGGGCCGGCTGTAGGTGGGCCGGCAACCTGAGGGTTCCAAGCCCATGCACCCGGGGAGGCGCTAGAAGGCCTGACGCGGGAGGCCAGGCACTCGGGGGTCCAATGCCCGAGCACCCAAGGCGGGGCTGGTGGCTCCAGGCGGGGTGGCCACGCTGTCGGTGTCAAAACCGGCGGATCTCGGGTATGGGGTCCCGATCTGTGCATCTAAGGCTAATTGTCGGTGTCAAAACTAGCAGATCTCGGGTAGGGGGTCCCGAACTGTGCGTCTAGGCGGATGGTAACAGGAGACATGGGACACGATGTGTTTACCTAGGTTCAGGTCCTCTCTATGGAGGTAAAACCCTACTCTTACTTGATTAATATTGATGATATGGGTAGTACAAGAGTAGATCTACCACGATATCAGAGAGGCTAAACCCTACAAGCTAGTGTATGGTATGATTGTTGTTCGTCCTACGGACTAAAACCCTCCAGTTTATATAGACATCGGAGAGGGCTAGGGTTACACAGAATCGGTTACAATGGGAGGAGATCTACATATCCGTATCGCCAAGCTTGCCTTCCATGCCAAGGAAAGTCCCATCCGGACATGGGACGAAGTCTTCAATCTTGTATCTTCATAGTCCAGGAGTCCGGCCAAAGGTTATAGTCCGGCTATCCGGACATCCCCTAATCTGGGACTCCCTCAGTAGCCCCCGAACCAGGCTTCAATGATGATGACTCCAGCGCGCAGATTTGTCTTCGGCATTGCAAGGGGGTTCTTTTCTAAATTCCATATACCTGTTGAATATTGTCCGGCTTCTGGTGAATGTTGCGCTCCTTGTCTTCTGCGCCCAATAATGGCCATCTTCCACGTTTCAAACGAATGCGAAAAGCCAGGGTGTTTTTTTCATTTAACCCCTAGCTGCGCAAATGAGCTGTCTATAAAAGAGACGGGGATTTAGATCCGAATCACACTATCTTCCCTTCGCGAGCATTCATCGGAGCGCATTTGACAGAGATCCATTCCATCATGGCCAGTTGACGCAGCTCCTCCTCTCGCCCCCCAGCCCTCAGCCTGGAGATTGGGAGAGATGCTCCGTCCCGCACCATGAGCTAGTGGCGCTCCAAGCCAAGGGGTTTCTCCCCCCAGCCTACATGGTCCCGGTTCGAGCCGGGCTTGCCACCTATAATGGTGGAGAGCAAGCGGAGAGCGTCCCCAATCCCTCCAAAGGAGAGCGGGTATGCCTTGTCCTTTTTTGATAAGAGGGCTCGGATTTCCAATTCATCTGTTTCTCCGGGGGCTCCTGGAGTTCTACGGTCTCTAGTTGCACAACCTTATGCCTGCCTCCATATTGCATATTGCGGGCTTCGTAGCCCTTTGCGAGATGTTTTTGGGCATCGAGACTCATTTCGTGCTATGGAAGAAGTTGTTCTGCCCTGTGCCCCGTTCTCAGGAGGGGTCGATATATCAAGTGGGCGGAGCCGAACTATGGCGCATCGCCGGGACCGGATATCTATACGGAACCCCAAAGAAGGCATCCGAACACTGGCCTTCAGAATGGTTTTATATAGAAGATGTCCCCCTGCCGGACCCTGTTCGGATCGGCCTCCCTAAGTTCGATAATGCTCCTTTGAAGAAGCGCCTAAGCTGGTGTCTATGGAGCCCTCAGAAGGACAATGACAAGGACATCCTTTACCTGATGAGCCGGATAAGGTTGTTAGCTCATTCCGGACTGACCATGATCGAGGTCATGGCCACATGCATTATGCGGGGGGTGCAACCGCTTCAGTATAGAGGCCACTCCATGTGGGATTTCAACGGGGAGGACGATGCCACCCGGTGCGGCCATAAGGGGCCGGAATCGGTTGCCGCGCTAATAAAGATCTTGTCCGCTCTATACAAGGGAGAAGAGGAGGAATTCCTCCACGTCAACCCACGGGGCGGATTTTCTATGTACAATCCTCCAAGCTGGGTAAGAGGACACTTTCACTCGCCCATCCGTTTCATATTCCCATAGTTAATTATTCAGTCTAGCAATTTCAACGCAGGAGCTACGCCAGGATGTAAAGGAGATAAACAGCCCTCCTCCACAACCCGAGGACCCGGAATGGTCCTTCGACCCGGACTCCCAAGAGGACCCGGACTTATCTGTGGAGCTGATTGATGGGGTGTTTCATCAATTGAGCAAGGACAACACCTTAGTGGCCATTACGGCCGATTATCCCGGACTACTTCCAGCCTCACAAGTAACCAAGACCGAAATCCCAATACTTTTAAGATGACCCATCCGTGCTTATTTTTTATCACTGTATATCAATGGCATTTTTGCAGATGAAGTCCTTGAGGCGGAGGGCCGAGCCTGCGGTGGCAAGCCAACAAGGGGCAGCAAGGCCAAGCAGGCTGAAAAGAAGTGCGGTCTGTATTGAGACGCCGGCGCAATGGTATGGCATGCCATTTTATTCCAAGGTTTTATTCCCTCAAGGCATACTAAGGCTCGTGCCCTCGTCAGGAAAAAGAGCGCTCGTCGGACTATATCCGGAGAGGTTGCCAATCGCGCCTCCACCAGCCAGGCTCCAAGGCCGGGTCGGGAAGCGGAGACAAACGCGAGGCGCACACCGGACGCTCCTCCGACAGAGGATGCGGACGGTCTGTCCGCCACCAATTCCGAGGTGGAGAGTGCCATGAACAACAGGCGTCATGGACATTTCTTCGTGACGCTCGTTTCTCCCAAGAGGCATTGGATGCCTTAAATACGGGAGATGTGTACCTCTGTGCCGCTCAAAATGGTCTAGCCAGAGCCACGGAGTAGTATGTAAAAGACATACGGGTGAGAAAATTTGATGGTTATATATGTCAGTAGCCCCCGAGACTTGAAACAGTTAGAATAACTGATTTAAGGATCATTTGTTATGCAGGATCTTACATAAAAGAATACCCAACTGTCCCAGGAGCTGGAAGAGTGCAAAACCCAACATGAGGCCGCACTAGCCGCGGCAGGGGAGGCCAAAGAGACCCCCTCTGGTAATATATGCTTCTAAAGATAAGTATGTTGTGAAGTGCGGCATGTGTGTAAATCTGACAATAACATTGCAGATGGCGCCGGAGTGTATCCGGACAAGCAATATCTCTTGCGCTGGTTAAAGGCCGGCGAGAGCATGCTTACGAGGGTGAGGCAAGAGAAGAATAATCTCCACGATGCCAACACCCAGCTGGGCGAGGAACTAAAGGATGTTCGTGCTCACCTATCGGACTCCGTGAAGGAGAATCGACGGCTTCGATGCGGCATTTTTAGTAAGTGCTTGAATGAACTTCGAAAAAGAGTTCACCGAGGAAGTCGATTGACAGAGTTATGTCTATAGGTATGCTGACAGGTCGGCCTGCAGAGGAAATGCCCGGTTGTATGGGTGACCTTCTTCCTGAGCTCTCACAACTGCACGAACAAGTTCGGTAGGAGATGCAAGGCGTCGCCCAGGCCTTGTGGCCGTACGTCTCCATGCCCGAAGGCCTTGGAGAGCTTGCAGAGAAGCTGAAGGGAGCACGGCGGCGCTTCTGATTATGGAAGATATCGGCCTACCGTCAAGGCGCCAGGGAGGCCTAGGCCATGGTGAAGAAGCGATACACGAAGGCTGACCCAAACCACATGGTCGAGGTCGGACCTGTGGGGCCCGATGGGAAGGAGATCCCTGTGAGTTTAGTGTACGGCCAGGTAGAGTTGGCCACCAAATATTCCCAACAAGACTATAAACTAGACAGCCTGTTGGATGGTATTGAAGAGGAATATACCCAGTCAATTGACTATGTAATTTAAGATGACATGTAAAATGCCTTCTAGCCGGATTGTAGATCATTTATCATGGCGGACCTTTTCGCTTCAACCTCGGGACCCGATAGTCCGAAGTGTGTCCGAATACCATCTCGGTTATGTAAGAACCGGGCATGCGTGGAGACCAGGCGTAGGGGTCAGTAGTGCTTGAATAGACAAGTGCCCAACTAGTTATGTTATATTACATGGTTAGTAAGAAACATCTTCCAGGGAGAATAGTTCCGTTAGGGGTTCCTTTCCCTGGGAGGCATGCCCTAAAGTGCATGTCCGGACTGCGAAAAAAGCAGAAAAGCATCTTGGGGCGGATAAATAAACGAGTGAGAAATCATCTTTAGTTCACCGACCGAATATTCCCTTAAGAACGCTAGCTTTCAGCTTCACCCAGTCTGAGGTACACATCCGGCTGACCCGGCAGTAACAATCGCAGAGGTGCTCCCTTTACCGCCTAGCCGAACAATCGGGAACGTAGGGGTAAGCACAGGAGCAAGGCAACCCAGCTTGGTCAAAACTTAAGTCATATCGATGCATATAATGGTGAATAAAAGGTACATGCGGAAGTGTGACACATGTGTTGGGCATGAGGCCCGTATAAACAAGCTTCTGTTAAAGAAGCCCCCAGGTATAATGAGCACGGATAGCATGTCAATTGTGTGCGAACAAGGCGTGAACGAGCCCTCAAAGGCTGTAAGAGAAAGGGAGTGAGAAGGAGAGAAATATAAGACAGCTAATGTGTAAAAATTAGACAGAGGAAGGAGACGAACACAGAGTCTGGCGCTAGGCGAAGAATCTTCGGAGACGGCCTGCGTTCCATGGGTTCAGCTCGCGTCGTTTATCCGATGCATCTCGCAGACGGTACGCTCCACTAGTCAGGACTTGGTGAATAATGAAGGGACCTTCCCATTTGGACTTGAGTTTGTCCTTTTTCTTGTCCGGCAGGCATAGAACTAACTCGCCAACATTGTAAGTTTTGGCCTGTACTTCTCTGCTTTGATATCTTCGAGCCTGTTGTTGATAGAGTGCAGAACAGGCTTTTGCCACGTCACGCTCCTCCTCCAAGGCGTCCAAACTGTCCTGCCGATCGAGTTCAGCTTCTCTTTCTTCGTACATGCGCACGCGAGGTGAGTCCTGAATTATGTCGCAGGGCATAACTGCCTCTGCGCCGTATACCATAAAGAATGGTGTGAATCCGGTGGTGCGATTCGGCATGGTCCGCAGCCCACAGAGTACGGAGTCAAGCTCCTCTAACCAATGCGTGTTAGATTCCTTGAGGGACCGCACTAATATGGGTTTGATGCCGCTCGTGATTAGACCATTTGCTCGCTCGACTTGACCGTTAGTTTGTGGGTGATAGACTGAAGCGTAGTCAAGCTTGATGCCCATGTTTTTGCACCAAAGTTTGACCTCGTCGGCCCTAAAGTTCGTGCCGTTATCAGTGATGATGCTGTGGGGGACGCTGTAACGGTGTACGACCCCTGATATGAAGTCTACCACTGGTCTGGATTCGGCTGTCTTAACAGGCTTGGCCTCTATCCATTTGGTGAATTTATCCACCATGACCAGTAGGTATTTTTTCTTGTGGGTTCCTCCTTTAAGGGGTCCAACCATGTCAAGCCCCCAGACTGTGAAGGGCCAGGTGATGGGTATAGTTTGGAGGGCGGTGGGTGGCATATGGCTTTGATTAGCAAAGAGCTGGCAACCGACGCATCGTTGGACTAAGTCCTGAGCAGCTGCCCGGGCCGTCGGCCAATAAAATCCTGTACGGAAGTCCTTGCTTACAAGGGCCCGGGCTGCAGCGTGGTGCCCGCCGAGTCCGACATGAATTTCAGCCAGAAGATTCCGCCCTTCCTCTTCGGAGATACACCTTTGAAGGACTCCGGTGGTGCTTTTCTTATAAATCTCTCCTTCATGGACTTTATAGACTTTATAGACTTCATGGACTATGACTTTGTTTTGGTCCTCGGGAATTTCCTGCCTAGTTAGGTAGGCTAGGAATGGTTCTGTCCACGGGGCAATGACTGCCAATATTACGTGGGCTGAGGATGTTACTGTGTTGGCAGAGCCTCCCGTTGTGTCAGAATGTTCGGTGTCGGGCGGTGCGGTTGGGTCCGGACTGTTATTTCCGGATTCCCCTTCCCATAATACGGATGGCTTGAATAGCCTCTCCATGAAAATGTTAGGGGGACTGCATCGCGCTTTGCACTGATGCGTGCCAGGACGTCTGCTGCCTGATTGTTTTCCCGGGCTATATGGTGAAATTTGAGCCCCTCGAACCGAGCTGACATTTTTAAGATGGCGTTGCGATAAGCTGCCATTTTCGGATCCTTGGCATCAAAGTCTCCATTTATTTGGGATATCGCGAGGTTCGAATCCCCGCACACCTCTAGGCGTTGGATGCCCATGGAGACTGCCATCCGGAGACCACGTAGAAGGGCCTCGTATTCGGCTACGTTGTTGGAGTCCGTATACATTATCTGGAGTACGTATTGAATTATATCTCCTCTTGGGGACATCAGAACGATGCCAACCCCCAGACCAGCTAACATTTTGGAGCCGTCGAAGTGCGTGATCCAGTTGGAATATGTGCCATACTCTTTAGGGAGTTTGGCTTCAGTCCATTCGGCGACGAAGTCGGCCAAAACTTGCGATTTAATAGCTCACCGTGGCTTATAGGTTATGTCTAACGGGAGGAGCTCAATGGCCCATTTGGCAATCCGGGCCGTCGTGTCGCGGTTGTTTATAATATCGTTAAGAGGTACTTCAGAGGCTACTGTTATCGAACACTCTTGAAAGTAGTGTCACAGCTTCCGGGATGCCATAAACACCACGTACGCTACCTTTTGATAATGCGGGTACCGTGACTTGCATGGAGTGAGGACATTGGACACGTAGTAAACTGGTTTTTGAAGGGGGAATTTGTGTCCGTCCGTTTCTCGTTCGACGACGAGCACTGCGCTTACAACTTGATAAGTTGCCGCAATGTATAATAGCGTTGGTTCACCGATGTTAGGCGCGGTGAGGACCGGGCTTGTTGCCAATATGGCTTTTATTTCTTCGAGTCCGGCCGTGGCAGCATCCATCCACTCAAAGTGTTCGGTGTGCCGGAGGAGGCGATAAAGGGATAATGCCTTTTCTCCCAAGTGGGAGATTAAGCGGCTTAGAGCCGCCACGCATCCAGTCAATTTTTGTATTTGTTTGAGGTCCTTTGGAATATCCAATTGTGACAAAGCTCGGATCTTGGCTGGGTTTGCTTCAATTCCTCTACTGGATACAATGAAGCCCAAGAGCTTTCCGGATGGTACACCGAAAACACATTTTTCCGGGTTAAGCTTTATGTCATATGTTCGGAGGTTATCGAATGTGAGACTCAAGTCGTCTACTAGAGTTTCGACATGCTTGGTGCTGACGACCACGTCATCTATGTATGCTTCCACTATTTTGCCGATCTGGTTTGCCAGACATGTCTGAATCATGCGCTGATATGTTGTGCCGGCGTTTTTGAGCTCGAAGGGCATTGTGTTGAAGCAGAATGGGCCGTATGGGGTGATGAATGCTGTTGCGGCTTGGTCTAGCTCTGCCATCTTAATTTGATGGTAGCCGGAGTATGCATCAAGGAAACACAATGAATCGTGTCTTGTGGTAGCGTCGATAATTTGATCGATGCAGGGGGGAAGGGATCCTTTGGGCAAGCCTTGTTGAGGTCCTTGAAATCGACGCATAGGCGCCAGGATTTGTCCTTCTTTGGTACCATCACCAGGTTTGCTAGCCAGTCTGGATGTTTTATATCTCTGATGAATCCGGCCTCCAGTAGTTTGGCTAGCTCCTCTCCCATGGCTTGTCTCTTAGGTTCAGAGAAACACCGAAGAGCATGCTTGATAGGCTTGAATCCTTTTAGGATGTTTAGGCTGTGCTCAGCCAGCCGGCGTGGGATTCCTGGCATGTCTGAAGGGTGCGAGGCGAAAATGTCCCAATTTTCGCGTAGGAATTCTCGTAGTGCGGCGTCTACATCAGCGTTTAATTGCGCCCCTATGGAGGCTATTTTTGTAGGGTCTGTTCGATGGACTTGGAATTTGACTATTTCGTCCGCCGGTTTAAAGGAGGTGGACTTGGATCTTTTATCGAGTATCACGTCGTCCCTGTTCACCATGGAGCGCAGCACAGTCAGTTCCTCGACCGCTAGGGCTTCGGATAGTGCCTCAAGGGCCAGTGCGGCTATCTTATTTTCGGTCGGAGTGCTATGTCCGGGTCACTAGCAAGAGTGATGATTCCGTTGGGTCTAGGCATTTTGAGCTTCATGTACCCGTAATGGGGTATAGCTTGAAAAATTGTGAATGCCACTCGCCCTAATAGAGCATTGTATCCGCTGCTGAACGGGGCCACTTGAAACGTGACCTCCTCGGACCTGTAATTATCCGGCGTGCCGAACACTACATCTAGTGTGATTTTTCCTGTACAGCACGCTTCTCGACTGGGGATTATTTCTCTAAAGGTTGTGTTGCTTCGCTCAATGCGGCTCCAGTGTATTTCCAGTTTTTCGAAGGGTTTCCTTATAAATGAGGTTCAATCCGCTGCCACCGTCCATGAGTACCGTGGTAAGGCGAACGCCGTCCACTATTGGGCTGAGGACCAATGCGGCTGGTGCTCGGGCTGTTCGAAATTTAGGTTCATCACTGGCATTAAAGGTAATGGCCGTGCCACTCCATGGGTTTATTGTTGCTACTTGGTAGACTTCGGCAAGGCTGCGGAGTGTTTGTTTCCGCATATTATTTGATGCAAAAGTCTCGAAGACTGTTAATACCGTACTGGTATCCCTGGGCAGGTGCTCTACGAATTCTGGAGTTAGAAGCTCCTCGCCACTTTTGGCCACCTACCGGAGTATCCAACATGCTCTAAGGCTATGACTTGGTGTGGCGCCCTCCATACTATGAATTTTACAGGGTCCATTGAGCCATCCCTCCAGTACGGTTCCATGCACTATAGAGGGTTTTTGCTTTTTGGAGTTTAACCGAGGTGCCTGGCGATAATGCACCCTTTTATTTCGGACTAGGGTTGTATTCAGGGTCGGATTGTCCCAAAATTTTATTTCGGTTTTCCAGGCGCTTTCCATCACATAGTACTTTCGTACTATGGATGCCAAGTTGACGAGCGTGTAATTTCACGGCGACTTATGGCGTTTAGGATTCCGTTGTCCGTGTAGTTATTGAAGAAGAATCAAATTGCATCCTCCTCGCAGCAGTCCTTTATCCTGTTCATAACCAGGAGGAATCTGGCCCAGAAATGGTGTACTATTTCTGCGGGCTCTTGCGGAATTTGGGATCGATCCCTTATATTTGGGTTGGCGGGTGGAATTAAATCCGAAACCTCGCCCAATCTGAGACTCAGAGGCCAAGGAGTTTCCAAACTCGGAAGCTTGGGTTCTTGGATGTTGTGCAATGAATCTAGCCCGCTGCCTGACTTTAGGTTTAGGGATTGAGTGACATCCTCCCGTTCGCGGGTATCCGTCTTGGAGGGATCGGGAATCTGGACGTAACTAGTCTTTAAGATAGATGAAGGCTAGCCGCATTGTTCTTCCAGCACTGCGACGTGGTGGGTGACCTGGGAAGAGTTAATCTCTCTCGGATCGGGTTTAGGCCCAATCTGATCGTAGTTTGTAGCGACTCCCAGGGCGGCGATGTGACCCACGAGCTCGTTTAAGGAAGAGAGCTCCATCGGATCTAACTACTCGGTGAGTTCCGAGTTGACGTGGAGATTGCTTTCGATGACCCGAGAAGTCATCGTTGGCGCGGCGGCCGAACAGGTGGTCATAAGAAAACCGCCTAGTCGGAGAGTTTGGACGATAGGCAAAGCTCCTTTAGCAACAGCGCGTCTTTAAAGACGGGATGAGGCATCCTTCCTGATGGCGACGGCACAGTGGAACTCTCAATGAAAGCACCAATGTCGGTGTCAAAACCGGCGGATATCGGGTAGGGGGTCCTGAACTGTGCGTCTAGGCGGATGGTAACAGGAGGAAAAGGGACATGATGTTTTTACCTAGGTTTGGGCCCTCTCGATGGAGGTAAAACCCTACTCCTGCTTGATTAATATTGATGATATGGGTAGTACAAGAGTAGATATACCATGATATCAGAGAGGCTAAACCCTAGAAGCTAGCCTATGGTATGATTGTTGTTCGTCCTACGGACTAAAACCCTCCGGTTTATATAGACATTGGAGAGGGCTAGGGTTACACAGAGTCGGTTACAATGGGAGGAGATCTACATATCCGTATCGCCAAGCTTGCCTTCCACGCCAAAGAAAGTCCCATCCGGACACGGGACGAAGTCTTCAATCTTGTATCTTCATAGTCCAGGAGTCCGGCCAAAGGTTATAGTCCGGCTATCCGGACACCCCCTAATCCGGGACTCCCTCACTAGTGGTAACAGGAGGTAAGGGACACAATGTTTACCCAGGTTCGGTCCCTCTTGGTGGAGGTAAAACCCTACTTCCTGCTCGATTGATATTGATGATATGAGTGTTACAAGAGTTGATCTACCACGAGATCGTAGAGTCTAAACCCTAGAAGCTAGCCTATGATGATTATGAATGTTGTGATCGTCCTCATACGGACTAAACTCTCTAGTTTATATAGACACCAGAGAGGACTAGGGTTTACATGGAGTCGGTTACAAGGTAGGAAATATAATATCCGAATCGCCAAGCTTGTATTCCACGCAAAGGAAAGTCCCATCCGGACACGGGACGAAGTCTTGAGTCTTGTATCTTCATAGTCCAATAGTCCGGCCAAAGTATATAGTCCGGCTGTCCGGATACCCCCTAATCCAGGACTCCCTCAGTAGCCCCTGAACCAGGCTTCAATGACGATGAGTCCGGCGCTCAGTTTGTCTTCGGCATTGCAAGGTGGGTTCCATCTCCGAATACTCCAAAGTAATTATCGAACACTTAAACCGTGTCCGGATCTGCAAGATGATCTTCGCATACCACCGCAGAGAGAATAATATGTCACAAATGTAATCTGCTGACAACTTTAAACAACATGACACGGCACTACGACCGGGTTATTATTCGAACCGTTTTCCCACAACCAGCCACAGCGCATATTGCGAGGCGGTTTCCTCGGCACGTCTTGTCAAAGCAGAGATCATGTCCCCTTATCACGGGATTCCCATTAATACGGTTATGGGTAACCCAACCGTGCCATCTATCATGGCGCTTGGGAAATAAGCGACCCTCACACAGGCAAGTGGGGAGGTGCACGGCTTTCGTCGCCTCTACAAAGGGATAAGAGTTCCCCATTTTCACCCACGCCTTCTTCCTCCTTCTCTAATCCATTCTTGCCTCCTCGAGCTCCAGCACCCTAGTCCACGCCTTCTCCGCACAGCCAAACATCTCCAGAGCCGGAGGCAAGTGGGTGGCCTCCATCGTGAAGGAGGAGCACAATGCGAAACTTCGGGCGGCCGGATACTTGGCCGCAAACATCGCGCACCGGCTACCGGACGCAGGGCAGATCATTCCAACTCCGGAACCCCACGAGAGGGTCGTGTTTCTCGCCCACTTCGTCCGTGGACTGGGATTTCCACTTCATCCCTTCGTCCGCAGGCTCATGTTCTACTACGGGCTAGATTTCCATGATCTAGCCCCAAATTTTGTCCTGAACATCTCGGCGTTTTATCATCGTGTGCGAGGCCTTCCTCCGCATCAAGCCTCACTTCGGCTTGTGGCTACGATCCTTCTGCGTGAAGCCGAAGATTGTGAGCGGCCAGCAAGCGGAGTGCGGAGGCACCATGGTGGGCAAGATGCCTAACGTCACCTGGCTTGACGGCTCCTTCGCGGAGACCGTGAAAGGGTGGCAATCGGGGTGGCTCTACATCACCGAGCCGCACGGCGCCAACTGGGCAGCGGCCCCCGAATTCCGATCCGGAATTCCCATGCGGCTCACCTCCTGGGAGAAGAAGGGCCTGGCCTAAGGCAACCCTGCGGAGCTGATCGGACTTCAGAACTTGTCGGTGTACTAGAGTAGGGGTACCCTAGTATCCCGAACTTGTGCACGGGCATTCGCAGCACCCCGCGGCAAGGCTTGCCGGGTGACCGCCAAAGTACTCTGTTGTTCCTTTGGAGCCATTCAAGAACAAAGTATTCAAGCCAAGGAGACAAGGCCCTGGCAAGAGGAGCTTGCCGGGAAGGCAAACCAAGGCATCTCAAGGAACTTGCCGCGACGCGCCATGCATCCCGGCAAGGCCCGGTGAGCGACAAGCTTCCGGACGCGACAAGACAACGACCGCGGCAAGGCGCTTGCCGCGGCAGGCTACCACTCTATACCTGCTCTCCAGCACATCCACCAACGTGTCGCCCTGGGGCCTTTCCAGGCGCGCGTGGCAGGAGGCTGTGCAGCCAGCGGTGCACGGTGGCAAGCGGCGCTGACAAGATAGCCATCGTGGCAAGCGGTGGTGCCCCTGACGGTCCCTTTCTGCACTGTTGGGCTACGCAGACGGGCATTTAATGCCTTTGTCCCCTGCCGTCACGGTTAGGTAGGATACACTGTACAGGTAGTTGTACCAACCACAACACCTTTCCATTTTTACCCTTGTCTATGTTGCCACCTGTTGGTGACCCCTTGAGCATATAAAAGGAGGCCCATGCGCAACGTAGAGGGGGGTTGGAAGGCAGAAAACACTCACGCTCGGTCTCGTTAGCAGCTCATGTGTACTGTACCATTCAACGCTCCCGAGCAAGAAGACAATACAATCAGACAAGCAGCAGTAGGAGTATTATCTCTCCGAAGAGCTCCGAAGCTGGGTAAACTGCTCGTGTGCTTCGCCTCGATCCGCTCTTCGTGCGATATCCGTCCCCCGCCGAACCGAAAGGGGCTCGGTCCGCCGGTCCCGTAGGTGTTCGTGGATCAGTTTCCCCAACATCTTTGGCGCGCCAGGTAGGGGGCGTCGAGGTTGTGTGAGCCTGATCCGGTGTTCACACGAGCTAGATCTTCATTTTCTTCATCGACATGCCACCGAAGAAGAAGGCTTCGGAGGCAGCTGTTCCATCCGCGTCGATCCCACCGCCACCGGAGCAAACAGGTGGTGGGATAGACGCCGGCGGAAGAACGGGCGTCGACGAGGGAGATCACGGTGCTGCCGGGTCCAAGGACAAGGCTGCGCAAACCTCGGCGTCCGTACGTGCACCGCGCCCATCTCAGGAGGCGCAGGACCGACAGCGTCATGGTACTCGCAGTGCCATGCGTCTGTCGAACCAAGATCAAGCTGGTGGATCTCGGGGTGCTCAAGACGAGCATGCACGCCAACATGCTTACACGAGCGAGGCACGGTCGCCTGGACGGGATACTGCTCCTTCTAACATAGTTAGAAGTCTGAGCATATCCCGCTCCTCACACCGTTCGCCTCTGCTGCCCACCACTCCAGCAGAAGCTTTGGCGCGAGCTCAACTGCTCCTGGATTACCCTCCAACGGCAGACAAGACCGACGAATGGAGGGCCACCATTCAGAGTCTCATCGGCTTCGCCAACGGCGACACTCCGCGGCAGCCGAGTACATCGCTGCCGCGGCAGGACTGCCAGGCACGAGCCGATGGCAACAAAACCGGTGGGGATGCAACCACCATGCACTCTCCATCCCGAAGGCCAAGATCACCGACTCGCCAGATTCACCTCGACAGCGACTCCACCGCATCATCGGATCCACGAGCTCGTCGCGATCAGCGCCAAGTTCTTCACGAACGACACCAAGAAGACGCTCGTACTCGCATCGAGCGCTGAAGAGAAGCACGGTGTCAATCTGACTAGCGCGCTGGGCCCTCTGTCGACATGCATGCGCCAGGGGAACCAGGCGACTTGCCGTACGCGGTAGGTTGCCCTGCGTTCACTCGTGAGCTGCGGCAAGTCCAGTGGCCCAGCAAGAAGAATTTCAAGCCAGATCTACCAGAGAAGTACGACGGAAAGTCGCATCCGCGGAGTTCCTCAGCATCTACACTATCGCGGTGCAAGCTGCCGGGGGGCGGGACGACAAGATCCTTGCCAACTACTTCCCGCTGGTGCTCAAGCCCAATGTCAGATCCTGGCTCATGCACTTGCCGGACAACTCCATATCTTCCTGGGCAGATCTATGCCATTAGTTAGTCGGCGCCTTTACGGGCGGCCACAAGCCTCATGGCCAAGAGAGCGACCTTCACCTGCTTGCCCAGAAGGAAGGAGAGCCCCTGCGCAAGTATATTTAGAGATTCAGCCGTGTACAACACAACATCCCAGATGTCCACCATGCCGCGGTCATCAGCGCGTTCCATCAGAACGTGCGAAACCGCAGGATGCGGGAGGAGATGGCGATGTGCAAGATCAGAGACTTCAGTGAGCTATATGCCCTGGCCGACAAGTGTGCACGTGCTGAAGAAGAGAGGAAACTCCCCGGAGAGAATACAGGAGCAGGAGGATCTGATAGTGAGGATGCTGCCCCGGCAAAGAAAAACCGGCGGCGGAGCAACAGGAAGAAGAAAGGCAAAGAAGTGCTAGTCGTTGAGCAGTCCGGCAACGGAGGTGGCGCCAAGAAAGCCAAAGTTGGTAGCTCCAGCAAGGAGATTTCCGCGGGCACCAACCACCAGGCTGTGGCGGTCGCCGACAAGCAGGACGACACCAACAAGCAGTATTGCAAGATCCACCGCACCAAGGGCCATGATCTCCAGAGCTGCAAGAAGGTCGAGCAGCTTGTTGAGCAGCAAAAGGCTGAGTACGAGCGACGTGACAAGGAAAAAGCCCAGGAAGGTGCTGGAGGAGCCAGCAAGAAACGCCCCGGCTGAGGAGGACGCCACGGCAAGGCCAAGCAGCGGCAAGGGGACAGACCTCCCCGCGGCCACGGCAAGGATGAAGATGACGACGACGAAGATATGGATGATGACGAGGCCGATGAGCAGGAGTTCCAGAAAGCCACGGAGGTCCTGTGCGTTGACGGCAGTGCTTCTTTGCATTCTTCACACCGCCAGCTCGAGCAGTGGGTGCGGGAAGTCAATGCAGCAGAACCACCCGTCGAGTCACGCAGGCCTCTGAACTGGTCCAGCACGCCTATCATGTTGGATATTGAGGACCACCTTGATCGCATAACTGCGGTCGGGTGCTTGCAGATGTTGGTCTCACCAACTATCCGCAACCTCAAGGTCACTAAGATGCTAGTTGACGGCGGGGCCGGCTTGAACTTGATCTCCTCCGCGGTACTCCATAAGCTCCAGATCCCTGACAGCGAGCTCGAAGAGAACGGCACATTCCAAGGAATCAATCCGGGAAGGAGCAAGCCAAAGGGAAAGATCACGTTGCCGGTGACATTTGGCAGCGAGTTGAATTTCAGGACTGAGAGGGTCACTTTTGACGTTGCTGATTTTCCATTGCCTTACAATGGGATACTCGGCCGTCCAGCGCTCGCCAAATTCATGGCAGCCTTTCACTATGCATACAACATGCTGAAGATGCCAGGCCCGATAAGTGTCATCTCTGTCCCTGGCGACAAGAAGGATGTTCTTATCTGCGCCGACAAGATCTACCGGGAAGCAGCAGCCGCAACAGATCGCAAATCACTTGCTGTTGAAGCTCCCGGGGGGAAGAAGAAGACCAAGTCCGGCAAGAGCTCTGATGCCCACTCCGGCAAGCGCACCTCTTCGGAGTGCTACGCTACCGTCGAGGACGCACCATCGAGCTCCACCGGCAAGTGTAAGAAGGCAATGGAAGCTCCACCAGAGACCAAGAAGGTGTCCGCCAAGGAGGACGGCATTGGTGGTACCTTCACCATCAGTGCCACTCTCGACCCTAAATAGGAAAGCGCGCTCGTTGCTTTCCTACGGGCGAACGTCGATGTGTTTGCATGGCAACCGTCTGACATCCCCGGTGTTCCCAGGAAAGTAATCAAGCACCATCTTGCCATCTGTCCTCATGCGCGGCCTGTCAAGCAGAAAGTCAGGAAACAGGCAGTGGAGCACCAAGAATTCATCGCGGAAGAAATCAAGAAATTGGAAGCAGTAGGCCTTGTCAGAGGAGTGCTCCATCCTACGTGGTTGGCCAATCCCGTAGTCGTACGCAAGGCTAACGGGAAATGTAGGCTTTGTATCGACTTTACCGTTGTCAATAAAGCTTGTCCCAAAGACCCATTTCCCTTGCCGCGCATCGACCAGATTGTTGACTCCACGGCCGGATGTGACTTGCTTTCATTTCTTGATGCATACTCAGGATACCATCAGATCTTCATGGCAGAAGAGGATGAGGAGAAGACCGCATTCATCACCCCATGTGGCACATACTGTTTTATACGGATGCCTTTCGGTTTAAAGAATGCTGGTTCAACATTTGCAAGGCTAGTCCATGTTGCTTTTGAGCCACAAATACAAAGAAATGTGGAAGCCTACATGGATGACATAGTGGTCAAGAGCAAGGACAAGGCAACTCTGATTCAAGATTTAGAGGAAACCTTTGCAAATCTGCGCAAGATCAACCTCAAGCTTAACCCCGAGAAGTGTGTCTTTGGAGTCCCCTCCGGCAAGCTTCTCGGGTTCTTCGTGTCTCAGCGGGGAATTGAAGCCAATCCCGACAAGATCAAGGCCATTGAGCAGATTGAAGCACCAAAGAGCGTCAAGGATGTATGAAGACTTGCCGGTTGCATGGCTGCTCTCAGCAGGTTTACTTCTAGGTCTACTGAGCGCGCCCTGCCATTTTTCAAAATATTGAAAAAGGCAGGTCCAATGAAATGGACTCCGGAAGCGGAGGCTGCGCTGCAGGACTTAACGAGATACCTGTCCTCTACTCTGACACTTGTCGCACCTAAGCCACAAGAGAAGTTGCTGCTGTATATAGCAGCAAGCAATCAAGTGGTTAGTGCTGCGTTAGTGGCAGAGAGGGAGGCGGATGATGAGCCAGCAAGCACGGAAGATGCATCCAGCGACAAGCAGGCGACTTCACCGAGAAGCTCTGGTCCCGACAAAGATGGATCTGCGCAGGCGCGTGAGGAGATACCGAAGAAAATGGTGCAGCGCCCAGTTTACTTTGTCAGTTCCCTTCTGCAGGGGGCTAGGTCAAGGTACTCTGGTGTGCAGAAATTGCTTTTCGGCCTTCTCATGGCCTCGAGAAAGCTGCGCCATTACTTCCAAGCACATGAGATCACAGTTGTCACTCGTTTTCCGCTGAAGAGGATACTGCAAAATCCAGAAGCAACAGGCAGGATTGTCGAGTGGGCACTAGAACTGTCAAGCTTTGGCCTCAAGTTTGAAAGCACTTCAACTATCCAAAGCAGAGCATTGGCAGAGTTCATAGCAGAGTGGACGCCAACACCAGATGAATAAATTCTAGAAATGAGCATCCCCGTCAAGGAAGCAAGCAAAGAGTGGCTGATGTACTTTGATGGTGCCTTCTCGCTGCAAGGCGCCGGTGCGGGCGTGCTACTTGTTGCACCCACCGGAGAGCACCTCAAGTACATAGTCCAGATGCACTTTCCCAAGGAGCAAGCAACAAACAATACCGCAGAGTATGAAGGTTTGCTTGCCGGTCTCAGGATCGCAGCAGACCTTGGGATCAAGAAGCTCATTGTCAGGGGTGACTCACAGCTTGTCGTCCGCCAAGTGAACAAGAATTATCAGAGTCCATTGATGGAAGCTTACGTTGATGAAGTGAGAAAGCTAGAAGAGCACTTTGACGGCCTACAGATGGAACATGTTCCAAGAGCTCAGAACGACATTGCCGACGGCCTGTCAAAGTGCGCCACACTTAAGTTACCTGTGGAACCAGGGATCTTTGTGCTCAAGATGACTCAACCGTCTGTAACGCCATCAACTAGACAGAGCAAGAATAGGAAGTTGATTTCTGGTGACTATTTTCCGGCAGAGCTCCCCGAAGCCGCCGCCAAGAAGATCCCCAAGATCAACACCAAGAGTGCTGAGGAGCAGTCTGCTCCGGCAAGCCCTAGGGTTTGTTCCGTTGAAGCAGACGCTCCCGACAAGTTTTGCTCCGGCAAGCTTGCCGGGGAACATCAAGCTCCGGCTGAGCCGCAGGTTCTTGCCGTAGAAGCGGATGTTCCCGCAGCAGTAGATGTGCCTTTAGTCCTTGTTGTCGAGCCGCAAGCTCCAGCATGGGCACAACAGATTGTCCGTTTCCTTCAGACAGGAGAACTTCCCGAAGAGCAAGAAGAAGCGGAAAGAGTAGCTCGACAGTCAAGTATGTACAAGTTTGTCGACGACACACTGTACAGAAGAAGACTCAATGGTGTGAAATTGAAGTGTATTCACCGGGAAGACGGACAAAAGCTGTTGGCAGAGATACATGGAGGCATATGTGGTCACCACATTGGCGCAAGAGCACTTGCCGGCAAAGCGTTCCGGCAAGGTTTCTTTTGGCCGACAGCCCTCTAGGATGCAACTGCACAAGTAACCAAGTGTGAAGCGTGCCAGTTCCATTCCGAGCAGATACACCAGCCAGCTCAAGCTCTCCAGACGATCCCTTTATCCTGGCCATTTTCGGTCTGGGGGCTCGACATCCTCGGCCCCTTTCCCCGAGCTGTCGGGGGCTTTGAGTACTTGTACGTTGTAATCGACAAGTTCACAAAGTGGCCGGAAGTGGAACCAGTGAGGAAGGTGACAGCACAGTCAGCAGTCAAGTTCTTCAGGTCGATTGTTTGCCGTTTTGGGATCCCTAACAGGATCATCACCGACAACAGCACGCAATTCACGAGCCGCACCTTCATGCAATACATCCAAGATCTTGGCGCCAAGGTCTGCTTCGCTTCTGTTGCTCATCCGAGAAGCAACGGTCAAGCGGAGAGGGCACATGCTGAAGTGCTGCGCGGGCTCAAGACCAGGACTTTCGACAGGCTGCGCAAGTGCGGAAAGAACTGGATTGAGGAGCTGCCGGTGGTTCTTTGGTCGATCAGGACGACGCCAAATCGAGCCACTGGCCAGACACCTTTCGCTCTAGTCTATGGAGCAGAGGCAGTTCTCCCCACGGAACTCGTATATGGGTCACCTCGAGTGCTCGCTTATGATGAGCTTGAGCAAGAGCAGCTGCGACAAGATGACGCGCTGCTCCTTGAGGAGGACCGTCTTCAGGCTGCTGTACGAGCTGCGCGATACCAGCAAGCTTTGCGCCTCTACCATAGCCGCAAAGTTAATGCCAGAAGTTTCGAGGAAGGCGACCTTGTTCTTCGGCGCGTTCAGTCCGCCAAGAATTCCGACAAGTTGACGCGAAAGTGGGAAGGCCCTTACCGGGTGAAACGAGTCACTTGGCCTGGCGCTGTCCGCCTTGAGACCGAAGATGGCATTTCGGTGAGCAACTCCTGGAACATTGAGCATCTTCGTAAGTTTTACCCATAGGGCGCGGTTGCCGGAACCTGTTCCGGCAACCACCTTTTGTACAAGTCTTGCCGATGTTGCATGTAATCCTTCGTACAAAGCCGGGTGCAGACCCCGTGCATAAATAAAGCTCATGTGCTCCGCACATCTTGTCAATTTCATGCTTTCTATTATTTTTTGCATGTGTTATCTGACACTTTGTGCAGCACCTACACCCGCTAAGCAATAACGAGCCATAAGGCTCCATATCTTTATTTTCTCTTCTTTCTCTTTCTCAAAGAAACGAAGGATCCCTCGCCCACAAGTTTCCCGGGGAGAAAGGAGAAGATAGTGGTGTGGACCAGGCGTCGTTCAAGAAAGTTTCGCCTTACCAGGAAGCAAACGACAGAAAAGCTAAGTTGCTAAAAGTTTGAGCAATCAGTTTTAAAAATTTTAAGTTATCTTCCTCGAACGACCGTGCTTTGTATGGAAAACATGTGCGCGGAGGAACCAACTCGTAGCTAGTTGCGCCCTTACTTTGTTTTGAGTCCGCTCAACAACTTAAGCGAGATGTGACTAGTTGCGACAAGGTTTCTTGTCGGTAGCGGCACCGCCAGCAGGCTGCTGACGTCCCGCACTCGGCGCTCGCGGCTAAGGTGCCTGTGCCGACAAGTTCCCTAAAAGCGTAGGGTAGAAACATACAAAGGAAGGAATCAAGTAAAGGAAATAACACAGCAGTTGCTACCCAAAATAGAGTTATATTACAAGATAGCTTGTCGCAGCTATAACAGAGTGTTCTCATAACATGACCAGCAGCGACAAGAAAAAGAGAAAACGGGCGGCCTAATCTACGCGATCGCCCTCAACCCTCTTGATCCCGCTCACCTTGTCCACAATGGGTGCGACAAGGGTCTTGAGCGCTTCCAGATCAGCATCCGGCGGCAAGGACCTGAGGACGTTGGTGAGGTTGAGGCCTGGGTTGCGGAAGACCACCTTTGCCAGCACCTTTTGAAGAGCTCCCGCGCAGATCTTGCATGACTCGTCGGCCAGCTGCTTTGGGATCCTCTCCCGGAGTCGCTGGAGGGCCGTCGCCACGCCTTTGAAGAACAAGCTGAGCTTGGCGCTGGGTTGGTGGTGCTCATTGGAGGAATACCCAAGATCCTCCATCCCCAGTTGCGCCAGCTCCCCGTCGATGGTTGCGGCAACATCCATGAGACCCTTCGTCCAGTGCTCCACATTCTCCCTGAAGGTGTTCTGGGCAGCGGCAGCACTCGCCAGCAGCGCCTCGTCGGCCTTGATCTTCTCCTTCAAGGCCACCTCCCGCTCCCTGGCGCCGTCTCGCGTCTGGGTCAAAGTAGCCAGTTAAAATTCAAGATCCGCGTTGGAATCCTTGGCGGTGCTAAGCTCCTGGCTCCTCTCGGCGAGACGACCCTACAGCTCGCCATGAGCGGTGGTGTCCTTCTCGCGCTCACGTTTGAGCGCAGCGAGCTCCTCGCCGCTCGCCTTGAGATCGGCCTCCAGCCGCACCACCTTCGTCTCCAGCTGCTTCTTGGCGGCCTCGGCAGCTGCAGCAGCATCCTTTGCTTCCTTAAGAGCCCCGCCAAATGTTTGCTCGCGCGCGGCAAGCTCCTCATCGTGGCTGTCAAGGTTGACCTTCCGCTGCGCCAACTCGCCTTCCTGCGCAGATAGCTTCTCGGTAGCAAGCCGCTGTTGCTCTTCAACTTCCGCCTTCTTGAGGAGGAAGGCTTTCCACTCCTCGGCGAGTTGCTCCCGCTCCTCTGCCATGGACCGGAGAGCTTCCTGCCTGAGACCCCGGAGCTCTTTCGCGCGCTTCTCAATGTCCACTCCCGCCTTCGCGACAAGCGCTTCTCGGGATTCCAGCTTGGCCTGTCAAGCACGGTAGAACGACAACAGCTTCCGCAGAAGCCGCTCCTCCTCAGGCTCGCCGCTGCTGCTGCTTGGCGCGTCGACCAGCGTCAGCCCAGCGGAGGCAAGCACCTCTCCATCCAAGATTTCTCCTTTGACCGGCGCCCTGGAGCTTGACGCCCAGGGGAGCTTGATGAAGATGCCATCGCCGGCCTTCAAATAGGCGCCGGGCTAGGGCTCTTCGGAGCCTGACGCTGCAGCAGCGGCGGAGGGATCGGCGGTCGGCGTAGCGCCTGGCGCTCCTGCGGCCTCAGGGCCGTCAGTGCGATTGCCAGACCCCTCGCCAGCTTCTGCGGCGGCAGCTTTGATGGCCTCTTCGCCAGCAGGATCATCAGCGCCGACTTCCTCTTCGTTGGCGACCGCGTCGTCGGTATTGCCACGCGCGCTCTCCTCGCCGGCGACCTCGGTTTCCATTGGCTCCATGGCAGATGGATCTGACGAGCGAAAAAGGGGGAAAAGTCAAGCAAGTATTCACAAAGAAAATCAGAAGAAGAAGAACCCAAGGGAAGTTTTCAAGCAAGAGGATTACCTGTACTAGGATCTGCGGTCGTGGTCTCAACCACCGGAGGGTCGCTGGTGCTGTCCCTTGCCGGAGAACTGTCCCTTGCCGGAGACTTCTCCCTTGCCGGAGAACGCTCCCTTGCCGGGGAATCCTCCCTTGGCGGTGTAATCGAAGCAGATGGCATTTCAGGGGCGGCTTCCGGGCGCTCCTGGTGAGGCTGCTCTGCTCCTACACAAACCAATAATCAGATATCAGCAAAGAAAAGAGCACCCATGCGCGCCTAACAGCAGGAAGTAAACCATATACTCACGATGGGGGCTGCGCTGGGGGCTGCTTTGGGAAGTAGTCGCCAGGTCCGGCAAGGTAGTCTCAGGCACGTCCCCTGCTGTCGCGGTGGGTTCGTCCTCGATGACAATCACCGGGGCCTTGGCTCTCTTCGCCGCTCTCTGGGCCAGAGTCCTGAAAATGAATGGGTTAAGAGTAAAGCAAATCAGATACAAGACAAAATAGCAAGAATTGGAGAACTACAAGTACAACAAAGAATCTTACTCTTCTTCTTCCTCGTCGGAGCTGAGCGCGGAGAGATCGAAGTCCGGCTCGCCTCCGGTGCAACGAGGCGGAGGAGTAGGTTCCCTTGTCCGCTTGGCAGGAGCAGCGGCGGTGGACCGGGAAGACCCCGCTCCAGTTGCCGCAGCGACGTGAGGTGCTCCCGCGGCAACAGTGCTTGCCGCGGTAGAGCGTGTCGCGCGGCGCAGCGGCTGTTGACCCGTCTGCCGCCCCGCTACGTCCCCAGCCTTGCGGAGACGCCTTCTTGGTGGAGTTGGGGGCTCCACTTGCGGCGAGCTGGCTGAAGGTGGGGAATAGGAGGAGCCGATCTTCAACGAGTCGCTCGCGCCCTCGGCGGGCTCGCTCGACTCACCTTCGGGCTCGACAAGCTCTTCCTCACCGGCAAGCTCTCCTCGCTCGGCAAGGCTTACCGCCTCTGCCACCTCTGCCTCCTCCACGGTGAATCCGAACTCGCCCGCGGCAGCGGCTGCCGCCGCCTCTTCCAGCCTGGTGGCGATGCGCTGCATCTCATCATCGGTGGTGTCGCGGGTGAGGCTCTTCTGTTCATCGGGGCGAATCAGCACTTCTACCAAGCCGTCAAAGAACTCCTGCACGACGTTGTCGGCAGGCTCTTGCCAAGTTGGGACAATTCCATGCGAATCGCACAGCGGCATCATTGCCTAGATGCGGTTGAGCGAGGAGTTGTTGCACAGTGGAATGACACTCCTCGGCAACCTGAACGCTCCGGGATGTTCAGGGTCGTGCTTGAACAGCTCCAGAAGCATTGCGTCCAGTTCCAAGATAGTGAAATTGAAGTTGAGGCCAGGGCGCAGCCTCATGATATCCGCCGCATTTTGGAACTCCCAGGCGGGTCTCCTCCTCTCCTGCAGGGGGGCGATGCGGCGGCGAAGAAAATCTATGCGAACGGCGCCTACAGTGTGCCCGGCAAGCCTGAGCCGTAGGATCCGGGTAACGGCAATCTTTAGTCTAGCGTCTTCCGGGGCCACGTTGCTCCAATCGTTGACGCGCACTACTGGGGCTTGGCGCTGGGCGGTAAATGGCTGCGGGTTCTCCTCGACAATCCAGCACCAGTCTGCTCTCCACTCATCCCACTTGCTGCGGAGCTCTCCCTCCAGATAAGCTTCCTTCTTGCCGGTTCTTGAGATCCAGGCGATTCTGCCAGATAAAGGTTCCCCTCTCTCAACTCGTGGCATAAAGAAGTGGCGGAAAAGAGCTACGTTTGGATAGACTCCGACAAAGTTTTCGCAGAGATGTGCGAAAACTGCCATGGTCAGAACAGCATTAGGGGTGAAGTCAAGGAGGCGGAACCCGTAGGTGTTCATGATATCGCAGAAGAATTCAGAGAAAGGCGGGCAGAGCCCGCAATAGAAGAACAGCGCGAAGAAAGGGTATCCATTCGGAGCCAGTTCTGAAGCGGCAGCTGGGAGTACCTTCGTGCGCGAATGCGCTCGCGTCTCCGTCGACCAGAAGAGGTAGTAGTACTCCCTCAGCTCCTTCGCGGCGAGCTGGGAGGGGGAAGATTGTCCGCTCCTTTCGCAGCGCCGCGAGCCGCTGCGCCTCGGCTGACTTCACGCCCTTCCCCTTGTCGGCTTTCGGAGCCATGGCAGAGGTGGTGGGGGAGATCGACGGCGTTGGTGGTGCTGGTGGCGATGGGGGGCGGAGCGCTGCTCTCTTTCAGCTTTGGGAAGAAGGGGGAGCGGCGGAGATTTTTGAGATTGGAGTAGCAACCGGTGAGATGGGCGAACTGCCCCTGTTTCCTCTGCTTATAAAGGGGGAGGGGGCGGACGTTCCGTCTTTCCGAATAAAGAAACCACCCACGATCTCTCCCACGACGCCGCATTCGACGCGTGCCGTCCGGGGAGGGCCCGGTGGATACGAAGTGAGATACGGTGTAACCCAGGCTGCGTGTGCCCGTGCCCTGTTTTGGGGCTGGCCCAACAGCGCTCGGCACCGTGTGTGGCCCAGGCCCGGGGGCTCCTGTCGGTGTACTAGAGTAGGGGTACCCTAGTATCCCGAACTTGTGCACGGGCAGTCGCAGCACCCCACGGCAAGGCTTGCCGGGTGACCGCCAAAGTCCTCCGTGGTTCCTTTGGAGCCATTCAAGAACAAAGTATTCAAGCCAAGGAGACAAGGCCCCGGCAAGAGGAACTTGCCGGGAAGGCCAACCAAGGCATCTCAAGGAACTTGCCGCGACGTGCCACGCGTCCCGGCGAGGCCCAGTGAGCGACAAGCTTCCGGATGCGACAAGACAACGACCGCGGCAAGGCGCTTGCCGCGGCAGGCTACCACTCTATACCTGCGTTCTAGCTCATCCACCAACGTGTCGCCCTGGGGCCTTTCCAGGCGCGCGTGGCAGGAGGCTGTGCAGCCAGCGGTGCGCGGTGGCAAGCAGTGCTGACAAGATAGCCATCGTGGCAAGCGGTGGCGCCCCTGACGGTCCCTTTCTACACTGTTTGGGCGACGCAGACGGGCATTTAATGCCTTTGTCCCCTGCCGTTAGGGTTAGGTAGGATACACTGTACAGGTAGTTGTACCAACCACAACACCTTTCCATTTTTACCCTTGTCTATGTTGCCACCTGTCGGTGACCCCTTGAGCATATAAAAGGAGGCCCATGCGCAACGTAGAGGGGGGTTGGAAGGCAGAAAACACTCACGCTCGGTCTCGTTAGCAGCTCGTGTGTACTGTAGCATTCAGCGCTCCCACGCAAGAACACAATACTATCAGACAAGCAGCAGTAGCAGTATTATCTCTCCGGAGAGCTTCGAAACTGGGTAAACTGCTCGTGTGCTTCGCCTCGATCCGCTCTTCGTGCGATCTCTGCCCCCCGCCGAACCGAAAGGGGCTTGGTCCACCGGTCCCATAGGTGTTCGTGGATCAGTTTCCCCGACGGAACTGTATCAAAAATATGATTGACAAGAACATCAAGCTTGTCAATGTAGTCTAGGTCATGCTCGTCCGCTGAATTCTTCCGTGCCAAAGATGGGCTTTTAATCTATGGGAGTTCGTCCCGGCCGAACACCGGACACTCTGACAGCTCTACGGCATGACACTTAACGATGCATGGAAGGTCCTGTTTAAGGGTACCGAAACACCTCCTCCCACGTCCGAGGACCGCGGACTCCACGCTGCGCGGTCCTCCCGTCCGGTGAGTTTTTTAACCATCACCAGGTGTAGCTTTCCCAGCATACTCATGGGAAGATGTTAAGTTATTGTTTGTACTTAATCAGGAGTACGTGGAGATGGTGAAGCGGATCGACTGTCCGCTCCGCTGCCAGAAGGTCCGGTGACCGCTCTCCTGACGGAGATGCTAGTCCCGGCGCCATACAAGGCGCCAGAAAAGAAGGCCGAAAAGAAGGCCCCGGGGACCAGGAAGGATCTCCTCCCATGAAGGGGAGGAGGAGAAATAAAGGGCCGCCCATCCAGAGAGGCCGAAGGGTCTAAGAAGGCGGACCAGGGGACCAGGAAGGGTCCCTGGTGCAAGGCCGTCATAGGCTCGTCGTCCAAGGACGACGAGGCAGATTCCTCCCGCGGAGGCAAGGATGATCATGAAGAAATGCCACCTCCCCGCACTGGGAAGGAGAAGAAAGGAAAGCCGCCCCGGACGGGGAGGCTAGGACACCCAAGAAGGGAAAGGTGTCCCTTCCGGATTATTCCACCACGGCCGCCTACAGCGAGGAGGAGTGGCTGCCCAGGGGGAAGCCCCTAGTAAGATCGTAAGTATCTGCACTTCTGTTGTATTTTAGCGCAATTTCGTTTCATAGTCTGTTGTAACGCCGAGCATGCATATGAAGTCCGGCCAGGGCCCATCCCGAGGTATCCTCGTCGGATGGGTCTTTGAGCGATTCGGCGTTGAATTCGCTCCCAACGGCCACTTCCCCTCGGCCTGCGGACGACACAGAGGTGTTGTCCCAAAGGCTCCCTGAGCCAGGGGAGGCGACTCCAGAGACGCCCCATGGCGAAACCCCAGACGCCAGGCTCACGGGGCGCATGATCCCCGCAGACTGTGCCGACGGGAGCCGCCGCAAGTCGGGCTCCCAGCCAGACACTGTAGCGGAACCTCCAAAGGCTCCGGATTCGGGCAGGCAGCCCCTCGCTAAGGAGGGCGAGCCATCCGTGCTGATGACTTCTGTTACGCCAGAGGCATCGGATAGTCTGCTGGAAGCGCTTCGCGGCGCTTTCATGGATGAAGAGCACCGTACTCTTATGAGTGCGGTGATTCAGAAGGTTCTGTCCGCCAAGAGCGGACTAACCGAGGCCTGCACCAGCCTTCTAACAGGATTTGAGGTAAGTAATCAAAAATGTGTGAAGTTATCACCTGATAGGTAGTAGACCTTGATACTCTATTTGGTGTTCGGAGCTAAAAGCCAAACGGCGGGTCAATTATAATCCGTAGGAGTTTAATAGTAGGTGTGCATGAAAACATCCAGTGTTGGTTGCCGCTGCTGCCCGCACGGCCGAGGTCGCTGGACTCAAACGGGACCTGGAGCAGGCCCATGGAGAGCTCGGCCTCACGAAGAGGCGGCTCGAAGAGAACAAAGGTGAGTAATACCCCGTTCACATATCACAAAGAATAGAAAAATTGGTGACCCTAAGAAAGTGTCATGATTTGGTAATAGGGGCCACGACCGAAGTGGCATCCCTGAAGAAGGCGTCGTCCGAGGCTGAAGACAAGGCGGCCATGGAGCGTATTGAGCGCGAGAAGCAGAATGCTAGGGTGGGTGAGGTACAGCAAGAGCTCCAGGAGCTCGACAAGAAGTTTGAGTCCTTGGAGCGTGACTTCAAGATGAAGGAGTTTGAGCTTGCGAAGGCCCTTTTGAGCATGAAAGACGCCAAGGCCAAAGCCCAAAAAACCCAGCAGGAAATCCATGCGGCCAAGAAGATAGCGGCGGGTAAGACATTCTTTATGCAAAGCAAGCATGTGGAGGAGCCATTTGTTTTACTTACCCGGATTCAGAGCTCTCCAGGGGCATTCGCAGATCTGCCACACAGCGTATCTGATGTTGCGGAGTTCTACTGCGCCGAGGAGGGGAGCTCAACAGAGAAGCTGTTCTAGTCCCAGCATGCTGGAGCCGAACACTCGATGCCTCTGAGTGACCAACTGAAGCAGTTGGTTGAACTCCAAAGGGCGGCAAAAGTGGCTATGAAAGATTTCATAGTCCAGATGTGGCCTGGTGAGCCCCTGCCTGCTAGATACTTCGGCCTGATAAAGCAGATGGTAAATGCCTATCCGCGGCTTGAAGTGATCAAACGGTCCGTTTGCATTGAGGGTGCCCGCCGAGGCTTTGCTCGTGCAAAGGTGCATTGTGGCAAGCTGGATGCGGAGAAGCTGGTGAAGGATGGACCGCCAGAGGGCAAGGCGCATCGGTATCCGGAAAAATATAATGACGGCGTTATGAAAGGTGCTCGTCTTGTGGGTGATGAATGTACTAAGGACACGATCTTGGAGTGAATGTACTTCTGTCATTTTTGTAATATGAAGACGAAGTTACTTGCGCTATGTAGCGCTTTTTGATTTAAAATATTACATTCTGTGTGGTTGTTTATAAAATTCTAAAAGTAGGCCAGTCGTCGGCTTCCGCCCCCATATAACTAGTATCGGGGTGTTCCTGGAAAACCCAGACACTCTTTATCCTAATATTTGGTCCCTAAAGGAGGTGTCTGGCTCAGCAAACAAGGCAATCGGACTATGCGGCTTTATAACTTTCACTTAGCCATAGAAGTCTATAATTTTAAATTAAGGCGAAGCCCCTAGAATTCGGAGGGCCGGATTGGGGCGCTATATACTCCTAAATCAGAAGAGGCTGATTCCTCGCCTACAGCGGAAAAAATCTTTAAGGATTTTAAGACCTCTCAAACAGCGACCAGCTCTCGCCACATCATGTCGGTCAGTTTTCGGCTTTCTCTACCGAGGTGCTCGTCCGGAAGAACCGGGACACAATCGTAGTAGTTCTCCCTGCGCTACCTTAGCCGATATAACCGAACGTAAGGTACCAAAACAAGGGAGCCGGGCTAACCCAACTATTGACCCAAGACATGATTCGGAGCTGATGCATATAATGCTATAAGTTTGGGGTGCCGCACTGTCAAAAGTGGTCGGACTTACCTTGCCGTATTAAGGGGCGACGTAAGAAGCCCCTGGCAAACTAAACATACCAAAGTGTATGGATGCAATAGTAAATAAACATTTATGGAAAAAATGTGCAGATAGGAATAATAAGTTGACGCTGTATATAATCTCCCATTGATGTACAATACGTCTAAGCATATGTTTACAATGAATGCATTAAGCAGAGGTAAATATGACTATTTGACATGTCCTATCCAAGGGCAGGCCGCATATAGGTATATAAAACAGGTATTAACAATCGTGAATAGATGCCACCTGGGTATTCCCTTTGTGCATGACGCCTTTTTCCTCCTTGGATTTCTCTCATGTGGAAGTCCGATAATCCGGCTCTTCTGAAGAGGCTGCCCAAAAGCAGGTTCCTCAAAGATAAAGGGGGTTATTAAAGTATGTTCCGGCTGAACCGCACTGTTGACTGTGCCACTATTGCGCCTCCGCCTATGCCCATGGTATTTTGAGTGCATAATTGTGTACACGCGGTATGAATGCTTCCTTAGTAGGGCTGGAGCGGAGGCCGAACTGCTAGTCGCGCTCTTGGCGTGCGTGGCGATCCTGTTGCGGGGTACTTCGGACTCGCTTGACGGTGTTCGGTGTTGTTGTCACCGGATTGGTGGTTTGCCGGGGGAAGCTGCTTTGTACTTCTGCCGCGAGGGCTGGAGTATGCTCTTTTGTACGGAGAGAGCGATCCATGTTTCCGTTGACTGTTATGACCCCGCGAGGTCCTGGCATCTTGAGCTTAAGGTATGAATAGTGTAGTACCACATTGAATCGAGCGAATGCGGTTCGTCCAAGTAGTGCATGATAGACGCTACGGAAAGGGACGATGTCGAAGATTAACTCCTCGCTTTGGAAGTTATTCGGAGATTGAAGACCACCTCCAGTGTTATGGAGCCCGTGCAGCGGGCCTCTACCCCTGGAATTACACCTTTAAAGGTAGTTTTGGTGGGCTTGATCCTTGAAGGGTCGATGCCCATTTTGCGCACTGTGTCCTGATAAAGCAGGTTCAGGCTGCTGCCTCCATCCATACGGACTCGTGTGAGGTGAAATCCGTCAATGATTGGGTCAAGAACCAATGCGGCCGAACCGCCGTGACGGATGCTGGTAGGGTGATCCCTACGATCAAAGGTGATCAGACAGGCTAACCATGGGTTGAATTTCGGGGCGACTGGCTCCATCGCATAGACGTCCCTCAGTGCTCGCTTTCGTTCCCATTGGGAAATGTGGGTAGCGTAGATCATGTTGACCGTTTTCACCTGGGGAGGAAATTACTTCTGTTCCCCCGTGTTCGGACGCCGAGGCTCATCTTCATCGTCGCTGTGAAGCCCCTTGTCCTTGTTCTCTGCATTTATCTTGCTGGCGTGCTTGAAAACCCAGCAGTCTCTATTAGTGTGATTTGCTGGCTTATCCAGGGTGCCGTGAATTTGGCATGAGTGGTCAAGTATGCGGTCCAGACTGGACGGTCCCTGACTGTTTCTTTTGAACGGCTTTTCCCGCTGACCAGATTTTGAGCCACTGAATCCGGCATTGACTGCCGTGTCTTCAGTGTTATCGCCATTGTTCCGACGCTTATGTCTGTTACGTCGTGGCTTGCCGTTATTGTCGCGGACGTCTGAAGTGCCAAAGTTTATTGGCGTGGTGCTGCGGCGAGCCAACCAGCTATCTGATACGTCTCCAACGTATCTACAATTTTTGATTGCTCCATGCTACTTTATCTACTGTTTTAGGAAATATTGGGCTTTATTATCCACTTTTATATTATTTTTGGGACTAACCTATTAACCGGAGGCCCAGCCCAGATTTGCTGTTTTATGCCTATTTTAGTGTTTCGAGGAAAAGGAATATCAGACCGAGTCAAAACGGAACGAAATCAGCTTGAGAAGTTATTTCTGGAAGGAAAGCAACCCAGGGAACTTGGAGTGCACGTCAGGGGAGATACGTGCCGCCCCCTGCCTCGTGGGGCCCCCGTAGCTCCTCCGACGTACCCCCTGCACCCATATATACTCTTGTACCCTAAAACTTCCAGAACAGAAGATAGATCGGGAGTTCCGCCGCTGCAAGCCTCTGTAGCCACCAAAAACCAATCGGGACCCTGTTCCGGCACCCTGTCGGAGGGGGATCCCATCACCGGTGGCCATCTTCATCATCCTGGCGCTATCCATGACGAGGAGGGAGTAGTTCACCCTCGGGGCTGAGGTTATGTACCAGTAGCTATGTGTTTGATCTCTCTCTCTCTCTCGTGTTCTCTCTCGTGTTCCCTCAATGGCACGATCTTGATGTATCCCGAGCTTTGCTATTATAGTTGGATCTTATGATGTTTCTCCCCCTCTACTCTCTTGTGGTGAATTGAGTTTCCCCTTTGAAGTTATCTTATCGGATTGAGTCTTTTATGAGAACACTTGATGTATGTCTTGCCGTGATTATCTGTGGTGACAATGGGATATCATGTGCCACTTGATGTGTGTTTTGGTGATCAACTTGCAGGTTTCGTGACATTGGGAACCTATGCATAGGGGTTGGCACACGTTCTTGACTCTCCGGTAGAAACTTTGGGGCACTCTTTGAAGTACTTTTATGTTGGTTGGATGAATCTGAGATTGTGTGATGCATATCGTATAATCATGCCCACGGATACTTGAGGTGATAATGGAGTATCTAGGATTAGGGTTTTGGTTGATTTGTGTCTTAAGGTGTTATTCTAGTACGAACTCTTTTATAGATCGATCCAAACGAATAACTTTGAGGTGGTTCTGTACCCTACCATAATCTCTATGTTTGTTATCCACTATTAGTGGCTTTGGAGTGACTCTTTGTTGCATGTTGAGGGATTGCTATATGATCTATCTATGTTATTATTGTTGAGAGAACTTGCACTAGTGAAAGTATGAACCCTAGGCCTTGTTTACTACCATTGCAATACCGTTTACGCTCACTTTTATCGCTCGCTACTTTGCTGTTTTTATTATTTCAGATTACAAATACCTTTATCTACTATCTATTTTGCACTTGTATCACCATCTCTTCGCCGAACTAGTGCACCTATAAAATTTACCGTTGTATTGGGTGTGTTGGGGACACAGGAGACTCTTTGTTATTTGGTTGCAGGGTTGCTTGAGAGAGACCATCTTCATCCTATGCCTCCTACGGATTGATAAACCTTAGGTCATCCACTTGAGGGAAATTTGCTACTTTCCTGCAAACCTGTGCACTTGCATGCCCAACAACATCTACAAGAAGAAGGTTGTGTAGTAGACATCAAGCTCTTTTCTGGCGCCGTTGCCGGGGAGGTGAGTGCTTGAAGGTATATCTTTAGATCTTGCAATCGAATCTTTTTGTTTCTTGTTTTAGCACTAGTCTAGTTTATAAAAGAAAACTAAAAATGGAGTTGAGTTTGTCTCATACGCTTCACCTTTTTAATATCTTTCGTGAGTATGATGGAAAGGATAATTGTGCTCAATTGCTAGAAGAGGAAATCTCTAAAATGTTTGGCACTAAATCTTTGAATGATGAGCATGATTGCAATGTTGTTAGTACGAATTCTTTGATATCCATGATGCTAATGATGATTGCACTAGTTATGATGAAAATGTCTCCTATAAACATGTCAATTTTTGTGGAGTGCATTGGGTCTGTAAGTACACACCAAATAGGGAAGATAGATATTGCAAGAGGCATAAGTACTTAGAAACCAAATTGTTGCAAGAAGAGCTAGATGCGTGTGCTGAAAATTTAAACTTTCTTAGCCATACTTGTGAACTTTGCAACGAACGTGATCATTTGAGTACCCAATGCAAATTGTTTCATGTTTGTATCATGTCCAAAAATTGTGATGACTTGATTTCCCTTGCACATCATAATGAACTTAGTTTGCTCTTGGGTTATGAAGAAATTAAACGTATAACTAAGATTATTCTAGAATTTTCCCTTGATAGAATTCTTCATTTTGATCTAGAGAATATTTATATGTTTTGTGTGGAGAATTGCATTGAAAATCCTTATATTGCCAATTACATAAAGAAAAGAAAGCAAATAGAAGATGATGAGAATACTAATGAAAGGGAAGAGACTTCCCAATATCCTCCTATTATTTCTCATGATGAATCAAGTAACGAGGAGGAGTCTTCTATTCAACCAATCTCATCAATAAGGAGCTCAAAGAGGAAGGTTGAAGCTACACATAATGTGAAGAAGAAAAAGAAAAGAAGGAGCAACAAAGGTAAAAAGGTATCCCTCCCAGAAGATGTTGCTCCTACTACTACTTGTGATGATCATAATTGCTATACTATTGGTGCTATCCATATTTTTTACGATGAGAGTGAATATGCTTATTATATGAAAGGGCCCAAGCTTGGGGAAGCTATGTTTGATGAGGATGAAATATTTGGGAATATATTTGCTGGAATTAATGTTTGTCCCAAGCTTGGGGATGCTAAGTTTAGTGAAGATGATATTTTTAGCATCCCAAGTTTTGATATGCAAAGTTGTTGTGATGATAGCATGCCTCCTGCTTATGATGATTGTATTGATGAAAGTGGGTTTGGAAGAGTGTCAACTTTAGGAAGTAGTGATCCCACTATTTTGGAGGATGTTTAATCTTATTGTGATGAACATGAAAGTGGATTTGGAAGAGTGTCAACTTTATTTAGTGATTCCACTATCTTGGGAGAGGTTTCAATCGATTATGTTGAGAACAAAGTTGCTACTTATGATGATTATTGTGATGAAACTTATGCCAACAAAAGTAGTGATGATTATATTTACAAATCTTCTCACGATTATGATTACCCTTTTTCTGAACATTACTCTTTTAATGTGGAAACAATTTTTAGTGTTCAAGTCTCTTATGATACTCCCACTATTCCGAATGAGAAGAAATTTGCTTATGTGGAGAGTAGTAAATTTTCTATGCTTGTAGATCATGAAAAGAATGCTTTAGGTGATGGTTATATTGTTGAATTCATTCATGATGCTACTTAAAATTATTATGAGGGAGGAACATATGCTTGTACGCATTGCAATAATGTCAAGTTTCCTCACTTTGTGCTTCAAGTTTTGAACTTATGCTTGTGTTACCTTCCTATGCTAGCTAATTATTGTTCCCATAAGTTGTTTGCTCACAAAATCCCTATGAATAGGAAGTGGGTTAGGCTTAAATGTGCTAGTCATATGCTTCATGATGCTCCCGTTATGTTTCAATTCTTATCTTTTATGTGAGCATCATTGTCATCATCATGCCTGCTAGCTAGAAAGGCATTAAAGAAAAGAGCTTGTTGGGAGACAACCCAATATTTACCCTTACTGTTTCTGTGTGTCCACATGATTACGCTACTGTAGTAATCATGTTTTATAGCTTTTGTTTCAATAAAGTGTCAAGTAGAACCTTTGGGAAGACTTGAGTGAAGTTTATGTGATCTTGCTGTGAAAAACTGAAACTTTAGCGCTCACGAGATTAGCTGCTATTTTTTACTGGAGAGTGATTTTAGGTTGATTCTTTTTGCAGATGATTAATATACAAATTTCTCAGGTCCATAAATTTATTTCATAATTTTTGGGGTTCCAGAGGTATACGTTTGATACATATTACTACAGACTGTTCTGTTTTTAACAGATTCTGTTTTCTATGTGTTGTTTGCTTATTTTGATGAATCTATGAGTAGTATCGGAGGGTATGAACCATAGAGATGTTATAATACAGTATATATTACATGAATATGAATTTAGAATGAGTTCATTACAGTACCTAAGTGGTGGTTTTATTTTCTTATACTAACGGAGCTTACGAGTTTTGTGTGGAGTTTTGTGTGGTTGAAGTTTTCTAATTTTGGGTAAGGATTCGATGGACTATGGAATAAGGAGTGGCAAGAGCCTAAGCTTGGCAATTCCCAAGGCATCCCAAGGTAATATTCAAGGACAACCAAGAGACTAAGCTTGGGGATGCCCCGGAAGGCATCCCCTCTTTCGTCTTCGTTCATCGGTAACTTTATTTGGAGCTATATTTTTACTCACCACTTTATTTTGTTATTTTTGCTTGATATTAGTTAGAATAGTGTTTTGCATCTTTAGTTTCAATAAAAAAGTCAAGGATAGCCTTTGCCATGCTTATTTTGCTAGTTTGCATGTTGCTGTTTGAAAACAGAAAGTTTACCGCTGTTGCAAAAATTCCCTAGAAAAGTCAGAGAACGGTCTAACATTGAATCTTTTTGCATATTGAGTTCTGATAAATTTATTATAGTGGGAATTTTAGTTCATAATTGTTTGAGTCATGGAAGTATTGACACTCTTGCATTCTTTACAGACTGTACTGTTTTGGCATATTGCTGTTATGGTTGCATTGTTTGCATATGTTTGCTTGTTTAATGATTCTATTTGAGGATAGGAGTATTAAATATACAGAGGCATTTAGTATGCAATGTTGCATAATTATTTTAGTGATTTGTTACAGTAGAAAATGATAAGGTTTTGCATTGGTTTATACTAACCTATCTCACGAGTTCTTGTTGAGTTTGTTGTGAATGAAGCTTTTGAGAAAAAGAGAAACCATGATATGAGAGGAATTAAGGAGACACAAAAGTTCAAGCTTGGGGATGCCCAAGGCACCCCAAGATAATATTTCAATAAGTCTCAAGCATCTAAGCTTGGCGATGCCACGGTAGGCATCCCACCTTTCTTCTTCAACAACTATCGGTTAGTATCGATTGAGCCTAAGTTTTTGCTTCTTCACATGAGTTGTGCTATCCTTGCAATGTAGTTTTCTTTAGCTTTGCTTGATGTTTGAATAAAGTATCAAGATCTGAAATTCTTTAATGAGAGAGAGTCTTCATATAGTTGCATAATTATTTAGCTACTCATTGATCTTCACTTATATCTTTCGGAGTAGTTTGTCATTTGCTCTAGTGCTTCACTTATATCTTTCAGAGCATGGTGGTAGTTTTATTTTGAAGAAATAGATGAACTCTCATGCTTCACATAGATTATTTTGAGAGTCATTAATAGCATGGTAGTTTTCATAATGTTAATATACTTAGTGTTCAAGATATGTGAAACTTTCTTTTAAATGAATTGAATACTAAGATAAGTTTGATGCTTGATAATTGTTTTGAGATATGGAGGTGATAATATCAAAGTCGTGCTAGTTGAGTAATTGTGAATTTGAGAAATTCTTGTGTTGAAGTTTGCAAGTCCCATAGCATGCACGTACGGTTAAAGTTGTGTAACAAATTTGAAACATGAAGTGTACCTGGCTTGTGCATCCTTATGAGTGGCGGTCGGGGACGAGCGATGGTCTTTTCCTACCAATCTATACCCCTAGGAGCATGCGCGTAGTACTTGATTTTTGATGACTTCTAAACTTTTGCAATAAGTATATGAGTTCTTTTGACTAATGTTGAGTCCATGGATTATACACACTCTCACCTTTCCGCCTATGCTAGCCTCTTCGGTACCGCGCATTGCCCTTTCTCACCTCGAGAGTTGGTGCAAACTTCGCCGGTGCATCCAAACCCCGTGATACGATACACTCTATCACACATAAACCTCCTTATATCTTCCTCAAAACAGCCACCATACCTACCTATTTATGGCATTTCCACAGCCATTCCGAGATATATTGCCATGCAACTTTCCACCGTTTCGTTCATCATCATCATGACATACATTACTTTTGTCATATTGCCATTTGTATGATCATGCAGTTGACATCGTATTTGTGGCAAAGCCACCATGCATTATTTTTCATACATGTCACTCTTGATTCATTGCACCATCCCGGTACACCGCCGGAGGCATTCATACAGAGTCATATCTTGTTCTAGTTTCGAGTTGTAATCCTTATGTTGTAATCAATAGAAGTGTGATGATCATCATTATTAGAGCATTGCCCAATCAAAAAAAAGAGAGAAAGGACAAAAGAAAAAAAGAAGGCCCAAAAAAAATAAAAAAAATAAAAAATAAAAAGGGCAATGCTACTATCTCTTTTTCCACACTTGTGCTTCAACGTAGCACCTTGTTCTTCATTTATTGAGTCTCATATATTGTGCTTCAAAGTGGCACCTTGTTCTTCATGTAGTGAGTCTAATAAATTGTCTTTTTCATACTAGTGGGAATTTTTCATTATAGAACTTGGCTTGTATATTCCTACGATGGGCTTCCTCAAATGCCATATGTCTTCGTGAGCAAGCGAGTTGGATGCACACCCACTAGTTTTCTTTTGTTGAGTATTCATAGCTCTAGTGCATCCGTTGCATGGCAATCCCTACTCCTCATGTTGACATCAATTGATGGGCATCTCTATAGCCCGTTGATTATCCTCGTCAATGTGAGACTTTCTCCTTTTTTGTCTTCTCCACACAATCCCCATCATCAAATTCTATTCCACCCATAGTGCTATATCCATGGCTCGCGCTCATGTATTGCGTGAAGGTTGAAAAAGTTTGAGATTATTTGATTATGAAACAATTGCTTGGCTTGTCATCGGGGGTATAGAAGTTGGGAACATCTTTGTGTGACGAAAATGAAGCATAGCCTAACTATATGATTTTGTAGGGATGAACTTTCTTTTGCCATGCTATTTTGAGAAGACATGATTGCTTTGATTAGTATGCTTGAAGTATTATTATTTTTGTGTCAATATGAACTTTTGTCTTGAATCTTTCGGATCTGAATATTCATACCACAACTAAGAAGATTTACATTGAAATTATGCCAAAGTATCACTCCGCATCAAAAATTCTCTTTTTATCATTTACCTACTCGAGGACGAGCAGGAATTAAGCTTGGGGATGCTTGATACGTCTCCAACGTATCTATAATTTTTGATTGCTCCATGCTACTTTATCTACTGTTTAAGGCAATATTGGGCTTTATTATCCACTTTTATATTAATTTTGGGACTAACCTATTAACCGGAGGCCCAACCCAGATTTGTTGTTTTATGCCTATTTCAGTGTTTCAAGGAAAAGGAATATCAGACGGAGTCAAAATGGAACGAAATCAGCTGGAGAAGTTATTTTTGGAAGGAAAGCAACCCAAGGAACTTGGAGTGCACTTCAGGGGAGATACGGGCCGCCCCCCTACCTCGTGGGGCCCCCGTAGCTCCTCCGACGTACCCCCTGCACCCATATATACTCTTGTACCCTAAAACTTCCAGAACAGAAGATAGATCGGGAGTTACGCCGCCGCAAGCCTCTATAGCCACCAAAAACCAATCGGGACCCTGTTCCGGCACCCTGCCGGAGGGGGATCCCATCACCGGTGGCCATCTTCATCATCCCGATGCTATCCATGACGAGGAGGGAGTAGTTCACCCTCGAGGCTGAGGGTATGTACCAGTAGCTATGTGTTTGATCTCTCTCTCTCTCTCTCGTGTTCTCTCTTGTGTTCCCTCTATGGCATGATCTTGATGTATCCCGAGCATTGCTATTATAGTTGGATCTTATGATGTTTCTACCCCTCTACTCTCTTGTGATGAATTGAGTTTCCCCTTTGATGTTATCTTATCGGATTGAGTCTTTTATGAGAACACTTGATGTATGTCTTGCCGTGATTATCTGTGGTGACAATGGGATATCATGTGCCACTTGATGTATGTTTTGGTGATCAACTTGCAGGTTTCATGACATTGGGAACCTATGCATAGGGGTTGGCACATGTTCTTGACTCTCCGGTAGAAACTTTGGGGCACTCTTTGAGGTACTTTTATGTCGGTTGGATGAATCTGAGATTGTGTGATGCATATCGTATAATCATGCCCACGGATACTTGAGGTGACAATGGAGTATCTAGGTGACATTAGGGTTTTGGTTGATTTGTGTCTTAAGGTGTTATTCTAGTACGAACTCTTTTATAGATCGATCCGAACGAATAACTTTGAGGTGGTTTCGTACCCTACCATAATCTCTATGTTTGTTCTCCGCTATTAGGGGCTTTGGAGTGACTCTTTGTTGCGTGTTGAGGGATTGCTATATGATCTATCTATGTTATTATTGTTGAGAGAACTTGCACTAGTGAAAGTATGACCCCTAGGCCTTGTTTCCTACCATTGCAATACCGTTCATGCTCACTCTTATCGCTCGCTACCTTGCTGTTTTTATTATTTCAGATTACAAATACCTTTATCTACTATCTATTTTTCACTTGTATCACCATCTCTTCGCCGAACTAGTGCACCTATACAATTTACCATTGTATTGGGTGTGTTGGGACACAAGAGACTCTTTGTTATTTGGTTTCAGGGTTGCTTGAGAGAGACCATCTTCATCCTACGCCTCCTACAGATTGATAAACCTTAGGTCATCCACTTGAGAGAAATTTGCTACTGTCCTACAAACCTGTGCACTTGCAGGCCCAACAACGTCTACAAGAAGAAGGTTGTGTAGTAGACATCACTATCCTCGCCTACGCAAAAGCATGTCATGAGTGTCGTGAGGGCTGCCATGGATTTTGGTTTTTCCTGGCCGAGGTGCCGAGCGAGCCAGTCGTCGCGGATATTATGCTTAAAGGCTGCCAGGGCTTCGGCATCCGGACAATCGACAATTTGGTTCTTTTTAGTTAGGAACCGAGTCCAGAATTTTCTGGCTGACTCTCTGGGCTGTTGGGTAATGTGGCTCAGGTCATCAGCATCCGGTGGTCGCACGTATGTGCCCTGGAAGTTGTCGAGGAAAGCATCCTCCAGGTTTTCCCAACTGCCAATGGAATTTGCCAGCAAGCTATTTAGCCAGTGCTTGGCTGGTCCTTTGAGCTTAAGGGGAAGATACTTGATGGCGTGTAGATTGTCTCCACGGGCCATGTGAATGTGGAGAAGGAAATCTTCGATCCATACTGTGGGGTCTGTTGTGCCATCGTATGATTCAATGTTCATGGGTTTAAACCCTTCTGGGAATTCATGATCCATCACTTCATCAGTGAAGCAGAGGGGGTGTGCGGTGCCTCTGTGCCGGGCTATGTCGCGACGCAGTCCGACTAAGTCTGGTCGGTTGTGTTCGGCCCGACCAGATTTATTGTTAGTGTATCCGGTATGACGGTCATTGTCATGTGCTGTGGCGCGCCCCCGTGATCCGCAGATCGATCTTGGTTGTCCTGCGTTGTTTTCCAATCTGTCTCGCAGGTCCTGCGTATTTCCCTGGGCCGTAGTAAACTAGCATGGGGGTGTGGGCTGGTATTTGGGATGATATGCCGTTTTATCCCGGCCATGAGGTGGTCGGTCAGCCGTGTGGCGCTTGAGTACATATTCCTCGGCTGCCAGGACTTCCGTCCATCTGTCTGTGAGCAGGTCATAATCAGCTTGGAGCTGCTGCTGCTTCTTTTTCAGGCTCCTCGCAGTGGCCGTAAGTCGGCGCTTGAAGCGCTCCTGCTCCACGGGGTCCTCAGGCACGCCGATCTCGTCGTGGCCGAGGCTAATCTCGTCTTCGGAGGGGGCATGTAGTTTTCCTCCTCCGGATACCCGTTCGTCGCCTGTTCGTCTTGGCTGACCTGCCCGTCTTCTTGCCCGGCCTGCTCGAAGGCAGGCTGATCTGGGTTGTATTCATCTTCGGCACCGTCCGGATAGTTTTCGTCTCCAGTTCTGGTATTGCTGTAGCGAGGCTTGGAGCGGCGCTGACGACACCCATGCTTTGCTTTCTTCTTTGAGGGGTTATCCTCCATTGCTTCATCACCATTGGTTTCTTTCGGAGTGTCCACCATATATATGTCATATGAAGAGGTGGCTGTCCACCACCCCGTGGGTGGTGGTTGCTGTTCTTCTCCTACATCATCGTCCAAACCGTCGATGTCTTCGGAGTCGAAGTCAAGCACGTCGGTCAAATCATCGACCATGGCTATGAAGTGGGTGGTGGGTGGGCAACGAATTCCCTTGTCGCCAGCTTCCCAATCGAGCCGGACATAGTTCGCCCAAGAGTCTCCTAACAAAGAGAGAGACTTTAACGAGTTTAGGATGTCGCCAAAGGGCGAGTGCCGGAAGATATCCGTAGTGGTGAACTCCATTACCGGAGCCCAACCAGATTCGGCGGGCTCGGAGGTGCGCAGAATGGAACCTACAGCCGGATACAAATCCGGGGGTCCGGTGTCACAGGCATCCTTGGAGGTGAAGTCTGTGTTTGGCTCTACCACCGATGGGTGTGCAGCCTCCGGGGCGGGGTCCATCCACCCGTCCTCGGGTGAAGCAATCTGCCCTGGATTTAGGTCCAAGGCTCCTACAGGCATGATATCCTGAGCATTGTCCGTCAGTAGGTCTAAGCCGTGCTCATCGTGACTGTCCGGCGCTCCTGGCATAGGCCCGAATTCGTTGAAGATCATGTCTCCACGTATATTGGCCGTGTAGTTTAGGTTTCCGAACCTGGCCTGATAGCCAGGGGCGTAGCTATCGATCTGCTCCAGATGGCCAAGTGAATTGGCCCGCAGTGCAAAGCTGCCAAATACGAAGATCTGTCCGGGGGAGAAAGTCTCACCCAGGACCGTGTTGTTGTTGATGATTGAAGGAGCCATCGAGCCTTGCAGCAGCAACACAAAGGAACTCCCAATGAAAGCACCAATGTCGGTGTCAAAACCGGTGGATCTCGGGTAGGGGGTCCCGATCTGTGCGTCTAAGGCTAATGGTAACAGGAGGTAAGGGACACAATGTTTACCGAGGTTCGGGCCCTCTCGATGGAGGTAAAACCCTACTTCCTGCTTGATTGATATTGATGATATGAGTGTTACAAGAGTTGATCTACCACGAGATCATAGAGGCTAAACCCTAGAAGCTAGCCTATGATGATTATGAATGTTGTGATCATCCTCATACAGACTAAACTCTCCGGTGTATATAGACACCGGAGAGGGCTAGGGTTTACATGGAGTCGGTTACAAGGAAGGAAATATAATATCCGAATCGCCAAGATTGTCTTCCACGCAAAGGAGAGTCCCATCCGGACACAGGACGAAGTCTTGAGTCTTGTATCTTCATAGTCCAACATTCCGGCCAAAGTATATAGTTTGACTGTCTGGATACCGCCTAATCCAGGACACCCTCACACACACACAAGGCTCGAGGGCCGAGCACCCGGGGTCGGTTGGGGCAGCTCCCAGGGAGGGGCCGGGCACCCGGACCCCACATGGTCGGGAACCTGGGGCGGGTAGGGGCCATGCCCAGGTTCAGGTCGGGCACCCGGGGCCAAAGTGGCCGGGCACAGGAGTGTCTAGGACCTTCCCTTCTTCGTCATTATTGTTCCTTTCTTCCTTCTCCTCCTCCATAGCTGCTCTTACCTTCGTCCTTGCCTCTTCATGGACTTCTTCTTGATACCTGAGCATGCATAACACTTTCGTTTGAGTTAGGGCCCAACTCTCGTGTGAATTCAAACGGAGCTCGACGAGGAAGGAGTTAACCTCATTCTCTATGGCGCGTGCACGAGATCTTGTCCTTGGTCCACCCGGTGCTTGAGGCGGTGATGGAGCGCCGATGGTGATGAGCGAGGGATGCTCTGCATCATCTCCCCCCTTGGGAGAGATCCGTCCACGATCGTGATCTTCATCACCATGGGAAAGAGAGGGCGTCACCGTGTAGAAGTGGACGAACACCAAGCACTTATCATGTTGAAGCTCGAAATGGGCACTCTCCAATGTCGCACCGTCTTGTGATTCCTTCAAAAGGAGCAAGGACAACAAACACTTGGAAAAACATATGTGGTTAGCCGTAGTGCAAAACCAAGCATTCAAGAGGTGATTCACCAAACAAGTGTCATCATCAATCCTAGCATATGGTGTGACAAAGGATTGCGACATATGGCATGTAAGCACATAGATTGGGTAAAATGAAGGTTGTCATGGGAAAAAACATGTAAATGTGAGGTAGAGATGCAAATATGTGTGTCAAGAGAATAAGCATCTACCTCAAGCTCATAGAAAGCATGCATAAGACTCTCAATGAATGGTCTATGGTAGGCATAAGAGTCATTCACAACACCAAATGAAATGAGATGTCTAAATACATGGGGCAAGTGCAAGACAATCCAAGCATAATGTGCATATGGTGTGGTGAAGATAGTGTGGCACTCAACACAAATGAGATAGCAATTATGCAGCATGTGCGAGGTAATCAAGTCTTGCAAGCTAGTAGTGCGAAGATGCACCATACTATAGGTAATCATGGAAATCATGTTATGTGTGCAAGTAGTAGGCATAGGCAATGCACATGGCATATCGAAAGAACACAAAGCAAGATCAAGGTGTCATCATAGGAATGGATCATAAAGAAAACATGGCAATAACAAGCAATATGTCCACCAAGCTTGCAAATACACATACAAGTACTAGAATCAACCATCATGTGTAATGAAAGCATGGGTCACACATGCATGGCAAAGGCATAGGAAGGAGCATATCATGCAAAGTGATAATGGCAATATGGGCAAATGATATATAATGGAAAAGAATCCATAACCATGTGAGGGCCATGTAGAAGAAATGCACGAAGTCATTGTGCAGAGGGAATGGTTGGTGACATATCTCACAGGTTCCCAAGGCATCGTTTCTCTTGAGAGCTCATTTTGTCAACTCATGGGCTTGCGAGGTTGATGAGTACGTATGGGTACCTACACAAAATAGACACAAGCCAAAGGAAGTGTGTGCATGGTAAATGTACACATCATCCATCATGATGTGTATGTGCACGTGTGAGTTAGCACAAGATAAGAAATGCTCAAAGAAATTTGTTGCATGGTATAAGAACATGGCATCCATCATGAATGAATAGTTGTTATGTAGAACATGATGGGGATGCAAATTGAGCATACAATTATATGGAACATCAATAGCATTGTCATTCATGGGGAGCATATGGTTCACACAATCATGAGAATCATGCAAAGGATGGGATGGCTCAAAAACTCCTAAAATGTATGAGGAAACTATGGGGGTCTCCTCATGAGCAATTTCGAAAGCATAATATGGAGAAGTGGAACAACATCCAAAACAATGTATGTCCGAAGCTAGGTAATCATGGCGTTGCATATGATGGATATGATGCAAGGGAAGCATGTCAATATCATCACAAGAAAAACAAATGCCAATAACCATGGGCTTGTCATCTATGCAATATATGCAAATTGGGTTTAACTTAATGGCATATGCATAGTCACTACGATGAGATTGCAAATGTGACATATTGTTGATCTCATGCATAGCATATTACAAGTCAAGAGGATTGTCAAACATGATGTGACCAAGAGAATTATCACAAGAAATCCTATGTAACATGGCATCACAACTAATAGACTCCACATGGCAATCATCAAACTCATCATAAATGAGTGAATCATCGCATGGGGAACTCGAACTAACATGAAGCTTGACAATAGGTGGATCAACATCATGGAGGCAATCAATGTCAAGAATGTCCACTAGCGGGACTAGAGCATCACATTCACCTATGTTACCTTTTTCATTCCACTCAAGTGATGTAGGTGGGGTGGCAAAGACCAAGTCGTGGTCAATATCTTCATCTTGATGGAACCATGTGGGGGTGCATCATCGTCCACCATGGCCATCGTCTTGTCCAAAGGAAGGACAAAGTCGTCGAGGACCGGTGCATCATCATATATGGGACCTAGCACCAAATTAGAAGACATAATAAGGTAGAGGTTAAGTTGTTAGAAATATAAATGGTCCCACATGCCCTATCAACTACCTCACTCTCTCTATGTGGTGGCGACTCACTCACTCCCATAAGGTAGGTGCACTCAATGTCACATATGGTAGAGTCACTCAAATCACTCAAGTGGTGGTGGTGTTGGCACTCCTCACATGGGAATTGGGCAACTCACCATATATGGTGCTAGTGGTGAAGTCACTCTCACTCTCAATATTGTGGCATATGTCTCCATGCTCAACTCCTATCACTGCCTTGGTTGAAGGGATAGTCCCATTCTCAACCTCCTCATTCGTAATGCCTCCAAAGATGAATGCCATAGGAAGTGGCAAATCATTACTCTCGTCGTGGATGAAGGCTAAAGATGTCACACCATAACTCTCATCGTGGATGAAGGCCAAAGATGGAACATCATCACTCTCGCCGCTAACGGTGGAAGCATCATCTTGGAGCTCATTGGACTTGGACATCTTGGTGGGACTAGCCTCATGCTCGACGTCTTGGAGTGTGGTCGTCATGAAGTGAGCTTGGGTTCGAGTAGACTTGGCCTTCTTGAGTTGCTGGTCCGCCTTGAGAGCACCAATGTAGTTGTCATTGAGGGACTTGTAGTTCTCGAGGGAGATAATCTTGGAGATGTCGTTGTTGAATCCCATCATGAAGTAGAACTTCATCCAAATGGTATAATCCACACCGGCTCATCGCAAGGCTTTCTTAATCTCGAGGAAGTACTTGTCGAGGGACTTGGATCTTGGATGGTGTTCTCCAATTGGCGTTGAAGATGTTCCGTGTAGGTGGAAGGAAAAAACTCTCGCTGCATAGCTTTCTTTGTCTTTGGCCAACTCATGTCGAAGGTCTTCTAAGGTGTATGAAGCCATCATGTTGATGCGTAGTCATGGAAGTTACTTGTGGCGCACTTCACTTGGCCTTCGGAAGGGACTTGATGTTGCTTGAGGTAGTCGTCCATCTTGCGCTCCCACTCGAGATACTCCTCGGGGTCTTGAGTCCCATAGAAAGGAAGCTTGTGGTCGGTGTCGAGGTCGTAATATCTCGTGGAAGTCGCGGACTTTAGTTTGGGGAGCTTCTCTTGAGCGTAGTCTTGAGTGCTTGTAGGAGAATATACTGAATGTCCAAAGGCAAAGATGCCTTGAAAGTTGCTTGGTGAAGATGCCAAGGTAGGTGGTGAAGTCATTGAGGGGTTGTTGGTGTTGAAAGCTCTTTGTTTTTCTCTTTTGCTTAAAAGCTTATTATTTCTTTTTTTATATGGCCACTTATGCGAAATGCACAAAACAAGATAGCAATTATGTATATGCGGGAACAATCTTGTGACACAAGCGATGGTACTATGATACCAAGGTAATACCAATATGATATGGTATGTATTCAATGGAAGGTGTAGATCGATGATCACTAATGTGCACAAGTAACGTTGCCGGCAATACTCAAAGGCTAGTCTCGATAGGCAAGTGACGCAAAATGGGCTAGGGGTTAACAACGTAATGGCAAGAATGTACAATGATGGGATACCACGATACCAAGATGATATAGAGGTTACCGTTCTTGCATACGGTTAGGGTGTCCGATTTTCGTGTTCTTTAGCTCGTTGAGTCCGATTTTCGGAGTCCAAGTGGTGTTGTTGTTGGGCTGATTCGGAGGGTGCGGGCACTCGGGGGTACGGGGTGTGGGTTCCCGGGGTGGTCAGCGGGGTTGGGCGAAATTTGCCCGGGGGTGCGGGCACCCGGTGGTAGCCGAAATTGGGTGAAAATTTTGGAAAATGGATGAAATTGGTGGTTTTCGTGGTGGGAAAGGTGGGGATGGATGGGGGAAGACTAGATCCACTTGCCAAACAACAAATGCATGGCCCAAAACAACAAAAATCTCACAAGAACTGTCGGTGTCAAAACCGGCGGATCTCGGGTAGGGGGTCCCGAACTGTGCGTCTAGGCGGATGGTAACAGGAGACAAGGGACACGATGTTTTACCCAGGTTCGGGCCCTCTTGATGGAGGTAAAACCCTACATCCTGCTTGATTAATATTGATGATGTGTGTTACAAGAGTAGATCTACCACGAGATCAAGGAGGCTAAACCCTAGAAGCTAGCCTATGGTATGATTGTTGTACGTCCTATGGAGTAAAGCCGTCCGGTTTATATAGACACCGGAGAGGGCTAGGGTTAAACAAAGTCGGTTACAATGGTAGGAGATCTACATATCCGTATCGCCAAGCTTGCCTTCCACGCCAAGGAAAGTCCCATCCGGACACGGGACGAAGTCTTCAATCTTGTATCTTCATAGTCTTGGAGTCCGGCCGATCATGATAGTTCGGCTGTCCGGACACCCCCTAGTCCGAGACTCCCTCAGTAGCCCCCGAACCAGGCTTCAATGATGACGAGTCCGGCGCGTAAATTGTCTTCGGCGTTTGCAAGGCGGGTTCTCCTTCAAACTTCATGCTCCTGCCGAATAGTGTCCGGCTTCCTTATAAATGTTGCGCTCCTTGGCCTCTACGCCCAATAATGGCCCTCTTCCACGTGTCAGATGAATGCGAAAAGCTAGGGTATTTTTACATTTTGCCCCCTGGCCATGCGAATGAGCCGCCTATAAGAGAGGAGAGGATCTTAGATCCAACTCACACCATCCTCCTTCCGCAAGTACTCATCGAAGCGCCTCCGACCAAAATCCATTCTACCATGGATACTCGACGCGGCTCCTCCTATCGCGCTCCCAGCCCTAAGCAGGAGATTGGGGGAGATGCTCGGTTCCACACAGCGAGCTAGTGGCGCTCCAAACCGAGGGATATCTCCCCCCAGCCTTCATGGTTCCAGTTCGAGCCGGATTGGCCACCTTCAGTGGTGGAAAGCAGGCGGAGAGCGTCCCCAACCCTTCCAAAGGAGAGCGGGTATGCTTCGTCCCTTATCTAATAAGGGGACTTAGATTTCCCATACACCCGTTTCTCCGGGGGCTCCTGGAGTTCTACGGACTCCAGCTTCACCACCTCGCACCTACCTCCATTTTGCACATCGCGGGCTTTGTAGCTCTTTGCGAGCTGTTCTTGGGCATCGAGCCCCATTTTGTGCTGTGGAAGAGATTGTTTTGCCTCGTACCCCGTTCTCACGAGGGGTCGATATATCAAGTGGGCGGAGCCGAAATATGGCGCATCGCCAGGACCGGATATCTATTCGGCACCCCGAAGAAGGCGTCCGAAGACTGGCCTTCGGAATGGTTCTACATGGAGGACGCCCCTCTGCCGGATCCCATTCGGATCGTCCTCCCGGAGTTCAGCAATGCTCCCTTGAAGAAATGCCTGAGTTGGCGCTCGCGGAGCCCTCAACGGGAGGACGATGGGAGCGTCCATTATCTGATGGGCCGGATTAGGTTACTGGCCCACTCCAGATTGACCATGATTGGAGTCATGGCCACGTGTATTATGCGAGGGGTGCAGCCGCTCCAAAATTGGGGCCACCCTATGTGGGATTTCAACGGGGAAGATGACGCCACCCGTCATGGCCGCAGAGGGCCGGGCTCGGGAGCCGATCTGGTAAAGATCATGTCCGGCTTGTACAAGGGGGAGGAGGAGGACTTCCTCCGCACGAGTCCATTAAATGGATTCTCCATGAATAACCCTTGGAGCTGGGTAAGTGGGCGTTTATCTACCCGATCCATACTTCCAAAGTCAAGTATTTTACTTTATGATTTCAACGCAGGAGCTGCACCGGGACGTGGAGGGCATACAAAGCCTAACTCCACAACCCGAGGATCCGGAACGATCCCTTGATCCGGCCTCCGAAGAGGATCCGGACATAAAGGTGGAGCTGATTGACGGGGTGTTCCACCAACTTAGCATGGACAATGCTCTAGTCGCCATTATGGCTGACTACCCCGGTTTGTTTCCAGCTTCCCAGGTGACTAAGACCGAGGTCTTGACACCATCATTTGATCCATGCTCAATTCTGACCATCCTATACTGATGGTGCATCGCAGGAGGTGCCTTTAAGGCGGGATGCCGAACCCGCGGCGGCTGACCAGCCAGGGTCAGTCTGGCCCAGCAGGCGGAAGAGGGGTGCGATGCGAACCAAAACGTTACCGCAACGGTACGGCACACCGCTGTTTCTAAGGGAAGGATCCCTAGGAGGTATATTAATGCTCATAACTTTTCCAGGAGAAAGAGCGCTCGCCGAACAGTGTCCGGAGAGGTTGCCAATCAAGCCTCCGCCAGCGATGCTCCAAGCGTGGTCCGAAAGGGGAGGCGAATACAAGGCATGAGCCGGATGTTCCTCCGATGGAGGATGCCGACAGGCTGTCCGCCACCCCGTCTGAGGTGGAGAGCGCCATGAATCATAGGCATCGCCGGATAGTTCTTCGTGACGCGTGTTTCTCCCCGGAGGCGTTGAATGCCTTTGATGCGGGAGATGCGCACCTCCGTGCCGCTCAAGATGGTTTAACCAGAGCCACGGAGCAGTATGTGAAGGACATACGGGTAAGTAATTTTAATAGTTATATATGCCAGTAGCCCCCGAGACATAAAATAGTTAAAATAACTGATTTAAGGATCATTTATTATGCAGGATCTTACGGAGAAGAATACCCACCTGTCCCAGGAGCTTCAAGAGTGCAAGGCCCAACTTGAGGCCGCACTGGCCGCCACAGGGAGAGGCACAGAGACCCCCGCTGGTAATACGTACTTCGAAAAGATAAGTAGTTGACAAAGTAAGGCGTGTGCGTAAATCTGACAATAATATTGCAGAGGGCGCCGGACTAGATCCGGACAAGCAACAGCTACTGCGTCAGCTGAAGGCCGGCGAGAGGGTGCTTATGAAGGTGCAGCAGGAGAGGAACAAGCTCCAAGATGCCCACACCCAGCTAGGAGAAGAGCTGAAAGATGTTCGGGTCCAGCTGTCTGGCTCCGTGAAGGAGAATCAGCGGCTTCATCGCGGCATTTATGGTAAGTGCTTGAGCAAATTCCTTTGAAAAGAAGAATTCAGCAAGGAAGTCGATTGACAGAAATGTGTCTTTAGGTGTGCTCACAGGTCGCCCTGCGGAGGAAATGCCCGGTTCAACGGGTGATCAACTTCCCGAGCTGGTGCAACTATTCGAACGTGTTCGGCAGGCGATGAGTGGTGTCGTTCAGGCCTTATGGCCTTCCGTCTCCCTACCTGAGGGCCTTGGAGGGCTTGCTTAGAAGCTTCAGGGAGTACGGCGACGTCTCTGTCTGTGGAAGATATCGTCCTGGCGTTAAGGCGCCAGGGAGGCCTGGGCTATGGTGAAGACACGGTACCCGAAGGCTGACCCAAACCACATGGCCGAGGTCGGACCTGTGGGGTCTGATGGGAAGGAGATCCCTGTGAGCTTGATGTATGTCCAAGTAGAGCTGGCCGCGAAATATTCCCAGCAGGACTGTAAATTAGACAGCCAGTTAGATGGGATGGAAGAGGAGTACAATCAGTCAGTTTGACAATGTAATTTAAAATGACATGTAAAATGCCTTCTAGCTGGATTGTAGATCATTTGTCTTTGCCGACCTCTTCGCTTCAACCTCGGGATCCTAGAGTCCGGAGTGTGTCCGAATACCTTCTGGGTTATGAAAAAACCGGGGCATGCATGGAGACCAGGCGTAGGGGTCATTAGTGCTTTATCAGACAAGTGCCCAACTAGTTATGTTATATTACATGGTTAGTAAGAAACATCTTCCAGGGAGAATAGTTCCGTTAGGGGTTCCTTTCCCTGGGAGGCATGCCCTAAAGTGCATGTCCGGACTGCGAAAATAGCAGAAAAAGCATCTGGGGGCAAATAAATAAGTAAGTAATAAATCATCTTTCAAGTCACCGACCGAATATTCTCTTAAGAACGCTAGCTTTCGGCTTCACCCAGTGTGAGGTACACATCCGGCTGACCCGGCAGTAACAATCGCAGAGGTGCTCCCTTTACCTCCTAGCCGAACAATCGGGAACGTAGGGGTAAGCACAGGAGCCAGGCAACCCAGCTTGGCCAAAACTTAAGTCATATCGATGCATATAATGGTGAATAAAAGGTACATGCGGAAGTATGACACATGTGTTGGGCATGAATCCTGTATAAGTAGGCTTCTGTTAAAGAAGCCCCCAGGTATAATGAGTGCTAGGAGCACATCAAGTGTGTGCGAACAATACGCAAATCAGCCTATCAAAGGTATTGAAAAAAAGTGGGAAGAAGGAGGGGGACAAGAGACAGTGAAAATTTAAAAAGGTGGATGGAGGAGTGAGACGAACTCTGAGTCCGGCGTTAGGCGTAGAATCTTCGGAGACGGGCTGCGTTCCATGGGTTTGGCTCGAGTCGGTTGTCAGATGCGTTACGTAGACGGTATGCTCTGCCGGTCAGGACTTGGTCGATGATGAAGGGACCTTCCCACTTGGGCTTAAGTTTGTCGTTTTTCTTATCCGGCAGGCGTAGAACAAGTTCGCCAACATTGTATGTTTTGGCCCGTACTTCTCTGCTTTGATATCTTCGAGCCTGCTGCTGATAGAATGCGGAACGAGCTTTTGCCACGTCCCGCTCCTCCTCTAAGGCGTCCAAACTGTCCTGCCGATCCAACTCGGCTTCTCTTTCTTCGTACATGTGCATGCGAGGTGAGTCATGAATTATATCGCATGGCAGAACTGCCTCTGCGCCGTACACCATAAAAAATGGTGTGAATCCGGTAGTGCGGTTTGGCGTGGTCCGCAGCCCCCAGAGTACGGAGTCGAGCTCATCTACCCAGTGCGTGTTAGATTCCTTGAGGGACCGCACTAGTCTGGGTTTGATGCCGCTCATGATTAGACCATTTGCTCGTTCGACTTGACCGTTAGTTTGGGGGTGATAGACTGAAGCGTAGTCGAGCTTGATGCCCATGTTTTTGCACCAGAGTTTAACCTCGTCGGCCGTGAAATTCATGCCGTTATCAGTGATGATGTTATGGGGGACGCCAAAACGGTGTACTACCCCGGATATGAAGTCTATCACAGGTCCAGATTCTGCCGTTTTAACCGGCTTGGCCTCTATCCATTTGGTGAATTTGTCCACCATGACCAATAAGTATTTGTGCTTGTGGGTTCCCCCTTTAAGGGGTCCAACCATGTCAAGCCCCCAGACCGTGAACGGCCAGGTAATGGGTATAGTTTTTAGGGCGGTGGGTGGCATGTGGCTCTGATTAGCAAAGAGCTGGCAACCGACGCATCGTTGGACTAAGTCCTGAGCATCTGCCCGGGCTGTCAGCCAATAAAATCCTGTACGGAAGGCCTTGCCTACAAGGGCCCGGGCTGCAGCGTGGTGCCCACCGAGTCCGGCGTGAATTTCAGCCAAGAGATTTCGCCCTTCCTCTTCGGAGATACACCTTTGAAGGACTCCGGTTATGCTTTTTTTATAAAGTTCTCCCTCATGGACCTTGTAGGCTTTAGATCGCCGAACTATGCAGCAGGCCTCATTTTGGTCTTCGGGGAGTTCCTTCCTGATTAAGTAGGCTAGGAATTGTTCCATCCACGGGGCAATTACTGCCATTGTTTCGTGGGCTGAAGGTGTTACTTCATTCGCTGAGCCGCCGATTGTGTCAGAATTGTCTGACTTAGGTGATGCAGCTGGTTCCGGATTGTTATTTCCGGACTCCGCTTCCCATAATACGGATGGCTTAAAGAGCCGTTCCAGGAAGATGTTTGGAGGGACGGCATCGCGGTTTGCGCCGATGCGTGCCAACACGTCTGCTGCCTGGTTATTATCCCGGGCTACATGGCGGAATTCGAGTCCTTCGAACCGAGCTGACATTTTTAGGACGGCGTTACGGTAGGCCGCCATTTTCGGATCTTTGGCGTCAAAGTCTCCATTTACTTGGGATATTGCGAGGTTTGAATCCCCGCGCACCTCTAGGCGTTGAATGCCCATGGAGATTGCCATCCGGAGGCCATGTAGAAGGGCCTCGTATTCGGCTGCGTTGTTGGAGTCCGTGTACAGTATCTGGAGTACGTATTGGACTGTGTCTCCGGTTGGGGACGTCAACACGATGCCAGCCCCCAAGCCAGCAAACATTTTGGATCCGTCGAAATGCATGATCCAATTGGAGTACGCGCCATACTCTTTAGGGAGTTCGGCTTCGGTCCATTCGGCGACGAAGTCAGCCAGGACTTGCGACTTTATAGCTCGCCGTGGTTTGTAGGTTATGTCAAATGGTAAGATCTCAATGGCCCATTTTGCAATCCTGCCCGTTGCGTCGCGATTGTTTATAATATCGTTGAGAGTTACTTCGGAGGCCATCGTTATCGAACACTCTTGAAAGTAGTGTCGCAGCTTCCGGGATGCCATCAACACCGCATACGCTATCTTTTGATAATGTGGGTACCGGGACTTGCATGGAGTTAAGATAGTGGATACGTAGTACACTAGTTTTTGAAGGGGGAATCTGTGCCCTTCTGTTTCTCGTTCAACGACGAGTACTGCGCTGACAACTTGATGTGTTGCTGCGATATATAACAACATAGGTTCGCCCAGGTTGGGCGCGGCCAGGACCGGATTTGTTGCCAGAATGGCCTTGATTTCTTCGAGTCTGGCTGTGGCAGCATCCGTCCATTCGAAGTGTTCGGTGCGCCGGAGGAGGCGATAGAGGGGCAGAGCCTTCTCTCCCAAACGGGAGATAAAGCGGCTTAGAGCCACTACGCATCCAGTTAGTTTTTGTATTTGCTTGAGGTCTTTTGGGATATCCAATTGTGACAGAGCTCGGATCTTGGCTGGGTTTGCTTCAATTCCTCTACCGGGTACAATGAAGCCCAAAAGCTTTCCGGCTGGTACTCCGAAGACACATTTTTCCGGGTTGAGCTTAATGTCATATGCTCGGAGGTTGTCGAATGTCACCCTCAAGTCGTCTACTAGAGTTTCGACGTGTTTGGTCTTGACGACCACATCGTCTACGTATGCCTCTACAGTTTTGCCTATCTGGGTAGCCAGACATGTCTGAATCATGCGCTGATATGTTGCGCCGGCGTTTTTGAGTCCGAAGGGCATTGTGTTAAAGCAGAATGGCCCATATGGAGTAATGAATGCCGTTGCGGCCTGGTCTTTTTTCGCCATCTTGATTTGATGGTATCCGAAGTATGCGTCAAGGAAGCACAATGAATCGTGCCCTGCGGTAGCATCGATGATTTGGTCGATGCGAGGGAGAGGGAAAGGGTCCTTTGGACAGGCCTTGTTAAGGTGTTTGAAATCAACGCAGAGGCGCCAGGATTTGTCCTTCTTTGGTACCATTACTAGGTTGGCTAGCCAGTCCGGATGTTTTATATCTCTGATGAATCCGACTTCTAAGAGTTTGGCTAGCTCCTCTCCCATTGCCTGTCTTTTGGGTTCGGAAAATCGCCGAAGAGCTTGTTTGACTGGCTTGAATCCTTTTAAGATATTTAGGCTGTGCTCTGCCAGCCTGCGTGGGATTCCTGGCATGTCTGAAGGGTGCCAGGCAAAACTGTCCCAATTTTCCCGAAGAAATTCTCATAGTGCAGCTTCTACATCAGGATTTAATTGTGCCCCAATGGAGGCCGTCTTTGTGGGGTCCGTTGGATGGACCTGAAATTTGACTATTTTGTCTGCTGGTTTAAAAGTGGTGGACTTGGACCTCTTATCGAGTATCACATCATCCCTATCCACCGTGGAGCGCAGCGCAGCTAATTCCTCTGCCGCTAGCACTTCGGATAATGCCTCTAGAGTGCGGCTGTCTTATTTTCAGCGCGGAGTGCTGTGTCTGGATCACTGGCGAGAGTGATTATTCCCTTGGGTCCGGGCATTTTGAGCTTCATGTACCCGTAATGGGGTATAGCTTGGAAGATTGTGAATGCCTCTCGCCCTAATAAGGCGTGATATCCGCTGCCGAATGGGGCCACTTGGAACGTGACCTCTTCGGACCTGTAATTGTCCGGCGAGCCGAACACTACATCTAGTGTGATTTTTCCTGTGCAGCGTACTTCTCGACTAGGGATTATTCCCCTGAAGGTTGTGCTACTTCACTCGATGCGGCTCCAGTCAATTTCCATTTTTTGAAGGGTTTCTTCTTAGATGAGGTTTAATCCGCTGCCGCCATCCACGAGTACCTTGGTAAGACGAAAGTTGTCCACTATCGGACTGAGGACCAATGCGCCTGGTGCTCTAGCTGTTCGGAATTTAGGTTCGTCGCTGGCATTGAAGGTAATAGCCGTGTCACTCCATGGATTTGTTGTTGCTACTTGGTAGACTTCGGCGAGGCTGCGGATTGTTCGTTTTCGCATGTTATTTGATGCGAAAGTCTCAAAGACTGTTAATACCGTACCGGTACTGCTGGGCTGGTTGCCCGGGGCTAAAAAGCCTTCGCCACTTTTGGCCACCTGCCGTAATATCCAACATGCTCGAAGGCTATGTGTTGGAGTGGCCCCCTCCGTACTGTGGATTTTGCAGGGTCCGTTGAGCCATCCCTCCAGTACGGTTCCGTACCCTTTAGGGGTTTTTTGCTTTTTGGTTTTTAACCCAGGTGCTTGAGTATGACGCACCCTCTTATTTCGGACTGGGGTTGAATTCAGGGCCGGATTGTCCCAAAATCTAGTTTCGGTTTTCCAGGCACTCTCCATCGCACAGTATTTTTGTACAATGGTCGATAGGTCGGTGAAGCATGTAACTTTGTGACGACTGATGGCGTTTATGATTCCCTTGTTCGTGCAATTGTTGCAGAAAATCGAAATCGTGCTTTCTTCACGGCAGTCCTTTATCCTGTTCATAACCAGGAGGAATCTGGCCCAGTAGTGATGTACTGTTTCATCGGGCTCTTGCCGTATCTGAGATAGATCGCTTATGTTTGGGTGGGTGGGTGGAATTAAGTTCGGAACCCCGCCCGATCTGAGGCTCAAAGGCCAAGAAGCTTTCGGATTTGGAAGCTTGGTTTGTTGGATGCCTTCCAACAAATCTGGTCTGATGCCTGACTTTAGGTTCAGTATTTGATTGGCGTCCGTCCCTCTGCAGGAATCCGTCATGGAGGGATCGGGAATCCGGACATAGTTGGTTTTTAACATAGAGGAAGAGTCGCCGCATTGTTCCTCCACCACAACAACGTGGTGGGTAACCTGGGGAGAGTTAATTTCTCTCAGATCGGTTTTAAGCCCAATCTGATCGTAGTCGGTAGCGACTCCCAGGTCGGCGATGCGATCCAAGAGCTCGGTTATGGAGGAGAGCTCAATAGGATCCAGCTGCTCGGCGAATTCCGAGCTGACGTGAAGATCGCTTTTAATGACCTGAGAGGTCATTGTCGGAGAGGTGGCCGAATAGGCGGTCATAAGGAAACCGCCTAGCCGGATAGTCTGGCCGGAGGCCAAAGCTCCCTTGACGACGGTGCCGTCTTTAAAGACGGGAAAAGGCATCCTTCCTGATGGTGACGGCACAGAGGAACTCTCAATGAAAGCACCAATGTCGGTGTCAAAACCGGCAGATCTCGGGTAGGGGGTCCCGAACTGTGCGTCTAGGCGGATGGTAACAGGAGACAAGGGATACGATGTTTTACCCAGGTTCGGGCCCTCTTGATGGAGGTAAAACCCTACGTCCTGCTCGATTAATATTGATGATGTGTGTTACAAGAGTGGATCTACCACAAGATCAAGGAGGCTAAACCCTAGAAGCTAGCCTATGGTATGATTGTTGTACGTCCTATGGACTAAAGCCGTCCGGTTTATATAGACACCGGAGAGGGCTAGGGTTACACAAAGTCGGTTACAATGGTAGGAGATCTACATATCCGTATCGCCAAGCTTGCCTTCCACGCCAAGGAAAGTCCCATCCGGACACGGGACGAAGTCTTCAATCTTGTATCTTCATAGTCTTGGAGTCCGGCCGATCATGATAGTTCGGCTGTCCGGACACCCCCTAGTCCGAGACTCCCTCAAGAAATATCAAATTGCAAGAAACATTTTTGGGGATATTTTTGTGGGGATTTTCAAATTGGGACAAACAGCAACAAAATTACGCTAGCAAGTGGGGGGTAGGGACACCAAGATGTGAATCAACGTTGCTCATGATACCAAGATGTTGTAGGGTGAAACCCTAGAGGGGATACTTTCAAACTTGGATGGGGGAGAGTAACAACACAAGAATTCAAGAGGGGAAACACTCAACCAGACCACAATCACGCATCCACTAGAGTAGCAGACATGAGATTCACAAGCATACATGATCAATCCAAGGAAAATAGCACTAGGGTCAAGTTCTTCCCACTAGGTGAGGTCTTGAACTCATAAGAGGATCTTCTCCAAGAGGTGGGCTTGATCTCCAAGGGGAGGAACATGAGCAATGCTCTCTCTTTGTCTATCAAATACTTTGCTAACCTCTCAAATGAGCTAGGGAAAGAGTATTTAAAGGCTAAGGACGAAAAATGAGGGAGAGGGGGGTACAAGGGTCAAAGACCAATAAATGCACCCAAGCATATGGAGCAGTCCGGGCACCCGGGGTAAAGTGGCCCAGGCACCCGGACCGGTTAGGGGCAGGATGTAGGTGGGCCAGGCACCCGGGGGTTCCAAGCCCGGGCACCCAGGGAGGCGCCAGGAGGCTGGAGGCGGGAGGCCGGGCACCCGGGGGTCCAAGGCCCGGGCACACGGGGCGGGGCTGGCGGCTCCAGGCGGGGTCGCCAGGCACCCGGGGCTCCAGGGTCGGGCACACGGGGTCGGGTGGGGCAGCTCCCAGGGAGGGGCCAGGCACCCGGGGCGGGCAGGGGCCATGCCCAGGTTGAGGTCGGGCACCCAGGGGCCAAAGTAGCTGGGCACCCGTAGTGTCCAAGACCTCCCTTTCTTTGTCCTTGTCGCTCCATTCTTCCTTCTCCTCCTCCATAGATGCTCGTACCTCCGTCCTTGCCTCTTCATAGACTTCTTTTTGATACTTCAGCGTGCATAACACTTCGATTTGAGGTAGGACCCAACTCTCGTGTGAATTCGAATGGAGCTCGACGAGGAAGGAGTTAACCTCGTTTTCGATGGCGCGTGCACGAGCTCTTGTCCTTGGTCCTCACGGTGCTTGAGGTGGCGATGGAGCGTCCATGGTGATGAGTGAGGGATGCTTCGTATCAGAGAGGTTTTCCCAAATGCTGGAGAGTGCTAGGAAGGATGTGGAGCATGCTTTCGGTGTGCTTCAGTCTCGGTGGGGTATCATTCGTAACCCTGCATTGACATGGAGCATGAAGAAGATTTGGGAGGTGATGACTACTTGTGTGATCATGCACAACATGATCGTGGAGGATGAGCACGATGATAGCATGTACGACCAAGGGTTTGATTTCCAAGGTGAAAATGTTGATCCTGAACATGCACCTCCTGCAACCTTTGAAAAATTTGTCAAGTTTCATCGGGAATTGCGTGATTGACATACTCATGTCCAGCCCCAGGATGACTTGGTTGAGCACATGTGGACTCACATTGGCAACCAGTAGATCTATTTGTTTAATTTCTTTTCATGCAAACAAATTTTGATTGGGTTGTTAGACTATTTGATATTGTTTTCTTTTGATTGGGTTGTAAGAGTATTTCAGACATATAAACAATTTTCTATGTTTGATTTGACCCATTTGATATGCATCATTTTCATTTTATTGTGCTCATGAATGGACGAGATGCGGCCGAATGCGGGCATTCGTTGGGCGCACGGCCGCCGCATCCAAAAATACGGGCGGACACGATCCTATTGCCACCCCCAAATGGATGAAACGCAGACGAAACAGACGTTCGTTTGGGGCCGCGTGTTGGACTTGTCCTAACCCGTGTGTGGGCGCTCGCCTCTGTCGGTGCCCCGCTACCACCATGCCCTTCTTCTTCTCCTCCAGCGCCCCGCTGCTGCCTCCAGCATCTTCTCCCTCGTCGCCGCCATGCTGTTGTGCCTCCGGAACAGCTTCGGCTACCACGGCATTCGCGCCCTCTCCTCTGGCATGTATTACGCCGAGATCCGCTCCGGTGATACACGCCTTGGGCCTGGGATGTTCGAGACTGCCCACAAGCCCGCCCGCGCGTATGACGCGGCAGCGTGGTGCCTCGGGAGGCTACGGGCACAGATGAACTTATCGGACGCGCGAGCAGGCGCTGGACCTCACGCCTCCTTAGCGGCTCATCATCGTAGAGGAACACCACAGCCAGCGGAGGTGGGAGCGCTGCCTCCTCATAGCTGAGGCGGATGAGCACGCCATGGAGGTGTGGCGTGAGCGCTTCCCGGAGGATGTCGCCGCCGAGAATTAGTTTTGGGCATAGAGGAGGGCAGAGCGAGCCTCGGATCGGGCGGACAGGCATGAGTGGAAGGCACAGGAGGAAGCCCAGTGTGAACTTGGACCTGCGTCGACCTGGGACGACAATGATCCTCAGTGGAAGGATGCATTTCTATTGTCAGACTACACCACACTACTATGAAAACCCTATACACAGAATCTTAGCAGTAGCGCGGCTCAAAAAGGAGCGTTGCTGCTAATTAGCAGTAGCGTGGGTGCGTAAAACCCGCTACTGACAAGTGTTTAGCAGTAGCGCGCTTGGTGTTACCCGCGCTGCTACAAATATCGATCGACAGTGCCCCTCAAACTCCATTTAGCAGCAGTGCGGTGCCGCGTGCTGAGCTACTGCTAAAGCTTTAGTAGTAGCGCGGTTTTTCTGAGGTTGCTGCTGCTAATTTTCAAATTGGACACACTTTTGGTCCCGGTTAGCAGTAGCGCTTCTGCTAAAAGCGCGCTGCTGCTTCTTTCAACCCACGATTCGGAGGGTGCGGGCACTCGGGGGTACGGGGTGTGGGTGCCCGGGGTGGTCAGTGGGGTTGGGCGAAATTTGCCCTGGGGTGCGGGCACCCGGTGGTAGCCGAGATTGGGTGAAAATTTTGGAAAATGGATGAAATTGGTGGATTTTATGGTGGGAAAGGTGGGGATGGATGGGGGAAGACTAGATCCACTTGCCAAACAACAAATGCATGGCCCAAAACAAGAAAAATCTCACAAGAAGCATCAAATTGCAAGAAACATTTTTGGGGCTATTTTTGCGGGGATTTGCAAATTGGGACAAAAAAGCAACAAAATTACGCTACCAAATGGGGGGTAGGGACACCAAGATGTGAATCAACGTTGCTCATGATACCAAGATGTTGTAGGGTGAAACCCTAGAGGGGATATTTTCACACTTGGATGGGGTAGAGCAACAACACAAGAACTCAAGAGGGGAAACACTCAACCAGACCACAATCACGCATCCACTAGAGTAGGAGACATGAGATCCACAAGCATACAAGATCAATCCAAGGAAAATAGCACTAGGGTCAAGTTCTTCCCACTAGGTGCGGTCTTGAACCCATAAGAGGATCTTATCCAAGTGGTGGGCTTGATCTCCAAGAGGAGGAACATGAGCAAAGCTCTCTCTTTGTCTATCAAATACTTTGCTAACCTCTCAAATGAGCTAGGGAAAGAGTATTTAAAGGCTAAGGACGAAACATGAGGGAGAGAGGGGTACAAAGGTCAAAGACCAATAAATGCACCCAGGCATATGGAGCAGTCCGGGCACCCGGGGTAAAGTGGCCCAGGCACCCGGACCGGTTAGGGGCCGGATGTGGGTGGGCCAGGCACCCGGGGGTTCCAAGCTCGGGCACCCAGGGAGGCGCCGGGAGGCTGGAGGCTGGAGGCCGGGCACCCGGGGGTCCAAGGCCCGGGCACCCGGGGCGGGGCTGGCGGCTCCAGGCGGGATCGCCAGGCACCCGGTGCTCCAGGGTCGGGCACACGGGGTCGGCTGGGGCAGCTCCCAGGGAGGGGTCGGGCATCCCGGGCGGGCAGGGGCCATGCCCAGGTTGGGCCGGGCACCCAGGGGCCAAAGTAGCCGGGCACCCGTAGTGTCCGGGACCTCCCTTTCTTTGTCCTTGTCGCTCCTTTCTTCCTTCTCCTCCTCCATAGTTGCTCGTACCTCCGTCCTTGCCTCTTCACAGACTTCTTCTTGATACTTGAGTGTGCATAACACTTCGATTTGAGGTAGGACCCAACTCTTGTGTGAATTCAAACGGAGCTCGACGAGGAAGGAGTTAACCTCGTTTTCGATGGCGCGTGCACGAACTCTTGTCCTTGGTCCTCATGGTGCTTTAGGTGGCGATGGAGCGTCCATGGTGATGAGCGAGGGATGCTCCATATCAGAGAGGTTTTCCCAAATGCTGGAGAGTGCTAGGAAGGATGTGGAGCGTGCTTTCGGTGTGCTTCAGTCTCGGTGGTGTATCGTTCGTAACCCTGCATTGACATGGAGCACGAAGAAGCTTTGGGAGGTGATGACTACTTGTGTGATGCACAACATGATCGTGGAGGATGAGCGCGATGATAGCATCTACGACCAAGGGTTTGATTTCCAAGGTGAAAATGTTGATCCTGAACATGCACCTCCTGCAACCTTTGAAAAATTTGTCGAGTTTCATTGGGAATTGCGTGATTGGCATCCTCATGTCCAGCTCCAGGATGACTTGATTGAGCACATGTGGACTCACATTGGCAACCAGTAGATCTATCCGTTTAATTTCTTTCCATGCAACCAAATTTGGATTGGGTTGTAAGACTATTTGATATTGTTTTCTTTTGATTGGGTTGTAAGACTATTTCAGACGTATAAACAATTTTCTATGTTTGATTTGAACCATTTGATATGCATCATTTTCATTTTATTGTGCTCGTGAATGGATGAGATGTGGCCGAAATGCGGTCGTGCATTGGGCGCACGGCCGCCGCATCCACAAATCCGGGAGGACACGATCCTATTGCCACCCCCAAATATTTGAAAAGCGGACGAAACCGGTGTTCGTTTGGGGCCACGTGTTGGACTTGGCCTAACCCGTGTGTGGGCGCTCGCCTTTCTCGGTGCCCTACCGCCACCACGCCCTTATTCTTCGCCTCTAGCACCCCGCTGCTGCCTCCAGCACCTTCTCCCCCGTCGCCTCCATGCCGCTTTGCCTCCGGAGCAGCTTCGGCTACCACAACATTCGCGCCCTCCCATCTGGTGTGTACTACACCGAGATCCGCTCTGGTGATACACGCCTTGGGCCTGGGATGTTCGAGACCACCCACAAGCCCGCCCGTGCGTATGACGCGGCGGCGTGGTGCCTCGGGAGGCCACGGGCACAGATGAACTTCTCGGACGCGCGAGCAGGCGCTGGACCTCACGCCTCCTCAGCGGCTAATCACTGCGGAGGAACACCGCATGCAGCGGAGGCGGGAGCGCTGCCTCCTCATAGCTGAGGCGGATGAGCACGCCATGGAGGTGTGGTGTGAGCGCTTCCCGGAGGATGTCACCGCCGAGAACGATTTTGGGCACAGAGGAGGGAAGAGCGAGCCTCGGATCGGGTGGACAGGCGTGAGTGCAAGGCACTGGAGGAAGCCCAGTGTGAACTTGGACCTACGTCGACCTGGGACGACAATGATCCTCAGTGGAAGGATGCATTTCTGTTGTTAGACTACACCACACTACTAGGGCAAACCCTATACACAGAATCTTAGCAGTAGCGCGGCTCAAAAAGGAGCGTTGCTGCTAATTAGCAGTAGCGTGGGTGTGTAAAACCCGCTACTGACAAGTGTTTAGCAGTAGCGCGCTTGGTGTTTCCCGCACTGCTACAAATATCGACCGACAATGCCCCTCAAACTCCATTTAGCAGCAGCACGGTGCCGCATGCCGTGCTACTGCTAAAGCTTTAGTAGTAGCGTGGTTTTTCTGAGGTCGCTGCAGCTAATTTTCAAATTGGACACACTTTTTGTCCCGGTTAGCAGTAGCACTTCTGCCGAAAGCGCGCTGCTGCTACTTTCCGCCCACGATTCGGAGGGTGCAGGCACTCGGGGGTACGGGGTGTGGGTGCCCGGGGTGGTCAGCGGGGTTGGGCGAAATTTGCCCGGGGGTGCGAGCACCCGGTGGTAGCCGAAATTGGGTGAAAATTTTGGAAAATGGATGAAATTGGTGGATTTCGTGGTGGGAAAGATGGGGATGGATGGGGGAAGACTAGATCCACTTGCCAAAGAACAAATGCATGGCCCAAAACAAAAAAAATCTCACAAGAACCATCAAATTGCAAGAAACATTTTTGGGGCTATTTTTGTGGGGATTTTCAAATTGGGACAAAAAAGCAACAAAATTAGGCTAGCAAATGGGGGGTAGGGACACCAAGATGTGAATCAACGTTTCTCATGATACCAAGATGTTGTAGGGTGAAACCCTAGAGGGGATATTTTCACACTTGGATGGGGGAGAGCAACAACACAAGAACTCAAGAGGGGAAACACTCAACCAGACCAAAATCACGCATCCACTAGAGTAGCAGACATGAGATCCACAAGCATAAAAGATCAATCCAAGGAAAATAGCACTAGGGTCAAGTTCTTCCCACTAGGTGAGGTCTTGAACCCATAAGAGGATCTTCTCCAAGAGCTGGGCTTGATCTCCAAGAGGAGGAACATGAGCAAAGCTCTCTCTTTGTCTATCAAATACTTTGCTAACCTCTCAAATGAGCTAGGGAAAGAGTATTTAAAGGCTAAGGACGAAACATGAGGGAGAGAGGGGTACAAGGGTCAAAGACCAATAAATGCATGCAGGCATATGGAGCAGTCTGGGCACCCGGGGTAAAGTGGCCCAGGCACCCGGATCGGTTAGGGGCCGGATGTAGGTGGGCCAGGCACCCGGGGGTTCCAAGCCCGGGCACCCAGGGTGGCGCCAGGAGGCTGGAGGTGGGAGGCCGGGCACCCGGGGCGGGGCTGGCGGCTCCGGGGTCAGGCACACGGGGTCGGCTGGGGCAGCTCCCAGGCAGGGGACGGGCACCCGCGGCGAGCAGGGGCCATGCCCAGGTTGAGGCCGGGCACCCAGGGGCCAAAGTAGCCGGGCACTCGTACTGTCCAGGACCTCCCTTTCTTCGTCCTTGTCGCTCCTTTCTTACTTCTCCTCCTCCATAGCTGCCCGTACCTCCGTCCTTGCCTCTTCACAGACTTCTTGTTGATACTTGAGCGTGCATAACACTTCGATTTGAGGTAGGACCCAACTATCGTGTGAATTCGAACCGAGCTCGACGAGGTAGGAGTTAACCTCATTTTCGATGGCGCGTGCACGAGCTCTTGTCCTTGGTCCTCACGATGCTTGAGGTGACGATGGAGCGTCCATGGTGATGAGCGAGGGATGCTCCGTATCAGAGAGGTTTTCCCAAATGCAGGAGAGTGCTAGGAAGGATGTGGAGCGTGCTTTCGGTGTGCTTCACTCTCGGTGGGGTATCGTTCGTAACCCTACATTGACATGGAGCACGAAAACCTTTGGGAGGTGATGACTACTTTTGTGATCATGCACAACATGATCGTGGAGGATGAGCGCGATGATAGCATCTACGACCAAGGGTTTGATTTCCAAGGTGAAAATTTTGATCCTGAACATGCACCTCCTGCAACTTTTAAAAAATTTGTCGAGTTTCATCGGGAATTGCGTGATTGGCATACTCATGTACAGCTCCAGGATGACTTGATTGAGCACATGTGGACTCACATTGGCAACCAGTAGATCTATCGGTTTAATTTCTTTTCATGCAAACAAATTTCGATTGGGTTGTAAGACTATTTGATTGGCTTGTAAGACTATTTCAGACGTATAAACAATTTGCTATGTTTGATTTGGACCATTTGATATGCATCATTTTCATTTTATTGTGCTCGTGAACGGACGAGATGCGGCCGAAATGCGGTCGTGCGTTGGGTGCACGGCCGCCGCATCCACAAATCCGGGCGGACACGATCCTATTGCCACCCCAAATGGATGAAAAGCGGACGAAACAGACATTCGTTTGGGGCCGCGTGTTGGACTTGGCCTAACCCGTGTGTGGGCGCTCGCCTTTGTCGGTGCCCCGCCGCCACCACGCCCTTCTTCTTCGCCTCCAGTGCCCCGCTGCTGCCTCCAGCACCTTCTCCCCCGTTGCCGCCATGCCGTTGTGCCTCCGGAGCAGCTTCGGCTACCACGACATTCGCGCCCTCCCCTCTGGTGTGTACTATGCCGAGATCCGCTCCGGTGATACACGCCTTGGGCCTGGGATGTTCGAGACCGCCCACAAGCCCGCTCGTGCGTATGACGCGGCGGCGTGGTGCCTCGGGAGGCCACGGGCACAGATGAACTTCTCGGACGTGCGAGCAGGCGCTGGACCTCACGCCTCCTCAGCGGCTAATCACTGCAGAGGAACACCGCATCCAGCGGAGGCGGGAGCGCTGCCTCCTCATAGCTGAGGCGGATGAGCATGCCATGGCGGTGTGGCGTGAGCGCTTCCCGGAGGATGTCGCCACCGAGAACGATTTTGGGCACAGAGGAGGGCAGAGCGAGCCTCGGATCGGGCGGACAGGCGTGAGTGGAAGGCACTGGAGGAAGCCCAGTGTGAACTTGGACCTGCGTCGACCTGGGACAACAATGATCCTCAGTGGAAGGATGCATTTCTGTTGTCAGACTACACCACACTACTAGGGAAAACCCTAGACACAGAATCTTAGCAGTAGCGCGGCTCAAAAAGGAGCGTTGCTGCTAATTAGCAGTAGCGCGGGTGTGTAAAACCCGCTACTGACAAGTGTTTAGCAGTAGCGCTCTTGGTGTTTCCCGCGCTACTACAAATATCGACCGACAATGCCCCACAAACTCCATTTAGCAGCAGCACGGTGCCGCGTGCCACGCTACTGCTAAAGCTTTAGTAGTAGCGCGGTTTTTCTGAGGTCGCTGCTGCTAATTTTCAAATTGGACACACTTTTTGTCTCGGTTAGCAGTAGCGCTTCTGCCGAAAGCGCGTGGCTGCTACTTTCAGCCCACGATTCGGAGGGTGCGGGCACTCGGGCGTACTGGGTGTGGGTGCCCGGGGTGGTCAGCGGGGTTGGGCGAAATTTGCCCGGGGGTGCGGGCACCCGGTGGTAGCCGAAATTGGGTGAAAATTTTGGAAAATGGATGAAATTAGTGGATTTCGTGGTGGGGAAGGTGGGGATGGATGGGGGAAGACTAGATCCACTTGCCAAACTACAAATGCATGGCCCAAAACAACAAAAATCTCACAAGAAACATCAAATTGCAAGAAACATTTTTGGGGCTATTTTTGTGGGGATTTTCAAATTGGGACAAAAAAGCAACAAAATTAGGCTAGCAAATGGGGAAACAGTCAACCAGACAAAAATCACGCATCCACTAGAGTAGCAGACATGAGATCCACAAGCATACAAGATCAATCCAAGGAAAATAGCACTAGGGTCAAGTTCTTCCCACTAGGTGAGCTCTTGAACCCATAAGAAAATCTTCTCCAAGAGGTGGGCTTGATCTCCAAGAGGAGGAACATGAGAAAAGCTCTCTCTTTGTCTATCAAATACTTTGCTAACCTCTCAAATGAGCTAGGGAAAGAGTATTTAAAGGCTAAGGACAAAACATGAGGGAGAGAGGGGTACAAGGGTCAAAGACCAATAAATGCATGCAGGCATATGGAGCAGTCCGGGCACCCGGGGTAATGTGGCCCAGGCACCCGGATCGGTTAGGGGCCGGATGTAGGTGGGCCAGGCAGCCGGGGGTTCCAAGCCCGGGCACCCAGGGAGGTACCAGGAGGCTGGAGGCGGGAGTCCGGGCACCCGGGGGTCCAAGGCACCCGAGGCGGGGCTGGCGGCTCCAGGGTCAGGCACACAGGTTCGGCTGGGGCAGCTCCCAGGGAGGGGACGGGCACCTGCGGCGAGCAGGGGCCATACCCAGGTTGAGGCTGGGCACCCAGGGGCCAAAGTAGCCAGGCACATGTTGTGTCCAGGACCTCCCTTTCTTCGTCCTTGTTGCTCCTTTATTCCTTCTCCTCCTCCATAGTTGCCCGTACCTCCGTCCTTGCCTCTTCACAGTCTTCTTGTTGATACTTGAGCATGCATAACACTTCGATTTGAGGTAGGACCCAACTCTCTGTGAATTCGAACGGAGCTCGACGAGGAAGGATTTAACCACATTTTCGATGGCGCGTGCACGAGCTCTTGTCCTTGGTCCTCACGGTGCTTGAGGTGGCGATGGAGCATCCATTGTGATGAGCGAGGGATGCTCCGTATCAGAGAGGTTTGCCCAAATGCAGGAGAGTGCTAGGAAGGATGTGCAGCATGCTTTCGGTGTGCTTTAGTCTCGGTGGGGTATCGTTCGTAACCCTAATTTGACATGGAGCACGAAAACCTTTGGGAGGTGATGACTACTTTTGTGATCATGCACAACATGATCGTGGAGGATGAGCGCGATGATAGCATCTACGACCAAGGGTTTGATTTCCAAGGTGAAAATTTTGATCCTGAACATGCACCTCCTGCAACCTTTAAAAAATTTGTTGAGTTTCATCAGGAATTGCGTGATTGGCATACTCATGTACCGCTCCAGGATGACTTGATTGAGCACATGTGGACTCACATTGGCAACCAGTAGATCTATCGGTTTAATTTCTTTTCATGCAAACAAATTTTGATTGGGTTGTAAGGCTATTTGATATTGTTTTCCTTTGATTGGGTTGTAAGACTATTTCAGACGTATAAACAATTTGCTATGTTTGATTTGAACCATTTGATATGCATCATTTTCATTTTATTGTGCTCGTGAACGGACGAGATGCGGCCGAAATGCGGTCGTGCGTTGGGTGCACAGCTGCAGCATCCACAAATCCGGGCGGACACGATCCTATTGCCACCCCCAAATGGATGAAAAGCGGACGAAACAGACGTTCGTTTGGGGCCGCGTGTTGGACTTGGCCTAACCCGCATGTGGGCGCTCGCCTCTGTCGGTGCCCCGCCGCCACCGCGCCCTTCTTCTTCGCCTCCAGCGCCCCGATGCTGCCTCCAGCACATTCGCCCCATCGCCGCTATGCCGCTGTGCCTCCAGAGCAGCTTCGTCTACCACGGCATTCGCGCCCTCCCCTGTGGCGTGTATTACGCGGAGATCCGCTTCGGTGATACACGCCTTGGGCCTGAGATGTTCGAGACCGCCCACAAGCCCACCCGCGTGTACGACGCGGTGGCGTGGTGCCTCGGGAGGCCACAGGCATAGATGAACTTCTTGGACGCGCGAGAAGGCGCTGGACCTCACGCCTCCTCAGCGGCTAATCACTGCGGAGGAACACCGCAGCCAGTGGAAGCGGGAGCGCTGCCTCCTCATAGCTGAGGCGGATGAGTACGCCATGGCGGTGTGGCGTGAGCGCTTCCCAGAGGATGTCGCCGCCGAGAACGAGTTTTGGGCACAGAGGAGGGCAGAGCAAGCCTCGGATCGGGCGGACAGGCGTGAGTGGAAGGCACTGGAGGAAGCCCACTACGAACTTGGACCTGCGTCGAGCTAGGACGAAAATGATCCTCAGTGGAGGATGCATTTCTGTTGTCAGACTACACCACACTACTAGGGAAAACCCTATACACAGAATCTTAGCAGCAACGCGGCTCAAAAAGGAGCACTGCTGCTAATTAGCAGTAGCGTGGGTGTGTAAAACCCGCTACTGACAAGTGTTTAGCAGTAGCGCGCTTGGTGTTACCCGCACTGCTACAAATATCGACCGACAGTGCCCCTCAAACTCCATTTAGCAGTAGTGCCATGCCGCGTGCCACGCTACTGCTAAAGCTTTAGTAGTAGCGCGGTTTTTCTGAGGTCGCTGCTGCTAATTTTCAAATTGGACACACTTTTTGTCCCGGTTAGCAGTAGTGCTTCTGCTGAAAGCGCACTGCTGCTACTTTATTATCAGCGGCGCGTTTTACGTGCCGCGCTACTACTAATCCGCACCAACCCACCACCTTTTCCCCACCCATCCCCTCCCCTCCCCCTCCTCTCTTCCCTTTCCCCTACCTCCCACATCCTCCCACTCTCACTCTTCTTCTTCCACAACACTTCTCCCCCATTACTCTCCCTCTTCTACCTACGTTTCTCTCTCTTCATTACTCCTACCTAACTACACCACCTCCATTAATGCATCTCCTCTCTCTTTTTCCTTCCCCCTCCACTAGTTGAAGTTGTCTCCTCCCAAATTAGGTAGCTAGGTAGATGTAGCATTTAGTTAAGTGACCTATTTTCCCCCTAACTAGATCTATCTTTGTCAAAAGAGCTTTGTGCACTTTTCATCTCCCTACATCATCATCTCACCGTGTGCTCGATCTCGAGATAGAGGTGATTAAAATTTCATGCTTTTGCAAAATGGAAATATGTTTATGTGTGTGTGATATGTTTAAGGAAATTGTGTGTGTGGCATGAGTTGACGCCAAATTGTGCTTTTGAGTTGCCTATGTTATGCCTAAATGTCGATTTATTTCCGTTTCGGCATATTCCGGGCAAACTCTAGATCTATATATGTCCTATTTTTAAGGAAGGTCATGCCGAATTTTTGTATAACTTTGATGCATGCACGCATTTTTATAATCAATTTGTTTATTATTACCATGCAGAGTTGACGATGGTCAGTGGAACGATGGTGGACAGGTGGTTCTGGTCGGTGGTGCAGGACATGAAAGAAAATAACCGGACTTAGGTTTTATGTCCGTGTCGAAAATGCAAAGGAATAGTTTGGCTCGACCCCCATGACGATGGTCGTGTTGAAGCGCACCTGCTCATGACTGGTTTCGTGGATGGATATACTCGATGGATAATTGAAGATGAGGATGACGATGTTGAGGATGCCGATAGGGCAGGCAATGATGACATGGGGCAAGACGAAGAGATGATCGATAATGGCGGCGGGGAAGAGGCCGGACATGGCGGCGAAGAAGGGGCCGGACATGGCGGAGGAGAAGGGGCCAGACATGGCGGTGGAGAGACCGACATGGACTCCACATAGCAGAGTTCATCGGTACTAAGTTCAATCGTGCAGGACCCTCATGTTCAAGCATTGCTTCGCAAGGAGACGAGTACTGAGAGAGCTACTTCTAGAGAGGAGGATAAGCTGGAGCAACTGGTGGTAGACTCAAACACTCCATTGTATGATGGTTGCAATCCTGAGGTGACCCGCTTGAGTTTCACGCTCCAACTCCTGAATACGAAGGCTAAAAACAAATGGACCGACACTAGCCTCGATGAGCATCTCAAGTACCTAAAGGATGTTCTTCCCGCGGGTAATCTATGTCCTAGTAGTGTTGATGAGGCCAAGAAGATCACGTGCCCTCTTGATCTGCCACACGTTAGATACCATGCATGCATCAACGATTGCATAATTTATCAGAAGGCGCACATGGAAAAAACAAGTTGTCTGGTGTGCAATGCTTCTCGATACAAGAAGGCCGGGAAGAAATGTCCCCAGAAAGTTGTATGGTACTTACTGATCACTCCCCGTCTCCCGAGGTATTTTGTAGATCCCAAGGAAGCAAAGCTAATGCGCTGGCACACGGAGAGGAAGAAGCCCGACGATGGAGATGATCTGAAGCTGAGACACGTCAAGGATGGAAGCCAGTGGAGAGCGTTGAACAGCTTCTATCGGTATTTGGAATGTGATGCAAGGAAGATCGTGCTCAGTGCGTGTACCGATGGCATGAATCTGCTTGGCAACCAAAACACCAACCATAGCACATGGCCCGTGTTTGTATGGATGTACAACCTCCCCCCTGGTTGTGCATGAAGTCGAAGTACATTCACATGAGCATGCTTATTCAAGGGCCGAAACAACCAGAAAATAATATTAATTTGTATCTGGGGCTACTTCAAGAGGAGTTAGACACATTATGGAAAACACCGGCCAAGACATGGGACGCCAGCAAAGGCGAGTATTTCAACATGAGAGCCGCGCTGATCACGACAGTGCAGGACTATCTCGGTTACGGATATGTGGCAGGCCAGGTGTGCCATGGATATTGTGGATGCACGCGGTGCATGGATGATACGACATCTCAGCAGCTAACGTCAAGGAAAGATGGCGGGTCTGGGAAAATCGTTTACATGGGGCATCGAAGATGGCTTGAATAGGACGACCCGTGGAGAAACCGTGGAGATCTATTCAATGGTCACCCTGAGCATCGAGGACCTCCACGTAAGCGGAGCGGTGCCGAAATCGATGAGCTGTTGAAAAACTGGAAGGAGTGCCCCGCGCAGGGAAAGACGATGAGAAAGGCGCCGGAGCCGCTGCTGAAGGTATGGAAGACGAGGTATGTGTTCTGGGAATTGGAGTACTGGCACAAACTCGATACACCTCATTGCCTTGATCAAATGCATATCTGTAAGAATGTCCTTGACAGCTTGCTCGCAACACTGATGAACATGCCGGATAAGACCAAGGATGGGCCGAAGGCAAGAAAAGACTTGCAAGATTTGAAAATCAGGGAAGATCTGCACATGCCGCCCCGTAAAATGTCAGACGAGACAGAGATGGAGATAGAGTCACGGGAGAAGAAGGGCAAGAAAATAAAGAAAGAGGAGTATTGCCCCCCTTCTTGCTTCACCTTAAGTCAGGCTGAGATGAATGCCTTCTTTAAGTTCCTTACCGGAGTCAAACTTAGTTCCAGTTACTGTGGCAAGATAAGCAGATGTCTAGACACGGGCAAGAAAAGGTTCAGCGGGATGAAGTCTCATGACTGTCATGTGATGATGACGTAGATACTACCTGTTGCCCTTAGAGGGATAATGGACAAGCACGTCCGTGACACGCTTATTGGTCTCTGCAACTTTTTTGACGTCATCTCTCGAAAGTCGATCAATGTGAAGTAGCTCCAAAGGCTACAGGAAGAGATCATTGTGATACCGAATGATCTTGAGATGTACTTCCCGCTCGCGTTCTTTGACGTGATGGTGCATCTGTGTGTCCATATTGTGGATGACATAATAGACCTGGGGCCGTCATTCCTGCACAACATGATGCCGTTTGAGAGGATGAATGGGATCATCAAAGGATTCGTTCGTAACATGTCCCGTCCGTATGGAAGCATCGTCCAGGGCTATTTGGCACAAGAGTGCATCTCTTTCTGTGAGAATTTTGTATATGGCGCAGACCAGCCGCCTGGTGTTAGTGTTGGTTCGCCCGTTAACAAGCACGATGGGAGGCTCGAAGGAGATGGTCACTGCAACTGTCGCAGGGAACTGCACGTGGCATACTCAGATTGACGCAATGACTTTGACAAAGCAAACTTGGTAGTGCTACAACACCTAGACGAGGTAGATCCTTTCGTGGCACTACACAAAGAAATTATCGCAAAGAAGTATCGTGACCGGGGGGTATGCAGGACGGACGCCGAAGTTACTAGAGAGCACAACTCCACTTTCCTGCATTGGTTCAAAGAGCATATTATTGCTAATCCCCCGGAGGAGGGCTCTAAGGACGGATTGCTCATATACGCCTTAGCACATGGCCCCTCGCCCAACCTCGTAACCTATCAGGCATATGATATAAACGGATGCACGTTCTACACGGAGGCCAAAGATATGGACAGTGATGATCAGAACTCAGGGGTGACGATGGAATGCATGACCGGCAGCGACAACGGCGCAACTGAACGATTTTATGGAAGGGTCGAGGAGCTCTGGGAGCTTGACTACTCTGGACTGCACAACACGACGATGTTCCGTGTCAGATGGGCTAAGAATGTCGAAAGAGAAAGCCGGATTTTCACTACCATGACTATACCCGATGCCAAGAGCGCTACCGTGAACGCTATCGCAAAAAACGAGCCATGGGTACACGCTAAGCACGTGACACAATGCTTCTTCATAACTGACCCGCGCAATCCCAGCCGTGTTGTCATGAGGAGAGGCAAAAGGAACATCATTGGAATGGATGGAGTCGCCAACGAGGAAGACTATGATCAGTACGGCAACCCAATGAGGGAAGATGACGATGATGATGAAGTATACGTCAAAAGAAAAATCAATACTACATTACCTAAGAAAAGTCGTACTCCATGGAAAAGGCAAAGTCACAATGAGGGGCTCAATTATTCTTCGAGGAACAAGAAGGGAAAGAAGCTGACTCAAAAATGAAAACGTTAGCACTGAGGAACTGTATGTTATCGGTCAAATGATGTAATATATATATATATATATATATATATATATATATATATATATATATATATATATATATATATATGTTCCTATTTTGTATACACACTTAGCCATTATTATGCATGGGTCCAATGATGTAATATATATGTTCCTATTTAGCATACATATTTAACCGTCAAATGATGCAATATTTATCGCCCTCCCTTCGTTCACTGCCCTCGGGAAATAAAAGTGGGATAAAATAAAGGAAAAGAAAAAGGAAAACTGGCAGTAGCAAAGGTAGTAGAAGCGCGTTTTGTCGAAACCGCTACAACTACTGAAGTTAGTAGTAGCGCATTTTGTATAAAGCGCTACAGATACTGAAGGTAGTAGCAGCGCGTTTTGTTCAAATGCGCTACTGCTACGTCCACTTAACCCAAAATTCTCACTCGCCCTGCTTCATCCCACCTTTTCCCCCCAAATCCCCACTCGCTCTTCCCCCGTCGCACCGCCGCGCCCAACCCGGCCCCGCCGCTCACCCCCGACTCCGGCGCCGGCGCTCGCCCCCGACCCCGGCGCTCGCCCCCGATCCCGGCGCTCGCCCCTGACCCGGCCCTCACCACCGACCCCGACCCCGGCGCTCGCCCCCGACCCGGCCCTTGCCCCCGACCCCGGCGCCGGCGCTCGCCCCCGACCCCGGCACGCTCGCCCTCGACCCGTCGGCCCTCGCCTCCCTCCTCTTCCCTCCCGGCCGTCGTCGGGCCTGCCTCCTCGCCCCTGCACCCTCTGTCAACCCCCCTCTCTCTGCTAGGGTTCTTTGGTTAATTTACTTAGGTTATCTTTTTAGTTATGAATTTAGCTAGGTTTCAAAATTAGCTGAATTTATATGCAAATTTGAAATGGACATGTGATATGTGCATATGTCATGTTTTGGACATGTCATGTTTGGAAAATGATCCGAGTGGCCCATGTTACGCCGGATTGTTGATTCATTTCCGTTCCGGTGAATTTCAAGCGCTCGATATGTCCATTTTTTTAGCAAAGGTCATGCCGAAATTTCCCATGAATAAAGGCATGATTTGTGCTACATAGTTGGCATATCGAGTGCTAGCACATAAATTTCTTTTTATGTCATTTCTCATTTATTCATACTTTTAGAAATAAATGAGGACACTTAATCATAGGAAATATGTCGAACAACAAAGAAACTGGGCCTTCTGACCAAGATGCAGACGAGATGGATTATGAGGGTGAACAAGAGTACCTCGACTATTTGACTGCTAAGCAAGGTTTGCAGGTCGGCCTCGATGATGGTACTGACGCCGACATCGACACCGATGGCGCCGGCACCGATGGCGGCACCAAGACCGGTGGGGAAGGTACCGGCGGGGAAGGTAGCCGCGGGGAAGGTACCGGCCACGATGCCGCTACCGAAAAGAGGAAGCATAAGAAGCAGAGGATACGAAAACCTAACAAACTAGGGATTGGACGACTTGTGATCACAAAGATGGCACCTGGCAAGTTTGAGACTTTAGAGACGGAAGAACCTCGCAAGTGCTATGGGAACCAAGTAGGATGCATCCTACGGGAATGCGCAAGGATCAATAACGATGACTTAAGGAGTAAAGAACATTTGACGCAGTTGCTCCTAACGAAGTTGCACAAGAGATTCAAGTTCCCCGACCGGGATGATAACATAGAACAACTGTGGGATGATCCGAATATGAAAATGATTAATAATCACGCCATGGGCATGTTCAGCAATGATTTGGCCTCCTGGAAAGGGAGGGTGAAACGAGCTATTGAGGCTCATGAACCCCTGTCCAAGATTCTGGAGGAAAATCCGACACTTACGGAAGAGGAGTTCGAAAAGTTCAAGGACACTTGCACTACCGAGGCAGCCAAGGCTAAGGCTGTGAAATTCAAGAGCCTTCAGCAAAGGAACACAGCGAAGCATCGCCTCGAAAGTCATGGCTACCTCGGTAAAAGGCCCATATGGGATAAGGAGGATGCGGAACGTGAAGCCGCGGGTCTCCCAGACCCCTTCGCGAAGTTCACCAACCCCTTGGAGCGTGACTTCATCAGGGCCCGCTACAAGTGGGACAAGGAGAAAAAGGTTTTTTTACACGGACAAGATAATGAGGAAATTGATTAGACTACTGGAGAAGCAACACCAGCTTGCAGCCGAAAGCCCTACTTCTCCGATGAGGCCCAAGTGGGACACCCCTCTCAACCGGGCCTTGAACGAACTTAAGGGACTCCCTTTGGACCAGTGGCTGCAATATGGTCGTGTGCACGGCGCTGGAGACAGCGCCACGTGGAAGGTGTTTTACAACGAGGGCCCGGAGGCCAAGAAGCAGAAAAAGAAGTTTAGTCAGGCGGACATCGACGCAAAGGTGAAGCTTGCGGTCGAGAAAAAAGCAGCTGAGGGCGCGAAAAAAGCAGCCGAGGACAAATATGGGTTGCTACAACACGCAGTCAATGCAGCTGTAACTGCCTGCAGAAATGATTTCGCTACTAACTTGGTTCCAGTTATCATCAACTGGACGAAGGAAAATCTAGACAAGACGCTACATGATTTCCCGTTGTCCAGTTTCGTCGGGAGCAACTCCATGAACAACAACACCATCGCACCATCACTTGCTCACGCAACCGGGCCTCCTCTCACAGCCCCTCCCGCTCATAGAAGCCCGTCCTCAGTCTCAGGCGCGCTAGGTGGGCCTTCGTCTTTGGCTGAGCTCGACACCGTCACGGTAATTACATGTCGCACCAACATATATATATATATATATATATATATATATATATATATATATATATATATATATATAGGACAAATGTTTCCTACAAGCAGTGGTAGTTACCACCACTTGCGTTTTGTATGTTGTATGTAGTATCTGTCAAAACCGAGAGTATGTACGTGTAGTATGTAGTATATAACAATGATTAGGTAGTATATATACAAATTTTTAGGTAGTATGTATCATTTTTTGAGCATGCTCTTTTTTACGTATAAATATGTACGTATTTCATAAATATAACAAAAACTATGGGCTCACATGCAATTTTTTCATGTAACTTGTTTTGAAATATCTTAGATATAGTATACGAACATATTTAAAATAATAAAATAGTATATATAGTACCACATGCTAGTATATAAGACATATAGGGTAACTACCACCGGGTGGTAGGATGGATTTTCCCTATATATATATATATATATATATATATATATATATATATATATATATATATATATATATATATATATATATATATATAATGTTCCATTTTTGTTGCCTCTCGGTTGTTTTACGCCACAGACATATGTGTTTGCAGGTGAAAGAAACCCCGTGCACCATACTCTACTTGATCAAAGGCCAAAAGGTGGACGTGGGATAGGGGATGATAATGGACTCCTCGCAACGCACGTTCCACAACCAGCCGATCCCCGCTGGGCACTTCAGGGTTAGCTTGACCAGTGTGAAATCGGGGCACGAGGATTTGCCTCCTCCAGTATAGCATGTGGGAGCGGACGACGAGACCCCGCCACGGATTGGAAGCTGCAAGAATTGGGGCTGCTATGGCCGAAGAATCTTATTCATTTGGAGCCGGCCGAGAGCACACCAATAACTACCACACATCAACAAGCATGTGCGGAGACCACCACCCCGCCTACGCAATTACCAGCTCCTGTAGTGCCGGGTGAGAGCGGCGGACGACATGATGAAGGGGGTGCAATAGTACTGGCTGATGTAATTTCTCCTGTAGAACAGAGAATGGATGATGAGACGGAGGTCAACCCTATGGATTTCATCAATACAAACGCATATGACTGTGACATAGATAAGATGAGTCAACCATATGATGAATCGGGCTATCAGCTTGCTAATGAGGATATGGATGATATGCCCGGGCAGGGTCGTAGCAGGGATTGCAAAAAGTCTCTCTTCATGAAATCCTCACAGGACACGCCGGAATATGCCGCCTCAACACAGGCTCAACTAGCCGGGCGCGAGGGTCATACCGTACTTAGCCCGGGAATACTGGGGCAGGGGTTAAGGAAGGGTCTGGAAGGTGTGACCAAGAAAAAGGAGAGGAAGACATCGGGGAAGGTAACTGCCTCCAAACAAGCCGGAGCACATAGCAGCCAGACGATGCATTCTGAAGAGCGTGTACCCGTGAAAGGTGCGGTCATGTTCCATCTCACGGGCGAGCCGATGCTACCGCCGAAACCACTAGAGGCACTATCAGGGGATCTCAGGAGACTGCACGACCATGTGCTGTCGACTTAGAAAAGCCTACTAGCCTCAAAGGATCCAGGATATCCGACATACGCGGCTCGTGTGCCTGAGGGGAAGTGCTACATCGACACACGGCCCTCGGAGGTGTTCTTCCTGCGGTTTGACCATATCTTTCAGATGTTTCTAACAAGGCGGCTCGATTTTACTATCGTCCGCCTTTTTGCGCTACATATGAGCTCCGTCATGAAGAGTGAAGAAGTCTCGCAAATCTGTGTGGCAGATCCGTACTACTTGCATGAGTCTTTCTTGAGTATCGGCAACTTTGAGCGTGAAACTGCTAGGGAGTACCTCCAAAACTTCATGGTATAGAATAAGGACCGGGAAATTGTCCTCGTGCCTTATCATCCAAAGTAAGTCAGTTCCGGACAACCCTTTCGTACATTTCAATCATTCCTTCTCTATCATATGGGGAATAATTTGAGGTGTCTTTTCCCCGCAGCAATGGGCGCGCCGTCCTTATCGTTCTTTACCCGCAAGTCTCCCACGCCGTGTATTTTGACCCTTCCAGAGACTACGAGAAAAAAGACTACACCCACATAATGAATATTCTAGATGATGCTCTCCAAGGCTGCAGCTTTAGAGGTGGCCACGTGCAGATCAGGAAACAAAGGAACAAGAAGATGGGTTTTGCGCATAAAACTAGCTTCTCCTGCATCCATGTCCCAAAACCAAGCAAGAAGGATGGATTCTACATCGTCCATCTCATGATTCAGTTCAACACGGATCACCAAAAGCTTCGCATGACAAGAAGAAATGATGATCATATCCACAAGTGGCTAGAATCTCATAGAGAAGCGAATTATAAACTTAGAGATGACTTCTTTCGCATCCAAAGCGACATTGCGACGATCATCATGAAAGAAGTCGTCGATGAGAAGGGGATGTTCCACCACGGCCCTATATCGCGAGCTGACGTCCGAACTCGCATAGGCATGCAACGTCTAGACCTCACGCCGTTCAAGAACCTAGGGTTCATCCTCGATGATATGGAAGGATGGAACTTCTAGTGATTTATGATGCCGATGATGATGATATGTGTCGGTTGAACTTGTATACTTTTTGTAGCGATGAAACTTTGTGATGTCCACGGTCCCTGCCGAACTTGTGTAGCGCTACATTGTTAGTTTGCGTACGATGACCTGCGTACCTCTAGTTAATTAATTTGCATACTGTATGTTGCATCTAGTTGCTAACCCTTTCTTTTTCGGTGTTGCTCTAGTATATTTTGTTGCATATATATGATTGTACATCCTCTTCATGAACATGCATCTCTAACAGGTACCTAGTTTCTTGATGGCGAGATGGAATTGCTATGTCGTGTACAAAGGGAAGGTCCCGGGGGTGTACAACGAGTGGCATGAGTGTCAGCCGCAAGTGAATGGGTTCACGGGCGCCAGCCATAAAGGCTTCAAAAGCAAACAAGAAGGAGAAGCTAGTTACTTGAGGTTCACGCTAGCGCAAGAGAGGACACGTAACCGCCACCTCATGTACTACATAGTTCCGCTCTCACTCATAGTGATAGCACTTCTTGCATATACCTTTGTTTAGATGGATGACGTTGTTGTAGTTGCAAGTATTCGAGACTTGCATGTATCGTTATTTTCCAGATGATGACAAGATATCACTTTGTGTTGGATGATGATTATGATGAGACTATTTGTATGTATATGCTATGATTACATTTGTGGTCTCGCAGGCATTTGTATGTGTATCATGATGGAGTCACCAACGAGGAAGACTATGATCAGTATGGCAACCCAATGAGGGAAGATGACAATGCTGATGAAGTATATGTCAAAAGAAGAATCAATAATACATTACCTAAGAAAAATCGTACTCCATGGAAAAGGCGAAGTCACAATGAGGGGCTGAATTATTCTTCGACGAACAAGAAGGGAAAGAAGCTGACTCAAAAACGAAAATGTCAACGCTGAGGAACCGTATGTTATCGGTCAAATGATGTAATAGATATATATATGTTCCAATTTTGTATACAAACTTAGCCATTATTATGCATGGGTCCAACGATGTAATATATATGATCCTATTTTATATACATATTTAAACGTCAAATGATGCAATATATATCGCCTTCCCTTCGTTCACTGCTCTCGGGAAATAAAAGTGGGAGAAAATAAGTGGGAGAAAATAAAGGAAAAGAAAAAGGAAAATTGGTTATAGTAGTAGCAGTTTTCTGAAAAGAGCTACAGTCAAGCTAGCAGTAGCGATTTCCTTAGAAAACCGCTACAGCTAGTTAAGGTAGTAGCAGCGCGTTTGGTCTGAACCGCTACAGCTAGTGAAGTTAGTAGCAGCGCGTTTTGTCTAAACGCGCTACTGCTACGTCCACTTAAACCAAAATTCTCACTCTCCTTGCTTCATCCCGCCTCTTTTCCCCCAAATCCCCACTCTCTCTTCCCCCATCGCACTGCCGCGCCCCGGCGCTTGCCCCCAACCCAGCCCTCGCCCCCGACCCCGGCGTTCGCCCCCGAGTCGGCCCTCGCCCCCGACCCCGGCGCTCGCCCCCGACCTGTCGGCCCTCGCCTCCCTCCTCTTCTTCCTCCCCTCCTCGCCCCTGCACCCTCTGTAAACCCCCCCTCCCCTCTCTCTGCTAGCTAGGGTTCTTTGGTTAATTTACTTAGGTTTAAGTTAGGGCAGTAGGTTAATTAGGTTATCTATTTAGTTATGAATTTAGCTAGGTTTTAAAATAGGACAGAAATTTAGGGCTAAGCAATTGTAGTTAAAAGAAAAGGCAGCATTTAAGAAATTGCCCAAATCAACATCCCTTGTTAAAGCAAATTTAGGTAGGCTGAATTTATATGCAAATTTGAACTGGACATGTGATATGTGGATATGTCATGTTTTGGACATGTCATGTTTGGAATTTAAAAATGTCATTTGGACATGTGATGTTTTGGTTCAATTTTGGTAAATGATCCGAGTGGCCTATGTTACGCCGGAATGTTGATTCATTTCTGTTCCGGTGAATTTCACGCGCTTGATATGTCCATTTTTTAGCAAAGGTCATGCCGAAATTTGCCGTGAATTTTGGCATGATTTGTGCTAGATAGTTGGCATATCGAGTGCTGGCACATAGATTTATTTTTATGTCATTTCTCATTTTTTCATACTTTTAGAAATAAATGAGGACACTTAATCATAGGAAACATGTCGAACAACGAAGAAACTGGGCCTTCTGACCAAGATGCACACGAGATGGATTATGAGGGTGAACAAGAGTACCTCGACTATTTGACTGCTAAGCAAGGTTTGCAGGTCAGCCTCGATGATTTTACTGACGCTGACATTGACACCGACGGTGCCGGCACAAATGGCGGCACCGAGACCGGCAGGGGAGGTACCGGCGGGAAGATACCGGCGGGGAAGGTACCGGCGCCGATGCCGCTACCGAAAAGAGGGAGCATAAGAAGCAGAGGATAGGAAAACGTAACAAACTAGGGACTGGACGACTTGTGATCACAAATATGGCACCTGGCAAGTTTGATCCATTAGAGACGGAAGAACCTCGCAAGTGCTATGGGAATCAAGTAGGATGCATCCTACGGAAATGCGCGAGCATCAACGACGATGACTTAAGGACTAAAGAATGATACGTCTCCAACGTATCTATAATTTTTGATTGCTCCATGCTACTTTATCTATTGTTTTGGACTATATTGGGCTTTAACTTCCACTTTTATATTATTTTTGGGACTAACCTATTAACCGGAAGCCCAGCACAGAATTGCTGTTTTTTGCCTATTTCAGTGTTTCAAAGAAACGGAATATCAAATGGAGTCCAAACGAAATGAAACCTTCGGGAACGTGATTTTCTCACCGAACGTGATCTAGGAGGCTTGGACCATACTCCAAGAAGTGCCAGAGGCGGTCACGAGGGTGGAGGGCACCCACCCTGGGCGCGCGCCCCTACCTCGTGGGCCCCCTGTTGCTCCATCGACGTACTCCTTCCTCCTATATATACTTACGTACCCCCGACGGATCAGAACAAGAGCCAAAAACCTAATTCCACCGCCGCAACTTTCTGTATCCACGAGATCCCATCTTGGGGCCTGTTCCGGAGCTCCGCCGGAGGGGGCATCTACCAGGGAGGGTTTCTACATCAACACCATAGCCTCTCCGATGAAGTGTGAGTAGTTTACTTCACACCTTCGGGTCCATAGCTAGTAGCTAGATGGCTTCTTCTCTCTTTTTGGATCTCAATACAATGTTCTCCCCCTCTCTTGTGGAGAACTATTCGATGTAATCTTCTTTTTGCGGTGTGTTTGTTGAGACCGATGAATTGTGGGTTTATAATCCAGTATTATCTATGGAAAATATTTGAATCTTCTCTGAATTCTTTTATGTATGATTGAGTTAACTTTGCAAGTCTCTTCGAATTATCCGTTTGGTTTGGCCAACTGGATTGGTAGTTCTTGCAATGGGAGAAGTGCTTAGCTTTGAGTTCGATCTTGCGGTGTCCTTACCCAGTGACAGAAAGGGTTGCAAGGCACGTATTGTATTGTTGCCATCGAGGATAATAAGATGGGTTTTTTATCATGTTGCATGAATTTATCCCTCTACATCATGTCATATTGCTTAAGGCGTTACTCTATTTTTAATTTAATACTCTAGATGCATGCTGGATAGCGGTCGATGAGTGGAGTAATAGTAGTAGATGCAGAATCGTTTCTATCTAGTTGTCTCGGACGTGATGCCTATATACATGATCATTGCCTAGATATACTCATAACTATGCTCAATTCTGTCAATTGCTCAACAGTAATTTGTTCACCCACCGTAGAATACTAATGCTCTTGAGAGAAGCCACTAGTGAAACCTATGGCCCCTGGGTCTATCAATCTCTATCACTTTATTTACTTGCTTTGTTTTTACTTTGCCTTTTAGTTTTCACTTTGCATCTATATATCAAAAATACCAAAAATATTATTCATCATCTCTATAGATCTCACTCTCGTAAGTGACCTGATGGGATTAACAACCACTAATCGCGTTGGTTGCGAGTAGCTATTGTTTTGTGTAGGTACGAGGGACTTGTGCATGGTCTCCTACTGGATTAATACCTTGGTTCTCAAAAACTGAGGGAAATACTTACTCTACTTTACTGCATCATCCTCTCCTCTTCGGGGAAAACCAACGCAGTGCTCAAGAGGTAGCAAGAAAAATTTCTGGCGCCGTTGCCGGAGAGGCTCACGCAAGCAAGTCAACAATACCAAGTACCCATCACAATCCCTATCTCTCGCATTACATTATTTGCCTCTCGTTTTCCTCTCCCCCACTTCACCCTTGCCGTTTTATTCACCCTCTCTTTCCCAATCTCCTCCTCTCTTTCCCATTTGCCTTTTTTCCGTTGCCTTTCTGTTTGCTTGTGTGTTGGATTACTTGTTGCCATGGCGCAAGATAATACCAAATTGTGTGACTTCTCGAATACCAATAATAATGATTTCCTTAGTACTCCGATTGCTCCTCGTAATAATGATGAGTCTTGTGAAATCAATACCGCTTTGTTGAACCTTATTATGAAAGATCAATTCGCCGGCCTTCCTAGTGAAGATGCCGCTACTCATCTAAACAATTTTGTTGATTTGTGTGATATGCAAAAGAAGAAAGATGCGGATGACAATATTGTCAAATTGAAGTTATTTCCGTTTTCGCTTAGAGGTCGTGCTAAAATTTGGTTTTCATCTTTGCCTAAAAATAGTATTTATTCTTGGAACAAGTGCAAAGATGCTTTTATCTCTAAGTATTTTCCTCCCGCTAAGATTATCACTCTTAGGAACGATATCATGAATTTTAAACAACTTGATCATGAGCATGTTGCCCAATCTTGGGAAAGAATGAAATTAATGCTTTGCAATTGCCCTACTCATGGTTTGAATTTATGGATGATCATACAAAAAATTTATGCCGGATTGAATTTTGCTTCTAGAAATCTTTTAGATTTTGCCGCGGGAGGCATGTTTATGGAAATTACGTTAGGATATGCTACAAAATTGCTTGATAACATTATGGCTAGTTATTCTCAATGGCACACCGAAAGATATTCTAGTAAAAAAAGTGCATGCTATAGAAGAAATCAATGTTTTGAGTGAAAAGATGGATGAACTTATGAAGATGTTTGCTCCTAAAAATACCCCTCTTGATCCCAATGATATGCCTTTTCTACCTTGCTTGAGAACAATAATGAATCTATGGATGTGAATTTTGTTGGTAGGAATAGTTTTGGAAACTACACGTATAGAGGGAATTTTAATCCTAGGCCTTATCCTAGTAATCCTTCTAATAATTATGGAAATTCCTACAACAACTCTTATGGAAATTTTAATAAGATTCCCTCTGAATTTGAGAGTAGTGTTAAAGAGTTTATGAATTCATAAAAGAATTTTAATGCTTTGCTTGAAGAGAAATTGCTTAAAGTTGATGATTTGGATAGGAACATTGATAGAATTTCTCTTGAAATTGATTCTTTAAAGCTTAGATCTATTCCTCCTAAGCATGATATCAATGAGTCTCTCAAAGCTATGAGAATTTCCATTGATGAGTGCAAAGAAAGAACTGCTAGGATGCGTGCTTCCAAAGATGCCTTTATTAAAGCGTGTTCTTCCAATTCCTATGAAAATCAAGATGAAGATCTAAAAGTTATTCATGTGTCCCCCATTAAATCTTTGTTTTGCAATATGAATCTTGATGAAACTGAATATGATCTTCCTTTACCTAGAAGGCGTTCTAAGAATTCGAAGTTTCTAGATCTTGATGATGAAATTGATGAAAGTGGGATTGAAATAAATAGGAACCGAGATGTTGCTAAACCCACTATTTTGGATCTCAAGGAATTTAATTATGAAAATTGCTCTTTGATTGGTTGTATTTCCTTGTTGCAATCCGTGCTAGATTCTCCTCATGCTTATAGTCAAAATAAAGCCTTTGCCGAACACATTGTTGATGCCTTGATGCAATCTTATGAAGAAAAACTTGAGTTGAAAGTTTCTATCCCTAGAAAACTCTATGATGAGTGGGAACCTACTATTAAAATTAAAATTAAAGATTATGAGTTTCATGCTTTGTGTGATTTGGGTGCTAGTGTCTCTACTATTCCCAAAGCTTTGTGTGATTTGCTAAATTTCCGTGACTTTGATGATTGCTCTCTAAACTTGCACCTTGCGGATTCCACAATTAAAAAGCCTGTGGGACGAATTAATGATGTTCTTATTGTTGCAAATAGGAATTATGTGCCCGTAGATTTTATCGTTCTTGATATAGATTGCAATCCTTCATGTCCTGTTATTCTTGGTAGACCTTTCCTTAGAACGATTGGTGCAATTATTGATATCAAAGAAGGGAATATTAGATTCCAATTTCCCTTAAAGAAGGGCATGGAACACTTCCCTAGAAAGAAAATAAAATTACCATATGAATCTATCATGAGAGCCACTTATGGATTGCCTACCAAAGATGGCAATACCTAGATCTATCCTTGCTTTTATGCCTAGCTAGGGGCGTTAAACGATAGCGCTTGTTGGGAGGCAACCAAATTTTATTTTGTGTTCTTTGTTTTTGTTTCTGTTTAGGAATAAATAATCCATCTAGCCTCTGTTTAGATGTGGTTTTGTCTTTTAATTAGTGTTTGTGTCAAGTAGAACCTATAGGATAACCTACGATGATAGTTGATTTGATTCTACTAAAAAACAAAAACTTTGCGCGCACGAATATAATTTTGTTAAATCAGAGGAACATGATTTTGCGTTGATTCGTTTTTCTTCTGTTCAATAAACAAATTGTCCAGGACTTCCTATTTTGGTAGAATTTTTGGAGTTCCAGAAGTTTGCATTAGTTACAGATTGCTACAGACTGTTCTGTTTTTGACACATTCTGTTTTACGTGTGTTGTTTGCTTATTTTGATGAATCTATGGCTAGTAAAATAGTTTATAATCCATAGCGAAGTTGGAATACAGTAGGTTTAACACCAATATAATTAAAGAATGAGTTCATTACAGTACCTTGAAGTAGTCTTTTGTTTTCTTTCACTAACGGAGCTCACGAGATTTCTGTTGAGTTTTGTGTTGTGAAGTTTTCAAGTTTTGGGTGAATTCTTTTGATGGATTATGGAACAAGGAGTGGCAAGAGCCTAAGCTTGGGGATGCCCATGGCACCCCCAAGATAATCCAAGGACACCAAAAAGTCAAAGCATGGGGATTCCCCGGAAGGCATCCCCTCTTTCGTCCACTTCCATCGGTAATTTACTTGGAGCTATATTTTTATTCACCACATGTCATGTGTTTTGCTTGGAGCGTCTTGTATTATTTATGTCTTTGCTTGTTAGTCTACCACAATCATCCTTGCTGTACACACCTTTTGAGAGAGCCATACATGATTTGGAATTTGCTAGAATACTCTATGTGCTTCACTTATATCTTTTGAGCTTGATAGTTTTGCTCTAGTGCTTCACTTATATCTTTTGAGCGTGATAATTTTTTGCTCTAGTGCTTCACTTAGATCTTTTAGAGCACGGTGGTGGATTTGTTTTAAAGAAACTATTGATCTCTTATGCTTCACTTAGATTATTTTGAGAGTCGTTATTAGCATGGTAATTTGCTTAATGATAATATACTTGGTATTCAAGATATGTGAAACTTTCTTTTGAGTGCGTTGAATACTAAGATAAGTTTGATGCTTGATAATTGTTTTGAGATATGGAGGTGATAATATCAAAGTAATGCTAGTTGGGTGATTATGAATTGAAAGAATGCTTGTGTTGAAGTTCGTGATTCCCGTAGCATGCACGTATGGTGAACCGCTTTGTGATGAAGTTGGAGCACAATTTTATTTATGGATTGTCTTCCTTATGAGTGGCGGTCGGGGACGAGCGATGGTCTTTTCCTACCAATCTATCCCCCTAGGAGCATGCGCGTAGTGCTTTTGTTTTTGATGACTTCTAAATTTTTGCAATAAGTATATGAGTTCTTTATGACTACTGTTGAGTCCATGGATTATACGCACTCTCACCTTTCCGCCTTTACTAGCCTCTCTAATACCACACACTTTTCACCAGTATCATACACCCACCATATACCTTCCTCAAAACAGCCACCATACCTACCTATTATGGCATTTCCATAGCCATTCCGAGATATATTGCCATGCAACTTTCCACCGTTCCGTTTATTATGACACGCTCCATCATTGTCATATTGCTTTTTGCATGAACATGTAGTTGACATTGTATTTGTGGCAAGGCCACCTTCATAATTTTCATACATGTCGCTCTTGATTCATTGCATATCCCGGTACACCGCCGGAGGCATTCATATAGAGTCATAATTTGTTCTAAGTATCGAGTTGTAATTGTTGAGTTGCAAGAAAAATAAAAGTGTGATGATCATCATTATTAGAGCATTGTCCCAGTGAGGAAAGGATGATGAAGACTATGATTCCCCCATAACTCGGGATGAGACTTCGGACGGAAAAAAAAGGCCATAAAAAAGAAGAGAAAAGGCCCAAACAAAAAAAATAAAAAAAATGAGAGAAAAAGAGAGAAGGGACAATGCTACTATCCTTTTACCACACTTGTGCTTCAAAGTAGCACCAAGATCTTCAAGATAGAGAGTCTCCTATGTTGTCACTTTCATATACTAGTGGGAATTTTTCATTATAGAACTTGGCTTGTATATTCCAATGATGGGCTTCCTCAAAATTGCCCTCGGTCTTCGTGAGCAAGCAAGTTGGATGCAGACCCACTTAGTTTCTTTTGTTGAGCTTTCATATACTTATAGCTCTAGTGCATCCGTTGCATGGCAATCCCTACTCACTCACATTGATATCTATTGATGGGCATCTCCATAGCCCGTTGATACGCCTAGTTGATGTGAGACTATCTTCTCCTTTTTGTCTTCTCCACAACCACCATTCTATTCCACCTATAGTGTTATGTCCATGGCTCACGCTCATGTATTGCATGAAAGTTGAAAGAGTTTGAGATTACTAAAGTATGAAACAATTGCTTGGCTTGTCATCGGGGTTGTGCATGATTAAATACTTTGTGTGATGAATATAGAGCAACAGCTAGACTATATGATTTTGTAGGGATAACTTTCTTTAGCCATGCTATTTTGAGAAGTCATGATTGCTTTGATTAGTATGCTTGAAGTCATGATCCCATCTTGGGGCCTGTTCTGGAGCTCCGCCGGAGGGGGCATCTACCACGGAGGGCTTCTACATCAACACCATAGCCTCTCCGATGAAGTGTGAGTAGTTTACTTCAGACCTTCGGGTCCATAGCTAGTAGCTAGATGGCTTCTTCTCTCTTTTTGGATCTCAATACAATGTTCTCCCCCTCTGTTGTGGAGAACTATTCGATGTAATCTTCTTTTTGTGGTGTGTTTGTTGAGACCAATGAATTGTGGGTTTATGATCCAGTATTATCTATGGAAAATATTTGAATCTTCTCTGAATTCTTTTATGTATGATTGAGTTATCTTTGCAAGTCTCTTCGAATTATCTGTTTGGTTTGGCCAACTAGATTGGCAGTTCTTGCAATGGGAGAAGTGCTTAGCTTTGGGTTCGATCTTGCGGTGTCCTTACCCAGTGACAGAAAGGGTTGCAAGGAACGTATTGTATTGTTGCCATTGAGGATAACAAGATGTGGTTTTTATCATATTGCATGAATTTATCCCTCTACATCATGTCATCTTGCTTAAGGCGTTACTCTGTTTTTAACTTAATACTCTAGATGCATGCTGGATAGCGGTCGATGAGTGGAGTAATAGTAGTAGATGCAGAATTGTTTCTATCTACTTGTCTCAGATGTGATGCCTATATACATGATCATTGCCTAGATATACTCATAACTATGCTCAATTCTGTCAATTGCTCAACAGTAATTTGTTCACCCACCATAGAATACTTATGCTCTTGAGAGAAGCCACTAGTGAAACCTATGGCCCCTGGGTCTATCAATCTCTATCACTTTATTTACTTGCTTTGTTTTTACTTTTCCTTTTACTTTTCACTTTGCATCTATATATCAAAAATACCAAAAATATTATTTATCATCTCTATCAGATCTCACTCTCGTAAGTGACCGTGAAGGGATTGACAACCCCTAATCACGTTGGTTGTGAGTAGTTATCGTTTTGTGTAGGTACGAGGGACTTGTGCGTGGTCTCCTACTGGATTTATACCTTGGTTCTCAAAAACTGAGGGAAATACTTACGCTACTTTACTGCATCATCCTCTCCTCTTCGGAGAAAACCAACGCAGTGCTCAAGAGGTAGCAAAGAACATTTGACGCAGTTGCTCCTAACAAAGTTGCACAAGAGATTCAAGTTCCCCGACCGGGATGATAACATAGAACACTCGTGGAATGATCCGAAGATGAAAAATATTAACAATCACGCCATGGGCATGTTCAGCAATGATTTGGCCTCCTGGAAAGGGAGGGTGAAATGAGCTATTGAGGCTGAGGAACCCATGTCCAAGATTCTGGAGGAAAATACGACACTTACAAAAGAAGAGTTCGAAAAGTTCAAGGACACTTGTGGTACCGAGGCAGCCAAGGCTAAGGCTGTGAAATTCAAGAGCCTTCAGCAAAGGAACATGGGGAAGCATCGCCTTGGAAGTCGTGGATACCTTGGTGAAAGGCCCATATGGGATAAGGAGGACGCGGAACGTGAAGCCGCGGGTCTCCCAGACCCCTTCGTGAAGTTCACCAACCCCTTGGAGCGTGACTTCATCAAGGCCCGCTACAAGTGGGACAAGGAGAAAAAGGTTTTTTACACGGACCAGATCACGAGGAAATTGATTAGACTACTGGAGAAGCATCACCAGCTTGCAGCCGAAAGCCCTACTTCTCCGATGAGGCCCAAATGGGACACCCCTCTCAACCAGGACTTGAACAAACTTAAGGGACTCCCTTTGGGCTAGCGGCCACAATATGGTCATATGCACGGCGCTAGAGACGGCGCCACATGGAAGGTGTTTTACAATGAGGGCCCGGAGGCCAAGAAGCAGAAAAAGAAGTTTAGTGCAGACATCAAAACGAAGGTGAAGCTTGCGGTCGAGAAAAAAGCAGCTGAGGACGCAGAAAATAATAGCCGAGGAGAAAAATGAGTTGCTACAGCAGGCAGTTAATGCAGCTATAACTGCCTGCAGAAATGATTTTGCTACTAACTTAGTTCCAGCTATCATCAACTGGACGAAGGAAAATCCAGACAAGACGGTACATGATTTCCCGATGCCAGTTTCGTCCGGAGCAACTCCATGAACAACAACAACACCGCACCATCACTTGCTCATGCAATCGGGCCTCCTCTCGCGGTCGCTCCCGCTCATAGCAGCCCATCCGCAGTCTCTGGCACGCTAGGTGGGCCTTCGTCTTTGGCTGAGCTCGACGCCGTCATGGTAATTACATGTCGCACCAACATATATATATATATATATATATATATATATATATATATATATATATATATAGAATATTCCATTTCGTTGCCTTTCGGATGTTTTACGCCACAGACATATGTGTTTGCAGGGCGAAGAAACCCCATGCACCATTATCTACTTGATAAAAGGCCAGAAGGTCGACGTGGGAAAGGGGATGATATTGAACCCCTTGAAACCCACGTTCCACAACCAGCCGATCCCCGCTGGGCACTTCAGGGTTAGCTTGTCCAGTGTGAAATCGGGGCACGAGGCTTTGCCTCCTCCAGTACAACATGTGGGAGAGGACGACGAGACCTCTCCGCGGATTGGAAGCTGCAAGGGTTGGGTGCTGCTATGGCCGAAGAATCTTATTGGTCGAAGCCGGCCGAGAGCACACCAATAACCACACATCAACAAGCATGTGTGGAGACCATCACCCCGCCTACGCAATTACCAGATCCTGTAGTTCTGGGTGAGAGCGGCGGACGATGTGATGAAGGGGGTGCAATACTACTGGCTGATGTAATCGGTCCTGTAGAACAGAGAATGGATGATGAGACGGAGGTCGACCCTATGGGTTTCCTCAATACAAATGCATAAGACTGTGACATAGATATGATGAGTCAACCATATGACGAATCGGGCTATCAGCATGCTAATGAGGATATGGATGATATGCTCGGGCAGGAAGGTCGTTGGAAGGATTGCGAAAAGTCTCTCTTCATGAATTCCTCACAGGAAACGCCTGAAGATGTCGCCTCGACACAGGTGCAACTAGCCGGGGGTCATACAGTGCTTAGCCCGGTAACCCTGGGGCAGGGGTTAAGGAAGGGTCTGGAAGGTGTGCACAAGAAAAAGGAGAGGAAGAGATCGAGGAAGATAACTGCCTCCAAACAAGCTAGAGCAGAAACCAGCCAGACGATGCATTCTGAAGAGCGTGTACCCGTGAAAGGTGCGGCCATGTTCCATCTCACGGGCGAGCCGATGCTACCGCCGAAACTGCTGGAGGCACTATCAGGGGATCTCTGGAGACTGCACGACCATGTGTTGTCGACTGAGAAAAGCCTACTAGCCTCAAAGGATCCAGGATATCCGACATACGCGGCTTGTGTGCCTGAGGGGAAGTGCTACGTCGAGACACGGACCGCGGATGTGTTCTTCCTGCGGTTTGACCATATCTTTGAGATGTTTCTGACAAGGCGGCTCGATTTTACAATCGTCCGCCTTTTTGCGCTACATATGAGCTCCGTCATGAAGAGTGAAGAAGTCTCGCAAATCTGTGGCGGATCCGTACTACATGCACAAGTCTTTCTTGAGTCTCAGCGACTTTGAGCGTGAAACTGCTAGGGAGTACCTCCAAAACTTCATGGTACAGAATAAGGACCGGGAAATTGTCCTCGTGCCTTATCATCCAAAGTAAGTCAGTTCTGGACAACCCTTTCTTACATTTCAATCATTCCTTCTCTCTCATATGGGGAATAATTTGAGGTGTCTTTTCCCTGCAGCAACAGGCGCGCCGTCCTTATCGTTCTTTACCGCAAGTCTCCCACACCTTGTATTTTGACCCTTCTAGAGACTACGAGAAAAAAGACTACACCCACATAATGAATATTCTAGATGATGCTCTCCAAGGCTTCAGCATTAGAGGTGGCCACATGCAGATCAGGAAACAAAGGAACAAGAAGATGGATTTCACGCATAAAACTAACTTCTCCTGCATCCATGTCCCAAAACCAAGCAAAAGGATGGATTCTACATCGTCCATCTCATGACTCAGTTCAACACGGATCACCAAAAGCTTCTCATGAGAAGCAGAAATGATGATCATATCTACAAGTGGCCAGAATCTCATGGAGAAGCGGATTACAAACTTAGAGATGATTTCTTTCGCATCAAAAGGGACATTGCGACGATCATCATGAAAGAAGTCGTCGATGGGAAGGGGATGTTCCACCACGGCCCTATATCGCGAGCTGACGTCCGAACTCGCATAGGCATGCAACGTCTATACCTCACGCCGTACAAGAAGCTAAGGTCCATCCTCGATGATATGGAAGGATGGAACTTCTAGTGATTTATGATGCCGATGATGATGATATGTGTCGGTTGAACTTGTATACTTTTTGTAGCGATAAAACTTTGTGATGTCCATTGTCCCTGCCGAACTTGCATAACGCTACTTTGTTAGTTTGCGTACAATGACCTGCGTACCTCTACTTAATTAGTTTGCATACTGTATGTTGCATCTAGTTGCTAACCCTTTCTTTTTCGGTGTTGCTCTAGTATATTTTGTTGCATATAAATGATTGTACATCGTCTTCATGAACATGCATCTCTAACAGGTACCCAGTTTCTTGATGGCGAGATGGAAGTGCTATGTCGTGTACAAAGGGAAGGTTCCAGGTGTGTACAACGAGTGGACTGAGTGTTAGGCGCAAGTGAATGGGTTCTCGGGCGTTAGCCATAAAGGCTTCAAAAGCAGACAAGAAGGAGAAGCTAGTTACTTGAGGTTCATGCTAGCGCGAGAGAGGACTCGTAACTGCCGCCTCATGTACTGCATAGTTCCGATCTCACTCATAGTGATAGCTCTTCTCGCGTATACCTTTGTTTAGATGGATGACATTGTAGTTGCAAGTATTCGAGACTTGCATGTATCGCTATTTTCGAGATGATGACAAGATACCACTTTGTGTTGGATGATGATTATGATGAGACTATTTGTATGTATATGCTATGATTACATTTGTGGTCTCGCAGGCGTTTATATGTGTATCATGATGACATTTGTATGTGTATCATGATGACATTTGTATGTGCTAAAGATTCTTCTATAAAGCTTGTTCAAATACAAAACAAATATGCAGAAAAAATATATTAAAATTAGCAGTAGCGAGTGGAGAAAAGTTAGCAGCAGCGCGGTAGTATTAGTAGTAGAGAGCTCCACAGAAGAACGCTGCTGCTACACTTGTATATCAGTAGTGTGGGTGCGCACGCGCTGCTGCTATGGTTTAGTTGTAGCGCCTTATTAGTAGCGCCGCCTCCTGCGCTACTGATAACCCTAAAACCCGCGCTGCTGCTAGGCTTTTCCCTAGTAGTGCCACCAAGGAGGACGACAACGAGGAGTAGTTATCTAGTTTGTCGTCGACGCGTTTTATCTACTATATTTGCATCGTAGTATCCTTTTTATCAAGATTTATTTGCAGCGTATGGACTAGCTTGTAGTGCTGGCTTGAACTATGTTATGAATCTAAAATTCTATGTGTTATTTCATATTTTTCATATGTGTTGTATCGTAGTGTCGGTTGTCGGTGTAAAAACTGGTGGATCTCGGGTAGGGGGTCCGAAACTGTGCGTCTAAGGCAGATGGTAACAGGAGGCAGGGGACATGATGTTTTACCCAGGTTCGGGCACTCTCGATGGAGGTAATACCCTACTTCCTGCTTGATTGATCTTGATGATATGAGTATTACAAGAGTTGATCTACCACGAGATCGTAGAGGCTAAACCCTAGAAGCTAGCCTATGGTATGATCGTTGTTGTCATACAGACTAAATCCTCCGGTTTATATAGACACCGGAGGGGGCTAGGGTTACACAGAGTCGGTTATAGAGAAGGAGATCTAATATCCGAATCACCAAGCTTACCTTCCATGCAAAGGAGAGTCCCATTCGGACATGGGACGAAGTATTCAATCTTGTATCTTCATAGTCCAACAATCCGGCCAAAGTACATAGTCCGGCTGTTCGGATACCCCCTTATCCAGGACTCCCTCAGTAGCCCCCGAACCAGGCTTCAATGACAATGACTCCGGCACGCAGATTGTCTTCGGCATTGCAAGGTGGGTTCCTCTCCAAATCCAGAGTACATGTCGTAGCGAACAGTGTCCGGCCTCGCATTAATGTTGTACTCCTCGGCCTCTGTGCTTTAATAATGGCCATCTCCACATGTCGAATGAATACGAGGAGCCGGGGCATTTTACATTTGCCACCCTGACCCCGTGAGCGAATCGTCTATTTGAAGAGACGGGGATCCTCAGATCCAAATCTCACCATCTTCTTCCAAGCAAGCATTCAACAGAGCGCGTCCAGGAAAATCCATTCCATCATGGCTGGTCGCCGCAGCTCCTCTTCTTGCTCCCGTAGTTCTGCGCCGGGTAACTGGAAGAAGTGTTCCGTCCCCCATAGACGTCTAGTAGAGCTGCAGACCCAAGGGTTCCTTCCACTTGCATATATGGTCCCCGTCCGAGCTGGACTAGCCACCTATAATGGCGGGGAGCAAGTGGAGAACTTTCTGAACCCATCTAGAGGGGAGCGGATATGACTTGTCCCATATTTGCTGAGAGGGCTTGGGTTTCCAATCCACCTATTCCTCCGCGGGCTCCTGGAGTTCTACGGTCTCCAGCTACATAGCTTCACTCCTGCCTCTGTACTGCACATCGCAGGGTATGTTGCCTTTTGCGAGCTATTCCTAGGCTGCGAAGCTCATTTCGAGTTATGGAAGAGGCTATTCTGCCTCGTCCCTCGCAATCAGGAGGGATCTATATATCAAGTGGGCGCAGCGGAAATATGGCACGTCGCCCAGGCCGGATACCTGTCTAACACTCCAAAGAAGGCATCATAAGACTGGCCTTCGAAGTGGTTTATGTAGATGATGTTCCCCTTCCGGACCCAATCCGGCCGGGCCTTCCTGAGTTCACCAACGCCCCGCTGAAGAAATGCAAAAACTGGCGCCCATGGAGCCCCCAGGAGGAAGATGACAGAGAGGTCCTCTATCTGATGGGCCGGATAAAAATACTAGCCAAATCAGGATTGACAATAATAGAAGTCATGTCAATATGCATAATGCGGGGGGTGGAGCCACTTCAATATCGGGGGAACCCCATGTGGCACTTCAACAGAGAAGACGATGCCACCCGCTGCGGTCGTAAAGGTCCGGACTCTGCCACCGCATTGGCGAAAATATTGTCCGATTTGTAAAAAGGGGAAGAAGAGGAGTTCCTCCGCATTAAGCTGCGGGGTGGATTTTCCATGTACAACCACCCAAGCTGGGTAAGCTATCATTCCTCATTCGACTCTATTCATCCCTGTGTTCTTTGCCACCAATCATTTATCCTGCCATTTTCAAAGCAGGAACTGAGAAGGATCGTGGAAGAGTTCAACAGCCCACCCCCGCATCCAGAGGATCCTGGCCGGGCTCTCGACCCTGGACTTGAAGAAGATCTGGATATATCCATGGAGCTTGTCGATGGGACATTCTATCAAGCAAGCTGCGACGGCGCCTTGGTGGCCATCCTTGCCAATTATCCCGGGCTGCTCCCGGTGTCGAAGGTAAGTAAAGCCAGAGCCCTAACTTCCGAATTATGTTGTGCCTTAAGCGCACATGTTGTATTTTTTATAGAAACAACCATCAAGACACCGTGCCTAGCCCACGGGGCTCATCAGCAAAGGGCACCCGGGCCGGTCAGGCTTAAGAGGAAGGCGGTTAGGATTGAGATGCCGGGACAGAGGTACAAATTAAGCTTGCTCCGTGATTATCTTTGCCGAAATGTGACAGTTTTCATTATGTCCTGGCAGAAAAAACATCTGTCGGACTATATCTGGAGACCCTGCTGACCACGCCTCCAGCAGCCGGATTCCTGAACCGGACTCAGGGGCGGATGCTGATGTGGGGGCAATACCGAATTGCCCTCCCATAGAGGATGCGGACTGGCTTTCCACTACAAACTCTGAAGTGGAGAGCGCCATGAATCACCGGTGCCGACGGGCCATACTCCGCAATGGTTTTTTCTCCGAGGACGCTTTCAATGCCTTCAACTCCGGAGACGCATATATTCGTGCCGCTCAAGATGGACTTGCCAGAGCGACGGACCAGTATGCGAAGGATATACGGGTAAGAAAATTCGATAAGTATATGTAGCAGTAGCCCCTGAGACTTGAAACAGTTAGCACAACTGATTTAAGGATCATTGTATGCATAGGTTCTTGTAAGAAGAATACCCATTTATCTCAAGAGCTGGAGGAATGTAAGACCCAGCTGAAGGTTGTTGTTGCCGAACAAGAGGAATCAAAAAGGGCCTCTTCTGGTAGGATTTGCCTTGATAACAGAATTTGTAAGGATGTATACTAGATATTTATTCGGCATGTTTTATAAATCTAACAAAAGATGATGAAGACAATCCCGGAGAGAATCCGAAGATTGTGGAAGATAATGAGCCACATCTGCGGAGTCAGCTGAAGGCGGGAGAGCGTGTGCTGATGCAGGCTATTCAAGAGAAAAATAAACTCCAAGATGCTAATCTCCGACTGAGCATCGAATTAAAAGATGTTCGGGCTCAGCTCGCAGACTCCATGAAGGAGAATAGGAGGCTTCGACACGGCATTTATAGTAACTGCTTAAACGAACTGTAGTACAGTTCGATGAGGAAGCGTATTGACAGAGTTATGTCTGTAGGTATGCTGACGGGCCGTCCAGAAGAGGAAATGCCCGGATCCGCAGGCGATATGCTGCAGGATCTTTCAGTGCTGCACGAACGAGCGCGGCAGGTGATGCAGCGTATTGCCCAGGCCTTGTGGCCATCCGCTTCCTTGCCAGGAGGCATGAGCGAGCTTGTAGAGATGCTCAACAGAGCACGGCGGTGTTTCCGTTTATGGAAGATATCAGCCTGCCGACAAGGTGCGAGGGAAGCCTGGGCCATGGTGAAGAAGCGATACGCCAAGGCTGATCTGAACCATATGGCCGAAGTCGGACCGGTGGGGTCAGATGGGCAAGAGATACCCGTAAGTCTAGTATATGACCAAGTAGCGTTAGCCGCAAAGTATTCCCAACAGAATTGTAGGCTAGACAGCCTGTTGGATGGTATAGAGGAAGAATATAGCTAGTCCAAGTGACTATGTAATTAAATGGACCTATGTAGTCCCTAGCCGGATTTAAAATCATTTGTCATGGAGGTCCTTTTCGGTTCAGTCCCCGTACCAAAAAGTCCGAAGTGTATCCGAATACCCGCACAGTTATGGAAAACCGGGGTATGCATGGAAACCAGGCGTAGGCGTCATAAAAGTGCTTGAACAGACAAGTACCCAACTAGTTATGTTATATTACATGGATAGTAAGAAACATCTTCCAGAGAGAATAGTTCCGTTAGGGGTTCCTTTCTCTGGGTGCGCATGCATCGATGTGCATGTCCAAACTGCAAACAAGAGCGCAGGAAACAAAACATCTGGGGATTCACGTTTGTATAAACGAAAACATCTTTTGTTCACCGACCGAATATTCCCTTAAGAACGCTAGCTTTCGGCTTCACCTAGTCTGAGGTACACATCCGGCTGAACCGGCAGTAACAATCGCAGAGGTGCTCCCCTTATGCCCTAGCCGAATTAACGGGAACGTAGGGCATAAACACAAGAGCCAGGCAACCCAGCATGGCCAAAACTTAAGTCATATCGATGCATATAATGGTGAAGAATAGCCACATATGGAAAGAAAACGCATATGTGGCTGGCAGGAGCCATTAAAGTAGTTATCTTTGGCTTCCGTATAGGAAGCCCCCCAGGTATAGTGTGCACGCATAGTGCGGCCGGAGCGATTAAAGAATCCGTACAGTTTTTTAAGGCTGTATATAAAAAGGAAAAAAGGGCGAGAAAGAAAGAAAGAGAGCATAATTGAAGAAGCGGAGGTGAGGAGACGAACACTGAGTTTGGCTCTAGGCGTAGAATCTTCGGAGTCTGGCCATGTTCCATGGGTTCGGCTCGAGTCTGTTATCAGATGCATTGCACAGATGGTACGCTCCTTCGGTGAGAACTTTATCAATGATGAAGGGACCCTCCCACTTGGTTTGAGCTTGTCCTTCTTCTTCTCGGGGAGGCGTAGAACTAGTTCGCCAATGTTATAAGTTTTGGCCCGTACTTCTCTTCTTTGATACCTTCGAGCCTGTTGCTGATAGAATGCGGAACGGGTTTTTGCAACGTCACGCTAATCCTCCAGAGCATCTAAGTTGTCCTGCCGATCTAATTCAGTTTCCTTCTCTTCATACATGCGCACGCGAGGTGAGTCATGGATTATGTCGCAGGGTAGCACTGCTTCTGCGCCGTACACCATAAAAAATGGTGTGTATCCGGTGGTACGATTCGGCGTGGTCCGCAGCCCCCGGAGTACGGAGTAGAGCTCCTCGACCCAATGCATGTGTGATTCCTTCAAGGATCGCACTAGTCTGGGTTTGATGCCGCTCATGATGAGACCATTTGCACGTTCGACTTGACCGTTTGTTTGGGCGTGATAGACAGAGGTGTAATCGAGATTAATACCCATCTTGCCGCACCAAGTTTTCACCTCATCGGCTGTGATATTTGAGCCATTGTCAGTGATGATGCTGTGGGGGACACCGTAACGGTGTACGACCCCTGATATGAAGTCTATCACTGGTCCGGATTCAGCCGTTTTAACTGGTTTGGCTTCTATCCATTTGGTGAACTTGTCCAACATGACCAATAAGTATTTTTCCTTATGGCTTCCCTCTTTAAGAGGTCTGACCATGTCCAGCCCCTAGACTGCAAAGAGACAAGTTATGGGGATTGTTTGGAGAGCGGTAGGGGGCATATGGCTCTGATTGGCGAAGAGTTGGCAACCAACGCAATGTTGGACAAGGTCCTGTGCGTCTGCCCGGGCTGTTGGCCAATAAAAACCTATACGAAAGGCCTTGATTACAAGTGCCCGAGCTGCAGCGTGGTGCCCGCTGAGTCCGGAATGGATTTCGGCTAAGAGCTGCTGCCCTTCCTCTTCGGAGATGCATCTTTGGAGCACTCCGATAGTGCTTTTCTTGTAGAGCTCTCCTTCATGGACTTTGTAGGCCTTAGAACGTCGCACAATACAACATGCCTCATTTTGGTCCTCAGGGAGCTCTTGCCTATTTAGGTAGGCTAAGAAGGGCTCGGTCCACGGGGCGATGACAGACATGATTTCGTGGGCCGAAGGTGTTATTTCGGTGGCAGAGCCTCCGATTATGTCAGATGGTTCGGAATCTGGGGTTGTATTTGAAGCTGGACTAATATTGCCAGACTCCCCCTCCCGTACCACGGACGGCTTGAACAGCCTTTCCAAGAAGATATTAGGTGGGACGGGGTCGCGTTTAGCGCTGATACGGGCGAGGATATCCGCCGCTTGATTATTTTCTCTGACCACATGGTGGAATTCGAGCCCCTCGAACCGAGCTGACATTTTGAGGACGGCATTACGATAAGCTGCCATTTTCGGATCCTTGGCATCAAAGTCTCCATTTATCTGAGATATTGCGAGGTTTGAGTCCCCGCATACTTTGAGGCGTTGGATGTCCATGGAGACTGCCATCCGAAGACCATGCAACAGAGCCTCGTATTCGGCTGCATTGTTGGAGTCTGTGTATAATATTTGGAGTATGTATTGGACCGTGTCTCCGGTGGGGGATGTCAGCACAACACCCGCTCCCAATCCGGCCAGCATTTTAGAGCCGTCGAAGTGCATGATCCAATTGGAGTACGCGCCATACTCTTTAGGGAGTTCGGCTTCTGTCCATTCGGCGACAAAGTTAGCCAGTACTTGCAACTTAATGGCCCGTCGTGGTTTATATGTTATGTCGAAGGGAAGGAGCTCGATAGCCCATTTAGCAATTTGGCCTGTTGCGTCGCGGTTATCTATTATATCATTTAGTGGTACTTCGGAGGCCACCGTAATCGAACACTCTTGAAAGTAATGTCGTAGCTTCTGGGATGCCATGAAGACCGCGTACGCTATCTTTTGATAGTGTGGGTACTAAGATTTGCATGGAGTGAGGACCATGGACACGTAATATACCGGCTTTTGGAGCGGGAACTTGTGTCTGTCTGCTTCTCGTTCGACGACGAGCACTGAGCTTACAACTTGGTGTTTGCCGCTATGTATAATAGCATGGGCTCGCCAGTATTTGGCGCGGTCAGGACTGGGTTAGTGGCCAAGAATGCCTTTATTTCTTCCAGTCCGGCTGTGGCCGCATCCGTCACTCGAAGTGTTCGGTGCATCGAAGAAGGCGATAAAGAGGTAGTGCCTTTTCTCCTAATCGGGAGATGAAGCGGCTTAAGGCAGCCACACATCCGGTTGGTTTCTGAATCTGCTTGAGGTCTGTTGGGATAGCCAACTATGACAGAGCTCGGATTTTTGCCGGATTTGCTTCAATTCCTCTATTGGAAACGATGAAGCCGAGCAATTTCCCGGAGGGTACATCAAAGACACATTTCTCTGGGTTGAGCTTGATGTCGTATGTTCGGAGGTTGTCGAACGTGAGACTCAAGTCATCTATTAAAGTTTCAACGTGTCTTGTTTTAATGACCACGTCGTCTACGTAAGCCTCTATTGTTTTGCCGATTTGTTTTTCCAGGCATGTCTGAATCATGCGTTGGCGCCGGCATTTTTGAGCCCGAAAGGCATGGTGTTGAAACAGAAGGGGTCGTATGGCGTGATGAAGGTCGTTGCAGCTTGGTCGAACTCCGCCATCTTAATTTGATGGTATCCGGAATATGCGTCGAGGAAACACAATGAGTCGTGTCCTGCAGTGGTGTTGATGATTTGATCAATGCGGGGGAGGGGGAAGGGATCCTTGGGGCAAGACTTATTGAGGTCCTTCAAATCGATACATAGGCACTAGGATTTGTCCTTCTTTGGTACCATTACCAGGTTTGCTAGCCAATCCGGATGTTTTATGTCTCTGATGAATCCGGCCTCGAGTAGCTTAGCTAGCTCTTCTCCCATGGTTTGCCGCTTATGCTCTGAGAAGCGCCTAAGAGTTTGCTTGACTGGCTTGTATCCTTTTAGTATATTGAGGTTGTGTTTGGCCAGCCTGCGTGGGATGCCCGGCATGTCTGAAGGATGCCAGGCGAAAATAACCCAATTCTCACTCAGGAAATCTCGCAGTGTGGCATCTATTGTGGGGTTCAACTGTGTCCCAATGGAACCTGTCTTTGTAGGGTCCGTTGAGTGGACCTGGAATTTGACTATCTCGTCCACGGGTTTGAAAGAGGTGCACTTGGGTCGCTTGTCGAGTATCACGTCGTCTCTGTCCACTATGGCTCGCAGCGTTGTCAGTTCTTCGGCCGCGAGGGCTTCTGATAATGCCTCCAGGGCTAGTGCGGCAGTTTTATTTTCGGCGCGGAGTGCAACGTCTGAATCACTAGCTAGAGTGATTATTCCATTGGGCCCGGGCATTTTGAGCTTCATGTACCCGTAATGGGGTATAGCTTGGAAGCTCGTGAATGTGTCCCGCCCTAAAAGGGCGTGGTATCCGCTGCTGAATGGGGCCACTTGGAATGTAATTTCTTCGGACCTGTAATTCTCCGGCATGCTGAATACCACATCCAGTGTGATTTTTCCCGCACATCGCGCCTCCCGGCTAGGGATGATTCCCCTGAAGGTCGTGCTGCTTCGCTCAATGCGGCTCTTGTCAATTTCGATCTTGTTGAGGGTTTCCTCGTAGATGAGGTTTAGTCCGCTTCTGCCATCCATTAGCACTTTAGTGAGCCGGAAGCCAACCACGATTGGACTAAGGACCAAAGCGGCTGGTGCCCGGACTGTTCAGAATTGAGGTTTGTCACTGGCATTGTAAGTTATAGCCGTGTCGTTCCACGGATTTATTGTTGCCACGTGGCAAACTTCGGCGAGACTGCGTTGAGCTCGCTTGCGCCTATTATTTGAGGCGAAAGTCTCGAAGACTATCAATACCGTATTGTTATTTCCGGCGGGATGTTGCTCTGCTGTGTGATTTATGAGGAGATATTCGTCGCTCTTTGCCACCTGCCGGAGTATCCAACATGCTCTAAGGCTATGTGTTGGCGTGGTATCCGGTGTGCTGTGAATTTTGCATGGCCCATTGAACCATTCCTCCAATACGGTTCCGCGCCTTGCATCGGGCTTTGATTTTTTGGTAATTGAATCGGGTAACTTACGAGAGTTTGCCCTTTTAGTTCGGACGAAGGTTTTAGTGAGAGCCGGATTATCCCAGAAGTTTGTTTGGGTTTTCCAAGAGCTTTCCATTGCGTAGTATTTCTGCACTATGGCCGCTAAGTCAGCAAAGTGTACTACGTCACGGCGACCTATAGCGTTGAGGATCCCTTTGTCCGTGCAATTTTTGCAAAAGAGGGAGATTGCGTCTTCCTCGTGACAGTCCTTTACCTTGTTTATCACAAGGAGGAATCTGGCCCAGTAATGATGTACTGTTTCTTGGGGCTCTTGTCTGATATGGGAAAGATTGATTATATCTGGGTGGGTGGGAAGATTTAAGTCCGAATTCTGACCCGATCTGAGACCTAGGGGCAGGGAAGCTTCCGAGCTTGGCGGCTCGGGCTCCGGGATGTTGCCTAATTTTTCTGGCCGGCCGCACGATTCTAAGTTCGGGGTTTGGGTCATGTCCTCCCGCAAACGGGTACCGGCGTGAAGAGCTCGGGAATCCGGACATAGTTCGTCCTCAAGATAGAGGGAGAATCCATACGTTGTTCTTCCACGACCGCTATCTCATGGGTGACCGGCAGAGAGTTAATCTCCCTTTGGTCGGGTTTAAGCCCAATCCGATCATAGTCCATAGCGACACCCAGAGCGGCGATGCGATCCAAGAGCTCATTAAGGGAGGAGAGCTCCATTGGATCCATCTGTTCGGCAAGTTTCGAATCGACGTGGAGGCTGCTTTTGATGACCTGAGAAGTCATCGTCGACGCGAGAGCCGACCGGGCGGTCATGACGAAGCCGCCTAGTCGGAGAGTTTGGCCTAGAGCCATGGCTCCCTGGGAGGTGATGTTGTCCTTGACAACGAGGCGAGCCATCAAGCCTTACCGTAATGACATAGAGGAACTCTCAATGAAAGCACCAATGTCGGTGTCAAAACCGGCGGATCTTAGGTAGGGGGTCCCGAACTGTGCGTCTAAGGCGGATGGTAACAGGAGGCAGGGGACACGATGTTTTACCCAGGTTCGGGCCCTCTCGATGGAGGTAATAGCCTACTTCTTGCTTGATTGATCTTGATGATATGAGTATTACAAGAGTTGATCTACCACAAGATCGTAGAGGCTAAACCCTAAAAGCTAGCCTATGGTATGATTGTTGTTGTCCTACGGACTAAACCCTCCTGTTTATATAGACACCGGAGGGGGCTAGGTTACACAGAGTCGGTTACAGAGAAGGAGATCTAATATCCGAATCACCAAGCTTGACTTCCATGCAAAGGAGAGTCCCATCCGGACACGGGACGAAGTCTTCAATCTTGTATCTTCATAGCCCAACAGTCCGGCCAAAGTACATAGTCCGGCTGTCCGGATACCCCGTTAACCAGGACTCCCTCATCGATTGCTCGCGCGCGCTGGATTTTGCAGCGCCTGCCGGAGCTATAGCGACGTGCCATATTTTGCAGCTTCTATTGGAGCAAGCGCCCTCCTGCGCGCTAAAAAACACTATTTTGATGCTGAATAAATATTTTAGTGCACCGCGTAACCACACGCCTGTTGGACATGCTCTAAGGGCCTGGCCAAATTCTTCCTGCGGCGTCCAGATCCAGACCTGGACGCGCTCCTCCCCGAGGGGTTCCTGAAGAGGACGGTAATGAGGGGGGGGGGGGTTGTGAAGATGTGGGCGCTGCAGGTGCAGGTGTTGCGGGCCTGCTGCACACCGCGACCGGCGCGTTTGTGATGCACTGCAGGTGGAATTCGGTTCTGGAGGCGGCGTCGGCTGGGGTGCCGATGTTGTGCTAGCCGCATTATGCCGAGCAGAGGGCGAACAAGGTGTTCGTGGTGGACGAAATGAAGCTCGGGGTTGTGATAGAAGGGTACGACGAGGAGCTTGTCAAGGCCGAGGAGGTGGAGAAGAAGGTGAGGCGGGTGATGGAGTCGGACGAAGGGGAAAAGCTGAGGGCAAGGCTGGCATCGGCGAAGGAGAAGGCGGCGGAGGCGCTGGTGGATGGCATGCCGTCGTCGATGGCGTTCACGGAGTTCTTGAAGGATTTGAAGCTCCAGAAGTAATCAAACAAAGATTAATCTTAGCTAGAGTTCTGATGGGAAATTTGGAACCGGTGACTCTGAAGGTTTGCATCAGTAATTCCCTCTCGGAACTACCCCTTATTATGATGGTGCTATATGCTATGCAAATATTATTACTGCTTCAGCAATTATACTTCTTGAAATTATGTCGCATGGCTTAGTTGTGCTCCCAAATTCCAAAATGAATTTGCCAAAATTGCAAGCGTTCCTGGGATATGATCTATCTACCACAAAAGGAGAGGAAAACAGTATGTTGTTTTAATTCAGAGCTGACGGTCACTAAATTTTGTTGCTCACTGGCGCAACATGCTCGACACGTATTGTGACCGAGGACGTAGCAATAGGATAAATGTACACTTTGTTTTACTTATTTTTTTCATTTTGGTTTTGTTTTTCTTTTCTACTTTTGTTTGTTGGCTGTAACAAGTCTTAACGTCATTTGGATGTTCTCTTGTACTCCCTCCGTTCCTAAATATAAGTCTTTTTAGAGATTCTAATATAGACTACATACGAAGCAAAATGAATGAATCTACACTCTAAAATTATTCTATATCCATCCGCATGTAGTTTGTATTCAAATATCTAAAAAAGACTTATATTTAGGAAGAGAGGGAGTATAATGCAGAAAAGTGCACACACGCGTGCGTATTCTGAGATATTTTTTTATTAAACTTTCCGGAGTATATATTCAGGATTCTTATAAAAAATGGAAACATTTTTGTTTGAAGGTTCAGTGTAACTGACTATTAGTCCAAATGAAATATATAACTTGGTGAATAACACGATTTAGCAACTCAAAGAGGCATATGTTTAACCTTGTGAATTAATTTAAAGATATGATCATTTATCTCGCACGTGTGTATGATGGGTTAGCCTGCTAGATCAAGAAGGACAAGGTGAAAACATGGTGTCAGTGTGCTTTTGTGTTTTTATTATATCAACAAAATGTGAAACACAAGATGAAGAGTAGCTTAGGGTGCTGGGTATATTTTTTTCGTTAGTTGAATATAAGAAATCACACAAGGCAATGCTTCGCACATCATTGAATCAAATCATATGGTATGATCTTATGGAAGCCTACTACATTTATCCTATTGCTACGTCCATGGCACCTACACAACCGAAAGGCAACAAAAATGGAACATTATATATATATATATATATATATATATATATATATATATATATATATATATATATATATATGTTGGTGCGACATGTAATTACCGTGACGGTGTCGAGCTCAGCCAAAGATGAAGGCCCACCTAGCGCGCCTGAGACTGAGGACGGGCTTCTATGAGCGGGAGCGGCTGCGAGAGGAGGCCCGGTTGCGTGAGCAAGTGATGGTGCGATGGTGTTGTTGTTCATGGAGTTGCTCCCGACGAAACTGGACAACGGGAAATCATATACCGTCTTGTCTAGATTTTCCTTCGTCCAGTTGATGATAACTGGAACCAAGTTAGTAGCGAAATCATTTCTGCAGGCAGTTGCAGCTGCATTGACTGCCTGCTGTAGCAACTCATATTTGTCCTCGGTTGCTTTTTTCGCGTCCTCAACTGCGTTTTTCTCGACCGCAAGCTTCACCTTTGCGTCGATGTCCGCCTGACTAAACTTCTTTTTCTGCTTCTTGGCCTCTGGGCCCTCGTTGTAAAACACCTTCCACGTGGCGCCGTCTCCAGCGCCGTGCACACGACCATATTGCAGCCACTGGTCCAAAGGGAGTCCCTTAAGTTCGTTCAAGTCCCGGTTGACAGGGGTGTCCCACTTGGGCCTCATCGGAGAAGTAGGGATTTCGGCTGCAAGCTGGTGTTGCTTCTCCAGTAGTCTAATCAATTTCCTCATGATCTTGTCCGTGTAAAAAACCTTTTTCTCCTTGCCCCACTTGTAGTGGGCCTTGATGAAGTCACGCTCCAAGGGGTTGGTGAACTTCGCGAAGGGGTCTGGGAGACCCGTGGCTTCATGTTCCGCGTCCTCCTTATCCCATATGGGCCTTTTACCGAGGTAGCCACGGCTTCCGAGGCGATGCTTCGCTGTGTTCCTTTGCTGAAGGCTCTTGAATTTCACAGCCTTAGCCTTGGCTGCCTCGGTAGCGCAAGTGTCCTTGAACTTTTCGAACTCCTCTTCCGTAAGTGTCGGATTTTCCTCCAGAATCTTGGATAGGGGTTCATCAGCCTCAATAGCTCGTTTCACGCTCCCTTTCCAGGAGGACAAATCATTGCTGAACATGCCCATGGCGTGATTATTAATCTTTTTCATCTTCGGATCATCCCACGGTTGTTCTATGTTATCATCCCGGTCGGGGAACTTGAATCTCTTGTGCAACTTCGTTAGGAGCAACTGCGTCAAATGTTCTTTACTCCTTAAGTCATCGTCGTTGATCCTTGTGCATTCCCGTAGGATGCATCCTACTTGGTTCCCATAGCACTTGCTAGGTTCTTCCGGCTCTAAAGGCTCAAACTTGCCAGGTGCCATCTTTGTGATCACAAGTCGTCCAATCCCTAGTTTGTTAGGTTTTTGTATCCTCTGCTTCTTATGCTTCCTCTTTTCGGTAGCGGCATCGGGGCCGGTACCTTCCCCGCCGCTACCTTCCCCACCGGTCTCGGTGCCACCATCGGTGCCGGCGCCGTTGGTGTCGATGTCGGCATCAGTATCATCATCGAGGCCGACCTGCAAACCTTTCTTAGCAGTCAAATAGTCGAGGTACTCTTGTTCACCCTCATAATCCATCTCGTCTGCATCTTGGTTAGACGGCCCAGTTTCTTTGTTGTTCGACATGTTTCCTATGATTAAGTATCCTCATTTATTTCTAAAAGTATGAATAAATGAGAAATGACATAAAAAGAAATCTATGTGCCAGCACTCGATATGCCAACTATGTAGCACAAATCATGCCTTTATTCACGGGAAATTTCGGCATGACCTTTGCTAAAAAAATGGACATATCGAGCGCTTGAAATTCACCGGAACGGAAATGAATCAACAATCCGGCGTAACATAGGCCACTCGGATCATTTTCCAAACATGACATGTCCAAAACATGACATATGCACATATCACATGTCCAGTTCAAATTTGCATATAAATTCAGCTAATTTTAAAACCTAGCTAAATTCATAACTAAATAGATAACCTAAGTAAATTAACCGAAGAACCCTAGCAGAGAGAGGGGGTTTACAGAGGGTGCAGGGGCGAGGAGGCAGGCCCGACGATGGCCGGGAGGGGAGAGGAGGGAGGCGAGGGCCGACGGGTCGGGGGCGAGCACGCCGGGGTCGGGGGCGAGCGCCGGCGCCGGGGTCGGGGGCAAGGGCCGGGTCGGGGGCGAGCACCGGGGTTGGGGTCGGTGGCGAGGGCCAGGTCAGGGGCGACTGCCGGGATCAGGGGCGAGCGCCGGGGTCGGGGGCGAGCGCCGGTACCGGAGTCGTGGGCGAGCGGCGGGGCCGGGTCGGGCGCGGCGGTGCGACGGGGGAAGAGAGAGTGGGGATTTGGGGGGAGTGAGAATTTTGGGTTAAGTGGACGTAGCAGTAGCACATTTGAACAAAACGCGCTGCTACTACCTTCAGTATCTGTAGCGCTTTATACGAAATGCGCTACTACTAACTTCAGTAATTGTAGCGGTTTAGACAAAACGCGCTGCTACTACCTTCGCTACTACCAGTTTTCCTTTTTCTTTTCCTTTATTTTATCCCACTTTTATTTCCCGAGGGCAGTGAACGAAGGGAGGGCGATATATATTGCATCATTTGACAGTTAAATATGTATGCTAAATAGAAACATATATATTACATCATTGGACCCATGCATAATAATGGCTAAGTGTGTATACAAAATAGGAACATATATATATATATATATATATATATATATATATATATATATTACATCATTTGACCGATAACATACGGTTCCTCAGTGCTGACGTTTTCGTTTTTGAGTCAGCTTCTTTCCCTTCTTGTTCCTCGAAGAATAATTGAGCCCCTCATTGTGACTTTGCCTTTTCCATGGAGTACGATTTTTCTTAGGTAATGTAGTATTGATTCTTCTTTTGACGTATACTTCATCATCATCGTCATCTTCCCTCATTGGGTTGCCGTACTGATCATAGTCTTCCTCGTTGGCGACTCCATCCATTCCAATGATGTTCCTTTTGCCTCTCCTCAGGACAACACGGCTGGGATTGCGCGGGTCAGTTATGAAGAAGCATTGTGTCACGTGCTTAGCGTGTACCCATGGCTCGTTTTTTGCGATAGCGTTCACGGTAGCGCTCTTGGCGTCGGGTATAGTCATGGTAGTGAAAATCCGGCTTTCTCTTTCGACATTCTTAGCCCATCTGACACGGAACATCGTCGTGTTGTGCAGTCCAAAGTAGTCAAGCTCCCAGAGCTCCTCGACCCTTCCATAAAATCGTTCAGTTGCGCCGTTGTCGCTGCCGGTCATGCATTCCATCATCACCCCTGAGTTCTGATCATCACTGTCCATATCTTTGGCCTCCGTGTAGAACGTGTATCCGTTGATATCATATGCCTGATAGGTTACGAGGTTGGGCGAGGGGCCATGTGCTAAGGCGTATATGAGCAATCCGTCCTTAGAGCCCTCCTCCGGGGGATTAGCAATAATATGCTCTTTGAACCAATGCAGGAAAGTGGAGTTGTGCTCTCTTGTAACTTCGGCGTCCATCCTGCATACCCCCCGGTCACGATACTTCTTTGCGATAATTTCTTTGTGCAGTGCCACGAAAGGATCTACCTCGTCTAGGTGTTGTAGCACTACCAAGTTTGCTCTGTCAAAGTCATTGCGTCGATCTGAGTATGCCATGTGCAGTTCCCTGCGACCGTTGCAGTGACCATCTCCTTCCAGCCTCCCATCGTGCTTGTTAACAGGCGAACCAACACTAACACCAGGCGGCTGGTCTGCGCCATATACAAAATTCTCACAGAAAGAGATGCACTCTTGTGCCAAATAGCCCTGGACGATGCTTCCATCCGGACGGGACATGTTATGAACGAATCCTTTGATGATCCCATTCATCCTCTCAAACAGCATCATGTTGTGCAGGAATGATGGCCCCAGGTCTATTATGTCATCCACAATATGGACACACAGATGCACCATCACGTCAAAGAACGCGGGCGGGAAGTACGTCTCAAGCTCATTCAGTATCACAACGATCTCTTCCTGTAGCCTTTGGAGCTACTTCACACTGATCGACTTTCGAGAGATGACGTCGAAAAAGTTGCAGAGACCAATAAGCATGTCACGGACGTGCTTGTCCATTATCCCTCTAAGGGCAACAGGTAGTATCTGCGTCATCATCACATGACAGTCATGAGACTTCATCCCGCTGAACCTTTTCTTGTCCGTGTCTAAATATCTGCTTATCTTGCCACAGTAACCGGAACTAACTTTGACTCCGGTAAGGCACTTAAAGAAGGCATTCATCTCAGCCTGACTTAAGGTGAAGCAAGAAGGGGGGCAATACTCCTCTTTCTTTATTTTCTTGCCCTTCTTCTCCCGTGCCTCTGTCTCCGTCTCTGTCTCGTCTGACATTTTACGGGGCGGCATGTGCAGATCTTCCCTGATTTTCAAATCTTGCAAGTCTTTTCTTTCCTTTGGCCCATCCTTGGTCTTATCCGGCATGTTCATCAGTGTTGCGAGCAAGCTCTCAAGGACATTCTTACAGATATGCATTTGATCAAGGCAATGAGGTGTATCGAGTTTGTGCCAGTACTCCAAGTCCCAGAACACAGACCTTGTCTTCCATACCCTCAGCAGCGGATCCGGCGCCTTTCTCATCGTCTTTCCCAGTGCGGGACACTCCTTCCAGTTCTTCAATAGCTCATCGATTTCGGTATCGCTCCGCTTACGTGGAGGTCCTCGATGCTCAGCGTGACCATTGAATAGATCTCCACGGTTTCTCCACGGGTCGTCCTGTTCAAGCCATCTTCGATGCCCCATGTACACGATTTTCCCAGACCCGCCATCTTTCCTTGACGTTAGCTGCTGAGATGTTGTATCATCCATGCACCGCGTGCATCCGCAATATCCATGGCACACCTGGCCTGCCACATATCCGTAATCGAGATAGTCCTGCACTGTCGTGATCAGCGCGGCTCTCATGTTGAAATACTCGCCTTTGCTGGCGTCCCATGTCTTGGCCGGTGTTTTCCATAATGTGTCTAACTCCTCTTGAAGTAGCCCCAGATACAAATTAATATTATTTTCTGGTTGTTTCGGCCCTTGAATAAGCATGCTCATGTGAATGTACTTCGATTTCATGCACAACCAGGGGGGAGGTTGTACATCCATACAAACATGGGCCATGTGCTATGGTTGGTGTTCTGGTTGCCAAGCGGATTCATGCCATCGGTACACACTCTGAGCACGATCTTCCTTGCATCACATTCAAAATACCGATAGAAGTTGTTCAACGCTCTCATGTGGCTTCCATCCTTGACGTGTCTCAGCTTCGGATCATCTCCATCGTCGGGCTTCTTCCTCTCCACGTGCCAGCGCATTAGCTTTGCTTCCTTGGGATCTACAAAATACCTCAGGAGACGGGGAGTGATTAGTAAGTTACATACAACTTTTTGGGGACATTTCTTCCCGGCCTTCTTGTATCGAGAAGCATTGCACACCGGACAACTTGTTTTTTCCACGTGCTCCTTCCGATAAATAATGCAATCATTGATGCATGCATGGTATCTAACGTGTGGCAGATCAAGAGGGCACATGATCTTCTTGGCCTCATCAACACTAGTAGGACATAGATTACCCGCGGGAAGAACATCCTTTAGGTACTTGAGATGCTCATCGAGGCTAGTGTCGGTCAATTTGTTTTTAGCCTTTGTCTTCAGGAGTTGGAGCGTGAAACTCAAGCGGGTCACCTCAGGATTGCAACCATCATACAACAGAGTGTTCGAGTCTACCACCAGTTGCTCCAGCTTAGCCTCCTCTCTAGAAGCAGCTCTCTCAGTACTCGTCTCCTTTCGAAGCAATGCTTGAACATGAGGGTCCCGCACGATTGAACTTAGTACCGACGAACTCTGCTGCATGGAGTCCATGTCGTTCACTCCGCCGCCATGTCCGGCTCCTTCTCCTCTGCCATGTACGGCCCCTTCTCCGCCGCCATGTCCGGCCTCTTCCCCACCGCCATTATCGATCATCTCTTCGTCTTGCCCCGTGTCACCATTGCCTGCCCCATCAGCATCCTCAACATCATCATCCTCATCTTCAGTTATCCATCGAGTATAGCCATCCATAAAACCAGTCATGAGCAGGTGTGCTTCGACACGACCATCGTCATAGGGGTCGAGCCAAACTATTCCTTTGCATTTTCGAGATGGACATAAAACCTCTATTAGGTTATTTTCTTTCATGTCCTGCACCGCCGACCGCAACCACCTGTCCACCATCGTTCCACTGACCATCATGAATGTCTGCATGGTAATAATAAAACAAATTGATTATTAAAATGTGTGCATGCATCAAAGTCATACAAAAATTTGGCATGACCTTCCCTAAAAATAGGACATATATGGATCTAGAGTTTGCCCAGAATTCATCGAAACGGAAATAAATCGACATTTCGGCAAAACATAGGCAACTCAAAAGCACAATTTGGCGTCAACTCATGCCACACACACAATTTCCACAAACATAGCACACACACATAAACATATTTCTATTTTGCAAAAGCATGAAATTTTCATCACCTCTATCTCGAGATCGAGCACGGTGATGAGAAGATGATGTAGGGAGACCAAAAGTGCCCAAAGCTCTTCTGGAAAAAGATAGATCTAGTTAGGGGGCAAATAGGTCACTTAACTAAATGCTACATCTACCTAGCTACCTAATTTGGCAGGAGACAAATTCAACTAGTGGAGGGAGAAGGAAAAAGAGAAAGGAGATGCATTAATGGAGATGGTGTAGTTAGGTAGGAGTAATGAAGAGAGAGAAAGGTAGGTAGAAGAGGGAGAGTAATGGGGGAGAAGTGTTGAGGAAGAAGAAGAGTGAGAGTGGGAGGATGTGGGAGGTAGGGGAAAGGGAAGAGAGGAGGGGGAGGGGAGGGGACGGGTGGGGAAAGGTGGTGGGTTGGTGCGGATTAGCAGTAGCGCGGGACGTAAAATGCGCTGCTGATACGAAAGTAGCAGCAGCGCGTTTATGTCAGAAGCGCTACTGCTAACCGGGAAAAAAAAGTGTGTCACATTTGAAAATTAGCAGCAGCGACCTCAGAAAAAGCGCGCTACTACTAAATCCATAGCAGCAGCGCGGCTCGCGGGACTGCGCTGCTACTAAATGGAGTTTTGGGGCACTATCGGTCGCTATTTGTAGCAGCGCGGGTAGCACAAAGTGCGCTACTGCTAAACGCTTGTCAGTAGCGGGTTTTCCGCGCCCGCACTACTGCTAATTAGCAGCAGTGCTCCTTTTTGAGCCGCGCTGCTGCTAAGATTCTGTGTATAGGCTTTTCCCTAGTAGTGCAAATAGATCTCCACAAGAGAGGGGGAGAACATTGTATTGAGATCCAAAAAGAGAGAAGAAGCCATCTAGCTAATAACTATGGACCCGTAGGTCTGTGGTAAACTACTCACAACTCATCGGAGGGGCAAGGATGTTGATGTAGAAGCCCTCCGTGGTCGATTCCCCCTCCGGCAGAGTGTCGGCGAAGGCTCCAAGATGAGATCTCGCGGATACAGAAGGTTACGGTGGTGGAAATTGTGTTTCGTCTGCTCCCTGGATGTTTTCGGGGTACGTAGGCTTATATAGGAGGAAGAAGTACGTCGGTGGACGCCCGAGGGGCCCACGAGACAGGGGGCGCGCCCTATAGGGGAGGGCGCCCTCCTATCTTGTGGAAGCTTTGGCTACTTCTTGACTTGCACTCCAAGTCCTCTGGATCATGTTCGTTCCAAAAATCAAGCTCCCGAAGGTTTCATTCCGTTTGGACTCCGTTTGATATTGCTTTTCTTCAAAATACTGAAATAGGCAAAAAAACAGCACGGGCTGGGCCTCCGGTTAGTAGGTTAGTCCCAAAAAATGATATAAATGTGTAAAATAAAGCCCATAAACATCCAAAAGGGGTAATATAATAGCATGGAACAATCAAAAATTATAGATACGTTGGAGACGTATCAAGCATCCCCAAGCTTAATTACTGCTCGTCCTCGAGTAGGTAAATGATAAAAAGAGAATTTTTGATGTGGAATGCTACCTAGCATAATTCTCAATGTAATTTTCTTTATTGTGGCATGAATATTCAGATACAAATTATTCAAAATAAAAGTTCATATCGGCAAAAGAAATAGTAAAACTTCACGCATACTAATCAAAGTAATCATGTCTTCTCAAAATAACATGGCAAAAGAAAGTTCATCCCTACAAATTCATATAGTTAGGCTATGCTTCATTTTCTTCACACAAAGATGTTCCCAACTTCTATACCCCCGATGACAAGCCAAGCAATTGTTTCATATTTAAATAATCTCAAACTTTTTCAACCTTCACGCAATACATGAGTGTGAGCCATGGATATAGCACTATGGGTGGAATAGAATATGATGATGGGGATTGTGTGCAGAAGACAAAAAAGAAGAAAGTGTCACATTGACGAGGATAATCAACAGGCTATGGAGATGCCAATCAATTGATGTCAACATGAGGAGTAGGGATTTCCATGCAATGGGTGCACTAGAGCTATATATGAATGCTCAACAAAAGAAAACTAGTGGGTGTGCATCCAACTTGCTTGCTCACGAAGACCTAGGGCATTTGAGGAAGCCCATCGTAGGAATATACAAGCCAAGTTCTATAATGAAAAATTCCCACTAGTATAAAAAAGACAACTTATGAGACTCACCATATGAAAAACATGGTGCTACTTTGAAGCACAATATATGAGACTCACTACATGAAGAACAAGGTGCTACTTTGAAGCACAAGTGTGGAAAAAGAGATGGTAACATTGCCCTTTTATTTATTTTCTTCTTTTTCTTTTTTTTGGGCTTTCCTTTTTTTTCTTTTGGCCTTTCCTTTTTTTTCTTTTCTTTTTTTTCTTTTTGGGCAATGCTCTAATAATGATGATCATCACACTTCTATTGATTACAACATATGAATTACAACTCGAAGCTAGAACAAGATATGACTCTATATGAATGCCTCCGGTGATGTACCGGGATGGTGCAATGAATCAAGAGTGACATGTATGAAAAATAATGCATGGTGGCTTTGCCACAAATACGATGCCAACTACATGATCATGCAATGGCAATATGACAAAAGTAAAGTATGTCATGATGATGAAGAATGGAGCGGTGGAAAGTTACATGGCAATGTATCTCGGAATGGCTATGAAAATTCCATAATAGGTAGGTATGGTGGCTGTTTTGAGGAAGATAAGGAGGTTTATGTGTGATGGAGCATATCGTATCATGGGGTTTGGATGCACCAGCGAAGTTTGCACCAACTCTCAAGGTGAGAAAAGGACAATGCACGGTACCGAGGAGGCTAGCAATGGCGGAAAGGTAAAAGTGTGTATAATCCATGGACTCAACATTAGTCAAAACAACTCATATACTTATTACAAAAATTTAGAAGTCATCAAAAATCAAGTACTACGTGCATGCTCCTAGGGGGATAGATTGGTAGGAAAAGACCATCGCTCGTCCCCGACCGCACTCATAAGGATGCACAATCCAGGTACACTTCATGTTTCAAATTTGTTACACAACTTTAACCATATGTGCATGCTACGGGACTTGCTAACTTCAACACAAGCATTCTTTGAATTAATAATCACCCAACTAGCATGACTTTAATATCACTACCTCCCTATCTCAAAACAATTATCAAGTATCAAATTGATCAAAGCATCCAATTCACTTCCTACGATAGTTTTTATTATACCCAACTTGGATGCCAACCATTCTAGGACCAATTTTATAACCAAAGCAAATACCATGCTGTTCTAAAAGACTCTCAAAAAGATATAAGTGAAGCATGAGAGACTAGAAATTTCTACAAAAATAAGTCACCACCGTGCTCTAAAAGATATAAGTGAAGCACTCACTACAAAAAAATACACTTCCGTGATGATACGTGTTTGTCACAGTAGGTCACGTTTTTTGTCATGCATGTACATCCATGACAAATTTATGACAGAATCAAGATAGTCATACCTGTGCTGTCGTAGAAGTGTTCCATGACATTACCAAAATTATCATCACGGAAGTGTCCACTTCCATGACGATAAATCGCGCGTCACAGAAGTGCTTTCGTTAAGGGTGACCGACACGTGGCATCCACCATAATGGAACGCCGTTAAGCTATCTGGTCGAATTTTGGATCCGATAACCCGTTAACAGCCATGACCAATGCCGATTTTCCACGTGTAAAATTCTCATTGGCTGACGGATCCACGTGTCAGCTCCGCGTTAGCACAAGTGCCACTCATCCAACGGTCGAGATGGGCCTATGATATGGTGACACGTGGACCGGCCCAAAAGTGGCCCACAAAGTTTAAATGGGCCGGCCCAACCGAAGGCCCATAAGATTTAGCGGACCATAATGGGCCGGCCCAGGCCCACAAAATTTAGCGGACCATAATGGGCCCGCCCAGCTAAAGGCCCACAAGATTTTGCGGACCACAATGGGCCGGCCCAACTAAAGGCCCACAAGATTCTGCTGACCATAATGGGCCGACCCAGCTAAAGGCCCAACATTCTCTATCAAATCAGCCCGTCAACGGCCTGGTCTAAACTTGTCATCAATGCGGCCCATGGTCACTTCCGGCCCGTTAACAGTCCGCTAAGTAATTGGGCCGAATTACAGCCCGGTGTATTTCCAGTCTGTTAAAGGTCCGGCTTCATTTGGGCCCATTTACAGGCCATCAAAACTTTTGGCCCATAAACGACCGTGAAGGATTTGGGTCATATTTGGCCATGTCTGTCATTCGGCCTGTTAGAGGCCCACTATAGATTTGGCCCACTTTCGGCCTGTTGTCATTTTCGGCCCGTTAACGTCAGACGTAAACCATGGGCCATATGTGGCCCAACGTCATATCGGGCCCATTAACGGCCCATATAAAAATGACGATAATCTAGCCCGACCGAAGTTCCAGCCTGTTAAAGGCCGCTGTATTAGGTCGGCGCATTTACGGCCCGTCCAAATTTCGGCATGTCAAATATCCGCATCGTAAATGGGCCACCATTTTGGCCTGCTAAGTCCAGTGGGTTATTTGGCACAATCAGGGCCCAATCTCACTTTCGGTCTATTAAAGGCCCATGTTTTTTATCGGCTCGACATATTTACACCTGTAAATGTCCTACTTTTACTGAGGGCCCAAATTATGTTTAGGCCTGTTAAAGGCCCACTATGGGCACAGGCCTACCAGAAAAACTTGAAAGCTTATGCTAATTTAAGCCCAGATATTTTTTGTGGGCTACATGCCAATTTCGGCCCGTAATCATTTTTAGCCCAATTGGAATGGGCCCGATGAATGTTGGCATGTTCGGCTCCTACGAAGCTTTCGTCCGAATACATTACTAAGATAAACCTACACTATACAAAATAAGCGTCATAATTACTACAGCCTGTGGCAGCATCATAAATGTTGTATCACAACAAAATAAATTCCAATCATACAACAAAAGGACTGTTGGCATAAAGTTTATAGTCCTTCCAGATAAAAGCACCATCAGATGTATAGAAGCACAGATCATTTGACCTGAGTGCTAATGTTTCAGGCTGTAGAATCTGATGGAGCAGCACGATCTCCACTTTTTTCCGCCATTGCTCTTCAACAACGAAATGAATGTCTGATAGTCTGGTTTCAAAACCATTCATATCTTGACGGCATTTCTCAACTACTGTTCTTGTTTCCGAAACAACGTCCATTAGGGATTGGACTTGTGTCTGGAGCACGGATATATCACTCTGTCTAGCAGGAAAATTTTGTTCAGTAGGCGATTTGGATGAGGTTACCTTGACAACCAACCCAGAATTACGCAGGAAGGTGCTTTTTGCACTGTTAGTGGAGAGATACTAACGCACTGCAGCAAGAGGTGATATTGTGCCTGTAGTAGCCTCGTCACCTTCAGGTGGTTGTGGCTGTTCAATCATTTGTTCCATAGCTTCCTGAAAGTTTGAACTTGTAGATTAGTGTACCAGTGAGTTACTAATTAGACAAAAACAAACAAAGTAGGTTAAACATTTATACATAACTTATTTTGGTGAACTATTGTAATACATTAGCATGTATTATAGTGCCAACTACATAATAAAATCACTTTCGGAACATATGTCCATGTAGCATGCCTACTGTATTGTCTATTTCCTCACATTCGTTGACATCTAAGGATAAAGAGACATGGTTTAAAGTAGGATGAACATAGTATGACATCATTCATACCATGGGCAAACAGATATAAAACAAATAGGCTATTTTATCATTGTGTGCGCACGTGAACATAACAACTAGATTATAGATCAAGACCAAGAGAATATCCTCCATCTCTTTTAAACCATGTAAGGTGAAATGATACGTTAAGACAACTGTGTATAAAAGTGAATAGAGTAACTAACATTGGCTGCAAACCAAGTAGTTAAATGAACACATCACGGTACCAATCAGTTCAAGGCAGGAGGAGTAAGGACTTACAACAGCGGCTTGAACTGGTGTGATCATGCCCTTCATCTTGCTGGTGTGGCAATCCTTGAAGATTTGCACTGCATTCAGTTCAGGTTCTTTTTGGTCCGCATGGGCTTTCCGCTGTATTTGGAACAAGTAAATATAGATACGATAATATGGCACAAAAAAAGAAGGAAGTAGCAGCTATTTACAAGAGCCTCGCAGTGTGCAATATAGCTACGAGATCCTGTTGTCTGTTGGAATTTCACTTTAGAACGGTTGGTTTTGTTCTTCAAACAGTTAGCCTAGAAGAAGATGCACTTGTAAGGCACATACATAAATACAAGTTCAATATGTGGCCTGATCAAATACATATAGCCTACCTGATACTTTGGATCAGACCAGTGTTTAACAAGGGTTGTCCAGTCTTCATCTGTAATATATTCCACTGGAGATGTTTGGGCGATTTCATTGTTAGCCTTGCCTTCAAAGTGAGATTTTCTAAGGTGGTACCGATACTGTCGCAGAGCAGACTAGAAAACATGAGTGCATGCTTGTTTAGTTGCATCATCTTTCGGGTCCAACTTGAACCTCATCTATTGAAAAAAGAATGTGAGTCTTATTAGGAGGAAGCTAGAAAGTATGGGACAAAGCAAGACAATATTACTAATTGCGATGAATAACATTACTTACAGATAAATGGTCAAGGAAGGTGTTAAACTGGGTATTGTATTTCTCATTCCTGTACTGGATCCACATCGGGAGGATACGTGCATGACACCTAACGGCAACGGCTGCCTCTAATACTAACTTGGTTGACTCTGTAGCATCATGTGGCCTTTTTAAACCTGCCTCAAAATGGATCTCCATTCTTCCTCCTTTAGATTTTGTTAATCTATCAAGCATTATCCCTGATGTCTGTTTCCGCTTGCGTCGTGGTGCTAGTTCAACAACGAATATGGAAAGTGTTAGTGTACATCAAACTGTGAGAGTACATATAAAGGAGCATGCAACTGCAACTTGACTCGGTCAGGTACCGTCTTGGTGTTGATGCTCATGAGGTTCATCTGATCTTGCCAAGTCCTGTTGTGTCAACAGTGCTTCGGAAGTAGTGTTAGGTGTGAAGGCAACTTGGGAACTGGCCGGTTCCGGAGCAAACGAACGAGTAACTGGTTGAGATGCTGGTATAGTTGAAGCGGATGCTGCAGCTGGTGGAGCAAGTGATACTGTGTTTGTAGATTTAGCCGGTGGACTTGGACCTTCTACTGCACTATAAGTACAAGCAGAATCTCGACGTCAGAGCCTTTTCCGTTTCACCCGACGAGTAACAACACTCCCTACTATATTATTTTCCTTGCTCTTTTTTGAATTTGCCATGTCAAGCTGTACCCACAACACAAAAGAATAAAATCACTCTTCAGAACTCATTGATGCATGATACAGGCAAGCAATACTTTGATGTAAGACAACCATATGAGGATGGAATATGTAAGAAAAACAGGACGGCATGACATATTCACAGCTACGATGTGCAAACTAAGCAGAAGGATTTTCAAGAAAATAGAAGTAATGCAAGCTAGACACCATATGAAAGATGCAATCAATATTACTCTGCCAATTTAAAAGTGTCTTGTCATAAGTGGCAATTCGAAAAATTAGAAGCAGTACAACGTAGAAATCAATGCAAGATGCAACCACTATCAAACTGCCATGTTAAAAGCGTCCAATCATGAGTTACTGATGCAGGATACACAACAGCAGTACTTTGATGTAAGAACATGGTATGATAGATAGATGCAGTGTATTCTAGACACAGAAAGCCATGTCATATGCACATGTATAACGTATAAACTCAGCAGGTGCAATTAAATCAAAATAGAAGAAATACAGGCTAGACAACATATGCAACATGAAACCAATTATCACACTGTCAACTTAGAGCAAGCACCTGGGATGGTGGACTGCGGGAGATGAACTCATCATGTAGACTTGGGACTTCAACTTCATTAGCAGTAGCAGTGGCAAATCTAGAGAGTCTCTGTTTGCGTCGGTGCGGAGTACCACTAACATCCCCTAACTTACTCTTTTCCTTCCTATTTTCTGGTATTGCCTTATGAAGTCAAAACCACAAGAAGATGAATAAAATTAGCTCTGCATAACTGGTTGATGCATGATACACACGAACACTACTTTGATGTAAGTCAAGCGCGGGAGGATGGAATATATACAAAAAAGACAGCATTTCATATTCACACGTACGATAGGAGGATGGAATATGTATGAAAAAACAGTAAGCGGAAGGCATTTCAACAAAATTAGAAGAAATGAAAGTTAGGCACCATATGAACATGCAACCAATATCACTCTATCAGGTAAAAAGTGTCTCGTCGTAAGTGCCATTTCAAGAAATTAGAAGCAGTACAAGCTAGAAGACAATGCAAGATGCAACCTACATCACAGTCCCAAGTTAAATGTGTCTTATGGGTAAGTGATCGTTGCAGGTATAAGTTGTAAGCTATGCAGATGCAATTCAACATAATCAGAAGCAATACAAACTAGACATCATACGGAAAACGCAACCACGTATAACAGTTCCAAGTAAGAGCAAGCACCTGTGATGGTGGAGTATGGGAGATGTGCTCATCATGTACACGTATGTTCTAGAAACAGGAACACGTGTCATATTCACAGGCATTATGTGTAAAGTAAGCAGATGCAATTCAAGTTAGAAGCAATACAAGCTAGACATCATACGCAACATGCAACCACATATAATAGTGTCAAGTTAGAGCAAGCACCTGTGATGGTGGAGTAGGAGAGATGTGCTCATCATCTACACAGCTACATTGACTGTCCAGCCTTGTGTTGTCTTGCGAATCTTGTTGGGAGGATGGTGGAGTAGAATCTGTAGAGACCCCCTGTTTGAGTTGCTCCGAAGGACCACCATCATCCACTGCCGGACTAATTTCCTTCAACTGTAATGATTTTGCATTGTGAAGTCAAACCGATAAGAAAAAGGAATAAAATTCGCTCTTCAGAACTCATTCATGCATGATATTGACGAACACTACTCGGATGAAAGGCAAACACATGATGCGAGGATGGAATATGTATGAAAAATAGGATGGTGTGACATATTCACACCTATGATGTGGTAACTAAGCAGAAGGCATTTCAACAAATTAGAAGCACTGCAAGCTAGACACCATATGAAAGATGCAACCAATATCACTCTGCCAAGTTCAAACTGTATGGCGTTTCAACAAATTAGAAGCAGTATATGCTAGAAATCATATGCAAGACACAATATCACAGTGGCGACTTAAAGGTGCCTTATCATAAGTGACTGATGCGGGATATGCAAGAATAGTAGTCTGATGTAGAAACAGGAACACATGCCATATTCACAGGCATTATGTGTAAAGTAAGCATATGTAATTCAACAAAGTTAGAAGCAATACAAGCTAGACATCATACGCAACATGGAACCACATATAATAGTGCCAAGTTAGAGTAAGCACCTGTGATGGTGGAGTAGGGGAGATGTGCTCATCATCTACACAATTACGTTGACTATCTCGCCTTGTGTTGTCTTGCGAATCTTGTTGGGAGGATGGCGGAGTAGAATCTGTAGAGAACCTCCGTTTCAGTTGCTCGGAAGGACCACCATCATCCAATGCCTTGCCAATTTCCTTCAGCTTTATTGATTTTGCATTGTGAGGTCATACCGACAAGAAAAAGGAATATCATTCGCTCTTCAGAACTCATTCATGCATGATACTGACAAACACTACTCTGATGAAAGGTAAAGTCATGATACGAGGATGGAATATGTACAAAAAAATGGACGGCTTGAATATTCACACCTATGATGTGGTAACTAAGCAGAAGGCACTTCAACAAATTAGAAACACTGCAAGACACCATATGGAAGGTGCAATCAATATCACTCTCCCAAGTTAAAACTGTCTCGTCATAGGTGGCGTTCATCAAACTAGAAGCAATACATGCTAGAAATCATATTCAGGATGCAAACCAATATCACACTGCCAACTTAAAGGTGTCCCATCATAAGTGACTGATGCAGGATACACAAGAAGAGTAGTTTCATGTAAGAACATGGTGTGATAGACAGATATAGTATGTACCAAAAACAGGAAAGCGTGTCATATTCACATGTATCATGTGTAAGCTAAGCAGATGTAGTTTACACTAATTAGGAGCAATACGAGCTAGACACCATATGCAACATGCAACCAGATATCACACTGCCAAGTTAGAGCAAGAACCTTGGATGGTGGAGTAGGGGAGCGGAGACTTGGACCATGTAATGCACTATCAGTACAAGGAGAATCGGTATAGATGCTCCGTTTACATTGCTGCAGAGGACCACCATCATCGCCTTCCTTACTCTTTTCCTTCCTCTTTCTTGATTTTGCCTTGTCAAGTCAAACCCACAAGAAAAAGGAATAAAATTTGCTCTTTAGAACTTATTGATGCATGATACTGACGAACACTACTTTCATGTAAGGCAGCCGCATGATAGGAGGATGGAATATGTATGAAAAATAGGACGGCGTGACATATTGACATGTATGATGTATAAAGTGTAAACTAAGCACAAGGTGCTTGAACTTGTTAGAATCGATGCAAGCTAGAAACCATATGAAAGATGAAACCAATATCACTCTGCCAAATTAAAAGGGTGCCCTAACAAATGTATTTGACCAAATTAGAAGCAATACATGGCAACAGGCTAGAAATAATATGCAATATGCAACGAATAAAGGTGACTCATCGTAATTAATTGATGCAGGATACAGAAGAGAGGTAGTTTCATGTAAGAACAAGGTTAACACATAGATGTAGTGTGTACCAAAAATAGGAAGGCATGTCATATTCACAGGTATAGTGTGTAAACTAAGCAGATGCAATTTACCCTAATTAGAAGCATTACAAGCTAGACACCGTATGCAACGTGCAACCACATATCACACTGGAAGTTGGAGCAAGCACCTGTGATGGTGGTGTAGGGGAAGTGATGTCTTCAGGTACAGAGCAACGTTCAATATCTTCATTTAGGCTTGCTGTTTCTTGAGAATCATGTGGAGAGGATGAAATTGCATTCTTTATAAGAGTATTGCGTCTCATATTAACCCACGCGCGTGACTGTCTCATCATAAGCGATAGACGCAGGATACACAAGAACAGTAGTTTGATGTAAGAACATGGTGTGATAGGCAGATGTAGTATGTACCAAAAACAGGAAGGCGTGTCATATTCACATGTATAATGTGTAACTAAGGAGATGCAATTTAACAAATTAGGAGCATTGATGAGGGATACACAAGAGAAGTAGTTTGATGTAAGAACATGGTTAATAGAAAGACATAGTATGTACCAAAAACAGGAAGGCATGTCATATTCACAGGTATAATGTGTTAACTAAGCAGATGCAATTTACCCTAATTAGAAGCATTACAAGGTAGACACCATATGCAACATGCAACCACATATCACACTACCAAGTAAGAGCAAGCACCTGCGATGGTGGTGTGGGGGAATTGCGGTGATCAACTAGAGAGCTACATTGACTATCTTCATTTAGCCTTGCTGTTTCTTGAGAATCATGTGGGGAGGATGACACTGCACTCTTTAAACGAGTAGGGCGTCTCACAGTAACCCACCCGGGTGACTGTCTCATCATAAGTGATTGACGAGGGATACAAAAGAGCATTAGTTTGATGTACGAACATGGTTAATAGACATATGTAGTATGTATCAAAAACAGGAAGGCATGTCATTATCAAAGGTATAATGTGTAAAGTAAGCAGATGCAATTTAACCAAATTGGAAGCAATACAAGCTAGACACCATATGCAAAATGCAACCACATTTGACAACACAAAGTTAAAGCAAGCACCTAGGATGGTTGTGTGTGGCAATTGAGATCTTCAACTGCAGAGCTACTTTTACTGTCTCCAACTGCTGACACTGCACCCATTAGAGCGTTCAAACGCTTACTGCTTATGTTCGAATTACACTGGAGCAACTTCTATCTTTTCTTTTCTGCATTCATCAACACTGCGTCAGAGTCTGAAATACCCATGCATAAAAAAACAATAGTGTGAGTATGGGTGAAGTGTGTGCACAACTAGTACAGTGTTGTCACGACCAACTTTTTCAATAAATAAATATTGAGAAAATCGATCTTTAAATCCCAGTATAGGAAAAAGTCATCCTTTCTGGTAGAAAATGCTTGATAAACAGATTGCCAGTAGCATCAAATATATTACAGGGCTAAGCTGAGGCTGCTCAGCAATTTATTACAAACTCGCCAATATCTTACATAAGGGCGGTTATGACACGGGGATGTGATGGCATACTACTAGCTCAAGAATAAGTGGTGGATAACTTGACTCCTAACTGGCAGCTCATCGAGCGTCGAGGTGAGGCTCGATGAATTTATTCTGGGGTTGCGGAAGCGGATAATACAGTGATCAAAACAGGATTGCACGGGACTCACTGGGACTCCTCTAGGCGTCGGAATCGCTATCAAACTCTTCATCCATGGGATCGCCTTCATCAACATCTGGCCAAATCAACAAGCCAGGTGAGTACTTTGAAAGTACTCGCAAGACAGTTCGGACAAAAGATATAATCAATGAATGCATGAATGCGTCGTGAATATGAATAATGATGCTCTTCTCAACATTAATATTATTTCATGACTTATTAAATAAAATAAATAACTGAAAACCGATCGGGTGTCTGGAGCGACGCCTCGAAAGGTGAACAAATGAAATGCATGCCACAGTCGGGCGTCTAAGCGACACCACATAAAGGGCTTGAAAGAAATACCACTATCGGATATCTGAGCGACGTCACAGACAGGGCTTATAAAAGAAATACCACCGTCGGACATCTGAGCGATGTCACAGACAGGGCTTATAAAAGAAAATGCCACCGTCGGACATTTGAGAGACGTCACAGACAGGGCTTATGATAAATGTAAATAACAAGAATGCCACCGTCGGATGTCTGAGCGACATCACAGACAGGGCTTACAATAAATGTAAATACAATAATGCCACCGTCGGACGTCTGAGCGACATCACAGACAGGGCTTACAATAAATGTAAATACAATAATGCCACCATCGGACGTCTGAGCGACATCACAGACAGGGCTTACATTATATGTAAAGAACAAGATTAGTCCATCCACAAGAATAATCTTTTAACTGGGTTTATCTCACATGAATTCCACCGGGGTTTTGGTCGCTAAGACTGATATCTGACAAGATAAGATGAATATAGTACTTGAACAAAGTACAAGATAATTGAAAGATTTGAGACTCTGCAGAGTTTGGATGAACTGACCACATTCAACGGATTTCCGTAGTCACGAAGGACTAGTTCCGTTTATGGTATTTCGGTAGAAACACATTTAACTAGTACACACCCATTCCACCTCACGAAGCCAGGAATCACCCTGGAAAACGGCCAAGAAAAACTTTGACACGGGGAGGCCACAACCTCGAATAGCATGGGATCAAATTTCTATACGCGCGCTCTAAGGGGTGCCCCCCTCTCGGTCCCAACCGAAAACACCCATGCCCCCTGACCGGATGATGGGCTTTAATCCAGGGCCATGGAACCCTCATCCCGGCCTCTCTATTTGGTTTGTACCAGAAAAAGATTTGCAACTTACTATGCCGCATTACTTTCGGAAAACATGTGACAGTACAGGAAGGGATGAATGGAAATGTGAGTTGTTTCACGATGACACGGAAGTCAAATAATCTGGCATAAGACTGGCATGTCACAACCCTTCTATCTTACCCATCCTCATGCCAACACATGGCCATGCAAATATGTATCCAACAACATAATGCTTTTCCAAAACTTACTCTCCACTATTGTGCATGAAATGTAACATTCAAGAAATGTTCATAAACATGCCATGACTACACTAAAATGCAAACATCCAACAACCACTCATCATATCAAGAGTTCAAACATGCTTGCCTGGTTCGGAGAAGTCAGAGTTTAACTGTGTAAAGTTTGTGGCTCCGTTGCTTCCTCCGGAATCTACGGTATAAGAAAAATACGTACGTAACGTAAATACCGTGAGTGTACAGAAAAGTGTTCCGAATATTTTTTCAAATAAATATGACAAAAAACTAGACAGAAAAATAAAGATGACAGAAAAAGGAATCAATCAAAAATCACTTTCTGTTAAAAAGTTATAAGAGTTTTGGTCCAAGGACCCATCTGTAATGGAACAGAAAGTTTCCAGGGGGCTCTGCGGAGAAGTCCAGAAAACGGTTCGTTTAAAAGAAACGGCTATGAGGCTGACAGGCGGGCTCCACCTATCGGGTTTGAAATTTCGAACGGAAAAACAGAGCGCGACGGCGCCCGAGAGGTGCGGTGGTCGCCGGCGGCGATCCACGGCGAGGTAGAGTGATCGGACGGTACCTTCGTGATCCGCACGTCCTTCCGCGTCTGTGGGAGGCGGAAGTGGTTGCTGGCGAGCACTGTGTCGACGGCGGCCCTTGCTCCGGCGGACGGAGGTTCGGGTGGTCGTGGACCTCGTCGAAGAGAGCTGTGAAGATCAAATTGGAGTGGGGGTTAGACTCTTAGTTGCCCGAGAGGGTTGCCGAAGAAGTTAGGGCACCGGAGACGGCCTCACCGGAGCGAATCGAGGTGGAGGCCGAGGCGGAATGAGGTGGCCGAAGTCGGGGAAGAAGGGTCCCTCGAGGCTCCTCCAGTGGCCAGGCAGGGTCTAGTGAGGTGGTGGAGTCGTGCGGGGGCGAGAGCAGGCTCGGGGGTGCTATATATAGCCGCCCCGAGGCGGTTGCCAAGAACGGGGTTCTCCAGCGTGGTGATTACGGCGGTGCTGTGGTTTCACGGGAGGGTCCAGAGGTTGAGCGTTGTCATCGGTGTTCCCTGGTTCCGTTTAGGTGATAACCGTGTCGGGATTTGGTTGCTTAGGGGGAGCTCGACGGAATGGGGCGGCGCGGGCCCGTCGGCGGCAAGGAGCATGCTCTGTGCGTGCCGCGCCACGGCGACGGTGTTGCATGCATGCGCTGGCGAGGAAATGGCCACGCGGAGCCACCAGGGGGTTTGGGCGGCGCCGAACGGCGTTATGCCGCCGTTCTGCTCCCTGTCAGCCGCTACGGTGGTTCGGCCGCCGCAAGACACGCCGGCGCAGGCGGGCCAGGGCGCCACCGACGCCAGGAAGGCGCCAAGCACGCGTGTGGAGCTCCGGACAAGCAGGCCAGGCTGCGAGCAACGTGCCAAGGGCACTGTGGACATGTGATTGAATTCAGACAGAGAAACGACACTGCAATCTGAATTTAACTGAAGATTGAACAGTAATAGTGCATGCAAGGTGTTCGACAGAATGATTTAGGCATGTAGGGATTTTTCCATGAGCTGATTTTTGGTGGAGTGGTCTCTCATTGCAACTAGAGGTTGCCTGAATTTTGGTGGAATTTTTGGAGAAGTGTAGATATGAATTTCACCAAATTTGGCATATCTGGTCCAAGCTTGCAGTGAGTGAAATTTGAAATATTTGAAAAGAAGGAGAGTGGATCAAGATGGTTCTGGGTTGTGGGTACAAAGGACTATCCATGGGTGTTGAGTTGAGGTCAAAAATCAAAAGCCTTTGGGTACTTGCTTTGCAAATCACCTAGGCTCAAAAGAAAAGACAGAATTATTTTGGAAGGAGAAATAATTGGGAATAAAATCCAAAAATGGATTTTATTAGTTTGGACACAATGTTTGGGTTGAACCCAAGTGGGAGGAGGGGTTTTTGGGGAAATTTTACCATAGGAGGCATGGTAAACAAAAGTGGATCAAAAATCAAATGAAAGCCCAAAGACAAAATATTTTCTTTTTTTTATAAAGAAACTAAATCCAAGAAAATATTTTTGAGAGGGCAAACTTAGCAAGAGGGTTATTTAAGAAGGGTTTAAATGACCTTCTTCAAACCAAGTAAGGCTCTCTCTCTCTCTGAACACTAAAATCACAAAAAAATTGGAGTGTCACAGCACCTACCCCCTTAGTAAAAATCTCGTCCCCGAGATTTCAGCTGATCCTTAAACAGGTGTGGGTGCTCTGTCCGAAGAAAATCCTCGCTCTCCCAAGTTGCTTCATTCTCGGCGTGATTACTCCACTGAATTCTGAAAAACTTGATGGTTTTCTGTCGGGTCCTCCTCTCAGATGCTTCTAATATTTTTATGGGGTGCTCCCGGTAGGTGAGGTCTGGCTGTACGTCAATATTCTCATGCGACACTTGCTTCGCTGGGTTGCTCGCGTATTTTCTCAACTGAGAGATGTGAAACACGTTGTGGATACCGGATAAGTCTCCGGGTAGTTCCAGCTGGTAGGCTACCGTGCCTCTTCGGGCCACTATATGAAATGGTCCGATGAATCTTGGTGCTAGCTTCCCCTTAATCCTGAATCGTTGCAGACCCTTCATAGGAGAAACCCTTAGGTACACCAATTCTCCGGGTTCAAAACTGATTTCCCGATGCTTTCGGTCGTAATAACTCTTCTGCCGACTCTGAGCTGTTTTGAGCTGATCTCTAATTGTTTTAACTTTCTCCTCGGCCTCCTTGAGCATGTCTGGGCCGAAGATATGGCTGTATCCGGTCTCTGACCAATTTAGTGGGGTACGACATCTTCTCCCATATAGAGCTTCAAAGGGTGCCATTTGCAAGCTGGCTTGATAGCTGTTGTTGTATGCGAACTCTGCATATGGCAAACTTTCCTCCCAACTATTCCCGTAGGTGGGGACACAGGCTCTTAGCATGTCCTCTAGGATTTGGTTCACGCGTTCAGTCTGCCCGTTAGTCTGGGGATGGTATGTGGTACTGAAGGCTAGTTGGGTTCCCAGTGCCTGTTGCAGGTGATCCCAAAATCTAGAGACGAACTGTGTGCCTCTATCGGAGATGATAGTTTAAGGGACTCCATGTAGGCAGACAATACGGGCAAGATAAAGTCTGGCCAGTCTCTGAGTGGTGTAAGTTGTCCTTACCGGAATAAAATGTGCCACTTTGGTTAATCTGTCGGTTATAACCCATATGGCGTCGTTTCCGTGTCGTGACCGTGGCAGTCCGACAATAAAGTCCATTCCAATCTCGTCCCACTTCCACTCGGGTATCTTGTTGTGCTGCAACAGTACGGCTGGTTTCTGGTGCTCGGCCTTGATGCTTTCACAGGAGTCACAGCATGCAATGAACGTGGCTATATCTCTCTTCATACCGTGCCACCAAAAAATTTCCTGAAGGTCTTTGTACATTTTTGTCCCTCCAGGATGGATGGAATACGGAGCTGTGTGACTTTCAGCCAATATCTGCTGTTTGAGGTCCTTGACATTTGGTACACATAGCTTCTCTCCGTACCACAATATTCCTTGCTCATCTATGTTGAATTCTGAGGCCCTGCCCATAATCACTTTCCTTTTTATGCCCTCAATGTTGGGGTGTCCGTGTTGGGCTCCCTTGATTTTTTCCATCAGGGTAGGCTGTATTTCTACATACGACACGCTTCCTTTGGTAACCATTATTAAATTGAGTCTGGCAAATTCCTGTTGAAATTCTGGCCTCAACTTTGGCATGCTGTCATCGTCCGTGCTGGGATTCCGAGTAAGTGCATCTGCCACAACATTTGCTTTTCTGGGATGATAGTGGATTCCAATATCATAATCCTTCACCAACTCTAACCAGCGTCGTTGCCGTAGATTTAGCTCTGGCTGTGTGAAAATATACTTAAGACTCTTATGGTCTGTGTATATCTCACAACGATTTCCAAGTAGGAAGTGTCTCCATTCCTTGAGTGCATGGATGACCGCTGCTAATTCCAAATCATGAGTGGGATAATTCTCCTCATGCTTGCGTAGTTTTCTGGAGACATACGCAACTACCTTACCTTCTTGCATCAATACGCATCTGAGGCCTTTCCGGGATGTGTCACAATATACCTCAAAGTTCTTGTGTATATCTGGCACAATTAATACTGCCGCCGTTAATTTTCTCTTTAGCTCTTGGAAGCTTTTCTCGCATGCTTCTGTCCATTCAAACTTCTTGCCTTTCTTGAGCAATTGTGTCATGGGCTTTGCTATAGTGGAGGATCCTTCAATAAATCTCCGATAATAGCCTGCCATTCCCAAGAAACTTCGTACGTCCGTTACGTTAGCTGGTGGTTTCCAGCCAAGTACGGCCTTGACTTTTTCCGGGTCTACTGCAATACCTTCTTTGGTTAGTACGTGGCCCAGAAAACCCACCTGCCTTAGCCAAAATTCACATTTTCTGAATTTGGCGTACAGTTGATGCTTCCTGAGTTCTCCGAGTACAATCCGGAGATGTTCGGCGTGCTCTTCTGGTGTTTTGGAATATATCAGAATGTCATCGATGAATACCACAACAAACTTGTCCATATACCTCATAAATACTTTGTTCATGAGGTGAACAAAATATGCGGGGGCGTTGGTTAGCCCGAATGGCATCACTGTGAACTCATACAGCCCATATCTGGAGGTGAAAGCAGTTTTGGGAATATCTTCTGTTCGCACTTTTAACTGATGGTATCCTGATCTCAAGTCAATTTTTGAGAAGACTTTGGCCTGTGCGAGCTGATCGAATAAATCATTTATTCGGGTCATTGGGTATTTGTTCTTGATTGTGACCATGTTGAGGGCTCGATAATCAATATACAACCTCATTGTTCCATCCTTCTTCTTGGCAAATAAAATTGGAGAACCCCAAGGTGAGGGGCTGGCTCGTATGTATCCTTTCTCCAATAATTCTTTTATCTGCTTCTTCAACTCTACTAGTTCGGACGGTGCCATTCTGTATGGTTTCTTATAAATGGGAGCGGTTCTGGGTGCTAGCTCAATGCTGAATTCTATCTCTCGGTCTGGTGGCATGCCTGGTAGTTCTTCTGGAAATACATCTGGGAATTCACATACTACTGGAACCTTGTTCAGCTCAGAAACGTCCACCTTGTTTAGTCTAGGTTGCCGAGGTATTTGTCTCTCTTTGGCTGAAACTTTTATTTTCTTCCCATGATGGTGTGTGAGAATCACGGTATGGTTGAAGCAGTCAATAAAACCTTTGTTGGTGGTTAACCAATCCATTCCTAGGATGACATCCAGTCCTTTGCTTTCCAATACAATAAGGTTGGCGTAAAACTTCAATCCTTCAAATTCAATAACCACACCTTGACAGTAACTCTGGGTCACTTGCTTAATTCCAGGGGACTTGATGATCATTGATTTTTCCAGGGGAAGCATCGAAAAATCATTTTGCAAAGTAAAAAATTTCGAAACGAATGAGTGGGAAGCTCCAGAATCAAACAAAACCATGGCAGGTATTGTGTTGACGGGGTACGTACCGAGTACGATATCTGGGGCATCCTGTGCTTCCTCTCGGGTCACGTGGTTCAAGTGACAATTCCGGTGGTTGTTGCTGGGGTTGAAATTGCTTCTCTTTGGTGCTGAATTATTTCCACCATTACTAAGCTTTGGGGTTGAGCTCCTTGGCTTGGGGCACTGCTTGGCATAGTGCCCTTCTTCTCCACAAGCATAACAGGTAACGCCTGGGCGATAGGTGAACTCTTTGTCTCATGCATGGAAATTCTTGATTGGGCGTGAATTTTCCGTCGGGGTTTTGTGTGTTCTACCTCTCTGAATTTCCGTCTTGTTTCTGGGGTTGCGAGCAAAAGTAGTCTGGTCCCTTTTTCATTTGCGGAAATCTTCCAGGCTACGTCGCTCATTTTCCAGAGTAATGGCCTTATCCACCAGTGTTTTAAAATCTGGAAAGGTATGCACAACTAGCTGGCACTTAAGGGCGGGTGCCAGGCCTTCCAAGAATTTTTCCATCTTCTTGCTCTCGATCATGCGTTCTTCATTGGCGTAGCGAGATAGCAGAGTAAATTGGCTGTTATATTCTGATACTGTCATGGCCCTTTGCTTGAGTTCATCAAATTCCTTCTTCTTGATTTTCATGACGCTCTTAGGAATATGTGCCCCACGAAAACCTTCTTTGAAATTCTCCCAGGTGATTTCATTTTCGTTGGGGTGCATGTGCAAGAAGTTTTCCCACCACGATGCAGCTGCCCCTGTGAGATAATGTGGTGCATATAATACTTTTTCCCGGTCTGAACACTGTGCAATAATTAATTTTCTCTCCATGTCTCGAAGCCAGTCATCAGCCTCAAGAGGCTTGTCGGTATGAGAAAATGTTGGAGGACGCGTCTTCTGTAACTCAGATAATTTGGATTGTTGTTGATACTGACCACAGTTGCTTCCCATATTGATGAATTGGTTCATCATTTCCTGGTGTTGTTGTTAACTCTATTCATATAAACGACATACTTGTGTAAAAGCTATTTCACTGTGCTGTTGACTTGTCTGACCCTGAGTGAAATTTTGGTTCTGCGGTGTGCCATAATTTTCTTCTGGCTGATTTGGCATGGAGCGCGTCCAGGGACGAGACATTTTTCACTCTGGGGATACATTTTGTGAAACTCGTAAGACAGAAGAGAGTTGCAAAAGTCAATAAAATCACACACCTAGAAAGTTTTAAAAGTCCAGGATACTTTGAAAATACACGTTTGCGCGCGGAGAAGGACTATTACATATCTTACACGCAAGCATAATTATACAATACATCACTCAGGATATGCGTACATAATCCTGACATGTTATTTAAACTAGTGCACTTCTCCAGATCCTACATGATGCGCAAACAGGCTACTTCTCACAACCTATGTACATATAAACATATTACACAAGTCGATACATCGCATGGCGTCTACGCGTACTCAGTCGGAGATGGTGAGGATCTTCCTTGGCCTGCCGAGGGTGAGACACAGTGACGCTGGGGAATCAACTTCCTCCTCGCTAATAGGTTCGAGACGAGGAATGCTGCGCTGAGCTGATGGAGCAGGTGCCATAGGCGGAGTACCCTGAATAAGAGTGGGTAGAATAGGTGGAGTAGCACGTATGGGAGTGGGTGCAATAAGTGGTGCAGCGCGAACGGGAGTGGGTGCAACAGCCTGGTTAAATTCCTCAGTGGTAGGAAAACGACGTGAAGTGGCGAGAATGGTAGGTGAATGAGAAGCTGAGGACGAGATAAAAGTCAGCGGTGGAGCGGTGTGTAGGAGTTCCCTCCTGTTAGCAGCACAACCATGAACTGAGTCCATGCGGGCAGCTACGAGGTCGTCCACCATGTTGTCGAAGGATTCCTCCAGGGCTCGGTGGTACTCGACAAGCATCTCAAAAGCCTCGTCACGCTCTCCTCTGGGGCAAGAGAAAGAATAGTGACAAGTGTATGGCACGTGGCATGGAAGGTAGCGGTAGCGACGGGTCTTCATTGCAGGAAGGACATCCCGAAGACGGGCTATCACCTCGCGGGCGGCCATCTGCATAGCATGCCTCTCTGTAGGCATGGCTCTCCCCAGGAAACGGAAGTGGCGTATCTCAGCATGCCCTCCCCTGAATTGCACCGCGGCCTGGTGCATGGTCAGACTGTCGTTGATCTTGTGTGGATAAAGTTTGAAGACTGAACGCATGGATGGCCCCATCGCGACCTGAACGATGAAGGAGAGGAGCTTGACGAACCCCTCAGGCACGTTGGCGAACATTTGAGACTCGCAGTCGTTGCCGGCCATCTACAAAAGTAGGCAAAACTTCTGAGAGATCAGATCATAAACTTTATGCTGACTGTTAGAAAAATGACTACCTTTGTAAAACATGAATCACTCTATCATGCTAATAACCAATTAGCGACCGCACCTAGTGGCTTCCTACAGTCAGCCTGGCTCTGGTTACCAAGTCTGTCACGACCGACTTTTTCAATTAATAAATATTGAGAAAATCGATCTTTAAATCCCAGTATAGGAAAAAGTCATCCTTTCTGGTAGACAATGCTTGATAAACAGAGAGCCAGTAGCATCAAATATATTACAGGGCTGAGCTGAGGCTGCTCAGCAATTTATTACAAACTCGCCAATATCTTACATAAGGGCGGTTATGACACGGGGATGTGATGGCATACTACTAGCTCGAGAATAAGTGGTGGATAACTTGACTCCTGACTGGCAGCTCATCGAGCGTCGAGGTGAGGCTCGATGAATTTATTCTGGGGTTGCGGAAGTGGATAATACAGTGATCAAAACAGGATCGCACGGGACTCACTGGGACTCCTCTAGGCGTCGGACTCGCTATCAAACTCTTCATCCATGGGATCGCCTTCATCAACATCTGGCCAAATCAACAAGCCTGGTGAGTACTTTGAAAGTACTCGCAAGACAGTTCGGACAAAAGATATAATGAATGAATCCATGAATGCGTCGTGAATATGAATAATGATGCTCTTCTCAACATTAATATTATTTCATGACTTATTAAATAAAATAAATAACTGAAAACCGATCGGGTGTCTGGAGCGATGCCTCGAAAGGTGAACAAATGAAATGCATGCCACAGTCGAGCGTCTAAGCGACACCACATAAAGGGCTTAAAAGAAATACCACCGTTGGACATCTAAGCGACGTCACAGACAGGGCTTATAAAAGAAAATGCCACCGTCGGACATCTGAGCGATGCCACAGACAGGGCTTATGATAAATGTAAATAACAAGAATGCCACCGTTGGATGTCTGAGCGACATCAAAGACAGGGCTTACAATAAATGTAAATACAATAATGCCACCGTCGGACGTCTGAGTGACATCACAAACAGGGCTTACAATAAATGTAAATACAATAATGCCACCGTCGGATGTCTGAGCAACATCACAGACAGGGCTTACATTATATGTAAAGAACAAGATTAGTCCATCCACAAGAATAATCTTTTAACCGGGTTTATCTCACATGAATTCCACCGGGGTTTTGGTCACTAAGACTGATATCTGACAAGATAAGATGAATATAGTACTTGAACAAAGTACAAGATAATTGAAAGATTTGAGACTCTGCAGAGTTTGGATGAACTGACCACAGTAAACGGATTTCCGTATTCACGAAGGACTAGTTCTGTTTACGGTATTTTGGTAGAAACACATTTAACTAGTACATACCCATTTCACCTCACGAAGCCAGGAATCAACCTGGACAACGGCCAAGAAAAACTTTGAGACGGGGAGGCCACAACCTCGAATAGCATGGGATCAAATTTCTATACGCGCGCTCTAAGGGGTGCCCCCCTCGCGGTCCCAACCGGAAACACCCATGCCCCCTGACCGGATGACGGGCTTTAATCCAGGGCCATGGAACCCTCATCCCGGCCTCTCTCTTTGGTGTGTACCAGAAAAAGATTTGCAACTTACTATGTCGCATTCCTTTCGGAAAACATGTGACAGTACAGGAAGGGATGAATGGAAATGTGAGTTGTTTCACGATGACACGGAAGTCAAATAATCTGGCATAAGACTGGCATGTCACAACCCTGCCATCTTACCCATCCTCATGCCAACACATGGCCATGCAAATATGTATCCAACAACATAATGCTTTTCTGAAACTTACTCTCCACTATTGTACATGAAATGTAACATTCAAGAAATGTTCATAAACATGCCATGACTACACTAAAATGCAAACATGCAACAAACACTCATCATATCAAGAGTTCAAACATGCTTGCCTGGTTCGGAGAAGTCGGAGTTTAACTGTGTGAACTTTGTAGCTCCGTTGCTTCCTCCGGAATCTACGGTATAAGAAAAATACGTACGTAACGTAAATACCATGAGTGTACAGAGAAGTGTTCCAAATATTTTTCAAATAAATATGAAAAAAACTAGACAGAAAAATAAAGATGATAGAGAAGGAATCAATCAATAATCACTTTCTGTTAAAAAGTTATAAGAGTTTTGGTCCAAGGACCCATCTGTAATGAAACAGAAAGTTTCCAGGGGGCTCTGCGGAGAAGTCCAGAAAACGGTTCGTTTAAAAGAAACGGCTGTGAGGCTGACAGGCGGGCTCCACCTGTCGCGTTTGAAATTTTGAACGGAGAAACAGAGCGCGACGGCGCCCGAGAGGTGCGATGGTCGCCGGCGGCGATCCACGGCAAGGTAGAGTGATCGGACGGTACCTTCATGATCCGCACGTCCTTCCGCGTCTGTGGGAGGTGGAAGTGGTCGCCGGCGAGCACTGTGTCGACGGCGGCCCTTGCCCCGGCGGACGGCGGTTCGGGTGGTCGTGGACCTCGTCGGAGAGAGCTGTGAAGATCAAATTGGAGTGGGGGTTAGACTCTTAGTTGCCCGAGAGGGTTGCCGAAGAAGTTAGGGCGCCGGAGACGGCCTCACCGGAGCGAATCGAGGTGGAGGCCGAGGCGGAACGAGGTGGCCGGAGTCAGGGAAGAAGGGTCCCTCGAGGCTCCTCCAGTAGCCAGGCAGAGTCTAGTGAGGTGGTTGAGTCGTGCGGGGGCGAGAGCAGGCTCGGGGGTGCTATATATAGCCGCCCCGAGGCGGTTGCCGAGAACGTGGTTCTCCGGCGTGGTGATTACGGCGGCGCTGTGGTTGCACAGGAGGGTCCAGAGGTTGAGCGTTGTCATGGGTGTTCCCTGGTTCCGTTTAGGTGCTAACCGCGTTGGGATTTGGTTGCTTAGTGGGAGCTCGACGGAACGGGGCGGCGCGGGCCCGTCGGGGCAGGGAGCATGCTCTGTGCGTGCCGCGCCACGGCGACGGTGCTGCATGCGTGCGCTAGCGAGGAAATGGCCACGCGGAGCCACCAGGGGGTTTGGGCGGCGCCGAACGGCGTTATGCCGCCGTTCTGCTCCCTGTCGGCCGCTACGGTGGTTCGGCCGCCGCAAGACACGACGGCGCAAGCGGGCCAGGGCGCCACCGACGCCAGGAAGGCGCCAAGCGCGCGTGTGGAGCTCCGGACAAGCAGGCCAGGCTACGAGCAACGTGCCAAGGGCACTATGGACATGTGACTGAATTCAGACAGAGAAACGACACTGCAATCTGAATTTAACTGAAGATTGAACAGTAATAGTGCATGCAAGGTGTTTGACAGAATGATTTAGGCATGTAGGGATTTTTCCATGAGCTGATTTTTGGTGGAGTGGTCTCTCATTGCAACTAGAGGTTGCCTGAATTTTGGTGGAATTTTTGGAGAAGTGTAGATATGAATTTTACCCAATTTGACATATCTGGTCCAAACTTGCAGTGAGTGAAATTTGAAATATTTGAAAAGAAGGAGAGTGGATCAAGATGATTCTGGGTTGTGGGTACAAAGGACTATCCATGGGTGTTGAGTTGAGGTCAAAAATCAAAAGCCTTTGGGTACTTGCTTTGCAAATCACCTAGGCTCAAAAGAAAAGACAGAATTATTTTGGAAGGAGAAATAATTGGGAATAAAATCCACAAATGGATTTTATTAGTTTGGACAGAATGTTTGGGTTGAACCCAAGTGGGAGGAGGGGTTTTTGCGGAAATTTTACCATAGGAGGCATGGTAAACAAAAGTGGATCAAAAATCAAATGAAAGCCCAAGGACAAAAGATTTTCTTTTTTTTGTATACAGAAACTAAATCCAAGAAAATATTTTTGAGAGGGCAAAATTAGCAAGAGGGTTTTTAAGAAGGGTTTAAATGACCTTCTTCAAACCAAGTAAGGCTCTCTCTCTCTCTGAACACTAAAATCACAAAAAAATTGGAGTGTCACAAGTGTAAAGGTAGCAGATAGTAGGTTGGTGAGAAATAAATGATGGGAGACCTATGATAGCTCTACAACATGCATGGCACACTCAATTACTACAGGATTCTATGAAAATAATAGTCGACTGAAAGCAAATAGGTCAGTCCATTTTTTCTGCACCGGCCGATGTACAAAGAACGGGGAGATCGCCTTCATCTACCTCCAGCCAGTCAGTGTTGACGATCTTCCTCGAAATGCCAGCAACCACCGTCCCAGTATTCCTCCCCTGCCTGCGCCCTCCCCTTGACCTCACCGCACCGCCGTGCTTGGCACCCCCCCCCCCCCCCCGGGCCATCCATTCAAGCCCCGCCGACCTCCAGATCGGGCGCAAGCAGCTCCTGCGCCCCACACCCCTATGATAGACACCGATGCGCCGCTTCCTCGGGGAATAGGCGGACTAGGTGCTCCACGCGCCTAAGCGGGTGCTGCTTCTTTTAATTGCGGTTCAACTGATCCTGAATTGAAATCCAGGCGGGCTACTGACCTCTAGCAAAGGTGAAATAGTAAAAGGGAGGAAACCTTGTGCATTTAGTATCACGAAGAAGATGCAGTAAGAAGTGCTCAACTAGTTTCTTTCGTGGGATGAATATGGTGTGAGCGGAGATATAAGATTTGCATGAATAAGGGAAGAGGAGTACCTCTTTCCGCTGGCAGTGCTGTGTCCTCCTTCTGTTTTTCCAACGATCTTGTTATTCGCCAGAAACCAGAAGTTGTGGAGGATGGTGCAGCCTTGGACAAACCCATGGCCAAGTTGTTAAGTGTGGTGCGGTGGCCGTCTGTCGGCGGCGGGGAAGCAGATCCGAGGCGGCGAACGACGACGTAGCAGGAACAGCTCCGGTGTGGTGGACGGTTGCAACAGTGGAGCCACAGCAGTGAGGCGCAGGACGGCGTGGTCGGAGTGGTTCTGGTACGGCGCATGTTGGCGTCGGCGTTGTGGAGGCAGCTCTGCCTCGGCTTCAGCTGCTAAGTCCTTGAGGGCGTTGCGGTTGCGGTTGCGTTGGACGACGATGTCGGGGTACCAGCTCCGGTGTGATGGAGGAGGGCGACGGTGGATTGGCCGCTAAGGGGTGGAGGACGGAGGAGGTTGGGGTTTCGCGGCTGGTGGAGAGGGCGTTTTCGCGCCCACGGAGTATGAATGGGGAAACGGAGGGAGGCGGGGAACTAAGGGGGAACAATGTTTCGGTTTGAGACGCGCTTGTTTGAAATTTGGGGAAAGTTACAAACTTTGCCCCCATCTAAAATTTCGGACATATTGCGGGTTGGGGGTAGGACAGTCATGTCAGGTGTCCCAAATGTGGGCGGGATAGATTTCGGCCGAGCGCATGGGTGTTTAGGCGCCCACGGCGTATTAATGCTTCTCGGAGGCGGTTGAGACTGGCGTCTTGGTGAATTTACAAACCTACCCCGGTTTAGACCTTTGGACATCGGGACGATAGGCTACACGGGCCAGAGTCAGAACAGTAATTTCCTACCACCAAAACATTAGTCTCGCGCGGTTTCGGGTGACCAGAGGCCTATTTGGCACTTCGTTCAATATTTGGGACCAGAAGCATTATGCTCTATTTGGATGTTGATATTCAGGGACATGGAATTGCATTGGCCCAATATCAAATCTCCCCGGACTTTGATATTACATCGAAATTGAATTATGTTGTTTGGATGTACAGAGAATTGACACTTGGAATTAGCGTGAGAGGCTCAATTCTGAACCTTGTTTGGATGGTCATTCTCTACATTGGAATTGCTCATTTGTGATAGGATGAACATTGTACTTTGATGTAATGTTTAGAAAATTATATGCAATATGTGAACATTTTCCGAATAATTGTATATAAAGAGTACAATAGCAGCACTTACAAAAAAACATTTATACATCAGAATCATGTATGCGGAAGCACTGTACACATCAGCACTTGTACAAAAACAGCTGCAATTGCACATGAGTATGAATGGGGAAACGGAGGGAGGCGGGGAACTAAGGGGGAACAATGTTTCGGTTTGAGACGCGCTTGTTTGAAATTTGGGGAAAGTTACAAACTTCGCCCCCATCTAAAATTTCGGACATATTGCAGGTTGGGGGTAGGACAGTCATGTCAGGTGTCCCAAATGTGGGCGGGATAGATTTCGGCCGAGCGCATGGGTGTTTAGGCACCCACGGCGTATTAATGCTTCTCGGAGGCGGTTGAGACTGGCGTCTTGGTGAATTTACAAACCTACCCCGGTTTAGACCTTTGGACATCGGGACGATAGGCTACACGGGCCAGAGTCAGAACAGTAATTTCCTACCACCAAAACATTAGTCTCGCGCGGTTTCGGGTGACCAGAGGCCTATTTGGCACTTCGTTCAATATTTGGGAGCAGAAGCATTATGCTCTATTTGGATGTTGATATTCAGGGCCATGGAATTGCATTGGCCCAATATCAAATCTCCCCGGACTTTGATATTACATCGAAATTGAATTATGTTGTTTGGATGTACAGAGAATTGACACTTGGAATTAGCATGAGAGGCTCAATTCTGAACCTTGTTTGGATGGTCATTCTCTACATTGGAATTGCTCATTTGTGATAGGATGAACATTGTACTTTGATGTAATGTTTAGAAAATTATATGCAATATGTGAACATTTTCCGAATAATTGTATATAAAGAGTACAATAGCAGCACTTACAAAAAAACATTTATACATCAGAATCATGTATGTGGAAGTACTGTACACATCAGCACTTGTACAAAAACAGCTGCAATTGCACATGAGCAGCAACACTTGTATAGCAGCAGCACTTTGAATCGGGCTGTTGAATCGGGCTACTGAGAAGGATCCATACACTCACACAGTGACCTGCAAGAAGCAGAGAAAAATCAGATCAGAGAAAAAATTAGGGTTCTGGCCCAAGGGGAGAGGGAACGAGGGGCGTTCCAGATGGGGTTCAAGCACTGGTTGGGAGGGGAGGGCGAGGGGGGCTCTCGCCATGGCACACAAGAGACAGCCGCCGCCACGGGTGGAGGGAGCACCTCCATCGGGATGGCAGGGAGACCGGAGGATTGGAGCGAGGAGGGAGAAGGATGGGGATGTCCGGAGCCTCACTGGGGATAGAGAAGGAGGAGGAGGATGAAACTCACCTGCGCCGCTGTTGGAGCACCTGAATCACGCCGCCGCCTGCGCTTCTTTCTTTTCCTCGAGTGGGGCGAAGGGGTATGTTTGGCGGGGAGGGGCTCTGGCTAGCAATGTCAAGGCAATATCGAGGGTGAAGGCTCCGAATTGGGGAAGGGCAAGCAATATCGAGCGTGGAGGCTCCGAATATTCAGGTTGGTTTCCAATCGCGAATACCACATCCATCTGAATAGCGATATTCGGGTCAGACCAATGCCAATATCCAATATTGAGGCCTAATATCAACTTCCAAACGAGGTGTTAACGTTTTCGGTTCTCTTGAATTGAACTTTCAGGATTTGTCAAACTTCACAAATCTTTACTCTTGAAAATCCTAAAGCTACGATTATTTTGGAATGGAGGGGGTACATTTTAATATACATTGTACACGAGTATATATTAAAAAATATGCAACTTACCTCGGTTCATGCATGGTTCCAGGTATAATCTCCTTGGTTGCAAAAAAAAGTTAGATATGCGTACGAATATATATACCATGTTCAAACTCACAACAAAGATTGATGCCCCCTTTTACATCTGATTTACAAATGCCATTATCTTGGGTTCAAATAGATGAATGCACTTCCTATGAATTCGAATCTTCGAAACCCCCTTTATGTTGAATTCGACATGTATTTTATTTTGTAGCTAGCAATTTGGAATGTATCCATGCAAGTTACAAATGTATAAAGTGCTTCACACTAACAACATGGAGTGCACTAATTAATGTTTATATATGAATTGCAAAAGCATTCATTGCCTGTATTTCAAACCGCTCTCACTCTATGGATCGATAATATGAAATAAACACATGCACATGCTAGAATTGAATAGAGTATGGGTGTCTGATAGACCGATTTTTTTCCATACGCAATTTTGCAAAATTCATGATCTCATCCAAAAATAATAATGCCATTTATATTTTAATTTAATGCGTAGAACCACCTTTTACACGTAGATGTCTCTCTATCTAACGCATAAGTGCACACACTTTATATGCATCGGCATTTCTCTTTCACACATGCTCACAATCTCTCTCAGGGTGCCGGGGTGTCTCACGCACATGCTCTCTCTGTTTCTCTATCTCTCGTTCTGACTACTATGTACCACTCTTTTCACTAATCTTAGTTGGAAAACACTATTTCTCTCACATGCATATATACACATGCACGGTCTCTACTAGCCCTCTATACGCACATATATGTTCCTACGTGTCTCCCGCACGCACATTATCTTTAGGCCTCTCTCGCACACATTGCCCCCCCCCCCCCGACACACCTCTCTAATAGTAGTTGGCAGATATGATTTCATCATATCATTCGGTAGGATATCCTTGGCTGTTAGGCTGGATGGTAATACGAGACAAAGTTTTACCCTAGTTTGGATCGGACCCTTGCAGTTGAAGAAAGAGCCTACTCCTGGTACTGTATATTAGTGTTAGGGGTGTGTACAAAGTACACGTGAATACCAGGCATTGTGCGTGTGTGTATACTATCGATGAACTAGCCCCCAAGCTTGTATAACATACTAAGGGCCTAGGGTTACAAATCATATATAGTCGGCTTATCACTGGTGGGGATACAGTCCTCCGCGACTCTGGTAGCTTCGTGTTGTACGCCGAGTCCTCCACATGGGTCTCCGTATAACACGTCTCTTCCAACCTATATGTGGCGCAGGATGGAACCGACCCATGAGTCTTCATGTTGACCCACCACAACTAGAAATGATGTGCCCACCACACCACACACGCAATCGGCCACTAAGAAAATAAGCATATACAATAGTACAATAGTATCTAGCTCACGATACGTCTCCATATTTTGTTGATGACACTGACGGACTTTGCATTTGATGTGTGCTCCGTATTTTGTTGGCGACACTTACGGTCATTGTATTTGAAGTGAAAGCATGATATGGTCACTGGACTTCAGAATAAGCTCATCATGGTCACCACATACATTTTGTCGTGCTAACCAACATGTGGTTGGATGGTTAGAGGACAGTGGTTTCTTGAGCCCACCGAGGTTAAAGTCCCGGTGCTCGCATTTATCTTGTGTTAATTTCAGTATTTTCCGGCGATGTACGTTCAGTGGGAGGAGACGCTCCACTCGACTACGAGGCACCTATGGAGACTTCGTAAAATCTCAAGATCATATATGCTGGCCCACTCTCTCGAAGGTGCGGCGGCGGACCGGCAGTGGGGAGTGGTTTCGGGGAGGGCAGGTCGGCCGCGGGCGGCGGGGGCGGGCGGTTTGGCCGGTGGTGGATGGCGGCTCGGGGGGGTGGAGTTTGATGATAAACTGGAGGCCCTTGATTTCGTATCCAATGGCTGGAAAATCTAATGACCAGAGATGAAAAAGTTAGTCGACTGACGTGTAGCCTCACCCCGCACGTACACATGCACGCACGCAAGATACGCACGCATGTAGGCGTGCAACACTGACACGTACACATAACGTACACACGCACGCATGCTGGCGTGCAACACTGACACGTACACATGCACTCACGAACACACGCACGTACGCACCCATGTATGCAACACTGAAACGCACCCTTGCGCGTACGCACCCATGCATGCAACACTGAAACGCACCCTTGCACGCACGCAACACTCGCACGCCTACATGCACACAACGCACGACGCAAGACACACGCTTAACTACATGAAAAAGATGACGTCACACTCAATGAACAATCATCGGTTTATGAAATGCCCGCTTCTGACCGCCCTGGCCCACCAAAGGTTCCTCTGCTGTGCGCTGCCTGCGTTGGGTCACTGATATGCAGGCCATGCACCCAAAGAGCCCACACGTCAGTGGAAGAACAGCGCGGTGTCCTAGGTTAGAGTCGAAGGCGCCACTCGCGGCACGCCCGACTGAACACGCCTCTGTGCCGCATTCAAACGCCTCCATGAAACCCTCCCGTGTGGAAGCCGAGAAACCCACTCTGGACACACATCCGTTCATGACCGGGCCGGCGCTAAATGCAATGCCGGCCGAGCTCCTCCCGTCCGCCGTCTATTTAATCTCATATTTAAACGAGGCCAAACACCGGCCAAGAATCGCACACCTCCGCCGCTCCCCTATCTCCTCCACCATTTTGTCCACTCTTACAATGGCTTACGAAGAGTAGTTATTCCGCATCCAAGCTGGCTGGGTAGCCCGCCGGATACGAGCTATGCAGCTCGCTGATCCACCTCCCTCCCCTTGCCCGACGGAGCCAGTTTCCGTCCCAAGCCGGGGCGCGGTTCAGCAACTCGCCGCTCCAGGCCAGCTCGACGAGGAGCGGCGCATGGGTGTCGTTGCTGCCGTCCACGCAGCCGCCTCGTACCGCATCTCCCGTTTCTGTGGCCGAGACTCCCATGCCGGCGGCCGCGCCATGCAAGCAGCGACAGAAGCCGGGTGCGCGGAGAGCGACGAGTCGGTGGCCAGCACCTCCGCATCCGCCGCCATCATCGAGGAGAAGTAGAACACGGGAGGCCGCCGCCGCTTGGGTCCCATGAAGGCCACCGCGGAGGCGACGCTGGCGTACACATCAGGTGTCTTGCCGGATCCTTTTGTTGCGAGGACCTTCGTCGACCCCGCATGAGCTCCACGGAAGAGGTCAATGTTAGGATGAACTCGAGCCGGTGCTGGCCATGGCGAAGTAGTGGCCGGTGATGAACTTGAACCGGTGCCGGCCACCATCACCTTCGGCACCAGCCAATGATATGAGTTGGGCAGTGGGGAAGCGAGCCGTCCTTTGCGCTGAAGCATATACCTCCGGGGCTCCCGGCAGTCCGGTGATCGTGCTGCTGGACATGAGGAACACAAATCGATCGGCGGGCGACCATTTAGGCCATGTATTATATACTTGTGCTGTCCAGAACTAGCACCACGTAGTTCATTTGGATGTAATGAAATCCGTCATGTTTGTGTGAAAATCTGGTATTTTATATGATTTCCGTCATTGTTTATACGAAATACTCCGGTGGTTGCCTGAATGAGTATCAGTTTGTCTACGTGTTTGCGTGAATTTCGTCCGGTTGGTTGAGTTGATGTCATAATGTATGCGGCTACAGTTGGATGGCGTAATTTGCAGGTCGCCGGTCGGTCTGCGGGCGGCTCGGGTGGCGTTGTGGGACAAAAAAACACAGCTCGTGCAAGCTCGTCTCCAATGTGCGCGCTGGAGGATGCATGACAGCATGAGCACCCGAGCCATTCCTCGTTCATCAGTGGCAAAGGCACCGGTGGACAAAAGGGTCGCCAATATTTTGGCTACCCCGGGCAAGATCCAAACAGCCCCTCCCAACAGATTCAAATCCCTCGTTCACCGTCGAATTTTTCCATGTGTTGTTTTCATAGACTAGCAAGATGTCCGTGCATTGCACGGAACATCAAGATGCATTTTTTTTACAAACTCCCGCATGCATGCAAGGGATAATTAATGTCCTCCTTTGCTAGTACCACGAGGCAAACACCATTAATATTGCATCGATTAGTGTTAGTGGTCTTGTATATCTGTAAATTGTAATTTTGATAGTGGCCCCTTGTATATAAAAATGGAGGGAGAAATATGAGAGATAAGGTGACGAGGAGTGGGGTGTGGTGCCATGGTGGTGACTGGTGGTCGGACTGGGCGGAGGCATGGGGATGGACGGTGCATTATGTCTAGGTTTGTATCTCTCTCACACACACCCACGTAGGTGGGGGGCGTGCACGAAGAGAAGAGGTGCACGCACGGCGCACGTACTCCCGTCTCTTTCCCAACCACACCCGCGCGGGTACACGGTGGAGCTCATTTCTGTACGAAAAAGGCAGCCCACGTGGTAATTTGGCACGTGTACTGGTTGTCCACTTGGTGGAGAGAGGATCATCTACCATGGGTGAACAAACAAATTGCGACTTGACGCGTTATGTTAAATTAAAAAAAAAAGAGGCAAACCATGTGGGACCTACCTTAGAGGCAAGGCTCTATAGACTGGAGTACTTTTGATGTGCCTCGTAAACTCGCAAAACGAGGAGAAACTTTCTTAGTACGCCGTCTCCCCCGCCCACGGGCGCGGTGGCTCGCAGGATGAGGTGAAGCTGGAGTACTACTGTACGCCTTTACGCCCGCTCCCTCGCCCACGCGCGTGGTGGCTCGCAGCATGAGGAGAAAATTTTACTACTCCCTCCGTTTACTCCTCGTCCCTACTACGTACTTTGGTTAGTAGTCCCTCTATTTACTTATAAAAGGCCACTATAAAAAATACATTTTGCATCTATACAAGGCCACAAATAGTAATCGAGACAAAAGTTACTACTCCCTCCTTTCCAGTTTATGGCTCAGTTTCAAAATCTCTCCAACCAAGGTAGACGGTGAGTGGTCGAATTAATTTCGTAGTTTGCATAGTATGCTCATTTTCTCAAGAAGTTATGTTTACCGAGGCATTAATTAGAACGAATGCATGAATGACCACTAAATTTCCATGAACTTGTACATGCATTGGTTAGTTTCCTCTTGACACTGCTTGCGTTGGGTGATCTAACGCACCTCGAAATCCAACATGTAATGGTACTACTACTAGTATAGTACTAGAATTGAGACTTATCAAACGGAAAAACGAATGTTTTTTAGATGATCCCTATAAACCCTAGTGGGTACGTACTCCGTAAAAACAGATTTTTCCAAAACTAAGTCGCTCCCTTTCATCAATTCTGTAGTATACTCCTCCGTCGACGCTCCCTTTCATGAATTTTGTACTTCATGTTGCCGACATGTGGGACATATAGCAATAGGGTCGACGTGTCAAGCACCAAATAATACTGCAGAACAGCAGGGGGGACACACCCCACTCGTACCGGCCCAGTGTTAGTAATGAGCAATGAGACGTCAAATCACAATGTCGCACCTTCCCAGACGGACGAAGCAACCAATATTTCACACTTCGGTTCGACATCATCTCAAACCACATACTAGTATTGCTTCTGCCTCAAGAGGGACACGCGCATCGCCTTGGTACATCATGACACGTGGGACCGCATGACAGGCCATGCTCCCCCGCCGATCGCTGGGTAAAATCACCTCATTTTTACTATACTTCCTCCGGATCGGTTTACTACATGGCATGCACGTCGTTCTAGGTTGAGAATTTAACTGGCTATATACAGTAGTACTCCACTATCGATGGATTGCGCCATGGAGCAAAAATTGAAATTTTAAAAAAAGGTGGTACATATAGAGAGCGCTCGTCGCCAAATTATGCATATAGTACTATTTAAAAAGCTAGTACGTGCTTAATTGGGGTGCTAAATTCTATCAAAGAAATACTAGTATTAGTATGTACATACTGAAGAGTTAAAGTAACGAGAAGAAACATAACATAGTTCTGCTGGGGGCTCAGCACAACACACCCCTCAAATTAAACTAAGCACACCTGAAATTAAACTATGCAACTAATCCGGTAGACACTGCATTAGAAGTTTAGAACCGCCATGAGCAATGACACTGCCACCTTACTCCGAGTCCTCGTCCACATCCTCGACTTCATCCTTGTCCCTCTTCCTCTTGGCCGATACTTCTTTGCTTGAACCGCCAACTTGGCTGTTGCTCTTCATCCAATCCTTGTAGATATTGAAACAAAGGTAACCATCCATTGCAGCGTAGTGGATGTGGTCTATATCTAGTACATTCTGCTGCCATGCATGACGATGAAATGTGTAATGAGGTTTCTCCAGTTTGCGGTACGAAGGATGAACCATGGCTCCTGCCAGGGTCAGCATTGAGGGCTGACGAGAGGGCACCAGCTGATTCTTCTGGAGGTCGAAGGGGTTGCCTACAACGAGGTCTATCTGACGCAGGACTTCTTTGTCATTCTTAAAGTCTACAGTAACGAATTCGACTGTTTTGTCCTCGAGGAAGTTCTTAAAATCCTGGCACTCAACGTCGGCATGGCATATGTGGTAGACCAAGTAAACGTTATGTACGCAAACCTAGATCACAGCGGGCTTCTTCCTCTCTTCGTCCTTTAGATCCTTCTCTTGTCCCACGACTATGGCGTACTCAACATCTAGCCCAGCGACCCACTCATCACGTGAGTTTTTGAACATGCGTCTGAAGCGAGAAAGGCATCCTTTCACCGCCGCGGAAGTACGGGTGTAGATGACGTCGAACTCATCGCCGGTGATGGTTCTAACCTTGTACTCACTGCCGATCGGGGAGATTTGGGACGCCATGGATTTGGGAGGAGGGTTAGGATTAGTGGAACTGCCGTAATGTGAATGGACGGGACGACTAGGAGCGAACTGCCGTAGTATTAAAGGACGTGCGGAAAAGAGTAGGAGCGAACTGCCAGCGTGCAAATGGCAGGGTAGTGGCTTTCCATTCTCCCATGATACGGGCTTCCGAGAGCCCTTGGATCTGAGATCGAACGGTTGCATGGCGTGATTCTAGACCTATGGGTGAATATCCTATCCTGGAGGGTTATTCTTAAAATTTTCAGCAACTTAGCATGCGACCATTTGGTCTCAGATCCAAGGGCTGCCAGCAGCCCGTATCATGGTCGCGCCTACCACGACCGTCGTGTCGCTCGCGTGGTCGCGCCCTTGGAGATTTAACACGGTGCGTTACCCTATCTGATGTTGGCATGTCATACATAGTCATCACTTAGTCACTCATACTATAACAAGGTTGGCTATAAGGTTGGCTATAAGTGTATTTTTTTACTCCTCTCTATCTCTTTCTTCATACTCCCTCCGTCCCATAATATAAGAACGTTTTTGACACTAGCTAGTGTAGTGTCAAAAACGTTCTTATATAATGGGACACAGGGAGTACTAGTATTTATTGCATTTGCCGAGTGACCTCTTCCAATGAAATGGTGTTGCTAAGTTTGCTTCATTTAATTAGCTATAGACTCAAAATTTTCTTTTCACCTAGGTACACGCGCTTAGCACCATTTCTTCCTTGGGTCACCAAACTAGTCTCTCTCTTCTTGATTAACTTGCCACATCAGACTTTATGCCTATGTGGCAAGCTTAAGCACCTGTAGGAGCAAGTAAGTACAATAGTGCGCTTTACATGGCATTTTTGCATATGTGGAGGAAAGAGAGGCAAGGAAAAAGTGGAGAAGTGGGCTCTCATGCAAGAGCCAGCCTCTACTACTACATGGTGGAGCATTGGGAGAGGCACATGTACGGAGGTGGTCAGGAATCGGGAGACTCACGCCGGTCGTAGCGCCGCAGTTAAAATGATAATGGCAAGTCAAATCACGGGGCCCCACCTGTCCAGCAGTAACTCGCTATCAAATCACACAGCCCTACGTTTGCAGCAGCCTACTCCCTCGTCTTCTCGCGTCTCTGTCGAACCAACTAGGCGGAACTGCCCCGCCTACCGCGCAGGAAAAGCCCCGCCCTCGACTTCTAAATACAACTACTCCCTCCGTCGGATGCGTTTGGTTGAAGGTATCATATGAATGGATTGGGACCATTCAATTTTTTTGGGATCGAACCATTCAATTCATGTGTTTGGCTGAATATAAGACATGAGCTAATTATTTAAGACAGGACCACCAGTCATGCATGCAAAGGGTGGCCATTTGATTCGACCAATTTGGTTGGGTGGAATGGTTCAGCATCTTCAAGGCATATTCTCTTTTTTTGACTCGAACCATTCATGTGCTTTATAACCAAACATGTCTATTTTCTGAACGATCCCAACCCATTCATGACCACCCTTGCAACCAAACGCACGTCATCTTACAAAAACCAAATAATCCCACAATACTAAGGCGCGGTGCATTAACTTCTACCTCGTTTCTTGTTTCTTCACATATCAACCAATAAGAATCCAATGATATACTTTTTGTGACATAGTAACTCATATTTAGTTAGTTAAATGGATGACCTAGAACTACGTGCAGGCCCTATAAACCAAGACGCCTACAAATAAAAAACTGAGACGGAGAGGGTAGTTCAGCATGTATCTTTTTAGATTAATATAGTCGGGATTCACCAAGGAGCAAAACCAAGTGGTAGGCTACTCCTGTCGTGTTGGCGTAGCAACTCAAGCAGGGTCAGTCCGCACACGAAATGGCGACACACTTAACAGGACCCCTTTGGCATACATGTGGCTCATCCACCATCTTGTTCCATGTGTGATGCACCAAATTACAGTTCGGAGCAGCGGTTGGAATAGGAGGCACCCCGGTCGTAGCGCCACAGTAGTAGAAAATGAGCGATGAGGGGTCAAATCACAAAGCCCCACCTTTCCCGCATTAAGCTGGACGGATGAAGCAACCATCATTTCACTCTAGCACACAAGAGCATAAAGAAAAGAGAAAACAATGATGCGTGCGGCAGCTACCTAGGGCACCCTAGGGTAGGGGTCTCCACTACAGATCCTTTTTTTTGAAAGCGCCTCCACTACAAATCGGCTTCTCCCTCGTCCTCTTGAAGAAAATCGATGATGAGTGTGGCGGTAGGGTTTGTAGGAGTACTACGGCGTGCGGGGCCACGTCGTAGTAAACGGGTTCGAGTCGACGCCTTAAATATATGTGGGCCGCTTGGTTTTACGGGAATGAGGCAGCATTTTGGCTTCGGGGACTAGTGGAGATATAGCACATACAAAAAATTGTGGACGTAGGTTCGACCGAAAGGCAATGATGCATGGGCCCTGCATTTTGATATACCCGGGGCCGCGTGAAATTTGCTACTCTACTCAAAACTAGTAAGGTACACATGTATTGAACGCATGAGATTTCAAAACCAAATTATGAATAAATACACACTATAGCATGTAAAGCTTTGAGTCATATATGCATGATGTAGATGTTCGTTTAGTTCTTATAGCTCATCTCATTTAAAATAAATTAGTTTTATAAAAATGTAAAGATTCATGGGGTTGTGCATTGTAAATCATAAAGTAAAAAACAAATAATGGCAATTCATTTAAAAAAATAATCAATTATGATACAGAAGATTCTAGAACAAAGGAGAAGTGCTTGTGTTTTGAGGTTTGTGCATTATGCTTAAGTTCAACCATGGAGTCTTCTAAATTGTACATGTGGCAGATCTGGTGGAATGTTGATGATATCCAACAGCCAGTAGTGCTCGGATTTTCCCATCTCTGCACTGTCGGGTTAGCTTCATCCAGGGACCATCTTTCCAAGTTATTGGCGCACTATATAGTTCTTGTGCCATAGTTGCATGTTTTGGAAAAAAGCTACTAGTGGGTTGTACTATCTATTTAGGAATAGAAGATGCATACGTGGAAGTTGTAGGGAAAGAGATGACATGGAGCATCTCAATTCCTATGAGTAGGGATTGGAAAAGAGATGTCATTTGGTTCACATCATAGCAACTTTTCTATTGAATCTAGAGATGACATGTATCTCAATTCCTATGAGGAGGGATTAGTAAAGAGATGTAATTTGGTTCATATCATAGGAAATTTTCTATTGAATATACGCTAATGTTTATTTTCCTTTGAAATTAAGGGAGTATAGGAATCCATTCATATGAACCAAGTGTCTCTAAAGCTATAGAAATGATATCATGTTTATTTCCTTTGAAATGTAGAGTATATGAATCTATTCCTATGAACCAATTGGCTCTAAAGGAAAAAAAAATCCTATAAAAATCATATCATATAGAGTTCCTATGATATTCCTCGACACTAAAGGATGGCTGAAATTGCTGCGGGTGATACGATGGTCTTTCTTTGTAGACTCCTCACCCATCTTTATAGTACCTATCAAAGATGAATGAAATGACATATACAGGGTATTCTACATGTGCAATTTGGTACACGAAAACTCGGTAAAAGTTTGCGAGGTTCTAATTTTCAATAAAGCTATATGCACTGCATTTCGGAACAGAGGGAGCATACGGCAGTTGCTAACACTCACATGAAAGATTTGTGTGTAGGAGGAATGGTTGTTCTGTTAAATGACATGGCAAAACTGACACTGTCGGATGCCGATCTAACGGTTCTTACGGCGTTCGTCAGGAAAAGGCTTGTGGCAAACCTTTGTCGGATAATGATTTACGGACACATGCATTGCATTGATACGTGCCCCCCTCTCTCTCATGCACACGCACCCTCACGAGTCATGACTCTCCCGAGTCCTCTCGTGGACTCGCACGTCGCACCCATCCTCTATCTGCAGGTAGACGTCACGCACATATGTTCTCTTCACACCCTACCCTCAAAACTTCTAAAAAACAAAAGACGGCGCGCACATTTTATTTTAGCTCACACGTCACACACTTATACTATTACTCTTGCGGCGAACGTTCTTTGGGCATAGTATATATTGTACTCTCACGAAGAGAAGCGGTGCACGCACGCACTAGTTCTCTCACACCCACTCGCGGGTACACGTAGGAGCGCATTTTTTTGAAGCCGGTACAACAAAATCACTCCACTATATATAAAAGCAGGAGCCTTAGCGCTTGCTTTACTAGGGTTCCTCTCGTTCACTCTCTCGTGCTCTCCAGATCTAAGCAAGACATAGGTGGCCACACACTCTCTCAGCTCACGGTTGGTCACAAATCCGGCCGGACAACCTCGACCGGGGCAGGGGGTGTAGGTGCATCGTTCACACTGTCGTCGGTGGCGAGGGAGGAGACCAACGGCTGCCCGCACGTCCCAATCGGCGGCCGTGTCGTTCTCTCCGAGAGAGCGCCGGCTCGGGAGGGCCTCCAACCCCTTCTTCCTCCCTGTGGTATTGTGGCCAAGATGCGGCCTCCTGACGCAGTCTTTGCCACATGTCGACAACCCTCAGGTATATATTCCTTCGAAACCTGCCTTGCTCTACTGCCCCAGCTCTTCCCCCTTCATGTGGATCCTTTTCTACTTTCGTCTGCTGTTACAAAGCCACCTAGACTTCTACTATTATTAGAAGTAATGCTAGTTCATACAGTGAACTCAAAGCGTTGGTTCAAACAGGGAAGAAAGTGGAAAAGCTGTAGCATGAATCTAGGACTTGGTTCTAAGAGGAAACGGGGGAAAGTAGTAATATGTGTCACTGTTTAAATAACCGTATTTCGTATTTGCGCAAACAAGGATGTCTGTCTCCATATCGTTTCGGGATGTCTGTCTCCGTATCGTTTCTATCCGCGCAATCAAAAGCACACACCTCAGTTTTAGTACAACTGCGCAAAATGAGATGGCTATCCCTCGTTGCCGTCGTCTAACCTCCCGTCTTCAAGGTATCCCTACATTGGTAGTAACTAAGGTAGAATGACCAACGCAATCTAAAAGAAGCTGATTCGTACATTTTACTTCCAGATTGCAGTGCAGGGACGAGCGAAAACAACTGCATCCTAGTCCGGAATGCACTTTCTACCAGTTCATCCATGGACCGAGGACTAGCTGGCACGGCTGCACGGCGGTTTTTTGGACAGGTGCACGGACAAGAGGCATTGTGGTCTGCTTATTTCTGCAAATAGCGGTGCTTAAATTTAGTGGAATGCACAAGCATTTCAGCTGGTCAGTACACTACATAGTTCAGTTCAGCATTCCAGCTGAGACCACAATTATAATTGGTTATTCTGGAATGAGAGAACCTAACCCTGGATGGTGCCAACAAGGAAAAACCAGAGTGAACTCCAGGAAATTTAAGCCTGCCGGGAGGCCCTTTGCTCAGAGAAGCCTTGCTTGTTTTTTCCTGATTTGTAAACCTTCTCACAACTTTGTCTTTTGCTGTGAACTAGTATATGTTTGTTATGTTCTATGAATCATTGAGATGTATAAAATTGCTTAACTTATGCTTTTCAAGATTTTTATGAAGACGAGTTTAATTGTGAGTGTTCCACATGAGCGCTGGACTAGCGTGTGAATGTTTGGAATTTATTACATTGTGGCCTCAATTAACTGCATGAACCACTTTAACAAGATACATAGTAGTTTCTTATATGTCAGACAGCAGATTGTTGATTGTTAGCTGGTCGATAGTCTAGTGTTGAAGCGAGCTGAGCCAATGTGCCGTGTTTTGCACAACTGCTTACAAGTGGGGTAGCACCAACAGTGTTTACAAGTACTTATTTATATGTCGGTGCACGGTTCTCGAATGAGTGCTCTATTTCATCAAAAAACACACTGCTCGTATGGTAAACCGTGACAACTTATGTCTTACCATGCCATATTCATGAAAAAACTAGTGAGGACGCATCTATTTCGGCACCAATTACGATGGTTCTCACATGATTCACGGGCACACAAAAGTAGCAGCAGTTCCCATAGACGGATTCAAACATAGCACTAGCCCCAGAGGGGTCGATAACAGGCAAGGTTCGGATAATTAGAAACAATCCAAACTACTATTAAACACTAGCTGGGGCAACTATTTCATGCCTCGATCTAATTTGGGCTGGACACAAGACGGACCTTCCCATGAACATCATCGAGGATGTCCCGCAGCAGCTCAATCATGTGAACCTTCATGAAGACAACCTTGTGGCCTTGCCACTGATAAACTTGTTTGTGGAGGCATGCCACGTCATCTTCCTGCCTAAGCTTGACAAGAACAGTATGCCTCACAAACGAAGGAGTAGCTTTGAACTTCTTGTGCTTCAGTACACCCTGGACAACACGCCTGACAACAGTGAGGCTGGAATACAACTCTTCATTGGTATAACCGCAAATGGCTTCCAGGATCCAACAGCCTAAGAACTCTGTTTTCCCAGTGCGTATATTCAGGTCGTCCGCCTCATAGCAAGTGACATGCACAACCACACAATCCTTGTCTGCATCAGGGCTCTAATTGAAACAGAAACAAATTCTGAATTACTTTTCAGTATAAGAACCACAAGTTATTTAAACCACTATGTATAGCATGGCATCGAAGCTAATAAAATTTTGCATTATTAATCACCACATACTTCCATTTCTAAAGAAAATCACCACATACTTAGATGAAAAACCACAATCGAGATCGGCAAAGAAGGAAATCACCTTGGGCAGCTCAGCGGGGGGGGCACATCCTCGAAGGGGGAAAACTGCTCCTGCAGTGCCACGGGGGCCGTAACCTCAAACGGGGCGTTGACCATCTCAGTAGTGGCCGTGAGCGTATCTGGGGTCGGCTCGGTGGTTGCCTCCATATTCTTGGAGCTCTCTGTCTCGTGGGGATCAGCCTCCCGTGCCTGCTCCAATATCGGCAGATCTTTGCCTGGTTCTCCTTGGTCCATCATGAAACTGACAAATACTAGGAGACCACTGAAAGGAAAACACAATCGCAATGACAATAAAACAAAAAAGAGAGTGAGGATCGGTTACTGCTTTGCAAAAGTTCTTTTTTTTCTCTGAACGAAAATATACCAACATCACGGATCCGCTTACCTTCGCTTCGTTGGGAGAGAAGAACAGTGGTAGATGCGAGTGTTGCCTTTCTTGAAGACGGTGAGGGAGAAGGGGATTTAGCGAGGAGTGAAATGATGGTTGCTTCGTCCGTCAAACTTAGACAACGGGGAGGTGGGGTTTTGTGATACGACAGCTCGTTACTGCCGCGCTACGACAGGGGTGACTCTCCGCCTGCATACTACCTGCTAATTTGGTGGATGGCATTTGGGCCCGCGCACTACATGGCCCGCATGTCGGTGAACAAAAGTATAACGGCATTCAGTAGAGGGAGACGTTTCAATGACCTAGGAGGAGCCAGAAGCCGTAGAGTGTCTCCACTGTACTAGTAGTAATTGTTTTTCTGGGTAGCTGTAGAGTGCCTCCACTACACTAGTAGTAATTGTTTCTCTGGGCCCAAGACAAAACAGCCAATCCACACTAGTAAATAGTAAAATCAATTCAAAAGGCGCTACCCACACCCAGCACACCCCCCTCCCCCACAAAAAAAAACCCGGGTGCTCTTCTTCCTCCTCACTCCCACCCACCTCACATCAGCTCGCTCCACTCGTACCGCCAAATTCCTCACCTCACTCCTACAGAAAACCCCAGCTCCCCTTCTTCCTCACTCCTACAGAAAACCCCCAGCTCCCCTTCTTCTTTGCTCGTTCTACAACTAGGCTCGTCATTCGTTACTTTGCTCAAATCCGTGAGCGCGACGCGATGCCCTCGAGGAAAATGGAGTCGGCTGACCCCAGCGCCAAGAAGATGACGCTCCCGCCAGCGGCGACTCCTGTTGTAGATCCCGCACCCGGCAGCGCGGGGAGAAGCGGTGACCCCGCCCCCACTGGATCCCAGGAACCCGTAGAATCTTGGGTGGACCGCATCAGCGATCTCCCGGACACCGTCCTTGGGGAGATCATCTCGCTTCTCCCCACCAAGTATTGCTGCCGCACCCAAGTCCTCTCAATTCGGTGACGCCCTCTATGGCGCGCCGTGCCCCTTAATCGCGACTGTCGTCAGCTATCTCTCTTCAATGATTTTGAAATCCCCAGAGCCATCATCTCCTCCCACCAGGGCTCCATTCAAAGCCTCTGCATCCCGTCATGCTACCTAAGCAAGCATACCATGCCCTGCACGGTGGACGCCTGGCTGAAATTCACAAAACTACAGCTGCTTGAGTTCTACTATTCCCCTGGAAATCACATACCACATACAGAACGCCATGAACTTGTGCCCTCAGCACCGATGTCCATCTCGCGGTTTTCCTCCTCTCTCCACACCGCCACCTTTGCGCTGTACTACCTTCCCGACAATCTGGTACTAAACATTCGACTCCCATTTCTCAAGAAACTTTCACTTGTGCCGGTTCGTATATCGGAGGCCTCATTGCATAGCATCATCCACTCCAGTTACCCTGCGCTGGAGTGCTTGGTGCTTGTTTTCACAGTTAGAATCGGTTGTCTCCAAATAAAGTCGCCTAACCTTGTAAGAATTGGAATTTCTTTTGACGGAAGGCAACTCATCATCCAAGATGCCCCTTCACTTCAAAGGTTGATCCTTGATTCTAGTTATTCACCGTTGCAAATAACCGTCCTCTCTGCGCCTAAACTGGAGACCTTGGGTGTAATACATGATCTCTGTGCTCATTTCAATATGGTGTTTGGCTCCACAGTTCTTCAGGTACTTTATATTATCATCTACACTTGTAACCATATGTTGCATTTTAAATTTCTATGCATAATTTATATATCATCTTGGAGTACACATTTTGTACTAATATTATGCTCTATGCTCAATGAAGAGTTTCTCCATGGATGGCCTATCAATGGTGCTGGATTCTGTCAAGATCTTATATATCCAAATGAATAGTTTTGATCTGAACAAGATTATTGGCTTCCTGCAATGCTTTCCATGTCTGGAGAAGTTGTATATAAAGGTGATAATTTCACGCACATTGGAAGCCCGCATATAGTGTACTAGAATTAACCATTCAGTTGTTGCTCTTTCGACACTCTTCTTTTAGACCTTAACTATTTTCAATTTTCATGTCTATTTAGGCAACAGGACGGGGTAAAAAAGTTATAACCAATCGGTGGATTCGTAAGCATCGGGAGTTTCTCACTTCTCATGAGATTCGATTGAAGACAATAACACTAGAACGATATGTAGCCAACCGTGCAAACACAAGATTTGTCACATTCTTCCTGCTGAATGCGAGGTTACTATTGTCCACAGGCTTAAGTTTATCAGCAGCATGGTTTTGACGGATGGGTATGTTGAAGAGCAAAAAAAGGAGTTTCAGGTGGGCAAAAGAGCTTCTGAACATGTCGGGCTTCTATTTACAACATATTGTGGTCATAATCCAGTAAATTTTACGATCCAGGATGTTCATTCTATGGACCTGACCGATCCATTTGACTGTGACTGCCGAAAACAGTGCTGGAGTTAGATGTTGTTGCCCTTTTCAATCTGGGTTTTTTTGTAAACCTGATGAACAATCAACCCTCATGCTTTTGTACAGTTTGTAAGCTGGAGTTAGATGTTCCTGCCCTTTTCAACTCGGCTGTGACTGTCATATTTTCTTTGAAACAAGGCAAATGGCTTGCCATTCGTTTAATTTAGAGTGAAATATTGTAACAAATCACAACCAAGGGAAATAACATCACTCACGCTGTCACATCCCTACCTTCTGGTGCTGCCTAGTGTTTGCATCTTGCTTGCAACATGTTTAACTTTCATGGAAATTTGAAATGGGGATGTTCAAACCCTAGCATCAAAAGGAATTCAAATAGGTTCAACCAAAATATTTTTCAATGATTTCAAAATGCCCTTTAAAAATGTTCATCATTTCTGGATCAAGGTGGAAGCATCTACCAAAAATGGTTCACATTTTTGCAGGACATATTTGGACTTTGAATTAATCCAAACATATTTGAATTGGGGCTATTTAAATGCTATATATATTTTAGATGCTCCAAAAATGTTGGAAATTGTTAAGGGTCACTGGAATAATTCAGAAAGCACCCATAATTATTTCCAGGATTTTATGAAATGGTTTAGCATCATTACTAAACCAAAACAGAGACACAAAATAGAAAACAGAAACAAGAGAGAGAGAGAGAAGTGCTCACCTGGCAACCTACTGTGCGGACCAACACTGTAGCCCGTGCCGGCCCAGCCCACCTCCACCTCCCCTGTCGTCTTCCTCCCCAGGCCAGTAGGCAGAGCGCGTGCTTGCCGCGCATGCACACGCGCCCGAGCCACCTCCTGCCTGGCTGCCTGCGTCCCCGATGCCCTGGACGCCTCCATGTGTCGCCACGCAACACTCCGGACCCCCTCGCTCTCTCCCTCTCCCTCGTTCCCCTCCTCTGTATCGCTCTCACACGCACAGCCGAACGCCGCCGCCACCGCTCACACTGCGGGCAGCCGCAGCCACCCCCGTGCCTCATCGTCGTGACCACGAGAGCCACCAACCCATGTAGCACCTCTCCACCGAAGGAAGCGATCCCGGACGGCCTCCATCGTCTCCACCGCCGCCTTCTCCACCACCGGCCGCCGAGGATCTTCTCCGTTGATTCGGCCACTCCGGCGCGTCCCCAAGCCCGCTAACCATCCCTGCAGCTGCGTGGTGAGCCGCTGAACCGTTCCCCCTTGCCCCATCGTCCCTAGCATCCTGTAGCCGCCGCCCCCATGAGATCCGAAGCCGCCGCCGTTAGGCCTCATCGCCGCCGCGGCCAGAGATAGCTATGACGACAACCAAGAACTGCAACATGCTCAGAACACCGTCAGGAGCCTAGAATGCTCACCCGTTGCTCCTGCCGTGCGCTGTAGCGTCGTTTTCGCTGATGCCCGAACTCCGGCCGCCGCCTCACTCGCCACCGCCGACGCCACAGCTCACCCCAGCTCCTCTCGCTTGCTCCGTCAGATGCGCGCAAACCACAGCAACCCATAGCCGCACACCACGCGTGAAATGGTGCCCTGTATCGGGAGCACGGTGAACCTCCGCCGTTGGGCTGGTCGTCGCCGGCCAAAGTCCGACGATGATGACGTGGCTCCATCATTAGCGCTAATCACTGCATCACTAAACCACCCTGAGACACTGACAGTGGGCCCCTGCACCCATTTAGGTTAGCATAATTCTCTGTTTAGATTAGTGCTAAGCATGTGGCCCCACGTGTCAGCTTGACTTTGACTTAGTCAACATTGACCGAGCCCACCTGTCGGCGACCTAACTGGCCCTGGGTCACTGACCAGTGGACCCCACTGGCCAGGTTTGACCTGGACCGCCCCTGTTGACTTGATGACATCACAATGATGTCATGCTGACGCATAAAGCATTTACTGGATTTATTCTTATATTGGAAATTCCAGAAAATGTTGCAAACTTCAAAAATTCATAGTAAATCAACCGTAACTCCAAATAAAATAATTTATATATGAAAAATGATCAGAAAAATCCAATATATCCATCTGTACTAATTTCATGCATGACCGAACAACTTGTGACTGCTGTTTAGTACAAATCATATGAATGGCATTTAAATAACCATATGTGGAGTTTGAATTTGAATATTGGATTCAAACCAACTTCATTTAATTTGTTTGTAGTTGCATTAGCCCAACACACTCATTTTGACATGTCATGATCATGCATCATATTGTGCATTGCATTGATTGTGTTTCTTCTTTGTTTGTCGGTGTTTGTCCCCTCTCAGTAGACGTGGTTCCGACGATGAGTTCGATGACACCAATGAAGAACTATATTATCTTCAGAAGTGCCAGGCAAGCAAAACCCCCTTGTTCATTCCGATACAATCCCACTCTCTCGCTCCTGCCCTATTTTACTGCATTAGGACAACAACGATACAATTGTTACTTGTTGTGGTAGTTGAACCCCTTTATCCTCCGCATGACCTGTCATTGCCACAGTAAACAGATGAAACCCACTAGCATGAGTAGGAGTTGTTTGAGCCCTGATGTGCCTACTCATTCATGCTTGTTTGTCATGCCTGCTATTGCTTAGAGTTGTGTCAGGTCTGATTCATCGGGGATGAATTGGAGGTGTGTGAACATGTCCTACTGTTGAGAGCTAAGTGTGTGAACACGATTTGGTAAAGGTAGCGGTGAGAGGCCATGTAGGAGTACATGGTGGGTTGTCTCATTGAAGCCGTCCTTAGGAACTGAGTTATGTGTTTGTGATCCATGAACAGCTACTACCACACATTGGGATCCTTAATTGACTCTCTCGACTTATTAATCAACCTGATCTCTGTCCAGGAGTTGCAACTAGTTTCTGGTGTTTGTAGGTAGTGTTAGTAGTCTACCAAGTGGCACCCGGTACAGGTGGGCTTGGGATAGACTAGGCACAGTGGCCCGGTGTACTAAGTGGCCCCTGGATGGTGGGCTTGGGAACCCTGCACACATCGTTTGGGGCCGTGAGCGACACCCCGGCCGAATCTCCTTGCGGATGGAACCCGAATAGGCGATAAACCTGGACTAGAGACTTGTGTGGTTAGTCAGGTCGTGGCCGACACCCTCGCCAGGCTTCCGCTTGAAGGTTGCCGAGATACATGACGTGTACATGGCGGTAAGTGGCGAGAGCGTGTGTGAATAAGTACACCCCTGCAGGGTTAATATGATCTATTCGAATAGCCGTGTCCGCGGAAAAGGACTTCTGGGTTGCCTGTATAGTTCATAGACAAGTGAAAGTGGATACTCTAAAATGCGTAAGATAAGCGTGAGTGCTATGGATGGCATTCTTGTAAGGAGAAGGGAGCGGATCCATAGTGGTGTATTGATATGGTGAATATGTGGACTCGTGTGCGCCACCTCAAAGAGTTACATTGCAGTTGTAGTTCAGAATAGCCACTGAGTCAAAGCTGGCTTGCTGCAGTTAAACCCCACCATCCCTTTGTTGATAATGATGCATATGTAGTTAGTTCTGATGTAAGTCTTGCTGGGTACATTTGTACTCACGTTTGCCTATTTTACATTTTTGCAGAGAGACTTCAGTCTCGCTAGTAGTTCTGCGTGGACTTCGACGTTTAGCTTGTTACCTCAGCTACGATCTTGTGCCCTCGGCAGGATCTGGTAGTTAGTCAGGCTTCTCAGCCTTTTTCATTTGTAGTTGTCTGTACTCAGACATGTTAAGCTTCCGCATGTGCTTTGACTTGTATGCTCTGATTGTTGGGTCATGAGGCCCATGTTTGTAATATCTCGCTCCTCGAAGCCTATTGAATAAAATACTTGAGTTGTAGAGTCATGTTGTGATGCCATGTTGTATTTGCACATATCGAGCATATTGTGTGTATGTTATTGAAATGCTTGGTATGTGTGGGATCTGGCTATCTAGTTGTTTATCCTTAGTAGCCTCTCTTACCGGGAAATGTCTCCTAGTGCTTCCACTGAGCCATGGTAGCTTGCTAGTGCTCCGGAACACTTAGGCTGGCCAGCATGTGTCCTTCTTCGTTCCTGTGTCTGTCCCTTCGGGGAAATGTCATGCGATGAATACCGGAGTCCTGTTAGCCCGCTACAGCCCGGTTCACCGGAGTCCTGCTAGCCCAGTGCTACAGCCTGGATTCACTCGCTGATGACCGACACGTTCGATGATGGGTCATGGATGCCTGTCCCTGTAACTTTGTGCCACTTTGGGTTTACGACTAGCCATGTCAGCCCGGGCTCCTTATCATATGGATGCTAGCGACACTATCATATACGTGTGCCAAAAGGCGCAAACGGTCCTGGGCAAAGGTAAGGCGACACCCGTGGGAATACCGTGCATGAGGCCGCAAAGTGATATGAGGTGTTACATGCTAGATCGATGTGGCATTGAGTCGGGGTCCTGACAGCTTTGGTATCAGAGCTTGACTGCCTGTAGGATTACCAAGCCAAACTGGTCGAAGTTGAGTCTAGAAATGCTTTAGTTATATGTAGGGGAATTGATTGTGGGATGGGAACGTAAGGCTCTTTTTACTCCTTTACCTTATGCCCTTCTGATATGAGTCATCTTATCTTTCCTATGGGGTTAAGGAACTAGGCTTTCTCTTCTTTCTATCAGGATCACGTGTTACTAATCCGTAGACTTATAGGATTGTTGGTTTCAAGCCTCAGTTAAGTTCCTACAACTTCCGTATGTTAATTGTTGATCTCGAAACCTTGATATTGTGCTTCTGAGTGGCTATACCACCATTTTGTAGGATGTCTTATATCTTTTGAGCATTTACAGCCGTTATGCTATCCGAGTCATCCCAGGTTTCTAAATAGTCTGATGCATTTGCAAATCCCTTCTTTCTGTTCCCGATGTCCTTTTGGGTCAGATTAACCACACTACCCAGTGTGTTGAGGTACTTCATTGCCTCGACGTATATGTTGGAGCCATTATTATGACCCTAGGTGTCATAGGGAGTCACCTAGTAATCTAGCAATGCTTGTATTCCCAGTGTGATGATTCTGGCCTTCATTCTCGAAAGCATCCCGTGATGCCACTTAGTAGTAGGTATTCTACTCCTGGGTTTCTGAACCCGAGATTTCCCTACTTACTTCATGTTGTTAGTGTTGCTCGTACCTTTAGGATATTAGTAACCTTTGCGATAGTCTTCGAGGTTAGTGGTATATCATTCTTCCAATACCATGAACCATTATGGCAGAAGTTCTTTGAACCAAAAGATCGCAACCAGAATGCTCTTGATGAGTCCTCCATTCATAGTTGTGAATCTGCCAGTCCTTCCTCTTCAGCATGGGTTATCTGGAAGAAATATGCTGAATTTGTTCGGCATACTAATCCATGCATCCACAACTCAGAAAAACATATGTTCCTTTGGGTTGTCCCTCTTTAGTTGTCTTCTGACCTCGTCTATCAATTGATAGTCAGGAGTAGTTATACATCCGTTTTCATCGATGCCACTACTCTTGTGGTCCGTCAAGCCATTCTATTCCGGAATGACTAGGAGAAACAAACTCCAGTACCTCATCCATATCCAGGATTGGGTCAAAGCAGTTGTGTTCCGCAGATCAAATACTAATCCATCTTTTGTTCTGTTCTACCTTGGAGTATCACCATCTTTATATTAAGGTTATCATGGGAATTGCACACCATCCGATGCACTCTTGATACAGTGATACTTCTTGCCATCGATATTCATTCCTTGGTTCCCGTGTTATTATAACCGGAACGCCGACAAGTGAATCGTGATGTGTGAAATCTATACTCCTAGAAACTCGGTTGCTTGGTAGTAAATGGACAATAATCTCATTATTAGCATGTTGGTTATTGAATTATCATTCTAAGAGTGATTGTGCTACCTAGTCCATATTTTCGGTGCACTCTTTGATCAATGAGTTAGGAATGTGTCAATCCTTGCTTATTTGATCATATCGCCTTGCCCTGAAAAGAAAGATTGATCTTGAGCTTAGAAACATACCGGTGGTTCGTGATTTTCCGAATATCTTCTCGGAAGTATCACCAGGTCGTCACCTGACCGCTATGTTGGGCTCGTGATCAAGTTGGTTTCTTGTAAACCACCCATTCTCCAAGATTTTGTGTTGGATACCCTGAACTAGTTGGTTGAGCTAAACAACAACTTGGGAAGTTGGAAGATAAAAACTTTGCTTAAACTCAGTTCATTTCAAAGGGATATCTTTTTTATATGTGTGTTGAAGAAAGATGATATCTTCATCCATTGGTCCTCGTGATCAGTTGTTGGATCTATCATCTTATCAAAACTTTGATTTGAGTGTGGGCTATCCTCAAATCAAGCCAGAACCAACAATGTTTGTAATGTTGTTTTACTCGTGGATTTTCCTCGAGCTTACACCATTATATCTTTTGGGTCTGACCAGTGCTATCACTTGTTCACATATTTATGGAATTCCTTCTTCATGGAAACCGGGATGAATTGTTGTTGAGCCCATCAGCAACATATTTAACCTCCCCCATGATTCGTGTTAAACATTAAGCTAGTGTTGGAAACTTTGTAAACAATGCCTTCATGTTCCGCTCATGAAGCATATGTTTGGATGAAAGTAGCGACTTTCTCTAAGTTCACGTGCAATCGATGCAAGTTGCCGCCATGAATTCGAGAAAGCTTGTTGTTGCTTCCTCTGGAATCGTCCCAAGTTGGTCATGCACATGTGCGAAGTACTCTATGGTTGGTAGGTTGGCCGCCTCCATTCTATATGGGTTTCCTAGCACACCAAGCCACTGATTGATTTGTTCAAGGGAAAAGGAGTTGTTGTTCGAATACTAGTTCATGCACAAGACTTCATTATCCTCGTTGATGGTTCCCCACTTGAACTCGGTAGTGTTTTATTATAAGACTACTACTTGGCCATGTTTGTCTGGGACAACGTGTTCACATGTTTGTAGCAGAACCAGCTCATGTTTTGGAGCTTGCTATCGTAGTTCATTTCCCGAGAATCTCGCAACTTCATCTCGTCGGTTTGTGTTGCGAACTTTCATTTTTCTTTCTAGACTCGATGAGTCTAGATTATTCTGACACCAACTAGATCTGAATCTCAGGCAGATATGATGGTTGGAACGTTTTCCAAGAATTATAATATTGGTCTCTCTGTAACCAGTAAAGTGGATGTCGTGGCCAACACACCCAACCAGAAGACCTGTTATTGTAGTATCTTGATTTTTGAAAGTTGGCCACCTCCCCATTTGGATTTCATAGGATTTACTCCCTGGATGTCCCTTATGGATTTTTGTATCCCCAAAGTCCAATCTTTTACTTGATGTTCTAGATATCAAACCATTTCTATGAATGGGTTACGCTAGCACATCAAGGAGAACATTAGAAGTGGAGTGCTAAATGTCTCTCGGTTGATCATCCAGATTTTGTTTCCTTGGCCTCGCTAAGATGAAATCTGAGAAAGTGTTATCTTCCTTTGCATTTGCATCCTCCATCACCATTCATCATGGTAGTAAGTTGTGTTGCCAGGATCCTTGACACGGATATTGGTAAAACCTTGATGAATATGGAAATGCTCAAGTTCTTGAGAGCACGCACAAGCGCTAGGTGTTATCATCGGCACTAACTGGGGTTGCTCTCAGTTTCCTCGGTTATGCTATAACTTTTCAAACAGTGGACTCACTCTCTACTGTTGGGCTTCTCCCCAGTTACTAAAATCATCCCTTGTGTTGTCTTCAACAAGGTAATCCACATCATCCATACTAGTCCGAGCATGTCATTCTACCGAACTCCTCCAAATGATTGATTGTGATTTGCCTTAAGCTGGTGTAAAGAGTTTCAATGATCGTTGAATCAAAGGTAATTCTTTTGCCACTTAAGGGATAATTCTACGAGTCACCTTCCCTAAGGTGCATCGTTATGGTATCATGGCAACTCAACTCCTCGCTACGATGACAACCATTCACCACCTTCTTAAGGGTAGAATTGTTGTCTACCTAGTGAACCCTCATCACCTATCTCACTCCATTCCTTCAGATGTATGCTTCATGTCTCACCTCGAGAGATGTTTCAATGTCTCATTCCATGAGTTGATCCTAAGTTGTTCGACCTTCGAGAAGATCGATCCTTCCAGAATCTTTCTTTCCCTCTCTTTGTCATGTTAGTTGGAGTTCTCAGAGCAAGACGTCGAGACAAGATGATGATTGAATCAAGGTTCTTATGAAGTGCAACCTGGATCGTGAAGATTGTGCTAGCTTCGTGTCCCCTCTGTCTTCTTACCTCACGTCCTGAATCTCGGGTCGAGATTCTTGTTTAGTGGGGGTAAGTTGTCACATCCCTAGCTTCTGGTGCTGCCTAGTGTTTGCATCTTGCTTGCAACATGTTTAACTTTCATGGAAATTTGAAATGGGGATTTTCAAACCCTAGCATCAAAAGGAATTCAAATATGTTCAACCAAAATATTTTTCAATGATTTCAAAATGCCCTTTAAAAATGTTCATCATTTCTGGATCAAGGTGGAAGCATCTACCAAAAATGGTTCACATTTTTGCAGGACATATTTGGACTTTGAATTAATCCAAACATATTTGAATTGGGGCTATTTAAATGCTATATATATATTAGATGCTCCAAAAATGTTGGAAATTGTTAAGGGTCACTGGAATAATTCAGAAAGCACCCATAATTATTTCCAGGAATTTATGAAATGGTTTAGCATCATTACTAAACCAAAACAGAGACACAAAATAGAAAACAGAAACAAGAGAGAGAGAGAGAAGTGCTCACGTGGCAACCTACTGTGCGGACCAACACTGTAGCCCGTGCCGGCCCAGCCCACCTCCACCTCCCCTGTCGTCTTCCTCCCCAGGCCAGTAGGCAGAGCGCGTGCTTGCCGCGCGTGCACACGCGCCCGAGCCACCTCCTGCCTGGCTGCCTGCGTCCCCGATGCCCTGGACGCCTCCATGCGTCGCCACGCAACACTTTGGACCCCCTCACTCTCTCCCTCTCCCTCGTTCCCCTCCTCTGTCTCGCTCTCACACACACGGACGAACGCCACCGCCGCCGCTCACACTGCGGGCAGCCGCAGCCACCCCCGTGCCTCATCGTCGTGACCACGAGAGCCACCAACCCATGTAGCACCTCTCCACCGAAGGAAGCGATCCCGGACGGCCTCCATCGTCTCCACCGCCGCCTTCTCCACCACCGGCCGCCGAGGATCTTCTCCGTCAATTCGGCCACTCCGGCGCGTCCCCAAGCCCGCTAAGCATCCCTGCAGCTGCGTGGTGAGCCGCTGAACTGTTCCCCCTTGCCCCATCGTCCCTAGCATCCTGTAGCCGCCGCCCCCATGAGATCCGAAGCTGCCGCCGTTAGGCCTCATCGCTGCCGCGGCCAGAGATAGCTATGACAACAACCAAGCACTGCAACATGCTCAGAACACCGTCAGGAGCCTAGAATGCTCACCCGTTGCTCCTGCCGTGCGCTGCAGCGTCGTTTTCGCCGATGCCCGAACTCCGGCCGCCGCCTCAGTCGCCACCGCCGACGCCACAGCTCACCCCAGCTCCTCTCACCTGCTCCATCAGATGCGCGCAAACCACAGCAACCCATAGCCGCAAACCATGCGTGAAATGGTGCCCTATAGCGGGAGCACGGTGAACCTCCGCCGTTGGGCTGGTCGTCGCCGGCCAAGGTCCGACGATGATGACAGTGGGCCCCTATAGACATTGACAGTGGGCCCCTGCGCCCATTTAGGTTAGCCTAATTCTCTGTTTAGATTAGTGCTAAGCATGTGGCCCCACGTGTCAGCTTGACTTTGACTTAGTCAACATTGACTGGGCCCACCTGTCGGCGACCTAACTGGCCCTGGGTCACTGACCAGTGGACCCCGCTGGCCAGGTTTGACCTGGACCGCCCCTGTTGACTTGATGACATCACAATGATGTCATGCTGACGCATAAAGCATTTACTGGATTTATTCTTATATTTGAAATTCCAGAAAATGTTGCAAACTTCAAAAATTCATAGTAAATCAACCATAACTCCAAATAAAATAATTTATATATGAAAAATGATCAGAAAAATCCAATCTATCCATCTGTACCAATTTCATGCATGATAGAACAACTTATGACTAATGTTTAGTACAAATCATATAAATGGCATTTAAATAACCATATGTGGAGTTTGAATTTGAATCTTGGATTCAAACCAACTTCATTTAATTTGTTTGTAGTTGCATTAGCCCAACACACTCATTTTGCCATGTCATGATCATGCATCATATTGTGCATTGCATTGATTGTGTTTCTTCTTTGTTTGTCGGTGTTTGTCCCCTCTCAGTAGATGTGGTTCCGACGATGAGTTCGATGACACCGATGAAGAACTATATTATCTTCAGAAGTGCCAGGCAAGAAAAAACCCCTTGTTCATTCCGATACAATCCCACTCTCTCGCTCCTGCTCTATTTTACTGCATTTGGACAACAACGATACAACTGTTACTTGTTGCGGTAGTTGAACCCCTTTATCCTCTGCATGACCTGTCATTGCCACAGTAAAGAGATGAAACCCACTAGCATGAGTAGGAGTTGTTTGAGCCCTGATGTGCCTACTCATTCATGCTTGTTTGTCATGCCTACTATTGCTTAGAGTTGTGTCAGGTCTGATTCATCGGGGATGAATTGGAGGTGTGTGAACATGTCCTACTGTTGGGAGCTAAGTGTGTGAACACGATTTGGTAAAGGTAGCGGTGAGAGGCCATGTAGGAGTACATGGTGGGTTGTCTCATTGAAGCCGTCCTTAGGAACTGAGTTCTGTGTTTGTGATCCATGAACAGCTACTACCACACATTGGGATCCTTAATTGACTCTCTCGACTTATTAATCAACCTGATCTCTGTCCAGGAGTTGCAACTAGTTTCTGGTGTTTGTAGGTAGTGTTAGTAGTCTACCAAGTGGCACCCGGTACAGGTGGGCTTGGGACAGACTAGGCACAGTAGCCCGGTGTACCAAGTGGCACCCGGATGGTGGGCTTGGGAACCCTGCACACATCGTTTGGGGCCGTGAGCGACACCCCGGCCGGATCTCCTTGCGGATGGAACCCGAATAGGCGATAAACCTGGACTAGAGACTTGTGTGGTTAGTCAGGTCGTGGCCGTCACCCTCGCCAGGCTTCCGCTTGAAGGTTGCCGAGATACATGACGTGTACATGGCGGTAAGTGGCGAGAGCGTGTGTGAAGAAGTACACCCCTGCAGGGTTAATATGATCTATTCAAATAGTCATGTCCGCGGAAAAGGACTTCTGGGTTGCCTGTACAGTTCATAGACAAGTGAAAGTGGATACTCTAAAATGCGCAAGATAAGCGTGAGTGCTATGCATGGCGTTCTCGTAGGGAGACGGGAGCGGATCCATAGTGGTGTATTGATATGGTGAATATGTGGACTCGTGTGCGCCACCTCAAAGAGTTACATTGCAGTCGTAGTTCAGAATAGCCACTGAGTCAAAGCTGGCTTGCTGCAGTTAAACCCCACCATCCCTTTGTTGATAATGATGCATATGTAGTTAGTTCTGATGTAAGTCTTGCTGGGTACATTTGTACTCACGTTTGCCTATTTTACGTTTTTGTAGAGAGACTTCAGTCTCGCTAGTAGTTCTGCGTGGACTTCGACGTTTAGCTTGTTACCTCAGCTACGATCTTGTGCCCTCGGCAGGATCTGGTAGTTAGTCAGGCTTCTCAACCTTTTTCATTTGTAGTTGTCTGTACTCAGACATGTTAAGCTTCTGCATGTGTTGTGACTTGTATGCTCTGATTGTTGGGTCATGAGACCCATGTTTATAATATCTCGCTCCTCGGAGCCTATTGAATAAAAGACTTGAGTTGTAGAGTCATGTTGTGATGCCGTGTTGTATTTGCACATATCAAGCATATTGTGTGTATGTTATTGAAATGCTTGGTATGTGTGGGATCTGGCTATCTAGTTGTTTATCCTTAGTAGCCTCTCTTACCGGGAAATGTCTCCTAGTGCTTCCACTGAGCCATGGTAGCTTGCTACTGCTCCGGAACACTTAGGCTGGCCGGCATGTGTCTTCTTCGTTCCTGTGTCTGTCCCTTCGGGGAAATGTCACGCGATGAATACCGGAGTCCTGTTAGCCCGTTACAGCCCGGTTCACCGGAGTCCTGCTAGCCCAGTGCTACAGCCTGGATTCACTCGCTGATGACCGACACGTTTGATGCTGGGTCATGGGTGCCTGTCCCTGTAAGTTTGTGCCACTTTGGGTTTACGACTAGCCATGTCAGCCCGGGCTCCTTATATATGGATGCTAGCGACACTATCATATACGTGTGCCAAAAGGCGCAAACGGTCCCGGGCAAAGGTATGGCGACACCCATGGGAATACCGTGCGTGAGGCCGCAAAGTGATATGAGGTGTTACATGCTAGATCGATGTGGCATTGAGTCGGGGTCCTGACACACACCGGCTGCTTGAGCTCACTGTGCATTACAGAAGCCAAGTGACTAGCCCCCACCACCCCCACCAGTCAACCCTCGTACTCCCCTCCGCCTGCGACTGGACCGGCGCATCTTCAACGGCTCCTGTTTGTTCCGTCTGAGGCCTCGTCGTCGTCCTCCGCCTTGCAGCCTTGGTTCGCTCGCCGTGCGCGGTGCGCCGCCCTCTTGCGTTGTCAACATCGTCAACAACCGAGAGGAACAAGGAGATGACTGTACGTGGAGAGGATGACAGTAGGGACCCACCAGCGTCATGGCAGTACGCAAGCAAGTGCCTCTATAGTACAAGCCCAAAAATATGGTTCCTCCTAATGGTTGTGCATTTGGGGCTCACACCATCGTCAACGTAGTCAATAAACGAGAGAATTACACTACGAGCGGCTGACACCAGGGACCCCGCAGGTCGCGTAGTTTTTTTTTAGGAACGAGTAGTTTTTTTTGAGACAATGAGGAACAAGCAGTTGTTATTTATACTAGTTTTAGCGACGAATCAGGGTAAGAATGAGGCTGTGCGGGGGCTGTGGCCCGTCTAGCCAAGGTTTTATTTATGTTTACCACATCATGAGCCCAATTGTGTTTTTTTCTTGCTGAAAATGGCTAGCCCAGTTCTAATTTTTTTAAAGAAATACCCAAACAAGGCCTACTTGCTTTATCGGCTCTGCTGGGTTGCAAATGTTTCAAGACGAGGAGAGTTTCATTCGGTTTGCCCAGAAATGGCCTGTACATTTTTAAAATACATCAAACTGGGAATTAGTTTCATTTTTTTCATTACAAGATCTTAAATTCCATTGATTTGTATGCGTGGACAATTATTTTGATTTTATATTTATATAAAATATTTTTCAAAATAGTTTGAATGTGAATCGATATTTCTGGATTAAAAACTGTTGACTGCACCGAAATATGCAAAATTTCGTATACTTTTTAACCGTGGCAACAATATGGGGTGTAATGCTAACAAAAAGAAGATGGACTCCAAAAAAATCTTAAGAATTAGCAAATGGGTTGTACATTATTAGAATTAATGGCAGATGGGTTGTATGTTGTTTTCCACAGATTTGAGGCTGACTTGTGCGCCTACTACAGGTTGACGCGTATGCTTTCATAAAAAAAATGGTTGACGCACACGTAATGCCCTGTCAACTTAGTCAACACACGAGAGCAGTGACTGTTGGATATCCATCCAACGGCTGTCGTGCTTCTTCAATCTCTGCTCTTCATGCTCCAGTCGCTCAAACAAGCGCCGGCGGGACTGCCTGCTCCCTCCTCCCGTGGCCGGCTATGCTGCCGCGTAGGCCTCACGGCCCCACCGTACTCCCATCGCTGGCCTAGCCATCCCTCTACTCACCCACACATGATGTTATTCTCCAGCGACGGCAGACGAACCAGTAAATCCTCGTACTCCTCCGCGTGGGAAACAACTGCCGAGTATTCCCTAGCTCCGTGTCGTTCCCTTCCTCGGCCTCGCCGTCGTCCACCGCCCTGGTGCTCTCGGCGCGACCTGGTCAACGTGGTCAATGAACGACATCCATCGGAAGTGGACTGTACGTGGAGAGGCTGACAGTTGGGTCCAGGGACGCACGCAAGGAAATGCCTCCTTATTACGCGCAAAATAATGATTCCTCCACCTGACAGCTAGGACCCACAGGAAGGGCCTCTGTATTTCGCGAAAAAAAATGTTCCCCCGCTGACAGGTCGGACCCACCAGCTATATCTTCGCACGCAAGGAAGTGCCTCCTTATTACGCCCAAAAAAATGAATACTCCCTGCTAGCTGGGACCCACCATATTGTTGGGCTGACTTATGGGCCTACTAAGTTGACGGGGACGGAGGGCTTTGTCAACTTAGTCAATACTCCAGTGATCGTATGATGTCCATTCAACGGCCATACGGCTTCTTCAACCTCTGGTCTTCTTGCTCCAGCCGCCCAAAGCAGCACCGGTCGTGCCGCCTGCTCCTGCCTCCCATGGTCGGCTGTGCTACTGCCTGCTCCTGCCTCCCATGGCCTGGCTCTGCGTCGTCCCCTTCGTAGGCCTCGCCGTCGTCCACTGCCGTGGTGCTCTCGGCGCGGCGTGGTCAACGACCGACTTCCATCGGAAGAGTATTGTACGTGGAAAGGCTGACAGCTGGGTCCATGGCAGCCGCAAGGAAGTGCCTCCTTATTACGCGGAAAATAATTATTCCTCCACCTGACAACGGGGACCCACCGGATGGGCCACCAGTATTTCGTGAAATAAATTGTTTCCCCTGACTGCTGGGACTCACCGGACGGGCCACCGTATTTCACAAAAAAATGTTCCCCCCGTTGTCAGCTCGGACCCACCGGAAGTGCCTCGTTAGTACGCACAAAAAATTGAATACTCCCCCGGCTAGCTGGGACCCACCTTGGTGGGAGGCTGTCTTGTGGGCCTACTAAGTTGACGGGGCCAAAGGGCTTCGTCAACTTAGTCAATATGAACGATTCTAGCTCCAGTGACCGTACGATGTCCATCGAATGGCCGTAGTGCTTCTTCAACCTCTGCTCTTCTTGCTCCAGCCGCCCAAAGCAGCACCGGTCGTGCCGCATGCTCCTGCCTCTCGTGGCCGGATGTGCTGCCGCGGAAGCCTCACCGCCCCTACTATTCCCACCGCTGGCCAGGCCCTGCGGTGACGGCAGCCTCACACCGCAGCCGAACCAGTGAACCCTCGTACTCCTCTCCACGCGGGCTTCCACTGCCGCGTCTTCCCCGGCTCCGCATCGTCCCCTTCCTAGGCCTCGTTGTCGTCCACCGCCGTGGTGCTCTACGCGCGGCGTGGTCAACATGGTCAAGGAACGACTTCCATCGAAAGAGTACTGTACGTGGAGAGGCTGACAGCTGGGTCCACGGCCACAGCCTAGTTTTTTTGTGATTTGCCAATTAAGTCGCTTTGTCAGGCCTGTTGGGCTACAAATCTTTCAAGACGAGGAGAGCTTTTCATTCGGCTAGCCGAGAAAATGGCCCATCAGTAATGAGAAATGGGTTGTACATTTTTAAAACACATCAAACCGGCAATTAGTTTCAAATATATTTTTTTCATTTCAAGATTTTAAATTACATTAATTTTTATGCATGGAGAATTTGTTGGATTTTATATTCATATACATTTATTTTTAAAATCAGTTTGAATGTGAGTCGAAATTTCGGGATTAAAAATAGTTCGGACTGCACCGAGATATGCAAAATTTCGTATAATTTTTTAACCGTGGCCACAATATGGGCTGTAATGCTAACAAAAAGAATATGGGCTCCAAAAAAACCTTAAGAATTAGCAAATGGGCTGTAAATTATTAGAAATAATGGCAGATGGGTTGTATGCTGTTTCCACAGAGTTGAGGCTTTCCAAAAAAAAGGTTGACGCACAAGCAGTGACGGTTGGATGTCCATCCAACGGCCGTCGTGCTTCTTCAATCTCTGCTCTTCCTGCTCCAGCTGCTCAAACAAGCACCAGTGGGACTGCCTGCTCCCTCCTCTCCGCGGCCGGCTGTGCTGCCGCACAGGCCTCACCGTCCCATCGTACTCCCATTGCTGGCCTAGCCATTCCTCTACTCACCCACACCTGCTGTTATTCTCCGGCGACGGCAGACGAACCAGTAAACCCTCGTTCAGTCGTACTCCCCTCCGCGTGGGAAACAACTGCTGAGTCTTCCCTGCCTCCATGCCGTTCCCTTCCTAGGCCTCGCCATCGTCCACCGCCCAGGTGCTCTCGGCGCGGCCTGGTAAACATGGTGAACGAACGACATGCATCTGAAGTGGACTATACATGGAGAGGCTGACAACTGGGTCCACGGCCGCATGCAAGGAAATGCCTCCTTATTACACGCAAAATAATGATTCGTCCACCTGACATCAGGGACCCACCGAAAGGCCTCAGTATTTCGCGAAAAAAACGTTACCGCCGCTGACAGCTCGGACCCACCAGCTATATCTTCGCACGCAAGGAAGTGCCTCCTTATTACGCACACAAAAATGAATACTCCCCCTGTTAGCTGGGACCCAGTATAGTGGCAGGCTGACTTGTGGGCCTACTAAGTTGACGGGGACGGAGGACTTTGTCAACTTAGTCGATATGCACGATTCCAGCTTCAGTAACCGTATGATGTCCATCCAACGGTCGTAGTGCTTCTTCAACCTCTGGTCTTTTCTTGCTCCAGCCGCCCAAACCAGCGCCGGTCGTGCCTCGTGCTCCTGCCTCCCGTGGCCGGCTGCGATGCGGCGGAGGCCTCACCGCCCCCTACTACTCCCACCGCTGGCCAGGCCATCCCTCTACTCACCCACACCCCCTGTTATTCTGCGGCGACGACAGCCTCACACCGCAGCAAACCAGTGAACCCTCGTACTCCTCTACGCGTGGGCATCCACTACCGCGTCTTCCCCGGCTCCGTGTCGTCCCCTTCCTAGGCCTCGTCGTCGTCCACCGCCCTGGTGCTCTCGGTGCGGCGTGGTCAACATGGTCAAGGAACGGCTTCCATCGGACGTGGGCTGTACGTGCAGAGGCTGACAGCTGGGTCCACAGCCGCAGCAAGGAAGTGCCTCCTTATTACGCGCAAAATAATTATTCCTCCACCTGACAGCGGGGACCCACCGGACGAGCCACCATATTTCATGAAAAAAACGTTTCCCCCCTGACTGCTGGGACCCACCAGCTACACCTTCGCACGCAAGGAAGTGCGTCTGGGCAAAAAAACAATTCGCCCCCCTTACTGCTGGGACCCACCAGCTACATCTCTGCACGCAAGGAAGTGCGTCCGGGCAAAAAATACGATTCGCCCCCCTGACTGATGGGACCCACCAGCTACATCTTCGCACGCAAAGGAAGTGCGTCCGGGCAAAAAAAAACGATTCGCCCCTCTGACTGCTGGGACCCACCAGCTACATTTTTGCACGCAAGGAACTGCCTGACAGTTGGGACCCACCTGGTCGAAGCGTACGTAGCGTTGTCATTCTGGTCGCGAACTTGTACGTACATATATACTGGTCGATGTAGAGGCGCGCACGTGTCATAGTAGAGGCGCGTACGTGTTGTAGTAGAGGCGCGCACGTAGCATGTACACATACGTACAGCGGCCAGGGTGCAAGAAAGAAAATACGGCCACGTATGTGTACATACGGGCGGAGTCTCGAACGCCTAGTCACGCATACGTAAGGTGAGGGCTCGTGTTCATGGGGAGGTAACGGAATGCGTCATGTTCATGGGGAGGCAACGGAATGCGTCGTGTTCATGGGGAGGCAACGGAATGCGTCGTGTTCATGGGAAGGCAACAGAATGCGTCGTGTTCATCGGGAGGCAACGGAACGCGTGGGAGCCAACCGGCTGGGTCGGAACGGAATGCGTGGTCGAGTTCATCGGGAGAGCTTGGACGGAACAGGCGATGGAAACGAGGCCTGGCGTACCGCACAACGAAGGAAACGGCCTTGTGTTTGACCGGCCACGTTCGAAACGGTATCCTGTTCATTGGGAGGGGTCTGGCGTACCGCAAAACGGAGGAAACGGACCTCCTACGGTTGAAACAGGGTCCTGTTGATCGGGAGGGGCCTAGCGTACCGCAAAACAGAGGAAACGGACCTCCTACGGTCGAAACGGGGGTCCTGTTGATAGGGAGGGGTGTGGCGTACCGCAAAATGGACGAAACGAACTTGTGTTGGAGCGCTACGGTCGAAATGGCGGGGGGGGGGGGGTGTGGCATACCGCAAAACGGGACTCCACGGGATATTGTTCATCTCCACCGTCGACCTCCTCCAGCCTCCACGGGCTACCGTCGACCTCCTCCGGCCTCCACGGGCTCCTGTTCATCCAGCCTCCACCGCGCGCTACTCCACCGGCTACTGTTCAACCACCCCTCCACGGGCACCCCACCACCGTCTACTGTTCATCCAGCCCTCCACACCACGGGGTCCTGTTCAACCAACCCTCCACGGCCACCCCTCCACCGTCTAATGATCATCCAGCCCTCCACACCACAGATTCCTGTTCATCCAGAGGCAATGCCACCGCTCACTGTTCATCCAACCCCCCCCCCCCCCCCCCCCCCCCCGCAACGCTCACTGTTCATCCAAGAGGCAGCATCGATCGGCTTCAGTTAGCACCAGTAGCAAAGGAACCGCTCCATCGGGTTCAGTTAACAGCCATCGATCGATCGCTCGGGTTCAGTAACGCGTAGCCTACAGTGCAATCACTCGGGTTTAGTTAGATCCCAACGCCTCGCTTGGCTTCAGTTAGAGCCAACACCTCGCACACACGCGCGTATGTACAAGAGAAACGCGCATCGCTCCGCCCCCGACCTCCCACCGTAACCGGCAACTCCCCGAAATTTTCCTCCCCCTCGCTTCTACCACAGTTTTTTCCGTCATGGACGGTGCAAAGAATGTCATGCAGCTGCATCTCCCGCCCGCCCAGGACGAAAAGCCCATTTTCTGTCATGATTTTTTGTCATAGAAGTAGGAGCCCAGCACATCTATGATGATACCGGGTTTTGTCACAATTATCGTCATAGAAGTGTCATATGTATGACAGAAAAAAATTCGTTCGGCCCAAAATGTCACAGATGTGTCTTTTTTTTGTAGTGACTAGAGCAAAAACTATCAAGCTCAAAAGATATAAGTGAAGCACATAGAGTATTATAGCAAATTCTAATCAAATAGGCTTATCCCAAAAGGTGTGTACAGCAAGGATGATTGTGGTAAACTAAAAATAAAAGACTAATATAATACATGACGCTCCAAGCAAAACACATATCATGTGGCGAATAAAAATATAGCTCCAAGTAAAGTTACCAATGAACGAAGACGAAAGAAGGGATGCCTTCCCGGGGCATCCCCAAGCTTAGGCTTTTGGCTATCCTTGAATATCTTGGGGTGACTTGGGCATCCCCAAGCTTAGGCTCTTGTCACTCCTTATTTCATAGTCCATAAAAGCTTTACCCAAAACTTGAAAACTTCACAACACAAAACTAAACAGGAAATCTTATAAGCTCCGTTAGTGAAAGAAAACAAAACCACCACATGAGGTACTATAATGAACTCATTATTTATTTATTTTGGTGTTAAACCTACTGTATTCCAACTTCTCCATGGTTTATAAACTATTTTACTAGCCATAGATGCATTGAAATAAGCAAACAACACACGAAAAACAGAATCTGTCAAAAACAGAACAGTCTGTAGCAATCTGTAACTAACGCAAACTTCTGGAACTCTAAAAATCCTACCAAAATAGTAAGTCCTGGAAAATTTGTTTATTGATCAGCAGAAAAAAGAATCAACACAAAAGCACGTTTCTGTGATTTAACAAAACTAAATTCATGTGCGCAAAGTTTCTGTTTTTCAGCAGAATCAAATCAACTATCATCATAGGTTATCCTATAGGCTCTACTTGGCACAAACACTAATTAAAAGATAAAAACACATCTAAACAGAAGGTGGATGCACTAAATTCATAAGTAGCCCGCATGATAGATTCATAAGGTAATTTGAATTTCTTTCTTGGAAAGTGCTCCATGCCTTTCTTTAATGGAAATTGGAATCTAATATTCCCTTCCTTCATATCAATAATCGCGCCAATCGTTCTAAGGAAAGGTCTACCAAGAATAATAGGGCAAGAAAGATTGCAATCTATATCAAGAACATAAAATCCACGGGCACCAAATTTCTATTTGCAACAATGAGAACATCATTGATCCTTCCCATTGGCTTTTTAATGGTGGAATCCGCAAGGTGCAAATTTAAAGAGCAATCATCAAGATCATGGAAACCTAGAATATAACATAAAGTTTTCGGAATCGTGGAAACACTAGCACCCAAATCACACAAAGATAAACACTCATGATCTTTAATTCTAATCTTTATAGTAAGTTCCCAGTCATCATTAAGTTTTCTAGGTATAGAAACTTCCAAATTAAGTTTTTCATCATAAGATTGCATCAAGGCATCAACAATATGTTTGGTAAAAGCTTTATTTTGACTATAGGCATGAGGAGAATTAACAACGGATTGCAACAAGGAAATACAGCCTTCTAAAGAACAATTATCATAATCAAAATCCTTAAAATCCGAGATAGTGGGTTCAACGCTATTTAAAGTTGTGATCTCTCAATCCCACTTTTACCAAATTTAGCATCAAGATCTAAAAACTCCGAATTCTTGGGACGCCTTCTAGGTAAAGTTGACTCATCATCAGTCCCATAATTATCAAGATTCATATTGGAAAACATAGATCTAATAGGAGACGCATCAATAACTTTAAGATCCCCATCATTATTTTCATGGAAACTAGAAGAACACGCCTTTACAAAGCAATCTTTCTTAGCACGCAATCTAGCGGTTCTTTCCTTGCACTCATCAATGGAAATTCTCATTGCTTTGAGAGACTCATTGATATCATGCTTAGGAGGAGAAGGTCGAATCAACATCAAGCGAAAGTCTATCAACGTTCCTAGCCAAATCGTCAACTTTGAGTAATTTTTCTCCGAGCAAAGCATTAAAATTCTTTTGAGAAATCATAAATTCTTTCACACTATTCTCAAAATCAGAGGGCATCTTATTAAAATTACCATAAGGATTATTGTAGGAATTTCCATAATTATTAGAGGAATTGCTAGGGAAAGGTCTAGCATTAAAGTTTCCTCTATAAGCATTGTTTCCAAAACTATTCCTACCAACAAAATTCACATCCATAGATTCATTATTATTCTCAATCAAAGAAGACAAAGGAATATTATTGGGATCAAGAGGAGTATCTTTAGTAGCAAACAATTTCATAAGTTCATCCATCTTTCCACTCAAAACATTGATTTCTTCTATAGCATGCAGTTTTTTACTAGAAGATCTTTCGGTGTGCCATTGAGAATAATTAGCCATGATATTATCAAGAAGTTTTGTAGCATCTCCTAACATGATTTCCATAAACGTGCCTCCCACGGCCGAATCTAAGAGATTTCTAGAAGCAAAGTTCAAAGCGGCATAAAAATTTTGTATGATCATCCATAAATTCAAACCATGAGTAGGGCAATTGCGAAGCATCAATTTCATTCTTTCCCAAGATTGGGCAACATGCTCGTGATCAAGTTGTTTAAAATTCATAATATCGTTCCTAAGAGTGATGATCTTAGCGGGAGGAAAATACTTAGAGATAAAAGCATCTTTGCACTTGTTCCAAGAATCAATACTATTTTTGGGCAAAGACGAAAACCAACTTTAGCGCGATCTCTAAGTGAAAACGGAAATAACTTCAATTTGAAAATATTGTTATCCATATCTTTCCTCTTTTGCATATCACACAAATCAACAAAGTTGTTTAGATGAGTAGCGGCATCTTCACTAGGAAGGCCGGCGAATTGATCTTTCATAACAAGATTCAGCAAAGCAGTATTAATTTCACAAGCCTCAACATCATTAAGAGGAGCAATCGGAGTGCTAAGGAAATCATTATTATTGGTATTCGAGAAATCACACAATTTGGTATTATCTTTTGCCATCGCAACAAGTAATCCAACACACAGGCAAACAGGAAAACAAGCAAGCAAAAAAGAGAGGAGGAGATTGGGAAAGAGAGGGCGAATAAAACGGCAAGGGTGAAGTGGGGGAGAGAAAACGAGAGGAAAATGGCAAATAATGTAAATGCGAGGGAGATGAGTTTGTGATGGGTACTTGGTATGTCTTGACTTGAGCGAAGACCTCCCCGGCAACGGCGCTAGAAATCCTTCTTGCTATGTCTTGAGCTTGCGTTGGTTTTCCTTGAAGAGGAAAGGGTGATGCAGCAATAGTAGTGTAAGTATTTCCCTCAGTTTTTTAGAACCAAGGTATCAATCCAGTAGGAGGCTCCTCAAAAGTCCCATGCATCTACACAAACAAACAAAGAACTCGCAACCAACGCAATAAAGGGGTTGTCAATCCCTTCACGGCCACTTGCAAAAGTGAGATCTAATAAAGATAGTAAGATAAGATAAATATATTTTTGGTATTTCATAATATATATGAAAAAAGTAAAGATGCAAATAAAAGTAGATTGGAAGCAAATAAGAGATAGACCCGGGGGCCATAGGTTTCACTAGTGGCTTCTCTCAAGATAGCATAAGTATTACGGTGGGTGAACAAATTACTATCGAGAAATTGATAGAAAAGCGAATAATTATGAGATTATCTAGGCATGATCATGTATATAGGCATCACGTCCGTGACAAGTACACCGACTCCTGCCTGCATCTACTACTATTACTCCACACATCGACCGACTCCTGCTTGCATCTAGAGTATTAAGTTCATAAGAACAGAGTAACGCATTAAGCAAGATGACATGATGTAGAGGGATAAACTCAAGCAATATGATATAAACCCCATCTTGTTATCCTCAATGGCAACAATACAATACGTGCCTTGCAACCCTTTCTGTCACTAGGTAAGGACACCGCAAGATTGAACCCAAAGCTAAGCACTTCTCCCATGGCAAGAAAGATCAACCTAGTAGGCCAAACCAAACTGATAATTCGAAGAGACTTGCAAAGATAACTCAATCATACATAAAAGAATTCAGAGAAGATTCAAATATTATTCATAGATAAACTTGATCATAAACTCACAATTCATCGGATCTCGACAAACACACCGCAAAAAGAGTTTACATCAAATAGATCTCCACAAGAGAGGGGGAGAACATAGTATTGAGATCCAAAAAGAGAGAAGAAGCCATCTAGCTAATAACTATGGACCGGTAGGTCTGTGGTAAAATACTCACAACTCATCGAAGGGGTAAGGATGTTGATGTAGAAGCCCTCCATGGTCAATTCCCCCTCCGGCAGAGTGTCAGCGAAGGCTCCAAGATGAGATCTCGCGGATACAGAAGGTTACGGTGGTGGAAATTGTGTTTCATCTGCTCCCTAGATGTTTTTGGGGTACGTAGGCTTAGGGCATCTCCAGCCATTGGCCCCCCAGGAGGGGCAAAAAATCTACCCCTGGGGGCGCACCGGCGCTAAACCGCGCACTGGGGGCGTGATGCCCCCCAGTCGCGGCGCCCACGGTATTTTAAAAAATTTAAACACGGCACAAACACGGCGCAAATTCATTGCAAACTTCGGCGAGTTCGTTCAAACTTAAACATATTTTACAAAAAAAAGAAAAAACTACCGCGGGCTACCCCCGCCGTCTCCCTCGCCGCCCACCTCGCCGCCCCGCCCACACGGTTCTACATGCCGAGGAGGCTGTAGAACCGCATGTAGTCACCGCCATCGTCGTCGTCGTCGTCGTCGTCGTCGCGGTCACCGCCGCCCCCGTCTACGCCTCCGCCGTCCCTACTGCATCCCTCCCCCGGTTGGCCACGGCGGGTTGGACGGTCCGGGGGCGGCGGCGGCGTCGTCGTCGTCGCTGTCGAGAACCACGACGCCGTGGGCGTCCTCGCGCCCACGCTTGCGGGCGACGATCTCCTCCAGGGCCCAGCACTGCCGGACCGTCTCGTCGCGGAGGTAGTCGTCCTGCGCCCACCGCATGGCGTCCTCCTCGGAGAAGCCGCACCGGGCTATCTCCGCGTACTCCGTGAGGAGGCCGAGCTCCGGCTTGGGCTCGACGAGGACGAGGCGGCCGATGGATGGGGAGGCGTTGGCGCCGATACGGACGCCGGAGCTGCGGGTGCGCGCAGAGACCGGTGTGCCCTGGGGCTCCGGCTTGACGGGGCGGAGGCAGGGTGAGCCGCCGGACGAGGAGGAGGACCCCCCGGTCTCCATGCGCCTCGGGGTCCAGAAGCTTCCCCGGCGGCGTGAGAAGGAAGGGGGAGCGGGGTACTCGAGGCGCGGCGTGTTGCCGCCCTCGATGTACTCGAGGACGGCCTCCAACGTGCGCCCGGGCACGCCCCACCACCGACGCCGGCCGGTGGAGTTGAGCCTGCCGGAGGGCACGACGCCGTTGGTGGCCTCGAGCTGCTGGGCGTGACGGCGGCGGAAGTACGGCTCCCAGAGCTGACTGTCGGGGACGTACCGTGGCCCCTCCCTTGCCGCCCGCGGCAGGTTCGAGCGGATGCGTGCGATCTCCGCGCGCCGCGCCGCGCCGGTGGTATCGGGGGCACCGGCACGCCGCCCGCGCTGATCCTCCACGCCCCGGGCACCCGCATGTCCGGCGGGACCGGGTACTCGGCCTCGTAAAGGAGGCGAGCCTCGTCTTCATGAAGATGGCGGCGGCCGAAGCCGTTCGCCGCCGCGCCGTCGCCAGGGAAGCGCTCGGCCATGGATGCGAAAGAGAGGAGAGGGGAGTGGGGGACGACGACGGCGGGAGAGTGTGAGTCGCCCTGTGCGCCGGGGCGCGTCATATATAGGCCGAGGCGCCACCCACACGCGCGGCACCGTGCGTACGCGTGGCGGGCGAGGGACGCGCGTCGTCCGGTCTTCACTGCGCCGCCCGTGAGGCATCAATGGCGCAGGCTGACCGGCGCGGCAGCTTTGGCATTGATTCGCCACGGGAAACGAGGCGATGAGGACGATGAAGGGCCGAGAAGAGAGCCGTGTCGCTGACGCGGCGGGCCCGCGGCTTTTTCGCGCCAAAAAAGTTCGCCCGGCGCCCCCGAGCGCCCCCAGCGCGCCGGGTTCGGGCTGGTTCCACCGGCGCTGTTTTCGGCCCAAGCCGGCGAAAATCGGGCTCCTGGGGGCGCGACTGGGCCGTTTTTTCGGCGCCGGCGAGAAAAAATTGCCTAGGGAGGCCTTCTTGGGTGCGCGGCTGGAGATGCCCTTATATAGGAGGAAGAAGTACGTCGGTGGACGCCTGAGGGGCCCACGAGACAGGGGGGCGCGCCCTCCTATCTCGTGGAAGCTTCGGCTGCTTCTTGACTTGCACTCCAAGTCCTCTGGATCACGTTCATTCCAAAAATCACGCTCCCGAAGGTTTCATTCCGTTTGGACTCCGTTTGATATTCCTTTTCTTCGAAATACTGAAATAGGCAAAAAAAACAGCAATACGGGTCGGGCCTCCGGTTAGTAGGTTAGTCCCAAAAAATGATATAAATGTGTAAAATAAAGCCCATAAACATCCAAAAGGGGTAATATAATATAATGGAACAATCAAAAATTATAGATACGTCGGAGACGTATCAAAAGCCCATCCGCAACAAACAGGAATAAGAATGGTGAAAGGGGATCACCTTGTCGAAGCCCATGCGACGGTGCAAATGAATCCAAGAGAGTTCCATTTAATTTGACAGAATATCTCACCGATGTGACACAAGTCATGATCCAGTCAATCCATCGATGAGAGAACCCCAACTTTTGCATCAATTGCCTCAAGAAATCCCAGTCCACTCTATCATATGCTTTGGAAAGATCAAGTTTATAAGCACAGAAACTCTTTGTGGGATCCTTTTCCTTCTTAATGTAGTGTAAGCACTCAAAAGCAATCAGCACATTATCTGTAATCATCCTCCCCGGGATGAAAGCACTCTATTCACCTGAGATTAGGTTCTCCAATAGAGGGCAGAGTCTGTTAACCAAACACTTAGATATGACCTTATAAATCACATTGCACAAGCTAATTGGCCTATACTCAGCTAGCTTTTTTGGGTTGGAAATTTTCGGTATTAGGACAATTGTCGTGGAGTTAACTCCCTCTGGCATCACACCCGTACAAAAGAAGTCCTTAACATCCACGATCACTCTGTCCTTGATAGTTGCCCAATTCTTCTGAAAGAATCTGGCGGGAAAACCATTAGGCCCCGGCACCTTCAATGGCCCTATCTGAAAGAGTGCGTCAGAGATTTCCTTGTCACTAAACGGAGCACACAACTTGACATTATCCTCCTCTGTGACCAGTACCTCAAAGAGATCGACCACGTGTCCTGCATCGAGGTTAGAATCCGCTGTGAAAATACCGCGAAAATACACGTTCGCTAACTTACCCATAGATGCCAAATCTGAATGAACCACCCCAATATTATCAGTTAACTGCCTGATCTTATTTTTCTGCACCCTCCACACCGCCTTACTATGAAAGAACTTTGTGTTACGGTCCCCCTCCTTAAGCCATGATATTCTCGATCTTTGGATCCAGATCATCTCCTCCTGGTACAAAAGCTCATTCATCCTATCTGTCACTTTTCTTATTTCTTGCCTATCCGCATTCATATGCATGAGCTCCTCGAGCTGCGACTGAGACTTAGCCAATTCCTTTGTTATATTTCCAAACTTTCTGCACCAAGACCCTAGCGACACCATCATCTTGGTTAGAGCCTCTCTCAACTGCTCCAATGTTTGGAAGTTTCCAATAGATTCCCATGCATTCTTGATGACCTCCGGCAACGTTGAGTCCCTCTCCCATAAAATCTCGTGCCGGCGCTGTTTAGGCCCAGCCGGTCCTGAGTCCGCCTCGCCTTTGAGTAGTACTGCCACATGGTCCGAACAAGGACTAAGAATATGGTGCACGGAGGCAAAAGAGAATAGATTTCTCCACTCGTTCGTAGCAACTGCTCTGTCAAGCCTCACCCTGACATTATTCACGCCACTTCTCTTATTGTCGTAGGTGAAAGGGACCCCTGAAAAACCCAAGTCTATCAGACCGCAAACTTCAAGCATATCCCTGAATGATATCATCTGCGACTCCGGCCTTGGTGTGGCTGAGAAGTGTTCAAAACCCCACATTGCTTCATTAAAATCCCCTACTACCAACCACGGAAGATCATTTACAGATTTTAAATTCTATAGTTTTGTCCACATGAGATGTCGGTTCTCCACCCACGGTTCACCATACACAAACGTAATTCTCCACTACTCTGCACCTTCCTGCACACAGACTAGAACATCAGGATGACGATCATCTTTGTCTAGAACTTCTACCACACAGTTTTCATGCCAGTATACGGCCAAGCCACCACTCATACGAGAGTTGTCAACACCACAAAAACCCTTCAAACCCAACCGGCCTCTCAACCTCTTCATCTTCGCTTCCTTCTGTCTCGTTTCACACAAAAACACAAACATGGGGGAATGTGACCGACACAAGGTCGTCAACTCTCGAACTATCCGGGAATTCCTCCCTCCCCGGCAGTTCCAGCTTAAGCAATTCATTGGTCCCGGCGGTCCTCCGATTCGGAGGCCGCCTCATAAGATGTACCCATGTCCACTTCACCAGACATCTCATCTCCACTCATCTCGTGACGCAACCTCTTCACTATGGGGTTTTTTCCCGATGTGGAGCCAGCAACAACCGAGCCAGAACTCCCAACACCCGCTCCATTCTCAATGAAAAGAACTGTATCCGCCACCTTCCTCACCAGATGAGGGACTGGCTGCCATCTGAGGTTAATTGTACCATCATCTCTGACAAGTCTTTTACGAGCAGAACACTCCTACTCCCCCAGCCCGAGCTGCTCAACCTCAACAACACCTCTCTCAGTATGAACCGGATGCACTACAGCACCCCTACCTCCATCCCCGGAGCTTCTCCCTCCTCTATCTCCTCTGCCTCCGCCTCCTCTTCTACCACCCCGAACTCCCTCACCCGAAGCACTATCCCCTCTACATGAATCAGACCAAGCACTTCGACCTCCTCTTGCTCCATTGTTTATTGGTTCTCCGCTCCAATGCAAATAGTCACCCCATTCACACGACGACGGATCGTGTATCCCATCACCACATTCCTCCACCACATAGCCCATGCAACCACAAAAAAAGCAAAAGTCTAGCAACTTTTCATAGTAAACGGGGTATTTCTTCCTCTCCTTCAAGGTGATCGGCACAAATCTCACCAGAGGTTTATTAACATTAACAAACACTTTAACCCTCAGGTGGCTAGAGGGGTTAATCTTTCCTTCATTGACCATCACTATAAACGGAGGCTCTCTTACCTTCTTTGCCACCTTCTCAGCTAGTTCTTTCTTCCTCGTTAACCCATCTGGCAAGCCCTTGATCCTTGCCCATAGTGGGTACATGTCCAACGACTAGTCTAAGACATTAGTGAACCCATCATATTCAACCAAAACTACATGATCCCTTCTAAACTGCCATGGTCCTCCTTCCATCACCCTCTTCCAATCTCCCAAGCAATGACATTGTGCCAGAAACAAGTTAGGTCCCTTGATATTGAACGTGACACCTTGAGCACACGCCCAAGCATTCCTCATGGAGTTTAACAGGGCCGCGTGACTGAACGGGCGTAGGGTATGAACCCTAAAGAGAGCCAGCCATCTCACATCCCTGATTAACTCATCAACCTCCCCGGGTCTTGCTCCTCCTCGTCATGTAGGTTTAGGCCTTCAAACGCATCCTCCAAATTCGGATATGGGCCGTGATGATCCCAGTTGTCCTCCTCATACCCTTCCACCCGATCTTCCTCCATGCCCCTCCCTTCATCCGCCCCTTCCGCGGCCATCCTCGCTGCCGAAGCTAACGAGGTTTGATCCACTACGGCCCCCATAGCCTTCCGCCCTAACTCCTCCGCCATCGCTTCCTTTGACCCCCCCTGCTCCGTGTTATACCTCAACTTCCTCCATGCTACCGACATACCAGGACGATTACCTCGGGACGCACCGATCACCAGCAAGAGCTACGCAATCCGGCCCTCTTTTACGTGGGATATTTGGTGGACTTCGGCGGCGCCGCCGAAGGAAGAGGTAGACCCTAGGGGAAACACGACGTAGTATTTTCTCGGACAAGGATAACAACAGTTGATTGTAAAGATATGGGAATACAATAAGTTGCTATGGATTCATGAACTGCTGATAAAAGAGGCAATCTAGAACTCACGGCTGATAAGAATGGCACTCGTGAAGCTCACAAGAGGCCGACCAGACCTTTTTTTATGAGATCATAACACTTCTTTAACCTGGAAGCTCACAATCTGGTTGTATGATCATTGATATGCGTTGTCTAGAAAATCCTGATACCTTCCATTCCTACGTGTAATTAGAACCCAAACGAGTATGTGAGCACTGCGTTCAGGTGGGAAGTAGAGTCACTTGATCTTGGATCACCAGTAGAAGGAAGAAGTAGGTATATATAGGTGGCAATGTACTGTACATCCTTCATTATAGGAGTACGGTATATAGTGTGGAAAGGTAGGTGAGCAGGAATGCGGCTCTCTAGCCGAAATAAAGTAAACCAAGCTACACAATACTATTTTTTGGTGCTACACAGAAACATCACCCATTCGCGTAAGGACAACGCTAGGCGCCGGCCAGCCGGTCCAATTTTTGGCCGGCTGCATGCTAGCCGTCCGATTTGCCCAATTATGGCTGTGCGATTTCTTCTTCCCCATGACATACATCTCTTTCGCGCGAGTCCACAAAATAAACGGAGAATAGGAGCCCCTCCCGCTTGAGAGCGTCACCGCCGCCCACCCCTGCTTGGACCACCGACGGCGCCGACGCTGCTCATCCCGCCTCGCCGTCGTTGGTTGCAGCGTGGTGCATCCTCCGGTCGCAGATCCTCGAGCTCATGGTCGCAGCACCACCACACTCCACCCCCACCCTGTGTTGTTGCAGCTCCCACCGGCGACGGTCGCTACTCCGGTGGAGTAGTGGTGCCGCAATCCAGCTTGTAGCAACGTTGGGCGCCATTTCCAGCATTATCGCGTCAAGGTTGAAGCATTCTGTCGCTTAGTTCCAGCAAACAACTGTGGGCGTTCCACCATTTCGGCCGGCTGGTTCAGCACTGCCGCGCTGGGGTTGCAACACTCTTGTATGCTAGTTCCAGCAAATATTAGCCACCATTCCAACAAATGTTGTTGTTGCCGTTCCAGCAAATGTTGTCATTGTCATTCCAACATTGTCGTCGGTAGGTCATAGCAATTGTAAGCCATGGCCCCGACATTCACCGACGCCGGTTCCAGCACATGGTGAACACAGGCGCAACATCATGTAGAAGCCCCCGTTCCCGCATGTGCTGACCATTGTCCTGGTATTTGTCGACAATGGTTCCAGCACATGGTGACCATAGTCCTAGCATTTGCCAATGGCAGTTCCAGCACGTGGTGAGAACGGTCCCATCATTTGCCAATGTTGGTTCTAGCACAAGCTGGCTGCGGTTGCAACATCTATCGATGTTTGTCCTAGCAGGTTGCCGGTGGTTCGATTGCAGTAGCACCGAGCTTGATTTGCGTCCGTGGGGTTGCGGTGGTTGTTGGGAATGGAGTCAGGGTAGCTTGCTTGGAAAGAAGTGATGACAATGACGACTTGTAGGCAACCTCGATGGAGATCCTTTTTCATCGGTGTATATGCATGGGTCCTATGGGGGTAACAAGAGCTCCTGCGTGCTCCACCCCCTATTTGAATATTAAATTCAAAAAATAACAGGATTATTTTTTAAAAAAACTAGAATTTTTGGATATCAACCCCTTTTTGCAGGGAATTTAGAGAGCTTTATTATGCAAAAGCCGTTCGCTGAACAATCAGCCAGGAGGCTGCTTATCAGGAAGCTGGGAGTCTCAGTAAGCCAACTCTCAGTCACAGCTAATGTGCAAGCTCGTTTGGCACACAAATGTGCTGGACCGTTGGCTGACCTGTTTACATGTTGAATTATAAAAAGTGTAAAACTAAGAGCTAGCTCTCCTATTTCTGATAAGATAGGTGCCACAATAGAGCGAGAGTTGAGGCGAGATTTCCAGAGGTTCACTACCTCCAGGCAATCGGTCTCCATCACCACATGCGTATAGCCCCGTAGATTTACAAAAATAACACCGTCGCGAAGAGCCAAAGCTTCCGCGATCATTGGGTCTGTTACTCCCGGATATGGTTTACACCATACACCAAGGAGTGCATTGGCAGAACGTGCGACGCCCCCGGGGCCGGCGGAATCATCATCCATGGCAATAGCTGCGTCTATATTGATCTTCACTTGCTTGATGTCTAGGGCGCCAACCAAACCCCGGCAAAACCGAAAGTTGTTGTCGCGGGATATCCAGGAGGGCGAGGGCTTCTTTAGTTAACCGAATCGAAGTGGCTGGATCAATCGGATCTCTATCATGGGTCAAACTGTTACGAGAATGCCATATAGTCCACATTACCGTAATTATGGATGCTCGCTCACTAGCAGTGAACATTGCTTCACATAAAATGTCCTTCGCCCATGTACTAGGATGCATCCGTGGGAGTTTTATATCTAGCAGGGATCTTGCTTCTAACCAAAAACGCTTTGCATGCGAGCACTTGATTAGTGCATGGTACAGATCCTCATCCATGGTATGACATATTTTGCACACGCTCACATCACGTATGTGTCTGTATTTCAGAGTGCATTCGTCAGGGAGAATACCACGTATAACTCGCCACCAGAATACTCTGACTTTGGGAACCACTTTGAGAGACCAAATAGCTTTCCACAACTGTTCTTGACCCGCTGAAGATCCTGTAACCTGCCCTTCATCTCGAGCTAAACGCTCTTTTTGATTCACTAAAGCTCGGTACGCCGATTTAACAGTGTAGATGTCTGATTTGTCGTGTGTCCACGCTAGAAAATCCTCACCACCACCTTGCCGTAATGGAATATTGAGAATAGCCTCGGCATCTGGTAGGATAAAAGTTTGCTGAACCAACTCGCGTCGCCATGACCAATTTTGTGTGTCAGTTAGGTCGCTAACCAGTTGCACGTGTGTGTTGTTTGGTTTGGATATCAACCCTGCCCATGTTTAGTTTCGTTAAGAGATGGCATATGTTGTATCCGTGGCAAAGAAAATACAGTCCGACCTATTGTCCATCCAGACAGTTTTCTCTATACATAGATTTTTTTTAACTTTTTTTACTAAGAATGCAACAGGCGTCATTTCTTCACGAAATTTCACACGGGAGTAGATTGGGCACCCAGGACTGATATCCCAAAATTTAAGGTATCTTTGAATTTTCCTAATTTTTTATTTACATATAGGGGGTGAAGCACCCGAGAGCGCCAAATCTTCAACCAGCCTATGTGTTGCTAGTTCGGCCAGAATGCCTTTTCTTGCGGGAGCATTATAACGATTTTTAATGTCACCCACAAAAAAAAGTTTTTAGAGCATTGTGCCCTAAGTCCCGACTTGTTAAAGAAATAATGGAAGTCAATCGTGCAACTATATCTTTTTTCTTTTTTTAACATCAGGACAGATGCAAGCGCTCATATATACGCGCATACACTCACCCCTATGGACGCACACACGCACACCCTACCCATATGAGCACCTCCGAGAGACTGAGCCGGCATGCCATCTTGAAATTTACAAAGTCATGTAGGCGCCTCGTCGTCGACGGGAACGTCTCCTCCCACTGAAAGCGCATCACCGGAAATCCTGAAATAAATCCAGAAATAATGCGAGCACCAGGACTTAACCTTGGTGGGCCGGGGATACCACTATCCTTCTAACCATCCAACCACAGGTTAGTTCGCATCGTGCAACTATATCTAGATCGTGATATATATATTACAAATATGAAATCCATCTAAAAAAAGAATATGAAATCAAATTCAGTGGGGGGGGGGGGGGGGGGGAATCCTTTCCACGGCAAAGCCGGTGAAAATTGCTATATGTGGAACATTCATACGACGAATTTACCCTTTATCAACTGACGGTCAAAGTTGGAGCATTAACATGGCCTCGTGCTAATCGGAACGTCGCTTTCCTGAGGAATCCGGCTCCGACAGACCTACGGCGAGGAAAGCTCGTGTAAGACTCCGTCATCGAGATCAGCCCCGCCTCCTACGTGAGCGCGAGCCAGGAGTCAGAGGACAGCGTACTTGAAGCCTTAACCTGGCCTCGTGCTAATCGGAACGACGTCGCTTTGCTGCGGCGGAACCCGGCCGCGAGAGACCTGCGGGGAGGAGAGCTTGTGCCAAGGCTGTCTGCCCCTCCTCCCCCTAAGCACGTCATCCACTCCGGCGCGAGCGCGAGGCAGCAGTCGGAGGGCAGCGTCAGCTCCGGCGCCCGGAAGTATACGCGAGGAAGAAAAAGGCGATCAACACCCCCGCTCGCCTATATGCCCTCATCACGCTCTAAGGTTCGTCATCTGTCACAAAACACTTCGTTTCGACGGCTTCTTACATCCCAGTACCATAAGCCTTCATCTAATGCTGCTTCTGCTGGGCACAAATTAAGCTTTGCTTGGGATATGCTTTGAACTGTTGTTTCCTTCGTTTCTGATAGCTGTGTCTCCTCTCCGCTAACTCCTCTCTTTCTGGGTTTGTTTAGGAACCATGGGTGGTTTGACCTAAACAGCTCTAGGAGAGAGTTTTCCCTTATATATTAAAATTTCTATAGTATTTATTTCCTGTAAGCTTTGTTATAAACAAGTCATTAGGTTTCATTAATCTCCTTTTCAAAAACAATGTATCATAAACTTGTGTAATGAGTCTGATCCACCGTTGTGTTGCCAGTTTGCAGCTGGAACAACCAACGAACACCTACAAGGGCTTCAAGACATCGATGAGCTACATGTCGACTATCAGCTAGGCGTCGCGGATTACATAGAGGATATCTACAACTTCTACAAAGTTGCCGAGGTAACCGCACAATTAACTCTTACGTAGCGTGTGCAAAAACCTTGTGATATCTTGCTTGTCTCTGAACCTGAAGTCGATGTTTCCTGCCCGTTGCAGAATGAGTGCCGCCCCTGCGACTACATGGACTCCCAGGTGGACATCGACTCCAGGAAGCGGGGCGCCCTCGTCGACTGGATAATAAAAGTGCATGAAAAGCTCGAGCTCATGCCGGAGACCCTCTACCTTGCGGTGTACATCATCGACCGGTACCTCTCGATGCAGCGGCCCGTGCTTCGAAGTGAGCTGCAGATGGTATGCGCCTCGGCCCTGCTCATCGCTTGCAAGTATGAGGAGGAGGACGCCTGGGATCCAGAGGTGGTAGACTGAATGAAAACTTCTCCCCTTCCCTTTGCGGCGTATGAGTCCGCGTTCTGATTGTTTAATTGTATGTACACTTGCACAGGTGGAGGTTTTCGTCTATATACTAAACGACGTCTACACCAGGGAGCAGATACTGGGGACGGAGATGGCCATTCTGAACACGCTTGAATGGAACCTGTCAGTTCCTACACATTACGTGTTCCTCTCGCGCTTTGCCAGGGCCGCCGCGTCCTCCTCACAACTGAAGAACGACGAGGAGGTAAAGAATACATATACGCCACCATATGTAAATTCAGATGTATTTTGCGCCATAAAGCGGCGAGTTTGTGTGCTGAAGTTTCTCTCTATGTATGGATGCAGATGGAGAATATGGTGTTCTTTTTTGCTGAACTGGCGCTGCTGCAATACGCGCTGGTGCCGTCCAAGCCCTCCATGGTTGCTGCTGCTGCTGTCTATGCAGCCAGGCTCACACTCAAGAAGACGCCTCTATGGACTGAGACTCTCAAGCACCATACTGGCTTTACTGAATCGCAGCTAATGTAAGCATGCACCTGTAGCTTAAATAATCCTCGTGTGTTTCTGTAATGATTTCAGTGGTACTGACATTTTCTGTGATGGTTTCAGTGATAGTGTAAAGATCCTGGTGACCGCGCACTCGGCTGCCCCTGCGAGCAAGTTGAAGGTGGTGTACGAGAAGTATTCCAGCGAAAAGTTGGGAGGAGTGGCCCTGCGCACACCTGCAATCGACTTCTGCAAATAAATGGGGATTTCGTCGACGGTCCCTGCCATTTGTGTGATAAAATGCACCTTGATAAGCCACAGGGAAATTCAAGGAGGAAGCGATCGATAGCGGACTTCGTCACCAAAGCGAAGTAGCTGCTGCATCCACTACCTAGGCTAGACTACCACAATATATATTATCCATGGTAGTTGTCAAGGCTTACGGTCCTGATAATTATTTTTTAAGGCTGTGACTAAGCTTTGTGATACGCATTCATGGACATGCAACTTCAAAGGCTGGGTGTGTACTTATTGTTTTTGTATCCCCGTGATGGTTCATTTTAAGTTAATAAATTTCACCGTTTGTTGAAAAAAAAAATCAGCCTACGCCTAACATATCTCATGTCGGAATTCTGCACATTTCTTCTCGGAAAGGGTTTGTGAGGCTACTCCCATTTTCTGAGTTAATTCCATAGCATGTTATCTAGAAAGTATTTTGGTTCAGCTTCTACTGCAACTCCATATCATCTACTCTCTTTGTTCCAAAATAATTGATGTTCTAGATTTGTCCTAAGTCAAATTTGCATAAGTTTGACCATCTTTATAGAAAATGTGTTAAGATCTACAACACAAAATACACATAGTACGTCGTCAGCACCTTGTCTATTTATTCAGCCAGGTGCTCTCCGAGATCACGGCCCGATATCCACAATTTTTTTTCGGAAATACGCGAAGCTTGCATATCATTTCATTGATAGAAGAAGTTAGAACAAGTACAACAGGTGATACAACACATGACACGGACGCAAGGGCGTGAACATGGTGCCCGAAGGAGAGAGACGAAGGAAACACGACCCTAACAAAGAAAAAACACAGCTACATTCACCGCCCTGAGAAGCAGCTCAGACCAACAACTAGACAACCAACTTCTCCAAATCTAGAACCGAGGACGCCGCGAGCATAGAAGACAACGCCTTCATGAAGGAGAACGACGCCGAGACGCCGTCGCCGTCCGATTCGGATAACCAGAACCTAGGGTTTCCCCCGATGCTCAAAGAGGGGCACAGATAACGGCCACGGCAGCGCATCCAAGAAGGGAACGGCACCCATGGGTGTCGCCGCTGCCAGCATAAGATGCAGGGATTTCGCCCTGGCCAGAGTCCGAGCAATCCCAAGCCGTCGGAGCTCGAACAGGAGAGATGAGGTCAGGCATAGGCCAAAGCTACAACCACAGGACGAGGAGCCACGCCCGCCGTCGAAGAAGGCACTGGGCGCCGCCGAACCTGTGACCTCCGAAGGAGGGCAAGGTTGGGTGGCTGAGCGTAATGAGAGGCAGCGGGGGGTGTGATGGTGGCCGAAGACCCGAACGAGCCAGGATCTGGAAGGGAGCGCAGATCCAAGACACCGGGACCGGGGCAGCAAGGATGCCAGCGAGTCCAAAGAGTTGGAAGAGGACGCAGGTCTCGGAGCGTGCCGGAATCGACGATGCGCCCGGATGGACGGCCAACAAGGGCACCAGCAGGGTGATGGGATGCAGAGACGCCAGGGGCCAGAGAACCAAAGGAGCCGGAAAGGCGCAGCTCCCAGGGCTCGCTGGAACCGTAGTCGCGCCGGTCGGCCATGGACGCAGGAAGGGGGCGCAGGTCCATTACCGCCAGACTGAAATCGCCCCTGCCAGGGTGGGGGATGTGGTGAAGAAGAATGCGCACACAGCTAAACTTCCCGGCCGACGCGCTGCAAGCAGCAGCCGCCGTTGCCGGGCACAACCAAGAGCCTCCATGGCCGTCTCCTGAGGAGACCAGCCCAGAGCTCAAACAGGGAGGGGTAGGGGTCGGGAAGGTGAGGGGAGCCGCCGCGCGTAGGGCACGCCCGGCCGGAGAGAGAGCACTGCAGCCGGACGGGGAAGCCCCTAGATCGCATCTGGGCGGACCTAGCCACGGCCGCCAGCAGGGGAGGCGATCGGATCCGGCATGTGGCCTGCCAGATCCACCGGTGCGGGCCAAAGCAAGGGCGGTCGTAGGCTGAGCAGAGGTGACCGGCGGCGGAGGAGGCCGCCAGCGGCGGAAGAAGCGGCCGGTGACGGAGCTCGCGTCGAGGAGTGGTCAGGGAGAGTAGGAAGCCTAGCAGGCTCGCCCCGCCGCCGCCGTCCTTGGGGGCCGAGCAGGCTTCGCCGCCGGTACCCTCCGGCGACGGCGAGGAGGACCGAGCGGTAGGGGAGGGCTGCTGGCCGTGGGCTTCGGTCGCCGCCCGAGTCGCCCCTACGGAGCAACGCGGGGGCCTCCAGGAGCGTCTTACGTCAACACCCGATCTAAGAGCATCTCCAACAGACGCCGAACGCGGTGCGCGCAAAAAACAGCTTTAGCGCGCGCCCATCGCCTGGTTTGGCGCGGCGTGTTGCGCCCGCTCCAGCAGCCGCGCTAAAATGCAGCGCGCGCGCGCCGCTCCAGCAGTGCGCAAAAATGCAGCGCGCGCTCGTTTTACAAACTAGAAATGTAGGCATTGAAAGCAGAAATTTTAAAAAAAACTAAATTGATTGCATAGATTTTAAACGATACAAAGGTATTTTACATCCGAAACATAGATTGCATAAGTAAAAACGACAAACGATAAAAAACATAGATTGCATTAAAAAAACTACTCTAAGTCGCTATCATCATCACCACTATCATCCTCGGCGGTGTCGTCCGAGGTAGTCAGCCAGATGTCCAGCCACTGCTCATGGTTCGGCGTGAAGAACGACTACCCACCTGCTGCAACGAGGTCGGACTGTGCATTCGCCAACGCCTTCCGCCGACGCTTGTCCAACCGCGTCGCGCGGCGCCTTCGCGTGTCCTGCTCGCGGCGCCTTGCCCAGTAGGACTGCTCGTAGGCGACGACCTTCGGGTGGCGCTGGCGCCACTCCGCCATGACCCGCTCGTCCACTTGGGCGACGAGGAGGCGGCGTTGCCGCTCGGCGTGCTCCGCACGGTCTTTCGCCGTGTTCAGACGAGGCAGAGGGGCGAAGTTGAGCGCTTGCTGGAGCGTGTACACATCTTGGAAGTTCATCTGGCCGCGCGGCCGGCCTAGGCGCCACGCCGCCGCGTCGTACGCGCGGGCGGCCTCGCGCGCCGTCCCGTACAAGCCGAGCCGAGCCGGAGTTCGCCGGAGCGTATCTCCGCGGAGTAGCTGCCGTTGGGGCGCAGGCGGACGCCGCGGTAGCCGGACGCTCCTCGGCGGCGCGGCGGCATGGCGGCGCGGCGGTGACGGGGCGCTGGAGAGGCGCGTGGCAGAGAGGGAGAGAAAGAGGAGAAGAGGAAGCGTGGAGAAGATGCGTGGCGCGCGCAGCACTTTTATAGGCGCGCGCGAAGCGGCGCGCCAAATCTTGCGCGCGAGCTGGCGCCTTTTCGCGCGCGCGTAAATGGTTTCCGCGCGCGCTTGTTTCCCGCGGCCGCTGGAGCACGGCAAATCGCCCCGCGCGCGCTAAAAGCTGGGTTTATCGCGCGCGCGTCGTTTGAGGCGGTCGTTGGAGATGCTCTAACCTCGTTTGGTTGCAAGGTTTCCCAGGGGGATCCCCGCTATTTCCCCGGGTCGAAGAACCACGGGCCGAGTTGGCCCAGGGAAATCGAGATGGTCATTTGGACCGCATCATTCGAGGGTTAACCCTGCCCGACCCGTGTCTTTACCACGGGGAGGAAAGCCGCGACTCCAGTGGCCGGGGAGGAAAGCCACGCCGCGAGCCTCGAGCGAGAGACGACCGAGCGATGCGCCATCGGCCAAGATCCGATCCGCCCCTCCAAGATCCGCCCCTCCATCGACGGCAACGGACTGCGGCCGTCACCGTTCTCCCTCCCCGGATCCCTCCTCCACCTCGGAAGCTCCGGTACCCTCCGGCAACGGCGACGGTTCTGTGGACGTATTCTATGTCATCTGATCAAGGGTTGGCCCCCTCCTCCTTCCCCCATATATTTTTCTTCAGTTCGTACCTTCACCGTCCTTGATTTGAACCACCAGTTTCATATGAATTTGTATTTTTCTTGTGTGGTTCATGAACCACCAGTTCCATACGAGTTGTATTTTCCCTGTTGCAGGCTTTCAACTCACTATATCATGTTGATCTTGTTGTCTTTATCGATCATTGAGAAGAAAGCAAGAAAGGTATGCTAAAGCTTAAATTTATTGGTTGGTATGAATTGAACAGCTAGTCAAGAAGAGATGTGTTTGGTGATGTTTATGTACTGAGTTGTACTACCGATTACATGATGAATCTTCTGCTGCTGGTTCTTATTAGTTGAAACTGTATATGGATTGTCAATGCTTTTAACCCCAGTGCTTTTTAACTGTTTTTCAGTGTGCGGTTTCTATCTCATATTGATAGTTGATAGAAGGGACCTTGTCACATTTGTAGGGAGCTTGCAGGTTAGGGGGCTGTTTGGATCTCGCCCCTGTTCCCCCTGCCAATGTGTGGCACGCCAACGTTTTGGCGAACGAATTGGCCGCCCACGCCTCGCCAATAAATTGGTGGTGGATTGAACGCGAGAGGTTACTCGGCTTGGGCGAGCCAAATTATTGGAACCCATCCAAACGGTAGCCAGCTTTCCAGTCAACGCCAAAGTTTTGGTCCGGCAGCCAGCGGTATCAATCCAAACAGCCCCTAGAATATCAGCATATGTAGTCTTGGCACATTTGTCCTTTAGTTTCTTATGCACTATGTAGTCTATACTACCAGCATTTAATAGGATGTACTTGTAATTCATTGATGTTGCTTTACACAAGTTTCATTTGCATTGGTCAATAGTAGTTCTCCGCTAGTGCGCAGAGAACTAAAATATAAAGGAGAAGCTAGAACTTGTCATCCTGTATGTTGAACAGGGAACACTGTAGTACAGTTCTAGATGCATGGTTTGTAAGGCTACTCTATCTAGCTACATGTATCTTGCTTATGAATTATTAAAATACCAGTAGTGTGTTTGGTTTGCGTGGCTGATCAGCGATCATTGAAATCTAGTGGGTGCTAATTTGTGAGTCTGACTGATAAATATTTTATCGTGTGTCAAATGCAGGTGCTTTGATGTCGTGTTCAGTTGCTGGGCGTCTTTCGATTCATTGGTTTGGCACTCGAGGACTACATAGATTTTCTGAAGAAGCAATCTGCAAAATTAGTTGAAGAGTTAAAGGAATCGAAGCGAGAGGACTTGTACTCAATTGGAAATTGTGTTTCTGCGCTAGACAATTGTAGAGCTGTCTGTTTCAGCAAAAGCAAAGGTGCTGCGGCTTTTCAAATGCCCAATGAATAGAGAGATATTCATCAATACCAAGAACCCAAGCCTTAGGCTTTTCTGGTCAAAGGAGGAGATTACTGCAATGGAGAGAACATAAGGTATTCAGTCTATGCTAGCTAGACATCCAATGGTTTCTACTAGGCTTTCTTTGCTATGTACTCCTTCTGTCCGAAAATACTTGTCATCAAAATAAATAAATAAAGATGTATCTAAAACTAAAATACGTCTAGATACATCCCTTTTTATCCATTTTGATGACAAGTATTTCCGGACGGAGGGAGTATATACTAGCAATTGTCTCTAGTTAACTCCCGTGACAAATATTTTCTCATTGGCCTAGACTAGATAGTAACACTTGAACGTTCAGTGGATACTTAATTGGGTCTTCAAGCTAGTGGATCTATCCAAGGAAGCTTCCAATCTCTGTACCGGAACTTGGCAGCACATGTCACCTTTGTGTAAATTCAGTCCAGTTTGTTCTGGATTCTGTTCATCCTTCTGTTGAGAATGTTAAACGGAAAACAAAGCACATGTGAGATGCCTTAGTATTGAGGAATAAAGGTATGTGTTTCTGCTTTGCCGAGAGAGGCATATAGACACTCCGGGCTTGGTTATATTCTCTGTGCAATCTGGGCAAGAAGCACCGGGCACAACTACAACTTGAAACAAACAGTTTGAAATAGAAAGCTCCCAGTCATATCAAATGTTGGTTGATATTATTTCATCTTAATCCGTTTGTACTAAAAAATGGTCTATTGAAACTGCGAACCGGTGCTAACTTAATTTTTTGTGTAGTTCAGTCAATATCAAGATGCAGTACCTGATGTCGATGCGGATGCGGAGTGGAGAAACGACTTGAGTAGGGCTAGTGATCGCCGCCTTGCAGTTCATCTAATTCGAAATTATCTCTTGCCTTGGACATGACAAGTGATAATTCATTATTTTCTTGTCATGAACAAATTTGAATGATGATGGCACATGAAAACGGTTTAGGCCAACGCTCGATCTGAATGAGATGTAGACCGAACGGTATCTGAACCCTTGTGAACTGATGGCTATTGGTTGTAATAATTCCTAAAAATCTAGTTTACATAAATTCTGAGATTTCATATGTTTTTGTATTTTTAGAATTATTTGTGGAATTCTTATCTATGGTCCATTGTTATCTGTAGAATTTTGTATGAAGGCTGTGAAATTTTGTATGTAGAAATCTATTGTTATATGTGTAGCAAAGTCTACTGTGACATGGTCTTAATTTGAGGGATTTCCTTCCCTCCCCCTTCTTGTCATTTGGACACCTGGGCAGTGGGGAGATCTCCCACGTGGTGGGAGGGATATCATGAGCACAGGAAAATCCCCCCTAGGGGTTGATTGCCCTGGTTTTTTCCTACCCAACAATCAAACAAGGCCTAAGGGTGTGTTTGTTTGGGCTTTTTTCGATGGCTTCTACAGCTTCTGCCCGGAGAAGCCGGAGCCCAAAAAAACAGCCTGTTTCAGAACTAGCTCCATGCAGGGCTTCCATGGAGGGAGCTCCTAACCGGCGCCTTAAGCGCCGTTTCAGGCAGCTGGCGCTCGCATGCCGCACCCCATGGGCCGGCCCATCGTGCAGTACAAGGAAAAAATGTCTCGCGAAAAAGAGTGCAGATACAGGCACTCGACCTCACGACTTGCGGCTACAACAAAATAACTGTTTCGCTAACCACTACGGCTTGTGAGGACTAGTCTACTACCACTATAAAAGGAAGAGAGAGGCAGATCTAAACAATCAGGCCCATCCATCATGAAGATCTAATGGCCCTTAATCCTTCGGTGTTTAACGCTGTCAACCACGCATTAATCTACTAACAAAACAAGCCACCGATCGATAACCCAAGCCCGCCGTTAAAAAAAAGGAAAGCCGGTCGCACGACCCGCACGACCACCCTCTTCGCACGACTCGCGCCCCTGCGCGCACAACCTCCCCTCCTCCTCCCGCGCCGTTCGCCGCCCTGCAAACTCCGGCAGACGTTAGCCGCCATTCGCCGCAGGAGCCGTCATAGGAGCCGCTCGCATCTGGAGCCGCCGGCCGCGGGAGCCGCTCGCCGCTGCAGCCGCCGCCCGCGGGAGCCGCTTGCCGCGCGAGCCGGAGCCGCCCCGCCCCTGGATCCGCTCGACGCTGGTCGCCGACGGAGCTGCCCCGCCCCTGGATCCGCTCGCCACCGGAGCCGCCCGTCGCTCTCCCACTCAGCTTGGCCTCTCGTAAGTTGAGAAATTTGATTGTACCAATGATTATACTAATGGATTTGACTGATCTGCAACTTACTATAGGAGTTGCAGCCTACTGCTTGCAATCACTGAAAAAGAAATTGCTTTGCCAGAGCGTGCATGGATGTGCAGGGTGTAGTGTTGCCGTTTGATTCAGAGTGGAGAATGTATGGAGCTCCCAAGTCTGACCCCTCTACCAGTAATCCTTTCCACCGATGCACTTGAGATATTATATACTCTTTTGCATGCATGCCACCCTTTACTCTGGATGTTTCTGAGAAATGGATTTCAGCTAACATGAGTACCTGCAACTTGCAGGTGTTAAAGTTAACAATAACTAGGATGCACTCAGAATACTCATGTATTTGTTTCCCATATTATTATCAATCCAAGGATCAAAGATTATTTCCCATATTATTATCAATCCAAGGATCGAAGAAGAAAAAAAGGGACATAGCAAAATTGACTTTAGAGAGCTGGACCAGAATCTACAAAAATGATCACACTTAGGGCAGAATAATGATGAAGCCCCGTGCTTTTCTAATCCAGGGGTCACTTCTGACCTGGCTAAGGTAGGAAACATTAATCATGTTTTCATTTTTTGTATATATTTCTGTGATTGCTGGAGGTAAGGCAAAGAGTTGTTGTAGACATGAAATTTGTGAAGTTTGTAATGACTAGATTTCAGCAACGGTCATGGTTACAAAATTTCATCTTGGTCACTTCATATGCTTAACTTTTTTTTAGATAATGGAAGATTGTTTTTCCGTCCTCTGCATCGTTCCACCTGAACATGTTTTTGCTTTTGCCTGATCTTGGATCCTACTAATTTGTTATACAACCTTGTTTCTCTTGTGCTAACTCTTCATATCAAAATCCTTTTACGTACTATGCAGTTATGCTTTATCTGCACTGTAACCCAATCTGTCTTCCTTCCAGTTACAGCTGCTATCTCTATTTGTCTCGTGCATATTTTGAAGTACAGTTTTTTGGTTGATTACAACTATGTACCATTCTTTCACTATTTCAGAGAAGATCAGAAGAACATTTAGGGATACGATGGAAGGGAGTTAGTTCCCTATCTGAAACTGTTTAACGTCCTCTATCTCATCAGACTAATAAACAAAGGTATGACTCGTATTTCTAAGAAACGGAGGCCCATGTGGGACACAAGATAAATTACTCCTGCTATTGTTGAGATCAATGAAGATGGGTCTCCTCCTGAGTACACAGATAATCGCCGTAAAAATTGCTCTCCAGCCTCTGCTCCTCCATCGAACTATTAACATGCCCCGTTTATTTATGTTCCCATAATATGTCTCATCTACTTGCAGCCATGGAATATTCACATATCTTCACTACAAAATGTGACCAAGATGGAAGAGGCCCTCCTACAGACTTTGCTGCATGTATCTGTTGCTTGTAAGGCAACTGCCTAACTAGCATTTATAATTTCTTGTGGATTTACATGGTGTGCATGAAATTTCTCTTACATGCAAACTTGTATACTTGGAAATCAGGGTTCTATGCATTACTAACCAGAATCCGGGGATTTTGTTTTGTTGTGAACACAATCAAATCAATTAGTTTTCCAATGTTTACCCTTGGTTTTTATCCGGCACTATTTCTTCTGGCATTTAGGCATGACATTTTCGGGACAGGACTATAAAAGAGATGAAAGAGGGGATACTTTGGAGAACGATTGTGCATGTTGCTTCTCAAGTTTAGCTTGTGAATTTTAGTGTTGGGATATTTTTGTGAAGAATAAACTAAACATTAACATGTCGAGAGCGTCTTGACGGTGCACATAAAAAGTGATAAGGCGGGTCAATGGCTGGGAGGTTTATGGTTTGATGTTGTCCCGTGTCATATCTCATATTTGTGTACCAGAAATGAACATCCAAGCTTCCACATAATGGAAATTCTTCCTATTTGTCACCGTAGTCGGAAAGATTTTTTTCTACTACACATCGACTACTACTTGAAATCTATCATTCTATTATAGAAGTATAGTTTTGTTGATTTTATTAACAATTGCCTCTTAACGGAGATAAACAAAGAAACATCTTCTTATGGTTGTACGTGCATGGCACGTGCACGCTTACTAGTGACTACAAAGGACGCGAAATATTTATGAACCACATCAGCGCTATTTATTAGATTTGCTATTTGCAAACAATTTGGAAAAGTTGATTTTTTTATGAAAAAGACTTCATCAAATTTTGAAAAAACATAACGAAATTAAAAAAAAACAGTTCATTGATGTTTAATAAAAGTTGAGTGAATTAGGAAAAAGTTCATCAATTTTCAAAAAAGCTCATCGAATTTGAAAGAAAAGTTCATCAATTTGAAAAAGTTCATCAAATTAGGAAAAAAGTTCATCCTTCTTTTCTAAAAAATTTCATCGGTTCTGCGAAAAGTTCATCAAATTTGAAAAAAAAACATTCATCAATTTTGAAAAAAGTTCATCGATTCTGAAAAAAGTTCACCGAGTTTGAAAAAAGGTTCATTGGTTTTGAAAAGAAGTATACAAACTTCAAAAAAGTTCACGAATTTAACAAAAACGTTCAGTGTACATCAAAATATGTTCAATGGGTATTCAAATGGTTTTTCAGTCATATCACAAAATTGTTCAATGTGTAGTTAAAACTTGTTCAGATTATATTACAAAAATGTTCAATGTAAAAAAAATCATCTTATATCAAAAAAATGTATAATATGTTTTAAATTATTTCAATGTATATCACAAAAATGTTCGCTGTGTAGTTAAAAATTGTTCATCATACACCGAAAAAATGTTCAGTGTATATTTTAAAATCGCTCGTCATATATAATTTTTTGTTCATGTTCTCAATAATTGTTCACGTTTTAAAAAGTTCACGAATTTCAAAATTTTATTAATTCGATGAGCTTTTTAAAAAGTTCACGGATTTCAAAAATAGTTCAATAAATTTTTTAAATGGTTCATTGATTTTGGAAAAAGTTCACCGATTTTTTTAAAAAGATCATTAGTTTGAAAAATAAGTTCATCGAAATTGAAAATGATTTCATTAAATCTGAAAAAAGTCCATCGATATTCAAAAAATGTTCATCAATTTTGGAAAAGAGTTCATCGAATTTGAAAAAAGTTCACCGAATTCGAAAGAAGTGCATCGAATTTTTAAAAAAGTTCATCAAATTTGAAAAAAGTTCATCAATTTTGGAAAAAAAATCATCCAATTTAAAAAATGCTCATCAAATTTGTAAACAAAGTTCTTCAATTTTGAAAAAAATTCATTGATTTTGGAAAAGTTCAACAATTTGTAAAATAGTTCATTGAAATGAACAAAAGAAGAAGAAAATTCAAACAAAACCCTTCTGAATAAAGAAGAAAAACGAAAAAAATAGACATGGAAGAAAAGAGTAAAGAATATTTTCTGATCGCATGAGCTAGTAGTGGTGGGGTGGTTGGTGTAAGGTGCGAACGAAGAGGAGGTCGCGGGTTCGATTTTCTCCCGACGCGTTTGTGTTTTTTTTATTGACAGCAGAAAAAGAAGAGGCGATGGGCCGGCCCAAAGAAGATGCGTGAAGGAGGGAGAGGTGTGCGCCCGTTTGCGCGGATGCGCGAGCGCAACAGGCGCCGTTTAGGGAATGCCTTCCATGGAGCGCTCCAAGAATAGCGAACAGAAGCTGCAGCTGAAAATTCGGGCTTTTGCTCCTCGCAGCCGGCTCCAAAGTGGCGGATGACTGGTTTGCCCTCCCGCAAAAACACATACAACAGCACAAATGCCCTTACCGGTTCGGCCCAATTACCCCACACCTCAAGCGCTTTCCCCTCGCCCTCTCTCAGCGCGGTGCATCTGAACACCCCCGCCGCCGCGGAGCCCCAACCCCCAACACCCCCGCCGCCGCCGATACCTCGAACACCCCCGCTGCCGAGCCCACGACTCCCCTGCCTCCGCTAATCCTGTTGGCCGCGACGAGGACCTCGTCTTCCATCTCGCCCCGCAACTCACCGAATCGAGCCGCCGCCCGGAGCTTCCTCACCAACGATTTCGCCGTCATGAGTTGCCTCGGCAACGACGGCCATCGCCATGAGTCTCCTTGCCATCGCTATGGGTCGTTTCGGTGCAGTCTCCACCGTGGCCTCGTCCAGGAAGCGGAAGCCGCTCGACGCCGTTTGTACCCATGTTCAGCGCCCGTTGCTCAACTGTGATGTGCTAATTGATATGTACTGTGTACGAGTGCTAACTGTTGTCCAAGGACTTTTTTACACCGAGTGCTAAACTGATTATCTACGACGAAAACAGCTCTTAATCGGGTCATTTATTGTTAAAATGGTATAATCAGCATTTAAAACATACCTGCAAAACAACATAGGGTGTTCTGGTCATTTCAAGCTCCAACCTTTCCGCCGCAGCTAGCAGCTACAACAGCTTCTTCCAGCCGGAGCCGTTGCAGCTGCAGCCGAAGAAGCTGCAGCCCAAACAAACACATCCTGAGTGGTCACCTCCTTCCCGCTGGCCGAAGTTATCACAAATCGAGGCGTCATGGGACAGATCACGAAATGGGCAATTTAGCTCATGGACTTTCGGGCTAGTCTAAACCCTCCGCACCGCCATGAAATCGCAGCAGGACCAACAGCGCAGCTGTCCTTGCTAGCCACCGAGCGCGATTCAAAAACGCTGACGCCATGCTCCCTCTCGACATCACACCAAATGCCACAATTTTTTTAAAGGAAGATAAACCCCGGATCGTGCGCGCGCTCTCTCTCTCTCTCATATCTGTTTTTTTAACTTTGGCTACTTTATTTAAATAAAAATCACACCACCTTTTCCTGCCCCTCAAAACTGAAACATGCAAGTTCATGAGCACAGCCATTAGCTCGCACACAATGATTTATAGTCACCTTGCTGGCTGAACTCATTAACTTCGGGCAATCATCAGTAATCACAGCTCCCGACGCCCGATAGTCGGGGATGGCTTAGACAATCTTCATAGAATCACTTTCAATTGCAATTAATACGGAAAGATAATACTCACTCCATCACTTTGTATTACTTTGTACTAAAATTGAGACACTTATTTTGGGACGGATGGAGTACATGACAGCGAAAGTTATACACTATCCTGCACAAGCATGCACATATGATACATACATATAGCCATTGGTGTTTCCCCGTATCATTGCACAGTAAGGAAAGTATACATATAAAAGGAATAATTCGGCATGAGGGTGGTAAATTAATGACGTCAATCGTGTGCAACTATATCTAGATCTTTTTCTTTTTTTATAAACGGGACTATATCCAGATCTTGATACATTGTGAACTGAAAAGAGAATCCACTAAAAATATTTCCTTATTACCGTAACAAAGTCGGTAAAATTTGCTATAGGTGGAACATTCATAGGGACGATTTTACCCTTTATCAATGGACGGTCAAGTGAAAATACCTCCTTACCTATACCATAACAAAAGCCGGTAAAATTTGCTAATCGGAACGTGGCTTTGCTGCGGAATCCCCGCTGCAACTAACCCCCGGCGAGGAGGGCTCATGCCATTGAGATCCGCCCCGACTCCGGCGTGAGCGCGAGGCAGCAGTCGTAGGGCAGCGTCAGTTCCGTCCCAAGTACTCCAGGAACAAGGTGATCAACACCCTCGCTCACCCCTCATACCTCTTGGCCTGCGATGCTTTGGTACTGTTAGCATGCCTCATACCTCTTTGTGAACTGTTGCCCCCTTCGTTTCTCATAATTCTCTTTCTGTGTTTGTTGAGGCACCCTGAGTGTTTATGACCTAAATTACACCGGGGAGAGTCCTTTTACTAGTCTTTATTACTTTTCTGTAAGCTCTGTTAAACAAGTCGTCGGTTCATATTATCAACAAAATAAGCTAGTATCATTTAGAGTACCTGTGCAATGAGCCTGATCCACCATTATATTGCCAGTTTCCGACTGCGATAACAAGTGATTCAAGACATCGATAAGGTTGACGGCGACAACCAGCTAGCCTTCATGGATTACGTCAATGATCTGTACAAGTGCTATAAAGTTGCTGAGGTAATTGCAGAGGGAGTACTTCTTAGGTAGTGTGTGTGCAAAAACCTTGTGATCTGTTGCTTGTCTGAAGGTGATCTTTCCTGTCCCGTCGCAGAATGAGCGTCGCCCCCGCAACTACATTCACTCCCAGGTGCATCTCAACTCCAAGATGCGGGCCATCCTTGTCGACTGGATAATAGAAGTGCATGACGAGTTTGATCTGATGCCAGAGACCCTCTACCTTACGGTGTACATCATCGACCGGTATCTCACGAAGCAGCTCGTGCTTCGGAGGGAGCTTCAGCTGGTAGGCGTCTCAGCCCTGCTGATTGCTTGCAAGTACGAGGAGGTGATGTTTCCACAGGTAGACTGGAAATTTCTCCCACCCCCTTTGCTTTTCCACTTTGCAGTATCTCGAGTCCATGTTCTGATTGGTTGTATATACACACCTGCAGGTGAGGGATTTGGTCTGTATAACAGACAATGCCTACTCCAGGAAGCAGATACTGAGGATGGAGAAAGCCATTCTCAATCGGCTTGGATGGAACCTGACAGTTCCTACACCTTATGCGTTCCTTGCGCGCTTTGCCATGGCTGCGTCTTACTTCAATTTGAAGAACTATGGGGAGGTAAAGAATACAATGTACCATATGTAAATTCAGATGTATTTGCACTGTAAAGGAACGAGTTTGCGTACCGAAGTTTCTCTCTCTCTCTCGATGGATGCAGATGATGAACATGGTGTCCTTTTTTGCTGAACTGGCACTGATGCAATATGCGCTGGTGCCGTCCAAGCCCTCCATGGTTGCTGCTGCTGCTGTCTATGCAGCCAGGCTCACACTCAAGAAGACCGATCCATGGACTCGCACTCTCAAACACTATACTGGCTTTACTGAATCACAGCTAATGTAAGAAGGCACAACAATGACTTTACACACTCTTGTAGCTTGAATAACTCTCTGTGTTTCTGTGATGATTTCAGATATAGTGCAAAGATCCTGGTCACCGCACACTCGACTGCCCCTCAGAGCAAGTTGCAGGTGGTGTATAAGAAGTATTCTAGCAAAAAATTGGGAGGAGTGGCCCTGCGCCCACCTGCAATCAACTTCAAATAAACGAGATTTCTAGGATTTTTTTTCTTCAAATAAATGGAAGGTGTGTCTGACATTAATTCAGTGAGTTGGTTATTTCCTGCATTTAGAGTGCAAGAAGGGTTTGAAAACTTGAGGAAGTTGTGACGCTGTTTGGTCACAAGTCAGGGATATTATCTTTGAACTAAAACCACATCACTTATTTATGAATGGAGGGAGTATTTTGTGAACAATGGGAGTAGTTGTCAAAGCTTACCGTCCTGAGTAACTATGTTTGAAGGCTGTAACTAAGCTTTGGGATACACATGCATGGACATGCCACTTCAGCTTACCGCTAATATATCTCATGTCGGAAGTCTGCATATTTCTTTTGGGGAAGTGTTTTGTTTCATCTTCTGCTGCAACTATTCATATCATCTTAGAAATAGTTTGGTCATGGATGGTTAGCTCATCGGCCCCTGAGTTCATCGGTTGCCTCCTCACTCCTCTGTGTCAGCAAATTTTGAAAACTTAAGGACATATGTAAACATGATGTAGCCTTCCAAACATTGTCATGATCATCCATAAGTGTATTGCTCAAGAAAACAAGAAACATAGTCCAAGAAAGAAACACCATAGTACCATACACATACGTCCAAAATAAGATATATAAAACGGAACAGAGCAAGGCTAGCAATTAAACAGACAGGCAGCAACCATAATTATAAGAAAGCCAAGTTTTATTATTATTTAACAGCCACAGCTGAAATAGGTTCACAACAAGCACACACACGCGTGAAATAACAGTACACAGTTTAAACAAGTTAAGCGAAAACTATTTTGGATACGAAAAGACAACTCGCTTGCAGTCTTATAATAAGCCACAGCCGGAATCAGTCAGTAGGAAATACCATCACATTTCACAAGCAAAAGCACATGATGACTAGAACAGTAGTAGCAGTAGCAAACGCAGGCGGTAACTGCACCTTAGCAGAGGTGGAACAAGCAGCAAATGATGTGCAGTATGTCAAAACGCAGAGAAACCCGGACAGTATACCTCCGGGTGCATTACACATTTCCCAACCAGTGTGGCAGGTCAATCTCGGAGAGTATACCGCCACTGTGTCCCTAGAATTGCAGAACATTGATCCAGCAACCAAAAGAAATCACTAGTGATTTCAAAGAAGCCTAGAGACTGGAGGGGCATGAGGAACTCAATGCCAGGTGGGACCACCATCATGCTGCTGAGGTTGACAAAGTATAATCTTTCCAGGCTTGCCATGGCACCTTGCTGTATCTCTAGCCGATTCAGACTAGGCAGATCTATCAGATAGAGAATCTTTAGCTTGGGAAACCATCCTGTGAGAAATGCTAGTTGCTCTCCGTTGTATGCTCTGGTGAATTCTAGATGCGTCAAATTTGACAGCCGAGAAAGGGATGGCAGGGGATCTTCTCTCAGTTGTGACCAATATAGATTCAGAACATGCAAGTTCTGCCCCCCAACAGCTTGGAAGAGAGGAGACTCGTCCAACGTCCCTTCCGCCAGTCGTCCACCCAAACGTAGCCTTTGCAGGTTTGGCAGCAGGACATTCAACGAGAGAACCTCATTCTCATCACTTGCATTCACATCAAGATGGGACAAACACCGCATCTGAACTAGAGACTCGCTGATACGTCCACAACAGATTCCCTTCACATCCAATAGCCTCAAGCTTCTCAGTTGCCTCAGCTCCCGTAAATGTTTAATAGACTCATCATGTGCTACCAATGCTTGTAACGTTTGCAAGTTTGTTAGATTTCCAAGACCATTGGGGACATGCACACCACTGAAACATTTAGTCCCTCTCAAATCTGTATTGATTCTTTTCTCAACAAATAAGTGCCTAAGCTTCTTCAGTTTCACAATCCCACTAGGCAGCTCATGTACATCAGATCTAAGAAGGTCCAGTGTCAACAAATTTGAAAGCTTCTCAACAGAACTCGGGAGCATCTTCACTTTTGAATCACGCAAACCCAAATGGCGGAGATTAAAAAGATCTCCAATAGCATCTGGAATATTCTCAATGGGTAGACCACTTAATTCTAGCACTGTCATATATCTTGACTCCTTACATAGCAGAGGCAGTAGAGTAAATGTTACCATACTATCGTCCAGCATAACGAATGTTCGAAGTCGGCGCACACTAGAAAATGACTGCTGAATATCCTTCTTTTGTTTGTGCAATACCAATCGACGTCCATTCCTCTCAAAAGACCTCCCATGCTTATCCTCATATGTAACACCAAAACAGTTCTTCTGGCACAAGTCAAGTGCCAGTTCACGTAAGATATCGTGCATTTTGAATTCTTTCATCCTACCAAATGAGTTTCTCTTGACAAGTTCTAGCATGTTTCTGTCAATTAACTCCTTCAGATAGCCTTCTGCCACTTCTTCTAATGTGCTTTCACCCCTCTCTTCAATGAACCCCTCTGCTGTCCATAACCGTATAAGTTGTTTCCTTTTGAAACAATAGTCTTCTGAAAATAAGCTGCAATGCAAGAAACAGCATTTTAAGTGTGTTGGAAGGTAGATGAAGCTCAGATGCAAAACATTCCTTATGTGATCGAGTCTTGAATTGTTGATTAGCTCCCAACTTAATTGGGCATGTATTCTTCTCCATTCTTCCACAGTTTTCTCACGCACACGCAAGAGGCTACCAACTAACACAATAACAAGAGGCAAGCCTTTGCACTTGCTAACTATTTGCTCGGACAAAGGATACAACTCCGCAGGACACTCATGATTTGTATCTCTTGGAAAGGCTTTTCTACAAAAGAGATCCCATGCCTTATCTTCTGGTAAAGGTTTCAGTGTTAAAGTATGTCCTTGAGAGGCAAGTGCAGCAACATCGCCTTCCCTTGTTGTGATCATCAGTCTGCTGCCCTTTTCATTATTAATAAGCACCCTAGACAAGTCATCAAATGCTTCTGGAGTCCAAACATCATCCAATATGATCAAATATTTCTGTTGCTCTAGAAATTTCCTCAGCGTTTCTTCAAGGCATGTGATGTCCATGGCCGCAGTGTTAGATAGCACACTGACTTTATCTCGGGAAAGTTCCTTGATTATATTCCTCAAGACATGTTCTGTAGAATAAGTTTGAGAGATGGAGACCCAAGCATGGCACTGGAATTTCTCTCTATGCTTCCTGTAGACATTTGCAGCTAAAGATGTTTTACCAAGCCCTCCCATTCCAAGCAGTGCTATCACAGAGCGTTCCAAATCGTCACTCAATAACCACTGCTCAAGTTTATCTCTGTTATTGTCCACACCGACTAGATCCTCTTCATCAAGGGAGCGTGAAATGTTTGCTAGATCTTTGGACCTCTTGACAATGTAACTTGAGCTGCTAGTATCCCCATTGTTTATCATGTGAACCCAACGATTTTTTGTCTCAGACAGGTGTGTTAGGTCTTTCTCTATTTCCTTCACCTTGAAAGCAATCCGGTTCAAAGAAAGCAGATATCTTGGTTTTGTAAACCCTTTCTTCAGGTAAAAGCAACATCCCATGTCATGTTCGTGACCAACAAGATACAAGTACTCATCCACCATGTCCTCCATCACATGTGCTACTTTCCGTACCTCCTCCAACCAGCCCTCATATACTTGATTGTTGCGGTTTCGGATATCCATTTGACAGAGAACATCATGCATTACTCGAAGCTCCCTTGCAACACGACCCATGCTGCCCTGTAGCTCTAGTATTTGCTTCCTGTACTTCGCAAACAACGTGCTGGCCTGGTCTGCCACTCCATTTGCCAAGGCGGTTCCAATCTTTTTAATGGCTAGAAGAATCACAATCTCCGCCATCACTTTCTGAGAATAGCTACTGTATCACTGTTGGGTGGGGGCCTAGTTGTAGATTTGCCTCAGTATTATTACAACAACCACTGCAAAATGAAGTGAAGCATTAGTTAGTAGCAAGCACTTGCTGAAAACTTCAAAACTCTCCAACCACAATGAAATAAAACACTTGCTGTGGTGAGATAAGCAGAACCTTTCAAAGTAATCTTCCTAAACTCTGATTTCATACAGTTAACCTATCTAACGCTAACCCACATAATAATCAATCAAAAAACAGAACTTACGACGTGCAGGTCCATGAGGATTTTAAAACACTTGGGACTGTGCTATCGTCAATGGCAAGCTAAATGTTATTAACTGACAAGAGCGAGTAACACTCAACCAACTAAGTGACCATGTACGCTCCGCTTCCCTGTAGGGGACATCTCAGGTTAAAAGGCCCCAAATATTGAAGATTTAAACAAGTGAGGTGAAGAGGGAGACTATCTGACATACCGGCCAGCTCCAAGTAACTTAGTTCCATATTTTTCTCAACATATATATCTTATGGTACCTCCAGATTTATGGAGAAACAAATAGCTAGAGTTGTTCATTACCGAAAAAGGGTTCCCCCCCGCTTTGTATTCCAAAGCAACCAACACCGATACAGGATTGCTGGGGCGAACAGCACAACAAGCCAAAATGAAAAAGAAGAAGAAGCAAATGCCAACAACGGCAGCTCGACAAGCGCGGATGACCCGCCACCGCTACGCCCACCAGAGACAAACCACTACAACCCGAGGCTCCGAGCCACCGCGAACAAAACAGCACCTCCAAGAAGGAAAGCGACGCCGACGACGCTGCTGCCTGGACATGTCCTAGGGTTTCCCCGGCACGCGGAGGGAGGTGGGGGATGGATATCACCGACATCCTTCAGGAAGGAATGGTGGCACCCGTAGGTGTCACCGCATCGGAGCCGAAGACCGGCAAAGATTTCTCCCATACTCCAATCCCCACCGCCCAACGGACCGGAGCCGATCAGCCAAACCGCCGCCCACCACCATGCGCCATCGCGGTTGCGCCGCCACCCACGCCGCCTCACTGCGAACACCCACACGAGGCCAAGAGGACCAGAGAGAAGCGCCCCGCGGAGGGAGAAGCAGCACCGAAGCCGAACGGGAGGGAACCACCTCCACCGCCGTCATGCGGGAGGATAGAGCCTCCGGCACCGTCGCGGTAGCCGTCCGGACGCGGCAGCAGGGCATGCCAGGCCACCCCTGGTCCGGCCAGGCCTGGAACGGGCCCGCTAAGCCCCGCCGCCACGCTGCAGCAAGCCGGCGATGGCGCCGCCAGCACCCTGCCGCTCAACGCCGCTCCCCCGCCTCCCGGAAGCCACTAAGCAGACCCACCCCGCCGCCAGCCCGCCCAGGCCCAGATGGGCCCCGAAGGGCCCAGATCTGGGCCGAGCGGGCGCCGCCAGACCGCGCCGCCGCGTCGCCCCGCCGCCAACGGCGACGCCGCCGACCAGAAGCCCGCCCCCGCTCGCGCCAGGAACCCCCGCTACCGCGCTGGACCGTCGCCGCCGAGAAGCACCACCCGGGGTCGCCCCGTCCCGCGCCGATGGACACCCGAGAGGGGAAAGGCAGGGTGCCGCCGCCACCAGCATCGCCCGGGCCAGGCCCGCAGCGGGCGCCGGCGCCGGCGGCAGGGAGGAAGGGGGAGGGAGAGTTGCGCGAGGGAGGAGGCTGGACGTGACCGCGTCGCCCGCGGCGCGGTCGCGGGAGAGTTGTTGATTAAGCCACAAGAAAATATATCACAATCAAGAAATAAATAAGGAAGCAAAGCTATAATGTCAGAGGACTAGAGGAGTCATTACTCACTAGGAGAAATCAATATACTATTACTGTAACTAAAACCACTTGAATGAAAAGGAGCTGTCATGTGCACTTTAGGAGACCCTCACACATCAAGAATGTTGACTTTAGGAGGCTAGAAATTTCCACATTAGCGTATCTAGAATTCAAGAGCATATGCTGATCGTGTGCTAGGTATATCACCAGCGTACAAAGCATTATCAACAACTGCGCTGCAGATCGATTCAAGGTATTTTGTTAATCCAAGGGAAACAATCAGGGATGGAGCAGCTCACGGCGACCCCAGGCAGCTGCCTGGGCTCAACCGGAGAGTCCGTTAAGCATTAGCATGCTCGGTCATTGAGCTGGCTTCACCACTGGAAACAATGGATATCAACTAAAACCTGAGCACTGCCAGCTCACCAGACCTTGAAGCCGTACAAATTAAGAAGCTCGACCAGAGTACAATCTAAGATAGCCGGAAAACTATGGAAGGACGACGCACCTGCCGGATGGCATAGATCCAATCGAGTTTGGTGACCTCCTTGTGCATTTCTGAATCTGAAACCATCAGAATAGTCACATGGATTCTTGGGGGTGAAAGAGACCTCATGGCTTCGGTGGTCTTGTTGTCACTGAAGCTTAATTGTGGAGATCGTGAACTCTCATGGAGTCATGTGTATGACTGAAAGTATGCTAGCTTGCTGTTGCTGACAAGTAGTTGGATGTGATTTCAACTTCAGGTGTTCCCTTGTTACCTTTACCCACTAAAACCAGAGAACAACCGCCTACCTGGCATTTAATGGAAAGGAAAACTGGTTAATACTTCATCCACCTAGCTTAGGATATTGAGAGGAGAAATAGCAACAGAACCAAATTGAAGGACATAATATCATCAGAATGGCACCTGGCTTGTAATCGCTATAGATCTGGCCAGATTTGGACCTGTGGTGGCCTCCTTGCGCGCTTCAGAATCTGAAATCATCAAAATAGTGCCATGGGTTGGTCAGAGTGGGGCATCATGCTAGTCTTGTAGTTGAAGCCATGAGCCATCAAGAAGCAACCAGAGAACCTGCAAGTCAAGTCAATGTTAGTTTTCTTGCGGTGGTTGTTGAAGCTCAATTATTTTCCAACATGATGTATTATCTGAAAGCAATGTGCCTGTGTGCATATTCAATCAGTTCAATGTTCATGGAATGCACATCTGACCACTTCTATAGTCTTAAACAGCCCACTGCAATCAAGAACTCCTGCTACAGTATTCTGCCTGATAGCCACATGCTTTCCGAGGTTCCCTATGGCTTTGGGGCCTTGCCTTCATGATTACGTGCCTCTCCTTTTGTTTTTGACAAGGGGGAAGAATTAGGATTTCTGAAACTATGGAAATGGTATGGATGGCCATTTTGACAATTAAGCATTTGCCCATACAGACCATGCAGTGTTGTATTCTGATCATGAGGGTCAGTCATGGAAGCTTACAAAGGTTTTCGAGACGCCCACTAGTAAGTATAATAGGGCTATATTCAGATAAGCCTGAGCAGTACAGTATCTATAGCAGCAAACTGAGCTATATACATACAGAGAGCTAAGAGTTAACTTACAGTTACAGAACATCCATCAATCCAATGGAACAGCTATATACCAGCATATATTCTCCTCCATGTCTTCTCATTCCAGCACGAAGAACCCGCGATACTTGACAAGAAATATGAGTTTATTAGTACTCACACTTTTCTGAAATACAGTCAAGTCAAAGATTTATATCTATGAGCCATTGAGCCCACACCTGTTGACAACTGAAAACTCAAACGAAAAATGGCGAACATTCTCAGTCTGACAAAAGAATGGCCATAAATCAGTCAAAGGTAGCTAGCTAGCTAAGTCATACTGATAACGAGGGCACCAACCATATGCCATGAGTGTCTGGGCAACATCACAAGTTACCAACCCCAATAGCGTTCCTGCAAATGTCTTCTTACTTACTAGTAACTGACAAACACAAGCAGAATATATATATTGAACGCCACACGTCGCATCTCGTCTCGTCAGTGGGAGCAACGTCAGATAAAATTGTTGCACCAGCTCGAGATGACAACGGTTTGCGGGACGCTTGATTAAGGTCGAGCTCGCGGATTCAGAGAACAAATCAAGCTCTGAACGCGGTTCAGATTCAGCACCCGCGTCCTGCGGACAACGCAAAAGGGGCATGGATACATGTAATGTAGGGGCTGTTGGCTGGCTTTACCTCGTCGTCGCTGCCGGCAGGGAGTCTACTTCGCGGCGGACACGGGGGAAGGGGTGATTTGACCGGGGCAGAGAGGCCCTGGCGCCGCACCGGGGCGAGAGGGACGGGCCGATGGGGTGGGGTGGAGTGGGGACGGGCTTGGCCGGAGACGAGACGAGGCAATCTCCCTGCTATCCTAACCCTCGCCGGCCGTGGAGTCGTCTGCCTCCGGCTTCGGCTCCGGCTCCGCGAGTCTCCAGTCCAGTGGGTGCCAGGGTTAGATCGTTGACCCGGGTGTCCTACTACAAAAGGAGCGTTGACCCGGGTCAACAAACTGAAGAAATACTGGTAGTAATTATAAAAAAGACAAAAAATTGAAAATACTTTTGAAATAGTATGAAGCAAGTCATATGGATTTTTAATTTTAGTTCTCATGCTATTATAACTTACTAGTACTAAATTTTCATCAATCAAGGCTATCCTCTAGTACACGATGAAAGTTGAGTCAAACTCGTGCATTTTAGGGACAGAGAGAGAGAGAGATGGCGGAGAGGAAAAGTATGCGCTCTCTCCTCCGCCGTCCCTCAGACTCGCACCACTCGCTACCATACCATTGGGCCAGCAGAGCGGAGCTCACACGTCGCCGTCCGTTCCTCGGCCAGGACCGGAAGCTCCCAGGGAAGCGCGGGCCGGGCGTCGCCATCGGAACCAGACGATTCGGATGAGAGATGCGACAAGCACACGCACAACCACGCAGTAGCAGCAGCAGCAGCAGCAAATACTCGCCTCCTTCCTCCTCCGCGAGTCGCACTCTCGCACCTGCTCCGCCTCGCCCGGTCAGAGACAGAGGCCTCTCTGATCCTTCTATATCAGACATTCAGACCCATGCGTTAGCTGGGCCGAGGTCAGTTCGTCGGCGGTAAAGCGCGAAGAAGATCAGGCAGAAAATAGTACAGTAAGAAAGAAGATACTGACGCAAGTAAGTTACTCTACTCTGCCTTCGTATCTTGCAGTTTTCCCGCCGCCGCAACTGCTTGTGTTCCTCTTCTATGATCATCTGAATTTGCAGCCGCTCAGTTTCTGAACCTTAACCGTCCGCTTCAGTCGGTTTTTTTCTTCTTAAAACTGCTATGATCTCTGAGTTTGAAACTGCGGATCAGGATCACTGCTTCGCGTCTGAGAGTCCTTTAGAATCGAGCAATTGATGGAGTGGGTGATGGTTTGATCAATTCAGGGTATTACGTGAAAGGGGATCGGATTTCTAGCTCGCCAATTTTGTTCTAGGCATAAAGATGAGTATCCAGAGTTCACGAGTCTGAGGCTGAGCTAAGCTAGTGTAGCCAAAATGTCAAACCGAGTGTACAAGCGGAGAGCAATGGTTGGTTGCAGCTAAAGAAATATAAGAGCGTTTAGATCACTAGTATCTAGATTACTGAAGTAGTGATGTAAACGCTCTTATACTCCATTTCTTTACGGAGGGAGTATCAATCAGGGCCCTGCGCGCCTTCTTTCTTAATCGTCTGACATATGCCATGACGCAGTGGCCATTTACAGGTCCAAGCACGCCCTACAGCAATCAATTACCTAAACTTACCTGTCAGTAGCCAGCATCATCGTTAACTCTCCACTGAGCTTGTGAATTAGTTCTCCCATTGCTTGTCTGACCAGTGTCATATATAATGCAGAAAGTAAGAAGGCCTTGAGAGCTTGGGCATCGCAGACATGTCGGCGGCTGTCATAGCAACCGGTAAGTAAGATACACCTGCACCTGGCAGAATAATTAAGCAGGTCTATTTAGATGATACTAATAAGCAGATTAAATTGCTGGGTTTGTTCCTTGATTAGTTTTCCACCGGCTAATATAACTCCGTTCTTGTCTCGATTTATCCAGTATCGGCGGTCTGTGCGACCGTGGCAGTAGTGATAACCATCGTCGTGATCAGACGATGCCGCCGTTCGAGGAAGAAAATTTACAAGAAGATCATGGCCAAGATCTCCGAAGAGATCAACAGAAGGAACAGACAGCTGGAAGCATGCGATGCCATCAACGACGTGGTGATCGAGATCGGCCCCGTGGAGAAGTTCCTCCACGACATCCTCAACGAGAAGCCGATGCGGTTCAGCTCCGAGCAGCTGGCATCGTGCACCGGGAACTACTCCACCGAGCTCGGCTCCGGCGGCTTCGGGGTGGTGTACAAGGGGGAGCTCCCCAACGGGCTGCCCGTGGCGGTGAAGGTGCTCAAGGTGTCCATGAACAAGAAGGTGCAGGAAGGGTTCATGGCAGAGATCGGCACCATCGGCCGAACCTACCACGTGCACCTCGTCAGGCTCTACGGCTTCTGCTTCGACCCGGACACCAAGGCGCTCGTCTACGAGTACCTCGAGAACGGCTCGCTGGAGAAGTACCTCTACCGCGACGGGGAAGGCGCCGGCGACGGCGAGAGAAAGGAGAGGCTCGAGTGGCGGACGCTGCACGGCATCGCCATCGGCACGGCCAAGGGGATAAGGTACCTCCACGAGGAGTGTCAGCAGAGGATCGTGCACTACGACATCAAGCCGGCCAACATCCTCCTGACCGCTGACTTCACGCCCAAGGTGGCGGACTTCGGGCTGGCCAGGCTCGGGGAGCGCGAGAACACGCACATGTCGTCGCTGACGGGAGGCGGTCGCGGGACGCCGGGGTACGCGGCGCCGGAGCTGTGGATGGCGCTGCCGACGACGGAGAAGTGCGACGTGTACAGCTTCGGCATGGTGCTGTTCGAGATCCTGGGCCGGCGCCGGAACTACGACGCCCAGCTGGAGGACGAGAGCCGTGAGTGGTTCCCCAAGTGGGTGTGGGACAAGTACGAGCAGGGGGACATGGAGTCCATCGTGTCCGCGGCGGCCGGCGTCGGCGAGGCGGACCGGGAGAAGGCGGAGACCATGTGCAAGGTGGCGCTGTGGTGCGTCCAGTTCCAGCCGTCGGCGCGGCCGACCATGAGCAGCGTGGTGCGGATGCTGGAGGGGGAGATGGCCATCGTGCCGCCGGTGAACCCGTTCCACTACGTGTCGGGCGGCGGCAGCTCCAGCAGCTGGGCGCTGTCGAGCGGCACCGGCACCGGCACGTTCACCAGCAGCAGCCGTGATACGGGATGGGACAGCAAGGTCTCGGCAGCAAGTACTCCTCGTAAGCCGACAGATGCAATGGTGATAGGTGTCAAGTCCACTGATCCAGTGACGACATAGGAGTTTGCCCATTTGTAGTCACGCGTGGAGCTCCACACGGAGGCTTGCTCTGAGTTTACATGTAGGAAATGTTTTGTAAATAACATTGTAGACTTTCGATTTGAATCTAGCACCATTTTCTTTTGGGAATCATTTGGGTTCGGCGCGCCGGCCGAACGCTCACGGGCCCACGCACACAACTCATCTCCCACCCACCGCTTTTTATTTCGAGAAAGCTTATCCTCTACGCATTCTCTTCCCCCATGCGCTGCATCTCTCCTCCCAATCCCAATCCGCCATGAAATCCCTTCCTCTTTTTCCTCTGATCCACGCTGACGAGCAAGCCACTCCGGTTAGCCAGCGCCGCCCCTTGAACCTTCCCCTTAGTCTACCCCCCATGATCCATGGCCACAGACGGCGGCGCTCTGGACCTGTGTGGCGGTGCTCTGGACCTGGCGATGCGCCGTGCTGCAAGGGGGCAGGTCCCCGTGCTGGAACCGTTGTTGTGCTAGACCATCGACACGCCGTGCTGGAATCTGGCCACACTCGTGCTGGAACCGGTGAAGTAAATTGCTAGAACCGGCTGCTTGATTTGCTACAATGGAGGATTCAAGACGCTGCATCCATGGCGGTGAAGGTATTTTTTGTTGGAACCGCGAGCTGATTTTGCTGGAGCCGGCTACTGGATTTGCTGGATCCTGCGAAATTTTTTGTTGCGACCGTCGGCGGCGACACATATTTTGTTGTTGTAACTGGTATATGTTTTTCCTGCCATCGGTGATTTGTTTCGCTACAACAGTTTCATTTTTTTGCTACATTCATTCACCGCCGAGCTGCGTCTTGCGACGGCGGTGACCTTTTTTGCTGCAACTGATGTAATTTTTGCTATATCCGTTGAGGATTTTTGATACATCCTTTTTTCATGGTGGAGCTGCAGGCTCGACGACGGCGACGATGTTTTTTGTGTTGCAACCATCGTTGCTTTTTGCGACGACCTATGATTTTTTTTTGCTACATTCATTTTTTTTCTTTTTTTGCTGAGATCGTGTGCTACATCCGACGACCTTGGGCTCTGGCAGGCTGCTGCACTCCGAGCGGCCGGCCCTACTGCTCGCCGGAGCCAAGCATCCATGGGAGGCGGGGTTTTTTTTCGCGAGGGCTGGGGAAGAGAAGGAGGCGCCATGGTGGAGGATGCGTCTGCTTCGAGCGCAACCTGTGCGCGAGGAAGGATGAGGCTTTGACCCGCTCGCGAGGGAGAAGATGCGATCTGGACGGTTATTATTTCGCGAATCGAACGACTGGGGCTTGACCGGCGGAACCTTTCGGCCGGCGCACCGGCGCCTAGTACTGGCCTTTTCTTTTCAAACTGTACACAATAACCCTTATTATTACTTTTCCACACCAACTTCTACCTCATGGTTTCTGGGTAAAGAGATTATGATGGTGATAAAAGTGCAATATGGATGGTAGATATAGGTTTATGTAATCTGAAAATATAAAAACAGCAAGGTAACTAATGATAAAAGTGAGCATAAACGATATTGCAGTGCTAGGAAACAAGGCCTAAGGTTCATACTTTCACTAGTGCAAGTTCTCTCAACAATAATAACATAATTGGATGATATAACTATCCCTCAGTATGCAACAAAGAGTCACTCCAAAGTCACTAATAGCGGACAACAACCGAAGAGATTATGATGGGGTACGAAACCACCTCAAAGTTATCCTTTCTGCTCGATCTATTCAAGAGTCCGTAGTAAAATAACATAAAGCTATTCTTTCCGTTAAATCTATCATAGAGTTCATACTAGAATAACACCTTAAGACACAAATCAACCAAAACCCTAATGTCACCTAGATACTCCAATGTCACCTCAAGTATCCGTGGGCATGATTATACGATATGCATCACACAATCTCAGATTCATCTATTCAACCAACACAACGTACTTCAAAGAGTGTCCAAAAATTTCTACCGAAGAGTTAAGACGAAAACGTGTGCCAACCCTTATGCATAGGTTCAAGGGCGGAACCCGCAAGTTGATCACCAAAACATACATCAAGTGGGTCACGTGATATCCCATTGTCACCACAGATAAGCACGGCAAGACATACATCAAGTGTTCTCAAATCCTTAAAGACTCAATCCGATAAGATAACTTCAAGAGGAAAACTCAATTCATCACAAGAGAATGGAGGGGGAGAAACATCATAAGATCCAACTATAATAGCAAAGCTCGCGATACATCAAGATCGTGCCATAAAGAGAACACGAGAGAGAGAGAGAGAGAGAGAGAAAGAGAGAGAGAGAGAGAGATCAAACACATAGCTACTGGTACATACCCTAAGCCCCGAGGGTGAACTACTCCCTCCTCGTCATGAAGAGCACCGGGATGATGAAGATGGCCACCGGTGAGGAATCCCCCCCTCCGGCAGGGTGCCGGAATGGGCTCCCGAGAGGTTTTTGGTGGCTACAGAGGCTTCCAGCGGAGGAACTCCCGATCTATTGTTCGCTTCGATGTTTTTAGGGTATATGGGAATATATAGGCGAAAGAAGTCGGTCGGGGGAGCCTCGAGGGGCCCACGAGACAGGGGGGCGCCCAGTGGGGGGGGGGGGCACCCTCGTGGCCATCTTGAAGCTTCCTTGACTTCAACTCCAAGTCTCCTGGATCGCTTATGTTTCAAAAATAATGCTCCCGAAGGTTTCATTCCGTTTGGACTCCGTTTGATATTCCTTTTCTTTAAAACACTGAAATAGGCAAGAAAACAACAATATCGGATGGGCCTCTGGTTAATAGGTTAGCCTCAAAAATAATATAAAAATGTATAATAAAGCCCATAAACATTCAAAACAGATAATAAAATAGTATGAATGCTTCATAAATTATAGATACGTTGGAGACGTATCAAGGCCACAGATTGAAGACTGAGATGCGAGGTCACATCAGCTCGTGCCCCCAAGCCCGCCAATGAAGGCCCCAAATCACGCGGAGGACAGAGCAAGGCCTCCTTGAAGGTGGTTGGCGGAGATCCACCCACCGCATTCAAGGCCCCTGCTGCGGTCAAAGGAAGGGGAGTGGCGGGCAGCGAGGGCAACGAACTCATGTCGGCCAAAGAGCGGGCAGGGAAAGGCATAGCGCCTAGCGGCCACATGAGATGACGATTGAGACGAGAGACGCCACAAAGCCGCAAACACCTGTAGCCTGTAGGCAACCGTGGGACCTGCGCTCGCCTACTCTACTTTGCTGGAACAGAGCAGTCAAGCTCGGCTGCCGGCTGAGCGCGCCTCCTCATCTCCTTCTTCCTTCCTTCCTACCCCGAGTCACACAACAGGCCCCTCGCCTCCCCGATCATCTCATATTATATCATAGCAATGCTCTGCTGCGCTCAGTGAGGTTCGTCCGTGCTAATTAAGCGCGCGCGTGGGCGCGGTGCACTTTACCCTCATTTTTACAAGAAGCAGCAGCAGCAGCAGCAGCGCTGGGTGCACTAAGAAGATCGAGCGGAAAGAAGACACTGACACAAGTGAGTTGCTCTGTCTTGATGCAATTATCTTATCTTGCCACTGCAACCGCTATTCCACGGTCAGTTTCTGCTGCTCAATCGAGCTCATCTATGCTTCTCTGAATCTGCAACCGCTAAGCGTCTGAAGCTTGATCGTCTGATTCGGTCAGTTGTTCTTGCAACCGCTATGGTTTTCTGAATTTGCATCCGCGGATCATCCTTCGTGTCTAGAATAGATTCCTTTTCTGTTTGAGCAGTTGATGGAGTTGGTGCTAGTAAACTTTGGTCGATTCAGGAAACGAAATTACCGGATCTCTCTCCCCGTCTCCCGTTTCATTTTGGGGCATAATAATAAGTGAAAGTGAAATAAAAAGAGTAGCTACAGTCCACCTGTACACGCTAAGGCTAAACTAGGGCAAGTAAAAGCCGCCCTAGTCAAATGATCGAACCGTCAAACCGACTATGCAAGCGGAGAGCAATGGTTGGTTGGTTGCATATCAATCAGTGCCCTGCTGCCTTCTTTCTTAATCGTCTGACATATGCCATGACGCAGATACCGTTTACAAGTCCGAGCACGCTACACAGCAATCAGTTTCGTCAACTTTACCTGTCGAATCAATCAGTCTCTTGCCATCGTTATCACCATCTTCCCGCTGAGCCATTTAGAAGTACTACATGAATGATTATTAATCCTTGTCTGACCAATGTCATAAACTCGTAATGCAGGAAGCAAGAAGTCGTTGAGAGCTTGGGCATGTCAGGCATGTCGGCGGCTGTCACTGCAACTGGTAACATGCATACACATGCACCTAACAGAATGAGTAGATTTTAACTGTCTGGTCCTTGATCAGTTTTTCATCACCTAACTCGTTCTTGTCCCGGTTCATCCAGTATCGGCGGTCTGTGCGACCGTGGCGGTGTTCATAACGATGGCCGTGATCAGGCGATGCCGCCACGTGAGGAAGAAAATGCACAAGAAGATCGTGACCAAGATCATGGACGAGATCAGCAGAAGGAACCGGGACCGGAGAGCGGCTCCGGACGACGGCGCCGCCGTGGACGACGTGGTCATCGAGATCGGCCCCGTGGAGAAGTTTCTGCACGAGATACTCAACGAGAAGCCGATGCGGTTCAGCTCCGAGCAGCTGGTGCCGTGCACCGGGAACTACTCCACCGAACTCGGCTCCGGCGGCTTCGGGGTGGTCTACAAGGGGGAGCTCCCCAACGGGCTGCCCGTGGCGGTCAAGGTGCTCAAGGTGTCCATGAACAAGAAGGTTCAGGAAGGGTTCATGGCGGAGATCGGCACCATCGGCCGGACCTACCACGTGCACCTCGTCAGGCTCTACGGCTTCTGCTTCGACCCGGACACCAAGGCGCTTGTCTATGAGTACCTGGAGAATGGCTCGCTGGAGAAGTACCTCTACCACCACGGGGAAGGAGACGGCGACAGCCACGGCGGGGATGAGAGGAGGGAGAGGCTCGAGTGGCGGACGCTGCACAGCATCGCCGTCGGCACGGCGAAGGGGATCCGGTACCTGCACGAGGAGTGCCAGCACAGGATCGTCCACTACGATATCAAGCCGCCCAACATCCTCCTCACCGCCGACTTCACGCCCAAGGTGGCCGACTTCGGGCTGGCCAGGCTAGGCGAGCGCGAGAACACGCACATGTCGTCGTTGACGGGAGGTGGGCGCGGGACGCCGGGCTACGCGGCGCCGGAGCTGTGGATGGCGCTGCCGACAACAGAGAAGTGCGACGTTTACAGCTTCGGGATGGTGCTGTTTGAGATCCTGGGGCGGCGCCGGAATTACGACGCCCGGCTGGAGGACGAGAGCCGCGAGTGGTTCCCCAAGTGGGTGTGGGACAAATACGAGCAGGGGGATATGGAGTGCATCGTGGCCGCGGCCGCCGGCGTCGGGGAGGCGGACCGGGAGAAGGCGGAGACCATGTGCAAGGTGGCGCTGTGGTGCGTCCAGTTCCAGCCGTCGGCGCGGCCGACGATGAGCAGCGTGGTGCGGATGCTGGAGGGGGAGATGGCCATCGTGCCGCCGGTGAACCCGTTCCACTATGTGTCGGGCGGTGGCAGCTCCAGCGGCTGGGCGTTGTCGAGTGGCACCGGCACCGGCGCCGGCACGTATACGAGCAGCAGCCAGGACACGGGGAGGGACAGCGAGGTCTCGGCAGCAAGTGCTCCTGCTCCTAAGCCGAGCGACGCAATGATGACGGATGCCAAGTCCATTGATCCAGTGACGGCATAGGGTGAAGCTCCACACGGAGTCTTCTGTTTCCAGTTCAAGTAAGAAATGTTTTTTCTAGCAAAAAAAAGTCAGGAATGTTTTGTAAATTAGCATTATTGACTTATGATTTTTCAGGGGAATGTTTTTTTAAGAAAAGAAAGGCTTCCCCTTCCGATTTCCATTAAGGGATCCAATAGTACGAGCTACAAGCAGAACCACAGCTAACCTTCCAAATATCTCAAAGCATCTCCACTCGTTCGCCCCCCTCCCCCAGCGCATTGCGCATTGGCCGGCACATTTTTGGGCGTCCACCGGGCGACTTTTAAGCCCTGGGGGCGACCAAGGCCCCAGCCATGCCCCAGATGCCGCCCCCAAGGCTCCAGCCACGCGTTTCATATTCAAACTTGATCGTTCCCGCTCCAAAAAAAGGCCATAATTCGGCGACCATTGCAATAGTTCGGCGATCGGTGCCACAGTTCGGCGATCAAATAAAAGGATAGGCAATAGTTCGCTGCACAAAAAAGAAAGGACGCGCAAGGGATGCATCAAACGTCGAGGTCGCCCTCCGGCGTCGTCGGCGGCGTGCGCGGCTGGGAGGAGTCGGCGCAACTTCTGGACTGGTCGGCGCGGCTTCTGTGCTGCTGGGCGTCGCGGAGGCATCATCAGTCAGGCTGGGCGGCGGCATTGGCGTCGGCGTTGGAGTCGCCGGTATCTGGTTCAGGATGAGGCCGCGCTCCGCCAGGAACCACACCTTGAGCTTCTTGTCACTGCTCTGGAGCATGTCAACGTCGCCCATCAAGAAAGCCAGGTCGTTGTTCCTCTTCTTGGCGTCTTGAGCTTTGAGCTTCGCGGCGACGTTGGTTCGGAGCAAGTCGAGTTTGACGGCGCTATTCGTCATCAAAGCAGCCCACCGCGCCTCAGTTTTCTCTTCTCGCTGGGCAGCTCTGGTCTTGGCATCGGCGAGGCAATGCTCGATGGACTCTTGCACGCGTGCGGCAGCCGACTCGGCGTGTTTCGCCTTCTTGGCCCCTTTGTTGCCGTTCGGGCGCCCGTCGGTCACGCCCGTGGTCGGCGCGTCCGGCTTGTACGTCTCCTTGGCCTTGGCGAGGGTGCGCGGGATATCCGCCCACTTCTCACACTTGTCGATCCGCTTGAAGATGTGGAGGTACTTGAACTCTTGGTCGTTGTTGTCATCGTGGTACATGGTGAACATGCGCAGCAGCTGCGCCGAAGAGCGAGCATCAGTTGGCGCGGGCGCGCAAATGGGCGCGCGCATGGCCAGAGGAATAGGGAAAGAGCGGCGTGTTGTACCTGGTCCTCGACGTTGGTGCCGCTCTTCGGGCGAGCCACGACCTCCTCGACGATCCCATGCCATTTGTTGCACGCCGTTTGGATGAGCCCCCAATGGTTCGCCATCGCCTTCGATCCCCGCTGCATGTGGACGCCTTTGAAGTAGGGGTCGACGAGCTTGCGCTCGTTGAAATCGGTCTTGATGCGGTATCAATACGTGTCGATGTTCTAGTTCATGCCGGTGATCGGGTTGAGGCAGACGACTTTCCACGCATCGGCGAGGCACTCATCTTCCTCGTGCGCCCACTTAATGTGCGGCTCGCCGGTCTTGGCCGCCCCCTTTCTTCTTGTTCTTCTTCTTGCCTTTCCTCGTCTGCGCCGGCTCCTCCTCCTCCTCCTCCGGCTCTTCCTCGCCGTAGTCAAGCTCGCCGTCCATGTCGCCGAGATCAATCGAGCCGTCTTGGGTAGTGAACCCGGGGGTAGCGGCGGCGGCAGCCGAGCCGGCTGCGATGATGTCTTCCATGTCGGCCTCCATCGCATCGGCGTCGCCAAGATGCGACGAGGAGGCTTGCGAGTAGAGGCCGCGGCGGAGAGGGCGTCAGGGAGGCTGCGTAGTCCGGCGGCGAGTACGTGTATGGAGGGTACTGCACACCGGCGAACGCGGGCGAGGGCGTGCGCTGGACCCGGCGCCCATGGGGAAGGTGACATTGGGGTTTGATGACCCACAAGTATACGGGATAGTTGTAACCTCTTTCGATAAGTAAGAGTGTCGAACCCAACGAGGAGCTAAAGGTAGAACAAATACTCTCTCAAGTCCTATCGGCCACAGATACGACTCTACGCACGCTTGACGTTCGCTTTACCTAGAACAAGTATGAAACTAGAAGTACTTTGTAGGTGTGATAGGATAGGTTTGCAAGATAATAAAGAACGCGTACATAAAAACTAGGGGCTGTTTAGGTAAAGATGCAATAAAGTAAATATAGCGAGTGTGGAAAAGTGGTGGTAGGAGTTGTGAAAGTGTCCCTAAGCAGTTGACTACGTTACTAGACTGATAGCAAGTATTATGTGGGAGAGGCCACAGCTAGCATGTCATCCCTGACTTGGAATTCTATGCACTTATGATTGGAACTATTAGCAAGCATCCGCAACTACTAACGTTCATTAAGGTAAAACCCAACCATAGCATTAAGATATATCGGTCCCCCTTCAATCCCGTATGCATCAATTTCTATGCTAGGTTGAAGTTTCTGTCACTCTAGCCCTCCAATACATAGTCCTATCAACATACAACTAACCCTATGGTGTGATCCACGCGCGCGCTCATATGATGGGCACCAAAGGACAACAACATAACCACAAGCAAATTAAATCAATCATAGCAATTCATCAACCACCAATAGGACAACGAAAATCTACTCAGACATCATAAGATGGCAACACATCATTGGATAATAATATGAGGCATGAAACACCATGTTCAAGTAGAGGGTACAGCGGGTTGCGGGAGAGTGGACCATTGAATATAGATGGGGGAAGGTGATGGAGATGTTGGTGAAGATGGCGGAGGTGTTGGTGAAGATCACGGTGATGATGATGGCCCCCAACGGCGTTCCGGCACCACCAGAAGCAAGGGGGAGAGAGCCCCCCTTCTTCTTCTTCTTCCTTGACCTCCTCCCTAGATGGGAGAAGGGTTTCCCCTCTGGTCCTTGGCTCCCATGGCTTGGGAGGGGCGAGAGCCCCTCCGAGATTGGATCTATCTCTCTGTTTCTGTGTTCTGGAATTCTGCCCTCGCACCGTTTCCTTTATATCTAGAGATCCGTAACTCCGATTGGATTGAAACCTTTGCCCAGATCGTTTTCCAAAAATTAGATTTCTTGCGGCCAAAGAAGGGCATCAACCGCCTTACGGGTGGTCCACGAGAGTGGGGGCCGCGCCCATTGTAAGTGGGTGTGGGCCCCTATCTCGTGGCCACCTCGGGCATCGTCTCGCGTTGATTCTTCCTCCCAAAAATCACAAATATTCCAAAATAATTCTCCGTCCGTTTGTATCCCGTTTGGACTCTGTTTGGTATTGGGTTTCTGCGAAACAAAAAACATGCAACAGACAGGAACTGGCACTGGGCACTGGATCAATATGTTAGTCCCAAAAAATAGTATAAAAAGTTGCCAAAAGTATATAAAAGTTGAATAATATTGGCATGGAACAATCGAAAATTATAGATACGACGGAGACGTAACAGGGTTGAACCCGCCGTGGATGTCGCCGTCGGCATAGCCCGGCGACGCCGTGCTCCATGGGTGTGGCGACAACGAGAAGCCAGCTGGAGATCCGACGCTTTGCTGGCTCCAGGCCGCGTGCGGGCCTGGCCGCCGGGTGGATTCATCATCCCCGCGTGAGCCGCCTCGGCTTGTTCGCCCAAGCGCTCTGCCTACTCCGCCGCCACCGCGGCCGCGATCGCCGCCCACTCCCAGGCCTTCTTGGCCCTATTGCACCTATCGGCGGTGACGGCCTCCCGACGCTGCTCTTCCGCCTTCCAGTCGGTGTTGGTCATGCCCGGGGGCTTGGACGGCGGTGCCCTCTGCTTCCTCTGCTTCGTCTGGGCGATGACAGCGGCTTTGGTATCCGTCGCAGCACTGGGGAACACGTACTCTTCGGCGGCATGGCGGCCGGCTTGGAAGGGAGGAGGCGGAGTTTGGCGGGAGGAATGGAGAAATGAGAGGGAAGCTGAGGGGGGAAGCGGGAGGAAACGACGAGAAAAGGGCTTCCTCTCGCTGACAGAGCGACCCTACACCCCTTTTCGCTTCTACCAGCGCCCCCAGGCAACACCCGGGTGCTTGGGTTTGGGTCGGGATCGCCGGCTCTGGATTTGGCCCAAACCGGCACTAAATGAGGTCCTGGGGGCGCGACTGGACTGATTTTCGGCCACCAGCGCTAAAAATTCGCTTGGGGGGCTGTTGGGGGCACGGCTGGAGATGCTCTCGCCCCCTACTGTCAGGCAGCACATGTGCAAAACAAGAGCAGGAGAGGGGAGTTAACATATCTCAAGTCTTAGCAAAATAAACAGGAACATGACCAAACAAAGGCACTCGACACCACTTAGACCACTATTACTACTACTAGAGAAGAAGCACTCGGTCTCCAACAGCTAGCATCAAGCGAGGCCTTCCAGATCCTCATCCTCCCAGCCTTGGCATGTTGTACCTCCACTCTTGCGAATATTTATACACATCACTTGCTACTTGTTTTTGTTGGGGAACGTAGTAATTTCAAAATTTTCCTACGCACACGCAAGATCATGGTGATGCATAGCAACAAGAGGAGAGAGTGTTGTCCAGGTACCCTCGTAGACCGAAAGCGGAAGCGTTAGAACAACGCGGTTGATGTAGTCGTACGTCTTCACGGCCCGACCGATCAAGCACCGAAACTACGGCACCTCCGAGTTGTAGCACAGGTTCAGCTCGATGACGTTCCTCGAACTCCGATCCAGCCGAGTGTCGAGGGAGAGTTCCGTCAGCACGACGACGTGGTGACGATCTTGATGTTCTACCGTCGCAGGGCTTCTCCTAAGCACCGCTACAATATTATCGAGGAGGACTATGGTGGAGGGGGGCACCGCACACGGCTAAGAGATCAAGAGATCAATTGTTGTGTCCAGAGGTGCCCCCTTGCCCCCGTATATAAAGGAGCAAGGGGGGAGGGGCGGCCGGCCTAGGAGGGGGCGCTCCATGGGGAGTCCTACTCCCACCGGGAGTAGGACTCCCTCCTTCCTTGTTGGACTAGGAGAAGGGAAGAGGTAAGGGAGAGGAGGAGAAGGAAAGAGGGGGGCCAGCCCCCCTTTCCCTAAACCAATTCGGTTTGGGCCTTGGGAGGGTGCGCCCCACACTCCCCTTGCTGCCCTATATTTCCACTAAGGCCCATGTAGGCCCATTAAGCCCCCGGGGGGTTCCGGTAACCCCGGGGGTTCCGGTAACCCCCCGGTACTCCGGTAAAATTCCCGATTTCACCCGGAACACTTCCGACATCCAAATATAGGCTTCCAATATATCAATCTTCATGTCTCCACCATTTCGAGACTCCTCGTCATGTTCGTAATCACATCCGGGACTCCGAACAACCTTCGGTACATCAAAAACCATAAACTCATAATATAATTGTCATCGAAACCTTAAGCGTGCGGACCCTACGGGTTCGAGAACTATGTAGACATGACCGAGACATGTTTCCGGTCAATAACCAATAGCGGAACCTGGATGCTCATATTGGCTCCTACATATTCTACGAAGATCTCTATCGGTCAAACCGCATAACAACATACGTTGTTCCCTTTGTCATCGATATGTTACTTGCCCGAGATTCGATCTCGATATCTCAATACCTAGTTCAATCTCGTTACCGGCAAGTCTCTTTACTCGTTATGTAATGCATCATTCCGTAACTAACTCATTAGTTACATTGCTTGCAAGGCTTATAGTGATGTGCATTACCGAGAGGGCCCAGAGATAACTCTCCGACAATCGGAGTGACAAAACCTAATCTCGAAATACGCCAACTCAACATGTACCTTTGGAGACACCTGTAGAGCTCCTTTATAATCACCCAGTTACGTTGTGACGTTTGGTAGCACACAAAGTGTTCCTCTGGTAAACGGGAGTTGCATAATCTCATAGTTGTAGGAACATGTATATGTTATGAAGAAAGCAATAGCAACATACTAAACGATCAAGTGCTAAGCTAACGAAATGGGTCATGTCAATCACATCATTCTACTAATGATGTGATCCTATTAATCAAATGACAATTCATGTCTATGGTTAGGAAACATAACCATCTTTGATTAATGAGCTAGTCAAAGTAGAGGCATACTAGTGACATTAAGTTTGTCTATGTATTCACACATGTATTATGTTTCCGGTTAATACAATTCTAGCATGAATAATAAACATTTATCATGATATAAGGAAATAAATAATAACTTTATTATTGCCTCTAGGGCATATTTCCTTTAGTCTCCCACTTGCACTAGAGTCAATAATCTAGATTACACAGTAATGATTCTAACAACCATGGAGCCTTGGTGCTGATCATGTTTTGCTCGTGGAAGAGGCTTAGTCAACGGGTCTGCAACATTCAGATCCGTATGTATCTTGCAAATCTCTATGTCTCCCACCTGGACTTGGTCCCGGATGGAATTGAAGCGTCTTTTGATGTGCTTGGTCCTCTTGTGAAATCTTGATTCCTTTGCCAAGGCAATTGCACCAGTATTGTCACAGAAGATCTTCATTGGTCCCGATGCACTAGGTATGACACCTAGATTGGAAATGAACTCCTTCATCCAGACTCCTTCATTTGCTGCTTCCGAAGCAGCTATGTACTCCGCTTCGTATGTAGATCCCGCCATGACGCTTTCTTTAGAACTGCACCAACTGATAGCTCCACCGTTCAATATAAACATGTATCTGGTTTGCGATTTAGAATCGTCCGGATCAGTGTCAAAGCTTGCATCGACGTAACCATTTATGACTAGCTCTTTGTTACCTCCATAAAGGAAAAACATATCCTTAGTCCTTTTCAGGTATTTCAGGATATTCTTGACCACTGTCTAGTGATCCACTCCTAGATTACTTTGGTACCTCCCTGCCAAACTTATTGCTAAGCATACGTCAGGTCTGGTAGACAGCATTGCATACATGATAGAGCCTATGGCTGAAGTATAGGGAATATCTTTCGTTTTCTCTCTATCTTCTGCTGTGGTCGGGCATTGAGTCTGACTCAACTTCACACCTTGTAATACAGGCAAGAACCCTTTCTTTGCCTGATCCATTTTAAACTTTTTCAAAACTTTATCAAGGTATGTGCTTTGTGAAAGTCCAATTAAGCATCTTGATCTATCTCTATAGATCTTGATGCCCAATATATAAGCAGCTTCACCGAGGTCTTTCATCAAAAAACTTTTATTCAAGTATTCCTTTATGCTATCCAGAAATTCTATATCATTTCCAATTAAAAATATGTCATCTACATATAATATCAGAAATGCTACAGAGCTCCCACTCACTTTCTTGTAAATACAGGCTTCTCCAAAAGTCTGTATAAAACCATATGCTTTGATCACACTATCAAAGCGTTTATCCCAACTCCGAGAGGCTTGCACCAATCCATAAATGGATCGCTCGAGCTTGCACACTTTGTTAGCACCTTTTGGATCGACAAAACCTTCTGGTTGCATCATATACAACTCTTCTTCCAGAAATCCATTCAGGAATGCAGTTTTGACATCCATTTGCCATATTTCATAATCATAAAATGCAGCAATTGCTAACATGATTCGGACAAACTTAAGCATCACTACGGGTGAGAAAGTCTCATCGTAGTCAACCCCTTGAACTTGTCGAAAACCTTTCGCAACAAGTCGATCTTTGTAGACAGTTACGTTACCATCAGCGTCAGTCTTCTTCTTGAAGATCCATTTATTCTCGATGGCTTGCCGATCATCGGGCAAGTCAACCAAAGTCCATACTTTGTTCTCATACATGGATCCCATCTCAGATTTCATGGCCTAAAGCCATTTTGCGGAATCTGGGTTCATCATCGCTTCCTCATAGTTCGTAGGTTCGCCATGGTCAAGTAACATGACTTCCAGAATAGGATTACCGTACCACTCTGGTGCGGATCTTACTCTGGTTGACCTACGAGGTTTGGTAGTAACTTGATCTAAAGTTTCGTGATCAATATCATTAGCTTCCTCACTAATTGGCGTAGTTGTCACACGAACCAGTTCTTGTGATGAACTACTTTCCAATAAGGGAGCAGGTACAGTTACCTCATCAAGTTCTACTTTCCTCCCACTCACTTCTTTCGAGAGAAACTCCTTCTCTAGAAAGGATCCGAATTTAGCAACAAAAGTCTTGCCTTCAGATCTGTGATAGAAGGTGTACCCAATAGTCTCTTTTGGGTATCCTATGAAGACACATTTCTCTGATTTGGGTTCGAGCTTATCTGGTTGAAGTTTCTTCACATAAGCATCGCAGCCCCAAACTTTAAGAAACGACAACTTTGGTTTCTTGCCAAACCACAGTTCATAAGGCGTCGTCTCGACGGATTTTGATGGTGCCCTATTTAACATGAATGCGTCCGTCTCTAAAGCATAACCCCAAAATGATAGCGGTAAATCAGTAAGAGACATCATAGATCGCACCATATCTAGTAAAGTATGATTACGACGTTCGGACACACCATTTCGCTGTGGTGTTCTGGGTGGCGTGAGTTGCAAAACTATTCTGCATTATTTCAAATGTAAACCAAACTCGTAACTCAAATATTCTCCTCCATGATCAGATCGTAGAAACTTTATTTTCTTGTTACGATGATTTTCCACTTCACTCTAAAATTCTTTGAACTTTTCAAATGTTTCAGACTTGTGTTTCATCAAGTAGATATACCCATATCTGCTCAAATCATCTGTGAAGGTGAGAAAATAACGATACCCGCCGCGAGCGTCAACATTCATTTGACCACACACATCAGTATGTATGATTTCCAACAAATCAGTTGCTCGCTCCATAGTTCCGGTTTTAGTCATCTTGCCCTTGAGGCACGGTTCGCAAGTACCAAGTGATTCATAATCAAGTGATTCCAGAAGTCCATCAGTATGGAGTATCTTCATGCATTTTACACCAATATGACCCAAACGGCAGTGCCACAAATAAGTTGCACTTTCATTATCAACTCTGCATCTTTTGGCTTCAACATTATGAATATGTGTATCACTACTATCGAGATTTGATAAAAATAGACCACTCTTCAAGGGTGCATGACCATAAAAGATATTACTCATATAAATAGAACAACCATTATTCTCTAATTTAAATGAATAACCATCTCGCATCAAACAAGATCCAGATATAATGTTCATGCTCAACGCTGGCACCAAATAACAATTATTCAGGTCTAAAACTAATCCCGAAGGTAGATGTAGAGGTAGCGTGCCGACCGCGATCACATCGACTTTGGAACCATTTCCCACGCGCATCGTCACCTTGTCCTTTGCCAATCTTCGCTTAATCCATAGTCCCTGTTACGAGTTGCAAATATTAGCAACTGAACCAGTATCAAATACCCAGGTGCTACTGCAAGCATTAGTAAGGTACACATCAATAACATGTATATCACATATACCTTTGTTCACCTTGCCATCCTTCTTGTCCGCCAAATACTTGGGGCAGTTCCGCTTCCAGTGACCAGTCTGCTTGTAGTAGAAGCACTCAGTCTCAGGCTTAGGTCCAGATTTGGGTTTCTTCTCTTGAGCAGCAACTTGTTTCTTGTTCTTCTTGAAGTTCCCCTTCTTCTTCCCTTTACCCTTTTTCTTGAAACTGGTGGTCTTATTGACCATCAACACTTGATTCTCCTTCTTGATTTCTACTTCCGCAGCCTTTAGCATTGCGAAGAGCTTGGGAATAGTCTTGTCCATCCCTTGCATATTATAGTTCATCATGAAGCTCTTGTAGCTTGGTGGCAGTGATTGAAGAATTCTGTCAATGACACTATCATCAGGAAGATTAACTCCCAGTTGAATCAAGTGATTATTATACCCAGACATTTTGAGTATATGTTCACTGACAAAACTATTCTCCTCCATCTTGCAGGTATAGAACTTATTGGAGACTTCATATCTCTCAATCTGGGCATTTGCTTGAAATATTAACTTCAACTCCTAGAACATCTCATATGCTCCATGACGTTCAAAACGTCGTTGAAGTCCCGGTTCTAAGCCGTAAAGCATGGCACACTGAACTATCGAGTAGTCATCTGCTTTGCTCTGCCAGACGTTCTTAACGTCGTCAGTTGCATCTGTAGCAGGCCTGGCACCCAGCGGTGCTTCCAGGACGTGATTCTTCTGTGCAGCAATGCGGATAATCCTCAAGTTACGGACCCAGTCCGTGTAATTGCTACCATCATCTTTCAACTTAGCTTTCCCAAGGAACGCATTAAAATTCAACGGAACAACAGCACGAGCCATCTATCTACAACAAACATAGACAAGCAAAATACTATCAGGTACTAAGTTTCATGATAAATTTAAGTTCAATTAATCATATTACTAAAGAACTCCCACTTAGACAGACATCTCTCTAGTCATCTAAGTGATCACATGATCCAAATCAACTAAACCATGTCCGATCATCACGTGAGATGGAGTAGTTTTCAATGGTGGACATCACTATGTTGATCATATCTACTATATGATTCACATTTGACCTTTCGGTCTCCGTGTTCCGAGGCCATATACGTATATGCTAGGCTCGTCAAGTTTAACCTGAGTATTCCGCGTGTGCAACTGTTTTGCACCCATTGTATTTGAACGTAGAGCCTATCACACCCGATCATTATGTGGTGTCTCAGCATGAAGAACTTTCGCAACGGTGCATACTCAGGGAGAACACTTCTTGATAATTAGTGAGAGATCATCTTAAAATGCTACCGTCAATCAAAGCAAGATAAGATGCATAAAGGATAATCATCACATGCAATCAATATAAGTGATATGATATGGCCATCATCATCTTGTGCTTGTGATCTCCATCTCCGAAGCACCGTCGTGATCACCATCGTCACCGGCGCGACACCTTGATCTCCATCGTAGCATCGTTGTCGTTTCGCCATCTATTGCTTCTACGACTATCACTACCGCTTAGTGATAAAGTAAAGCAATTACAGGGCGCTTGCATTTCATACAATAAAGCGACAACCATATGGCTCCTCCCAGTTGCCGATAACTCGGTTACAAAACATGATCATCTCATACAATAAAATATAGCATCATGTCTTGACCATATCACATCACAACATGCCCTGCAAAAACAAGTTAGACGTCCTCTACTTTGTTGTTGCAAATTTTACGTGGCTGCTATGGGCTGAGCAAGAACCGTTCTTACCTACGCATCAAAACCACAACGATAGTTCGTCAAGTTAGTGTTATTTTAACCTTCGCAAGGACCGGGCGTAGCCACACTCGGTTCAACTAAAGTTGGAGAAACTGACACCCGCCAGCCACCTGTGTGCAAAGCACGTCGTAGAACCAGTCTCACGTAAGCGTACGCGTAATGTCGGTCTAGGCCGCTATCCAACAATACCGCCGAACCAAAGTATGACATGCTGGTAAGCAATATGACTTGTATCTCCCACAACTCACTTGTGTTCTACTCGTGCATATAACATCTACGCATAAAACCAGGCTCGGATGCCACTGTTGGGGAACGTAGTAATTTCAAAATTTTCCTACACACACGCAAGATCATGATGATGCATAGCAACGAGAGGGGAAAGTGTTGTCCACGTACCCTCGTAGACCAAAAGCGGAAGCGTTAGAACAACGCGGTTGATGTAGTCGTACGTCTTCACGGCACAACCGATCAAGCACCGAAACTCCGGCACCTCCGAGTTCTAGCACACGTTCAGCTCGATGACTGCTACGTCTTGAGCTTGCGTTGGTTTTCCTTAAAGAGGAAAGGGTGATGCAGCAATAGTAGTGTAAGTATTTCCCTCGGTTTTTGAGAACTAAGGTATCAATCCAGTAGGAGGCTCCTCAAAAGTCCCATGCACCTACACAAACAAACAAAGAACTCGCAACCAACGCAATAAAGGGGTTGTCAATCCCTTCACGGCCACTTGCGGAAGTGAGATCTAATAGAGATAGTATGAAAAGATAAATATATTTTTGGTATTTTATAATATAGATGCAAAAAGTAAAGATGCAAATAAAAGTAGATTGGAAGAAAATATGATAAGAGATAGACCCGGGGCCATAGGTTTCACTAGAGGCTTCTCTCAAGATAGCATAAGTATTACGGTGGATGAACAAATTACTGTCGAGCAATTGATAGAAAAGCGAATAATTATGAGATTATCTAGGCATGATCATGTATATAGGCATCACGTCCGCAAAAAGTAGACCGACTCCTGCCTGCATCTACTACTATTACTCCACACATCGACCGACTCCTGCCTGCATCTAGAGTATTAAGTTCATAAGAACAGAGTAACGCATTAAGCAAGATGACATGATGTAGAGGGATAAACTCAAGCAATGTGATATAAACCCCATCTTGTTATCCTCGATGGCAACAATACAATACGTGCCTTGCAACCCTTTCTGTCACTGGGTAAGGACACCACAAGATTGAACCCAAAGACAAGCACTTCTCCCATGGCAAGAAAGATCAATCTAGTAGGCCAAACCAAACTGATAATTCGAAGAGACTTGCAAAGATAACTCAATCATACATGAAAGAATTCAGAGGAGATTCAAATATTATTCATAGATAAACTTGATCATAAACCCACAATTCATCGGATCTCGACAAACACACCGCAAAAAGAGTTTACATCGAATAGATCTCCACAAGAGAGGGGGAGAACATTGTATTGAGATCCAAAAAGAGAGAAGAAGCCATCTAGCTAATAACTATGGACCCGTAGGTCTATGGTAAACTACTCACAACTCATCGGAGGGGCAAGGATGTTGATGTAGAGGCCCTCCATGGTCAATTCCCCCTCTAGCAGAACGCTGGCTAAGGCTCCAAGATGGGATCTCGCGGATACAGAAGGTTACGGCGGTGGAAATTGTGTTTCGGTGGCTCCCTAGATGTTTTCGGGGTACGTAGGCTTATATAGGAGGAAAAAGTACGTCGGTGGCCACCCGAGGGGCCCACGAGATAGGGGGCTCGCCCTATAGGGGGGGCGCCCTCCTATCTCGTGGAGGCCTCGGTTCCTTCTTGACTTGCACTCCAAGTCCTCTGGATCACGTTCGTTCCAAAAATCACAATCCTGAAGGTTTCATTCCGTTTGGACTCCGTTTGATATTCCTTTTCTTCAAAATACTGAAATAGGCAAAAAAAACAGCAATACGGGCTGGGCCTCCGGTTAGTAGGTTAGTCCCAAAAATGTTATAAATGTGTAAAATAAAGCCCATAAACATCCAAAAGGGGTAATATAATAGCATGGAAAAATCAAAAATTATAGATACGTTGGAGATGTATCAAGCATCCCCAAGCTTAATTCCTGCTCGTCCTCAAGTAGGTAAATGATAAAAAGAGAATTTTTGATGTGGAATGCTACCTAGCATAATTCTTAATGTAATTTTCCTTATTGTGGCATGAATGTTCAGATCCAAATGATTCAAAATAAAAGTTCATATTGATAAAAGAAATAGTAACACTTCAAACATACTAATCAAAGTAATCATGTCTTCTCAAAATAACATTCTTTTGCCATGTTATTTTGAAAAGACATGATTACTTTGATTTTGTAGGGATGAACTTTCTTTTGCCATGTTATTTTGAGAAGACATGATTACTTTGATTAGTATGCTTGAAGTGTTACTATTTCTTTTATCAATATGAACTTTTATTTTGAATCATTTGGATCTGAACATTCATGCCACAATAAAGAAAATTAGTTTCAAAATTATGCTAGGTAGCATTCCACATCAAAAATTTCTTTTTTATCATTTACCTACTCGAGGACGAGCAGGAATTAAGCTTGGGGATGCTTGATACGTCTCCAACGTATCTAGAATTTTTTATTGTTCCATGCTATTATATTACCCATTTTGGATGTTTATGGGATTTATTTTACACATTTATATCATTTTTGGGACTAACCTACTAACCGGAGGCCTAGCCCGTATTGCTGTTTTTTTTGCCTATTTCAGTATTTCGAAGAAAAGGAATATCTAACGGAGTCCAAACGGAATGAAACCTTCGGGGCGTGCTTTTTGGAACGAACGTGATCCAGAGGACTTCGAGTGCAAGTCAAGAAGCAGCCGAGGCTCCCACGAGATAGGAGGGCGCGCCCCCCTGTCTCGTGGGCCCCTCGGGCGTCCACCGACGTACTTCTTCCTCCTATATAAGCCTACATACCCCGAAAACATCCGGGGAGCAACCGAAACACAATTTCCACCGTCGTAACCTTCTGTATCCCCGAGATCCCATCTTGGAGACTTTGCTGGCGCTCCGCCAGAGGGGGAATCGACCACGGAGGGCTTCTACATCAACATCCTTGCCCCTTTGATGAGTTGTGAGTAGTTTACTATAGACCTACAGGTCCATAGTTATTAGCTAGATGGCTTCTTCTATCTTTTTGGATCTCAATACAATGTTCTCCCCCTCTCTTGTGGAGATCTATTCGATGTAAACTCTTTTTGCGGTGTGTTTGTTGAGATCCGATGAATTGTGGGTTTATGATCAAGTTTATCTATGAAAAATATTTGAAACTTCTCTGAATTATTTTATGTATGATTGAGTTATCTTTGCAAGTCTCTTCGAATTATCAGTTTGGTTTGGCCTACTAGATTGATCTTTCTTGCCATGGGAGAAGTGCTTAGCTTTGGGTTCAATCTTGTGGTGTCCTTACCCAGTGACAGAAAGGGTTGCAAGGCACGTATTGTATTGTTGCCATCGAGGATAAAAAGATGGGATTTATATCATATTGCTTGAGTTTATCCCTCTACATCATGTCATCTTGCTTAATGCGTTACTCTGTTCTTATGAACTTAATACTCTAGATGCAGGCAGGAGTCGGTCAATGTGTGGAGTAATAGTAGTAGATGCAGGCAGGAGTCGGTCCACTTGTTATGGACGTGATGCCTATATACATGATCATGCCTAGATAATCTCATAATTATTCGCTTTTCTATCAATTGCTCGACAGTAATTTGTTCACCCATCGTAATACTTATGCTATCTTGAGAGAAGCCACTAGTGAAACCTATGGCCCCCGGGTCTATCTCTTATCATATTTGTTTTCAATCTACTTTTATTTGCATCTTTACTTTTTGCATCTATATCATAAAATACCAAAAATATATTTATCTTATCATACTATCTTTATTAGATCTCACTTTCGCAAGTGGCCGTGAAGGGATTGAGAACCCCTTTATTGCGTTGGTTGCGAGTTCTCAGTTTGTTTGTGTAGGTGCGTGGGACTTTTGAGGAGCCTCCTACTAGATTGATACCTTGGTTCTCAAAACTGAGGGAAATACTTACGCTACACTTGTTGCATCACCCTCTCATCTTCGAGGAAAACCAACGCAAGCTCAAGACATAGCAAGAAGGATTTCTGGCGCCGTTGCTGGGGAGGTCTTCGCTCAAGTCAAGACATACCAAGTACCCATCACAAACCCATCTCCCTCGCATTTACATTATTTGCCATTTGCCTCTCATTTTCCTCTCCCCCACTTCACCCTTTCCGTTTTATTCGCCCTCTCTTTCCCAATCTCCTCCTCTCTTTTTCGCTTGCCGTTTTTCTGCTTGCTTGTGTGTTGGATTACTTGTTGACATGGCACAAGATAATACCAAATTGTGTGATTTATCGAATACCAATAATATTGATTTCCTTAGTATTCCGATTGCTCCTCTTAATGATGTTGAGTCTTGTGAAATCAATACCGCTTTGCTGAATCTTGTTATGAATGATCAATTCGCCGACCTTCCTAGTGAAGATGCCGCTACTCATCTAAACAATTTTGTTGATTTGTGTGATATGCAAAAGAAGAAAGATACGAATAACAATATTATCAAATTGAAGTTATTTCCGTTTTCACTTAGAGGTTGTGCTAAAGTTTGGTTTTCGTCTTTGCCTAAAAATAGTATTGATTCTTGGAACAAGTGCAAAGATGCTTTTATCTCTAAGTATTTTCCTCCCGCTAAGATCATCACTCTTAGGAACGATATTATGAATTTTAAACAACTTGATCATGAGCATGTTGCCCAATCTTAGGAAAGAATGAAATTGATGCTTCGCAATTGCCCTACTCATGGTTTGAATTTATGGATGATCATACAAATTTTTTATGCCGGTTTGAACTTTGCTTCTAGAAATCTCTTAGATTCGGCCGCGGGAGGCACGTTTATGGAAATCACATTAGGAGATGCTACAAAGCTTCTTGATAATATTATGGTTAATTATTCTCAATGGCACACCGAAAGATCTTCTAGTAAAAAAGTGCATGCTATAGAAGAAATCAATGTTTTGAGTGGAAAGATGTATGAACTTATGAAGATGTTTGCTACTAAAAATACTCCTCTTGATCCCAATGATATGCCTTTGTCTTCTTTGATTGAGAATAATAATGAATCTATGGATGTGAATTTTGTTGGTAGGAATAGTTTTGGAAACAATGCTTATAGAGAAAACTTTAATGCTAGACCGTTCCCTAGTAATTCCTCTAATAATTATGGAAATTCTTACAATAATTCTTATGGTAATTTTAATAAAATGCCCTCTGATTTTGAGAATAGTGTGAAAGAATTTATGATTTCTCAAATTAATTTTAATGCTTTGCTTGAAGAAAAATTGCTCAAAGTTGATGATTTAGCTAGGAACGTTGATAGACTTTTGCTTGATGTTGATTCTCTTAAACTTAGACCTTCTCCTCCTAAGCATGATATCAATGAGTCCCTCAAAGTAATGAGAATTTCCATTGATGAGTGTAAGGAAAGAATCGCTAGATTGCGTGCCAAGAAAGATAGCTTTATAAAAGCATGTTCTTCTAGTTTCCATGAAAATAATGATGAGGATCTTAAAGTTATTGATGCCTCTCCTATTAGATATATGTTTTGCAATATGAATTTTGATGATTATGGGTGATGAATCAACTTTGCCTAGAAGGCGTCCCAAGAATTCGGAATCTTTAGATCTTGATGCTAAATTTGGTAAAAGTGAGATTGGAGAATCCTCAACTTCTAATAACATTGAACCTACTATCTCGGATTTCAAGGAATTTGATATGATAATTGTTCTTTAAAAGGTTGTATTTCCTTATTGCAATTCGTTGTTAATTCTTCTCATTCTTATAGTCAAAATAAAGCTTTTACCAAACATATTGTTGATGCCTTGATGCAATCTTATGATGAAAAACTTAATTTGGAAGTTTCTATACCTAGAAAACTTAACGATGAGTGGGAACCTACTATAAAGATTAGAATTAAATATTATGAGTGTTTTGCTTTGTGTGATTTGGGTGCTAGTGTTTCCACGATTCCGAAAACTTTATGTGATATTCTAGGTTTCCATGATCTTGATGATTGCTCCTTAAATTTGCACCTTGCAGATTCCACCATTAAAAAGCCTATGGGGAGGATCAATGATGTTCTTATTTTTGCAAATAGAAATTTGGTGTCCGTAGATTTTATCGTTCTTGATATAGATTGCAATCTTTCTTGCCCTATTATTCTTGGTAGACCTTTCCTTAGAACAATTGGTGCGATTATTGATATGAAGGAAGGGAACATTAGATTCCAATTTCCCTTAAACAAAGGCATGGAGCACTTTCCAAGAAAGAAAGTCAAATTACCTTATGAATCTATCATGCGTGCTACTTATGAATTTAGTGCCAAAGATGGCACTCGTTAGATCTATCTTCATTTTTATGCCTAGCTAGTGGCGTTAAACGATAGAGCTAGTTGGGAGGCAACCCAATTTTCTTTATGTTTTTTGTTTTTGCTCCTGTTTAGTAATAAATCTTGCATCTACCTTCTGTTTAGATGTGTTTTTATCTTTTAATTAGTGTTTGTGCCAAGTAGAACCTATAGGATAACCTACGATGATAGTTGATTTGATTCTGCTGAAAAACAGAAACTTTGCACGCACGAATATAATTTTGTTAAATCACAGGAACGTGATTTTGCGTTGATTCTTTTTGCTGCTGTTAAATACACAAATTGTCCAGGACTTCCTATTTTGGTAGGAATTTTAGAGTTCCAGAAGTTTGCGTTAGTTACAGATTGCTACGGACTGTTCTGTTTTTGACAGATTCTGTTTTTTTTGCTTATTTCAATGCATCTATGGCTAGTAAATTAGTGTATAAACCATAAGGAAGTTGGAATACAGTAGGTTTAACACCAAATTAAATAAATAATGAGTTCATTGCAGTACCTTATGTGGTGGTTTTGTTTTCTTTCACTAACGGAGCTTATAAGATTTCCTGTTGAGTTTTGTGTTGTGAAGTTTTCAAGTTTTGGGTAAAGCTTTTATGGACTATGGAATAAAGGGTGGAAAGAGCCTAAGCTTGGGGATGCCCAAGGCACCCCAAGATATTCAAGAATAGCCAAAATCCTAAGCTTGGGGATGCCCCGGGGAGGCATCCCCTCTTTCGTCTTCGTTCATTGGTAACTTTACTTGGAGCTATATTTTTATTCGCTACATGATATGTGTTTTGCTTGGAGCGTCGTGTATTATATTAGTCTTTGCTTTTTAGTTTACCACAATCATCCTTGCTGTACACACCTTTTTGGAGAAGACTATTTGATTAGAATTTACTAGAATACTCTATGTGCTTCACTTATATCTTTTGAGCTTGATAGTTTTTGCTCTAGTGCTTCACTTATATCTTTTAGAGCACGGTGGTGTCTTAATATTGAAGAAATCGCTAGTCTCTCATGCTTCACTTATATTATTTTGAGAGTCTTTTAGAACAGCATGGTATTTGCTATTATCATAAAGTTGGTCCTAGAATGATGAGCATCTAAGTTGGGTATAATAAAAACTATCATAGGAAGTGAATTGGATGCTATGATCAATTTGATGCTTGATAATTGTTTTGAGATACAGAGGTAATGATATTAAAGTCATGCTAGTTGGGTGATTATGAATTCAAAGAATGCTTGTGTTGAAGTTAGCAAGTCCCGTAGCATGCACGTATGGTTAAAGTTGTGTTACAAATTTGAAACATGAAGTGTACCTGGCTTGTGCATCCTTATGAGTGGCGGTCGGGGACGATCGATGGTCTTTTCCTACCAATCTACCCCCCTAGGAGCATGCGCGTAATACTTGGTTTTTGATGACTTCTAAATTTTTGCAATAAGTATATGAGTTCTTTTGACTAATGTTGAGTCCATGGATTATACACACTTTTACCTTTCCGCCATTGCTAGCCTCTTCGGTACCGTGCATTGCCCTTTCTCACCTTGAGAGTTGGTGCAAACTTCGCCGGTGCATCCAAACCCCGTGATACGATACGCTCTATCACACATAAACCTCCTTATATCTTCCTCAAAACAGCCAGCATACCTACCTATTATGGCATTTCCATAGCCATTCCGAGATACATTGCCATGAAACTTTCCACTGTTCCGTTCATCATGACATACTTTACTTTTGTCATATTGCCATTGCATAATCATGTAGTTGACATCATATTTTTGGCAAGGCCACCATGCATTATTTTTCATACATGTCACTCTTGATTCATTGCACCATCCCGGTACACCGCAGGAGGCATTCATATAGAGTCATATCTTGTTCTAGTTTCGAGTTGTAATTCTTATGTTGTAATTAATAGAAGTGTGACGATCATCATTATTAGAACATTGCCCAAAGAAAAAAAGAAAGGCCAAAAAAAGGCCCAAAAGAAAAAGAAAAGAAAAAAAAGAAAAAAAAAGAAAAAAAGAAAAAATAAAAAGGGCAATGTTACTATCTCTTTTTCCACACTTGTGCTTCAAAGTAGCACCTTGTTCTCCATGTAGTGAGTCTCATATATTGTGCTTCAAAGTAGCACCATGTTTTTCATGTAGTGAGTCTCATAAGTTGTCTTTTTCATACTAGTGTGAATTTTTCATTATAGAACTTGGCTTGTATATTCCTACGATGGGCTTCCTCAAATGCCCTAGGTCTTCGTGAGCAAGCAAGTTGGATGCACACCCACTAGTTTTCTTTTGTTGAGCATTCATTTATAGCTTTAGTGCATCCGTTGCATGGCAATCCCTACTCCTCATGTTGATATCAATTGATGGGCATCTCCATAGCCCGTTGATTATCCTCGTCAATATGAGACTTTCTCCTTTTTTGTCTTCTCCACACAATCCTCATCATCACATTCTATTCCACCCATAGTGCTATTCCATGGCTCACGCTCATGTATTGCGTGAAGGTTGAAAATGTTTGAGATTATTTAAGTATGAAACAATTGCTTGGCCTGTCATCGGGGGTATAGAAGTTGGGAACATCTTTGTGTGACGAAAATGAAGCATAGCCTAACTATATGATTTTGTAGGGATGAACTTTCTTTTGCCATGTTATTTTGAGAAGACATGATTACTTTGATTAGTATGCTTGAAGTGTTACTATTTCTTTTATCAATATGAACTTTTATTTTGAATCATTTGGATCTGAACATTCATGCCATAATAAAGAAAATTACATTATGAATTATGCTAGGTAGCATTCCACATCAAAAAATCTCTTTTTATCATTTACCTACTCGAGGATGAGCAGGAATTAAGCTTGGGGATGCTTGATACGTCTCCAACGTATCTATAATTTTTGATTATTCCATGCTATTATATTACCCCTTTTGGATGTTTATGGGCTTTATTTTACACATTTATATCATTTTTGGGACTAACCTGCTAACCGGAGGCCCAGCCCATATTGCTGTTTTTTTGCCTATTTCAGTATTTCAAAGAAAAGGAATATTAAACGGAGTCCAAACGGAATGAAACCTTCGGGAGCGTGATTTTTGGAACGAACGTGATCCGGAGAGCTTGGAGTGCAAGTCAAGAAGCTCCCGAGGAAGCCACGAGATAGGAGGCCGCCCCCCCCCTGTAGGGCGCGCCCCCTGTCTCGTGGGCCCCTCGGGCGGCCAACGATGTACTTCTTCCTCCTATATATACCTACGTACCCCGAAAACATCCAGGGGCACCACGAAACACAATTTCCACCGCCGTAACCTTCTGTATCCGCGATATCTCATCTTGGAGCCTTTGCCGGCACTCTGCCGGAGGGGGAATCGACCACGGAGGGCTTCTTCATCAACATCCTTGCCCCTCCGATGAGTTGTGAGTAGTTTATCACAGACCTACGGGTCCATAGTTATTATCTAGATGGCTTCTTCTCTCTTTTTGGATCTCAATACAATGTTCTCCCCCTCTCTTGTGGAGATCTATTCAATGTAAACTCTTTTTGTGGTGTGTTTGTCGAGATCCGATGAATTGTGGGTTTATGATCAAGTTTATCTATGAATAATATTTGAATCTTCTCTAAATTCTTTTATGTATGATTGAGTTATCTTTGCAAGTCTCTTCGAATTATCAGTTTGGTTTGGCCTACTAGATTGATCTTTCTTGCCATGGGAGAAGTGCTTAGATTTGGTTCAATCTTGCGGTGTCCTTACCCAGTGACAGAAAGGGTTGCAAGGCACGTATTGTATTGTTGCCATCGAGGATAACAAGATGGGGTTTATATCATATTGCTTGAGTTTATCCCTCTACATCATGTCATCTTGCTTAATGCGTTACTCTGTTCTTATGAACTTAATACTCTAGATGCAGGCAGGAGTCGGTCGATGTGTGGAGTAATAGTAGTAGATGCAGGCATGAGTTGGTCTACTTGTTATAGACGTGATGCCTATATACATGATCATGCCTAGATAATCTCATAACTATGCACTTTTCTATCAATTGCTCGAAAGTAATTTGTTCACCCACCGTAATACTTATGCTATCTTGAGAGAAGCCACTAGTGAAACCTATGGCCCCCGGGTCTATCTCTTATCATATTTGCTTTCAATCTACTTTTATTTGCATCTTTACTTTTTGCATCTATATCATATAATACCAAAAATATATTTATCTTATCATACTACCTTTATTAGATCTCACTTTCGCAAGTGGCCATGAAGGGATTGACAACCCCTTTATTGTGTTGGTTGCGAGTTCTCAGTTTGTTTGTGTAGGTGCGTGGGAGTTTTGAGGAGCCTCCTACTGGATTGATACCTTGGTTCTCAAAACTGAGGGAAATACTTACGCTACACTTGCTGCATCACCCTCTCCTCTTCGAGGAAAACCAACGCAAGCTCAAGACGTAGCACTCGCTGATGGCCAGATCAAACAGGACTGATCACACGTAGAATAGTGACTTCGCTCGAAGACCACTAGGGCTACCGCCTGGCCGATTATTTTGTGAGACACGAGATCCCAAGATCAACCATATCTCGATACCCACCCTCCGGCAGAAGGAGGAGGTCGTCACCGCCATGTCCGGGGCCGACGCCCGACGCTCAAGTGATGCGGGCAGAGCCGCCGACCGTCGATGTCACGCACTAGAATATGGTGCAAGATCGGGGCCCGCCAGGCCCGTGCGGGACTAGATCAAGCCCGCCCCGTCGTCGCTGGCGATTGTTAGTTGCTATCGCGACTTTGGCCGCCGCCGCCATTCACCACCGCTGTAGAAGAAATGGGAACGGGTGCTGCTGCCGCCACACCCGGCCAAGACCAACAAGAGCCCTGCCGCAGCCACGTCATGTGAGCTTTGCCTGGCGGCGCCTCCGGCGGCGGTGGAGGGATAGGAGGGGTGAGGGCCTCGAGCGTTCGTAGGGGGAGCCCCGGTGCGGGGCGGTGCCGCCACACAAGGGAAGGGTGGGGTCCATGGAGGGTTGATGTATTGCTCTTTTAGCACAACCTATTCCTTAGGGCATCTCCAACACGGGCCCTCAAACGCCCGTAATCGTCCCAAATTCGTTGTCCGGACACATTTTTGTCATCTAACATGGGTTTGCATCCATCCGCTTGCCGGTCTGGACGTCTGTTTTTTTGGAAACCAAAAACAAAGGCACACGGGGGTACACACACCACTCCAACAACCTCGGCCCACCCAAAACCATCTTCCTCTCCCTTGCCCTTTGCCCCTCAAAACGGCCAGCGCCGCTCCAGCACTAGTGCCACATTCATGCCATCACAGAGCAGATGTGACCTCTCACTAGAGCCGGCATTGAAGCGGCGCATCCGCCGAGAGCGTCACACGTTGCACGTGCCTTTGCTTCGCATTGAAATGCCATCCGTCCGCCTGCCTACCTCAATTAAACCAGCGCGTCTGCCGAGGAACCAACTCCGGCGTCCCGAGCCCCACACGTCTATCTGCATGCCAGCCGACACTAAAACACCCCACGTCTTGGCGCTTGGCATCTGCCCGCTATTTAATCGTGGCCAGGCGTCGTGCAACAACTGCACCACACCTCCGCTCTCCATCTTCCCTTTGTAGCACACAAGCCATGGCCTCAAGCTCCTAACCTTATGGGACAACCTCTCTCTCCGAAGCAGAAGAAGGAACTCCGCGCCATTGTAGCCGGTTGGGTGGCCCGGGAGAATACTGGGATATGCTAGCTTGCCGACAAGCTCTACGAAGCTAGCGCCACCACCCTTGCCGGTCCAGGGTGGCATCAGCATGGGCCATCCTCGCCCGTCTAGGTTGTCCCACACTGCCGCCCGCCAAATCTGCCGCGAGCGATGACAACACAGTGTCTGGCAGGCGAAGAAAGAAGCCATGTTCACGGAGATTGACGTGGCGGCGAAGGAATTTGACTGGGGCACCGATGATGACATTGCCAACTCCGCGTCGCCGCACCCCGCCGCCGAACGACAAAGCCGGTACGCCCGCAACCGTGCCGATAGAGAGTAAAAGTAGACCATAGGAGGTTGCCGCCACTTGGATCCGAGGAAGGCCACCGCCACCATCTTGCCGGGTTACACAACCTATCACTTGCCCGCTTTGCGGGGGCGTAGGCCACTGTGACCGTCTTCCCCCGCCCAAAAATCCAACCGTAGATCCAGTCTTCGCAGCCGGAGGCTATTTTTTCCCTCTCGCTGAAGCATTTAGCTTTGAGGCTCACAATGGTCCGGTGAGGTTGCTGTTGAACATGGGGAAGACATGTCGTGGAAAATGGGCACCGCCGCGGCCGGTGATAGACTAGATTAGAATAGTCTAGCCTAGTCCGTTGTAGTTTAGTTGAAATACCTTCGAAATGTAAGTGTTCTCGTCCGGTCTATACGAAAATCATCCAGTTTGCATGAATTTTGTCCAGTTTGTTGAAATCCTGTTTGAAATGTATGCTCGCAGTGTTGGATGGCCGGCTCTCGCATCAGTGTCTGCAGACTGATCCTCACCGGCCCGTCGGATATGGTGTCCGGTTTGGGGTCAGCGTTGAAGATGCCCTTAGCCTGATGGAACGGCCCCTTCTCTACATTTGGGTGGTCGCGCATGGTGGGTTAAATTTAATATATTATGACGCCAAAAATATTGAATTAAAAAATCGCTTGAATAATTTTAGGCGAAAAAAAATCAACATTTCAAGATTTTTTGGAAACCGGATCTTCTGGACCATCCAAAAAAAGGGTATCGCGAAAAATACCATGACAGCTGCTGGTAAGCGGAGGGATCAATGTGAGGTCGGCCATGCATGAAAACGCGATTCTCCCGTGTACGACCTGCTATTTGGAGATAACTACGTGCAAACAGTTTGTTGGTTGGAACGCGTCCATTACTCTATATGACCCAACAGTAGAAGGTTACTGTTTAGTGAAGCCTACTCGTGACCTCTCCAGCGAGCTTGGGTGTGCGGTCATCTCTATGGCCCGAACATTATTCCTTCTAACCTCACCGATTGAGGCTTGGATGTTTATCCTCAAATGAAAAAAAAGAAGAGACGTGGGTACTAGTCGTCTCCACCATCATTTGTTGCTGTTTGACGATGCTCTTTAGGGCATCTCCAGCCGTTGGCCCCCCAGGAGGGGCAAAAAATCGCCCCCTGGGGGCGCACCGGCGCTAAACCGCGCATTGGGGGCGTGATGCCCCCCAGTCGCGGCGCCCACGGTATTTTAAAAAATCTAAACACGGCACAAACACGGCGCAAATTCATTGCAAACTTCGGCGAGTTCGTTCAAACTTAAACATATTTTACAAAAGGAAAAAAACCGGCGGGCTACTCCCGCCCGTCTCGCCGCCTGCCTCGCTGCCCGCCTCGCCGCCCGCCCACGCGGCTACATGCCGAGGAGGCTGTAGAACCGCGTGTAGTCGCCGCCGTCGTCGTCATCGTCGTCGTCGTCGTCGTCGTCGCCCCCGCCTAAACCTCCGCCGTCCCTGCTGCACCCCTCCCCCGGTTGGCGCGACGGGTTGGAAGGTCCGGGGGCGTCGTCGTCGTCGCTGTCGAGGATGACGACGCCGTGCTCGTCCTCGCGCCCGCGCTTGCGGGCGGCGATCTCCTCCAGGGCCCGGCACTGCCGGACCGTCTCCTCACGGAGGTAGTCCTCCCGCGTCCACCGCATGGCGTCCTCGTCGGAGAAGCCGCGCCGGGCTATCTCCTCGTACTCCGCGGGGAGGCCGGGCTCCTTCTTGGGCTCGACGAGGCCGGGCTCCGTCTTGGGCTCGACGAGGACAAAACGGCCGGCGGGGCTCCGGCTTGACGGGGCGCCGATACGGACGCCGGAGCTGCGGGTGCGCGCGGCCACCGGCGTGTCCTGGGGCTCCGGCTTGACGGGGCGGAGGCAGGGCGAGCCGCCGGACGAAGAGGAGGACCCCTCGGTTTCCATGCGCCTCGGGGTCCAGGAGCTTCCCCGGCGGCGTGAAAAGGAAGGGGGAGCGGGGTAGTCGAGGCGCGGCGTGTTGCCGCCCTCGATGTACTCGAGGACGGCGTCTAGCGTGCGCCCTGGCACGCCCCACCATCGACGCCGGCCGGCGGAGTTTTGCCGGCCGGAGGGCACGACGCCATTGGTGGCCTCGAGCTGCTCGGCGTGACGGCGGCGGAAGTACGGCTCCCACAGCGGGCTGTCGGGGGCGTACCGTGGCGCCTCCCTCGCCGCAGGCGGCAGGTTCAAGCGGATGCGGGCGATCTCCGCGCGCCGCACCGCGTCGGAGGGTACCGGGGGCACCGGCACGCCGCCCGCGCTGATCCTCCACGCCCCGGGCACCCGCATGTCCGGCGGGACCGGGTACTCGGCCTCGTAAAGGAGGCGAGCCTCGTCTTCATGGAGATGGCGGCGGCCGAAGCCGTTCGCCGCCGCGCCGTCGCCGGGGAAACGTTCGGCCATTGGAGGCGGCGAAAAGGAGGAGAGGAGAGGGAGGAAGGAGCGACGGCGGAGGGGAGAGAGCGACGGCGGAGGGGAAGTGTGAGGCGACCGAGTGCGCCGGGGCGCGGCATATATAGGCCGACGCGCCGCCCACACGCGTGGCACCGTGCGCACGCGTGGCGGGCGAGGCGAGGGCGAGGGACGCGCGCCGTCCGGCCTTCACTGCGCCGCCCGTGAAGCATCAATGGCGCAGGCTGACCGGCGCGGCAGCGCGGCAGCTTTGGCGTTGATTCGCCGCGGGAAACGAGGCGATGAGGACGACGAAGGGCCGAGAAGTAATCCGTGTCGCTGACGCGTCGGGCCCGCGGTTTCTTCGCGCCAAAAAAGTTCGCCCGGCGCCCCCGAGCGCCCACCAGCGCGCCGGGTTCGGGCTGGGTCCGCCGGCGCTGTTTTCGGCCCAAGCCCGCGAAAATCGGGCTCCTGGGGCGCGACTGGGCCGTTTTTTCGGCGCCGGCGCGAAAAAATCGCCTGGAAAGGCCTTCTTGAGGCGCGGCTGGAGATGCCCTTAGTCTTTACACGAGCGCGCTGCGCGCGGGCCTTTCCTTTTCCTTCGCTGCGTCTGATTATATTTCTGGTTCCTCTGCTGCCATTGGCCAGGTCTGCACTCTGCACCAGCACGGGTGGCGACGGCCACTAGTTAACCATGGCTAATGACGGTTCTACAAATGGGTCTGCGGTTGGTGAGTTTAGTCTTTTCTTTTTCTATCTCCATTCTGGTGATCTTGAGATGCACAAAGTACCAACTACTCCCTCTGATCCATATTAATTATTAATGATGAACATTTTCTTGACCAAACAATCTCATCCTAGAAATAATTAAAAAAAAATCAGATTATCACATTGTAGTATGTTATTCTCTCCCTGAAAATAAAAGTGGCTCGTACTGGGACGCGGAGTACCTGAGCTCAAGCTCAAATGACCATAGATGAACAGTAAAATCGAAAAAAATGAAAAAAAAACTTTAAAAAAATGAAAACAAACTTTTAAAAATTCTGAATTCTTTTATGGTAAACTTTGACAAATGTTAGAAGTGCTACTTTGACAAATGTTAGAAGTGCTTGAAAAAAACAAAATTGATGCTCCGAAAATGCTACTTTCAAAAGCATTTTGTAGCATTGATTTTTTCCCCACGCTTTCGTGATGAAAATTTACCAACACTTAGAACGTTTGCTAAAGTTACTCATAGAAAAATTTATTTTTTATTTTTTATTTTACTGTTCATCCGAGCTCATTTGAGCTCAAGCTCATAAGGGTACTTTCGCTCGGATTGTCATTCGTTTGGATATATGCATGAAAGACCACTGTGTCTGTTGGAAATATTAGCACTTTTCCGACCAAACTAATCCATGAGTATAAGTAAACATGGAAAATAACATATGCATCTCATACCAATACCTAAGTATGTGAGCACGTGCGGTACGTAGAACCAAAACATCTATGAACAACATATATACGGCCAGCACATGAACGAGCAAATAGGGAATGAACGAGTCATACCCTCCGGTTGGCCAGGCCAACGCGGCGGCATGGCAGCCTCGGCATCGGCCGATGCCTTCTTCTTGGCGGCTTCGTCGTCAGCCATGGAGTCGATGCATGGGAAGTAGTGGAAGCAGAGGCGGACGGAGACGGGGACGGATCGAGACAGTCGCATCGAGACGCTCCCCAAAAACCTTATTGTCGTTCTCCCAGGCAGGATCTTGAACGACAGGGTTCTGGAGGCACCTGCTCTCTCGACCAACCTTGTACGCGGTTGTCGGGATGAGATTACCGGAAGCAGCAGCAGAGAGAGGAACAGTAGATGACGGCTAGCGTTGTGCAGGAGGGAGTGAGTGAACTAGGTTACACTCCACTGGCTCATGCCTCCTTATATAGGCCGTTAGGTAGATGGGCCTGGGCTCAGGCCCATGACCGAGTCCGCAAACAACCCACGGTCCAACGTCTTGGATTAATTAACCATTCCTGACCGGCAAAAAAAAAAGGCTCGCCTCATTCCCGCGCGCTAGTGCGAGGCGAGGCGGGCAGCGTAGGAGGAGTGCGCGTGTACAACTCCTCTCCGCAAGTCCCAATGGCATATGGTAGTGCATATTTTATTTTCCCCGCAAAAAAAAAAGGTAGTGCAGCCTTCATAAAGGGGTCTCACTCTTACTGTAGCAGTATGGTACTAAATTTTCCATCACTTACTATGCAGCTAAATACCATGCACCTAAAAGTGCCGTAAAGATTAATCATGGATTATTGTCTTATGAGCCTAGACCCATCTATAATCCAACTGTGTCTACAATAACAACTCTTCCACCCGTCGATGCCTACCCACCCGGCCACCCCATGGCGGCTAAGGTTCCAACAATTAATAATTTATAGCTCCATTTGATCATTCGATGATTCCTTAATTTCATGGTGCAACAAACAAACTTACCGCAGAGTACTTTATGGCCCAACACCAACAACGTATACTCCAAGAAAAACCATCCAAATTCAACGCACGGGGTAGTGAGGTGCACGAACGCGTACGCCTACAAAACAAAAGAGACGCGCCCAGATCAAACAAGCAATCATGGCCGATGCCGCTCTCGCCAATCACCCACCATGCCGCGTCGTGGCACTGCCGTACCCCGGCCGTGGCCACGTCAACGCGATGCTGAGCCTGTGCCGCCTGCTCGCCGCACGCGGCGTCGCCACCACGGTCATCCTCACCGAGGAGTGGGTTGGCTTGGTTGGCGCAGCAGAGCCGCCCCTACCGGCGTGCGTCCGCTTGACCGCCATCCCCAACGTCATCCCCTCCGAGCACGGCCGCGCCACCGATTTACCTGGCTTCTGGGAAGCCGTTAACACCAGGATGGAGGCCCCCGTGGAGCGGCTCCTAGAGGCGATGCTGCCAACACCGGAGATGGCAGTAGTTGTGGCAGACTTGTTGTTGCAGTGGGCGGTGCCCATGGCGGTGAGAAGGGGCATGAAGGCCTGCACGTTCTGCCCCTTCTCCGCCACCAACTTCGCGGCCCTGTACCACTTCGAGCGCCTCATGGCGGGCAGCAGCTTGGCCGTCGAGGGTGAGGGAGCCAATTCACAACCTTCCCCTATTATTACTACTCCCTCCGTCCGGAAATACTTATCATCAAAATGAATAAAGGAGATGTATCTATGTATTTTAGTTCTAGATACACCCCTTTTTGTTTATTTTGATGGCAAATTTTTTCGGACGGAGGGAGTACTAATTACTAGTGAAGTGATGATCTATTTTCGTGTGATTTCGTGTTGCTCAATTATACTGCAGATCCGATGTGGGATCAGCCTATCCCTGGCCATACTTGCTTTACAATGCGCGAGTTTCAGCCGATCTTGTGTGGCGAGGCCATTCGAGAGCGATTCAAGGCGATAATTCGCAGTGCCCGGGCAGGTCAGTGCGTGCTCTTCTCCTCATTTTACGAGCTCGAAGCCGGCGTCATGGACTCGATCGTCTCCGACCCTTCGTCGCCCCGCATGTACTCGATCGGCCCCTGCATCCCTTACACGACGCTTGAAGAAGCACCGCGAGGCCAGCACTCCTACTCGGCTTGGCTGGACACGCAGCCTGCAGGTTCCGTGCTGTACGTGTCGCTGGGCAGCTTCCTCTCGCTGCCACCCTCCCAGCTCGCCGAGCTCGCCATGGGGCTCGCCGCGAGCGGCGTCAAGTTCCTGTGGGCGCTCCACGACCAAGCGCACTCGCAGGTGCGGCCGCTGCTGGGTGGCAACGGCAACGGGGTGCTCGTGCCCTGGTGCGACCAGCTCAAGGTGCTGTGCCATCCTTCCGTGGGGGGTTTCCTGACGCACTGTGGCATGAACTCCGCGCTGGAGGCGGTGTTTGCCGGCGTTCCGATGCTCACTCTTCCCATAGGTATGGACCAGCCGACCAACAGCCTCCTGATCGTCGACGTGTGGAAGATTGGGTACAGTCTTAAGGAGAAGATGCAACCCGACGACATCATCACGAGGGAGGCGATTGCGCGGACCGTCGAGACGCTGATGGGCTCCTCTGATCTGCCACAGAGCAATGGGGTGAGGAGCAGAGCGCTTCTGTGGAGGGACGCTTCTCGCAGAGCCATCCAAGAGGGTGGATCTTCGTCCACTGACCTGAACTCTTTCTTAAGATGTATGATTTCTTAAGCTGGGTGAAAATTCGTCGTGTGTACTATATTTTTCAACACAATTGGTTGTATGCATAAATAAACGTAACGAAGCTACTTGCCGGTGAAAGCTGAAGAACCGTAGGAATCCGTTGTGGTGTCATCGGACAGCGTCGCGCCGGCGCTGTATGCCGCGAGGTGCGCGAACGGGTTGCCCGGCGTGGCGATCTGCTCCTCCCCCTCCAGCATCCGCACCACGTTGCCCATGGACGGCCTCTCCTCCGGCCGGTACTGCACGCACCACAGCGCCACCTTGCACATCCTCGCCGCCTTCTCCGTGGCGTCCAGCCCCCCCGCGGCCATCGCGCGTGCCAGCACGGCGTCCATCTCGCCGGCCTCGAACCGGTGCCACACCCACCTCGGGTACCACTCCTGGCTCTCGCGGCTGTGCAGCCCGAGCTCCAGGTTCCGCCGCCGCCCCAGCATCTCGAACAGCAGCATCCCGTAGATGTACACGTCGCACTTGTGCGTGACCGGCAGCGGCATCCACAGCTCCGGCGCCGCGTACCCGGGCGTGCCCCGCGCGCCCGTGATGGTCAGGTGGGTGTCCTCCCTGTCGCACAGCTTGGCGAGCCCGAAGTCGGATACCTTGGGCGCCATGTCGGCCCCGAGCAGCACGTTCTCCGGCTTGATGTCGTAGTGGATGATCCTGTGCTGGCACTCCTCGTGCAGGTACCGCACCGCCTTGGCCGTGCCGACGGCGATATCGTGGAGTTTCTCGAAGCCGATGGCACGGCCCTCCGGCGCCGGCGTGCCGAACAGGTGCCGGTCCAGCGAGCCGTTCTCCATGTACTCGTACACGAGCGCCTTCACCTCCGCGTCGAAGCAGAAGCCGTAGAGGCGGACGAGGTTGATGTGGTATGTCCTCCCGATGGTGCCCACCTCCGCCATGAACTGCTCCTCCGCGCGCTTTCCGAGCGTGCTGTTGAGCACCTTCACGGCCACCGGCGCGCCGTTGGGAACCTGCCCCTAAACACGACGCCGAAGCCGCCGGAGCCGAGCTTGTGCGCGAAGCCCTGGGTGAAGCCCCGCAGCTGCTGCGAGCTGAAGCGGATGGGCCGCTCGTTCTGGACGCCCTCGATGAAAAAGCTCATGTTCCCCATCTCAACCTCGGCGGCCTCGTCCACGACCCTCGGCGTGTGCCCCCCGTCACGGTAGGCGATGGATGGGCGCCGGCGATCACCCATGCCTTCGTGCTGCATCTGCAAATACCTTTCCATGCTGTATTTGGCCCTTGCGCATTGGTATATCGCAAACTATGGCGACCACTATTATTATGCCAGCCGTGATCACTGAAACTGCAAAATGTTAACCAAAACTTTCAGGGTTAGGGCAGCGACTTGGGAATCAAAAGTTCAACTATACTATATGCATACCATCACACTTACTGATTGCTAAGGCTAGAGTGGCACCACTGCTAAGCGCCATGGTAATTAGCTTTTCAACGTAAGACAGGAAAGAATGATGGTTGGAGCTGATCAAATGTCTGGGGACGAAATTAACTGCTTTCCTTGTAGCGTATACATATATCGTTCATGTTCCCTTGGGCATTCTTTATTGGTCCTCCGTTGTCAACCGGGTGGAAGATCCGAACGTAGGTCTTGAAAGTGTGTAGCCAATACCCAATAGCAACTCCTACGGGGATTAAACAATCGTCTATGCCCATTTTGTTTTACATGATCTGGTCAAAACAATTGGATCAATTTAGATGGTGACAACGACGATTACTAACCCGCTGGCTGCCTCTTGTATGATAAGGGCAAGTGTATTAGTTTTAATTTGTTAGCGAGGGAGACAGCTAACACCTCCCCCATATTCCTCTTCTCCGGTTCTCCCGACTCGAAAACACACAGCTTTTTGGTATCCGCTATCCACTACAACTCCCTCCATTCCATGATGTAGTGCGTTCGTACTTTTCGAGATCTAAATTTGACCATTAATATAACCAACGAGATCAACTGCGGCGGGAGCAAAAATTATACCACTGGATTCATATCAAAATATAAATTCAGTGGTATAATTTATGGTCAAACTTAGATCTTGGGAAGCGCGGGCCGCCACACTACATTGTAGAATGAAGGGAGTATCTCCGTCCTCTTTTATTAGCACTCTCATATTTTGGGTCAAAATTTGCCCACATATTTAACTAGCAAAATGTTATGTCATAAAAAAGTTATATTGTTCGATTTGTATTTTTTTTTGCGGGGTAAAAGGGAGTTTTATTAAATAGTCACAGTGTTACAATCAAGAGGCCAAATGTCCTCAATACAGGGTGGAACCGATTGAGCCCACACAGCCGTGGTTCTCTCGGTGCGGCTATAGTTTGCCAACCGATCTGCAACACTATTCTGACTCCGATGCAATTTCTGAGCTGAGAACTCCCTTTCCTTCAACAATTCTTTAATTTCCAGTACCAGATGTCCATAAGCTGATTTGGCGAGACCATCGTTTGCCAATACTGAAAGGGCAGTCGCCGAGTCCGACTGCACAACCACTGGAAGGGCTGTGTTTTGAATAGCCAGGGCCATGCCCTGCATGATAGCATGGATCTCCACCTCCAAGGCATCATTACAATGAAACATGTAGCGATACGCCGATAGTAATATCGTGCCTGATCCATCTCTCAACACAATACCAGTAGATGCTGACCCATCTTCCTGCCGGAAAGAACCATCAACCGAGAGGGCTACGGTCCCCGTCGGAGGCGCGGGCCAAGGGGGTGCAGGTTGCTTGATGATAGTGACGGTCTTCTGCTCCGAGACCGGCATTTTACCCTTGATGATATCTTCAGTGGTGAAGCGGCTCGCGAGGCGAATGGACGTGTAGTAACTATCCAGGTACTCCACTGTCGCCTGCGGTGTTGGTACCTCCTTACCATGAGCACAGTCATTTCGCAGCTGCCAAATCCTCCAGATTAGCATGATCACCATGTCCCGCACCTGATCTGAACATTGCACGAGCAAACTCAGGAGCCACTCCTTGCCCGTATTAATCAGAATAGCATCCGACGGGAGAGGCCACCTATCCCGCATGTGTGTCCACAGAGCACGCGCGTGATCGCATGTAATTAAGGCATGGAATTCATTCTCCTCCTCCACACCACAAAGTGGGCAGGTAGAGCGCTTTGAGATATGTCTGTACTTCTTGCATGCTGCCGTCGGCAGGGCCCCAACTACCACTTTCCAGGCCGCAATCTTCATCTTATGTGGTACCGCCGATTTCCAAACACAGTTCCAGATGAATCTCGTACCGTTAGGAGCTTCAGAGGAAGAGCCCCCTGCGTAGGCTACATCATGAGCACTGGTAGCCAACTTATATGCACTCTTGACAGAGAAACTTCCATTCTTCTCCGGGAACCAGGAGATAAAATCGCACCGTTGCCTCGGGGACGTTCGTATCTTCAGAATATGATCAATATCCATTTGCCAAAAATGCTGTGAAAGCCTATCCATCCTCCATGCACCATTCCCATCTAAAAAATCAGAGACACGATTTAGACGAGACGTGCGTTTTGGAGTTATAGGTCTGAACGAAGCAGATCTAGGAATCCATGGGTCCCGCCAGGTTCTTATGCTTGAACCATTGCCCACTCTCCAAATAACTCTTGTCTTTAGTAACTCCAGGCCATGTAATATACCCTTCCAAACCGCCGATCCCTGATTAGGGAAAACCGTATCCAAGAGGCTACCCGAGGGGAAATACTTTGACTTCAACAATCTGGCGCAAAGACTTTCAGGCAAGGTTGTCAGAATCACGATTCTGTTATACGATTCTACGACTTTACGATCCAAACTAACCTCTATGATTCTACGATTTTAGTTCTTAGAATCTACGTTTCTACGATCCTGATAGTGAAGATTCTACGATTTGCGATCCTACCATCGAAGCTCCGATCCGATTCAAGATCACGATTCTGACAACCTTGCTTTCAGGAGTGTCAATGAGCCGCCAGGCTTGCTTAGCAAGAAGCGCCTGGTTAAACGCTCTCATGTCTCTGAACCCCATCCCTCCCATTGACTTTGGTAACCTCATTTTGTCCCAGCTGAGCCACGCCATCTTATGCTTTCCTTTCTCAACACCCCACCAGTACTGTCGCATAAGCTTGGTTAACTCATCACATACTGAAGCTGGTAACTTGAATACACTCATGACATAAGCTGGAATCGCCTGCGCCACCGATTTTATCAGTATTTCCTTGTTCGATTTGTATTTGAATGTAGTTTTTTTTTAAAATATTTTTGCTACTTATAACTTAATTTTGTTAGTTAAAATCATGGTCAAAATATGATCTAAATTCGAATGGGACTAAGAAATCAGGACGGAGATAGTACTCCCGTCTTGAAATTAAAAGGATAAAATAGCACTTCAGTAGATAGCTTCGGGTGTAGCCGTGGAGGTTGTGTTCAGGGGCGGAGACAGGGGGGTGCGAGCAGGGGTCAGACACCCCCCATCGCTTGGCCCCCCATGGATTCACAGCAACTACTATGCGTAGAAATCGGCAGCAGGCATATATAATCAGCGCTAATTAAGAATTAAGCCCAACAGATTTACACGGCCCAGTAAAAACGAAAGACCAATTTGGGCGTGTGGCCATGTACGTATTTTACGCCACATCAGTATGTTTTACCTTCGAGGCCCTAGGTCATATGCATTGGACGAGGGTACAGAACATAGATGATTCTATCTTCTATTAGTTCGCCAGGGCCGCCGCCGTCTCGCCTGCCGCCACTCGCCGGGGAGGGAAACTACCGCCTGAGAATTGATCGAGTTCTTTGCAGTCTGAAACCTGAAGGTACGACATATACACGATCTGAAGCTTAAAAGGTAGTCTAATCTAATGCATCAATCTCTTTTCAATCTCGGTTGCCCTTCAAGGATGATGGCTGCCGTGCTGGATTTCTTATCTACTGACTGGATTGCTGGCGCTCTTGAAGCAACGCACTGCCGCCCCGCCACTACATCTGCGCATCCGATTGTTGTTCGTTAATTTTGTCTACTCATCTTGACCTAATCAAGGTACAGCTATATACAAGCTCTTAAGAATTAAGATTCATTACTTATTTACATTTTTACTGACAAGCTATACAAATTGCTTACGTAGAAGACAAAAACCATATGTTTATCAAATGGCGTAAGATTATTAACTAATTATCCCTTTTTATCATTGATTTTAGTTGCAATGACAAAGAGATCATGAGCTTTTGACGCTCTTCATGTTATCTTCGTTTTTATTCTACTTCTTTAAAAGACGTCGTACTCGACACACTGTGCATGCTATTTTAAAATAATCTATATATCATGTCTCCTTCGCCCCCCCTATATCCAAATTCTGGCTCCGCCCCTGGTTGTGTTAGGTGGTGGTGGTGGGTTTCGTTACACGGCGGGTTGTGTTTTTGGGCCTAGTTTCACTTATGAACCGGGACATTATGCATTTTCTGTTTTTCTCTATCCTATGAATAAAATCCGCATAACTCCTTTCTTGCATTGTAAAAGAGAAAGTGGCAGTCTAATTTGGGTTGTGAATTCGTTCAATTAATAATATTATCACTTGATTTATCTTTTTTGTTCCTTAACCTGCATATTGATTTTGGACTTGCAACTTTGTGACATAAATAAATGTTTGAACTTTTTCCTTGAATTATTTTCGTAATACTTATTTGTAATTTGGGTTGCATTTGAGTGATTTTTCTTCTAATAAAGGGCACTTTTATTAATTCAAAATTTAGTGTCAAGCGAATACAAAGCATAATGAATAACACACGGCTTCTGCATAGTTAGAATGCACACAACCAATACACCAGAACGGCAACCGCCGCCGATAAAGAGTAGCGTAGATCAGAAGGATCCAACCTGAAGACACACAAATATAGACGAAGAACAACCACATCCGAGCAAATTCATCAAAGACAGATCCGTCGGAGACACACATCCACACGCCCACCGATGATGATATACGCACCACCAAAATGGGGCTAAGCGGGAAGAAATTTATTCCATCTTCAGGAGATCCACTCCACCCCGATGGCTCTAAGGCCACCGGAAACGAGGCGGATCGGCGGCGGGAGGCAGAGAAACCCTAACTTTTTTAGGAGAAGATTGTTCCCACTTTTTTTAAAGAAATTGATGAGAGTAAGATAGAGAGAGGGGGCGGAAGAGGAGGAACTCACTGAATATGCCAAATACCGATTGAACTACTCTTCTAAAAAGAAAAATCCAACTCAAGTTTAGCTTGGTAGAGGGATGAAATTTGGGTGGGCTGAGAAGTTCAAATGAAGTTTATCTGGTTCTATATTGGAAGGACATAAAGGAGAGGGGATCGATCCATCAATGAGTTGTCGGTGATCGATGGCTGCCGTTACGTGCTGCTGAAACAAGGTGTGTTTTTATATATCTGTTATTTTAGATAAAAGGCACTTTTATATATGCGTTGTTTATTCCATAATTGTGAGCTTTAGCGTTGCGAGCTACTAGTAGTTGGAATTTGGAATTGGCCAAGTCAACTAGCTAGTAGAGGTAGCTAGTGCATCTCATCCGGACATATATTATATACAAGAAAACAAGATAGCCTTATCTTTGGCAGAACATTTCGTCGCTAATTAAGCAACTAGTTATGGTTGTCAAGTTATGACTTAACTAGCGGCATCTTCAGGAGATTTCAACGCCAGCACATTGTATCAGTTAGTTGATTTTGTTCGGCAGCGATTTTGCATGAACCTCTCAGCAACTGGCAAGTCAGTTTACACGCGAAATTATAATACTCCCACATTTCAATATCGCTCCCACATTTTCATTTTACAATCATGTCACTTTTTTCAATTACATTAATTACTCGCCATGGTTAATGAGATGATATAGACTTTGTCACGCTGTTATCACGTTTTAAACTTTACATGATTCTTTGGTGTGTCTATTAACAACATTGCATCTGTGTGCCACATTAACCATGACCAGTAAGCTATTGATATACGTGACGATGGTGCATATGTGGTATGAGAAGAAAACATATATTTTAGGGTTATTATAAAGTGAAAGAATTTTGATTGAACTTGGAGGATATCCAGAGCTAGCGATAGCAAGGTGTTCAAATCAGACAATCATGTGAACTAGAAAACTGAAGGCCAGCATTCTCCCATACGAGAGAGAGGGGGGAGAGTGGGGGTTGGTGTTGAATAGTCTTCTTAGGCCCCTTTGATTTACAGGATTTGTAAAATACACGAAAACACAGAAATTAAGTGGCATGTCATCCTCAACACTACAGAATTAGTATTTTTAGTGAAACGGACTCCGTGTGATTTTCATTAAGAAAACCATAGTAGTCTTCAAAGTTAATACGTATGATTATACACATGAAACCTCCTAAGATAGCAGCAACTTTTAGCACAGTTGGCCTAGGAAATATAAACTACGGTGACAGTTGAAACAAACAGTAGATCCGACGTCCGAGATCGCCTACATCAAGCGAACGGAAAGCCAGAAATGCCCAGGTCGTGAGATAACTGGGATTAGACTGAGTTTTATTGTTCCATTTATGTGGCTAGTCAAATTGTCAACCTAGAAACATGTGCACGCCTATGCACCCGTGCGGAGGGAATACCAAAAGAGAGCAAAATGACCAGTTTCCATGAACCCACTACGCTATATGTGGGTTCGTGTCTATTGATTCAAATGTTTGGATGAACTTATTGACGTGTCATATTGAACAATGAAACATTATTGTTTGTTGTGGGGTGTTGTTCTTTTTTTACCTTTTTAATGCATTAACGAATTAATTATCCGAGTCAGACTTGTATTGGATACTTGAATTTTGAATACTCATATAAAAGAAGCGTGCTACATGTCGTCCGGGTTGCGAGCCGTCAGATCTGCGCCGTCAAGTGGTCGATCATCGCCCTCCACCATTGCAACACAGATAATGTTGTGAAATCTTTGCAACCGAGGTCATGTTGCAGAAAACCTTTGCAACAGAGATCGTGTTATAGAAAACTTTTGCAACAGAGACCATATTGTAGAAAAAAAACCCTCGCCTTAAGCATTGCAATATTGGTTATGATTTAGAAAAATCATCGATCTTGCAATCGATCAAATCCCGATTGAGTCAAAGGAGAGAGCGGCATGGGAGCTCGGCCAGGAGCTTGTGTGTGGAGAGAGAGGGGGATAAGGAGAGAGGAGGGAATGAGAAAGGAGTTGGGGCGGCGTCCTCCGGTAACCCTGGCAAACGGAGGCCGTGCGCGCGAAGCTGCATGCACGTCTCTGACGCAGGGCTGAGTGGTGGTGACGCGAGGTGGGAGTCGGGAGGGAAAGAGTGAAGTGTGGTTGCGAGCTAGGTTTAGAAGAGGATGGAATCCAAGAAAAGAGCGTGAATGATCAACCTTCATCAGACAGCCGCAATTTCAAAGTGGCGAAGCGATTTAAACCGTATTGGCATATGATAAACTTTCTCATCCAACTTTAATCTAATATACTCACCTTTTTGCAAAACTAAGCCAAAAGCCTAAAAAAACTTGTTTTGGGGTGTTGGACTTAACTTATTTTCACTCTCACCTCCTTCACAATGGAAATGAACCGGGGGTAGCGCGGCTTTCGGCAGCATCTACTTGATTATGTACTTGCCACTAAAATTAATGGTAATTACAAGAAAACTGCCACCACACCTACTCATTGTAACCTAGCGCCCCCCCCCCCCCCCCCCCGGTCCAAAAAAGGCAAATGCGCGCCCCAGCATCGCGAGAGAATAGGGCAGCGTTGCTAGGGATTCAGCCCCTGCCACTCGAACTACCATCTCCGGTCACGCCAGGCCTCCGTTGCCCCATTGTTCCTTCCCCAACACGCAGCCACCAACCTACACTGCCCACCCATAGAGTTCCCTCCCTCTGCCAACAACTGGCGATGTTGGCGGCTCGCGACGCTCCACCAATGAGCAGAAGCACGCGGCGAGTGCACCGTGGAGGTCCTCCTCGCATCCAATCCATGTGAGGATACAATGCCGACGATGGACGCCTCTCCCCACCAGCCAGACCAATGAAACTGACGAGCCCCTCCTACAACCCTAATCTCTTTGGCCAATTTGATCCTCCTCGTTGACACCAGATTTGGTCGTGGGCATGACTTGCGAATGATGTGAAATTTTTTATTGTGAAACTAGATAGAAATTGTTACGAAATTATTGGAATGTGATTATGGGGTTCTGAAAATTGTGGTGAAACAATAGAAATTAATGCAATATGTGTTTCTAAAAGGGCATTACAAACATTTTACTGAGTATATCACAAATTAAACTGAAGGTACATGAACAAAAAAGAACTGGCTGGTTATTCTCATGAGCTTTCGGGGGCTTATTTTCATAGGAGATTATGCATAAGCCATAGCTCAAGAGAACTAGCCTTTAGAGCATCTACGACCATGATATGCAAATTCAGGTCCCTATACGTCCGCGAAAACGCCTGCGGACAGCGACTTGGCAGGCCTCAAATTTTGCCATTTGCATCCACGAACACTATTTTCAAAACACAAAATACATGCAAACAGATGCACGCCGATCATTTTGGATGTTTAGTCCATGTTGGGCCAACGTGTTGTTTAATACCAAATAAATTATTCGTACTTAAGATTTCCACTGTAGAAGTAACATCCATGTTGGGCTGGCGGGGTTGGGGTTTTAATCCCACCTCGCCGAGCTAGGAGCAACACAACCGGCTTAAATAGCCGCGTCATCCATAAGCGGTAAGTTTCGGTCATCATTGCACCCTTTCAAGATATAAACCGTATCAATAGAGAAGATTCAGAGTAACTGTCCATATCCCTCACAAAGTGAGCATTGATGGCTGCCCGACTCTTTTGAATCATTTCATCAAGCCCCATTGCTCTATATTGCCCGTCTGATGAACGACCGGAATCCATCGTTCTGCCTACAAATAAATCACCAAAAAACCTGATCGAATAATGTGTCGAACATAAAAAGGGCAAGGTGCAGTCTTGCGCAAGGGTGGCGGCGGGAGCGAGGAGACGTTCGGCTCGAAGGAGGGAGAAGAGAGGAGGGGACCAAGTAAAATCGGGTAGGTTAGTGGGGGGTTTTGGTGCAGTTTTTGTCGGAACGGGCTGTCAAGTTCGACATGGCGGGCGCGCTCAGACGCGCCCGGGCCATCCATATCCGCCCCTAGTTTGGGCTAGATATAAGGGGTGTGGGTCAGTCCGGACGTTTGAGATCGGTTTGATATGTTTGTCTGGGTCGCTTTTTTTGACTGGTCACTGACCGAGCAGTCAGCCCGGGCGTATGAGGGGGGTTTGAGGTGCCTGGTTCTAGATGCTCATAGGCTCTAGTTGGAATGAGGGTAAATTTTGTGTGCTCAATAGTATTTTTTTTTTAGCTCAAACTTGAACTAAATACCCGTGGTCACGCAAATTTTACCGGGCTCCAAACAGACCCTTAGTGGAGTCCTTAGTGGAGTATCATGTCTTATCTACAGGATGATTATTATAGAGGAACCACAGAATGATTATATACGTATCAAAATATCGGTTGGTAGAACTGCAAGTCAAAGCGAAACGATAGGGAGTATCTGTAGATGAATATACAAGATGATTATATATGTGCATAGATCCACTGATTGAAGTGAAAGTCAGAAGAGTGATATTATTCCTCGCGAAAAGGGAAAAAGAAGGAAAGAACAACATAACCAACACTTCACGGCCCTCTCCGGCCTATATAATGTGACGGGAGCGGAACCCACTCCACAACACGCAGTGCTCCTACGTAGCATTGAGACCTGCACCCGTAGTACGTACGCCATGCAGCTCGCCGCGGTGTACACGGATCCTTGGGTGCTCTCCGGCACCGCCCTCTTCGTCCTCGTTCACCTCGTGCTCCGGTACATCCGCTCCGGCGGCCGCCGCCTCCCGCCAGGCCCTCGCGGCTTCCCGATACTCGGCGCGCTGCCCCTCGTCGGCCCGACCCCGCACACCGGGCTGGCGGCGCTGGCGCGGAAGCACGGCCCGGTCATGTACCTCAAGATGGGCACCTGCGGCGTCGTGGTGGCGTCGTCCCCCGCGGCGGCGCGGCAGTTCCTCAAGGTGCAGGACGCGCGCTTCGCCGACCGCCCCGCCGTCGCCAGCGCCGTGGACATCACGTACGGGTTCCAGACCATCGCGTTCGGCATGCAGGGGCCCAGGTGGAAGCAGATGCGCAAGCTGTCGACCGTGCACCTGCTCGGGGCGCAGGCCATGTCCGAGTGGGCGTCCGTGCGCCGGGACGAGGCCGGCCGCCTGCTGCGCGACGTGGCTGGCGCCTCCGTAGCCGGGGAGCTGGTCTCCGTGCCGGACGTGCTGGTCCGCGCGTTCGCCAACATCATCGGGCAGATCACGCTGAGCAAGAGGCTGTTCGACACCCAGGGCGACGAGGCCAACAGGTACTCCATCTCAGAATGCAATGCAATGCAATGCATGGTTACGATCGACACGGATGTTGGAACTTGGAACTTGATGATTAGCTTAAAATAAAATGTTTTGCGCGCGCAGATACAAGGAGATGATCACGTTGGTGCAGAGCGGGTCGGGGCTGTTCAACATCAGCGACTTCGTGCCGGCTCTGTCACGCTTCGACCTGCAGGGCGTTCAGGCGAAGCTGCGGAAGATCCACCTCCGCTTCGACGACATGATCACCAGCCTCCTGGACGAGCACTCGGCGACGGCCAAGCAGCGGCAGGGCCGGCCGGACTTCATCGACAAGCTCAGGGCCAGCATGGCGGACGAGAACAAGGACAGCAACGACGCCGACACGATCTCCGAAGTCAACGTCAAGGGATTCGTATTTGTAAGCGCCAACTTCTTAATAATCTTCTCCGTTCCGTTAATTTGTCTAGGATTACTTTGCAGTGCAAGCGAATAAACTATCGCATGCAGGACATGTTCACGGCCGGCACGGACACGGCGTCGATCATCGCGGAGTGGGCGATGGCGGAGATGATGAAGAACCCGTCCATCATGGCGCGCGCGCAGGAGGAGATGGACCGCGTGGTCGGCCGCGGCCGCCGCCTCGAGGAGTCGGACGTGGCCAGCCTCCCCTACCTGCAGGCCGTATGCAAGGAGGCCATGCGGCTCCACCCCTCGACGCCGCTCAGCATCCCGCACTTCTCCGGCGAGGAGTGCGAGGTGGACGGCTACCGCATCCCCAAGAACACGCAGCTGCTGGTCAACATCTGGGCCATCGGCCGGGACGCGGCGACGTGGGAGGACCCGCTCGAGTTCCGGCCGGAGCGGTTCCTGTCCGGGCCGACGGCCAACGTGGACGCGCTGGGGAACCACTTCGAGCTCATCCCCTTCGGCGCCGGGCGGAGGATCTGCGTGGGGAAGCTGGCCGGCATGGTGTTCGTGCAGTACTTCCTGGGCATGCTGGTGCACGCGTTCGAGTGGCGGCTGCCGGAAGGCGAGAAGCTGGATATGGAGGAGCAGTTCGGGCTCACCATGCCCAAGGCCGTGCCGCTGCGGGCCATTGTCACCCCACGGTTGGCGCCGGCCGCCTACGCGTGACGGGCGCGTCCCGTCCCATGTGCACGTCTGTGCGGATGACATGCGGGTCCTGTATGGATCGATTGTCCACTTTTTTTTATCGTATTTGTATTGAATGTACATGAAATGGCAAGAGGTCGATCAATGAAAATAAGCTATGCTGCCCTTTTCCACTTCGTCGTTCCTAGCTTCGGCTGCTTTGCTATGTTCTTCTCTTCTCCATCAATGAGAATCAGCTATGCTGCTTTTTCGTCAAAAAAATTGCACATCTCATGGACATTCAATACATATACAATCTAAAAAAATTAATCAACACAAAAATAACCCTGCATATTTTCTAAGCAGGGCGAAAGGGACGCCACCACTCCAACTACTCTTCGCCGGCGAGGGAGTCCATCCCCTCCTCCGCTCGCCGGTCAGGTGGCGGGAGGGGGCAGGGACACCGTCTTTGCGCTTTGGCGCGGTAGATAGGGCAGCTAGGGTTAGGTTTAGGGCTTTCCGACAGCGGAACTGAGGTGGCATCAGCGTCGTCGAGGGGAATAAGGATCCCTCGGCTCCTTGTCCACCATCCCGGTGGCAGTTTTGTCGTCGACGCTGAGGAGAGCGAGGTGTGGCTTGATCTCTGTCCCTCTGGGGCGGTACATCCTGGTCTTGGATCCCCGGGTGCTGGCGGCATGATGGTGGTGTTGCTGGCTCAACGGGTTTTTGTTTTCTAGCTTTGTCCTTGTTGCAGCGGTGCCGTCGTTGCAGTGCTTGGGGAGGTTGTGGGCCTCGTGGAGGCCGTGTGTATGTGGTTTCACGTCGGCTTGGCCGGCGATGGGATTCTCATATCGATGGCTTCGAATCCGATGTTGACGACTGCTTCTTTGGGATGCTTGGCAGTGATGGCTTCCCGTTGTCGGTGTCAAAACCGGCAGATCTCGGGTAGGGGGTCCCGAACTGTGCGTCTAAGGATCGAAGGTAACAGGAGGCAGGGGACACGATGTTTACCCAGGTTCGGGCCCTCTTAATGGAGGTAATACCCTATTTCCTGCTTGATTGACTTTTATGAGTATAGGGGTTACAAGAGTTGATCTACCTCGAGATCGTGATGGCTAAACCCTAGATGTCTAGCCTGTATGATTGTGATTGTCTCTACGGACTATGCCCTTCGGTTATATAGGCACCGGAGGGACTAGGGTTGTACAAAGTCGGTTTACAGAGGAAGGAAACTATACATCCGAACGCCAAGCTTGCCATCCATGCAAAGGAGAGTCCCATCCAGACATGCGAGAAGGCCTTCTATCTCGTATCTTCACGGCACATCAGTCCGGCCCATGTCACATAGGTCGGCTCCCCGAGGACCCCCACAGTCCAGGACTCCCTCAGTAGCCCCTGAACCGGGCTTCGATGACGATGTATCCGGCGCGCAGATTGTCTTCGGCATTGCAAGGCGGGTTCCTTCTCTGAATACTCTAAAGCAGTCCACTGCACATAATAGCTGTATCCGACTCTGTTTAATAATTACAACCTTAAGTTGTAAGGGCAAAAATACTCAAAACAAAGTAATTCACGTCCATAGGTGATTTTTTCGGCGAGGTGTTATGTCCTGGCCTCGTTAGTATTCTGAACCGTTTTACAGCCCACGCTTCGTGTTTCGAGGCACGGTCATAGGCACGTCTTGTCAAAGGAGGGATCGTGTCCCCTTATCACGAGATTCTCATCAATAGGGGTTTGGGTAATCCAACCATGCCATTCATAGGTCCCCTTGGGTATAGGAGAGATTTAAGGCTTATGAGGGGACGCTTGATATCCACTGCCTTTATAAAAAGATAAGGATCCGTCTTTTTACCCCACGCCTTCTTCCTCCTCAGCCCATCTGCCATTCGAGCTCCAGCGCCAAAGTTCTAATCTTTTCCATTGCCACCAAACACCCTACCATGTCCGGATCTGGATCGCAGGGCCAGTGGATGGCTTCCTCTATTATAGAGGAGAACATCAAGGAGCTCCGAGAAGCTGGGTACTTGGCCGCGGACATAGTCCACCGGCTCCCTGCCAAAAAGCTGATCATTCCCACCCTGGAGCCTAATGAGAGGGTAGTGTTCATCCCCCATTTCCTTCGCGGACTAGGGTTTCCCCTTCATCCTTTCGTCCGCGGTCTCATGTTTTACTATGGGTTAGATTTTCATGATCTAGCCCCAAATTCCTTCCTCAATATTTTGGCGTTTCTCGTCGTGTGCGAGGGTTCCTCCGCACCCCCCGCCCCCACTTCAGCCTGTGGCTCAAGGTCTTCCATGTGAAGGCGAAGGTGGTCGACGGTTAACACGTGGACTGCGGCAGTGCCATGGTGAGCAACCTTCCCAACGTCACTTGGCCCAAGGGGACCTTCGTGGAAACCGTCAAAGGGTGGCAGCGGGGGTGGTTCTACGTCACGAAACCCCGTGACGCCACATGGGCCGCCGCTCCCAAGTTCAAGTCCGGGCCCCCGATGCGGCTTACATCCTGGCTCAATAAGGGCCTAGACTGGGAGCCATCCGACGAGGTGACGACGCCGCAGAGTCGCGTCAAGGGTATGATAAACAAGAACACCAGTCTTGCCAGTGTGATCCAGGTGATGCTTTTTCGCTGGATTCTCCCTTGTCGGACTCTATATATGTGGGAGTTTGACCCGGCCAGTCCTCGGACCCTACAGCGGTTCTTCGGCACGACGCACGAAGACATATGAAGCTGCTTTTCAAGGCTCAGAAGTCGTGGCCGGAGACGATCGAAGACCTTGGCCTCGACTGCACTCATCTGGCCACTCCTGTAAGTTTTCTGATGACCTCAGTTTGTAAATCCAAGGAATATACTGAGCTTTCCATCCTCCCTATAGGGTTGGACAAAGAAGGCAGAGCGGATCCAATGCCCTGCTCCGCTGCCCGAAGACTCAACCACTCCTCTATTGACGAGGATGCTGGTGTCGGCGCCGTATCAGGCACCAGAAAAAAAGGCTAAGAAGAAGAGCAAGGAGACCAGAGGTGGCCTCCGTAGTAAGGGCGCTTCAGACGTCGTGTCCGAAGGCACCAAGATTCTCCCCTCTCATGACGAAGACGTAGAGGAGGAAGAGAGCAACTCTCCCCTTAAGAGGGGAAAAGAAGAAAAGGGCGGCTTCCTCAGATCTAGAGGTGGAGGCGTCCAAGAAGGGGAAACTCCCCCTTTCGGATGATTCTGAAATGGATGCCGATGCCATCCCCGAGTGGCACCCCAGGCTGAAGCCCCTGGCCGGATCATAAGTATCCAAAGACACCGTTCATATATCTGGTTTCATGCCTTGTGGTTTTCTACCTCTTGAGCACTGCGTTGGATTTCCCCGAAGAGGAGAGGATGATGCACTAAAGTAGCGTAAGTATTTCCCTCAGTTTTTGAGAACCAAGGTATCAATCCAGTAGGAGATCACGCACGAGTCCCTCGTACCTGCACAAAATGATAGCTACTCGCAACCAACGCAATTAGGGGCTGTCAATCCCTTCACGGTCACTTACGAGGGTGAGATCTGATAGAGATGATAAATAATATTTTTGGTATTTTTGATATAGAGATGCAAAGTAAAAAGTAAAAGGCAAAGTAAAAACAAAGCAAGTAATAAAGTAATGGAGATTGATATGATGAGAATAGACCTAGGGGCCATAGGTTACACTAGTGGCTTCTCTCAAGAGCATAAGTATTCTACGGTGGGTGAACAAATTACTGTTGAGCAATTGATAGAAAAGCGAATAATTATGAGATTATCTAGGTATGATCATGTATATAGGCATCACGTCCAAGACAAGTAGATCGAAACGATTCTGCATCTACTACTATTACTCCACTCATCGACCGCTATCCAGCATGCATCTAGAGTATTAAGTTAAAAACAGAGTAACACCTTAAACAAGATGACATGATGTAGAGGGATAATTTCATGCAATATGATAAAAAACCCATCTTGTTATCCTCGATGTCAACAATACAATACGTGCCTTGCAACTCTTTCTGTCACTGGGTAAGGACACCGCAAGATTGAACCCAAAGCTAAACACTTCTCCCATTGCAAGAACTACCAATCTAGTTGGCCAAACCAAACGGATAATTCGAAGAGACTTGCAAAGATTACTTAATCATACATAAGAGAATTCAGAGAAGAATCAAATATTATTCATAGATAAGCTGGATCATAAACCCACAATTCATCGGTCTCAACAAACACACCGCAAAAAGAAGATTACATCGAATAGATCTCCACAAGAGAGGGGGAGAACATTGTATTGAGATCCAAAAAGAGAGAAGAAGCCATCTAGCTACTAGCTATGGACCCGAAGGTCTGAAGTAAACTACTCACACTTCATCGGAGAGGCTATGGTATTGATGTAGAAGCCCTCCGTGGTAGATGCCCTCTCCGGCGGAGCTCCGGAACAGGCCCCAAGATGGGATCTCGCGGATACAGAAAGTTGCAGCGGTGGAATTAGGTTTTTGGCTCCGCATTTGATCTGACGGGGGTACGTAGGTATGTATAGGAGGAAGGAGTACGTCCGTGGAGCAACAGGGGGCCCACGAGGCAGGGGGCGCGCCGGGGGGGGGGGGGGGGGCCCTTCACCCTTGTGACTGCCTCCGGCACTTCTTGGAGTAGGGTCCAAGTCTCCTGGATCACGTTCGGTGAGAAAATCACGTTCCCGAAGGTTTCATTCCGTTTGGACTCCGTTTGATATTCTGTTTCTTCGAAATACTGAAATAGGCAAAAAACAGCAATTCTGGGCCGGGCCTCCGGTTAATAGGTTAGTCCCAAAAATAATATAAAAGTGGAAAATAAAGCCCAATATAGTCCAAAACAGTAGATAAAGTAGCATGGAGCAATCAAAAATTATAGATACATTGGAGACGTATCAAGCATCCCCAAGCTTAATTCCTGCTCGTCCTCGAGTAGGTAAATGATAAAAAAGAATTTTTGATGCGGAGTGAAACTTTGGCATAATTTCAATGTGAAGCTTCTTAATTGTGGCATGAATATTTAGATCCGAAAGATTCAAGACAAAATTTCATATTAACATAAAGGTAATAATACTTCAAGCATACAAATTAAAGCAATCATGTCTTCTCAAAATAGCATGGTTAAAGAAAGTTATCCCTACAGAATCATATAGTCTGGCTATGCCCTATCTTCATCACACAAAGTATTTAATCATGCACAACCCCGATGATGAGCCAAGCAATTGTTTCATACTTTAGTAATCTCACACTTTTTCAACTTTCACGCAATACATGAGCGTGAGCCATGGACATAGCACTATAGGTGGAATAGAATGGTGGTTGTGGAGAAGACAAAAAGGAGAAGATAGTCTCACATCAACTAGGTGTATCAACGGGCTATGGAGATGCCCATCAATAGATATCAATGTGAGTGAGTAGGGATTGCCATGCAACGGATGCACTAGAGCTATAAGTATATGGAAGCTCAACAAAAGAAACTAAGTGGGTGTGCATCCAACTTGCTTGCTCACGAAGACCTATGGCACTTTTGAGGAAGCCCATCATTGGAATATACAAGCCAAGTTCTATAATGAAAAAATTCCCACTAGTATATGAAAGTGACAACATATGAGACTCTCTATCATGAACATCATGGCGCTACTTTGAAGCACAAGTGTGGAAAAAGGATAGTAGCATTGTCCCTTCTCTCTTTTTCTCTCATTTTTTATTTTTATTTTTTTATTTTGGTGGGCTTCTTTGGCCTCTTTTCTTTTTTATTTGGGCTTCTTTGGCCTCTTTTATTTTTTTTGTAAAGTGCGGAGTCTCATCCCGACTTATGGGGGAATCATAGTCTCCAGCATCCTTTCCTCACTGGGACAATGCTCTAATAATGATGATCATCACACTTTTATTTTTCTTACAACTCAACAATTACAACTCAATACTTAGAACAAAATATGACTCTATATGAATGCCTCCGGCGGTGTACCGGGATATGCAATGAATCATGAGTGACATGTATGAAAATTATGAAGGTGGCCTTGCCACAAATACAATGTCAACTACATGTTCATGCAAAAAGCAATATGACAAAAGTAATGTGTGTCGTATGAACGGAACGGTGGAAAGTTGCATGGCAATATATCTCGGAATGGCTATGGAAATGCCATGATAGGTAGGTATGGTGGCTGTTTTGAGGAAGGTATATGGTAGGCGTATGATACCGGCGAAAAGTGCGCGGTATTAGAGATGCTAGCAATGGTGGAAGGGTGAGAGTGCGTATAATCCATGGACTCAACATTAATCAAAAGAACTCATGCACTTATTGCAAAAATTTAGAAGTCATCAAAAACCAAAGCACTAAACGCATACTCCTAGGGGGATAGATTGGTAGGAAAAGACCATTGCTCGTCCCCGACTGCCACTCATAAGGAAGACAATCAATAAATAAAACTGTGCTCCGACTTCATCACAAAGCGGTTCACCATACGTGCATTCTACGGGAATCACAAACTTCAACACAAGCATTCTTTAAATTCATAATCACCCCAACTAGCATTGCTTTGATATTATCACCTCCATATCTCAAAACAATTATCAAGCATCAAACTCATCTTAGTATTCAACGCACTCAAAAGAAAGTTTCACAAATCTTGAATACCAAGTATATTAACATTAAGCAAATTACCATGCTATTAACAACTCTCAAAATAATCTAAGTGAAGCATGAGAGATCAATAGTTTCTTTAAAACAAAATCCACCACCGTGCTCTAAAAGATCTAAGTGAAGCACTAGAGCAAAAATTATTACGCTCAAAAAGATATAGGTGAAGCACATAGAGTATTCTAGCAAATCCTAAATCATGTATGTCTCTCTCAAAAGGTGTGTACAGCAAGGATGATTGTTGTAAACTAACAATCAAAGATGCAAATAATACAAGACGCTCCAAGCAAAACACATGACATGTGGTGAATAAAAATATAGCTCCAAGTAAATTACCGATGGAAGTAGACGAAAGAGGGGATGCCTTCCGGGGCATCCCCATGCTTTGAATTTTTGGTGTACTTGGATTATCTTGGGGGTGCCATGTGCATCCCCAATCTTAGGCTCTTGCCACTCTTTGTTCCATAATCCATCAAAAGAATTCACCTGAAACTTGAAAACTTCACAACACAAATCTCAATAGAAATCTCGTGAGCTCCGTTAGTGAAAGAAAACAAAAGTATACTTTAAGGTACTGTAATGAACTCATTCTTTATTTATATTGGTGTTAAACCTACTGTATTCCAACTTCCTTATGGTTTCTATACTAATTTATTAGCCATAGATGCATTGAAATAAGCAAACAACACACGAAAAACAGAATCTGTCAAAAACAGAACAGTCTGTACCAATCTGTAACTAACGCAAACTTCGGTAACTCTAAAGATTCTACCAAAATAGGACGTACTGTACAATTTGTTTAATGATCAGCAGCAGAAATAATCAATGCAAAATCACGTTTCTGTTATTTATTGAATTTTTTCTTGTGAGCGCAAAGTTTCTGTTTTTCAGCAGAATCAAATCAACTACCATCATAGCTTATCCTATAGGTTCTACTTGGCACAAACACTAATTAAAACATAAAACCACATCTAAACAGAAAGTAGATGGATTATTTATTCCTAAATATAAGCAAAAACAAAAAACACAAAATAAAATTGGGTTGCCTCCCAACAAGCGCTATCGTTTAACGCCCTTAGCTAGGCATAAAATCAAGGATAGATCTAAGTTTTGCCATCTTTGGTAGGCAATCCATAAGTGGCTCTCATGATAGATTCATATGGTAATTTTATTTTCTTTCTAGGGAAGTGTTCCATACCCTTTCTCAAGGGAAATTGGAATCTAATAGTCCCTTCCTTCATATCAATAATCGCACCAATCGTTCTAAGGAAAGGTCTACCAAGAATAATAGGACATGAAGGATTGCAATCTATATCAAGAACGATAAAATCTACGGGCACATAATTCCTATTTGCAACAATAATAACATCATTAATTCTTCCCATAGGCTTTTGAATAGTGGAATCCGCAAGATGCAAGTTTAGAGAGCAATCTTCAAAGTCACGGAAATCTAGCAAATCACACAAAGTTTTGGGAATAGTGGAGACACTAGCACCCAAATCACACAAGGCATGAAACTCATAATATTTGATTTTAATTTTGATAGTAGGTTCCCACTCATCATAGAGTTTTCTAGGGATAGAAACTTTCAACTCAAGTTTTTCTTCATAAGATTGCATCAAAGCATCAACAATGTGTTCGGTAAAGGCCTTTTTTTGACTATAAGCATGAGGAGAATCTAGCACGGATTGCAACAAGGAAATACAACCAATCAAAGAGCAATTTTCATAATTAAATTCCTTGAGATCCAAAATAGTGGGTTTAGCAACATCAAGATTTTTATTTCTTTCAATCCCACTTTCATCAATTTCATCATCAAGATCTAGAAACTCCGAATTCTTAGAACGCCTTCTAGGTAAAGGAAGATCATATTCAGTTTCATCAAGATTCATATTGCATAACAAAGATTTAATAGGGGACACATCGATAACTTTTAGATCTTCATCTTGATTTTCATAGGAATCGGAAGAACACGCTTTAATAAAGGCATCTTTGGAAGCACGCATCCTAGCGGTTCTTTCCTTGCACTCATCAATGGAAATTCTCATAGATTTGAGAGACTCATTGGTATCATGCTTAGGAGGAATAGATCTAAGCTTTAAAGAATCAATTTCAAGAGAAATTCTATCAACGTTCCTAGCCAAATCATCAACTTTAAGCAATTTCTCTTCGAGCAAAGCATTAAAATTCTTTTGTGAATTCATAAACTCTTTAATGCTACTCTCAAATTCAGAGGGCATCTTATTAAAATTTCCATAAGAGTTGTTGTAGGAATTTCCATAATTATTAGAAGGATTACTAGGAAAAGGCTAGGATTAAAATTCCCTCTATACGCATTATTTCCAAAACTTTTCCTACCAACAAAATTCACATCCATAGGTTCATTATTATTCTCAATCAAAGTAGATAAAGGCATATCATTGGGATCAAGAGAAGTATTTTTAGTAGCAAACATCTTCATAAGTTCATCCATCTTTTCACTCAAAACATTGATTTCTTCTATAGCATGCACCTTTTTACTAGAAGATCTTTCGGTATGCCATTGAGAATTTTAGCCATAATATTGTCAAGCAATTTTGTTGCATGTCCTAACGTAATTTCCATAAATGTGCCTCCCGCGGCCGAATCTAAAAGATTTCTAGAAGCAAAATTTAATCCGGCATAAAAATTTTGTATGATCATCCATAAATTCAAACCATGAGTAGGGCAATTGTGAAGCATCAATTTCATTCTTTCCCAAGATTGGGCAACATGCTCATGATCAAGTTGTTTAAAATTCATAATATCGTTCCTAAGAGTGATGATCTTAGCGGGAGGAAAATAATTAGAGATAAAAGCATCTTTCCACTTGTTCCAAGAATCAATACTATTTTTAGGCAAAGACGAAACAAATTTTAGCACGATCTCTAAGTGAAAACGGAAATAACTTTAATTTGACAATATTGTTATCCGTATCTTTCTTCTTTTGCATATCACACAAATCAACAAAATTGTTTAGATGAGTAGCGGCATCTTCACTAGGAAGGCCGGCGAATTGATCTTTCATAACAAGATTCAGCAAAGCGGTATTGATTTCACAAGACTCATCATTGTTAAGAGGAGCAATCGGAGTACTAAGGAAATCATTATTATTGGTATTCGAGAAATCACACAATTTGGTATTATCTTGCGCCATGGCAACAAGTAATCCAACACACAAGCAAAGGCAAATGAGAAAAAGGCGAAAGAGAAAGAGAGGAGGAGATTGGGAAAGAGAGGGCAAATAAAACGGCAAGGGTGAAGTGGGGGAGAGGAAAACGAGAGGCAAATAATGTAATGCGAGAGATAGGAATTGTGATGGGTACTTGATATGGTTGACTTCGGCGCAAACTCCCCGGCAACGGCACCAGAAAGTCTTCTTGCTACCTCTTGAGCACTGCGTTGGATTTCCCCGAAGAGGAGAGGATGATGCAGTAAAGTAGCGTAAGTATTTCCCCCAGTTTTTGAGAACCAAGGTATAAATCCAATAGGAGATCACGCACGAGTCCCTTGTACCTACACAAAACGATAACTACTCGCAACCAACGCGATTAGGGGTTGTCAATCCCTTCACGGTCACTTACGAGGGTGAGATCTGATAGAGATGATAAATAATATTTTTGGTATTTTTGATATAGAGATGCAAAGTAAAAAGTAAAAGGCAAAGTAAAAACAAAGCAAGTAATAAAGTAATGGAGATTGATATGATGAGAATAGACCTGGGGGCCATAGGTTTCACTAGTGGCTTCTCTCAAGAGCATAAGTATTCTACGGTGGGTGAACAAATTACTGTTGAGCAATTGATAGAAAAGCGAATAATTATGAGATTATCTAGGTATGATCATGTATATAGGCATCACGTCCAAGACAAGTAGATCGAAACGATTCTGCATCTACTACTATTACTCCACTCATCGACCGCTATCCAGCATGCATCTAGAGTATTAAGTTAAAAACAGAGTAACGCCTTAAGCAAGATGACATGATGTAGAGGGATAAATTCATGCAATATGATAAAAACCCCATCTTGTTATCCTCGATGGCAACAATGCAATACGTGCCTTGCAACCCTTTCTGTCACTGGGTAAGGACACCGCAAGATTGAACCCAAAGCTAAACACTTCTCCCATTGCAAGAACTACTAATCTAGTTGGCCAAACCAAACGGATAATTCGAAGAGACTTGCAAAGATAACTCAATCATACATAAGAGAATTCAGAGAAGAATCAAATATTATTCATAGATAAGCTGGATCATAAACCCACAATTCATCGGACTCAACAAACACACCGCAAAAAGAAGATTACATCGAATAGATCTCCAGAAGAGAGGGGGAGAACATTGTATTGAGATCCAAAAAGAGAGAAGAAGCCATCTAGCTACTAGCTATGGACCCAAAGGTTTGAAGTAAACTACTCACACTTCATCGGAGAGGCTATGGTGTTGATGTAGAAGCCCTCCGTGGTAGATGCCCTCTCCGGTGGAGCTCTGGAACAAGCCCCAAGATGGGATCTCGCGGATACAGAAAGTTGCAGCGATGGAAATTAGGTTTTTGGCTCCGTATTTGATCTGACGGGGGTACGTAGGTATATATAGGAGGAAGGAGTACGTCGGTGGAGCAACAGGGGGCCCACGAGGCAGGGGGCGCGCCCAGGGGGGCGCCCTCCACCCTCGTGACCGCCTCTGGCACTTCTTGGAGTAGGGTCCAAGTCTCCTGGATCACCTTCGGTGAGAAAATCACGTTCCCGAAGGTTTCATTCCGTTTGGACTCCGTTTGATATTCTGTTTCTTCAAAATACTGAAATAGGCAAAAAACGACAATTCTGGGTTGGACCTCCGGTTAATAGGTTAGTCCCAAAAATAATATAAAAGTGGAAAATAAAGCCCAATATTGTCCAAAACAGTAGATAAAGTAGCATGGAGCAATCAAAAATTATAGATACGTTGGAGACGTATCATGGTTCTAGCATATTTAATTGTACGTTGTAGCCCGGCTCGTGATCTCCCCTAACGATCATCGTCATCTGGGAACTTGCTAGGGCCGAACGCGATGGAGAGCGAGTCGCCTCCGTAGGTCTCTCCACCCATCGCTATAGATAACACCTAAGTGTTGTCCCGAAGAACCTCTCCTGGTTCTGGGGAAGTGCGGGAGGCCGTGAAGGTGGGGATGGAGGGTAATACCTCTGTTGCTGAAAGGAGGGGGAAATCGACCCCCATGGAGACTAGCAACGGGGGCCATGCTCAATTAGGCCCCCAACCAAATATTATTCCAGCGATCCATATGCCTCCGGAATCGGGCGAGCAGCCTCCTTCGAGAGAAGGGGGCGCGCCATCTCCACCGCGTCCTCTATCAATCCGGAAGCGCCAGACACTCTGGTGGAAGCGCTTCAGAGTGCTTCCATTGTGGAGGAACACTGTACCATTATGGGTATGGTAGTTGAAAAGGTCCAGTCCACTAAAAACGGATTGAACGAAGCCTATACCAGCCTTTTAACAGGCTTTGAGGTATGTGACATAATATATTTTTGTCTGTTTGCAAAAGGAATGCATGTGTATAGATAGTAGCCCCTGAGACTCTATTCGGCGGTCGCGAAGAAAGGCCGAATAGAGGATCGAAAAATGCTTCACAGGAGCTAACATATATGTCTCTTTTGATGAACATGCTTTGATGCTAGCGGCAACCTCGCATGCCGCCGAAGTATCCGAACTAAAGCGGAAGTCGGAGGAAAAGCAAGGTATGCGATACCAAAGCATATCTGAAATGATATGAGTTCCGATTTGTTATCTAAATGAGCTTTATGATTATGCTCATAGTTGATGCGTCTGAGGTCGAGGCCCTCAAGAGCACGCTGGCCGAGGCCAAGAAGGAGGCAGACAAGGAGCAAGCCGCCTGCCGAAAACATGAAGCGAGGTTGGATGAAGTCCAACAAAAGCTCCAGGATGCTATAAGCAAATGTGAGTCCTTGGAGCGCAAGGTGTCGGATCGAGACTCCGAGATTGCTACGATGCTCCAAAGTGCGAAGGAGGCCCGGGTTGAAGCCCAAGGCGCCTGTCGGAAGATCCGGGAGGCCAAGTAGATCACGGCGGGTAAGGCCTTTAATATGCAGAGAAAATTTGCAAGGAGAAACTACACCTTACTGACATGCATTTGGAGTTCCCTAGGAGCATTTGCGGATCTACCCCAGAGTATTGCTGATGTTGTGGATTTCTTCCAAGCCGAAGAGGGGAGCTCAACAAAGAAGCTATTCTGGTCGCAGTACATTGTGCCAGAGCATCCAGTGCCCCTCAGTGATCAGCTAAAACAGCTAACCGAACTACACCGGGTGGCCGAACTGGCCATGAAGGACGTTATAGTCCGTCTTCGGCCAGCCAAACCCATACCCAGCAGCAACTTTGGGCTTGTGAAGCGGCTAGTCGATGCCTACCCATGACTTGACACTATAAAGCGGTCAGTATGTATCGAAGGTGCCCGGATGGCCTTCGCCTATGTCAAGGTGCACTGGGTGAAGATGAATGCCACCAACCTTGCAACCGAGGGACCGCCCGCAGGCAAGGAGCACCGTACACCGGAGCGGTATTTCGACAACGTCCTTGAAGGATCCCGCATTGTAGAGGGCCAGTGTTCGATGGACATCATTTCTGAATGAATGTATCTGTGCTGCCCAAAATTTGTATTTATGAAAACAAGTCATTTGTATAATATTTTTCTTGTTTCATCTAAAATTATTTTCCCTCCGTTGCGGCCGTTTATTGAATCTGAGAGTTGGCCAGTCATCGGCTTCAGCCCCTCATGTAGATAGTACAGGGGTGTTAGGAACAGCACAAAAACACACTTAACCCAACGACCTGGTCCTTGAAGGAGGTGTTAGTGCGGCAAACCAGGCAATCAGACTATGCGGCTTTATTACTCTCACTTAGCCATAGGAGTTTGATAATAAGATTGTAGGCGCAACCCCTGGTATTGTTCGATGGTCCGAACATGGGTGCTGTAGACGACCGTCCCGGTGAAGACCGGTCCGTCGCATAACGCGGAAAAAATCGCAAGAGATTTTTAATTAGTCGCCGAATAGCTGACCAGCTCTCGCCGCATCATGACAGTCAGTTTTTGGCTTTCTCTACTGAGGTGTTTATCTAGATGAGCCAGAAACACAATCACAGTAGTTCTCCCTTTACTACCTTAGCCGAACAAGCAGAACGTAAGGTAGTAACCATAGGAGCCGGGCAACCCAACTATTGACCAAAGACATGATTCAGAGCCGATGCATATAATGCTATATTCAGGATGCCAAATTGTACTATAAAAAGTGTTCGGACTTATTATGTTTTGAAGAATTGTACGTGGTTGAATGGAGCCCCTGGCGATTTAAGTCGTGCTGAGGTGTACATGACAATTGGACTAAAGAAAAAGAGGGTATATAGATTAAGAAATAAGCTAGTACCAAATAGGTTGGGCAAAAAAATGTTTCCATTATAGTCTGATTGATACGTCAAAATGTATTTGTACAAATAGTGCTATAATCATCGAGGCTATTTTACATGCCGAGCACAAGGGAAAGATGTGCACAGGTACTAAAAAGGGGAAGAGGTGATCTTTGAAGATCCTTTAGATACTCTGCCATACATCTGTGTTGCTTTTCGCCTTGGTGTGTGATCCTTTGAGAGGATCACTGAGCAAGTTTTAATAAGGGGTGGGAAAAGGGCCCTTGGCACCATAAAAAGGTGATGTGGTTTGTAGGGAACCTGAAAAAACAAAGATAAGAAAAAGGTAGATATGAGGGTCCAGGTATGGTCGAGCCGTATTGTGGATTTTATCCTTGATATGCCTCCATCATCGCCCATGGTACCTTTAGTGCGTAGTTATGTGCACGCGGTACATATGCCGTAGTTCAGTTGGGGCTAAGACAGAGGCCGAATTTCTAATTGACCTCCTGACGAGCTGGACTGTCATTCTGCAGGGGAGTCCGGGCTCGTTTGACAGGGTCCGGGGGCTTGATTGCCGATGTGGAGTTTGGCTTGATAAGGACGACCTATACTTCCGTTGCAAGGGTCATGTTGTGTTCCTCAGTACGGAGGGGGCGATCCATGTTTCCATTGACTGTTATAACACCGTGTGGTCTTGGGATCTTGAGTTTTAGATAAGCATAGTGCGGGACCACATTGAAGCAGGCCAACGCAGTTCATCCGAGCAGTGCGTGATAGCCACTGTGGAAAGGGACGATGTTGAAGATCAAGTCTTCTCTTTAGAAGTTGTCCGACAAACCAAAGACGAACTCCAATGTGATTGAGCCCGTGAAGCGGGCCTCTACACCAGGTATTACTCCTTCGAAGGTAGTTTTGGTGGGCTTGATTCTTGACGAGTCAATACCCATTTTGTGGACTGTGTCCTGATAGAGCAAGTTAAGACTGCTCCCACCGTCCCTGAGGACTCTTGTGAGGTGGAATCCATCGACAATTGGGTCGAGAACCAACACGGCTAAACCTCCATGACGGATACTGGTCCGGTGGTCTATGCGATCGAAGGTGATCGGGCATGCTAACCATGGGTTGAATTTTGGGGCGACTGGCTCTATCGCATAGATGTCCCGTAACGCGCGCTTGCACTCCCTCTTGGGGATGTGAGTAACGTATATCATGTTCACCGTTTTGAACTCGGGGGGAAATTTCTTCTGTCCCGCTGTGTTCGGTGGGCGAGGCTCCTCGTCGTCATCCTCGCAGGGCGACCCTTTCCCCGTGTGCTCGGTGTTTAACTTACCGGCCTGTTTAAAGACCCAACAACTTTTGTTGGTATGGTTGGCAGGCTTGTCAGGGGTGCCATGGATCTGGCAAGGTCGATCCAGTATTCGGTCCAAGCTAGATGAACCGTCTTTGTTTCTTTTGAATGGCTTCTTCCGCTGACCGGGTTTGGAGCCACTGAATCCGGTGTTGGTTGTCGTGTCTTTGGCATTGTCAGTGTTGCTTCGACGCTTGTTTTTGTTGCGCCGGGGCCTGCCGTTGCTGTTTATGGCTTCAGAAGTCCCAGGGTCGCTGGTACTGTTGCTACTACGGGCTAGCCAGCTATCTTCTCCTGCACAAAAGCGGGTCATGAGTGATGTGAGGGCTGCCATGGACTTCGACTTTTCTTGGCCGAGGTGTCGGGCGAGCCATTCATTGCGAATGTTGTGTTTAAAGGCTGCTAGAGCCTCGGCGTTCGGACAATCAAAAATTTGGTTCTTTTTAATTAGGAACCGGGTCCAGAATTTTCTGGCTGACTCTCCAGGCTGCTGGACTATGTGACTGAGGTCATCGGCGTCCGGAGGCCAGATATAAGTGCCTTGGAAGTTGTCTCTAAAGGCATCCTCCAAGTCTTCCCAGCTTCCAATAGAGTTTTCTGGGAGGTTGTTTAACCACTGCCGAGCTGGCCCCTTAAGTTTTAGGGGGAGGTATTTGATGACGTGTAAATCGTCACCGCGAGCCATGTGAATGTGGAGAAGAAAGTCTTCAATCCATACTGCGGGATCCGTTGTGCCATTGTATGATTCAATGTTCACGGGTTTAAATCCTTCTGGGAACTGGTGCTCCATTACCTCGTTGGTGAAGCATAGGGTGTGTGTGGCACCTCTGTATTGGGCAATGTTACGACGCAGTTCAGATGGAGTACATATGCAGTTTTCGGCCCGGGTGAAGGTGTCCTTGTCGTGCCAGGCCTGATGGTCATCTTCTCGCGCTGGGGCATGCCCCCTTAATCCATAGATTGATCTGGTCTGACCGGCTCTATTATCCAGGTCCTGTCGTAGGTCATAAGTGTATCATGAGGCCGCTGTCTCTCTACCTTTATGGTGGGGTGGTGCAGGCTGGTGTTCGACTTGAGTTGCCGCTTTGTCCCGGCCATGCAGTGGTCGGTCAGGTCTGTTGGCGGCGTTACGCATTGGTGGTATAGGGTCTGGGACCTCATCGTCGAATTGGGGTAGCAACTTTTGCTTCTGGTAACTCTTAGTTGGACGTTCGAGGTCGTATTCCTTGGCTGCCAGGACATTAGTCCATCTGTCATTGAGCAGATCCTCATTAGCTTGAAGCTGTTGTTGCTTATTTTCCAAGATTCTTGCAGTAGTTATTAGCCGGCGCTTAAAGCACTCTTGTTTGAGGGGTTCCTCTGGCACGATGAAATCTTCGTCGCCGAGGCTCTCATACTCTTCGGAGATCGGTAAGTAGTTACTATCCTCCGAGCCCTCGTTCCCGATTGGATCATCAGGGTTGACTTGCCCATCCTCCCAATCATCATGCTCGGATGTTGGTTCGATGGGGGCTTCTTCGTCTTCAGCCTTATCCGGAGTATTATTGTCTTTTTCGCGACGCGATTTCGAGCGGCGCTGCTGACATCAGCGCTTTGGTGCTGCCACGGAAGGCTTGTCCTTGACTGGATCCTTCCCACCATCGCTGTCATCCTCTTTGGGTGTGTCCACCATGTACACGTCATATGTGGAAGTGGCCGTCCAACGTCTGGTAGATGGGGGTTCTGGTTTTGCTCTTCTCCGACATCGTCGTACATGCCGTCGATGTCTTCGAAAGCATAATCGAGCATGTCGGTTAAGTCCTCGACAGTGGCTATGAAGTGGGTGGTGGGTGGGACGTAAAATTCCCCGCTCTCAGCCCCTAGTGTGGGATGGGCGTAGTTTGGCAGCAGTCCTTCTGCAATGGTGAGAGATCGCATTAAGTCCAGGGCCTCGTTTAAGAGTGAGGTTTGGACAGGGAAGCGATAGTCCGTGGAGTAGGGCGGGACAGAAGTTCCCTGTCCAAGCTCATATGACGAGGATCTCGAGAGTTCGGAGTTAGTGTCCGGAGGCGAGTCCGACACCATGAGGATAGAGGGATCGTGGCGTGACTCCGGGCCTGCCGGTGATGCGATCCCCTCCGGTTCTCCTGTGTCAGGCGCTATAGCTACAGAGAGTCTGGCGTGTTTTAAACTCCCGTCTTCGGACCTGGTGGTGTGCTCCGGATCTAAGGCCACAACGGTGATTGGGGCTGCAAACCCTTGGAAGATCAAGTGAGGGAGTCCTGGATTAGGGGGTGTCCGGATGGCCGGACTATGACCTTTGGCCGAACTCCCAGACTATGAAGATACAAGATTGAAGACTTCATCCCGATTCCGGATGGGACTTTCCTTGGCATGGAAGGCAAGCTTGGTGATACGATATGTAGATCTCCTCCAATTGTAACCGACTCTGTGTAACCCTAGCCCTCTCCGGTGTCTATATAAACCGGAGAGGTTTAGTCCGTAGGACGAACAACAATCATACCATAGGCTAGCTTCTAGGGTTTAGCCTCTCTAATCTCGTGGTAGATCAACTCTTATACTACCCATATCATCAACATTAATCAAGCAGGGATTAGGGTTTTACCTCCATCGAGAGGGCCCGAACCTGGGTAAAAACATCGTGTCCCTTGTCTCCTGTTACCATCCACCTAGACGCACAGTTCGGGACCCCCTACCCGAGATCCGCCGGTTTTGACACCGACATTGGTGCTTTCATTGAGAGGTCCACTGTGTCGTCGCCATCAGGAAGGATGCCACGTCCCGTCTTTAAGGACGACACTGTTGCTAAAGGAGCTTTGGCTATCGGCCAAACTCTCCGGCTAGGCGGTTTTCTTATGACCGCCTGTTCAGCCGCCGCGCCGATGATGACTTCTCGGGTCATCAAAAGCAATCTCCACGTCAACTCGGAACTCGCCGAGCAGTTAGATCCGATGGAGCTCTCTTCCTTAAACGAGCTCTTGGATCGCATCACCACCCTGGGAGTCGCTATAGACTACGATCAGATTGGGCTTAAACTCGATCCAAGGGAAATTGACTCTCCCCAGGTCACCCACCACGTCGCAGTGATGGAGGAACAATGCGGCAAATCTATACCCATCTTAAGGACCAAATATATCCAGATTTCCGATCCCCCCAAGCCGGATATGCGTGGAGGGGAGGATGTCACTCAAGCCCTGAACCTAAAGTCAGACAGTGGGCCAGATTCATTGGACAACATCCAAGAACCCAAGCTTCCAAATTCGGAAACTCCTTGGCCCATAAGCCTCAGATTGGGCGAGGTTCCGGATTTAACTCCATCCGCCCACCCTAACGTAAGGGATCTATCCCAAGTTCGGCAAGAGCCCGCGGAAACAGTACATCATTACTGGGCCAGATTCCTCCTGGTTATGAATAGGATAGAGGACCGCCTTGAGGAGAATGCAATTTCATCCTTCTACAATAATTGCATGGACATCGGGATCCTCAACGCCATAAGTTGCCATGATATTACACGCTTCGCTGACTTAGCATCCATGGTACGGAAATACTGTGCGATGGAAAGCGTCCGAAAAACCGAAATAAAATTCTGGGACGATCCGGCCCTGAATACAACCCCAGTCTGAAATAAAAGGGCGCATTATCGCCATGCACAGGGGTTAATCACCAAAAAACAAAAACCTTCTATAGGGTATGGAACCGTACTGGAGGGATGGCTCAATGGACCCTGTAAAATTCATAGTACAGAGGGCGTCACACCAACTCATAGCCTTAGAGCATGTTGGATACTCTGGCAGGTGGCCAGAAGTGGCGAGGAGCTTCTAACTCCAGAACCCGCAGAGCACCACCCCAGGAATACCAGTACGATATGAACAGTCTTCGAGACTTTCGCATCAAACAATATGCGGAAATGAAACACTCCGCAGCCTTACCAAAGTATACCAGGTAGCAACAATAAATCCAGCCTTACCTTCAATGCCAGTGACGAACCTAAATTCCAAACAGCCCGAGCACCAGCCGCATTGGTCCTCAGTCCGATAGTGGACGGCTTTCGACCTACTAAGGTACTCATGGATGGTGGCAGCGGGTAGAACCTCATTTATAAGGAAACCCTCCGAAAAATGGAAATAGACTGGGGCCGCATTGAGCGAAGCAACACAACCTTTAGAGGAATAATCCCCAGTCGGGAAGCGTGCTGCACAGGAAAAATCACACTGGACGTAGTGTTCGGCATGCCGGATAATTACAAATCCGAGGAGGTCACATTTCAAGTGGCCTCGTTCAGTAGCGGGTACCACGCTCTGTTAAGGCGGGAGGCATTCACAATTTTTCAAGCTATACCCCATTACGGGTACATGAAGCTCAAAATGCCCGGACCCAACGGAATCATCACTCTTGCTAGTGACCCGGACATAGCACTCCGTGCCGAAAACAAGACAGCCGCACTGGCCCTTGAGGCATTATCCGAAGCCCTAGCGGCCGAGGAACTAACCGTGCTGCGCTCCACGATGGACAGGGACGACATGATACTCGACAAGAGATCCAAGTCCACCTCCTTAAACCGGCAGATGAAATAGTCAAATTCCAAGTCCATCCAACGGACTCTACAAAAACGGCCTCCATCGGGGCACAATTAAACCCTGATGTAGACACCACACTACGAGAATTCCTACGTGAAAATTGGGACATTTTTGCCTGGCACCCATCAGATATGCCAGGAATCCCACGCAGGCTGGCCGAGCACAGCCTAAACATCCTAAAAGGATTCAGGCCTGTTAAGCAGGCTCTTCGGTGTTTCTATGAACCTAAGAGACAAACCATGGGAGAGGAGCTAGCCAAACTACTGGAAGCCGGATTCATAAGAGATATAAAACATCTGGACTGGCTAGCAAACCTGGTGATGGTACCAAAGAAGGACAAATCCTGGCGCCTATGCGTCGATTTCAAGGACCTCAACAAGGCTTGCCCAAAGGATCCCTTCCCCCTCCCCCGCATTGATCAAATCATTGACGCTACCGCAGGACATGATTCATTGTGTTTCCTCGATGCATACTCTGGCTACCATCAAATTAAGATGGCAGAGCCAGACCAAGCCGCAACGACATTTATCACCCCATACGGCCCATTCTGCTTCAACACAATGCCCTTCGGGCTCAAAAACGCCGGTGCAACATATCAGCGCATGATTCAGACATGTCTGGCCAACCAGATCGGCAAAATAGTCGAAGCATACGTGGATTACGTGGTCGTCAAAACCAAGCACGTAGAAACTCTAGTAGACGACCTGAGGCTCACGTTCGATAACCTCCGAACATATGACATCAAGCTTAACCCGGAAAAATGTGTTTTCGGCGTACCAGCCGGAAAGCTCTTGGGCTTCATTGTATCCGGTAGAGGAATTGAAGCAAACCCAGCCAAGATCCGAGCTCTGTCACAATTGGATATTCCAAAGGACCTCAAACAAATACAAAAATTGACTGGATGCGTGGCGGCTCTAAGCCTCTTCATTTCCCGCTTGGGAGAAAAGGCATTACCCCTTTATCGCCTCCTCCGGCGCACCGAACATTTCTAGTGGACGGATGATGCCACAAATGGACTCGAAGAAATAAAAGCCATATTGGCAGCAAACCTGGTCCTGGCCGCGCCTAATATCGGCGAACCAATGCTATTATACATTGCGGCAACTCATCAAGTTGTAAGCGCAGTGCTCGTCGTCGAACGAGAAACGGATGGACACAAATCCCCCCTTCAAAAACCAGTTTACTACGTGTACTGTCCTCACTCCATGCAAGTCACGGTACCCGCATTATCAAAAGATAGCGTACGCGGTGTTCATGGCATCCCGGAAGCTATGACACTACTTTCAAGAGTGTTCAATAACAGTAGCCTCTGAAGTACCTCTTAATGATATTATAAACAACCGCGACGCAATAGGGCCGGATTGCCAAATGGGCCATTGAGCTCCTCCCGTTCGACATAACCTATAAGCCACGGCGAGCTATCAAGTCGCAAGTTTTGGCCGACTTTGTCGCCGAATGGACTGAAGCCGAACTCCCTAAAGAGTACGGCACATATTCCAACTGGATTATGCACTTCGACGGCTCCAAAATGCTAGCGGGTCTGGGGGCTAGCGTCGTTCTGACGTCCCCAACAAGAGATACAGTCCAATATGTACTCCAGATAATGTATACGGACTCTAACAATGCAGCCGAATATGAGGCCCTTCTGCATGGTCTCCGGATGGCAGTCTCCATGGGCATTCAACGCCTAGAGGTGCGTGAGGATTCGAACCTCGCGATATCCCAAATAAACGGAGATTTTGATGCCAAAGATCCGAAAATGGTAGCATATCGCAATGTCATCCTAAAAATGTCAGCTCGGTTCGAGGGGCTCGAATATCACCATATAGCCCGGGAAAACAATCAGGCAGTAGACGTCTTGGCACGCATCGGCGCAAAGCGCGATGCAGTCCCTCCCAACATTTTCTTAGAAAGGCTATTCAAGCCATCCGTACAATGGGAAGGGGAATCCGGAAATAACAACCCGGATCCAGCCGCACCACCTGACACCGAACACTCTGACACAATGGGAGGCTCGGCCAACGAAGTAACATCCTCAGCCCACGTAATAATGGCAGTCATTGCCCCGTGGGCAGAATCATTCTTAGCCTACTTAACTAGGCAGGAACTTCCCGAGGACCAAAACAAGGCACACTTCATAGTGTGGCGATCTAAAGCCTATAAAGTCCACGAAGGAGAGCTTTATAAGAAAAGCACCACCGGAGTCCTTCAAAGGTGTATCTCCGAAGAAGAAGGGCGGAACCTTTTGGCTGAAATTCATGCTGGACTCGGCGGGCACCACGCCGCAGCCCGGGCCCTTGTAAGCAAGGCCTTCCGTACTGGATTTTATTGGCCTACAGCCCGGGCAGATGCTCAGGACTTAGTCCAACGATGCGTCGGCTGCCAATTATTTGCTAACAAAGGCATATGCCACCCACCGCCCTCCGAACTATACCCATCACCTGGCCCTTTGCAGTCTGGGGGCTTGACATGGTTGGACCCCTTAAAGGGGGAACCCACAAGCAAAAATACTTATTGGTCATGGTTGACAAGTTCACCAAATGGATAGAGGCCAAGCCTGTCAAGACGGCCGAATCCGGACCAGTGCTAGACTTCATATCAGGGGTCGTACACTGTTACGACGTCCCCCACAGCATCATCACTGATAACGGCACGAATTTTATGGCCGATGAGGTAAAACTCTGGTGCAAAAAGATGGGCATCAAGCTTGACTACGCTTCAGTCTATCACCCATAAACTAACAGTCAAGTCGAGCGGGCAAATGGTCTAATCATGAGCGGCATCAAACCCAGACTAGTGCGGTCCCTCAAGGAATCTAACACGCACTGGGTAGAGGAGCTCGACTCCGTACTCTGAGGGTCGAGGACCACGCCGAACCGCACTACCGAATTCACACCATTTTTTATGGTATACGGCACAGAGGCAATCCTGTCCTGCGACATAATTCATGACTCACCTCGCGTGCGCATGTACGAAGAAAGAGAAGCTGAACTCGATCGGCAGGACAGTTTGGACGCATTGGAGGAGGAGCGCGACATGGAAAAAGCCCGTTCCGCATTCTATCAACAGCAGGCTCGAAGATATCAAAGCAGAGAAGTACGGGCCAAAACTTACAATGTTGGCGAATTAGTTCTACGCCTGCCGGACAAGAAAAAGGACAAACTCAAGCCCAAATGGGAAGGTCCCTTCATAATCGACCAAGTCCTGACTGGTGGAGCATACCATCTATGAAATGCATCGGATAACCGACTCGAGCCGAACCCATGGAACACAGCACGCCTACGAAGATTCTACGCGTAGCGCCGGACTCTGTGTTCGTCTCCTTCCTCTGTCTATTTTTTACACATTAGCTGTCTTGTATTTCTCTCCTTCTCCCTCTTTCTTCTATTACAGCCTTTTAAGGGCTCATTTGCGCCTCGTTCGCACACAATTGACGCGCTATCCGCGTTCATTATACCTGGGGGCTTCTTTAACAAAAGCTTATTTATACGGGCCTTGTGCCCAAGATGTGCGTCACACTTCCCCATGTACCTTTTACTCACCATTATATGCATCGATATGACTTAAGTTTTGGCCAAGCTGGGTTGCCTGGCTCCTGTGCTTACCCCTACGTTCCCGATTGTTCGGCTAGGTGGTAAAGGGAGCACCTCTGTGATTGTTACTGTTGGGTAAGCCGGATGTGTACCTCAGATTGGGTGAAGCCGAAAGCTAGCGTTCTTAAGGGAATATTTGGTCGGTGAACTAAAAGATGTTTTTTACCTTGTTTATTTATCCGCTCCTGGATGCTTTCCTGCTTTTTTCGCAGTTCGAACATGCACTTTAGGGCATGCCTCCCAGGGAAAGGAACCCCTAAGGGAACTATTCTCCCTAGAAGATGTTTCTTACTAACCATGTAATATAACATAACTAGTTGGGCACTTGTCTGATAAAGCACTAATGACCCCTACGCCTGGTCTCCACGCATGCCCCGGTTCTTACATAACCGAGAGGGTATTTGGACACACTCCAGACTATCGGGTCCCGAGGTTGAAGCGAAAAGGTCCGCCATGACAAATGATCTACAATCCGGCTAGAAGGCATTTTACATGTCATTTTCAATTACACAGTCAATTTGACTGGGTATATTCTTCTTCAATACCATCCAACAGGCTGTCTAGTTTACAGTCCTGTTGGGAATATTTTGCAGCCAACTCTACCTGGCCATACACTAAACTTACAGGGATCTCCTTCCCGTCAGGCCCACAGGTCTGACCTCGGCCATATGGTTGGGGTTAGCCTTTGTGTACCGCGTCTTCACCATGGCCCAGGCTTCCCTGGCGCCTTGACGGCAGGCTGATATCTTCCATAATGGGAAGCGCCGCCCGCGCTCCCTTCAGCTTCTCTGCAAGCTCTCCAAGGCCTTCGGGCACGGAGATGGACGGCCACAAGGCCTGGGCGACACCTTGCATCACCTGCCGAACTCGTTCGTGCAGTTGTGAGAGCTCGGGAAGAAGGTCACCCATAGAACCGGGCATTTCCTCCGCAGGTTGACCTGTCAGCATACCTACAGACATAACTCTGTCAATTCGACTTCCTCGCCGAACTATTCTTTTCATAGTTCGTTCAAGCACTTACTAAACATGCCGCGTCGAAGCCGCCGATTCTCCTTCACAGAGTCCGATAGCTGAGCACGAACATCCTTTAGTTCCTCGCCCAGCTGGGTGTTGGCATCTTGAAGCTTGTTCTTCTCTGGCCTCACCCTCATAAGCACGCTCTCGCCGGCCTTTAACTGGCGCAAGAGTTTCTGCTTGTCCGGATCCACTTCGGCGCCATCTGCACTGTTATTGTCAGAATTGCACACATGCCGCACTTCACAACATACTTATCTTTCGAAGCGTATATTACCAGAGGGGGTATCAGTGGCCTTCCCTGTTGTGGCTAGTGCGGCCTCAAGTTGGGCTTTGCACTCTTCCAGCTCCTGGGACAGTTGGGTATTCTTTTCTGTAAGATCCTGCATAATAAATGATCCTTAAATCTGTTGTTCTAACTGTTTTAAGTCTCGGGGGCTACTGACATATATAACCATCAAATTTTCTCACCCGTATGTCTTTTACATACTGCTCTATGACTCTGGCTAGACCATTTTGAGCGGCACAGAGGTACGCATCTCCCGTATTAAAGGCGTCCAACGCCTCTTGGGAAAAACAAGCGTCAAGAAGAACAGTCCGGCGACGCCTGTGGTTCATGGCACTCTCCACCTCAGAATTGGTGGCAGATAGCCCATCCACGTCCTCTGTCGGAGGAGCGTCCGGTGCGTGCCCCGTGTTCGCCCCCGCTTCTAGACCCTGCCTTGAAGCCTGGCTGGTGGATATAGTCTGGCTGGCGCTCTTCTTCCTAAAGAGAACATGAGCGTTAGTATGCCTCGAGGGTATAAACCCTGGGCATTAAGGTTGCACGCCGTACCGTTGCGTCAGCGTCTCAATCCGGTCCGCACTTCTTTTTAGACCACTAGGCCTGGATGGCCCTTGTTGGCTAGCCACCGCGGGCTCGGCCCTCCGCCTCAAGGACTTCCCCTGCGAAAAACGCCATTGGTATACGGCGATCAAAAATAAGCACGGATGGATCCTCTGGAAAGTACTGGGACTTCGGTCTCAGTTACCTTTGAGGCTGGAAGTAGTCCAGGATAATCGACCGTAATGGCCACCAAGGTGTTGTCCTTGCTCCACACAATCAGCTCCACACACATCAATCAACTCCACACACAAGTCCGGGTCCTCTTGGGAGTCCGGGTCGAGGGATCGTTCCGGGTCCTCGGGTTGTGGAGGAGGGCTGTTTATCTCCTTTACAGTCTGGCATAGCTCCTGCGTTGAAATTTCTAGACTAAGAACTTAACTATGGGAATGTGAAAACGGATGGGCAAGTGAAATTGTTCGCTTACCCAGCTTGGAGGATTGTACATTGAAAATCCGCCTCGTGGGTTGACGCGGAGGAATTCCTCCTCTTCTCCCTTGTACAAAGCGGACAAGATCTTCGTTAGAGTGGCAGCCGAATCCGGCCCCTTGCGGCCACACCGGGTGGCGTCGTCCTCCCCGTTGAAATCCCACATGGGGTGGCCTCTGTACTGAAGCGGCTGCACCCCCCGCATAATGCATATGGCGATGACCTCGATCATGGTCAGTCCGGAATGAGCTAACAACCTTATCCGGCTCATCGGGTAAAGGACGTCCCTGTCATTTTCCTTCTGAGGGCTCCGTGGACGCCAGCTCAGGCGCTTCTTCAAGGGAGCATTATCAAACTCAGGGAGGCCGATCCGTACAGGGTCCGGTAGGGGGACGTCTTCTATGTAAAACCATTCTGAAGGCCAGTCTTCGGACGCCTTCTTTGGGGTTCCGGATAGATATCCAGTCCCAGTGATGCGCCATAGTTTGGCTCTGCCCACTTGATATATCGACCCCTTCTGAGAACGGGGCACGAGGCAGAACAACTTCTTCCACAGCGCGAAATGGGCCTCGATGCCCAAAAACAGCTCGCAAAGGGCCACAAAGCCCGCAATATGCAATATGGAGGCAGGCGTAAGGTTGTGTAACTGGAGGCCATAGAACTCCAGAAGCCCCCGGAGAAATGGATGAATTGGGAATCCGAGCCCTCTTATTAAATAAGGGACAAGGCATACCTGCTATCCTTTGGAGGGATTGGGGACGCTCTCGGCTTGTTCTCCGCATTATAAGTGGCAATCCCGGCTCGAACTGGGACCATGTAAGCTGGGGGGAGAAGCCCCTTGGTTTGGAGCGCTACTAGCTCGCTGTGCGGGACGGAACACCTCTCCCAATGTCCAGGCTGAGGGCTGGGGGGCGAGAGGAGGAGCTGCGTTGACCGGCCATGATGGAATGGATCTCTGTCGAATGCGCTCCGATGAATGCTCGCGGGGGGGAGACGGTGTGATTCGGATCTAAATCCCCGCCTCTTTTATAGGCGGCCCCTTGGCGCAGCTAGGGGGGTAAATGAAAAACACCCTATATTTTTGCATTCTTTTGACACATGGAAGATGGCCATTATTGGGCGCAGAAGCCAAGGAGCGCAACATTCCTCAGAAGCCGGACACTGTTCAACAGGTATATGGGATTTTGAGAAGAACCCGCCTAGCAATGCCGAAGATAAATCTGCGCACCGGACTCATCGTCATTGGAGCCTGGTTCGGGGGCTACTGAGGGAGTCCTGGATTAGGGGGTGTCCGGATGGCCGGACTATGACCTTTGGCCGAACTCCCGGACTATGAAGATACAAGATTGAAGACTTCGTCCCGTGTCCGGATGGGAGTTTCCTTGGCGTGGAAGGCAAGCTTGGCGATAACATATGTAGATCTCCTCCCATTCTAACTGACTCTGTGTAACCCTAGCCCTCTCCGGTGTCTATATAAACCAGAGAGGTTTAGTCTGTAGGACGAACAACAATCATACCATAGGCTAGCTTCTAGGGTTTAGCCTCTCTGATCTCGTGGTAGATCAACTCTTGTACTACCCATATCATCAATATTAATCAAGCAGGATTAGGGTTTGACCTCCATCGAGAGGGACCGAACCTAGGTAAAAACATCGTGTCCCTTGTCTCTTGTTACCATCCGCCTAGACGCACAATTTGGGACCCCCTACCCGAGATCCGCCGGTTTTGACACCGACATCAAGTCTCCCCGGATGTCAGCGACATAGTTCAGATACCGAAAACTGGTCTGATGACCAGGGGCGTAGGTGTCGATCTGCTCCAGATGGCCAATCAAGTTGGCGTGCAGTGCGAAGCCGCCGAATACAAAAAATTTGGCCGGGGAGAAAAGTCTCCCTCGGGGCGTGATACGTCTCCAACGTATCTATAATTTTTGATTGTTCCATCCTATTATATTACCTGTTTTGGATGTTTAATGGGCTTTACTATGCACTTTTATATTTTTTTGGGACTAACCTATTAACCTAGAGCCTAGTGCCAGTTTCTGTTTTCTCCTTGTTTTTGAGTTTTACAGAAAAGGAATACCAAACGGAGTCCAATTGACGTGCCAATTTTTGATGTTTTTTTATTGAGCAAAAGAAGCCCTTGGAGTGAAAGAGTTGGGCCAGAAGAGTCCCGGGCTGCCCACGAGGGTGGAGGGCGCACCCACTGTCGGTGTCAAAACCAGCGGATCTCAGGTAGGGGGTCCCGAACTGTGTGTCTAGCCGGATGGTAACAGGAGACAAGGGACACGATGTTTTTACCCAGGTTCAGGCCCTGTCGATGGAGGTAAAACCTTACTCCTGCTTGATTAATATTGATGATATGGGTAGTACAAGAGTTGATCTACCACGAGATCAGAGAGGCTAAACCCTAGAAGCTAGCCTATGGTATGATTGTTGTTCGTCCTACGGACGAAAACCCTCTGGTTTATATAGACACCGGAGAGGGCTAGGGTTACACAGAGTCGGTTACAATGGGAGGAGATCTTCATATCGTATTGCCAAGCTTGCCTTCCACGCCAAGGAAAGTCCCATCCGGACACGGGACAAAGTCTTCAATCTTATATCTTCATAGTCCGGGAGTCCGGCCAAAGGTCATAGTCCGGCCATCCGGACACCCCCTAATCCAGGACTCCCTCAATAGCCCCTGAACCAGGCTTCAATGACGACGAGTCCGGCGTGCAAGTTGTCTTCGACATTGCAAGGCGGGTTCCTCCTCCGAATACTTCATAGAAGATGTTGAACACAAGGATAGTGTCCGGCTCTGCAAAAATAAGTTCCACATACCGCCGTAGAGAGAATAATTTCTGCACAAATCCAATCTGCTGACGTATTCCGTAGCGTGACATCACGCCACGGCAGAGCCTTCATTCGAACCATTTTACTGTTCCACCTCAGCGCATTTAGCGAGGCGGTTTCCTTGGCACGTCTTGTCAAAGCAGAGATCATGTCCCCTTATTCCGGGATTCTCATCAATACGGGCGTGGGTAACCCAACCGCGCCATTAACAGTGGCGCTTGGGAGATAAGCGAGTTTTATTAGGCCGGTGGGGGCTCGTAGTTTCGGCCGCCCATATAAGGGGATAAGGATCTACCCTTTCTATTTACGCCTTCTTCCTCCTTTGCTTATCCGTCCCCGCGTGCTCGAGCTCCAACGCCCAAGCCCGCACTTCCCACCTCAACCTTCTCCAATCATGTCCGGAGCGGGAGGTAGATGGATGGCCTCCTCCGTCACGGAGGGGCAAATCAAAAAGCTAAGGACGGCCGGATACCTGTCTGACGACATCGCGCACTGGCTTTGTCACGCCCAATATGCGACCATATCCAAGAGGAAATCAAAGGTCCCACCAAGGATAGACCCGCATATTGAAACGCTTTTGCAAGGTGGATATCATTACATCAACATTACATAATAGATGGGGATACATACAAGGCAAACAATGCCACATGAATACAACATCATCATACATAAGAGCATCATCCGACTACGGATGAAACACAAACAGAAACTCAAACGACATCCACCCTGCTAGCCCAGGCTGCCAACCTGGAACCTATCCCCTGATCAAAGAAGAAGCAGGAGAAGAACTCCAAAACAAGGAACATCGCTCTCGCGTCATGATCATCGCAAACCTGTATCTGCAACTGTTGTTGTAGTAATCTGTGAGCCACGAGGACTCAGCAATCCCATAACCATGGGTATCAAGACTAGCAAAGCTTAATGGGTAAGGAAGGGGTAAAGTGATGAGGTTGCAGCAGCGACTAAGCAAGTATGGTGGCTAACATACGCAAATAAGAGCAAGAAGAGAAACAACAGAACGGTCGTGATGCTAGCAATGATCAAGAGGTGATCCTGAACTCCTACTTACGTCAAACATAACCCAAAACCGTGTTCACTTCCCGGACTCCGCCGAAAAGAGACCATCATGGCTACACACATGGTTGATGCATTTTAATTCAGGTCTCGTGTCAAGTTATCGACAACCGGACATTAACAAATTCCCATCTGCCACATAACCGCAGGCACGGCTCTCGAAAGTTTATACCCTACAGGGGTGTCCCAACTTAGCCCATGATAAGCTCTCGCGATCAACGAAGGATATTCCTTCTCCTAGGAAGACCCGATCAGTCTCGGAATCCCGGTTACAAGACATTTCGACAATGGTAAAACAAGACCAGCAAAGCCGTCCGCTGTGCCGACGAATCCCGATAGGAGCTGCACATATCTCGTTCTCAGGGCACACCGGATGAGCAAGACGTCGGGTTGGCATAGACCCTGGTTGCCCAGGGGGCACCGGACATCGCTCGGTTTAGACCAGCACTTGTAGAAGCACTGGCCCGGGGGGGGGGGGGGGGTAAAATAAAGATGACCCTCGGGATGCGCGACTCCCAAGGGAAAAATGCTAGGTGAGGCAAATGGTAAAACCAAGGTTGGGCCTTGCTGGAGGAGTTTTATTCAAAGCGAACTGTCAAGGGGGTCCCATAAATCACCCAACCGTGTAAGGGACGCAAAATCCGGGAACATAACACCGGTATGACGGAAACTAGGGCGGCAAGAGTGGAACAAAACACCAGGCATAAGGTCGAGCCTTCCACCCTTTATCAAGTATATAGATGCATTAATTAAATAAGAGATATTGTGATATCCCAACATAATCCTGTCCACCATGGAGCAATCTTCAACTTCACCTGCAACTAACAACGTTATAAGAGAGCTGAGCAAAAGCGGTAACATAGCCAAGCAACGGTTTGCTTGGAGGGGTGAAAATGTTAGAGGCTGACATGGCAATTTGGGAAGGCTTGAAGAACAAGTGATAGGTAGCACAGCATAGCGATAGAACGAAGCAACGAGCATAGCAATGATAGTAGTGAGATCCAGGGTGACGGTTATCTTGCCTGAAATCTCGCAAGGAAGAAGAACGAGTCCATGAAGAAGATGAAGCCACGAAGACGAACCAAGCGTAGACGAACGGATCCTCACGATCGCAACAAAACAGGAACTAACGAGAAAGAGCACAACCGGAAAGAAGCAAACAACAAGGTAAACACCCAACACATAAACATGGCATGATGCAAAACAAGTATGATGCATGTCCGGTTTAAAGAGGCATGGCATGTCAAAGTGCAACGAACAATACTACAAATTAAGTGGATCTCAATTTGCAACGAGTTGCATATTGATGAAACACCACATTCGAGTTATTTAGTTTGCTCTCATTTAGGTACACCAATATTAAATGTTGTTAAACATGGCAAGAGGTGAAGCATAATTAAGCTAGCTATCTAGGCAAGTTTAAATGAGGCCGGAACAACAAACAACAATTCCGGAAAATCCCCATAGGCATATTTGGAATTTGGTACTGTTCTGCCCTATACACAATTTTAGAGTTGTTAAACATGCAAAGTAATGCTACCATGTTAATCTATGCATTTTTCTAGCCCACTTACATATAAAGAACATTTAAAACCGAGCTACAGTTATTTAGTTATGAAATAAACCATTTTAACATGTCATTTATGCAAATTAATGCAAAAAACCATTTAAACTTTTTAAACATGGAAGAAAGCAGGATATTATGAAAGTACATGAAATCCTAAGCATTTTACATATATTACATGCTTTATTATGATGCATGGATATTTAGATATGAGCAAAGCAAATTAATGGCATTTCTAAAAATATGCATGCACTGGAAATATGCCAAAAACACAGAGTAGAAAAAAAAATATGCACGGGCCGGATTGCAGCGCAGTGCAGCGGCCCGGGGGCGAATGAGGCCTAAGTGACTGGCTGTGTGGTGTGCAAAAGATATATAAGATGAAACAGGGGTACCTGGGAATTGAACCAAGCACCTCAACGTTGAAGACAGAGTGCGCTGACCAGCTCGCCTGGAAGACGTTTGTTATAGATACTGGACTTGACCGAATATGAACAAGAACAAAGCTTGATCTGGTAAGGCAAAATTGATGGAAAAGAATGTTACGACCGTGGGGATTCGATGCGTGGTCTCCTGGGTGATAAAGGGGAAGACTAACTAGTTAGGATGGTCCGTGTGTGTGTGCACTAGTAGGTAGTTCCTTCATAGGAAAGGAACAGAAGTGGCGAGCTTCAGCCATGGCTACGCCGAGAAAGCTCACGGCAGCGGCGAGCGAACGCGGCGCCAAACTCTGCTTCTAGGCATCAGCGGCTGTGCGGAAAAGGGTGTGCGTGCGGAAGAACCAAGCGGCGGCTGCTGCGGGCATGCGCACAAGGCTACGGGTACTGCAAACCAAGGAGAGCAGGAGCTTGTCTCTGTCATGGTGGTTACATGTCGAAGCAGGCAACGGAGCTCACGAGTGAGATGCGCGGGTGCTGCGTGCTTGAGTGCGTGTGAGGATGCATGCAATAGGTGAGGCGATCAGAGGCTAGAACACGAGCTTGGGCTCGCTGCCATGGTCGTCCACGGCGGACATGGCCTCTGACGCGACGGGATTGGCAGCCACAACGACAGAGTCGAACCGGAGAGGGGCTGGGAGGAACGGCTGCTCACCTAGGTCCCGTAGGACAAGATGAGGGCGCCGGAGATGTGGTGCAGCGACGGCGAGGACGCGATGATCGACGGAGGCGCTCGGGTCCGTGAAGCAGAGGAAGATGACGAAGATGATGTCGAGGAACTTGGCGTTTCGCGGCGATGAAGAGGAAGAAGACGACGTCGTGGAAGAAGATCGCGGCGCCCTTGGGCCCTTCTGGCTCCTGGCCTAGCTTGAAGACAAAGAAGACGACGAGGAGGCCTCGCATACAACGGCGGAGCGCGCTCGATGGTGCTCTCTCTTTCTCTGTTCCTTGAAGAAGAGGAAACAGAGGGGAAGGAAAAGGTTGGCGGCGCGAGGAGGGAAGGGAGAGGTCTAGGGTTGCAGGGGGCTCGCGTGGTAGGTTTTGTAGGAGCAGGGGCTCCTATTCCGGCCGTCAAATCGGTCGGAGTGCCGACGTGGACACGGTCGATGAGCTGCCGTACAAGGGGAAGAAGAAGAACATGAGGGATCGGCGTTGGTGGGCTGCTTGAATGGGTAAGCGAGGTGGGCTGGATCGGCTAGGCTGCTAGGTTGCGAAACTACTGATCGCTGGGCTGCGCTGCTGCTCTTTTTTTATTTCTTCAAACAGAAATAAAATAGCAAAATCACAGAGGAATTGGAGGGGGTTGTGAGAGATATGAACATATCATTGGAGCGTGCATTTTTAAGGACGGAAAAATAATTCAAGCGTGAATTTAATTCACACTTGAGCCATTTTTGAACCCTACCAAAACAACTCCAAATGGGATGAAACTTGGCAGAGAGGCAAAAGGCAGGGAGTAAGATTATCAGGATATAAATGAACATTAATGGAGGAGGGGAAAATGTCACTTGCAATAAATGTGTGAGATTTGAAAGGAAGAAGCTAGTGATAGGGTGTTGCACTTGATGATGGTTTAGATGGAAGGGCAAGATGGAACAACAAAGAAGATGAGGAGAAGGAGTTCACAAATATAACAAGCCCACCACAAATATACCCACGAGAAATATGCACACTACAATGATGATCATGATGCAAATGCAACATAAATGACAAAGGCAACATCACATCATGAATCATGAACCAAAGCAAGTGAGATGACCATGGCAAACAAACAAGGATGGCACAATGCAATATAATAAAAGATGAACATGATGCAAGAAGCAAAAATGACAAGGCACTCCACATGATCATGGCATAAACATATAGGAATGAAATATGCAAAAATAACTATGATAATGCAACAAAAATAATAAACACACGTCAACAACTAAAATAAATGGAAGGGCAACCGAAGCGTCGGTCTCGAGGCGTTACAGGCTTCCAGAGGTGGGGCAACTCATCCCCACCCCAGGCCCCATGAGAGGGTTGTTTTTCTTCCCCATTTCCTCTACGGACTGGATTTTCCTCTTCACCCGTTCGTCCGGGGGCTCATGTTCTACTATGGCCTGGACTTCCACGATCTGGCCCCGAACTTCATCCTCAACATCTCAGTGTTCATCGTCGTGTGCGAGGCCTTCCTCTGCATTCAGCCCCACTTCGGCTTATGGCTGAAGACTTTTAATGTCAAGCCGAAAGTAGTGGGCGGCCGCCAAGCGGAGTGCGGATGTTCCATGGTGGGCCGGATGGCCAACGTCCTATGGCTCGAGGGCTCCTTTGTGGAGACAATAAATGGGTGGCAATCGGGGTGGTTCTACATCACCGAGCCGCGCGACCCCAAATGGGAAGCGGCCCCCGAATTCCGATCTGGCTTTCCCACACGGCTCACCTCCTGGAAAGAGACGGGCCTAACGTTGGGAGATTTGGAAGAGCTGACCGGACTCCAAACCTGCGTCAAAATCTGGTGAGCAAGAATCTCAAGCTCGTCAATGTAGTCCAGGTCATGCTTACCCGCCGGGTCCTCCCATGCCAACAACGGGCCTTCAAATTGTGGGAGTTTGATCCGGCACAACACCAAACCTTGAGCGGGCTCTTCGACACCACGTACGAAGATGCCTGGAAGGTGCTGTTCAAGGGCGCCGAGGCCCCCGCATCCGCTACCGAAGATCGCGGATTCAGCTCGCGGCGCCAGGCCAACGAGGTAAGCTATTCTACCCTTTACGGGACTCTTGTCTTTCATAGTCTGACTCTATGCGGGATCTAAAGTCCCCTACCTTTGACAGGACTGGCTGAAGAAGTCTGGGCAGGTTATCTGTCTGGCTCCCCTACCAGAAGACCCAGCGGACGCCCGGTTGACGGGGCTGCTGGTTCCGGCACCTCACGTGGTGCCGGAGAAGAAGGCCAAGAAGAAGGCCACGAGGACTCGAAAGATCTCCCGGCGCCTGGTGGTGTCAGATTCATCGCCCGACAACCCCGAAGCACCCTCCGCCTCTGAAGATGAGGAGGAGGAAGAAGAAGAAGCCTCTCCCCCTCCAACGGGGGGAGGAAAGAAAAGAAAGGCCGCCCCAACTGGGGAGGCCGGAGGGTCCAAGAAGGGGAAGAACCTTCTGCCGGACTACGCCTCTGATGCCGAAGATGGCGGGGAGGAATGGCCATCCAGGGTCAAGCCCCTAGCAAAATCATAAGTGTCCGGCTACCCGAATGACTTATGGCGCTCCTATATTATTCGATAGCTTCTGACGCCGAATTTAATTATGCAGTCCGCCCAGAGCTCAGCTCGGCGATTCGTCGAGCGGCTCCCTGAATTCGTCGGATGTGAACAACGCTTCACTTCCGACGGCCTCCTCCCCGCTCCCTGCGGACGACGCCAAGGTGGAGTCCCAAAAGGGACCGAACCAGGAGGAGGTGGTCCTGGAGGCACCTCAAGGCGACCTCCCGGACTCCAGGACCAAAGGGGGTAAAGCCCCAGAGGGATCTAAGTCCGGCCCCGGGCCGGACACTGCTTCGGAACCATCAACGGTTCCAGAGTCCGACAGGCGGTGCCTTCATAAGAAGGGCAAGCCTACGACGCCGGCGACCTCCGTCCATCCGGAGGCACCGGACAATTTGCTGGAGGTGCTTAACGGCGCCTCCATCGACGAGGAACACCGCACTGTTATGAGTGCGGTGATTTAGAAGGTTCAGTCCGCCAAGAGCGGGCTAACAGAAGCCTGTACAAGTCTGTTAACAGGCTTTGAGGTATGTGTTCAAAAGATATAAAAATGTTACCACATAGACAGTAGCCCCTGATGCTCAGTTCGGCGTTCGGAAAGAAAAGCTGAGCTGAGGATCTAAAAAGATATACGCAGGAGTCTAAATAAAATATGTCAATATGGGAATGCAGGCTGCGCTGCTGACCTCTGCCGCACTGACTGCGGAGGTCAATGCATTGAAGGAGAGCCTCGAGCGGTCCGAGAGCAAGCTCGGCCGTGCCAAGAAGCAGCTCGAGGACAAGGAGGGTATGTAGTACCACATGTAAATGTATATAGAAATACTTGGTTGCAAAAATGACAGGACCAACATAAATGTTGTAGGGGCCACGACCGAGGTGGCGACCCTGAAGGAAGCAGTGTCCAAGGCCGAAAACAGTGCGGCCTTGGAGCGCACCGAGCGAGAGAAGCAGGAGGCGCGGGTGGCGGAGGTGCGGCAAGAGCTCCAGGCTCTTGTGAAAAAACACGAGAGTTTGGAGCATGACTCGAAGACTCGGGAGTCCGAGCTCGCCTTGGCTCTTGAGAGTGCCAAGACCGCTAAGGCCGAAGCCCAGAAGGCCCTCCAGGAGATCGAGGCGATGAAGAGGATAGCGGCGGGTAAGGCATTCTTTATGCAAAGCAAGAACATAAAAGTAAATTATCTCTTACTTACCCGAATCCGGAGCTCTCCAGGAGCGTTCGCCGATCTGCCACGTAGTGTGTCTGATGCTGCCGCGTTCTATCGAGCCGAGGAGGGGAGCTCGACAGAAAAGGTGTTATGGTGTCAGTATGCTGAGGCCGAACATCCGGTGCCCCTGAGCGACCAGCTGAAGCAGCTGGTCGAGCTCCACAAGGTGGTCGAACAAGCCATGAAGGGCCTCATAGTTCGGCTGTGGCCTAGGGAAGCCATGCCTGGGAGCTACTTTGGTCTGGTGCGGCGGCTGGTGGACGCGTGTCCGTGGATTGAGGTCATCAAGCACTCCATCTGCATTGAAGGTGCCCGTCGGGCCCTCGCCCGCGCTAAAGTGCACTGGGGCAAGCTGGACACGGAGAAGCTTTTGACGGACGCGCCATCGCCGGGCAAGGAGCATCGCACGCCCGAGATGTATTATAAGAGCGTCCTGAAGGGTGCCCGCCTTATAGCGGGTGAATGCTCCAAAGATGTAATTTTTGAGTAGACTCGCATTTGTTATCCTGTACGCTGAAAACTTTGTTCATATGCGTTAAGCAACGCTTTGTTAATTTAAAATATTACCTTCTGTGCGGCCGTTTATCAAATCTGAGAGATGCAAGTCGTCGGCTTCTACCCCCATGCCACGAGTGCTGGGGTGTTTGGGATAAACCTGAGCGCTCTTGTTCCCATTCTTGGGTCCATCTAGGGAGGCGCTCAGCACAACGAACCAGGCCATCGGACTTATAATGCTTTATCACTCTCACTTAGCCATAGAATTCTATAATTTTAAATTTCGGTGAAGCTCCTAGTATTTGGAAGACCGAGTTCGGGGCGCTATCCACGCCTAGGCCAGATAAATCCGGCTCCTCGCTCTAAGCGGCATAAGTCTTTAAGGACTTGAAAAACCTCGCGAACAACGACCGGTCTCTCGCACTATCATGATGGTCAGTTTTAGCTTTCTCTACTGAGGTGTTAACCCAGCTCAACTGGGACACAATTGCAGTAGTTCTCCCAGCGCTACCTTAGCCAACATTGCGGAACGTAAGGTACCAAAACATGGGAGCCGGGCAAACCCAACTATTGACCCAAGACATGATTCGGAGCCAATGCATATAGTGCTATAAGTTCGGGGTGCCGCACTCGTGAGAGTGTTTGGTCTTCTCACACCATGTTATGGGGTGCTTAAGCCCCTGGTGTATTGGCCGTACCAAAGTGTACGGTTGCATAATGTCACGACTGAACATATATATAAAAAATGAATACAATAATAGATAAGAGCTATGTATTGTTTATTAAAAAAGGGGCTGCTATGAAAGCAGAACGATACAAATAGTGTCATAAGCAAGAGATGGGATTATTTGACATGTCCCCCTCCAGGCGCAAGCTGTGGGACTTTAAGTAAAACAGGTATTAAGCTCGTTATAGAGACCACCTGGACATTTGACGCGGCTTGTTCTCTCCCTGGCTGTTGCATTATGTGTTCGGCGAGTGTATTGCCGGACAGACCTTACGAATAGTTGGGTCCTGAAAGTATATAAAAAAAGAAACGGCGGAATAGAGAGCCCCTTAGTGCGGTTGAGCCGCATTCTGGGCGTGCCGTAGTTGTGCCCCTCCCCTTATGCCCATGGTATTTCTAAAGCGTAATTATGTACGCGTGGTACCGACATCGCCATCTGGCGAGGGCTGGGGTTGGGGCCGCACTGCTATGCTTGCTCGGAACGTGCCAGCCGGCTTTGTTGTAGGTTACTTCTGGCTCGCTTGACATTGTCTGGACGTTTAACACCTGGATTGGAGAATTGCCTTGAGAGGCTACTCTGTACTTCCGCCGCCAGGGCCGCCATGTGCTCCTCCGTTCGGAGAGAGCGTTCGGTGTTTCCATTTACAGTGATGACTCTGCGAGGGCCTGGCATCTTGAGCTTGAGATAAGCGTATTGCGGCACCGCATTGAATTTTGCAAATGCGGTTCATCCGAGCAGGGCGTGATAGCCACTGCGGAATGGGACGATGTCGAAGATTAACTCTTCGCTTCGGAAATTATCCGGAGATCCAAAGACCACTTCGAGTGTAACCGAGCATGTACAGCTGGGTTCTACACCTGGTATGACGCCTTTAATGGTTGTCTTTGTGGGTTTAATCCTTGAGGGATCGATACCCATTTTTTGCACTGTATCCTGATAAAGCAGGTTCAGGCTGCTGCCGCCGTCCATGAGGACTCTGGTGAGGTGAAATCCGTCAATGATTGGGTCTAGGACCAATGCAGCGAATCCGCCGTGACGGATGCTAGTGGGGTGGTCCCTTCGATCAAAAGTGATCGGGCAGGAGGACAATGGGTTGAACTTTGGGGCGACTGGCTCCAACGCATAGATGTCCTTGAGAGCACGCTTCCGCTCCCTTTTGGGGATGTGGGTTGTGTATATCATGTTCACTGTCCGCACTTGCGGGGGGAATCCCTTCTGTCCTCTATTGTTTGGCGGCCGTGGCTCCTCCTCTTCATCGCTACGCAGCCCTTTGTCTCTGGTTTCGGCACTTAACTTGCCTGCCTGCTTGAACACCCTAGAATCCCTGTTGGTGTGGTTGGCTGGTTGTTCGGGGGTGTCGTGTATCTGGCACGAGCGATCGAGTATCCGGTCTAAGCTGGATGGCCCCGGAGGGTTTCTTTTGAATGGCCTCTTCCGCTGACCGGGTTTAGAGCCTCTGAATCCGGCATTGACTGCCATATCCTCAGTATTGTTGCCGTTAATGCGGCGCTTGTGCTTGTGGCGACATGACCTGCCGTTGTTGTCCTTGGTATCCAAATTGCCAGGGCTCTTGGTTATGTTATTGCTATGAGCTAGCCAGCTGTCTTCGCCCTCGCAGAAGCGGGTCATGAGTGTCGTGAGGGCTGCCATAGATTTCGGCTTGTCCTGTCCTAGGTGCCGGGCAAGCCATTCGTCTCGGATGTTGTGCCTGAAGGCTGCAAGGGCCTCGGCGTCCGGACAGTCGACTATTTGATTCTTCTTGGTTAGGAACTGTGTCCAGAATTGCCTGGCCGATTCCTCTGGCTGCTGGATTATGTGGCTTAGGTCATCGGCGTCTGGTGGTCGCACATAAGTGCCCTGGAAGTTGTCAAGGAATGCGGATTCCAGGTCCTCCCAGCAACTAATTGACTCTGCTGGCAGGCTGTTAAGCCAATGTCGAGCTGGTCCTTTAAGCTTGAGCAGGAGGTATTTGATGGCGTGTAGATCATCACCACGGGCCATGTGGATATGAAGGAGATAATCCTTGATCCATACCGCGGGATCAGTTGTGCCATCGTATGATTCGATGTTTGCGGGCTTAAAACCCTCGGGGATTTGATGATCCATTACTTCGTCTGTGAAGCATAGTGGGTGTGCAGCGCCCCTATACTGGCTATATCGTGACGCAGCTCGGATGAGCTTGGTCTGTTGTATTCGGCCTGGCCATATTTATCATATCCGGTGTGACGGTTATCGTCACGTGATGTGGGGCGCCCACGCGATCCGTAGATCGATCTTGTTTGCCTTGCCTTATCCTCCAATATGTCTCGCAATTCTGTTGTGATTCCCCGTGCTCTGGTATTCTTAGAGCGGTGCCGGGGTGCGGCTTGGATTGAGGGCCGGAGGGCCTCTCTGTCGCGGCCACAGGGTGGCCGATCGGGCGCATCGTACGCTGGTGATGTAGGTTTAGTTTCTTCCTCCTCTAGTTGGGGTAGCAGCTTGCGCTTTCGGTAACTCTTGGAGGGGCGTTCGAGTTTATACTCTTCGGCCGCCAGGACTTCAGTCCATCTGTCGGCTAGCAGGTCTTGGTCAGCTCTAAGCTGCTGCTGTTTTTTCTTGTGGTTGCTTGCCGTGGCCATAAGCCTGCGTTTAAAACACTCTTGTTCGACGGGATCCTCTGGAATGACGAATTCGTCGTCGTCGAGGCTTGCCTCGTCTTCGGAGGGAGGCATATAATTTTCGTCCTCGACCTCTCTCTCGGCCGCTCTCTTATGAGGGCTGGCTCCTTGGTCCTCCTACGCTGAATCCTGCTAAAGGGGGATGTCTTCGGCACTGTCCGGGGTGTTGACGTCTCCGGTGCCGGATTCGCCGTTCTTGCTTTGGCGGGATTTAGAGCGGCACCACTGACGTCGACCCTTGGGTTGCTTCTTGGAGGGGTCATCCTCCGCTTTTTCATCGCCATCCCCTGCTTTGGGGGTTTCCACCATGTATATGTCATATGACGAGGTGGCCTTCCAGTGCCCTATAGGTGTTGGTTCTTGGTCGTCTCCTTCATCAGCGTCCATACCGTCGATGTCTTCGGAGTCGAAGTCGAGCATGTCGGTTAGATCGTGGACAGTGGCTACAAAGTGGGTGGTGGGTGGGTTTCGAATTTCTTCGTCGTCCGCATCCCAACCGTGCTGACCATAGTCCGGCCAGGGCTCTCCTGACAAAGAGAGAGACTTTAGGGAGTTCAGGATATCGCCAAAGGGCGAGTGCTTAAAGATGTCCGCAGCGGTGAACTCCATGATCGGAGCCCGATCGAGTTCGATCGAAAGGGGTGCGGAATATTCGGAGTCCGGAATGGAGTCCGGCACCTTGGAGTCACTGGCCTTGCAAAGGACTAGGCTGGTATTCGGCTCTATCGCCGTAGAGGTTGCGGCTCCGGGGGCGGCGTCCAACTGTCCGTCCCCGACTGGCGCAGTTGGGTCTGAGCTAATGGTCGGAGCGGACACCTGAGCGGCACTCTGGGCGCTGTCCGGTGGCGAAGCTAGATCATGCCCATCGATACAGTGCGGCGAGCTCGGCCGCGGCTCAAATCCGTCAAAGATCAAGTCCCCGCGGATGTCGGCCGTGTAGTTTAAGCTTCCAAACCTGACCTGATGGCCAGGGGCGTAGCTTTCGATCTGCTCCAGATGGCCAAGCGAGTTGGCCCGCAGTGTGAAGCCGCTGAATATGAAAATCTGTCCGGGGATAAAAGTCTCACCCTGGACCGCGTCATGGTTGATGATCGAAGAAGCCATCGGGCCTAAGCGTGACGACACAGAGGAACTCTCAATGAAAGCACCAATGTCGGTGTCAAAACCGGCGGATCTCGGGTAGGGGGTCCCAACTGTGCGTCTAGGCGGATGGTAACAGGAGACAAGGGACACGATGTTTTTACCCAGGTTCGGGCCCTCTCGATGGAGGTAAAATCCTACTCCTTCTTGATTAATATTGATGATATGGGTAGTGCAAGAGTTGATCTACCACGAGATTAGAGAGGCTAAACCCTAGAATCTAGCCTATGGTATGATTGTTGTTCGTCCTACGGACTAAAACCCTCTGGTTTATATAGACACCGGAGAGGGCTAGGGTTACACAGAGTCGGTTACAATGGGAGGAGATCTTCATATCGTATCGCCAAGCTTGCCTTCCACGCCAAGGAAAGTCCCATCCGGACACGGGACGAAGTCTTCAATCTTGTATCTTCATAGTCCGGGAGTCCGGCCAAAGGTCATAGTACGGCCATCCGGACACCCCCTAATCCAGGACTCCCTCACCCACCCCCCTGGGCGCACCCCCCTGCCTCGTGGACAGCCCGGAGACCCCCCCCCCTGACGTGAGACCTACGCCAAAAAATTTCTATAAATATTGACACCTCCAGAAAACACAATAGATCGGGAGTTCTGCCGCCGCAATCCTCTGTAGCCACCAAAAACCTCTCGGGAGCCCGTTCCTCCACCCTGCCGGAGGGGGAATCCATCACCGGTGGCCATCTTCATCATCCCGGCGCTCTCCCTGATGAGGAGGGAGTAGTTCACCCTCGAGGCTGAGGGTATGTACCAGTAGCTATGTGTTTGATCTCTCTCTCTCTCTCTCTCTCTCTCTCTCTCTCTCTCTCTCTTTCTCTCTCTCTCTCGTGTTCTTGAGGTGATACGATCTTGATGTATCGCGAGCTTTGCTATTATAGTTGGATCTTATGATGTTTCTCCCCCTCTACTCTCCTATGATGAATTGAGTTTTCCCCTTGAAGTTATCTTGTCGGATTGAGTCTTTAAGGATTTGAGAACACTTGATGTATGTCTTGCCGTGCTTATCTGTGGTGACAATGGGATATTCACGTGATCTACTTAATGTATGTTTTGGTGATCAACTTGCGGGTTCAGTGAACTTATGCATAGGGGTTGGCACACGTTTTCGTCTTGACTCTCCGGTAGAAACTTTTGGGCACTCTTTGAAGTACTTTGTGTTGGTTGAATAGATGAATCTGAGATTGGGTGATGCATATCGTATAATACCGACGGATACTTGAGGTGACATTGGAGTATCTAGGTGACATTAGGGTTTTGGTTGATTTGTGTCTTAAGGTGTTATTCTAGTATGAACTCTATGATAGATCGAACGGAAAGAATAGCTTCATGTTATTTTACTACGGACTCTTGAATAGATCGATCAGAAAGGATAACTTTGAGGTGGTTTCGTACCCTACAATAATCTCTTCGTTTGTTCTCCGCTATTAGTGACTTTGGAGTGACTCTTTGGTGCATGTTGAGGGATAGTTATATGATCCAGTTATGTTATTATTGTTGAGAGAACTTGCACTAGTGAAAGTATGAACCCTAGGCCTTGTTTCCTAGCATTGCATTACCGTTTGTGCTCACTTTTACCACTTGTTACCTTGCTGTTTTTATATTTTCAGATTACAAATACTCATATCTACCATCCATATTGTACTTGTATCACCATCTCTTCGCCGAACTAGTGCACCTATACAATTTTCCATTGTATTGGGTGTGTTGGGGACACAAGAGACTCTTTGTTATTTGGTTGCAGGGTTGTTTGAGAGAGACCATCTTCATCCTATGCCTCCCACAGATTGATAAACCTTAGGTCATCCACTTGAGGGAAATTTGCTACTGTCCTACAAACCTCTGCACTTGGAGGCCCAACAACGTCTACAAGAAGAAGGTTGCGTGGTAGACATCAAGCTCTTTTCTGGCATCGTTGCCGGGGAGGTTAGTTCTTGAAGGTATATCTTTAGATCTTGCAATCGAATCTTTTAGTTTCTTGTTTTATAACTAGTTTAGTGTATAAAAGAAAACTACAAAATATTGGAATTGAGTTGTCTCATACGCTTCATCTTTTTAATATCTTTCATGAGAATGATGGTAAGTAAAATTGTTCTCAAGTGCTAGAAGAAGAAGTCTATAAAATGTTTGGCACTTAATATTTGAATGATGAGCATGATTGCAATGTTGTTAGTATGAATTCTATGAATATCCATGATGTTAATGATATGCAAAGCCACAAGCTTGGGGATGCTATGTTTGATGAAGATGATATGTTTAGTCCCCCAAGTTTTGATGAGAATATTTATTATGATGAAATCATGCCTCCTAGTTATGATGATTATATTGATGAAAGTGGATTTGGAGAGGTCATGACTTTATCTAGTGATGAATCCACTATTTCGGAAGAGGTTCCAATTGATTCTGAGAACAAAGTTGCTATCTATGATGATTATTGTGATAACTTGTATGTTATTAAGAATAATGATAACCATGAAATTTGTCATCATGATTATAGTTTTCAATTGGATTATGCCTCGCATGGTATTTATTTTGTTGAGTTTGCTCCCACTACTATTCATGAGAAGAAATTTGCTTATGTGGAGAGTAGTAAATTTTCTATGCAAGTAGATCATGAAAAGAATGCTTTATGTTCTGGTTATATTGTTGAATTCATTCATGATGCTACTGAAAATTATTATGAGGGAGGAACATATGCTTGTAGGAATTGCAATAATATCAAGTTTCCTCTCTATGTGCTTAAAATCTTGAAGTTGTGCTTGTTTTGCCTTCCTATGCTAGTTGATTATTGTTCCCATAAGTTGTTTGCTCACAAAATCCCTATGAACAGGAAGTAGGTTAGACTTAAATGTGCTAGTCATATTCTTCATGATGCTCTCTTTATGTTTCAATTCTTATCTTTTATGTGAGCATCATTGAAATCATGATGCCTAGATAGGGGCATTAAACGATAGCGCTTGTTGGGAGGCAACCCAATTTTACTTTTGTTCTTTGCTTTTTGTTCCTGTTTAGTAATAAATAATTCATCTAGCCTCTGTTTAGATGTGGTTTTATGTTTTAATTAGTGTTTGTGCCAAGTAGAACCTTTGGGAAGACTTGGGTGAAGTCTTTATGATCTTGCTGTAAAAAATAGAAACTTTTGCTCTCACGAGATTAGCTGCCATTTTTTACTGGAGAGTGGTTTTAGGTTCATTATTTTTGCATATGATTAATAGAAAAATTCCTCAGGTCCTCAAGAGTATTTCAGAATTTTTGGATTTCAATAAGTATACGTTTGATACAGATTACTATAGACTGTTCTGTTTTTGACAGATTCTGTTTTTTATGTGTTGTTTGCTTATTTTGATGAATCTATGAGTAGTATCGGAGGGTACGAACCATAGAGAAGTTGGAATACAGTATATATTACACCAATATGAATTTAGAATGAGTTCACGACAGTACCTAAGTGGTGGTTTTATTTTCTTATACTAACGGAGCTTACGAGTTTTCTGTTGAGTTTTGTGTTGTGAAGCTTTCAAGTTTTGGGTAAAGATTCGATGGACTATGGAATAAGGAGTGTCAAGAGACTAAGATTGGGGATTCCCAAGGCACCCCAAGGTAATATTCAAGGACAACCAAGAGCCTAAGCTTGGGGATGCCCCGGATGGCATCCCCTCTTTCGTCTTTGTTCATTGGTAACTTTACTTGGAGCTATATTTTTATTCAGCACATGATATGTGTTTTTCTTGGACCGTCATTTTCTTTTGTTAGTATTTGCTTGCTGTTATTTATAATAATGTTTTGCATCTATATTTTCAATAAAAATTTCAAGGATAGCCTTTAGCATGCTTATTTTGCAAGTATACATGTTGCTGTTTCAAAACAGAAAGTTTACCGTTGTTGCAAAAATTCCCTAGAAAAGTCAGAGAATGATATAATATTGAAACTTTTTGCATATTTAGCTATGATAAATATTCTACAGTGTAGTACTTTTCTCATAATTTTCGGAGTTAGGGAAGTATGATGAATCTTGCATTCTTTACAGACTATACTGTTTTGGCAGATTTCTGTTATGTTTGCATTGTTTGGATATGTTTGCTTGTTTAATGATTCTATTTGAGGATAGGAGTCTTAAATATGCAGAGACATTTAGTATGCAATATTCAATAACAGTTTTAGTGATTTTTTACAGTAGAAAATGATAAGGTTTTTGCAATGGTTTGTACTAACTTATCTCACGAGTTCTTGTTGAGTTTGGTGTGAATGAAGCTTTCGAGATTTAGGAAACCGAGATATAAAAGGAATTAAGGAGAAACAAAAGATCAAGCTTGGGGATGCCCAAGGCACCCCAAGATAATATTTCAAGAAGTATCAAGCATCCAGGCTTGGGTATGCCCCGGTGAAAGTGCAACTATCCCTGGAAGGTTTTGGTAATTCCTAACAACATATAGCTCATTGAGCTAATGCTATTTCAAGATAAATATTTCAAGAAAGCCCAATGATTGGAATGGCATGGATGAGAAAAGTGGATCCCTCAAAATGCTAAGGACAAAAGGATTGGCTGAAGCTCAAAGCACAAGACTCTACATTTTCTATTTTAGTGATCTATGATCACATTGAGTCTATAGGAAAAGACAATACTATCAAGGAGGGATGAGGTGTTGCTTAATGGCTTGCTTGATCAAAGTGCTTAGTGATATGCTCCAAAGCCCTCAACTATTTCTCACATCCACATATGACCCAAACCAAAAGTCAAACTCGGCCCCATCGATTCTTTCAATCCGGCGCCACCGAGTTCAGATGTCATAGCCACTGCCACGAACCCTAGTCTTTTCGGTCTCACCGATAGGGATCTCGGTCTCACCAAGATGGGATTGTAATCTCTCTGTTTCCCTTCGTAACATTTCGGTCCAACCGATATGAGCGATCGTTCCCATTGAGACTGCAATGCAAACTCTCTGTTTCCCTTTCGTAACGTTTCGGTTTCACCGAGATGAGCGAATCGGTCCCACCGAGTTTGCCTGACCAACTCTCTGGTTAGCTTATTACCAAAATCGTTCCCACCGAGTTTGTGTAATCGGTCTCACCAAGATTACGTTATGCCCTAACCCTAACCATATCGGTCCCACCGAGTTGAGATGTCGGTCCCACCAAAAGTCCTAACGGTCACATTATTTGCTAAATCGGTCCGACCGAGTTTCACGCTTCGGTCTCACCGAGATTGGTAAGTTGTGTGTAACGGTTAGATTTTGTGTGGAGGCTATATATACCCCTCCACCCACTCTTCATTCATGGAGAGAGCCATCAGAACATGCCTACACTTCCAACTTACATTTTCTGAGAAAGAACCACCTACACTTGTGTTGAGGTCAAGATATTCAATTCCTACCATATGAATCTTGATCTCTAGCCTTCCCCAAGTTACTTTCCACTCAAATCTTCTTTCCACCAAATCCAAATCATGTGAGAGAGAGTTGAGTGTTGGGGAGTGTCGGTGTCAAAACTGGCGGATCTCGGGTAGGGGGTCCCGAACTGTGTGTCTAGGCGGATGGTAACATGAGACGAGGGACACGATGTTTTTACCCAGGTTCGGGCCCTCTTGATGGAGGTAAAACCCTACGTCCTGCTTGATTAATATTGATGATGTGGGTTACAAGAGTAGATCTACCACGAGATCAAGGAGGCTAAACCCTAGAAGCTAGCCTATGGTATGATTGTTGTAATGGTTGTTGTGTCCTACGGACTAAAGCCATCCGGTTTATATAGACACCGAAGAGGGCTAGGGTTACATAGAGTCGGTTACAATGGTAGGAGATCTACATATCCATATCGCCAAGCTTGCCTTTGACGCCAAGGAAAGTCCCATCCGGACACGGGACGAAGTCTTCAATCTTGTATCTTCATAGTCTTGGAGTCCGGCCGATGATGATAGTCCGGCTATCCGGACACCCCCTAGTCCAGGACTCCCTCAGTAGCCCCTGAACCAGGCTTCAATGACGATGAGTCCGGCGCGTATATTGTTCGGCATTGCAAGGCAGGTTCCTCCTCCGAATAATTCATAGAAGATTGGGAACGCCAAGATAGTGTCCGGCTCTGCAAAATAAATTCCACATTCCACCGTAGAGAGAATAATATGTACACAAGTTCAATCCGTTGACGTATTTTGTGGCATGATGTCACACCACTACCAAGCCTTTACTTGAATCGTTTTTTACTATACCACCTCAGCGCGTTTAGCGAAACGGTTTCATTGGCACGTCTTGTCGAAGCAGAGATCGTGTTCCCCTTATCCCGGGATTCTCATCAATACGGACGTGGGTAACCCAACCGCGCCCGTCACCACGCCCCCTCTATCGAGGGCGAGTCCCAAACGGTCACGGAGACGGCTCTCGGTATTCTCCGTCTTTATAATGGGGCCGAGGCTCATTTCTTTTCATCAATCCTCCATCGAATCCTCTCCTTGCTCCAAGTTCCAACACCCAGAGCCCCAGATTCGAGTGCTTCGGACCTTCAACAATGTCCGGTTCCGACCTTCAGGGCCGGTGGATGCCCTCCTCCGTCACGGAGGAGGACATGCTAAAGCTGCGAGAGGCCAAGTACCTAGTTGCCCGCCAAAGGGCAGGCCATCCCCACCCCCGAGCCCGGCGAGTATGTCGTTTTTGTATCCCACCTCCGTCGGGGTTTAGACTTCCCGACGGATCCTTTTGTGAGAGGGCTCATGTTTTACTATGGGTTGGAATTCCACGACTTGGCTCCGGAGTCCATCCTCCATATTTCTGCATTTATCATCGTCTGCGAAGCCTTCCTCTGCGTCACCCCCCACTTCGGCCTGTGGCTGAAGACCTTCAATGTGGAGCCGAAGATGATCGAGGGGCGTCAAGCAGAGTGCGGCGGGGCGGCCGTAAGTAGGAGGGCCGATGCCCCGTGGCCCGAGGGCTCCTTCAAAGAAGAGCTCGGCTTGTGGCAACAGGAGTGGTTCTATATTACCGCTCCGAAGGGCAGCAGATAGAAGCCGCCGCCCTTATTCCGCTCGAGACCTCCACGACGGTTGATGTCGTGGGTCAACCAAGGGTTGGACTGGGGGCCGTCAAAGGACGTGCCCCTAATGCAGGGCCGAATTCGAGACCTCCAAGCGAGGGAGATAGATATGGTTGTGGTAATGCAGGTCATGCTGATTAGGCGTCTCCTGCCCTGCAAACGCCGCCCCCTCCGGCTGTGGGAGTTTAATCCAGAGGGACCACAGATTCTTCAACACTTCATGGGTATGACTCCACTAGAGATGTACAAATTATTCTTTGGATCACGAGAGGCGTGTCCAGAATTGACCGAGGATGCTGGCCTAAGCTGCAATCGCCCGGATACACAAGTAAGTAGCTCCGAGTCCGGGCATACCATTTGTTTGCCTTTCTATGATTCGCCTTTTGACCGATTTCCTTCTAAACAGGAGTGGATAGCGCAAGCAAAACTGATATGGTGTCCGGCCCCCCTCCCAGAGACCGCGCCGAATTCCGTGCTGGTCAGGATGCTGGAGGTTGCGCCTTCAGAGGAAGGCGAAGGGGAAAATAGAAGAGCTACCACATCGCCCAAGGAGGCTCTTGAAAGAGGGGGGATCGAGAATCCCTCCCTCCAAGGGGAGAAGAGGACTGCCTCCGAGGACCCGGGGGCCAGAGCCCCTAAGCGGGGGAAGAAATCTTCGCCAGAGGGTCCTGCGTCCGGGGAGGCCCTGGCCGCACAGTCTCCCCTAAAGAATCAGCCCTCCAACGAGCCGTAAGTAGAAAAAAGGGACTTTTATAATAAGGGACAACCCTATTTGTGCTTCTGAGGATAACTCAAGTTTTTACCTTGTAGTTCGGATCTCCGTCCTTCGCAAATGAGCTCGTCTTCGGGGGACCTTCGTCCGGAGATGGTGGAGAGCGAGACGCCTCCGTCCGCGGCGCCGTCGGATAGGGAGGAAGAGCCTGAAGTGTCATCACGGAGGGTGCCCCCGAGTTTGGCAAAGCTGGATAGTTCGGCACCAACTGGTGTATGGCTGAAGGATCTGCTTGAGAAGGCGTCTATCTCAGAAGATCACCATGCATTGATGAGTATGGTGATTGGAAGGATTTCGTCCGTCGAAGGCGGATTGCGTAATGCCGTCAGGAGTTTGCTGGCGGGGTTTGAGGTACGTAAAAATGACACACCTTTTGACAGTTTTACACATAAAGTGCGCCCTGTATAGATAGTATCCCCTGAGACTCGCTAGGTTGTCGAAAGCGACAGTGTGCCGAGGATCAAAATCGCAGGTTCAATTTTCGCCGTTTCCTATGCAGGTAGCGGATCGTCCGGGGGCCAGCCGGACTGATGGAGTTGCTGAACTAAAGCGGCAACTCGATGTTGCAGATGCGGACATCGCGCTAGTCAACAGGCGACTTGATGAGTCGCAAGGTAAGTGTTCCTTTGCGGTCACTTGGTAAGGGAGCCGAAGCCCACTCCTTACAACATGCGTGTAAAATGCAGATGGTGCCGCTGCTGTGGAGAGCCTTCGGGCCGAAGTTGCTCAAGCAAAGGAGCAAGCCAGAAGGAGTGATGCGGCTGCCTCGAGGGCGGCCAAGGAGTTAGAAGCCGAAAGGGCTGCACACTGCCGAAGCAGGGAAGAGATGACCGAAATGGCCGTGAAGTTAAAAGATGCTACCGACCGCAATGAGGCTCTTGAAAAGAAGCGCCTAGCGGGGCAAGAAGACCTGGGGAAGGCCACCACCGAAGCCAAGGATGCCCGTTCTGCAATGCGGGCTATAAAGGAAGAGCTGCGCCAGGCCAGAGACATTGTAGCTAGCAAGCCTTTTTTGCTGTGCCGGAGGTTTACGGATCCAAAGTATGCTCAACTTGGCCAGTTGTGGGGTCCGGAGGATCCTTATATGGACTTAGCAGCGAGTGCGGCAGATGTCGTTGTGCACTTCCGAAGCCAGAAGGATCACAAGACGGAAGAGCTGTTTTGGTCTCAATTCCATAGTCCGGAGCGTTCACTTCCGCTGACCGACCGGTTGGCTGAATGGGCTGAGCTGAATAGGTTGTCCGGACTTGCCATGACGGATATCGTGACTCATGTCTGGCCGGATAGGCCCAAGCCGAAGAGCTACTTTGGCTTATTGCAGCAATTTCTTGGGGCGGTGCCGCACATCAAGGTGATGAAGCGGTCGGCCTGCATAGAGGGTGCGCGGATGGCACTCGCCCGTGTGAAGACACATTGGACAGAGATGGATGCCACCGCCGTTGCGGCCCAGGGTTCGGACGAGAGCCGGTTACCCGCCGAGCACTATTTTGGCGAAGTTCTGCGTGGTGCTCGTGTAATAGAGTCACAGTGCTCAAAAAATGTCACGTTGAAATGAACATTTTATTTTGTAAAACAATGTTTATGATGTAGGCGCTTTTTTATACTTGTGCGTTCAAGTAGTGAAATATCTCCTATGCTACCGTTTATGTATACGTGTGTATAACCTGAAAGATGGCAGTCGTCGGCTTCAGCCCCCACGCACAAGGTGCGGGGGTGTTCGCAAAAATAGTGCATTTTCACACTTAATCCGACGTCTCGGTCCTGTGAAGGAGGTGTTAGCGTAGCAAACGAGGCAACCGGACTATAATGCTTTATCACTTTCACTTAGCCATTGGAGTTCGAGGGTGGGGCTACGACATAGCCCCTGGGGGCACCGCGCTCACCGAATTCGGGGCGCGTATGTGCCTGACCGGGAAACGGCCCTTCGTCAAAGCGGAGGAATTCTAAACATTCTATTGGTCGATCGAGTGGTTGACCAGTCTCTCGCAGTATCATGACATTCAGTTTTCGGCTTTCTCTACTGAGGTGCTCGCCCAGCCGAACTGGGGCACAATCGCAGTAGTTCTCCTGGTGCCGCATTGGCCGATGATACGGAACGTAAGGCAGCAAAACACAGGAGCCGGGCAAACCCAACATTTGACCAAAGAAATGATTCGGAGCTGATGCATATAAGGCCTAACTCGAGACGCCGAACACTCCCGAAGGTGTTCGGTCTTTATGATAACGGGCAGAACAATGCCCTAAGCCCCTAGTGTCCAGGTACGGGCAAGATACTCTGACGCGGCCGATGCCAAAACGCCAGTCTCCTCTATGGTTATAATGAGAAACCAGGGGATTATAGCAACAAGAGACAATAAGAAAGGTTTACGTAGGGTCTTAATCTGAAAAGAATCCTTGAAACGGGTCCCTACTGCATGTCTGCGCCTGTGTCTCCGTTGTGCAGCATCCTGGACGGGTGTGCACGTTGTTCATCTGTAAAAAGAGAGGAACTTAGTTTGAAAAGAAATCGTGCGAAAAAGTGCATAAAAATTGAAATATAAATTAATAAAGCTGAGCCTATGTTAGCTCATTATTGCTTATATGCACAGCCCCTTGTGAAGGGGTGTGCGGCTAGGTAGCCCCTAGCTTATTTATTCCGGACTCATCCAGCCGTGTCCGGGGTCTTAGACGACCTTTTAATGAAATGATGCCACGTGGGCCGGGCATTTTAAGTGTAAGAGACGCGTAATGTGGTATTTCCTTAAAGCGGACGAAAGCTTCACGTCCGAATAGTGCTTGATAGCTACTTTTGAATGGGGCGACATGAAAGATTAGCTTTTCGCGTCGGAAGTTGTCAGGTGACCCGAACACAACTTCTAGTAATAATGAGCCTGTGCACCTGGCGTAAGGGCCTGGCGCCACTCCTTTGAAGGAAGTGCGGCTATGTCGAATTTTAGTAAGGTCTATCCCCAACTTGCGGATTGTGTCCGGATATAGCAGGTTTAAATCACTGCCACCGTCCATCAGGACTCGTGTAAATTGCAGTCCGTCGATTATAGGATCCAATATCAGAGCAGTCCATCCTGCGTTTCGGATACTTCTGGAATAATCCAGGTGGTCAAAAGTGATTGGTTTTGACATCCAATCTCGAGGTTCCGCTGGGGTGGACCGTGCGACACCTATCTTAGCGGGTGCCGCATTGTTTTTCCATACTATCACATGAAGTGAGTTTACTATTTTGACTTCTTGTGGGAAAGTCTTTTGTCTTCCGGTGCTCTGCTGGTGGGGTTCATCATCGTCCTCGCTTGGCGCGTCGAGCCCCTTGTGTTCGGTGTTGAGTCTGCCGGACTGTTTAAAAACCCAACAATCTCCGTGGGTATGGTTTGCAGGCCTTCCGGAGGTACTGTGGATTTGACATATCCGATCCAAAATTTTGTTTAAGTTGGATAATTCGTCACTGTTTTCCTTAAGAGGCAGTGTTTTTTTGTTTGGTCGCGAGCTTTTGAATCCGGCGTTGACCGCCGTGCTCTTTGGGCTTTTTTCTTTATTCCGGCGCTGACCCTTTCTGCGCCGTGATTTTCCGTTTCCATCTCTGATCTCGGATGTACTCGGGTCGCTGGTGCTGCATCTTGCTAGCCAGCTGTCTTCCCCCACGCAAAAGCGGGTCATGAGGCTTGTTAGCGCGGCCATTGTCCTTGGCTTCTCTTGGCCGAGGTGTCTGGCGAGCCATTCGTCTCGGACGTTGTGTTTAAAAGTTGCTAAGGCTTCAACGTCCGGACAGTCGACTATTTGGTTCTTTTTGGTAAGGAACCTGTTCTAGAATTTGTGCGCTGACTCTCCGGGCTGTTGAGTTATATGACTTAGATCGTGTGCATCCGGAGGGCGGACATAAGTCCCTTGAAAATTTGCTCTAAATGCGTCCTCGAGCTCTTCCCAACTTCCAACAGTGTTTTCTGGGAGGCTTTTGAGCCCATGCCGAGCTGGCCCTTTGAGCTTTAGGGGTAGGTATTTGATGGCGTGGAGATCATCTCCTCTAGCCATGTGTATGTGTAGTATGTAATCTTCTATCCAGACTCCAGGGTCTGTTGTTCCGTCGTATGCCTCTATGTTTATGGGTTTGAACCCTGCTGGAAATTCATGATCCAGCACCTCATCGGTGAAACATAGTGGGTGTGGGGCGCCCCTGTATTTAGGTGTGCCGCTGTCTTCGAACACTTGTCGTGTTGTGTTGCTTCCTGGGGCCCTCTTTTTTGGCCCGTAGATGGACCTGGCTGGGCCGTCTGCTTTTCCAGGATCATAAGTCGGCTTGTGTGCAGCGCCGCTTGTCGCTTTTGGCCTGTCATCTGGCCGTCTATCCGGCCAGGCGGCCTCTTTGTTTTTTGACTGTGAGGGCTCTATGGCTTCCTCGTCAAATTCTGGCAGCAGCTTGCGCTTCGGGTAGCTCTTTGTTTGGTGGCCATAGCCATATTTGTCTGCGGTCTTGAGTACTTTGCTCCACTTCATTCTGAGTATGTCTTCCGCTGTTTTGAGCTTCCGTTTTTCCTTCATCAGACTTCTTGCAGTGGCGACGAGTCATTTGTGAAGGTTCTTATGCTCCGGTGGTGTGTCCGGCGTGAGGTCGTCTGGACTGTTCGTCTCGCCGGGCATGGATTGATTATCCGGTTCGTCCTGTTTGGACGGTTGCTTGGTTGCATGTTTGTCGTCCACTGGTTTGCCCTGCTCTATTGCTGGGTTATTAGGAATGCTGTTTTTGTCGAGGCGGGACTTAGGGCAGCGTCTGCGTCGCCGTTTTGGTTGTTTGTCGGCGGGATTATCCTTTGCCGCGCCCCGTTGTTCCTCGTTATCGCTTCCTTTTGGGGTGTCCACCATATATACGTCATGTGTTGGGGTGGCCTTCCAGTGCTCAGTGAGCGCTGCTTCTTGATCGTCTCCGGCATCGTCGTCCATACCGTCAATGTCTTCGGAGTCGTAGTCTAGCATGTCGGTTAGATCGTCGACAGTGGCTACAAAGTGGGTGGTGGGTGGGCTTTGAATTTCTTCGTCGTCCGCATCCCAACCATCCTGGCCGTAGTCCGGCCAGGGCTCTCCGGATATCGAGAGATGCTTTAGCGATTTCAGGATGTCGCCAAAGGGTGAGTGCTGAAAGATGTCCGCGGCGGTGAATTCCATGATCGGCGCCCAATCAGATTCGATTGGCAGGGGCGCAGGAGGTTCGGGGTCCGGCAGGGAGTCCGGCACCTCGGAGTCACGAGCTTTATAAGGGACGAGGTCAGTGTTCGGCTCCATCATCGTGAAAGTTGCAGCTCCCGAGGTAGTGTCCAGCCACCCGTCCTCGATCTGCGCGATCGGCTCCGGACTATGGGTCGGAGCGGATTCGTGTGCGGCCTCCAAGGTACTGTCCGGCGGCAGAGTTAGATCATGCCCATCGTGACAGTGCGGCACGCTCGGCTGCAGCTTGGATCCATCGAAGATCAAGTCTCCGCGGATATCCGCCGTGGAGTTTAGGCTCCCAGATCTGATCTGATGACCAGGGGTGTAGCTTTCGATCTGCTCCAGATGGCCAAGTGAATTGGCCCGCAGTGCGAAGCCGCCGAATACGAAGATCTGTCCGGGGAGAAAAGTCTCACCCGGGACTGCGTCGTTGTTGATTGAAGAAGCCATCAAGCCTATTGGTGACGACACAGAGGAACTCTCAATGAAAGCACCAATGTCGGTGTCAAAACCGGCGGATCTCGGGTAGGGGGTCCCGAACTGTGCGTCTAGGCGGATGGTAATAGGAGACGAGGGACACGATGTTTTTACCCAGGTTCGGGCCCTCTTGATGGAGGTAAAACCCTACGTCCTGCTTGATTAATATTGATGATGTGGGTTACAAGAGTAGATCTACCACGAGATCAAGGAGGCTAAACCCTAGAAGCTAGCCTATGGTATGATTGTTGTAATGGTTGTTGTGTCCTACAGACTAAAGCCATCCGGTTTATATAGACACCGGAGAGGGCTAGGGTTACATAGAGTCGGTTACAATGGTAGGAGATCTACATATCCGTATCGCCAAGCTTGCCTTCCACGCCAAGGAAAGTCCCATCCGGACACGGGACGAAGTCTTCAATCTTGTATCTTCATAGTCTTGGAGTCCGGCCGATGATGATAGTCCGGCTATCCGGACACCCCCTAGTCCAGGACTCCCTCAGGGAGATTATCATTTGAAGCACAAGAGCAAGGAGTTCATCATCAACACACCATTTGTTACTTCTTGGAGAGTGGTGTCTCCTAGATTGGCTAGGTGTCACTTGGGAGCCTCCCACAAGATTGTGGAGTTGAACCAAGGAGTTTGTAAGGGCAAGGAGATCGCCTACTTCGTGAAGATCTACCCTAGTGAGGCAAGTCCTTCGTGGGCGATGGCCATGGTGGGATAGACAAGGTTGCTTCTTCATGGACCCTTCGTGGGTGGAGCCCTCCATGGACTCGCGCAGCCATTACCCTTCGTGGGTTGAAGTCTCCATCAACGTGGATGTACGATAGCACCACCTATCGGAACCACGACAAAAACATCTATGTCTCCAATTGCGTTTGCTTAATCAAACTCCTCCCCTTTACCTTCATATGCAACTGTTTTACATTCTGCTGCTATACTCTTAGAATTATATGTGTAGGTTGATTGCTTGACTTGTGCTAAGTTGCTAAAATCTGCCAAGAACTAAAATTTGGAAAATGCTAGATTTTTATTTGGTCAAGTAGTCTAATCACCCCCCCCTCTAGACATACTTTCGAGCCTAAGTGGTATCAGAGCCTTGGTCTCCATTTGCTTTGATTTCCATAGCTTTTGGTGGTCAAGCCTTGGTTTCACAACCTAGGAGAGTATGGCGTCTAGCAAGGGAAATTAGCACCGTAGAGGTCCTTACTTTGATGGTACTAATTTTGCTAGTTGGAAGCATAAGATGAAAATGCATATTCTTGGACATAACCCCGCCATTTGGGCTATTGTGTGTATTGGCTTGCAAGGTGAATTCTTTGATGGGATAGAACCGAACCGTGAAGCTACCGCGGAAGAGCTGAAGATGTTGCAATACAATGCTCAAGCTTGCGATATCCTCTTCAATAGATTGTGCCCCGAAGAATTCAACAAAATCAGCCATCTTGAGAATGCAAAGGAAATTTGGGATACTTTGATTGACATGCACGAAGGTACCAACTCCGTCAAGGAATCCAAATTTGATGTGCTTCAAAGTCAACTTGACAAGTTCAAAATGAAGGATGGTGAAGGTGTCACTGAAATGTACTCTAGGTTTGCTCTCATCACAAATGAGATTTCCGGCTTAGGAAGTGAAGAGATGACCGACAAATTCATCATCAAGAAGATCCTAAGAGCCTTGGATGGAAAATATGATACCGTGTGCACATTGATGCAAATGATGCCCAATTACAAAGATCTCAAGCCAACAGAAGTCATTGGAAGAATTATTGCTCATGAGATGTCACTTAAGGATAAGGAAGAGATCCACAACAAGTCAAGTGGTGCTTACAAAGCCTCATGTGAAGCTCCCACATCATCAAGTGAGAAACAAACCTTCAATGAAGAATTGAGCCTAATGGTGAAAAACTTCAACAAGTTCTACAAGAGTAGAAGCAAGGAAAGAAGTTCCAAGTCAAGGTCCTACAATGACAAAAGATCGTCTAGTCGAGAGCATAATTGCTACAATTGTGGAAGACCCAGACACTATTCCAATGAGTGTACGGCTCCCTACAAAAGAAGAGAAGAATCTCCAAAGAGAAGAAGTAGAAGAGAAGAATCCCCACCAAGAGAGAGGAGTAGTAGAGATGATTGTTATAAATGAAGAACATCCCGGAGAAGCAAGGATTCGGAAAGGAAGGACAAATCATCAAAGAGCTACACAAAACGAAGACATCAAGCTCATGTTGGTGAATGGGTATCCGGCTCCGACTCCGACCATCACTCCGAGAGAAGCTATCACTCCGACTTAGAATATACTCAAGATGAAGGTGTTGCCAGTCTAGAACTCTTGTCAACCAACTCCTACGACATATTTGACTCACCAAATGAAGGATTTGGAAGATGCTTCATGGCTAAAGGCCCAAAGGTATCACACCCCGAGTATGTTGATTTCAATAGTGACGAAGATGACTTGTTAGGTGATGATGATTTACTTGTTGACAACTCTAGTGATGAATACTATGACGAAACATCAAATAATCATGCTAATCAAGATAAAATGAATGACATGATAAGGAGAAGATTGAGCTCCTAACTAAAGAACTAAACACTCTTAAGTTAGCTCATGAAACTATCTTAGGATATCATCGAGAACTTTTAAGGACTCATGAGAAGTTACGCTTTGAAAAGCTCAACCTTGAGCAAGAGCATGAGTTTTTGAAAGCAATCAATGATTATCTTCACAAAAAAGTTCTTCTTACATTGCCAAGCGTTTACTCTTATCTACTTACATGACTCAAGTCAAGTCTAGTAACAAGAACAAGAAAGATTCTTCCTCTAGTAGTAACAATATTCATGCTAAATCCAATGTTGTTGCTTCTAGTAGTTCTCTTGATTCCACTAATGATTCTCTTAGCCAAGTTACACTTGAGCAAGAAAATAGCTTATTAAAGGGAATTATAGAGAAAGGTGTATGCAAGAGCCTTGCTGGGAGTAAGCAATTCGAGAAAATTGTACGCAAGCAAGGAAGGCACCGGAAGAACTGATGTCTACTACGCAACCTTCTCCTTGTAGACTTTGTTGGGCCTGCAAGTGCATAGGTTTGTAGGACAGTAGAAAATTTCCCTCAAGTGCATGACCTAAGGTTTATCAATCCGTGGGAGACGTAGGATGAAGATGGTCTCTCTCAAGCAACCCTGCAACCAAATAACAAAGAATCTCTTGTGTCCCCAACACATCCAATACAATTGTAAATTGTATAGGTGCACTAGTTCGGCGAAGAGATAGTGATACAAGTGCAATATGGATGGTAGATAAAGGTTTTTGTAATCTGAAAATATAAAAACAGCAAGGTAACTAACTATAAAAGTGAGCACAAACGGTATTGCAATGATAGGAAACAAGGCCTAAGGTTCATACTTTCACTAGTGCAAGTTCTCTTAACAATAATAACATAGATAGATCATATAACAATCCCTCAACATGCAACAAAGAGTCACTCCAAAGCAACTAATAGCAGAGAACAAATAAATAAATTATGGTAGGGTGCGAAACACCTCAAAGTTATCCTTTCTGTTCTATCTATTCAAGAGTTCATAGTAAAATAACATGAAGCTATTCTTTCCGCTCAATCTATCATAGAGTTCATACTAGAATAACACCTTAAGACACAAATCAACCAAAACCCTAATGTCACCTAGATACTCCATTGTCACCTCAAGTATCCGTGGGCATGATTATACGATATGCATCACACAATCTCAGATTCATCTATTCAACCAACACAAAGTACTTCAAAGAGTGTCCCAAAGTTTCTACCGGAGAGTCAAGACGAAAACGTGTGCCAACCCCTATGCATAGGTTCATGGGCGGAACCCGCAAGTTGGTCACCAAAACATACATCAAGTGGCACATGATATCCCATTGTCACCACAAATAAGCACGACAAGACATACATCAAGTGTTCTCAAATCATTAAAGACTCAGTCTGATAAGATAACTTCAAAGGGAAAACTCAATCCATTACAAGAGAGTAGAGGGGGAGAAACATCATAAGATCCAACTATAATAGCAAAGCTCGCGATACATCAAGATCGTGCCATAGAGGGAACACGAGAGAGAATACAAGAGAGAGAGAGAGAGATCAAACACATAGCTACTGGTACATACCCTCAGCCCCGAGGGTGAACTACTCCCTCCTCGTCATGGATAGCACTGAGCTGATGAAGATGGCCACCGGTGAGGGATCCCCCCTCAGGCAGGGTGCCGGAACGGGCTCCCGAGAGGTTTTTGGTGGCTACAGAGGCTTGCGGCGGCGGAACTCCCGATCTATCTTTGTTTTTTGATGTTTTTAGGGTATATGGTAATATATAGGCGAAAGAAGTCGGTCGGGGGTGCCTCAAGGGGCCCACAAGGGTGGAGGGCGCGCCCAGGGGGTGGGCGTGCCCCCTATCTCGTGGCCTCCTTGATGCTTCCCTGGCTTGCACTCCAAGTTCCTAGGATTGCTTCTATTCCAAAAATAAGTTTCCCGAAGGTTTCATTCCGTTTGGACTCCAGTTGATATTCCTTTTCTTCGAAATAATGAAATAGGCAAGAAAACAACAATATGGGATGGGCCTCCGGTTAGTAGGTTAGTCCCAGAAATGATATAAAAGTGTAAAGTAAAGCCCATAAACATCCAAAATAGGTAATATAATAGCATGGAACAATCAAAAATCATAGATACGTTGGAGACGTATCAAGAACCAAGGTGTTGGTTTTGAACGAAAGTTCAATGCCAATGGAGTTGAGTGGGAAGAAGATCAATACCCCAAGACGAAGTTTGTTCCTCAACAAGAGAAGTATGATCCTACTTCTTTTCAAAGGGACACAAGCTCAAGATGATCTTCCACCACAAGACCACAAGCAAAAAGGCAAGGACAAGCTTCAAGAGGAGATAGATGCATTTGAAGAAGCTCCCAAGGCCTTGGGCAAGTGGGTTCCCAAGACTACATCAAGTTCTACTTCATCAAGTACAACTACAACTCCAAGGATTCCCATCAAGATGATGTGGATCCTGAAGAAGAAGAACTAGAGAGTTCTTGAGGGTGACTCCGCCAACATACTTCACTCTTATCATTTTGGCGAGGACAAGTGCAATCAACTTCCACATCTTGCACTAGTTCATGGAGTCACAAACCCTCTCGTTGGTAAGACAAGGGACAAGGTAACCTAATGCTATCATGGACATCATCTTGTGTGTGCATCACTCTATGTCTATGGATATCTTTGTTTGTTCCTTGTGGGACTAACCCGCGTAGGTATTGAAAGTACAACTCACTCCAATGGATTGCTCCGAATGATCTACATCAACATTGAGAATCCACATCTTCAACACCTACATGAAGTCATCATTGACAAAACCAAGGTTAGTTCATCCCTCATAGGGGGGATCTCACATCTAGGGGGAGCTTTACTCTAAGGATGAGCTAAGTCAACTCTAATGGTGTGAACACAACAATGCTTTATGTAAAACTGGTAACCCCACTTGTGCTTAAACGATGAGTATGACCTATGATCAAATGTTCTCATTTGACTCCTAAGTCAATATACTCATATATAGATGACCTAGTCATCGCCAATTGCTTGATAGATGCTAGAATTGTTTGTGCATTCTTTGTCACATATTTCATTTGCCATTTTATTGTGTGAGCATGTTGGATGCATATTTTACTCATTCGAGGACATCCACTTGTAGTTCGATTGTTTGGTTCCTTTTCTTTTGCCAAGTGGATGGACAAGAATGCCTAAGAACCTTCTCTAGCCATCTATGCCATTCTTGTCTCAAACTATATTCATGCTACATCACAATGTTTGATCAAATCAGATGCGAATTACTCTGTTGAGGAGCATCCGAAGTCCCCCATTCGTCATAGACTTAAACTTCTAAAACCTCTTTGTGCGTTTCGGTCTGACCGATTCATCCATTTCGGTCATACCGAGATCACTAAGTTGATCTAGGTTTTGAATCTCGGTGCAACTGATCTGAACTTTTCGGTCACACCGAGTTGCAGTAATTGCTTGCAGTCTTGCATCTCGATGCCATCGAGTTGTTCCACTCGGTCACACCGACAGGGTCAGGCTATATATACTCATGGGGTCAATTTTTTGGAAATTATTCTGAAACTCTTCACCCGCGCACAACCTGCTCTGCCTCATCGGGTCTCCAGATCATCCTCCTCGTCGCCAGCGACCTCCCACCACTGGTCTCTACCGCCGTCAACGGGATTCTGCTCCGCCGTTACCGCCGTAGCAAGTCCACCGCCGCATTAGGGTATGGACTTGAACTTTGTGCTATTCTTAACTTTGATTCCTCGCACATTGCATTGCCATGAATCTTGCCACGTTTGAAATCTTCCTATCCAGCAAAACTACTCCGTAGATTAGTCTTGGATTGAAAATTTAGGGTTAGGTTTCCGCCGAATTCATCTCGGACGAACCGATTTGTAGAAATCGGTCTCACTGAATTGGCTTAGGCCGTTGCACATGTGATTCTCGGTCTGACCGAGAATTGCAAATCGGTGTGGCCGAGATCGATTCTCTATGAAACCCTAGCAGTCTCGGTGCCATCGAACTATGACTCAGTCTTACCGAGTTCACTAGTTTAGGTTCCAAAAGCTGCTTCGGTATCACCGAGTTTACAAATCGGTAGCTCCGAAATGCTTTCTGTGGAAAACTAAAACTAAGTTTTTGACTCAATTATTTTGCAAAAACCTTTGTGCTTTGTGATGCTCATCTACTCTACCTCATCCACATCTATTCACAGGGTCTGCTGTCAGAGTTTGCATCATGTCAGATTAGAGTGACAGTCAGAACAAGTCTGAGGAGCAAGTTCAAATGAGTGAGGGCACTAGTCCCTCCAGTACCGCAGATGAGGGTAGCAGGAGCAAACCTAGTAATTTTCCAAAAGCAGCTACTAGGACAAGGAAGAAGAAAACATCTGAATCTGAGGATGAGGATTATGTGGCTATTGAGGATGAGGCCACTTCTAAGAAGAAAGTGTTGAAAAAGGAGAATGCCACAGCTGCTGCAACAAAGCTTAGAATGAAAACAAAGGTTCCAGCAAGAAGAGTTACAATGTCAAAAGCCAGAGCCTCAACTGCAGAAGCTTCTAAGTCAACAATAGAGTTCACTCTTGAACCCAAGGAAACTGGAGATGGCAAGAAGAGGAAAGAAAGGGTCAAGAAGACCTTTGCCAGAGTTATAGGCAAGCCCTCTATGAGGAGAGATTCTGATGAAGAAGAAGAGGAAGAGGTTGCTGCACCATCACCTAAAGCTCAAAAGCTCATGGGAGATGCAATCAGATTAGGGGCTGCTCCATCTAAGCCCAAAGATGCTCCAAAGGCTGCTGCTCCTAAGCCCAAGTCCGCACCTAAAAGGAACACCAGGAGTATTCCAGCTGAAGAAAAGAACAAGGCCCCAGTGCCTAAGGCTGCTGATGATGAGGAAAATGACACACTTGTCTTGAGAAAGTTGAAGCCCAAGATCCATGACCATAATGATGCTCATCCAGTTGCAGAAGACATGCATATCAGAAAGGATGCTGGACTAAGATTATGGAGACAGTCAGATCCGTATGCTGTGAGGAGGAGGACATCTGTTGACTACAGATTTCACACAAAGGAGCAACAAGATTTTTATGAGACAATTTTGCTTGACAAGAATCCCATTGTATGTGATATGAGATGGATCAACTGGGAGTACATCAAGAAGAATGAAGCTCACTATCCAGGAGTATATGATAGCTTCAAGTCTTGTGAAGTTGATGACTTTGTTGCCCAAAAGCTCACCAAGTGGAATGATGAGCTCATCATGCAGTTTTACTCCACAACTCACTTCTACCCAGATGGGAAGATCATATGGATGTCTGAAGGTACTGGTACCAATCCATAGTTGAAGAATGGGCTGAGTTGATCAATGCTCCAAAAGAAAGTGAAGATGATTTGGATGTGTATGCTGAGAAGAAGAAAGACCACAACACTATGGCTCACATGTACAGAGAGATCACAGATAAAGCTTTGGAAACTCACAAGCATGGATCTGTACACTACTTGTTGTCTGGTCTGCCTACAATCAATTGGATCCTTAGGCACACATTGCTGCCAAAGTCAGGAGATCACAAGATGATCAGAGGTCATGCTATAAACTTGCTGCACTTGTTTGATATACCTCAGAAGTTTAAAGTCATGAGTCTGATTGTGGAAACAATCAAAAGGACTGCTGATCAGAAGAGGAGTTGTGGGCATGCTCCACACATTCAAGAGCTCATCAACTCAAAGATGGGCACATGCACATATCTTTTGGATAAGGAGCATCTACCCTTATACCCTGATTTTGAAGATAACACTGTTGAGATGAATGCAGAGGAACCATCATCTGTGCAAGCACCTGAAAAGAGAGAGAAGGCAGAGGCAGAGAAAGCTGCAAATCAGCCTGTGCAAAACCGAACCGGAAACCAAAAACCGAACCAAAAAAACCAAACCGAACCGAATTTTCGGTTTTTTCAGGTTACGGTTTCAGTTCAGTTTTCAATTCTAGAAACCATTTAGCATTTGGTTTTTTTGGTTAGAAACCAAAAACCATTCGGTTAAACCGAAATAACCGAAGTTCGCGTCTGTGTGCAAGAATATGAGCTGAGCCCTTCACCACCCTTTCTTTTATAGCCATCCACTCATCCTGCTGCAGCTCAATAGGCGAGGTGGTACTAAATCTCTACAGCTCGAACCAACCAGAACCAGGGCACATCACATGCGATGTTTATTTGGGCTCAAAGTATCCAGCCCATTCGCCATTGGGCCATGTTGTCTAGCGATCCACCACGCGCGATGTCATCCCAGGCAGTTGACCGCTAAAAAAAGGGAGTTGATCGCTCAAAAAAAGCAAGGATTGGCCTGGGTTGAGGGCTCGTCGCCGCGCGGATGTGCAAGATTTTTCTATCATTCCATTTTCTGCTTCCTCCCTCATTTAATAAATCATATCTACTGCCATTTAATCAAGACCAAATCATGTGGACCTCCAACACCTACCTAATCCCTCGTATCTGCTGCTACCTAATGCATACGACTAAATCATGGCTGTCATCTAATTACCCAATCTACGTACACATTTCTCACAAGAAAATCTAACCTACATACATGTCATGAACGAAAGTGTGTGACCAAATAATTTTTTGTTGTATACAAATTCGCGTCAACTTTGGTTATTTTGGTTATTACCGTAACCGAACTGAAAGTAAATGGTTATTACCGAAACCGAACCGTATCTACGTATAAAACCATATAAACCGAAGTATAAAAACCGTATAAACCAAAAACCATATAAACCGAACCGAATCGAACCGAAAAAACCGAATGCATAGGCTGAGCTGCAAACATGCCAACTGTTGAAGAGGCATCTCAGTTTTTCCTGAAGAGCAAGCAAGATCAGCTTGGCTACTTGATTGCCTCCACCTTGAGGATTTAGAAGGGCTTGGCAACCCTGACTCAAAACCAGGAGAGCTTGGAGAGAATCATAGAGCAGAAAATTTTATGCTCTTCATGTGAAGGTCACTGAGATCCAAACTGCAGTTGAGCAACTTCAGGAGGAAGTGGAGGAGAAGAAGGGCAAGTCTACTACAGATGCATTTGCTAGAGTGCCCAGAGGACAGAGATCTGCTGCAGTGCTTGTTCCAGACACCAGAGCTACATCATCTGCACCAGCTACAACTTCAGTGCCACCAGCTCCAGCAGCCACTCCACCAGCTCCAGCTACATCAACTGATGCCTTCGTCCTTGGAGTTATCACAATGCCACCTCATGAAGACCAAGCCTGAGAGTCATTTTAGCACTATTTAGCACTATGCATTTTTATGAACTTTTTGGTAACTTGTTGCCAAAGGGGGAGAAAATGTATAGATCATAGTCTTCGAGAGAGAGTGTTGCTTTTGTTCTCTCTTGTCTTTGGTGGTTGAACTTCGTTATTTGTGTGCTCGCTTGATACATTATGTTTTTTCTTGTGAGATACTTGGATGATCGCGTGTCTGAGCATATGCTATGCTACATTAATGCTTGTTGGATGATATTATCTCTTATTTCCTCATATGATCATTCACTTTGCTTGGTGATGAGTGCATTTTCTTAATTATTATAATTTTGAGCGCTCCACCAAGATGTATGTGACATGGAAGAGTAACCCGTGATCCTAACTCATTGTGCATTTGCAGTCCAAAGCAAATTTTAGATAATGCACAAATTTAGGGGGAGCTCTTGCTTTTCACATACTTCTCAAAGCGACAATGTTTTTCAATCTTATTATCATTTGTCGAAGCTTTGATCTATATGTTGTCATCAATTACCAAAAAGGGGGAGATTAAAAGTGCAACTATTTCTGGGTGGTTTTGGTAATTCCTAACAACATATAGCTCATTGAGATAATGCTATTTCAAGATAAATATTTCAGGAAAGCTCAATGATTGGCATGGCATGGATGAGAAAAGTGGATCCTTCAAAATGCTAAGGACAAAATGATTGGCTCAAGCTCAAAGCACAAGACTCTACATTTTCTATTTTAGTGATCCAGGATCACATTGAGTCTATACGAAAAGCCAATACTATCAGGAGGGATGAGGTGTTGTTTAATGGCTTGCTTGCTCAAAGTGCTTAGTGATATGATCCAAAGCCCTCAACTACTTTCTCACATCTACATATGACCCAAACCAAAAGTCAAACTCGGCCCCACCGATTCTTTCAATCCAGCACCACCGAGTTCAGATGTCATAGCCACTGCCACGAACCCTAGTCTTTTCGGTCTCACCAATAGGGATCTCGGTCTCACCGAGTTGGGATTGTAATCTCTCTGTTTCCCTTCATAATGTTTTGGTCCAACCGAGATGAGCGATTGGTCCCACCGAGATTGCAATGCAAACTCTCTGTTTTCCTTTCGTAACGTTTCGGTCTCACCGAGATGAGTGAACCGGTCCCACCGAGTTTGCCTGACCAACTCCCTGGTTAGCTTATTACCAAAATCGGTCCCACTGAGTTTGTGTAGTTGGTCTCACTGAGATTATGTTATGCCCTAACCCTAACCATATCGGTCCCACCGAGTTGACATGTCGCTCCCACCGAAAATCCTAACGGTCACATTATTTGCTAAATCGGTCCGACCGAGTTTCACGCTTCGGTCCCACCGATATTGGTAAGTTGTGTGTAACGGTTAGATTCGGTGTGGAGGCTATATATACCCCTCCACCCACTCTTCATTCATGGAGAGAGCCATCAGAACATGCCTACACTTCCAACTTACATTTTCTGAGAAAGAACCACCTACACTTGTGTTGAGGTCAAGATATTCCATTCCTACCATATGAATCTTGATCTCTAGCCTTCCCCAAGTTGCCTTCCACTCAAATCTTGTTTCCCCCAAATCCATATCCCGTGAGAGAGAGTTGAGTGTTGGGGAGACTATCATTTGAGGCACAAGAGCAAGGAGTTCATCATCAACACACCATTTGTTACTTCTTGGAGAGTGGTGTCTCCTAGATTGGCTAGGTGTCACTTGGGAGCCTTCGACAATATTGTGGAGTTGAACCAAGGAGTTTGTAAGGGCAAGGAGATCGCCTACTTCGTGAAGATCTACCCTAGTGAGGCAAGTCCTTCGTGGGTGGCTGCCATGGTGGGATAGACAAGGTTGCTTCTTCCTGGACCCTTCGTGGGTGGAGCCCTCCGTGGACTCGCGCAACCGTTACCCTTCGTGGGTTGAAGTCTCCATCAACATCGATGTACAATAGCACCACCTATCGGAACCACGACAAAAACATCCGTGTCTCCAATTGCGTTTGCCTTCTCAAACTCCTCCCCTTTACCTTCATATGTAACTGTTTTACATTCCGCTGCTATACTCTTAGAATTGCATGTGTAGGTTGATTGCTTGACTTGTGCTAAGTTGCTAAAATCTGCCAAGAACTAAAATTGGGAAAAGGCTAGATTTTTATTTGGTCAAGTAGTCTAATCACCCCCCTCTAGACATACTTTCGATCCTACACCCGGTAGGCATCCCACCTTTTTTTTCAACAATTATCGATTAGTATCGGTTGAACCTAAGTTTTTGCTTCTTGACATGATGTGTGCTATCCTTGAAATGTCATTTTATTTTGTTTTGCTTGCTGTTTGAATAAAATATCAAGATCTGAAATTCTTAAATGTTAGAGAGTCTTCACATAGTTGCATAATTATTATAATACTATATGTGCTTCACTTATATCTTTTGGAGTAGTTTGTCATTTCCTCTAGTGCTTCACTTATACCTTTTTAGAGCATGGTGGTGGTTTTATTTTGTAGAAATTATTGATCTCTCATGCTTCACTTATATTTTTTTGAGAGTCTTTTAGAACAGCATGGTATTTGCTTTGGTCACAAAATTGGTCATAATATGATGGGCATCCAAGTTGGCTATAATAAATACTATCATAGAAAGTGCATTGAATACTATGATCAATTTGATACTTGATAATTGTTTTGAGATATGAGGGTGGTAATATTAGAGTTATGCTAGTTGAGTAATTGTGAATTTGAGAGATACTTGTGTTAAAGTTTGTGATTCCCATAGCATGCACGTATGGTGAACTGTTATGTGATGAAGTCAGAGCATGATTTATTTATAGATTGTTTTCCTTATGAGTGGCGGTCCGGGACAAGCGATGGTCTTTTCCTACCAATCTATCCCCCTAGGAGCATGCGTGTAGTACTTCGTTTCGATAACTAATAGATTTTTTGCAATAAGTACGTGAGTTCTTTATGGCTAATGTTGAGTCGATGGATTATATGCACTCTCACCCTTCCACCATTGCTAGCTTCTCTAATACCGCGCACCTTTCGCCGGTATCATACACCCACCATATACCTTCCTCAAAATAGCCACCTTATCTACCTATTATGGCATTTCCATAGCCATTTCGAGATATATTGCCATGCAACTTTCCACCATTCCGTTTATTATGACACACTCCATCATTGTCATATTGCTTTTGCATGATCATGTAGTTGACATCGTATTTCTGGCAAAGCCACCTTTATAATTCTTTCATACATGTCATTATTTATTCATTGCATATACCGGTACACCGCCGGAGGCATCCACATAGAGTCATATTTTGTTCTAAGTATTGAGTTGTAATTCTTGAGTTGTAAGTAAATAAAAGTGTGACGATCTTCATTATTAGAGCATTGTACCAAGTGAGGAAAGGATGATGGAGACTATAATTCCCCCACAAGTCGGGATGAGACTTCGGACTTCATGAAAAATAAAAGAGGCCAAAGAATCCCAAATAAAAAGAAGAGGCCAAAGAAGCCCACCAAAATAAAAAAAGAAAAGGAGAGAAGGGACAATGTTACTATCCTTTTACCACACTTATGCTTCAAAGTAGCACCTTGATCTTCATGATAGAGAGTCTCCTATGTAGTCACTTTCATATACTAGTGGAAATTTTTCATTATAGAACTTGGCTTGTATATTCCAATAATGGGCTTCCTCAAATTGCCCTAGGTCTTCGTGAGCAAGCAAGTTGGATGCACACCCACTTAGTTTCTTTTTGAGCTTTCATACACTTATAGCTCTAGTGCATCCATTGCATGGCAATCCCTACTCACTCACATTGATATCTATTAATGGGCATCTCCATAGCCCGTTGATACGCCTAGTTGATGTGAGACTATCTTCTCCTCCTTTTTGTCTTCTCCACAACCACCATTCTATTCCACCTATAGTGCTATGTCCATGGCTCACGCTCATGTATTGTGTGAAGATTGAAAAAGTTTGAGAACATCAAAAGTATGAAATAATTGCTTGGCTTGTCATCGGGGTTGTGCATGATTAAATACTTTGTGTGATGAAGATAGAGCATAGCCAGACTATATGATTTTATAGGGATAGCTTTCTTTGGCCATGTTATTTTGAGAAGACATTATTACTTTGTTAGTATGCTCGAAGTATTACTATTTTTATGTCAATATTAAACTTTTATTTTGAATCATTTGGATCTGAACATTCATGCCACAATAAATAAAATTACATTGAGAATTATGCTAGGTAGCATTCCACATCAAAAATTCTGTTTTTATCATTTACCTACTCGAGGACGAGCATGAATTAAGCTTGGGGATGCTTGATACGTCTCCAACATATCTATAATTTTTCATTGTTCCATGCTATTGTATTACCTGTTTTGAATGTTTAATGGGCTTTACTATGCACTTTTATATTATTTTTTGGGACTAACCTATTAACCTAGAGCCTAGTGTGAGTTTCTGTTTTCTCCTTGTTTTTGAGTTTTACAGAAAAGGAATACGAAACGGAGTCTAATTGACGTGCCAATTTTTGATAATTTTTTATGGACCAAAAGAAGCCCCTGGAGTGAAAGAGTTGGGCCAGAAGAGTCCCGGGCTGCCCACGAGGGTGGAGGGCGCGCGCACCCCCCCTACGCGCGTCTCCTGCCTCGTGGACTGCCCGGAGACCCCCCTGACGTGAGACCTACGCCAAAAATTCTTATAAATACTGAAACCTCCAAAAAACACAATAGATCGGGAGTTCCACCGCCGCAAGCCTCTGTAGCCACCAAAAACCTCTCGGGAGCCCGTTCTGGCACCCTGCCCGAGGGGGAATCCATCACCGGTGGCCATCTTCATCATCCCGACGCTCTCCATGACGAGGAGGGAGTAGTTCACCCTCGGGCTGAGGGTATGTACCAGTAGCTATGTGTTTGATCTCTCTTTTCTCGTGTTCTTGAGGTGATACGATCTTGATGTGTCACGAGCTTTGCTATTATAGTTGGATCTTATGATGTTTCTCCCCCTCTACTATCTTGTGATGAATTGAGTTTTCCCCTTGAAGTAATCTTGTCGGATTGAGTCTTTAAGGATTTGAGAACACTTGATGTATGTCTTGCCGTGCTTATCTGTGGTGACAATGGGATATTCACATGATCTACTTGATGTATGTTTTGGTGATCAACTTGCGGGTTCAGCGAACTTATGCATAGGGTTGGCACAGGTTTTCGTCTTGACTCTCCGGTAGAAACTTTGGGGCATTCTTTGAAGTGCTTTGTGTGGGTTGAATAGATGAATCTGAGATTGTGTGATGCATATCGTATAATCATACCCACGGATACTTGAGGTGAAATTGGAGTATCTAGGTGATATTAGGGTTTTGGTTGATTTGTGTCTTAAGGTGTTATTCTAGTACGAACTCTATGATAGATCGAATGGAAAGAATAGCTTCATGTTATTTTACTATAGACTCTTGAATAGATTGACCAGAAAGGATAACTTTGAGGTGGTTTCGTACCCTACAATATCTATTCTTTTGTTCTCCGCTATTAGTGACTTTGGAGTGACTCTTTGTTGCATGTTGAGGGATAGTTATATAATCCAGTTATGTTATTATTGTTGAAAGAACTTGCACTAGTGAAAGTATGAACCCTAGGGCTTGTTTCCTAGCATTGCAATACCGTTTGTGCTCACTTTTACCACTTGTTACCTTGCTGTTTTTATATTTTCAGATTACAAATACTCATATCTACCATCCATATTGCACTTGTATCACCATCTCTTCGCCGAACTAGTGCACCTATACAAGTTACCATTGTATTGGGTGTGTTGGGGACACAATAGACTCTTTGTTATTTGGTTGCAGGGTTGTTTGAGAGAGACCATCTTCATCCTACGCCTTCCATAGATTAATAAACCTTAGGTCATCCACTTGAGGGAAATTTGATACTGTCCTACAAACCTCTACACTTGGAGGCCCAACAACGTCTACAAGAAGAAGGTTGCATAGTAGACATGAGGGCGATATTGTTGTAGATGATCGATGGAGCCATCGAGCCTTCTAGTGAAGGCACAGTGGAACTCTCAATGAAAGCACCAATGTCGGTGTCAAAACCGGCAGATCTCGGGTAGGGGGTCCCGAACTATGTGTCTAAGGATCGAAGGTAACAGGAGGCAGGGGACACGATGTTTACCCAGGTTCAGGCCCTCTTAATGGAGGTAATACCCTACTTCCTGCTTGATTGACTTTGATGAGTATAGGGGTTACAAGAATTGATCTACCTCAAGATCGTGATGGCTAAACCCTAGATGTCTAGCATGTATGATTGTGATTGTCTCTACGGACTATGCCCTCCGGTTTATATAGGCACCGGAGGGGACTAGGGTTGTACAAAGTCGGTTTACAGAGGAAGGAAATTATACATCCGGACGCCAAGCTTGCCATCCACGCAAAGGAGAGTCCCATCCGGACACGTGAGAAGGCCTTCTATCTCGTATCTTCACGGCCCATCAGTCAGGCCCATGTCACATAGGCTCCCGTGGACCCCACAGTCCAGGACTCCCTCACCCGTCTGCGTGAGACTACAAAGTTTGCTAGAATCTGGCAGCAGGGCTGCCGGAGCAGTTGGGGCGGTGCGCCATCGGCTCATCCAGGAAGAAGGGGTCGGGAGTCTTCTTAGGGATCTAGATGTATTTTTTTTCTTTTCCGGGGTTGCCTTGAAATGTCGGTTGGTTATTAGATCTGAGAGTGTATTTCGCAAAAAAAATGCAGACAACAATAGTGACAAGATTTTTAAAAGGGTTGTTAAATGTTGAAACTTGTGCTAGTCATAATCTAAGATTTTTGAAGGTTCAAATTTGTATCAATTAAGGTATGGAAGAAAAGTACTACAGTTTGTCATCACAAGTGTCATCTCTAACGCCGACCCGCAAAAGTTTCCGGTATACTCCCTCCGTCCGGTGAAGAATGTACATCTAGAAATTTTAGGACAAATTATGGAGTTAAGTAAAAAAAATGCATTGGGAAGATGCAAGCCACCATCTCTCTTCTCTTTAATTACCCAACCCCCAATAAGCTAAGTGCATGTAAAAATTAAGAAGACAATGTGTAGATTGCTATTGGTCTTGATTACCGTGTGATGAGAGAGAAGTATTTTTATTCTATTTTAAAGTGCATTGGGAAGATAAAGTACACTCTTTTGTGGACAAATTTTGAAGCCAAACATACACTCTTCACCGGACAGATGGAGTATGTCTATTTTTATGTCCGGACATGGCCGCGGACATGATGGCGGAGTGAGCCATCCAATGCTAATCACAAAGTATCCGGGTGGGAGAAGAAAAAGTAAGTGAGGACCATGTATGTGGTGGGATTTGTGGTGTGGTGTCTGATTGGGAGAAGAGAAATGAGAGGAGGACCATGCATGTGAAGAGAGAGAAAAGAGGGGAGGATCACGCGTAGGCTTTTGGTTTGTCAAGTGGATGTCCAGACTCCGGTATAGCTCTCCCACATTTGTCTCACTTTTACTGGAAAACGGATGTCCGTACCACTTCATGGACCGATAAGGGTCTCCATTTTATTGCAAAAGTGAATAAAAATGTTCAGTCAAATATAATATATACCGGTATTTTGCGGGTCTTCCTTGGAGATGCCCTTAGGATCACAAAAATTAAACCCTCGCATCCAAGAACAACTACTCGTCAAACATTTGGGCCATCAGTCGGGACCCATCGACATGGGAGGACACGTTCGAGTTTCGGCCGGAGCGGTTCCTGTGAGGACCGATGGCAACGTGGATGCTCTAGGGAAAGACTTCGAGCTCATCCCTTTCAGCACAGGGCAGAGGATCTGCGTTGAGAAGCTGGCCGGCATGGTGCTCGTGCAGTACTTCCTAGGTATGCTGGTGCATGCGTTTGAGTGGCGGTTGTCGGAAGTCGAGAAGCTGGAAATGGAGGAGTTGTTCGGCCTGACCATGCCCAAGACTGTGGCACGCGGGACATTGTCACCGTACGGTTGGCGCCAGCCGCGTACGTGTGATGGCGCGTCACGTGTGCACGATTGCAGAGATCCTCTAGACTATCCCACGGATATGGATGTGGGATCATGTCATTCAACCGCATTCTTTAAATGTCATCCCTTCTCAGGTTCACCCAATTTAAAATTCAAATGCATAACGCATGATTACAATAAAAAAGAGGCCGATGTTCGTAGTTTTCACATGTCGGATCACAAAAATATCTTAGTCCAATAGTACGTTCAAACAAATGAAGTTCTGGCCCTGCCAGGCCGGCTCGCTCTGCCGCCTCGCCATCCGCCTCCTGCTCGCCCGCTTGGCCTTCAAGTTGGCCTTCAAGTGCTTCAATATTCTGAGACGAACGGCTTGCACAATTTGCATCATGATCTCACTTCTCCATCTTCAAGGTCATCATCTTCGAAACCTCCGAAGCAGCCATGATCTCAACCTTCTTCTCTTTGAGCATGGCCATCTTCTCTTCGAGCTTGAGATTCTTATCGATCACCGTCACAAACATGTTAAACCTCTCGGCCTTTTTTCCTCCTTGACGTTGGAGCGCTTGACACATATCTCCTCCTTCTTCGCCAAGATGTTCTCGTACCTCTTCATCATCTTGTCCGCCGGCCCTTCTATTTTCTCCTCCTCCTCCTCTCACTTATTTCCCTGGAACTCTCTTTTAGCATTCATGGGCGGCTCTTTTGTTGGGTCGGTTGCATCACCCGCTTCTTTCTCGTTGCGGATTCTAGTAGTCTTGACAATGTTGGCAATGAATAAATTACACTTGGGTTGCCCACTCAATTTCAACACCAACAATGCATGAGGACGAAGTTCCTCCTCTCCACCTTCAAGAACGAGTTGCACGCATGGGAAGGCTATGAAGAAACATTCTTGTCAAGTTGCATATCCGGCCAAATGACCAACAAATAGAGCTTATTTGGCCAACAGGTTGCATAATCGGCCAGATGGCCAACACATGGAACAACTTACTTGCTCGGTTATTTGTTCACCACTTTGTCATCGACCGATTAGTTGTTTCAAATGGCGTCCAATACTTGGACACAACCGCTTGGATGATGTATCATCGATGGTTGAGCGACTTCATCCCACGGTTGCGGATGAATTCATCGTGGTAGGGCTTGAAATGTTTGTGCTCATGAAACCAAATATGAATGTTGGGCCAAAATGTTGTGCCTTCTTGCCCCGTGCCATTGATCGGATTGATACTAGTGGACAACCACACATCGCACAACAACTCCTCCTCCCGCGTGTTCACTTTATCTACTCTACGCCTCAACGAAGGCCTTCCTTTGGATTTGTAGACCATGATGCCTATCCGCATCTGCGCTTCCGGGATGGCCACAACTGCCATAGGTGGAAAGGGGCAAGACGCCGCCATCGCTTGCAGGAGCATGAGAGAGGGGAGCTAGGGCTTCCCATGTGATTCCCTTGCATGCATCACGATCGTCTGCGTAATATCCAATGTGCGACAGGTCCTACGAAGGAGAAATCGTCCAGGTAGCTTTGCGGAGTAGCGGCCCTTTTACGTCGGCGTGACGGGCCCTCATGGGTGAGAGAGGCCAATGGGGTGCTGCGTGGATACTGGAAGATCTGATTTGTCGGTAAGTACATCCAAAGGCTGACGACCTCTAATTGCTGAGAGGGCTCCTAGGTAGCTCTAGTTGCTGTCTTCGTGATCTTACCGACTTCCATTGCTATGTTTTACTTGTAGGCTCAAAATTGGTGTTTCGCTGCTAGGTACCCAAGATGTGATACCAACTAGTTACCCTAACCCCATATATAGTCGTTTTGTGTAATTTACTCTTCGTGAGCAGATTTTTTTTCTATGCACCGAATAAGTGGAGGGAGGGAGGTCAAAGTAACAATTATGACAACAACAAACTCCACTTTAATAGTAGATATATGAGTCAAAAACCTATCAAAACCGAGTGTCCCCTTCGATTTTTTAGACACTGTGTCCCAGCGATTGTTGGTACTCTGCAATGGGTCAATATGGCACGGCCCAGGAGTGAGTGAGTGTAGGGGCGCACGTCTACCAATCACCCGACGCATAACGCACATGGGAAAAACTTAAGGCACAATGGTATGTTTCAAATGTACCTATAATTTTATTATTATTTCATGCTATTAGATTATCACTTTTACACACTTTTATAATATTTTATAATGTTTTTATGGACTAACCTATTAACTTAGTGCCAAGTGTCTGTTCCTGTTTTTTTGCTTGTTTTTGAGTCCAAAAAAATACCTAGGAAGGTCCAACACGACGCCATTTTTGACGATTTTTTATGGACCAGAAGGAACACTATAAGATTTGAGAGACGTCGAGAGAAGGCTTGAGGGGCCCACAGGCCAGGTGCCCACACCACATGAGCTTGTTGGGCTTCGTGCATTGTTTGACCTAATTCCATCGCCATAAATTCTTATAAATAACAAAACTATCCATCATTCCTTCAGAAGACTTTTATCGCCGCCACAAGCCTATGTTCTGAAGATATCCTATTTGTAGCCCTATTCCAGAGTTCTGCCGGAGGGGGAAGCCATTGGAGGATGCCTCTTAATCAACCTTGCCGCCTCCATAATGATGTGTGAGTTGTTTAGTTAGAACCTACGGGTCCATAGAAGTAGCTAGATGGTTCACAATACCATGTTCATCTCTTTTTGGATCTTCAATACCATGTTCTCCTTTTCTGTATGTAATTTTCCGGTGTCTTTATTGGACATGATGAATTTTGAGTTTATGATCAGATTGTTCATTGAATTTTATTGAATCTTGTAAGTGCATCTAGTGCCCCTTAGTGGTTTTGGTGTATTGAAGACTTATAGGTTAAGGGACTAATGTGTTTATGAGTGTACACAGGTCTATAAGTCTATGAGGAGTTCGATATTTACAGAGAAAGTCGACCCCTAAAAATTAATATCTTCGACTGAAGATTTTGGTATTCCTGAAGACTTTCATGAAGACTTTGAAAGTGAAGAAATTGGTGTGTCCGTGAAGACTTGATATTCGTGCGAGGAATATGAAGCTTGAAGACTTTCATTTTCATAGTTTTGTTTTTCTCTTTCTTTGAGTCATAGGAAACACCGTACTGTTAAAGGGGGTCGAGGAAATACTAAGGAAAAATTTCCATGTGATGCTCAACTCAAAATCCTATACCTACCAATCCCTTCGAGTGAAGCCTTTGGAAATCTCATACAGTTCAGTCAATCTCTTCAGTGGCAGAGACGAAGTTCTTCTGGTCGCTGAGGAATTTGTCCTGACTGAGGAGTTAGGAATTCGCCAGTGTGGATTGCCTACACAGTGAGGAACATGATAGCCCTGAGGAATTTGAGAGTAAAATTTCCGACCGTTGCTGTGCTGCGCGCCAGCTGTCCCAAAATATCTTATCCACCTAACGGTCATATCAGACAAGGGCATTTATGTCTTATCATGTCGGGCTGCTCCCTAGGCTATAAATAGCCGCCCCCTACAACCACTAGCTGGTTGGCTACTCCGAGAGAAACTTGACACTTGTCATTTGAGAGCAACCCATCCTCCGAGGACTTTGAGCGAAAATCATCAAGTGAGGAAAAACCCAAACCCAAACACCTACAAACCCCAAAGTGATTGAGCATCACTGAAGAGATTGATCCTGCGTGGATCCGACGCTTGTTACCTTTGAAGACTGTGCTTCTTCCAGACGGTTAGGCGTCATGGTCTAGAGCATCCAAGAGGAATTGTGGATCGCCGAGTGACCGAGTCTGTGAAGGTTTGGAAGTCGCCTGAAGACTTACCATGAGTGATTGGACGAGGTCTGTGTGACCTTAGTTCAAGGAGAACATAGTGAGGACTTGGTGTCCTGAGCTGCGTGCTCAGCAACTGGGTGTCCGGGACTATTGTCCTTGAGTTTAAATACTCAGCCGCTCCAACCAGACGTACAACTGAGACGGCAGTTGGAACTGGTCTACCAAATCATTGTCTTCACCAACCTAACTGGTTCTATTTCCTCAACTCTTTCATTTCCTCATTACTGTGTTGAGTGATTGTTCATATCTGTGTTTGAAGACTTTGACTGAAGACTTTCTCAATTTCCTCAGTTCAATTTCTTCAGTCTGTTTGTCTTCATCTTGTGTTATTATGTGTTTACGCTTTCTGTACTCTGTGTTTGTCTTCATTTCATCATGATGACTATGTGTGTATTCTTTTATGCTTACTTCTGAGTACTTATTCCGCTGCAAGTAGTTCTTCGCTAAGGAATTTCCTCACCGGCAAATTCCTTAGTGAAGAATTCATAAAAATCGCCTATTCACACCCCCTCTAGTCGATATAACGCACTTCCAATTGGTATCAGAGCGAGGTACTCCCTTATTCTGTGTTATTTTGTTTTAACCACCTGGAGTTCTAGTTATGTCGACTGCAGGATTGAGGAACGTTTCCTGCCCCATCTTTGACGGTCATGAGTTTCCTCGGTGGAAGGCCATGATGAAAAAGTGACTCATGGCTATGGACAGCAAACTGTGGACCATCACCGAGATCGGTCTTACCGATCTATGCAAGATGGCTGAAGCTAATGACATTCGCAAGTACACTCTACTCAACCTCACAGTGAAGGATGTCATCTGCTCAAGTCTGTCCCAAAATCAGTTCAGGAACGTCATGCATCTCAATCACGCGAAACTAATCTGGGACCGTCTCTCTGAGGTCTATGATGGACATCTAACTCGTCATGATCCTTGGTTTGAGGATTACAAGGAATCTCTCAAAGAGATGACATTCGAACCAGAATCATCATCTTCCAACCCTTGCCTTATGGCAAACAGTGCTAAGGTAACCGAATGCTACCTATCCGAGTCCAGTGATGATGAATCTGGCAATGAATTTGGACCTAGCTATGATAAACTTGCTTCCCTTGCCACTAAACAACAAAGAGCTTTGGAAAAAGTTCATGACATGCTAAATAAGAGCGATGATATGTTGGGTGAAGAAATGGATCAGTCAAAAGCCTTGGCTGAAAGTCTTCAGGGACTCCATTCCAAGTTTGACGATCTTCAAGGTCATCATAACGCTCTCTTATCTGATCACGAGAAACTTTCTCTTGAACTTCTTCAAAGAAAGCAAGATCTTGAGAAGCTAAGAGTGAGTTATGAAGATCTTCAGAAGGATCGCGATTCATTACTTTCTCAACAAATCAGCGCTACTCAGGAAGAATTTGTTCCTCCATGCTTAAAGTGCATCGAACATGAATCTGTTAATTCTTCACCTAAATGTTCAAATGCTTCAACTGTTACAAATTCTTCACCTGCCTCTGCTATCACTAATTCCTCATCTGAGGACATTGCTAGTATCACTGACGATGCAGGGCTAAAGGAATTGTATATGACAGGCATGTACAAAAGCCTCAAAGGGCATCAGACTCTTTGTGATGTGCTCAAAAAGCAGATCCTCAACAGAAACCCTAGGAAAGAGGGTATTGCCTTTGAGAGGAAACTCAATGCTGATGGAACATATTGGAAGCCTGAGCAGTACCCCAAAACCTCATGGGTTGCTGCAAAGGGACCTCCAGTTGATCCATCTAACTTATCTGGCTTTACATGTGAATCTCCTCATTCTTCTGATAAGTCATTTGACTCCAACTATAAACTGTTCAAAAATCAGAATGGTGAGGTATTTGCTAGATATGTTGGGACTAACTGCAGGAACGGTTCCCCTATGAAGAAAATCTGGGTCCCCAAAAGTTATGTTGAAAGTCTTTAGGTGAATGTCCTCATGACACCACCAGTGAAGAACAGGAACCCCAGACCCAATTCTTCATATGGACCTAATTCTTCACAGGGATCAAATTCCTCAAATGGATCAAAGTCCTCATATGAACATCATCGTGCTAACCCTTCTGTTTCGCAGGGTAGAGCTAAGGGCTATGAATATGCGCATTATTCTTCAAATCATTATGTTCATAAGTCCTCAAAGAATTTCTCTGCTTATTCATATGCTTACCCTAACCCCTCTTATGTGAAACGAAGTGGACTAGCTTCTATGCCACCTTTCTCATATGGTGCTCGCAGAGTGATGAACTCTTTGCCACCACTTCAGATGTGGGTGGTGAAGAAAAAGAACTAAATTTTTTCGCAGGGTCGGGTCTCCAGACGTGCTTTGACGTCTGAAGAATTTGCTGGGGGGCTGACAAAAATGCCTGAAAGGACGCAGGAGAATCATGATGAAATGATTTCTCATTTCACATGTCCTCACACTGCTTATCTGTGCCAAGTGCTTCACCAACTATGCGCTCACGGCCAAGTTCCTCAGCAATACCCTCACGGCCAGAATCTTCAAAGCCCTCACGGCCAGTTACTCATGCTGCTCCTGCTCCTCCAAAGTCCTCAGCTCCTGCTCCTCCAAAGTCCTCAGCTGCTCCGGCAAAGTCCTCAACACCTGTACATCTAGCCACGTGCCAAAGGACTACAGGCATCTCTATTACCTCTGGTGCCTCAGCGAGTTCCTCAGCTGCACCAAAATCTTCATTAGGCCCCACTCTGCTGAAGACAAAGGCAACGGCTGGTCGAGGTCCTTGGCCAAGTCTGAAGAAGAAACAGGTTGGCTTCCAAGTGCCATCTGACAATGAAGCTGATGATGATGAACTTGCAGAAATCATCAGAGAAAGACAAGAAAGGGCCGCTAGAGCCAAAGGCACAAATGTGCCACTGCTTTTGGATCCAAGGGCGATCCTCGATTACATTGATCTCTGGCACAAGGACCCAAACACTCCTATGCCTGATTTTCATTTGACTCCTCGCCAAAGTCACATGATGACCCATTTCATCACTAAAGAGAAATGGAAATTTGAGAAGGCTAGGCAGATCAAGAAGGCTCAGTTCAGGAAAGAGAAGTTCATGAAGAAAAATGTTGTCAAAATGACAACCGATGAACTCCTAAAGATCCAGTCTGAAATCAAAGCCCTCAGTGATGATTTCAACGCTTACTATGCTGATTGGCAAGGAGCCAAAGTCAGGTTTGTGAAACTGACTGAGAAGTTCACCAATGTTGCAGCCCCATCGCAACAAGAAATTCCTCAAGCTGAAGCTTCTACTCAGCCAACTGAAGAACATGCCAGCACCGCTGATGATTTTCAGGCTGCTGATGAAAATGCTAGTTCCAGGGCTGATGACTCCATTCTAGCCGTTGAAGAAATTGCCAGGGCATCCACTAGGGGTGCGCCTGAAGAAAATGAAGAAGTCAGGGCAACTGCATCAGTTGCGCCTAAGGAAATTCAAACAGATTCCTCAGCTCCTCCTGCGCCTACACCAACTCCTACCCTTCCATCTGCATCAGATGTGAGGAAGACCAAGGCTGCAGAGCGAGCTGCAGTGAAGAAAAGGAAAGCATCAGCTGCTTCAGATTCTTCAGCTCCGAAGAAAATGAAGCCTATGACCATCTCACTTGAAAATCCAATTGATGTTGTTCCGATTTCCACCATGCCATCAAAGGACCATGTTCCTTTTGGTGAAGAGTATGTGATCCCCAGCGGATCTGATGAAGAAAATCATTCTGCTGCTTCGTCAGAGCAGATTGATGAAGAAATTGAAGTGGATGCGATCCCTTCAACGCCTGTTGCTTCCTCGCCAATGCCTCAGTTCACAGCTGAAGAGGCTAGCGTTGAAGAAATTGAAGATGAAGACGTGGACATTGGCTGCACAACGCCCGTGATGAATGATGACTTTTGGGAAAGTCAGCACCCTAATTCTCCACTCTTCACCCGAATACAACAAATACCTCAGTCCCCTGCACCAACCATTCAAATGGGCTCTGAAGAAACTCATCCCCCCTCGTCTGTGCATGAAGAAATTCCAGCCACTAGTGCTGAAGAAACGGCTGTTGCTGATCCTCTGAACACACAGACTACAACTGAAGAGGCACCAAAAATTCCTCAGCCTGAAGAACCTGAGATTATGATTCCTGAGGTTGTGCTGCAACTCACAGACACTCCAGTGCCCAAACCAAAGGATCCATTCTCAAAGAAGCAAAAGTTCAAGGCTGAAGAATTCTTCAGCGAGCATGTGTTCTTCATAGATTACAACGCCTATGATTCTGCTCGCATAAGGAAGAGCCGTTTCTAGACTGCTAGTCAAGCCAATTTCTATTCCTCGGTACTGTTCAACAAAGGCAAAGTCTTCGATCATGAACATATTCCTCATGCGGACATGGAGTCTCTGCCGTGCTTCGAGCCAGTCCTCAGTGTTCTTCACTATGCTGGATTGCTGAATTTCTGCACTGACATTTGTGATTGGAATGAAGAACTCATTCTTCAATTCTATGCGACGCTGCACATCACAGGAAATTCTGAAGATGTGAACTCATGGATCCTGGACTGGATGTCTGAAAATACTCACTACAAGGCACCAGCTACTGAATTGCTTCGTGTCTTACCACTCAGCCCTCCCCTTGACGGTGCTCGTTTCGTCTACAGTGAACTTGAGCTTTCAAATCATTACATGCAAGTGCTGATGAAGCCTTTGAAGCCAGGGCAGGCCCCTCGAACCAAATTCCTCGTCAAGGAATTACTGTATGTGCCTCGGACTGTCTATCGCATTCTGACGAAGACAATGAGTCCTATCAAAGGCCACGACTCAAATGATGAAGAAGTCGTTGGCATCATGAAGAATATGCTTTTCAATATCATTCATGGCGTTCCCGTCAACTTCCATGATTTCTTCATGAGGACTCTGGCGAGCATTGCTATGTCACCATTTGAGCTGAAGCCTTATGCACCATGGATTATGGGGTTCATCAGGACAAGGTCTTCACTCAATTACAAAGCTGATACTCTGAACCACGACAGCTACTAGCCTCCAATTGAAGTCCTCAAACGGACATTTTCCTCAGCTGATGACAAAGGCAAGGCAACTACTGTGATAGATGAAGGCGTTCGTCCATTGGATGGTCAATTTCGCAAGGCTGCATCCTACTCCACCAATGATGACTCTGCCACACATGACTCCGCCACACATGACTCTGACGCCAAGCAAAATCCTCAAGCCACAGCACCCAGGGTGATGACTGATCGTGAGTTTCTCCTCAGTCTTCATCAGAAAGTTGATCGCAATCATAAATGGGTCAAGCGTCAGTTTGGTTCAATTCTTCACAACATGACATCAACACACAATGCAGTGAAGAAAAACCACTACTACCTCCATTAAACCTTCAACCGTACCTGGGCTATTCTATCTCATGTCTACAACGCAGAAGATCTGAAGAGAATGGGTCTCAAGGAAGAATTTGACTGGTCTGCACCTCCACCGAAGAGATTCAAGAAGGTCAAGGTTCCTTCCTTGGTGGCCAGCTCCTATTCTTCATCGCGCGACACTGATGAAAATGAAGACTTGGACGACACTGCAGCAGGCCCTACTACGACAACCGACCCCGACAACGCTGACGCTCCTCCATCAACTTGATATTCTTCAGGGGCGTTAGTCCTCAGTTTCGATCCTTTTGGTCATTCAATGACAAAGGGGAAGAAATTTGAGTTAGTCTTCAAGCGGGTCTATTATATGGGCGTTTTTGCTAAGTTACAACTCTCGTTCTTCTGAAACTTTATTGGATCGAGTTGTAAACTTAAACCTGACGGTGCTCTGATACTTTTGATGCACTGTGCTCTGATACTCTTGATGTGTTATTCTACATGATTGTTCCTCATTAATATTATTGCACGCATGTTGAATTTCATCAGGCACCATATTTCATCATGCATTTCAAATTCTTCATATTATATGTCAAATGCATGTATGAATTACAAGATATAGGGGGAGATCTCCATGATTCAACTCTTCAAGTGTGCATTGCTTCAAAAGCAAATTCCTCACTATGCACATCTTCAGGGGGAGTTCCTCTATATCTTGCAATCAAATTCCTCAATATCAGTACTTACACTTCATATGTTTATCCCCGTTGAAAACTTAACCTATATTGTCATCAATCACCAAAAAGGGGGAGATTGTAAGTGCATCTAGTGCCCCTTAGTGATTTTGGTGTATTGAAGACTTATAGGTTAAGGGACTAATGTGTTTATGAGAGTACACAGGTCTATAAGTCTATGAGGAGTTTGATATTTAGAGAGAAAGTCGACCCCTAAAAATGAATATCTTCGACTGAAGATTTTGGTATTCCTGAAGACTTTCGTGAAGACTTTGAAAGTGAAGAAATTGGTGTGTCCGTGAAGACTTGATATTCATGCAAGGAATATGAAGCTTGAAGACTTTCTTTTTCATAGTTTTGTTTTTCTCTTTCTTTGAGTCATAGGGAACACCGTACTGTTAAATGGGGGTCGACGAAATACTAAGGAAAAATTTCCATGTGATGCTCAACTCAAAATCCTATACCTACCAATCCCTTCGAGTGAAGCCTTTGGAAATCTCACACAGTTCAGTCAATCTCTTCAGTGACAGAGACGAAGTTCTTCTGGTCGCTGAGGAATTTGTCCTGACTGAGGAGTTAGGAATTCGCCAGTGCGGATTGCCTACACAGTGAGGAACATGATAACCCTGAGGAATTTGAGAGTCAAATTTCCGACCGTTGCTGTGCTGCGCGCCAGCTGTCCCAAAATATCTTATCCACCTAACGGTCATATCAGACAAGGGCATTTATGTCTTATCATGCCGGGCTGCTCCCTAGGCTATAAATAGTCGCCCCCTACAACCACTAGCTGGTTGGCTGCTCCGAGAGAAACTTGACACTTGTCATTTGAGAGCAACCCATCCTCCGAGCACTTTGAGCGAAAATCATCGAGTGAGGAAAAACCCAAACCCAAACACCTACAAACCCCAAAGTGATTGAGCATCACTGAAGAGATTGGTCCTGTGTGGATCCGACGCTTGTTACCTTTGAAGAATGTGCTTCTTCCAGACGGTTAGGCGTCATGGTCTAGAGCATCCAAGAGGAATTGTGGATCGCCGAGTGACCGAGTCTGTGAAGGTTTGGAAGTCACCTGAAGACTTACCACGAGTGATTGGACGAGGTCTATGTGACCTTAGTTCAAGGAGAATACGGTGAGGACTTGGTGTCCTGAGCTGCGTGCTCAGCGACTGGGTGTCCGGGACTGTGTGTCCTCGAGTTTAAATAATCGGCCGCTCCAACCAGACATACAACTGAGATAGCAGTTGGAACTGGTCTACCAAATCATTGTCTTCACCAACCTAACTGGTTCTATTTCCTCAACTCTTTCATTTCCTTATTACTGTGTTGAGTGATTGTTCATATCTGTGTTTGAAGACTTTGACTGAGGACTTTCTCAATTTCCTCAGTTCAATTTCTTCAGTCTTTTTGTCTTCATCTTGTGTTATCCTATGCTTACACTTTCTGTACTCTGTGTTTGTCTTCATTTCATCATGATGACTATGTCTGTATTCTTTTATGCTTACTTCTGAGTACTTATTCTGCTGCAAGTAGTTCTTCGCTAAGAAATTTCCTCACCGGCAAATTCCTCAGTGAAGAATTCATAAAATCGCCTATTCACCCCCCTCTAGTCGATATAACGCACTTTCAAATCTCCTGAATTTTATTTGATGCATAATTAAATAGCTATGTATGTTTTATGATCTATTTGTCTTCTCTAGCCAGGAGTGATGGATTGATGAGTAGTTCTTCATAGGGAGTGCTGCATAGTAGTGGGTTCAATCTTGTGGTGCTCTAATTAGTGACACTAAGGACGAAGGCACGTATTGAATTGTTGTCATTAAGGATAAAACAATGGGGTTTAGTCTTATTGCTAGATTTTTTTCTGTCTATATCATGTCATCTTGCTTATTGCAATGCTCTGTTTCCTGTAAACTAAATACCTTAAGATGCATGTTAGATATCGCTTTCGGGTGGAGTATTAGTATTAGATGTTGTTTGATTAATGGTCTACTTATCACAGACGTAGTGTCTATGCGAGATTCTGCCATGAATGATCATTGTTATAATGATTATTATTATTTCAGTTGCCCAACTATAATTTGTCACCATGTCGTTTGCTATCTTTGAGAGAGATACCTCTAGAGAACATATGCCCCTGGGTCCATTCTCTATTAATTCAAGTCTTCCATATAATTTTTCCTTTCTTCTATTTGATTTATTTATTTTGCCATTTTACTACACAACTATATATCTATTTACTTTCTTTTAATCTTGTAACTAGAAAGGACAAGGAGACCAACAATCCTCTTACCTCGTTGGGTGCAAGAATTTATTTTGTTTGTGTGCAAGTGTTGCTTATCTTGCTAACTTGAAGGTCCCACCGGTTCGGTAAATCCTGGTTCCTAACTGAGAAAATCCTTTGCTGCTATCAACATCTCCCTTCCTCTTTGGGGAAACCAAATGACTCCTACAGGAGTAGCACCCGACCCAAGTATAGTAGCCATATGAGCATCTGCCGGTTCTATCTCTATTTCTTGACCTTTTTGTATTTTTCTTTTATTTATATTTTCATATCTTTTTTCCCGTTTTATTTTTATTTTAATTCGTGAACATATTTGAAGTACATGAAATGTTTCTTAGTTCTGAGAATATTTCTTAATATACCTGAAGAGTTTTTAAATTCATGAATAACTCTACTTTAACGGGCATTCTGAGAAAGCTAGGAACATTTTAAAATTCATGAATATTTTTACATATAGAAGATTTTCTTAAATTATTGATTTTTCAAAAATGAATTAATATATTATTCATTAAAAAATTAGAACATGTTTTGAATTTACAAACATCTTTTATAAATTTTCAACCTTTTTTAATATTCATGAACTTTTTTAAAACTCTTAAAATATTAGATTCATCAGTTTTAAAGTTTTTTTTGAAACTCGCCTTTTTAAAGTTTTGTGAGTACTTCATAAATCTTGTGAGTTTTGTTAAATCCGTGAAAATATTCATTTTTACAATTTTTTATAAATCTATAAAGAAATTCCAGCAGCTGATTTTTCAATGGAAACTGGTTAAGATGCTAGAAGAGAAAAATTGAGCGAAAGAAAGTCGCTCAAGCATGCTCGCTAGATTCCTTGCATGAAGCGCCGAGTGGATCGGCCCACGTATAGAGCTCTGTGTTTTTCCCTGACATATTTGCTGCAACAATGAGTGATCGTCATACAAGGATTCTCTCGTAGGAAAGCAATAGCACTTGAATAGTGGCACGATAGAAAATGATTGACCAGCCAACCAATCTGTGGTTGGATGGTTAGATGAATAGTGATATCCCCAATCTTTTTGTGCGTTTTCTACCTTCATCTCGCATTTATTCCTGAATTATTTCAGAATTTTCGGTGATACACGTTCAGTGGGAGGGGATATTCCCGTTGAGTACGAACCATCTTTGGTCACTTCGTCAATCTCAAGATGATATGCTGTCTCAGTCTCTCGTAGATGCTCATAGGGGTATGGTGTTAGTAGGGATGCGTATACGCGTGTATATACGAGCATATGCATCTGTACCGTATTTAAAAGAAAAATTGTTTAACCAAATGAATGTTTTTTTTTGAGAAATTTGACCAAATGCACGTGGCACTCGGTCCTAGGCTGGCCCACTTTGGCGTTCCGTCGAGCACTCCTCTAAGCGATTTCCTTTCCTTCCTTCTCGTTCATTGGTTTTTCATTTGTTTTCTATGAAAAAAACACTTTGGTGTTCCGTCGAGCACTCCTCTAAGCGATTTTCTTTCCGTCGAGCATTCCTCTAAGCGATTTGTTTTGACAGATTTGCATTAAATATCATTTAAAAATATATTTTCAGCAGTTTAGAATTGTATTAGAGAATTTAAAAGTGTCTATGGTATTTTTATTATTTTTTACCAAAATTAGGAAATTTTCATGTTAAATAATGATCTAATTAGAAAAATTCGTTTAATTTTAAAAATGTACCAACTTTATAAATTTTTTTGTAAAATATTTAACTGTATTTCTTAAATATGTGCATATACTCTCAAAAATGTTGGCGAATTTTAAAAAACATTACCAAATTTTAGAAAAATAATTATTTTTTAATGATAAAAAATTAAAGTTAAAATATAAAAATAGAAAATTAAATAGAATAAAAAAACAAAAAGCCGGTGAAAAGAACATAGAAAATGCCAAAAAAAAAATCTGTTCATGTATAAAGAAGAAGAAAGTGACCCAAACCAGTAGTCTCTAGTTGGGCTGGCCCAAGGTTGTGCTGTTTTTCATTCTTAGCCTGAGCCTTTTTGATCCGGTGCGTGGCTAGGCTGAGCCTGAGACAGAATATATAACCATCCCAACCGGATTTCCTCACTCCTCTCAAAAGAAAAAAACAGAGAGCATATCCCACTCGAACCTGGCTCTCCAGAAACCCTAAGTTACAAAAAGAGCGAGCGGCGCCGACGGTAGAACACACACAAAAAGAGCGAGCGGCAGCGGGCGGCAGAGTGTGGAAAGTCAAGGTGACGACGCCTCGTAAGATGGCGACAAAAGGAGACTTCCAACAAGTCTATGGAGCGGCAGTCTGAAGCTCTTTCTCGGTCCCCTCAGATCCAGAGTAAGGTTCCAGTTCGTCCTCCTCGTAACATGAAGAAGGGCAAGCCCATGGGTAGGGCCATCTCTTCCCAGGAGCGCAGACTCTTGAGTGGTCTGATCGCGAAACTGGATACAGAGGCGGCAAATCTGAGGGCGGAGATTAATAATTTAAGGATGAAGGTGGTGAAGCAGGGCGATGAAACGACAAGTGGGGATGGGTTTTCATTGGCGATTGGGGAACCTGCTTTATGCATCTCCCTCAACGGAAACAGACGTGAACAATATAGGCTCAGGTCTGCTAAGAAGCGATGCATAACGCCTGATTTGGTGGAAAAATATCCTGAATTAGGCAGCGTGGCGGCTAAAGTGAGGAAATAGCCCAAGGATACGGTTCTAGGGACGCAACAGCAACCTAAGGATATGGCAAACAAGTCTGGCATATTGGATGGTGGTGGTGAGGATAGAGGCAAATCTCATGTCTTAGAGGAGCAGGTGCCAATAGCTGACTGGAAATTCAAACCAGAGATGGAGGTGGATTCAGTGACAGATACCAACGATTCAACGAGGGATTTTTCCATAGTAGTAAATACGGATGAGTCGCCGACGGATTCTATCATATTGAATACAGATGAGTCGCCGACACTAGAACCAGTTCTTTCTTGTGTCCTTGATATCCAGTTTGAGGATGAGTCGTCCACACTCCAGACAGTTCTTTGTTGCGGCCCTGATATCCAGTCTAAGGTTCATGTCCTTCTTCTTCCTCCTCATTGCAGGAAGCAGGAGGATCTAGTTCTTCCTCCTAAGCATCTCTTACAACAGGAGAAGCAACCATCTATGCATAACCACCATGAGATTTGTCTGCAAGGTACCAATGACGATGTGGCGACAACCTTGGGGGCCCAGTTCCAGAATTTGGACTTGTCCGGATCCAAATTGGTGGAGTTGAACAGAGGTGACTCCCTCTCGGAGGAACGTGTCAAATTTCTGGAGACCCAGCAGCAGCCGACGGATGTGGCAAACAAGTTAGGCATATTGGATAGTGGTGGTAATGAACAAGAGGTTGAGATGGACAGACGCAAATCCCTCTTGGGGGAACAGGTCACGGTTCTGGTGACCCAGTAGCTGCCCAATGATATGTCAAACAAGTCACACATATCACTCTCGGAAGAAAGAGAAACCTGGAAGCAGCAAAAGTTTCTACTCTTTTCAAAGCTCGAATCCTGTGTGCAGGTTCTCAAAGAGATGATAGAGGCAGGCAGAGGCACGGTCAACTTCTACCCTGAGATGTAGATTGAAGAGTTGTCTATAGTGTTTCACAGGACAAGTGAAGCAATTCCTAACTTGCACTTTCTTTTAAAGAGTATACCTAACTGGGTGTGGGATGAGGTGGAGGGGAAGCAAATGGCCAAGGCAGGAATGGAAGTCAAAGCAAAACCTTTCATGGAGAAGTAGGCGATTGGTCCATTGCTCCGTGAGACGGATATGGAAGGGGGATCCAGGAAGCAGCAGTAGTCTCAACTTCTTCCCCATGGCCTTCAGATTCAGAGTAATGATCAGCCTCTTAGCAGTAAGAAGGGGAAACACGGGGGTCTTAAGAAGGGGAAACATGAGGGGCATAAGAAGGGGAAATACAGGGTTTGTGTTGCTGCTCCATCCATGGATTTAGAGATGGAAGAGGAATCCAGGAAGCAGCAGCAGCTGCCAAGATTTCTTCCCCATGGCTCTTACATCCAGAGTAGTGATCAGCACATGATCAACCTGAAGGTTGACAAGCAGAAGCAGATGACTGAGGTTGCGATCGACAAGCAGAAGCCGATGACCGAGGTCAAGATGGACAAGCAGAAACAGACAACCAAGGTTGAGATGGACATACGGAAGCAGATGGTCGAGGTCGAAGTCGGTGTCAAAACCGGCGGATCTCAGGTAGGGGGTCCCGAACTGTGCGTCTAAGGTCGATGATAACAGGAGACGGGGGGCACGATGTTTACCCAGGTCCAGACCCTCTCTATGGAGGTAATACCCTACTTCCTGCTTGATTGATCTTGATGAATATGAGTATTACAAGAGTTGATCTACCACGAGATCGTAATGGCTAAACCCTAGAAGTCTAGCCTATGGGGATTATGATTGTGTATATGCCTCTACGGACTAAGCCCTCCGGTTTATATAAACACGGAGGGGACTAGGGTTGTACAAAGTCGGTTACAGATAATGGAATCTTCGTATCCAGTCGCCAAGCTTGCCTTCCACGCCAAGGAGAGTCCCATCCGGACACGAGAGAGAGTCTTCGGTCTTGTATCTTCATAGCCCAACAGTCCGGCCCATGTTACATAGTCCGGCTGTCCGAGGACCCCTTATTCAGGACTCCCTCAGTAGCCCCCGAACCAGGCTTCAATGACGAGGTGTCTGGTGCGCAGATTGTCTTCGGCATTGCAAGGTGGGTTCCTCCTCCGATTTCTTAAAAGTACCTGATTAAAAGAGCAGTATTCGGCTTTCCCTTTAACGCCGCGCTCATTGGCTTCCACACCTTCGTGTCTTCAGCTTCCACGTGTCGAGCGAATACGAGAGGTCGGGACACTTTTGCACATATCACCCTATCCATCTAAGAAAGGCGTCTATTTAAAGAGATTGGGATTTCCAGATCCATTCCACACTAAGCGAGGAATCCTCAGAGCTCACTAGGAGAAACCATTCCAACATGGCCAGTGCTCCCAACTCTTCCTCCCGTCCCCACGGCCCTGAAAAAGGCAGTTGGGAGAGATGCTCCGTATCCCACAATCAGCTAGTGAAGCTGCAGACACAGGGATTTCTTCCCCCCACAAATCTAGCCCCGTTCGAGCAGGATTGATTCCTTTCAACGACGGGCCTCAGGCGGAGAACTTCCCCAATCCATCCGGGGGGAACGAGTGTGCTTTGTTCCCTACTTGTTGAGAGGCGTGGGATTTCCAATCCATCCATTCCTCGGAGGCCTTCTGGAGTACTACGGCCTCCAACTGCATAGTTTTACTCCTGCCTCCATCCTGCATATTGCGGGTTATGTCGCCCTCTGCGAGCTATTCCTGGGTTGTGAGGCCCACTTTGAATTGTGGAGGAAACTATTCTGCCTCGTCCCTCGTAACCAAGAGGGATGAATATTTTAAGTAGGCGGAGCCTAAGTGTGGCGCGTTACCGGGACCGGATACCTGTCCGGCACGCTAAAGAAGGCATCCGAAGAGTGGCCTTCCGAATGGTTTTATATCGAGGACATCGCTCTTCCTGACCCAGTCTGAATGGGTCTTCCCAAATTTTCAAGAGCTCCATTGAAGAAGCGCCACAGCTGGCACCCTCGGAGCCTCAAGGAGGAAGATAGTGCGGAATTCTGTCAATTGATGAGCAAGATAAAGACGCTCGCTCAGTCCGAATTATCCATAGTCAAGGTAATGGCGACTGAGGGAGTCCTGGATTAGGGGGTATCCGGAAAGCCGGACTGTATACTTTGGCCGGACTGTTGGACTATGAAGATACAAGATTGAAGACTTTGTTCCCTGTCCGGATTGGACTCTCCCTGGCGTGGAAGGCAAGCTTGGGGATTTGGATATTAGATCTCCTTCTCTGTAACCGACTTTGTGTAACCCTAGCCCCCTCCGGTGTCTATATAAACCGGAGGGTTTAGTCCGTAGGATAGGAACAACAATCATAATCATAGGCTAGCTTCTAGGGTTTAGCCTCTACGATCTCGTGGTAGATCAACTCTTGTAATACTCATATCATCAAAAATCAATCAAGCAGGAAGTAGGGTATTACCTCCATCGAGAGGGCCCGAACCTGGGTAAACATGGTGTCCCCAGCCTCCTGTTACCATTAGCCTTAGACGCACAGTTCGGGACCCCCTACCCGAGGTCCGCTGGTTTTAACACCGACATTGGTGCTTTCATTGAGAGTTCCACTGTGTCATCGCTGCAAGGCTTGATGGCTCCTTCAATCATCAACAACGATACGGTCCAGGGTGGGACTTTTCTCCCCGGATAGATCTTCGTATTCGGCGGCTTCGCCCTGCGGGCCAACTCGCTTGGCCATTTGGAGCAGATCGACAGCTACGCCCCTGGCCTCAGGTCAGGTTCGGAAACTTGAACTACACAGCCGACATTCATGGATACTTGATCTTCGACGGGTTCGGGCCCGCGTCAGGAGCGCCGAATGGTTACGACGAGCACGACTTAGATCTGCCGTCGAACAGTATTCGGGATATCGCACCTGCAGCGGCTCCAGACTTCAATCCGGAGCAGATCGCGCCATCCGAGGATGGGTGGATGGACCCCGCCATGGAGGCCCCACACTCATGAGCGTTGGAGCCGAACATAGACTCCACTTCTAAGGAAATCTGTGTCACCGGACCCCCAGACTTGTCTCCGGCCGCAGGTTCCGGACCGCGAGCATCCGTGCCCATCAAATTGGATTGGGCACCGATCATGGAGTTCACTACCGCGGATATCTTTCAGCGCTCACCCTTCGGTGACGTGCTAAATTCATTAAGGTCTCTCTCTTTGTCAGGAGACTCTTGGTCGAACTATGTCTGGCTCGAGTGGGAAGCAGATGACAAAGAAATTCGTTACCCACCCACCACCCACTTAATTGCCACTGTCGATGACTTAACCGACGTGCTTGACTTCGACTCCAAAGACATCGACGGTATGGACGATGATGCAGGAGAAGAACAGGAACCACCGCCCACAGGGCGCTGGACAGCCACCTCTTCATATGATATATATATATATATATATATATATATATATATATATATATATATATATATATATATATATATATATATATATATATATATATATGGTGGACACCCCCAAAGAAAACAATGGCGATGAGGCAACAGAGGATAACCCCTTAGGGAAGCGATCAAAGCATGGGTGTCATCGGCGCCATTCTAAGCCCCGCCACAGCAATACAGGCACAGGAGACAATAGCAATCCGGATGATGCCGAAGATGAATACAATCCCGACCAGCCTAACTTCGGGCAGGCCGAGCAGGGGGACGGGCAAGCTAGCCCAGATGAACAGGCAATGGACGGAGACTTGGAGGACGGCAATTATATGCCTCTCTCCGAAGACGAGGTGAGCCTCGGCGACAATGAATTTGCCGTGCCTGAGGATCCCGTCGAGCAGGAGCGCTTCAAGCGCCGGCTTATAGCAACTGCAAGAAGCCTGAAGAAGAAGTAGCAGCAGCTCCAAGCTGATCAAGATCTGCTAACAGACAGACGGACGGAGGTCCTGGCAGCCGAGGAATATGGACTCGAGCACCCAACCAAAGGTTACCCAAGGCACAAGTTGCTACCTCAACTCGAGGAGGAGGAACTAGAGCCTACACTACCAGCGCAGGACGAGGCTGACCGGCCACCTCGTGGCCAAGACAAAGCGGCGTATCAGCCCGAACACCAGCCCGCACCCCGACGCCAACACACTATGGCCCGGGGCAATACGCAGGACCTGCGAGACATATTGGAAAGGACAGCCAATATCGATCTACGGATCATGGGGGCGCGCCACAACGCGTGATAATGACTGTCATGCCGAATACACTAACAACAAGTCCGGCCGGGCTGAACACAACATAACAGACTTATTCGAACTGCGTCGTGACATAGCCCGGCATAGTGGCGCCGCACACCCCCTCTGCTTCACTAATGAAGTAATGGATCATGAATTCCCAGAAGGGTTTAAACCTGTAAACATCAAATCATACGATGACACAACAGACCCCGCAGTATGGATTGAAGATTTCCTTCTCCACATTCACATGGCCCGTGGTGATGATCTACATGCCATCAAGTATCTTCCCCTTAAGCTCAAAGGACCGGACCGACATTGGCTGAATAGCCTACCAGCGAACTCCATTGGCAGTTGGGAAAACCTGGAGGACACATTCCTCGACAACTTCCAAGGCACTAACGTGTGACCACCGGACGCTGATGACTTCAGTCACATAACCCAACAGCCCGGAGAGTCAGACAGGAAATTTTGAACTCGGTTCCTAACTAAAAAGAACCAAATCGTCGACTGTCCGGATGCCGAAGCCCTAGTGGCCTTCAAGCATAACATCCGCGACGAGTGGCTCACCCGACACCTTGGCCAAGAAAATCCGAAGTCCATGGCAGCCCTCACGACACTCATGACCCACTTTTGCACGGGCGAGGACAGCTGGTTGGCTCGCAGTAGCACCACGCCAAGAAACTCCGGCACTTCAGATATCCGTGATAGCAACGGCAAGCCACGGCGCAACAGGCATAAGCGTCGGAACAATGGCGACAACACCGAAGACACGGTAGTCAATGCCGGATTCAGCGGCTCTAAGTCCGGTCAGCGTAAAAAGCCATTCAAAAGAAACAACCCAGGATCATCCAGTCTAGACCGCATACTCAACCGCTCGTGTCAAATTCACGGCACCCTTGATAAACCGGCCAACCACACTAACAGAGAATGCTAGGTGTTTAAACATGCCGGCAAGTTGAATGCTGAAAACAAGGGCAGGGGGCTGCATAGCGAGGACGACGAGGAGCCCCGGTGGCCGAACACAGGGGGACAGAAGAAATTTCCTTCCCAAGTGAAAATGATAAACATGATCTATGCCACCCACATTCCCAAGCGGGAACGGAAGCGTGCACTAAGGGACGTCTATGCGATGGAGCCAGTCGCCCCAAAGTTCAACCCATGGTCATCCTGCCTGATCACCTTTGACCGCAGGGACCATCCTACCAGTATCCGTCATGGTGGTTCAGCCGCATTGGTCCTCGACCCAATCATTGACGGATTCCACCTCACGCGAGTCCTCATGGACAGTGGAGATGCAGCCTAAACCTGCTTTATCAGGACACAGTGCACAAAATGGGCATCGATCCCTCAAGGATCAAACCCACCAAAACCACCTTTAAAGGTGTAATCCCAGGTGTAGATGCCTGTTGTATGGGCTCAATAACACTGGATGTGGTCTTTGGATCTCCGAATAACTTCCAGGGCGAGGAGTTAATCTTTGATATCGTCCCTTTCCGTAGTGGCTATCATGCACTACTTGGACGAACTGCATTTGCTCGATTCAATGCGGTACCACACTATGCATATCTCAAGCTCAAGATGCCAGGACCTCGCGGGGTTATAACAGTCAATGGAAACACAGACCGCTCTCTCCGTATGGAGGAGCACACTATGGCCCTCACAGCAGAAGTACAAAGCATCCTTCTTCGACAGACCGTCAACTCGGTGATAAAAACCCCGGACACCATTAAGTGAGCCTGGGGTACTCTGCAACAGGATCGTCCGGCACGACTAGAGCTTGACTAGCAATTCGGCCTCCGTCCTAGTCCCATCCAGGCGGCATTTGTGCCGTGCATACACAATTACGCACTCAAAATACCATGGGCATAGGCGGAGGCACGACGGCGATGCGGTCCAGAGTGTGGCTCAACCGTCACGAGACCCGCATACCTTTATTGTCTTCTTTCTTTTCAGGACCCTACTTTCGGGAAGCTCCCTCAGAGAACCAGATCATCGGACTCATCACGGGAAGGAAAAACCAAGGAGGCAAGAGGCTCTGCGTACAAGGGAATACTCAGGTGGTCTCTGTTAATGATTGTTATATCTATTTTATATACCCACATGCAGCCTACCCTTGGTTTGGACATGTCAAATTGTCATATTCTTGCTTATTGCATTATTTGTATACATACGCTTTGACGTATCATTTAAATACCAACGAAAAACAATATACAGCATCAACTTGTTATTATTTTCTTCATATTTCCCCTTGACTGCTTATTTAATATTGCACCCATACACTTTGGTATGTTTAGTTTGCCAGGGGTTTTATTGTGCCCCATAACATGGCAAGAAAAGTCCGAACACTTTCAACAGTGCGGCACCCCGAACTTATAGCATTATATGCATCAGCTCTGAATCATGTCTTGGTCAATAGTTGGGTTTGCCCGGCTCCCTTGTTTTGGTACCTTACGTTTCGTTATATCGGCTAAGGTAGCGCAGGGAGAACTACTCGATTGTGTCCCGGTTCTTCCGGACGAGCACCTCAGTAGAGAAAGCCGAAAACTGACTGTCATGATGCGGCGAGAGCTGGTCGCTGTTCGAGAGGTCTTAAATCCTTAAAGATTTTTTTCGCTGCAGGCGAGGAATCGGCCTTGTCTGATTTAGGCGTGTATAGCGCCCCAAGTTCGGCCTTCCGAATACTAGGGGCTTCACCGAAATTTAAAATTGTAGACTTCTATGGCTAAGTGAGAGTGATAAAGCCGCATAGTCTGAGTGCCTTGTTCGCTGCGCTAAACACCTCCTTAGAGGACCAAAAATTTGGATAAAGAGTGTTTGGGTTTACCACGAACGTCCCAGTACTAGTTACATGGGGGCGGAAGCCGACGACTGGCCAACTTTCAGAATTTAATAAATGGCCGCACAGAAGGTTATATTTTAAATCAAAAAGCGTTATATAATGCACACAAACTTGTTTTCATATTACAGGATGGCATGAGTACATTCACTCAAAAATTACATCCTTGGCACATTCATCAGCCACAAGGCGGGCGCCTTTTATAACGCCGTCATAATACTTCTCGGGGTGGCGATACGCCTTGCCCTCCGGCGGTCCCTCCTTCACCAGCTTCTCTGCATCCATTTTGGCCCAGTGCACTTTTGCGCCGGCAAAGGCTTGATGGGCACCCTCAATACAGACGGATCGCTTAATAACTTCAAGCCATGGACAGGCATTTACCATCCACTTTATAAGGCCGAAGTAGCTGTCGGGCAGGGGCTCGCCAGGCCACAGCCGGACTATGAAGTCCTTCATGGCCAGTTCGGCCGCCTTGTGGAGTTCGACCAATTGCTTCAGTTGGTCACTCAAGGGCATCGGATGTTCGACCCTGGCATACTGGGACCAGAACAACTTCTTCGTCGAGTTCCCCTCTTCGGCACGGTAGAACTATGTGGCATCCGATATGCTGTGTGGCAGATCTGCGAATGCCCCTGGAGAGCTCCAAACTCGGGTAAGTAAAAGAAATGTTTCCTCCACATGCTTGCTTTGCATAATGTATGCCTTACCCACTGCTATCTTCTTGGCCGCCTGAATTTCCTGGAGGGCCTTTTGGGCCTCGGCCTTGGCGTCTTGCACACTCTGGAGGGCCTTCGCAAGCTCAGATTCTTGCATCTTGAAGTCACGCTCCAAAGAGTCGAATTTTTTTCTGAAGTCCTAGAGCTCTTGCTGTACATCATTAACCCGAGCCTCCTATTTCTCACGCTCGTTGTGCTCCTTGGCCACCTTGTCTTCGGCCTCGGACAACGCTTTCTTCGGGGCCGCCACTTCGGTCGTGGTCCCTATTAAAATTCATGATGCTTCTGTTAGCATCCATGATTTTTTTCCTTTATTTTACATACGGACGGGGTATCACTTACCTTTGTTCTCCTGGAGCTGCCTCTTCACGAGGCCGAGCTCTTCTTCGGCCCGCCCTAGGTCCCGCTTCAGTCCGGCGACCTCTGCAGTGCGGGCGGCAGCGGCCAACAGCAACGCCTGCTTATTCACATAGACATTTTCTGTTAGACTCCTGCGGATAATAATTGACCCTCTGTTTGGCTTTTCTTTCCGAACACCAAACAGAGTATCAGGGGCTACTGTCTATAAGGTGATATTTTCTTACACTTTTGTTACTTACCTCAAAGCCTGTTAGAAGGCTGACGCAGGCTTCGGTCAATCCGCTTTTGGCGGATCGAACCTTCTCAATCACCGTACTCCTAAGAGTACGGTGCTCTTCATTGATGGAAGCGCCGCGAAGCACTTCCAGCAAATTATCCGATGCCTCCGGCTGGACAGAGGTCATCGGCATAGACGGCTCGCTCTCCTTAGCGAGGGGATCCCTACTTGAATCCAGAACCTTTGGAGGTTCCGGCGCAGTATTCGGCTGGGAGCCAGACTTGTTGTGACTCCCGTCAGCATAATCCATGGGGATCTTAACCCCATGTGCCCGACGTTTGGGATTCCGCCTTGGGGCGTCTCCAGAGCCGTCGCCCCTTGTTCTGGTATCCTTTGGGAACAACACCTCGGTGTCATCCGCGGGCCATGGGGAGGTGGCCATCGGGAGTGAATAGCTATTCATCGCTGATTCACTCAAGGACCCATCCGAAGAGGATACCTGAAGGTGGGACCCAGACGGACTTCATATGCGTGTTCGGCATTATGACAAGCAATAAAGCAAAACATACCGGAAGTATTAGTGTCCGGATACTTACGATCTCGCCAGGGGCTTGCCCCTGGGTAACCACTCCTCGTCGATGTAGGCGGCTGTGGTGGAGTAGTCCGGAAGGGATGTATTTCCCTTCTTAGGTGTCCTAGCCTCCCCCTGTGGGGCGGCTTCTCTCTTCTTCTCCTCCCCGGTGCGGGGAGGGGGGTTTCTTTTTTTTCCTCCTCGTCTTTGTGGGAGGAATCTGCCTCGGCACCCTCGGGCGACGAGTCTATAACGGCCCTACACCGGAGACCTTTCCTGGTCCCCGTGGCCGCCTTCTTGGCCTTCTTCTCCAGCACCTTGTAAGGTGCCGGAACCAGCATCTCCGTCAGGAGCGCGGTTCCTGGATCTTCAGGTAGCGGAGCTGGACAGTCAATCCGCTCCGCCGTTGCCACGTAGTCCTGTTTGGTCAGCACGATGGCTTAAAACCCTCCCACAAATTTATTGGGAAAGGCGCATCTTGTGATGTTTAGAAAGCTTACCAGATTGGCGGGGCACTTTGCGCTGAGTCCGCGGTCCTCGGAAGTGGGAGGAGGTACTTCGGCGGCTTTGAACAGCACCTTCCAGACGTCGTTATGCATCGTGTTGAAGAGCTCTCGCAGCGTTTGGTGTTCGGCCGGATCGAACTCCCACATATTGAACGCCCGTCTTTGACACGGGGGGATCCGGCGGAAGAGCATGACCTGGACCACGTTGACAAGCTTGATCTTCTTGTCTACCATATTTTTGATGCAGTTCTGGAGTTCGGTCAGCTCCGCAGGTACGCCCCAGGCCAGGCCCTTCTTTTCCCAGGAGGTGAGCCGCATGGGGATGCCGGATCGGAATTCGGGGGCCGCCGCCTAGTTGGCGTCGCGCTGCTCGGTGATGTAGAACCACCCCGATTGCCACCCCTTCACGGTCTCCATGAAGGAGCCTTTAAGCCAGGTAACGTTGGGATTCTTGCCCACCATGGCACCTCCACACTCGTCATGCTGGCCGCTCACTATCTTTGGTTTCAGGTTGAAGATTTGTAGCCACATGCCAAAGTGGGGCTTGATGCGGAGGAGGGCCTCGCACACGACGATAAACGCCGAGATGTTGAGGATGAAATTTGGGGCTAGATCATGAAAACCTAGCCCATAGTAAAACATGACCCCGCGTACAAATGGGTGAAGTGGAAATCCCAGTCTGCGGACGAAATGAGAGAGGAGCACTACTCTTTCCTGAGATTTTGGAGTGGGGGTGATCTGCCCCTTCGCCGAAAGCCTGTTCGTGATGTTTGCGGCCAGGTATCCGGCCTTCCGAATCTTGGTAATATCCTCCTCCGTAACGGAGCAGGCCATCCACTTGCCTCCCACTCCGGACATGTCGCGAATGGTCTTATGGAGAAGGTGAGAACTTGGGCACTGGAGCTCGAGGGTGCGAGAATGGATGAGTAAAGGAGGAAGAAGGCATGGGTGAAAATGGGGGATCCTTATCTCTTTATAAAGGCGGTAAAAATTGTGCGCCTCCCCACTTGCCCATTAAAATCACTTATTTTCCAAAGCGCCATGATCGATGGCACGGTTGGGTTACCCATACCCGTATTGATGAGAATCCCATGATAAGGGGACACGATCTCTGCTTCGACAAGACGTGCCAAGGAAACCGCCTCGCAATATGTGTGGTGGCTGGTTGAGAAGAAAACGGTTCGAATAATGACCGGGCCATGGTGTAATGTCACGCTATGTAAAGTTGTCAGCAGATTAGATTCGTGGGATATTGTTCTCTCTATGGTGGTATGTGAAATTTGTTTTGCAGAGCCGGACACGATTCAAGTGTTTGATATTTATTTTGTAGTATTCGGAGATGGAACCCGCCTTGCAATGCCGAAGGCAATCTACGCGCCGGACTCATCGTCATTGAAGCCTAGTTCAGGGGCTACTGAGGGAGTCCTAGATTAGGGGGTATCCGGACAGCCAGACTATACACTTTGGCCGGACTGTTGGACTATGAAGATACAAGATTGAAGACTTCGTCTCGTGTCCGGATTGGACTCTTCCTGGCGTGGAAGGCAAGCTTGGGGATTCAGATATTAGATCTCCTTCTCTGTAACTGACTCTGTGTAACCCTAGCCCCCTCCAGTGTCTATATAAACCGGAGGGTTTAGTCCGTAGGACAGGAACAACAATCATAATCATAGGCTAGCTTCTAGGGTTTAGCCTCTACGATCTCGTGGTAGATCAAATCTTGTAATAATAATATCATCAAGATCAATCAAGCAGGAAGTAGGGTATTACCTCCATCGAGAAGGCCCGAACCTGGGTAAACATCGTGTCCCCAGCCTCCTGTTACCATTCGCCTTAGACGCACAGTTCGGGACCCCCTACCCAAGATCCGGCGGATTTGACACCGACAACGACTTCCATAGCGCGAGGGGTTCAGCAACTTCAATATAGAAGGTTTCCCATGTGGCACTACAATGGGGAAGATGACGCCTTCCGCTGTGGTGGGAAGGGTCTGGACACCCCTCCCGCTTTGACCAAAATACTGACCGAACTATACAAAGGGGAGAAAGAGGAATTCGCTTGTATTAAGCACCGGGATGGATTTTCCATGTACAATCCTCCTAGGTGGGTGAGTTCTAATCCCACTACTGTTCTCATTCTGCTCCCAGAGTTGTTTTTCATGGACATTAATCTGTCCATTTGTAACAGGAATGGCGGAGAATCACCAAGGAGCTCAAGAGCCCTGCACCACAGCCAGAGGACCACAATCGGGACCTCGACCCCAGATTCAAAGAGGATCCGGATATATTTGTGGAGCTCGGGGATGGGGTGTTTTACCAGATGAGCCATGACAGCACTGAAGTGGCCATTATCGCCGACTATCCCGGTCTCCTTCCTGCATCACATGTAAGTAACCAAGAGACATTTCTTTTAGAAGGGCTTCCTCGTTACGCCTAACCCACCGCATTGTCTCGTGCTCTAAACTGGAGGCGCTCGGCGCGCCATGCTGCACCTGAGGCAGCTCACAAGGGAGCGGCGCCTACGCCGGGCAGGCCTTCGAAGAGGAAGGCAAATAAAAATACGGTCGGGCCTTCCTCAAAGAGGTATGGGTTTTTTTTAAATACACTCCTTGGCTGTCACATTGAAGTGTGACACTGTTCGTGGTGTCTCATCAGGAAAAGCATTCGCCGGACTATGTCCGGGGATCCTGCCAGTCATGCCTCCACCAGCCGGATTCTAGATCATTCCTTTAGGATAGAGGGTGGCGCGGGAGTGATGCCGGATTGTCCTCCTGCAGATAATTCAGATGATGTATCTGTTACAAACTCTAAAGTGGAAAGCGCCATGAATCATCGGCGCCGGCGGTCCACTTTTCGAGACCACAGCTTTTCAAATGAGGCATTCAATGCCTTCAGCTCGACTGATGCATACATCCGAGCTGCACGAGATGGGCTTACTAGAGCTACTGACCAATATTTAAAAGATGTGCGGGTAAGTACACATTTGTACAAATCTGATAATTATATATACCAGTAGCCCCCGAGACTTGAAACAGTTGGTACAACTGATTTAAGGATCATTGTGTAACCAGATGCTCACAGGGAATAACAACCTGTTGTCTCAAGAGCTGGAAATAAACCTGGGCAAACGTCGGGCCGGGCCGGGTTTCGGGCCGGGCTTGTAAAAGCCCGGCCTTCATTTCTCAAGCCCGAGCCCGGCCCGAAGCCCAAAATACTCCACATTTTCAAGCCCGAGCCCGGCCCGAAATCAAGCCCGAAGCCCGAAAGCCCGCCTCGAATGTTGTTTCTTAATACGCACACGTGCAAGCCCGGCCCAAAGCCCGAAAGCCCGGCCTGAAATACAGAAAATTGAAGCCCGAGCCCGGCCCAAACTATCTTTCGGGCTACAAAACAAAGCCCGAGCCCGGCCCGAATGTCAAGCCTGGCCCGGCCCGGCCCGGGTTTTTCGTGCCAGGCTCGGGCCGGGCTGCCCATGCCCAGGTTTAGCTGGAAAAGTGTCGGACCCAGCTAGATGCTGCAACTGCTGAACTAGAGGAATCCAAGAAGGCCTCAACTGGTAATGTGTCCCTCCATAAAAAAATAGAATTATATATACCAGTAATGCTAACACAGTTCATATCTAATGATAGTATTATCAGATAGTTCGGGAGAGGTACCAGAAGTCGCACAAGCGGGCGCACAAAAGACCGAAAGGCAACTCGCCGCTGGCGAACATATACTTACACGGGTCAGGGAGGAGAAAAACAAACTCCAGGATTCCAATACCCAACTAGGCGAGGAATTGAAAGATGTGCGGGCCCAGCTGGCTGACTCTGTGAAGGAAAATAAGAGGCTTCGAGGCGGCATATTTAGTATGTGTTCAAACTAACCTCCGTGTAATTCGGCAAGGAAACGAACTGATAGAATTATGTCTGTAGGTATGCTGACTGGCTGTCCCGAAGAGGAAATGTCTGGATCCTCATGCGATCTGCTAAAAGAGCTGTCACAATTGCACGAGCGAGCTCAGCAGGCAATGCGGGGTGTTGCCAAGGCCTTATGGTCATCCGCCTCCCCTCCAGGAAGTATGGAGGAGCTTGTACAACTATTTAAGGGAGCGCGGCGACATTTCCGATTCTGGAAGATATCGGCCTGTCGGGAAGGTGCGCAGGAAGCCTGGGCCATGGTGAAAACACGGTACACCAAGCTTGATCCGAATCATATGGCCCGGGTCGGACCTTTAGGATCAGATGGGAAAGAGATTCCCATTAGTTTGGTATATGACCTGGTAAAATTAGCTGCAGAATATTCACAGCAGAATTGTAAGCTAGACAACCTGTTGGATGGCGTAGAAGAAGAAGTTTTTGAGTCCAAGTGACTGCATACTTCGATGGACAGATTTGTCCCTAGCCGGATTGTAAAACGATTGTCACCCGAAGGTGCGGAGTGTTTCCGAATACCCGCTCGGTAATATAGACCAGGGTACGCGTGGAAACTAGGCGTAGGGGTCATAGTTGCTTGATCATACAAGTATCCAGCTAGCTATGTTATATTACATTGTGATAGTAAGAAACATCTTCCAGAGAGAATAGTTCCGTTAAGGGTTCCTTTTCCTGGGTGATCATGCCTTTATCGTGCATGTCCGACCTGTGATTAAAGAAACCGTGGTATACTTAACATCTGGGGGTTCATAATGTAATCGGTAAAAAAACATCTTTAGTCCGCCGATCGAATATTCCCTTAAGAATGCTAGCTTTCGGCTTCACCCAGTCTGAGGTACACATCTGGATGACCCAGCAGTAACAATCGCAGAGGTGCTCCCTTTATGCCCTAGCCGAACTAACGGGAACATAGGGCATAAGCACAGGAGCCAGGCAACCCAGCTTGGCCAAAACTTAAGTCATATCGATGCATATAATGGCGAAGAAAAGGTACATACGAGGGAAAGATAAGTATGTTTTGAGCTTTAATGCTCGGAGAATAATAATAATAAGCTTCTGTACAAGAAGCCCCCAGGTATAATGGACGTACATATTTTAGGATGTGTATGTCGCAGGTGCACGATCTAGCCGCAAGAAAGCTTTAAGGCTAAACAAAAAGGAAGAACCGAAAAGAGAGAAAAAATAACGGAAACAAAAAGGGAGAAGGAGACAAACAAAGAGTTTGGCACTAGGCATAGAATCTTTGAAGTCTGGCCGCATTCCATGGGTTCGGCTCTAGGCGATTGTCTGATGCATCACGCAGGCGATACGCTCCTCCAGTGAGAAATTCATCAATGATGAAGGGACCCTCCCACTTGGTCTTGAGTTTGTCCTTTTTCTTCTCCGGTAAGCGTAGAACGAGTTCCCCAACATTATAAGTCTTGCCCCGCACTTCTCTGCTTTGGTATCTTCGTGCCTATTGTTGATATAATGCAGAATAGGCTTTTGCGAGATTGCGTTCCTCCTCCAGGGCATCTAAGCTATCCTGTCGATCGAGCTCGGCCTCTCTCTCTCTCTTCGTACATGCGCACTCGAGGTGAGTCATGAATAATGTCACAGGGTAACACAGCCTCTCTGCCGTACACCATGAAGAAGGGTGTATATCCGGTAGTGCGATTGGGCGTGGTTCGCAGCCCCCAGAGTACAGAGTCGAGCTCCTTAACCCAGTGATTGTCTGATTCTTTCAAAGACTGCACTAGTCTGGGCTTAATGCCGCTCATAATAAGACCATTGGCTCATTCGACTTGACCGTTTGTTTGTGGGTGATAGACGGAGGCGTAATCAAGCTTAATGCCCAGATTGGCACACCAGGTTTTCACCTCATCGCCTGTGAAATTAGAGCCGTTATCGGTGATGATGCTGTGTGGGACACCATAATGGTGCAAAACATTGGATATGAAGTCTATCACTGGGCCGTCTTCGGCCGTTCTAACTGGTTTGGCCTCTATGGACTTAGTGAATTTATCCACCATGACCAACAAATATTTTTCTTATGGCTTCCTTCTTTAAGGGGTCCGACCATATCAAGCCCCCAGATAGCAAAAGGCCAAGTGACGGGGATTGTTTGTAGAGCGGTGGGTGGCATATGGCTTTGGTTGGCGAAAAGCTGGCATCCGACGCAATGTTGGACAAGGTCATGTGCATCTGCTCAGGCCGTTGGCCAACAGAAACTTGTACGGAAGGCCTTGTTTAAAAGGGCCCGAGCCGCGGCATGGTGACCGCCGAGACCGGCATGAATTTCAGCCAAGAGCTGCCGCCCCTCTTCCTCGGAGATACATATTTGAAGTACTCCGGTAGCGCTTTTCTTGTAGAGTTCTCCTTCGTGGACCTTGTAGGCTTTCGAGCGCCGGACAATGCAGCATGCCTTATTCTGATCCTGTGGGAGTTCTCGCCTATTAAGGTAGGCCAAGAAGGGTTCGGTCCATGGGGCAATGACTGCCATGATAAAATGGGTCGATGGTGTTATTTCGATGGCCGAGCCCCCAATGATATCGGTGTGTTCAGTATCTGGGGTTATAGTTGGATCCGGACTTGCACTGCCGCTCTCCCGTTGCCACACCACAGATGGCTGGAAGAGCCTTTCCATAAATATGTTAGGTGGGACAGGATCGCACTTAGCGCCAATACGGGCAAGGACATCTGCCGCTTGATTACTTTCTCGAGCCACATGATGGAACTCGAGTCCCTCGAACCGAGCCAACATTTTGAGAACAACGTTACGGTAAGCCACCATTTTCGGATCTTTGGCGTCAAAATCTCCATTTATTTGGGATATTGCGAGGTTTGAATCCCCACGCACCTCCAGGCGTTGTATGCCCATGGAGACAGCCATCCGAAGACGATGCAATAAGGCCTCGTAATCGGCTGCATTGTTGGAGTCTGTGTACAATATTTGGAGTACGTACCGAACTATATCTCATGTGGGGGATGTTAGGACAATACCTGCTCCTAGGCCCGCCAGCATTTTGGAGCCGTCGAAGTGCATGACCCAGTTGGAATATGTGTCGTACTCTTTAGGGAGTTTGGCCTCTGTCCATTCGAGGACGAAGTCAGCCAGTACTTGGGATTTAATGGCCCGGCGTGGTTTGTATGTTATGTCAAATGGGAGGAGCTCGATGGCCCACTTGGCAATCCGGCCCATGGCATCGCGGTTGTTTATTATGTCATTTAGTGGTCCTTTGGAGGCCACCGTGATTGAGCACTCTTGAAAGTAGTGCCGTAGTTTCTGGGATGCCATGAAGACTGCATATTCTATTTGTTGGGTAATGAGGGTACCGAGATTTGCATGGTGTGTGGACAGTAGATACGTAGTATACCGGTCTTTGAAGCGGGAATTTGTGTCCGTCCTCCTCTCGTTCGACAACGGGTACTGCACTCACGACTTGGTGTGTTGCCGATATGTATAATAACATTGGTTCGCCGATGTTCGGTGCGGTCAGGATTGGGTTGCTCGCTACAATAGCCTTTATTTCTTCCAGTCCGGCTGTTGCCCTGTCCGTCCACTCGAAGTGTTCGGTGCGTCAGAGAAGGCGATAAAGTGGCAATGCTTTTTCTCCTAGTCTGGAGATAAAGCGGCTTAAAGCTGCCACACATCCGGCTAGTTTTTGGACTTGTTTAAGGTCAGTTGGTGTAGCCAACTGTGACAAAGCTCGGATTTTAGCTGGGTTCGACAATTCCTCTATGGGAAACGATGAAGCCCAATAGTTTTCCAGCGGGAACACTGAAAACACACTTTTCCGGATTGAGCTTGATGCCATATGTACGGAGGTTGTAAAATGTGAGATGCAGATCATCTATTAATGACCCGACGTGCCTAGTCTTGATGACTACGTCATCCACATATGCTTCGACTATCTTGCCGATTTGTTTCTCCAAGCATGTTTGAATCATGCGTTGATAGGTGGCGCCGGCATTTTTGAGCCCAAAGGGCATAGTGTTGAAGCAGAAAGGCCTGTATGGGGTAATGAATGTCGTTGCGGCTTGATCGGACTCCTTCATCTTGATTTGATGGTATCCGGAGTATGCGTCGAAGAAATAGAGTGAGTCGTGTCCTGCAGTGGCATCGATAATCTGATCGACGCAGGGGAGGGGGGAGGGATCCTTAGGGCAGGCATTGTTGAGGTCTTTGAAATCGACGCACAGGCGCCAGGATTTATCCTTCTTTGGTACCATCACCACGTTTGCCTGCCAGTCCGAATGTTTTATTTCTCTGATGAATCCGGCCTCGAGTAACTTGGCTAGCTCCTCCCCCATGGCTTGTTGTTTGGGTTCTGAAAAGCGCCGTAGTGTTTGTTTGACCGGCTTATATCCCTTTGATATATTGAGGCTATGTTCGGCCAGCCTACATTGGATTCCTGGCATATCAGAAGGGTGCCAAGCGAATATCTCCCAGTTTTCACGTAGAAACGCTCGCGGTGCAGCGTTAACCATTGGGTTCAGCTGTGCTCTGATGGATGTTGTCTTCTTAGGGTCCGTCTGGTGGACTTGAAATTTGACTATTTCGTCCGCTGGTTTAAAGGAGGTGAATTTGGGTCGCTTGTCGAGGATCACGTCGTCCTTATCCATCGTGGAGCGCAATGTAGTTAACTCTTCGGCCGCGAGGGCTTCAGACAATGCCTCGAGGGCCAGGGCTGCGGTTTTGTTTTCGGTGCGGAGTGCTATGCCCAGATCACTAGCAAGAGTGATAATACCATTGGGCCCGGGCATCTTGAGCTTCATGTACCCGTAATGGGGTATAGCTTGAAAGCGTGCAAATGCATCTCTCCCTAATAAGGTGTGATATCCACTGTTGAAAGGGCCCACTTGGAAGGTTATCTCTTCAGACCTGTAATTCTCCGGCGTGCTGAATACCACAATCGAGTGTGATTTTTCCCGCACATCATGACTCCTGACTAGGAATGATTCCTCAGAAGGTCGTGCTACTTTGCTCAATGCGGCTCCTATCTATTTCCATTTTGTTGAGAGTTTCGTCATAAATGAGGTTTAGTCTGCTGCCGCCGTCCATGAGCAATTTGTTAAGCCGAAAGCCGTCCATGATTGGATTGAGGACTAAGGCAGCTGGTACCCGGACTGTCCTGGATTTTGGTTCGTCATCATCATTGAAAGTAATAGCCGTGTCACTCTAGGAGTTTATTACTGGTACTTGACAGCCTTTGGCAAGGCCACGGAGTGCCCTTTTGCGCCTATTGTTTGAGGCAAAAATCTCAAAGACCGTCAATACTCTGAGGTTGTCATCTTCCGTGGGATGTTGCTCTGCGACATTTTTGGTGAGGAGATCCTCGCTGCTCTTGGCCACTTGCCGGAGTATCCAACATGCCCCAAGGCTGTGGGTTGGTATGGTGTCCGGTGTTGTGTGTATTTTGCATGGCCTATCGAGCCATCCCTCCAGAATGGTTCCTCGCCCTATAATGGGCTTCGGTTTCTTTAATATTGGATCGGGCGACCCACGAGGGTGCATCCTTTTTGTCTGGACGAAGAGTTGAGTGGAAACTGGGGGAGCTGCCTGAGTTTTCCAAGCGCTCTCCATTGCGCAGTACTTCTGTACTATGGTTGCCAAATAACCGAAGTGTAATACTCGATGGTGGTTAATGGCATTGAGGATTCCTTCATTCGTGCATTTTTTGCAGAATAGTAAGATTGCATATTCGTCGCGACAACCTTTGATCTTGTCTTTGACAAGGAGGAATCTGGCCCAAAAGTGATGGACCGTTTCCTGAGGCTGCTGTCTTGTACGTAAGATTGCGTGTATCTGGGTGGGTGGCTGGATTTGAGTCCGGACCCTGACCCAATTTGAGATCCAGAGTTTGAGAAACTTCCGAGCTTCATAGTTCAGGCTACGGGACATCAACTAATTTTTCCGGCTAATTGTCTGATTCTAGGTTCGGAGGGCAGGGCGTGTTGTTCCGCAGATGAGTATCCAGCTCTTCAAGCCTAGAAATCCGAACATAGTTCGTCCTCAATATAGAGGGGGAGTTGTTGTTGCGCTCCTAGATTACCGCTACCTGATGGGTGACCGGCGGAGATTTGTTTTCTCTCTGATCGGGTTTAAGCCTGATCCGATCATAGTCTGTAGAGGCCCCCAGGGCGGCGATGCGATCAAGGAGTTCGTTTAAAGACGACAGCTCTGTTGGATCCATCAGTTTGGAGATTTCAGAGTCAACACAGAGGCGATTTTCGATGACCCGAGAAGTCATCGTTGGCTCGATGGCTGATCGGGCGGTCATGGTAAAGCCGCCTAGCCGGAGGGTTTGGCCTTGGGCCAGGGCTCCTCCGGAGGTGATATTGTCCTTGACAACAAGGCGAGCCATCAATCCTGTCTTCGACGTCACAGCGGAACTCTCAATGAAAGCACCAATGTCGGTGTCAAAACCGGTGGATCTCGGGTTGGCGGTCCCGAACTGTGCGTCTAAGGTCGATGGTAACAGGAGACGGGGGACACGATGTTTACCCAGGTTCGGTCCCTCTCTATGGAGGTAATACCCTACTTCCTACTTGATTGATCTTGATGAATATGAGTATTACAAGATTTGATCTACCACGAGATCGTAATGGCTAAACCCTAGAAGTCTAGCCTATGGGGATTATGATCGTGTATATGCCTCTACGGACTAAGCCCTCCGGTTTATATAGACACTGGAGGGGACTAGGGTTGTACAAAGTCGGTTACAGAGAAAGGAATCTTCATATCCGGTCGCCAAGCTTGCCTTCCACGCCAAGGAGAGTCCCATCCGGACAAGAGAGAGAGTCTTCGATCTTGTATCTTCATAGCCCAATAGTCCGGCCCATGTTACATAGTCCGGATGTTCGAGGACCCCTTAATCCAGGACTCCCTCAGTCGAGATGGACGATATGGACATAGGCAAATCAGTGCAAGAATTAACCATGGAAAAGGAGGAGATAGCCGCTGAGGAAGAGGATTTTGCTTGCTATAGAAGGGCCTGGGAATCTAGACGGGGACCCAAGGGGTGCGGTTTCTTCAAAGACACAAGTGAGTTGACATGCATGCACTTTTAATTTTCTTTAGGTAGATAGTTTTCAATTCCTCCCATCCTTTTACCTTTGATTGATCGACCTTCCTTGTACAAGCGACAAGGGAATATATTTGCCCTTTTGCTTATCTAAGACTAGTTCATGATTGATTTCTAACACATGCTTCACTTTGGTGCTTGCATGCAGCGCAATTGAGCTCCATGCACTTCACACACTTGACACCTAAACCCATCTTAGGCAATGCTATCGTCGCGGAGACCTTGCAGATCCTCTCCATTAAACTAACATAAATTAAAGGTGGCTTCAAATTTCCATTGTCTGTGTATGGTGTGGTTGCTGCTCGGGAGAGTGTCGATAACAATTGCAACCTTCTCTTCGCGCGTAGTAGGATAATGCCCCAAACAATCAGGCAACACGTACTTATAGTATCTTTGCTTTCATTTTTTGGGGGGTATATTTTTGCACATGTCTCACTGAGTTTTTTTTCATCTCTTGTTGATTAGTAGTTATTAACGGGGTGATTGACGAAGGCTTGCAGAATCCATATTTGCGCTTGATTGGGCTGTCTCGTGCAATTCTCTGTAGAGACCCTGTTCGCTTTGAAATTTAGCTAAAAGTTGAACATGGAGCAGTGTCCCGAGATAGAGCATTGATAAGTGCAACTCGCGATTTCTACGCTTGTCATCCTGGTGTGCATACCATATGCTTCGAGAACCGCTTCTGCAAAACAGAGTTATGTGTTGAGCGGCTTGTGGAGAGGATCTAGGCCATAATCTGCAGTGTCCGTGTTGTTAAACAGGGGACACGACAGCATGTTGAACGTCGATGTCGAGTTTCTTGCTCGACAACATCATACTCACGCAAGATCATTGATGGTAAACCTACTTATGTTGCTAATGCTCCATCTGGTGAAGTCGTGCTGCTAGATCGTTTTAAACAAGCAATGCCTAGTGGTTGAGAGGGCTACCGTGATCTGTAGAGACGTGTGGTCTCTGTGGAATATGAAGGCAGCCTGAAAGTTGTCGTATAGACTTGCTCGCCATCAGGTGATATCATCACAGAAGGGCATGTCTCTTTGGCATCCAAATATTTTGGCTTCAGCCAGGAGAAATTTAATGTTGAAGATGTTGAGCTGGAGATAACCGTTGCTTGTGCCTCGTCTCACCTACCCGCTTCTCCATGCTTGCCCTGCCGTGCCGCACCTCCCTCTCCCCCTCGCCCTAAGCCGCACTCGCCCTGCCATGCCGCCCCTGTCTTGTCATCCCTCGTTGCGCTGGTGTGCGGTTTGAGCTCGACCGCCGACGTGCTCCTCCGAGCTCGCCCTGCTGCGTTGTCCCTCCCTTCCCCGCTCACCCTGGCCGCGCCGCGCCGCTCGCGGACCTCAGAGGAGCAACTCGCCTGTTTTTGCTGCCGGTCTCCCTGCTCGCGGCCAAGGTGCAGCGCGACGGCCTTCTAGTGTCGCGCCGAGCCGGGCAAGCCGCCGCACCCCGACCTTGCGGCGCCGCTCCTTCTCAACGATGATGCGGTCGTCCCTCCCCTATTGTCCCGGCCATGGTCAGCGTGCACCGGCGCCGTTCCTCACTGCGAGCTCCGACTGCTAGGTGTTGATGAAGTGTTGCAGCGGACATGTCACAAGATGGAGCAGCACCATTGGGTACAAAAACCAAACACTTTTGCTCTTGTTTTGGACTCTAATTTGCATGGTTTGAATGGAACTAACCCAGATTGACGCTGTTTTCGGCAGAATTGTCATGGTGTTGTTTTTGTGCCGCAATAAAAGTTCTTGGATTGAGCTGAAACTTTACGAGGATTATTTTCAGGATATATAAAAATACTAGCACAGAAAAATACCAGAGGGGGGCCACCAGGGCGTCACAAGCCTAGGGGGTGCGTCTAGCATGCTCGTGGGCCCCTAGCAACTAGCGCAACCCTAACTCCAAGTCCATAAGTACCTACTGTCTAGAAAAAACCCAGAGAGAAGGAATCATCACGTTTTATGATACGAAGTTGCCGCCATCATCTCATGTTCTTCATCGGGAGGGCTGATCTGAAGTCCGTTCGGGGCTCCGAAGAGGGGTATTCGGCACCGTCATCATCATCAACCATCCTCCATCATCAATTTCATGATGCTCACCGTCGGGAGTGAGTAATTCCTTCGTAGGCTTACTGGATGATAATGGGTTGGATGAGATTTATCATGTAATCAAGTTAGTTTTCTTAGGGCTTGATCTCTAGTATCCATTATGTTCTGAGATTGACTTTGCTATGCTTAATGCTTGCCACTAGTGCCCGAGTACCATGATTTCATACATGAACCCTTTATTTTTCACGAATATATTTGTGTGCTCGATCCTATCTTGCAAGTTGTATGCACCTATTATGTGGTATGATCCGCATACCCCAAGATGACAATAATTGAAATTCTTTCCGGTGATTATCGTAGTTTGAGGAGTTCATGTATTCACTACGTGTTAATGCTTTGTTCCAATTATTTGTTAAAAGGAGGCCTTAATATCGCTTAGATTTTCTTATGGACCCCGCTGCGATGGAAGGGTAGGACAAAAGATGTCATTCAAGTTCTCATTGCAAGCATGTATGACTATATATGGAATACATGCCTACATTACATTGATGAATTGGAGCTAGTTCTGTCTCGCCCTAGGTTATGACTGTTACATGATGAATGTCATCCAAAATAATTATACACCATTAATCAAATGCCTATGATTTTTTCATATTGGTTCTTGCTAAGTTACTTTCGTTACTGTCGTTGTTACAATCACTATAAAACTGCTACTGTTACCGTTACTATTGCTACTGTTACCGCTGCTATCAAACTATCAACTAATGTGTTGCTGATCACTTTGCCGTAGATATTTAGTTCTCCAGGTATGGTTGAATTGACAACTCTAATACTTGCAAATATTCTTTGGCTCCCCTTGTGTCGAATCAATAAATTTTGGTTGAATACTCTACCCTCGAAAGCTGTTGCGATCTCCTATACTTGTGGGTTATCAAGACCTTTTTCTGGCGCCGTTGCCAGGGAGCATAGGTCTATTTGCTGAGTCACTTGGGATTTATATATGTTGATCACTATGAAGACGAGGGGAGGTAAGGAACTACCATCTAGCTCTGCACTTGATTCACCTTCTATTTTGAATAGGCTCGCAACACCACCACCTGCTATTAATTCTGATATATTGCTAGTAATTGATTATGCTACTTCCGCTATGAATGAACTTATGATGATTCTAGTACTATGCTTGAGAAACTGTGCCACTAGGTGAATTTCTTGATGAACAACTTCCTAAAGCTAAACAAACCAAAAATGCTAAAACTGATGAGAATTATGATTCACCTATTAGAATTAGCTCTCCTAGAATTGAAATGCCTAAGGTACCTGAGGGTTATGTTATGGATGGGGAGATAGCTAGAGAATTTCTTGCTTGTAATGATAGAGAAGATGTTAAGAAACTACTAACTAAGCTTAAAGAAAATAGTCTATGATGAAGAAAATGAAGCATGATCCTAAGTTTGCTATTCTCCATTCTTTGTTACTGGTAAGGATTATGAATTCTCTATCAATCTTGAGTTAATTACTTTGGTTGAATCTGATCCTTTTCATGGTTATGAAATTGAAACTGTTGTGGCACACCTTACTAAATTAAATGATATAGCCACCCTCTTTGCTCATGAGGAAAAGATTCGCTACTACAATATTCTTAAGTTGTTTACTTTCTCGTTAAAGGGTGATGCTAAGATATTGTTTAATACTCTTGCTCCTGGTTGTGTGTGTAGTCCCCAGGATATGATATATTACTACTCTGGAGAATATTTTCCTGCTCATAAGAAACAAGCTGCCTTACAGAAAATATTTAAATTTGTGCAAATTGAAGAAGAGAATCTCCCTCAAGCTTGCGGGAGGCTTTTCCAGTCACTTAACGCTTAGCCTGATCATCCTCTTAAGAAAAATGAAATACTTGATATCTTTTATACAGGACAAATCGATTCTTCTAGGGACTACCAAGATAGTTTTGTTGGTTGTGTTTTCAGGGAAAGAACTATTGAGCAGGCTGAAGAACTATTGAATAATATATCAAGAAATTATAATGATTGGACACTTCCTAAACCACCACCTAAACCAACTCTGAATAAGAGAGGTATTCTATTCCTCAGACCTGAAGACATGCAAGAGGCAAAGAAATCTATGAAATAAAATGGCATTAAAGCTGAAGATGTAATGAATTTACCACATATTGAAGAAATACATGGGCTGAACACCCCGACATAGGTAGTAGAGGTAAATTCTCAAGACAATCTTGACATAAAGGGGGTAATACTCCCTGGTAGAATAGAACAAAAGCTAGATTGGCATTTTGATCTACGGAATACAACTACTTTGACCCAATCCTCGAAATGGATGATGTGCTGGAGTTTGTTTCTCCTAGACATTATAAAATAGAATGGCTTGACGGACCAAAAGAATAATAGGCATCAATGAACATGAATGCACATGTACTCTTGACTATCTATTGATAGATGAAGGCCGGAATACAACTGAAGAGGGACAACTCAACACATGCCTTTTCTGAACTGTGGGTGCATATATTAGCATGTTGAACAAAGCTCAACATATTTCTTCCGTATAACCCATGTAGAAAGGTAGGATTGGCAGAGTCACAATATAGAATGGAGAACTCATCGAGAGCACTCTTATTGTGATCTTTTAATTCAGAAGAACTTCTGCCATGATAGTTCATGGTATTGGAAGAATGATATACCACGGATCTCGAAGACTACCCAAATGTTACTAATATCCTAAAGGAACGACAAACACTATCAGCAGGAATGCACAGAATGAATCATGGGTTCAGGAACCCAGAAATAGAATACCTACTAACTAAAGGGCATCACAAAACAAAACAGGAAGGGCGAATTACTGGGTGGTTCGCTCGAGATAACATAGTCTCCTATTAACTCCAACAAATATGTTAATGTAACGGATTACCTCAACACAACAATTTGTGTGTCTAGTCTGGCCAAAAGACATCCGAACAGGAAGAAATGACTTGCAAATGCATCGGCTTATTTAGAAACCTAGGATAACTCGGACAACATAACGACTGTACGGGCATGAAAATGAGACAACCTACAAGAAAAATGGCAACATAGCAACTAAATTCTTATGGAGACATCGATCCGAGAGGACAACACCTTTCCTATAAGTTTCTAGCATAGTAACTCGTCATCCTGACAGATATATGAGAAAGCCTAGTTTCTTAACCCCGTAGAAAATATGAGGGTGACTCAAAATTAGAATGACATAGGGATAAGGAGTAAAAAGGGCCTTACGTTTCCTTCCACAATCAATTACCTTATATAACTAAAGGAGTTCTAGACTCGTCTTGGATTGGTATGGCTTGGTAATCCTACAAGCAACCAGGCTCTGATACCAAAGCTGTTGTGACCCAACACATAGCAATACACATCATACATACGCATAACATGCAAGTATGTGTTGGTACAACTTGGCATCACAATATAACTCTATGACTCAAGTATTTACTTAAGAGGCCCTCAAGAGCCATACAAAACATGATATTACAAACATGGGCATCATGACCCAAATACAAATTCATACAACCAACAAGCGAAAGCATAAACTTGTCTAAGTACAGACAGCTGAAAAGAAAGAAGGCTAGGAAGGTTGTCTATCTACAAGGCCCTCCATAGGAACCAGACCTCTGTCTAGGATTCCTAAACCAATTGATCAACGTCGAACTCATCGTAGAAACCAAAAGTGAGACTAGCGTCTCCTCTGCAAAAACATAAATTAAGCAAACGTGAGTATAAATGTACTCAACAAGAGTTACATCAGAACTATCCACATATGCATCAGTATGAACAATGAGGTTATGGGGTTGAACTGAAGCAAGCCAGCTTTGATTCAGTGGCTAACCTATAATATGACTACCAGTAACTTCTTTGAGGTGAGAAACCACGCACGAGTCCACATATTCACCATATCAATACACCACTATGCATACGCTCCCGTCTCCCTATGTGAAGGCCATCCATAGCACTCACACTTATCTTGCGCATTTTAGAGTTTCCATTTCAACTTGTGCATGAACCATATAAGCTTTCCAAGTAGTCCATATCCGAGGACGCGTCTATTCGAATAGATCATTAACCCTGACTCAAAGGAACCCGTCCCCGTCCCATCAGCAACGTTCCCTATCGGAACATGTATCTACGTCCAGCCCAGACACTGTTCCATGTCGTGTGTCACCCGGACACACACGCCATGCGCCACCTGCCCGCACACCTGACCCGCAAATGTTTGTGCATGTAACCGCAAGATAGGCTATAATAAGCACGAAACTCAATTCCTATGAGTCATATCACAAGACAATCCACCATTTTCTCCAACACAGCCTCTCATCACCAACTTGACCAAAATGGGTCAAGACACTTAAGTCTCATCATTAGGACATGATCGTTCCAATTCATCTCAGATGAATCAAACCTGACACAACTCTAAGCATAGAAAGTGAGCATGGATGAGTGGTCACAACATAGCTCAAGCAACTCATAAGGATGCTAGGATGGTTTAGCTATTTGGTGACAATGACAAGTCATGCAAAGGAATGGGTTCAACTATCGAGAACAAGTAGCAGTTGAAGGCTAGCAAATTTGCTTAGAATGGCATTGAAATACCGCATATAGGTAGGTATAGTGGACTCGTGTGGAAAAACTGGGTTTAAAGATTTTGGATGCACAAGTAGTGATCATACTTAGTGCAAATGAAGGCTAGCAAAAGATTGACAAGCGCCCAACCAAGAAACAAATAATCTCGTAAGCGAGCATTAAGCATAATTAACACCGAATAATGCACCACAAGCAGGATGTAATTTCATTGCATAACTATTGACTTTCGTGCTTGCATAAGGAATCACAAACCTTAATACCAATATTCTTTTTAAAGCACAATTACTCTTCAACATGACTCCCATATCATATCATCATATCTCAAAACTATTACAAGGAATCAAGTTTATTTTGTCCAATGATCTTCATGAAAGTTTTTTATTATATCTTCCTTGGATATCTATCACTTTGGAACTAATTTCATATGTTGCTTTTGATAAGCTCAAACAAATTTAAGTGAAGATCATGAGCATAATTTTTTTTCTTCTCTCAAAATAATTTAAGTGAAGCAAGAGAGAATTTCTTCAAAATTTAACTAACTCTCAAATAAATATAAGTGAAGCATGAGAGCATTTCTTCAAACATATTAAATCACACCATGCTCAAAAATATATAAGTGAAGCACTAGAGCAATTCCAACGCTCAAAAGGATTTTAGTGAAGCATAGAGAGCAATTCTAACAAGTCATGGCAAAATTTTGGCTCTCTCAAATAAGTGTGTTCAGCAAGGATTGATGACTCAAAATAAAAAGCAAAACAAGCAAAGACTCATATCATACAAGACGCTCCAAGAAAAACTCATAGTATGCGACGAATAAAAATATAGCTTCAAGTATGTAACGTCCCCAATTCAATCGTACACTAATCATACATGCAAATGTGTACAATCAAGATCAGGGACTCACGGGAAGATATCACAACACAACTCTAGACACAAATTAAAATAATACAATCTTTATATTACAAGCCAGGGGCCTCGAGGGCTCAAATACATCAGCTCGAATACAAACGAGTCAGCCGAAGCAACAATATCGGAGTACAGACATAAGTTAAACAAGTTTGCTTTAAGAAGGCTAGCACAAAAGCAACAACGATTGAAAAGGCAAGGCCTCCTACTTGGGAGCCTCCTAACTACTTCTGGTCGTCAGCGTCCGTCACGTGGTAGTAGGCACCGACGGTGGCATCTGGCTCCTGGACTCCGTCATCTGGTTGCATCAACCAAAAAGAAAAGAAAGGGGGAAAAGGGGGAGCAAAGCAACCATGAGTACTCATCCAAAGTACTCGCAAGCAAGGATCTACACTACATATGCAACATTATCAAAGGAAGGTTGTATATGTGGACTGGGCTGCAGAAATGCCAGAATAGAGAGAAGGCCTAGTCCTATCAAAGACTAGCCTCTTCTGGAGACCACCATCTTGTAGCAAACAGGACGGAGTAGAGTAGCATAAAGTAAAGTAGTAGTATTGTTTTCAACCTCGGCCAGAGATCATTTCTCGACTCCCTGCGACAAAGCAATCCCAGAGCCATACTATCCATTTGTCATCACAATCCAATTCTCATCACCATCCAATTCTCATCACAAGTATCCAGTTCTAGCTGTATCGATTGGGATACAACTCCAAGTGTCCCTTACCGTAGGACAGGCTACCGATAGATGTTTTCTTCCCTGCAGGGGTGCACCAACTTACCCACCACGCTCAATTAACTCAGGCCGGACACACTTTCCTGGGTCATGCCCAGCCTCGGCCAAACAATACGCTGCAACCCGACCTAGGCTTAATAGAGAGGTCAGCACGCCAGACTAAACCTATGCCCCCAGGGGGTCATGGGCCATCTCCCCGGGAACTCCTGCACATTGCGAATGCGGCCAGTGAGCAGACCTAGCTACCTCCTTCAAAAAGGCAGGTGCTTACGCAGTCCAACCCGGCGTGCGCCGCTCAGTTGCTGACATCTATTAAGCTTCGGCTGATGTATACAACGCAGAACGCCCATACTATGCCCACGTGATGGTTAGTGCTATCAGGCCAGAGGCCCCTCGGATCAAATATCCAAATCATAGTGGATTAGGAACGCGCGGTAACAAGCAAAGACTCACAAAAGATGTGACCCCGTTACCCCATCTCGAGGACTTGCGGCAAGGGCTAAGAATGCCCGGCCATGCCTCGTAATTATCTCTCGGGCACCTTCTAGGTCAACCTGTCTCCACATCACTCGCAATTATGCTGGCGCGGGTACCCCTTAGGGTCGACCCGTCTTTAGTAACATGGTTCAGTGTAAAGTCATAGTAATCATAGTAACCGTGTGTCCAAACATCAAGGGGAAAACCCGAGGAATCACCCCCGGTGAATTCCACTCGATGTAATCATGAAGGTGAACGTAAGAGGAACCACCCCCGTGGTTCACACTTGAGGGGTTGCACGACAAAGTCGTATCGGAAGTGGTTAAGGAGGAATCACCCTCGATGACAACGACCGAATAGCTACACTACAGGGTTAACATTAGAAGTGATGTAGAGGTCTCACCCTCGGCACTCGATAGTAACCCAGCAGTGTCGAGCAACTAAGGGGAAAGTGATGTGCGGTAAAGGGGTCTGGTCTTCGATCCCATTGATCGGGTCTTCAATGATGAAGCAGGGGCAACAAGGACAAGGTGGGGGTCACTGATGGATCCAATCCAGCCAATATGTGTGTTTTCTACACATTTGGCGCGTATAAATCCAATCCAGCTACAGTTGCATGGATGTGATGTGAGGGACGTGGATTGTCGATCGATCACGCGCATCCTATAGTGCACACGCGCGATCCGCGTGACTGGGGTTCCGGCCAATCATAACACGCAACACACAATAGCCTCAGCTCACACTGTTTCCGGAAGCGGCCGAGATGAACTGTGTGTGATATTGAACGAGCAAAATTGTAAGGGAAGCCAAATTTCCATTGTCGTTTGTCATTGAGCTCTTAAAAACCACCGCACTATACGGCTGCCCGGCCCCTCCGTCCCAGAGCTCTCTCCAAGCGTCGTTCTTGGCACCGCGGCGCACAGTAACCAGTAAGGAAGCAATGGCATCCCGCCGCGCCGCGTTCCTCGCCACCCGTGACTGCACACATGGTAAGGAAGCGCGGTATCTCACCACGCCGAGTTCATCACCGCCGCCGGCCACATAATTATGTGGGTAGACTTTGAGGCTGCCATGGCCGAATGGGCGGTCGATCTAGAGGTGGCCAAAGCCACACAGGAGGATCGGAAAATGCAAAAAGCAGTCAAGAAAAAACAGTCCCGCCACCGCAAGAAAGAAGAGGCTGCACGTCGTGATGACGAGAGCTTGGTGGCCTCCTACAAGGCCATGAAGGAGAACGCCGGTGTATGGCCAGCATGCCCCGATGGCAGCATGTGAGAAGTAGTTTAAGTTTGTAGTATTAGAGCAAATTACCAGTAGTACTTTAAGTTTGTAGTATTAACGTACAATGAGCATCCTTTGAGGTCTTTCAGCGTTGATTAGCATGTGTGACCGTGTGCGCTTTTTGCGTTAATCATTAGAAGATCACAAAACACACGGTTTCTATGCCGCACCCGTGTGCGTTTTTTTGCTTGACCGAAAAAAATCGACTACATGTGTAAAACAATTTGGAGACAGGAACTGCCAATTTTCTGTTTTCTCGCACACGAGTATTTTACGCGCTTCGTCTGTGTTGTGTGTTTCCCCTGCCCAAGTTTCAAGTTTCGCAGCGAAATTTTCATTAGGCGCGTGATTTTAGAATTTATTCCTCCAACCACATCCCCACCCATCAAATTTCCTCAGTATCTCCCCCCACCCACCTCCCCCCTCCTCCCCCCCTCCCCACACCCCCCATGCCTCCCCCTACCGGCATTTCAAACCGCCGCCACCGCAACCACAGCTTCAACCACGTCTACGTTCTGCTTGGATCCAGTCAGGTAACCCACCGATCTCTATCACGGCCCCGGTCTGATTGCTTAAATGGCGTCTGCGAAACATCCTCATGCCTCCAAATCCCCACTGTCCCTACCTCTAGAGCATCGTCGTGCAAGCCCAACCACATATCACATGGAGGCCGAGGAGCTAATGGCGGTCCATGGCGTGACGGCCGCTGTACGTGTTGACCCGGAGGAACACCTCGCCTCCATCGCCGCCGACATGGTGCAGGCTCTGGCCCAGAAGAAGTGCCCCGGCGACTACCCCTCAGGACTTAACAGGTATGATCTGACCAGCTAAATCTTACCAATACCACATGCAATGGCTATGTTTTGTACGGTTGATGTATTAAGCATGTTCGCGCCTTGTTTATTTCAGTACTACACATTGTGTGATGTTCAAGTATTAACTGTTCAGTTCAATTTCACCAATACCATCAACAAACTTTGCTACCATGCTACTCTCTGCAATGAAGATATACTAGAGATGCTGCCCATTTGCTATTTTTGGTGGATGCTAACCCCGTTGTACTTAACATGCCTATCCATGTACTTACGCAGGGCCATAACGGGCGATGTTGTTGTTTGCCGTCGAGGTTAGCTGCATCTCATATCTTACAGTATTTTACATCATTTGTCCAATTGCAGTTTGGCTTCTAACATTTACTTGCTTCTTGTAGGTACACATGTCGGGGGCACTGATCCACGCTTTGACCCGGAGGATGTCACGCCCAATATGTGACCATATCCTAAAGGAACTCGAAGGTCTCACCAAGGATAGAAGTGCATATTGGAGACGCTTTTGCAAGGTGGATATCATTACATCATACCATTACATAGTAGTTGGGGATACATGCAAAAGGCATACAATGTCGCATGAATACAAGAACATCATACATAGAGCAACATCCGACTACGGATGAAACACAAACAGAAGCTCAAATGACATCCACCTTGCTAGCCCAGACTGCCGAACAGGAACCTATCCCTTGAACGACGAAGAAGCATAAGAAGAACTCCATAACAAGTAAACATCACTCTCATGTCATGATCACCGCGTTACCTATACCTGCAATTGTTGTTGTAGTAATCTGTGAGCCACGAGGACTCAGCAATCCCATTACCATGGGTATCAAGACTAGCAAAGCTTAATGGGTAAGGAATGGATAGTGGTGAGGTTGCAGCAAGCGACTAAGCATGTATGGTGGCTAACTTATGAATACAATAATAAGATGAGAAGCTACATAAACGGTCGCAAACTAGTAATGATCAAGAAGTGATCCTAAACTACTTACGTTCAAATATAACACCACCGTGTTCTCTTGTTGACCCACTCGAAAAGAGACCATCACAGTCACACATGCGGTTGGGTGTTTTAATTCGAGTCTGGTGTCAAGTTCTCTACAACTGAATATTAACAAATTCCCATCGGCCACATAACCGCGGGCACGGCTCTCAAAAGTTTAAACCCTGCAGGGGTGTCCCAACTTAGCCCATTATAAGCTCATGATCCGCGGAGACAAACCTCCATCGCGGGACATCCTATCAGACTCGGGGTCCCGGTGCACAAGACATTTCGACAAAGGTAAAACAAAACCAGCAAGACCTCCCGGTGTGCCAACAAATCTCGATAGGAGCCGCACATATCTCGTTCTCAGGGCACAACGGATGAGTCAAGCTACGAGTAAAACCAGCCCTCGAGTTTCCCCGAGGTGGCCCCACAGGCTGCTCGGTTCCGACCAACACTCATAGGAGTACTGGCCCGGGGGGTTGATTAAAAATACTAGGGGGCCGGTGGAAATCCCCTACTTAAGTTTTACTTGTTATTAGGCAAATGGAAAACCAATGTTGGGCCTTGCTGGAAGAGTTTTATTCAAAGCAAACTGTCAAGAGGGTCCCATACCCCTCACCATGTTAGGGACGCAAAATCAAGGAACATAACACCGGTATGACGGAAACTAGGGCAGCAAGAGTGGGACAAAACACCAAGCATAAGGCCGAGCCTTCCACCCTTTACCAAGCATATATGTGCATTAACTAAATAAGAGATATTGTGATATCCCAAAATATCCATGATATCCATGTTCCAACATGGAACAACCTGCAACTGCAACTAGCAATGCTATAAGAAGGGCTGAGCAAAGCGATAACATAGCCAAACAACGGTTTGCTAGGAAGGGTGAAAAAGGTTAGAGGCTGTCATGGCAATTTGGGAGGCTTGATAAACAAGTGGTAGGTAGCGCGACATAGCGATAGCACCGAGACAACTAGCATAGCAAAGATAGTAGTGAGATCTAGGTTAACAGTCATCTTGCCTGAAATCCCGCTATGAAGAAGAACAAGTCCGTGAAGAAGATGAACAGACAAAGACGAACCAAGCGTAGTCGAATGAATCCTCACGGTCGCAACGAAATAGGAACTATCGAGAAGAAGCACAACCGAAAAGGAGCAAACAACATGGTAAACACACAACACATAAACATGACATGATGCTCAACCAAGTATGATGCATGAAAAGGCTATATGATGCTACTCATGGCAAGGGATGATGCAAACAAGAACACCACATCGAAGCAAGTTTAAATGAGGCCAGAAACAACATATAACAAGTCCGGAAAGTCCTCATATGCAAATTTCGAAATTGGTCCAGAACTGAATACACATTATGTTCAAGTTGTTAAATAGCAAGTTAAGATGCACCATGATAATCTACACAAAATTCTAGTCAAGTTAAATATAAAGTTCATTTAGTTTGGAGCTACGGCCTAGAAGACACGAGCAAAACAAGTTAAACATGGCATTGATGCAAAATGCATTCAAACGTCAAGCAAATGCACTTAAAACAAGGATTCAACATGACATGATGAAACTACATAAAATTCTAAGCAAGTTTCATATAGAGCATGCTCAAAACGGAGCAACGGTGCAACACATACACTCCAAACAAGATATAGCAACAATCTGCCCAAAACAGCAACTAGGCACTTTGCAACCATCAAAACAACATGCTACAGGAATCATATGAACACAAACTTGATATGCACTTCATGTACAGATAACATACTTCAAATATCATTAAGGTTAAGGTTCATAGGCATCAATATTAACCCAATATGATCAATGCAAAATGCAGCTTTATAACATAGGGACATATACATGAGCAGAGTTAATATGATGGCATGTTGAAGGTATGAAACAAAGATGCTACAGAAACTATACATGGAAACCAAGGGAATGGCATAAAATTACACATAACAAAGAGAAAATAACATCAAAGCATCATATACATATGGCTCATGGATTAGTGGGAACCAACAAGACAAGATTGAAAGTTGAAACAGTTTCAACAAGTGTACAACAGCAACATGTGATAGCATGTTTGCAAGCATGGAACAGGGGTCATCTGAAGTCCAAAATTAACACCCTTGGCATGTGAACAAAGTACTCATAGCATACTTCAAAACATGCAATTGGATCATCTCAAGAATAGGCATAGTTTAACTAATATCAAGCTCACAACATGGCATCACGAAGTTAACTGAAAACTGGAACAGCTTGTAGGCATGTTCATGGAAATGAAACAATATGCTATAGGACATATGTAGGGCATCAAAAGGCACGGAATGGTAGAGCATAACATGGAAATCAAAACATGTCAACAAAGCATCTCCAGATTATGCATGGATTAATAGGTAGCATGACCCAAACATGGCATCATGATATAATAGATTCAGCATTGACGGAACATTAACAACGAGTAGCCCACTTCATAAGCTTGATTCACTCACTACAGGGCATATCAAAATACATGGATTGCGCCAGAGTAAAGATGGCATAATTATGCTCCTAAAACATGTAGACACGATGCTCAAAATAAAATCACACAAAAGATATAAAAAAGACCAATAGACAAGTTATATCAGTTTTCAGCAGTTAACAGAAACATGCACTTTTGCAACAGAGATTATCATGTCAATATGCACTCTAACATGAATGCAAAGCACACCAACATGAAGAGCATAAAGAGCACAACATGTGCATATCATGATCATCACCATAGGATCAACAGGGACAAAATTACACCATTCACAAGATGCATAAATGATGTTAACATACAGCAGTTTTCAGCAGTTTATATCACTTAGTAGTTTGCAACGAAGATTAAGGCATCAAGATGAACAGTAACATGAGTGCAAATGCATCCATCATGTAGAGCATGAAGAGATGAACATTTTTACATATCATGCATGCAAAACGGAGCAACATGCACAACGTTATGCCCATGCAAACATGTAAACATGATATGACTTTCTCAGGGACGGGCAAAATTAGACCTCTCGGGACGAAGTGGGGCGGGAAGATCCCTGGACGGAGCAGCACGGGACGCGGAGGCGTTTGGATGGAGGGAGTGGAGGATCTTTTCCAAGCGAGCTCCGGCGAGGACAATGGCCCGCGGCGACGAAGGCGGCGGCGGCGGAGCTCGACGCTGACGAGCTCGGGCAGCACGGAGGATAGGGGAGGCGGATCCGGCTGTCTCCGGCCTGGATCCGGCCGGAGGCGGTGTGGAGCACTGGCGGTGGCCATTGGCACTGGCGGCGCGCAGCGGGAGCCGGGCAGTGCAGGATGCGCGGGGTCGCGTGGGTCGCGGCGGCGGTGATGCAGGCTGCGCAGAGGCGCGGGGGAGCAGGCTAGCAGCGGCGGGTGACCGGGCCGGGAGGGCCCCACGCGGGCCTGGCGGGCCGGCGGGTGAGGCGCGGCGGCAAGGGCGCGCTGCTGACGTGGCAGCTCCTGGTTCGCCGAGGGGAAGGCGGCGGATGCGCCGGCTGTCGGCGGACGTGTCTGGCGGTGCGGAGGACGTGGCAGCTAGGGTTTCGTCCGCAAAAAATGGAGAAGGAGGACCTATTTATAGGTAGAGGGGTCTAGGAGAGTCCAAATGAGGTGCAGTTTTCACCCACACGAGCGTGATCCAACGGCAGAGAGCATAGAGGGGAGTTTGATGGGCTAGTTGGCTGTTGTGAAGAGGTGTTGGGCTGCAAAGAGAAATGGGTCCGATGGTTAACGCGGTTAACCGTTGGGGCACCAAACGACCTCCAAATGGAACGAAATTTGACAGGCGGTCTACCGGTGATGTACCAAGACCACTCGTCAACTCTCGGCCCATTCCGAGAACGTTTTCTGTGGCTCACAAAATGAGATCTGGGAGGTACAACGGGTGCGTGCGAGTGTGGAAGGCCTCGGAACGGACAACGAAGAGTATCGGGAGAACCCAGACGGATGCAAGTTTGAAAACCATGCAGATGAAATGCAAATGATGACCTGGCAAAATGCAACACGCAAGCGAATGACATGGCAACGACGGCGAATACCAGTTGCAATTAATGGCTATGTTTTGTATGGTTGATGTCTTAAGCATCTTGTAGTAAACATGCCTAACATGTTTTAGCTAGTTCCCCTACCTTTTTATAGACAACTGGGCCATTATCTGCTCTGACAGCACCTGCCTTGTGATATTTAACTCTGCCAATTGCATTTTTATCAGTAGCGGTTTCAATGGCCATTAAGCCTTTTGCAATTAACAATTCTATCCATTTTTAAACAGTTGTATTTCAATGGCTACAAACTTACAAAACATGAATTAGGATGTTGTTAAGCCTGTTGCCATTAATAGTTGTATCCTTTTTTAATCCGTCCCTTTGCTATCGTGCTACTCTTTTGCAATGAAGATATCACTACAGAAGTTGTCGTTTTATTACCATTTGCTATTTTTGGTGGATGTTAACCCTGTTGTAGTTAACATTGGCTTTCCATGTAATCACACAGGGCTACAATGGGGGATGTGGTTGTTTGCCGTCGAGGTTAGATGCATCCCATGTCTTATACACCATCTATTCCTAAATTTAAGTATTTTCAGATATTCCAATATAGACTACATAAGGAGCAAAATGAGTGAATCTAGATTCTAATCTAAACTATATCTATAATTCTATATACATCCGTATGTAGTTCATATTGAAATCTCTAAAAATACTTGTACGTAGGAATGTAGGTAATTGTATTTTACATCATTTGTGCAATCTCATTTAGCTTCTAACATTTACTGGTTGCTTCTAACATTTACTGGTTACTCTATTAGACCTCATGATCTGATATTTTTCTCTTTTCAGTGGTTTCCGAAGCTATTTACTGATGATTACCTTGCAAACTACATGACCAGAGTGGAGGCAACTAAGGTTAAAGTATATAATTCATGCTACCATGATAATGCTCTAGAAGTCTTCCTGAAGGCGGTGAAGGATGAGCGAGCGATCGTCCCAAGGAGTTAGACAAAAGTTGTTCGTGCCTATGGCATGCAGGAAGGCACATTATGGGCATTCCGCTTCTTCAACAACATCGACAGTCAAAATGATTTACACTTGTCTCTTCACATTTACTACATGTGCATATTGTGGTTCATCATAGTTAAGTGTTGTCTAATCCTGTAATTACTGAACATATTGTACTGACAATTTTATTTATGGATTCGTTGTTGAACCGTTGTGCTGAGAATTTGAATTGCACGTTTCATATTTCAAAATTTCCAATTTAAATAATAAATTACAGCCAAAAAAGTTCTATAGGAGCAAATAAAATAATGTGCACACGGTTAGAAAGAAAACAGCGTGCACGATGAAAAAAAGAAAACAGACGGTTCTTTGACGTGAAACGTTTGCGATGCCCTTTGGACGCACACATGGTTTCATCTCATATGCGTGTGTGATTCATGGTAATACGGCAAATGTTTCAAACCAGTGTGCGTGTGCGATAGGAATACCAATTGCACACAATTACGAAAATGAACTCGTTGGCATTAGTAGAGGCACCGCACACATTTTACATTCTTGAACCGTGTGTGATAACATACCTATCACAAACATATCGGCAGATTAAATGTTGATGTCCACTTTTTTCACATGACTATAGCGGCCTAATTGTTTGGGATGTACATAAGAACGGAAACGTACTCCTTGGATTGACTATGTGTGATATACATATGAACGGAAATGTTTTTTTGGGATTTACCGTGTGGGAAGTACATACAAACTGAAACAATTGGGTTTCCATGCCTCGCCCGATTGCACACGAGCCAGCTTGTGTGCCAGGAGGGCCTATCCCCGACAGTTTCTGGGTCGTGTGGGAAGGACCCCCCATTGCCCACACTCACTTGGTGACGATTCCAAATGTCGTCGCGGAAAGGGGTTTAAAACCATTTGCATAGCACTAACGCGTAGTAGTGTGATGACTACTTAATAGTTTAGTGCGCCATGCTTTACGGCTTAGAATTGGGACTTCAAAAAGGTTTTGAACGCCACAGAGCATATGAGATGTTCTAAGAGCTGAAATTGGTATTTCAGACTCATGCCCGTGTCGAGAGGTATGAGACCTTTGACATGTACTTTAACTACAAGATGGAGGAGAATAGCTTAGCCAGTGAGCATGTGCTCAGAACGTCTGGGTACTACAATCGCTCAAATCAAGTGGGAGTTAATCTTCCAGATAAGATAGTGATTGACAGAGTTCTCTACTCACTATCACCAAGCTACTAGAACTTCATGATGAACTTTAATATGCAAGGGATGACAAAAATGATTCCCGAGCTCTTCGCGATGTTGAAATGAGCGAAGGTACAAATCAAGAAAGAGCATCATGTGTTGATGGTTAACAATACATCTAGTTTCAAGAAAGAGGGAAAAGGGAAAGAAAGGGAACTTCAAGAAGAATGGCAAGCAAGTTGTCACTCCCATGAAGAATCCCAAAGCTGGACTTAAGCCTGAAACTGAATGCTCCTACTGCAAAGGGAATGGTCACTAGAAGCGGAACTACCCCAAATACTTGGTGGATAAGAAGGATGCCAAATTTAGCAAAGGTATATTTGATATACATGTTATTGATGTGAACCTTACTAGTGTTCATAGTAGCCCCTGGGTATTTCGTATTTGATACCAGTTCAGTTGCTAAGATTAGTAACTCAAAACAGGAGTTGTAGAATAGTAGAGACTAGTTAAGGGCGAGGTGACGATGTGTGTTGGAAGTGTTTCCAAGATTGATATGATGACCATCACACACTCCCTCTGCCTTTGGGATTAGTGTTGAGCCTAAGTAAATGTTATTTGGTGTTTCCGTTCAGCATGAATATGATTAGATCATGTTTATTGCAATACGGTTATTCATTTAAGTCAGAAAATAATTAGTGTTCTATTTACTTGAATAAAACCTTCTATGATCATACACCCATTGTGAATGGTTTATCGAATCTCGATCATAATGATACACATATTCATAATATTGATGCCAAAAGATGCAAAGTTGATAATGATAGTACAACATACTTGTGGCACTGCCGTTTAGGACATATTGGTGTAAAGCGCATGAAGAAACTCCATGCAGATGGACTTTTGGAATCACTTGATTATGAATCATTTGATACTTGCGAACCATGCCTCATGGGCAAGATGACTAAACATCCGTTCTCCAGAACAATGGAGCGAGCCAATGACTTATTGGAAATAATACATACCGATGTATGCGGTCCGATGAGTGTTGAGGCACACGGCGGGTATCGTTATTTTCGGACCTTCACAGATTATTTGAGCAGATATGGGTATATCTACTTAAGGAAACACAAATCTGAAACATTTGAAAAGTTCAAAGAATTTCAGAGTGAAGTGGAGAATCATCGTAACAAGAAAATAAAGTTTCTACGATCTGATCGCGGAGGCAAATATTTGAGTTACGAGTTTGGCCTTCAATTAAAAAAAAGTGGAACAGTTTCACAACTCACGCCATCTGGTACGCCACACCATAATAGTGTGTCTCAACATCGTAACCGTACTTTATTAGATATGGTGCCATCTATGATGTCTCTTACCGATTTACCACTATCATTTTGGGGTTATGCATTAGAGACAGTTGCATTCACATTAAAGAGGGCACCGTCTAAATCCGTTGAGATGATACCGTATGAACTATGGTTTGGCAAGAAACCTAAGTTCTCGTTTCTTAAAGTTTGGAGTTGTGACACTTATGTCAAAAGGCTTCAGCCTGATAAAATCGAATCTAAATCGGAGAAGTGCATCTTCATAGGATACCCTAAGAAACAATTGGGTACACCTTCTACCACAGATCCGAAGGCAAGATCTTTGTTGCTAAGAATGGGTCCTTTCTAGAGAAAGAATTTCTCTCGAAAGAAGTGAGTGGGAGGAAAGTAGAACTTGATGAGGTAATTGTACCTTCTCTCGAATTGGAAAGTAGCACATCACAGAAAACCATTCCCGTGATGCCTACACCAACTAGAGAGGAAGCTAATGATAATGATCATGAAACTTCAGATCAAGTTACTACCAAACCTCGTAGGTCTTCCAGAGTAAGATCCACACCAGATTGGTATGGTAATACTGTCCTGGAAGTCATGTTAATAGACCAAGGCGAACCTACGAAATATGAAGAAGCTATGATGATCCCAGATTCTGACAGATGGCTTGAGGCCATGAAATCTGAGATAGGATCCATGTATGAGAACAAAGTGTGGACTTTGGTGGACTGGCCCGATGATCGGCAAGCCATAGAGAATAAATGGACCTTCAAGAAGAAGACGGACGCTGATGGTAATGTTACTGTCTACAAAGCTCGACTTGTCGCAAAAGGTTTTCAACAAGTTCAATGGGTTGACTACGATGAGACTTTCTCACCCGTAGCGATGCTTAAGTCTATCCAAATCATTCTAGAAATTGCCGCATTTTATGAAATCTGGCAAATGGATGTCAAAACTGCAATCCTTAATTGATTTCTTAAAGAAGAGTAGTATATGATGCAACCATAAGGTTTTGTCGACCCTAAAGGTGATAACAAAGTGTGCAAACTCCAGCGATCCATCTATGGACTGGTGCAAGCATCTCAGCGTTGGAATATACACTTTTATGAGGTGATCAGAGCATATGGTTTTATATAGACTTATGGTGAAGCCTGTATTTAGAAGAAAGTGAGTGGGAGCTCTGTAGCATTTCATATATTAAATGTGGATGACATATTGTTGATTGCAATGAAGGAAATATGCCCTAGAGGCAATAATGAAGTTATTATTTATTTCCTTATTTCATGATAAATGTTTATTATTCATGCTAGAATTGTATTAACCGGAAACTTAGTACATGTGTGAATACATAGAAAAAACATATTGTCCCTAGTATGCCTCTACTTGACTAGCTCGTTTATCAAAGATGGTTATGTTTCCTAACCATAGACATGTGTTATCATTTGATGAACGGGACCACATCATTAGGAGAATGATGTGATGGATATGACCCATCCGTTAGCTTAGCACTTGATCGTTTAGTATATTGTTATTGCTTTCTTCATGACTTATACATGTTCCTATGACTATGAGATTATGCAACTCCCGAATACCGGAGGAATACTTTATGTGCTACCAAACGTCACAACGTAACTGGGTGATTATAAAGGTGCTCAACAGGTGTCTCTGATGGTACTTGTTGAGTTGGCATAGATCAATATTAGGATTTGTCACTCCGATTGTCGAAGAGGTATGTCTGGGCCCTCTCGATAATGCACATCACTATAAGCCTTGCAAGCAATGTGACTAATGAGTTAGTTGCAGGATGATGCATTACGGAACGAGTAAAGAGACTTGCCGGTAATGAGATTTAACTAGGTATTGAGAAACCGATGATCGAATCTCGGGTAAGTAACATACCGATGACAAAGGGAACAACGTATGTTGTTATGTAGTTTGACCGATAAAGATCTCCGTAGAATATGTAGGAGCCAATATGAGCATCCAAGTTCCGCTATTGGTAATTGACCGGAGATGAGTCTCGGTCATGTCTACATAGTTCTTGAACCCGTAAGGTCCGCACGCTTAACATTCTGTGACAATTTGTATTATGAGTTATGTGATTTTATGACCGAAGTTTGTTCGGAGTCCCGGATGAGATCGGGGACATGACGGGGAGTCTCGAAATGGTCGAGACGTAAAGATCGATATATTGGAAGGATATATTTAGACATCGGAAAGGTTCCTAGTGATTCGGATATTTTTCGGAGTACCAGAGAGTTATGTGAATTCGTATTGGGCCTTAATGAGCCATACGGGAAAGGACAGAAAGGCCTCAAGGGTGGCCGCGCCCCTTCCCCATGGACTGGTCCGAATTGGACTAGGGAAAGGCGGCGCCCCCTTCCTTCCTTCTCCTTCTCCCTTCCCTTTTTCCTATTCCATGTGGGAGGTGGAATCCTACTAGGACGGGGGAGTCCTAGTAGGACACCACACTTTGGGCGCACCCTATGAGGGCTGGCCTCCTCCTCACTTCCTCCTTTATATACGTGGCCAGGGGCCACCCCATAGACACACAAGTTGATCATTGATCTCTTAGCCATGTGTGGTGCCCCCCTCCACCATAATCCACCTCGGTCATATCATTGTAGTGCTTAGGAAAAGTCATGCGCCGGTAGCTTCAACATCACCGTCATCACGTTGTCGTACTGACGAAGCTCTCCCTCGATACTCTGTTGGATCATGAGTTCGTGGGACGTCACCGAGCTAAACGTGTGCAGTTCGCGGAGGTGTCGTACGTTTGGTACTAGGATCGGTCGATCGTGAAGACGTACGACTACATCAACTGTGTTGTCATAACGCTTCCGCTTTCGGTCTACGAGGGTACATGGACAACACGCTCCCCTCTCGTTGTTATGCATCACCATGATCTTGCATGTACGTAGGAAATTTTTTGAAATTACTACGTTCCCCAACAGTAAGCATCCGAGCTCGGTTTATGCGTAGATGTTATATACATGAGTAGAACACAAAGAGTTGTGGGCGATAATAGTCATATTGCTTACCAGCATGTCATACTTTGATTTGGAGGTATTATTGGATGAAGTGGCTCAGACCGGCATTACACGTACGCTTACGCGAGACTGGTTCTACCGACATGCTTTGCACATAGGTGGCTGGTGAGTGTCTGTTTCTCCCACTTTAGTTGAATCGAGTGTGGCTACGTCCGGTCCTTGTTGAAGGTTAAAACAGCACATACTTGACGAAAAGTCATCGTGGTTTTGATGCGTAGGTAAGAACGGTTCTTGCTCAGCCCGTAGCAGCCACGTAAAACTTGCAACAACAAAGTAGAGGACATCTAACTTGTTTTTGCATGGCATGTTGTGATTGATATGATCAAGACATGGTGAGATATAAATTGTTGTATGAGATGATCATGTTTTGTTCAAGTTATCGGCAACTGGTAGGAGCCTTATGGTTGTCTCTTTATTGCATAAGATGCAAGCGCCATATGATTGCTTTACTTTATCACTATGCGATAGCAAGTTGGAAAAACAATAGTTGGCGAGACGACCATGTGACGACACATTGATAAAGATCAAGATAATGGAGATCATGGTGTCATGCCGGTGAAAATGGAGATCATAAGGGTACTTTGCAGATGGAGATCAAAGGCACAAGATGATGGCCATATCATGTCACATATTTTGATTGCATGTGATGTTTATCTTTTATACATCTTATTTTGCTTAGTTCAACGATAGCTTTATACGATGATCCCTTACTAAACATTCAAGGTATAAGTATTCTCCCTGAGTATGCACCGTTGCGACAGTTCTTCATGCTGATACACCACGTGATGATCAGGTGTGATAAGTTCTACGTTCACATACAACGAGTGCAAGCCAGTTTTGCACACGTAGAATACTTGGGTCAAACTTGACAAGCCTAGCATATGCAGATATGGCCTCGGAACACTGGAGACCGAAAGGTCGAGCGTGAATCATATAGTAGATATGATCAACATAGTGATGTTCACCATTGAAAACTACTCCATCTCACATGATGATCGGACATGGTTTAGTTGATTTGGATCACGTGATCACTTAGATGATTAGAGGGATGTCTATCTAAGTGGGAGTTCTTAAGTAATATGATTAATTGAACTTTAATTTATCATGAACTTAGTCCTGATAGTATTTTGCAAATAATGTTGTAGATCAATAGCTCATGTTGTTGCTTCCCTATGTTTTTATGTGTTCCTAGAGAAAACTAAGTTGAAAGATGATAGTAGCAATGATGCGGACTGGCTCCATGATCTAAGGTTTATCCTCATTGCTGCATAGAAGAATTATGTCCTTGATGCACCGCTAGGTGACAGACCTATTGCAGGAGCAGATGCAGACGTTATGAACGTTCGGCTAGCTCAATATGATGACTACTTGATAGTTTAGTGCACCATGCTTAACGGCTTAGAATCGGGACTTCAAAGACGTTTTGAACATCATGGACCATATGAGATGTTCCAGGAGTTGAAGTTAATATTTCAAGCAAATACCCGAGTTGAGAGATATTAAGTCTCCAACAATTTCTATAGCTAAAAGATGGAGGAGAATAGCTCAAGTAGTGAGCATGTGCTCAGCCTGTCTAGGTACTACAATCGCTTGAATCAAGTGGGAGTTAATCTTCCAGATAAGATAGTGATTGACAGAATTTTCTAGTCACCATCACCAAGTTACTAGAACTTCATGATGAACTATAGTATGCAAGGGATGACGAAAACGATTCCCGAGCTCTTCATGATGCTGAAATCGATTAAGGTAGAAATCAAGAAAAGAGCATCAAGTGTTGATGATTGATAAGACCACTAGTTTCCAGAAAAGGGCAAAGGAAAAAAAGGGAACTTCAAGTAGAATGGCAAGCAAGTTGTCACTCCCGTGAAGAAGCCCAAAGCTAGACCAAAGCCTGAAACTAAGTGCTTCTACTACAAAGGAAATGGTCACTGGAAGCGGAAATGCCCTAAATACTTGGTGGATAAGAAGGATGGCAAAGTGAACAAGGGTATATTTGATATACGGGTTATTGAAGTGTACCTTACTAGTGTTTATAGTAGCCCCTGGGTATTTGATACTTGTTTGATTGCTAATATTACTAACTCAAAACATGAGTTACAGAATAAACAGAGACTAGTTGAGGGTGTAGTGACGATGTGTGTTGGAAGTGCTTCCAAGATTGATATGATCATCATTGCACACTCCCTATACTTTCGGGATTAGTGTTGAACCTAAATAAATGTTATATGGCATTTGAGTTGAGCATGAATATGATTTGATCATGTTTATTGCAATACGGTTATTCATTTAAAGTTAGAGAATAATTGTTGTTCTGTTTATATGAATAAAACCTTCGATGGTAATACACCTAATGAAAATAGTTTGTTGGATCTTGATCGTGGTAATACACATATTCATTATATTGATGCCAAAAGATGCAAAGTTGATAATGATAGTGCAACATATTTGTGGCACTACCGTTTGGGTCATATCGGTGTAAGGAACATGAAGAAACTCCATAAAGATGGACTTTTGGAATCACTTGATTATGAATCATTTGATGCTTGCGAGCCGTGCCTTATGGGCAAGATGACTAAAACTCCGTTCTCCGGAACAATGGAATGAGTTAGTAACTTATTGGAAATAATACATACCGATGTATGCAGTCCAATGAGTGTTGATGCTCGTGGCGGGTATCGTTATTTTCTGACCTTCACAGATGATTTGACCAGATATAGGTATATCTACTTAATGAAACACAAGTATGAAACATTTGAAAAGTTCAAAGAATTTTAGAGTGAAGTGGAGAATCATTGTAACAAGAAAATAAAGTTTCTATGGTCTAATCGTAGAGGAGAATATTTGAGTTACGAGTTTGGTCTTCATTTAAAACAATGTGGAATAGTTTCATAGCTCATGCCACATGGAACACCACAGCATAATGGTGTGTCTGAATGTCATAACAGCACTTTATTAGATATGGCATGATCTATGATGTCTCTTATCGGTTTACCAGTATCATTTTGGGGTTATGCATTAGAGACAGTTGCATTCACTTTAAAAAGGGCGCCATCAAAATCCGTTGAGGCGACGCCTTTTGAACTATAGTTTGGTAAGAAACCAAAGTTGTCGTTTCTTAAAAGTTTGGGGCTGCGATGCTTATGTGAAAAAGTTTCAACCTGATAAGCTCGAACCCAAATCGGAGAAATGCGTCTTCATAGGATACCCAAAGGAAACTATTGGGTATACTTTCTATCATAGATCCGAAGGCAAGATATTCATTGCTAAGAATGGATCATTTCTAGAGAAGGATTTTCTCTCAAAAGAAGTGAGTGGGAGGAAAGTAGAACTTGATGGGGTAACTGTACCTGCTCCCTTATTGGAAAGTAGTTCATCACATAAATCAGTTCATGTGATTCCTGCACCAATTAGTGAGGAAGCTAATGATGATGATCATGAAGCTTCAGATCAAGTTACTACCGAACCTCGTAGGTCTTCCAGAGTAAGATCCACACCGGATTGGTATGGTAATCCTATTCTGGAAGTCATGTTACTAGACCATGATAAACCTACAGACTATGAGGAAGCAATGATGAGCCCAGATTCCGCGAAATGGCTTGAGGCCATAAAATCTGAGATGGGATCCATGTATGAGAACAAAGTGTGGACTTTGCTGGACTTGTTCGATGATCGGCAAGCCATATTAAATAAATGGATCTTCAAGAGGAAGATGGACACTGATAGTAGTGTTACTATATGCAAAGCTCGACTTGTTGCAAAAGGTTTTCGACAATTTCAAGGAGTTGACTACGATGAGACTTTCTCACCTGTAGCGATGCATAAGTCTGTCTGAATCATGTTAGCAATTGCTGCATTTTATGATTATGAAATTTGGCAAATGGATGTCAAAACTGCATTCCTGAATGGATTTCTGGAAGAAGAGTTGTATATGATGCTACCAAAAGGTTTTGTCGATCCAAAGGGTGCTAGCTAAGTGTGCAAGCTCCAGCAATCCATTTATGGACTGGTGCAAGCCTCTCAGAGTTGGAATAAACGTTTTCATAGTGTGGTCAAAGCATATGGTTTTATACAGACTTTTTGAGAAGCCTGTATTTACAAGAAAGTGAGTGGGAGCTCTATAGCATTTCTAATATTATATGTGGATGACATATTGTTGATTGGAAATGATATAGAATTTCTGGATAGCATAAAGGGATACTTGAATAAGAGTTTTTCAATGAAAGACCTCGGTGAAGCTGCTTACATATTGGGCATCAAGATCTATAGAGATAGATCAAGACGCTTAATTGGACTTTCACAAAGCACATACCTTGGTAAAGTTTTGAAGAAGTTCAAAATGGATCAGTCAAAGGAAGGGTTCTTGCCTGTATTACAAGGTGTAAAGTTGAGTAAGACTCAAAGCCCGATCACGGCAGAAATAGAAAGAGAATGGAAGTCATTCCCTATGCCACAGTCATAGGTTCTATAAAGTATGTTGTGATGTGTACCAGAACTATTGTGTACCTTTCCATGAGTTTCTGCAAGGGGGTATAATAGTGATCTAAGAGTAGATCACTGGACAGCAGTCAAAATTATCCTTAGTGAGGACTAAGGAAATAGTTCTCGATTATGGAAGTGATAAAAGAGCTCGTCGTAAAGAGTTACATCGATGCAAGCTTTCACACCGATCCAGATGACTCTAAATCTTAATCTAGATACATATTCAAAGTCGGAGCAATTAGTTGGAGTAGCTCCATGCAGAGCATTGTAGACATAGAATATTTATAAAATACATATGGATCTGAATTTGACAGACCCGTTGACTAAACTTCTCTCACGAGCAAAACATGATCACACCTTAGTACTCTTTGGGTGTTAATCACATAGCGATGTGAACTATATTATTGACTCTAGTAAACCCTTTGGGTGTTGGTCACATGACGATGTGAGTTATGGGTGTTAATCACATACAGATGTGAATATTTGTGTTAAAACACATGGTGATGTGAACTAGATTATTGACTCTAGTGCAAGTGGGAGACTGAAGGAAATATACCGTAGAGGCAATAATGAAGTTATTATTTATTTCCTTATTTCATGATAAATTTTTATTATTCATGCTAGAATTGTATTAACTGGAAACTCAGTACATGTGTGAATACATAGACAAAACATATTGTCCCTAGTATGCCTCTACTTGACTAGCTCGTTTATCAAAGATGGTTGTGTTTCCTAACCATAGACATGTGTTATCATTTGATGAACAAGATCACATCATTAGGAGAATGATGTGATGGACATGACCCATCCGTTAGCTTAGCACTTGATCGTTTAGTATATTGTTATTGCTTTCTTCATGACTTATACATGTTCCTATGACTATGAGATTATGCAACTCCCGAATACCGGAGGAACAATTTGTGTTCTACCAAACTTCACAACGTAACTGGGTGATTATAAAGGTGCTCTACAGGTGTCTCTGATGGTACTTCTTGAGTTGGCATAGATCAAGATTAGGATTTGTCACTCCGATGGTCGAAGAGGTATGTCTGGGCCCTCTCGGTAATGCACATCACTATAAGCCTCGCAAGTAATGTGACTAATGAGTTAGTTGTGGGATGATGAATTACGGAACGAGTAAAGAGACTTGCCGGTAACGAGATTGAACTAGGTATTGAGAAACCGATGATCGAATCTCGGGTAAGTAACATACCAATGACAAAGGGAACAATGTATGTTGTTATGCGGTTTGACCGATAAAGATCTTCGTAGAATATGTAGGAGCCAATATGAGCATCCAGGTTTTGCTATTGGTTACTGACCGGAGATGAGTCTCGGTCATGTCTACATAGTTCTCGAACCTGTAGGGTCCGCACGCTTAACGTTCTGTGACGATTTGTACTATGAGTTATGTGATTTGATGATCGAAGTTTGTTCGGAGTCCTGGATGAGATCGGGGACATGACGAGGAGTCTCGAAATGGTCGAGACATGAAGATCGATATATTGGAAGGCTATATTCGGACATCGGAAAGGTTCCGAGTGATCCGGGTATATTTTGGAGTATCGGAGAGTTACGAGAATTCGTATTGGGCCTTAATGGGCCATACGGGAAAGGAGAGAAAGGCCTCAAGGCTGGTTGCGCCCCTTCCCCATGGACTCGTCCGAATTGTACTAGGGAAAGGGGGCACCCCCTTCCTTCCTTCTCCTTCTCCCTTCCCTTTTTCATATTCCATGTGGGAGGTAGAATCTTACTAGGACTGGGGAGTCCTAGTAGGACTCCACACTTTGGGCGCACCCTATGAGGGCTGGCCTTCTCCTCCCTCCATCCTTTATATACGTGGCCAGGGGGCACCCCATAGACACACAAGTTGATCATTGATCTCTTAGTCGTGTGCGGTGCCCCACTCCACTATAATCGACCTCAGTCATATCGTTGTAGTGCTTAGGCGAAGCCCTGCGCCGGTAGCTTCATCGTCACTGTCATCACGCCGTCTTGCTGATGATGCTCTCCCTTGACACTCTGCTGGATCTTGAGTTTGTGGGACGTCACCGAGCTAAACGTGTGCAGATCGTAGAGGTGTTGTACGTTCGGTACTAGGATCGGTCGATTGTGAAGGCGTACGACTACATCAACTGCGTTGTCATGACGCTCCCGCTTACGGTCTACAAGGATATGTGGACAACACTCTCCCCTCTCGTTGCTATGCATCACCATGATCTCGCGTGTGCGTAGGAAATTTTTTGAAATTACTACGTTCCCCAACATGGAAATGATATAGAATTTCTGGATAGCATAAAAGGATACTTGAATAAGAATATTTCAATAAAAGACCTTGGTAAAGCTACTTATGTATTGGGCATCAAGATCTATAGAGATAGATCGAGTCATTTAATAGGACTTTGACAAAGCACATACCTTGACAAAGTTTTGAAGAAGTTCAAAATGGATCAGTACAATAGTGATCTAGGAGTAGATCACTAGAGAGAGGTCAAAATTTATCCTTAGTTACCTATTCCTCGGTTATGGAGGTGATAAAGAGTTCATCATAAAGGGTTATGCCGATGCAAGTTTTGACACCAATTCGGATGACTCGGAGTCTCAATCTGGATACATATTGATAGTGGGAGAAATTAGCTAGAGTAGCACCATACAGAGCATTGTAGACATACAAATTTGCAAATATATATAGGGATCTGAATGTGATAGGCCCGTTGACTTAACTTCTCTCACAAGAAAAACATGATCACACCTTAGTACTCTTTGGGTGTTAATCACATGGCGATGTGAACTAGATTATTGACTCTAGTAAACCCTTTGGGTGTTGGTCACATGGCTATGTGAACTATGGGTGTTAATCATATGACGATGTGAACTATTGGTGTTAAATCACATGGTGATGTGAACTAGATTATTGACTCTAGTGCAAGTGTGAGACTAAAGGAAATATGCCCTAGAGGCAATAATAAATTTGTTATTTTATATTTCCTTATTCATGATAAAGTTTTATTATTCATGCTAGAATTTTATTGATCGGAAACCTAGATACATTTTGGAATACATAAGTAAATATTGTGTCCCAAGTAAGCCTCTACTAGACTAGCTCGTTGATCAAAGATGGTTAAGGTTTCCTAATCATGGACATTGCTTGTCATTTGATAATGGGATCACATCATTAGGAGAATGATGTGATGGATAAGACCCATCCGTTAGCTTAGCATAATGATCGTTCAATTTGTTGCTATTGTTTTCTTCATGTCAAATACATATTCCTTCGACTATGAGATTATGCAACTCCCAGATACCGGAGGAATACCTTGTGTGCTATCAAACGTCACAACGTAACTGGGTGATCATAAAGATGCTCTACAGGTATCTCTGAAGGTGTTTGTTGAGTTGGCATAGATCAAGATTGGGATTTGTCACTCCGAGTATCGGAGAGGTATCTCTGGGACCTCTTGGTAATACACATCATAAGCTTGCAAGCAAATGACTAAGGAGTTAGCCGCGAGGTGATTTATTATGAAACGAGTAAAGAGACTTGCCGGTAACTAGATTGAACTAGGTATGAAGATACCGATGATCAAATCTCGGGCAAGTAACATGCCGATAGACAAAGGGAATTATGTATGTTGTCACAAGGTTTGACCGATAAAGATCTTTGTAGAATATGTCGGAGCCAATACGGGCATCTAGGTTCTGCTATTGGTTATTGACTGGAGAGGTGTCTCGGTCATGTCTACATAGATCTCAAACCCGTAGGGTCCGCACGATTAACGTTCATTGACGATATAGTGTTATATGAGTTACATGATTTGGTGACCGAATATTGTTTGGGCTCCTAGATGAGATCACACACATGACGAGGAGTCTCAAAATGGTCGATAGGTAAAGATCGATATATAGGACGATGGTATTTGGACACCGGGAGTGTTTTAGGACGTACCGGGAAGGAATCGGGTCTCCGGAAAGGGTTCCGGGCACCCACCCACCCACCCCCACCCCCCCCCACCCCCGGCAAGTTATGGGATGAATGGGCCAAAGGGAGGGACATACCAGCCCACTAGGGGGCTGGTGTGCCCCTCCACTTGTTTGGCCAGCCCTAGGGAAGGAAATGGGGGAGGGCTAGCCCCTCCTGCCTTTCCCTCTCATGGGAGAAAGGAAAGGGAGGGGCGCCACCCTCCCCTGCCTTTCCTCGCACTCCAAATAAGGAAAGGAGGGGGCGCGGCTTGGGGGACCCTAAGTAGGATTCCTCCTACTTGGGAACCTCCTTTGGCTGCTCCTCCCTCCCTCCCACCCACCTATATATATGTGGGAGGGGGCACCTAGCACAAAAACAGACAATTGCCTAGCCGTGTGCGGCGTCCCCCTCCACCATTTACCACCTCGGTCATATTTTCATAGTGCTTTGGCGAAGCCCTGCGAAGATTACTTCACCATCACCGCCACCAAACCGTTGTGCTGACACTACAAGAAATATGTCAACTTGTGACCTTCTGTCAGTGACCCTGGAAGAATTGGTCATAAATCTACGACCATTTGAGGCCAATTGGTCAAAAGCTGTTCGGGGGGCTCCAAACCCTGAACTATAACGACCATTTTGGTCAAAAAGGTCGTAATTTCCTTACACGAAATGGTCATAAAGCAGATAGCACCGGTCCGCTGCCTTATTTCTAGCTGATCACAACCAATATAGATGGTCATAACCTTGTAAATTGTGGTGTGTTGCTATGACTAGGCGCCACCTCATCAGTTTGCCTATGTGTCATGTCCATGTGTCAATTTTTGCCCTAGGTTGAGAAGCAACCTATATTTCTGCCATTCCCAAAATTCCCAAAAAATCTCGTAAATTCTTTGGGTCATATCTTCGTCAAATATGTAAAAAAACCTTCCTTTCCTAGTTCAAAAATATCAACAATATTCATCTCCCATTCTGTTCAGATCAAGACTTTGTGAAGGAAGTGTTATTTATATATTCTTGATTGCCCTAAAAAAATTTGGGCACTACAAGAAATGTGTTAATCCATGATGGATTCAAACTGTCACATATGTGTGCAATACCAGCTTGGTTGGTCGGACATGACGGACTAAAAATTCGTCATGTATATCACGTCATAATTTAACCACCATGCACTCCATGACAAATAGCCAAAACCGTCATGGATCCATGACGGTTCTTGACCGTCACAGTTTACTATCAGATAACGGTGTTAATAATGCATTCTAGGTCATCATCTGACATGGCGGCTAACATGGAGCTGGCTTGGAGCCCATGTAGTTGTCGGCCCAATTAGAATTTTGGTCCATTAAATTTCAACTTTGTCCAAGACTGTCGGCCCATCATAAGAATTTGTCCCATTAAATTTCAGGTCGGTCAAGGCCCACTAATTTCTATGGAGACATTAGCTCATCCCTTTGTTTCTCTTGGTCCATGGAAAATTTTTGAGTGATTAAGAATTTTTTTGATTGTGTGCTCATTGCCTTATAAATAAAAAAGTAAATTTCATAAACATACTGACAAATAACATATTTTTTATGAAAAAGAATAATACACCACAAAAAACTTGAACTATAGATTTTTTTTCTCCAGATCTCGCCTACTAATGTGCCTGGAGCTATACTAATTCTGTAGCCACCACATCAGGTGCCGCCCAGCGCTCGCAGGACATTAATCGGAGTTCACCGCCATGGATTTTCTAGCCATAGATCTAGAAACTTCTTTAATATGATCATTTTGAAAGGCGTTGCCGGAACGCCCTTGCGATGCGTTCGCTGTTGCTGCCCTGTGGGGAGGTCCGGGGTGGGGGCGTGTCCTCCAGGCAAGGAAGAGGCCAGGCAACGGTGGCGCTAGATCCCGCGAGCGTTTGATGACGACATCGCGATGGCTGATGACCTAGGCAAGGCGGAGAGGTCGGGAGTGGGGCGCCGGCATCCGGATCCGGCCGGATCCCGATGAATTCGACAGAGAACGGCGGCTGGGAGTTGAGCTTGGGCGACGCCATGGGCTGGCCTCCATTACTGCAAGGAAAGGCAGAGAGATATGAGAGACGAGAGCAGAGTAGAGAGAAGCAGCGTGAGGCGCGACTCACCGGCATGCTGCGGTGGGTGGTGTGGGCAACGGGTCATCGCGGAGATAGCGACGTCTGACATCTGCGAGCTTAGGAGGTGAAGGAAATATGCAGAGAATAATAAAGTTATTATTTATTTCCTTATTTCATGATAAATGTTTATTATTCATGCTAGAATTGTATTAATCGGAAACTTAGTACATGTGTGAATACATAGACAAACAGAGTGTCACTAGTATGCCTCTACTTGACTAGCTCATTGAATCAAAGATGGTTAAGTTTCTTAGCCATAGACATGAGTTCTCATTTGCTTAACGAGATCACATCATTAGAGAATGATGTGATTGACTTGACCCATTCCGTTAGCTTAGCACTTGATCGTTTAGTATATTGTCATTGCTTTCTTCATGACTTATACATGTTCCTATGACTACGATATTATGCAACTCCTGAATACCGGAGGAACACATTGTGTGCTACCAAATGTCACAACGTAACTGAGTGATTATAAAGGTGCTCTACAGGTGTCTCCGATGGTACTTGTTGAGTTGGCATAGATCAAGATTAGGATTTGTCACTCCGATTGTCGGAGAGGTATCTCTGGGCCCTCTCGGTAATGCACATCAATATAAGCCTTGCAAGCAATGTGACTAATGAGTTAGTTGCGGGATGATGCATTATGGAACGAGTAAAGAGACTTGCGGGTAACGAGATTGAACTAGGTATTGAGATACCGACAATTGAATCTCGGGCAAGTAACATACCGATGACAAAGGGAACAACGTATGTTGTTATGCGGTTTGACCGATAAAGATCTTCGTAGAATATGTAGGAGCCAATATGAGCATCCAGGTTCCGCTATTGGTTATTGACCGGAAACGTGTCTCGGTCATGTCTACATAGTTCTCGAACCCGTAGGGTCCGCACGCTTAACGTTCGGTGACGATCGGTATTATGAGTTTATGTGTTTTGATGTACCGAAGGTTGTATAGAGTCCCGGATGAGATCGGGAACATGATGAGGAGTGTCAAAATGTTCGAGACGTAAAGATCAATATACTGGAAGGCTATATTCGTACATCGGAAAGGTTTTGAGTGGTTCGGGTATTTATCCGAGTACCAGAGAGTTACGAGAATTCGCCGGGGAGTATATGGGCCTTATTAGGCTTTAAGGGAAAGAGAGAGGGGCTACCTAGGGCAGGCCACGTGCTCCCCCAAGGCCTAGTCCGAATTGGACTAGGAGGAGGGGCGGCGCCCCCTCCTTCCTTCTCTTCTCTCTTCCCTTTCCTTCTCTCCTACTCCTACTACTTGGAAGGGGGGAATCCTACTCCCGGTGGGAGTAGGACTCCCTAGGGCGCGCCATAGTAGAGGGCCGGCCCTCCCCCTCCTCCACTCCTTTATATACGTGGCCAGGGGCACTCCATAGACACACAAGTTGATCTTTGATCTCTTAGCCATGTGTGGTGCCACCCTCCACCATAATCCACCTCGGTCATATCATCATAGTGCTTAGGCGAAGCCCTGCGCCGGTAGCTTCATCATCACCGTCATCACGCCGTTGTGCTGACGAAACTCTCCTTCGAGACTCTGCTAGGTCGGAGTTCGTGGGACGTCACCGAGCTGAACATGTGCAGATCGCGGAGGTGTCGTACGTTCGGTACTAGGATCGGTCGATCGTGAACACGTATGACTACATCAACCACGCTGTCATAATGCTTCTGCTTTCTATCGACGAGGGTACGTGGACAACACTCTCCCCTCTCGTTGCTATGCATCACCATGATCTTGCGTGTACGTAGGAAATTTTTGAAATTACCACGTTCCCCAACAGTGGAATCCGAGCCAGGTTTATGCGTAGATGTTATATGCATGAGTAGAACACAAAGAGTTGTGGGCGATAATAGTCATACTGCTTACCAGCATGTCATACTTTGATTCGGCGGTATTGTTGGAGAAGCGGCCCGGACCGACATTACGTGTACGCTTACGCGAGACTGGTTCTACCGACGTGCTTCGCACACAGGTGGCTGGCGGGTGTCAGTTTCTCCAACTTTAGTTGAATCGAGTGTGGCTGCGCCCAGTCCTTGTTGAAGGTTAAAACAACACATACTTGACGAAAAATCATTGTGGTTTTGATGCGTAGGTAAGAACGGTTCTTGCTCAGCCCGTAGCAGCCACGTAAAACTTGCAACAACAAAGTAGAGGACATCTAACTTGTTTTTGCAGGGCATGTTGTGATTGATATGGTCAAGACATGATGAGATATAAATTGTTGTATGAGATGATCATGTTTTGTTCAAGTTATCGGCAACTGGTAGGAGCCTTATGGTTGTCTCTTTATTGCATAAGATGCAAGCGCCATATGATTGATTTACTTTATCACTATGCGATAGCAATAGTTGCAAAAACAATATTTGGCGAGATGACCATGTGACGACACATTGATAAAGATCAAGATGATGGAGATCATGGTGTCATGCCGGTGACAATGGAGATCATAACGGTACTTTGCAGATGTAGATCAAAGGCACAAGATGATGGCCATATCATGTCACATATTTTGATTGAATGTGATGTTTATCTTTTATACATCTTATTTTGCTTAGCTCGGCGGTAGCTTTATACGATGATCCCTTACTAAATATTCAAAGTATAAGTGTTCTCCCTGAGTATGCACCGTTGCGACAGTTCTTCATGCTGATACACCACGTGATGATCGGGTGTGATAAGCTCTACGTTCACATACAACGGGTGCAAGCCAGTTTTGCACACGTAGAATACTTGGGTTAAACTTGACGAGCCTAGCATATGCAGATATGGCCTCGGAACACTGGAGACCGAAAAGTCGAGCGTGAATCATATAGTAGATATGATCAACATAGAGATGTTCACCTTTGAAAACTACTCCATCTCACGTGATGATCGGACATGGTTTAGTTGATTTGGATCACGTGATCACTTAGATGATTAGAGGGATGTCTATCTAAGTGGGAGTTCTTAAGTAATATGATTAATTGAACTTTAATTTATCATGAACTTAGTCCTGATAGTATTTTGCAAATAATATTGTAGATCAATAGCTCGCGTTCTTGCTTCCCTATGTTTTTATATGTGTTCCTAGAGAAAACTAAGTTGAAATATGATAGTAGCAATTATGCGGACTAGGTCCGTGATCTGAGGTTTATCCTCATTTCTGCATTGAAGAATTATGTCCTTGATGCACCTCTAGGTGACAGACCTATTACAGGAGCAGATGCAGACGTTATGAATGTTTGGCTGTCTCAATATGGTGACTACTTGATAATTTAGTGCACCATGCTTAACGGCTTAGAATCGGGACTTCAAAGATGTTTTGAACGCCATGGACCATATGAGATGTTCCAGGAGTTGAAGTTAATATTTCAAGTAAATACCTGAGTTGAGAGATATTAAGTCTCCAACAAGTTCTATAGCTAAAAGATGTAGGAGAATAGCTCAAGCAGTGAGCATGTGCTCAGCCTGTCTAGGTACTACAATCGCTTGAATCAAGTGGGAGTTAATCTTCCAGATAAGATAGTGATTAACAGAGTTCTCTAGTCACCATCACCAAGTTACTGGAACTTCGTGATGAACTATAGTATACAAGGGATGATGAAAACGATTCCCGAGCTCTTCGTGATGCTGAAATCAACGAAGGTAGAAATCAAGAAAAGAGCATCAAGTGTTGATGATTGATAAGACCACTAGTTTCAAGAAAAGGGCAAATGAAAAGAAAGGGAACTTCAAGTAGAATGGCAAGCAAGTTGTCACTCCCGTGAAGAAGCCCAAAGCTCGACCAAAGCCTGAAACTAAGTGCTTCTACTGCAAAGGAAATGGTCACTCGAAGCAGAAATGCCCTGAATATTTGGTGGATAAGATGGATGGCAAAGTGAACAAGGGTATATTTGATATACCGTTATTGAAGTGTACCTTACTAGTGTTTATAGTAGCCCTGGGTATTTGATACTTGTTCGATTGCTAATATTAGTAACTCGAAAGAGGAGTTACAGAATAAACAAAGACTAGTTGAGGGTGTAGTGATGATGTGTGTTGGAAGTGGTTCCAAGATTGATATGATCATCATCGCACACTCTCTATACTTTCTGGATTTGTGTTGAACCTAAATAAATGTTATTTGGCGTTTGCGTTGAGCATGAATATGATTTGATCATGTTTATTGCAATACGGATATTGATTTAAAGTTAGAGAATAATTGTTGTTTTGTTTATATAAATAAAACCTTCGATGGTAATACATCCAATGAAAATAGCTTGTTGGATCTCGATCATGGTAATACACATATTCATTATATTGATGCCAAAAGATGCAAAGTTGATAATGATAGTGCAACATATTTATGGCACTGTCGTTTGGGTCATATCGGTGTAAAGCACATGAAGAAACTCCATAAAGATGGACTTTTGGAATCACTTGATTATGAATCATTTGATGCTTGCGAACCGTACCTTATGGGCAAGATGACTAAAACTCCATTCTCCGGAACAATGGAATGAGCTAGTGACTTATTGGAAATAATACATACCGATGTATGCGGTCCGATGAGTGTTGATGCTCGTGGCGGGTATCGTTATTTGCTGACCTTCACAGATGATTTGAGCAGATATCGGTATATCTACTTAATGAAACAAAAGTCTGAAACATTTGAAAATTTCAAAGAATTTCAGAGTGTAGTGGAGAATCATTGTAACAAGAAAATAAAGTTTCTACGATCTTATCGTGGAGGAGAATATTTGAGTTACGAGTTTGGCCTTCATATAAAACAATGTGGAATAGTTCCATAGCTCATGCCACCTGGAACACCAAAGTGTTATGGTGTGTCCGAACATCGTAACCGCACTTTATTGGATATGGTGCGATCTTTGATGTCTCTTATCGGTTTACCACTATCGTTTTGGGGTTATGCATTAGAGACAGTTGCATTCACTTTAAAAAGGGCACCATCAAAATCCGTTGAGACGACGCCTTATGAACTATGGTTTGGTAAGAAACCAAAGTTGTCGTTTCTTAAAAGTTTGGGGCTATGATGCTTATGTGAAAAGGTTTCAACCTGATAAGCTCGAACCCAAATTGGAGAAGTGCGTTTTCATAGGATACCCAAAAGGAAACTGTTGGGTACACCTTCTATCACAGATCCGAAGGCAATATATTCGTTGCTAAGAATGAATCCTTTCCAGAGAAGGAGTTTCTCTCGAAAGAAGTGAGTGGGAGCAAAGTAGAACTTGATGAGGTAACTGTACCTGCTCCCTTATTGGAAAGTAGTTCATCATAGAAATCAGTTCCTGTGATCCCTACACCAATTAGTGAGGAAGCTGATGATAATGACCATGAAACTTCATATCAACTTACTATCGAACCTTGTAGGTCAATCAGAGTAAGATCCGCACCAGAGTGGTACGGTAATCCTATTCTGGAGGTCATGTTACTTGACCATGATGAACCTACGAACTATGAGGAAGCGATGATGAGCCCAGATTCCGCGAAATGGCCTGAGGCCATGAAATCTGAGATGGGATCCATGTATGAGAACAAAGTGTGGACTTTGGTTGACTTGCCCGATGATCGGCAAGCCATCGAGAATAAATGGATCTTAAAGAGGAAGACAGACACTGATAGTAGTGTTACTATCTACAAAGCTTGACTTGTCACAAAAGGGTTTTTGACAAGTTCAAGGTGTTGACTACAATGAGATTTTCTCAACTGTAGTGATGCTTAAATCCGTCTGAATCATGTTAGCAGTTGCAATATTTTATGTAATCTGGCAAATGGATGTCAAAATTTCATTCCTTAAATGGATATTTCTTAAAGAAAAGTTGTATATGAGGCAACCAGAAGGTTTTGTCAATCCTAAAGGTACTAACAAGGTGTGTAAGCTCCAGCGATCCATCTATGGACTGGTGCAAGCATCTCGGAGTTGGAATATATGCTTTGATGAGTTGATCAAAGCATATAGTTTATACGGACTTGTGGTGAAGCTTGTATTTACAGGAAAGTGAGTGGGAGCACTACACCATTTCTGAGAAGTATATGTGAATGACATATTGTTGATCAGAAATAATGTAGAATTTTCTAGAAAGCATAAAGGAGTGTTTGAAAGGAGTTTTTCAAAGAAAGACCTCGGTGAAGATGCTTACACATTGAGCATCAAGATCTATAGAGATAGATCAATGCGCTTGAGAAGATTTTCCAATGAGTACATACCTTTATAAGATTTTGAAATAGTTCAAAATGGAACAGTCAAAGAAGGAGTTCTTGCCTATGTTGCAAGGTGTGAAGTTGAGTAAGACTCAAAACCCGACCATGGCAGAAAATAAAAAGAGAATGAAAAGTCATTCCCTATGCCTCAGTCATAGGTTCTATAAAGTATGCTATGCTATGTACCAGACCTATTGTGTACCTCACCAGGAGTTTGGCAAGAGGATACAATAGTGATCTAGGAGTACATCACTGGACAACGGTTAAAATTACCCTTAGTGGAATAAGGAAATATTTCTCGGTTATAGAGGTGATAAAGAGTTCATCATAAAGAGTTACATCGATGCAAGCTTTGACACTGATCTGGATAACTCTAAGTCTCGATCTAGATACATATTGAAAGTGGGAGCTATTAGCTAGAGTAGCTCCGTACAGAGCATTGTACACATAGAAATTTGCAAAATACACATACGGATCTAAGTATGGCAGACCCGTACTAAACTACTCTCACAGGCAAAACATGATCACACCTTAGTACTCTTTGGGTGTTAATCACATAGCGATGTGAACTAGATTACTGACTCTAGTTAACACTTTGAGTGTTGGTCACATGGCGATGTGAACTATGGGTGTTAATCACATGGTGATGTCAAGTATTGGTGTTAAATCACATAGCGATGTGAACTAGATTATTGACTCTAGTGCAAGTGGGAGGATGAAGGAAATATGCCCTAGAGGCAATAATAAAGTTATTATTTATTTACTTATTTCATGATAAATGTTTATCATTCATGCTAGAATTGTATTAACCGGAAACTTAGTACATGTGTGAATACATAGACAAACAGACTGTCACTAGTATGCCTCTACTTGACTAGCTCGTTGAATCAAAGATGGTTAAGTTTCCTAGCCATAGACATGAGTTGTCATTTGATTAACGAGATCACATCATTAGAGAATGATGTGATTGACTTGACCCATTCCGTTAGCTTAGCACTTGGTCGTTTAGTATATTGTTATTGCTTTCTTCATGACTTATACATGTTCCTATGACTATGAGATTATGCAACTCCCGAATAACGGAGGAACACTTTGTGTGCTACCAAACATCACAACGTAACTGGGTGATTATAAAGGTGCTCTACAGGTGTCTCCGATGGTACTTGTTGAGTTGGCATAGATCAAGATTAGGATTTTTCACTCTGATTGTCGGAGAGGTATCTCTGGGCCCTCCCGGTAATGCACATCACTATAAGCCTTGAAAGCAATGTGACTAATGAGTTAGTTGCGGGATGATGCATTGCAGAACGAGTAAAGAGACTTTCTGGTAACGAGATTGAACTAGCTATTGAGATACCGACGATCGAATCTCGGTCAAGTAATATACTGATGACAAAGGGAACAACGTATGTTGTTATGCGTTTGACCGATAAAGATCTTCCTAGAATATCTAGGAGTCAATATGAGCATCCAGGTTCCGCTATTAGTTATTGACCGGAAACGTGTCTCGGTCATGTCTACATAGTTCTCGAACCCGTAGGGTCTGCACGCTTAATGTTCAGTGACGATTGGTATTATGAGTTTATGTGTTTTAATGTACCGAAGGTTGTTTGGAGTCCGGGATGAGATCAGGGACATGACGAGGAGTCTTGAAATGTACAAGACGTAAATATTGATATATTGGAAGGCTATATTCGTACATCGGAAAGGTTCTGAGTGGTTCGGGTATTTATCGGAGTACCGGAGAGTTACGAGAATTCGCCGGGGAGTATATGGGCCTTATTAGGCTTTAAGGGAAAGAGAGAGGGGTTACCTAGGGTAGGCCGTGCGCCCCCCCCCCCCCCCCCCAAGGCCTAGTCCGAATTGTACTAGGGGGAGGGGTGGCACCTGTCGTGGTTCTAAGTCTGACAGTTGTGTAGGGGGGTACTAAAGGAGAGGCAAGATCCTAGCTATGGAGTAGTTGTACACGCAAGAGTTTTACGAGTTCAGACCCTTCTCGGAGGAAGTAACAGCCCTACGTCTCGGTGCCCGGAGGCGGTCGACTGGATTATATGCGTGTGAGTTACAGGGGTGCGAACCCTTTACACTGAGGAGGGGGTGGCTTATATAGAGTTTGCCAGACCCCTCTGGCCTTCAGTTATGCTGGGTTTAAAGTACATTAAGTCAGGGGGTTACTGGTAACACCCTCATAAAGTGCGATGAAGACCATAAAGGCTACTTATGACAGACCGTTACATGCAGAGTGACTTTAGATCTCCTGGCTGTCGAGTGGTTAGCTTCATGGTTGAGTGATTAGCTTCATGGTCCAAGAGGGTTTCAGTCCTTTGAGAATTAGGTCGTTTGCTCTTTCTACTTGTCCATTTGACTGGGGGTGGGCGACTGAAGCATAGTCGACTCGTGTGCCTTGAGAAGCGCAGAAGGCTTTGAATTGATCGGAATCGAAGTTTGACCCATTATCAGTGATGATGTTGTGCGGAACTCCATATCTGAATATCAATTCTCTGATGAAGCTGATGGCGGTGCCAGCATCAAGATTTTTAATGGGCTTGGCTTCGATCCATTTGGTGAACTTGTCGACTGCCACCAGCACATGGGTGAAGCCGCTCCTTCCAGTTCTCAGCGGCCCAACCATATCTAACCCCCAAATAGCGAAAGGCCAGACGATTGGAATGGTCTTCAAGGCTGAGGCGGGTTTGTGTGACATATTGGGGTAGAACTGACATCCTTCACACTTGTCGACTATCTCTTTCTCCATTTCATTTGCTCTGGTCCAGTAAAAACCCGCTCAGTATGCTTTAGTCACGATGGTCCGAGAGGACGCATGATGGCCACAGGTCCCCGAGTGGATGTCGTTGAGAATCATTCGACCCTCTTCCAGCGTTATGCATTTTTGGCTGACTCCAGTCGCACTTTCTCTATACAACTGTCCCTTCATGACAGTAAAGGCCTTGGATCGACGGACGATCTGCCGAGCCTCTTCTTCATTCTCTGGGAGCTCCTTCCTTAGGATATATGCGATGTAAGGCACTGTCCAGTCAGGAGTGATAACCAGAACTTCCATGATTAGGTCGACCACGGCTGGGACCTCGACTTCAGTCCGATCCGTGGCACTTTTTGGCTGCGGGGCTTCTTCGGTGAAGGGATCCTCTTGATTTGATGGCACATGGACATGCTCCAAAAACACGCCACTGGGAATGGCTTCTCTCTTAGAACCTATCTTTGCCAAGTCATCAGCTGCTTGATTTTTCAGTCGGGGTACATGATGAAGCTCTAACCCCTCGAATTTCTTCTCCAGCTTTCTTACTGCATTGCAGTAACCAGTCATAGCTGGGCTTCTGACGTCCCACTCCTTCATCAATTGGTTAACCACCAAATCCGAGTCGCCGTAGACCATGAGGCGACGGACGCCGAGTGAAATGGCCATGCGCAACCCATACAAAAGTGCTTCGTATTCTGCTTCGTTGTTGGAGGAATCAAAGTGAATCTGGAGTACATATCTGAGCTTATCTCCTCGGGGGGAAACCAACACTACCCCCGCACCGGAACCATTCAGCATTTTAGAGCCATCAAAAAACATGGTCCAGTGCTCCGAGTGGACTTGAGTCGGTAACTGCTGTTCAGTCCACTCGGCGAGGAAATCTGCTATTGCTTGGGACTTGATAGCTTTCTTTGCCTCAAATCTGATATCTAGGGGAAGGAGTTCAATCTCCCATTTTGCCACTCGACCAATTGCATCTCTGTTGTGCAGAATCTCTGATAATGGGGCGTCGCTGATGACTGTGATGGTATGGTCAGAGAAGTAGTGAGCAACTTTCCTCGTGGTCATATAAATCCCATATACGAGCTTCTAATAATGAGGGTATCTTTGCTTTGATGGGGTCAGGACTTCAGAAATATAATATACTGGGCGCCAAACTTTGAAGGCTTTCCCTTCTTCTTCCCGCTCGATCGTAAGTACTATACTGACGACTTGTCCGGTGGCTGCAATGTAAAGTAAGCAGCAAAGGCTCTTTGCTGATCGGGGCAGCAAGCACCGGCTGGGTGGAAAGCAGGGTTTTAACTCTGCAAACGCTGCATCAGCTTCAGGAGTCCACTCGAACTTGTCTGACTTCTTCATCAGTTGGTAAAGAGGCAATGCCTTCTCACCGAGACGAGAGATGAATCGACTTAAAGCGGCCAAGCAACCAGTAAGCTTCTGAACATCGTGCACCCGCACAGGTTGTTTCATTCAGAGTATAGTGCCCACTTTCTCTGGGTTTGCATCAATTCCTCGTTCAGAAACGAGAAAACCGAGCAACTTCCCGCCAGGAACTCCGAATGTGCACTTGGGTGGATTAAGCTTGATATCATACCTCCTAAGGTTGGCAAATGTTTCAGCGAGGTCAGTCAGCAGGTCGGAACCTTTCCGTGACTTGACCACAATGTCATCCATGTATGCTTCCACATTCCGACTGATTTGAGTGAGCAAACACTTCTAAATCATCCTCATGAATGTGGCTCCAGCATTCTTGAGGCCGAATGGCATGGTGACATAACAGAAGCACCCGAATGGGGTGATGAAAGCTGTTTTGATCTCATCGGGTCCAAACAGACGGATTTGATGGTACCCGGAATAGGCGTCCAAGAAAGACAGTCGCTCACATCCCGCAGTCGAGTCGACTATTTGGTCGATGCGGGGGAGAGGAAAATGATCTTTCGGGCAGGCCCGATTGATATGTTTAAAGTCAATGCACATGCAAAGTGACTTGTCCTTCTTGGGTACCATGACTACATTGGCGAGCCACTCGGAGTGGTAAATCTCTCGGATAAACTCTGCTGCTAAGAGCCGAGCCACCTCTTCGCCAATAGCCTTCCTTTTCTGGACGGCGGACCGTCGCAGGTGTTCCTTGACAGGTTTTGCCTTTGAATCGACTCGCAGACGGTGCTCAGCCAGCCCCCTGGGTACACCTGGCATGTCAGAAGGTTTCCATGCAAAGATGTCCCAGTTCTCACGAAGGAACTGGATGAGCACTTCCTCCTATTTGGGGTCGAGTGTTGTGGAGATATTAGTCGGAGCAGCGTTGGGGTCGGTCGGGTGGATGTGAACTGGTTTTGTCTCGCCGGACGACTGAAACGCTGATTCCGTAGTAGGCTTCTTGGCTCGCAACAAATCACTCGGGTCTGCATTTCTCTAGTGTTCCTGCCATTCTTTTGCTACCATCTGAGCATCGGCAATCTTTGAGCCTTTTTGAAAGCACTCCTCCGCCTTCTTGCGATTACCAGTAACAGTGATCACGCCTTTAGGGCCAGGCATCTTCAATTTGAGGTACACGTAACATGGTCGAGCCATAAAACGTGCGTAAGCTGGCCTGCCCAAAATGGCGTGATAGGCACTTTGGAAATCCACAACCTCAAATGTCAACTTTTCTTTGCAGAAGTTTTTTGAATCACCAAAAACCACATCGAGGGCGATCTGGCCGAGTGACGCGGCCTTCTTGCCAGGGATGACTCCATAGAAACTCATGTTGCTTGTGCTGAGTCTGGACATCGGAATGCCCATCCCTTCCAGTGTCTCTGCGTACAGTATGTTTAAACTACTGCCGCCATCCATCAACACTTTAGTCAATCGAGTACCTTCGACGACTGGGTCGACCACCAGAGCCTGCCTCCCAGGGGTGGCTATGTGCGTCGGGTGATCTGACTGGTCGAATGTGATGGCCGTCTGAGACCACTTCAGATAATTGGGCGTCGCCGGAGCGGCCATATTCACCTCCAGGTTTATAACTTTCAGTCGGTTCTTGCTCTCAACGTCAGCAAAAATCACTAGAGTGGAATTGACTTGAGGATATTCTTCGTCATTATCCCCCTTGTCCTCAACTTTGTCTGACTCTTTTTCCTTATCCTTGGACTGTTTCCCTTGGAACTGTTGTATCAAGAGTCGACACTATCGAGTGGTATGCTTCGGGTAAATGAAATTACCCTCTTCATCTTTCTTGGTGTGGATGTGACACGGTAAATCCATCATGTCATTTCCTTCTTTATCCTTTACTTTCTTGGGGTTCCAAGGCCCTTTGGGCTTCCCTTTGAACTTTCCTTGGGTCACGGCCAAGGCTTCTCCAGGAGCAGTTGGCTCGGCTTTCCGCTTTTGATTCCGACTGGAGTTCCCTCCTCCGGTGTCCTGGGTGACCGACTTGTGCTTGCCACTCTGGAGCCTATCCTCTTCCTCACCATTGGCATATTTGGTGGCTATCTCCATCATTCGACTCAGAGACATGTCTCCGGTTCGACCAAATTTCAGGCTTAGCTCTTTGTACTTAACGCCTTCCTTGAAGGCGCAGACTGCCTGGTGATCAGATACATTCTCTACTGTGTGATGCAATGTGATCCATCTCTGCATGTAATCTCTCAAAGTTTCATTCGACTTCTGCACACAAGATTGCAGCTCTGTCAGCCCTGCTGGTCGCTTGCATGTTCCTTCGAACGTTCTGACAAACACTCGGGAAAGATCTTCCCACATGTAAATTCTGCTGGGTGTCAACTGATTCAACCATGCTCTGGCCGAACCCTCCAACATAAGAGGCAGATGCTTCATGGCCACCTCATCGTTTCCGCCGCCGATCTGGACAGCCACTCGGTAGTCTTCAAGCCAAGTATCAGGCTTAGACTCACCATTGAATTTACTGACTCCAGTCGCCAACCTGAAGTTGGGGGGAATCACCGCGGCCCTGATGGCTCTGCTGAACCACTCTGGTCCGGAGACATGCACTCGGCTGCTGGTGGGTACATCTCTGTCGTGACCCTCTCTGTGGGCTCTGTTCCAGTCGACCAGACCTTGAACGATGATGGATCTCACATCAAACCCTGGTTCTCTGGGGTCGACTGGAATACTTTGCCCGCCACTGTGCTGGCGTCTATCATCCTGCTGTCGAGGTGCGTAGGATCCACCCCTTGGGGGAGGGGTGGGCACTCGACGTCGATCATCGCGATCGAATCGGTGATCATACTGCTCACGGTTCCGGTACTGATCATGCCGGTCTCCACGCCCTTCACGCCTCGGGGGCGATCTGGGGCTATGAGCCGATTGGACCGTATTCGCAGCCACGGATTTGCTGTGAATCCTGTTCCGCGACTGTGACACAGCTGAATTTTGATCTCCTGCTGCCCGGAGCAAATCTCTGATCTGCATCAAGCCCCTGCTAGCCTCTGACTGGGAAGGCTGAATTGATTCTGCTATACGGGCTGCAGCTGCTAAATTCTGAATCGGAGTTTGATATACCAGAGTCGGAGGTGGAAAAAGCTGACGTCAACTGGAGTCAGGGACCCGTTGCCGCGCACGCTCGTCGAGTGTTCGCTGAAGGTTCTCCAGTCGAGTGCGCTCAGACAGGTTGGCCAAGCGCGCGTCCTCCAAGGCGCGAGCCTTAGGAGTTTCTCCAACGATAGGAGTATGAAGGGCATCCATGTTCCGGCGGCGAAGTTCTTCCCTCTGCAGCGAATTGAGGGGCTCGGGAAGGTATTCCTCATGGGCGTGCGACGGATCGCCTCCACCGTCACCTCCCTCGGCACCGGGAAAGCCTGGGGACCGTGTGGTCTGTTGACCATCAGGACCTCCGCCGCTGGATCACTGCTGTCGCACTCGGGTGCAGTCTCTGCGGAGCTAGTCGACAGGTCGAACAGGCCATAGAGAGATTCGTCGGGCTCGATTGCCGCGACATGGGCGGTGGTCGACTGGCGAGCCACCGCGTGTCTCACCCACCGCTGAAGCCTCGACCGACTGGAGCGCTTGCGCCGGCGGGAAGCGGGGAGGAAGGATGACACAAAAACCGGTCGATACTGGGTCGATGGTTGCCGCAGGAGGACGCCGCGGACGCACGCGCGAAAGTGCGTCACTGCGCAGACTGGGAGTGCGTCGACGTCGAGCGGAGCCTCCTGAAGCTAGGCAGAGTCGTCGGCGACGAACGTGAGCGCGCCGAGACGGATCTCGCGGCCCTCAACCAAAACTCTGCCTGAAACCATGATGAAGGAGATCGGAAGAAATAGCAACTTCTCCTATAAGTCGCTAAGACACCTGCCCCAAGGTGGGCGCCAACTGTCATGGTTCTAAGTCTGACAGTAGTGTAGGGGGGTACTAGAGGAGAGGCAAGATCCTAGCTATGGAGTAGTTGTACACGCAAGAGTTTTACGAGTTCAGGCCCTTCTCGGAGGAAGTAACAGCCCTATGTCTCGGTGCCCGAAGGCGGTCGACTGGATTATATGCGTGTGAGTTACAGGGGTGCGAACCCTTTACACTGAGGAGGGGGGTGGCTTATATAGAGTTCGCCAGACCCCTCCGGCCCTCAGTTATGCAGGGTTTAAAGTACATTAAGTCAGGGGGTTACTGGTAACGCCCTCATAAAGTGCGATGAAGACCATATAGGCTACTTATGACAGACCGTTACACGCAGAGTGACTTTAGATCTCCTGGCTGTCGAGTGGTTAGCTTCATGGTCGAGTGATTAGCTTCATGGTCGAGTGTCCTCGACTCCATCGAGTGGATTACCTTAAAGGCGACGGGGAGAGCGGCGCCGAGGAGACGAGGATGACGGGGCGGCGGGGCGGCGGCGTCGGGAGAGGAGAGAGCGGCGTCGGGGCGTCGGGGCGGAGACGAGGACGACGGGGCGGTGTCGAGGCAGCGTCGGGGCGGCGTCGAAGCGGCGGGGCAGCGGCGTCGGGAGAGGAGAGGGGAAGGGGATCGAGGGCGAGGGCGAGGGAGAGAGAGGGGATAGGTTTGGGCCGGGATATGGATGGGGGCGGCACAATACTAATGGCGCACCACCCCTCGGTGCGCCATAAGTACATCCATACTAATGGCGCACCTCGCCCTGGTGCGCCATTAGTATTTTTTTTTATTTCTGCTCGAGCCAACAGGTTATCTTCCACCTGACCTGATCCACACCAAGTTCCCTCTACTAGCTCGATTGGTCAGCAGCCAGTTCTCACACCAGGAGGTCCTGGGTTCGATTTCCAGGCTCCACAATTTTTGGTCCAGCGAGCCTGCCGAGGTGCCTGTTGACGGGCAGACCAACGGGGTTCTCGATGCCTAGATAATTCGTGTAGTAGGAGATGCACTCTTCGGTCAGAAAGCCCCTGGCTATACTTCCCTCTGGACGTGACATGTTGCGAACGTATCCTTTGATGACACCATTCATCCTTTCGAACGGCATCATGCTGTGCAGGAACGTCGGTCCGAGTTGGGTGATATCCTCCACTATATGGACCAGCAGATGCCCGAGTTGGATGATATCCTCCACTAGTAATGGCGCACGGTGGAAAAGTGCGCCATTAGTAGTTTTGCAAAAAAAGGAATAAAAAATATAATAAAAAAACAACATTAGCGCACTTTCCGACAGGTGCGCCATTACTAGTTACAACTAGTAATGGCGCACTTCGTCTGGATGCGCCATTAGTATGTTTGGACAGGCGCACAAGTTCAAAAAAAAATTGATACTAATGGCGCACCTTGGGCCAGGTGCGCCATTAGTAGTTTCAACACTAATGGCGTATCAGAAGGTGGTGCGCCATTAGTATATACTAATGGCGCACCGCCTGTCTGGTGCGCCATTAGTGTCAATCCCATCTATAGCCCTTTTTCTAGTAGTGCCTTGGGTAGGGTAGCTTAGACAGGTCCATGACCCTACCCTAGGTACATAGCTTCATCAGCACCCCCTCCTTCCTTCACTTCTCTCTTCCCTTTCCTTCTCTCCTACTCCTACTACTTGGAAGGGGGAATCCTACTCCCGGTGGGAGTAGGACTCCCCAGGGCGCGCTATAGTAGAGGGTCGGCCCTCCCCCTCTTCCACTCCTTTATATACGTGGACAGGGGGCACTCCATAGACACACAAGTTGATCATTGATCTCTTAGTCGTGTGCGGTGCCCCACTCCACCATAATTCACCTCGGTCATATCGTCGTAGTGCTTAGGTGAAGCCCTGCGCCGGTAGCTTCATCATCACCGTCGTCACGTCGTCATGCTGACGAAACTCTCCTTCGACACTCTGCTGGATCGGAGTTCGTGGGATGTCACCGAGCTGAACGTGTGCAGATCACGGAGGTGACGTACGTTCGGTACTAGGATCGTGAAGACGTATGACTACATCAACCGTGTTGTCATAACGCTTCTGCTTTCGGTCTACGAGGGTACATGGACAACATTCTTCCCTCTCGTTGCTATGCATCACCATGAGCTTGCGTGTACGTAGGAAATTTTTGAAATTACCATGTTCCCCAACAGGAGGTCCTCAGACGCGACTGCTATGGCATGGTGCACGCGTTTGTGTGGTTGTGAGCGGATAAGAACTAGGGAAATCACAGATGGAGAGTAGAAGGAGCAAGGACCGTTGGCGGATAAGAATGGACGGTGGAGAAGCGTGATCCGTGGTTTGTCCAATCAAAGCGCAGCAGGCTAAAAATATCAGTAGGTCGCTACAAAAACATCTAGCGTCTGTTTTATAATTAGAGCACATCTTAATACATTGGTTTCACGGCATTACCAATGCACAGAGGTACTGGGTTCAAAGCTAGCTTGCTGCACTTTTTCTGATGTACGTTTTTCCCTTTTGCTTATTTTCTTAGTATTATTTTACAAATTTTACTTTGTTCTTGGACTTGGATATATAAAATTTAACATAATTTTTCTACATTATTTGGAGGCGAGTATATGAGCATATTTTTCAACATGATTTTTCATGCTTTTCGGAGTTCCTTTTTATTTTTCAGAATTAAAAAACCAAAAAACTGCATGTTGTGGGTCAAGTCTTGGCGCCTTCGTGTTCGCAATTCATTTCCTTTTCTTGTATAAGGCCTAAACATAGACTTGAGAACAAAATATGATTTTTCAACCTAATTTTACCAACCTTTTCAACCACTTGTAAGTTCAAACTTGAATTATATTCGATAGATGACTAGAAATGAGTTTAGTGACTTCAATATAGTAAACAGATTCCCAAAAATGCCAGATTTTGATATGTATCATGACACGGTGTATCTTGAGTGTAGAAAGAAAATCAATACGGACGGATGAATCACCGGTCGCTTCGCCTTCAAACTAGACTCGTTCTCTCTCGAAACAATGCGTCTTCCTCGGAGATGGTTCGATTTCAAAGCAATGTATGTCATAACTTTTGCGGAATGTTTTCAAAAAAAATCTATGCCCTGCAGGGAAGATATGGTGACATCATGCCAATTTTCATGTTTATCGGAGTTCCTTTTGATTTTTCGGAATTAAAAAACCAAAGAACTCCATGTTCGGGGCGAGTCTTAGCACCCTCGTATTTGGATTTCCTTTCCTTTTCTTGTATAAGTCCTAAACATAGACTCAATAAGATAAATATGTTTTCTTAACACAACTTTACAGACCTTTTTCAACCACTTCTAGTTCAAATTTGAATTATATCTGATAAATGTCTAGAAATGCACTTACTGTTTTAATATAATAAACAGATTCCAAAAATGCCTGATTTTGACATGTATCATGAAACGGTGTATCATGAGTGTAGAAAAAATTTCAATGCGGAAGGATGAAGCATGGGTCGCTTCGCCTTCAAACTAAAGACGTTCTCTCTCGAAACCATGTGTCTTCCTTGGAGATGGTTCGATTTCTAAGCAATGTATGTGGTAGCTTTTACAAAACTTTCTCAAATTTTTACCACGCCCTACAGGTATTATATGGTGACACCATGCCAATTTTCATGCTTTTCGGAGTTTCTTTTGAATTTTCAGAATTCTATGGTGACACCATACCAAAGAACTCCATGTTCGAGGAGTCTTGGTGCCCTCGTGTTTGGATTTTCTTTCCTTTTCTTGTATAAGGCCTAAACATAGATTCAAGAATGCAAATATGATTTTCAATAAAATTTTGCAAACATTTTCTACCACTTGCAGTTCAAATTTGAATTATATCTGTTAAATGTCTATAAATGCACATAATGACTTAAATATAGCAAACGAATTCCGGAAAATGCCGGATTTTGACATGGATCATGTAATGGTGTATCTTGAGTATAGAAAAAAAAATCAATGCCAACGGATGACGCGTCATTAGTTTCGCCATCAAACTAGACTCGTTCTCTCTGGAAACATGTGTCTTCCTTGATGAAGATTCGATTTTTAAGATATGTACGTCATAGCTTTTGCGAAACTTTATAAAAAATTTACCACGCTCAACAGGAATCATATGAATGTTTCATATGTGCTAAAAATTGTCAATGCGTATTTAAAAAATGGCGTCATGAATTCAAAAAAAGAGAATGTGTATTTTACAAAATGCTTAATATGTGTTTGGAAAATGTTAAACGTGTATTTAATAAACTTGGTGTATAATAATTGTGCATGCTTGTGGTCCTGAATGAAGATATATAAATTTACATACTATTTTTAATACACTTGAACTGTTTAATCCATGTGATTTTTAGAAAAGTTATTCTTTGGCTCATCAGGCTACACAATAATCAAAGTCAAATAAATATTTTCAAATACACAATAACTGTAATTTTTATGAGAAAAAATAAGGTTAGAGGTAAACGCAAAGTTGGAAAATAGATAAAAAGAATAACTGGTAAAAACGGACATGGATAATCGCTCAAAGTTTTTTTCTTTTTCTTTAAAAGAAAGATGTACGCTACTCTCGGCCAGTCAATTATGTGCGCTACTGAGGGAGAGCCATACGTGGATTTTAACTCTATAAATTTCCAGCTCATAGTAATATGTTCACAATTAACGAGTTGCGGGAGGTTCGGGTTGTGGAAACCTTTTAGAGTTCCCAGCCAGTTTTTCTGGTTTTGGGAACATTCTAGAAGGTTTCCTGAACCGGTTTTCCTTTTGTATTATTTTTCTTTTTTCTGCTATTTAGTTTTCTGTTTATTTTTCTTTTTTCTTCTTTCTTTTCTTTTCCTTTAGCTTTTTCTTATTTCCTTTTATTTTCGTTTCTCTTTTTCTTTTATTTTCCTTTATTACTTTTTCAACTCAATATTTGTTTCTTATTCAATTTTCGTTCAGATTTTGAAAAAACATTCCACTTTTTTAAAATATGTTCACAAATTCAAAAAATGTATAGGAATTTCAATAAATGTTCATGCATTTCAAAATTTGTTCACAAATTAAGAAAATATTCATATTTCAAAGAAAAAACTTCTGGAATTCCAAAAAATGTTAGCGGTTGCAAAATTTGGTCCAAAATTCAAAAAAAATCATGTTTGAAAAAGTGTTCAGGAATTTTATATAGTTCATGGATTCAAATTTTTATTAGATATTTCATAAAGTTAAAGTTTCAACTTTTTGTTCACAAATTCAAAAAATGATCAAGGTTTCTATTTTTCTGTAATTTCATGAAATGTTGATTTTTAAATATTTTTTCAAAAAAATTAAAAAAAATCGCAGTTTAAATTTTTGATCATAATTTCATAATTTGTCCACAACTTCAAAAAATGCTTCACATTTTTCGAAAACATTTTCTGCAGTTGCACTTTTTTTTGTTCGCATATGCAAAAAAATGTTCTTGTCTACAAAAGTTTGTTCAGAAATTCTACAAATGGTTGCACTTTTTCAAAAAATATATACTTTTAGAAAATATATACTCTTTTTTTAAGATGTTCACTACAGTAACTAATTCCGGTTCGATAGTGTACAAGTCCGATTGTACGGTTGTACTAAGTTATTGTTAGCTGCGCGTTGTTCTACTACAAGCATTCCTAATCAGCTGGAGTGCCTGGGAGCATGCAATCGCAACCTATTGGTCGCCGGTTCAAGTTCTTTCGTCGCGTCTCCCTCTCTTTTTTTGCTTTCTTTTCCTTCTAGCGGTACAACGCGATGGGTCAGCCCAGTCTGTCTGTCTCCCTCTGCGCGGCGACGCCTATTAGACGCGAAGATCGTCCAATAGGAGCTCCCGGGAAAGCATGTAGTAGCTTTGTAAAACCGGAACTGCCAGGAGGGTTAATTGGGATGGCCCAATTCGTGAGAGTGTAAGCAGCGCGTACACGTAATAACAAAGAAATCCCTAAAAACATAGTAACGAAGAAAACAACGTGATGGGCACGTCAAAGACCCAACGCCCCTTATTTTTACTAAAATGCGGTATTGTACTTATATTGTATTAATTAATGTGCACGAATACTATCCCATTATGTCGTGCATATGAATTGGTAAGTACTTGCACCGAACACAACAAAGTCCCTGGTTTGAGTACCCCCCACGCCCAATGTTTTTACCAAAAATTGGTGGCCTCTCTATTTTTACCATATTTTTTTAGCATTATTTTTACAATAATTTGATACTATAGGTATGTATAAAGAGAAACTACTACAATTGGTAAGGAGCTGTTTTAAGGGTTGATTGACAGCACGATCAAGTGCTTGTGCACTGAATTTTTTGTTAAAATTAGTAGTTATGATTTTTCTTTTACCAAAAAAAACTATTATGTGTATTTGTGCGCTTGATTTTGTTAGAATCAACAATTATGATTTTGATAAAATCAACAATTACTTGTAAGTTTTGTTATAATCATCAGTTACTTTTTTGCAATTACGTGTATTCTTGGCAGTTAATGCGTTAGGCAATCCCTATATTGACCGTATTTGACTAACATGTGGGGCAAACATGCGACACACATGACACATAAGCCTCATCCATCTGTGACGGTCATAATGGTGTATAAGGTAGGCCTAATAGGCCGATCCATGACGGATTTTGTGACAGTCCCTCGTTGTCCGTCATAATGAGGCTACCAATTTGAGCGCCATCCTTATGTTCTTGGTATGTGACGGTTTCCCTGACGAAAGAGAGAAAATTGTCATTATGGGTGACGGTTTTTGAGAATGTCACAAGAAATCCATCATGGATTAACAGGTTTTTTGTAGTGTATTTCCTATCCAAATTATTGCCTCATGACAAAACTCAGCTCCATTTGCCCAGTAAATCTTCCTCGGCAAATTTCCAAAGTTTTTGTCCACCTAGAACCTTTGTGAAAGAAGTATTAGTTATGCATATCCAAATGAGTTGAATTTTTGCCACATATTCTATATGCCTATATAACTTACCTACACCAAATTTGAGCTCAGTTCATTTAGTCAATTTCTCTCACTAATTTTCCGAAGTTTCTGTCCAGAGAGGAGCATTGTGAAGGAAGTGTTATTTATATATTCTTGATTGCCCTCAAAAAATTTGGGCACTCTTTCCTATCCAAATCATTTTCTCGTGACAAAATTCAGCTCCATTTGCCCAGCAAAACTTCCTCGGCAAATTTCTAAAGTTTTTGTCCAACTAGAACCTTTGTAAAAGAAGTACTAGCTATGCACATCCTAATAAGTTGAATTTTTGCCACATATTCTATATGCCTATGTAACTTACCTACACCAAATTTGAGCTCATTTCATTTAGCCAATTTCTCTCACTAATTTTCCAAAGTTTTTGTCCAGAGAAGAGCATTGTGAAGGAAGTAACACTTTGGCATGTCCAAATGGTATCCATTTTCTAAAGTGCTTTCCTATGCCCAAATAACCATGCTCCACCAAGTTTCAGCTCAATCCATTCATTATTTTGAGCCAGCTTCAACATTCATATTTATGTCCACTTTGGTACTTTGCAAAGCAAGTACCACCTAGGCTCCTCCTTTTCAGCTGAAAATTTGTGAAGACGGTCTTCTTAGTAACTGGTCATCCTCAGCCAAAACTCACGCCCATTAGCCTTGTGCATTTCCTGTACCGCTAATCAAACACTTGGCTGCTAATTCATGTTTGAGCATAGTTCGGTCTCCTCGTGAGAATCTTCTATTGTCATTTTATTCCTAGCACCTACCTGGGGAGTGCCCAACCTAGACATGACTAGGCTGCCCAAAACGCATGGCAACGCCACGGTCACACGGTGACCATGTTGCGGGCATGCGAGTTTACGCACTCTTGAGTTGGGGCCCTCGGCCACCGTCCAAACCTCGAGATATCGCCACAAAACCATGTATTTCTGATTAAATAGATACTTATGTAACTATAAATGATAAAGAGCAAACTATAAGGCAGCTACAGTTCAAATTTGACCTGCTTCTTACTGAATCGGCGGAAATTTGTCTTTTTCACTAGAGGTGGATAAAAAAATTTTACACCCAACCATTTTGTCAATTGTGCATTAAATATGACCTAATATTTTATAAAAATTGATTTGGTCCAATTTTGCAACAAATATATGGTAGATCCTTCACAAAAAAAACTCACTTTAGGCACCCAAAAAATGGAAAATGAATATTTTTTCCCAAATAAAATGAAAACTTCCTTAGGCAACATTTTTTGTCATTCCAAGATTCACCCTTGTGCACAATATTAGATCATTTAAACGAACTGTGCCATGAATGTGGCCATAAGATTGAGCATTTGGCTTGAAAGCCATGAATCTTCACACATGATAGCTCATTTCTGAGAACACTTTTTTAAAATAATTGTTGTATTATAAGTTTATTATTTTTCCTGGTAACTTGGTCACATGTAATGACACAATGTGAAGGTTTTCCAATTTTTTTGTTTTTTTAATTTGTTATGCCCGTTTCAAACTGCGGTCAAAACGGCGGGCATGACCGTTCCTAGCTAGTGGTTGAATATTGGAAAACTTTTGGTGTTTCTCTGATTAAATAGATACTTAAGTACCTATAAATGATTTTTCAAAAAAATAAATAACAAACAATGAGGCAGTTGCAGTTCAAATTTGACCTGATTCCTACTAAATCGACGAAAATTTGTCTTTTTCACGAGAGGTGGGTGAGAACTTTTTACACCCAATAATTTGGTCAATTGTGCATTAGATATGACCTAATGTTTTAGAAAATTGATTTGGTCCAATTTTTCAACAAATATATGGTAGGTCCTTCACAAAAAAACTCATTTTGGGCACTTAAAAAATGGAAAATGAACTTTTTGTCCAAATAAAATGAAAAGTTCCTTAAGAAACATTGTTTGTCATTCCAAGATTCACCCTTGTGCATAATATTAGATCATTTAAACAAACTGTGCCATGAATGTGGCCATAAGATTGAGCATTTGGGTTGAAAGCCATGAATCTTCACACGTGATAGCTCATTTCTGAGAACACTTTTTTTTAAATAATTGTCATGTTATAAGTTTATTATTTTTCCTGGTAACTTGGTCACATATAATGACACATTGCGAAGGTTTTCCAATTTTTTCTATTTTTTATGCCCGTTTCAAAATGTGGTCAAAACGGCGGGAATGACCGTTCCTAGCTAGTGTTTGAATTTTGAATTATTTTGATGTTTCACTAATTAAATAGATACTTATGTACCTAGAAATGATTTTTTGAAAAAATAAAGAGCAAACTATGAGGCGGCTGCAGTTCAAATTTGACCCGCTTCCTACTGAATCAGCAGAAATTTGTCTTTTTCATGAGAGGTGGATAAAAACTTTTTACACCCAACCATTCGGTCAATTGTGCATTAAATATGACCTAATATTTCAGAAAATTGATTTGGTCCAATTTTGCAAAAAAAAAATATGGTAGGTCCTTCACAAAAAAACTCATTTTGGGCACTAAAAAAATGGAGAATGAATTTTTTGTCCAAATAAAATGAAAACTTCCTTAGGCAACATCGTTTGTCATTGCAAGATTCACCCTTATGCATAATATTAGATCATTTAAACAAACTGCGCCATGAATGTGGCCATAAGATTGAGCATTTGGGTTGAAAGCCATGAATCTTCACACATGATAATAGCTCATTTCTCAGAACATTTTTTAAAATAATTGCCGTATTATAAGTTTATTATTTTTCCTGGTAACTTGGTCACATATAATTACACAATGCGAAGGTTTTACATTTTTTTGATTTTTTATGCCTGTTTCAAAATGCGGTCAAAACGGTGGGCATGACCGTTCCTAGCTAGTTTTTGAATATTGGAAAAAATTTGGTATTTATCTAATTAAATAGATACTTATGTACCTAGAAATGATTTTTGGAAAAAATAAAGAGCAAACTATAAGGTAGTTGCAGTTCAAACTTGACCTGCTTCCAACTAGATCGGCGGAAATTTGACTTTTTCACCAGAGGTGGATATGAACTTTTGATACCCAACCATTTGGTAAATTGTGCATTAAACATGGCCTAATATTTTATAAATTTATTTGGTCCAATTTTGCAACAAATATATGGTAGGTCCTTCACAAAAAAACTCATTTTAGGCACTCGAAAAAACGGAAAATGATTTCAATCTAGTGGTTGAATCTTGGGAAACTTTTGGCGTTTCTCTGATTAAATAGATACTTATGTACCCTAAAATAAATTTGGAAAATGTAAAGAGTAAACTATGAGGCACGTGTAGTTCAAATTTGACTCGGTTCCTATTGAATTGACAAAAACCCATTTAAATGACAAAAAATAGGTAGAAAGATCGGAAATGCATGAAAATTGATGATCATCCATAAAATGTCGTCTAATTTGAGTGAAAATTTTAGTGGTGCCCTTTTGCAAAATATTTTTGATAGCTACTTCACAAAATCCCGCTATTTTCAGCACTTAGAAACTATTTTAAATCACGGATGTTCTGAACCAATCAGGACTCTTCCCACGGATCACCCCACTGTAGCTTATCTGAGCCGTCCACACACAACAGATTCAACGTCCCTCACTCACCTCTCCGCAACCCTACCCAAACCCTAGTAGCCCGTGGCACACTCTCCTCACTCGATCCCCTTTGTCCTTCCACGCGCCGCCACCTCTCTCTCTTCCTCTCCCCAAAACAGATCGAAGATGGCGGCTCCCGCCAATGGGATCCCACCGCATCACTCTTCCACTCCAGTGGCGCCGCACCCTAGCGCGGAAGAGAGAAGGAGCCGGCCATGGCGATGATTGCCAACACCAAGGAGGAGGATCCGATGCTGGCGGTGGTGCGCTCCACCGTGCAGCTCGCCTGGGCCGATGCGGGCCCAGAGGTCACCAACCCGGAGGTCGTCCGCCTCTACACTGAGGCGCAACAGCACGTCCTCGTCGAACGCTAGCTCGACATGGCCTCCCTCATGCTCGCCTCCGCCGACCTCCTCCTCCTCTCCCCCAACGCCCCCGAAAAAGGTCAGGCCGCCCCTCCCCTCTCCATCTCCATCCGCTCCTTGCTGAATTGCGCCTTGCTTTATCCCGCGTCGTTGTGTGTAGTCGCAGATCTCGAGTGTGTCCTCACTGTCATTTGCAACCTCGCCACCAAGGCCGGGTCCGAGGACGAGGCCCTGGAGATCGCCAAGCTCATCTGCGCCAAGCTCACCCACCAGCCGGGAGAGAAGCCCACGCTGCGCATCAAAGTGTAAGCGGCGGCGGCGGCGGCGCCGACCCTTGCACCCATCCCTGCCTCCCTGTATCGGGTTGCCATATATAAGTTTCCTGACAATGACTCTTGTGTTTCCGCTGCCAATGTGTGGACGCGCACAGCCTGTTCAGCCTCTACAACCTGCTTCCGAGCCTCTCCGGCAAGGCCTTGGTCTACAGGAAGGCGCTCGAGCTCGCCGCCACCGGGAAGGCCGCCGACTGCTGAAGGAAATATGCCCTAGAGGCAATAATAAAGTTATTATTTATTTCCTCATATCATGATAAATGTTTATTATTCATGCTAGAATTGTATTAACCAGAAACATGATACATGTGTGAATACATAGACAAACTTAATGTCACTAGTATGCCTCTACTTGACTAGCTCATTAATCAAAGATGGTTATGTTTCCTAACCATAGACATGTGTTGTCATTTGATTAACGAGATCACATCATTAGGAGAATGATGTGATTGACTTGACACATTCCGTTAGCATAGCACTTGATCGTTTAGTATGTTGCTATTGCTTTCTTAATGACTTATACAAAGTTCCTACAACTATGAGATTATGCAACTCCCGTTTACCGGAGGAACACTTTGTGTGCTACCAAACGTCACAACGTAACTGGGTGATTATAAAGGAGCTCTACACGTGTCTCCAAAGGTAGATGTTGAGTTGGCGTATTTCGAGATTAGGTTTTGTCACTCCGATTGTCGGAGAGGTTTCTCTGGGCCCTCTCGGTAATGCACATCACTATAAGCCTTTCAAGCAATGTGCCAATGAGTTGGTTACGGAATGATACATTACATAACGAGTAAAGAGACTTGCCGGTAACGAGATTGAACTAGGTATTAAGATACCGACGATCGAATCTCGGGCAAGTAACATACCGATGACAAAGGGAACAACGTATGTTGTTATGCGGTTTGACCGATAAAGATCTTTGTAGAATATGTAGGAGCCAATATGAGCATCCAGGTTCCGCTATTGGTTATTGATCGGAAATAGTTCTAGGTCATGTCTACATAGTTCTCGAACCCGTAGGGTCCGCACGCTTAACGTTACGATGACAGTTTCATTATGAGTTTCTAAGTTTTGATGCACCGAAGGTTGTTCGGAGTCCCGGATGTGATCATGGACATGACGAGGAGTCTCGAAATGGTCGAGACATAATGATTGATATATTGGAAGCCTATATTTGGATATCGGAATCGTTCCGGGTGAAATCGGGATTTTACCGGAGTACCGGGGGGTTATCGGAACCCCCCCCCCCCCCGGGGGGGGGGTTAATGGGCTTACGTGGGACATAAGGGAGAAGAGGAGGGCTGGCCAGGGCAGGCCGCGTTCCCCTCCCCCCTAGTCCGAATACGACAAGGAAGGGGGGGCGGCCCCCTCCCCCCCTTTCCTCTTTCCCCCTTCCCCCTTCCTTCTCCAACAAGGCAAGAGGGGGGAGTCCTACTCCCGATGGGAGTAGGACTCCTCCAGGCGCACCCCTAGGGGGCCGGCCGCACCTCCCCCCTCCCTCCTCTATATATGGGGGCAGGGGGCACCCCATGACACACAAGTTGATCTTCGTGATCATTCCTTAGCAGTGTGCGGTGCCCCCCTCCACCATATTCCACCTCGGTCATATCGTTACGGTGCTTAGGCGAAGCCCTGCGTCGGTAGAACATCATCATAGTCACCATGCCATCATGCTAACGGAACTCATCCCCGACACCCTGCTGGATCGGAGTCCGGGGATCGTCATCGAGCTGAACATGTGCTGAACTCAGAGGTGCCGTACGTTTGGTGCTTGGATCGGTCGGATCGTGAAGACGTACGACTACATCAACTGCGTTGTCATAACGCTTCCGCTTTCGGTCTACGAGGGTACGTGGACACACTCTCCCCTCTTGTTGCTATGCATCACCATGATCTTGCGTGTGCGTAGGAATTTTTTTGAAATTACTATGTTCCCCAACAGTGGCATCCGAGCCCAGGTTTTATGCGTTGATGTTATATGCACGAGTAGAACACAAGTGAGTTGTGGGCAATACAAGTCATACTGCTTACCAGCATGTCATACTTTGGTTCAGCGGTATTGTTGGATGAAGCGGCCCGGACCGACATTACGCGTACGCTTACGCGAGACTGGTTTTACCGCCGTGCTTCGCACATAGGTGACTAGCGGGTGTCTGTTTCTCCAACTTTAGTTGAATCGAGTGTGGCTACGCCCGGTCCTTGCGAAGGTTAAAACAGCACTAACTTGACGAACTATCGTTGTGGTTTTGATGCGTAGGTAAGAACGGTTCTTCCTCAGCCCGTAGCAGCCACGTAAAATTTGCAACAACAAAGTAGAGGACGACTGACTTGTTTTTGCAGGGCATGTTGTGATGTGATATGGTCAAGACATGATGCTATATTTTATTGTATGAGATGATCATGTTTTGTAACGGAAGTTATCGGCAACTAGCACGAGCCATATGGTTGTCGCTTTATTGTATGAAATGCAAACGCCCTGTAATTGCTTTACTTTATCACTAAGCGGTAGCAATAGTCGTAGAAGCAATAGATGGCGTAAAGACAATGATGCTACGATGGAGATCAAGGTGTCGCGCCGATGACGATGGTGATCACGATGGTGCTTCGGAGATGGAGATCACAAGCACAAGATGATGATGGCCATATCATATCACTTATATTGATTGCATGTGATGTTTATCCTTTATGCATCTTATCTTGATTGCATGTGATGTTTATCCTTTATGCATCTTATCTTGCTTTCGTTGACGGTAGCATTTTAGGATGATCTCTCACTAAATTATCAAGAAGTGTTCTCCCTGAGTATGCACCGTTGCGAAAGTTCTTCGTGCTGAGACACCACGTGATGATCGGGTGTGATAAGGTTTACGTTCAAATACAACGGGTGCAAAACAGTTGCACACGCGGAATACTCAGGTTAAACTTGACGAGCCTAGCATATACAGATATGGCCTCGAAACACAGACACCGAAAGGTCGAACGTGAATCATATAGTAGATATGATCAACATAGTGATGTTCACCATTGAAACTACTCCATCTCACGTGATGATCGGACATGGTTTAGTTGATTTGGATCACGTAATCACTTAGATGACTAGAGAGATGTCTGTCTAAGTGGGAGTTCTTAAGTAATATGATTAATTGAACTTAAAATGAACTTAGTACCTGATAGTATTTTGCTTGTCTATGTTTGTTGTAGATAGATGGCTCGTGCTGTTGTTTCGTTGAATTTTAATGCGTTCCTTGAGAAAGCTAAGTTGAAAGATGATGGTAGCAATTACACGGACTGGGTCCTTAACCTGAGGATTATCCTCATTGCTGCACAGAAGAATTACGTCCTGGAAGCACCGCTGGGTGCCAGGCCTGCTGCAGATGCAACTGACGACGTTAAGAACGTCTGGCAGAGCAAAGCTGATGACTACTCGATAGTTCAGTGTGCCATGCTTTACGGTTTGGAACCGGGTCTTCAACAACGTTTTGAACATCATGGAGCATATGAGATGTTCCAGGAGTTGAAGTTAATATTTCAAGCAAATGCCCGGATTGAGAGATATGAAGTCTCCAATAAGTTCTATAGTTGTAAGATGGAGGAGAATAGTTCTGTCAGTGAACACATACTCAAAATGTCTGGGTATAATAATCACTTGATTCAACTGGGAGTTAATCTTCCTGATGATAGTGTCATTGACAGAATTCTTCAATTACTGCCACCAAGCTACAAGAGCTTCGTGATGAACTATAATATGCAAGGGATGAACAAGACTATTCCCGAGCTCTTCGCAATGCTAAAGGCTGCGGAGGTAGAAATCAAGAAGGAGCATCAAGTGTTGATGGTCAATAAGTGTTGGGGAATGTAGCAGAAATTCAAAATTATCCTACGAGTCACCAAGATCTATCTATGGAGTAATCTAGCAACGAGGGGAAGGAGAGTGCATCTACATACCCTTGTAGATCGCTAAGCGGAAGCGTTCAAGAGAACGGGGTTGAAGGAGTCGTACTCGTCGTGATCCAAATCACCGGAGATTCTAGTGCCGAATGGACGGCACCTCCGCGTTCAACACACGTACAGCCCGGTGACGTCTCCCATGTCTTGATCCAGCAAGGAGGGAGGGAGAGGTTGGGGAAGACTCCGTCCAGCAGCAACACAACGGTGTGGTGGTGATGGAGGAGCGTGGTATTCCAGCAGGGCTTCACCAAGCACCGCGAGAGAAGAGGAGAAAGAGAGGTAGGGCTGCGCCAGGGAGAGGTGGAAACTCTTATGTGTGGCAGCCCCAAAACCTCAAGTATATATAGGGGAGAGGGAGGGGGCTGCACCCCCTTTAGGGTTCCGACCCCAAGGGGTGCGGCTGCCCCAAAAACCCATCTAGGGTGCCGGCCAAGGGGGGGGAGAGTGGGAAACTTGCCCCCCAAGCAAGGTGGAGGAGCCCCCTCCCCAAACCCTAGGCGCCTTGGGCCCTTGTGGGGGGGTGCACCAGCCCACCTGGGGCTGGTTCCCTCCCACACTTGGCCCATGCAGCCCTCTGGGGCCGGTGGCCCCACTTGGTGGACCCCCGGGACCCTCCAGGTGGTCCCGGTACATTACCGATAACACCCAAAACTTTTCCGGTGGCCAAAACAGGACTTCCCATATATAAATCTTTACCTCCGGACCATTCCGGAACTCCTCATGACGTCCGGGATATCATCCAGGACTCCGAACAACATTCGGTAACCACGTATATCTATTCCCTATAACCCTAGCGTCATCGAACCTTAAGTGTGTGGACCCTACGGGTTCGGGAACCATGCAGACATGACCGAGATGTTCTCCGGTCAATAACCAACAGCGGGATCTGGATACCCATGTTGGCTCCCACATGTTCCACGATGATCTCATCGGTTGAACCACGATGTCGAGGATTCAATCAATCCCATATACAATTCCCTTTGTCTAGTGGTATTGTACTTGCCCGAGATTCGATCGTCGGTATGCCGATACCTTGTTCAATCTCGTTACCGGCAAGTCTCTTTACTCATTCCGTAACACATCATCCCGTGATCAACCCCTTGGTCATATTGTGCACATTATGATGATGTCCTACCGAGTGGGCCCAGAGATACCTCTCCGTTACACGGAGTGACAAATCCCAGTCTCGATTCGTGCCAAACCCACAGACACTTTCGGAGATACCCGTAGTGCACCTTTATAGCCACCCAGTTACATTGTGACGTTTGGTACACCCAAAGCATTCCTACGATATCCAGGAGTTGCACAATCTCATGGTCTAAGGAAATGATACTTGACATTAGAAAAGCTTTAGCATACAAACTACACGATCTTTGTGCTAGGCTTAGGATTGGGTCTTGTCCATCACATCATTCTCCTAATGATGTGAACCCGTTATCAACGACATCCAATGTCCATGGTCAGGAAACTGTAACCATCTATTGATCAACGAGCTAGTCAACTAGAGGCTTACTAGGGACATTGAGGGAGTCCTGGACTAAGGGGTGTCCGGACAGCCGGACTATCAATGTCCGCCGGACTCCAAGACTACGAAGATACAAGATTGAAGACTCCGGCTCGTGTCCGGATGGTACTTTCCTTGGCGTGGAAGGCAAGCTTGGCAATACGGATATGTAGATCTCCTACCATTGTAACCGACTCTGTGTAACCCTAGCCCTCTCCGGTGTCTATATAAACCGGAGGGCTTTAGTCCGTAGGACAACATACATTACAACAATCATACCATAGGCTAGCTTCTAGGGTTTAGCCTCCTTGATCTCGTGGTAGATCTACTCTTGTACTACCCATATCATCAATATTAATCAAGCAGGACGTAGGGTTTTACCTCCATCGAGAGGGCCCGAACCTGGGTAAAAACATCGTGTCCCTCGTCTCCTGTTACCATCCGCCTAGACGCACAGTTCGGGACCCCCTACCCGAGATCCGCCGGTTTTGACACCGACATTGGTGCTTTCATTGAGAGTTCCTCTGTGTCGTCACCGATAGGCTTGATGGCATCTTCAACCAGCGACGCTGTCCAGGGTGAGATTTTTCTCCCCGGACAGATCTTCGTATTCGGCGGCTTCGCCCTGCGGGCCAATTCACTTGGCCATCTGGAGCAGATCGAAAGCTACGCCCCTGGCCGTCAGGTCAGATTTGGAAGCTTAAACTTCACGGCCGACGTCCGCGGAGACTTGATCTTCGACGGACTCGAGCCACAGCCAAGCGCGCCGCACTGTGACGACGGGCATGATTTAGCTCTGCCACCGAACAGTGCCTTGGTGGCCGCACACGGATCCACTTCGGCCATTAGCCCGGAGCCGATCGCCCAGATCGAGGGCCGGTGGATAGACGCCGCCCTGGGGGCTCCAACATCCACGGCGATGGAGCCGAACACTAATCTTGTCCCCTGCGAAACTCGTGATTCCGAGGAGCCGGACTCCTCGCCGGACTCCGAACCTCCCGCGCCCCTGCCAATCGATCCGGATTGGGCGCCGGTTATGGAATTCACCGCCGCGGACATCTTCCAATGCTCGCCTTTCGGCGATATCTTGAATTCACTAAAGCATCTCTCGTTATCAGGAGAGTCCTGGCCGGATTATGGCCAGGATGGTGGGGATACGGACGACGAAGAAATTCAGAGCCCACCCACCACCCACTTTGTAGTCACTGTCGACGATCTAACCGACATGCTAGACTACGACTCCGAAGACATCGACGCTATGGACGACGATGCCGGAGACGAACAGGAACCAGCGCCCACAGGGCACTGGAAGGCCACCTCGTCATATGACGTATACATGGTGGATACCCCAAAAGATGGGGACGGCGAAGAAACAGCGGAGGCAGATCCCTTAAAGAAACAGCCCAAGCGCCGGCGTCAGCGGCGCCGCTCTAAATCTCGCCACAGCAAGAATGGAGATTCTGACACAGGAGATAATAATACTCCAGAGAGTGCCGAAGACAATCCCCTCCAGCAAGACTCAGCGCAGGAGGATGCAGAAGCAAGCCCTCATGAGGGGGCGGCAGACGAAGAGGTTGAGGATCATAATTATATGCCTCCCTCCGAAGACGAAGCAAGCCTCAACGATGACGAATTCGTCATACCCAAGGATCCCGTCGAACAAGAGCGCTTCAAGCGCAGGCTTATCGCCACAGCAAACAGCCTAAAGAAAAAGCAGCAGGAGCTTCAAGCTGATCAGGACCTGCTGGCCGATCGATGGACCGAGGTCCTCGTGGCCGAAGAGTATAAACTCGAACGTCCCTCCAAAAGTTACCCAAAACGCAAGTTGCTCCCCCGATTAGAGGTGGAAGCATACGTACCTCCATCACCAGCGCACGATATGGCTGACCGACCACCCCGTGGTCGTGACAAAGAGGCATCCAGGCCCCCAGCCAAGACCATACCCCGGCATTGCTCCAAAAGTACGAAGCCAAGAGGGAACGCGCCGGACTTGCGAGACATATTGGAGGACAAAGCAAGGCAATCCAGATCCATCTATGGATCACGTGGGCACCCTACGACCCACGACGAATACCGTCGTGCCGGATACAATAACCCCGGCCGGGCCGAACACAGCAGACATCGCTCTCTCGAGCTGTGTCGCGATATCGCTCAATACAGGGGCGCCGCACACCCGTTATGCTTCACTGACGAAGTAATGGATCATCAGATCCCCGAAGGGTTTAAACCCGTAAACATCGAATCTTACGATGGCACAACAGACCCCGCGGTATGGATCGAAGACTATCTTCTCCACATCCATATGGTCCGCGGCGATGATCTCCATGCCATAAAGTACCTCCCACTCAAGCTTAAAGGACCAGCTCAGCATTGGCTTAACAGCTTGCCCGCAGAGTCAATTGGGTGTTGGGAAGACCTGGAGGCCGCATTCCTTGATAACTTCCAAGGCACATATGTGCGACCACCAGACGCCGACGACCTAAGCCACATCATTCAGCAGCCAGACGAATCGGCCAGACAATTCTGGACACGGTTCTTGACAAAGAAAAATCAAATCGTCGATTGTCCATACGCAGAGGCCCTTGCAGCCTTCAAACATAACATCCGGGACGAATGGCTAGCCCGGCACCTGGGGCAGGAAAAGCCGAAATCCATGGCAGCCCTCACATCATTAATGACCTGCTTTTGTGCGGGAGAGGACAGCTGGCTAGCCCGCAGCAACAATCTCCGCAAAAATTCTGGCAGTCCGGATACTAAGGACAACAACGGCAGGTCACGTCGAAACAAAAACAAGCGCCAAATTAACGGCGACGATAAGGAGGATACGGCAGTCAATGCCGGATTCCGAGGCTCTAAACCCAGTCAATGGAAGAAGCCATTTAAAAGAACCACTCTGGGTCCGTCCAATCTGGACCGAATACTCGACCGCTTATGCCAGATACATGGCACCTCTGAAAAGCCAGCTAACCACACCAATAGAGATTGCTGGGTGTTCAAGCAGGCCGGCAAGTTAATTGCCGAAAACAATGACAAGGGGCTAAATAGCGACGACGAGGAAGAGACCCGGCCGCCGAACAACAGAGGACAGAAGGGTTTTCCCCCACAAGTACGGATGGTGAATATGATATACGCGACCCACATACCCAAGAGGGAGAGGAAACGCGCACTAAGGGACGTCTACGCGATGGAGCCAGTCGCCCCAAAGTTCAACCCATGGTCCTCTTGTCCGATCACTTTCGATCAAAGAGACCATCCGACCAGCATACGCCATGGCAGATTCGCCGCATTGGTCTTAGACCCAATCGTCGATGGGTTCCACCTCACGAGAGTCCTGATGGACGGCGGTAGTAGCCTGAACCTGCTTTATCAGGATACAGTGCGCAAAATGGGCATAGACCCATCAAGGATTAAACCTACAAAGACAACCTTTAAAGGTGTCATACCAGGAGTGGAAGCCAACTGCACAGGCTCAGTCACACTGGAAGTGGTCTTCGGATCCCCGGATAATTTCCGGAGCGAAGATTTAATCCTCGACATAGTCCCGTTTCGCAGCGGCTATCACGCTCTGCTCGGGCGACCCGCGTTTGCCAAATTCAACGCGGTGCCGCACTATGCATACCTAAAGCTCAAGATGCCAGGCCCTCGTGGAGTCATCACGGTCAATGGGAATACGGAACGCTCCCTCCGAACGGAGGAACATACAGTGGCTCTCGCGGCAGAAGTACAGAGCAGCCTTCTAAGGCAATTCTCGAGTCCGGCCGTTAAACGGCCGGATACAGCAAAGCGCGCCTGGAGCAATGCCAACCAAGACCACCTGGCGCGGTCAGAGCATGCGTAGCAATGCGGCCCCAACCCTCGCCCGCGTATGATCGCAAGAATAACACTCCGCGTACATCATTACGCCTTGGAGATACCATGGGCACAGGGGAGGGGGCACGATCACAACGGACCCAGAGTGCGGTTCGACCACACCGGGGGCTCGCAAATGTGCCCCTCTTTTTTTATTATTTTTCTTCTTTTTTGTACACAGGACTCTGTTAACCAGAAGCCCTGTCCGGCGGTGAACCTGCCGAATTCATGATGCAACAGTCAGGGACTAAAGAAGGCCGCGTCGAACACTCAGGTGGTCTCAATTACGAGCATTAAATTCGATTATATACACCAAATCCGCAGCTCATCCCTGGAGGGGGACATGTTTATTTAGTCCAAATCCCTTGCTTACCGCACTATTTGTATCAGTCCGCTCTACTAGCAGACTTTTCTTTCATTAATAATGCAGCACCTTTATGATCGCAATTGCATCACATTTTATATATATGCTCATTATATGACATCTGGCACCCGTATATTTTGGTACGGCATAATACACCGGGGGCTTATGTTCCCCACTCTATGGTGTGATAAAGTCCGAACACTTTCACAAGTGCGGCACCCCGAACTTATAGCATTATATGAATCGGCTCCAAATCATGTCTTGGGTCAATAGTTGGGTTTGCCCGGCTCCCACGTTTTGGTGCCTTACATTCCGTTCTGTCGGCTAAGGTGGCACTGGGAGAACCACTGCGATTGCGCCCCGGTTGAGCCGGGTTAACGCCTCAGTGGAGAAAGCTAAAACTGACTGGCATGATAAGGCGAGAGACTGGTCGCTGTTCGAGAGGTTTTTTCGGGTTCTTAAAGACTCACGTCGCTTCGAGCGAAGTTCCGGATAATGTCCGATGAAGGCATGGATAGCGCCCCGGATTCGGTCTTCCGAATACCAGGGGCTTCGCCGAAATTTAAAATTATAGAATTCTATGGATAAGTGAGAGTGTTCAAGCATTATAAGTCCGGTTGCCTTGTTCGTCGTGTTGAGCGCCTCCCTAGATGGACCCAAAAATGGGAACAAGAGTGCTCAAGTTTATCCCGAACACCCCAGCACTTGTGGCTTGGGGGCTGAAGCCAACGACTTGCCATCTCTCAGATTTTACAAACGGCCGCACAGAAGGTAATATTTTAAATTAAACAAGCGTTGCTCATGGCGCATATGAACAAAGTTTTCAGTGCACAGGATAAATAAACAGCGAGTTCACTCAAAGATTACATTTCGGGAGCACTCATCTGCAATATTGCAGGCTCCCTTCAGGACAATTTTATAATACTTCTCCGGCGTGCGATACTCCTTGCCCGGTGGCGGTGGGTCCGTGAGAAGCTTCTCCGCATCCAATTTGCCCCATTGCACCTTTATGCGGGCAAGGGCCCGACGAGCGCCTTCGATACAGGCGGAACGCTTGACTACATCTAGCCTGGGGCATGCATCCACCAGCCTCCGCACGAGGCCAAAGTAGCTACCAGGCATGGCCTGTCCAGGCCACAGCCGGACTATGAGGCCCTTCATGGCCTCCTCAGCTACCTTGTGGAGTTCGACCAGCTGCTTCAGCTGGTCGCTTGGGGGCACCGGATGGCCGGCCTCAGTATACTGAGACCAGAAGACCTTCTCCGTCGAGCTCCCCTCCTCGCCACGATAGAATGCGGCGGCATCAGACGCACTACGCGGCAGATCTGCAAACGCCCCTGGAGAGCTCCGAATGCGGGTAAGTGTCAGGTAGTTCACATTAACATGCCTGCTTTGCATGAAAAACGCCTTACCCGCCGCTATCTTCTTTATCTCCTCAACCTCCTGAAGGGCCTTACGGGCCTCGGCCTTGGCGGACTTGGCACTTTCGAGAGCCGAGGCAAGCTCGGACTCTCGAGTCTTGGAGTCACGCTCCAAACTCTCATGTTTTTCCATGAGAGCCTGGAGCTCTTGCCGAACTTCCGCCACCCGTGCCTCTTGCTTTTCTCGCTCAGCCCGTTCCGCGGCCGCACTGCGTTCGGCCGCGGACACAGCATCCTTCAGGGCTGCCACCTCGTTTAGTGGCCCCTGCAATACACATATTATCCTTGTTAATTTTATTTGCAACCAAAATCCTTTTCTGTAAGGTACTTATTCAAAGAGGTGTTACTCACCTTCTTTTTCCTTGAGCTGCTTCTTTGCATGGCCGAGCTCTTGCTCGGACCGCTCGAGATCCTTCTTCAGCACGTCAACCTCCGCCGTTAGTGCGGCAGAGGCCAGCAGCGCAGCCTGCAAACCCATATTGACATATTTTAGGCAACCCTGCGTATATCTTGTTAAAGATCCTTAGTCCGGCTTTTCTTTCCGAACACCGAACTAAGCATCAGGGGCTACTGTCTATGCGGTATTACATTACATAATTTTAACTTCTTACCTCAAAGCCTGTTAAAAGGCTGCTGCAGGCTTCAGTCAGCCCGCTCTTAGCGAGCTGAACCTTCTCAATCACCGCACTCATGATAGTGCGGTGTTCTTCCTCGATGGAAGCGCCTTTAAGCGCCTCCAGCAGGTTATCCAGCGCCTCCGGTTGGACGGAGGCCGCCGGCGTCACGGTCCTGCCCTTCTTTCGAAGGGGCCGCTTGCCGGACTCTGGAACCACTGCGGGTTCCGATGTAGAGTCCGGCACGAAGTCCGGGAGGCTGCCTGACGGCGCCTCCGGAGCCTCCTCCTGATGGGTCCCTCTCTGGGATCCCACCTTGACGTCCTCGTCAGCGCATGGGGTGGAGGCAGTCGGGATGGAATTCACATCCGACGAGGCCAATGACCCGCTCGATGAGTCGGAGAGATCATCATTGGCCGGACTACGGACAGAATGCGGCGTTAGAAGGACACTACGCGACATAAAAGAAATTACACATCAAGGATCCGGATACTTACGATCTTGCCGGACGCCTGGCCCTTGGAGGCCACTCATCCTCACCAATGCTGATGTTGGCGAAACTGTCTGGGGGGATAGTTCTCCCCCTCTTGGACCCTTCGGCCTCCCCGATGGGGGAAGCCTTCCTTTTCTTCTCTCCCTCCTCCGGGAGAGAGTACTCCTCCTCGTCTTCGGGGGAGGAGTCCTCGTCGTCGTCAGACGCCTGATTGCAGGAACTCTTTCGAGTCCCCGCGGCCACCTTCTTGGCCTTCTTCTCTGGCACCACGTGCGGTGCCGGAACCAGCAGCCCTGTTAAGCGGGCGTCCGCTGGGTCTTCTGGCATGGGAGCCGGGCTGATGAGCAGCTTGGCCTTCTCCATCCATTCCTGTCAAAGGAAGAGGCAGAATGAAACCTCACTAGAGTCAATCTAATTATCACAAGTGTCCCGTAATGGGGTTGAATCACTTACCTCGTCAGTTGGATACTGCGAGCTGAATCCGCGGTCTTCGGTCGCGGACGCGGGGGCTTCGGCGCCCTTGAACAGCACCCTCCAGGCGCCTTCGTATGTTGTATCGAAGAGCCCGCTTAGCGCCTGGTGCTGTTCCGGATTGAACTCCCACAAATTAAATGCCCGTTCTTGGCATGGGAGGATCCGCCAGATGAGCATGACTTGGACCACGTCGACGAGCCTGAGCCTATTGCTCACCATCTTCTTGATACATGCTCGGAGTCCCGTCACCTCCACCGGATTCCCCCACTGCAAGCCCTTCTCTTTCCAGGAGGTGAGCTGCATGGGGATGCCAGATCTAAACTCGGGGGCCGCCGCCCATGTGGATTTGCGCGGCTCGGTGATGTAAAACCACCCCGATTGCCACCCCTTGACGGAGTCCACGAAGGTCCCTTCCAGCCAAGGGACGTTGGGCAATTTGCCCAACATGGCGCCTCCGCATTCCGCTTGCGTACCCTTCACAACCTTCGGCTTGACGTTGAAGGTCATGAGCCACAGGCCGAAGTGGGGCCGGATGCAGAGGAAGGCCTCGCACACGACGATAAACGCCGAGATGTTGAGGATAAAGTTCGGCGCCAGATCGTGGAAATCCAGGCCGTAGTAAAACATGAGCCCCCGGACAAATGGATGGAGCGGAAAGCCTAGTCCGCGGAGGAAGTGGGGGAGGAAGACGACCCTCTCATGAGGCCCAGGGGTAGGGATGAGCTGCCCCTCGTCGGGCAGCCGATGCGCGATATCGCCGGAAAGGTATCCGGCGCTGCGCAGCTTGGTGATGTCCTCCTCCTTGACGGTGGAGGCTAACCATTTACCTCCCGCTCCGGACATATTCGGAGAAGGTTGAGGCGAGATGCGCGAGCTCGGGCGTTGGAGCTTGAGTTCGCGGGGATGGATAAGCAAAGGAGGAAGAAGGCGTAGGTGAGAAGGTGAATCCTTATCCCTTATATATAGGCGGACAAAACTATGCGTCCCCCACCAGCCTGGTAAAACTCGCTTATCTCCCAAGCGCCACCATCAATGGCGCGGTTGGGTTACCCACGCACGTATTGATGAGAATCCCGGAATAAGGGGAACACGATCTCTGCTTCGACAAGACGTGCCAAGGAAACCGCTTCGCTAAACATGCTGAGGTGGTATAGTAATTCAAACAAAGGCCTGGTGGCGGTGTGATGTCATGCCGCATAATACGTCAGCAGATTGAACTAAGTGTACATTTTATTCTCTCTACGGTGGAATGTGGAATTTATTTTGCAGAGCCGGACACTATCCTGGTGTTCATGATCTTCTCTGGATTATTCAAGAGAGGAACCCGCCTTGCAATGCCGAACATTATGCACGCCGGACTTATCGTCATTGAAGACTGGTTCAGGGGCTACTGAGGGAGTCCTGGACTAGGGGGTGTCCGGACAGCCGGACTATCAATGTCCGCCGGACTCCAAGACTACGAAGATACAAGATTGAAGACTCCGGCTCGTGTCCGGATGGTACTTTCCTTGGCGTGGAAGGCAAGCTTGGCAATACGGATATGTAGATCTCCTACCATTGTAACCGACTCTGTGTAACCCTAGCCCTCTCCGGTGTCTATATAAACCAGAGGGCTTTAGTCCGTAGGACAACATACATTACAACAATCATACCATAGGCTAGCTTCTAGGGTTTAGCCTCCTTGATCTCGTGGTAGATCTACTCCTGTACTACCCATGTCATCAATATTAATCAAGCAGGATGTAGGGTTTTACCTCCATCGAGAGGGCCCGAACCTGGGTAAAAACATCGTGTCCCTCGTCTCCTGTTACCATCCGCCTAGACGCACAGTTCGGGACCCCCTACCCGAGATCCGCCGGTTTTGACACCGACAGACATGGTGTTGTCTATGTACCCACACATGTATCTGAGTTTCCTATCAATACAATTATAGCATGGATAATAAACGATTATCATGAACAAGGAAATATAATAATAATAATAACTAATTTATTATTGCCTCTAGGGCATATTTCCAACAGTCTCCCACATGCACTAGAGTCAATAATCTAGTTCACATCGCCATGTGATTAACACTGACAGGTCACATCGCCATGTGACCAACATCCAAAGAGTTTACTAGTGTCACTAAACTAGTTCACATCATCATGTGATTAAGACTCAATGAGTTTTGGGGTTTGATCATGTTTTGCTTGTGAGAAAGGTTTTAGTCAACGGGTCTGCAACATTCAGATCCGTATGTACTTCGCAATTCTCTATGTCATATTGTAAATGCTGCTTACATGCTCCACTTGGAGCTATTCCAAATGGTTGGTCCACTATACGTATCCGGTTTGCTACTCAGAGTCATTCGGATAGGTGTTAAATCTTGCATCGACGTAACCCTTTACGCCGAACTCTTTATCACCTCCATAATCGAGAAACATGTCCTTATTTACTCCAAGGACAATTTTGACTGCTGTCCAATGATCCATTCCTGGATCATTCTTGTACCCCTTGACTGACTCATGGCAAGGCACACTTCCGGTGCGGTACACAGCATAGCATACTATAGAGCCTACGTCTGAAGCATATGGGACGACCTTCGTCCTTTCTCTCTCTTCTGCCGTGGTCGAGCTTTAAGTCTTAACTTCATACCTTACAACTCAGGCAAGAACTCCTTCTTTGACTGATCCATCTTGAACACCTTCAAGATCATGTCAAGGTATGTGCTCATTTGAAAGTACCATTTAGTGGTCTTTGATCATCCTCATAGATCTTGATGCTCAATGTTCAAGCAGCTTAATCCAGGTTCTCTATTGAAAAACACCTTTCAAACAACCCTATATGCTTTCCAGAAATTCTACATCATTTCCGATCAACAATATGTCAACAACATATACTCATCAGAAATTCTATAGTGCTCCCACTCACTTCTTTGGAAATACAAGTTTCTCACAAACTTTGTATAAACCCAAAATCTTTGATCATCTCATCAAATCGTACATTCCAACTCCGAGATGCTTACTCCAGTCCTTAGAAGGACTGCTGGAGCTTTGCATACTTGTTAGCGTCTTTCAGGATTGACAAAACCTTCTGGTTGTATCACATACAACCTTTCCTCAAGGATATCGTCGAGGAAACAATGTTTTGACATCCTATCTGCAAGATTTCATAAATCATGCAGTAATTGCTAATATAATTCCAACAGACACTTAGCATCGCTACGAGTGAGAAAGTCTCATCGTAGTCAACTCCTTGAACTTGTCGGAAAACATCTTAACGACAAGTCGACCTTTCTTAATGGCAATACTTACCATCATTGTCTGTCTTCCTTTTAAAATCCATCTGTACCCAACGGCCTTACGACCATCAAGTATTTCTTCCAAAGTCTACACTTTGTTTTCATACATGGATCCTCTCTCGTATTTTATGGCCTCTAGCCATTTGTTGGAATCCGGGCCCACCATCGCTTCTCCATAGCTCGTAGGTTTATTGTTGTCTAGCAACATGACCTTCAAGACATGATTACTGTACCATTCTGAAGTAGTACGCATCCTTGTCACCCTACGTGGTTCGGTAGTGACTTGATCCGAAGTTTCATGATCACTATCATCAACTTCCACTTAAATTGGTGTAGGTGCCACAGGAACAACTTCCTGTGCCCTGCTACACACTAGCTGAAGTGATGGTTCAATAACCTCATCAAGTCTCCACCATCCTCCCACTCAATTCTTTCGAGAGAAACTTTTACTCGAGAAAGGACCCGTTTCTAGAAACAATTACTCTTGCTTCCGGATCTGAGATAGGAGGCATACCCAACCATTTTGGGTATCCTATGAAGATGTATTTATCCGTTTTGGGTTCGAGCTTATCACGATGAAACTTTTTCACATAAGCGTCGCAGCCCCAAACTTTCAGGAAACGACAACTTAGGTTTCTCCAAACCATAGTTCAAACGGTGTCGTCTCAACGGAATTACGTGGTGCCCTATTAAAGTGAGTGCGGTTGTCTCTAATGCCTAACCCATGAACGATAGTGGTAATTCGATAAGAGACATCATGGTACGCACCATATCCAATAGGGTGCAACTATGATGTTCGGACACACCATCACACTATGGTGTTCTAGGCGGTATTAATTGTGAAACAATTTCCACAATGTCTTAATTGCGTGCCAAAGCTCGTAACTCAGATACTCATCTCTATGATCATATCATAGACATTTTATCCTCTTGTCACGATGATCTTCAACTTCACTCTGAAATTACTTGAACCATTCAATAATTCAGACTTGTGTTTCATCAAGTAAATATACTCAGTATCTACTCAAATCATCCGTGAAGTAATAACATAACGATATCCACTGCGTGCCTCAGCACTCATTGGACTGCACACATCAAAATGTGTTACTTCCAACTAGTTGCTTTCTTGTTCCATCTTACTGAAAACGAGGCTTTTCAATCATCTTGCCCATGTGGTATGATTTGCACATCTCAAGTGAATCAAAATCAAGTGAGTCCAAACGGTCCATTTGCATGGAGTTTCTTCATGCATATACACTAATAGACATGGTTTGCATGTCTCAAACTTTTCAAAAATGAGTGAGTCCAAAGATCCATCAACATGGAGCTTCTTCATGCGTTTTATACCAATATGACTTACATGGCAGTGCCACAAGTAGGTGGTACTATCATTACTATCTTATATCTTTTGGCATGAACATGTGTATCACTACGATCGAGATTCAATAAACCATTCTTTTTAGGTGCAAGACCATTGAAGGTATTATTCAAATAAACAGAGTAACCATTGTTCTCCTTAAATGAATAACCGTATTGCGATAGACATAATCCAATCATGTCTATGCTCAACGCAGACACCAAATGACAATTATTCAGGTTTAATACTAATCTTGATGGTAGGGGGGGCGTGTGATGTTTGATCACATCAACCTTGGAAACACTTCCAACACACATCGTTATCTCACCTTTAGCTAGTCTCCATTTATTCCGTAGCTTTGATTTCGAGTTACTAACACTTAGCAACCGAACTGGTATCTAATACCCTGGTGCTACTAGGAGTACTAGTAAAGTACACATTAACATAATGTATATCCAATATACTTCCATCGACCTTGCCAGCCTTCTCATCTACCAAGTATCTAGGGTGGTTCTGCTTTAGTGTCCGTTCCTCTCATTACAGGAGCACTTAGTCTCGGGTTTGGGTTCAACCTTGGGTTTTCAGTAGAGCAGCAACTGTTTTGTCGTTTCATGAAGTATCCCTTCTTGCCCTTGCCCTTCTTGAAACTAGTGGTTTTACTAACCATCAACAATTGATGCTCCTACTTGACTTCTACTTTCGTGGTGTCAAACATCGCGAATACTTCAAGGATCATCATATCTATCCCTGATATGTTATAGTTCATCACAAAGCTCTAGTAGCTTGGTGGCAATGACTTTGAAGAAACATCACTATCTCATCTGGAAGATCAACTCCCACTCGATTCAAGTGCTTGTCGTACTCAGACAATCTGAGCACAAGCTCAACGATTGAGCTTTTCTCCCTTAGTTTGCAGGCTAAGAAAATCGTCGGAGGTCTCATACCTCTTGACGTGGGCACGAGCCTGAAATCCCAATTTCAGCCCTCGAAACATCTCATATGTTCCGCGACGTTTCGAAATCGTCTTTGGTGCCTCAACTCTAAAACGTTTAACTGAACTATCACGTAGTTATCAAAATGTGTATGTCAAATGTTCGCAACATCCACAGACGACGTTCGAGGTCCAGCACACCGAGCGGTGCATTAAGGACATAATCCTTCTACGAAGCAACGAGGACAATCCTTAGTTTACAGACCCAGTCCGCATAATTGCTACTATCAACTTTCAACTATTTTTTTTCTCTAGGAACATATCTAAAATAGTAGAACTAAACCGTGAGCTACGACATAATTTGCAAAAAGCTTTTGACTATGTTCAGGATAATTAAGTTCATCTAATGAACTCCCACTCAGATAGACATCCCTCTAGTCATCTAAGTGATTACATGATCCGAGTCAACTAGGCCGTGTCCGATCATCACGTGAGACGGACTAGTCATCGTCGGTGAACATCTTCATGTTGATCGTATCTACTATATGACTCATGCTCGACCTTTCGGTCTCTTGTGTTCCGAGGCCATGTCTGTACATGCTAGGCTCGTCAAGTCAACCTAAGTGTTTCGCGTGTGTAAATCTGGCTTACACCCGTTGTATGTGAATGTTAGAATCTATCACACCCGATCATCACGTGGTGCTTCGAAACGACGAACTTTCGCAACGGTGCACAGTTAGGGGGAACACTTTCTTGAAATTTTAATGAGGGATCATCTTATTTACTATCGTCGTTCAAAGCAAATAAGATGCATAAACATGATAAACATCACATGCAATCAAAAAGTGACATGATATGGCCAATATCATTTTGCTCCTTTTGATCTCCATCTTCAGGGCTCCACGATCATCATCGTCACCGGCATGACACCATGATCTCCATCATCATGATCTCCATCATCGTGTCTTGATGAAGTTGTCTCGCCAACTATTACTTCTACTACTATGGATACCGGTTAGCAATAAAGTAAAGTAATTACATGGCGGTGTTCAATGACACGTAGGTCATACAATAAATTAAGACAATTCCTATGGCTCCTGCCGGTTGTCATACTCATCGACATGCAAGTCGTGATTCCTATTACAAGAACATGATCAATCTCATACATCACATATGATTCATCACATTCTTTTTGGCCATATCACATCACGTAGCATACCCTGCAAAAACAAGTTAGACGTCCTCTAATTGTTGTTTGCATGTTTTACGTGGCTGCTATGGGTTTCTAGCAAGAACGTTTCTTACCTACGCAAAAGCCACAACGTGATATGCCAATTGCTATTTACCCTTCATAAGGACCCTTTTCATCGAATCCGATCCGACTAAAGTGGGAGAGACTGGCACCCGCTAGCCACCTTATGCAACAAGTGCATGTCAGTCGGTGGAACCTGTCTCACGTAAGAGTACGTGTAAGGTCGGTCCGGGCCACTTCATCCCACAATGCCGCTGAATCAAGATTGGACTAGTAACAGTAAGCATATTGAACAAAATCAATGCCCACAACTATTTTGTGTTCTACTCGTGCAAAGAATCTATGCAATAGACCTAGCTCTGATACCACTGTTGGTGAACGTAGCAGAAATTCAAATTTTTCCTATGAGTCACCAAGATCTATCTATGGAGTAATCTAGCAACGAGGGGAAGGAGAGTGCATCTACATACCCTTGTAGATCGCTAAGCGGAAGCGTTCAAGAGAACGGGGTTGAAGGAGTCGTACTCGTCGTGATCCAAATCACTGGAGATTCTAGTGCCGAACGGACGGCACCTCCGCGTTCAACACACGTACAGCCCGGTGACGTCTCCCATGCCTTGATCCGGCAAGGAGAGAGGGAGAGGTTGGGGAAGACTCCATCCAGCAGCAGCACAACGGCATGGTGGTGATGGAGGAGCGTGGTATTCCAGCAGGGCTTCGCCAAGCACCGCGAGAGAAGAGGAGAAAGAGAGGTAGGGCTGCGCCAGGGAGAGGTGGAAACTCTTATGTGTGGCAGCCCCAAAACTTCAAGATATATAGGGCAGAGGGAGGGGGCTGCACCCCCTTTAGGGTTCCCACCCCAAGGGGTGCGGCTGCCCCAAAAACCCATCTAGGGTGGCGGCCAAGGGGGGGAGAGGGGGAAACTTGCCCCCCAAGCAAGGTGGAGGAGCCCCCTCCCCAAACCCTAGGCGCCTTGGGCCCTTGTGGGGGGGGCGCACCAACCCACCTGGGGCTGGTTCCCTCCCACACTTGGCCCATGCAGCCCTCTAGGGCCGGTGGCCCCACTTGGTGGACCCCCGGGACCCTCCCGGTGGTCCCGGTACATTACCGATAACACCCAAAACTTTTCCAGTGGCCAAAATAGGACTTCCCATATATAAATCTTTACCTCCGGACCATTCTGGAACTCCTCGTGACGTCTGGGATATCATTCGGGACTCCCAACAACATTCGGTAACCACGTATATCTATTCCCTATAACCCTAGCGTCATCGAACCTTAAGTGTGGACCCTACGGGTTTGGGAACCATGCAGACATGACCGAGACGTTCTCCGGTCAATAACCAACAGTGAGATCTGGATACCCATGTTGGCTCCCACATGTTCCACGATGATCTCATCGGTTGAACCACGATGTCGAGGATTCAATCAATCACGTATACAATTCCCTTTGTCTAGCGGTATTGTACTTGCCCGAGATTCGATCGTCGGTATGCCGATACCTTGTTCAATCTCGTTACCGGCAAGTCTCTTTACTCGTTCCATAACACATCATCCCGTGATCAACCCCTTGGTCATATTGTGCACATTATGATGATGTCCTACCGAGTGGGCCCAGAGATACCTCTCCGTTACACGGAGTGATAAATCCCAGTCTCGATTCGTGCCAACCCAACAGACACTTTCGGAGATACCCGTAGTGCACCTTTATAGCCACCCAGTTACGTTGTGACATTTGGTACACCCAAAGCATTCCTACGATATCTGGGAGTTGCACAATCTCATGGTCTAAGGAAATGATACTTGACATTAGAAAAGCTTTAGCATACAAACTACACGATCTTTGTGCTAGGCTTAGGATTGGGTCTTGTCCGTCACATCATTCTCCTAATGATGTGATCCCGTTATCAACGACATCCAATGTCCATGGTCAGGAAACTATAACCATCTATTGATCAACGAGCTAGTCAACTAGAGGCTTACTAGGGACATGGTGTTGTCTATGTACCCACACATGTATCTGAGTTTCCTATCAATACAATTATAGCATGGATAATAAACGATTATCATGAACAAGGAAATATAATAATAATAACTAATTTATTATTGCCTCTAGGGCATATTTCCAACAATAAGACCACCAGTTTCAAGAAAAAGCGCAAAGGGAAGAAGATGGGGAACTTCAAGAAGAACAGCAAACAAGTTGCTGCTCAAGAGAAGAAACCCAAGTCTGGACCTAAGCCTGAGACTGAGTGCTTCTACTGCAAGCAGACTGGACACTGGAAGCAGAACTGCCCCAAGTATTTGGCGGATAAGAAGGATGGCAAAGTGAACAAAGGTATATGTGATATACATGTTATTGATGTGTACCTTACTAATGCTCGCAGTAGTACCTGGGTATTTGATACTGGTTCTGTTGCTAATATTTGCAACTCGAAATAGGGACTACGGATTAGGCGAAGATTGGCTAAGGACGAGGTGACGATGCGCGTGGGAAATGGTTCCAAAGTCGATGTGATCGCGGTCGGCACGCTACCTCTACATCTACCTTCGGGATTAGTTTTAGACCTAAATAATTGTTATTTGGTGCCAGTATTGAGCATGAATATTATATCTGGATCTTGTTTGATGCGAGACGGTTATTCATTTAAAACAGAGAATAATGGTTGTTCTATTTATATGAGTAATATATTTTATGGTCATGCACACTTACAGAGTGGTCTATTTTTATTAAATCTTGATAGTAGTGATACACATATTCATAATGTTGAAGCTAAAAGATGCAGAGTTGATAATGATAGTGCAACTTATTTGTGGCATTGCTGTTTAGGTCATATCGGTGTAAAGCGCATGAAGAAACTCCATACTGATGGACTTTTGGAATCACTTGATTATGAATCACTTGGTACTTGCGAACCGTGCCTCATGGGCAAGATGACTAAAACGCCGTTCTCCGGAACTATGGAGCGAGCAACTGATTTGTTGGAAATCATACATACTGATGTATGTGGTCCAATGAATGTTGAGGCTCGCGGCGGGTATCGTTATTTTCTCACCTTCACAGATGATTTGAGCATATATGGGTATATCTACTTGATGAAACACAAGTCTGAAACATTTGAAAAGTTCAAAGAATTTCAGAGTGAAGTGGAAAATCATCGTAACAAGAAAATAAAATTTCTATGATCTGATCGCGGAGGAGAATATTTGAGTTACGAGTTTGGTTTACATTTGAAACAATGCGGAATAGTTTCGCAACTCACGCCACCCGGAACACCACAACGAAATGGTGTGTCCGAACATCGTAATCGTACTTCACTGGATATGGTGCGATCTATGATGTCTCTTACTGATTTATCGCTATCGTTTTGGGGTTATGCTTTAGAGACGATCGCATTCGCGTTAAATAGGGGACCATCAAAATCCGTTGAGACGACGCCTTATGAACTGTGGTTTGGCAAGAAACCAAAGTTGTCGTTTCTTAAAGTTTGGGGCTGCGATGCTTATGTGAAGAAACTTCAACCAGATAAGCTCGAACCCAAGTCGGAGAAATGTGTCTTCATAGGATACCCAAAAGAGACTATTGGGTACACCTTCTATCACAGATCTGAGGGCAAGATTTTCGTTGCTAAATTTGGATCCTTTCTAGAGAAGGAGTTTCTCTCGAAAGAAGTGAGTGGGAGGAAAGTAGAACTTGATGAGGTAACTGTACCTGCTCCCTTATTGGAAAGTAGTTCATCACAAGAACCGGTTCCTGTGACAACTACACCAATTAGTGAGGAAGCTAATGATATTGATCATGAAACTTCACATCAAGTTTCTACTAAACCTCGTAGGTCTACCAGAGTAAGATCCGCACTAGAGTGGTACGGTAATCCTATTCTGGAAGTCATGTTACTTGACCATGGCGAACCTACGAACTATGAGGAAGCGATGATGAGCCCAGATTCCGCAAAATGGCTTGAAGCCATGAAATCTGAGATAGGATCCATGTATGAGAACAAAGTATGGACTTTGGTTGACTTGCCCGATGATCGGAAAGCCATTGAGAATAAATGGATCTTCAAGAAGAAGACTGCCGCTGATGGTAATCTAACTGTCTACAAAGCTCAACTTGTTGCAAAAGGTTTTTGACAAGTTCAAGGGGTTGACTACGATGAGACTTTCTCACCCGTAGCGATGCTTAAGTCTGTCCAAATCATGTTAGCAATTGCCGCATTTTATGATTATGAAATTTGGCAAATGGATGTCAAAACTGCATTCCTGAATGGATTTCTGGAAGAAGAGTTGTATATGATGCAACCGGAAGGTTTTGTCGATCCAAAAGGTGCTAACAAAGTGTGCAAGCTCCAGCGATCCATTTATGGACTGGTGCAAGCATCTCGGAGTTGGAATAAACGCTTTGATAGTGTGATCAAAGCATATGGTTTTATACAGACTTTTGGAGAAGCTTGTATTTACAAGAAAGTGAGTGGGAGCTCTGTAGCATTTCTGATATTATATGTAGATGACATATTGTTAATTGGAAATGATATAGAATTTCTGGATAGCATAAAGGGATACTTGAATAAAAGTTTTTCAATGAAAGACCTCGGTGAAGATGCTTACATATTAGGCATCAAGATCTATAGAGATAGATCAACACACTTAATTGGACTTTCACAAAGCACATACCTTGATAAAGTTTTGAAAAAGTTCAAAATGGATCAGGCTAAGAAAGGGTTCTTGCCTGTATTGCAAGGTGTGAAGTTGAGTCAGACTCAATGCCCGACCACGGCAGAAGATAGAGAGAAAATGAAAGATGTTCCCTATGCTTCAGCCATAGGCTCTATCATGTATGCAATGCTGTGTACCAGACCTGATGTATGCTTAGCAATAAGTTTAGCAGGGAGGTACCAAAGTAATCCAGGAGTGGATCACTGGACAGTGGTCAAGAACATCCTGAAATACTTGAAAAGGACTAAGGATATGTTTCTCGTTTATGGAGGTGACAAAGAGCTAGTCGTAAATGGTTACGTCGATGCAAGCTTTGACACTGATCCGGACGATTCTAAATCGCAAACTGGAAACGTGTTTTTATTAAACGGTGGAGCTGTAAGTTGGTGCAGTTCTAAAAAAACGTCGTGGCGGGATCTACATGTGAAGCGGAATACATAGCTGCTTCGGAAGCAGCAAATGAAGGAGTCTGGATGAAGGAGTTCATTTCTGATCTAGGTGTCATACCTAGTGCATCGGGACCAATGAAGATCTTCTGTGACAATACGGGTGCAATTGCCTTGGCAAAGGAATCCAGATTTCACAAGAGGACCAAGCACATCAAGAGACGCTTGAATTCCATCTGGGACCAAGTCCAGGTGGGAGACATAGACATTTGCAAGATACATACGGATCTGAATGTAGCAGACCCCTTGACTAAGCCTCTTCCACGAGCAAAACATGATCAGCACCAAGACTCCATGGGTGTTAGAATCATTACTGTGTAATCTAGATTATTGACTCTAGTGCAAGTAGGAGACCGAAGGAAATATGCCCTAGAGGCAATAATAAAGTTATTATTTATTTCCTCATATCATGATAAAAGTTTATTATTCATGCTAGAATTGTATTAACCGGAAACATGATACATGTGTGAATACACAGACAAACTTAATGTCACTAGTATGCCTCTACTTGACTAGCTCATTAATAAAAGATGGTTATGTTTCCTAACCATAGACATGTGTTGTCATTTGATTAACGAGATCACATCATTAGGAGAATGATGTGATTGACTTGACCCATTCCGTTAGCCTAGCACTAGATCGTTTAGTATGTTGCTATTGCTTTCTTCATGACTTATACAAAGTTCCTACAACTATGAGATTATGCAACTCCCGTTTACCAGAGGAACACTTTGTGTGCTACCAAACGTCACAACATAACTGGGTGATTATAAAGGAGCTCTACAGGTGTCTCCAAAGGTAGATGTTGAGTTGGCGTATTTCGAGATTAGGTTTTGTCACTCCGATTGTCGGAGAGGTTTCTCTGGGCCCTCTCGGTAATGCGCATCACTATAAACCTTGCAAGCAATGTAGCCAATGAGTTGGTTATGGAATGATGCATTACATAACAAGTAAAGAGACTTGCCGGTAGTGAGATTGAACTAGGTATTGAGATACCGACGATCGAATCTCGGGCAAGTAACATACCGATGACAAAGGGAACAACGTATGTTGTTATGCGGTTTGACCGATAAAGATCTTCGTAGAATATGTAGGAGCCAATATGAGCATCCAGGTTCCGCTATTGGTTATTGATCGGAAACAGTTCTAGGTCATGTCTACATAGTTCTCGAACCCGTAGGGTCCGCACGCTTAACGTTACGATGACAGTTTTATTATGAGTTTATAAGTTTTGATGCATCGAAGGTTGTTCGGAGTCCCGGATGTGATCATGGACATGACGAGGAGTCTCGAAATGGTCGAGACATAAAGATTGATATATTGGAAGCCTATATTTGGATATCGGAATCGTTCTGAGTGAAATCGGGATTTTACCGGAGTACCGGGGGGTTACCGGAACCCCCCCCCCCCCCCGGGGGGGGGGGGGTTAATGGGCCTACATGGGCCATAAGGGAGAAGAGGAGGGCCGGCCAGGGCAGGCCGCACACCCCTCCCCCCTAGTCCGAATAGGACAAGGAAGGGGGGGCGGCGCCCCCCTTTCCTCTTTCCCCCTTCCCCCTTCCTTCTCCAACAAGGAAAGAGGGGGGAGTCCTACTCCCGGTGGGAGTAGGACTCCTCCAGGCGCACCCCTAGGGGGCCGGCCGCACCTCCCCCTCCCTCCTTTATATACGGGGGCAGGGGGCACCCCATGACACACAAGTTGATCTTCGTGATCGTTCCTTAGCAGTGTGCGGTGCCCCCCTCCACCATATTCCACCTCGGTCATATCGTTGCGGTGCTTAGGCAAACGCCTGCGTCGGTAGAACATCATCATCGTCACCACGCCATCGTGCTGACGGAACTCATCCCCGACACCCTGCTGGATCGAAGTCCGGGGATCGTCATCGAGCTGAATGTGTGCTGAACTCGGAGGTGCCATACGTTCGGTGCTTGGATTGGTCGAATCGTGAAGACGTACGACTACATCAACCGCGTTGTCATAACGCTTCCGCTTTCAGTCTACGAGGGTACGTGGACACACTCTCCCCTCTCATTGCTATGCATCACCATGATCTTGCGTGTGCGTAGGAATTTTTTTGAAATTACTACGTTCCCCAACAACTTCGTCGTCCCCACCTTCAAGAACATTGACGCCTTTGTCGCCTACTGGGGCATCTCCCGCTGATGGGATCCGTACTCTGAATCGCGATGAACATGCCTTGATGTTCTCTGAATCTCTAATGATTGCTGGCAGTAGTTGCTTGAAAAAAGCTTAGCTATAGTTTGGGGTACGTGTTGTGGATGCAGTCCAGCTGCTCTGTGTTAAGCTAGGACGATCCATCCATTTATAGCTTTTTATATTTTATTATAGTGTAAATGGCAGTACTAGCTTTGGTAGCATCAGGCTTTAGGTTCCTTCTTACTGGAGTTATCAATGGCTGACGGGTTTTGATATACTCAATCCTGCAATTTCTGTTACCAATTTTCAATCCACTGTTTTGGTCAGTGATTTGCATAACCCTAGCCGATGCTCTACTCTGTACATACATAACCTATGACTCTTATCTGTATTATTATCAGGGGCACTCTTTGGTTGTTATTCTACAATTATTAGTTTCACAAAGACCGCTTGTAACTCCTCTGGAGGCACTGCGGTTCACCAAGACTGATTTGGTTCTTTGATGTGCCTCTTGTATCTATTGCTCGATTTGTTATGATTTGATTCACCAAAAGTGATTCTTCTACTATCTTGTAGTAAAGGTTAAATGGAACAACAATGGATGATTCTAATTTGGTTATCGCTAGAATAATTCATCAACTTGAGATATGCTGGGATGGTACTTTAGGTGTCAAATGATAGTAAAACCTAGATTCTTGCATGGTTCCTAGATTAATTGTATTGTTTTGTTGTTAGCAAATATTGCCTATATTGAGACGAAGAAGACTCTAAACATGTGACTATTCCTCTAATTTACAGGAGTTCTAGGCTGAAGACATTCGAAGAAGCTCGAAGCCCCAGTCAGCAACTTGCTTTATATGTTACTAAATTTGTAATGCTAAATTTCTTGAGAAATTTGATGTACTGCTGAACATGTTGGGAATTTGGTGTATATTTGGTCGCTGAACTTGTTATTTAAATGCTGCTTGTAGTTATGTAGATATATTGAGAACATTTTTTTGACTAAAAATAAGTTGACATTTTGATCATTCTCCCCGGACACGTCGCAGACCCCGATGACTGCAACAGATTTGTCCAGGCCACAATCAACCACTACGGCCAATGTAAGTCAGCCCCTCTCCGTTACAACTAACCTGGTTTAACATATTTCTTCCACAAGCAGTCATTCATTTGGGTGTAAGATAGTTGACATTTACACCAGTGTTGATTAACTGCAGTGGACCATCTTGTGTGCAACGATTGTATTGCAAGCGTTGGCGCCTTTCAGGAGATTCCTGACGTTACTATATGAACAAATGAATGTTGTATGGCGTTTGTTTGGAAGTATTGTCTTAGTAAGAGCATTATTAGCATGTGTATAACCATCTTCTTCTCCTGTTTGTGCACATCAGGGACGGCTCAGATTTGACGTTTTTGGTGTCTTACTGGTTTTCAGGGCGGGGGTGGTGCAGTGGCCGCATGAGCACGCTCAGGGGCATCACGGGCGGGGCGCTCAGGAGACGGGTGAGGTGGTTGCTGCCCACCCAGACGGTCTGCAACATGGGGGAGTCCATCTTCGACCGTCCCAAGCACGACCATGATAGACCCACAATGGCAGGTATCATCTCCATCTCCATCTCCCTCCCCCTCTTCCTCGAAGTAGTAGCACAACATCAGGTAGTAGTAGGACAGTCAATACATGTCTACGGTAGCTTGTTCTGTAAGATTGTAACTTGTTCAAATGATAAGAGAGGTTCCCATACAACATCAGGTCGTAGTAGTAGCATCAGAAAGGTTATGTAGCTTGTTGTGTAACTTGTGCCTCAAATTGTTCAAATGATGAGAGAGGTTCCCATTGTGGTTACAACTGACAATGGTGTGATCCTAGCTATAAAATATAAGGGACAGTCTGAACATTCATCTAGAACTCTAAACTAGCTTGAACAAGCAATCAAGGGAGAAATGCCAGTTTCTTTTGTATGGCATACATGTTGAATGTCGTTAGATGATGATATAACCATTTTTCTCATCACAAAGTATGCATCGGCAATATAATTTGTAGCATTAGTTAGGTATTGCTGTAGTCTTTTTTAGACTTCTCTTGTATGAGTAAAATGCTATGAGCAAGAGTAATGCTATGAGTAAATTTAGATTTCCTTGCTTTAGGCATAAGAATAAGCTGATAAGAACAAAATATTGATACTTTGCATGCTATGAGTAAAATGCTGGTACTTTGCTTGCCATATCTGGTTCTTGTTTTGGTAGTAGTTTGCTTTGCTTATCCACTAGTATCAGTCAACTGGCCAACCTGGAGCAGCTTGGTGTTGTACATGATGGTGTTAACTGTGAAAATGCCAAGTGTGAGAAAATTAGACCCGTTGTCCATTTCTTACCTGAATGCATTCTTTAAACGAGATGATGTGCTAGAGACATGCTACTATATTGCCTTGCTATAAACAAGATGGTGTTTACTGTATTGTCTTTCATGCACATTTGGTGTATTATCTTCTGACCTGCTGGTGTCATGTACTATACACATAGAAGGTGAACTATCTTCACTGAAATTCAAGAACTATCTTCACTATCTCTCCCTGTTGCATTGTCTCACCCGTTCTACTTCTATTTACTCCAGGAAGTTCATTGAAATTCAAGAACATCTGGTGGTCGTCAAGTCAAGGAACCTCTTCTTCTTGTCGCGGCCATCCTCCTCCCCCTGTTCTGCTCTGCTCAACAGCTAGATCCACGGCTAAAACAAAGGTAAGACTTTGGCCGGTCGGTGTATTGAGCCATGGTGGTCTGTTTGTGGGGGTCATCAGCATTGGTATATGTTAGTATGTGCCCTTCAATTAGTGTGCGGTGATGAAATGCTTCATTGATGATGACGACCGGTTCTGGATCCGCACCTCTTGTTTGTTAATTTATCTCATGTATGTTGTCGTGTCTGCGAAAGATGCAACCAGAGTGTTTTTCTTGTCCATAAGTTTAATATATGAGGAATAACATTGAGATTGTGCTCCATGGCACGCATCACTTGTTGTGTTTGTAATATTTGAATCTGCTCCATCATCGATCTGTAGGCCTACTTGACAGTCATAAAGTTGCATTATTTAGCCACTGGTAGGGTAGGATATGCCCAAATGTGGTCAGTATAGGAACCAGGGTCCCCTAATTGCTAGCAAAACTTGTGTAATGAGCTCTTGTTACCTTCTACTGATGTTTAGTTTCTGTATTTATATTCAGAAATAAAATTCATATGTTTCTATATATGTTCTTATAAATAAGTATGTCAATACATAACTAGTAATGTAACTAGTGTGACGCAGTTCTAAATAAAAATGCAAATAGCTTGTGAATGTCAATCTCATGTATCAGGGTCCTGTTCTTTTAAACTTTATGTACAGCTAAAATTCTTGTTGTGTGCAGGGCGACTTGTGATGCGGCAAACCAAGCAGCAGCAGGGGGGAGGGGGTCTCTCGAACATTGCCGCTACCACTCATTGCTACTGTCATTGATTGATGATGGATGGCCGCCGTTAGTTTAGCTCCTTGGTAGTCCGTCCCTCTCTTGCAAGCGTCTACAACTGCTGGTAGAAATAGAAATGGTAGCTCTAGTCTCATGTTGTAGTCCCATGTAGTTCCTCCATGTAGTTCCTCTGCTCAGACTGTCCTTTGTTGCTTCATTTCTATGTTAATTCAGTCTTTGTCGAATGTGTCTACTATCGTGGCTGTGTAATGAATCCTTTTGTGTTGAAAGAAATAAAATGGTTTGAATAAATGCGTACATGCTGAGATGTCAACCTGGAATGACCTTCTGCCTTGTGATGTCCAGCTTCTAAATGTATATTGTGGAGGCCCAAAATAGATTGGACTGTAAAAGGGCCGAGGCCCAAAAAATAAATGAATTATAGAAGGCCACGTCCTAGGATAGCTAGCAAAAATTAACAGAAAAAATAAATATGAAAAAGGCCGAATTAATGGGCTTGGCCCATATAGACACCGAACTGGACCGGGCTGATTCTTAGTAACGACCTTTTCATTTGGTCGTAATTTTGCCACGTCAGCTTGCCACATCGGATCCGACATGGCCTGGGCAGACAGCTAGTGAACAAAACAGAAGGTCGTAGGATCAACGACCTTTTGTTTTGGTCGTTGCCTTCCATGACCTTCTCACAGGGAAGGTCGATAATTTCAGTTTACGACCACCAGCTTTTGACCATCTGTTTTTTGTCACAAAAAGGTCGCAAATGAAAAACAATGACCTTTCAGCGACCAATAGTGATGGTCGCAAGTTGACATATTTCTTGTAGTGTGAGGGAACTCATCTACTACCTTGACGTCTTGCTGGATCAAGAAGCCGAGGGACGTCACCGAGCTGAACGTGTGCAGAATGCGGAGGTGTCGTGCGTTCAGTACTAGATTGGTTGGATCACGAAGAAAGTTCGACTACATCAACTGCGTTGTGAAATGCTTCTGCTTATGGTCTACGAGGGTACGTAGACACACTCTCCCCTCTCGTTGCTATGCATCTCCTAGATAGATCTTGCGTGGGCGTAAGGAATTTTTTTGTTTTCATGCAATGTTCCCAACACGCCTACCATGGCGGCTCTGCCTGACAGCCGCAAAGGGTAGTCACCTCTGCTTCATCTCCATCGAAAGGCCCTCCTACAGAGCGTTCCCGCTTGCGTTCATTGCAGATGTGGTGCACGGAGGAAGATGTTAAGCAGACGGGGTTGTGGTGTGTTGTTTGCCGGGTGTGGCTGCCTTTAAATGGTGGATGCCGGTCAGGCCAAGCGCCCGGGTGTGTCAATGCCTGGGTGCTAGAGTTGGTTTCTCGGCCGACAAGTCTATTTAATGGTGGCAGACAGAGGGTCGATCATTGAAGTATGTGGTAGATATTCGTCCCGTCTTCTCCAGTAAATGTCTCTCCGGCATTAACATGCACAAACACTAGGGACGCAACGCGGACGGTTGATAACCCACAAGTATAGGGGATCGCCACAGTTTTCGAGGGTAGAGTATTCAACCCAAATTTATTGATTCGACACAAGGGGAGGCAAAGAATATTCATGAGTATTAGCAGTTGAGTTGTCAATTCAACCACACCAGGAAGACTTAATATCTGCAGCAAAGTATTTAGTAGCAAAGTAATGTGGAAGTAACGGTGACGGTGGCAAAAGTAACAGTAGCAGTTTTGTAGTGATTGTAACAGCATTAGCAACGAAAGTAACTTAGCAAAGATCAATATATGAAAAGCTCATAGGCATTGGATCGGCAATGATAATTGTGTTCGATAATATTCATCATGTAGCAGTTATAACCTAGGGTGACACAGAACTAGCTCCAATTCATCAATATAACGTAGGCATGTATTTTGTATATAGTCATACATGCTTATGGAAAAAAACTTGCATGACATCTTTTGTCCTACCCTCCCGTGGCAGCAGGGTCCTAACTGAAACTAAGGGACATTAAGGCATTCTTTTAATAGAGAATGAGACCAAAGCATTAGCAATTAGTGAATACATGAACTCCTCAAACTGCGTTAATCACCGGAAAGAATCCCAATTACTGTCACCTTGGGGTATGCGGATCATAACTCATAATATGTGTCTACAACTTGCAAGATAGGATCAAGAACACAAATATATTCATGAAAATATAATAGGTTCACACAGCGTCAGTTCGGGTTAGATCCATTCAAATCATGCAAATTAGAGTCCAAAACAAGGGCAAAAGAGTTTGGAAAAGTAGATACGCTGGAGAGGTACCAACGGTGCCCTCGGTTGACGAGTCGCTTGAATGTCGACAACAGGCAATAGATCTCGTCCGCTCTGGGCCAGTGTCAACGCAGAGCGGCCGCTCTAGAGTGGCGTGAATGCAGGCAGCTGGCTTTGGGAGGGAAACTGTGCGGGGGCGGGAGGTTTTTTTTGGTGAGCCAGGTTAGTCACACGCGGATGTGGCGGCAACGGCCTGGACGCACGCTACCCCTCCCCAGTTTGTCGGAAAAACTGCGTCCGGACAGACCGATGCATGGCCGCGTTGGATGGCAAAACACGTCCTCCCTTCTGGTTTATAGGGCGCAATTTAAAAATCTCACCAAGACATAGATGGTGAGTGGTGGAATAATTTTTATAGTTTACAAAAATACTTAATTAATGCACTCATTTTTATCATAAAATTATGTTTACCAATGCATTAATAAGTGCAATGCCTGCATGCATAAACAATAAATGACCAAGATTTTTTACATGCATTGGTCAATTTTCTCTTTATCCTTGCTTTCAACGATTTAATACGCCTTAAAATCTAAACATGTAATAAGGGGACAATCAAATTGAGACTTATAAAACGGAAAAACTAAAATTTTAAGATAAAACCTATAAACGGGAAGGGATGAAGTACTATCTTCCTTTTACCTTTTATATAGCGGCTGGTAGTTTTTTTTTTTGGGGGGGGGGGGAGAGAATTAGGATCGCCCGACGGATAACAATGCGTGTGTCTACCGCCACCCTGTCCATTGGATCTGATTTAATCAGATAGCTAGGAGCAACGAATTACTAGACTAAGTTTTGCAACTGAGTTGTTGTTGCAATCTTTCCACCGCAACAATTGGTGTGTTGCGGCATCTGGATCTAGATTCCTTTGAGTGCAGTCGTCACCTGTGCTCCTCCCAAACTCTATGTCAAGCTCACACCTCCTCGCGCTGCTCCGACCATCACCACCAATGCTCGCCGTCGGCAACACGCCGGCGACCCGCCGCCACTGCCGCCTGCCTCCACCATGAGCGTCGTCCGTCGCGGTGCGCCCGTACTCAAGCTGCATCGGCCATCCCAGGGAAGCACCGGCGTCTGCGTCCATCGCGGGAAGTTGCGTCCACCATGACCCCGCCGTCCCAAGGGAGCACCGGCCTTTGTTTCGGCCGACATGGTCGCTTCTTGCTGCTCAATGTCCACTACAACAAGTTTCTGCAACAAGGTCTTTATTGCAAAAAAACAGTAACAAAATATTTGTTGTAAAAAAAAACCAGCGAGCCCTATGTTGCAAAAAAATTGCAACAAGTTCTTTGTTACAAAAAAAAATATAACAAGACATATGTTGCAAAATTAATCTGCAACTTGACGTAGATTGCAAAAAAAATTGTAACATAACCGGTGTTGCAGAAATTTTCTGCAACTCGACATGTGTTGCAATAGTAGAAGATAATCCTCGATCGCTTAATTCATCAGATTGGATGGATCGCGAGGCGACCGATCTTTAGGGCGCCCTTTTTTACCAATCTTTGTTCGTTGTCTCCTAGAGGGAGCATTGTGCACGTTGTTTCCGTCAGCAGCCGTTTCGAAAAGCAGCCGTTTTTGCGACTTCATCTTTTCACCCTGCTGTGCCAGGATTGCTTACGTTTGTTTTCATCTTTCTTTTATTTGATTTTCAAGAACTTTTGTATTACGAACTATGTTCCGATGTGTTCCCGCCTCCTATTCGGGGAGGCAAATGAAAAAAAACGTTGAATTGAAAGAGGCAAGTCTCGAATCTTTCTGCAAAGCAGAAAAGTATTTCCCGTGTGGTTACAGTACAATGAATTTTGAATTTTTCAAAGTGCTACCAGAATAAAAAGTTGAGTGACAAGTAACAACAAACAAGGCCCATGCACAAAATCAGACTCCAAGTTAAAAGTCCGTCGCACAACATAACTGAGAATAGTCCGATAACATATGAATTATACAGGGCAGATAATATTTACTTTAAAGTCATAACCGAATCACACAACATAAGTTATACTCCATCTGTCTTAAAATAAGTGCATTGACCTTAGTATAACTTTACATTAAAGTTAGTATAAAGTTGAAACACTTATTTTAAGACGGAGTGAGTATATAATCAAGCTCCCGATAAGATGCTCTCGGCAAACTTCCAACAATGTTGGTTGGTCTTGTCCGGCTGACGTCTTTAGGTAAACAATTGCCTCCACGTGTGTAGTGCTTGGAGGTTTCAAATAAACACCGGTCTCACGATATCGTCCTTGTCCACAACAAGGAGGGACCAAGCAACGGTTATCTCGAGCTCAGCATCATCAACATTAAATTTCTTCTGGCTGAAGCCAAAATATTTGGATGCCAAGGAGACATGTCCTTCAGCGATGATATCACCGGATGACGAGCAAGTCTGTACGACAACTTTTAGGCTGCCTTCATGTTCCACAGAGACCACACGTCTCGACAGATCAAGGTAGCCCTCTGAACCACTGGGCATTGCTTGTTTAAAACGATCAAGCAGCACGACTTCACCAGATGGGTCATTAGCAACATAAGTAGGTTTATCATCGATGATCTTGTGTGAGTATGATGTTGTTGAGCAAGAAACTCGGCATCGACGTTCAACACGTTGTCGTATCCCCTGTTTAACAACACGGACGCTGCAGATCGTGGCCTGGATCGTCTCCACAAGCCGCTCGAAGCATAACTCTATTTTGCAGAAGCGGTTCTCGAAGCAGATGGTATGCACACCAGGATGACGTGTGTGGTAATCGCGAGTTGCGCTGATCAATGCTCTATCTCCAGACACAGCTCCACGTTCAACTTTTAGCTGAATTTCAAAGCGAACAGGGTCTCTGCAGAGAATTGCACGAGACGGCCCAATCAAGCGCAAATATGGATTCTACAAGATCACCCCGTTATCTACTAATCAAGAAGAGATGAAAAAGGAAACTCGGAGACATGTACAGAAATATACCCCCCCCCCCCCCCCCCCCCCAAAAAAAATTTTGAAAGCGAAGATAATATACGTACGTGTTGCCTGATTCTTTGGGGCGTTATCCTACTGTGCGCGAAGAGAATGTTGCGATTGTTATCGACACTGTCCCGAGCAGCAACCACAGCATACACAGACAATGGCAATTTGAAGCCACCTTTAATTTCTGTCGGTTTAATGGAGAGGATCTGCAAGGTCTCCGCGACGATAGCATCGTCTAAGCTGGGTTTAGGTGTCAAGTGTGTGAAGTGCATGGAGCTCAATTGCGCTGCATGCAAGCACCAAAGAGAAGCATGTGTTAGAAATCAAACATGATAAGCAAAAGGGCAAATATATTCCCTTGCCGCTTGTACAAGGAAGGTCGATCAATCAAAGGTAAAAGGACGGGAGGAATTGAAAACTACTTCCTCCGTTCCTAAATGTAAGTCTTTGTAGATATTCCACTTGATGGACTACATACGGAGCAAAATGAATGAATCCACACTTAAAATGCATCTATATACATCTGTATGTAATTCATAGTAGAATCTCTACAAAGACTTACATTTAGGAACGGAGGGAGTAGCTACCTAAAGAAAATTAAAAGTGCATGCATGTCAACTCACTTGTGTCTTGCACCCCTGGGGTCCCCATCTAGATTCCCAGGCACTTCTGTAGGAAGCGAAATTATCTCCCTCAGCGGCCATCTCCTCCTTCTCCATGGTTAATTCTTGGGCTGATTTGCCTATGTCCATCTCGTCAACGTCAACAACTTCCAATCTGCCGGAAGATATGGGTTCGGCCATGGACGTCGCCGGACCAATCTCCTCGATAGTTATCTGCTTCCGTTCGCCCAGCTCGTCCTCGATGCTCGTCCACTTCCGGTGATTCTTCCTCCGGCTATTTTCTTTCGACCAGATTGGAACTTTGGGTTTCTACGGAAGACGCGATCAGGGTGGTATATGATCATATATATTTATCTTGCGAGCCTTGTAACCAGCCCTGTCCGACCCGGTTAAGGACATCCAGAAGCACCGGCCCTAATCGGATACGTACCGTACATGCCATGGAAAATAATACAATCTCGCCCGTTTTTCTTCTTTATCTCTATTTAGGGCATCTCCAAGGCCGACTTGCAAATTTGCTCTCGTAAACGTTCGCGGAGAAGGACCAGTCCACGGACATGAATACGAGAACCGGTCATCCAATGTTGTCTCCATACATTTCAAACCAAGTTTCAACTAACCGGACGATCATGCAAACACGACGGATTTTCATATGAACCGAATAAAATTCATTACATTTTGAACATTTTTCATTAAAAAAAGGCTGGACCCTAAACCTATTCTATGGCGCCCTCGTTGCACACTTCCTTTGTATTCCACATAGGCAACCACGTCCTTCATCTGCCATCTCCATGAACAGTGGCGGGTTCAAGACCAATCAAGTGGAGATGCGGTCTCCGGCGAGAAAGAGTAGGGCATGTGAGATTGACCGGCCCACTTGGGATACAATGCCCTGCCATCTCCCATGCTCTATTCATCCTCAGAGGAGTCCGTAACCTATTCATCGTCGGCGTCGGTGGACGTGAGGTCGATGATGGACGTGGACAGTCCGTCACTATCCACCTGCCACATGTGCCCCCGAAATTTGGACGGCGATGCATAGGACGTGCAGCTGGTGGCCTTGGAGTCCTCGACCACCAGCGCTTGTGCCGCTGCGGTCGCATCCAGCTGTGTCGGCTCTGCGTTTCGAGCGGCACCTTGAGCACGCGCGACCTCACAGAGCGCCCATTGCTCCGCAACGAAGTTCAGATTCACCACGGCCGCGTCGCTTGCGCGCTCGCTTTACATTTGGCCCTCTGTCGGCCGGTGCTGCTCGAGGAGGCACATGTTGTACCTCTGCTCCTCCCGCGACTGTCAGAATGCCAACATAAGAGTCGGCTCAGGCTGTTCCCCCTCCGCCATGACGACGTCATAGTGCGCATGCGCCTGCTCCATGGTCGGTCCAGCATGCAGCAGCGCAGGGTCTGGCACCGTGTCATCGTCGGAGCATGTAGGGTCGTCGTCAGAGACCTCGGGCAAGTTGGTCGGCATTTTGTGCTTGACTAGCTTGGGCGGCCGGTCTGCCATGCGGCTGCAAGGGCGGCCACCTCGTGCTTCTGCTCCGATGACATGCTCTGCCACATCACGCTAGAGCTTGCGGTCATGGTGGATGCGGTGCAAGGGAGGAGGATGTGGAGCGGAAGTGTTGTGGTGTGGAGTTTAGCCGGCTGTGATCGCCTTTAAATAGTGGATTCTGATGAGGCCAATCGTCCGGGTGAGTCAATGCACGGTGCCAGAGTTGGTTCCTTGGCGGACGAGCTTGCTTAATGGCGGCATACATACGGACAAGCAGTAAACGGGCGTCGTAGATTTTTGTCGCATCCCGTACAACAAATGTCGCTCCAAAATTAAACATGCGTGGCCGACTCTCTCGGCCTGCGCGCCGCTTCAATGCTAGTGTGAGTGAGAGGTCACGCCTGCTCTGGGCCGGTGTCATTGCGGAGCAGCCACTCTATAACGGCATGAATGTGGGCAGCTAGCACCGGGCAGGAACGCGCGCAGGCGAGGGAGGAGGGTTTTGGGTGGGCCATGGTAGTCAGGAGCAGGCATGGTAGCGGTCCGGAGACCCGCAAAGGCCCCACCCACTTTGTCTTGGGTTTGCTGGAAAAAGCGCATCCGGACCGGCCTGTGGACCGATACAGGACGGCGTTGGATAGTAGAACACATCCAGATCGCGCAGTCCAAATGTTCGGGGACGGTTTGAGGTTCAGCGCTGAAGATGCCCATATATCCTCTCTTCTCATCTCTCATATCTTCTCTTCTCTTTCTCTCATACTATCCTTTCATTTCCTTATCTCCCTCTCCTATCCTTCCTATCTTCTCCTCCTATCTACTACAAAATATCCTATCTAAAAGTAGGAAAAGTTCGCCTTTTCGCTCGTGGGCAAGCCAGCTCAATTGGGTATTTAGGTGAATAATCATATTTTCTCCAAAACCAAATATGCACATATTGTATAGACATATGCAAAAGAACAAAATTGACACTGTTCTCTTTATATAACTTTTTACTAATTAAGCAATGTGCGTTTCTTTGAATTTTTTTGTCCCATCACCATATAGAATTATTTTCTTCCTTACCTATTTGAGGGGAGCTCCTAACTAGCGCCTTTGGCGTCGGTACAGACTCTTGGTGCCTATAGAGGTATCTCTAGTGGGCTTTTTATTGGAAGCCCAGTCGGCTGTTGCATGATGAACGTCATTCGACATAATTATCCATCACTGATTCATTGCCTACGAGCTCTTCACATATTGATCTTTGCTAAGTTACTTTATCGTTGCACTGTTACAATTGCTAAAACTGCTACTGTTACTTCTGTTATCGTTACCGTTACTTCCATACTACTTTGCTACTAAATACTTTGTTGTAGATATTAAGTCTTTCAGGTGTGGTTGAATTAACAACTCAGCTGCTAATACTTGAAAATATTCTTTGGCTCCCCTTGTGTCGAATCAATAAATTTGGGTTGAATACTCTACCCTCGAAAACTGATGTGATCCCCTATACTTGTGAGTTATCAATACTTTCTCCTTCAAGAGGCCAAAAATTATATACATAATTCCGATCACGATGAACTAGATGCATAGAATAATTCTTTTGGTGAAATTCCAATTTCAATCGATCCCAATTCCAAGATTCAATATCATCGCATAGCCTATACCATGCCTTCACTTAAAAGATAAAGAGAAATCCTTCTTCTTAACTCCATCTCCGGGTAAACCTGCAAGCTTAAATAATTCACAAATTTCATCTACATATATCAAGTGCATATCAGGATGTTCGGTTCCATCTCCTGCATAAGGAATAGCTAGCAGTTGTTCTATCATGCTCGAAGGAATTTCATAAACAATATTTTCAGTAGGTGCAGTAGGTTGAGGGGTAACTAATTGTGGTTTCGGTCGAGGTGAAGATACCTCGAACAAACCCCTCAAAGGATTGTTCTCCATAGTAATAAGTAACAATAAATTTCAGCATGTAGTAATAATTTTTCCTTATCGATTTCCATTTACCAGAAGCGCTTCACTTCCCGGCAACGGCGCAAGAAAAGAGCCTTGATGATCCACAAGTATAGGAGATCAATCGTAGTCCTTTCTATAAGTAATAGTGTCAAACCCAACGAGGAGCAAAAGGAAATGACAAGTGGTTTTCAACATGGTATTCTTTGCAAGCACTGAAATTATAAGTAACGAGTAGTTTGATAGTAAGATAATTTGTAACGAGCAAGTAACGGTAACGACAAATAATATGCAGCAAGATAGCCCAATCCTTTTGTGGCAAAGGACATTGCCAATATGGTCTCTTATGATAAGCAAAGCGTTCTTGAGGGTACACGGGAATTTCATGTAGTCACTTTCATCATTTTGGTTTGATTCGTATTCACTACTTTGATAATTTGATATGTGGGTGGACCGGTGCTTAGGTGTTGTACTTACTTGAACAAACCTCCTACTTATGATTAACCCCCTCGCAAGCATCTGCAACTATGAGAAAAGTATTAAGATAAAAACCTAATAATAGCATTAAACTTTTGGATCCAAATCAATCCCTTACGAAGTAGCGCATAAACTAGGGTTTAAGCTTCTGTCACTCTCGCAACCCATCACCTAATAACTACTCCACAATGCATTCCCTTAGGCCCTAATAAGGTGAAGTGCCATGTAGTCGACATTCACATGACACCACTAAGGGAATCACAACATACATACCATCAAAATATCGAACACATATCAAGTTCACATGATTACTTGCAACAAGATTTCTCCCGTGACCTCAAAAACAAAAGTAACTATCACAAATGATAATCATGTTCAAGATCATAGGGGCATTAAATAGCATAATGGATCTGAACATATAATCTTCCACCAAATAAACCATATAGTAATTAACTACAAGATATAATCAACATTACTAGTCACCCACAAGCACCAACATAAGGTTTTGGTGCAAAGATTGAACACAAGAGATGTACTAGGGTTTGAGAGGAGATGGTGTTGTTGAAGATGTTGATGGAGGTTGCCCTCCCCGGGATGGGAGAGTTGTTGGTGATGATGATGACGATGATTTCCCCTCTTCGGGGAGGAAATTCCCCCGGCGAAATCGCTCCGTCAAAGGGTAAAAGTGCTCCTGCCCAAGTTCCGCCTCGAGACGACGACGCTTCGTCCTGAAATTCCTCTCCTTATTTTTTCTAGGTCAAAATGACTTATATACTAGAAGAGGGGCACCGAAGGTGGGCTGAGGAGGGCACAACCCACCAGGGCGCGTCTGGGCTCCCTGACGCGCCTAGGTGGGTTGTGCCCACCTGGTGGCCCCCCCTCTGGTAGTTATTTGCTCCAATAATTCTTAAATATTCCATAATAAATCTCCGTGAAGTTTCAGCTCATTTGGAGATGTGCAGAATAGGTGGCCTGACGTAGCTTTTTCAGGCCCTGAATTCCAGCTGTCGGTATTCGCCCTCTTTGTGTGAACCTTACATATTATGAGGGAAAAGGCGTTAGAATTACTCCATAAAGTATTATTATGATAAAAACATCACAAATAACAATAGAAAAACTTGATGCAAAATGTACGTATCAGTGAGGTCATGAAGCTTCACCTCCCCAAGCGCAGTGCGAATGGCGTGAGCCTACGCCTGAGACTGCAAAGCAAAACTGGCATGAAGAGTCGTCCACACATCCCGAGACCTAGCGGCGAAGATGACCAGTGACGAGCCCCCCTCCGTAAGAGAGGACTGGATGGCAGAGAAAATGGCCTGATCCTAAGCCACCCACGCATGATGCCCCGGATGGTACGGCGGTGGACATCGTAGTGTGCCATCAACAAAACACTCCAAGTAGCAACTGCGGAGAAGTAGCAAGATCCGAGCACGCCATAACAGATAGTTATCTGTTGCCAGTTTCACCGGGATGAGATGCGCAAAGTAGAATGGTGCATTAGAGACACTATGATCCGAAGGCGGCGGCGGCGCATACAAGCTTGGGGGTGAAGGACCACTCGGTACCACGGACAAAGCCGCCACTCCGTCGATTGTCCGCCGTAGTGCGCGCCATAAGGAGACGCGGTCACCGAGGCTGGCGGGTAGGCGTAGGCCAACGGAGACGTAGGGCGGCTGTAGCATGGACGAAGCCGGCCACAGACTGGTCGGGGCAGCGCCATAGGAGTCAGCCACCACTGGCTGCTGCGGGTGCGGGACTCCGCCATGAGTAGGTCCGCTAAATGGTGTTGCTGGACGCCACCATGGCCCTGCTGCGGGACGTCATCGTGCCTTGTTGTGGGTGCAGGGCGCCGCCGAGGCCCTGCTGCGGGACGTGGCCGTTGACTTGCTGTGGGACGTGGCCGTAGGCCAGATGCAGATCGGGGACTCCACCCGAGTGATGCAGGGAGCCGCCCGATGCAAGGCCGGGCTGATGCGGGAGGCCGCCCGATGCAAAGTGCTGGACGCCGCTGTGGGGCACCCCGCGAGCGACCCCATGCATTGCAGGCGGGGCGGCGCCGTAGCAGCCCGCCGGCGGCTGGGCAACAGGATCGGCCATAGCCATGGAGGCTCGACCCAGGGAGACGAGCGACCGAGAGGCCAAAAACGGACTAGCCTGGGCAGTCGGAGCGGCGACGGCCGGGCCAACGGCCGGAGCGACGGAGATCGAGGCGGCGGCGGTCGTGACCGAAGCCATGGATGAGATCGGAATAAAGGTGAAGAAGGAAATGATCGTAACCCTAAGTTGATACCATGTAAAACGTTATGTTTGTGGGAAACTGCACGACACCTAATACGGATGTGGCTATCTCATATACTAGATCGGGACCGCGCCTTGACGCGAGGGTGCCGGTCCGAATGACATGATCAAATAAGTAATGTTGATGTTAGTAGGAATCCTCGCTTAGCATTATGTATTGAACAAAATAAAAGAAAGAAACAAATTCACTTGTAATAGAAGCAAGACATCATCTGAGTTCAACATCGTCATAAGATTATATAAGGCAGCATAGCGTTCAAGTTCAGTGCATTCATGAGACCACAGAAGGTAGCCATTTGACAATAAGTTCAGTACTAAGAGCGCAAAAATGAGATAGTTAACACGCGCGTTGCCTACTTCAACCCTTGGTCCAACACACCAAATCCAAAAAAGTAAACTTGGTACACATTTCACCAAGAGTATAAGTTCACATCGCATCAATCCCATACAAAGAACACATAATAAGGATCTTAATTTTCAAGAGGCATTCCTTTGGTTATCACGCTGAGCAACAACCAGTTGCAGCAAAACAATCAATAACACTTAAAACTACCAAACTAATACCTTAAGCCTGAGAATCTGCATCTACATACATAACAGAACAACAAATACCTATACATAAGTGGTCAAATTCACTATTGAACTATCTTCCAAGAGAGGATCATCAAATTATTCTCATATTCCAGAGTGAGTGCCTACATCACGGTCACACGCAATGGGCACAAGCATCCGCTTCTTGATCTAGGTGAACTGAAGGCCCGTGTTTGCACCTAAAGCCAAGCAAGAGCTTAGACTCGAGCTCCGTACCAGGCCAATGTTGTCCATGATTCGCAAGCATGTCCTTTAAGTTCTTGAAACAGAGTAGAAACCTGCATATATTTGTAATCAGAAATTAGAGAGATCAACAAAGAAAAAGGAGTGAAAGTCTCATTATTTTTGAAGGGGGAAAGAGGAGGAAGTAATTCCTTGTAAGAATCACAATGTATTACCAGAAGTGACATAGAATAACATAGAGATTACGACAAGGTTTTATGATATATATATATATATATATATATATATATACATATATTTTATATATATATATATATATATATATATATATATATATATATATGGCATGGATCTCACCATTATTTGCTCACGATTAATACCACAAATTATTATTTTTGCATGTATCCTGCCATCACGTGCATTATGTTAAACATGCACCATCCCAACAAGTGGATCTTCTAGTTATTCTGTCAATCAACATATTGACTTGAAAAGAACTAATACTTCCATACAGCCGAGAAAATAAAATTCAAGTAGCAACAATGCAGGTATACGGACTGAACTCTTTCTCAAAATAATATGTATATGCTTCAGATTTAACCACCATGTATTTATTACACCTATCTTCTAACCAGATAGTTTAAGAGACACTCACTAAAAATGTTAAAATGAGAATCCTATGAAATATCATGAAACACAGAAGGTTCTTTATAAATGAAGAAGATGGTTAACAGGGCAAGCATAGAATAATCCACTAAAGCAAAGAATGTGAGTATAGTTGAAAAAAAAAACATGTCACAGCAATTCCACACACACGCGCGCGCACACACACACACACATAATGTGCCGCACAGAAATTCAGGATAGCAAAAGCAAAAATTAGTTACTTAGCCTTATATCGATCTCCACCGATGGTTGGATCCTCCAATGCTGCACCTCCGCCTGCTTTTAATGGCATAGGCGCGCGCGCACACACACAAAGACCTATAGGCGGCCGGCGGATTAGGTTAGCGTATCACGTGAGGTCGAGAAACCATGTATCCATGTCGAGCACCAATGGGCTTGTTTGCACATATTTTGAATGATGATAGTATCAAAGTGACTTGAGGTGCCTATAAAAGCAGAGTGAGCACTACGTATACTATTAACAGTTAAAGAAATGAGAAATACAGTGGTTAACTCAGCAGATCCATCTAAATATCTAACAACCATTTGTGACTTGTTGGTAGTATAGCAGAACGACAACCTTCTATAACATATGTAACTCTAAACAGACCCAAGTTCTCGGGTCTAAAATAATCTTAGACAAACAAACAACTGATTTATTTTGAAGTTCACTTAACATCTCCAAGGAGCACACAAAACAAATAGACAATTTGATGTACTATATTTGCATGAAGAGATGAGGTATGGCACTCCTTTCAGTGAACTAATTACCTAACCAGCAGTCATTTCAATTTCTCAATTGAAGAATTCCCCAAACAGAAATGTGAGAACCAGCCTCCATGATCTGCCTAAATCAATCAATTGAAGCAAACCAGGATTAAGAAACACTGTACAAAACAAAGATTGGAACTACATTATTGCAAGGTAATTGTTGGTGGAAGAGGGGCAGAAAAAATAAAGACAATGGGCAATATGGTGGTGAACCCTAGCTGCTTCAGTTTCTGCTGCTAGAGTAAGAAGGACGGACCTGTTAGGCGGCCGGCGGAATAGGACAGTGTGTCACAAGGTCAAGAAAGCACGTATCCGCAGGCTCATGGGCCAAACTGCACATCACAGAAACCTGGGTCATGCATAGATTAAAAGAAGGCACCTACATGTAAAAGAAACACCTTGCGACATATGTGAGAAGCGGGATCTAGTATAATAGACCAACGTTAATCAAAGCGGGATCTTGGTAAAGCAGTGCATATTTGATAGAAATAGGGAAATAAATTCTAAATGGCAGATGTGAGAAGAGAAAGCAAAGACCATACTTGAAGATCTTCACGGAAATATATGCTCCAATTTGGGAACCACACGTGTATTGTTTGGATGGTGTGCATAACTACATCATCATTTATCTGAAAATAATACGACATGCTTTGTTTAGCACACATAGTTTAGTGGTACAAAATAAGAAAAAAAACATATATGTATTTTAGAGCTGGAAGGGATAGTAAGAAGCATGAGTTCTGCTTACAAATTGTAAATCCAAGTCATTCTGATGGCACAATGGGGCTGAATCGACACACGACAACATGTACCAAATTTCAAAGACTTCAGTTATTCCCTACCAATCATCACAATATAATTGCAACATACTGCATGACTTTCTTTTGCTTCATATGGACCGAAAGTGAAAGGTTTCAGTTTTCATAAAAAAACCGTGATTAACAAAATTATGACTTGCAGGAGGCTAGAAATATGAGTAATGGTACATCTACAGAGCGAATTCATTATGAACCATAAACCCTGTTAGCAACAGCTCCCTCTCTCTCTCTCTCTCTCACACACACACACACACATTTTCTAGTCAGCGCAGATGCAAAGCAATACCAGTACCAAAGCACCACACCCCTCCTCTTCTTTCTTGCTCACCTTTGAAGCACTCAGGAGCTGGGCTTCGCAGTGGCGGCGGATCTGGTAGAGGTGTCCATAGGAAAGGAGATTAGCAACAACAAAAATAATAAGTAGGCTTCAAGAAGTGGGCCTACCTTCGAAGGAGCACGGTTGCGGCAGCTGGTAAAATGCATCGGATACGAGTATCAGGTCCGCTCTTTGGCGGATCAGTCATAGAGTCAACTTCTGTCTAGTACTCTAGAAAAAAAACATTTTCCCCACTATCATTAAGTAGAAATAATATCTGTAACGTCAAGTCATACTTAAGGAGAGTAAAGTATCAATGCGAGACTAAAACAGACATCCATGTCAAGTATTAAGGTGCTACTTTGAGTTGACTTAGTTCATGTATCAAGTTTAATACTCAGATAGCCAGAGGATCACTGCAGTGCTCTTTTTATCAACACCTACATTATTTGCAAGTATGACCATTGATTTAAAACTTCAACTGGATCAAGCAACAACGCCACAATGGTTCTGAAATTATTAGGCACTGAAGTATGTTCATCCAAAATTTAAATCCCAGGGACATAGTTATGCTAATCCACCATCCAACGACTACGTCACAAACGCATTTAAGAACTTCCTCCAACACAGAAGTTTTTTTACGGATAAGATTTAGAATGAAAATGGCAAGAATAACATTTACATTGAGGATAAAAAACTAATGTGACAAACAATACATCAGACTTACATTATCTATGGCAAACATGTTGAATATTCCTTTCAAGTAATCAATCACTTCATTTGTCAATTCCACCATCTGTAACAAAGATAGTGATATGACTTTAGTACCAAAGAAATATTATAGACCAAAGGTATGGCAAATATTAAACACATAGATAAATGAATATTGAAGCCAGGATTGCATATACCCACCATACAGTTGAAATCAACTATAAACTTACACGTAATCCCTTATAAGAACAACTTGACACTAAAATATATGTGCACTTAAAAATTGGTATAGCTTCAACTGACAACAAAATTTGAATAGCTCACAGTAATCAACAGAACATTACTTGATCAGGAGCTCGCTTGAGTGACGTTGGAATGAATTCATCTCTAAGCTTGATTTAATTATCATAACCAAATTTCCTCAATACTGTCCATGTAATTTCCAAACGACCTTTCTCAATAAAAAGAGCATGAAGGAAAAGGAACCAAGTCAATGTAAGGCCACTATCATTTACGCCTTCGGGCATCTTCTCTTGAATAACTCTCTTCACGCCTGATATTTCAGTAGGCTGGAGAGGAGCGCTAAAACATCTGACCTGCAAACCAATGGAATGAGAATTTCAGTATCACCATACATAGAAGAATGTCAATAAAAAACTCTAGTCAGCCTCATGTTAAGATAAAGGAGAACAGTGGCCTCAGTGAATACAAACCTGAAAGTCATTGAGCTCCACATCACTGAGAGCCCCATCCCTGTCGTGGTCACATAGAATGAATATCCGCTTCAAAACCCTCACAGCGTGGCTTTAGAGATTGTGCCTCTTGGTCAAATAGAGGAGCTGTGGGGTGAAGCACTGCCTTCTGGGCATAGTAGAAGACCTCAGGCACCTGTGGTTCATAAACATTTGTTTAGTAAACCTACTCGAGCATAGTATCTAGAAGTCTAACGCCACAATCAAAATTATCATTAGTACACAATCAAACTATAGAAAATGTAATGTTGGAATATTTTGCGAGGCTGAGTAGCTGCTGGCATCAGCATTTTGAGCATTCTAGTTTCGTTCATTGTGAACAATCAACCATTTGACATAATAAAAGTGTTACCAACATTCCCTAGATATTGAGACAAGGGGAGTCTTTCTCACTTGGATCTGGCGAAGAGCGGAGCACTCGATGCAGGTCTCGATCTCACGGAACGACTGCATGATGGGCGCCATCATCTGCTCAAGGCTGTTCTGCTGGTCGTCCCTCAGGTCCAGCTTACACCCCACCACCACGATGACAGGCACCTTCAACTACGCAATCACAGAAACATTGGACAACAAAGATCAACACGGGCAACCCAGGGTAAAATCATCTGTGTACCAAAAGCAGCAGCAACATGAGGGGAGGGGAAGGGCCAAAAACAGCAGCATCATGAGGGGAGGGGAGGGACCAAGAGCACCTTGACCAGCAGCAGCAATGCTAGGGTTAGGGTTGGAGCAGGGGGGAAGGGCGGCGTCCCGAGCAGGCCATGGCGTGAGCACACTCAGAGGCCAAGGTCGGACGACGGCGCCAGCGGATCTGCGACAAGGTGATGGTGATGGCACGCGCACAGGTCGTCCCACGCCCAGAGGTGGCCGGCGGACGAGAAGGAGCGTGATGCTGGGTGTGCTCGGCGAGCCCTGGTCGCCGTGTCCAGGTGAGACGCTCTGGGCGCGGCGCGAGGGGGAGGATGAGGGAGGCGGCGCGAGGGGGAGGGCGCGAGGGGAGGACGAGGGAGGCGACGAGTCGGGAGGGGGTGGAGCGACGGCTAGGACACTCGGGCGGGGGGCGAGTGTGGGGAGGAGGCGGCTAGGGCTTGCCACCGGAGCTATTGGCTTTTATAGGCCTCTATGTGAAATTACCAAAATACCCTTGTGGGGGCATGGTATACACATTTTGTTGCCATTACTATTCATTCCAGCAGTGTCTCCTCTTGATCCGGCGACCCAGATCGTCCGGAGGCTCGATCCGACGGACGGAATCGCATCAAGCAAACCGATCCGACGGCCGAGAGTCGCTGATCTCTGAGGAGCCTTGTACATCCATCCTTCTGTTATTTCTGGATATAAGGGTACACGCAATGTACAAATACAATACATAGGGTATACATAGAAGCTACGTATAGACATGGTCTAACACTCCTCATGCGAGAGGCACAACCACAAATCCACTGTTGATTACGATTAGCAGCAATTAATGCACACTTCACTTTGCGCTGGCCAACAACCAGTAGCCGATAAAGCAAAACTATGCTCTAAAAAAGCTGTTTTTGGAAGCATTTTGGACATGAATTTTTTTGTGACCTACTCCTACATCATTGTTTGTTGGCAAACAATTTCAGATTTGTTCGAACTTTTAAGATATTTTTTCGAATTACAATGAGGTTAGGTCACAAGAGCACTTGGGGCCCAAACGAGCGATACACAGTCTAGCCCAGCAAGAAAAATACCTTGCCGCTCGTCCTTGTTTTCGAAAAATCGCAAGACGTAGTAACCAGGAAAACGTGATTCGATGCATACGGCGGCGTGTTGTAGGACAGGCCCGAATGGGCATTTCCCAGCCGCCACACTCCACCCTTCACCTTTCCCCTTCCCCCGAAGAAAAAACATTCGTCCACCCGCCCAAGTACCCAACCCAAGATTCCACCACCCACAGCCCGAAGCCTATCCATCCGCCGCAGTACCCGGCCCCACTGCTCATTCATTTACCCAAACCTACGCACCGTCGCTGTTCCTACACATCGGAATCTGGACGGAGGTTACCAGTTAACATTACTCACCCGTACGCACAGCCTCGCGAGGAGCCAACACCACACCCGTCACAGCCAAGCGGGCCCGATGGAGCGACTGCGCGGGCGGGCCCTCCTCCTCATGCGAGGGGTACGACCGCAAATCCACTGTGGATTACGATTAGCAGCAGTTAATGCGCGCTGCACTTTGCGCAGGCCAACAACCAGTAGCCGATAAAGTTTGTCCCACTTACCTCCGCACGCCGCAACCGGGTCGCCCACGCAGTCCCTGCGGGTGGGCCGGCCGCACGGGGCGGGCCCGCGCGTCATGGGGGCGGCGCGGCCCGTTTAAAGCGGTGGCCGTAGCAGTTTCCGCCGACGTCGCTTCCAAAAATCGCCTCCTCACGTTTCCGGTTCGGATTCCCCTCGCGTCACACGCTCCCCTTCCCCTCCCGCACGCTCTCTCCCTCGCGCTCCCATGGCGTCCCTCTTCAGGGCTCGCCGGCGGCGATCGCCGGAGGACGAAGGGGACGACGGCGACGGATCCGGATCCGGGCGGGGCAAGCGCCGCCGCCTCTCGCCGGAGGAGGGCGCGCTGGTGCCGGCGGAGGTGGGCAGGAGCCCCGGGTGGCTCTCCACCATCGTCACCGGGGCCAAGCGGGTCATATCCTCCGTGCTCTTCTCCTCGTCCGAGGAGCAGGCCTCCGGGGACGAGGAGGAGGAGGAGGAGGAGGACGGCTCCGGACAGGACTCCGGTGAGTTGCTCCCCCTTCCCCATTTCCCCCATTGTCTCCGCTTCTCGCCCTCTCCATGTAGTGAGCTCCGGCTCTAGTGCGCTCGGTCGTTCACTTAGACCTGTCAGTAGTGGCCGTGGTAACCTATAATGGGCAAGTTGGTGCTGCGCGAGGGCTTCAGTCGCGGGTCGCGACCTAGGGTTTCGGTTTTGACTTCTCAAATTAGAGTACTGATTTTTGAATTTGGCTGTTCCGCGGCCACTGTTGGCAGTAATGGTTCAGCAGAAGTGTCGAGCGACCGATAGATTGCGGCAGAGTAAGGATTTTGTCTCGCTAGGTGGAATTGGGGATAAAATGATAACGAATTCGAAAACCTTAAATTTCCCACCGTTTGTTGTGGAATTTGAAAATTGAGACGGTTAATTATTGTTCTGAACATATCTCAGTCTAGAGCTTTGGTCAGACTTGGTTAATTTTGAGTGGGAAGCTACTTTGGAGGTACTATTTGGAATGAATACGGGAGTTGCTTGATTTTTTTTAGTGGGAAGCTTACTTTGGAGGTATTTGGAATGAATATGGGAGTTCAACTAGTTAGTTCTGGCAGGGTTAGAGAACTGCTCAATCCCGGGTTCAGAAATGATGGAAAATCTGTCAGTTATTCAATTCATAAACATTAGTAGGTGGAAGATTAGGATATATTGCTTCCTTGTAAGCTTGAGCCATTTTAGAAATACTAGAATGCTGCTCAGTCACATAGTAGTTTGATTCACATGAAAAACTTTGACCTCAGTTGCATCGGGTCATCTCTTCTTTCCTGGACTGTTTGATTTGTCCTCACACTGCTATCTAGTGCATCTCACAACTTCATATTCAGTTGGATTATTCTTAGATGTGTTATAAATGTGTTAATTTCAAGTACTTGTGCAGATGGAAACGAAGATACCCGTGATACTCATGGAACGATAGTTCCTTACAGCGAGTCAAAGCTTGCCATTGAGGAAATGGTTTTGAAGGAAACATTTTCAAGGTAACTGGAGTATATTATTCTTTTACTTTTTTTGAACACATATTATTCTTTTACTTGCAATGTGCCCGTGCGTTGCAATGGACCCAAAGTAGAATAATGCTTGTTCACAAACTTGAAAGAAAACACTCTAGTTTTGATATACATATATCACAAAAAATATATAATGTTTCACTCAAAATATATTCCTCGGGCTGTTTTGATGAGGTGAGGGAGTGATGTAGTTGGTTTCAAGATACTAAGGGGTTTTCTGCAAATTGGAGCAAAGAAGTAGCCTATTGTTGCAAAAAGGCCACAACTTACCTTACAGTCATTAGATGCAGATCTAATGGTCAGAAATGACAGATGACAGACACACCATCATCACCAAGTGAGTCTTTTATAGGAGTAGAGATACGCGTGCTAATATGTATAGTTAGTTGACTTTTTTTTTGGACAGCCACTATGAATTAGAATTCACTGGTAAAGAATTTAGTTTGTGTTTCTTCAATCAAAACTGGTGTTTGTCTTGTAAACCTATATAATGATATACTCCCTCCGTCCCATAATATAAGAGCGTTTTTGACATGTAGTGTCGAAAATGCTCTTATATTATGGGACGGAGGGAGTACTTATTAGTAGTAAAAGAATCTAGTTTTTTCTTTCGTCAATCAGAACTGATGTGGGTCTTGTGAGCTTCTATAATGAACTGTAACGAGATGCTTCTTAATTTGAATCGAGTTTATGTTTTGTCAATCGGAACTGATGTCGACAAGAGCTTTCTATAATGAACTGCAGCGACATATTTCTTTTTAATTTGAATCAGCGGAAAGACCAAGTGATACTAATACCTCAACTGGAGATTATAGCTCTGATTGGCTCTCTTTAGCAGTGCACGGCTAAGAAAAGAGTGCAGTTCGAAGCACTATGGATCTAATCCTGACTCAAGTAACTGTTATGCATACTATTTGTTTCTGAGACAATTTGATTGTTTATATTTGGTAGATACATAAAGTTTAGGCCTTGATTTCTTGAATAAGCTCGATCGTATCTACTACTTTCCCTCTGAATTATTGCTGTTCATTTTTCAGGGATGAATGTGATAAGATGGTAAAGCTATTACAGTCACGTGTTACAGATTCCGCATTTCCTGAAGCCTATGAGCATGGGACACCAAAAGAAACCCCAAGCAGGAATGGCCATGATTTTACTGGAGCTTGGCGTTCCTTGAATCGCAATAGAAATGGCCCTGGGTCAGGTCCATTTTTTAGTACCGGACCTGGTAACTTTTCTCCTGGCTCTCCTCTCCAAGCACCACCTGAGCTATGTAGTGCAGCAGTTATGGAAGCAAAGAAATGGTTGGAAGAGAAAAGGCAGGGATTAGGCTCGAAGCCTGAAGATCATGGACCTTGCACATTGAACACTGATGTGCTTAATGCTGTGAGTGCTGGTGTATTTTCTTTTCTAACGGTTATAGCCTTGAACTCTTAGGCGATTGCATAGCTGAATGTTTATCTTGGTTGCTTCTGTTGTTGTTTACCTTAATGGCTTGGCATCTCATGCAGGACCTCAAATCTGACAAGGGTTCTCCTGTCGATTTAGCAAAATCATACATGCAGTCATTGCCACCATGGCAGTCCCCTTTATTAGGCAGTCGGAGATTTAAATCTCCACCCTCCAGTGGAGTACGTATTAATGATGAAGAAGGATCCAAATACTTCTCATCATCAAAGGTAATTCAAAATATAGGAACAACAGTTTTCTGCCAGGTCACAATGGAATTGCCAGAATTTGCAATTATGCTCAGCCTAGTTTTTGTGGGATAATTTGGATTAGTAGGAACTCTGTAACATCTGCTTCATTATTTTTGCTGATCAGTATTCTGCGTGGAAGCTTGCTATCCATGTGCCCAAACCATGAGTTGGTCGCGAGATCCTATGGGTTTCACCTCTAGCCTACCCCAACTTGTTTGGGACTAAAGGCTTTGTTGTTGTTGTTGTTGTTGTTGTTTTTGTTGTATTCTAGTCTTGAATGAGATACATATGAACTCTGTAGTTGCTGCTTAACTGTTTGTGCATGAACTTGTTTCTTTGAACACATTGTTGCATTTGCTATTGACTGTAGACATTCATTAAATTTCGGAATATAACATTGTGACCGAATTTGATATAAGCATGTTAATATGGCATGAAAATTGTGCAGTCACATGTTGGCATGTTGCATGCTTTATTTCTATTATTTCACCAAAACTTATTATATACTGTCAACTATTCTTGCATTTTCACTTGTAAGTATTTTCTTTCTGAAGGTCGACACCAAGGAAGATTTCCTTTCCAGTTCCAACTTCTGGGAAAACTTTGATATACGAAGAGATCGCATTAGATTTTCTGAAACTGCAGAAGCTGCTAAGTCGAGGCCCCATGGTTCTACTTCCAGATTGTTTGATAATGGTGTCTCTATACTCTCGCCGGGTACTCGTGATGAAGTTGGACAGCCTGTACAGGGTTATGAAGGTGAGATTTCTTCTTTACACATCTGAGCTTTTTATGACGCCGAATCACTCATGGTGCATACTCCGATTGTCAAGACTCAAGAACATGTCTTTTGGCTGTAAACGACTAATTTGTTTCATGTAATTAGGTTCTGATAAAGTTGCTGCAGCAGAACCAGCCAATGAGTGCTCCTTACCTATTTCACCAACTAAAGATGGAAACCATGTGAGTCGTGAATTTTCCTGTATCCATGGCCGTAATTTAGATACACCAGAGAAGTGTTGAATCTTTATTTGATATTATAAGCATGGCCCTGCAAACATTATCTACAGCCCCTTTTGCAGACTATATATAATTCCTCTTATTTATCAGTTCATTTCTCTTATTTTAGGGTGCTGTTGATTCTGTGGATCCTGCACCGAATGACAGTGGCAATCTTGTCCAAGAATGCCATGCTGCATCTGATGTTCATCCTGGTAGACCCTTTGCCATTTTTTTCAATCTTTGATGAAATTCTGCTCAGTTTGCTATAACCATGTTTGAATTAATGTAATTGTTGAACTACATGAATAATTCAGTATCCTGGTTTAATGTATTCTTGAATGGTTTTTCTGGTGCAGATGAGGTACCACAGGGGAATGCAGATGAGGTACCACATGGGAACCCTGTGCCTCTCACAAGGTCGGTTTTTGTATTAAAGAAGGGTGCACTTTTTAACACAGATTTGCTGCATTTGCTACGTACTGCTCTGTCGCTAACAATATTGAACTGTCTCAGTGCTACGGAAGAGGCTGCCGACCGCAGTGGAGATAAATCTGTGCCCGCAGAACCAGAAATTCACGAAGAATTGCATATGAACTCAACTTCAGGTTTGAAGAGATATCCTTGCTGGAATAAATCTAAACTTAGTTTGTGTGCATATGCATTTTTTTCATTGTTCAATCAAATTGATTTTGTTTGGACCTGGCTTGTCAACCCTCTTTTAGTACCAAGGGAGTCATCAAGAGTGAGACCCGAAAGGTTACGAGTACGAAAAGGACAACAAATGAGAGCGGGGGGGGGGGGGGGGGGGGGGGGGGCATTTGCTTGTCAGGCACAGTGAAGTCGGTTACTGTAACCAACCAGCAGTAGCCGATTCCTGTGACCTACTAAATTTATTAAGATTGGATGCAGTTATGGCTGATTAAATTGACTGAAAACGTAGGAGCCAGGACGGGGACTTGAGGCACATCATCCATTTGTTGGGTTCCGTGAGAAGCTCTCCAAGGCCTTGGCGAGTGGGAAGGGGCACCGACTTATGTAGACAAACATGTGACTTTTTATTCCAAGCATTCCCATTTGCTTGTCAGGCACAGTGAGGTCGGTTACTGTAACCAACCAGCAGTAGCCGATTCCTGTGACCTACTAAATTGATTAAGATTGGATGCAGTTATGGCTGATTAAATTGACTGAAAATGAACTGTTCTAACTGGTGGTTTGGATAGTTTTTGTTAAAATAAGATCGTTTCCAGTCTTCTAGCTGATTTAAACTTTGGAATTGGTTGCAAACTGATTCTTTGGTTTGGCTCTTCTGGAGCTTGAGGTGTGCTGGAACTTGTGAATAATTGGTAGAAATCATGAAGGGCATCTCTAATGCAAGAAATGACCTCCAATTGAGAACCCAGCCTCCAATTGAAACAAATATATTTAAGGCGCTTACATAGTTTACGACCTACAGAAGTAGTCCATGCACGTAAACAGCTCTAGGCGCCGGCCTACCTCATGAAGCAGCAACACTGTTGTAACTTGCGATGTTATCCATGGTTAACAATTTTTCCAAAACTACGGTCTCATTATTCTCATTATTAATGGCTTGAGTTGTCCTTTCGGGCCATATATGATAAACTTATTTTGAGCATGAAGAATTTTGTTAAGCATCCCCTCAACAGATCAACCATGTCTGGCAGGGCTTATTTTTGTTAGAATGTTAGTTGAATAGTCTTGTCTGAAATGGCTGGAGTAGAGCTAAAGCAGAAACCTTTTCCATACAGTATCATCCCTTGCCTAACTTGATTTCTTTGTTTGTGATTTATTTCTATTGTTGTAAATTGATAGCTGCTACTGTTCACGCTTATGATGGCTTTGCTGATTATGGAACTGTTCCAGAATCAAGAGCAAAGGATGCAGCCCCCCAGATCCGGATGAGTTTGCGTTCCCTAAAGAAAAAGGTCCACACGGGTTTAAATGGGCCTACCAAGAAAATCTCTGCCAACGGGTAATGTGATATGTGCAGACCATTTTATATTCCGTCATACTCCCTCCGTCCCGTAATAACTGACTCAACTTTGTACCAACTTTAGTACTATTTGTAGAGTAATGTGCATTTAGATGTGTGGCATTAATTGTGTCTTTGTGCTGCAGTCTTCTGGATCAGTCAGACGGCAACTCAGGGATAGAATCCTCGGGCAATGATAATCCCAGCTGCACTAACTCGAGCAGTGCTGTGCCTCCCAACAATAATGAGTTGATCAACTCTGCAGCTGATGCTTCAGCTGATAACTCCGTCGATAACGGCGCGAGAACGGTTTCAGAGAAACCGGCGGATGGTAAGTCTGTCGAAAACGGCGCTGGGAAGGATTCAGTTGAACCAGTAAAGGAAGACCCTAAACCAACTTACGTCAGACGTGGCCGGAAAAGGGCTGTTCGGAGGGCATCATGAAGAGGAGTGTATGAGCAAAGCGTTTGTTATACCAGGTCGCAGTGTACTAATATTAACGGCCCAAAGAAGAGGGGCGCTATGATACCTAGGTTTAACTAGAGCTAGTATTCATTTGATGGGATATCTCAGGTAAGTAACACATCATGTACCCACGCCCGTATCAATGTTGTATCACTGTAGGCTAGATGTGATTACTAGGTTCAGTAGCTGCTCTCATTCAGTCTCATCTAGATGTGATCTGTATTATTATTGTTATTTGGGTAGTTTGTGAAAGACGGTAGAACAACTTCTTCATCACTACTGTATTTGATTGTATTGTATTGTACCATTGATTGACAGTGCATGTTATGCTTGCATTTACCACACAAGCATTGCCACCAGCCATCGCACATCTATCTGTCTGTCTGTTTTGGCATTCTATGATGGTCCTGTATCTATCTATCCATCTATCAACTCTAATGGCTGACGGATGCCATGTTCAAGCTGCCGTCGCATCCACGCGGCCGCTTTGTTCCGTAGCGGGCGACTCGTATGGGTCAAACTCCCCTCGTTCTTCTCCCCTGGCCCTGATTTTGCTTAGCCACGGAGAACTCCGTCCATCACGCCCTGCAATCTATCTGTCCATCTTGACTGCTCAAGATGGAATGGCGAGGACAGTTCGATCGACCATAACATGGAGATGCATCCGATTTATCGGCCATGCAAGCGTCACATCAGTCCACTGAGAAAAGATCTGCACTGTGCTGCTCGTACCGGGAATATCTCGCGCAGTTTCCAGAGCAAAGATTATAGTATAACAAGAGAAAAGAGTGGAGGCTCCGACGGCCAGATGCACGTTGCTACGCGACAGAGCAGGACACAGTTTTCACATCATGACCCAAATCGAGCCCCCTTATCCTGAAAGATCCCCGGTCCCCTTCCCGTTGCAGACAGACGCAGCACAGCACGATCCTAGGGAAAGGGTCCCCGGCCGGTTATTGCAATGCCGACGACGACGACGACAAGGCCATTGCCCGATGCGATGATGCTCCTCCGTTTTCTCCGGCTAATGGAGTGTACATGACATGTGCCGATGATGATCCATTCATGGCGGCTAATGGATGGATATGGGGTGTATATTAGTACTGGTTTACTGCTACATGTTTTTTTTACCTAACAAAAACAAGTCGGGAGAGACGCAGGGGATGTTCTGATGGACATGGACATGGCCTGGCTAGCTAGCTGGGGGGAGCGGCCGATCTGGCTCGACGGTGGTCGGCGGGCTAGAGCTAGCTAGACGACGGAGCTGGAGCAGGCGGAGGGGGCGACGATCTCCACGGAGCCGTAGTGGGTGAGCTCCCTGATCATCTCCTCGATGCACTCCTCCTCCTCGTCCACGCGCTTGACGACGTCCTCGACCCTGTTTCGGCGGGCGGCGTCGCGCCCGGCCCTCGCCGCCTTGGCCGCCTCGACGCTTTGCACCGGCGCCGGAGTCGCCATGCAGCATTTCTCCAGCTTGGCGCGCAGGGTCGCGGAGAGGCATCCGCCGGCGGCGGCGGCACCGTTGGTGGAGGGGAAGTTGGTGCGCGCCGCGGGCCCGCTCATGAGCGTCGCCGCCTCGTCGTACGCCCGGGCCGCGTCCTCCGCCGTCTCGTACGTGCCCAGCCAGATCCTCGTCTTCCTGCACCCACCACCGCAGCCCAAAACGCACACACACATCAGAACATGTGGATCGTACGTAACTGCACATAAAACTGCACCGACAGAGGTGGAATCGCACAGGAATATAGTACCACAGTTTGTGGACGTACATGAGCGGGTGGCGGATCTCGGAGACCCAGGAGCCCCAGTGCCTCTGCCTGACGCCCCTGTACCGCTGCAGCTTCGGCATCCTGGTCGATCGATCGCACGGTGCACTGGCTACCCTACCCGGCCGGCCTCACTCTCGCCTGATGGCAGATACGTCAGGTGCCGCGCCCGCACACTGGCTTATATATCGCCGCTCGGGGTCGGGGTCAGGGTCAGGGGGAAAGACGCGGGCGGCAAGAGATGGACGGATGCTCAGTCAGGCTCAGGCGCGATCTTTCTCGGGATATACGATAATCAACATGCGATATCGTGACATTGATCGGACTGGATCGATCGGTGTCTCAGTGAGGCCAAATGTAATACTAGTGCAGATTGATGATGGTTCATTAACGCAGGGCGCTGACCACAGCCTGTGGATGGATACGCCGCCGCATTAGTGCAGCGTACGTCCTGCAGATAGATAGATGGATGGATACAGGTACGCTACGTACGTACGTACGTACGTACGTACAGCAAGGTCAACACACAGCAGTACCACGGCGCGGTGGGGCCTACGTACGGTACGACCTTGGTGCATGGACGTGGTTAAGGTCGCATGGCAGTTTCTGTGGCCACTGCCGCTGTTGGGTTTGGAACATCTGGCCGTCTGGTCGAGCTCTGGGCCTGTACAGCGGAGATGTTTTTTTTTTTTTGGAGTTGTACAGCAGTGATGTTTGAGGTGTCGGCGAGGGTGCAGAGGCCCACCACACTGTAGGCCAGTTACTTGATGTGGTGTGGACTGGGAACGGGAACGAGTCCTTTGCAAGTTTGCACACCCGAGTACCCGACTGACAATTATGTTTCACTATCGCGTAGGGGTACCTGGGAGTTAGCTAGGTTTAGAGCCGATGGTCGGATGGTGCGCCATGCTTGGAGCACGGACAAAGGGCCTTTGTCGGCCACAAGAGTCATCCATATATTTCAGCCAAAAGAGTATTTTTTTTTTGACGTGCGATGTTTAAGATTTGCTAAACTATATCACTCAGTTGAAATTTCCTACAAATCACTCGGATTTTGAATAGAGTGATTTGTTTCTAGATTGGTGGTGCCTCTCCTCCTTTTTTTTGCGGCAACTCCCCCCCCCCCCCCCCCCCCCCCCCCCGTATCTCCAAGCGCCGAAGAAAATATATACGATCGGCATCATTGATATTGTCGCATTGATCAGATTAGATCGGTGCAGCAAAATGCGCGTTAACACTAATTGAGGATGGATTCACACTGGGTGCAGTGTATAACGATACACATTGGCGAAGCCAGAGGGTGGGCAGGGTGGTGATGGACCACCCTGGGATTTTGCCAGTGCAACCCATTACTTTAGCCTAAAAACATTAGCTAGGGCAACAAAGCTCAATGAAACCTGATCATGGACAGCCCGGCCCGACTACCCAGCTAAAAAAATAGGACGGGTCAGGCTTACCTCTCAGGCCGGTCTCATGCTTCATTTTGTAGCCTGAAATAGAATTTGGGACGGCTTTGGGCTTCCCTTTTGATGCTTTTCAGGCTAGACTTTTGGGTTTTCATGTGCATGTACTGAAAAACCGCGTTCGAGCCAAGCTTTTCGACTTGTGTATGAGCCATACCTACACACATTCAGGCTTCCGGCCACGATCAGGCTTTTTCAAGCCCGTTCCAAAACCCAGCCTGACCCAACACATGACCAGGGTTAGGGCCAAACTGGCAAGCCCACAAGATGCCCGATCATTTCCTCGTAGAGTCATCAGTTGAATCCTTACAAGCGGCAGCGTTGGCTGCAGGCAACATGAGGAGGGCAAGGGTGTGGGCGGAGGCCGGGGACGCAAGGTGTCCGGGTGCGTGTGGCACAAGCGTTAAGGTGCATAGCAGCAAGCTAAGATAGTGATGCTTTTCAATCTTCAATCTGTTTCTTTTTTGCAGGGTTTCAGTTTTCAATCCTCAGTTGTTTTTTTTTTTGGCTCATGAACTAGCTAGTAGTGCTAGGGTTGATCCACCATGTGTGTGGATGGAGAACCCTCCCTCTTTCATTCGTAGTTTTATTGTGGACGATGTATCTATTTTTGAATTGAAATAAAGCAAGGCACGATGGCATTCCCTAAAAAAACTCCTTTTGAGGTTTTTTCTTTTTCTTTGGTGAATGGAAATTGACAACAACAAAAAACACATAACTTAGAAAGAGAGGTTCTGAAAGGTAAAAGGACTGGAATCAGCGATAAAGTTTACGCAGTGTTACATAGAAAAAACTAGACCAGCAGGGAGAGAAGCTCGGACTGAACTTTTTAATTAAGAAGAGAATGTGAGACAACAGCGTCCGAGCTGAGGCTCGAACCTGCGTCAGCCAGGTCACACAGCCGCTCGCCGGCCACTGGGCTAGGAGCCCATCTACACGTGACGTTACATATGCCATGGGCCTTACTGAAATGCAGGCAAAGGACAAAGGTCCTTTGTCCGCTACTAGCCACCCATGTTTCTGCCAAAAGAGGATTTCTTTTTTGAGCTTCCGGGTGCAATATATGAGAGATATATCACTCAATTGATCTCCCGTCCCGACACACACACACACGCACGCACGCACAGAGAAATCCATCGATTTTTCGGTAGTTTGACTTGTTTCTTTAGTTGTGGTGCCACTCTTCCCTCCTCGTTCGCACACACAGCAGCCAGAAATGCGGCGAGTCAGAGAAGAGCACACCGAGAAAGTTAGTTAGCATCGTCATGCGATCAAGCTAGCCTGTAGCAATACTGACGGTGTAAAATCACCGCTTGCAAATGGCCTAAATACCAAAACCACCCACTAGAAAACCTATACCAAGATATAAAAGTATACAAATCTGAAAAACTGCCAGATATAGAAATAGAAGAAGTGGAGAGCCAAAAAATCAATAAAAGATGAAAAAATCGTTCAAATGAGAAATAGCTATTCCAAAAAAAGCAAGTTGTGTTTATTCTAAGGAAATCATTTGAATGAGAAGTACCTCTGTGACTATAACCTTTATTTTTCTAAGAAAAAATCTGGACGACCACATGACACATATGATAAGCAATCCAAACAATTCAAAAAGAAAATATCTGACGATAGGTAACACAATTCGGAATTAACATGGCAGGGACGCCTTTCGGTTTTTCTTTTTTTTTTTGCAGCACCTCCGACAAGTCGGCCCGGTAAGCCATATCTTTAACTCGCGCTGAATCTAGGAACCTGGATATCTCTGATCCTGTCTGCAATAAACGACACAGTGCATCTCACTCATGTGCGGCTCACAGCACATCGTTATCGACGTCCAGTCGATCGATCGGACGGTCGCGATCCGCGGACAGTACGCCTTTGTCCAGGTGCAGTGGCCATTTGATTTGAGACACTTCTCACCCCAGGAGAAGCCCCGCCTTTGCCGGAGCTCGATCGGCAGCGGCAGCCGAACGTGTCGCGGCTCCGGGGCAACCGCCGTGGGGTGTTCGGCGGCCAGGGGAAACGTGGGGTCGCCGTCACGTTCGCCGCCACGGCCGGGGCGCGTGAACGTCGATCTCGGCCCCTGCATGACAACTGACAAGGCGTTCCCTGGCGTTTTTACCCGATCGGCTGAGATTTTTTGTGCGCTGGGTCCGGACAAAAAGTCGAGTCAGTTTGGCGTCTCCCGGTGTGCACAGATGCACTGCTCTGCTCTGGTTCCGACTGGTCGATGTTTGTTGCGCTCCATCGAAGGCACGGGACTGCGTGCCGTCGGGAATGATAATGCAAATTAAGTTTTGGGGGTTGAAAACCATGGGCGGAGATCACCGGCTGGCTTCACGTGCCATCGTCCAACGCATGCTTACAGCCGATTAGTCTTGCTATAAGTCTCAGTCGGCCGAGACTTTGTTATGTCTAGGTCGATAGTACATTCTTCTGGGGCGTGTTTGGTTCCCTGGTTGCATTTAGCATGCAATGCATGAGGGAGCTTGGCTAGGGCTGGCCTGGTTGAGCTGATGCAAAATAGAGATAAGATGTGTGTTTGGTGCACTGCATGATATGGGGCAGGCTCAGCTCAGATTTTGTTTGGTATGCTGCATCTGGGTTATATGAGAGATGCAACATACAACATATGTTGTTTGGTAGCCTGTATGATGTGGAATTTGACTCTAGGAAGCTTGTACATGTATGTAAAATAATTAGAAGATCATTTCAGATATATTTTTTGATTCAAGTAATAAAAGAATATGTTCAAAAGTCTCCAAAATGTGGTCAAAATATAATCACGTGTCTTAAAAATGGCAGAGATAAGAGAAAGAAAATTTCAGCAATATCTTGTCTGTTTCTAAGTATATAAGTAGTTTATATACAAATAAGCAGTTTATATGGCACAAAATAGCTCAAAACATACTCCAGGATCATAGAGAGTGCACAAAAATCAAGTATCCAGTGTCAGCACATCTTAAAAGTTCACATATTATATATATATATATATATATATATATATATATATATATATATATATATATATATATATATATGACAAATTTTCCCTACTACCGGGTGTAGTTACTCCCACTTTCGTTTCATATGTTCTAGGTAGTATCTATCATATCGGAGAGTATGTACGCGTAGTATGTAGTATATAAGAATGTTTAGGTAGTATATATACTACTTTTTTGGTAGTATGTATCATATTTTGCGTATACTCTATTTCACGTACAAATATGTACGTATTTCACAAATACAATAAAATTATGAGCTCACTTGCAATTTTTTCATAAAAATCACTTGGGAGTATCTTAGATATAGTATATGAACATATTAAAAATAATAAAGTAGAGTATATACTACCACATGATAGTATATGAGAAACGGGTGTAGCTACACCCGGTAGTAGGATGCATTTTCCATATATATATATATATATATATATATATATATATATATATATATATAGGAAAATGGGTTGATACACCTAAGAGTATGTACTCCCATGCCACGTCTCACCCCTTTGCATCGGCGCTCCAACAACGCGGTTGACATGGCATGCGGAGATCACGTTCAGTTTGAAAGTTTGTTGACCGCTCCATGGTTATAGGATTAAGACTACCTAACCTTATCTATAGAAACCTAATCGATCACACTGCATAGCTAGAAAATACAATCCCTCCTTGCGGCGTACGGATGGCGGCGGCAGGAAAACAACGCTGCCTTCGGTCTCGTGCGACGTCGGCAACAATGGCGCCGTCGAGAACGGTGTACCTTCCTTGTTCGCCCATGGAGTCCATTTGCACAGGTATGTGCACGTATTTAATATTCCTTCTGATCTCCGTATGAATCGAATCTAGTGGAGTATGCACTATAAATCTACGGTTGAAACTGTAATTCAGATGAACGAGGCGCGTAGCCGGCGGCTCGACGACGTTCTCATGCAAGCAGGACAAGCATCGGCTGAACCACCAACATGAAATATAGCTAACGGGGGCTCGACGATGTCACGCAGCGAAGGACTGGCGGTGGCAGACCGAGGGACAACCTCACGCAGTGTGTACTGCAGTGATGACTGATGTGCTTGAAGTTCGTTCAGGGACCAGGAATCATATCATAAAAACTGACGCATTATTCCAGTCAGAAGGAGCACTGCTTGGTGTATCTCTTGACACAGTAGTTTGTAGTATATTAAGTTCACGTAGTAATCTTCTGTATACATTTGTAAAAAACTGTATAAGCAAAGTGCACTTGCGTGCCCCCTCATTTTTTTTCTTTTCTTTTGGACGTATACTCGTTTATGTCAAGATGGAACTTTGGTCTAGACCGCTTCTATAATATAGCTATGAGGTATTTTATTTTAGCATGCAAGATACTCTCTTGTAAACTCCTTTTTTTTTTGCAGTAACTCCCTTATAAAATCAACACTATATACTTGTCTTAATTGATCAGTACATACTTACTTGCGGAAAATCGGTATATACTCCTTTTTAGGGAAAGTAAGTATACACCATTTTAATTGCCAAGCAGAACAAAGTTCTGAATGAAGTAGTATATATCTCTTCTCTAAAAAAGGCAGTATATAACTCTTTTTTTGCGAACAATTTATACCCTTGAATAAGTAGTATTTACGCAAAAGCAGTATATACCTCTTTCTAAAAATATAATTAATTTTTAACTTGGCAAGAGGTATATACTATTACCTGAAAAAAAGTATATACTATTTCATACTACAGTATACTACTCTACTTTTTCTTATATACCACATAGAAATATCAGGAAAGACCACGTGAGTATGCATATCAACAAAGGTGCCGTAACCCCTCAAAAAAAAAAAACAAAGGTGCCGTAATCCTAGCCTCTAGAAGCAGTTGCGTTTAACCAGGGAATCAATTAGCCATTTTAAATAACTAGCACTGCTAGTTTGTTGCAACCGATTTTAAATTAACTCAACCTTTTAACCGATCCATGGGTAGGAGTATGCACTCTTGGGAGTACAAAAGAGGTGTCCTATATATATATATATATATATATATATATATATATATATATATATATATATATATATATATATATATATATATATATATATAGCCACAAATCCATATTGTCGTATTACAGTCCAGTACATACTAGAGTTCGCATATTAGATAGCCATCAATCCATATTGTCATATTACAGTCCAGCAAAGGAACATAACACAAGGTTGTTACATTCCATACATCACATATATAGGGGCATGGTTTTTCTGACCAAATACAATAAAATATGGCCAGTTTGGTGTGAATTAGCACATATTTGCTCACACTCCTTCCTTAGGCGCTCCATCTTTAGGCGCTCCATCCTGTGGCACTCCATCCTTGGGCACGGGCACTTCACCGTTGAGCTTGGAGAGGTGGTGAATGGCCCAACGAGTGCGACGAGTCTCTGACATCTGCACGAATGAGTGGCTCCTAGCCCTGTTGGCGTTCTCATAGAGATAATCCAAGACAATCAATAGATTATCCTCGGTAAAACCAGGGAGCTCCATGACAACATTGTAAAGCTCTGGGTGTGCCTCTCCGGTGGACTTGATAGCAATAGCAACTTCACGGACTGCATCAGACATGTTGCTCATGACCAGAACTTCTTCTTCACTCATCAGGCTAGCCCTTTTCCTTTTGCCAGTGGAGCTGGAAGCATCCTTACATGGTTCCTTCCCATGAGGAGCAGCACCAGCATCTTCCCCATGAGCAGCAGCAGTAGCACTCGAGCCAGGTTCATTCCCATCAACAACAAATTCAGAACCACAACCTTCAAGGTTTACAAAAGATGGGGAGGTTTCCACCATTGAAGGAACCCCAAGAGCCTGATGAGATGTCATTGCATACCTTCCTGTAGCAATACCACTCCCAAAGATAGCAAGCATCTGAACATAATTCTCTAAAGGCACATTGAGGTACTCAACATCTTTTGGATGGTCCTACAAGAAGTGTGATTATGGCAAGGTTAGTTAAATAGCTACTGATGAGGTTCTAACAACTAGTAAAAGCTAGTTCTTTGAGCATAAGTAATGAAATAGCTACTGGGATGGTCGAACATGAAGTGTGTTTATGTGCAAGAAATGAAATATCATGGTCATCAACTCAAAGCTAGTACAAACCTTGATATGACCCAGGTAGTGCTCTTCCTCCAGCGATATGACATAGTTGTTGTCATCCCAAAGTGATCCACTAATGTCTCGGAGCTTACTTATCTTCACCCACCTAGCACGCCACTTGCGGAGGTGGTTGTACACTTGGGTCCCTGTTATGGAAAGACCAAAATTCTCACTACAATTCTTAGCCACCTGGTTTAGGTGCACCTCCTTAAAACCCTTCTCCGTCTTCACTCCACCAGCAATGAGCTCTACAAATCAATGTAACATGAACCCAGACATTGGAGATGTCCAGCGCAATGGGTGATTCCCACCACCATGCCCACCATCAACAGCCATCTCAGCCATCAGTCCTATGTACAGAACGACAAAAAGGAGCACCAACATAGTCAAAATTTATATCTCAAGTCTAAAGTGAAGCACCAACAGAATTAAAGAACCATAAACAGAATTAAAAAATCATGAACAGAACCTACACTGACTTAAAGAACCATAAACATAATTGAAGTGGAGCTCAAATAGCAACATAAGAGAGTACATAATACTTAAATGTTTCAATTTGGGTACATGACAGAATTTTTCATAATGCATTACACCATAGAATTGAGCTCCACACTTGAGCATTACACAATAGAATTATTCATAACCCAACACATGAGCTCTACACACGTGAATTGCCCCTATTGGCAAACATATGCCCAGCCCAACCATCTCTAATTTGTGACCAGGTTCTATTATCATGTTCTATGTCAATCACACTGTCTGACGCTGGATTCCCAGTCCAAGTGTGCTCAGGTGGTACAAACTCATCCTCTCCCCACTGTAGTATCCAATTATGAAGAATGCAGCAAGCTAGGACAATTTTGACTTGTGACGGATAAGGGTGGTGAGGCTTGTTGTCCACAATTCTCCACCGGTTCTTGAAAGCCGCAAATGCCCTCTCAACCATGATCCTCAATGAGGAGTGACGGAGGTTGAATAACTCCTTCTCATTTTGAGGGACACGTTCACCAAACTCAGTAAGATGATAGCGAGTAGCCCTATATGGTGGAAGAAACCCTGGCCGCACGGCATAGCCCGCATCCACGAGGTAAAATTTTCCTAACAAATAAGAGGCCATGTGTTGTGTTACTACCAGTAATTAGGAAACGATCAAAATCCAGTAAAATGTTTCTAAAATGGTTCACTAATACCTGCAGGGACAACAAATCCATCATTCCTTTCCAACGCATCGGCCAAAATGAGTGCATCATGGGCTGACCCTTCCCAACCAGCTAAGACATAGGTAAACTTAAGGTCAAAGTCAACCGCAGCCATCACATTTTGGGTGGTGCCATCTTTCCGACCCCTAAATGCCGAAGCAATAGCAGCCGGTACCTTGGCAAGAACATGGGTGCCATCAATTGCACCAACACAGTCCTAAGAAAAGAGGTGAGGTATATTTTGTAAAATATGGGTTATTCGGCATGTCCATAGAATTCTAAATGGCAATATATTACCTTAAAGTAGGGATAGAAGCGCCTATTGTGTAGGACTTTCGGATGAACTTCATTGGATGGGGGCTGGATCATCTCATCACGCAACTCCCCAATTGCATATAAAACAGCCTTGAAGTATCGACTGATTACTTCAATTGACCTCCTAAATATGGGTTTCATTGCCCTAAACCTATGGTTGTGCCCAACTACAAGAAGGAACATCGCAAGCTGCTCCTCTATGCAGGTATGAATGCTGTCTTCCAACAATTTTCGATCACGAAATAAGTTACACAAGTTATAAAATGGGGCCCTGTTCATCCTTAATAGGTCATGACAATTTATATCATTGGTTTCGTAGATAAAACGTAGATTGGACAACCTAGCTACATCTCTCTCAAGCATAACGTAACGGATTGGGGCACGATAGTTTCTAATTCTAGCCCTTGTAGTTATTGTGGCCATATAGGCACACAAAACAGCAACCAAACCAGCAGCTTGCACTATCAGGGTATCTCGGGTCTTGCCGTTGTCATCCATCTATATAAATTCAGCACAGATTTATAAATTAATAAAGACATGGGCACTGATAATATTGATATCATTTTCATCATCAAAACAAAATAAAATATATGCACAAATTATTCATACTGTTTGCACCATTTGCATAACTATTTTGTCTACCTATCTACTGATTCCTTCATTTCCATATAATCTAGCAAAGTGTTCTGGACATATCACACATATACATGCTAATGACCAACCTTACCTAACATCAAAACTACCAAGCCATCTCTAATCCATAGGGGAAAAGGAGGATGTTGACAGATCTGAACCTACATAAAAAAAGGAGAGGGGAGGCGATGGGAAAAGAATGCACTGGTGCTTGCCACACCCAGATGGAGGAGAAGGCCCTCTTTCCCGTCCACTGCGAGAGGAGGCCGCCGCTTCACCCATCCGCATCGGCGGCGAGATGGGGATGTGAGGGGGGAGGGAGAGGGGGGGAAGGAGGGACGGATGGGAGACAGGGATAGGTATGGGAACAGATGGGGGACAGGGAGAGGGAGGGGAGGAGGAGGGCTCTACCTCCGCAGCGGCGAGGATCCCCGCCGGCGATGTCCACAGTTGCGACGGGCTGCGAGATCCAAATCGCAGGAGAGGGAGGGGAGCGAGGAGAGAGCGGCGTGAATGTGTCGGGGTACCTGCCAGGAGAGAAACCCTACCCCTTGCTCGCGTGGGTGCAGGGCGTGCGTGCAACGGCGGGTGCAGGCTCGGGGAAACGGCCGATTCCTGCGTGCGACCTCAGCCTGCGAAAATTGCATCGTGGGTGCGATGCAGGTGCGGGCCAATGAACTAAACACGCCCCTAGTGAAGTTCCACAGGTGTACATGACATGACATGCATCTGGCCAGCTTCGGTGCATGCATCCATGCCTATATGGTGTGGCTAGGTCTCAATTGACTAAGATTTAAAATAAAATCTCAGTCAAATGATATCTAAAAAGAAAAAAAAAAGCAGAAGAAAAAAATTGTACGGATCACCATACAAGATCAGATGGATCGGTCATGCGTGCGTAGGAGAGTCACGAGAGCGGAAGCCATATCAGACCACGGGCATCCACTGCATCCCATGTTATGGATTGACTTTAACGTCTGGGGCAGCAGCAGCAATCGCCAGGTAACTAGAGGACACGAGCATGATGGAGGCTCCGGTCGGCGAACCCGGATGCATACGCCGCTGTCACGCTGGTGTCTCCCTACCCTCGCCGACATTTGTCCACGCATAATCCTAGAGCTCATTACGGGACTTTTACGGGAGAGAGGGCCGCCCTTCCCGATCGATCCTGATCTGACCGGTCATTTCTCCATCGCATCACCTATCTCAGGTCACCTTGGCCACATGCTGTGGCTAGACGAACAGTTTGAAGATATATAAACCTCCAGGCGGCTCGATCATTCAGTTCACCCGGCCTTTATCTGCAGGCGTCAGTGGCCGGCCTGCCATGTGGGACTTCGCCGGCCGGCAGGCATTGCGCGCGATCTGGCCGTGCTGTGCATTCACCGTCAACATCTTATCCGCGGGCGCGGGCGCTCACCTGACCCAGTCGGAAGCTGATGGTGCATGCTTTCGTTATCGTAAGCAGTTTCTTTTTCTCTATACAAAAACAGATGGTGAACAGTTCTCCCTGGGATTCTTTGGGAGCCTGGCCGGATTAACGTGAGGCTGCTGGTGCTGTCATTTCATCACCCAATTATGAAACAGCTAGCAACTACTCCCTCCGTTCGGAATTACTTGTCGCAGAATGGATGTATCTAGACGTATTTTAGTTCTAGATACATCCATTTTCGAGACAAGTAATTCCGAACGGAGGGAGTAGCATGGCACGGGTTGTATCATCAAATTACATGTCCAACTTTGTGGTGATATTTCGTTACATTAGTCCTCATTCGCAATGACACGTCAACGTTCGAACTTACGAGACGCGGTCAACAAGGTTTGTATACATGTATTATTTGTTTTTTTAAAATGACACGTCGATGTCAAAATGACCACACATGAGACAACAAGGTTTGTTTTGTTTCACACTACTGTTTTTTGTGCCAGGCGCGGAGTATAGTGGTGCAACCATCGAATGATCGTTCATCAAAATGATGATTGAGACACCACTTCATGTCCAAGTGAAAACAATTGGCATGTCCTTTATTGATCGGGCTCTCTACTTGCCCTTGTGCCGGGCTGCATTGGCTGGTCCCGTCAACCAGGATGAAAATCCTTGTCCATGTCTCTTCGGCCGGACGTGACAACAATGACGGGAGGACATTTATCCCTACTTAAAGGCATTGTTGCAGTTAGTCATATTTGTTTATTTCATATCTTGTAGTAATTCAATCGTAGTTTTATTTGTTATGTACGCTATTTATTAATAAATAAGAATGGTTGTATGCATCATGATGATTGAGAGGCCGGGGTTTAACCTTTTTTTGAGAAAAATGAGGTTTGTAGAACTAGGGGTAAATTGTGAATTAACCTGTTGTTGGATGGTTAGAAGGGTGGTTGTACCTCCAACTTTGGTGTTAGGTCCTTTGGATATATTTAAAGGTTCAACGACGACGATGAATGAGGCTCTCGGGCACTGGCTCTCAGGGGCACGCACACAAAGACTTTTTGGCTGCCATTGAAAAGGCCATGGCAACTCTAGTATGGAAGCGACGACAGTGGTTCGCTGGCAGCGGCAGTGGTCGTTCGGTGTTCAAGGGCCTCAATCTATTTATTATGTTTAGGTTTTCTTTGTGTTTTTGATGAACCTTTATAATAGGTCTTGATCTTTTTACGAAGAAAAGAAAAGGGCGGTTGTACTGACAACACACTAAGCATCAAACCACAAATTTGACACATGTATGTCTCATAAAGGCGGAATATTATTTCAGCGGAGGCGAGAGTCCTGTCGATAGCGAGGTGTATGTGATGTCTTTCTCATACTCAATGACGGCTCATCCTTTCGATGGTGCTCATAGGAACAGGATATGCATCCATGGTCCTTAGGAGTGTGTATGTGAGGGCCTGTGTTTGTAATGTATTTTTGGAAAAATGATAGGGGCAAATTCCCACACCCCCATGCACGTGTGGGAGCTATATATCGCCCGTTGCGAGCCCTATGTAGGTATCATCTCGGGAGGTAGATCGGCCGACCCAATATGGGTCCTGGGGGAGCGGTTTTCCAGGAAAGTTTTTGAGTGGTTTTTTCATGTGGTTTTTTCCAGTTTGTTTCTGTGTTGGTTTTGAGTTTTGACATGTTTTTTTCCTGTTTGTTCTTGTGGGAGTTTTGACTGGTTTTTCATGCATTTTTTTCTGTGTCTCTTATCGGGTTTCTCCGATTTTCATTGTTTCTTCGTATGTTTTCTTTCGGGTTCTTTTCAAGATGTGCCTACCTTTTCAATACACGGCGTACATTTTTTGTATACACATGGAAATTATTTTCATAAACGTTGAACATTTTTCAAATACATGATGTACTTTCTTTTTCAAATACATATTAAACATTTCTGAACATTTTCCTTGAAATGCTTGAATTTTTTTTAAAATGTCACATACATTTTTGTGAATAGTATGATTTGAATTATGTGATAGTTTTTATATTTTATATTTTTTAATGCCGCGGACATTTTCCTGATATATATTTTTTAATGTACAGTCTTTTGAATGTCATTTTACATTTTCTTAGAACTCCCATGAAATTTTTGAATGTCATCAAAACTGAATAATCATTTTAAAAATGTCACAAACATTTTTCTGAAACACGTGAATAATTTTGGGTGTATATTTTTTGAATGTCATTAACACTAAGGTGCACGAACATTTTTGTAACATTGCATTAACTTTTAACCAATAAAGATAGCTTGAACACAAATGACCTACAGTGATACCCACAGACGCACGGACGCTTTGGGAGCTATATATGGCCCGCTGCGACTCCTATCTTGGTCTCGCCTCTGGCGGGGGATAGATCGGCCGGCCTGATATCGGTCCAGGAGGAGTGGTTTTGCAGGGAAGTGTTTGACCGGGTTTTTTCGTGTGGCTTTTCCTGTTTGTCTATGTGTTGGTTTTGAGAGCCTTTTTATGTGTTTATTTTCTGTTTGTTCTTGTGGGGGTTTTCAGTGGTTTTTTGTGTGGTTTTTTCTGTTTGTTTCTATCGTGGTTTTTGTGTTTCTTTTATCGGGGTTTCTCTGATTTTCTGTGTTTCTTCATCTCTTTTCTTCCAGGATTTTTTCAACATGTGTCTATCCTTTCCAATACACATTGTACATTTTGTGTACAGATGGAAAACTATTTTCATACATGTTGCACATTTTTTCAAAAAATATATTCAAATATACATTTAACATTTTTCTAAATTAGGTGAACATTTTTGGCAATGTCGTTAACGCATACTTTGGAATAAGTGATTATATTTTTAAATGTCACATAAATTTTGAGAATACTATAATTTATTTTTGAATTATGTGAACTTTTTTTATATTCTATAAACATTTTTAAAATGTCACATGCATTTTTCGACATTTATGCTTGGAAATGACGATGAAGGGGAAGAGGTTATGGTTTTTGACACAAGTCCAAGCTTTGATGTTCTTGTAGTTAAAGTGAGAAGCGTGTTACATTGGAATGACCCAAATGCTGAGGTTAAGCTTATTGGGAGGTATGACGTTGGATTGGGAGTAAAGTCCCGATTAAAGAGTATGCCCATCACCTCTCAATTGCATTGGAATGTGTACAAGGAAAAAGTAGACGCATCACAAGACAAGTCTCTTGAGATCTTTGCCACAAAGGTTGATCCTCCTCCTCCCTTGAAAATTGATATCAACCGCAAGGCATCCTCCCAATACATGATGATAGTGCCGAGGTGTATATCCCCAATTGTTCTAGCCAACCACCAAGTAGCCAACCCAATGAAGATCATATCAGTGCTAGCGCCATAGTACTCCGTCATGATGCTATTCCTCATGTTGAAGAAGATGCTAGTGGTCATGTTCATGATGATGCTATTGTTGCTCAAGAGGATGCTTACGCGAAGAATGAAGAGATCCATTACAATCCAATTGGAAACTTGGATGTCATTGTGCGGCAACAAGACATGGACCGTACCCTCCCTTATAACCGTATGTGTGGGTATAACTCGGATGATGAGGGTCTGAAGGAATAATTGGATGAGGATGGGTTGACTGCGCAAGAAAATGAAATCTACAAGAAGGTGACCGGCAAGGAGAGAGGGCCGCCGTTGTTTAGGGATGTGAGTCTTGCAGACAATGTCGTTGTTGACGGTGGGCTGAGATTCGGGTTGTCTGAGCCAACACCATGCCCCAAATTCAGTGATCCTTGACCAGAAAATGAGGATGAGAATGCACATTTGAAGAAAGGAATCAAGTTTGGTTCTTTAGTAGAGTTCAAGGTATGGTTGTGTGACTATGCCATTAGGAACCATAGGCCGTTTGTTGTTGGTCATTCAAATCAAAAAGTTCGGTACACAGTCAAATGTGACCAAGAAGGTTGCAAATGGATGGTCCGCGGTAGAAAAATCAAAGAAACTGGGCAATGGGTGTTGAAGAGTCATGTTGGCACTCACACGTGCGTACCCCCGGACAAGGCGGACCAAAGCAAAGGACACCATCAACTCACGTCTGAGTATCTAGGATACAGATTGTTGAATCAAATAGCACATGATCCAACCATGAAGGTCAAGTTTCTCATGTCTTCGATTAAGGAACTATTTGGATACCCGGTCAAGTATGGGAAGGCATGGATGGCGAAGGCAAACGCTATTAGGATGTTGCGTGGTGATTATGAGGCCGCATATAACATTCTGCCCAAGATGTTGGCAGCCATTGCTCATCGAAACCCGGGAATGCGCCATCGGGTGGAGTCAACTGGCGGTGTGTTTCATCGTGCCTTCTGGAGCTTTGGACAATGCATTGAGGCATTCACGTATTGTCGCCCGGTCTTGTCTACAGATGGTACATTCTTGACATACTGTACTTCCACTCACAAGCAATCTCTCTGGCCATACTGTACTTTGAAGATTCACCCCGAGACTTAGAAGGAGACCTATGAGCTGCCTCTTTTCTGGACATACTCCATCGCATCTTCAGGGAGACCCTCTTTCCTCGCATTGGGAACTTGGATATGGTTCACTCGTTTCTCGTGGACATGCTTCTTTTCTGCCAGCACGAGAAGGAAGAAAACACTGGAGAATCCTCGGATATCTCTCATGTCATGTGGTCTAAACTGGTCTCCGCCCGCTCTTAGCGCAAGTGCCCTATCTATGGATCGTTTATCATGTTGCTTATTGAGAAGGCCTGGGCTCGTGTTTATCAGAATGTGGTACTGGAGACTCGGGAGTTAGTATCTCATGAGATCAAGCGTCTGTGGAAGAAGGAGAACTGGGGCACCTCGGCTCCTAGGTCTGGGATTCCATCTGGAGCTGCTGACATGGAGACCGAGGTTGAGGCTGATGCTGATGATGATGCGAATTATGAGCCCTCTGGAGTGGAGCCCTCATGGGCAAAGAAGATCAAGCGCAAAATGAAGAAACTCTTTTGCATGGACTCTCATGGACAGTATATGGCTCATGTTTATGAGAAGAAGGCCAGGAGCCATCCCAAGGAGCTCAGGGAAAGAGGGAAAGATCACCGATGAGGAGGAGTGGGTTCAGCAGCACTGCCCGTGGACCGATTCAGACACTGAGCAGTTTCCTACTGATGATGGTGGTGCAGACGATCCCGCTGGGATGTGATGATAGAGATCCTTGGTTTGCTATCACCCGGAGCCGTAGCAGCGCTCTTTGCCTTTTTGGTGTCTCGATGCCAAAGGGGGAGAGAGCTTAGGGATTTGTCGTTATCGAGTTGCGAGCGTGTGTTTGTGTGGCTTGTTTGTCTTGCCTGTCTTTCTCGCAAATGTTAGAGTTGTGTCAAATATAGTGTACAAGGTAGGTTACAGTTGGACTTGTAGTAGTATTGTGTTTAGATAGGATATGGAGTCGTGTCCTAATAGGACACTTGTATCCTAGTCCTCTCATATATAGCGGGGGTAGACACACGATGTAACCTATGCCAGCATAATAACACAGGAACGTAGGGGAAGCCGGCGGCATGTGCCGGCATCCAGGACGACCGGGTGCGGTATTGTAGCGGTATCATGGGGAGGAGCGCCCATAGTCAGGCCCCGGAGATGTAGCCATATCGGTGAATCATGTTAACAAATCTCGGTGTCGTGCCTCGTGTGATTGCTTGGTCCTCGGATGATCGACAGTATGCCTCGAATTTATTCTAACAAGTGGTATCATGAGCGAGGGTTCGAAGAGGCTCTGGATTGTTAGATCGAGAGGAAAAGCTGCGATGGTCGGTCTCAAAAGGAGGCGATGTGTTTTGTCCCCGATCTATTAACGGTCCGCAGCAGAGTAGGTCTGATGTGAAGGTCAACGATGGTCGTGACACGGATGCCAAAGCAGCAGGTTTAGAGCAATCAGAAACAACCAAGGCAGCGGCAGATCGGTTCAGCGGCGGCGGCAGGCAGGCAACGTGCAGTGTTCTAAATCAAGTCAGGCTCGGTCTCGGCGAGATCGATCGCGATGGGACGAAACGCAGTGCAAGGCAGGCCAGTGGGCCCAGAGCAAGCAGCAGCTGCTGCGGAGGTGTGGATGGAGGCCCATCCGGAGAGCTGAGCTGAGCGGAAGCCATGTGAAGGCCCAATCAGGCTGAAGCGTGGGTGCTTGGTGCTGTGGAGGGGACCTCCTACTCGGCGCTTCAGGCGCCAGAGAAGCTCGCTGGCGCCCGCGAGCCAATGCTATTGGGCCCGCCCACGACGAGCAGTGCCAGCGAATCCTATTAGCGCGGAAAGAAAAACCCAAAAAACTGCTAATACTAGTAGACTGCCCGTGCGTTGCCACGTGCTCTTGAAATAGTTTGCAAGAGTTACATGTTAACTTTCTAAGGCATCGCCTTGCCGTAGATCCAGACCCCCGCCACTGATGCCACCCCGCCTAGGCCGCCGCCTGCCGCCGCGCTGCCCCATCGCGTTCGCCTCCGCTCCGGCCACCCCGACCCCGCCCGCCTCCTCTCCGGCCGCCTCCGCCTCCTCTCCGGCCGCCTCCGCCGCCGGTCCATCCTCCGCCCGGCCCCGCTCCGGCCCTGCTCCGTCCGCCTGTCTCTCCGGTCCGCCCGTCGCCCCGCTCCGTCCGCTTTCGCCCCGCGCCGCACGCCGCCGCCCCACTCCGTCCGCCTCCACCCCGCGCCGCATGTCGCCGCCCGCTCCCCGATGGCGCCGAAGAAGACGCTGAAGGGAAAGTCCGGTTTCTTCGGCATGAGGGCGAAGCCCTCCGGGAACTTCGGACTGGAGTTCTCCGACGCCGGGCAGCGTTGGTGGCTTGGCATGTATCCCACCGCCTATGAGGTTTCTCGTTCCTATGGTGGCGGTGTGGCGTGCCGGACGGCCGAAGACAGACCTAAACTTCCCGAAGGTCGAGTCCCAGCCAGTGGCGGAGTGGCTCGTGCCGCAGGGCATCCGGATGGAGTAGATGCCGGCTAAGAATGCGAAGAAGAGACAGGCGGTGTCGCTCCCGGCGAGAGCGACGAGGCGGCGATGGCTTGGTTTGCGCGATTTGCAATTTGCTGCAAAGCCATCTCTAATGAAATGCTATTTGCTACATTTTTAAATAGGAAAATTATTCCGATCAGCCAACCGTAACTCAATAGACCAATCTATAATGAAATGCTATTTGCTATATTTTTTAAATAGAAAAATTATTCCGATCAGCCAGCCATAACTCAACAGACCAATCCGAATCCACATTTTCTAAAGTAAAGAAATTATTTCCCTTGATAGATCAAGATGCCAAAGTGTCATTTGGCTGACTGCTATGTTCCTACACACGCAGAGCAAATTATTTTTCAAATCAAGGAATTAAGGAAAGGAAGAATATCATGATGTTCGTGGCACTTGCCAGGTCTGCCATGCTACCATGGCATCGTCTTTTTAGTCTCTACCCACATGCCGAGTTGAGAAATAATCTTCAGATATACCCACTGCTAACACACTCACGTACATAATGGCCCTTGGCTGATTGATTTGGCTGGCTGTTAACCCAAGCACACAACATACAAAATCAGTTAATGGCCACACGTATGCATTGTTTACTTTATTCCAATTGTGATGCAATCGTGACACCTACTCGCCCCGTCCGCTCGCCCATCACGGTAATTGCCTACTCGCCGCTGGTGCCAACCGCTCGACCTCGCCACCGCCGCTCGCCACTCAGTCTCCACCGGCTGCCCATTGCCTCTTGCGACACCCGCGCGCTCGCTCGGCCCAATGTTGTTGATTGGAATGTGGGACTGAAGGTAATCCATGGACAGGTTTTAGTTCTGCTTGCATCAAACTTTGGTACTTGTCAATCCATCTAACGCACAAAAAAATCTCTCCTCCCTCCTATTCTCCTTCGCACTGAACTCCTTTCTGCTTTGCTCCCCCGAAACTCTTTACGTAAACTTCAAGTAGCATGAGAGTTTAGTAGAACAAAAAATCTATATATCTGAAGAAATCATAGTACAAGCAGAATAGCAGACTAAACTGAATGGGAAAGTGTTGGTCATGTATTGCCATTTCCAATAGATGTACAATGCACAAAGTGGCATCATCTTCAATTTATTTAGCTATCTATAATTGGATTAGCAAGTATGTATACAATCAAATTCAACATGAAAAATTCAGTAGAACCTGAAAAATTCATTAACCCACGTAAACCAAAATTAAGAGTAGTGACAATGAATGAAATATCTAAGATGATGTGGGAATATAAAACAAGAATTTAGCCAGAAGACTAATTGTACTCACAGGTCACAACAAGGCAAAAGTAAAACAATAGCTATATGCGAAAATCATAAACTTCATGGATTTGCTATAAATAAATAATCAGTGAGAGGCGGTACATGATCGAAAAATATATAAATAATTTAGAGAAAAATATCTAAATATTTAAACATAGGAAGACAGATATAAGGCATTAAGTAGGTTACATGTCTCTAGTTCTGTAACCTTGTGGCTTCCATGGTGCCAAACATGTTTTATGGTTATTGCATCATGCATGAAACAGAAGGACAATGCCGAGTGAATTTTTCCAATGTGAACCGACATTTTACTTGCACTTATCCTAAGAGTAAAGTATATTTTGGGTCTGAGATCAGGAAGCCAGGTATTTTTAATGGTTCAGTAGAGACCATATTGTCAATCAACAATGCAAATCAAGCATGAGTATATTTATTTATTAGATAAGCACTTCCTTACAAGCCCAATGTTATTAGAAGTTAAGTAACTGGACAGGGCAAACATGATCCATTATACGAAGCTTTATGTTACACGTAAATGCACTACGTTCAACTTGCTATGAGAAAAATTCACAACCATGGAAACACTCCATCCTTCATGTTACATTAACCGAGGATTCCCATGAAACGCTTAATTTGCCTACAAATTAATCAACACCTTCCTCTGCCATGTTCCTAAGATGGTGTAAGCAGGACACATGCTTCAACTCCACCAATTTGGCATGCCCCCATTGTATGTTTTTTTCTCACCTCACCAGGTCATCTTATTTTCTCAATTGCACCAAGCAAACCAATTCAGCAGGACCCAAAACAAGAAGTCACGAAAAGATAAAAGGGAGAGATAAATTTTACCTGCACAGACCAAGAGGCTCACCGGCCACCTTTGGTCGGACAGGCCTGGGTCACCCTCCGTCCACGCCAGCACAGACCAAAAGGGAGTGAGAAGCAACCCTTATTCCTCCTTCATGTCATTCAAAGGGAACCATATCGATCAATAAAGGGCCAATTTGTCAGCATTGAAACAGAATAAATATTCACCAGGCAATAAAACACGGAATTATCAGTTATGATGGTGGGTTTTGTAGCTTCACTAAACAGAGCATTGTGTTGGTATGCCTCTGACCTTATCTTTACAATAGAACATGTTCAGGAAAAATAATGTAATCTTCATGCAACTTCCTAATTGTGTATGAACTATTAAATTTTGCTAATAAAACGCGATGCTCACTATTTAATTGTGTATGCAAATCAGTTGATTTCAACCTTTTTGGGTGAAAAAAATCAATTCATGTTATTGGGCAGATAAACTTGTAGCAACAAGGTCCGGGGACTCAGGTATTAAGCAAGATGTTCTGCAGTATGAAGTAATTATTCAGTTACCATTTCTGCGAATGCATAGAAAATATGTTGCAGGCCAAACACGGAACAAAGCATGATCAACCAAGGTCAAAACCGGCATCTGCCATGAAATCAATTAATCCAGTTATGCAGTCAAATGCAACTGTCAGTCAATTAAGCGAAGCTACAGTCCATTCAAGCTAAAAAATAATAAAATTTGTAAACCCCACTTCGTTGAGATTGGGAACTCTAATTGAGGGCAAGATCCAAATCCCTTAATTAGCAAGTACATGCATCACATCCCAATCTATGTCTGCATCGAAATTGAGGTCAAACCTACTCTTTGCTACTTGACAGATTGGTGGAGAGTAGAAGCAACCCAGCAGCGAATGGAAAATAGCAGCACCGAACAATATGCTCGTCGCACATGATCACAAAGCATTGCCGACAGTTCGAGTAGTCTAAGGTGATGATATATGAAATTAAGAATAATATAGAGCAATTATAATGCCTTGGGTATAACATCCAAACTATCCCCAAAACTTTAACTCTGAAAGCATGAAATGAAGTTGTGGAAGAATACGTAAACTGCACTAAGTAGACAAATTACCATCAGACTACACCGTGATTAATCCAAACATGAGACATGAACTTCAGTTTTGTAGGGAAAACCTGAGACTAAAATGATTCGTTAGTACACATGCCATTGCAAACCTAGCTAGATCCCTTCTCTGTAGTTAATGCCATCTAGACTCAAAGTAGCATTAACAGAGCAGAGCTCTAAACAGCAGCGATCCACCAAGTGGTGGTTCATATTTATACTGTATAGGATATCCACAAGGACTTCTGCAACCGTAATACTATGTAGGCAAATAAATTTTTGTTGGTATCTGAAATCACCAGGTTATCAATATAACTACAACAGCAGCAAGTTACCAAATATCATGAATTAGAGACAAAGGGAAACCTACTTTACAGAAAAATCTTCAGATTCCAAGCTCTCCTTATGAGGAATAGAGGGGTTAAGAGTCCTGCTTATGTTGTATCAAAAAAGCATTAGCGACCAACCAAGTACAACAACAGTAAAAATATATTAGAGAGGATAAACACAAACCTTCTTTTAGCACCAACTTGATATACTTCACTATCATCGTGAGTAGATGTGTCAGGCGAACTGCAAATACAGAAACCATGGACCAGATCATGAAACGATGAACAGATGGACACAGCACGATATCAGACGTGTATATGGATCTAGTGATCAACTTACGATCTTTTAGGACCGATTTTCTTTTTTGGTCCCTTGGAGGTAGACTTTCCATCGTCACAAGAGCTTTTAGATGCACTGTAATACGAGGGTACGAATGAGAGAAATGCAAACAGCAAGAATACATTAGAAATCAGAAGCACACGGTCAGTAAACTTACAACAGTTCAGGGCAGACATCGATGTTAGTGCAGTTCGCCTCGACCACGGAGGCCTGGACAGAGACGGCCTTGGACTCGCCAACCATAGACTTGGCAGAGACGCCCTGCGGCTTCAGCAGGGTGGGATGGTCGGCCACTCCCTGCACCAGCCCCGCGGTGGGGTTTCCTACGACGCCAGAGATGCCCTGTGCCAACCCCGAGGTAGGGTTTCCTGCGACGCCAAAGACGCCCTGTGCGACGCCGGCGAACAACTTCAGTTTGCCGCGTTGCCACGGGCTCTTGCGTTGTGGAACCGGCAGCATCGGCACCTCCACCAGGAGACCCGACCATGGAGGAAAACGAGGAGAAGGCCGGGGTGAGCTCCTCCATGGAACCGGCAGCGTCGGTTGTGGCCACGGCCAGATCCGTGGAGAATGGCAATGGCCGAATCACGGAGGATCCCGCACCAGCTGCTCCACCACGCCGTCCAGCCGCTCGTCGTTGGTCTGCGGCATCAGCTTCTTCCCCCGGAACAGGACCGACTCCACCCCCCGCTCCGCCATGGCCGCCTCCGCCGTCGCTCCGGCGGTAATGCCATTACCCTGAGGACAGGAACAATTGGGACAGTAAGCTTTGGTTGACTCACATTTCACAGTGGTAATAATAATTCAGCAGCCGTGAAGAAAATTACAGTACAAGATAAATTATTTACCTGGATGCGGATGTAGTTGGTTGCTCCGTTCTCTCCGAACGCCATTGATACGGCTTGGTCCACCTGAAAAGCACAGACACCCACAGTCCTGTTTAGCCCCGCGTACGTGACGAATGGTACGATTATTTTTTGACGAACTGCAGCAGGTGCTGCTTTTCATTCATTAAGAGGGAAACCACAGGTTACAGGGCAGGAACGTAATCAGGTGGCATAACTACAAAAATGAAGGAAAAATACTAATAACTAATTACAGATGTATAGAAACATGGTAGCTCACATGTCGACTACTCAATCCATTTCACTCCTTTGATGCCTGTGTGCAGCAAGGTTCGAAGTTCTTCAGTAACCGAATTGCATGTGCCCAGAAAATCACAAGCCCTCTGGTTGATGATCCTACTGTTTCTCTCTTTCCATGTCATCCACCAAATCGTCATGCACATGGAGGAGAACTCTTTGTGGCGCTGCACAGGAAGTAATTCAAGGGCTTCTAGCCACCACTCAATCAGGCAATTTACATTGAATCCCGGTCTTAGTCCAAATGGGTAATCAAATTTATACGATTATGTCCGTGCAATGAATGCTCAAGAAGCAATCGGGACGTACCATGTCGGCCTGGCACATGCCGGCGATGCGCAGGAGGCTGGAGGACGACCGCGGGCGCCCGACCCGGCGGCGGCGTTCCCGCCAAGAGACAGCAGGACGAGGTCGCGGGTTCCGGCGGTGAAGGGGAACTCGTGCTTGTTGTGGAGCACGTGGGTGACGCCCACGGCCGTGGGGTTGGCCACGCCGACGCCGGCCCTGCCAGCCGCCGCGGCGGCGCGCAGCCTGGTGTGCCCGTCGAGGGACGCCACCTCGGCCGGCCCCACCCCGCACGCGGTCGCGCAGACCTGCCAGAGTGGGAAGTCGAACGCCTCGGCCTCGACGACATCGGCGCGGGAGAAGACGAACGCCCCGCACGCGGCCGCGCAGACCTGCCAGAGCGGGAAGTGGAACGACTCGGCCTCGACGGCGCCGGCGCGGGAGAAGACGAACGGAGGCGATGGTGACGTCTTGAGGAGGAGGATGGAGAGGGCATGAGGGGGGGGGGGGGGGGGGGGGGGTCAGATTGGGGATTGGGGTCCGGCGGCAGGTGCGGCTGGAGGCAGGGAGACGAGGGGAAGCTAGGGTTCGAGGGAGGGAAGGAGACCGGTGGGGTGGGGAGGGGTGGGAGGGGACGAAAAAAACCGGCGAAAAAAAACCAACGAAAAAAAATCAGACGAAAATGGTGGGACGAAAATAAAACGCGGAACGCGACCTACCAACTGATACATTAGGAGTAGAGATGAGGATACGAACTCTGTACAGTTGCATTCTTTTACACGTTAGGTTAACCGCTTGACCAACCTGCAACTAATGACAATGAAAAGCGTGAAAATACTTAAGAGCAACCTGTAGCCACGCGGTAGCAAAGTTCGGGAGTTATTTCAAAAAATGTTCGCGAACATTCAGAAAATTAAAGAATTTGTTTTCAAAAGGAAAAAGTTCATCAAATTGAAAATTTCACATATTCAAAAAAAAAGTTCACGAATTCAAAAGTAATTCATCGATTTTAAAAAAAAGTTCATCTATAAAATGAAAAAGTTCACGAATTCAAAAGTAGTTCATCGATTTTTTTTTAAAGTTCATCTATAAACTGTAAAGTTCATCTATTTGAAAAAAGGTTCATCGAATTTGGAAAAAGTTCATCCAAATTGAAAAAGGTTCATCAATTTGAAAAAAGTTCATCCATTTTTTAATAAAAGTGCATCAAATTTAAAAAATGTGATTCAATTTGAAAAAAGTTCATGAATTTTCAAATAAATCCAAAATTTTGAAAAAAGTTCATCAGATTTTAAAATAAGTTCATCAAAATGTTAAAAAGTTCATTCATTTCAAAAAAAGTTAATCAAGTTTGAAAAAAGTTCATCGATTTAAAGAAAAAGTTTACGAATTAGAAAAAATATCGTCTATTTGTAAACATTTCACACAATTAAAAGAAAAAAGGAAAAAACAGGAAACAAAAAAAGAAAGGGAAAAACACAGAGCACATGAAGGGCATTTCATTTATGTATAAAGAGGCGGAAAGGAGGTTTGTATTCACGAGTGAGGTTTGTGGCATAGTGGTCGCTAGATCTACTTGTCAAGTGAGGGATCGGTGCTTCGATTCCTTGCTTTGCAGCTCTCCTGTTTTGAGTTTCAAAACACGGGTGGGGGAATGGTAGATAGGCCGAGCCCAACTAGCGTCGCTGCAGGCGCCGGTTTGCGAAAACACCTGTAACCAAATAGGAAATGCCGTTGTGGAGTGCACTCGTGAGGATTTGTTTGGTCAAAAAAAAGGAGGACGTCGTTCGTTGCGGTCAAGGGCGTTGCTCGGTGTTGTCTTGTCACTGGGGGCATTGACTTGATGGCTATCACATTGGATCGATCAAGTATGTTTGCTAAAGAAGAAGAGAAAAGGCTTGGAAAGTCACATGTGGTGTAGTTGCTGTTGTACGCACACAAGAAGGCTTATGTGCTTTTTCCTTTTGAGTTCTTGGCTTTGTACGTAGATCGTGCATGAAGATGGTCAGCGACGGCGTTAGTTCGGCATGATGGTCGAAGGGAAATCAAGACAGATGATGTGCGGACGAGGCTCGTGGAGTCTAGAGCATGTCATGTGGCCAGACAAGTTCGGCTGAGTCGGGCTAGTTAGTCTTACGGATCGACAAGAGTCGGTTGGTACAGAAGACGGTGGTGGGATCGGCCAAGACGACGTAGGAGCGTGATGCTGATGGTGACCGACTTCTGGGGCGTGGAAACACGTGGCGCAACCCTGAGGGCTTGTGTGGCTTCGACAAGATTATGGCGCGGGGTTGATTCAAGGTGGTGTACACATGAAGCTTGAAGTCGACGGGGCGCGAAGGTGGACTGATCACCTACCATGGAGCCATGTTGAAGGTGGAGCTGGATTAAGGGGCTACGGTGTAAAGATCCAGGGAATCGAAACCTATTCAGTAAGTGGGAAAAGCGAGTGACATGCAGTTCGGACTGGAGCCTGATAACCCACAAGTGTAGGGGATCGCAAAAGCTTTCGAGGGTAAAGTATTCAACCCAAATTTATTGATTCGACACAAGGGGAGCCAAAGAATATTCTTGAGTATTAGCAGTTGAGTTATCAATTCAACCACACCTGGATAACTTAGTATCTGCAACAAAGTATTTAGTAGCAAAAGTGGTATGATAATAAAGGTAACGGTAGTAGAAGTAAAGATAATTCTTTTTGGGTTTTTGTAGTAGTTGTAACAGTAGCAAGGGAAAAGTAAATAAGCGAAGAACAATATGTGAAAAGCTCGTAGGCAATGGATTAGCGATGGATAATTATGCCGAATGCAATTCCTCATGTAATAGCTATAACATAGGGTGATATAGAACTAGCTCCAGTTCATCAATGTAATGTAGGCATGTATTCCGTAAATAGTCATACGTGCTTATGGAAAAGAACTTGCATGACATATTTTGTCCTACCCTCCCGTGGCAGCGGGGTCCTAGCGGAAACTAAGGATATTAAGGCCTCCTTTTAATAGAGAACCGGAACAAAGCATTAGCACATAGTGAATACATGAACTCCTCAAACTACGGTCATCACCGAGAAGTATCCCGATTATTGTCACTTCGGGGTTGTCGGATCATAACACATAATAGGTGACTATAGACTTGCAAGATAGGATTAAGAACACAAATATATTCATGAAAACATAATAGGTTCAGATCTGAAATCATGGCACTCGGGCCCTAGTGACAAGCATTAAGCATAGCAAAGTCATAGCAACATCAATCTCATAACATAGTGGATACTAGGGATCAAACCCTAACAAAACTAACTTGATTACATGGTAAATCTCATCCAACCCATCACCGTCCAGCAAGCCTATGATGGAATTACTCACGCACGGTGGTGAGCATCATGAAATTGGTGATGGAGGATGGTTGATGATGACGACGGCGATGAATCCCCCTCTCCGGAGCCCCAAACGGACTCCAGATCAACCCTCCCAAGAGAGATTAGGGCTTGGCGGCGGCTCCGTGTCGTAAAACGCGATGAAACTTTCTCTCTGATTTTTTTTCTCCCCGAACGTGAATATATGGAGTTGGAGTTGAGGCCGGTGGAGGTCCAGGGGGCCCACGAGATAGGAGGTCACGCCCTAGGGGGCGCCCCTGTCTCGTGGACAGCCTGTGGGCCCCCTGGTGTATTTCTTTTCCCCAGAAATTCTTATTAATTCCAAAAAGTGCCTCCGTGGATTTTCAGGACATTCCGAGAACTTTTCTTTTCTACACATAAAACAACATCATGGCAGTTCTGCTGAAAACAGCATCAGTCCGGGTTAGTTTCATTCAAATCATGCAAGTTAGAGTCCAAAACAAGGGCAAAAGTGTTTGGAAAAGTAGATACGTTGGAGACGTATCGACTCCCCCAAGCTTAAACCTTTGCTTGTCCTCAACTAATTCAGTTGATAAACTGAAAGTGATAAAGAAAAACTTATACAAACTCTCTTTGCTTTTGTTGTTGTAACATGAAAAGCCAACATTCAAGTTTCAGCAAATATTATGAACTAACCATACTCACAATAACACGTAGCTCTCACAATTACTCATATCAATAACATAATCAGCTAGCAAGCCATAATAGTAAAACTCGGATGACAACACTTTCTCAAAATAATTATAACATGATATAACAAAATGGTATCTCGCTAGCCCTTTCTGAGACCGCAAAACATAAATGCAGAGTACCTTTAAAGATCAAGGACTGACTAAACATTGTAATTCATGGTAAAACAGATCCAGTCAAGTCATACCCAATATAAACCAATAGTAATGAATGCAAATGATAGTGTGCTCTCCAGCGGGTGCTTTTAATAAGAAGGGTGATGACTCAACATAAAAGTAAATAGACAAGCCCTTCGCAGAGGGAAGCAGGGATTTGTAGAGGTGCCAGAGCTCGATTTTAAAATAGAGATTGAATAACATTTTGAGTGGCATACTTTCACTGTCAACGCAACAACTATGAGATGGTTGTATCTTCCATACGACATGCATTATAGGCAGTTACCAAACAGAATGGTAAAGGTTTGTACTCCCCCAACCACCAACAAGCATCAATCCATGGCTTGCTCGAAACAACGAGTGCCTCCAACTAACAACAGCTCTGGGGGAGTTTTGTTTAATTATTTTGATTTGCTTTGATCTTTTTGGATCACGGGACTGGGCATCCCGATTACCGGCCCTTTCTCGTGAATGAGGACCGGAGTCCACTCCTCTTGAGAATAACCCACCTAGCATGGAAGATATAGGCAGCCCTAGTTGTAACTGCTGGGGAACGTAGTAATTTCAAAAAAAAAATCTTACGCACACGCAAGATCATGGTGATGCATAGCAATGAGAGGGGAGAGTGTTGTCCACGTACCCTCGTAGACCGAAAGCGGAAGCGTTAGAACAACGCGGTTGATGTAGTCGTACGTCTTCACGGCCCGACCGATCAAGCACCGAAACTACGGCACCTCCGAGTTCTAGCACACGTTTAGCTCGATGACGTCCCTCGAACTCCGATCCAGCCGAGTATCGAGGCAGAGTTCCGTCAGCACGATGGCGTGGTGACGATCTTGATGTTCTACCATCGCAGGGCTTCGCCTAAGCACCGCTACAATATTATCGAGGAGGACTATGGTGGAGGGGGCACCGCACACGGCTAAGAGATCAAGAGATCAATTGTTGTGTCTCCAAGGGGTGACCCCTCCCCGTATATAAAGGAGTGGAGGAAGGGGAGGGCCAGCCCTCTCTATGGCGCGCCCTAGGAGGAGTCCTACTCCCACCGGGAGTAGGATTCCCCCCTTCCAAGTAGTAGAAGTAGGAGTCGAGGAAAGGGGAGAGAGAAGAGAAGGAAGGAGGGGGCGCAGCCCCTCCCCCTAGTCCAAGTCGGACTAGGGCTTGGGGGGCACCCAACCTCTCCTCTCTCTTTCCCCTAAAGCCCAATAAGGCCCATATACTCCTCGGCGAATTCCCGTAACTCTCCGATACTCCGAAAAATACCCGAATCACTCGGAACCTTTCCGATGTCTGAATATAGTCGTCCAACATATCGATCTTTACGTCTCGACCATTTCGAGACTCCTCGTCATGTCCCCGATCTCATCCGGGACTCCGAATTCCTTCGGTACATCAAAACACATAAACTCATAATATAACCGTCAACGAAACCTTAAGCGTGCGGACCCTACGGGTTCGAGAACTATGTAGACATGACCGAGGCACGTTTCTGGTCAATAACCAATAGCGGAACCTGGATGCTCATATTGGCTCCTACATATTCTACGAAGATCTTTATTGGTCAAACCGCATAACAACATACGTTGTTCCCTTTGTCATTGGTATGTTACTTGCCCGAGATTCGATCGTCGGTATCTCAATACCTGGTTCAATCTCGTTACCGACAAGTCTCTTTACTCGTTCCGTAATACATCATCCTGCAACTAACTCATTAGTTACAATGCTTGCAAGGCTTATAGTGATGTGCATTACCGAGTGGGCCCAGAGATACCTCTCCGACAATCGGAGTGACAAATCCTAATCTCGAAATACGCCAAACCAACAAGTACCTTTGGAGACACCTGTAGAGCACCTTTATAATCACCCAGTTACGTTGTGACGTTTGGTAGCACACAAAGTGTTCCTCCGGTAAACGGGAGTTGCATAATCTCATAGTTATAGGAACGTGTATAAGTCATGAAGAAAGCAATAACAACATACTAAACGATCAAGTGCTAAGCTAACAGAATGGGTCAAGTCAATCACATCATTCTCCTAATGATGTGATCATGTTAATCAAATGACAACTCATGTCTATGGTTAGGAAACTTAACCATCTTTTATTCATGAGCTAGTCAAGTAGAGGCATACTAGTGACACTGTTTGTCTATGTATTCACACATGTATTATGTTTCCGGTTAATACAATTCTAGCATGAATAATAAACATTTATCATGATATAAGGAAATAAATAATAACTTTATTATTGCCTCTAGGGCATATTTCCTTCAGTCTCCCACTTGCACTAGAGTCAATAATCTAGTTCACATTGCCATGTGATTTAACACCAATATTCACATCGGTATGTGATTAATACCCATAGTTCACATCGTCATGTGATCAAAACCCAAAGGGTTTACTAGAGTCAATAATCTAGTTCACATCGCTATGTGATTAACACCCAAAGAGTACTAAGGTATGATCATGTTTTGCTTGTGAGAGAAGTTTAGTCAACGGGTCTGTCACATTCGGAGCCGTATGTATTTTGCAAATATTCTATGTCTACAATGCTCTGCACGGAGCTACTCTAGATAATTGCTCCCACTTTCAATATGTATCTAGATTAAGACTTAGAGTCATCTGGATCAGTGCCAAAACTTGTATCGACGTAACCCTTTACGACGAACCTTTTGTCACCTCCATAATCAAGAAACATATCCTTATTCCACTAAGGATAACTTTGACCAATGTCCAGTGATCTACTCCTAGATCACTATTGTACTCCCTTGCCAAACTCAGAGCAAGGTATACAATAGGTCTGGTACACAACATAGCATACTTTATAGAACCTATGACTGAGGCATAGGGAATGACTTTTCATTATCTTTCTATTTTCTGCCGTGGTCGGGCTTTGAGTCTTACTCAACTTCACACCTTGCAACACAGGAAAGAACTCCTTCTTTGACTGTTCCATTTTGAATTACTTCAAAATCTGATCAAGGTATGTACTCATTGAAAAATCTTATCAAGCGTCTTGATCTATCTCTATAGATCTTGATGCTCAATGTGTAAGCAGTTTCACCGAGGCCTTTCTTTGAAAAACTCTTTTCAAATACTCCTTTATGCTTTCCAGAAAATTCAACATTATTTCCGATTAACAATATGTTATTCGCATATACTTATCAGAAATGCTGTAGTGCTCCCACTCACTTTCTTGTAAATACAGGCTTCTCCAAAAGTCTGTATAAAACCATATGCTTTGATCAACTCATCAAAGCATATATTCCAACTCTGAGATGCTTGCACCAGTCCATAGATGGATCACTGGAGCTTGCACACTTTGTTAGCACCTTTAGGATTGACAAAACCTTCTGGTTGCATCATATACAACTTCTTCTTTAACAAATCCATTAAGGAATGTAGTTTTGACATCCATTTGCTAAATTTCATAAAATGTGGCAATTGCTAACATGATTCGGACAGACTTAAGCATCGATACGAGTGAGGAAAAACTCATCGTAGTCAACATCTTGAACTTTGTCAAAAACCTTTTTCGACAAGTCTAGCTTTGTAGATAGTAACACCACTATCAACGTCCGTCTTCCTCTTGAAGATCCATTTGTTTTCTATGGCTTTCCGATCATCGGGCAAGTCCACCAAAGTCCACACTTTGTTCTCATACATGGATCCTATCTCAGATTTCATGGCCTCCAGCCATTTCGCGGAATCTGGGCTCATCATCGCTTCCTCATAGTTCGTAGGTTTATCATGGTCTAGTAACATGACTTCCAGAATAGAATTACCGTACCACTCTGGTGCAGATCTCACTCTGGTTGACCTACGAGGTTTGGTAGTAACTTGATCTGAAGTTTCATGATCAATATCAATAGCTTCCTCACTAATTGGTGTAGGTGTCACAAAAACAGATTTCTGTGATGAACTACTTTCCAATAAGGGAGCAGGTACAGTTACCTCATCAAGTTCTACTTTCCTACCACTCACTTCTTTCGAGAGAAACTCCTTCTCTAGAAAGGATCCATTCTTAGCAACGACTATCTTGCCTTCGGATCTGTGATAGAAGGTGTACCCAATAGTTTCCTTTGGGTATTCTATGAAGACGCACTTCTCCGATTTGGGTTCGAGCTTATCAGGTTGAAACTTTTTCATATAAGCATCGCAACCCCAAACTTTAAGAAACGACAACTTTGGTTTCTAGGCAAACCACAGTTCATAAGGCGTCGTCTCAACGGATTTTGATGGTGCCCTATTTAAAGTGAATGCAGCTGTCTCTAATGCATAACCCTAAAACGATTGTGGTAAATCGGTAAGATACATCATAGATCGCACCATATCCAATAAAGTGCGGTTACGACGTTTGTACACACCATTATGTTGTGGTGTTCCATGTGGCGTGAGCTATGAAACTATTCCACATTGTTTTTAAATGAAGGCCAAACTCGTAACTCAAATATTCTTCTCCACGATCAGATTGTAGAAACTTTATTTTCTTGTTATGATGATTCTCCACTTCACTCTGAAATTCTTTGAACCTTTCAAATGTTTCAGACTTTGTGTTTCATTAAGTAGATATACTCATATCTGCTCAAATCATTTGTGAAGATCAGAAAATAATGATACCCGCCACGAGAATCAACACTCATTGGACCGCATACATCGGTATGTATTATTTCCAACAAGTCAGTAGCTCGTTCCATTGTTCCGGAGAACGGAGTTTTAGTCATCTTGCTCAAAAGGCACGGTTCGCAAGCATAAAATGATTCATAACCAAGTGATTCCGAAAATCCATCTTTATGGAGTTTCTTCATGCGCTTTACACTGATATGACCCAAATGGCAGTGCCACAAATAAGTTGCACTATCATTATTAACTTTGCATATTTTGGCATCAATATTATGAATATGTGTATCACTACGATAGAGATCCAACAAACTATTTTCATTGGGTGTATGACCATTGAAGGTTTTATTCATGTAAACAGAACAACAATTATTCTCTGACTTTAAATGAATAACCTTATCGCAATAAACATGATCAAATAATATTGATGCTCAACGCAAACGCCAAATAACATTTATTTAGGTTTAACACTAATCCCGAAAGTATAGGGAGTGTGCGATGATGATCATATCAATCTTGGAACTACTTCCAACACTCATCGTCACTTCACCCACAACTAGTCTCTGTTTATTTTGTAACTCCTGTTTCGAGTTACTAATATTTAGCAACCGAACAAGTATCAAATACCCAGGGGCTACTATAAATACTAGTAAGGTACACATTAATCACCTGTATATCAAATATACCCTTGTTCACTTTGCCATCCTACTTATCTACCAAATATTCAGGGCATTTCTGCTTCTAGTGACCATTCCCTTTGCAGTAGAAGCACTCAATTTCAGGCTTTGGTCCAGCTTTGGGCTTCTTCATGGGAGTGACAACTTGCTTGCCATTCTACATGAAGTTCCCTTTCTTTTCCCTTTGCCCTTTTCTTGAAACTAGTAGTCTTGTCAATCATCAACACTTGATGTTCTTTCTTGATTTCTACCTTCGTCGATTTCAACATCACGAAGAGCTCGGGAATCATTCTCGTCATCCTTTGCATACTATAGTTCATCACGAAGTTCCAGTAACTTGGCGATGGTGACTAGAGAACTCTGTCAATAACTATATTATCTGGAAGATTAACTCCCACTTGATTCAAGTGATTGTAGTACCCAGACAATCTGAGCACGTGCTCACTAGTTGAGAAATTCTCCTCCATCTTTTAGCTATAGAATTTGTTGGAGACTTCATATCTCTCAACTCGGGTATTTGCTTGAAATATTAACTTCAACTCCTGGAACATCTCATATGGTCCATGACATTCAAAACGTCTTTGAAGTCCCGATTCTAAGCCGTTAAGCATGGTGCACTAAACTATCAAGTAGTCATCATATTGAGCTAGGCAAACGTTCATAACGTCTGCATCTGCTCTTGCAATAGGTCTGTCACCTAGCGGTGCATCAAGGACATAATTCTTCTGTGCAGCAATGAGGATAAACCTCAGATCACGGATCTAATCCGCATCGTTGCTACTAATATCTTTCAACATAATTTTTCTCTAGGAACATATCAAAAATAAACATAGGGAAGCAACAACGCGAGCTATTGATCTACGGCATAATTTGCAAAATACTATCAGGAATAAGTTCATGATAAATTAAAGTTCAATTAATCATATTACTTAAGAACTCCCACTTAGATAGACATCCCTCTAATCATCTAAGTGATCATGTGATCCAAATCAACTAAACCATGTCCGATCATCACGTGAGATGGAGTAGTTTTCAATGGTGAACATCACTATGTTGATCATATCTACTATATGATTCACGCTTGACTTTTCGGTCTCCTATGTTCCGAGGCCATATCTGTATATGCTAGGCTCGTCAAGTTTAACCTGAGTATTCCACGTGTGCAACTGTTTTGCACCAGTTGTATTTGAATGTAGAGCCTATCACACCCGATCATCACATGGTGTCTCAGCACGAAGTACTTTCGCAACGGTGCATACTCAGGGAGAACACTTATACCTTGAAATTTAGTGAGAGATCATCTTATAAAGCTATCATCGAACTAAGCAAAATAAGATGTATAAAAGATAAACATCATATGCAATCAATATGTGACATGATATGGCCATGATCATCTCGCGTCTTTGATCTCCATCTCCAAAGTACTGTCATGATCTCCATCGTCACCGGCATGACACCATGATCTCCATCATCTTGATCTATATCAATGTGTCGTCACATGGTCGTATCGCCAACTATTGCTCTTGCAACTATTGCTATCGCATAGCGATAAAGTAAAGCAATTGTTTGTTTCTTGCATCTTTTGCAATAAAGAGACAACCATAAGGTTTCTGCCAGTTGCCGATAACTTCAACAAAACATGATCATCTCATACAATAAAATATAGCATCACGTCTTGACCATGTCACATCACAACATGCCCTGCAAAAACAAGTTAGACGTCCTCTACTTTGTTGTTGCAAGTTTTACGTGGCTGCTATGGGCTTAGCAAGAACCGTTCTTACCTACGCATCAAAACCACAACGATAGTTCGTCAAGTTAGTGTTGTTTTAACCTTCTCAAGGACCGGGCGTAGCCACACTCGGTTCAACTAAAGTTGGAGAAACTGACACCCGCCAGCCACCTGTGTGCGAAGCACGTCGGTAGAACCAGTCTCACGTAAGCGTACGCGTAATGTCGGTCCGGGCCGCTTCATCTAACAATACCGCCGAACCAAAGTATGACATGCTGGTTAGCAGTGTGACTTGTATCGCCCACAACTCACTTGTGTTCTACTCGTGCATATAACATCTATGCATAAAACCTGGCTCAGATGCCACTGTTGGGGAACGTAGTAATTTCAAAAAAAAAATCTTACGCACACGCAAGATCATGGTGATGCATAGCAACGAGAGGGGAGAGTGTTGTCCACGTATCCTCGTAGACCGAAAGCGGAAGCGTTAGAACAACGCGGTTGATGTAGTCGTACGTCTTCACGGCCCGACCGATCAAGCACCGAAACTACGGCACCTCAAAGTTCTAGCACACGTTCAGCTCGATGACGTCACTCGAACTCCGATCCAGCCGAGTGTCGAGGCAGAGTTCCGTCAGCACAACGGCGTGGTGACGATCTTGATGTTCTACCGTCGCAGGGCTTCGCCTAAGCACCGCTACAATATTATCAAGGAGGACTATGGTGGAGGAGGCACCGCACACGGCCAAGAGATCAAGAGATCAATTGTTGTGTCTCCAAGGGTTGCCCCCCTCCCCGTATATAAATGAGCTGGAGGAAGGGGAGGGCCGGCCGTCTCTATGACGCGCCCTAGGAGGAGTCCTACTCTCACCGGGAGTAGGATTCCCCCTTCCAAGTAGTAGAAGTAGGAGTCAAGGAAAGGGGAGAGAGAAGAGAAGGAAGGAGGGGGTGCAGCCCCTCCCCCTAGTCCAATTCGGACTAGGCCTTGGGGGTGGCGCCCAACCTCTCCTCTCTCTTTCCCCTAAAGCCCAATAAGGCCCATATACTCCCTGACAAATTCCTGTAACTCTCCGGTACTCCGAAAAATACTTGAATCACTCGGAACCTTTCCGATGTCCGAATATAGTCGTCCAATATATCGATCTTTACGTCTCGACCATTTCGAGACTCCTCGTCATGTCCCCGATCTCATCCGGGACTCCGAACTCCTTCGGTACATCAAAACACATAAACTCATAATATAACCGTCAATGAAACCTTAAGCGTGCGGACCCTACGGGTTCGAGAACTATGTAGACATGACCGAGGCACATTTCCAGTCAATAACCAATAGCGGAACCTGGATGCTCATATTGGCTCCTACATATTCTACGAAGATTTTTATCGGTTAAACCGCATAACAACATATGTTGTTCCCTTTGTCATCGGTATGTTACTTGCCCGAGATTCGATCGTCGGTATCTCAATACCTAGTTCAATCTTGTTACCAGCAAGTGTCTTTACTCGTTCCATAATACATCATCCTGCAACCAACTCATTAGTTACAATGCTTGCAAGGCTTATAGTGATGTGCATTACCGAGTGGGCCTAGAGATACCTCTCCGACAATCGGAGTGACAAATCCTAATCTCGAAATACGCCAACCCAGCAAGTACCTTCGGAGACACCTGTAGAGCACCTTTATAATCACCCAGTTACGTTGTGACGTTTGGTAGCACACAAAGTGTTCCTCCGGTAAACGGGAGTTGCATAATCTCATAGTTATAGGAACGTGTATAAGTCATGAAGAAAGCAATAGCAACATACTAAACGATCAAGTGCCAAGCTAACGGAATGGGTCAAGTCAAGTCAATCACATCATTCTCCTAATGATGTGATCCCGTTAATCAAATGACAACTCATGTATATGGTTAGGAAACTTAACCATCTTTGATTCACGAGCTAGTCAAGTAGAGGCATACTAGTGACACTCTGTTTGTCTATGTATTCACACATGTATTATGTTTCCGGTTAATACAATTCTAGCATGAATAATAAACATTTATCATGATATAAGGAAATAAATAATAACTTTATTATTGCCTCTAGGGCATATTTCCTTCAGTAACATGAGTTGCTCGAGCATACAAAACAGAATTTCATTTGAAGGTTTAGAGTTTGGCACATACAAATTTACTTGGAACGTCAGGTAAATACCGCATATAGGAAGGTATTGTGGACTCATATGGAACAGCTTTGGGGTTTAAGGAGTTTGGATGCACAAGCAACATTCCCGCTTAGTACAGGTGAAGGCTAGCAAAAGACTGGGAAGCGACCAACTGAGAGAGCGACAATAGTAGTAAACATGCATTAAAATTAATTTACATCGAGTACAAGCATGAGTAGGATATAATCCACCATGAACATAAATATCGTGAAGGCTATGTTGATTTGATTCGACTACATGCGTGAACATGTGCCAAGTCGAGTCACTCAATTCATTCAAAGGAGGATACCATCCCATCATATCACATCATAATCATTCTAATAGCATGTTGGCACGCAAGGTAAACCATTATAACTCATAGCTAATCAAGCATGGCACAAGCAACTATAATCTCCAAATGTCATTGCAAATATGTTTACTTCATAATAGCTGACTCAGAAATGATGAACTCATCATATTTACAAAAACAAGAGAGGTCGAGTTCATACCAGCTTTTCTCATCTCAATAAGTCCATCATATATCGTCATTATTGCCTTTCACTTGCACGACCGAACGATGTGTATAATAATAAGAGTGCATGTGCATTGGACTAAGTTGGAATCTGCAAGCATTCAACTCAAGAGAGAAGACAAGTAATATGGGCTCTAAGTTAAATAAACAATCATGCAAATGAGAGCCACTAAACATTTTCAATATGGTCTTCTCGACCCCCAAAAGAAAGAAAAGAAAATAAAACTATTTACACGGGAAAGCTCCCAACAAGTAAGAAGAAGAACTAGAAATCTTTTGGGGTTTTCATTTTAATTCTACTACAAGCATGGAAATTAAACTAACTATTTTTTTCGGTTTTTCTTAAGGTTTAACAAACACACAAGAAGAAAATGAGAGAAAAGAAATTTAAACTAGCATGGATAAATCAATGAAAGTGTATGAGCACCGACGACTAGTGTGTGAACATGAATGGAAAGTCGGTGAGAAATACGTACTCCCCCAAGCTTAGGCTTTTGCCCTAAGTTGGTCTAGTACCAAGGACTGCCTGGCTGATATCCATAAGTGAAACTGGGGTTGTACTGAGATGCAGCGGCAACCGCCTCCTGAGCAGCAGCATGTTGGCGAGCTGCCTCCCCTCCCCTCTCGTATTCAGCTGCTTCCTCCCTGGTGACAACATATCTTCCTTTTGCCTGATAATCAAAAATGTAGGGAGCAGGAAGAATAACAGGGACGATGTTGCGTCTGTCATAGATTAGTCGATAATGGAGCAATTGTTCATTCCTCTCAAGAAAATGATGATTGAACATAGCTTCTTTATCCAAATAAACAGGAGGTAATCATATCCCCCTCTCGTGGGGCTATATTAAGATAATTAGCCACATGGGTTGCATAAATTCCTCCAAATAAATCCCCCTTTCTACTATTATTCTGCAACCTACGTGCAACTATTGCCCCAAGTTATAACCTGACACGGCACTCTTGAGGACACAAATATCAGGGACACACAGGTGACATGCTTCATCCTTACCGTTAATGCATCTACCAATAAAGAGAGCAAAATAATGTATAGCAGGAAAATGAATGCTCCCTATGGTAGCTTGTGCTATGTCCCTAGATTCTCCAACAGTAATACTAGCAAAAAAATCTCTAAATTCAGATTTGCGAGGATCATTAATATTACCCCACTGCGGGATTTTGCAAGCAGTTGTGAAATCCTCTAAATCCATGGTATAAGATGTATCATAAATATCAAACATGACACTAGGAGAATTACGCGTACAGTTATATTGGAACCTCCGCACAAAGGAATCAGTCAATTGATAGTACTGAGGACACTTATCTTGTAAGAAGTCCTCCAGCTCGGCATTACGCACATACGCGTCAAATTCCTCCTTGAAGCCTGCTTCGACCATAAAATCATTGGATGGCCACTCACAAGCCCGTACATTTGCGTCCCTCGGCAATTCAACATCTTGCTCACGTATAGCAATCCTTGGCCCTTTCTTTGCCGAGGAACCACCTTGGTACATTCTTCTAAGCATAATTCTTTTTCTGAAAATTTCTGAAATTTTAGTAACTTCAAAATAAAAGTGAACAAAACTAAACAAGATTGATAGCAACTACTCCTACAAGTGCCTAGAGCCTATATCATGCATTAAAATTGCTTGGGACCTCATAAATTTAACATGCAAGCTCAAGAACATGGTCACCTATGCAGCAAAATTTGCAATGAATAAAGCACTAGAACAAAAATTAATTGGACCAATGGAGGAGTCACATACCAAGCAACAATCTCCCAAAGCAGTTTTGTGCATGGAGCTTTGAGCAAGGAGATCGAAAATCGCAGCAAAACGAGCTAGAACTCGTGCTTGAGCTGGATGGGGATTTTTTTGGGTAGAAGATGAAGTGTGTGGGTGCTGGCATAAGTGGAGGGGGGCTACCAGGGGCCCACGAGACAGGGGGCGTGCCCTATAGGGGGGGGCGCCCTCCACTCTCGTGGCCTAGTGCTTGCTGAAGGAAATATGCCCTAGAGGCAATAATAAAGTTATTATTTATTTCCTCATATCATGATAAATGTTTATTATTCATGCTAGAATTGTATTAACCGGAAAGATAATACATGTGTGAATACATAGACCAACATAACGTCACTAGTATGCCTCTACTTGACTAGATCATTAATCAAAGATGGTTATGTTTCCTAACCATAGACATGTGTTGTCATTTGATTAATGGGATCACATCATTAGGAGAATGATGTGATTGACATGACCCATTCCGTTAGCCTAGCACTTGATCGTTTAGTATGTTGCTATTGCTTTCTTCATGACTTATACATGTTCCTGTAACTATGAGATTATGCAACTCCCGTTTACCGGAGGAACACTTTGTGTGCTACCAAATGTCACAACGTAACTGGGTGATTATAAAGGAGCTCTACAGGTGTCTCCAAAGATACATGTTGGGTTGGCGTATTTCGAGATTAGGTTTTGTCACTCCGATTGTCAGAGAGGTATCTCTGGGCCCTCTCGGTAATGCACATCACTATAAGCCTTGCAAGCAATGTAGCTAATGAGTTAGTTACGGAATGTTGCATTACGTAACGAGTAAAGAGACTTGCCGGTAACGAGATTGAACTAGGTATTGGATACCGACGATCGAATCTCGGGCAAGTAACATACCGATGACAAAGGGAACAACGTATGTTGTTATGCGGTTTGACCGATAAAGATCTTCGTAGAATATGTAGGAGCCAATATGAGCATTCAGGTTCCACTATTGGTTATTGACTGAGAATAGTTCTAGGTCATGTCTACATAGTTCTCGAACCCGTAGGGTCCGCACGCTTAACGTTACGATGACAATTTTATTATGAGTTTATAAGTTTTGATGTACCGAAGGTTGTTCGGAGTCCCGGATGTGATCACGGACATGACGAGGAGTCTCGAAATGGTCAAGACATAAAGATTGATATATTGGACGACTATATTCGGACACCGGAAGTGTTCCGGGTGTTTTCGGAGAAAACCGGAGTGCCGGAGGGTTACCGGGACCCCCCCGGGAGAAGTAATGGGCCTTATGGGCTTTAGTGGAGAGAGAGAGGGGCAGCCAGGATGGGCCGCGCGTCCCCTCCCCCTCTAGTCCGAATTGGACTAGGAGAGGGGGGCGGCGCCCCCCTCTTTCCCTCTCCCTCTCCCCCTTCCTTTCCCCCTCCTAGTAGGAGTAGGAAAGAGGGAGTCCTACTCCTACTAGGAGGAGGACTCCTCCTCCTTGGCGCGCCCCCTAGGGCCGGCCGGCCTCCCCCTTTCTCCTTTATATACGGGGGCAGGGGGCACCCTAGAACACACAAGTTGATCTACGTTATCGTTCCTTAGCCGTTTGCGGTGCCCCCTTCCACCATATTCCACCTTGGTCATATCGTTGCGGTGCTTAGGCGAAGCCCTGCGTCGGTAGAACATCATCGTCGTCACCACGCCATCGTGCTGACGGAACTCATCCCCGACACTTTGCTGGATCGGAGTCCAGGGATCGTCATCAAGCTGAACGTGTGCTGAACTCGGAGGTGCCGTACGTTCGGTGCTTGGATCGGTCGGATCGTGAAGACGTACGACTACATCAACCGCGTTGTCATAACGCTTCCGCTTACGGTCTACGAGGGTACGTGGACAATACTCTCCCCTCTCGTTGCTATGCATCACCATGATCTTGCGTGTGCGTAGGAATGTTTTTTGAAATTACTATGTTCCCCAACAGTGGCATCCGAGCCAGGTTTTATGCGTAGATGTCATATGCACGAGTAGAACACAAGTGAGTTGTGGGTGATACAAGTCATACTGCTTACCAGCATGTCATACTTTGGCTCAGCGGTATTGTGAGATGAAGCGGCCCGCACCGACATTACGCGTACGCTTACGCGAGACTGGTTTCACCGTTACAAGCACTCGTGCTTAAAGGTGACTGGCGGGTGTCTGTCTTTCTCACTTTAGCTGAATCGAGTGTGGCTACGCCCGGTCCTTGTGAAGGTTAAAACAACACTAACTTGACGAACTATCGTTGTGGTTTTGATGCGTAGGTAAGAACGGTTCTTGCTCAGCCCGTAGCAGCCACGTAAAATTTGCAACAACAAAGTAGAGGACGTCTAACTTGTTTTTGCAGGGCATGTTGTGATGTGATATGGTCAAGACGTGATGCTATATTTTATTGTATGAGATGATCATGTTTTGTAACCGAAGTTATCGGCAACTGGCAGGAGCCATATGGTTGTCGCTTTATTGTATGAAATGCAAACGCCCTCTAATTGCTTTACTTTATCACTAAGCGGTAGCGATAGTCGTAGAAGCAATAGATGGCGTAACGACAACGATGCTACGATGGAGATCAAGGTGTCGCGCCGGTGACGATGGTGATCACGACGGTGCTTCAAAGATGGAGATCACAAGCACAAGATGATGATGGCCATATCATATCACTTATATTGATTGCATGTGATGTTTATCCTTTATGTATCTTATCTTGCTTTGATTGACGGTAGCATTTTAAGATGATCTCTCACTAAAATTATCAAGAAGTGTTCTCCCTGAGTATGCACCGTTGCGAAAGTTCTTCATGCTGAGACACCACGTGATGATCGGGTGTGATAGGCTCTACGTTCAAATACAACGGGTGCAAAACAGTTGCACACGCGGAATACTCAGGTTAAACTTGACAAGCCTAGTATATAACAGATATGGCCTCGGAACACGGAGACCGAAAGGTCGAGCGTGAATCATATAGTAGATATGATCAACATAATGATGTTCACCGTTGAAACTACTCCATCTCACGTGATGATCGGACATGGTGTAGTTGATATGGATCACATAATCACTTAGAGGATTAGAGGGATGTCTATCTAAGTGGGAGTTCTTTAGTAATATGATTAATTGAACTTAAATTTATCATGAACTTAGTACCTGATAGTATTTTGCTTGTCTATGTTTGTTGTAGATAGATGGCTCGTGCTGTTGTTCCGTTGAATTTTAATGTGTTCCTTGAGAAAGCAAAGTTGAAAGATGATGGTAGCAATTACATGGACTGGGTCCGTAACCTGAGGATTATCCTCATTGCTGCACAGAAGAATTACGTCCTGGAAGCACCGCTGGGTGCCAGGCCTGCTGCTGATGCAACTGACGATGTTAAGAATGTCTGGCAGAGCAAAGCTGATGACTACTCGATAGTTCAGTGTGCCATGCTTTACGGCTTAGAACCAGGTCTTCACCGACGTTTTGAACGTCATGGAGCATATGAGATGTTCCAGGAGTTGAAGTTAATATTTCAAGCAAATGCCCGAATTGAGAGATATGAAGTCTCCAATAAGTTCTATAACTGCAAGATGGAGGAGAATAGTTCTGTTAGTGAACACATACTCAAAATGTCTGGGTATAATAATCACTTGATTCAACTGGGAGTTAATCTTCCTGATGATAGTGTCATTGACAGAATTCTTCAATCACTGCCACCAAGCTACAAGAGCTTCGTGATGAACTATAATATGCAAGGGATGGACAAGACTATTCCCAAGCTCTTCGCAATGCTAAAAGCTGCGGAGGTAGAAATCAAGAAGGAGCATCAAGTGTTGATGGTCAACAAGACCACCAGTTTCAAGAAAAAGGGCAAAGGGAAGAAGAAGGGGAACTTCAAGAAGAACGGCAAACAAGTTGCTGCTCAAGAGAAGAAACCCAAGTCTGGTCCTAAGCCTGATACTGAGTGCTTCTACTGCAAGCAGACTGGACACTGAAAGCGGAACTGCCCCAAGTATTTGGCGGATAAGAAGGATGGCAAAGTGAACAAAGGTATATGTGATATACATGTTATTGATGTGTACCTTACTAATGCTCGCAGTAGTACCTGGGTATTTGATACTGGTTCTGTTGCTAATACTCGAAACAGGGACTACATATTAAGCGAAGATTGGCTAAGGACGAGGTGACGATGCGCGTGGGAAATGGTTCCAAAGTCAATGTGATCGCGGTCGGCACGCTACCTCTACATCTATCATCGGGATTAGTTTTAGACCTAAATAATTGTTATTTGGTGCCAGCATTAAGCATGAACATTATATCTGGATCTTGTTTGATGCGAGACGGTTATTCATTTAAGTCAGAGAATAATGGTTGTTCTATTTATATGAGTAATATCTTTTATGGTCATGCACCCTTGAAGAGTGGTCTATTTTTATTGAATCTCGATAGTAGTGATACACATATTCATAGTGTTGAACCAAAAGATGCAGAGTTGATAATGATAGTGCAACTTATTTGTGGCACTGCCGTTTAGGTCATATCGGTATAAAGCGCATGAAGAAACTCCATACTGCTGGACTTTTGGAATCACTTGATTATGAATCACTTGGTACTTGTGAACCGTGCCTCATGGGCAAGATGACTAAAACGCCATTCTCCGGAACTATGGAGCGAGCAACTGATTTGTTGGAAATCATACATACTGATGTTTGTGGTCCAATGAATGTTGAGGCTCGTGGCGGGTATCGTTATTTTATCACCTTTACAGATGATTTGAGCAGATATGGGTATATCTACTTAATGAAACACAAGTCTGAAACATTTGAAAAGTTCAAAGAATTTCAGAGTGAAGTGGAAAATCATCGTAACAAGAAAATAAAATTTCTGCGATCTGATCGTGGAGGAGAATATTTGAGTTACGAGTTTGGTTTACATTTGAAACAATGCGGAATAGTTTCGCAACTCACGCCACTCGGAACACCACAACGAAATGGTGTGTCCGAACGCCGTAATCGTACTTTACTAGATATGGTGCGATCTATGATGTCTCTTACTGATTTACCGCTATCGTTTTGGGGTTATGCTTTAGAGACGGCCGCTTTCACGTTAAATAGGGCACCATCAAAATCCGTTGAGATGACGCCTCATGAACTGTGGTTTGGCAAGAAACCAAAGTTGTCGTTTCTTAAAGTTTGGGGCTGCGATGCTTATGTGAAGAAACTTCAACCATATAAGCTCGAACCCAAATCGGAGAAATGTGTCTTCATAGGATACCCAAAAGAGACTATTGGGTACACCTTCTATCACAGATCTGAGGGCAAGATTTTCGTTGCTAAATTCGGATCCTTTCTAGAGAAGGAGTTTCTCTCGAAAGAAGTGAGTGGGAGGAAAGTAGAACTTGATGAGGTAACTGTACCTGCTCCCTTATTGGAAAGTAGTTCATCACAAGAACCGGTTCCTGTGACAACCACACCAATTAGTGAGGAAACTAATGATATTGATCATGAAACTTCGGATCAAGTTACTACTGAACCTCGTAGGTCTACCAGAGTAAGATCCGCACCAGAGTGGTACGTTAATCCTATTCTGGAGGTCATGTTACTTGACCATGACGAACCTACGAACTATGAGGAAGCGATGATGAGCCCAGATTCCGCAAAATGGCTAGAGGCCATGAAATCTGAGATGGGATCCATGTATGAGAACAAAGTATGGACTTTGGTTGACTTGCCCGATGATCGGCAAGGCATTGAGAATAAATGGATCTTTAATAAGAAGACTGACGCTGATGGTAATGTAACTGTCTATAAAGCTCGACTTGTTGTGAAAGGTTTTCGACAAGTTCAAGGGGTTGACTATGATGAGACTTTCTCACCCGTAGCGATGCTTAAGTCTGTCCGAATCATGTTAGCGATTGCTGCATTTTATGATTATGAAATTTGGCAAATGGATGTCAAAACTGCATTCTTGAATGGATTTCTGGAAGAAGAGTTGTATATGATGCAACCAGAAGGTTTTGTTGATCCAAAAGGTGCTAACAAAGTGTGCAAGCTCCAGCGATCCATTTATGGACTGGTGCAAGCATCTCAGAGTTGGAATAAACGCTTTGATAGTGTGATCAAAGCATATGGTTTTATACAGACTTTTGGAGAAGCCTGTATTTACAAGAAAGTGAGTGGGAGCTCTGTAGCATTTCTGATATTATTGTAGATGACATATTATTAATTGGAAATGATATAGAATTTCTGGATAGCATAAAGGGATACTTGAATAAAAGTTTTTCTATGAAAGACCTCAGTGAAGCTGCTTACATATTTGGGCATCAAGATTTATAGAGATAGATCAAGACGCTTAATAGGACTTTCACAAAGCACATACCTTGATAATGTTTTGAAAAATTTCAAAATGGATCAGGCAAAGAAAGGGTTCTTGCCCGTACTACAAGGTGTGAAGTTGAGTCGGACTCAATGCCCGACCACAGCAGAAGATAGAGAGAAAATGAAAGATGTTCCCTATGCTTCAGCCATAGGCTCTATCATGTATGCAATGCTGTGTACCAGACCTGACGTGTGCTTAGCAATAAGCTTGGCAGGAAGGTACCAAAGTAATCCAGGAGTGGATCACTTGATAGCGGCCAAGAACATCCTGAAATACCTGAAAAGGACTAAGGATATGTTTCTCGTATATAGAGGTGACAAAGAGCTAGTCGTAAATGGTTACGTCGATGCAAGCTTTGACACTGATCCGAACGATTCTAAATCGCAAACCGGATACGTGTTTTTATTAAACCGTGGAGCTGTAAGTTGGTGCAGTTCTAAACAAAGCGTCGTGGCGGGATCTACATGTGAAGCGGAGTACATAGCTGCTTCGGAAGCAGCAAATGAAGGAGTCTGGATGAAGGAGTTCATTTCTGATCTAGGTGTCATACCTAGTGCATCGGGACCAATGAAGATCTTTTGTGACAATACTGGTGCAATTGCCTTGGCAAAGGAATCCAGATTTCACAAGAGGACCAAGCACATCAAGAGACGCTTTTCAATTCCATTCGGGACCAAGTCCAGGTGGGAGACATAGAGATTTGCAAGATACATACGGATCTGAATGTTGCAGACCCGTTGACTAAGCCTCTTCCACGAGCAAAACATGATCAGCACCAAGACTCCATGGGTGTTAGAATCATTACTGTGTAATCTAGATTATTGACTCTAGTGCAAGTGGGAGACTAAAGGAAATATGCCCTAGAGGCAATAATAAAGTTATTATTTATTTCCTCATATCATGATAAATGTTTATTATTCATGCTAGAATTGTATTAACCGGAAACATAATACATGTGTGAATACATAGACCAACATAACGTCACTAGTATGCCTCTACTTGACTAGCTCATTAATCAAAGATGGTTATGTTTCCTAACCATAGACATGTGTTGTCATTTGATTAACGGGATCACATCATTAGGAGAATGATGTGATTGACATGACCCATTCCGTTAGCCTAGCACTTGATCGTTTAGTATGTTGCTATTGCTTTCTTCATGACTTATACATGTTCCTGTAACTATGAGATTATGCAACTCCCGTTTACCGGAGGAACACTTTGTGTGCTACCAAATGTCACAATGTAACTGGGTGATTATAAAGGAGCTCTACAGGTGTCTCCAAAGATACATGTTGGGTTGGCGTATTTCGAGATTAGGTTTTGTCACTCCGATTGTCGGAGAGGTATCTCTGGGCCCTCTCAGTAATGCACATCACTATAAGCCTTGCAAGCAATGTAGCTAATGAGTTAGTTACGGAATGATGCATTACGTAATGAGTAAAGAGACTTGCCGGTAACGAGATTGAACTAGGTATTGGATACTGACGATCGAATCTCGGGCAAGTAACATACCGATGACAAAGGGAACAACGTATGTTGTTATGCGGTTTGACCGATAAAGATCTTCGTAGAATATGTAGGAGCCAATATGAGCATCCAGGTTCCGCTATTGGTTATTTACCGAGAATAGTTCTAGGTCATGTCTAAATAGTTCTCGAACCCGTAGGGTCCGCACGCTTAACGTTACGATGACAGTTTTATTATGAGTTTATAAGTTTTGATGTACCGAAGGTTGTTCGGAGTCCCGGATGTGATCATGGACATGACGAGGAGTCTCGAAATGGTCGAGACATAAAGATTGATATATTGGACGACTATATTCGGACACCGGAAGTGTTCCGGGTGTTTTCGGAGAAAACCGGAGTGCCGGAGGGTTACCGGAACCCCCCCGGGAGAAGTAATGGGCCTTATGGGCTTTAGTGGAGAGAGAGGGGCAGCCAGGATGGGCCCACGCCCCCTCCCCCTCTGGTCTGAATTGGACTAGGAGAGGGGGGGGGCGCCCCCCTCTTTCCCTCTCCCTCTCCCCCTTCCTTTCCCCCTCCTAGTAGGAGTAGGAAAGAGGGGGTCCTACTCCTACTAGGAGGAGGACTCCTCCTCCTTGGCGCGCCCCCTAGGGCCGGCCGGCCTCCCCCCTTGCTCCTTTATATACGGGGGCAGGGGGCACCCTAGAACACACAAGTTGATCTATGTGATCGTTCCTTAGCCGTGTGCGGTGCCCCCCTCCACCATATTCCACCTCGGTCATATATCGTTGCGGTTCTTAGGCGAAGCCCTGCATCGGTAGAACATCATCATCGTCACCAAGCCGTCGTGCTGACGGAACTCATCCCCGACACTTTGCTGGATCGGAGTCCGGGGATCATCATCGAGCTGAACGTGTGCTGAACTCGGAGGTGCCGTATGTTCGGTGCTTGGATCGGTCGGATCGTGAAGACGTACGACTACATCAACTGCGTTGTCACGGTCTACGAGGGTACGTGGACAATACTCTCCCCTCTCGTTGCTATGCATCACCATGATCTTGCGTGTGCGTAGGATTTTTTTTTGAAATTACTACGTTCCCCAACACTTGCCCCTCCTACAGTGATTTCAGTGCCTAAAATCCTCAAATATTCCAGAAAAAATCATACTAAATTTGCAGGGCATTTGGAGCACTTTTATTTTCGGACTATTTTTTAATGCAGAGATAATTCAGAAAACAGACAGATAATACTATTTTTGCTTTATTTATTCTAAATAACAGAAAGTAAAAAAGAGGGCACAGAAGGTTGTGCCTTCTAGTTTCATCCATCTCGTGATCATCAAAATGAACCCACTAACAAGGTTGATCAAGTCTTGTTAACAAACTCATTCCGAATAACACGGAACCGGAGAAATTTCGAATAACACTAAGTTACCTCAACGGGGATATGAAAATCCCCAACAATAAGAATATCATACTTTTTCTTGACAGTGGGGAGAGGAAATTCAAAACCTCCAATAATAATAGTTGGAACTTGTCCAATAGAATTGATGCTATGAACTTGAGATTGTTTCCTCGGAAAGTGTACCGTATGCTCATTACCATTAACATGAAAAGTGACATTCCTTTGTTGCAATCAATAACAGCCCCTGCAGTATTAAGAAAAGGTCTACCAAGGATAATAGACATACTATCGTCCTCACGAATATCAAGAATAACAAAGTCCGTTAAGATAGTGACATTTGCAACCACAACAGGCACATCCTCACATATACCGATAGGTATAGCAGTTGATTTATTAGCCATTCGCAAAGATATTTCAGTAGGTGTCAACTTATTCAATTCAAGTCTACGATATAAAGAGAGAGGCATAACACTAACACCGGCTCCAAGATCACATAAAGCAGTTCTAACGTAATTTCTTTTAATGGAGCACGGTATGGTTGGTACCCCCAGATCTCCAAGTTTCTTTGGTATTCCACCCTTAAAAGTGTAATTAGCAAGCATGGTGGAAATTTCAACTTCCGGTATCTTTCTTTTATTTGTAATGATATCCTTCAAATACTTAGCATAAGGATTTACTTTAAGCATATCAGTTAAGCGCATACGTAAGAAAATAGGTCTAATCATTTCAGCAAAGCGCTCAAAATCCTCATCATCCTTTGACTTGGATGGTTTAGGAGGAAAGGGCATGGGTTTCTGAACCCATGGTTCTCTTTCTTTACCGTGCTTCCTAGCAACGAAATCTCTCATATCATAACGTTGATTCTTTGATTGTGGGTTATCAAGATCAACAACAGGTTCAATCTCTACAACATTGTTTTTTCTAGGTTGAGTATCAACATGAACATTATCGTTAACATTATCACTAGGTTCAAGTTCATCACCTGATTGTGTTTCAGCATCAGAAACAGAAATATCATTAGGATTCTTAGGTGTGTCTACAGTAGGTTCACTAGAAGCATGCAAAGTTCTATCATTTTTCTTTTTCTTCTTTTTAGAACAACTAGGTGCCTCTAAATTATTTCTCTGAGAATCTTGCTCGATTCTCTTAGAGTGGCCTTCAGGATACAAAGGTTCCTGAGTCATTCTACCAGTTCTAGTAGCCACTCTAACAGCAAAGTCATTTTTATTATTTAATTCCTCAAGCAAATCATTTTGAGCTTTAAGTACTTGCTTAGCTTGAGTAGCAACCATAGAAGCATATTTGCTAACGAGGTGAAGTTCATCTTTAACTCTAGCCAGATTATCACTTACACGTCCTATCTCGAGAGCATTATTCTTTAACTCTCTACCAATATAAGCATTAAAAATTTCTTGTCTAGCCATAAAATCATCAAATTCATCTAAGCACGGGCTATGAAATTTAGTGGAGGGGATTTTAACTTTATCATATCTATAGAGAGAATTTACCTTTACTACCTGTGTCGGGTTATCAAGACAATGTGGTTCTTCAACAGGCGGTATATTAAGACCATGTATTTTCTTCAATAGGTGGTAAATTCTTAACATCTTCAGCTTTAATACCTTTTTCTTTCATTGACTTCTTTGCCTCTTGCATATCCTCAAGACTGAGAAATAAAAAGCATCTCTTCTTCGGAGTGGGTTTAGGAATAGGCTCAGGAGTTGGCTCAATTGGTTCAGGAATTACTTCAGGAATTGGCTCGGGAAGAGTCCAATTATTTTCATTAGTCAACATATTATTCAGTAATATTTCAGCTTCGTTGACTGTTCTTTCCTTGAAAACACAACCAGCACAACTATCCAAGTAGTCCTTGGAAGCATCGGTTAGTCCATTATAAAAGATATCAAATATTTCATTTTTCTTAAGAGGATGATCGGTCAAAGCATTAAGTAACCGGAGAAGCCTCCCCCAAGCTTGTGGGAGACTCTCTTCTTTGATTTGCACAAAATTATATATTTCTCGCAAGGCAGCTTGTTTCTTATGAGCAGGGAAATATTTAGAAGAAAAGTAATAAATCATATCCTGGGGACTACGCACACAACCAGGAGCAAGAGAATTGTACCAAGTCTTAGCATCACCATTTAATGAGAACGAAAATATCTTAAGGATATAATAATAGCAAGACTTCTCATCATGAGTAAACAGGGTAGCTATATCATTCAACTTGGTAAGATGTGCCACAACAGTTTCAGATTCAAGGCCATAAAAAGGATCAGATTCAACTAAAGTAATAATCTCAAGATCAACAGAGAATTCATAATCCTTATCAGTAACACAGATAGGTGAAGTAGCAAAAGCAGGGTCAGGTTTCATTCTAGCATTAAGAGACTGCTGCTTCCATTTAGCTAATAATTTCTTAAGATCATGTCTATCATTGCAAGCAAAGATTTCCCTAGCAGCTTCTTCATTCATAACATAACCCTTAGGAACAACATGCAATACATAATCATTGGGAGAACCTTCATCATCACTATCATCAATAATAGGTTCTTCAGTAATTTCATTCCCCCTAACTCTAGCAAGTTATTCATCAAGAAATTCACCTAATGGCAAAGTAGTATCACGCACAGAAGTAGTTTCATCATGCATAGCAGAAGTGGCATCATCAATAACATGCGACATCAGAATTCATAGCAGTAGCAGGTTTAGGTGTCGCAAGCCTACTAATAACGGAAGGAGAATCTAGTGCAGAGCTAGATGGCAGTTCCTTACCTCCCCTCGTAGTTGAGGGCAAATTAGTAATTCGATCGTCTTTCAAGTTCTTCATAGTGATCAACAGATATAAATCCCAAGTGACTCAGAGAATAGAGCTATGCTCCCCGGCAACGGCGCTAGAAATTAGTCTTGATAACCCACAAGTGTAGGGGATCGCAACAACTTTCGAGGGTAAAGTATTCAATTTATTGATTCGACACAAGGGGAGCCAAAGAATATTCTTGAGTATTAGCAGTTGAGTTGTCAATTCAACCACACCTGGATAACTTAGTATCTGCAGCAAAGTATTTAGTAGCAAAAGTGGTATGATAATAAAGGTAACGGTAACAGAAGTAAAGATAATTGTTTTTGAGTTTTTGTAGTAGTTGTAACAGTAGCAACGGAAAAGTAAATAAGAGAAGAACAATATGTGAAAAGCTCGTAGGCAATGGATCAGTGATGGATAATTAAGCCAGATGCGATTCCTCATGTAATAGCTATAACATAGGGTGATATAGAACTAGCTCCAGTTCATCAATGTAATGTAGGCATGTATTCCGTAAATAGTCATACGTGCTTATGGAAAAGAACTTGCATGAAATCTTTTCTCCTACCCTCCCGTGGTAGCGGGGTCCTAGCGAAAACTAAGGGATATTAAGGCCTCCTTTTAATAGAGAACCGGAACAAAGCATTAGCACATAGTGAATACATGAACTCCTCAAACTACGGTCATCACCGAGAAGTATCCCGATTATTGTTACTTCGGGGTTGTCGGATCATAACACATAATAGGTGACTATAGACTTGCAAGATAGGATCAAGAACACACATATATTCATGAAAACATAATAGGTTCAGATCTGAAATCATGGCACTCGGGCCCTAGTGACAAGCATTAAGCATAGCAAAGTCATAGCAACATCAATCTCAGAACATAGTGGATACTAGGGATCAAACCCTAACAAAACTAACTTGATTACATGGTAAATCTCATCCAACCCATCACCGTCCAGCAAGCCTACGATGGAATTACTCACGCACGGCAGTGAGCATCATGAAATTGGTGATGGAGGATGGTTGATGATGACGACAGCGACGAATCCCCCTCTCCGGAGCCCCGGACGGACTCCAGATCAGCCCTCCCGAGAGAGATTAGGGCTTGGCGGCGGCTCCGTGTCGTAAAACGCGATGAAACTTTCTCTCTGATTTTTTCTCCCCGAACATGAATATATGGAGTTGGAGTTGAGGTCGGTGGAGGTCTAGGGGGCCCATGAGAGAGGAGGGCGCGCCCTAGGGGGGCGCCCCCTGTCTCGTGGACAGCCTGTGGCCCCCCTGATGTATTTCTTTCGCCCAGAAATTCTTATTAATTCCAAAAGGTGCCTCCGTGGATTTTTAGGACATTCTGAGAACTTCTCATTTCTACACATAAAACAACATCATGGCAGTTCTGCTGAAAACAGCGTCAGTCCGGGTTAGTTTCATTCAAATCATGCAAGTTAGAGTCCAAGACAAGGGCAAAAGTGTTTGGAAAAGTAGATACGTTGGAGACGTATCAGAGCCCAGTGGTGTGATGGAAGTGTGGAACTCGCCATCGGACGGTGATGATCGATGGTACTCTGTAGTGGGGGTTGAGTGGTGTGGGTCCGCGGCCCTTGAGACTCGACCGGGACAGCGGAGGCTCGACGCGGTAATAGCGGCGAGGCGTGCGGCACGCACGGGGCATGGAGACGGTCCGGGGCTCTGGTGGTCATACATGTGGTGAGACAACTGTGAATTTGACTCGGGATGATTACAAGCAATGGTGAAATTTCTTCAAGTTTCAGGCAGACGGTCAAGAAAGGAGCGGTGATGTTGAGTTTAGGTAACTCTAATGTGTGACACCCAATATATGAGTTGTTCACTTTCACGCAAGTCAGTGATTAGTGTGTGATGGCGTTGGACTGATACTCTGGAAGTTGGGAGCACAAACTAGAGTAACAAGGGACTTAATTTTGCTTGAGTGTTGACTGTGGTCAAGAAAAGAAGGGACTACAAGTTGTAGGTGGAGTCATATGGAGTCTTTGGAGTAGCAGCGGTACTCATGGGATAAGCTCAAGTCCAATGTACATGGAAGTTTGACGCATTAACGAATTCAAGGTGGTGGAGAATATTCACCAAGGTGGAGTTTGTTAGAGTTGTGTCGAATATAGTGTACAAGGTAGGTTACAGTTGGACTTGTAGTAGTATTCTGTTTAGATAGGATATGGAGTCGTACCCTAATAGGACACTTGTATCCTAGTCCTTTCATATATAGCGGGGGTAGACACACGATGTAACCTATGCCAACATAATAGCACAGGAACGCAGGGGAAGCCGATGGCATGTGCCGGCGTCCAGGGCGACCGGGTGCGGTATTGTAGCGGTATCATGGGGAGGAGCGTCCATAGTCAGGCCCCGGGGATGTAGCCATATCAGTGAACCTCATTAACAAATCTCGGTGTCGTGCCTCGTGTGATTGCTTGGTCCTCGGATGATCGATAGTATGCCTCGGATTTATTCTAACATCAAACTATTTTCTCGTCTTTTGCGTTTGTTTGGTTTGTGCTTGTGAGACCTGGTACCCTATCATATGGTGTGAGACATATGCTACCTTATCCTTTTATTATCTAGTTTGTCGAGTATCTTGGTAGTATGTGAGTTGCATGCTTATCCTGTTATATACTTTGCTCACTCCGACTCTAATGCATCCGAGCTTTATTTGTTCCATTACTTGTTGCTAATTCTGTCAGACTATAAAATATAGGGGGAGTATTGATCCTAATGTGTGTGCTTGCATTCCCAAGGCACCTCTAATTAGGTGCACACATTCAGGGGGAGCTCTGTCTATATTTTGTAGTTTTGGGATTCATTTACTTTTTTATATTACCTTTGTGCAAATCCCGTGTTGTCACCAATCCACCAAAAAGGGGACGATTGTTAAGGCATGTCTCTCTCTAAGTAGTTTTGGTGATTGAGGACAACGTCTTTGCGGACTAATCGTGTGCGCTGAGTATTTCAGAGTTTCATCCTTTGGCACGATACGATTGCTTCCCCTCGGAGTTTTAAGCGAAGACGGTGTAGCTCTTTCATTTCAGTTTTGGTGGGCTTGTTTCGTAGGAGTCACCATACTATCAAGAGGGGGTCCGCATTGGATATGCTAGGGCAGAATCAACACGTACACATCCCCTTTGCACCCACTGAGCCTTCCCGCGCCAATGGAGGATCTTTCATTGTTTCTTTTATGAGCCTGTTCTGGTCCCAGCGGTAGTACCGCCGTCCAAAGCGGCAGTACCACTCAAGAGCCACAGGCCGCAGTACCGCTTCCTAGTGGTAGTACTGCCTGGAGGCTCTCAGCCGTAGTGCCACTATGGTGCTGCGCTCTACAGCCTAGATTCGATGGGTTCGCCTCTCGTGTCGGGTTTTGCGGCACTAGCAGCGGTAGTAGATGCGGTAGTACCGCTCGCAAGCGGTAGTACCGCCCCTACCACCGCTGCTAGTACCACCCTGGGTCCAGTTGCTCCGCCTCAGGTCTCCCCCAGTCTACACGGCAGTACCGTGAGGAGGAGCGGTAGTACCGCTGATCCCAGCAGTAGTACCGCTGCCCCCAGCGGTAGTACCGCTCTGTGCGGGGCTAAATGTGGGTAACGGTTGGATTGTTCCCCCCCTTATAAAAGGAGGTCTTCTTCTCCAAGTTGACTTACCTCTTTTCCCCTAAGCTCCATTGTTGCTCCAAAGCTCATTTTCGCCCGATCTCTCTCCCTAGCCAATCAAACTTGTTGATTCTTTGGGGGACTGGTTGAGAAGGCCCGGATCTACACTTCCACCAAAAGAAATTTGATTCCCCCCACTAATCCCTTGCAGATCTTGTTACTCTTGGCTGTTTGAGCACCCTAGACGGTTGAGGTCACCTCGGAGCCATATTCCATTGTGGTGAACCTCCGTGGTATCGTTGGGAGCTTCGAATTAAGTTGTGGAGATAGCCCCAATCTTGTTTGTAAAGGTTCGGTCGCCGCCTTCTAAGGCACCAATAGTGGAATCACGACATCTCGCATTGTGTGAGGGCGTGAGGAGAATACGGTGGTCCTAGTGGCTTCTTGGTGAGCATTGTGCCTCCACACCGCTCGGAGACGTACTTCCCTTCAAAGGGAAGGAACTTCGGTAACACATCCTCGTCTCCACCGGCTCCGCTATTGGTTATCTCTCACCTTTACTTGTGCAAGCTCATATTGTGTTGTACTCATTGCTTGCTTGTGCGCTTGTTGTTGTGGCATCATATAGGTTGCTCACCTAGCTACATACCTAGACAACCTACTTTGATGCAAAGTTTAAATTGGTAAAAAAAGCTAAAAATTGTTAGTTGCCTATTCACCCCCCCTCTAGTCAACTATATCGATCCTTTCACCATGCCTCTCATGAAAAACCGTTCCTCTCACGAAAAAAGAGAAAACATATTTTTTTTCCGAGAGGTACGGCCGTGCCTCTCACGAAAGCAAAACCCTGCCTCTCGCGGAAGCAAAACCGTGCCTCTGATGGGAAAAAATAGAAGAGAAAATGCATTTTTTTCCGTTTCCGAGAGGCACGCCTCTCACGGAAAAAAGAGAAATCACATTTTTTTTTCCCGTTCTCGAGAGGCACGACCCGCGGAAGCAAAACCGTGCCTTTTACAGAAGAAGAAGTAAAAGAGAAAAGACATTTTTTTTCATTCTCGAGAGGCACGACCGTGCCTCTCACGGAAGAAAAAATGTGCCTCTGACGGAAAAAGAAGAAGAGAAAACACTTTTTTTTTCATTTTTGAGATGCACGGTTGTCCCTCTCACGGAATAAAAAAAAGAAAAAGCACACCTTTTTTATTTCCGAGAGGCATGGCCGTGCCTCTCATGGGAAAAAACGTGTTTTTCACACAAAAAAACCAAAAACGCGTGAAAAAAAATCGAAGGGAGCGTACAATGAGTCAACATTGGATATTTTTATATATGGTCAACATTGTTTTAAATGTTCATCATCTTTAAAAAGTGTTGATGCAATTTTCTGAAAAATGTTCATATATTGGGAAAAATGAGTTTCATTTTTTTTTCTTTTGGGCGATTTTTGTTTTTTGAGTCTTCATATATTGGAAAATGAGGCAGCATGCTGGGCCGGCGCGCTTCGATCTATTGGGGCCGACGGAGCCTGGGAGACGGTATATAAGAAGCGCTCGCCCGTCGGCACCGTATCTAGACAACCCTAGCCGTTTCCTCCCCCTAAACAAAACTAGATCGGAAACGCGCCTTGGCGCGTGGTGCCTGGCTGAACTTGTTATATCAGCATTTAAACAAAGCACAGTATCGTTGCTACATGGTATGGGATCATTTGTCAAAGTCATGGCATAAGGCAAGGCAATCACATTTACCAAACGCAAAGAAAACATGAGGAATTCTATCAGTAGAACCATTCGTCTCGAAGTTCATAGGAAATGGGAAATATATACTTGTGCCAAAAGTGAGCAAGCTCGATCAATCTACATCAAGTTCGATACATATAGCGTACTTTTCATACAGCAAAAGCAAGCCACAGCGGCAATGTGAGGCAAAAACCTACATAGTTCCACAGATGCATATTTTTGGATAGATCCACTTGATCGTCTTGACGTTCGACCTTTCATACGCCACATCACATGAACCTGCCATGAGTAGTTTGTTCAGTCACTTGAGACAGGTAACACTTTCCCCATTGACAACAGAGTTATGAACAATGAACTAAACTTTTCAAAGTTTGATTTATCAATGACAGCTACCTATGCATAGTGTCAAAACCGAAGACACGTAAGAGATTTCTTTCGATCTTTGACCAACCCTGTAGTTATTGTCGCTCTTCCGTCCACACCTTTCATCAGACGGACTTGCCCCATGGCGCATCCATCACACTACCAACATGACACAATCCTGGTAGAGATTAGAGTAGACCATGTTCTGTTAAAAGGATAAATTGGTTAGTAGTTCATGCAGTCCTATAACCCATCATATATTTTACCTAAATAGTGATACTTTTCTGCTCAATGAACAATGCAGAAGACATCAACAATACATGTATTGGTTACTAACTAAGGTGTGCTACTGCAGAAGACATGAACAATACATAACAAGCCTTGAAATAATCCATTTAAGAAGAGTATGTCTAAAATTCAATGGACAGATTTAATCTGCTCCCACATGTATGTAACAATAACATGTAGCTTGTATGGAGAAGAAAAGAAAGCAGGTCACATGATATGAAGTAAGAGAACTGAAGATTTAGCAGAAAAGTATGACTAAAAATGAATGATCTGAAGAAAGCAGGCCACATGATCATATACAAAGGACAAATTAAAAGAGAAGTAGGAAATCCTTAGCCACATGGATCTTCCTGTTTCGTGTGACCCTACCATGTCCCATTATCTGAGATAGTTCTTGTTCCTAAACTGCAGGGTAGGAGGTTCACCTTGTTGTTGTAGGTTAACTGTGCTTGGGGAGACAGTAGCTGCAGGATTGGAGGAGGCTGAAGCGAGCTCGAGTCGGTCAGTTGCAGCCACCCACAATGTTTTATCATTTTCAAGCCTGCAACACTACAACAGCATGTGAATATAAATGAAAAGTAACATCGACACATTTTTACATACTGTCATGTCCAGTGTCTCGTATTTAGAAAATAGAAGCCATTTCAAATATGATGTTTGGGACATATCTCGAGAGAAGTTCAAAAGCTAAATCTGCCTAAACATGCATTTTTTTGCATGAACACTTGGTAATCAACAACTTAATATAATTTACATCTCCAAACAATACGGTTCAGGTTGAAATGAACCTAGCATTTAATGTTAATTAAAAATAGAATATATGCAAAACTAATCCTCCAAAAACAACCTGAAGTGGAAAGCATTTTATAACATGTGTGGTTTTTCTTCGTGTCCGAAACAAATGCATGTTTACATGAAAGGAAAAGTCACAATAAACGCTATTCCGTATCTCGTTGGCAAGCTGACTGGCTACTTGCATCGAAGAATGCTTTCACCAGGGAGACTTTGCTAAAATAAGAATAGATCTCAATAGACTTGACAACAGGAGCATACAGACCTTTGTCGATGTCATTGTCATCTTTGATTTAATAGAGAAATGAGAATAGTTTGAATACCCTTTCTTTTCTGAACCTGAATACAGATATACAACTGGTGTTTGTCATTTCCAAAATCCAGCCCAAACTGAAATTATGCATGGCCATGATCCATTCAAAAATTTACAAAAAAATATCCATTCGAAAGTAGAACTGTGGCACATGATCAAACGAGGGCTCACCTTCAAAGTTAAAAGGCATCCATTCAAAAGAGTATTTACCGGCTAACAGTAACTTAATAAAATTCTACTATACTCTAAGCACACACTTATCAACCCAAAATGGATTGACCCTACTGCATTTGTATATCAGGAGGTAGCTAGTCCAGAAATAACAACAAAAGATGCAGGGTAAAGAGCACGTCTCACCTGAAGACGATAAAAGAAGAACAGAGAGTAGCAACAGATGATAGAAACAGGAATCTCTTTGGTGCTGAGTGTCCCGAGAGCTTCTCCGGTCAAGTTAAATTTCTGTAAATGTCCCGTTCAATTAGAAGACCACCATAAGTAGTGTGTATCAGTTTGAGGTACTCGTTCGACTGCTCTGCAATAACTGAAAGTATGTGCCACTTTAGTACAAAATTTGTCAAAATAGAACTTAAATGTTTAATAAACTGAAAAGATGGAAAAGAAAAACTGGAATTGAAATATATACTATTAAGATTCATTTACATGCAATGCTATTGGAGAAACAACTAAATAAATGATCATTATTTTGATCTATCATAACAACTCAATGGCCACCTCTTTCTTATTTTGTTCTCTGACCAATGATTTTTATTCATCTTCAGTTAGTATTGGTCCTTGATTTACTATAGGTGTATCGCCCACAAAAATTACAATCTTATATATGGCTTAGAAATTGGAAGTAAATAAGAATATAACTACATTCAGTCTAAATGTAGATAGCTCGTTGCTCTTTTTTTGAGAGACAGGGAGATACAGATCTAGGTGCACCAATTATGTCGATACCCAGCCAAGATACTTGGGCTTGTGACGACGACGGTCATGGAGGAGAGAACGACAGCACCAACAAAAGGACACGCTCCAAATTTAGATCGCAACTCGACCATCAACCTAGATCAGCAGTAGGAGATCATAAACTAGATCATGGAAACAGAAAGGAAACCAAGGGAGCAAGCTCACCGGTGAAATACCAATCCTACCATAAGCCTCTCTCATCCCTCGATCTCTCACAACTTACTGCCTCCCAATCTCTCTCTCAGTCTCTCACCACAACACCACCACACAACTGCCCGCCTCCCCCAAAGGCATGCACACAACAGCAGCAATATCACCACACACCCGGCCAGGGCACCGCTCGTTCCCATCACGAGCTTTTCTTTTCCACGCATGCAAAAATTGTTCTTATAAATGATGACTAACCTGCATACTAAAGAACACTGCCGTTGAATTAATCTACAAATTACTTTTTGAGCTAGAAATGGCATGTAGTTAATGGGACTATCCATTTTGGTCGATCCTGATTAGTAGATTCCAACTTTTTATGATGATCCAATACCGCAGCGACATCCTAAGCTGAGTTTTTATAGAACACATATAAAGCAGCCTGGCAACTGACCTAAACAAAGGCTCAAACTGACAGAAAACAAATAGGTGGGCAACCATATATGAGAACTCCAGCACATGGAAGGGAAGAAAAGGAAGTCATGTAAACATCTGAAAGCTGCATGGTGAGACATTTCTTAGTAAACATTGTCTTTCAAAACAACCTGGTAAAAAAGCTAAGATACAAGGGCAATTTCTATTTTTTGTGAGGCTTACTTGTCCTCTCAAATGCATAGGTAGAAAAATAGATCAACCCCAACATTTAATAGAACTCAACAGAACAACCAACAACTAATTATCTGCTTATCATATAATTACAAACTGGAAACTGGGAACAAACACGGCATGCAAAAAAAATCTAGCACATGAGAAAGGCACTTTGATTTAATTGAATTGCAACCACAATAAGCACAGAGCCTCCTTTTTTGTAACCAGCCGTGTGATTTGTTTAACCCTTAAAGTTAAATGACCAAACAGGGATTAATAAGAACAGACCAACAAACAGAACATCTAGTTAATCTAACAGAATGTGCGATTTTCCTAACCCTTAAACTAAATGATTAATGTTAGATTAATCAGACTAACACATAGATCATCTAACTAATGTAACCAGCGTGCGATGTGCTTGGCCCTTAAGCTAAATGACCAAAGCATGGACTAATCCAATAACACCAGCCCCCACCAAATCTGCCCCTCCCTCTCTCCTCCACAAGCTCCACTAATAAGCACAAAGAAATGAAAAGAAAAAAAACACCAAGCACCCATATGTGCATATGAGAACAAAATCACAGCCCTAGTAGGATGCAGCCAAGGAAGGAAAGGCACATGGCAGCAAACAAATAAGGCAGAAAAGAAAACCACTAAAATTCCTGGTAGACAATAGAAAGGACGTGTATCTTGCATCTGGTCAGTTCTTCTTTCAGTTCATTGTACCTTGCATCTGGTCAGTTCATTGAAAATTAAAGCGAACATTAGAAAGGAAAAGGTGAGAAAAGCGGTCCTCACCAAAGTACAAAATATAACTTAAACATGAATAAAATGTATTTTATATTTGACTCTCAAACACATGATGTTATTAAAGTAAGACAATAGAAAGGACGTGTAGTTTTCGAACACATTCAGATTCAGAACAGATCAAACTGGTGGAATTGATTCATCATGGTATTGAGGCACATGTATCTTCTAACTACAGAATAGTTTATTTAGAAAATGCTCTTTCAACAAAACGATTAATGGATCATCACACGGACTGATTGTTAGCATGATCTGCCATCTGGAATGTGAATGAAAGAGTAAAATATTTTTCAAGATTGTTCACCTAAATTTAGGAGAACTGCACTATAAATCAAGGCATCTTTAGATGCCTAATTGGATGAATATGTTCCTACGACCAAGGAAGTAACAATAATATAACTAATATGATATATGCATACTCCTATCTAGGTATCTAAGTTCCTGCAGGAACAGAATCTGTCACAATTCATATCCACTATTTACTATATGGTTTCATACTTATACTGGGTAGCATAGTAAATAGGCTAAACAATTAGCTGCTATATACCATGAAGAAATGTTCCTTCAATCAGTTCTTCGGTCATGAGGCAGTGGCCAGTGAGTCCATCTTTGCTCTTGCAATCCTAAACATAAAAGTACAATGACTCCACTGTCCAATTTCACGAAACGCATGACATATACAAGACATAGATGCTGGCATGTTGCTGGTATGAAACAAATCCAAAAGAAGGCAATCAACACGAAGTCCATCTTTATCAGTAATCTTCAGTCAAGCAGAATATGCACAATCAAGCTATACTGAAATGCCGCCTATTTGACCTTTGTGTCGCCTCAAGCTTCTGCATAAAGAACACACTCAGATTTTCCCAGCCAATAATCATACAAATACTCAAGTAAATTGCATTTGTTAGAAAGGACATTCCTGGTAGAAAAAACCCCATCAACACCTCTGGTATTAAAAGAAATTCAGGTCCATTGAAGTTACTAACTACTGCAGTCAAGAAAATAATAGATTTGCAATTAAAATGCGACTATATATACACAATCACACATAATCTTAAAGTACCATGTTGCCGAACCACAAAAGGCATATATTCCATGTTATCACCTAAATAATCTGGTATCATAGCAAACAATCTAATAATTACTTGCAGCAGAAAAAAACTATGTGATGCATTATTTACAAACCAATATTTTTGTATAGGGTCATAGAGATATTTCAGCATCCAAACCAATAAGACTGAAATAATCTAAGAGTACTATCAGCAACAATTACTGAACTTGTCGTCAGTCAAAAGTAACAATATGTTCAGGTGAAAGGCCTAAGCATTAAGTAAACTTAAAACCCCAAGCTATATGAATAATACCCAAGATTCTGTTGCATAGTCAGTCAATCACACTACACAAATATTAATATTAACTAACAAAAGAGAGGTAGCACAACATTCTTTTCGGGAGTATTTCCAGTCCTAGTGGAATACTACCAATTTAAACTGTCACAGGACATGCATAATATCATGTATATCGTATTATCAAGCCATAGTCCTATTGCAGAAAGTTATAGACCAAAAACATGTGCACTTTTATAAGATCACACAAATGGACAATCCAATCACCCATCAAGCATAAATACGAATTTGAGTTAATTCATTTAAATGCAAAATCAGGATAAACCAAATCAAGCAGACCAACAACATACTTGTATAAGTACTTAGATAGATCCATCCCGACTACCATGCCAATGACTCAGTACTCGACTTTAGCACCTCTATATTTAACAAAAGAATAGAAACCTCTTTTGCAAAGAGCAAGGACAGGGGTTGATACCAAATTCGTCTCCCAATCAACAGTGGAAAAGAGCAGCATACCAAATAAAGCAAGGAAGGCAACAAAAACACTCCTTTTGCAGGGACCAAGGACACGCCTAGAATCTATATCTATCCATCTCCTTGACTGTAAGAAAGCAATAGCGGGATACACTATCAACCAAGACAGAGCACATGAAATATATTCTCTAGGAACGACCGAGTAAACAGACTTGTTTCTTCAGTGCGGACTATACATAGAAAAATGATAGCAGCATGCTGATTGATGCATACAACCTCATAAAAATGATATAACAGATGCAAGTATGTTTTAGTGCCAACTGGAACAAACATAAAAATTCCAATAACAAATATGCAGGTTTGGAGTGAATATAACTTATTTTGTTCATGCCTAATATAATTACGACACAACTCTGTTTGTTCCCCACAAAAAAACAGAGAGGAAAGCAATCACATTAATAATTTGATAGGAAAAGGATGAAAAAACCTCAATTCTAGTATTCATAGTTAGAGTTGTAGGTAACCATCATATGAAAGTACTCTTATATATTTGAACATCATCAGTCAATCGGCAGCTCTATTGGCATACATCATGGGACCTGTGTAATTATGAAACCTATGCAACTAATGTACCCCATGTCGCTAATTGTACGACCATGGTCAAACGTTTTTTTAAATCTGACTATCTGAACTACCAGAAATATAATATACACTATAGGTTCCATGGCCTATGAGCTGGCTGTTCAACAAACATATTCCCAAGAGGCAGCCCTGCTATAGGGATTAGCTGAATCCGGTGCAGCTGGAGGCAATGCAGGTCATCCCAATTCATTTGCCTCCTCTCCCTATAGAACATAATTAATAAAGTGCAGAGCAGAGCTCATCTTAGAAAAAGCTCATCTTAGAAAAAGAATAACATCAATGCTCGTAGATACACATAACTGACCTTTCCTGATAAAACTTTAGGCTGAAGCCGCTTCGGTCATTCAGTGGTGAATTGAACAACTAAATATAGAGAGTCTACTGTAGTTACTCCAGTTGGCAACGTCACCCATGACAGCGACCACCCGATCAACTTGAAATCGCCGTCAATACACCCCCGCTGCATCAAGCATCAACCATGGTGAGAAAAAAATCGTTAATTCAATTGAAAATAGATGCCTAGATTACTATGCGGTCAAAACCTGAAATCTGTGATGAATCAACAACGCAAAAATAGACCATTGATGCCATATTTTATACAGATCCACACCTAAGATGAAGATCCTTCAATAAACAACATGAACACATAATGCCAAAATAAACATATCACTGAACAAACAACCATGAACACACATGATGCCAAAACAGTAGAAGCCGGATAGGATGTAGGGCTTGTTTGGATGCCGCCCCTGTATGCCCTGCCAATATTGGCAGACCAAAATATTGGCGGAAGATTTGGCCGCCCACAGCTCGCCAAAGATTTGGCGTGAAACTGAACGGGAAGACAAGAGGAAGCCTGGGCGAGCCAAATTATTGGCGTCAATCCAAACGCACATACAAAGCTGGGTCAACACCAATTTTTTGGCTTGGCACCTCCGGGCTATAAACCAAACAGACTCGTAATGCCAAAATAGTAGAAGCTGAAAAAGACAAGCACCTGTGCAACGAGGTCGACCAATCCTCGAGAGCAACAACCTATTCACTGCAGGCAGAAGAGCACTACCAACCACCAATCACGAGAACAAACCCTAATGCATCTCTGTGAAACAGGGCAAAATAGACCTAGTTAAGCATCAGATCTTGGCAGAGTTAATAGAGGGTATGTGGTTCTCTAGCAACTGGAGGCAGTAGAAGCGGACAGGAACATGGCGCTGGGGATGTGGTTCTCTAGCCACCAGCAAGTTGTCTCCTCTTCTTGTTCCTCTCTCCATCCCTACTCCATCTTCCATCGGCTTGCTGCGGCCAAGGTGGCGGCGACATTAATAAGGAAAGGAGGGGATGCAAGAGAGCGAGAGGAAGAGCACCTGACACAGCGGGGCGGGGCGGGGCGAGGCGAGCACGAAGAGCTGGGATCACCAATCGAGGATCTCGGCGGGGAGTTGACTGAAGATGTCGGCGTCGTGCTCCTCGTCCTCCCTCCGCTGCAGCTCGTCGCTCGCCGGCGTTCCCCAAGGCCTGCTGCTGCGCTGCCTTGGCCTGCTGCTGCTGCTGCTCCCCTCCGCCGCCGCTGTCGTGCTCCCCGTCCTCCCTCCGCTGCTGCTCATCGTCGTTGGGGAGGGTGGGGTGGGGGGGGGGCTCTGTTGCGGCGGATCTGGCCGCCGACGGCGCGGTTCGAGGCGGCGGCGACGTGGGTGGGAGGAGAGAGGCGTGCGGGAGGGGAGGGGAGAGCAGGCGCGCGGGAGGGGAGAGGAGGCGGCGGCGAGGCGAGAGGAGTTGGGCGCGGGGCGGAGGCGGAGGCGCGAGTGCGGGAGAAGGTGGCTAGGTCATCCCACAGGAGCGGACTCCTTTTATACCCCCTGTGTGCGGAATGACCAAAATGCCCTCGGCGGGGCAGCAAAATTACAGGCGGTGGCACGCTGGAGAGGGCGCTGCATCTCATTTTTTATCCGACGGTCGAGGGCGTTCGGGAGGGGATCCGACGGCCCAAATCACATCAAGGGAGAGATCCAACAGCTGAAAAGTTCAAATCGCTGAGGAGCCTCCTGCATCCCTCCGGTTCATATCTCTTGATAGAGGGGTGGCGGCGGTGCGAAGAAGAAAAGAGGACGAGCGGTGACATGACGACGGGAAGGAATTCGAAGGGAAGGAGAGGCGATTACTTGTTTCGCGATGAACTCTATGAGGCTGCAATATCAGTCGATGCGAGTATCCGCCGGATCCATGCCGTGGAGAAGAAGATGGCTGTGGTTGGACTTGGCTCCTCCGAGTGTACAGAAGATCTGCTCGAGTTGAAACTGGGTATGATCCAGTTGTTGGAGAAGTTCTCTCGGCAGGTCGATCCCGATACACAGAAGAAGATCTGCGGAATGCAGAGCAAGGTTCAGGATTGGATCAAAGCGCCAGAGCTGAAAATTTCTGAAACTAAGGGCGACGAGGGCAGATCGAGGCAGGGGCATGTAGACGAGGGCGAGGGCAGATCGAGGCAGAAGGATATTCCATCTCACCGCGGTGTCAAGATTTCCGAAGAGTTGAAGAATCTGCTGTTTAGCTCCATTGAGATGCAGTTCAACAATGTGGAGCCGCTGGGCGCTATCTGGAGACCCGTCGGTAGATCTGTCGAAAGGATGATTGATGACATGTTCGCAGAGGAGAGGACTTTGCTGGTTGATGTGGCTGGAGGCTTCAAATATGGTTTGTTCTCCGGGCAGTACGATGAGTTGTGGGACGGCATGTGCCAGCTAGACTCGCCAGAATCGAAATTTCTTGCCATATGCATGTTATCATGCGAGTCCTTCGTACACTGCTGCGCCACATTGAAGTTCATCTCTTCAGTTATCAACAAGCTTGGTGATTGGGTGCCAGAATTAGCACTGGCAATGAAATCTGTAGAGGAAGATGTTCCCAAAGTGGCTGAGGATGAGGATTCGGATGAGGATGTGGATGTGGACGAGTATGAGGAGGAGAAAAAGGCTGAAGCTTATTATTTTGCGGCCTATCGTAGATCCTGGGAAAGAGTATACGGCAAAGGTTGCAGCTTCGAAGACCCAAGTGAGTAGAATATTCATTCGTGCTAGCGATAGTTGAGTTAGACCCTGTTCGGAGACCCGCCACTCCACCACTCCGCTCCCGTAGCTGGGAAGAGATTCTCCAGCTCCTCGTATTTTTAGGAGCTGGAGTGACTCCGAACAGGGCCTTAGTTTTCTTTTCTTCTTTTACTTGCTGCATATCTCAAGCAAGTTAATCTGTCTCGTAAGTGTAGCGTTACTTGTTATGTTACCATATGGATTAATCTTTGTTCTTGTTGATGTAACAAATTGATACTCCCTCCATCCCACAATATAAGATCGTTTTTCAGGCTATGCTAGTACTTGAGCTCTTAAGTTAGTTCACATTAGATTTCTAATACATACTTGGTTGTGTGCAGCAATATTCAGCTCCATGCACTTCACCCACTACATGCCAGGCCACACTGGTCAAACCCCAATGGGTGCTAGATACTTGAGGACCATGGAGATCTACTCCATCAGAATCACAGAGACCGAAGGCTTCGCCCTCGAGTGGCCTCTGGAGGTGTACGGCGTGGTCGCTGCCCGAGACATGGTGGACTACCGTCGCAACCTTCTCTTCCTTCGCCCTAGGGATGACTGCCAAATCCTCACGAAAGAGGTACGCAATGGTACCTTCCTGTTCTTCTATTTCTTACTGCCTGCAGCCTTGTTGACAAGCTAATAATGCTCGCAGAATCCATTTTTGCACTTGACTGGCCCGTCTCGTGCAATTATGTCTGGGGACACTGTTACAATTGAAGCTGATCTAATGCTAAAGGGCACAGTAAGGTCCAAAGATAGAGTGCTGATCACTAAAGCCTTCCCTTCTCATGGTGATAATTATGGTGATCGTCGTGATACACTTCTCCTCCGTGGCCTTTGCACAATGGAGTTACAGTGTGAGCATCTTGAACAATCAGTCCAAGCCACTATCCTCAGTGTCTGTGTAGTACATGGCTCATTGCCTTGTGAAAATGGCATTGTTTGCTATGCACTTCTTGGAGATAAAACTGAAGGCGTTTCGTTGCTTGATTCACAAGCTGGAAAAATGCCCATTGATGAAGAGGGTAATCTCGAGCTGTCGAGGCAAGTTGTCTCTGTAAAATCAGGGGGAGGGCTGAATATTGTTATAAAGGCCTTATCAGCACGTGGAGAAGTCAGTGGAAGTGTTGCCTTCATAGCTGATTGCAGCAACGTGAGTCAAGAAAGCTGCTCCCTTGGTGGATGTGAAGTGGAGATCACTGTTGCTTGGTCCCTTCTGATTGAAAGCCAGCATATTATAGAGCTGAAGGGATCTGCAGAGCCTTATGAACATGAATTAAATCCATGTACACCTCGGATGAAGCTCGAGGAAGACGCTTGTTGAAGATGGGTTAGCATGTTAGGTGAAAATTAAGTCATGCATCTGATGTCATGTGAAGTAGACAATGTTGCTTCAGTTAACTTGTCTGTTGTATTCTGTAATGTTCCATCGTGAATTCTTCTGCTACTTGTTCGTGTATGCAGGACTAGCGTATTACATATCATTACTGCTGTTATGTCTTAACCTAGGCCTACTTTGGCATTTTTTTAGCTTATTGATGGAGCATCCTGTTGTATGGCAGTTTGCACTTGTCTGGATACCTGTTGGTTTGTCCTTGGATCTGGAGATATAGACGAGCTTTGTGTTTTCGTTCTTGCTGTTTTTCTAGTAGCCCTTGCAGTATAAATGCCAAATTGGGGCTCATGGCAGAACCTAGGCGGGAGTGTGCCGGTGTTAGAGCAGTGATGGACTGATGGGCGTCGTTGTGGGCGGAGGGGCGGGGACGACCTGGGTGTGAAGACTGCGGCATCTTTAACTGTGTGGAATAGAGCATTCCTGTATATGCAACCAAGTAAAATAAATAGTATGATAAATGTTATATTTTGGAAATTTCTTGTGATGCTATCACCATTGTCACTGCCTTATAATGGCGATTATTTGTTCAACCGTCGTGCACTATTAGTTTCGGTTTTTTGTTTGGTTTAGCACAGCGGCCTAGTTTGGCAGCACTTTTTTTTAAAAAAAAAAATCATGGTAACCCAGAACCGTAGTATTTCAATGTGTGATGGACCCGTTATCAGGCTCGTCCATTTTCCTCGTGATCTGGGCCTCCTGCAGATTTCACTTACTGCTATCCGTTGAGGAGATGGCCGTCCTGGTCCTTGAACAATACCTACGACACAGAGACATTTCTGAGCCTACCAGGTTTGTCTCGAACGACTGATTCATCAAACACGAACTTCACGTCAGTCTCTCATTCGCAAGTTATTCCGCATAGCTAAGGGATTATGCTTCGTTTGTGGAGAGAGATGGGTTCGGGGTCATGTGTGCAAAACTTCAGTGCAGTTACATCATGTTCAAGAGTTGATCTATTATATGCAGTCAGAACCAGTGCTGGCGTCTGAAAATTCTGTCAGTGAAAGTACAACAGCTTCATTCCATCAAATGCAAATATCAGTGGCTGCTGTAGGGTAGGGATTCGAATGCAGTTAGAAGTGCAGTTACAGAACAGAGTAATGGTGTTACTAGTGGATTCTGGAAGTACACATTCTTCATTTGTATCTGCACTCAATGAAAATATGTGGTGTGGACAATTTATCTTTTTCACCACGTTCAACAACTTGAGCTCATTAGTAAGTTAACGACAAGTTTTAATTAGTCTCCTTCTCTTTTTGAGTAATACCATTGCAATATGAACACACTCAAGTATTTTATTCCCTTTGGGGTAATACTACCAATGCAATATGAACACACTCAAAGTCTGGGCCATTTTCTGGCTAAAATTTCCAGCAGCATATAACAGTATAAAAGAGTTATATGGCAATGGACGAATAAGGATTGTGATGAACAAAAAGTCAAAGACTACCAGCTGCGAGAGATATGTTCCACAACAAAAATTGAACACGACAGCAACTCAGCTCTTCTGAAAACGACAAGCTATTCTGACACCATGACAAACTAACTAAGCCGTGGATGATTTCGTCTTGCTACTCGCCACCATCTTTCCTTCTTCAGCAACTGAGTATTGACGGGTCATCGACGCACCTCTCCTGGAGATGAGCCCACAATGCTCATCAACCCAGTGGCCATCATCTCTTTGTTGCCATCCACCTGGTAGTCCTTGATTGAAGCAAATACCGACTGGTAATCCTTCCTGCCAGAGTGAAATTCAGGGCACGCATCAGATTATCGTAGGTTATTGTTTCACTACGGTGCGAGGTCATATATAGCATACTGTAGGGGAGATGATTCCGGTGACGAGGCGAGGCCGGTCTTCATGGCGAGTCCAAGATATGTCAGATCGAAGAGCAGTTTGTCCCACGAGGGGCGATTCAAGCCACATTTAAGTGACCTAATCTGCGGCGGAAGCTCAGTCTTTGTTGTTCTCCTACGATGCTGATGGCATGGTTCTGCGCTTTGAACAGGAAGACGAGCAGGGTGGATACGATGACGGACACCAAGGGAGCACACACTGAGATCCAGAAAAACTTTGGCCATCTCATGCTCTGCACATACACACGCACACATAATATCAGATGAACAAGTATTAGTGCAGAACTCAGAATCAGTGATTGAAAAAGAAGAAACAGATCTGATTTTAGGATCTAGAAATGGGAAATTTTGTATCAGTTTCAGCATAGACAAACCCATAGCAAAAGCAGTCCAGAATGAAGTGAGATGGGCAGGGTCGCCACCAGCACCAGCTATCAAGAACTTTACTACTGAGAATGAACTGAGGTAGACTCAACAACTGAAAGGAGTAGATGATTTAATTTTAGGTTCTGGAAATGGGGTGTTATCTGTCAGTTCCAGAGCGAAAGCAGAGTGAAACAGGGTTGTTACCAGCACTGGGTACTCAAGTGCTCAAGACCTTTACTGTCCCCAGCTAATATTTCATTTGGAAAGAGGTCAGTGCTGAAAGAATATGTGACTGCAGAAGCATAGAGCAAAGTTCAGACTTTGCAGGTTGAACAAGTACTTGAATTGTGTGAATTTCTTAATTTTCTTTGTCAAGACCATTTTCTGAGGCACCAAAATTAGTTTGCCTTGAGAGGCGCAACGGCAACGCTATTCCTCTATGTATAGCTAGCATATATAGATCAAGCAGTAGCAGTAGCAGTTGCACAATTATGGACTTGGCAAGCTTAATTTCTGAAGCCAGCATGCATGGATTCAGTCATACAGCAAGAATGCAGATTTGGTTTTAGATTCAAAAAATGAAAAAATATGTGTAAGTTTCAGCATACACCAACTCATCAACCCGTAGCAGAAGCAGTTAAGAATGAACTTGGTTAGACAGGATTGCCACCAGCACTGGCTGTTAAATGTATGGCTCGAAACCCTTATTGTTCTTAATTTTCATCTGGAAAGAAATCAGCTCCCTCGAAACAAAATTTAGCTACAGAAGGAATAAAGATGAGATTTCTCAAATTTAATTGTGTGAATTTAATTCCCAAATTTCCCCCTTTTTTTTGTCAGCGTCGAGGGACGAAATTAGTATGATATTGAGAGTTACACCAGTATTCCTCTATAGCTAGCATAAAAGATCAGTAGTAGTTGCACTAGACGGCCTTTAGGGCGCTTGATTTCTCAAGCCAGCACCTATAGGCTACAGGTTCAGTCATTCAGCTGTTTAGCTGATGTGTCAAGAATGCGGGTTCAGTGAACTTAAGGTCACACTAGCTAGCTGCACGACGTACCCTGGTATGTACTCCCTCTGTAAACAAATATAAGAGGGTTTAGATCACTAAAATAGTAATCTAAACACTCTTATATTAGTTTACGGAGGGAGTAAGTAGCATTTGGTGTTTTTCGCGCGTAGGACAGCAGGCGATCAGCGCCGGTCATCGTGACAATTGAAGAAAGGGAGCGCGCGGGTGCAGGTACGTACCACATGTCTGGCCGCGAGCAGAAGCACCCGAAAGCATGCCCCCATCAATATCGTCTGCGACGACCACTGCACATATACACGACATCAAGCATCAGTCAAGCATGCACATCATACATGCATATGGTTCAGTGTTAGCTAGATGGATGGGTGGATGGATGACCTCGTTGGTGTGCTGGAAGACGGATGCCATGACGGGGACGATGCCCAGCAACTGAATATCGACGGGTCATCGACGCACCTCTCCACTTGTGCCAAATACAAAACCAAGTGTTGGCTACAGCTACAAATGTACTACCACCCCCTTATCACCATCAAACTCTCTCCACACTTACATACAAGTGTTAAGGCTGCAAGGAAAACAAAAATATTAGATGAGTGCGCAACTAGTTCCAAAAGACAAGAAAAATATCACCTTTCTCACGGAATGATGTTTGAAAACTACTCCCTCCGTCCCATACTATAAGATCGTTCTGCAAGCTGCTTTAGCTTGTAAAACGATCTTATATTATGGGACGGAGGGAGTAGATTTTACAATGCAAAAGAGGCAGGGTCAGAAGAAAAGTCCAAGGCAGAAGTAGTTTTTTGTTTACAAGCTACATAATAAATCTAAAATAACCACTTAGTTTTGATAAAACAAAGAGGTAGGATTTTCATAGCATGAAGTATCTATAGTATAGTAATTCCGAAAATAAAATTGCTGTAAAAAGCAAAGAGTCATAGGAAACAAAGCTTTAGAAGAGCTTGACTGCATCCATGAAAGGAGTTTACAGTGCACTCAGCAATCAAAAAGGTTCTTCCATAGATAATATGCTCAAACAAATAATAGGGCAACAAAGAAGCCAAAACCATGAGGCAATCTAAAACACTTTGGATCATGTTTTATACGTAACAAAAAGAAGAGATCAAACTAGAAACTGGATCACACTTTGGAGTCCATCCAAAATAATCATTTGTGTGGAGAATTAGTAAAAGCAAACGATGCAGTGGAGCATAATGTGAGACCTGTCTAACAGAGAAAATGCTTGGTGTGCAGCTTTCACATGCAAGTAGACCAAAACAAATCAGAGAAAGTCGACTATGTTCATCAATCATAGGCAATAAATTGAAAACAAGCAGATGTAACAGTAAATACGAGTTCCAAGTCTAGTTTCCACTAATTGAGAAAAACACACCTAAATTAGATCTCAGGGGCTAAATCCACTCAAAGGTGAGCACCACCACAGCCCAAAAAAACTAGAAATTGCCATGGCGAACTTACCACGGCACGATGGCTGTGGACATTTACCACGGCATGATGGCCGTGGACACACAGAGCAGAAGAGAAACAGTGACACTAATTATCACAACAGACCATCACTACAGCCTCAAATCCCAAAAATAAAGCACAAACAGATAGATAGCAAAGAAAACTATGCATTGAAAAACAAGATGCCTCCACATGAACTTTAACGAGATCCTGGCTACTGCAATACTAAAATAGTAACCAGGGATACCATATCCAACAGTGCAGGTGGCTTTTAGAACCAAACAACCAGAGGAGAAAAACTGGCGGGATTACAAGTGCCTAACCAAATACTAAAGCGGAACTTGCAAAAATGAACTTCAAGCCAAATAAGCAAGAGTACAAGTGGAGGTTCTCAGTTTAATAATTTTGAATGGTTTGAGCTTGTCTTCACTAGTAAGCACATACATCAGGTTAACGAGAAAAACATCACCGCAGCCTCCAAATGTAGAAACAAACTTAGATCAGAAACAGAAAAGGGCCAGAGCAAAATAATTCTTTTTCCTTAAGCAACAGTAGAAATGGAGGCGCTCAGTTTAATACTTTTGAATGGTTTGAGTTTGTCTTCATCAGTAAGCACATCTCAGGTTAACGAGAAAAACATCACCCCGCAGCCAGCAGATTTTGTAACAAACTTAGATCAGAAACAGGGAAGCAACAAATCAAAAAGGCGAGGTCAAAGAGAAACATATCACCACACCCTCTATATTTCGTAAAAAAAGATCATAAACAGAAAGGGAACACAGCAAAAAATGGGTCTCTTCTAAGCAAAAGTAGAAGTGGAGGCACTAAGTTTAATAATTTTGAATGTTCTGCATTAGTGAGCACATCTCAGGTTAACGAGAAAGGCATCACTGCAGCCTCCAAATTTCATAACAAATTAAGATCAGAGGCAGAACAAGAACATAGCAAAAGGAAGTTTCTTTTCTAAGCAAGAGTCTAAGTGGATGCACTCAGTTTAATAGTTTTGAATGGTTTGAGTTCGTCTTCATTAGTAAGTACAACTCAGGTTAACGAGCAAAACATCACTGCAGCCTCCGAATTTCATAACAATTTTAGATCTGAAACAGAAACACAACCAAAATAATAAATAACCCTCATCCTGTTAAATCCAATCAGGATAACCAAGGCTTCATATAGATTTATAATTTTGAATGGATACATATTATCCTCATAGTTGGCCTCAGGTTAACAAGAAGAGCATCATTGCAGCTAGACAACTAACCAGTGTAAGAAGCACATAATTTGTTTGACGTAGAATAAGCAAACATGTAATTTGTACTGTGGAAGTTTCTCAACGAGAAGGGCAGCTGATAGCAAAGCTGCTCAGTACATAGTTTTGAATGGGTATATTATCCTCATAGTAGGTCTCAGGTTAACGAGATGTCCATCATTGCAGCCATCAGGCCAGACAAAAAACATTGTCTGTGGAAAAGAAGCAAACAAACTACTCACTGAAGCGTAAAAATTTCTTAAAAATGATACCAAAGCTGCTCAGTTTACATAGTTCTGAAAGGACATATTATCATCATAGTGTGTCTCAGGTTAACGAGAAAATTATCATTGCAGCGAACGAAGATAATAAGCAAAGTAGTACTCCCTCCATCCGGAAATACTTGTCGGAGAAATGGATGTATCTAGACGTATTTTAGTTCTGGATACATCCATTTAGCCACAAGTAATTCCGGACGGAGGGAGTACTGTTTTTAGTGTGAATTAGCAACAAAGCACACGAGCATACAGAAGACAAGATAACAAATATTCAGAGCCATTGGAACTGGAGGGGTTCAGAATCAGATGAACAATCATGAAATCATCATCATATATATAGCAATATAAGCATTAACGCGAATCTAGCTAGCTACGGTCCATGGCTACCACATGACCACGATAATCAACTCGCCTAGCTGCAATGCCTTGACGGAAAGATGCGACCACGATGTCTAGACCAATAAACCACTGGAATTGGTGCCCTTGCACCTGAACCGAACCTGAAGTTGCCACATTTGTGCTTCAGGGAAAGGAGGAGAGAGCAGAGGACTTACCCCTGCGTTGGAGGGTGGAGCTTGCTGGGGCCGAGGTCGGCGGTGAGGAGGAGGTGTGTGTGTGTGTGTGTGTGTGGGGGGGGGGGGGGGGGGGGGGGCGTCGGGAGGAGTGGCCGACAACTCCTCCTCTCCCGGGTGCAGGGAGGGTGGGCGGTTGTGGGTAGCACGGCGACGAGGTGGCCGGTGGGTGAGGCGGCGGCGGCGATGTGGGTGGGAATCGGGAGAGTAGAAGAAACAGACAGAGAGCTCAGACTAGCTACAATGGGGAGTATATTATATAAGTACTAGTCCCGGATTTTTGTGACATGTGCCACGAGGATGAAATCTGTCCATGCATGCTGCAAGATTAGCACTTAATATAGCGAATTAATGAATATCGAAATAATACAATGAGTTAATTTGATGAATACGCGTATGTGATAGGCATCTTAAATGGACTGGTGGTCTTGGCACTGGTTGGCATTTAAACGTGTCTGACTCTCACCTGTTGTATCTTGAATGGCACTTAATAAGTGTGGGCCTGCCGTTTTTTGTTTATTTCTTTTGTTTATTTGGTTACCGCTTCCTGAAACATTATGAGTAGTGAGTACTGTCTGGCTTATGCGTTTGCTTAGCTACCCTGCGCAAGTCTCATTGACGCTTATGTTCTGTTTCGATTATAAACTTGTTTTCTCCACACAAATGCAGCAATTAGTACTTCCTGGGTGTCCTGATGGGCTGCAGGACAGTCATGGGTGGATTGATGGGGGTGCAAGCCGGTATTAATTTTCCTTTGTGATCAATTAAATGGCTGTTGGTAGTAGGATATTTATTCCCGTTTAAAAAAAATCCATTTGGAGAATAATAATAAAGGAAACCATGGCACTTTCTGGAAATCCTGATCCCTGTTATCTGCACATCGTTATTTTCTGCATGGCAAGTGCATGCAAGAATTTGTCACTACATGCAATTTCTGCTCGTTAGTTGTTATCTCGCTCCTCACATGCAAGACTGCAGTGTAGACCCATCGTCAACCTACCACTTGAGGAACCAACAGGACAAGCTAGGTCGCAATGGCATCAAGCTTTCCCGACAGCCATTCACAATATTGGTGTTGGAGGAGTCAGTGAACTATTCTACATCTCTATGTTTTTTCAAAAGAAGCTACATATCTCCATGGTTGGGTTCAGCTAGCTATGCAGACGAACAAAGTCGCAAGAATTAGAGCTGCGGGGTGGATAAAGGATGGTCTGCATGTTGCATTTAAAAGATGATGGGTGCCTTCACGTCCAGTCAGCCATTTACAGTAAACGAATGGAGCCAGGCTGAAAAAGTTTATGTTGGTCCCGTCGTTTAAAAACTGACATGCTGTCGTGCCAGAACCCAGTCCACACCGTGTGCTACCTCGCGGGTGGCCGTTGGGGCTAAGATGCTGGCCACGAGCAGAGTTCAATGCGTGTGTTGCGTCGCGGGGCACGGCTGCATGTGTCAGCTGGTACCGTTTGCTATACGCAGAGGGGAGATCATTATACGACGGAAGTGTATTTAATTAGCACGAATCGCGCGGCAGCGTGCGGCGTGGATACCGACCGCGCGTGATGGCATGTCCACTCGCCATTATTCGGTACTAGTCCATATTACTTACCTGGGTAGCTAAATCTTACTAGAAGAACGCCGTGCGTTGTAACGGGGCTTCATTAACTTTAAGAGTTCAATATTAATATTCTCATACATATCAAGTGATATTGACAATCTTTTACCATTAAATCCTCACACACGCACTCTCCCTTCCTCTTCCTCACTCTCTCTCCCCCTCTCCCTCTCTCTCTAACACACACACATATCCATCTTATTGGGTACGGGACCATAATCCATCTATTTCACACACACACGCTAGTGCATAACAATATGGATTATGTGTACTATATTTGCCACCACAACTGAGGGAATTAATTTCATGTAAATCGGCCAGCCACAGCTCCAAGAATACGCGGGGGAGGTGGCCCGGGTCGGCGCCGTCCGGCGCGGGCCACGGGCCCGCTTCCAAGTGCGTCTGCGCGCCGGCCACCCACGCGGGGTCCTTCAAGTGCCGCTTCCACCGCACCAACTCCTAGGGCCACGGCCAGGGAAGCCGCCCTTCTTCGCCCCCTTCACCGGCCGCAGCCAACGCGGTGCCACGGCACCCGGCCTCGCCGTCCTCGTCCTCCGGCACCGTCGCGACCCAGTGACGCAGCCCAAGCATCGGCCTCGAGAATCAAGAACGCTCGACAACGCAGAGGGAAGGGAAGATCATATACATGTCATAAGAAAGGGGGTTTATTTGCTGCTCCCTCGATGTATTGTTTCCTTTGTTTGGAGATTGATTACCATCCGTGAGTTAAGGTAAGGCTAATGTGATTGAGCAATTTTTCTGAAAATCAATTATTTGTTTTCTAATTAATGTGATTGAGTGATTTAAGGTAAGGTTAATTAATTTATAATTGATCTTTAGAGATTGTTCGTGATTGATTCTACATTACTAAATAACTTGCGCCAGTATGGAAAGTTCTGATCTGTTCAGATTTCTTACGTTGTGTGAGAGGGTGACGCAAAAATAAACCGATGAAGTGGGGGGAGGGGACGAAAAAAATCTACGAAAAAAACCCAGTGAAAGTGGGAGGAGGTACCAAAAAAACCATGAAAGGTGGGACGAAAAAAACCCTGGAAGCGAGACTACCAACTACTCCATTAGGAGTAGAGATATGCAGACTAAAAAGAAACGGAGAGAGTAACTAGTTGTGTTACCACATGACTATCTTTCTTCATTAATTACTTATCGCATTATCTATTTTGTCTAGATATGTGTGATGTTACCACCTATGTTACTCCCACTGTGGGTAGTCTTAGGGTGTGGGTGGGGGTTGGGGGTGGGTGTCTAGGTTAGATGTTCTCTTTTCATTTCATTTCAATTCAGTCCGGAAACGTGCAAAATGTCGGCCTCCTCCCTTCTCTCTTCTGACTTGAGCGGGAAATATTTCACGATGCCTCCTCTCTTCCGCTCTTCTGACTCGAGCGGGAAATATTTCGTGATGCGTCCCACATTTGCACATGCTTTGATAGGACGGGCGGGAACCGCAGACGGACGGATGATACATGCGTGTTTTTTGCATTACACAACAAAAACGAAGCAAGGGGGGTTCCTACCTCTTCATTGGTGAACTTGCCCCTCCCATGGATTGCCCTCATAGATCTGATCCCAGCCACTCTTTTCTTCGAGATCTGACGGCACATACCTCATGTCACGCGGATCACGCCAATAAAATATGTCGAATTTTTTTACCACTCCGCCCTAAGTTTCTTGATGGATTATTATACAAAATTGGGAAAACAAATCTAGAAAAGAACTTTAGGATAAATATATGTGACACCCTCGATTCAATCGTACACTAATCATACACGCAAATGTGTACGATCAAGATCAAGGACTCACGGGAAGATATCACAACACAACTCTAGACACAAATTAAAATAATACAAGCTTTATATTACAAGCAGGGGCCTCGAGGGCTCGAATACATAAGCTCGAATACACAAGAGTCAGCGGAAGCAACGGTATCTGAGTACACACATAAGTTAGACAAGTTTGCCTTAAGAAGGCTAGCACAAAAGCATCTACGATCGAAAAGGCAAGGCCTCCTGCCTGGGAGCCTCCTAACTACTCCTGGTCGTCGGCGTCCGTCACGTGGTAGTAGGCACCCTCGGGGTAGCATCAGTCGTCAAAGGTGGCATCTGGCTCCTGGACTCCACCATCTGGTTGCAACAACCAGAAAGAAGAAAGAAGGGGGAAAGGGGAAGCAAAGCAACCGTGAGTACTCATCCAAAGTACTCGCAAGCAAGGATCTACACTACATATGCAACATTATCAAAGGAAGGCTGTATATGTGGACTGGGCTGCAGAAATGCCAGAATAGAGAGAAGGCCTAGTCCTATCAAAGACTAGCATCTTCTGGAAACCACCATCTTGCAGCAAACAGGAGGGAGTAGAGTAGCATAAAGTAAAGTAGTAGTAGTGTTATCAACCTCGGCCAGAGATCCTTTCTCGACTCCCTGCAAGAAAGAAATCCCAGAGCCGTACTGTCCATTTCTCATCACAATCCAATTCTCATCACAAGTATCCAGTTCTAGTTGTATCGAACGGGATACAACTCCAAGTGTCCGTTACCGTAGGACAGGCTACCGATAGATGTTTTCTTCCCTGCAGGGGTGCTCCAACTTACCCACCAAGCTCGATTAACTCTGGCCGGACACACTTTTCTGGATCATGCCCGGCCTCGGCCAAACAATACGCCACAACCCAACCTAGGCTTAATAGAGAGGCCAGCACGCCGGACTAAACCTATGCCCCCATGGTTCATGGTCCATCTCCCCGGGAACTCCTGCACGTTGCGTACACGGCCGGTGAGCAGACCTAGCTACCTCCTTCAACAAGGCAGATGCTTACGCAGTCCAACCCGACGCGCGCCGCTCAGTCGCTGGCGTCTATTAAGCTTCTGCTGATGCATACGACGCAGAACGCCCATACTATGCCCACGTGATGGTTAGTGCTATCAGGCCAGAGGCCCCTCGGATCAAATATCCAAATCGTAGTGGATTAGGAACGCGTGGTAACAAGTAGAGACTCACGAAAGATGTGACCCCGTTGCCCCATCTCGAGGACTTGAGGCAAGGGCTAAGAATGCCCGGCCACGCCTCGTAATTATCTCGCGGGCACCTTCCAGGTCAACCCGTCTCCACATCACTCGCAATTATGCTTGCGCGGGTACCCCTCAGGGTCGACCCGTCTTTAGTAACATGGTTCAGTGTAAAGTCATAGTAACCGTGTGTCCAAACATCAAAGGGAAAACCCGAGGAATCACCCCCGGTGAATTCCACTCGATGTAATCATTAAGGTGAACGTAAGAGGGACCACCCTCGAGGTTCATACTTGAGGGGTTGCATGACAGAGTCATATCATAAGTGGTTAAAGAGGAAATCACCCTCGATGACCACGACCAAATAGCTACACTACAGGGTTAACATCAGAAGTGCTGATGATGCCTCACCCTCGGCACTCGATAGTAAGCCAGTAGTGTCAAGCAACTAAGGGGAAGTGATGTGCGGTGCCGGGGCCTGGTCTTCGATCCCGTTGAACGGGTCTTCGATGATGAAGCAGGGGCAACAAGGACAAGGTGGTGGGGGGGGGGTCACTGATGGATCACTAACCAACCTATACTAAGCAGTTCAGGATAAGCAGGTAAGGTACAACAACAGATACAAAAGCAGGCTATGCATCAGAATAGGAGCAAGCAATAACAGTAGGAAAATCTAATGCAAGCATGAGAGAATGGAATGGGCGATATCAGGATGATCAAAGGGGGGGGGGGCTTGCCTGGTTGCTCTGGCAAGGAGAGGTTGTCGTCGACGTAGTCGATCACAGGGGCAACATCGGTCTCGGGGTCTACCAGAGAGAAGATGGGGAAGAAACAGTAAATATAAAGCAAGCATAGCATCACAAAGCATAACATGGCAATATCCTATGCCGGGTGTGACCTAAGGTATGGCTACACGATAAAGGTGAAGGGGGAATTCAACTGGGAAGGTATTCCCGGTTCCGGACCTGTGTCAGACAGATGACCGGAGGGGGAATGTTCCATGTTCACATAGTTAGAGGCATCTGACAGGTAAACGGACCGCGTATCCGGATTCGTTGGATTTTTCTGAGCAACTTTCATGTAGAAAACATTTTCCTCGGAGTTACGGTTTAATTACTATCAATTTCTAAAGGTTTAAACATTTTCTGAAATTATTGAAATTAACATAAATGGAATTATGATGTCAGCATGACATCTTGATGACCTCAACAGTCAACAGAGCGGCTAACCAGGTCAAACCAGACCAGTGGGTCCAGTGGGACCCACATGTCATAGACATAGAGCTAACAGAGTTTTAAAACTAACTAAACAAAGTTATTTAGCAGGTAGGCCCCACCTGTCATATGTTAATTAGCTAAAGTAATTAGTTTTAATTATTAAAACATTTTAGTTAGAGGATTAAGCGGTGGGACCCGCATGTCAGTGGCTGGGGCCTGCCCAGTCAGCACAGTTGACCAGGTCAACTGGTCAATAGGGGACCAGGGGGCCCACTGGCAGTGACCCAGGGGGTGGCCCCAAGTGTGCCAGCTTAGCGCGGCCGGCGGCTTGACGCCGGTGCCCACCAGGTGCGGCGGAGGACACGGCCCGGCATCGGAAACGCGCTACGAAGCGCCAAACCGCGCGCAACAACTTGCGTTCGAACCGTGGAAGCGTTCCGCGTCGACTGGTGGTGGTGCCGAACCAAAAGGTCATCGGAAACGGCACCGGCGATGAGCTACGGCGGCCGCGCATACGGGACCTCAACGGAAACTACGCTAGGAGGCATGGGGAGGCACGTTCTGGGGCTTGTTGGGCTCTTGGGAGCTCCAGGAGTTCGACGGTGGCCTTAGGCGACGGCAACGTCGACCATAGAGACAGCCACAAGCTCGTCGGCGGCGAGCAGAGCACGGATGCGGCGACAGCTAGCTATGGCGCGCAAAGAGGCTGAAAGGAGGGGAGCAGGAGATGGAGGAGCTCACCTAGCGGCACGCACGGTGGCCCTTGGAAGGTTAGGAACAGCAGGAGCGTCAGAGAGGAGGGAGATCACCGGCGATCGAGGCGGAAGGGGGCAGCTCGATCCGCGGCCTGCGGTGCTCCCCGGCTTGTGCTCGTGGACGGGGAGGGGGTAGTCGACGAGGGCGGAGTTGCTGGACAAGTCGGCGAGGCGAACCGGTCTCGGTGGCCGCGAGGACGGGCGAGGCACGACGGCGACCGCGTCGGCCTCCTCTCCAGAACGAAGGAGAGGGGGAGGAAGAGGCGGAGAGGGCAAGGAGATTCTAGGAGTGGGTGGAGGTAGGTGGGGGAGGACTCGAGGAGCTGGAGGGGGCGCCCTTATCCTCTCGCGAGGGCATCGCCAGCGAGGTGGCTAGGCGGCGACGGGCGCGCGCTGTCCCGCCCAGTCGGAGGAACAGGAAGCGACCGGGGGAGGGGGAGTGGGCCGGCCTAGCTGGGCCGGTTGGCTCGGGCCAGGCACTATGCACTTGGCCCAGTGCATAGGGGGCTGTGCTCTTTCTCTTTTCTTTTCTTTTTCTTTTTTTCTTTTTTAGCAGCTTTTGCATTTTCTTTTAGCCACAATTGACATTGCAAAAATTTGCCACTGGCCAAAACAATTTTAAACAATTATTGGGCACTGCCACAAAAAGTTTGGGGCCATCAGGAGTTGTCCAAGCATTTTAGAAAATGAAAAGGACACCTTAAATATTGTTTGACGAGATAAAAAATTCCCAGGGGCAATTTGGGAATTCCAAAAATGTTGGCTTCAACATGACAAATATCTAGGGATTATTTGCCATAGGATGAACTATTTTATTTGCATGAAGGAAGAAGCAAATATTTGACATGCAATTTGAATTTGAATTTGAAGCAGATTTTGGACAAGTGGCATTTTGGCATGATGATCATGATGACATGACCTTCATTAGGGGGAGATTACTGTAGTGTGATACTGGGGATGTTACAAATCTCCTCCACTACAAGAAATCTCGTCCCGAGATTTAAGTGGGGAAGTAAAGAGTAACTTTGGGTGAACCGACCCTTATAGGGTTAATTATCTGGTGAACAATTCAGGGAATGTGGAAGTATCTCTCGAGTTGAAACTTAAGAAAACATCGAGAGCAAAATATGAAGGTACAATAGGAAGTTTCAAGCGAATGGACAAACGATCGATACCTGAACAGAGTGTGAGAAGGGGGTTCAGAGCACCGGGAATAGATCATCTCTCGGACGGTGGCTCGTGACAACGCACAAAGCCAAGAGCAAATGATACTTCGGAATAAAGGATATATAGGAGAGTCAGGTTCCGATCCTGTGGAACTGTGGGTTATGAGCCCACCATGTGGGTTAAAAGTAGAAAGGGGCCGATAGCAAGGCATGTCAGATGATAGACTGTCAGTTATGTTGTCAACAATGTTGGTACCAAGGGCGAGGGATGGAGAGAACTATTTTCCTGCTCGTTTGAACGAGGCGGACCAATAGGCAAAGTTCTCATCCATCGATGGTTACAGGAATGTCAACAGCAATAATAACAAGGTCTTACTGACAAATTGTACACCGAGGTGTTTTCATAACCAGGGAACTATTACTGCTTAGATCATAGATCACCAGAAAGGTTAAACAAAACAATGGAAAGGAAAATGTGGTTATTAGTTTAACCAGACCAATGGAAAGGAAAAGGGGGTGCTTATACAAAAGTATTAGAGCATATGCTTCCCAAGAAAAAAACAGAGCATGATATACATGACAGGACATCAAGTACTTATCCATTTAGTTAATGGGGCAAGGAGAATCATGATGTTTACCCATACAACGATGTTTGGATAATTGATCAAGAAACATTTAGCATTGTGTCTCCAATGTTCTTAATGATGTTTGGAGTAACACAGTCATACTTTTGGATAGCATTGACATGGTCATCAGGTAAAGGCCGGACCTTGGGAACACAAAGGATCCATCGGGAATTACTTGAACACCTCATGCAATTTTATCAGGGAAGATGAAGAGGTGGCCGATGGTTTCAACAAAAATCCATCGATGTGTCAAAAAGGATGGTATCGATGATAACACAAATCATCGAGGGGCAAGGATGGTATTTCTCATCATGAATTCAATTGTTAACCTGAAGGAGCATCAGAAAGTTGATGATGATCATGACACATTTGTCTAGAGATTTCATGAAGATGTAATCGATTGGCGATGACATCAAGTCAAAGGAATGATGAAGCGAAAGGTTATTCGAACCACGGGTATGACACAAACTTGAAATCAAGCTTGTTGTTCAAGGAAAAATGATATGACGAGCAAGATCAACATAAGCTTAGCTCACCTCGAAAACTTTGCTCCGGGAAGAAGGACTAGGTAGCACAGTTAAAAGGTTGAACGATAATGATATAGCCGATTAGGCTAGGAATGACTTGAAGGATTAATAAACTCATGAGCAACAAAGATTATTTAGAGTTATTGAATCGGAGTGAGGAAGTGATTCACTTATCAGTGTTCTCGGTTGACGACAACCCAGAACCCAGGAAAATTGGAATCGGTGAGAAATAATAGTTGATGAAGAACCCATAAGAAGTTATGCAGTTTAGTGATATTCTTGAGATACCAGAGTGTAATACTCGACGGTAGATCAAAGTAAAGGTTGGACAGGTGCAATGATCTGCAGAAGACAAGTACTTCAACTTGTCCGACAAATGGTATTTAAAGGGAGAACATGGCCAGAACCACGATTGCAAAATGCCAGATCCCAGATATAAGATAAACTTATACCAAGGGAATATTTAATTGAAGAGAAGCTTTAATGATATGATCTACATCGAGTCCATGGGCATGAACACAAAGTTCAAGGTCGACTCCCACTTCTCCAATGCATAACCTTTCATTCACTTCTCATTTTCGAAGAAGTTGTGGTGCTGAAATTTTTATCTGGCGAAGCACTAGAAGAGTATGACTCGTGAAAACTTTCGGGTTCACACGGTCTAGAGAAGGAATATGTCCAACCCATAGGGACTTCTTAGAAACATATACCCGAAGTTTCAAGAGTAAAATCACCAGCTCGAAAGCAGATCATGGTTGGCCAAATGAGAGAATAGGATTTACCAAATGGCATTATGTATCAGGGAAAGAACTTCTTAAGGTTTTTGTATATGAAGAACACTGTCGGATGATAATTCAACAAAGGATCTAACAGTTCATAACGGGGCTGATGTGAGTATCGGCACTCCATCAAAAGGATAAGGAATGCCAAAGCATCAATTTATTGAATTAACTGAATGACTCGAGGTTAATTACAAAGGAATTATGAGTTCCAAATCAGAAGATCAGAAGCAAACGCTTTGATCAAAATAGTAGTAAGTTGAATAGAATTAGATAGGCAATCAATCAAGGTTTGATTTGCCGAGAACCAGCACATATCCGGAATGACGTATGAATCAGAAGGATAAATTCTAGGGAACAACTGATGATTGTGTGCATTCACACACATGTTGAATCAAAAGGATCAGAATGACAATCACAAAGGTTTTAAAGTAAATTGCTACCGGAATGCAAGTAAGCAAGAATTCCAAGAACAGCAGGCTGTTGAGGATTTTCGAAAGATCAAATAGTATTTCGAAGACACATAAACAACAGGGGAGAAACAAATTCTCGGTGTGGGTGAGGATTAATTTGTAGGTGTATTAAGGTGACAAGGAACTGCAAGGTAGTAGGCACAATGTATTCTCGGAACAATAGGGAGAATTTCCGGGTATCTTGTAGTAACAAGAGCAACTGGGGACGAATGTAAGAATGGCAAGTGTATGTAGTTATCCATAGGGGTATTTCGATGGTAGGGAATTGAAAAAGCAACGGGCACAAAGTCTCAAGAGAACATCGGAGAGTATCTTCGAAATCCTTCGGTGCACCAAGTAATCATCTGGAGTAAGGGGCTCTCCGGGTGGAAGTAGTTACGTGAACCTAGAGTCGGCGTTAGTAAAATCATTTAATACGAATAGAAGAGAGATCAGAGTCCCAGAGTACAGACGAGGAGTAAAAGATCCTAATACCACCCAATGGCGGCGTGGGCCCGTGAACCACACAACCAAGTTAGTAAAACAGTTTTGGACGACTAGACTCAATTTCGGCCAAGGAGTTGGAAAGGGGGCTACCTACAGGCAGTCGGCTCTGATACCAACTTGTGACGCCCTCGATTCAATCGTACACTAATCATACATGCAAATGTGTATGATCAAGATCAAGGACTCACGGGAAGATATCACAACACAACTCTAGACACAAATTAAAATAATACAAGCTTTATATTACAAGCTAGGGGCCTCGAGGGCTCGAATACATAAGCTCGAATACACAAGAGTCAGCGGAAGCAACAGTATCTGAGTACAAACATAAGTTAGAAAAGTTTGCCTTAAGAAGGCTAGCACAAAAGCATCTACGATCGAAAAGGGAAGGCCTCCTGCCTGGGAGCCTCCTAACTACTCCTGGTCGTCGGCGTCCGTCACATGGTAGTAGGCACCCTCGGGGTAGCAGCAATCGTCAAAGGTGGCATCTGACTCCTGGACTCCACCATCTGGTTGCAACAACTAGAAAGAAGAAAGAAGGGGGGGAAAGGGGGAGCAAAGCAACCATGAGTACTCATCCAAAGTACTCGCAAGCAAGGATCTACACTACATATGCAACATTATCAAAGGAAGGCTGTATATGTGGACTGGGCTGAAGAAATGCCAGAATAGAGAGAAGGCCTAGTCCTATCGAAGACTAGCATCTTCTGGAAACCACCATCTTGCAGCAAACAGCAGGGAGTAGTGTAGCATAAAGTAAAGTAGTAGTAGTGTTATCAACCTCGGCCAGAGATCCTTTCTCGACTCCCTGCAAGAAAGAAATCCCAGAGCCGTACTATCCATTTCTCATCACAATCCAATTCTCATCACAAGTATCCAGTTCTAGTTGTATCGATCGGGATACAACTCCAAGTGTCCGTTACCATAGGACAGGCTATCGATAGATGTTTTCTTCCCTGCAGGGGTGCACCAACTTACCCACCACACTCGATTAACTCCGGCCGAACACACTTTCCTAGGTCATGCCCGGTGATGTGTACTACACAACCTTCTTCTTGTAGACGTTGTTGGGCCTGCAAGTGCACAGGTTTGTAGGACAGTAGCAAATTTCCCTCAAGTGGATGACCTAAGGTTTATCAATCCGTAGGAGGCGTAGGATGAAGATGGTCTCTCTCAAACAAACCTGCAACCAAATAACAAAGAGTCTCTTGTGTCCCCAACACACCCAGTACAATGGTAAATTGTATACGTGCACTAGTTCGGCGAAGAGATGGTGATACTTTCAAGGTAACTAATGATAAGGTAACTAATGATACGTGCACTAGTTCGGCGAAGAGATGGTATTTGTAATCTGAAATTATAAAAACAGCAAGGTAACTAATGATAAAAGTGAGCGTAAACGGTATTGCAATGATAGGAAACAAGGCATAGGGTTCATACTTTCACTAGTGCAAGTTCTCTCAACAATAATAACATAGATAGACCATATAACAATCCCTCAACATGCAACAAATAGTCACTCCAAAGCCACTAATAGCGGAGAACAAACGAAGAGATTATGGTAGGGTACGAAACCACCTCAAAGTTATTCTTTCGGATCAATCTATTCAAGAGTTCGTAATAGAATAACACCTTAAGACACAAATCAACCAAAACCCTAATGTCACCTAGATACTCCATTGTCACCTCAAGTATCCGTGGGCATGATTATACGATATGCATCACACAATCTCCGATTCATCCAACCAACACATAGTACTTCAAAGAGTGCCCCAAAGTTTCTACCGGAGAGTCAGGAAAACATGTGCCAACCCCTATGCATAGATTCATGGGCGGAACCCGCAAGTTGGTCACCAAAACATACATCAAGTGGCACGTGATATCCCATTGTCACCACAGATAAACACGGCAAGACATACATCAAGTGTTCTCAAATAAAGACTCAATCCAATAAGATAACTTCAAGAGGGAAACTCAATTCATCACTAGAGAGTAGAGGGGGAGAAACATCATAAGATCCAACTATAATAGCAAAGCTCGCGATACATCAAGATCGTGCCATAGAGAGAACACGAGAGAGAGAGAGAGATCAAACACATAGCTACTGGTACATACCCTCAGCCCCGAGGGTGAACTACTCCCTCCTCGTCATGGAGAGCACTGGGATGATGAAGATGGCCACCGGTGATGGGTTCCCCCTCCGGCAGGGTGCCGAAACGGGCTCCCGAGAGGTTTTTGGTGGCTACAGAGGCTTGCGGCGGCGGAACTCCCGATCTATCTTGATATTCGATGGTTTTAGGGTACTTAGGCTTATATAGGTGAAAGAAGTCGGTCGGGTGGTGCTCGAGGGGCCCACGAGATAGGGGGGCGCGCCCTACATGGAGGGGCGCGCCCTCCTATCTTGTGGCTACCTCGAGGATCTTCTGACGTGAACTCCAAGTCTCCAGGATCATATTCTTCCAAAAAATCACGCTGCCAAAGGTTTCATTCCGTTTGGACTCCGTTTGATATTCCTTTTCTTCGAAATACTGAAACGGGCAATAAAACAACAATATGGGTTGGGCCTCCGGTTAATAGGTTAGTCCTAAAAGTAATATAAAAGTGTATAATAAAGCCCATAATCATTCAAAATACATAGTAATATAGCATGAATGCTTCATAAATTATAGATACATTGGAGACGTATCAGCATCCCCAAGCTTAATTCCTACTCGTCCTCGAGTAGGTAAATGATAAAAGAAAGAATTTATGAAGTGTGAATGCTAGAAGGTGCACAAGTTTGATCAATGATAATTTCAATCACCTTTTCTAGCATGATAATATGTCATAACAGTAGTTCATCTCATAAAACTTCTCACGATAAAGTAACAAGCGATTCACATGTTAAAGCATAGACCATAAACTTTCTTGAAAACTAGCAAACTTCATTCTCAGTCATCAAACAATTGCAATTCATCTTATTTTCAGGAATAGCAAACTCCACATACTCAACTATCATATAGTCTTCTACAATTGCTAACACTCACGCAATACTAATGGTTATGGAGTTTCAATCGGACACTGAGAAAGATAGGGGCTTATAGTGTTGCCTCCCAACATATTCACCTTTGGGTGATGTCAACAATAATAGTTCATGCTAACTTACATCCAATTGGATATATATATATATATATATATATATATATATATATATATATATATATATATATATATATATATATCAGGATCACCCCAACACAAAGTGCTTGCCAAAGGATAAAATGAAAAAGGGAAAGGTGAAGATCACCTTGACTCTTGCATAAAGTAAAAGACATAAAGTAAAAGATAGGCCCTTCGCAGAGGGAAGCAGAGGTTGTCATGCGCTTTTAGGGTTGGATGCACAAAATCTTAATGTGAATGAATGTCACTTTATATTGCCACTTGTATATGGACCTTTATTATGCAGTCCATCGCTTTTATTGCTTCCATAACAAGAGATCGTATAAAGCTATTTTCTTCACACCAAAAGATCATACATATTTAGAGAGCAATTTTTATTGCATGCACCGATGACAACTTACTTGAAGGATCTTACTCAATCCATAGGTAGGTATGGTGGACTCTCATGGCAAAACTGGGTTTAAGGATATTTGGAAGCACAAGTAGTATCTCTACTTGGTGCAAGGAATTTTGGCTAGCATGAGGGGGAAAGGCAAGCTCAACATGTTTGAATGATCCATGACAATATACTTTAACTGAGATGTCAGAAAAACATAACCCATTACATTGTCTTCCTTGTCCAACATCAACTCTTTAGCAAGTCATACTTAATAAGTGCTCCCAATTATAAAAGATTTCTAGGATAGTGTATTTATATATAAAATATCTCTTCCTTCAATATTCTTTCATGAAATTGTTCAAATGACCAATACAATGCTTGCTAACCTTCAATAAATTTAAAACCTCTACTTCTTAGATGTGAAGTCATTACTCCCCAAGGGATAAGCAAATGAGACTTATATAATTTCAGATTTATGACAATCAACTCATTCAACAATTTACTCATAGGATATAAGTGAAGCACACGAGTAAATGAAAAACTACTCGAAAAAGATATACGTGAAGATCAATGAGTAGCTAAATAATTTATGTAACTATGCAAAGACTCTCTCTCATTAAATAATTTCAGATCTTGGTATATTATTCAAACAGCAAGCAAAACAAAATAAAGTGACATTGCAAGGATAGCACAACTCATGTGAAGAAGCAAAAACTTAGGCTCAACCGATACTAACCGATAGTTGTTGGAGAAGAAAGGTGGGATGCCTACCGGGCATCTCCAAGCTTAGATGCTTGAGACTTCTTGAAATATTATCTTGGGGTGCCTTGGGCATCCCCAAGCTTGAGCTTTTGTGTCTCCTTAATTCCTCTCATATCATGGTTTATTTTTTTTATCAAAAGCTTCATCCACAACAAACTCAACAAGAACTCGTGAGATAGGTTAGTCATAAACCAATGCAAAACCTTATCATTTTCTACTGTAACAAATCACTTAAATTATTATTCAACATTTCATAATAAATGCCTCTGCATATTTAATACTCCTATTCTTAAATATAATCATTAAACAAGCAAACATATGCAAACAATGCAAACATAATAGCAATCTGTCAAAACAGTACAGTATGTAAAGAATGCAAGATTCATCATACTTCCCTAACTCCAAAAATTCTGAAATAAAATTCCCACTATAGTAACTTTATCATAGCTCGTTATGCAAAAAGTTTCAACATTATACCATTCTCTGACTTTTCTAGGGAATTTTTGCAACAGCGGTAAACTTTCTATTTTCAAACAGCAACATGTATACTAGCAAAATAAGCGTGGCAAAGGCTATCCTTGACATTTTTATTGAAACTAAAGATGCAAAACATTATTCTAAATAACAGCAAGCTAATACTAACAAAAGGAAATGACGCTCCAAGCAAAACACATATCATGTGGCGAATAAAAATATAGCTCCAAGTAAAGTTACCGATGAACGAAGACGAAAGAGGGGATGCCATCCGGGGCATCCCCAAGCTTAGGCTTTTGGTTGTCCTTGAATATTGCCTTGGGGTACCTTGGGCATCCCCAAGCTTAGGCTCTTGCCACTCCTTATTCCATAGTCCATCGAACCTTTACCCAAAACTTGAAAACTTCACAACACAAAACTCAACAGAAAGCTCGTAAGCTCCGTTAGTATAAGAAAATAAAACAACCACTTAGGTACTGTAATGAACTCATTCTAAATTCATATTGATGTAATATCTACTGTACTTCAACTTATCAATGGTTCATACCCTCCGATACTACTCATAGATTCATCAAAATAAGCAAACAACACATAGAAAACAGAATCTGTCAAAAACAGAACAGTATGTAGTAATCTGTACCAAACGTACACTTATGGAACTCCAAAAATCCTACCAAATTAGGAAGTCCTAAGAAATTTTTGTACCAATCCATAGCAAAAATAATCAGATCAAAAGCACGTTTCTGTGAATTAACAAAACTAATTTACTGGGTGCAAAAGTTTCTGATTTTCAGCAGGATCAACCCAACTATCACCATAAGCCATCCTAAAGGTCTTACTTGGCACTTTATTGAAACAAAAGATATAAAACATGATTATTATAGTAGCATAATCATGAGGACACACAAAAACAGTAAGGATAACTATTGGGTTGTCTCCCAACAAGCGCTTTTCTTTAATGCCTTTCTAGCTAGGCATGATGATGACAATGATGCTCACATAAAAGATAAGAATTGAAACATAACGGGAGCATCATGAAGCATATGACTAGCACATTTAAGTCTAACCCACTTCCTATGCATAGGGATTTTGTGAGCCAACAACTTATGGGAACAATAATCAACTAGCATAGGAAAGTAACACAAGCATAGCTTCAAGATTTTAAGCACATAGGGAGGAAACTTACCATTATTGCAATTCCTACAAGCACATATTCCTCCCTCATAATAATTTTCAGTAGCATCATGAATAAATTCAACAATATAACCAGCAACTAAAGCATTCCTTTCATGATCTACAAGCTTAGAATTTTTACTACTCTCCGCATAAGCAAAATTCTTCTCATCAATAGTAGTGGGAGCAAACTCAACAAAATAATTATCATGTGAGGCATAATCCAATTGAAAACTAAAATCATGATGACAAGTTTCATGGTTATCATTATTCTTAATAGCATACAAGTCATCACAATAATCATCATAGATACCAACTTTGTTTTCATAATCAATTGGAACCTCTTCCGAAATGGTGGAATCATCACTAAATAAAGTTGACACTCTTCCAAATCCACTTTCATATTCATCACAATAAGATTCAACATCCTCCAAAATAGTGGGATCACTACTTCCTAAAGCTGACACTCTTCCAAACCCACTTTCATCAATATAATCATCATAAATAGGAGGCATGCTTTCATCATAACAAATTTGCTCATCAAAACTTGGGGGACAAAAAATATCATATTCATCAAACATAGCTTCCCCAAGCTTGTGGCTTTGCATATCATTAGCATCATGGATGTTCAAGGAATTCAAACTAACAACATTGCAATCATGCTCATCATTCACATATTTCATGCCAAGCATTCTATGTAATTCTACTTCTAGCACTTGAGCACAATTTTCCTTCCCATCATTCTCACGAAAGATATTAAAAAGATCAAGCGTATGAGACACACTTAACTCCATTTTTTGTAGTTTTCTTTTGTAAACTAAACTAGTGATAAAACAAGAAACAAAAAGATTCGATTGCAAGATCTAAATATATTCCTTCAAGCACTCACCTCCCCGGCAACGGCGCTAGAAAAGAGCTTGATGTCTACTACACAACCTTCTTCTTGTAGACGTTGTTGGGCCTGCAAGTGCACAGGTTTGTAGGACAGTAGCAATTTTCCCTCAAGTGGATGACCTAAGGTTTATCAATCCGTAGGAGGCGTAGGATGAAGATGGTCTCTCTCAAACAACCCTACAACCAAATAACAAAGAGTCTCTTGTGTCCCCAACACACCCAATACAATGGTAAATTGTATAGGTGCACTAGTTCGGCGAAGAGATGGTGATACAAGTGCAATATGGATGGTAGATAAAGGTATTTGTAATCTGGAATTATAAAAACAGCAAGGTAACTAATGATAAAAGTGAGGATAAACGGTATTGCAATGATAGGAAACAAGGCATAGGGTTCATACTTTCACTAGTGCAAGTTCTCTCAACAATAATAACATAGATAGACCATATAACAATCCCTAAACATGCAACAAAGAGTCACTCCAAAGCCACTAATAGCGGAGAACAAATGAAGAGATTATGGTAGGGTATGAAACCACCTCAAAGTTATTCTTTCGGATCAATCTATTCAAGAGTTCGTACTAGAATAACACCTTAAGACACAAATCAACCAAAACCCTAATGTCACCTAGATACTCCATTGTCAACCTCAAGTATCCGTGGGCATGATTATACGATATGCATCACACAATCTCCGATTCATCCAACCAACACATAGTACTTCAAAGAGTGCCCCAAAGTTTCTACTGGAGAGTCAAGAAAACGTGTGCCAACCCCTATGCATAGGTTCATGGGCGGAACCCGCAAGTTGGTCACCAAAACATACATCAAGTGGCACGTGATATCCCATTGTCACCACAGATAAACACGGCAAGACATACATCAAGTGTTCTCAAATAAAGACTCAATCCAATAAGATAACTTCAAGGGGGAAACTCAATTCATCACAAGAGAGTAGAGGGCGAGAAACATCATAAGATCCAACTATAATAGCAAAGCTCGCGATACATCAAGATCGTGCCATAGAGAGAACACGAGAGAGAGAGAGAGAGAGAGAGAGAGAGAGATCAAACACATAGCTACTGGTACATACCCTCAGCCCCGAGGGTGAACTACTCCCTCCTCGTCATGGAGAGCGCCGGGATGATGAAGATGGCCACCGGTGATGGGTTCCCCCTCCGGCAGGGTGCCGAAACGGGCTCCCGAGAGGTTTTTGGTGGCTACAGAGACTTGCGGCGGCGGAACTCCCGATCTATCTTGATATTCGATGGTCTTAGGGTATGTAGGCTTATATAGGCGAAAGAAGTCGGTCGGGAGGTGCTCGAGGGCCCACGAGACAGGGGGCGCGCCCTACAGGGAGGGGTGCGCCCTCGTATCTCGTAGCTGCCTCGAGGATCTTCTGACATGAACTCCAAGTCTCCAGGATCATATTCTTACAAAAAATCACGCCGCCAAAGGTTTCATTCCGTTTGGACTCCGTTTGTTATTCCTTTTCTTCGAAATACTGTAACAGGCAATAAAACAACAATATGGGCTGGGCCTCCGGTTAATAGGTTAGTCCCAAAAGTAATATAGAAGTGTATAATAAAGCCCATAATCATTCAAAACACATAGTAATATAGCATTAATGCTTCATAAATTATAGATACGTTGGAGACGTATCACCCGGGCCCAGCCAAACAATACGCCGCAACCCGACCTAGGCTTAATAGAGAGGCCAGCACACCGGACTAAACCTATGCCCCAGGGATCTGTTGGGGAACGTAGTAGAAATTCAAAATTTTCTATGCAACACCAAGATCAATCTATGGATTAATCTAGCAACGAGGGGAAGGGGAGTGCATCTGAATACCCTTGTAGATCGCTAAGCAGAAGCGTTCAAGTGAACGGGGTTGATGGAGTCGTACTCGTCGTGATCCAAATCACCGATGATCCTAGCGCCGAACGGACGACACCTCCGCGTTCAACACACATACGGATGGGAGAGACATCTCCTCCTTGATCCAGCAAGGGGAGGAGAGGTTGATGGAGACCCAGCAGCACGACGGCGTGGTGGTGGAAGTAGCGGGATCCCGGCAGGGCTTCGCCAAGCGCAAGCGGGGAGGAAGAGGTGTCACGGGAGGGAGGGAGGCGCCAGGGACTCAAGTGCGGCTGCCCTCCCTCCCCTCCACTATATATAGGGGCCTAGGGGGGCGCCGGCCCCTTGTAGATCCCATCTAGGGAGGGGGCCGGCTGCCCTAGGGGTGGCTTGGCCTCCAAGCCAAGTGGAGGCGCCCCCACCCCTTAGGGTTTCTAACCCTAGGCGCATGGGAGGCCCAAGGGGGGGTACACCAGCCCACCAGGGGCTGGTTCCCACGCCCCTTCAGCCCATGGGGCCCTCCGGGATAGGTGGCCCAACCCGATGGACCCCCGGGACCCTTCCGGTGGTCCCGGTACAATATCGATGACCCCAGAAACTTTCCCGGTGGCCGAAACTGGACTTCCTATATATAAATCTTTACCTCCGGACCACTCCAGAACTCCTGGTGACATCCGGGATCTCATCCGGGACTCCGAACAACTTTTGGGTTACCACATACTAATACCTCTGCAACCCTAGCGTCACCGAACCTTAAGTGTGTAGACCATACGGGTTCGGGAACCATGCAGACATGACCGAGACAACTCTCCGGCCAATAACCAACAGCGGGATCTGGATACCCATGTTGGCTCCCACATGTTCCACGATGATCTCATCAGATGAACCACGATGTCGAGGATTCAATCAATCCTGTATTCAATTCCCTTTGTCTACCGGTATAGTACTTGCCCGAGATACGATCGTCGGTATCCCGATACCTTGTTCAATCTCGTTACCGGCAAGTCTCTTTACTCGTTCCGTAACACATCATCCCGTGATCAACTCCTTGGTCACATTGTGCACATTATGATGATGTCCTACCGAGTGGGCCCAGAGATACCTCTCCGTCACACGGAGTGACAAATCCCAGTCTTGATTCGTGACAACCCAACAGACACTTTCGGAGATACCCGTAGTGCACCTTTATAGCCACCCAGTTACGTTGTGACATTTGGTACACCCAAAGCATTCCTACGGTATCCGGGAGTTGCACAATCTCATGGTCTATGGAAATGATACTTAACATTTGAAAAGCTTTAGCATACGAACTACACGATCTTTGTGCTAGGCTTAGGATTGAGTCTTGTCCATCACATCATTCTCCTAATGATGTGATCCCATTATCAACGACATCCAATGTCCATGGTCAGGAAACCGTAACCATCTATTGATCAACGAGCTAGTCAACTAGAGGCTTACTAGGGACATGGTGTTGTCTATGTACCCACACATGTATCTGAGTTTCCTATCAATACAATTATAGCATGGATAATAAACGATTATCATGAACAAGGAAATATAATAACAATAACTAATTTATTATTGCCTCTAGAGCATATTTCCAACAGTCTCCCACTTGCACTAGAGTCAATAATCTAGTTCACATCGCCATGTGATTAACACTCACAAGTCACATCGCCATGTGACCAACATCCAAAGAGTTTACTAGTGTCAATAAACTAGTTCACATCATCATGTGATTAAGACTCAATGAGTTCTGTGGTTTGATCATGTTTTGCTTGTGAGAGAGGTTTTAGTCAATGGGTCTGCAACATTCAGATCTGTATGTACTTCGCAAATCTCTAGGTCATATTGTAAATGCTGCTTCCACGCTCCACTTGGAGCTATTCCAAATGGTTGCTCCACTACACGTATCCGGTTTGCTACTCAGAGTCATTCGGATAGGTGTTAAAGCTTGCATCAACGTAACCCTTTATGCCGAACTCTTTATCACCTCCATAATCGAGAAACATGTCCTTATAAATCCAAGGACAATTTTGACCGTTGTCCAATGATCCATTCCTGGATCACTCTTGTATCCCCTTGCCAGACACGTGGCAAGGCACATATCAGGTGCGTTACAAAGCATGACATACTGTATAGAGCCTATGGCTAAGGCATAGGAGACGACATTCGTCCTTTCTCTTTCTTTTGCCATGGTCGAGCTTTAAGTCTTAACTTCATACCTTACAACTCAGGCAAGAACTCCTTCTTTGACTGATCCATCTTGAACACCTTCAAGATCATGTCAAGGTATGTGCTCATTTGAAAGTAGCATTAAGTGTTTTTGATCTATCCTTATAGATCTTGATGCTCAATGTTCAAGTAGCTTAATCCAGGTTTTCTATTGAAAAACACTTTCAAATAACCCTATATGCTTTCCAGAAATTCTACATCATTTCTGATCAACAATATGTCAACAACATATACTCATCAGAAATGCCATAGTGCTCCTACTCACTTCTTTGGAAATACAAGTTTCTCATAAACTTTGTATAAACCCAAAATCTTTGATCATCTCATCAAAGTGTATATTCCATCTCTGAGATGCTTACTCCAGTCCTTAGAAGGACTACTGGAGCTTTGCATACTTGTAAGCATCTTTCCGGATTGACAAAACCTTCTGGTTGTATCTCATACAAACTTTCCTCAAGAAAATCGTCGAGGAAACAATGTTTTTGACATCCTATCTACAAGATTTCATAAATAATGAAGTAACTGCTAATACAATTCCAACAGACTCTTAGCATCGCTACGAGTGAGAAAGTCTCACCGCAGTCAACTCCTTGAACTTGTCGGAAAACATCTTAGCAACAAGTCGAGCTTTCTTAATGGTGACATACCATCATTGTTTGTCTTCCCTTTTAGAATCCATCTGTACCCAACAGCCTTACGACCATCAGGTAGTTCTTCCAAAGTCTACACATGGATCCTCTGTCGAATTTTATGGCCTCAAACCATTTGTCGGAATCCAGGCCCACCATCGCTTCTCCATGGCTCGTAGGTTCATTGTTGACTAGCAACATGACCTCCAAGACAGGATTAAGTACCACTCTAAAGTAGTATGCATCCTTGTCAACCTACGAGGTTTGGTAGTGACTTGATCTGAAGTTTCATGATCACTATCATTAGCTTCCACTTCAATTGGTGTAGGCGCCATAGGAACAACTTCCTGTGCCCTGCTACACACTAGTTGAAGTGATGGTTCAATAACCTCATCAAGTCTCCACCATCCTCCCACTCGATTCTTTCAAGAGAAACTTTTTCCTTGAGAAAGGACCAAATTCTAGAAACAATCCCTTTTGCTTCCGGATTTGAGACAGGAGGTATACCCAACTATTTTGGGTGTCCTATGAAGATGCATTTATCCGCTTTGGGTTCGAGCTTATCAACCTAAAACTTTTTCACATAAGCGCCGCATCCCCAAACATTTAAGAAATGACAGCTTAGGTTTCTCTAAACCATAGTTCATATGGTGTCATCTCAACGGAATTACGTGGTGCCCTATTTAAAGTGAATGTGGTTGTCTCTAATGCCTAACCCATAAACGATAGTGGTAATTCGATAAGAGACATCATGGTATGCACCATATCCAATAGGGTGCAGTTATGATGTTCGGACACACCATCACACTATGGTGTTCCAGGCGGTATTGGTTTTGAAACAATTTCCATAATGTCTTAATGGTATGCCAAACTCATAACTCATATACTCATCTCTATGATCATATCATAGACATTTTATCCTCTTGTCATGACGTTCTTCAACTTCATTCTGAAATTACTTGAACCATTCAATAATTCAGACTTGTGTTTCATCAAGTAAATATACTCAGTATCTACTCAAATCATCTGTGAAGTAAGAACATAACGATATCCACTGCGTGCCTCAGCACTCATTGGACTGCACACAACAAAATGTATTACTTCCAACAAGTTGCTTTCTTGTTCCATTTTACTGAAAATGAGGCTTTTCAGTCATCTTGCCCATGTGGTATGATTTGCATGTCTCAAGTGATTCAAAATCAAGTGAGTCCAAACGGTCCATCTGCATGGAGTTTCTTCATGCGTATATACCAACAGACATGGTTCACATGTCTCAATCTTTTCAAAAACGAGTGAGTCCAAAGATCCATCAATATGGAGCTTCTTCATGCGTTTTATACCAGTATGACTTAAGTGGCAGTTCCACAAGTATGGTGTACTATCATTGCTATCTTATATCTTTTGGCACGAACATGTGTATCACTACGATCGAGATTCAATAAACCATTCATTTTAGGTGCAAGACCGTTGAAGGTATTATTCAAATAAACAGAGTAACCATTATTCTCCTTAAATGAATAACCGTATTGCGATAAACATAATCCAATCATGTTTATGCTCAACGCAAACACCAAATAACAATTATTTAGGTTTAACACCAATCTCGATGGTAGAGGGAGCATGCGATGCTTGATCACATCAACCTTGGAAACACTTCCAACACACATCGTCATCTCACCTTTAGCTAGTCTCCGTTTATTCCGTAGCTCTTTTATTTCGAGTTACTAACACTTAGCAATCGAGCCGGTATCTTAATACCCTGGTGCTACTAGGAGTACTAGTAAAGTACACATTTAATACAATGTATATCCAATATACTTCTATTGACCTTGCCAACCTTCTCATCTACCAAGTATCTAGGGTAGTCCTACTTCAGTGACCGTTCCCCTCATTACAGAAGCACTTAGTCTTGGGTTTGGATTAAACCTTGGGTTTATTCACTAGAGCAGCAACTGATTTGCCGTTTCATGAAGTATCCCTTTTTGCCCTTGCCCTTCTTGAAACTAGTGGTTTTAACTAACCATCAGCAATTGATGCTCCTACTTGACTTCTACTTTCGTGGTGTCAAACATCGCGAATAGCTCAAGGATCATCATATCTATTACTGATATGTTATAGTTCATCACGAAGCTCTAGTAGCTTGGTGGAAATGACTTTGGAGAAACATCACTATCTCATCTGGAAGATTAACTCCCACTCGATTCAAGTGATTGTTGTACTCAGACAATCTAAGCACAATCTCAATGTTTGAGCTTTTCTCCCTTAGTTTGCAGGCTAAGAAACTCGTCGGAGGTCTTATACCTCTTGACGTGGGCACAAGCCTGAAATCCCAATTTCAGCCCTCGAAACATCTTATATGTTCCGCGACGTTTCGAAATCGTCTTCGGTGCCTCAACTCTAAACCGTTTAACATTACTGAACTATCATGTAGTTATCAAAATGTGTATGTCAGATGTTCGCAACATCCACAGACGATGTTCAAGGTTCAGCACACCGAGCGGTGCATTAAGGACATAAGCCTTCTACGAAGCAACAAGGACAATCCTCAGTTTAGGGACCTAGTCCGCATAATTGCTACTATCAACTTTCAATTAATTTTCTCTAGGAACATATCTAAAATAGTAGAACTAAGTGCGAGCTACGACATAATTTGCAAAAACCTTTTGACTATGTTCAGGATAATTAAGTTCATCTTATGAACTCCCACTCAGATAGACATCCCTCCAGTCATCTAAGTGATTACATGATCCGAGTCAACTAGGCCGTGTCCGATCATCACGTGAGACAGACTAGTCATCATCGATGAACATCTTCATGTTGATCGTATCTACCATACGACTCATGCTCGACCTTTCGGTCTCTTATGTTCCGAGGCCATGTCTGTACATGCTAGGCTCGTCAAGTCAACCTAAGTGTTTCGTGTGTGTAAATCTGGCTTACACCCGTTGTATGTGAACGTTAGAATCTATCACACCCGATCATCACGTGGTGCTTCGAAACAACGAACTTTCACAATGGTGCACAGTTAGGGGGAACACTTTCTTGAAATTTTAATGAGGGATCATCTTATTTACTACCGTCGTTCTAAGCAAATAAGATGCATAAACATGATAAACATCACATGCAAACAAAAGTGACATGAAATGGCCAATATCATTTTGCTCCTTTTGATCTCCATCTTCGGGGCTCCATGATCATCATCATCACCGGCATGACACCATGATCTCCATCATCATGATCTCCATCATCGTGTCTCCATGAAGTTGTCTCGCCAACTATTACTTCTACTACTATGGCTAACGGTTTTGCAATAAAGTAAAGTAATTACATGGCATTGTTCATTGACACGCAGGTCATACAATAAATTAAGACAACTCCTATGGCTCCCGCCGGTTGTCATACTCATCGACATGCAAGTCGTGATTCCTATTACAAGAACATGATCAATCTCATACATCACATATCATTCATCACATTCTTTTGGCCATATCACATCACATAGCATACCCTGCAAAAACAAGTTAGACGTCCTCTAATTGTTGTTTGCATGTTTTACGTGGCTGCTATGGGTTTCTAGCAAGAATGTTTCTTACCTATGCAAAAACCACAACGTGATATGTCAATTGCTATTTACCCTTCATAAGGACCCTTTTCATCAAATCCGATACGACTAAAGTGGGAGAGACTGGCACCCGCTAGCCACCTTATGCAACAAGTGCATGTCAGTCGGTGGAACCTGTCTCACGTAAGCGTACATGTAAGGTCGGTCCGGGCCGCTTCATCCCACGATGCCGCCGAATCAAGATAATACTAGTAACGACAAGTAAATTGACAATATCAACGCCCACAACTGCTTTGTGTTCTACTCGTGCATAGAAACTAGCATAGACCTAGCTCTGATACCACTGTCGGGGAACGTAGCAGAAATTCAAAAATTTCTATGCAACTCCAAGATCAATCTATGGAGTAATCTAGCAACGAGGGGAAGGGGGGGTGCATCTACATTCCCTTGTAGATCGCTAAGCGGAAGCGTTCAAGTGAACGGGTTTGATGGAGTCGTACTCGTCGTGATCCAAATCACCGATGATCCTAGCGCCGAACGGACGGCACCTCCACGTTCAACACACATACGGTTGGGAGAGACATCTCCTCCTTCTTGATCCAGCAAGGGGAGGAGAGGTTGATGGAGATCTAGCAGCACGACGGCATGGTGGTGGAAGTAGCGGGATCCCGGCAGGGCTTCGCCAAGCGCAAGCGGGGAGGAAGAGGTGTCACGGGAGGGAGGGAGGCGCCAGGGACTCAGGTGCGGCTGCCCTCCCTCCCCTCCACTATATATAGGGGCCTAGGGGGGGGGGCGCCGACCCCTTGTAGATCCCATCTAGGGAGGGGGGTGGCTGCCCTAGGGGTGGCTTGGCCTCCAAGCCAAGTGGAGGCGCCCCCACCCCTTAGGGTTTCTAACCCTAGGCGCATGGGAGGCCCAAGGGGGGGCGCACCAGCCCACCAGGGGCTGGTTCCCATGCCCCTTCAGCCCATGGGGCCCTTCGGGATAGGTGGGCCCACCCGATGGACCCCCGGGACCCTTCCGGTGGTCCCGGTACAATATCGATGACCCCCGAAACTTTTCCGGTGGCCGAAACTGGACTTCCTATATATAAATATTTACCTCCGGACCACTCCAGAACTCCTGGTGACATCCGGGATCTCATCCGGGACTCCGAACAACTTTCGGGTTACGACATACTAATATCTCTGCAACCCTAGCGTCACCGAACCTTAAGTGTGTAGACCCTATGGGTTCGGGAACCATGCAGACATGACCGAGACAACTCTCCGGCCAATAACCAACATCGGGATCTGGATACCCATGTTGGCTCCCACATGTTCCACGATGATCTCATCGGATGAACCACGATGTCGAGAATTCAATCAATCCCGTATTCAATTTCCTTTGTCTACCGGTATAGTACTTGCCCGAGATTCGATCGTCGGTATCCCGATACCTTGTTCAATCTCGTTACCGGCAAGTCTCTTTACTCATTCCGTAACACATCATCCCGTGATCAACTCCTTGGTCACATTGTGCACATTATGATGATGTCCTACCGAGTGGGCCCAGAGATACCTCTCCGTCACACGGAGTGACAAATCCCAGTCTTGATTCGTGCCAACCCAACAGACACTTTTGGAGATACCCGTAGTGCACCTTTATAGCCACCCGGTCACGTTGTGATGTTTGGTACACCCAAAGCATTCCTACGGTATCCGGGAGTTGCACAATCTCATGGTCTAAGGAAATGATACTTAACATTTGAAAAGCTTTAGCATACGAACTACACGATCTTTGTGCTAGGCTTAGGATTGGGTCTTGTCCATCACATCATTCTCCTAATGATGTGATCCCGTTATCAACGACATCCAATGTCCATGGTCAGGAAACCATAACCATCTATTGATCAACGAGCTAGTCAACTAGAGGCTTACTAGGGACATGGTGTTGTCTATGTACCCACACATGTATCTGAGTTTCCTATCAATACAATTATAGCATGGATAATAAACGATTATCATGAACAAGGAAATATAATAATAATAACTAATTTATTATTTCCTCTAGAGCATATTTCCAACAGGATCATGGGCCATCTCCCCGGGAACTCCTGCACATTGCGTACGCGGCTGGTGAGCAGACCTAGCTACCTCCTTCAACAAGGCAGGTGCTTACGCAGTCCAACCGGGCGCGCGCCGCTCAGTCGCTGACGTCTATTAAGCTTCGGCTGATGCATACGACGCAAAACACCCATACTATGCCCACGTGATGGTTAGTGCTATCAGGCCAGAGGCCCCTCAGATTAAATATCCAAATCGCAGTGGATTAGGAACGCGCGGTAACAAGCAGAGACTCACGAAATATGTGACCCCGTTGCCCCGCCTTGAGGAATTGCGGCAAGGGCTAAGAATGCCCGGCCACGCCTCATAATTATCTCGTGGGCACCGTCCAGGTCAACCCGTCTCCACATCACTCGCAATTATGCTCGCGCGGGTACCCCTCAGGGTCGACCCGTCTTTAGTAACATGGTTCAGTGTAAAGTCATAGTAACCATAGTAACCGTGTGTCCAAACATCAAGGAGAAAACCCGAGGAATCACCCCCGGTGAATTCCACTCGATGTAATCATCAAGGTGAACATAAGAGGGACCACCCTCGAGGTTCATACTTGAGGGGTTGCATGACAGAGTCATATCAGAAGTGGTTAAAGAGGAAATCACCCTCGATGACCACGACCAAATAGCTACACTACATGGTTAACATCAGAAGTGCTGATGAGGCCTCACCCTCGGCACTCGATAGTAAGCCAGTAGTGTCGAGCAACTAAGGGGAAGTGATGTGTGGTGCCGGGGCCTGGTCTTCGATCCCGTTGAACGGGTCTTCGATGATGAAGCAAGGGCAACAAGGACAAGGTGGGGGGTCACTGATGGATCACTAACCAACCTATACTAAGCAGTTTAGGATAAGCAGGTAAGGTACAACAACAGATACAAAAGCAGGCTATGCATCAGAATAGGAGCAAACAATAACAGTAGGAAAATCTAATGCAAGCATGAGAGAATGGAATGGGCGATATCGGGATGATCAAGGGGGGGGGGGGGGGGGGCTTGCCTGGTTTCTCTGGCAAGGAGAGGTCATCGTCGACGTAGTCGATCACAAGGGCAGCATCGGTCTCGGGGTCTACCGGAGAGAAGAGGGGGAAGAAACAGTAAATATAAAGCAAGCATAGCATCACAAAGCATAACATGGCAATATGCTGTGCCGGGTGTGACCTAAGGTATGGCTACACGATAAAGGTGAAGGGGGAATTCAACCGGGAAGGTATTCCCGGTTCCGGACCTGTGTCAGACAGATGACCGGAGGGGGAATGTTCCATGTTCAGATAGTTAGAGGCATCTGACAGGTAAGCGGGCCGCGTATCCGGATTCGTTGGATTTTTCTGAGCAACTTTCATGTAGAAAACATTTTCATCGGAGTTACAGTTTAATTACTATGAATTTCTAAACATTTAAACATTTTCTAAAATTACTTAAATTAACAGAAATTGAATTATGATGTCAGCATGACATCTTGATGACCTCAGCAGTCAACAGAGCGGCTGACCAGGTCAAACCAAACCAATGGGTCCAGTGGGACCCACATGTCATAGACAGAGAGCTAACAAAGTTTTAAAACTAACTAAACAAAGTTATTTAGCAAGTAGGCCCCACCTGTCATAGGCCAATTAGCTAAACTAGTTAGTTTTAATTATTAAAACATTTTAGTTAGAGGATTAAGCGGTGGGGTCCGCACGTTAGTGGCTGGGGCCTACCCAGTCAACACAGTTGACCAGGTCAACTGGTCAATAAGGGACCAGGGGGCCCACTGGCAGTGACCCAGGGGTGGCCCCAGGTGTGCGAGCTCAGCGCGGCCGGTGGCTTGACGCCGGCGCCCTCCAGGCGCGGCGGAGGACGCGGCCCGGCGTCGGAAACGTGCTACGAAGCGCCAAACCGTGCGCGACAACTTGCGTTCGAACCGTGGAAGCGTTCCACGTCGACTGGTGGTGGTGCCGAACCAAAAGGTCGCCAGAAATGGGACCGACGACGAGCTACGGCGGCCGCGCATGCGGGGCCTCAACGAAAACTACGCTAGGAGGCACGGGGAGGCACGTGCTCGGGCTCGTTGGGCTCCTGGGAGCTCCAGGAGTTCGACGGTGGCCTCAGGCGGCGGCAACGTCGACCACAGAGACGGCCACAAGCTCGTCGGTGGCGAGCAGAGCACGGATGCGACAGCAGCTAGCTATGGCGCGCGAAGAGGCTGAAAGGAGGGGAGCAGGAGATGGAGGAGCTCACCTAGCGGCATGCACGGTGGCCCTTGAAAGGTTAGGAGCAGCAGGAGCGTCGGAGAGGAGGGAGATCACCGGCGACTGAGGCGGAAGGGGGCGGCTCGATCCGCGGCCTGCGGTGCTCCCCGGCTTGTGCTCATGGATGGGGAGGAGGTAGTCGAAGAGGGCGGAGCTGCTGGACAGGTCAGCAAGGCGAACGGGTCTCGGTGGCCGCGAGGACGGGTGAGGCATGACGGCGACCGCGTCGGCCTCCTCTCCAGAATGAAGGAGAGGAGGAAGAGGCGAAGAGGGGAAGGAAGAGGCGGAGAGGGCGAGGAGATTCTGGGAGTGGGTGGAGGTAGGTGGGGGAGGACTCGAGGAGCCGGAGCGACCGGGGGAGGGGGAGTGGGCCGGCCTAGCTAGGCCGGTTGGCTCGGACCAGGCACCGTGCACTTGGCCCAGTGCATAGGGGCCTGCGCTCTTTCTCTTTTCTTTCCTTTTTCTTTTTTCCTTTTTAGCAGCTTTTGCATTTTCTTTTAGCCACAATTGACATTGCAAAAATTTGCCACTGGCCAAAACAATTTTAAACAATTATTGGGCACTGCCACAAAAAGTTTGGGGCCATCAAGAGTTGTCCAAGCATTTTAGAAAATGAAAAGGACACCTTAAATACTGTTGGACCAGATAAAAAATCCCCAGGGGCAATTTGGGAGTTCCAAAAATGTTGGCTTCAACATGACAAATATCTAGGGATTATTTGCCATAGGATGAACTATTTTATTTGCATGAAGGAAGAAGCAAATATTTGACATGCATTATGATCATGATGACATGACGTTCATTAGGGGGAGATTACTGTAGTGTGATGCTGGGATGTTACAATATATATATATATATATATATATATATATATATATATATGAAATAAAAAAATGAAATGATTTTTGACTGCAACTTTTGAAAAGAATTGTTAGGTGGGACCGTGGGACCCCCTAATCAATTGTGCATCTCATCGAACCGGTCCTTGAGTCGGCAAATTGACTTACATGTGGATCCTGTGATGCTTAAAAGCTCTTTTGTCCTGTCAACATTTCATTTAGTTGGGGTCGAAAATGATGTTCGTTTCGTTTGGACTTTATCGATGATTTAATAATTTCTTTAGGTCGGGGAAGGCGTACGACGTGTAGGACTTATCGTCACATGGTCGACATCGTGAGATAACATGCATGTAAACAATCACAGGGGCACCTTGGCATCATCTCATATCGTATGTGCACTGGGCCAAAGGGGGTCATGGTCAAGTTTAATTATCAGTTGTAACTACAAATTAATCATAACTAAGCATGAATGTCCAGTCATTGCAGTAGCTAGATCATCAACATGAGCCAGAAATGCACGTTGTGATAAAGATTATCACATGTAGCTATTTGAGTAGGGCTAAAAAGAAGGTTCATTATCACATGCCACTTGTTATTTTAAAGAAAAGCCACTCGACAAACAGCAAGACACTAGTCAAATAGGTTGATTTGGCACACAAGGTTTTCGACATTGTTTTTCATCGCATTAGAGTCAACAAAAAACACTTGATCCAAATGCAATTGTGCCACATGAGGCTATCCTACTTGGTGTTCTTTTTACTGTTACCACTAACTCTGTTGGCCTTGGGGATGAGCTATGACCCGGAAGAAGTCATGGTAAATGGTAACCTCCTAAATTCCAATCTCTTCCCTCTTCACATAACATAAACAATGAATAAGTTTGGAACATTTCCAGCATGTGGGCCCATGCTAAAAAAATGTGTTGCATGTGTTTTTATCCTATGTTGTGCACTGACTTTGGGTCCCACGCAATATACATTTAGTTTATATTTAGTTTTTGCATAAAAGTTGAGTCCCACATAATAAATACTCCCTCCGTCCCAAAATTCTTGTCTTAGATTTGTCTAGATACGGATGTATCTAATACATGTCAATCCTTCTTGTGAAATTCGAGCATGTCCGGCATGGAGCCGAAGTTCGAGCACACCTCCATGGTGTTGTCGAATTTGGTCCGGTCACCATCCATCAACCTGAGGAAGAAGGCGCTCCAACCAATACCCCAAGGGAAGGGGTTGGCGTTGAGCTGGAGCTAGAGCTCATGGCAATGGGGAGGAGGAAGGTTGACAGTGAGAGAAGAGAGGGGTTGGGTAAATAGTGGCGGGAAGGGTGAGTAAATATAGGGGGATGGAGAGGAGGAGAAGAGTGACCGTCATGCCGTTTTAACTACAAGATCTTGAATTAGCCATGAACTCTGTGCAATGCCTGACTCCATGACTTGTGTGCAGATCGACGATAACAATGAGATGGGCATGGAGGTGCTCCCGGCCGTTGACAGCAAGGGCAAGCAGCCCCTTCACCCAATGCCCGACGAGGTTGAGCTGCCGCCCACCGCCGAGAAAGACCCGAAGACGCCTAAGGGTGGCGACGACGAGGGCATGGAGGAGCCCCCCAGCAACAAGCGCCGCAACTATGGCCACTACCATCAGGAGGATGGCCCAACTCACTTCTGCAAGGTCATCCTTGCACCGAAGCTTGAGTGCATCCCCATGCCCCTGGACTTCATCAAGCACTTCGTCGCGGTGCCGACGGAGTTCAAGCTCAGGAACAACACCGACTGCTCCTGGAAGGTGACGGTCAAGCTGATGAACGGCAGGGTGACCCTGGATCAGGGTTGGGCCACCTACGCAGCCGTTCATCAGATCAAGATCGGCTACATGGTGACGTTCAAGCTCCTCACTCCCGACACCCTCAAGGTCATCATCTTCGATGACGATGGCATTGAGGTCGTCAACAAGTGCGGGAAGCACGATGAAGCCTTCGCCGCCAAGGAGTAGGGTCGGGCCACCTCTTTCGAGCGTACTATGGAGTCTGCTTTGAACATGTTTATGGTTTATGCTTTGAACTGTTACATCTGTGGTACTGCTTATATCTGAATTATGCTAGTTGATGCTCTGTTTATACTCTGTTGTGCTTATGATGTGTGCTGCCGAAGTGTGGTGGTAACCTCACCAACTAGCCAAAGAGGTTGCCACACATCAGGCCTTGCATACAACCAAACATCATGCCTTGGGTTTGTGGACTAACATGCAGGCAACCAAACACCAGACAGTATGGTTCAGCCCATGCAGGTAAGAGGGCATGCAGGCAACCAAACAACATGCATATGATGCATTTGAAGCTGCATTTGCATAGCCAGATTGGGTGGAGAAGTGTATGCAATGCGGGTACTGTAGTGCACGGCAACCAAACATACCCTTAAAGTAGGCCCAACAAATCTCCCACAACACCGCCGATCATCTGGGACGTATGGGAAAGTTTAATTATAGATATCATATTGCATACTCGATATCCAGGCCATGGCACACATGCTCTTATGTAAGCCACGGGTTTCTATAAGCACTTCTAGACTTGCGGACAGTTCAAGGAAAATGTCATCAAGCGAGCTCGGCGAGTGTGCTCCGTATAAGTAGGTACTCCCTCCGTTCGGAATTAGGTGACCCTAAAATGAAAAAAAATTATATGAGACCAGGTCTCATATAAAGCAGGTGAGACCCGCCCTGATGGACGACACGTGTCATTCACAAATCACAAAGCATCTAATCTCTCCCCCCTTGATTTCAGGTGGAGGGTGGGATAGATGCTTTGTGATTTGTGAATGCCACTTGTCATCCATCAGGGCAGGTCTCACCTGCTAACCCGTGAGACCTGGTCTCATAGAATTCTTTTCCCTCTAAAATGAGGGTATATATTCGCATTTTAGTGTTAGATACGCTCCGTCTGAACGCCAACTATTCCAAACAGACAAAGATAGTACTCTCTCTGTTTCTAAATATAAGTCTTTCTAGAGATTTTAATATGGACTACATACAGATGTATATAGACATAGTTTAGAGTATAGATTCACTTACTTTGCTCCGTATCTAGTTCGTGCTTCGGCACGGTACCGAGATGGCCTACCTACTTCTTTACGTCGACGACATCATCCTCACCGCCTCCAGTGCCGGGCTTCTCCAACACATCACCGACCAGCTCCACCGCGAGTTCTCCATGACCGATCTCGGGGATTTGTCTTACTTCCTCGGGATCTCGGTCTCTCGCTCTACTTCGGGGATGCTTCTCTCGCAGTGCCAGTACGCCATCGACCTTCTTCAGCGCGCTGGTATGATGGACTGCAACCCGTGTGTGACGCCCATCGACACACGTTGCAAGCTCTCTACCGATGAGGGTCCACTCGTCACTGATGCTACTGAGTACCGTAGTTTTGCCGGGGTGCTTCAGTACCTGACGCTCACCCGCCCCGGCATTGCTCATGCCGTGCAGCAAGCGTGCCTCTACATGCACGCCCCTTGGGAGCCACATCTTAACCTCGTCAAGCGGATCCTTCGGTATGTTCGTGGCACTCTCGACCTCGGTCTTCAGCTTCACTCCACGCCGGCCTCCTCGCTCATCGCTTACTTCGACGCCGATTGGGCCGGATGCCCCGACACCCGACGCTCCACCTCTGGCTATTGTGTCTATCTCGGCGACAACCTGATGTCCTGATCATCCAAACGCCAGGCCACAGTGTCTCGCTCCAGTGCCGAGGCAGAGTACAGAGCCGTGGCTGAGTGCTGCTGGCTTCGCCAGCTTCTTCTCGAGCTTCATCGTCCCCTTTCGTCCGCGACTGTTGTCTTCTGTGATAACGTCAGTGTTGTTTATATGGCCTGCAACCCGGTCCAGCATCGCCGCATGAAGCACATCGAGATCGACATCCACTTTGTTCGTCAGAAGGTGTCTCTCGGTCAGATTCGGGTTCTTCACGTGCCGTCTTCACAGCAGTTTGCCGATATCATGACGAAGGGCTTGCCGTCTCACCTCTTCGAGGATTTTCGATACAGTTTATGCGTTCGACCGACGCACAAACTGCAGGGGATGTTAAAGTATGATTTTGTATAGCTAACCACGTGTATTCCGTTTGTATACGGTTGTACATATACACATATAGGATTCTTTCTTGGTCTCCAAGACTTGTAATCTTGCTATAAATATATGAGCCGATCGCCCCTTGAGAGGCGTCTTCCCTCAAACTGATTCTCGTTTATAATATTGGAATATCTAAAAAGACTTATATTTAGGAACGAAGGAAGTACTTAATAAAAGAACAATATACATTATAAAATATTTTAAAGTAAATTCAGTGTCAATAAAATGAACTAAATAAATAGTGTAGTTTTAATCCCAGAACATCAATTGAAAGATGATCTTTTTTAGGGATCTCATTAAAAAAAGCGAATGTTCTCTCACACAAAAAAGAAAACAAATGAATGTTGGGTGGAATTAAAACAAGGGAGGCATGTACTCCGTATACAGTAAGCTCAACGTCGCAGTCGCGGTCGCCTACGGGGAATACAACATGCGTGTGTCTGCCAGAGACCGACAACGTAGCTCCCCACACCCACCTACCGGAAAAAGAAACAGAGCAACGGGACGGTGGTTCGTACCGGCCGGCGGGGAAGGAACCAGAGGGCGGCCGGAGAGCAGTAGTGATTCATAGTCAGGGTAGAGTCGTGCGTGGGGTGTTTTTTTTGGCGGGGTTGGCCGGAGTGTCGGCGCCGGCGAGGAGCAGAAGGGCGGCGGGGGCGACGGATCTGTGCAATTGATCGATCGACGAGCATCGGAGGAAGGTCGGATCGGGTGTTGTACCTGTACCTGTACTTGTACGTGCGAGGAGGGAATGGAGTGGGGAGCTGCCGGAATCGACGCGGTGGCGGCAGAGGGTGGAGGGGAAGGAGGCGAGCTCGGGAGGCTGGAGGTCGAAAGGGGGTGGGGGGAGAGAAGATGGGTGGCGGTGTCAGGAGGCCGATTTTTGGCCGGCGAGTAGCAGGGCAACCGTGGGAGGAGAGCAAGTCCATGCGGCGCGGGAGCGGGAGCTGAGGAACGACGCCCATGCCCATGCACGCATGGCGCGTCGGCGATTGAGGTCCCCTGGCCGTCCGTCGTTAAAAAAGAGAGGACCTTTGTGCTTCTCCGACGAGCGAAGAGTGCATTCGTTTGTGAGATTGAGGCGCACACACGTACAAGGTGACGCGACACGAGGATCTTGGGCGGCGACCAGGGAGCGATTGATTTGTGAGATGGAGGCGCAGACAATCGAGGAGGAATTGGGTGGGGAGTTGCAAGAATGGATCGACGGTGGCGGGACCGGAGAGGTAGGAGAGGAGGCGAGGTGCTCTGCTGCCGACGAACTGACTTGGTGAGGCTGCGGCGGTGTCGTTGGTTGCTGTAGGAGAGCGAGGACGAGGAGTGAAGTGAGAATGACGATGGCGGCACATGCGGGAGGTCGAATGGGGAGGGGAGCTGGGTGCCCAGCCTATTTTTGACCGGCGAGGTCCGCGACGGTCGTGCCCTTGCACGCATGGCGCTGGGCCGTTTAGTTGACGCCGGCGGTTCAGTTCCCCTGGCCGGCGTTAAAAGATGAACGGCGACAAACCCCGCAAACGCGGACGGCCCGATAAATTTTTTTGAGGGGCACGGCAAAAACGAGACCCCAACCCGCGAATACGCGCCCCCACCCCCCTCCCGGCCCATCAGTGCTCTGCATTTAGCGGGAGCGGTTGGTGGGGAGGACATTTTAGCCCGCACTTTTCCTCACCAACCGCCCGCCTCCCCCCCTCGCCCCGCCGCCGGGTCGCCGCCCACGATTCCGGCGAAAGTAGCTGCCGGGATCACGCCGAAAGGCCGCCACACGCACGAGGTTGCCCTCCGCCCCCCCTTGCGTCGGCGGGCCAGAATGTTGCAGATTTGCGGCCCTTCGTCGCGGGCGGTCGGATTTCGCTTTTTCGGCCGCCGGTGGCTGTGCCAAGCGATGGAATGGTCGGGGAGCACCTCGCGCAGCCCCGACAAAGTCCCATCGCCGCATGCAGGTACGGGTTCGTCCTGTCGCCGCCGCCGCCACCGGTTTGCGGGCATGGATTCGGCTGGCCATCCGCCGGGCTCGGCGCTCGCGCTGAGGCTCTGTGGCTCGCCGATGCCGCTCATACAGTGCGACGACTGCACGCGAACAATGCTGCGGCTAACTTCGGGTACGCCGAAGCACCCCGGATGGGTGTTCTTCAAATCCAAAAATGACGAGGTACGTGTTGTTTTCATTCGGCTTTGGCACCGCATTCTTTGTTTCAATTGCGATAGCTCATTTCGAATATCATCATGTGTGTAGGAAGATGAATGCTCATTTTGATTTTGGGAAGGCGAACACATTGATGTACTGATAGAAAGAAACTTAATAGATGTTGGTGCACTCCTTAGTAGAATCGAAGGCAATGAAGCGGCTGCATGTGCAACTAGAGGGGAATAGTCCTGGCCATCTCAGGCCCGGCCCTGTTGGCCCACCCAGGCCTGGCCCTAAAATCCAGGGCCTAGGCCCGATGGGCTTGCCCATGGGCCGGGCTTGGGCCTGACTTTTGAGCCCACCAGTAGGGCCTGGACGGGCTTAGGCTTGGCATATTGGGATTTTAAGGAAGAGGCCCGGCCCACGGCCATAAGCCCTAAGGGCTTGTTAGGGCTTTTTACCAGATGGGCCGGGCTTGGGCTTGAAAAGTAGGCCCAATGATAGGGCATGGGAGGGCCTGGGCCTCAGTTTTCTGCCGTGGGCTTTTTCAGGCCCGACCCAAGCCCGGCCCGGCCCGGCCCATGGCCAGATATAGAGGGGAAGCAACGTCTACTTCTTTAGAAGCAAAGAAGAAGAATGCAGAATCAAGAATTCACGGATCAACAATGAATGCATGGAGAAGATATTGGTCCAACTAGTGGGAGCAGTTATGAAAGTTGGAAATCTTCTAAAATGCATAATTGTGGTTCTTGTTTTTTTTTTGGTCTTTCTATTCTAGCAAAGATTTGGTGATGTCCTATGTATCCAATGTTGTTAAAAAAGCAAAGAAATGCATTATCTTGTGTCAAATTGAGGTGCAAACTTAGGATTTGCGGGCCGGTGGGAGTGGCGTCAGACTAGACCCCGCAAAGCCGACCCGTAAAAAAGCATATTCCACGAATATCCTTTTATACAGGTGTGTTTTACGGGGTCTGTTTCTGCAGCCGTCCGCACCGGCATGCAAAGTCTTTTTTCCATAAACTGCAAATGTGTTTTGCTGGTCGGAATTTTACGAGGTCTGCTAGAGATGCTATAACATGCACGGCGGTCTCGCGAGAAACAAAACAAGCGCGGCCAAGTGATTGAAGAGAGCATAGCGTTGGATTGGATAAATGCCGACTCCTTCGGATCACAGAAGGCAAAAAGAGTTAGACTAGCTAGATCAGGGGATTGAGCACTTGCCTCGTTTTTTTTTTGTTAATAGTAAATAATGTTCCCGTTATTCCAAAACTGGTAAAGGCAACTTGAAATGTTGAAAAATGAGAAGGACGGTATGAGCAACAACGTCCAAGCTGGCCGCCAGTGTGAACCACGTCCTGGTCTGGACGCTAGTATTATCAGCATCCAATGCATGGTTCAGGCGGAACAAAGAACAAGAACAACGACCGGCAAAAAAATGCATGCGTGATGAAACTGACTATGGCACGAGCAACAAAAATTAAGAAGAGACGGCCCACTTGGTTGGACAAGGACTATTCCTCTATGTATAGCTAAGCATATATATATATCAAGCAGTAGCAGTAGCAGTTGCACAATTATGGACTTGGCAAGCTTAATTTCTGAAGCCAGCACCCATGGATTCCGTCATACAGCAAGAATGCAGATTTTATTTTAGGTTTAAAAAATGAAAAAATATGTGTAAGTTTCAGCATACGCCAACTCACCAACCCATAGCAAAAGTAGTTAAAAATGGACTTGGTTAGACAGGATCGCCACCAGCACTGGCTGTTAAATCTATGGCTCGAAACCCTTATTGTTCCTAATTTTCATCTGGAAAGAGATCAGCTCCCTCGAAACAAAATTTAGCTACAGAAGTACAGAATAAAGATGAGATTTCTCAAATTTAATTCCCAAAATTTCCCCTTTTTTGTCAGAGTCGAGGGATGAAATTAGTATGACATTGAGAGTTACACCAGTATTCCTCTATAGCTAGCATAATACTAGATCAGTAGTAGTTGCAGTAGACGGCCTTTAGGGCGCTTGATTTCTCAAGCCAGCACCTATAGGCTATAGGTTTAGTCATTCAGCTGTTTAGCTGATGTGTCAAGAATGCGGGTTCAGTGAACTTAAGGTCACACTAGCTAGCTGCACGACGTGTCCTGGTATTATTTATTACGTGAAAGTGAAAATCAAATGTTTTAGTTCAAGTAAACGGGAGGCGTTGGATCTTGTGCGCTGTTAACTGGCCTTCCAAGCACCTCTCTGCAGGCAGGAGACATGAAATTCCATTCTAGCTTTGGGCTAAAACCTGACGATTTGAAACAGGCAACCACAGTAGAACGTGTTCCCACACCAAAAAGAAAAAGAAAAGAAGCAGAACACGTGTCGTCATAAACAGAATGCACCAGAATTTTAACTATGGTTTATTTTATTAATGTTCATGAGAAGACCATCTTCAAGAACATCACGAGCCCAATCACATCAAGAAAAAGAAAACCATCTTCAAGAACTTCCGACGTCTTCAGGGGATGCTTCTATTTAGTGACCTACGCATTGAATAGGGAGGAAACACGCACCCCCAGCTCCCCCCAACCCACGTGTACGATTTTCGGGGTGGCCCATGTGTGGGCCGGGATGCCCATTTTTTTTTCAAAAACTTGTTCGTTTTTCTTCTTTAAAATAATTCATGATTTCAAAAAATTCCAAACTACAAAATAAATTGCGAATTTTGAAGCAAAAAATGTTTGTGAAATTAAAAAAAATCATGAGTCATACAATTTTTCATGAGTTCGATTTTTTTCATTAATTTCAGAAAACAAATCGTGCGTTTGAATAGTGTTCATGAATTCAAAAACAATTATGAACTTTGGAAAATTGCCTCTGGTTTGGAAAATGTTCAGAACTTTCAAACACAATGTTCCTGAGTTTGTAAAAAATGTTTATGGATTTAAAAAAATCTGACATTTGAAAAAATGACCATGAACTCAAAAAATATTCATGAATTTCAAAACAGTTTTGCAAATTCAAACAAAATCACAAATTCAGAAATGTTCGTGAATTTCAAACAAAGTTCATAAATTCAAAAAATATTCATGAGTTTTGAAAAATATCCATAAATTTTACAAAACTTTTGCAAGTTGAAAAAATGTTCACAAATTTGGAAAATATGTTCGTGAATTTGAAAATTGTTCACGCATAGCAAAAAGTATTGATGAATTCAAAAAATGTTTGTGGGTTTGAAAAATGTTCACGAAATTAAAATTAATTAAAAAAGTATAATGAAACAAAAATAAAGGAATAAAAAGACAAAAATCCACAGTGGGCCGGCCCATATAGAGGACTTGGCGCACTAGAGGATACGAGCTAGGTCGCTATACGATCCTAAAAAAAGCTAGGTCAGCTAACTACATATCAAATAGGAGCTGCGATCTTCGGGTAGATCACCACATTCACTATATCACACAAACCTTCTATGCCTACTCCAAGCTTCATAGAGAGGTCCTAAACAACGCTCTAGGCACCATTTTGTCCCTATAGCAAGTGAAGCCGGTAATATAGTCCGGCCCATCTAGCAACATGCTGCTGTTTTTTCACCTGTATTTTTCAGTTGACTGGTTAAATGGTTGGCCAGTTGACCTTTGACCATAAAAAATTCACAAATTTGAAGATCTTGAAAATAAATAAAAAAATAAAAAAAATAAAAAGTTAGCGGATTTGTAAAAATCATAAATTTGAAAAAGTTTGGTCAATTGGAAAGTTTGCTAATTCAAAAATATATCATTGAATTTGTAAAAAAAATCATAGATTTGAAAAATGTTCAAAAAATTGAACAAATGATGGTGAAACTGGGGAAATGTTATAAGATTTAAAAAAAATAATGAATTTGAAAAAAGTTCGCGCATTTAAAAAATAAAAAAGGGTAAAATTGGGAAACATGAAGAACGAAAAGCAAAAATAAGAAGGAAAAAAAATAAATGCCAAACAAAGAGCCGGTCTAGAAAAGCGAGAAACAAAAAGAAAAAACGCTGGAAGCTTCCCAAAACCGGCTGGGAAGCTTCCATAAGCTTACCAAAACCTGGACTGAGTTTCATGCTAGGTACCTAACGATGGGTCGGCTCATTGTGCTAGCGAGGGATTCGGGCATGGGCGCCAGTTAGCAGATAAGCGTGTAACTGGCGCCTTAAGCGCCAAATAGGGGCTGGACGGTTTCATGAGGAAGAAACCATTGTCACCCCCACCCCATAGCCCACGACAAGGACATCATGCAAGGCATTCCCGCACGACACCTCAAATATCCTAGACCTACAGTCCTGTATGTGGGCAAGTTTGCTAGTGCAAGACCGCCAACCACAGGTTGGGCCGCTGCAACCTTCATGAGGCTCGCTTCTGTTTTGTCACATGTATTGTATCATGTGATCTTCACCGTGTGATTCCGCTTCTTGGAACATTTGTTGTCGTGCGACGAATGGATAATCTGCCTCCATGGAGATGTCTTCGTTGTTGACAATCCACTTGAAGGCTTTCCTTGGGAGAACCACTAGTGCAATTTTTGTTGGTTGTGTCACAATTCACAAGCATTTGCGCTGAGAGGCAGAATGGAGCCTTGGCAGTCAGAGGTGGAGCTATGTCTTACTAGGGGGGGGGGGGGGCATGGCTCCCTTCCCCGACTTCGGTCTAAAAGTTGGGGGGAATGGAAGGTTTGGTTACAAAAGTTTTTAGCCTCCCATCCCCAGGTAACTCGGATTTTATCTTTCACCCCACTCCCACCCCCTCTGAGCATGTCTCTAACTCCGCCATTGTTGTCAGTCTAGATGCTCTGTAAGCTCTTCATGCTCGCTGTTGTCGCTAGCTCCCAGCAACATTATATGTACAAAGTTGTACTAAGCTTGAGACAGTTATTTTGGGACGGAGGGAGTAGTTGCGTACACAATAAGGAGATGACAATCCGTGAGTAGTAGTAGTAGATGCAGGCATGAGTCGGTCTACGTGTATCGAACGTGATGCCTATATACATGATCATTGCCTTGAGTATCTTCATAACTATGCATTTTCTATCAATTACCCAACCGTAATTTGTTTACCCACCGTATGCTATGTTCAAGAGAGAAGCCTCTAGTGAAAACTATGGCCACGGGTCTATCTTTATCATATATTAAAATAACCTTGCTACAATTTATTTACTTTTATTTTATTTTGTGTTTTTATTTATCTATCTATCACTACGAGATTTGATCCTTATAATTAACCGCCAAGGGATTGACAACCCCTTGTTTGTGTTGGGTGCAAGTATTTATTATTTTGTGTGTAGGTCTTGTTCATGAGGTCTTGTGTGGTTCTCCTACTGGATTGATAACCTTAGTTCTTAACTGAGGGAAATACTTGTCTCTATTGTACTGCATCATTCTCTCCTCTTCGGGCAAATCCAAACGGAGCTCACAAGTAGCAAAGTACAGCCAGTTTGGCAAATTACATTTGATGCCCCTGCCTCAACGGATGCTTTGTCCACTTATAGCAGAGACCTACTAAGCTGGTTTGGGTTCGTTGCTGGGCCTCATGGGCCGGCCTCCCCTGTGACAGTCTTGAACGTCTGAGCCATCCCGCTCTGTTCTCTCTTCTCTACGCTCTTCTTCAATCGTTGTGTCTTGGTCTTCATGAAGGTCGACATTCTAATATCAAGACAACTTCTCGTGGGCACAATCACCTCACCAAATCCACTTTGAATTTATTATCTGTAGTTTTGTGCAAAACCAAAAAAATTATCTAAAGGAGTGTAAAATTAGACTATAATGTTTTCACCTGATTCAAGATAGAGCCCCGCTTCCGTACCACCCCCTCACAAAACGTATAAAGGGTAATACTTACCTTTGTCCACTTTTGTATGCACGGTGCATCGGTCGTTGGATGCCATACAATAAAGTGTTATTTGCTCGTCCTGGGCCTGGCCCTTATATTATTTTTCCTTTTTATCTTAAAGCTTTGAAAAAGAAAAGCACACAGATGGGAGTCGAACTCTAGCACTCCACCTTTAGCCCCGCATGTGATAACCACTGGGACAATAACCCTGTTGTGCAGTTTTATTTCTTTCTACCCTCTTGTGGTAATATAACGCTAATAAAAAGTGCGCTTCTGATCTGCTTATTTTTTACTTGGCCTGTTTTCTTTTGGACTTTTTGTTTTTCTTTTCTTTTCTTAATTCACAAACTTTTAAAAATTTGTTGAATTGTGGATTTATGATGTAATCTTCTTTTGTGGTGTGTTTGTCGAGATCCGATCAATTGTGGATTTATGATTAGATTATCTATGAATATTATTTGAATCTTCTCTGAATTCTTATATGCATGATTTGATATCTTTGTAATTCTCTTCGAACTACCGGTTTGGTTTGACCAACTAGATTGGTTTTTCTTGCAATGAGAGAAGTGCTTAGCTTTGGGTTCAATCTTGCGGTGTCCTCATCGAATGACAAAGTAGGGGTAGCGAGACACATATTGTATTGTTTCCATCGAGGATAAAAAGATGGGGTTTACATCATATTGCTTGAGTTTATTCCTCTATATCATGTAATCTTACTTAAAGCATTATTCTGTTCCTCATGAACTTAATACTCTAGATGCAGGCAGGAGTCGATCGATGTGTAGAATAATAGTAGTAGATGCAGGCAGGAGTCGGTCTACTTGACAAGGACATGATGCCTATATTACATAATCATGGCCTTGGATATCGTCAAAACTTTGCGCTTTTCTATCAATTGCTCGACAGTAATTTGTCCACCCACCGTATTATTTGCCTTCAAGAGAGAAGCATCTAGTTAAACCTATGGCCCCCGGGTCTATTTTCCATCATATTAGTTTGCAATCTACTATTTTGCAATCTTTTATTTCCAGATATATAAACCAAAAAACCCAAAAATATTTTATCTTTCGTTTAGTTTTATTTTATTTATCTCTATCAGATCTCACCTTTGCAAGTGACCTGAAGGGATCGACAACCCCTTTATCGCGCTGGGTGCAAGTGTTTGATTGTTTGTGCAGGTATTTGTGATTTGCGCGTTCTTCTCCTACCGGATTGATACCTTGGTTCTTAACTGAGGGAAATACTTATATCTACTGTGCTGCATCACCCTTTCCTCTTCAAGGGAAAAATCAACGAAAGCTCAAGAAGTAGCACTCGGCAGGTCCGCGAAGGCGTCCGAGGAAGCCAGATTTGTGTCAGCTGGGCGAACCTGATGTCACCAAAAATGCATCAAAGCAAATATGGCTTACCGGCAGCGATTTCCCTGACTTGTTGAAGCTCTTCGCAGTCTGCCCGGGCCTGGGACCGAGCCTCTTTGCACGTCGAGCTCAATTTCTCGAGCTTGGCGGATTTCTTCTTCTGGTCCTTCTGAAGGACATTGCTCTCTGCGTACAAGCCTTTCAGGTCATCCTTGACCTCGATGACCCGGGCTTGGTCCTTGCCTCGGGCCGCCTTATCCTCGGCCAGCTCTTCACTGGCCTTCTTCGCCACAGTCCTTTGCTGCTCGGCTTCTTGCTGAGCCTTTTTTAGCTCATCCATGAGGGCCTCAAGCTTCGCAGTGGCAGCTGACAAAAACAACCAAACACGTCAAGTGTTAAATAGTTAATGTTGCCATTATAAAACACTTTCAGCTCAAGACCAGATTTTTGCTTACCTTGGACCCCATAGATCTGCTTCTTCATCAGGTCCATGTTCTCCTCGGACCACGCCAGCTTGTGGTTCAGCTCTTCCAACTCATCGGAGTTAGAGGCTAGAGCCGAAGCCGAGGCCAGCAAGCTAAGTTGTTAGTGGTCTCCGATGTCGATTTCGATCCTCTAGCCGGCTTTGTCAATCGAACCAGAGTCTCGGGGGCTACTGCATATTCGCTCCTAAATGAATTAACAACCCCAAAGTTAGTTTCTGAAAACTAACTTAGGGCTCGGGAGATACTGCTTATTACACACCTATGTGTATTTGCAGTTTATCTTTGTATAGTCTTCAAACAATTCTTTTCAGCTATGTCTGTCAAAGGCTATTGGATAGATTGAGTGTCAAACTAAACTACCTATAAATCCTAAAAATAGTGAACAAGGTTATGTATGACATACCTCAAAACCGTTAAAAAGGCCTTTGAAGACCTCTCGGATTCTGGTCTCTGCAAACCGGAAGCTGCTCAGCACTGTGCCAAGAAGGGCACGGTGCTCTTCTATGATGGATGAGCTTGTCAAGGCCACCTCTAGCTCCTCAGTCCACCCCTTGTAAGCCTTCTCTGGGGTAGGAGGGGTGGGCGGAGTCACCTCGACTCTAGCCCCCATAGAGGTGGGGATGGAAGTCTCTGACCTTTGTGATGGTACCGAGGCAGCCAGGGTCGTGGACTTGGGTTGGCCGAGCCTTCTCCTTCCTTGACCAAAGGGATTTCTTCCCTTTGGTCCTCGGCGACCGAGGTTTGGACCTCTGAAAGCACAAGTGCTCCCTGGGTGATTTTGGTAATTAATATGAACATATCTCTTGTTGGACTAATGTTTTCATCTAGTATATTTCAGAAAGTTCAACAAAGGCGTGGCATGGAAAAGAGGATGTGGAACCTCTTCTAGATGCTAAGGACAAAAGATTGGCAAAAGCTCAAGTCTCTACATTTCCATTTTAGTGATCCAAGATCACATTGAGTCCATAGGAAAATCCAATACTATTAAAAGGGATGAGGTGTTGCTTAATGGCTTGCTTGCTCAAAGTGCTTAGTGATATGCTCCAAAGCCCTCAACAATTTCTCATTCCACATATGTCCCAATCCTAAAGTCAAACTCGGCCCCACCGATTTGATCTATCCGGCGCCACCGAGTTCACTTGACATAGCCACTGCCAAAAACCCTAATCAGTTCGGTCTCACCGATGGGATCTCGGTCCCACCGAGATGGGCTTGCAAACTCTCTGTTGCCTGTTGCAATTATTTCAGCCTAACCAAGATATGCAGTTGGTCCCACCGAGTTTGCTTGACCAACTCTCGGTTTGCTTATTACCAAAATCAGTCTCACCGAGTTTGTGTAATCGGTCAAACCGAGTTTAGGTTTTACCCTAACCTTAGCACATCGGTCCACCAAGTTGACCTTGTCGGTCCCACCGAAAACTCTAATGTTCACATTTTGAACCATATCGGTCTGACCGAGTTTCACTATTCGGTCCCACCAAGTTTGGTAAATTGTGTGTAACAGTTAGATTTTGTGTGGAGGCTATATATACCCCTCCACCCATTCTCCATTCGTGGAGAGAGCCATCAGAATGTGCCTACGCTTCCAGCATTCATTTTTTGAGAGAGAACCACCTACTCATGTGTTGAGACCAAGACATTCCAATCCAACCACAAGAATCTTGATCTCTAGCCTTCCCCAAGTTGCTTTCCACTCAAATCATCTTTCCACCATATCCAAATCTGTGTGAGAGAGTTGAGTGTTGGGGAGTGATACGTCCATTTTGCATCATGTTTTCTTACTGTTATTTGCAATGTTTTTATCCATAATAATGCTTTTTGGAGTAATTCTAATGCCTTTTCTCTCATAATTTGCAAGGTACGCACCAAGAGGGGGAATTCTGGCAGCTGGAAATCTGGACCTGAAAAAGCTACGTCAGGCCACCTATTCTGCACAACTCCAAATGAGCTGAAACTCCACGAGGATTTTTTACGAAATATTTAAGAAATACTGGAGCCAATAAACACCAGAGGGGGGCCACCAGGTGTGCACAACCCACCTAGGCGTGCCAGGCCCCCCTGGCATGCCTTGGTGGGTTGTGGCCTCCTCGGCCCACCTCCGATGCCCATCTTCTGGTATATAAGTCATTTCGAACTAGAAGAAATTAGGGGAATACTTTTGGGATGGAGCGCCGCCGCCTCGAGGTGGAACTTGGGCAGTAACACTTTTGCCCTCCGGTGGAGAGATTTTGCCGGGGGAACTTTCCTCCCAGAGGGGGAAAGCATCGTCATCATCATCACCAACAACTCTCCCATCTTGGGGAGGGAAATCTCCATCAACATCTTCACCACCACCATCTCATCTCAAACCCTAGTTCATCTCTTGTATTCAATCTTTTTACCGGAACTATAGATTGTTGCTAGGGGGTGAATAGTAGTGTTGATTACATCTTGTAGTTGATTACTATATGGTTTATTTGGTGGAAGATTATATGTTCAGATCCATTATGCATATTAATACCCCTCCGATCATGACCATTTTGATTATTTGGGAGTAGTTACGTTTGTTCTTGAGGTCACGGGAGAAATCATGTTGCAAGTAATCATGTGAACTTGATATGTGTTCGATTTTGATAGTATGTATGTTGTGATTCCCTTAGTGGTGTCATGTGAAAGTCGACTACATGACACTTCACCATATTTGGGCCTAAGAGAATGCATTGTGGAGTAGTAAATAGATGGTGGGTTGCGAGAGTGACAGAAACTTAAACCCCAGTTTATGCACTATTTCATAAGGGAATAATTGGATCCTAGAGTTTAATGCCATGGTTAGGATTTATCCTTAATACTTTTCTCATAGTTGCGGATGCTTGCGGGAGGGTTAATCATAAGTAGGAGGTTTGTTCAAGTAAGAACAACACCTAAGCTCCGGTGTACCCACTTATCAAATTATCAAAGTAGCGAACACAAATCAAACCAACATGATGAAAGTGACTGGATGAAATTCCCGTGTACCCTCAAGAACGCTTTGTGGAGGGGATATAACTATTTGTGTAAGCCGCCCAGGAGGGTCCGGGTTACACAAAGAAGACTCATCAGAGAGAAGCCCAAGACCAAGCATGAAGATGGCGATTCACTAAAGGGCTTAAGGCCCACAGGCGACTTAAGGCCCGTTGTAGTAAACCGCCATGATGGCATGACTTGTATCATAAGGTAGATTTAACTAGTCACTGAGCCGGACACTGTTTATAAGCCGGCCGGGACTCTGTAGGCCACAGGGCGTCGACCCGTGTATATAAGGGGACGACCTGCTGGCGGCTTAGGGCAAGAAACAACTCATCGAGAGCCGGGCATAGCGTGTCTCGCTCCCTGGTCATCGAAACATCAATACCAACCCAACTAGACATAGGCCTTACCTTCACCGTAAGGGGCCGAACTAGTATAAACTCTCTCGTGTCCTTTGTCCCGATTTAACCCCTTCAAGCTTCCTAGTTGCGATGGCTCCACAACTAAGTCCTTTCACGAGGACATCTGACTTGACTACTCCATGATAGTTGGCACCCACCATGGGGCCAGCGCACGGTGGATTTGAGTTCTTGAAGGGAAACTTCGAAGGGTTCAAGGGATACGTAGTAGGCCGGATGACCAAGAGTCGTCGCGGCAAGATCTACATTGATAACGAAGGCTGGGGTCCCGACGCCGGCTCAATTGAGTACGGATACCGGGTCCCCTTCAGCGGAATCCACGTCTTCATCGGCCGGATCGGTGAGCTGGGCCCTGAGCCGGACAACTGCACCGACCTCGTCGAGACGGCTCAGCGTGCGAGGAAGACCCGGACTCGACCTGTCATGAGGCGTGCCTTCGTGGGCTGCATCCACGGAGAGGAATTTTCTAAAGGATCTGAAGATAGGGGTGAGACGGCCGTCCTCTCAGATGGTGATTCGTCCGCCGGTTCAACAGATTTGTTGTACCAAGTGCAAGACGGCGTGCTCGGGGGCTGTTCCGATGTCATCAGTATTCCGGACCCCTGTGAGCCGCCAAGATGGGCTGAAGTCTTCACGGCTGGGACTCAGCCCGGCTCAAACTCTACAGCCGCTGCAGCGGTAACGTCCGAGTTAGGAGCAGCCGGGGCAGGCGGCCCCGTACGCCCACTGGCTCAGGTGCTGATAGACCTCATGGACAAGCTTACGGCCCTGTTAACCGCAACGGTTATTCCTGCAGACAAAGATGAGCATGACGCGGCAGTAGCACATGTGCGTGAGGAGATAGCTCAGGCCAAGGAGGCCTTGGCAACTGAGGATACTAGATTAGCTACAGAGCGGGCGACTCTCGATGCCCGGGCACAGCGGTTGCAGTCAGAAGCTTACCAGCTCACGATGAGCTTAAACGCATCCAATGAGGTAATGAGGAGGAGACATCAGAAAACCCAGTCCCGTTTACCTCCGAATTACGACCCCCGGGTTCTTTTTGCTACACTAGGAGCCGGCCCAAGTAACCCACCAGGGGCCAATCAGCTTATGACAGCCGGAACAGGAGGGCCGGCTCAGCCTCGGGAGATGGCACCACCTCACGTGAGCATGCCACCGCCGCGTTATGTGCCAATCCCACCGGGTCACTTTTCCAACCCCATGGAGAACTTAATCACAGCCTCAACACATTTGGCGGCTCTTCCTATGGACGGTGATGACCCGGAGGCAGTGGAGACCCAGAGAGTCAAAGAACTCCTCCAGATGGCCTTAGCCCAGCAGGAGACCTATTCTTACAGCCGGGACAGAATTCATTCAACTCCCCCGCCTTGGTTAGCACCACCTCGCCAGAACCGGAGCCCAAGTTACAGCAGACACATGGAGTCTGAAGCGTGGTCAAGCAACGCCCAACGCCGTAACCAGCCCGGTGGCTATAATCCAGTGCAAGACCGAGTACGTCAGGAGAACGAGTGGGCGGCTCAGCTGGCAGCTCAGCTAGAGGCTCAACATACGGCACATCAAGATTTTCCAGAATATCCAACAACTTCTGTTGAGGCGGGAGTAGCCACTAGAGCCGGTGGTGTTCCTTGCCTGGTACCGGCTTTCCGTAATGTACGGTTGCCCAAGGACTTCAAGGGACCTCGAAAGGTGCTGAATTACACGACCGACTTACAGCCCGGAGCATGGATCAAGAGTTATGAGATGGCCATGGAGCTGTTGGAAGTCAGTGACGCGGCGATGGCTAAATATTTCACCATGATGTTAGATGGAACGACTCGGTCTTGGTTGAAAGGTTTGCCACCCAATTCCATTGGTTCATGGGAGGAGTTAAAGGCCTGGTTCATCCAGAACTTCAGGGACACCTGTAAGCAATCTATGTCGATTGTGGACTTGACGAATTGTAAGCAGGGGGAGGGTGAATCCACCACCCATTGGGTACGCCGAGTCAAGGAGACAATTCATTCATCTGACAAGATGGATGCCAGCTCTGCAGTCCTTATGTTGGAGAAGAATTGCAGCTTTGAGCCGCTGAGGCAGAAACTGGGGCGCCTTAAACGTGACTGCAAGGATATGGGTACGCTGATGGCGGCTTTAGTTAAGTATGCCGATTCTGATAGTACCAAGGATCCCGCGTCTGACGATGAGAAGACCGGGAAGGGAAAGAAGAACGGCAATGGAAAGGGTCAGCAGCATAACCCAGGGAATCAAGGTGGTAATAAGCGTAAGGCGGACGGTAACCCAGAGTTCGTGGCCAACGCCAATGCGCAAGGTAACAATCAGAGACGTAAGGGTAAGCCGCCTCGATCCGGCGGGTCAGGCCCATCTCTTGAACAACTACTCAATGAGCCCTGCCCGAGACACGGCACTAGGGAGCGGCCCGTCACACACCTGTGGAAAGATTGCGCGATCATGAAGGCGTTTAAAAATTCCAACACCTATGATGGTCATAATGGGTCTGGTGGTGGTTCAGGGGCTGGCGGTTTTCACGGCCCGGGTAGCGGCTCAGGCTTCGGCTTTTAGGGACGCCAAGGAGGCTATAATCAACAGCAGTCTAGTCAAGGAGAGCAGCAGCAGCAGCAGTCGGGCTATCAAAGCAATCCGAAGCAGTTGAATGGTGGGCAGTATCATGTGTTTACCACTAGCCTATGCAAACGTGACCAGAAGGTTCATAAGAGGGCCGTCAATTCAATCGAGCCGACAATCCCTCGTTATTTGAGGTGGTCAGAACAGCCCATCATATGGAGCAGAGAAGGTCACCCTCCACGAGTCGACAATCCGGGTCAGTTGGCCTTGGTGGTGGCACCTCTGGTGGGTGGATATAAATTCACTAAGGTACTCATGGATGGGGGTAGTAGCATCAATATCCTTTATTATGAGACCTTTCGATGCATGGGGTTAACTGATAAAAATCTAAGGACGTCCAACACTGTTTTCCATGGGGTGGTCCTTGGTAAGTCAGCTTACCCAGTTGGCAAGATTGAGCTGGAGGTGGCCTTCGGAGACGAATATGACTCCAGAGCTGAGAAGTTGACGTTTGAGGTGGTCAAAATCAGGAGCCCATATCATGCTCTGTTTGGGCGGCCGGCTTATGCTAAATTCATGGCTCGGCCGTGTTATGTTTATTTGCAGCTCAAGATGCCGGGTCACAAGGGCACCATCACTGTGCATGGTAGTCGGAAGGTGGCGTTGGAATGTGAAGAAGGCGACGCGGCTTATGCTAAGTCGGCCTGTGCGGCGGAAGAGCTCAAATTTTATCAAGATAATGTTGACCCGACGGATATGACATCCCTGAAGAAGCCAACTACAGAGCACGACCCGACGTTGAAGTTTAAATCGGCTGCTGAGACAAAGCTTGTTGACTTTACCCCGGGTGACCCTTCTAAGCAGTTCAGCATCAGTAGCAATTTGGATCCCAAATAGGAAAGCGCGCTCATCGAGTTCATCCGTGAGAACTGGGACATCTTTGCATGGAAACCTTCTGACATGCCGGGTGTACCGAGGGAACTCGCTGAGCACACTCTCAATATTGATCCGAAGTATAAGCCGGTCAGGTAGTTTCTTCGGCGTTTTAACAAAGAGAGACGGAAATCTATTGGAGAGGAGGTCGCCCGGCTCTTAGCGGCCGGGTTTATTGTTGAAGTTTTTCACCCAGAGTGGTTGGCTAACCCGGTGCTTGTCCTCAAGAAGAACGGCACTTGGCGGATGTGTGTGGATTACACGGATTTAAACAAGGCTTGCCCGGCTGATCCCTTTGCTCTCCCCCGTATTGATCAAATCATTGATTCTACGGCGGGTTGTGAACGTTTGAGTTTTTTGGATGCTTACTCTGGTTATCATCAGATCAAAATGGTAGTTAAGGACCAGGAGAAAACGCCTTTCATCACTCCGTTTGGGGCCTTCTGCTATGTATCTATGCCATTCGGACTCAAAAGTGCCCAGGCGACTTATCAGCGGTGTGTGCAGAACTGTTTGCACAATCAAATTGGGCGTAATGTTCATGCTTACGTGGATGACATTATGGTGAAGTCCAGAGAAAAGGAAACCTTGATATCTGACTTGAAAGAGACCTTTGATAATCTCCGGGTTTACAAGATGATGCTTAACCCGGCCAAGTGTGTATTTGGCGTACCTGCGGGCAAGCTCTTGGGCTTTCTGGTGTCAAACAGAGGCATCGAAGCTAACCCGGAGAAGATTAAGGCGATTACCTCTCTGGCTAAAATGGCGTGCATCAATGATGTTCAGCGACTGGTGGGTCGTGTTGCCGCCTTAAGCCGGTTCATAAGCTGGTTAGGGGAGAAGGCCCTTCCATTGTATCAGATGATGAAGAAAACTAGCACTTTTGTTTGGAGCGAGGCCGCTGATGCTGCTTTTGAAGACTTGAAGAGACAATTGTCTGAACCGCCGGTTCTTGCGGCTCCAATTGATAAAGAGCCTTTGCTGTTATATGTGGCTGCCAATTCACGAGCCGTCAGCGTTGCCATCATGGTGGAGCATAAGGAAGCTGGCAAGGAGCATCCGGTTCAACGGCTGGTTTATTATATCAGTGAGGTACTCATTGAGTCTAAACAAAGGTATCCACATTGGCAGAAGCTTGTTTACGGAGTGTTTATGGCCAACCGGAAGTTGAAGCAGTATTTTCAAAGTCACCCTATAACTGTGGTAAGTTCTGCCCCTTTGGGAGATATCATTCAGAATAGGGATGCCACAGGACGAGTCGCCAAGTGGGCCATTGAGCTTGGGCCTCATGATTTGAAGTATATGCCACGTACTGCTATTAAGTCTCAGGCCTTGGTGGACTTTATCAATGATTGGACAGAGTTACAGGCCCCTGAGGAGAAGCCCGATAACACATATTGGACGATTCACTTTGATGGGTCCAGGCAGCTAGAAGGCTCGGGGGCTGGAGTGGTTTTAACTTCCCCTCGAGGTGACAAATTTTGTTATGTACTCCGGCTTATGTTTCCGTGTACTAACAATGCAGCTGAGTACGAGGCCTTACTCCATGGTCTCCGGATGGCTAAGGAGATGAACTTAAGCCGGGTAAGATGCTTGGGCGACTCAGATCTCGTCACTCAATAGGTGTCAGGAAAGTGGGATTCCAAGGATCCCCTTATGGCGGCTTATCATCGCGAAGTAGATGCTGTGGCTGGTCACTTCAAGGGTTATCAAGTGGAGCACATTGATCGAAGGAAGAAAGTGGCGGCTGATGCTTTAAGTCAGTTGGGATCCCAACGTAAGCCGGTGCCGCCTAACACCTTTCTTGATATTTTACATAACCCTTCTGTCAAGGTGCCTACCGAGGAAGAGCTAGCGGTGCCAGACCCGGAGGCACATCTGGTGGCGGCTCTTCACGTTATCCCGGATTGGACAGTGCCCTATTTGTCTTATATGACCCGGGGTGAATTACCTGAGGATGAGACCTTGGCGAGACAAATCGTCAGGCGCTCCAAATCTATGACAATTGTTAACGGCGAGTTACACCACCTAAGTGTCACTGGGGCGTTTCAACGCTGTGTGTCCCCTACAGAAGGCCAAGAAATACTTCGCGAGATCCATGAAGGGGATTGTGGCCATCATGCTGGATCAAAATCTCTTGTAGCCAAAGCTTTTCGTCATGGTTTCTATTGGCTGACGGCTCATGCTGATGCGGAGGATCTGGTCAGCAAATGTGACGGTTGTCAAAAGTTCTCACGACGAGCTCATGTGCTGGCTCAAGAATTGAGGATGATCCCAATCACTTGGCCATTTGCAGTCTGGGGCCTTGACATGGTTGGGCCTTTCAAGAGATCTAAGGATAAAAAGACACATCTCCTGGTGGCAGTGGATAAGTTTACAAAGTGGGTTGAGGCAGAGTCGGTCAGTAAGTGTGATGCAGCCACAACGGTTCAATTCATGAAAAAGGTGATCTTTCGTTTTGGTTTCCCACATAGCATCATAACTGATAATGGCACTAATCTCTCCAAAGGTGCCATGGAAGAGTTCTGTCAAAGAGAACATATCCGGCTTGATGTTTCGGCTGTTGCTCATCCTCAATCCAATGGTCAAGCAGAAAGAGCTAATCAAGAGATCCTGAAAGGTATCAAGCCCCGGCTCTTAGTCCCCTTACAGCGGACTCCGGGTTGTTGGGTGGAGGAGTTACCTTCTGTGTTATGGAGCATCAACACTACGCCTAACAAGTCTACAGGCTACACGCCTTTCTTTATGGTGTATGGAGCAGAGGCGGTCCTGCCAAGTGACATCCAGCACGATTCACCCCGCGTGGCGGCTTATGTTGAGGCGGACAACGAAGAAGCTCGTCAAAACGCACTTGACTTGTTGGATGAGGAGCGAGACTTGGCAATAACCCGCTCGGCGATTTATCAACAAGACCTGCACCGCTATCACAGCCGCCGGGTTAGGAGCAGAACCTTTCAGGAAGGTGACTTGGTGGTCCGGCTCATCCAGGATCAGTCTAACATGCACAAGTTATCCCCGCCTTGGGAAGGGCCCTTTGTGGTCAGCAAGAATCTGCACAACGGGTCATACTACCTCATCGATGTTCGAGAGCACAAAGACTCACGTAAGTCGGAGGAGGAGACCCACCGGCCGTGGAATATTGCTCATCTCCGGCCTTATTATACTTAAGCCACCGGCTTTCAGGATGTACATATTTTTTTTGCCAATGTATATATTATATAAAGAAATAAAGCAGGACCTCTGTCCTTTTTTACCCTCAAAAATCTATGTGTCTTCTTTATTAGGTAGTGGAGACAATCAACGGGGAGCGGATCACATTTGAATCCGGCTTTCCCTTTGGACTGGCTTATGATCATATCTGAATCTAGCCATGGTCACTTGGGGGCTTCCTATTCAAACATAGGTTGTATCCGAACCAAAGAGAACATAGCTGTCGATACCCACTTGATCGGCATACTGCCAAACCCACTTGGGGGCTTCTTGATCATATTTGAATCACAGCTTAACCCCTTTGGGTCTGACGTGGATCGTATTCAAATCAACATCATTAAACAACTCTTATGTTCACTTGGGGGCTTCCTGTTCAAACATAGGTCGTATCCGAACCAAAGAGAACATAGCTGTCGATACCCACTTGATCGGCATCGCCAAAGCCACTGGGGGCTATATGATCGTATCCGAATCTTAGCTTAGCCCCTTTGGGACGGTTCTCTGATCGTATTCGAATCAGGAGCCTGTGAACATTGCTTATAAATATAATTACTTTAACTATCATTGAAACCTTCTTGAGGAGATGGTTCTTGATTCTTCCGGTTTAATATTGATTACCCCAGGTTCTAAAAGTGCTAGGTAAGGCATCAGATGAGCCGGGAAAACTATCAAAAGGGTCACATGTATGCTGTTATGATTATATTTTAAATAATCATGAACCGGCCTATATATGATGTCTTTGGGTCATGTTCCGGGTTGTCAATACTCTATAAACCCCTGGTGCAGTAAACCGCCCAATTTTTTTTGCTTGTTTTATGTGTAGGATAAGGCAAAGCAAGTTAAACATCAAGGAAATACATGGTTAACATAAGCCAGAGGAATATAGTGATGGCGGCTTACAAAAGTAATAAGCACCATAAACATGCGCGAGGGCATGACAAGCATTAAGAAGTTTTTTCTATCCTATTACAAGACTCCCCGAGTCTGAATAAGTGAAGCATTGTTTTGGAAAAGTTATAAAATGCCTGGCGGCTCATTCCTTTGGCGGGCTTGACGACTCCGGGTTATCCTTCTCCGCCTCTCCGTCAGTTGTTTTGTCTTGGAAAGTGGACGAGACCCAGTCAATGCCGCTCAAGGCTTCAAATTCAGCCTCATCATTTATTAAACCGGCCGGGTCCACTTCAGGGGCAAATGTATGCTAACGCATTGGAGGGACCAGGCTGACTTGGTCATATGGAACATTTGGAAATCTCCGGTTCTCGCTATCATAGCCCGGCGAATACTTAGTGAGATCAGTATCATTCCCAATAAGGGTCGCCAGGGGACGTACGACTTTGACACAGGCAGTGAAGTCTTGATCTTCAAATGCAGTGCCGTCCTCCTTCAGGCTTGGATATCCAAGAGAGAGATCAGCCAAGTCTAGTTCTGGCACCCATGCCTTTGCCCGGCTTAATGCGACCACGACTCCGGCTCTCGCAGATGCCCGCCTTAAATCCTGAATTCGTTGAGGTAGCACTGCGAGATGCTTCAGCACATCTTGTAAGAGGTGAGGAGTGGTATTTGATAAGGCCACAACGGCCAAGGCACGTTGTGACCCGGAGTACAACTACTCCACTAAGGTGTAAACCGCCTTAAGTTTGATCAGCATGTTTTGCTTGAGGTTGGTACTCCTGGGGCCTGTATGTTCACAAGCATAACAATAAGCCAGAGATAACTATTACAATAATCCTTGGAAGATTACAATGTTTAAGGTTTTTCAGAGTGACTTACCGAAGATGCCTGAGACCATTTGGGATATCTGCCGTTTAAAGTCGGACAGTTCGGTTGTTGCCTCTGCAAGAGATGCTTCTGCCGCCTCGGCCCGAGTCACCAGTGAAGCCCTCTCATCAGCCCAAATTTTCTTTTCTGACTCAAAATTTTGCCTCAACTTCTCTTGTTCAGAGACACTGAATTCAAACTTGAAGTTGGCTTTCCGAGTTTCAAGCTCTTGAGTTTTCAGCTGGCTCTTCAGGTCAGCAAGCTCCGACTCAAATTGACTTATGGTGGCCTGTATTGACATCAGGTTATGGTAAGAATCATGGTAAGGTAACATTCAAGTCCCAAGCACTTTACAAGTAAAGATACTTGGCACTTGGGGGCTAACGTATGCTTAAGGAATTTTTTAACCTATCCTACCGAGTCATACATATTAAGTCTCAAGCACTTTACAAGTAAAGATACTTGACACTTGGGGACTAATGTGTAACACAAATTCAAAGTCTCATGCTATCACCTGGTTATATGTATTCACTTTAAACCGGACAACCTAATAGTAAGTAGATTTCTAAGTCTACATCATATTCATTCATAAGCAATAGACTTGGAGGCTGGTATAGTAAGTAAGGTTCAGAAAAAAGCGTAAGTTATACCTCAGATTTGTGCTGTATTTGTTTCACCATGTCAATTTCCAGGTCACGACTATTGTGCACTTGGTTCAGATAGCCCGAAACTATATCACCAATGCTTAGGTGAGTATAATCAGTGATGTCCTGTTTGGCTTTTCGACGTTGGGCAAACTCTCCTTGGAAGTGCATTGGGCAAGAACAGTAGGCCGGCCCGGTTCAACATATTGACTTTTCAGAAATTCAACTTCCGGGTCAGTCGTCTTGACCGGGCTAGGAATTTTCGGGTTATCAGAATTGTGGATAACATCTTCTGCAGGCGGGTCAGAGGTTGGCACCGGAATATCAGAAGCCGGTTCAAGTGGTGGCTGATGAGTGGATCTGTCAGGAGCGGATGAGTCAAGCGCCGATTCAGTGACCACAGGGTCTTGGGATGGCTTATTCTTCTTTGCCCTCTTGCTGGGCTTCACTTGCAGGCTGTCAATCAAGGTAGAAGGATGAGTATTAAGGTATAAGTATGAAAAAACTTAAAGTAAGAAAGGTTGCATTACCCGGGAGCCGTTTTGAAAGCTGGCATGTTTGATTGCATCGACTCATCATAGGAAGGAGAGGTATCCTGATAATTGGAGTCAGATGAATTGAGAGGTTGGTGAATCAAACCCGCCAAAGGTAAAGCAGAACGTAAATCAGAGATAACCTCAGTCCTACGCTTCCTGGTTACATCGGGTAAGCTGGAGGAGAGTTTTGCGTCTTGATTGGCCCGAGTCTGCCTCCGGTTCTCAAGCTGTTGTTGCTTCAAAATAAATTGAGGATCTTGGTAAGCTAGAGGATGTGAAAATCTTACTTTCCGGGTCGCCCTTCGGATTTTTTGCTTTGGCAAAGGCTCTGAGTCGGAGGAGATTATAGTTACCTCTTCGTGAATTGCTTGACTGTTCCCTATATCCTCCTGAAAGGATAGAATGTCAGTAGAGTAAGACAAAGGAGTTAAGAAAATCAAAAGATTACCACTTCATCATCCGAAGAAGAGTCATCCAATTTAAGCATATCGGAGGCGCCGGGTTTCTTCTTCTTTGAGGTGCCCATCTTGGCGGCTTTCCTTTCAGTTTTCTTGGCTGCCCTGGCCTGTTTGGCAGCCTCATGGTCATACTTGACCTTCCAGAAATTATCACCGGCCTGTGGAAAAATATAAGGAATCATAAGTACAAAGAAGGTATAACATGTTAAAAAGTGTTTATTGAGATTGGCAACTTACTGCAGGGGCCGGATTCTTCTTGAAGAAGGGAAGTAAGCCGAAGGCATTGCTAGTTACAGTGCCCTCCTTCAACAGTGACTGGGTTGTAGCATCTACCACATCATCTGGTAAGTCGTCGGGACTATGACGCATTGGATCATCCTTCTTGCCTGTGTAAGTACACATTAAGCCGGAGCGGCAGCTTAATGGTAGTATCCGCCAGGTGACCCAGACTCGAACCAGATCGTTGCCGTTTAACCCGTTTCCTAGAAGAGATTTGATCTTCCTGATGGTGGGGTTGAGAGGCAGGCGCTCAACAACGGATAACTTATCCGCCAGCGGATGGTTGGATTCAAGGCGCAGGGCGCGGAAGCCGGTCAGAGGCCTTTCATCAGCCGGTGACGTGTCTTGATAGTAGAACCACGTCTGGTTCGAATCTTTCGGGTGACTCGGCAGCTCAGCATAAGGGAAAAGACAATATCTCCGCCGCTGGATTGAGATGCCGCCAAGCTCAAGACTAGGCCCGTTGGCACGTTCATTCTGCCGGTTCAAGTAAAAAAGCTCTCTGAACAACAGCAGACTTGGCTCCTCTCCCAGGTACACCTCGCAGAAGACTTGGAAATTGCAAAGATTTGACACGAAATTGGGTCCAATGTCTTGAGGTTTAAGATCAAAGAAATCCAAAACTTCCCTGAAGAATTTTGAGCTGGGAGGGGAAAATCCCCGGTTCATGTGATCCGTGAACACTATCACCTCCCCTTCTTTGGGATGAGGCCTTTATTCAGACGGGTCAGGGGCACGATAAGACATGACCTCCTTTTTGGGCAGGTGGCCAGACTTCACGAACTCAGCAAGTTTACTTTTGGTAACTGTGGATGGAACCCAATTGCAAGTCACAGGGGCTTTGGCCGCCTTAGGTGCCATGACAACAGTTGGCCTACGACAAAATAAGAAGTTCCGATTCAACTTTAACCCGGGAGAAATATCTAAATTATTTAAAGTGGCGGCTTAAGAAGGGGCCTAATGATATAAGGGTGATTGTGCAATAATATTTAAGCTGCTACAAGTATCAAGAGCAGTTCAAAATTCTTAAGGTCATGAGAAGAAGGCAAGGCTTATAGCTCAGTATCACTTATTTAAACCAGACACCTGGACAATTGTGTTTAAAGGTATTTACCAGAAGAAGCTTTCTGGGTGATAGAAACAAGTTTCACGGACGACAACTATTATTCTGGATCAAATTATTGCTCTGAAAGGAAAATTTTCTAGACCTAAAAACAGGGCAGAGAAGTTCATGTACTCGAAGAGGGTTTCCAAACAAGGGAAATGAGATCTGTTTCTATGCAAGATAAACACAAACAATTACCGCAACAGTTCTACATATTTTTTACGATCTAAACAGGGCATTGGAGGTGCAAACTAGCGAGGGTTTGCGTCGGGCGGTGATGAACGCTGACGAACTCAATAGGGTTCCAATGCAGATCTAAAGAAAGGGAAGGAGAGGAACTCACGGATGTGGACGAGCTGCGAAGGTTCACCGTCGATTTCTAGTCAGAGTCAGGTTGATGCAGTGGCCTGAGTCGATGAAGACGAGGGGTTCGACGGCGGCGGCGGCGGATCTCGAGAGGAGGCAAGAGGAAGAGGACGACTGAAAGAGGGAAGAATGGAAGACCTAAGTCGCGCCTATTTATAAGGAGAGGATAACTGAGACGACACGGGAAACGAGGAGATAAGAATTATTATCCAGCGGCCCCGACGCCTCGATTTTCGGAACAATCAATAAAAGCAGAGATCCGTTGAAGGATACGATGGAATAGAAAAGGAATTAAAGAAAGGATGACATCACGCCGGGTTAAGACGGATCCAGAAGATGACGTCATGGCGGGTTGAAGAAAACCCTCTGTATAGTGAGAAGACTGAAGATTTATTCTTTAAAAATATTTTTTAAGATTGACATGAACAGGTTCAAATCAATCTGGGGCCTAATGTTGGGGATATAACTATTTGTGTAAGCCGCCCAGGAGGGGCCGGGTTACACAAAGAAGACTCATCAAAGAGAAGCCCAAGACCAAGCATGAAGATGGCGATTCACTAAAGGGCTTAAGGCCCACATGCGACTTAAGGCCCATTGTAGTAAACCGCCATGATGGCATGACTTGTATCATAAGGTAGATTTTGTTGGAAATATGCCCTAGAGGGAATAATAAAAGGATTATTATTATATTTCCTTGTTCATGATAATTGTCTTTATTCATGCTATAATTGTATTATCCGGAAATCGTAATACACGTGTGAATACATAGACCATAATATGTCCCTAGTAAGCCTCTAGTTGGCTAGCTCGTTGATCAACAAATAGTCATAGTTTCCTGACTATGGACATTAGATGTCGTTGATTACGGATCACATCATTAGGAGAATGATGTGATGGACAAGACCCAATCCTAAGCATATCACAAGATCATGTAGTTCGTTTTGCTAGAGCTTTTCCAATGTCAAGTATCTTTTCCTTAGACCATGAGATCATGTAACTCCCGGATACCGTAGGAGTGCTTTGGGTGTACGAAACGTCGCAACGTAACTGGGTGGCTATAAAGGTGCACTACAGGTATCTTCGAAAGTGTCTGTTGGGTTGACACGGATCGAGACTGGGATTTGTCACTCCGTATGACGGAGAGGTATCTCTGGGCCCACTCGGTAATGCATCATCATAATGAGCTCAAAGTGACCAAGTGTTTGGTCACGGGATCATGCATTACGGTACGAGTGAAGTGACTTGCCGGTAACGAGACTGAACGAGGTATTGGGATACCGACGATCGAGTCTTGGGCAAGTAACGTACCGTTTGACAAAGGGAATTGCATACGGGGTTGATTGAATCCTCGACATCGTGGTTCATCCGATGAAATGATCGAGGAGCATGTGGGAGCCAACATGGGTATGCAGATCTCGCTGTTGGTTGTTGACCGGAGAGCCGTCTCGGTCATGTCTGCATGTCTCCCGAACCCGTAGGGTCTACAGACTTAAGGTTCGGTGACGCTAGGGTTATTAGGAAGACTTGTATGTGATTACCGAATGTTGTTCGGAGTCCCGGATGAGATCCCGGACGTCACGAGGAGTTCCGGAATGGTCCGGAGGTGAAGATTTATATATGGGAAGTTGTTATACGGTCACCGGAAAGTTCCGGGGGCGTATCAGTATTGTACTGGGGCCACCGGAGGGGTTCCGAGGGTCCACCGGGAGGGGCCACCTCTCTCGGAGGGCCCCATGGGCCGTAGGGGGCAGGGAACCAGCCCCTAGAGGGCTGGGCGCCCCCCCTTGGGCCCATGCGCCTAGGGTTGGGGGGAAACCCTAAGGGGCCCCCCCTTTGCTTGGGGGCCAAGCCCCCTCCCTGGCCGCCGCCCCCCCTCTAGATCTCATCTAGAGGGGGCCAGCCCCCTTCCCCCTTCCCCTATAAATAGAGGGGCGAGGGGAGGGCTGCACACCTGATCCAAGGCGCAGCCCCTCCCCTCCCGAACACCTCTCCTCCTCCGTTAAGTGCTTGGCGAAGCCCTGTCGGAGTACTGCCTCTCCACCACCACCACGCCGTCGTGATGCTGCTGGAGTCTTCTTCCTCAACCTCTCCTTCCCCCTTGCTGGATCAAGAAGGAGGGGACGTCATCCGCTCCGTACGTATGTTGAACGCGGAGGTGCTGTCCGTTCGGCACTTGGTCATCGGTGATTTGGATCACGGCGAGTACGACTCCATCATCCCCTTTCTCTTGAAAGCTTCCGCTCGCGATCTACAAAGGTATGTAGATGCACTTCTATCAGTCGTTGCTTAGATGAACTCATAGATGGATCTTGGTGAAACCGTAGGAAATTTTTTATTTTCCGCAACGTTCTCCAACAGTGGCATCATGAGCTAGGTCTATGCGTAGTTCTCTATTGCACGAGTAGAACACAATTTTGTTGTGGGCGTAGATCTTGTCAACTTGCTTGCCGCTACTAGTCTTATTTTGCTTCAGCGGTATTGTGGGATGAAGCGGCCCGGACCGACCTTACACGTACGCTTACGTGAGACAGGTTCCACCGACTGACATGCACTAGTTGCATAAGGTGGCTAGCGGGTGTCTGTCTCTCCCACTTTAGTTGGAGCGGATTCGACGAAAAAGGTCCTTATGAACGGTAAATAGAAGTTGACAAAATCACGTTGTGGTTATTCGTAGGTAAGAAAATGTTCTTGCTAGAACCCAATTGCAGCCACGTAAAAGATGCAACAACAATTAGAGGACGTCTAACTTGTTTTTGCAGCAATTGTCATGTGATGTGATATGGCCAGAAGTTTTGATGAATGATGAATGATATATTGTGATGTATGAGATCATGTTCTTGTAATAGGAATCACGACTTGCATGTCGATGAGTATGACAACCGGCAGGAGCTATAGGAGTTGTGTTTATTTTTGTATGACCTGCGTGTCATTGAAGAACGCCATGTAAATTACTTTACTTTATTGCTAAACGCATTAGCCATAGAAGTAGAAGTAGTCGTTGGCGTGACAACTTCATGAAGACACGATGATGGAGATCATGGTGTCATGCCGGTGACGAAGATGATCATGGAGCCCCGAAGATGGAGATCAAAGGAGCTATATGATATTGGCCATATCATGTCACTATTATATAATTGCATGTGATGTTTATTATGTTTATGCATCTTGTTTACTTAGAATGACGGTAGTAAATAAGATGATCTCTTATAATAATTTCAAGAAAGTGTTCCCCCTAATTGTGCGTCGTTGCTAAAGTTCGTCGTTTCGAAGCACGACGTGATGATCGGGTGTGATAGATCCTTACGTTCACATACAACGGGTGTAAGACAGTTTTACACATGCAGAACACTTAGGGTTAACTTGACGAGCCTAGCATGTACAGACATGGCCTCGGAACACATAGACCGAAAGGTCGAACATGAGTCGTATGGAAGATACGATCAACATGGAGATGTTCATCGATGATGACTAGTCCGTCTCACGTGATGATCGGACACGGCCTAGTCGACTCGGATCGTGTAACACTTAGACGACTAGAGGGATGTCTAATCTGAGTGGGAGTTCATTAAATAATTTGATTAGATGAACTTAATTATCATGAACTTAGTCTAAAACCTTTGCAAATATGTCTTGTAGATCAAATGGCCAATGCTCATGTCAACATGAACTTCAACGCGTTCCTAGAGAAAACCAAGCTGAAAGATGATGGCAGCAACTATACGGACTGGGTCCAGAACCTGAGGATCATCCTCATAGCTGCCAAGAAAGAATATGTCCTAGATGAACCGCTAGGTGAAGCACCCATCCCAGAGAACCAAGACGTTATGAACGTTTGGCAGTCACGTGCTGATGATTACTCCCTCGTTCAGTGCGGCATGCTTTACAGCTTAGAACCGGGGCTCCAAAAGCGTTTTGAGAAACACGGAGCATATGAGATGTTCGAGGAGCTGAAAATGGTTTTCCAAGCTCATGCCCGGGTCGAGAGATATGAAGTCTCCGACAAGTTCTATAGTTGTAAGATGGAGGAAAATAGTTCTGTCAGTGAGCATATACTAAAAATGTCTGGGTTGCACAACCGCCTGTCCCAGCTGGAGATCAACCTCCCGGACGAGGCGGTCATTGACAGAATCCTTCAGTCGCTCCCACCGAGCTACAAGAGCTTTGTGTTGAACTACAATATGCAGGGAATGGTGAAGACCATTCCTGAAGTATTTTCCATGCTGAAGTCAGCAGAGGTTGAAATCAAGAAAGAACATCAAGTGTTGATGGTCAATAAGACCACTAAGTTCAAGAAGGGCAAGGGTAAGAAGAACTTCAAGAAGGACGGCAAGGATGTTGCCGCGCCTGGTAAGCCAGTTGCCGGGAAGAAGTCAAAGAATGGACCCAAGCCTGAGACTGAGTGCTTTTATTGCAAAGGGAAGGGTCACTGGAAGCGGAACTGCCCCAAATACTTAGCGGACAAGAAGGGCGGCAACACCAAAGGTATATTTGATATACATGTAATTGATGTGTACCTTACCAGTACTCATAGTAACTCCTGGGTATTTGATACCGGTGCCGTTGCTCATATTTGTAACTCACAGCAGGAGCTGCGGAATAAGTGGAGACTGGCGAAGGACGAGGTGACGATGCGCGTCAGGAATGGTTCCAAGGTCGATGTGATCGCCGTCGGCACGCTACCTCTACATTTACCTACGGGATTAGTTTTAAACCTCAATAATTGTTATTTAGTGCCAAGTTTGAGCATGAACATTGTATCTGGATCTCATTTGATACGAGATGGCTACTCATTTAAATCCGAGAATAATGGTTGTTCTATTTATATGAGAGATATATTTTATGGTCATGCCCCGATGGTCAATGGTTTATTCTTAATGAATCTCGATCGTAATGTTACACATATTCATAGTGTCAATACCAAAAGATGTAAAGTTGATAACGATAGTCCCACATACTTGTGGCACTGCCGCCTTGGTCACATTGGTGTCAAGCGCATGAAGAAGCTCCATGCTGATGGACTCTTAGAGTCTCTCGATTACGAATCATTTGACACGTGCGAACCATGCCTCATGGGCAAAATGACCAAGACTCCGTTCTCCAGAACAATGGAGCGAGCAACCAACTTATTGGAAATCATACATACCGATGTGTGCGGTCCAATGAGCATTGAGGCTCGCGGAGGATATCGTTATGTTCTCACTCTCACTGATGACTTGAGTAGATATGGGTATGTCTACTTGATGAAACACAAGTCTGAGACCTTTGAAAAGTTCAAGGAATTTCAGAATGAGGTAGAGAACCAACGTGACTGAAAGATAAAGTTCCTACGATCAGATCGTGGAGGAGAATACTTAAGTCACGAATTTGGTACACACTTAAGGAAATGTGGAATTGTTTCACAACTCACGCCGCCTGGAACACCTCAGTGTAACGGTGTGTCCTAACGTTGCAATCGCACTCTATTGGATATGGTGCGATCTATGATGTCTCTTATCGATTTACCGCTATCATGTTGGGGATACGCTCTAGAGACAGCTACATTCACTTTAAACAGGGCACCGTCTAAATCCGTTGAGACGACACCGTATGAATTATGGTTTGGAAAGAAACCTAAGCTGTCGTTTCTAAAAGTTTGGGGATGCGATGCTTATGTCAAGAAACTACAACCTGAAAAGCTCGAACCCAAGTCGGAAAAATGCGTCTTCATAGGATACCCTAAGGAAACCATTGGGTATACCTTCTACTTAAGATCCGAGGGCAAGATCTTTGTTGCCAAGAACGGATCCTTTCTGGAAAAAGAGTTTCTCTCGAAAGAAGTAAGTGGGAGGAAAGTAGAACTCGATGAAGTACTACCTCTTGAACCGGAAAGTAGTACAGCTCAGGAAAATGTTCCTGTGGTGCCTACACCAACTGGAGAGGAAATTAATGATGATGATCAAGGTACTTCGGATCAAGTTGCTACTGAACCTCGTAGGTCCACAAGGACACGTTCCACACCAGAGTGGTATGGAAACCCTGTCCTGGAAATCATGTTGTTAGACAACGGTGAACCTTCGAACTATGAAGAAGCGATGGCGGGACCAGATTCCAACAAATGGCTTGAAGCCATGCAATCCGAGATAGAATCCATGTATGAAAACAAAGTATGGACTTTGACAGACTTGCCCGATGATCGGTGAGCGATAGAAAACAAATGGATCTTTAAGAAGAAGACGGATGCGGATGGTAATATTACCATCTATAAAGCTCGACTTGTTGCTAAAGGTTATCGACAAGTTCAAGGGGTTGACTACGATGAGACTTTCTCTCCCATAGCAAAGCTGAAGTCCGTCCGAATCATGTTAGCAATTGCCGCATACTATGATTATGAGATATGGCAAATGGACGTCAAAACGGCATTCCTTAATGGGCATCTTAAGGAAGAACTGTATATGATGCAGCCGGAGGGTTTTGTCGATCCTAAGAATGCTAACAAAGTATGCAAGCTCCAGCGTTCCATTTATGGGCTGGTGCAAGCATCTCGGAGTTGGAACATTTGCTTTGATGAGATGATCAAAGCGTTTGGGTTTATGCAGACTTATGGAGAAGCCTGCGTTTACAAGAAAGTGAGTGGGAGCTCTGTAGCATTTCTCATATTATATGTAGATGACATACTTTTGATGGGAAATGATATAGAACTTTTGGACATCATTAAGGCCTACTTGAATAAGTGTTTTTCAATGAAGGACCTTGGAGAAGCTGCTTACATATTAGGCATCAAGATCTATAGGGATAGATCGAGACGCCTCATAGGTCTTACACAAAGCACATACCTTGATAAGATTTTGAAGAAGTTCAAAATGGATCAGTCCAAGAAAGGGTTCTTGCTTGTATTGCAAGGTGTGAGATTGAGCTCGGCTCAATGCCCGACCACGACAAAAGATAAAGAAGAGATGAGTGTCATCCCCTATGCTTCAGCCATAGGATCTATTATGTATGCCATGCTGTGTACCCGACCTGATGTAAACCTTGCCATAAGTTTGGTAGGAAGATACCAAAGTAATCCCGGGAAGGAACACTGGACAACGGTCAAGAATATCCTGAAGTACCTGAAAAGGACAAAGGACATGTTTCTCATTTATGGAGGTGACGAAGAGCTCTTCGTAAAAGGTTACGTCGACGCTAGCTTCGACACAGATCTGGATGACTCTAAGTCACAAACCGGATACGTATATATGTTGAATGGTGGAGCAGTAAGCTGGTGGAGCTGCAAGCAAAGCGTCGTGGCGGGATCTACATGTGAAGCGGAATACATGGCAGCCTCGGAGGCAGCGCATGAAGCAATTTGGGTGAAGGAGTTCATCACCGACCTAGGAGTCATACCCAATGCGTCAGGGCCGATCAAACTCTTCTGTGACAACACTAGAGCTATTGCCCATGCCAAGGAGCCCAGGTTTCACAAGAAGACCAGGCACATCAAGCGTCATTTCAACTCCATCCGTGAAAATGTTCAAGATGGAGAAATAGATATTTGCAAAGTACATACGTATCTGAATGTCGCAGATCCGTTGACTAAACCTCTCTCACGAGCAAAACATGATCAACACCAGAACTCTATGGGTGTTCGATTCATCACAATGTAACTAGATTATTGACTCTAGTGCAAGTGGGAGACTGTTGGAAATATGCCCTAGAGGCAATAATAAAAGGATTATTATTATATTTCCTTGTTCATGATAATTGTCTTTATTCATGCTATAATTGTATTATCCGAAAATCGTAATACACGTGTGAATACATAGACCATAATATGTCCCTAGTAAGCCTCTAGTTGACTAGCTCATTGATCAACAGATAGTCATGATTTCCTGACTATGGACATTAGATGTCGTTGATAACGGGATCACATCATTAGGAGAATGATGTGATGGACAAGACCCAATCCTAAGCATAGCACAAGATCGTGTAGTTCGTTTTGCTAGAGCTTTTCCAATGTCAAGTATCTTTTCCTTAGACCATGAGATCGTGTAACTCCCGGATACCGTAGGAGTGCTTTGGGTGTACCAAACGTCACAACATAACTGGGTGGCTATAAAGGTGCACTACAGGTATCTCCGAAAGTGTCTGTTGGGTTGACACGGATCGAGACTGGGATTTGTCGCTCCGTATGACGGAGAGGTATATCTGGGCCCACTCGGTAATGCATCATCATAATGAGCTCAAAGTGACCAAGTGTTTGGTCACGGGATCATGCATTATGGTACGAGTAAAGTGACTTGCCGGTAACGAGACTGAACAAGGTATTAGGATACCGACGATCGAGTCTCGGGCAAGTAACGTACCGTTTGACAAAGGGAATTGTATACGGGGTTGATTGAATCCTCGACATCGTGGTTCATCCGATGAAATCATCGAGGAGCATGTGGGAGCCAACATGGGTATCCAGATCCCGCTGTTGGTTATTCACCGGAGAGCCGTCTCGGTCATGTCTGCATGTCTCCCGAACCCGTAGGGTCTACACACTTAAGGTTCGGTGACGCTAGGGTTATTAGGAATACTTGTATGTGATTACCGAATGTTGTTCGGAGTCCCGGATGAGATTCCGGACGTCACGAGGAGTTCCGGAATGGTCCGGAAGTGAAGATTTATATATGGGAAGTTGTCATACGGTCACCGGAAAGTTCCGGGGGCGTATCGGTATTGTACCGGGGCCACCGGAGGGGTTCCGGGGGTCCACCGGGAGGGGCCACCTCTCTCGGAGGGCCCCATGGGCCATAGGGGGCAGGGAACCAGCCCCTGGAGGGCTGGGCGCCCCCCCTTGGGCCCATGCGCCTAGGGTTGGGGGGAAACCCTAAGGGGGGCGCCCCCCCCCCTTTGCTTGGGGGGCAAGCCCCCTCCCTGGCCGCCGCCCCCCCCCCCTCTAGATCTCATCTAGAGGGGGCCGGCCCCCTTCCCAGTTCCCCTATAAATAGAGGGGCGAGGGGAGGGCCGCACACCTGATCCAAGGCGCAACCCCTCCCCTCCCCAACACCTCTCCTCCTCCGTTAAGTGCTTGGCGAAGCCCTGTCGGAGTACTGCCTCTCCACCACCACCACGCCGTTGTGCTGCTGCTGGAGTCTTTTTTCCTCAATCTCTCCTTCCCCCTTGCTGGATCAAGAAGGAGACGTCATACGCTCCGTACGTGTGTTGAACGCGAAGGTGCTGTCCGTTCGGCACTTGGTCATCGGTGATTTGGATCATGGCGAGTACGACTCCATCATCCCATTTCTCTTGAAAGCTTCCGCTCGCGATCTACAAAGGTATGTAGATGCACTCCTATCACTCGTTGCTTAGATGAACTCATAGATGGATCTTGGTGAAATCCTAGGAATTTTTTTTATTTTCTGCAACGTTCCCCAACAGATTTAACTAGTCACCGAGCCGGACACTGTTTATAAGCCGACCGGGACTCTATAGGCCACAGGGCATCGACCTGTGTATATAAGGGGACGACCTGCTGGCTGCTTAGGGCAAGAAACAACTCATCGAGAGCCGGGCATAGCGTGTCTCGCTCCCTGGTCATCGAGACATCAATACCAAACCAACTAGACGTAGGCCTTACCTTCACCGTAAGGGGCCGAACTAGTATAAACTCTCTCGTGTCCTTTGTCCCGATTTAACCCCTTCAAGCTTCCTAGTTGCGATGGCTCCACAACTAAGTCCTTTCACGAGGACATCTGACGTGACTACTCCACGACACTTTGCTTATTATAAGAGACCATTTTGGCCTGTCCTTTTCCTCATAAGGATTGGGCTACCTTTCTGCATACTTATTTTTACTATCGTTACTTGCTCGTTACAAATTATCTTGCTATCAAACTACCCGCTACTTACAGTTTCAACACTTGTAGACATTACCTCACCGAAAACTACTTGTCATTTCCTTCTGCTCCTCATTGGGTTCGACACTCTTACTTATCTAAAAGAGCTACAATTGATCCCCTATACTTGTGGGTCATCAAGGCTGTTTTCTGGCGCCGTTGCCGGGGAGTGAAGCGCTTTTGGTAAGTGGAATTCGGTAAGGAAACATTTATATAGTGTGCTGAAATTTATTGTCACTTGTTACTATGGAAAACAATCCTTTAAGGGGTTTGTTCGGGGTATCTTCACCTCATCCAGAACCACAATTAATTGCCCCTCAACCTACTACACCTACTGAAAATATTTAATATGAAATTCCTTCGCGTATGATAGAACAACTGCTAGCCAATCCTTATGCAGGAGATGGAACCGAACATCCTGATATGCACCTGATATATGTAGAATAAATTTGTGGATTGTTCAAGCTTGCAGGTTTACCCGGAGATGAGGTGATGAAAAAGGTTTTCCCTTTATCTTTGAAGGGAAAAGCATTGACATGGTATATGCTATGCGATGATATTGGATCATGGAATTGGAATCGTTTAAAATTGGAGTTTCACCAAAAAAAATATCCTATGCATCTAGTTCATCGTGATCGTAATTATATATATATAATTTTTGGCCTCGTGAAGGAGAAAGTATCGCTCTAGCTTGGGGGAGGCTTAAGTCAATGTTATATTCATGCCCCAATCATGAGCTCTCAAGAGAAATTATTATTCAGAACTTCTATGCTTGGCTTTCTCGTAATGATCAAACCATGCTGGATACTTCTTGTGCAGGTTCTTTTATGAAGAAAACTATTGAATTCCAGTGGGATCTTTTGGAAAGAATTAAATGCAACTCTGAAGATTGGGAACTCGACGAAGGTAAAGAGTCAGGTATAAAGCTTAAGTATGATTGTGTTAAATCTTTTATTGATATAGATGCTTTTCAAAAGTTTATCACTAAATATGGACTTGACTCTAAGATAGTAGCTTCTTTTTGTGAATCATTTGCTACTCATGTTGTACTTCCTAAAGAGAAGTGGTTTAAATATCACCCCACCTATTAAAGATGAATTAAAGAACCGGTACCGGTTAAAGAAGAAACTTTACTTTATAATGTTGATCCAGTTGTTCCTACTGCTTATATTGAGAAACCACCTTTTCCTATTAGGATAAAGGAACATGCTAAAGTTTCAACTATGGTTAACAAAAGCTATGTTAGAACACCTAAACCTGATGAACAAATTAGAGTTGAATCTAATATTGCTATGGTTAAAGAGATCTTAGAAGAAGATGTGGATGGGCATGTTATCTACTTCTGTGCAGAAGCTGCTAGAATTGCCAAACCTGAAAAAAGGGATAAACATAGACCAGTTGTTGGCTTGCCTATCATTTCAGTTAAAATAGGAGATCACTGTTATCATCCTTTATGTGACATGGGTGCTAGTGTGAGTGCTATTCCTCACTCCTTATATCAAGAAATTAAGAAAGATATAGCACCTGCTGAGTTAGAAGAAATAGATGTTACTATTAAACTTGCTAATAGAGACACCATATCACCATTTGGAATTGTTAGAGATGTTGAAGTTTTGTGTGGGAAAGAAAAATACCCTACTGATTTTCTTGTTCTTGGTTCCCCACAAGATGACTTCTGTCCCATTATCTTCGGCAGACCTTTCTTGAATACAGTTAATGCTAAGATAGACTACAAGAAACAAACTGTCGGTGTTAGCTTTGGTGATGAGTCTCACGAGTTTAATTTTTCCAAGTTAAGTATAAATCATCATGAAAAAGAATTCCAAGTAAGGATGAATTAATTGGTCTTGCTTCTATTGCTGTACCACCTGCTGATCCTTTAGAACAATACTTGATAAAGCATGAAAATGATTTACATATGCATGAAAGAAATGGAATAGATAAGATTTTCTTTGAACAACGTCCTCTACTTAAACACAATTTGCCTATTGAAACTCTAGGGGGTCCTCCTCCACCTAGAGGTGATCCTGTGTTTGAATTAAAGCAATTGCTAGACACTCTGAAATATGCTTATCTTGATGAAAAGAAGATATATCCTGTTATTATTAGTGCTAACCTTTCAAAACATGAAGAAGAAAGATTATTTGAAAGTTCTAAGGAAGCACCGAGCTGCTATTAGATATACTCTTAATGATTTAAAGGGCATTAGTCCCACCCTATGTCAGCACAAAATTAATATGGAACCTGATGCTAAACCAGTTGTTGATCATGGTTAAATCCGAAGATGAAAGAAGTGGTAAGAACGGAAATATTAAAACTTCTGGAAGCACGTATAATCTATCCCATAGCTGATAGTAGATGGGTAAGTCCTGTTCATTGTGTCCCTAAGAAAGGAGGTATTACTGTTGTTCCTAATGATAAGAATGAACTTATTCCACGAAGAATTCTTACAGGCTATAGAATGGTAATTGATTTTAGAAAATTAAATAAAGCAACTAGAAAACATCATTACCCTTTGCCTTTTATTGATCAAATGCTTGGAATATTATCTAAGCACACACACTTTTGCTTCCTTGATGGATATTCCAGCTTTTCACAAATACCTGTTTCTCAACCTGATCAAGAAAAGACTACTTTTACTTGTCCTTTTGGAACTTATGCTTATATAAGTATGCCTTTTGGTTTATGTAATGCACCTATGCTACCTTTCAAAGATGCATGATGGCTATATTCTCTGACTTTTGTGAAAAGATTGTTGAGGTTTTCATGGATGACTTCTCTGTTTATGGGAAGTCTTTTGATGATTGTTTAAGCAATCTTGATCGAGTTTTGCAGAGATGTGAACAAACAAATCTTGTCTTGAATTGGGAGAAGTGCCACTTTATGGTTAATGAAGGCATTGTCTTGGGTCATAAAATTTCTGAAAGAGGTATTGAAGTGGACCAAGCTAAGGTCGATGCAATTGAGAAAATGCCATGTCCCAAGGACATAAAAGGCATTCGTAGTTTCCTAGGTCATGCTAGTTTCTATAGGAGGTTTATTAAAGACTTCTCTAAAAATTTTAGGCCTCTCACTAATATTTTGCAAAAGGATATCCCTTTTTTTGATGATGATTGTTTAGAAGCCTTTGAAACACTCAAGAAAGCTTTAATCTCTGCACCTATTGTTCAACCACCTGATTGGAACTTGCCTTTTGAAATTATGTGTGATGCTAGTGATTATGCTGGTGGTGCTGTTCTAGGACAAAGAGTTGATAAGAAATAAAATGTTATTCATTATGCTAGTAAAACTCTAGACAGTGCTCAAAGAAATTATGCTACTACTGAAAAGGAATTCTTAGCAGTGGTGTTTGCTTGTGATAAGTTTAGACCTTATATTGTTGATTCCAAAGTAACTGTTCACACAGACCATGCTGCTATTAAATATCTTATGGAAAAGAAAGATGCTAAACCTAGACTTATTCGTTGGATTCTCTTTCTACAAGAATTTGATTTGCATATTATTGATAGAAAAGGAGCTGAGAACCCAGTGGCCGATAACCTGTCTAGGCTTGAAAATGTGCTTGATGAGCCACTTCCTATTGATGATAGTTTTCCTGATGAGCAGTTAGCTGCAATAAATGTTGCTAATAGTACTCCTTGGTATGCTGACTATGCTAATTACATTGTTGCTAAATATTTTCCACCTAGCTTTACTTACCAACAAAAGAAAAAAATTCTTCTATGATTTAAGACATTACTTTTGGGATGACCCACATCTTTATAAAGAAGGAGTAGATGGTATTATTAGACGTTGTGTACCTGAGCATGAACAGGGACAAATCCTATGGAGATGTCACTCTGAACCATATGGAGGACATCATGTTGGAGATAGAACTGCTCACAAGGTATTGCAATCTGGATTTTATTGGCCTACTCTCTTCAAGGATGCTCGTAAGTATGTATCATCTTGTGATGAATGACAAAGAATAGGTAATATTGGTAAGCGTCAAGAAATGCCTATGAATTATTCACTTGTCGTTGAACCATTTGATGTTTTGGGATTCGATTACATGGGACATTTTCCTTCCTCTAATGGGTATACACATATTTTGGTTGCTGTTGATTATGTTACTAAATGGGTAGAAGCTATTCCAACTAGTAGTGCTAATCACAACACCTCTATTAAAATGCTTAAGGAAGTTATTTTCCCAAGGTTTGGAGTCCTTAGATACTTAATGACTGATGGTGGTTCACACTTTATTCATGGCGCTTTCTGTAAAATGCTTGCCAAGTATGATGTTAACCATAAAATTGCATCACCTTATCATCCTCAGTCTAGTGGTCAAGTTGAGCTTAGCAATAGAGAAATAAAATTAATTTTGCAAAAGACTATCAATAGGTCCATGAAGAATTGGTCTAAGAAATTAGATGATGCACTTTGGGCTTATAGAACAGTATATAAAAATCCTATGGCTATGTCTCCTTATAAAATGGTTTATGGAAAAGTGATGTCTACTACACAACGTTCTTCTTGTAGACGTTGTTGGGCCTGCAAGTGCACATGTTTGTAGGACAGTAGCAAATTTCCCTCAAGTGGATGACCTAAGGTTTATCAATCCGTAGGAGGCGTAGGATGAAGATGGTCTCTCTCAAGAAACCTTGCAACCAAATAACAGAAAGTCTCTTGTGTCCCCAACACACCCAATATAATGGTAAATTGTATAGGTGCACTAGTTCGGCGAAGAGATGGTGATACAAGTGCAAAATAGATAGTAGATATAGGTTTTTGTAATCTGAAATAATAAAAACAGCAAGGCAGCGAGCGGTAAAAGTGAGCATAAACGGTATTGCAATGATAGGAAACAAGGCCTAGGGTCCATACTTTCACTAGTGTAAGTTCTCTCAACAATAATAACATAGATAGAACATATGACAAGCCCTCAACATGCAGCAAAGAGTTACTCCAAAGACACTAATAGCGGAGAACAAATGTAGAGATTATGGTCGGGTACGAAACCACCACAAAGCTATTCTTTCAGATCGATCTATAAAAGAGTTCGCACTAGAATAACACCTTAAGATACAAATCAACCAAAACCCTAATGTCACCTAGATACTCCATCGTCACCTCAAGTATCCGTGGGCATGATTATACGATATGCATCACACAATCTCAGATTCATCCAACCAACATAAAAGTACTTCAAAGAGTGCCCCAAAGTTTCTACCGGAGAGTCAAGAACGTGTGCCAACCCCTATGCATAGGTTCCCAAGTGTCACGAAACCCGCAAGTTGATCACCAAAACATACGTCAAGTGGATCAATAGAATAACCCATTGTCACCACGGTTATCCCACGCAAGACATACATCAAGTGTTCATAAAAGACTCAATCCAATAAGATAACTTCAAAAGGGGAGACTCAATTCATCACAAGAGAGTAGAGGGGGAGAAACATCATAAGATCCAACTACAATAGCAAAGCTCGGGATACATCAAGATCGTGCCATAGATGGAACACGAGAGAGAACACGAGAGAGAGAGAGAGAGAGATCAAACACATAGCTACTGGTACATACCCTCAGCCCCGAGGGCGAACTACTCCCTCCTCGTCATGGATAGCACCGGGATGATGAAGATGGCCACCGGTGATGGGATCCCCCTCCGGCAGGGTGCCGGAACAGGGTCTCGATTGGTTTTTGGTGGCTATAGAGGCCTGCGGCGGCGGAACTCCCGATCTATCTTCTGTTCTAGAAGTTTTAGGGTACGTAGGTATATATGGGTGAAAGGGGTACGTCGGTGGACCTCCAGGGGGCTCACGAGGTAGGGGGCGCGCCCAGGGGGGAGGGGCGCGCCCCCCACCCTCGTGGGCAGCCCGGGGATCCCCTGACGTGCACTCCAAGCCCATCTGGTTGGTTTCCTTCCAAAATTAACTTCTCCAGTTGATTTCGTTCCGTTTTGACTCCGTCTGATATTCCTTTTCCTCGAAACACTGAAATAGGCATAAAACAACAAATCTGGGCTGGGCCTCCGGTTAATAGGTTAGTCCCAAAAATAATATAAAAGTGGATAATAAAGCCCAATATTGCCTAATACAGTAGATAAAGTAGCATGGAGCAATCAAAAATTGTAGATACGTTGGAGACGTATCAAGCATCCCCAAGCTTAATTCCTGCTCGTCCTCGAGTAGGTAAATGATAAAAAAGAATTTTTGATGCGGAGTGATACTTTGGCATAATTTCAATGTAAATCTTCTTAATTGTGATATAAATATTCAGATCCGAAAGTGTAGCGACCAGACGGCAAACAGTCTGACCTCTGTGCTCAGTGTCATCCCTGGATCAGTAATGCTGGCACCACACAGTACTTGGAGGATTTATAACAGAGTAGCAATCACACACTTATTACATCGAATGTCTCAAAAGAGAACTTATTGAAATAAATATGGCTTAAGGCCATCTAATACGATAACAGCAGAAGGCTTGGAAGATAGGCGAGTCCATCAACTCCAACGGCATCACTGAGTATAGAACCACGACCTAAAAGCACTTTACTCGTCGTCTGAAAAGTCTGCAATATGAAACGTTGCAGCCCGAAATGGGTCAGCACATGGAATATGCTGGCAATGTAACACATAGAGAATAACAATGGAGAATGGCTATACTACATGCATATTCGGCTGGTGGTAAAGCTCTACGGTTACAGTTTTTGCGAAACGCCAATTTTTCCCTACTGCAAAGGAATAATTTTATTTAACTATCATGGTGGTTGTTAAACATTGAGAATGGTTGACAGCATCCTCAATCCCAATTAAAGGGTACTCATTTAAAAACCCAGCAATATTAGTTAAAGTAACATGATGAGATTCACACGATATCCAGGTACTAGATACTCAAGACGTCCATAACCGGGGACACGGCTAATCATGATTAGTTTGTACACTCTGCAGAGGTTTGCGCACTTTTCCCCACATGACTCGATCGCCTCTGCTTGGTTCCTCGCACTACATGGTGTTTGAGAAACGGATAACCGAGACATAGTCTTTCAGAAGCACTAGCACCTTACATGAGGGGTAGACCGTACCAACCTACATCCCCTACATCTGCTAGTCCACCCCGTAAGAGTTCTCACAACTTAGTCAACTATGCTAGAGCCCATAATAGCATGTGGCTGCACACGTAAGTTTCTAGTTTGAATAATCTCATGATCCCTTTGAGCCTGGGTGGCGGTCCGAAGAAATACAGGCAAGTCCTGCTAGAAAACAGGTGCCTCAATCCACCCAGATGTGTGTTTAAGTTGCCACCTTAAATAAACCATTAATTAACAATCTCACATCTGTCATGGATATTCACTCACCCAATCCACGTCTACTAGCATAGCATGGCATAATAAGCAAACGTAGAAGTAACTCCCAAAGGTTTGATAATAAAACAGGTAATAGGTACTACCTCATCTACTTCCCATCCCACAATTTAATTAGATCCTAATCATGCAATGTTTGAGGATTGGTCTAATGCATAAAAACTGGGTATGAGAAAATGTATGATCAAAGTGTTACTTGCCTTGCTGATGATCCGCGAAACCTAGAGACTCGAAGTAACAGGCGGCGCACTCCGGGTATTCTATTGCAGACAAACAAACAAGCATACCATAAGTACTCATCTAATGCACAGGTAAAACTCGAACAAAGATCCAACCAGAATGTTCAACTTAAGAACTCCGGTTTGCAAAAAGAATCAAATCAAATAAAGCAACGAAAGTCAAACGGCGAAAGAAAACAGCTTCATTTGGCTAATCTGGATCTAAGTCAAATTTTACAGAAGCAAAAACTTGTTTAAGTAGATTATTCGGAAAGAGGGTTTCAAGACGAAACTCCAGGCGCTTGAATCGCCTGATTCCGATAAACGAGCAAAAAGTTATACTAAATCCAAAATTGGATCAGAAATCGCGATCAAAAAATAACCGGGGAAAATCTGAGAAAAAGAAAAACGACGAACAGATTAACGAACGAACGTCCGCTAATTAACCTAAACCGAAAAAAAACCGAAAACTAAAATAAAACGAATCTAAAAAAACCGAAAAAAAACCGTAATGAAAACCGCCCGGTTTTTAAGAAAAGCGGCGGCGCGCGATTCGAGGCGGCGGCGAACCTTGGGGTGCGGGCGGCGGCGGCGGCGGCGGCGCTAGGGTTAGGGCGCGGGTGGGCTGGGGCGGCTGGGCTGGGGCGCGACGCTATATAAAGGCGCCCCGAGCGGAGTCCCGCTCGGGCACGGCCCGTTAGGTCGGTTACGTTTTTTTTAAACATTACGCTTGGTAGAAAAATCAAAAGAAATACTAAACGGACTCCAAAAATCCTGAAATAAATTTTCCCCGGCTTCTAAAATCAAGCCGGACTAGATGAACATTTATTTGGGGCCTAAATGCAATTTTGAAAAACACACATTTTTCCTAAATTCAAAAATAAAAAGCGAAAAACTCCAAAATAAAACTTATTTGATTTTTTATTAAATCCTCATTATTTCGTTATTTTGGGAAAGTCATTTTATTCCCTCTCTGAATTTTTGGTAGTAGAAATAACTGAAGATAAAATAAATAAAATCAATGATCCTATTTTCAGCATTTGAGAAAAACCCCAAATATGAAAATAAACGAAATCCCCAACTCTCTCCGAGGGTCCTTGAGTTGCGTAGAATTTCTAGGATCGAGCCAACGATGCAATAAAATATGATATGCATGATGATCTATGTATAACATTCCAAATTGAAAATTTGGGATGTTACAAACCTACCCCCCTTAAGATGAATCTCGCCCTCGAGATTCGGGTTGGCTAGCAAATAGGTGAGGGTGGTCCTTGAGCAGATCTTCCTCTCGTTCCCAGGTGGCTTCCTCCTCGGTATGGTGGCTCCACTGTACCTTGCGAAACTTGATAACCTTGCTGCGGGTAACTTTGCTGGCATAGTCCAAAATCTTAATAGGTTTCTCTTCATAGGTCAGATCTTCTTTCAACTGAATCGTCTCCAATGGCACTGCATCTCTCAGTGATATATCGGCCATCTCTGCGTGACACTTCTTCAACTGTGATACATGGAACACATCATGAACTCCTGACAATCCCTCAGGTAATTCCAACTTGTATGCTACTTCTCCCATGCGTTCCACAACCTTGTATGGCCCCACAAAACGTGGCGCTAACTTTCCTTTAACTCCAAAACGCTTAACTCCTCGTAGTGGAGATACTCGAAGATAAACTCTGTATCCGATTGCGTATTCTGTCTCCTTGCATTTCGAATCTGCATAGCTCTTCGGCCTGGACTGGGCTACCTTGAGCCTATCGCGAATCAACTTAACTTTCTCTTCAGACTCCTTAATCAAATCTGGTCCAAACAACTGGCGGTCTCCAACCTCATCCCACAACAACGGGGTTCTGCACCTCCTTCCGTACAAGGCTTCGAAAGGGGCCATCTTCAAACTGGACTGATAGCTGTTGTTGTAAGAAAACTCCGCATAGGGCAAGTTGTCATCCCAACTTGATCCATAATCCAAAACACAAGCTCTAAGAATATCCTCCAAAATCTGATTGACTCTCTCGGTTTGTCCATCTGTCTGTGGGTGGAAAGCTGTGCTAAACTCCAGCCTGGTCCCCAATGTTTCGTGCAACTGCTTCTAGAACTTCGAGGTGAATTGGGTCCCTCTATCTGATACGATACTCCTCGGACTCCATGCAAACATACAATCCTCGTCAGGTATATCTTAGCCAATTTGGCACTGCTGTAGGTAGTCTTTACTGGGATGAAATGAGCTACCTTTGTCAATCGATCAACTACAACCCAAATCGAGTCATAGCCTGAACGCGTCCTGGGAAATCCCGTGATGAAATCCATACCTAATTTATCCCACTTCCATTCGGGTATAGGCAAGGGCTGTAACAATCCAGCTGGCTTCTGATGTTCTGCTTTCACCCTCTGACAAACATCACAAACTGCTACATACTCTGCGATATCCTTCTTCATTCCGGTCCACCAGAATGTTTCCTTCAAATCCAAATACATCTTGGTATTTCCTGGGTGAATCGAATAGGGTGAATCATGTGCCTCTTGCAGAATTAACTTCATGATCTCCGGGTTATTTGGCACATAAACACGGTCCTCAAATCGTAGAGTATCGTACTCATCCTCACGAAATCCCTTAGCCTTTCCTTTGCTCATCCGTTCCTTAATAGTGACAACCTCCATATCTGCCTTTTGAGCTTCTCTGATTTTATCCATCAGCGTAGACTGAATCTCCAATGCTGCTACATAGCCACTCGGAACTATTTCCAAACATAGCTCTCGAAGGTCCTCGGCTAACTCCTTGGGTATTTCTCCCGTCATTAGAGTATTGACATGGCTCTTGCAGCTCAACGCATCTGCTACAACGTTAGCCTTCCCGGGGTGATAATGCAATCTCATATCATAATCCTTAATAAGTTCCAACCATCTCCTCTGCCTGAGATTTAACTCCTTCTGCGTGAAGATGTACTTCAAACTCTTGTGATCCGTGTACACTTCACAACGATTCCCAATGAGAAAATGTCTCCATGTTTTCAATGCATGCACTATGGCTGCTAACTCCAAATCATGAGTAGCATAATTCAACTCATGGGGCTTAAGCTGCCGTGAAGCATATGAAACAACTCTACCCTCCTGCATAAGCACTGCTCCAAGTCCTCTACGTGAAGCGTCGCAATACACTTCATAATCCTTAGTCTGATCTAGCAAAATCAACACTGGTGAGGTAACCAATCTTTTCTTCAACTCCTGAAAACTTGCCTCACAATCCTCAGTCCATATGAACTTGGTATCCTTTTTCAATAACTCTGTCATAGGCTTCGCAATCTTTGAGAAATTTTCAATGAATCTTCGGTAGTATCCTGCGAGTCCAAGGAAACTCCTGATCTTTCCAACGGTGGTTGGTGCTTCCCAGTTTGTCACAGTGACAACTTTAGTGGGGTCTACTGCGATACCTTCTCCGGATATAACATGTCTGAGAAATCCAACTTCCTTCAACCAAAACTCACACTTGCTGAACTTGGCATATAGTTGATGTTCTCTGAGCTTCTCGAGTACCAAACACAAGTGTTCCTTGTGCTCCTCTTCATTTTTCGATTAAACCAAAATATCATCAATGAATACCACGACGAACGTATCCAAAAACTCCATAAACACCTTGTTCATCATGTTCATAAAATAGGCTGGGGCGTTAGTCAGGCCAAATGACATAACGGTATACTCATACAGCCCGTACCTGGTGGTAAAAGCCGTCTTGGGTATATCTTGCTCCCGAATCTTCAACTGATGGTACCTTGATCGCAAATCGATCTTGGAAAACACCTTAGCTCCTTGCAACCGATCAAACAGGTCATTGATCATTGGTAGTGGGTACTTGTTCTTGATTGTTACTTCATTCAATCCGCGATAATCAACAACCATTCTTAACGATCCATCCTTCTTCTCCACTAGAAGTACTAGCGATCCCCAAGGCGAAGAACTTGGGCGAATAAATCCTTTATCCAACAACTCTTTGATCTGCTTCTTGATTTCCTCCAAATCTTGGGCTGGCATCCTGTACGGTCTCTTGGATATTGGCCCAGTGCCTGGCAGTAGCTCAATTAAGAACTCAATGTCTCTATCTGGTGGCATGCCTGGCAACTCTTCTGGAAATACATTGGGGAAATCCCTTACCACTGGTACTTCCTCCTGCACAACTCCTGATAAGGAATTTACATGTGCTCTCCTCGGCTCATGCCGTGATACATACTTGATCCTTATCCCTTCTGGTGTTGTAAGCAAAATGGTTTTACTGGCGCAATCAATGTTCCCTCCATACTTCGATAACCAATCCATGCCTAATATCACATCCAAACCTTGGGATTCCAAAACTATTAGGTCCGAGGGAAATACATGGTGTCCAATCCTTAATGGCAGTCGATCACACCATTTACTAGCCGTATACTCTGCTCCGGGTGAGGTTACTAGCATGGGTGATCTAAGTGCTTGGGTTGGCAATTTATATTTATCCACGAATCCCCTTGATATGTATGAATGCGATGCACCAGTATCAAAAAGAACAACTACAGTAAATTCCTTAACCAAAAACTTACCTATTACTGCATCTGGCTGAGCTTCAACCTCCTCCACGGTAACGTGGTTCACTTGTCCCCTGTTGAAAGGGTTCGGCTTCTTTCCTGAGCTCCCATTGCCATTTCCATTTTGGCCTTCAGGACAATTGTTTGCATAATGCCCCGTCTTGCGGCACTTATAACAAGTGATATGGCTCAGGTCTGCTTTGGATGGTGTTGACAGGGTGGTGCGGCTTTGTCCATTGCTTCCTCCATTCCCGTTCCCATTCTTTGTGCCATTGTGATTGTGCGAGCTACCTCCTCCATGAGTATGCTGAAACTGTCCTCCTGACTTTGGGGTAAAGCATGGCTTCTGATGAGCTCCAGAATTATACTTCCCCTGTGCATACTTCCTCTTACGATTATCAATCGGCTGCTGCTTCCCTTCAATCATAAGAGCACGATCTACTAACTCCTGGTAATTATTGAAAGTGGCTAACATCAACTGCATGCTAAGCTCATCATTCAGTCCTTCCAGAAACTTCTCCTGCTTAGCTGCATCCGTAGCAACGTCATATGGGGCATAACATGCTAATTTACTAAAATCATCCACGTACTGGCCAACTGTCCGTCCTCCTTGGCGTAAGTTGCGAAACTCACGCTTCTTCACGGCCATAGCTCTGGCTGAAACATGGGCTGTACGGAAAGCTTGCTAGAACTGATTCCATGTGACAGTGTCTACAGGGTAAGTGGCTATAAAATTCTCCAACCATGCTGCTGCGGGTCCGTCAAGCTGATGTGCAGCAAACTTCGCCTTCTCACCATCTGTGCATCCTGCAGTGGTCAACTCCCTTCCTATCTTGCGGAGCCAATCATTTGCTACAATCGGCTCGGTGCTACTGGAATACACCGGCGGATTCAGCCTAAGGAAACGAGTCAAGTGATCCCCAGGTGGTGGTGGTGGTGGGTTGTTGTTGTTGTTGCCTTGGTTCTGTACCAATGTTTGAATCAGGGTATTCTGCTGCTGAATCAACTGAGTGATCTCTGGCGGTAAAACAAACTCGGGGTTGCGTCTCGGAGGCATCTGAAGGGTTTAGAAAAGATGAGAAATTAAGAATAGAGTGAGATCTAAGGAGAAAACACTACCCAGATGCTCATGAGACAACTGCACTCAAAATCACTTCATTCATTTCAAACAAAGGGCTTACAACGGTCTAACTATCGCAAAGGTGCTTGTACTATAATGTTTACATGGAGGGAAATACTACTAATGTGTGGGGGTCATCTATTAACTTGAACCAGTGGAAGACTCCATGATGTCTGCTCCAGCTTCGTCTTCAAAGTCGGGCTCACTTGGATCTGAATCGGTGTCGTCGATGATGATGTAGTTGCTCGGATAGTCGACGTACTTGTCTTCATTCTTGAGCGCTAATTTCTACTTGAGCTCTTCGATCTCATACTTAAGATCGTTATTGTGCTTTGCTACAGCTACGATCTCGTCCATGTAGTCCTTGCATGTAGACTTTAGTTCTCCTTCAAGTTCGATGATCCTTCCCTTCGCATTCTTTAACTCTATCATATCATTGCACATCTGGTTCTCCTGGCGCCGAATGTGCTGGTTTAGTTCTTGGATGAAAGCTGCAATGGATCTATCCTTCTTGGTGCTGACTATCTCCCATTGTTCATCTCGGCGTCCGCAAATCTGGTAGATGGTGTTTTTGAGGTCTTCTTGATAAACTTCTCCAATGCGTCCCATGGTGATATGAGCTGCCATGCTCTTTCCCAGACTCCAGGTTGGTGCACTGGAAACACTATCTATAGGCTTGGTTATTGGGGCAAATGTCCTTCCCGGAACGTGGGCTTGAATCTTCCAGCGCTCCTCTTCAGGCAGAGTGGCGTTGAAAGTCCCGGTGAAGCTTGGTAGTCCAATGTTCAGGTACTTGGCGACTTCCCTCAAGTGGAATCCAAAAGGTGTACCTTCATCTGGTTGAGCGTACTTGATCTTTGCGTCCGTCATCCTAAAGAATAGAAAAGATGAGGAGTCAGAATTGAGAAGAAAGAGTAGTGATCTAGGGTTTAAGCTTAGTGGCCGTGTCCTACAGTCAGCGTGTGCTCTGATACCACATTGTAGCGACCAGACCGCAAACAGTCTGACCTCTGTGCTCAGTGTCATCCCTGGATCAGTAATGCTGACACCACACAGTACTTGGAGGATTTATAACAGAGTAGCAATCACACACTTATTACATCGAATGTCTCAAAAGAGAACTTATTGAAATAAATATGGCTTAAGGCCATCTAATACGATAACAGCAGAAGGCTTGGAAGATAAGCGAGTCCATCAACTCCAACGGCATCACTGAGTATAGAACCACGACCTAAAAGCACTTTACTCGTCGTCTGAAAAGTCTGCAACATGAAACGTTGCAGCCCGAAATGGGTCAGCACATGGAATATGCTGGCAATGTAACACATAGAGAATAACAATGGAGAATGGCTATACTACATGCATATTCGGCTGGTGGTAAAGCTCTACGGTTATAGTTTTTGCGAAAAGCCAATTTTTCCCTACTTCAAAGGAATAATTTTATTTAACTATCATGGTGGTTGTTAAACATTGAGAATGGTTGACAGCATCCTCAATCCCAATTAAAGGGTACTCATTTAAAAACCCAACAATATTAGTTAAAGTAACATGATGAGATTCACACGATATCCAGGTACTAGATACTCAAGACGTCCATAACCGGGGACACGGCTAATCATGATTAGTTTGTACACTCTGCAGAGGTTTGCGCACTTTTCCCCACATGACTCGATCGCCTCCGCTTGGTTCCTCGCACTACATGGTGTTTGAGAAACGGATGATCGAGACATAGTCTTTCAGAAGCACTAGCACCTTACATGAGGGGTAGACCGTACCAACCTACATCCCCTACATCTGCTAGTCCACCCCGTAAGAGTTCGCACAACTTAGTCAACTATGCTAGAGCCCATAATAGCATGTGGCTGCACACGTAAGTTTCTAGTTTGAATAATCTCATGATCCCTTTGAGCCTGGGTGGTGGTCCGAAGAAATACAGGCAAGTCCTGCTAGAAAACAGGTGCCTCAATCCACCCAGATGTGTGTTTAAGTTGCCACCTTAAATAAACCATTAATTGACAATCTCACATCTGTCATGGATATTCACTCACCCAATCCATGTCTACTAGCATAGCATGGCATAATAAGCAAACGTAGAAGTAACTCCCAAAGGTTTGATAATAAAACAGGTAATAGGTACTACCTCATCTACTTCCCATCCCACAATTTAATTAGATCCTAATCATGCAATGTTTGAGGATTGGTCTAATGCATAAAAACTGGGTATGAGAAAATGTATGATCAAAGTGTTACTTGCCTTGCTGATGATCCGCGAAACCTAGAGACTCGAAGTAACAGGCGGCGCACTCCGGGTATTCTATCGCAGACAAACAAACAAGCATACAATAAGTACTCATCTAATGCATAGGTAAAACTCGAACAAAGATCCAACCAGAATGTTCAACTTAAGAACTCCGGTTTGCAAAAAGAATCAAATCAAATAAAGCAACGAAAGTCAAACGGCGAAAGAAAACAGCTTCGTTTTGCTAATCTGGATCTAAGTCAAATTTTACAGAAGCAAAAACTTGTTTAAGTAGATTATTCGGAAAGAGGGTTTCGAGATGAAACTCTAGGCGCTTGAATCGCCTGATTCCGATAAACGAGCGAAAAGTTATACTAAATCGAAAATCGGATCAGAAATCGCGATCAGAAAATAACCGCGGAAAATCCGAGAAAAAGAAAAACGACGAACAGATTAACGAACGAACGTTCGTTAATCTAACGAATCTGACGAAAAGCGTTCGCTAAGACGAACTAACAGACGAACATCCGCTAATTAACCTAAACCGAAAAAAACCGAAAACTAAAATAAAACGAATCTAAAAAAACAAAAAAAACCGTAATGAAAACCGCCCGGTTTTTAAGAAAACCGGCGGCGCGTGATTCGAGGCGGCGACGGACCTCGGGGTGCGGGCGGCGGCTCCGCCGGTGGGCGGCGGGCGGCGGCGGCGGCGCTGCAGCGGTGGGCGGTGGCGGCGTCGGGCGGCGGCGGCGCGGCGGGCGGCGGCGGCGGCGGGCGGCGGCTGCGGCGGGCGGCGGCGGCGCTAGGGTTAGGGCGCGGGTGGGCTGGGGCGGCTAGGCCGGGGTGCGGTGCTATATAAAGGCGCCCCGAGCGGAGTCCCGTTCGGGCACGGCCCGTTAGGTCGGTTCCGTTTTTTTTAAACATTACGCTCGGTAGAAAAATCAAAAGAAATACTAAACGGACTCCAAAAATCCCGAAATAAATTTTCCTCGGCTTCTAAAATCAAGCCGGACTAGATGAACATTTATTTGGGGCCTAAATGCAATTTTGAAAAACGCACATTTTCCTAAATTCAAAAATAAAAAGCGAAAAACTCCAAAATAAAACTTATTTGATTTTTTTATTAAATCCTCATTATTTCGTTATTTGGGGAAAGTCATTTTATTCCCTCTCTGAATTTTTGGTAGTAGAAATAACTGAAGATAAAATAAATAAAATCAATGATCCTATTTTCAGCATTTGAGAAAAACCCCAAATATGAAAATAAACGAAATCCCCAACTCTCTCCGAGGGTCCTTGAGTTGCGTAGAATTTCTAGGATCGAGCCAACGATGCAATAAAATATGATATGCATGATGATCTATGTATAACATTCCAAATTGAAAATTTGGGATGTTACAGAAAGATTCAAGACAAAAGTTCATATTGACACAAAAATAATAATACTTCAAGCATACTAATCAAAGGAATCATGTCTTCTCAAAATAACATGGCCAAAGAAAGTTCATCCCTACAAAATCATATAGTTAGGCTATGCTTGATTTTTGTCACACAAAGATGTTGCCAACTTCTATACCCCCGATGACAAGCCAAGCAATTGTTTCATACTTAAATAATCTCAAACTTTTTCAACCTTCACGCAATACATGAGCGCGAGCCATGGATATAGCACTATGGATGGAATAGAATATGATGATGGGGGTTGTGTGGAGAAGACAAAAAAGGAGAAAGTCTCATATTGACGAGGATAATCAACGGGCTATGGAGATGCCCATCAATTGATGTCAACATGAGGAGTAGGGATTGCCATGCAACGGATGCACTAGAGCTATGAATGCTCAACAAAAGAAAACTAGTGGGTGTGCATCCAACTTGCTTGCTCATGAAGACCTAGGGCATTTTGAGGAAGCCCATCGTAGGAATATACAAGCCAAGTTCTATAATGAAAAATTCCCACTAGTATGAACAAGACAATATATGAGACTCACTATATGAAAACCATGGTGCTACTTTGAAGCACAAATATATGAGACCCACTACATGAAGAACAAGGTGCTACTTTGAAGCACAAGTGTGGTAAAAGGATAGTAACATTGCCCCTTCTCTCTTTTTCTCTCATTTTTTTATATTTTTTTTGGTGGGCTTCTTTGGCCTCTTTTTTTTATTTGGGCTTCTTTGGCCTCTTTTTTTTTAAAGTCCGGAGTCTCATCCCGACTTGTGGGGGAATCATTGTCTCCATCATCCTTTTCCTCACTGGGGCAATGCTCTAATAATGATGATCATCACACTTTTATTTCTCTTACAACTCAACAAATACAACTCAAAACTTAGAACAAAATATGACTCTATATGAATGCCTCCGGCGGTGTACCGGGATGGTGCAATGAATCAAGAGTGACATGTATGGAAAATAATGCATGGTGGCTTTGCCACGAATATGATGTCAACTACATGATCATGCAATGGCAATATGACAAAAGTAATGTATGTCATGATGAACGGAACCGTGGAAAGTTGCATGGCAATATATCTCGGAATGGCTATGGAAATGCCATAATAGGTAGGTATGGTGGCTGTTTTGAGGAAGATATAAGGAGGTTTATGTGTGAAAGAGCGTATCATATCACGGGGTTTGGATGCACCGGCGAAGTTTGCACCAACTCTCAATGTGAGAAAGGGCAATGCACAGTACCGAAGAGGCTAGCAAATGCGGAAAGGTAAAAGTGCGTATAATCCATGGACTCGACATTAGTCAAAAGAACTCATATACTTATTGCAAAAATTTAGAAGCCCTCAAAAATCAAGTACTACGCACAATGCTCCTAGGGGGATAGATTGGTAGGAAAAGACCATCGCTCGTCCCCGACCGCCACTCATAAGGATGCACAAGCAGGTACACTTCATGCTTCAAATTTGTTACACAACTTTACCCATACGTGCATGCTACGGGACTTACAAACTTCAACACAAGTATTTATCAAATTCACAATTACTCAACTAGCACGACTTTGATATTATTACCTCCATATCTCAAAATAATTATTAAGCATTAAATTTATCTTAGTATTCAATTCACTCAAAAGAATATTTCACATATCTTGAACACTAAGTATATTAACATTAAGAAAATTACCATGCTATTAATGACTCTCAAAATAATCTAAGTGAAGCATGGGAGATAAAGTTTCTTTAAAACAAATCCACCACCGTGCTCTAAAAGATCTAAGTGAAGTACTAGAGCAAAAATTATCACGCTCAAAAGATATAAGTGAAGCACTATGAGCAAAACTATCAAGCTCAAAAGATATAAGTGAATCACATAGAGTATTCTAGCAAATTCCAATTCATGTAAGGCTCTCTCTCATTAAAGAATTTCAGATCTTGGTACTTATTCAAACAGCAAGCAAAGCTAAAGAAAACTACATTGCAAGGATAGCACAACTCATGTGAAGAAGCAAAAACTTAGGCTCAACCGATACTAACCGATAGTTGTTGAAGAAGAAAGGTGGGATGCCTACCGGGGCATCCCCAAGCTTAGATGCTTGAGACTTCTTGAAATATTATCTTGGGGTGCCTTGGGCATCCCCAAGCTTGAACTTCTGTTTCTCCTTAATTCCTCTCATATCATGGTTTCTCTTTTTATCAAAAGCTTCATTCACAACAAACTCAACAAGAACTCGTGAGATAGGTTAGTATAAACCAATGCAAAACCTTATCATATTATACTGTAGAAAATCACTTAAATTATTATTCAACATTGAATACTAAATGCCTCTGCATATTTAATACTCCTATCACCAAATAGAATCATTAAACAAGCAAACATATGCAAACAATGCAACCATAACAGCAATCTGTCAAAACAGTACAGTCTGTAAAGAATGCAAGAGTATCAATACTTCCCTAACTCCAAAAATTATGAACTAAAATTCCCACTGTAATGAATTGATCATATCTCAATATTCAAAAAGATTCAACATTATACCACTCTCTGAATTTTCTAGGGAATTTTTGCAACAGCGGTAAAATTTCTGTTTTCAAACAGCAACATGCATACTAGCAAAATAAGCATGGCAAAGGCTATCCTTGACTTTTTTATTGAAAATAAAGAGGAAAAACACAATTCTAACTAACATCAAGCAAAAACTAACAAAAGAAATTGACGCTCCAAGCAAAACACATATCATGTGGTGAATAAAAATATAGCTCCAAGTAAAGTTACCGATGAACGTAGACGAAAGAGGGGATGCCTTCCGGGGCATCCCCAAACTTAGTTGCTTGGTTGTCCTTGAATATTATCTTGGGGTGCCTTGGGAATCCCCAAGATTAGGCTCTTTCCACTCCTTATTCCATAGTCCATTGAATCTTTACCCAAAACTTGAAAACTTCAACCACACAAAACTCAAAACAATACTCGTAAGCTCCGTTAGTATAAGAAAATAAAACCACCACTTAGGTACTGTAATGAACTCATTCTAAATTCATATTTGTGTAATATATACTGTATTCTAACTTCTCTATGGTTCATACCACTTAATACTAGCCATAGATGCATCAAAATAAGCAAACAACACATAGAAAACAGAATCTGTCAAAAACAGAACAGCCTGTAGTAATCTTATAAAACGTGTACTTATGGAACCCCAAAAATTATGAAATAAATTGCTGGACCTGAGCAATTTGTCTATTAATCATCTGCAAAAAGAATCAACCTAAAAGAGCTCTTAAGTAAACAATGGAAGCTAATCTCGTGAGCGCTAAAGTTTCTGTTTTTCACAGCAAGATCATATAAACTTCACCCAAGTCTTCCCAAAGGTTCTACTTGGAACTTTATTGAAACAAAAGCTATAAAACATGATTAATACAGTAGCATAATCATGTGGACACACAAAAACAGTAAGGATAAATATTGGGTTGTCTCCCAACAAGCGCTTTTCTTTAATGCCTTTATAGCTAGGCATGATGATGGCAATGATGCTCACATAAAAGATAAGAATTGAAACATAACGGGAGCACCATGAAGCATATGACTAGCACATTTAAGTCTAACCCACTTCCTATGCATAGGGATTTTGTGAGCAAACAACTTATGGGAACAATAATCAGCTATCATAGGATGGCACAACAAGCATAGCTTCAAGAATTTAAGCATATAGAGAGGAAACTTGACATTATTGCAATTCCTGCAAGCATATGTTCCTCCCTCATAATAATTTTCAGTAGCATCATGAATGAATTCAACAATATAACCAACACCTAAAGCATTCTTTTCATGATCTACAAGCATAGAAAATTTTCTACTCTCCACATAAGCAAACTTTTTCTTTATAGCATACGTATCATCACAATAATCGTCATAGATAGGAGGCATGCTTTCATCATAGTAAATTTGGTCATCAAAGCTTGGGGGACAAAATATATCATATTCATCAAACATAGCTTCCCCAAGCTTGTGGCTTTGCATATCATTAGCATCATGGATATTCAAGGAATTCATACTAACAACATTGCAATCATGCTCATCAAATAAAAACATTCTATAGATTTCTTCTTCTAGCACTTGAGCACAATTTTCCTTTCCATCATAATCACGAAAGATATTAAAAAGGTGAAGCGTATGAGACAAAATCAACTCCATTTTTTTGTATTTTTCTTTTATAAAATAAATTAGTGCTAAAACAAGAAACAAAAAGATTCGATTGCAAGATCTAAAGATATACCTTCAAGCGCTAACCTCCCCGGCAATGGTGCCAGAAAAGAGCTTGATGTCTACTACACAACCTTCTTCTTGTAGACGTTGTTGGGCCTGCAAGTGCACAGGTTTGTAGGACAGTAGCAAATTTCCCTCAAGTGGATGACCTAAGGTTTATCAATCCGTACGAGGCGTAGGATGAAGATGGTCTCTCTCAAGCAACCCTGCAACCAAATAACAAAAAGTCTCTTGTGTCCCCAACACACCCAATACAATGGTAAATTGTATAGGTGCACTAGTTCAGCGAAGAGATGGTGATACAAGTGCAAAATAGATAGTAGATATAGGTTTTTGTAATCTGAAATAATAAAAACAGCAAGGTAGCGAGCGGTAAAAGTGAGCGTAAACGGTATTGCAATGATAGGAAACAAGGCCTAGGGTCCATACTTTCACTAGTGTAAGTTCTCTCAACAATAATAACATAGATAGAACATATGACAAGCCCTCAACATGCAGCAAAGAGTCACTCCAAAGACACTAATAGCGGAGAACAAACGTAGAGATTATGGTCGGGTACGAAACCACCACAAAGCTATTCTTTCGGATCGATCTATAAAAGAGTTCGTACTAGAATAACACCTTAAGATACAAATCAACCAAAAACCTAATGTCACCTAGATACTCCATTGTCACCTCAAGTATCTGCGGGCATGATTATACGATATGCATCACACAATCTAAGATTCATCCAACCAACATAAAAGTACTTCAAAGAGTGTGCCAAAGTTTCTAGCGGAGAGTCCAGAACGTGTGCCAACCCCTATGCATAGGTTCCCAAGTGTCACGAAACCTGCAAGTTGATCACCAAAACATACATCAAGTGGATCAATAGAATAACCCATTGTCACCACGGTTATCCCGCGCAAGACATACATCAAGTGTTCATAAAAGACTCAATCCAATAAGATAACTTCAAAAGGGGAAACTCAATTCATCACAAGAGAGTAGAGGGGGAGAAACATCATAAGATCCAACTACAATAGCAAAGCTCAGGATACATCAAGATCGTGCCATAGATGGAACACGAGAGAGAACACGAGAGAGAGAGAGAGAGAGAGAGAGAGAGAGAGAGATCAAACACATAGCTACTGGTACATACCCTCAGCCCCGAGGGTGAACTACTCCCTCCTCGTCATGGATAGCGCCGGGATGATGAAGATGGCCACCGGTGATGGGATCCCCCTCCGGCAGGGTACCGAAACAGGGTCCCGATTGGTTTTTGGTGGCTACAGAGGCTTGCGGTGGCGGAACTCCCGATCTATCTTCTGTTCTGGAAGTTTTAGGGTACGTAGGTATATATGGGTGAAAGGGGTATGTCGGTGGACCTCCAGGGGGCTCACGAGGTAGGGGGGCGCGCCCAGGGGGAGGGGGCCCTCCCCCCACCCTCGTGGGCAGCCCGGGGATCCCCTGACGTGCACTCCAAGCCCATCTGGTTGGTTTCCTTCCAAAATTAACTTCTCCAATTGATTTCGTTCCGTTTTGACTCCGTCTGATATTCCTTTTCCTCGAAACACTAAAATAGGCATAAAACAGCAAATCTAGGCTGGGCCTCCGGTTAATAGGTTAGTCCTAAAAATAATATAAAAGTGGATAATAAAGCCCAATATTGCCTAAAACAGTAGATAAAGTAGCATGGAGCAATCAAAAATGATAGATACGTTGGAGACGTATCAAAATGCTTGTCATTTGCCTCTTGAGTTAGAACATAAAGCATACTGGGCAGTTAAAGAACTCAACTGTGATTTCAATCTTGCTAGTGAAAAGAGGTTATTTGATATTAGCTCATTAGATGAATGGAGAACCCAAGCTTATGAAAATGCAAAGTTATTCAAAGAGAAAGTTAAAAGATGACATGACAAAAGAATTCAAAAACATGAGTTTAAAGTCAGAGAGTATGTTCTTTTGTACAACTCTCATTTCAGATTCTTTGCAGACAAACTCCTCTCAAAATGGGAAGGCCCCTATGTCATCAAGGAGGTTTACCAGTCTGGAGCCATCAAAATAAACAATTTCGAAGGCACTAACCCGAAGGTTGTTAACGGGCAACAAATAAAGCATTAGATCTCAGGTACGCCTATTAATGTTGAAAGTAATATGATAACCCACAAGTGTAGGGGATCGAAACAGCTTTTGAGGGTAAAGTATTCAACCCAAATTTATTGATTCGACACAAGGGGAGCCAAAGAATATTATTTAGTATTAGCAGTTGAGTTGTCAATTCAACCACACCTGGATAACTTAGTATCTGCAGCAAAGTATTTAGTAGCAAAGTAGTATGATAATAAAGGTAACAATGGCAAAAGTAATATTTTTGGGTTTTGTAGTAATTGTAACAATAGCAACAGAAAAGTAAATAAGCGAAACACAAGATGTGAAAAGCTCGTAGGCATTGGATCAGTGATGGATAATTATGTCGGATGCGATTCCTCATGTAATAGCTATAACATAGGGTGACACAGAACTAGCTCCAGTTCATCAATGTAATGTAGGCATGTATTCCGTATATAGTCATACGTGCTTATGGAAAAGAACTTGCATGACATCTTTTGTCCTACCCTCCTGTGGCAGCGGGGTCCTAGTGGAAACTAAGGGATATTAAGGCCTCCTTTTAATAGAGAACCAGAACAAAGCATTAGCACATAGTGAATACATGAACTCCTCAAACTACGGTCATCACCGAGAAGTATCCCGATTATTGTCACTTCGGGGTTGTCGGATCATAACACATAATAGGTGACTATAGACTTGCAAGATAGGATCAAGAACACACATATATTCATGAAAACATAATAGGTTCAGATCTGAAATCATGGCACTCGGGCCCTAGTGACAAGCATTAAGCATAGCAAAGTCATAGCAACATCAATCTCAGAACATAGTGGATACTAGGGATCAAACCCTAACAAAACTAAGTTGATTACATGGTAAATCTCACCCAACCCATCACCGTCCAGCCCATTTCAGACAGGGGCGCGCCCAGGGGGGGTGGGCGCGCCCCCACCCTCGTGGACAGGGTGTGGGCCCTCTCGTCTTGATTCTTTCGCTAGTATTTTTTATATTTTCCAAAAAGTGCCTCCGTGGATTTTCAGGACATTCCGAGAACTTTTGTTTTCTACACATAAAACAACATCATGGCAGTTCTGCTGAAAACAGTGTTAGTCCGGGTTAGTTTCATTCAAATCATGCAAGTTAGAGTCCAAAACAAGGGCAAAAGTGTTTGGAAAAGTAGATACATTGGAGATGTATCATAATATTATCCAAACTTTGACACTTGAAGAACACATAAAAGAGTCCTTCTGGAACACTCCAGAATCGTCTAAATAAGGAGGTACGTGATACGGTAAGTAAACAGACTCCAAAAAATCCGCAAAAATATGTTTTGTCAGTTTTAGAATATTTTAGAATTTTGGAAATAAAAAAACTTCCAGGAAGCATCCTCTGGTGGGCAAAAGACACCAGGGCGCGCCAGGCATGCCTGGCGCGCCCAGATGGGTTGTGCCCACCTGGGGAACCTTCCGGACTCCGTTTTTCTTCTGTATACTTGTACTGCAAGATAACAATTCTATATATACTTCCCGAACCTGTTAACACCATATTGTGAAGAAATCCTCTGTTCTCTTTTCTTGCTGTTTCTGGTCAGATTTATCAAGCCAGGCATCATGTCTTCCTACTCCTCCAACAACATGGAAGAAGATGCTTGGCTGATGAAGATTGAGTTGAAGAGGGAGGAGCCTACGGACGTCGTCCACCTTCTTCACCACCAAAGGAGAACTGAGTATCGGGTATGGGCACTCCCCTTGCCTTCCACCAAGCTTGGGGGAGGTGCCCCGGTATCGTATCATCACACTATTTTTTTGCTTTTGCTTATCTTAGTTCAATCTTTGGCTTAGAAGAATAAAGTTTAGTTTGATCTTTTCTTCTTTGAGAGTTTGCTTAGTGATCTATCATTGTTATCGTGTGAAAGTTATATAATAAAGTTAGTTCGAGTTTTTACTTTCTTTATTTTCATGTTGCAAATAAAGAAAAGAAAAAGAGAAAGAAAGCAAAAAAAGAAAGTAAATAAATCAATAAGATTATATACTAATCCTATGGTAGGTGATTGTGGCACCCTGGCTCAGGGTGACCGGTTTACCTTGCATTGCCAGCCCAGAGACATTGTCTTCTGGCAACACACAACAACATGGTATAGAAAACCAACCGCTTCATTCCTGCTAGCGGAGCATAGTTTATATTACAACAGTTAGTGAGGCCAAGTGGCACACATGGTGCGGCTGAACAATATGTACATTATTTAGTGGACATAAAAGGGCCTCGATCATGACAACTACTTGGCAGTGGAACAACGTCGTAGCGGGACTCCATAGCACAAGGACACCGATGTGGACATGGTCTAGACTCAGACAGCACTCCTTCCCAACGAGAGTTTCCTGAAATCTGGCATGACACGCCAGGTCAGTACATTGAATGTACTCGCAAGCTCACAATAAGCATAAACATAATGACAAACAATATCATGATATTTAACCTTTTAAGCAACAATGTAACCATATATCCAATATGCTGTGACTATGCTCAACTGGTACTTGTTCCACGGACGTGCTTACTGGACGTGATCATTTCCAGACCACAAACATGATAATTTCTAAAACACACCTGTGATCCTTTCGGCGATCACCACCTGACCAACTCATGGCCTATGACCCTTACGGCGGTCATAACCCGACCAACTCTTGGCCCGTGATCCTTACGGCGATCACAACCCGACCAACTCATGGCCATACTCAACACGATGGCCTCACTGCCATCCTCAGTACAAACTTAGTGTGCATATTTTATTAAGTGTTGACCCATGGTGTACCCTACTTTCGAGCGTGTCCGTAACCGCGGACTCGGCTATTGATAGATTAAAAACACTATCCAGAGGTTAGTACACTGTACCCACACTACCGAACCCATGGCCTCGCACTCCCATTCGGGTGGAACAACAGCGTTCCGACGAAACCATTTCATTGTCATGACACTCTCCCGGCCATTCCGACTCAGACCCCATCGGGCTAGTGCTGGGTGGCCCCGTGTCTACCTCCAGACACCTCGACCACCGTCGTGGCCACGATCTCTCTGGGATCCGGTACCAAAACTTAACTTAACAACGGGCTCACAAGGTTATGCTTGCCTACCGGGATAGGGTACAACACGCCCATAACCTTCTCTAAATGGAGGCACTGACCAGAGGCACGACAATGAAACACACTAAGGTCGTCCATACCGACAAATGTGGTTGCACTGGGAAAGACTCGTTTCAGCGGCACCATGACCCGGTCAACAACATATTCAAGTTGAGTTATTAATCAGTTTCAACTTAATGTGAAAATAACTGGTGTCATAATGCCCTACTATGCATCACTTAACATATGCATCACATAACCATGCAAACAACTTAATCAACCATGCTCCTACGGAGCCATCATCAACTCATGCTACTACTCTGGTTAAGATCACACCTCACTTATATCAGAATCATTTCTAGCAATCTCATCATTTTTCATCATGCAAAAATAATAATTAAACTAATTATCAAACTCTGTGACCATATCATTTATTCATCACTTGCAACTAAGTTCTCCTTAGCTTACCAACAAGATTCACTTCAAACATTCTGTAGTTCAAGTATTTTAACATGACAAGCATTTAACAGAATATAATCATTATATAACTAAATTAAATGCATAAATATTCATAAGTTCAAGTAGGAAAATCACAAATATTGAAGTGGCACTATGAAAATGTTACTGTAGCTTGCCTTAGTGCTGATGAGGTTCACAAAGCTCCTGGTGATCCTCAAGACAAGCTGGCTCTTCTGAAAATAATCAAAACCATAAAAAGAAAACATCAAGAAACCTTCTGAAAATTACCAGAAAATCTGGACAGCAAGGAAAAGTCCCATCTTTTGGGTGCTGTTAGATTTCTGGACACAAAACACAATGCAAAAAGAATCAATGCATTTGGACTTATAGATAAAAAGTTATAGCCACTTGAAGTTTCTTGGAATTTAAATGAATTTGAAATAATTAAATGGGGGGTGACGTCGAAAGCGTAAACACCCAGGGCGCCACCACTCATACCGCTTCGCGCATGTAATGAGTGGCTGACTAGCGGGCCCCGCTAGTCAGGTCGGAGGGAGGGGAGAGGGAAACAGAGGGAGGCGGCGCTTCGCCGGAGCACACGCCGGCGGTGAGGCTTCTTGGAGTCAAAGGAGAGGGAGGGATCAACGGAGAAGATGTTTGCGCACCTGCCCGTACCCGTAGCATAGCTAGTGGTGACCGGACGGCGTCAGATTTGACCTCTCCAGCGAAGGCAGAGGGCGGAGGTTGCCGGAGATGAAGAAGACGGCGGCTTGGGGCGGCTCCAGGGGCTCCAGGGGGTGGGTTGGCTTCACGGAGGAGAGGCGGAGGCCCTAGCGGGGTCGCCTTGGCTTGGGAATGGCCGGAGCTGCGGGAATGATCCGGAGGGGATCGCCTGCGAGCTCGGCTCCGGGATGGCAGCCCATGGCCTGCCCGGCCGGGCTGCGGCTTCTACTGGCTCTAGGAGGGAGTGGGAGTGGCTGGGGGTGCTCCCAGAGGCTGAGGGTGGCTGCTTTTATAGGCGGGCGGCGAGGAGGGCTCGGGCTCCGCTGGAGGACACCTGTCCACGGCGCCAGAGAGAGAGGGAGAAGACGATGGAGGTCACGTAGGAACTGTGCATGGGCGCGGACGAGCACAGGAGCGAGGTGAAAAGTGACGAACACAGTGCGCGCGCACTGTGCCATTGGCCGGACCGTGACCGTGCTCGCTGTGGCGAGCTCCAGCGTCGGCGAGCGACAGGGGGAGTTATGGAGGTGGAGACAAGGATGGTGGCGAGGTGTGGCTCGCTGTGGCCGGCTGGGCAGCGAGCACGCGCTCAACAGAGGCGCTGGCGACGCGCAGAGCGCGCGTATTGCATGCCATCACGCTCGGACGAACGCGGTCACCGCGTGAACCGTGACATCAGGCCACCCTACGCACTAACAAAGATGTCTGGCGTGTAGTCCTTATTAAACTGAGTTGTTACCACGGTTTGGTTAGTTTCCAGGTGCAGTAGAAGTAAACTTGTGCTGCTGACAAGTTACTGGACAGTAACTTTGGAGAGTTACTGTGGTCAAACCACTGGGATTCAAGGGCTGAGCTTTGGGGTTTTACTAACCCTTACTAATGTAAATAGGCACAAGGAAAACCAGCTACAATGGAGCTAGTAAAAAGGTAGTTGCTGTAGAAACTACCATTTCTGCCCAGAAGTGACTTTATTTTCTGTAGCCAAAATATTCCAAAGAGTGGTGAAATATTTTTGCTCAGAAAGGTGCCCCAGGGTCCAAAGAATAATTAGCATTTTTCTCAGGATTTTTGGGGAAGAAAAATTAGGGTTGCTTTGGAGCTCAAGGGGTTAGCTAGGGTTTTGGAGGCCAAAATGAATATTTTTCATTTAAGAAAAATATTCCAAACAATATTTTTGGGTTGGCCAGGGGTGAAGTGATGGTTGTGAGGAGGAGAGGGAACACTTGGGTGAAAATCAAGGGGGTACCCAAGTGGTTAAGTCCAAATGAAATGATTCAAAATTCCAAATTCAAAACCAACTCAACTGAAAATCAAGCAAAGAAGAAGAGGGCAAAAACCTGGCTGTCACAAACCTCCCCCACTTAGAATGAATCTCGTCCTCGAGATTCGGTTGCTTGGGAAAACCATTCTGGATAACATGCCCTTAGAAATTCTTCTGATTCCCAGGTTGATTCTGACTCAGTATGATGCATCCATTGGACCTTGTAAAACTTTCGTCATTTACTGCAAGTGACCCTTTCCATCTGATCCAAAATTTTCACTGGCCTCTCTTCGTAGGTCAAGTCCTTTGCCAGCTCTATCTCTGTCAAATCGATCTTTTTCTCGGGCAGTGATATGCACCGTCACAGTTGTGAAACGCGGGACACGTTGTGCACATCTAACAACTCAGGGGGCAACTCCAACTAATATGCCATAGCACCTACTCATGTCATAACGGGAAATGGACCAATAAACCTGGGTGCCAATTTTCCACGGGTTTGAAACCTTTTGATTCCTTTCATAGGCGTGACTCGAAGGTAGACATGTTCTCCGGGTTCAAAGCTGATCTGCGGTGCTTTGCATCGTAATAACTTTTCTGTCACGATTTGGCCAATTGCAATATGTCTCGGATCTCCTTGACTTGCTTTTCGGCTTCCAGCATGAGATCTGTTCCGAAAATACGGCTATCTCCGGTTTGAGACCAATTTAATGGAGTGCGGCACTTACGGCCATACAAAGCTTCATATGGTGACATCTTTAAACTGGTCTGGAACCCATTGTTATACGAGAACTCGGTGTACGACAAGCAATCTTCCCATTGTGGTCCTTGGGCCATAACATAGGCTCAGAGCATATCTTCGAGTATCTGATTTACTCTTTCTCTCTGCCCATCCATCTGAGGATGATAAGCGGTAATGTATTTCAACTCTGTTTCGAGGGCCTGATGGAGACGGGACCAAAAAGCGGAGGTGAAAAGCGATCCTCGGTCAGAAGTGATGGTTCGGGGAACTCTGTGCAGACTGACAATTCTGGATACATACAGTCGTGCGAGCTCGTCTTCTCGGTATGAGCTTTTGATTGGGAGGAAGTGGGCCACCTTGGTTAATGTGTCTACTATGACCCAGATCACATTATTGCCTCATCGGGTCTTAGGTAGTCCTGTGATGAAATCCAACAGATATCGTCCCATTTCCATTGTGATACTGGTAGTGGTTGGCGAAGTCCGGCTGGTTTCTAATGTTTTGCCTTTACTTTGTTGCATTTGTCGCAACAGGCTACGAAATAAGCAATGTCTTTCTTCATTCCATCCCACCAGAATATTTGTCGAAGGTCTTCATACATTTTCATACCTCCAGGGTGGATTGAATACGAGGATTCATGGGCTTCTGACAAAATTTTCTGCTTCAGATCAGCTTGATTAAGCATACAAATCCTTCCCCTGAATTGGAGGGTACCATACTGATCCTTCGAGAAATCATAAAACTTGATACGTTTCTGCAGATCGGCATCGCCTGACCGGGCTTTGCGGATTTCTTCCTCAAGAGTAGGGGTAACCTTCAGAATATTGGCAAGGCCAGCCTCAACTTGGACCAGGTTGAGCTGAGCTATCTCCTCTTTAAGTTCGGAAGGCAAAGATTCCAACATGACGTTTAAACTGACGGGTTTTCGACTGAGTGCATCGGCAACCACGTTGTCCTTACCCGGATGGTAATTTATTCCAAGGTCATAATCCTTGACCAACTCAAGCCATCTTTGTTGACAGAGATTTAAATCCGGCTGAGTAAATATATTTGAGGCTTTTGTGATCGGTAACAATTTGGCACCTTTTTCCGATGAGGTAGTGTCTCCAAATTTTTAAAGCATGAACTACCGCGGAATATTCCAAATCATGAGTGGGGAAATTTCCTTCGTGGGGTCGTGGCTGCCATGAGGCATAAGCTACTACCTTGCCATCTTGCATAAGTACGCATCCTAGTCCTTGCCGGGAAGCGTCGCAGTATACGTCAAAACTGCGGTAGATATCAGGAAGTGTTAATACTGGCGCAGTTGTCAAGCGTTTCTTCAACTCGGTGAAACTTCTCACAGTCCGAAGTCCATGCAAACTTCTTATCCTTTTTGAGCAGCTCCGTCATGGGCTTAGCAATCTTGGAGAACCCTTCAATGAAACGGCGGTAGTATCCGGCTAATCCAAGAAAACTCCGGATCTGAGATACGGTGGCGGGTGGCAACCAGTCGAGCACATCTTTCACCTTGCTTGAGTCCACGGCTATACCTTCAGTGGATAACATATGCCCGAGGAATCCAACTTGCTTGAGCCAAAACTCGCATTTACTGAATTTGGCGTATAACTGGTGCTCACGGAGTCGTTGTAACACTGCTCGGAGGTGTTCCTTATGCTCTTCTTCACTTCTTGAGTAAATAAATATATCATCGATGAAGACGACTGAGGGAGTCCCGGATTAGGGGGTGTTCGGATAGCCGAACTATCACCTTTGGCCGGACTCCTGGACTATGAAGATACAAGATTGAAGATGTCGTCCCGTGTCCGGATGGGACTTTCCTTGGCGTGGAAGGCAAGTTTGGCGATACGGATATGTAGATCTCCTACCATTTTAACTGACTCTGTGTAACCCTAACCCTCTTCGGTGCCTATATAAACTGGAGGGTTTTAGTCCGTAGGATGAACAACAATCATACCATAGGCTAGCTTCTAGGGTTTAGCCTCTCTGATCTCGTGGTAGATCTACTCTTCTACTACCCATATCATCAATATTAATCAAGCAGGAGTAGGGTTTTACCTCCATCGAGAGGGCCCGAACCTGGGTAAAAACATCATGTCCCTTGTCTCCTGTTACCATCCGCCTAGACGCATAGTTCGGGACCCCCTACCCGAGATCCGCCGGTTTTGACACCGACATTGGTGCTTTCATTGAGAGTTCCTCTGTGCCGTCGCCATTAGGAAGGATGCCTCATCCCGTCTTTAAAGATGACACTGTTGCTAAAGGAGCTTTGGCCATCGGCCAAACTCTCCCTCTAGGCGGTTTTCTTATGACCGCCTGTTCAGCCACCGCGCCGACGATAACTTCTCGGGTCATCGAAAGCAATCTTCACGTTAACTCGGAACTCGTCGAGCAGTTAGATCCGATGGAGCTCTCTTCCTTAAACGAGCTCTTGGATCGCATCGCCGCCCTAGGAGTCGCTACAGACTATGATCAGATTGGGCCTAAACCCGATCTAAGAGAGATCAACTCTCCCCAGGTTACCCACCACGTTGTTGTGGTTGAGGAACAATACGGCGACCCTTCCTCTATTTTAAGGACTAGCTACGTCCGGATTCCCGATCCCTCCATGCCGGATTCCCGCGGAGGGGAGGACGTCACTCAAGCCCTGAACCTAAAGTCAGGCAGTGGGCTAGATTCATTGGACAACATCCAAGAACCCAAGCTTCCAAGTTCGGAAACTTCTTGTCCCCCGAGTCTTAGATTGGACGGGGTTCCGAATTTAATTCCACCCGCCCACCCAAACATAAGCGATCTATCCCAAATCCGGCAAGAGCCCGCAGAAACAGTACACCATTACTGGGCCAGATTCCTCCTGGTCATGAACAGGATAAAGGATTGCTGTGAGGAGGACGCAATTTCATTCTTCTGCAATAATTGCACGGACAAGGGAATCCTCAACGCCGTAAGTCATTGTGAAATTACACGCTTCGCTGACTTGGCGTCCATAGTACGAAAGTACTGTGCGATGGAAGCGCCTGGAAAACCGAAATCAATTTTTGGGACAATCCGGCCCTGAATACAACCCCAGTCTGAAATAAAAGGGTGCATCATCGCCAGGCACCTGGGTTTAATACCAAAAAGCAAAAACCCTCTATAGGGCATGGAACCGTACTGGAGGGATGGCTCAATGGACCCTGCAAAATTCATAGTACAGAGGGCGCCACTCCAACTCATAGCCTTAGAGCATGTTGGATACTACGGTAGGTGGCCAAAAGTGGCGAAGAGCTTCTAACTCCAGAGCACCAGCCCAGGGATACCAGTACGGTATTAACAGTCTTCAAGACTTTCGCATCAAATAATATGTGGAAACGAACACTCCGCAGCCTTGTCGAAGTCTACCAAGTAGCAACAACAAACTCGGTCCTGGCCGCGCCCAACATGGGCGAACCAATGCTATTATATATCGCGGCAACTCATCAAGTTGTAAGCGCGATACTCATTGTCGAACGAGAAACGGACGGACACAAGTTCCCCCTTCAAAAACCAGTTTACTACGTGTCCACTGTCCTAACTCCATGCAAGTCACGGTACCCGCATTATCAAAAGATAGCGTACGCGGTGTTCATGGCATCCCGGAAGCTGCGACACTACTTTCAAGAGTGTTCGATAACAGTAGCCTCCGAAGTACCTCTTAATGACATTATAAACAACCGCGACGCGACGGGCCGGATTGCCAAATGGGCCATTGAGCTCCTCCCGTTCGACATAACCTATAAGCCACGGCGAGCTATTAAGTCGCAAGTTTTGGCCGACTTCGTCGCCAAATGGACTGAAGCTGAACTCCCTAAAGAGTACGGCGCATATTCCAACTGGATCATGCACTTCGACGGCTCCAAAATGTTGGCTGGTCTGGGGGCTGGCGTCGTTCTGACGTCCCCAACCGGAGATACGGTTCAATACGTACTCCAGATAATGTATACGGACTCCAACAACGCAGCCGAATACGAGGCCCTTCTACATGGCCTTCGGATGGCAGTCTCCATGGGCATTCGACGCCTAGAGGTGCGCGAGGATTCGAACCTCGCGATATCCCAAATAAATGGAGACTTTGATGCCAAGGATCCGAAAATGGCAGCTTATCGCAACGCCGTCCTAAAAATGTCAGCTCGGTTTGAGGGGCTCGAATTTCACCATATAGCCCAGGATAACAACCAGGCAGCAGACGTATTGGCACGCATTGGCGCAAAGCGCGATGCCGTCCCTCCCAACATCTTCCTAGAGAGGCTGTTCAAGCCATCCATACTATGGGAGGGGGAATCCGGAAATAACAACCCGACCCAACTGCACTGCCCGACACCGAACATTCTGACACAATTGGTGGTTCTGCCAACGAAGTAACATCCTCAGCCCACGTAATAATGGCAGTCATTGCCCCGTGGACGAAACCATTCCTAGCCTACCTAACCAGGAAGGAACTTCCCGAGGACCAAAACGAGGCCCTCTGCATAGCGCGGCGATCTAAAGCCTATAAGGTCCATGAGGGAGAGCTTTACAAGAAAAGCACAACCGGAGTCCTTCAAAGGTGTATCTCCGAAGAGGAAGGGCGGAATCTTCTAGCTGAAATTCATGCCGGACTCGGCGGGCACCACGCCGCAGCCCAGGCCCTTGTAGGCAAGGCCTTCCGTACAGGATTTTATTGGCCAACGGCCCGGGCAGATGCTCAGGACTTAGTCCAACGATGCGTCGGTTGCCAGCTTTTTACTAATCAAAGCCACATTCCACCCACCGCCCTCAAAACTATACCCATAACCTGGCCCTTCGCGGTCTGGAGGCTTGACATGGTTGGACCCCTTAAAGGAGGAACCCACAAGCAAAAATACCTACTGGTCATGGTGGACAAATTCACCAAATGGATAGAGGCCAAACCTGTTAAGACGTCCGAATCCGGACCGGTGATAGACTTCATATCAGGGGTCGTACACCGTTACGGCGTCCCCCATAGCATCATCACTGATAACGGCACGAACTTTATGGCCGACGAGGTCAAACTCTGGTGCAAAAACATGGGCATCAAGCTCGACTATGCTTCAGTCTATCACCCTCAAACTAACGGTCAAGTCGAGCGAGCAAATGGTTTAATCATGAGCGGCATCAAACCCAGATTAGTGCGCTCCCTCAAGGAATCTAACACGCACTGGGTAGAGGAGCTCGACTCCGTACTCTGGGGGCTGCGGACCACTCCGAATCGCACCACCAGATTTACACCATTCTTTATGGTATACGACGCAGAGGCAGTTCTGCCCTGCGACATAATTCATGATTCACCTCGCGTGCGCATGTACGAAGAAAGAGAAGCCGAGCTCGATCGGCAGGACAGTTTGGACGCATTGGAGGAGGAGCGTGACGTGGCAAAAGCCCGTTCCACATTCTATCAACAACAAGCTCGAAGATATCAAAGAAGAGAAGTACGGGCCAAAACTTACAACGTTGGCGAGTTAGTTCTACGCCTGCCGGACAAGAAAAAGGATAAACTCAAGCCCAAATGGGAAGGTCCCTTTATCATTGACCAAGTCCTGACCGGTGGAGCGTACCGTCTGCGAGACGCATCGGATAACCGACTCGAGCCAAACCCATGGAACGCAGCCCATCTCCGAAGAATCTACGCCTAGCGCCGGATTGTGAGTTCGTCTCCTTCCTCCGTCTATATTTTACATATTAGCTATCTTCTGTTTCTCTCCTTCTCCCTCCTTTTCTCTTACAGCCTTTGAAGGCTTGTTTGCGCATTGTTCGCACACACTTGACGCGCTATCCGCGCTCATTATACCTGGGGGCTTCTTTAACAGAAGCTTATTTATATGGGCTTCATGCCCAACACATGTGTCACACTTCCGCATGTACCTTTTATTCACCATTATATGCATCGATATGACTTAAGTTTTGGCCAAGCTAGGTTGCCTGGCTCCTGAGCTTACCCCTACGTTCCTGATTGTTCAGCTAGGTGGTAAAGGGAGCACCTCTGCGATTGTTACTGCCAGGTCAGCCGGATGTGTACCTCAGACTGGGTGAAGCCGAAAGCTAGCGTTCTTAAGGGAATATTCGGTCGGTGAACTAAAAGACGATTTCTTACCTATTTATTTATCTGCCCCCAGATGTTTTTTCTGGTTTTTTCGCAGTCCGGACATGCACTTTAGGGCATGCCTCCCAGGGAAAGGAATCCCTAACGGAACTATTCTCCCTGGAAGATGTTTCTCACTAACCATGTAATATAACATAACTAGTTGGGCACTTGTCTGATAAAGCACTAATGACCCCTACGCCTGGTCTCCACGCATTCCTCGGTTCTTATATAACCGCGAGGGTATTCAGACACTCTCCGGACTATTGGGTCCCGAGGTTGAAGCGAAAAGGTCCGCTATGACAAACGATCTACAATCCAGCTAGAAGGCATTTTACATGTCATCTTAAATTACATAGTCAATTCGACTGATTGTATTCCTCTTCAATGCCATCTAATAGGCTGTCTAGTTTACAGTCCTGCTGGGAATACTTTGCGGCCAACTCCACTTGGCCGTACACTAAGCTCACAGGGATCTCCTCCCCATCGGGCCCCACAGGTCCGACCTTGGCCATGTGGTTTGGGTCAGCCTTCATGTACCACGTCTTCACCATGGCCCAGGCCTCCCTGGCACCTTGACGGCAGGCCGATATCTTCCATAATCAGAAGCGCCGCCGCGCTCCCTGATGCCTCTCTACAAGCTCTCCAAGGCCTTCGGGCAGGGAGACAGGTGGCCACAAGGCCTGGGCGACGCCTTTCATCACCTGCCGAACTCGTTCGTGCAGTTATAAGAGCTCGGGAAGAAGGTCACCCGTAGAACCGGGCATTTCCTCTGCAGGACGACCTATGAGCATACCTACAGACATAACTCTGATTAGTCGACTTCGTCGCCGAACTCTTTTCTCAAAGTTCGTTCAAGCACTTACTAAACATGCCGTGTCGAAGCCGCCGATTCTCCTTAACGGAGTGAGACAGCTGGGCACGAACATCCTTTAGTTCCTCACCCAGCTGGGTGTTGGCATCTTGGAGATTATTTTTCTCCTGCCTCACCCTCGTAAGCACGTTCTCGCCGGCCTTTAACCGGCGCAAGAGCTGTTGCTTGTCCGGATCTACCCCGGCGCCATGTGCAATGCTATTGTCAGATTTATACACACGCCGCACCTCACAACATACTTATCCTTTGAAACGTATATTACCAGAGGGGGTCTCTTTGGCTTCCCCTGTCGCGGCTAGTGCGGCCTCAAGTTGGGCTTTGCACTCTTCAAGCTCCTGGGACAGTTGGGTATTCTTTTCTGTAAGATCCTGCATAACAAACGATCCTTAAATCAGTTATTCTAACTATTTCAAGTCTCGGGGGCTACTGGCATATATAACCGTCAAATTTTCTCACCGTATGTCTTTTACATACTGCTCCATGGTTTTGGCTAGACCATCTTGAGCGGCATGGAGGTGCGCATCTCCCGAAGTGAAGGCATTCAATGCCTCTTGGGAGAAACATGTGTCCTGAAGAACTGTCCGGCGGTGCCTGTGATTCATGGCACTCTCCACCTCGGAGTTGGGTGCGGACAATCTGTCGGCATCCTCCGTCGGAGGAGTATCCGATGCACGCCTCGTGTTTGCCTCCGCTTCTGGGCCTGGCTTTGGAGCCTGGCTGGCGGAGGCTCGATTGGCAACCTCTCCGGGTATAGTCCGGCGAGCGCTCTTTTCTTGAAGAGAGCATGAGCGTTAGTATGCCTTCCGGGAATCAAACCTGGGAATATGGTGACATGCCATACCGTTGCGCCGGCGTTTCGATCCGGACCGCACTTCTTTTCAGCCTGCTGGGTCGTGCTGCCCCTTGTTGGCTAGCCGCCGCGGGCTCGGCCTTCTGCCTCAAGGGCACCCCCTGCGAAACACCATTGGTATACGGTGATCAAAAATAAGCACGGATGGGTCATTTTCAAAGTGTTGGGGCTTCGGTCTCAATTACCTGTGAGGCTGGAAGTATTCCAGGGTAATCGGCCGTAATGACGACCAAGGCATTATCGATGCTCAGTTGGTGAAATACCCCATCAATCAGCTCCACCGATATGTCCGGATCCTCTTGGGAGGCCGGATCGAGGAGCCGTTCCGGATTCTCGGGTTGTGGAGGCGGGCTATTTATATCCCTTACGGCCTGGCGCAGTTCCTGCGTCGAAATCGCAAAATGAGATACTTGACTATGGGAATATGGATCGGATAGGCAAAAAGAAATGTCCGCTTACCCAGCTTGGAGGATTGTACATAGAAAATCCGTCTTGCGGATTGACGCGGAGAAATTCCTCCTCTTCTCCCTTGTACAATGCGGATAAGATCTTCATCAGATCGGTGACCGATCCCGGCCCCTTACGGCCGTAGTGGGTGGCATCATCCTCCCTGTTGAAATCCCACATGGGGTGGCCTCTATACTGGAGCGGCTGCACCCCCCGCATAATGCATGTGGCCATGACCCCGATCATGGTCAGTCCGGAATGAGCTAACAACCTAATTCGGCTCATCAGGTAAAGGACGTCCCTGTCATTTTCCTTCTGAGGGCTCCGTGGACGCCAGCTTAGGCGTTTCTTCAAAGGAGCGTTATTGAACTCAGGGAGGCCGATCCGGATAGGGTCCGGCAGGGGGACATCTTCTATATAAAACCATTCCGAAGGCCAGTCTTCGGATGCCTTCTTCGGGGTTCCGGATAGATATCCGGTCCCGGCGATGCGCCATAGTTCAGCTCTGCCCACCTTATATATTGACCCCTCTTGAGAACGGGGCACCAGGCAGAACAGCTTCTTCCACAGCGCAAAATGAGCCTCGATTCCCAAAGACAGCTCGCAAAGGGCCACGAAGCCCGCAATATGCAAAATGGAGGCAGGCGTAAGGTTGTGCAACTAGAGGCTGTAGAACTCCAGGATCCCTCGGAGAAACGGATGAATTGGAAATCTGAGCCCTTTTATCAAATAAGGGACAAGGCATACCCGCTCTCCTTTGGAGGGGCTGGGGACGCTCTCCGCTTGCTTTCCTCCCTTATAGGTGGCGAGTCCGGCTCGAATCGGAACCATGAAGGCTGGGGGAAGAAATCCCTTGGTTTGGAGCGTCACTAACTCGCTGTGCGGGATGGAGCATCTTTCCCAATATCCAGGCTGAGGGCTGGGAGGGCGAGAGGAGGAGCCGCGTCGGCTGTCCATGATGGAATGGATTTCTGTCATATGCGCTCTGATGAATGCTCGTGAAGGGAGGATGGTGTGATTCGGATCTAGATACTCGTCTCTTTTATAGGCAGCTCATTTGCGCAGCTAGGGGGGTAAATGTAAAAATACCCTAGCTTTTCGCATTCGTTCAACACGTGGAAAATGGCCATTATTGGGCGTGGAAGCCGAGGAGCGCAATATTTACAAGAAGCCGGACGCTATTCAACAGGTACACAGGATTTGGAGAAGAACCTGCCTTGCAATGCCGAAGACAATCTACGCGCCGGACTCATCGCCATTGAAGCCTGGTTCGGGGGCTACTGAGGGAGTCCCGGATTAGGGGGTGTCCGGATAGCCGAAGTATCACCTTTGGCCGGACTCTTGGACTATGAAGATACAAGATTGAAGACGTCGTCCCTTGTCCAGATGGGACTTTCCATGGCGTGGAAGGCAAGTTTGGCGATACAGATATGTAGATCTCCTACCATTGTAACTAACTCTGTGTAACCCTAACCCTCTTCGGTGCCTATATAAACCGGAGGGTTTTAGTCCGTAGGACGAACAACAATCATACCATAGGCTAGCTTCTAGGGTTTAGCCTCTCTGATCTCGTGGTAGACCTACTCTTGTACTACCCATATCATCAATATTAATCAAGCAGGAGTAGGGTTTTACCTCCATCGAGAGGGCCCGAACCTGGCTAAAAACATCGTGTCCCTTGTCTCCTGTTACCATCCGCCTAGACGCACAGTTTGGGACCCCCTACCCGAGATCCGCCGGTTTTGACACCGACAATGACCACGAACTTATCAAGGAAATCCATGAATACTTTATTCATCATGTGCATGAAGAAAGCGGGGGCGTTGGTGAGGCTGAAGGACATGACTGTATATTCATAGAGACCATAGCGAGTGGTGAATGCGGTCTTGGGAATATCCTCCTTTTTAATTTTGAGCTGATAGTATCCAGTCCGCAAATCAATCTTTGAGAACACCTTAGTTCCACTGAGCTGATCAAACAAATCATCAATTCTTGGCAGAGGGTATTTGTTTTTGATCATGACATCATTCAACTATCGGTAGTCCACACACATACGGAGGCTGCCATCTTTCATGTCCACAAAAATAGCAGGCGATCCCCATGGTGAGGAACTGGGGCGGATATACCCTTTTTGGAGCATTTCATCAAGCTGTTTCTTTCGCTCCACTAATTCGGATGACGGCATTCGATAATATTTCTTGTGTATAGGTGTGCTTCTGGGCACAAGTTTTATTGCAAACTCAAGCTCTCGATTAGGTGGCATGCCTGGCAGTTCTTCTGGGAATATATCAAAAAACTCACTGACCACCAGAGTTAATTCCATTTTAGCTATTGCTGTTAAGACCATTTCCCTGGAGGGTATGCTCCTACGAGCAATAAACTTCGTAGTTTTTCCATCTTGGCCGGTCAAGTTGACTTCTCAGGTTGCACAATTTATGCATACTTGGTACTGAGTCAGCCAATTCATACCCAAGATAACATCCAATTTATCAGACTCAATAAGTATCAAAGACGTTGGAAACTGGATTCCGTTGATACTGACTTCCAGATTGCGGTAGACTAGATTGCTTCTGATAAGAAATCTTGGGGTTTGTACCAGCATATTCTTGCCCAAAAGCGAACAAGGAAATTTGTTTTGGGCAACAAAACTCTGAGAAATAAAAGAGTGGGAAGCCCCAGAGTCAAATAAAATTACTGCAGGTATGTTATTAACAGGGAATATACCAATGATGACTTCGGGATTTTCTTGGGCTTCGTTGGCGGTAATGTGATGAACGTATCCCGTGACGTCGTGCTGACTTGGACCTACCTCCAAATAATGGACTTGTGGCTTGAACGCAACATTGGTCCGGTTGTTCTTGGGACACTGTTTGGCATAATGTCCGGTTTATCCACAACTATAACAGGAATTATTGCGCAGGCGATTCTCCAAAACTGGGTTGAGCACATCATTCTTGACTTGGGTGGTGGCCTTGTTAACATTTTGTTGCCAATTAGGTTGGTATGCTACCTGAGTTGGCTGCCAGGTACAAACCTTCTGCACTGGCTGCATTTCCTTTTTGGGCTCAAACTTGCACTTGTGATCGTTATGGGCAGACTTATTATCTCATACAAGCTTATGTTCCCTTTCAGCAATGAAAGCCTTGTTCACCAGGGTTTGGAAATCTAGGAAATCGAACACACTAAGAGCACAGCGAAGTTGCGGGTTTAATCCACCAAGAAATCTGTCCATCTTCCTTTCTTCAGTGGCCACGTCATATTGAGAGTAACGTGACAGGTGATCGAATTTATACAAATATTCCCCCACTGACTGACTTCCTTGGAGGAGCACGAGAAATTCACGCTACTTAGTCTTCATAATTCCCGTAGGGATGTGATATTTCCGGAATTGCTCCTTGAATCTTGACCAGGTAATTGCTTCATTATCAGTCCCTATGGCTTTTTCATTTTCCCACCATATGGCAGCAGCGCCTTCCAGATAATGTGTTACAAACGGAACCTTATCCTCTTCATCAGTTCGAGCAACCTCAAGCTTCTTTTCCATAGTTCTCAGCCAATCATCTGCATCCAAGGGATCAATGGCCAGACTGAAACTGGGAGGCTTAGTCCTTTGAAAATCAGATAACTTGGAGAGAGGAACGGGCTGATTTCCATTCTGTCCAACCATTGCTTGGATACTTCTGAATATTTCCATCAGATCATTATTTCGTCGTTCCTCGAACATACACATAATTTGCTCGGTGGAGGGCGGATTTGGCGGTGGAGGCGGTGGTGGAACGTACGGCTCGGGTGATTGTCCTGCCTGTCGTGCGGAATGCCGAAAAGGAGAACCCTCGCGAACGTTGCTACTGCAGCCTCCCCGCGTCATCCTAATATGATTTTTCCCAAGTCAATGCAACCGAGATGAGAAACATTCAATATAAACTGGGGAGAAGCCAGCAACAAAAAAATCCAAGTGAAACCGAAAAGGCGAAGAAAATACGGCGAATAAAATAAAGTCCAACATAATTATACATAGACTCATACATGAAAGATAACAACATGCCAGGTCCAACTACCCTCATACATGAAACGAAACATCATGACTCGTACGACTACATCCATACTCCATCCCGACGACTGAGGATACTCGAAAGCTCTACTGCTCTGCTGGTGCTGCGGGGTCCTCTCCTGAAGCAGACTCTGATCCAGAACTGACGGGGTTAATGGAGACCTCCGGGTTAAAAGTGACACGACGACGCTGCCTCGAGGGCTCTCCCTCTGGGGCAGGTGGAGGGTGGATCATCAGGGCTACAGGAGTGGCAAGGAGTGAAACCCACTCAGCAGGAGCACTAAGTGGACTCGCAGTCGCGGTGCCCGAGCTACTCGGAGGAGTAACCGGAGAAATAGGGGATCTAGAACTGGCAGGAATGTAGGGAGTAAATCCTACAGATGGAGAAGCAGTGGCTGAGCGAGCAGAGACTAAATAGAAGCTAAAGCAGTACAGGCATGACTCAGCTCACGAGCCAGCTCATAGATCAGAAGATAGCTAGCTGTGATGTAGCGAGAAAGGCGACTAGCTACACTATCAGACTCCAGATCAATGACAGGGAAACGGACACGACCATTATCATGGAGAGAAGGATAGTAATGGAAACCTAGGTGGTTCTGCATCCAGACCTCGTTGTAGCGGAGCTCAACAAGTACCTCGAATGCAGCAAACTGGACAGCCTGAGAAGCGATAGAAGCGTAGCCGCTTCGAGAGGTACGAGTGTAAGAGATGGATTCAGAACTGGCCTGCAGAGTAACCACGACATGATACTCATACACTGAGTCAGCTAGGCGCTCCCGGTACACACGATAGACTGGATCATCTCCGTGAGGGTATAGCCGATGCCACACGTTACGAAGGAGATGTGGCGACGTGTACGGCATCAGCTGCAACTGGCACGGATAGAGCACCGGAGCCATCTACACTCACAGCCATTAGCAAGTTAGCATAAAAATAAAACCAGTGCATGTAATGCAACAACCAGCTACAATTATTACCGGCACTCAGCTACAACTCGTATCTAACGTCCAGTTAACTCGGCTTTAGTATAGCGTGGTCTATAGTCAGCGTAACTCTGGTACCAAGCGTTGTGGCACCTAGGCTCAGAGCGACCGGTTTACCTTGCATTGCCAGCCTAGAGACCTTGTCTTCTGGCAACACACAACAACATGGTACAGAAAAACAACCGCTTTATTCATGCTAGTGGAGCATAGTTTATATTACAACAGTTAGCGAGGCCAAGCGGCACACACGGTGCGGCTGAACAATATGTACATTATTTAGTGGACATAAAGGGGCCTCAATCATGACAACGACTCGACAACGGAACAACGTCGTAGCGGGACTCCATAGCACAAGGACATCGATGTGGACACGGTCTAGACTCAAATAGCACTCCTTCTCAACGAGACTTTCCTGAAATCTGGCATGACACGCTAGGTCAGTACATTGAATGTAATTGCAAGCTCACAATAAGCATAAACATAATGACAAACAATATCATGATATTTAACCATTTAAGCAACAATGTAACCATATATCCAATATGCTATGACTATGCTCAACTGGTACTTGTTCCACGGACGTGCTTACTGGACGTGATCATTTCCAGACCACAAACATGATAATTTCTAAAACACACTTGTGATCCTTTCGGCGATCACCACCTGACCAACTCATGGCCTATGATCCTTACGGCGATCATAACCCGACCAACTATTGGTCCGTGATCCTTACGGCGGTCACAACCCGACCAACTCATGGCCATACTCAACACGATGGCCTCACTGCCATCCTCAGTACAAACTTAGTGTGCATATTTTATTAAGTGTTGACCCATGGTGTACCCTACTTTCGAGTGTGTCCGTAACCATGGACTCGGCTATCGATAGATTAAAAACACTCTGCAGAGGTTAGTACATTGTACCCACACTAAGGAACCCATGGCCTCGCACTCCCATTCGGGTGGACCAACAGCGTTCCGACGAAACCATTTCATTGTCATGACACTCTCCTTGCCATTCCGACTCAGACCCCACCGGGCTAATCCTGGGTGGCCCCGTGTCTACCTCCAGACACCTCGACCACCATCGTGGCCACGATCCACTCTGGGATCCGGTACCAAAACTTAACTTAACAACGGGCTCACAAGGTTATGCTTGCCTACCTGGCCAGGGTACAGCACGCCCATAACCTTCCCTAAATGGAGGCACCGACCAGAGGCACGACAATGAAACGCATTAAGGCCGTCCCATACCGACAAATGTGGTTGCACGGGGAAAGACTCGTTTCAGCGGCACCATGACCCGGTCAACAACATATTCAAGTTGAGTTATTCATCAGTTTCAACTTAATGTGAAAATAACCGGTGTCATAATGCCCTACTATGCATCACTTAACCATGCAAACAACTGAATCAACCACGCTCCTACGGAGCCATCATCAACTCATGCTACTACTCTGGTTAAGATCACACCTCACTTATACCAAAATCATTTCTAGCAATCTCATCATTTTTCATCATGCAAAAATAATAATTAAACTAATTATCAAACTCTATGACCATATCATTTATTCATCACTTGCAACTAAGTTCTCCTTAGCTTACCAACAAGATTCACTTCAAACATTCTATAGTTCAAGTATTTTAACATGACAAGCATTTAACAGAATATAATCATTATATAACTAAATTAAATGCATAAATATTCATCAGTTCAAGTAGGAAAATCACAAATATTGAAGTGGCACTATGAAAATGTTATTGTGGCTTGCCTTAGTGCTGATGAGGTTCACAAAGCTCCTGGTGATCCTCAAGACAAGCTGGCTCTTCTGAAAATAATCAAAACCATAAAAAGAAAACATCAAGAAACCTTCTGAAAATTACCAGAAACTCTAGACAGCAAGGGAAAATCCCATCTTTTGGGTGTTGTTAGATTTTTGGACACAGAACACAATGCAAAAAGAATCAATGCATTTCCATTTGAAGTTTCCTGGAATTTAAATGAATTTGAAATAATTAAACAGGGGGGTAACATCGAAAGCGTAAACACCTGGGGCGCCACCACTCATACCGCTTCGCGCGTGTAATGAGTAGCTGACTAGCGGGCCCCGCTAGTCAGGCCAGAGGGAGGGGAGAGGGAAACAGAGGGAGGCGGCACTTCTCCGGAGCACACGCCGGTGGTGAGGCTTCTTGGAGTCAAAAGAGAGGGAGGGATCAATGGAGAAGATGTTTGCGCACCTGCCCGTACCCGTAGCGTAGCTAGCGGTGACCAGACGGTGTCAGATTTGACCTCTCCAGCGGAGGCAGAGGGCGGAGGTTGCCGTAGATGAAGAAGACGACGGCTTGCGGCGGCTCCAGGGGCTTCAGGGGCTGGGTTGGCTTCACGGAGGAGAGGCGGAGGCCCTGGCGGGGTCGCCTTGGCTTGGGAATGGCCGGAGCTGCGGGAACAATCCGGAGGGGATCGCCGGCGAGCTCGGCTCTGGGACGGCAGCCCGCGGCCTGCCTGGCCGGGCTGCGGCTTCTACTGGCTTTAGGAGGGAGTGGGAGTGGCTGGGGGTGCTCCAAGAGGCTGCCGGTGGCTGCTTTTATAGGCGGGCGGCAAGGAGGGCTCGGGCTCCGCCGAAGGACACCTGTCCACGATGCCCGGCGACGAACGGCTCCAGAGAGAGAGGGAGAAGATGATGGAGGTCACGCAGGAACTGTGCGCGGGCACGGACGAGCATAGGAGCGAGGGGGAAAGCGACGAACATAGTGCGCGTGCACTGTGCCATTCGCCGGACCGTGCCCATGCTCGTTGCGGCAAGCTCCGGCATTGGTGAGCGGCAGGGGGGAGTTATGGAGGTGGAGACGAGGATGGTGGCGAGGTGTGGCATGCTCTGGCCAGCTAGGTAGCGAGCACGCGCTCAACAGAGGCGCTGGCGACGCGCAGAGCGCGCGTATTGCATGCCAGCATGCTCAGACGAACGCGGTCACCGCATGAACCGTGACATCAGGCCACCCTACGCACTAACAAAGATGTCTGGCGTGTAGTCCTTAGTAAACTGAGTTGTTACCACGGTTTGGTTAGGTTCCAGGTGCAGTAGAAGTAAACTTGTGCTGCTGACAAGTTACTGGACAATAACTTTGGAGAGTTACTGTAGTCAAACCACCGGGATTCAAGGGCTGAGCTTCGGGGTTTTACTAACTTTTACTAAGGTAAATAGGCACAGGGAAAACCAGGTACAATGGAGCTAGTAAAAAGGTAGTTGCTGTAGAAACTACCATTTCTGCCCAGAAGTGACTTTATTTTCTGTAGCCAAAATATTCCAAAGAGTGGTGAAATATTTTTTCTCAGAAAGGTGCCCTAGGGTCCAAAGAATAATTGGGATTTTTCTCAGGTTTTTGGGGCAAGAAAAATTAGGGTTGCTTTGAAGCTCAAAGGGTTAGCTAAGGTTTTGGAGGCCATAATGAATATTTTTCATTTAAGAAAAATATTCCAAACAATATTTTTGGGTTGGCCAGGGGTGAAATGATGGTTGTGAGCAGGATAGGGAACACTTGGGTGAAAATCAAGGGGGTACCCAAGTGGTTAAGTCCAAATGAAATGATTCAAAATTCCAAATTCAAAACCAACTCAACTGAAAATCAAGCGAAGAAGAAGAGGGCAAAAACCAGGCTGTCACAGTGATAGCACCACATAAGGAAAAGTATAAGTAAGAAAATTTTATTAGAGAGTGACAAACATAGCATTGGTCAGTGATGCAACTCATGAAAGAATTAATAAGGGAAAGGAAGATTCACATATAATATACTATCCTAGAAATCTTTTGTGATTGTGAGCCCTCATCAAAATATTATATGCCAAAAATGTTGACGTTGGACAAGGAAGACAACGTAATGATTTACGAATGTTTATATTCACATAGTAGTCATATTGTCGTAGATCCTTTAACATGTGATGCTTGCCCCCTACCTTTGCTAGCCAAAAATTCCGCACTAAGTAGAGATACTACTTGTGCATCCAAAAACCCTTAAACCCAAATCTTTTTCAAGTGTCCACCATACCTACCTAGGGATTGAACAAGATCCCTCAAGTAAGTTGTCATCGGTGCAAAAAGGCAATAAAAATTGCTTCTAAATATGTGAGATCTTTTACTGTAAGAGAAAACTGAGCGTTGCACGAGCTTGGATGACAAAGAATAAATAATAAAGGTTGTCATCTGAAGGGGCAATGTAACGTGAAGTTCTTTTTCACTAAGAGATTGAGCGTGCAAACAAATAAGCTCATGGCAACCTCTGCTTCCCTCTGTGAAGGGCTTATCTTTTACTTTTATGTATTTACTTTTATGCAAAGAATCAAAGTTTTCCTTCCATTCCTTTTCTTTTTCTCTTTTGGCAAACATCATGTGGTGAGGAAAGATCTAGGCACATATGTCCAACTGAATATAGATAGCATGAGTTATTATTGTTGACATCACCCTTGAGGTGAGCATGTTGGGAGGCGAAACTATAAGCCCCTATCTTTCAATGTGTCCAGTTGAAACATTTTGCTCATATGTACGTGGTGAGTGTTAGCAATCATAGAAGACTATATGATGGTTGAGTATGTGGACTTGCCTAAAGGCTCTGACACGAGACCCTTCGTGAAAAGATGATGAATTGTAGTTCCAAAGTTGACTGATAACATAGTTTGCTGGTTTCTAATAGAGTTTTTTCTTTATACTTCGATTGTGTGATGAACTGTTACTTATTCATAGGAAGTATATGATGCAAGTTCTATGATTAAAATATTTTGTTTAAATATGTTGTTGTTATAATAATCAACATGATGCTTCTACGTCCGTATTTTGTTTTTATTGACACCTCTCTCTCAAAGCATGTGGACATGTTTTTCGATTTGGTTTTCGCTTGAGGACAAGCGAGCTCTAAGGTTGGGGGAGTTGATACGTCCATTTTGCATCATGTTTTCTTACTATTATTTACAATATTTGTATCCATAATAATGCTTTTTGGAGTAATTCTAATGCCTTTTCTCTCATAATTTGCAAGGTATGCACCAAGAGGGAGACTTCTAGCAGCTGGAAATCTAGACCTGAAAAAGCTACGTCAGGCCACCTATTCTGCACAACTCCAGATGAGCTGAAACTCCACGAGGATTTTTTCTGGAATATTAAAGAAATACTGGAGCCAATAAACACTAGATGGGGGCCACCAGGTGGGCAAAACCAACCTGGGCGCACCAGGCCCCCTGGCGCGCCTTGGTGGGTTGTGGCCTCCTCGGCCCACCTCCGGTGCCCATCTTCTAGCATATAAGTCATTTTGACCTAGAAAAAATTAGGGGAATACTTTCGGGATGGAGCGCCGCCGCCTCGAGGCAGAACTTGGGCAGGAACACTTTTGCCCTCCGGCGGAGCGATTCTACCGGGGGAACTTCCCTCCTGAGGGGGAAAGCATCGTCATCATAATCACCAACAACTCTTCCATCTTGGGGAGGGAAATCTCCATAAACATCTTCACCAGCACCATCTCATCTCAAACCCTAGTTCATCTCTTGTATTCAATCTTGTTACCGGAACTATAGATTGTTGTTAGGGGGTGACTAATAGTGTTGACTACATCTTGTAGTTGATTACTATATGGTTTATTTGGTGGAAGATCATGTGTTCAGATCCATTATGCATATTAATACCCCTCTGATCATGAGCATGTTGATTATTTGTGAGTAGTTACTTTTGTTCTTGAGGTCACGGGAGAAATCATGTTGCAAGTAATCATGTGAACTTGATATGTGTTCGATATTTTTATAGTATGTATGTTGTGATTCCCTTAGTGGTGTCGTGTGAACATCAACAACATGACACTTCACCATATTTGGGCCTAAGGGAATGCATTGTGGAGTAGTAAATAGATGGTGGGTTGCGAGAGTGACAGAAACTTAAACCCCAGTTTATGCACTATTTCCGTAAGGGACTGATTGGATCCTAGAGTTTAATGCTATGGTTAAGATTTATCCTTAATACTTTTCTCATAGTTGCGGATGCTTGCGGGAGGGTTAATCATAAGTAGGAGGTTTGTTCAAGTAAGAAAAGCACCTAAGCACCGGTCCACCCACATATCAAATTATCAAAGTAGCGAACACAAATCAAACCATCATGATGGAAGTGACTGGATGAAATTCCCGTGTACCCTCAAGAATGCTTTGCTTATTATAAGAGACCATTTTGGCCTGTCCTTTGCCTCATAAGGATTGGGCTACCTTTATGCATACTTATTGTTACTATCGTTACTTGCTCGTTACAAATTATCTTGCTATCAAACTACTCGCTACTTACAGCTTCAGCACTTGCAGACATTACCTCACCAAAAACTACTTGTCATTTCCTTCTGCTCCTCATTGGGTTCGACACTCTTACTTATCGAAAAGAGCTACAATTGATCCCCTATACTTGTGGGTCATCAGGGAGACTATCATTTGAAGCACAAGAGCAAGGAGTTCATCATCAACACACCATCTATTACCTTTTGGAGAGTGGTGTCTCCTAGATTGGTTAGGTGTCACTTGGGAGCCTCCATCAAGATTGTGGACTTGAACCAAGGAGTTTGTAAGGGCAAGGAGATCTCCTAGTTAGTGAAGATCTACCCAATTGAGGCAAGTCCTTTGTGGGAGATGGCTATGGTGGGATAGGCAAGGTTGCTTCTTTGTGGACCCTTCGTGGGTGGAGCCCTCCGTGGACTCGCACAACCGTTACCCTTCATGGGTTGAAGTCTCCACCAATGTGGATGTACGATAGCACCACCTATCGGAACCACGCCAAAAATCTCCGTGTCTCCAATTGTGTTTGCACACTCCAATCCCATCCCTTTACTTTCTTGCAACTTGCATGCTTTACTTTCCGCTGCTCATATACTCTTGACATGCTTGCTTGAATTGTATTGTGAATGTTTAAACTTGTGCTAAAACTCCATCTTAACTTAAAGAACTTAAAAACTGCTACTTTTCTTTGTTGAGGGTCTAATCACCCCCTCGAGACGTCTCTTCTCGATCCTTTCAATTGGTGTTAGAGCTTTGGTCTCCATTGCTTTGGTTTAAACACCATTGGAGGAAGATGGATGAGTCTACAATGGGGAGTTTTAGACGTAGAGTGCCCATACTTGCTGGAGAGTTCTTTAATGCTTGGAAAAATGAGATGCTTGAGATTTTCAATGAATATCACTTGAACAAGTACATTACTACCCCTTGTGCGCCCCTTGTTGACCCCTTGAATCCTACCCCTGATGAGTCTCTTGATATGATTCGCAATCTTAGAACTGTCAATCTTATCACTAGAGGTTTGCCTAGAAATTTGATAGCATGCTTGCCTACTCTTGATTGTGCTTACACCATATGGAGATTTCCTAAGGAACACTTTCCAGACTATTCCTTGAAAAACTTAGATGAGATTTTTCACAAGTTTATTGCTTTGAATAAGATGAGACCTAATGATCCTATGTTTGGCGATTGTCTATTTGAGCTTCATGACCTTATGCGTGCCAAAGGAGATGTTCGAATCATTAGCAACATCATCTCCGAAGTCATTAGAATTCGTAAAGATGAACATTGTCATGATCATAAATCTAATGAATCACTCTCTCTAGGAAATGATCAATCACAAGACGATGTTGAACATGGATACTATGATGAGGATGAGGATAGTGACTTTGATCTCGATGAGTCTATGAGACACTTTGGTCTTATGGCAAATCTTCGCGGCTACATGGATGGAGGAAAGGAATGGTTTCTTGATAGTGTATGTACCGATCACATGATCGGAGACAAGGATATGTTACGTGAGCTTGCCGAAAAGGACGGCCCTCGAAAGTATGTCACTTTTGGTGATAACTCAAAGGGTAAGGTGGTTGGCCTCGGTAAGGTGGCCATCTCACATGATAGCTCCATACAAAATGGCATGCTCGTTGAATCTCTTGGCTATAATTTACTTTATGTATCTAGACTAGCCGATTTCGGTTTCAATGTCCTATTTACTGAAGTAGATTGTCAAGTGTTTCGAAGAGATAATCATAAAATGGTCTTTACCGACATACGTAGAGGTGATCTATACATTGTTGATTTCACTAAAAAGTCTCAACCTAGAACTTATTTAATTGCTAAATCCTCGAAAGGTTGGTTGTGGCATAGAAGGTTAGGTCATGTGGGCATGCGAAATCTTGACAAGCTTATTAAAGGTGATCATATCCTTGGTGTTAAAGATGTTATATTTGACAAGGATAGACTTTGTAGTGCTTGCCAAGCAGGAAAACAAGTTGGAGGAAGTCATCCCGTGAAGAACATCATGACCACGAGAAGACTGCTCGAGCTACTTCATAAGGATCTCTTTGGTCCAAACGCCTATAAGAGTCTCGGTGGAAATTCGTTTGGTTTAGTCATAGTCAATGATTTTTCAAGATTTTCGTGGGTGTTCTTTCTTGATGATAAATCTCAGGTCCAAAAGATCTTCAAGAACTTCACTAGGAAGGCCCAAAATCAATTTGAAGTGAAGATCAAGAAGGTTCGCAGCGACAATGGAACGGAGTTCAAGAACGCCAATGTGGACACCTTTCTTGACGAAGAAGGGATTTCACATGAGTTCTCGGCTACGTACACGTCTCAACAAAACGGAGTTGTTGAGAGGAAGAACCGGACTCTTATTGAGATGGCAAGAATGATGCTTGATGAGTTCAAGACGCCAAAACACTTTTGGGCGGAAGCGCTTGAGACAGCTTGTCATGCGACGAATCGCCTATATCTTCACAAGCTACTCGGCAAGACGGCATACGAGCTTCTCACCAGGAACAAACCCCAAGTTGGATACTTTCGGGTATTCGGCTCAAAGTGCTACATTCTTGATAAGCATCATCGTTCAAAATTTGCTCCTAAATCTCATGAAGATTTCCTACTCGGTTATGTCTCAAACTCTCACACATACCATGTCTACAACAATTTCACCCGAAAGGTTGAAGAGACGGTAGATGTGAAGTTTGATGAATCTAACGGCTCGCAAGTAGAACAATTTCCAATTGATGTAGGTGACAAAGATCCTTCGGAAGCAATCCAAGACTTGTCTATTGGCAAGCTTGATACGTCTCCAACGTATCTATAATTTTTTATTGCTCCATGCTACTTTATCTACTGTTTTAGGCAATATTGGGCTTTATTATCCACTTTTATATTATTTTTGGGACTAACCTATTAACCGGAGGCCCAGCCCAGATTTGTTGTTTTATGCCTATTTCAGTGTTTCGAGGAAAAGGAATATCAGACGGAGTCAAAACGGAACGAAATCAACTGGAGAAGTTATTTTTGCAAGGAAACCCACCTGATAGACTTGGACCCCACGTCAGAAGATACGGGAGGTGCTCACGAGGGTGGGGGGCGCGCCCTCCGCCCCGGGCACCCCCCCCCCCCCCCCCCGCCTCGTGGGGCCCCCGTAGCTAATATCAAATAACCTCTTTTCACTAGCAAGATTGAAATCACAGTTGAGTTATTTAACTGCCCAGTATGCTTTATGTTCTAACTCAAGAGGCAAATGACAAGCATTTTGATACGTCTCCAACGTATCTATAATTTTTGATTGCTCCATGCTACTTTATCTACTATTTTAGGCAATATTGGGCTTTATTAGCCACTTTTATATTATTTTTAGGACTAACCTATTAACCGGAGGCCCAGCCCAGATTTGCTGTTTTATGCCTATTTCAGTGTTTCGAGGAAAAGGAATATCAGACGGAGTCAAAACGGAACGAAATCAACTGGAGAAGTTAATTTTGGAAGGAAACCAACCAGATGGGCTTGGAGTGCACGTCAGGGGATCCCCGGGCTGCCCACGAGGGTGGGGGCGCGCCCCCCCACCTCGTGAGCCCCCTAGAGGTCCACCGACGTACCCCTTTCACCCATATATACCTACGTACCCTAAAACTTCCAGAACAGAAAATAGATCAGGAGTTCCGCCGCCGCAAGCCTCTGTAGCCACCAAAAACCAGTCGGGACCCCGTTCCGGCACCCTGCCGGAGGGGGATCCCATCACCGGAGGCCATCTTCATCATCCCAGCGCTATCCATGACGAGGAGGGAGTAGTTCACCCTCGGGGCTGAGGGTATGTACCAGTAGCTATGTGTTTTGATCTCTCTCTCTCTCTCTCGTGTTCTCTCTCGTGTTCCATCTATGGCACGATCTTGATGTATCCCGAGCTTTGCTATTGTAGTTGGATCTTATGATGTTTCTCCCCCTCTACTCTCTTGTGATGAATTGAGTTTCCCCTTTGAAGTTTTCTTATCGGATTGAGTCTTTTATGAACACTTGATGTATGTCTTGCGTGAGATAACCGTGGTGACAATGGGTTATTCTATTGATCCACTTGCTGTATGTTTTGGTGATCAACTTGCGGGTTTCGTGACACTTGGGAACCTATGCATAGGGGTTGGCACACGTTCTTGACTCTCCGATAGAAACTTTGGGGCACTCTTTGAAGTACTTTTATGTTGGTTGGATGAATCTGAGATTGTGTGATGCATATTGTATAATCATGCCCACGGATACTTGAGGTGACAATGGAGTATCTAGGTTACATTAGGGTTTTGGTTGATTTGTATCTTAAGGTGTTATTCTAGTACGAACTCTTTTATAGATCAATCCGAAAGAATAGCTTTGTGGTGGTTTCATACCCGACCATAATCTCTATGTTTGTTCTCCGCTATTGGTGGCTTTGGAGTGACTCTTTGTCGCATGTTGAGGGCTTGTCATATGTTCTATCTATGTTATTATTTTTGAGAGAACTTACACTAGTGACAGTATGAACCCTAGGCCTTGTTTCCTATCATTGCAATACCGTTTACGCTCACTTTTATCGCTCGTTGCCTTGCTGTTTTTATTATTTCAGATTACAAAAACCTATATCTACTATCTATTTTGCACTTGTATCACCATCTCTTCGCCGAACTAGTGCACCTATACAATTTACCATTGTATTGGGTGTGTTGGGGACACAAGAGACTCTTTGTTATTTGGTTGCAGGGTTGTTTGAGAGAGACCATGTTTATCCTACGCCTCCTACGGATTGATAAACCTTAGGTCATCCACTTGAGGGAAATTTGCTACTGTCCTACAAACCTGTGCACTTGCAGGCCCAACAACGTCTACAAGAAGAAGGTTGTGTAGTAGACATCAAAGATCCGTCCAACGGAGGTGAAGGAGAGTACCTCGTCCTCCAAGTGGAAGCTTCTACCTCATGACAACGTGAACCACAAGTTGACTCAGAGGCATCCACAAGTGGGGCACGGCAAGATGAAGGAAACGAGGAAGTACACCAAGATGAACCTCATCAACCTCCTTCTCCACCTCCACGAGAGAACAACAACGCCAACGACAATGGAGAAAGACAAGAGGAAGAACAAGATGATGAAGAAGATGTTCCACCCCGACCCAAACAAAAGCTCTCACGAGTTCAAGCAAGAGTCTCAAGAGATCATCCCATCGAACAAATCTTTGACGATATCCAAACCGGGAGAATTACTCACTCTAAAACTCGTTTGGATAATTTCTATGAACATTATTCATTCATCTCTAGCATTGAACCTATGAAGGTTGAAGAAGCACTAGAAGATCCGGATTGGATAAATTCCATGCATGAAGAGCTACACAATTTTGAGAGGAACCAAGTGTGGACATTGGTTGAGAAGACCGACAAGAACCACAACATCATCTGTACCAAATGGGTGTTTCAGAACAAGCAAGATGAAGATGGACAAGTTTTATGCAGCAAGGCTCGTCTCGTCACTCAAGGCTACACTAAAGTCGAAGGTATGGACTATGGTGAGACATATGCCCCCGTAGCAAGACTTGAATCCATTCGCATCTTACTTGCTTATGCCAATCATCGTGATATCACTTTATATCAAATGGACATTAAAAGTGCTTTTCTCAATGGAGAAATTGAGGAGGAAGTTTATGTTAAACAACCTCCCGGCTTAGTTAATCCTAAGAAACCCGACCATGTTTACAAACTTCACAAAGCTCTTTATGGTCTTAAAGAAGCTCCTAGAGTGTGGTATAATTGCTTGACTAAATTCCTTATTGAAAAGGGCTTTGAGATTGGAAAAATTGATTCTACACTTTTTACTAAAAGGGTTAATGGTGAATTATTTGTGTGCCAAATTTATGTGTATAATATCATATTTGGTTCGAATAACCCTCATTTTAGTGAAAAGTTTGGAAGGCTAATGTCGGAGAAGTTTGAGATGTCTATGATGAGTGAACTCAAGTTCTTTCTTGGTTTGCAAATCAACCAAACTAAGGGGGGTACCTTTGTCTCTCAAACAAAGTACACCAAGGACTTATTCAAGAAGTTCAACAAGCAAGAATGCAAAGGTATGAGTACACCCATGCCTACTAGTGGACATCTTGACTTGACAAAGAATGGCGAACCGGTTGACCAAAAGGTTTACCGCTCTATGATTGGTTCATTGATATATCTATGTGCCTCCCGTCCCGATATTATGCTAAGTGTGTGCATGTTTGCACGATATCAAGCAGCCCCCAAAGAATGCCATCTTAAGGTTGTGAAAAGGACAGTGAGATACTTAATTCACACACCAAACTTTGGCATTTGGTATCCTAAGAGGTCTTCTTTTGATCTTGTTGGCTACTCCGATTCGGACTATGTCGGTGACAAGGTTGATAGAAAGTCCACTTCGGGTACATGCCAATTTCTTGGTAGATCTCTTGTGTCTTGGTCCTCCAAGAAAAAAAAACTCAGTATCCTTATCCACCACCAAAGCGGAATACATTGCCATCGGTTCATGTTGTGCTCAATTACTTTGGATGACCCAAACTCTTAAAGATTATGGGATCTATGTGAAACATGTTCCGTTGCTTTGTGACAATGAAAGTGCTATAAAGATTGCTCATAATCCTGTGCAACATTCTAGAACTAAGCATATTAAAGTTCGTCATCATTTCATTCGAGATCATGTTGCTAAAGGAGACATTGATCTTAAGCATGTTCGTACCGATAAGCAATTGGCGGATATTTCACCAAACCGCTTGATGATAAAGTATTTTGCCGTTTGAGAGGTTAATTGAACATCATTGATGCCTTAAACTTGGAGTCCATTTGGATGCATGCAAGGCATGAGCCTTTGACTAATCCTTGATATTTCTCTTATGATGATGATCATATGTCTTGGATCTTTATTTGTACCCTTGCATGTTATCTAACCCTTGTAGGTACTTGGATGAGCCCAACTTTATGAGATTGCAACTCACTCACATTCTAAGCGATCTCTACATCACCAAGTCTCTACAATATGGTGGTTGAAGACAAGGAAGCATGAAACCTTTTAACATATCCTTTGACAATTTCTTTATATCAAATTTCATTTGGTATCAAACTTCATGATTGTCATTTTGGATACACAAGTGCTCTTCCTTGCAAATCTAACCCATGTAGGAAGGTGAACTCAAACTTCAAGTGGTGCTCCTAACTCTTGATGAACTACATCAACCTTGAGCATCCAACACAAGTTCAACTACATGATCAAAATCAACACCACCACCCAAGGTATGTCATTCCATCTTAGACAAGCTTTACCCCCAAGACATGGGTCAAAGCGGCTCAACAAGATGTGAATGCATCAAAATGCTTAAAATAAAAATGGAAACCCCATTTTGAGCTTAAACGATGAGTGTGACCTATGATCAAGTGCCTTCACTAGACTCCTAAGTCAATATACTCTAACATAGGTGACTTTGGCGCCGACCTATTCTGGATGAAGTTCTCTAGTGTTTTTTTGTGATCTTGCATTTGTCTTTTGCATGTTTGTTTCCCCTTTACAAAAAAACTTCATCTAGATTTATTTTATTTTATTTTTTGCATTCCCTGCATTTAATTCATTCAAACCTTCAGTTAATTCCCTGCAAATCTTTGTGAGATCTTATTTTCCTAGTGAGCTGAGATGACAATTGTTTTCTCTCTGTGTTAAATTCGGTCTCACCGATTTGTTTCTTATTGGCTAAACCGAAACAATTCGGTGCCACCGAAGAAAAAGACTTAGTGTTACCGATTTCAATACTGAGAAAACATGTTGCCATTTGCATCCTGCATATTTGTTCCAGCTCCACTCAATGATGCTTATCCTCTACCTGCATCACATTCTACATACTGCTTTGTCATGTGACTCAAGGACCAAACCTATTTGACTCATAAGATCCCTTCTTGGAAATTGATGTGAAAGGGGGAGAGAGAGATCACATCAAAGCTTAATCACATCAAAGGGAGAGAGAGACCCTATGGGAAGGAAATATTTCTTAGTCTTCCCAGATGCTTGGTATTCAAAGAGGAGAGAATAGCCACATGTCTTTAAGAGGGGAAATACATGTTAGTAGATGATTCTTTGTGTCTTTGCTCTATTTTTCTTTGCTCTGATTTTCTGTTACCCTATCTTCTCCCATTATCCAATATAAGATTCAGGGGGAGAAGGACACTTAAGGGAAGAAGATCTTTGGAATTCATTGCATATCTTTACTCCTTGGGGACATGTTAATATCCAAATAGAGTACTAAGTACTCACTCTCTACATGTCATCCCAATCTTCGTACTCTTGTGGTTTCCTGCTCTTGCTCTGTTTAGTAGATGTTCCTGTGTTATCTAACCCTGTTTTCTCAGGATCACCTCCTCCAAAGCCAGCTCAAGACCACAAGGTAAGTATATGCATCACACTCATGTGCATGAGGATCTCTTGCTGATGTACATATTGTTTGCAAGAAGGACTCATGAACATGGAGGTACATTTCCTATATTCACATCATTTGCTCTGATACATATAGCCAAGATACATGTAACTCATTGCTTGCTCTGACATGCTTATGCATTCACATGCTCTTATATTCTATGTTCACATGATTGCATACATTTAGGGGGAGCCTATGCATATTACTTGTCTTTCCAAAGCTTTACTTGTTATTCTTCATATCATTATCTAAGGATTTGATGTATATTGTCATCAATTACCAAAAAGGGGGAGATTAAAGCACAAGTGCTCCCTGGGTGATTTTGGTAATTAATGTCAACATATCTCTTGTTGGACTAATTTTTTCATCTAGTATATTTCAGAAAGTTGAACAAATGCGTGGCATGGACAAGAGGATGTGGAACCCCTTCTATATGCTAAGGATAGAAGATTGGCAAAATCTCAAGACTCTACATTTTCATTTTAGTGATCCAAGATCACATTGAGTCCATAGGAAAAGCCAATACTATTAAAAGGGGATGAGGTGTTGCTTAATGGCTTGCATGCTCAAAGTGCTTAGTGATATGCTCCAAAGCCCTCAACCACTTTCTCATTCCACATATGCCCCAATCCTAAAGTCAAACTCGGCCCCACCAATTTGATCTATCTGGCGCCACCGAGTTCACTTGACATAGCCACTGCCAGAAACCCTAATCAGTTCGGTCTCAACGATGGGATCTCGGTCTCACTGAGATGGGCTTGCAAACTCTCTGTTGCCTGTTGCAATTATTTCGGCCTGACCGAGATATGCAGTCGGTCCCACTGAGTTTGCTTGACTAAATCTCTGTTTGCTTATTACCAAAATTGGTCTCATCGAGTTTGTGTAGTCGGTCAAACCGAGTTTAGGTTTTACACTAACCCTAGCACATCGGTCCCATTGAGTTTTGTCGGTCCCACCGAAAACTCTAACGTTCACATTTTGAACCATATGGTCTGACCGAGTTTCACTATTCGGTCCCACCGAGTTTGGTAAATTGTGTGTAACGGTTAGATTTTGTGTGGAGCCTATATATACCCCTCCATCCATACTCCATTTGTGGAGAGAGCCATCAGAACATGCCTACACTTCCAACATTCATTTTCTGAGAGAGAACCACCTACTCATGTGTTGAGACCAAGACATTCCAATCCAACAACAAGAATCTTGATCTCTAGCCTTCCCCAAGTTGCTTTCCACGCAAATCATCTTTCCACCATATCCAAATCTGTGAGTGAGAGTTGAGTGTTGGGGAGACTATCATTTGAAGCACAAGAGCAAGGAGTTCATCATCAACACACCATCTATTGCCTTTTGGAGAGTGGTGTCTCCTAGATTGGTTAGGTGTCAGTTGGGAGCCTCCGTCGAGATTGTGGAGTTGAACCAACGAGTTTGTAAGGGCAAGGAGATTTCCTACTTCGTGAAGATATACCAAAGTGAGGCAAGTCCTTTGTGGGTGATGGCCATGGTGGGATAGACAAGGTTGCTTCTTCGTGGAGGGTGGAGCCCTTCGTGGACTCACACAACTGTTACCCTTCGTGGGTTGAAGTATCCACCAACGTGGATGTACAATAGCACCACCTATCGGAACCACGCCAAAAATATCCATGTCTCCAATTGCGTTTGCACACTCCAATCCCATCCCTTTAATTTCTTGCAACTTGCATGCTTTACTTTCCGCTGCTCATATACTCTTGCCATGCTTGCTTGAATTGTATTGTGAATGTTTAAACTTGTGCTAAAACTCCACCTTAACTTAAAGAACTTAAAAACTGCTACTTTTCTTTGTTTGATGGTCTAATCACCCCCCTCTAGACACCTCTTCTCGATCCTTTCAACCTTGGCCGTAGAAGCACCAATACCGGCCTCTGTATTGACAGTGGAGGTGGCCTAGTGCGATATCGCCTCCCCTAGCTTGTCATGAGCAGGGGAGTGCGGGGTGTGCTCGGCGGTTCCGCTCTCCGCCATAAAGGACGAGGGGAGCTCGTTCATCGAGGTCCTGTCACCGAGGAAGGCACGTTGCAGGCTATAAAAGCAGGCAGGTGGTCATGTATTAAGGACAAATATCTGAGAACATGTTGTGTAAAATGTATCAAGCTACATACCTCCTCGGTGCAGGCTTCTCCCTGCGTGGCTGAAGGAGTTCTTGTCCTTTGAAGAATGAGAGAGCACGACCATGGCAGGGATGGATGGCTGGGCTACGAAGGCCTTTAGGTGCCGCCTGCGAGCCCGATGAGGGTTGCCCTCCTCGGAGTCTTTGGACGCCGCCTGTCGGTGTCAAAACCGGCAGATCTCGGGTAGGGGGTCCCGAACTATGCGTCTAGGCGGATGGTAACAGGAGACAAGGGACATGATGTTTTTACCCAGGTTCGGGCCCTCTCGGTGGAGGTAAAACCCTACTCCTGCTTGATTAATATTGATGATATGGGTAGTACAAGAGTAGATCTACCACGAGATCAAGGAGGCTAAACCCTAGAAGCTAGCCTATGGTATGATTGTTGTTCGTCCTACGGACTAAAACCCTCCGGTTTTATAGACACCGGAGAGGGCTACGGTTACACAGAGTCGGTTACAATGGTAGGAGATCTACATATCCGTATTTCCAAGCTTGCCTTCCACGCCAAGGAAAGTCCCATCCAGGCACGGGACGAAGTCTTCAATCTTGTATCTTCATAGTCTTGGAGTCCGGCCAATGATGATAGTTCAGCTATCGGACACCCCCTAGTCCAGGACTCCCTCAGTAGCCCCTGAACCAGGCTTCAATGACGACGAGTCCAACGCGCATATTGTCTTCGGCATTGCAAGGCGGGTTCCTCCTCCGAATAATTCGTAGAAGATTTTGAACACCAGGATAGTGTCCGGCTCTGCAAAATAAATTCCACATACCACCATAGAGAGAATAATATTTACACAAGTTCAATCTGCTGACGTATTTCATGATATGACGTCACACCACGGCCAAGCCTTTACTCGAATCGTTTTTATTGTTCCACCTCAGCACGTTTAGCGAAGCGGTTTCCTTGGCACGTCTTGTCAAAGCAGAGATCGTGTCCCCTTATTCCGGGATTCTCATCAATATAGACATGGGTAACCCAACCGCGCCCGTTGGCACGCCCCCTCCATCGAAGGCGAGTCCCAAATGGTTACGGGGATGGCTCTTGGTATTCAACCCCTTTATAACGGGACCAAGACCTGTTCCTTTTCTTCAATCTCCAATCGAATCCGCCCCTTGCCCCGAGTTCCAACACCCAAGGCTCCAGATTCAGGCGCTTTGGACCTTCAACAATGTCCGGCTCCGACCTACAGGGCTGGTGGATGCCCTCTTCCGTCATGGAAGAAGATGTGCTAAAGCTGAGAGACGCCAGGTATCTAACCGGCAAAATTTCGCATAGGCTGCCCGCCCAAGGGCAAGTCATTCCCACTCCCGAGCCTGGTGAGAGCATGGTGTTCGTGTCTCACTTCCGTCGGGGCTTAGGCTTCCCGATGGACCCCTTCGTGAGGGGGCTCATGTTTTATTATGGGCTGGTATTCCATGACTTGGATCCGGAGTCCATCCTCCACATCTCATCGTTCATTGTTGTATGCGAAGCCTTCCTCCACACCACCCCTCACTTCGGATTGTGGCTCAAGACCTTCAACATGGAGCCGAAGATGATCGAGGAGCGGCAGGCAGAGTGCGGAGGGGCAGTTATAAGCAAGAGAGCTGACGCTCCGTGGCCCGAGGGCTGTTTTCAAAAGGAGCTCGGTTTGTGGCAACAGGAGTGGTTCTACATCACCGCTCCCAGGGGCACCAGATGGGTGGCGCCGCCTGCCTTTCGCTCGGGCCCTCCACAACGGCTGGCGTCATGGGTCAACAAAGGGCTTGACTGGGGGCCATCCAAGGACGTGCCATTATTGCAGGGGCGCATTCGAGACCTCCAAGAGAGGGAGATCAATCTGGTGGTAGTGGCGGAGGTCATGCTGATTCGGCGCCTTCTGCCCTGCAAACATCGCCCCCTCCGCCTGTGGGAATTCAATCCGGAGGGACCTCGAGCTCTTCAACACTTCATGGGTGCGACGCCCGTGGAGATGTATAAACTATTCTTCGGATCACAAGAGATGTGTCCGGACTTGACCGAGGACACAGGCCTGAGCTGCAATCGCCCGGATACTCAAGTAAGTAGTCATGTGTCCGGACATGTTGTCCGTACATTTATCATAGACTTGCCCTTTAACCAGCTATCCCTTGAACAGGAGTGGATAGCAAAAGCAAAACTGATATGGTGTCCGGCCCCCCTCCCTGAGACCACGCCGGATCCCGTGTTAGTCAAGATGCTGGAGGCTGCGCCTTCGGAAGAGGGAGAAGGGGAAAACAGGAAAACTACCGCCTCCGCTAAGGAGGCTCTCAAGAAAGGGGGGATCGAGAATCCCTCCCTTCAGGGGGAGAAGAGGACCGCTTCTGAAGATCCGGAGGCCAAAGCCTCAAAGCGGGGGAAGAAATCTTCACCAGAAGGTCCTGCGCTAGGAGAAGCCCCGGCCGCTCTATTTCCCCAAGGGAATCAGCCCTCCAGTGAGCCGTAAGTAGAAAGGGGAGTTTTGTAATAAGGGACATCCCTGTTTTTATTTCTGAAGATAACCGAAGTTTTACCTTGTAGTTCGGATCTCAGCCCTTCCCAGTAGAGCTCATCTTCGGGGGATCTTCGTCCGGAGATGATGGGGAGCGAAACGCCTCCATCTGCCGCACCGTCAGGTGGGGCGGACGACCCTGAGGTGTCGTCGCGGAGGGTCTCCCCGAGTCCGGCAGGGCCGGAGAGTTCGGCACCAACTGGTGTATGGCCGGAGGAGCTGAAGGATCTGCTCGGGCGGGCATCTATCTCAGAAGATCACTGTACGTTAATGAGTACGGTGATTGAAAGGATTTCATCCGCTAAGAGCGGGTTGCATGAGGCCATCAGAAATTTACTGACGGGGTTTGAGGTACGCGAAAATGATATACCTTTTGACAGTTTTGCACATAGAATGCGCCCTGTATGGATAGTAGCCCCTCAGACTCAGTACGTTGTCAAAAGTGACAGCGTGCCGAGGATCATAATCTCAGTTATAAGATGTCGCCCCTCCTATTCAGGTGGCGGAGCGCTCGGTGGCCAGCCGGACTGATAGAGTTGCCGAACTGAAGCGGCAACTAGAGGTTGCGGATGCGGACATCACGCTGGTCAATAAACGACTTGACGAGTCACAAGGTATGTGGCTTCTCCGCGGACACCTGGTAAGGGAGCTTGACGCCCGTGCCTTACAACATGTACGCTTAATGCAGATGGCGCCGCTGCTATGGAGGACCTTCGGGCGGAGCTTGCCCGTGCCAAGGAGCAAGCCAGAAAGAGTAATGCGGCAACCTTGAAGGCGGCCGAAGAGCTAAAAGCCGAACAGGCTGCTCACTGCCAAAGCGGGGAGGAAATGGCCGAAATGGCCGTGAAGCTGAAGGATGCTACCGACCGTTATGAGTTCCTTGAAAGAGAACGCCAAGCGGAGCAAGAGGACCTGAAGAAGGCCACCGCCGAAGCCAAGGATGCCCGCTCCGCGATGAGGGCTATAAAGGAGGAGCTACGTCAGGCCGGGGATATTGCGGCTGGAAAGCCTTTTCTGCTGCGTAGGAAATTCACGGATCCGAAGTATGCTCAGTTGGGCCAGTTGTGGGGTGCGGAGGATGCTTATCTGAATTTGGCGGCGAGTGCCGCAGACGCAGTCGCACACTTCCGGGGCCAAAAGGATCACGGAATGGAAGAGCTTTTTTGGTCGCAATTCCATAGTCCGGATCGTCCACTTCCATTAACCGATCGGTTAGCCGAGTGGGCTGAGCTGAATAGGTTGTCCGGACTTGCCATGAAGGATGTCGTGGCTCATTTGTGGCCTAAAAGGCCCGAGCCGAAGAGTTATTTTGGCTTAGTGCAGCAGTTCCTTGATGCGATGCCGCATATCAAGGCGATGAAGCGGTCGACATGCATAGAGGGTGCACGGATGGCTCTCGCCCGTGTCAAAACATACTGGGCAGAGATGCAGGCCACCGACGTTGCATCCCAGGATTCGGACAGAAGCCGATTACCAGCCGAGCACTATTTTGGGGAAGTCCTGCAGGGCGCTCATTTAATAGAGTCGCAGTGCTCGAAAAACGTTATGTTCAAATGACATGTATGATTTTTGAAACCATGTTTCAAATATATAATATAAGGGCTTTTTATACTTGTGCGTTCAAGTATTGAAATACCTCCTGTGCGGCCGTTAATGTATATGTGTATATAACCTGAAAGATGGCAGTCTTTGGCTTCAGCTCCCATGCACATAGTGCGGGGGTGTTTGCAAAAAAGCGCATTTTCACACTTAATCCAACGTCTTGGTCCTGTGAAGGAGGTGATAGTGTAGAAAACTAGGCAACCGGACTATAATGCTTTATCACTTCCACTTAGCCATAGGAGTTCGATGGTGGGGGCTACTATATAGCCCCTAGGGGCACCGCGCTCTCCGAATTCGGGGCGCGTATGTGCCTGACCGGGAAACGTTCCTTCGTCAAAGCGGAGGAATTCTAAACATTCCGGTGGTCGATCGAGTGGTTGACCAGTCTCTCGCTATATCATGACAGTCAGTTTTCGGCTTTCTCTACTGAGGTGCTCACCAGGCCGAACCGGGGCACAATCGCAGTAGTTCTCCTGGTGCCGCGTTAGCCGATAGAACGGAACGTAAGGCAGCAAAACACAGGAGCCGGGCAAACCCAACATTTGACCAAAGACATGATTCAGAGCTGATGCATATAAGGCCTAACTCGAGATGCCGAACACTCCCTAAGGTATTCGGTCTTTATGAAAACGGGCAGAACAATGCCCTAAGCCCCTAGTGTCTAGGTACGCGCGAAAACTTCTGACGCGGCCGATGCCAAAATGCCAGCCTCCTCCTTGGTTATGGTAAGAAACCGGGGGATGTGTATCAACAAGAGACAGTAAAAAAGGTTTACGCATGGTCTTAATCTGAAAAGAATCCTTGCAACGGGTCCCTACTGCATGTCTGCGCCTGTGTCTCCGTTGTGCCGTATCCTGGACGGGTGTAGCACGTTGTTCGTCTGTAAAAGAGAAGAACTTAGTTTTTAAAAAAAATCATGCGAGAAATGTATTTTGAAAATGAACAGAGTATGATTCAAAAAATGAATAAAATTGAGCTTTATTGGCTCTTATTGTACATGCGTGCAGCCCCTTGTAGGGGGGGGGGGTACGCGTCTAGTAAGCCCCTTGTTTATTTTTGCCGAACTCGCCTAACCGTGTCCGGGGTCTCGATGATCTGTTTAGGTGCTTCGATCAGCAAGGCCGGATTAATGCGTGGCTGTCAAGGCAGTCTCACGTTCTTCCGTATTCGAGGAACACTCGAAGTTTCCTTTTAATGAGATGATGTCACGTGGGCCGGGCATTTTAAGTGTAAGAGATACATAATGCGGTATTGCGTTAAAGCGGGTGAAAGCTTCGCATCCCAATGGTGCTTGGTAGCTACTTTTAAATGGGGCGATGTGGAAGACTAACTTTTCGCGATGGAAGTTGTCGGATGAGCCGAACACAACTTCTAGTAGTAGACAGCCCGTACAATGGGCATATGGGCCTGGCATCACTCCTTTAAAGGAAGTGTTGCTATGGTGAATTTTGGTTGGGTCTATCCCCATTCTGCGGATTGTGTCCCGGTATAGCAGGTTTAGATCACTGCCACCATCCATTAGGACTTGTGTAAATTGTAGTCTGTCGATTATAGGATCCAATATCAAAGCAATCCATCCTCCGTTTCGGATACTTTCGGAGTAATCCTGATGGTCGAAAGTTATTGGTTTTGTCATCCAGTTTCGGGACTCCGCTGAGGTGGACCGTGCGGCGCGTACTTTAGTGGGCGCCGCTCTATTTTTCCTTGTTATCACTTGAAGTGAATTTACTATTTTGACCTCTTGTGGGAAATTCTTTTGTTTTCCGGTGCTCTGCTTGTGGGATTCGTCATCGTCCTCACTTGGTGTGTCGAGCCCCTTGTGTTCGGCGTTAAGTCGGCCGGACTGCTTGAAAACCCAACAATCTCTGTGGGTATGGTTTGCAGGCTTCTCGGGGGTACTGTGGATTTGGCATATCTTGTCCAAGATTTTGTTTAGGTTGGATAGCTCGTCGCTGTTGTCCTTGAGAGGCAGTGTTTTGTTGTTCTGCCGAGAGCTTTTGAACCCGGCGTTGACTGCCGTGCTCTTTAGGCCATTTTCCTTAGTCCGGCGCTGGTCCTTCCTGCGTCGTGGTTTCCCATTTTCATCCCTAACCTCGGATGTACTTGGGTCGCTGGTGCTGCATCTTGCCAGCCAGCTATCCTCTCCCACGCAAAAGCGGGTCATGAGGCTTGTTAGTGCGGCCATTGTTCTTGGCTTTTCCTGGCCGAGGTGTCTGGCGAGCCATTCGTCTCGGACGTTATGTTCGAAGGCTGCTAATGCTTCGGCGTCCGGACAGTCGACTATTTGGTTCTTTTTGGTGAGGAACCTGTTCCAAAATTTGCGGGCTGACTCTCCGGGCTGTTGAGTTATGTGACTTAAATCGTCTCCATCCGGAGGGCGGACATAAGTCCCCTGAAAATTTGCCCGAAACGCATCCTCGAGCTCTTCCCAACTTCCAATGGTATTTTCTGGGAGGCTTTTGAGCCAATGCTGGGCTGGCCCTTTGAGTTTGAGGGGTAAGTATTTTATGGCGTGGAGGTCATCTCCTCTAGCCATATGTATGTGCGGGATGTAATCCTCAATCCAGACTCCGGGGTCTGTTGTTCCGTCGTATGCCTCTATATTTACGGGCTTGAATCCCGCTGGAAATTCATGATCCAGCACCTCATCGGTGAAACATAGGGGGTGTGTGGTGCCCCTGTATTTTCGAATACTCGATGTGTTGTGTTGCTTTCTAGAGCTTGCTTTCTTGGCCCATAGATGGATCTGACCGGGCCATCCTTTTTGCGAGGATCCTTATGTGGGTCACGTGCCGGCTTGTGTGCGGCACCGCTTGCCGCTCTTTGTTTGTCATGTGGTCGTTTATCCGACCGGGCAGCCTCTTTGTTTTTTGATTGTGGGGGCTCTACGGCCTCCTCATCAAATTCGGGCAACAGTTTGCGCTTCGGGTAGCTCTTTGCTTGGCGACTATCACCGTATTTGTCTGCGGTCTTGAGTACTTTGCTCCATCTCATTCTGAGTATGTCTTCCGCTGTTTTGAGCCTCCACTTCTGCTTCTTCAGACTTCGTGCAGTGGCGATGAGCCTTTTGTGGAGGTTCTTCTACTCCAACGATGTGTCCGGCGTGAGATCATCCGGACTGTTGTTTTCGCCGGAGATGGGTTGCTTATCGAATTCATCCTGTTCGGATGGTTGCTTGGGGGTATGTTCGTCGTCCATTGGTTCTCCCTGCTCTATGGCCGGGTCGTTGTTGAGGCGGGACTTTGGGCTGCGCTTGCGTCGCCGTTTCGGCTGTTTTTCGGGGGAATTATCCTTCGCAGCGTCCTGTTGTTCCTCGTTATCGCTTCCTTTAGGTGTATCCACCATATATACATCATGAGTTGAGGTGGTCTTCCAGTGCCCTATGGGTGCTGGTTCTTGGTCGTCTCCGGCATCGACGTCCATACCGTCGATATCTTCCGAGTTGAAATCTAGCATGTCGGTTAAGTCATCGACAGTGGCTACGAAGTGGGTGGTGGGTGGGGTTTGAATTTCTTCATCGTCCGCATCCCAACCGTCCTGGCCATAATCCGGCCAAGGCTCTCCTGATAAAGAGAGACACTTTAGCGAATTCAGGATGTCACCGAAAGGCGAGTGCTGAGAGATGTCCGCAATGGTGAACTCCATGATCGGCGCCCAATCAGGTTTGACTGGCAGGAGCGCGGAAGGTTCGGGGTCCGGAGAAGAGTCCGGCACCTTGGAGTCACGAGCTTCACAAGGGACAGGGTAGGTATTCAGCTCCATCGTCGTAGAGGTAGCATCCCCCGAGGCGGTGTCTAGCCACCCATCCTCGATCAGCGCAGTCGGCTCCGAGTTAAGGGTCGGAGCGGACTCTTGTGCAGCCTCCAAGGCACTGTCTGGCAGCAGAGCTAGATCATGCCCATTCGTGACAGTGCGGCGCGCTCGGCTGTGGCTCGAATCCGTCGAAGATCAAGTCTCCACGGATGTCGGCCGTATAGTTCAAACTTCCAAATCTGACCTGATGGCCAGGGGCGTAGCTTTCGATCTGCTCCAGATGGCCAAGCGAATTGGCCCGCAGTGCAAAGCCGCCGAATACAAAGATCTGTCCGGGGAGAAAAGTCTCACCCTGGACCGTGTTGTTGTTGATGGTCGAAGGAGCCATCGGGCCTATGGGTGACGACACAGAGGAACTCTCAATGAAAGCACCAATGTCGGTGTCAAAACCGGCGGATCTCGGGTAGGGGGTCCCGAACTGTGCGTCTAGGCGGATGGTAACAGGAGACAAGGGACACGATGTTTTTACCCAGGTTTGGTCCCTCTCGGTGGAGGTAAAACCCTACTCCTGCTTGATTAATATTGATGATATGGGTAGTACAAGAGTAGATCTACCACGAGATCGAGGAGGCTAAACTCTAGAAGCTAGCCTATGGTATGATTGTTATTCGTCCTATGGACTAAAACCCTCCGGTTTATATAGACACCGGAGAGGGCTAGGGTTACACAGAGTCGGTTACAATGGTAGGAGATCTACATATCCGTATCGCCAAGCTTGCCTTCCACGCCAAGGAAAGTCCCATCCGGACACGGGACGAAGTCTTCAATCTTGTATCTTCATAGTCTTGGAGTCCGGCCAATGATGATAGTTCGGCTATCCGGACACCCCCTAGTCCAGGACTCCCTCAGTAGCCCCTGAAGCAGGCTTTAATGACGACGAGTCCGGCGCGCATATTGTCTTCGGCATTGCAAGGCGGGTTCCTCCTCCAAATAATTCACAGAAGATTTTGAACACCAAGATAGTGTCCAGCTCTGCAAAATAAATTCCACATTCCACCGTAGGGAGAATAATATTTACACAAGTTTAATCTGCTGACGTATTTCGTGGCATGACGTCACACCACGGCCAAGCCCTTACGAATCGTTTTTATTGTTCCACCTCCGCACGTTTAGTGAAGCGGTTTCCTTGGCATGTCTTGTCAAAGCAAAGATCGTGTCCCCTTATTCCAGGATTCTCATCAATACGGACGTGGGTAACCCAACCACGCCATTGATTGCGGCGCTTGGGAGATAAGCGAGTTTTATCGGGCTGGTGGGGACGCATAGTTTCGTCCGCCCATATACAAGGGGATAAGGATCCACCTTTTTACCTACGCCTTCTTCCTCCTTTCCTTATCCATCTCCGCGCACTCGAGCTCCAGTGCCCAAGTCCGCACATCTCACCTCAACCTTCTCCAACCATGTCTAGAGCGGGAGGCAAGTGGATGGCCTCCTCCGTCACGGAGGGGCACATCAAAAAGCTGCGCAAGGCCGGATATTTGTCCAGCGATATCGCGCACTGGCTCCCCGACGAGGGGCAGCTCATCCCCACCCCCAGGCCCCAAGAGAGGGTGGTGTTCCTTCCCCATTTCCTCCACGGACTGGGCTTCCCACTTCATCCATTTGTCCGGGGGCTCATGTTCTACTATGGCCTGGATTTCCATGATCTGGCCCCAAATTTTATCCTCAACATCTCGGCGTTTATCGTCGTGTGCGAGGCCTTCCTCTGCATCCAACCCCATTTCGGCTTATGGCTAAAGGATTTTAGTGTCAAGCCGAAGGTAGTGGGTGGCCGCCAAGTGGAGTGCGGAGGCGCCATGGTGGGCAAGATGCGCAACGTCACCTGGCTCGAGGGCGCCTTCGTGGAAACCATCAAAGGGTGGCAATCGGGGTGGTTCTACATCACCGAGCCGCGTGACCCTAAATGGGCAGCGGCCCCCGAATTCAGATCTGGCATCCCCACATGGCTCACCTCCTGGAAAGAGAAGGGCCTGTCGTGGGGTGATTCGGAGGAGCTGACCGGACTCCAATCCTGTCTCCAGACCCTGGTGAACAAGAGGCTCAAGCTTGTCAATGTAGTCCAGGTCATGCTCATCCGCCGGATTCTCCCGTGCCAACAGCGGGATTTCAACTTGTGGGACTTCGATCCGGCACAGCACTAGACCTTGAGCAGGCTCTTCGACACTACGTACGAAGAGGCCTGGAGGGTGCTGTTTAAGGGCGCCGAGGCCCCCGCATCCGCTACCGAAGATCGTGGATTCAGCTCGCAGCGTCAGGCTGACGAGGTAAGCTATATTACCCTTTACGGGACACATGTTTTCCATAGTTTGACTCTATGCGGGATCTAAACTCCCATTACCTTTAACAGGCCTGGCAGAAGACATCCGGGCAGGTTAACTGTCTGGCTCCCCTTCCAGAAGACCCAGCGGACGCCCGTTTGACGGGGCTGCTGCTCCCGGCGCCCTACGTGGTGCCGGAGAAGAAGGCCAAGAAGAAGGCCACGGGAACCCGGAGGAGTTCCCGGCGCCAGGTGTTATCGGACTCATCGTCCGATGACTCCGAGGCGGACTCCTCCCACAAAGACAAGGAGGAGAAGAAAGAGGCCTCTCCCCCAGCGGGGGGAGAGAAGAAGAGGAAGGCGTCCCCAACGGGGGAGGCCGAAGGGTCCAAGAAGGGAAGGACCCTTCTTCTGGACTGTTCCACCAACGCCGACGACGGCGAAGAGGAGTGGCCCTCTAGGGCCAAGCCCCTGGCGAGATCGTAAGTGTCCAGACTCCAGAATAACTCTTGATTTTTCTTTCGTCGCATAGAGTCTTCTAACGCTGAATACAACCATGTAGTCCGCCCAGGGACGATCTCCCCGCTTCGTCGAGCGGGTCCCTGGGTTTGTCGGATGCGAATAGCGCTTCACTTCCGACCGCCTCCTCCCCCCGTGACGCAGACGACGCTGGGGTGGGGTCCCAGAAGGGGACCAGCCAGGAGGAGGAGGCCCCGGAGGTGCCGCAGGGCAACCTCCCGGACTTTGGACCGGACTCCACGCCGGAACCTTTGGTGGTTCCGGAGTCCGGCGGGCGGCCCCTTCGTGAGAAGGGCGAGACAGCGACGCCGGTGGCCTCCGCGCTCAACGGCGCTTCCATCGACGAGGAGCACCGCACTGTCACGAGTGCGGTGATTCAGAAGGTTCAGTCCGCCAAGAGCGGGCTGACCGAAGCCTGCACTAGCCTTCTAACAGGCTTTGAGGTATGTAATTAAGATATGTAAAAATAGTACCGCATAGACAGTAGCCCCTAATGCTCGGTTCGGTGTTTGGAAAGAAAAGCCGAACTAAGGATCTAAAAAGATATACGCAGGAGTCTAACACAAATATGTCAATATGGGAATGCAGGCTGCGCTGCTGACCTCTGTCGCGCTGACTGCAGAGGTCAATGCCTTGAAGCAGAGCCTCGAGCGGTCCGAGATCGAGCTTGGCCGTGCCAAGAAGCAGCTTGAGGACAAGGAAGGTAAGTAACACCTTATCAAAGTTGTACCTTATAGAAAATGATTTTGGTTGCAAAAAATGACCGGAATAACGTGGGTACTCCCGGGGCTACGAACGAGGTGGCGACCCTGAAGGAGGCGGTGTCCGCGGCCGAACGCAATGCGGCCGCGGAACGCATCGAGCAAGAGAAGCAGGAGGCGCGGGTGGCGGAGGTACGGGAAGAGCTTCAGGCTCTCGTGGAAAAACACGAGAGTCTGGAGCGTGACTCGAAGACTCGAGAGTCCGAGCTCGCGTCGGCTCTTGAGAGTGCCAAAGCCGCTAAGGCCGAAGCCCAAAAGGCCCTCCAGGAGATCAAGGCAGTAAAGAAGATAGCGGCGGGTAAGGCATTCTTCATGCAAAGCAAGCATGTAAAAGTGAATTACTTGTTACTTACCCGAATTCGGAGCTCTCCAGGGGCGTTCGCATATCTGCCCCGTAGCGTGTCCGATGCTGCCGCGTTCTACAGAGCCGAAGAGGGGAGCTCGACGGAAATGGTGTTCTGGTCTCAGTATGCTGAGGCCGGACATCCGGTGCCCCTGAGCGACCAGCTGAAGCAGCCGGCCGAGCTCCACAAGTTGTCCGAACAGGCCATGAAGGGCCTCATAATTTGGTTGTGGCCCAAAGAAGCCATGCCTGGGAGCTACTTCAGTCTGGTGCGGCGGCTGGTGGACGCCTGTCCATGGGTTGATGTCATCAAGCATTCAGCCTGTATTGAAGGTGCCCGACGGGCTCTTGCCTGCGCTAAGGTGCACTGGGGCAAGATGGACGCCAGAATCTTGTGATGGACGCACCACCATCGAGCAAGGAGTATCGCACACCCGAGATGTATTATAAGGGTGTCCTGAAGGGTGCCCGCCTTATTGTGGGTGAATGCTCCAAAGATGTAATTTTTGAGTAGACTCGCATTTTATTATCATGTGCGCTGAAAACTTTGTTCATATGCGCTAAGCAACCCTTGTTAATTTAAAATATTACCTTCTGTGCGGCCATTTATCAAATCTGAGAGATGGCAAGTCGTTGGCTTCTGCCCCCATGCCACGAGTGCTGGGGTGTTCGGGATAAACATGAGCGCTCTTGTTCCCATTGTTGGGTACTTCTAGGGAGGCGCTCAACACGACGAACGAGGCAACCAGACTTATAATGCTTGAACACTCTCACTTAGCCATAGAATTCTATAATTTTAAATTTTGGCGAAGCCCCTAGTGTTCGGAAGACCGAATTCAGGGCGGTATCCACGCCTGGGGCCGGACAAAGCCGGCTCTTCGCTCTAAGCAGCATAAGTCTTTAGGGACTCGAAAAGACCTCTCGAACAGCGACCAGCTCTCGTCTTATCATGACGGTCAGTTTTAGCTTTCTCCACTGAGGTGCTCGACCCAGCTCAACTGGGGCACAATCGCAGTGGTTCTCCCAGCGCTACCTTAGCCGATATAACGGAATGTAAGGTACCAAAACATGGGAGCCGGGCAAACCCAACTATTGACCCAAGACATGATTCGGAGCCGATGCATATAATGCTATAAGTTCCGGGTACCGCACTTGTGAAAGTGTTCGGACTTATCACACCATAATTTGGGGAACTTAAGCCCCTGGTGTATTTGGCCGTACCAAAGCGTACGGGTGCGACATGTCATAAGTGAACATATATAAAAAGGAATGCAATGATAGGCAAAAAGCGATGCATTGTTTATTCGAAAAATACTGCAATTAAGGCAGAACGATACAAATAGTGCGATAAGCGAGGGGTGGGACTATTTAACATGTCCCCTTTAGGGGTAGGCTGCGGAATGGTGTATAAAACAGGTATAATGCTCGTAATGGAGACCACCTGGATACTCGTCGTAGCTTTTCTGCTTCCCTGGCTGTTGCATCTTGAGTTCGGCAGGTCTATTGCCGGACAGGGCTTCTGGAAAGCGGAGTCCTGGGGATAATAAAAAAAGGAAGAAAAAGAGGAAAAAGAAGAAAAAGATGACCCATTTGGGAGCCCCTGGTGTGGTTGAGCCGCACTCTAGGCATGCCGTGGTCGTGCCCCTCCCCCTACGCCCATGGTATCTCCAGAGTGTAGTGATGTATGCGTGGTATTGGTCTCTCGATTTTGCGAGGGCTGGGGTTGGGGCCGCATAGCTACGCGTGCTCGGAACGTGCCAGGTGGTCTTGTTGTAGGTTACTCTGGGCGTGCTTGGCGGTGTCCGGTCGCTTAACAGCCGGACACGAGAATTGCCTTAAGAGGCTACTCTGCACTTCCGCTGCGAGACCCGCTGTATGCTCCTCCGTTCGGAGAGAGCGTTCGGTGTTTCCGTTGACCGTGATGACTCCTCGAGGGCCTGGCATCTTGAGCTTGAGGTATGCGTAGTGCGGCACCGCATTGAACTTTGCAAATGCAGTTCGTCCGAGCAGCGCATGATAGCCGCTGCGGAACGGGACTATGTCGAAGATTAACTCCTCGCTTCGAAAGTTATCCGGGGATCCGAAGACCACTTCAAGTGTAACTGAGCCTGTACAATTGGCCTCTACACCTGGTATGATGCCTTTGAAGGTCATCTTTGTGGGTTTAATCCTTGAGGGGTCTATGCCCATCTTGCGGACCGTATCCTGATAAAGCAGGTTCAGGCTGCTGCCGCCGTCCATCAGGACTCTAGTGAAGTGAAATCCGTCGATGATTGGGTCTAAAACCAACGCGGCGAATCCGCCATGGCGGATGCTGGTGGGGTAATCTCTTCGATCAAAAGTGATCGGGCAGGAGGACCACGGATTGAACTTTGGGGCGACTGGCTCCATCGCGTATACGTCCCTGAGCGCACGCTTCTGCTCCCTTTTGGGTATGTGGGTTGCGTATATCATGTTCACCGTCCGTACTTGTGGGGGGAAACCCTTTTGTCCTCTATTGTTCGGCGGCCGTGTCTCCTCCTCGTCATCTCTATGCAGCCCCTTGTCATTGCTTTCAGCGATTAACTTGCCTGCCTGCTTGAACACCCAACAATCCATGTTGGTGTGATTAGCTGGCTTTTAGGGGGTGCCGTGTATCTGGCACAAGCGATCGAGTATCCGGTCCAAATTGGACGGGCCCGGAGTGGTTCTTTTGGATGGCTTTTTCCGCTGACCAGGTTTAGAGCCTCTGAATCCGGTGTTGACTGTCGTATCTTCAGTATTATCGCCGTTAATGCGGCGCTTGTGCTTATTGCGACGCGACCTGCCATTGTTGTCTTTGGTATCCGAGCTACCGGAGTTTTTGGTTAGGTTGTTACTGCGGGCATGCCAGCTGTCTTCTCCCGCACAAAAGCGGGTCATGAGTGATGTGAGGGCTGCCATTGATTTCGGCTTTTCCTGTCCTAGGTGCCGGGCAAGCCATTCGTCGCGGATGTTGTGTTTGAAGGATGCAAGGGCCTCAGCGTCCGGACAGTCGACGATTTGATTTTTCTTGGTTAAGAACCATGTCCAGAATTGTCTGGCCGATTCGTCTGGCTGCTGAATTATGTGGCTTAGGTCATTGGCGTCTGGTGGTCGGACATATGTGCCCTAGAAGTTATCGAGGAATGCGGCTTCCAGGTCCTCCCAACACCCAATCGATTCTGCTGGCAGGCTGTTGAGCCAATGCCGAGCTGGGCCTTTAAGCTTGAGTGGGAGGTATTTGATGGCGTGAAGATCATCACTGCGGGCCATGTGGATATGAAGGAGATAGTCTTTGATCCAAACCGCAGGATCTGTTGTGCCATCGTAGGATTCAATGTTCACGGGTTTGAACCCTTCGGGGATTTGATGATCCATTACTTCATCTGTGAAGCATAGTGGGTGTGCGGCGCATCTGTATTGGGCTATATCACGACGCAGCTCAAACGAGCTTTGTCTATTGTGTTCGGCCCGGCCGGGATTGCTCTATCCGGCGTGACGGTTGTCGTCGCGTATCGTGGGGTGCCCACGCGATCCGTAGATCGATCTTGTTTGTCTTGCCCTATCCTCCAATATGTCTCGCAAGTCTGGTGCGTTCCCCCGTGACTTTGTAATTTTCGAGCAGCGCCGGGGTATGGCTTTAGTGGAGGGCCTAGAAGCCTCTCTATCGCGGCCACGAGGTGGCAGGTCGGCCGTATTGTGCGCTGGTGATGTAGGTTTATGTGCTTCCTCCTCTAATTGGGGCAGCAGCTTGCGTTTGGGGTAGCTTTTGGAGGGGCGTTTGAGTTCATACTCTTCGGCCGCAATGACTTCAGTCCATCTGTCGGCTAGCAAATCTTGGTCAGCTCTAAGCTGTTGCTGCTTTTTCTTGAGGCTGCTTGTCGTGGCCATAAGCCTGCGTTTAAAACACACTTGTTCGACGGGATTCTCAGGCACGACAAATTCGTCGTCGTCGAGGCTTGCCTCGTCTCCGGAGGGAGGCATGTAATTATCGTCCTCTACCTCTTTGTCTGCCGCTCTCTCACGAGGGCTGGCTTCTCCATCCTCCTGTGTTGAATCTTGCTGGAGGGGGTTGTCTTCGGCACTGTCCGGGGTGTTATTATCTCCGGTGCCGGAATCTCCATTCTTGCCGCCGCTGACACCGGCGCTTAGGCTGTTTTTTTGGAGGGGTCATCCTCCGCTGTTCCATCCCCATTCCCATCCTTTGGGATGTCCACCATGTATATGCCGTATGACGAGGTGGATTTCCAGTGCCCTGTAGGCGCTGGTTCTTGGTCGTCTCTGGCATCGTTGTCCATACCGTCGATATCTTCGGAGTCGAAATCTAGCATGTTGGTTAAGTCATCGACAGTGGCTACGAAGTGGGTGGTGGGTGGGTTTTGAAATTCTTCGTCGTCCGCATCCCAACCGTCCTGGCCATAATCCGGCCAAGGCTCTCCTGATAAAGAGAGGCACTTTAGAGAATTCAGGACGTCGCCGAAAGGCGAGTGCTGAAAGATGTCCGCGGCGGTGAACTCCATGATCGGCGCCCAATCGGGTTCGACTGACAGGGGCGCGGAAGGTTCGGGGTCCGGAGAGGAGTCCAGCACCTTGGAGTCATGAGCTTCAGAAGGGACAGGATTGGTATTCGGCTCTATCGCTGTAGAGGTAGCAGCCCCCGAGGTGGTGTCCAGCCACCCATCCTCGATCGGCGCAGTCGGCTCCGAGCTAAGGGTCGGAGCGGACTCTTGTGCGGCCTCCAGGGCACTGTCCGGCGGCAGAGCTAAATCATGCCCATCGTGACAGTGCAGCGCGCTCGGCTGTGGCTTGAATCCGTCGAAGATCAAGTCTCCGCGGATGTCGGTCGTATAGTTCAAACTTCCAAATCTGACCTGATGGCCAGGGGCGTAGCTTTCGATCTGCTCCAGATGGTCAAGTGAATTGGCCCGCAGTGCGAAGCCGCCGAATACGAAGATCTGTCCGGGGAGAAAAGTCTCACCCCGGACCGCGTCGTTGTTGATGATCGAAGGAGCCATCGGGCCTATAGGTGACGACACAAAGGAACTCTCAATGAAAGCACCAATGTCGGTGTCAAAACCAGCGGATCTCGGGTAGGGGGTCCCGAACTGTGCGTCTAGGCGGATGGAAACACGAGACAAGGGACACGATGTTTTTACCCAGGTTCGGGCCCTCTCGGTGGAGGTAAAACCCTACTCCTGCTTGATTAATATTGATGATATGGGTAGTACAAGAGTAGATCTACCATGAGATCAAGGAGGCTAAACTCTAGAAGCTAGCCTATGGTATGATTGTTATTCGTCCTATGGACTAAAACCCTCCGGTTTATATAGACACCGGAGAGGGCTAGGGTTACACAGAGTCGGTTACAATGGAAGGAGATCTACATATCCGTATCGCCAAGCTTGCCTTCCACGCCAAGGAAAGTCCCATCCGGACACGGGACGAAGTCTTCAATCTTGTATCTTCATAGTCTTGGAGTCCGGCCAATGATGATAGTTCGGCTATCCGGACACCCCCTAGTCCAGGACTCCCTCAGGGGGTGCGCCCCCCTTTCCTTGTCCTATTTGGACTAGGGGAAGAGGGGCGCGCAGCCCTACCCTGGCCTCCCCTCCTCTTCTCCACTATGGCCCACTATGGCCCATTAAGCCCACGGGGGGTTCCGGTAACCCCCCGATACTCCGGTAAAATCCCGATTTCACCCGGAACACTTCGACATCCAAATATAGGCTTCCAATATATCAATCTTTATGTCTCGACCATTTCGAGACTCCTCGTCATGTCCGTGATCACATCCGGGACTCCGAACAACCTTCGGTACATCAAAACTCATAAACAATATAACTGTCCTCGAAACTTTAAGCGTGCGGACCCTACGGGTTCGGGAACTATGTAGACATGACCGAGACACATTTCCGGTCAATAACCAATACCGGAACCTGGATGCTCATATTGGCTCCTACATATTCTACGAAGATCTTTATCGTTCAAACCGCATAACAACATACGTTGTTCCCTTTGTCATCGGTATGTTACTTGCCCGAGATTCGATCGTCGGTATCTCAATACCTAGTTCAATCTCGTTACAGGCAAGTCTCTTTACTCGTTATGTAATGCATCATTCCATAACTAACTCATTAGTTGCATTGCTTGCAAGGCTTATAGTGATGTGCATTACCGAGAGGGCCCAGAGATACCTCTCCGACAATCGGAGTGACAAAACCTAATCTCGAAATACGCCAACTCAACATGTACCTTTGGAGACACCTGTAGAGCTTCTTTATAATCACCCAGTTACGTTGTGACGTTTGGTAGCACACAAAGTGTTCCTCCAGTAAACGGGAGTTGCATAATCTCGTAGTTGTAGGAACATGTATAAGTCATGAACAAAGCAATAGCAACATACTAAATGATCAAGTGCTAAGCTAACGGAATGGGTCATGTCAATCACATCATTCTACTAATGATGTGATCCCGTTAATCAAATGACAACTCATGCCTATGGTTAGGAAACATAACCATCTATGATTAATGAGCTAGTCAAGTAGAGGCATACTAGTGACATTATGTTTGTCTATGTATTCACACATGTATCATGTTTCCGGTTAATACAATTCTAGCATGAATAATAAACATTATCATGATATAAGGAAATAAATAATAACTTTATTATTGCCTCTAGGGCATATTTTCTTCAGCCTCCCACTTGCACTAGAGTCAATAATCTAGATTACACAGTAATGATTCTAACACCCATGGAGCCTTGGTGTTGATCATGTTTTGCTCGTGAAAGAGGCTTAGTCAACGGGTCTGCAACATTCAGATCCGTATGTATCTTGCAAATCTCTATGTCTCCCACCTGGACTTGGTCCCGGATGGAATTGAAGCGTCTCTTCATGTGCTTGGTCCTCTTGTGAAATCTGGATTCCTTTGCCAAGGCAATTGCACCAGTATTGTCACAGAAGATCTTCATTGGTCCCGATGCACTAGGTATGACACCTAGATCGGAAATGAACTCCTTCATCCAGACTCCTTCATTTGCTGCTTCCGAAGCAGCTATGTACTCCGCTTCGCATGTAGATCCCGCCACGATGCTTTGTTTAGAACTGCACCAACTGACAGCTCCACCGTTTAATATAAACACGTATCCGGTTTGTGATTTAGAATCGTCCGGATCAGTGTCAAAGCTTGCATCGACGTAACCATTTATGACTAGCTCTTTGTCACCTCCATAAACGAGAAACATATCCTTAGTCCTTTTCAGGTATTTCAGGATGTTCTTGACCGCTGTCCAGTGATCCACTCCTGGATTACTTTGGTACCTCCCTGCTAAACTTATTGCTAAGCATACATCAGGTCTGGTACACAGCATTGCATACATGATAGAGCCTATGGCTGAAGCATAAGGAACATCTTTCATTTTATCTCTATCTTCTGCTGTGGTCGGGCATTGAGCCTGACTCAACTTCACACCTTGTAATACAAGCAAGAACCCTTTCTTTGCCTGATCCATTTTGAACTTTTTCAAAACTTTATCAAGGTATGTGCTTTGTGAAAGTCCAATTAAGCGTCTTGATCTATCTATATAGATCTTGATGCCCAATATGTAAGCAGCTTCACCGAGGTCTTTCATCAAAAAACTTTTATTCAAGTATCCCTTTATGCTATCCAGAAATTCTATATCATTTCCAATTAACAATATGTCGTCTACATATAACATCAGAAATGCTACAGAGCTCCCACTCACTTTCTTGTAAATACAGGCTTCTCCAAAAGTCTGTATAAAACCATATGCTTTGATCACACTATCAAAGCGTTTATTCCAACTCCGAGAGGCTTGCACCAGTCCATAAATGGATCGCTGGAGCTTGCACACTTTGTTAGCACCTTTTGGACCGACAAAACCTTCTGGTTGCATCATATACAACTCTTCTTCCAGAAATCCATTCAGGAATGCAGTTTTGACATCCATTTGCCATATTTCATAATCATAAAATGTGGCAATTGCTAACATGATTCGGACAGACTTAAGCATCGCTACGGGTGAGAAAGTCTCATCGTAGTCAACTCCTTGAACTTGTCGAAAACCTTTTGCAACAAGCCGAGCTTTGTAGACAGTTATATTACCATCAGCGTTAGTCTTCTTCTTGAAATCTATTTATTCTCGATGGCTTGCCGATCATCGGGCAAGTCAACCAAAGTCCATACTTTGTTCTCATACATGGATCCCATCTCAGATTTCATGGCCTCAAGCCATTTTGCGGAATTTGGGCTCATCATCGCTTCCTCATAGTTCGTAGGTTCGCCATGGTCAAGTAACATGACTTCCAGAATAGGATTACCATACCACTCTCGAGCAGATCTTACTCTGGATGACCTACGAGGTTCTGTAGTAACTTGATCTGAAGTTTCATGATCAATATCATTAGCTTCCTCACTGATTGGTGTAGTTGTCATAGGAACCGGTTTCTGTGATGAACTACTTTCCAATAAGGGAGCAGGTACAGTTACCTCATCAAGTTCTACTTTCCTCCCACTCACTTCTTTCGAGAGAAACTCTTTTTCTAGAAAGGATCTGAATTTAGCAACAAAAGTCTTGCCTTCAGATCTGTGATAGAAGGTGTACCCAATGGTCTCTTTTGGGTATCCTATGAAGACACATTTATCCGATTTGGGTTCGAGCTTATTTGGTTGAAGTTTCTTCACATAAGCATCACAGCCCCAAACTTTAAGAAACGACAACTTTGGTTTCTTGCCAAACCACAGTTCATAAGGCGTTGTCTCAACGGATTTTGATGGTGCCCTATTTAACGTGAATGCGGTCGTCTCTAAAGCATAACCCCAAAACGATAGCGGTAAAATAGTAAGAGACATCATAGATCGCACCATATCTAGTAAAGTACGATTACGATGTTCGGACACATCATTTCGTTGTGGTGTTCCGGGTGGCGTGAGTTGTGAAACTATTCTGCATTATTTCAAATGTAAACCAAACTCGTAACTCAAATATTCTCCTCCACGATCAGATCATAGAAACTTTATTTTCTTGTTACGATGATTTTCCACTTCACTTTGAAATTCTTTGAACTTTTCAAATGTTTCAGACTTGTGTTTCATTAACTAGATATACCCATATCTGCTCAAATCATCTGTGAAGGTGAGAAAATAACGATATCTGCCACGAGCCTCAACATTCATTGGACCACATACATCAGTATGTATGATTTCCAACAAGTCTGTTGCTCACTCCATAGTTCCGGAGAACGGCGTTTTAGTCATCTTGCCCATGAGGCACGGTTCGCAAGTACCAAGTGATTCATAATCAAGTTATTCCAGAAGTCCATCAGTATGGAGTTTCTTCATGCGCTTTACACCAATATGACCCAAACGGCAGTGCCACAAATAAGTTGCACTATCATTATCAACTCTGCATCTTTTGGCTTCAACATTATGAATATGTGTATCACTACTATCGAGATTTAATAAAAATAGACCACTCTTCAAGGGTGCATGACCATAAAAGATATTACTCATATAAATAGAACAACCATTATTCTCTGATTTAAATGAATAACCGTCTCGCATCAAACAAGATCTAGATATAATGTTCATGCTCAACGCTGGCACCAAATAACAATTATTCAGGTCTAAAACTAATCCCGAAGGTAGATGTAGAGGTAGCGTGCCGACCGCGATCACATCGACTTTGGAACCATTTCCCACGCGCATCGTCACCTTGTCCTTAGCCAATCTTCGCTTAATCCGTAGTCCCTGTTTCGAGTTGCAAATATTAGCAACAGAACCAGTATCAAATACCCAGGTGCTACTGCGAGCATTAGTAAGGTACACATCAATAACATGTATATCACATATACCTTTGTTCACCTTGCCATCCTTCTTATCTGCCAAATACTTGGGGCAGTTCCACTTCCAGTGACCAGTCTACTTGCAGTAGAAGCACTCAGTCTCAGGGTTAGGTCCAGATTTGGGTTTCTTCTCTTGAGCAGCAACTTGTTTGATGTTCTTCTTGAAGTTCCCCTTCTTCTTCCCTTTACCCTTTTTCTTGAAACTGGTGGTCTTATTGACCATCAATACTTGATGCTCCTTCTTGATTTCTACCTCCGTAGCCTTTAGCATTGCAAAGAGCTCGGGAATAGTCTTGTCCATCCCTTGCATATTATAGTTCATCATGAAGCTCTCTAGCTTGGTGGCAGTGATTGAAGAATTCTGTCAATGACACTATCATCAGGAAGATTAGCTCCCAGTTGAATCAAGTGATTATTATACCCGGACATTTTGAGTATATGTTCACTGATAAAACTATTTTCTTCCATCTTGCAGCTATAGAACTTATTGGAGACTTCATATCTCTCAATCCGGGCATTTGCTTGAAATATTAACTTCAACTCCTGGAAGATCTCATATGCTCCATGACGTTCAAAACGTCGTTGAAGTCCCGGTTCTAAGCCGTAAAGCATGGCACACTGAACTATCGAGTAGTCATCAGCTTTGCTCTGCCAGACGTTCTTAACATCGTCAGTTGCATCTGCAGCAGGCCTGGCACCCAGCGGTGCTTCCAGGACGTAATTCTTCTGTGCAGCAATGAGGATAATCCTCAAGTTACGGACCCAGTCCGTGTAATTGCTACCATCATCTTTCAACTTAGCTTTCTCAAGGAACGCATTAAAATTCAACGGAACAACAGCACGAGCCATCTATCTACAACAAACATAGACAAGCAAAATACTATAAGGTACTAAGTTCATGATAAATTTAAGTTCAATTAATCATATTACTAAAGAACTCCCACTTAGACATACATCCCTCTAGTCATCTAAGTGATCACGTGATCCAAATCAACTAAACCATGTCCGATCATCACGTGAGATGGAGTAGTTTTCAATGGTGAACATCACTATGTTGATCATATCTACTATATGATTCACGCTCGACCTTTCGGTCTCAGTGTTCCGAGGCCATATCTGTATATGCTAGGGTCGTCAAGTGTAACCTGAGTATTCCGCGTGTGCAACTGTTTTACACCTGTTGTATTTGAACGTAGAGCCTATCACACCCGATCATCACGTGGTGTCTCAGCACGAAGAACTTTCGCAACGGTGCATACTCAGGGAGAACACTTCTTGAAATTTAGTGAGAGATCATCTTATAATGCTACAGTCAATCAAAGCAAAATAAGATGCATAAAGGATAAACATCACATGCAATCAATATAAGTGATATGATATGGCCATCATCATCTTGTGCTTGTGATCTCCATCTCCGAAGCACCGTCGTGATCACCATCGTCACCGGCGCGACACTTTGATATCCATCGTAGCATCGTTGTTGTTTTTCCACCTATTGCTTCTACGACTATCGCTACCGCTTAGAGATAAAGTAAAGCAATTACAGGGCGCTTGCATTTCATACAATAAAGCGACAACCATATGGCTCCTGCCAGTTGCCGATAACTTGGTTACAAAACATGATCATCTCATACAATAAAATATAGCATCACGTCTTGACCATATCACATCACAACATGCCCTGCAAAAACAAGTTAGACGTCATCTACTTTGTTGTTGCAAATTTTATGTGGCTGCTACGGGCTGAGCAAGAACCGTTCTTACATACGCATCAAAACCACAACGATAGTTCGTCAAGTTAGTGTTGTTTTAACCTTCGCAAGGACCGGGCGTAGCCACACTCGGTTCAACTAAAGTTGGAGAAACTGACACCCGCCAGCCACCTGTGTGCAAAGCACGTCGGTAGAACTAGTCTCGCGTAAGCGTACGCGTAATGTCGGTCCGGACCGCTTCATCCAACAATACCGCCGAACCAAAGTATGACATGTTGGTAAGCAATATGACTTGTATCACCCACAGCTCACTTGCGTTCTACTCGTGCATATAACATCTACGCATAAAACCAGGCTCTGATATCACTGTTGGGGAACGTAGTAATTTCAAAAAAATTCCTACGCATACGCAAGATCATGGTGATGCATAGCAACGAGAGGGGAGAGTGTCGTCCACGTACCCTTGTAGACTGAAAGCGGAAGCATTAGAACAATGCGGTTGATGTAGTCATACGTCTTCACGGCCCGACCGATCAAGCATCGAAAGTACGGCACCTCCGAATTCTAGCACACGTTCAGCTCGATGACGTCCCTCTAACTCTGATCCAGCCGAGTGTCGAGGGAGAGTTCCGTCAGCACGACGGCGTGGTGACGATGTTGATGTTCTACCGTCGCAGGGCTTTGCCTAAGCACCACTACAATATTATCGAGGAGGACTATGGTGGAGGGGGGCACCGCACACGGCTAAGAGATCAATGATCTGTTGTTGTATCTCTAGAGGTGCCCCCCTGCCCCCGTATATAAAGGAGCAAGGGGCGAGGGGCAGCCGGCCAGGGAGGAGGCGCGCCAAGGGGAGTCCTTCTCCCACCGGGAGTAGTACTCCCTCCTTCCTTGTTGGATTAGGAGAAGGGGGAAAGAGGAGGGAGAGAGAGGAAGGAAAGGGGGGGCGCCACCCCCCTCTCCTTGTCCTATTTGGACTAGGGGGGAGGGGCGCGCGGCCCTACCCTGGCCTCCTCTCCTCTTCTCCACTAAGGCCCACTATGGCCCATTAAGCCCCCGGGGGGTTCCGGTAACCCCCCGGTACTCCGGTAAAATCCCGATTTCACCCGAAACACTTCCGACATCCAAATATAGGCTTCCAATATATCAATCTTTATGTCTCGACCATTTCGAGACTCCTCATCATGTCCGTGATCACATCCGGGACTCCGAACAACCTTCGGTACATCAAAACTCATAAACTCACAATATAACTGTCATCGAAACTTTAAGCGTGCGGACCCTACGGGTTCGAGAACTATGTAGACATGACCGAGACACGTTTTCGGTCAATAATCAATAGCGGAACCTGGATGCTCATATTGGCTCCTACATATTCTACGAAGATCTTTATCGGTCAAACCGCATAACAGCATACGTTGTTCCCTTTGTCATCGGTATGTTACTTGCCCGAGATTCGATCGTCGGTATCTCAATACCTAGTTCAATCTCGTTACCGGCAAGTCTCTTTACTCGTTATGTAATGCATCATTCCGTAACTAACTCACTAGTTACATTGCTTGCAAGGCTTATAGTGATGTGCATTACCGAGAGGGCCCAGAGATACCTCTCCGACAATCGGAGTGACAAAACCTAATCTCGAAATACGCCAACTCAACATGTACCTTTGGAGACACCTGTAGAGCTCCTTTATAATCACCCAGTTACGTTGTGACGTTTGGTAGCACACAAAGTGTTCCTCCGGTAAACGGGAGTTGCATAATCTCATAGTTGTAGGAACATGTATAAGTCATGAAGAAAGCAATAGCAACATACTAAACGGTCAAGTGCTAAGCTAATGGAATGGGTCATGTCAATCAGATCATTCTACTAATGTTGTGATCCCGTTAATCAAATGACAACTCATGTCTATGGTTAGGAAACATAACCATCTTGATTAATGAGCTAGTCAAGTAGAGGCATACTAGTGACATTATGTTTGTCTATGTATTCACACATGTATCAAGTTTCTGGTTAATACAATTCTAGCATGAATAATAAACATTTATCATGGTATAAGGAAATAAATAATAACTTTATTATTGCCTCTAGGGCATATTTCCTTCAGCCCCGCCACATTCAGCTAGTTGTGCGCCGCTGCTCTTCGGCTTGATGCTAAACGTTTTTAGTCATAAGTCGAAGTGGGGCTCAACCTCAGGAAGGCCTCGTAGACGATGATGAAGGCCGCGGGGTGGAGGATGGAATTTGGGGCAAGCTGATGAAAATCTAGCCCATAATAGAAGATCCCCCCGCACAAAGGGGTGCGGGGGAACCCCAAAACTCGGACAAGGTGGGGAACGAAGATCAGCCTCTCCCTGGCTTGGGAGTGGGGCCGCGCTGGTTGGGCTCTGGAGCCCGGCAGGCGGTGCCCATGGGGATGTACCATGTGGTCTGGAGCTCTTGGATGGTGTCCTCCGTGATGGTGGAGACCACCCACTTGACCTTCGCGGTGGCATCGCTAGTGGGTGGTGAGGGCGCTGGATGAGGGTCGAGAAGATTGGAAACGAATCCGGGCGCTGGAGCTCTGGAGGCTATGAGCAATGGCGCATGATGGAAACATGTGGATGGTAGAATTGCTACCCTTGGCCTTTATAGGGCAGTGAAAGGCTGAAGGTCCCTTTTACTACGCCAGCTAAGTCGCCACGTTCCAATCTCTGGTGCCGTTATGCGCGCATGGGGTGAAGCAATCTTTGATGATATCCCCCGAAATACGGAGCACAATCTCTCCTTGGATGATACGTGCCAATGAGGGCGTTGCCTCGGGCAGCGATTCGAACTACAATAACAGGCTCAAGCGCCATGGGTGGTGATAGTTTGGTAAAAGTTGTCAGGCCAGAACACTGTTCACACCTATACGGCATGCCTTCGAGGCTAAGTTATCTTAAGACTTCGCGTGCCAAAGTGGAACCCTCAAAACATGTGGTCGGCAGGTGGCTCCCTTAAAGGGAAGCTCGGCACTTGCTTTGAATAAAGAGGATCTCGGGTTTTCGTAAGAACTACTTGGAAGGAGGAACTCGTCTGTCAAGCCGAAGACATTGGTCTGAGGAAGATAGTTGTCCCCGGCTCTGAAGAAAAATTCAGGTGCTACTGACAGTGTCCTGGACTAAGGGGTACCAACCTAGTTGGCCCGCCGTCCATGGGCTGAGCTTTCGACCCACCGGTCTCACAACGAAGGACTCCGGAGGCCTCGAACTTAGACGTGACCAAGACGGACTTAGCCAAAGATTTGGCGTGTACTTCAAGGACTACTTCATCCGTCGGCATGTTTATCCCTAGTTGACAACCGACCATGTGTAACCCTAGATACCCCTGGTGCCTATATAAGCCAGAGGGTTTAGTCCGTAGAGACATAGTCGCAATTACTAGCTTTAGGGTTTAGAACACAACATACGATCTTGAGGTAGATCAACCTGTACTCGACATTCCATCATCAATATAATCAAGTAGGATGTAAGGTTTTACCTCTTCGAGAGGGCCCGAACCTATGTAAACATCGTGCCCTTTGTCTCCTGTTCACCATCGTTCCAAGATCCACAACTCAGGACCCCCTACCCGAGATCTGCCGGTTTTCATACCGACAACGGCCATGGCTGGTCGCAGGTTCACAGGGCGAAAAGGGGGAGGTTGTCGGAGGCCACAACCATCGCATGCAGAAGGAAGGGAGGACGCCGCCAGTCGCGAATCACGTGTCTTCGGTGGCAGCGACCATGGCTATGATGGGTAAGGAGGAGGAGGAGGTTGCGAGCGGCGGCCATGGCGACGTTTGGGAGAGCCAAGGAACGAGGCGTAATTCTATGCCCCCCCCCCCCCCCTCCCCAAAATTTCATGGGGTGGGGCCGAGCAATTCTTTCTTCCAATCAAATCATGACAAACCAGCTCTTACGTAGGTTTACCTGGAATGTTTAAGTACGTGTAGCAAAGCCCGAGAGAAAAAAATGAAAAGGAGTACCGTATAATGATGGAGAGCGGTGCGCGGGGGCCACAGGGTCTGCATGGCACCTGGCGCAAGGGGTTGGTCCTGCAGCAGGGTAGCGAGGCACGAGCGACCAGCCGAAAACTCGGCCGGTCAACCGGCAGCAATGTTTACCATAAAAAGATATCTTCCATATAAAAATATCTTTTTTGCGGGTATATAAAAATATCTTCCATATTTGATTTTTGGAGGATGGACTAGAGATGCCCTAATAGAATACATAGCATGTGCTGATTCATGGCAGCTAATGGTGTTACAAAACAGCTAAGGAGAGAGGCGACAAGGGAATGGAAGATGGGCATGGACCAGCTAGCTAGCGAAGCGATCGATCTGGCTGGTCGATGACCAGCAAGCTAGATTACGGAGCTGGACTGCTGGAGCAGGCGGAGGAGAGGACGATCTCCACAGAGCCGTAGTGGGTGAGCTCCCTGATCATCTCCTCGATGCACTCCTCCTCCTCGTCGACGCCTTTGATGATCTCCTCGACCTTGTTTCGGTGGGCGGCGTAGCCTCTGGCCCTGGCCGCCCCGGTCATCTCGGCGCCCTTCGCCGTCGGCATGCAGCATTTCTCCACCTTGGCGCGCAGGGCCGGGGACAGGCTGCCGCCGACGGGGGCGCTCGAGGGGAAGTTGGTGCGCGCCGCGGGCCCGCTCATGAGCCACGCCGCCTCGTCGTACGCCCGTGCCGCGTCCTCCGCCGTCTCATACGAGCCCAGCCAGATCCTAGTCTTCTTCCTGCACCCACCAGTGGCGGAGCTTCATGGGGCCAACCTGGACGGTGGCCCCCCAGCCCAAGAAAAAAACACCTACTACTCATTAGTTTTTCTGACATATGTTCAATAAAAATAGCCTAAATCTCATAGTTTTGCCCCTCCTTGGCCCATTGCCCCTCCAAAGATTTGGCCCAAGCTCCGCCACTGGCACCCACCACAGACAAAAACGCAAACACAGATCAGTACATATCGATCGTACGTGGCGAGCACCATTGACAGAAAACTGCAGACTGCACCGACAGAGATGAATATAGAGTTTGCGGACGTACAGGAGAGGATGGCGGATCTCGGAGACCCAGGAGCCCCAGTGCCTCTGCCTCACTCCTCTGTACTTCTGTAGCTTCGGCATGTCGTCGGTCGGACGAGCACTGATTAACCTACCAGGCCGGCGCCCTTGTTCTCTCGTTGCCTGATGGCAGACACGTCGGGTTTATATACATCGCGGCTCGGGGCCAGGGTCAGGGGGGCTGCAAGAGATGGACCGCAATCTTTCTTGAGATATACGCTCATCAGCGCGCGATATTATCTCATTCATCACACAAGATCGATCAGTGTCGCAAAATGTAATACCAGACATTGATGGTTCATTAGCGCAGGGTGCATGATGAGACGACCACAAGCTGACCACAGCCTGTGGATGGATATGCTTCATTAATGTAGTGTACGTCCTGCGGATATAGATCATACATGTACGATACGTACAGTAAGGTTAGCAGCAGTGCCGCGGCGGGCCTGAGTACGAGGCAGAAATCCTATTCGTAGAGATAGAATGACGGCCATGTTACCCAGCGGACGTTCGCTCAGAGAGGATGACAAGCGAACATCATTTTATGATAGTTTTAGTTGTAAATAAAAATCAAAATATGGCAGTTTTAAAATGCAAAATGTCTTCTATGAAGAAACCCATGTCGCTCTAAAGAAACTGCACTTCCCTCACAACTAAAAATGTCGTCTAAAACGTTTGCGCATGCCATGTCACCCTCCCTACCGAACGTTCGCCGGTTATCTAGACCAAAGTGTGCTAATAACCTTCACCCAAATGAACGAGTACGTGTACTCAGAAAAAAAGTGAACCAGTACGTACACTCTAAGAGCATCTCTAAACAATCCCTTAAAAAGTTTTAGATCAATAAAATTTTATGTAGGAAGGATGCAAACTTTCGTATTGGGAAGAAGAGTTGTCCACCAGTGTCATGCTTTCGGTAATAGGGTGGTTATCATCGAGCTTCATTTCAAGAAAGCATCTGACACAGTTGAACACCACACTATTTTGGTCATGCTCACTCATATGGGCTTTGATTCTCACTGGATTAACTAGATGAAGCGACTGTTAGAATTAGATTCTTCACCCGTCTTTCTAAATGGCGTCCCAGTTACTGAAGTTAATTATCATCAGGATGAGCCCCTCTCCCTCTTTTGTTCGTTCTAGTGGTTCATCTCCTTCAATCCATCACAAACTTTTTCCGTGATGAAGGACTCCCCTCATTGCCCATTAATCAACCTGCAACTAAAAATTTCATGGTCCTCCAATATGCAGATGATATGATTATTGTTTTTCCTACCGATGCTGACCAGCTTCGCAACCTTCGTGGCATCCTTGAAGCGTATGCCCACACTGTTGGATTAAAAATAACTTTCATAAATCTCAGTTGATCCCCATTAATATTGGCACCTGCGATGCTTCTAATCTGGCAACTCAATATTTAAGTGGTCATGTCCGGCCATCCCTGGTGTTGAACCTCATAACCTGTACGTGTTTCTCATGTTAAAGGTTTGGGTCGCACCAGTACTTAGGTTCTTAGGTTCGACCCTACACATGTACTCCCTCCATCCCAAATTATTTGTCATTGAAATGGATGTATCTAGAATTAAAATACATCTAGATACATCCATACGTGCGACAAGTAATTCGGAACGGAGGGAGTACATAGTTGTACAACAACTTATGCTTGTGCTAAATAGATAGGCATTGCAGCAGACAAAATCATGAACTAGATTCCTAGCTCATAATATTACATTTCATAGAAAGGAAACTCTCATGTTGAATTCGAAAACCAAAACTTTATGTCCATAATAATTCTGACAATGATGCCCAAGACAATTCCCCAACAACAAAATTATCACTCAAAATTCCATGAACAGATGCTTCGTTCTACTTGGGTAACTGGATCCATTTACCCGGTGCATGTCTTTTTAGGGAGCATATTAATTTAGTTGCTTTTATTTTCAGGATGAAGATTACTTCTGTAGCACACCTCCAGGTTCCAGGAAAAAGAACTACAAACGAGGGGGGGGGGGGGGGGTAAATTTAGTGTTCACATGCATCATCATTCATACGTATTATGTCTTTCTTGAAAGCAGACAAACCAGACAAAGAGACTGAGAAAATTAGTCAAGTGAGTTATTCGTCAAGAAGAGAACAATTCCTTTTGTAGCTAGCTTCTTGTGTAGGCCAGATTCTTGTGTACCTCTGTCTTTTGTGGAACACCTGTTAATGTACCGATATTGAAAACATATGCAAAACTGATACTTGTAGTGGATGTTGGAAATATGAGCAATTTACCGAATGATTTTATTAACAGAAATACTAGATAAAGCATGACTAGTATAGCAGTGATAAAACAAGTCATGCGATTTTGTCAAAGTGAAGGTAAATGACATCTGCATATATGAGCTAGAACCGATCATCTCTTGAGCAGACAGTAGATCAAGATGCATATATGAGGTAGATCCTAATATGTGTAGGGCAAACACTAGAACAAGGAACTATGGCAGGACCTCTAACAGGAAAAATAAGAACACGTACTGGACAGCAGCCGGAGCAGAGGCATTGGACTTGGGGTCGGTGTCCTCCATGTCGTTGAGGAGGTTGTCGACGTCGGGGAAGTAGTCGTCGGAGTCCGGGGGGTCCGTGACGAAGAAGTCAGTAGTCGCGCAGAGCGCTCCCCAAAAACCTTATCACCCTTCTCCCGTACAGGACTCAAAGAGGTGCGGTTTCGGAGGCCTACTAAGGAAGGAGAAGTTCTGGTGCGTCTCTCTGAGAGGAGCGACCTCTGTTTTATAGGCGCAAGAGAAGGAGGCGAGAGGGCAGCGACGGGAGGCGAAACAAAGAGAGGGAGACGAAGCGAACGGACTTCAGCCGAAGAGGCACCCCGTTCGGATTCAGTGTCCACTACGAAAACCGTTTCAGCTCCCGTTTGACCTTTCGTATACCCGTCGTGCGTGGCAAAAATTTAACATCGGCTCGTTCCCGCAACCCGCGGCGTGGCGAGGCGGGCGGCGGAGGAGGAGCGCGCGTGGATGTCCCTCTTGTTCTCATGCTCATACAAGTGGGGAAAGAGCCTCCCTTATAAAGAGGTCCAACTCCCTCTAAACTAGCAATGTGGGACTAAACTTTAGTTCCACCTCTTGCCTTGCATGAATGGGCTGCGTGGGCCTCTAGGATTTATTAGGAATTTCTGAAACAGCTATTGTGCTAGGCCCAAATAGACAAAAATTCCAGCAGTGGATGGCAGTAAAATTATGAAGTTCCTAAAGTTTTAGAATCATGAACAATCCAGGAGGAGCTCCATGTTGCAAGTTATCCAAGCATTTTGTTTTTATTTATTATATGCACATTATCACAAGCCAGACCAAACAAAAGACAAATACTCCAAGAAAAGGTGTCTAGTTATGTAGGGCAAGCAAAGGAAAATACACCGGTACATAAGACCAACTGCAGAAGATCACTGAGATGATCTAACTACCTTGTAGAGTTGAAAGAGTATCTGGAGCAAGTGTGAACCTGAGCTTACAAAACAGTCTAGGTCCATAACAATCTACCGCTTCACTAGTTCAGCATTCAATAGAAACTAAAACTCATGCTCCTCATCAATACATGCAAAGCGAGGGTGATTAATACTTTGCTCTCTTGTAGATCAACTAGGTTAGTGATTGCGCTCATGCTTTTCAGAGCAGCTACAACAAACAAGTGACTAGGGCATCTTAGTTTACCAAATCCTTTTTTTCATGCCAACAACCATCAGTCCAAGTTCAGCATTAGAGGCTTCCTTTTTTAGTGTTCACTTGATTTTCCACATTTTATGAAAGTACAAATTCAAGATGGGGTATGATGTACCATATGTGATAATGGTTGCATCATAAAACACTTTTAACACACTACAAAGTATTGCAGCTCTTTCCCACTTAGCAGCAGATGGAGCGTACGTGTAATTCAAATATCGGCTAGCCAAGGAATCAAATGCTCTTGTGTACTCCATGGCTTTCTCAATTGTCAGGTACGTGGAGTTCCAACAAGTTGGTGTATCCAAAGTAGGCCACCTACCAACAAGGAGGCCGACTTGAACAATGACTTCCTTGAACTTTTTTTCAGGCGGTGGATGATCTCATGTATTTCACACTCTCCCGAATATTGCTGACAGTTGGTTCCACAAAATCCAACCCGTCCTGGATAATGAAATTTATCATATGTGTTGCACATCGATTGTGCAACAATATTCCACTCACTGAAAGAGCATCATCGGCCACAAAATTGTGCTTCAATCCTACTGCCACTGAATTATTAGATGTTGCATTATCCAATGTGATCCCGAATACCTTATCCTCGATGTTCCGTTCTTGAATGCATTTGACAGATGTTATGAGACGTGCTGGGAACAACGACATGGATGTTGCAACTAGTGGGACTACATGCTGCAAGCAACAATGGAGGATGATATGATTAGTGGGATGACGTGTTGCGGATGACGAGGCGGATGTTGTGAACATTGAGACGAAATGTTGAAACTAGCAACGGTGGACGCTGCGACCGGTGGGACAATGTGCTGCAAGCGGTAGGGCGACATGTTGCAAGGGCCGTCGTGACGAGGGCGGATGTTGTGACTGTTGAAATGACATGCTACAAATGGCAACGACGGACGCTGCCACCAATAGGACGACGTGCTGCAAGATTATGTCTCGTCTATTGACTCAATCAAACATAAAAGGGAAACAAAATCGTCACGAATCTCCACATAAAATCATTAGCATCAGAGTTAGATGTGACAACACAGTGCATCTAATAATCCGAGATGATTAACTCCACCGAGGCCCTGAGCTCATGAACCACTTCGTGCAAGATTACAGTGCCGTTCAAAATGTTGCCACCTTCGATAAATATTGACTGCTTCAGATGAATCACCCTGTGAGCAAGCGGGCAAAGGTTGTTGGTGTATGCTTGAACACAAATTTGAAAGTTGGCATGAGCCACCAACAATGCAAAAAGATTGTGGTGTACGAGAGCGAATGATTGTTCATTAATTATCCTTACATAAACCAGATCACAAGACGAATCAATTTTGTGGATTTCTAGCAGAAAGAACTAGTACTAGAGTAGCTAGAGCAGGGAATTGAGCACCTGCCCTGCAAAAAGCAGAATGCCACTCTTGTCCTCCCTGATGAGGAACAGGAACGGGTGATCCGCCACGAAGTCCACGCGCGCCGGTTCCTCTCCGTACAGAGAAAACCCAACATCATCATCAGCTTCAGTGGCCGCAGCGGCCATGGTTCCATCCTCGTCCACCTCCACGACGCACTCGTGGAGCACATTCCGCACCCTTAGAGGCAGCTCCGGCTCCGCGAACTCGATCATCTCCGACCAGTCGTATGTGAAGCGGAACGGCAGCTCCAGGCCAAGACCTTGCAGCACATCCCGCGCGTCTATCTTTGATGACACCTTGAACTTTGGGATCCTCAGGTTCCCCACCTCGACGCCTCGTGCCGCCGGGACGCAGCGGGCCACGAACTCGGCGGTGCCGGAGGAGTTGATCTCGCGCAGCAGGGCCTCCAGGCCGTCGCGCTCGTCCGGGAGGTAGATGTGCATGCTGAACCGGTGGTTGCTGCCGCCTTTGCTCTCGTAGTGTAGCTGCAGGACTTTGAAGCCGGGGTGGCAGCTGATGCACTGGTCGTTTTTGCTCGTCATGAACGGCACGCGCACACGGCTCCCGTCGGTGTCGGCCAAGAAGAAGTCCCCGTCCTGGGTGTACTCAGGGTCGAACGGGTCTAGCCATGTGCCCCTCATGTAGAGCGCATTGCCGATGACAAGGGCCGTCAAGGTGGCGTCGAGGTGGCCTTCTGGCATGAGGTCTTTGATGAAGCCGCCTGTCTTGTCCTCGAACCAGCGGTTGATCTCAACCCTCGCCTCTTCCACCTTTGATTAATTATTATTAATTGGACACGACAACAAATTAAAAATACAGACAATACTATATAGCACTATGGTCGATCGACATTTTTCTTTCTATATATGTGGAAAAGTAGGATATGAACTAGGTTGTCGCCAGACGTATAATCAATTAAGTAGGTAGAGAACTACGTACATTCTCTCTGAATGGCATGGCTCGCACCGCGGCCTTGAACTTGGAGGCGACCTTGTCTGCGAAGGCGGACCTCAGCCGGAGCGAGGACTCCACCCAAACACCTACGGCGCACCGGATCTCAGGCTCCACGCCGTCGGCCCTGCCGAATACAAGGGTGGCCACCTCGGAGGCGAGGGCCGCATGCGCAGCGCCGCCGGAGAGGCCCAAGAAGGAGACGATCTGGTCCAGGGTGTCGCCCGTGGCACCGGCAGCGAGAAGGACGAGCACGGACTGGATAGATAGCGGGGAGATTGCCAGGTTGCGTTTCTCGCCGTCGCCGCTGAGTTGGAGGAGGAGCCGCGTGGAGAGGGCGGCCAGGTCGCTGATGACTCCGGCGAGGCCCTCCATCTCCATGGAACGGTGCTGCGTAGGGGCGGGTGTCTCGGTGGCAGTGGCTAGCTGTATCTGAGCTACTAGGAAGGGAATTGGGGCTTTATAACTCAAATTCCTTCCTCACTAAGTTCCAGGGTTTTACTCTATAACTGATGAGAGCACGGCATTGTCATGGTGTTGGTGGTGGTGCATGCTCGGGATGGTGGCTTCGGCCTCGGTTGTATCTAGGGTGTCTGGATGCAAGGCGACGGTCTTGGTGGTGGCAGTTTTGGTGCTCGTGAGCGGAGCTCGCGGCTCGGGTGTTGGCTGGATAGATGCCATGGCCGCAAGGGTGGCATGGAGGCTAGTCATCGATGTTCTACGGTGGTGGTGTAGCATGCGTTCTCGTGACGGGGTGTGCCCTAGTTCAGAGGCGAAGGGTGTTGTCCGGGGTGAAAACCTTGTCTGTCTTTGGCCAAGCCAATGGCGTCCTTGGGTGCCACCCCCTTCTTGAAGGCGTCACCACGATGGCCCTTTGTCCTTCATGTTGCTCAAGGTGAAAACCTCGATCCTTTGGATCAGGCAGTGGCGGTGCTCCAATGGCGTGCCCTTCTTAAAGGCACCACTTTGGAGTCCATGGTCCGTTGTCGTTCGGTTTCATCTCTTTGCATGGCGCATTCACGATTGAGAGCTCCATCGACTCCTAGTGATGCTCTATTTGTCCACTTGTTGTTTGCTCAAACTTGTCTAAGGTGGTCTTGCCGTTCGTCAGCTCCTTCGTATCATGCCTTGGGTGTGTGTGTCTGTGATGGTGTGTTGTATACGGATGCTTGCATGATGGTTGTTGCTTTATATAAAAAGATAGGTGAAAGCCTTTTATGATTGACCGGTGGATGCAACAGCGGAAGTCCAACGCCGTGGGCATTCGGGGCATGCGCCACCATCGACACCTGCGAGGAGGTGGCTCTGTTCGAAGGGGAATGTTGGGTTCGGTTTAGTTGAAGTAAACCAGACAAAAAATTCCAAAGAAAAATAAACCATCGACATGGCATGCGCAATCAACAGAGAGACGGGAAGTAAAATAAATTCAATTAAGATGGGGTAATTTGTGGCACAAGTTTCACTGTCACAAACGAAACTAGTAGGACGTAAAAAATGAATTGCACTCTCATTATTACACACACCAGACCACAATACGAACCCATTTTGTAGCTACTACCTCCTTTCCGGTTTATAGGGCTTATCTCAAAACTTTCGTTTTTCGTTTTATAAGTCTCATTTCTATGGCTTCCCAGCACACAGTCAGATATCGAGGTGCATTAAATCACTGCATGCAAGGATTAAATGAAAAACCCATCAATGCATGTAAAAGTTCTTAGTTATTTATTGGTCACACATGCATGTATTGCAATTAATTCATTGAAGAACACAATTATTTGAGAAAAATCGAGTGCATTTATTAAGTCCTTTTGCAAACTATCAAAATTATTCCACCACTCATGAGATTTTTTAGTTGAAAACCCTGCTATCCACTTGTGTATGTTACTATCCACGTTGGCTAGTCTAAACCGGTAAGGAGGGAGTAATTGATTTCTAGCAGAAGAACAGTACTGGTGGACTAGCTAAAGCAGGGGATTGACCACTTGCCCGGCAAAAAGAACAATGCCACTCTTGTCCTCCCTGATTAGGAACAGGAACGGGTGATCTGCCACGAAGTCAACATGAGCCGCCGGTTCCTCCTCCCCCGTGATGGAGAACCCCATCATTAAATCAGCTTCAGTGGCCGCAGCGGCCGTTGTTCCATCCTCGTTCACCTCCACGACGCACTCGTGGAGTACGTTCTGCACCGCTACAGGCGGCGCTGGCTCTGAGAATTCGATCATCTCCGACCAGTCGTATGTAAAGTGGAACGGTAGCTCCAGACCAAGGCCTTTCAGCACATCTCGCGCATCTATCTTGGATGACACCTGGAACTTTGGGATTCTCAGGTTCCTCACCGCGACGTGTCGTGTTGGGACGCAGCGGTCCAGGAACTCGGCGGTGCCGGAGGAGCTGATCTCGCGCACCAGGGCCTGCAGGCCGTTGCGCTCGTCGGGGCGGTAGATGTGCATGCTGAACTCGTGGTTGCCTTTGCTCTCGTAGGGCAGCAGCAGGACTTTGAAGCCGGGATGGCAGCTGATGCGCTGATCGTTTGTGCTCGTCATGAACGGCACGCGCACACGGCTCCCGTCGGCGTCGGGCAAGAAGAAGTCGTCGTCCAGTGTGTTGTAAGGAATGAACGGATCTAGCCATGTGCCCCTCATATAGAGCGCGTTGCCGATGACAAGGACCGTCGAGATGGCGTCGAGGTGGCCTTCTGGCATGAGGTCCTTGATGAAGCCGCCTGTCTTGTCCTCAAACCAGCGGTTGATCTCAACCCTCGCCTCTTCCACCTTGATTAATTTAATTAGTTGGACACAACGACAAATTAAAAATACAGGCAATATATGATCCATCGACATTTTTCTGTATGTGTGGACTGTGGTGTAGGATAGGAACTAGCTAAGCAAGATCTGAACTACAGCAGAAATTAAGAGAAATGATGTTGCCAGACGGATAATCAATTGAGTGGAGAATTACGTACATTCTCTCTGAATGGCATGGCTCGCACCCCGGCCTTGAACTCGGAGGTGACCTTGTCTGCGAAGGCGGACCTCAGACGGAGCGAGGACTCCACCCAAACACCTACGGTGCACCGGATCTGGGGCTCCACGCCAGCGTCCCTGCCGAATACAAGGGTGGCCACCTCGGAGGCGAGGGCCGCATGCGCTGCACCGCCGGACAGGCCCAGGAAGGAGACGATCTGGTCGAGGGTGTCGCCCGTGGCACCGGCGGCGAGAAGAACGACCACGGAGTGGATAGACAGCGGGGAGATGGCCAGGTTGCGTTTCTCGCCGTCGCCGCTGAGTTGAAGGAGTAGCCGCGTGGAGAGGGCGGCCAGGTCCCTGATGGCTCCGGCGAGGTTCTCCATCTCCAGGGAACGGTGCGGGGTAGGGGTGGGTAACAAGTGAATGGAGACTGGAGAGGCAGTGGCGAGGTCTACCGGAACTAGGAACGGATTTGGGGTTTTATAACTCAAATTCCTTCCTCACTAAGTTTCAGGGTTTTACTCTATAGCTGGTATTTATTGCTGGGAATGATATTACTTTGCCATGAAGTTTTCTACTCCCTCCATTCCTAAATATAAGTCTTTGTAAAGATTCCATTATGAATTACATACGGATGTATATAGATGCATTTTAAGTGTGGATTTATTTATTTTGCTCCGTATGTAGTCCATCCAGTGGAATCTCTACAAAGACTTACATTTAAGAACGGTGAGAGTAGAATAAATGGTTTTTATTTTCTTTATCAGAAAATGTACAACGCGTACTATACGGTAGAGCGACATGTCACTGATCTTCTGAGCATGCGCCCACTAGACAAAGCCGATCGGTCGGCTAACGATCGCCGCGGGTCGGGCAACCGTCACGCTTGATCACGTTCCTGTCTTTATTTCTGCCGAGGTGACTAGTCGTTGATGAGTTTTTTTAAGTAACCATATATTATTTCATTAGACAATCTATTCACAGAGATTACACATATGGTCATCATACGAGACACAAATGATTATCAAGTAACTTTGCACAAAGAATTTCACAAGAAGTAAAACTATTATTCCACCCTTGCAAAAACTCGTGTCTCACCGAAACGTAGTCCACAAATGTCCTCCGCCGCCAGCATGGCAACGCGTGAAAAAGATGAGAACAATCGTCATACCAAGATCTAGGAAAGCACCACCACATAAAAAGATGCTTTTTAAGCCGATGAAGCGGGTCGCCGCAAGCGACGAGACCGAGTCTTTATGGCACGTAGGCCAAGGATCTTCCCCGTGGTCACCAGATCTCAACGCCATCGACTTCATCCGATGTAGTCGAAGAAGAGGAACGCCGCCGCCTGTGGCCATCCACGCACCAAACTGCAAGACAATAAGAACAACTATAGCAGCCGACACGACCGCCACCCGCGAGAGCGCCGGCGGCCGACCACCAGACATGAACCTCGTCAGATCCAGAGATCAGCGAGACGACCGGGCCACTTGCCCCCCGACGCCACCGGTTGCAGCGACACCGAGATGGAGGAAGAGCAGAGGCAAACTATTCCGACGCGGCGCCACCTCCTCCATGGAAATAGCTCCCCAAAGAAGCAATAGGCCAACCCTAACTACGGACATGAGGAGGAGGCCAACCCTAACCCCAGATCTTGGTACCAAGGTCCCCACCCTCTCCTGCTGCCAGACCGGCGGACGGAGAAGGCAGGGATCGGCGGCACCGGCTTGGAGCCCAGTGAGGTTGGGGGCAGATGGGATCGCCCCGACCCGCCTTTCTCGGAGGGTTGGGAGCGAGCGAAACCGTTTCCGCTTTTTCTAGGAGGACTAGTCGCCGATGTTTATGTGGAGTCACTCATTTTCTCAATTATATGTGAAAATGATATGGTGTAGTAAAATTATATCATGATGATAGATGACTGGAAGGCAATGTGCGCTTTGATGTGTCGTTCCACTTCTGGGGGTTGTTTTTTTTCCTCTTCAGCCGCTTGTTTCGGTTATGGGGCTCGTTAGTTTGTTCGGAGTTCATCGTGCAGGCAATTGAATTTTTTGGCTTCACTAAGACTGTTGTGGCTCGTTGTCTGGTGCATCGTTGCGGTTTGGTTAGATGTTATTTATACGTTGTAAAATTTTGGCGGGTGCGCAGGTTGGCAGCCGCGTGTGTTTTTGTTGCTATGTGGCGTTGGTGTAGTCTAATGTACAATTAACCAACGAAACAGACCCTCGCTACCAAGCCCACAACCGACTCCCAACAACACGATGCACCAGGAGCCTCGAGTTCGATTAGGTATGGCAAATTTCAAATAAATGTGTGGTCTCAACCTTTTTTTGCTAAAAAACTTCCAATCTACTCATCTTCAATCATGATAGAATAACGAACACTAGAAAAAATAAAAATTACGTTCACATCCATAGACCATCTACCGGCGACTAAAAGCACTGTAGCGAGCCGAAGGCGCGCCGCCGTCATCGCCCCTCCCACGTTGGAGCCGGGCAAAACTTGTTGTAGTAGACAGTCGGTAGCCCTATAGGACCAGCACACCAGAACAGCAACTGATGAGGACATGACTACCTTGGATATGACCAAAAATATTGTATACATGCATATTTATCAGGTGATTTCTAGTGCAAACTATTCAATAATCTATTTATGTTATCCAGAACAAAAATACTTCACATATTTTTGTGTTTTGTCTAATTGCAGGTGTATGGGACATTTGTACAATCCACATATGAAGATAAGGAAGAAAGAGATGTTTATTTGCTGTTCAAAAAGTTCTCTCACGTCACTTTTGGCCCAAGAGAAGATAGAGTCCAAGTCTCTCACGTTCTGGATTCAGATTCGGACTGCACAGACATACCTGACTCAAAACGCCAACAACTTTTTCATACGGACTCCGAATTGGGTGATTCTTTTTTTTGTTGGAAAGTAGATTTCATGCTCTTTCGAACCCAATTGGAATCACCTTAAAATCCGTTCGGAGCGTTGAGTTATGGACGAAATAATCTGACGCTGCACCAGAATCCGGGTCAAACTACAAGTCCAAAGGTGTTACATCACCTCCACTTGGGCCCATTGGCCTTGTACGACCTAGGGTTAGTTTTAGGCTGCCTTGGGACGTCCTCCCACCTCCTTGGCCGCCACCCCTTGCTCCTATATAAGTAGATTCATCTAGTAGCTTTTCCCTTCGGATTTGTTTAGTTAAAAGTTAGCCATTGCAACTTCGTGTACTTCGTTTGTGTCCAAAGACCAGACCAAGACCGCTTACGGATCCCCACCTTTATTAATACTTCATATATACGCAATATTCAGATTGCTTTTATCATATTCTTGCTTGTTCTTCGATTGCTTGCAGGAATAGACCTTCGTGGTCAGGTTGATTGTGCTCCGGCGTGGTCAATAACCTCTCGAAGTTGGTTTAGCGATTGCTAAGGCGCAACGTCGTGCATGTTTGTAGTCGGATCGTCAAAGTCATCTCCACCAAATCGATAGTTATCATCTCATCGAAAGATCGGGACACCCCGCCTCTATCAAGTGGTATCAGTTTTCAGGTTGCTCGGTGAGATTTTACAGTTTTTCATAGTTTAGATCGCATCTGTCATTCATACCTACAGTCCATGAAAAAGCCACAAAAAAAGTTAGATCTGTTCATCCTTTATCCAAGCCAGTCTGAGCCTTTACAATTTTCTATTTATTGTTTGCATAGTTGAATTATCGGTTGCATCGTCGTGTCAGTTGCTGGTCTTAGTGTCTAGTTCCTTTAGAGTTTCGAGTTCTGTTCACATTAGTCACGCCGCCGCTGCATCATTATCCCTTCGGCCGTCCACCATCCCATCTATTAATTTCCACCACGTGCTACGCACTGTTCATTGTCATAATCATAGTTGAGGTCATTCACATCTTCGCCTGATCCAATCTGCATCTTATCTAGTTTGTCTTGGAAAGAGGGAGAAAAAAAAAGAGAGAGAAAAAAGGAAAGAAAAAAGGAAAGAAAAAAAAGAAAAAGAGAGAGAAGAAAAAGAAAAAAAAGCGTGAGAAAAAAAAAGGACAGAAGAAAAAAAATCGGATCTATCTAGAATCAATCTCGTACCTGAATTCGGATTGGAATCTGTTTTGCGCATTGTTCAGTAAAACAGGTGTATCTTCCTCATACGAAGTCCATTTTGCCTCCGTGAGTAGTCAAATTGAAGCTAGCGACGAGCCGCATCTAAATAGTTGCAGAGGCTAGTTCAATATTTTACACCTCAAAATCGGCTTCTAAATAGGTCTTTTTGCCCTCCGAAGTTGGTGAACACAGCTTGTTCTAATTTTTCAGGCCAGTTTTAGAATTCTTTGACTCATCATATCAACTCGGAATTGAGTGATTCTTTTTGCATTGGAAAGCTTGAGTTAGTAGAATTATTTGAAAGAATTCATCAGAAAATTGGCTCAAACTTTTCAATAGGAAAGTTGGAGAGAAAGTTGTTGTATATCCTGCTTGGCAGTTGTTTTTTATCATTATCTTTACTGCCGTTGTTCACTTCACTTATATCTTGCTGTCCAGAGCTACTTAGTATTCTTCATTGATGCTAGTTGTGCTACGCCGTGACCTCATTAGTGTTCTAGGCTCGCGTCTCTAGTCCGGTCTAGCTTAGGACCAGCACAGTACCGTCGTTGAGCATTTATTCAACATTGCATCTTTGAATTGATTATTACTAATCTTTTGCTACCATATATAGCCAACCCAGCTTCACATATTTCTGCACCGTGTTTGCGCACTTTCCCCTGGCAATCGCTTTACTCAATCTTCAGAGTTATTTGACACCGTTGGTTGCCGATCACCACCTGCTACGTGGTAAGAACTTGTAAGATATTGAGATTTGCTATACTGAGCGTTTTACCACCACTTCCAAGTAGTTCATAGGAAGAATTTTTTTGGATTCCGTTTATTGTTTCTACTAATCATGACAGAATTCAGAGTCAATTCATGGGCTTTGTCGATCGTGGGAGACGTGCCACCACCTTTGCAAATACCACAACTGTCACGAGAGGTGCACAAACATCCAAATGCACATGATCAGGTTAATGTATCTATACCACCATTTAATGGCCGTTTTAGACCTGCTTTATATATTGAATGGGAGTTCGACATAAAAAATATTTTTGCTTCCCATAATTTTGATGAATATAAAAAGGTTAAGGTTGCCGTTGGTTCTTTCACTGGTTATGCTTTGGTTTGGTGGAGTGAATATTGTCGGTTACACCCTGATTATATACCTACTACTTGGGATGATTTGAAACTTGCCATGCGACATACTTTCGTCCCTGCTTATTATACTCGTGACATGATTAAGAAGTTGCAACACTTAAAACAAGGTAGTGAAACTGTAACAAAATATTATGATGATTTACAAACTACCTTGTTGCATTCCTCTTTAGAAGAAAGTGAAGATGATTTTATGGATAGATTTTGGGGAGGATTAAACCGTGATATTCAACAGATACTAATTCATGAAGGGTGTTATCCTATGGACCATTTGTTTCATCTTGCTTGCAAAGCTGAACAGAAATAAAACGACGTGTTGGCCACGAGGAGAACAAGCGCATGGTGCACATTCCAAGAGTTGATATGATTGTTCCTTCAACTATTAGGCATACTATGACAACCACATCCGTTGTTGTCAGGACTACATCACCTCCACCATGTGACACATTGCCCCCGAGAGTGGCTACATCATTTGAGTTGATCATAAGAGGTAATGACAAAGGTACTGATCTTCCATCTCTACATGAGAATGATGAATGCCTTGTCAATTTGAATGCACCATCTGATGAGCTACCCACTACTTTGATCACACCACCTATTTTAGAGGACTACGTTGATAATTTGACTTTGCCATGTGATCAAACAACTGAAATATCAACAATTTTGAGTGCACCCATTGAATTAACTGTTGATGCAAAATAATCAATGTTTAATCATTTTGATATGACCTCTAATCTTGGTGATGATTCCGTGTTGAATGACTTATTGCATGTTTGCTTATTTAAGCATGTTGTAGCATGTAAATTTGATGCAAGTAAGGTTTATTCACCAATGTTGGGATGGTTTAATGATAAACATTTTCAATCTTTTGAAATGAATAAGAGCTTCACTTTTATGTGCAAACTAAGTTGCAATATATTCATGCCTTCTACTTCTTGTGCTAATGTTTTGGCTTTATATTTTATGAACTATGCAAGTTACTCATCTATTCATGTGTCATATATGCAAAAATCGAGGGAAGTAAAAATGGATAACACATACATATACAACATGTACACCTTGTCTCTTTTGTTAGCCACATTTCAGATTAAGCAACGCCGAGGACGGCTTTATGTTCAAGAAGGGGAGGATGATGAGGACATGACTACCTTGGATATGACCAAAAATATTGCATACATGCATATTTGTCAGGTGATTTCTAGTGCAAACTATTCAATAATCTATTTATGTTATCCAGAACAAAAATACTTCACACACTTTTGTGTTTTGTCTAATTGCAGGTGTATGGGATATTTGTACAATCCACATATAAAGATAAGGAAGAAAGAGATGTTTATTTTCTGTTCAAAAAGTTCTCTCACGTCACTTTTGGCCCAAGAGAAGATAGAGTCCAAGTCTCTCACGTTCTGGATTCAGATTCGGACTGCACAGACATACCTGACTCAAAACGCCAACAACTTTTTCATACGGACTCCGAATTGGGTGATTCTTTTTTTGTTGGAAAGTAGATTTCATGCTCTTTCTAACCCAATTGGAATCACCTTAAAATCCGTCCAGAGCGTTGAGTTATGGACGAAACAATCTGACGCTGCACCAGAATCCGAGTCAAACTACAAGTTCAAAGGTGTTACATCACCTCCACTTGGGCCCATTGGCCTTGTACGACCTAGGGTTAGTTTTAGGCTGCCTTGGGACGTCCTCCCACCTCCTTGGCTGCCACCCCTTGCTCCTATATAAGTAGATCCATCTAGTAGCTTTTCCCTTCGGATTTGTTTAGTTAAAAGTTAGCCATTGCAACTTCGTGTACTTCGTTTGTGTCCAAAGACCAGACCAAGACCGCTTACGGATCCCCACCTTTATTAATACTTCATATATACGCAATATTCAGATTGCTTTTATCATATTCTTGCTTGTTCTTCGATTGCTTGCAGGAATAGACCTTCGTGGTCAGGTTGATTGTGCTCCGGCGTGGTCAATAACCTCTCGAAGTTGGTTTAGCGATTGCTAAAGCGCAACGTCGTGCACGTTTGTAGTCGGATCGTCAAAGTCATCTCCACCAAATCGATAGTTATCATCTCATCGAAAGATCGGGACACCCCGCCTCTATCAGCAACTGCCGCCGTTAAAGAGTAACGTAGATCGAAAGGTTCCAACCTAAAGACACATGAACATAGACGAACTACGGCAAGATCCGAACAAATCCACCATGGTCTCGACCTTAAGATGATATGATGACAAACATTATGTAGTTTCCAATAGACTAAAATAAATTCTAGAGGAATGCCTAAACAAGGGCGTTTCTATTGAATCCTGCTTAAATATGAGATCTCACCCATTCCATGCGGCGAATCAAGAAAAAATCAAAAAATACATAGTGATCAAAAAGAGTGCAGTGGATAATTGATGATCAAGTGGAGGTTGTTCTTATGGAATCTCATCTGCGATCTCAACCTTCAAGCGATACGATCAACCAAAAGGGATTATTAATGATTGGACCCCAAAATCTACTTATAAATTGTATTGAAATGTGTGATCTCAACTCTTAACCTTTTTATATGGTACAGAAAATTTAATGGAAAATTATACACTGAGCCAAATACCTACCGATGGGAAAACTACACAAAATTCCTTGCAGCTTAACCCTTTCAAGTTGTGTCATGCATACTTATTTAAAGAACTCGAATCTATTATAAAACTTCATGAGAAGTACAATGCACCCCAAACATAATACACTAAGTGCAGCTTCCCTTAAATCTTGAATCTAGCAGACCCGGTGCATATGACCATTGCATCAGATACTTGTTTAATTTAGTTGCATCCCAAATATGGAGGTCCTCCGACTGCAAGTACCAAGATACTATCTTCTTGTCAATTCTTCATTTGTATCTACACTAAATGAAAATATGTGGTGTGGATAATTTATCTTTTTCACCACGTTCAACAATTTAAGCTCATTAGTAAGTTAAGGAGAAGTTTTAATTAGTCGCGTTCTCTTTTTGAGTAATACCATTGCAATATGAACACACTCAAGTATTTTATTCCCTTTTTACAGTGAAATAGGGATTTGACTAAGTCATACAAAGTTTAAATCCACAAGAATTGTCTGAGCGATGTCTTCTAGGTAGTTCTCCCCCAAGTGTGGACCTAAACTCTACCAATATACATTGTAACTTATGGACCGAGAATTTACGAAGGATCTTCACATCCTCTTGGGCATTGAAGTGTGGCGATCAAGGGAGGATCTTGTACTAACTCATTTGTCGAGGACACCACCAGGTACCTCGGTATGGTTGGAGCATTGCAGTATCTTACATTGACTCGTTCTGATATTGTTATGTTGTACGCAAAGTTTGTGAGTTCTTGCATTAGCCCATGGATGATCATTGGATAGCGGTTAAAGGAATTTTTCGCTATGTGCAGCATTCTTCACATACTGGGCTGCATATTCGCAAGTCCACGTCTTCCTTGATCAGTGCATTCTCCGATGCTGACTTGGATCGGTTCCACATACTCTAAAAACTCTACAAATATTCAAATTGATTATTAGAGAAAATAAACCTCAAAAAGCAATATGCAAGCAACATTGTCAAACACAGCATCCAAACTGCAGGAAAGAATATATTTTGGAACAATGCATTCTATTCAGCCATGGAGAATCACTGTCAGTGGCACTAGTGTAGCTTCCCTTAAATCTTGTATGTAGCAGACCCCAATGCATATCCGCAATTTTACCATTGCCTCAGACACTAGATTTTAATGGCAAACCCCCTAGAGTTTAGAAAGGTGGCAAAAAAAGGCCTAGATTTTGATAACAAACCCCCTAGAATTTAGAAAGGTTATAGAAAAGGGCCTAGATTTGACAGGACCAGGCCATTTTCTGGCTAAAATTTCCAACGGCATAACAGTATAAAAGAGTTATATGGCAATTGACGAATAAGGATTGTGATGAACAAAGAGTCAAGCCTACCAATTGTGAGAGATATGTTCCACAACAAAAATTGAACACGATAGCAACCCAGCTCTTCTGAAAACAACAAGCTAATCTGACTCCATGACAAACTAACTAAGTTGTTGATGATTTTATGTTGGAGGGGGAGCGACTTGGGTGGACGAAGGACAGGCAGGACGTGGTCCTGTGGCAGGAAAAGGAACACTACTCTTTTTTAAAGTAGTAGAGATAAAATTTGAACCGAACTTTAACTCTATTATCATGCAAGAAAAGTTTGTAAAGAGCCCGGCACTCGCAACCGGTACATGCACCAACTTTAAACCTACATCAACAATATTTATTCTCCCACTAGGCCAAAATGATCATAGGTTCCTTGTAAATATTTATTGTCTTTAATATATAACATAGTAGGAGCCTATTCTCCTATTTTCTGGTAAAAAAACATTCCTTGAAATTTTGTAATATTTTTTAATTCACAAAAAAACATGAAATATTTTAAAGTTCATGAACATTTCAAAACATTTTTAAAATTCATGAACATGTTTAAAAATTCTTGAAAATTTAAATACACGAATATTTTAAAATTTTGGCAAGATTTTTTAAACTTAAAAAGATCTTGGCCTTTTTAAAAATCATGAACATTTTGATGGTGTGGTCCCTACACAAGCAACTCTGCATGGATCTCAGTCTTTTTTTTGTGCGAGAAAAATTTTCGATCTATTCATCAACTGTCAAGGTACTACAAAAAACATCAAAAGTAAAAATTACATACATATTTGTAGACCAGTAGTGACGATTACAAGCACAGGAGCGAGCCCAAGGCGCACTGGAGCTGAGCAAATCTTGTTGCAGCAGACAGTCAAGAATTCATTGTGCTGAGGCCCTAGAGGAGTAGCGCACCAAAACAACAACCATCACCAACGAAGAGAAGCGTACATCAGAAGGATCCAATTTGTAGACACACGAGCATAGATGAACGAAGATTCGATCTAACGGATCCACCAAAGACAAACATCAACCGAATCTCACGAGATCTATCGAAGACAAACCTCCACATGCCCTCCGGTGACAGTAGAAGCACCACCGGGACGAGGCTAGGCGGGAAGAACCTTATTTCATTTTCAAGAAGCCGTCGCCACCTCATCCTCCTGAGCAGGACACAAGTCATACCAAAAATCATAGAACTCCATAAAAATGGAGCCCTCCCGCCAGCAAGGACTGTGCTCCACCGCGCCTCCATGGCCCTAAGGCCACAGGAGACGAGACAGATCAGTGGCTACGCGGCGGGAGGCAACGGAAACCCCAGCGCTGGGTGCCCTGGAGTGTGAGGAGCGAAGGGCTATTTCTTCTAATTCATACATGGATCCCAGTAAACTAGGGTATAGAGTGAAACCTGAGGATAAATCCGTCATAGGCACTTCCCTGTTCACAAATATAAGATGTTCTAACTTTTTTGTGAATTTGATGTATATAAACATGTTTAAGTGTGTTTGTTCACTCATTTCAGTTTGTATATTGTCCATATTGAAATGTCCAAAATATTTTACATTTATGAACAGAAGAAATATCTTCAAAAACGGCCTATACTTGTAATCTTTTCTCCCACTAGTCCAAAATGTTCCTGCTTCCTTGTAAATATTTATTCTCTTTAATATATAACACAATAGGAGCCTCTCCTGCTATTTTCTGGTAAAACAATTCTTGAAATTTGGTAACATTTTTTAATTTGCAGACTTTTTTAATTCACGAACATTTTTAAAATCCAGGAACATTTCAAACATTTTTAATTTTCTTGAACATGTTTGAAAATTTATTAAATCCACAAACATTATTGAATTTTGGGAAAATAAACCTTGGCAATTGTTTTAATCATGAACATTTTAATCTTGAACATGTTTAAAGTCGGAACCTTTTTAGAAATTCGGGTTGAAAAAAAACCCGGCTGAAACCGATCAGCCCAGCATGCCATAGCTTGTAGGCCAGACGTCCAGAACTGCTTTGTAGACAGGCCCGCTACCAACGGGAGGTGCGCGATTGGTTTTATTTTCAAAAACAGTTGAGCCACCGTTAAAAAAAAGGTTGAGCCTTGTCTAAAAAACAGTTGAGCCGCTGCAGAGGCGTGCGGTGCACCAACTGCTGCCCCCCCCCCCCCCTAGGGTTAGCTGGGGTTACGAGCCCACGCCACTGGGCTCGGCGAGAGCATATCAAACGGAGCCTCGTTTAAACCGGTGTTCACCGTGCTGGTCCGGCGAGGTGGGATAATTGGTTGCATCCTATTTGGCGCTGCAGGCGCCGGTTAACGTGCATTTCGTTAACAGGCGCCTACAGCGCACACCACCTCCCGCGAGTTGGGAACCACCTACTAGTTTCAAGTACGCAATGATAACCACCCGGTTACCTGCTTAGGAGGTGACTGAATACATTCTTTTTCGTTGATTTACTTATAGTGTTTTCGAAAGGTTTTGTTCGTTTTTTCTTTTTTATTTCTTTATTCTTACACTTTTTTCAATTTTGCTTTCTCTTTGTAAAACGCTGAACTATTTTTCGGTTTGTGAACTTTTTTGGAATTCGATGAACATTTTTTTCAAATCGATGAACTCTATTTTCAAATTAAATGAACTTTTTACAAATTTGTGAACTTTTTGTAAATTCCATGACTTTTTCAAAATTGATTCACTTTTTTCAATACAATGGACTTTTTCAAATTTCATGAACATTTTTTAAAATTCTATGAACTTTTTAGAAAAACGATGAAGTTTTTAAATTTTGGTGAACTTTTTTAAAAAATCGATGAACTTTTTCAAATTTGATTAAATTTTTCAATTGTGTTGAACGTTTTTAAAAAATCAATGAACATTTTTTCAAATCCGATGAACTTTTTTTCAAATTCGGTGAACTTCTTTCAAATACGCTGAACTTTTTAAAATTCGATGAAAAATTTCAAATTCACAAACTATTTCCATTTTTGTGATTTTTTTTCAATTGCTGCAGCCTTTTCTTTTATTCAAATAATTTATAGCGGATATATAATACTGGTATACTGAAAGAAGTGTGAAATAGTACTGTTTCCTCTTATGATAAACAAATTGGGTTTGGCTGGACTGGTTAACGTGAACGGTATTGACAGTATATGTGAACTTTTTCCTTCTCGCGGTGCGAGCGATTGTTTTTGGGCCACGGCCCAGTACGGTCATCTGTGAGCGCCAGCGCGGGTTAGAGCTCCCGGATAATTGGGTCACGTGTTTGCCTAATAACGAACGTATTTAGGAAGGATAGGCCCGTATACGCAACGCGGCCTAATCATCGGCCCATATAGCTCTCTGCCGTAGTAGGGCCTCCGTCATTTCTCTTTCTCGTCGAGCGTATCTCCATTACTGAAACAATCACGAATTTAGCCTTTTGGACGACAAGCATTAACTTACGAAAAAGATGGCAACCCGCCCACAGAAAAAGATCCTATGAGAGCCAGCGCGGGTTAGAGCCAGCGCGGATTGTTTTTGGGCCGCGGCCCAGTACGGTCATTTGTGAGCGCCAGCGCGGGTTAGAGCTCCCGAATAATTGGGTCACGTGTTTGCCTAATAACGAACGTAATTAGGAAGGATAGGCCCGTATACGCAGCGCGGCCTAATCATCGGCCCATATAGCTCTCTGCCGTAGTAGGGCCTCCGTCATTTCTCTTTCTCGTCGAGCGTATCTCCATTACTGAAACAATCACGAATTTAGCCTTTTGGACGACAAGCATTAACTTACGGAAAAGATGGCAGCCCGTCCACAGAAAAAGATCCTATGAGAGCATGTCGCGTGTGCCATATATGTGAACTTTTTCCTTCTCGGGGTGCGAGCGATTGTTTTTAGGCCACGGCCCAATACGGTCATCTGTGAGCGCCAGCGGGTAACGGGCACCGAACGCGTTGATTAGGAGCTCCCGGATAATTGGGTTGCGTGTTTGCCTAATAACGAATGTAATTAGAAAGGATAGGCCCGTATACGCAGCGCGGCCTAATCATCGGCCCATATAGCTCTATGCCATAGTAGGGCCTCCGTCATTTCTCTTTCTCATTGAGCGTATCTCCAGGACTGAAACAATCACGAATTTAGCCTTTTGGACGACAAGCATTAACTTACGGAAAAGATGGCAGCCCGTCCACAGAAAATAATCCTATGAGAGCACGTCGCATGGATTGTCATGAGCTGTTCAAAATATGCATTCGCTGGCGCTCTGAATTTCATTCCTGTGTTTCTTCGGCAGTGAGACAAAAACGTCATCCAAACAAATGGGTGATGGACTACCGATCAACCATTCATTGAGATGACTCTAACATCTTGTGTTGTTACCCTGGTGAACATTATGACACGAGCGAATAAATTTCCGACATCGGACACAACTTTCCACACCAAAAACAACACCGCCAGACATAACCAGCAGCACACGACACGACTGGGCTAGCGGAGCGGATTGAGTGAACGATCGCACCTTCCAACTTCTAGCAGAACCTTCCAACTCCGACCGGGCCGCGAACCAACCTGTGGTTGAGATGGTTGGGTGGACAGTGGTATTCCCAACCCACCAGGGTTCAAATCCTGATGCTCGCATTATTCCTGAATTTATTTCAGGATTTCCGGCGATGCTCTTTTAGTGGGAGGAGACGTTCCTGTCGACGACGAGGTGCCTACGGTGACTTCATAAATCTTAAGATGATATGCCGGCTCAGTCTCTCGGAGGTCCTCACAGGGATAGGGTGTGCGTGTGTACGTTCATAGGGGTGAGTGTATGCGCGTGCATGAGCGCTTGTGTCTGTACTGATGCTCAAAAAAAAAACTCCGACCGGGCCACACTTCCCTTCACAAGTTACATGCGCACTCCAGTCATGTGTCCGATTGGTATTTGTCGAGCAACGTCATTGCATTAGGAAACATAAATTAGACTAGGAATTATTCTGGCTTGCCTTGTACTTCAAGTAGATCATGTACTCCTATATATATGCCCACGAGGCTCAAGCAATACAGTAACAATTATTCCATCAATCCTCTCTCCCTTCTAACATGGTATAGCCTAATCACGATCCAAAACCTAGCCGCCGCCGCTTCCGCACCCGCGCGCCGCCTCTGGGGCGGTCGGCCTCCATGACCGCCGCCGGGGGCCGCGCCATCCGTACCTAGGGTCATGTACTCCTCGAGAGTCTTTTTCCCGAGCCCTTGCTCCGGGTTTTTTCGCTCTCTCGCCGGTCATTTTGATCGGCATTTTTCTTTTTGGTTTTTTTATCTAATCTTAATCGGTTTGCGTCGTCCGCCGCCGCCATCGACCCCTGTGCGCCTCTACTCCGACCCCGGCGCAACCAGCTGGCCTCTCCTCTGACCCGGCGGCCACGCGCGCCAAGGAGGCCTGTCCGGGCTAGTCGCCGTCCGCGGGTCGGTCCGCTCGTCGCCCTGCGCCGGCCGTCACCGCCCTGCTTCGACCAGGACACCTGCATCGCCCTGACCCGGCGGCCTCGCGCCATGCGACGGCCAATGATAGCCGTCGCTCGCGCGCCGGCCCGCCCATCGATCCACGTCACCCGCCTCCGTCGCGTCTGCATGGCGGCCCTGCGATCTACCTCACCGGCCTCGTCCTCATCCGTGTCGGGCTGACTGCGTCAGACCCGTCGGCTACCTTAGCTCGGGCCCCGCTGCTACGTTGGTCGCTCGGGCCTCGCTGCCCGGCGCTGCCGCTGCTTTGGCAGCCCGGGTGCCGGTGCTAACAAGCTCGTCCACACGACGTCCCACACCGTCCGTCGTCGCCGGCCTCATCGCGGACTCCGCCGCCACCATGCCTCCACCGAGCGGCATCCCCGACCTCGCGCGTGATCGGCTTGATCACCCGCTCGCCATTGCGATCCGCCTCATCTACGCCGTGCGACCGACCTGGCATGTCGGTTACGTGCGCCTCCGCAGGTCCCGTGAAGATCATCCCGAGTGCCGCACGCCTCTCCGCCGATCGAGCATCGGGTTGCCGCTGCGTCGCCCCGTCGGGCCGCAGCGCCTCCGCACCGTGGTTCTCCTCGCGGCTGCATTGACTCGTGCGTCGCCGCTGCATCGCCCCTTCGGGCCGTAGTGCCGCGATACGCGGCCCCCGCCGCCGCATGAGGCCGTCCCCGCGGTTGCACCGACTCGCGAACCGCCGGTGCGTCGCCCCTTCGGGCCGCAGCGTCGCAGCCCGCGGTCCCTGCCGCCACCCCGAGGTCTTCCCGTCGTCGCCCCGAGCCGCCTACCGCCGCTGCGTCTCCCCTTCGGGCCGTAGCACCGCGGCCCGCGGTCTGCTCTGCCGTCAACGCGCGTAGACCTCCCATGGTATGCGCCGTGCCGTCTTCCTTAGCGCGAGAACGCCACCGTCTGCGTTGGTCTTCGTCATGCTGTCAGGTTCTTCGCCTACTTCGAGCACCGCCGCCGCACTCCTAACCTAACCGCTGCCGCCGCCCGTCAGGCCGCCGCCGCCACTCTTCTTTGGCCACCGCTGCCGCTACCTTCGTAGCCGCCGCCGCCTGTCCACCCCCTTCGTCTTCGTCCAAGCACCAGCCCGTCGCCAGCATCGTCGTCATCTACCCAACCACTTCGTCTACTCCGACCACCGTTGGTGACATCGGCCCCGCGCCGATGGACGCCGCAATCGTTGTCGAGTTCTTCTCTGCTGGCCCCTCCAACTTCTCCGACATGGCGTACAGCTCGTGCAGGTCCCTCGTCTACGCATGGCCGGTGCTGGCAACAACGATGTGTGCCTTCATCCACGACGTGTCCCCGGGCCTGGCAAGCCTGGTCGGCGCTTCGTCAACTTCGTCTTCGTCCGTCTACGCATGCCCGGTGATGGCAACACCGATGCGTGCCTTCGTCCATGATGTGTCCCCGGGCTTGGCAAACCCGCCGTGACGCATCGTCAACAACATTTTCTTTCCGGCGCACCCCTACTTCGACACCACTGCGCCCATGCTAACTCGGCGCCCTCTTGCACCCGCGGCTCCACAGCGACTTCCTCGACACCGGCCACCCCGACTCGACATCGACCACGACATTCTTCGCACGGCTACCTCGACCACGGCTCCACCACCCGCGCTCTTGGTCACATCGACAAACGGCACAAAGGGCTACCGCCTGTTTGAGCAACCTCGTTGGTTTCTACTCCAGCCACGACTCCGCGATGCGTCGACCGTTACGACTCTGGGGGGGGGGGGGGGGGGGGGGGGTCCGTCGGCTTGCCTTCGGGTTCTTCTCCAGTCTCACCGTCTACGTCGCTACCGTTGTGACTGCGGGGGATGTTGAGTAACGTGATTGTATTAGGAAACATAGGTTAGACTATGAATTATTTTGGCTTGCCTTGTACTCCAAGTAGATCATATACTCCTACATATATATGCCCACGAGGTTCAAACAATACAATAACAACTATTCCATCAATCCTCTCTCTCCCTTCTAACAGTATTCACAGCACCGTAAATGCATGTCGCGTGCTTGCGCGTGTGCGTCATTCTTGAAATTTCTTACACACATAGAAAAGCATGGTCGTAAAGGTTCAGGCTAAAGCTCCAAAGCAAGATGATGATGCACAGATATTTTTATTTAAAATTCGAACCGACCTTTAACTCTTTTATCAGCCATGAAAAGCGTTAAAATAGCCCGGCACTAGCAACTCCCGTAACAGGTACATGCACCAACTTTAAACCTACATCAACAATTTAAGAAGTAAACCCAAGGCCAAAGACACCTGGCTAAGCTATAGTTTAGCCACGATAATGCGATACCTATGTAGGATTAAAAACCCCACATCCCAAATAGAATAATCCAAAGTACCTCTGCTAGCGACACGTCATGCCATTAACCCAATTCAGATATTTTTGCTTATTTGTACATATTTCTTTTTATTTAGTGAAAATGCCGTAGAACTATTGTTCTACGGTTTCGACTAAAAAAAACTCCCTAGTCTGTAGAAAAAAAGGGTGCATCGCAAGCACTTCTAACATACTTTAACATATGGAGCTAACTTAAATGAGGTAGAAAACATTTAATATTTCATAGCAATTAATTAGGTTAAATTAAGGTTACTGCCCTAAAAAGAATTTTATATTAGTTAACAGGAACGAGTAATAGTATGGTTGGAAACTAAGCATTTTTCTGGTCAAATTACATAGCAATAAATTATTTTAATCCGAATTACGGTTGCAAAGTTATAGCTGATCATTTTAACATATTCTCCGTAAATAATAAAAACCAGCGCCTTAAACGGGCTGCAAAAAGAGTGAACTGAGCGTGCTACAGCGGAACTCCAAATACTAACCAGCGCCTAGGTGCACGCGACAATGGATACAGAAGTTGAGCCGAAACCCAACAGATAAAGAGAAAGGAGAGGGACTTAATACTGGACCGCGGGATATTTTAAAAACAACACTATGGTGCCACCCCTGCTATTTTAAAAAAACATTTCTTGATATTTGGTACTCCCTCCAATTCCCTCCAATTCGAATTAATTGACGCAACTTGTATACAATATGATGCACCAATTAATTTGAATCAGAAGGAGTAGCATTTTTAATTCCACGGACTTTTTTAATTCACAGAATCCAGGGACATTTCAAACATTTTAAAATTCATGAACATGTTTGAAATTCTTAAAAAATATTAAATCCATGAACATTTTAAAAATGATAAGATTTTCTAATCTATAAAAAAACTCTAGGGATATCGCGAACATTGTAATGCTGATTTTTTTTAAAAAATCCGGAACTTTTTTGGAAATTCGGGTTAAGAAAACCGGCCAGCCCTTAGCTGTTAACAAAAACAGTTTTTTTTTTGAGTGCTGGTTAACAAAAACAGTTGATTTTTTTGAGTGCTGGTTAACAAAAACAGTTGAGCCGCTGCCGAGGCTTGCGGTGCACCAACTGTTGCCCCCCCGTAAGTTTAGCTGGGGTTACGAGCCCACGCCACTGGGCTCGGCGAGAGCATCTCAAACGGAGCCTTCTTTAAACCGGTGCTTACCCTGTTGGTCCGTCGAGGTGGGACAATTGTGTCGAGTGTTTGCCCACTGAACCTAATCAAGCATCTTTATTCTGATCCAGGAAGTATTGGCCGTATACGCAGCGCGGCCTAATCATCGGCCCATACAGCAGCCTCAAAAAGAAAGTTCAACGCGTAATGCTCTCTGATCGAGCGTATCCCCAGGACTGAAACAATCACGATTTTGGCCTTCTGTTTATACAAGCATTTAACTTACGGAAAGGCAGCCAACCCGTCAAAAGAAAACGATCCCGAGCACGTCGCGTGGATTGCCATAAGCTGTTCAGAATCGGCATTCGCGGTCCCTCTGAATTTCGTTCCCGTGTTCCTTCGCCAGTCGACAAAAACGTCATCCAAACAAGCGGGCCACAGACTACCGATCAACCGATCATTGCGATGAGTCTACCATCTTTCGATGTTACCCTGGAAGCCATCGCGAGCGAAGAAATTCTCGACGTCGGGCACGACTTTCCACACCAACAAACAACACCGCCAGACACAAGCAGCAGCACACGACACGACGGGGCTACTGGAACAGACTGACTGAATGATCACAGCCTTCCATCTTCGCGCAGAACCTTCCAACTTCGACCGGGCCACACTTCCCTTGATAAGTTACCTCCATGCGCACTCCAGTCATGTGTCCGATTGATATTCACAGCAGCGTAAACGCGTGTCGTGTGCGTCACTCTTGAAATCACACACTCGCACACAAAAAGGCATGGTCGTAAAGGTTCAGTCTAAAGCTCCGAAGCGAGATGATGATGTACTCTGCGTGTAGATATTTTTATTTTAAAAAAATGAACCGAACTTTAACTCTTTTATTACCCAAGAAAAGTGTCTAAAGAGCCCGGCACTAGCAACTGTAACAGGTACATGCACCAACTTTAAACCTACATCAACAATATTTATCCTCCCAGTAGACCAAAATGATCATAGCTTCCTTGTAAATATTTATTCTCTTTAATATACAACACAATAGGAGCATATCATGCTATTTTCTGGTAAAAAAAAACATTTCTTGAAATGTGGTAACATTCTTTAATTCATAAAAAACATGAACTGTTTTAAAATTCATGAACATTTCAAACATTTTTTAAATTCATGAACATGTTTAAAAAATCTTAAAATTTTAAATCCACAAACATTTTTTAATTTTGCGAGGATTTTTTCAACTTAAAAATATCTTGGCCTTTTTAAATATCATGAACATTTTAATCTTGAATTCTTTTTAAAACAAGAACTTTTCTAAAGTTTTGGATTGAAAAAACCCAGCAAAAACCGGTCAGCCAGCATATTGTAGTTTCTATAGATGAAACCTAGAACTGCTTTGTGGACCAGCCCACTACTAATGAAAAGACCAAAAATGGTGCTAATTTTGATGGTGTGGTCCCTACGCAAGCAACTCTGCGTGGATCTCGGTCTTTTTATTGCAAGAAAAACTTTCAATCTATTCATCAGATGTCAAGGTAGTATAAAAAACACCAGAGGTACAAAGTACTACATATCTGTAGGCCACTTATCAACGATTACAAGCACTAAAGCGAGCTGAAGGCGCACCGCCGTCATCGCCCCTCAATCATCGGAGCCGGGCAAATCTTGTTGTAGTAGACAGTCGAAAATTTGTCGTGCTAAAGCCCGAGAGGACTAGCGCACCAGAATAACAACCATCGTTGACAAAGAGAAGCGTAATAAGAAGGAACCAATTTGTAGACACACGAACATAGACGAACAAAAATCCGATCTAACGGATCCACCAAAGACAAACTCCAACCGAATCCCGCGAGATATGTCGAAGACAAACCTCCACATGTGATGAGGACATGACTACCTTGGATATGACCAAACATATTGCATATATGTATATTTGTGAGGTGATTTCTAATGCAAACTATGCAATAATTTATTTATGTCATCCAGGACAAAAATACTTCACAAACTTTTGTGCCATGTCTAATTGCAGGTGTATGGGACATTTGTACAATCCACATATGAAGATAAGGGAGAAAGAGATGTTTACTTGATGTTAAAAAAGTTTTCTCACGTCACTTTTGGCTCAAGAGAAGATAGAGTCCAAGTTCCTCAGGTTCTGGACTCAGATTCGGACTGCACAGACATACCTGACTCAAAACGCCAAGAACTCTTTCATACAGACTCCGAATTGGGTGATTCTTTTTTTGTTGGAAAGTAAATTTCATGCTCTTTCCAACCCAATTGGATTCAGATTAAAATTCGTCCGGAGCGTTGAGTTATCGACAAAACAATCTTACGCTGCAGCAGAATCCGAGTCAAACTACAAGTTCAAAGTTGTTGCATCACCTCCACTTGGGCCCATGAGCCTTGTATGACCTAGGGTTGGTTTTAGGCTGCCTTGGGACGTCCTCCCACCTCCTTGGCCGCCACCCCTTGCTCCTATATAAGTAGATCCATCTAGTAGCTTTTTTCTGGGGATTTGTTTAGTTAAAAGTTAGCCATTGCAACTTCGTGTACTTCGTTTGTATCCAGCGACCAAACCAAGACCGCTTACGGATCCCCAGCTTTATCAATACTTCATATATACTCGCAATATTTAGATTGCTTTTATCATATTCTTGTTTGTTCTTTGATTGCTTGCAGGAATAGACCTTCGTGGTCAGGTTGATTGTGCTCCGACGTGGTCAATAATCTTTCGGAGTTGGTTTAGTGATTGCTAAGGCGCACCATCATGCAAGTTTGTAGTCGGATCGTCAAAGTCATCTTCACCAAATCAGTAGTTATCATCTCATCAAAAGATCGGGACACCTCCGCCTCTATCAACATGTCCTCCGGTGACACTAAAAGCACCACCGCGATGGGGGTTAGCCAGGGAGAACCTCATTCCATCTTCAAGAAGCCATTGTCACCTCGTCTTTCTGAGCAGGACACAAGCCCTACCAAAATTCATATAAAACTACGTAAAAACAGAGCCCTACCGCTAGCAAGGACCGAGCTCCACCGCGCCTCCATGGCCCTAAGGCCATTGGACACGAGGTAGACCGGCGGCTACGTGGCGGGAGGCAATGGAAACCCTAGCACTGGGTGCCCTAGAGCGTGAGGAGCGAAGGGGTATTTTTTTTCTAATTGGTACGTGGATCTCAGTCAACTAGGGTATAGAGTGAAACCTGAGGATAAATCCGTCGTAGGTACTCCATCCGTTCTGGGCCGGCCCAAGAGCGCGGCAACGTAAGCGCTGGAACCCCTAGTTGGCGCCGAAGGCGCTGACTAGGAGCTCCCTCTTTAAACCGGTGTTCACCGTGCTGGTCCGTCGAGGTGGGATAATTGGGTCGCGTGTTTCTGAGTTCTGAACCAAGATGTACAGGCCTGTATGCGCAGCGCGGCCTAATCATCGGCCCATATAGCTCAACGCGTAATGCTCTCTGCCGTAGGAGGGCGTCATTTTGCTGAATCGAGCGTACCTCCAAGACTGAAACAGTCACGGATTTGACATTCTGTACAAGGATTAACTTACGCAAAGGTAGCCAACCCATCAAAAGAAAAAGATCCCGAGCACGTCGCGTGGATTGCCATAAGCTGTTCAGAATACGCATTCGCCGTCCCTCTGAATTTCGTTCCCGTGTTTCTTCGGCAGTCGACAAAAACGTCATCCAAACAAACGGGCCATAGACTACCGATCAACCGATCATTGAGCTGAGTCTACCATCTTCTGATGTTACCCTGGAAGCCATCGCCAGCGAAGAAGTTTCCGACGTCGGACACGACTTTCCACACCAACAAACAACACCGACAGACATATGCATTAGCACACGACACGGCGGAGCTAGCTACTGGAACGGACTGACTGAACGTTCACAGCCTTCCAACATCAACGGGGCCACACTTCCCTTACAAGTTAAACCATGCGCACTCCAGTCATGTGTCCGATTGATACGGCAGCGTAAACGCGTGTCGTGTGCTTGCGCCTGTGCGTCACTCTTGAAATCACACACACACACACACAAAAAGGCATGGTCGTAAAAGTTCAGTCTAAAGCTCCAAAGCGAGATGATGATGGACTCTGCGTGTAGATATTTTTATTAAAAAAATGAACCGAACTTTAACTCTTTTATTAGCCAAGAAAATTGTCTAAAGAGCCCGGCACTAGCAACTGTGACAGGTACATGCACCAACTTTAAACCTACATCAACAATATTTATTCTCCCAGTAGACCAAAATGATCATAGCTTCCTTGTAAATATTTATTCTCTTTAATATACAACACAATAGGAGCCTGTCATGCTATTTTCTGGTAAAAAAACATTTCTTCAAATGTGGTAACGTTCTTTAATTCATAAAAAAATATGAACTGTTTTAAAATTCATGAACATCTCAAACATTTTTGGAATTCAGGAGCATTTAAAAATTCCTGAAATTTTAAATCCACAAACTTTTTTTAGTTTGTGAAGATTTTTTAAACTTAAAATATTCTTGGCCTTTTTAAATATAATGAACATTTTAATCTTGAATTCTTTTTAAAACAATAACTTTTCTAAAGTTTTGGATTGAAAAAACCCAGCAAAAACCGGTCAGCCAGCATATTGTAGTTTCTATAGATGAAACCTAGAACTGCTTTGTGGACCAGCCCACTACCAACGAAAAGACCGAAAATGGTGCTAATTTTGATGGTGTGATCCCTACGCAAGCAACTCTGCATGGATCTCAGTCTTTTTATTGCAATAAAAACTTTCAATCTATTCATCACCTGTTAAGGTAGTACAAAAAAACACCAGAAGTAAAAAGTACTACATATCTGTAGGCCACTTAGGGACGATTACAAGCACTGAAGCGAGCCGAAGGCGCACCGCCGTCATCGCCCCTCCATCACCGGAGGCGGGCAAACCTTGTTGTAGTAGACAATCAGAAATTCGTCGTGCTAAGGCCCCAGAGGACTAGCGAACCAGAATAACAACCATCATCGATGAAGAGAAGCGTAATCAGAAGGAACCAATCTATAGACACACGAACATAGATGAACAAAGATCCGATCTAACGGATCCACCAAAGACAAACCCCAACCGAATCCCGCGAGATCTGTCGAAGACAAACCTCTACATGCCCTCCGGTGACACTGAAAGCACCACCGGATGGGGGCTAGGTGGGGAGAACCTTATTCCATCTTCAAGAAGCCGTTGTCACCTCGCCTTCCTGAGCAGGACACAAACCCTACCAAAATGCATATAAAACTACGTAAAAACGGAGCCCTCCCGCTGGCAAGGACCGGGCTCCACCGATGGCCCTAAGGCCACAGGAGACGAGGCAAACCGGCGGCTACGTGGCGGGAGGCAATGGAAACCCTAGCGTTGGGTGCCCTGGAGCGTGAGGAGTGAAGGTTTTTTTTTCTAATTGGTATGTGGATCTCAGTCAACTAGGGTATAGAGTGAAACCTGAGGATAAATCCATCGTAGTTACTCCATCCATTCACAAATATAAGATGTTCTAACTTTGTGGTGAATTTGATGTATATAAACATGTTTTAGTGTGTTTGTTCACCCATCTCAGTCTATATCTTGTCCATATTGAAATATCCAAATATTTTACATTTGTGAACAGAGGAAATATCTTCAAAAATGGTCTAAACTTGTAATATTTTCTCCCACTAGTCCAAAATGGTCCTAGCTCCCTTGTACATAATTATTTTCCTTAATATATATAACACGGTAGGAGCCTCTCCTGCTATTTTCTCGCATAACAATTCTTGTAATTTGGTAACATTTTTTAATTTGCAGACTTTTTAAACTCATGAACAGTTTTAATCCAGGGACATTTCAAACAATTTTAAACTTCCTGAGCATGTTTGAAAATTCCTGAAAATTTTATTAAGTCCAAGAACATTTTTTGAATTTTGGGAGGATTTTTTAATTTGTTAAAATAAATCTTGGCAATTATTTTAATCACGAACATTTTAATCTTGAACACGTTTAAAGTCGGAACCTTTTTAGAAATTCGGGTTGAAAAAAATACCCGGCTAAAACTGGTCAGCCAAACATGCCGTAGCTTGTAAACCAGACGCCCGTGCGCGATTGGTTGTTAAAAAAACAGTTGAGTCACCGCTCAAAAAAAAAAGATAAACAGTTTTTTTTAGGGCAAAAAAAAAAGATAAACAGTTGAGCCGCTGCCAAGGCGTGCGGTGCACCAACTGCTGCCCCCCCGTAGGGTTAGCTGGGGTTACGAGCCCACGCCACTGGGCTCGGCGAGAACTTATCAAACGAAGGCTTCTTTAAACCGGTGTTCACCGTGCTGGTCCGTCGAGGTGGGATAATCGGGTCGCGTGTTTGCCTAATAACGAACCAAATTAAACATCTTCCGATCCAGGAAGCATAGGCCCGTATACGCAGCTCGGCCTAATCATCGGCCCATATAGTTCAACGCGTAATGCTATCTACCGTAGTAGGTCGTCATTTCTTCTCTTTCTCGTCGAGCGTATCTCCACTTCTCCAGGACTCAATCACTTAAACAATCCAAACTTACGGAAAGATGACAACCCGTCCACAGAAAAAAGATACGATGAGAGCCTGGATTGCCATATAAGCTCTTCAAAATATGCATTAACCGTCCCACTGAATGTCGTTCCCGTGTTTCTTAGGCAGTCAACAAAAACGTCATCCAAACAAATGGGTCACAGACTAGTACCGATCAACCGATCATTGAGACGAGTTTACCATCTTCTGATGTTACCCTGGAAGCCATCACGAGCGAAGAAATTTCCGACGTCGAACACGACTTTCCACGCCAACAAACAACACCACCAGACATAAGCAGCACACGACACGACGGAGCTACTGGAACAGACTGACTGAATGATCACAACCTTCCATCTTCGCGCAGAACCTTCCAACATCGACGGGGCCACACTTCCCTTGACAAGTTAACTCCATGCGTACCCCACTATGAGCTCGAACAGTTCAAACTTGAATGATAGCTAGTGGTGGATTGAGACTTTTGAGCTTCTTCATTGATCACTTTTGTGGAAGCTGAGTCCTTTCTTTTTAAGCAAGTTCAAATCCAGCAAAAAACGAGTATCAATCTGCCCCAAGTGCGGACAGGAGAAGCCAGGTCGGATTACGACATTGAATTGAATTGAGTGGCCCCTTCCCTGTGTGTCCTATTGATATTCATGGCACCGTAAACTCGTGTCGTGTCTCTGCGTGTGTGCGTCATTCCTGAAATCACACACTCACAGATACAAAAGCATGGTCGTAAAAGTTCAGTCTAAAGCTCCAAAGCGAGATGATGACGTACTCTGCGTGTAGACATTTCAGTCTGTATATTGTGCATATTGAAATATCCAAAATATCTTATATTTGTAAACAGAGGAAGTATCTTCAAAGACGGCCTAAACTTGTAGTGTTTTCTCCCACTAGGCCAAAATGGTCCTACCTTCCATGCAAATATTTATTCTCCTTAATATATAACACGGTATGAGCCTCTCCTGCTATTTTCAGGTAAAAAAAATCCTGAAATTTGGTAACATTTTTTAATTTGTAGGCTTTTTTTAGTTCATGATCAGTTTTAAAATCCAGGAACATTTCAAATATTTTGAAAATTCCTGAACATGTTCGAAAAAACTTGAAAATTTATTAAATCCACGATCATTTTTTGAATTTTGGGAAGATATTTTAATTTGGAAAATTCAATCTTGGCCATTTTTGATGGTGTGGTCCCTACACAAGCAACTCTACGTGGATCTCAGCCTTTTTTGCGAGTAAAACTTGCGACCTATTCATCAACTGTCAAGGTAGTATAAAAAACACTAGAAGTAAAAACTACATACAGGTTCATAGGTCACTTGGCGACGATTACAAGCACTGGAGTGAGCTGAAGGCGCGTCATCATCATCGCCCCTCCATCATCGGAGCCAGGCAAACCTTGTTATAGTAGACAGTCGAGAAGTTGTCATGCTAAGGCCCCAGAGTACCAGTGCACCAGATCAACAAACCGCCACTAACGAAGAGAATGGTACATCAGAAGGATCCAACATATAGACACACAAACACAGACAAACGAAGATCCGATCCAATCGGATCCAACAAAAACAAATGCCTACGGAATCTCGCAAGATCCATGGAAGACAAATCTCCACATGCCCACCAGTGACACTAGAAGACCACCGGGATGGGGGCTCGATGGGAAGAACATTATTCCACCTTCAAGAAGCCGTCGTCGCCTCGCCTTTCTCAACAGGACACAAACCCTACCAAAAGTCATATAAAAATACCTAAATTAAAGCCCTCCGCCCGCGAAGGACCGGGCTCCACCGCTCCTACATGGCCCTAAGTCCACAGGATACGAGGCAAACCGGTGGCTGCGTGGCGGAATGCAACGGAAACCCTATCATTGGGTGCCCTGGGGGCGTGAGGAGCAAATGGGTATTTTTTTTTTCTAACTAGTACGTGGATCTCCATCAACTAGGGTATTAGAGTGAAACCTGAGGATAAATCCGTCGTAGGTACTCCCACCGTTCACAAATATAAGATGTTCTAACATTTTGGTGAATTTGATGTATACAAGCACGTTTTAGTGTATTTGTTCACTCATTTCAATCTGTACATTAAGTATATTGTAATATCCAAAATATCTTATATTTGTGAACAGAGGAAGTATCTTCAAAGACAGCCTAAACTTATAATCTTTTCTCCCACTAGGCCAAAAAGGTCCTAGCTTCGTTTTAAATGTTTATTCTCCTTAAAATATAACACGGTAGGAGTCTCTCCTGCTATTTTCTGGTAAAAAAATCTTGAAATTAATTTGGTAACATTTTTTAATTTGCTGACTTTTTTTGTTCACGAATGTTTTTAAAATCCAGGAACATTTCATACATTTTAAAAAATCTTGAACATGTTTGAAAAATCTTGAAAATTTATTAAATCCACGAACATTTTTTGAATTTCGGGAAGATTTTTAAATTCGTGAAAATAAATCTTGGCAATTGTTTTAATCACGAAAATTTTAATCTTGAACACGTTTGAAGTCGGAACCTTTTTAGAAATTTGGGTTGAAAAAAAATGGCTAAAACCGGTCAGCCCAGCATGCCGTAGCCTGTAGACCAGACGCCCAGAACTGCTTTATGGACCGGCCTGCTACCAACGGGAGGTGCGCGATTGGTTGTTAAAAAAAGGTTGAGCCACCGTTCAAAAGAAAGCAGTTGAGCCGCTGCAGTAGCAATATGCCGTGACCATGATGGAAGCTTTCAAGGCGCATCAGCGATAATTGTGAAGGGGGTGTTTGATCCGCCAACTCTTGAAGCTCTTGCTGTCCGGGAAGCACTAGCACTTGCTGAGGATCTCAACATACAGAGAGTACATGTTGCATCAGACTGCAAGATGGTGATAGAGGATATCAAACAGAAGAACCCGGCCAGCTACGGGGCGATCTTACATGAAATAATAGACCAAAGCTCTTCTTTCAGTAGTTGTAGTTTTGTTCATGAATTTAGGAGCTCGAATTTCGAGGCTCACAATCTAGCGAAGCATGTTTTAAATTTAGGGGTGGGCCGCCATGTGTGGTTAGGACACCCTGGTAATCTCTCTTCTGTACCTCTGAACATTGGGTCGGTTTAAATAAAGCTTCGCGTGGATTGTCTCAAAAAAAAAAGTTGAACCGCTGCCGAGGCTGCACCAATAATTGGCTCGCGTGTTTGCCTAACTAGAAAATACCCCGCGCGTTGCTGCGGGAACTTGCTGTGACTTTTCTTAATGGTCCATAGCAAAAAATATGAACTATGTCACAGTACATTAGCATGCCAAACTGCTTAAAAAGACAATATATTACAAATGAGAGAGGAGGCAAGGAGAAGAAAGCATAAAAGCGGTGGGTACATTGCGAAAGCTTCTGAACTTATCCATACAATTAACTTTTCTATCGAGCGTACAAACAAATTCCCTATTCTATTTCAAATTCATCATTCCATTCTATTCCCTTCTATTTACTATGAATGGCTATAGAGTCGAGAAGGCCTTTCATTTGTAACTCGCCGGAACAACAATGGAAATTAAATGACTAAAAATGTATGAACTTTAGTTATGGAGCAAAGTTGTGCGTAAACACCATGAGGAAACTATAAATATGTCTAGTTGAGAAACCGCAGTTGAAGGAAAATAGCATCTTTTTACTAAAATCTTTAACAAAGTAGTTGACACATTGTTATTCAATTGCAAAAATTGTGATGAGAGAAATATGTGTACTTTTACATATGAGAGATGGCAATAGGGACCAGTTAGAAGTTATTAGTTGCTTGAGTGTAATTTTTATTGAAGGTATATGCCACTGTAATATCTTATATTAGATATAGAAATTAGACTTGATGCAATAGTTTTTGGATGCAGATTGTGCAATCTTGAAAGAAACGTGCGGTTTGCATACTTCTCCAAATAACTTCAAAGTGAATAATCTTATTCATGTCAACTGAAACCTAATATCAATGAAAAATATCATAATAACCTGGGATTACCTGGCCCGGTGACTTGAGAATCAATAATGTAAAAAAAATGGTGAACAGCCACTTTGAATAAACAATCTTATACCGGATAATATAAATTGATGACCCCAGACGGTTGAATGCCAATATTTATCTTTCTTTTTTTCTGAATCCAAAAGAGATAAAGATGAACATGCCCTAAAGAAATGCAAAGTCTGATACCATGTGAGCCATGTGTCGATCCCATATTGTACTGGCATGTCTTCTGGATAACTTGGAATATCTGAACATGGTTCAAACCTGTAATATTTTGGACAAACTGTAATCAAAATAAACATGGTTTAAACCATGCACTTTTTCATGAATGTGCCAAAACAAAACTTTCATCAGAATCCAGAAAGACAACGTCAGAATGCAGAGCACAATTGTCAATTAGATATACCTGGAACATCAATATTTGAAAAGTAACATTGGCTGACAAAAATAATAGGGAGCTTAATTCACTAATATATATTGTGGCGGTAAAGGAGCTAGACAATAAGAGTATTGGGATGAGGGGGATCCGGATGAAACCTGATACAGTAGGGCACAATAAACAAATTTTGATGTCCCACAAACGGATGGATGCCAGAGGAACAGTGAGCAGCCGATTACACCTCCTTCCTCGTCATCAGTAATCCTTCACAAAGGGCTATGTAGCTCGACTGAAGTGAGAGAAAATTTCTTCATGCATTGAGTTGTCGGCAGATCTGGTAGAGGGTGACCTCTGCCGGCCGGCCACCTGACGCCCACGGGAGTGTCCTCCCCATGAACAGCAGCTGGAGTGATAGGTGGAAGAACAGACGCACAGTTAGCAGTTGGGGTCGCGCCGAAGCGGCATGGCTTGCAGGGGTTCGCGGGGTGGCTCGGCGAGGTCAGACGTGGCGGCGCCGATGGGGAGGCGGGCTAGCGGGGTCATGGCGACGCCGTCGGGATCATGTGGCGGCTCGCCGGGGTCACACCGAATGGCGTTCCTGGCTCATCCGGGGTCGTTAGGCAGCGTCGCTTCAACTCGTCGGGTCACTGTCGTGGAGTGTTGGCGATCTGGATGCAGATGGGGAGGACAGGAGGTGGTGTATATCTAGATTGACTCTTCAGTTTCAGATGTGTTAGAGATATATTTGGGTTACATGTATTTGGTAGTTTAGGATTCCTACCTTATCTCTAGGAGAGGCGTCTTGCCCTCCAAGTCTTCTACTCAATATATACTCGCCCTCGAGGCTCAATAATACATCCTTCATATTCCGCAACAATCTCTCTCTCCCTTCTAACATGGTATCAGCCTAATCACGATCCAAACCCTAGCCGCCGCCGCTTCCGCACCCGCGCGCCGCCCCCGGGGCGGTCGGCCTCCATGACCGCCGCCGGGGGCCGCGCCGCCCGTACCTAGGGTTCGTCCGCCGGCCGTGTTGGCCGGCTGCCCTAGAGAGTCTTTTTCCCGATCCTTTGATCCGGGTTTTTTCTCTATCTCGCCGGTTGCTTTGATCGGCGTCTACTTTTTGGTTTTCCGGTCTATGTGATCCGGTTTGCGTCGCCCGCCGCCGCCGTCGACCCCCGCGCCTCTACTCCGACATCGGCGTCGATTTCACCGGCTGCTTCGTCATCAACCGCGCGGCAAGGCTGGACGCGCCGCCCAAGGGACGTCTTCGTGCGTCGCTGCCGGCCGCTCGTCCGCGCGGTCTCCATCGCCGGTCTGTCTTCGTCGTCATCGCCCGGGACATCACCGACAATGTCGCTATCGACTCCGATCTGCGCGTCGTCCCCGCCATGGCGCATACAGCGGCGCCGTCGGTCTAATCAACCGATCACGCGCCTGTCTTCGCCAAGCACGTCCCCGAGCACGCGCCTACCGCCGATCGAGCCACAGGTTGCCATCGCATCGTCCCTACGGACCGCTGCGTTGCCGCCCGAGGTCTTCCCGTCGGCTGCCCCGACTCACGCGCCGCTACCATCGACGCCCCTACGGGCGGTCGCGTCGCGGAACGTGGTCCACGCTGCCGCCCCGAGATCCTCCCACCGGCTACCCCTGTAGCCGCCGCCGCCGCCTCCGTTTCACCCCTTAGGGTGATCACGTCGCGGCACGCGGTCCACGCCGCCTCCCGACGGGCCATCGCCCTCGGCTAGTGGTTCTCCGCGCGGCTACCCCGACCTGCGAGCCTCCGCTACACCGCCTCTTCAGGCTGTAAAGCTGCGGCATGCGGTCACCGCCGCCGCCCGAGGCCGTCCCCGCGGTTGCACCGACCTGCGAGCCGCCGCTACACAACCTCTACGAGCTGTAGCACTGCGGAACGCGGTCCCCGCCGCCGCCCCGAGGTCTTCCCGCCGTCACCCCGGCCCGTCTGCCGCCGCTGCGTCGCCCCTTCGGGCCGTAGCGCCGCGGCCCGCGGTCCACGTCGCCGTCACCGCGCGTCGACCTCCCGTGGTATGCGCCGCGCCGTCTCCCTTGGCGCGGGAACGCCACCGTCCGCGCCGGTCTTCGTCACGCTGTCAGGGTTCTTCGCCTACTTCGAGCACCGCCGCCGCACTCCTAACCTCGCCGCCGCCGCCGCCGTCAGGCCGCCGCGGTTGCTCTTCTTTGGCCGCCGCCGCCACTACCTTCGTAGCCGCCGCCGCCACCCGTCCACCCCCTTCGTCTTCATCCAGCACCAGCTCGTCGCCAGCGTCGCCGTCATCTACCCCGACCGCTTCATCTACTCCGACAACCGCGGGCGACATTGGCCCCGCGCCGATTGGCGCCGCAACCGTCGTCGAGTCCTTCTCTGCTGGCCTCTCCGACTTCTCCGACATGGCGTACAGCTCGTGCAGGTCCCTCGTCTACGCATGCCCGGTGCTGGCAACACCGATGCGTGCCTTCATCCACGACGCGTCCCCGGGCCTGGCAAGCCTGGTCGGCGCTTCGTCAACTTCGTCTTCGTCCATCTACGCATGCCCGGTGCTGGCAACACCGGTGCATGCCTTCGTCTACGATGTGTCCCCGGGCTTGGCAAACCCGTCGCGACGCGTCGTCAACAACATCTTCTTCCCAGCGCACCACTACTTCGACACCCTTGCGCCCATGCTAACTCGGCGCCCCCTTGCGCCTGCGGCTCCATGGCGACTTCCTCGACACCGGCCACCTCGACATCGACATCGACCACGGCATTCTTCGCACGGCTACCTCGACCACGGCTACACCATCCTACGCTCTCGGCTGCATCGACATCGGCACAAAGGGTTATCATCCGCTTGAGCATCTTGTCGGCTTCCGCTACAGTCAACGCGTCCGCGAGGCGACACCGTCCACGACGCTCCCGCTAGGACTGCGGGGGGATGTCAGTCCGTCGGCTGCTATTCTCTTCAGTCTGACCGTCCGCGTCGCTCCTGTTGTTCGCAACGCTACGCTACGACTGCGGGAGGATGTTAGAGATATATTTGGGTTACATGTATTTGATAGTTTAGGATTCCTACCTTATCTCTAGGAGAGGCGTCTTGCCCTCCTAGTCTTGTACTCAATATATACTCGCCCTCGAGGCTCAATAATACATCCATCATATTCCGCAACAATCTCTCTCTCTCCCTTCTAACAAGATGGTGGAAGGGGAATCGACGATTTGTTTCCGGTGGAAGTGGAACCAGACATGAGGAGCGATGGCTTCGGCTCAATCAAAGAGGGATCCGTGGTCGCCTATGGTGGGTCCTACTGATGGTAACCGAAAGCTGATATGGACGTTCTGTATTCAGGTGGGCCCCTCATGTAAGCCTGTAAAAAACGCTGATGTGGCAGGGCTGCTGATGTGGATAGCCTGCATGTTTAGATAAATAGGTTTGTGGGGGTGAACTTCTTAAGTATATAGGATAAGAAACCTAATTAAGCATCTTCTGATCTAGGAAGTATATAGGCCCGTATACGCAGCGTGGCCTAATCATCGGCCCATATAGCTGAACGGCGTAGTGCTCGCTCTCTGCCGTAGTAGGACCTCCGTCATTTCTCTTACTCATCGAGCGGCCAAATCCTATTTGGCGCCTTAAGCGCCTGATTTAGTTCATTTTACAATCGGGCGCATACCCCCCTGCCTTCCTTCGCTACTAACGGGCCCGGCCCATCCCTCCTTTTGGTCATATGTTTATAAGGCAAAAAAGGCACTGGAGGAGAATTGAACCTGGGACCTTCAACATCAAGGAACGCTGCAATAACCACTACGCCAACTCTCCCATTGTAATCTTTTACAGCTTTTTCCTCCCTTTCTTCTTCCATCTTTCCTTTTTCCCTTTTTCCAAAGTTTATTTTTCAAATTCGAGAATTTTTCTTTTTCTTCATGTTTTTTTTCTGCAAAATGGATGAACATTTTTTGTTCAAATTCAATGACATTTTTCCATTTTTGATGAACTTTTTTAAAGTTGATGAACTTTTTTTTCGAATTTGATGAACTTTTTTCATATTCGATGAACTTTTTTTGAATCCGATGAACTTTTTTTAGAATTCGATGAAGTTTTTTCAAATTCGATGAACTTTTTTCAAATCTGATGAACTTTTTTTCAATTCTGGTGAACTTTTTTGAAATTCGATGAACTTTTTCAAAGTCGATGAACTTTTTTTCGAATTTGATGAACTTTTTTCAAATCCGATGAAGTTTTTTTAGAATTCGATGAACTTTTTTCAAATCTGATGAACTATTTTTCATTCTGGTGAACTTTTTTGAAATTCGATGAACTTTTTTCAAAACCGATGAACTTTTTTCAATTTTGATGATTTTTTTTAAATTCGATGGACTTTTTTCAAAATTGATGAACTATTTTTCTAAAAACTGTAGTACATACTGTAGTAAACCGGTTGGGTTTTTCTAAGAAAATCAGTACCTAATGTGGCAGTTTTTGGCGAGAGAAAAAAAATGATCGTGCTGGGACCAGCGATCGAGCGGGAGCCAACGAAGGAAAGCGAAGAGGGAGCGATAGTTTAATGGGCCGGCCCAGAAGGAGGCGCGCGCGGGCGCCACGATCGCTTGCTGGCGCTGAAGGCGCTGACGAGGACTCCATCGAGCGTATCTCCCAGTCCTCAAAAAAAAAATCGAGCGTATCTCCCAGGACCCAAACAATCACGATTTTAGCCTTCTGAACAAGCATTAACTTACGGAAAGATGGCAGACCGTCCACGGAAAAAGCTGTTCAAAATATGCATTCGCCGTCCCTCTGAATTTCGTTCCCGTGTTTCTTCGGCAGTCGACAAAAACGTCATCCAAACAAATAGGTGTCGGACTACCGATCAACCAATGATTGAGATGGCTCATGTCTCTACCATCTTGTGTTGTTACCCTGGAAAACATTGCGACACGAGCGAAGAAATTCTTGATGTAGGACACGGCTTTCCACACTAAGAAACAACACCGCAAGAAATAAGCAGCAGCACACGACACGACGGGGCTAGGGGCGCGGACTGGCTGAACGATCGCACCTTCCAACTTCGACGGACCGACACTTCCCTTGAAAGTTACCTCCGTGCCTACTCCAGTCATGTGTCCGATTGACATTCACCGCACCGTAAACGCGTGTCGTGTGCTTGCGTGTGTGCGTCACTCTTGAAATCACACTCACAGACACAAAAGCATGGTTGTAAAAGTTCCCGTGTAAAGCTCCAAAGCGAGATGATGATGTCCTCTGCGTGGAGATATTTCTATCTAAAATTTTGAACCGAACTTTAACTCCTTTATCAGCCAAGAAAAGTGTCTAAAGAGTCCGGCACCACGTAACAGGTACATGCACCAACTTTAAACCTACATCAACAATTTAAGAAGTAACCCCAGGGCAATGATGCTTGCCTAGCCATAGTTTAGCCGCGATAATGCGATACCTATGTAGGATCAGGAACCCCACATCCCAAAGAGGATAATCATCCAAAGTACCTCTGCGAGCGACACGTCATGCCATCAACCCAATTAAGATGCTTTTGCTTTCAGAATCAGCCCGATTATCATACTGGGATCTCGTCGATCAGAGCTGGTCACCACGTTAGCTGTTTCTCTTAGATAATGTGTCACCACGTTAGTGTGGCCAAAACGGACTCGGCGAGGCGATTATAATGCCATTTGGGGCCGAGAAGATGACAAATTTAGTTCGGCGCGCAAAGTAAGTACGGCCCGTGCCTGCTTCGCTAATCGCCCGCTTTGTGTTCGGCCGATCAATTTGAGGTTTTCTTCCTGTATTAAATCCTTGACTACGACCGATGAGTTGAAAACCTGCAGTTGAAAGCCAGACCAATGCGGCGTTTTTTCTATTCAGACCTCAATTTCCAGCCAAATCCTTGACTACGACCGATGAGTTGAAAACCTGCAGTTGTGATGAAAACGCAGAATATACTATTCTAGTGGTGCATTATTACCCCGCATTATCACGGCAGGCTTAAAATAGCATTGCTGTCAAACATCTCCGGCACGTAATCGTAACCACCAGTAAAAAAAGAGAAGAAGAACAAAGGTTCAGACAACAACGTATCTAGTTGAAATCGTCTGTATCCAAGTATTCAGACTTTACTTTTTCTCTTTCCCAGTATCGTATTCGCTGAGATGGTGATGAGGATGAGGATGATAACACACAAGATTCCACTTTCTTGTTGCTCCTGTGGAACCAACCGGCGAACTCATGTGGCTTCCATGTGGAGCTCAAATTATGTGCAGCCGGCCGGCCACGAGAGGTGACTCGTCAGGGCTGGCTGCATGTAAGTGGGAGGTCAACCCTACCCACGGCATTATTGCTTGATCTGAAGCTGCACATGATTTGTTTTCTTCTATTGCATACTACTAGTTTTATTTTGGCAATTTGTTCTTTGCATGACATGATTGGGCAGGCAATGAAATACTCGTATGAGTGCACAGATATAAACAGTTTGCAAAAGCAGAGCCCCAACTGGAGTCAACTGTGACACCATGAGACAGACAGACCAGGCGTAATGGACCTTTGGGGGGAAACAAGTCCTAATAATTGAACTTTTCTTTGGGGCCTGATGGGTTAAACTAGCTCTTTGATTGCTCTAGGGGGCATGCCCAGGTCAAACCAAATAGGGAATAATGGATGCTGATGTTTTGAGAAAAACAATGGCATGATTTCAGCCTATGGAATCCCCAACAGGCCATTCCCTATGTTTCATCACAAGCTACTACTAGTAATTGTCTAGAGAGGGCAGATGGGCCATGCTGCAAGTAGTAGACTAATAATCGAACCGAAGGTTTCTGTAATGCAATTCCTCGGCTTATCCATATGGCTTTCTGAACGAAATGTGCTTTAAAATTTGCTTGAAATGTGGCCATGTTAAGAGATCAAAGTTGGGAAAGATTTCATGGTTGCCACTGCAATGCCAGTGCGTGCGTGCGTCCAAAACTAGAGATTGCGCAGAGCGCCTAGGAAGGCTGTCAATGGCGTGCATCGCGTGGGCGAGGCGACCATAATGCACACACACCTAACCGGCGAAGGGCAGGGGGCATGTTACTCTAACATGCATGCCGGCGCCAATCAGTGCTCGCCGGGAGGCGATGATCCGCCGTCCTACGGGCCATGCCTACCGGCCGGCCACCTTTATTTCCTTTAACTGCCGCGGCCTCCGATGATGTGGTCCCTCTGCCCTCTGCTGCCTTTTGATCCATCCATCACTTCTTGGATCAAGCAGCTCTACTAAACTACGCACATCACTGCCGGCCGCTACTGCCTACGACTCCGTTTCTTCCGTTTGGGATGAACTGGGGCCACTCAAATTTTACCCTCCTTTTCCCCTTCGATGACCGAGAGAATTCTGCTCCGGTGATTTTTCGTCGTAGCCGCAGGTCTCGTTTCGGCACCTTGGAACGAGCGGTGCCTAGGCATTAAAACCGTTGCAAGATTTGAGAGGAGGGGAGATGCTGCCCGCCACTTGCATGTGGACCAGCGGCAGCGTGCGTGACATCCGCATATGGCCACCGGGGAGCCATGGACGGACGGACGGCCAGGGGAGACTAACATGCTTCACGCCGTTTGCCAGAGTTGACCCGGGAGGATTTCCGGCGGCACACCACACCACACCGAGCACGCCATGAGAGCGGCATGATTAGTCTCCTCGCCTCGGTGGTGGCGGATTGGTCAGTATCTTGGCAATATCACCGTCATCCGTACGCGTGCGTGGCATGGGGATCTCCAATCCCGTGAACTTGCTTCCGGGATGCGCCAGTGTTTATTCAACGCAACGGTTATATATGGCCGGTTCAGCTTCAGTCGGCTTGTGTGTGTGCGTGTGGAGGAGTAAACAATGGTGACACGCAGGGTCACGCGGCGTACGTCCGTCTAGTTGATTTTTCGCCGATGCCCTGGCGGACGGTGATGCTGGCCGGGAGAGTTAATTTCAGCGGCGCGGTAGCCCTAGCGAGACGGTGATGCCACGCCACAATGGTTGATGCACACTCGGTCGTCGTCGGCTCGGCTCCAAGGTCGCCGGTGCAACAAAGCTTCCAACTGCATGAAGAACAGTCAGATGCATGGGACCGATGGTCATGCAAGCGTCTAAGAACCGATGCCTGATGGCCTCTGAACTTTTGAAGGTTTACCGTGTGGTCATCGTCGCCGGCCCATGGTCTTCAGGGGAGGTCATTAGTCAAGCAGGATATCGTTTTTTTATCCCCGGCTATCAGACTGCTTTTGCCACGCCCATCAACTTCGGTCCAATCGGCCCTTTTTCAGATTTGGGCACGCACGGAAAAGGAGATAAACCTCCGTGAAACATGTTGCAAGAAGATTAATCGTGACAAGGACAACGGCAACTTTATGTGCATCTTTGTTCAAAGCTAGACTCCAATGCATCAATGCGTGATGATGGTCCTCGGGTTGATGATGGACGGTGACATCTCGCGTCCCGTTTTCTCTTTCTTCCGGAATGCGATATGTGATGAAATGTTTGTACAGCCTCTGTCCTTTTTGCACTCGATGCACAGCTATAGCTGCTGTTTTATCCGGAAAATTTATAAGCGCAATTCTAACGCGGATCATCGAATGGCTCACAAATTTTTAGACCGTATGGTTCGGATACTTCTGGACATCCAACAGCGGTCACCAAATTTGCATGGACCGGTCCGAACGTCTGAAATCCTCTAAACTAGTACCAAAGTGAGGAAGATTTGCAGACATTCGAAACTTCGCCGCTCAAGATTTAAATAAAGAGGACCCGCTCAAAAGCCCCATTCGGAGACCGCATTTTTCCTGGCCCGTCCATCCTCCTATGCTTTGTATCCACGCTACTGGACTACGACGCCACCTTTGTACCACCCGTATGCCGCCCAAGCCTTGTCGAACCACCGCCGCTCAATCCATGTGCTTGCCCGACTTTGCCTATGCAACCATTCCTCCATGGAACCGGCCGCATCCCATGTATCACATGCCCTTACTGACACCGCCCACGGCGGACACCACGTCTGGCAAGTGTTCGGTCAAATGTCATCGCCTGCTTTCCGCCGTTCTCGCTGTTACTTTGAAGCAAACATGATGGATTTGAACAAAGAGTATTTCTACGTTGAGTTCATAATTTGTCTTCGTCGGATAATGAAGAAACGACTATTCTTGAAGAGGCAGAGCATGTGCAGGAGTCTCAACTACAAGGGTTCAACAAAGAGACGTTGATTGTTGAATTCGCAGAGGGCACGAGGCCATATGATGTTGTACAACGACTACTTTGCCCCTAATGCACTATTCTAACCCTATTTCTGCCGATGCGGCGAAATGTGCTTGAACGCATCTACTAAAGTGTCAGGGCCTATGATTATTACTTCAAGCTGAAGAGGGATGTCACTGAACAGATTGGGTTTTCTAGTTATCATAAGTGTACAACTGCTATGTGGATGCTTGCATGTGGCATGCGCCGGATCCATGGGACTGGTACCTTCGGATGACTTAAAGCACATGCCTTAAAGCCATGGTTAGATTTGCTACTATAACGGTCAAGGTGTTTGAACTTTGGACAAGAGTACTTGGAGAACCAAATGTCGCAGACACAACCTAGCTCATGGCACTTGGAGAATCAATAGGGTTTCCAGGTAAGCTCGGATCCCCGGATTGCATCCATTGAACGATGGAAATTGGAAGAACGACTCATATGCTCAACATGGGTAATAGCGGGGGCATTGCAAAAAGCTCACCATCATTATTGAAGGAGATGCATCGCAAGACCTCTGGACTTGGCACTCTTTCTTTAGCATGCCTCGATGGCTTGATCTCATAATGACATCAATGTGCTGCAGCAGTCTTCGTTGATGGCAATGTTGTATGCGGATGAATCTTCTGCGTGCAGCTACACTATCCATGGCCATGATTACAACATGGTGTACTATCATTGTGATGGTATCTATCATCCGTGGGCGACCTTCGTCAAGACCATCTTTGAGCCAATGGGTAATGAAAACGTTGACTTTGCCCAAAAACAAGACGGTGCTAGAAAGGATGTGGAGAGGACATCTCGAGTTCTCCAAGCTCATTTTGAAGTTGTTCGCAGACCTACTAATCTATGGGATCCATAAACATTGTGAGTTTTTATGCCAGCTTGTGTGATCATGTACAACGTGATTGTGGTGGATGAGGGTGAGAGGGTTTGCCCAGGTCTACAATTTCAAGAATTCGGTGATCCTATCTGGCTTCTGGAATAGAATTCGGCGGTCGAGGATTCTCTCCAGATGAATAAGCAAATTCGTCATCAGGGAACTCACGAGCAACTTTCGAATAATCTAGTTGAGCATACGCGGACGTTACAAGGAGATAACTAGAGCATGTGTCTGAATAAGTTGAATTCAAATTAAACTATTCTATTTGAAAAAATCATATTTGGATTGTAATATTTATATTTTAGTTATTGTTGCATTGGAACTCAATTAACAAAATAATTGTGCTATTTAACTTTGATTATTTTTAGTACTCCAGGCATAAAAAATGTGCAGGTGGACATTTGAGACCACGATTGGATAGCTGGTGCCCCGAGCGTTGTTCAGGGACACATCTGGATGTGTTCCGGGACATTTGGTGTCGTCCGTTTGGTGATTTGCGCTAGATTTGCCTGACATGGTATATTTAGTGCCCTTTTGAAACATGTCAGTGTAATATAATTCTTGATGTGTATCCTTGCAACAAAGAGTATAAGAAGTTTGTCCCTATGTACAACATACGGCCAAAAATGCATCACCATTGCGATGTTTCTCTTGATATGACATTTTTTTACAGTCAAAGGTATCTCTTTATTTATTGGAAAAAAAAGGTCACATCATTGACTAAAGAAATATAACTAGGGGAGGAGGAACATCTATTCATGTGCTAGAATCATTATATTTAGCAAGCTGGGCAAGTTCATGAGCAATCGTATTTGCCTCTCGGTTCTCATGTTCAAAGGAAACTTTCACAAACTCTCTAGACATGAAGTAGCAATAGTTGAAAATCATGGCTGAATTACCCACGGCATGCATGTCACTCTTCATGGCCTCAATAACTTCAGTGCTATCAGAGTTAAGAATCAACCTGTTACATCCCATCCCGTCAGCCAACAACAGACCCTCCTTGAGTGCCATAGCTTCGGCAGTCACAACATCATAAACTGCAGAGATTTTGGAGTTTCTGGCAGCAACAAACCTACCCTTGTTATCTCTGATTATAGCCCCAGTAGTGCCTTGGAGTGTGTCCTCGTCGAAAGAAGCGTTGAGCAACAAACCGAGGGTGAGGAAAGGGACTTGGAATCCTCCTCATAGACATCATAGTCCAATACAACATCATTAGTCATCACATTCTTTTGTCACTTCGGTCAATCAGCTTATCAACTCATCAGATTAAATTTGTGTTTCAATGTATTTCTAATATCCATAGATGTTTTATCGTTACCAACTTATCTGAAATAGTAAAGCCAAAAACAAATCAAGATTAGCATATTTTTCTCCATTTTGACGACTAACTCGTCTCTTTACAATGCCATGCATGATGATATAATACGGATCATGCTTTTAGGTGCTAAAGACTTCCAAACTCTGCCTGAGACAATTAACAATCTCATGAAAGCCTCCAACATTTACGATGATATACTGCGAAAATCAATATTACCTTACCAAATGGGAGACTAAAATTTTCATTCGAAATTGCAAGAAGTACGATAATCATGTTGTTTAATAAGATTTTACATAATTTAGAGTAACACTAAGTTTTTCCCTTTTTATGGTTACTTTGCCACAATTGATCATAAGTTAATTCCAATGCAATACATTTTTGTGAACAGAAGAGCCAGATTAATCTATGAGATTTAGAGATTAAACGGAGATTGAATGGTTCAATAAATTGACTACTGCAAACAATCAGGCAATTTGTAAAGAGACAAGCCCATATTATTGGACAAGACTTTACGTCCATTTATCACTTATTGCATGAGTGTGGATTTGCATTTATGCCCTTCAAGTCTTAGTGTAACTCAGAAGTGTATTGATAATTCCAATATGTCTTTGATCGACACAACGCCGATGTGCAAACCAAATCACTATCATGTGTTTATCATATCCCTACTTTCCTTAAAATAAAAATAGATGTTTTAGAATCAGGAGATGAAATTTAAAATCTAGCAAGAGAAAGGAATTCCAAAAGTTAAGAAAAATGAAACACCACTCAAGCATGGTAAATAAAAATTTATCCAGAAGCAAATATGTGTCTCAATAAAATATCGAAAATCATGTCTGCTATAAAAAAATTAGATCAAAAGTGAAAATTCTAGCGAAAGTTGACTTTTAAAATATTTTTCATATTATTTACTTTCAAATTTTTGTCATTTTACTCACACATGTTTGCTTTTGATTTTACTCACACTTGTTTTTGCTTTATAAAAAAAATTAAAGATATGATTTTGGTAAATTCTAGGTATATATAAATTTTCTTGAATAAAATTGATGATGTGGCATACCCATGGTTATGATATGGTTTACATACATGCGGAAGATCAAAAACAACTCAGATGGATCAAAAGTACGAACACCTCGCTTTTGATTTTATATTTAAATGTGCCATCTGCAATATCCTTTTAACAATGTTGTTATGTTAAATTCTACTCTACTATATCCAAAACAAATTTGTGGCTTGGCATACCCGAGGTTATGATGTGTCTTACATGTAGGTGGACGGTCAAAACAACTTGGATGGACCGAAAAATGTGAATCCCTTTGCCAAGCCTAGGACTTGAATCCGGATAGGCTGGCTCTAGCACAAAGAACCTACCCCTCTGAGCTTCCTCCATTCACGAAAACCAAAGGCATCTGAACAAATTTGTATATAAAGAATCGTCGAAATGCCTAAACAAAAAAAATTCCCACAAAAAGAGACTGGAAAACAGTTATTCTAGTTTTTTAGGACTCTAACTAGGAGAATGTTCTCTCCCTATTGCCCTGGTGAGAATGCGCGAATGACACCGTTTGCCCAGGCTGAACGATGCTATGCGTCCTCTTCCTCATACTCCACTAGAGGGTTGCCATGTCCATGAAAACAGAATTGATATGTTGCAATAGAGAAACTTGCCATTTGTTCTTGGTTTTCATTATGTGGCACTGAAAATTGGCATGATATACAAAGTAGACTTTCCCCATGTTTAGGATTTTACCACGCTACGTCGTAGAATTCTGCCATATGATATTGGATTGACCTGCTATAGCACAGAGAGTTGTCACACTTGTCTAGAAATTGTCAAACTAGAACAGAAAAAATATGATGCCAAGCAGAGAGTTGCCACACTTTTTTTAATTGTCATGGTACGCATGGAAGTTGTCATGCTTTCGACTTCATGCATGCATGCGTCGTTCGCTCGTGGGGGGGGGGGGGGGGGGGGGGGGGATGGAGCGAAGGTTTGCGTAGTTTGCTCCAAGGGATAGATGAAACGAATGTTTGCATTGTCGCTCTGGCAGGTTCAAAATGATCGAATTGTATGCCATGGAGATTGCCAGTGTCACTGTGGAATCGGGTGCACCGCAGAGCGTTCTGCAAAAAATCCTCTCCAAAGCATGTTTGCTCTATAAGGGCATCTCCAAAGCCCGAGACAAACAAAGGAGGCTTTGCGGGAGTAGAGACATCCGTGGCGCCAATCAAAAGCTACCACATACCCCACATGCGGGCTGGGCCTAGTTTTGATTCATCATTTAGTTACTCCACATTAGAAGTGTAGATTTCTTCCTCGATCCGGCGCAGATTTATTCCTCATTTGTTAATTACTCCACATTAAAAGCGTAGATTTCTTATTCTGTTAATTACTCCTGATTAATTAGCTCGTTGGATCAACAGAGGAAAGAAATCCAGCACAGATGCGTGTAACCAATTCATGCATGTCCACGAGTAACTCTCTCATAACTGACGCACCTAAAATTACGGGAGTAATTATTTTTCTATTTACTAGAACAATGTCCGTGCGTTGCAACGAGATATAAATATTCCAGTACATTAGCTCATGATTTACCTATCAATAATAATGTAATTGTGTAAATAAATGTTCATCAAATTCTGACCGTGAATTACCTTATATTTTGATTAGAAGTTTGGTAAGTAAATTAAAATGAAATTGGTCCAGAAGGTAAGTAAATTAAGGTCATTAGCTTTTTTAAACACAATTAAAATGATTAATTATCATATATATGAAAAGTTAGACGAAGGGGTGATGGAAAGAAAGGTGAAATGCGAACAATACGTTCTTTTTAAGTGATAGAGATACCTCAAATGGCGGAAGGTTGGTCCAAATGACGGAAGATTGATTTCTATTCGGCCAAAGGTTGATTTTTTTTGTTGGCAGAAGATCAATTTGACGGAGTTAATTTCTTGAAAATCATTAATAGAGGTGGATGTTTGCGGCTGCGGTTGGATGGCCGGCTCTCGCATCAGTTTCCGGGACTCCCCCAGTCCACAAATGGATACGGTGTCCGGTTTACTGGTCAGTGTTGGAGATGCCCCGTAAAGATGTTATGTGCGAGTAGAACGTGTTAGAGCACAAGAACCACGGCCCCGATTCTGCTTTGCCACCAACATGTTGTTGGAACCGGGCTGATTTTTCAAGCACGTGTTGGTGATCAAAAGAAGGCGGCAGAAGAGCTCCAGATAGAAGAGGATAAAAGAAGTGGCGCAAGCGGCCACGGGTTTCAGACCCGATTCCGCGACCCGTATGGCGTCCCTCCGGACAAAATTGACCGGATCACGAGAACGTCGCCCGCAACTACGATTGTTCTTTGATTAAGTTTGTTCGGTTTCAGCGCCTTTTGGGCGCCTAGGGGCCATGCTACCAAACCATAGAAGGCGAGTAAGATCATATGTTCGCCGCACAAGAACATGGTGCCGTTTAGCCGTCAGAAGCAACCGAACGCGATTCCGTGGAAAACGGCGAGCCGTAACGGGATGGGGGCAAAGCATGTGGCCGGCCCTTTCTGCCCAACAAGCATCCAACACAACAGGAAGAAGCCATGAAACGTTGAAGCATGTCAAAGAACAAACACAGCTTGGCTTAGAGCCCCACCCAGGAGACTTCAACAAAGGCGTCTCTTCTGACTCAAGGAAGGTAAACCAGGACCATGCTGACTGGTAGTTGATGTTTTCCATCCAAAAAGCTAAAAAGGGGAATTAATTTTTCTGCCTCCTGCTCTTTGAGGCCATTGGAAGACCTTGAGGCAGAGGAGCAATTCCACTTTGCCTCTTCGGTCTCGTCAGGATCAACGGGTGGCTCTTCCTGCCGGGCACCTCCCTTTCATGACGCACACACGGGCCGTATAGCAGCTGCGCTCACGAGGACATACCTGGGACAGGTCCGGCCTGTGTAATTGGAGTACATGCATCATCCACAATTATTGGTGAGGAAAATAGAGGGAGGCACAAGAGAAGCAAAATTTTCTCACGAGAAGCAAAATGGGAAAGAGGCGCTGAAAATACAGTTGACCTTTTGCACATATGGTTTGATTTGATCATCTTACTTTGTTTATTGAAATTATTGTTACCTAATTCAAACAAACAAATAATTGTTACCTAATCCAGGCCATGACGTGGTGAATGGTGATGGTAGTATCTGCAGGGAAATGAACATTGTTTATGGTGTATCATTGCGTTCTTCTTGCGTGGTGACGATAACAGGTTCTAAACACAAATACATTTTATTTTATTACAAATTCGGTGACCATTGTGTTTATAAGTACAATCAGAGAGGAAAGTGATGTATCGATGTGACTTGCATAATAGACTAATGTGCTACAGCTTAGGGTCAACCATTACCTATTTATGCTCAAGCGCGTGTGATTGTCGTCGGAAATTTATTTAAGTTCATACTCCCAAAGTTTTGGAAGAATATTCTTGATTTTAACCATTATAAGCTTGTGTTTGGTTGTTGAAATGGACACCATACAATAGTCAAACTATTACAAAAAGAGAGAGTTAATACCATGATACATTTAGTTTAACATCACAGGCCAAATGTGCCAAGAGAATACCCATAGTGCTTGATTTTACCCACTTCGAAGCTTGTTTTTTGGTTCTTCAAATATATAATAGAAATATCAATTAAAAATAACTAATTAAGATCATGGTTGTTCATGCTAATCTTAATTTAACATCAGAGGTAAGATGTTCTAAGAGGATATTTATGATGTTTGATTTCAGCCTATTTGAAGCATAATTTTGGTTGCTCAAATCATTTCCATATATTTTGGGCAAACTGTGTGTAAAATATCAATGTTGAGACTGAGTCAATCCAATCATACCCGTACCCCATGGATCACTAGTCAAGGAGATGATCACACTGTGACATTATTAATGATGAAAATGATCCCACTTAAGTGGAGACGTTGTTACAAATACTTTCAGCAATGCTTTTTGAAAATTGATATGATGGTGATGAAGATGACTAACCTAAACTAAGACCGGTGTATGCACATATCACACATAGCAACTCTTCATGACATTTCCTTGTGATAATTGACATGAGTGGTGGTACACTTACCATGGATTTATTTAACTCTAGATCGAGACAACACAACACTACTGATGTCGCCGTATTACCGTTGGTCTAATTTGGCGGCTATTTTTGCAAAATTTATACTAAAAGGTGATCTTACTATCTCCTTCCCAAATTATACGAGTTTTTGGTAGGCTAAATGATATCTCTCCGTCCGAAAATACTTGTCATCAAAATAGATTTAAAAAATGTATCTAAAACTAAAATACATCTAGATACATCCCCTTTTATCTAGTTTGATGACAAGTATTTCCGGACGGAGGGAGTACTTCGTAACAACGGATTTCTTTGGGTCATGAGTTAGGCATAATTTCACCACAACGTGTAAAGGTCCGGTCATTGTTGGTTTTAGCTGACCACCCATTGCAAATCTGTAACCAAAATAGTATGGATCAAGACTGTTTCTTCTCTAGGAGTTGGTAGCTTCTCTTTCACGTTTTTTTACCTCACCTCCCATCATGAACTATTTCGTCTGGATTTTTCTGCCTTTCCTTTCATCACCCCTTCCATTGGTTTATTTTCGTCTCATCTCTCACCACTCACTCTCATGATTTATTTTCACCTCATCTCCCATCACTGAATGTTAAGGAAACAATAATGTACAAATTCACTCTTTCCTTGCAAATCAACACTTTTCTAATGTACAAAAATCACGGATCTAACTTTCCTAATTTACCAAAACCAACCAATCCCTCCCATCAATGCAATGTGCTTTAGTAAACAAAAATATATATTTTTAAGTAAACAAATAACATACAAATCCACTCTTTCCTAACAAAACTACATTTTTCTAACGTACAAAAGATCACAGATCTAACTTTATTAACTTATCCAAATCAACTGACCTCTGCCATCAGTGCAAAATAAATGACAGATTTTAAGAGAATAAATAACTGATTTTAAGAAAACCAAGATGTAAATCATGACACATCGTACACATAGAAACAAATCCCGTTATGAAATCCTAATGTACCCACTTAATAACTTGTTAAGGAATCTTATAAAAATTACACAGCATAAAGAACATTCAATTTTTAAGTAAACAGATCCTGAAATTTTAGGACGTAATCACCTTGTCAGTGTGTTCTGTTAAGCAAAATAAAAACATAATTTTAGGGCGTAATCCTATTGGTTTTTCACTTGTGTATTATCTTGTCTACCATCGGTTTCCTGCCCTCCTCACCCCACATTGACTTTTCCCGCCGAAAAAGAACCCCTCAAAGTTGGGTGCTCTGCTTCGCTGCTCTGCTCGTCCCGCTAGCCGCATCCAATGACCGCACTACCTGGGAATGCGGCCACTCGACAAAGGCGGCGATGAAGAAGCCGGACCCTTGGTACAGATCCGTGCTCCCAAGAGGCGTCAACGTCGGATCTCTCCGTCTCGCGGGGCCATCCTTGCCCCGCACACCGCGACGGGACTCCGCTGGCATGGAGGTCCATGCCCAAGCAGCCATCGCGGCTTCGTAGCATCGGATGCGGTGACGACGGCTCTAGGGAACGCATGACGATCGAGGGACTGGCGTGGCTTCCGTTCGTTGGTTTTGGCAGCGCCAGGGCCGTAGATCTGAGTCGCCGTCATCCAATTCGTTTCTTCCATGTTTCAATTTGGTACCTCCACTACCACAACCTCTTTTTCACCCTAGCTCACAGCATGTGTGTATAACTGCAGTGCATTGTTTCAGATCTCACCTCTACGAGGGCCACCTGAGCGGAATAATTTAATTATGGTTGTCTAAGTGGAATGGTGTTCCTACTTTAAAAAATGTGGCAGATTGCACTTCATTAGAGATGAGTTTGCAACAAAGTGTATGAGTGAGCGGTTCGTATATTTTCTAAATCAAACCATATAATTTTTTGGTTAGGATAAAGGGTAAATGCATTGGTTGGTTACTTTCAAGAGTTAATAACGGACACGATGCCTATCAGTTGCATGCCCAACAACGGATCATATATTTGTTCTATCATAATGGACGGTGTTCAATTTGTACGTTAGAGTGTGGCAATGACTTAGGAGACATCGGATTGCCTTCTTGACGCGCGCGAGGGGGGGGGGGTGTGGGGGAGGCGCGTCATGGCGGCTCAACCTTCTCCCCTTTATGGCGGTGAGGGATCGACACGAACACGTGGGGTGGGAATCAGGGCAGAGAGCACGGTGGTTGACGAGGGACTCCTACTTGACGGTTCATGGGAAATATCGTGTGAAGGAGAGAGGATGCCATGGCGAAGGCGAGGGCTCCTGCAAGAAATGTCCCGCTGCGACGGGAAACCAAGCGAGAAGGGGAGAGGCCTGTAGTAGAAGGAAAGGTTTTTGTATATTGGGCCCACATGTTGGAGATAACTTGATGTATAGTTCGGACAACCACATTCCCCTCCCCTCATATGGTCTGGATTTCGCCGGGGGAGGGGGGGGGGGGGTCTAGATGGTTGAATTTTGAGGAGCCTGTTGGGCGCGCGTTTGATGTCCAAACACACTTGGACGTATGAGGGAGAAATGAGCTTCTACATTGAAGACGACCTTAATTATCTGTTTGATCTTGTTGAATGTTCAACACGCTTAAAGAAATGAGCTTCTACCTTGAAGACGATTTTAATTATTTATTTGATCAATTTTCATGCGTTGTAGAAGATGACACCAGCAGAGGTGACCGCCGTGTTCTCCTCGGTCGCCTTCCTCCCTTGTGCAACCGGTACGCAATTCGGGTGGGTGACATCATCCATGTCTGAAACTTCAAACTTGAACTCAACACCGACTAGTGACCAGTGACCTCCCCTTTCTTGTTTGACCGGGGCTCTGCTCAAAAGCGACCAAACCATGCATGCTCTCGGTAAGATTAAGCGAGCGATTTCACTCGCTCACTGTAAGTTTGGTAGCAAGTCGATTTGGGCTAATGGAATCCTCCTACGAAACCACAGCAGCGAGAGATGGAGTGTGCGATGTGATGGACCGGGGACCTACCGGGTGACAAGGACAAGCATTACGGGCATGCGCATGACAACAACGCCCACCCATTTACTCGACCCCTTGATGATGGATAGACCCGAACCCCTGCGGTGTCCCCATCTTTGGATCCCAGAATAACTTTTAACTTTGCCTTGCACCATCCTGCCACCCATGATCTTATCATTTCAAAAGTGGAGAATTTGAATTGAATCATTGCCACGGATAATCAGCAAAGAACAACCCTGGATCGTTCGTAAACGAATAGCAGCATGCATGGTAATCTGAGTAACTTTGGAATGCTTCACCCTCAAAAAAAAAAAAAACCTTTGGAATGCTTATTTGAACATGAGCAGGTACGGCTAATGTGAAGCAGGAAAGACAGTAAAAAGTGTCAGTGTTACTGGGTCCGAACCGCTGGACTTTCTCTTGTTTCCTTTGACCAAACAAAAGTCGGCTTTGCTCACATGGGGCCGGGAAGCGCCGTGCAACCACCGCTGTGGTAGGCTTGACCTCTGACTTTCTGAGATCATCGTCGCGTCGACGGACCGTAGCTAGCTAGCATTGGACTGGGATGCGTGCTCAGAGCGTACTTCTCTGAACAAATGCTACTAGTAGTAGTGTCACGTGCCAGTGGTGTGGACGTACAAAACTTCGTTGCAAATACGTACTTGGTCTGTTTCGTCAGTGAGGATCTATAGCAGTATTACGTACAAGCCAGAAGCTGGACAAACATACGTAGAGGCGTACATAGCCCCTGGGTATACACGGAGCAGTACAAGGTACATCACTGTACTATATACGTAGAGGAGTAGTACAATAGAGTACTGTCGCCAATACGGACAAAGGCTGGCCACGAGATTGCCTCGAGAAGCGAACAAAGGATCCGTCTCATCTTCCAACGGAGGAAAACGGGCCGTTGTTTCGGCAACCGGGCCGGGCATCACGAAGCTCTTTTTGGTTTCTACCCTCAGTACGTATACCAAATTTACCCGGTCAAAAGGACCAAGTAAAAACCACAGCCACAGCCAACAGGTGTACCGCACTAGAGCTCGTGTACATCCTTTGGCTCCTCCTCCAAAAAGGGCATCGTCCGCGTGTATGGTGGTACGGAATTCGTACCCAAAGCATCGATTCTCCGCCCCTGGCCCAACTCCAAACGACAAGCAACACGGTCCAAACGCTCAAACATCATCGAATTTCCTTGGATCGCCAGCGGTAAAAACCTCCGTTTCTTTCGGCCGGGCGAGCGACCGGCGTGCACAGCTCGGCGTGAAGATAAGGCGACGGACACATGCGTGTGCGCGTGCATGGGAGGGAGCTCCGGGAGTTTTTGTTGGGATCTCGAGGCCTTTCACCGACCCGTTCGTCGCCGCCCCTTTCACCGTACGTACGTGGCCTGCATTATTGTCCGCGCGCCGCAGAGAATCGTTTGCAAAGGAGACTTTTTATCTTTGCGCCCCATCCGCTTTGTTTATGCGGTATTCTTCGAGCTGGGGCAGCGGTACGACAAGGTTTTAAAAACTGGCTGGTGCCGATGCTTCCATCGCCTGCACATTGATCATTGGAGCCGGGTGTTTTCTCGTCCATGTGAATTATTCGCCCATCATGTTCGGCAAAGTGTTTTTAAACGTCTTCGGCGAATCGTACACTTCTCTGTCGGTTCTAATGTTGTTTTTTTCTTATAAGCAAGAGGGCTTATACTAACCGCTCCTGTACAGTTGCATCCAGGTGGGGAAATTTGGAAGTAGCTAGCCAGGTCTTCACTGGAGTAACCACTCTTCTTATGCCAGAGAGGCAACGACATTTTTTAACGTAATTAACTTGAGTCCGCCTCTTCGGTAAACATTACTACACAACATGCACGCTGTAATGTCGATAGGTCGCATTTTCCCCTTTTGAGAAAGCCAATGCCCTGATGCTCACCCTTGGATCACGGGAGGTTGGTGGTGGTGTGGGGATCGCCGGATTCCAAAGGGTCGGCGGCGATGGCGAATTCTCAAGCGGGAAATAAAGAAGGTGAAGGAGTTGAGGGGATGGTGGAAAAGATGTGTTTGTCTGGCAAGGAGAGTCCTAAGCCGGTGGTGGATGAGGATGAAGGGGAGGAGAATCTGTCGAGTTGGGCTTTGGTAGGGAAGATCCCTTACAAGAAAGTGCTTCATGTGAACACCATTGTTGATGCACCACGACCGGCATGGGGTAACCCTAAGGGTCTGGTGTTTAACTCGATCTATGGAAGAAAACATGTTTGTGGTGAATCTAAAAGGGCAAAGGGATATAGATCGGGTCTATGCGGTTGTTCCTAAAGTTCTTGAAAACTGTTCATGCCCTTCTGGAAGTTCAAAAGAATGCAAATTTGGGCCAGGGTGATAAATCCGACATACAATCTCTCTTACCCACCATGGCGTGAGAAAGTTGCCTGTATGACGTGCGACATAGTTAAGATGGATGTTGATTCCAAGGGTTTTGCCTTTGGGGAGTCTTTGAGAGTAAAGATCTAGATTAAAGTCAATGAGCCGCTAATGAGATGGGTTCAGTTGGAGTCGGCTTGAATGAAGGAGATATTTTCTATGATATACAATACGAGATTTGTCGTACTTTGCTTCTCGTGCGGTCTGCTTGGACACGCTGATGTGTTTTTCCCTAATGCGGTTAAGAGGGATGCAGATGGGTGGCTCCTGTTCAAAGAAAGCATAAGGTGGTTAGAAAGAAGGAGCTAGGGTAATGACCCTTACATGAATCAAGGTACGTCCAAAAGGGCAAAGTAAAAGAAAGATGGAGGGGGGGGGGATGTTGAAAAGGATGTCTATCGCTTTAACGCAAGAGGTGGTCCTGCTAGTAGGGGATTTTTTGCACCTCGTGATTGAGGGAGAGGTAATAATGCAGTCTACTAAAGAGTTGAGATGGGGTACTGAAAGTGCAACTATCCCTAGGTGGTTTTGGTAATTCTTAACAACATATAGCTCATTGAGTTAATGCTATTTGAAGATAAATATTTCAGGAAAGCTCAATGATTGGCATGGCATGGATTAGGAATGTGGACCCCTCAAAATGCTAAGGACATATATTGGCTCAAGCTCAAGACTCTACATTTTACTTTTAGTGATCCAAGATCACATTGAGTCCATAGGAAAAGTCAATACTATTAAAAGGGGATGATGTGTTGCTTAGTCGGTTACTTGCTCAAAATGCTTAGTGATATGCTCCAAAAACCCTCAATCACCTTTTCATTTCCGCATATGTCCCAAACCAAAAGTCAAACTCGGCCCCACAGAAACCTTCTATCCGGCGCCACCGAGTTCAGTTGACATAGCCACTGCCACAAAACCCTAGTCACTTCGGTCTTACCGATAGGTATCAAGGTCTCACCGAGATGGGATTGCAAACTCTCTGTTTCCCTTCGTAACGTTTCGGCCCAACCGAGATGAGCGATTGGTCCCACCGAGTTTGCAATGCAAACTCTCTGTTTCCCTTTCGTAATGTTTCTGTCTCACCGAGATGAGCGAATCGATCCCACCGATTTTGCCTGACCAACTCTCTGTTAGCTTATTACCAAAATCGGTCCCACCGAGTTTGTGTAATCGGTATCACCGAGATTACATTATGCCCTAACCCTAATGAAATCGGTCCCACCGAGTTGACATGTCGGTCCCACCGAAAAGCCTAACGTTCACATTTTGAACTAGATCGGTCTGACCGAGTTTCATGATTTGGTCCCACCGAGTTTGGTGATTTGTGTGTAACGGTTAGATTTTGTGTGGATGCTATTTATACCCCTCCACCCACTCTTCACTCATGGAGAGAGCCATCAGAACATGCCTACACTTCCATCATACATTTTCTGAGAGAGAACCACCTACTCATGTGTTGAGGTCAAGATATTCCATTCCAACCATATGAATCTTGATCTCTAGCCTTCTCGAAGTTGCTTTCCACTCAAATCATATTTCCACCAAGTCCAAATCTGTGAGAGAGAGTTGAGTGTTGGGGAGACTATCATTTGAAGCACAAGAGCAATGAGTTCATCATCAACACACCATCTATTACCTTTTGAAGAGTGGTGTCTCCTAGATTGGTTAGGTGTCACTTGGGAGCCTCTGTCAAGATTGTGGAGTTGAACCAAGGAGTTTGTACGGGTAAGGAGATCGCCTACTTCGTGAAGATCTACCCTAGTGAGGCAAGTCCTTCGTGGGCGATGGCCATGGTGGGATAGACAAGGTTGCTTCTTCATGGACCCTTCGTGGGTGGAGCCCTCCGTGGACTCGCGCAACCGTTACCCTTCGTGGGTTGAAGTCTCCACCAATGTTGATGTACGGTAGCACCACCTATCGGAACCACACCAAAAATCTCCGTGTCTACATTGCGTTTGCTCCCTCCAAACTCCTCCCTTTACCTTCATGTGCAATGTTTTATATTCCGCTGCTATACTCTTAGACTTGCATGTGTAGGTTGATTGATTGACTAGTGCTAAGTTGCTAAAATCTGTCAAGACTTAAAATTGGGAAAAAGCTAGACTTTTATTTGGTCAAGTAGTCTAATCACCCCCCTAGACATACTTTCGATCCTTCAAGTGGTATCAGAGCTACGGTCTCCATTTGCCTTGATTTTCATAGCTTTTGGTGATCATAGCCTTGGTTTCACAACCTAGGAGAGTATGGCGTCTAGCGAGGGAAATTACCACCATAGAGGTCCTTACTTTGATGGTACTAATTTTGCTAGTTGAAAGCATAAAATGAAAATGCATATTCTTGGACATAACCCCGCCGTTTGGGCTATTGTGTGTATAGGCTTGCAAGGTGAATTCTTTGATGAGAGAGAACCGAACCGTGAAGCTACTGCGGAAGAGTTGAAGATGCTGCAATACAATGCTCAAGCTTGTGATATTTGATAACCCGCAAGTATAGGGGATCACAACAGTTTTCAAGGGTAGAGTATTTAACCCAAATTTATTGATTCGACACAAGGGGAGCCAAAGAATATTCTCAAGTATTAGCGGCTGAGTTGTCAATTCAACCACACCTGGATAACTTAATATCTGCAGCAAAGTATTTAGTAGCAAAGTAGTATGGAAGTAATGGTAACAGTGATAAAAGTAGCAGTGGTAGTTTTGTAGTAATTGTAACAGTGGCAAGGTAAAGTAACTAAGCAAAGAGCAATATGTGAAAAGCTCGTAGGCATTGGATCGGTGATGGAGAATTATGCCGGATGAGATTCCTCATGTAATAGTTATAACATAGGGTGACACAGAACTAGCTCCAATTCATCAATGTAATGCAGGCATGTATTCCGAATATAGTCATACGTGCTTATGGAAAAGAACTTGCATGTCATCTTTTGTCCTACCCTCCCGTGGCAGCGGGGTCCTATTGGAAACTAAGGGATATTAAGGCCTCCTTTTAATAGAGTACCGGACCAAAGCATTAACACTTAGTGAATACATGAACTCCTCAAACTACGATCATCACCGGGAGTGGTCCCGATTATTGTCACTTCCGGGTTGCCGGATCGTAACACATAGTAGTAGGTGACTATAGACTTGCAAGATAGGATCAAGAACTCACATATGTTCATGAAAACATAAACCCACAATTCATGGGATCTCGACAATCACACCGCAAAAAGAGTTACATCAAATAGATCTCCAAGAAGATCGAGGAGAACATGGTATTGAGATCCAAAAAGAGAGAAGAAGCCATCTAGCTAATAACTATGTGAAGGAAATATGCCCTAGAGGCAATAATAAAGTTATTATTTATTTCCTTATATCATGATAAATGTTTATTATTCATGCTAGAATTGTATTAACCGGAAACATAATACATGTGTGAATACATAGACAAACATAGTGTCACTAGTATGCCTCTACTTGACTAGCTCGTTAATCAAAGATGGTTAAGTTTCCTAACCATAGACATGAGTTGTCATTTGATTAACGGGATCACATCATTAGGAGAATGATGTGATTGACATGACTCATTCCGTTAGCCTAGCACTTGATCGTTTAGTATATTGCTATTGCTTTCTTCATGACTTATACATGTTCTTGTAACTATGAGATTATGCAACTCCCGTTTACCGGAGGAACACTTTGGGTGCTACCAAACGTCACAACGTAACTGGGTGATTATAAAGGAGTACTACAGGTGTCTCCAAAGGTACATGTTGGGTTGGCGTATTTCAAGATTAGGTTTTGTCACTCCGATTGTCGGAGAGGTATCTTTGGGCCCTCTCGGTAATGCACATCACTATAAGCCTTGCAAGCAATGTAGCTAATGAGTTAGTTATGGAATGATGCATTACGTAACGAGTAAAGAGACTTGCCGGTAACGAGATTGAACTAGGTATTGGATACCGACGATCGAATCTCGGACAGGTAACATACCAATGACAAAGGGAACAACGTATGTTGTTATGCGGTTTGACCGATAAAGATCTTCGTAGAATATGTGGGAGCCAATATGGGCATCCAGGTCCCGCTATTGGTTATTGACCGAGAATAGTTCTAGGTCATGTCTACATAGTTCTCGAACCCGTAGGGTCCGCACGCTTAACGTTACGATGACAGTTATATTATGAGTTTATGAGTTTTGATGTACCGAAGGAGTTCGGAGTCCCGGATGAGATCGGGGACATGACGAGGAGTCTCGAAATGGTCGAGACGTAAAGATCGATATATTGGACGACTATATTCGGAGTTCGGAAAGGTTCTGAGTGATTCGGGTATTTTTCGGAGTACCGGAGAGTTACGGGAATTCGCCGGGGAGTATATGGGCCTTATTGGGCTTTAGGGGAAAGAGAGAGGAGAGGTTGGGCGCCCCCCCCCCCCCCAAGGCCTAGTCCGAAAAAGACTAGGGGGAGGGGCTGCGCCCCCTCCTTCCTTCTCTTCTCTTCCCCCTTTCCTTGACTCCTACTCCTACTACTTGGAAGGGGGGGAATCCTACTCCCGGTGGGAGTAGGACTCCTCCTTGGTGCGCCTCCTCCTAGGCCGACCCCCCCTCCCTTGCTCCTTTATATACGAGGGCAGGGGGGCACCACATAACACACAAGTTGATCTACGGATCGTTCCTTAGCCGTGTGCGGTGCCCCCCCCCCCCCCCCCCCACCATATTCCACCTCGGTCATATCATCGCGGAGTTTAGGCGAAGCCCTGCGCCGGTAGAGCATCATCATCGTCACCACGCCGTCGTGCTGACGGAACTCATCCCCGAAGCTTTGCTGGATCAGAGCCCGGGGATCGTCATCGAGCTGAACGTGTGCTGAGCTCGGAGGTGTCGTACGTTCGGTGCTTGGATCGGTCGGATCATGAAGACGTACGACTACATCAACCGTGTTGTCATAGCGCTTCCGCGTACGGTCTACGAGGGTACGTAGACATCACTCTCCCCTCTTGTTGCTATGCCATCACCATGATCTTGCGTGTGCATAGGAAAATTTTGAAATTACTACGTTCCCCAACAGTGGCATCCGAGCCTAGGTTTTATGCGTTGATGTTATATGCACGAGTAGAACACAAGTGAGTTGTGGGCGATACAAGTCATACTGCTTACCAGCATGTCATACTTTGGTTCGGCAGTATTGTTGGATGAAGCGGCCCGGACCGACATTACGCGTACGCTTACGCGAGACTGGTTTTACCGCCGTGCTTCACACACAGGTGACTAGCGGGTGTGTGTTTCTCCAACTTTAGTTGAACCGAGTGTGGCTACGCCCGGTCCTTGCGAAGGTTAAAACAACACTAACTTGACGAACTATCGTTGTGGTTTTGATGCGTAGGTAAGAACGGTTCTTGCTCAGCCCGTAGTAGCCACGTAAAATTTGCAACAACAAAGTAGAGGACGTCTAACTTGTTTTTGCAGGGCATGTTGTGATGTGATATGGTCAAGACGTGATGCTATATTTTATTGTATGAGATGATCATGTTTTGTAACCGAAGTTATCGGCAACTGGCAGGAGCCATATGGTTGTCGCTTTATTGTATGAAATGCAACCGCCCTGTAATTGCTTTACTTTATCACTAAGCGGTAGCGATAGTCGCAGAAGCAATAGATGGCGTAACGACAACGATGCTACGATGGAGATCAAGGTGTCGCGCCGGTGACGATGGTGATCATGACGGTGCTTAGAAGATGGAGATCACAAGCACAAGATGATGATGGCCATATCATATCACTTATATTGATTGCATCTGATGTTTATCCTTTATGCATCTTATCTTGCTTTGATTGACGGTAGCATTTTAAGATGATCTCTCACTAATTATCAAGAAGTGTTCTCCCTGAGTATGCACCGTTGCGAAAGTTCTTCGTGTTGAGACACCACGTGATGATCGGGTGTGATAGGCTCTACGTTCAAATACAACGGGTGCAAAACAGTTGCACACGCAGAATACTCAGGTTAAACTTGACGAGCCTAGCATATACAGATATGGCCTCGGAACACGGAGACCGAAAGGTCGAACGTGAATCATATAGTAGATATGATCAACATAGTGATGTTCACCATTGAAACTACTCCATCTCACGTGATGATCGGACATGGTTTAGTTGATTTGGATCACGTAATCACTTAGATGACTAGAGAGATGTCTGTCTAAGTGGGAGTTCTTTAGTAATATGATTAACTGAACTTTAATTTATCATGAACTTAGTCCTGGTAGTATTTTGCAAATTATGTTATAGATCAATAGCTCGCGTTGTTGCTTTCATATGTTTATGTTGATATGTTCCTAGAGAAAATTGTGTTGAAAGATGTTAGTAGAAATGATGCGGATTGGATCCGTGATCTGAGGTTTATCCTCATTGCTGCACAGAAGAATTATGTCCTTAATGCACCGCTAGGTGACAGACCTATTGCAGGAGCAGATGCAGACGTTATGAATGTTTGGCTAGCTCAATATGATGACTACTTGATAGTTTAGTGCACCATGCTTAACGGCTTAGAATCGGGACTTCAAAGACGTTTTGAACATCATGGATCATATGAGATGATCCAGGAATTGAAGTTAATATTTCAAGCAAATACCCGAGTTGAGAGATATGAAGTCTCCAACAAGTTCTATAGCTAAAAGATGGAGGAGAATCGCTCAACTAGTGAGCATGTGCTCAGATTGTCTGGGTACTTCAATCGCTTGAATCAAGTAGGAGTTAATCTTCCAGATAAGATAGTGATTGACAGAATTCTCTAGTCACCATCACTAATTTACTAGAACTTCGTGATGAACTATAGTATGCAAGGGATGACAAAAACGATTCCCGATCTCTTCGTGATGTTGAAATCGATGAAGGTAGAAATCAAGAAAGAGCATCAAGTGTTGATGATTGACAAGACCACTAGTTTCAAGAAAATGGCAAAGGGAAAGAAAGGAAAACTTCACGAGGAATAGCAAATAAGTTGTCACTCCCGTGAAGAAGACCAAAGCTGGACCAAAGCCTGAAACTGAGTGCTTACACTGCAAAGGGAATGGTCACTGGAAGCGGAAATGCCCTGAATATTTGGTGGATAAGAAGGATGGCAAAGTGAACAAGGGTATATTTGATATACAGGTTATTGATGTGTGCCTTACTAGTGTTTATAGTAGCCCTTGAGTATTTGATACTTGTTCAGTTGCTAAGATTAGTAACTCGAAACAGGAGTTACAGAATAAACAGAGACTAGTTGAAGGGTGGAGTGATGATGAGTGTTGGAAGTAGTTCCAAGATTGATATGATCATCATCGCACACTCCCTATACTTTTGGGATTAGTGTTAAATCTAAATAAATGTTATTTGGCGTTTGCGTTGAGCATGAATATGATTTGATCATGTTTATTGCGATACGGTTATTCATTTAAAGTTAGAGAATAAATTGTTCTTCTGTTTACATGAATAAGACCTTCGATGGTCATACACCCAATGAACATAGTTTGTTGGATCTCGATCGTAGTGATACACATATTCATAATATTGATGCCAAAAGATGAAAAGTTAATAATGATAGTGTAACTTATTTGTGGCACTGCCGTTTGGGTCATATCGGGGTAAAGCGCATGAAGAAACTCCATAAAGATGGATTTTTGGAATCACTTGGTTATGAATCATTTGATGCTTGCAAACCGTGCCTTTTGGGCAAGATGACTAAAACTCCGTTCTCCGGAACAATGGAACAAGCTACCGACTTATTGGAAATAATACATACCGATGTATGCAATCCAATGAGTGTTGATGCTCGTGGCAAGTATCGTTATTTTTTGACCTTCACAAGATGATTTGAGCAGATATGGGTATATCTACTTGATGAAACATAAGTCTGAAATAGTTGAAAGGTTCAAAGAATTTCAGAGTGAAGTGGAAAAATCATCGTAACAAGAAAATAAAGTTTCTACGATCTGATCGCGGAGACGAATATTTGAGTTACGAGTTTGGTCTTCAATTAAAACAATGTGGAATAGTTTCACAGCTCACGCCACCTGGAACACCACAACTAATGGTGTGTCCGAACGTCATAACCGCACTTTATTTGATATGGTGCGATCAATGATGTCTCTTATCGATTTACCAATATCGTTTTAGGGTTATGCATTAGAGATAGCTACATTCACGTTAAATAGGGCACCATCTAAATCCATTGAGATGACACCGTATGAACTATGGTTTAGCAATAAACCTAAGCTGTTGTTTCTTAAAGTTTGGGGCTACGATGCTTATGTGAAAAGTTTCATCCTGATAAGCTCAAACCCAAATCGGAGAATTGTGTCTTCATAGAATACCCAAAGGAAACTGTTGGGTACACCTTCTATCACAGATCCGAAGGCAAGATATTCGTTGCTAAAATGGATCCTTTCTAGAGAAGGAGTTTCTCTCGAAAGAAGTGAGTGGGAGGAAAGTAGCACTTTATGAGGTAACTGTACCTTCTCCCGAATTGGAAATTAGTTCATCACTGAAATCAGTTCCAGTGATTCCTACACCAATTAGTGAGGAAGCTAATGATAATGATCATGAAATTTCAGATCAAGTTACTACAGAACCTCGTAGGTCTTCCAGAGTACGGTCCGCACCAGTGTGGTACGGTAATCCTGTTCTGAAAGTTATGTTACTAGACCATGATAAACCTACGAACTACGAGGAAGCGATGATGAGCCCAGATTCCGCAAAATGGCTGGAGGCCATGAAATCTGAGATAGGATCCATGTATGAGAACAAAGTGTGAACTTTGTTGAACTTGCCCGATGATCGGCAAAACCATAAGAAATAAATGGATCTTCAAGAGGAAGACGGACGTTGATAGTAGTGTTACTATCTACAAAGCTCAACTTGTCGCAAAAAGGTTTTTGACAAGTTCAAGGTGTTGACTACAATGAGATTTTCTCAACTGTAGCGATGCTTAAGTCTATCCGAATCATGTTAGCAATTGCTGCATTTTATGATTATGAAATTTGGCAAATGGATGTCAAAAACTACATTCTTGAATGGATTTCTGGAAGAAGAGTTGTATATGATGCAGCCAGAAGGTTTTGTTGATCCAAAAGGTGCTAACAAAGTGTGCAAGCTCCAGCAATCCATCTATGGACTAGTGCAAGCATCTCAGAGTTGGAATATACGCTTTGATAAGTTGATCAAAGCATATTGTTTTGCACAGACTTACGGTGAAGCCTGTATTTACAATAAAGTGAGTGGGAGCACTATAGCATTTCTGATAAGTATATGTGAAAGACATATTGTTGATCGGAAATAATGTAGAATTATTCTGCAAAGCATAAAGGAGTGTTTGAAAGGAGTTCTTTAAAAGAAAGACCTCGGTAAAGCTGATTACACATTGAACATCAAGATCTATATAGATAGATCAAGACGCTTGATAAGATTTTTCAATGAATACATACCTTGATAAATTTTTGAAATAGTTCAAAATGGAACAGTCAAAGAAGGAGTTCTTTCCTGTGTTGCAAGGTGTGAAGTTGAGTAAGACTCAAGACCCGACCATGGCAGAAAATAGAAAGAGAATGAAAAGTCATTACCTATGCCTCAGTCATAGGTTCTATAAAGTATGCTATGCTGTGAACCAGACATATTGTATACCTTGCTCTGAGTTTGGCAAAGGAATACAATTTTGATGTAATAGTAGATCACTGGACATCGGTCAAGAATATCCTTAGTAAGGACTAAGGAGATGTTTCTCGATTATGGAGGTGATAAATGAGTTCGTTGTAAAAGTTACATCGGTGCAAACTTTTACACTAATCCAGATGACTCTAAGTCTCAAACTGGATACATATTGAAAGTGGGAGCAATTAAGCTAGAGTAGCTCGATGCAGGGTATTGAAGACATAGAATGTTTGCAAAATACATACGGCTCTGAATGTGACAGACCCATTGACTAAGCTTCTCTCACGAGCAAAACATGATCACACCTTAGTACACTTTGGGTGTTAATCACATAGCGATGTGAACTAGATTATTGACTCTAGTAACCCCTTTGGGTATTGGTCACATAACGATGTGAACTATGTTAATCATATACAGATATGAATATTGGTGTTAAATCACATGGTGATGTGAACTAGATTATTGACTCTAGTGCAAGTGGGAGACTGAAGGAAATATGCCCTAGAGGCAATAATAAAGTTATTATTTATTTCCTTATATCATGATAAATATTTATTATTCATGCTAGAATTGTATTAACCGGAAACATAATACATGTGTGAATACATAGACAAACATAGTGTCACTAGTATGCCTCTACTTGACTAGCTCGTTAATCAAAGATGGTTAAGTTTCCTAACCATAGACATGAGTTGTCATTTGATTAACGGGATCACATCATTAGGAGAATGATGAGATTATGCAACTCCCGTTTACCGGAGGAACACTTTGGGTGCTACCAAACGTCACAACGTAACTGGGTGATTATAAAGGAGTACTACAGGTGTCTCCAAAGGTACATGTTGGGTTGGCGTATTTCGAGATTAGGTTTTGTCACTCCGATTGTCGGAGAGGTATCTCTGGGCCCTCTCGGTAATGCACATCACTATAAGCCTTGCAAGCAATGTAGCTAATGAGTTCGTTACGGAATGATGCATTACGTAACGAGTAAAGAGACTTGCCGGTAACGAGATTGAACTAGGTATTGGATACCGATGATCGAATCTCAGACAGGTAACATACCAATGACAAAGGGAACAACGTATGTTGTTATGCGGTTTGACCGATAAAGATCTTCGTAGAATATGTGGGAGCCAATATGGGCATCCAGGTCCCGCTATTGGTTATTGACCGAGTATAGTTCTAGGTCATGTCTACATAGTTCTCGAACCCGTAGGGTCCGCACGCTTAAGGTTACGATGACAGTTATATTATGAGTTTATGAGTTTTGATGTACCGAAGGAGTTCGGAGTCCCGGATGAGATCGGGGACATGACGAGGAGTCTCGAAATGGTCGAGACGTAAAGATCGATATATTGGACGACTATATTCGGAGTTCGAAAAGGTTCTGAGTGATTCGGGTATTTTTCGGAGTACCGGAGAGTTACGGGAATTCGCCGGGGAGTATATGGCCTTATTGGGCTTTAGGGGAAAGAGAGAGGAGAGGTTGGGCGCCCCCCAAAGGCCTAGTCCGAATTGGACTAGAGGGAGGGGCTGCGCCCCCTCCTTCCTTCTCTTCTCTTCCCCCTTTCCTTGACTCCTACTCCTACTACTTGGAAGGGGGGGAATCCTACTCCCGGTGGGAGTAGGACTCCTCCTTGGTGCGCCTCCTCCTAGGCCGGCCACCCCCTCCCTTGCTCCTTTATATACAGGGGCAGGGGGCACCCCATAACACACAAGTTGATCTACGGATCGTTCCTTAGCCGTGTGCGGTGCCCCCCCCCCCACCATATTCCACCTCGGTCATATCGTCGCGGAGTTTAGGCGAAGCCCTGCGCTGGTAGAGCATCATCATCGTCACCACACTGTCGTGCTGATGGAACTCATCCCCGAAGCTTTGCTGGATCGGAGCCCGGGGATCGTCATCGAGCTAAACGTGTGCTGAACTCGGAGGTGCCGTACGTTCGGTGCTTGGATCGGTCGGATCATGAAGACGTACGACTACATCAACCGCGTTGTCATAACGCTTCCGCTTACGGTCTACGAGGGTACGTAGACATCACTCTCCCCTCTCGTTGCTATGCCATCACCATGATCTTGCGTGTGCGTAGGAAATTTTTGAAATTACTACGTTCCCCAACACTATGGACCCGAAGGTCTGTGGTAAACTACTGACAACTCATCGGAAGGGCTATGGTGTTGATGTAGAAGCCCTCCATGGTCGATTCCCCCTCCGGCGGAGCACCGATGAAGGCTCCAAGATGGGATCTCGCAGGTACAGAAGATTACGGTGGTGGAAATAGTTTTTCGTCATCTCCTTTGATGTTCTCGGGGTACGTGGGTATATATCACTGTTCAAGATATCTTCCGATATTCCGATAAATCGGCCGATTTATCGCCTATCGTTGTCTAACCGATAAGATAAATCGGCCGATAATTCAGCCGATATGGCGATAAATCGGCCGATATGCCGATAAACTGGCCGATTTACCCCTTATCATGGGTCGACCGGTAAGTTCCCGATAAGCGATATCCCCAACATTGGTATATATAGGAGGAAGAAGTATGTCGGTGGCCGCCCGAGGGGCCCACGAGATAGGGGGCGTGCCCAGTAGGGGGCGCGCGCCCTCCACCCTCGTGGCCGCCTCGGCTGCTTCTTGACTTGCACTCCAAGTCCTCTGGATCACGTTCGTTCCAAAAATCATGCTCCCGAAGGTTTCATTCCGTTTGGACTCCGTTTGATATTCCTTTTCTTCGAAACACTGAAATAGGAAAAAAACAGCAATACGGGCTGGGCCTCTGGTTAGTAGGTTAGTCCCAAAAATGATATAAATGTGTAAAGTAAAGCCCATAAACATCCAAAACGGGTAATATAATAGCATGGAACAATCAAAAATTATAGATACGTATCAAGCATCCCCAAGCTTAATTCCTGCTCGTCCTCGAGTAGGTAAATGATAAAAACAGAATTTTTGATGTGGAATGCTACCTTGATTCAGCGGCTCCAAACCCGGTTAACAGAAAAAGCCATTCAAGGCATATAGAGACGGACCATCCAATCTAGACAAGTTACTGGATCGGCCCTGCCAGATTCATGGCACCCCCGATAAACCAGCCACTCACACCAACAGAAGCTGCTGGGTCTTCAAACAAGCCGGCAAGCTTAATGCCGAACACAAGGGGAAGGGGCCGCCCAGTGACTGCGATGATGAAGAGACTTGCCAGCCAAATACCGGGGTTCAGAAGCAATTTCCCCCGAGGTGAAAACCGTAAACATGGTATACGTGACGCACACTCCTACACATACGCCATAGAGCCGGTCCCCAAAAAATTTAGCCATATCCGTCCCGAGGGTTCTGCAGCTCTGATCATCGATCCAATCATCGATGGCTTCCATCTCACGAAAGTCCTTATGGACGGCGGCAGTAGCCTTAATCTACTCTACCAAGACACTGTCCGCAAAATGGGCATCGATCCTTCAAGAATCAAGCCCGCCATAACTACCCTCAAGGGAGCAGTACCCGGTGTAGAATCTCACTGCACGGGCTCCATCACATTGGATACCGTTTTCGGTTCGCCGAACAACTTCCGAAGTGAAGGCTTGACCTTTGATATTGTCCCGTTCTGCAGTAGCTACCATGCACTTCTGGGGCATACCGCTTTGACTCATTTTAATGCGGTCCCAATCTACGCCCGCGCAAAACTTAAGATGCCCGGTCCACGCGGCGTCATAACAATAAATAGAAATACGGAACACGCCCTCCGTACAGAGGATCATACTATGGCTATTACAGCCGAAGTACAAAGCGGCCTCATCAAGCCACATATCTCATCGACCATTAAGCCGCCGGCCCCTATTAGATGGAACCGATCAATTCCAGAGCTGGATTAGCAGTTCGGCCTCCGTCGTTCGCCTCATATACCCGCGAAGTTTGTACCGCATATACATAATTATATACTTAAAATACCCTGGTCATCGGCGGAGGCACAATACGGATAGGCCTACAAGCACTCCCATAGCCTCCTTTTCTTTCCTAACTATTTTCTCTCTTTTATCATAGGTGGCTCAAAGACTGGTCATCCCACGGACTCTTTCAGAGTTCGGCTTCATACACTTACCCAAAGGCTATTCCTGTTAAGGAGTCCTTTCACCGAGGCAAGGCGGCGTGGACGTGCGACAGGAGGTCCAGATGATTTTGTAGACTGCACTCTCTATTTCGAGCCTGTAAAGTGCCTTCTCCCTCAGCGTTCGACCACCGACATGTCAAATAGCTCGGGTTGTGGCGTTATTATCTATAAGATGTCAATTGACATAGCAATCAGGATCATGTGAACATAATATGTATTCATTACTCGCTTTTTCTAAGGAACTGAAATTTGCTTCTCCGGTTGTTTCACACACGCACCTCGGCACAAATTGCCAGGGGCTTGATATGGGAACAGATGAGTTGCTGACAAGTCCGAACAGCTTTATAGCGCACTTCGGCGTCATGAGTTTGGCCTTATACGCACCAGCTCCGAATCATGTCTTTGGTTAATAGTTGGGTTGCCCGGCTCCTGTGCTTACTGCTACCTCTTGAGCACTACGTTGGATTTCCCCGAAGAGGAGAGGATGATGCATCAAAGTAGCGTAAGTATTTCCCTCAGTTTTTGAGAACCAAGGTATCAATCCAGTAGGAGACCACACACAAGTCCCTCGTACCTACACAAAACGATAGCAACTCGCAACCAACGCTTAGGGGTTGTCAATCCCTTCACAGTCACTTACGAGAGTGAGATCTGATAGAGATAATATTTTTGGTATTTTTGATAGGTAAAGTAAAAAGTAAAAGGCAAAGTAAAAACAAAGCAAGTAAATAAAGTGATATAGATTGATATGATGAGAATAGACCCGGGGGCCATAGGTTTCACTAGTGGCTTCTCTCAAGAGCATAGATATTCTACGGTGGGTGGACAAATTACTGTTGAGCAATTGACAGAATTGAGCATAGTTATGAGTATATCTAGGCAATGATCATGTATATAGGCATCACGTCCGAGACAAGTAGATCGAAACGATTCTGCATCTACTACTATTACTCCACTCATCGACCGCTATCCAACATGCATCTAGAGTATTAAGTTAAAAACAAAGTAACGCCGTAAGCAAGATGACATGATGTAGAGGGATAAATTCATGCAATATGATAAAACCCGATCTTGTTATCCTCGATGGCAACAATACAATACGTGCCTTGCTGCCCCTTCTGTCACTGGGTAAGGACACCGCAAGATTGAACCCAAAGCTAAGCACTTCTCCCATTGCAAGAACTACCAATCTAGTTGGCCAAACCAAAAAGGATAATTCGAAGAGACTTGCAAAGATAACTCAATCATACATAAAAGAATTCAGAGAAGAATCAAATATTTTCCATAGATAATACTGGATCATAAACCCACAATTCATCGGTCTCAACAAACACACCGCAAAAAGAAGGTTACATCAAATAGATCTCCACGAGAGAGGGGGAGAACATTGTATTGAGATCCAAAAAGAGAGAAGAAGCCATCTAGCTACTAGCTATGGACCCGAAGGTCTGAAGTAAACTACTCACACTTCATCGGAGGGCTATGGTGATGATGTAGAAGCCCTCCGTGGTGGATGCCCCCTCCGACGGAGCTTCAGAACAGGCCCCAAGATGGGATCTCGTGGATACAGAAGGTTGCGGCGGTGGAATTAGGTTTCTGGCTCCTGTTCTGATCGTTTGGGGATACGTAGGTATATATAGGAGGAAGGAGTACGTCGGTGGAGCTCCAAGGGGCTCACGAGGTAGGGGGCGCGTCCTCCACCCTCGTGACCTCCTCGGGCACTGCTTGGAGTAGGGTCCAAGTCTCCTGGATCACGTTCGGTTGGAAAATCACGATCCCGATGGTTTCATTCCGTTTGGACTCCGTTTGATATTCTGTTTCTTCGAAATACTGAAAAAGGCAAAAAACAGCAATTCTGGGCTGGGCCTCCGGTTAGTAGGTTAGTCCCAAAAGTAATATAAAAGTGAAAAATAAAGCCCAATATAGTCCAAAACAGTAGATAAAGTAGCATGGAGCAATCAAAAATTATAGATACGTTGGAGACGTATCACTTACTACCTTACGTTCCGCTATATCGGCTAGGGTAGTAAAGGGAGAACTACTGCGATTGTGTCCTGGTTTATCCGGATGAGCACCTCAGTAGAGAAAGCCGAAAACTAACTGTCATGATGCAGCGAGATCTGGTCAACCACTCGATGACCTACCGGAATCTTTCGCGATTCCTTCCGTATTACACGAAGGACCGTTCTTAAGGTCACCTATGTAATGCACCGTATTGGGATAACTGTGTACATACTAGGGGCTATATAGTAGACCCACCATCAAACTCCTATGGCTGAGTGAAAGTGTTAAAGCCCTATAGTCTGATTGCCTAGTTCACCGCATTGACACCTCCTTCATGAACCAAGACGTTGGGGTCAAGTGTGATCAGTTGCTTTTCCGAACACCCCCATATTATATGCGAGGGAGCTGAAGCCGACAGCTGGCAAACTTTCAGATTATACAAAAAATGGCCGCACAGGAGGAACTAAAACTTTCTGGCAAAAGTATAAAAAATAACCTTAATATATCATAATTATTGTCTTTACAATTTTGATACATTCAGTCGAACATCATATCTTTCGAGCACTGACCCTCTATCAAGCGGGCACCCTCTAAGACATCCTCAAAATAATGCTCTGGCGTGTGATGGTCCTTGCCCTTGGGTGGTCTTTTCGCTGCAATATCGATGGCCTTCATCTTCACCCTGTTGGGGAACGTAGTAATTTCAAAAAAAATCCTACGCACATGCAAGATCATGGTGATGCATAGCAACGAGAGGGGAGAGTGTTGTCCACGTACCCTCGTAGACCGAAAGCGGAAGCGTTAGAACAACGTGGTTGATGTAGTCGTACATCTTCATGGCCCGACCGATCAAGCACCGAAACTACGGCACCTTCGAGTTCTAGCACACGTTCAGCTCGATGACGATCCCCGGACTCCGATCCAGCAGAATGTCGGGGAAGAGTTCCGTCAGCACGACGGTGTGGTGACGATCTTGATGTTCTACCGTCGCAGGGCTTCGCCTAAGCACCACTACAATATTATCGAGGACTATGGTGGAGGGGGGCACCGCACACGGCTAAGAGATCAAGAGATCAATTGTTGTCTCTAGAGGTGCCCCCCGCCCCCGTATATAAAGGAGCAAGGGGGGGTGCGGCCGGCCAAGGGGAGAGGCGCGCTGGAGGAGTCCTACTCCTATCGGGAGTAGGACTTCCCCCCTTTTCCATGTTGGACTAGGAGAGAGAGGGGAAAGAGGTGGAGGGGAGGAAGGAAAGAGGGGGCGTTGCCCCCCTCTCCTTGTCCTATTCGGACTGGGGGTGAGGGGCGCGCGGACCAGCCCTAGCCTCCTCTCCTCTCTTCCACCTAGGCCCATTAAGCTCCCGGGGGGTTCCGGTAACCTCCTGGTACTCCGGTAAAATCCCAATTTCACCCGGAACACTTCCGATATCCAAACATAGGCTTCCAATATATCAAACTTCATGTCTCGACCATTTCGAGACTCCTCGTCATGTCCGTAATCTCATTCAGGACTCCGAACAAACTTCGGTACATCAAAACTCATAAACTCATAATATAACTATCATCGAAACCTTAAGCATGCGGACCCTACGGGTTCGAGAACTATGTAGACATGACTGAAACACGTTTCCGGTCAATAACCAATAGCGGAACCTGGATGCTCATATTGGCTCCTACATATTCTACGAAGATCTTTATCAGTCAAACCGCATAACAACATACGTTGTTCCCTTTGTCATCGGTATGTTACTTGCCCGAGATTCGATCGTCGGTATCTCAATACCTAGTTCAATCTCGTTACCGGCAAGTCTCTTTACTCGTTACGTAATGTATCATTCCGTAACTAACTCATTAGCTACATTGCTTGCAAGGCTTATAGTGATGTGCATTACCGAGAGGGCCCAGAGATACCTCTCTCACAATCAGGGTGACAAAACCTAATCTCGAAATACGCCAACTCAACATGTACCTTTGGAAACACCTATAGAGCTCCTTTATAATCACCCAGTTACGTTGTGACATTTGGTAGCACACAAAGTGTTCCTCCGGTAAACGGGAGTTGCATAATCTCATAGTTATAGGAACTTGTATAAGTCATGAAGAAAGCAATAGCAACATACTAAACGATCAAGTGCTAAGCTAACGGAATGGGTCAAGTCAATCACATCATTCTCCTAATGATGTAATCTCGTTAATCAAATGACAATACATGTCTATGGTTAGGAAACATAACCATCTTTGATTAATGAGCTAGTCAAGTAGAGGCATACTAGTGACATTAAGTTTGTCTATGTATTCACACATGTATCCTGTTTTTGGTTAATACAATTATAGCAAGAATAATAAACATTTATCATGATATGAGGAAATAAATAATAAATTTATTATTGCCTCTAGGGCATATTTCCTTCAGTCTCCCACTTGCACTAGAGTCGATAATCTAGATTACACAGTAATGATTCTAACACCCATGGAGTCTTGGTGCTGATCATGTTTTGCTCGTGGAAGAGGCTTAGTCAACGGGTCTGCAACATTCAGATCCGTATGTATCTTGCAAATCTCTATGTCTCCCACCTGGACTTGGTCCCGGATGGAATTGAAGCGTCTCTTGATGTGCTTGGTCCTCTTGTGAAATCTGGATTCCTTTGCCAAGGCAATTGCACCAGTATTGTCACAGAAGATCTTCATTGGTCCCGATGCACTAGGTATGACACCTAGATCGGAAATGAACTCCTTCATCCAGACTCCTTCATTTGCTGCTTCCGAAGCAGCTATGTACTCCGCTTCGCATGTAGATCCCGCCACGACACTTTGTTTAGAACTGCACCAACTGACAGCTCCACCGTTCAATATAAACACGTATCCGGTTTGCGATTTAGAATCGTCCGGATCAGTGTCAAAGCTTGCATCGACGTAACCATTTACAACTAGCTCTTTGTCACCTCCATAAACGAGAAACATATCCTTAGTCCTTTTCAGGTATTTCAGGATATTCTTGACCGCTGACCAGTGATCCACTCCTGGATTACTTTGGTACCTCCCTGCTAAACTTATTGCTAAGCATACATCAGGTCTGGTACACAGCATTGCATACATGATAGAGCCTATGGCTGAAGCATAGGGAACATCTTTCATTTTCTCTCTATCTCCAGCTGTGGTCGGGCATTGAGTCTAACTCAACTTCACACCTTGTAATACAGGCAAGAACCCTTTCTTTGCCTGATACATTTTGAACTTTTTCAAAACTTTATCAAGGTATGTGTGATACATCTCCAACGTATCTATAATTTTTGATTGCTCCATGCTACTTTATCTACTGTTTTAGGCAATATTGGGCTTTATTATCCACTTTTATATTATTTTTGGGACTAACCTATTAACTGGAGGCTCAGCCGAGATTTGCTGTTTTATGCCTATTTCACTGTTTCGAGGAAAAGGAATATTAGACGGAGTCAAAACGGAACGAAATCAATTGGAGAAGTTATTTCTGGAAGGAAACCCACCTGATTGACTTGGAACCCATGTTAGAAGATACGGGAAGTGCTCACGAGGGTGGGGGGCGCCCCCACCCCCCTAGGGCGCGCCCCCTGCCTCGTGGGGCCCCCATAGCTCCACCGACGTACTCCTTTCACCCATTTATACCTACGTATCGTAAAACTTCCAGAATAGAAGATAGATCGGGAGTTCCGCCGCTGCAAGCCTCTGTAGCCACCAAAAACCTCTCGGGAGCCCTTTCCGGTGCCCTGCCGGAGGGGGATCCCATCGCCGGTGGCCATCTTCATCATCCCGGTGCTATCCATGACGAGGAGGGAGTAGTTCACCCTCGGGGCTGAGGGTATGTACCAGTAGCTATGTGTTTGATCTCTCTCCCTCTCTTGTTCTCTCTCGTGTTCCTCTATGGCATGATCTTGATGTATCCCGAGCTTTGCTATTGTAGTTGGATCTTATGATGTTTCTCCCCCTCTACTCTCTTGTGATGAATTGAGTTTCCCCTTTGAGTTATCTTATCGGATTGAGTCTTTTATGAGAACACTTGATGTATGTCTTGTCGTGATTATCTGTGGTGACAATGGGATATCATGTGCCACTTGATGTATGTTTTGGTGATCAACTTGCGGGTTTCGTGACATTGGGAACCTATGCATAGGGGTTGGCACACGTTCTTGACTCTCCGGTAGAAACTTTGGGGCACTCTTTGAAGTACTTTGTGTTGGTTGGATGAATCTGAGATTGTGTGATGCATATCGTATAATCATGCCCACGGATACTTGAGGTGACAATGGAGTATCTAGGTGACATTAGGGTTTTGGTTGATTTGTATCTTAAGGTGTTACTCTAGTATGAACTCTTTTATAGATTGATCCAAAAGAATAACTTTGAGGTGGTTTCGTACCCCACCATAATCTCTACGTTTGTTCTCCGCTATTAGTGGCTTTGGAGTGACTCTTTGTTGCATGTTGAGGGCTTGTTATATGATCTATCTATGTTATTATTATTGAGAGAACTTGCACTAGTGAAAGTATGCACCCTAGGCCTTGTTTCCTATCATTGCAATACCGTTTACGCTCACTTTTATCTTTAGTTACCTTGCTGTTTTTATTATTCAGATTACAAAAACCTATATCTACTATCTATTTTGCACTTGTATCACCATCTCTTCGCCGAACTAGTGCACCTATACAATTTACCATTGTATTGGGTGTGTTGGGGACACAAGAGACTCTTTGTTATTTGGTTGCAGGGTTGCTTGAGAGAGATCATCTTCATCCTACGCCTCCTACGGATTGATAAACCTTAGGTCATCCACTTGAGGGAAATTTGCTACTGTCCTACAAACTTGTGCACTTGCAGGCCCAACAACATCTACGAGAAGAAGGTTGTGTAGTAGACATCAATGTGCTTTGTGAAAGTCCAATTAAGCGTCTTGATCTATCTCTATAGATCGTGATGCCCAATATGTAAGCAGCTTCACCGAGGTCTTCCATCGAAAAACTTTTATTCAAGTATCCCTTTATGCTATCCAGAAATTCTATATCATTTCCGATTAACAATATGTCATCTACATATAATATCAGAAATGTTACAGAGCTCCCACTCACTTTCTTGTAAATACAGGCTTCTCCAAAAGTCTGTACAAAACCATATGCTTTGATCACACTATCAAAGCGTTTATTCCAACTCCGAGATGCTTGCACCAGTCCATAAATGGATCGCTGGAGCTTGCACACTTTGTTAGCACCTTTTGGATCGACAAAACCTTCTGGCTGCATCATATACAACTCTTCTTCCAGAAATCCATTCAGGAATGCAGTTTTGACATCCATTTGCCAAATTTTATAATCATAAAATGCGGCAATTGCTAACATGATTCGGACAGACTTAACCATCGCTATGGGTAAGAAAGTCTCATCATAGTCAACCCCTTGAACTTGTCGAAAACCTTCCGCAACAAGTCGAGCTTTGTAGACACTTAAATTACCATCAGCGTCAGTCTTCTTCTTGAAGATCCATTTATTCTCGATGGCTTGCCGATCATCGGGCAAGTCAACCAAAGTCCATACTTTGTTCCCATACATGGATCCCATCTCAGATTTCATGGCCTCAAGCCATTTTGTGGAACCTGGGCTCATCATCACTTCCTCATAGTTCGTAGGTTTGTCATGGTCAAGTAACATGACTTCCAGAATAGGATTACCGTACCACTCTGGTGCGGATCTTACTCTGGTAGACCTACGAGGTTTGGTAGTAACTTGATCTGAAGTTTCATGATCAATATCATTAGCTTCCTCACTGATTGGTGTAGTTGTCATAGGAACCGGTTCTTGTGATGAATTACTTTCCAATAAGGAAGTAGGTACAGTTACCTCATCAAGTTCTACTTTCCTCCAACTCACTTCTTTCGGGAGAAATTCCTTCTCTAGAAAGGATCCGAATTTAGCAACAAAAATTTTGCCCTCAGATCTGTGATAGAAGGTGTACCCAATAGTCTCTTTTGGGTATCCTATGAAGACACATTTCTCCGATTTGGGTTCGAGCTTATCTGGTTGAAGTTTCTTCACATAAGCATCGCAGCCCCAAACTTTAAGAAACGACAACTTTGGTTTCTTGCCAAACCACAGTTCATAAGGTGTCGTCTCAACGGATTTTGATGGTGCCCTATTTAACGTGAATGCGGTCGTCTCTAAAGCATAACCCCAAAATGATAGCGGTAAATCAGTAAGAGACATCATAGATCGCACCATATCTAGTAAAGTACGATTACGATGTTCGGACACACCATTTCGTTGTGGTGTTCCGGGTGGCGTGAGTTGCGAAACTATTCCGCATTGCTTCAAATGTAAACAAAACTCGTAACTCAAATATTCTCCTCCACGATCAGATCGTGGAAATTTTATTTTCTTGTTACGATGATTTTCCACTTCACTCTGAAATTCTTTGAACTTTTCAAATGTTTCAGACTTGTGTTTCATCAAGTAGATATACCCATATCTGCTCAAATCATCTGTGAAGGTGAGAAAATAACGATACCCGCCGCGAGCCTCAATATCCATTGGACCACATACATCAGTATGTATGATTTCCAACAAATTAGTTGCTCGCTCCATAGTTCCGGAGAACGGCGTTTTAGTCATCTTGCCCATGAGGCACGGTTCGCAAGTACCAAGTGATCCATAATCAAGTGATTCCAGAAGTCCATCAGTATGGAGTTTCTTCATGCGCTTTACACGAATATGACCCAAACAGCAGTGCCACAAATAAGTTGCACTATCATTATCAACTTTGCATCTTTTGGTTTCAACATTATGAATATGTGTATCTCTACTATCGAGATTCAATAAAAATAGACCACTCTTCAAGGGTGCATGACCATAAAAGATATTACTCATATAAATAGAACAACCATTATTCTCTAATTTAAATGAATAATCGTCTCACATCAAACAAGATCCAGATATAATGTTCATGCTTAACGCTGGCACCAAATAACAATTATTTAGGTCTAAAACTAATCCCGATGGTAGATGTAGAGGTAGCGTGCCGACCGCGATCACATCGACTTTGGAACCATTTCCCACGCGCATTGTCACCTCGCCCTTAGCCAATCTTCGCTTAATCCATAGTCCCTGTTTCGAGTTGCAAATATTAGCAACAGAACCAGTTTCAAATACCCAGGTGCTACTGCGAGCATTAGTAAGGTACACATCAATAACATGTATATCACATATACCTTTGTTCACTTTGCCATCCTTCTCATCCGCCAAATACTTGGGGCAGTTCCGCTTCCAGTGTCCAGTCTGCTTGCAGTAGAAGCACTCAGTCTCAGGCTGAGGTCCAGACTTGGGTTTCTTCTCTTGAGCAGAAACTTGCTTGTTGTTCTTCTTGAAGTTCCCCTTCTTCTTCTCTTTGCCCTTTTTCTTGAAACTAGTGGTCTTATTGACCATCAACACTTGATGCTCCTTCTTGATTTCTACCTCCGCAGCTTTTAGCATTGCGAAGAGCTCGGGAATAGTCTTGTCCATCCCTTGCATATTATAGTTCATCACGAAGCTCTTGTAGCTTGGTGGCAGTGATTGAAGAATTCTGTCAATGACACTATCATCAGGAAGATTAACTCCCAGTTGAATCAAGTGATTATTATACCCAGACATTTTGAGTATATGTTCACTGACAGAACTATTCTCCTCCATCTTACAGCTATAGAACTCATTGGAGACTTCATATCTCTCAATCTGGGCATTTGCTTGAAATATTAACTTCAACTCCTGGAACATCTCATATGCTCCATGACGTTCAAAACGTCGTTGAAGACCCGGTTCCAAGCCGTAAAGCATTGCACACTGAACTATCGAGTAGTCATCAGCTTTGCTCTGCCAGATGTTCTTAACGTCGTCAGTTGCATCTGTAGCAGGCCTGGCACCCAGCGGTGCTTCCAGGACGTAATTCTTCTGTGCAACAATGAGGATAATCCTCACGTTACGGACCCAGTCCGTGTAATTGCTACCATCATATTTCAACTTAGCTTTCTCAAGGAACGCATTAAAATTCAACGGAACAACAGCACGAGCCATCTATCTACAACAAACATAGACAAGCAAAATACTATCAGGTACTAAGTTCATGATAAATTTAAGTTCAATTAATCATATTACTTAAGAACTCCCACTTAGACAGACATCTCTCTAGTCATCTAAGTGATCACGTGATCCAAATCAACTAAACCATGTCCGATCATCATGTGAGATGGAGTAGTTTCAATGGTGAACATCACTATGTTGATCATATCTACTATATGATTCACGTTTGACCTTTCGGTCTCCGTGTTCCGAGGCCATATCTGTATATGCTAGGCTCGTCAAGTTTAACCTGAGTATTCCGCATGTTCAACTGTTTTGCACCCATTGTATTTGAACATAGAGCCTATCACACCCGATCATCACGTGGTGTCTCAGCACGAGAACTTTCGCAACGGTGCATACTCAGGGAGAACACCTTTTGATAATTTCGTGAGAGATCATCTTAAAATGCTACTGTCAATCAAAGCAAGATAAGGTGCATAAAGGATAAACATCACATGCAATCAATATAAGTGATATCATATGGCCATCATCATCTTGTGCTTGTGATCTCCATCTCCAAAGCACCGTCGTGATCACCATCGTCACCGGCGCGACACCTTGATCTCCATCGTAGCATCGTTGTCATTACGCCATCTATTGCTTCTACGACTATCGCTACCACTTAGTGATAAAGTAAAGAAATTACAGGGCATTTGCATTTCATACAATAAAGCGACAACCATATGGCTCCTGCCAGTTGCCGATAACTCGGTTACAAAACATGATCATCTCATACAATAAAATATAGCATCACGTCTTGACCATATCACATCACAACATGCCCTGCAAAAATAAGTTAGACGTCCTCTACTTTGCTGTTGCAAATTTTACGTGGCTGCTACGGGCTTAGCAAGAACCGTTCTTACCTACGCATCAAAACCACAACGATAGTTTGTCAAGTTGGTGCTGTTTTAACCTTCGCAAGGACCGGGCATACCCACACTCGGTTCAACTAAAGTGAGAGAGACAGACACCCGCCGGTCACCTTTAAGCAACGAGTGCTCGTAGCGGTGAAACCAGTCTCGCGTAAGCGTACGCGTAATGTCGGTCCGAGCCGCTTCATCTCACAATGCTGCTGAACCAAAGTATGGCATGCTGGTAAGCAGTATGACTTATATCGCCCACAACTCACTTGTGTTCTACTCGTGCATATGACATCTACGCATAAAACTAGGCTCGAATGCCACTGTTGGGGAATATAGTAATTTCAAAAAAAATCCTACGCACATGCAAGATCATGGTGATGCATAGCAATGAGAGGGGAGAGTGTTGTCCACGTACCCTCGTAGATCGAAAGCGGGAGCGTTAGAAAAACGCGGTTGATGTAGTCGTACGTCTTCACGGCCTGACCGATCAAGCACCGAAACTACGGCACCTCCGAGTTCTAGCACACGTTCAGCTCGATGACGATTCCCGGACTCCGATCCAACAGAATGTCGGGGAAGAGTTCTGTCAGCACGACAGTGTGGTGACGATCTTGATGTTCTACCGTCGCAGGGCTTCGCCTAAGCACCGCTACAATATTATCGAGGACTATGGTGGAGGGGGGCACCGCACACGGCTAAGAGATCAAGAGATCAATTGTTGTCTCTAGAGGTGCCCCCCGCCCCCGTATATAAAGGAGCAAGGGGGGGTGCGGCCGGCCAAGGGGAGAGGCGCGCCGGAGGAGTCCTACTCCTACCAGGAGTAGGACTTCCCCCTTTTTCCATGTTGGACTAGGAGAGACAGGGGAAAGAGGTGGAAGGGGGAAGGAATGGGGGGCGCCGCCCCCCTCTCCTTGTCCTATTTGGACTGGGGGGGGGGGGGGGAGGGGCGCGCAGCCCTGCCCTAGCTTTCTCTCCTCTCTTCCACCTAGGCCCATTAAGCTCTCGGGGGGTTCCGGTAACCTCCCGGTACTCTGGTAAAATCCCGATTTCACCCGGTACACTTCCGATATATCAAACTTCATGTCTCGACCATTTCGAGACTCCACGTCATGTCCGTAATCTCATTCGGGACTCCAAACAAACTTCGGTACATCAAAACTCATAAACTCATAATATAACTGTCATCGAAACCTTAAGCGTGCGGACCCTACGGGTTCGAGAACTATGTAGACATGACTGAAACACATTTTCGGTCAATAACCAAACTCGGAACCTGGATGCTCATATTGGCTCCTACATATTCTATGAAGATCTTTATCAGTCAAACCGCATAACAACATACGTTGTTCCCTTTGTCATCGGTATGTTACTTGCCCGAGATTCGATCGTCGGTATCTCAATACCTAGTTCAATATCATTACTGGCAAGTCTCTTTACTCGTTACGTAATGCATCATTCCGTAACTAACTCATTAGCTACATTGCTTGCAAGGCTTATAGTGATGTGCATTACCGAGAGGGCCCAGAGATACCTCTCCGACAATCGGAGTGACAAAACCTAATCTCGAAATACACCAACTCAACATGTACCTTTGGAAACACCTGTAGAGCTCATTTATAATCACCCAGTTATGTTGTGACGTTTGGTAGCACACAAAGTGTTCCTCCGGTAAACGGGAGTTGCATAATCTCATAGTTATAGGAACTTGTATAAGTCATGAAGATAGCAATAGCAACATACTTAACGAGTAAGTGCTAAGCTAACGGAATGGGTCAAGTCAATCACATCATTCTCCTAATGATGTGATCTCATTAATCCAATGACAATACATGTCTATGGTTAGGAAACATAACCATCTTTGATTAATGAGCTAGTCAAGTAGAGGCATACTAGTGATATTAAGTTTGTCTCTGTATTCACACATGTATCCTGTTTTCGGTTAATACAATTATAGCATGAATAATAAACATTTATCATGATATAAGGAAATAAATAATAACTGTATTATTGCCTCTAGGGCATATTTCCTTCACGCCCAGTACGTCTTGACGCGGGCAAAGGCCATCCGTGCATCTTCACTGCACGTTGACCGCTTAACGGCGTCGATACGCGGCACCGCATCAACAAGTCACTGCACCAAACCGAAATAACTATTCGGAATTGGCTCAGTCGGCCACAGCCGGACCACGACATCCTTCATGGCAGAACCGAATATCTTGTGGAGCTCGGCCCACTGGGCCATCTATTTGTTCAGCAACAGCAGGCGCTTTGGCGTGCCGAATTGTGACCAGAAAAGCTTCTCCGTTGCATACCCTTCCTGCGCTTGATAAAATTGCGCCACATCGGAGGCGCTCTTCGGCAAGTCCAAGAATGCATCTGGAGAGATCCACATTTGATTAAGCGAGGCATACTTCGGATCGCCGAATTTAGTCTGTATTTAGAAAGGCTTACCGACTGCTATCTCCCCAGCCTGCGGGATCTCCTGCTGGGCCGCCCTAGACTCGGATCGTGCTTCTCTCGCCTCTTGTAAGGCCTTGTCAAGATTGGCCGCTTTGGCTTTGCTATCCCCCTCGAGGAATTCGCACCGGATAGTGGCTTCCTTTAGCTTGCGCGCCATAGTAGACATTCTCTCCTCGCACTGGCATCGAGCAGCCTGCTCGGCTTTTAACTAATCTGCTGCCTTTTTGGCAGCCACATGACTCATCCGGGCTTGCTCCTTGGCTCGGGCAAGTTCAGCCCGAAGGGTCTCCACCGCGGTAGCACTATCTGCAGTTACGCTTGCCTCAGTATATAATTCTAGCTCCGTGCTCATGTTATTATACATACACACATTGACCGCCCCAACATACCTTGCGCCTCGTCGAGCTTCCTATTAATAAGCGTGATATCGTCATCCGCCACATCAAGTTTTTGCTTCAGACGTGCAACCTCTGTAGCGTGGGCAGTCGTCATGGAAGTAACAGCCTGTGTTCCAATTAATTAGATTATTTCCTGGGCATATCTTTTTGGATCCTCTGATTGCCTCCCTTTGGATGCCAACCACAGTCTCAGGGGCTACTATCTATACACAGGTGCATTTTGCGTGTAGAGCACAATCAAAAATATAACCTTACGTACCTCGAAGCCTCTTAGCAGGCTCATGAAGGCTTCATTCAATCCGCTTTTCATGGACAAAATCCTCTCAACCACCGTACCCATTAGGGTATGATGTTCCTCTGAGATGGACAAACATTGCAACATGTCCATCAGAGTATCCGGCGCCTCCGGATTCCTGGAAGCAGCTGTGGGAGTACGGACTCCCTTTGAAAGGATATGTTTGCTCGACCCTAGAGTCGTCTCCGGCTATAAACCGGATAGCCCGGGGCCTGTATTGTTGGTCCCCGTAAGGACCGCACACCCCGTACCCTGGGCGGCCAAAGTTTCACGTTGGGGTGTTGTCTTCATTATCCTTTGTTGATCGGGAGAGTCGTCCGGGACGACACCTCGAAGTCGTCCGCCCTATTGGGCAAGGAAGCCTATGGAGGCATCTCGCTTTCCATCATCTCCGGAAGAGGATCCCCTGAGGAAGAGGATTGTTGAGGAGGACTATGTGCCAGACTGCAAAACATATATTCTAGATGTTACCCTTGTAACAGGAAAAGGAACGGGATATGTTTAGAACACCTTTGTTCACTTACAATTCAGCTGAAGGCTTGTCCTTATGGAGGAACTGTGCGACAACTCGCCTTCCGAGCCCGAACCGCCTGACAGGGGCGTCTTACTTCGCTTAGGAGCCTTCACCTCCCAATCTTCGGAGGCGCTCCTTTTCTTACCATGGGAAGAAAGGATGTCAGCTTCTCCTTCTCTTTTTTCTTCGGAAGAGGAAGCCCTAACTTCCCCGGACTTAGTGTCTGGTGTGCCTTAGAAATGGAGGCCACCTTTGGCCTTCTTGCTCTCCTCATTACCCTCTTTCACCGGCACCGAGTATGGTGCCGAGACCAGCATCCTTGTTAGCACGGGACTAGCTAAGTCTTTGGGAAGACGGGCCGAACACCTAATTCACTTCGGCTTCTTTATCCAGCCCTGGACGAAGATTGTTTTCTTAGTATCTTATTATATGATATTTAACTAAGCTGTGTTCGGGAGTTAAGTGCTTACCAAGGTATCCGGATGGTTGCAGTCGAGGCCGATGTCCTCTGTAGTATCCGACCACTGTTTTGGTGTCTCGAAGAATAATTTCCACATTCCTTTGTGCATCGTGCCGAAGAAGTGTTGAAGGGTTTGTGGTCCTTCCGGATTGAACTCCCACATGCGAAGGGGCCATCGTTGGCATGGTAGGACCCGACGGACTAACATTACTTGGATTACGGTTGTTAGGCCGATGTCCTTTTCAATGAGACTCCGGATGCGGCTTTGCAGCATCTACACTTCATCAATTGATCCCCAGTCTAGCCCCTTATTAATCCATGAAGCAAGCCGTAACGAAGGGCCGGATCAGAACGCAGGTGTAGCTGCCCACTTGGTGCCACGGGGTTCAGTGATGTAAAACCACTCCCGTTGCCATAGGTTGGAGTTTCTGTGAAGGAGCCTTTTGGCCAAGGAGTATTAGTGAGTTTGCTTACTATAACACCACCGCACTCCGCTTGTTTCCCGTCGACTACCTTCGGCTTCACATTAAAGGTCTTGAGCCACAAGCCAAAGTGTGGGGGAATACGGAGGAAGGCCTCGCACGTGATGATGAACACCGAGATGTGAAGAAAGGAGTCCGGAGCTAGATCGTGAAAATCTAGCCCATAATAGAACATGAGCCCTCAAACGAAGGGATGGAGAGCGAACCCTAGCCCCCGGAGGAAGTGGGAGATGAATACGACCCTCTCGCCGGATCTGGGAGTAGGAATAACATGCCCTTGAGCAGGGAGCCTGTGGGAGATTTCCGCGGTCAGGTATCTTGCCGCCCGGAGCTTCACAATATCCTCCTTCGTGACAGAGGAAGCCGCCCACCGACCTTGAGGGCTGGATCTGGACATGACTGGAAAGCTCAAAGCAATTAAATTGAACCCTGGGTGATGGAACTCGAGGTTGGAGAGGTTGAGGAAAGGGTTGGCATAGAGGAGAAGGACGGGTCTTAGCCCCTTTATAAAAGCGATGAATATCAAACGCCTCCTCCTAAGCCTTAAAACCTGCCTACTCCTAAGGAATCATGCCAACCGAACGGTTGGGTTACCCACACCCGTATTGATGAGAATCCCGCAATAAGGGGATACGATCTCTGCTTCGACGAGACATGCCAATAAAACCGCGTCTCAGAACATGGAGCGACAGGTCAAAAAACGGTTCTAAATAATAACTAGCCAGGGACGTGATGTCACACTACAAAAGGTTGTCAGCGGATTGGACTCGTGAAATATTATACTCTTTGCGGTTGTGTGTGGTAATTGTTTTGCAGAGTCGGACACATTCGTTGTGTTCAAAGACTGTGTTGGAGTATTTGGAGAAGGAACCCGCCTTGCAATGCCGAAGACAATCTGCATGCCGGACACATCGTCATAGAAAGCCTGGTTCAGGGGCTACTAAGGGAGTCCTGGCCTAAGGGGTCTGATGAGGATACAAACCTGGGGTAGGGTCATAGGCCTGACCTACACGTCCTACCCAAGGTCACTACCCCAGAAGATAAGAAGACCAAGAATCCACTCGACGATATAATCACTCGACCGTCATTCCCCACCTTCACTCGACCATATGGGGAATGACTCGACTATATTGAAGCCCAGGAGTCGGAAGAACGCACAACGGCCGGGCATTCACTCCTTAGTCTTCATGAGCATTAAGAGTAGTTAAGACTTCCGTTACCAGTAATGCCCTTACTTTATGTACATTAAGCCCCTTGTAATGGAGATTGGCTGGGGTCCTGGCGCACTCTATATAAGCCACCCCCTCCTCTGGGACAAGGGTTCGCACCCCCTGTAACACAACACACATAAACTAATCGACCACTTCCGGGCACCGAGACGTAGGGCTGTTACTTCCTCTGAGAAGGGCCTGAACTCGTAAACCTCGTGTGTACATCTTCGCCATAGCTAAGATCTTGCCTCTCCATACCTACCCCCCCTTTCTACTGTCAGACTTAGAACCACAACAGTTGGTGCCCACCGTTGGGCCGGCGTCTTAGCGACTTATTGGTGAAGTTGCAAGTTTTTCCGATCATCATCATGGTTTCCGGCGGCGAGATGGTTGAGGGCCGTGAGATCCGTCTCGGCGCACTCGTTTTCGTTGTCGATGACTCGACATGGCTTCAGGAAGCTCCGCTCGATGTGGAGGCACTCCCCGTTTGAGGGGCGACGCACTTATGCGCATGCGTTCGTGGCGTCCTTCTCCGGCAACTGTCGACTCAGTATCAGTCGACTCCGATGGTGTTTTCTCTCTCCGCTGTTCGCCGCCGCAAGTGGTCCGGTCGATCGCGGCTTCAGCGCTGGATGAAACACGCGGTGGCTCGGCGTTCGACCACCCATCAAGTCGCGGCAATCAAGCCCGACGAAACTCTCCACGGCTTGTTCGATCTGTCGACTGGCTCCGCGGAGACTGCATCCGAGTGCGATAGCAGCGATCCTGCAGCCGGAGTCCTGATGCTCGATGGTCCTCACAGCCCGCCCGGGTTCCGCCGCGAGGGTGACGGGGACGGAGGCGGCAATCCGTCGCATGTCCATGAAGAGTACCGACCCGAGCCCCTCTCTTCACAGCAGAGGGAAGAACTTCGTCGCCGCAACATGGATGCGCTCCACACGCCCATCGTTGGAGAAACCCCCGAGGCTCGGGCCTTGGAGGAGGTGCGCCTAGCTAACTTGGCTGAGCGCACTCGACTAGATAACCTTCAGCGTGCTCTCAACGAGCGCGCCCAGGAGCGGATCCATGAGTCCAGTCGACGACAGCTTTTTCCGCCTCCACCTAAGGTATACCGCACTCCGATTCAGAATCTCACAGCTGCGTCCCAAATAGCAGAGTCGATCCAACCTTCCCAGTCAGAGGCTGGCAGAGGGTTGATGCAGATCAGGGCCCTGCTCAGGACAGCAGGAGAGCAGAATACAGCAGTATCTCAGTCATGGAATAGGATTCACAGCAGATCCGTCGCAGCGGACACGGTTCAGTCGGCCCACAGCCAAAGATTGCCTCGGCGGCATGAAGGCCGTGGACAGTATGATCATCCACTCGACCGCGACAATCATCGTCGGGGACCCACGCCTTCTCCGAGGAGTGCGTCGTATGTACCTCGGCGGAATGACGACAGACGCCGTCACAATGGTGAGCGCAGGAATTAAGTTAACCCAAGAGAACCAGGCTTCGACGCGAGGTCTATCCTCGTTCAAGGTCTGGTCGACCGGAACAGAGCACACAGAGAAGACGCTGGCAGAGATCGTCCGAGCGGCAGCCAAGTGCATGTTTCTGGCCCCGAATGTTTTAGCAGAGCCATCAGGGCAGCAGTGATACCTCCCAACTTCAGGTTGGCGTCTGGGGTTAGTAAGTTCACCGGTGAATCCAAGCCCGAAACTTGGCTCGAGGATTACCGAGTGGCTATGCAGAATGGAGGCGACAACGACGAGATAGTGATGAAGCATCTCCCTCTTATGTTGTAAGGATCGGCCCGAGCGTGGCCGACTCAGTTGACCCCGGACAGTATTCACAGTTGGGAAGAGCTATCTCGAGTGTTCGTGAGAACTTCTGAGGACACGTGCAAGCGACCAGCAGGATTGCCCGAGTTGCAGCACTGTGTGCAGAAGCCGAATGAGACTTTGAGAGAGTTCATCCAGAGATGGTCCACTTTGCATCACACCGTCGAGAATGTTTCAGAACACCAAGCTGTATGTGCTTTCAAGGAAGGCATCAAATATAGAGAGTTGGTCTTGAAATTCGGTCGGACTGGCATTTTTGATTCTGACTCGAATGATGGAGATAGACACCCGGTACGCTAACGGGGAAGAAGTGGATCGACTCCGTAGCGGGAAGAGCAAACCAGTCGGCCAAGAGGCCGGAGGAGGTAACTCCAATCGGAAACAGAAGTGTAAGGCCGAGCTAGCAGCTCCTGGAGAGATTGCGGCAGTGAATCAAGGAAAGTTTAAGGGCAAACCTAAAGGGCCCTGCCCCCCTAAGAAGGTGAAGGATCAAGATGGTAATGACGTGCTGGATTTGCCGTGTCACATCGACACGAAGAAAGATGAAGAAGGTAATCTGACTTACCCGAAGCATACCACTCGGAAATGTCGACTCCTGATCCAACAGTTCCAGGAGAAACAACCTAATGAGAAGGACAGGGAGTCGGACAGAGATGTGGAAGAAGAGGAAGATGACGGTTACCCCAAGGTCAATTCAACTCTCATGATTTTTGCTGATGTTGAGAGCAAGAGTCGGTTGAAGGTCATCAACAGAGAGGTGAATATGGTTGCTCCGGCGACGACGACCATGTACCTGAAATGGTCCCAGACAGCCATCACATTCGACCAGTCAGACCATCCTGCTCGCGTAGTCACCCCCGAGAGGCAAGCGCTGGTAGTCGACCCAGTGGTTGGTGGCACTCGACTGACTAAAGTGCTGATGGATGGAGGTAGTGGCCTGAATATCCTGTATGCTGAAACCTTGAAGGGGATAGGCATCCCGATGTCCAAGCTTAGCGAGAGCAACATGAGCTTTCACGGTGTTATCCCCGGAAAGAAGGCCGAGTCACTCGGACAGATCACTCTCGACGTGGTTTTCAGTGACTACAAGCATTACCGGAAAGAAAAGTTGACATTTGAAGTCGTGGATTTCCAGAGTGCTTATCACGCTATCCTGGGGAGGCCGGCATACGCACGTTTCATGGCTCGACCGTGTTATGTGTACCTCAAACTGAAGATGCCTGGCCCCAAAGGTGTGATCACAGTCACTGGTAACCGGCAGAAAGCAGAAGAATGCTTCCAGAAAGGTTCCAAACTCGTCGATGCACAGATGGCGGCGGTTGAATTCCAGGAGTATCAGAAGAGTGCAGATCCGAGTGATTTGCTCCGAGCCAAGAAACCTGCTACAGACTCTACATTCCAGTCGACTGGTGAAACGAAGCCGATTCATATTCACCAGACTGACCCCAATGCTGCCCCGACTCATATATCAACAACACTCGACAGCAAATAGGAAGAAGCGCTCATCGAGTTCCTCCGTGAGAACTGGGACATCTTTGCATGGAAACCTTCTGACATGCCAGGTGTACCCAGAGAACTGGCTGAGCACTGTTTGCGTGTCGACCCCAAAGTAAAACCCGTCAAAGAGCACCTTCGGCGGTCCACCGTTCAGAAGAGAAAAGCAATCGGCGAAGAAGTGGCTCGACTGTTGGCATCAGAGTTCATCCGTGAAATATACCACTCCGAATGGTTTGCCAATGTCGTCATGGTCCCCAAGAAGGACGATTCACTTTGCATGTGCATTGATTTCAAGCATATCAATTGGGCCTGCCCGAAAGATCACTTCCCTCTCCCCCGTATCGATCAGATTGTTGACTCGACTGCGGGGTGTGAGCGCCTGTCTTTCCTAGATGCGTATTCCGGGTATCATTAGATCCGACTGTACGGTCCCGATGAAATAAAAACAGCTTTCATCACCCCATTCGGGTGTTTTTGCTATGTCACCATGCCATTCGGTCTTAAAAATGCCGGAGCCACGTTCATGAGAATGATCCAGAAGTGCCTGCTCACCCAAATCAGTCAGAATGTGGAGGCGTGCATGGATGACATCATGGTCAAGTCTCACAAGGGTTCCAACCTATTGACTGACCTCGCAAAAACCTTTGCCAACCTAAGAAGGTACGATATCAAGCTTAATCTGTCAAAGTGCACATTCGGAGTTCCAGGAGGAAAGTTGCTCGGTTTTCTCGTTTCCGAACGAGGGATCGACACCAATCCAGAAAAAGTTGATACCATCCTCCGAATGAAATGCCTCGTGCGAGTGCATGACGTTCAGAAGCCGACTGGTTGTTTGGCCGCCTTGAGTCGATTCATTTCTCGTCTCGGTGAAAAGGCCTTACCTCTTTTACCGATTGATGAAGAAATCTGATAAGTTCGAGTGGTCTGAGGAAGCTGAGGCAGCGTTTGCAGAGCTCAAAACCCTGGTTTCCACACAGCCGATGCTCGCTGCGCCAATCAGCAAAGAGCCTTTACTGCTTTACATTGCAGCCACTGGACAGGTCGTCAGTACAGTACTCACGGTCGAGCGAGAAGAGGAAGGAAAGGCATACAAGGTTCAATGCCCAGTTTATTATCTCTCTGAAGTTTTGACTCTGTCCAAGCAACGATATCCTCATTATCAGAAGCTTGTCTATGGAATCTACATGACCATGAAGAAGGTTGCACATTACTTCTCTGATCACTCTATTACAGTCGTCAGCAACGCACCGTTGTCTGAGATTCTGAACAACAGATTCGCAACTGGTCGAGTAGCAAAGTGGGCGATTGAACTCCTTCCACTGGACATCAAGTTTGAGGCAAAGAAAGCTATCAAGTCCCAAGCAATCGCGGATTTCCTTGCCGAGTGGGCTGAGCAGCAACTACCAATTCAAGTTCACTCGGAACATTGGACTATGTTCTTCGATGGCTCCAAGATGCTAAACGGATCGGGTGCTGGAGTAGTATTGGTGTCCCCCCGGGGATACAAGCTAAACTATGTTCTCCAGATCCATTTTGATTCCTCCAACAACAAAGTTGAATATGAAACACTTTTATATGGGTTGCGTATGGCCATTTCACTCGGCGTTCGTCGCCTCATGGTATACGGCGACTCAGATTTGGTGGTTAATCAGGTGATGAAGGAATGGGATGTCAGAAGTCCAGCCATGACTGGTTACTGCAATGCTGTTAGGAAGCTAGAAAAGAAGTTTGAGGGGTTGGAACTTCACCATGTGCCCTGATTGAAAAATCAAGCTGCAGATGAGTTGGCAAAGATAGGTTCAAATATAGAGGACATTCCCCACAATGTGTCTCTGGAACACATTCATTCACCTTCGGTTCGGGAGGATCCCTTCACAGAAGAGTCGCCACAGCCCAAGAGTGCCACAGATCCGATTGAAGTTGAAATCCCAACCGTGGTCGACTTAGTCATGGAGGTTCTGGTCATCACTCCCGACTGGACAGTGCCGTACATTGCGTACATTCTTAGGAAAGAACTTCCATAGGATGAAGAAGAGGCTCGACAGATCGTCCGGCGATCCAAGGCTTTTACTGTGATAAAGGGACAGTTGTTTAGAGAAAGTGTAACTGGAGTTTGCCCGAAGTGCATCACACCAGAGGAAGGTCGAGTGATCCTCAATGATATTCACTTGGGGACCTGTGGTCATGATACGTCTCCAACGTATCTATAATTTTTGATTGCTCCATGCTACTTTATCTACTGTTTTAGGCAATATTGGGCTTTATTATCCACTTTTATATTATTTTTGGGACTAACCTATTAACCGGAGGCCCAGCCCAGATTTGTTGTTTTATGCCTATTCAGTGTTTCGAGGAAAAAGAATATCAGACGAAGTCAAAACGGAACGAAATCAACTAGAGAAGTTATTTTTGGAAGGAAAGCCACCCGATGGACTTGGAGTGCACGTCGGGAGATACGAGAGGTGCTCACGAGGGTGCCCCCCCCGGGCGCGCCCCCTGCCTCGTGGGGCCCCCGTAGCTCCTCCGACGTACCCCCTGCACCCATATATACCTACGTACCCTAAAACTTCTAGAACAGAAGATAGATCGGGAGTTCCGCCGCCGCAAGCCTCTATAGCCACCAAAAACCAATTGGGACCCTGTTCCGGCACCCTGCCGGAGGGGGATCCCATCACCGGTGGCCATCTTCATCATCCCGGCGCTATCCATGACGAGGAGGGAGTAGTTCACCCTCGGGGCTGAGGGTATGTACCAGTAGCTATGTGTTTGATCTCTCTCTCTCTCTCTTGTGTTCTCTCTCGTGTTCCCTCTTTGGCACGATCTTGATGTATCCCGAGCTTTGCTATTGTAGTTGGATCTTATGATGTTTCTCCCCCTCTACTCTCTTGTGATGAATTGAGTTTCCCCTTTGAAGTTATCTTATCGGATTGAGTATTTTATGAGAACACTTGATGTATGTATTGGTGATCAACTTGCGGGTTTCGTGATATTGGGAACCTATGCATAGGGGTTGGCACGCGTTCTTGACTCTCCGGTAGAAATTTTGGGGCACTCTTTGAAGTACTTTTATGTTGGTTGGATGAAACTGGGATTGTGTGATGCATATTGTATAATCATGCCCACGGATACTTGAGGTGACAATGGAGTATCTAGGTGACATTAGGGTTTTAGTTGATTTGTATCTTAAGGTGTTATTCTAGTACGAACTCTTTTATAGATTGATCCAAAAGAATAACTTTGAGGTGGTTTCGTACCCTACCATAATCTCTATGTTTGTTTTCCGCTATTAGTGGCTTCGGAGTGACTCTTTGTTGCATGTTGAGGGCTTGTTATATGATCTATCTATGTTATTATTGTTGAGAGAACTTGCACTAGTGAAAGTATGAACCCTAGGCCTTGTTTCCTATCATTGCAATACCGTTTACGCTCACTTTTATCATTAGTTACCTTGCTGTTTTTATCATTTCAGATTACAAATACCTTTATCTACTATCTATTTTGCACTTGTATCACCATCTCTTCGCCGAACTAGTGCACCTATGCAATTTACCATTGTATTGGGTGTGTTGGGGACACAAGAGACTTTTTGTTATTTGGTTGCAGGGTTGCTTGAGAGAGACCATCTTCATCCTACGCCTCCTACGGATTGATAAACCTTAGGTCATCCACTTGAGGGAAATTTGCTACTGTCCTACAAACCTGTGCACTTGCAGGCCCAACAACGTCTACAAGGAGAAGGTTGCGTAGTAGACATCAAGCTCTTTCCTGGCGCCGTTGCCGGGGAGGCTAGGTAAAGGGCACTCACTCACACCCCGTCAACTAAGCTCTTTTCTGGTGCCGTTGCCGGGGAGGTGAGTGCTTGAAGGTATATCTTTAGATCTTGCAATCGAATCTTTTTGTTTCTTGTTTTATTACTAGTTTAGTTTATAAAAGAAAACTACAAAAAAATGGAGTTGAGTTTGTCTCATACATTACGTCTTTTTAATATCTTTCGTGAGAATGATGGAAAGGAAAATTGTGCTAAAGTGCTAGAAGAAGAATTACATAGAATGCTTGGCATGAATTATGTGAATGATGGGCATGATTGCAATGTTGTTAGTATGAATTCCTTGAATACCCATGATGCTAATGATATGCAAAGCCACAAGCTTGGGGAAGCTGTGTTTGATGAAGATGGTATTTTTTGTCCCCCAAGCTTTGATGAGCAAATTTACTATGATGAAAGCATGCCTCCTATCTATGATGATTATTGTGATGACACGTATGCTATAAAGAATAATGATAACCATGAAACTTGTCATCTTGATCTTAATTTTCAATCATATGATAGTTATTTTGTTGAGTTTGCTCCCACTACTATTCATGAGAAGAATTTTGCTTATGTGGAGAGTAGTAAATTTTCTATGCTTGTAGATCATGAAAAGAATGCTTTAGGTGCTGGTTATATTGTTGAATTCATTCATGATGCTACTGAACATTATTATGAGGGAGGAATATATGCTTGTAGGAATTGCAATAATATCAAGTTTCCTCTTTATGTGCTTCAAATTTTGAAGCTATGCTTGTTTTACCTTCCTATGCTTGTTGATTATTGTTCCCATAAGTTGTTTGCTCAAAAAATCCCTATGAATAGGAAGTGGGTTAGACTTAAAAGTGCTAGTCATATTCTTCATGATGCTCCCGTTATGTTTCAATTCTTATCTTTTATGTGAGCATCATTGTCATCATCATGCCTAGCTAGAAAGGCATTAAAGAAAAGTGCTTGTTGGGAGACAACCCAATATTTATCCTTGCTGTTCTTGTGTGTTCACATGATTATGCTACTTTAGTAATCATGTTTTATAGCTTTTGTTTCAATAAAGTGCCAAGTAAGACCTTTAGGATAGCTTACGGTGATAGTTGTGTTGATCCTGCTGAAAATCAGAAACTTTTGCACCCAGTAGATTAGTTTTGTTAATTGGCATAAACGTGATTATGATCTGATTCTTTTTGCTCTGGAAGTGTACACAAATTTCGTAGGACTTCCTAATTTTGTAGAATTTTTGGGGTTCCAGAAGTATACGTTTGATACAGATTACTACAGACTATTCTTTTTTTGACAGATTCTGTTTTCTATGTGTTGTTTGCTTATTTTGATGAATCTATGAGTAATATCGGAGTGTATGAACCATAGATAAGTTGGAATAAAGTAGATATTACACCAATATGAATTTAGAATGAGTTCATTACAGTACCTAAGTGGTTGTTTTATTTTCTTATATTAATGGAGCTTACGAGTTTTCTGTTGAGTTTTGTGTTGTGGAGTTTTCAAGTTTTGGGTAAAGACTCGATGGACTATGGAATAAGGAGTGGCAAGAGCCTAAGCTTGGGGATTCCCATGGCACCCCAAGGTAATATTCAAGGACAACCAAGAGCCTAAGCTTGGGGATGCCCCGGATGGCATCCCCTCTTTCGTCTTCGGTCATCGGTAACTTTACTTGGAGCTATATTTTTATTCACCACATGATATGTGTTTTGCTTGGAGCGTCATTTTCTTTTGTTAGTATTTGCTTGCTGTTATTTAGAATAATGTTTTGCATCTTTCGTTTCAATAAAAAAAAGTCAAGGATAGCCTTTGCCATGCTTATTTTGCTAGTATACATGTTGCTGTTTGAAAACAGAAAGTTTACCGCTGTTGCAAAAATTCCCTAGAAAAGTCAGAGAGTGGTATAATGTTGAATATTTTTTCATATTGAGATATGATAAATTTATTACAGTGGGAATTTTAGTTCATAATTTTTGGAGTTAGGGAAGTATTGATACTCTTGCATTCTTTACAGACTGTACTGTTTTGGCAGATTGCTGTTATGTTTGCATTGTTTGCATATGTTTGCTTGTTTAATGATTCTATTTGAGGATAGGAGTATTAAATATGCAGAGGTATTTAGTATTCAATGTTGAATAATAATGTTAGTGATTTTCTACAGTAGAAAATGATAAGGTTTTGCATTGTTTTATACTAACCTATCTCACGAGTTCTTGTTGAGTTTGTTGTGAATGAAGCTTTTGATAAAAAGAGAAACCATGATATGAGAGGAATTAAGGAGACACAAAAGCTCAAGCTTGGGGATGCCCAAGGCACCCCAAGATAATATTTCAAGAAGTCTCAAGCATCTAAGCTTGGGGATGCCCCGGTAGGCATCCCACCTTTCTTCTTCAAGAACTATCGGTTAGTATCGATTGAGCCTAAGTTTTTGCTTCTTCACATGAGTTGTGCTATCCTTGCAATATAGTTTTCTTTAGCTTTGCTTGCTGTTTGAATAAAGTATAAAGATCTGAAATTATTAAATGGGAGAGTCTTCACATAGTTGCATAATTATTCGACTACTCATTGATCTTCACTTATATCTTTCGGAGTAGTTTTTTTATTGCTGTAGTACTTCACTTATATCTTTTAGAGCATGGTGGTAGTTTTATTTTGAAGAAATATATGAACTCTCATGCTTCACTTAGATTATCTTGAGAGTCGTTACTAGCATGGCAATTTGCTTAAATAATCATAATATGCTAAGCATACAAGATTTGTATGAATTCTTATGAGTGTGTTGAATACTAAGATAAGTTTGATGCTTGATAATTGTTTTGAGATATGAAGATGGTGATATTAGAGTCATGCTAGTTAAGTAGTTGTGAATTCAAAGAATACTTGTGTTGAAGTTTGTGATTCCCGTAGCATGCACGTATGGTGAATCGTTATGTGATGAACTCGGAGCATGATTTATTTATTGATTGTCTTCCTTATGAGTGGCGGTCGGGGACGAGCGATGGTCTTTTCCTACCTATCTATCCCCGTAGGAGCATGTGCGTAATACTTTGCTTTGATAACTTCTAGATTTTTGCAAAAAGTATATGAGTTCTTTATGACTAATGTTGAGTCCATGGATTATACGCACTTTTTCCCATCCTTCCACCATTGCTAGCCTCTCTAATACCGCGCACTTTTCGCCGGTATCATACACCCACCATATATCTTCCTCAAAACAGCCACCATACCTACCTATCATGGCATTTCCATAGCCATTCCGAGATATATTGCCATGCAACTTTCCACCGTTCCGTTTATTATGACACGCTCCATCATTGTCATATTGCTAGGATGGTCATGTAGTTGACATCATATTTGTGGCAAAGCCACAGTTCATAATTCTTTCATACATGTCACTCTTGATTCATTGCATATCCCAGTACACCACCGGAGGCATTCATATAGAGTCATACATTGTTCTAAGAATTGATTTGTAATTGTTGAGTTGTAAGAAAAATAAAAGTGTGATGATCATCATTATTAGAGCATTGTCCCAAGTGAGGAAAGGATGATGGAGACCATGATTCCCCCACAAGTCAGGATGAGACTCCGGACGGAAAAAATAAAAGAGGCCAAAGAAGCCCAAATAAAAAAAGAGGCCATAAAAAAAGAGAAAAGGCCCAATTAAAAAAATAAAAAAAAATGGGAGAAAATGAGAGAAGGGACAATGCTACTATCCTTTTACCACACTTGTGCTTCAAAGTAGCACCATGATCTTCATGATAGAGAGTCTCCTATGTTGTCACTTTCATATACTAGTGGGAATTTTCATTATAGAACTTGGCTTGTATATTGCAATGATGGGCTTCCTCAAAATGCCCTAGGTCTTTGTGAGCAAGCGAGTTGGATGCACACCCACTTAGTTTCTTTTGTTGAGCTTTCATATACTTATAGCTCTAGTGCATCCGTTGCATGGCAATCCCTAATCACTCACATTGATATCTATTGATGGGCATCTCCATAGCCCGTTGATACGCCTAGTTGATGTGAGACTATCTTCCCCTCTTTTTGTCTTCTCCACAACCACCATTCTATTCCACTTATAGTGCTATATCCATGGCTCACGCTCATGTATTGCGTGAAGATTGAAAAAGTTTGAGAATGTCAAAAGTATGAAACAATTGTTTGGCTTGTCATCGGGGTTGTGCATGATTTAAATACTTTGTGTGGTGAAGATAGAGCATAGCCAGACTATATGATTTTGTAGGGATAACTTTCTTTGGCCATGTTATTTTGAGAAGACATAATTGCTTAGTTAGTATGCTTGAAGCATTATATTTTTTATGTCAATATGAACTTTTGTCTTGAATCTTTCGGTTCTGAATATTCATATTACAATTAAGAGGATTTACATTGAAATTATGCCAAAGTATCACTCCGCATCAAAAATTCTTTTTTATCATTTACCTACTCGAGGACGAGCAGGAATTAAGCTTGGGGATGCTTGATACGTCTCCAATGTATCTATAATTTTTGATTGCTCCATGCTACTTTATCTACTGTTTTAGGCAATATTGGGCTTTATTATCCACTTTTATATTACTTTTGGGACTAACCTATTAGCCGGAGGCCCAGCCCAGATTTGCTGTTTTATGCCTATTTCAGTGTTTCGAGGAAAAGGAATATCAGACAAAGTCAAAACGGAACGAAATCAACTGGAGAAGTTATTTTTGGAAGGAAAGCCACCCGATGGACTTGGAGTGCACGTCAGGAGATACGGGAGGTGCTCACGAGGGTGGGGGGCGCGCCCCCTGCCTCGTGGGGCCCCCGTAGCTCCTCCGACGTACCCCCTACACCCAGATATACCTACGTACCCTAAAACTCCCAGAATAGAAGATAGATCGGGAGTTCCGCCGCCGCAAGCCTCTGTAGCCACCAAAAACCAATCGGGACCCTGTTCCGGCACCCTGCCGGAGGGGGATCCCATCACCGGTGGCCATCTTCATCATCCCGACGCTATCCATGACGGGGAGGGAGTAGTTCACCCTCGGGGCTGAGGGTATGTACCAGTAGCTATGTGTTTGATCTCTCTCTCTTGTGTTCTCTCTCATGTTCCCTCTTTGGCACGATCTTGATGTATCCCGAGCTTTGCTATTGTAGTTGGATCTTATGATGTTTCTCCCCCTCTACTCTCTTGTGATGAATTGAGTTTCCCCTTTGAAGTTATCTTATCGGATTGAGTCTTTTATGAAAACACTTGATGTATGTCTTGGTGATCAACTTGCGGGTTTTATGACATTGGGAAATGCATAGGGGTTGGCACGCATTCTTGACTCTCCGGTAGAAATTTTGGGGCACTCTTTGAAGTACTTTTATGTTGGTTGGATGAATCTGAGATTGTGTGATGCATATCGTATAATCATGCCCACAGATACTTGAGGTGACAATGGAGTATCTAGGTGACATTAGGGTTTTGGTTGATTTGTATCTTAAGGTGTTATTCTAGTACGAACTCTTTTATTGATTGATCTGAAAGAATAACTTTGAGGTGGTTTCGTACCCTACCATAATCTCTATGTTTGTTTTCCGCTATTAGTGGCTTCGGAGTGACTCTTTGTTGCATGTTGAGGGCTTGTTATATGATCTATCTATGTTATTATTGTTGGGAGAACTTGCACTAGTGAAAGTATGAACCCTAGGCCTTGTTTCCTATCATTGCAATACCGTTTACGCTCACTTTTATCATTAGTTACCTTGCTGTTTTTATCATTTCAGATTACAAATACCTTTATCTACTACCTATTTTGCACTTGTATCACCATCTCTTCGCCGAACTAGTGCACCTATGCAATTTACAATTGTATTGGGTGTGTTGGGGACACAAGAGACTTTTTGTTATTTGGTTGCAGGGTTGTTTGAGAGAGACCATCTTCATGCTACGCCTCCTACGAATTGATAAACCTTAGGTCATCCACTTGAGGGAAATTTGCTACTGTCCTACAAACCTGTGCACTTGCAGGCCCAACAACGTCTACAAGGAGAAGGTTGCGTAGCAGACTCAGGCACCACACGTCTTCTCGGACCATCGTGGCCAAAGCATACCGAGTTGGATTTTACTGGCCGCGGGCCAACGAGATGGCTAAAGAAATAGTGGACAAGTGTGAAGGCTGCCAATTTTACTCCAACATATCTCATAAACCTGCGTCAGCTCTGAAAACAATTCCACTCGTCTGGCCTTTCACCGTCTGGGGACTGGACATGGTTGGACCTCTGAGGACGGGCAGGATTAGATTTACTCATGTGCTGGTAGCAGTTGTAAGTGCATCTAGTTCCCCTTAGTGATTTTGGTGTATTGAAGACTTATAGGTTAAGAGACTAATGCGTTTGTGAGTGTACACAGGTCTACAAGTCTATGAGGAGTTTGATATTTACAGAGAAAGTCGAACCCTAAAAATGAAGTTCTTCAACTGAAGACTTTGATATTCTGAAGACTTTAAAAGTGAAGAAATTGGTGTGACCTTGAAGACATGGTATTCATTTATGGAACATGAAGCGTGAAGACTTTTGTTTTCGTAGTTTCATTTTCTCTTTCATGAGTCATAGGAAACACCGTACTGTTAAAGGGGTTCGAGGAAATACTAAGGAAAAATTTCCATGTGATGCTCAACTAAAAATCCTACACCTACCAATCCCTTCGAGTGAAGCCTTTGGAAATCTCATACAGTTATGTCACTTTCTTCAGTGACAGAGACGAAGTTCTTCTGGTCGCTGATGAATTTGTTCTGACTGAGGAGTTAGGAATTCGCCAGTGCGAATTACCTACACAGTGAGGAACATGATAGCCCTGAGGAATTTGAGAGTCAAATTTCCGACCGTTGCTGTGCTGCGCGCCAGCTATCCTAAAATATCTTATCCACCTAACGGTCATATCATTGAAGGGCATTTATGTCTTATCATGTCGGGCTGCTCCCTAGGCTATAAATAGCCGCCCCCTACAACCACTAGCTGGTTGGCTGCTCCGAGAGAACTTGACACTTGTCATTTGAGAGCAACCCATCCTCCGAGGACTTTGAGCAAAAATCATCGAGTGAGGAAAACCCAAAACCAAACCCCTACAAACCCAAAGTGATTGAGCATCACTGAAGAAATTGATCCTGCGTGGATCCGACGCTTGTTACCTTTGAAGACCGTGCTTCTTCCAGACGGTCAGGCGTCATGGTCTAGAGCATCCAAGAGGAATTGTGGATCGCCGAGTGACCAAGTCTGTGAAGGTTTGGAAGTCACCTGAAGACTTACCACGAGTGATTGGACAAGGTCTGTGTGACCTTAGTTCAAGGAGAATACGGTGAGGACTGGGCGTCCTGATCTGTGTGCTCAGCGACTGGGTGTCCGGGACTGTGTGTCCTCGAGTTTAAATACTTAGCCGCTCCAACCAGACGTACAACTGAGACAGCAGTTGGAACTGGTCTACCAAATCATTGTCTTCACCAACCTAACTGGTTCTATTTCCTCAACCCTTTCATTTCCTCATTACTGTGTTGAGTGTTTGTTCATATCTGTGTTTGAAGACTTTGACTGAAGACTTTCTCAATTTCCTCAGTTCAATTTCTTCAGTCTGTTTGTCTTTATCTTGTGTTATCCTGTGATTACGCTTTCTGTACTCTGAGCTAGTCTTCATTTCATCATGATGACCATGCTTGTATTCTGTTATGCTTACTTCTGAGTACTTATTCCGCTGCTAATAGTTCTTCGCTAAGGAATTTCCTCACCGACAAATTCCTCAGTGAAGAATTCATAAAAATCGCCTATTCACCCCCCCTCTAGTCGATATAACGCACTTTCAATTGGTATCAGAGCAAGGTACTCCCTTGTTCTGTGTGATTTTGGTTTAACCGCCTGGAGTTTTAGTTATGTCGACCGCAGGTATGAAGAAAGTGACATGCCCTATCTTTGACGGTCATGATTATCCCAAGTGGAAGGCCATGATGAGGAAGCGTCTCATGGCAATGAACAGCGAGCTGTGGACCGTCACTGAGATTGGTCTTACTGATCTATGCAAGATGGCGGACGCTGATGATATTTGCAAGTACACTCGACTTGACATCTTGGCGAAGGATATCATCTGTTCCTGCCTATCCAGAGATGAATTCAGTTGCATTATGCATCTTTGCAATGCGAAGCTTATCTGGGACCGAATCTCTGATGTCTATGAAGGTCATCGAACCCGTCATGATCCCTGGTTTGAGGACTTCAAGGAATCTCTCAAAACAATGACTTTCGAGCCAGAATCATCATCTTCTGCATCATGTCTCATGGCAAAGGGTGACGAGGTAACCGAATGCTCCTCATCCGAGTTTTGTGACGATGAATCTGATGATGATGGATCTGATGATGATATTGAATCTAGTTATACCAAACTTGTTTGCATTGCCACTAAACAACAAACGGCTTTGGAACAAGTTCAAAACATGCTAGACAAAAGTGATGATATGTTGGGTGAAGAAATGGATCACACTAAAGCCCTGACTGAAAATCTTTAGAGACTTCAGTCTAGGTTTGATAACCTTCAAAGTCATCATAACACTCTCTTATCTGATCATGAGAAACTTTCTTATGAATTTCTTCAAAGAAAGCAAGATCTTGAGAAGCTAAGAGTGAGTTATGAAGATCTTCAGAAGGAGCGCGATTCATTACTAGCTCAACAAATCAACGCTTCTCGGGAAGAATTTGTTCCTCCATGCTTAAAGTGCATTGAACGTGAATCTGTTAATTCTTCACCTGAATGTTCAAATGCTTCAACTGTTACAAATTATTCACCTGCCTCTGCTATCACTAATTCCTCATCTGAGGACATTGCTAGTATCACTGACGATGCAGGGCTGAAGGAATTGTACATGACAGGCATGTACAAAAGCCTCAAAGGGCATCAGACTCTTTGTGATGTGCTTAAAAAGCAGATCCTCAACAGAAACCCTAGGAAAGAGGGTATTGCCTTTGAGAGGAAACTTAATGCTGATGGAACATATTGGAAGCCTGAGCAGTACCCCAAAACCTCATGGGTTGCTGGAAAGGGACCTCTAGTTTATCCATCTAACTTATCTGGCTTTACATGTGAATCTCCTCATCCTTCTGATGAGTCATTTGTCTCCAACTATAAACTGTTCAAAAATCAGAATGGTGAAGTATTTGCTAGATATGTTGGCACTAATTGCGGGAACGGTTCTCCTATGAAGAAAATCTGGGTTCCCAAGAAGTGCCTTGAAAGTCTTCAGGTGAATGTCCTCATGACACCACCAGTGAAGAACAGGAACCCCAGATCAAATTCTTCATATGGATCAAATTCCTCAAATAGATCAAAGTACTCATATGATTATCATCGTGCTAACAACTCTGTTTCGCAGGGTAGAGCTAAGGGCTATGAATATGTGCATTATTCTTCAAACCATTATGTTCATAAGTCCTCAAAGAATGTCTCTGCTTATTCATATGCTTACCCTAACCCCTCTTATGTGAAACGAAATGGTTTGGCTTCTATGCCACCATTCTCGTATGGTGCTCGCAGAGTGATGAACTCTTTGCCACCCCTTCAGATGTGGGTGGTGAAGAAAAAGAACTAATCTCTTCTGCAGGATTAGGTCTCCAGACGTGCCTTAACGTCTGAAGAATTTGCTGGGGACCTAACAAAATTGCCTGAAAGGATGCAGGCGAATCATGATGAAATAAACTTTCATTTCACATGTCCTCCTACTGCTATATCTGTTTACTGCTTGATGAAATTCATCTGATGAACTTGATGTCATATTCTTCATTGATAAAGCATATGAGATTGTAAGTTACACTAATTCATCTGCAGGATGATCAACCCAAAGCCACTGAATGGGTCCTCAATAGTGGATGTACAAATCACATGACTGGTGACAAGAATCTTTTGATGGATGCTCCCTTATCACCGTCACATCTGAAGCATATCATCTTTGCTGACAAAGGCAAAAGTCAGGTATTGGGTCTTGGTAAGGTTGCGATCTCTAAGGATAAACACATGGACAAAGTCATGCTTGTTGAGTCCTTAGGATACAACCTCATGTCAGTCTCAATGCTTTGTGATCTTGATATGGTTGTTGTCTTTGGCAAGTATCGCTGTGTTGTGATTATGGAAGCTGACAATTCCAAAGTCTTCGAAGGCTTTAGGAGAGGAGATTTGTATATTGTTGATTTCTCTACAGGACCACAACCAGCCGTGTGTCTACATGCAAAAGCTTCAGAAGGCTGGCTATGGCATCGATGACTTGGTCACGCAGGCATGAGGAATTTGCACACGCTTGCGAAGAAGAAGCATGTCATTGGCATTGAGAATGTCAAATTCCTCAAGGATCACTTATGCGGAGCCTGTGAAGCTGGAAAAATGACCAAGGCCAAGCATCCAGCGAAGACTATCATGACCACTACTCGTCCATTCGAATTGCTTCACATGGACCTCTTCGGACCTAATCATTACTCAGCAGTCACTAATGATGCATCTCTATATGGTTTTGTCATTGTTGATGATTACTCTCGATATACATGGGTACACATTGTTACTTACAAACATGAAGTGCAGGAAGTCTTCAAACGTTTTTCCTCGAGGGCTTCAACCAACTTTGGTGTGAAGATCAAGCACATCAGAAGTGACAATGGAACAGAGTTCAAGAATTCTAGTCTTGATGACTATCTTGATGAACTTGGTATTACTCATGAGTTATCTGCTCCCTATACTCCTCAGCAAAATGGCGTCGTGGAGCGCAAGAACAGAACTCTTGTTGAGATGGCTTGCACTATGCTTGATGAATACAAAACGCCTCATCGTTTTTGGATTGATGCAATTGATACTGCGTGCCACATCATCAACAGAGTATATCTTCACAAATTCTTCAAGAAGACGGCCTATGAACTCCTCACTGACAAGAAACCCAATGTGAGTTATTTCAAAGTCTTCGGTGCTAAATGTTGGATTAGAGATCCTCACCACAATTCTAAATTTGCACCGAAAGCACATGAAGGTTTTATGCTTGGTTACGAAAAGGACTCGCACACCTACAGAGTCTTCAACATTGTTCTTCACAAGATTGTTGACACTGTAGATGTGCGGTTCGATGAAACTAATGGCTCGCAAAGAGAGCACCTACCTTCTGTGTTAGATGAACCAGCACCTGAGGATTCTATCAAGTTCAAGGCAACTGAGGATGTCATTCCTACTGAAGAATCTGCTAAAGAATTCATTCCAGTTCATGAAGAACATCGAGCTGATGCACCTGAAGAAAATGCTGAGGAAAATGGTGCTGAAGAAAATGCTGATCAAACTCCTCAACGACAACCAGCTCATCCTCGCGTTGCAAAAGAAGTGCAAGTGGAGAAGATCATCGATGACATTAGAGCACCAGGTCCTCTCACACGCTCAAAAGCTTCACATTTATCTAACTTTTGTGGGCACTATGCTTTTGTCTCTATCACAGAGCCCACTAAGGTAGATGAAGCATTTTTGGAGCCGGAGTGGATTCAGGCTATGCAAGAAGAATTACATCAGTTCGAGCTCAACAATGTCTGGGAACTGGTCAAACGTCCAGATCCTCGCAAGCATAATATCATTGGCACAAAGTGGATCTACCGCAACAAGCAAGATGAAAATGGCCTTATGGTGAGGAATAAGGCACGACTGGTAGCTCAAGGCTACACAGAGGTTGAAGGAGTTGATTTCAATGAAACTTTTGCACCTGTTGCTAGACTTGAGGCTATTCGCATATTACTTGCTTATGCTAACCATCATGATATCATCTTATATCAAATGGATGCGAAAAGTGCATTCCTCAATGGTAAGCTTGAGGAAGAAGTATATGTTGCTCAACCCCCAGGTTTTGAAGATCCAAAGAATCCTGACAAAGTCTTCAGACTTAATAAGGCCCTCTATGGCCTCAAGCAAGCCCCTCGGGCATGGTATGATACATTGAAGGAATTCTTCGTGAAGAATGGCTTCACACCCGGTTCACTCGACCCTACTCTCTTTACTAAATCTTATGATGGTGAACTGTTTGTGTGCCAAATATATGTTGATGATATTATCTTTGGCTGTACTGACCAACGTTATAGTGATGAATTTGCCTATATGATGAGTGAATAATATCAAATGTCTATGATGGGAGAGTTGAAATTCTTCTTAGGTCTTCAAATTCGTCAACAGCGCAATGGCATATTCATATCTCAGGAGAAATACCTCAAAGATGTACTGAGGAAATTCGGCATGCAAGATTGCAAAGGCGTCAAAATTCCTATGCCCACAAATGGTCATCTATGCACTGATGAAAATGGTATTGACTTCGATCACAAGGTATACCGCTCCATGATTGGTTCTTTATTGTACTTATGTGCATCTAGGCCAGATATAATGCTTAGTGTTTGCATGTGTGCCCGATTTCAAGCTGCACCGAAGGAATCACACCATAAGGCTGTGAAGCATATTCTTCGATATCTAGATCACACACCGACACTAGGATTATGGTACCACAAGGGCTCTGCTTTTGATCTCATTGGATATTCTAACTCTGACTATGCTGGTGATCGTGTGGACCACAAGTCAACTTCTGGCACTTGTCATTTCCTCGGACGATCTTTGGTCTGTTGGTCCTCGAAGAAACAGAACTGCGTACCACTGTCCACTGCGGAAGCTGAATACATTGCTGCTGGCTCTTGCTGTGCTCAACTGCTTTGGATGAAGCAAACACTCAAGGACTATGGCGTCAACGTGAAGAATGTGCCTCTCCTCTGCGACAATGAGAGTGCCATCAAGATTGCTCACAACCCAGTTTAGCACTCGAAGACAAAGCACATTCAGATTCGTCATCATTTTCTTCGTGATCATGTGTTGAAGGGCGATATCTCCATCGAGCACGTGAAGACTGAAGAATAGCTAGTTGATATCTTCACTAAGCCCTTGGATGAGAAGAGATTTAGCAAGTTGCGGTGTGAGCTAAATATCATAGAATCTTCGAATGTTCTTTGAAAAGGACACACATCCTAACACTTATGCAAAATTGATGACTTAGATGTGCAACACATGAAGAAACATTTTTCTTCAATCAATGAAGAATAACACTCTAAGTGTGAAGAAATTAATGAAGAATTTGATTCTCAGAACCCTACGACAATTGTACGCGGTGTCTGAAATCATCATTCTTATACGGTGGGTCACGCCACCACAAAAAGTTGAAAATCTTCAATTTGAGTTTTTCCTCAGTTTTTCAAATTCTTCAACTTTTCAAAATCTTCACTGTTTCCTTCGTTTTTCTTCATTGGCTATATATATATATATATGAGTTTATGTCCTCTACACCATTCACTTATAGCTATTTCTTCAAGTTGCGTTTTCTGCTAAGTGAATGTGATCGGACCCTTCCCCCTCTATGCTATACTCAACCCAATCTATTCACAAATTCTTCATGTGCGTTCTATTTGAAACTCGTTCAAAATCTTCACTGTGTCCTTGTCAGCTGAAGAAATTGCGAACGAAACTTTAAAACAAATCTTATCCAAATTTTCGGTTTTGCCGCTCAAACCGTTCCGCATCCCACAATGAATTATTCTATTCACCCACGATCGTACACAATCTCAACTACACAGTACGTGGGTGACACATGTCGCGAGAAGGAGAAAGGGCAGGGGCACGTTCGTCCCAAATCTTCGGGCGAACAGTTTTTCACCATGTCTATAAATACCCCTCTCCCGTTCCTCACTTCATTTACTCCGCTCGATCGCTACTCTCTCACTCGAGCTCCTCAAACCCTAGCGCCGCCGCTACCCCATCATCGCCGGTGAGGAAGAGCTTCGCTGCCTCGACCTCGTCGCCGTCGTACTCACGCCGTCCGCGGAAATCTTCACTCCGCCGCCGCCATAGCTGTCTTCCTCTGCCAAGTTAGGGCATTGGAGATCTAACCTGATGAACTTCACATCTGTTCTTCTCAGTTCGTCGTGTTCTTCACTTCGGGTAATTAAAAGTTACTTTTATTACTCACTTTGATTCTCAAACTTTCCTGAAAATCTTCAAAGGTGTTTATTCTTCAAATCTTCACACATATGAACACCTCACACATCATATGATCTTGAACTGTTTCTCTAAGCAATCATTTTCTTCAAGATTCCCTAATTGTGTGGATCTTCGATCTGTACAACTCTGGAACCTAAGACAAGAACACTTAGTGAAATTCCTCAAGGTTCATCTGGTCAAATTCCTCAAAACTTGTTCTTTTTGAAAAACCTTCTGAGAACGCATATGACCTCTCCGAATTTCTCGCACCTGTACTCTGTTCACAGGTATTCATGTCAGCTGCTGAATCACTAGGTTCTCATCAACTTAACTCATTTGCAGCGTTCCTCGAAGAAAAACTGCATACTTCTTCAGAGAACTTGATTGTTCAAATTCCTCAATTGAAGAATATGGCAGACGGTAAGAAGCCGTAGAAAGGAGGAAAGAAACCTGAGGTTATGACTGCGTTTGAAATCCCTGAGGAAATTTATGATGACTATTGCACACCTGATGAAGCAAAATTTGGCAAAGAAAACAAAAATCAGCGCAAGGTGCGCATTTCAGAGGATTGAACAGAGATGGGCAAGGGAATGGAGGGAATACAGATATGTGACTCCAAAGTACATGAGGAAATTCGCCCTCAATCCTCGATGCCCAAGAGCTCCATTGGCACCTGGCCAAGTAGCTGACCCCACAAGCATCAAACGTGGTGAGGACTTTCCTGAAGAATGGGCTAAGCGCCAAGCTAAATTGGCAAGACAAGCCAAGGAGGCAGTGAACAAATTCAATGAGGATTCTGCCACTGCTACTGCTACTGAGGCCTCGGTCAAACCGAGGAAATCCATGCCAAAGAAGCCTGCTCGTAAGCCAAGTGCTTCACCAACAGCGCCCTCACGGCCAAGTTCCTCAGTAATGCCCTCACGCCAAATTCCTCACACTGCTACTGCTCCACCAAAGTCCTCAACAGCTCCTTCAAAGTCCTCAGCTCCTGTGCATCTGGCTACATGTCAAAGGACTGTTGGTTTCTCGATTGCCTCTGGTGTTTCAGCAAGTTCCTCAGCTGCACCAATTTCCTCATCAGGCCCCACACTGTTGAAGACCAAAGCAACAGCTGGACGAGGTCCTCGGCCAAGTCCAAAGAAGAAACAGGTCGCATTCCATGTACCTTCTGATGATGAAGCTTCTGATGATGAACTTGCAGAAATCATCAGAGACAGACAGGTGAAGGCCGCTAGAGCCAAAGACACATCTGTGCCACTGCTGTTGGATCCGAGGAAAATCCTTGATTATATTGATCTCTGGCACAAGGATCCAAACACCCCTATGCCTGATTTTCATCTGACCCCTGGACAAAGTCATATGCTGACCCATTTCATCACTGAAGAGAAATGGAAGTTTGAAAAGGCAAGAGAGATTAAGAAAGCTCAATACAGAAAGGAGAAGTTCCTGAAGAAAAACGTTGTCAAAATGACACCTGAGGAACTTCTCAAGGTCCAAAATGAAATCCAAGCCCTCAGCAAAAACTTTGATGCTTATTATGCTGATCGGCAAGGAGCCAAGGTTAGATTCGTCAATCTGACGAAGAAATTCAGCAATGTTGCAGCCCCAACGCAACATGAAATTCCTCAGGCTGGAGCCTCAGCTCAGCCGACTGAAGAACATGCCAGCACCACTGATGAAGTTCAGGCTGCTGAAGAAAATGCCAGTTCCAGGGCTGATGATCCCTTTCCAGCCGCTGAAGAAATTGCCAGGGCATCCACTAGTGGTGCGCCTGAAGAAACTGAACAAGACAGGGCAACTGCATCAGTTGCGCCTGAGGAAATTCATCCAGATTCCTCAGCTCCTCCTGCGCCTACACCAACTCCAATTCTTCCATCTGCCTCTGATGTGAAGAAGACCAAGGCTGCAGAACGAGCTGGTGTGAAGAAACGGAAAGCATCAGCTGCGTCAAATTCTTCGGCTGCGAAGAAAATGAAGCCAATGACCAGCTCCTTTGAAAATCCAATTGATGCTGTTCCAATTTCCTCAATTCCGTCAAAGGACCTTGTTCCTTTTGGGGAAGACTATGAGATCCCAAGTGGATCTGATGAAGAAAAATCATTCTGCCGCTTCGTCAGAGCAGCCTGATGAAGAAATTGAAGTGGACGCAATCCCTTCAACGCTAGTCATTTCCTCACCTATGCCTTAGTTCACAGCTGAAGAGGCTGGTGTTGAGGAAATTGAAGATGAAGATGTGGATATTGGAAGCACAACGCCAGTGATGAACGATGACTTTTGGGAAAGTCAGCATCCAAATTCTCCACTCTTCACCCCAATCCAACAGATACCTCGATCCCCTGCTCCAACTGTTCAAATGGGCTCTGAAGAAACTCATCCCACTTCATCTGTCCATGAAGAAATTCCAGCCACTAGTGCTGATGAACCTGCTGCTGCTGATACTCAGACTGCACCTGTTGAGGAACAAGAAATTCCTCAGCCTGAAGATCCTGAGATTGCGATTCCTGAGGTCGTGATGCAACTCACTGACACTCCACTGCCAAAGCCAAAGGATCCCTTCTCAACAAAGCAAAAGTTCAAGGCTGAAGACTTCTTCAGCGAGCACGTATTCTTCACTGATTATAATCCATATGATTCTGCTTGCATAAGGAAGAGGCGTTTCTGGACTGCCAGCCAAGCCAATTTCTATTCCTTAGTGCTTTTCAATAATGACAAAGTCTTCGATCATGCTCATATTCCTCATGTGGACATGGAGTCTCTGCCAGGCTTCGAGCCAGTCCTCAGTGTTCTTCACGACACAGGACTTCTGAATTTCTGCACTGACATCTGTGATTAGAATGAAGAACTCATTCTTCAATTCTATGCAACGCTGCACATCACCGGAGACGCTGAATACGTGAACTCATGGGTATTAGACTGGATGTCTGAAAATACTCACTACAAGGCACCAGCAACTGAATTGCTTCGTGCTCTACCACTCAGTCCTCCACTTGACGGTGCTCGTTGTATCTAGAACGAACCAGAACTTTCAAATCACTATATGCAAGTGCTGATGAAGCCTTTGAAGCCAAGGCTGGCCCCAAGAACTAAATTCCTTGTCAAGGAATTATTGTATGTGCCTTGGACTGTCTATCGGATTCTGACGAAGGCAATGAGTCCTATCAAAGGCCACGACTCAAATGATGAAGAAGTCGTTGGCATCATGAAGAATATGCTTTTCAACATCATTCATGGCGTTCCCGTCAACTTCCATGATTTCTTCATGAGGACTCTGGCCAATATTGCTTTGTCACCATTCGAGCTGAAGCCCTATGCTCCTTGTATTATGAGATTCATCAGGGCAAGATCTTCACTGAATTACAAAGCTGACACTCTGAACCACGGTAGCTACTTGCCTCCCATTGAAGTCCTCAAACGGACAGTTTCATCAGCTGATGATAAAGGCAAGGCCGCTGCTGTGATCGATGAAGGCATTCGTCCATTGGATGGTCAATTTCGCAAGGCTGCATCTTACTCTACCAATGACGATTCTGCCACACATGACTCTGCCGCAAATACCTCAGCCAAGCAAAATCCTCAAGCCACAACACCCAGGGTGATGACTGACCGTGAGTTACTCCTCAGTCTTCATTAGAAGGTTGATCGCAATCACAAATGGGTAAAGCGTCAGTTTGGTGCACTTCTTCACAATATGACCTCCACACACAATGCAGTGAAGAAGAACCAATACTACCTTCATGAAACCTTCAACCGCACCTGGGCTGTCCTCACTCATGTCTATAGCGTTGAAGAACTGAAGACTATGGGTCTCAAGGAAGAATTTGACTGGTCTGCACCTCCTCCGAAGAAATTCAAGAGGGTCAAAATTCCTCCACTGGTGGCCAGCTCTTATTCTTCATCGCGTGACACTGATGAGTATGAAGATTTGGACGACACTGCGGCAGGCCCTGCTACAACAAACAACCCCAACAACGCTGGCGCTCCTCCATCGACTTGAAATTCTTCAGGGGCGTTAGTCCTCAGTTTCAATCCTTTTGGTCATTTGATGACAAAGGGGGAGAAATCTGAGTTAGTCTTCAAGCGGGTCTATATTAAGGGAATTTTTTTATGTTACAACTCTCGTTCTTCTGAAACTTTTATTTGGATCGAGTTGTAATCTTAAACCCGATGGTGCGCTGATACTTTTGTTGCATTATTCTTTGCATGCTTATTCCTCGTTAATGACATTGCACGCATGCTGAATCTCATCAGGCACCATATTTCATCATGCATTTCAAATTCTTCATATTATATATCAAATGCGTGTATGAATTACAAGATATAGGGGGAGATCTCCATGATTCAACTCTTCAAATGTGCATTGCCTCAAAAGCAAATTCCTCACTATGCACATCTTCAGGAGGAGTTCTTCTATATCTTGTAATCAAATGACTCAATATCAGTGTATACACTTCATATGTTTATCCCCGTTGAAAACTTAACCTATGTTGTCATCAATCACCAAAAAGGGGGAGATTGTAAGTGCATCTAGTGCCCCTTAGTGATTTTGGTGTATTGAAGACTTATAGGTTAAGAGACTAATGTGTTTGTGAGTGTACACAGGTCTATAAGTCTATGAGGAGTTTGATATTTACAGAGAAAGTCGACCCCTAAAAATGAAGTTCTTCAACTGAAGACTTTGATATTCTGAAGACTTTCTGAAGACTTTGAAAGTGAAGAAATTGGTGTGACCTTGAAGACTTGGTATTCATTTGTGGAACATGAAGCGTGAAGACTTTTGTTTTCGTAGTTTCATTTTCTCTTTCTTGAGTCATAGGAAACACCGTATTGTTAAAGGGGGTCGAGGAAATACTAAGGAAAAATTTCCATGTGATGCTCAACTCAAAATTCTACACCTACCAATCCCTTCGAGTGAAGCCTTTGGAAATCTCATACAGTTCAGTCACTTTCTTCAGTGACAGAGACGAAGTTCTTCTGGTCGCTGATGAATTTGTTCTGACTGAGGAGTTAGGAATTCGCCAGTGCGAATTACCTACACAGTGAGGAACATGATAGCCCTGAGGAATTTGAGAGTCAAATTTCCGACCGTTGCTGTGTTGCGCGCCAGCTGTCCTAAAATATCTTATCCACCTAACGGTCATATCATTGAAGGGCATTTATGTCTTATCATGTCGGGCTGCTCCCTAGGCTATAAATAGCCGCCCCCTACAACCACTAGCTGGTTGGCTGCTCCGAGAGAACTTGACACTTGTCATTTGAGAGCAACCCATCCTCCGAGGACTTTGAGCGAAAATCATCGAGTGAGGAAAACCCAAAACCAAACCCCTACAAACCCAAAGTGATTGAGCATCACTGAAGAAATTGATCCTACGTGGATCCGACGCTTGTTACCTTTGAAGACTGTGCTTCTTCCAGATGGTTCGGCATCATGGTCTAGGGCATCCAAGAGGAATTGTGGATCGCCGAGTGACCAAGTCTGTGAAGGTTTGGAAGTCGCCTGAAGACTTACCACGAGTGATTGGACGAGGTCTGTGTGACCTTAGTTCAAGGAGAATATGGTGAGGACTGGGTGTCCTGAGCTGCGTGCTCAGCGACTGGGTGTCCGGGACTGTGTGTCCTCGAGTTTAAATACTCAGCCGCTCCAACCAGACGTACAACTGAGACAGCAGTTGGAACTGGTCTACCAAATCATTGTCTTCACCAACCTAACTGGTTCTATTTCCTCAACCCTTTCATTTCCTCATTACTGTGTTGAGTGTTTGTTCATATCTGTGTTTCAAGACTTTGACTGAAGACTTTCTCAATTTCCTCAGTTCAATTTCTTCAGTCTGTTTGTCTTCATCTTGTGTTATCCTGTGATTATGCTTTCTGTACTCTGAGCTAGTCTTCATTTCATCATGATGACCATGCTTGTATTCTGTTATGCTTACTTCTGAGTACTTATTCCGCTGCTAATAGTTCTTCGCTAAGGAATTTCCTCGCCGGCAAATTCCTCAGTGAAGAATTCATAAAAATCGCCTATTCACCCCCCTCTAGTCGATATAACGCACTTTCAGCAGTCGACAAGTTCACCAAATGGATCGAAGCCAAGCCCATCAAAAGCCTTGAAGCAAGCACAGCCGTGTGTTTCATCAGAGAACTTATATTCAGATATGGCGTCCCGCACAGCATCATCATGGATAACGGCTCGAATTTTGATTCTGAAGAGTTCAAAGCCTTTTGTGCCTCCCAAGGCACAAGAGTCGACTACGCTTCGGTCGCTCATCCTCAGTCGAATGGGCAGGCCGAGCGGGCAAATGGATTGATTCTCAAAGGATTGAAGCCTTGGTTGATGCGTGACCTGAAACATGCAGCAGGAGCATGGGTCGATGAGCTTCCATCCATACTGTGGGGGTTGAGGACAACCCCTAACCGGTCGACTGGAAGGACTCCATTCTTCTTAGTCTACGGAGCTGAAGCCGTGCTCCCCAGTGACTTGCTCCACAATGCACCTCGAGTCGAACTCTTTTCAGAAGAAGAAGCAGAACAAGCTCGGCAAGATGCAGTCGATCTCCTGGAAGAAGAAAGAGAGATGGCCTTGATCCGGTCGACCATTTATCAGCAAGACTTGCATCGATTTCATGCTAGAAACATGAGGGGTCGATCATTTCAAGAAGGAGACCTGGTTCTTCGAGTGGATCAGCAGAGACCTCACAAGCTCGCTCCTGCTTGGGAAGGCCCTTTCATCATCACCAAGGTGCTCCACAACGGAGCATACCGTCTCTTCAACGTCGAACATAATAAAGATGAGCCACACGCCTGGAATGCGGATATGCTCCGCCCTTTCTATTCTTAAATATTTAGAGTGATGAGATGTAATAAGAAATACCTTTTAGTTTGGTTATCAAAAGACATAATTTACTCCTCCCGAATGATTGTTGTTTATTTCTTTTATACGCATTAACTTAGCTGCAGCCCACTGCTCGCCTAAGTGATAAAAATCCTACCGAGTGATGAGTCTGCCTCTCACTCGGGGGCTTAGCTGCAGCCCAGTGCTCGCCTAAGTGATAAAAATCCTACCGAGTGATGAGTCTGCCTCTCACTCGGGGGCTTAGCTGCAGCCCAGTGCTCGCCTAAGTGATAAAAATCCTATCAAGTCATGAGTCTGCCTCTCACTCGGGGGATTAGCTGCAGCCCAGTGCTTGCCTAAGTGATAAAAATCCTACCGAGTGATGAGTCTGCCTCTCACTCGGGGGCTTAGCTGCAGCCCAGTGCTCGCCTAAGTGATGAAAATCCTACCGAGTTATGAGTCTGCCTCTCACTCGGGGGCTTAGCTGCAGTCCCGTACTCGCCTAAGTGATAAAAATACTACTGAGTGATGAGTCTGCCTCTCACTCGGGGGCTTAGCTGCAGCCCAGTGCTCGCCTAAGTGATAAAAATCCTACCGAGTGATGAGTCTGCCTCTCACTCGGAGGCTTAGCTGCAGTCCCGTACTCGCCTAAGTGATAAAAATCTTACCGAGTGATGAGTCTGCCTCTCATTCGGAAGCTTAGCTGCAGCCCAGTGCTCGCCTAAGTGATAAAAATCCTACCGAGTGATGAGTCTGCCTCTCACTCGGAGGCTTAGCTGCAGCCCAGTGCTCGCCTAAGTGATAAAAATCCTACCGAGTGTTGATCCTACCTCTCACTCGGAGGCTTAGCTGCAGCCTAGTGCTCGCCTAAGTTTGAAAAATCCTACCGAGTGATGAGCAAACCTCCCACTCGGAGGCTTAGATGCAGTCCCGTGCTCGCCTAAGTGATAAAAATCCTAGTGAGTGGTGAGCAACCCTCCCACTCGGGGGCTTAACTGCAGCCCAGTGCTCGCCTAAGTTTGAAAAATCCTACCGAGTGGTGAGCAACCCTCCCACTCGGGGGCTTAGCTGCAGCCCAGTGCTCGCCTAAGTTTGAAAAATCCAACCGAGTGGTGAGCAATCCTCCCACTCGGGGGCTTAGCTGCAGCCCAGTGCTCGCCTAAGTTTGAAAAATCCTACCGAGTGGGGAGCAGCCCTCCCACTCGAAGGCTTAGTTGCAGTCCCGTACTCGCCTAAGTTTGAAAAATCCTACTAAGTGGTGAGCAAACCTCCCACTCGGAGGCTTAGCTGCAGTCCCGTGCTCGCCTAAGTTTGAAAATTCCTACCGAGTGGTGGGCAATCCCCCCACTCAGAGGCTTAGCTGCAGCCCAGTGTTCGCCTAAGTTTGAAAAACCTTACCGGGTGGTTGACAGGAACGTCAACACCATTGCTGAGTGCCTTGTTGTGGAAATATGCCCTAGAGGCAATAATAAGAGGATTATTATTATATTTCCTTGTTCATGATAATTGTTTTTATTCATGCTACAATTGTATTATCCGAAAATCGTAATACACGTGTGAATACATAGACCACAATACGTCCCTAGTAAGCCTCTAGTTGACTAGCTCGTTGATCAACAGATAGTCATGGTTTCCAGACTATGGAAATTAGATGTCGTTGATAACGGGATCACATCATTAGGAGAATGATGTGATGGACAAGACCCAATCCTAAGCATAGCACAAGATCGTATAGTTCGTTTTGCTAGAGCTTTTTCAATGTCAAGTATCTTTTCCTTAGACCATGAGATCGTGTAACTCCCGGATACCGTAGGAGTGCTTTGGGTGTACCAAACGTCACAACGTAACTGGGTGACTATAAAGGTGCACTACAGGTATCTCCGAAAGTGTCTGTTGGGTTAACACGGATCGAGACTGGGATTTGTCACTCCGTATTACGGAGAGGTATCACTGGGCCCACTCGGTAGTGCATCATCATAATGAGCTCAAAGTGACCAAGTGTCTGGTCACAGGATCATGCATTACGGTATGAGTAAAGTGACTTGCCGGTAACGAGACTGAACGAGGTATTGGGATACCGACGATCGAGTCTCAGGCAAGTAACATATCGTCTGACAAAGGGAATAGTATACGGGGTTGCTTGAATCCTCGACATCGTGGTTCATCCGATGAGATCATCGAGGAGTGTGTGGGAGCCAACATGGGTATCCAGATCCCGCTGTTGGTTATTGACCGGAGAGCCGTCTTGGTCATGTCTGCATGTCTCCCGAACCCATAGGGTCTACACACTTAAGGTTCGGTGACGCTAGGGTTGTATGAATATGAGTATGCAGCAAACTGAATGTTGTTCGGAGTCCCGGATGAGATCCCGAACGTCACGAGGAGTTTCGGAATTGTCCGGAGGTAAAGAATTATATATAGGAAGTGTTGTTTCGGCCATCGGGAAAGTTTCGGGGTCACCCGGTATTGTACCGGGACCACCGGAAGGGTCCCGGGGGTCCACCGGGTGGGGCCACCTATCCCGGAGGGCCCCGTGGGCTGAAGTGGGAGGGGAACCAGCCCCTAGTGGGCTGGTGCGCCCCCCCCTTGGGCCTTCCCCCTGCGCCTAGGGTTGGAAACCCTCGGGTGGGGGGCGCCCCACTTGCCTTGGCGGGCACTCCACCCCCCTGGCCGCCGCCCCCTTGGGAGATTGGCTCTCCAGGGCCGGCTCCCCCCTGGGGGCCTATATAAAGGAGGGGGAGGGAGGGCAGCCGCACCCTGTGTCTTGGCGCCTCCCTCCCCTGCTACACCTCTTCCTCCTCCCACAGTTGCTTGGCGAAGCCCTGCCGGAGTTCTGCTGCATCCACCACCACGCCGTCGTGCTGCTGGATCATCATCAACCTCTCCTTCCCCCTTGCTGGACCAATACGAAGGAGACGTCACGCTGACCGTACGTGTGTTGAACACGGAGGTGCCGTCCATTCGGCGCTAGGATCTCCGGTGATAGGATCACGACGAGAACGACTACCTCAACCCCGTTCTTTCGAACGCTTCCGCTCGCGATCTACAAAGTGGTATGTAGATGCATCTCTCCTTTCACTTGTTGCTTAGATGAACTCATAGATGGATCCTGGTGAAACCATAGGAAAAAATTTATTCTCTGCAACGTTCCCCAACAGTGGCAGCATGAGCTAGGTCTATGCGTAGTTCTCTATTGCACGAGTAGGACACAATTTTGTTGTGGGCATAGATCTTGTCAACTTGCTTGCCGCTACTAGTCTTATTTTGCTTCAGCGGTATTGTGGGATGAAGTGGCCCGGACCGACCTTACACGTACGCTTACGTGAGACAGGTTCCACCAACTGACATGCACTAGTTGCATAAGGTGGCTAGCGGGTGTCTGTCTCTCCCACTTTAGTTGGAGCGGATTCGACGAAAAGGGTCCTTATGAAGGGTAAATAGAAGTTGACAAAATCACGTTGTGGTTATTCGTAGGTAAGAAAACGTTCTTGCTAGAACCCAATTGCAGCCACGTAAAAGATGCAACAACAATTAGAGGACGTCTAACTTGTTTTTGCAGCAATTGTCATGTGATGTGATATGGCCAGAAGTTGTGATGAATGATGAATGATATATTGTGATGTATGAGATCATGTTCTTGTAATAGGAATCACGACTTGCATATCGATGAGTATGACAACCGGCAGGAGCCATAGGAGTTGTCTTTATTTTTGTATGACATGCGTGTCATTGAAGAACGCCATGTAAATTACTTTACTTTATTTCTAAACGCGTTAGCCATAGAAGTAGAAGTAGTCGTTGGCGTGACAACTTCATGAAGACACGATGATGGAGATCATGGTGTCATGCCGGTGACAAAGATGATCATGGAGCCCCGAAGATGGAGATCAAAGGAGCTATATGATATTGGCCATATCATGTCACTATTATATGATTGCATGTGATGTTTATTATGTTTATGCATCTTGTTTACTTAGAATGACGGTAGTAAATAAGATGATCCCTTATAACAATTTCAAGAAAGTGTTCTCCCCTAACTGTGTGTCGTTGCTAAAGTTCGTCGTTTCGAAGCACCACGTGATGATCGGGTGTGATAGATTCTTACGTTCACATACAACGGGTGTAAGACAGTTTTACACATGCAAAACACTTAGGGTTAACTTGACGAGCCTAGCATGTACAGACATGGACTCGGAACACAGAGACCGAAAGGTCGAACATGAGTCGTATGGAAGATACGATCAACATGGAGATGTTCACCGATGATGACTAGTCCGTCTCACGTGATGATCGGACACGGCCTAGTCGACTCGGATCGTGTAACACTTAGATGACTAGAGGGATGTCTAATCTGAGTGGGAGTTCATTAAATAATTTGATTAGATGAACTTAATTATCATGAACTTAGTCTAAAACCTTTGCAAATATGTCTTGTAGATCAAATGGCCAACGCTCATGTCAATATGAACTTCAACGCGTTCCTAGAGAAAACCAAGCTGAAAGATGATGGCAGCAACTATACGGACTGGGTCCGGAACCTGAGGATCATCCTCATAGCTGCCAAGAAAGCATATGTCCTAGATGAACCGCTAGATGAAGCACCCATCCCAGAGAACCAAGACGCTATGAACGTTTGGCAGTCACGTGCTGATGATTACTCCCTCGTTCAGTGCGGCATGCTTTACAGCTTAGAACCGGGGCTCCAAAAGCGTTTTGAGAAACACGGAGCATATGAGATGTTCGAGGAGCTGAAAATGGTTTTTCAAGCTCATGCCCGGGTTGAGAGATATGAAGTCTCCGACAAGTTCTATAGTTGTAAGATGGAGGAAAACAGTTCTGTCAGTGAGCACATACTCAAAATGTCTGGGTTGCACAACCGCCTGTCCCAGCTGGAGATCAACCTGCCGGACGAGGCGGTCATTGACAGAATCCTTCAGTCGCTCCCACTGAGCTACAAGAGCTTTGTGTTGAACTACAATATGCAGGGGATGGTGAAGACCATTCCTGAAGTATTTTCAATGCTGAAGTCAGCAGAGGTTGAAATCAAGAAAGAACATCAAGTGTTGATGGTCAATAAGACCACTAAGTTCAAGAAGGGCAAGGGTAAGAAAAACTTCAAGAAGGACGGCAAGGATGTTGCCGCGCCCGATAAGCCAGTTGCTGGGAAGATGTCAAAGAATGGACCCTAGCCTGAGACTGAGTGCTTTTATTGCAAAGGGAAGGGTCACTGGAAGCGGAACTGCCCCAAATACTTCGCGGACAAGAAGGCCGGCAACACTAAAGGTATATTTGATATACATGTAATTGATGTGTACATTACCAGTACTCGTAGTAACTCCTGGGTATTTGATACCGGTGCCAGTGCTCATATTTGTAACTCACAGCAGGAGCTGCGGAATAAGCGGAGACTGGTGAAGGACGAGGTGACGATGCACGTCGGGAATGGTTCCAAGGTCGATGTGATCGCCGTCGGCACGCTACCTCTACATTTACCTACGGGATTAGTTTTAAACCTCAATAATTGTTATTTAGTGCCAAGTTTGAGCATGAACATTGTATCTGGATCTCGTTTGATACGAGATGGCTACTCATTTAAATCCGAGAATAATGGTGTTCTATTTATATGAGAGATATGTTTTATGGTCATGCCCCGATGGTCAATGGTTTATTCTTAATGAATCTCGATCGTAATGTTACACATATTCATAGTGTGAATACCAAAAGATGTAAAGTTGATAACGATAGTCCCACATACTTGTGGCACTGCCGCCTTGGTCACATTGGTGTCAAGCGCATGAAGAAGCTCCATGCTGATGGACTTTTAGAGTCTCTTGATTATGAATCATTTGACACGTGCGAACCATGCCTCATGGGCAAAATGACCAAGACTCTGTTCTCCGGAACAATGGAGCGAGCAACCAACTTATTAGAAATCATACATACCGATGTGTGCGGTCCAATGAGCGTTGAGGCTCGCGGAGGATATCGTTATGTTCTCACTCTCACTGATGACTTGAGTAGATATGGGTATGTCTACTTGATGAAACACAAGTCTGAGACCTTTGAAAAGTTCAAGGAATTTCAGAATGAGGTAGAGAATCAACGAGACCGAAAGATAAAGTTCCTACGATCAGATCGTGGAGGAGAATATTTAAGTCACGAATTTGGTACACACTTAAGAAAATGTGGAATCGTTTCACAACTCACGCCACCTGGAAGACCTCAGCGTAATGGTGTGTCCGAACATCGTAATCGCACTCTATTGGATATGGTGCGATCTATGATGTCTCTTACCGATTTACTGCTATCATTTTGGGGATACGCTCTAGAGATAGCTACATTCACTTTAAATAGGGCACCATCTAAATCCGTTGAGACGACACCGTATGAATTATGATTTGGGAACAGACCTAACCTGTCGTTTCTAAAAATTTGGGGATGCGATGCTTTTGTCAAGAAACTACAACCTGAAAAGCTCGAACCCAAGTCGGACAAATGCGTCTTCATAGGATACCCTAAGGAAACCATTGGGTATACCTTCTACTTAAGATCCGAGGGCAAGATCTTTGTTGCCAAGAACGGATCCTTTCTGGAAAAAGAGTTTCTCTCGAAAGGAGTAAGTGGGAAGAAAGTAGAACTCGATGAAGTACTACCTCTTGAACCAGAAAGTAGTGCAGCTCAGGAAAATGTTCCCGTGGTGCCTACACCAACTGGGGAGGAAATTAATGATGATGATCAAGGTACTTCGGATCAAGTTGCTACTGAACTTCATAGGTCCACAAGGACACATTCCACACCAGAGTGGTATGGCAACCCTGTCCTAGAAATCATGTTGTTAGACAACGGTGAACCTTCAAACTATGAAGAAGCGATGGCGGGCCCAGATTCCAACAAATGGCTTGCAGCCATGCAATCCGAGATAGAATCCATGTATGAAAACAAAGTATGGACTTTGACAGACTTGCCCGATGATCGGCGAGCGATAGAAAACAAATGGATCTTTAAGAAGAAGACGGACGCGGATGGTAATATTACCATCTATAAAGTTCGACTTGTTGCTAAGGGTTATCGACAAGTTCAAGGGGTTGACTATGATGAGACATTCTCTCCCGTAGCAAAGCTGAAGTCCATCTGAATCATGTTAGCAATTGCCGCATACTATGATTATGAGATATGGCAGATGGACGTCAAAACGGCATTCCTTAACGGGCATCTTAAGGAAGAACTGTATATGATGCAGCCAGAGGGTTTTGTCGATCCTAAGAATGCTAATAAAGTATGCAAGCTCCAGCGATCCATTTATGGGCTGGTGCAAGCATCTCGGAGTTGGAACATTCGCTTTGATGAGATGATCAAAGCGTTTGGGTTTATGCAGACTTATGGAGAAGCCTGCGTTTACAATAAAGTGAGTGGGAGCTCTGTAGCATTTCTCATATTATATGTAGATGACATACTTTTGATGGGAAATGATATAGAACTTTTGGACAGCATTAAGGCCTACTTGAATAAATGTCTTTCAATGAAGGACCTTGGAGAAGCTGCTATATATATTAGGCATCAAGATCTATAGAGATAGATCGAGACGCCTCATAGGTCTTTCACAAAGCACATACCTTGATAAGATTTTGAAAAGGTTCAAAATGGATCAGTCCAAGAAAGGGTTCTTGCCTATGTTGCAAGGTGTGAGATTGAGCACGGCTCAATGCCCGACCACGGCAAAAGATAAAGAAGAGATGAGTGTCATCCCCTATGCTTCAGCCATAGGATCTATTATGTATGCCATGCTGTGTACCAGACCTGATGTAAACCTTGCCGTAAGTTTGGTAGGAAGGTACCAAAGTAATCCCGGCAAGGAACACTGGACAGCGGTCAAGAATATCCTGAAGTACCTGAAAAGGACAAAGGACATGTTTCTCGTTTATGGAGGTGACGAAGTGCTCGCCGTAAAGGGTTGCGTCGATGCTAGCTTCGACACAGATCTGGATGACTCTAAGTCACAAACCGGATACGTGTATATGTTGAATGGTGGAGCAGTAAGCTGGTGCAGCTGCAAGCAGAGCGTCGTGGCGGGATCTACATGTGAAGCGGAGTACATGGCAGCCTCGAAGGCAACGCATGAAGCAATCTGGGTGAAGGAGTTCATCACCGACCTAGGAGTCATACCCAATGCGCCGGGGCCGATCAAACTCTTCTGTGACAACACTGGAGCTATTGCCCTTGCCAAGGAGCCCAGGTTTCACAAGAAGACCAGGCACATCAAGCGTCGTTTCAACTCCATCCGTGAAAAGTTCAAGATGGAGACTTAGATATTTGCAAAGTACATACGGATCTGAATGTCGCAGATCCATTGACTAAACCTCTCTCGCGAGCAAAACATGATCAGCACCAGAACTCTATGGGGGTTCAATTCATCACAATGTGACTAGATTATTGACTCTAGTGCAAGTGGGAGACTGTTGGAAATATGCCCTAGAGGCAATAATAAGAGGATTATTATTATATTTCCTTGTTCATGATAATTGTTTTTATTCATGCTATAATTGTATTATCCGGAAATCGTAATACACGTGTGAATACATAGACCACAATACGTCCATAGTAAGCCTCTAGTTGACTAGCTCGTTGATCAACAGATAGTCATGGTTTCCTGACTATGGACATTAGATGTCGTTGATAACGGGATCACATCATTAGGAGAATGATGTGATGGACAAGACCCAATCCTAAGCATAGTAGAAGATCGTATAGTTCGTTTTGCTAGAGCTTTTTCAATGTCAAGTATCTTTTCCTTAGACCATGAGATCGTGTAACTCCCGGATACCGTAGGAGTGCTTTGGGTGTACCAAACGTCACAACGTAACTGGGTGACTATAAAGGTGCACTACAGGTATCTCCGAAAGTGTCTGTTGGGTTAACACGGATTGAGACTGGGATTTGTCACTCCGTATTACGGAGAGGTATCACTGGGCCCACTCGGTAGTGCATCATCATAATGAGCTCAAAGTGACCAAGTGTCTGGTCACGGGATCATGCATTACTGTACGAGTAAAGTGACTTGCCGGTAACGAGACTGAACGAGGTATTGGGATACCGACGATCGAGTCTCGGGCAAGTAACATACCGTCTGACAAAGGGAATAGTATATGGGGATGCTTGAATCCTCGACATCGTGGTTCATCCGATGAGATCATCGAGGAGTATGTAGGAGCCAACATGGGTATCCAGATCCCGTTGTTGGTTATTGACCGGAGAGCCGTCTCGGTCATGTCTGCATGTCTCCCGAACCCGTAGGGTCTACACACTTAAGGTTCGGTGACGCTGGGGTTGTATGAATATGAGTATGCAGCAAACCGAATGTTGTTCGGAGTCCCGGATGAGATCCCGGATGTCACGAGGAGTTTCGGAATGGTCCGGAGGTAAAGAATTATATATAGGAAGTGCTGTTTCGGCCATCAGGAAAGTTTCGGGGTCACCTGGTATTGTACCGGGACCACCGGAAGGGTCCCGGGGGTCCACCGGGTGGAGCCACCTATCCCGGAGGGCCCCGTGGGCTGAAGTGGGAGGGGAACCAGCCCCTAGTGGGCTGGTGCGCCCCCCTTGGGCCTTCCCCTTGCGCCTAGGGTTGGAAACCCTAGGGTGGGGGGCGCCCCACTTGCCTTGGGGGGCACTCCACCCCCCTGGCCGCCGCCCCCTTGGGAGATTGGATCTCCAGGCCCCCCCCCCTGGGGGCCTATATAAAGGAGGGGGAGGGAGGGCAGCCGCACCCTGTGTCTTGGCGCCTCCCTCCCCTGCTACACCTCTTCTTCCTCCCACAGTTGCTTGGCGAAGCCCTGCCGGAGTTCTGCTGCATCCACCTCTACGCCGTCGTGCTGCTGGATCATCATCAACCTCTCCTTCCCCCTTGCTGGACCAAGACGGAGGAGACGTCACGCTGACCGTACATGTGTTGAACGCGGAGGTGTCGTCAGTTCGGCGCTAGGATCTCCGGTGATAGGATCATGACGAGAACGACTACCTCAACCCCGTTCTTTCGAACGCTTCCGCTCGCGATCTACAAAGTGGTATGTAGATGCATATCTCCTTTCACTCGTTGCTTAGATGAACTCATAGATGGATCTTGGTGAAACCGTAGGAAATTTTTTATTTCTGCAACGTTCCCCAACACCTTGCTGATGAGCTGATCAATGCTACTCAAGGATCACCCGATCGGCCGACTGGAACGTCAAGACCATTGCTGAGTGCTTTGCTGATGAGCTGATCAATGCTACTCAAGGATCACCCGATCAACTGACTGGAACGTCAGGACCATTGCTGAGTGCCTTGCTGATGATATGATCAATGCTACTCAAGGATCACCCGATCGGTCGATTGAAACGTCAAGACCATTGTTGAGTGCCTTACTAATGAGCTGATCAATGCTACTCAAGGATCACCCGGTCGACCGACTGGAACGTCAAGACCATTGATGAGTGCCTTGCTGATGAGCTGATCAATGCTACTCGAAGATCACCCGATCAGTCGACTAGAACGTCAAGACCATTGCTGAATGCCTTGCTGATGAGCTGATCAATGTTGCTCAAAGACTGCCCGATCAGTCGACTAGCCATTCTTCTCTAGAAGCTGCATCAGGCAAACAGACAACAATTCGAGAGAAAAACGAATTTCGTTCGAAGACAGATGCAATTTATGAGATGATAAATCCAAAGTCTCTTAACCACAGAATAAAGTGCTCGGGCATCAGGCCCGAAGGAGTTTTAACGGTTACAAATTCACTCGGCATTCCGAGGCAAATAAAAGTGATGGCATAATGTTTTTTAATCACTCGGCGGGAGAAGGACTGGCCGGGTCGCAGAAGCTGTCGAGGTCGATGTTGTCGACGATGTGAGTGGCTGCCTCAAGGAAAGTGTCAATGAAGTCCTGGAAGGAGTGCTTCTTAGTGTTTGCCACTTTGAGAGCTGCCAGCTGTTGGAAATATGCCCTAGAGGAAATAATAGAAGTATTATTATATTTCATTGTTCATGATAATTGTCTTTTATTCATGCTATAACTGTATTATCCGGAAATCGTAATACACGTGTGAATACATAGACCACACTATGTCCCTAGTGAGCCTCTAGTTGACTAGCTCGTTGTGATCAATAGATAGTCATGATTTCCTGGCTATGGACATTGGATGTCGTTGATAACGGGATCACATCATTAGGAGAATGATGTGATGGACAAGACCCAATCCTAAGCATAGCACAAAGGTCGTTTAGTTCGTTTGCTAGAGCTTTGCCAATGTCAAGTATCTCTTCCTTCGACCATGAGATCGTGTAACTTCCGGATACCGTAGGAGTGCCTTGGGTGTATCAAACGCCACAACGTAACTGGGTGACTATAAAGGTGCATTACAGGTATCTCCGAAAGTATCTGTTGGGTTGACACGGATCGAGACTGGGATTTGTCACTCCGTATGACGGAGAGGTATCTCTGGGCCCACTCGGTAATGCATCATCATAATGAGCTCAAGGTGACCAAGGTGTTGGCCACGGGATCATGCATTACGGTACGAGTAAAGTGACTTGCCGGTAACGAGACTGAACAAGGTATTGGGATACCGACGATCGAGTCTCGGGCAAGTAACGTACCGATTGACAAAGGGAATTGTATACAGGGTTTGATCGAATCCTCGACATCGTGGTTCATCGGATGACAACATCGAGGAGCATGTGGGAGCCAACATGGGTATCCAGATCCCACTGTTGGTTATTGACCTGAGAGCGTCTCGGTCATGTCTGCATTCTCCCGAACCCGTAGGGTCTACACACTTAAGGTTCGGTGACGCTAGGGTTATTAGGAAGACTAGTATGTGACTACCGAATGTTGTTCGGAGTCCCGGATGAGATCCCGGACGTCACGAGGAGTTCCGGAAGGGTCCGGAGGTAAAGATTTATATATGGGAAGTTGTCAAACGGGCACCGGGAAGTTTCGGGGTCATACCGGTATTGTACCGGGGCCACCGGAAGGGTTCCGGAGGTCCACCGGGTGGGGCCACCCCTCCCGAGGGACCACATGGGCTGCGTGGGGCAGGGAGCCAGCCCCTAGTGGGCTGGGCGCGCCTCCCCACCCAGGCCCATGCGGCTAGGGCAAGGGGAGGGGAAACCCTAAAGGGGGCGCCCCCCTGGCTTGGGGGGGAAGCCACCCTCTCCCCCTCTCCCTGTGGCCGCCGCCCCCACCCTAGGGTTTTCCCTAGAGGGCCGGCCCCCCTTGCCCCCTTCCCCTATATATAGAGGGGTGAGGGGAGGGCTGCAATACACCCTCCAAGGCGCAGCCCCTCCCCTCCCCAACATCTCTCCTCCTCCGCGTGTGCTCGGCGAAGCCCTGTCGGAGTACTGCTGCACCAACTGCACCACGCCGTCGTGCTGCCGTTGAAGCAATCTTCCTCAACCTCTCCTCCCCCCTTGCTGGATCAAGAAGGAGGAGACGTCTCCCGTCCCGTACGTGTGTTGAACGCGGAGGTGCTGTCCGTTCAGTACTTGGTCATCGGTGATCCGAATCACGTCGAGTACGACTCCATCATCACCATCCCCTTGCAAGCTTCCGCACGCGATCTACAAGTGGTATGTAGATGCAAACTCACTCCCTTGACTCGTTGCTTAGATGAACTCATAGATAGATCTTGGTGAAACCGTAGGAAAAAATTTAATTTTCTGCAACATTCCCCAATAGTGGTATCAGAGCTAGGTCTATGCGTAGTTCTCTTTGCACGAGTAGAACACAATTTTGTTGTGGGCGTGGATCTTGTCAACTTACTTGCCTCTACTAGTCTTTTCTTGCTTCAACGGTATTGTGGGATGAAGCGGCCCGGACCAACCTTACACGTACGCTTACGTGGGACCGGTTCCACCGATTGACATGCACTAGTTGCATAAGGTGGCTGGCAGGTGTCTGTCTCTCCCACTTTAGTTCGAGCGGATTCGATGAAAAGGGCCCTTATGAAGGGTAAATAGAAGTTGACAAAATCACGTTGTGGTTATTCGTAGGTAAGAAAACGTTCTTGCTAGAACCCAATTGCAGCCACGTAAAAGATGCAACAACAATTAGAGGACGTCTAACTTGTTTTTGCAGCGATTGATCATGTGATGTGATATGGCCAGAAGTTGTGATGAATGATGAATTGTGATGTATGAGATCATGTTCTTGTAATAGGATTCACGACTTGCATGTCGATGAGTATGACAACCGGCAGGAGCCATAGGAGTTGTCTTTATTTTTTGTATGACCTGCGTGTCATTGAAGAACGCCATGTAACTTACTTTACTTTATTGCTAAACGCGTTAGCCATAGAAGTAGAAGTAGTCGTTGGCGTGACAACTTCATGAAGACACGATGATGAAGATCATGATGATGGAGATCATGGTGTCAAGCCGGTGACAAGATGATCATGGAGCCCCGAAGATGGAGATCAATGGAGCTATATGATATTGGCCATATCATGTCACAACTATATAATTGCATGTGATGTTTATTTTGTTTATGCATCTTGTTTACTTAGGATGACAGTAGTAAATAAGATGATCCCTTACAAAATATCAAGAAGTGTTCTCCCCTAACTGTGCACCGTTGCTACAGTTCGTCGCTTCTAAGCACCACGTGATGATCGGGTGTGATGGATTCTTACGTTCACATACAACGGGTGTAAGACAGTTTTACACAGCGAAAACACTTAGGGTTAACTTGACGAGCCTAGCATGTGCAGACATGGCCTCGGAACACGGAGACCGAAAGGTCGAACACGAGTCGTATGGAAGATACGATCAACATGAAGATGTTCACCGACGATGACTAGTCCGTCTCACGTGATGATCGGACACGGGCTAGTCGACTCGGATCGTGTAACACTTAGATGACCAAAGGGATGTCTAATCTGAGTGGGAGTTCATAATTTGATTAGAACTTAATTATCATGAACTTAGTCTAAAACCTTTGCAAATATGTCTTGTAGATCAAATGGCCAACGCTCATGTCAACATGAACTTCAACGCGTTCCTAGAGAAAACCAAGCTGAAAGATGACGGCAGCAACTATACGGACTGGGTCCGGAACCTGAGGATTATCCTCATAGCTGTCAGGAAGCAATATGTCCTAGAAGGACCGCTAGGTGACGCTCCCGTCCCACAGAACCAAGACATTATGAATGCTTGGCAAACTCGCGCTGATGATTACTCCCTCGTTCAGTGCGGCATGCTTTACAGCTTAGAACCGGGGCTCCAAAAGCGTTTTGAGCATCACGGAGCATACGAGATGTTCGAAGAGCTGAAACTAGTTTTTCAAGCTCACGCCCGGGTCGAGAGATATGACATCTCCGACAAGTTCTACAGTTGTAAGATGGAGGAAAACAGTTCTGTCAGTGAGCACATACTCAAGATGTCTGGGTTACACAACCGTATGACCCAGCTGAATATTAACCTCCCAGATGAGGCGGTCATTGACAGAATCCTCCAGTCGCTCCCACCAAGCTACAAGAGCTTTGTGATGAACTACAACATGCAGGGGATGGAAAAGACCATTCCTGAAGTGTTCTCGATGCTGAAGTCAGCAGAGGCTGAAATCAAGAAAGAACATCAAGTGTTGATGGTCAATAAGACCACTAAGTTCAAGAAGGGCAAGGGTAAGAAGAACTTCAAGAAGGACGGCAAGGAGGTTGCCGCGCCCGATAAGCCAGTTGCTGGGAAGAAGTCAAAGAATGGACCCAAGCCTGAGACTGAGTGCTTTTATTGCAAGGGGAAGGGTCACTGGAAGCGGAACTGCCCCAAATACTTAGCGGATAAGAAGGCCGACAACACCAAAGGTATATTTGATATACATGTAATTGATGTGTACCTTACCAGTACTCGTAGTAACTCCTGGGTATTTGATACCGGTGTCGTTGCTCATATTTGTAACTCACAGCAGGAGCTGCGGAATAAACGGAGACTGGCGAAGGACAAGGTGACGATGCGCGTCGGGAATGGTTCCAGAGTCGATGTGATCGCCGTCGGCACGCTGCCTCTGCATTTACCCATGGGATTAGTTTTGAACCTTAATAATTGTTATTTAGTGCCAAGTTTGAGCATGAACATTGTATCTGGATCTCGTTTAATACGAGATGGCTACTCATTTAAGTCTGAGAATAATGGTTGTTCGATTTATATGAGAGATATGTTTTATGGTCATGCTCCGATGGTCAATGGTTTATTCTTAATGAATCTCGAGCGTAATATTACACATGTTCATAGTGTGGATGCCAAAAGATGTAAAGTTGATAACGATAGTCCCACATACTTGTGGCACTGCCGCCTTGGTCACATTGGTGTAAAGCGCATGAAGAAGCTCCATGCTGATGGACTTTTGGAGTCTCTTGATTATGAATCGTTTGACACATGCGAACCATGCCTCATGGGCAAAATGACCAAGACTCCGTTCTCCGGAACAATGGAGCGAGCAACCAACTTGTTGGAAATCATACATACTGATGTGTGCGGTCCAATGAGCGTTGAGGCTTGCGGAGGATATCGTTATGTTCTCACTCTCACTGATGACTTGAGTAGATATGGGTATGTTTACTTAATGAAACACAAGTCTGAAACCTTCGAAAAGTTCAAGGAATTTCAGAATGAGGTGGAGAATCAACGTGACCGAAAGATAAAGTTCCTACGATCAGATCGTGGAGGAGAATACTTAAGTCACGAATTTGGTACACACTTAAGGAAATGTGGAATCGTTTCACAACTCACGCCGCCTGGAACACCTCAGCGTAACGGTGTGTCCGAACGTCGTAATCGCACTCTATTAGATATGGTGCGGTCTATGATGTCTCTTATCGATTTACCGCTATCATTTTGGGGATACGCTCTAGAGACAGCTACATTCACTTTAAACAGGGCACCGTCTAAATCCGTTGAGACGACACCGTATGAATTATGGTTTGGGAAGAAACCTAAGCTGTCATTTCTAAAAGTTTGGGGATGCGATGCTTATGTCAAGAAACTTCAACCTGAAAAGTTCGAACCCAAGTCGGAAAAATGCGTCTTCATAGGATACCCTAAGGAAACTGTCGGGTATACCTTCTACTTAAGATCCGAGGGCAAGATCTTTGTTGCCAAGAATGGATGCTTTCTGGAAAAAGAGTTTCTCTCGAAAGAAGTAAGTGGGAGGAAAGTAGAACTCGATGAAGTACTACCTCTCGAACGGGATAGTGGTGCAGCTCAGGAAAATGTTCCTGTGATGCCCACACCAACTGAAGAGGAAATCAATGATGATGATCAAGGTACTTCTGATCAAGTTGCTACTGAACTTCGTAGGTCCACAAGGACACGTTCCGCACCAGAGTGGTACGGCAACCCCGTCCTGGAAATCATGTTGTTAGACAACGGTGAACCTTCGAACTATGAAGAAGCGATGGCGGGCCTAGATTCCAACAAATGGCTTGAAGCCATGAAATCCGAGATAGAATCCATGTATGAAAACAAAGTATGGACTTTGACAGACTTGCCCGGTGATCGGCGAGCGATAGAAAACAAATGGATCTTTAAGAAGAAGACGGACGCGGATGGAAATGTTACCATCTATAAAGCTCGACTTGTCGCTAAGGGTTATCGACAGGTTCAAGGGATTGACTACGACGAGACATTCTCTCCCGTAGCGAAGCTAAAGTCCGTCCGAATCATGTTAGCAATTGCCGCATACTATGATTATGAGATATGGCAGATGGACGTCAAAACGGCATACCTTAACGGGCATATTAAGGAAGAACTGTATATGATGCAGCCGGAAGGTTTTGTCGATCCTAAGAACGCTAACAAAGTATGCAAGCTCCAGCGATCCATTTATGGGCTGGTGCAAGCATCTCGGAGTTGGAATATTCGCTTTGATGAGATGATCAAAGCGTTTGGGTTTACGCAGACTTATGGAGTAGCCTGCGTTTACAAGAAAGTGAGTGGGAGCTCTGTAGCATTTCTCATATTATATGTAGATGACATACTCTTGATGGGGAATAATACAGAATTTCTGGACAGCATCAAGGCCTACTTGAACAAGTGTTTTTCAATGAAGGACCTTGGAGAAGCTGCTATATATATTAGGCATCAAGATCTATAGAGATAGATCGAGACGCCTCATAGGTCTTTCACAAAGCACATACCTTGATAAGATTTTGAAAAGGTTCAAAATGGATCAGTCCAAGAAAGGGTTCTTGCCTATGTTACAAGGTGTGAGATTGAGCACGGCTCAGTCACCGACCACGACAAAAGATAAAGAAGAGATGAGTGTCATCCCCTATGCTTCAGCCATAGGATCTATTATGTATGCCATGCTGTGTACCAGACCTGATGTAAACCTTGCCGTAAGTTTGGTAGCAAGATACCAAAGTAATCCCAGTAAGGAACACTGGACAGTGGTCCAGAATATCCTGAAGTACCTGAAAAGGACAAAGGACATGTTTCTCGTTTATGGAGGAGACGAAGAGCTCGTCGTAAAGGGTTACGTCGACGCTAGCTTCGACTCAGATCCGGATGACTTTAAGTCACAAACCGGATACGTGTATATGTTGAATGGTGGAGCAGTAAGCTGGTGCAGCTGCAAGCAGAGCGTCGTGGCGGGATCTACATGTGAAGCGGAGTACATGGCAGCCTCGGAGGCAGCGCATGAAGCGATTTGGGTGAAGGAGTTCATCACCGACCTAGGAGTCATACCCAATGCATCGGGGCCAATCAAACTCTTCTGTGACAACACTGGAGCTATTGCCCTAGCCAAGGAGCCCAGGTTTCACAAGAAGACCAAGCACATCAAGCGTCGTTTCAACTCCATCCGTGGAAATGTTCAAGATGGAGACATAGAAATTTGCAAAGTACATACGGATCTGAATGTCGCAGATCCATTGACTAAACCTCTCTCGCGAGCAAAACATGATCAACACCAGAACTCTATGGGTGTTCGATTCATCACAATGTAACTAGATTGGTGACTCTAGTGCAAGTGGGAGACTGTTGGAAATATGCCCTAGAGGCAATAATAAAAGTATTATTATATTTCATTGTTCATGATAATTGTCTTTTATTCATGCTATAACTGTATTATCCGGAAATCGTAATACACGTGTGAATACATAGACCACACTATGTCCCTAGTGAGCCTCTAGTTGACTAGCTCGTTGTGATCAACAGATAGTCATGATTTCCTGGCTATGGACATTGGATGTCGTTGATAACGGGATCACATCATTAGGAGAATGATGTGATGGACAAGACCCAATCCTAAGCATAGCACAAAGGTCGTTTAGTTCGTTTGCTAGAGCTTTGCCAATTTCAAGTATCTCTTCCTTCGACCATGAGATCGTGTAACTCCCGGATACCGTAGGAGTGCCTTGGGTGTATCAAACGTCACAACGTAACTGGGTGACTATAAAGGTGCATTACAGGTATCTCCGAAAGTATCTGTTGGGTTGACACGGATCGAGACTGGGATTTGTCACTCCGTATGACGGAGAGGTATCTCTGGGCCCACTCGGTAATGCATCATCATAATGAGCTCAAGGTGACCAAGGTGTTGGCCACGGGATCATGCATTACGGTACGAGTAAAGTGACTTGCCGGTAACGAGACTGAACAAGGTATTGGGATACCGACGATCGAGTCTCGGGCAAGTAACGTACCGATTGACAAAGGGAATTGTATACAGGGTTTGATCGAATCCTCGACATCATGGTTCATCCGATGACAACATCGAGGAGCATGTGGGAGCCAACATGGGTATCCAGATCCCGCTGTTGGTTATTGACCTGAGAGCGTCTCGGTCATGTCTGCATGTCTCCCGAACCCGTAGGGTCTACACACTTAAGGTTCGGTGACGCTAGGATTATTAGGAAGACTAGTATGTGACTACCGAATGTTGTTCGGAGTCCCGGATGAGATCCCGGACGTCACGAGGAGTTCCGGAAGGTTCCGAAGGTAAAGATTTATATATGGGAAGTTGTCAAACGGGCACCGGGAAGTTTCGGGGTCATACCGGTATTGTACCGGGGCCACCGAAAGGGTTCCGGAGGTCCACCGGGTGGGGCCACCCCTCCCGGGGGACCACATGGGCTGCGTGGGGTAGGGAGCCAGCCCCTAGTGCGCTGGGCGCGCCTCCCCACCCAAGCCCATGCGGCTAGGGCAAGGGGAGGGGAAACCCTAAAGGGGGCGCCCCCCTGGCTTGGGGGGGAAGCCACCCTCTCCCCCTCTCCCTTTGGCCGCCGCCCCCCCTAGGGTTTTCCCTAGAGGGCCGGCCCCCCTTTCCCCCTTCCCCTATATATAGAGGGGTGAGGGGAGGGCTGCTATACACCCTCCAAGGCGCAGCCCCTCCCCTCCCCAACATCTCTCCTCCTCCGCGTGTGCTCGGCGAAGCCCTGTCGGAGTACTGCTGCACCAACTGCACCACGCCGTCGTGCTGCCGTTGAAGCAATCTTCCTCAACCTCTCCTCCCCCCTTGCTGGATCAAGAAGGAGGAGACGTCTCCCGTCCTGTACATGTGTTGAACGTGGAGGTGTTGTCCGTTCAGTACTTGGTCATCGGTGATCCGAATCACGTCGAGTACGACTCCATCATCACCATCCCCTTGCAAGCTTCCGCACGCGATCTACAAGTGGTATGTAGATGCAAACTCACTCCCTTGACTCGTTGCTTAGATGAACTCATAGATGGATCTTGGTGAAACCGTAGGAAAAATTTTAATTTTCTGCAACGTTCCCCAACACCAGCTTGTCTTCCTTAGCCTCCTTGCAGTGCACTCAGACCAAAGACAAAGCGACATCAGCGCCACAACGGGCAGAAGATTTCTTCCACTCTTGCACTCGGCCTGGAATCTGATTTAGCCGAGTCATCAAGGACTCGAGGTCTTGAGACATTTCCTCCCGAGGCCAGAGTTCGGCGTCCACTCGGGCCATCGCCGCCTTCAGCTGAGGCAGATAGTCGACTGCACCGTCCAAGTGTGATTCCAGTCGAAGCAAGTTCATCGCAACTTCATCTTTCATGGGACAATTGATGGGGTCGAGACCTGTCTCGACCCGTCCAGTTTCGGTTTCGAAGTCCTAGCAGAGTTCTGTTCCATCACAAAAATCAATGAGTCAACAATATTGCAATTCTCAGTCGATGACAGTTATCTAACTGAACAGTCATACCTTCGAGCTTCAAGACAAGCTTCGCCGCAAGTTGTTCCAAATGGGACTCTAGCTTGCCCGTCTTGGCTCTGAGACCGTCAACTTCAGCGGTCAGGTTCTCCTTGTCCTTCCTCAGTTGCTCGACTTCATGATTGGCATCCAAGACAGCCGTCTTCAATTTCACGTTCTCATCCTCCAACTTGCCAACTGAAGCCAGCTTCTGGTCCGCAAGCGTCGTCTTCTCACGAGCTTCTTTTTGAGCAGCAGCAAGATCCTGGTCCTTCTTCTCCAATGCCTCCTTCATTCTCTCTAAAGAAACAACACTCTTCAGACGAGCCTGAAGTTGGCGGTTTTCACTATGCACATATGCTTACGTGAAGTCAATCTGTTCAAAGAGACTGAAAGAAAAGCAGCGGAAAGTCCGCCAAGCATACGAAACAGTCGAGTGGTTACCTCCCATGATGGCCGTTTCTTGTTGGGCAGTCTTCAGATTCTTCTTTGCAAGTTCGAGGTTGAGTTCAACACTAATATGCTTCTTATTCAACTCGGTGAGCCGAGCTCCAAGATCACAAGACCTCTATAGCAGTAAGATAAACATTTTAGTCGACAGAAATAAGAGACAGTGAAGGAAAAGAATTACTCTAAGACTACTGCCGAATCAAATATTCAACAGTAGTCTCGGGGACTACACCCAGTGGGTGCACTTAGCGTGTCCCCACTGGATCAGATCAATACTCAGCATGAGTTCAAAAAAACACGAAACAGAGAGATATAACATCAGACCTCAGTCGACTGCCAGCAGTCGACCGTGGTCTCGGGGACTACACCCAGTGGGTGCACTCGACGTGCCCCCACTGATTCGAAAAGTGCAGAATCAAAGATTTCCTGAGTTCTAAATGAAGGAACACCCAGCGGGTGATCAGATATAAAGCAACGTTCAAAAGTTCAGTCGGAATTTTACTGGCCTGGACATTGGTCTGAAGGGCAGTGCTGGCATTGTAAGCTATCTGACTGGCTTCATGCATCACTTTCACCTGCTCCATGACAAGATTCGCCTGACGAAGAGCTTCCCTAGCGGCACCTGGCGAGTCGTCTGGAGTTTCATATGTAGCAAAGAGGGATGGCTCCAGAGGGGTCGAAGTAGTTGTCGGGTCGGATGAGTGGAGTTGCACCGGTGCAGCAGGCGTCTGTGCAGTCGACCCCGACGGATGATCAGTCATCAACGGGTTAGCGAATGTGACGTTAGTCCGAACTATCGCCTCTGGCGCCGATGTCGACTGAGGGACTTGGACTTCAAGCTTCCTCCTGCTTGAGCCTCCACTCTTCTTCTTCCTCTCCTGTAGAGGCACTTCTTCTTCGTCGTCGTTAGGAAGCACAACGATATCTTGCGGAGCTACATAAGAAGAGAAGTATCAAATTTTCAGTCAATCAACCCCCCACTTGACTAAACAGAACTTGGATGGATGAACTTACCAGCTCGTGAGGTGGCCTCTTCATCTCCTGGTGCCTTGTCAATGTCCATGTTAGTGGCAGTAGAGGTGGGGCTGGAAGGGCACGAGAATTGGTCAGTCGGATCGAGATAATCTTCAGTCGACCTACAGAAACACAACACAAGATACTTACCCTGAGGCAACGGGGACGTCCATCTTGATTCGCGGTAATGTCTTCCGGGCTTTGGGAGGAGCTACTTTGGGCTGCTTGGCCACCTTCTCCATCGGCTCCGGAGTCGACGTCCGAGTGCGCTTCTGAGTATTGGCACTCGGACCCACGCCTTTCCCGCGCCCGCCGGCCGGATCATGCTGTTGTTTGGATCGACGTTCGGAGCATGGCGGCGAGTCGACTTCCTCCTCCTCATCCGATTCCTCGCTCTCCTCCTCCTCCTCGTCTCCCTAAGAATCCCACTCGGCACTATCTTCCGCGCTGTCCTCCCCCTCCTGGGCCTGCTCCAAAGCCTGTTCGCCATTGGGCATCAAATGCATCTCAGTGAACACCTGCATAACAAATTGGTCGAACAAGAGTCGGTCAATATCAAGTGCAGTCGGAGCCTGAATGAGAAGCAGTCGGAACGAAAAGCGTACCTTGTCGGGTGGGTTTACACTGCTAAAGGGAACGACTCGCCTAGATCCTCTGGGATTGTCCTGATTGCCTGTGATGCTCCTCAGCCACAAAGCTACTGTTTCATACGGTACTTCTTCTGGATGGACCCGAGCGGTGTCGTCCGGTCCAGAATACAGCCACATCGGGTGATCGCGGGCCTGGAGAGGCTGGATGCGTTGACTGAGGAACACCTCCAACAGATCCAGACCCGTAGTGCCATCATTGATAAGCTGAACCACCCTATCCACCAACATCCTCGTCTCCATGGTCTCGCCAGCAGTCACTTTTAGTGGAGCAGGAGTCTGGACTCGGTCAAATGAGAAGTGGGGGAGGCCGGTCGACTGACCTGGAGCCGCGACATCCTGGCAATAGAACCAAGTCGACTGCCAGCCTCTAACGGAGTCAGGAAGAGTCATGGCAGGAAAGGCACTCCCTTTCCTCTTTTGGATACCTAAACCCCCACACATCTGGATGACATGGGTTTTCGAGTCACTCGACTTCGCCTTTTTTACCGATTGGGAACGAATGGTGAAGATGTGCTTGAAGAGACCCCAGTGCGGTCGACACCCCAAGAAGTTCTCGCACATCGACACGAAAGCAGCTAAATAGGTGATGGTGTTGTGGGAGAAATGGTGGAGTTGGGCACCGAAAAAGTTCAAGAACCCCCGGAAGAAAGGATGCGGAGGAAGCGAAAAGCCGCAGTCGACGTGGGTGGCGAGCAGAACGCACTCACCCGGTCGAGGCTGAGGACTCATCTCCCCCTCCGGCAGCCTCACTTCTCCCTTGGCGATTAACCCCGACTCCGCCAGCTCGTCCAGGTCCGCCTGCCGAATCAAAGACAGGATCCAATCGCCCTGGATCCAGCCCGACGGCAGCCCCACGCACGAAGATGACTAGTGTTGCTGCTTCTTGCCCTTCGCCACCTCCTTCATCTTCTTTACGCGCTCTAGCGCCGCCGTCTTGTCCTTCACTATGGCGACGGGGCAGCGGCGTCGGAGTGGAAGAGTAAGGTGCGGCGGAGAAGCGGAGAAAGAAGAAAGAAGAGAAGATGTGCACAGTGCGGACACCTCGGTCCGGTCACCTTATAAGAGATTATTTCCGAGTGACTGACGCGTGGGACCGGACGATCCCATCAAATCCCGCAACAGTCGTGTGCAGCGTACGTGGCGAAAAAGGCGGCGCGGGAATCGAGGAATCACTGTTTATCCGCTCCGCCCACTTCGGTGCTCCCCGTCCGGCGCGCTTCCTTGAAATTTCGTATCCCGCGAAATCCAGGATACACTGCAGATAATCGCGCCCAGGATCTCGCGCTCCAATACAACACTCGACACATGAGATCAACAGTTCACTCGACTGTCCACTGAATGGATCAAGGCGACTGACTCGACACCAAATATCGACGCGGGCGTTCGGACTTGCAGAAAGCACTCGCGAGATTCCAAAGCTCAGAACAAGTTCAATTTCAGCCTATTTTGCACTCGCACCTTAATCCATTCGGGGGCTACTGATGAGGATACAGACCCGGGGTAGGGTCATAGGCCTGACCTACACATCCTACCCAAGGTCACTACCCCAGAAGATAAGAAGACCAAGAATCCACTCGACAATATAATCACTCGACCGTCATTCCCCACCTTCACTCGACCATATGGGGAATGACTCGACTATATCGAAGACCAGGAGTCAGAAGAACGCACAACGGCCGGGAATTCACTCCTTAGTCTTCATGAGAATTAAGAGTAGTTAAGACTGCCGTTACCAGTTACTTTATGTACATTAAGCCCCTTGTAATGGAGGTTGGCTGGGGTCCTGGCACACTCTATATAAGCCACCCCCTCCTCTGGGACAAGGGTGTGCACCCCCTGTAACACAACACACATAAACCAATCGACCGCTTCCGGGCACTGAGACGTAGGGCTGTTACTTCCTCCAAGAAGGGCCTGAACTCGTAAACCTCGTGTGTACATCTTCGCCATAGCTAAGATCTTGCCTCTCCATACCTACCCCCCTTTCTATTGTCAGACTTAGGACCACGACAGGGTCCTCGGGCATCCGGACTATGGTACGTGGGCCGGACTGATGGGATGTGAAGATCCAAGACCAAAGACACTCTCCCGTGTCCGGACAGGACTCTCCTTGGCGTGGAAGGCAAGCTTGGCGTGCGGATATGAAGATTCCTTTCTTTGTAACCAACTTTGTATAACCCTAGTCCCTTCCGGTGTCTATATAAACCGGAGGGCTTAGTCTGTAGGGACAGAGAATAATCATAGTCATATAGGCTAGACTCTTAGGGTTTTAGCCATTACGATCTTGAGGTAGATCAACTCTTGTAATACTCATATTCATCAAGATCAATCAAGCAGGAAGTAGGGTATTACCTCCATATAGAGGGCCCGAACCTGGGTAAGCATAGTCTCCCCCGTCTCCTGTTACCATCAACCTTAGATGCACAGTTCGGGACCCCCTACCCGAGATTCGCCGATTTTGACAACGACATTCGGCCTCCCCCTTCCTTTCCTCCTCCCTTGTCTTTCCTTCTCCCTCCGGTGAATATGGTAAGGGGTGGGGGTGGGGGTTGGACAAGGCCCCCAAGTAGGATTCCTCCTACTTGGGGCACCCCAAGGCTGTCTCCCTCCCCCTCCCACCTATATATACATGGGGAGGGGGCGCCTAGAACACACACCAACAATTGTTAGCCGTGTGCTTAGGCGAAGCCCTGCGTGGATCATTTCACCATCACCGTCACCACGCCATCATGCTGATGGAACTCATCTACTCCCTCGCCACTTTGCTGGATCAAGATTCGAGGGACGTCATCGAGCTGAATGTGTGCAGAACTCGGAGGTGACGTACATTCGGTGCTTGATTGGTCGGAACGAAAAGAAGTTCGACTACATCAACCGCGTTGTCAAATGCTTCCGCTTCCGGTCTACGAGGGTACGTGGACACACTCTCCCCCTCTCGTTGTTATGCATCTCCTAGATAGATCTTGCGTGAGCGTAGGATTTTTTTGAAATTGCATGCTATGTCCCCAACATGGTACACGTCGGTTTATTTATGAAGAGGCTTGGCAACGCGAGGACAATTATGATGCCACAGTGGAGAATGGTTGGGTGCATGGTGTGGGGCCTTTTGACCTTGTTGACCTCAACAGAAATCGAATAACATGGAGACTAACTGCTAATAGTGATTTGCTTTGTTAGGTTCTGCGGTGTAGGAGTTTGTAGCAAGCAACAAGCTTTTCATCCGTGATAAACCAACGTATCAATCCGTAGAGGTATAAGTATCATGCATCAATTGAATGTTGTGCAACACAAATAAAATTTTAGCTGTGTCCCCAACAACATAACAAGAGGTGTCAATCCTTGCTAGTCTTGCTAGTTGCACAATGCAATTAAAAGAAAATGTGGGAGATACTATTTTTGTATTTTCGAAATGAAACAAAGCTGAAAATAGAGCATAGTGGAAAAGTTGTTGCAAGGTGATTCTTATGCTAAATACTCGACCAACGTTCATAGGTTCACCAATTGTAACTCTCCAAATCATAAAAGTGTGGTAAGTAACATAATCATTTGAAAAGTGCACAATTAAATATATCATGCTCATACTAGACACATTGAATGAATATGTTTGCCTTTCATAGGCAGTACATTTGTAATACTATTAAACCGAGATCCTCTATGCATCTAATAGCTAAAGAGCTCGTCCATATATTGAGATCCCTCTGCACCAGATCCAAGTGAAGCTCATAAAGGAATAGTCACAATGAGTCATTTCCACTACTCTAACAGATAAAAGTGAAGCACAAAGAGTAAAATAGTCAAACCAAGTCAAGCAAATTATTATTATGTTCATTCAAGAGCTAAAATAAAAAGAACAACCCAAGGCAATGCAAACAAAGCAATACTAGACGCTAGAGGTTCAAAATGGATCCGCCAATTGTTGTTGATATGGAATGGGGATGCCTTGAGAATCCCCAAGCTTAGTCTCTTGGGTCTTCTTAAAATGAAGTGGGGATGCCTTGCGCAACCCTAATCTTAAACCTTAAGCCCTCCGGTCTACTTGTGATTGTGATGGTATCCCTAATGAAGTGAACCTTTTTTTTGTATGATTGGTTTTATTTAATTTGGTTCAACCTACCGTAAGGCCCAATTAGACATGTCAAAAGAAACACGCTACATCTAGATATAGTCCTCCTCATGCTACACAGAGAACGACACACCCAAATACACGATGCAACGGATCCAAAACCACATTTCTGGAGCTTTTGTGAGCTAACAATATAGGGGGGGGGTACATAAATCGATATAAAGGGAGGTGATAGTGCACTACACCGGAGGCGGCTCATTGGCCAGAAGATGGCTCATGGATTGGAGTACTATGTCGTTTCACCTTCTAAATAGATTGCAATTTTCATTCTCTTAGTTATATTTTCTCATATCTTTGCTTACACCACCTTTTGTACAATCAGTTTTATTTAATTTGGTTCGTAAGTCCATCATGGACCGGCTGAAAAAGCCCACTACTATGTCCAGACATAGAGGTCATCGTTCTCTGCATAGCACGACAATCCCAAATATATGGTGCGAAAAGGCTCACCAAAGTGTGAGAATTCCATGATGTTTTATGTTGTTCACATGCTTTCAAATGTGCAGGGACACCGTATAAAAGACACATTTCTAGAGCTTTTGTGAGACAAAGTAATATAGAATAAGAATCAAATTGGGATTGAAAGATGGAATGCATGGTGATGTTGATGCAAACATAAAAGTAGACATGATATTGTGAAGCGTACTAGCAAACAAAGATAAAGTGGGTGAAGGCGGTGTCAGGGGTCACTGGGATGGTTTATATAACCCATTGTGCCATCGCCATGAAGATCTTGACCAAGTAAGAACTGAAGCGGGATGAAACGAGCGGTGCAAATATGTTCTTAAAGGTGACACTTTGTTTTTGTTTTCACTATGAGGTAACAAAAAAATGTTATATTCTCTTTTGTAAAAGGATGATTAGTCACAAGAAAGAGTCGTTATTTTTCCTCATCGTATATGATTCCTTTTTTTTGTCACACACAATTGGTTCATGCACCTTTTTAATGTTAAATACGTGCACTAATAGTAGGAATAACGTCAAAAGATGTCCAAGTGTGTGATAAATTTTGTGTTCTTCGCTAGATGATATGGTACTCACAAGAAAAGACGAACTCCTTTATTGTTTGACATGCCTAGATATTGCAACCAATGATACAAATGCGAGCAATAATCATACCACTATCACTCCTAAATGCATGATATCACACAAAGCGCATAGTCAAAATTTTCTATGTTTGTCAGACATCTTTAATATCAGAAGAAGGCCCCCCTCATGGATTGGAGTGTTGTGTCGTTTCACCTTCTAAAGAGATTGCAAGTTTCCTTCTCTTAGTTATTTTTCTCCTCTCCCTCCCTACACCTCATGTTGTACAATTGGTTTTTTATTTAATTTGGTCTAGTCCACCGTAAAGACCATCATAGACCGGGTGAAAAAGCCCATTGCTATGTCGAGACATAGACGTCCTTGTGCTATGCATTGCACTACAAACCCCAAAATATGGTGCAAAAAGACGCATAAAGTGTGAGAATTCCATGATGTCTTATGTTGTTTGCATGCTTTCAAGTGTGCAGGAACAAAGGGTCAAAAAAACACAATTATTAAGCTTTTGTGAGACAAAATAATGTATAATAAGAACTAAATGGTGATTAAGAGAGGGAATGCATGGTGATGTTGATGTAAACCTAAAAGCAGACATGATATTGCGAAGCAGACTAATAAGAAAAAGATAAAGGGGGTGAAGGCAGCGCCAAGGATCTTCAGGATGTTGTATATAACCCATTGTGCTATTGGCATGAAGATCTTGACTAACTAGGAGCTCGAGCGGGATGAAACTAGCGGTATAAACATACAAAGCGATGATCAGTCACACAGAAGAGATCATTATTTTCCTCATCGTATATGATTGCTTTTTTCGTCACACTTATTGGTTAATACACCTTTTTTAGAGGGAAGGTTAATACACCTTTTTAATCTTACTACGTGCATGAATAGTAGGAATCGCGTCAAAAGATGCCCGAGTGCATGATGAGTTTTGTTGTCTTCGTCTTCTCAAGATATGGTACACACAAAAGAAGACGAATCATGTTGACATATTTCAAGCAAGGATACAAATGCGAGCAATAATAGCACCGCTATCTCTCCTAAACGCATGACATCGCACATGCTTCCATATCCCCGCAAATTATTAATGAACTATTTTGATTTGCTAGGTGAAACTGTGCACAATAATTCGTCAAAAAACACCGTTTGAGTTCTGTCAGTAAAAAAGTAAAAAACCGTTAGAGTTCCCCGTAGTAAAACCGAAATCGTCCTCTGTTTTTATAACGGAGGAGCAAGAGAAATGTTCGTACTGGCAAACTACTAGCAAAAGATAAGCAACATTTTAAAACCCGTTTGAACCGGCAATCACGGCCGTCCCATTGGCCGGCCCCTTGTGACCCGAATCGCACCAACCAACCAACCGAAGGCAGCCCTCCACTGTTGCCAAAAACATGCCAGGTTTACAGCGCCAGGCAACAAAATCCCACCCCGCAATGCCTCCATTGAAATAGTAGTTTTTTTATCCTCGCGTCCCCGCACTTTTGTTCCGGTACACGGAGGCACGGCCGCTACCTTCCGCACCGTACGTACGGCCCCCATCCGCTCGCAGAGAAACGGTGGAGCGGAATGGAATCTCCCTCCGTGACCCGGGCCCAAACCCAACCCAGCCCGGCACGGGCGCGCGCGCGGCCCGCAGTTAAAAAAGGAATGGAAGGCGCCGACCGACCCTTTGACGCCGCGCCCGTTATCCCGTGCCGCGGCGCGGGCACCCGGGCCCGCCCACAAGTGGCTGGCATCCCACGGCTCTGCGGCGATACGCCCGCGGGGCCCGCGGCAGCCCCTGCCCTTCCCCGGGGTCAAATCTTCGGGATATTTCCGCCACCGCCACCGACGCGCGGGCCCGCGCGCACGTGCCTCTGCCCGTGCTCGCTATCTCTCCGCGAGGCGCCATCCAGGTGCGGCGGGACGGAGGGAGGGACCAGGGACGGCCTAACTCGCCGCGGCACGCGAACAGAGAGAGAGAGGGGGGTTAGGTGAGGGCCCACCTGGCGGCTCGGCGGGGCCCGCAGGCCCGGTTCGGCTCGCCTAGGGCTGCACGGTGTGGCCCGGCGCGGGGGGTGGGTGGGTATAAAGCAGGGGAGGGGCTGCGCGGAGAGCTCCCCCATCGCCTCCGGTTTCTCTCCTCCCCACCCACCCACCACCACTCCCCCCTCCCTCCCTTCTCCGGAGCGGAGGAGAGAGCAGCAGCCAGCGCGGCCTCCCGCGTTGGTGCGTGCTAGAGCTGGGCCTCGGGGTTCGCCTGTGGACTCCGCCCGCTCTCTTCCCGCGCTGGTCCGGCGCCCGACCACCACCCGCCGCCAGCCATGGGCGGGCTCGAGGAGATCAGGAACGAGGCCGTCGATCTGGTGAGAACCGCCCCCGCTTCCCCCTTCTCTTCCGATGCCCCGTCTCTCGCCGTGATGCTTGCTTCACGCTCTACGCATGCGGTGCTCGTTTCGAACTGCTGTCCCCTGCTGCTTCGATCTCTAGACAGACGGGTCAAGAGTCGCACGAACTGTGATAGGATAGATTCATCTGCCGGCCGTTTCACCTGCTGTTCTCCTCTTTTGGGGAATTATTATTACCAGCGGCGAAAGCTTCGGAAGAAATCCGCGTAGCTTTTAATTTTTCCATTCATGAAAAGTTTAACTGGTTACCTGTTTTTGTGAAACGAAAAGGAATTAAAGGATTTCCTTGAAAGTAAACTTTCCATGTGAGGCTGTATCTCGCCATGTGAGCGTGCTCAGCGGCTCTTCAATGATGGAGAGGGCCAGCTGTCCATGGCCATGTAGCGCAGACACCCCATGTTTCTTCCTCTGATTTGCTCCCGCTGTGCTGCTGCTGCTGCTGCCGCGCCGAAACGTACATGGCATGCAGCCCGGCCGCTGTTGTTCGGCGGAGGAATTTTTGGATCCTACCCAGCTGTTTCACTCTGCCGTATTTAATACGTAAATCTCCTCCTCCGTGGAATGGGATACGAGCACCGAATCTTAGATCTGCGCATAATTTCTTCCCCAGTTTTTATTCCGTCCACAAATAAATGACTGCTAAAAATGCTAAGAATAAATGGAGATTTTCGAGCAGTAGCAATAGTTTTAGTGGGATTAGTGGGATGGGAGTACGGATTGGGGCTTGGAAGTCAAAAGATAGTTAAGCACGGGCCGGACTCCCTGATCACGCGGCGCCGGATTAGTGGCCAACCACCACAAAGCACGGAGAAATCCGTGCGTTCGGGCCGTTGCCTTTTCGTTTTTCTATCTTTGTTGACCGAAGCGCGCACCCCAATCCAGAAGCGGAGCCGTCGCTCGCTCTCGCTTATCCTATTGTTTTTTCGCCTTCACGCGCGGCACGGGTTACGCATCTCGGCCGCACGCATCTCGAGGCAGCCTCCTGGGAGGTACGAGCGCCGGCACGTGGGTCCGTGGGGAAAAGTACGCACCCAACCAGGCGCGTACGGTCCAGGACACCCTGTCCTTGGCCGGCTTGAGCCGTCTGATCGAGATCAGACGGCCGTACGGGTCCCAATCATTGGCCCCACGCCTCCTTCGTTGATGGATGCCCGCTTGGACTCTTCCCTGTTCGGATGTTCTGACCCACCCCAGCTTTGTCTGGTAGACGCTGGCCGGTGGGGCCCACGACGTGGAAGCTACTGTTCTGTACAATGTGTTTGCTGTTTGATTTGTCTGTTCTAGCTGTCGCTGACAGAGTGGGGTCACACCTCAAATCATCGCATGATCTTGGTTCTCATCAATGGTTTGTTTCGCTTGTGTTTCTAATTGCAGGAGAACATCCCCATCGAGGAGGTGTTCGAGCAGCTGAAATGCACGCGCCAGGGGCTCACCTCCGATGAGGGGGCGCAGCGTGTTGAAATCTTTGGTCTCAACAAGCTCGAAGAGAAGAAGGTGAGCGCCACTACTGGTTTGTGATGCAAGTTTGGTGCCTGTTTTCTTGCCTTGTCTTAATTGCTTCCTTGTGGGTCTCGATTTGCAGGAGAGCAAAGTCCTCAAGTTCCTGGGATTCATGTGGAATCCGCTGTCCTGGGTCATGGAGATGGCTGCCATCATGGCCATCGCACTGGCCAACGGTGGTGGGAAGCCCCCGGATTGGCAGGATTTCGTCGGAATCATCGTTCTCCTGGTCATCAACTCCACCATCTCCTTCATTGAAGAGAACAACGCCGGCAACGCAGCTGCTGCGCTCATGGCCAACCTTGCACCCAAGACAAAGGTGAGCCTGGCACAGAATGCTGTCCTGTTAGGTTGCAATTTTTTTCCATAGTACAGTAGCCATGATATTCTATTGGTCTGCTTCCATTATACTTTTCTAGTGCCCGCTTTCAACTATGATGTAGAAGTAAGTTTTGAATGTATCAAATTCCACCATCATGAAAGAAAAATTTAAATTGTTTGTTGAACCTGGCTTAGCAATTGCAATTTATTTGGACATAGTTACTATAACTGTATAGTACTTTTGTTCTGGAACTGATAGTCAAGCTCCAGCTTTTTTGATTGAGTTGTGTTTGTTTGTTTGCCCATTCTTTTTGTAACATGAATTACTGTTGCTTATTCCAGGTGCTTAGGGATGGTCGATGGGGCGAGCAGGAGGCTTCAATCTTGGTTCCTGGTGACATTGTCAGCATCAAGCTCGGTGACATCGTCCCTGCTGATGCTCGTCTCCTGGAGGGTGATCCTTTGAAGATTGATCAGTCTGGACTTACAGGAGAGTCTCTCCCTGTGACCAAGAACCCTGGGGATGAGGTCTTTTCTGGATCAACGTGCAAGCAGGGTGAGATTGAGGCTGTGGTCATTGCCACTGGAGTACACACTTTCTTTGGCAAGGCTGCTCATCTCGTTGACAGCACCAACCAAGTTGGGCACTTCCAGCAGGTCCTCACTGCAATCGGAAACTTCTGCATCGTTTCGATCGCAGTGGGAATCGTCATTGAGATCATCGTCATGTTCCCGATCCAGCGCCGCAAGTACCGTGCCGGTATTGAGAACCTGTTGGTCCTGTTGATCGGTGGTATTCCGATTGCCATGCCTACAGTTTTGTCGGTCACCATGGCCATTGGTTCTCACAAGTTGTCCCAGCAGGGTGCTATCACCAAGAGGATGACTGCCATTGAAGAGTTGGCTGGCATGGATGTGCTTTGCAGTGATAAGACTGGCACACTCACCCTTAACAAGCTCAGTGTTGACAAGAACCTGGTTGAGGTGTTTGCGAAAGGTGTCGACAAAGAACATGTGCTGTTGTTGGCTGCAAGGGCTTCAAGGGTTGAAAACCAGGATGCCATTGATGCTTGCATGGTTGGTATGCTTGCTGATCCTAAGGAGGCAAGAGCTGGCATCAGGGAAGTGCACTTCTTGCCATTCAACCCTACTGACAAGAGGACTGCTCTGACTTACATCGATGCTGAGGGTAACTGGCACCGTGCCAGCAAGGGTGCTCCTGAGCAGGTTGGTAAAACTATAGAAGTGCAGCGATGCTTCATTACATGTTTGACATTTTAGTTAATTACATTGTTCTTTAACGTGACTAATGAAGACTTGGTATGAAACTTGGAACAGATTATTACCCTGTGCAACTGCAAGGAGGATGTGAAGAGAAAGGTGCACTCTGTGATTGAGAAGTACGCTGAGCGTGGGCTTCGTTCGCTTGCTGTTGCAAGACAGGTACCTTAACTTCTAATACTAAAAATGCTATTTCGGCTGTAGTGGCTGGGGAGTCAATTTCTAATGCCTAGTGAGACTATCACAGGAAGTACCCGAGAAATCCAAGGATTCTCCTGGTGGACCATGGCAATTCATTGGTCTGTTGCCCCTGTTTGATCCCCCAAGGCATGACAGTGCTGAGACCATCCGCAAGGCACTTGTTCTTGGTGTCAACGTCAAGATGATCACAGGTAGATACACTGTCATACACATTTCTTGCTTAGAATTTTGCATGTTTGGTGTAAATTTACCTAAACATAGTTATGTGATTTATTTCAGGTGACCAACTTGCTATTGGAAAGGAGACTGGTAGGAGGCTTGGGATGGGCACAAACATGTATCCTTCTTCTGCATTGCTTGGCCAAAGCAAGGATGGTTCACTTGAGTCACTTCCTGTTGATGAGCTGATTGAGAAGGCTGATGGATTTGCCGGAGTCTTCCCTGGTATGCTCCATTGCATGCTTATCTGTTTGGTTATGCAATGATGCATTTTGTTAACCTGGTTTGTGTTATGCAGAGCACAAGTATGAGATTGTGAAGAGGCTGCAAGAGAAGAAGCACATTGTTGGTATGACTGGAGATGGTGTCAATGATGCTCCTGCTCTTAAGAAGGCCGACATTGGTATTGCTGTCGATGATGCTACAGATGCTGCTCGAAGTGCTTCCGACATTGTGCTTACCGAGCCAGGTCTCAGTGTCATTATCAGTGCTGTCCTGACCAGCAGGTGCATTTTCCAGAGGATGAAGAACTACACGGTGAGTTTTTTCTTTCAGAGTTGATAATTAGTAACCGTGTAAACAGATGATCACATCACATTCAGACTCAATGCTCTTTTTCTGTCTTGTGTTATGCCAGATCTATGCAGTTTCCATCACCATCCGTATTGTGGTAAGTACCTCAGCGATATTTCTGCCCCACTGATATGCACTTCATATCTCCCCAAATTAATATCACTTCCATTTTGCAGCTTGGCTTTATGCTTATTGCCCTGATCTGGAAATTTGATTTCGCTCCCTTCATGGTCCTTATCATTGCCATCCTCAATGATGGTATGTATTCTTTTGTTGTCCATTAGTAGCCAATGCAGGTACTATGGCCAATGATGGTATGTATGTGAGCATCACTTCTCACATTTATATGAAAATTGCAGGTACTATCATGACAATATCCAAGGACAGAGTTAAGCCATCTCCCTTGCCCGACAGCTGGAAGCTCAATGAAATCTTCGCCACTGGTGTTGTGCTCGGAACCTACCTTGCCCTGATGACTGTCGTCTTCTTCTGGGTTATCCACAAGACGGACTTCTTCACAGTGAGTTTTCAAATTTCTTTGAAAAATACCAGTGTATCTTTGCATCTAAACTTCTGGTAGGTAAATTTCAGTGGGATGTTCTTTCTGAATTAAATTTCTTTGTGCAGAACAAATTCGGTGTCAGGTCAATCAGAGACAGTGAGTTTGAGATGATGTCTGCACTGTACCTCCAAGTCAGTATTGTGAGCCAGGCTCTTATATTCGTGACTCGTTCACGTAGCTGGTCCTTTGTTGAGCGCCCTGGTTTCCTCTTGGTTACCGCCTTCCTTCTCGCACAATTGGTACGTGAAAAACATTTTATCTGCAAAAGAAAGAAATTCAGGACAATCCAATCCTTAGCTGAACCTTCTTGATGCAGGTTGCAACACTCATCGCTGTCTATGCCAACTGGGAGTTTGCAAGGATCAAGGGAATCGGGTGGGGCTGGGCTGGTGTTATCTGGCTCTTCAGCATTGTGTTCTACTTCCCACTTGACATTTTCAAGTTCTTCATCCGATTTGTGCTGAGTGGAAGGGCCTGGGACAACCTCCTGCAGAACAAGGTACCAAGTCGAACCATATCTCTGTGTCAGCACCTTTATTTTTAGGTACGCGTACATCCTTGAGCAAATGATGACCCTCTGATCCTTGTTGTGCAGACTGCTTTCACCACCAAAGAGAACTACGGCAAAGGGGAGAGGGAAGCACAATGGGCTACTGCACAGAGAACACTCCATGGCCTTCAAGCACCCGAGCCGGCCTCCCATACACTGTTCAACGACAAGAGCAGCTACCGCGAGCTCTCTGAGATCGCTGAGCAAGCAAAGAGAAGAGCTGAGATTGCAAGGTATATTATCTTTCCGCTTCCAGGTTGCTAATAGATCAGACGAGTCAGGCTAGTCGTTGATTTGCTAATGCCCTTTTCCTGATGATTATGTGCAGGTTGAGGGAGCTCAACACACTCAAGGGCCACGTTGAATCCGTGGTGAAGCTCAAGGGCCTTGACATCGACACCATCAACCAGAACTACACCGTGTGAGGAGTATCGACATTGGACCAACAAACATGACATCCGTATTGGAGCGAGATTGGAATGGAGCTCCGCTTTAAGATTTTTCCGGTGAATGAATGAAACAAACATGGCTGATCTGACCAGCCCCTAGTTGTAAAGTGCTACCAAATATATGGTTTCGGTTGTCCGTCTTCTAGAGAGGTTTTAATGTTCTAGTGGAGTTATACCGTGTTTGGAGCACGGCGTGGTTGTAATTGTTTTCGCGTTTTACCCAGTTTCCCCTAACTAGTCGGTGATCTTGCGGAAGCAAGACGAGAAATAATCACTGCAAATTTTCTGCCCCATGCTTGCTATCCCTTCCCTTGGGTTTATACAAAGACAATTCTCGTCTATAAATATCATAGCTGCCTTTTCTGCAACGGAGTTTCAAAGTGTTTTTTCTACCGCACTAGGAGTACATATTTACAAGCACAATTTGGCATGAGCTTACGATTGAAATGTTTATGTGGTTAGCTAGACATTTGGGGTGTGAATGGTGAACATGTATACTCTTAGTGTCAAAAAACGTCATACACGGAGGGGGTAATTGTGTAAATAAGCGTAGCTGGTTGTGGATACCACGTTGGTTGAAGAAGTCCAAAAGAATTCGGCAGTAGGGCGCCAATCATACTTGGTGATTCTATACGCCAGACGAGGACAGCGGTACGAATTCCATCTCATCCCCGAACAAAGCGGGCGAAAAGCGAGCTGTAGATAAATTGTTCCTTGCAAGGAGAGCTAGCCGCCGTCCCGTCATCCTCACAAAATGCTTGGAAGCAATAATACCGACTATTCTTCACAGCACAGAAAGCTCTTCCTGCTGCCCTCCTCCACACAATTTTATACACAATACAGTACTCTCTACATCCGAGGACGAATCCGACCCACCACCACTTCACAAAGAGAGATAGGGTCGAACCTGTTCACTGCACCCACGGTCGCCATTCCCACACTTTCGTTGTCTTTCCCCGCTCGCTTTCGGAACCGGATCCAAAGTCCGATCGCCGTACCCGCACGACGTCTACTGAAGAGCAGGCGCTCCACGGCGTCCGTACACCGGCCGGCGCCGGCTGAGAAGCAGCGGCCACCGAGCCGTAGTCCTCGGTCTCCGGCCTCTTCAGAGACCGCGGCGCACGCGTGCAGCAGCAGAGCATGGCAGCAAGCGGTGCACTCTGGCAGTACAAACAGCGACGTCCCAGCCGCCTCCCCGGGGGCGTGTGGCGGGTGCGGCCGTCGGGTTCCCATCGTATCCCGATACGATATCCCCCTCTCGATCGCTCGCCACCGATAGTGCGCGTCGCTGCTGTCCGTCTGTCCTTGGCGGTAGGCGCGGGCATCATATCGATCGTCTCCCCTAGGTACAGGCTGCGCCCCCCCACCCCCAGAAAAAGCCGGATTCCCGATCCCGTTTCTGTTGCTCCCGCGGTGCAGTGGCTGGGCTGGCCGGAGCTCGTCCGCTCGCCCAAAGTGGCCGGTCACGCACGCATCGTATTATTGCGCGCCCGCGCGCACCACACGGGCCTGTCGCGTCCCCCCAATCATCACATCATCCTGTTCCCGTTGCTCTGCCTGTGCCGTCCGATCGCTTTCCGCTTTGCCGCTGCTACACCGAGTGAGAAAAGACGGCCCGCCGGTGCCGGTCACCTCGCGCGTCCCGTCCTGTCACCGCCATGGCGCCATCCCCGTGTCCTTTGCAAGTTCTCCCCGCGAGATGGCCCGCCGGTCCATGGCGTGGAGTGCGAGTTTTACGTCCCTGGCAGACCAGGTGTCGTTAAGTAAGTCGTTTGCTTTGCCAACGGTGTCTGTTTAGTCGCCACTCTGCTCTCCGGTCAGTGAACGAACGACACAACGACCTCGTGACCGTCACGACACGTCGCTGGGACGGACGGCGTTGGCGTCACGACCGACTAACCACCAGACCAGATCAGCTCCCGTGAATCCGAGTCCTTTCTTTTGGCAAAAGCGTGATTGAGTGAGTGCCTGCACACAACGGTGCTAACATTGTTAAGATTTTCCTGATGGGGTGTCGCCCTTTTGATGAGGTGACCGGAGGAGCTTAAAAGAGGGGGCAGCCGTAGCCGCGTCCGTGCGCACGCAGGATAAGATAGAACTCTAGTGATTAGGAGATGCGGGTAGGGGCGCTAGCTGGGAATGATGGCTGGTTCTTCAGATCAGATTAAGCGAAAGCAATTGTGCATTATTGCAACTGTCCGGCCAGTGCAGGCGGGGGAGACAGGGACATGTTGGCTAGGTCCAGATCGGCATCATCTTGGTTTGATTAAGCGAGTGGACGAGCTCCGGCGACCGGGCATCTCCTTCCCGTCCAGCGTCGCGGCCAAGCTTCGTCTTGGCTGGTAGTGCCGGCGGCCGGTGATGCCGGTTCTTGGGTGAATGGTGGACGATGTGTACGTGAGAAGGTTCGCGTCGCCTCTGTGTGTGGAGCAGAGGCTAGCTACGACTACGGGGATGTATACGAATACAACCGGACACGAACAGGACACAGCCTGCTCGCGATTCCAAAGCAGGAATCCAACAGGGGTGTGTTGTTCCTATCCGCGTTTGGGATTGATCAGTAAGAATTGTTGCATTGAAATATCCGGTGTTTTGCCCTTTTCCTCCGTTGCCGAGGACAGAAAAATGTCTACCTTTTGAGATGAGCAAAAAGTGAAGAAAATAGTAAAAGGCGAGCTCGGGCGCCGTGTGTCGTTCTGCGCACCTGATTACTGGGTAAAAATCTTACGCAAGTACTATGAGCTTACTATCCAGTAGCCTGAGGCAGATAGCTAACATCAGCCTAGTCCACACCAAAATGGAGCAACTGATGTGGGAAACTTTAGCATAGTCCACATCTATCGTTCTGCGGAAACTAATTACTGAACAAAGAAGACCATTTTTTTGTTTTCGAGACAAACAAAGAAGACCAACTGGAACTGACACCAATTTGGAAGAGCCGCAACTTTGTTCTGCTGGAAAATAGGCTGTATGGCCCAAACCAATCATTCTCGCCGGAGCAGTAGAATGGGCCAACATCTGAGATTTCCTAGTATCATCTATTCTCTGCGTAACAGAGGCAAAATATGCCGAAGGCACCCACGCAATAATGGACCAGCCCATCCGGTGCTTCGGCTCAAGGTTAAATTCTACCCGAGTATATCTAGCAATAAGGGCGAATCGGGAGCTCCTAACGGAATTCCCTATTGGTGCTTCATACAGAAAAAATCCCGCAAAAAATGATCGAGCGAGGTATCAAACCTCAAACCTCTAACAATTTGAGCTAGGTTGCTAGCCACCGGAGCTCGACCACACAAGTGTCCTATACATGCTAGAGATTGGATATTATCTGTTTCTTTTTTTCGCGTTTTTCATTTCACTATTCTTTTTCTTTCTTTCTTTTACTTTTGCTTTAGAAAAATCGCAATTTCAGGAAAACTTCAAACATATCCAATACTTTTGTTTGGCTTTAAAAGATGTTCACATTTATTTGTTCAGGTTTTCAAAAGACATGTTGTTCTTTTCAAAAAATGTACAAAATATGTTTGTATTATGAAAATTTGTTCGCTATTACAAATTTGTTCGTGATTTTTAAAAAATGTTCGTGTTTTCAAATTTGTTAAAATTTTCAAAAAAATTTGGAATTTCACATTTGTTCCCATTTTTCATATTTTGTTCATGATTTTCAAAAAATGTTCGTATTTTCAAATTTTCAAAAAAGTATTGGAATTTCACATTTGTTCCCATTTTTCATATTTTGTTCGTGATTTCCAAAAAAAAAAATTCGCGTTTCCAAATTTGTTCAAATTTTCAAAAAACTTTTGGAATTTCACATTTGTTCCCATTTTTCAAACATTGTTTGCATTTTTCGTTTTTCCTGTTTCTTTTTATTCTTTTTTTGTTCTCCACTTTATTTTGTTTAAAAATTTCAAATATTGTTTTGAATTTCAAAAAGGGTTCTCTTTTTAAAATTTTGGTCAGATTTTCCAAAAAATGTTCAGGAATTTCAAAAAATGTTTGCACGTTCAAATTTTTGTTCACAATTTCAGAAACAGATCGCATTCTCAAAATTATGTTCACAATTTAAAATATGTTCACGTTTTAAAGATGTTCTCATTTAGAAAAATTGTTCAAAATTTTTAAAAAATGTTCATGTTTTCATTTTTTCATGAGGTTTAAAAAACAATTTCCAGTTTCAAAAATTGTTCACGAGTTTTAATAAATGTTCGTGTTTTCGAATTTTGTCCGGGAGTTTCATATTCACATTTCTAAGTTTGTTTTTTGAATTTCAAAAAATGTTCCCGTTTTAAAAACGATATTATCATTTTCGAAAAATGTTCTATTTCAAAAAAATTGTCAATCATTTTCATAAGTGGTCTTGTTTTGAAATATTCATCATTTTAGAAAGAAATCACATTTCTTTCAGGAAATGTTTTGATTTTCCTGAAAATGTTTTCATATGTTAATGCTGCTTCAGAGTTCTTATAAGATTTCGCTACATACAATCAGCTATACCCGTCTGGCGTGGTGGTGTGCCGCAACCACTATGAATCCTCGCGCCCTCCCATATTTTTACATCTTTTTGAAGTGATGCGGGCGTGGTCAACTGATGGGCCGGCCCAGTGAAGGCACCTGTGTGCGTCGTGCCGACTATTTGCCGCAAAATGCGGCAAATAGGAGCTCCCGCTCCCAACTGGCGCTTTTAGCGCCGCCAGACGAAACCGGCGCTCACACGCTTGATTGGGCCCGGCCCATCTATGCTGCCCTGCTAACACGAGTTGGTTTTGTTCGACAAAAACACTAGTTTTGTTTGCTAAAAAATGTAGTCCTATGAGGATTCGTGCTACCGCCGTTTAGGTCCTGCGCATGTTGCCTAACCAGTAGAGCTACTAGATGTTACATTACAAAACAATTAAAACGTTGCTGCACTATTTCTTGCACATACATTTTAGAAAAAATGTGATTTTTTTGGAAAAAAAATCCGAACAAAATATTAAAACAACCACGACTTCTAATGAAGTTCATGTATTCAATAAAATTTATGAATTAGGAAAAAGTTCATCTATTTTTAGAAAAAGTTCATTGATTTTGAAAAAAAGTTCATCAAATTTTTAGAAGAAGTTCACCAATTTTCAAATAAGGTCATTGATTTTGAAAAGAAGTTCACTAACTTCCAAAAAAGTTCATCGATTTTGAAAAAGGTTCACAAACTTCAAAAAGTTTATCGAACTTGAGGAAAAGTTCATCGAATTCCAGAAAATAACACCAAATTTGAAAAATGTCATCTAATTTGAAAAAAGTTCATCAAATTTAAAAAATAGTTCATCGATTTGAAAAAAAAGTTCATCAAATTTGATAAAAATTTGAAAAAGTTCATCGAATATAAAAATAGTTCACCAAATTTAAAAAAGTTCATCGAATTTGAAATAGTTCATGAACATAATAAACACTTCATCCAATTTGAAAAAAGTTGATCGATGGTGATTTTTTTTTTCATAAATATGAAAACATTTCATCAACTTTTTTTTATGAAAAACGCAAAAATGGAAAAATCATCGATTTTAAAAAAAGGAAAAAACCCAAATAAAAACTCCCCTGGAAATGGCGACGAACCGGAAAAACAATTCTAGTTTGGGAAGTTTCTGGAAGCTTCCCAAAACCGGAGTATTCCTGCGACTGAAGAGAACCCAACTAGTGATTTATAGCTTATTTGTTTTATTTTCAGTCGTGGGAATCCTCCGATTTTGGGAAGCTTCCAGAAGCTTTGTAAACTAGATTTTTTCCCGGTTCGTCGTCATTTCTGTGGCAGTTCTTATTTGGGTTTTTTTCCTTTTTTTTAAATTGATGGTTTCCATTTTTGCGTTTTTATAAAAAATGATGAAATGTTTTCAACATTGATCAACTTTTTTCAAATTGGATGAAGTTTTTTCTAATTTCATGAAGTATTTCAAATTCGATGAACTTTTTTCAGTTTGATGAAATACTTTTATATTTGATGAACTTTTTTCAATTTTTGATGAATTTTTTATCAAATTTGACGAACTTTTTTCAAGTTTGATGATTTTGTTTTCAAAATCGATATATTATTTTCCAAATGTGATGATCTTTTTTTCAAATCCAATGAACTTGTTTTCAAATTTATGAACTTTTTTCCAATCTGATGATTTTTTCAAATTTATGAATTTTTTAAATTTTTTATCGAACTTGAAAAAAGTTCATTGAATGTGAAAAAAGTTCACCAAAAAATGAAAAAAATTATCAATTTGAAAAGTGGAGTAAGATCTTTATTTAGTTTGATGCATACACTTGTTATTTTTGGTAGCCCTTTTGTAATGATGGCTGATGTTTGGTTTAAATGAGAGAGTTATGTCTTTACTCTTCTGGCCTGCTTACTGCTTCTGTTGCACCCCCAGCCCTGGTTGCTGCTGCTGCTGTTTTCAATGTACAATCAGCAGTATATTTTGTTTGTTGGTTGAATAAATGTGTTGTCAGAACGACAAACACAATGTTTTGGAAGTCGTTGCATGGTCTAATACTTTAGTGCCCTGTACCGTATGTAGCGCATACTATTTTTGGTACGAAACACATTTTTCACTTGTCGATAACATGCAACCCACTCATGAAGGCCCAATAGAGGAGCCAATAATTAACTGGATGGAAGGCTCTCACATGAATCCGACCCAGGTACATGCTCATGGTCCCCTAAAACATAAATGAGTAAATAAATAAATAAAGCTAAATGCTCATGCACCATTTCTTTAAATTCACGATTTGAAAAGTCAAATTTTATCAGGAGGATATTATTTCCTAGGAGAGTGTCATTACATTCAGTCAATATTATTCTTAGGCAAAGATAACGACCAGTCTTTTTTCTCCGACCATTTTTCTTCCTGCAACCAGCGGACCCATGCAAATCGTAGTCAATGTCGTAAATAGTTTCGGTCCATTAATTTTTGATAAGAATGCCCAACCCAGCCCGACACATTGGCGACACCACTTTATCCCCCGCCTTGGTGCGCTCGCCACGATGCCGCTGTCCGGCCCTGTCAACATAGTGAATCGGGAGAGGACTATAGTTGTGAGTATGACAGTACGGACCCACCAAGTCACTCCCGAACACAAGCAAACGCATCTTTTACTACTCAGATGCACCCCTCGTTTTTTACTCTAATGCATCCTGCTAATATCTGGGACCCACATCATTGTCAACGTATAGTCAATTAACGACAGAATTGCACAATTTTTTTTTGAGGATTTTTTCGGAGGAGCAGACTATAAACTGGGTTGTGCGATCTCTGTGGCCCGTCTAACAACATGACCACCCCAGCAGTTTTTTCTTTGGGAAATTAGGTAGCCCACTATTTCTTCTTGAAGAATACCCAAGCTAGGCCTATTAGTTTTCTCCGACTTACTGGGCTGCAAATCTTTCAAGACGAGGAGTGATGCATTCCGGCCTGGCCAAAGAGTATGGGCAGTATATCTTAAAAGTAATATGAAAGGGGTTACAAATTCCAAAAATATATAGCAAATGAGCAATTAGTTTCTTTTTTTGTTTTTGTTCTTCACTGATATTTTATATTTCATTGGATTTTAACATGACATATTACTACTTTATTTTTAAATTTGTTTTAATATGGCTACTAATTTTTGAATTAAGAATATTTTGTTCCCCAGCAAAAGTATGCAATTTTTTGAAATTTCGCACACTTTTTAGTTTAAAATTTTAACCCTGGCACTGACCAGAAAATGGGCAGCAGTTCTAAAAATGGAAAATGGGCTGCAATAAATTCTGTATGAATTAGCAAATGGGCAGTAATTTATAAAAATAATAGAAAATAGGCTGTACACGCCATAGATTTGGAGGCTGACTTGTTTATGCAAGGCTTTGTCAGTCAACACAGGATTCTAGCAGCAGTGACTGTTAGATGTCCATCCAACGGCCGACGTGCTTCTTCAATCTCTGATCTTCCTGCTCCAGCCGCCTAAACCAGCGCCGACGACACTGCCTGCTCCCTCCTCGCGTGGCCGGCTATGATGCCGCACAGGCTTCACCGGCCCACCCTACTCTCTCCACTGGCCTGGCCATCCCTGTACCCACCCGCACCTCCTGTTATTCTCCGGTGATGGCAGCCTCACGCCGCAGCCGAACTAGTCAACCGTCATACTCTCCTCAACGTGGGCATCCACTATTGTGTCTTCGCCGGCTCCGGGTCATTCCATTCCTAGGCCTCACCGTCGTCCACCGCGTTGGTGCTCTAGGCGCGGCATGCTCAACATTCAACAAATGACAACCATCGGAATAGGGATGTACGTGGAGAGGCTGATAGTAGGTACCCCCATGGTCCATGGCCACACGCAAGCAATTGCCTCCTTATTACGCGAAAAATGATTCCTCCCACCGACACCTGGGACGCACCGGTTCGGAGGCTGACATGTGGGCCTACTAAGTTGACGCGTACACATGGCTTCATCAACTTAGTCAACAAACGATTCTAGCAGCGGTGACCGTTGGATTTTAATCGAACGATCCTGTTGTTTCTTCAATCGCTGCTCTTCTTGCACCAGCCGCCCAAACCAGCTCTAGCGAGACCGCCTGCTCCTGCCTCCAGTGGCCGACTGTGCTGCCGCGCAGGCCTCACCGCCCCATCCTACTCCCACCACTGGGCAGGCCATCCCTCCTACTTTCTACTTACCCACAACCCGTGTTATTCTGTGGTGATCGCAGCCTCACACCGCAACCGAACAAGTCAACCCTCGTACTCCTCTCTGCGTGGGCATCCAGTGCCGCGTCTTCCCCGGCTCCGCGTCGTCCCCTTCCAGGCCTCGCCGTCGTCCACCGCCTTTGTGCTCTCGGCGTGGCGTGGTCAACATGGTCAAGAAACGACTTCCATCGAAAGAGGACTATGCGTGGAGAGGCTGATAGCCGGGTCCACGGCCGCAACAAGGAAGTGCAACCTTATTACGCGTAAAATAATTATTCCTCCACCTAATAGCGGGGACCCATCGGAAGGGACTCTGTATTTTGTGAAAAAAAGTTCCCCCTGATAGTTGGGACCTACCAGCTACATCTTTGCACGCAAGGAAGTGCGTCCATATTATGAGAAAAAATGATTCTCCCCCTGATTGCTGGGACCCACCATCAATAACTTTGCAGGAAAGGAAGTGCCTCCTTATCCTCCCTGACAGTCGGGACCCACCTGGTTGAAGCGCACATAGCGTTGTCATTCTGGTCATGAACGTGTACGTACATATTGGTCAATCGGTCTATCTACAACGATGAACCGTGGCTGAGCAAGCACCCGCACGTGTAGTAGTAGAGCCCCCGATGTAGCAGTTCAGGCAGTCCAGTCAAAACCGTGTACATGTACGTACAGCCAGATGCAAAAAAATATGGCTACATACGTACATACGCGCCTACTCGCGCATTTGTATGACCAGGGCTCGTGTACATGGAGAGGCAACAGACGGCATCAACGGCTCCCTGTTCATCGGAAGCCAACCGGCTGGGTCGGAATGGAGAAACTGCGTCATGTTCATGGGGAGGTAACAGAATGTGTCGTGTTCATCGAGAGGCAACGGAATACGTCGTGTTCATCGGCAGGAAACCGACTTGGACGGAACAGCCAAAACGAGGTCTGGCGAACCGCAAAACGGAGGAAATGGGCCTTCCGTTCGACAGTGTACGGTCAAAACACGGGGTCCTGTTCATCGGGAAGGGTCTAGCATACCGCAAAACGGTGGAAACGGACTTCTATTTGAGCTCCTACGGTCGAAACAGACTCCACGGGCTACTGTTCATCCACCGTTGACTTCCTCCAGCCTCCACCTACTACTGTTCATCCATCGTCAACTTCCTCCATCCTCCACCAGCTACTGTTCATCCACGGGGTCCTGTTCATCCAGCCTCCATTGGCTACTGTTTATCCAGCCCTCCACGGGGTCCTGTTCATCCAGCCTCCACCGGCTACTATTCAACCAGCCCCCCACGGGGTCCTGTTCAACCAGCCCCTCCATGGGGTCCTGTTCAGCCAGCCCCTCCATGGGGTCCTATTCAACCAACCCTCCATAGGGTCCCTCCACTGGCTACTGTTCATCCACCCCCACCTCCTCGATCGGGGTCCTGTTCATCCAACGGCAACGTCCTCTACTACCACGGGATCCTGTTCATCCAACCCCCACCGAGAACTATTCATCCAACCCCCACCGGGAACTGTTCATCAAGAGGCAGCTTCGATCGGCTTCAGTTAGCAGTAGTAGCGAAAGAATCACTCGGGTTTAGTTAACAGCAAGGGATCGATCGGGGTTGAGTAATGTAGCTAGTGCAATCGCTCGGGTTCAGCCCAACGCCTCGCTCGGGTTCAGTTAGAGTGCAACGCCTCGCACACAAGCACGTACATGTACAAGAGAAACACGCAAACCTTAGTGCATCGCTCGGCCCCGACCACCCACCGTAACCAGGAACTCCCCAAAATTTTCCTCGCCCTCGCTTCTACCATGATTTATTCGGTCATGGACGGCCCAAAGAATGTCATGCAGGTGCATCTCCAGCCCGCCCAGGATGAAAAGCCCATTTTTTGTCATAGAAGTAGGAGCCCACCACATCTATTATGATACCGGGTTTTGTCACAATTATTGTCATACAAGTGTCATAAGCATGACATGAAAAGATTTGTTCGACCCAAAATGTCACGGATGTGTCTTTTTTTGTAGTGATATCTAGTAGCTAGATGGCTTCTTCTCCCTCTTTGATCTTCAATACAATGTTCTCCTCGATCTTCTTGGAGTTCTATCTGATGTAATCTTCTTTTGCGGTGTGTTTGTTGGGATCCGATGAATTGTGGGTTTATGATCAGATTATTCATTGAAAGTAATTGAGTCTTTTCTGAACTTTATTATGCATGATTATGATAGCTTTGTATTTCTCTCTGATCTATCCGTTTGGTTTGGCCAACTAGGTTGATTTATCTTTAGTGGGAGAGTTGCTTTGTATTGGGTTCAATCTTGCGATGTTCTCACCCAATGACAGAAGGGGTAGCGAGGCACATATTGTATTGTTGCCATTAAGGATAAAACAATGGGGTTTATTCATATTACTTGAGTTTACTTTGTGTACATCATGCCATCTTGCTTAGAGCGTTACTCTGTTTGTCATGAACTTAATACCATAGATGCATGCTGGATAGCGGTCGATTGATGGAGTAATAGTAGTAGATGCAGGCAGGAGTCGGTCTACTTGTCACAGACGTGATGCCTATATGTGTGATCATGGCCATGAATAACATCATACTATGCACTTTTCTATCAATTGCCCAACAGTAATTTGTTTACCCACTATATGGTATGTGTTTGAGAGAGAAGCCTCTAGTGAAAACTATGGCCCCCGGGTCTACTTTTATCATATTATTAAAACCAAAAATACTTTGCTGTAATTTTATACTTTTTGTTTTACTTTTATTTTCATCTATCTATCACTACCAGATAAATCCTTACAAGTAACGAGTTCAAGGGGATTGAAAACCCTCTTTCCCGTGTTGGGTGCGAGTATTTGCTTTTGTGTGTGTAGGTGATGACAACGAGAGTTTGCGTGGTTGTCATATTGGTTCGATATCCTTAGTTCTCACCGAGGGAAATACTTATCTCTATTGTACTACTTCACCCCTCCTCTTCGGGGAAAACCCAACGCAGTTTACAAGTAGCAATACTCTAATGTCACCTCAAGTATCTACGAGTTAATTATTTGATATGCATCAAACAATTTTAGATTCATAATATCAATCCAACACAAAGAACTTCAAAGATTACCCCAAAGTTTCTATCGAGAAATTAGGACGAAAACGTGTATCAACTTATGTGCCTAGATTACCCCAATGTCACCTCGGGAACCCGCAAGTTGATTACCGTAACATACATCAAGTGACTCAATAGAATGCCCCATTGTCACCACGGGTATCCACATGCAAGACATACATCAAGTGATCTCAAATCCAAAATATTCAATCCGATAATAACAAAATCTCAAAGGCCAAGACTCAATCCATCACAACAAAGATAGAGAGGGAAGAACTCAGTATGATCCAACTATATTAACAAAGCCCATGGTACATCAAGATCGTGCCCTTTCAAGATCATGAGAGAGATAGTGATCAAACACATAGCTACTAGTACATACCCTCAGCCCCGGGGTGAACTACTCCCTCCTCGTCATGACCGCCAGGATAATGACCATGGCCTCTGGTGATGATTTCCCCCTTTGGCAGGGTGCCGAAGAAGGCCTCTATATGATATTGCTTCAGTATAGAGGCTTGCAGCGGCGTCATCAAAGTTCTAGGTTTCTTTTGGGGTTTCTGAATTTATAGGATTTTTATCGTCGGAATCACGCCAATCGGAGTTACAAGGGGACCACAAGATCGGACGACACTCCCTGCCCCCAGGGTGTGCGGGGTGAGCTTTTGGCCACCTCATAGGTCTTCCGATCTTTCCTCGATGCTTCAGGGGTGTCTTATGTTCCAAAAAAATCACCATAAATTTTCGTGGCAGTTGGACTTTGTTTGGTATGGATTTTCTGGAAAACCAAAAACATGTAGAAAATAGTAACTAGCAGTGGGCACCAGGTTAATAGGTTAGTTCCCAAAAATCATATAAAACTGCAGCAAAACCATATAAAATTGTTGTAAGCATGGCATGTATACTTCATAAATTATAGATACGTCAAAGATGTATCAGGCTTAATTCCTGCTCATCCTCGAGTAGGTAAATGATAAAAGAAATAATTTATGAAGTGCGTATGCTGGCATAATGCATAAGTTTGGTCAATGATAATTTCAATCACTTTTCCTAGCATCGCAAACAACAACTCTTTCTCATAAAATTCTTCATGATAAAGTAGCAATCAATTCACATGTTATGGTTCAAACAATGCATTCTCTTGAAACTTAGCAACTTAACAACAACTCTTTCTCATGAAATTCTTCATGATAAAGTAGCAATCAATTCACATGTTATGGTTCAAACAATGCATTCTCTTGAAACTTAACAACTTATGTTCTTAGTCAAAAAACAATTACAATTCAACTTATTTTTCAAAAAAATCCAAGAGCTCCACATACTCAATTATCATATAGTATTCTACGATTACTACTACTGAAAGCATATTTTTAGAACAAATAGCGTCCATCGGACACAGAGGTTGGAATAAGAAGTTGAATCAACATGAAAAGTAAATACATAGGCCCTTCACAGAGGGAAGCAGAGATTTGCTTATGTGCCAGAGCTCATTGCTTAAAACAGAGATAATTTCATTTGAGAGGTGTAATTTTCCTGTCAATGGTTTAACGACAAAGTTTTCAATGTCTTCCATGCTAAAAACAATAATTGCGGTTCCCATAATGAAAAAGGTTTTACTCCCCCACAACCATACACGCACAAGCCAGGGCTAGCCGGATCCACGGGTGCCCTCCAATCAATATCCTTTCCAGGGGACTTTTATTTTTATTTTTCTATTAAGTTAAGCAGGACTGGGCATGTCTTTTACCAGCATCCCTCAAATTTGACAAGTGAATACACTCTTGTCAATGAGTAAAACATAGTTAGCATGGAAGATATTGGCTACCCCATCGCTCCATGAGCGGTATGGTACACAAAATAGATGTTCATTTGAAGGTTTCAGAGATGGCACATCCAAATTAACTTGGAACGAGAGGGTAATACCATATATAGGTAGATATGGTGGACACTCATGGAAGAAACTTTTCCCAAGGATTTTGGATGCAGAAGCATTATTCCTGCTTAGTAGAGAAATTTTTGGCTAGCAAAGATTATAAACAAGCACCACATGTTGAAGAATCCATAACAATATAACTTCTATGCAAATATACCCAAACATAACTCATCACATTGTCTTCCTTGTCCAACTTCAACTTATTTGATTAAGTTTGAAAATAATTAATGGGTATTCACATTCATAAAGATGTCCAAGATAATATATTTGTATTTGACATTTCTCTTCGATATACTAATCTTTCATGAATTGCTTGTATGACCAATATTGTGATTGTCAAACTTCAATAGATTTTACTTTCCAAACCCAATGTGAAAATATTACTAAGCATATGGAACATATATAATTTTAGGTTTATGATAATCCATTCATTCAACAATTTACTTTTAGGATATAAATGAAGCACAAGAGTGAATGACAAACTACTCCAAGAGATATAAGTGAAGCACAAAGAGTAGTTAAGTAAATAAGTAGCTATGTGAGGGCTCTCTCCAATTCAAAACTTTCATATCTAATAATTTAATTAAACAAAAAATAAAATAGAAATGGGCACTCCAGTAACACATATCACGTGAACAAATAAAAACTTAGGCTCAATCGAGACTAACCGATAATTGTTGGTGAAGAAAGGTGGGATGCCTACTAGGGCATCCCCAAGCTTACATGCCTGAGACTTATTGGATATTAAATTGGGGAGTCTTGGGAATCCCCAAGCTTGATCTTTTGTGTGTCCTTAATTCATCTCATATCAAGGTTTCCCTAAATCTTAAAAAACTTCATCCACACAGAACTTGACAAGAACTCGTGAGATAAGTTAGTATAAATCAATGCAAAACCTTATCATTCTGTATTAACAAATTACTAAAATTATACTTAAACATTGCATACTAAATGGCTCTACATATTTAATACTCCTATCCAGAAATAGAAAAATTAAACAAGCAAACATATGCAAACAATGCAAATATAACGACAATCTGTCTAAACAGAACAATTTGTAAAGGATGAAGAAGAATACATACTTATTTAACTCAAAAAATTCTGAAAAATTGCCATACTGTATAAAATTTATTGTATCTTACGGTGTCAAAATTTTAAGATTTTATCACATTCTGGCTTCTCAGGAAAATTCAAGAAATAACAGAAAACTTTCTGTTTTGAAAAGCAACTCATGAACATGCAAACTAAGCATGGTAAAGGCTATACTTGATACTTTTATTGAAATAAAATATAAAAACATGATAATGAATAACATCAAGAAAATTCCAACAAAATCAAATGCTGCTGCAAGCAAAACACATATCATGTGACGAATAAAAATATAGTTCCAAGTGAGGTTACCGATAATGTTGAAGACGAAAGAGGGGATGCCTTCTGGGGTATCCCCAAGCTTAGACGCTTGAGTCTTCCTTGAATATTAACTTTGGGTTGACTTGGAAATCCCCAATATTAGGGTCTTCCAACTCCTTATTATCCTCACATCGATATCTCACGCAAAACTTGAAAACTTCACAAAACTTAACGGAACTTCGTGAGATAGGTTAGTATGATAAAGAGCGAATCATTCACTTTGGCACTATCAAGACAATTCATATTTTTTCTTGCATAATCGCTACTGTATTATATCATTTCTACAATTTATATTGACCAATATAAGCTATAGAAACTATGAAACAAGCAAACTATGCATTGAAAACAGAATTTGTCAAAAATAGAACAATTTGTAATAATCTGAACAAAAACCATACTTCTGTAACTCTAACAATTTTGCAAAATTAAAAAAAGGCAGGAATTTTTTATGTCAATGTTGTGTAAAAATTTCATACCAAGATCACTTTCCAGTAAACAATGTAAATTTTAGCACTGGACGCAATTTTTTTTGTTTTTGCACAGAATAAATTCTACTATCATCCATATTATCCCAAAAGCTTTACTTGGCACATTATTGAAATAAAAGATACAAACATTATTACTATAGTATATTAATCATGTGAACACACAAAAATATTAGGTAGAAATATTTGTTTGCCTCCCAATAAGCGCATTTCTTTAAAGTTTTTTTAGCTTTTAATGATGCTCACATAAGAATAGTAATTGAAAGATATAATAGAGCACCATAAATTACATGGCAAGCACATTCAAGCCCAACCCACTTCCTATGCATAGGGATTTTGTAAGGAAACAATTGTTTGGAGCAAGAATCAACTAGCATAGGAAGGCAAAACAAGCAAGACTTCAAAACCTTCAACACATAGAGAGGAAACTTTATATTATGGGGATATGTAAAAGCATATCTTCCTCTCTCATAATAATTTTTAGTAGCATCATGAGTAAATTCAACAATATAATTATCACATAAAGCATTACTATCATGATCCATAAGCATAGAATTTTCACTACTCATCTCATAAGCAATTTTCTTCTCATTCATATTAGTGGGAGTATCATATAAAACTTGAATACTATATATTTATTCCACATTAAAAGAGTAATGTTCAGTAAAAGGGTATTCATAATTATGACAAGTTTTATGAAGATAATTATCACTACTTTTTATAACATAAGTATCATCACCAATAATCTTCATAACTAGGAACTTTGTTATCATGATAATCAATTGAAAGCTCTTCCAAAGTAGTGGATTTAACATTAAATAAATTCGTGACTTCTCCAAATCCACTTTTATCATTATGATAAGATTCAACACCCTTCAAAATAGTGGGATAATTGTTACCTAAAGTTGACATCCTTCCAAACCCACTTTCATAATTATTGCAATCATCATAAATAGGAAGCATGTTATCATAAATTTGATCATTAAAAGTGGGGTTTGGGGGGGGGGGGACTAAGAAGATCATCTTCAATTAAGCATAGAATCCCCAAGGTTAGGATTAACATTATTTGCAGCAAATACATTCTCAAACATGTAATTCTCATCAATCATAGCATCCCAAAGTTTGTGGTTTTGCATATCATTAACATAATCACTCTTATCATTAATAGTATGAATAACAACAATAGTATAGTCCCTCCGTTCAAGAATATAAGGTGTATTGGTTTCCGTGCAAGTCAACCATTTGAATGTTTGACCTAGATTATAGAATAAAATAACAACATCTCCAATACCTAATAGATAAAATATGAAACTAATTTTCATGATGGATCAAATGATGTAAATTTTGTATTGTGGATATGGACATATTTTTCTAGAAACTTGGTCAAACATGCACTCATTTGATTTTTGAGAAAACAAAAACACCTTATAGAAAGGAATGGAGGGAGTAACAATTATTATCATAATAATTTTCCAAGTTGGTGTCAAAAAGTTTTTTAAGATTATAAGAAGTATCATTATCTTACCAATCATAATTATCACAACAAGTAATAGGCATAATGAAATCATCCTCAATAGTTCAAGCATACATTGTGCCGTAAGACCAAAAGATAATATCATCCCCAAGTGTATCATATTCCACAATACTTTTTGATTCATTCTTAACAATAATAGGAGCAACATTATTTGTGAGAGATCCCTTTTTACCTTTGCTTTTCCTTCTCTTCTTCTTCTTCTTCACCACATTATGTGTGGGTATAATTAATTTTTCCGAGTTTCTTATTGAAGAGATTGGTTGGATAGGAAGCACCTCCTCGTCACCTAATTCATCAAGAGAAACAATAGGAGGGTATTGGGAAATCTTTACCCTTCCATAAGTAGTCCTTTTATATTCTATTGGTTTTCTCATCTTTTTATAATTGGCGATATAAGCATTCTCATTGCAATATACCACACAGAAGATATAGATTTCCTGTAGATTAATTTGAGTATGGTCTGTGAATATGATGCTTCAACCAACTATTTTTATGTGACAATTCTTCACAACCCAAAAATAGACAAACTTCAATATAAAGTTCAAAGGTGATCAAGTTATTACAACATTTGGCCACGATTTGATCATGAAAAAGCATGCTTTGGAAATTAAGATGACCAACTTCATTACAAAGTTCACAAATAATGGGATGAAGAGAACATATTTTCTTTTTGCAAAATCATCTATCACTTTGAGCCACCATTTAGTTTTTTCATGTTTATGCTTCTAATCTGTCATCCCTAATTGGCATATCTTCACAAATTCTATGCACTCCACAAAAATTGACATGCTTATAAGAAACCTCCTTTTCAGAATTTTTATCATGACTAGTGCAATCATCATTACCATTATAGATATTCATAGAAAGTATAGTAACAACATTGCAATTATGCTTATCATTCAAGGAATTTATGCCAAACATTTTATTGAATTCTTCTTCTAACACTTTGGCACAATTTTCTGATCCATCATTTTCAAGAAAGACTTTATAATCATAATCAAATTGGCACAACTTCATTTACATTTTTTTGTAGTTTTGTTTTATAAACCAAACTAGTGGAAAACAAGAAACAAAAGGATTCAATTGCAAGATCTAAAGATATACCTTCAAGCACTCATCTCCTAGGCAACAACACCAGAATTAACTTGATGTCTACTATGCAGCTTTTATTCTCGTAGAATCTGTTGGGCTACCAAGCGCGGAGTTTTGTAGGACAACTGAAATGATCGAGATGGACCTAGAGGGGGTGTGTGTGAATAGGTATAATTAATTTTTTTAAATATTACTTAGCAATTTTAGGCAATAATGCGGAATATGAAAGTGGGCCTAACAATTGCAAGTATGATGCTACGCGCTAAGCAAGGTAAACAAGTAACACAGATAAATAAGTAAGCAAGCACAATATGATATAAGTAAGGCCTAAGAGGCAAGTAACCACAAATAGGAAGTTAGGGTTAGGGATAACCCCAACTTCAAGAGACGAGGATGTATGCCGATGTTCACTTCCTTGGAGGGAAGCTACGTCACCGTTAGAGAGGTGGATGTTACCACGAAGGCACACCAACGCCATGAAGGCTCACCCTATTATCCCTTTGAGATAACACCACGAAGGCGTTTCTCAACCACTAGTGGTAGACCTTGGGGTAGTCTCTAAACCCTCACAAAGTTTCTGGGGGTAATCACAATGAACGATTCCTCTCCGAATGAGTCCTATCGCCTAGGAGTCTCCAACCTCCAAGATAACAAGAACGATGGGAAAAGCTCAAGACTTGCTCAAATCACGAATTCCTTTGGTGCAAAGAGGGGGAAGGAGTGGACCTATCACTTGGGTCGACAACTTCTCTCAAATGGTCTCAAATCCCTTGGGGATCTAAGATTTGATGTTGGATAGTGAGAGAGCGAGAGAGAGTGAAATGTGTTCTTGAGGATGTTTGAAGTGAATGGTCAACCCTCACATGGGATAGGAGAGAGATATTTATAGTATGCCACAATAAGTGACCGTTAGAGCCCAAAACAGCAATGCAGCATTGGACGTCCGATGCACAAGGGACGACTGAAGGCACTGCAGACACCGGACGACCGGTAGGGACCAGACGTCTGACGTTTTGACCTGGTATAGAAGGTACCGGACGACCGAAGGACCCCGTACGTCCGATGTTTAGGCTTGGTGGAGAAAGTACCGAACGACCGAAGAATATCGGACGACCGAGGGCTCTGCAGACAACGGACGTCTGGCTGGGACCGGACGTCCGATGTTTTGGCTTGGATGAAAGATTGCTGGACATCCGGTGAATACCGGACGACCGATGTTTTGGCTCTGTATAGGATTGCCGGACGTCTGGTGAACACCGAACGACCGATGTTTTGGCTCTGTATAGAAGCAGCCGGACATCCGGTGAGTACTGTTCGTTCGACAGAGATGAAGATCAGATAATGAATTTGAAGTAGATATTGAGCAAGACTCTCACAAGACCCCATGTCCCCCTCTTAATAGTGCAGGATCCCTATACTCAAGAATAAACACAAATACAGTCTTGTTTCTTCGTTCTTGATGAAGTAAAACATTTCCGAAATCATAATCCACACACACAATTGATTTCGAGGGGACTAAAACCTGAGATATACCCGACAAACTTTGTTAGTCCCCTATGAGTATATTGTCATCAACATCAAAATAATATTAAGGGCATGATTGCACTTTCAATCTCCCCCTTTTTGGTAGTTGATGACAATATACACATAGTACAAAAGAAATAAGGTTGCTCTATGCTTTAAGACAAATTTATTTAAGAGCTCCCCCTCTCAAACATAATTATTGCAAACATTATATGGAGAGCTCCTCCTCACAGAGACAACCATCTAGAATATATGAGCAAAATATCACACAAACTCAATTAAAGCCAACATCATATAGGCGTATCACCATAAAATCATAATATCTCGTCATTCATAGGATATAGTGGTTCAACATCACAACATATGACATATAAATAAAGTCATACACCCTTTCAAGGTATAATGGTTCAACATAAGAACAACATAGAGCTAGTACTAGATCTCCCACTTGGCAACAACTATCCATAAAGGGACAGAGAGAACCCATAGATAGTCACCATCATCATCATCATCATCATCATCATCATCATCATTAGGAGCTCCACTACCACCAGCTTCGTCGAGGAAATCAGCCCACTCAGGCCCCGAAGGAAAACCAAAGTCAGAAGGAGGAGCTGCCAGAAGACGCTCATCGTCACTCACATCAGTAACCCCAAAGTCACAGAGATGAGACTTCAAAGCATTCTTGGAAGTGATCAAGCGAGCGACAACATCATGGTTGTGTGTGCAGTTGAAGGAGAATGCCTTCATCATGGCAGAGTGAGCCTTGCCGATAAAATGAGCAAAACACCCAAAGGACGCAGAGCTGGCAGTAGAAGGATGAGACCTAGCGGCAGTCCTACGAGTAGGGGCAGACTTGAAGGTACCCTTTGGAGAAAAATCGTCGGCCATGTGAGAAGGAATAATCCACTTCTCATGCACATGGGTGCGAACAAGAGAGAAAGGAGCCACACTCTCAATAAGAGCCTAAATGAATGGAGCGTGAGGAAAGGCACGCTTATACTGAAAGCTAGAAAGACGGATTTCATGCCATAGGAAATGAGGAACATTGGTCTTGCCTTTGGGAGACTCATGGAGGCGAGACATAAGATCGATGCAATAACTATTGCAAGATCCCTTGTCACCCATCTTAGGATAGATGGTGCGAATGATACATTGGTAGATGATGTAGTAAGGAGATCTCCAAATAGAAACTTGATTCAGATCCTTCATCTTTTCCTCCTCAGTAAGATCATCAAGCTCCTTAAGTAGATAGCCACAAGCCTCAACTGCTTTGGGTTTGTGATTTGGGTCATGTTTATGGATCTTGAATCCATTGTCCAGAAACCCAAGAGCAGCGACAAATTGAGCTTAAGTGGCAGTGAGATCGGTGTCAGAGGTCATCTAGGTGATAGTCTTGTTAGGAGCAAAGAAGTAGGTGGCATAAAACTGATGGATAGCAGCCTGATTAAAATCATGCTGAAATGCAAACGGAGCAGCAAGACCGGATGACTCAATGAGCTCAATGGCACCCAGATACTTCATAGGATGCTGGCGAATATGAGCTAGGTCAATGAAGTGGTGCAGAGAGAGGCCCGTTGGGAGGACAACAGAGGTGTAGATATCTCCCTGAACATTGGTGCGAAAATGTTGATCCAGAAAGTCTTGAACCACTTTGAATTGATCAACATCACGCCAGAATTTAAGATATGCAGGCTTGGGCACTTTGGTGAAATCCTTGAGGATACGCCCATGAAGTTGAGGAGCCTCAAGGGTTATGTGTCGACCATCGGCAAGCGGCAAGTTAGGAGGAGGTGCAGGCATGTGAGTAGCCCTTCGAGAACCGCGGGGGCGGGACGAAAATGACACTTGCACACCACGTTCCTCCTCCTCCATCTCTTCTTCATAGTTAGAGCCCTCGGTAGAGGAGGACTCCTTGATCATAGCCCGTTTCCCAGCCAGCTTGCATGGACACAACTCTTCCCGAGAGTCATCAGAACCACCACGACGAGAGGCTGAAACCAAGGAGAGAGGAGCATGGACAAATCATAGTGAGCCCTTGGCATGGAACAGAGACGGAGAGGATGAAAATTGAAACTGATGGACATAAAGTATCGCAGGCAGTGGTACCCCCAGCAGCCTTGCAAGCGGTGTGCTTGATTTTTGGCATCGTGGGATGAACCTCACATGCGAGATTATCCAAGAGAGAAAAGGGGATCACTACCGTATGCACGAACGAGTGACGGAGATGAGAGAGAGAACCAGGGAACTAAGCAGGAGGTGGTACTAGATCAGGACGAGGGGTGACGGAGAGGATGGGAGGTTGCGGTGAAGCAGCTCCCCTAGGCGACGCCGAGGGAGAAATCGTCCTCCTGGCGGAACGACGGCGGACACAATCGTGGGGAGGAAAAAAATAGGATAGGGTAAATGTTCAGCCCGACCCCAAAGTATTTATCTGAGCTCCAACTAACATCGGACGACCGACCATCGTCGAACGTCCGTGCACTGGTGGACGTGCCAGGCGACGGATGGCCGGTGAACCTCAGATGTCCAAGACCTGGGGAGTGATTTTGGGCTGTGCATGATTGCTGCACAGCAACCGGATAGCAGAGTGACGTCGGACGGCTGGAAACTGTGAGTCATTGGACGTCCGAGAGCCGTCAGACGACCAGTGGCAAAAGTTTTGGCAGATGGCTCACAAAATATCTAGTGGAACCAAAATACAAGAATGGGTATATGACAAAATACTATGGGCAATCAGACATGTAAGATACCACATGGTGAGCAACTAGACGCACATGTTAAGAACCCCAAACATGATTGGACATCCTCTCCTTTTGAGGAGAGTCGGTGGCCAATAGGCCACCATGTGTGAGCATAAGTGTCATGATGCCGCGAAGATAGTGTACTTGGGCTCAATAACACTACTCCATCATTTAAAGTACCATAGTTCGAAGAACATGGTAACTTTGAGAGTGTTTGTTTTATTTACGCATTATATAGGGTGAGAGTACTCATGAGTTTAGAGCCCCCCCCTAAACATATGCCTACATCTAAACAAGACATGAAGTGAATGCATGGATGGGTACTAGATTTCACATAATGTTGTCAAGCTCCAAGATACCACGTTCACGCCTAAGTTGAAAATACCTTGCTTCATCCAATGGCTTGGTGAAAATGTCTGCAAGTTGGATATCTGTACCAACATGATCAATATCAATGTCACCCTTTTACACATGATCTCTCAAGAAATGATACCTAATATCAATGTGCTTGGTGCGGGTATGATCTTTGGGATTCTCAGCAATACTGATGGCACTTTCGTTATCACACAGAAGAGGCACATGTCTATAGATGATACTGTAATCCTTCAAAGTTTGCCTCATCCATAGTAATCGAGTTGCACAACTGGCGGTTGCAATGTATTCAGCTTCAGCGATGGAGAGGGCAACACAATTTTGCTTCTTTGAGGACCAACTTACCAAGGAGCATCCAAGAAATTGACATGCACCGGAGGTGGATTTCCGTCCCACTTTGTCTCCAGCCCAATCTGCACCCGTGGACCCAATGAGATCAAACTTAGCATCCTTGGGGTACCATAGACCCAACTTTGGGGTGTGGACAAGGTATCTAAGAATATGCTTAACCTCCTTATGATGACTTTCCCTAGGGGAAGCTTGAAATCTAGCACACATGCATACACTCAACATGATGTCTGGTCTAGATGCACAAAGATAAAGCAATGAACCAATCATAGAGTGGTACATAGATGGATTGAAAGGGATACCGTTTGTGTCTTCAGTGAGTACAATTTTTGTTGGCATGGTTGTCTTACAAGGGTTTTCATCTGTCATGTAAAACTTCGCTAGAATATCCTCGAAGTATTTTGTTTGAGATAAGAAAATTCCTTCTTGAAATTGTTGTATTTGAAATCCGAGAAAGAACTTCAAATCTGCATTGAGTGAAATTTCAAAGTTCTTGGTCATGGAAGCCGCAAACTTCTTGCAAAAATGAATGTTAGGAACCAAAAATGATATCATCTACATAGATTTGGCATAAGATCAAGTCACCCTTGTCCCTCTTAGTAAAAATAGTGGGATCGATCACCCCTCTCACAAAACTATCATCGAGTAAAAACTTCTTAAGATGATCATACCAAGCACGAGGTGCTTGTTTGAGGCCATACAAAGCCTTATGAAGTTTATACACATATTCTTTGTGATCGGGATCAACAAACCCAGGTAGTTGTGATACATATACTTCTTCTTGTAGAGGACCATTCACGAAAGCACTCTTCACATCCATTTTATGTAATGTAAAACCATTGAAAGCAGCATAAGCAAGTAAGATGCGAATAGATTCAAGACGGGCAACGGGAGCAAAGGTCTCACCAAAGTCCAAACCTTCAACTTGTGAGTACCCTTGTGCCACTGACCTTGCCTTGTTACAGATGATTACACCATTCTCATCTTGCTTGTTCTTGAAAATCCATTTTGTTCCAATGACATTGTGTTCTATAGTTGGCATCTTGACTACTGACCACACTTGGTTGCATTCAAAACTGTTCAATTCTTCTTGCATAGCAATGAGCCAATCATTTTCCATCAATGCATCTTGTACCTTAAGTGGCTCAACACTAGACACAAACGAGAAGTGAGCACAAAAGTTTGTCAATTGTTTACGAGTGACTTTACCTTCCGATATGCCGGTGAAAATTTTATCAGCATCAACACGACCGGCCACACGGGGCATGATGGAGGTTAGGGTTTCACGAGGTTCAACTTCATGTCCATCATCCACATCCTCAACATATGGATCATTAATGTGTGGTGGAAGATCTTCTTCTTCGTATTGCATTTGTTGAGGTTCATCATTAATGATTGCACTTTCTTGTTCTTGCACTAGGTGATGATCTTGCTCATGGAGATGATCATGATGAGGGATTCGATCATCTTCTTGTTTTTGAACTATAGGCATTGGTTGAACAATAGAAGCATGTGATGGTATGGGTGTTGAAGTGGTTTGGTGATGTGCGAAACTTCCATCTTCTTCCTCATCATCATGAGGTTCTTGTTCCATGAGAAGAAGAGCACCAACACCCATGGACAAAATATCTTGAGACGGATCTTCTTCACCTACATCATTTAGATCAGCTTGCTCCCCATGGGAGCCATTAAATTCATCAAACACCACGTCACAAGTTTCTACAACACATCCATTGGATTTGTTGTAGGCTCTATAGGCATGAGAGTTTGATCCATAACCAATAAATATGCCCTCAGTAGTTTTGGATTGAAATTTTCCTACCGTTCTCTTTTGTTCAGGATGAAACATTTGCACCCAAATACACGAAAATACTTGACATTTGGCTTGTTCCCGGTTAGGAGCTCATATGGAGTCTTTTCCAATATTTTGCGGAGAAAGAGCCGGTTTGATGCATGGCATGTGGTGTTGACAACCTCGACCCAAAAACTATGTGGCGACTTGTATTCATCCAACATGGACCTTGCCATCTCCACAAGTGTACGATTCTTCCTTTCTGCAACACCATTTTATTGAGGCGTGTAGGGTGCGAAATATGGATGCTCAATCCCTTCATCACTAAGAAATCCTTCCAATGTGTAGTTCTTTAACTCGGAGCCATTATCATTTCTTATTGCCAAGATTTCTTTGTCAAACTTGCATTGTGTTTACTTGGCAAAATCAATGAAGGTGATCTTCGTCTCGTCCTTGGACTTGAGGAAAAACACCCATGTATATCTTGAGTAATCATCAATGATGAAAATTCCATACTTTTTCCCACCAAGACTATCCCATGAAGGAGGCCCAAAAAGATTCACATGAAGGAGCTCCAAAGGTCTTGGAGTAGACACGATATTCTTGGGTGGGTGCTTTGATTGATGTTGCTTCCTGACTATGCATGCACTACACACACGATCTTTCTCAAAAAAGACATTGGTTAGCCCAAGGATGTGATTACCCTTTAAGAGATCTTGAAGATTTCTCATGCCGACATGGGCTAGCCGGTGATGCCATAGCCACCCCTTGTCGGCCTTGGCCATTAGACAAGTTGGATGGAATGTGCTCTCTTTCAAGAAATCAACCGTGTAAAGGTTGCCATCCAACTCTCCAACAAAGGCCACTTTGAGAGTATCTCTCTTAAAGACCTTCACATCCGTTAGTCCAAAGAGTGTATCATAACCAACAGAAGCCAATTGGCGAACGGAAAGCAAATAGTATTTAAGGGATTGGACAAGCATGACATTTGCAAGAGACATGTCATTTGTGATAGCCACCTTGCCCAACCCGAGTACCTGTCCTTTTGACCCTCCACCAAACATAATGCTCATAAATGGTTGAATGGCTTCCATGAAATCGTAGATCAATTTGCTATCTCCGGTCATATGATTGGTGCATCCACTATCGATCACCCATTTTGCTCCACCAGAGAAAGCAACCTACACACAATTATGACTTGGTTAGAGGCACCCATTTTGCAATGGGACCTCTCAAGTTAGTCACAAGGGTCTTAGGGACCCAAGTAGCATAAAAACGGAATGCATTTCAAGGACCAACAAATTTTGCATAAACTTCTCCATCCTTAGTTTTACGGACTACATAGGATGGAGGCATGAACTCTTTTGGATTGTTGAGAGTGGGCATGCCCCTTGTGGCCTTCCCACTCACAACCTTACCTTTCTCCTTGTGCCCTTCTCGTACAAATGTTTCTTTTAGAGTGGTGTACCTTTGAGAAGACATATTCTTCTTGCTTGTGCTTGGGTCAAACCCGAGCCCCTCTTTGGCAAACATCTCATTGTGTTGGCTCAATACCTCATTAAGGTTCTTTTGTCCTTGAGCAAATGTCATGGGACCTTTTTCGAGTTAAGCCTTGAGAAAAACGATTCTCCTCAAGAATGGATGCTAGGTCACTACTAGAGTTAGTAGTACAAGCATCAACATTGATAATAGGAGAAGAGTAAGCCTTGGCTAGAGTTTCAAGATAAGTAAGCTTGAGTGTCCCAAAACTCTTTGTAAGAAGGGTGAGCTCTTCTTCCTTAGTCTTGAAGGACACAGATAGAATCTCACAATCCTTAGAGAGAGAAACATGAGACTTCACAAGCTTACTTTTATCACTCATCAACTCTTCACAAGAGTCCTTAGCCTTTTTCAAGGAGGCAAGATCTTAGCATGAACATCAATATTTGCACCAATTTTCAAGCATAGTTCATCATTTCGTGCTTCCTAATATTGGACTTTCCGCTCAAGGATTTCATATTTTCCTTCTCCTCGGTTACGAGGGTTTCGAGTTCCTTAATGGTGACGGCGTGCTTACCCACCATCTCCATAAGCATACGAAACATAGTGAGCTTATTTCCTTTGAGGGAGCACATCACCTTATTTAATTTTGCAAACATGGGGTCATCTATATCATTATCATCATAATTATTCTCCGCATCAAGATACTCATCACTAGGAGTATAAGGAGTCAAAAGAGGAGGGTTTGATCATGTGGATACCTTGATCTTGTCAGGAGAGCTTTGGTCCTCTCCATCTTCTACCACGGCCTTTGACATTAGGCACTTGTGAGCATTGCCCTTGTAGTCTTTCATATAGTTGTAGGTGACAACATCACCACTCTTGTTGACTAGCCTCAAGGTGTTTTGAGAATCTTGAGCAACTCCGGCAACACCACTAACATCATCCGGATCGGATTCTTCATGAGCAACCGTTGATTTCCCATCTCTCTTCTTGAGATTGGATTTCAAAAGATTTGGCAACCTCTTCTTGGGAAAGGTCTTGGGAAACCTTGGTTTATCTTCTCTCTTCTCATAAAGGCACTCGTTGGAGAAGTGGTTGATTTCTTCACAGTTGTAGCATTTTCTCACTTTCTTCTTCTGGAATCTTCCCTTGAATTTTCCCGCGCTAAACTTCTTGACAAAGAGAGCAATGTCTTCATATGAAGGGCTCTCATCAGAGTCAATCTCATCACCATCTTCTTCTTCATCATCTTCTTCTTCTTCACTTTGCTCTTCTTCACATACATGCTTGGCCTTCAAATCAAGATTGATCTTTGATGTTGGGGTACCGTGCATGGCAAGATGTTTTGTGGCATCTGTCGTGGAAATAGCACGTCAGATGTCCTAACGGAAGGACTTAGTCGTGGAGCCATCGCAACAAGATTAGCTTGAAGGGGTTAAACCGGACAAGGGACACGAGAGTTTTATACTAGTTCGGCCCCTTACGATGATGGTAAAAGCCTACGTCTAGTTGTGATGGAATTGATTGGGTTTCGATGACTAGGGAGCAAATACGCTTTGCCTGAATCTCGATTTGTTGTTTCTTGTCCCTGAACCGCCACCGGGTCGTCCCTTTATATACATAGGTTGACGCCCGGCCGGTTTACAGAGTCCTGAGGCCGGCTGTAGGACCTTGAAGTATGTCTAGAGGGGGGGGGGGGTGATTAGACTACTTGACCAATTAAAAACTTAACCTTTTCCCAATTTTAGAGTTTGGCAGATTTTAGCTATCTTAGGACAAGTCAAGCAATCATCACACAATTCAAGCAAGCATGCAAAGAGTATATAGGCAGCAGAAATTAAAGCATGCAACTTGCAAGAAAGTAAAGGGAAGGGTTTGGAGGATTCAAATGCAATTGGAGACACGGATGTTTTTGGCGTGGTTCCGATAGGTGGTGCTATCGTACATCCACGTTGATGCGCGAGTCCACGGAGGGCTCCACCCACGAAGGGTCCACGAAGAAGCAACCTTGTATATCCCACCATGGCCGTCGCCCATGAAGGACTTGCCTCACTAGTGGTAGATCTTCACGAAGTAGGCGATCTCCTTGCCCTTACAAACTCCTTGGTTCAACTCCACAATCTTGTCAAAGGCTCCCAAGTGACACCTAGCCAATCTAGGAGACACCACTCTCCAAGAAGTAACAAATGGTGTGTTGATGATGAACTCCTTGCTCTTGTGCTTCAAATGATAGTCTCCCCAACACTCAACTCTCTCTCATAGTATTTGGATCTGGTGGAAAAAGGGTTTGAGTGGAAAGCAACTTGGGGAAGGCTAGAGATCAAGATTCATATGGTAGGAATGGAATTTCTTGGCCTCAACACATGAGTAGGTGGTTCTCTCTCAGAAATGGTAAGTTGGAAGTGTAGGTTTAGTCTGATGGCTCTCTCCATGAATGAATAGGAGGTGGAGGGGTATATATAGCCTCCACACAAAATCTAACCGTTACACACAATTTACCAAACTCGGTGAGACCGATTCAACAGACTCGGTCAGACCGATTTAGTAAACCTAGTGACCATTAGTGATTTTCGGTGGGACTAGCATGCATCTCGGTGAGACCGATTCGGTTAGGGTTAGGGCATAACGTAATCTCGGTAAGACTGATTACATAAACTCAGTGAAACCGATTTTGGTAATAAGCTTTCCAGAGAGTTGGCCAGGTAAACTCGGTGGGACCGATTTGCTCTTTTCAGTGAGACCAAAATGTTACAAAAGGGAAACAGAGAGTTTACATTGCAATCTCGGTGGGACCGATCACTCACTTCGGTTAGACCGAAACGTTACGAAGGGAAACAGAGAGATTACAATCCCATCTCGGTGAGACCAAGATCCTTATCGGTAAGACCGATTTGCTTAGGGTTTGTGGCAGTGGCTATGACTTTTGGAATCGGTGGCGCCGGATTGGAAGAATCATTATGACCGATTTTGGCTTTGGGTTTAGGTCATTTGTGGATGTGGGAAAGTAGCTGAGGGTTTTGGAGCATATCACAAAGCACATGAAGCAAGAGGCTCATTAAGCAACACCTCATCCCTCCTTGATAGTATTGGCTTTTCCTATAGACTCAATGTGATCTTGGATCACTAAAATGTAAAATGAAGAGTCTTGAGCTTTTGAGCTTGAGCCAATCCTTTGTCCTTGATATTTTGAGGGATCCACTTTCATCATCCATGCCATGCCATTCATTGAGCTTTCCTGAAATAATAGTCTTGGAATAGCATTAGCTCAGTGAGCTATATGTTGTTATGAATTACCAAAACCACCTAGGGATAGTTGCACTTTCAATCTCCCCCTTTTTGGTAATTGATGACAACATATAGATCAAAGCTTCGACAAATGATAATAAGATTGAATAACATCGTCGCTTTGAGAAGTATGTGATAAGCAAGAGCTCCCCCTAAATTTGTGCATAGTTTAAGATTTGCTTTGGACTGCAAATGCATAATGAATTAGGCTCACGGGTTACTCTTCCATGTCACATACATCTTGGTGGAGCACTCAAAATGATAAGCATTGAATACATGCACTCATCACCAAGCAAAGTGAATGATCACATAAGCAAAGTGAATGATCACATAAGATAGATAGGATAATATCAAACATGCATAAGTGTAGCTTATAATCAAACACATGATCATCAATGTCTCACAAGCAAACAAGTATCTCAAACAATCAAAAGCAAACAAGTTTAACCACCAAATAAAGCAAGAGAGAACAAAAGCAACACACTCTCTCTCGAAGCCTATGATCTATACATTTTTCTCCCCCTTTGGCAACAAGTTACCAAAAAGTTCATAGAAAATGCATAGTGCTAGATTGATTCTCAGGCTTGATCTTCAGTTGGTGGTGTAGAGATGGCTCCTTGGACGAAGGCTTCAGTTGATGTAGAGGGTGCTGGAGTTGATGCTGAAGCTGATTGCACTGGAGCTGAAGGGGCAGTAGCTGGTGCTGAAGATGTTGCTCTAGTGTCTGTCACAGGCACTGCAACTAACCTCTGGGCTCTAGGCACTCTGGCAAAGACATTAGTGGTAGTCTTGCCCTTCCTCTCCTGCATGTCATCCTGCAGTTTCTCCACAACTGTCTGAATCTCAGTTACCTTGACATCAAGATCATGAAATTTGAGTTCCATGATTCTCTCCAGGCTCTCCTGATTCTGAGTGAGGGTGGCCAATCCCTTCCCAATCCTCAGAGATGATGCTATCAAGTAACCAAGCTGCTCCTGCTTGTTCTTCAAGAAATACTCAGATGCCTCCAATTGAGTTGGCATCTTGGCAGCCTTCTCCTTCCTTGCCTTCTCCTTCTTCTCTTGAGCTTGAACTGATGATGGATCATCCTCATTCATGACAACCTCATTGTCTTCAAAGTCTGGATAGAGTGGAAAATGTTCCCTATACAATAGATATTTGCCAGTTCCCATCTTTGAGTTAATCAACTCCTGGATCTGAGGTGCATATCCACAGCTCCTCTTCTGATCTGCTGCATTCCTCTTGATGGTTTCAACTATAAGGCTCATGACTTTGAATTTCTGTGGCACATCAAATAAATGCAACATATTGATTGCATGCCCTCTGATCATGTTGTGGTCACCAGACTTGGGCAACAGAGTGTGCCTTAGGATCCAATTGATAGTTGGCAGCCCTGACAACAGAAAATGGACTGATCCAAAAGAGAAAGTCTCTAGGGCTTTGTCTGGGATCTCCTTGTACATGTGTGCCATGGTATTGTGTCCCATTTTCTTCTTGGCATATACATCCAGATCATCATCAGTTTCCTTTGGGGCATTTATCAGTTTTGCCCACTCCTCAACAGTTGACTGGTACCTTGTACCTTCAGACATCCAAACTATTCTCCCATCTGGATAGAAGTGTGCTGTGGAGTAGAATTGCATGATAAGTTCATCATTCCAGTTTGTGAGCTTTTGCCCAACAAAATCTGCAACTCCACAAACAACAAAGCTGTCTTGCACTCCAGGATAGTGCTCTTCATTCTCCTTCATGTAAGTCCAGTCGACCCACCTCATATCACACACAATGGGCTTCTTGTCCAATAGGATTGTCTCATAGAAGTCCTGCTGTTCCTTTGTATGGAACCTGTAATCAACAGCAGTTCTTCTCCTTGTGGCATATGGATCTGCCATCCTCCATAGCCTCAACCCTGAGTCTTTTCTGATGTTCATGTCCTCAGCCACAGGATGGGCATCATTGTGGTCTGGTATCTTAGGCTTGAGCTTCCTTAGGACTTGTCCTTCTTCATCTTCTTCCTCAGCAACCTCAGGCACTGGGGCCTTGTTCTTCTCAGCAGCTGGAATACTCCTGGTATTCCTCTTTGGTGCAGACTTGGCCTTGGGTAGCTTTGGGTGCTTCCTTGGGCTTAGATGTTTCAGCCCCTGATCTAATAGCATCACCCATAAGCTTTGGTGCCTTTGGTGCTGGTGCAGCAAGCTCTTCCTCTTCTATCATGGAAGGTTGCCCAACAACTCTAGCCATGGTCTTCTTGACCCTTTCCTTCCTCTTCTTTCCTTCAGTAGCTGGCTCTTTGGGATCAGGCTTTTCAGGCAGTTGAGTTGATGCTCTGGCTTTGGACATTGGTTGTCTTCCTGCAGGCCTTTTGATCTTCATGCCTGGCTTTGTATCCTTTGCTGAGCCATATTCCTTCTTGAGCACCACTTTCTTGGAGGTTGCCTCATCTTCTTCAGCTTTGTAGTCCTCATCTTCTGAGTCTGAAGTTCTCTTCCTCCTTTGCCTGGTAGCAGCCTTAGGCAGGTTGCTAGGAGTGCTTCTGCTCCCTTCATCTGAAGTGCTTGAGGGACTAGTGCCCTCACTCATGTGAATCTGCTCTGCTGACCAATTCTGGCTGTCACTCTGGTCTGACATGCTGCAAAAGCTAACTGCTGACCCTGTGAAGAGTTATAGATGAGATAGAGTGGATGAGCATCACAAAATGCAGAGATTTTTGCAAAAGAATGATTCAAAAATTCAGTTTTAGTTTTCCACAGAAAGCATTTCGGATCAACCGATTTTCAAACTCGGTGATACCGAAGCAGTTTTGGAACCTAAACTAATGAACTCGGTTGGACCAAGTCATAGTTCGGTGGCACCGAGACTGCTAGGGTTTCACAGAATCCTAAAATCTATCGCACCGATTAGTAATTCTCGATTAGACCGAGAGTCACTAGTGCAATGGCATAAGCCAAATCGGTGAGACCGAGTTTTTCAACTCGGTGGGTCCGAGATGGTTTCGGCGAAAACCTAACCCTAAAAATTTGAATCTAATCTACTCTACGGACTACTTTGGCTGGATAGGATTGTTTCGATCGTGGAAAGATTCAATAAGAACACAATGTGCTAGGAATCAGATGTGGATAGCACAAAGATCGAGTCCATACCCTAGTGCGGCGATGAACTCACTATGGCGGCAATGGTGGGGTTGAATTCCGTTGACGGCGGCGGAGACCAGCGACATGAGGCTGCTGGCGACGAGGAGACGATCCGGAGACCTTCGATGGCAGAGCGAGCTATTGTGCGGGCGAAAGGGTTCGGAGAAATTTCCAAAATTTTGCCCGTGACTATATATAGCCCGACCCTGTCGGTGTGACCGAGTGGAACAACTCGGTGGCACCGAGATGCATAACTGTATTCAGTTACAGCAACTCGGTGTGATTGAAAAGTTCAAATCGGTTGCACCGAGATTGAAAACTCAGATCACTTAATGATCTTGGTAGGACCGAAATGGAGGAATCGGTCAGACCGAGAGTCACAAAGAGGTTTTGGAAGTTTAAGTCTATGACGAATCGGGGACTCCTAGTGCTCCTCACACAGAGTGGTTCGAATCTGACTTGATCAAATTTTGTGATGTAGCATGAATAGAGTTTGAGACGATAAAAGCATAGATAGCTAGAGAAAGTTCTTAGGCATTCTTGTCCATCCACTTAGCAAAAAGAAAAGAACCCAAACAATCAAAACAACAAGTGGATGTCCTTGAATGAGTAAAATATGCACCAACATGCTCACACAATAAAATGGCAAATGAAATATGTGACAAAGCATGCACAACCAATTCTAGCATCTATCAAACAATTGGCGATGACTAGGTCATCTATATATGAGTATATTGACTTAGGAGTCAAATGAGAACATTTGATCATAGGTCATACTCATCGTTTAAGCTCAAGTGGGGTTACCACTTTTACATAATGCATTGATGTGTTCACACCATTAGAGTTGCTTTGACTCAATTCTTAGAGTTAAGCCCCCCTAGATGTGAGATCCCCCCTTAGAGGGATGAACTAACCTTGGGTTTTGTCGATGATGACTTCATGTAGGTGTTGAAGATGTGGATGCTCAATGTTGATGTAGATCATTTGGAGCAATCCTTTGGAGTGAGTTGCACTTTCAACTTACCTACATGGGTTAGTCCCACAAGGAACAAACAAGAATATCCATAGACATAGAGTGATGCACACACAAGATGATGTCCATGAAAACATTAGGTTACCTTGTCCCTTGCCTTACCAACATGAGGGTTTGTGACTCCTTGAACTAGTGCAAGATGTGGAAGTTGATTGCACTTGTCATTGCCATAATGATATGAGTGAAGAATGTTGGCGGAGTCACCCTCAAGAACTCTCTAGTTCTTCTTCTTCGGGATCCACATCATCTTGATGGGAATCCTTGGAGTTGTAGTTGTACTTGATGAAGTAGAACTTGACGTAGTCTTGGGAACCCACTTGAACGAGGCCTTAGGTGCTTCTTCAAATGCATCAATCTCTTCTTGAAGCTTGTCCTTGCCTTTGTTCTTGTGGTCTTGTGGTGGAAGATCATCTTGAGCTTGTGTTCCCTTGAAGGAAGTAGGATCATACTTCTCTTGTTGAGGAACAAACTTCGTCTTGGGGTATTGATCTTCTTCCCACTCAACTCCATTGGCATTGAACTTTCGTTCAAAACCAACACCTTGATTCTTCTAGTGTCTTCCTTGCTTGCGTACAATTTCCTCGAATTGCTTACTCCCGGCAAGGCTCTTGTAAACACCTTTCTCTATAATTCCCTTCAATAAGCTATTTTCTTGCTCAAGTGTAACTTGGCTAAGAGAATCATTAGTGGAATCAAGAGAACTACTAGAAGCAACAATATTGGATTTGACATTATTATTGTTACTACTAGAGGAAGTATCTTTCTTGTACTTGTTACTAGACTTGACTTGAGGCATGTAAGTAGATAAGAGTAAACGCTTAGCAATGTAAGAAGAACTTTTCTTACATAGATCATCATTGATTGATTTTAAGAACTCATGTTCTTGCTCAAGATTGAGCTTTTCAAAGCGTAACTTCTCATGAGCCCTTAAAAGTTCTCGATGATCTTCGAAGATAGTTTCATGAGCCAACTTAAGAGTGTTTAGTTCTTTAGTTAGAAGCTCAATCTTCTCCGTATCATTGTCATTCGTTTTATCTTGATTAGCATGATTAATTGACGTTTCATCATAGTATTCATCACTAGAGTTGTCAACAAGTAAATCATCATCCACAAGCAAGTCATCTTCATCACTATTGAAATCAATATACTCAGGATGTGTTACCTTTGGACCTTTGGACAGGAAGCATCTTCCAATTCCTTCATTTGGTGAATCAAATATGTCGTAGGAGTTGGTTGACACAAGTGCTAGACCGGCAACACCTTCATCTTGAGTATATTCGGAGTCGGAGTGATAGCTTCTCTCGGAGTGATTGTCGGAGTCGGAGCCGGATACCCATTCACCAACATGAGCTTGATGTCTTCATTTTGTGTAGCTCCTTGATGACTTGTCCTTCCTTTCCAATCCTTGCTTCTCTGTGAGGGTCTTCGTTCATAACGATCATCTCTATTCTTCCTCTCTCTTGGTGGTGATTCTTCTCTTTTGCTTCTTTTTTTGGAGAATCTTCTCTTCTTTTGTAGGGTGCCGTACACTCATTGGAGTAGTGTCCAGGCCTCCCACAATTGTAGCAATTGTGCTCTCGACTAGAAGATCTTTTGTCATGATAAGACCTTGACTTGGAGCTTCTTTCTTTGCTTCTACTTTTGTAGAATTTATTGAAGTTCTTCACCATTAAGCTCAATTCTTCATTGAAGGTTTGTTTCTCACTTGATGATGTGGGGGCTTCACTTGATGCTTTGTAAGCACCACTTGACTTGTTGTGAAGTTCCTCCTTATCCTTGAGTGACATCTCATGAGCAACAATTCTTCCAATGACTTCCGTTGGCTTGAGATCTTTGTAGTTTGGCATCATTTGAATCAATGTGCACACGGTATCATACTTTCCATCCAATGATCTTAGGATCTTCTTGATGATGAATCTGTCGGTCATCTCTTCACTCCCTAAGCCGGCAATCTCATTTGTGATAAGAGCAAGCCTAGAGTACATTTCAGCGACACCTTCACCATCCTTCATTTTGAACTTGTCAAGCTGACTTTGGAGCACATCCAACTTGGATTCCTTGACGGATTTGGTACCTTCATGCATATCAATCAAAGTATCCCAAATTTCCTTTGCATTCTCAAGACGGCTGATTTTGTTGAATTCATCGGGGCACAATCCGTTGAAGATGATATCACAAGCTTGAGCGTTGTATTGCAGCATCTTCAATTCTTCCGCATTCGCTTCATGGTTCGCTTCTCTCCCATCAAAGAATTCACCTTGCAAGCCAATACAAATAATTGCCCAAACGGCGGGGTTATGTCTGAGAATATGCATTTTCATCTTATGCTTCCAACTAGCAAAATTAGTACCATCAAAGTAAGGACCTCTACGGTGATAATTTCCCTCGCTAGACGCCATACTCTCCTAGGTTGTGAAACCAAGGCTATGACCACCAAAAGCCATGGAAATCAAAGCAAATGGAAACCTGGCTCTGATACCACTTGTAGGACCTTGAAGTATGTCTAGAGGGGGGGGGTGATTAGACTACTTGACCAATTAAAAACTTAACCTTTTCCCAATTTTAGAGTTTGGCAGATTTTAGCTATCTTAGGACAAGTCAAGCAATCATCACACGATTCAAGCAAGCATGCAAAGAGTATATAGGCAGCGGAAATTAAAACATGCAACTTGCAATAAAGTAAAGGGAAGGGTTTGGAGGATTCAAACGCAATTGGAGACATGGATGTTTTTGGCGTGGTTCCGATAGGTGGTGCTATCGTACATCCACGTTGATGGAGACTTCAACCCACGAAGGGTAATGGCTGCGCGAGTCCACGGAGGGCTCCACCCACGAAGGGTCCATGAAGAAGCAACCTTGTATATCCCACCATGGCCGTCGCCCACGAAGGACTTGCCTCACTAGCGGTAGATCTTCACGAAGTAGGCGATCTACTTGCCCTTACAAACTCCTTGGTTCAACTCCACAATCTTGTCAGAGGCTCCCAAGTGACACCTAGCCAATCTAGGGGACACCACTCTCCAAGAAGTAACAAATGGTGCATTGATGATGAACTCCTTGCTCTTGTGCTTCAAATGATAGTCTCCCCAACACTCAACTCTCTCTCACAGGATTTGGATCTGGTGGAAAGAGGGTTTGAGTGGAAAGCAACTTGGGGAAGGCTAGAGATCAAGATTCATATGGTAGGAATGGAATATCTTGGCCTCAACACATGAGTAGGTGGTTCTCTCTCAAAAATGGTAAGTTGGAAGTGCAGGTTTAGTCTGATGGCTCTCTCCACGAATGAAGAGGAGGTGGAGGGGTATATATAGCCTCCACACAAAATCTAACCGTTACACACAATTTACCAAACTCGGTGAGACCGATTCAACAGACTCGGCCAGACCGATTTAGTAAACCTAGTGACCATTAGTGATTTTCGGTGGGACTAACATGCATCTCGGTGAGACCGATTCGGTTAGGGTTAGGGCATAATGTAATCTCGGTAAGACCGATTACACAAACTCGGTGAAATCGATTTTGGTAATAAGCTTTCCTGAGAGTTGGTCAGGTAAACTCGATGGGACCGATTTGCTCTTTTCGATGAGACCAAAATGTTACAAAAGGGAAACAGAGAGTTTACATTGCAATCTCAGTGGGACCGATTGCTCACTTCGGTTAGACCGAAATGTTACAAAGGGAAAAAGAGAGATTACAATCCCATCTCGGTGAGACCGAGATCCCTATCGGTAAGACCGATTTGCTTAGGGTTTGTGGCAGTGGCTATGACTTTTGGAATCGGTGGTGCCGGATTGGAAGAATCGGTGTGACCGATTTTGGCTTTGGGTTTAGGTCATTTGTGGATGTGGGAAAGTAGCTGAGGGTTTTGGAGCATATCACAAAGCACATGAAGCAAGAGGCTCATTAAGCAACACATCATCCCTCCTTGATAGTATTGGCTTTTCCTATAGACTCAATGTGATCTTGGATCACTAAAATGTAAAATGAAGAGTCTTGAGCTTTTGAGCTTGAGCCAATCCTTTGTCCTTGATATTTTGAGGGATCCACTTTCATCATCCATGCCATGCCATTCATTGAGCTTTCCTGAAATAATAGTCTTGGAATAGCATTAGCTCAATGAGCTATATGTTGTTATGAATTACCAAAACCACCTAGGGATAGTTGCACTTTCACCGGCTCATACAAGTGTCCAGCTCGGTCTCCCCCTTTCCTAACTTACAATACAAGTTATACAACTATGGGCCCTAATCCTCCTTTGGGCTCTGGGCTTCTAAGCTTTATTAGTAAAGCGCCATCTTCTTTGTCTTCACGGGCTTCAGTATAATTGAGCGTGAACCGGCCCCTCCTGGGCAGTTTACACTCAGTAGTTATATCCTCAACATTAGGCCCCAGATTGATTTGAACATGTTCATGTCAATCTTCAATACTTAGAAAAATTCTTTGAACATCTTCTTACGATCCTCGTAAACCGCCATGATGTCTTCTCCCTGTAAACTTTGGTAAACCGCCATGATGTCATCTTCTGAATGCTGCAGTGAATCGTCATGGCGTCATCTCTGTATAAAAGATAATAAAGATTCCCTTCATTTAATTAGTTCCTGAAAATCGAGGCGATAGCTGCGCCCCCTTTTGCCGCTTCAGGCTCCTCGATTCTCGCTCCTGCCACTTATCCCCTTTCCTTTATAAATAAGGCCGGGGGGTCCTTCCATTTTTCCCCCTTGCCTCTTCACATCGTCTTCCTCCTACGACCCGAAGCACTCAAGCATCACCGTAGCCGTCGACCTCGAAGCTTCTGCCTCATCTCGGGTCGCTGCATCAACCTGAAACGCTCTAGAGATCCGCAACTCTCCTCCGCTGCTCCTGAGAACCCAGTAAGTTTTCTTCCCTTAACCCTAGATCTCCATTAGGGCTTCGTGTTCATCCGTGTTCATCGACGTTCATCAGCGCTTATCCGCTTTTCCCCTTGGCATTTTACTGAATCTTAGCTAGGCCTAACTGTTTCCTTTTGCGGTAGATCCATAGCTTTAATCTGCCGTACTACAGCATCTTTCTGTTCCTGGATAGATCCCATCTAGACCTTCTCTGTTCTGCTTAACGCCATTGTAGATCCAAAATTACATCACCATTTTGTGAAACTTGTTTTTGCAACACTTAGTAGATTTCAGATCTGCTTCTTCCATTAAAGGCGGTTTAACCTTTAGTAGTTGATAATCCGCCAGATACCATTAGCCCTCACTTAAACCGCCATCTTGACTTGAGTAACAGTATCCAGTTTAACTTACATATATATCCTGATTAAATTCCCTGGTTTAACACCGGTTAGTGCGCATCAGCCTTGGATCGTAAACCAGCCTTTATACTTCTTTTACAGTTTGTCTTCCAAAATGACCAAGCAATTCGCCGCTTGCAACTGGGTTCCTTCCCGGATCACAGAAACGCAACTCAATGGATATGTTCTCACTGGCTCTTTGGCCAAGAAAAGTGTCCTTCATTGGCGAGTCCCTGGCCCTGAATGCCCTCCTGAACCTCAAGATGGAGAGGTGATCGTGTTCATGCAGCATCTAGACCGGGGTTTTAGCCCTCCCGGATCAAAGTTTTTCCGGGATGTACTTGCTAGCTTCCAACTCCATCCTCAGGATATTGGACCAAACTCTGTGTCCAACATATGCAATTTCCAAGTGTTTTGTGAAGTTTACCTTCAAGAAGAACCAACTGTTGAGCTCTTCCGGGATTTCTTCCACTTAAACCGCCGAACTGAATTCTCTGACGGCCCCAATACTGAACTTGGTGGTGTATCGATTCAGAAGAGAAAAGAAGTCGATTTTCCTCATGCCAAACATCACAACCATCCTAAAGACTGGAATCAAACCTGGTTCTACTGTCAGAACACCGCTCCTGCTGATGAAAACCCTCTGCCAGGTTACCGTGCTCACCGGCTCAGCAATGGCCATCCACTATCTTCGTGGCTCACTGCCAGAGAACGACAAGCTTATGCTCCTCAACTTGCTAAGCTCCAGGCTTTCCTTGAAAACGGCTTAACCAGCATTGACCTTGTTCGTTGCTCGGTTTCGTGGGGTATCCTTCCCTTAAGCCGCCGCTTCGGGTTGATGCATGAGTATATCAGCAACATCAAGGATCCTCAACGGTATCATGAAATAGAAATGACTGATAATGAAGTCACTGAATCTGTCAAGAAGATGCTGGACGAACCGATCGCCGAATGCAGCAAAACTGGGCTACGCCCTTTTTGTGCCTTCAACAAACCGCCAGCGGTAAAAACTTTAACTTTGTGCTTTTTGATCCGTCTCCATTTTAACACTGTTATAATAATCCTTTGTTTTAATTTTACAGGCCAATAATTCTTTCTGGAAGAGGAAAGCTCAAGATTAACCGGTGAGGGCTCCTCGTGCCAAAAGCAAAGTCATAAAGAAGCCAACTAAGAAGAAAACCGCTGAGTCCTCTGATCCGCCCGAAGATGTCAAGGAATCGGAACAAGAGGTAGAACTCGACTCCCTTGGCTTATTTTTCGTACACCTTATTGACAATAACTATTACCAGGATGATGCGGAAGCCAGTCGTGCTGACCATGTAGAGGTAATCTCCCTTTCCTCTGATTCAGATCATGTCCCGGTTCAAAAACTTTGCCGTGCAATTTGGATCCACAATTTTCTTTGAAGACACAACAACATGAAGTTCGCCGCACAACCCGGCACAGTGGCCAGCAAGTCACTTCGTCCGGCTTACCTGATACTCCAAACTGGAAACATCGTCCAGAGGTCTCTTGCTCTCTTAATGAACCTTATCCCTTGGCGGGTTGCTTCCGATACCCACTTAATCCGTCTAATTCGAAATATCAGGTGTCTTCCAATCCTTCATCTGGCGGCTCATCAACCACTCAACTGCCTCCCCTCAAGACCGTCCCTGGGTAAGTATAGCGCCCTTCAGATTTTTCCTTCATGCGTTGGTTTATCATACTAACCTTTGTTTGATATTGTAGTGCCAAAGCCTGACTGAGCAAGAAAGCCAAAACCAGTATCCCTACTAATGAAGTTGAACCGGAGAGGACCCCAGAAGGTGCTGGTAGAGACACTGAATTTGTCATGGATGATTCTGCCCCACAAGGTCCAAAGACTGATGTTGATCCACCAGAAGCTGACCCGGCTACTCATGTTGATCCATCAAGCCCGCATGCTACTCCTCCAAGTCCAGCTGCTAATCCGCCGAGCCCAGCTGCTGATCCGCCGAGCCCAGCCAGGGATATTGTCAATCCGCCGAGCCCATCAAAAGGTGGCGATGATAATGTTATTATCACTGGTACTGGTCACACCGACCCAGGCAATCCGGTTGTCCTATCAAAGCATACTGCTAAGGAAGAATATGTTGCTATGGGCAAGGGGAAAGAGAAGACAGATTTATCCATCTATGTTAACCTTACTGCCCATGAGCTTCATTCCGGATTCCTAAACCGCCTATACACAAGCCGAGATTATGAGGCCGGTTTGGTGAATATGATGAAGGAGCGCTATGAGGTAATCTTCCAAACACTTTAACCTTTTCTTATCCTGTATACCAAATCCATGGTAGCCCCCAAGGGCCGGTTTGTCTCTTTAAGATAAACCGGGTCTTTTGGAATAAAGAACATTTCAATTGAGTAGCCCCCAAGGGCCGGTTTATCTTATCAAGATGAACCGGGACTTCATGCTCCAAACTGTATTTTGTCAATTCCTTTGCCTTTTTACTTTCTGAGCAAATACACATTAGCCCCCAAGTGCCAAGATTAAAACTTGTATTGAGCCTTGGGACTTTAAATAATCAGAAGTAAAGAAGCAATCCGCATTAGCCCCCAAGTGCCAAGTGTATAATTGGTTATATGCTTGGGACTTTGACAAAAATATTCACATCTTCATCATCGGACTTTTGCAGGCCAATATAAACAACAAAGATTCCCAAATTGCCAATCTTCAAGAGAATATCAAATCCCAGCAATCAGAGACCTCCAAGGCCAAAGATGAACTAAAAAGCGCTTTGACAGCCATGGAACAGTTGAAGGAAGGGTTCAAGAATGATCGTGCCAGCTGGGAAACTGAAAAAGCTGCATTGTTGAAGCGGGCTGAAGATGCTGAGGCAGCTCTTAAACTGGTGGCAGAAGAGCTAACCGGGTTGAAACATCAAATAAATGCTATGACATCTGCGATATTCGGTAAGTACCTTATGTAAAGAGCTTGATTAACCATCTTTGAAATATCCAGTTTAACAGCGAATTCTTAAACCATCACAGGTAGCCGTGTTGCTCATCTGGGCTCTGACATGCGGATGAAACTGAAGGCAGTATATATGTTAATAGAGCAACTGTATACCAGTGCCCAACGAGTTATCTGCACAGTCTCATACAACAAACCGGCACCAACGTTGATCAAAGATACACTAGCCAAATTGTCGATGACGCCGACGCAGATAGAAGAAATGAAGCGATCTGTTGCCAGGGCTGGCGCTTTGTTAGCACTAACTCGGGCCAAAGCATGGATAGCTGACCTGGATCCAGTTGATATCGCCAAGGGCTTTCCGGATGAACAAGAAAATGGGTCAGCATTTGATAATGGAGCCCTCAAAGCCCTGACAAAGGAGATGTGCCCGCTATCAAGCCAATTGGCTGAAGAGGCTAACTTGTCTGTTCATCGGTCCTTCTATGATGAAAACAACCAACGGGTTGACACTGCTATGAAAGAAGTGCAGAACCTTATCCCGCCAATCCGTAAGCACACTTATTCCCCTGACGTTGAACCGTCCAATCTTATAAGTAAAGAGGCTGTCTCTCAGGCTTTAACCCGGATTGACTGGACCACCATTGACTTCCAGCCACTGGGTGGGGAGGAGGAGGTTGAACCGACGCCAGAAGATCCATCAACCTCACCTCAACCTGGCGATGAATCTTAATCCGGCAACCAGGTTGATTTTCACAGACTGTGCTCTTGTGTAAAAAACAATCATTATTTTGGGCCTCAAAGCGCCTTGTAATAGGCTAGTTGGAATACTTTGATCTGCTGCCATCGTGCACTGATACATGACTTTGTTTGATCCGCCATGATATTCGCAGCGCTAGCTTATATATCTTCATAATATTATGCAATCCTTGTGTCTGCATAAAAAATCTGTCCAGGCGGTTTACCGCCGGATGGGTCATAATGCCCAACACAATGTTGGAAATATGCCCTAGAGGCAATAATAAAATAGTTACTATTGTATTTCCTTGTTCATGATAATTGTCTATCGTTCATGCTATAATTGTATTGACCGGAAACCGCAATACATGTGTGAATACATAGACCACAACATGTCCTTAGTGAGCCTGTAGTTGACTAGCTCGTTGATCAACAGATGGTCATGGTTTCCTGACCATGGACATTGGATGTCATTGATAACAGGATCACATCATTAGGAGAATGATGTGATGGACGGGACCCAATCCTAAGCATAGCACAAGATCGTGTAGTTCGTTTGCTAAAGCTTTTCTAATGTCAAGTATCATTTCCTTAGACCATGAGATTGTGTAACTCCCTGATACCGTAGGAGTGCTTTGGGTGTACCAAACGTCACAACGTAACTGGGTGACTATAAAGGTGCACTACAGGTATCTCCGAAAGTGTTTGTTGGGTTGGCACAAATCGAGACTGGGATTTATCACTCAGTATGACGGAGAGGTATCTCTTGGCCCACTCGGTAATGCATCATCATAATGAGCTCAATGTGACTAAGTAGTTAGTCACGGGATCATGCATTACGGAACGAGTAAAGTGACTTGCCGGTAACGAGATTGAACGATGTATTGGGATACCAACGATCGAATCTCGGGCAAGTAACGTACCGATTGACAAAGGGAATTGCATACGTGATTGCTTGAATCCTTGACATCGTGGTTCATCCGATGAGATCATCGTGGAACATGTGGGAGCGAACATGGGTATCCAGATCCCACTGTTGCTTATTGGCCAGAGAGCTATCTCGGTCATGTCGGCATGATTGCCGAACCCGTAGGGACTACACACTTAAGGTTCGATGATGCTAGGGTTATAAAGGAAGTTTGTATGTGGTTACCGAATGTTGTTTGGAGTCCCGGATGAGATCCCGGACGTCACGAGGAGTTCCGGAATGGTCCGGAGGTAAAGAATAATATATAGGAAGTGAGGTTTTGGCCACCGGAAGTATTTCGGGGGTCACCGATAATGTACCGGGACCACCGGAAGGGTTCCGGGGGTCCACCGGGAGGGGCCACCAGCTCCGGAGGCTTTCATGGGCCTAGAGCGGGAAGGGACCAGCCCCAGAGTGGGCTGGTGTGCCTCCCACCATGGCCCAAGGCGCAGCTATGAGGGGAGAGGGGAAACCCTAGGCGCACCCCCTCTCTTCCCCTCTTGGCCGCCCCCCTCCATCCCATCTAGGGCTGCCGCCCCCCTAGGGGTGGGAACCCTAGAGGGGGCGCACCCTCCTCTCCTTCCCCTATATATAGTGGGGGTTTTGGGGCTGCCAAGAACATTAATTTCCATCTCTCCTGGCGCAGCCCTACCCCTCTCCCTCCTCGTCTCTCGTAGTGCTTGGCGAAGCTCTGCTAGAGTGACACGCTCCTCCATCACCACCACGCCGTTGTGCTGCTGCTGCTGCACGTGTGTTGAACACAGAGGCATCGTTTTTCGGTGCTTAGATCGGATTCGGCCGCGATCTGAATCGCTTCGTGTACGACTCCACCGACCGCGTTCTTGTAACGCTTCCGCATCGCGATCTTCAAGTGTATGAAGATGCACTCCCCTCTCTCTTGTTGCTATAATCTCCATAGATTGATCTTGGTGATGTGTAGAAAATTTTGAATTTCTGCTACGTTCCCCAACAGTGGCATCATGAGCTAGGTCTATTGCGTAGATTCTATGCACGAGTAGAACACAAGTAGTTGTTGGTGTTTGTTTTGTTCAATATGCTTACCATTACTAGTCCTATCTTGTTTCGACGGTATTGTGGGATGAAGCGGCCCAGACCAACCTTACACGTACACTTACGTGAGACAGGTTCCACCGACTGACATGCACTAGTTGCATAAGGTGGCTAGCGGGTGTCTGTCTCTCCCACTTTAGTTGGATCGGATTCGATGAAAATGGTCCTTATGAAGGGTAAATAGCAATTGGCATATCACGTTGTGGTTTTGGCGTAGGAAAGAAGCGTTCTTGCTAGAAACCTATAGCAGCCACGTAAAAACTTGCAACAACAATTAGAGGACGTCTAACTTGTTTTTGCAGCATATGCCGTGTGATGTGATATGGCCAAGAAGGATGTGATGAATGAAATATATGTGATGTATGAGATTGATCATATTCTTGTAATAGGAATCACGACTTGCATGTCGATGAGTATGACAACCGGCAGGAGCCATAGGAGTTGTCTTTATTTATTATATGACCTGCGTGTCACTGAAAACGCCATGTAATTACTTTACTTTATTGCTAACCGTTAGCCATAGTAGTAGAAGTAATAGTTGGCGAGACAACTTCATGAAGACATGATGATGGAGATCATGATGATGGAGATCATGGTGTCATGCTGGTGACGAAGGTGATCATGCCGTGCCTCAAGATGGAGATCAAAGGCGCAAGATGATACTTGCCATATCATGTCACTTTATGATTTGCATGTGATGTTTGTCATGTCTACATCTTATTTGCTTAGAACAACGGTAGAATAAATAAGATGACCCCTCATTAAAATTTCAAGAAAGTGTTCCCCCTAACTATGCACCGTTGCGAAAGTTCGTTGTTTCAAAGCACCACGTGATGACCGGGTGTGATAGATTCTAATGTTCACATACAACGGGTGTAAGCCAGATTTACACACGCAAAACACTTAGGTTGACTTGACGAGCCTAGCATGTACAAACATGGCCTCGGAACACAAGAGACCGAAAGGTCGAACATGAGTCGTATAGTCGATACGATCAACATGAATTTGTTCACCGATGATGACTAGTCCGTCTCACGTGATGATCGGACACGGCCTAGTTGACTTAGATCATGTATCACTTAGATGACTAGAGGGATGTCTATCTAAGTGGGAGTTCATTAGATGAACTTAATTATCATGAACATAGTTAAAAGCACTTTGCAAATTATGTCGTAGCTTACGCTTTAGTTCTACTGTTTAAGATATGTTCCTAGAGAAATTTTAGTTGAAAGTTGATAGTAGCAATTATGCGGACTGGGTCCATAAACTGAGGACTGTCCTCATTGCTGCGTAGAAGGCTTATGTCCTTAATGCACCGCTCGGTGTGCTGAACCTCGAACATCGTCTGTGGATGTTGCGAACATCTGACATACACGTTTTGATGACTACGTGATAGTTTAATAATGGTAAACGGTTTAGAATTGAGGCGCCGGAGACGGGTTTTGAAACGTCGCGGGACATATGAGATGTTTCAAGGGCTGAAATGGGATTTCAGGCTCGTGCCCATGTCAAGAGGTATGAGTCCTCCGACGAGTTTCTTAGCATACAAACTAAGGGAGAAAAGCTCAATCGTTGAGCATGTGCTCATATTGTCTGAGTACTACAATCACTTGAATCGAGTGGGAGTTAATCTTCCAGATGAGATAGTGATGTTTCTCCAAAGTCACTGCCACCAAGCTACTAGAGCTTCGTGATGAACTATAACATATCAGGGATAGATATGATGATCCTTGAGCTATTCGCGATGTTTGACACCGCGAAAGTAGAAATCAAGAAGGAACATCAATTGTTGATGGTTAGTAAAACCACTAGTTTCAAGAAGGGGCAAGAAGGGATACTTCATGAAACGACAAATCAGTTGCTGCTCTAGTGAAGAAACCCAAGGTTGAACCCAAACCCGAGACTAAGTGCTTCTGTAATGAGGGGAATGGTCACTGAAGCAGAACTACCCTAGATACTTGGTAGATGAGAAGGCTGGCAAGGTCGACAAAAGTATTTTGGATATAAGTTATATTAATGTGTACTTTACTAGTACTCCTAGTAGCACCAAGGTAATAAATAACGGTTCGGTTGCTAACTGTTAGTAACTCGAAATAAAAGGCTACGGAGACTAGCTAAAGGTGAGATGGCGATATGTGTTGGAAGTGTTTCCAAGGTTGATGTGATCAAGCATCGTATGCTCCCTCTACCATCGAGATTGGTGTTAAACCTAAATAATTGTTATTTGGTGTTTGCGTTGAGCATAGACATGATTGGATTATGTCTATCGCAATACAGTTATTCATTTAAGGAGAATAATGGTTACTCTGTTTGTTTGAATAATACCTTCAATGGTCTTGCACCTAAAATGAATGGTTTATTGAATCTCGATCATAGTGATACACATGTTCATGCCAAAAGATATAAGATAGTAATGATAGTACCACCTGCTTGTGGCACTGCCATTTGAGTCATATTGGTATAAAACGCATGAAGAAGCTCCATGTTGATGGATCTTTGGACTCACTCGTTTTTGAAAAGTTTGAGACATGCGAACCATGTCTATTGGTATGTGCGCATGAAGAAACTCCATGCAAATGGATCATTTGGACTCACTTGATTCTAAATCACTTGAGACATGCAAATCATACCACATGGGCAAGATGACTGAGAAGCCTCGTTTTTCAGTAAGATAGAACAAGAAAGCAATTTGTTGGAAGTAATACATTTTGATGTGTGCTGTCCAATGAGTGCTGAGGCACGCAAGGGATATCGTTATGTTCTTACTTCACAGATGATTTGAGTAGATGCTAAGTATATTTACTTTATGAAACACAAGTCTGAATTATTGAAAGGTTCAAGTAATTTTAGAGTGAAGTTGAAGATCGTCGTGACTAGAGGATAAAATATCTATGATATGATCATAGAGATGAATATCTGAGTTACGTGTTTGGTACACAATTAAGACATTGTGGAAATTGTTTCACAACTAATACTGCTTGGAACACCATAGTGTGATGGTGTGTCCGAACATCATAGATGCACCCTATTGGATATGGGGCATACCATGATGTCTCTTATCGAATTACCACTATCGTTTATGGATTAGGCATTAGAGACAACCGCGTTCACTTTAATAGGGCACCACATAATTCCATTGAGATGACACCGTGTGAAGTATGGTTTAGAGAAACCTAAGCTGTCGTTTCTTGAAAGTTTGGGGCTGCGATGCTTATATGAAAAAGTTTCATCCTAGTAAGCTCGAACCCAAAACGGATAAATGTATCTTCATAGGTCACCCAGAATAGTTGGGTATACCTCCTATTTCAGATCCGGAAGCAAAAGTGATTGTTTCTAGAAACGGGTCCTTTCTCGAGAAAATGTTTCTCTCGAAAGAATTGAGTGGGAGGATGGTGGAGACTTGATGAGGTTATTGAACCATCACTTCAACCAGTGTGTAGAAGGGCACAGGAAGTTGTTCCTGTGGCACCTACACCAATTGAAGTGGAAGCTGATGATAGTGATCATGAAACTTCGGATCAAGTCACTACCAAACCTCATAGGACAACAAGGACGCGTACTGCTTCAGAGTGGTACGGCAATCCTGTCTTGGAGGTCATGTTGCTAGACAACAATGAACCTACGAGCTGTGGAGAAGCGATGGTGGGCCTGGATTCCGACAAATAGCTAGAGGCCATAAAGCCCGAGAGAGGATCCATGTCTAGAAACCAAAGTGTAGACTTTGGAAGAACTACTTGATGGTCGTAAGGCTGTTGGGTACAGATGGATTTTAAAAGGAAGCCGGACAATGATGGTATGTATTACCATTAAGAAAGCTTGACTTGTCGTTAAGATGTTTTCCGACAAGTTCAAGGAGTTGACTGCGGCGAGACTTTCTCATTTGTAGCGATGCTAAGAGTCTGTTGGAATTATATTAGCAGTTACTGCATTATTTATGAAATCTTGTAGATAGGATGTCAAAACATTGTTTCCTCGACATTTTTCTTGAGGAAAGGTTGTATATGATACAACCAGAAGGTTTTGTCAATCCTATAAGATGCTAACAAGTATGCAAAGCTCCAACAATCCTTCTAAGGGCAGGAGTAAGCATCTCGGAGTTGGAATATACGCTTTGATGAGATGATCAAAGATTTTGGGTTTATACAAAGTTTATGAGAAACTTGTATTTCCAAAGAAGTGAGTGGGAGCACTATGGAATTTCTGATGAGTATATGTTGTTGACGTATTGTTGATCAGAAATGATATAGAATTTCTAGAACGCATATAGGGTATTTGAAAAGTGTTTTTCAGTGGAAAACCTAGATTAAGCTACTTGAACATTGAGCATCAAGATCTATAAGGATAGATCAAAAACCGCTTAATTATACTTTCAAATGAATACATACCGTGACAAGATTTTGAAGAAGTTCAAAATAGATCGGTGAAGAAGGAGTTCTTGGCTGTGTTATAAGGTGTGAGTATTGAGTAAGACTCAAGACATGACCTCGGCAGAAGAGAGAGAATGGACAAAGGTCGTCCCCTATGCTTCAGACATAGGCTCTAGAGTATGCTATGCTGTGTACTACACCTGAAGTGTGCCTTGCCATGAGTCAGTCAAGGGGTACAAGAATGATCCAGGAATGGATCACAAGACAACGATCAAACATATCCTTAGTAACTAGTGGACTAAGGAATTTTCTCGATTATGGAGGAGGTAAAAGAGTTCGTCGTAAAGGGTTACGCCGATGCGAACTTTGACACTAATCCGGATTATTATGAGTAGTAAACCGGAATCGTATAGTAGAACAGTTATTTGGAATAGCTCCAAATAGAGCATAGTAGCTACATCTAGGAGATGACATAGAGATTTGTAAAGCACACACGAATCTGAAAGATTCAGACCCGTTGACTAGTAACCTCTCTCACAAGCGAGATATGATCAAACCCAATGGGTGCTGGACTCGTTACAATCACATAGTGATGTGAACTAGATTATTGACTCTAGTGCAAGTGGGAGACTGTTGGAAATATGCCCTAGAGGCAATAATAAAATGTTTATTATTGTATTTCCTTGTTCATGATAATTGTCTATTGTTCATGCTATAATTGTATTGACCGGAAACCGCAATACATGTTTGAATACATAGACCACAACATGTCCCTAGTGAGCCTCTAGTTGACTAGCTCGTTGATCAACAGATGGTCATGGTTTCCTGACCATGGACATTGGATGTCATTGATAATGGGATCACATCATTAGGAGAATGATGTGATGGACGAGAACCAATCCTAAGCATAGCACAAGATCGTGTAGTTCATTTGCTAAAGCTTTTCTAATGTCAAGTATCATTTCCTTAGACCATGAGATTGTGTAACTCCCTAATACCGTAGGAGTGCTTTGGGTGTACCAAACGTCACAACGTAACTGGGTGACTATAAAGGTGCACTACAGGTATCTTCGAAAGTGTTTGTTGGGTTGGCACGAATCGAGACTGGGATTTGTCACTCCGTATGACGGAGAGGTATCTCTGGGCCCACTCGATAATGCATCATCATAATGAGCTCAATGTGAATAAGTATTTAGTCACGGGATCATGCATTACGGAACAAGTAAAGTGACTTGCTGGAACGATGTATTGGGATACCGATGATTGAATCTCGGGCAAGTAACGTACCGATTGACAAAGGGAATTGCATACGTGATTGCTTGAATCCTTGACATCGTGGTTCATCCGATGAGATCATCCTGGAACATGTGGGAGCGAACATGGGTATCCATATCCCGCTGTTGGTTATTGGCCAGAGAGTTGTCTCGGTCATGTCTGCATGATTCCCGAACCCGTAGGGTCTACACACTTAAGGTTCGATGACGCTAGGGTTATAAAGAAAGTTTGTATGTGGTTACTGAATGTTGTTCGGAGTCCCGGATGAGATCCCAGATGTCACGAGGAGTTCCGGAATGGTCCGGAGGTAAAGAATAATATATAGGAAGTGAGGTTTTGGCCACCGGAAGTATTTCGGGGGTCACCGGTAATGTACCGGGACCACCGGAAGGGTTCCGGGGGTCCACCGGGAGGGGCCACCAGCTCCGAAGGTTTGCATGGGCCTAGAGTGGGAAGGGACCAGCCCCAGAGTGGACTGGTGCGCCTCCCACGAAGGCCCAAGGCACAACTATGAGGGGAGAGGGGAAACCCTAGGCGCTGATGGGCCTAAAGGCCCACCCTAGGGCGCACCCCCTCTCTCCCCCTCTTGGCCACCCCCTCCATCCCATCTAGGGATGCCGCCCCCTAGGGGTGGGAACCCTAGAGGGGGCGCACCCTCCTCCCCTTCCCCTATATATAGTGGGGTTTTTGGGGCTGCCAAGAACATGAGTTTCCATCTCTCCTGGTGCAGCCCTACCCCTCTCCCTCCTCGTCTCTCGTAGTGGTTGGCGAAGCCCTGCTGGAGTGCCATGCTCCTCCATCACCACCACGCCGTTGTGCTGCTACTGGACGGAGTCTTCCCCAACCTCTCCCTCTCTTCTTGCTGGATCAAGGCATGGGAGACATCACCGGGCTGCACGTGTGTTGAATGCGGAGGCACCGTTTTTCGGTGCTTAGATCGGATTCGGCTGCGATCTGAATCGCTTCGTGAACGACTCCACCGACAATGTTCTTGTAACGCTTCCGCATCGCGATCTTCAAGGGTATGAAGATGCACTCCCCTCTCTCTTGTTGCTAGAATCTCCATAGACTGAACTTGGTGATGCGTAGAAAATTTTGAATTTCTGCTACGTTCCCCAACATACAAAACCTGGTAGATAACCAAGTTTGTAAAAATATCATAAATAGATCATACCTGTGATATGAAATGAGGCTGTTGGTTTACCAACTTGACTGTAGTAAGGGTAAAAAACCCAACGCTTTGAGTATTGATAACTCCCACCATGCCGTGCTGGTGTGTAATAAGTCATACCGGGTTACGATGAACACCAGATGATCCTACTGGTGACATGTAGTCAAAGCCAGACGGGTTATGAAACACCAGTTAAATAATGAAGATGGTCTCACAACTTGTAGTTGAAAACCAAGCTGGGTTAACAAACACCGGGTTATTAGAATGACTGATAGCCATGCCAGGTCAATAGACACCGGTTCAACATAAAAGATTGTCAAAGAAGAAAAAATCTTGACAAAGGCAAATAAAATCGTGTAGTCAAGGCTTTTCAAGGGCTGCCAGGCCCAAATTCGAGGCTTTTCATGGGCTGCCAGGCTGCTGAGTTAAACCATTTGACAAAGCCTTTTAAGATGGACCTCCAACTAACCAATCGTCATTTTAACTTTGACAAGTTCAGGGTCTGTATAAGATTGACTTGTCAAACGTTCAGCCGGTCATGCCAGGATTACCTGGATAGGAGTGGCTTACTTGACGAAGGCAGGTTAACCCAGGGTTTTAGGTGAATACACCAGGCTTACAAGCCGTGCTTGATAGCATATTACAAGGGTCCTTTCAAACTTTTTGTTGCAGTGCACAAAGAGCCCCCAAGTAATTTTGTGAGCTGTGCTCAATGGGTGCCTATGTTTGAGTTGTGCATAGCATCCAGACTCTCTTTGACCCCTTGGGTGTGAAGCTCCCAAGCTGTATTTTGGCGTGATAGCCGGTTTAACAGGTAGAACTCCGCTTTGTCAGCCGAAGCCCCCATGTAAACAAAAGATATTGGAAAAAACGGCAGATGCCCTGCTTATAGCAAGGATGCCGGTTTATTATATTGATCATAATATATACATTGTCGAAATATGTACATAATAGGAGCCTATAGCTTAGGTGTAGTAAGGCCGAAGGAGAGCTATGTTCCACGGCCGCCGGGTCTCCTCCTCAGAACTGCGTGAGTCTTCTCGAACGTCAATGAGGTAGTATGATCCGTTGTGCAGATTCTTGCTGACCACAAAGGGCCCTTCCCAAGGTGGGGATAACTTGTGCATATCGGTCTGGTCCTGGATGAGCCAGAGCACTAAGTCACCTTCTTGAAAGGTTCTTTTTTTAACCCGACGGCTGTGATAACGCCGCAGGTCTTGCTGATAAACCGCCGAACGAGCCAAAGCCATGTCCCGTTTTTCATCTAATAGGTCCAGTGCCTCCTGGCATGCTTGCTCATTGTCCACTTCAACATAATTAGCAACCCGGGGCGAGTCATGACGAATATCACTTGGGAGGACCGCCTCTGCCCTGTAAACCATGAAGAAAGGTGTATAGCCCGTAGATCAGTTTGGGGTGGTGTTTATGCTCCATAACACAGATGGTAATTCTTCCACCCAACAACCCGGCGTCCGTTTCAAAGGAACCATAAGCTGGGGCTTGATACCCTTCAAGATTTCTTGATTAGCTCTCTCGGCTTGACCATTAGACTAGGGGTGAGCCCCAGACGCTACATCAAGCCGGATGTGCTCTCGTTGACAAAATTCCTCCATCTCACCTTTGGAAAGGTTCGTGACATTATCTGTAATGATGCTATGTGGAAAACCAAAACGGAAGATCACTCTTCTGATGAATTGAACCGCCGTGGCTGCATCACATTTGCTTACTGGCTCCGCTTCAACCCACTTAGTAAATTTGTCAACCGCCACCAAGAGGTGGGTCTTCTTATCCATGGACCGCTTAAAAGGACCCACCATATCAAGCCCCCAAGTAGCAAATGGCCAAGTGATTGGAATCATCCGTAGCTCCTGAGCTGGAACATGAACTCGGCGAGAAAACTTCTGACAAGCATCGCACCGCTTTACCAGGTACTCAGCATCGGCATGAGCTGTCAACCAGTAAAAACCATGACGAAAAGCTTTAGCAACCAAGGATTTTGAACCGGCATGGTGACCACAATCGCCTTCATGGATTTCACGCAAGATGTCTTGGCCCTCCTCAGGAGAAACACAACGTTGAAATACACCTGAAACACTGCAACGGTGTAACTCGCCATTGTGGATAACCATGGACTTGGATCGCCGGACTATCTGCCTGGCCATAACTTCATCTTCCGGTAACTCGCCTCGGTTCATATATGCCAGATATGGAACCTTCCAATCCGGAATTATATGTAAAGCGGCAACCAACTGTGCCTCCAGATCAGGAATAGCCAAATCCTCCTCTGTGGGTAACTTTACAGACGGGTTATGCAGGATATCCAGAAAGGTATTGGGTGGCACCGGTTCATGTTGAGACCCCAGCCGGCTTAAAGCATCTGCCACTTCGTTTTTGCGCCGATTAATGTGCTCAACCTGATAACATTTGAAGTGACCAGCCACAACATCCACCTCTCGCCGGTATGCCGCTATGAGGGGATCCTTAGAATCCCAAGTGCCAGAAACTTGTTGAGCCACCAGATCAGAATCTCCAAAGTAGAGAACCTAGCTTAAGTTCATTTCCTTGGCCACACGGAGACCATGGAGTAAGGCCTCGTACTCGGCTACATTGTTAGTAAAAGGAAACATTAAACAGAGAACATAACAAATTTTATCACCTCGAGGGGAAGTAAGGACAACTCCAGCCCCTGAGCCCTCCAACTGTCTGGACCCATCAAAGTGGATAGTCTGGTATGTGCTGTCCGGTTTGTCTTCTGGTGCCTGCAACTCTGTCCAGTCATTGATGAAATCTACAAGAGCCTGAGACTTGATGGCTGTGCGAGGCATGTATTTCAAACTGTGTGGTCCAAGCTCAATAGCCCACTTAGCAACCCGGCCAGTTGCCTGCCTGTTCTGGATTATATCCCAAAAGGAGCAGAACTAACCACTGTGATGGGATGGCCCTGAAAGTACTGTTTAAGCTTCCGACTTGCCATGAAAACCCCATACACTAGCTTCTGCCAATGCGGATATCTTTGCTTTGACTCAATTAATACCTCATTGATATAATAAACCGGCCATTGAACCGGATATTCCTTCCCAGCCTCCTTGCGTTCCACCACAATGGCTATACTGACAGCCCGAGCATTAGCAGCCACGTATAATAACAGTGGTTCCTTATCAACCGGAGCAGCAAGAACTGGCGGTTCAACCAGCTGTCTCTTCAAGTCCTCAAACGCCGCATTAGCTGCATCACTCCAGACACAATTGTCTGTTTTCTTCAACATCTGATACAAAGGTATCGCCTTCTCTCTCAAGCGGCTGATAAACCGGCTTAGGGCTGCAATTCGACCCGCCAGCCGCTGAACATCATTGATACACTTCGGTTTAGCCAAGGATGTAATCGCTTTAATCTTTTCCGGATTAGCCTCTATGCCTCTGTTAGAAACCAGAAAGCCTAAGAGCTTGCCTCCCGGAACACCAAAAACACACTTGTCCGGATTGAGCATCATTTTATAAACCCAAAGATTGTCGAAGGTCTCCTTGAGGTCATCTATCAAGGTCCTCTTCTTCCTGGACTTTACCACAATGTCATCCACGTAAGCGTGAACGTTGCGCCCAATCTGAGTATGAAGACAATTCTGCACACAACGCTGGTAGGTTGCCTGGGCACTCTTGAGCCCAAAGGGCATAGACACATAGCAGAAGGCTCCAAAGGGAGTGATGAAGGCTGTCTTCTCTTGGTCCTTAACTGCCATTTTGATCTGATGATAACTGGAATAAGCATCCAAAAAACTCAAATGCTCACAACCCGTCGTAGCATCAATGATATGATCAATGCGCGGGAGAGCAAAAGGATCTGCCGGGCAAGCTTTGTTCAAGTCTGTGTAATCCACACACATACGACAAGTGCCATTCTTCTTAAGCACCAGCACCGGGTTAGCCAGCCACTCCGGATGAAAGACTTCAATGATAAACCCAGCAGCCAACAGCCGGGCTACCTCCTCTCCAATGGCCTTGCGTCATTCCTCGTTGAAGCGACGAAGAAACTTCCTGACCGGTTTAAACTTGGGATCGATATTGAGAGTATGCTCAGCGAGTTCCCTTGGTACACCTGGCATGTCCGAAGGCTTCCATGCAAAAATGTCCCGGTTCTCACGGATGAACTCGATGAGCGCGCTTTCCTATTTTGGATCCAGATTTGTGCTGATACTAAACTATTTGGATGAATTGCCAGGAACAAAATCCACAAGTTCAGTCTCATCAGCCGGTTTGAACTTCAGGGTCGGGTCATGCTCTGTGGTGGGCTTTTTCAGAGGAGTCATATCTGCCGGATCAACATTGTCCTTATAGAACTTCAACTCTTCTGTTGCACAAACTGACTCAGCATAAGCCGCATCACCCTCTTCATAGTCCAAAGCGATCTTACAGCTCCCATGCACCGTGATGGTCCCCTTATGACCCGGCATCTTGAGCTGTAAGTAAGTATAACAGGGCCTTGCCATGAACTTTGCATAAGCCGGCCGTCCAAACAAGGCGTGATATGGGCTCTGGATTTTCACCACTTCAAAGGTCAATGTTTCAGATCTGGAATCATGCTCATCACCAAACACAACCTCCAAAGCTATCTTGCCCACAGGATATGCCGATTTACCTGGTACTACACCGTGGAAAATAGTGTTCGACGGTTTAAGATTCTTATCCGTCAACCCCATGCGGCAGAAGGTTTCATAATGTAGGATGTTGATACTGCTTCCTCCATCCATAAGCACTTTGGTGAATTTATAACCTCCCACCTGAGGTGCCACCACCAAAGCCAGATGACCCGGATTGAAAACCCGGGGCGGATGATCCTCTCTGCTCCACACAATGGGCTACTCGGACCAACGTAAGTAACGGGGTACCGCTGGTTCAACAACATTAACTGCCCTCTTGTGAAGCTTTTGATCACGCTTACACAAGCTAGTGGTGAAGACATGATACTGCCCGCCATTCAACTGCTTTGGGTGACTCTGAAAACCTGATTGCTGTTGATTCCCCTGGTTATTCTGTTGGTTGTTACCACCTTGGTTGTTCTGGTTGCCTGGATTGTTCTGAAATCCAGAGCTTGAACCGCCGCCACCTTGAAAGCCTGGACCTGAACCGCCCAACAGACCCTGATCATACCGGAAGAGATCAGAGTTTTTGAACTCCTTCATAATGAAACAATCCTTCCAGAGATGTGTTGCTGGAACCTCCTTGGTCCCGTGATTTGGGCAGGGTTGGTTTAATAGACACTCTAGATTCATACCTCCACCGCGCTGGGGCGGTTTACCCTTGCGACGTTGCATATTGCCCTACACATTGGTGTTAGCCACAAAATCCGAATTATCCGCTTTGCGCTTACCATTGTTCCCATGGCTCCCTTGGTTGTGCTGCTGTCCCTTCACACCGCCGTTCTTCTTTCCCTTCTCCGATTTCTCCTCATTAGAATCGGGGTCCTTGGTATTATCAGAATCGACATATTTAACCAAGGCTTCCATGAGTGTTCCCATGTCATTGTAGTGGCGCTTGAGCCGTCCCAACTTCATCTTTAGTGACTTAAACCGGCAATTACGCTCCAATGTTAAGATCGCCGTGCCAGCTGTAATGCGGTCCGACGAATGTAGGACTTCTGAAACCCGGTGCACCCAATGGGTTGTTGACTCGTTCTCTCCTTGGACGCAGGCATCTAGATCCACAATGGACATAGGCTGTTTGCATGTATCCTTGAAGTTTGCTATAAACCGGGCCTTCAATTGGTCCCACGATCCGATGGAGTTGGCGGGCAGGCTTTTTAACCAAGTACGAGCTGTCCCTTCCAACATCATGGTGAAATATTTTGCACATGCTGCTTCATCCACGTCCAGCATCTCCATTGCCATCTCATAACTTTCAACCCACGCCTCGGGAGGTTGATCGGCGGTATAGTTAGGCACCTTCCGCGGACCCTTGAAATCCTTGGGCAATCGCACATTACGAAGAGCCAGAATGAGACACGGCACTCCCCAAGGCAAGCCCGGTCCCTCGCTCTACTAACGCCGCTGGTTGAACCGAGGCGGGTTGACGATGACCCGTGTGCTGTGCTGCTAATGCGGCCTCCCTTCATGCTCTGCCATATCTACCACATCCCGAGCATTTGCCCCACCACGCGCCGGATTGGGCCCTTGAGGGGCATCACGGTGCCGCGCACTGCTGGACACCTCCGGCTCATCTATGTGCCTGCTATAACTTTTGCTCGGACGAGGGGTTGAATGAATTCTATCTCGGCTATAGGAATAAGCCTGCTGCTGCACAACAGCGGTTTGAAGAAGATCCCTGGCCTGCCGCGTCTCAACCGCCGCCAGTGAATCGCCCTCCATCGGAATAGCTGCCAGGCGAGATGCCGCAGCAATCATGTTATCCAAAGGGCTAGAAAAATGACCTGGTGGTGTTGATACGTATTGCGGCGGGTTATCCGTTCGGCAGGGTGGGTCCGTTATCTGTGGTTGATCCGGAGCTGCCCCAGGTGCCATGGTGGGCGCCAACTGTCATGGAAATAACACGTCAGATGTCCTAACGGAAGGACTTAGTCGTGGAGCCATTGCAACGAGATTAGCTCGAAGGGCTTAAACCGGACAAGGGACACGAGAGTTTTATACTAGTTCCGCCCCTTACGATGAAGGTAAAAGCCTACGTCTAGTTGTGATGGAATTGATTGGGTTTTGATGACCAGGGAGCGAATACACTTTGCCTGAGTCTCGAGTTGTTTTTTCTTGTCCCTGAACCGCCACCGGGTCGGCCCTTTATATACATAGGTTGACGCCCGGCCGGTTTACAGAGTCCCGAGGCCGGCTCATACAAGTGTCCGGCTCGGTCTCCCCCTTTCCTAACTTACAATACAAGTTATACAACTATGACAATTTACAACTATGGGCCCTAATCCACCTTTGGGCTCTAGGCCTCTAAGCTTTATTAGTAAAGCGCCATCTTCTTTGTCTTCGTGGGCTTCAGTATAATTGAGCGTGAACCGGCCCCTCCTGGGCGGTTTACACTTAGTAGTTATATCCTCAACAGCATCTGCCTTTGATTCTTCAAATAGTTTGAATGTGGATATGATGTCATCCGGGGTCATTTCCTTGAATCCATGGTTTTGTCTTATGTCCCACACCATTTGGTGATGATATGGAGCAAGAGCATGAAGCAACTTGCCCACGCAAAATCGCTTAGTCAAGTTGAATCCATCTTGTGTCTTGTCACAATCACAAGACTCGATGTCGGCGTGTGAGAGTCATGAGATGCTCAAGGAGCTGTGTGGGGGATTCACCTTTCTCCATACAAAAGTTTTACAATTGGCCCTTGGCAATTTCATATTGAGCAAGCCGGAGAGTGGAGGTACCGTTCTTGGTCCTCTGAATGCTATCCCATAATTCCTTGGCACTTGTGATGTGTATGTATGGTCTCCTTTGCTTGTCAGTCATGCCTCTCCTTATGCACATGATTGCGGTGTCGTTGAGATGCTTGTCATATACTTATCTTTGTGTAAGATTCTTCGGGTCTACAGCTTGATAACCATACTCCAAGATCTCCAACATCTCATCATTTCCATATCGAAGATGGTCCTGCATAGCAACTCTCCACAAAGCAAAATCGGTTGTGTCATCAAGTAAAGGAGGTTTGCCTTGAGGGTTATACTTTGGTTTCTCTACTTGAGGTCTTGCATAAAGCCAAGGAACACTGGAGTGTCCATTACTAGGAGGTTGTTGGCCAAGTGAAGGAGTAGGCGCAGTTGGCCTCGAGGCCGCACCACCACAAAGTGGTGCAAGCATCATGGTCAATGTGGCTAGTCTCATTTGGACCAAGGCCTCAAGAGAAGCATAATGCTCCTCCTTTTTCTTAGCAAGCGCCCGTTCCAGATCCTCAGAAGTGAAGGACTTGTCTTCCATGGAAGCCGTGTCCTTATCCTTCGGATCCGCAACAAGGGGAGTCCCGGCCCATCAGGGTTTATCTCGCTCTAGGGCGGTTAAGCCACAAGAATAGAGCACGAGGCTCTGATACCAATTGAAAGGATCGAGATAGACCTAGAGGGGGGGGGGTGAATAGGTACAATTAAATTTTTTAAATATTACTTAGCAATTTTAGGCAATAATGCGGAATATGAAAGTGGGCCCAACAATTACAAGTATGATGCTAAGCACTAAGCAAGGTAAACAAGTAACATAGATAAATAAGTAAGCAAGCACAATATGATATAAGTAAGGCCTAAGAGACAAGTAACCACAAGTAGGAAGTTAGGGTTAGGGATAACCGCAACTTTGAGAGACAAGGATGTATGCTGATGTTCACTTCCTTGGAGGGAAGCTACGTCACTGTTAGAGAGGTGGATGTTACCACGAAGGCACACCAACGCCACGAAGGCTCACCCTATTCTCCCTTTGAGATAACACCATGAAGGCGTTTCTCAACCACTAGTGGTAGACCTTGGGGGTGGTCTCCAAACCCTCACAAACTTTCTAGGGGTAATCACAATGAACGATTCCTCTCTGAATGACTCCAATTCCTAGGAGTCTCCAACCTCCAAGAGTAACAAGAACAATGGGAAAATCTCAAGACTTGCTCAAATCAGGAATTCCTTTGCTGCAAAGAGGGGAAAGGAGTGGATCTATCACTTGGGTGGACAACTTCTCTCAAATGGTCTCAAATCCCTTAGAAATCTAAGATTAGGTGTTGGAGAGTGAGAGAGAGAGATATAGTGAAATGTGTTCTTGAGGATGTTTGAAGTGAATGGTCAACCCTCACATAGGATAGGAGAGAGATATTTATAGTATGCCACAATAAGTGACCGTTGCAGCCCGAAACAGCACTGCACCAGCAGACGTCCGATGCACAATGGACGACTGAAGGCACGACAGACATCGGACGACCAACAGGGACCGGACGTCCGATGTTTTGACCCGGTATAGAAGGTACCAGATGACCGGAGGATCCCGGACATCTGATGTTTAGGCTCGGTGGATAAATTATCGGACGACCTAAGAATATCGGATGACCGAGGGCTCTGTAGACAACGGACGTCTGGCAGGAACCGGACGTCCGTTGTTTTGTCTTGGATGAAAGATTGCCGGACGTCCGATGAATACCGGACGACCGATGTTTTGGTTTTGTATAGGATTTCCGGACGTCCGATGAACACCGGACGACCGCTGTTTTGGCTCTGTATAGAAGCAGCCGGACGTCCGATGAGTACCGGCCGTCTGACAGAGATGAAGATCAGATAATGAATTTGAAGTAGATATTGAGCAAGACTCTCACAAGACCTCATGTTCCCCTCTTAATAGTGCGGGACCCCTATACTCAAGAATAAACACAAATATAGTCTTGTTTCTTCATTCTTGATGAAGTAGAACATTTCTGAAATCATAATCCACACACACAATTGATTCCAAGGGGACTAAAACCTGAGATATACTTGACAAACTTTTTAGTCCCCTATGAGTATATTGTCATCAACATCAAAATAATATCAAGGGCATGATTGCACTTTCAACAGCAACAAAATTCCCTCAAGTGGATGACCTAAGGTTTATCAATCCATGGGAGGTTTAGGATGAAGATGTTCTCTCTCAAACAACCCTACAATCAAATACAAGAAATCTCTAGTGTCCCCAACACACCCAACATAATGGTAAATTGTATAGGTGCACTAGTTCGGCGAAGAGATGGTGATACAAGTGTAGTATGGATAGTTGATATAGGTTTTTGCAACCTGAAATAATAAAATCAGCAAGGTAACAAGTAATAAAAGTGAGCACAAATGGTATTTCAATGCTTAGGAATGAGATCAAGCGTTCATACTTTCAGTAATGCAATCTCTCAACAGTGCTAACATAACCGAATCATATAACAATCACTCAATGTGAGACAAAGAATCAATCCAAAATTCGTATCAATAGTGGAGAACATAAGATGAAATTTTTGTAGGTAGCAAAGCACGTCAAAGTTATCTTTCTGATCAATCTATCGAGCCATCCCTATAAGTGTCGCAAACAACCCTAGAGATTATACTACAATAAGACTATATGATACACATCAATAAACTCTAATGTCACCTAGATACTCAATTATCACCATAAGTATCCACGAGTTAATTATTCGACAGGCATCAAACAATTTCAGATTCATAATATTCAATCCACAAAGAACTTCAAAGGTTACCCCAAAGTTTCTATCGGAGAAAGTAGGACAAAAATGTGTATCAACCTATGTAACATCCCAATTTTCAATTTGGATGTTATACGTAGATCATCATATGCATATCATATTTTATTTGCATTTTGGTTGCGATCCTAGAAATCTTAAGCAACTCAAGGACCCAAGGAGAGAGTTGGAGGTTTCACAAAATTTTCATATTTGAATTTAGTTCAAATTTGAAAAGAGGATCAATTTGATTTTAATATTTTCTCTCCAATTATTTCCCACAATAAAAATAAATGAGAGAAGATAATATGACTTCTTCAACAGAAGGGAAATATTGGAGAAGAAATTTTAAAATCAAATTATTATTTTATTTTCTATTTTATTTGAATTAGAGAAAAACATGCATTTTTGAAAATTGCATTTAGTCCAGAAAAATGTTCATCTTGTCCTAAATATTAGGTTTGGATGGTGAAAATTGTTTCTGGAATTTTTAGAATATTTTATATTTTATTAGGATTTTTCTCTGCGGCGAAATTATTTAAAAAACTTCTTCCGGACCGAACTGGGCCAAAGGCCCAGCCGGCCCAGCTCGCCCGCACCGCCCTCCTCCGCCGCGACGCCGTGCGGGAGCCAGACTCGCCAGAGTCCAGGGCCGCCCCGCATCCCTGACCCCTCCTCCAAGTCGGAGGAGCTTGGGACTGTCAGGACCCCGACTCAATGCAACATCGATCTAGCATGTAACACCTCATATCACTTTGCGGCCTCACGCACGGTATCCCCATGGGTGTCGCCTTACCTTTGCCCGGGACCGTTTGCGCCTTTTGGCACACGTATATGATAGTGTCACTAGCATCCATATGATAAGGAGCCCGGGCTGACATGGCTAGTCGTAAACCCAAAGTGGCACAAACTTACAGGGACATGCATCCATGACCCAGCATCGAACGTGTCGGTCATCAGCGAGTGAATCCAGGCTGTAGCACTAGGCTAGCAGGACTCCGGTGAACCGGGCTGTAGCGGGCTAACAGGACTCCGGTATTCATCGTGTGACATTTCCCCGAAGGGACAGACACAGGAACGAAGAAGGACACATGCCGACCAGCCTAAGTGTTCTGGAGCAGTAGCAAGCTACCATGGCTCAGTGGAAGCACTAGGAGACATTTCCCAGTAAGAGAGGCTACTAAGGATAAACAACTAGATAGTCAGATCCCACACATACCAAGCATTTCAATAACATACACACAATATGCTCGATATGTGCAAATACAACATGGCATCACAACATGACTCTACAACTCAAGTATTTTATTCAATAGGCTCCGAGGAGCGAGATATTACAATCATGGGTCTCATGACCCAACATTCAGAGCATACAAGTCAAACCACATGCGGAAGCTTAACATGTCTGAGTACAGACAACTACAAATGAAAAAGGCTGAGAAGCCTGACTATCTACTAGATCCTGCCGAGGGCACAAGATCGTAGCTGAGGTAACAAGCTAAACGTCGAAGTCCACGTGAACTACTAGCGAGACTGAAGTCTCTCTGCAAAAACATAAATTAAGCAACGTGAGTACAAATGTACCCAGCAAGACTTACATCAGAACTAACTACATATGCATCATTATCAACAAGGGGATGGTGGGGTTTAACTCCAGCAAGCCAGCTTTGACTCGGTGGCTATCCTGAACTACGACTGCAAGTAACTCTTTTGAGGTGGCGCACATGAGTCCACATATTCACCATATAAATACACCACTATGGATCCGCTCCCGTCTCCCTACGAGAACGCCATCCATAGCACCCACGCTTATCTTGCGTATTTTAGAGTATCCACTTTCACTTTTCTATGAATTGTACAGGCAACCCAGAAGTCCTTTACCGTGGACACGGCTATTCGAATAGATGATGTTAACCCTGCAGGGGTGTACTTCTTCACACACGCTCTCACCACTTACCGCCGTTTACACGACATGTAATCGGCAACCTTCAAGCGGAAGCCCAGCGAGGGTGTCGGCCACGACCTGACTAACCACACAAGTCTCTCTTCCAGGTTTATCGCCTATTCGGGTTCCATCCGCAAGGAGATCCGGCCGGGGTGTCGCTCACGGCCCCAAACGATGTGTGCAGGGTTCCCAAGCCCACCTCGACGGGTGGATCTACGCTTGGTACACCGTGCCATGGTGCCTAGTCTGTCCCAAGCCCACCTGTACCGGTTGCCACTTGGTAGACTACTAGCACTACCTACAAACACCAAAAACTAGTTGCAACTCCTGGACAGAGATCATGTTGATTAATAAGTCGAGAGGGGTCGAGTTATCGGAACCCAATGTGTGGTAGTAACTGTTCATGGATCACAAACACAGAACTCAGTTCCTGAGGACGGTTTCAATGAGACAACCCACCATGTACTCCTACATGGCCTCTCACCGCTACCTTTACCAAATCGTGTTCACACACTTAGCTCTCAACAGTAGGACATGTTCACACACCTCCAATTCATCGATGAATCAGACTTGACACAACTCTAAGCAATAGCAGGCATGACAAACAAGCATGAATGAGTAGGCACATCAGGGCTCAAACAACTCCTACTCATGCTAGTGGGTTTCATCTATTTACTGTGGCAATGACAGGTCATGCAGAGGATAAAGGGGTTCAGCTACCATAGCAAGTAACAGTTGTACCATTGTTGTCCTAATGCAATAAAATAGAGCAGGAGCGAGAGAGTGGGATTGTATCAAAATGAACAAGGGGGTTTTGCTTGCGTGGCACTTCTGAAGATAATATAGTTATTCATTGGTGTCATCAAACTCATCGTCGGAACCACATCTATCGGGGGGGGGGGGGGGGGAACAAACACCGGCAAACAAGGAAGAACACAATCAATGCAATGCACAATATGATGCATGATCATGACATGGCAATATGCTGTTGATTGGGCTAATGCAACTAGCAGCAGGTTAAATGAAGTTGGTTTGAACCTTAGGTTCAAATTCAAACTCCATATGTGAAGGTTTAAATGTCATTATAAGATTTGGCCTAAACAGCAGCCATAAGTTGTTCTAACATGCATGAAAATGGTACAGATGGATAGATTGGATTTTTCTGATCATTTTTCATAAATAATTTATTTCATTTGGAGTTACTGTTGAATTACTATGAATTGTTGAAGTTTTGGATATTTTCTGGAATTTCCTGAGTTAAAATTAATCCAGAAAATGAGTTATGGCGTCAGCACTACCTCACTGTGACGTCAGCAGGTCAACGGGCGCTGCTGCAGGTCAAACCTGACCAGTGGGGTCGACACGTCAGTGACATAGGTAACTAACAGGGTTAATTAATTCTAACTAATCAAATTAACAGCCACTGGGCCCATTGTCAGTGTCAACAGGGGTAATTAGTCCTAAACTAATCTAGTCAAAGGCGGGGCCCATGCGTGTTGACCCCAGGAAGGTCAAACCCTAGGTCGAACAGGTCAAACCTGCCGGCGACATGATGCCGGCGAGGCCAGACGCGGCGGAGCAGCGTGAGTTTCGCGCTCCGGCGACCAAAACAACGGCGGAGGCGTGCTACGTACTGCTGGGGAGCTGCCGCATCCAGTGGTGCAAGTGGTTGGACACGGGGACGCCGGAAATGATGCTGGCAAGCTCGACAGCGGCGACCAGAGTTCGGATGGGGTTGGGTTCGACGTTACGGTGCACGGGGGGAGGAGCTGGTGGTGGCTACGGGCTCCTGGTGCTGCGCTGAACACAACCGTGAGGTTCGCTTCGAGCCACTGTGGCTCTAGCCACGACGGCGCCATGGCCGGCGGCGGGGAGCTTTCGGGTGCGGTGGAAACGGCGGCTACGGAGGCCAAACGGGCACGGGAGCTAGGGGAGAGGAAGAGGAGCTCACAGCGGGGTCAGAGAGGGGGTCAGCGAGCTCGGGGAGGCCCTGTGGACGACGAATCGGGCGACGGCATCCGGCGGCCGTGGACGGGGAAGAAGGGTCGCGGCGTCGTCTTGGGGTCCTCCGGCCTTGCGTGGGTCGGCGGAGAGGTGCTCGGGTTCTAGGCGGAGCTCGTGAGCTGGTCAGAGAAGCGAGGGGGAGGTGGTGGCCACGGCAGCAGCAAGCGGTGGCGACGGCAGCGTTCGGTTGCGAGAGGGAGAGAGAGCAGAGGAGGGAAGAAGGCACAGGAGAGAGTGAGAGGGCCTGGGGGGGGCGCGTGGTGATGCCAGAGCAGGCCAGGGCGAAGTGGCAACCAGGAGGTGGCCGTCGCGTGTGCGCGCGCCTCGGGCACACGCCCTCCTGCCTACTGGCAGGAGGTTGAAGACGGTGGCGGCTGCGGTGGGCTGGGCCGCACAGTGCTGGACTAGCACAGGAGCTGGGCCGGCTCTGGTGGGCTGCACAGGTAAGCACTTCTCTCTCCATCTCTCTTATTTTTGTTTTCTATTTTGTTTCTCTGTTTTGGTTTAGTAATAATGCTAAACCATTTCATAAAGTCCTGGAAATAATTATGGGTGCTTTTTGAATTATTCCAGTGACCCATAACAATTTCCAACATTTTTGGAGCATCTAATATATATATATATATATGTCCTGCAAAATGTGGACCATTTTTGGTAGATGCGTCCACCTTGATCCAGAAATGATGAACATTTTTAAAGGGCATTTTGAAATCATTGAAAAATATTTTGGTTGAACCTATTTGAATTCCTTTTGATGCTAGGGTTTGAACATCCCCATTTCAAATTTCCATGAAAGTTAAACATGAAGCAAGCAAGATGCAAACACTAGGCATCACCAGAAGCTAGGGATGTGACAACTCGCCCCCACTAAACAAGAATCTCGCCCCGAGATTCAAGCGTAGGGTAGGATGAAGGGGGAACGCAAACTAACATAATCTTCACGATCCAGGTGGCACTTCACCAGAACGTTGAATCGTTCACCATCTTTGACCCGATGTCTTCCTCTGAGAACTCCAACCAACATGACAAGAAGAGGAAAGGAAAACTCTAGAAGAATCGATCTTCTCGAAGACCAAACAACTCAGGATCAACTCATGGGATGAGACATTGACACATCTCTCGAGCTGAGACACGAAGCATACATCTAAGGAAATGGAGTGAGACAGATGACGAGGGCTCGCTAGGTAGACAACAATTCCAGACTTAAGAATGTGGTGATCGGTTGTCAACGTAGCGAGGAGTTGAATTGCCATGATACCATAACGAGGCACCTTAGAGAAGGTGACTCGTAGGAATATCCCTTAAGTGGCAAAAATAATTACCTTTGATTCAGAGATCATCGAAATTCTTTATACCAGCCTAAGGCAATTCTCGAGGGATCGTTTGGAGGGGTTTGGTAGAATGGCACACCCGGGTTAGAATGGATGATGTGGATTACCTTGTTGAAAACAACACAAGGGATGATTTTTCTTGCGCGTGCTCTCAAGAACTTGAGCATTTCCATATTCATCAAGGTTTTACCAATTTCTGAAGCGAGGATCCTGGCAGCACATCATACTACCATGATGAATACCGGTGGAAGATGCAGATGCAAAGGAAGATAACACCTTCTCAGATTTCACCTTTGCAATGCCAAGGTCGCAAGATCTGGATAATCGACCGAGAGACATTTAGCACTCCGCTTCTATTGTTCTCCTTGATGTGCTAGTGTATCCCATTCATAGATATGGTTTGATATCTAGAACATCAAGTAAAAGGTCGGACTTCGGGAACACAAAAATCCATAAGGAACAACTAGGGAGTAAATCCTACGAAATCCTTATGGGGAGGTGGCCAACTTCCTCAATCAAGATACTACAGTAATAGGTCTTCTGGCTGGACGTGTTGGCCACAGCATCCTCTTTACCGGTTACAAAGGGACCAATATTATAGTTCTTGGAAAAATGCTCCAACCATCATATCTGCCAGAGATTCAGATCTGGTTGGTGTCAGAACAATCCAGACTCATCGAGTCTAGAAAGAACAATGAAAGTTTGCAACCAAATCGATGAGATGACGTTGCAAGATTCTCGGGAAATGGACTACGGTAGTAAGCTCCAAAATATGAGCTGGTCTTGCTACAAACATGTGAACACATTGTCCGAGACAAGCGTGACCACATGGTAGTCTTATAATAAAATACTACCAATTTCTGGATGGGAACCATCATCGAGGATATCGGAGTCTTGTGCATGATCTAGAATTAACACAACAAACTCCTTTTCCTTGAACAAATCAATCAGTGGCTTGGTGTGCTAGGGATTACACGTGGAGTGGAGGTAGCGAGCCTATCAAACCATGGAATACTTCACACATGCATGATTGACTTGGGACGATTCCGGAGAAAGCAAAAACAATCTTTCTCAATTCACGGCGGCTACTTGCACCTAATGCACGTGAACTTGGAGAAAGTCATTTCTTACATCAAACATGTATTTCATGAATGGGACATGAAGATAATGCTTACAAAAGTTTCCAACACTAGCTTAATGTTTAGCATGAATCATGGAGGAGACAACATACTGTTGATGGGCTCAACAGCAACTCATCGAAATTTCCATATCACTGGACTTCCACCATTATGCGAACAATGTGATGGTATTGGTCAGACCATAAGATGTAATGGTGTATGCTCGAGGAATCAACCATGAGTAAGACAACATTATGAACATCATTGGTTCTGATTTGATTTGACGATAGCCCATACTCAAATCAAAGGTTTGGGGTAAGACAATAGATCCAACAATTGACCACGAGGATCAATCAATGAAAATATCATCTTTCTTCAACACACACAAACACAAGATATCCCTTTTGGGAAATGAACTAAGTTAGGCAAGCTTTTATCTTCCAACTCTCCAAGTTGCTGTTCAGCTTAACCAACTAGCTCAGGGGTATCCAACACACTCTTGGAGAAGGGGTGGTTTACAGGAATAAACCAACTTGATCACGAACTCAACATAGCGGTCAGGTGACAACCTGGTAATACTTCCGAGAAGATATTCGGAAAATCATGAACCACCGATATGTTACTAAGCTCGAGGACAATCTTGCTTTTCAGGGCAAGACGATATGATCAATAGAGCGAGGATTTGAAATAATCCTAACTCATCGATCGAGGAGTGAACCAGGAGAATGGACTAGGTAGCACGATCAATCTTAGAATGATGATTCAATAACCAACATGCTAAGAATGAAATTATTGTTCTTTAACTACCAAGCAACGGAGTTGCTAGGAGTATTGAGTTCACACATCACGATTCACTTGTCGGCACTCCGGTTGCAACAACACGGAACCGAGAAATGAAAATGATGGCGAGAAATATCACTGCGTCAAGAATTCATAAGAGGTGGTGCAATTCTCATGACAATCCTGACATAAAGAAGGTAATACTTCAAGGTAGAACAGACCAGAAGCTGGATTAGCATTTTGATCTGCGGAGTACAACTACTTTGACCCAATCCTGGATATGGATGAGGTTATGGAGTTTGTTTCTCCTAGTCATTCCGGAATAGAATGGCTTGATGGACCACAAAAATAATAAGCATCGATAACACGAATGCACAATTACTCCTGACTATCAATTCATAGATGAGGGTCAGGAGACGACTAGGGGGGACAACTCAAAAGAACATACGAATTTCTGAGTTGTGGACGCATAGGTTGGTATGTCGAACGAAGTTCAACAGGTTTCTTCCGGATAACCCATGCAGAAAGGTAAGACTGGCAGATTCACAGTTCTTGAATGGAGAACCCATTAAGTGCACTCTGGTTGTGATCTTTCGGTCCAACAAACTTCTGCCATAAGTGGTTCATAGTATTTGGAAGAAGGAAATACCATGGACCTTGAGGGCTAATGCAAATGTTACTAATAACCTAAAGGAACGAGCAAACACTATCGACATGAAGTAAGTAGGGTGAATCTCGGGTTCAAAACCCAGGAATAGAATACCTACAAACTAAATTGCATCACGGGATGCTTTGGAGAATGATGGCCAGAATGATCACACTAGAACCGCAAAACATGACTAGATTACTAGATGATACTCTAGACAACTAGGGTCATAATAATAATTCCAACATATATGTCGAGGCAATAGAGTACCTCAACTCAACAATTGGTGTGATTAACCTGGCCTAAAGGAATATCGAAACCAGAGGGAAAGGATTTTGCAAATGCATCAGATTGTTTAGAAACCTGGGATGACTCGGACAACATAACGGTTGTAAATGCTCAAAAGATATAAGACATCCTACAAAATGGTGGCATAGCCACTCAGAAGCACAATATCAAGGTTTCGAGATCAACAGTTAACATACAGAAGTAGTAGGAACTGAACTGAGACTTAAATCCAACAATCTTATAAGTCTACGGATTAGTAACACGTGATCCTGATAGAAAGAAGAGAAAGCCTAGTTCCTTAACCCCGTAGGAAAGATAAGGTGACTCAGATCAGAAGGCATAAGGTATAAGGAGTAAAAAGAGCCTTACGTTCCATCCTACAATCAATTCCCTTATATAACTAAAGAATTTCTAGACTCAACTTCGACCAGTTTGGCTTGGTAATCCTACAGGCAGTCAAGCTCTGATACCAAAACTGTCAGGACCCCAACTCAATGCCACATCGATCTAGCATGTAACACCTCATATCACTTTGCGGCCTCACCCACGGTATCCCCACGGGTGTCGCCTTACCTTTGCCCGGGACCGTTTGCGCCTTTTGGCACACGTATATGATAGTGTCGCTAGCATCCATATGATAAGGAGCCCAGGCTGACATGGCTAGTTGTAAACCCAAAGTGGCACAAACTTACAAGGACAGGCATCTATGACCCAGCATCGAACGTGTCGGTCATCAGCGAGTGAATCCAGGCTGTAGCACTGGGCTAGCAGGACTCCGGTGAACCAGGCTGTAGCGGGCTAACAGGACTCCGGTATTCATCGTGTGACATTTCCCCGAAGGGACAGACACAGGAATGAAGAAGGACACATGCTGGCCAGCCTAAGTGTTTCGGAGCAGTAGCAAGCTACCATGGCTCAGTGGAAGCACTAGGAGACATTTCCCGGTAAGAGAGGCTACTAAGGATAAACAACTAGATAGTCAGATCACAAACATACCAAGCATTTCAATAACATACACACAATATGCTCGATATGTGCAAATACAACATGGCATCACAACATGACTCTACAACTCAGGTATTTTATTCAATAGGCTCCGAGGAGCGAGATATTACAATCATGGGTCTCATGACCCAACATTCAGAGCATACAAGTCAAACCACATGCGGAAGCTTAACATGTCTGAGTACAGACAACTACAAATGAAAAAGGCTGAGAAGCCTGACTATCTACTAGATCCTGCCGAGGGCACAAGATCGTAGCTGAGGTAACAAGCTAAACGTCGAAGTCCACGTGAACTACTAGCGAGACTGAAGTCTCTCTGCAAAAACATAAATTAAGCAACGTGAGTACAAATGTACCCAGCAAGACTTACATTAGAACTAACTACATATGCATCATTATCAACAAGGGGATGGTGGGGTTTAACTGCAGCAAGCCAGCTTTGACTCGGTGGCTATCCTGAACTACGACTGCAAGTAACTCTTTTGAGGTGGCGCACACGAGTCCACATATTCACCATATCAATATACCACTATGGATCCGCTCCCGTCTCCCTACGAGAACGCCATCCATAGCACTCACGCTTATCTTGCGTATTTTAGAGTATCCACTTTCACTTTTCTATGAACTGTACAGACAACCCAGAAGTCCTTTACCGCGGACACGGCTATTCGAATAGATGATGTTAACCCTGCAGGGGTGTACTTCTTCACACACGCTCTCACCACTTACCGCCATTTACACGACATGTACTCGGCAACCTTCAAGCGGAAGCCCAGCGAGGGTGTCGGCCACGACCTGACTAACCACACAAGTCTCTCGTCTAGGTTTATCTCCTATTCGGGTTCCATCCGCAAGGAGATCCGGCCGGGGTGTCGCTCACAGCCCCAAACGATGTGTGCAGGGTTCCCAAGCCCACCTCGATGGGTGGATCTACGCTTGGTACACCGTGCCACGGTGCCTAGTCTGTCCCAAGCCCACCTGTACCGGGTGCCACTTGGTAGACTACTAACACTACCTACAAACACCAGAAACTAGTTGCAACTCCTGGACAGAGATCATGTTGATTAATAAGTCGAGAGGGGTCGAGTTACCGGAACCCAATGTGTGGTAGTAACTATTCATGGATCACTAACACAGAACTCAGTTCCTGAGGACGGTTTCAATGAGACAACCCACCATGTACTCCTACATGGCCTCTCACCACTACCTTTACCAAATCGTGTTCACACACTTAGCTCAACAGTAGGACATGTTCACACACCTCCAATTCATTCCTGATGAATCGGACCTGACACAACTCTAAGCAATAGCAGGCATGACAAACAAGCATGAATGAGTAGGCACATCAGGGCTCAAACAACTCCTACTCATGCTAGTGGGTTTCATCTATTTACTATGGCAATGACAGGTCATGCAGAGGATAAAGGGGTTCAGCTACCGTAGCAAGTAACAGTTGTACCATTGTTGTCCTAATGCAATAAAATAGAGCAGGAGCGAGAGAGTGGGATTGTATCGGAATGAACAAGGGGGTTTTGCTTGCCTGGCACTTCTGAAGATAATATAGTTCTTCATTGGTGTCATCGAACTCATCGTCGGAACCACGTCTATCGGGGGGGAACAAACACCGGCAAACAAGGAAGAACACAATCAATGCAATGCACAATATGATGCATGATCATGACATGGCAATATGCTGTTGATTGGGCTAATGCAACTAGCAGCAGGTTAAATGAAGTTGGTTTGAACCTTAGGTTCAAATTCAAACTCCATATGTGAAGGTTTAAATGTCATTATAAGATTTGGCCTAAGCAACAGCCATAAGTTGTTCTAACATGCATGAAAATGGTACGGATGGATAGATTGTATTTTTCTGATCATTTTTCATATATAATTTATTTCATTTGGAGTTACGGTTGAATTACTATGAATTTTTGAAGTTTTGGATATTTTCTGGAATTTCCTGAGTTAAAATTAATCCAGAAAATGAGTTATGGCGTCAGCACTACCTCACTGTGACGTCAGCAGGTCAACGGGCGCTGCTGCAGGTCAAACCTGACCAGTGGGGTCGACACGTCAGTGACACAGGTAACTAACAGGGTTAATTAATTCTAACTAATCAAATTAACAGCCACTGGGCCCACTGTCAGTGTCAACAGGGGTAATTAGTCCTAAACTAATCTAGTCAGAGGCGGGGCCCACGCGTGTTGACCCCAGGGAGGTCAAACCCCAGGTTGAATAGGTCAAACCTACCGGTGACATGACGCCGGCGAGGCCAGACGCGGCGGAGCAGCGCGAGTTTCGCGCTCTGGTGACCAAAACAACGGCGGAGGCATGCTACATACTGCTGGGGAGCTGCTGCATCCAGTGGTGCAAGTGGTTGGACACGGGGACGCTGGAAACGACTCCGGCGAGCTCGACAGCGGCGGCCGGAGTTCGGACGGGGTTGGGTTTGACATTACGATGCACGGGAGGAGGAGCTGGTGGTGGCTACGGGCTCCTGGTGCTGCGCTGAACACAACAGTGAGGTTGGCTTCCAGCCACTATGGCTCTAGCCACGACGGCTCCATGGTCGGTGGCGGGGAGCTTTCGGGTGCGGTGGAAACGGCGGCTACAGAGGCCAAGCGGGCACGGGAGCTAGGGGAGAGGAAGAGGAGCTCATAGCAGGGTCGGAGAGGGAGTCAGCGAGCTCGGGGAGGCCCTGTGGACGACGAATCGGGCGATGGCATCCGGCGGCCGTGGACGGGGAAGAAGGGTCGCGGCCTCGTCTTGGGGTCTTCCGGCCTTGCGGGGGTCGGCGGAGAGGTGCTCGGGTTCTAGGCGGAGCTCGTGGGCTGGTCAGAGAAGCGAGGGGGAGGTGGTGGCCGCGGCAGCAGCAAGCGGCGGCGACAGCAACGTTCGGTTGCAAGAGGGAGAGAGAGCAGAGGAGGGAAGAAGGCACGGGAGAGAGTGAGAGGGCCTGGGGGGGGGGGGGGAGCGTGGCGATGCCAGAGAAGGCCAGGGCGAAGCGGCAAGCAGGAGGTGGCCGTCGCGTGCGCGCGCACGTCGGGCACACGTCCTCCTGCCTACTGGCAGGAGGTTGAAGATGGTGGCGGCTGCGGTGGGCTGGGCCGCACAGTGCTGGACCAACACAGGAGCTGGGCCGGCTCTGGTGGGCTGCACAGGTAAGCACTTCTCTCTCCATCTCTCTTGTTTTTGTTTTCTATTTTGTTTCTGTGTTTTCGTTTAGTAATAATGCTAAACCATTTCATAAAGTCCTGGAAATAATTATGGGTGCTTTCTGAATTATTCCAGTGACCCATAACAATTTCCAACATTCTTGGAGCATCTAATATATATATATATATAGCATTTAAATAGCCCCAATTCAAATATGTTTGGATTAATTCAAAGTCCAATATGTCCTGCAAAATGTGGACCATTTTTGGTAGATGCTTCCACCTTGATCCAGAAATGATGAACATTTTTAAAGGGCATTTTGAAATCATTGAAAAATATTTTGGTTGAACCTATTTGAATTCCTTTTGATGCTACGGTTTGAACACCCCCATTTCAAATTTCCATGAAAGTTAAACATGAAGCAAGCAAGATGCAAACACTAGGCAGTACCAGAAGCTAGGGATGTGACAGGGACCCCCTTTATAAGGGCCGGGACCCGACCCCCTCGCCTCCTCATCGCGCCGCCGCCCCGCGCACCACCACCGCTGAGGTCCGCCGCCGCCGCCGCTGCCTGCTGCTGTCGCGTTGCGCTCCGCTGCCGCCGGAGCTAAGCCACCGCCCGCCCGATCCCGCTGCCCCGTTGACCGCGCCGAACCGCGTTGGCCGGTAAAAACAACCTCGGTTTTCTTCGGTTCTTTTTGGTTTTTTTCGGTTTGTTTCTGTTTAGGGTTTAGAACGATTTTTCGTTTTTGTTTTAGTTTAATTAGTGAACGTTCACCCCTTTGTTCATTTTAATGAATGAATTCGTCCGTTTAGTTATGTTAACGAACATTCGTTCCGTAGATTTTTTTAGTTTTATTTTCGGCCAGGGACCTATCCGCAAATAGTTTTCTCGCGATTTAGCCCCTGATCTTAAAACTAGCGTAACTTTTTGCTTGTTTATCCAAATTAGATGAAACCAACGCCTAAATATTCTTAACAATCTCTTATTTCTGGTTAACCAACTTGAACATGATTTTGACAATTTAAAATTTGAGTTTAGTTCAGATTAGTATACGATCTTGTTTTGTTTGTATCTTGAGTTTCATATCTCCGTTTGAGTCGTTTCTTTTTGCAAATCATAGCTAATCACTTGTACGTACTATTAAGATCTAATCCACATGAAAATAATGCTGTTAGGTTTTGTTTTCTGTTTAGTTTAGCCATTTGCTTGTTTCGTGTTGGATTTGGATCTTTTCTCGATTTTTTCTTTGTTTCGTTTGAGTGATTGCTTATGTATGCTATTGTTTGTCTATGCTAGATTATCCGGAGTGTGAAGCTTGTTACTACGATCTCTATAGTTTGCATATCGTCAGCAAGGCAAGTTACACTTTGATCATACTCTTCTATACCCAGTTTTTTACTATGCATTAGTATTGTCCCTCAAATATTCGCATGAGTAGGATTGGAAACATGTGATTTGGTTGTAGTATTGTGAGGTAGGAACCTAATACCTTTTGATCACCCCGGGAATATACGTTATGCTCTATTATTGCTTAGCCATGCTCGTAGACGGGGATTGGATTGTGATTCACATGGAAGTTATGATAGTTATTAATATTGGATAACATTAAGGCGACAACTTGAATACACATCTGGGTGGATTGGTTGGGGCACCTGGACAATCCAGTGCTTGTCCATTAGGGAAATCCTAGAGTACCCGTGTGATTTTTCGCTGGTTCACCACCCAGGCTCAATGGGATCATATGATATTTCATGCCTAGAAACTTCCGTGTGCAGCCACAAGCCATTATGGGCTCTGGCATAGTTGAGTAAGTGGCATGATCTCTCGAAGAGGTGGACTAGCATATGTAGGGGAAAGTAGGTGTACCAATCTGCCCGGAGTAGAGAGTTAATGCTTCAAAAATACTATGTCTCAATCTTTCGATCACGGATGCGGTCAAGTATTATGGGGAAAAGTGTGCAACCTTTGCAGAGTGTATAAACTAATCATGGTTAGCCGTGTCCCCGGTTATGGACATCTTGAGTATCTGGAATTGGATATTATTGTTGATCTCATCACTCTTTAATAAATTGAATTGGGTTTAATGATGATACTTGTTTAATTGGGATTTGAGTTGGAGGAACCTTCTAAAATATTGGACTAACTTGGGAGTAGTTTAAATAAAATTTATTCCTTTGTTGTAGGGAAAAACTAGCTTTATGCAAAATCATAAACTTAGAGCCTCCACCAGCCAAATATTGCATGTAGATATAGTTCTTGTATTCATTGCTTTATGGTGTAACTCTGCCAGCATATTCAATGTGCTGACCTACACGGCTGCAATGTCTCATGTTGTAGACTACTCAGACGATGAATAAGGTGCGATAGGTCGTTGTCATGCACTCAGTTATGTCGTTGGAGTTGAAGGAGTCATTTACCTTCAAATCTTCCGCAATTATTTAGTTTAGATGGCCTTCAGCCATATATTCTTTGTGTAATCATACTCTTTATGAGTACTCGATGTAATAAGTGTGTGATTGAACTTTGTTACAATTCCTCGAGTACTGTGTGTGTCAGCATTACCGATCCAGGGATGACACTTAAGCACAGAGACTTCGGTCCATTGGGATCATGGTCGCTACAAGATGGTATCGGAGTACATGCTGATTGTAGGACGCGACCACTAGAATAAGCCACATAATTTCTCTTCTCTGCTCATTTTTAATTCTCCTCTATTTCTACTCTATAGATGGCGGACCCTAGTAACAAGTTCACTCAGCCAGATGATGACACCCCTTTCAAACGACACTTGAAGGAAGTCACTAAGTACTTGAACATCGGACTACCAAGCTTCACTGGGACTTTCTCTACAACTTTACTGGAAGAGGAGCGCTAGAAGATCAAAGTCTAGGTACCTGGGAGGACGTTTGCGCCAACAACGGAGCCTATAGATTTCTACCTGGACACACCAAGCTGGAGTTTGGGAAAGAGCATGGCAGCCCACATCACTTTTGGATGCATATGTGAGGTGTATCACAAGGAGCTGGAAAATACCATTTATCAAATATGTGGCCACCGAGACAAAGAATGGGAGATGATTCGTACCAGGAAAGATGGATCAATTGCAGCTTACATTCAGGAGATGGGTGATCACATTCGCCGATAAGAGAATCAACTGTGCTTCAACATGAAGAAGAATATCGATCTAGAAGAGGAACTCAAGTTTACATGCGATGGATATGAGGAAGAAATTGTTGTACTACTGGAGAAGCATGAAGAATTGAAGTGGAAGCTAGGACTACCCGTGGAGAACCATAAGCGAGAACCTGCAAAGGAGATCCGTTCGGAGGACTACATCATCTTGGACGACACCGACACGAACAGTGATGCAAATGATGACAGTGGTGACGACTACATTGACGAAGCTGGAGCATATATCATGGAGTCTTCTTCCGATCAAAATTTCTAGACGACCACCATGTTATTAGTAGTATTCTTCCAAGTAGTTAGCATCGATCGAGTTTGTAATCATAGTTTAGATCATATGTGTGAACCTTGTGTGTTATTGAATGAAGTGAATTGTTTGTGTTTGTCTCATGTGCATATGGGTAGTGAATCTCTCTTAGACCTTATTCTATTCTATTTTCTCACCCCTTCTAACCCATCAGATGCCTCCGAGACGTGACAATGGATTCATATTCCCACCGGAGCTCACTCAGTTGATCCAACAACAGAATGCCTTGATGCAGATGCTAGTTTAGAACCAGAACCAAGGCAACAACAACAACAACAACAACAACAACAACAACAACAACAACAACAACAACAACAACAACAACAACAACAACAACAACAACCCACCACCACCCCCTGTTGACAACCTAGCCCATTTTATGAGGTTGAATCCACCAGTGTTCTCTAGCAGCATCGAGCCGATTGTTGTAGATGATTGGCTCCATAAGATTGGAAGAGAGCTGACTACTGCAGGATGCACAGATGCAGAGAGAGTGCACTTTGCCGCACATTAGCTTGATGGACCCGCAACATCTTGGTGGGAGAACTTCACCACCACTTACCCCATTGATATAGTTACATGGGATAAGTTTCAGCAGGCTTTTCGCACCGCCCATGTTTCAGCAGGATCTATGAGCATGAACAAGTGCGAGTTTCACAAGTTGCGCCAAGGAGGACGTATAGTGGGACAATATGTGGATGAGTTTAACAAGTTAGCCCGTTATGCCCCAGATGATGTGGCCACAGATGCCGCAAAGTAGGAGAAGTTTCTTGAGGGACTTAATGATGAGCTGAGTATGCAGTTGATGGTGGCAACCTTCAACAACTACCAGGAGTTGGTAGATAGGGCCCTCATGATAGAAAGCAAGCAACAACAGATTGACAGTCGCAAGAGGAGGTATGGACAGGGGAGGTACACTTCTAGAGTGTCACGCCCAAGATGCGACCCTATCCTAAAGGAACTCGAAGGTCCCACCAAGGATAGAAGCGCATCTTGAAGACGCTTTTGCAAGGTGGATATCATTACATCAACATTACATAATAGATGGGGATACATACAAGAGGCATACAATGCCACATGAATACAACATCATCTTACATAAGAGCACCATCCGACTACGGATGAAACACAAACAGAAACTCAAACAACATCCACCCTACTAGCCCAGGCTGCCGACCTGGAACCTATCCCCTGATCGAAGAAGAAGCAGAAGAAGAACTCCAAAACAAGTAAACATCGCTCTCGCGTCATGATCATCGCATAACCTGTACCTGCAACTGTTGTTGTAGTAAACTGTGAGCCACGAGGACTCAACAATCCCATTACCATGGGTATCAAGACTAGCAAAGCTTAATGGGAAAGGAAGGGGTAAAGTGGTGAGGTTGCAGCAGCGACTAAGCATATATGGTGGCTAACATACGCAAATAAGAGCGAGAAGAGAGCAAGCAGAACGGTCGTGAAGCTAGCAATGAGCAAGAAGTGATCCTGAACTCCTACTTACGTCAGTCATAACACAGAAACTGTGTTCACTTCCCAGACTCCGCCGAGAAGAGACCATCACGGCTACACACGCGGTTGATGCGTTTTAATTCGAATCAGGTGTCAAGTTATCTACAACTGGACATTAACAAATTCCCATCTGCCACATAACCGCGGGCACGACTTTCAAAAGATAATACCCTACAGGGGTGTCCCAACTTAGCCCATGATAAGCTCTCGCGACCAACGAAGGATATTCCTTCACCCAGGAAGACCCGATCAGTCTCGGAATCCCGGTTTACAAGACATTTCGACAATGGTAAAACAAGACCAGCAAAGCCGCCCGATGCACCGACAATCCCGATAGGAGCTGCACATATCTCGTTCTCAGGGCAACACCGGATAACTCAAGCTACGAGTAAAACCAACCCTCAAGTTTCGCCGAGGTGGCCCCGCAGGTTGCTCGTTTCGGACCAACACTTAGAGAAGCACTGGCCCGGGGGGGGGGGGGGGGGGGCTATAATAAAGATGACCCTTGGGTTAACTACTCCCAAGGGAAATGTAGGAGGTGGTGAGGCAAATGGTAAAACCAAGGTTGGGCCTTGCTGGAGGAGTTTTATTCAAAGCGAACTATCAAGGGGGTCCCATAAATCACCCAACCACGTAAGGAACGCAAAATCCGGGAACATAACACCGGTATGACGGAAACTAGGGCGGCAAGAGTGGAAGAAAACACCAGGCATAAGGCCGAGCCTTCCACCCTTTACCAAATATATAGATGCATTAATTAAATAAGAGATATTGTGATATCCCAACATAATCCTGTCCACCATGGAGCAATCTTCAACTTCACCTGCAACTAACAACGCTATAAGAGGGGCTGAGCAAAAGCGGTAACATAGCCAACCAATGGTCCACTAGGAAGGGTGCAAAAGGTTAGAGGCTGACATGGCAAATTGGGAGGCTTGATAAACCGGTGATATGTAGAGCAGCAAAGCGATAGAACGAAGCAACTAGCATAGCAATGATAGTAGTGAGATCCAGGGTAGCGGTCATCTTGCCTGAAATCCCGCAAGGAAGAAGAACGAGTCCATGAAGAAGATGAAGCCACGAAGACGAACCAAGCGTAGACGAACGAATCCTCACGATCGCAACGAAACGGAAACTATCGAGAAGAAGCACACAACATGGTAAACACACCACACATAGACAAGACATGATGCACAACAAGCATGATGCATTACAAAGCTACATGAAGCTACTCATGGCAAGAGACGATGCATACAAGAGCAACACATCAAAGCAAGTTTAAATGAGGCCGGAAACAACATATAACAATTCCGGTAAGTCCTCATATGTAAATTTCGAAGTTGGTCCATATCTGAATAACCCTTATGTTCAACTTGTTAAACAGCAAGTTAAGATGCACCAAGAGAATCTACACGAAATTCTAGTCAACTTACATATAAAGTTCATTTAGTTCAGAGCTACGGCCTAGAAGATATGAGCAAAACAAGTTAAACATGGCATTGATGCAAAAGGCATTCAAATATCAAGCAAACACCTCAAAACAAGGATGCAACATGATAATATGAAGCTACATGCAAAAACAAGCAAGTTTCATATAGAGCACACTCAAAACGGAGCAACGGTTCAACACATACACTCTATACAAGTTTAAAGGACAAGCTGTCCAAAACAGCAACTAGGCATATTGCAAGCATCAAAGGAATAAGATACAGCACCCCAACATATGAACAAAAGGCATGGTCATGAAGTACAGACAAATCATGACAAAACACAAACACTGAGCTATCTCCAGAAATCACTAGAACATGCTCAAAATGACATGGCCAGATTGCAAATAATAACAGTTTCAGACTTATCAGAAAATAACATCAGGTTGCAATGTTTAGAGCTATCAAACAACATGTCACAGGAACTTATAATGGAAAACCAAGGCATGGCATGCTACTACTAAATACATAGAACAAAAGTCCCTTACTGACCATGAGCCAAAAGGGCACAGAAAATATGATGGCACCCATGTAAACATGGCAAATGATATGACAGATTCACACATGGCAGGAACAACGATAAGTAGGCATGTTGGTGAGCTTGAACCACTCATCACAGAGCAATACATGGCATGGCAAAGCAATCAACAGTAAGAAGACATGTTTATGAATCTAAGCATGGCAAGAGCAAGTTCATAGGGTGCATGGATCACTACCAACAATCATGGCAACATTGAACTTAAAGTTAACAGGCTGACAGAAATATTATTTAGCAACTTTGGAACAAGATAACAACAAGTTACAGCAAGCTATAAATGCAACCAGGGGCATGGATGGATAGATCATGACATGTATAGCAAATTATCCTTAGTGAACATATCCAGATTATGCATAGAATAACTTGTAGCAGCAGGTTTACATGGCATCACGAAATAACAGATTCAGCCTAGCAAAACAGCAACAGCAAGTACCCTACTTAACAAGCTCGATGCACTCAGTACAGGACTCAAAAAAATACATGGATGGCACCTCTGTAAAGATGGCATGACATAGTTCAAAACACATGTAGACATCAACCTCATAGGATGCCCCCATCAAGCATGGCAAAAATGACAAATCAGCATGTTATAACAGTTTCAGCAGATTAATATTATATAACACTCTTGCAACGATGATTCAGGCATCAAGATGGACTCAAATGAACATGATGCAATGGAATGAAATGAAGTACTAGTCGAGGCGAACAATTTGACATATTACACGCATGAAACGGAACAGTATGCAGCAATTTATGATGCAATGAACATGGCATGATAATGTCAAAAATATTCAGGGACTTGGGCAAAATTCGGGGTCAACCTCGTGGATCTGGCACAGATTGCAAGGATCGCCGGAGCTGGACGTGGTGGTGGCCGGTGAGGTGTCGGGGAGGCGGATCCGGACCGGATCTCGCCGGATCCGGCCGGATCCCGGCGAGGGGAGGCGGAGGAGGCGACGGGGCGGCTCAGCCCCGGCGAGGCGAGGTCGGCAGGCGGCAGGATGGCGGCTGGAGGCTGCGGCAGGGGCGAAGCCGGGCGGCAGGGCACGGGCGTGCAAGGGCGGCGACGAGCGGAGGTGCGGGCGCTGGACGCAGGTCGTCGGGCACCGCCGGCGAGCGCCGGGGTGGCGAGGCCGCGACCGGCAGCGGGATGCCGCGGCGGCGATGGGCGGAGCATGGGCGGCGGCGCTCGCGGGATGGGGCACGCCCAGATCGGGCCCGGGGCGGGCCGGCCTCGGGCCCCGACGGGCCTGGCGGCGGGGCGCGGCGGCTGGGACAGGTGGCGGGCTCCGATTGGCTGCGGGCAGTGGCGCGATGACGTGGCGGCGGCTGATTCACCGGGGTGAGGTGGAGGCTGGACATGTCCGGCGGGATTGGACATGTCCGGCGGCGGGAGGAGTTTGGCTAGGGTTTGGACTGCGCGAAAATTCGGGGAGGGGCACATATTTATAGGTAGAGGGAGCTAGGAGAGTCCAAATGAGGAGCGGTTTTCGCCCACACGATTGTGATCGAACGACCGAGAGCATGGAGGGGGTTTGGATGGGTTTTTGGGCCAGTTTGGAAAGGTGTTGGGCTGCAACACAAAGAGGGCTTTTACGGTTACCCGGTTAACCGTTGGAGTATCAAACGACCTCCAAATGGCACGAAACTTGACAGGCGGTCTACTGGTGCTATACCAAGGCCGCTTGGCAAACCTCGGGCCATTCCGAGAAAGTTTAACACCCGCACACAACAGGAGACAAAAAGGGGAACGCCGGAGGACATAGGAGTGTCGAATCGCAAAACGGACAACGGGGAAAATGCTCGGATGCAAGAAACAAACATGTATGCAAAATGAAATGCACATGATGACATGATAAAATGCAACACACAAGCAAATGACATGGCAACGACAGCGAATAACTGGAATACACCTGGCGCTTCGAATCCGGGGCGTTACATGGAGCTCAACAAAAGCCCGGCTATTCCCCATACTTGGGACGACATACTCACAACCATGGATGCCATAATGATGGAGGACATACGCACAATGGAGGAAGTTCGCACAACCACAATGGCCCCAAGAGTGGCAATGGGAATGGAGGAAGCAGCAGTCAGAATCGTTCCAACCCCGCAACACCAGGCAAGAGGGATCTGAGCCACATTACTTGTTTCATGTGCAAGAAGACCGGACATTATGCCACTGAATGTCCTGAAGCAAAGAATGGAAATGGCAATGGAGGTTCTACAAAGAAGCCCAACCCCTTCACCAAAGGTCAGGTGAACCACGTCAGTGTGGAGGAGATTGAGGATCAACCCGACACAGTTGTCGGTAAGTTTTTGATTAATGCATTTACAACACTTGTTCTTTTTGATACTTGTGCATCTCATTCATTTATATCAAGGGGATTTGTGGATAAGTATAAGTTGCCAACATTAACCCTTAAGTCACCTATGTTAGTAAGTTCCCCAGGGGCAGAGTATATGGCTAGTAGGGGATGCTATCAGTTGCCAATAACCATAGGTAGACATGTTTTTCCCACTGACATGATTGTCCTAGAGTCACAAGGATTGGATGTGATACTAGGCATGGATTGGCTACCCAAGTTTAAGGGAAACATCGATTGCGCCAGTAAATCAATGTTTCTCACCACCCTGGAAGGAAAGAGGATCAAGTATGTGTCTAGGCATGCGTCGAGGAGGACTCAAGTGAATTCCTTATCAGGAGTTGTTCAGGAGGAAGTACCAGTGGTAAAGGATTACCCCAATGTATTTCCAGAGGAGTTACCAGGCATGCCACTGGATCGAGACATTGATTTTTTATTGAGTTATTGCCAGACACCGGACCAATATCCAAGAGACCGTATCGGATGCCCGCAAATGATCTGGAGGAAATTAAGAAGCAGATTAAGGAGTTACTGGAGAAAGGTTATATTCGACCAAGTTCATCACCTTGGGGTGCCCCAGTGCTTCTAGTTGAGAAGAAGGATGGATCTTTGAGGATGGTTATTGATTATCGTGCGCTGAATGAAGTGACTATCAAGAACAAATATCATCTGCCGATGATCAATGATTTGTTTGACCAGCTGCAAGGAGCTAAAATTTTCTCCAAGCTTGATCTTCGATCAGGTTATCACCAGTTGAAGATCCGAGAGTAGGATATACCTAAGACAACTTTTACCATGAGGTATGGGCTATATGAGTATACAGTTATGCCATTTGGTTTGACTAATGCCCCTGCCTATTTCATGAGTATGATGAACAAAGTGTTCATGGAGTTTTTGGATAAGTTCATCGTGGTGTTCATTGATGACATATTGGTCTACTTGAAGAATGATGAAGATCATAAGGAACATTTGCGTTTGGTTCTGAGAAGCTCAGGGAACATCAGTTGTATGCCAAGTTCAGCAAATGCAAGTTTTGGTTAAAGGAAGTTGGATTTCTCAGACATGTTATATCCGGAGAAGGGATATCAGTAGACGCTACCAAGGTTGCTTCTGTCACTAAATGGTTGGCACCCACCTCAGTGGGAGCAATCATAAGTTTTCTTGGACTCGCAGGTTATTACCGGAGATTTATTAAGATTTTTCCAAGATTGCGAAGCCCATGACGGAGTTATTAAAGAAGGACACCAAGTTTAAATGGACTAAGGATTGTGAGGCTGGTTTTCATGAGTTGAAGAAACGTTTGGTTACAACCCCAGTGCTGATTCTCCCAGATATACGCAAGGATTTCCAAGTGTATTGCGGTGCTTCACGTTGAGGACTTGGAGGAGTGCTTATGCAGGATGGAAGAGTTGTTTCATATGCCTCAGATAGCTTCGACCTCATGAGTTGAGTTATGCTACACATGATTTGGAGTTGGCAGCTATAGTGCATGCGCTCAAGACATGGAGACACTTTCTCATCGGAAACCGTTGTGATGTATACACGGATCATAAGAGTTTGAAGTACATCTTCACGCAGAAGGAGCTAAACCTCGGGCAAAGGAGATGGTTGGAGCTCATAAAAGATTATGATATGAGATTGCATTATCATCCCGGAAAGGCCAATGTCGTAGCAGATGCATTGAGCCTCAAGAGTTATGTTAACACGCTCATAACCGGAGGATTACCTAAGGAGTTAGTAGACGAACTTCGAGAGCTATGCTTGGAGATAGTTCCGAGAGGTTATGTTGCAACATTGGAAATTCAGTCTACCTTGCTGGGTAAGATCAGAGAAGCCCAGAAGACGGACAAGGAGATTGTTGAGATAAAGGAAAGGCTAAAGGATTTCATGTGGATGAGCACGACACCTTATGGTTCGAGGATCGTATATTTGTGCCTAATGACCCTGAGATCAGGAAGTTGATCCTTCAGGAGGCTCATGATTCGCCTTACTCGATTCACCTAGGCAACACCAAGATGTATCTAGATTTGAAGGAAAGTTTGTGGTGGAGAGGAATGAAGAAGGATATTGCCGAGTATGTAGCAGTATGTGATGTATGTCAGAGAGTTAAGACAGATCATTAGAAACCAGCGGGATTGCTACAGCTGTTGCCAATACCCGAATGGAAGTGGGATAAACTTGGCATGGATTTTATCATGTGATTACCCAGGACTCGTTCAGGCTATGACTCTATCTGGGTTGTAGTTGATCGCTTGGCGAAAGTAGCCCATTTCATCCCTGTGAAGACAACTTATACGAGTGCTAAGTTGGCGAAGATATACATCACCAGGATTGTATGTCTGTATGGAGTTTCGAGGACCATCATATCAGACAGAGGAACACAATTTACTTCAAAGTTTTGGAATCAGTTGCATGAAACTTTGGGTACTAGGCTAGAGTTCAGTACAATCTTTCATCCACACACAGATGGAAAAACCGAGAGAGTCAATCAGATTCTGGAGGACATGTTGAGAGCTTGTGCGCTAGATTATGGATCTAGTTGGGATGACAATTTGCCCTATGTAGAGTTCTCCTATAACAATAGTTATCAAGCCAGTTTGAAGATGCTCCCTTTCGAAGCTTTGTACGGAAGGAGGTGCAGGATACCGTTATCGTGGGATGAAGTTGGAGATCGATAGTTGTTCGGACTAGATTTAATCAGAGAGTCTGAGGAGAAGGTTAAGCTAACCCGAGACCGACTCAAGGTATCCCAATCTAGGTACAAGAGTTATGCAGATACAAAGAGCAAGGAGGTAGCTTATGAAGTCAGAGACAGAGCATATCTTCGTGTGTCCCCACTTCAAGGATTTAAATGTTTTGGAGTCAAGGGAAAGCTAGCACCACATTTTTTTGGGACCATACAGAGTTTTGGAATGTATGGGAGAAGTTGCCTACAAGTTGGAACTACCAGAAGGATTGTCAGGAGTTCATGATGTGTTTCATGTTTCCCAGTTGAAGAAGTGCCACGCAGAGATGGCCGACATTCCTCTGAGAGATACAGTGCCACTGGAAGCAATTCAGTTGGATAGTGATATGACCTATGAAGAGAAGCCAGTCAAGATTCTCAAGTTTTCCAGTCGAGTTACTCGCAGCAAGGTTATCAAGTTTTTGCAAAGTTCAGTGGAGCCCCCATACCGAAGAGGAAGCCACCTCAGAGCGAGAATAAGACCTTCGCAAGGACCACCCAAACCTTTTTGCTGACCAACCTGAATCTCGAGGGCGAGATTCATCTTAAGGGGGGTAGGTTTGTAACATCCCAATTTTCAGTTTGGATTTTATACATAGATCATCATATGCATATCATATTTTATTTGCATTTTGGTTGTGATCCTAGAAATCTTAAGCAACTCAAGGACCCAAGGAGAGAGTTGGAGGTTTCACAAAATTTTCATATTTTAATTTAGTTCAAATTTGAAAAGAGGATCAATTTGATTTTAATATTTTCTCTCCAATTATTTCCCACAATAAAAATAAATGAGAGAAGATAATATGACTTCTTCAACATAAGAGAAATATTGTAGAAGAAATTTTATCATCAAATTATTATTTTATTTGTATTTTATTTGAATTAGAGAAAAACATGCATTTTTGAAATTGCATTTAGTCCAGAAAAATCTTCATCTTGTCATAAATATTAGGTTTGGACGGTGAAAAGTGTTTCTGGAATTTTTAGATTTTTTAAATATTTTATTAGGATTTTTCTCAGCGACGGGATTATTGAAAAAAACTTCTTCGGACCGAACTGGGCCGAAGGCCCAGCCAGCATAGCTCGCCCGTGTCGCCTTACTTCGCTGCGACACCGTGCGGGAGCCGGACTCGCCGGAGTCCGGGGCCGCCCCACCTCGCCAACCCCTCCTCCAAGTCAGAGGAGCCCGGGACCCACTTTATAAGGGCCGGGACCCGACCCCCTCGCCTCCTCATTGCGCCGCTGCCCCGCGCACCACCGCCGCCGAGCTCCTCCGCCGCCATAGTTCGCCGCCACCGCTGCCTACTTCTATGCTTCGCGCCGCCGCCGTCCCGAGTCGCCGCCCGCGTCGCCGCCACCTGTTGCCGTCGTCCCACCGCCACCGGAGCCGAGCCACCGCACCATTGACCGCGCCGAACCGCATTGATCAGTAAAAACCAACTCGGTTTTTCAGTTCTTTTCAGTATTTTTTCGGTTTGTTTCGGTCTAGGGTTTAGATCGGTTTTTCGTTTTTGTTTTAGTTTAATTAGTGAATGTTCACCCGTTCGTTTGTTTTAACAAACGAATTCGTTCGTTGGGTTCTGTTAATGAACGTTCATTCCGTAGATTTTTCTTTTTAATTTTATTTTTGGCCAGGGACCTATCCACGAATAGTTTTCTCGTGATTTAGCCCCTGATCTTAAAACTAGCGTAACTTTTTTGCTTGTTTATCAAAATTAGAAGAAACCAGCACCTAAATCTTTGTAACGATCTCTTCTTTCCAGTTAACCAACTTGAACATGATTTTGACCATTTAAAATTTGAGTTTAGTTCAAATTAGTAAACGATCTTATTTTGTTTGTATCTTGAGTTTCGTATCTCCGTTTGAGTCGTTTCTTTTTGCAAATCGTAGCTAATCACTTGTACCTACTGTTAAGATCTAATCCACATGAAAATAATGATGTTAGGTTTTTTTTTTCTGTTTAGCTTAGCTATTCGCTTGTTTCATGTTTGATTTGGATCTTTTCTCGATTTTTCTCTTTATTTTGTTTGAGTGATTGCTTATGTATGCTACTGTTTGTCTATGCTAGATTATCTGGAGTGTGAAGCTTGTTACTACGAATCTTTAGAGTTTGCATATCGTCAGCAAGGCAAGTTACAATTTTATCATACTCTACTATACCCAGTTTTTACTGTGCACTAATATTGCCCCTCAAATATTTGCATGAGTAGGATTGGGAACATGTGGTTTGGTTGTAGTATTATGAGGTAGGAACCTAATACCTTTTGATCACCCTGGGAATATACGTTATGCTCTATTATTGCTTAGCCATGCTCATAGACGGGGATTGGATCATGATTCACATGGAAGTTATGAGAGTTATTCATCTTGGATAACATTAAGGTGGCAACTATAATTCACATCTGGGTGGATTGGTTGGGGCACCTGGAGAATCCAGTGTTTTGTCCATTAGGGAAATCCCGGAGTACCCGTGTGATTTTTCCTCGGTTCTCCACCCAGGCTCAAAGGGATCATATGATATTTCATGCCTAGAAACTTCCGTATGCAGCCACAAGCCATTATGGGCTCTAGTGTAGTTGAGTAACTTGCCTGAGCTCTCGAAGAGGTGGACTAGCAGATGTAGGCGAAAGTAGGTGTACCGGTCTGCCCGGAGTAGGGAGTTAATGCTTCAGAAAGACTACGTCTCAATCTTTCGATCATGGATGTGGTCGAGTCTTGTGGGGAAAAGTGCGCAACCTCTACAGAGTGTATAAACTAATCATGGTTAGCCGTGTCCCCGGTTATGGAAATCTTGAGTATCTGGAATTGGATATTATTGTTGATCTCATCACTCTTTAATAAATTGAATTGGGTTTAATGATGATATTTGTTTAATTGCGATTTGAGTTGGAGGAACCTTCTCAAATATTGGACCAACTTGGGAGTAGTTTAAATAAAATTTATTCCTTTGTTGTAGGAAAAAGCTGGATTTATGCAAAATCATAAACTTAGAACCTCCACCAGCCAAATATTGCATATAGATATAGTTCTTCCATTCATTGCTTTATAGTGTAACTCTGCCAGCATATTCAATGTGCTGACCTACACGGCTGCAACGTCTCATGTTGCAGACTACTCAGACGATGAATAAGGTGCGATTGGTCGTTGTCATGCACTCAGCTATGCCGTTGGAGTTGATGGACTCATTTACCTTTGAAGATTCTGCATTTATTTAGTTCAGATGGCCTTCAACCATATATTTTTTGTGTAATCATACTATTTATGAGGACTCGATGTAATAAGTGTGTGATTGAACTCTGTTATAATTCCTCGAGTACTGTGTGTGTTTGCATTACTGATCCAGGGATGGCACTTAAGCACACAGACTTTGGTCCATTGGGATCGTGGTCGCTACAACCTATGTGCCTAGATTACCCCAATGTCACATCAGGAATCCACAAGTTGATTACCAAAACATACATCAAGTGACTCACTAGAATGCCCCATTGTCACCATAGGCATCCACATAGAATACATGCATCAAGTGATCTCAAATCCAAAATATTCAATCCGATAATAATGAAACCTTAAAGGGCAAGACTCAATTCATCACAAAAAAGATAGAGAGGGAAGAACACCATATGATCCGGCTATATTAACAAAGCCCATGGTACATCAAAATTGTGCCCTATCAAGATTACGAGAGAGAGAGAGAGAGAGAGAGAGATCAAACACATAGCTACTGGTACATACCCTTAGCAGCGGGGTGAACTACTCCCTCCTCACCATGGGACCACCGAGATGATGAAGATGACCTCCGATGATGATTTACACCTCCGGTAGGGTATCGGAGAAGGCCTCCAAATGAGATTGCTTCAATATAGAGGCCTACGGTGGCGGTCTCAAATTTCTAGATTTCTTTGTGGGGTTTATGGATTTATAGCATTTTTCCGTATTGGAGTCATGCCAATCAGAGTTACAAGGGCCCCACAAGCTCAAACATCACTCCCTACCCCTAGGGTGCACGGGGTGAGCTTGTGGCCGCCTCATGGGTCTTCTGGTCCTTCCTCGAAGCTTCGGGGGTGTCTTATGTTCCAAAAAAAATCACCGTCAATTTTTGTGGCATTTGGACTTTGTTTAGTATGGATTTTCTGGAAAACCAAAAACCTGTAGAAGACAACAACTAGCGTTGGGCACTAGGTTAATAGGTTAGTTTCCAAAAATTATATAAAAGTACACCAAAACCATATAAAACTATTGTAAACATGGCATGAATACTTCATAAATTATAGATATGTTGGACATGTATTAGTGCACACTCGCCAAGCTAGGTATTACTAACGATTTCAATTTACTTTGTGATAATGTCGAGTTGCATTATTTTATTTATCAGGGATGTGACACATATGAACGCACGGCGCTTGAGTTTCTTAGTACTCTCTCACATAATGTTCGTCTTATGGCAAATACATATGAGGAGCAGCGGATCACTTTTCATCTCATGAACTAGGACTTCAACATCACTCTGGATGAGTTGTGTACTCAATTTGGCTTCACGAACAATGATGATGACATCCGTTATGTTTATGATTTTACTAAACCGCACTCGAGGCAATCTTTCTATCAGACGAGTTACCATGGCTCTAAGCAAGGAGCCAGTTGCATTGAAGGTTCTGCCATACATTATTTCTATTATGTTATCACTAATTTGTTGCAGGCACGAGGAGAGGTTTATAATATAAATGATGAGAATATGCTAGTTCTCGGGAAAGCAACTAAACCTGGCGTTGGTTATTCACCCAACTTAGGGGCAATACTTTTTCTACACCTCACACATTAAGAAAATCATGCACAAGGAGACATCATATGTGGAGGCATGATCACCATGTTGGCGAACTTCATTGGCCTGAACTACAATCATCTTCACCCCATTGTCGGTAACAACCTTGTTAATATCCGTGTTCTTTCTAGCACTGGAATGGTAGTAGTTCCCCGTGGTCTTCATTGCATTCAAATTCCCGGAGTAAGGTACTTGCTACCTACTCCTATTCCTAACCGTTTCCCTAGAGAAATGGGCAATCGCATTATGTGCCACAGGAAGGAGATGCAACTTTTGACCAAGAAGGTCTGGAACCTAAACAGGTGAATGAAGAACTTGCATTGATGACAAAGAGGAGCAGCCGCAGCAAGAAGCCTACACCACCTACACGGGCCTCTATAGTCTAAAAGGCTCCATCAATCACATGAGCAACCTTGCTGAATCCTTTCGAGACACATCCGCCTACATGAGTACAAGCTTCTGCAACTAGAGCCAAGGATGGGCTCCTGACCAGCCGCCACAATGATCTCACCAGTTTGGGCTTGAAAAAGCTTAAGCTTGGGGGAGGTCACTTCCACGTCTACACCAAGATGTGTCAGTGTTATTTGAATAAATTCTAATGAGGGTTGTACTTCAGCTCACTGAGCTTTGAAACACTACTCGTGTTGGTTCCAACACTTTGCTGTTTATTTGCTTTCATTTTTCTTTTTGCTGTTGTGATTTTTCGTTTGCAAGCTAGTTTTCAAAAAACCCCAAACCCCCCAAAAAATAAGTTTTATGTTGCTATTTTCTTTTGCCCCTGTGAGTTCGTTTGCATTCTTTTTTATATTGCAGAGGAGCCGATCTATGCCAGATAACGAGGAATGCAAGATTGAGGAAGAGAAGTGCGTACATTCATGACCGTGAAGGTATGTCCTACGACTCCCATCTTTTACACATGAAATGCTGATAATAGATGTGGTAATAGTATGTGTGATGTGTGCAAGAGGGAGTAAGTCTTGATAATTAAAACAAAGGTTTTGTTCTAGTAGCTAAAATAATTTTGTAGCCTTTGTTTTGTTTAATCTAGATAACCGAGACTTGTCGTGGGACAGTTTCTAAAACAAAATGATCTTAATCATGAATAACCATGCACAAGAGAAAGTCCTAAAAAACTTGGGTTTGAGAAAAATAGTAGAGAAGATGATGTTAGAAATGCTCAACCTCATATTTTTAATTTCATAGACTCAATAACACTTATGGATTAAGTTGTCTAGAGGAACTTAGTTGAAGGGTGAACGAGATTATGCCAAAAATCTTTGTTGTATCTCTTACATGGTGGTTCAACTTCTCACTGGTGCCATGGCCCTGCTACTATATGCACGTGTATGTGTGTAACTATGAATTCACGACCTTTATTGATGTTATGCTGAGAACTCCGCTAGCCAATGAATGACCCACTAGAGTTTCAGCTCGGATTTCATCTATGAGTTTGTTGCCGTATCTAGTGGCAACAACACATCAAATATTATTTAGCTTTCTCTTGAATGTGTGCGTATGTGGTAAATACCGGGAACTAATAATAAGAGCTCGAAAGAGTTATCAAGATCCATAGTTCCCAAAATTAAGCCATAACGAAACTCTATGCATGTTCACTTATTTGGCATAATCCCTTCACATGACAACCAAAGTATCAACAAATAATGATTGAAATAAAGTGCTTCAGAGCCTTGAGGATGAGAAATTCAGGGGTGTGTTAATGAGTACTCTAGAATCATGTTGGTCTCTACATACCTTTCAGCCCCTAATTTAAGTTTTCATGGCTCAATGAAAGAATAACTCTTCTGTGCATTCCCGACAAGCAAGTGTTAACTAGAGGAAATTGAATTAAGTATCGCAAAGTTGTTTTATCTAGTATAACAAAAACTTGGATTTGATTATCTTTGCTTCACTAACACTTGCATAATAACCATGCCACCGCTACAATTATGATAAATTTTTAGGTTAAGAAGCGGAGGGCTATCTAGGCGTACCGATCGTAAGTGAACCGAAACCTTCTTGTTATTTCGGTTTAAAAAACTGAGTTCCTTATGATTTGGATTACTCTTTATGTTGCTCGAGGACAATCAAGTTTAAGCTTGGGGGAGTTGATGAGTATTATTTTTACACTCCTCTAACCAGAGTTTAAACCGATATATCCATTAAGACCGAGATATTTGCTCCGATATTGCTTGTAATGACTAATGAATGGATATGATTCCAAAAATCCTTTCTTTATTTTGTTTCCACAGGTAATGGGCTATTTATGAACGAAATCAAGTCCGAACAAGGAAATTGTGACGCCCTGGATTTTGCCCCATTTTTCTTTTTCTTGGATTTATTGAATATTTGATTTGCATTTGGATTTTCAGTCAATTCTTTTGGACTTACCACTTGGAAATCCATTTGATTTTCTTCCAAGTGGGTTCTATTATCCCTCACTCTCATTATTATTCCATGAAATAATTTTCTTTAATGGCATAATATTCACTTTCCCTTTGCAAATGAAGGTTTGTTCACTAAGCTATGAAGCAACACTCATTTTTCCTTACTCATAATATTCTCAATAAATTCCCAAATATTCTTTGGATCATACCTCACCTTCCCATGTAAAAATATGCCTGGGTCATTTGGAAAATTTTAGCTAAGAAAAATGTTTTTGCTTCTAGACAGAACTGTCTCTTTTAGAAGCAAGTAGATTTTTCCTTGATTCATTTGGGCTGAATTTTTTTACCACATGACTACCTTCCTAGGAGATTCTTACACACCAATTTTTACTATTTATCTCCAAGTAATTTTCTCTCAGGTCTCATCACAAGTTTCTACCCAGAAACACTTCTTCCCTCTCCTTTCTTGTCCAACGAGCTAGATGTCGAGCTGAGGGTACACTGCAGCACCGCGTTGAAGGGACTACACCCTAGACATGGTCTCACAGCCTCAGATGCACCGCGTGTGTCAGTGCATGCGGTGACCGTGCATGTGCAGGGTGTTCGACAGGTGTTCGACACTCTCCGGACGCTGGGACGCTCCTACCACCTCCCGTTCACCCTCCTTGCACCATCGCAGCTACCTCGCACCACTTAGCATGCTCAGCTCTCTCCGCCTAGCACTTCTCTACCCCCCGGCGTCGGCAGACTACACGAAAGACGTGACCATGGCACATCCGTTAGGTATTGTGCGCCCACGTGAATATCTTGATCCACCTCGCGCGCTATAGACTTGGCGGTGTGCACACACTGTTCTTGGCATCATGTACTTCATCTACGTGTCGAGCCCAAGCCCCTCCCCCTCTCATTTTCTTCTGCAGCTCATTGCCAGTGGAGCTCGAGCTCAGCTACCTCGCCATCTATATATAGAACGCTTCCCGAGCCATTTCAATCATCCCAAACTTCTTCTCTGGCCACAAATCAATCTCCTAGCTAGTGCGGCAAGGCCGGGAGGGCCTCCTGCCGCTGATCCTTGCTGGAGTTGGCCGCGGACCCCCCACGGTTAACCTCCTGTTCCGGTGCTCCCCGTATTTGCCCACCAACTCAGACGTGTTCATGTTGACATCCTGAGCCCGACGGCGCCGCTGGTTCATCGGATTCGCGCCAGAATCATCAACTCCGATGAGCTCCGTTGCCTGGTGTCTCTAGAGAGGAACATTCTGATGTCGTGCGTCCACCTCTGTTGTCATTTCAGGTACATCCATGCTCGTTTTGATGCACTGGACCCATCCCCCTCCTCTCCGGTGGTCCCCGAGGTCTTCTTGCCGGAGAATCACCGGCGATAACACCGCCTCCTTTGTTCATCTCTCTCTCTCAAATCTGACAGGGCGGCCCCACCTGTCAGCCTCTCGGCCACTCACCTGAAGCGGTATAAGTGGATGCATATTTTGAGAATAGATCTTCGAAGTGGCTGCTTGTGGATTTTCTTAATTTCTGTTTAATTCATATATTTTGACCACAATTTTGACCAGAAATATCTCCCATAAGTACAAATGAGTTGATTCTTTTTGCACTAGTTTTGTAACGAGCTAAAGTTTCTGTATGCCAAGTTTGAGAATTTTTCTTGCTGTAGATAATTTCTGGTGCAATAAAAGGCTTTATGTGACATTTTCTTTTTGCATTTTAATTATTTTCAGAATGTTCTAGTTGGCTCAGAGAAGACCAGGAGTATTGTGACACTACTCAGAACTGAGGCAAGCCACAACAATCATTTGCAAGGATGGCATTGCAATATCAATGATTTTTACTTGAATTAAAATTCACTTTAATTGCATTTAGTTAAAATAATTTGTTATATAAAACTGGTGCATATTATTTCATCCATGTTATATCAATGTAGTAGAATGAATGTCATCTTAGTACTATGTGCAATAGAGATCATGTTATATGTTCATGCTAATGATCGTGCATTCATCTTTCATATCCATGACCCGTGCATTTCATTTCATACTATGACTTGAATTATTTTAAATTCAAGTTAAACATGATGTTAATTCAACTTGAACAAGTTGTTGATCGAGTCATAGTGCCACCGAATCGAGCTCACCAGTGCAACCACACTTTCCTGGATTGGGAGTCCCAAATTCAGTTTATTGTCATGCCTCTCGCTGGTGCCTCGAACTAGGGAAGGCTATGTGCTCGCTCTGCCCTGGCCTGGTAGGTAGCCATAACCTTGTGTGCCCGAAGTTGTATTGTACCATTGCCCCCGTTTGGGATCGTTTGCTTTAGTTTTATCCATGATGGTGGTCGGCCACAAAGGTGGCGGATGTCACGCAGTGACATCGAGGCCACCCAGGACTCATCCCAAAGGAGAGTTTGTTGGAGTGGCGGGGAGAGTGTCATGCAATGATTGGTTTTGTCAGAATGTCGTTGGTCCACCCGAATGGGAGCATGAGGCCATGAATTTCGTGGTGTGGGTATAGTGTACTAACCTCTGCAGAGTGTATAATCTATCTTTAGCTGTGCCCTTGATTATGGACACAATTCGTATTAGGTCACACCGTGGGTCAATGAAAATTAATAACCGACACACCCATAACACCGAGATGGCACATTCAAAAGTTGGTGATCTTGTGAGGGTCACTATGGTTGTTCCTAAGGTGATCGGGTCAGGATCATGATGGTAAGTTTTTTCTCGTGGTTATGAAGTAACCCAAGATGGTAAGTTGGTCCGAGGGACCGTGATCATTACACTGGTGCACTTCATGGATATAGTATCATGCTCATGTTCATGCATCCAACTTGTTAAATGCCTTGTTGTTGTTTGTCATATTTGCTTTGTTTGATGTGAGCTTGCGAGTACATTCAAAGTACTCACCTGGCATGTCATGCCAATTGTAGGAGAAGTCGTACCAGGAGTTGAAGTCGTTCGGTTCGTCGTGATCTAGGCCTTGTCCCAGCAGTGTCCCTGTGAGATGAAGTTTCGCTACGTGGGCGTTCCGCTACCGCATAGATGCTTCCTTATCATAAAGGTCCATGTCCTGTCTATTAAATAATGTACATAAGTGCAGCAGCACCGTGTGTGCTGCTTGGTCTCGTTTCCTTATTTTTGGGGATATAACTATTGGTATGACCCGCCGAGGAGGGGCCGGGTTATCCTTGCAAATATTCCTGAAGCACAAGACCTAGGATATAGATGGTGGTTTAGTTAAGGGCCCAAGGCCCAGAGGCGACTTAAAGCCCGTAGTGATAAACCGCCATGTATGCATTACTTGTATTGTAAGGCAAGAATAGTTAAGAGACTGAACCGAACACTGTTTATGAGCCGGTCGGGACTCTGTAGAGCCGCTAGGGCGTCGACCTCTGTATATAAAGGGACGACCCAGCGGCGGTTCAGGACAAGTAACATCAACTTGAGAGCCAGGTCAAGCGATTCACCCCCGGGTTATCGAGACATAAGCAATCCCACTCAAAACTGGATCGTAGGCTTTTACCTTCACCGTAAGGGGCCGAACCAGTATAAACCTCGTGTCCTTTGTCCCGATTAACCCCTTTAAGCTTACTAGTTGCGATGGCTCCACGACTAAGTCCTTTTGCTAGGACATCTGCCGTGACAATTCCACGACAGTTGGCACCCATCATGGGGCCAGCACACAGTGGATTTGAGTTCTTGAAAGGCAGCTTTGAAGGGCTCAAAGGATACGCTGTGGGCCGGATGACCAAGAGTCGTCGCGGCAAGCTCTACATCGACGATGCAGGCTCAGGCCTCGACGCCGGCTCAATTGAGTATGGGTACCGGTCCCCTTTGGCGGAATTCACGTCTTCATCGGCAAGATCGGTGTAGCGACCAGACCTCAAACAGTCTGATCTCTGTGCATCAGTGTCATCCCTGGATCAGTAAGTTGACACGCACAGTACTTGAAGGATTTATAACAGAGTAGCAATCACACACTTATTACATCAAATGTCTCAAAAGAGAACTTATTACAATAAATATGGCTTAAGGCCATCTAATAACGATAACAGCGGAAGGCTTGGAAGATAAGTGAGTCCATTAACTCCAACAGCATCATTGAGTATAGGACCACGATCCTAAGGCGTCTTACTCATCATCTGAAAAGTATGCAACATGAACGTTGCAGCCTGAAAACGGGTCAGTACATGGAATATGCTGGCAATGTAACACATAGAGAGTAATCAAATGACATGGCTATACTACATGCATATATGGCTGGTGGAAAGCTCTATGGTTACAGTTTTTGTGTAAAGCCAATTTTTCCCTACTGCAAAGGAATACATTTTATTTAACTATCATGGTAGTTGTTAAACATTGAGAATGGTTGACAGCATTCTCAATCCCAATTAAATATCATCATTATAAACCCAACAACATTAATTAAAGTAACATGATGAGATTCACATGATAATCCAAGTACTTTTTTTTGACAAAGGGTGACATGATAATCCAAGTACTAGATACTCAAAACATCCATAACCGGGGACATGGCTAATCATGATTAGTTTGTACACTCTGCAGAGGTTGCACACTTTTCCCCACAAGACTCGATCTCCTCTGTTTGTTTTCTCGCACTACATGGTGTTTGAGAAATGGATGACCGAGACACAGTCTTTCAGAAGCGCTAGCACCTTACGATTGGGTAGACCGTACCACCTACATCCCCTACATCTGCTAGTCTACCACTATAAGAGTTCGCACGACTTAATCAACTATGCTAGAGCCCATAATAGCATGTGGCTGCACATGGAAGTTTCTAGCATGAATAATCTTATGATCCCTTTGAGCCTGGGTGGCCGTCCAAAAACAAACAGGCAATCCTGGAATACCCAAGTGCCTCAATCCACCCAGATGTGTATTAAAGTTGCCACCTTAAATAAACCATTAATTAACAATCTCACATCTGTCATGGATACACTCACCCAATCCACGTCTACTAGCATAGCATGGCATAATTAGCAAACGTAGAAGTAACTCCCAAGGGTTTGATAATAAAACTGGTAATAGGCACTACCTCACCTACTTCCCAAAACCCACATATTAATCAGATCCTAATCATGCATTTGTTTGGGGATTGATCTAATGCATAAAAACTGGGTAGTAAAGAGGTATGATCAAAGTGTTACTTGCCTTGCTGATGATCCATGAAACCTAGGGATTTGAAGTAGCAAGCGGCGCAATACGGGTACTATATTGCAAACAAACAAACAAGCATACAATAAGTACTCATCTAATGCATAGGTAAAACTCAAATAAGAGATCTAACCAGAAAGTTCAACTTAAGAACACCGGTTTGCAAAAAGAATCAAATCAAACGAAGCAACGAAAGTCAAACGACGAAAGAAAAAAACTTCATAAACTAATCTGGACCTAAGTCAAATTTAACAGTAGCAAAAACTTATTTGAGTTGATTAAACGGAAAGAGGGTTTCGAGACGAAACTCTAGGCGCTTGAATCGCCTGATTCCGATAATCGAGCGAAAAGAAAACTGAAACAAAATCGGATCAGAAATCGCGATCAGAAAAACGCGGAATAAATCCGAGAAAAAGAAAACGACGAACAGATTAACGAACGAACGTTCGTTATTTAGATCTAAACGATGAACGCGTTCGTTAAAACGAACGAACGAGCGAACGCTTGCTAATTAACCTAAACCAAAAAAACCAATCTAATAAAAAAGGGATCTAAAAAAACCAGACCAAAACCGACGGAAAAACTGAACGGTTTTTCTAAAAAACGGCGGCGGCGGGGTCAACTTCGGCGTGCGGGTCCGGCGGCGGCGGCAGCAGCGGCAGCAGGCGACGGCGGCAGTAGGCGGCAACGGCGGCTAGGGTTTGGGACGGTGGTGGCTCGGGCGGGCTGGGGCTGGCGGCGTCCCAGGGTGGCGCTATATAAAGGCCCCGACCAGAGGAGTCCTGGCCGATCCCGGCCCTTAGTCGGTTCGGATTTTTTAAAAATAAATTTCGCGTAGAAAATCAAACGAAAGAAATACTAAACGGACTCCAAAAATCCCGAAATAAAATTTCCCCGACTTCTAAAATCAAGCCGGACAAGATGAACATTTATTTGGGGCCTAAATGCAATTTTGAAAAACGCGCATTTTTCCTAAATTCAAATAAAATAGCAATAAACACCAAAATAAAATCTTATTTGATTTTATCATTAAATCCTCAATATTTCTTTATTTTGAGAAAGTCATTCTATTCCCTCTCTCATATTTTTATATTTGAAATAATTGAAGATAAAATAAATAAAATCAAATTATCCTATTTTCAAAACTTGAGAAAACTCAAATATGAAATTATCGAAATCCCCAACTCTCTTCGTGGGTCCTTGAGTTGCGTAGAATTTCTAGGATCGAACCAAAATGCAATATGATATGCAATGATGATCTATGTATAACTTTCCAAATTGAAAATTTGGGATGTTACAATCGACAAGCCAGGCCCTGAGCCGGACATCTGCACCGACCTCATCGAGACGGCTTAGCGTGCGAGACCTGCCTGGGCTCCGCCTGCCGTGAAGCATGCCTTCGTGGGATGCATCCATGAAGGGCTCTTTGAAGGATCTGCATCTGGCGGTGAGACGGCCATCTACTCTGATGGCGGGTCATCCATAGGTGAGACAGATTCGTTATATCAACCGCAAGATGGCGGGCTTGGGGGTTGTTCTGATGGCAGCGGTTTCCGGATTGCTTCGAGCCGCCGAGCAGGGTTGGGATCTTCATGGCCGGCACACAACCTATCCAAGACTCCACAAGTGCGGCAGCCATGACCTCCGGGTCTGGACCAGCCGGGGCAGGAGGCCCTGTGCGCTCACCGGATCAGGTGCTGATGTATCTCATAGATAAGCTGACCACTCTGTTAACCGCCGTGGTCAACCCGGCAGATCAAGCTCGTCATGGTGCGGAAGTGGCACAGTTAAAATTGGATATGGTTCAGGCTAACAAAGACCTAGCAGCGGACGATGTCAGGATAACCGCAGAGCGGGCAGCTCTGGATGTTCAGGCTCAGCGGATTCAGGCACAGACTTTCCGGCTCACGCAAGATCAGAACGCATCTAATGAGGTCATGAGGAGAAGACATCAGAAGACTCAGTCTCGACTCCCCCCGGTTTATGATCCTCAAAACCTCTTTCATACACCTGGTGCAGGACCCAGTAACCCGCCGTGGCTCATCCCGCGTACTGAGGCAGACTGGGTTGCAACACCCGGAGTCGGGGCGCCGGTCCAGCCACAGGTGATGGGGCCTCCCCGCGTAAACATAGCTCCACCTCAGTATGTACCAACACCTCCGGGTCACTATTCTAACCCGTTGGAAAATATAATAGCGGCAGCAGCACGGCTGGCGGCTCTCCCAATTGATGGCGACTCTCCGGCGGTGGTTGAAACCCGTCGGGTCAGAGAACTTCTTCAGACGGCCTTAGCACAACAGGAGATGTACTCATACAGCTGGGACAAGATCCATTCGACTCCTCGTCTAAGACAAAGCCCGAGTTATAGCTGGCACATGGATTCAGCAGCCGTTTCAAGCAACATATGGCGCCGTAACTAGACAGGTGGGAATGACCGGGCGCGTCATGGGGCCTTTAACTAGGTAGATCAAGACAGAATACGACAAGAGGCTGAGCGGGCGGTGGCTCAGCAGGCGGCTAAGCAGGCGGCTCTGCTGACGGCTTACCAGCCATATCCGGTTTATCCTACGACTTCTATCGAGGTAGGTGTGGCCACCAGGACCAGACGTGTCCCCTGTCTAGTGCCGGCTCTACGTAACGAGCGCTTGCCCAAGGATTTTAAGGGACCTAGGAAGGTGCCTAACTACACGGCTGATTTACAGCCCGGGGCATGGATTGAAAGTTACGAGATGGCTATGGAGTTGTTGGAGGTCAGTGACGCTGCAATGGCCAAGTACTTTACCATGATGTTGCATGGGACTACTCGCACTTGGTTGAAAGGCCTGCAACCAAATTCAATCAGTTCAAGGGCGGAGCTAAGGCCCGGTTCATCCAGAATTTCAAGGATACGTGCAAGCAGCCCATGTCAATTGTGGATTTGACGAATTGCAAGCAAGAGGAGGGTGAGTCTACAACCCATTGGGTGCGCCAGGTTAATGCTATAATACATTTGTATGATAAGATGGATGCCGGCTCTGCAGTCTTAATGTTGGATAAAAAGTGCCGTTTTTTGCCTCTGAAACAAAAGCTGGGGTGGCTCAAGCGTGATTGTAATGATATGGGCACGCTGATGGCGGCTGTGGTCAAGTACGCCGTCTCTGTTAGTACCAAGGATCCCGAGTCTGACGATGACAAGACAGGGAAGGGAAAGAAGAATGGCAACGGCAAGGGCCCTCCGCACAACGTGGCAAATCAAGGTGGTAATAAACGTAAGGCTGACGGTAGTTTGGATTTTGTGGCTAACACTAGTGCGCAGGGTAACAACCAATAGCGTAAGGGGAGACCACCTCCCCAGTCTGGCGGGTCAGGCCCCACCCTTGAGCAGTTATTAAATGAGCCCTGTCTAAGGCACGACACTCAGCAGAAGCCGGCTACCCATTTATGGAAGGACTGTACAATCATGAAGGCCTTCAAGAATTCCAACATGTTCGATGGTAACAATGGACAGGGCGGCGGCTCAGGTGGCGGCGGTTTTCATGGCCTGGGCGGCGGTTCAAACCCCAATTTTCAAAATTCTCAAGGCAGTCAAGGTGGATATAACCGACAATCTGGCCAGAGTGGTCAGCAACAGCAGCAAGGCGGATACCAGAGCAATCCGAAGCAGCTAAATAGTGGGCAATATCACGAATTTACCACTAGTTTATGCAAACGAGACCAGAAGCTTCATAAGAGGGCTGTGAATGCTGTTGAGCCGGCAGTTCCTCGTTATTTGAGATGGTCTAAGCAACCTATTCTGTGGAGTAGGGAAGATCACCCTCCCCGGGTTGATAATCCGGGTCACTTAGCCTTGGTGGTGGCCCCTTAGGTGGATGGATATAAATTCACCAAGGTACTCATGGATGGAGGCAGCAGCATAAACATCCTCTATTATGAGACCTTCCGTCGCATGCTGTTAACTGATAAAAGCCTTAAGCAGTCCAACACCGTCTTCCATGGCGTTGTTCCCGGTAAATTGGCTTATCCAGTTGGTAAGATCGAATTGGAGGTAGCCTTTGGGGATGAATATGACTCCAGGGACGAGAAATTGACATTTGAAGTAGTCAAGATCAGAAGCCCATATCATGCTCTGTTTGGGTGGCCGGCTTATGCCAAATTCATGGCGCGGCCGTGTTATGTGTATCTACAACTCAAAATGTCGGGTCATAAGGAAACCATCACGGTGCACGGAAGCCGGAAGGTGGCCTTGGAATGTGAAGAAGGCGACGCGGCTTATGCTGAGTCGGTCTGTGCAACAGAAGAGTTAAAATTCTACAAGGACAATGTTGATCTGGCGGACATGACGTCTTTGAAAAATCCAACCATAGAGCATGAGCCAGTCATGAAGTTTAAATCGGCCGATGATACTAAACTCGTTGATTTTGTTCCAAGCGACTCATCCAAGCAGTTCAGTATCAGTGCTAATTTGGATCCTAAATAGGAAAGCGCGCTCATCGAGTTCATCCGTGAGAACTGGGACATCTTCGCATGGAATCCTTCTGATGCCAGGTGTACCGAGAGAACTCGCTGAGCACACTCTTAATATTGATCCAAAGTTTAAGCCGGTCAAGCAGTTTCTTCGGCGGTTCAATGAGGAGAGGCGGAAGGCCATTGGTGAGGAGGTAGCCCGGCTCTTAGCAGCTGGGTTTATCATTGAAGTTTTTCATCCAGAGTGGTTGGCTAACCCGGTGCTTGTGCTTAAGAAAAACGGCACATGGCGTATGTATGTGGATTACACGGACTTAAACAAGGCTTGTCCAACTGATCCTTTTGTTCTCCCTCGTATTGATCAAATCATTGATGCTATGGTGGGTTGTGAGCGTTTGAGCTTTCTGGATGCTTACTCTGGTTATCATCAGATCAAGATGGCAGTTAAGGACCAGGAGAAGACGACGTTCATTACTCCGTTTGGAGCCTTCTGCTACGTATCAATGCCTTTTGGGCTCAAGAGTGCCCAGGCGACTTATCAGCGATGTGTGCAGAATTGTCTTCATAATCAAATTAGGCGCAATGTTCATGCTTATGTGGATGACATAGTGGTGAAATCCAAAGAGAAGGAGACTTTGATCGATGATCTCAAGGAAACCTTTGACAATCTTCGGCTTTACAAGATGATGCTTAACCCAACCAAGTGTGTTTTTGGCGTGCCTGCAGGTAAGCTTTTGGGCTTTTTGGTTTCTAACAAGGCATCAAGGCTAACCCGGAAAATATCAAGGCCATCACCTCTGTGGCCAAACCAGCGTGTATCAATGATGTTCAGTGTTTGGCGGGTCGTATCGCTGCTTTAAGCCGGTTCATAAGCCGGTTAGGAGAGAAGGCCATGCCACTGTATCAAATGATGAAGAAGACAGATAACTTTGTCTGGAGTGACGCTGCCAACGCTGCTTTTGAAAATTTGAAGAGACAGCTGGCTGAGCTGCCGAGTCTCGCTGCTCCCATTGATAAGGAGCCCTTATTGTTATATGTGGCTGCTAACACATGTGTCGTCAGTGTGTCCATCGTGGTGGAGCGCAAGGAGGCTGGCAAGGAATACCCGATTTAGAGGCCGGTTCACTACATCAGTGAGGTGCTTATTGAGTCCAAGCAACGGTACCCGCATTGGCAGAAGCTCGTTTATGGGGTGCTCATGGAAAGCCGGAAGCTTAAGCAATACTTCCTGGGCCACCCCATCACTGTGGTTAGTTCTGCTCCTTTGGGAGATATCATTCAAAACAAAGAGGCCACATGATGAGTCGCCAAGTGGGCCATTGAGCTTGGGCCTCACGGCTTAAAGTATCTGCCACACACGACTATTAAATCTCAAGCACTAGTGGATTTCATCAACGATTGGACATAGCTGCAGATACCTGAAGAAAAGCCCGACAACACATATTGGACTATTCACTTTGACGGGTCCAGGCAATGGCAGGGCTCGGGGGTTGGAGTTGTTTTAGCTTCCCCTCGAGGTGACAAATTTTGTTATGTGCTTGATGTTTCCCTGTACTAACAATGCAGCCGAGTACGAAGCCTTACTCCATGGTCTTCGGATGGCTAAAGAGATGAGCTTAAGTCGGGTAAGGTGTTTCGGCGACTCAGATCTGGTGGCTCAGCAGGTATCAGGCAAGTGGGATTCTAAGGATCCTCTCATGGCGGCTTATCGCCGTGAAGTCGATGCAATTGCTGGACACTTCAAGGGTTATCAAGTGGAGCACATTGACCGCAGAAAGAACGAGGTGGATGATGCTTTAAGCCGGCTGGGATCTCAGCGTAAGCCGGTGCCGCCTAATACTTTCTTGGATATTCTGCATAACCTTTCTATCCGGTTACCCACAGAGGAAGACTTGGTTGTTCGTGACCCAGAAGCACAATTTGCGGCGGCTCTTCATGTCATTCCAGATTGGACGGTGCCATATTTGGCTTATATGACCCGGGGAGAGTTGCCTGAGGATGAAACCTTGGCCAGGTAGATAACCCGGCGTTCTAAGTCTATGACGATTGTCAGTGGCGAGTTGCATCATCGCAGTGTCACATGGGCGTTTCACCGTTGCGTCTCTCCTAAAGAAGGCCAAGAAATTCTTCGTGAGATTCATGAAGGGGATTGTGGTCATCACGCCGGGTCGAAATCCCTCGTAGCCAAGGCTTTTCCATCATGGATTCTATTGGCTGACGGCTCATGCTGATGCAGAGGACCTGGTCAGCAAATGTGACGGGTGTCATAAGTTCTCAAGACGGGCTCATGTGCCGGCTCAAGAATTGAGGATGATTTCGATTACTTGGCCATTTGCAGTCTGGGGGCTTGACATGGTTGGGCCTTTTAAAAGTTCCAAAGATAAAAAGACCCACCTCTTGGTGGCAGTTGATAAATGGACAAAGTGGGTTGAGGCAGAACCAGTCAGTAAGTGTGATGCAGCTATGGAGGTTCAATTCATGAAGAAGGTGATATTTTGCTTCGGCTTTCCACATAGTATTATTACTGACAATGGTACCAATCTGTATAAAGGCGCCATGGAAGAATTTTGTCAACGTGAGCATATTCAGCTTGATGTTTCATCAGTGGCTCACCCTCAATCCAATGGTCAAGCCGAGAGAGCAAATCAGAAGATCTTGAAAGGCATCAAGCCCCGGCTTCTGGTCCCCCTGCAACGGACACCGGGTTGCTGGGTTGAGGAGTTACCTTCTATTTATGGAGCATCAACACGACTCCCAATAGATCTACGGGTTATACGCCCTTTTTCATGGTCTACGGAGCTGAGGCGGTTCTCCCTAGTGACATCCGTCATGACTCACCTCGCGTGGCGGCTTATGTTGAAGCGGACAATGAACAGGCGCGTCAGGACTTGGCAGCAGCTCGTTCGGTGATTTACCAACATGACTTGTGTGGGGACCGATTCTCCGGGTATTTATTTCCAGAAAATGGCCCTTGTGCTCACCAGCCCCAGGATAACTGTTAGCTAATGAGGCACCAACTTGATACAGAAATTCCAAGCAAAATACAAAATATGTAGTGCAAGACCATTCTGGCCTGTGAGTACAACAAATGGTTTCTAGTGTTTGGTGGCAGAAGCAGTTTGTGGATCATCAGTGTCTTTGGGACTCCCAATTTCCACAGGAACAGCTGACCAGGATAACTCCTATCTTCGCGAGGTTACTATCTCCGTTGCTTAGGTTCCGGGACTGTCACCACGATCGCTCATCTCCGCGCAAGAAAATCTGGCCAAGACAATAGCCAGGGACAAGCCAGTGAGTACTTTGAATGTACTCGCAAACATTATGAACACAGGTATAATATAATAACGATGTGCTGAAAATATTTTATACTCATGACGTCAGTCACAAAAGATAAATATAACTCTGATGCGTGCAAGCATGTGATATATGAATATGCAATAACATAGTAGTTTTTAAAATTATGAAATAAATAACAAGCATGCCACAGTCGGGCGTCTTAGCGACACCACAGAAAGGGCTTTAAAAGAAATACCGCAGTCGGGCGTCTGAGCGACACCGCATAAGGGGCTTTAAAAGAAATGCCCCAGTCGGGCGTCTGAGCGACACCGCATAAAGGGCTTTAAAAGAAATGCCACAGTCGGGCGTTTGAGCGACACCACATAAAGGGCTTTTAAATGAAATGCCACAGTCGGGCGTCTGAGCGACACCACATAAAGGGCTTTAAAAGAAATGCCACAGTCGGGCGTCTGAGCGACACCACATAAAGGGCTTTAAAAGAAATGCCACAGTCGGGCGTCTGAGCGACACCACATAAAGGGCTTTAAAAGAAATGCCACAGTCGGGCGTCTGAGCGACACCACATAAAGGGCTTTTAAAAGAAATAACCATAGTGAATATCCCGGAGGTAGAACCATCCCAGAGATACTCGATGATAACAATAATATCACGGGTTAGTCGGCAATATAATAATCATAATTATCACAAGTCACAAGCAGTAATTCCAGTTCAGGTTTAACAGTTTCACCTCCGAAGACCGACACTAAGACTGACACTTGACCCATCCCAGACTGAAATCCTTAACCATTGATACGGCTATTCGAATAGGTTTAATCTCTACAGAGGGTGTACTCTTTACCCACGAGTGACGGGTTCCATTAGCCCATCGGGACTAATTCCGTCTATGGTCTTTTTGTTGGAAACACACCTAACTTGCACACACCAGCTTAACTCACATGTGTCTGGAATCACCCACGACACCTGTCAAGAAAAACTCTAAGTGGGGAGGCTACAACCTCGACGTGACATGGGATCACAAAATTTATACCGCGCGCAAACTGGGGAAGATACCCCCTTCGGCTACAACCGAAACACCCATGCTCCCGGACCCGGTGGCATGACTACCGGATGCCTCCAGTATCTTCCACCACGGCCTCTCTGTACGGTGTGTGCTAGGAAAGGGGTTGACAACTTACTGAACCGTACTCTACTTATTGTAGAGACGAGTGGTAGTACGAAGCAAGTATGGGGGTTACTGGCACAAGACTCGATCTACGGTCGACTCAGGAGGTTGTAATATTTCCTGCATGATTAGCATAACAATGCATATATTTCAAACAACAGATAGCAACATCACGCGACATACCCCTCATGCCATATCGGACACGACCGTCTCGACGGAGGACTAGGGACAAGACTGTGTCTACCCAAGACAGAGGCCTTCCGGCTTCCCTTCCGGTATGCCTGAAAGACGTATGACGGTGATTTCCATTACAAAACATGTCAACTTCATTAGCATAAACTCATTAATATGCACCCATGAACAGAATCACATCCTCACATAAAATGACGCATGCACGTGTCGGGGTGTTGTTGTCACCGAGTCAAACAACACACACAAAAAATTACACCAGGGTTCAGAATGCTTGCCTTCAGGTCATGGGAAAGAAGGGTGCATCCAAAACATCTTGAAATCTTCCAAAAATCCTATTTAAGAGAATATATATGAATTAACACACAAAAACAAAATAGCAAAAAAAATTGTTTGAATTTTTTTTGAAAAAAATCTTAAAATAAACTAGACAATAGTTGAGAGAGGTAGGAAAAGGAATTAATTCATTTGGAGCTGTATTTAAAAAGATACAGCCAGTCAAAGTTTGGTCAAAATCTGATATTTAAAATAAAACAGAAAAGAAAAACGTTTCGAATATACGTACACGTCGAAGGCGTATTTTTGAAATGCGCTTCCACTTATTCAGCGTGGACTGCGCCTGAGTCACTGACAGTGGGCCCGCCTGGCCCACTAGTCAGGTTTGACTAGTCCAGTTCCCTCCTCTTCCTCCGCCCGATAGAGGGGGCGGGACTCTGGCGACGCTCGCCGGCGAACGGCGGCACCGCTCGACAAACGGAGGTTACCCGCGGGCTCAGGGGGTCGAGGCGGTTACTCCGGTGGTGGTTTCGTCCTCTGGAGTGGACGGAGCTGCCGGCGGTGAGCTCTGCGGCGGACGATGGTCGTCGGAAAAAGTGAAATCTTGCCCGCGGCGAGTCCCGATCAAGATTGAGTAGGGGGACGGGCTCACGGGAGGATGTGGGGGTTCCTGGTGGAGAGGGTGGAGAGGGGGAGGCCCTGGTGGCGCCGGAATGGCCTGGTTAGTGACGGCGGCTAGAGGACGGAGTTGTGGATGAGCACGCACTGCTCCAGGAGGCAGGTGGCAAGCGCTGGTGGCTTGGGTGGCGCCGACACGGCCGGGGCTACAAGCGTCCGCCAGCTAGCCGCCACGGCCGTCCTGACGGTGGCGCTGTGGGGTGCCAGGTTGGTCGGGGTGGTGTGGCGGTGCAGGGGAACACGGAGTGTTGGCTGGGACCGGTCACGGGCCGGATTGAGTGCGGGGCGTGACGCGGCGGCTCGAGCGCTTGTGGGTGCCCGCCCAGAGCACGCCCGGGACATGTTCGACGAAATGACAGGACAGCCTAGAGGTCGCGGTTGAAGCTGGCAAGCAACAGGACTAGTCTAAGGATAGCAAGGGACTAAAGGGACATGGTGGATTGGTCAGTGGTTCAAGTTTACTAAGTAAACTTGAAGTCATGTCAAATCTGGCTGTGCACTCAGGGTGTTTGACAAAATGCCAAAGGCACCTAGGTAGTTCTTGGAGTGGCCAAACTCTCCAGATCAGTGTCTCTGTGGATGAAAGAGAGGGTGGTGAAGTTGGTTTGCAAAAAGGAGAGACTTGCTAGTGCAAGTTTTGCAAAACCACACTTCTGGACAGGGAGTAGATGGCATCATTACATGGACCAAAAATGTTCCAAAGAGTGCATGCTCCTGGACTTAGGGGTTTTGCAGGGTTGACTACAAGCATGAGAAAGCACAAGATCACTAGAGCAAGAAATACACAAGTCTGGTCCAGAATGAAAAAGAGGTTGGTTCACTCAATTCTTCCAAAGATCATCACTATGTTTTTGCATAAAGTTGGATGGGATGCTACTAATGATATCCCATAATTTTGGTGGAGGCTCTGGGGAAATATTTAATTGGGTTGTAGTGCAAAAATGCCCACTGGACCAGAGAAGAAAAACAGGTGTAAAACTCAAAATATGCAATGAAATAATTTTATTATTACACAAAAGTGATCTAGGGGCATCACATGACATCTCCAAATTTTGGTTGGAATATTAGTTAAAGTTATCAACAGGTTACAGTACAAACAGAGCTCCAAAATTTAAAACAAGCCATTATGATGAATAAAGCTCAGGGTGAAATAATTTATTAAATAAATATACTGATTAAGAAAATGTTTTAATGAGATGGCATAGAAGTCCAATATATTTTGGAAAGCTCACTAGAGAAAAAAAAATAAAACTCCTTAACAATAAAAGAAGATTCTCTGAAATCCACAGAAAAATCCAGAATACAAAATTTTAAAACTCCTGGCAAAATTTTAATATCAAAAACTTGGTTAAATTTTGGGGTGTTACAATTACTAACCCCCTTAAGAAAAATCTCGTCCTTGAGATTTGCTAAGGGTTGTAAAACAAAAATACTTTTACTTGGTCAAAAGATCATTTTACACACGCGGTAAAAAGAGGCTACAGTGAGAGGGCAATAAGTGGTGAGTAACTACAGTGTGGTACTGGCATTGTGTGGAGAAGTTCCATGCTTAGAAAAACGAGCGATTTCTATGCTGGCTGCCGTGCATTCAGAATAAACTCTAAATTCAACAATACGCTGGTCGTACCCGAGAGCACAGTGCTCCCTCTGGCTGACAGGTGGGACCGGGGCCCACTGTCAGTCTCTCCTTCTTCCTCTGTCTCTCTCTTCTTCCTCTCTCCCGCGCGCTTTCCCGGCTTTCTCCACCGGCGACGTCTAGCGCGTAGGGCATCTAGGCCGTACTGCGATAGTGTGCGGCGTGCTTGCTGCCGGTGCAGCGTGCACTCGCGTCGCGGGCCAGTGCGCTGTCGGCACGGCTCGTGGATTCGCCTCCGAACACCGGCGATCGGGCGACGAGCGATGCTGGTGGACTTCGCCCACCGTGCATCGATCTCGTGCTATAAAATGACCGCAGTTCTCCTCCTTCATCTTCGCACCTGGCCTCGCTTCTCCTCCTCCTTCTCCTTCATTACAGCTCACCGGAGCTCGAGATGAGGCTCTAATGGCGGAGACGGTGCCGGACTGGTACGTGATCCTGGTGTGTGGAGGGCTGGCGGCAGTGCTGGGGCTCTCCGTGCTCCTGTGCGCGATGATCTATGATGATCGTTGTGATGCTGCCGCTCGGGTGCTGGCTCTCCGCGGTGGCGGTGATCACGAGGATTAGGCGTAATCCCGGGTGTTAACCGTTATCCGTGTGCTGGAGGTGAATAGCGTCCGGATGATTATCCGCTAATCTCTACCTTGGAGGCATGTGGAGTGCTTAGAGGGGTGGTTGGTGAGATGCAACATGGTTGCGTGTATTGCAAGCAGTGTAAGAGTCCGAGTGGTTGTGGGTCTGTTACCGTGGTGCTGCGCGAATAAATAATCCATGCCGTGAGAGGATAAAAGATGCAGCAATCTTGGAAAAAGAAATCTCATTCCAGGATTTCGCGGTTACACAGGTTACTCACGAAGAAAACCACTCACAAAAGTAGAAACTAAATACTCGACTCGTCGCACAAATCCGAGGTACCATGCATAAGTTACAACGTATAAATGCTGAAATAACAAACACAGCAGTGGCGTCTAAAAAGAGAATGGTAACTGGACCGGGTCTCGAGGAAAAGTCTCTGGTAGTGGAATGCACTCCTCCTCTATCGGAGGGAGTGGGTTGACCAGTCGATGTATGAGTCTCTCCGGATCGGGTCTCAGTGGTCTGCCGATTGCAATCTGAGGATTCAGATCCGTGAGATTCAGGAGATAATCCATCACTCGCTGGTTCAAATGCTCTTGAGCGATGATGTACTGGATGAGGTTGGCCAGTACAGGGTCTCTCTCAATCCGCCCACCGGGAAAAGACGTTACTCCTCCGGGCGTTGCACGGCTCAGAAAGTAATAATATCCTCGTTCGCGGGCATAGGGCACTGCGGATCGAAGACAGGCAATTGCTTCGTTCGCAGCAGCTTCTATGGCCAAGCGTGGGGTCGGCATAGATTTCCCCATGAAGGAAACCTCCGTTGGATCTTGGTTGGGGTCTACGGGAGGAATGTGTACTGCTGCCCAATATTCCGAGGTGGAAGGGGTAATTCTCGACTTGAACAGCTCGTACTGGGGTGGCTGGGTAGAACCCATGGTACTGCAGGTAAAGTCCCACAATATTTTGACAAAGCTACCTGGGGTTGCATATGGGGTTCTCCGATAAATACTAGGGTTCGGCATGGCCAGAAATGGTTGTGAGAGTGGTGCACGAGGTGAAGGTTGCTGGGTAAGGTCACAAGGTGGCCTTCTTATATAGCATCTGCACTGGTTTATTTACCGTGGTGAAAGGTAATAAATCTGCCAGCTTAGCTCCAAAGGTTGGGGTCAGTGACAGAGATACACATATCTCATAAATAGACATGTTACTGTGGGTGTCGTCGGGGTTGGGTTTTGGTGGCTGTGCCCGGAAAATGTGCAACTATGCGCTGACAAAATACGCAAGATTACTATTAAAACAGAGGCACAATGATATCCTGAGACTCGGTGTTACTCGCACGGCTTAGTCTACCTCGTTTATGTCTAAATGGGCGTGTCTGGTGGATGTCGAGGCTTCTCCACGTGTCTCACTGATGGGATTAGTCGGAGATGGTGGAGGAACTGCAGGGTCAGGGTAGCGATGATGACCATCGCGGGGATTGTTGGCCACAATCCCGTTGGAGTGTGCTCCCAAAAGGTGATGAAGCACTTCTGGGGTCATCAAGACACCTTGGCCACTGGTTGGAGCAGACCTCAGGGTCTCGATCGGGTGCCAAACAGCATGACTGGGTTGTCGACGTCGGACTCGGCTTCCCTGCTTGCCGGGGCTCGGCGAACCAGCTCTCCTCAAGCTGCGATCAGATCAATAGTGATTTGATTGAACAATGCCTCTAATGCACTTACATAGCGCACTAGGTGCAACAATGCGGGATCCGTCTCGTGGTCTCCGTTGGCGACTTGGGGTGGTCTACCATACCCTTCACGCCTGGGGTAGTAGTAGAACGAGCGACAGTTAACTCTGGGCGACAATTGCGGGAGTTGAACTATAGCTTCTCGAGCGGCTAGCTGGATGGCTTGTGGCTCGAAGGAAGTTGTTCTTCCGGTGAACCTCTAGGGGTGTTCTGGCGACAAACCCCTACTGTAGATGTGCACAGTGGCCCAGAATTGGCGGTCTTCACCGCTCATGGGTCCTTGGTACACAACATATTCTGGGGGCTCTTCTAACGCGTAGGCACGACAGGTGAGGTTTGCGAGTATGGTCACGAAACCTCCAAGATTGGTTGTTGTGGTCTCATTGTGCACTATGGGACCAGGCATTATGGCTAGGTTGGGGAAGAGACTGTGCCGTGCTGGGTTGAGGAGTTACCTTCTATTTATGGAGCATCAACACGACTCCCAATAGATCTACGGGTTATACGCCCTTTTTCATGGTCTACGGAGCTGAGGCGGTTCTCCCTAGTGACATCCCTCATGACTCACCTCGCGTGGCGGCTTATGTTGAAGCGGACAATGAACAGGCACGTCAGGATGCTCTTGACCTATTAGATGAACAGCGGGACTTGGCAGCAGCTCGTTCGGCGATTTACCAACATGACTTGTGTGGGGACCGATTCTCCGGGTATTTATTTCCAGAAAATGGCCCTTGTGCTCACCAGCCCCAGGATAACTGTTAGCTGATGAGGCACCAACTTGATACAGAAATTCCAAGAAAAATACAAAATATGTAGTGCAAGACCATTCTGGCCTGTGAGTACAACAAATGGTTTCTAGTGTTTGGTGGCGGAAGCGGTTTGTGGATCATCAGTGTCTTTGGGACTCCCAATTTCCACAGGAACAACTGACCAGGATAACTCCTATCTTCGCGAGGCTACTATCTCCGTTGCTTAGGTTCCAGGACTGTCACCACGATCGCTCATCTCCGCGCAAGAAAATCTGGCCAAGACAATAGCCAGGGACAAGCCAGTGAGTACTTTGAATGTACTCGCAAACATTATGAACACCGGTATAATATAATAACGATGTGCTGAAAATATTTTATACTCATGACGTCAGTCACAAAAGATAAATATAACTCTGATGCATGCAAGCATGTGATATATGAATATGCAATAACATAGTAGTTTTTAAAATTATGAAATAAATAACAAGCATGCCATAGTCGGGCGTCTTAGCGACACCACAGAAAGGGCTTTAAAAGAAATGCCGCAGTCGGGCGTCTGAGTGACACCGCATAAGGGGCTTTAAAAGAAATGCCCCAGTCGGGCGTCTGAGCGACACCGCATAAAGGGCTTTAAAAGAAATGCCACAGTCGGGCGTCTGAGCGACACCACATAAAGGGCTTTTAAAAGAAATGCCATAGTCGGGCGTCTGAGCGACACCACATAAAGGGCTTTAAAAGAAATGCCACAGTCGGGCGTCTGAGCGACACCACATAAAGGGCTTTAAAAGAAATGCCACAGTCGGGCGTCTGAGCGACACCACATAAAGGGCTTTAAAAGAAATGCCACAGTCGGGCGTCTGAGCGACACCACATAAAGGGCTTTTAAAAGAAATAACCATAGTGAATATCCTGGAGGTAGAACCATCCCAGAGATACTGATAACAATAATATCACGGGTTAGTCGAGAATATAATAATCATAATTATCACAAGTCACAAGCAGTAATTCCAGTTCAGGTTTAACAGTTTCACCTCCAAAGACCGACACTAAGACCGACACTTGACCCATCCCGGACTGAAATCCTTAACCATGGATACGGCTATTCGAATAGGTTTAATCTCTGCAGAGGGTGTACTCTTTACCCATGAGTGACGGGTTCCATTAGCCCATCGGGACTAATTCCGTCTACGGTCTTTTTGTTGGAAACACACCTAACTTGCACACACCAGCTTAACTCACATGTGTCTGGAATCACCCACGACACCTGTCAAGCAAAACTCTAAGTGGGGAGGCTACAACCTCGACGTGACATGGGATCACAAAATTTATACCGCGCGCAAACTGGCGAAGCTACCCCCTTCGGCAACAACCGAAACACCCATGCTCCCGGACCCGGTGGCATGACTACCGGATGCCTCTAGTATCTTCCACCACGGCCTCTCTGTACGGTGTGTGCTAGGAATGGGGTTGACAACTTACTGAACCGTACTCTACTTATTGTAGAGACGAGTGGTAGTACGAAGCAAGTATGGGGGTTATTGGCACAAGACTCGATCTACGGTCGACTCAGGAGGTTGTAATATTTCTTGCATGATTAGCATAACAATGCATATATTTCAAACAACAGATAGCAACATCACGCGACATACCCCTCATGCCATACCGGACACGACCATCTCGACGAAGGACTAGGGACAAGACTGTGTCTACCCAAGACAGAGGCCTTTCGGCTTCCCTTCCGGTATGCATGAAAGACGTATGACGGTGATTTCCATTACAAAACATGTCAACTTCATTAGCATAAACTCATTAATATGCACCCATGAACAGAATCACATCCTCACATAAAATGACGCATGCACGTGTCGGGGTGTTGTTGTCACCGAGTCAAACAACACACTCAAAAAATTACACCGGGGTTCAGAATGCTTGCCTTCAGGTCATGGGAAAGAAGGGTGCATCCAAAACATCTTGAAATCTTCCAAAAATCCTATTTAAGTGAATATATATGAATTAACACACAAAAAAAAACAACAAAAAAATTGTTTGAATTTTTTTTCGAAAAAAATCTTAAAATAAACTAGACAATATTTGAGAGAGGTAGGAAAAGGAATTAATTCATTTGGAGTTGTATTTAAAAAGATACAGCCGGTCAAAGTTTGGTCAAAATCTGATATTTAAAATAAAACCGAAAAGAAAAACGTTTCGAATATACGTACACGTCGAAGGCGTATTTTTGAAATGCGCTTCCACTTATCCAGCATGGACTGCGCCTGAGTCACTGACAGTGGGCCCGCCTGGCCCACTAGTCAGGTTTGACTAGTCCACTTCCCTCCTCTTCCTCCGCCCAAGAGAGGGGGCAGGACTCCGGCGACGCTCGCCGGCGAACGACGGCACCGCTCGACAAACGGAGGTTACCCGCGGGCTTAGGGGGTCGAGGCGGTTACTCCGGTGGTGGTTTCGTCCTCTAGAGTGGACGGAGCTGCCGGCGGTGAGCTCCGCGGCGGACGGTGGTCGTCGGAAAAAGTGAAATCTTGCCCGCGGCGAGTCCCGATCAAGATTGAGTAGGGGGACGGGCTCACGGGAGGATGTGGGGGTTCCTGGTGGAGAGGGTGGAGAGGGGGAGGCCCTGGTGGTGCCGGAATGGCCTGGTTAGTGACGGCGGCTGGAGTTGCCGGAGAGGAAGGAGACGACCCTCTCCCATCGATTGACGGCTAAGGGGGCACGAGTGGGACGGTGTGAGGCTGCCTTCGTGCGGGTTTAAGCTCGGGGTTTCCTTATATAGGCGATGGAGGTCGGTTTGCGGCGGCCGTGGATAAGCTTGCCGGCGACCGCCGTTCTGTAGCTAGGGCGACGTGGCGGCGACGCGCGCTAGAGGACGGAGTTGTGGATGAGCACGCACTGCTCCAGCAAGCAGGTGGCAAGCGCTGGTGGCTTGGGTGGCGCCGACACGGCCAGGGCTGCAAGCGTCCGCCAGCTAGCCGCCACGGCCGTCCTGACAGTGGCGCTGTGGGGTGCCAGGTTGGTCGGGGTGGTGTGGCGGTGCAGGGGAACACGGAGTGTTGGCTGGGACCGGTCACGGGCCGGATTGAGTGCGGGGCGTGACGCGGCGGCTCGGGCGCTCATGGGTGCCAAACGCACGCGCCCAGAGCACACCCGGGACATGTTCGAAGGAAATGACAGGACAGCCTAGAGGTCGCGGTTGAAGCTGGCATGCAACAGGACTAGTCTAAGGTTAGCAAGGGACTAAAGGGACATGGTGGATTGGTCAGTGGTTCAAGTTTACTAAGTAAACATGAAGTCATGTCAAATCTGGCTGTGCACTCAGGGTGTTTGACAAAATGCCAAAGGCACCTAGGTAGTTCTTGGAGTGGCCAAACTCTCCAGATCAGTGTCTCTGTGGATGAAAGAGAGGATGGTGAAGTTGGTTTGCAAAAAGGAGAGACTTGCTAGTGCAAGTTTTGCAAAACCACACTTCTGGACAGGGAGTAGATGGCATCATTACATGGACCAAAAATGTTCCAAAGAGTTCATGCTCCTGGACTTAGGGGTTTTGCAGGGTTGACTACAAGCATGAGAAAGCACAAGATCACTAGAGCAAGAAATAATAGGGTTGCAGTAGAAAACACAAGTCTGGTCCAGAATGAAAAAGAGGTTGGTTCACTCAATTCTTCCAAAGATCATCACTATGTTTTTTGCATAAAGTTGGATGGCATGCTACTACTGATATCCCATAATTTTGGTGGAGGCTCTGGAAAAATATTTAATTGGGTTGTAGTGCAAAAATGCCCACTGGACCAGAGAAGAAAAACAGGTGTAAAACTCAAAATATGCAATGAAATAATTTTATTATTACACAAAAGTGATCTAGGGGCATCACATGACATCTCCAAATTTTGGTTGGAATATTAGTTAAAGTTATCAACAGGTTACAGTACAAACAGAGCTCCAAAATTTAAAACAAGCCATTATGATGAATAAAGCTCAGGGTGAAATAATTTATTAAATAAATCTACTGATTAAGAAAATGTTTTAATGAGATGGCATAGAAGTCCAATATATTTTGGAAAGCTCACTAGAGAAAAAAATAATAAAACTCCTTAACAATAAAAGAAGAGTCTCTGAAATCCACAGAAAAATCCAGAATGCAAAATTTTAAAACTCCTGGCAAAATTTTAATATCAAGAACTTGGTTAAATTTTGGGGTGTTACAACTTGCGCCGATATCACAACCGCCGGATTAAGTCTAGAGCCTTTCAGGAAGGTGATTTGGTGCTCTGGTCAACCAGGATCAAACAGATGCGCACAAGTTATCCCCACCTTGGGAAGGGCCCTTTGGGGTCAGCAAGAACTTGAACAACGGTTCATATTACCTTATCGATGCTCGAGAGAGCAAAGACTCACGTAAGTTGGAGGAAGAGACCCGCCGGCCATGGAATATCGCTCATCTTCGGCATTACTACACTTGAGCCATAGGCTCTCCTAATGTACATATTTTGACAATGTATATATTATGATAAATAGTAAAACAGGACCTCTGTCCTTTTTCCTTCCTCAAAGGTAAATTTGTCATTATTATTATCCTTATTATATCACATGATCACTTGGGGGCTGATCACATTTGATCCGCCTTAACCCGCTTGATCCGGCTTACGATCATATTCGAATCTAGCCGTTAAAAATTATGATCACTATGGGGATTCTTGTTCAAACATAGGTTGTATTCGGACCAAAGAGAACATAGCTGTCGGTACCCTTTTGATTGGCACACTGCCGAGCTTACTAGGGGGCTTCTTGATCGTATTTGAATCATAGCTTAACCCCTTTGGGAACCGACTTTGATCGTATTCAAATCAGAGTTGTTAAAAAACTCTCAAGGTCATTAGGGGGCTTCCTGTTCAAACATAGGTCGTATTCGAACCAAAGAGAACACAGCTGTCGGTACCCTCTTGATCGACGCAACACCAAAGCCACTAGGGGCTACATGATCATATTCGAATCCTAGCTTAACCCCTTTGGAATGGTTTACTGATCGTATTTGAATCAACAGCCTTGAAGTTTTTTATTTTGGTTTATGTTTTCTTTGGAAGCACCCTTTATTTGACTTAAGACTTTTCTGAGGTTTACAAGTATAAGTATGGTTATTTTTAACTCGGCTTAATATTTCCTGATGAGTCACCAATATATGAGCATCATTATACATTTGAAATTTTGGGTGTCTAAAGACTGGGTTATCACCCTTACTGACCGAGCCATATGAGCCGGCGGCGCAAATTTAAGAAGTCACAGGTGTAAGATCATAGTTGTGTTTTTTATAAAAAATTAATCTATGACTCTTTTTAAGTTCTTTTTACCCGCCTGGCGGTAAGCCGCCAAGGGATCTTGTAGTCTGTTTTCATATGCAGGACAGTTAAAAAGGTCAGATCAATCATACGGTAAGCGGATGAAACATAACACAGATGGATATAACACGGCAGCTTAATGATGTTAAGCATTAAAACGTGCACGATGGCAGGACCAAAATAAAGTTATTTCTATCCTATTACGGGACTTCCTGAGTCCAAATGATTCACATTGTTTTTTCAGTACATCCCAGGTATGAGCCGCCAAGGCAGGTTAGCCTTCACGATTGGCCTGAAGCGTTCGGGTTAGCCCTCTCCGTGTCTTCGCCCTGCTCCCTTTCCTGGAAGGTTGACGATGACCAGTCAATGTTGTTCAAAGCTTCAAATTCAGCTTCAGCATCAACTAGGCCGGTCGGGTCAACTTCAGGGGCGAAGGTGTGCTTACGGAGTGGAGGAATCAGACTGGTCACTTCATAGTGAGGCTTTGGAATTCTATGGTTCTCTTCATCATAACCCGCCTGATACTTGGTAAGATCCACTTCATTTGCTATCAGAGTAGCCACTGGGCGTATCTCCTTTACGCAGGCGGTAAAGTCTGCCTCTTCAAAAGGAGTGTCGTCTTCCTTCAGGCTTGGATAGCCGGTGGCAATGTCAGCAGTGTCTAATTCTGGTAACCAAGCCTTGGCCTGGCTTAAAGCTTTTACCGCTCCGGCTCTTGCAGTTGACCGCCTCAGTTCATTGAACCGTTGAGGGAGCACGAAAAGCTTCTTCAAGACCTCTACTAGGAGGGTTGGCACTTCATTCGACAGAGCCACCATGGCTAATGCACGTTGAGACCCGGTGTACAATTGTTCCACCAAAGTGTACACTGCCTTCAGTTTACTCAACATGTCTTGGTTCAAATTTGAGCTTCTCGGGCCTGTATAAACGGGGCCAGGTGAGTTAATTCCAGTTTTATGATCAACCGAAAGGCTTAAATATTTAAACACTTGCAGGGCGACTTACCAAAGATCGTTGAGACCATCTGCGAGACATGGCGCTTTAAACCGGTTAATTCACCGGTGGCTTCTTCCAGTGCCGCCTCGGCCTTTTCAGCTCGGTTAATCAATGCAGACTTTTCATCATCACAGGCTTTCTTTTCAGCTTTGAATTCTGTCTTCAATTTTTCTTGTTCAGAAATGCTGAATTTGAACTTGGTGTCGGCCTTTTGGATTTCCGTCTCTTGGGTTTTGTGACACCCAAAAGTTTTGCCTTGTTTTGTTAATAAAAACTTTGCCAGGAAATTAAAACTTTTATTTTTTGGGCTCCCTTTTGATTTTTTTTGGAAAATTTCCTTTTTACCTTGGAGTTGTTTCGTTCAGTGAGAACTTTTCTATTATGATATTGGACTTGTTTAACCTCTTAAGAAAATATTTTCTTTTATCAGAGGAATCAATTATATAATATTATTCCTAATCTTTATTTTCTTGAAAAAATGGTTTCCCATGGTTTATGGTCCCATTTGAACTGCAACCCTTTTATAAATTCATTCAAAAATCCCACCAAAATTTGGAGATGTCATATGGAGTATTTAAACCACTTTTGTGCAAAAATATCTTCTGCCCATTGAATATTTTGAGCTCTACACCTTATTTGAAAATCTGGTCCAGTGGGCAGATTTGCACTACAACCTATTTTTTATTTCTTTAAAGCTTCCACCAAAATTTTGGTATATCAGTAGTAGCATAGTATTCAACTTTATGCAATAACCTAGTGATGTTCTTTGGAAAAATTGAGTGAATCATCCTCTTTTCCATTCTGGTCCAACTTGAGGTTTTGTACAACAACCACCTTTTTAGTTGCTCCTTGATCAATGATTCCTTTTCCTACTTGTAGTCCTCCTTGCCAAACCCTTAAGTCCAGGAGAGTGGACCCAGTGGATGATTCTAAGTGCTTGCAACAATGCCATTTTCTTTCTGTCCAAAATTGAAGTTCTACAAAACTTGCACTAGCAACTTTGTGCTTTAGACAAACTAACCTCACCACCCTCCTTTTCGTCTAAAGAGACCCCACTCTGGAAGTTTTGGCCACTCCAAGAAATGCCTAGATGCCTCAGGCATTTTGTCAAACACCTTGAGAGCATGGACAGTTTTGGCATGAAGTTTTGTTTACTTTGTGAACTTGATTCCCTGACCAAACCAGCATGTCCCATGGATTTGCCCTAGCCTACAACCCCACCCTGCTAACCCTCTTGTGGTTTAGAGCCACCTAACACGCCGTAGCATTCTGTCAAGCACATCCCGTGCGTGCTTTGGGCGCGAGCAGAGCACGCGTTTTGCACGTGCCGCGCCCGAGCCGATGCGTCGTGCCCCTGGTTTGCCACCGCTCTGCAAAGCCGCGCCACACGCTCCCCTTCTCACCGCATCACGCCAAACAGCCTGGTGCCCTAAAGCACCGCCGTCAGAGCCCCTTTGGCAGCACGCCGGCGTCCGCAGCATGCCCCTGCCTTGATCGGTGCCGCCCAAGCCATCAGCGCACGCCAGCTGCCCCCTTGAGCGGCTCAAGCTCATCCGCAGCCTCGTCCTCTAGCACACATCGCCGCCACGTCGCCCTATCTGCAGGAAGACGGTCGCCGGCGACCTTATCCGCGGCCACCATCGGAACCGACCCCGAGCGCCTATTTAAGGAGCCCCGAGCTCATCCCCGCACGTAGGAGTCTCAAGCCATCTCCCTAGGACCCCCCTTGGCCAGCAATCGAACCGGAAAGGCCGTCTTCCCCGACTCCGGCCAGTTCGGCCACCGCCGCCTCCCGGCTCCGTTCTTCACAACTAAAGCCTCCCCGGCCCTCCTAACACCACCAACAGACTCCACTCCATCTTGCGGAGCCACCCAGACCTCCAGCTGCGACGGAGAGCTACCGAGGCCACAAATCCACTTCACACCCGAAGCCACCGGCCGCCGCGAAGCTCGTCGACGGCGATTCCCTCCACCCCCGACGACACTGCAACCACCGGAAGGACCGCCGTTGATCCGCGGATCCATACCCGCCCTCAGCTCCCTGCGAGGACCCGCCGTTCGCCGGTGACGATCGCCGGAGTCCCGCCCCCCCCCCCCCCCCGCTCGGGCAGAGGAAGAGGAGGGAGGGCGACTGGTCAAACCTGACCAGTGGGCCAGGCAGGCCCACTGTCAGTGACCCAGCCCCGCCACCACGTGTATTAAGTGGAGGCGCATTCTCAAAGTACGTCTTCGACGTGTACGTATATTCGAAACGTTTTTCTTTTTCTGTTTTATTTTAAAAACAAATTTTGACCAAAACTTTGACTGAGCTTAACTTTTTAAATACAACTCCAAATGAGTTGATTCTTTTTCCTACCTCTCTCAAATATTGTCTAGTTTATTTTAAGATTTATTTCAAAAAAATTCAGACAACTTTTCGGTACTATTTTTGAAACTATATATTGATTCAAAAATATTTTTAAATAGGATTTTGGAGAGAAGAGAAAACTTTCAAAAGTTTTGGAGTGCACCATGCCTTTCCACAACTTGAAGGCAAGCATTCTGAACCCCGGCATAATATTTTTGGTGTGTTCCTTGACACATTTATAACACCACCTCATTTCAGAGAACTTGTTATTTCATGTGATATGATCATTTGCATGGATGCATATTAGTGATTTCCTTGCTGTTCGAAATGAATATACTTGTGATGGTGATCATCCTCATGTGCCTTGCATGCATGCCGGAAGGAAATCCGGGAAAGCCTCTGCCTTGGGTAGGCGTGAGCTTGTCGCCGGTCTCCGTCGGGACGGTTATGTCCGGTATGGCACGGTAAGGTATAATGAGTGGTGATTCTGTTGGTTAAAATATCTTTGTTATACATGTCATGCAGGAAAATTATAAACCTCCTGAGTCGACCATAGATCGAGTCTTGTTCTAGTAACCCCCATACTTGTTTCGTACTACCACTTGTCCCTACAACAAGTAGGGTACGGTTCAGTAAGTCGTCAACCCCTTTCAAGCACATACCGTACAGAGAGGCCATGGTGGAAGATACTGGTTGTAGCCGGTAGGCAGGCCACCTGGTCCGGGGGCATGGGTGTTTCCGGTTGGGACCGAGAGGGGAGGCCACCCCTTAGAGCGCGCGATATAAATTTGATCCCATGCTACACGAGGTTGTAGCCTCCCCACTTAGAGTTTTGCTTGACAGGTGTCGTGGGTGATTCCAGACACCGGTGAGTAAGCTGGTGTGTGCGAGTTAGGCGTGTTTCCAATTAAAAGACCGTAGACGGAATTAGTCCCGATGGACTAAAGGAATCCGTTACTCGTGGGTAAAGAGTACACCCTCTGAAGAGATTAAACCTATTCGAATAGCCGTGTCCATGGTTAAGGACTACAGTCTGGGATGGGTCAAGTGTCGGTCTTAGTGTCGGTCTTCGGAGGAGAAATTGTTAAATCGGAACTTGGATTGTGACTTGTGAATTGTGATGATTATGATTATCATTATTATGGACTAACCCACTATATCATTGAGTATCCCTGGTACGGTTCTACCTCCTGGATATTCATTGTGATTATTTATTTTATAAGCCCTTTATGTGGTGTCGCTGAGATGCCCGACTGTGGCATTGCTTGTTATTTATTTATTTTATAAGCCCTTTATGTGTTGTCGCTGAGACGGCCGACTGTGGCATTGCTTGTTATTTATTTACTTTATAAGCCCTTTATGTGGTGTCGCTGAGACGCCCGACCGTGGCACTGCTTGTTATTTATTTACTTTGTAAGCCCTTTATGTGGTGTCGCTGAGACGCCCGACTGTGGCATCGCTTGTTATTTATTTATTTTATAAGCCCTTTATGTGGTGTCGCATAGACGCCCGACTGTGGCAATTTATTTCAACTCCATTATTGCATATCATGTTGCACATAAATAACCTGCTTGCATGCATAAAAGATCTTTATTTATGACTGACAATGTGATCGTAGAATATTTTAGTGCCTGATTTTCAATTATATTATTCTAGTGTTCATAATGTTTGCGAGTACATTCAAAGTACTCACAGGCTTGTCCCTGGCTATTGTCTTGGCCAGATTTCTTGCACGGAAAGGAGCAACGTGATGACAGCCCCGGAACCTAAGCAACGGTGATAGCAGCCTCGCGAAGATAGGAGTAAACCTGGTGTGCTGTTCCTGTGGGAAATGGAGCCCCATAAGACGCCGATGATTTCGGACCGCTTCCGCCATCAACCACTAGAACCATTTGTTGTACTCACAGGCCAGAATGGTCTTGTACTACATATGTTGTATTTTGCTTGGAATTTCTGTATCAAGTTGGTGCCTCATCAGCTAACAGTTATCCTGGGGCTGGTGAGCACAACGGCCATTTTCTGGTAATTAATACCCGGAAAACCGGTCGCGACAAACTTGGTATCAGAGCCAGGCTGACCATTGGCTAATCCTATCTTAGCCAGGTCGAAAAACTTAGGTAAACCAACCCACCAGACCTTAACCAAACCACAACCAAGCTTCTCGTGCAAGATAGCCACACAGTGACCTTGACACTTTTGGCAGTCGGTGCCCAACCTATCAACCTAGCCTGTCGATCACGCACCAGTGACCAGCACCCAAGATGTCTCATTCGCAAGCGTGCGAAGGAAGACTTTGTCCCCTTTTCCTATAAAAAGGGCACGCTAGCCCCAACCCAGCACAGCACATTCTCTACCCCAAATCGAGCCATAATGCCTTGCCCCGTCGTGCACAATGAGACCACAGCAACCAACCTTGGAGGCTTTGTGACCATACTCGCAAACCTCACCCGTCGTGCCTATGCGTTAGAAGAGCCCCCAGAATATGTGGTGTACCAAGGACCCATGAGCGGTGAGAGCCGTCAATTTTGGGCCACTGTACACATCTACGGTAGGGGTCTAGCGCCCGAGCGCCCCTACAGGTTCACCGGAAGGACAACTTCCTTTGAGCCACAAGCCGTCCAACTAGCTGCTCGAGAGGCTATAGTTCATCTCAGGCACCTGTCGCCTAGAGTTAACTGTCGCTCATTCCACTACTACCCCAGACGTGAAGGGTATGGTAGATCACCCCAAGTTGCCAACGGAGATCACGAGACAGATCCTGCATTGCTGCATCTAGTGCGCTATGTAGGTGCACTAGAGGAATTGTTCGATCAAATCACCATTGATCTGATCGCAGCTCGTGGAGAGCTGGTTCGTCGAGCCCCGGCGAGAGAAGGAAACGAGCCTGACGCCGACAACCCAGTCGTGCTGTTCGGACACCCGATCGAGACCCTGAGGTCAGCCCCATCCATCAACTAAGGTGCTTTGATGACCCCGGAAGTGCTTCGTCGCCTTTTGGGAGCACACTCCAATGGAGTTGTGGCCAACAATCCCCGTGATGGTCATCATCGCTACCCCGAGCCTACAGCCCCTCAACCCTCTCCAGCTAATTCCGACGGTGAGACTCGTGGAGAAGCCTCGACATCCACAAGGCACGCCCGCTTGGATGTTAACGAGGTAGACTAAGTCACTCGAGTAGTGTCGAGTCTCAGTGTATCCCCGCTGTGTAATCGTGTGACCTTGTAAATAAACGCAGCCTGTTGTCGTGCCTCTGTTTTAAATAGTAACCTTGCATGGATATGTCAGCACGTAGTTGCATAATTTTCCGAGCACAGCTACCAAAAACCATCTCGACGATCCCCATAGTGATACGTCACTTTAGTGAGATGTGTGTATCTGTGGCTTTGACCCCGACCCTTGGAGCTGAACGGGCAAATTCATTACCTTTCACCACGGTAAAACGACCCAGCTCCAGTGCTACAAAAGGCCACCGCGTGACCTTGCCAAGCACCCCTCACCTTGTGCGCCATTTCCTGCCATGCCGAACCCCAGTATTTATCTGAGAACTCCAGATGCAACCCCGGGTAGTTTTGTAAAAATATTGTGGGATTTTACCTGCAGTACCATGGGCGCTACCGAGCCACCCCAGTACGAGCTGTTCAAATCGAGAATCACCCCTTCCACCTCGAGATATTGGGCAGCAGTGCACATCCCTCCCGTTAACTCAAACCAAGACCCAACGGAGGTCTCCTTCGTGGGGAAATATATGCCAACCCCACATATGGCCATAGAAGCTGCTGCGTATGAAGCGCTTGCTCGCCTTCGATTCGCGGTACCCTATGCCAGCGAACGAGGGTATTATTACTTTCCGAGCTGTGTAGCACCCGGAGGAGTAACATCTTTTCCCGGTGGACGAATTGAGAGAGACCCAGTCCTGGCCAACCTTGTCTAGTACGTCATCGCTCAAGAGTGTTTAACCCAGCACGCGATGGGTTATCTCCAGAGTCTCGCGGATTTAAATCCTCAGATCGCCATCGGCAGATCACTGAGGCCCGACCAGGAGAGACACATTCATCGTCTGGTCAATCCACTTTCCTCGATAGAAGAGGAATGTATCCCAGTGCCAGAGACATTTTCTCAGGACCCCGTCCAGTTACCATTTTTAATTTAGACGTCACTGCTGTATTTATTATCACAACTTTTATTTATGTGTGTAACTTATGCGTGATACCCCGAATTTGCGCGGCTAGTAAATCTTTTAGTTTCTATTAATGTGAGTAGCTCTGTTGCGGTTTGACTCTAATGTATTACTGTTTTCTCTCGCGAAAAATCCTGGAGTGAGATTTTTCTTCCCTGAATTGCTGCATCATACATATTCTCACGACATGGATTATTTTTATTTCCCGCAGCACCCCGGCAGCAGACTCACAACCATAATCATTCGAGCACATACACTGCTTGCAAAACCTTGCAACGGTGTTACATCTAACTGAGCACCTCCCGACAACAGTCAGCGCCCGACACACCCCACCTACTCCTCGTGATCACCACCACCGCGGAGAGCCAACACCCGAGCAGCAGCATTGCGACGATCATCGAGGATCATCGCGCACAGGAGCATGGAGAGCCCCAGCACCACTGCCAGCCCTCCGCACAACAGGATCACGTACCAGTCCGGCACCACCGCCGCCATTAGAGCCTCGCCTCGAGTTTCGGCAAACGGAGACAGAGGAGAAGGAAGGAGGAGGTGAAGCGAGGCCAGGTGTGAGGAGAAGAGAAGAACACCTCGACCGTTTTATAGCTCAAGCTTGGTGTACGGTGGGCGAGGTCCACCAGCGCCGCTCGTCGCCCGATCGCCGGTGTTCGGAGGCGAATCCGCGAGCAGTGCCGACAGTGCACTGGCCCGCGAGGTGAGTGCACGCTGCACCGGCAGCTAGCACGCCGCGCACTACCGCAGTACGGCCTAGATGCCCTACGCGCTAGGCGTCGCCGATGGAGAAAGCGCGGGAAAGCACGCGGGAGAGAGGAAGAAGAAAGAGCCAGGGGAAGAAGAAGAGGCTGATAGTGGATCCGGGTCCACCTGTCAGCCAGAGAGAGCACTGTGCTCTCGGGTACGACCAGCGTATTATTAAATTTAGAATTTATTCTAAATTTATTTCCAGTGTAGAAATCCCTCGTTTTCTTCTCAAAACCGTGGATTTTTCCACGCCGCGCTAGTGTCCCACACTGTATTCTTGCACCACTTATTGCCCTCTCACTGTAGCCACTTTTACCGCTTAAGAAATTGTTTCAGTTCGGTATTTTTTTTTAAAACAACCCTTAGCAAATCTCGAGGCCGAGATTTTTCTTAAGAGGGGTAGTGTTGTGACACCCAAAAATTTTGCCTTGTTTTGTTAGTAAAAACTTTGCCAGGAAATTAAAACTTTTATTTTCTGGGCTCCCTTTTGATTTTTTTTGGAACATTTCCTTTTTACCTTGGAGTTGTTTCCTTCAGTGAGAACTTATCTATTATGATATTGGACTTGTTTACCCTCTCAAGAAAATATTTTCTTTTATCAGAGGAATAAATTATATAATATTATTCCTAATCTTTATTTTCTTGAAAAAATGGTTTCCCATGGTTTATGGTCCCATTTGATCTGCAACCCTTTTGTAAATTCATTCAAAAATCCCACAAAAATTTGGAGATGTCATATGGAGTATTTAAACCACTTTTGTGCAAAAATATCTTCTGCCCATTGAATATTTTGAGCTCTACACCTTATTTGAAAATCTGGTCTAGTGGGAAGATTTGCACTACAACCTATTTATTTATTTCTTTAAAGCTTCCACCAAAATTTTGGGATGTCAGTAGTAGCATAGTGTTCAACTTTATGCAATAACCTAGTGATGTTCTTTGGAAAAATTGAGTGAATCATCCTCTTTTCCATTCTGGTCCAACTTGAGGTTTTGTACAACAACCACCTTTTTAGTTGCTCCTTGATCAATGATTCCTTTTCCTACTTGTAGTCCTCCTTTCCAAACCCTTAAGTCCAGGAGAGTGGACCCAGTGGATGATTCTAAGTGCTTGCAACAATGCCATTTTCTTTCTGTCCAAAATTGAAGTTCTACAAAACTTGCACTAGCAACTTTGTGCTTTGGACAAACTAACCTCACCACCCTCCTTTTCATCTAAAGAGACCCCACTCTAGAAGTTTTGGCCACTCCAAGAAATGCCTAGATGCCTCTGGCATTTTTTCAAACACCTTGAGAGCATGGACAGTTTTGGCATGATGTTTTGTTTACTTTGTGAACTTGATTCCCTGACCAAACCAGCATGTCCCATGGATTTGCCCTAGCCTACAACCCCACCCTGCTAACCCTCTTGTGGTTTAGAGCCACCTAACACGCCGTAGCATTCTGTCAAGCACGTCCTATGCGTGCTCTGGGCGCGAGCAGAGCACACGTTTTGCACGTGCCGCGTTCGAGCCGACGCGTCGTGCCCCTGGTTTGCCACCGCTCCGCAAAGCCTCGCCACACACTCCCCTTCTCACCGCATCACGCCAAGCAGCCTGGTGCCCTACAGCACCGCCGTCAGAGCCCCTTTGGCGGCACGCCGGCGTCCGCAGTGTGCCCCTGCCTCGATCGGTGCCGCCCAAGCCATCAGCGCACGCCAGCTGCCCCCTTGAGCGGCTCAAGCTCATCCGCAGCCTCGTCCTCTAGCACACGTCGCCGCCACGTCGCCCTATCTGCAGGAAGACGGTCGCCGGCGACCTTATCCGCGGCCACCATCGAAACCGACCCCGAGCACCTATTTAAGGAGCCCCGAGCTCATCCCCGCATGGAGGAGTCTCAAGCCATCTCCCTAGGACCCCTCTTGGCCAGCAATCGAACCGGGAAGGCCGTCTTCCCCGACTCCGGCCAGTGCGGCCACCGCCGCCTCCCGGCTCCGTTCTTCACAACTAAAGCCTCCCCGGCCCTCCTAACACCACCAACAGACTCCACTCCATCTTGCGGAGCCACCTAGACCCCTAGCTGCGACGGAGAGCCATCGAGGCCACAAATCCACTTCACACCCGAAGCCACCGGCCGCCGTGAAGCTCGTCGACGGCGATTCCCTCCACCCCCGACGACACTGCAACCACCGGAAGGACCGCCGTTGATCCGCGGATCCATCCCCGCCCTCAGCTCCCTGCAAGGACCTGCCGTTCGCCGGCGACGATCGCCGGAGTCCCTCCCCCCCCCCCCCACCCGCTCGGGCAGAGCAAGAGGAGAGAGGGCGACTGGTCAAACCTGACCAGTGGGCCAGGCAGGCCCACTGTCAGTGACCCAGCCCCGCCACCACGTGTATTAAGTGGAGGCGCATTCTCAAAGTACGTCTTCGACGTGTATGTATATTCGAAACGTTTTTCTTTTTCAGTTTTATTTTAAAAACAGATTTTGACCAAAACTTTGACTGAGCTTAACTTTTTAAATACAACTCCAAATGTGTTGATTCTTTTTCCTACCTCTCAAATATTGTCTAGTTTATTTTAAGATTTATTTCAAAAAATTTCAGACAACTTTTTGGTACTGTTTTTGAAACTATATATTGATTCAAAAATATTTTTAAATAGGATTTTGGAGAGAAGAGAAAACTTTCAAAAGTTTTGGAGTGCACCATGCCTTTCCACAACTTGAAGGCAAGCATTCTGAACCCCGGCATAATATTTTTGGTGTGTTCGTTGACACATTTATAACACCACCTCATTTCGGAGAACTTGTTATTTCATGTGATATGATCATTTGCATGGATGCATATTAGTGATTTCCTTGCTGTTGGAAATGAATATACTTGTGATGGTGATCATCCTCATGTGCCTTGCATGCATGCCGGAAGGAAATCCGGGAAAGCCTCTGCCTTGGGTAGGCGTGAGCTTGTCGCCGCTCTCCGTCGGGACGGTTATGTCCGATATGGCACGGTAAGGTATAATGAGCGGTGATTCTGTTGGTTGAAATATCTTTGTTATACATGTCATGCAGGAAAATTGTAAACCTCTTGAGTCAACCATAGATCGAGTCTTGTTCCAGTAACCCCCATACTTGTTTCGTGCTATCACTTGTCCCTACAACAAGTAGGGTACGGTTCAGTAAGTCGTCAACCCCTTTCAAGCACACACCGTACAGAGAGGCCATGGTGGAAGATACCGGTTGTAGCCGGTAGGCAGGCCACCTGGTCCGGGGGCATGGGTGTTTCCGGTTGGGACCAAGAGGGGAGGCCACCCCTTAGAGCGCGCGATATAAATTTGATCCCATGCTACGCGAGGTTGTAGCCTCCCCACTTAGAGTTTTGCTTGACATGTGTCGTGGGTGATTCCAGACACCGGCGAGTAAGCTGGTGTGTGCAAGTTAGGCGTGTTTTCAATTAAAAGACCGTAGATGGAATTAGTCCCGATGGACTAAAGGAATCCGTTACTCGTGTGTAAAGAGTACACCCTCTGCAGAGATTAAACCTATTCGAATAACCGTGTCCATGGTTAAGGACTACAGTCTGGGATGGGTCAAGTGTCGGTCTTAGTGTCGGTCTTCGGAGGAGAAATTGTTAAACCGGAACTTGGATTGTGACTTGTGACTTGTGATGATTACGATTATCATTATTATGGACTAACCCATTATATCATTGAGTATCCTTGGTACGGTTCTACCTCCTGGATATTCATTGTGATTATTTATTTTATAAGCCCTTTATGTGGTGTCGCTGAGACGCCCGACTGTGGCATTGCTTGTTATTTATTTATTTTAAGCCCTTTATGTGGTGTCGCTGAGACGCCCGACTGTGGCATTGCTTGTTATTTATTTACTTTATAAGCCCTTTATGTGGTGTCGCTGAGACGCCCGACTGTGGCATTGCTTGTTATTTATTTGCTTTATAAGCCTTTTATGTGGTGTCGCTGAGACGCCCGACTATGACATTGCTTGTTATTTATTTACTTTATAAGCCCTTTATGTGGTGTCGTTGAGACGCCTGACTGTGGCATTGCTTGTTATTTATTTACTTTATAAGCACTTTATGTGGTGTCGCTGAGACGCCCGACTGTGGCACTGCTTGTTATTTATTTACTTTGTAAGCCCTTTTTGTGGTGTCGCTGAGACGCCCTACTGTGGCATCGCTTGTTATTTATTTATTTTATAAGCCCTTTATGTGGTGTCGCGCAGACGCCCGACTGTGGCATTTTATTTCAACTCCATTATTGCATATCATGTTGCACATAAATAACCTGCTTGCATGCATAAAAGATCTTTATTTATGACTGACAATGTGATCGTAGAATATTTCAGTGCATGATTTTCAGTTATATTATTCCAGTGTTCATAATGTTTGCGAGTACATTCAAAGTACTCACAGGTTTGTCCCTGGCTATTGTCTTGGCCAAATTTCTTGCACGGAAAGGAGCAACGTGATGACAGCCCCGGAACCTAAGCAACGGTGATAGCAGCCTCGCGAAGATAGGAGTAAACCTGGTCAGCTGTTCCTGTGGGAAATGGAGCCCCATAAGACGCCGATGATTTCAGACCGCTTCCGCCATCAACCACTAGAACCATTTGTTGTACTCACAAGCCAGAATGGTCTTGTACTACATATGTTGTATTTTGCTTGGAATTTCTATATCAAGTTGGTGCCTCATCAGCTAACAGTTATCCTGGGGTTGGTGAGCACAACGGCCATTTTTTGGTAATTAATACCCGGAAAACCGATCGCGACAGGTTTCAAGGCGGCTTTTCAGATCAGTCACCTCGGATTCGAGTTGGCTTGTGGTGGCCTATACAAGTAGAGAATCAAAAAACATGCCAATTTTTATGTAATATTAAAGTCCCAAGTCTTCTGCCAGCAACAACACTTGGCACTTGGGGGCTAATGTTACTGAAGAATTTTATTGTGGCGGTTCATAAGACGGTGATTCATAAGAGTAAGTCCCAACATTTTGCAAGCAATAGTACTTGGCACTTGGGAGCTAATACAGAGGTCGACGCCCTAGCGGCTCTGCAGAGTCCCGGACGGCTCATAAACAGTGTTCAGCTCGGTCTCTTAACTATTCTTGCCTTACAATACAAGTCACGCATACATGGCGGTTTATCACTACAGGCTTTAAGTCGCCTCTGGGCATTGGGCCCTTAACTAAACCATCATCTATATCCCGGGTCTTGTGCTTCAGGAATATTTGCAAGTATAACCCGGCCCCTCCTAGGCGGGTCATACCAATAGTTATATCCCCAACATTAGGCCCCAGATTGATTTGAACTGGTTTCATGTCAATCTTCAACACTTGAGGAAAAAATCTTCTGCCTTTATGAAATTCTTGTAACCCGCCATGACGTCATCTTCTGGATTTGTGGTAACCCGCCATGACGTCACCTGTCATAAAAGCACGTTTTATCCAATGTATCCCAACGGATCTTTGTCTTGATGACCATCCCGAAAATCGAGGCGTCTTTGTAGTTGGATAACTCATATTTTCGGCCTCCTCGTTTTTCGTGCTCTTTTAGTGGCCCTTCCTTATAAATAGACCCGACTAGATCTTCCTCATTCTTCCGTTCGTGTCTTCTTCCTCTCGCCCCCATCTGCCACTGGAGCTCCGCCGCCACCGCCGCAGTGCATCTCATCTCCGTCGACTTTGGCCGCTGCATCAATCTGACCTTGACCAGAAAACAGCGGTGCCCTTCCGCAGCAAATCCCTTGCAGTAAGTTTTCCCTTCTGCACCATAGATCCGTGCTAGGGCTAGCGTGTTCTTCCGTACTGTGCAAAGTTCATCTGAGTTCTTGTGTTCTGTCTGCTATGGCTTCTTTTGATCCAAAAATACCATAGATTTTATGCGGTATGTGTTCCACATCCATTTTGGGTACCGGTAGATCTCCTTTCCATGTAAGAAAATCCCCATTATAGCGCATGAACTCCTCTGTGCCATCTTTTAGGTCTAGAAAATTTTCTTTTCTGAACATCTGTTTGATCCAAAATAACAGCTGCAAATTGTGAAACCTGTTTGTACAATACTTAGGCAAAATCTGCACTTGTTAGATTTATCTAGTCATGGCGACTCTGATCGCTGGTTTTAAGGAGGCAATGCTTAATTAATAACTTAAACCACCCTTGGCGGTTTAAATAATCTTGACGGCTTATAGAGCCCATGGTGGCTTAAACAACCATGACATAATTATCCTTATACCATTAGGCCCCTTCGTAAGCCACCATCTTGAATGTGTACAGTATTTTTTCTTTTATCCTGCCCGGCTTAAATTTGAGCTGACACTTTTACTTTGTCTTAGGCTTTCAATCAGAATGGGACCAAAGGAACCTACCTCCTGCAACTGGGTTAAATCCATTGTCACTGACAGCACCTTGGATGACTTTTGTGAAGACCGGCTATCTGCCGAAAAAAGAGGTCATGCCTTATCGTGCTCCTGATCCGGAGGAAGAATTTCCACAACCCAAAGATGGAGAGGTTGTTGTTTTCACAGATCATATGAACCGGGGTTTCAATCCTCCTGGCTGAAAATTCTTCAGAGACGTGCTGAATTTCTTTGATCTTCATCCACAAGACATCGGACCCAATTCCGGTCTAATATCTGCAACTTCCAAGTATTCAACGAAGTATACCTTGGAGAAGAACCCAATTTGCTGCTCTTCAGAGAACTGTTTTATTTGAACCGCCAGAATGAATGTGCTAGCGGTCAGAGCTTAAAACTTGGCAGTGTCTCAATCCAGTGTTGTAGAGATGTGATCTTCCCTTACGCCAACCTGCCGAGCCACCCCAAAGACTGGAATATGATGTGGTTTTACTGCATAGATACCTCTCCTACTGGTGAAAACCCTCTGCCCGGATTTCGTGCCCTTCATCTTGGGCCCAACCATCATCTGCCTGACAAGATTACAGCCACCGAACTTAAATCACTTGCCCCCACTTTGGCCAAGATCAAGGCTTTTCTGGGGAATGGGTTGACAGGCATTGATCTGGTCTGGGTTTGGCTCGCCTGGTGGGTTATTCCGTTGAGCCGCCGCTCCGGCTTGATGTGCGAGTATACTGGCGCAAAGAATGATCCTCTGCGTCATAGCCCTGATGACTTACCTAACGATGTCATTGACGATATGACCAAGTCTCTTCTGAACTAAAGCCTGGCGGACTATGGCAAGGTGGGTTTAGCCCCCTTATGCAAAGCTAACCTGGCTCCAAAGGTAAACCGCCCATGTGAAATGACTACTTTAATTTTTCAATGTTTCATCCATACTCATGCGTATGCTAATCTTTACAGGCGGGTGATAAATTCTGGAAGGTCAAATATGACCATGAAGCTGCCAAGAAAGCTAGGAAAGAGAAGAAAGCTGCCAGGAAAGAAGCTGCCAAAAGGAAGGGAAAGAAGGCCACCACCTCTGACCTGCTTTGGCTGGCAGAGTCTTCTAGGTCGGAGGTAGCCCTTGATTCCCTTCGCTCATTTTTAATCATCTTACTGACACTGATTATCAGCAGGAGGACACAGGAGCAAGCCGTAACAAGGCTGATGAGGTAACTATCCTTTCCTCCGACTCCAAGCCTTTGCCAAGACAGAAAATCCGCAGAGTGACCCGAAAATTAAGATTTTCTCATCCTTTAGCTCATCACAATCCTCAACTTATTTTGAAGCGGCAAATTCACGAGAGCCGGAGGCAGACCCGGACCAGCAAGGATGCAGAGCTCTCCTCCGGCTTACCAAACACCCTCGGGCCAGCGCATGGTGGATTTGAGTTCTTGAAGGGCAGCTTCGAAGGGCTCAAAGGATACACTGTGGGCCAGATAACCAAGAGTCGTCATGGCAAGCTCTACATCGACGATGCAGGCTGGGGCCCCGACACCGGCTCAATTGAGTATGGGTACCGGGTCCCCTTTGGTGGAATTCACATCTTCATCGGCAAGATCGGCGAGCCAGGCCCTGAGCCGGACATCTGGACCGACCTCATCGAGACGGCTCAGCGTGCGAGACCCGCCCGTGCTCCGCCTGCCGTGAAGCGTGCCTTCGTGGGATGCATCCATGAAGGGCTCTTTGAAGGATCTGCATCTGGCGGTGAGACGACCATCTACTCTGATGGCTGATCATCCACAAGTGAGACAGATTCGTTGTATCAACCGCAAGATGGCGGGCTTGGGGGCTGTTCTGATGGCAGCAGTTTCCGGATTGCTTTGAGCCGCCGAGCAGGGTTGGGATCTTCATGGCCGGCACACAACCTATCCAAGACTCCACAACTGCGACAGCCATGACCTCCGGGTCTGCAGCAGCCAGGGCAGGAGGCCCTGTGCATTCACCGGCTCAGGTGTTGATGGATCTCACAGATAAGCTGACCACTCTGTTAACCGTCGTGGTCAACCCGGCGGATCAAGCTCATCATGATGAGGAAGTGGCACAGTTAAAATTGGATATGGTGCAGGCTAAAGAAGACCTAGCAGCGGATGATGTCTGGATAACCGCAGAGCGGGCAACTCTGGATGTTCAGGCTCAGCGGATTCAGGCACAGACTTTCCGGCTCACGCAAGATCGGAATGCGTCTAATGAGGTCATGAGGAGAAGACATCAGAAGACTCAGTCTCGGCTCCCCCCGGTTTATGATCCTCGAGACCTCTTTCATACACCTGGTGCAGGACCTAGTAACCCGCCATGGCTCACCCCGCGTACTGAGGCAGACCGGGTTGCAACACCCGGAGTCGGGGCGCCGGTCCAGCCACAGGTGATGGGGCCTCCCCGCGTAAACACAACTCCACCTCAGTATGTACCAACAACTCCGGGTCACTATTCTAACCCGTTGGAAAATATGATAGTGGCAGCGGCACGGCTGGCGGCTCTCCCAATTGATGGTGACTCTTCGGCGGCGGTTGAAACCCGCCGGGTCAGAGAACTTCTTCAGACGGCCTTAGCACAACAGGAGATGTACTCATACAGCCGGGACAAGATCCATTCGACTCCTCGTCCAAGCTGAAGCCCGAGTTATAGCAGGCACATGGATTCAGCAGCCGTTTCAAGCAACGTTCGGCGCCATAACCAGCCATGTGGGCATGACCCGACGCGTCATGGGGCCTTTAACTTGGTAGATCAAGACATAATACAACAAGAGGCTGAGCGGACGGCGGCTCAGCAGGCGGCTCACCTAACGGCTTACCAGCCATATCCGGTTTATCCTACGACTTCTATCGAGGCAGGTGTGGCCACCAGGATCGGAGGTGTCCCCTGTCTAGTGCCGGCTCTAAGTAACGAGCGCCTGCCCAAAGATTTTAAGGGACCTAGGAAGGTGCCAAACTACATGGACGACTTACAGCCCGGGGCATGGATTGAAAGTTACGAGATGGCTATGGAGTTGTTGGAGGTCAGTGACGCTGCGATGGCCAAGTACTTTACCATGATGTTGGATGGGACCGCCCGCACTTGGTTGAAAGGCCTGCCACCAAATTCAATCAGTTCATGGGCGGAGCTAAAGGCCCGGTTCATCCAGAATTTCAAGGATACGTGCAAGCAGCCCATGTCAATTGTGGATTTGACGAATTGCAAGCAAGAGGAGGGCAAGTCTACAAACAATTGGGTGCGCCGGGTTAAATCCATAATACATTCGTCTAATAAGATGGATGCCGGCTCTCCAGTCTTAATGTTGGAGAAAAATTGCCGTTTTTTGCCTCTAAAACAAAAGCTGGGACGACTCAAGCGCGATTGTAATGATATGGGCACGCTGATGGCGGCTCTAGTCAAGTACACCGACTCTGATAGTACCAAGGATCCCGAGTCTGATGATGACAAGGAAGGAAAGGGAAAGAAGAACGGCAATGACAAGGGCCCTCAGCATAACCCGGCAAGTCAAGGAGGTAATAAACGTAAGGCGGATGGTAGGTTGGATTTTGTGGCTAACACTAGTGCACAGGGTAACAACCAATGGCGTAAGGGGAGGCCACCTCCCCGGTCAGGCGGGTTAGGCCCCACACTTGAGCAGTTATTAAACGGGCCCTGTCCAAGGCACGTCACTCAACAGAAGCCGGCTACCCATCTATGGAAGGACTGTACGATCATGAAGGCCTTCAAGAATTTCAACATGTTCGATGGTAACAATGGGCAGGGCGGCGGCGGTTTTCATGGCCCGGGTGGCGGTTCAAACCCCAATTTTCAAAATTCTAAAGGAAGTCAAGGTGGATATAACCAACAAACTGACCAGAGTGGTCAGCAACAACAACAAGGTGGATACCAAAGCAATCCGAAGTAGCCGAATAGTGGGCAATATCACGTGTTTACCATCAGTTTATGCAAACGAGACCAGAAGCTTCAGAAGAGGGCTGTGAATGCTATTGAGCCGGCAGTTCCTCGTTATTTGAGATGGTCTGAGCAGCCTATTCTATGGAGTAGGGAAGATCACCCTCCCCGGGTTGATAATCCGGGTCACTTAGCCTTGGTGGTGGCCCCTCAGGTGGGTGGATATAAATTCACCAAGGTACTCATGGATGGAGGCAGCAGCATCAACATCCTCTATTATGAGACCTTCCGTCGCATGGGATTAACTGATAAACGCCTTAAGCAGTCCAACACTATCTTCCATGGCGTCGTTCCCGGCAAATCGGCTTATCCAGTTGGTAAGATCGAATTAGAGGTAGCCTTTGGGGATGAATATGACTCCAAGGCCGAGAAATTGACGTTTGAAGTAGTCAAAATCAGGAGCTCATATCATGCTCTGTTTGGGCGGCCGGCTTATGCCAAATTCATGGCACGACCGTGTTATGTGTATTTGCAGCTCAAGATGTCGGGTCATAAGGGAACCACTAGACCATGATGGCGCGCGTTGCCGCGCCCGTCTATTTTGACAATAAAATGATCATTATATTCCTAAAATATAGGAAGGCACAAAGCATGAAAGTAAAATTTATCCGAACTAATATATAGTTATTTGCATATAAGTACATTTGCCTGACCCATATATGTATTTCTTAGTAATTGAAGACTTGCAAGCAAAATAGCATACAGAGCAGAAAGTTTTCAATTATGTCCAATAAAGTGTGATGTAGTTTTGATGACCCAAAGTCTTCTCAGAATATGAGGGCGATCTATAGTATTTCATCAACATATAAGTGTTTCGCAATTTGGATTTTCTAAAAGATATTGTGTACATATATCCACATAGAGAACGTATATGTGTAGGATGTGAATTTTTACAGGGCAGGTATTTACTTGAACAACACCTTCCTTGTAAGAGATATATTTTGGCGAGCTGCGTGCACCCATTCCCTCCAAATAACTTTGTAAAAGATAATTACGTTTATGTTCTTTGTATATGCCACTTCCTAATAATTATGTGGCTGCTACTCCCTAGTACCCAATTAGTTGGCAGATACCGTTATCCCCAACTTGCTTCAGGCACAATTAGGGACAATGAGACTGCAAGAATCTCTGATTTACTCAAGGAATGACATGCACAAATCCAAAAGATTAGCCGTATACAGAAAAAAAAAACCACTCGGCATGCTATGGCAGCATTTGGCCGTGGACAGAAGAGAACGACCTGTTGGCATGCAAATGTACCATAGGAGATTAGCATTTTTCATTAGCGATGATTGTAAAACTGTTGTCTCACTTAACGAATGAAGTGCTTTCCCCCTGTAAAAAAGAGAGGAAAAAACCTGTAGCAAAGAAGATACAAATGCAATCTGGTGGAGAACCAGCCCAGAGAAGTTGTACTCATACTACCTGCAACAAATGAAAGCGAAAAAAATATATTCAAACAAATAACAATAGGGTGGAGGAGGGTTGTCCACACGGAATTGAAAGGACATCCAACGGCCACAAATGCCCAATAATGTAGATCCAACTATTAGCGTCCGTCCTTTTTTTTCAATTAGAATGGCTTGGACTTGCATAAATATATAGAAACATGAAACATATAGTTAAAAGTTGCGTAAAACAACCGACATATCGACAAAAGGTAACTTCATAGCAAAATAAAAATAAGTATGCACCCCTATTTTGATTTTGTTTGTATTCTACATTGTGGACTAATAGATAAATCTAGGCGATTAGCTTGGATTGCAAGAAGAAGTGCACCAATAAAACTGAAAAGGGACCGTGCCATATGACAATGACATATCAATAGAAGTTCAAGTGAAAAATACAAATATAATGCTTTTGTACAGAGAAAACAGAGATACCACATGATGAAACTTTTGGGACTGGATTACAACAACCAAAACATGTTTTCTAGATACACTTGTATTAAATCTGACAAAAAGGATGACTGTGCTTGTGGGAGAAATTGTAATAGTAACATGCATACATGATACGCATGAACTTCATAAGGTAAAATAAAACAAGTTACATACTCTGGAGTCTTGAATGTTATGTGGGCAAGAAAATCCATAATACATCTTTGTTTAAAAATAGGTTTTGATTAGTAAGAGAACACCCACCAGTTCTAAAAATAACATTGACATAGACACCATATTGTAAAGCCTTATAGAGTGGATTATCTCAAGAAATGTTCAGTGATATGGTGGAGGCATATATTTCCCATATATAAATAGATGATCATGATCTCAGTATTTAGGTCAAGTCAAACATGAGAAATATTCAACTACTTTCCCTCATGACACATGTTTTTAATTATCTCCAGACATGGCGCTGCAACTACAGAAGGAAAGTAAAAAGGACTAACAGAACATACATAATAGCATAGGCTTCTGATGGTATAATATTATAGGTATTGTTGCTGTTGAACGTCAAGTACATAGGAGCAAGATAACAAGAAATAATATAAACTCTTGTATGCAACAAGATGGCTTAGCAATCAAGAGCCAGGAAACTAAATCTTATAGGTACTTGATGTTCTTGATATAAGAAACTGAATTTTGGATGCTCCGACCAAGATGACTCTCTCAGATGGGAATAGGACCAGAAGCTGTGTTGTTCCGCAATAGCATGGACAAGAACAACAGACACAATCACTTCTGATCACTATACCTTACATCGAAACAAAGCAACATGGACTGTCAAGACACCAGCGGCAGCTCACCAAGGGTTCGCCACCATGCAAAATTGGTCGCCGTCGCCACCGCTTCCTCATTGTTCTCTTGTGATCAGAAACTGTGCATACTACGAAGAGGCGGGGAATATAAACCATAAATCTACAAGAAAAATTACCTTCAGAGAGCCATGTAGCTGCCCTAGGATGTATCGCCAAGGAGACATCGTAAACGGGAGACCGGGAGACGGTATATAGATAGGACCAGTAGGGAGGCGAGGAGACTGCAGTGGAACTCCATTATCGAAGGCCAGGGAGTAACACACCTTTACTACCATTAATGGGTTGTAGCAACGGCAGTTTGACACATCAATTCGATGGAGCACTTCAATGCCCGCCCAAGCTGCTGCGGGATGACTCCGCTCGCTCCATCTTCTTTCTTCCTTTCCTTTTCTACTTTTATTTAATAATATAATTAGATGATCATGATCTCAGTATTTAGGTCAAGTCAAACATGAGAAATATTCAACTACTTTCCCTCATGACACATGTTTTTAATTATCTCGAGACATGGCGCTGTAACTACAGAAGGAAAGTAAAAAGGACTAACAGAACATACATAATAGCATAGGCTTCTGATGGTATAATATTATAGGTATTGTTGCTGTTGAACGTCAAGTACATAGGAGCAAGATAACAAGAAATAATATAAACTCTTGTATGCAACAAGATGGCTTAGCAATCAAGAGCCAGGAAACTAAATCTTATAGGTACTTGATGTTCTTGATATAAGAAACTGAATTTTGGATGCTCCGACCAAGATGACTCTCTCAGATGGGAATAGGACCAGAAGCTGTGTTGTTCCGCAATAGCATGGACAAGAACAACAGACACAATCACTTCTGATCACTATACCTTACAGTGAAACTAAGCAACATGGACTGTCAAGACACCAGCGGCAGCTCACCAAGGGTTCGCCACCATGCAAAACTGGTCGCCGTCGCCACCGCTTCCTCATTCTTCTCTTGTGATCATAAATTGTGCATACTACGAAGAGGCGGGGAATATAAACCATAAATCTATAAGAAAAATTACCTTCAGAGAGCCATGTAGCTGCCCTAGGATGTATCGCTAAGGAGACATCATAAACGGGAGACCGGGAGACGGTATATAGATAGGAGCAATAGGGAGGCGAGGAGACTGCAGTGGAACTCCATTATCGAAGGCCAGGGAGTAACACACCTTTACTACCATTAATGGGTTGTAGCAACGGCAGTTTAACACATCAATTCGATGGAGCACTTCAATGCCCGCCCAAGCTGCTGCGGGACGACTCCGCTCGCTCCATCTTCTTCCTTCCTTTCCTTTTCTACTTTTATTTAATAATATAATAAGGAAATTTGTTCCAGTACAGAAAAAAGCACGGCTGCGTCCGCGCGGACAAGATGAGAGACGCCAGTGGGGGAGAGACAAGCCAGTCAGGCCCAATTCAACGAGGTACGTCCAAAAATGTTACGGGAGTAGCGGCCCACTACGTTTACCTGTTCGTGAAGTAAGCACGTGAGCGACTTGACCCAGATCACATGGGCAAAAACATATAGCTATGAAAGATCCAATGGTTGAAAATGCAAATGGTCTGAGAAGGCTGGAAAGGTGCGCGATTATAATGTATTTAAATTACGGTGCATGAAACCGGAAGGTAGCCTTAGAATGTGAAGAAGGTGACGCGGCTTATGCTGAGCGGTCTGCGCAACAGAAGAGTTAAAATTCTACAAGGACAATGTTGACCCGGCGGATATGACATCTTTGAAGAAGCCAACCACAGAGCATGAGCTGGTCATGAAGTTTAAGTCGGCCGATGATACTAAGCTTGTTGACTTTGTTCCAAGCGACTCATCTAAGCAGTTCAGTGTCAATGCTAATTTGGATCCCAAATAGGAAAGCGCGCTCATCGACTTCATCTGTGAGAACCGGGACATCTTTGCATGGAAACCTTCTGACATGCCAAGTGTACCGAGAGAACTCGCTGAGCACACTCTTAACATTGATCCGAAGTTTAAGCCGGTCAAGCAGTTTCTTCGGTGGTTCAATGAGGAGAGGCGGAAGGCCATTGGTGAGGAGGTAGCCCAGCTCTTAGCAGCTGGGTTCATCATTGAAGTTTTTCATCCAGAGTGGTTGGCTAACCCTGTGCTTGTGCATAAGAAAAACGGCACTTGGCGTATGTGTGTAGATTACACGGATTTAAACAAGGCTTGTCCAGCTGATCCTTTTGCTCTCCCTCATATTGATCAAATCATTGATGCTACGGCGGGTTATGAGCGTTTGAGTTTTTTGGATGCTTACTCTGGTTATCATCAGATCAAGATGGCAGTTAAGGACCAGGAGAAGATGACGTTCATTACTCCGTTTGGAGCCTACTACTATGTTTCAATGCCTTTTGGGCTCAAGAGTGCCCAAGCGACCTATCAGCGATGTGTGCAGAATTGTCTTCATAATCAAATTGGGCGCAATGTTTATGCTTATGTGGATGACATAGTGGTGAAATCCAGAGAGAAGGAGACCTTGATCGATGATCTCAAGGAAACCTTTGACAATCTTCGGATTTACAAGATGATGCTTAACCCGGCCAAGTGTTTTTTTGGTGTGCCTGCAGGCAAGCTTTTGGGCTTTTTGGTTTCTAACAGGGGCATCGAGGCTAACCTGGAGAAGATCAAGGCCATTGCCTCTCTGGCCAAACTAGCGTGTATCAATGATGTTCAGTGTTTGGCGGGTCGTATCGCTGCTTTAAGCCGGTTCATAAGCCGGTAGGTGAGAAGTCCATACCACTGTATCAAATGATGAAGAAGACAGATAACTTCGTCTGGAGTGACGCTGCCAACGCTGCTTTTGAAGATCTGAAGAGACAGCTGGCCGAGCCGCCGGTTCTTGCTGCTCCCGTTGATAAGGAGCCGTTGTTATTATATGTGGCTGCTAACACGCGTGCCGTCAGCATGGCCATCATGGTGGAGCGCAAGGAGGATGTCAAGGAACACCCGGTTCAATGGCCGGTTTACTACATCAGCGAGGTGCTGATTGAGTCCAAGCAACGGTATCCGCATTGGCAGAAGCTCATTTATGGGGTGTTCATGGCAAGCCGGAAGCTTAGTCAATACTTCCTGGGCCACCCCATCACTGTGGTTAGTTCTGCTCCTTTGGGGGATATCATTCAAAACAGAGAGGCCACAGGACGAGTCGCCAAGTGGGCCATTAAGACGGATTCATCGAACCTATGTATTCGCATGAGATCATTAAAGCGGTTGTTTTCTGTTCCAAGTTGTTGTGTATTGCCAGAAGACTTGATCTCTGGGCTGGCAGTGCAAGGTAAATTGGTTGCTCTGAGCCGGGGTGCCACAGAATGAGTAAAGGAGGGGATAGAAGAAACCAAGTGGAGGCGCACTAGAAGCTCCAGAGCAAAAGATGGTGTTCCATGCGACCGCGCCCAGTCACATGAGCGGTCGTATGACATGGAAACCAATGCCTCTCGTTCACCTGAACATACTTTATAAATGTCTCAAGGCCGGAATGTCAATAGAGGAGCCGCAGAACCGCAAACAGAGTCATCTCCATCCCCATCTTCATCAACCCTAGCCACCGCCATTTTCCGTCTCCATAGCCACCACCTCGATCTCCACCATAGTTCTTACTCCTCTAGTCATACTTGTAATCGAGTATCACACACAACATCCATTTAAGACATATTATCAATCAAACTATCTTCATGATGTGTTCTTCGTGTGATCTAATCTCCATGTGTGAGTAGTCCGGTAAGCTATGGGTTGAGGCAAGAGCCTTACAACCCGATGTATTTGTTGGAGGAATCAATGGAAGTGCTTTGAATTAACATCCTGTATGTGTGCAATAAAACTATTCCGTAGTTGTCTCTTGTCTCATTCACGTTCTTCATCACTGCAGGTACCCAAGATCATGGAGAACGATGCCCGGAGTGGCTAAGGACAGGAAGACCGTGAAGTGTTATTCTGAACACCAGTGATAGAAAGGTTTAGTACGGTAACACGGATCCCATCTCTAGGAATTCGAGAGGTGTAGTCATTAAAAACCTAATGATTTTGTCTAATTATTTGTGACGCCCCCGATTCAATCGTACACTAATCATGCACGCAAATGTGTACGATCAAGATCAGGGACTCACGGGAAGATATCACAACACAACTCTAAAACAAAAATAAGTCATACAAGCATCATAATACAAGCCAAGGGCCTCGAGGGCTCGAATACAAGTGCTCGATCATAGACGAGTCAGCGGAAGCAACAATATCTGAGTACAGACATAAATTAAACAAGTTTGCCTTAAGAAGGCTAGCACAAACTAGGATACAGATCGAAAGAGGCGCAGGCCTCCTGCCTGGGATCCTCCTAACTACTCCTGGTTGTCGTCAGCGGGCTGCACGTAGTAGTAGGCACCTCCGGTGTAGTAGGAGTCGTCGTCGACGGTGGCGTCTGGCTCCTGGACTCCAGCATCTGGTTGCGACAACCAGAAAGAAAGGAAAGGGGGAAAAAGGGGGGAGAAAGCAACCGTGAGTACTCATCCAAAGTACTCGCAAGCAAGGAACTACACTACATATGCATGGGTATATGTGTAAGGAGGCCATATCAGTGGACTGAACTGCAGAATGCCAGAATAAGAGGGGGATAGCTAATCATGTCGAAGACTACGCTTCTGGCAGCCTCCGTCTTGCAGCATGTAGAAGAGAGTAGACTGAAGTCCTCCAAGTAGCATCTCCAAGTAGCATCTCCAGTAGCATCGCATAGCATAATCCTACCCGGCGATCCTCCCGTCGTCGCCCTGTGGAAAAGCGATCACTGGGTTGTCTGTGGAACTTGGAAGGGTGTGTTTTATTAAGTATCCGGTTCTAGTTATCATAAGGTCAAGGTACAACTCCAAGTCGTCCTGTTACCGAAGATCACGGCTTTCGAATAGATTAACTTCCCTGCAGAGGTGCACCACATAACCCAACACGCTCGATCCCATTTGGGCGAACACACTTTCCTGGGTCATGCCCGTCCTCGGAAGATCAACACGTCGCAGCCCCACCTAGGCAAAACAGAGAGGCCAGCACACCGGTCTAAACCTAAGCGCACAGGGGTCTGGGCCCATCGCCCATAGCACACCTGCACGTTGCGAGGGTGGCCGAAAGCAGACCTAGCCTAGCAGGCGTTCCAGTCCAATCCGGCGCGCGCTGCTCCGTCGCTGACGTCTGAAGTGCTTCGGCTGATACCACGATGCCGGGATACCCATAACTACTCCCACGTAGATGGTTAGTGCGTATAGGCCAGTGGCCAGACTCAGATCAAATACCAAGATCTCGTTAAGCGTGTTATTATGAAGCAATCGCGAACGCCGACCAGGGCCAGGCCCACCTCTCGCCCAGTTGGTCTCAACCTGCCCTATCACTCCGCCACAAAGATCCACACAGAGGGCCGTCGGGACAAAGGTCCTTTCATCCCCCAATCCGTGAATCACTCGCGGGTACTCTTCGAGCGGACCCGACTTTAGTCACCATTTGAAGTATGTATATATGTATAGTATATACCCGTGATCACCTCCCAAGTGATCACGGCCCAATAGTATAGCAAGGCAGACCGACAAGAATGTAGGGCCACAGATGATAAACTAGCATCCTATACTAAGTATTAGGATTGCAGGTAAGGTACCAACAGATGTAGTAACAATGTCAGGCTATGCATCAGAATAGGATTAACGGAAAGCAGTAACATGCTACACTACTCTAATGCAAGCAGTATAGAGGGGAATAGGCGATATCTGGTGATCAAGGGGGGGGGCTTGCCTGGTTGCTCTGGCAAGAAGGAGGGGTCGTCAACTCCGTAGTCGAACTGGGCAGCAGCAGCGTCGGTCTCGTGGTCTACCGGAGAGAAGAGGGGGAAGAAACAATGAATACAATGCAAATAAATGCATATCGATGCATGACATGACAAGTAACGATGCTAGGTGTGCCCAATCGCGGTAGTAGGTGATACCGACGAAGGGGGGAAACATCCGGGAAAGTATTCCTGGTGTTTTGTGTTTTCGGGCAGATGTACCGGAGGGGAAAGTCGCGAGTTCGATAGGTTAGGTGTGCGTGGCGGATGAACGGGCTGCGTATCCGGATTCGTCTCGTCATTCTGAGCAACTTTCATGTACAAAGTATTTTCATCCGAGCTACGGTTTATTTTATATTAATTTTAAAAGATTTTAATCATTTTTAGCATTTATTTAATTATTTTAATTCAATATTATCTAGAATAGTGCATGCTGACGTCAGCATGACATCAGCATGAGGTCAGCAGTCAACAGAGGCGTTGACTGGTCAACTGACGTGTGGGTCCCACTGGTCATTGACTTAGTTAACTAAACAAGATTAGTTAATTTAATTAAAGTGATTAGGTTAATCTAATCAAGATTAATTAAGTTAATTAATTACTTAATTGTTTTCTTAATTATTCTTTTTATTCTTTTTTTTAATCAAACGTTTAGGGGCGCCCCGGGGCCCTCCTGTCATTGGCCCAGGGGCCCTTAGCAGGCACGGGCGCTGCGGGTAACAGGCGCGGGCGTGGTGGCCGGCCCCCAACAGGGCGCCCGAGGGGGCGCCGGCGAGGTGCAGAGCGGGACGAGGATGGCGAGGCGCCACCGGCGACCGCACAAGCGGCAGCAGGGCGTAGGGGGCCCAGGGTGGCACGGAACGAGGAGGACAAGGCGCGGGGCGGCAGTTGTGGGTTCAGGGGAGGGGAAGCAGCAGGGGAGGCCGATGGCCACGGTGAACTAGGCAGGGCGCGGGTGTCTCCGAGCGGTGCAGTGGGGCGAGGCCACCGTGGTGACGGGGCGCGCGCAGCCCGACTGGTCCCTGGCGCCAGTTGGGGCGGAGGAGGGCGCCGGCCAGATGCTCGCGGGGGCGCGCGCGGGGTAGCGCGGGGGAGACAGAGAGGAGGGAGGTGCGGTGCTCACTGCGGGGAGTAGGGTCCGGGGCAGTGGGGGTCGAGGAGGAGTCGGGGACGACGGGCGGCGACGGAGTCTTGGCGGCGTGGTTCCGGCGAGCGACGACGGCGGTCCAGGACGGTACCAGCGACGGGGTCGGGGAGGCGACGAGCAACGACGTCGGCGGGCAAACGGCGAGCGGCGTCGGGTAGCACCGGGTGGCGGGGCGCGGCCGTTGGGGCGGCGTCAGGGGCAGCGGCCTCGGAGCTCCCAGATCAGGAGAGGGGGGAGGCGAGGAGGACGGCGGTGTTCGACGGGGCTGGAGCCACTGGCCCGATCCAGATCTAGACGGGATCGGGTGAGGGAGGGGGAGTGGGAAACGAGGAGTGGGGGGTCGTGGGGGAGTTAGGGTTACGGGGAGGGAGTGATAAGGAGGCCCGACTGGGCCTGGTGGGCCGGCCGGTGCGGCTGCCAGCTGGGTCGTTCGGTCCAGCATGGGGGGGGGGTCTTTTTCCCTTTTTTGTATTTATTTGTTTCTTGTTTATTAGTTTTCTATTTTATTTTCTATATATTTTTGTTTTATAAAATATACAAGTAGTACCTAAATTAGTGTTACAAAATACCCCAATGCCACAAAAAGTTTGGTGACAAAATAAAATAGTTTAGTAATTTATTAATTGAAAAAGGCATTTAACTAATTGTTTTTGCTATTGTTTAAAATATTTTTAGAGTATTAAACCTTTTCTAAAAATGTGGTTTCTCCACCATACTTACCTATGCATTATTTGGCTGACCCCGAACATTTTAGTTTTAATATTTGAAAACTTTTATTGTTTGCTTGATTTTGAATTTTGATTTATAATCGGTTTCGAACTAACACGAGATTAGCAACAGTAATCGAAGTGACGTGGCATCATTAGCAGGGAATTACTGTAGCTAAATATCCGGGCGTCACAATTCTCCTCCACTACAAGAAATCTCGTCCCGAGATTTAAGAGGGAGAGTAAGGGGGAGATCTGGTTACGAAACTCTAACGAATCTTCTCGGTCTTGGTTGCTCTTCTCGAAGAGATCGATCCATTACATTGATGTCTTCATTACTCTTCTTCCAGCCATCATGATGAAGTCAGCATCCTTTCTTCGGGAACTCCATCGTACTTACGAAAGAATAAAGGGGGTGTTCCGAGAGGACGGACCTCTACAAGGTTGACTATCTGGTCGATAACATCAGGGAAGGTGGCGGGAAGTAACCCTCGAATTGAAACTTAAGACATTATCGAGAGCAAGTAAGAAGGTGCAAAATAGAAGTTTTCAAGCGCATAGACAATCGTTCGTTGCCTGATACGATGTGTGACAGGGGTTCAGAGCAATGGGAAGGTATTGCGTCTGGTACCAGAATAGGGCACTAGGAAGGTGGCCCATGAATTAAATACGAAGCCAAACATGGAGAATAACCATTAGAAACAGGGTTGTACAGGAGAGTCAGGTTTCGATCCTGTGGAACTGTGGGTTATGGGCCCACTATGTGGGTTAAAAGTAAGAAGGGCGAGGGCATCTTGCACGATCATGTGAGTAAGGCATGTCAGAGGATAGTCCGTCGGTTATGTCGGCAACAACATCGGTACCAAGGGCGAGGGACGAAGAGAACCATTCTCCTGCTCGTCGAAACGAGGCGGACCAATAGGCAAAGTTCTCGTCCATCGATTGTTACCGAAATGTCATCAACAATCGCAACAGGGTCTTGCTGACAGAGTGGTACAACGAGGTGTTTACATAAGCAGGGAAATATTACCGCTTATATATTATAGATCACAAGGAGGTTTAAACAAACCAATGGAAGGAAAATGTGATCATCAGATCAAACAGAACAATCGAAAGGATAATGTGTTTGACACATATACCAGGGGTATACCCTTCCCAAGGACAAGCAGAGCATGATATCCATGACAGGATATAATGTAGAAAACCTTATAGGTAGGGGAGAGAAATTTCATGACATTATCCATACAATGATGTTTGGATAATTTGATTAAGAAAATTTAGCATTGTGCTTCAAGTGTTCTTATCGATGATAGGAGTACCACATCCGCGCTTCGAGATAGCACTGACATGGTCTTCAAGCAAATGTCGGGCTTCGGATACACGAAGGATCCATTAGGATAAACTTATTAAACAAGGCATTCAATTTCCTCATGGAAAATGGTTAACCTTGTTAAAAATAAAACTATAACAATAGGTCCTCCAGCCGGGGGGGTGCTAGGCATGACATCATGTTACCGGGTCATCGAAGGACCAACATCATGACTCTTGGAAAGTTGTCCCAACCATCATGTCTGATCGAGATTCAGATTTGCTTGGGGTCAGGATACCTCAGACTCTGGATGCCTGAGAATAAAAAGGTGCAACGCAAATCGATGAGAGGACATCGTAAGATTCTCGGGAAATGAACTATGTAAAATAGCTCCGAAACAAGAGTTCATCAGCAAACCAAGAAGAGGACGAGGAGGCGGCTGATGGACTCGGCGACAATTCAACAAGATTTCCAAAGGATGGATTTCCACACTTATGTGAACAAGGAGATAACATTTGTCAAATCAAAAGATATAAAGATGTATGCTGGAGGAAAACATACACAACTAGACATTGGTTGAAAGGTGTGCCCAAAGTATGGCCTTAGGTAGCATGATAAAATGTTAGAATGGTGATTCAGTGATCAATAGTCTAAGAACGAACGTTCGACCATTAACTTCAAAGCAATAGGGTTGCTAGAAGGACAGAACCCAAACAGCACCGTTCACCTGTTGGTACCCCGGTTGGATTCAACACGCGGACCAAGAAAGAATGGTGATGGCGAGAAGCATCGCTGCAAAAAGAATTTCTTAAGAGGTGGTGAAATTCTCTCAACATCCTCGACATTAGAGACAGTAATACTTCAAGGTAGAACATAAGACAAGCTGGATTGCAAGTTGCATCCATAACAGGAATAAGTTTGTGACGGAAGGAAGGCAAGGATGTTGTCGATGGTAACTCAAATTACCAAGGGACGAGGGTGGTACTCATCATCATGAATTCGATTGGTATCCTGGAAGGAGTCAAAATGTTGACGATGACCACGACAAATTTGTATGGGATTACATGAAGGTGTAATCGACCAGCGATGACATCAAGTTAAAAGAATGATGAAGCGAAAGGTTATTGGAACCATGGGTACGACATAAACTCGAAATCAAGTTTGTTGTTCAAGGAGAAATGATATGACGAGGAAGATCGACGTAAGATTAGCTTACCATCTAAATTTGTGCTCCGGAGAGAAGGACCAGGTAGCACAGTTAAAAAGTTGCACGATAATGATATCGCCGATCGGGCTAGCGATGACTTGAAGGATTAATACACTCATAAGCAATGAAAATTACTTAGAGTTATTGAATTGGAGTGCGTAATCGATTCACTTATCGGTGTTCTCGGTCGACAAACAACCCAGAACCCATGAAGTGACAAAGACAAGGTAAGGTAGTGCTTCATCAAAGTCTATAAGATGTAGTGCAATGACAAGATATCCTCGAGATACCCGGGGTAATACTCAACACAAGATCAAAGTAAGGTTGGACTGGTGTATTGATCCATAGAAAACAAGTGATTAAACTTGCCTGAGAAATGGGATCAAAGAGAAAATATGGTCGGAACCACGATTGCATAGGATAAATTCACAGATACTAGATGATATTGTATCAACGAAATAGTTATTATCGCAAGAAGCTTCTATGGTAGGATCTACATCGTGTCCATGGGCATGAACACAAAGTTCAAGGTCGACTCCCAGTTCTTCAATGTATAACCTTCCATTCACCTCTCACTTTTGAAGAAGTCGTAGTGTTGAAATTTTATCTAGCAAAATACCAGAAGAGTATGACTCGTGAAAACTTTCGAGTTCACACATATTAAGGAAGGCATAGGTTCAACCCATAGGGGCTTCTTAGAAACATATACCACAAGTTTCAAGAGTAAATATCACAAGCTCGAAAGTAGAGCAAGGTTGAGAAAGTAGATGATACAATTTACCAAAGGCATTATGTATCCAAGGGAAGGCTCACAAGGTTATTGAATATGAACGACAATGTCGGATAAAATCCATTAAAGGATCTGTCGGTCCATAACAGAGCTGATGTGAGCATCAGCACACAATCAGAGGAAGTAACAATGCAAGGGCATTGGATTATAGAAACAACTGATTAATCCAGAGCTCAAATGCAAAGGAATTATGATTTTCACTTCAAGGGAACAAAAGCAATGTTCTGATTAGGGGTGGATAAGTTGAATAGCCTTAGGGGTACTATCGACGGCATTTGGATTGGTTGAGAACCAGCTCATGTTTAAAATGACGTCTGAGCCGGAAAGATAATTTAAAAGGATCAACTGATGATTGCGTGCATTCGCACTCATGTTGAATCAAAAGGATCAAAATGACGATGCCTAAGGATACTAACGAATATTGCCAGACATATGGAAAGCATCCATCATGCAAGTAGACAAGTATGGCAGAGCAATAAGCTACTAAAGGATTTTTGGAGGATCGAATAGTATTTCGAAGACCATTGTGAAACACATGAACAACTGGGGGATGAGCGGATACTCGATAAGTGCGAGAATTATCCATAGGGGTATTCAGGTGACAAAGAACAGCAAGGCAGTAAGCTCAAAGGATTATCGAAACAACGACGAGTGTTTCGGGGTATCTTGTAATAACAAGATCAACTGGGGATGAAGGTATGAGCGACAATTGTAGGTAGTTATCCATAAGGGTATATCGGTGGCAGGGGATTGTGAAGTCGGTGGGCACAAGGGTCTCGGGAAAACCTCGGAGAGTATCTTCGGAATCTTCTGGTGCAGCAAGCGATCATCTGGAGTGAGGGGCTCTTCGGGAGAAAGTATTTTCGAGAACCTAAAGTTAGTCTTTTTGGCAAAATCATTTAACCCGAATAGAAGAGAGATCAGAGTCCCAGAGTATAGACAAGGAGTAAAAGATCCTAATACCACCCAATGGCGACGTGGGCCCGTAAGCCACACAGCCATGTTAGTAAAAGTTTTTAAATGACTAGACTCGACTTCGGCCAAGGAGTGTGGAAGGGGGATTCCTACAGGCAGTCGGATCTGATACCAACTTCTGACGCCCCCGATTCAATCGTACACTAATCATGCACGCAAATGTGTACGATCAAGATCAGGGACTCACGGGAAGATATCACAACACAACTCTAAAACAAAAATAAGTCATACAAGCATCATAATACAAGCCAAGGGCCTCGAGGGCTCGAATACAAGTGCTCGATCATAGACGAGTCAGCGGAAGCAACAATATCTGAGTACAGACATAAATTAAACAAGTTTGCCTTAAGAAGGCTAGCACAAACTGGGATACAGATCGAAAGAGGCGCAGGCCTCCTGCCTGGGATCCTCCTAACTACTCCTGGTCGTCGTCAGCGGGCTGCACGTAGTAGTAGGCACCTCCGGTGTAGTAGGAGTCGTCGTCAACGGTGGCGTCTGGCTCCTGGACTCCAGCATCTGGTTGCGACAACCAGAAAGAAAGGAAAGGGGGAAAACGGGGGGAGAAAGCAACCGTGAGTACTCATCCAAAGTACTCGCAAGCAAGGAACTACACTACATATGCATGGGTATATGTGTAAGGAGGCCATATCAGTGGACTGAACTGCAGAATGCCAGAATAAGAGGGGGATAGCTAATCATGTCGAAGACTACGCTTCTGGCAGCCTCCGTCTTGCAGCATGTAGAAGAGAGTAGACTGAAGTCCTCCAAGTAGCATCTCCAAGTAGCATCTCCAGTAGCATCGCATAGCATAATCCTACCCGGCGATCCTCCCCTCGTCGCCCTGTGGAAAAGCGATCACCGGGTTGTCTGTGGAACTTGGAAGGGTGTGTTTTATTAAGTATCCGGTTCTAGTTATCATAAGGTCAAGGTACAACTCCAAGTCGTCCTGTTACCGAAGATCACGGCTATTCGAATAGATTAACTTCTCTGCAGGGGTGCACCACATAACCCAACACGCTCGATCCCATTTGGGCGGACACACTTTCCTGGGTCATGCCCGGCCTCGGAAAATCAACACGTCGCAGCCCCACCTAGGCAAAACAGAGAGGCCAGCACGCCGGTCTAAACCTAAGCGCACAGGGGTCTGGGCCCATCGCCCATAGCACACCTGCACGTTGCGAGGGCGGCCGAAAGCAGACCTAGCCTAGCAGGCGTTCCAGTCCAATCCGGCGCGCGCCGCTCCGTCGCTGACGTCTGAAGTGCTTCGGCTGATACCACGACGCCGGGATACCCATAACTACTCCCACGTAGATGGTTAGTGCGTATAGGCCAGTGGCCAGACTCAGATCAAATACCAAGATCTCGTTAAGCGTGTTATTATGAAGCAATCGCGAACGCCGACCAGGGCCAGGCCCACCTCTCGCCCAGTTGGTCTCAACCTGCCCTGTCGCTCCGCCACAAAGATCCACACAGAGGGCCGTCGGGACAAAGGTCCTTTCAGCCCCCAATCCGTGAATCACTCGCGGGTACTCTTCGAGCGGACCCGACTTTAGTCACCATTTGAAGTATGTATATATGTATAGTATATACCCGTGATCACCTCCCAAGTGATCACGGCCCGATAGTATAGCAAGGCAGACCGACAAGAATGTAGGGCCACAGATGATAAACTAGCATCCTATACTAAGTATTAGGATTGCAGGTAAGGTACCAACAGATGTAGTAACAATGTCAGGCTATGCATCAGAATAGGATTAACGGAAAGCAGTAACATGCTACACTACTCTAATGCAAGCAGTATAGAGGAGAATAGGCGATATCTGGTGATCAAGGGGGGGGGGGCTTGCCTGGTTGCTCTGGCAAGAAGGAGGGGTCGCCAACTCCGTAGTCGAACTGGGCAGCAGCAGCGTCGGTCTCGTGGTCTACCGGAGAGAAGAGGGGGAAGAAACAATGAATACAATGCAAATAAATGCATATCGATGCATGACATGACAAGTAACGATGCTAGGTGTGCCCAATCGCGGTAGTAGGTGATACCGACGAAGGGGGGAAACATCCGGGAAAGTATTTCTGGTGTTTTGTGTGTTCGGGCAGATGTACCGGAGGGGAAAGTCGCGAGTTCGATAGGTTAGGTGTGCGTGGCGGATGAACGGGCTGCGTATCCAGATTCGTCTCGTCATTCTGAGCAACTTTCATGTACAAAGTATTTTCATCCGAGCTACGGTTTATTTTATATTAATTTTAAAAGATTTAAGTCATTTTTAGCATTTATTTAATTATTTTAATTCAACATTATCTAGAATAGTGCATGCTGACGTCAGCATGACATCAGCATGACGTCAGCAGTCAACAGAGGTGTTGACTGGTCAACTGACGTGTGGGTCCCACTGGTCATTGACTTAGTTAACTAAACAAGATTAGTTAATTTAATTAAAGTGATTAGGTTAATCTAATCAAGATTAATTAAGTTAATTAATTACTTAATTGTTTTCTTAATTATTCTTTTTATTCTTTTTTTAATCAAACGTTTAGGGGCGCCCCGGGGCCCTCTTGTCATTGGCCCAGGGGCCCTTAGCGCGCACGGGCGCTGCGGGTAACAGGCGCGGGCGTGGTGGCCGGCCCCCAACAGGGCGCCCGAGGGGGGCGCCGGCGAGGCGCAGAGCGGGACGAGGCTGGCGAGGCGCCACCGGCGACCGCACAAGCGGCAGCAGGGCGTAGGGGGCCCAGGATGGCACGGAACGAGGAGGACAAGGCGCGGGGCGGCAGTCGTGGGTTCAGGGGAGGGGAAGCAGCAGGGGAGGCCGATGGCCACGGCGAACTAGGCAGGGCGCGGGTGTCTCCGAGCGGTGCAGTGGGGTGAGGCCACCGTGGCGACGGGGCGCGCGCAGCCCGACTGGTCCTTGGCGCCAGTTGGGGCGGAGGAGGGCGCCGGCCAGATGCTCGCGGGGGCGCGCGCGGGGTAGCGCGGGGGAGACAGAGAGGAGGGAGGTGTGGTTCTCACTGCGGGGAGTAGGGTCCGGGGCAGTGGGGGTCGAGGAGGAGTCGGGGACGACGGGCGGCGACGGAGTCGTGGCGGAGCGTAATGTAGAGGTTGTAGAAAGAGTTCCAGAATTTTTAAATCCTGAACAATTTTTTTCTGAACTTCTCACTAAATGCTGAACAATTTTTAAAGAAGCCTAAAAAAAGAAAGAGGATCAGCACACTCTGCATATGAGCCGGCCCAAAGGTAACGCACGAGGAACAGCGGAGCGTAATGTTTCACCTGAAGGTCGAGAAATAGCTTGAATGATATATATCCCTTATCACCAGAATATTATCATCTGTCTCGCCTGAAGGCGCGCGCATATAAGGCAGGCCCATTACCGCAGGCTGTACACTCGCTCAGGTCGCTCGGGTTACTGGTTTTCTTCGGTTCTTTTGTCATTACTATTTTCTTATATTTTGTTTTGGTTTTGTTTTGTTTCTTCATATTATTTCTCAGATTTCAGTTTTTCTTTCATGGTTTTACTATATTTTATTTTATTTATCTTTTCTCGGGTTTCAATGTTTTTTTGTTTTTCTTTCTTTTGATGTCCACTTTTTTACATTCATATTCAACATTTTTCGTATACATCAGAAACTTTTTTATGTACAAATTAGAATATCTGAAATACATTATGTTAATTTTTTGAAATCTTACTTTTTAATTTCCACAATTTTCTCTATAAATTTTGAATTTCTCAAAAATTAGAAACATTTTTATATAAAAGTTTAACATTTTTATAAATAGATGATTGACACTTTTTAAAACTTATATTTTTATATCTACTTTTCCATTAATATAGTACCTCTTTTGAAAACATCAGGGATATTTTATATATACATGTTTAACACTTTCCAAATATAGGATTAGTTAAAACATATATTTTTTATAGCTACTTTATCCATGCATACTGCACATTTTTATTTTACATCATGAACATTATATTTCTCATGTACATGTTAACGTTTTAGAATATATATATTTTTTGGTTTGTACTTTTCCATTAATATTGTAATTTTTTTCTGGCTTTTTCTTGTGCCGATTCTTCTTGTATCAAAATAAGAATCCTTTTGGGAAAACGTCGACGTTTGCTGGCTTATTTGGCAAAGAAAAATAGAGTACGTTATAAGAAATTAATCGGTCAGTTGAATATTCGGGAGCAGTAATTTAATCGTTCAAATTTTTTTCTTGTTTTATTATTTTTTTAGTAGTCTTATAGTAGTCTTAGATTTTTCATTTTGATGAGCCTCGCTTTGAGGAATTCATGGAATAATCCATTTTCATGGAATAATGAATTAAGGAAGAAAGGATATGAGTCTACCGCTTACAAGAAAAGATCTCATGATAGTCAATATGGGCCCTCAACACCCATCAATGCATGGTGTTCTTCGACTGATCGTTACTCTCGATGGTGAGGATGTTATTGATTGTGAACCCATATTAGGCTATTTACACAGAGGAATGGAAAAAATCGCGGAAAACCGAACTATTATACATTATTCATCAGAAACATTTTGATATAAATGTTTAATATTTTTTAAATACATAATTTGCAATTTATTAAGCATACAATTGTTTATGTCTACTTTCCATAAACATTGTACATTCTTTCTATATACCAACATTTTTTATATGTTTGTTGAATATTTTCTAAATACATGAATAACGCTTTCTTGTAAATATGTTTTTAGGCCTACTATTTCGTATTCATTGTAAAATTTTCGTATACATTAGAAACATTTTGTATACACGTTTAACATTTTCTCAATGCATGATTAATAATTTTCAACTTTTGTATATGTAGTAATTTGTATAACAGATATATTCAGAATATTTCTAAATACATGCAGAAGTAAAAATAAATAAAGAGAAAAACTAAATTATTTTGAGGGAAAGATTGAAAAACTAATGCAAAAATACGAAAAAAAACTAAGAAAAACAAAGCGTTGATGGCTTGTGGTCCACGCTGGGCCGGCCAAATCTGGCGGCCGCGTGAAGCGTGGCATCCTTCTGTCTGGTGTAATGCGAGACCTGCCACATGTCTTTCATAACGACTGACGTACTAGTCCTATAAAAGGAGTGAGCTTGATTGGCTACTCGCGCTGATGGCTACTGATGAAGATAAAAAGCACAATATATATAAGAACACACAGCAGCTTTGTTACTTAAAAGCATTTTTAAAAAATCAAAACAGTTTTTTAATAAAATTCAACAATTTTTAAATGCCGGACATTATTTTAAACGAAAATAATTTATGAAATTCATTTTATTTGTTTAAAAAGTGTGAACTAGTTTTGGAATTGAATTCATTTTTGAGAAAAGAAAACATTATGGAATCTAAACCAATTTTGAAAAATGTAATCATTTTTTGGAAAAGAGAAAACATTTTTCGAAAACACTTTCTTGAACAGTTTTTGTAAAAGAAAACTTTTTTTTACATTTTGAACTGAAATTGAAAACGAGGGCATTTCTTTTAGTTTTTAACAATTTATGAAAAACACAAACATTTTTAAATTGACGAACATTTTGCCAAAAACACGAGTTTTTTTGCAAAATAAAAATGAACTTAAAAAAAGAATACATATAGATGGAAAAAAAGAAACAAAAAAGAAGGTAAAGAGAGAAAAGAAAATAAGTAACATGAAAAAACCCAAAAGGGAACATAAAGAGAAAAGAAAAAAATGTTTCACGAACCTCGTAGAAGGTTACCAAAATTTGAAGAAGATGGCTAATACCTTCTAGAAGGTTCTCAAAATAAGAACGTGAAATCTATGTAATGGCTGGCATAAGTCGATGGCGTGTGCGATGGGTCTACAATCTGCTGCAGAATGCGACTGATAACCCACAAGTGTAGGGGATCGCAACAGCTTTCGATGGTAGAGTATTCAACCCAAATTTATTGATTCGACACACGGGGAGCCAAAGAATATTATTGAGTATTAGCAGTTGAGTTGTCAATTCAACCACACCTGGATAACTTAGTATCTGCAGCAAAGTATTTAGTAGCAAAGTAGTATGATAATAAAGGTAACAGTGACAAAAGTAATATTTTTGGGTTTTGTAGTAATTGTAACAATAGCAACGGAAAAGTAAATAAGTGAAGCACAAGATGTGAAAAGCTCGTAGGCATTGGATCAGTGATGGATAATTATGTCGGATGCGATTCCTCATGTAATAGCTATAACATAGGGTGACACAGAACTAGCTCCAGTTCATCAATGTAATGTAGTCATGTATTCCGAATATAGTCATACGTGCTTATGGAAAAAAAACTTGGATGACATCTTATGTCCAACCCTCCCGTGGCAGCGGGGTCCTAGTGGAAACTAAGGGATATTAAGGCCTCCTTTTAATAGAGAACCGGAACAAAGCATTAGCACATAATGAATACATGAACTCCTCAAACTACGGTCATCGTCGAGAAGTATCCTGATTATTGTCACTTTGAAGTTGTCGGATTATAACACATAATAGGTGACTATAGACTTGCAAGATAGGATCAAGAACACACATATATTCATGAAAACATAATAGGTTCAGATCTGAAAACATGGCACTCGGGCCCTAGTGACAAGCATTAAGCATAGCAAAGTCATAGCAACATCAATCTCAGACCATAGTGGATACTAGGGATCAAACCCTAACAAAACTAACATGATTACATGGTAAATCTCATCCAACCCATCACCGTCCAGCAAGCCTATGATGGAATTACTCACGCACGGCGGTGAGCATCATGAAATTGGTGATGGAGGATGGTTGATGATGACGACGGCGACGAATCCCCCTCTCCGGAGCCCCGAACGGACTCCAGATCAGCCCTCCCGAGAGAGATTAGGGCTTGATGGCGGCTCCGTATCGTAAAACGCGGTGAAACTTCCTCTCTGATTTTTTTCTCCACGAGAAGGAATATATGGAGTTGGAGTTGATGTCGGCGGAGCCTCAGGGGGCCCACGAGACAGGGGGCGCGCCCAGGGGGGTGGGCGCACCCCCCACCCTTGTGGACAGGATGTGGCCCCCCTGGTCTTGATTCTTTCGCTAGTATTTTTTTATATTTTCTAAAACTTGCCTCCGAGGATTTTCAGGACATTCCGAGAACTTTTGTTTTCTACACATAAAACAACATCATGACAGTTCTGCTAAAAATAGCGTCAGTCCGGGTTAGTTTCGTTCAAATCATGCAAGTTAGTGTCCAAAACAAGGGCAAAAGTGTTTGGAAAATTAGATACGTTGGAGACGTATCAACTCCCCCAAGCTTAAACCTTTGCTTGTCTTCAAGCAACTCAGTTGATAAACGGAAAGTGATAAAAAAAAACTTTTACAAACTCTATTTGCTCTTGTTGTTGTAAATATGTAAAGCCAGCATTCAAGTTTCAACAAGTATTATGAACTAACCGTACTCACTATAACACTTAGGTCTCACAATTACTCATATCAATGCCATAATCAGCTAGCGAGCCATAATAATAAAACTTGGATGACAACACTTTCTCAAAACAATCATAACATGATATAACAAAATGGTATCTCTCTAGCCCTTTCTGAGACCGCAAAACATAAATGCAGAGCACCTTTAAAGATCAAGGACTGATTAAACATTGTAATTCATGGTAAAAGAGATCCAGTCAAGTCATACCCAACATAAACCAACAATAATGAATGCAAATGACAATGTGCTCTCCAGCGGGTGCTTTTTATAAGAAGGTGATGACTCAACATAAAAGTAAATAGATAGGCCCTACGCAGAGGGAAGAAGGGATTTGTAGAGGTGCCAGAGCTTGATTTTAAAATAGAGATTGAATAACATTTTGAGCGGTATACTTTCACTGTCAACGCAACAACTATGAGATGGCTGTATCTTCCATACTACATGCATTATAGGCAGTTCCCAAAAAGAATGGTTTAAATGTTTATACCCCCCCACCACCAACAAGCATCAATCCATGGCTTGCTCGAAACAACGAGTGCCTCCAACTAACAACAGCCCCGGGGGAGTTTTGTTTAATTATATTGATTTGCTTTGATCTTTTTGGATCATGGGACTGGGCATCCAGGTTACCTGCCCTTTCTCGTGAATGAGGAGCGGAGTCCACTCCTCTCGAGAATAACCCACCTAGCATGGAAGATATAGGCAGCCCTAGTCGAAACATGAGCTGCTCAAGCATACAAAACAGAATTTCATTTGAAGGTTTGGAGTTTGGCACATACAAATTTACTTGGAACGGCAGGTAGATACCGCATATAGGAAGGTATGGTGGACTCATTGGAATAACTTTGAGGTTTAAGGAGTTTGGATGCACAAGCAGTATTCCCGCTTAGTACAGGTGACTGACCGAGAGAGCGACAACAGTCATAAGCATGCATTAAAATTAATTCACACCGAGTACAAACATGAGTAGGATATAATCCACCATGAACATAAATATCGTGAAGGCTATGTTGATTTGTTTCAACTACATGCGTGAACATGTGCCAAGTCGAGTCACTCAATTTATTCAAAGGAGGGTACCATCCCATCATACCACATCATAATCATTCTAATAGCATGCTGGCGCGCAAGGTAAAACATTATAACTCATAGCTAATCAAGCATGGCACACGCAACTATAATCTCTAAATGTCATTGCAAATATGTTTACTTCATAATAAGCTGAATCAGGAACGATGAACTCATCATATTTACAAAAACAAGAGAGATCGAGTTCATACCAGCTTTTCTCATCTCAACCAATCCATTATATATCGTCATTATTGCCTTTCACTTGCACGACCGAAGGATGTGTATAATAATAATAGTGCACGTGCATTGGACTAAGCTGGAATCTGCAAGCATTCAACTCAAGAGAGAAGACAAAGTAATATGGGCTCTAAGTTAAATAAACAATCATGCATATGAGAGCCACTAAACATTTTCAATATGGTCTTCTACTCTCGACCCCCAAAAGGAAAGAAAAGAAAACAAAACTATTTACACGGGAAAGCTCCCAACAAGTAAAGGAAGAACGAGAAATCTTTTTGGGTTTTCATTTTAATTCTACTACAAGCATGGAAATTAAACTAACTAATTTTTTGGTTTTTCTTAAGGTTTATCAAACACATAAGAAGAAAACTAGAAAAAGAAAATTAAACTAGCATGGATAATACAATGAAAAAGTATGAGCATCGACGACTAGAATAGTGTGTGAACATGAATGTAAAGTCGGTGAGAAATACGTACTCCGCCAAGCTTAGGCTTTTGGCCTAAGTTGGTCTAATGCCAAGGGTAGCCTGGCTGATATCCGTAGTTGTAACTGGGGTCGTACTGAGATGCAGCAGCAAATGCCTCCTGAGATGCGGCATGTTGGCGAGCCGCCTCCGCTCTTCCCTCGTGTTCAACTGCTTCCTCCCTGGTAACAACATATCTTCCTTTTGCCTGGTAATCAAAAAGGAGAGGAGCAGGAAGAGTAACATGGACAGCGCTACGTCTGTCAAAGATTAGTCGATACTGGAGGAATTGTTCATTCCTCTTAAGAAAATGATGTTGGACCATAGCGTCATAATCTAAATAAGCAGGAGGCAACATCATATCCCCCTCTCGTGGGGCTATACCAAGATAATTTGCCACACGGGTCGCATAAATTCCGAATAAATCTCCAGCTCTACCGTTATTATGCAACCTACATGCAACTATTGCCTCCAAGTTACAATCTTTATTACCTAACACAACACTCTTGAGGACACAAAGATCAGGCACACACATATGACATGCTTCATCTTTACCGTTAATGCATCTACCAATGAAAAGAGCAAAGTAATGTACAGCAGGAAAATGAATGCTCCCTATGGTAGCTTGTGCTATGTCCCTAGATTCTCCCACAGTAATACTAGCAAGAAAATCTCTAAATTCAGATTTGTGGGGATCATTAATATTACCCCACTGCGGAAGTTTGCAAGAAGTTGTAAAATCCTCTAAGTCCATGGTATAAGATGTATCATAGTTATCAAATAGGATGCTCGGAGAATTACGTGTACATTTATATTTAAACCTTCACACAAATGAATCAGTCAATTGATAGTACTGAGGACACTTATCTTGTAAGAAGTCCTCAGATCGGCATTACGCACATAAGCGTCAAATTCCTCCTTAAAGCCTGCTTCGACCATAAACTCGTCGGATGGCCACTCACAAGCTCGTACTTCCGCGTCCCTCGGTAGTTCCTCGTTTTGCTCACGTGTAGCAATCCTGGGTCCTTTCTTTACTGAGGAACCACCTTGGTACATTTTCCTAGACATAATTCTTTTTCTGAAAAATTTCTGAAATTTTAGTAACTTCAAAATAAAAGTGAATAAAACTAAACAAGATTGGTAGCAACTACTACAAGTGCCTAGAGCCTATATCATGCATTAGAATTACTTGGGACCTCATAAATTTAACATGCAAGCTCAAGAACAGGGTCACCTATGCAGCAAAAATTTGCAATGAATAAAGCACTAGAACAAAAACTAATTGGACCAATGGAGGAGTCACATACCAAGCAATAATCTCCCAAAGCAGTTTTGTGAATGGAGCTTTGAGCAAGGAGATCGAAAATCGCAGCAAAATGAGCTAGAACTCGTGCTTGAGGTGGATGGGGATTTTTTCGGGAAGAAGATGGAGTGTGTGGGTGCTGGCATAAGTGGAGGGGGGCCACCAGGGGCCCATGAGACAGGGGGCGCGCCCGGGGGGGGGGGGGGGGGTGGGCGCGCCCTCCACTCTCGTGGCCTGGTACTTGCCCCTTCGCAGTGATTTCAGTGCCTAAAATCCTCAAATATTCCATAAAAAATCATACTAAATTTGCAGGGCATTTGGAACACTTTTATTTTAGGGGTATTTTTTATTGCACGGATAAATCAGGAAATAGACGGATAATACTATTTTTGCTTTTTTTATTCTAAATAACAGAAAGTAAAAAGAGGTTACAGAAGGTTGTGCCTTCTAGTTTCATCCATCTCATGATCATCAAAATCAATCCATTAACAAGGTTGATCAAGTCTTGTTAACAAACTCGTTTCGAATAACAAACCTGAGAAATTTCGAATAACACTAAGTTACCTCAACGGGGATATGAAAATCCCCAACAATAAGAGTATCATACCTTTTCTTGACAGTAGGGAGAGGAAATTCAAAACCTCCAATAATGATAGTTGGAACTCTTCCAATAGAATTGATGCTATGAACTTGAGATTGTTTCCTCGGAAAGTGTACCATATGCTCATTACCATTAACATGAAAAGTGACATTTCCTTTGTTGCAATCAATAACAGCCCCTGCAGTATTCAAAAAGGATCTACCAAGGATAATCGACATACTATCGTCCTCGGGAATATCAAGAATAACAAAAGTCCGTTAAGATAGTGACATTTGCAACCACAACAGGCACATCCTCACAAATACCGACTGGTATAGCAGTTGATTTATCAGCCATTTGCAAAGATATTTCAGTAGGTGTCAACTTATTCAATTCAAGTCTATGATATAAAGAGAGAGGCATAACACTAACACCGGCTCCAAGATCACATAAAGCAGTTCTAACATAATTTCTTTTAATGGAGCATGGTATAGTTGGTACCCCCGGATCTCCAAGTTTCTTTGGTATTCCACCCTTAAAAGTGTAATTAGCAAGCATGGTGGAAATTTCAGCTTCTGGTATCTTTCTTTTATTTGTAATGATATCCTTCATATATTTGGCATAACAATTCACTTTAAGCATATCAGTTAAGCACATACGTAAGAAAATAGGTCTAATCATTTCAGCAAAGCGCTCAAAACCCTCATCATCCTTTGTCTTGGATGGTTTAGGAGGAAAGGGCATGGGTTTTTGAACCCATGGTTCCCTTTCTCTACCGTGCTTCCTAGCAACAAAATCTCTTTTATCATAACGTTGATTCTTTGATTGTGGGTTATCAAGATCAACAGCAGGTTCAACTTCTACTTCATTATTTTTGCTAGGTTGAGCAGCAACATGAACATTATCATTAACATTATCACTAGGTTCATGTTCATCACCTGATTGTGTTTCAACATCAGAGATAGAAATATCATTAGGTATCTCAGGTGTGTCTACAATAGGTTCACTAGAAGCATGCAAAGTCCTATCGTTTTTCTTTTTCTTCTTTTTAGAAGAACTAGGTGCCTCTAAATTGTTTCTCTGAGAATCTTGCTCGATTCTCTTAGGGTGGCTGAGGGAGTCCTAGATTAGGGGGTGTCCGGATAGCCGGACTATAACCTTTGGCTGGACTCCTGGACTATGAAGATACAAGATTGAAGACTCCGTCCCGTGTCCGGATTGGACTTTCCTTGGCGTGGAAGGCAAGCTTGGCGATACGGATATGTAGATCTCCTCCTATTATAACAGACTCTGTGTAACCCTAGCCCTCTCGGGTGTCTATATAAACCGGAGGGTTTTAGTCCGTAGGACGAACAACAATCATACCATAGGCTAGCTTCTAGGGTTTAGCCTCTCTGATCTCGTGGTAGATCTACTCTTGTACTACCCATATCATCAATATTAATCAAGCAGGAGTAGGGTTTTACCTCCATCAAGAGGGCCCGATCCTGGGTAAAAACAGCGTGTCCCTTGTCTCCTGTTACCATCCGCCTAGACGCACAGTTCGAGACCCCCTACCCGAGATCCGCCGGTTTTGACACTGACATTGGTGCTTTCATTGAGAGTTCCTCTGTGTCGTCATCTTTAGGCCCGATGGCTCCTCCGATCATCACCAACGATGCGGTCCAGGGTGAGACTTTTCTCCCCGGACAGATCTTCGTATTTGGCGGCTTTGCACTGCAGGCCAATTCGCTTGGCCATCTGGAGCAGATCGAAAGCTACGCCCCGGGCCATCAGGCCAGATTTGGAAGTTTGAACTACACGGCTGACGTCCGCGGAGACTTGATCTTCGGCGGGTTCGAGCCACAGCCGAGCGCGCCGCACTATCACGATGGGCATGATCTAGCTCTGCCGCCGAACAGTGCCCTGGAGGCCGCACCCATGTCCGCTTCGACCCTTAGCTTGGAGCTGACTGCGCCAATCAAGGACGGGTGGCAGGACACCGCCTCGGGGGCTGCAATTTCTATGGCGATCGAGCCGAGCACCATCCTTGTCCTCTGCGAAGCCCGTGACTCCAAGGTGCCGAACTCCTCTCCGGACTCCGAACCTTCCGCGCCCCTGCCGATCGAATCCGATTGGGCGCCGATCATGGAGTTCGCCGCCGCGGACATCTTTCAGCACTCGCCCTTCGGCGACATTCTGAATTCACTAAAGTCTCTCTCTTTATCAGGAGAGCCCTGACCGGACTATGGTCAGCAAGGATGGGATGCGGATGACGAAGAAATTCAAAGCCCACCCACCACCCACTTCGTAGCCACTGTCGATGATTTAACTGACATGCTCGACTTCGACTCCGAAGACATCGACGGTATGGACGACGATGTAGGAGACGAACAGGAACCATCGCCTATAGGGCACTGGACAACCACCTCATCTCACGATGTATACATGGTGGACACACCTAAAAGAAACGACGAGGAGGAACAAAGGGACGCTACAAGGGATCGTTCCCTCGAAAAGCAGTCAAAGCGGCGGCATAAGCGCCACTCCAAACCCCACCTCGACAGGTACAGCAGCCATATAGACCCAGCCACAGAGCAGGGCGAACCCGCGGACGACGAACATGCCATCGAGCAACCGTCCGAATAGGGCAACTTGGATAAACAAACCAAACAACCCGTCCCCGGCGAAGATAATAGTCCAGACGACCTCACGCCGGACAAGTTGCTGGAGCAGAAGAACCTCCACAAAAGGCTCGTTGCCACTGCGCGTAGCCTGAAAAAGCAGAAGAGTAAGCTCAAAACAGCGGAAGATGCACTCAGAATTAGATGGAGCAAAGTACTCAACACCGCAGACAAATACGACGACAGTCGCCACACAAAGAGCTATCCGAAGCGAAAATTACTGCCGGAATTTGAAGAGGAGGCCTTAGAGCCCCCGCAATCAAAAAATAAGGAAGCCACCCGGTCGGATAAACAACCCCATGGCCAACATAGAGCGGCAAACGGCGACACGCACAAGCCGGCACGCGATCCGCACAAGGATTCACATAAAAAAGACGGCCCAGCCAGATCTATCTACGGGCCAAGAAAGCAAGCTCTAGTAAGCAATGCAATGCAACAAGTATACGAACATCACGACACACCCAAATATAGGGGTGCCGCACACCCCCTATGTTTCACCGATGAGGTGCTGGACCATGAATTTCCAGCGGGATTCAAGCCCGTAAACATAGAGGCATACGACGGAACAACAGACCCTGGAGTCTGGATTGAGGATTATATCCTCCACATACACATGGCTAGAGGAGATGACCTCCACGCCATAAAATACTTACCCCTCAAGCTCAAAGGGCCAGCCCGGCATTGGCTTAAAAGCCTTCCCGAAAACACCGTTGGAAGTTGGGAAGAGCTTGAGGATGCTTTTCGAGCAAATTTTCAAGGGACCTATGTCCGACCTCCGGATGCAGACGATCTAAGTCATATAACTTAACAACCCAGAGAGTCAGCCCGTAAAGTCTGGAACAGATTTCTTACTAAAAAGAACCAGATAGTCGACTGTCCGGATACCGAAGCCTTAGCAGCTTTCAAACACAGCGTTCGAGACGAATGGCTCGCCAGACACCTCGGCCAAGAAAAGCCAAGAACAATGGCCGCATTAACAAGCCTCATGACCCGCTTTTGCGCAGGAGAGGATAGATGGTTGGTAAGAAGCAGTACCAGCAACCCAAGTACATCTGAAGTTAGGGATGGAAACGGGAAACCGCGACGCAGCAAGGACCAGCGCCGGACCAAGGGAAACAGCCCGAAGAGCACGGCAGTCAACGCCGGATTCAAAAGCTCTCGGTAGAATCAGAAAAAGATGCCCCTCAAGGATAATAGGGACGAGCTATCTAACCTAAACAAAATCTTGGACAAGATATGCCAAATCCATAGTACTCCCGGGAAGCCTGCAAACCATACCCACAGAGATTGTTGGGTCTTCAAGCAATCTGGCAAACTAAACGCAGAACACAAGGGGCTCGACATACCAAGCGAGGACAATGACAAACCCCACAAGCAGAGCACCGGAGAACAAAAGAATTTCCCACAAGAAGTCAAAACAGTAAACTCACTTCACGTGACAAAAGGGGAAAACAGAGTGGCGCCAATAGAGATACGTGCCATACGGCCTATCCCAGAGGAGTCCCGCCACTGGTTGTTAAAACCAATCACCTTCGACCATCAGGATTACTCTAGAAGTATCCGGAATGCAGGCTGGACTGCCTTGATATTAGATCCCATAATCGACGGACTCCACTTTACACAAGTCCTAATGAACGGTGGCAGTGGTCTAAACCTGCTATATCAGGGTACAATCCGCAAAGTGGGGATAAATCCAACAAAAATTTGCCATAGCAACACCTCCTTTCAAGGGGTAATGCCAGACCCAGATGCCCATTGTACGGGTCCTCTCCTGCTAGAAGTTATGTTCGGCTCCCCCGACAACTTCCGCCGCGAAAAGATAACCTTCCACATCGCCCCATTTACAAGTAGCTTTCAAGCACTACTGGGACGCGAAGCTTTCGCCCGCTTTAACGCAATACCGCATTATGCATCCCTTACGCTTAAAATGCCCGGTCCGCGAGGCATCATCTCATTAAAGGGAAATATCGAGTGTTCCTCGAGCGCGGAAGACTGTGCGGCTGCCTTGACAGCCACAAACTAAACCGGCTTCACTAATCAAAGCACCTAAACAGGTCGTTCACACCCCTAACATGGCTAGACGAGTCTGGCGTAAACATACAAGGGCTTACTAGCCGCATACCCCCGTACAAGGGGCTCCGCGCGTGTACATCAAGAGACAATAAAGCTCAATTTTACCCATTTTCTGAATTATACTTTGTTTATTTAATATAGCGTACATTTTTGAACGATCTTTTTCAACTAGGTTCCTCTCTTTTACAGATGAACACCGTGCTACACCCGTCCAGGATACGGCACAATGGAGACACAGGCGCAGACGTGTAGTAGGGACCCGTTCCAAGGATTCTTTTCAGATTAAGACCTTGCGTAAACCTTTTTCATTGTCTCTTGTTAATACACATCCCCCGGTTTCTTAGTATAACCGAGGAGGAGGCTGGCGTCTTGGCATGTGGCCACGTCAGAATTTTGCGCGTACCTGGACACCAGGGGCTTCTTACCAAGGGCGTTGTTCTGCCTGTTTTCATAAAGACCGAATACCTTAGGGAGTGTTCGGCGTCGCGAGTTTGGCCTTATATGCATCAGCTCCAAATCATGTCTTTGGTCAAATGTTGGGTTTGCCCGACTCCTGTGTTTTGCTGCCTTACGTTCCGCTCTATTGGCTAAGGTGGCAATAGGAGAACTATTGCGATTGTGCCCCGGTTCGGCCAGGCGAGCACCTCAGTAGAGAAAGCCGAAAACTGTCTGTCATATATAGCGTGAGACTGGTCAACCACTCGATGACCCGCCGGAATCTTTAGGATTCCCCCGCATTAACGAAGGGCCGTTTCCCGGCCAGGCACACACGCGCCCCGAATTTGGGTGAGCGTGGTGCCCCTAGGGGCTATATAGTAGCCCCACTATCAAACTCCTATGGCTAAGTGAAAGTGATAAAGCATTATAGTCCGGTTGCCTAGTTCGCTGCGCTATCACCTCCTTAATAGGACCAAGACGTTGGATCAAGTGTGAAAATGCGCCTTCTGCGAACACCCCCGCATTATATGCGTGGGGGCTGAAGCCGAAGACTGCCATCTTCCAGGTTATATACACATATACATTAACAGCCGCACAGGAGGTATTCTAATTGTTGAAGGCTCAAGTATAAAAAGCTTTTATATTCCATCGAAACATTGTTTTACAATAATACATGTTATTCGAACATAATATCCTTCGAGCACTGCGTCTCTATTAAACGAGCGCCCTGCAGAACTTCCTGAAATAGTGCTCAGCAGGTACTCGACTCTCGTCCGAATCTTGGGATGCAACAACTATGGCCTTCATCTCCGCCCATTATGTCTTCACACGGGCAAGAGCCATCTGCGCACCCTCTATGCACACTGATCTCTTCATTGCATTAATATGCGGCACCGCACCAACGAACTGCTGTACCAAGCTAAAATAACTCTTCGGCTCGAGCCTTTCTGGCCACAGATGACTCATGACATACTTCATGGCGAGTCCGGATAACCTATTCAGCTCCGCCCATGCGGCCAAACGATCGGTTAATGGAAGTGGGCGCTCTGGATTGTGGAACTGCGACCAAAAAAGCTTTTCCACTTCGTGGTCCTTTTGATCTCAAAAGTGTTCGGCCGCGTCCGCGACACTCGCTGCCAAGTCTAGATAAGTGTTCGCCGTACTCCACAGCCGGTCCAACGGAGCATATTTAGGATCCCTGAACTTCATCCGCAGCATAAAGGGCTTTCCAGCCGTGATATCTCCGGCCTGACATAGCTCCTCCTTCATAGCTCTCATCGTAGAGCGAGTATCCTTGGCCTCGGTAGTGGCCTTCTCTAGGTCCTTCTGTGCCGCCCGATCTTCTTTTTCAAGAAGCTTGCAACGGTCGGCAGCATTCTCCAACTTTACGGCCATCTCGGCCATTTCCTTCTTGCTTTGGCAGTGAGCAGCCTGTTTGGCTTTCAGCTCTTCAGCCGCCTTTAAGGCAGCCGCATCGCTTTTCTTGGCCTGCTCCTTGGCTCGGGCAAGTTCCGCCCGAAGGTTCTCCATGGCAGCGGCACCATCTGCATCAAGCACACATGTTGTAAGGTACGGGCATCAAGCTCCTCTTACGAGGTGTCTTCGGAGAAATTACATACCTTGTGCCTCGTCAAGCCACTTGTTGACAAGCGCGATGTCGGCATCTACGACGCCAAGTTGCCGCTTTAGCTCGGCAAATTCATCAGTCCGGCTAGCCACTGGACACTTCGCCACCTACATAGGAAAGGCAACATATTATACCTGGAATTATGATCCTCGGCGCGCTGTCATTTTTGACAACGCACAGAGTCTCAAGGGCCACTATCTATACAGGGCGCATCTTATATATGCGGATCTGTCGAAAGGTACATCATTTCACGTACCTTGAAACCTGTCAGCAAACTCCTGACGGCCTCGTACAACCTGCTCTCCGCGGATGAAATCCTTCCAATCACCGTATCCATCAGCGTACGGTGTTCTTCTGAGATAGACGCTCGCCCGAGCAGATCCTTCAGCTCCTCCGACCGTGCACCGGACAGTGCCGGACTCATCCGATGGCCTTTTTTAAAGGCCGAACACGGAGGGCCTTGGGGGGCCATACGACTGCCTTCCGGCCCTGCCGAATCCGGAGAAACCCTCTGTGACGACACCTTAGGGTCGCCCGTCTCACAAGGCGGTACGGCAGGGGGAGGCGTTCTCCTCTCCATCATCTCCGGACGAAGATCCCCTGAAGATGAGCTCTGCTAAGAAGGGCTGAGATCCGAACTACGAGGTAAAATTTCGGTTATATTCCTCAGAAATAGAACAGTGATGTCTCTCATTTTAAAACTCCCCTCTTTACTTACGGCTCGGTGGAGGGCTGATCCCCTTGGGGGCACAATGCGACCGAGGCATCCCCCGGCGCCGGACCCTTTGACGAAGATTTCTTCCCCAGCTTTGAGACCATGGTCTCCGGGTCTTCAGAGGCGGTCCTCTTCTTCCCCTGGTTAGAGGAATTCTCGATTCCTCCTTTCTTGACAGCCTCCTTCGGGGAGGCGGTAGCTTCCTTGTTCCCCTCTTCGCCTTCTTCCAAAGGCGCAACCTCCAGCATCCTGGTTAACACAGGATCCGGCGTAGTCTCAGGGAGGGGGGGGAAGACACCTGATTAGCTTTGCTTTCGCTATCCACTCCTGTTTAAGGGATAGCTCTTTTAAGGGCAGTTTTATGATAAAAATACCGATAGCGTGTCTGGGTACAGGGCTACTTACTTGAGTATCCAGGCGATTGCAGCTTAGACCTGCATCCTCGGACGAGTCCGGACACATTGCTTGTGATCCGAAGAACAATTTGTACATCTCCATGGGCGTCGCGCCCACAAAATGTTGGAGGGCTCGTGGTCCCTCCGGATTAAACTCCCACAGGCGGAGGAGGCGACGTTTGCAGGGCAGGATGCGGCGAATCAACATAACCTGCGTCACTACGACCAGATTGATGTCTCTTTCTAGGAGATCTCGAACGCGGCCCTGCAACAAGGGCACGTCCTTGGACGACCCCCAGTTAAACCCTTTATTGACCCATGACGCTAGCTGTGGTGGGGGACCCGAGCGAAAGGCAGGTGGCTCCACCCACTTGGTGCCCCTGGGAGCTGTGATATAAAACTACTCTCGTTGCCATAAGCTGAACTCCTCTTGAAAAGAGCCCTCGGGCCATGGAGCGTCAGCATTCTTGCTTATAACAGCACCTCCGCACTCCGCGTTCTGCCCCTCGATCATCTTCAGCTCTACTTTGAAGGTCTTAAGCCACAATCCGAAGTGAAGAGTAATACGGAGGAAGGCCTCACACACGACAATGAACGATGAGATATGGAGGATGGACTCCGGAGCTAAGTCGTGAAATTCCAGCCCGTAATAAAACATGAGCCCCCTCACGAAGGGGTCCGTCGGGAAGCCTAGCCCCTGAAGGAAGTGAGACGCGAACACCATGCTCTCACCAGGCTTGGGAGTGGGAATAACCTTCCCTTGAGCAGGCAGCCTATGCGAGATTTCGCCGGTTAGATACCTGACATCTCTTAGCTTTAGCACGTCTTCTTTCGTAACGGAGGAGGGCATCCACCGGCCTTGAAGGTCGGAGCCGGACATCATCGGAGGTCCGAAGCACCTGAATCTAGAGCTTTGGGTGTCGGAACTCAAGGTGAGAGGCGGATTTGATTGAGATTGAAAGAAAGGAGTCGAGCCTTGGTCTCTTTATAAGGAGGTTGAATACCAAGAGCCCTCCCCGTGACCGTTTGGGACTCGCCTTCGATTGAGGAGACATACCAATAGGCACGATTGGGTTACCCACGCCCGTATTGATGAGAATCCCGGAATAAGGGGACACGATCTCTGCTTCGACAAGACGTGCCAAGGAAACCGCCTCGCTAAACGCGCTGAGGTGGGACAGTAAAACGATTCGAATAACGGCTTGGCCGTGGCATGATGTCACGCTGCAGAATACGTCAGCAAATTAGATTTGTGCAAATATTATTCTCTCTACGATGGTATGTGGGACTTATTTTGCAGAGCCGGACACTATCCTTGTGTTCAAAATCTTCTATGAAGTATTCGGAGGAGGAACCCGCCTTGCAATGCCGAAGACAATATGCGCGCCGGACTTGTCGTCATTGAAGCTTGGTTCAAGGGCTACTGAGGGAGTCCTGGATTAGGGGGTGTCCGGATAGCCGGACTATAACCTTTGGCCAGACTCCTGGACTATGAAGATACAAGATTGAAGACTTCGTCCCGTGTCCGGATGGGACTTTCCTTGGCGTGGAAGGCAAGCTTGGCGATACGGATATGTAGATCTCCTCCTATTGTAACCGACTCTGTGTAACCCTAGCCCTCTCCGGTGTCTATATAAACCGGAGGGTTTTAGTCCATAGGACGAACAACAATCATACCATAGGCTAGCTTCCAGGGTTTAGCCTATCTGATCTCGTGGTAGATCCACTCTTGTACTACCCATATCATCAATATTAATCAAGCAGGAGTAGGGTTTTACCTCCATCGAGAGGGCCCGAACCTGGGTAAAAACATTGTGTCCCTTATCTCCTGTTACCATTCGCCTAGACGCACAGTTCGGGACCCCCTACCCGAGATCCACCGGTTTTGACACCGACAGTGGCCTTCAGGATACAAAGGTTCCTGAGTCATTCTACCAGTTCTAGTAGCCACTCTAACAGCAAAATTGGGATTATTATTTAATTCATCAAGCAAATCATTTTGAGCTTTAAGTACTTGCTCAGCTTGAGTAGCAACCATAGACACATATTTGCTATTGAGTTTAAGTTCACCTTTAACTCTAGCTATATAATCACTCACGCGTCCTATCTTGAAAGCATTATTCTTTAATTCTCTACCAACATAAGCACTAAAACTTTCTTGTCTAGCCATAAAGTCATCAAATTCATCTAAGCATGGGCTATGAAATTTAGTATAGGGGATTTCAACTTTATCATATCTATAGAGAGAATTTACCTTTACTACCTGTGTCAGGTTATCAAAACAATGTGGTTCTTCAACAGGCGGTACATTAAGACCATGTATTTCTTCAATAGGTGGTAAATTCTTAACATCTTCAGCTTTTATACCTTTTTCTTTCATTGATTTCTTTGCCTCTTGCATATCTTCAGGACTGAGAAATAAAACACCTCTCTTCTTCGGAGTGGGTTTAGGAATAGGTTCAGGAGTTGGCTCAATTGGTTCAGGAATTGCCTCAGGAATTGGCTCAGGAAGATTCCAATTATTTTCATTAGTCAACATATTATTCAATAGTAATTCAGCTTCGTCAACTGTTCTTTCCCTGAAAACACAACCAACACAACTATCCAAGTAGTCCTTGGAAGCATCGGTTAGTCCATTATAAAAGATATCAAAGTATTTCATTTTGCTTAAGAGGATGATCAGGCAAAGCATTAAGTAATCGGAGAAGCCTCCCCAAGCTTGTGGGAGACTCTCTTCTTCGATTTTCACAAAATTATATATTTCCCGCAAGGTAGCTTGTTTTTTATGGGCAGGGAAATATTTAGCAGAGAAGTAATAAATCATATCCTGGGGACTACGCACACAACCAGGAGCAAGAGAATTAAACCAAGTCTTAGCATTACCCTTTAATGAGAACGGAAATATCTTAAGGATATAGTAATAGCGAGATTTATCATCATTAGTAAACAGGGTGGCTATATCATTACTTGGTAAGATGTGCCACAACAGTTTCAAATTCAAGGCCATAAAAAGGATCAGATTCAACCAAAGTAATAATCTCAGGATCAACAGAGAATTCATAATCCTTATCAGTAACACAAATAGGTGAAGTAGAAAAAGCAGGATCAGGTTTCATTCTAGCATTAAGAGACTGCTACTTCCATTTAGCTAATAATTTCTTAAGATCATAACTATCTTTACAAGCAAAGATAGCTCTAGCAGCTTCCCCATTCATAACATAACCCTCAGGAACAACAGGTAATTCATAATCAGGGGGAGAACTTTCATCATCACTATCATCAATAATAGCATCTTCAATAATTTCATTCTCTCTAACCCTAGCAAGTTGTTCATCAAGAAATTCACCTAATGGCAAAGTGGTATCACGCACAGAAGTAGTTTCATCATAAGTATCATGGATAGCAGAAGTGGCATCATCAATAACATGCGACATATCAGAATTCATAGTAGTAGCAGGTTTAGGTCTCGCAAACTTACTCATAACAGAAGGAGAATCTAGTGCAAAGCTAGATGGCAGTTCCTTACCTCCCCTCGTAGTTGAGGGCAGAATCTTGTTTTTTGCGTCTTTCAAGTTCTTCATAGTGATCAACAGATATAAATCCCAAGTGACTCAAAGAATAGAGCTATTCTCCCCGGTAACGGCGCCAGAAATTAGTCTTGATAACCCACAAGTGTAGGGGATCGCAACAGCTTTCAAGGGTAGAGTATTCAACCCAAATTTATTGATTCGACACAAGGGGAGCCAAAGAATATTATTGAGTATTAGCAGTTGAGTTGTCAATTCAACTACACCTGGATAACTTAGTATCTGCAGCAAAGTATTTAGTAGCAAAGTAGTATGATAATAAAGGTAACAGTGGCAAAAGTAATATTTTTGGGTTTTGTAGTAATTGTAACAATAGCAACGGAAAAGTAAATTAGCGAAGCACAAGATGTGAAAAGCTCGTAGGCATTGGATCAGTGATGGATAATTATGTCGGATGCGATTCCTCATGTAATAGCTATAACATAGGGTGACACAGAACTAGCTCCAATTCATCAATGTAATGTAGGCATGTATTCCGATATAGTCATACATGCTTATGGAAATGAACTTGCATGACATCTTTTGTCCTACCCTCCTGTAGCAGCGGGGTCCTAGCGAAAACTAAGGGATATTAAGGCCTACTTTTAATAGAGAACCGGAACAAAGCATTAGCACATAGTGAATACATGAACTCCTCAAACAACGGTCATCACCGAGAAGTATCCCGATTATTGTCACTTCGGGGTTGTCGGATCATAACACATAATAGGTGACTATAGACTTGCAAGATAGGATCAGGAACACACATATATTCATGAAAACATAATAGGTTCAGATCTGAAATCATGGCACTCGGTCCCTAGTGACAAGCATTAAGCATAGCAAAGTCATAGCAACATCAATCTCAGAACATAGTGGATACTAGGGATCAAACCCTAACAAAACTAACTTGATTACATGGTAAATCTCATCCAACCCATTACCGTCCAGCAAGCCTACGATGGAATTACTCACGCACGGTGGTGAGCATCATGAAATTGGTGATGGAGGATGGTTGATGATGATGACGACGACAAATCCCCCTCTCCGAAGCCCCAAACGGACTCCAGATCAGCCCTCCTGAGCGAGATAAGGGCTTGGCGGCGGCTCCGTATCGTAAAACACGATGAAACTTCCTCTCTGATTTTTTCTCCGCGATACGGAATATATGGAGTTGGAGTTGAGGTCGGCGGAGCCTCATGGGGCCCACGAGACAGGGGGGCACGCCCAGGGGGGTGGGCGCGCCCCCACCCTCGTGGATAGGGTGTGGGCCCCCTGGTCTTGATTCTTTCGCCAGTATTTTTTATATTTTCCAAAACTTGCCTCCGAGGATTTTCAAGACATTCCGAGAACTTTTGTTTTCTACACATAAAACGACATCATGGCAGTTCTGCTGAAAACAGCGTCAGTCCGGGTTAGTTTCATTCAAATCATGCAAGTTATAGTCCAAAACAAGGGCAAAAGTGTTTGGAAAAGTAGATACGTTGGAGATGTATCAGCGACATATAGGATTTTCTAGCGTTTTAGTGGTCGAGAGGAAGAGAAGGGCTGCAGTGTCGTGGACCAAAGCGCAATGCAGTTCAAGGACCTAGATTGTAGGCAAATCCATTGGTTAGTTAGCAGCCCATCGGTCCAAGGCTCTGCTGCAAGAATTAAAACAAACTAAGACACACCAACACCTTTTGATGTTTCATTTGTTCTTTTGCATTCATGCAAGTTTTCTCTTTACATGAATTGTGTGCTTATGATTGCTATGTGTTATTTTTGTATCAACGTTATTTTACGAGGAGTGCAACCCCTATGACTGTGAAGAGTGCACCAATGACAACATGAACCAAGGAAAATTCCACTTTTACCATGTTACCAAGTATTTTCATGCATTGTAGTTTTTGCATGATAGGTGTGTGAGTTTAGGATGCTAAATTCTATACAACCCAATAGTTAACAACTTAGGTCCAAACTTACCTCGACCTTGTAACCAACGAGTAGTTGCTTAGCTGCTGTGACATGGATTGGGAAACACCATTTACTTTTCAATTTTTCAACCATATGGTTGACTACTTAACTAGAAATTAATTCATGAATCTTTTGGGCGGTGCTTCGGTATTGTTTGGTGGTCGACAATTTTGTGGGCGACCACTGTCGGTGTCAAAACCAGCAGATCTCGGGTAGGGAGGCCCAAGCTGTGCATCTAAGGATCAATGGTAACAGGGGACCAGGGGACACAATGTTTACCCAGGTTCGGGCCCTCTTAAAGGAGGTAAAACCATGGGACACAGTGTTTACCCAGGTGCTTTCATTGAGAGCTCTGTCGTGCTGCCTACAAAAGCGATTTATGGCTCGCCTAGTCATCAACAACAATATCACTTCTGGAAGGTGCCTGGCTTCTGGGAATACACTCCAGCTCAGCAGTTTCACCATAGGAACTTGCATAGTCATCAAGCCCGCAACACCCCTTACGACCGCCGAACACCATCTTCGCGTCGGCCCCAAGTACTCCGAAAAGTTGGATCCAGCGGATGTCTTGTCTTTAAACGAACTGCTGGACCGCATCGCTGCCCCGGGGGTCTCAATGGACTATGATCGGATCAGGCTCAAGCCCGACCAGAGGGAAATTAATCACCCACCGATCACCCACCTCGTAGAGGTCATTGAGGAACCGGCCAAGGACACTTCCCTCCCTACATTGAAGACTAAGTATGTTTGGGTCTATGAATCCCCTGAGCCAGATACTCCCCCTTTAGACGGGATCTCAAGCCCTCCGGACTCTGGCTCAAGCATAGGATTGCAGGAGCCCTTGGGCCTCCCCGGACCCAAACCAGTCACCTCGGAGATCCTTCAAGCTCCGAGTACGGATGTGGGACTAGACCTAAAATTTAAACCATCCACCCAACACAATCTATATTCTCCAAGCAACTCAGGTCCTCCAGATATATACGACATGATGTATGTGCGACAGTAGCCTCAGGAATCGGTCCACCAATTTTGGGCCAGATTCCTTCGTGTTAAAAACAGGATCAAAGACTGCTCGGATGACGACATAGTTTCGGTCTTTCATTGTAACTGCACTGACAAGAGAATATTGAATGCCCTCAACCGTCACCACATACAGAGCTTTACGGAACTATCACAAGTAGTGCAAAAGTACTGTGCGATAGAAAGCACATGGAGGGCCCAGAAAACTCAACTAGAGCCTGCTGCCTTTAAGCAGTGTGCGGCCCGGACTAAACATATACATCCTGGTGGGTCATCCGACCACCAGTCTATGTGCAGGAAAAATAAACCCTTCACGGGACAGAGGTCCGTTCTTGACGAACTCCTGGACAAGCCCTGCCCGATACACGCCACTCCGCGCACATTCCCAACCCATAGCCTTCGAGCATGCTGGGTACTCTGACAAGTAGCAAAAAGTGGAGAGGCCATCCTCACCACCACTCCAGAGAAATACTCTCCAAAGAGGGACAACTTTAGCATCCTCACGGTCCTCGAGACCTTTTGTTCGAACAATCGGCGCAAACGGGTGCTCCGCGACCTCGCTGAATTCCACCAAGTTACCGCACCGAGCCCATGGAATGACACAGGCAATAACCTTTACGGCCGAAGACGAACCAAAGGCTCGGTTAGTACGAGCACCCGCTGCCCTAGTACTAAACCCCATCGTGGATGCTTTTCGACTTACTAAAGTGTTCATGGACGACGGAAGTGGGCTTAACCTCATCTATGAGGACACACTCGATAAAATGCAGATGGACAGATCACGCATTGAGCAAAGCAATACCACCTTTCGAGGCATTATCCCCAGTCGAGAAGCATGATGCTCCGGGAAAATTAAGTTGGATGTGGTATTCGGCACGCCCGAAAACTATAGATTCGAAGAGTTGCTCTTTAATGTGGTCCCCTTCAATAGGTTGTATCACGCCATCCTCGGCCAGGACTCTTTCTCACGCTTCCAAGCTATACCCCATTACGTGTATATGAAGCTCCAAATGCCCGGACCCAATGGAATCATCACAATTTCAAGCGACCCGGAAAAAGCCCTTCGTGCCGAAAACAAAACTGCATCCTTGGCCCTTGAGGCGCTATCCGAAGCCCTAGCGGCGGATGAATTAACCACCCTACGCTCCATGATGGATAGGGATGATGTGATTCTCGATAAGAGATCCAAATCCTCCTCTCTCAAGCCAGCTGAGGAAATAGTCAAATTTCAAGTGCACCTGACGGACCCTAACAAAATAGCATCTATCGGAGCATAGCTGGATCCGGCAATGGACACCGCCTTATGCACATTCCTGCGAGAGAATTGGGATATTTTTTCTGGCACCCTTCAGATATGCCCGACATCCCACGCAGACTGGCCAAACACAGTCTCAATATAATCAAGGGATTCAACCCCGTGAAGCAGACACTACAGCCATTCTCCGAACCCAAGCGTCAAGCCATGGGAGAAGAGCTAGCCAAGTTGCTAGAGGCTGAGTTTATTACAGAAATTAAACATTCAGATTGGTTAGCCAACTTGCTTATGGTACCAAAGAAGGACAAATCCTGGCGCCTGTGCGTCAATTTCAAGGACCTCAACAAAGCTTGCCCTAAAGACCCCTTCCTATTGCCTCGCATCGACCAAATCATTGACGCAACGGCATGGCACATTTCTTTGTGTTTCCTCGACGCCTACTCTGAATACCATCAGATTAAGATGAAGGAATCGGACCAGGCTACAACCGCGTTCATCACCCCTTACTGTCCCTTCTGCTTCAACACTATGCCCTTTGGGCTCAAAAACGATGGGGCTACCTACCAGCGTATGATTCAAACTTGCTTGGAAAAACAAATCAGCAAAACAGTCGAAGCATATGTGGACGACATGGTCATTAAGACAAAACGCGTCGAAACACTGGTGGACGATCTTCTCCTCACCTTCGACAACCTCCGGACATACGACATATGACTCAATCCGGAAAAGTGTGTCTTTGGAGTACCAGCCGATAAATTGCTAGGGTTCATTGTTTCCCATAAAGGAATTGAAGCAAACCCAGCCAAGATCCAAGCTTTGTCACAATTGGCCATACCAACAGACCTAAAACAAGTCCAGAAATTAGCTGGGTGTGTCGTGGCCTTAAGCCGTTTTATCTCCAAATTGGGAGAAAAAACATTACCACTCTACCAGCTATTATGACGCACTGACAACTTCAAATGGAGGACGTTGCCACAACCGGATTGGAAGAAATCAAAGCCCTTCTCGCCAGCAACCCAATCCTAGCTGCACCAGGTGTTGGAGAACCTATGTTATTATATTTTTCGGCAACTAACTAAGTAGTTAGTGTTGTGCTCGTCGTCGAATGAGGGGAAGAGGGACACAAATTCCCCACCCAAAAACCAGTTTATTATGTATCGGAGGTCCTTACACCTTGCATATCCCAATACCCCCACTATCAGAAGATAGCCTACACAGTCTTCATGGCATCCCGTAAACTGCAACACTACTTTCAAGAGTGTTCGATCACAATGGCATCTGAAGTACCACTCAATGACATTATCTATAACAGGGACGCCACTGGCTGCATAGCCAAATGGACCATTGAGCTTTTACCGTTCGAAATAGTATACAAGCCACGCCGGGCTATTAAATCCTAGGTGTTGGCTGGCTTTGTAGCTGAATGGACGGAAGCCGAACTCCCTAAAGAGTATAGCTCATACTCCAATTGGATTATGTACTTTAACGTCTCTAAAATGCTGCCCGGACTGGGGGCTGGTGTCATCCTAACATCTCCTACTAGGGACACAGTCCGCTATGTATTACAAATTATGTATATGGACTCTAACAATGCAACCGAGTATGAGACGCTGCTACATGGTCTTCCCATCGCCGTTTCCATGGGTATACAATGCCTGGAGGTGCGCGGTGATTTCAACCTTGCAATATCCCATGTCAATGGAGAGTTCGACACAAAGGACCCAAAACTGGCGGCATATCGAAACACCATATTAAAAATATGATCTTTGTTCGAAGGACTTGAGTTTCATCACGTCGCTCGAGAGAGTAATCAGGCAGCCGACATCCTCGCTCGTATGGGCGCTAAGCGTGAGCCTATGCGACCTAACACTTTTGTGGAAAGGCCCTTTAATCCATCCGTAGTGTGGCAGGGTGAGAGCAGAGAAGGCAGTATGAACCTGATCACACCCCAGCTGCCAAACATAATGCAGACACCATCAGGGGTCCGAATATCAAGATAACACCTTCTGATCATGAGATCATGGAAGTTATCGCTCCTGGACCAAACCATTCCTGGCCTACCTTAATAGGCAGGAGCTTCCCGATGATCAAAATGAAGCTTGGTGCATAGTTCGGTGCTCTAAAGCCTTCAAAGTGCATGAGGGTGAACTGTACAAAAGGAGCACTACCAGAGTCCTTCAAAGGTGTATCTACGAATAGGAGGGAAGGCAACTCTTGGCAGAAATACATGCTGGCCTGGGTGATCATCACGCTGATACGTCTCCGTCGTATCTATGATTTTTTATTGTTCCATGCCAATATTATACAACTTTCATATACTTTTGGTAACTTTTTATACTATTTTTTGGACTAACATATTGATCCAATGCCCAGTGCCAGTTCCTGTTTGTTGCATGTTTTTTGTTTCACAGAAAATCCATATCAAACAGAGTCCAAATGGGATAAAAATGGACGGAGATTTATTTTGGAATATTTATGAATTTTGGGAAGTGGAATCAACGCGAGACGATGCTCGAGGGGCCCACGAGGCAGGGGGTGGGTGCGCCCCTGACCCTCGTGGACACCCCATAAGGCGGTTGTTGCCCTTCTTTCGCTACAAGAAAGCTAATATCCGAAAACAAATCGTGTTCAAAGTTTCGATCTAATCGGAGTTACGGATCTCCAGGAATATAAGAAACGGTGAAAGGACAGAATCAGGAACGCAGAAACAGAGAGAGACAGAGAGAAAAATCCAATTTCGGAGGGCCTCTCGCCCCTCCCACGCCATGGAGACCACAGACCAGAGGGGAAACCCTTCTCCCATCTAGGGAGAAGGTCAAGGAATAAGAAGAACAAGAAGGGGGGCTCTCCCCCCTCTCTCCCGGTGGCGCCGGAACACCGCCGGGGCCATCATCATCACCGTGATCTACACCAACACCTCTGTCATCTTCCTCAACATCGTCATCACCTTCCCCTATCTATATTCAGCGGTTAACTCTCCCGCAACCCGATGTACCCTCTACTTGAACATGGTGCTTTATGCTTCATATTATTATCCAATGATGTGTTGCCATCCTATGATGTCTGAGTAGATTTTTGTTGTCCTATCGGTAATTGGTGAATTGCTATGATTGGTTTAATTTGCTTGTGGTTATGTTGTTGTCCTTTGGTGCCAATCATATGAGTGCGCGCGTGGATCATACCATATGGCTAGTTGTATGTTGATAGGACTATGTATTGGAGGGCAAGAGTGACAGAAGCTTCAACCTAGCATTGAAATTGATGCATACGAGATTGAAGGGGGACCAATATATCTTAATGCTATGGTTGGGTTTTACCTTAATGAACGTTAATAGTTGCGGATGCTTGCTAATAGTTCCAATCATAAGTGCATAGAATTCCAAGTCAGGGATGACATGCTAGCAGTGGCCTCTCCCACATAAAACTTGCTATCGATCTAGTAAAGTAGTCAATTGCTTAGGGACAATTTCGCAACTCCTACCACCACATTTCCACACTTGCTATACTAACTTTATTGCTTATTTATCTAAACAACCCCTAGTTTATATTTACGTGTTCTTTATATTCTTGCAAACCTGTCCAACAACACCTACAAAGTACTTTTAGTTTCATACTTGTTATAGGTAAAGCGAACACTAAGCGTGCGTAGAGTTGTATCGGTGGTCGATAGAACTTGAGGGAATATTTGTTCTTCCTTTAGATTCTCGTTGGGTTCGACACTCTTACTTATCGAAAGAGGCTACAACTGGTGCCTTGTACTTGTGGGTTATCACATGCCACAGCTCGAGCCCTCGTAAGCAAGGCGTTCAGGACAGGTATTCTCTGGCCTACAGCTCGAGCAGACGCTCAAGCCCTTGTCCAACATTGCATGGGCTATCAGCTTTTCTCCAATCAAAGTCACATGCCTCCCACCGCATTACGAACAATCCCCATTACTTGGCTCTTTGCGGTCTAGGGGCTTGATATGGTTGGACCCCTTAAAGGGGGAAGCCACAAAAGGAAATACTTGCTGGTAATGGTAGATAAATTCACTAAGTGGATAGAAGCCAAACCAATCAAAACAGCTGAGGCAGGGCCAGTGATTGACTTTATATCCGGCGTAGTCCATCGTTATGGTGTATACCGGGCAGTATCATCACTGATAATGGCTCCAACTTTACAGCTGATGAGGTGAAAACTTGGTGCACTAAGTTGGGCATTAAACTCGACTATGCATCCGTATACCACCCTCAAACAAACGGTTAAGTTGAAAGGGCCAATGGTCTGATCATGAGTATATTAAGCCCAGACTAGTGCGCTCTTTACAAGAATCATACAAGCACTGGGTTGAGGAACTCGATTCCATACTCTCGGGACTCTGGTCCACGCCTAATCAAACGACCGGATACACACCCTTCATTATGGTGTACGGCGCAGAGGCCGTATTGCCTTGCGACATTATTCATGACTCACCTAGAGTGCACATGTATGAAGAGATAGAAGCCGAACTAGATCAGCAGGATGACCTAGACGGACTCGAAGAGGAGCCTGATGTTGCTAAAGCTCGTTCCGCATTTTATCAACAATGGGCTAGGCTTTACCAAAGCAGAGAAGTGCGAGCTAAGACATACAATGTCGGAGAACTCATTTTACGCCTCCCAGAAAAGAAAAAGGACAAACTTAAACCCAAATGGGAGGGCCCCTTTATAATAGATGAAGTTCTTACTGGAGGAGCCTATTGCCTTCGTAATGCTGTGGATAATCACCTTGATCCGAACCCATGGAACGCTGCCCGGCTCCGAAGATTCTACGCATAGTTCGGCCTCCTTAGGTTTCACTTTAACTAGCCTTTCTCTCTCCCTTCCTTTTGCTATTTTTCTTTTCCTTCACAAATATATGTTCGGATCTACCGCATTATTCAGGGTACACATCTTTAAATGTATGCACCCCACCATACATTGGGGCTTCTTTAATGAAGCATTTTATTGAAAGCTTATAAGCTTCCTTTGTCCATAACGGTTGTTGCTTCTGCCATTTTATGCACCTCTATGACTTAAGTTTTTGCCAAGCTGGGTTGCCTTGGTCCTGTGTTTATACCCTACATTCCCGGTTGTTCGGCTAGGGTGTAAAGGGAGTACTTCTGCAATTGTTACAACCGGGTTATCCGGACCTATGCCTCAGACGGGTGAAGCCGAAAGCTAGCGTTTTTAATGGAATAATTGGTCGGCACATAAATAATAGGTTGTTTTTTTGGAACAACTATGGAATTGGTTGTCTGTACTTCGGATACGAGCCTAGACATGCATGATTTAGCATGTTAACCCAAGGAAAGGAACCCCTACCGGAACTATTTTTCTTGGAAGATGTTTCTTATGTTAAATAGTAATACAACATAACTCCCCGAACATATTTTGTCTGTTCGAGCAATATGATCGAATTGCCTAGATTCCAAAGATACTGCACATTTCTTAGTTAAACATAGTATACATAAACACTCCAACTTCTTGGTTCGGAGGGCGAAGCCGAAGGTCTGCGATGACAAAAAATTTATAAGTTTGGCAGGAGATAAGTTCGGTCATAAAGTATATTGATACATAGAATCGAACGCCTACTCTCTTTCTATGCCATCTAAAAGGCTATCTAGCTTACAATCTTGTTGCGAATATTTTGTGCTATAATTACTTGGTCATATACCAAGCTTATAGGAATTTCCTTCCCGTCTGGTCCCTGAGGCCCAACTCGGGCCATATGATTCGGATCGAGTTCGGTGTAGCGTGTCTTCACCATGGCCCATGCCTCCCGCGCTCCTTCACGGCATGCAGACGTCTTCCATAGCTCGAAGCGACACCGATCACCCTTGAATAGGTCTGCCAACCCCTCCATGCTTTCTAGAGGGGCATCAGATGGCCAGGCTTTGGCCATATTCTTCATGGCTTTCCGGGCACGCTCGTGCAGCTCGCCCGGATATACGTGTCCATGGTGCTAAGAGTGGTAAACTCTTGCACCGAAAAGGCTGGGGCGCGCAGAGTCACTTTTAGGCTTCGGTGATTCATCTCGCTCTCCACCTCGGAGTTAGTTATGGACACTTCATCCAGATCTTCTTGAGATGGATGAGTCGGTGCCACCCCTGTATGCACCCTCGTCCTAGTTGACGAACTCGGCATCGTGTTGGCTACGGTCAGCTTGCTGGGATCTTCGGCACGGTTCACCGTACACCTCTCCTGAGACGATAGAGGGAGGATGAAAACGACAGTTTGGCTTTATGCCCAAGTATGCAATAAGGAATATACCTTTTTGGTGATGGAGCAGGCTCAGTGGCACTCCCGGCTTCCTTTCGCTTCGCACGCCCACTCCTTGAGGGTGCCGTCTTTCTTCTTGTTGCCTGACCTTGGGTGCGGCTCACTGAGCGCCGATCCTGCGAAACACGACCTAGTGCGGAGGATAAGTTATGAGCGGAAAATGTCACTCTTTTTAAATGATTTCTGAACACTTATCTTAATGAAGGAGTATATATCGGGGTAATCGGCCATGATGGCTACTTCCGAGCTATCAAGTCTCTCCTGGTAATAAACTCCGTCCTCAAATTCCACGAATATATCCGGATCCTCATGTAATCCAGGGTCTTCATGATGTCCGTGGTCTTCTGGTTGGGGAGGAGGGCAATAGATGTTCTCGAATACCTTCCTCCATGACTGTTTTGAAGCAACCAGAGTATTCAGTTAATACATCCCAATGATAAAAAAGGTGCTGAATGAATAAACTTACCTAGTCAACAGGGTTGTACATGGAGAAACTGCCCCGGGAATGTAGATGGGCGAAGTCTTCTTCCTCTCTCTTATAAAGGTCCATTAGCATGGCAGCTAATGCGACTTGGGACCCTTTCGCGTATAATGAGACGCGTCGTCCTCCCCATTGTAGTTCCATAAAGGACCCACTCTGGACTGAAGAGACTGGATACATCGCTTCATCGCAATAGCCATGACTTCAACGATGGAGAGTCCGGAATGAGTCAACAATCTGACCTAGCTGACCAATCTCATCACTTCCGTACTATCCTCTTGTCTGGGGGACTTGGGGCGCTAGCTGAATAGCTTCTTCAAAGGAGCGCTAGAGAATTCAGGAAGCCCGCACCAAACAGGGTCCGGAAGAGGAACATCCTCAATGTAAAACCATTCCGAAGACCATTCCTCGAACCCCCTCTTTGGAGTCCTCACTAGGTAACCGGATCCGGCTATGCGCCATACTTCGGTGCCGCCTACTTCAAATATGGAACCTCCGCCCTGGTGGCGGGGGACGAGGAAAAAGAACTTTTTCCATAGTTCGAAATGAGCCTCGCAGCCTAAAAATAATTCGCAAGGGGCGACAAACCAGATATATGTAGAATGGAACCTGGTGTGAGGTTATGCAGTTGGATCCCGTAATATTCCAGTAGACCCCTGAGGAAGGGGTGGATCGGGAATCCTTCGCCCCCCAGAAGGAATGAGATGAAGTACAACCTCTCCCCTTGGCTAGGATTGGGGAAATTCTCTGCCAATGCATCATCACCCATAGAAGTTAATCCTACCCATACGGAGACTAGATCCACGGGGGGAAGATATCCTTGCGTCTGGAGACATTTGAGGTGAAGATGGGATACATAACAACTTTGCCAATCCCCCTCTTGAGGGCCGTGAGGATGCAAGGAGGAGCAAGGGACACTAGCCATGGTTTGAGCTTTTTTCGTGATTTGCTCTATTACTCTTGGGGAGATGTGGGATGGCGTTTTGAAGATCTAACCTCGTTATATAAGCACTACCCGGGCCTACTAAAAATATTAAATATAAAGGTAATGAACCGTTCGCATTCGCTCAGACGCGTGTAAATCGAGGCAACGACAAGAAGGAATCATAAAGACTAGATGCGGAAGCCGATGTTGGACTATTGTCAAGCCGGAGTATGGTAGAGAACCCGGCTTGCAAAGCCGAAGACCTATATACGCATACTGCATCGTCATTGAAGGCAAGTTCCGGGGGCTACTGAGGGAGTCCTGGATTCAGGGGTCCTCATGTTTCCGGCCCAGGAGTATGGTCCGGGGTGGATGGGCCGTACCAGATCAAGCTGAAGATTATTCTCTGTGTCCAGATGGGACTTCTCCATACGTAAACGACAAGATTAGAGTCCGGGTGTTTCCTTCCCTCATGAACCGACCTTGTACAAATCCTAGGCCCCTCCGATGTGTATATAAACTGGAGGGGTTAGTCCATAGAGGCTATCTTCATTACCGTCATCAGAATACTCATAGGCTAGACATCTAGGGTTTAGCCATTACGATCTCGAGGTAGATCAACTCTTGTAATCTTCACACTCTTCGAATATAATCAAGCAGGAGTAGGGTGTTACCTCCTTTAAGAGGGCCCAAACCTGGGTAAACACTGTGTCCCCTGGTCCCCTGTTACCGTTGATCCTTAGACGCACAGCTTGGGCCCCCTACCCGAGATCTGCCGGTTTTGACACCGACAACCACCCAGGCTCAAAGGGATTGTACGAGTTCAAAGTTGAGTAGCTTCCATGTGTAACCGTGAGACAATAGGGGCTCTGTCTGGACCAAGTAAGTTGTGGGAACCCTCCCCGGCATGACCAACATATGTAGGTGTGTAGGTTGGATGGGTCTCTTTGGAGAGGGTTACTAGTTCCAAAAAGTCTCATGTTGATCTATTTAGCAACTTCACAAGTGAAGTTTAGTAGAAGGAGAGTGTGATCAGGAATCATGGGTACGATAAAGTACACAAACCTCTAGAGAGTGTATAAAACTGATCATGATTAGCCTTGTCCCCGGTTACAGACAATTTTGAGAAACTCATCAGAGAATTATCAGCTTGATCTCATCACCTCTTCTAATAAAATTTGATGGATTTAACCAAAGGGGAGTATGGACCCGATCTCAGAGAACGGGGGCTGTACCAGGGTCTCTGGAGATTGGCTTTGGGAAACTGCAGGACGCATGAACCCACATACTCACTTGTGATGGATGATCAGGTGATACGATTTGTCCAGGACTACTAAGTGATATGGTATATCCATCTATGGTGTAGACCACTACTAAAATAAATAGGACAAAACTATTTTCTACAAAGAGCCTTGAGCCCCACCAACTAAAGAGCATGTAGGTGAACATGATTCCACTTAACTATGGACTTGCCAATATGTTTTGTGCCTCCACCCGACATGCTTCCTTGTGGTGTTGATGGAGTTTACCAAGACATCTACCTTAGATTTTCTTTTGTTTCTGCTTGTTATGAACTCTGTTTGCTTATTGCTAGACCATATATTTGACTAGCCTATGGCTAGAGTCTATAAGACTATTTACTTTCTAGATCATGCGATGTAATACATGACACATTTTGTCTATGATACAAAATCGTTACCGTGTATGCTGACGATTCGATCTAGGGGTTGGCATAGAGACACACGGAGACTATATGCCTGAAAAGGTAGGTTGTGACATGGGGGGAGATTGTCCAGTTTGTACAGGAGGTGCATCAAGTTTTTTCTGCAACGGTGTCAAATTTTTACCACAAACTACTGGTGTCCAAAGAATACACCATGCCAAGTCTCATCCCATTCGGAGCTCGTTTGCACGGGCAATTTTTTTTGCCGTTCTTAATTGCCAGAATGTCGATTAATGCTGTGAAAATAGAAAATGTTCTCAAAAAGTGGAAATACTTGAGCATCGGGCTTCCAATGGTGTCTATTACTCATGGAGTTTTTTTGAAGTTGAAATGGTTTTATTAATGAGTTGGGTGTGTAAGACGGTGGTTTTCGATCGAAATCCTTACACTTGGTGGGAGAGTGTCCAGTTTGTACATGATGTGCATTAAGCTTTTTACCATAACAATGTCAAATTTATACCACACACTACAGGTGTCCAATGAATACACCATGTCAAGTCTCATCCCATTCGGATCTCATTTGCACGATCAAAGATTTTTGTTGTTTTTAATTGCCGAAAAGTCAATTAATGCTGTGAAAATAGCAAACACATTTAAAAAGTGGAATTTTTTGGAGCATGAGGCTTCCATTGGCGTCTATTACTCATGTAAAAAGTTTGAAGTTGAAATGATTTAAAAAATGAGTTGGGTGTGTAAGACGGCGGTTTTTGATCAAAATCCTTAAACTTGGGGCGAAAGTGTTCAATTTATATACCAGGTGCATCAAGTTTTTTCCATAATCGATTCAAATTTTTACCACAAACTACAAGTGTCCAATGGATACACCATGTCAAGTTTGATCCTATTTGAGGCTTGTTTACACGCTATTTTCCTAGCGAAGTTTTCGACGTAACGTGAAGAGTGTTTGGTTTGTACATGAGCTACATCGAGTTTTTACGTAATCTCTCTCAAAATTTTACCACACCCTACATGAGTAAAAAATATACCATGTCAAGTTTCATTTATTTCAGAGCTCGTTACATGCTATTTCATACTAAAGAACGTGATGCCCTTTTTAGTGGCTAGAAAATTAGTTAATGCCTCACAAATTGGCCATTTTTGAGCATGTGGATTTCGACGGTGTTTTTTAATCAATGAAAAGAGTTTAAGTTCAACTTATTTAAAAATATAGTACATGACGTATATGAGCAAATTTAGAACAAGACCATAGAAGTGGCGGCCCTTTTCTTGTGCCCGCCACTGAGAGTGACGTTGCCGGCTTTTTATTGTGCCCGCCACTTCTAATCCTATCTAGGACAGTTTTTCCATTCCCCCAAAACCACCTTTCTCATGAAAAGATGAACCGAAGCTTCAAAATCAAAACTTTTCCCCATGCTCTCTCAAATCGCGCCACCCTCGCCCCCAAGCCTTGTTCCTCGTGCCACAGCGCCCCCTTGCCGACGTGGATGTCTTTCTACACTGTGACCGCTCTCTTTACTGTGGCCCCTCGTTGCCGGGGCCCTTCTCTACCACGGCCCCCTCGTTGTTGCAACCTCCTCCGCCATAGCGGGGGGCTGATACCGCCGCAACCACCCAACTCCTCTTTCGCAGAGGCCACCCCCGATCCCTACTCTTCCTCGTGCTCAAGCAGTGTGTAGGTATTAAAATGTATTGTAGATGAAGATTAGTATTAGATTCACATATTTATAGATTGTAGATGAATGTTAGTGTTTATAGATTGACATATTTATAGATCATAGATAAATGTTAGATTTAATTTGCACTTGTTTATAGTTCTAGATATTGCTTTAGAGTGGATTCATATGTTTATAGATTCACATATTTAGATTATATTGTAGATGAATGTTAGATTTGATTGTTGATTGGTAGCCTTTTACTCCATTCATCTTTTATTCTCTTCATCTCTTATTAGCTCGGAGTATTCACGGGCATATTTATTTCCTCAAATTATACATGTCTCCAAAAGAGTGTTGAAAATATGGTGAAACATTGATCAATTTCTATTTCACAACATTTCAGACACTCAATGCTTTTAATTTCTAGCATAAGTCATGCCTAAATTTTTTGTCCATCCACACTTTTTAATATTAGTCCATGTTTAATATATGTATATACTTGGCAGTCTTTTATTCTTTTCATCTCTTATTTGTGTGGAGTTTCACATGGATATTCATATGGATTGCTCAAACCATACAAGGCTTCAAAAGAGTGTCAAAAATATGACAAAATGTTGATTAATTTTTGTTTCGCGACATTTCAGACACTCAATGCTTTTAATTTTGAGCACAAGTCATGCCCAATTATTTACCGTCCATCCACACTTTAATATTAGTTCATGTTTAATATATGTACATACTTCGTAGTCTTTTATTCTTTTCATATCTTATCCACACGGAGTATTCTTATTCATATTTATTTGGATTTCTCAAACCATTCATGGCTTTAAAACAGTGTCGAAAATATAATAAAATGTTGATTAATTTCCGTTTCGCAACATTTTGGACACTCAATGCTTTTAATTTTTAGCACAAGTCATGCCCAATTTTTTTCGTCCATCCATACTCTTTAGTATTAATTCATGTTTAGTATATGTATATACTTGGCAGTCTTTTATTCTTTTCATCTCTTATCCATATGGAGTATTCACATACATATTTATTTGGATTGTTCAAACCATACATGGCTTCAAAGAGTGTTGAAAATATGGAGAATTGTTGATTAATTTCCATTTTGCAACATTTCAGACACTCGGTGTTTTCATTTTTAGCACAAGTCATGCCCAATTTTCCCATCCTTACATATGTTTTACAGCTTATTTCATAATTGAACTTATTAAATTATTCCATAACATGACCGTAGGCAATGAACCAAGCATGCCAGTGGTGTGGCGATGACGTGGCTTAGATCCGTGTTGGTATTTCCCCAAATAGGAAGGGATGATGCAGCACAACTACGACAAGTATTTCCCTCAGTTATGAAACAAGGTTAGCAATCCAGTAGGAGAACCAAGTAGCACTATGTAATGGTACCTGCACACAAAGAACAAATACTTGCAACCCAATGCATAAGAGGGGTTGTCAATCCCTCTAGGGTAAAAAGATAGATTACTTTGTACGAGATTGGATAAATAGAATTGAATAAAACATGAAATAAAATGCGTAAAGAAAAAGTGCAGAAAGGTATTTTTGGGTTATTTGAATAATAGATCTGAAAACAATATGATAAAAGATAGACCCGGGGGCCGTAGATTTCAGTAGTGGCTTCTCTCGGGAAAATAGCATACGGTGCGTAAACAAATTACTGTTGTGCAATTGATAGAAGAACAAATAATTATGACGATATCCAGGGCAATGATCGTGTATATAGGCATCACGTCCAAGATTAGTAGACCAACTCCTGCCTGCATATACTACTATTACTCCACACATCGACCGCTATCCAGCATGCATCTAGTGTGTTAAGTTCATGGAAAAATGGAGTAATGCAATAAGAACGATGGCATGATGTAGACAAGATCTATTCATGTAGGAATAGACCCCATCTTTTTATCCTTAATAGCAATGATACATGCGTGCCTCGCTACCCATTCTGTCACTAGGTGAGGATACTGCAAGATCGAATCCATCACAAAGCGCCTCTTCCCATTGTAAGAAAAATCAATCGGGTTGGCCTAACTAAGCCAAAGATTCAGAGAAGAAATACGGGGCTATAACAATCATGCATATAAGAGATCAAGAAAACTCAAGTAATATTCATGGATAGATCTGATCATAAGCTCGCACTTCATCGTATCCCAACAAACACACCGCAAAAAGTCATTACATCAAATAGATCTCCAAGAACATCAAGGAGAACATTGTATTGAGAATCAAAAAGAGAGAAGAAGCCATCTAGCTACTGCCTACTAACCCGTAGGTCTATGGTGTACTACTCATGCATCATCGGAGGAGCACCAATGAGGATGATGAACCCCTCCGTGATCGTGCTCCCCTCCGGCAGAGTGCCGGAATAGGGCTCTAGATTGGATCTCGTGGTTCTGGAACTTGTGGCTGCTGGAATTGTGTTTCGTCGACTCCCCTCTGGATTTCTGGAATATTTGAGTATTTATAGAGCCGAGAGGCGATGAGGAGACCTCCATGGGCCCCACCACACATCAAGGCACGCCAGAGGCCCTATGGGCCTCCGCTCTGGTACCTCCTTGGCTCCCAAGTTGTCTTCTGGTCCCAAAAAAAATCTAAAAAAAGTTTCATGGCATTTGGACTTCGTTTGGTACCGATATTCTGCGAAGTAAGAAACAAGCAAAAAACAGCAATTGGCACTAGGTACCATGTCAATAGGTTAGTCCCAAAAATTATATAAAGTTGCGATAAAACGAGTGTAAAACATCCAAGAATGACAATATAACAGCATCAAACAATCAAAAATTATAGATACGTTGGAGACGTATCAGGCCACACGAGGATAGGTGCATGTCACAAGGTTCACATCACTTGCAATGAAATATGTGTGGATCTTCATGACAACTTTATGGAGTGGGTAGTATGTTTCATTCAAAAATAAGCTATGGGCTATCGTCTCGTCATGTATATAAAGTTGCGCCCACAATTATCTGATTTCTGGTTTCCATTTATCATGCTCAGCGTATCCCTTGTTGGGGAATGGCCAAGTTCATGCGTGTGGCCAACCTACCTGTAACACCGCCAGTGTCATGCTACCGTGACCTCACACTAATGGTGCCATGTCATCAAGTCTGACTAAGCCAAATTGCCACTTGAGAAAAATCAAAGTCAAATTCAAATTTAAAATGCAAGTCAAATAATTACATCTTCAAACTTGCAAGAAAAATAGTTCATAATTTTGTAAATAATCCATATGTAATTAAGGTTAAGGAAAACAACATCACTAAAGTTCCAAAAATGCCTGTTGGAATTAATTAAGTGGATCAATAGCAAAATACTTGACCTTTTCAATTTCTAAAAATGTTTAAACAGTTCCAAATGCTTTGGAACTTTTGGTGCAGCTTCACAATATTGCAAAGTATTTATATGCCAAGTTTTGTTCAAAACAAAAACCAGTTGATGTGTTAAATCAATACAAAACAGAGACAAAAGTATAGAACAGAAAATAAAATAATAAATGGAAAATGGACACTATGGACTTGGCCCATGTGCGGCTACAGTGTGGCATGGCCCAGGCTGACCGACCTTTTCCTCCACCTCCCACCGGCAGGGGGGCATGGTGCACGACCTGGCCGTCCACTCCATGTATGCCACTATGTCGGCCATCCCGCAGATCCCTTGGGTGGATAAGATCCCCCTCGATGACCTAGACAAACCCTAGATCGCTCATTTCCCCTCTCTAGCTCACTTTTCTCAAATTGGTCCATGGCTAAGCCCCAGCCACCATGGACGTCGTCGATCTCGTGCTCCGGAGCCATCCCACACCGCGCGAACTTGTTCAAGAGCCTCACCTTCAACGTCTCCATCGCCTGGGTGCTTCAAATCAAGCAAGGGCGCTCCGCATCATTGCCATCGAACTGGCTTCCTCTTCCACAGCTGCTGACTATCATCAACAAATTCAACGCATCTCGGCCACCCCGCGCTCCCCGACCTCAACAACAAGCACGAGGGTGAGCATCCCCTTCGATTTCCCCATGTCCCAGCTTTGATTTGTATACGTGCACGCCGCCCTCCGGCATGGCCGGAGCTCTGCGTCCGTTTTCGCGCCACACATGCGTGCTGCTGCAGCTAAGTACACTTGCACCTAAAGCCCCCATGCCTGTCCCTGCCTTGCCCGGAGCCCGCGTGCATGTGCGCCTGCCCAGGGCCACGCTCTCCCTCGCCCTGAGGCCGCGCTTGCCGCGGCTGCCTACAGCCGCCCGCGTCCGCGCCGAACGGGCCCCGTCGCACTCCCTGCTCCTACTAGTTGCCGTTGTTGCGCGGCTGCTGTGCTACTGCCATTTCTGCCTTGCTACGCGACATTTGCTGCCACTGCTTCTCCTGCTGCCGCTCTACTACTGGACATGGCATGACATGGCCGAGTGTGTGTGTATGTGTGAGTGTGTGCGTGCGTGCGTGTGTGTGTGTTATGTGTGCATCTGTGAGTGCGTGGCTAGTTGGGCCTCTGTCTAGTGGGGCCGGCCCATATTTAATTAATGTTAGGATTAGTTTAGGGTTAATTAATATAAGGCAATTGAAAAGTGGGACCCTATTGGTGCAAAGATAGGCCCCTTATGTTTTGGATTCTTTTCACATAAACAGTTTCGGACTTATGTGTTTGCTAGTGCACACAAAGTAACAGGTCCCTGAGAACACGAGGAGTTTGATGTAAAAGAGGAAGGTAATGTCCCTGTATTGTAGTGTAGGTTATTACTGAAGATTATGAAAACAAGAGTGACCCCTCCAAAATTGCTAAAGTGAAGAAATTGGTTCAATGCATGTTCGAAGAAAATGACTGCGTCCGAGGAGATTAAAGACGAAGTGAAGACGCAGCATTTATTACGTTATTCTTCTTCTCTTTATTGAGTCATAGGACCATCGTACTATTAAGAAGGGTGTAGTGTTCAAAACTTTGATTCTCTGATGCTAAACCCAAATCCTATGAAAGTAGAGAGAGAAATCTCTTTGTGATCCGAGAAAATACTTGCCATCAAGAGACTGTGATCTTCTTCGCCGCGAGAGATTTTTCTTGGACCGAGGAGTTAGCATTACTTGTTCCTCAAGTAATGTTACCATTTCTCCAAAATCCGACCATTTGTGAACGTGTCGGTTGGCCATTAGCTGGACCGCGTGTCCAAAATGGTCATTTCCCACCAGGGAATGCTGCGGCTATAAATAGCCACCCGCAGCTTTGTCCGGTGGCTGCTCCGTTTGATTTTGAGAAGATTGTTGAGCAACCCCCTCTCTGAGTGATCTGAGTATAAAATGCATTAAGAGAAATCCCCTAGAGCCAAAGAATTAGATAGTGGTTCAACATCACTCTAATCTAAATCTAGTACACTCCACCTATTACTCTATAGGGCTTCAAACTATCTAGATGGTTAGGTGTCAATTTCTTTAGAGACCAAGAGTGATTGTGGTTCTCGAAGAAGAAGTCTGTAAAGGTTTGGAGATTGCCTCAAGTATCTACCATGAGTCATCAGCATTGGTTGATGAACCAAATTGTCGAGCAGAATAGAATGAAGAGAGTTTATCTTCCGTGTTAAGTCACAAGCCCTCCAACCAGACGTAATCCTTGCGCAGAAGGACGAACTGGTCAAACAAATACCCTATCGCCATTGAGCATCACTGGTTACCTCCGCTACCCATGTTTACATTTGATATGTTTTCCTTCATGTGATTTGTCTCGATGCATGTTTTAGTTTCCATTAATTACTTAGTTATAACTTGCTGTAGTATGTTTTCCATTCGCTCCGTTGCTGGGTTCCGAGAGCTTTGAGATTTCCAAAGAAATTTTAAAACACCCATTTACCCCCTATGGTAGACATACTTCATTCCTACAATTGGTATCAGAGCAAGGTACTCTTTGACTCTGCTCATTTTGGTCTAAGAACCTTGGAGTATAAGTATGTCTTCAGTGAGCTACAAGTCGCATCTCAAGATTCCCATATTCTATGGGACGGACTATCCCTTCTGGAAGGAGAAGATGAAGATCCATCTCCGAGCCATTGATGATGACATGTGGAACATTGTGCAGTTTTGATTCACGGTGGAAATACCTCAAGCCCCCACTAGTGCCGAGAAGAAAGTCATTCAGATGGACGCACAAGGTAAAGATGAATTTGGTTGCCATCTCTCTTGTGCTCAATTTGTTCACTATCGACAATGTGAAAATGCGAAGGAATTGTGGGACATTCTCAAGAAGATAAATGAGGGTGTTTCAACTCAGAAAGAAGCTCGCATTGATACTCTTCGAGCAAAGTTCAATCGGTTCAAGCACATTAGAAATGAAAGCTGTCAGCAAACCTTCAATCGTCTAAGTGACATGGTAAATGAGCTGTAAGGCCTCAGTGACACAGACATCACTGACCATGAGGTTGTGAAGAAACTACTCCGATCAGTTAACTGTTCATTCGACACACTAGTTCTGATGATCAGGGAATGAGCTAATTTCAAAGATCTCGACTCTGCTGATATCATGGAAAGGCTAAACACCCACGAGGAACACGAAGAATAGAAAATCAATCTTTATGGCTCAAGTCAATGCAAAAATCATACCCTCAAGGCAGTAGCTAACTCTTCCTCTGATGGAAATGCCGAAGAAGATTCAGATGACCTAGAAAGGCTCAACAAAGATCTCACATTGAACACGAAATATTCCAGTGCTTTCACAAGAAAAGCCAGTTCCAGAAGAAAGGTTCAAGCAACTCTAGTGGCTCAAAATCTTCATCAAAACCTACTGGAGAATACACCTGCTTCAAGTGCAAAAAAGCCTAGACATTTCATTTCGGACTGCCATCTCTAGGAAGATGAAATCCGTGCTAGTGGAAGATATGATTCTGGCAACTATCGAGGCAAAAGCCAGAGCAAGAACTACGACTCCGATGATGAGAAGAAAACAAAGAAGTTCTTCAATAAGAAGGACAACTCCACATCAAAATATTTCTCAAGATTTCCTCAAGGAATCCTTCCAAGTCCTCCTCCAACCGCAAGAATAACTCTCGCAAGGCCAAGGCGTACATCGACAACAAGATGAATTCTGATGAAGAAGAATCGTCTGACTCCAAAGAGGCTGATGAATCCGATGAGGATTCCGACTTTGGCATGGCTGGCATAACATATGCCTAGCTCCTTGAGGGAGTCCTGGACTAAGGGGTCCTCGGAAAGCCGGACTATATACTTTTGTCGGACTGTTGGGCTATGAAGATACAAGATAGAAGACTTCTTCTCGTGTCCGGATGGGACTCTCCTTTGCGTGGAAGGCAAGCTTGGCGATTCAGATATGTAGATTCCTTTCTCTGTAACCGACTTTGTGTAACCCTAGCCCCCTTCGGTGTCTATATAAACCGGAGGGTTTAATCCGTAGGACAAGAATCATAATCTCATAGGCTAGACTTCTAGGGTTTAGCCATTACGATCTCGTGGTAGATCAACTCTTGTAATACTCATATTCATCAAGATCAATCAAGCAGGAAGTAGGGTATTACCTCCATAAAGAGGGCCCAAACCTGGGTAAACATTGTGTCCTCCGCCTCCTGTTACCATTAGCCTTAGACACACAGTTCGGGACCCCCTACCCGAGATCCGCCGGTTTTGACACCGACATTGGTGCTTTCATTGAGAGTTCCGCTGTGACGTCGAAGATAGGCTTGATGGAGCGCCTTGTTATCAAGGACAATATCACCTCCGGGGGAGCCCTGGCCTCAGGCCAAAACCTCCGGCTGGGCGGCTTTACCATGGCCGCTCGTTCAACCGTCGGGCCGACGATGACTTCTCGGGTCATCGAAAATCACCTCTGCGTCAGTTCACAGTACTTCGAGCAGATGGATCCAACGGATTTTTCATCTTTAAACGAACTCCTGGATTGCATCGCCGCCTTGGGAGTCGCTACGGACTACGATCGAATTGGGATTAAACCTGATCAGAGAGAAATTGAATCTGCGCCGATCACCCATCAGATAGCGGTAGTGGAAGAATAATTCGACAACTCTCCCTCTGTATTGAGGACGAACTATGTTTGGATTTCCGAGCTCACAGAGCCGGATACCTGCCCTCGAGCAGTTACGCCCCGTATTCTGAACCTAGAGTCGGACTGTGGGCCTGAAACATTGATTGATATTTCGGAGCCCGAGCCGTTAAGATCGGAAATTTCTCAAGCTCCGAATCCCAGATTGGGTCAGGGTCTGGACTTAAATCCACCCACCCACCCAGATATAAGCGATCTTACCCACATCAGACAGCAGTCCCAGGAAACGGTCCATCACTTTTGGGCCAGATTCCTCCTTGTCAAGGACAAGATCAAAGACTGCCGCGATGAAGACGCAATCTCATTATTCTGCAAAAATTGCACGGACGAGGGAATCCTCAATGCAATCAATCACCATCATGTATCACACTTCGCGGACTTGGCAACCATAGTACAAAAGTACTGCACAATGGAAAGCACGTGGAAAACGCAGGCAGCCTCTTGGGAGCCACCGGTTTGCACTAAACCCCTCGTCCGTACAAAAAGAATGCACCCTCGTCAGTCGCCTGATACGATAACAAAAAAATCAAAGCCCGCTACGGGGCGTGGAACCGTCCTAGAGGGATGGCTCGATAGGCCATGAAAGATACACACAACACCGGATAACATACCAACCCACAGCCTTAGAGCATGTTGGATACTCGGGCAGGTGGCCAAGAGCGACGAGGATCTCCTCACTAAAAATACCGCAGAGCAACATCCCACGGAGGACAACAACCTTACAGTATTGACAGTCTTCGAGACTTTTGCCTCAAACAATAGGCGCAAAAGGGCACTCCGTGGCCCCGCTGAAGTCTGCCAAGTTGCAGCAAAAAACCCCTGGAACGACACGGCCATAACTTTCAATGCCAGTGATGAACCAAAATTCAGAACAGTCCGGGCACCAGCCGCATTGGTCCTTAGTCTAATTATGGACGGCTTTCGGCTTACCAAAGTACTCATGGACGGCGGTAGCGGACTAAACCTCATTTACGAGGGAACTCTCAACAGAATGGAAATAGACAGGAACCACATCGAGCAAAGTAATACGACATTCCGAGGGATTATTCCCAGCCAGGAGGCGTGGTGTGCGGGAAAAATCACACTCGATATGGTTTTCGGCACGCCAGAGAATTATCGGTCCGAAGAGATAACCTTTCAAGTGGCCCCTTTCAACAGTGGATATCATGCCCTGTTAGGACGAGATGCATTTGCAAGTTTCCAAGCCATACCCCATTACGGGTACATGAAGCTCAAGATGCCTAGACCCAATGGAATCATCACTCTTGCCAGTGATCCGGACATAGCACTCCGCGCCGAAAACAAAACTGCCGCCTTGGCCCTCGAGGCATTGTCTGAAGCCCTCGCGGCCAAAGAATTAACCACGTTGCGCTCCACGGTGGATAGGGACGATGTGATCCTCGATAAGCGAGCCAAATCCACCTCCTTTAAACCAGCAGATGAAATAGTCAAATTCTAGGTCCACCCAACGGACTCAACGAAGACATCATCCATCGGGGCACAGCTGGACCCCACGGTCGGCGCCGCGCTGTGGGCGTTCCTACGCGAAAACTGGGACATATTTGCCTGGCACCCTTCTGATATGCCAGGAATCCCACGTAGGCTGGCCAAACACAGCCTAAACATATTGAAGGGACACACGCGGGTTAAGCAAACATTACGGCGCTTTTCCGAACCCAAATGACAAGCCATGGGAGAGGAGCTAGCCAAGTTACTCGAGGCCGGATTCATTAGAGAGATAAAACACCCGGACGGGCTAGCAAACCTGGTGATGGTACCAAAGAAGGATAAATCCTGGCGCCTATGTGTCGATTTCAAAGACCTCAACAAGGCTTGCCCTAAGGATCCTTTTCCCCTCCCCCGCATTGATCAGATCATCGATGCTAGTGCAGGACACTACTCACTGTGTTTCCTCGACGCATACTCCGGAAACCATCAAATCGAGATGAAGGAGTCCGATCAAGCCGCAACGACATTCATCACCCCACACGGGGCTTTCTGCTTCAACACTATGCCTTTTGGGCTCAAAAACGCCGGTGCCACCTATCTACGCATGATTCAAACATGCGTGGAGAAAAAAATTGGCAAGACAGTTGAAGCATACGTGGATGACATAGTCATCAAAACCAGACACGTCGAGTCATTAATAGATGATCTGCGTCTTATATTCGACAACCTCCGATGCCATTAAGCTCAATCTGGAAAAATGTGTTTTCGGCGTTCCCACTGGAAAGCTTCTGGGCTTCATCATTTCCAATAGAGGAATTGAGGCAAACCCAGCTAAAATTCGAGCTTTGTCACAGTTGGCTACACCAACATATCTCAAACAAGTCTAAAGACTATCCGGATCTGTGGCAACTTTGAGCTGCTTTATCTCCAGATTAGGGGAAAAGGCATTGCCACTCTATTGCCTTCTCCGACGCACCGATCACTTTGAGTGGACATACGCGGCAATGGCCGGATTGGAAGAAATAAAGGCCCTTCTAGCAAGCAACCTAATCCTGGACGCGCCAGACGTCGGTGAACCCATGTTATTATATATATCGGCCACACACCAAGTTGTGAGTGCGGTACTCATTGTCAAACAAAAGGAGGACGGACACAAATTCCCACTTCAGAAGCCGGTATACTACGTATCCACTGTCCCCACACCACGCAAATCCAGGTACCCTCATTACCAAAAAATAGCATACGCGGTTTTCATGGCATCCCGGAAGCTATGACACTACTTTCAAGAGTGCTCGATAACGGTGGCCCCCGAAGTACCCCTCAATGGCATATTATACAACCGCGATGCTACGGGCCGGATTGCCAAGTGGGCCATTGAGCTCCTCCCATTCGACATATCATACAAACCGCGCCGGGCCATTAAATCCCAGGTATTGGCCGACTTCATCGCTGAATGGACAGAGGTCGAACTCCCTAAAGAGTACGACACATATTCCAATTGGTTCATGCACTTCGACGGAAGGCGTTATCCTAACATCCCCTACTGGAGATACTGTCCAGTACGTCCTACAAATATTATTCACGGACTCCAACCACTACAAAAAAATACACTTCCGTGATGATACATGTTTGTCACAGTAGGTCGCATTTTTTGTCATGCATGTACATCCATGACGATTTTATGACAGAATCAAGATAGTCATACCCGTGCTGTCGTAGAAGTGTTCCATGACATTACCAAAATTATCATCACGGAAGTGTCCACTTCCATGACGATAAATCGCGTGTCACAGAAGTGCTTTCGTCAAGGGTGACCGACACATGGCATCCACCGTAACGGAACGACGTTAAGCTATCGGGTCGGGTTTTGGATCCGATAACCCATTAACAGCCCCGACCAATGGGGATTTTCCACGTGTAAAATCATCATTGGCTGGAGGAAACATGTGTCGGCTCATCGTTGGGACAGATGTCATCCACTCATTGGACAGAAGGCGCCTATGATACGTCGACACGTGGCACGGCCCAATAGAGGCCCATTCCTGTGAAAAGGCCGGCCCGTTTGACTTGGTCAAAAGGTGGCGGGCCGGCCCATGGAATGCCTGTTAACGGCATGTTCGCATATAACCCATTTACAGCCCGCTAACCCAAGGCCCGTTACGCCCTATTCGAATTAGGCCTAGTAGCATCATCTAGGCCATCCAATATGATTCCAGCCCGTTTTCACTTCTGACCCATGTATGGCCCATGACAACTTTCGGCCCATATGAGGCCCTTTGTAACTCTTTGCCCATTAATGGCCAGTGGTGAAACTAGCCCGTAATGAACAGTTTATCACTTTACACCCATTAACGGCCCGTGGTGAAACTAGACCGCAATGAACAGTGTATCACTTTATACCCATTAACGGCCCATTATTCTGTTGGGCCGTTTCCAGCCCATGTTATCTTTCAGCCTTCTCAGAGCCCATTAATTCTTGGGCTCATTTCCAGCATTCATTTACTTACGGCCCGTTACTGTCATTTTCTGCTTGTGGGCCAAATTCAATAGTCAGCCCGTTTGTGGTTCGTTAATACGTTGGGCCATTTTCATAGCTTCATCAAATCCGGCCTATTAACGATGGCCCATTATGTTTGGCCCATGAACAAACGATTCCATCTCTAGCACGTTTACGGCCATAATGCAGTCTGTTATTGGCCCATGTTTGGCCAATTGATCATACGACCCGTATAAGGCCCATTGATGATACGGCCCGTAGAAGTCCCATTGTTTCTACGGCCCGTAGAAGGCCCATTGTTTCTATGGCCCGTAGAAGGCCCACTGTTTCTACGGCCCGTAGGAGGCCCAGTGTCACTACAGTAAATATTAGCCCATGGTTATTGTGGCCTAGTTTTAAAAAATAGGTTATTGCAGCCACTAGCCAACCGCGGAAAAAGAACTACAATGACTACAAGCAAACAAATAAACAAGACAACAAGGAAATAAATAAGCAAGCAACTTACGCTAGGCTATCACGACTATCACACATATTACATCCACTGGGCATCGAAGTTTGACACCAGTGCAAATAATCACGCCGACAAAAGAATATACAAAACTGAGAGCACTTCAGAAGGCACTAGGCCTGGCCAGGTCGGGCCCCCCAAATAGCCGAAGAAGCTGAGTAGACCTCATTTGTGTCAATGATGGATGCATCAACAGTAGATGTATGGCATGATGGTGCACACGGTAGTCCTCTGACATCTTCATTGCATCTTTGACTTCAAGTCGGAGTTGAGCTGAAGCATGCCTTTCCGCTTTAAGTTGAGACTGAAGAAGTCAAACTGATTGAGGCAGCGACTGCACAGAGGTTGTCTCACACCTGCTGGTGAGTATCTTCAACTCACTGTCTTCATCAAGACAGGACCTTGGGGTCATCTCGCTGTCCTCAAGATGGTTTGGCTCACTATCTTCCCTAATGTTCTGCCTGGCATAAGAGATACGACTCTGAAAGAGAAACAAGGAGACACGTAACAAGCTTCACAATTATATAAGCAAATAAATGGATCTGTTCTGCATAAGGAACATGTTTTTACAACTATAATTTGAAACTGGTAGTTGTTGCAAACATCCAATCAGATGTAAAAAGCAAAGCAAACAACAGTGGAGGAAATGATGCCTATCCAAATCTATACTAGAACAAAGTTTGAAGGCTTGAGAAGGATGAACTTACATTACATGTTAACACGGGCTGGACAAAGCCCTTCTCCATGTTGATGGAAGGATAATTCAACAAATTCCCCAAAGAAAATTCTTTATAAGCGTTGCCATTATTCTACATTTTGCAAAGAGTAAATATAGATCAAATAATGTTGGCAGAAACAGAGGACAATGAAGCTCAGGTGCAGACTGATGATACATAATCAAATAGCAATTAATTAAGTACAGCGTTACAAGGCAAAAGGGAGAGAGGTCCAGACAAGAGCAATGCAAAGCCGAGTATTGTTGTGAGATCGTATGATCCTTTGAGCAAGGAGATTCATCTGAAATTAGTTTTCATACAAGAGAGAAGGTAAGGCACATACAGAAATTTAGGAGCTCAAATTTTGAATTTATATCATAGACAGTACCTGACGCTGGGCTCTCAGCAGTTCTAATAGGGGTTTGGCCACAGGAGTAGGGGTAAAGTGTGGTACAGTTGGGCCTGTGTTTTCTGTGGCTGCTGATCTATCTGATTTAACAGGTATCACTACCTTTTCCAAATACCTAGTTTTTACTCCTTGAGGATCTGCACTCACCCTCTTCCTTTTGGACATCTATTACGGAAGAACAACATTTGACTGGAAAAACATAGTGTGACGACACATGGAATAGGTACAGAAAATGGATAGGTATGGCATATACTCATATATGATGCTTAAACTAAGCAGATGGTGTAACAAAGTATAAGTAATGCAAGAGGTCAGATGCAAAATATGTGCGACCAATACAACTTTGCAAAGTTAGAGCAAGCACCTTGATGGGTGAATAAGATAGGCCATCCTCCACCATGCCAAGTTTGTTAGCCAGTGGATTGTTCCGCCTTATTCCTCTCGCGCGCCCATTCTCATATTCATTTTGATAATGTTCAATATCTGACATGCATGAAAACATAAAAATAAGTGAGATTTTCTTTGTAATGCAGAAGTGATTCTAATCCAATACTGCCTCCCTGTAAACCCCCTTGTGCTATCTTTGCAATTCTTTTAAGAGATGCCATGCATGCTGTAATTTGGTGTGTGCATTAATATAATGTGGCCTACTACTCAAAATATGAGAGCTCCAGAAGTGATGACACTTCGCAGATGACAACTTCAACATATAGTAAAGAAGAACAAGTCGACCTGACCTGACAGATTCAAAATATACTAAGGGAGAACAACTCGACCTGACCAGGTGACCACAAGAGAAGAGGATCATCTTGAAGAAGAGCAGAAGAGCAAGTAGATTAAAGATATTACAAGTCTTTCAAATACAATGTCGGTTGGCCACCCATGATGAACCAGAGCGCACAGAGAAATACTATTCTTTCCTGTCTCTCCATATGTGGCTGACATGCATTTCGAAACTAAAGTAGGAACAGGTAGCTAACCAACTAAACATCTCTCAGTTTTACTTATATCAGCAATAATATCAGATATGAATTTGTGCAACTAAGCTTGTTTAGCTCAATGGGTGGAGCAGTGCTATTACGACATGAACCACGTTGTCGGTGTACTAAAGTAGGGGTACCTTAGTATCCCGAACTTGTGCACGGGCAGTCGCAGCGTCCCGCGGCAAGGCTTGCCGGGCATCCGCCAAGACCCTCCGCGGCTACTTTGATGCCATTCAAGAACAAAGTACTCAAACCAAGGCCCCGGCAAGAGGAGCTTGCCGGGAAGGCCAACCAAGGCCCCGGCAGGAGAAGCTGGCCGGGAAGAAGAAGACCCCAGCAAGAGGAGCTTGCCGGGAAGGCCATCCAAGGCATTCCAAGAAAACTTGTCGCGACGCACCGCGCGCCCCGGCAAGACCCGGTGAGCGACAAGCTCCCGGACACGACAAGACGACGACCGCGGCAAGGAGCTTGCCGCGGGAAGCCCCCACTTCGCGCCTAGTGCACCTACCAACGTGTCGCTCTAGGACCTTCCCAAGCTCACGTGGCAGGAGGCCGTGCAGCTAGGGGTGCGAGGTGGCAAGTAGGCGCTGGCAAGATAACCATCGTGGCAAACGGTGGCGTCCCTAGTGGTCCCTTTCGGCACTGTTTAGGCGACACAGACGGGTAATTAATGCCCTTGTCCCCTGCCGCCAGGGTTAGGTATGATAACACTGTACAAGTAGCTGTACCAACCACCACTCTTCCATTTTTGCCCTTTCCCTCCGTTGCCACCTGTGGGTAACCCCTTGAGCATATAAAAGGAGGCCCGTGTGCAACGTAGAGGGGGTTCGGCTCACTCAAGACTAGGAGAGGGTCGACTCATTCGAAACGAGAGGGCACCCGCACTCTCAAGCAAGAACAATATAGAAACACAAAGCAGCAGTAGGAGTTTTATCTCTCCGGAGAGCTCCGAAGCTGGGTAAAAATCCCCCGCGTGCTCCACCTCGATCTGCTCTTCGTGCGACCTCCGCCCCCTTGCCAGACTAAAAAGGGGCCCTGCCCCATAGGTGCTCGCTCCCCAGCGCGGTGAAATCTCTGGCGCGCCAGGTAGGGGGTGCGTCGAGGTTGTGCGAACCTGATCCGGCGTTTGCGCGCGCTACATCAACATCTTCATCGGCATGCCACCGAAGAAGAAGGCTTCGGAGGTGGCCGCTCCGTCCACATCTATCCTACCGCCACCGGAGCAAACGGGCGGTGGGGTGGATGCCGGCGGAGGCGCGGGCGCCAGCGGAGGAACCTCCTCGTAGCTAAGCGCCCTTACTTTGCTTCGAGTCCGCTCAGCAACTTAAGTGAGCCGCTAAGCGCCCTTACGTTGTTTTCGAGCTCGCTCAACAACTTAAGTGAGCTGCTAAGCGCCCTTACCTTGCTTCGAGTCCGCTCAGCAACTTAAGTGAGCCGCTAAGCGCCCTTACGTTGTTTTCGAGCCCGCTCAACAACTTAAGTGAGCTGCTAAGCGCCCTTACTTTGCTTCGAGTCCGCTCAGCAACTTAAGTGAGCCGCTAAGCGCCCTTACGTTGTTTTCGAGCCCGCTCAACAACTTAAGTGAGCTGCTAAGTGCCCTTACTTTGCTTCGAGTCCGCTCAGCAACTTAAGTGAGCTGCTAAGCGCCCTTACGTTGTTTTCGAGCCCGCTCAACAACTTAAGTGAGCTGCTAAGCGCCCTTACTTTGCTTCGAGTCCACTCAGCAACTTAAGTGAGCCGCTAAGCGCCCTTACGTTGTTTCCGAGCCCGCTCAACAACTTAAGTGTGCTGCAACTAGTTGCGGCAAGGTTTCTTGCCGGAGCCGGCAGGGAAGGAGAGGATAAAGGTGTGGACCGAGCGTCGTTCAAAGAAATACGGCCTTGCCGGGACACAGACGACAGAAAAGCTAAGTTGCCAAAGTTTGAGCACGATCAGTTTCTTAAAATTTTAAGCTATCCTCCTTGAACGACCGTGCTTTGTATGGAAAACCTGTGCGCGGAGGAACCTCCTCGTAGCTAGTTGCGCCCTTACTTTGCTTCGAGTCCGCTCAGCAACTTAAGTGAGCCGCTAAGCGCCCTTACGTTGTTTTCGAGTCCGCTCAACAACTTAAGTGTGCCGCAACTAGTTGTGGCAAGGTTTCTTGCCGGAGCCGGCACCGCCAGCAGGCTGCTGAAGTTCCGCACTCAGCACCCGCGGCAAGCGTGCTCCGGCACCGCCAGCAAGCTGCTGATGTTCCGCACTCAGCACTCGCGACAAGCGTGCCCGTGCCGGCAAGTTCCCTAGAAGCGTAGGGTAAAAACATACAAAGGAAGGACCAAGTAAAGGAGATAGAATAGCAAGCATTGCCCAGAATAAAGTTATATTACAAAAATAACTTGTTGCGGCACTGACTAAATTATTCTCATGACTTAGATAAACAACGACAAGGAAAGGAGAAGAAAGATGGTCTAATCCACGCGCTCGCCGTCAACCCTCTTGACCTCATTCACCTTGTCCACGATGGGTGCGACAATGGCTTTGAGTTCTTCAAGATCGGCACCCGCCGGCAGCCTCTTGAGGACGCGGGTGAGGTCGAGGCCCGGGTTGCGGAAGAGTATCTTCACCAACACCTTCTCCAAGACCTTGGCGCAGATTGCGCGCGACTCGTCTGCCAGATTCTTCGGGATCCTTTCCCGGAGTTGCTGGAGGGCCGTCACCACGCCCTTGAAGAAAAAAGTGAGCTTGGCGCTGGGCGGGAGATTTTCGTCAGTGGAGTACCCGAAGCCTGCCAAGTCCAGTTCCGCCAACTCCTCGTCGATGGATGCAGCGATGTTGACGAGGCCCTCCGTCCAGAGCTCCACCGTGACCTTGAAGGTGTTCTGAGCCTCGGCAGCCCTCGTTAGCAGTTCTCCATTGCCCTTGACCTCTTTCTTCAAGTCATCCTCTCGCCTCTTGGCGGCATCCAGCGTCTCCGACAAGGTAGCCAGTTTCAGCTCCAGATCAGCGCTCGAGTCCTTGGCGGCGTTCAGCTCCTTGATCTTCTCGGCGAGCTGAACTTGTAGATCGCCATGGGTGTGTGCATCCTTCTCGCATTCGCGCTGGAGTGCGGCAAGCTCTTCGTTCTTCCTTTTCATGTCCGCCTCCAGCTGCGTCACCTTCACCTCTAACTCCTTCTTGGCGGCCTCAGCAGCCGCGGCGGCATCCTTCACCTCCTTGAGCGCCCCGCCAAGTGATTGCTCCTGGACGGAGAGCTCCTCTTTGTGGCTGTCCAAGTTCACCTTCTTCTGTATCAGCTCACCATCCCGCTTGGACAGCTCCTCGGCGGCGAGCCTCTGCTGCTCTTCGGCTTCAGCCTTCTCCAGGAGGAACGCCTTCTTCGCCTCGTCGAGCTGCGCCCTCTCCTCGGCAATGGACCGGAGGGCCTCCTGGTTGCGGCTCTTGAGCTCCTCCGCGTGGTTTTCTATGTCAACTCCCGCCCGCATGACAAGCGCTTCCCGGGACTCAAGCTTTCCTTGCCGGGTGCGGTAGGGCGACACCAGCTTTCGGAGCAGCTGCTCCTCCTCGGACTCGCCGCCGCTGCTGCTTGGCTTGTCAACCACTGCCAGCCCAGCAGAGGCGAGTACTTCCCTGTCAAACTCCTCTCCTTCCACCGGCGCCCTGGAGCTCGACGCCCAGGGAAGCTTGATGTACACGCCCTCGCCGGCCTTCAAGTATGCGCCTGGCTGGGGCTCCTCGGAGCCCGGCGCTGCATCAGCGGCGGAGGGGTCAGCGGATGGTGCAGCGCCTTGCGCTCCTACGTCCTCCGGGTCGTCAGTGTGATCACCGGATCCCTCGCCGGCTCCTGCGCCAGCAGCCTTGGCGGCTTCCTCGTCGGCGGGTTCATCAGCGCTGGCCTCTTCCTCGTCCGCGGCGGCATCTTCAGTATTGCCGCGTGCGCCTTCCTCACCGGTGGCCTCAGTCTCCATCGGATCTGTGAGAGGGAGATCAGAAGACAGGAAGAGAAAGAAAAAGTCAAGCAAAGATCCAAAAAGAAGGTCAGAAGAAGAGAAGCCCAAGGGAAAATTTCCGACAGGGAGAGTTACCTGTGCTGGGCTCCGTGACCGTGGGCTCCACCACTAAAGGCTCGCTGGTCCCGCCCCTCGCCGGGGAACTGCCCCTTGCTGGGGACCGCTCCCTTGCCGGAGAGCGCTCCCTTGTCGGAAAATCGCCCCTTGGCGGCGTAGTTGAAGCAGACAGCACCTCTGGAGCGGCTTCTGGTCCCTCCTGACGGGCTTGCTCTGCTCCTACACGAGCAAATCAACAATCAAGATGCCAGCAAAAGAAGAAGCACCCATGCGCGCCCCACAACAGGAAGTGAACCAAACACTTACGCTGGGGGCTGTGCTGGGGGCTGCTGCGAGGAGAAAGAACCGGGTCCGTCAAGGTGGTCTCGGACGTATATTCTGCCGTCGTAGCAGGATCGTCCTCGATGACAACCACGGGGACCTTGGCCCTCTTCACTGCTCTCTCCGCCAGAGTCCTAAAATAGAACAGGAATTCAGAGAGAAGCAAATTAGATACAAGACAAACAATAACAAGGATCAAAGAAAATCAAGAACAATGAGAAGAAAGCCTCACTCCTCCTCCTCCTCCTCTTCATCATCATCGGAGCTCAGCGCGGAGAGGTCGAAGTCCGGTACCCTCTCTGCGCGGTGTGACGGAGGAGTAGGCTCCCTTCGGTGTTTGCCGGGGGCTTCGGCAGGATCAGGCGTGGCGGCCCGAGAAGACCCCACCTCAGTTGCCGGCACAGCCTGGGACCCTCCCGCGGCAATGGTACTTGCCGCGGTGGAGCGTGTCCCACGGTGCCGCGGTTGCTGGCCGGCCTGCTCCTCTGCCGTATCTCCAACTCGACGGAGGCATCTTCTCGGTTGGAATTGGGGCCGCACTGGGGGCTCCGCCTGTGGCAAGCTGCTCGAAGACGGCTGGCCGCTCGCGCCCTCGGCGGGCTCGCTCGCTTCGACCTCGGGCTCCCCCTCGCCAGCGACTTCTCCGGCGAGGTCTTCCCGGTTGGCAAGACTTGCCGCCTCGGCCGCCTCCGCCTCCTCCAACGTGAAGCCAAACTCGCCCGCGGCAGCGGCCGCCGCCGCCTCTCCGGCCCTGGTGGCGATGCACAGCATCTCGTTGTCGGTGGTGGCGCGGGTGAGGAGCCTCTGCTCGTCGGAGTTGACTGCTACCTCCGTTAAATTATCGAAGAATTGCTGCACGACCTCGACGGCGGGCTCTATCCAAGTTGCACTTATCCCGTGCGAGTCGCACTCTGGCATCATTGCGCAGATGCGATCGCGCTGGGAGTTGTTGCACAAGGGGACGACGCCCTGCGGCAACCTGAACCATTCTGGATGGTTGGCGTCATGCTTGAATAGCTCCCTTAGCATCCCGTCAAGCTCCAGAACGGTGAAGTTGAAGTTGAGGCCTGGACGCAGCCTCATGATATCCGCCGGGCCGCCAAACAGCCAGGCGGGCCTCCCCCTCTTTTGCAGAGGGGCGAAGCGACGGCGAAGGAAATCCGCGCCAACCGCCCCTGCTGTGAGCCCGGCATGCCTGAGCCAGAGGATTTGGGTGGTGGCAATCTTCAGCTTGGCGTCGTCCGGCGACAGAGCGCTCCAGTCGCCGTCGCGCACCACCCGGGTCTGGCGCAGTTTGGTGAATGGCTGCTCATTGGCATCACAGATCTAGCACCACTACGCCCTCCACTCGTCCCACTTGCTGCGGAGCTCGCCCTTCAAGTACACCTCCTTCATGCCAATCCGGGAGGTCCAGGCGATTCCGCCAGCCAGTGGCTCCCCTTTCTCGGCCCGGGGGGAGAAATAATGACGAAAAAGAGCGACATTGGGGAGGATACCAACAAAGTTCTCGCAGAGGTGTGCGAAAACCGCCATTGTCAGAACGGCGTTGGGGGTGAAATCAAGAAGATGAAACCCGTAGGTGTTCATGATGTCGCAGAGAAAATCGGAAAAAGGCGGGCAGAGCCCGCAATAGAAGAACACAGGAAAGAAGTAGTAACCTCTGGGGCACTGTTTCGATTTGGAAGCCTCAGTGGAAAGCACCTGCGTGCGTGGATGCGCCCGCGTCTCCGTCGACCAGAAGAGGTAGAACTCCTCCCGCAACGCCTTCGAGGTGAGCTCAGGGAGGAAAAGCACTCGCTTCTTACGCAGCGCCTCAAGCTGCAGCGCCTCGGCCGACTTCGCAGCCTTCCCGGTCTTTGGAGCCATGGCGGAAGCGGTGGGGGAAGGCGAGGGCGACGGCGGCGACGGCGGCGGAGCGCTGCTCTCTTTCGGCTTGGGAAGCGGAGGGGAGCGGCGGAGCTTTCGGAGGAAGGAACTGCAAGTGGCGAAGGTGGGGGAACGGCCCTATTTCCTTTGCTTATAAACGGGGGATGCGGACGTTACACATTCCCTGGATTAAAAAATTACCCACGATCTCTCCCACGACGCCGCGTTTGACGCGTGCCGTTGCGAGGGGGGCGTGGTGGGTACAGAGTCGGATTTAGTATGACCTAGGCCGCGCGTGCCCTTGCATTGTTTTGGGCCTGGCCCAACAGCGCTCGGCACCGTGTATGGCCCAGGCCCGGGGGCTCCTGTCGGTGTACTAAAGTAGGGGTACCTTAGTATCCCGAACTTGTGCACGGGCAGTCGCAGCATCCCGCGGCAAGGCTTGTCGGGCATCCGCCAAGACCCTCTGCGGCTACTTTGATGCCATTCAAGAACAAAGTACTCAAACCAAGGCCCCGGCAAGAGGAGCTTGCCGGGAAGGCCAACCAAGGCCCCGGCAAGAGAAGCTGGCCGGGAAGAAGAAGACCCCGACAAGAGGAGCTTGCCGGGAAGGCCATCCAAGGCATTCCAAGAAAACTTGCCGCGACGCACCGCGCGCCCCGGCAAGACCCGGTGAGCGACAAGCTCCCGGACACGACAAGACGACGACCACAGCAAGGAGCTTGCCGCGGGAAGCCCCCACTTCGCGCCCAGTGCACCTACCAACGTGTCACTCTGGGACCTTCCCAAGCTCACGTGGAAGGAGGCCGTGCAGCTAGGGGTGCGAGGTGGCAAGCAGGCGCTGGCAAGATAACCATCGTGGCAAACGGTGGCGTCCCTAGCGGTCCCTTTCGGCACTGTTTAGGCGACACAGACGGGTAATTAATGCCCTTGTCCCCTGCCGCCAGGGTTAGGTATGATAACACTGTACAAGTAGCTGTACCAACCACCACTCTTCCATTTTTGCCCTTTCCCTCCGTTTCCACCTGTGGGTAACCCCTTGAGCATATAAAAGGAGGCCCGTGTGCAACGTAGAGGGGGTTCGGCTCACTCAAGACTAGGAGAGGGTCGACTCATTCGAAATGAGAGGGCACCCGCACTCTCAAGCAAGAACAATATAGAAACACAAAGCAGCAGTAGGAGTTTTATCTCTCCGGAGAGCTCCGAAGCTGGGTAAAAATCCCCCGCGCGCTCCGCCTCGATCTGCTCTTCGTGCGAGCTCCGCCCCCTTGCCGGACTAAAAAGGGGCCCTGCCCCATAGGTGCTCGCTCCCCAGCGCGGCGACACATGTAGGCTGATTGTGGTCATCATAAAATGGGGAAACCATAAGCATGATGAGTACAGTGTTGACCGTGGCAATGGGATGGCAGATCTGATGCTGCAAACCGCGCAAAGGGTAGTTAGGAACCGATGTTTGCTTTGAAATAACAACTATGATTTGGTATGGACAAGAAAGTACGGTCAACAAGTGACAAAGAAATGCAATTATGCTGTCCCTCTATATGTCGCGACATGCATTTGGAAACTCAAGTGGGACCTTTAGCTAACCAATTAAATGTGTCGATAAAACAAATATCAGTATCGTATCACAATCATATTTGAACAACTAAGCTGTCAAATTCTGAGTGTTGTGTTGTTTAGCTTGAAGGGTGGAGTAATGCTAGTATGATAGAAAGCACCTACGCAGATCATAGTAGAGTAGAAAAAAGGGGAAAACCCTAAGCGTCAAGAGAAAAATCAAGAAAGTGGAACTAGCTGGACCAGTGGGTGGCGCACATGCTTTTCGAAACGAATATAGGAACATTAGGTGACCAATTAAATGTTCTCTGTTTTAGTGATATGAGCATCATATCAGATTCATATTTCAACACGTAAGCTTTGGGTTGAGGTCTTGAGGAGCAGTGCTAGCACGACATGAAGCACCTATGATGATGGTAATGAATATAAAGGGGGGAAACTATAAGCTTTACGAGTATAGTGCCGGTGCCATGGCGGATCTGAAGGTGCAAACTGGACAAAGCTACTTCGCAACTAATGTTTGCTTTCAACTAGCCACTACGATTTGGTACGGACAAGAAAAGTACAGTAAACAAATTATGAACTATTTTTCGGGTGATATCAATAACTTAAGCACATATGGAAGAGTACCACCTCTCTTGTGATGCCGTGTAGGCCTATGCTGATACATTGAGGGTGCTACGGGTGCGATGGCTGTCGGTGGCGGGGAAGAAGACTTTAGATGGCAGACGATCTGGTCGGGGGATAAATCCTGTTTCCGTGGACGAGGCGGTCGTAGGAGCGACAATGGCAAGGCGGCGATGAAAGGATCCTGGTCCAGCGTCGTGGATGAGAGACGTCCATCTCTTGAAGTGGATAACGGGGTAGGGGTAGCGGCTCCGACAAGGTGGAGGATGGGGTGGCGGACGGAGGAGGCTGGCCGCAGTGCGGAGGTTGTCATGCCACCGACGGTGTATGAATGGGGAAATGGAGGGGGGGGGGTCTCAAACTTTGGGACATGCTTGTCTGAAATGTGGGAAAGTTACGAACTTATACCCCATTTAAAATTTCGGTCATTGCATTGGTTGGGGATAGGACGGTAATCTCGCATCTCCCAAATATTTGTCGGTAACTATTTTTGGCGAGGAGAGGGTGTTTTTCCGCCCACGGTTGGCACCCATGGTGTATGAACGGGGCTGACAGGTAGGGCTGTTGTGTCACGTCTATGGGAAGTGACACATCTGCCCCTATTTAAAATATTAGCCTACATCAATTTCGGACGAGGAGAGTTTGTTTTGCCGCCCACCGTGTATGAATGGGAAAATGGAGGAAGAGACACATGTCTTTTGGACGAGCTTGAATCAAATGTGTTTTGCCGCCCACGTTTGGCGCCCACCATGTCTGAATGGGCTCAGAGGCCGTCGTGTCACGTCTGATTGAAGTTACTAGTCTACCGCTATCGACATTAGTGTAAATCCGGTCGATAAGGATATCAAGTGTCAGGGGTAGACAGTAATTTCCATCTCGCAAACACTTGCTTCGGGCAGCCCACAAATTATAGCGGGTGTTTAGCCGCTTCATTCAAAACTTGGGAGAAATAGCATTCACATTTGCCCTTGGCCCTGGAAAACTAAATTCAAATCCAATTTGTATTCGATACGAATATCCACACATAATTCTACGTTTTGTTATTTATTTCTTCAAAACCACAACAAAGATTTATTCCACCTTTATATATGATTATGATTTAGAAATGCCGTGAACTTCGAATTCAGTAGGTTGGATACACTCTAAGTCAAACAGTTATTTCATCCAATACAACGTGCTCACACGAAAAATAGTTCACCTTATGTCAATCATACAAGTACTGAGGATTACCTCGCCTAAAAAATTCGTATCATTACAACACATGGACAACATAGGGGGTCTTGCAACATAATCCATTCAGAGACATGACACAACATGCAAGTACAATAATCTACTGACAATTTCAACTGGTATCTAAAGAAGAACCGGGATTACCCTGGGCTTCAATAGCAGAAACAGCAGGACCTCCTCCGTCTTCAAATGCAACATTCTTACTTCGTCCAATTCTTGGGTTGCTTGCATAATGCGTGCCGCTAATTTCGTAATTTCCAGCCTCAAGATAAAGATTACCTCATTCATGGAAGCCACACCATCTCTTTCTGCCTCTAGTAGAGCCTCAAGCACTATAATATTTGTGCTCAGACTGCTCTCCGGCAGTGTTGCCTCTGAACTACTACCATCTGGTAACATGGATGGCACACTGCTTCCACAAATAGATTCTGGGGTTGTACATTGTGTCCTAGTGTGAACGGCATCCTAAAAGGTTTCTGCTGGACATAAGTAAGAGATAGTTATTGCATGATCCAGGAGGTAAGCTTACATGGTAAACGACAGACGAATTATTGCTGAGCATGGCAAGCTATATTTAACTGGTTCGAAGCAACATCAGCCGAAAATAAATTAAAATGGTAAGATGAAACTAGGGATGTAAGTGGCAAATAAACGACATCCGCTAGTCCCATCTAGTTAGTTTTTGCTAGCTCCCTAGTTCATTTTCCTCAAAAAACAAATACTCTTTTGAACTATCATACCACTAGTGGACTTTAATCGGGATTAAATGGGACCCAGTTGACATCCCTAGTTGAAAGGGAGTGTACCACCGCTATATTTAAGTCGCCAAGGCATCTAAGCAGTTGAAATAATCTGAGAAAGCCCTTAACAGTGTGGCCTCATATAAACTACGAAGATAGTCTTGTGATGAAGTTGAGAGGAAAAGTTAAGGACTCAAATGAAATAGGCATGCATTCCTTTACGATAGTACAGCAGGCACTGCTGACATATTGGCCAACTCAGGTATAGTGTAACAACAAACAAGCATTCGAATCAAGCAATACAGCAAAGCAGACAACTGAACTATTTTTAATTCGGTAGGATTACAGGTTGAGGGCACAAGCCAATAAAGTAGCCCACTCGCATTACATTTCACATGTACTAAAACACACTAGCTTACCATATGTTGTTGTGAAGCCTCGCTGCTGTTGCAATGTTCTTCGAAGATATCGTCAGCATCCCGTGGTTGCAAATCTAGTTGTTGTAGTTTATTCTGCACCCTCTATTTAGGTAAAATTAATTTTAATCACATGCACTGGTCCGAATTGATCACCAATGGTTCATCTAAACTAATGAAAGAAGGGTGTGTGCATAAACGACAATATATCTGCGTCCCTCTATTTTTATGCATGTTCAAGGTGCCAGCCCCAAAAGAACAAATATTTTGCTTAATGGGGTTGGCAGCTCCATAATTAATAGAAGCATCAAATTAGTCATGCAACTTGGGAAGATCAAGAACACACAAACAAGAAATGAACAGAGGCTCGGAGCAGTGATGTAATAGCTAGCATCAGAAAATGTAGGGCAAAACAAACAACAAGCAGCGGAACCACATGCTAGTTTGCTGATGTGTAATTAAGCATAGAGAACATTAAGCAGGCTGATGGAACCAACAGGTGGCATCAGAACAACACCATTATCATAAATATAACATTCAAGAAGTAACATAGTAGGCAGTGATATCTAGGAAGTACAGTAATACTCCCTCCGTTCCAAAATAGATGACTCAACTTTGTACTAACTTCAGTACAAAGTTAGTACAAAGTTGGGTCATCTATTTTGGAATAGAGGGAGTACTTAGGAAAAAACTAAAGCATATTAACTATATGTGCACTGGTATGTAATTTAGCACATGTAACATATTCACTGCCAGAAGTATGGCCCTACAGGTGCAGGCAGAATAACGCGTCTCATGAAAAACTGAATGATGCCCTAAAGAAATTCAAAGGTGCGGTACTTATGCTAGGAAAGTGAACGTAGGCGCCAGTCGTTGGATAATAGTACCTGATTCTCGGCGGCGTATGGGTGTCATTGTCATACTTGATAGCTAAGGATCGCCGATGGTGCTCGTGTTGCGGTTGAGTTTGGGCTGGCTGTCGTCATCGCTGAAGTGGCTCCGGTGCTACGGTTGTGGCGCCTCTCGACATACAATAAAGCTCATCTATGGTAAGTGAACAGTTGCATGATAAAGAGAAAAACCGAAGGAGTACAAATCGAAATAACCTGATGAGGCTGCGGCGTCGGTAAAGCAGGGCCGGTGGAGTTGAATATGGCGTCCGTGGAGCGGGTCCGGTGCAGTGGACGAAGGCTTTGGCTGGCGCGTTGTACAATGCTTTCGGTGAGGCGGATCTGTTGCGGCGGATGAGGGCTTGTATGAAGGGCCAGCGAAGGGGCGGACGAGGGAGTCAGTGAAGGGCCTACACTATGGTGGACAAGGGCGCCGTTTAAGCAGATCCGGTGTGGTGGACCATGATGGCGGTCAAGGAGATCTGGAGCGGTGGACAAGCCAGTCGCTGAAGCGGCTCCGGTGAAGTGGTGAGTTGGCAGTTTGGGGTTCCAATGTGTGGAAGGTAGACCCGACGGGGTGTGAGGTCCACCACTGTGGCGGAGGACTAGATTCGGTGGCTTGCCCTGGTTGGGGGGTTCGGGGAGGGGAAGGGGAGGTGCTCTAGGGAAGAATGTTGGGGGCAAAGAGGGGAAAACAATGGAGTTACCAAAGCAGCCCTTTTCCATTCATGTGGCAGGGGTAAAACAGGAATATCGCAGGGCTAAACTTTCCGGCACGTGATATTTCGATGTGAGCGGGATGTTTGAAAGCTTTTGGCGCCTAAAATTATAAGTGTTCTGCTCTTGTACGGCCAACTATGATATCATGGCGGACAATTTGTTTGTTTTGCACGCAAAAAGTGCAAGTTTTGAAAATCAATGTCTCCAACTCGAAACTTAGATTGGCCATTCAATTTAAATATGGATCATTGAGCTACTACAAGCAAATACCATCATACGGTCCAATTCAAATGAAATTCCAAATGTGTTTATCCTAAATATGATGACAAAAGCAAAAATGTGTATGTGTATGAATAAAGTGGATGATTATAAAGTTTGAACATGCCCGTATGTGTATATCTCTAGGTTTGATATATGAAATTGGAATCATGAAATCCCGGCTTAAAAAAATGTACCTCCATTCAAATGAATTACAAAAGCTAATGATGGAGTCGAATTCCAATATCCAATCTTAGGTTTGTAATTCTGGTACATCAAGGTATATCACGCATGTTCAAAAGTATCGTTATCTCATAGTCCAAACTGTGAAACAAATTGATCAACCATGAGTGCACAATATCTCAATTACTCTGAAGTCCCTCAAATATAGACACCTCACTCTTTATCTGAAGCCAACTCCCCCCCTCGTCCCCCCCACACACATAGAGAAGTCGTTCTCTCCCCCAAATACCAACACACGAGCACATTAACACCCATCTCTCTTCTAAAGTCCGGACCCCAATATAGGTCTATATCACTTTGTCTCTCGGGCATGCACACATCTCTTCCCTCACTCTCTCGGTCTCCCGCTATCTCTCTTTCCCAAGCACACGCACTATGTAGAGTGTATGTTTTCCATACACACAAAACGTCGCCTCCAAACGTCTATCTCCCTAGTTATGTGGTTCTCGCGCACTCACCTCACACACCACCCCCACTGCAAACAAGCACACTTTGTCTCCTTGTGAACTACTCTCCTCTTTCTATCTCTCCCACATGCAGACCCGCCCCGGCTCCTTCCCTGTATACATATGTCGTGACTCTTTCCATAGCTCCCTAATGTACCATCGTTCTCGATTTCGCACATTGTTCTCTACATCATCTATTCTAGATCTCTCATGAAGTCTCTATCACACACACGATGACTCGCTTCCCTTGCGTCTCCATACATAGGCCAATTTCGAACAACATCAACATTGTCTCCCTATCTATACGCCATTTATGGACACAAACGACCCCTCTCGCCCCCTCTATTCCTCTCTCTCTCTCTCTCTCTCTCTCTCTCTCTCTCTCTCTCTCTCTCTTTCTCTCTCTCTCTCGCTCTCTCTCTCTCTCTGCGCCGCTAGCTCTCTCTCTCGCATGCGCTCTCACACCCCTCTCCCACACACACTCGATGTCTCTTCCAAATAGTCTGCTCCCCCCCGCCCGCACCCATGCTATCCCGCTACTACACATGTCACACCATTCCCCCTTCCCTTATGCTAGGTTTTCATCATTAGTGGTCTCTCTACTCCACATACACACACTCCCTCTCACACACAAACGCGTGCACAAACACACACAGACACACACAAACACCCATTTATCTGGATCCTCATCTCTCCCCATGTCTGCATGTGTATCTCACACACTCACTCTCTAATTATGTATATGTGTCTCCACGTTACACAACACAAAGCCCCATGTACATGTCTCTCTCTATCTTCCACACACATAGACACAAAGAATCTGTTATCATTGCCTCAGTCTCTAACATATCACACACGCACACTGTCTCTCTCTCTTGCAAACACGCTCAACAAGGGTTTCCCTGTGAATAACTTACCGTCTATTCATCAACAGTCGTGGCAGTACGGCGAACACGAGAAGTGAAAACGAATAAATATACATGTACTTAGACCACCTAGTATGACTACTAGGACTAGAGCAAGCCGAAAATCACGCCGCCGTCACCCCCTCCTTATCGATGATGGGAAAATCTTTGTTTTACATGGTCGAGAAGTCATTGTGCTAAGGCCCCACATGCCAAGGCGTTGAATAGAATGTAGATGCTAATTTACAGAAGCAAGTATCGATAATACGTTTGTATCTCCATACTTATATTTCTTCTCTTATAAAAAACCGAGTTGGTGATGATGGTACGTGTGCCATCTTGCAATATAGACCGTCCGATCTATATCTGATGGATGGAAATTAAACTAAAAGATACCCGCACACCTCTCCACATTTGCAGACAAGGCCTTCCCTCATTCATCCTTATCTCCAACAAACCTCATTGTTGAGCAATTATGAAAGGAAGCCTCTGGAACAAACTGGCCTGGTGGCCGCTGCCGGCGTCGTCAATCCCCATGCCTCCACTCAGTCCGACCACCAATCACCACCACACCTCACTCCTCTTCACCTTATCTCATATTTCTCGAGATATCATTAGTTTTTACACATGGGATTACTCCCGCAAGGGTCAATCACAACAAGTGTTTTATAAAAAAATGCATCTTGATGTTCCGTGCAATGCATGGGTCTTGCTAGTACTCCTACAGAAGACTAAGTTGGTGATGATGGTGTGTCTGCCATCCGTCGTTTCTGACCATTAGATCTACATCTAACAACTGTGAGGTAAGTTTGTTGCCTTTTCTCACCAACATCCCACATGTCTACCAATTTGCAAAAAAACCCATAATTATTATCTTAAAAACAACCACATCCCTCCCTGACCTCACCAAAACAGCCCAAGGAATATATTCTAATTGAAACATAATATATCTCTAGTGACATATGTATATCAAAATTAGAGTGTTTTGTATCAAGTTTGTGAATAAGTATTATTCTAATTATGATTCGTTGCAACGCACATGAACATTGCTAGTATTTCCAACCATGCATTTGTTTCCTAGTATTCCATAGTTTCGAGTTTTCCATCAAGATATTAGTCACTCATGGTTGATATTTACTTTCAATCATGTACACATATGCACTATGTAACTAGCCTTGATTATTGGCTTCCAAAGCTTAACTTTCACTCCTACTTACAATATGTAGAGTATTTAACAAAAAACTACCACTTTCAACCAACCTTAGGAAGAATCTATTGTACAAAAAATAGCAAAAACATACCCAAAATTTCTTAATCCACGCCAAAAACTACTACCAAGTACTCCTACCGATTAGGTTCATTTAAACCCATTTATGACAGGGTTGGCCCACACGTCCGTGCTGACGAGGTAGCTTAAACCAACACATTTTGTTTGACCGTTGACACGAGGGACCCACATCTGACATTCTATCCTGTTATTCCCCCTCAAATCATTATTTTTCCTGAACATTACTTCAAACAGTACCGATGCGTGTTCATCGGTGGCCCCGGTGATGAGCGAGTTGGCCGCCGCTCCACTGGACGGGCCGGACACCGCGCTGGCCTCCGCACGGGTTGGCAGGCTGGACCGAGCGTGACTCACGAGCGAGCAAGCTGCCGCGCTGGCCTTCGCTCGAGCCAGATGGCTGGCCTTACGCGACGCACGCGAGCAAGCCGCCGCGCTGCCGTGCCAATCTAGCTAGCAAACCTTGTAGACAAGCAGCTGGACGGAGCTAGCATCCTGGCTGCCACAACATGGGTTCCGCACCGCCGGCGGTTTTGACCTCGCCTTCTGCCAGTGGTGGTAGCTGCGTCCCATGGCCAAGGATGACTAGGTGGACGGGCCGGAGGTAGGAGGTCACTCGCGGATTTTTGTGCAGACCGACATGTAGGTCCCACAAGTCATAACGCCCGGTCGAATAGAAGGCGTTGACTTAATGGGTGACATGGGCCCTGTCAGAGGTTAGAGTTAGATTCTAACCCTGAACTAACTCTAACCAAAGTGGTGTTTGGATGGCAGGGTTAGATTGACAACAAATGTATCCAAGCAGGGCCATGGGTTGAAATGTGCCTATAACGACACTTTGTAGAGTAGTCGTTTCTTGGTAGGGCTGGTTGGTAAGAGCGTGTACAATGGTTGATAAGGTAGTCTTATCTTAAGTCGGCCACGTATGCAAGTGGTAGTAGTTTCTTGGCATTTTAGTGGTTTCTTGCATTATTAGGGGTTTCTTGTAAGGAACAATGTATGTACTACTGGCGACAAAAGGCAATTCTAGGTTGCGTTGTACTCCAACGAGTACTACTAGTGGTCGCGGGAGTGTATACCTCGTTTTGTGGGTTCGATCCCGGCCGAACGCACGACGGACTTTTTTTGAAATAGTAACTTTGCTACAAGCCATTATTTTACATGGGTAGTTTGAGTTTTGAAGTCAAATGGACGTGCGACACCACAATCTGGGTGCACTGGATATCCTAGCCACGTGAGCGGGTTTTCCTTCCCAGCATCCCGTGGCTCGCGTGCTTGCCCTAGCCGCACCTCGCTTGCAGCTTCCTCATCAGCTAGTAGCATATTTGAATTTAAACTAGCGCCTCCCAATTAAGCCCGATGAGCCGGAAAAGCCTGGCGGGGTATTGGGAACTGTGCAATATGGCTCTGTACGTAAAGTGCTCTACTACTACTCTGTAGCTTGTGGTGTTGCACGCATGGACTTTACTCCATTATCGGCTCTACTATAAAAGAATTCCTCTTGACGTTTGTTTTGAAACAGAGGCAAAATCTTTGCTTCATCTCATTCAAAAAGAAGGAACTACTAACAAAGTTCGACGAGATCCATTACACCTCCACAAATGGAAGCGAAAAGCCAAGTCTCGTTGTATCAAATAACTCAAATGTTCTGCCCCTGCAGTAACCGTCGCTGATAAACAGGCTGCTAGTGTGTGCGTGAGAGGAGCGGCTGAGTAGGCCAGCTACGTGAGAGGAGTGGCTGAATAGAGCACCGAGAGTACCCACTAGGCCACTACGCAAGTGTACTTTCCCTGCATTGATAGTACATCGATGGTTCTAGAGAATAGTAGTACCCTCCACTTCCAACTGTAGCTCCTTGGCCTTGAGATTCAAGAGTTCAAAACTGGTGCACTATACTAGACTAGACTAGAAGTACAGTACATCGCACTACTAGTTGAGAAAAAGTAGTACTAGTACTGCTACAGTATGAGTACGTACTCCTCCGTCACATAATGTAAGACATTTTTTGACACTAGTAATTGGCGTGTACAAAAAATAGCAAAAACGGACCCAAAATTTGTTAATCCACGCCAAAAACTACTACCTAGTGCCAAAAATTTCTTACTAGTGCTATTATTTATAGTATAATGCAATCCCATAACGTTCCATAATGCTAGTACTAGTAGTAAATAGTAGCCTCACCCCTTCGCTAAGGAACGATCTACAGTTGGAAGGGATGAGGCCTTACGGTTACTACACTCTTATCTCCTCCTCGCCAGTTCCCCTCCCCCCGAAGAAAAGGCAGTTCATCGCTGCTCCCATGGATTCGCTAGGTGGTTCTCCTCCTCGTCGGGGCTGGGAGACCTTGGACGGCGATACTCTTGGAGAAATCGCACTCCGCTCCGATGTCCTCACCGCCGCAAGACTCAGTGCTTCCTGCACCAACTTTTTCAAGACGGTGCTTAAACATGCTTGGGAAAAGGCCATGCTTGTTGGTCTTCCATGCGTCCTCAAGGAGAAGGTTCTTCTATGGGACAATCCTTCGAACAGTCCACCGCTCCCTGGCCATGGTTGCACGTTGACTCCACTAGAGTTGCCGATGTTGAGAGGTAGTCGGATTTTGTCCGATGAGCAGGTCAGTAATGGAGTTTGATCATGGTACTTAGTTATTCCATTTCCATCTTGTAATTTCAACGCTGCCCACCGTCTTATATATAGGTCTAGGTCGGTGCCAACAAAGATTGACTTGCATACGTCCGGCCGGATACCACCATCATTTTGCACAACATCCACAGCAGTGCGGCCATTCCGGTAGACCCCTTCTCCACCATTGGGATCAGCCTTCCGGACTGGCTGGGCTTGAATACGCATGATGATGCCTACATGAGATTGAAGAAGATAGCAATTGCGACCCGCCGACAAAGTGACGCGGCTACGACGATTACTATCTCATCGCGGTGTTCGACATAAGGATTGCCATCAATGCAAGAGGAAGTAACGACAGAGGCTGGCGCAAGTTGGGGGCGGCAGATTTGAGATCCTACACGCTCGAAGACGCCGTGCGCCATCTAGGTTGCATCTTTGCGGTGACAAGCCAGGGGACTTGTTTCATCTAGTTGCCATCCTACGGTACGGGAGATTACAAACGGAATGCACAAACCATCATTTGCATCCCTAACGGTAATCCATTATTTTGCAAGGATCAGTCATCCCCCGATCAAAATAAGATCGCCGATCCTGGATGTGCATTTACATCCACGATTCGGTCTAACCTGGAACCTTGTAGCTGACTTTGGCATATTGGGATCAACTATCTTAGCAGTCGTTACCCATGGTACCACTAATGTGCAACATGGTCACACAATCTACCATGATTGGACCGTCACCATCTACCCAGGTATTCCATTTTTAACCCTCTCGCCTTCTCTTTCATTGTTGTACTACTTACTAGTACTAGTAGGAGTACTTTTTACCTTGGAGGATGTGTATAGCTAGCTAGGCCCTTGAAGACTTGAACCCACTAGCTGCTACCATTTTTGTTTTTCCATGTCTTACTATCTCATCCATGTAGCCAAGAGTGGCTATATATAATAAGCCGGTTATTTTACTTTATACCGGAGTAGTACTATTTGCTGCACAATATTACCGACCGCCATATTTGAGCACAACATTATTATGCATGGACCTTGACTATGTGCATCACCATGTGTCTAGATCTGAGATGCTGCATGTACGAGATGAACGACGCTGAGTTCTACCCACGTGATGCTCCGTGGGTGTCGAGAAACACTCTTCGAGAGTACTCGCTTTTCATCGGGGACAGCTACCCCATTGTGAAGCGGATGCCACCTTCCGTGCACGACACGGAAGGCCTGCTGTTCATGAAGCATGGTTGTGTCTTCAATGCGCACCGCCGGATTAACGACATGCTGGGACACGCTATCCTTGATTTATGCCGCTTCAGCTTGGATGAGTCTCCATCGTGTGGAACCGGACTAGAAAGTTGCGACAATGATTCCCGTTTCCCACCGCTATGGATCATGCCAGCCAAGAAGAACACCTGGGACTGGAACCTGGAGGAGGACATGTAGCCCATCTATAATGTGTAAGTGGAGTACGGTAATTGTGAACAGTAGAGCTGTGAATATATGTAGACTAGTCATGCACAAATTTATCACATGAATTGGAGATGAACTTGTGTGGCATACTGACATTTATCCTTTAGAATTTATTACTAGTAAATGTGTTATGTGTACGTGCAACTTGTGTGGTTGTTACACGAGCTCTAACACGCTCTTTGAAAAAAAAGGTGGCACAGCTTTGGATATAGGTAACGTGGCGGCATCATACAGTAGCATCGTTCGCTATAGTTGTAGTACACTCCTACTAGGACGACAACTCCTATAAAACCTTTATCTTGGCTCTTTGCCTCTTTGGGAGGTTCAACAGTTCGTACCCGTGTGAACCTTGCACTTGGCTCTTCGCCTCTTCGGAAGGTCAAACAATGATGATACTACAGTACAATATGCTTCTGGCAAGCTGACACCAATTGAACTACTGCACGTCCACCGCGAGGGCGAGGGCGAGGGCGAGGGAGAGGGAGAGGGAGAGGGCACTGTAGTCAAAACTCTCTCCTCGTCCTGCGAACCACCACGCGCGTGGGCGAGGGAGAGGCGTAGCAAGCAAGCTTCTCCTCGCTCGGCGAGTTGACGGGATACATCAAAGCAGTACTAGTCCATACTGCATCCTTTCCGATTAATATGGCTTAATTTGAAACGAGAAAAATACACTGGCGGTCAACGTATGTAACAGTACGCTCTTTAGGGTCACAATATATAGTTTTGCGGTCATTATACGATCACTAGCTCATCGTAGAGCACCGTATTGCACCCTACTGACCGGCCACATAGTCTACGTGGCACTTTGTTGACTGGTTAAATTGTCACCTGGTTTCTGGGTCCCACCTGTCAGTTGGCAGAGCAAAGAAATCAGTTAAACAAAACTTTACGCATGCGTGACAGGAGTCCAACCCTTGCGCGCGAACCACACTGGCGGTGTATGTGAGTGCATGCATGTGTACTCCCTCGGTCTTGTAACAAAGAGTGTACATCGTCTATAAAACAAAGAGTGTAGTACATGATGTACATCTACACTTCCAATGCATTTAGCCTTTAATCTAAATCGATATTGATTGACTAATGCACCAACTTGTGCTGTAGGTATAGGCTACATGTCTATCCTTAAATACAACATGCAACGGCCTTCATTTAATCTTCTTCTCTCAATGGTCGCATGCACACATAAGTCTGCTACTTTTGGGTGTTAATTATGCCCTGGTCTATGTGTAAATCTCTAAATGTACAGTCTTTCACGGACGTAGGGAGTAGGTTGAGCACTTGAGCATGAGCGTGTGTGTTGCGTCGTGTGCTGTGTGCCGCATGGGTGCGTGAGTATTGCATGCATCCATGTGTATGTGTGAGTGTTGGATGTTGCATGCATGCATGCATGTGGCTTACTCCCTCCCATTGACATGTTCATATTTCAAGCTTCCTATGTTCCCTCCATATGGTGATACTCCCTCTGTTCCCAAATACCGAGTAAAAGCCTCCCTCTGTTCCCAAATACGGAGTATTTGTCTTTCTACAGATTTCAACAAGTGACTAGGTATGGAGAAAAATGAGTGAAGTGAGCGTAGAGGCATAGGGATATTGTACAAAGGAAGTCTTCGCGATCCATTATTCCCCATCTCGGTCAGAGAGAACTATTCAACTAGTCTTCGCAGTGAAGTGACAATACAGGCTGCAGCATATGGGACACGTAATTAATAAGCTGAACCAGCGTGTTGGTGTTACTAAATCAGCCTTACCCAGTACTGCCATCATGTTTGTCAGTAGAGCACGCTTCCGCAAATGCGCCTACGCACCTCTGTACTCCATTAACCGACATATGGGCCCTCTTGTGGTAGACCCACATGTCATGGGTGTAACTATTTACACTCCGAAGGACGGTATATCTTGGTAGTAGTACTAGTAGAATTGAGATTTAATGCACTTTCTTCCCCGTTTTCCACTCTTCTTCCTCCTCTCTTCTTTTTCCTCCTCTCTTCCCCATCGTCGGGCGCACACCATTTACCCCCGCTCACCGCTCGCCCGCCCACACCATCTTCCTTGGTAGCTCGCGCGTACCATATCCCCCCGCTCACTGCTCGGCCACACAAGGAGAAGCTTCTTCGCTCGCCCACTCGAATCCACTTCCCCGCTGGCTCACAGGCACCGAAAACCCAATGGTAGAACCAACCGACACGCAGAGCCGCGATTGGAATTCCCTCCCCGATGTTCTCTTGGAGCAAAACTGTAATCGTATGGACCTACTCAGCACTGTCTGTCTGGCTGCATGCTCGGTGTCTTTGTACCATCTACTCGTCTGCAACCGGCTGGCTCTTTTCAAGACACCATGCTTGCTGATGCCCGATCCTCGGAGGTGGCCTAGACACTGACTTGACGATCCTACGAAGGTTGCCGTGGTGACCCTCGACATGCTACCACTACCCGTCCACCTGTCCTTCATGCGCGGCTGATGTCTACTACACAACCTTCTTCTTGTAGACGTTGTTGGGTCTCCAAGTGCAGAGGTTTGTAGGACAGTAGTAAATTTCCCTCAAGTGGATGACCTAAGGTTTATCAATCCGTAGGAGGCGTAGGATTAAGATGGTCTCTCTCAAGAAACCCTACAACCAAATAACAAAGAGTCTCTTGTGTCCCCAACACACCCAATACAATGATAAATTGTATAGGTGCACTAGTTCAGCGAAGAGATGGTGATACAAGTGCAATATGGATGGTAGATATAGGTTTTTGTAATCTGAAATAATAAAAACAGCAAGGTAACAAGTGGTAAAAGTGAGCGTAAACGGTATTGCAATGGTAGGAAACAAGGCCTAAGGTTCATACTTTCACTAGTGCAAGTTCTCTCAACAATAATAACATAACTGGATCATATAACTATCCCTCAACATGCAACAAAGAGGCACTCCAAAGCCACTAATAGCGGAGAACAAACGAAGAGATTATGGTAGGGTACAAAACCACCTCAAAGTTATCCTTTCTGTTCTATCTATTCAAGAGTCCGTAGTGAAATAACACTAAGCTATTCTTTCCGTTCAATCTATCATAGAGTTCATACTAGAATAACACCTTAAGACACAAATCAACCAAAACCCTAATGTCACCTAGATACTCCATTGTCACCTCAAGTATCCGTGGGCATGATTATACGATATGCATCACATAATCTCAGATTCATCTATTCAACCAACACAAAGTACTTCAAAGAGTGCCCCAAAGTTTCTACCGGAGAGTCAAGACGAAAACGTGTGCCAACCCTATGCATAGGTTGATGGGCGGAACCCACTAGTTGATCACCAAAACATACATCAAGTGGATCACGTGATATCCCGTTGTCACCATAGATAAGCAGGGCAAGACATACATAAAGTGTTCTCAAATCCTTAAAGACTCAATCCGATAAGATAACTTCAAGAGGAAAACTCAATTCATCATAAGAGAGTAGAGGGGGAGAAACATCATAAGATCCAACTATAATAGCAAAGCTCGCGATACATCAAGATCGTGCCATAGAGAGAACACGAGAGAGAGAGAGAGAGAGATCAAACACATAGCTACTGGTACATAACCTCAGCCCCGAGGGTGAACTACTCCATCCTCGTCATGGAGAGCTCTGAGATGATGAAGATGGCCACTGGTGAGGGATCCCCCCTCCGGCAGGGTGCCGGAACGGGCTCCCGAGAGGTTTTTGGTGGCTACATAGGCTTGTGGCGGCAGAACTCCCGATCTATCTTGATGTTCGAAGGTTTTAGGGTATGTGGACTTATATAGGCGAAAGAAGTCGGTCAGGGGAGCCACGAGGGGCCCACGAGAGTGGAGGGCGCTCCCAGGGGTTGGGCGCCCCCCTATCTCGTGGTCTCCTCGAAGGTTCCTTTACTTCAACTCCAAGTCTCCTGGGTCACGTTCGTTCAATAAATCACGCTGTCGAAGGTTTCATTCCGTTTGGACTCCGTTTGATATTCCTTTTCTTCGAAAAACTGAAATAGGCAATAAAATAGCAATATGGGCTAGGCCTCCGATTAATAGGTTAGTCCCAAAAGTAATATAAAAGTGTATAATAAATCCCGTAATCATTCAAATCAGATAATAAAATAGCATGAATGCTTCATAAATTATAGATACGTTGGAGACGTATCAGCATCCCCAAGCTTAGTTCCTGCTCGTCCTCGAGTAGGTAAATGATAAAAGAAAGAATTTATGAAGTGTGAATGCTAGCAGGTGAGGGAGTCCTGGATTAAGGGGTCCTCGGACAACCGTACTATATACTTTGGCCAAGATATAATATTGAAGACTTCATCCCGTGTCCGGATGGGACTCTCCTTTGCGTGGAAGGCAAGCTTGGATATTCGGATATGTAGATTTCCTTCTCTGTAAACGACTCTGTGTAACCCTAGCCCCCTCCGGTGTCTATATAAACCGGAGGGTTTAGTCCGTAGGACAAGAACAATCATAATCATAGGATAGCTTCTAGGGTTTAGCCTCTACGATCTCGTGGTAGATCAACTCTTGTAATACTCATATAATCAAGATCAATCAAGCATGAAGTAGGGTATTACGTCCATCGAGAGGGCCCGAACCTGGGTAAAACATCGTGTCCCTGCCTCCTGTTACCATTAGCCTTAGACGCACAGTTCGGGACCCCCTACCCGAGATCCGCCGGTTTTGACACCGACATTGGTGCTTTCATTGAGAGTTCCACTGTGTCGTCGCGATAAGGCCTGATGGCTCCCTCGATCATCTTCAATGATGCGGTCCAGGTGGAGGTTTTCCTTCTCGGACAGATCTTCATATTCGGTGTATTCGTGCTGCGGGCCAACTCGCTGGGCCATCTGGAGCAGAGCAATAACTATGCCCCTGGCCATCAGGTCAGGTTTGGAAGCTTAAACTATACTGTCGGCATCCGCAGAGACTTGATCTTCGACGGATTCGAGCCCATGACAGGTGCGTCGAACAGTCACGATGGGCATGACTTTGATCTGCCTTCGGACAGTATTCGGGAGATCGCGCCTGCGGTGGCGCCGGGAATCAATCCAGAGCAGATTGTGCCTTCCGAGGACGGGTGGATGGACCCCACCGCCGAAGCCGCACACTCATTGGCGTCAGAGTTGAACACTGATCCCACCTCCTGTGAGAGTGGTGTCATAGGACCCTCGGACTCGTCTCCGTCCACAGGATCCGAACCGCGTGCGTCCGTACCTATCGAATCTGATTGGGCACTGGTCATGGAGTTCACTGCCGCGGATATTTTTCAGCACTCGCCCTTGGGTGACGTGCTAAACTCATTAAGGTATCTTTCCTTGTCAGGAGACTCTTGGCCGAACTATGTCCGGCTCGAGTGGGGAGCGTACGATGAAGAAATTCGTCCCCCACCCACCACCCACCTTATAGCCACTGTCGATGATTTAACCGACGTGCTTGACTTCGACTCCGAAGACATTGACGGTATGGATGACGATGTAGGAGAAGAACAGGAACCACCACCTATAGGGCGATGAACAACCACATCATCATACGATATTTATCTGGTGGACACCCCTAAAGAAAACAATGGCGATGAGGCAACGGAAGATAACCCCTTGGAGAAGCAATCTAGACACTGGCGTCATCGGCGCCACTCCAAGCCCCGCCATAGCAAAAATAGTGATAGCGGCACAAGAGATAACAATCCGGATAGTGCCGAAGGCGAAGACAATCCAGCCCAGACAGGCTTCGAGCAGGTCGAGCAAGAGGATGGGCAAGTGATAACCCGCAAGTATACGGGATAGTTGTAGCCTCTTTCCATAAGTAAGTGTGTCGAACCCAACGACGAGCTAAAGGTAGAACAAATACTCTCTCAAGGCCTATCGGCCACTGATACGACTCTACGCACGCTTGACGTGCGCTTTACCTAGAACAAGTATGAAACTAGAAGTACTTTGTAGGTGTGATAGGATAGGTCTGCAATATAATAAAGAGCACGTATATAAAAAGTAGGGGCTGTTTAGATAAACAACCAATCAAGTAAATATAGCGAGTGTGGAAAAGTGGTGGTAGGAGTTGCGGAATTGTCCCTAAGCAATTGACTACTTTACTAGACTGATAGCAAGTTTTATGTGGGAGAGGCCACTGCTAGCATGTCATCCCTGACTTCGAATTCTATGCACTTATGATTGGAACTATTAGCAAGCATCCGCAACTACTAACGTTCATTAAGGTAAAACCCAACCATAGCATTAAGATATATTGGTCCCCCTTCAATCTCATATGCATCAATTTCTATGCTAGGTTGAAGCTTCTGTCACTCTAGCCCTCCAATACATAGTCCTACCAACATAAAACTAACCCTATGGTGTGATCCATGCGCGCGCTCATGTGATGGGCACCAAAGGACAGCAACATAACCACAAGCAAATTAAATCAATCATAGCAATTCATCAACCACCAATAGGACAACAAAAATCTACTCAGACATCATAGGATGGCAACACATCATTGGATAATAATATGAAGCATAAAGCACCATGTTCAAGTAGTGGGTACAGCAGGTTGCGAGAGAGTGGACCGCTGAATATAGATGGGGGAGGTGATGGAGATGTTGGTGAAGATGATGGAGATGTTGGTGAAGATCGCGGTGATGATGATGGCCCGCGGCGGCGTTCCGGCGCCGCTGGAAGCAAGGGGGAGAGAGCCCCCCTTCTTCTTCTTCTTCCTTGATGTCCTCCCTAGATGGGACAAGGGTTTCCCCTCTAGTCCTTGGCACCCATGGCTTGGGAGGAGCGAGAGCCCCTCCGAGATTGGATCTATCTCTCTGTCTCTCTCAGTTTCTGCGTTCCCAGATTCTGCCCCTTCACCGTTTCATTTATATCCGGAGATCCGTAACTCCGATTGGGGAGAATCTTTCGCCCAGATTTTTCTTGTAAAATTAGCTTTCTTGCGGCAAAATAAGAGCGTCAACCGCCTTAAGATTGGCCCAGGAGAGTGCTAGGCGTGCCCGGGGGTGGGCGCGCCTTCCTATCTCCCGGCCACCTCGGGCACCGTTTCGCATTGATTCTTCCTCCGGAAAATCCCAAATATTCCAAAATAATTCTCCATCCGTTTTTATCCCATTTGGATTCCGTTTGATATTAGGTTTCTGCGAAACATAAAACATGCAACAAACAGGAACTGACACTGGGCACTGGATCAATATGTTAGTCCCAAAAATAGTATAAAAAGTTGCCAAAAGTATATGAAAGTTGAAGAATATTGGCATGGAACAATCAAAAATTATAGATACGACGGAGATGTATCAGCATCCCCAAGCTTAATTCCTGCTCGTCCTCGAGTAGGTAAATGATAAAAAAGATAATTTTTGATGTGGAATGCTACCTACCATAATCTTGATCATATGTCTAATCATGGCATGAATATTAAGACACGAGTGATTCAAGGCAATAGTCTATCATTTGACATAACAACAATAATACTTCAAGCATACCAACCAAGCAATTATGTCTTATCGAAATAACATAGCCAAAGAAAGTGCATCCCTAGAAAATCATATAGTCTGGCTATGCTCCATCTTCATCACACAAAGCATTCAAATCATGCACAACCCCGATGACGAGCCGAGCAATTGGTTCATACTTTTTAACGCGCTTCGGCATTTTCAACTCTTACACAATACATGAGCACAAGCCATGGACATGACACTATGGTGGTATATGGAGGTGGTTGTGAGGACAAAATGGAGAAGATAGTCGCACATCAACTAGGCATATTAACGGGCTATGGAGATGCCCATCAATAGATATCAATGTGAGTGAGTAGGGATTGCCATGCAACGGATGCACTAGAGCTATAAATATATGGAAGCTCAACAAAAGAAACTAAGTGGGTGTGCATCCAACTTGCTTGCTCACGAAGACCTAGGGCATTTTGAGGAAGCCCATCATTGGAATATACAAGCCAAGTTCTATAATGAAAAATTCCTACTAGTATATGAAAGTGAAAGCATAGGAGACTCTCTCTATGAAGAACATGGTGCTACTCTGAAGCACAAGTGTGGTAAAAGGATAGTAACATTGCCCCTTCTCTCTTTTTCTCTCATTTTTTTATTTTTATTTTTTATTTTTTTATTTTTTGGTGGGCTTCTTTGGCCTCTTTTTTTGGGCTTCTTTGGCCTCTTTTATTTTTTATAGAGTCCGAAAACTCAACCCGACTTGTGGGGGAATCATAGTCTCCATCATCCTTTCCTCACTGGGCAATGCTCTAATAATGATGATCATCACACTTTTATTTACTTACAACTCAATATCTAGAACAAAGATATCACTCTATATGAATGCCTCTGGTGGTGTACCGGGATGTGCAATGATGTAGCGTAGCAATGACATCAAAAAATAGACAAGCCATGAAAACATCATGCTAGCTATCTTATGATCATGCAAGCAATATGACAATGATGGAACGTGTCATAATAACAGAATGGTGGAAAGTTGCATGACAATATATCTCGGAATGGCTATGGGAATGCCATAATAGGTAGGTATGGTGGCTGTTTTGAGGAAGGTAAATAATGGGTTCATGACACCGGCGAAAGTTGCGTGGCACAATAGAAGCTAGCAAAGTGGAAGGGTGAGTGTGCGTATATCCATGGACTCACATTAGTCATAAAGAACTCATGTACTTATTGCAAAAGTCTACTTAGCCCTCCAAACAAAGTACTACTACGCATGCCCCTAGTGGGATAGATTGGTAGGAGAAGACCATCGCTCGTCCCCGACTACCACTCATAAGGAAGATAATCAAAAAACACCTCATGCTCCAACTTTGTCACATAACGGTTCACCATACGCGCATGCTATGGGACTTGCAAACCTCAACACAAGAATTTCTCAATTTCTCAATTACTCAACTAGCACGACTCTAATATCACCACCTTTATATCGCAAAACTATTGCAAGGAATCAAACATATCATATTCAATGATCTACAAGTTTTATGTAGGATTTTATGACTAACTGTCGGATTTCGGGTTCCGGCACACCCTCAAGGTTCGAACTCTGGGGTGCACGCGGAGATCACAACCCCTGCCTACCCATGTATCGTCGCCTCGCAAGATCTAAACTACACGAAGAACAACATAAGGGACACGAGATTTATACTGGTTCAGGCCACCATTGTGGTGTAATACCCTACTCAAGTGTGTGGTGTGGTGGATTGCCTCTGGGGCTGATGGTGAACAATACAAGGAAGATCTGCCTCGCGAGAGATGAGTTCTTGTGGTGGTGTTGGCTAAGGTTCTTCTCTCTCGTCGGTATCCAGATCAGATGCCGATCAGTCCCCCCTCTACCCTGGGGGTGGCTAGTCCTATTTATAGGTGGAGGCCCTGGGCCTCTTCCCAAATATTGAGCGGGAAGGGCGCCAACAATTGGCCATTTTGAAGGGAAACATCTAGTACACTTATCCTGACTAAAGTCAGCCCTCGCCTGCCAAAAACTCTGGTGGTGATGCCAGCTTGGGCTCCACGATGACCTCCATCCTGCCGTTCTGCTGGTCATGGTCTTGTTGCACCGAAATGGTTGCCTTTGCTTGATACCCTCGCCTGCGCTTGCCCCCTTTGCACCAAAGAGGAAACAAGGACTCTTTGCAGGCCGGCGCCCGCCTGGCACCCGCCTGGCCTTGGTCGTCATGGCTTGCGTCATGAGCACCTCGCGAGGTACCCACGCCTTGATCTCTCTGCCTCCTCGTGAGCCAGCCTGACGAGGCGGTGACCGAGGAAGCCTCCTGTCGTCCGCCCCATGAGGCTTGGCCCCTCGCGAGGGTCTCGAGCATACGATGATGAAGATGGGCCGTACTGGGCCACTCCTGGAGCCACGCCGCAGGCAGGCAAGTCTGGGTACCCCCGTTCCCAGAACGCCGACACTAACCATGTGAATGACCAATTCCTCTCATCTCTCTAAATAGATATAAGTGAAGCAAGAGAGTTTAATTCTTTCTATAAAAGATATGCCCATGCTCTAACAAATATAAGTGAGGCAGAAGAGCATTCTACAAATGGCGGTGGTCTATGTGAATAGAAACAGGCAATCAAACTTCAAATGATATATGTGAAGCACATGAAGCATTCTATAAAGCCATACTCAAAAGATTTAAGTGAAGTGCAATGAGCATTCTATAAATCAACCAAGGACTATCTCATACCAGCATGGTGCATAAAAAAAATGAAAACTAAATGCAAAAGACGCTCCAAGACTTGCACATATCGCATGAACGAAACGAATACGAAAACATACCGATACTTGTTGAAGAAAGAGGGGATGTGAGGGAGTCCTGGATTAGGGGGTGTCCGGATAGCCGAACTATCACCTTTGGCCGGACTCCTGGACTATGAAGATACAAGATTGAAGACTTCGTCCCGTGTCCGGATGGGACTTTCCTTGGCCTGGAAGGCAAGCTTGGCGATACGGATATGTAGATCTCCTACCATTGTAACCGACTCTATGTAACCCTAACCCTGTTCGGTGCCTATATAAACCAGAGGGTTTTAGTCCGTAGGACGAACAACAATCATACCATAGGCTAGCTTCTAGGGTTTAGCCTCTCTGATCTCGTGGTAGATTTGCTCTTGTACTACCCATATCATCAATATTAATCAAGCAGGAGTAGGGTTTTACCTCCATCGAGAGGGCCCGTACCTGGGTAAAAACATGTGTCCCTTGTCTCCTGTTACCATCCGCCTAGACGCACAGTTCGGGACCCCCTACCCGAGATCTGCCGGTTTTGACACCGGCATTGGTGCTTTCATTAAGAGTTCCTCTGTGTCGTCATCTTTAGGCCCGATGGCTCCTCCGATCATCAACAACGACGCGGTCCAGGGTGAGACTTTTTTCCCCGGACAGATCTTCATATTCGGCGGCTTTGCACTGCAGGCCAATTCGCTTGGCCATCTGGAGCAGATTGAAAGCTATGCCCCTGGCCATCAGGTCAGATTCGGAAGTTTAAACTATACGGCTGACGTCCGCGGAGACTTGATCTTCGACGAGTTTGAGCCACAGCCAAGCATGTCGCACTGTCACGATGGGCATGATCTAGCTCTGCCGCCGGACAGTGCCCTGGAGGCCGCACAAGTGTCTGCTCTGACCCTTAGCACAGAGCCGACTGCGCCGATCGAGGACGGGTGGCTGGAGACCGCCTCGGGGGCTGCTATCTCTACGGCGATTGAGCCGAACACCAACCCCATCCTTTGTTAAGCTCGTGACTCCAAGGTGCCGGACTCCTCTCCGGACTCCGAACCTTCCTCGCCCCTGCCAATCGAATCCGATTGGGCACCAATCATGGAGTTCACCACCGCGGACATCTTTCAGCGCTCGCCCTTTGGCGACATCCTGTATTCACTAAAGTCTCTCTCTTTATCAGGAGAGCGCTGGCCGGATTATGGTCAGCAAGGTTGGGATGCGGACGACGAAGAAATTCAAAGCCCGCCCACCAACCACTTCGTAGCCACTGTCGAAAGTTTAAACGACGTGCTCGATTTCGACTCCGAAGACATCGATGGTATGGACGACGATGTAGGAGATAAGCATGAACCAGCACCTATAAGGCACTGGACAGCCACCTCATCTCACGATGTATACATGGTGGACACACCTAAAGGAAGCGACGACGAGGAACAATGGGACGCCATGAGGGATCATTCCCTCGAAAAGCAGTCAAAACGGCGACGTAACCGCTGCTCAAAATCCTGCCTCGACAAAGACACCAGCCATACAGACCCAGCCATAGAGCAGGCCGAATCGGTGGACGACGAACCGTCCGAACAGGACAACCTGGATAAACAATCCGTCCCCGGCGAAGATAATAGTCCGGACGATCTCACGCCGGAAAATTTGCTGGAGCAGAAGAACCTCCACAAAAGGCTCGTCGCCACTGCTCGTAGCCTGAAAAAGCAGAAGCGGAAGCTCCAAACAGCGGAAGATGCGCTCAGAATCAGATGGAGCAAAGTACTCAACACCGCAGACAAATACGGCGATAGTCGCCGAACAGCGAGCTACCCGAAGCAAAAACTACTTCCCGAATTTGATGAGGAGGCCGTAGAGCCCCCGCAATCAAAGAACAAGGAGACCACCCGGTTGGATAGACGACCCCATGGCAAACATAGAGCGGCAAACGGTGCCACACACAAGCTGGCACGCGATCCGCACAGGGATTTGCATCAAAAAGATGGCCCAGTTAGATCTATCTACGGGCTAAGATAGCAAGCTCTATTAAGCAATGTAACACATCAAGTATCCGAATTTACTGTACACCTAAATATAGAGGTGACGCACACCCCCTATGTTTCACCGATGAGGTTCTGGATTATGAATTTCCAGCGGGATTCAAGCCCATAAACATAGAAGCATACGACGGAACAACAGACCCTGGAGTCTGGTTTGAGGATGACATTGCTTACACATGGCTAGAGGCGATGACCTCCACGCCATAAAATACTTACACCTCGAGCTCAATGGGCCAGCCCGACATTGGCTCAAAAGCCTCCCCGAAAACACCATTGGAAGTAGGGAAGTGCTCGAGGATGCTTTTCGGGCAAATTTTCAAGGGACCTATGTCCGACCTCCGGATGCAGACGATTTAAGTCACATAACTCAACAACCCGGAGAGCCGGCCCAAAAATTCTGGAACAGATTCCTTACTAAAAAGAACCAAATAGTCGATTGTCCGGACGCCGAAGCCTTAGCAGCTTTCAAACACAACGTCCGAGACGAATGGCTCGCCAGACACCTCGGCCAAGAAAAGCCAAGAACAATGGCCGCATTAACAAGCCTCATGACCCGCTTTTGCACGGGAGAGGATAGCTGGCTGGCAATATGCAGTACCAGTGACCCAAGTACATCAGAAGTCAGGGATGGAAATAGGAAACTGCGACGCAACAAGGACCAGCGCCGGACCAAGGGAAGCAGCCCAAAGAGCACGGTAGTCAACGCCGGATTCAAAAGCTCTGGGAAGAATCATAAAAAACTGCCCCTTAAGGATAACAGGGACGAGCCATCTAACTTAAACAAAATCGTGGACAAGATATGCCAAATCCACAGTACTCCCAGGAAGCCTGCAAACCATACCCACAAAGATTGTTGGGTCTTCAAGCAGTCCGGCAAATTCAATGCCGAACACAAGGGGCTCGACACACCAAGCGAGGACGATGACGAACCGCACAAGCAGAGCACCGGAAAACAAAAGAATTTCCCACAAGAAGTCAAAACAGTAAACTCACTTCACGTGACAAAAGGGAAAAATAGAGCGGTGCCCATAGAGGTACATGCCATAGGCCTATCCCAGAGGAGTCCCGCCATTGGTTGTTAAAACCAATCACCTTCGACCATCAGGATTACTCTAGAAGTATCCGGAATGCAGGATGGACTGCCTTGATATTAGATCCGATAATTGACGGACTCCAATTTACACAAGTCCTAATGGACGGCGGCAGTGATCTAAACCTGCTATACCAAGACACAATCCGCAAAATGGGGATAGACCCAACCAAAATTTGCCATAGCAACACTTCCTTTCAAGGGGTAATGTCAGGCCCATATGCCCATTGTACAGGCTCTCTACTGCTAGAAGTTGTGTTCAGCTCACCCGACATCTTCCGCCGTGAAAAGTTAACCTTCCACCTCGCCCCGTTCACAAGTAGCTACCAAGCACTACTGGGCCATGAAGCTTTCGCCCGCTTTAACGCAATACCGCATTATGCATCCCTTACACTTAAAATGCCCGGTCCTCGAGGCATCATCTCCTTAAAGGGAAATACCGAGTGTTCCTCGAGAGCGGAAGATGGTGTGACTGCCTTGACAACCACACACTAAGCCGGCTTCACCAATCAAAGCACCTAAACAGGTCGTTCAGACCCCGGACACGGCTAGACGAGTCCGGCGTAAACATACAAGGGCTTACTAGCCGCATACCCCTGTACAAGGGGCTCCGCGCATGTACAACAAGAGACAATAGAGCTCAATTTTATTCATTTTTCGAATTGTACTTTGTTTATTTAGTATAACGTACATTTTCACACGATCTTTTTCAACTAAAGTTCCCCTCTTTTACAGATGAACACCGTGCTACACCCATCCAGGATACGGCACAACGGAGACACAGGCGCAGACGTGCAGTAGGGACCCGTGACAAGGATTCTTTTCAGATTAAGACCCTGCGTAAACCTTTTTTACTGTCTCTTGTTGATACACATCCCCTGGTTTCTTGCCATAACCGAGGAGGAGGCTGGCGTTTTGGCATGGGCCACGTCAGAATTTTGCGCATACCTAGACACCAGGGGCTTATTACCAAGGGCGTTGTTCGACCCGTTTTCATAAAGACCGAATACCTTAGGGAGTGTTCGGCGTCTCGAGTTAGGCCTTATATGCATCAGCTCCGAATCATGTCTTTGGTAAAATGTTGGGTTTGCCCGGCTCCTGTGTTTTGCTGCCTTATGTTCCGCTCTATCGGCTAAGGCGGCACTAGGAGAACTACTGCGATTGTGCCCCGGTTCAGCCAGGCGAGCACCTTAGTAGAGAAAGCCGAAAACTGACTGTGATGATATAGCGTGAGACTGGTCAACCACTCGATGACCCACCGGAATCTATAGGATTCCTCCGCATTGACGAAGGGCTGTCTCAGTCAGGCACATACGCGCCCCGAATTCAGGTGAGCGCGGTGCCCCAGGGGCTATCTAGTAGCCCCACTATACAACTCCTATGGCTAAGTGAAAGTGATAAAGCATTATAGTCCGGTTGCCTAGTTTGCTGCGCTACCACCTCCTTTATAGGACCAAGACGTTGGATCAAGTGTGAAAATGCGCCTTTTGCAAACACCCCCGCATTATATGCGTGGGGGCTGAAGCCGAAGACTGCCATCTTTCAGGTTATATATACATATACATTAGCGGTCGCACAGGAGGTATTTTAATTCTTGAAAGGCACAAGTATAAAAAGCTTTTATACTCCATCGATACATTGTTTCACAATAATACATGTTATTCGAACATAATATCCTTCGAGCACTGCGTATCTATTAAACGAGCGCCCTGCCGAACTTCCTAAAAATAGTGCTCGACAGGTACTCGGCTTCCGTCCGAATCTTGGGATGCAACATCGGTGGCCTTCATCTCCGCCCAGTATGTCTTGACACGGGCAAGAGCCATCCGCGCACCCCCTATGCATGCCGACCTCCTCATTGCATTGATATGCGGCACCGCACCAAGGAACTGCTGCACCAAGCCAAAATAACTCTTCGGCTCGGGCCTTTTCGGCCACAAAAGACTCACAACATCCTTCATGGAAAGTCCGGATAGCCTATTCAGCTCCGCCCATTCGGCCAAGCGATGGGTTAATGGAAGTGGGCGCTCTGGATTATGGAACTGCGACCAAAAAACCTTTTCCATTTCGTGATCCTTTTGATCTCGGAAGTGTTCGGCCGCGTCCGCGGCACTTGCCGCCAAGTCTAGATAAGCATCCTCCGCACTCCACAGCCGGTCCAACTGAGCATATTTAGGATCCACGAATTTCCTCCGCAGCAGAAAGGGCTTTCCAGCCGCGATATCTCCGGCCTGACGCGGCTCCTCCTTCGTAGCTCTCATCACAGAGCGAGCATCCTTGGCCTCGCTAGTGGCCTTCTTCAGGTCCTCTTGCACCGCTCGATCTTATTTTTCAAGAAGCTTGCAGCGGTCGGCTGCATTCTTCAACTTCACGGCCATCTCAGCCATTTCCTTCTTGCTTCGGCAGTGAGCAGCCTGTTCGGCTTTTAGCTCTTCAGCCGCCTTTAAGGCAGCCGCATCACTCTTTCTGGCCTGCTCCTTGGCTTGGGCGAGCTCCGCCCGAAGGTCCTCCATGGCAGCGGCACCATCTGCATCAAGCATACATGTTGTAAGGCACAGGCATCAAGCTCCCTTACCAGGTGTCCGCAGAGAAATTGCATACCTTGTGACTCGTCAAGTCGCTTATTGACAAGCACGATGTCGGCATCCGCCACGTCAAGTTGCCGCTTTAGTTCGGCAAATTCATCAGTCCAGCTAGCCACCGGACCCTTCGCCACCTACGTAGGAAGGGCGACACATTATACCTGGGATTATGATCCTCATTGCGCTGTCATTTTTGACAACACACCAAGCCTCAGGGGCTACTATCTACACGGGGCGCATTTTATATGCGGAACTGTCAGAAGGTACATCATTTTGCGTACCTCAAAACCTGTCAGTAAACTTCTGACGGCTTCGTGCAATCCGCTCTCAGCGGATGAAATCCTTTCAATCACCGTACCCATTAACGCACGGTGATCTTCTGAGATAGACGCTTGCCCGAGCAGATCCTTCAGCTCCTCCGACCGTACACCAGGTGGTGCCGGACTAGTCCCATGGCCTTTTTCGAAGGCCGGACGCGGAGGGCTTCGAGGGGACATACGACTGCCTTTCGGCCCCGCCAGACTCGGAGAAACCCTCTGCGATGACACCTCAGGGTCACCCGCCTCGCAAGACGGTTTGGTAGGGGGAGGCGTTTCGCTCTCCATCATCGTCAAGTACGGACACATTGCTTATGATCCAAAGAAAAGCTTGTACATCTCCACGCGCGTCGCGCCCATAAAATGTTGGAGAACTCGTGGTCCCTCCGGGTTAAATTCCCATAGGCGGAGGGGCGACGTTTGCAGGGCAGGGTGCGATGAATCAGCATGACCTGCGCTACTACGACCAGAGTGATTTCTCTCTCTAGGAGGTCTTGAATGCGGCCCTGCAACAAGGGCACATCCTTGGACGGCCCCCGGTCAAGTCCTTTATTGGCTCATGACGCCAGCCGCGGTGGAGGACCCGAGCGAAAGGCAGGTGGCGCCACCCATTTGGTGCCCCTGAGAGTTGTGATATAAAACCACTCTTGTTGCCATAGGCTGAGCTCCACTTGAAAAGAGCCCTCGGGCCATGGAGCATTAGCATTCTTGCTTATAACAGCCCCTCCACACTCTGCCTGCTGCCCTTTGATCATCTTCGGCTCCACTTTGAAGGTCTTGAGCCACAATCCGAAGTGAGGGGTAATGCGGAGGAAGGCTTCGCATACGACAATGAACGATGAGATATGGAGGATGGACTCCGGATCCAAGTCATGAAATTCCAACCCATAGTAAAACATGAGCCCCCTCACGAAGGGGTCCGTCGGGAAGCCTAGCCCCCGAAGAAAGTGAGACGTGAACACCACGCTTTCACCAGGCTTGGGAGTGGGAATAACCTGCCCTTGGGCAGGCAACCTATGCGAAATTTCACTGGTTAAATACCTGGCATCTCTTAGCTTTAGCACGTCTTCTTCCGTAACGGAGGAAGGCATCCATCGGCCTTGCAGGTCGGACCCGGACATCATCGAAGGTCCGAAGCGCCTGAATCTGGAGCTTTGGGTGTTGGAACTCGAGGCGAGGGGAGGATTCGATTGAGATTGAAAGAAAGGAGTGGAGCCTTGGTCTCTTTATAAAGAGTTTGAATACCAAGAGCCTTTGCCGTGACCGTTCGGGACTCGCCTTCGATAGAGGAGACGTACCAATGGGCACGAATGGGTTACCCGCGCCCGTATTAATGAGAATCCCGGAATAAGGGGACAAGATCTTTGCTTTGACAAGACGTGCCAAGGAAACCGCCTCGCTAAACGCGCTGAGGTGGGATAGTAAAACGATTCGAATAAAGGCTTGGCCATGGTGTGATGTCACGCCATGGAATACGTCAGCAGATTGAATTTGTGTGAATATTATTCTCTCTACGGTGGTATGTGGAACTTATTTTGCAGAGCGGGACACTATCCTTGTGTTCAAAATCTTCTATGCAGTATTCGGAGGAGGAACCCGCCTTGCAATGCCGAAGACAATATGCGCGCCGGACTCGTCGTCATTGAAGCCTGGTTGAGGGGCTACTGGGGAGTCCTGGATTAGGGGGTGTCCGGATAGCTGAACAATCACCTTTGGCCGGACTCTTGGACTATGAAGATACAAGATTGAAGACTTCGTCCCGTGTGTGGATGGAACTTTCCCTGGCGTGGAAGGCAAGCTTGGCGATACGGATATGTAGATCTCCTACCATTGTAACCGACTCTGTGTAACCCTAACCCTCTTCGGTGCCTATATAAACTGGAGGGTTTTAGTCCGTAGGGCGAACAACAATCATACCATAGGCTAGTTCCTAGGGTTTAGCCTCTCTGATCTCGTGGTAGATCTACTCTTGTACTACCCGTATCATCAATATTAATCAAGCAGGAGTAGGGTTTTACCTCCATCGAGAGGGCCCGAACCTGGGTAAAAACATCGTGTCCCTTGTCTCCAGTTACCATCCGCCTAGACGCACAGTTCGGGACCCCCTACCCGAGATCTGTCGGTTTTGACACCGACAGGATGCCTTCTGGGGCATCCCCAAGCTTAGACGCTTGAGTCTCCTTGAATATTTACATGGAGTGCCTTGGGCATCCCCAAGCTTGAGCTCTTGCCTCTCTTCCTTTTCCTCACATCGAGACCTCCTCGATTAGACACTTCATCCACACAAAACTTCAACAGAAAACTCGGTAAGATCCGTTAGTATAATAAAGCAAATAACTACTCTAAGTGCTGTAACAAACCAATTCATATTTTGTTTTTGCAATGTAGCTAATGTAATATAACTTTTTCATGGCTTAATCTACTGATATAAATTGATAGTTTCATTAAAACAAGCAAACTGTGCATCAAAAACAGAATCTGTCAAAAACAGAATAGTCTGTAGCAATCTGAACATCCACCATACTTCTGGTACCCCAAAAATTCTACCAACATTAGGAAAAATAAACAAGTTGTATAGAAAGACAGTGCAAAAAGAATCAGAACCAATTGACATTCCAGTTAAAAATGTAAAATCACGCACTACAGCCAAAGTTTCTGTCCTGCACCATACAAACCAACAAGCATTGTAAACATCCTAAAGGCAAACCTTGGCACATTATTTTTATAAAACAATGGAATTGTACAAGGGGATAATTATTTTTGATGAAAAGTTTCTGTAACTAAGATTCACAAAGTTTCCATGAGCATGAACAAAGTTCAAGGAGCTCTCCCACTTCAACAATGCTTGTCTTTCTCACTTTCACTTTCCTTTTTGAAAAGTTTTTGGGCTCCCCTCTTTATTTTTTTGTTTTTAGACTATATGAAAGCACTCAACAGAAATAAATGACTGTCTAAAACTTCCGGATTGTCTCCCTTGCAGCGCTTTCTTTAAAGCCATTAAGCTAGGCATAAAGTGCTCAAGTAATGAATCCACCCGGATCCCAAGGTATATCAAAGCCAATTTTAATTAACAATGATTTGTAATTTAGTAGTGAGCACGAAGTAACATATATCATGCAAAAACAAAGTCTAACTCTCTTCCTATGCATCGGCATGTCATAAAAGAACAATTCATGCACACCAAGTAAAGTCCAATGCATAGTATAAGCAGTTTCTTGCAATTCTATCATATTGGAAACATAGAGAGGTGGAGAATAGTTCCTCTCTCAGAATAATTGCAAGTAGGAGCAGCAAGCACATGCATATTATATCTATCAAAATCATCATGTGTAGTAGTAAAACGCAATCCATCATAATCCTTAATAAGCATAAACTTCTCTGATATAGTGTAGTTTGTAGAATTCAAAAAGATAATAGGACTACCATGCATGGGTGCAATAGCAACAATTTCATGTTTAACATAAAGAACTATAGCAAGTTCATCTCCATAAGAATAATTCATGTTGGCATCTTGGCCACAAGCATAGCAAGCATCATCAAAAAGGGATATTTCATATGAATTAAAGGGATCATAACAATCATCATAGCAATCATCCTTCGGTAAGCACGGAGGGGAATTAAACAATGTATGAATTGAAGAGTTACTATCATTAGAATGTGGGCACGGGTAGCTAATCCGCTCTTCCTCCTTTTGTTCTTCGCTCTCCCCATCATCTTTTTCATCCAATGAGCTCACAGTTTCATCAATTTCTTGTTCCATATCTTCCTACAAAATATTAGTCTCTTCTTGGACAGCAGAGAATTCCTCAATATATGGTTTAACATAGGCATTGGAAGCATAATTATAATAACAATATTCAAGTATGGAAAAAATTTCAGATTTGTAAAGAGTAGCATCATACTTTTCAATCAAAGAAGCAATTTCATGAGCACCCTTAAAAGCAACAAATTCTTCAATTTGTTGAACATCATAATAGTTATAAACACCCTTAGCATAGGAAGCTACGATTCCATTATCAATAAACTCACATTGGTAGGGTAGGTGTTTCTTAGGGTTTTCAGAACAACAAGTAAGATCATAAGTTTCACATAAATTCCAAGCATAGCATTGCAAACGATGAATTTGATCTAGTAAAAGTTTCCCTTTTTCAGATATACGGTGTCGCGCATAACAAGCATGCTCATCTAAAGATTTGCCCTCAACTAATCTAGTTGGGGTTGCAGCACGAGCACATAGGGATCGAAGATGATCCAAGTAAAAAGCTTCAGGAGTGTGATAGATTTTGAGTGGTTCTTCAACCATTGGTGTAGTAGGTACAACTTTTTTTTGGTATTTTGGGTTTCCTACCCATAACTAAAGATAGAGAAAAACTAAGAACAGCAAATAAAAATTAATTAGTGATAAAGCAAACAAGCACACACGAGAATATTCACCCCACGCTATGACTCCCCGGCAACGACGCCAGAAGAAGGTCTTGATAACCCGCAAGTATACGGGATAGTTGTAGCCTCTTTCGATAAGTAAGAGTGTCGAACCCAACGAGGAGCTAAAGGTAGAACAAATACTCTCTCAAGTCCTATGGACCACTGATATGAGTCTATGCACGCTTGACGTTCGCTTTACCTAGAACAAGTATGAAACTAGAAATACTTTGTAGGTGTGATAGGATAGGTTTGCAAGATAATAAATATCACACAAATAAAAAGTAGGGGCTGTTTAGATAAATAAACAATAAAGTAAATCTAGCGAGTGTGGAAAAGTGGTGGTAGGAGTTGCGGAATTGTCCCTAAGCAATGGACTACTTTACTAGACCGATAGCAAGTTTTATGTGGGAGAGGCCACTGCTAGCATGTCATCCCTGACTTGGAATTCTATGCACTTATGATTGGAACTATTAGCAAGCATCCGCAACTACTAACGTTCATTAAGGTAAAACCCAACCATAGCATTAAGATATATTGGTCCCCCTTCAACCCCGTATGCATCAACTTATATGCTAGGTTGAAGCTTCTGTCACTCTAGCCCTCCAATACATAGTCCTATCAACATACAACTAACCCTATGGTGTGATCCATGCATGCGCTCATATAATGGGCACCAAAGCACATCAACATAACCGCAAGCAAATTAAATCAATCATAGCAATTCATCAACCACCAATAGGATAATAGGACAATGAAAATCTACTCAGACATCATAGGATGGCAACACATCATTGGATAATAATATGAAGCATAAAGCACCATGTTCAAGTAGAGGGTACAGCGGGTTGCGGGAGAGTGGACCGCTGAATATAGATGGGGGAGGTGATGGAGATGTTGGTGAAGATGATGGAGGTGTTGGTGAAGGTCGCGGTGATGATGATGGCCCCCGGCGGCGTTTCGGCGCCGCTGGAAGCAAGGGGGAAAGAGCCTCCCTTCTTCTTCTTCTTCCTTGACCTCCTCCCTAGATGGGAGAAGGGTTTCCCCTCTGGTCCTTGGCTCCCATGGCTTGGGAGGGGCGAGAGCCCCTTTGAGATTGGATCTATCTCTCTATCTCTATCTGTTTCTGCGTTCCCAGATTCTGCCCCTTCACCATTTCTTTTATATCCGGAGATCCGTAACTCCGATTGGGTAAATCTTTTGCCCAAATTTTTCTCGTAAAATTAGCTTTCTTGCGGCAAAAGAAGAGCGTCAACCGCCTTACGGGTGGCCCAGGAGAGTGCTAGGCGCGCCCAGAGGGGTGGGTGCACCCCCTATCTCCTGGCCACCTCGGGCACTGTTTCACATTGATTCTTCCTCCGGAAAATCCCAAATATTCCAAAATAATTCTCCGTCCGTTTTTATCCCGTTTGTATTCCGTTTGATATTGGGTTTCTGCGAAACATAAAACATGCAACAAACAGGAACTGGCACTGGGCAGTGGATCAATATGTTAGTCCCAAAAATAGTATAAAAAGTTGCCAAAAGTATATGAAAGTTGAAGAATATTGGCATGGAACAATAAAAAATTCTAGATATGACGGAGACGTATCAGCAAGCTAGCCCTAAAGAACAGGCAACTGATGGAGAATCAGAGGACGATAATTACATGCCTCTCTTCGAAGGCAAAGTGAGCCTTGGCGACAAAAAAATCATCGTGCCTGAGGATCCCGTCGAGCAGGAGCGCTTCAAACGCCGGCTTTTAGCAACTCAAAAATCCTGAAGAAAAAGTAGCAACAGCTTCAAGCTGATCAAGATCTGCTAACTGACAGATGGACCGAGGTCCTGGCTGCCAAGGAATATGCACTCGAGCGCCCTAGCAAAAGCTACATAAAGCGCAGGCTGCTACCTCAACTCGAGGAGGAGGCTTTAAAGCCCACGCTACCAGCGCATGATGCGGCTGACCGGCCACCCCGTGGCCGCGACAAAGCGGCATACTAGCCTGAAGTCCAGACCGCACCCCATCGCCAATCAAACGGTAATACTAAGGCCTGGGGCTACACAAAAACTACAAAAAAGACACATCTGTGACATTTTGGGCCGAACAAATTTTTTTTCTGTCATACATATGATACTTCTATGACAATAATTGTGACAAAACCCGGTATCATCATAGATGTGGTGGGCTCCTACTTCTATGACAAAAAAATCTTGACAGAAAATGGGCTTTTCGTCCTGGGCGGGCTGGAGACGCAGCTGCATGACATTCTTTGGGCCGTCCATGACGAAAAAACCATGGTAGAAACGAGGGGGAGGAAAATTTCGGGGAATTGCCGATTATGGTGGGAGGTCGGGGGCGGAGCGATGTGCATTTCTCTCGTACGTACGCGCGTGTGTGTGAGGCATTGGCTCTAACTGAAGCTGAGCGAGGCGTTGGGCTCTAACTGAACCCGAGCGATTGCACTGCAGGCTACGCGTTACTGAACTCGAGGGATCGATCGATGGCTATTAACTAAACCCAATGGAGCGATTCCTTCGCTACTGCTGCTAACTGAAGACGATCGATGCTGCCTCTAGGATGAACAGTGAGCGTTGGAGGGGGGTTTGGATGAACAATGAGCAATGTCGTTGCCTCTGGATGAACAGGAACCCGTGGTGTGGAGGGCTGGATGAACAGTAGATGGTGGAGGGTTGGCCGTGGAGGGGTGGTTGAACAGGACCCCGTGGTGTGGAGGGCTGGATGAACAGTAGACGGTGGAGGGGTGCCCGTGGAGGGGTGGTTGAACAGTAGCCAGTGGAGTAGCACACGGTGGAGGCTGGATGAACAGGAGCCCGTGGAGGCTGGAGGAGGTCGACGGTAGCCCGTGGAGGGTGGAGGAGGTCGACGGTGGAGATGAACAGTATCCCATGATGTCCCGTTTTGCGGTACGCCACACCCCTCCCGATGAACAGGACCCTCGTTTCGACCGTAGGAGGCCCGTTTCGTCCGTTTTGCGGTATGCCACACCCCTCCCGATCAACAGGACCCCTGTTTCGACCGTAGCGCTCCAACACAAGTCCGTTTCGTCCGTTTTGCGGTACGCCACACCCCTCCCGATCAACAGGACCCCCGTTTCGACTGTAGGATGTCATTTTCCTCCGTTTTGTGATACGCCACAGCCCTCCCGATCAACAGGACCCCCGTTTTGACCGTAGGAGGTCCGTTTCCTCCGTTGTGCGGTACGCCAGGCCTCATTTCCATCGCCTGTTCCGTCCAAGCCAGTTGGCTCCCACGCGTTCCGTTGCCTCCCGATGAACACGACGCATTCCGTTGCATCCCCATGAACACGACGCATTCCGTTGCCTCCCGATGAACACGACGCATTCCATTGCCTCCCCATGAACACGATGCATTCCGTTGCCTCCCCATGAACACAAGCCCTCGCCGTACGTATGCACGACTAGGCGTTCGAGACCCCGCCCGTGTGTACACATACGTGGCCGTATTTTCTTTCTTGCACCCTGGCCGCTGTACGTACGTGTACATGCTACGTGTGCGCCTCTACTACGACACGTGCGTGCCTCTACATTGACCAGTATATATGTACGTACAAGTTCGCGACCAGAATGACAACACTATGTACGCTTCGACTAGGTGGGTCCCGACTGTCAGGCAGTTCCTTGCGTGCGAAAATGTAGCTGGTGGGTCCCAGCTGTCAGAGGGGCGAATCATTTTTTTTGCCCGGATGAACTTCCTTTGCGTGCGAAGATGTAGCTAGTGGGTCCCAGCAGTCAGGGGGGCGAATCGTTTTTTTTGCCCGGACACACTTCCTTGCGTGCGAAGATGTAGCTGGTGGGTCCCAACAGTCAGGGGGGCGAATCGTTTTTTTTTGCCCGGACGCACTTCCTTGCGTGCGAAGGTGTAGCTGGTGGGTCCCAGCAGTCAGGGGGGGAAACGTTTTTTCGTGAAATATGGTGGCCCGTCCGATGGGTCCCCGCTATCAGGTGGAGGAATAATTATTTTAAACGTAATAAGGAGGCACTTCCTTGCTGCGGCCGTGGACCCATCTGTCAGCCTCTCCACGTACAGTCCACGTCCGATGGAAGCCGTTCCTTGACCACGTTGACCACGCCGCGCCGAGAGCACCAGGGCGGTGGACGACGATGAGGCCTAGGAAGGGGACAACACGGAGCCGGGGAAGACGCGACAGTGGATGCCCATGCGTAGAGGAGTACGAGGGTTCACTGGTTCGCTGCGGTGTGAGGCTGCCGTTGCTGCAGAATAACAGTGGGTGTGGGTGAGTAGAGGGATGGCCTGGCCAGTGGTGGGAGTAGTAGGGGGCGGTGAGGCCTCCGCCGCATCATAGCCGGCCACGGGAGACAGGAGCACGAGGCACGACCGGTGCTGGTTTGGGCGGCTGGAGCAAGAAGACCAAAGGTTGAAGAAGCACTACGGCCATTGGATGGACATCGTACGGTCACTAGAGCTAGAATCGTGCATATTGACTAAGTTGACAAAGCCCTCCGTCCCCGTCAACTTAGTAGGCCCACAAGTCAGCCTGCCACTCTACTGGGTCCCAGCTAACAGGGGGAGTATTCATTTTTTTGTGCGTAATAAGGAGGCACTTCCTTGCGTGCGAAGATATAGCTGGTGGGTCCGAGCTGTCAGCGGCGGTAACGTTTTTTTCGCGAAATACTGAGGCCCTTTTGGTGGGTCCCTGATGTCAGGTGGACGAATCATTATTTTGCGCGTAACAAGGAGGCATTTCCTTGTGTGCGGCCGTGAACCCAGCTGTCGGCCTCTCCACGTACAGTACACTTCAGATGCATGTCGGTCGTTGACCACGTTGACCAGGCCGCGCCGAGAGCACCAGGGCGGTGGACGACGGCGAGGCCTAGGAAGGGAACGACATGGAGGCAGGGAAGACTCAGCAGTTGTTTCCCACGCGGAGGGGAGTACGACTGAACGAGGGTTTACTGGTTCGTCTACCGTCACCGGAGAATAACAGCAGGTGTGGGTGAGTAGAGGTATGGCTAGGCCAGCGATGGGAGTACGATGGGGCAGTGAGGCCTGTGCGGCAGCACAGCTGGCCGCGGGGAGGAGGGAGCAGGCAGTCCCACCGGTGCTTGTTTGAGCGGCTGGAGCAGGAAGAGCAGAGATTGAAGAAGCACGACGGCCATTGGATGGACATCCAACCGTCACTGCTTGTGCATCAACCGTTTTTTAGGAAAGCCTCAAATCTGTGGAAAACGACATACAACCCATCTGCCATTATTTCTAATAATTTACAGCCCATTTGCTAATTCTTAAGGTTTTTTTGGAGCCCATATTCTTTTTGTTAGCATTACAGCCCATATTGTGGCCACGGTTAAAAAATTATACGAAATTTTGCATATTTCGGTGCGGTGCGAACTTTTTTTAATCCCGAAATTTTGACTCACATTAAAACTGATTTTAAAAATAAATGTATATCAATATAAAATCCAACAAATTCTCCATGTAAAAAAATTAATGTAATTTAAAATTTGAAATGAAAAAAATATATTTGAAACTAATTGCCGGTTTGATGTGTTTTAAAAATGTACAGCCCATTTCTCATTACTGATGGGCCATTTTCTTGGCCAGCCGAATGAAAAGCTCTCCTCGTCTTGAAAGATTTGCAGCCCAACAGGCCTGACAAGCGACTTAATTGGCAAATCACAAAAAAGCTGGGTTGTGGCCGTGGACCCAGCTGTCAGCCTCTCCATGTACAGTACTCTTCCGATGGAAGTCGTTCCTTGACCATGTTGACCACGCCGCGTGGAGAGCACCACGGCGGTGGACGACGATGAGGCCTAGGAAGGGGACGACGCGGAGCCGGGGAAGACGCGGCAGTGGAAGCCCGCGCAGAGAGGAGTACGAGGGTTCACTGGTTCGGCTGCGGTGTGAGGCTTCCGTCGCCGCAGCGCCTGGTCAGCGATGGGAATAGTAGGGGGCGGTGAGGCCTCCGCGGCAGCACAGCCGGCCATGGGAGGCAGGAGCATGCGGCATGACCGGCGCTGCTTTGGGCGGCTGGAGCAAGAAGACCAGAGTTTGAAGAAGCACTACGGCCGTTGGATGGACATCGTACGGTCACTGGAGCTAGAATCGTTCATATTGACTAAGTTGACAAAGCCCTTCGGCCCCGTCAACTTAGTAGGCCCACAGGACAGCCTCCCACCAAGGTGGGTCCCAGCTAGCCGGGGGAGTATTCATTTTTTTGTGCGTAATAAGGAGGCACTTCCGGTGGGTCCGAGCTGACAGCGGGGGGAACGTTTTTTTCGCGAAATATGGTGGCCTGTCCGGTGTGTCTCAGTAGTCAGGGGGAAATGATTTATTTCACAAAATACTGGTGACCCGTCCGGTGGGTCCCCGCTGTCAGGTGGAGGAATAATTATTTGCCGCGTAATAAGGAGGCACTTCCTTGCGGCTGCCGTGGACCCAGCTGTCAGCCTCTCCACGTATAGTACTCATCCGATGGAAGTCGGTCGTTGACCACATTGACCACGCCGCGCCGAGAGCACCACGGCGGTGGACGACGGCGAGGCCTAGGAAGGGGACGACGCGGAGCCAGGCCACGAGAGGCAGGACCAGGCGGTAGCACAACCGGCCACGGGAGGCAGGAGCAGGCGGCACGACCGACGCTGCTTTGGGCGGCTGGTGCAAGAAGACCAGAGGTTGAAGAAGCCATATGGCCGTTGGATGGACATCATACGGTCACTGGAGTATTGACTAAGTTGACAAAGCCCTCCGTCCCCGTCAACTTAGTAGGCCCACAAGTCAGCCCAACAATATGGTGGGTCCCAGCTAGCAGGGGGGTAATCATTTTTTGGGCGTAATAAGGAGGCACTTCCTTGCGTGCGAAGATATAACTGGTGGGTCTAACCTGTCAGCGGGGGGAACATTTTTTTCGTGAACTACAGAGGCCCTTCCTGTGGGTCCTAGCTGTCAGGTGGAGGAATCATTATTTTGCGTGTAATAAGGAGGCATTTCCTTGCGTGCGGCCGTGGACCCAACTGTCAGCCTCTCCATGTACAGTCCACTTCCGATGGATGTCGTTCATTGACCACGTTTACCAGCTCGCGCCGAGAGCACCAGGGCGGTGGACGACGGCGAGGCCTAGGAAGGGAACGACACGAAGCTAGGGAATACTCGGCAGTTGTTTCCCACGTGGAGGAGTACGAGGGTTTACTGGTTCGTCTTCCGTCGCCGGAGAATAACAACATGTGTGGGTGAGTAGAGGGATGGCTAGGCCAGCGATGGGAGTACGGTGGGGCCGTGAGGCCTGCGCGGCAGCATAGCCGGCCGCGGGAGGAGGGAGTAGGCAGTCCCGCCGACGGTTGTTTGAGCGGCTGGAGCATGAAGAGCAGAGATTGAAGAAGCACGACAGCCGTTGGATGGATATCCAACAGTCACTGCTCTCGTGTGTTGACTAAGTTGACAAGGCGTTGCGTGTGCGTCAACCTTTTTTTTATGAAAGCATACGCGTCAACCTGTAGTAGGCGCACAAGTCAGCCTCAAATCTGTGGAAAATAGCATACTACCCATCTGCCATTATTTCTAATAATGTACAGCCCATTTGCTAATTCTTAAGATTTTTTTGGAGCCCATCTTCTTTTTGTTAGCATTACACCCCATATTGTGGCCACGGTTAAAAAGTATACGAAATTTTGCATGTTTCGGTGCAGTTAACTGTTTTTAATCCAGAAATATCGATTCACATTCAAACTATTTTGAAAAATAATTTATATAAATATAAAATCAAAATAATTGTCCACGCATAAAAATCAATGGAATTTAAGATCTTGTAATGAAAACAAATGAAACTAATTCCCGGTTTGATGTATTTTAAAATTGTACAGGCCATTTCTGGGCAAACCAAATGAAACTCTCCTCGTCTTGAGACATTTGCAGCCCAGCAGGGCCGATAAAGCAAGTAGGCCTTGTTTGGGTCTTTCTTTAAAAACAATAGAACTGGGCTAGCCATTTTAAGCAAGGAAAAAACACAACTGGGCTCATGATGTGGTAAACATAAATAAAACCCTGGCTAGACGGGCCACAGCCCCCGCACAGCCCCGTTGTTACCCTGATACGTCGCTAAAACTAGTATAAATAACAACTGCTTGTTCCTCATTGTCTCAAAAAAACTGCTTGTTCCTCAAAAAAAACTGCGCGACTTGCTGGGTCCCTCGTGTCAGCCGCTCGTAGTGTAATTCTCTCGTTTATTAACTACGTTGAGGACGGTGTGAGCCCCAGATGTCCAACCATTAGGAGGAACCATATTTTTGGGCTTGTACTATAGAGGCACTTGCTTGCGTACTGCCATGACGCTGGTGGGTCCCTACTGTCATCCTCTCCACGTACATTCATCTCCTTGTTCCTCTCGGTTGTTGACGATGTTGACAACGCAAGAGGGCGGTGCACCGCGCACGGCGAGCGAACCAAGGCCGCAAGGCGGAGGATGATGTCGAGGCCTTGGATGGAACGAACAGGACCCGTTGAAGATGCATCGGTCTAGTCGCAGGCAGAGGGGAGTACGAGGGTTGACTGGTGGGGGTGGTGGGGGCTAGTCACTTGGCTTCTGTAATGCACAGTGAGCTCAAGCAGCCGGCGTGAGTGATGTTATTTCCCTTGGTTGTGATTTGTTACAATATTTCACTCTAAATTAAACAAATGGCAAGCCATTTGCCTTGTTTCAAAGAAAATATGACAGTCACAACCGAGTTGAAAAGGGCAGGAACATCTAACTCCAGCTTACAAACTGTACAAAAGCACGAGGGTTGATTGTTCATCAGGTTTACAAAAAAACCCAGGTTGAAAAGGGCAACAACATCTAACTCCAGCACTGTTTTCGGCAGTCACAGTCAAATGGATCGGTCAGATCCATAGAATGAACATCCTGGATCGTAAAATTTACTGGATTATGACCACAATATGTTGTAAATAGAAGCCCGGCATGTTCAGAAGCTCTTTTGCCCACCTGAAACTCCTTTTTTTGCTCTTCGACATACCCATTCGTAAAAACCATGCTGCTGATAAACTTAAGCGTGATGGACAATAGTAACCTCGCATTCAGCAGGAAGAATGTGACAAATCTTGTGTTTGGACGGTTGGCTACATATCGTTCTAGCGTTATTGTCTTCAATCGAATCTCATGAGAAGTGAGAAAATCCCGATGCTTACGAATCCACCGATTAGTTATAACTTTCTTACCCCGTCCTGTTGCCTAAATAGACATGAAAATTGAAAACAGTTAAGGTCTAAAAGAAGAGTGTCGAAAGAGCAACAGTTGAACGGTTAATTCTAGTTCACTATATGCGGGCTTCCAATGTGCGTGAAATTATCACCTTTATATACAACTTCTCCAGACATGGAAAGCATTGCAGCAAGCCATTAATCTTGTTCAGATCAAAATTATTCATTTGGATATATAAGATCTTGACAGAATCCAGCACCATTGATAGGCCATCCATGGAGAAACTCTTCATTGAGCATAGAACATAATATTAGTACAAAATGTGTACTCCAAGATGATATATAAATTATGCGCAGAAATTTAAAATGCAGCATATGGTTACAAGTGTAGATGATAATATAAAGTACCTGAAGAACTATGGAGCCAAACACCATATTGAAATAAGCACAGAGATCATGTATTACACCCAAGGTCTCTAGTTTAGGCGCAGAGAGGACGGTTATTTGCAACGGTAAATAACTAGAATCAAGGATCAACCTTTGAAGTGAAGGGGCATCTTGGATGATGAGCTGCCTTCCGTCAAAAGAAATTCCAATTCTTACAAGGTTAGGCGACTTTATTTGGAGACAACCGATTCTAACTGTGAAAACAAGCACCAAGCACTCTAGCGCAGGGCAACTGGAGTGGATGATGCTATGCAATGAGGCCTATGATATACGAACCCGCACAAGTGAAAGTTTCTTGAGAAATGGGAGTCGAAGGTTTAGTACCAGATTGTCTGGAAGGTAGCACAGCGGAAAGGTGGCGGTGTGGAGAGAGGAGGAAAACCGCAAGATGGACATCGGTGCTGAGGGCACAAGTTCATGGCGTTCTGTATGTGGTATGTGGTTTCCAGGGGAATAGTAGAACTCAAGCAGCTGTAGTTCTGTGAATTCAGGGGATTTCAGTCAGGCGTCCACCGTGCAGGGCATGGTATGCTTGCTCAGGTAGCATGATGGGATGCAAAGGCTTTGAACGGAGCCCTGGTGGGAGGAGATGATGGCTCTGGGGATTTCAAAATCATTGAAGAGAGATAGCTGACGACAGTAGACATTAAGGGGCATGACACGCCATAGAGGGCGCCACCGAATTGAGAGGACTTGGGTGTGGCAGCAATCCTTGGTGGGGAGAAGCGAGATGATCTCCCAAAGGACGGCGTCCGGGAGAACGCTGATGCGGTCCACCCGAGATTCTATGGGTTCCTGGGATTCGGTGGGGGCGGGGTCGCCGCTTCTCCCCGCGCTGCCGGGTGCAGGATCTACAACAGGCGTCGCTTCTGGCGGGGGCCTCATCTTCTTGGCGCTGGGGTCAGCCGACTCCATTTTCCTTGAGGGCGTCGCGTCACGCCCACGGATTTGAGCAGAGTAACGAATGACGAGCCTAGTTGTAGTGCGAGCGGAGAAGAAGGGGAGCTGGGGGTTTTCTGTAGGAGTGAGGAAAAGGGGAGCTGGGTTTTCTGTAGGAGTGAGGTGAGGAATTTGGGGTACGAGTGGAGCGAGCTGACGTGAGGTGGGTGGGAGCAAGGAGGAAGAAGAGCACCCAGGTTTTTTTGTGAGGGAGGGGGGGGCGGTGTGCTGGGTGTGGGTAGCGCCTTTTGAATTGATTTTACTATTTAATAGTGTGGATTGGCTGTTTTGTCTTGGGCCCATAGAAACAACTACTACTAGTACAGTGGAGACACTCTACAGCTACCCAGATAAACAATTACTACTAGTACAGTGGAGACACTCTACCTCTTCTGGCTCCTCCTAGGTCATTGAAACATCTCCCTCTACTGAATGCCGTTATACTTTTGTTCACCGACATGCAGGCCATGCAGCGCGGGGGCCCAAATGCCATCCACCAAATTAGCAGGCAGTATGCAGGCGGAGAGTCACCCCGGTCGTAGCGCGGCAGTAACAAGCCGTCGTATCACAAAACCCCACCTCCCCACAGTCTAAGTTTGACGGACGAAGCAACCATCATTTCACTCCTCGCTGAATCCCCTTCTCCCTCACCATCTTCAAGAAATGCAGCACTCGCATCTGCCACTCTTCTTCTCTTCCAACAAAGGTACGGTAAGCGGATTTGTGATGTTGGTATATTTTTGTTCAGAGAAAAAAAAGAACTTTTGCAAAGCAGTAACCGATCCTCACTCTCTTTTTTGTTTCATTGTCATTGCGATTGTGTTTTCCTTTCAGTGGTCTCCTAGTATTCGTCAGTTTCATGATGGACCAAGGAGAACCAAGCAAAGATCTACCGATATTGGTGCAGACGCGGGAGGCTGATCCCCACGAGACAGAGAGCTCCAAGAAGATGGAGGCAACCACCGAGCCGACCCCAGATATGCTCACGGCCACTACTGAGATGGTCAACGCCCCGTTTGAGGTTACAGCCCCCATGGCACTGCAGCAGCAGTTTTCCCCCTTCGAGGATGTGTCCCCTCCCGCTGAGCTGCCCAAGGTGATTTCCTTCTTTGCCGATCTCGATTGTGGTTTTTCATCTAAGTATGTGGTGATTTTTTTTAGAAAAGGAAGTATGTGGTGATTAATAATGCAAAATTTTATTAGCTTTGATGCAATGCTATACATAGTGGTTTATATAACTTGTGGTTCTTATACTGAAAAGTAATTCAGAATTTGTTTCTGTTTCAATTAGAGCCCTGATGCAGACAAGGATTGTGTGGTTGTGCATGTCACTCGCTATGAGGCAGATGACCTGAATATACGCACTGGGAAAACAGACTTCTTAGGCTGTTGGATCCTGGAAGCCGTTTGCGGTTATACCAATGAAGAGTTGTATTCCAACCTCACTGTTGTCAGGCGCGTTGTCCAGGGTGTACTGAAGCACAAGAAGTTCAAAGCTACTCCTTCGTTTGTGAGGTATACTGTTCTTGTCAAGCTTACGCAGGAAGATGACGTGGCATGCCTCCACAAACAAGTTTATCAGTGGCAAGGCCACAAGGTTGTCTTCATGAAGGTTCACAGGATTGAGCTGCTGCGGGACGTCCTCGATGATGTTCATGGCAAGGTCCGTCTTGTGTCCAGCCCAAATTAGATCGAGGCATGAAATAGTTTCCCCAGCTAGTGTTTAATAGTAGTTTGGATTGTGTCTAATTATCCGAACCTTGCCTGTTATCAACCCCTCTGGGGCTAGTGCTCTATTTGAATCCTTCTATGGGAATTGCTACTACTTTTGTGTGCCCGTGAATCATGTGAGAACCATCGTAATTGTTGCCGAAACAGATGCGTCCTCACTAGTTTTTTCATGAATATGGCATGGTAAGACATAAGTTGTCACGGTTTATCATACAAGCAGTGTGTGTTTTGATGAAATAGATCACTCGTTCGAGAACCGTGCGCTGACGTATACATAAGTACTTGTAAACATAGTTGGTGCTACCCCACTTGTAAGCAGTTGTGCAAAACACGGCACATTGGCTCAGCTCGCTTCAACACTAGGCTATCGACCAACTAACAATCAACAATCTGCTATCTGACATATAAGCAACTACTATGTATCTTGTTACAGTGGTTCATGCAGTTAATTGAGGCCACAATGTAATAAATTCCAAACGTTCACACGCTAGTCCAGCGCTCATGTGGAACACTCACAATTAAACTCGTCTTCATAAAAATCTTGAAAAACATAAGTTAAGCAATTTTATACATCTCAATGATTCATAGAACATAATAAACATATACTAGTTCACAGCAAAAGACAAAGTTGTGAGAAGGTTTACAAATTAGGAAAAAACAAGCAAGGCTTCTCTGAGCAAAGGGCCTCCCGGCAGGCTTAAATTTCCTGGAGTTCACTCTGGTTTTTTCGTGTTGCCACCATCCAGGGTTAGGTTCTCTCATTCCAGAATAACCAATTATAATTATGGTCTCAGCTGGAATGCTGAACTGAACTATGCAGTGTACCGACCAGCTGAAATGCTTGTGCATTCCACTAAATTTAAGCACCGCTATTTGCAGAAATAAGCAGACCACAATGCCTCTTGTCCGCGCACCTGTCCAAAAAACCGTCGTGCAGCCGTGCCAGCTAGTCCTTGGTCCATAGATGAACTGGTAGAAAGTGCATTCCGGACTAGGATGCAGTTGTTTTCGCTCGTCCCTATAGTGCAATCAGGAAGTAAAATGTATGAATCAACTTCTTTTAGATTGTGTTGGTCATTCTACCTTAGTTACTACCAATGTAGGGATACCTTGAAGAAGGGAGGTTAGACGATGGCAACGAGGGATAGCCATCTCATTTTGCGCAGTTGTACTAAAACTGAGGTGTGTGCTTTTGATTGCGCAGATAGAAACGATACGGAGACAGACATCCTGAAACGATATGGAAACAGACATCCCTGTTTGCGCAAATACGAAATACGGTTATTTAAACAGTGACACATATTACTACTTTCCCTCGTTTCCTCTTAGAACCAAGTCCTAGATTCATGCTATAGCTTTCCCACTTTCTTCCCTGTTTGAACCAACGCTTTGAGTTCACTGTATGAACTAGCTTTACTTCTAATAATAGTAGAAGTCTAGGTAGCTTTGTAACAGTGGATGGAAGTAGAAAAGGATCCACATGAAGGGGGAAGAGCTGGGGCAGTAGAGCAAGGCAGGTTTCGAAGGAATATATACCTGAGGGTCGCCGGCATGTGGCAAAGACGGCGTCGGGAGGCCGCATCTTGGCCACAATACCGCAGGGAGGAAGAAGGGGTCGGAGGCCCTCCCGAGCCAGTGCTCTCTCGGAGAGAACGACACAGCCGCCGATTGGGACGCGCGGGCAGCCATTGGTCTCCTCCCCCGCTGCCGATGACAACATGAACGATGCATCTACACCCCCTGCCCCGGTCGAGGTTGTCCGGCCGGATTTGTGACCAGCCGTGAGCTGAGAGAGAGAGTGTGGCCACCTATGTCTTCCTTAGATCTGGAGAGCATGAAAGAGTGAACGAGAGGAACCCTAGTAAAGCAAGCGCTAAGGCTCCTGCTTTTATATATAGTGGAGTGATTTTGTTGTACCGGCTTCAAAAAATGCGCTCCTACGTGTACCCGCGAGTAGGTGTGAGAGAACTAGTGCGTGCGTGCAATGCTTCTCTTCGCGAGAGTACAATATATACTATGCCCAAAGAACGTTCGCCGCAAGAGTAATAGTATAAGTGTGTGACGTGTGAGTTAAAATAAAATGTGCGTGTCATCTTTTATTTTTTAGAAGTTCTGAGGGTAGGGTGTGAAGAGCACATATGTGCGTGACGTCTACCTGCAGATAGAGGATGGATGCGACATGCGAGTCTGCGAGAGGACTCGGGAGAGTCATGACTCGTGAGGGTGCGTGTGCATGAGAGAGAGGGGGGTACGTATCAATGCAATGCATGTGTCCGTAAATCATTATCCGACAAACGTTCGCCACAAGCCTTTTCCTGACGAACGCCGTAAGAACCGTTAGATCGGCAGCCGACAGTGTCAGTTTTGCCATGTCATTTAACAGAACAGCCACTCCTCCTACACACAAATCTTCCACGTGAGTGTTAGCAACTGCCGTATGCTCCCTCCATTCCGTAATGCAGTGCATATAGCTTTATTGAAAATTAGAACCTCGCAAACTTTTACCGAGTTTTTGTGTACCAAATTGCACACGTAGAATACCCTGTATATATCATTTCATTCATCTTCGATAGGTAACTATAAAGATGGGTGAGGAGTCTACAAAGAAAGACCATCGTATCACCCGCAGCAATTTCAACCATCCTTTAGTGTCGATGAATATCATAGGAACTCTATATGATATGATTTTTATAGGATTTTTTTCCTTTAGAGCCAATTGGTTCATAGGAATAGATTCATATACTCTACATTTCAAGGGAAATAAACATGATATCATTTCTATAGCTTTAGAACCACTTGGTTCATATGAATAGATTCCTATAATCCCTTAATTTCAAAGGAAAATAAACATTAGCGTATATTCAGTAGAAAAGTTCCTATGATATGAACCAAATTACATCTGTTTACTAATCCCTCCTCATAGGAATTGAGATACATGTCATCTCTAGATTCAATAGAAAAGTTCCTATGATGTGAACCAAATGACATCTCTTTTCCAATCCCTACTCATAGGAATTGAGATGCTCCATGTCATCTCTTTCCCTACAACTTCCACATATGCATCTTCTATTCCTAAATAGGTAGTATAACCCACTAGTAGCTTTTTTCCAAAACATGCAACTATGGCACAAGAACTATATAGTGTGCCAATAACTTTGAAAGATGGTCGCTGGATGAAGCTAACCCGACAGTGCAGAGATGGGCAAATCCGAGCACTACTGGCCGTTGGATATCATCAACATTCCACCAGATCTGCCACATGTACAATTTAGAAGACTCAATGGTTGAACTTAAGCATAATGCACAAACCTCAAAACACAAGCACTTCTCCTTTGTTCTAGAATCTTCTGTATCATAATTGATTATTTTTTTCTAAATGAATTGCCATTATTTGTTTTTTTTTACTTTATGATTTACAATGCACAACCCCATGAATCTTAACATTTTTATAAAACTAATTGATTTTGAATGAGATGAACTATAAGAACTAAACGAACATCTACATCATGCATATATGACTCAAAGCTTTACATGCTATAGTGTGTATTTATTCATCATTTGGTTTCGAAATCTCATGCGTTCAATACATGTGTACCTTACTAGTTTTGAGTAGAGTAGCAAATTTCACGCGGCCCCGGGTATATCAAAATGCAGGGCCCATGCATCATTGCCTTTCGGTCGAACCTACGTCCACAATTTTTTGTACGTGCTATATCTCCACTGGTCCCCGAACCCAAAATGCTGCCTCGTTCCCGTAAAACCAAGCGGCCCACACATATTTAAGGCGTCGACTCGAACCCGTTTACTACGACGTGGCCCCACATGCCGTAGTACTCCTACAAACCCTACCGCCGCACTCATCATCGGTTTTCTTCAAGAGGACGAGGGAGAAGCCGATTTGTAGTGGAGGCACTTTCAAAAAAAGGATCTGTAGTGGAGACCCCTACCCTAGGGTGCCCCAGGTAGCTGCCGCACGCATCATTGTTTTCTCTTTTCTTTATGCTCTTGCGCGCTAGAGTGAAATGATGGTTGCTTCGTTCGTCCAACTTAATGCGGGAAAGGTGGGGCTTTGTGATTTGACCCTGCATCGCTCATTTTCTACTACTGCGGCGCTACGACCGGGGTGCCTCCAATTCCAACCGCTGCTCCGAACTGTAATTTGGTGCATCGCACGTGGAATGTAGAAGTGCATGCTCTAGCCAATGCAACCAAAAGACCGATCTGATGGAAGAGACTAGGCAGCACATTATACGTCAACACTCCCCCTCACGTGTGGCTCCCTCATGCCTAAACGTGGACCGAAAGTGGGCTGCAATTTTAATTTCGCCAGCCGAATCTTGAACTCAAGACCTCTTGGCTCCGATACCATGTACAAGTGCATGCTCTTGCCAATGCAACCAAAAGACCGATATGATGGAAGAGACTAGGCAGCACATTATACGTCAACATGGAACAAGACGGTGGATGAGCCACATGTCTGCCAAAGGGGTCCTGTTAGGTGTGTCGCTATTTCGTGTGTGGACTGACCCTGCTTGAGTTGCTACGCCAACACGACAGGAGCAGCCTACCACTTGGTTTTGCTCCTTGGTGAATCCCGACTATATTGATCTAAAAAGATACGTGCTAAACTACCCTCTCCGTCTCGGTCTTTTATTTGTAGGCGTCTCGGTTTATAGGGCCTGCACGTAGTTCTAGGTCATCCGTTTGACTAACTAAATATGAGTTACTCTGTCACAAAAAGTATATCATTGGATTCTTATTGGTTGATATGTGAAGAAACAAGAAACGAGGTAGAAGTTAATGCATCACGCCTTAGTATTGTGGGATTATTTGGTTTTCGTAAGATGACGTGCATTTGGTTGCAAGGGTGGTCATGAATGGGTTGGGATCGTTCAGAAAATAAACATGTTTGGTTATAAAGCACATGAATGGTTCGAGTCAAAAAAAAAAGAGAATATGCCTTGAAGATGCTGAACCATTCCACCCAACCAAATCGATCGAATCAAATGGCCACCCTTTGCATGCATGACTATGTGAGCATGACTGGTGGTCCCGTCTTAAATAGTTAGCTCATCTCTTATATTCAGCCAAACACGCCTTCTATAAAGCTAAGGTACGCCTAGGCATACTCTCGAAAAAAAATATTCAGCCAAACACATGAATTGAATAGTTGAATCCCAAAAAAATTGAATGGTCCCAATCCATTCATATGATACCTTCAACCAAAAGCATCCGACACAGGGAGTAGTTGTATTTAAAAGTCGAGGGCGGGGCTTTTCCTGCGCCGTAGGCGGGGCAGTTCCGCCTAGTCGGTTCGACAGAGACGCGAGAAGACGAGGGAGTAGGCTGCTAGAAACATAGGGCTGTGTGATTTGACAGCGAGTTACTGCTGGACAGGTGGGGCCCCGTGATTTGACTTGCCATTATCATTCTAACTGCGGCGCTACGACCGACGTGAGTCTCCCGATTCCCGACCACCTCCATATAGGTGGCTCTCCCAATGCTCCACCATGTAGTAGTAGAGGCTGGCTCTTGCATGAGAGCCCACTTCTCCACTTTTTCCTTGCCTCTCTTTCCTCCACATATGCAAAAATGCCATGTAAAGCGGCAAAGCGCACTATTGTACTTACTTGCTCCTACAGGTGCTTAAGCTTGCCACATAGGCATAAAGTCTGATGTGGCAAGTTAATCAAGAAGAGAGAGACTGGTTTGGTGACCCAAGGAAGAAACGGTGCTAAGCACGTATACCTAGGTGAAAAGACAATTTTGAGTCTATAGCTAATTAAATGAAGCAAACTTAGCAACACCATTTCATTGGAAGAGGTCACTCCTTGGCAAATGCAATAAATACTAGTACTCCCTGTGTCCCATTATATAAGAACGTTTTTGACACTACACTAGCTAGTGTCAAAAATGTTCTTATATTATGGGACGGAGGGAGTACGAAGAAAGAGATAGAGAGGAGTAAAGAAAATACACTTATAGCCAACCTTGTTGTAGTATGAGTGACTAAGTGATGACTTTGTATGACATGCCAACATCAGATAGGCTAACGCACCGTGTTAAATCTCCAAGGGTGCGACCACGCGAGCAACGCGACGGTCATGGTAGGCGCGACCATGATACGGGCTGTTGGCAGCCCTTGGATCTGAGATCAAACAGTCGCATGCTAAGTTGCTGAAAATTTTAAGAATAACCCTCCAGGATAGGATATTCACCCATAGGTCTAGAATCACGCCATGCAACCGTTCAATCTCAGATCCAAGGGCTCTCGGAAGCCCGTATCATGGGAGAATGGAAAGCCACTATCCTGCCGTTCGCACGCTGGCAGTTCGCTCCTACTCTTTCCCGCACGTCCTTTAATACTACGGCAGTTCACTCCAAGTCATCCCGTCCATTCGCATTACGGCAGTTCCACTAATCCTAACCCTCCTCCCAAATCCATGGCGTCCCAAATCTCCCTGACCGGCAGTGAGTACATGGTTAGAACCATCACCGGCGATGAGTTCGAAGTCATCTACACCCGTACTTCCGCGACGGCGAAAGGATGCCTTTCTCGCTTCAGACGCATGTTCGAAAACTCACATGATGAGTGGGTCGCTGGGCTAGATCTTGAGTACACCACAGTCATGGGACGAGATAAGGATCTAAAGGACGAAGAGAGGAATAAGCCCATCGTGATCCAGGTTTGCGTACATAACATTTGCTTGGTCTACCACATATGCCATGCCGACGTTGAGTGCCAGGATTTTAAGAACTTCCTCGAGGACAAAACAGTCAAATTTGTTACTGTAGACTTTAAGAACGCCAAGAAGTCCTACGTCGGATAGGCCTCGTTGTAGGCAACCCCTTCGACCTCTAGAAGAATCGGCTGGTGCCCTCTCGTCAGCCCTCAATGCTGACCCTGGCAGGAGCCTAGTTCATCCTTCGTACCACAAACTAGAGAAACCTCATTACACGTTTCATCGTCATGCATGGCAGCGGAATGTGCTAGATATAGACCACATCCACTACACTGCAATGGATGGCTACCTTTGTTTCAATATCTACAAGGGTTGGATGAAGAGGAACAGCCAAGTTGGCAGTTCAAGCAAAGAAGTATCAGCCAAGAGGAAGAGGGACAAGGACGAAGTCAAGGATGTGGACGAGGAATCCGAGTAAGGTGCCAGTGTCGTTGCTCATGGCGGTTCTAAACTTCTAATGCAGTGTCTACCGAATTAGTTGCATAGTTTAATTTCAGGTGTGCTTAGTTTAATTTGAGGGGTGTGTTGTGCTGAGCCCCCAGCAGAACTATGTTATGTTTCTTCTCGTTACTTTAACTCTTCAATATGTACATACTAGTACTAGTATTTCTTTAATAGAGTTTAGCACCCCAATTAAGAACGTACTAGCTTTTTAAATAGTACTATATGCATAATTTGGCGACGAGCGCTCTCTATATGTACCACCTTTTTTTAAAAATTTCAATTTTTGCTGCATGGCGCAATCCATCGATAGTGGAGTACTACTGTACAAAAGTATACATTTTTTAAAAGGCTAGCATACTGTTCATCACATATATATATATAGCTAGTTAAATTATCAACCTAGAACAACGTGCATGCCATGTAGTAAACCGATCCGGAGGAAGTATAGTAAAAATGAGGTGATTTTACCCAGCGATCGGCGGGGAGCATGGCTTGTCATGCGGTCCCACGTGTCATGATGTACCAAGGCGATGCACGTGTCCCTCTTGAGGCAGAAGCAATACTAGTACGTGGTTTGAGATGATGTCGAACCGAAGTGTGAAATAATGGTTGCTTCGTCCGTCTGGGAAGGTGCGGCATTCTGATTTGACGTCTCATTGCTCATTACTAACACTGGGCCGGTACGAGTGGGGTGCGTCCCCCCTGCTGTTCTGCACTGTTATTTGGTGCTTGACACGTCGACCGGGTTGCTATATGTCCCACATGTCGGCGACAGGAAGTACAGAATTCATGAAAGGGAGCATCGACCGAGGAGTATACTACAAAATTCATGAAAGGGAGCGACTTAGTTTTGGAAAAATCTGTTTTTACGGAGTACGTACCCACTAGGGTTTATAGGGCTCATCTAAAAAACATTCGTTTTTCTGTTTGATAAGTCTCAATTCTAGTACTATACTAGTAGTAGTACCATTACATGTTGGATTTCAAGGTGCATTAGATCACCCGACGCAAGCAGTGTCAAGAGGAAACTAATCAATGCATGTACAAGTTCATGGAAATTTAGTGGTCATTCATGCATTCGTTCTAATTAATGCCTCGGTAAACATAACTTCTTGAGAAAAAATGAGCATACTGTGCAAACTATGAAATTAATTCGACCACTCGCCGTCTACCTTGGTTGGAGGGATTTTGAAATTGAGCCATAAACTAGAAAGGAGGGTGTAGTAACTTTTGTCTCGATTACTATTTGTGGCCTTGTATAGATGCAAAATGTATTTTTCTATAGTGGCCTTTTATAAGTAAATAGAGGGAGTACTAACCAAAGTACGTAGTAGGGATGAGGAGTAAATGGAGGGAGTAGTAAAATTTTCTCCTTGTGCTGCGAGCCACCGCGCGTGTGGGCGAGGGAGCGGGCGTAAAGGCGTACAGTAGTACTCCAGCATCACCTCATCCTGCAGCCACCGCGCCCGTGGGCGGGGGAGACGGCGTACTAAGCAAGTTTCTAATCGTTCTGCGAGTTGACGGGACACATCAAAAGTACTCCAGTGTGTAGAGCCTTGCCTCTAAGGTAGGCCCCACATGGTTTGCCTCTTTTTTAATTTAACATAACGCGTCAAGTCGCAATTTGTTTGTTCACCCGTGGTAGACAATCCTACCTCCACCAAGTGGACAACCAGTACACGTGCCAAATTACCACGTGGGCTGCCTTTTTCGTACAGAAATGAGCTCCATCATGTACCCGCGTGGGTGTGGTTGGGAAAGAGATGGGAGTACGTGCGCCATGCGTGCACCTCTTCTCTTCGTGCACGTCCCCAACCTACGTGGGTGTGTGTGAGAGAGATACAAACCTATGCATAATGCGCCGTCCATCCCCATGCCTCCGCCCAGTCCGACCACTAGTCACCACCACGGCACCACGCCCCACTCCTCCTCACGTTATCTCTCATATTTCTCCCTCCATTTTTATATACAAGGGGCCACTATCAAAATTACAATTTGCAGATATACAAGGCCACTAACACTAATCGATGCAATATTAATGGTGTTTGCCTCGTGGTACTAGCAAAGGAGGACATTAATTATCCCTTGCATGCATGCGGGAGTTTGTAAAAAAATTCATCTTGATGTTTCGTGCAATGCACGGGCATCTTGCTAGTCCATGAAAACAACACATGGAAAAATTCCACGGCGAACGAGGGATTTGAATCTGTTGGGAGGGGCTGTTTGGATCTTGCCCGGGGTAGCCAAAATATTGGCGACCCTTTTGTCCACCGGTGCCTTTGCCACCGATGAACGAGGAACGGCCCGGGTGCTCATGCTGTCATGCATCCTCCATCGCGCACGTTGGAGACGAGCTCGCACGAGCTATGTTTTTTTGTCCCAAAACGCTGCCCGAGCCGCCCACAGACCGACCGGCGACCCGCAAATTACGCCATCCAACCGTAGCCGCACACATTATGACAGCAACTCAACCAACCGGACGAAATTCGCGCAAACACGTAGACAAACTGATACTCATTCATGCAACCACCGGAGTATTTCATATAAACAACGACGAAAATCATATAAAATACCGGATTTTCACACAAACATGACGGATTTCATTACATTCAAATGAACTACACGGTGCTAGTTCTGGATAGCACCGGTATATAATACATGGCATAAATGGTAACCCGCCGATCGATTTGTGTTCCTCATGTCCGGCAGCACGATCACCGGACTGCCGGGAGCCCCGGAGGTATATGCTTCAGTGCAAAGGACGGCTCGCTTCACCACTGCCCAACTAATATCATTGGTTGGTGCCGAAGATGATGGTGGCCGGCACCGGTTCGAGTTCATCACCGGCCACTACTTCGCCATGGCCGGCACCGGCTCGAGTTCATCCTAACATTGACGTCTTCCGTGGAGACCATGCGGGGTCGATGAAGGTCCTCGCAACAAAAGTATCCGGCAAGACACCTGCTGTGTACACCGGCGTCGCCTCCGCGGTGGACTTCATGGAACCCAAGTGGCGGCGGCCTCCCGTGTTCTACTTCTCCTTGATGATGGCGGCGGACGCGGAGGCGCTGGCACCGACTCGTCGCTCTCCGCGCACCCGGCTTCTGTCGCTACTTGCATAGTGCGGCCACTGGCATGGGAGTCTCGTCCACAGAAACGGGAGACGTGGTATGAGGCGGCGGCGTGGACGGCAGCAACGACGCCCGTGCGCCGCTCCTCGTCGAGCTGGCCTAGAGAGGCGAGTTGCTGAACCACGCGCCGGCTTGTGGCGGCAACTGGCTCCGTCGGGCGAGGGGAGGGAGGTGGATCAGCGAGCTGCATAGCTCGTATCCGGCGGGCTACCTAGCCGGCTTGGATGCGGAATAACTACTCTTTGTAAGCCATTGTAAGAGTGGACAAAATGGTGGAGGAGATAGGAGAGCGGCGGAGGTGTGTGATTCTTGGCCGGCGTTTGGCCTCGTTTAAATACGAGATTAAATAGACGGCGGACGGGAGGATCTCGGCTGGCGTTGCATTTAACGCCGGCCCGGTCATGAACGGACGTGTGTCCAGAGTGGGTTTCTCGGCTTCCACACGGGCGGGTTTCATGGAGGCGTTTGAATGTGGCACGGAGGTGTGTTCAGCCGGGCGTGCCACGAGTGGCGCCCTCGACTCTGACCTAGGACACCGCGCCATTCTTCCACTAACGTGTGGGCTCTTTGGGTGCATGGCCTGCATGTCAGTGACCCAACGCAGGCAGCGCACAGCAGAGGAACCTTTGGTGGGCCTGTGTGGTCAGAAGCGGGCATTTCATAAACCGATGATTGTTCATTGAGTGTGACGTCATCTTTTTCATGTAGTTAAGCGTGTGTCTTGCATTGTGTGTTGTGTGCATGTAGGCGTGCGAGTGTTGCGTGCGTGCAAGGGTGCGTTTCAGTGTTGCATGCATGGGTGCATACGTGCAAGGGTGCGTTTCAGTGTTGCACGCATGGGTGCATACGTGCGCGTGTTCGTGAGTGCATGTGTACGTGTCAGTGTTGCACACTAGCATGCGTGCGTGTGTACGTTATGTGTGCGTGTCAGTGTTGCACGCCTACATGCGTGCATGTCTTGCGTGCGTGCATGTGTACGTGCGGGGTGAGGCTACACGTTAGTCGACAGACTTTTTCATCTCTGGTCATTAGATTTTCCAGCCGTTGGATACGAAATCAAGGGCCTCCCGTTTATCATCAAACTCCACCCCCCCTCGAGCCGCCAGCCACCACTGGCCGAACCGCCCGCCCTCGCAGCCCGCGGCCGGCCCGCCCTCCCCGAAACCACTCCCCACCGCCGGTCCGCCGCCGCACCTTTGAGAGAGTGGGCCAGCATATATGATCTTGAGATTTTAATTACGAAGTAACCATAGGTGCCTCGTAGTCGAGTGGAATGTCTCCTCCCACTGAACGTACATCGCCTGAAAATACTGAAATTAACACAAGATAAATGCGAGCACCGGGACTTTAACCTTGGTGGGCTCGAGAAACCACTGTCCTCTAACCATCCAACCACATGTTTGTTAGCATGACAAAATGTATGTGGTGACCATGATGAGCTTATCTGAAGTCCAGTGACCATATCATGCTTTCGCTTCAAATACAATGACCGTAAGTGTCGTCAACAAAATACGGAGCATGCATCAAATGCAAAGTACGTCAGTGTCATCAACAAAATATGGAGACGTATCGTGAGCTAGATACCATTGTACTATTCTATATGCTTATTTACTTAGTGGCCGATTGCGTGTGTGGTGTGGTGGGCACATCATTTCTAGTTGTGGTGGGTCAACATGAAGACTCATGGGTCGGTTCCATGCTGCGCCACATATAGGTTGGACCGAGACGTGTTATACGGAGACCCATGTGGAGGACTCGGCGTACAACACGAAGCTACCAGAGTCGCAGAGGACTCTATCCCCACTGGTGATAAGCCGACTATATATGATTTGTAACCCTAGGCCCTTAGTATGTTATACAAGCTTGGGGGCTAGTTCATCGATAGTATACACACACGCACAATGCCTGGTATTCACGTGTACTTTGTACACACCCCTAACACTAATATACAGTACCAGGAGTAGGCTCTTTCTTCAACTGCAAGGGTCCGATCCGAACTAGGGTAAAACTTTGCCTCGTATTACCATCCAGCCTAACAGCCAGGGATATCCTACCGAATGATATGATGAAATCATATCTACCAACTACTATTAGAGAGGTGTGTCGGGGGGGGGGGGCAATGTGTGCGAGAGAGGCCTAAAGATAATGTGCGTGCAGGAGACACGTAGGCACATATATGTGCGTATAGTGGGCTAGTAGAGACCATGCATGTGTATATATGCATGTGAGAGAAATAGTGTTTTTCAACTGAGATTAGTGAAAAGAGTGGTACATAGTAGTCAGAAAGAGAGATAGAGAAATAGAGAGAGCATGTGCGTGAGACACCCCGACACCCTGAGAGAGATTGTGAGCATGTGTGAAAGAGAAATGACGATGCATATGAAGTGTGTGCACTTATGCGTTAGATAGAGAGATATCTACGTGTAAAAGGAGATTCTATGCATTAAATTAAAATATAAATGGCATTATTATTTTTGGATGAGATCATTAATTTTGCAAAATTGTGTATGGATGAAAATCGGTCTATCAGACACCCATACTCTATTGAATTCTAGCATGTGCATATGTTTATTTCATAATATCGATCCATAGAGTGAGAGCGGTTTAAAATACATGCAATGGATGCTTTTGCAATTCATATATAAACATTAATTAGTGCACTCCATGTCGTTAGTGTGAAGCACTTTATACATTTGTCACTTGCATGGATACATTCCAAATTGCTAGCTATGAAATAAAATACATGTCGAATTCAGCATAAAGGGGGTTTCGAAGATTCAAATTCATAGGAAGTGCAATCATCTATTTGAACCTGAGATAATGGCATTTGTAAATCAGATGTAAAAGGGGGCATCAATCTTTGTTGTGAGTTTGAACATGGTATATATATTCATACGCATATCTAACTTTTTTTTGCAACCAAGGAGATTATACCTGGAACCATGCATGAACTGAGGTAAGTTGCATATTTTTTAATATATACTCGTGTACAATGTATATTAAAATATACCCCATCCATTCCAAAATAATCGTAGCTTTAGGATTTTAAGAGTAAAGATTTGTGAAGTTGACAAATCCTGAAAGTTCAATTCAAGAGAACCGAAAACGTTAATGCTTCTGCTCCCAAATATTGAACGAAGCGCCAAATAGGCCTCTAGTCACCGATACCACGCGAGACTAATGTTTTGGTGGTAGGAAATTACTGTCCTGACTCTGGCCCGTGTAGCCTATCGGCCCGATGTCCAAAGGTCTAAACCGGGGTAGGTTTGTAACTTCACTAAGACGCTAGTCTCAACCGCCTCCGAGAAGCATTCATACGCCGTGGGCGCCTAAACACCCATGCGCTCGGCCGAAATCTATCCCGCCCACATTTGGGACACCTGACATGACTGTCCTACCCCCAACCCGCAATATGTCCGAAATTTTAGATGGGGGCAAAGTTTGGAACTTTCCCCAAATTTCAAACAAGCGCGTCTCAAAGCGAAACATTGTTCCCCCTTAGTTCCCCGCCTCCCTCTGTTTCCCCATTCATACTCCATGGGCGCGAAAATGCCCTCTCCACCAGCTGCGAAACCCCAACCTCCTCCGTCCTCCACCCCATAGCGGCCAATCCACCATCGCCCTCCCCCATCACGCTGGAGCTGGTACCCCGACGTTGTCGTCCAACGCAACCACAACCGCAACGCCCTCAAGGACTTAGCAGCTGAAGCCGAGGCAGAGCTGCCTCCATGACGCCGACGCCGACGTGCGCTGTACCAGAACCACTCCGACCATGCCGTCCTGCGCCTCACTGCTGCGGCTCCACTGTCGCAACCGTCCACCGCACCGGAGCTGTTCCCGCTACGCTGTTGTTCGCCGCCTCGGATCTGCTTCCCCGCTGCCGACAGACGGCCACCGCACCACACTCAACAACTTGGCCATGGGTTCGTCCAAGGCTGCACCGTCCTCCACAACTTCAGGTTTCCGGCGAACAACAAGATCGTTGGAAAAACAAAAGGAGGACACAACACTGCCAACAGAAAGAGGTACTCATCTTCCCTTATCCGTGCAAATCTTACGTCTCCGCTCACACAGTATTCATCCCACGAAAGAAACTAGTTGAGAGCTTCTTACTACATCTTCTTCGTGATACTAAATGCACAAGGTTTCCTCCCTTTTACTATTTCACCTTTGCTAGAGGTCAGTAGCCTGTCTGGATTTCAATTCAGGGTCAGTCGAACCGCAATTAAAAGAAGCAGCACCCGCTTAGGCGCGCGAAGCACCTAGTCTGCCTATTCCCTGGGGAAGCGGCGCATCAGTGTCTATCATAGGGGTGTGGGCGCAGGAGCTGCTTGCGCCTGATGTGGAGGTAGGCGGGGCTTGAATGGATGGCCGGGGGGGGAGGTGCAAAGCACGGCGGTGCGGTGAGGTCGAGGGGAGGGCGCAGGCAGGGGAGGAATACTGGGCCGGTGGTCGCTGGCGTTTCGAGGAAGATCGTCAACACTGACTGGCTGGAGGTAGATGAAGGCGATCTCCCCGTTCTTTGTACATCGGACAGTGCAGAAAAAATGGACTGGCCTATTTGCTTTCAGTCAATTGTTATTTTCATAGAATCCTGTAGTAATTGAGTGTTCCATGCATGTTGTAGAGCTATCATATGTCTCCCGTCATTTATTTCTCACCGACCTGCTATCTGCTACCTTTACACTGTACTAATTGTGTACACACTTCACCCATACTCACACTATTGGTTTTTTATGCAAGGGTATTTCAAACTCTGACGCAGTGTTGATGAATGCAGAAAAGAAAAGACAGAAGTCGCTCCAGTGTAATTCGAAGATAAGTAGTAAGCATTTCAACGCTCTAATTGGTGCAGTGTCAGCAGTTCGAGACAGTAAAAGTAGCTCTGCAGTTGATGATCTCAATTTCCACACACAACCATCCCAGGTGCTTGCTTTAACTTCGCGCTGTCAAATGTGGTTGCATGTTGCATATGGTGTCTAGCTTGTATTGCTTCCAATTTGGTTAAATTGCATCTGCTTACTTTACACATTATACATTTGATAATGACATGCCTTCCTGTTTTTGATACATACTACATATGTCTATTTACCATGTTCGTACATCAAACTAATGCTCTTTTATATCCCTCGTCAATCACTTATGATGAGATAGTCACCCAGGTGGGTTACTGTGAGACGCCCTGCTCGTTTAAAGAGTGCAGTGTCATCCTCCCCACATGATTCTCAAGAAACAGCAAGGCTAAATGAAGATAGTCAACATAGCTCTCTAGTTGATCACCGCAATTCCCCCACACCACCATCACAGGTGCTTGCTCTTACTTGGCAGTGTGATATGTGGTTGCATGTTGCATATGGTGTCTACCTTGTAATGCTTCTAATTAGGGTAAGTTGCATCTGCTTAGTTAACACATTATACTTGTGAATATGACATGCCTTGCTGTTTTTGGTACATACTACGTCTTTATATTAACCATGTTCTTACATCAAACTACTTCTCTTGTGTATCCCTCGTCAGTGCTCCTAATTTGTTAAATTGCATCTCCTTAGCTTACACATTATACATGTGAATATGACACGCCTTCCTATTTTTGGTACATACTACATCTGCCTATCACACCATGTTCTTACATCAAACTACTGTTCTTGTGTATCCTGCGTCTATCGTTTATGATGAGACAGTCACGCACGTGGGTTAATATGAGACGCAATACTCTTATAAAGAATGCAATTTCATCCTCTCCACATGATTCTCAAGAAACAGCAAGCCTAAATGAAGATATTGAACGTTGCTCTGTACCTGAAGACAGCACTTCCCCTACACCACCATCGCAGGTGCTTGCTCCAAGTTCGCAGTGTGATATGTGGTTGCATGTTGCATACGGTGTCTAGCTTGTAATGCTTCTAATTAGGGTAAATTGCATCTGCTTAATTTACACACTATACCTATGAATATGACATGCCTTCCTATTTTTGGTACACACTACATCTATGTGTTAACCTTGTTCTTACATGAAACTACCTCTCTTCTGTATCCTGCATCAATTACTTATGATGAGTCACCTTTATTCATTGCATATTGCATATTATTTCTAGCCTGTTGCCATGTATTGCTTCTAGTTTGGTCAAATACATTTGTTAGGGCACCCTTTTAATTTGGCAGAGTGATATTGGTTTCATCTTTCATATGGTTTCTAGCTTGCATCGATTCTAACAAGTTCAAGCACCTTGTGCTTAGTTTACACTTTATACATCATACATGTCAATATGTCACGCCATCATGTTTTTCATACATATTCCATCCTCCTATCATGCGGCTGCCTTACATGAAAGTAGTGTTCGTCAGTATCATGCATCAATAAGTTCTGAAGAGCAAATTTTATTCATTTTTCTTGTGGGTTTGACTTGACAAGACAAAATCAAGAAACATGAAGGAAAAGAGTAAGGAAGGCGATGAAGGTGGTCCTCTGCAGCAACGTAAACAGAGCATCTATACCGATTCTCCTTGTACTGATAGTGCATTACATGGTCCAAGTCTCCGCTCCCCTACTCCACCATCCAAGGTGCTTGCTCTAACTTGGCAGTGTGATATCTGGTTGCATGTTGCATATGGTGTCTAGCTCGTATTGCTCATAATTAGTGTAAACTGCATCTTCTTAGCTTACACAAGATACATGTGAATATGACACGCTTTCTTGTTCTTGGTACATACTATATCTGTCTATCACACCATGTTCCTACATGAAACTACTCTTCTTGTGTATCCTGCATCAGTCACTTATGATGGGACACCTTTAAGTTGGCAGTGTGATATTGGTTTGCGACTTGAATATGATTTGTAGCACGTATTGCTTCTAGTTTGATGAACGCCACCTATGACGAGACAGTTTTAACTTGGCAGATTGATATTGATTGCACCTTCCATATGGTGTCTTGCAGTGTTTCTAATTTGTTGAAGTGCCTTCTGCTTAGTTACCACATCATAGGTGTGAATATGTCAAGCCATCCATTTTTTCGTACATATTCCATCCTTGTATCATGACTTTGCCTTTCATCAGAGTAGTGTTTGTCAGTATCATGCATGAATGAGTTCTGAAGAGCGAATGCTATTCCTTTTTCTTGTCGGTATGACCTGACAATGCAAAATCAATAAAGCTGAAGGAAATTGGCAAGGCATTGGATGATGGTGGTCCTTCCGACCAACTGAAATGGAGGTTCTCTATAGATTCTACTCCGCCATCCTCCCAACAAGATTCGCAAGACAAAGCAAGGCTAGACAGTCAACGTAGTTGTGTAGATGATGAGCACATCTCCCCTACTCCACCATCACAGGTGCTTGCTCTAACTTGGCACTATTATATGTGGTTCCATGTTGCATATGATGTCTAGCTTGTATTGCTTCTAACTTTGTTGAATTGCATCTGCTTACTTTACACATAATGCCCATGAATATGACATGTGTTCCTGTTTGTACATTAGACTACTATTCTTACTTATCCCGCATCAGTCACTAATGATAAGGCACCTTTAAGTCGCCACTGTGATATTGGTTGTGTCTTGCATATGATTTCTAGCATATACTGCTTCTAATTTGTTGAAACGCCATACAGTTTGAACTTGGTAGAGTGATATTGGTTGCATCTTTCATATGGTGTCTAGCTTGCAGTGCTTCTAATTTGTAGAAATGCCTTCTGCTTAGTTACCACATCATAGGTGTGAATATGTCACACCATCCTGTTTTTCATACATATTCCATCCTCGCATCATGTGTTTGCCTTTCATCTGAGTAGTGTTCGTCAGTATCATGCATGAATGAGTTCTGAAGAGCAAATTTTATTCCTTTTTCTTATCGGTTTGACTTCACAATGCAAAATCATTACAGCTGAAGGAAATTAGTCCGGCAGTGGATGATGGTGGTCCTTCGGAGCAACTCAAATAGGGGGTCTCTACAGATTCTACTCCGCCGTCCTCCCAACAAGATTTGCAAGACAACACAAGGCTGGACAGTCAACATAGCTGTGTAGATGATGAGCACATCTCCCCTACTCCACCATCACAGGTGCTTGCTCTAACTTGACACTATTATATGTGGTTGCATGTTGCGTATGATGTCTAGCTTGTATTGCTTCTAACTTGAATTGCATCTGCTTACTTTACACATAATGTCTGTGAATATGAAACATGTTCCTATTTCTAGAACATACGTGTACACGATGAGCACATCTCCCCTACTCCACCATCACAGGTGCTCTTACTTGGAACTATTATACGTGGTTGCATTTTCTGTATGATGTCTAGTTTGTATTGTTTCTGATTATGTTGAATTGCATCTGCATAGCTTACAACTTATACCTGCAACGATCACTTACCCATAAGACACATTTAACTTGGGACTGTGATGTAGGTTGCATCTTGCATTGTCTTCTAGCTTGTACTGCTTCTAATTTCTTGAAATGGCACTTACAACGAGACACTTTTTACCTGATAGAGTGATATTGGTTGCATGTTCATATGGTGCCTAGCTTTCATCTCTTCTAATTTTGTTGGAATGCCTTCCGCTTACTGTTTTTTCATACATATTCCATCCTCCTATCGTACATGTGAATATAAAATGCTGTTTTTTTATATATTCCATCCTCCTGCGCTTGCCTTACATCAAAGTAGTGTTCGTCTGTATTATGCATCAACCAGTTATGCAGAGCTAACTTTATTAATCTTCTTGTGGTTTTGACTTCATAAGGCAATATCAGAAAATAGGAAGGAAAATAGTAAGTTAGGGGATGTTGGTGGTACTCCGCACCGACGCAAGGAGAGACTCTCTAGATTTGCCACTGCTACTGCTAATGAAGTTGAAGTCCCAAGTCTACATGATGAGTTCATCTGCCGCACTCCACCATCGCAGGTGCTTGCTCTAAGTTGACAGTGTGATAATTGGTTTCATGTTGCATATGTTGTCTATCCTGTATTTCTTCTATTTTTATTAAATTGCACCTGCTGAGTTTATACATTATACATGTGCATATGACATGGCTTTCTGTGTCTAGAATACACTGCATCTATCTATCATACCATGTTCTTACATCAAAGTACTGCTATTGTGTATCCCGCATCAGTAACTCATGATTGGAAGCTTTTAACATGGCAGTTTGATAGTGGTTGCATCTTGCATTGATTTCTATGTTGTACTGCTTCTAATTTTTCGAATTGCCACTTATGACAAGACACTTTTAACTTGGCAGAGTAATATTGGTTCCATCTTTCATATGGTGTCTAGCTTGCATTACTTCTATTTTCTTGAAAATCCTTCTGCTTAGTTTGCACATCGTAGCTGTGAATATGTCATGTCATCCTGTTTTTCTTACATATTCCATCCTCATACGGTTGTCTTACATCAAAGTATTGCTTGTCTGTATCATGCATCAATGAGTTATGAAGAGTGATTTTATTCTTTTGTGTTGTGGGTACAGCTTGACATGGCAAAGTCAAAAAAGAGCAAGGAAAATAATATAGTAGGGAGTGTTGTTACTCGTCGGGTGAAACGGAAAAGGCTCTGCAGTCGAGATTCTCCTGGTACTTATAGTGCAGTAGAAGGTCCAAGTCCACGGGCTAAATCTACAAACACAGTATCACCCGCTCCACCAGCTGCAGCATCCGCTTCAATTGTACCAGCATGTCAACCAGTTACTCGTTCGTTTGCTCTGGAACTGGCCAGTTCCCAAGCTGCCTTCACACCTAACACTACTTCCGAAGCACTGTTGACACAATAGGACTTGGCAAGATCAGATGAACCTCATGAGCATCAACACCAAGATGGTACCTGACCAAGTCAAGTTGCAGTTGCATGCTCCTTTATATGTACTCTCACAGTTTGATGTACACTAACACTTTCCATATTCGTTGTTGAACTAGCACCACGGCGCAAGCGGAAACAAACATCAGGGATAATGCTTGACAGATTAACAAAATCAAAAGGAGGAAGAATGGAGATCCATTTTGAGGCAGGTTTAAAAAGGCCACGTGATGCTACAAAGTCAGCCAAGTTAGTATCAGAGGCAGTCGTTGCCGTTAGGTGTCATGCGCGTACCCTCCCAACGTCGATCCAGTACAGGAATGAGAAAGACAATACCCAGTTTAACACCTTCCTTGACCATTTATCTGTAAGTAATGTTATTCATCGCAATTAGTAATATTGTCTTGCTATGTCCCATACTTTCTAGCTTCCTCCTAATAAGACTCACATTCTTTTTTCAACAGATGAGGTTCAAGTTGGATCCGAAAGATGATGCAACTAAACAAGCATGCACTCATGTTTTTCAGTCTGCTCTGCAACAGTATCGGTACCACCTTAGAAAATCTCCCTTTGAAGGCAAGGCTAACAATGAAATCACCCAAACATCTCCAGCGGAATATATTACATATGAGGACTGGACAACCCTCGTTAAACACTAGTATGATCCAAAGTATTAGGTAGGCTATATGTATTTGATCAGACCACATATCAAACTTGTATTTATGTATGTGCCTTACAAGTGTATCTTCTTCTAGGTTAACTGTTTGAAGGACAAAACCAACCGTTCTAAAGTGAAATTCCAACAGACAGTAGGATCTCGTAGCTATATTCACTACTGGAAACTGGGAATTTGCCATCAGCCAGCTCTTTGCCATCTTCCAGCTGATGGCAAAGAACGTCTTTGCCATCTGCTTATAAAAAACAGATGGCAAAGAACTGACAGACCACAAAGAACATGGTTGCCATCAACCATTTCTTTGCCATCTGCTAGTGGATGGCAAATAATCTTTGCCATCTGCCAGCAGATGGCAAAGAGGTGGGTAGGGGTCCAGTGTTGTAACGGCCTGTCAACCCACCTATTTGCCATCTGCCAGCAGATGGCAAAGAATCTTTTCCATCTGTTGGCAGATGGCAAAGAAGTGGGTGGGGCCCAATGGGATGACGGCGCTGTAACCGTGTGATCTTTTAAGTTGTCCCTTCCATTCTGTACTTGATACGGGCAAAACCTTGAACTACTGGTGAATTCTATAACCAGCTTTTGTAGGATTGGCCATCATGTGTTTTCTTAATTTTAGGTGTCTTTGCAGTAACCTTAGTGATACATGTGTGTTTTTACTGAAAGTTCAATGTAGTTCTTTGTGCTATGGACTTATCAAGCATTTGACGACCAAGATATAGTGCACGGGTAGTCCTGCAGATAACTGGGAATAAGGCTTCACTTCAAATATGCATGATGATATCAAATTGTGCTATCCAAGTTGGTTTTATAACAAGAGAAGCCATCATAGTGTGCAACTTCCTTATTGTCATGTTTCAGTAATTCACACTTGTAGTATTAGTATTAGTTGTTGGCTTCTTGCTGTTGCTTTATTACTATGAGAAGAATCCAGAAATGGTATCAACTACTAGCATCTTGACATTGTTATTTTAATTAATTTGGGATTCACATGTGTCTATATATTGTTTATTTGAATAGAACGCTTCAGGATTTGCTAAGTGTAACCTTTTCAGTTCTACTATGTTCATAGTAGGTTTTTCCTTTATGCAAGTTAAACTGTTCCAACTTCTTGCCAGAAGTGGTCATGTAATGTCATCATTGAGCTTACATGTTGTAATTTTTATGGTCTGTCAGACATATCACCGATAATGAGATAATGAACCCGTGGTGGCAACTGGGCTAGGATATATACTCCGTCCATTCCGAATTACTTGTCGCACGTATGGATGTATCTAGATGTATTTTAGTTCTAGATACATCCATTTTAGTGATGAGTAATTTGGAACGGAGGGAGTAGTTGATTGCAATTCTTCATATCGTGTTGGTTAACTGTCAGATTTCTATACCCTACATTTTGCTTAGGATATTAACCTTACCTGTTTCGAGTTGGTGTTAATTACTTTTTCTTATATTTTGAATGAATTTTATCAAGCGTTTTTCATGGCCTCATCCCTTGGTGACATTTTCTTCTGATTTCGTTTTCAGTCGCTGTTATGACCCAAATACTCAAATACCATGTTGGGTGATGGAAGTGGACTTATGCTGGCTGAGTTGTCGACAAGCAGAACAACCACCCCTACATCCCAGCCTTTGTATTTCAGGTGTCGGCCGATGGCGGAATGAGATGCCAGGAACCTACCTTCCTTCTGCATTCATGAGGATTGGTTACTCATATATACATGGATGTGCGTACATGGCTAGGACTTATGTACGTGTCTGACCTGCCCTCTTTTACTTTTTCTTAGCATGAGGTCTGGACTACTGCTTATGTGTGTACGTGATCATGACTCTTTTTGATGGGCTATTTCTAATTCTTTCTATTTTTTAAGGGAATATTTCTAATTCTTTCTATGTCCCATTTTGTAGATTTCCTTCAGATCATGGAAGCTTGGGTTGATGGAGTGCTTGTCTTTAGTTTTTGTTTTGACTTTGTGAAACTTGCTACCTATGATGAAACTGTGTAATATTGATGAAACTATGTATATGTATGGATGAAACTTGCTACTATTGGTAAACTATTGGTAACATGTGTTGTATATGTGTTCGATATATATATGTGTTCATGACTATTGGTAATATGTGTTGAATATGCTATATTGGTCATATAAATATATTTGTGTTTGATTTTCTGTGAAAATGAATTGATATAAGAAAAAATATATTAAATGGGGAAATATAGGCACTTTGCCATCTGCTGGCAGATGGCAAAGAGCTTTGCCATCAGCTGGCAAATGACAAAGAGGCCACGTGTCATCTACATGTAAAATTTGGGCTGGCCTATTTGGGCCCTTTGCCATCTACCAACAGATGGCAAAGAGCTTTGCCATCTGCTGGCAGACGGCAAAGCATGCAGCCTTTGCCATCTGCTGGCAGACGGCAAAGTATGCTGTTAGCCTTCTAACGGGGCTAACCCCGTTAAGAGGCTTTGCCATCTGCTAGCAGATGGCAAAGCCACAGGCTCTTTGCCATCAGCCAGCAGATGGCAAAGAAGCCTTTACCGGCAGGGTTTCAGACGAACTGTTTGCCATCTGCTGGCAGATGGCAAAGCCTTTGCCATCCGCCGACCATGCCTTTGCCATCTGCCATGGCAGATGGCAAAGTGCCAGATTCCAGTAGTGATTGCACACTGCGAGGCTCTTGTAAATAGTTGCTACTTCCTTGTTTTTTTGTGCCATATTATCATATCTATATTGACTTGTTCCAAATACAGCGGAAAGCCCGTGCAGACCAAAAAGAACCTGAACCGAATGTGGTGTAAATCTTCAAGGATTGCCACACCAGCAAGATGAAGGGCATGAGCACACCAGTTCAAGCCGCTGTTGTAAGTCCTTACTCCTCCTGCCTTGAACTGATTGGTACTGTGATGTGTCATTTAACTACTTGGTTTGCAGCCAATGTCAGTTACTCTGTTCATTTTTATACATAGTTGTCTTAACGTATCATTTCACCTTACATGGTTTAAAAGAGATGAAGGATATTCTTTTGGTCTTGATCTGTAATCTAGTTGTTATGTTCACGTGCGCACACAATGATAAAATAGCCTATTTGTTTTATAGCTGTTTGCCCATGATATGAATGATGTCATACTATGTTCATCCTACTTTAAACCATGTCTCCTTATCCTTAGATGTCAATGAATGTGAGGAAATAGACAATACGGTAGACATGCTACATGGACATATGTTCCGAAAGTGATTTTATTATGTAGTTGGCACTACAATACAGGCTAATGTATTACAGTAGTTCACCAAAATAAGTTATGTATAAACGTTTAACCTACTTTTTTGTTTTTATCTCATTAGTAACTCACTGGTACACTAATCTACAAGTTCAATCTTTCAGGAAGCTATGGAACAAATGATTGAACAGCCACAACCACCTGAAGGCGATGAGGCTACTACAGGCACAATGTCACCTCTTGCTGCAGTGCGTCAGTATCTCTCCACTAACAGTGCAAAAAGCACCTTCCTGCGTAATTCTGGGTTGGTTGTCAAGGTAACCTCATCCAAATCGCCTACTGAACAAAATCTTCCTGCTAGACACAGTGATATATCTGTGCTCCAAACACAAGTGCAATCCCTAATGGACATTGTTTCGGAAACAAGAATAGTGGTTGAGAAATGCCATCAAGATATGAATGGTTTTGAAACCAGACTATCAGACATTCGCTTCGTTGTTGAAGAGCAATGGCGGAAAAAAGGTGGATATCGTGCTGCTCCATCAGATTCTATAGCCTGAAACATTAGCACTTAGGTCAAATGGTCTGTGCTTCTATACATATGATGGTGCTTTTATCTCGAAGGACTGTAAACTTTATGCCAACAGGCCTTTTGTTGTATGATTGGAATTTATTTTGTTGTGATACAACATTTATGATGCCACCACAGGCTGCAGTAATTATGACGCTATTTTTGTGTAGTGTAGGTTTATCTTAGTAATGTATTCGGACGAAAGCTTCGTAGGAGCCCAACATGCCAACATTCGTCGGGCCCATTCCAATTGGGCTAAAAACGATTACGGGCCGAAATTGGCATGTAGCCCACTAAAAATATCTGGGCTTAAATTAGCATAAGCTTTCAAATTTTTCTGGTAGGCCTGTGCCCATAGTGGGCCTTTAACAGGCCTAGACATAATTTGGGTCCTCAGTAAAAGTAGGCTGTTTACAAGTGTAAATATGTGGAGCCCATAAAAAACATGGGCCTTTAATAGACCGAAAGTGAGATTGGGCCCTGATTGTGCCAAATAACCCACTGGACTTAGCAGGCCGAAATGGTGGCCCATTTACGATGCGGATATTTGACAGGCCGAAATTCGGACCGGCCGTAAATTTGGACAGGCTAGATTATCATCATTTTTATATGGGCCGTTAATGGGCCCGATATGACGTTGGGCCACATATGGCCCATGGTTTACGTCCGGCGTTAACGGGCCGAAAATGACAACAGACCGAAAGTGGGCCAAATCTATAGTGGGCCTCTAACAGGCCGAATGACAGACATGGCCGAATATGACCCAAATCCTTCACAGTCATTTATGGGCCAAGATTTTTGATGGCATGTAAATGGGCCCAAATGAAGCCGGACCTTTAATAGGCTGGAAATACACCGGGCCATAATCCGGCCCAATTACTTAGCGGACTGTTAACGGGCTAGAAGTGATGATGGGCCACATTGATGACAAGTTTAGACCAGACCATTGATGGGCCGATTTGACAGAGAATGTTGGGCCTTTAGCTAGCTCGGCCCATTATGGTCTGCAGAATCTTGTGGGCCTTTAGCTGGGCCGGCCCATTGTGGTCCGCAAAATCTTGTGGGCCTTTAGCTGGGCCGGCCCATTATGGTCCGCTAAATCTTATGGGCCTTCGGTTGGGCTGACCCATTTAAACTTTGTGGGCCACTTTTGGGCCGGTCCACGTGTCAACATATCATAGGCCCATCTCGACCGTTGGATGAGTGACACCTGTGCCAACGCGGAGCTGATACGTGGATCTGTCAGCCAATGAGAATTTTACACGTGGAAAATTGGCATTGGTCGTGGCTGTTAACGGGTTATCGGATCCAAAATCTGACCCGATAGCTTAACGGTGTTCCGTTATGGTGGATGCCACGTGTCGGTCACCCTTGATGAAAGCACTTCTGTTACGTGCGATTTATCGTCATGGAAGTGGACACTTCCGTGATGATAATTTTGGTAATGTCATGGAACACTTCTACGACAACACAGGTATGACTATCTTGATTCTGTCATAAATTTGTCATGGATGTACATGCATGACAAAAAACGCGACCTACTGTGACAAACATGTATCATCACAGAAGTGTATTTTTTTGAAGTGGAAGGACTTGCAAGATGTATTGGAAAACAAAGCAGGACAGTCAAGATCGATCTACGGATCACGGGGGCGCGCCCCAATGCGTGGCAAGGATCGTCACGCCAGATACACTAACAAATCCGGCTGGTCCGAATATAATGAAGCCCGGCATAGAGGCGCCGCACATCCCCCATGCTTCACTGATGAAGTAATGGATCATGAATTCCCGGAAGGGTTTAAACTCGTGAACATTGAATCATATGATGGTACCACAGACCCCGCAGTATGGATAGAAGATTTTTTTCCTCTACATTCACATTGCCCGCTGAGATGATCTAAATGCCATCAAGTACCTCCCACTAAAACTAAAGGGACCGGCTCGGCATTGGCTGAATAGCTTGCCGGCAAATTCCATCAGGAGTTGGGAGAACCTGGCAGACGCATTCCTTGGAAACTTCCAGGGCACTTACGTGCGACCATCGGATGTTGGTGATCTGAGTCACATAACCCAGCAGCTCGGAGAGTCAGCCAGGAAATTTTGGACCCGGTTCCTAACCAAAAAGAACCAAATCGTCGACTGTCCGGATGCCGAAGCCCTAGCGGCCTTTAAGCATAACATACATGACGAATGGCTTGCGCGACATCTCGGCCAGGAAAAGCCAAAGTCCATGACAGCCCTCACAACACTCATGACCCGCTTTTGCGCGAGCGAGGATAGCTGGTTGGCTCGTAGCAACAATACAACAAGCAATCTCGTCACATCGAAAGCCAAGGATAGCAACGACAAATCACGGCGCAACAAACACAAGCGCCGCAAAAACGGTGATAATGCCGAAGACACGTTAGTCAATGCTGGATTTAGCGGCTCCAAGTCCGGTCAGCAGAAGAAACCATTCAACAAAAACAATTCAGGCCCGTCCAGTTTTGACCGCATACTCCATCGTCCATGCCAAATTCATGGCACCCCTCGAACACCAGCCAACCACACCATTAGAGAATGATGGGTCTTCAGACAAGCTGGCAGGTCAAACACCGAAAACTAGGGGAAGGGGTCTCAAGGGGACGACGGCGAGGAAGAGCCCCGATCACCAAATACAGGAGGACAGATGAAGCTCCCTTCCCAGGTGAAAATGGTGAATATGATATGTGCAAGCCACATTCCCAAAGGGAAACGTGCACTAAGGGAGGTCTATACAATCGACCCAAAGTTCAACCGATGGTCCTCTTGCCCGATCACTTTCAATCGCAGGGACCACCCTACCAGTATCCTTCATAGCAGTTCGGCCGCACTGGTCCTTGACCCTATTATTAAAGGATTCGACCTCACATGAGTCCTTATGGACGGAGGTAGCAGCCTGAACCTACTATACCAGGATACAGCGCGCAAAATGGGCATCCAGTCCTCAAGGATCAAGCCCACAAAAACCACCTTCAAAGGTGTCATACCAGGTGTAGAGGCCTATTGCACGGGCTCAATCACACTGGAAGTGGTCTTTAGATCCCCGGACAATCACCGTACCGAAGACTTAGTCTTCGACATCGTCCCCTTTCGCAGTGACCATCAAGCACAGCTCAGACGAACCGCGTTCGCTCGGTTCAACGCGGTGCCACATTATGCCTACCGTAAATTAAAGATGCCCAGTCAACGCGGCGTCATCACGGTTAATGGCAGGTCCGGACTCCCCCTCACGACCGAAGAATCTACCACCGCTCTAACAGCAAGAACAACGGATGTCACCTTCCAGCCGAACATCGAGTCTACGACCAAGTTCCCGGACACCGTCAAAGGAGTCTGAACTACTGCACAACAGGATAGCCCGGTTCGCCCGGAGCTTAATTAAAAACACTCCGGAAAAAGAAAATACAAGCCACATATGGCGCTTAACCGCCCTGCAGTGCAAAACAATTTCTTGCATTTTCTTTGCAGGTTCACCTATACATAGGCCAGGATGGATGACGCGGAAACAGTTCGAGCGCATAAGGGAATCTCTAGATAGTTCGAACACCTTCATGATAGTTCGGCACCCCGAACTTATAGCATTATATGCATCAGCTCCGAATCATGTCTTGGGTCAATAGTTGGGTTTGCCAGGCTCCTATATTTTGGTACCTTATGTTCTGCTATATCGGCTAAGGTAGCACTAGGAGAACTACTGTGATTGTGTCCCGGTTCTTCCGGACGAGCACCTCAGTAGAGAAAGCCGAAAACTGACTGTCATGATGTAGCGAGAGCTGGTCAGTTGTTCGAGAGGTTCTAAAATCTTTAAGGATTTCTTCCGCATAATGCTATAACCAATGCATCGTACGATGGATCGGCCTTTTCCAATCAGGCGCTTAAAGAGCCCCTCGTGCGGACTTCCGAACACCAGGGGCTGCGCCTACCTTCCTCAAAAAACTCATATGGCTAAGTGAGAGTGATAAAAGCCCTATAGTCCGATTGCCTGGTTCGCTGTGCTGAACGCCTCCTTTAGGGACCCAAAACTGGAATAAAGAGTGCTCAGGTTTATCCCGAACACCCCCATACTCACTACATGGGGGCGGAAGCCAATGACTGGCCGACTCTCAGGATTATTATATACAACGGCCGCACAGGATGAAAAACTTTCATACGACAAGCAATAATTAATGACCTTGTTCAAATATTACAAAGGAAAAAACATGACCGTATTCACGAAAATATAATGTCCTTGGTGGACTGCTCCGCCGCAAGGCGGGCCCCTTTCAAGATACCTTCATCATACAGTTCGGGCTTGCGGCGCTCTTTCCCCTCTGGTGGTCCTTCAGTCATTAGCTTTTCTGCATCCATCTTCCCCCAATGCACCTTTGCGCGGGCGAAGGCCATTCACGCACCTTCTATGCAGACCGACCACTTGATGACTTCGAGTCGAGGGCAGGCACTCACAATCCGCTTCACGAGCTTGAAGTAACTGCTTGGAATCGGCTCGGCAGGCCACAGCCAGATAATCAAATCGTTCATGGCTAGCTCGGCCGCTTTATGCAGTTCGACCAGCTGCTTCAGCTGGTCGGAAAATGGCACCGGATAATTCGGCGCCAGATACTACATCCAAAAAAGCTTATCGGCACTATTCCTCTCTTTGGCTCGATAGAATTGGGCAGCGTCAGATATGCTGCGTGGCAGCTCCGCAAATACCCCTGGAGAAATCAGAATTAAACTCTCAACTTGATTTTCTCCTTTCAAAATACTCGCTCTGTACAGAAAAAGCCTTACCAGCCGCAATCTTCCTTGCCTCCTGGATTTCCTTTAGGGCACCTTGGGCTTCCCCCCGGGCATCACTTGCGGCTTGGCGAGCCTGGGAGAGTTCGGATTCTCTCCCTGCTAAAATCTTCTCCAATGTCTCGCATTTCCACATGGCCTCTTGAAGCTCTCGCTCAGCCTCAATAACTCTAGCCTCGTGTTTTTCACGAAGAGCCTGCTCCATGGCTACCTTCTTCTCGGCTTCGGCCACAGCCTTCCTGAGAGCCTCAATTTCGTCCGTCACTCCTAGAGCACATTATTAAAATATTTTCATCATGTACACTTATTCATTTGTGCTACATAAACAAGGTTTCTACATACCTTGATTATCCTCCAGCTGTCTCTTTACTTGGCCAAGATCTGCTTCGGCCCGCTCCAGACTATGCCTCAATCCAGATACTTCTGCAGCATGAGAGGCAGCAGTCGCTACAGATGCCTGCTGATTAAAAAGAGTACTATATTCATCAAGTGAGTCTCCTGCGAGCATGAGTGTGATCCTCTGTTCGGCTGTTTCTCTCACCGGATAGTGTATTAGGGGCTGCTATCTACACCATGACACTCTCCCAAAAACTCATAAAACATACCTCAAAGCCTCTTATGAGGCTGATACAGGATTCATTCATTCCACTCTCAGTGGACTGAATCTTCTCAATCACTGCACCCATAAGGGCACGGTGTTCATCAACGATGGAGGCACCCTTCAGCGCCGCCAATAAAGTATCCGGCACCTCTGGTTGGACAGAGGCGGTCGGTGGAGCAGGCATAACTCCTCCAGGTGGGGGAGGCGGTCTGTCTGACTCGGGGACCATGTGGGTCTCAAGAATCATGTCCGGCTGGGGTCCGGATTCAAGATGACCCCCACCATCGACGCCCACGGGAGCTTTCTCTCCCGTGTGCCCAGCCCCTGAAGTATGGCCTCCTGGCGCCGCCTTTGCGACCTTTTCCCCTCCTCCATGGCCTGGGTCCTTCTGGGACGAAACCTCAGTTTCATTCCTACGTTTGGAGGAGGAGGCCTTTGGGGGTGTTCCGCTCTCCATAGCATCCGAACCCAGCAGATCCTCTGACGAGGATTGTTCGGTGTGGGGCTTCGTCGGACTGAAAAAAGCACGGCTTAGATTAGAATGTGATGCCTTGATGAGTCCGGACGCAGGAGTGTGTTCGGATTTTATACTCACGAGTTCACCAGGGGCTCGGCCCTGGGATCCCACTCCGGGTTGCTGTCGGCGGCTCCGGCGGACTCCTCTTGTAGAGAAGTTTTCCCCCTCTTAGGTGGCTTGGCCTCCAAGGATGTGGAGGCCGTCCTTTTCTTTCTTTCCCCGTGGGGGATTTGTCTCCCTCCTCCTCCTCATCCTCGGAGGAAGAATGGGCATTGGACTCTCCTGATCTTGCGTCCAAAGCGCCATGACGACGGAGGCCGCCCTTGGTCTTCTTGGCCTCATTTCCGGCCTTCTTCTTCGGTGCCTTGTAAGCCACCGGGACCAGCATCTTTGTCAGAAGTGGGCCAGCCGGTTCTTCTGGTAGCGGGGCCAGACAGTAGATCCGCCCCGCCTTCTTTGCCCAGCCCTAGGAAATTTGGGGGAAAACACTTCAGGAATTTTCTTAAAGAATGTGCGAATGAAACACACGAACTATCAACAAGCGATCACTTACCGAACTAGCCGAGCGGGACAGTTGGTACCCGCGGTCCTCAGCCGAGTCCGGCCATGGTTTGTCAGACTTGAAATTCACCTTCCAAATGTCCTTATGTGAAGAGCCAAAGAGCTCTGACAAGGTCTAGTGCTTGGCCGGGTCGAACTCCCCTAGATTGCAAGCCCGGTGTTGACAAGGTAGAATCCGGCGAACTAACATCACCTGGACTACATTGACGAGCTTGTCAGACGAAGCCCAGTTCAGGCCCTTCTTGTGCCAGGACGTAAGTTGCAGGGGGGCACCGGATCTGAACTCTGGAACGGCGGTCCATTCCTTGCCATGCGGCTCGGTGATGTAGAACCACTGCTCCTGCCACTCCTTGATGGAATCATTGAAAGTTCTTGTCGGCCATGTAACATTGGGCACCTTGCTCATCATAGCGCCTCCGCATTCGGCATGCTCGCCACTCACTACCTTGGGCTTCACATTAAAAACCTTCAGCCATAAGCCAAAGTGCGGCGGGACGCGGAGAAAGGCTTCGCACACGACGATGAATGTCGATATGTTGAGGAAAGAATTGGGAGATAGATCATGGAAATCAATCCCATAATAGTACATGATGCCACGAACAAATGGGTGGAGGGGAAACCCTAGCCCGCGGATAAAATGAGGGAGGAACACCACCCTCTCGTGGGGTTCCAGAGTTTGGATGATCTGTCCCGCCGTCGGGAGACGGTGGCTAATTCTCTTGGCCAGATACCCAGCCCCCCAAAGCTTTTTGATAACCTTCTCCCGGACGGTAGAGGCCATCCACTTGCCTCCTGCTCCAGATCCGGACATCTTCAGGAAGCCTTTTTGGGCGGAGAAGAGGAGCGCTTGGGCACTAGGGCTCGAGCGGAAAGGAATGGATGAATAGAGAAGGGCGTGGGTGAAAAGGGAAGTTCTTATCCCCTTATAAAGGCAGCAAGAATCCTGCGCCTCCCCACTTGCCCGTTAAAATCGCTTATTCCCCAAATGCCATGTTTGATGGCACGGTTGGGTTACCCACACCCGTATTGATGAGAATTCCATGATAAGGGGTACACGATCTCTGCTTTAACAAGACGTGCCAATAAAACCGCCTCACAGCACGTGTAGTGGCCGGTTAGGAAAAATGGTTCGAATAAAGACTGGGTCGTGGTGGGATATCTCGCTATGAAAAGCTGTCAGCGGATTAAATTTGTGGAAAATTATACTCTCTACGGTGGTATGTGGAATTTGTTTTACAGAGCCAGACACGATTCTCGTGTTACAAATCTTCTATGGAGTATTTAGAGAAGAACCTGCCTTGCAATGCCGAAGACAATCTGCGCTGGACTCATCGCCATTGAAGCCTGGTTCAGGGGCTATTGAGGGAGTCCTGGATTAAGGGGTCCTCGAACAGACGGACTATATACTTTGGCCGGACTGTTGTACTATGAAGATACAAGATTGAAGACTTCGTCCCGTGTCCGGATAGGACTCTCCTTTGCGTGGAAGGCAAGCTTGCATATTCGGATATGTAGATTTCCTTCTCTATAACCGACTCTGTGTAACACTAGCCCCCTTCGGTGTCTATATAAACTGGAGGGATTAGTCCGTAGGACAAGAACAATCATAATCATACGCTAGCTTCTAGGGTTTAGCCTCTATGATCTCATGGTAGATCAACTCTTGTAATACTCATATCATCAAAATCAATCAAGCAGGAAGTAGGGTATTACCTCCATCGAGAGGGCCCGAACCTGGGTAAAACATCGTGTCCCCTACCTCCTGTTACCATTAGCCTTAGACGCATAGTTCGGGACCACATACCCGAGATCCGCCGGTTTTGATACCGACAGCAGGTGCACAAGTTTGATCACTGATAATTTCAATCACCCTTTCTAGCATGATTATATGTCACAACAATAGTTCATCTCATAAAACTTCTCATGAACAAGTAACAAGCAATTCACATGTTAAAGCATAGACCATAAACTTTCTTGAAAAATAGCAAACTTCATTCTCAGTCATCAAACAATTACAATTCATCCTATTTTCAGGAAGGGTCAATGTCAGAGCTTTGATTTAGCAAACTCCACATACTCAGCTATCATATAGTCTCCTACAATTGCTAACACTCACGCAATACTTATGGTTATGGAGTTTTAATCGGACACTGAGAAAGATAGGGGCTTATAGTGTCGCCTCCCAATGTATTCACCTTTGGGTGATGTCAACAATAACAGTTCACGCTAACTTACATCCAATTGGATATATATATATCAAGATCTTTCCAACACGAGGTGCTTTCCAAAGAATAAAATGAAAAAGGAAAAGGTGAAGATCACCTTCACTCTTGCATAAAGTAAAAGACATAAAGTAAAAGATAGGCCCTTCACAGAGGGAAGTAGAGGTTGCTATGCGCTTTTATGGTTGGATGCACAAAATGTTAATGCAGAAGAACATCACTTTATATTGCCACTTGTATATGGACCTTTATTATGCAGTCCGTCGCTTTTATTGCTTCCATAACAAGATCGTATAAAGCTTATTTTCTTCACACTAATAGATCATACATATTTAGAGAGTAGTTTTTATTGCTTGCACTGATGACAACTTACTTGAAGAATCTTACTCAATCCATAGGTAGGTATGGTCGACTCTCATGGCAAAAACTGGGTTTAAGGATATTTGGAAGCACAAGTAGTATCTCTACTTGGTGCAAGGAATTTTGGCTAGCATGAGGGGTAAAGGCAAGCTCAACATGTTTGAATGATCCATGACAATATACTTTAATTGAGATGTGAGAAAACATAACCCATTATGTTGTCTTCCTTGTCCAACATCAACTCTTTAGCATGTCATACTTAATGAGTGCTCACAATTATAAAAGATGTCTAAGATAGTATATTTATATGTGAAATCTCTCTTCCTTCAATATTCTTTCATGAATTGTTCAAATGACCAATACAATGCTTGCTAACCTTCAATAAATTTACAACCTCTACTTTTTAGATGTGAAGTCATTACTCCCCATGGGATAAGCAAATGAAACATATATAATTTCAGATTTATGACATTCAACTCATTCAACCATTTACTCAAAGTATATAAGTGAAGCACACGAGTAAATGGCAAACTACTCCAAAAAGATATAAGTGAAGATTAATGAGTAGCTAAATAATTATGTAACTATATGAAGACTCTCTCTCATTAAAGAATTTTAGATCTTGGTATTTTATTCAAACATCAAGCAAAACAAAATAAAATGACATTGCAAAGATAACACAACACATGTGAAGAAGCAAAAACTTAGGCTCAATCGATACTAACCGATAGTTGTTGAAGAAGAAAGGCGGGATGCCTACCGGGGCATGCCCAAGCTTAGATGCTTGAGACTTCTTGAAATATTATCTTGGGGTGCCTTGGGCATCCCCAAGCTTGAACTTTTGTGTCTCCTTAATTCCTCTCATATCATGGTATCTCTTTTTATCAAAAGCTTCATCCACAACAAACTCAACAAGGACTTGTGAGATAGGTTAGTATAAACCAATGCAAAAACCTTATCATTTTATACCGTAACAAATCACTAAAATTATTATTCAACATTTCATACTAAATGCCTCTACATATTTAATACTCCTATCCTCAAATAGAATCATTAAACAAGCAAGCATATGAAAACAATGCAACCATAATAGCAATCTGACAAAACAGTATAGTCTGTAAAGAATGCAAGATTCATGATACTTCTCTAACTCCAAAAATTATGAGAAAAATACTATGCTGTACAAGATTTATCAGATCTCATTATGCAAAAAGTTTCAACATTATACTATTCTCTGAATTTTCTAGGGAATTTTTGCAACAGCGGTAAACTTTCTGTTTTCAAACAGCAACATGTATACTAGCAAAATAAGCATGGTAAAGGCTATCCTTGACATTTTTATTGAAAATATAGATGCAAAACATTATTATAAATAACAGCAAGCAAATACTAACAAAAGAAAATGACGCTCCAAGCAAAACACATATCATGTGGTGAATAAAAATATAGCTCCAAGTAAAGTTACCGATGAACGAAGACGAAAGAGGGGATGCCATCCGGGGCATCCCCAAGATTAGGCTCTTGGTTGTCCTTGAATATTACCTTGGGGTGCCTTAGGCATCCCCAATCCTAGGCTCTTGCCACTCCTTATTCCATAGTCCATTGTATCTCTACCCAAAACTTGAAAACTCCACAACACAAAACTCAACAGAAAACTCGTAAGCTCCGTTAGTATAAGAAAATAAAACCACCACTTAGGTACTGTAATAAACTCATTCTAAATTCATATTGGTGTAATATCTACTGTATTCCAACTTATCTATTGTTCATACCCTCCGATACTACTCATAGATTCATCAAAATAAGCAAACAACACATAAAAAACAGAATCTGTCAGAAACAGAATGGTCTGTAGTAATCTGTATCAAACGTATACTTCTGGAACTACAAAACTCCTACAAAATTAGGAAGTCCTGAGGAATTTGTGTACCAATCCATATCAAAACGAATCAGATCAGAATCATGTTTGTGTGAATTATCAAAACTAATTTACTGGGTGCAAAAGTTTCTGATTTTCAGCAGGATCAACACAACTATCACCGTAAGCTATCCTAAAGGTCTTACTTGGCACTTTATTGAAACAAAACCTATAAAACATAATTACTACAGTAGAATAATCATGTGGACACACAAAAACAGTAAGGGTAAATATTGGGTTGTCTCCCAACAAGCACTTTTCTTTAATGCCTTTCTAGCGAGGCATGATGATGACAATGATGCTCACATAAAAGATAAGAATTGAAACATAACGGGAGCATCATGAAGCATATGACTAGCACATTTAAGTCTAACCCACTTCCTATGCATAGGGATTTTGTGAGCAAACAACTTATGGGAACAATAATCAACTAGCATAGGAAGGTAAAACAAGCATAACTTCAAAACTTTAAGCACATAGAGAGGAAACTTGATATTATTGCAATTCCTACAAGCATATGTTCTGCCCTCATAATAACTTTCAGTAGCATCATGAATGAATTCAAAAATATAACCAGTACCTAAAGCATTATTTTCATGATCTAGTTGCATAGAAATTTTACTACTCTCCACATAAGCAAAATTCTTCTTATTCGGAATAGTGGGAGTATCATAAGAGACTTGAATACTATAAATTGTTTCCACATTAAAAGAGTAATGTTCAGAGAAAGGGTAATCATAATCATGACAAGTTTTATAAATATAATCATCACTACTTCGTATAGCATAAGTTTCATCACAATAATCATCATAAGTAGCAACTTCGTTCTCATCATAATTGATTGAAACCTCTTCCAATATAGTGGAATCATCACTAAACAAAGTTGACACTCTTCCAAATCCACTTTCATATTCATCACAATAAAATTCAACATCCTCCAAAATAGTGGGATCACTACATCCTAAAGTTGACACTCTTCCAAACCCACATTCATCAATATAATCATCATAGGTAGGAGGCATGCTATCATCATAACAACTTTGCATATCAAAACTTGGGAGGCTAAAAATATCATCTTCATAAAACATAGCATCACCAAGCTTGGGAGAAACATTAATTTCAGCAAATATATTCTCAAATAAGTCATCCTCATCAAACATAGCTTCCCCAAGCTTGTCTCTTTTCATATCATAAGCATAATCACTCTCATCGTTAATAGTATGGATAGCACCAATAGTATAGCAATTATCATCATCACAATGAGTAGTAGGGGCAACATCATTCGGAAGGGATACCTTTTTACCTTTGTTGTTCCTTCTTTTCTTTTTATTCTTCACATTATGTGTGGGTTCAACCTTCTTGTTTTAGCTCCTTATTGATGAGATTGGTTGAATAGAAAACTCCTCCTCGTTACCCGATTCATCATAAGAAATAATAGGAGGATATTGGGAAGTCTCTTCCCTATCATTAGTATTCTCATCATCTTCTATTAGCTTTCTTTTCTTTATGTAATTGGCAATATAAGGATTTTCAATGCAATTCAACGCACAATACAAATAAATCTTCTCTAGATCAGTATCAAGGAATTTCTCATGGGCAAATTCTGGAAGGTCCTTAATTAAACGTTTCAATTGTTCATAACCCAAAAGCAAACTAAGTTCATTATAATGAGCAGGGGAGATCAAATCATCAAAAAATTTGGACATGATTCGATCATGAAACAATTTGCATTGGAGATGTAAATGACCACGTTCATTGCAAAGTTCACAAGTACGGCAAAGGAAATTCAAATTTTCAGCACTAGCATTAAGCCTTTCTTGCAACCCTTTAGTTTCTAAATTCTTATGCCTCTTGCAATATCTATTTTCCCTATTTGGTATGTACTTGCAAACCCAATCTACTCCACAAAAATCGACATGCTTATAAGAGATATTTTCATCATAACTAGTGCAATCATCATTAGTACTATGGTTATTCAAAGAGTTCATACTAACAAAATTGCAATCATGCTGATCATTCAAAGATTTAGTACCAAGCATTTCAATGCATTCTTCTTCTAGCACTTGAGCACAATTTTCCTTTCCACCATTCTCATGAAAGATATTAAAAAGATGAAGCATATGAGACAAACTCAATTCCTTTTTTTTTAATTTTCTTTTATAAACTAAACTAGTGATAAAAAAAGAAACAAAAAGATTCGATTGCAAGATCTAAAGATATACCTTCAAGCACTCACCTCCCGGCAACGGCGCCAGAAAAGAGCTTCATGTCTACTACACAACCTTCTTCTTGTAGACATTGTTGGGCCTCCAAGTGTAGAGGTTTGTAGGACAGTAGAAAATTTCCCTCAAGTGGATGACCTAAGGTTTATCTATCCGTAGGAGGCATAGGATGAAGATGGTCTCTCTCAAGCAACCCTGCAACCAAATAACAAAGAGTCTCTTGTGTCCCCAACACACCCAATACAATGGTAAATTGTATAGGTGCACTAGTTCGGCGAAAATATGGTGATACAAGTGCAATATGGATGGTAGATATACATTTTTGTAATCTGAAATAATAAAAACAGAAAGGTAACAAGTGGTAAAAGTGAGCGTAAACGGTATTACAATGATAGGAAACAAGGCCTAGGGTTCATACTTTCACTAGTGCAAGTTCTCTCAACAATAATAACATAGATAGATCATATAACAAGCCCTCGACATGCAAAAAAGAGTCACTCCAAAGCCACTAATAGCGGAGAACAAACATAGAGATTATGGTAGGGTACGAAACCACCTCAAAGTTATTCTTTCGGATCGATCTATAAAAGAGTTCATACAAGAATAACACCTTAAGACACAAATCAACCAAAACCCTAATGTCACCTAGATACTCCATTGTCACCTCAAGTATCCGTGGGCATGATTATACGATATGCATCACACAATCTCAGATTCATCCAACCAACACAAAGTACTTCAAAGAGTGCCCCAAAGTTTCTACCGGAGAGTCAAGAACGTGTGCCAACCCCTATGCATAGGTTCATGGGCGGAACCCACAAGTTGGTCACCAAAACATACATCAAGAGGCACATGATATCCCATTGTCACCACAAATAAACACGGCAAGACATACATCAAGTGTTCTCATAAAAGACTCAATCCGATAAGATAACTTCAAAGGGGAAACTCAATTCATCACAAGAGAGTAGAGGGGGAGAAACATCATAAGATCCAACTACAATAGCAAAGCTCGGGATACATCAAGATCGTGCCATAGAGAGAACACGAGAGAGAGAGAGAGATCAAACACATAGCTACTGGTACATACCCTCAGCCCCGAGGGTGAACTACTCCCTCCTCGTCATGGATAGTGCCGGGATGATGAAGATGGCCACCGGTGATGGGTTCCCCCTCCGGCAGGGTGCCGGAACGGGCTCCCGAGAGGTTTTTCGTGGCTACAGAGGCTTGCGGCGGCGGAACTCCCGATCTATCTTGATATTCGATGGTTTTAGGGTACGTAGGCTTATATAGGAGAAAGAAGTCGGTCGGGGGGTGCTCGAGGGGTCCACGAGACAGGGGGCCGCGCCCTGTAGGGGGGGCGCCCCTATCTCTTGGGCTCCTCGAGTATCTTCTGACTTGATCTCCAAGCCCCCAGGATGATATTCTTCCAAAAAATCACGATGCCGAAGGTTTCATTCCGTTTGGACTCTGTTTGATATTCCTTTTCTTCGAAATATTGAAACAGGCAATAAAGCAGCAATATGGGTTGGGCCTCTGGTTAATAGGTTAGTCCCAAAAGTAATATAAAAGTGTATAATAAAGCCCATAATCATTCAAAACAGGTAATATAATAGCATGGAACAATCAAAAATTATAGATACGTTGGAGACGTATCATCGAGCCACAGGCTCCAGCATGGGCGCAGCACACCGTCCGATTCCTCCAAATGGGAGAGCTTCCTGAGGAGCAGGAAGACGCAGAGAGAGTAGCCCGCCGGTGTGCTCTGTACCAATTCATTGACAACGTCTTGTACAGAAAAAGACCGAATGGGGTGAAATTGAAGTGCATCTCCCGGGGGAAAGGACTGGAGCTGTTCGCAGAGATATATGGAGGCATATGTGGCTCCCACATAGGGTCAAGGGCCCTTGCTGGCAAGGCTTTCCAGCAAGGTTTCTTCTGGCCCACCACCCTCCAGGATGCAACGACACTAGTAACCAAGTGTGAAGCATGCCAATTCCATTCAAAGAAACTTCATCAACCAGCTCAAGCCCTTCAAACCATCCCTCTCTCCTGGCCCTTCTCGGTCTGGGGGATCAACATATTGGGCCCCTTCCCCCGTGCCGTCGGGGGGTTTGAGTACTTGTACATCGCAATCGACAAGTTCACAAAGTGGCCAGAGGTGGAAGCAGTGAGGAAGGTGACATCGCAGTCAACCATCAAGTTCTTCAAAGGACTGCTTTGCCATTTTGGTGTACCCAACATGATCATCACCGACAACGGCACACAGTTCACAAGCCATGCCTTCATGCAATATATTGAAGATCTCAGCAGCAAGGTCTGTTTTGCTTCTGTGGCACAACCACGGAGCAACGACCAAGGGGAGAGAGCAAATGCTGAAGGTCTTCGATGCTTGAGAACGAAGACTTTTGACAGGCTGCGCAAGAGTCGAAGGCGCTGGATTGACAAGTTGCCGGCGGTTCTTTGGCCGATCAGAACGATGCCAAATCGAGCCACCGGCCAGACACCCTTTGCCCTGATCTACAGGGCAGAAGCAGTTCTCCCCATGGAACTCATATACGGGTCACCTCGGGTGCTCGCTTATGATGAGCTTGAGCAATAGCGAGTGCGGCAAGATGACGCAACGCTCCTTGAGGAAGATCTTCTCCGGGCGGCTGTGAGAGCAGCACGCTACCAGCAAGCCTTGCGCCGCTACCATAGCCGCAAGGTTCATGCCCGGAGCTTTGAGGAAGGAGACCTTTGTTCTTCGGCACGTTCAGTCGGCCAAGAATTCCAACAAGTTGACGCCGAAGTGGGAAGGCCCTTATCGGGTAAGCGAGTTACCAGGCCCGGTGCAGTCCGCCTAGACACCGAAGATGCCATTCCAGTGAGCAACTCCTGGAACATCGAGCATCTTCGCAAATTCTACCCATAAGGCACGGCTTGCCGGGCCTCCCAGCAAGCCAACCTTTTGTACAAGCCTTGCCAGCAAGGCATGTAACCCTTTGTACAAAGCCAGGCGCAGACCCTGAGCACAAATAAACGAAGCGCTGGCGCCCTAAGTTATAGCATGCATGCTAGGTTGAGTCTCCTCCTCGGTTAGGGTTGATAGTGTTTGGCGGCGGCTAACCCCTAGCTTAGAGGTCGAGTGCGGGTCTCTCTGTTCTTCTCTGTCCTCTTTGGTTTGCAGGGCACATGAGCATTTTTGCCGAGCTATTGGAAGGAAGGGACGGACCGATGCCCCGACCCCGGCAAGCCACAGTTGCCGGGGGCTACAAGTACAAGGATCCATCCACGGCAAGGCAAGGTTGCCGGGGGCTGCTGATCCAGATAAGTCTTTTATCCTCTATCATGCATTTCATTGTGAACTGGGATATGTGAATCCTCGTTTTATTTCTGGGCTACCGTGCTCCCCTTTTTATATACCCAAGGATTATCTCCTAGGTCCAAAATTGGTTGTAGTCGTGGCAGCAGAGAAATAGAATGAGGAGCCTAAACCCACCGCATCCCTGCCTCCGCCAAGAGTGTGAGAAAGGTCGAGTAAAGTGGGGGGACGGCAAGGCCTGTTGCCGGGCAGAAAAACGTTTATCTTAGATGGTAACGAGGATTCGCTCCTTGTCATGGGTTTCACCCGCGAACGAAAAACCCGACAAACATCCCTTTTCAATAAAAACATCCCATACAGGTACAGTTCATACGGAATGAAAAACAGTATATGTTCCTCTCATTTCCTAGATTTTTATGACCACACATGTTATTGTTAGAGTTGATATGAGAACATTTGGCATCTAATGATTGTTAGAGTACATATTATGAGCATAACATCACGATTGCTATATGTTACCCTCATTTCCAATATTTTTATAACAACGAATGTTATTGCTTAGAGTTGATATGAGAACAGTAGTAGTAAGTGCTATGGTAGAATATGAGTAGGCTGTGTCATAGCTGTTTTCTTCTCATTGTTACATGATGTTTGAACCATGACATATTGCTAAAATATAAAAGCCATTGTCTTTTTTTTAACTTGGGGTATGATTATGACCACGGCATTGCAATTATCTGTTTATGATATGTGTCACTATTACAATAATCTTAATTCCACACATACTCTAAACTTGATTGTTTATTTTTGTCCTTTTGGTCTCCAATTTGAATTGTTGCAGCAGAGCAAATGCGCTGGCCTTCATGATTCTAGGACCTGGAATCATACCAGCCGATGGGTGGTGGTTTATTGCTCGTTCAGTTGACAGCGGTCATTTGATGCTCATTCGCACGTACCAAATTGACCAAACCATTACATCAAACCAGATGCAGCCCAATTCGTGGGGCGTTCGTGACATTGATGGCTATGGCTGCTTCATGTTCGAGAAAGATCCCAGCTCCGTTGGGCCAGGCGTATTCAACTGGAGACGGGTTTACAGCCTGGGCAACCACTCCTTGTTCCTCGGGCTCAATTATCCGATCATCCAACCAATCATCGATCATATCACCGGTGATGATTACCGTACTATGCAACTTCCATTCGCCAGGGGGGGACTGTGTTTACACATCATACCATGGGTTTAATGAATCACCATATCCAGAGATTCGTCGACACAGCTTGTTGCCAGATAATCTTCAGTGTGTGAAAGGCATCAAGCTTCCATGCGATGGATGGCTTTTGCAAACCCGACATGCGGCGATGTGGTTCATGCCAATAGCAAATATGCACAACTTGATTCGTGCTGATATCTAGACTGAACCATGTATTCTGCTGCTGTAGCACGACCCTCTTTTGTTGGATATTATATACTGTTGTTTGTTCGAAGCACTCCTCTGGTTTGAACCAAGGTAGTCAGAATCCCGACTCGACTGCTAGAATCCTACGACTTCATGACCCTACGGAAGCATGTCGATCTAAATCCCACTATGAATCTGGATCAGGTAGAATCCATGTTGAGTCGCGATCCAAATCATAGAATCCTATACAAAACTATACAATCCCGATTACGCTATGGACTATGTCTGATTCTACTAATTTATCTAAGCCGTTTGTTTAGTTGTTGCAGAATAGTATGCCATCATCCAAACCAATTTTCATATACCTCATGGACCTTTATTCCCCTCCCAAGTCCAAGTGCTCAGTTGCCGACACCTTTGATCTAGCTCTCAGAAACCCTACATCGAAATTGAGTATCAGGCTTGTCGACAGATGAAATTGGCGTGTAAAGGAGGATGCTTAAAGATTGATCGGAGAAGAAGAGCAAGACCCTTCAAGGTTTAGCAGTGCAGGTCAGATAGGCAAGTGATCGACTATTCACGTACTTCAAAAAGAACCCAAATAAATTTCGTTTATTGAAGGTTTAAATTTTCTATATATTTCCCTCTCATATATGTTCCATACATGCGAGCTGGATGGCAGGTTAGCTATAAAAAGAAGTGGAATACAACTAGCATTGATGTGTACGTTCTTTGCTCCATATTTAGTGCCAAAACTCTATAGAACCCATATAAAAGACTTGTGTGCATACAAAATATCTTATTTGATTAAATCTAGTAGAATCCTCGATACCACGGCTCGATCTTACGACTCGATTCTGTCTGAGGAAAATCGATCCGACTCCGAATCCCGACTCTGACTACCTTGGTTTGAACGATAGATACCTTCTTGGGATCAAGTGCATCCTAACTCACCTGCATAGGATGTACTGATAATGATGATGGAGATGCTGTGCAGAAGCCATATATATATATATATATATATATATATATATATATATATATATATATATATATATATATATACCAATTAGGCTTCAAGTGCATACTTGTTAGTTAAACCTATGTATAAATTGTGACACTAAATACGACTAATAAGTAGTACAGTAGCAGTACTAGTATACGCCGGTCAAATTATTCATCATGTCCAGTTTAAAAAAATATATTCATGATGTCCACACATTGAATTGACATGACAACACGCTATGCGTGAGGTGACACAAGAATCTCGGAGGCGTGTTCGGGTATTCTGGACTTCAGATTTGAAGTACCACTTATCTGTCGAAATCTTTCATCATTCACTTAAAACAGTCGATTGATCATACATTGAGTACCATATAACTGGAATTACTGATGCAAGTCAAAGAAAGATTGGCCGGTGCTGCCGGCTGGCGTCAAGTTCGATCCCATGGATCAGGAGCTGATCGAGCACCTTGAGGCCAAAGTGAGTGCTGACAGCGCGACATCCCACCCTCTCATCGATTTGTTCATACCAACCATCGAAAGCGAGCACGGCATATGCTACACCCAACCTGAGAAACTTCCAGGTAAGACACCGATCGGTCGTCTACTTGCACAAACACATTCCTTTGTTTATAGCTCTATTTTTCTTTTTAGACACAGACCTGGTGAAGCAATTACAATTTGACAGTTAATAAAAAGTGAAACAAGTGACTGGAACATGCCAAAGATTTTATGAAAATGCTAACTACGTACACTAAAACCTGTATTCGACAATACTACAGGTATCACACTGAGTGGCCTAAGGAAGCATTTCTTCCAGCGCAATTCTAGGGCGTTCAAAAGGGGCACGTGGACGTGTCGCAAGATACAATCGGAGTGCGGCATGCACGCGATGTGGCACAAGACCGGCAATACCTTGCCGGTGATGGTCAACGGTCGGTAGACGGGCAGCAAAAATGTTCTGGTGCTGCACACCAACAAGAACTTCGACCAGCAGAGGACCAACTGGGTGATGCACCAGTACAACCTCGGGGACCTGGAACAAGAGAAGGAGCGGGAGCTGGTCCTCTGCAAGATTTTGTACCAGATGAACACTAGGGCTAGGAGTAAAAAGATTGTAAGTTAGTTTGGTATTGGTAGTTGTACTACCTTGTCGTCCGCAAGTTGGTATTGTTGTTAACGATCTTTTGGAATGAACTTGCATTTGCTTCCAACAATCATGCCGATGGTCGATGTGGATATAAAGCTGAATCATTTGTTTTGAAACGAATTTTCAGGCACCTGATTTTTATTTGATGGGTAGCATAAGCACCTGCTATTCGAATTCCCAGTTCTCCAATTTTTTTGAAACAAGTGCATGCACTTATTATCACGATGAAAAAACAATATCCCTGCTGCATCCCAGTTATCAGTCTGTACTTGCAGAATTCTCTCGTTTATTGAGCATGTATATTGTTTTTTAGGTCGAGCAAGTTTAAACTGGGCTGTAGACTGCCCAGGCTTGGTTTTGTCTTTAACAGGCCCAGCCCATGACGACAACGGGGCAGAAAGATCCAACAGGTATCTACTGGCCTCTCGAACACCAGTATTAGTTATATTTTGTCTTACAACATCCGCATGTAGTTTTTTTACTGAATCAAACACACAGCCCAGTTCTATTTTCCTCTTGAAACGCATGTCCTACATCCGTTTTCTAATCTCTACCTATAGTTTTACTAGTTCATATACACGTATCATTATATTGAAAGCACATAAAATTCCCTTTTCATATTTACATCCTTATTTTTGTTGTTTTTTCCCACCCAGTGCTGATTTTTTACCACTGGTTTTCCCTTAAACCAACTCAATTGTCCCACGTCTTATTTGCTTACAAAAACAAAACAATTTTTTTGGCAAATCAATAAGTTCTTAAAAAATGTTTATCATTTCGGGATTACAATAGTTCGGACTCCACCGAAATATGCAAAATAAGGTTGAACTTTTTGACCGTTGTCCTGGGCAGAAAATGGGCTGTAATAAATTACTTAAGAATTAGCAAATGGGCTACAAATTATAAAAAATAGAAAATGGGCTTTATGTTGTGTGACACAGATTTGGAGGCTGACTTGTGGGCCTACTACGTTCATGTTGGGTAACGTTGTAGAAAATAAAACTTTTCTACGCTTTCACACCAAGATCCATCTATGAGTTCATCTAGCAACGAGAGAAAGGAGTGCGTTTACATACCCTTGTAGATCACGAGCGGAAGCGTTCAAGAGAACGGGGTTGAGGGAGTCATACTCGTCGTGATCCAAATCACCGATGATCTTAGTGCTGAACGGACAGCACGTCCGCGTTCAACACACATACGATTGAGGAAGACGTCTCCTCCTTCTTGATCTAGCAAGGGGAAGGAGAGGTTGATGGAGATCCAGCAACACGACGGCGTGGTGGTGGATGCAGCAGCGATCTCGGCAGGGCTTCGCCAAGCTTCTACGAGAGGGAGAGGTGTAGCAAGGGGAGAGGGAGGCGCCAAGAGCATGGGTGCGGCTGCCCTCCCTCCCCGCTCTTTATATAGGCCCCCTAGGGGGGGGCGGCAGCCATAGGAGATGCAATCTCCAAGGGGGCGGCGGCCAAGGGGGGTGGCTTGCCACCCAAGCCAAGTGGAGGCGCCCCACCCCTAGGGTTTCCAACCCTAGGCGCAGGAGGGCCAAGGGGGCGCGCACCAGCCCACCAAGGGCTGGTTCCCCTCCCACATCAGCCCATGGGGCCCTCTGGGATAGGTGCCCCACCTGGTGGACCCCCGGGACCCTTCTGGTGGTCCCGGTACAATACCGGTGATCCCCGAAACTTTCCTGATGGCAGAAACTTGACTTACTATATATAATTCTTTACCTCCGGACCATTCCGGAACTCCTCGTGATGTCCGGGATCTCATCCGGGACTCCGAACAACTTCCGGGTTACTGCATACTAATATCTCTACAACCCTAGCATCACTGAACCTTAAGTATGTAGACCCTACGGTTTCGGGAGACATGCAGACATGACCGAGACGCCTCTCCAGTCAATAACCAATAGCGGGATCTGGATACCCATGTTGGCTCCCACATGCTCCTCAATGATCTCATCGAATGAACCACGATGTCGAGGATTCAATCAATCCCGTATACAATTCCCTTTGTCAATCGGTACGTTACTTGCTCGAGATTCGATCGTCGGTATCCCAATACCTCGTTTAATCTCGTTACCGGCAAGTCACATTACTTGTACCGTAATGCATGATCCCTTGACCAGACACTTGGTCACATTGAGCTCATTATGATGATGCATTACCGAGTGGGCCCAGAGATACCTGTCCATCATACGGAGTGACAAATCCCAGTCTCGATTCGTGCCAACCCAACAGACACTTTCGAAGATACCCGTAGTGCACCTTTATAGTCACCCAGTTACGTTGTGACGTTTGGCACACCCAAAGCACGCCTACGGTATCCGGGAGTTGCACAATCTCATGGTCTAAGGAAATGATACTTGACATTTGGAAAAGCTCTAGCTAAACGAACTACACGATCTTTTAGCTATGCTTAGGATTGGGTCTTGTCCATCACATCATTCTCCTAATGATGTGATCCCGTTATCAATGACATCCAATGCCCATAGTCAGGAAACCATGACTATATGTTGATCAATGAGCTAGTCAACTAGAGGCTTACTAGGGACATGTTGTGGTCTATGTATTCACACGTGTATTACGATTTCCGGATAACACAATTATAGCATGAATAACAGACAATTATCATGAACAAAGAAATATAATAATAACCATTTTATTATTGCCTCCAGGGCATATTTCCAACAGTCTCCCACTTGCACTAGAGTCAATGATCTAGTTACATTGTGATGAATCGAACACCCATAGCATTCTGGTGTTGATCATGTTTTGCCCTAGGGAGAGGTTTAGTCAACGGATCTGCTACATTTAGGTCTGTATGTATTTTACAAATATCTACGTCTCCATATTCAACATTTTCACGAATGGAGTTGAAGCGACGTTTGATGTGCCTGGTCTTCTTGTGAAACCTGAGCTCCTTGGCAAGTGTAATAGCTCTAGTGTTGTCACAGAAGAGTGTGATCGGCCCCGACGCATTGGGTATGACTCCTAGGTCGGTGATGAACTCCTTCACCCAGAATGCTTCATGCGCTGCCTCCGAGGCTGCCATGTACTCTACTTCACATGTAGATCCCGCCACGACGCTTTGCTTGCAACCGCACCATCTTACTACCCCACCATTCAAAATATACACGTATCCGGTTTGTGACTTAGAGTCATCCAGATCTTTGTCGAAGCTAGCATCGACGTAACCCTTTACGACGAGCTCTTCGTCACCTCCATAAACGAGAAACATGTCCTTAGTACTTTTCAGGTACTTTAGGATGTTCTTGACCGCTGTCCAGTGTTCCATGTCGGGATTACTTTGGTACCTTCCTACCAAACTTATGGCATGGTTTACATCAGGTATGGTACACATCATGGCATACATGATAGACCCTAGAGCTGAGGCATAGGGGATGACACTCATCTTTTCTCTATCTTCTGCCGTGGTCGGGCATTGAGTTGAGCTCAATTTCAGACCTTGAAACACAGGCAAGAACCCCTTCTTAGACTGATCCATATTGAACTTCTTCAATATCTTATCAAGGTATGTGCTTTGTGAAAGACCTGTGAGGCATCTTGATCTATCCCAATAGATCTTGATGCCTAGTATGTAAGCAGCTTCTCCAAGGTCCTTCATTGAAAAGCACTTATTCAAGTAGGCCTTAATGCTGTCCAAAAGTTCTATATCATTTCCCATCAAAAGTATGTCATCTACATATAATATGAGAAATGCTACATAGCTCCCACTCACTCTATTGTAAACGCAGGCTTCTCCATAAGTCTGCATAAACCCAAACGCTTTGATCATCTCATCAAAGTGAATGTTCCAACTCCGAGATGCTTGCACCACCCCATAAATGGATCGCTGGAGCTTGCATACTTTGTTAGCATTCTCAGGGTCGACAAAACCTTCCGGCTGCATCATATACAGTTCTTCCTTAAGATAGCCGTTAAGGAATGCTGTTTTGACGTCCATTTGCCATATCTCATAGTCATAGTATGCGGCAATTTCTAACAGGATTCGGACGAACTTCAGCTTTGCTACGGGAGAGAAAGTCTCATTGTAGTCAACCCCTTGAACTTGTCAATAACCCTTAGCGACAAGTCGAGCTTTATAGATGGTAACATTACCATCCGCGTCCGTCTTCTTCTTCAAGATCTATTTGTTTTCTATCGCTCGCCGATCATCGGGCAAGTCTTTCAAAGTCCATACTTCGTTTTCATACATGGATCCTATCTTGGATTGCATGGCTTCTAGCCATTTCTTGGAATCTGGGCCCGCCATCACTTCTTCATAGTTTGAAAGTTCACTGTTGTCTAACAACATGATTTCTAGGACAGGGTTGCCATACCACTCTGGTGTGGAACGTGTCCTCGTGGACCTACGAAGTTCAGTAGTAACTTGATCCGAAGTACCTTGATCATCATCATTTGTTTCCTCTCCAGTCGGTGCAGGCACCACAGGAACTTCTTCCTGAGCTGCGCTACTTTCTGGTTCAAGAGGTGTTACTTCATCAAGTTCCACTTTCCTCCCACTTACTTCTTTCGAGAGAAACTCTTTCTCCAGAAAGGACCCGTTCTTGGCAACAAAGATCTTGCCTTCGGATCTTACGTAGAAGGTATACCCAATGGTTTCCTTAGGGTATCCTATGAAGACGCATTTTTCCGACTTGGGTTCGAGCTTTTCAGGTTGAAGTTTCCAGACATAAGCATCGCATCCCCAAACTTTTAGAAATGACAGCTTAGGTTTCTTCCCAAACCATAATTCATACGGTGTCGTCTCAACGGATTTAGACGGTGCCCTATTTAAAGTGAATGTAGCTGTCTCTAGAGCGTATCCCCAAAATGATAGCGGTAAATCGGTAAGAGACATCATAGATCGCACCATATCCAATAAAGTGTGATTACGATGTTCGGACACACCGTTACGCTGAGGTGTTCCAGGCGGCGTGAGTTGTGAAACGATTCCACATTTCCTTAAGTGCGTACCAAATTCGTGACTTAAATATTCTCCTCCACGATCTGATCGTAAGAACTTTATCTTTCGGTCACGTTGATTCTCTACCTCATTCTGAAATTCCTTGAACTTTTCAAAGGTCTCAGACTTGTGTTTCATCAAGTTGACATACCCATATCTACTCAAGTCCTCAGTGAGAGTGAGAACATAACGATATCCTCCGCGAGCCTCAGCGCTCATTGGACCGCACACATCAGTATGTATGCTTTCCAATAAGTTGGTTGCTCGCTGCACTGTTCCAGAGAACGGAGTCTTGGTCATTTTTCCCATGAGTCATGGTTCGCATGTGTCAAATGATTCATAATCGAGAGACTCTAAAAGTCTATCATCATGGAGCTTCTTCATGCGCTTGACACCAATGTGACCAAGGCGGCAGTGCCACAAGTATGTGGGACTATCGTTATCAACTTTACATCTTTTGGTATTCACACTATGAATATGTGTAACATCACGTTCGAGATTCATTAAGAATAAACCATTGACCATCGGGGCATGACCATAAAACATATCTCTCATATAAATAGAACAACAATTATTCCTGGATTTAAATGAGTATCCATCTCGTATTAAACAAGATCCAGATACAATGTTCATGCTCAAAGCTGGCACTAAATAACAATTATTGAGGTTTAAAACTAATCCCTAGGTAAATGTAGAGGTAGCGTGCCGACGGCGATCACATCGACCTTGGAACCATTCCCGATGCGCATCGTCACCTCGTCCTTCGCCAGTCTCCACTTATTCCGCAGCTCCTGCTTTGAGTTACAAATGTGAGCAACCGCACCGGTATCAAATACCCAGGAGCTACTACGAGTACTTGTAAGGTACACATCAATTACATGTCTATCACATATACCTTTAGTGTTGCCGGCCTTTTTGTCCGCTAAGTACTTGGGGCAGTTCCACTTCCAGTGACCCTTCCCCTTGCAATAAAAGCACTCAGTCTCAGGCTTGGGTCCATTCCTTGGCTTCTTCCCGGCAACTAGCTTACCGGGCACGGCAACTCCCTTGCCGCCCTTCTTGAAGTTCTTCTTAACCTTGCCTTTCTTGAACTTAGTGGTTTTATTCACCATCAACACTTGATGTTCCTTTCTGATCTCTACCTCCGCTGATTTCAGCATTGAAAATACCTCAGGAATGGTCTTTTCCATCCCCTGCATATTGAAGTTCATCACAAAGCTCTTGTAGCTCGGTGGAAGCGACTAAAGGATTCTGTCAATCACCGCGTCATCCGGGAGATTAACTCCCAGCTGAGTCAAGCGGTTATGCAACCCAGACATTTTGAGTATGTGCTCACTGACAGAACTATTTTCCTCCATCTTACAACTGAAGAACTTGTCGGAGACTTCATATCTCTCGACCCAGGCATGAGCTTGGAAAACCATTTTCAGCTCTTCGAACATCTCATATGCTCTGTGTTGCTCAAAACGATTTTGGAGCCCCGATTCTAAGCTGTAAAGCATGCCGCACAGAACGAGGGAGTAATCATCAGCACGAGACTGCCAAGCGTTCATAACGTCTTGGTTCTCTGGTATGGGTGCTTCACCTAGCGGTGCTTCTAGGACATAACCTTTCTTGGCAGCTATGAGGATGATCCTCAGGTTCCGGACCCAGTCCGTATAGTTGCTGCCATCATCTTTCAGCTTGGTTTTCTCTAGGAACACGTTGAAGTTGAGGGTAACGTGGGCCATTTGATCTATAAGACATATTGTAAAGATTTTTAGACTAAGTTCATGGTAATTAAATTCATCTAATCAAATTATTTAATGAACTCCCACTCAGACAAACATCCCTCTAGTCATCTAAGTGAAACATGATCCGAGTCAACTAGGCCATGTCTGATCATCACGTGAGACAGACTAGTCGACATCGGTGAACATCTCCATGTTGATCGTATCTTCTATACGACTCATGCTCGACCTTTCGGTCTTCCGTGTTCCGAGGCCATGTCTGTACATGCTAGGCTTGTCAAGTCAACCTAAGTGTATTGCGTGTGTAAATCTGGCTTACACCCGTTGTATTCAAATGTTAGGATCTATCACACCCGATCATCACGTGGTGCTTCGAAACAATGAACCTTCGCAATGGTGCACAGTTAGGGGGAACACTTTCTTGAAATTATTGTGAGGGATCATTTTATTTAAGCTACTGTCATTCTAAGCAAATAAGATGTAAAAACATAATAAACATCACATGCAATCAAATAGTGACATGATATGGCCAATATCATATTGCTCCTTTGATGTCCATCTTCGGGGCGCCATGATCATCTTCGTCACCGGCATGACACCATGATCTCCATCATCGTGTCTCCATGAAGTTGCTCGCCAACTATTACTTCTACTACTATGGCTAACGGTTTAGCAATAAAATAAAGTAATTACATGGCGTTTAATCATTGATACGCAGGTCATACAACAATTAAGACAACTCCTATGGCTCCTGCCGGTTGTCATACTCATCGACATGCAAGTCGTGATTCCTATTACAAGAACATGATCTCATACATCACATATATATCATTCATCACAACTTTTGTCCATATCACATCACAAGGCATATGCTGCAAAAACAAGTTAGACGTCCTCTAATTGTTGTTGCATGTTTTTACGTGGCCGCAATAGGGTTCTAGTAAGAAAGTTTTCTTACCTACGTGAAAGCCACAACATGATATGCCAACTTCTATTTACCCTTAATAAGGACCCTTTTCGCTGAATCCGCTCCAACTAAAGTGGGAGAGACAGACACCCGCTAGCCACCTTATGCAACTACTGCATGTCAGTCGGTGGAACCTGTCTCATGTAAGCGTACGTGTAAGGTCGGTCCGGGCCGCTTCATCCCACGATGTCGCCGAAGCAAAATAAGACTAGTAGTGGCAAGAAAGTTGACAACATCTACGCCCACAACAAATTGTGTTCTACTCGTGCAAAGAGAACTACGCATAAACCTAGCTCATGATGCCACTGTTGGGTAACGTTCCAGAAAATAAAAAATTTATACGCTTTCACCAAGATCAATCTATGAGTTAATCTAGAAACAAGAGAAAGGAGTGCATCTACATACCCTTGTAGATCGCGAGCGGAAGCGTTCAAGAGAACGGGGTTGAGGGAGTCGTACTCGTCGTGATCCAAATCATCGATGATCCTAGTGCTGAACGGACAGCACCTCCATGTTCAACACACGTAAGGTTGAGGAAGACGTCTCCTCCTTCTTGATCCAGCAAGGGGAAGGAGAGGTTGATGGAGATCCAGCAGCACGACGGCGTGGTGGTGGATGCAGCAACGATCTCGGCAGGGCTTCGCCAAGCTTCTACGAGAGGGAGAGGTGTAGCAAGGGGAGAGGGAGGCGCCAAGAGCATGGGTGTGGCTGCCCTCCCTACCCCCTCTTTATATAGGCCCCCTAGGGGGGGCACCGGCCATAGGAGATGCAATCTCCAAGGGGGCGGCGGCCAAGGGGGGTGGCTTGCCCCCCAAGCCAAGTGGAGGCGCCCCCACCCCTAGGGTTTCCAACCCTAGGCGCAGGGGGGCCCAAGGGAGGGCGCACCAGCCCACCAGGGGATGGTTCCCCTCCCACATCAGCCCATGGGGCCCTCCGGGATAGGTGTCCCCACCAGGTGGTCCTCCGGGACCCTTCTGATGGTCCTGGTACAATACCGGTGATCCCCGAAACTTTCCCGATGGCCTAAACTTGACTTCATATATATAATTCTTTACCTCCGGACCATTCTCGAACTCCTCGTGATGTCCGGGATCTCATCCGGGACTCCGAACAACTTCTGGGTTACTGCTTACTAATATCTCTACAACCCTAGCATCACCGAACCTTAAGTGTGTAGACCCTACGGGTTCGGGAGACATGCAGACATGACCGAGATGCCTCTCCGGTCAATAGCCAACAGCGGGATCTGGATACCCATGTTGGCTCCCACATGCTCCTCGATGATCTCATCGGATGAACCACGATGTCGAGGATTCAATCAATCCCATATACAATTCCCTTTGTCAATCGGTACGTTACTTGCCCGAGATTCGATCATCGGTATCCCAATACCTCGGTTAATCTCGTTACCGGCAAGTCACTTTACTCGTACCATAATGCATGATCCCGTGAACAAACACTTGGTCACATAGAGCTCATTGTGATGATGCATTACCGAGTGGGCCCAGAGATACCTCTCCGTCATACGGAGTGACAAATCCCAGTCTCGATTCGTGCCAACCCAACAGACACTTTCGGAGATACCCGTAGTGCACCTTTATAGTCACCCAGTTACGTTGTGACGTTTGGCACACCCAAAGCACTCCTACGGTATCCGGGAGTTGCACAATCTCATGGTCTAAGGAAATGATACTTGACATTTGGAAAAGCTCTAGGTAAACGAACTACATGATCTTTGAGCTATGCTTAGGATTGGGTCTTGTCCATCACATCATTCTCCTAATGATGTGATCCCGTTATCAATGACATCCAATGCCCATAGTCAGGAAACCATGACTATCTGTTGATCAATGAGCTAGTCAACTAGAGGCTTACTAGGGACATGTTGTGGTCTATGTATTCACACGTGTATTACGATTTCCGGATAACACAATTATAGCATGAATAACAGACAATTATCATGCGTGAATAACAGACATGTTGTGGTCTATGTATTCACACGTGAAGAAATATAATAATAACCATTTTATTATTGCCTCTAGGGCATATTTCCAACAGTTCATGCGTACACAAGGTTTCTCAAAAAAGAAACTTAGTCAACAGTCGACTCTACCAGCGTTAGACCGTTAGATGTCAATCTAACAACAATCGTGCTTCTTCAGTCTCTGATCTTCCTGCCCCAACCGCCCAAACCAGCGCCATTGGGACCGCCTGCTCCCGCCTCCCATGGTCGGTTGTGCTGCCGGGCAGGCCTCACGGCCCCATCATACTCGCATCCCTGGCCTGTCTATCCCTCTACTCACCCACACCTTCTGTTATTTTCCGGCGAGGGCAGCTGAACCAGTCAACCCTCGTACTCTCCACCACGTGGGCAGCCACTGTCGTGTCTTCCCTGACTCCGTGTCATTCCCTTCGTAGGCCTCGCCGTCGTCCACCGCCCTGGTGCTCTCGGCACGACGTGGTTAACTTGGTCAACGAATGACATCCATCGGAAATGGACTGTACGTGGAGAGGCTGACAGCTAGGTCCACGGCCGCACACAAGGAAATGCCTCCTTATTACGCGCAAAATAATGATTCCTCCACCTGACATCTGGGACCCGCCCGAAAGGCCTCTGTATTTCACTAAAAAAAGTTCCCTCCGCTGACAGGTCGGACCCACCAACTATATCTTCGCACGCAAGGAAGTGCCTTCTTATTGCGCATAATAAATGAATACCCCCCTGCCAGCTGGGACCCACCATACTAGGTGGCTGACTTGTGGGCCTACTAAGTTGACGGGGACGGAGGGTTTTGTCAACTTAGTCAATGTATGAACGATTCTAGCTCCAGTGACCGTACGATGTCTATCCAACGGCCGTAGTGCTTCTTCAACCTCTGGTCTTCTTGCTCCAGCCGCCCAAAGCAGCATCGGTCGTGTCGCATGCTCCTGCCTCCCGTGCCTGGCTGTGATGCCACGGAGGCCTCACCGCCCCCTACTACTCCCACCGCTGGCCAGGCCATCCCTCAACTCACCCACACCCCATGTTATTCTACGGCGACGACAGCCTCACACCATAGCCGAACGAGTGAACCCTCATACTCCTCTACGTGTGGGCATCCACTGGCGCGTCTTCCCCGGCTCCGCGTCATCCCCTTCCTAGGCCTCTCCATCGTCCACCGCCCTGGTGCTCTCGACACGGCGTGGTCAACGTGGTCAAGGAACGGCTTCCATCGGACGTGGACTGTACGTGGAGAGGCTGACAGCTAGGTCCACGGCCGCAGCAAGGAAGTGCCTCCTTATTACGCGCAAAATAATTATTCCTCCACCTGACAGAGGGGACCCACCAGACGGGCCACCGTATTCCACGAAAAAACGTTTCCCCCTGACTGCGGGGACCCACCAGCTACATCTTCGCACGCAAGGAAGTGTGTCCGGGCAAAAAAAATGATTCGCCCCCCTGACTGCTGGGGCCCACCAGCTACATCTTCACACGCAAGGAAGTGTCTGACAGTCGGGACCCACCTGGTCGAAGCGTACATAGCGTTGTCATTCTGGTCACGAACGTTTACGTACATACTGGTGGATGTAGAGGCGCGTAGTGTCGTAGTAGAGGCGCGCACGTAGCATGTACACGTACGTACTGCGGCCAGTGTGCAAGAAAGAAAATACGGCCACGTATGTGTACATATGGGCGGGGTCTCAAACGCCTACTCGCGCATACGTATGGCCAGGGTTCATGTACATGGATGGGTCGGAACGGAGAAACAGCGTCGTCGTCGTGTTCATGGGGAGCGAACCGGCTGGGTCGGAATGAAATGCGTCATCGTGTTCATCGGGAGGGCCTGGACGGAACAGGCGATGGAAACGAGGCCTGGCGTACCGCAGAATGGAGGAAACGGCCTTGTGTTCGATCGGCCATGTTCGAAACGGGATCCTGTTCATCGGGAGGGGTCTGGCGTACCGCAAAATGGAGGAAACGGATCTCCTACGGTCGAAACAGTGGTCCTGTTGATTGGGAGGGGTGTGGCGTACCGCAAAACGTACGAAACGGACTTTTGCTGGAGCGCTACGGTCGAAACGGGGGTCCTGTTTATTAGGAGGGGTGTGGCGTACCGCAAAACGGGACTCCATGGGATACTGTTCATCTCCACCATCGACCTCCTCCAGCCTCCACGGGCTACTGTTCATCCACCGTTGACCTCCTCCAGCCTCCATGGGCTCCTATTCATCTAGCCTCCACCGTGCGCTACTCCACTGGCTACTATCCAACCACCCTTCCATGGGCACCCCTCCACCGTCTACTGTTCATCCAGCCCTCCACGGGGTCGTCCTGTTCATCCAACCCTCCATGGGGTCCTGTTCATCCAGCCCCAACCAGCTCGATCAATCGGTGTCCTGTTCATCCAGAGGCAACACCACGGGGTCCTGTTCATCCACCTCCATCGCTCACTGTTCAGCCAAACCAAGCGCAATGCTCACTGTTCATCCAAACCCCCCTGCAACGCTCACTGTTCATCCAGAGGCAGCATCGATCGGCTTAAGTTAGCAGTAGTAGTGAAGGAATCGCTCGATCGCTCGAGTTCAGTTAGGCGACGCCTCGCTCGGGTTCAGTTAGATCCCAACACCTCGCACACATGCGCGTATGTGTATGAGAGAAAGGCGCATCGCTCAGCCCCCGACCACCCAACGTAACCAGGAACTCCCTGAAATTTTCCTCGCCCACGCTTCTACCATGGTTTTTTCCGTCATGGATGGCCCAAAAATGTCATGCAGTTGCGTCTCCGGCCCGCCCAGGACGAAAAGCCCATTTTTTGTCATGATTTTTTGTCATAGAAGTAGGAGCCCACCACATCTATGATGATACCGGGTTTTGTTACAATTATCGTCATAGAAGTGTCATAAGTATGACAGACAAAAATTTCGTTCGGCCCAAAATGTCACGGATGTGTCTTTTTTTTTGTAGTGAACAATGCAGCCGAATACGAAGCCTTATTGCATGGTCTTTGGATGGTCGTCTCCATGGGCATACAATGCCTGGAAGTGCGCGGGGATTCAAACCTCACAATATCTCAAATAAATGGATATTTCGATGCCAAAGATCCGAAGATGGCGGCTTACCATAACACCAACCTCAAAATGTCGGCTCGCTTGGAGGGGCTCGAGTTTCACCATGTGGCTTGAGAAAGTAATCAAGTGGCGGATGTCCTTGCTTGCATCGGCGCTAAGCGCTACCCCATCCCACCTAACATATTTCTGGAAAGGCTCTTCAAGTCATCCGTGGTGTGGCAGGGGGAGGGGCAATACCAATCCGGTTCCGAAGACAACCCCAGAATCCGAACACATGACATCATCGGGTGCTCAGCCACCGAAATTACACTGTCGGCCCATCTCATGATGGCGATCATCGCCCCATGGACCGAACCCTTCTTGGCCTACCTTAATAGGCGAGAACTTCCAGAGGATCAGAATGAGGCATGCTGCATTGTGCGGCAATCTAAAGCCTACAAGGTTCACGGGGGAGAACTCTATAAGAAAAGCGCTACCGGAGTACTTCAAATATGTATTTCCGAGGATGAAGGGCGGCAACTCTTGGCTGAAATTCATGCTGGTCTCGGTGGTCACCATGCTACAGCTCGGGCCCTTGTAAGTAAGGCCTTCCGTACAGGTTTCTATTGGCCGACGGCCCAAGCAGACGCACAGGACCTTGTCCAACATTGCGTCGGATGCCAGCTTTTCACCAACCAAAGCCATATGCCACCCACCGCTTTACAAACAATCCCCATCACCTAGCCTTTTGCAGTCTGGGTCTTGATATGGTCGGACCCTAAGGGGGAAGCCATACGAAAAAATATCTGTTGGTCATGGTGGATAAATTCACTAAGTGGATAGAGGCCAAACCAGTTACAAACGGCAGAAGCCGGGCCAGTGATAGACTTTATATCTGGTGTTCTGCACCGTTATAGTGTTCCGCACAGCATCATCACCGATAACGGCTCCAATTTCACAGCCGATGAGGTGATAGCCTGGTGTGCTAATCTGGGCATCAAGCTGGACTACGCCTCCGTCTATCACTCACAAACCAACGGCCAAGTCGAACGAGCCAATGGTCTTATTATGACCGGCATTAAACCCAGACTAGTGCGGTCTTTGAAAGAATCAGACAAGCACTGGGTGGAAGAGCTCGACTCCGTACTCTGGGAGCTGCGGACCATGCCCAATCGTTCTACCGGATATACACCCTTCTTCATGGTGTACGGCGCAGAGGCTGTGTTACCTTGCGACATTATTCATGACTAACCTCGAGTGTGCATCTATGAAGAGAGGAAGCCGAGTTGGATCGGCGGGATAGCTTAGATGCCTTTGAGAAGGAGCGCGATGTTGCAAAAGCCCGTTCCACATTGTACCAATAACAGGCCCGCAGATATCAAAGTAGAGAAGTACGGGCCAAGACTTATAATGTTGGCGAACTCGTTCTATGCTTGCCGGAGAAGAAAAAGGACAAATTCAAGCCCAAGTGGGAGGGTCCCTTCATCATTGACGAAGTTCTCGCCGAAGGAGCGTACTGCCTGCGTGATGCATCAGACAACCGCCTAGAGCCGAACCCATGGAACACGGCCAGACTCCGAAGATTCTATGCCTAGCGCCGGACTCTTCGTTCCTCCCCTTTCTCCCCTTTTTGTTTTCCATTATTTATTTTTCTCTCTTTTCACCTTTCTTTTTTTAGAGCTGTAAAGCTTTCGTATGGCTAAACCGTACACCTACGACGCATACAATTCTTAATATGTACGTCAATTATACCTAGGGGCTTTTAGTACAGAAACTTATTATTATTTTCCAAGCATCAAGCTCACCACATATGTGTATTTTCCACGTATGTACCTTTTCTTCGGCATTATATGCATCGATATGACTTAAGTTTTGGCCAATCTGGGTTGCCTCGCTCCTGTGCTTATGCCCTACGTTCCCGTTAGTTCGGCTAGGGCATAAAGGGAGCACCTCTGCATTGTTACTGTCGGGTCATCCGGATGTGTACCTCAGACTGGGTGAAGCCAAAAGCTAGCGTTCTTAAGGGAATATTCGGTCGGCGGACTAAAGATGTTTTCATTTGTCACATTATGAACCCCCAGATGTTATGTATGTTGTGGTTTTCTCAATCACAGTCCGGACGTGTAGGTTAAACGCATGTCGTCCCAGGGAAAGGAACCCTTAACGAAACTATTCTCTATGGAAGATGTTTCTTACTATCAAAATGTAATATAACATAACTAGCCCGATACTTGTCTGCTCAAGCAACTATGACCCCTACGCCTGGTTTCCACGCATACCCCGGTTTACATTACCGAGCGGGTATTCTGAAGCACTCCGCACCTTCGAGTCCATAGGTTGAAGCGAAAAGGTTCGCCATGACAAGCGTTTTACAATTAAGCTAGAGACATAATTTGTCAAATGAAGTACATAGTCACTTCGACTCAAACACTTCTTCCTCTATGCTATCCAACAGGCTATCTAGCCTACAATCCTGTTGGGAATACTTGGCGGCTACTTGTACCTGGTCGTATACCAAACTAATGGGGAATTCTTCTCCATTTGACCCTACAGGTCTGACCTGGGCCACGTGATTCGGGTCGAGTTTGGTATACCGAGTTTTCACCATTGCCCAGGCCTCTCGCGCACCTTCCTGGCAAGCCGATATCTTCCATAATCAGAAGCTCCGTCGTGCTCCCTTAAGTTGTTGTACAAGCCCCTCCATATTTCCTGGAGGGGAGTCAGATGGCCACAAGGCCTTGACAATACTTTGCATCGCCTGCCGAGCTCGCTCGTGCATTTGCGACAGCTCTTGTAGCAGACCGCTCGATGATCCGGACACCTCCTCTTTGGGACGGCCCGTCAATATACCTACATACATAATTATTGTCAGTTTCTTTCCTTGCCGAACTACGTAAAGGTAAGTCTGAACACATACTAAATATGCCTCCTCGCAGCTTCTTATTCTCCTTCACAGAGTCAGCTAGCTGGGCCCGCACATCTTTTAGCTCTTCACCAAGCTTGGTGTTGGCATGTTGAAGTTTGTTCTTCTCCACCCTGACCTGTGTCAGGATACGTTCGCCCGCGGCCAGTTACCTTTGAGCTCCTGGACCTCCCGCTTGTGCGGCCTTCTGTGCCTCTGTCATAAGATTTGCTACTGTATTAATACTCCTGGTATATGATCATGTTTTCTCGATAGAGGGGAACACTACCAGATGCTGCCTTCTTGGATTTCTCCAGTTCGGTGGTAGTAGCAATTAGCTGGGCCTGACACTCCTCCAGCTCTCAAGACAACAGGTCGTTACTCTCTTTGAGCACCTGGGTATAGAACAATCCTTAAATCAGTTGCTTAAACTGCTTCATGTCTCGGGGGCTACTGGTTTATAATTATCAGAATTGTGCAAGTATGAACTTACCCGCATATCTTTCAAATACTGATCGGTGGCTCTGGATAGCCCATCTCGACCAGCTCTGATGTACGCATCACCCGAGATGAAGGCACTGAAAGCCTCTTCTGAAAAAAACTAGGGTCGCAAAGAGCAGCCCACCGGCGCCGATGATTCATGGTGCTTTCCACTTCGGATTTGGTGGCGGATATCCAATCTGAATCCTCCGTAGAAGGACATGTTGGGGAACGTAGTAATTTCAAAAAAAATTCCTACGCACACGCAAGATCATGGTGATGGATAGCAACAAGAGGGGAGAGTGTTGTCTATGTACCCTCATAGACCGAAGCGTAAGCGTTGACGCAACGTAGAGGAAGTAGTCGTACGTCTTCCCGGTCCAACCGATCCAAGCACCGTTACTCCGGCACCTCCGAGTTCTTGACACACGTACAGCTCGATGACGCACCCCGAGCTCCGATCTAGCAAAGCTTCGGGGAGGAGTTCCGTCAGCACAATGGCGTGGTGACGATCTTGATGTTCAACTGTCGCAGGGCTTCGCCTAAGCACCGCTACAATATGACCGAAGTGTAATATCATGGAGGAGGGCACCGCACACGGCTAAGGAACGATCACGAAGATCAATTTGTGTGTCTATGGGGTGCCCCCTGCCCCCGTATATAAAGGAGTGGAGGAGGGGAGGGCCGGCCCTCTCTATGGCGCGCCCTAGGGGAGTCCTACTCCCACCGGGAGTAGGATTCCCCCTTTCCTAGTCCAACTAGGAATCCTTCCAAGTATTAGGAGTAGGAGACAAGGAAGGGGGAGGGAGAAGGGAAGGAAGGAGGGGGCGCAGCCCCTCCCCCTAGTCCAATTCGGACTAGGCCTTGGGGGGCGCGCGGCCTGCCCTAGGCAGCCCCTCTCTCTTTCCCGTATGGCCCAATAAGGCCCAATACTTCTCCCCCGTATTCCCGTAACACCCCGGTACTCCGAAAAATACCCGAACCACTCGGAACATTTCCGATGTCCGAATATGGTCGTCCAATATATCGATCTTTACGTCTCAACCATTTCGAGACTCCTCGTCATGTCCCCGATCTCAACCGGGACTCCGAACTCCTTCGGTACATCAAAACTCATAAACTCATAATATAACTGTCATCGAAACCTTAAGCGTGCGGACCCTACGGTTCGAGAACAATGTAGACATGACCAAAACACGTCTCCGATCAATAACCAATGGCGGAACCTGGATGCTCATATTGGTTCCTACATATTCTACGAAGATCTTTATCGGTCAGACCGCATAACAACATACGTTGTTCCCTTTGTCATCGGTATGTTACTTGCCCGAGATTCGATCGTCGGTATCCAATACCTAGTTCAATCTCGTTACCGGCAAGTCTCTTTACTCGTTTCGTAATACATCATCTCGCAACTAACTCATTAGTTGCATTGCTTGCAAGGCTTATGTGATGTGAATTACCGAGAGGGCCCAGAGATACCTCTCCGACATTCGGAGTGACAAATCCTAATCTTGCAATACGCCAACCCAACAAGTACCTTCGGAGACACCTAATAACCCAATTACATTGTGACGTTTGGTAGCACACAAAGTGTTCCTCCGGTAAACGGGAGTTGCATAATCTCATCGTCATAGGAACATGTATAAGTCATGAAGAAAGCAATAGCAACATACTAAACGATCGGGTGCTAAGCTAACTGAATGGGTCATGTCAATCACATCATTCTCCTAATGATGTGATCCCGTTAATCAAATGACAACTCATGTCTATGGCTAGGAAACATAACCATCTTTGATTAACGAGCTAGTCAAGTAGAGGCATACTAGTGACACTCTGTTTGTCTATGTATTCACACATGTATCATGTTTCCGATTAATACAATTCTAGCATGAATAATAAACAATTATCATGAAATAAGGAAATAATAATAACTTTATTATTGCCTCTAGGGCATATTTCCTTTAGTCTCCCACTTGCACTAGAGTCAATAATCTAGATCACATCACCATGTGATTAAGATCGATAGTTCACATCATCATGTGATTAACACCCATAGTTCACATCGCCATGTGACCAACATCCAAAGGGTTTACTAGAGTCAATAATCTAGTTCACATTGCAATGTGATTAACACCCAAAGAGTACTAAGGTGTGATCATGTTTTGCTCGTGAGAGAAGCTTAGTCAACGGGTCTGTCATATTCAGAGCCGTATGTATTTTGCAATTTTCTATGTCTACAATGCTCTGCACGGAGCTACTCTAGCTAATTGCTCCCACTTTCAATATGTATCTAGATCGAGACTTAGAGTCATCCAGATCGGTGTCAAAACTTGCATCGACGTAACCCTTTACGACGAACCTTTTGTCACTTCCATAATCGAGAAACATATCCTTATTCCACTAAGGATAATTTTGACCGTTGTCCAGTGATCTACTCCTAGATCACTATTGTACTCCCTTGCCAAACTCAGTGTAGGGTATACAATAGATCTGGTACACAGCATGGCATACTTTATAGAACCTATGGCCAAGGCATAGGGAATGACTTTCATTCTCTTTCTATCTTCTGCCGTGGTCGGATTTTGAGTCTTACTCAATTTCACACCTTGTAACACAGGCAAGAACTCTTTCTTTGACTGTTCCATTTTGAACTACTTCAAAATCTTGTCAAGGTATGTACTCATTGAAAAAACTTATCAAGCATCTTGATCTATCTCTATAGATCTTGATGCTCAATATGTAAGCAGCTTCACCGAGGTCTTTCTTTGAAAAACTCCTTTCAAACACTCCTTTATGCTTTACAGAATAATTCTACATTATTTCTGATCTACAATATGTCATTCACATATACTTATCAGAAATGCTGTAGTGCTCCCACTCACTTTCTAGTAAATACAGGCTTCACCGCAAGTCTGTGTAAAACTATATGCTTTGATCAACTTATCAAAGCGTATATTCCAACTCCGAGATGCTTGCACCAGTCCATAGATGGATCGCTCGAGCTTGCGTATTTTGTCAGCACCTTTAGGATTGACAAAACCTTCTGGTTACATCATATACAACTCTTCTTTAAATCCATTAAGGAATGTAGTTTTGTTTATCCATTTGCCAGATTTCATAAAAATGCGGCAATTGCTAACATGATTTGGACAGACTTAAGCATCGCTACGAGTGAGAAAATTTCATCTTAGTCAACACCTTGAACTTTGTCAAAAACCTTTTTTGACAAGTCTAGCTTTGTAGATAGTAACACTACTATCAATGTCCGTCTTCCTCTTGAAGATCCATTTATTTTCTATGGTTTGCCGATCATTGGGCAAATCCATCAATGTCCATACTTTGTTCTCATACATGGATCATATCTCAGATTTCATGGCCTCAAACCATTTTGCGGAATTTGGGCTCATCATCGCTTCCTCATAGTTCGTAGGTTCATCATGGTCAAGTAACATGACCTCCAGAATGGGATTACCGTACCACTCTAGTGCGGATCTCACTCTGGTTAATCTACGAGGTTCGGTAGTAACTTGATCTGAAGTTACATGATCATCATCATTAGCTTCCTCACTAATTGGTGTAGTAGTCACAGGAACAGATTTCTGTGATGAACTACTTTCCAATAAGGGAGAAGGTACAATTACCTTATCAAGTTCTACTTTCCTCCCACTCACTTCTTTCGAGAGAAACTCCTTCTCTAGAAAGGATCCATTTTTAGCAACGAATATCTTGCCTTCGGATCTATGATAGAAGGTGTAACCAACAATTTCCTTTGGGTATTCTATGAAGACGCACTTCTCCGATTTGGGTTCGAGCTTATCAGGATGAAACTTTTTCACATAAGCATCGCAACCCCAAACTTTAAGAAACAACAACTTTGGTTTCTTGCTAAACCACAGTTCATATAGTGTCGTATCAACGGATTTAGATTGTGTCCTATTTAACGTGAATGCAGTTGTCTCTAATGCATGATCCCAAAACGATATTGGTAAATCGGTAAGAAACATCATAGATTGTACTATATCCAATAAAGTACGGTTATGACGTTCGGACACACCATTATGATGTGGTGTTCCAGGTGGCATGAATTTGTGAAACTATTCCACATTGTTTTAATTGAAGACCAAACTCGTAACTCAAATATTTGTCTCCGCGATCAGATCGTTGAAACCTTATTTTATTGTCACGATGATTTTCCACTTCACTCTGAAATTCTTTGAACTTTTCAAATGTTTCAGACTTGTGTTTCATCAAGTAGATATACCCATATCTACTCAAATCATCTGTGAAGGTCAGAAAATAACGATACCCGCCGCGAGCCTTGACACTCATCGGATCGCATACATCAGTATGTATTATTTCCAATAAGTCAGTTGCTCGCTCCATTGTTCCGGAGAACGGAGTCTTAGTCATCTTGCCCATGAGGCATGGTTCGCAAGCATCAAGTGATTCATAATCAAGTGATTCCAAAATCCCATCAGCATGGAGTTTCTTCATGCGCTTTACACCAATAAGACCTAAACGGCAGTGCCACAAATAAGTTGCACTATCATTATTAACTTTGCATCTTTTGGTTTCAATATTATGAATATGTGTATCACTACGATCGAGATCCAACAAACTATTTTCGTTGGGTGTATGACCATTGAAGGTTTTATTCATTTAAATAGAACAACAATTATTCTCTGATTTTAAATGAATAACCGTACTGCAATAAACATGATCAAATCATATTCATGCTCAACGCAAACGCCAAATAACATTTATTTAGATTCAACACTAATCCCGAAAGTATAGGGAGTGTGCGATGATGATCATATCAATCTTGAAACTACTTTCAACACACATCGTCACTTCACCCTTAACTAGTTTCTGTTTATTCTGCAACTCCCGTTTCGAGTTACTACTCTTAGCAACTGAACAAGTACCAAATACCGAGGGGTTGCTATAAACACTAGTAAAGTACACATCAATAACATGTATATCAAATATACCTTTGTTCACTTTGCCATCCTTCTTATCCACCAAATACTTGGGGTAGTTCTGCTTCCAGTGACCAGTCCCTTTGCAATAGAAGCACTTAGTCTCAGGCTTAGGTCCAGACTTGGGCTTCTTCACTTGAGCAGCAACTTGCTTGCCGTTCCTCTTGAAGTCCCCTTCTATCCCTTTGCCCTTTTCTTGAAACTAGTGGTCTTGTTAACCATCAACACTTGATGTTCTTTCTTGATTTCTACCTTCATCGATTTCATCATCATGAAAAACTCGGGAATCATTTTCATCATCCCTTGCATACTATAGTTCATCACGAAGTTCTACTAACTTGGTGATGGTGACTAGAGAATTCTGTCAATCACTATCTTATCTGGAAGATTAACTCCCACTTGATTCAAGCGATTGTAGTACCCAGACAATCTGAGCACATGCTCACTAGTTGAGCGATTATCCTCTATCTTTTAGCTATAGAACTTGTTGGAGACTTCATATCTCTCAACTCGGGTATTTGCTTGAAATATTAACTTCATCTCCTGGAACATCTCATATGGTCCATGACGTTCAAAACGTCTTTGAAGTCCCGATTCTAAGCCGTTAAGAATGGTGCACTTAAACTATCAAGTAGTCATCATATTGAGCTAGCCAAACGTTCATAACGTCTGCATCTGCTCCTGTAATAGGTCTGTCACCTAGCGGTGCATCCAGGACATAATTCTTTTGTGCAGCAATGAGGATAAACCTCAGATCACGGATCCCATCCGCATCATTGCTACTAACATCTTTCAACACAATTTTCTCTAGGAACATATCAAAATAAACATATAAAAGCAACAACGCGAGCTATTGATCTACAACATAGATATGCTAATACTACCAGGACTAAGTCCATGATAAATTAAAGTTCAATTAATCATATTACTTAAGAACTCCCACTTAGATAGACATCCCGTGATCCAAATCATATTACTTAATCATATTACTTAAGAACTAATCCTCTAAGTGATCATGTGATCCAAATCAACTAAACCATAACCGATCATCACGTGAAATGGAGTAGCTTTCAATGGTGAACATCACTATGTTGATCATATCTACTATATGATTCACGCTCGACCTTTCGGTCTCCGTGTTCCGAGGCCATATCTGCATATGCTAGGCTCGTCAAGTTTAACCCGAGTATTCTGCGTGTGCAAAACTGGCTTGCACCCGTTGTAGATGGACGTAGAGCTTATCACACCCGATCATCACGTGGTGTCTGGGCACGACGAACTTTGGCAACGGTGCATACTCAGGGAGAACACTTTTATCTTGAAATTTAGTGAGAGATCATCTTATAAAGCTACCGTCGAACTAAGCAAAATAAGATGTATAAAAGATAAACATCACATGCAATCAAAATATGTGACATGATATGGCCATCATCATCTTGTGCCTTTGATCTCCATCTCCAAAGCATCGTCATGATTTCCATCGTCACCGGCATGACACCATGATCTCCATCATCTTGATCTATATCAATGTGTCGTCACATGGTCGTCTCGCCAACAATTGCTCTTGCAACTATTGCTATCGCATAGCGATAAAGTAAAGCAATTATTTGGCGCTTGCATCTTATGCAATAGAGAGACAACCATAAGGATTTTGCCAGTTGCCGATAACTTCAACAAAACATGATCATCTTATACAACAACTTATATATCATCACGTCTTGACCATATCACATCACAACATGCCCTGCAAAAACAAGTTAGACGTCCTCTACTTTGTTGTTGCAAGTTTTACGTGGCTGCTACGGGCTGAGCAAGAACCGTTCTTACCTACGCATCAAAACCACAACGATAGTTTGTCAAGTTGGTGCTGTTTTAACCTTCGCAAGGACCGGGCGTAGCCACACTCGGTTCAACTAAAGTTGGAGAAACTGACACCCGCTAGTCACCTGTGTGCATAGCACGGAGGTAAAACCAGTCTCGCGTAAGCGTACGCATAATGTCGGTCCGGGCCGCTTCATCCAACAATACCGCCGAACCAAAGTATGACATGCTGGTAAGCAGTATGACTTATATCGCTCACAACTCACTTGTGTTCTACTCGTGCATATAACATCAACACATAAAACCTAGGCTCGGATGCCACTGTTCGGGAACGTAGTAATTTCAAAAAAATTCCTACGCACACGCAAGATCATGGTGATGCATAGCAACGAGAGGGGAGAGTGTTGTCTACGTACCCTTGTAGACCAAAGCAGAAGCGTTGACGCAACATAGAGGACGTAGTCGTACGTCTTCCCGGTCCAACCGATCCAAGCACCGTTACTCCGACACCTCCGAGTTCTTGACACACGTACAGCTCAATGACGCACCCCGAGCTCCGATCCAGCAAAGCTTCGGGGAGGAGTTCCGTCAGCACGACGGCATGGTGACGATCTTGATGTTCAACCGTCGCAGGGCTTCGCCTAAGCACCGCTACAATATGACCGAGGTGTAATATCGTGGAGGAGGGCACCGCACACGGCTAAGGAACGATCACGAAGATCAACTTGTGTGTCTATGGGCTGCCCCCTGCCCCCGTATATAAAGGAGTGGAGGAGGGGAGGGCCGGCCCTCTCTATGGCGCGCCCTAGGGGAGTCCTACTCCCACCGGGAGTAGGATTCCCCCTTTCCTAGTCCAACTAGGAATCCTTCCAAGTATTAGGAGTAGGAGACAAGGAAGGGGGAGGGAGAAGGGAAGGAAGGAGGGGGCGCAGCCCCTCCCCCTAGTCCAATTCGGACTAGGCCTTGGGGGGGCGCGTGGCCTGCCCTAGGCAGCCCCTCTCTTTCCCGTATGGCCCAATAAGGCCCAATACTTCTCCCCCGTATTCCCGTAACTCCCCGGTACTCCGAAAAATATCCGAACCACTCAGAACCTTTCCGATGTCCGAATATAGTCGTCCAATATATCGATCTTTACGTCTCGACCATTTCGAGACTCCTCGTCATGTCCCCGATCTTATCCGGGACTCCGAACTCCTTCGGTACATCAAAACTCATAAACTCATAATATAACTGTCATCAAAACCTTAAGCGTGCGGACCCTATGGTTCGAGAACAATGTAGACATGACCGAGACGTCTCCGATCAATAACCAATAGCGGAACCTGGATGCTCATATTGGTTCCTACATATTCTACGAAGATCTTTATCGGTCAGACCGCATAACAACATACATTGTTCCCTTTGTCATCGTTATGTTACTTGCCCGAGATTCGATCATCGGTATCCAATACCTAGTTCAATCTCGTTACCGGCAAGTCTCTTTACTCGTTCCGTAATACATCATCTCGCAACTAACTCATTAGTTGCATTGCTTGCTAGGCTTATGTGATGTGCATTACCGAGAGGGCCCAGAGATACATCTCCGACATTCGGAGTGACAAATCCTAATCTCGAAATACGCCAACCCAACAAGTACCTTCGGAGACACCTGTAGAGCACCTTTATAATCACCCAGTTATGCTGTGACGTTTGGTAGCACATAAAGTGTTCCTCCGGTAAACGGGAGCTGCATAATCTCATAGTCATAGGAACATGTATAAGTCATGAAGAAAGCAATAGCAACATACTAAACGATCGGGTGCTAAGCTAACTGAATGGGTCATGTCAATCACATCATTCTCCTAATGATGTGATCCCGTTAATCAAATGACAACTCATGTCTATGGCTAGGAAACATAACCATCTTTGATTAATGAGCTTGTCAAGTAGAGGCATACTAGTGACACTCTGTTTGTCTATGTATTCACACATGTATCATGTTTGCGATTAATACAATTCTAGCATGAATAATAAACAATTATCATGAAATAAGGAAATAAATAATAACTTTATTATTGCCTCTAGGGCATATTTCCTTCAGGACAATCTGGTGTCACTTCCGCATTACCTCAGCCCTCGTGACAGGGTCCGGAATCCGGCTAGTAGAGGCATGACCGGCAGGATCCCCGGACATAGTCCGGCGAATGTTTTTCCTGATAGGACACAACAGATAGTGTCATACTTTAAGATGACGATCATGGGGCATATTTAAAACTGTACCTCCTCAATGAAGGCCCAGCCATATCTCTATTTTCCTTCCTCTTCGAAGGCCTACCCGTCATAGGCCCCACCTTCTTGCGCGTCGCCTCAGGTGCAGCGTGGCGCGCCAATTACCTTCACTTTAGAGCATAATATAGTGCGGTGGGTAAGGCGAAAGGAGGAAATTCTCCCAAAGGACAAGTCTCCTGAAATTACTTACATGCAACGCAGGGAGGAGACCGGGATAATCAGCAATGATGGCCACTTCGGTGTCGTCACAGCTCGCCTGGTAAAACACCCCTTCCCCAAGCTCCACGAATATATCCGGATCCTCTTCGAATCTGGGATTAAGGGCCTGGTTCTGGTCCTCCAGCTATGGTGCGGGGCTGTGGATCTCCCTGGTTACTTTCCGCCGTTCCTATTATAAATGAAGGATTAATATTTACGAAAAATGATTCAGGGAGTTGATGGAGTAGAGTAGTGGGACGGAAACTCACCCAGCTGGGAGGGTTGTACATGGAAAATTTGTCCCTGGTCTTAATGTGGATGAACTCCTCTTCCTCCCCTTTGTATAATTGATGACCCACAAGTGTAGGGTATTTATCATAGTCCTTTCGATAAGTAATAGTGTCGAACCCAACAAGGAGCATAAGGAAATAACCATCGGTTTTCAGTAAGGTATTCTCTGCAAGCACTGAAATTATCGGCAATAGATAGTTTTGTGATAAGGTAATTTGTAACGGGTAACAAGCAATGAAAGTAAATAAGGTGCAGCAAGGTTGCCCAATCCTTTTTGTAGCAAAGGACAAGCCTGGACAAATTATTATATGAAGGAAAACGCTCCCGAGGACACATGGGGATTATCGTCAAGCTAGTTTTCATCAAGCTCATATGATTCGCATTTGTTACTTTGATAATTTGAAATGTGGGTGGACCGGTGCTTGGGTACTGTCCTTTCTTGGACAAGCATCCCACTTATGATTAACCCCTATTGCAAGCATCCGCAACTACAAAAGAAGTATTAAGGTAAACCTAACCATAACATGAAACATATGGATCCAAATCAGCCACTTACGAAGCAACGCATAAACTAGGGTTTAAGCTTCTATCACTCTAGCAACCCATCATCTACTTATTACTTCCCAATGCCTTCCTATAGGCCCAAATAATGGTGAAGTGTCATGTAGTCGACGTTCGCATAACACCACTAGAGGAGAGACAACATACATCTCATCAAAATATCGAACGAATACCAAATTCACATGACTACTTATAGCAAGACTTCTCCCACGTCCTCTGGAACAAACGTAACTACTCACAAAGCATATTCATGTTCATAATCAAAGGGATATTAATATGCATTAAGGATCTGAACATATGATCTTCCACCGAATAAACCAACTAGCATCAACTACAAGGAGTAATCAACACTACTAGCAACCCACAGGTACCAATCTGAGGTTTTCGTACAAAGATTGGATACAAGAGATGAACTAGAGTTTCAGAGCTGATGTTGCTGGTGAAGATGTTTATGGAGATTGACCCCCTCCCGATGAGAGGATCGATGGTGATGACGATGGTGATGATTTCCCCCTCCCGGAGGGATGTTTCCCAGGCAGAACAGCTCCGTCGGAGCCCTAGATTGGTTCCGCCTCGTGGCGGCGGTGTTTCGTCCCGAAAGCTTTCTTATGATTTTTTCCAGGGTAAAAGCCTTCATATAGCAGAAGATGGTCACCGGAAGGCTGCCAGGGGGCCCATGATGCAGGGGGCGTGCCCAGGGGGTAGGGTACGCCCTCCCACCCTCGTGGACAGTGGGTGGCCCCCCTCTGGTATTTATTCCGCTCAATATTTTTTATTAATTCCAAAAATGACTTTCGTGGAGTTTCAGGACTTTTGGAGTTGTGTAGAATAGGTCTCTAATATTTGCTCCTTTTCCAGCCCAGAATTCCAACTGCCGGCATTCTCCCTCTTCATGTAAACCTTGTAAAATAAGAGAGAATAGGCATAAGTATTGTGACATAACATGTAAAAAAAGCCCATAATGCAATAAATATCGATATAAAAGCATGATGCACAATGGACGTATCAACTCCCCCAAGCTTAGACCTCGCTTGTCCTCAAGCGGAAGCCGATATCAAAAAACATGTCCACATGTTGAGAGATAGAGGTGTCGATAAAATAAAATACGAACATGAGGGCGTCATGATCATTCTTATAACAGCAACAAATATATATTTTGTCACATGATTTCTTATGCTCAAGTAATAATCTATCCACAATGTCAAGTATGAATCAGAAACTTCACTAAAAACTAACAAACTATGATCTTGGTCATTGAAGCAATTGCAATATATCATAACATCAAAAAGAGTCAATAAGAGCTTTTCAGGAAGTCCACATACTCAACTATCATTTAGTCTTTCACAATTGCTAACACTCACGCAATACTTATGGGTATGGAGTTTTCATCAGATACAGAGAAAGATAGGGGCTTATAGTGTTGCGTCCCAACCTTTTACCTCAAGGGTAATGTCAACAATAATAGTTCATGCTAACTTACATCCAATTGGATATATATATCAGGATCTTTCCAACACGAGGTGCTTGCCAAAGGATAAAATATAAAAAGGAAAGGTGAGGATCACCTTGACTCTTGCAATATGTACAATACAAAAAGTAAAAGATAGTCCCTTCGCAGAGGGACACAGAGGTTGTCATGTGCTTTTGTGGTTGTATGCATGAAATCTTAATGCAAAAGAACGTCACTTTATATTGCCACTTGTGAGAAGGACCTTTATTATGCAGTCCGTCGCTTTTATTGCTTCCATATCACAAGATCGTATAAAGCTTATTTTCTCCACACTAATAAGTCATACATATTTAGAAAGCAATTTTTATTGCATGCAATATGACAACTTACTTGAAGGATCTTACTCAATCCATAGGTAGATATGGTGGACTCTCATGGCAAAACTAGGTTTAAGGATGTTTGGAAGCACAAGTAGCATCACTACTTGGTGCAAGGAATTAGCCTAGCATGAGGGGGAAAAGCAAGCTCAACATGTTGGATGATCCATGACAATATACTTTATTTCAAATATAAGAAAACATAACCCATTACGTTGTCTTCCTTGTCCAACGTCAACTCTTTAGCATGTCATATTTTAATGAGTGCTCACAATCCTAAAAGATGTCCAAGATAGTATATTTATATGTGAGAACCTCTCTTTCTTTATTACTCCCTATTAATTGCAATGATGACCAAAACTATGTTTGCCAACCCTCAACAACTTTTAATCATCATACTCTTTATTTGTCAAGTCATTACTCTCCACAAGATCAATATGATCTATTTTATTTCTTTTTATTCTTTTATTCCCTCAAGATCATAGCAAGATAGCAAAGCCCTTGAATCAACACTAATCTTTATTATATATAGCTCACGGACTCGATTACATAGAGGGATCATAAGGCAAAACTTCAAAACTAAATCATACAAGACCTTTAATCTACTAGATCAAGATATTATTAAAAGGATCGAACTAAGTAAAACGGTAAAGATAGGAGTGTGATGGTGATACGATACCGGGGAAACTCCCCCAAGCTTGGCAGTTGCCAAGGGAGTGCCCATACCCAAGTGATTATGTATCCTTATTCGGAGGTGATGATGATGGAGTTGTTGATGATGTAGGCTTCTTCCTCAATTTGCGCTTGAGGATGGAATTTTGCTCCCTTAGATCATCCATCTCCTGCTCAAGGCTTAGTATCCTTTTGCATAGTTCATGTTTGTTTTCCTACAAGAGATGAAAAGGGATAAACTCGATCTTTGGTTTCTTTGCTCCATAAGGGAGGCTTCACTTTTTAAACTCCACATGCATGTCCCCAAGTTGAGGTAATGGGACTTCATATTCATCTGAGCTCGTCTCCTCCTTTCCCTTAGGCTCATAGTCTTCTTCTTCCTCAGTGGTCCAGCCATAATGCTCCAACTCCCCATATAACTTAGGGTCTGCAAGGTAATCAGCCACATAGCTTTCTCCCTCCGAATCCTAGGACGACATATTGCTCTAATCTGCAGCAGAAACAGCTCAAGACAAAAACAGAGGATTTTTGTGTGATATGGTGGTCAAAACCTTCGGGAGATTATATAATGATTTTTTACCGACTAACAGAAGTATCGTGCGAGAAAACGGAGTCCGGAGAGCACGAGGTGCCCACGAGGCAGGAGGGCGCGCCCAGGGGGGAGGGAGTGCCCTCCACCCTCGTGGACGCCTCGTGTCCTTCCCAGACTACTTCTTATTTTCCTATTTTCTTAAATAATCCAAAACGGAAAAAAAACTGCTATTAGAACTGCTTTGGAGTCGGTTTACTTACCGTACCACATACCTATTCCTTTTTGAAGTCTAAAACATTCTGGAAAGTGTCCCTTATGTATTCCTCCGGGGATACAGTTTCAATAACATTAGTTTCAACATTTATGGGATTGCCTGAGATATAATATTTGATTCTTTGACCGTTCACCACCTTCGGATTTGTGCCTTCAAAATTGTTGATTTTTGTGGCACCGGAATGATAGACCTCCTCGATAACGTAAGGGCCTTCCCATTTAGAGAGAAGTTTTCCAGCAAAAAATCTTAAATGAGAGTTTAAGAGCAACACATAATCACCTACATTAAACTCACGCTTTTGTATCCTTTTGTCATGCCATCTTTTACCTTTTCTTTAAACAGTTTGGCATTCTCATAGGCTTAGGTTCTCCATTCATCTAGTGAGCTAATGTCAAATAACCTCTTCTCACCGGCAAGTTTGAAATCATAATTGAGCTCTTTAATGGCCCAATATGCCTTATGTTCCAGTTCGAGAGGTAAGTGACATGTTTTCCATAAACCATTTTATATGGAGACATACCCATAGGATTTTTATATGCAGTTCCATAAGCCCATAATGCATCATCAAGTTTCTTGGACCAATTCTTTCTAGATCTATTAACAGTCTTTTGCAAAACTAATTTAAGCTCTCTGTTACTCAATTCCACTTGACCACTAGACTGTGGGTGCCTTGGAGTTGCAATTCTATGATTAACATCATACTTAGCAAGCATTTTACGAAAAGCACCATGAATAAAATGTGAACCACCATCAGTCATTAAGTATCTAGGGACTCCAAACCTTGGAAACATAACTTCTTTAAGCATCTTAATAGAGGTGTTATGATCAGCACTACTAGTTGGAATAGCTTCTACTGACTTAGTAACATAATCAACAGTAACTAAAATATGTGTATACCCATTAGAGGAAGGAAACGGTCCCATATAATCAAAGCCCCAAACATCAAATGGTTCAACAATAAGAGGATACTTCATAGGCATTTCTTGATGTCTACTAGTATTACGAATTCTTTGACATTCATCACAAGACAAGACAAACTTACGGGCATCCTTGAATAGAGTAGGCCAATAAAAACCGGATTGCAATACCTTATGTGCAGTTCAATCTCCAGCGTGGTGTCCTCCATAAGCCTCGGATTGACACTTGCGTAGGATCTGTTCTTGTTCATGCTTAGGTACACAACGTCTAATAACACCATCTACTCCTTCTCTATAAAGGCGTGGGTCATGCCAGAATTAATGTCTTAAATCATAGAAAAACTTTTTCTTTTGCTGGTATGTGAAACTAGGTGGTATGAATTTAGCAACAATGTAATTTGCATAATCAGCATGCCATGGAGTAGTATGAGAAGCATTTATGACAGCTATTGTTCATCAGGAAAGCTATCATCAAAAGGTAGTGGGTCATCAAGAACATTCTCTAACCTAGACAAGTTGTCTCCAATGGGGTTCTCAGCTCCCGTTCTATCAATAATATGCAAATCAAATTCTTGTAGCAAGAGAACCCATATAATAAGTCTAGGTTTATCATCTTTCTTTTCCATAAGATATTTAATAGCAGCACGATCAGTGTGAACAGTTACTTTAGAATCAGCAATATAAGGTCTGAACTTATCACAAGCACAAACAACTGCTAAAAATTCTTTGTCAGTAGTAGCATAATTTCTCTGGGCACTATCTAGAGTTTTACTAGCATATTGAATATTATTTAGTTTCTTATCAACTCTTTGTCCAAGAATAGCACCTACAACATAATCACTAGCATCACACATAATTTCAAAGGGTAAATTCCAATCAGGAGGCTGAACGATAGGTGGAGAAATCAAAGCGTTCTTAAGTATTTAAAATGCTTCTACACAATCATCATCGAAGACAAAAGGAATATTTTTATGTAAGAGATTAGTCAGAGGCCTAGAAATTTCAGAGAAGTCCTTAATGAACCTCCAATAAAAACCGGCATGACAAAGGAAACTTCTTATACCTTTAATGTCCTTGGGACATGGCATCTTTTCAATAGAATCAAATTTAGGTTTATCAACTTCAATACCTCTTTTAGAAATTTTATGCCCCAAGACAATACCTTCATTAACCATAAAGTGGCACTTTTCCAATTAAGGACAAGACTAGTATCTTCACATCTCTGCAAAACTCGTTCAAGGTTGCTCAAGCAATCATCAAAAGATGATCCATATACAGAGAAATCATCCATGAAAACCTCAACAATCTCTTCACAAAAGTAAGAGAATATAGCCATCATGCATCTTTGAAAGGTAGAAGGTGCATTACATAAACCAAAAGGCATACGTCTATAAGCAAAAGTACCGAAAGGGCAAGTAAAAGTGATCTTTTCTTGATCTTCTGCTGACACAGGTATTTCAGAGAAACCAGAGTAACCATCTAGAAAGCAAAAATGTGTATGTTTGGATAATCTTTCTAGCATTTGATCAATAAAAGGCAAAGGGTAATGATCTTTTTAGTAGCTTTATTTGATTTGAGGAAATCAATTACCATCATATAACCTGTAACAATTATTTGTGGGATCAATTCATCTTTATCATTAGGAACGACAGTAATACCTCTCTTCTTAGGGACACAATGGACAGGACTTACCCACTGACTATCAGCAACGGGATAAATTATACCTTCCTCAAGGAGCTTTAGTATTTCCTTTCTTACCACTTCTTTCATCTTAGGATTTAACCGTCGTTGGTGATCAATAACTGGTTTGGCGTCTTTCTCCAATTTTATTTTGTGTTGGCATAGAGTGGGACTAATGCCCTTAAGATCATCAAGAGTATATCCAATAGCAGCACGGTGCTCCTTCAGAGTTTTCAATAATCTTTCCTCTTCCTGCTATGAAAGGTTACCACTAATAATAACAGGATATATCTTCTTTTCATCAAGATAAGCATATTTAAGAGTATCGGGTAGTGGTTTAAGCTCAAACACGGGATCACCCTTGGGTGGTGGAGGATCCCCTAGAATTTCAACAGGCAAGTTGTGTTTCAAAATAGGTCCCTGTGTAAAGAATACTTCATCTATCTCCCTTCTTTCATTCATAAACATATCATTTTCATGGTCTAGCAAATATTTTTCTAAAGGATCATTAGAAGGCACGACAATAGAAGCAAGACCAATAATTTAATCCTTACTAGGCAATTCTTTATCATGGGGTTGTCTACGAAATTTAGCGAAGTTAAACTCATGAGACATATCTCCCAAACCAATAGTAACAACATCCTTTTCGCAATCTATCATAGCCTTGACAGTATTCAAGAAGGGTCTACCAAATATAATGTAACAAAAGTCATCTTGTGGGGAGCCAAGAACAAGAAAATCAGCAGGATATTTAACTTTCCCACACAAGACTTCAACATCTCTAACAATCCCAACTGGTGAAATAGTATCTCTATTGGCAAGCTTTATTGTCACATCAATTTCTTCTATCTCAGCAGGTGCAATATCATGCATAATTTCTTTGTATAACGAATGAGGTATTGCACTTGCACTAGCACCCATATCACATAAGCCATGATAACAATGATCTCCTATTTTAACAGAAATAACATGCATGCTTACAACAGGTCTATGTTTATTTTTAGCATCAGGTCTAGCAATTCTAGCAGCTTCATCACAGAAGTAAATAACATGCCCATCAATATTATCAGCCAAGAGATCTTTAACCATAGCAATACTAGGTTCAACTTTAATTTGCTCAGGTGGTGTAGGTGTTTTAATATTACGCTGACGAACCACAGTCGAAGCTTTAGCATGATCCTTTATCCTAACAGGGAAGGGTGGTTTCTCAATATAGGTAGTAGGAACAACAGGATCATTATAAGTAATAGTCTTTTCTTCAACTTTAATAGGTGCAACTACTTTTACTTCAGTGGGAGGATTATATTTAAACCACTTCTCCCTGGGGAGGTCAACATGAGTAGCAAATGATTCACAGAAAGAAGCTACTATCTCAGAGTCAAGTCCATATTTAGTGCTAAATTCATGAAAAGCATCGGTATTCATAAAAGATTTAACACAATCAAACTTAGGTGTCATACCTGACTCCTTACCTCTGTCGAGATCCCAATCATCGGAGTTGTGTTTAATTCTTTCCAATAAATCCCATATGAATTCAATAGTCTTCATCATAAAAGAACTAGTACAAGAAGTATCGAGCATGGAGCGATTGTTGAGAGAAAGCAGAGCATAAATTTTTTGAATAATCATTTCTCTTGAGAGCTCATGATTGGGGCATGAATATAACATTGACTTAAGACTCCCCCAAGATTGAGCGATGCTTTCTCCTTCGCGAGGCCAGAAATTATATATATAATTACGATCACGATGAACAAGATGCATAGGATAAAACTTCTGATGAAACTCCAATTTCAATCGTTTGTAGTTCCATGATCCCATATCATCACATAGCCTAAACCATGTCAATGCATTTCCTTCAAAGATAAAGGGAAGACCTTCTTCTTTACAACATCATCGGGCATACCTGCAAGCTTAAATAATCTGGATGCAATATTCCATCTCCCGCAAAAGGATTAGCTAGCAATTTCTCTATCATACCTGAAGGAATTTCAAAGTGAGCATTTTCAGTAGGGTCAGTAGGTTGAGGAGCAACTCTTTGCTCTACTGGTCGGGGTGAAGATACCCCGAACAAGCCCGTCAAAGGATTATGTTCCATAGTGACAACTGATAGTAAATTTCAGCATACTATATAAATTTTTTCCTTACCAAGTTCCACTTACCAAAGGCGCTTCACTTCCCAGCAATGGTGCCAGAAAAGTGTCTTTATGACCCACAAGTGTAGGGGTTCTATCGTAGTCCTTTTGATAAGTAAGAGTGTTGAACCCAACGAGGAGCAAAAGGAAATGACAAGCAGTTTTCGGTAAGGTATTCTCTGCAAGCACTGAAATTATTGGCAAAACATAGTTTTTTGATAAGGTAATTTGTAACAGGTGAGGGAGTCCTGGATTAAGGGGTCCTCGGACAGACGAACTGTTGGACTATGAAGATACAAGATTGCAGACTTCGTCCCTTGTCTGGATGGGACTCTCCTTTGCGTGGAAGGCAAGCTTGGATATTCGGATATGTAGATTTCCTTCTCTATAACAGATTCTGTGTAACCCTAGCCCCCTCCTGTGTCTATATAAACCAGAGGGTTTAGTCCGTAGGACAACAACAATCATAATCATAGGCTAGCTTCTAGGGTTTAGCCTCTACGATCTCGTGGTAGATCAACTCTTGTAATACTCATATCATCAAGATCAATCAAGCAGGAAGTAGGGGATTACCTCCATCGAGAGGGCCCGAACCTGGGTAAAACATCGTGTCCCCTGCCTCCTGTTACCATTAGCCTTAGACGCACAGTTCGGGACCCCCTACCTGAGATCCGCCGGTTTTGACACCGACATTGGTGCTTTCATTGAGAGTTCCACTATGTCGCTGTTGTAAGGCTTGATGGCCCCTTCGACCATCTTCAACGATGCGGTCCAGGAGGAGGTTTTCCTTCCCGGACAGATCTTCGTATTTGGCAGTTTCGTACTGCGGGCCAACTCGCTTGGCCATCTGGAGCAAATCGATAGCTATGCCCCTAGCCATCAGGTCAGGTTTGGAAGCTTAAACTACACTTTCGACATCCGCGGAGACTTGATCATCGATGGATTCGAGCTCAAGACAGGTGCGCTGAACGGTCATGACGGACATGACTTTGATCTGCCGCCAGATAGTATCCAGGAAATCGCACCCACGCTGGCGCCGGGAATCAATCCGGAGCAGATCGTGCCTTCCGAGGACGGGTGGATGGACCCCGCCACGGAGGCCGCACACTCATCGGTGTTGGAGCCGAACGCTGATCCCACCTCCTGTGAGAGTGGTGTCGTCGGACCCCCGGACTCTTCCCCGGTTGCAGGATCCAAACCGCGTGCGTCCGTGCCTATCGAATCAGATTGGGCACCCGTCATGGAGTTCACCGCCGCGGATATTTTTCACCACTCACCCTTGGGAGATGTGCTGAACTCATTAAGGTATCTTTCCTTGTTAGGAGACTCGTGGCCGAACTATGTCCGGCTCGAGTGGGAAGCGGGTGAGGAAGAAATTCGTTACCCACCCACCACCCACTTCATTGCCACTGTCGATGACTTAACCGACACGCTCGATTTTGACTCCGAAGACGTCGACGGTATTTACGATGACGCATGAGAAGAACAGGAACCACCGCCCATTGGGCGCTGGACTGCCACCTCATCATACGATATTTACATGGTGGACACACCAAAAGAAGGCGATGGTGACGATACAATGAAGGATAATCCCCTCGATAAGCCACCAAAGCGGCGCCGTAGACGCCACTCTAAATCCCGCCACAGTAAAAACAGCGACAACGGCACAAGAAATAATAATACCCCAGTTGATTCCAAAGGAAACGACAACCCCATGGACCCAGCGATGGAGCAGGATGAGCCAGAGGACGATGAAAACAGTCCCGAGCCGACGTCATATAACGCCGATCCTGAGGGTAAAATTCAACAACCTGTCTCCGGAGAGGAGGACAGCCCGGACGATGATGCACTTATCATCCCAGAAAAACTCTTGGAACAAGAGAACCTCCACAGATGACTTATCGCCACCGCGAGGAGCCTAAGGAAGCAGAAGCAAAAGCTTAAGGCCGCGCAGGATACACTCAACCGTAGATGGAGCAAAGTGCTCGACACAGAAGAAAAATATGGCGACAATTGCCACGCAAAGAGCTATCCAAAGCGCAAGCTGCTGCCCGAATTCGACGATGAGGCCTTAGAGCCCACTCAGCCGAAAACTACCGATTTGGCCAAACAGACCGCCCCGTGGCCGTGACAAGATGGCTAAGGATGCCGCGCACAAGTCAGCACATGATTTACGTGAGCTCCTAGACAGAAAGTCTGGTATGGCCAGATCCATCTACGGATCTAGGAAGCGCGCTCCAACACAGGATCAGAACTACCGAAACGATCACATCGATCAAATACCAGCTTGGAATCAGAACCAAGCACAACAACCATCGATAGCATGCCATGACACAACCAAATACAGGGGTGCCGCACACCCCCTGTGCTTCACCGATGAGGTGTTGGATCATGAATTTCCGGAAGGATTCAAACCCGTGAATATAAAGGCATACGACGGAACTACAAACCCTGGGGTCTGGATCGAGGACTTTATCCTTCATATCCATATGGCTCGCAGAGACGATCTCCACGCCATCAAATATCTACCCCTCAAATTAAAGGTACCAGCTCGGCACTGGCTGAAAAGCCTTCCCAAAAACACAATTGGAAGTTGGGAAGAGCTCGAGGATGCTTTCAGGGCCAATTTTCAAGGGACCTATGTCCGGCCTCCGGACGCTGATGACCTAAGTCATATAATTCAACAGCTCGGAGAGACAGCCCTAAAACTCTGGAATAGGTTTCTTACTAAGAAAAACCAAATAGTTGATTGCCCGGACGCCGAGGAATTAGCGACCTTCAAACACAGTATCCAGGACGAATGGCTTGCCAGACACCTCAGCCAAGAAAAGCTGAGGATGATGGCAGCCTTAACAAGCCTTATGACCCGCTTTTGCGCGGGCGAGGACAGCTGGCTGGCCCATAGCGGCACCAGCGAACCAAGAACATCCGAAGTCTGGGATGGCAATGGGAAGCCGCAACGCAACAAAAACAAGCGTCAAAACAATAATGACAGCCCAGAGAATACGACAGTCAATGCCAGATTCAGGGGCTCTCGACCCAGTCAACCGAAGAAGCCATTTAAAGGCAGCAGAGACGAATCGTCCAGCCTAAACAAGATTCTAGACAAATTATGTCAGATTCACGGCACCCCCAAAAAGCATGCAAACCACACCCACAGAGAGTGTTGGTGAGGGAGTCCTGGACAAGGGGGTGTCCGGATAGCCGAACTATCATCATCGGCCGGACTCCAAGACTATGAAGATACAAGATTGAAGACTTCGTCCCGTGTCCGGATGGGACTTTCCTTGGCGTGGAAGGCAAGCTTGGCGATACGGATATGTATATCTCCTACCATTGTAACCGACTCTGTGTAACCCTAGCCCTCTCTGGTGTCTATATAAACCGGATGGTTTTAGTCTGTGGGACAACAACAATAACAACAATCATACCATAGACTAGCTTCTAGGGTTTAGCCTCCTTGATCTCGTGGTAGATCTACTCTTGTAATACCCACATCATCAATATCAATCAAGCAGGACGTAGGGTTTTACCTCCATCAAGAGGGCCCGAACCTGGGTAAAACATCGTGTCCCTTGTCTCCTGTTACCATCCGCCTAGATGCACAGTTCGGGACCCCCTCCCCGAGATCCGCGGGTTTTGACACCGACATTGGTGCTTTCATTGAGAGTTCCTCTGTGTCGTCACCGATAGGCTCGATGGCTCCTTCGATCACCAACAACGACGCGATCCAGGGTGAGACTTTTCTCCCCGGACAGATCTTCGTATTCGGTGGCTTTGCACTGCGGGCCAATTCGGTAGGCCATCTGGAGCAGATCGAAAGCTATGCCCATGGCCGTCAGGTCAGATTTGGAAGTCTTAACTTCACGGCTGACATCCGTGGAGACTTGATCTTCCATGGATTCGAGCCATAGCCCGCGCCGCACTGTCACGATGGGCATGATTTAGCTCTGCTGCCGGACAGCGCCCTGGAGGCCGCACACGAATCCGCTCCGACCCTCGATTCGGAGCCGGCTGCGCAGATCGAGGACAGATGGTTAGACACCGCCTCGGGGGCTGCAACCTCTATGGCGATAGAGCCGAATACTGACTTTGTCCCCTCTGAAGGTCGTGACTCCAAGGTGTCAGACTCCTTGCCGGACTCCGAACCTCCCGCGCCCCCTCCAATCGAATCCGATTGGGCGCCGATCATGGAGTTCGCCGCCGCGGACATCTTTCAACACTCACCTTTCGGCGACTTCCTGAGTTCGCTAAAGTATCTCTCTTACCAGAAGAGCCTTGGCCGGACTGCGGTCAGGACGGTTGGGATGTGGCGACGAAGAAATTCAAGACCCACCCACCACCCACTTAGTAGCCGCTGTCGACGATCTAACCGACATGCTAGACTTCGACTCCGAAGACATCGACGGTATGGACGATGATGACGGAGACGACCAAGAACCAGCGCCTACCGGGCACTGGAAAGCTAGCTCGTCATACGACATATACATGGTGGATATCCCAAAGGATGGGAACGGCGAAGGAACAGCGGAGGAAGACCCCTCCAAGAAACAGCCCAAGCGTCAGCGTCAGCGACGCCGCTCTAAATCCCGCCACAGCAAGAATGGCGATTCTGGCACCGGAGACAATAATACCCCAAACAGTGCCGAAGACAACCCCCTCCAGCAAGATTAGCGTAGGAGGACGGAGATGCCAGCCCTCACGAGAGGGCGGCAGACGAAGAGGTAGAGGACGATAGTTACATGCCTCCCTCTGGAGACGAGGCAAGCCTCGACGACGAGGAATTTGTCGTGCATGAGGATCCCGTCGAACAAGAGCGTTTTAAACGCAGGCTTATGGCCACGGCAAACAGCCTCAAGAAAAAGCAGCAACAGCTTAGAACTGATCAGGATCTGCTAGCCGACAGATGGACGGAAGTCCTTGCGGCCGAAGAGCATGAGCTCGAACGCCCCTCAAAAGCTACCCCAAACGCAAGTTGCTCCCCCGATTAGAGGAGGAGGCATATAAACCTGCATCACCAAAGCACAATACGGCTGACCGGCCACCTCATGGCCGCGACAGAGAGGCCTTGTCGGTGTCAAAACCGGCGGATCTCGGGTAGGGGGTCCCGAACTGTGCGTCTAGGCGGATGATAACAGGAGACAAGGGACACGATGTTTTACCCAGGTTCGGGCCCTCTTAATGGAGGTAAATCCTTACGTCCTTCTTGATTGATATTGATGATGTGGGTATTACAAGAGTGGATCTACCACGAGATCAAGGAGGCTAAACCGTAGAAGCTAGCCTATGGTATGATTGTTGTTATTGTTGTTGTCCTACGGACTAAAACCATCCGGTTTATATAGACACCGGAGAGGGCTAGGGTTACATAGAGTCGGTTACAATGGTAGGAGATCTACATATCCGTATCGCGAAGCTTGCCTTCCACACCAAGGAAAGTCCCATCCGGACACGGGACAAAGTCTTCAATCTTCTATCTTCATAGTCTTGGAGTCCGGCCGATGATGATAGTTCGGCTATCCGGACACCCCCTAGTCCAGGACTCCCTCAGTAGGCCCCGAACCAGGCTTCAATGATGACGAGTCCGGCGCGTATATTGTCTTCGGCGTTGCAAGGTGGGTTCTCCTTCAAACTTCATGTACCTGTTGAATAGCGTCCGGCTTCCTTATAAATGTTGCGCTCCTTGGCTTCTACGTCCAATAATGGCCCTCTTCCACGTGTCGTATGAATGCGAAAAGCTAGGGTATTTTTACGTTTTACCCCCTAGCCGCGCGAACGAGCCGCCTATAGGAGAGGCGAGGATCTAGATCCAACTCACACCACCCTCCTTCCGCAAGTACTCATCGAAGCGCCTCTGACAAAAACCCATTCCACCATGGATAGTCGACGCCGCTCCTCCTCTCGCGCTTCCAGCCCTCAGCCAGGAGATTGGGGGAGATTCTCAGTTCCACACAGCGAGCTAGTGACGCTCCAAACCGAGGGATATCTTCCCCCAGCCTTCATGGTTCCGGTTCGAGCCGGACTGGCCACCTTCAGGGGTGGAAAGCAGGCGGAGAGCGTCCCCAACCCTTCCAAAGGAGAGCGGGTATGCTTCGTCCCTTATCTAATAAGGGGACTCGGATTTCCCATACATCCGTTTCTCCGGGGGCTCCTGGAGGTCTACGGACTCCAGCTTCACCATCTTACACCTGCCTCCATTCTGCACATCTCGGGCTTTGTAGCTCTTTGCGAGCTATTCTTGGGCATCGAGCCCCATTTTGCGCTGTGGAAGAGATTGTTTTGCCTCGTACCCCGTTCTCACGAGGGGTCGATATATCAAGTGTGTGGAGCCGAAATATGGCGCATCGCCGGGACCCGATATCTATCCGGTACCCCGAAGAAGGCGTCCGAAAACTGGCCTTCGGAATGGTTCTATATGGAGGACGCCCCTCTGCCGGATCCAGTTCGGATTGGCCTCCCGGAGTTCAGCAACGCTCCCTTGAAGAAACGCCTGAGTTGGCGCCCGCGGAGCCCTCAACGAGAATATGATGGGAGCGTCCATTATCTGATGGGCCGGATTAAGTTACTGGCCCACTCCGGATTGACCATGATTGGAGTCATGGCCACGTGCATTATGCGAGGGGTGCAGCCACTCCAATATAGGGGCCACCCCATGTGGGATTTCAATGGGGAAGATGACGCCACCCGTCATGGCCGCAGAGGGCCGGGATCGGCCGCCGATCTGGTAAAGATCCTGTCCGGCTTGTATAAGGGGGAGAAGGAGGACTTCCTCTGCATGAATCCATTGAACGGATTCTCCATGAATAACCCTCGGAGCTGGGTAAGCGGACGTTTATCTATCCGATCCATATTTCCAAAGTCGAGTGTCTTACTTTGTGATTTTGGCGCAGGAGCTGCACCGGGACATGGAGGGCATACAAAGCCTGACTCCACAGCCCGAGGATCCGGGATGATCCCTTGATCCGGCCTCCGAAGAGGATCCGGACATAAAGGTGGAGCTGATTGATGGGGTGTTCCACCAACTTAGCATGGACAATGCTCTAGTACGGCTGACTACCCCGGTTTATCTCCGGCTTCCCAGGTGACTACGACCGGAGTCCTGACACCATCATTTGATCCATGCTCATTTCTGACCATCATATACCGATGGTGCATCGCAGGAGGCGTCTTTAAGGCGGGAAGCTGAACCTGCGGCGGCTGACCAACAAGGGTCCGTTCGGCCCAGCAGGCGGAAGAGGAGTGCGGAGCAAATCGAAACGTCGCCGCAACGGTTCGGTGCACTGCCGTTTTTAAGGGAAAGATCCCTAGGAGGTATATTAACGCTCATGACTTTTCCAGGAGAAAGAGCGCTCGCCAGACAGTGTCCGGAGAGGTTGCCAATCAAGCCTCCGCCAGCCATGCTCCAATGCGTGGTCCGGAAGGGGAGGCGAACACAAGGCATGAGCCGGATGCTCCTCCAACGGAGGATGCCGACAGGCTGTCCGCCACCAGGTCTGAGGTGGAGAGCGCCATGAATCACAGGCGTCGCCGGACAGCTCTTCGCGATGCGTGTTTCTCCCCGGAGGCGTTGAATGCCTTTAATGTGGGAGACGCGCACCTCCGTGCCGCTCAAGATGGTTTAACCAGAGCCACAGAGCAGTATGTGAAGGACATACGGGTAAGGAATTTTAGTATTTATATATGCCAGTAGCCCCCGAGACTTAAAATAGTTAAAATAACTGATTTAAGGATCATTTGTTATGCAGGATCTTACGAAGAAGAATACCCACCTGTCCCAGGAGCTTCAAGAGTGCAAGGCACAACTTGAGGCCGCACTGGCTGCCACAGGGGGAGCTACAGAGACCCCCGCTGGTAATACATACTTCGAAAAGATAAGTAGTTAATAAAGTGCGGCGTGTGTGTAAATCTGACAATAATGTTGCAGAGGGTGCTGGACTAGATCCGGTCAAGCAACAGCTACTGCGCCAGCTGAAGGCCGGCGAGAGGGTGCTTATGAAGGTGCAGCAGGAGAGGAACAAGCTCCAAGATGCCCACACCCAGCTGGGAGAAGAGCTGAAAGGTGTTCGGGCCTAGCTGTCTGGCTCCGTGAAGGAGAATCAGCGGCTTCGTCGCGGCATTTATAGTAAGTGCTTGAGCAAACTCCTTTGAAAAGAAGAGTTCGGCGAGGAAGTCGATTGACAGAAATGTGTCTTTAGGTATGCTCACAGGTCGCCTGCGGAGGAAATGCCCGGTTCAACGGGTGACCAACTCTCCAAGCTAATGCAACTGCACGAACGTGTTCGGCAAGCGATGAGTGGCGTCGCCCAGGCCTTATGGCCGTCCGTCTCCCTACCCGAAAGCCTTGAAGGGCTTGCCGAGAAGCTTCAGGGAGCACGGCAGCGCTTCCGTCTGTGGAAGATATCGGCCTGCCGTCAAGGCACCAGGGAGGCCTGGGCCATGGTGAAGACGTGGTCCAAGAAGGCGGATCCAAACCACATGGCCGAGGTCGGACCTGTGGGGCCCGATGGGAAGGAGATCCCTATGAGCTTAATATACGGCCAAGTAGAGTTGGCCGCTAAGTATTCCCAACAGGACTGTAAATTAGACAGCCTGTTAGACGGGATTGAAGAGGAGTACAATCAGTCAATTTGACGATGTATTTTAAAATGACATGTAAAATGCCTTCTAGCCGGATTGTAGATCGTTTGTCTTTGCCGACCTTTTCGCTTCAACCTCGGGACCCTAAAGTCTGGAGTGTGTCCGAATACCTTCTCAGTTATGAAAGAACCGGGGAATGCATGGAGACCAGGCGTAGGGGTCATTAGTGCTTTATCAGACAAGTGCCCAACTAGTTATGTTATATTACATGGTTAGTAAGAAACATCTTCCAGGGAGAATAGTTCCGTTAAGGGTTCCTTTCCCTGGGAGGCATGCCCTAAGGTGCATCTCCATACTGCAAAGAGAGCAGAAAAAGCATCTGCGGGCAGATAAGTTAAATAAGTAATAAATCATCTTTCAAGTCACCGACCGAATACTCACTTAAGAACGCTAGCTTTCGGCTTCACCCAGTCTGAGGTACACATCCGGCTGACCCAGCAGTAACAATCGCAGTGGTGCTCCCTTTACCTCCTAGCCGAACAATCGGGAACGTAGGGGTAAGCACAGGAGCCAGGCAACCCAGCTTGGCCAAAACTTAAGTCATATCAATGCATATAATGGTGAATAAAAGGTACATGCGGAAGTATGACACGTGTGTTGGGCATGAAGCCCGTATAAATAAGCTTCTGTTAAAGAAGCCCCCAGGTATAATGAGTGCTAGGAGCACATCAAGTGTGTGCGAACAATGCGCAAATCAGCCTATCAAAGGCTTTTATTAAAAAAAGGTGGGAAGAAGGAGGGGGACAAGACACAGTGAAAATGTAAAAGATGGACGGAGGAGGGAGAAGAACTCTGAGTCCGGCGCTAGGCGTAGAATCTTCGGAGACGGGCTGCGTTCCATGGGTTCGGCTCGAGTCGGTTGTCAGATGCGTTACGTAGACGGTATGCTCCGCCGGTCAGGACTTGGTCGATGATGAAGGGACCTTCCCATTCGGGCTTAAGTATGTCCTTTTTCTTGTCCGGCACGCGTAGAACAAGTTCGCCAACATTGTAAGTTTTAGCCCGTACTTCTCTACTTTGATATCTTCGAGCCTGCTGCTGATAGAATGCGGAACGAGCTTTTGCCACGTCCCGCTCCTCCTCTAAGGCGTCCAAACTGTCCTGCCGATCCAACTAGGCTTCTCTTTCTTCGTACATGCACACGCGAGGTGAGTCATGAATTATATCATAGGGCAGAACTGCCTCTGCGCCGTACACCATAAAAAATGGTGTGAATCCGGTAGTGCGGTTTGGCATGGTCCGCAGCCCCCAGAGTACGGAGTTGAGCTCCTCTACCCAGTGCGTGTTAGATTCCTTGATGGACCGCACTAGTCTGGGTTTAATACCGCTCATGATTAGACCGTTTGCTCGTTCGACTTGACCGTTAGTTTGGGGGTGATAGACTGAAGCGTAGTCGAGCTTGATGCCCATGTTTTTGCACCAGAGTTTAACCTCGTCGGCCGTGAAATTCATGCTGTTATCAGTGATGATGCTGTGGGGACACCATAACGGTGTACTACCCCGGATATGAAGTCTATCACGGGTCCGGATTCGGCCGGTTTAACTGGCTTGGCCTCTATCCATTTGGTGAATTTGTCCACCATGACCAATAGGTATTTTTGCTTGTGGGTTCTCCCTTTAAGGGGTCCAACCATATCAAGCCCCCAGACCGCGAACGGCCAGGTGATGGGTATAGTTTTGAGGGCGGTGGGTGGCATGTGGCTTTGATTAGCAAAGAGCTGGCAACCGACGCATCATTGGACTAAGTCCTGAACATCTGCCCGGGCAGTCGGCCAATAAAATCCTGTATGGAAGGCCTTGCCTACAAGGGCCCGGGCTGCGGCGTGGTGCCCACCGAGTCCGGCGTGAATTTCAGCCAGGAGATTTCGCCCTTCCTCTTCGGAGATACACCTTTGAAGGACTCCGGTTGTGCTTTTCTTATAAAGTTCTCCCTCATGGACCTTGTAGGCTTTAGATCGCCGTACTATGCAGCGGGCCTCATTTTGGTCTTCGGGGAGTTCCTGCCTAGTTAAGTAGGCTAGGAATGGTTCCGTCCACGGGGCGATTACTGCCATTATTTCATGGGCTGAGGGTGTTATTTCATTGGCTGAGCCACCGACTGTGTCAGAATGTTCCGTGTTGGGTGGCGCGGCTGGTTCTGGGTTGCTATTTCCGGACTCCTCTTCCCATAGTATGGATGGCTTAAAGAGCCGCTCCAGGAAGATGTTTGGAGGGACGGCGTCGCGTTTTGCACCGATGCGTGTCAACACGTCGGCTGCCTGGTTGTTGTCCCGGGCTACATGATGGAATTCGAGTCCCTCGAACCAAGCTGACATTTTTAAGATGGCGTTACGGTAGGCTGCCATTTTCGGATCCTTGGCATCAAAGTCTCCATTCACTTGGGATATTGCAAGGTTTGAATCCCCGCGGACCTCTAGGCGTTGAATGCCCATGGAGATGGCCATCCGGAGACCATGTAGAAGGGCCTCGTATTCGGCTGCGTTGTTGGTGTCCGTGTACATTATTTAAAGTATGTATTGGATAGTATCTCCAGTTGGGGACGTCAAGACGACGCCAGCCCCCAAGCCGGCCAACATTTTAGAGCCGTCGAAGTGCATAATCCAATTGGAGTATGCGCCGTACTCTTTAGGGAGTTCGGCTTCAGTCCATTCAGCGATGAAGTCAGCCAAAACTTGCGACTTTATAGCTCGCCGTGGTTTGTAGGTTATCGAATGGTAAAAGCTCAATGGCCCATTTTGCAATCCTGCCTGTCGCGTCGCGGTTGTTTATTATGTCGTTGAGAGGTACTTCGGAGGCCACTGTTATCGAACACTCTTGAAAGTAGTGTTGCAGCTTCCGGGATGCCATGAACACCGCGTACGCTATCTTTTGATAATGTGGGTACCGGGACTTGCATGGAGTTAGGACAGTGGATACGTAGTACACTGGTTTTTGAAGAGGGAATTTGTGCCCTTCTGTTTCTCGTTCGACGACGAGCACCGCGCTTACAACTTGATGTGTTGCCGCGATATATAACAACATTGGTTCGCCCAAGTTGGGCGCGGCCAGGACCGGATTTGTTGCCAGTATGGCCTTTATTTCTTCGAGTCCGACTGTGGCAGCGTCCGTCCATTCGAAGTATTCAGTGCGCCTGAGGAGGCAATAGAGGGGCAATGCTTTTTCTCCCAAACGGGAGATGAAGCGGCTTAGGGCCGCCTCGCATCCAGTCAATTTTTGTATTTGTTTGAGGTCTTTTGGGATGTCCAATTGTGACAGAGCTCGGATCTTTGCTGGGTTTGCTTCAATTCCTCTACCGGATACAATGAAGCCCAAGGGCTTTCCGGCTGGTAAGCCAAAAACGCATTTTTCCGGGTTAAGCTTAATGTCATATGCTCGGAGGTTGTCGAATGTGAGCCTCAAATCGTCTATTAGAGTTTCGACATGTTTGGTCTTGACGACCACATCGTTTATGTATGCCTCCACTGTTTTGCCGATCTGGGTAGCCAGACATGTCTGAATCATGCACTGATATGTTGCGCCGGCGTTTTTAAGTCCGAAGGGCATTGTGTTGAAGCAGAATGGTCCGTATGGAGTAATGAATGCCGTTGCGGCCTGGTCTGTTTCTGCCATCTTGATTTGATGGTATCCGGAGTATGCGTCCAGGAAACACAATGAATCGTGCCCTGCAGTAGCATCAATGATTTGGTCGATGCGGGGGAGGGGGAAAGGATCCTTTGGACATGCCTTATTAAGGTCTTTAAAATCCACACAAAGGCGCCAGGATTTGTCCTTTTTTGGTACCATTACCAGGTTTGCTAGCCAGTCCGGATGTTTTATATCTCTGATGAATCCGGCTTCCAATAGTTTGGCTAGCTCCTCTCCCATTGCCTGTCTTTTGGGTTCGGAAAATCATCGAAGAGCCTGTTTGACTGGCCTGAATCCTTTTAGGATATTTAGGCTGTGCTCTGCCAGCCTGCGTGGGATTCCTGGCATATCTGAAGGGTGCCAGGCAAAAATGTCCCAATTTTCCCGAAGGAATTCTCGTAGTGCGGCTTCTACATTAGGGTTTAATTGTGCCCCAATGGAGGCCGTCTTTGTGGGGTCCGTAGGATGGACCTGGAATTTGACTATTTCGTCTGTTGGTTTGAAAGATGTGGACTTAGATCTCTTGTCGAGTATCACATCGTCCCTATTCACCGTGGAGCGTAGTGCCGTGAGTTCTTCTGCCGCTAGTGCTTCGGATAGTGCCTCTAGGGCTAGTGTGGCTGTCTTGTTTTCGGCGCGGAGTGCTATGTCCGGATCACTGATTAGAGTGATGATTCCATTGGGCCCGGGCATTTTGAGCTTCATGTACCCGTAATGGGGTACTGCTTGGAAAATTGTGAATGCCTCTCGCCCTAATAGAGCGTGATATCCGCTGCAGAACGGGGCCACTTGGAACGTGACTTCCTCGGACATATAGTTGTCCGGCGAGCCGAACACCACATCTAGTGTGATTTTTCCTGTGCAGCGTACTTCCCGACTAGGGATTATTCCTCTAAAGGTTGTGCTGTTTCGCTCAATGCGGCTCCAGTCTATTTCCATTTTTTGGAGAGTTTCTTCGTAGATGAGGTTTAATCCGCTGCCGCCATCCATGAGTACCTTGGTAAGACGAAAGCCGTCCACTATGGGACTGAGGACCAATGCGGCTGGTGCTCGGGCTGTTCGGAATTTAGGTTCGTCGCTGGCATTGAAGGTGATAGCCGTGTCACTCCATGGATTTGTTGTTGCTACTTGGTAGACTTCGGCGAGGCTGTGGATTGTTCGTTTCCGCATATTATTCGATGCAAAAGTCTCGAAGACTATTGATACCGTACTGGTACTGTTGGGCTGGTTTTCCGGGGCTAGAAGCCCTTCGCCACTTTTGGCCACCTGCCGTAGTATCCAACATGCCTGGAGGCTATGTGTTGGAGTGGCGCATTCTGCATTATGGATTTTGCAGGGTCCGCTGAGCCATCCCTCCAGTACGGTTCCGTACCCTTTGGGGGGTTTTTGCTTTTTGATTTTTGACCCAGGTGCTTGAGCATGGTGCACCCTTTTATTCCGGAGTAAGGTTGTGTTTAGGGCCGGGTTGTCCCAAAATCTAGTTTCGGTTTTCCAGGCACTCTCCATCGCACAGTATTTTCGTACTATGTTCGCCAGGTCGACGAAGCGCGTGATCTTGCAACGACTTATGGCGTTCATAATTCCCTTGTCCATGCAATTATTGCAGAAAATAGAGATTGCACTTTCCTCATGGCAGTCCTTTATCCTGTCCATAACCAGGAGGAATCTGGCCCAGTAATGATGTACTGTTTCATCGGGCTCTTGCCGTATTTGGGATAGATCGCTTGTGTTTGGGTGGGCGGGTGGAACTAAATTCGGAACCCTACCCAATCTGAGGCTCAAAGGCCGAGGAATTTCCGGATTTGGAAGCTTGGATTGCTGGAGGTCGTCCAACGAATCTAGTCCGCTGCTTGACTTTAGGTTCACTACTCGATTGAAGTCCGTCCCTCCGCAGGAATCCGGCATGGAGGGATCGGGAATCCGGACATAACTGGTTCTTAACATAGGGGAAGAGTTGCCGCGTTGTTCTTCTACCACAGCAACATGGTGGGTAGCGTGGGGAGAGTTAATTTCTCTCAGATCGGTTTTAAGCCCAATCTGATCGTAGTTTGTAGCGACTCCCAGGGCGGCGATGCGATCCAAGAGCTCGTTTACGGAAGAGAGCTCCATAGGATCCAGCTGCTCGGCGAATTCCGAGTTGATGCGAAGATCGCTTTTGATGACCCGAGAGGTCATCGTCGAAGCAGTGGCCAAACAGGCGGTCATAAGGAAACCACCTAGCCGGATAGCTTGACCGGCGGCCAAAGCTCCTTTGGCAACGGTACCGTCTTTAAAGACGGGAGGAGGCATCCTTCCTGATTGCGACGACACAGAGGAACTCTCAATGAAAGCACCAACGTCGGTGTCAAAACCGGCGGATCTCTGAGTAGGGGGTCCCGAACTGTGCGTCTAGGTGGATGATAACAGGAGACAAGGGACACGATGTTTTACCCAGGTTCGGTCCCTCTTGATGGAGGTAAAACCCTACGTCTTGCTTGATTGATATTGATGATGTGGGTATTACAAGACTGGATCTACCACGAGATCAAGGAGGCTAAACCCTAGAAGCTAGCCTATGGTATGATTGTTGTTATTGTTGTTGTCCTACGGACTAAAACCATCCAGTTTATATAGACATCGGAGAGGGCTAGGGTTACATAGAGTCGGTTACAATGGTAGGAGATCTACATATCCGTATCGCCAAGCTTGCCTTCCACGCCAAGGAAAGTCCCATCCGGACACGGGACGAAGTCTTCAATCTTCTATCTCCATAGTCTTGGAGTCCGGCCGATGATGATAGTTCAGCTATCCGGACACCCCCTAGTCCAGGACTCCCTCAGGCCTCTAGGCCCTTCACTAGAACCGTACCCCGGCATCGCTCGAACAGCACAAGGCCACAGGGGAATGCTCCGGACTTGCGAGATATATTGGAGGATAAGGCAAGACAATCAAGATTGATCTACGGATCACGTGGGCGCCCCATGATACGTGACGACAACCGTCGCGCCGGACACAGTAAGTCCGGCCGGGCCGAACACAATAGACAAACGTCGTTGGAGCTTCATCGCGATATAGCCCAATACAAAGGCGCCGCACACCCACTATGCTTCACAGACGAAGTAATGGATCATCAAATCCCCGAAGGGTTTAAACCCGTGAATATTGAATCCTATGACGGCACAACAGACCCCGCGGTTTGGATCGAAGACTATCTCCTTCATATCCACATGGCCCGCGGTGATGATCTTCATGCCATCAAATACCTCCCACTCAAGCTTAAAGGACCAGCTCGGCATTGGCTTAACAGCTTGCCAGCAGAATCAATTAGATGTCGGGAGGACCTGGAAGCCGCATTCCTTGATAACTTCCACGGCACGTATGTGCGACCACCAGACGTTGACGACCTAAGCCACATAATTCAGCAGCCAGACGAATCAGCCAGACAATTCTGGACACGGTTCTTAACTAAGAAAAATCAAATTGTCGACTGTCCGGATGCGGAGGCCCTCGCGGCCTTCAAACATAACATCCGCGACGAGTGGCTTGCCCAGTACCTGGGACAGGAAAAGCCGAAATCCATGGCAGCCCTCACATCACTCATGACTCGCTTTTGCGCGGGAGAGGACAGCTGGCTAGCCCGCAGCAACAACCTCAGCAAAAATTCTGGCATTCCGGATACCAAGGACTGCAATGGCAGGTCGCGTCGCAACAAGCATAAACGCCGCATTAACGGCGACAATAATGAGGATACGGCAGTCAACACCAGATTCAGAGGCTCCAAACCCGGTCAGCGGAAGAAGCCATTCAAAAGAACTACTACGTGTCCGTCCAATTTGGACCGAATACTCGATCGCTCGTGCCAGATACACGGCACCCCCGAAAAGCCAGCAAACCACACCAATAGGGATTGTTGCGTATTCAAGCAGGCAGGCAAGCTAATTGCCGAAAACAATGGCAAGGGGCTGCATAGCGATGACGAAGAAGAGACCCGACCGCCGAACAATAGAGGACAGAAGGGTTTTCCCGCACAAGTGCGGACGGCGAATATGATATACGCAACCCACATACCCAAGAGGGAGCGGAAGCGTGCACTCAAGGACGTATACGCAATGGAGCCAGTCGCCCTGAAGTTCAACCCATGGTCCTCCTGCCCGATCACTTTTGATCGAAGGGACCACCCCACCAGCATCCGCCATGGCGGATTCGCCGCATTGGTTTTAGACCCAATCGTCGATGGATTTCACCTCACCAGATTCCTGATGGACGGCGGCAGCAGCCTGAACCTGCTTTATCAGGACACAGTGCACAAGATGGGCAATAAACCCCTCAAGGATTAAACCCACAAAGACGACCTTCAAAGGCGTCATACCAGGTGCAGAGGCCAATTGTACGGGCTCAGTCACACTGCAAGTGGTCTTTGGATCCCTGGATAACTTCCGAAGCGAGGAGTTAATCTTCGACATAGTTCCGTTCCGCAGCGGCTATCATGCTCTGCTCGGACGGACCGCGTTTGCAAAGTTCAACGCGGTGCCGCACTATGCATACCTCAAGTTCAAGATGTCAGGCCCTCGAGGAGTCATCACGGTCAACGGAAACACCGAACGCTCCCTCCGAACGGAGGAACATACAGCGGCTCTCGTGGCAGAAGTACAATGCAGCCTCTTAAGGCAATTCTCGAGTCCGGTCGTTAAGCGACCAGACATGGCCAAACGCGCCCGAAGTAACCTACAACAAGACCACCTAGCATGCTCCGAGCACGCATAGCAATGCGGCCCCAACTCCAGCCCTCGCAAGATCGCAAGACTGGTCCTTCGCGTACATCATTATGCTCTAGAGATACCATGGGCATAGGGGAAGGGGCACGACCACGACAGGCCCAGAATGCGGCTCAACCACATCAGGGGCTCCCAACTGTGTCATTTCTTTTTTTCCTTTTTCTTTCTCACCCACAGGACTCCGTTCACCAGAGGCCCTGTCCGGCGGTAGACCGGCCGAACTCACGATGCAACAGCCAGGGAAGGAGAAAGGCTACGACGAATATCCAGGTGGTCTCCATTATGAGCACTAAATTTATTTTATACACCATCCCGCAGCCTACCCCTAGAGGGGGACACGTTTGATAGTCCCATCCCTTGCTTATCGCACTATTTGTATCGTCCTGCATTCATGGCAGTATTTCTTGAATAAACAATGCAGCACCTTTTTGCTTTTAATTACATTTCTTATACATATGTTCGTTTATGACATGTCGCATCCGTACACTTTGGTACGGCTAAATACACCAGGGGCTTAAGTTCCCCATGATATGGTGTGATAAGTCCGAACACTTTCACAAGTGCGGCACCCCGAACTTATAGCATTATATGCATCAGCTCTGAATCATGTCTTGGGTCAATAGTTGGGTTTGCCCGGCTCCCATGTTTTGGTACCATACGTTCCGTTCTATCGGCTAAGGTAGCACTGGGAGAACCACTGCAATTGCGCCCCTGTTGAGCTGGGCGAGCGCCTCAGTGGAGAAAGCTAAAACTGAACGACATGATGAGGCGAGAGCCGGTCGCTGTTCGAGAGGTTTTTTCGAGTCCCTAAAGACTTATGCCGCTTAGAGCGAGGAACCGGCTTTGTCCGGCCCAGGCGTGGATAGCGCCTCGAATTCGGCCTTCCGAACACTAGGGGCTTCGTCGAAATTTGAAATTATAGAATTCTATGCTGAAGTGAGAGTGTTCAAGCATTATAAGTCCGGTTCCCTAGTTCATCGTGTTGAGTGCCTCCCTAGATGGACCCAAATATGGGAACAAGGGTGCTCAAATTTATCCCGAACACCCCAGCACTCGTGGCAAGGGGGCTGAAGCCGATGACTTGCCATCTCTCAGATTTGATAAACAGCTACACAGAAGGTAATATTTGAAATCAACAAGCGTTGCTTAGCGCATATGAAACAAGTTTTCTGCGCACAAGATAAAAAAATGCGAGTCTACTCAAATAATACATTATTGGAGCACTCACCCGCAATAGTGCGGGCACCCTTCAGGACACTCTTGTAATACATCTCGGGCGTGCGATACTCCTTGCCCGGCGGTGGCGCGTCCGTCACAAGCTTCTCAGCATCCATCTTGCCCCAGTGCACCTTAGCACGGGCAAGGGCCCGACAGGCACCTTCAATACAGGCGGATCGCTTGATGACCTCAACCCATGGACAAGCATCCACCAGCCGCCGCACCATGCCGAAGTAGCTCCCAGGCATGGCCTCATTGGGCCACAGCCGAACTATGAGGCCCTTCATGGCCTGTTCAGCCACCTTGTGGAGCTCGACCAGCTGCTTCAGCTGGTCGCTAAGGGGCACCAGATGTCCGGCCTCAGCATACTGAGACCAGAAGACCTTCTCCATCGAGCTCCCCTCCTTGGCCCTGTAGAAAGCGGCAGCATCGGACACGCTACGGGGCAGATCTGCGAACGCTCCTGGAGAGCTCCGAATTCAGGTAAGTAACAGGTAATTTACATTCACATGCTTGCTTTGCATGAAAAATTCCTTACCCGCCGCTATTTTCTTCAATGCCTCGATCTCTTGAAGGGCCTTGTGGGCTTCGGCTTTAGCGGCTTTGGCGCTCTCAAGAGCCGGTGCAAGCTCGAACTCTCGAGTCTTTGAGTCGCGCTCCATACTCTCATGCTTTTCCATGAGAGCCTGGAGCTCTTGCTGTACCTCTGCCACCCGCGCCTCCTTCTTCTTTCACCCAGCACGCTCCACGGCCGCATTACGTTCGGCCGAGGACACCGCCTCCTTCAAGGTCGCCACCTTGTTCGTGGCCCTTGAAGTACCCACGTTATCCTTGTCATTTCTCTTGCAACCAAATCCTTTTCTGTAAGGTACAACTTTAATAAGGTGTTACTCACCTTCCTTGTCCTCGAGCTGCTTCTTGGCACGGCCGAGCTCGTTCTCGGACCGCTCGAGGCTTTGCTTCACAGCATTGACCTCTGCAGTTAGTGCGGCAGAGGTCAGCAGCGCAGCCTGCAATCCCAGATCGACATACTTATTAAGACTCCTGCGTATATCTTTTTAGATCCTCAGTCCGGCTTTTCTTTCCGAACACTGAACCGAGCATCAGGGGCTACTGTGTATGCAGTACTATTTTACATATATTAATATTCTTACCTCAAAGCCTGATAGAAGGCTGCTGCAGGCTTCGGTCAGCCTGCTTTTTGCAAGCTGGACCTTCTGAATCACCGCACTCATGACAGTGCGGTGCTCCTCCTCGATGGAAGCGCTGTTGAGTGCCTCCAGCAAGTCATCCGGCGCCTCCGGTTTGACGGAGGCCGTCGGCGCCATGGTCTTGCCCTTCCTACGAAGGGGCCGCCCGCCGGACTCCGGAACCACTGTAGGTTCCGGTGCGGAGTCCGGCATGAAGTCCGGGAGGTCGCCCTGTGCCACCTCCGGGTCCTCCTCCTCCGGATGGGTCCCTCTCTGGGATCCCACCTCGGCGTCGTCAGCATCGCGGGGAGAGGAGGCGGTTGGAAGTGAAGTACTGTTTACATCCGACGAGCCCAAGGACCCGCTCGACGAAGTGGAAAGATCGTCCTTGGGCAGACTGCAAGGTTGTATGTGGCGTTAGAAAGACACCAAGTGGCAAAAAGAAAAATCATGAAGTCATTCGGGAGTCTGGATACTTACGATCTCGCTAGGGGCTTGGCCCTTGGAGGCCAATCCTCGTCGTCGTCAGCGGCGTTGGCGGAACAGTCCAGGGGAAGAGTCCTTCCCTTCTTGGACCCTTCGGCCTCCCTCGCTGGGGAGGCCTTCCTTTTCTTCCCTCCCCCCGCTCGGGGAGAGACCTTTTTCTTCTCCTCCTTATCCTCGGGGGAGGAGTCCGCCTCGGAGTCATTGGACACCTGAAAACGAGAACTCTTTCGAGTGCTCGTGGCCTCCTTCTTGGCCTTCTTCTCCGGCACCACATGGGGTGCCGGAACCAGCAGCCCCGCTAGACGGGCATCCACTGGGTCTTCTGGCAAGGGGGCCGGACAGTTAGTCCGCTCGGCCTTCTCCTGCCACTCCTGTCAAAGGAGAGGGAGTTTAGATCCCACATAGAGTCAAACTATGAAAAACAAGTGTCCCGTAAAGGGTAGAATCGCTTACCTCGCTAGCCTGGCGCTGCGAGCCGAATCCGCGATCTTCGATAGCGGATGCGGGAGCTTCGGCGCCCTTAAACAGCACCTTCCAGGCATCTTCGTACCTAGTGTCGAAGAGCCCGCTCAAGGTTCGGTGCTGAGCCGGGTCAAACTCCCACAATTTAAAGGCCCGTTGTTGGCACGGTAGGATCCGGTGGATGAGCATGACCTGGACTATGTTGACAAGCTTGAGCTTCTTGTCCACCAGCTTCTAGATGCAGGCTTGGAGTCCGGTCAGCTCCTCTGAATCGCCCCAAGTCAGGCCACTCTCCTTCCAAGAGGTGAGCCGTGTGGGGATGCCAGATCTGAATTCGGGGGTCGCTGCCCATTTAGGGTCACGCGGCTCGGTGATGTAGAACCACCCCGATTGCCACCCCTTGATGGTTTCCACGAAGGCGCCCTCGAGCCAAGTGACGTTGGGTATCCTCCCCACCATGGCGCCTCCGCACTCCGCTTGACTCCCCTTCACAACCTTCGCCTTGACATTGAAGGTCTTGAGCCACAAGCCGAAATGGGGCCGGATGCAGAGGAAGGCCTCGCACACGACGATAAACGCCGAGATGTTGTGGATAAAATTCGGGGCCAGATCATGGAAATTCAGGCCATAGTAGAACATGAGCCCCCGGACAAAGGGGTGAAGTGGGAAGCCCAGTCCACAGAGGAAATGGGTAAGGAATACTACCCTCTCATGGGGTCTGGGGGTGGGGATAAGCTGCCCCTCGTCAGGGAGCCGATGCGCGATGTCGCTGGACAGATATCCGGCGTCGCGCAGCTTCTTGATGTGCCCCTCCATAATGGAGGAGGCCATCCACTTGCCTCCCGCTCGGGACATAGTCGGAGGAGGTTGAGGTGAGATGTGCGAACTTGGGCGCTGGAGCTCGAGTGCGCGGAGATGGTTAAGCAAAGGAGGAAGAAGGCATAGGTAAAAAGGTGGATCCTTATCCCCTTATATGGGCGGACGAAACTATGCGTCCCCACCGGCCTAGTAAAACTCGCTTTTCTCCCAAGCGCCGCAATCAATGGCGCGGTTGGGTTACCCACGTCCGTATTGATGAGAATCCCGGAATAAGGGGAACACGATCTCTGCTTTGACAAGACGTGCCAAGGAAACCGCTTCGCTAAACACGCTGATGTGGTATAATAGAAACGATTCAAGTAAAGGCTTGGTTGTGGTGTGACGTCACGCCACGAAATATGTCAGCAGATTGAACTTGTGTAAATATTATTCTCTCTATGGTGGAATGTGGAATTTATTTTGCAGAGCCGAACACTATCCTGGTGTTCACAATCTTCTACAAACTATTCGGAGAAGGAACCCGCCTTGCAATGCCGAAGACAATATGCGCGCCGGACTCGTCGTCATTGAAGCCTGGTTCAGGGGCTACTGAGGGAGTTCTGGACTAGGGGGTGTCCGGATAGCCGAACTATCATCATCGGACGGACTCCAAGACTATGAAGATACAAGATTGAAAACTTTGTCCCGTGTCTGGATGGGACTTTCCTTGGCGTGGAAGGCAAGCTTGGCGATACGGATATGTAGATCTCCTACCATTGTAACTGACTCTATGTAACCCTAGCCCTCTCCGGTGTCTATGTAAACCGGATGGTTTTAGTCCGTAGGACAACAACAATAACAACAATCATACCATAGGCTAGTTCTAGGGTTTAGCCTCCTTGATCTCGTGGTAGATCTACTCTTGTAATACCCACATCATCAATATCAATCAAGCAGGACGTAGGGTTTTACCTCCATCAAGAGGGCCCGAACCTGGGTAAAACATCGTGTCCCTTGTCTCCTGTTACCATCCACCTAGACGCACAGTTCGGGACCCCCTACCCGAGATCTGCCGGTTTTGACACCGACAGTTGGGTTTTCAAAAAGGCCGGCAAGCTGAACGCCGAACAAAAGGGGAGGGAGACGCCAAGTGAGGACGAGGAGGTGCCTCGTCAGCCGAACACTGGAGGACAAAAAAATCCCACCAGAAGTCAAAACAGTGAATATGATTTACGTAACTCACATTCCAAAGAGAATGCGCAAATGCGCAGTCAGAGACGTATACGCTGTTGAGCCCGTTGCCCCCAAATTTAATCCCTGGTTGGCCTGCCCGATCACCTTCGATCACAGGGACCACCCGACTAGTGTCCGGCATGGAGGATCGGCTACCTTGGTGCTTGACCAAATAATTGATGGATACCATCTCACACGAGTCCTCATGGACGGTGGCAGTAGTCTAAACCTGATATATCAGGACACTGCCACAAAATGGGGATAGACCCTTCAAGGATCACCCTAAGTAACACTATCTTTAAAGGAGTAATACCAGGTGTTGAGGCCCACTGTACGGGCTCCCCAGTACTAGAAGATGTATTCGGTTCCCCGGACAACTTCATAAGCGAGGAATTAACCTTCGACATCGCTCCATTTCAGAGTGGCTATCATGCACTACTCAGACAAACGGCCTTCGCTCATTTTAATGCAGTACCGCATTACGCCTACCTCAAACCTAAGATGCCCGGTCCACGCGGCGTCATCACAGTTAGCGGAAACACAGAGCATTCCTTACATGTGGAAGAATATGTGGTGGCTCTAGCAGCCGAACACTGAGCGGTCCCTACAACCAGGATTAATGGCCGGTCATCAAGACCACAGACATGGCTAGACGAGTCCGGCGATCCACCTAATCTAACATCCCAGTTGGGATTTCCCCATAAAAGATGCTAGGGGATGCTCGCAAAAAGAGCCCATAGTTTGGCTCGACCTTATCAATACAATAGCATATTGCATTTTCATTAACGAACACCTCGCATGAAGTCTTTCACCTGGGTTTTTTCTTTTACAGGCGACCATCGTACTACACCCTTCCAGGATATGGCACAATGGAGATAAAGGCGCAGACGTGCAGCAGGGCCCCGCACAAAGGTTTCTCTTTAGATTAAGACCCTGCGTAAACCTTTTTAACATCTCTTGTTGCTTCTTACCCTCCGGAAACTTTATACAACCGGGAGGGATACTGGCGTCTTCGGCATTTTTGTCACACCAGGACACTGCTCATACCTAGAAACTCAAGGTCATTGTTAAGGGCGTTATTCATCCTAGTACACATTATAATGTCCGAATACCTTAGGGAGTGTTCGGCGTCGCGAGTTTGGCCTTATATGCATCAACTCCAAATCATGTCTTTGGTCAAATGTTGGGTTTGCCTGGCTCCCGTGTTTTTCTACCTTATGTTCCTTTCTAACGGCTAAGGCGGCACCGGGAGAACTACTGTGATTGTGCCCCGGTTCACCTGGACGAGCACCTCAGTAGAGAAAGCTGAAAACTGACTGTCATGATACAGCGCAAGACTGGTCAACCACTTGATGACCCTGCGGAATCCTCGAGATTCCCCCGCATTAACGAAGGACAGGTTTCCCGGTCACGTACATACACACACCATATCCAGCTGAACGTGAAAGTACCAGGGGCTATATAGTAGCCCCACCGTCAAACTCCTATGGCTAAGTGAAAGTGTTAAAGCTGTATAGTCTGATTGCCTGGTTCGCCGCGCTATCACCTCCTTAACGGATCAAGACGTTGGATCAAGTGTGACTACGCGCTTTCCCAAACACCCCCTCATTATATTCGTGGGGCCTAAAGCTGACGACTGCAAACTTTTAGGATACATATTATATACATAAACAGCAGCACAGGAGGCATTATAATACTTTCAGGAAAAAGTATAAAAACAGCCTTTATAGTTGAAATAGCATTGTCTTTACAATCACGATACATGTCATTCGAACATGGCACTCTTCGAGCACTGAGCCTCTATTAAATGAGCGCCTTCTAAGATTTCTTCGAAATAGTGCTCGGCCGGGTCCTGGCCGTCCACCGCACTCCGGGTCGCAATAACGGTGGCTTCCATCCTAGCCCAGTATGTTTTAACACGGGCAAGAGCCATCCGCGCACCCTCTGTGCATGCCGACCTCTTCACAATGTCGATATGCGACACAGCACCAAGGAATTGTTGCACTAATCCAAAATAATTGTCCGGCCATGGCCCTTGTGGCCAAATATGATCCACGACAGACCTCATAGCAAGACCGGACAACATGTGGAGTTCGGCCCATGCAGCCATCTTTTCACTTAATGGCAGCGGACGCGTCGGGGCACTGAACTGCGACCAGAATAACCTCTCAGCCTTATGGTCCTTCCGATCTTTGTAAAACTCGGATGCATCAGCAGCACTCTTTGCCAGGTCCGCATATGCGTCCGCCACACTCCACAACTGATCCAGAGGGGCATACTTCGGATCTCCGAATTTCATCCACAACAGATAAGGCTTTCCAGCCACGATATCCCCGGCTTCACGAAGCTCCTCCTTCATCCCCCTCATTTCATAGCGGGTTTCCTTGGCTGCCTATAGGGGCCTTCTTCAGGTCAGCAGCTTTTGCTTGATTTTCCTTTCCAAGGAGCTCGCGGCGGTTGGCGGCATCTTCCAGCTCGGTAGCCATCTGAGCCATCTTTTCTTCGCTCTGGTGACAAGTAGCCTGTTTGGCTTTTAACTCATCGACCGCCTTCAGAGCGGCTGCATCACTTATTAGGGCTTGCTCCTTAGCTCGGGCAAGCTTCGCCTGAAGGGTCTCCACGGCAGCAGCTCCATCTACAGTAACAGCATATTATAGATACTAGCATCATGCTCCTCTTAAAGGTTTTGCTGATAAGCCGACTATACATACCCTGGGCCTCGTCAAGCCGCTTGTTAACAAGCGTGATGTCGGCATCGGCCACGTCTAGCTGTCGCTTTAGTTTGGCAAAATCAGCAGATCGATCGGCCGCCGAACCCTCAGCCACCTGCACATAAAGCAGCGTGATTATTAACAGAGATCATGATCCTCTGTCCGCCACGTTGATGTCAACCAGAGTCTCAGGGGCTACTATCTATATAGATCACACTTAGAATGTGTGGAACCATCAAAAATACATTTTTTGCGTACCTCAAAGCCTCTTAGTAGACTCGTAAAAGCTTCGTTCAAACCGCCTTTCGCGGATGAAATCCTCTCATCGACTGTGCCCATTAAGGCATGATGCGTCTCGGAGATGGCCGCTCGCTCCAGAAGGCCCATTAAGGTGTCCGGCTGTGTGCCGGACAATCCCAGACTCCCCCTAAAGCTTTCCTTGGGAACCGGATATCCCAGACTCCGGGCGGCCGAAGTATCAACTTCTAGCCTTGGCTGATCAGGAGAAATCCTCCGTGACGACACTTCGGGGTCATCCGCCCTGTGTGACGGGGTGGCAGGGGGAGGCGACTCGCTCTCCATCATCTCCGGGGGAAGATCCCCCAAGGACAAACTCTGTGGAGAAGAGCTACAAGCCGGATTGCAATAAATATGTTTCGGTCATCATGCTCAAGAAAATAAACGGGGTATGTATACCAAAGTACTCTCTCACTTACGGCTCGGTGGAGGAGGTCCGGTCCCCTTGTAAGGTCTTCTTCCCTCGTTTAGAAGCCTCCGTTCCCAAATCTTCGGAGGTGGCCCTTTTCTTACCTTGGGGAGAGGAGTTTTTAGATTCCCCACCCTGATTATCCTCCTTCGCGGAGGCATCTACTCCTCCAATCTGGATGTGTAAAAAAGGAGGCCCATCTGTGGCTTCTCTATTCCTCCCCTCGTCTTCGCCTGATGGCACCTGATACGGCGCACGATCAATCATCCTGGTCAACAAAGGATTCGGCGAGCCTTCGGGAAGAGGGGCCGGACACCTAATCCTCTCCTCCTTCTTCAGCTAGTCCTAGCAGAGAACGTTTTTTAGAATTATGTTATAATAGATATAAAGGATGGTGTGTTCGGCAACAGAAGTATTTACCGGGGTATCCGGACGGTTGCAATTGAGACCCGTGTCCTTGATGGTGTCTAGACACTTTATTCGTGATTCGAAGAATAACTCGTACATATCTTTGAGCGTCAGGCCAAAGAATTGTTGAACGGTTTGCGGTCCTTCCGGGTTGAACTCCCACATACGGAGAGGACGACGTTGGCAGGGAAGGACTCGACGGACCAGGATCACTTGCACTATTTTGGCAAGACTGATATCCCTCTTGAGAAGGTCTCGGATGCGGCCCTACAATGTCGGCACGTCATTTACCGGCCCCCAGTCCAGCCCTTTTTGTTGACCCATGATGCTAGTTGTGGTGGAGGGCCTGGGCGGAACACTGGAGCAGCCACCCGCTTTGTACCTCGGGGAGCGGTGATGTAAAACCACTCCTGCTGCCATAAATCAGAGGTCTCCATGAAAGAACACTTTGGTCATGGGGCGTCGGCGCCTTTGCTTATTATAGCGCCTCCGCGCTCCACGTGACAACCGTCGATCACCCTCGGCCTCACATTGAAGGTCTTGAGCCATAGGCCGAAGTGGGGGTGATGCAGAGGAAGGCTTCACACACGACGATAAATGACGAGATGTGAAGAACGGAATCCGGAGCTAGATCATGGAAATCTAGTCCGTAATAGAACATGAGCCCTCTTACAAAGGGATCAATGCTAAAACCTAGCCCTCGGAGAAAGTGGGAGATAAAGACACCGCTCTCGTCGGGCTCGGGAGTGGGGATGACCTGCCCTGGAGCAGGTAGCCTGTGCGGAATCTCGGCGGTGAGATACCTGGCCTCCCTAAGCTTTCAGATGTCCTCCTCTGTGACGGAGGAGGCCATCCACCGGCCTTGATTGGATCCGAACATGGTCGAAACACCGAGGTGCTTTAGCTTGAGCCTTGGGTGTTGGAACTCGAGGTGGGGGAGGGGAAGGATCGAGCGTGGAAAGAAAAAAACAGGCCTTGGCCCTTTTATAAAGAGGACGAATATCAAGCGTCCCCCACGTGACCATTTGGGACTTGCCTAAAATCGAAGAGTCATATTAAACAAACACGGTTGGTTTACCCACGCAATCTCGTGATAAGGGGGGACACGATCTCTGCTTCGACAAGACGTGCCAGTAAAACCGACTCGCAGCGCGTGTAGTGGCTAGTTATGAGAACGGTTCGAATAAAGGCCGAATCATGGCATGATGTCATGCTATAAAAAGCTGTCAGCAGATTAGATTTGTGGGATATTATACTCTCTACGGTGGAATGTGGAATTTGTTTTGCACAGCCGGACATGACCCTTGTGTCCTAAATCTTCTATGGAGTATTTGGAGAAGGAACCCGCCTTGCAATGCCGAAGACAATATGCGCTCCGGACTCATCATCATTAAAGCCTAGTTCAGGGCCTACTGAGGGAGTCCTGGATTAAGGGGTCCTCGGACAGACGGACTATATACTTTGGCCGGACTGTTGGACTATGAAGATACAAGATTGAAGACTTCGTCCCGTGTCTGGATGGGACTCTCCTTTGCGTGGAAGGCAAGCTTGGATATTCGGATATGTAGATTTCCTTCTCTATAACCGACTATGTGTAACCCTAGCCCCCTCCGGTGTCTATATAAACCATAGGGTTTAGTCCGTAGAACAACAACAATCATAATCATAGGCTAGCTTCTAGGGTTTAGCCTCTATGATGTCGTGGTAGATCAACTCTTGTAATACTCATATCATCAAGATCAATCAAGCAGGAAGTAGGGTATTGCCTCCATCGAGAGGGCCCGAACCTGGGTAAAACATCATGTCCCCTGCCTCATGTTACCATTAGCCTTAGACGCACAGTTCGGGACCCCCTACCTGAGATCCGCCGGTTTTGACACCGACAACGGGTAACAAGCAATGAAAGTAAATAAGGTGCAGCAACGTGGCCCAATCCTTTTTGTAGCAAAGGACAAGCCTGGACAAATTCTTATATGAAGGAAAACGCTCCCGAGGACACATGGGAATTATTGTCAAGCTAGTTTTCATCACGCTCATATGATTCGTGTTCCTTACTTTGATAGTTTGATATGTGGGTGGACCAGTGCTTGGGTACTGCCCTTTCTTGGACAAGCATCCCACTTATGATTAACCCCTATTGCAAGCATCCACAACTACAAAAGAAGTATTAAGGTAAACCTAACCATAGCATGAAACATATGGATCCAAATCAGCCCCTTACGAAGCAACGCATAAACTAGGGTTTAAGCTTCTGTCACTCTAGCAACCCATCATCTACTTATTACTTCCCAATGCCTTCCTCTACGCCCAAATAATGGTGGGTGTCATGTAGTCGATGTTCACATAACACCACTAGTGGAGAGACAACATACATCTCATCAAAAAATCGAACGAATACCAAATTCACATGACTACTTATAGCAAAACTTCTCCCATGTCCTCAGGAACAAACATAACTACTCACAAATCATATTCATGTTCATAATCAGAGGGTATTAATATGCATTAAGGATCTGAACATATGATCTTCCACTGAATAAACCAACTAGCATCAAGTATAAGGAGTAATCAACACTACTAGCAACGCACAGCTACCAATCTGAGGATTTGGTACAAAGATTGGATACAAGAGATGAACTAGGGTTTGAGAGGAGATGGTGCTGGTGAAGATGTTGATGGAGATTGACCCCCTCTCAATGAGAGGATCGATGGTGATGACGATGGTGATGATTTCCCCCTCCCGGAGGGATGTTTCCCTGGCAGAACAACTCCACTGGAGCCCTAGATTGGTTCCGCCAAGGTTTCGCCTCGTTGCGGCGGTGTTTTGTCCTGAAAGCTTTCTTATGATTTTTTCGAGGGTAAAAGCCTTGATATAGCAGAAGATGGTCACCGGAAGGCTGCCAGGGGGCCCACGAGGCAGGGGGGTGCGCCCAGGGGGTAGGGCACGCCTCCCACCGTCATGGACGGTGGGTGGCCCCCCTCTGGTATTTCTTCCACTCAGTATTTTTTATTAATTCCAAAATGACTTTCGTGGAGTTTCAGGACTTTTGAAGTTGTGCAAAATAGGTCTCTAATATTTGCTCCTTTTCCATCCCAGAATTCTACCTGCCGGTGTTCTCCCTCTCATGTAAACCTTGTAAAATAAGAGAGAATAGGCATAAGTATTGTGACATAACGTGTAATAACAACCCATAATGCAATAAATATCGATATAAAAGCATGATGCAAAATGGACGTATAAATAATCCAGACAGTATTTTCGCCAAAGCAACGTAAGTGTCCGGACCCTTCCGACCATAGCTGGTGGCATCATCTTCTCCATTGAAGTTCCACATGGGGCGCCCTCGGTATGGAAGGGGCTGAACACCTTACATTATGGATATCACCATAACCTCGAGTATTGACAATCCGGATTGAGCGAGCGTCTTTATCCTACTCATCAGTTGGTGGACTTCCATGCTATCTTCCTTCCTAGGGCTCCAAGGACGCCAGCTGAGGCGCTTCTTCAATGGAGTACTTGAATATTCAGGAAGACCCCTCCGGATTGGGTTTGGAAGGGAGACATCCTCAACATAAAACCATTCGGAAGGCCATTCTTCGGATGCCTTCTTCGGCATACCGAATAGGTATCCGGTCCTGGCGATGCGCCATATCTCGGCTCCGCCCACTGGGAATATTGATCCCTCCTGATTACGAGGGGCGAGGCAGAACAGCTTCTTCCATAGCTCGAAATGGTCCTCACAACCCAGGAATAGCCCGTAAAGATCCACATAACCCGCGATATGCAGGATGGAGGCAGGTGTGAAGTTGTGCAGTTGGAGGCCATAATGCTCCATAAGCCCTCGGAGGAATGGATGGATTGGAAATCCAATGCCTCTCAACAAATAGGGAACAAAACATACTCGTTCCCCCTGGATGGGTTGGGGAACTTCTCCGCCTGCTCCCCACCATCGAAGGAAGCCAATCCGGCTTGAACGGGGACTAGATCTGCAGGGGGGAGAAATCCCTGGGTCTGTAGCTTCACCAGTTGGCCATGGGATACGGAACACTTTAACCAATCACCCTGTTTGGGGCCGTGAGAGCGGGAGGAAGAGTTGGTAGCGCTAGCCATGTTGGGGTGGTTTCCGCAGGCAAGCTCAGAGGATTCCTCGATTAGGGGAGATGGTGTGGATTAGATTTGAAGATCCCCGTCTCCTTAAATAGACAATTTTCTCATGGGGTCAAGGTGGTAAATGCAAAAATGCCCCGACATCTCGCATTCGCTTGACACGTGGAAGCTGAAATCATGTAGGTGCAGAAGCCGAGGAGCGCGACTTTAACTGGAAAGCCGAATATCGCTCTTTCAGTCAGGTACTTTGAAGTATTCTGAGAAGGAACCCGCCTTGCAATGTCGAAGACAATCTGCGTGCCGGACTCATCGTCATTGAAGCCTGGTTCAGGGGCTACTGAGGGAGTCCTGGACTAAGGGGTCCTCGGACTGCCGAACTATATACTTTGGCCAGATTGTTGGGCTATGAAGATACAAGATAGAAGACTTCTTCCCATGTCTGGATGGGACTCTCCTTTGCGTGGAAGGCAAGCTTGGCGATTTGGATATGTAGATTCCTTTCTCTGTAACTGACTTTGTGTAACCCTAGCCCCCTCCGGTGTCTATGTAAACCGAAGGGTTTAGTCCATAGGACAAGAATCATAAGCTCATAGGCTAGACTTCTATGGTGTAGCCATTACGATCTTGTGGTATATCAACTCTTGTAATACTCATATTCATCAAGATCAATCAAGCAGGAAGTAGGGTATTACCTCCATAAAGAGGGCCCGAACCTGGTTAAACATTGTGTCCTCCGCCTCCTGTTACCATTAGCTTTAGATGCACAGTTCTGGACACCCTACCCGAGATCCGCCGGTTTTGACACCGACACTCCTCCCCTGCAACAAACTTCTTTGGGAATCTGTCAAGCGACAATGAATCTCCTACCTATTGCTTCATGGCCAAAGCTTCGAAGGACAAGGTATCCTCCAAACATCACAAGGTTCACTCCCGTGATAAATATTCTTCTGATGAGGATGACCATGCTAAATTCACAAAAATTGATCATATTCAACAAAACACTCTTGAGAAAACTGAGAAAACCCTCAGGAAATCTGAAAGGTTGTTGGTTGAGGAGATGGAGAAAAAAGTCGTTGACTGATAATCCACAAGTATATGGGATCACAACAATTTTCGAGGGTAGAGTATTCAACCCAAATTTATAGATTCGGCACAAGGGGAGCCTAAGAATATTTGCACGTATTAGCAGCTGAGTTGTCAACTCAACCACACTTGGAGATTAATTATCTGCAGATAAATGATCAGTAGCACAATAATATGATAGTTTTGATAGTAATGGTAGTAGCAACAGTAATGTTAATAGTGATAGCAATGGTTTTGTGGCAGTAACGATAATAGTAGCAGCAACAGTAATGTTAACAGTGATAGCAATGGTTTTGTAGCAGTAACGATAACAGTAGCAGCAGTAGTAATTTAGCAAGAACAATATAAGGTAAATTCGTAGGCATTGGATCGGTGATTCGTTGGATGATATTCATCATGCGACAGTCATAACCTAGGGCGATACGACACTAGCTTCGGTTCAGAAATATAATGCAGGCATGTATTCCATAAATAGTCATACATGCTGATGGAAAGACCTTGCATGAAATCTTTTGTCCTACCCTGCCGTGGCAGCGCGGTCCCATTGTAAACTTAGGGATATTAAGGCCTCCTTTTAATAGAGTAGCAGAACAAAGCATTAGCACACGGTGAATACATGAACTCCTCAAACTACGGTCATCACCGGGACTGGTCCAAACTATTGTCACTCTGGGGTTGCCGGATCATAACATGTAGTAGGTGACTATAACTTGCAACATTGAATCTAGAACATAGATATAATGATGATCTATATCTATATCTATATATATCTATACTAATTTTAGACTCCCAAAAAATTACCACGTTAATCAGATTTTACGAGCCGTTGATTTGGTGGGACCAAGTTATTACGGTATAGATCAACACATATAATTCCCGACCTTTTTCTATTTTTTTCTCTCTCCGTCAAGGAGTCAAGGAGTCATGTTTTCATACGGGTCTTAAAGCTAGCTCACAAGTTGTACAACGTGCTCCCGACCTTTTTTTTTCTCTCTCCGTCAAGGAGTCATGTTTTCATACGGGTCTTAAAGCTAGCTCACAAGTTGTACAACGTGAGTCCAATGCGTTGCCTAACAAGAGTCCTACTTATTCCATAAAAAAGAAGAGTCCTATTTTCTTACATAGTCTACCATTACAATGGGAAAATTGACCATGGCTTCTTTTCTCGACTGTTCTCAACGATGCAATCTAATCTCCTGAATACCTTCATGGCAGGTCTCTCCGGCTCCTTCAATACTCCCCACATCCACACCCTCTTCCCAACTGTTCCGATGCAAACACCCAGCGGCACCACGTTGCCTCCCAACTTTGCCTGATGCCACACCGCACCTCCCAGCTTTCTGCGTGGTCGCGATCACGGTACGCAAGCACTGGATTTTACAAAGGGTTAGATGACTCAATATACAATCAGGCATCTTGACGATAATCCCTTTATTCGTCAGCCCTAGAATGATGAGAAGCAACACTAGCAGTGAAACTACCTATGCATAGTCGAAGGTAACAATCCCAATTGAGCCGAATATATCTGTGTCCTAATATCTGTAGTGGTTTTAATTTTCACATGTCTTACCAAGACAGGTTCGGCACATCATCTATGTTGACTGGTGGCAAGAAAGTAACACCTACAAGCACCCACCAAGGTAAATTGGCTATATAATTATAATTATTATCCAGGGTGCATAGGTGTAGTAACAAAAAGCTCTCTTGATATTCCTTTATTTTCAAGATCCTGATACGCTTGGATAGATATTATTTATAACGGGTAGTTTCTTATCATTCATAACCATGACCAGAAGTGAGGGGTATGCTTCGAGTATGATGTTATTTGGAACTGAAAATAAGAACAAGTACAAACTACTACCCTTCAATGGACTTTGTTGGTATTTTTCTCATCTACGAGGAACAAAAGCTTTAATCTTTTTGTGACATGACCAAAAATGTGTTACAATGTTTACATTTTTTTTCGAAAAGGGGGACTCCCCGGCCTCTGCATCAGATCGATGCATACGGCCACTTTTATTAAAAAGTAAATAGGTCTCAACAAGGTCTTAACGTCTTCAAACAAAAGCAACAGCTAGCTCACCTAGAGTGTCAGCTGCAAAACAAAAACCCAAAAGCCACAACCGGCTGGCACAATGAAAGATAGGTAAACTAAATGCACTTGAAGGAGGGAAGAGTAGTTTATATTCACAACAATAGAAGACTTATTATGTGCACAAAATGATCAGCTATATTCAAATTGATTTGTAATGTTCCCTTCCGTTGATGTAACCTGAGTTTTGATATTTCTCAAAAAGCATCTTCCCCATAGTCAGCAAACACATAAGGTAAAGAACGTTATGTCTCTTCTTTGTGCAATACTTGACTCTTCTGTGATTCGAGGTTTTCTTTGCCAAAAGGTTTGGTATATATTGTTATGAACATGTACTATTCTCCTGTCTAGGGATGTTTTAAGGATAGCATCTGGTTCCTGGGCGCTTTGTGGGTACTAAGTAATACTCACATTCTTAATAAGTATACTTCACGCCAAAGCTCACTGGCCTTTTAATTATGTATATCTGAATGAGTAAAACTAGATATTTAACTACTAGGTAAGTTTAGTGTCGTTCCTTTGTTAAAATTGATGTATTACATAATTGAGGGCATATGTTAGTTGATATTTGTACCATTTATTGATTCTGTTGTATGGTGCTTGCACTTTCTTAGTAAGAGCTGCTATGTTAAATTTGATCCAACAACACATAGAAAAGTTCCAAGAAATTTATCTGTACTGATTGATTCCATCATAACAAAATTGTATGCCACTATCACTACTAGAATCGCGTTGTTGCCAAGTTTCTGGGAAACTCGGCAGAGCGTGGAATCAAATCGGCAACTATTTCGCCAAGTTCCAAACCCGCGAACTGGACTTGGCTGGACACGGCCTGACAATCATGTAGTGTATAGATGTGATATATATACATGTGCAGACTTTACTAGACACACAACATAAGCGTATTTAGTTTTGTATTTCTTATCATCAAACAGAGATATGTCCTTGCACACCTATATTTCCATTCTCATATAATGGGACATATGTTAAAGGAAATAATCATGATGGATGATCTTATAAATATTAGATGATGGAACAAAGGAGGTTATCCTCTAATTAATTGTGATATCAGCTTAAGTATAAGTATAGGTATATGGAGAAATATGACATTTGTCTATATACATGGTGCTACTTGAAATTATTATATTTTTCAACAAATGTTAATTCATTTTTATAGATACGCATGCTAGACTCCATGTCACAAAATGGCCACAGGATCCTCTTTTTCTTTACAAGGTTCGCATACTATTGTGCTCTTCTATACTTTAGTAAGAATGCCAAGATGGTGCACTGATCTTACTTTGCAAAAAAATTTAATGTTAGTGGATCACTTTGTCATATCTATATATGAGATCATAATTCATGGAAGAGCAGAACTGCTCTTTTGCATTTCTGCAACAATGTCAAGGTGGTGTACTGAACTTTCTTTGCAAATATTTTTATGTGAGTGGATCGCTTTGTCATATCTAATATGAGGTTACAACCCATGGAAGTATATTTCCACAATTAGAACTTATAACCATGACCCCTTTGTTGAATTGGTATACACTTTGCTGGCATCTAAATGAATGTTTTCGCACATTATTTTAGGCCAAATAAACTAATGACCCCGAACATATGTGCTACATTTCTTGAATGGCAAAGTAAGTACAAACTTCATGGCATGGATGTGTCAATGTTAGCGTATCACACTATGTTTCTTACAAAAGTTGATTCATGTCACATTTATCTTGCTGATACAATTATCAGTGAGCAACTACTTCCAGTGATCATAGAACTACTTTTTTTATGTTTCCGCTTATGCACAATATTTCATATACAATGCAATATAAATGTATCTTCTTTCTGACATTGAGTGAATATTTAGTTTAAACTTGAGCAGTAGCCTGTAGTGTTTTGTATCATATCGCCTTAGTATCTTGGGTTGCCCTTCCTAGACAATGCAAGGATAAAATTGAGTTCCGGTCCCTGTTCACAACAATTCTCCTTTTTCATGAAAAGCATGCTCGGAATTGTATGGGACAAGTAGAGATCTATAATGTGGGTAGATTTGACATAGATATGCTTTGATAACTTGGTTGGTTCCTTGGTATTCAGTTATGCATAATAGCAATCCATCTCGATGTAGTGTTAAAGTTGACACAACCAAGGTGAAAGATATAGATGGAAGGACAACAATGCATTTTGCTGCATAATTTTTTTGCACGTGGATATCCATTGTTGAAATTTTACTTCCCATCCAATGTAAAAAGGTGATCACCTGATAATCTCGATGGACCAAATAATCAAGCGATTTTGATTCCATTGATTCAATAATTTATTTTCTCTGTCATATATTGGTAAAAGTTACGAAAATAGTTCTCAGAGAGTAATCATTTTGATGCATTCCACATAAGAAGAAATTATGTGTACATGGTCTACCAGTACTATAGTTTCTTCTTCTTGATCAATATTTAAAAAAAATCTTCTCTAAAACTCCTTATGAATCTAATATTACCATGGAATGTGAAATGAAACAAAATAGTTTAATGAAATCTAACATATAGTGTTGAAATTGTAAATAATAACTAGCCCGTGCGAAAGCACAGGTTGACGACTAGTAACATAAATGGTTCAGATCTGAAATCATGGCACCGGGCCCAAAGTGGCAAGCATTAAGCATTGCAAAGTCATAGCAACATAAATCTCAGAACATAATGGATACTAGGGATCAGGCCCGAACAAAACAAACTCGATTACATGATGAATCTCATCCAACTCCTCACCGACCAGCGAGTGTATGAAGAAATTACTCACTCCCAGTGGGGAGCATCATGGAATTAAAGATGGAGAAGTGTTGGTGATGACGAAGATCGAAGATCCCCCTCTCCGGAGCCCCGAACGGACTCTAGATCTGGCCTCCCGATGAAGAACATGAGATGGCAGTGGGTCCGTCTCAAGAAACGTGATCATTCTTTTGCCCTGATTTTTCTGAAAAATAGGATTTTATAGCGTCAGTTTTAGGGTCTACAGGGCCACCAGCTGGGGACAACACACCTGGGCGCGCCTGGAGGGGGTGGCACGCCCTAGTGGGTTGTGCCCACCTAGGTGCCCCCCTCCGGTGGTTCTTAGCTCCAGAAATTCTCTTTTATTCTATAAAAAATCCTCGCAAAGTTTTGTTCCATTCCGAGAACTTTTATTTCTGCACAAAAACAACACCATGCTAGTTCTGCTGAAAACATCGTCAGTCCCGGTTTGTTTCATTCAAATCATGCAAATTAGAGTCCAAAACAAGAGGAAAAGCATTAGAAAAAGTAGATACAACGGAGATGTATCAACTCCCCCAAGCTTAAACCTTTGCTTGTCTTCAAGCAATTCAGTTGATAAACTAAAAGTGAAAAAGAAAAACTTTTACAAACTCTTCTACGCTTGTTTCCATAAATAAGCTTAAACAACACCCGGGTTTTCAGCAAAGATTATAACTAACCATGTCGACAATAACTCTTAAAAATTATATTAACTCATAGCAATGACATAATCAACTAGCGAGTAATAATAAGACATCTCAAATAGCAACACGTTGTTAAAACAACCATGATACAATATGACAATAGTGGTATCTCACTAGCCCTTTCTGAGACAGCAAAACATAAATACAGAGCACCCCCAAAGTTCAAGCAGCGACTAAACATTGTAATTCATGGTAGAAAAGATCATCATGATGCACCCAACATTAGCTACACACAATGCATCAGCATGACAAAAATGCTCTCAGGTTCTGGCGCTTATTTGAGAAGGTGATGACACAACATAAAAGTAAATAGATAGTCCCTTCGCAGAGGAAAGTAGTGATTTGCAGAGGTGCCAGAGCTCAAGTTTTTAAAACCGAGGTAAATGAAATTTTGAGACGTGCACCCTTCTTGTTTACTTCGCAACCACCAGTTGTCAATATCTTCCATGCTAACTAAATTAGTAGCGGTTCCCAATCGGTAAGGTAAAGGTTTTTGCTTCATAAGAGTTTTTGTTAGATTATTGATAAGTTCTTTTTGTAATTTGGGACTAGGAACCCCTCTTACCGCCCCTTTCCTCATGTAATGGCGAGTGAATAAACACCCAACCTAAGAATAATCCGCTTAGCATGGAAGATACCAACTACCTCATGTCGCTCTACGAACAATCCAGGCACACAAAACGGATAATTATTTGAAGTTTTTAGAGGTGGCACATGCAAATTTACTTAAGACGGCAGGGTAATACCGCATATAGGTAGGTATTGTGGACTCATCTTGTAACATCCCAAATTTTCAATTTGGAATGCTAAACATTAGATCATCATTGCATATCATATTTTATTGCATTTTGCTTTGATCCTAGAAATTTCACGCAACTCAAGGACCCGCGAAGAGAGTTGGGAATTTCGTCATTTTCTTATTTGAGTTTTTTTCTCAAATTTAGAAAAGGGATCATTTGATTTTAATTATTTTATCTTCAAATATTTCAATTATAAAAAAAGAGAGAGGGAATAAAATGACTTTCCTAAAATAAAGAAATATTGAAGATTCAATATTAAAATCAAATAAGATTTTGTTTCGGAGTTAATCGTCATTTTATTTGAATTAGGAAAAATGCGCGTTTTTCAAACTTGCATTTAGGCCCCAAATAAATGTTCATCTTGTCTGGCTTATTTTTAGAGGACGTGAAAAAAATTATTTCGGGATTTTTGGACTCCATTTAGTATTTCTTTTATTTCCTATTCTGCGCGAAATTATTTTTTAAAAAAAAGATATCGACCTAACCGGGCCGTGTCCGCCTGCAACACTAGCCCGACCGGCCTTTAAAGCCACGAGATCCTAAGCCGCCGCCACCACAGCCCGAAACCCTAGCCGTCGCCGCCCCTCGATCCGTGCGCCACGCCGCCGCCAGCCGCCGCCGCCGCGCAAGTCCGCCGCCGCCGCCGGTTTCCGCCGCCGCTGCCCCTCGCCCCGCCGCCGCCCGTTCCGCCCGTCGCCGGAGCCGCCGCCGCCACCCTCCGCCCTGCGCAGCCGCACCGGAGCCGCGCTTCCGCCGCCGTCGTCTCGCCGGAGCCGCCCGAGGTAGCCGCCGTCGCCTCGGTTTTCACGAGAAAACCTATCGGTTTTTTTGAAACCCTAGGTCCGTTTTTTAGATCCGATCCGGTTTATTTTCAGTTTAGTTTATTTAGCGAACGCCTGTTCGTTCGTTCATTTTAATGAACGGGTTTCGTCTTTTAGCCGCAGATAGCGAACATTCGTTCATTAGCCTGTTCGTTCGTTTTTCTTTTTTTCAGATTTTCCGCGATTATTTCCGATCGCGATTTCTGATCCGATTTTCATTCTAGTATAATTTTTCGCTCATTTATCGGAATCAGGCGATTCAAGCGCCTGGAGTTTCGTCTAGAAACCCTCTTTCTGTTTAACCAACTCAAACAAGTTTTTGCTACTGTAAAATTTGACATAGGTCCAGATTAGTAAACGAAGCTTGTTTCTTTCGCCGTTTGATTTTCGTTGCTTCGTTTGATTTGATTCTTTTTGCCAACCGGAGTTTTTTAGTTGAACTTTCTGGTTAGATCTCTTATTTGAGTTTATCTGTGCATTAGATGAGTGCTTATTGAATGCTAGTTTGTTTCCAATAGAGTACCCGGATTGTGCCGCTTGCTACTACGAGTCTCTAGGTTTCGCGGATCATCAGCAAGGCAAGTAACACTTTGATCATACCTATTTACTACCCAGTTTTATTGCATTAGATCAATCCTCAAACAATTGCATGGTTAGGATGTGATTAATATGTGGGTTTTGGGAAGTAGATGAGGTAGTAACTATTACCTGTATTATTATCAAACCTGTGGGAGTTACTTCTATGTTTGCCTATATTGCTATGCTATGCTAGTTGATGTGGATTGGGTGAGTGTATCCATGACAGATGTGAGATTGTTAATTAATGGTTTACTTAAGGTGGCAACTTAAATGCACATCTGGGTGGAATGAGGCACCTGGGGAACCAGTGTTGCCTGTATTTTTGGAAATCCCGGGGTACCGTGTGATTCTCCTATGGACTGCCACCCAGGCTCAAAGGGATCATGAGATTATTCATGCTAGAAACTTCCGTGTGCAGTCACAAGCTACTATGGGCTCTAGCATAGTTGAGTATGTTGTGTGACCTCTTTCAGTGGTAGACTAGCAGATGTAGGGGATGTAGGTTGGTACTGTCTACCCAGAGTAAAGAGTTAATTCTTCTGAAAGACTGTGTCTCGGGCATCCATTTCTCAAAAGCCTTGTAGTGCGAGAAATCCAAGGGAGGAGATCGAGTCTTGCGCGGAAAAGTGTGCAAACCTCTGTAGAGTGTATAAACTAATCATGGTTAGTCGTGTCCCCGATTATGGACGTTTTGAGTATCTAGTACCTGGATTATCATGTGAATCTCATCATGTTACTTAATTTAATTTGTTGGGTTTAATGATGATGCTTAATTAGGATTTGGAGGAACCTTCTCAATGTTTAACAACCACCATGATAGTTAAATAAAAATTTATTCCTTTGTTGTAGGGAAAAATTGGCTTTATGCAAAACTGTGACCATAAAGCTTTCCACCAGCCATATATGCATGTAGTGATAGCATTATTCTATTCATTACTCTCTATGTGTTACATTACCAGCATATTCCATGTGCTGACCCGTTTTCGGGCTGCAACGTTTATGTTGCAGACTTTTCAGACAACGAGTAAGGTGCCTTAGGTCGTGATCTTATACTCAGTGATGCCGTTGGAGTTGATGGACTCGCTTATCTTCCAAGCCTTCCACTGTTATCGTTATTAGATGGCCTTAAGCTATATTTATTATAATAAGTTCTCTTTTGAGACATTCGATGTAAAAAGTGTGTGATTGCTACTCTGTTATAAATCCTTCAAGTATTGTGCGTGTCAGCATTACCGATCGAGGGATGACACTGATGCACAGAGATCAGACTGTTTGAGGTCTGGTCGCTACAAGATGGTATCAGAGCACACACTGACTCCTCATCTTTTCTACTCTTTTAGGATGGTGGATGCAAGGAACAAGTTCACGCAACCGGATGAAGATACACTCTTTGGACGCCACTTGAAGGAAGTCACTAAGTACCTGAACGTCGGAGTACCAAGCTTCACCGGAACCTACATCGCCACTTTACCAGAAGAGGAGCGTTGGATGATTCAAGTTCAAGTTCCAGGAAGGACGTTCATGCTCGTCACTGAGGCCATAGAGTTTTCTTTTGATGCCCCAACCTAGAGTCTAGGAAAGAGCATGGCAGCCCACATCACAATGGGACGCATTGGAGAAGTTTACCACAAGGATCTCAATGATACTATCTACCAGATTTGTGGGGCGCCAAGATGAGCAATGGGAGATGATCAGCACCAGGAAGGATAGATCAATTGCAGCTTTCATGCAGGAGTTAAACCAGCACATTCGTCGCCAGGAGAACCAGATGTGCGCAGGCATGATAGATCTGAAGAACGCTATGACCAAGATCACGCAACTGGAGGAGGAACTCAAGTCTACACGCGACGGATATGAGTAAGAATGACGACAATTGTGGAGAAGAATGATGATCTGAAGAAGAAGCTAAAAGTATTCATGGGATTTCCCGCGATTGGAGGAGAAGACGGAGATTGCACTTGCCCAAAGAACTACATCATCATCGACGGCACTGAATCGGACCCAGACGATAGCGATGATGACTTTGTTGATGAAGCTGGAGCAGATATCATGGAGTCTTCGACCGATCAATTTTTCTAGTCGACCACCATAATAGTAGTAGAATTCCCCCATGTATTTAGTATAGTACGAGCACTTTTGTAACGATAGTTAGACTGTTGTATGCCCTTGTTTGAATTGATTGAAGTGATACTGATTGCATTTGTCTCATGTGCACATGGGTAGTGTTTTTCTCTCTAGACCTCATTCTATTCTATATTCTCATCTTTTCTAAACCCTCAGATGCCTCCGACATGTGGCAATGGATTTGCTTTCCCACCGGAGCTCACTCAGTTGATCCAGCAGCAGAATGCGTTGATACAGATGCTAGTCCAGAATCGGAATCAGGGGAACAACAACAACAACCCACCACCACCACCACCTGTTGATCACTTAGCCCGTTTCTTGAGGCTGAATCCGCCGGTGTTCTCCAGTAGCACCGAGCCGATAGTTGCAGATGATTGGCTCCGCAAGATAGGAAGGGAGTTGACCGATGTAGTATGCACAGATGCGGAGAAGGTGCATTTTGCCACACATCAGCTTGATGGACCCGCAGCATCATGGTGGGAGAATTTCATAGCCACTTATCCTATCAACACTGTCACATGGGACCAGTTTCAGCAGGCTTTCCATACTACCCATGTTTCAGCAGGATCTATGGCCATGAAGAAGCGTGAGTTTCGCAACTTGTGTCAAGGAGGACATACTGTTGGTCAGTATGTGGATGACTTTAGTAAGCTAGCATGTTATGACCCAGATGACGTTGCTACGGATGCAGCTAAGCAGGAGAAGTTTCTGGAAGGACTGAATGATGAGTTGAGCATGCAGTTGATGGTGGAAACCTTCAGCAACTACCAAGAGTTGGTAGACCGAGCTCTCGTGATTGAAGGGAAGCAGCAGCAGATTGACAGCCGCAAGAGGAAATATGGACAAGGGAACTACAATTCTGAAGCTCGGAAGAAGCCTCATTTTACCCCGAACTCGGGAGGACCTTTTCAGCATACCCATGGAGGAGGGAGTTCTCACAACCATAGTGGACCCAAGAATGGTAATGGGAAAGGAGGAAGCAACGGGCAGAATCGTGCCAACCCATCAACACCAGCCAAGAGGGATCTAAGCCACATTACCTGTTTAAAATGCCAGAAGACTGGACATTATGCCACTGAATGTCCTGAAGTGAAGAATGGAAATTGCAATGGAAGCTCTGGGAAGAAGTCTAACCCTTTCAACAAGGGATAGGTGAACCACGTTAGCGTGGAGGAGGTTGAAGCCCAGCCAAATGCAGTAATAGGTAAGTTTTTGGTTAAGTCATTTACTGCAATCGTTCTTTTTGATACCGGTGCATCGCATTCATACATATCAAGGGAATTTGTGGACAAGTATAAACTGCCAACCCAAGCCCTTAGGCCACCCATGTTAGTAAACTCGCCAGGAGCTGAGTATATGGCTAGTCTATGGTGTGATCGGTTACCATTAAGGATTGGTAACTATTGTTGGGGAACGTTGCAGAAAATAAAAAATTTCCTACGGTTTCACCAAGATCCATCTATGAGTTCATCTAAGCAACGAGTGAAAGGAGAGATGCATCTACATACCACTTTGTAGATCGCGAGCGGAAGCGTTCAAAAAAACGGGGTTGAGGTAGTCGTTCTCGTCGTGATCCTATCACCGGAGATCCTAGCGTCGAACGAACGGCACCTCTGTGTTCAACACACGTACGGTTTGCGTGACGTCTCCTCCGTCTTGATCCAGCAAGGGGGAAGGAGAGGTTGATGATGATCTAGTAGCACGACGGCGTGGTGGTGGATGCAGCAGAACTCCGGCGGGGCTTCGCCAAGCTGCTGCGGGAGGAGGACGAGGTGTAGCAGGGGGAGGGAGGCGCCAAGACTTAGGTGCGGCTTCCCTCCCTCCCCCCTCCTTTATATAGGCCCCCAGGGGGGGCTGGAGATCTAATCTCCCAGGGGGGCGGCGGCCAGGGGGGTGGAGTGCCCCCCAAGGCAAGTGGGGAACCCCCCACCCTAGGGTTTCCAACCCTAGGCGCAGGGGGGCCAAGGGGGGGCGCACCAGCCCACTAGGGGCTGGTTCCCCTCCCACTTCAGCCCACGGGGACCTCCGGGATAGGTGACCCCACCTGGTGGACCCCCGGGACCCTTTCGGTGGTCCCGGTACAATACCGGGTGACCCCCAAACTTTCCCGATGGCCGAAACAGCACTTCCTATATATAATTCTTTACCTCCGGACCATTCCGGAACACCTCGTGACGTCCGGGATCTCATCCGGGACTCCGAACAACATTCGGTTTGCTGCATACTCATATTCATACAACCCTAGCGTCACCGAACCTTAAGTGTGTAGACCCTACGGGTTCGGGAGACATGTAGACATGACTGAGACGGCTCTCCGGTCAATAACCAATAGCGGGATCTGGATACCCATATTGGCTCCCACATACTCCTCGATGATCTCATCAGATGAACCACGATGTCGAGGATTCAAGCAACCCCGTATACTATTCCCTTCGTCAGACGGTATGTTACTTGCCCGAGACTCGATCATCGGTATCCCAATACCTCGTTCAGTCTCGTTACCGGCAAGTCACTTTACACGTACAGTAATGCATGATCCCGTGACCAGACACTAGGTCACTTTGAGCTCATTATGATGATGCACTACCGAGTGGGCCCAGTGATACCTCTCCGTAATACGGAGTGACAAATCCCAGTCTCGATCTGTGTCAACCCAACAGACACTTTCGGAGATACCTGTAGTGCACCTTTATAGTCACCCAGTTATGTTGTGACGTTTGGTACACCCAAAGCACTCCTACGGTATCCGGGAGTTACACGATCTCATGGTCTAAGGAAAAGATACTTGACATTGGAAAAGCTCTAGCAAAACGAACTACACGATCTTGTGCTATGCTTAGGATTGGGTCTTGTCCATCACATCATTCTCCTAATGATGTGATCCCGCTATCAACGACATCTAATGTCCATAGTCAGGAAACCATGACTATCTGTTGATCAACGAGCTAGTCAACTAGAGGCTTACTAGGGACATATTATGGTCTATGTTTCACACGTGTATTACGATTTCCGGATAATACAATTATAGCATGAATAAAGACAATTATCATGAACAAGGAAATATAATAATAATCCTTTTATTATTGCCTCTAGGGCATATTTCCAACAGTCTCCCACTTGCACTAGAGTCAATAATCTAGTTACATTGTGATGAATCGAACACCCATAGAGTTCTGGTGTTGATCATGTTTTGCTCGCGAGAGAGGTTTAGTCAACGGATCTGCGACATTCAGATCCGTATGTACTTTCCAAATATCTATGTCTCCATCTTGAACATTTTCACGGATGGAGTTGAAGTGACGCTTGATGTGCCTGGTCTTCTTGTGAAACCTGGGCTCCTTGGCAAGGGAAATAGCTCCAGTGTTGTCACAGAAGAGTTTGATCGGCCCCGACGCATTGGGTATGACTCCTAGGTCGGTGATGAACTCCTTCACCCAAATTGCTTCATGTGCTGCCTCTGAGGCTGCCATGTACTCCGCTTCACATGTAGATCCCACCACGACGCTCTGCTTGCAGCTGCACCAGCTTACTGCTCCACCATTCAACATAGACATGTATCCGGTTTGTGACTTAGAGTCATCCAGATCTGTGTCGAAGCTAGCATCGACGTAACCCTTTACGGCGAGCTCTTCGTCACCTCCATAAACGAGAAACATGTCCTTTGTCCTTTTCAGGTACTTTAGGATATTCTTGACCACTGTCCAGTGTTCCTTGCCGGGATTACTTTGGTACCTTCCTACCAAACTTACGACAAGGTTTACATCAGGTCTGGTACACAGCATGGCATACATAATAGATCCTATGGCTGAAGCATAGGGGATGACACTCATCTCTTCTTTATCTTTTGTCGTGGTCGGGCATTTAGCCGAGCTCAATCTCACACCTTGCAATACAGGCAAGAACCTCTTCTTGGACTGATCCATTTTGAACTTCTTCAAAATCTTATCAAGGTATGTGCTTTGTGAAAGACCTATGAGGCGTCTTGATCTATCCCTATAGATCTTGATGCCTAATATGTAAGCAGCTTCTCCAAGGTCCTTCATTGAAAAACACTTATTCAAGTAGGCCTTAATGCTGTCCAAAAGTTCTATATCATTTCCCATCAAAAGTATGTCATCTACATATAATATGAGAAATGCTACAGAGCTCCCACTCACTTTCTTGTAAACACAGGCTTCTCCATAAGTCTGCATAAACCCAAACGCTTTGATCATCTCATCAAAGCGAATGTTCCAACTCCGAGATGCTTGCACCAGCCCATAAATGGATCGCTAGAGCTTGCATACTTTGTTAGCATTCTTAGGATCGACAAAACCCTACGGCTGCATCATATACAGTTCTTCCTTAAGATGCCCAATAAGGAATGCCATTTTGACGTCCATCTGCCATATCTCATAATCATAGTATGCGGCAATTGCTAACATGATTCGGACGGACTTCAGCTTCGCTACGGGAGAGAATGTCTCATTGTAGTCAAACCCTTGAACTTATCGATAACCCATAGCGACAAGTCGAGCTTTATAGACGGTAATATTACCATCCGCGTCCGTCTTCTTCTTAAAGATCCATTTGTTTTCTATCGCTCGCCGATCATCGGGCAAGTCAGTCAAAGTCCATAATTTGTTTTCATACATGGATTCTATCTCGGATTGCATGGCTTCAAGCCATTTGTTGGAATCTGGGCCCGCCATCGCTTCTTCATAGTTCGAAGGTTCACCGTTGTCTAACAACATGATTTCCAGGACAGGGTTGCCATACCACTCTGGTGTGGAACGTGTCCTTGTGGACCTACGAGGTTCAGTAGCAACTTGATCCGAAGTACCTTGATCATCATCATTAATTTCCTCTCCAGTTGGTGTAGGCACCACAGGAACATTTTCCTGAGCTGTACTACTTTCTGGTTCAAGAGGTAGTACTTCATCGAGTTCTACTTTCCTCCCACTTACTTCTTTCGAGAGAAACTCTTTTTCTAGAAAGGATCCATTCTTTGCAACAAAGGTCTTGCCCTCGGATCTTAAGTAGAAGGTATACCCAATGGTTTCCTTAGGGTATCCTATTTAGACGCATTTTTTACGACTTGGGTTCGAGCTTTTCAGGTTGAAGTTTTTTGTCATAAGCATCGCATCTCCAAACTTTTAGAAACGACAGCTTAGGTTTCTTCCCAAACCATAATTCATACGGTGTCGTCTCAACGGATTTAGACGGTGCCCTATTTAAAGTGAATGTAGCTGTCTCTAGAGCATATCCCCAAAATGATAGCGGTAAATCGGTAAGAGACATCATAGATCGCACCATATCCAATAGAGTGTGATTACGACGTTCGGACACACCGTTACGCTGAGGTGTTCCAGGCGGCGTGATTTGTGAAACGATTCCACATTTCCTTAAGTGTGTACCAAATTTGTGACTTAAGTATTCTCCTCCACGATCTGATCGTAGGAACTTTATCTTTCGGTCACGTTGATTCTCTACCTCATTCTGAAATTCCTTGAACTTTTCAAAGGTCTCAGACTTGTGTTTCATCAAGTAGACATACCCATATCTACTCAAGTCATCAGTGAGAGTGAGAACATAACGATATCCTCCGCGAGCCTCAACGCTCATTGGACCGCACACATCGGTATGTATGATTTCCAATAAGTTGGTTGCTCGCTCCATTGTTCCGGAGAATGGAGTCTTGGTCATTTTGCCCATGAGGCATGGTTCGCACGTGTCAAATGATTCGTAATCGAGAGACTCTAAAAGTCCATCAGCATGGAGCTTCTTCATGCGCTTGACACCAATGTGACCAAGGTGGCAGTGCCACAAGTATGTGGGACTATCGTTATCAACTTTACATCTTTTGGTATTCACACTATGAATATGTGTAACATTACGTTCGAGATTCATTAAGAATAAACCATTAACCATCGGGGCATGACCATAAAACATATCTCTCATATAAATAGAACAACCATTATTCTCGGATTTAAATGAGTAGCCATCTCGTATTAAACAAGATCCAGATACAATGTTCATGCTCAAACTTGGCACTAAATAACAATTATTGAGGTTCATAACTAATCCCGTGGGTAAATGTAGAGGTAGCATGCCGACGGCGATCACATCGACCTTGGAACCATTCCCGACGCGCATCGTCACCTCGTCCTTCGCCAGTCCCCGCTTATTCCGCAGCTCCTGTTGTGAGTTACAAATATGAGCAACGGCACCGGTATCAAATACCCAGGAGTTACTACGAGTACTGGTAAGGTACACATCAATTACATGTATATCAAATATACCTTTAGTGTTGCCAGCCTTCTTGTCCGCTAAGTATTTGGGGCAGTTCCGCTTCCAGTGACCCTTCCCCTTGCAATAAAAGCACTCAGTCTCAGGCTTGGGTCCATTCTTTGACTTCTTCCCGGCAACTGGCTTACCGGGCGCGGCAACATCTTTGCCGTCCTTCTTGAAGTTCTTCTTACCCTTGCCCTTCTTGAACTTAGTGGTGTTATTGACCATCAACACTTGATGTTCTTGCTTGATTTCAACCTCTGCTGACTTCAGCATTGAAAATACTTCAGGAATGGTCTTCACCATCCCCTGCATATTGTAGTTCAACACAAAGCTCTTGTAGCTCGGTGGGAGCGACTGAAGGATTCTGTCAATGACCGCCCCATCCGGGAGGTTGATCTCCAGTTGGGACAGGCAGTTATGCAACCCGGACATTTTGAGTATGTGCTCACTAACAGAACTGTTTTCCTCCATCTTACAACTATAGAACTTGTCGGAGACTTCATATCTCTCGACCCGGGCATGAGCTTGAAAAACCATTTTCAGCTCCTCGAACATCTCATATGCTCCATGTTTCTCAAAACGCTTTTGGAGCCCCGGTTCTAAGCTGTAAAGCATGCGCACTGAACGAGGGAGTAATCATCAGCACGTGACTGCCAAGCGTTCATAACGTCTTGGTTCTCTGGGATGGGTGCTTCACCTAGTGGTTCATCTAGGACATATGCTTTCTTGGCTGCTATGAGGATGATCCTCAGGTTCCGGACCCAGTCCGAATAGTTGTTGCCATCATCTTTCAGCTTGGTTTTCTCTAGGAACGCGTTGAAGTTCATGTTGACATGAGCGTTGGCCATTTGATCTACAAGACATATTTTGCAAAGATTTTTAGACTAAGTTCATGATAATTAAGTTCATCTAATCAAATTATTTAATGAACTCCCACTCAGATTGACATCCCTCTAGTCATCTAAGTGTTACTCGATCCGAGTCGACTAGGCCGTGTCCGATCATCACGTGAGACGGACTAGTCATCATCGATGAACATCTCCATGTTGATCATATCTTCCATACGCCTCATGTTCGACCTTTCGGTCTCTTGTGTTCCGAGGCCATGTCTGTATATGCTAGGCTCGTCAAGTTAACCCTAAGTGTTCTGCATGTGTAAAACTGTCTTACACCCGTTGTATGTGAACGGAAGGATCTATCACACCCGATCATCATGTGGTGCTTCGAAACGACGAACTTTAGCAACAGTGCACAGTTAGGGGGAACACTTTCTTGAAATTGTTATAAGGGATCATCTTATTTACTACCGCCGTTCTAAGTAAACAAGATGCATAAAACATAATAAACATCACATGCAATTATATAGTAGTGACATGATATGGCCAATATCATATAGCTCCTTTGATCTCCATCTTCGGGGCTCCATGATCATCTTCGTCACCGGCATGACACCATGATCTCCATCATCATGATCTCCATCATTGTGTCTTCATGAAGTTGTCACGCCAACTACTACTTCTACTTCTATGGCTAACGCGTTTAGCAATAAAGTAAAGTAATTTACATGGCGTTCTTCAATGACACGCGGGTCATACAAAAATAAAGACAACTCCTATGGCTCCTGTCGGTTGTCATACTCATCGACATGAAAGTCGTGATTCCTATTACAAGAACATGATCTCATACATCACAATATATCATTCATCATTCATCACAACTTCTGGCCATATCACATCACATGACAATTGCTGCAAAACAAGTTAGACGTCCTCTAATTGTTGTTGCATCTTTTACGTGGCTGCAATTGGGTTCTAGCAGGAACGTTTTCTTACCTACGAATAACCACAACGTGATTTTGTCAACTTCTATTTACCCTTCATAAGGACCCTTTTCATCGAATCCGCTCCAACTAAAGTAGGAGAGACAGACACCCGCTAGCCACCTTATGCAACTAGTGCATGTCAGTCGGTGTAACCTGTCTCATGTAAGCGTACATGTAAGGTCGGTCCGGGCCGCTTCATCCCACAATACCGCTGAAGCAAGAAAAGACTAGTAGTGGCAAGCAAGTTGACAAGATCCACGCCCACAACAGATTTGTGTTCTACTCGTGCAATAGAGAACTACGCATAGACCTAGCTCTGATACCACTGTTGGGGAACGTTGCAGAAAATAAAAAAATTCCTACGGTTTCACCAAGATCCATATAAGAGTTCATCTAACCATCGAGTGAAAGGAGAGATGCATCTACATACCACTTTGTAGATCGCGAGCGGAAGCGTTCAAAAGAACGGGGTTGAGGTAGTCGTTCTCGTCGTGATCCTATCACCGGAGATCCTAGCGCCGAACGGACGGCACCTCCGCGTTCAACACACGTACGGTCAGCGTGACGTATCCTCCGTCTTGATCTAGCAAGGGGGAAGGAGAGGTTGATGATGATCCAGCAGCACGACGGCGTGGTGGTGGATGCAGCAGAACTCCAGCAGGGCTTCGCCAAGCTGCTGCGGGAGGAGGACGAGGTGTAGCAGGGGGAGGGAGGCGCCAAGACTTAGGTGCGGCTGCCCTCCCTCCCCCCTCCTTTATATAGGCCCCCAGGGGGGCGCCGGCCCTGGAGATCCAATCTCTCAGGGGGGCAGCGGCCAGGGGGGTGGAGTGCCCCCCAAGGCAAGTGGGGAACCCCCCCCCCCCCCCCACCCTAGGGTTTCCAACCCTAGGCGCAGGGGGGCCAAGGGGGGCGCACCAGCCCACTAGGGGCTGGTTCCCCTCCCACTTCAGCCCACGGGGCCCTCCGGGATAGGTGACCCCACCCGGTGGACCCCCGGGACCCTTCCGGTGGTCCCGGTACAATATCGGGTGACCCCAAAACTTTCCCGATGGCCGAAACAGCACTTCCTATATATAATTCTTTACCTCCGGACCATTCCGGAACTCCTCGTGACGTCCGGGATCTCATCCGGGACTCTGAACAACATTCGTTTTGCTGCATACTCATATTCATACAACCCTAGCGTCACCGAACCTTAAGTGTGTCGACCCTACGGGTTCGGGAGACATGTAGACATGACCGAGACGGCTCTCCGGTCAATAACCAACAGCGGGATCTGGATACCCATGTTGGCTCCCACATACTCCTCGATGATCTCATCGGATGAACCACGATGTCGAGGATTCAAGCAACCTCGTATACTATTCCCTTTGTCAAACGGTATGTTACTTGCCCGAGACTCGATCGTCGGTATCACAATACCTCGTTCAGTCTCGTTACCGGCAAGTCACTTTACTCGTATCGTAATGCATGATCCCGTGACCAGACACTTGGTCACTTTGAGCTCATTATGATGATGCACTACCGAGTGGGCCCAGTGATACCTCTCCGTAATACGGAGAGACAAATCCCAGTCTCGATCCGTGTCAACCCAACAGACACTTTCGGAGATACCTGCAGTGCACCTTTATAGTCACCCAGTTACGTTGTGACGTTTGGTACACCCAAAGCACTCCTACGGTATCCGGGAGTTACACGATCTCATGGTCTAAGGAAAAGATACTTGACATTGGAAAAGCTCTAGCAAAACGAACTACACGATCCTGTGCTATGCTTAGGATTGGGTCTTGTCCATCACATCATTCTCCTAATGATGTGATCCCGCTATCAACGACATCTAATGTCCATAGTCAGGAAACCTTGACTATCTGTTGATCAACGAGCTAGTCAACTAGAGGCTTACTAGGGACATATTATGGTCTATGTATTCACACATGTATTACGATTTCCGGATAATACAATTATAGCATGAATAAAGACAATTATCATGAACAAGGAAATATAATAATAATCCTTTTATTATTGCTTCTAGGGCATATTTCCAACAACTATGTGTTCCCCTCAGACCTAATAGTATTGGAGTCGCAAGGACTGGATTTGATATTAGGCATGGATTGGTTATCGAAGTATGGAGGGAACATCAAATGCGCCAGTAAGTCAATTTTGCTTACCACGCCAGACGGAAGAAGGATCAAGTATGTATCCCGTCATGTGCCAAAGAGGACTCAAGTAAATTCCTTATCAGGAGTTGTACAGGAGGAAGTACCAGTGGTGAAGGATTTTCCTGATGTTTTTCCAGAAGAGTTGTCAGGCATGCCACCGGATAGAGACATTGAGTTTTTGCCAGGCACAGGGCCTATATCTAAGAGACCGTACATGATGCCCGCACGGGATTTGGAGGAAATTAAGAAGCATATTAAGGAGTTACTGGATAAAGGCTATATTCGCCCAAGTTCTTCACCTTGGGGATCGACAATGCTTCTAGTGGAGAAGAAGGATGGATCATTGAGGATGGTTGTTGATTATCAAGGATTGAATGAAGTGACAATCAAGAACAATTACCCGCTGCCGATGATCAATGACTTGTTTGACCAATCGCAAGGAGCTAAGGTATTTTCCAAGATCGATCTGTGATCAAGATACCACCAATTGAAGATTCGAGAGCAGGATATACCTAAGACAGCTTTTACCACCAGGTACGGGCTATATGAGTATACCGTTATGTCATTAGGTCTAACTAACGCACCTGCCTATTTCATGAACATGATGAACAAGGTGTTTATGGAGTTTCTGGATAAGTTCGTCGTGGTGTTCATTGATGATATTCTGGTCTACTCAAAGAATGAAGAGGAAGAGCATTTGCGTTTGGTACTCGGAAAGCTCAGAGAACATCAGTTATATGCCAAGTTCAGCAAATGTGAGTTTTGGTTGAAGGAAGTTGGATTCCTCGGACATGTGATATCCGGAGAAGGAATAGTAGTAGATCCCACCAAAGTTGTCACTATGACAAATTGGGAAGCACCCACGTCAGTTGGAGAGATCCGGAATTTTCTTAGACTCGCAGGGTACTACCGGAGGATCATTGAGAATTTCTCGAAGATTGCGAAGCCCATGACGGAGTTGTTGAAGAAGGACACCAAGTTCAAATGGACCAAGGAATGTGAGGCCAGTTTTTAGGAGTTGAAGAAACGTTTGGTTACATCACTGGTGTCGATTCTGCCAGATCAGTGCAAGGATTATGAAGTATATTGCGACGCTTCTCGTCGAGGACTTGGAGCAGTGCTGATGCAGGAGGGAAGAGTAGTTTCATATGCCTCACAACAACTTAAGCCCCATGAGTTAAATTATGCTACACATGATTTGGAGTTAGCAGCCGTAGTGCACGCGTTGAAGACATGGAGACATTTTCTCATCGGAAACCATTGCGAGGTGTACACGGATCACAAGAGTTTGAAGTACATCTTCACACAAAAGGAGTTAAATCTCAGGCAAAGGAGATGGTTGGAGCTCATCAAGGATTATGATATGAGATTGCATTATCAACCCGGAAAGGCTAACGTGGTAGCCGATGCGTTGAGCCGCAAGAGCCATGTCAACACACTCTTGACCGGAGAGTTACCGAAGGAGTTAGCCGAGGATCTTCGCGAGCTATGTTTGGAGATAGTTCTGAGAGGCTATGTAGCAGCATTGGAGATTCAGTCTACTTTGATGGATAAGATTAGAGAAGCTCAGAAGACTGACAAGGAGATTGTCGAGATAAAGGAGAAGATGAGCAAAGGAAAAGCTAAAGGTTTTCGTGAGGATGAGCATGATACCTTATGGTTTGAGGACCGCGTTTACGTGCCTAATGACCCAGAGATCAGGAAGTTGATTCTGCAGGAGGCCCATGATTCACCTTATTCGATTCACCCAGGAAATACCAAGATGTACCTGGATTTGAAGGACACTTTCTGGTGGACCGGAATGAAGAAGGAAATTGCGGAGTATGTAGTAGTATGTGATGTATGTCAGAGAGTGAAGGTAGAGCAACAGAAGCCAGCAGTGTTGCTACAACCATTGACGATACCCGAATAGAAGTGGGATAAGTTAGGCATGGATTTTATCATGGGATTACCCAGGACTCGTTCAGGCTATGACTCAATATGGGTTGTAGTTGATCGTTTGACGAAGGTAGCTCATTTCATCCCAGTGAAGACCACTTACACCAGTGCTAAGTTGGCAAAGATATACCTGACCAGGATCATATGTCTGCATGGAGTTCCGAGGAGCATTGTATCAGACAGAGGAACCCAGTTTACCTCAAAGTTCTAGAATCAGTTGCACGAAACCTTGGGTACCAGGCTAGAGTTCAGTACAACTTTTCATCCACAGACAGATGGACAGACCAAGAGAGTCAATCAGATTCTGGAGGACATGCTGAGATCTTGTGCGCTAGATTATGGATCTAGTTGGGACGAGAATTTGCCATATGCAGAGTTCTCTTACAACAATAGTTATCAATCTAGTTTGAAGATGGCCCCTTTTGAAGCTTTGTACGAAAGGAGGTGCAGGACACCGTTGTTATGGGATGAAGTTGGAGACCACCAGTTGTTTGGACCAGATTTGATTAAGGAGTCTGAAGAGAAGGTTAAGCTAATTCACGATAGACTCAAGGTAGCCCAGTCCAAGAAGAAGAGCTATGCAGATTCTAAACGCGAGGAGACAGTTTACGGAGTCGGAGATAGAGTTTATCTTTGTGTGTCCCCACTTCGAGGAGTTAAGCGTTTTGGAGTTAAGGGAAAGTTAGCGCCACGTTTTGTAGGACCATACAAAGTGGTGGAGCGTATGGGAGAAGTTGCTTACAAGTTGGAATTGCCCGAAGGATTGTTAGGGGTTCACGATGTGTTCCACGTTTCCCAGTTGAAGAAGTGCTACGCAGAGATGGCTGATATACCGCTGAGAGATACAGTGCCACTGGAAGCGATTCAATTGGATAGTGATTCGACCTATGAGGAGAAACCAGTCAAGATTCTTGAGTTTGCCAGCCGAGTCACGCGCAGCAAGGTTATCAAGTTTTGCAAAGTTCAGTGGAGCCACCATACCGAAGATGAAGCCACGTGGGAGCGAGAGGAAGATCTACTGAAGGACCACCCTCACGTATTTTCTAGCCAACCCGAATCTCGAGGGCGAGATTCATCTTAAGGGGGGTAGGTTTGTGACATCCCAAATTTTCAATTTGGAATGTTATACATTAGATCATCATTGCATATCATATTTTATTGCATTTTGGTTTGATCCTAGAAATTTCACGCAACTCAAGGACCCGCGAAGGGAGTTGGGAATTTTGTTATTTTCTTATTTGAGTTTTTTCTTAAATTTAGAAAAGGGATCATTTGATTTTAATTATTTTATCTTAAAATATTTCAATTATAAAAATAAGAGAGAGGGAATAAAATGACTTTCCCAAAATAAAGAAATATTGAAGATTTAATATTAAAATCAAGTAAGATTTTACTTCGAAGTTTATCGCCATTTTATTTGAACTAGCACAAATTCCCGTGCGTTGCAACGGGAGAGAAAAACACCGCCCCTCCCTAACCCAATGGTTGAAGACCCTCCTTCTCCTCCCAGGACCATCGCCAAACATTATGACATCAACAAACTCTTTAAAATCCTCCACACTGCCATTAATTATATGTTGCGCAAAAACATAAACATGAAAGTATTTTGTAAGTGTACGAAAGGTGTGTACAATTTAACTCACTCAAATATCATCCTGGTTGCGAGTATCTCTTCACGTCTTTGTTGGTGTTGCTCAGTGATGCCCAATAAATCTCGCATTATAACAAAAATAGTTAATTCCATTTTAGTATAATGTATTTGCTTCACTACTAAGGCAACAAAAATTTCCATGAACCAGTGTTTGCTAGGTTTAGGGACTTCGTAGCATAGCACTATTCGTGTCTAAGTATATTAGGAGCGTTGTACAATAATCCTTAATCCATGGCTAATATAATAGAGAATAGTATGGAGTCTGTGTCGCACACAACATGGAATCCAAGTCCGACTCTTTGTACTTTGGTGACGGGCGAATGAAAACAAAAAACCTGCACTGTGTGCCACCATGTGCCATCTTTTGTATTCAACTCTGACAAACGTCAAAAATAAGATTACCCACATCTCTAGTAACATTGTTAAATTAAAGTTGTTTCACTAAAAGTAAAATATAAATATCTTAGTTTCAAAAATAATATAAATATCTAGATTCTTGTTTGTTTTTGCGGCAAAACTTTGTCAAACTTGCAAAAGTTGTTAGGTTTTCTTGCTTTTTGCAAGTTAATTTTACTTGTGTCAGGTGTGTAGATGATCTGAAACTTAGATTTCTAGCCGTTCAGCATGAATGGTGAGCTATCTAAAAAAACAAAGAAACTACGACTCCTATGACATGAAAATATACAAAAATCAAAATTCTAGTGTAAAGGAAACCTTTAACCATTTTGCATCGGGAGAAAGATTGACGTGTATATTTTATTAGACGGAAGCATTGGCCCTTATGTAATAAATCAATCATTGCATGCAAGTATACAATCCCATTTCAACATGCACATTTGAGTAATCTATTGTTTTAAAGCAACAATCAAGCACCTAGTTTTAACTGCGGCTCTTTTTTTATTTAATTCTCAGAAAAATATTGCACATGTGAACACTTTTTATTGTGTTTTAGACAACATAATTTGCAGGTAAACAATCCTAACATAATTTGCTCTTGAGTTTCTTTTTGCATGGGCTCTTGAGTTAATTTGACGTCAACATTCCACTTGCCTGACGCCAGCTCATTGTTTTGTACTAATCCTCGAGCTAACATTCATGGACAGGGTATACTACGTATGGGAGGGTACTGATATACATGTGGGCTCTTTATTTTTCTGTCTCTCCTTCTTATAGTGGGACAGTTTCCCACTTTCCTATTTTTCACTGTCAAACTTTAAATCCATCCTTTCCTTCTTATGCATTTTTCTTCCTCATTACGGGATGGCTCCCCACTTTCCTATATTTTTCTCCATCAAACCTGAATTCCCTCCTTTCCTTCTTTATTTTTCGACATTCAATTCGGAATGCCTCCTTTCTTTCTTTATTTTGGACATTAAATTCAAATCTGAAATCCCTCCATTCGTTCTGTATTCACTTTCCTTCCCCTTTCTTTCCTTCTTTATCTCCTTTATTTTCTTTATTTCCTTCCTTATTACGGGATGGCTTTCCACTTTTACCCAGGTGACTCACTGATGTTCAAGTAATTTATCTACGTATATAAATTGGTCAGCTTCGTGTATAAGAGCGATGAGGTACTAGTAAGTTCTATGACGAACAAACAATATAACACAACTATTACGTAGCTCATGTGGTAGCAGCTGTAACGATTGTTGGTCAAGTCATGAGTTCGAAAACCCATGCTTATTATTTTTTATTCGGCCCGCACAACATTTGTCTCCCCTGAACCAGGCGCGTGCGGCCCAGAACGACGTACGAACAAAAAAAATTAAGGCCCATGAGAACTGACGGGAATAAAATCACATGGGCAGAAACTATTAGTACCACCTCGGATAGTTAAAATCACAAAAGTAAAATTAATAATGTGGGTGAACGGATGAAAAAATTGATGAAACGCACCTTGCTTTAGTAGTACTAGCACAAATGCCCGTGTGTTGCAATGAAAGAAAAAAAACACCGCATGTCCCTAACCCAATGGCTCAAGACCCTCCTTCTCCTTCCACGACCCACCGCTGGAGATTATGACATCCACAAAAATTTTGAAATCCTCCATGCTGCCATTAAATTATAAGTTGCACAAAAACATTAATGTAAAAGTATTTCGTAAGTGTAAGAAAGGTGTGTGCAATTTAACTCACTGAAATGTCTTCGTGGTTGCGGGTATCTCTTGACGTCTTTACTGGCGTTGCATAGTGATGCTCATTAATCACATTATACCGGAAATAATTAATACCATTTAAGTACAATGTATTTGTTTCACTACAAAGACAACACAGATTTCCATGAACGTGTTCGCTAGGTTTATGGACTGTGTAGTATAGCACTATACATGTCTAACGATATTAGGAACGTTGTACAAAAATCCTTAAGAGCAACTCCAATAGGAAGACCCAAACGGACATAGATTTTGTCCACATTTCGTCCGTTTGGGTCGCCCGTCCGTCTAGCGGACGTGAGGCGGACATGAGCTGCCGGTGGATGAAGCCAACGGACAAAAAGCGGACACGCAAGGTTGCCGGCTAGGAGACGCAACCTTCCTCGCCGTCACCCTGCTCCCATAGTTGTAGATCGGCCACGGCCAGGGGAGCTCCCGCAGGGCCACCTCGACCACCTCGGCGACGCGCCCACGCTGCCGTTGCCAGGCCCCGAGCTCGCCGCCCCGCTCCCTTCCCAATCTCGCCGCGCAGTACCCGGCCCCCCGTTCGCCGCGCCTGGCTCCGAGCTCGCCGCCCCGCTCCCTCCCCGACCTTGCCGCGCTGCGCCCGCCCCCCTCGCCGCGCCCGCCCCCCGTTCACCGCGCCTGTCCCCCCGCTCGCCGCGCCCAGCCCGCCCCGAGCTCGCCGCGCCACGCCCTACCCGACCTCGCCGCGCCGCGCCCGTCCCACGCCTCTCCACGCCCGCCTCCCGCTCGCCGCCCCAGCTCGGAGCTCCCCGCGCAGCGCCCGTCCCTCGCCTCGCCGCGCCCAGCCCGCCTCCCGCTCGCAGCGCCGTGCCCGCCTCCCGCTCGCAGCGCCGCGCCCGTCCCCCGCCTCGCCGCGCCGAGCCCGAAGATCCCCGCGCCGCGCCCACCTCCCGCTCGCAGCGCCATGCCCGCCGCGAGCTCGCCGCGCCTGGCCCCGAGCTCGTCGCGTCGCGCCCGGCCCGGCGGCAACGCCAACAACGCCTCCCCGCCGCTCCCGCAGGCATGGCCGGGCAGGAGGACTGTGCCGCCGAGGCGGGGCCGGGTCAAGGAGGAGAGGGCGCATGGGGATGGGCCTCGACGCCGGCGAGGGGTGGGACGGCGCGTGTGGGCGGCGCTGGATTAGGTAGGGATCTCGCCCCGTCGAGCGGCCCGTGCTGTATCACTGATACATGGGTCCAGGGGCGGACACGAGAGGGCAGCAGCGGACGACGAGAGCACTCGTTTTGTCCGCCGCGGACCCATTCATGACCCATTTTTGCGTTCAATTTGGGACGGGTGGGAGGACAAACGGACAGCAGGCGGACACGGACGTCCGTTTGGGTCGTCCCGTTGGGCCAGCTTTTATGTCCGGATGACCCAAACGGACAAAATGGGTCACCCCATTGAAGTTGCTCTAATCCATGGCTAATATAATAGAGAAAAGTATGAAGTTTGCGTCGCATCCAACATGGAATCTGAGTCCAACTCTTTGTAGTTTGGTGACGGGCGAATGAAAACACAAAACCTGCATCGTGCCACTATGTGCCATCTTTTGTATTCAACTCCGACAAACGTCACAAATAAGATTACTCTCTTTCTCTAGTAACATTGTGAAATTAAAGTTGTTTCACTAAAAGTAAAATACAAATATCTAGATTCTTGTTTGTTTTTACGGAAAATTTTGTTAACATGCAAAAGTTGTTAGGTTTTCTTGCTTCTTGCAAGTTAATTTTACTTGTGTCAGGTGTGTAGATCTGAAAACTACGACTCCTGGCCATTCAGCATGGATGGTGAGCTATCTCAAAAACAAAGAAAACTGTGACTCCTATGACATGAAGATGTAGAAAAAGCTTAATTCAAATATAAAGGAAACCTTTAGCCTTTTTGCATAGGGAGAAAAATTGACGTGTAAGGAGTATGTATTATTAGACATAAGCATTGGTCCTTACGTTATAAACCAATCATTGTATGCGAGTATACAATCCCATTTCACCGTTTGCATTTGAGAAATCTGTTGTTTTAAAGCAACAATCATGCACCTATTTTTTAGGCGGCTCTCTGTTTCATTATAATTCTCAGAAAAATATTGTACACGTGAACATTTTTTATTTTGATTTAGACAACATAATTTGCTCCTTGTTTTGTACTAATCCTGGAGCTATTTGCATTCATGGACGAGGTAAACTACGCGCGCGCGGGCCCTTTATTTTTCCCTTTTTCTTTTCTATTTTTCTCTGTCAAACTTTAAATCCCTCCTTTCCTTTTTTATGCATTTTCCTTCCTCATTACGGGATGGCTGCCCACTTTCCTATTTTTTTCTGTATCAAAAACATGAACCTTTCCTTCTTTATTTTTCGACATTCAATTCCGAATCCCTCCTTTCCTTCTTTATTTTTGGTTTTGGACATTAATTTTAAATCTGAAATCCGAAATCCCTCCTTTCCTTCTTTATTTTTCGACATTCAATTCCGAATCCCTCCTTTCCTTCTTTATTTTCGGACGTTAAATTCAAATCTGAAATCCTTATATAAATTGGTTGGTTTTCGTGTAAAAAAGCGATGTGGTACTAATAAATTGTGTGACGAACCAACTATATTACATATGTTTTACCTAGCTCATCTGGTAGCAGCCCGAAGGATCTCTGGTGAGATCTCGATCTCCAGTTCGAAACCCCATAGCTACAATTTTTTGTTCGGCCCACACAACCTTTTTCTCGCCTGAACCAGCTGTGTGCGGCCCAGGACGATGTACGAACGAAAAAAAAAATATAAGGCCCTTGAGAACGGCTCGGAACCAGGACAATGTACGAACGAAAAAAAAGATAAGGCCCATGAGAACGGATCGGAATCACACGGGCAGAAACTATTAGTACCACCTCGGATAGTTAAAATCTCAAAAATATTATTAACATTGGTGAACGGATGAAAAAATTGAAGAAACGCATCTTGCTTTATTAGTAGGTATAGATCTAGATATAGAGGTATAGAGGTATAGATAGGTTAGGAAAAATGCGCGTTTTTTAAAATTACATTTAGGCCCCTAATAAATGTTCATCTTGTCCAACTTATTTTTAGAGGACGGGGAAATTTTATTTCGGAATTTTTGGAGTCCGTTTAGTATTTCTTTTATTTGTTTTTCTGCGCGAAATTATTTTTTTTTAAAAGATACCGACCTAATCGGGCGGTGTCCGCCTGGGACACTAGCCCGGCCGGCTTTTAAAGCTGCGAGCTCCAGAGCCGCCGCCATCCTAGCCCGAAACCCTATCCGCCGCCGCCCCTCGATCCGCGAGCCGCGCCGCCGCCAACCACCGCCGCCACCGCGCAAGTCCGCCGCAGGCGCCTGTTTCGGCCGCCGCCGCCGCCCCTCGCCCCCCCCCCCCACCCGCTGCCACCGCCGCCCATTCCGCCCGTCGCCGGAGCCGCCGCCGCCACCCGCCGCCCCGCGCCGCCGCACCGGAGCCGCGCTGCCGCCGCCATCGTCTCGTCGGAGCCGCCCGAGGTAGCCGCCGTCGCCTCGGTTTTCGCGAGCAAACCTATTGGTTTTTTTTTCGAAACCCTAGATCTGTTTTTTAGATCCGGTTCAGTTTATTTTCGGTTTAGTTTATTTAGCGAATGCCCATTCGTTCGTTCATTTTAACGAACAATTTTCGTCTTTTAGCCGCAGACAGCGAACGTTCGTTCGTTAGCCTGTTCGTCCATTTTCTTTTTCTCATATTTTCCACGATTATTTTCGATCGCGATTTCTGATCCGATTTTCGTTCTAGTATAATTTTTCGCTCGTTTATCGGAATCAGGCGATTCAAGCGCCTGGAGTTTCCTCTCGAAACCCACTTTCTGTTTAACCAACTCAAACAAGTTTTTGCTACTGTAAAATTTGACTTCGGTCCGGATTAGTAAATGAAGCTTGTTTCTTTCGCCGTTTGACTTTCGTTGTTTCGTTTGATTTGATTCTTTTTGCCAACCGGAGTTCTTTAGTTGAACTTTCTGGTTAGATCTCTTATTTGAGTTTTACCTGTGCATTAGATGAGTGCTTATTGAAGGCTTGTTTGTTTGCGATAGAGTACCCGGAGTGCTTCGCTTGCTACTACGAGTCTCTAGGTTTCGCGGATCATCAACAAGGCAAGTAACACTTTGATGATACCTCTTTATTACCCAGTTTTATTGCATTAGATCAATCCTCAAACAATTGCATGGTTAGGATGTGATTAATATGTGGGTTTTGGGAAGTAGATGAGGTAGTACCTATTACCTGTATTGTTATCAAACCTTTGGGAGTTACTTCTACGTTTGCCTATATTGCTATGTTATGCTAGTTGATGTGGATTGGGTGAGTGTATCCATGACAGATGTGAGATTGTTAATTAATGGTTTACTTAAGGTGGCAACTTAAATGCACATCTGGGTGGAATGAGGCACCTGCGGAACCCAGTGTTGCCTATATTTTTGGAAATCCCAGGGTACCGTGTGATTCTCCTATGGACTACCACCTAGGCTCAAAGGGATCATGAGATTATTCATGCTAGAAACTTCTGTGTGCAGTCACAAGCTACTATGGGCTCTAGCATAGTTGAGTATGTTGTGTGACCTCTTTCAGTGGTAGACTAGCAGATGTAGGGGATGTAGGTTGGTACTGTCTACCCAGAGTAAAGAGTTAATGCTTCTGAAAGACTGTGTCTCGGTCATCCATTTTTCAAAACCTTGTAGTGCGAGAAATCCAACGGAGGAGATCGAGTCTTGCGGGGAAAAGTGTGTAAACCTCTGCAGAGTGTATAAACTAACCATGGTTAGCCGTGTCCCCGGTTATGGACATTTTGACTATCTAGTACCTGGATTATCATGTGAATCTCATCATGTTACTTAATTTAATTTGTTGGGTTTAATGATGATGCTTAATTGGGATTGAGTTGGAGGAACCTTCTCAATGTTTAACAACCAACATGATAGATAAATAAAAATGTATTCCTTTGTTGTAGGGAAAAATTGGCTTTATGCAAAAATGTAACCATAGAGCTTTCCACCAGCCATATATGCATGTAGTGATAGCATTATTCTATTCATTACTCTCTATGTGTTACATTGCCAGCATATTCCATGTGATGACCCATTTTCGGGCTGCAACGTTTATGTTGCAGACTTTTCATACGAGGAGTAAGGTGCCTTAGGTCGTGATCTTATACTCAGTAATGCCGTTGGAGTTGATGGACTCGCTTATCTTCCAAGCCTTCCGCTGTTATCGTTATTAGATGGCCTTAACCCATATTTATTGTAATAAGTTCTCTTTTGAGACATTCGATGTAATAAGTGTGTGATTGCTACTCTGTTATAAATCCTTCAAGTATGGTGCGTGTCAGCATTACCGATCCAGGTATGACGTTGATGCATAGAGATCAGACTGTTTGAGGTCTGGTCGCTACACATCTGGAATAACTTGGGTTTCAGGTTTTTGATGTACAAGCAGAGTTCCCACTTAGTACAGGTGAAGGCTAGCAAATAGGTTGAGAAGCAGCCAGCTAGAGAGCAACAACGGTCATCAACATGCATTATGCATAAGTAACATTGGATACTAGCATGAGTAGGATATGAACACCATGAACATAAATATCATCGAGGCTATGTTGGTTTTGATTCAACTACATGCTTGAACATGTGCCAAGTCAAGCCACTCAAACATTCAGAGGAGGATACCATATCATCATACTACATCACAATCATTTTGCAGCGCCATGATGATCTTGACTAGCTAACTGAGCCTTTTACCCACGAAGAGATTGATGCGGTTGTTAAAGAAATGTCGGCTGATCGAGCACCCAGCCCTGATGGTTTTAGCGGCGCATTTCTTAAAGCATGCTGGCCTATTATCAAACATGACTTTTACAACCTTTATGAGGCTTTCCATCAAGGCGACTTGGATCTCACTAGCATAAATGATGGCCTGATAACATTAATTCCAAAGTCCATCTCACCTGAAACGGTAAATGACTACCGCCCGATCACCCTTCCCAACTGCTGCCTTAAGATGATCACTAAGCTGCTTGCCAACCACCTGCAACGAATCATTCTAAAGATCATTCAAAAGAACCAATATGGGTTTATAAAAGGGAGAACGATACAGGACTGCCTTGCTTGGGTGTTCCAATATATTCATCAATGCCATGCATCGAAGAAGGAAATTATCTTATTGAAGCTGGACTTTGCCAAAGCATTCGATACAATTGAACATGATCCTATGATGAACATTATGAAACACTTGGGATTCAATGAAAAATGGCTCTCTTGGATGAAATGCATCTTCTCGACCGGGCGTTAATCTCTCCTATTGAATGGTGTGCCCGGCCGCCAATTCCATTGCTGCACCGGTGTACGTCAGGGGGACCCGCTGTCCCCCTTGATCTTCGTCATTGCAGCTAATCTCCTTCAAGCTGCGATCAATGACACATTTAGGCAAGGAACAATTCAGCTGCCCTTTCCTTGCGCTGGTCAGATGGACTATCCAGTAATCCAATACGCCGACGACACGATACTGGCTATGCCTGCATGTCCTCAGCAAGCTGTGGTCATCAAAGGAATCCTTGTAGATTATGCATCTTCCATCGGCCTCCGGATTAACTTCCACAAATCTACGCCGATCCCAATCAACCTGTCGGTTGAAACCGCCCTGGCGTTTGCAAACTTTTTTGGGTGTTCAGTTGGGTCGATGCCATTTACTTACCTTGGACTTCCTCTCGGCACTACCAAACCGACCGTCCTAGACCTAATGCCTCTGGTGTGCAGTGTTGAACGTTGCCTCACCTCCACGATCGCGATGATGTCCTATGGTGGTAAACTCTCTTGTCTTAATGCTACCATCACCTCCCTCCTCATTTACGCCATGTGCACACCCAAGTTCTCGCCTAAGCTGGTTGAGATGCTCAATAAAATCATAAGGAGATGTCTCTGGACCAAAAAGACGGAGCAAGGGGACAAATGAAACTCCCTTGCGGCATGGGACATGGTTTGCAAACCCAAAAAACATGGTGGCCTTGGTGTTATCAACATAAAGGTGCAAAATGATGCCCTGCTCATGAAATTCTTGCACAAGTTTTACAACAAGCTCGACGTTCCTTGGGTGCACCTTATTTGGAATACGTACAACGCCAACAAAGTCGCTCATGCCACGAATCCGGTGGGCTCATTCTGGTGGTGTGACATCCTTAAGCTCACCCCTATCTTCCGTGGGATCACACAAGTCCGGGTGGTTTCAGGCACATCTGCTCTACTTTGGAAAGATCTTTGGGTTGTGGACGTTCTGGAAAGCTCGCATCCCCACGTGTTCTCTTTTGCCATTCATGAGGACGAGACCGTCAAAGATTTCTTGGAGAGCACGACATTGTCGGAGGCCTTTCATCTACCACTCTCTCCACAAGTCCTGGACGAAGTGTGAGACATTCAACGGCTCTCCACGCACATGCACCCGTCCACATCTGACAATGATGTCTGGCATTATACCTGGGGGAAATATGTTTATCGACCATCCAATTACTACAGGTTCTTTTTTCGAGACGCCAACGCCCATCTAGCTTTCTCCCTTCTCTAGCGCTCTCGATGCATCATGAGGATCAAAGTTTTTGGTTGGCTTCTCATGAACGACAGACTGAACACACGTGACATTCTCAAACATCGACACTACGATATAGGGGATGACCACAGTTGTTTGCTCTGTGGCAACCACGATGAGGAAACGGTGGACCATATGATCTTCACTTGCCCCTTCAGTCAATCTTGCTGGCAAACACTTGGTATTAGCTGGCCCTCCTTCACCTGCCGTCTCCAACTGCTTCAACAGGCTAAGAATTCTTGGGGGTGCCCGCTCTTCTTTGAAATCTTTTTGGTGGATGCTTGGAGTCTTTGGAAGGAAAGAAACAATAAACATTTTAGGAGGATTGCTCCAACCATCAGTGGGTGGCTAAACAAATTCAAAGAAGATTTTGGCCTCCTCCAACATAGGACTAGGGGTGTTCACACTGCCTTCATTTCTTCCTTTGTATCTGAGTTGCAATAGTGGTATCCCCCCCCCCCCCCTCTCTTGCCCTGACCCAACCTGTCTGGGCAGGCTGATACCCACCTGTAAAAATGTAAAACACTTGTAACACGTTGTTCATATATATATATGAAAATACAGTAGGAGCCTTTCCTACTGTCCATTCTTCAAAAAAACATCACAATCATTTTAGCGCAATGTTGACATCCAAGATAAATCATTATCCACTCCTAGCTACTTATGCATGGCATGAGAAAACTATCATATCTAATTGTCATTGCAAACATGTTTAATCATAATAGGATGAATAATGGATACTAGGTTAAACATATTTACAAAAACAGAACAAGTCGAGTTCATACCCGTTTCTCTCTGCCACGGCCAGTTCATCGAATATCGTCATTATTGACTTTCACTTGCACGACCGAATGATTTGAAAATAATAATAGTGCAAGAGTGTTGTGGACTAAGTTGGAATCTGAAACGTTTTATTCAAAAGGAGAAGACAAGGTAATATGGGCTCTTTGTTAGATCAACAATAATTAAAATGAGAGCCACTCAACATTTTCATTGTGGTCTTCTCCTCGGTATGACTCAAAAAAAAGAAAAAGAAATTCAGAGAAACATACTGAAATATTTTTGGAGTTTTTGGTTTTTCGTAAACAAGCAAATAAAAAGGGCAAAGCAAAAACAAGAAAAACTATTTACACGGGAAAGCCCCCAACAAGCAAAAGAAGAACAAGGAAATCTTTTTGGGTTTTCTTTTTAGTGCTACAACAATTTAAGCTAGGAAGAAAAATCAAATAGATGCAAGAAATATATTTTTGGGTTGGCTCAAAGTTTTTTCAAACACACAAGAAGAAAGCAAGAAAATAAACTTAACATGGATAATACAATTAAAGAGTGTGAACACCGATAACTGAAATGAAATGTGTGAACGTGAATGTAATGTCGGTGGGAATACGTACTCCCCCAAGCTTAGGCTTTTGGCCTAACTTGGTAATCAGTCAGTAGCTTGCGTAATGGTCGGAATGGTAGATCACGGAGGCTCTCGGTGTGGATGCCTCAGCCTATCGTGCACCCACAACCGTTGCATTATGAGCTCGGGCCTCGCTCTCAAGAACATAATATCTGCCCCTGTTGTGAACATTAAAGAGAGCAGGTGCATGCAAATATGTTTCCACCATGGAGTCCTTGTTAAACATCAATTTATAAGTGAAATTTTGGGGATCTCCTTTAAGGATCTTATGACATTTCATAGCATCAAAGTCTAGGTACTGTGTGGGTAAAATAGGATCATAGGGCAAAGTTGAAACACCCAGCTCCCTTGCTAATCGTGTGGCATAAATTCCACCATAAAAATATCCACTACCAGCGTTGTGTTGCAACCTACGTGCAATAATAGCTCCAAGATTATAACTTCTATCACCGTTGAGAGCGGGGCGTATAAGACTCGAATCTGGAGCACAGAGTGTACTACAATATTGTTTGCCTACAATACATTTTCCATTAAATAAAGCAAAGTACTGGATTACGGGAAAATGAATGCTCTTTATTTTACCCTGCATCACTCCCCTAGTCTCACCATAACAAAGACTAGTCAAGAATATCTCATACTCAGACCTTGGAGGTTCATCGAGCGAACCCCAGAATGGAATTTTGCAGTGGTGAGCCAATCTTTATATGGATATGGTGAATGGATTTTCATACAGTTTAAATGACACCCTAGACTCACGGGGATGGAATTTAGATCCTTTGATAATTGATTCAGTGAGAGTGAGGTTTTGTTCGCACTTATCTGAAATGTAGGGCCCAAGATCGGCATTGTGAACATATTGCTCAAATTCCTCCTTAATGCCCACGCTCACCATATAATCGTTGCAGGGCCATAAGCATGTTTTGGTGGCAACACTTCGAATGGAACTTTCACTTGGTACAACATAAGACAGATGACTGGAGCTGCTACTAGAATATGCCTCCGAGGATCTCCTCCTCAAAGAATTCCTTCAAAAAGGTTCATCATATTCGCGTACAATTTTCTGAAAATTTTGGGTCACAAAATTTTGTTAATAGAGCTTTAAAAAATGATAGCAACTACTCATAAGGATGTATAGAGGCCATAGCAAGCATTCAAACTACTTAGAACTCTAAGAATTCAACATGCAAGCTCATCTACAGCAGCACCAAGAGTAGCTAATTATTCAAAATATAAACCACTAAAGCAAAAACTAATTGGACACATGGAGGAGCCACATACCAAGCAACAATTCCCTGAAACAGTTTCAGAAATGGAGCTAGCAAAGAGATCGAATCTGCAGTTTCGGGAGCAAGAACAGGAGAGAGAGAGAGAGAGACAGAGAGAGAGAGAGAGAGAGCAATGGTGATTTTTTCTGGAGGAATATGGTGATGTGGGAATAAGAAGTAAGTGAGGGGCCCACATGGGGACCACAACCTACCGCCTGGGGGTCCTGGCGTGCCCTGGTCGGTTGTGGCCACCTGGTGCACCTCCATCTGATATTATTTGCACCAGAAATTCTTAAATAATCAAAAAAAATCATATTAAATTTTTAGAGCATTCTGTGAATTTTATTGTTGGATCATTTTTTATTGCACGGAAAACTCAGAAAACAGAAAAAGCATGGCATTTTATTTTACTTATCTAAGAAAAACACAAAACAAAAGGTAGGGACAGAAGGTAGTGCTCACAAATTCATCAACTTTATACCTCTCAAAAATGATCCATTAATAAAGTTGATCAAGTCTTATTAACAAACACTTTCGATTAGCATGAAACCGAAGAACTTTCGTAAGTCACTAAGTTACCTCAACGGGGATATGAATGTCCCCAACAATAAGCATTTCATATTTCTTTTTAACAGTAGGTAGAGGTAGTTGAAAACTTGCAAGAGTGATTGTCGGCGATTTTTCAATAACATTAACACCATTCACTTGGAATTGTTTCTTTGGAAAGTGCATCGTATGCTCATTACCATTGATATGAAAAGTGACCTTGTTTTTATTGCAACCAATAACGGCCCCTGCAGTATTCAAGAAGGGTCTACCTAGGATAATCGACGTGTTGTCGTCCTCGGGCATCTCAAGTATAACAAAGTGAGTCAAAATAGTAACATTAGCAACAACAACGAGCACATCCTCACAAATACTGATGGGTATGGCAGTTGATTTGTCAACCGTTTGCAAAGATATTTCAGTAGGCGTGAGTTTATTCAAATCAAGTATTTTATATAAAGAGAAAGGCATAACACTAACACCAGCTCCCAAATCACATAAAGCAGTTTTAACATAGTTTCTTTTAATGGAGCAAGGTATAGTTGGTATTCCCGGATCTCCAAGTTTTTTAGGTACTCCATCTTTAAAAGTATAATTAGCAAGCATAGTTGAGATTTCAGCTTCCATTATTTTTCTCTTATTGGTGATGATGTCTTTCATGTACTTTGCATAAGGAGGCATTTTTAAGATATCAGTCAAGCGAGTGCGCAAAAGACTGGCCTAATCATTTTAGCAAAGCATTCAAATTCTTCATCATATTTCTTATTAGTTGACTTAGGTGGAAAGGGCATAGGTTTTTGAACCTGTGGTTCTCTTTCCTTACCGTGTTTTCTAGCAACAAAGTCTCTTTTTTCATATCTTTTATTCTTGGGTTGTGGGTTATCAAGATCAACAGCTCGTTCTATTTCAACATCATTGTCTGGTTCTTTATTATTTGGTTGAGTGTCTTCATGAACCTCATCATTATATTTTTCATTATCAGAAGGCGAGTGTTCATTATCAGATTGAGTTTCAACATCAGAGATAGAAACTTCATTATCATTATCAGGAGGTTTTTCTATTTCAGTTTCACTAGAGGCATGCAAAGTCCTATCATTTTTCTTCTTCTTTTTCTTTTTAGAAGGACTAGGTGCACCGGTGTTAATTCTTTGAGAGTCTTGTTCAATTCTCTTTGGGTGTCCCTCGGGATAAAGTGGTTCCTGAGTCATTTTACCTCCCCTAGTTGCTACTCTAACAGCAAAGTCACTTATATTATTGTTCATTTCATCAAGTAACTCTCTTTGAGATTTAGCAACTTTTCCTAATTGAGTTTGAACCATAGAGGCATGCTTTCCTACACCTCTAACATCATTTGATATTCTAAATAACAAGTCACTTAAGCGAGCAATCATATCAAAGTTGTATTTCAACTATTTCATAACATTTGCATTGAAGTGGTCTTGCTTTCTAATGTAATCATCAAACTCATAAAGGCATTGACTAGGATGTTTATTATGAGGATTATCACTATCATTGAATTTCATTAAATAATTTAACTCTACCGCCTTAGGTGGTGGTGGTGTATCAATCCCATGTATTTCTTCAATAGGTGGTAAATTTTTAACATCCTTTGCTTTACTACCTTTTTCCTTCAAAGATGTCTTTGCCTCTTGCATATCTTCAGGACTGAGATATAAGATACCCCTCTTCTTTGGAGTGGGTTTAAGCGGTGTTTCAGGAGGAGTCCAATCATTATAATTTCAATATGTTATTCAATAGTTCTTCAGCTTGCGTAATAGCTCGTTCCCTGTAAACATAACCAACACAACTATCTAGGAAATCCATAGAAGGATTGGTTAATCCATTATTCAAGATATCAAGTGTTTCATTTTTCTTAAGAGGATGATCAGGCAAAGCATTAAGAAACTGGAGAAGCCTCCCCCAAGCTTGTGGGAGACTCTCTTCTTCAATTTGCATAAAGTTAAATATTTCCTACAAGGCAGCTTGTTTCTTATGAGCAGGGAAATATTTTTCAGAGAAGTAATAAATCATATCCTGGGGACTACGCACACAACCAGGAGCAAGAGTATTGTACCAAGGTTTAGCATCACCCTTTTAATGAGAACGGAAATAATTTGAGGATATAGTAATAGTGAATCTTCTCATCATGAGCAAAAAGGGTGGCTATGTCATTCAACTTAGTAAGATGTGCCAGAATAGTTTTAGTTTCATAACCATAGAAAGGATCAGATTCAACCAAAGTAACTGTTGGAAATATGCCCTAGAGGCAATAATAAATTAGTTATTATTATATTTCCTTGTTCATGATAATCGTTTATTATCCATGCTATAATTGTATTGATAGGAAACTCAAATACATGTGTGGGTACATAGACAACACCATGTCCCTAGTAAGCCTCTAGTTGACTAGCTTGTTGATCAATAGATGGTTACGGTTTCCTGACATTGGATGTCGTTGATATCGGGATCACATCATTAGGAGAATGATGTGATGGACAAGACCCAATCCGAAGCCTAGCACAGAGATCGTGTAGTTCATATGCTAAAGCTTTTCTAATGTCAAGTATCTTTTCCTTAGACCATGAGATTGTGCAACTCCCAGATACCGTAGGAATGCTTTGGGTGTACCAAACGTCACAACATAACTGGGTGGCTATAAATGTGCACTACAGGTATCTCCGAAAGTGTCTGTTGGGTTGGCACGAATCGGGACTGGGATTTGTCACTCCGTGTGACGGAGAGGTATCTCTGGGCCCACTCGGTAGGACATCATCATAATGTGCACAATGTGATCAAAGAGTTGATCGCGGGATGATGTGTTATGGAACGAGTAAAGAGACTTGCCGGTAACGAGATTGAACAAGGTATCGGTATACCGACGATCGAATCTCGGGCAAGTACAATACCATTAGACAAAGGGTATTGTATACGGGATTGATGAGTCCTTGACATCGTGGTTCATCCGATGAGATCATCGTGGAACATGTGGGAGCCAACATGGGTATCCAGATCCCGCTGTTGGTTATTGACCGGAGAACGTCTCGGTCATGTCTGCATGGTTCCCGAACCCGTAGGGTCTACACACTTAAGGTTCGATGACGCTAGGGTTATAAAGGAAGTTTATATGTGGTTACCGAATGTTGTTCGGAGTCCCGGATGAGATCTCGGACGTCACGAGGAGTTCCGAAATGGTCCGGAGGTAAAGATTTATATATGGGAAGTCCTATTTTGGCCACCGGAAAATGTTCGGGATTTCTCGGTATTGTACCGGGAAGGTTCTAGAAGGTTCCGGAGTGGGGCCCACCTGCATGGGGGGACCCACATGAACGTGGGTAGTGGGGGCAAGGCCCCACACCCCTGGTCAAGGTGCACCAAGATCCCCCCTTAGAAGGAATAAGATCATATCCCGAAGGGATAAGATCAAGATCCCTAGAAAGGGGGGATAACAATCGGTGGGGAAGGAAATGATGGGATTTCTTTCCTCCCACCTTTGCCAACGCCCAAATGGAGTTGGAGGGCAATAAACCAGCCCCCTCCACCCCTATATATAGTGGGGAGGTGCATGGGAGCTTTACCGAAGTTCTGGCGCAGCCCTCTCCCTCTCCCAAGTACTCCTCCTCTCTCGCGGTGCTTGGCGAAGCCCTGCAGGATTGCCACGCTCCTCCACCACCACCACGCCGTTGTGCTGCTGCTGGATGGAGTCTTCCTCAACCTCTCCCTCTCTCCTTGCTGGATCAAGGCATGGGAGACGTCACCGGGCTGTACGTGTGTTGAACGCCGAGGTGCCGTCCGTTTGGCACTAGGATCTCCGTGATTTGGATCACGACGAGTACGACTCCTTCAACCCCGTTCTCTTGAACACTTCCGCTTAGCGATCTACAAGGGTATGTAGATGCACTCTCCTTCCCCTCATTGCTGGTTTCTCCTTAGATAGATCTTGGTGACACGTAGGAAAATTTTGATTTTCTGCTACGTTCCCCAACACAAACAATGGTGAAGTGTCATGTAGTTGTCGTTCACATAACACCACTAGAGGAGAGACAACATACATCTCATCAAAATATCGAACGAATACCAAATTCACATGAGTACTTATAGCAAGACTTCTCCCATGTCCTTAGGAACAAATGTAACTACTCACAAATCATATTCATGTTCATAATCAGAGGGGTATTGATATGCATAAAGGATCTGAACATATGATCTTCCACCAAATAAACCAACTAGCATCAACTACAAGGAGTAATCAACACTACTAGCAACCCACAGGTACCAGTCTGAGGTTTTCGGACAAAGATTGGATACAAGAGATGAAGTAGGGTTTGAGAGGAGATGGAGATGGTGAAGATGTTGATGGAGATCGACCCCCTCCCTATGAGAGTATCAATGGTGATGACGATGGTGATGATTTCCCCCTCCCGGAGGGATGTTTCCCCGGCAGAACAGCTCCGCCGGAGCCCTAGATTGGTTCCGCCAAGGTTCCGCCTGATGGCGGCGGTGTCTCGTCCCGAAAGATTGCTTATGATTTTTTTCCATGGTAAAAGACTTCATATAGCAGAAGATAGGCACCGAAGGCCTGCCATGTGGCCCACGAGGCAGGGGGTGCGCCCAGGAGGGTAGGGCGCGCCCCCACCCTCGTGGACGGCGGGTGGCCCCTCTCTGGTATTTTCTTTGCTCAGTATTTTTTATTAATTCCAAAAATAACTTTCGTGGAGTTTCATGACTTTTGGAGTTGTGGAGAATAGGTCTCTAATATTTGCTCGTTTTCCAGCCCAGAATTCCAGCTGCCGACATTCTCCCTCTTTGTGTAAACCTTGTAAAATAAGAGAGAATAGGCATAAGTATTGTGACATAACGTGTAATAACAACCCATAATGCAATAAATATTAATGTAAAAGCATGATGCAAAATGGACGTATCAACTCCCCCAAGCTTAGACCTCGCTTGTCCTCAATCGGAAGCCGGTAACGAAAAATATGTCCACATGTTTAGAGATAGAGGTGTCGATAAAATAAAATACGGACATGAGGGCATCATGATCATTCTTATAATAGCAACATATGATTTCTTATACTGAAGTAATAATCTATCCACAATGTCAAGTATGAATCAGAAGCTTCATTGAGGACTAGCAAGCTATGCTCTTGGTCATTGAAGCAATTGTAATTTATCATAATATCGGAAAGAGTCAATATAAGAGCTTTTCAGCAAGTTCACATACTCAACTATCATTTAGTCTTTAACAATTGCTAACACTCACGCAATACTTATGGGTATGAAGTTTTAATCGGACACAAAGAAAGATAGGGGCTTATAGTGTTTCCTCCCAACCTTTTACCTCAAGGGTAATGTCAACAATAATAGTTCATGCTAACTTACATCCAATTGGATATATATATCAGGATCTTTCTGTAACATCCCAAAATTCTAAATTTTGGAATGTTATAATAAATAGATAGTTTTGATTGATTGTTTGATTGATTGACTGAAATTGAGTGAAATTTGAAACTTTTTGAAAGTTAAATGAGAGGGAATAAAAGGACTTTCCCAAAACTTTCATTTTGCATTCGTGGTCTTCGTGAATTCAAATTCTTTTCACCACAAAACCCTGGAGAGAAGATGACATGACTTCTTCCATTTATTTAAATGACAAGGGGTGTTGAAAATATTTGAATTTCATTTGGAAAATATTTCCAACCCAGGAACTTTATGCAACTCAATGATTTTCACGAGCGAAGATAAAATGACTTCTTCAAAACATATGAAATATGAGTTGGGAGTTTCAAAGAATTAAATTCAAAGTTCTTTTGAATTTATTTTTCAATTTGGAGTTATTTGAGTTTTATTCAAATTATTTTTCTCCAAAAATAAAATATATGGAAAATAGGGTAACATGATTCCCTACATCAGAAAATAGGAGAAAAATAAATTTGAATTAATTTTGGTATTTTTAAAATGATTTTTACTGGATTTTACTAGGGCAGAAGCACTCATTGCTTTATTTGAATTTGTGTGTATTTTATTTGACTATAGAAAAATTTTGAAGTCGTAGAAAATCTTTTTATGAAAATTTTGATATATTATATGCCTATATAATATTTTTATTTATTTTTGTTTTGTTCTTTTATTTGTCTGAAAATATGTTTAAAAAAAACTTCTGGACCGACCGGGCCGGCCCAGCCGGCCCACGCGCCCGCGCAACTCGTCCCCGAGCTCGGGACGAAGTCCCGAGCCGCCACGGCATCGCCGCCGCCACCGTGTCCGCCCCGGCTTTCCCTTGCCCCTCCTCCACGCCTTGCACCTCCTCCCCCCCTCCTATAAATCCGCCACTCCTGGCCCCGCCTCCTCTCCTCTTTTCCCCGCCGCGCCGCAGCCGGAGATCGCCGCCACCAACCGCCGCTGCCGCCGCACTTTGCCGCCGCCCACGCCTCCGTCCGCCGCCTGCTTGCGCGCGCCGCCATTCCGCCTCGCTTCGCCGCTGTTGCCGTCCACCGCCGCACCCCGTCGTGAACGCCGGAGCTCGCCGGACTCGCCGGAGTCCGCAGCCTCACCGGTGAGCTGCCGGTTTTCCGCCGAAGACCGCCGAACCACCAAGGACCGGTATAAAAACCGAACCCTAGATCGGTTTTCTACAGAAAACCTAGATCTGATTTTTTATGTTTAGTTATGTAGTGAGCGTTCACTAGTTAGGCTTCTGGAGCGAACGGTTTTCGTCGGTTTTGTCTCTGTAGCGAACGATTCGTTCGATAGGATTTTTCTTTTTCTTTTAATTTCGGTCAGGGACCCATCCGTGAATATTTTCTTTACTGATAGGCCCTGATTTTTAAACGACTACAACTTCTTGCTTGTTTATCCAAATCCAACGAAACCAACGCCCACTTCTTCGTTATGATCTCCTCTATCCAGTAAAACAACTTAAACATGTTTTTGAAAGTTTTAAAATTTGATTTCAAATAGATTAGTTTTAGAACTTCGTTTGATCATAACTTGAGTTTTATAACTCCGATTTAGTGGATTCTTTTTGCAAATCAAAGCTCTTGACCTAAACTTTCTGATAAGGCCAAATTCACTTAATTTTGGTACTGTTAGAAATCGTTTTATGCTGCAAGAGTCATTTGCTTGGTTTTGATGTTTTCCGAATCGTACTCTCCGTTCTTTCCGATCTTTTGAGTGATTGCTTATGTGTGGTTACTATTGCTTGCTCACGATAGATTGACCGGAGTGTGACGAGTAGGACTATCAAGAGTTTTGAGTGCGAATCATCTTCATCAACATTGCAGGCAAGTTCACACTTTGATCATACCTTTTCTCATACCCAGTTTTTATGCATTAGATCAATCCTCAAACATTGCATGATTAGGATCTAATTAACTTGTGGGTTTTGGGAAGTATATTGAGGTAGCACCTATTACCTGCTTTATTATCAAACCCTTGGGAGTTACTTCTACGTTTGCTTATTATGCCATGCTATGCTAGTAGACGTGGATTGAGTGAGTGAATTTCCATGACAGATGTGAGATTGTTAATTAATGGTTTATTTAAGGTGGCAACTTAAACACACATCTGGGTGGATTGAGGCACCTGGTTACTCTAGGACTTGCCTGTCTGGGCACCTGGGTTTCCAAGACTTGCCTGTATTTCTTCGGACCGCAACCCAGGCTCAAAGGGATCATGAGATTATTCAAACTAGAAACTTACGCGTGCAGCCACAAGCCATTATGGGCTCTGGCATAGTTAATTAAGTTGTGCGAACTCTTACGGGTAGACTAGAAGATGTAGGGGAAAGTAGGTGTACCGGTCTACCCACATTTAAGGTGCTAGCGCTTTCGAAAGACTATGTCTCGGTCATCCGTTTCTCAAACTTCATGTAGTGCGAGAAATCCAACGGGGGCGATCGAGTCTTGTGGGGAAAAGTGCGCAAACCTCTGCAGAGTGTACAAACTAATCATGATTAGCCGTGTCCCCGGTTATGGACATCTTGAGTATCTAGTACTTGATTATCATGTGAATCTCATCATGTTACTATAATCAATATTGTTGGGTTTTAGTGAGTACTTTTAATTGGGATTGAGAATGCTGCAACCATTCTCAATGTTTAACAACCACCATGATAGTTAAATGAAATTATTCCTTTGAAGTAGGGAAAAATTGGCTTTTCGCAAAACTGTAACCGTAGAGCTTTTCCACCAGCCATATATGCATGTAGTGATAGCCTTTATTCATCATTACTCTATGGTGTGAATTTGCCAGTATATTCAATGTACTGACCCTTTGTGGCGGCAACGTCTCATGTTGCAGGATCTTACGACGAGTAAGTGATACGTTAGGGTTACGATTTCCTATACTCAACTTTGCCGTTGGTGTTGATGGGAATCCACAACCTTGTTGCTTCCGCTATTTTTGGATTGAGGTAATAGTATTTACGCTACTTTATACATGTCATTTACCTCTGTTATAAATCCTCGAGTACTGTGTGTGTCAGCATACCGATCCAGGGATGACACGTAAGCACAGAGACTTGACCCATTCGGGTCGGGTCGCTACAAGATGGTATAAGAGCACATGTTGACTGTAGGACGTGACCCTAGAAACTGGCAAGCCCATAGGAAAGATTTTCTCTACTACTTTATTCTTCAAAAGGATCTTTTACCTCTCTTCTCTTCTGAGCTTATTCGAATATTCCCTTTTAGTGAGACCATACCCTTTTCCCTTTTGACCACTCGAAGATTCGACTGATGAGACCATTCCAAGGAGGACCAGATATCAGACAACTAAGACCATTTGTAATGAAGAGGATTTTACCATACATTATGATAATGGGAACTACAACTGTTGAAAACTCTGAAGACTAGGAAAATTTGAAGGCTCTGAAGAATTTCCAGATTTGGTATGACCAAGGAAGGCTACACTTATGGAAACTTGACAGACTATGGAAGCTGTCAATACCCGAGATCAAGGTATGTCGAAGAAAGACTGGAACATGGAGCATTAGAACTCAAAGTTTTGTCAAGAAAACCCTAAGGCAGGAGATATCAACTATGGAATGATAGCTCATGGAAACGACAAGAGCAGAAACATGGACATTCATGATGTTATCGTTCGCCTATGCTATTGTCACCACACGGAGTTAAGCATGCAGATGCATGGAAAGATTGGTTGATAGAAGGCTGATGGAGCATCCGCCAGCAAAAGGTGAAGTTTTAACCTTGGCCGGTGTATCACTAGGATCTGGAGTATTACATCAGGAAGTTAAGATGGACCTTCGGGAAGCTGTATTTGACAAGGAAGGAGTTTGTGAAGAACTCAAGACCTAGAAGCTGAAAGTAACCAAGCTGGAGGAGTAAGACCTCGAGATACCGGAGATCCGTCAGGAACTAACGGACAATAAGGCATGGTTAATGTCAAGGATGTTGAAACCCAGAAGTTGGAACCAAACTCCAGAAATATTAGAGGACGTCATGATAGACCTTGCGACAACAGAGATGATTTGGCAAAAGAACTTGAGAAGGACAAGCATGATAGGAAAAAGCCATCGGAGACATGACCAAGACTTGAAGAGTTTGATGACGTTGAGATCTATAGACCATTAGAAGACCCAACCCCTGTTATATATTTACGTTAGATGCGACGATTGTGAGCTGTCATTTGTTTGATGTTTTTCCGACAGCCACAATAAAACCTGTATTTTCAAAACCATTGTTTGTATTGTGTGCATCCCTCTCTATCTCTCCTATCCCACCCCAAAACCCATGGACCGAATAGAGGATGAATGGAGATGAGCTCATATTATCTGGACCGATCAGTCAACTGGAGACGGACCAATGGATAAAGAACATGGAGGATCACATGAAGAATAACCCTATAGCCGGAAAGGATATGACCCAGCATGCTCTTCAGTGTTTTGAAAAAGGTGTTGCAACTTGGTGGAGGATTTACCAAACCATCAATGGATGGCAAGGAGTAACCACTTGGAAAGAATTTAAGTTGACTTTGCCAAAGTCTCGGTTTGTGTCCCAGAAGTTGAAGCCTTATGGAAGTGATATGAAGAAACCTTGTGCATGTAAGATTTGTGGAGAAATAGGACACAGCCATAAAGAACACCAGGATGAATACCCTCATAAGCGGAGGATTACCAAAGGAGTTAGCCGAGGATTTTCAGGGAACTTCGGTTGGAGATTGTTCCCAAAGGTTTTGTTACAGCAATGGGAGTTCAGTCTACATTGTTGGGAAAGATCCGTGAAGCTCGGAAGTATGACAAAGAGATTGCTGAGATAAAAGAGAGGATGAGCAAAGGAAAGGCCAAAGGTTTTCGTAAGGATGAGCACGACACCTTATGGTTCGAGGACTGTGTATATGTTCCCAATAATGCAAGGATCAGGAAGTAAATACTTCAAGAGGCTCATGCCTCACCATACTCGATTCGCCCTGGAAACACCAAGATGTATTTGGATTTGAAGGAGTGTTTCTGGTGGACTGGTATGAAGAAGAATATTACGGAGAATGTAGTCGTAGTGATGTATGCCAGGGAGTAAAGGAAGAGCATCAGAAGCCAGCAGGATTACTACAGCCTATGCCGATACCCGAATGGAAGTGGGGATAAGCTTGGCATGGATTTCATTACCGGATTTCCCAGAACCCGAACGGGATATGACTCTATCTGGGTAGTAATTGATTTGCTTGACCAAAGTGGCTCACTTTATCCCACTGAAAACCACCTATACAACTGCGAAGTTGGCCAAGATATATTTGACCAGGATCATATGTCTGCATGGAGTTCCGAGGACCATTGTATCAGATAGAGGAACACAGTTTACCTCAAAGTTTTGGAATCAGTTGCACCAGACTTTGGGTACAAGGCTAGAGTTCAGTACAGCCTTTCATCCGCAGACAGATGGATAAATCGAGAGTGTCAATCAGATTCTGGAGGACATGTTGAGAGCATGTGCGCTAGATTATGGATCTAGTAGGGATGATAATCTACCTTACGCGGAGTCCTCATACAACAACAGTTACCAAACCAGTTTGAAGATGGCCCCTTTTTAAGTTTTGTATGGAGAAGGAGCCAGACACCGTTGATGTGGGATGAAGTTGGAGACTGCTAGTTGTTTGGATCAAATGTGATCAAGAATTCAGAAGAGAATGTTAAGTGGATTCGAGATAGACTGAAGGTAGCTCAATCCTGGCAGAAGAGTTATGCAGACTCAAAAACGCAAGGAGGAAGTCTATGAAATTGGAGATAGAGCATATCTTCGTGTGTCCCCTCTGAGTGGAGTTAAACTATTTGGAGTTAAGGGAAAGTTAGCCCCGAGATTTGTAGGACCATACCGAGTTTTGGAGCGTATGGGAGAAGTGGCCAACAAATTGGAGTCACCCGAAGGACTGTCAGGAGTTCATGATGTGTTTCACATTTCCCAGTTGAAAAAGTGCCATGCAGAGATGGCCAATATTACCCTGTGAGGAGATTTGACCCCTGGAAAGGATAATGATGTTCCACGGAGTGGACCTTGGACAAAATAATTATGAGTTTTGTCTCGACATGTTGGATACCCCCAAGAGCATGAAGGAAAGAAGTATTATTGGATATAAAGGAGGTATGATGTTGGAAATATGAAGCAATTGTAACTCCATGATGAGTTTGAGCAATCACGTCTTAGTGTGATCAACCAAAGGAAGGGAGACAATACAATTGGATGGATTTTAAGTATGCTAGGAAGCTGGAAGTTGGATGATGGAATAACGATCAGTTGCCCCGAGGATGAGTTCAAGGACTACAAGTGATGAGATGGGCCATAACCCACAGGCCCCAGGACCTGTGAAGAAGCAAGCACATTCTTGTTGAAGGAAAAACCGTGGAAGGAGTTACCATTTGTCGACAGACGAATTTATAGGAGTAACGCAAAACCTGAGAGTTGTGAAGGAACGATAGATTTTTGTTTGGCTTGCAGAATCCATGGATTTATCCGAACTTGGTTCGTCGACAAGAGAAATTCTGCAATGCTTGTGAGGATGACCGAGCGTTACAATGCGAGATTCGCTAAACCATATACAAGATAATGATTTGGGTGCGGGATGGATTGTTCACCATACCGACTTACTCTTATTATTCGCCTTGCTATGTGGGAAGGTAAATCTGAGTGACTTACCTATAGTAGAGAGACGACGATCAAAACCTTGTTTGAACCTTAGAATGGTATAAGCAATCTTCCCTTGTACAAGGCAGTTGTTGCCAATCGTAGGATATACGGTGAGGTTCAACCCAGACCCGTTTTCTGCAGGAGAAACCATAAATTGTTGACCACCATGAGATATCGATAGTTGTTTAGTATTGGCGCCAGACCCGTCAGCTGAGGAGACCCAGTCTCGGAATAACAGTACCAAGATGAAAGGACAGAAGTATTGAGGAAAGGTTATGCCACTACCGGAAGAGCCCAGAGAAGGAATTATATTGAAGATCCGAGAAAACCGACACTGTCAACAATAAGGATGGAGTATATGAGTTTTGATGGAACCGTAACCATGTTTCTAAGGGCGGTAGCACCCGAGACCCCGGAGACGATCGATGGATTTTTTTGAAGATCCCTCAAACCCTAACCTATTTCTTTCTAGCCTCTCCGAATCTCGAGGACGAGATTCATTTTAAGGGTGGTAGGTTTGTAACATCCCAAAATTCTAAATTCTAGAATGTTATAACAAATAGATAGTTTTGATTGATTGTTTGATTGATTGACTGAAATTGAGTGAAATTCGAAACTTTTTGAAAGTTAAATGAGAGGGAATAAAAGGACTTTCCCAAAACTTTCATTTTGCATTCGTGGTCTTCGTGAATTCAAATTCTTTTCACCACAAAACCCTGGAGAGAAGATGACATGACTTCTTCCATTTATTTAAATGACAAGGGGTGTTGAAAATATTTGAATTTCATTTGGAAAATATTTCCAACCCAGGAACTTTATGCAACTCAATGATTTTCACGAGTGAAGATAAAATGACTTCTTCAAAACATATGAAATATGAGTTGGGAGTTTCAAAGAATTAAATTCAAAGTTCTTTTGAATTTATTTTTCAATTTGGAGTTATTTGAGTTTTATTCAAATTATTTTTCTCCAAAAATAAAATATATGGAAAATAGGGTAACATGATTCCCTACATCAGAAAATAGGAGAAAAATAAATTTGAATTAATTTTGGTATTTTTAAAATGATTTTTACTGGATTTTACTAGGGCAGAAGCACTCGTTGCTTTATTTGAATTTGTGTGTATTTTATTTGACTTTAGAAAAATGTACAAGTCATAGAAAATCTTTTTCTGAAAATTTTGATATATTATATGCCTATATAATATTTTTATTTATTTTTGTTTTGTTCTTTTATTTGTCTGAAAATATGTTTAAAAAGAAAACTTCTCGACCGACCCGGCCGGCCCAGCCAGCCAGCCAGGCCACGGCCCAGCCGGCCCACGCGCCCGCGCAGCTCGTCCCCGAGCTCGGGACGAAGTCCCGAGCCGCCACGGCATCGCCGCCGCCACCGTGTCCGCCCCGGCCTCCCCTTGCCCCTCCTCCACGCCTTGCACCTCCTCCCCTCCTCCTATAAATCCGCCACTCCTGGCCCCGCCTCCTCTCCTCTTTTCCCCGCCGCACCACAGCCGGAGATCACCGCCACCAACCGCTGCCGCCGCCGCACTTTGCCGCCGCCCGCGCCTCTGTCCGCCGCCTGCTTGCGCGCGCCGCCGTTCCGCCTCGCCTCGCCGCTGCTGCCGTCCACCGCCGCACCCCGCCGCGAACGCCGGAGCTCGCCGGACTTGCCGGAGTCCGCAGCCTCACCGGAGAGCTGCCGGTTTTCCGCCGAAGACCGCCGAACCGCCAAGGACCGGTATAAAAACCGAACCCTAGATCGGTTTTCTACAGAAAACCTAGATCTGATTTTTTATGTTTAGTTATGTAGTGAGCGTTCACTAGTTAGGCTTCTGGAGCGAACGGTTTTCGTCGGTTTTGTCTCTGTAGCGAACGATTCGTTCGATAGGATTTTTCTTTTTCTTTTAATTTCGGTCAGGGACCCATCCGTGAATATTTTCTTTACTGATTAGTCCCTGATTTTCAAACGACTACAACTTCTTGCTTGTTTATCCAAATCCAACGAAACCAACGCCCACTTCTTCGTTATGATCTCCTCTATCCAGTAAAACAACTTAAACATGTTTTTGAAAGTTTTAAAATTTGATTTCAAACAGATTAGTTTTAGAACTTTGTTTGATCATAACTTGAGTTTTATAACTCCGATTTAGTTGATTCTTTTTGCAAATCAAAGCTCTTGACCTAAACTTTCTGATAAGGCCAAATTCACTTAATTTTGGTACTGTTAAAAATTGTTTTATGCTGCAAGAGTCATTTGCTTGGTTTTGATGTTTTCCAAATCGTACTCTCCGTTCTTTCCGATCTTTTGAGTGATTGCTTATGTGTGGTTACTATTGCTTGCTCACGATAGATTGAACGGAGTGTGACGAGTAGGACTATCAAGAGTTTTGAGTGCGAATCATCTTCATCAACATTGCAGGCAAGTTCACACTTTGATCATACCTTTTCTCATACCCAGTTTTTATGCATTAGATCAATCCTCAAACATTGCATGATTAGGATCTAATTAACTTGTGGTTTTGGAAAGTAGATTGAGGTAGAACCTATTACCTGCTTTATTATCAAACCCTTCGGAGTTACTTCTATGTTTCCTTATTATGCCATGCTATGCTAGTAGACGTGGATTGAGTGAGTGAATTTCCATGACAGATGTGAGATTGTTAATTAATGGTTTATTTAAGGTGGCAACTTAAACACACATCTGGGTGGATTGAGGCACCTGGTTACTCTAGGACTTGCCTGTCTAGGCACCTGGGTTTCCAAGACTTGCCTGTATTTCTTCGGACCGCAACCCAGGCTCAAAGGGATCATGAGATTATTCAAACTAGAAACTTACGTGTGCAGCCACAAGCCATTATGGGCTCTGGCATAGTTAATTAAGTTGTGCGAACTCTTACGGGTAGACTAGCAGATGTAGGGGAAAGTAGGTGTACCGGTCTACCCACATGTAAGGTGCTAGCGCTTCCGAAAGACTATGTCTCGGTCATCCGTTTCTCAAACATCATGTAGTGCGACAAATCCAACGGAGGCGATCGAGTCTTGTGGGGAAAAGTGCGCAAACCTCTGCAGAGTGTACAAACTAATCATGATTAGCCGTGTCCCCGGTTATGGACATCTTGAGTATCTAGTACTTGATTATCATGTGAATCTCATCATGTTACTATAATCAATATTGTTGGGTTTTAATGAGTACTTTTAATTGGGATTGAGAATGCTGTCAACCATTCTCAATGTTTAACAACCACCATGATAGTTAAATGAAATTATTCCTTTGTAGTAGGGAAAAATTGGCTTTTCGCAAAAACTATAACCGTAGAGCTTTTCCACCAGCCATATATGCATGTAGTGATAGCCTTTATTCATCATTACTCTATGGTGTGAATTTGCCAGTACATTCAATGTACTGACCCTTTGTGGCTGCAATGTCTCATGTTGCAGGATCTTACGACGAGTAAGTGATACGTTAGGGTTACGATTTCCTATACTCAACTTTGCCGTTGGTGTTGATGGGAATCCACAACCTTGTTGCTTCCGCTATTTTTGGATTGAGGTAATAGTATTTACGCTACTTTATACATGTGATTTACCTCTGTTATAAATCCTCGAGTACTGTGTGTGTCAGCATACCGATCCAGGGATGACACGTAAGCACAAAGACTTGACCCATTCGGGTCGGGTCGCTACACTTTCCAACACAATGTGCTTGCCAAAGGATAAAATATAAAAAGGAAAGATGAAGATCACCATGACTCTTGCATAATGTATAAGACAAGAATAAAAGATAGGCTCTTCGCAGAGGGAAGCAGAGGTTGTCATGTGCTTTTATGGTTGGATGCATGAAATCTTAATGCAAAAGAACGTCACTTTATATTGCCACTTGTGATATGGACCTTTATGTAGTCTCTCGCTTTTATTGCTTCCATATCACAAGATTGTATAAAGCTTATTTTCTTCACAGTAATAAGTCATACATATTTAGAGAGCAATTTTTATTGCATGCAACATGACAACTTACTTGAAGGATCTTACTCAATTCATAGGTAGGTATGGTGGACTCTGATGGCAAAAACCAAGTTTAAGGATATTTGGGAGCACAAGTAGTATCTCTAGTTGGTGCAAAGAATTTGGCTAGCATGAGAGGGAATGGCAATCTCAACATGTTGGATGATTCATGGCAATATACTTTATTTCGGATATAAGGAAACGTAACCCATTATGTTGTCTTCCTTGTCCAACATCAACTCTTTAGCATGTCAATTTTAATGAGTGCTCACAATCATAAAAGATGTCCAAGATAGTATATTTACATGTGAGAACCTCTCTTTCTTTATTACTTCCTATTAATTGCAACGATGACCAAAACTATGTTTGTCAACTCTCAACAACTTTTATTTATCATACTCTTTATATGTGAAGTCATTACTCTCCATAAGATCAATATGATCTCTTTTATTTCTTGCTTTTATTCCCTCAAGATCAAAGTGAGATGATCAAGCCCTTGACTCAACACTAATCTTTATTATATATAGCTCATGGACTCGATTATATAGAGGAATCATAAAGCAAAACTCATAACTAGATCATTCTAAAACTTTATTCTACTAGATCAAGATATTACTAAAAGGATCGAACTAAGAAAAACGGTAAATATAGGAGTGTGATGGTGATACGATACCGGGGCACCTCCCCCAAGCTTGGCAGTTGCCAAGGGGAGTGCCCATACCCATGTGTTCAGTTCTCCTTTGCTAGTGAAGAAGGTGGTGGTGAAGATGGATAGTCACACATCGAACGTAGGAGCTCCTCCAGTTTGCGGATAATGCCCTTGAGTGCGGTGATAGTCACACATCAAAAAATTTCCTACGTATCACCAAGATCTATCTATGGAGAGACTAGCAACGAGGGGAAGGAGAGTGCATCTACATACCCTTGTAGATCGCTAAGCGGAAGAGTTCAAGTGAACGGGTTGATGGAGTCGTACTCGTCATGATTCAGATCACCGATGATCCTAGTGCCGAACGGACGGCACCTCCGCGTTCAACGCACGTACAGCTCCACGATGTCTCCCATGCCTTGATCCAGCAAGGAGAGAGGAGAGGTTGAGGAAGACTCCATCCAGCATCAGCACAACGGTGTGGTGGTGATGGAGGAGCGTGGTAGTCCAGCAGGGCTTCGCCAAGCACCGCGAGATATGAGGAGAAGGGAGAGAGGTAGGGCTGCGCCAAGAGGAGAAGGGAGAGATTCTCGTGTCTTGGGCTGCTCCAATGCCTCTACTATATATAGGGGGAGAGGGGGCTGCGCCCCCCTCTAGGGTTCCCCCCCCCCAAGGGGTGCGGCCAGCCCTAGATGGGTTTTGTGGAGGCGGCCAAGAGGGGGAGGAGAGGGAGGCGCAGGGAGTATGGGCCTTAGGGCCCATCTGCCCTAGGGTTTGCCCCCTCCCACTCTCCCCTGCGCCTTGGGCCCCTTGTGGGGGGCGCACCAGCCCACTTGGGGCTGGTTCCCTCCCACACATGGCCCATGCAGCCCTCCGGGGTTGGTGGCCCCACTTGGTGGACCCCCAGGACCCTCCCGGTGGTCCCGGTACGTTACCGATAAAACCCAAAACTTTTCTGGTGACCAAAATAGGACTTCCCATATATAAATCTTTACCTCGGGACCATTTCGGAACTCCTTGTGACGTCCGGGATCTCATCCGGGACTCCGAACAACATTCGGTAACCACATACAAACTTCCTTTATAACCCTAGCGTCATCGAACCTTAAGTGTGTAGACCCTACGGGTTCGGGAGACATGCAGACATGACCGAGACGTTCTCCGGTCAATAACCAACAGCGGGATCTGGATACCCATGTTGGCTCCCACATGTTCCACGATGATCTCATTAGATGAACCACGATGTCAAGGACTCAATCGATCCCGTATTCAATTCCCTTTGTCTAGCGGTATTTATACTTGCCCGAGATTCGATCGTCGGTATACCGATACCTTGTTCAATCTCGTTACCGGCAAGTCTCTTTACTCGTTCCGTAACACATCATCCCGTGATCAACCCCTTGGTCACACTGTGCACATTATGATGATGTCCTACTGAGTGGGCCCAGAGATACCTCTCCGTTTACATGGAGTGACAAATCCCAGTCTCGATTCGTGCCAACCCAACAGATACTTTCGGAGATACCTGTAATGCACCTTTATAGCCACCCAGTTACATTGTGACGTTTGGTACACCCAAAGCATTCCTACGGTATCCGGGAGTTGCACAATCTCATGGTCTAAGGAAAAGATACTTGACATTAGAAAAGCTTTAGCATACGAACTACACGATCTTTGTGCTAGGCTTAGGATTGGGTCTTGTCCATCACATCATTCTCCTAATGATGTGATCCCGTTATCAACGACATCCAATGTCCATAGCCAGGAAACCATGACTATCTGTTGATCACAACGAGCTAGTCAACTAGAGGCTCACTAGGGACATATTGTGGTCTATGTATTCACATGTGTATTACGATTTCCGGATAATACAGTTATAGCATGAATAAAAGACAATTATCATGAACAAGGAAATATAATAATACTTTTATTATTGCCTCTAGGGCATATTTCCGACAATATGCTCCTTCAACAAAATATTTTCACATGTGAGATACTTGTTTTGTATGCGAGTTAACTCAATCATCTTGAAAGCTTCAATCTCAGTTGGGGTAAGAAGGTTGTGATGAGGTTGAAGGATGTCTTCTTCTTCTGCCGCCGGAGCTTGATCCTCCATGACCTTCTTGATCCAATCATCCTTGTTGATCTCCCCGGGTTCTTCTCTCTTCAGATCTATCTTCATTAGCCAAGCATCGTTTCCTTCATTGTTGGAGGAGGGTGACGACATGATGCCTGGCATTGACAACTCTCACAGAAAACAGCTCGAAACAAAGACATAGGATATTTTCATGATACGGTGGTCCAAACCTTCGGGAGATTATATAATGAATTTTTACCGATTAAAAGAAGTACCATGCAAGAAAACAAAGTCCGGAGAGCACACGAGGTGCCCACGAGGTAGGGGGCGCGCCCTCCACCCTCGTGGATACCTCGTGTCCTTCCCGGACTGCTTCTTATTTTCCTATTTTCTTAAATATTCCAAAACGAGAAAAACTACTATTAAAATTGTTTTGGAGTCAGTTTACTTACCGTACCACATACCAATTCCTTTTCGGAGTCTGAAACATTCTGGAAAGTGTCCCTTATGTATTCCTCCGAGGTTACAGTTTCAATAACATTAGTTTCAACATTTATAGGATTACCTGAGATATAATGTTTGATTCTTTGACCGTTCACCACCTTCGGATTTGTGCCGTCAAAGTTGTTGATCTTTATGGCACCGGAACGATAGACCTCCTCGATAACGTAAGGACCTTCCAATATACAGAGAAATTTTCCTGCAAAAAATCTTAAACAAGAGTTGAAAAGCAACACATAATCACCTACATTAAACTCACACTTTTGTATCCTTTTGTCATGCCATCTTTTAACTTTTTCTTTAAACAGTTTGGCATTCTCATAGGCTTGAGTTCTCCATTTATCAAGTGAGCTAATGTCAAATAACCTCTTCTCACCGGCAAGTTTGAAATCATAATTGAGCTCTTTAATGGCCCAATATGCCTTATGTTCTAGTTCGAGAGGTAAGTGACATGCTTTTCCATAAACCATTTTATATGGAGACATACCCATAGGATTTTTATATTTAGTTCTATAAGCCCATAATGCATCATCAAGTTTCTTGGACCAATTCTTTCTAGATCTATTAACAGTCTTTTGCAAAAATCAATTTAAGCTCTCTGTTACTCAGTTCTACTTGGCCACTAGACTGTGGGTGAAATGGAGATGCAATTCTATGATTAACATCATACTTAGCAAGCATTTAGGAAAAGCACCATGAATAAAATGTGAACCACCATCAGTCATTAGGCATCTAGGGACTCCAAACCTCGGAAAAATAACTTCTTTAAGCATCTTAATAGAGGTGTTATGATCAGCACTACTAGTTGGAATAGCTTCTACCCACTTAGTAACATAATCAACAGCAACTAAAATAAGTGTATACCCATTAGAGGAAGGAAACAGTCCCATATAGTCAAAGCCCCAAACATCAAATGGTTCAATAACAAGTGAATAATTCATAGGCATTTCTTGACGTCTACTAATATTACCAATTCTCTAACATTCATCGCAAGACAAGACAAACTTGCGGGCATCCTTGAAGAGAGTAGGCCAATAAAAAATGGATTGCAATACCTTATGCGCAGCTCTATCTCCAGTGTAGTGTCCTCCATAAGCCTCGGAGTGACACTTGCATAGGATCTATTCCTGTTCATGCTCAGGTACACAACGTCTAATAACACCATCTACTCCTTCTTTATAAAGGTGTGGGTCATCCCAGAAGTAATGTCTTAAATCATAGAAAAACTTTTTATTTTGCTGGTACGTAAAACTAGGTGGTATAAGTTTAGCAACAATGTAATTAGCATAATCAGCATACCATGGAGTAGTACAAGAAGCATTTATGAAAACTAATTATTCGTCAGGAAAGCTATCATCAATAGGTAGTGGGTCATCAAGAACATTCTCTAACCTAGACAAGTTGTCTGCAACGGGGTTCTCAGCTCCCAGAGGGAGTCCCGGATTAGGGAGTGTCCGGATAGCCGGACTGTAACCTTTGGCCGGACTCCTGGACTATGAAGATACAAGATTGAAGACTTCGTCCCGTGTCCGGATGGGACTTTCCTTGGCGTGGAAGGTAATCTTGGCGATACGGATATGTAGATCTCGTCCCATTGTAACCGACTCTGTGTAACCCTAGCCCTCTCCGGTGTCTATATAAACCGGAGGGTTTTAGTCCGTAGGACGAACAACAATCATACCATAGGCTAGCTTCTAGGGTTTAGCCTCTCTGATCTCGTGGTAGATCTACTCTTGTACTACCCATATAATCAATATTAATCAAGCAGGAGTAGGGTTTTACCTCCATCGAGAGGGCCCGAACCTGGGTAAAAACATCGTGTCCCTTGTCTCCTGTTACCATCCGCCTAGACGCACAGTTCGGGACCCCCTACCCGAGATCCGCCGGTTTTGACACCGACAATGGTGCTTTCATTGAGAGTTCCGCTGTGCTGTCGCCATCAGGAAGGATGCCTCATCCCATCTTTAAAGATGGCGCTGTTGCTAAAGGAGCTTTGGCTATCGGCAAAACTCTCCGTCTAGGCGGTTTTCTTATGACCGCCTATTCGGCCGCCGCGCCGACGATGACTTCTCGGGTCATCGAAAGCAATCTCCACGTCAACTCGGAACTTGCCGAGCAGTTAGATCCAATGGAGCTCTCTTCCTTAAACGAGCTCTTGGATCGCATCGCCGCCCTGTGAGTCGCTACACACTATGATCAGATTGGGCCTAAACCCGATCCAAGAGAGATTAACTCTCCCCAGGTCACCCACCACGTCGTAGTGGTGGAGGAACAATGCGGCAAGCCTTCATCTATCTTAAGGACTAGTTATGTCCGGATTCCCGCCGCATACCCATGGAGGGGAGGACGTCACTCAAGCCCTGAACCTAAAGTCAGGCAGCGGGCTAGATTCATTGGACAACATCCAAGAACCCAAGCTTCCGAGTTCGGAAACTCCTTGGCCCCTGAGTCTCAGATTGGGCGAGGTTCCGGATTTAATTCAACCCGCCCACCCAAATATAAGGGATCTATCCCAAATTCGGCAAGAGCCCACAGAAACAGTACACCATTACTGGGCCAGATTCCTCCTGGTTATGAACAGGATAGAGGACTGCCGCGAGGAGGATGCAATTTCATTCTTCTGCAATAATTGCATGGACAACGGAATCCTCAACGCCATAAGTCGCCGTGAAATTACACGCCTCGCCGACTTGGCATCCATAGTACGAAAGTACTATGCGATTGAAAGCGCCTGGAAAACCAAAATAAAATTTTGGGACAATCCAGCCCTGAATACAACCCCAGTCCAAAATAAAAGGGTGCATTATCGCCAGGCACCTGGGTTAAACACCAAAAAGCAAAAACCCTCTATAGGGCATGGAACCGTACTGGAGGGATGGCTCAATGGACCCTGTAAAATTCATAGTACAGAGGGTGCCACACCAACTCATAGCCTTAGAGCATGTTGGATACTCTGGCAGGTGGCAAGAAGTGGCGAGGAGCTTCTAACTCCAGAATTCACAGAGCACCAGCCCAGGGATACCAGTATGGTATTAATAATCTTCGAGACTTTCGCATCAAATAATATGCAGAAACGAACACTCCGCAGCCTTGCCGAAGTCTACCGAGTAGCAACAATAAACCCATGGAGTGACATGGCTATTACATTTAATGCTAGTGATGAACCTAAATTCCGAACAGCCCGAGCACCAGCCGCATTGGTCCTCAGTCCAATAGTGGACGGCTTTCACCTTACCAAGGTACTCATGGACAGTGGCAGCGGATTGAACCTCATTTATGAGGAAACCCTTCAAAAAATGGAAATAGACTGGAGCCGCATTGAGCGAAGCAACACAACCTTTAGAGGAATAATCCCCAGTCGGGAAGCATGCTGCACAGGAAAAATCACACTGGATGTGGTGTTCGGCAAGCGGGATAATTACAGGTCCGAGGAGGTCACGTTTCAAGTGGCCCTGTTCAGCAGCGGATACCATGCTCTATTAGGGCGAGAGGCAGTCCAATTTTTCAAGCTATACCCCATTACGGGTACATGAAGCTCAAAATACCCGGACCCAACGGAATCATCACTCTTGCTAGTGACCCGGACATAGCACTCCGTGCCAAAAATAAGACAGCCGCATTGGCCCTTGAGGCACTATCCGAAGCCCTAGCGGCCGAGGAACTGACTGCGCTGCGCTCCACGGTGAACAGGGACGACGTGATACTCGATAAAAGATCCAGGTCCACCTCCTTTAAACCGGTGGATGAAATAGTCAAATTCCAAGTCGGACCCTACAAAAACGGCCTCCATTGTGGCGCAATTAAACCCTGATGTAGACGCCGCACTACGAGAATTCCTACGCGAAAATTGGGACATTTTTGCCCAGCACCCTTTAGACATGCCAGGAATCCCACGCAGGCTGGCCGAGCACAGCCTAAACATCCTAAAAGGATTCAAGCCTGTCAAGCAGGCTCTTCGGCGTTTCTCCGAACCTAAGAGATAGGCCATGGGAGAGGAGCTAGCCAAACTATTGGAGGCCGGATTCATCAGAGATATAAAACATGCGGACTGGCTAGCAAACCTGGTGATGGTACCAAAGAAGGACAAATCCTGGCGCCTATGCGTCGATTTCAAGGACCTCAACAAGGCTTTCCCAAAGGATCCCTTCCCCCTCCCCCGCATCGATCAAATTATCGATACTACCGCAGGACATGATTCATTGTGTTTCCTTGACGCACACTCCGGCTACCATCAAATTAAGATGGCAGAGCCAGACCAAGCCGCAACGGCATTCATCACCCCATACGGCCCATTCTGCTTCAACACAATGCCCTTCGGGCGCAAAAACGCCGGTGCAACATATCAACACATGATTCAGACATGTCTGGCAAACCAGATCGGCAAAACAGTGGAAGCATACGTAGATGACGTGGTCGTCAAAACCAAGCATGTCGAAACTCTAGTAGATGACTTGAGGCTCACATTCGATAACCTCCGAACATATGACATCAAGCTTAACCCAAAAAAATGCGTTTTCGGCGTACCAACAAGAAAGCTCTTGGGCTTCATCGTATCTGGTAGAGGAATTGAAGCAAACCCAGCCAAGATCCGAGCTCTGTCACAATTGGATATTCCAAAGGACCTCAAACAAATACAAAAATTGACTGGATGCATGGCGGCTCTAAGCCGCTTTATCTCCCGCTTGGGAGAAAAGGCATTACCCCTTTATCGCCTCCTCCGGCGCACAGAACACTTCGAGTGGACGGATGCCGCCACGGCAGGACTCGAAGAAATAAAAGCCATATTGGCAACAAACCCGGTCTTGGCCGCGCCTAACATCGGCGAACCAATGCTATTATAAATTGGGGCAACTTATCAAGTTGTAAGCGCAGTGCTCGTCGTCGAACGAGAAACGGACGGACATAAATTCCCCCTTCAAAAACCACTTTACTACGTGTCCACTGTCCTCACTCCATGCTAGTCACGGTACCCGCATTATCAAAAGATAGCGTACGCGGTGTTTATGGCATCCCGGAAGCTGCGACACTACTTTCAAGAGTGTTCGATAACAGTAGCCTCTGAAGTACCTCTTAACGATATTATAAACAACCGCGACGCGACGGGCCGGATTGCCAAATGGGCCATTGAGTCCTCCCGTTCGACATAACCTATAAACCACGGCGAGCTATTAAATCACAAGTTTTGGCCGACTTCGTCGGCGAATGGACTAAAGCCGAACTCCCTAAAGAGTATGGCACATATTCCAACTGGATCATGCACTTCGACGGCTCCAAAATGTTAGCTGGTCTGGGGGCTGGCATCGTTCTGACGTCCCCAACAGGAGATATAGTTCAATACGTACTCCAGATAATGTATACAGACTCCAACAACGCAGCCGAATACGAGGCCCTTCTACATGGTCTCCGGATGGCAGTCTCCATGGGCATCCAACGCCTAGAGGTGCGTGGGGATTTGAACCTCGTGATATCCCAAATAAATGGAGACTTTGATGCCAAGGATCCAAAAATGGCAGCTTATCGCAAGCCGTCCTAAAAATGTCAGCTCAGTTCGAGGGGCTCGAATTTCACCATATAGCCCGGGAAAACAATCAGGCAGCAGACGTCTTGGCACGCATCGGCGCAAAGCGCGATGCAGTCCCCCCACCCCCCCAACATTTTCTTGGAGAGGCTATTCAAGCCATCCGTATTATGGGAAGGGGAATCCGGAAATAACAGCCCGGACCCAACCGCACCGCCCGACACCGAACATTCTGACACAACGGGAGCCTCTGCCAACGAAGTAACATCCTCAGCCCACATAATAATGGCAGTCATTGCCCCGTGGACAGAACCATTCCTAGCCTACCTAACCAGGCAGGAACTTCCCGAGGACCAAAACGAGGCACGCTGCATAGTACGGCGATCGAAAGCCTATAAAGTCCATGAAGGAGAGCTTTATAAGAAAAGCACCACTGGAGTCCTTCAAAGGTGTATCTCCGAAGAGGAAGGGCAGAATCTTCTGGTTGGAATTCATGCCGGACTCGGAGGGCACCATGCCGCAGCCCAGGCCCTTGTAAGCAAGGCCTTCCGTACAGGATTTTATTGGCCGACGGGGCAGATGCTCAGGACTTAGTCCAACGATGCGTCGGTTGCCAGCTCTTTGCTATCCAAAGCCATATGCCACCCATCGCCCTCCAAACTATACCCATCACCTGGCCCTTCGCGGTCTGGGAGCTTGACATGGTTGGACCCCTTAAAGGAGGAACCCACAAGCAAAAATACCACTGGTCATGATGGATAAATTCACCAAATGGATAGAGTCCAAGCCTGTTAAGAAGGTTGAATCCGGACCGGTGATAGACTTCATATCAGGGGTCGTACACTGTTACGGCGTCCCCCACAGCATCATCACTAATAACGGCACGAACTTTATGGCTGACGAGGTCAAACTCTGGTGCAAAAACATGGGCATCAAGCTCGACTACGCTTCAGTCTATCACCCACAAACTAACGGTCAAGTCGAGCGAGCAAATGGTCTAATCGTGAGCGGCATCAAACCCAGATTAGTGCGGTCCCTCAAGGAATCTAACACGCACTGGGTAGAGGAGCTCGACTCCGTACTCTAGGGGCTGCGAACCACGCCGAATCACACCACCGGATTCACACCATTCTTTATGGTATACGGCGCAGAGGCAGTTCTGCCCTGCGACATAATTCATGACTCACCTCGCATGCGCATGTACGAAGAAAGAGAAGCCGAACTCGATCGGCAGGACAGTTTGGACGCCTTGGAGGAGGAGCGTGACGTGGCAAAAGCCTGTTCCGCATTCTATCAACAGCAGGCTCGAAGATATCAAAGCAGAGAAGTACGGGCCAAACAATGTTGGTGAGTTAGTTCTACGCCTGCCGGATAAGAAAAATGACAAACTCAAGCCCAAATGGGATGGTCCCTTCATTATTGACCAAGTCCTAACTGGTGGAGTGTACCGTCTGCGAGATGCATCAGATAACCGACTCAAGCCGAACCCATGGAACACAGCCCGTCTCCAAAGATTCTACGCCTAGCGCCGGACTCTGTGTTCGTCTCCTTCCTCTATCTATTTTTTACACATTAGTTGTCTTATATTTCTCTCCTTCTCCCTCCCTTTCTCTTACAGCCCTTAAGGGCTCGTTCGCGCTTTGTTCGCACACAATTGACGCGCTATCCGCGCTCATTATACCTGGGGGCTTCTTTAACAGAAGCTTGTTTATACGGGCCTCATGCTCAACACATGTGTCACACTTCCGCATGTACCTTTTATTCACCATTATATGCATCGATATGACTTATGTTTTGGCCAAGCTGGGTTGCCTGGCTCCTGTGCTTACCCCTACGTTTCCGATTGTTCGACTAGGCGGTAAAGGGAGCACCTCTGCGATTGTTACTGCCGGGTCAGCCGGATGTGTACCTCAGACTGGGTGAAGCCGAAAGCTAGCGTTCTTAAGGGAATATTCGGTCGGTGAACTAAATATGATTTCTCACTCATTTATTTATCCACCCCCAGATGCTTTTCTGCTTTTTTCGCAGTCCGGACATGCACTTTAGGGCATGCCTCCCAGGGAAAAGAACCCCTAACAGAAGTATTCTCCCTGGAAGATGTTTCTTACTAACCATGTAATATAACATAACTAGTTGGGCACTTTTCTGTTAAAGCACTAATGACCCCTACGCCTGGTCTCCACGCATGCCCTGGTTCTTACATAACCAAGAGGGTATTCGGACACACTCTGGACTATCGGGTCCCGAGGTTGAAGCAAAAAGGTCCGCCATGACAAACGATCTACAATCCAGCTAGAAGGCATTTTACATGTCATCTTAAATTACATAGTCAATTTGACTGGGAATATTCCTCTTCAATACCATCCAACAGGCTGTCTAGTTTAAAGTCCTATTGGGAATATTTGGCGGCCAACTCTACCTGGCCATACACTAAACTCACAGGGATCTCCGTCCCATCGGGCCCCACAGGTCCGACCTCGGCCATGTGGTTTGGGTCAGCCTTCGTGTACCGCGTCTTCACCATGGCCCAGGCCTCCCTGGCGCCTTGACGGCAGACCGATATCTTCCATAATCGGAAGCGCCACTGCGCTCCCTTCAGCTTCTCTGCAAGCTCTCTAAGGCCTTCGGGCATGGAGACGGATGGCCACAAGGCCTGGGCGACGCCTTGCATTACCTGCCGAACTCGTTTGTGCAGTTGTGAGAGCTCGGGAAGAAGGTCACCCATAGAACCATGCATTTCCTCTGCAGGCTGACCTGTCAGCATACCTACAGACATAACTCTGTCAATCGACTTCCTCGTTGGACTCTTTTTCGAAGTTCGTTCAAGCACTTACTAAAAATGTCGCGTCAAAGCCGTCGATTCTCCTTCACGGAGTCCGACAGCTGAGAACGAACATCCTTTAGTTCCTCGCCCAGCTGGGTGTTGGCATCTTGGAGATTATTCTTCTCTTGCCTCACCCTCGTAAGCACGCTCTCGCCGGACTTTAACCGGCGCAAGAGTTGTTGCTTGTCCGGATCCACTACGGCGCCATCTGCAATGTTATTGTCAGATTTGCACACATGCCTCACTTCACAACATACTTATCTTTCAAAACATATATTACCAGAGGGGGTCTCCTTGGCTTCCCCTACTGCGGCTAGTGCGGCCTCAAGTTGGGCTTTGCACTGTTCCAGCTCCTGGGACAGTTGGGTATTCTTTTCTGTAAGATCCTGCATAACAAATGATCCTTAAATAAGTTATTCTAACTGTTTCAAGTCTCGGGGGCTACTGACATATACAACCATCAAATTTTCTCACTCGTACGTCTTTTACATACTGCTCCGTGGCTCTAGTTAGACCATTTTGAGAGGCACGGAGGTACGCATCTCTCGTATTGAAGGCATCCAATGCCTCTTGGGAGAAACAAGCGTCACGAAGAACTGTCCGACGACGCATGTGGTTCATGGCACTCTCCACCTCAGAATTGGTGGCAGACAGCCCGTCCGCATCGTCTATCGGAGGAGTGTCCGGTGCGTGCCTCATTTTCGCATCGGCTTCCAGACCCGGCCTTGGAGCCTGGCTGGTGGAGGCGCGATTGGCAACTTCTCCGGATATAGTCCGATGAGCGCTCTTTTTCCTGAAGAGAGCACGAGCGTTAGTATGCCTTGAGGGAATAAAACCTGGGAATAAAATGGCACGCCATACCGTTGCACCGGCGTCTCAATCCGGACCGCACTTCTTTTCAGCCTGCTGGGCCTTGCTGCCCCTTGTTGGCTAGCCACCGCAGGCTCGGCCCTCCGCCTCAAGAACTTCCCCTGCAAAAATGCCATTTGTATACGGTGATAAAAAATAAGCACGGATGGATCATCTTAAAAGTACTGTGACTTCGGTCTCGGTTACTTGTGAGGCTGGAAGTAGTCCGGGATAATCGGCCGTAATGGCCACTAAGGTATTGTCCTTGCTCAATTGATGAAACACCCCATCAATCAGCTCCACAGATAAGTCTGGGTCCTCTTGGGAGTCCGGGTCGAAGGACCGTTCCGGGTCCTCGGGTTGTGGAGGAGGGCTGTTTATCTCCTTTACAGCCTGGCATAGCTCCTGCGTTGAAATTGCTAGACTGAATACTTAACTATGGGAATATGAAACGGATGGGTGAGTGAAAGTGTCCACTTACCCAGCTTGGAGGATTCTACATAGAAAATCCGCCCCGTGGGTTGACACGGAGGAATTCCTCCTCTTCTCCCTTATACAAAGCGGACAAGATCTTTATTAGAGCGGCAACCGATTCCGGCCCCTTACGGCCGCACCGGGTGGCGTCGTCCTCCCCATTGAAATCCCACATGGGGTGGCCTCTATACTACAGCGGCTGCACCCCCCGCATAATGCATGTGGCCATGACCTCGATCATTGTCAGTCCGGAATGAGCTAACAACCTTATCCGGCTCATCAAGTAAAGGATGTCCTTGTCATTTTCCTTCTGAGGGCTCCATGGATGCCAGCTTAGGCGCTTCTTCAAAGGAGCATTATCGAACTCAGGGAGGCCGATCTGAACAGGGTCCGGCAGGGGGACATCTTCTATATAAAACTATTCTGAAGGCCAGTCTTCGGACACCTTCTTTGGGGTTCCGGATAGATATCCAGTCCCGGCGATGCGCCATAGTTCGGCTGCGCCCACTTGATATATCGACCCCTCCTGAGAATGGGGCACAAGGAAGAATAGCTTCTTCCACAACGCGAAAGGAGCCTCGATGCCCAAAAACAGCTCGCAAAGGGCTACGAAGCCTCCAATATGCAATATGGAGGCAGGCATAAGGTTGTGCAACTGGAAGCCGTAGAACTCCAGGAGCCCCCAGAGAAACGGATGAATTGGAAATCCGAGCCCTCTTATCAAATAAGGGACAAGGCATACCCGCTCTCCTTGGGAGGGATTGGGGACGCTCTCCGCTTGCTCTCCACCATTATAGGTGGCAAGCCCAGCTCGAACCGGGACCATGTAGGCTGGGGGGAGAAACCCCTTGGCTTGGAGCGCCACTAGCTCACTGTGCGGGACGGAGCATCTCTCCTAATCTCCAGGCTGAGGGCTGGGACGGCAAGAGGAGGAGCTGCGTCGACTGGCCATGATGGAATGGATCTTTGTCGAATGCGCTCCGCTGAATGCTCGCGAAGGGAAGATGGTGTGATTTGGATCTAAATCCCCGTCTCTTTTATAGGTAGCTCATTTGCGCAGCTAGGGAGGTAAATGAAAAAACACCCTGGCTTTTCGCATCCGTTTGACATGTGGAAGATGGCCATTATTGGGCGCAGAAGCCAAGGAGCGCAACGTTCACCAGAAGCCAGACACTATTCAACAGGTATATGGAATTTGGAGAAGAACCCGCCTTGCAATGCCGAAGACAAATCTGCGCGCCGGACTCATCATCATTGAAGCCTGGTTCGGGGGCTACTGAGGGAGTCCCGGTTTAGGGGGTGTCCGGATAGCCGGACTATAACCTTTGGCCGGACTCCTGGACTATGAAGATACAAGATTGAAGACTTCATCCCATGTCCGGATGGGACTTTCCTTGGCGTGGAAGGCAAGCTTGGCGATATAGATATGTAGATCTCCTCCCATTGTAACCGACTCTGTGTAACCCTAGCCCTCTCCGTTGTCTATATAAACCGGAGGGTTTTAGTCCGTAGGACGAACAACAATCATACCATAGGCTAGCTTCTAGGGTTTAGCCTCTCTGATCTCGTGGTAGATCTACAATTGTACTACCTGTCGTGGATTTGTTACGACAGATGTCCTTAGTGTTAGGACTTTGTCGCGAGGCCAACGCATCTATGTGGTAGCTTGAGAGGGGTTGAGCGGAATCGAGAGACGCAACACAAGATAGGGATTTAGACAGCTTCGGGCCCCGGGAAACATCATCCAGTAAAAACCCTACATGCTGTTGAGGCTAGGTCTCATTATCATCACGAGGGAGTCACCGTAAACCGGCTCTCCTCTTTGTGTCTAGCCCTACGATTGTTTCTTCTTGCTTGTAGCTTGTCCCTCTTTGGGGAGCCCTGCCCCTCCTTATATATGTTGAAGGGGCGGTTTACATGTGGAGTCCTATTAGGATTAGGACTAGTCTATCTCTAATACAAACCGGATACAAGTCCTGGTCTTAACTCCTTGTAAGGTAAATATTCCTTTCCTCTTAAACCGGCCCATCATAGTTGAACCGGCCTTCATGAACCGCCCGTTGGGCCACCGGGTCTTGTTGCTCCTCTGGCCCGCCTGCCGGATTACCAATGAACTGTAAACCATCTGGTCTATGCAGGTCACCGGTGAATCGCGAAGTCCGGCCGGTTTATCCTTCCGGCCGGTTTACGCCGCGGGGCATATCCCCGACATTAGCCCCCAAGTTTAGCTTGGATTTATCCATGGTAAACTTATGCTGCAAATAAACACCAGAACAAATTTGACAGCTTGTGCTCCGGGTTAAGAATTCTTGTAGACCGGCACCTGATCATCCTTAAGTCCTTGTTATTTCCTCCTTCTAGAAAATCCGGGTCAATAACCAGCTTCACACTCAAATTGCTGACATTGGTTTCACATAGAAAAATATTGTGAAGAATAGTCCACTTGAGTCGGCTTCCAAAGCGCTGGTTTAAGAAATATTGGTCTTGAAATACTCATCTGATATTCAGCCGGTTTGAAAATGTAGACTTGTCGGTTTATCATTGTCAAAATTGCCGGTTTATAAAAACTGAATTCCAGGTCATGATTGTTTCCAACGCCGGTTCATGATTGTTGCTAACACCAGTTCATGATTGTTGTAGACACCGGGTCATAATGATTGGTGATGCCGGGTCAATCTGGTTGGCTCAAAACAAAAAATTGGAATATATTTCTCCCTTATATCCATATTACCTGTAGCCCCCAAGTGCTGGGTTGTCATGCTTGCAGCAACCTGGGACTTGTAATTTCCTGATGCTCATAAAAACTTCAACCAGTGTAGCTCCCAAGGGCCGGGTCATTATGCAATAATGAGCAGGGACTTTGTAAATATAATCATGTAGATTTGAGAAATGATGTGTAGCCCCCAAGGGCCGGTTCAAGATAATATTGAGCTTGAATTGTTAACAGGCGCAATTGGTAGCCCCCAAAGGCCAGCTCATGATAATGTGATGAGTCGGGTCTTCAATAATATGAGCAAAAAATGACTTTGCATTAGCCCCCAAGTATCATGGTGCATGCTTGCAGCGACATGAGACTTGTGTATTTGATGTAATCTCAACTTAAATAATGTAGCCCCAAAGTGCCGGGTTGTAAGCCTGCAGCAACTCGGGACTGTTCCTTCAATTGTAGAATAAATCATGTCCATTGATAATATGATAGCCATTGCGCTAAAGCGACTTTGAAAACCTTAATCATAATACTGGTTATTGATAACCATAATAAAAATCCAGCCAAGTTTGGCTATTTGAATAATATAACCCAATGATTTATAAGCGCATGATTCCAGTGATGCAATCCAAATATATACTAGCAACTTACAGTCCAAAGCCAGGCTGGTTTAATAAACACCGGATAATTTCTCATCATATACTGGCGACTTATCGTCTTAAAGCCAGACCGGTTTAATAAACACCGGATAATTTATCATCATACTAGCAACACATAGTCGAAAGCCAGGTCGGTTTAATAAATGTCATGATTTATAATCATGCTTTATTCAACCTGTTTCTGCATACAACAAGTTTAAAGTATCCTGGCGGTTTACCGCCGGACGGGTCATAATGCCCAACATATAACCCGGGTTTATAACCAAGGCTGCACTTAAGAATACTCAAATATGAAATATATCATACCTGTGACATTGAATCACATTGTTGGCGTACTAATTTTTGTAGTAAAGGTAATAACCCAAATTTTGAGTACTGATAACTCCTTCCATATTGTGCCGGTTTATGATAAACCATACCGGGTTGTGATAAACACCGGATTAACCATATATAATGCTGGCGACTTATAGTCAAACCAGACCGGGTTAATAATCGCCGGATCATAATTAGTAATGTACTGACAACTTGTAGTTGAAAGTCAAGCCGGGTTAATGAACACCGGTTTACTCCATAATAAGATGGTAACATAAAATCAAACCGGGCAGATAGTCTCCGGATTAAGATTTGACCGTGTTCCGCCAATTTGTAATTGACAGTCGAACCGGATTAATAATGTCAGTTTAAAAAAATGCAACAAAAATAATAGTCATTTAAGAAAAAGACTGAAGCAAAAGGCAATGATAAAACCGTTTGCAAGAAAAAATGCTTTATTGAGCTGATTAGATGGTGTTACCATGGTCTGAGAGGACCAAGCCCCCAATAGGTGTGGCGATGGTTCAAGTCAGCCAGGTCCCCAAATGAAACTGTGGCATTTATGCCGATCAAAAGGCATGGCTATGGTTCGGGTTCGACCAAGCCCCCAAGTGATTATGTGGCCTTAGGCCGATCAAGAGGCGTGACTGGTTCAGACTTGACCATGTCCCCAAGTGATCTGGTGGCTTTCGCCTATCAAAAGGTGTTGCATTGGTTCGGACGCGACCAAGCCCCCAAGTGATATTGTGGCATTGCGCCGATCAAGAGGTGTGACTATGGTTCAGACATGACCATGCCCCCAAGTGATCAATAACATGATAAGCCAATAAGGCATGATACCCATGTTTGAACCGCGCATCATGGTAGCAGGTCCTCTTTGGCACCCTTTAACTTTTTGCAAGAGATAAATCCTTCTTGAGCCGGACGTTAAACCGGATATTGAGAGCTTCAAAGCTTTTGTGGGAGACATCTTTCCCTTGAACCGGATTTTAAACTGGAATCTTCATTTTCAGCCGGAAATTTTCTGACGGCCTTTAAACTCGAACTTGCGAGAAGTTAATTCCTTTTTGAATCGGAAATTCTTAAACCAGATTTGAGAGCTTCAGTGAGACTGGCTTCCCTTGAGCCGGATTCTAAACTGGAATCTTTTCTGATGACCTGGAACTTCTTCATTGAGCCGGGATTTTATAATTGTCATATACTTTCTAAGCCGGAAATTTTCTGATGGCCTTCAAATAACAGTAGCCTCCGGGACCGGGTTATCTTTCCCTCCATTGTCTTGGGGTTTTTAAATTTGCTGAAACTGGCAAGACTTGTAGTGTCATATCATCGTAGCCCCCGAGTCTCAAGGTGACTCGAAGAGTTGGCTTGAGATTCTCCATATTTCACCGTGATATAAACTGGCATAACTTGTATATCATTGGTGTTGATAGCACGATGTTAATCCACAGAAATTTGAGGTGACTGCGGCGGGTTATAAATGATCCCGTATGAGCCGTGTCAGCAACTCGGCCAATGGCTCCTTCCAACTGGCAATTTGAAGTTAATCAAACTGTAGTGGCGGCGACTTGTACGCCTGACCATTGAACCATCCAGTGCAGACGGCGGTTGATGATAATTTGCCTCCAATTTGAAAGAAAGCCGGGCTACCCAAGATGTGACTTGCTCATACTTCAATAAACATCCCATGCAGATAGGTGCGGCCCGATATGTTGATGTAGACAAGGCCGTGAGAAATGGACGGAAAAGATGATCTCAGCATCATAGGCGGCTCAAATAGATGAACCGGCCGTGGTGTTTGTAAACCGACACGGACGGGCGAGTTAACCACGTCGTTTTGATGTGTGAACAACTGTCCTGCATCAACAATATTGTAGACCAAGGCAAAGATAAACTGCTCTTTGACAAAAATAATATGTGCCAATAAAATATATCTTAGATGAATATCACCTGATGTGCTAGGCCGGAAATAATCCGCCATGAAATTTATGATCGCTAGGTGGATTTGAAGTCGCTCACGGGTGAACCGGTCGCGGCGTTTGTAAGCCGGTGCGGACAAGTGAACCGGCCGCGAGGGCGGACAGGTGAGTCATCCGTGGCGTTGTAAGGTGGTGCGGACGGGCGAGTCGGCCGGAGCGTTGATGTAAACCTGACCGCGATACGTGTGTCGTGAAGCTGCGTGGCACAGCAGAACATGCCTCCGCGGTATAATACCACCCCTTTTTCTTTTAATAGCCGTCCTGCATAAAAATATTACAGGCCAGAGTAATTGTTCTTTTTAAAGAATAAAAATGTATCCATAAAAATTGACTAGACAAATTTCACCTGGTATGTTTGGCCGGAATTTATCTACCACCGAGTTGATGATCACCTTCCCACCTTTTTTTACCAGCGGGGGTGCGTCAGCGAAGCGGGCGGTGACTTATGGCCACAGGGGTGAAGCGGCGACATGAGGTCAAAGCTGGGCGGCTCACGGCAAGTGCGGGTGAGCGAGCCACGGCGGCGGCCGAGTTGAGGCCGCACTGGGTGTTCAGTGACATGGAGCAGAGGCGGAGTCGTGGCCACGCGGCAGAAGCGGAGGCGGCTCAGCTGCACAGCCAGAGCAGCGAGGAAGATCCGTGAAGGCGGTTTGGCGATGGTAACACAACCCACTCAACCGCAGACGACCAGCGCCGCCTCGCCCTGCTCACCGTTGATAGTGCGATGCAAGCACAACCAAATAATTAGTATTTAAAAAATTTACTGTATGGTAGTAATACCTCGCAAGCTTCTTGAAAGCGAATCTGTATGCTTGATGTGAACAGAACTGCTCCCAGCGTCTTCTGCACCATGGCTCAAGGTGCGTGGCAACAGGCGCTCAAGGCGAAGGTGTCAAGCTAGTGGTGCGAAATCTATCAGGCTAGGCTGCGGAAGGCTGCGGCCCTGCAGTCTTTAACTTGCGTCTCCAACTTGTCTATCTGCTATCACTTTGCATGTACGTACAAGGGATAAACTGGATTTTCTTAATTTAGTACTCACGTACACAACCATCCGAGTTTGAATCATATATGTCTCAGATTTGACCGGCCAGTTTCCTTTGTCTCTTCGTGATGATGTATAACTCTCAACTCAACTAATCCATCACCCATAGGGAACCGTGCCAAAGCTAGCACCTTTCGCTTGAACAAGTCTGAGGCGTTGTATGGGAACTAGTACTAATTTTGAGGTTTGATGCAAACAGCCATCTAGCACGTCAATCCCTCCTCGAAACTTGAAACTGGGAGTAGCATCGACTCTGTAACGCAGCCGTCTTGGTTTGAGAAAAAACATGGCGGTAGTTTCTGGGTGATCCGGACACATACGGACAAACTCCTGCCTATCTTGATGTAATGCGCTGTGCACTGTCGCAGAAAAATTTGATGTGTCCTTAGATTGACAGATCGTCAGAGACACCTGTGGTGGCGCATAAGCCGTAACCCTAATTTCTTATGAACTTAATTTTTGTCCTCGTCAGTCCAACTGATTGTTGTTGATGTAAACTTTTCCTCGCCGGCTATTGCTCATCCGGTGGGTTGTGGCTTCTTGATCCTTAAAAAGATCCCTCCAAGAACTCAACACCACCGTGCACAGGCCCCACGGTGGGCACCAACTATCGTGGATTTGTCACGGCAGATGTCCTTAGTGTCAGGACTTTGTCGCGAGGCCAACGCATCTATGTGGTAGCTTGAGAGGGGTTGAGCGGAATCTAGAGACGCAACACAAGACAGGGATTTAGACAGCTTCGGGCCCCGGGAAACATCATCCGGTAAAAACCCTACATGCTGTTGAGGCTAGGTCTCATTATCATCATGAGGGAGTCGCCGTAAACCGGCTCTCCTCTTTGTGTCTAGCCCTACGATTGTTTCTTCTTGCTTGTAGCTTGTCCCTCTTTGGGGAGCCCTGCCCCTCCTTATATATGTTGAAGGGGTGGTTTACATGTGGAGTCCTATTAGGATTAGGACTAGTCTATCTCTAATACAAACCGGATACAAGTCCTGGTCTTAACTCTTTGTAAGGTAAATATTCCTTTCCTCTTAAACCGGCCCACCATAGTTGAACCGGCCTTCATGAACCGCCCGTTGGGCCACCGGGTCTTGTTGCTCCTCTGGCCCGCCTGCCGGATTACCAATGAACTGTAAACCGTCTGGTCTGTGCAGGTCGCCGGTGAATCGCCAAGTCCGGCCGGTTTATCCTTCCGGCCAGTTTACGCCGCGGGGCGTATCCCCGACACTAACCATATCATCAATATTAATCAAGCAGGAGTAGGGTTTTACCTCCATCGAGAGGGCCCGAACCTGGGTAAAAACATCGTGTCCCTTGTCTCCTGTTACCATCCGCCTAGACGCACAGTTCGGGACCCCCTACCGGAGATCTGCCGGTTTTGACACCGACACTCCCTTTCTATCAATAATATGCAAATCAAATTCTTGTAGCAAGAGAACCCATCTAATAAGTCTAGGTTTAGCATCTTTCTTTTCCATAAGATATTTAATAGCAGCATGATCAGTTTGAACAGTTACTTTAGAATCAACAATATAAGGTCTAAACTTATCACAAGCAAATACAACTGCAGCACGTACGGCATAATCACTAGCATCGCACATAATTTCAAAGGGTAAATTCCAATCAGGTGTCTAAACAATAGGTGCAGAAATCAAGGCTTTCTTAAGTATTTCAAATGCTTCTACACAATCATCATCGAAGACAAATGGATTATCTTTTTGTAAGAGATTAGTCAGAGGCCTAGAAACTTTAGATAAGTCTTTAATGAACCTTCTATAAAAACCGGCATGACCAAGGAAACTTATTATACCTTTGATGTCTTTAGGACACGGCATCTTTTCAATTTCATCAACTTTAGCTTTATCAACATCAATACCTCTGTCGGAAATTTTATTCCCCAAGACAATGCCTTCATTAACCATAAAGTGGCATTTTTTACAATTCAATACAAGATTAGTCTCTTCACATCTCTGCAAAACTCGATCAAGGTTGCTCAAGCAATCATCAAAAGAAGATCCATAAACGAAGAAATCATCCAAGAAAACCTCAACAATCTTTTCACAAAAGTCAGAGAAGATAGCCATCATGCATCTTTAAAAGGTAGAAGGTGCATTACATAAACCAAAAGGCATGCGTCTATAAGCAAAAGTACTGAAAGGGTAAGTAAAAGTGGTCTTTTCTTGATCCTCTTTGACACAGGTATTTGAGAGAAACCGGAGTAACCATCTAGAAAGCAAAAATGTGTATGTTTGGATAATCTTTCTAGCATTTGATCAATAAAAGGCAAAGGGTAATGATCCTTTTTAGTAGCTTCATTTAATTTGCGGAAATCAATTACCATCCTATAACCTGTAACAATTCTTTGCGGGGTCAATTCATCTTTATCATTAGAACGATAGTAATACCTACCTTCTTAGGGACGCAATGGACATGACTTACCCACTGACTATCAGCAACGGGATAAATTATACCTGCCTCTAGAAGCTTTAGTATTTCTTTTCTTACCACTTCTTTCATCTTAGGATTTAACCGTCGTTGGTGATCAACAACCGATTTAGCGTCTTTCTCCAATTTTATTTTGTGCTGGCATAGAGTGGGACTAATGCCCTTAAGATCATCAAGAGTATATCCAATAGTAGCACGACGCTTCTTCAGAGTTTTCAATAATTTCTCCTCTTCCTGCTCTGAAAGGTTAGCACTAATAATAACATGATATATCTTCTTTTTATCAAGATAAGCATATTTAAGAGTATCAAGTAGTTGTTTAAGCTCAAACACGGGATCACCCTTGGGTGGTGGAGGATCCCCTAGAATTTCAACAGGCAAATTGTGTTTCAAATAGGTCCCTGTTTAAAGAATACTTCATCTATCTCCCTTCTTTCATTCCTAAACATATCATTTTCATGGTCTAGCAAATATTGTTCTAAAGGATCATTAGGAGGCACGACAATAGAAGCAAGACCAATAATTTCATCCTGACTAGGCAATTCTTTATCATGGGGTTGTCTAAGAAATTTAGCAAAATTAAAGTCATGAGACATATCCCCTAAACCAATCATAACAATATCCTTTTTGCAGTCTATCTTAGCATTAACAGTATTCAAGAAGGGTCTACCAAATATAATGGGACAAAAGTCGTCTTGTGGGGAGCCAAGAACAAGAAAATCAGCAGGATATTTAACTTTCCCACACAAGACTTCAACATCTCTAACAATCCCAACTGGTGAAATACTATCTCTATTGGCAAGCTTAATTGTAACATCAATTTCTTCTATCTCAGCAGGTGCAATATCATGCATAATTTCTTTGTATAAGGAATGAGGTATTGCACTTGCACTAGCACCCATATCACATAAGCCATAATAACAATGATCTCCTATTTTAAAAGAAATAACAGGCATGCCTACAACAGTTTATGTTTATATTTTGTATCGGGTCTAGCAATTCTAGCAGCTTCATCACAGAAGTAAATAACATGCCCATCAATATTATCAGCCAAGAGATCTTTAACCATAGCAATACTAGGTTCAACTATAATTTGCTCAGGTGGTGTAGGTAGGGCTGGGCATATAGCCTAAAAACTGATGTCCCGAACCGAAATAACCGGCACCGAAGCCGAATACACCGAAACCGAGTACTTCGGTGGTACGTTCGGTTTGCATATGTTGAAAACCGAACTAAGTTCGGTGAATTCGGGTTTATCCCTCGGGTACCCGAGCAGACCGAAACCGAGTAAACGCAAAGGTCAGGACCTGCGCGCCTGTTGCTAGCTACTCAAGTGCTCTATATGTGAACACTGAACATGGACTCTATTTTCTGTCCGCTACTAGTACTCCACAGCCGCATCGGGAAGAGACAAACCTGACCCAGTGAGCCACCGCAGATATAAATTTTGTTGCTACTGTGGAGTAGCACGAGCCCCCAGCCGCATGGAGCACTGAGCCACCACATCTAGTAATTGTACAGGGTAATAAAGTTTCTCGGAAGAATCAATAAGACGTAGTAGCAAAAGGAAACTAGCCTTTAGTAGTAGGTAGAGATACACACACTGTACATTCAGAATAAAGTAGCCATTGTGGCTACTAGTATGGGTAAATGGTAGCGATCCGGACTATATCTCGGTGCTGTTCAGTGGAACCGGCGACCGAACCGAAATTTCGACGCACAGAATCTTCGGTTAGCTAATTTTGCATTGACCGATCGGTCTGTATTTTGACGAAAACGAAGTCTTAAATACACCGAGGAACCGACTCGAACGGTTCGGTGGAACCGAACGCCCAGCCCTAGGTGTAGGTGTTCTAATATTACACTTGTGAACCACAGTTGAGGCTTTAGCATGATCCTTTATCCTAACAGGGAAAGGAAATTTCTCTATATAGGTAGTAGGAACAATAGGATCATTATAAATGATAGTCTTTTCTTCAACTTTAATAGGTGCAACTACCTTTACTTCAACGGGAGGATTATACTTAAACCACTTCTCCTTAGGGAGATCAACATAAGTAGCAAAGGATTCACAAAAGGAGGTACTATCTCACAGTCAAGTCCATATTTAGTGCTAAATTCACGGAAAACATCGGTATCCATAAAAGATTTAACACAATCAAACTTAGGTGTGATACCTGACTCCTTAACTTCATCGAGATCCCAATCCTCAGAGTTGCATTTAATTCTTTCCAATAAATCCCATCTGAATTCAATAGTCTTCATCATAAAAGAACCAGTACAAGAAGTATCGAGCATGGAGCGATTGTTGAGAGAAAGCCGAGCATAAATTTTTTGAATAATAATTTCTGTTGAGAGCTCATGATTTGGGCATGAATATAACATTGACTTAAGCCTCCACCAAGCTTGAGCGATGCTTTCTCCATCGCGAGGCCAAAAATTATATATATAATTACAATCACGATGAACAAGATGCATAGGATAAAACTTCTGATGAAATTCCAACTTCAATCGATTGTAGTTCCATGATCCCATATCATCACATAGCCTAAACCATGTCATGACTTTCACTTCAAAGATAAATGGAAGACCTTCTTCTTGATAACATCCTCGGGCATACCTACAAGCATAAATAATCCACAAACTTCATCCATATAGATTAGGTGCAAATCAGGATGCAATGTTCCATCTCCTGCAAAAGGATTAGCTAGCAGTTTCTCTACCATAAATGAAGGAATTTCAAAGTAAACATTTTCAGTAGGTTCAGTAGGTTGAGGAGCAACTCTTTGCTCTACTGGTCAGGGTGAAGATACCCCGAACAAGCCCCTCAAAGGATTACTTTCCATAGTAACAAGTGACAATAAATTTCAGCACACTATATAAATTTTTCCTTACCAAGTTCCACTTACCAAAGGCGCTTTACTCCCTGGCAACGGCGCCAGAAAAGAGTCTTGATGACCCACAAGTGTAGGGGATCTATGGTAGTCCTTTCGATAAGTAAGAGTGTCGAACCCAACGAGGAGCAGAAGGAAATGACAAGCAGTTTTCAGTAAGGTATTCTCTGCAAGCACTGAAATTATCGGTAACAGATAGTTTTGTGATAAGGTAATTTGTAATGGGTAACAAGTAACAAAAGTAAATAAGGTGCAGCAAGGTGGCCCAATCCTTTTTGTAGCAAAGTACAAGCCTGGACAAATTCTTATATGTAGGAAAACGCTCCCGAGGACACATGCGAATTATCGTCAAGCTAGTTTTCATCACGCTCATATGATTCGCGTTCGTTACTTTGATAATTTGATATGTGGGTGGACCGGTGCTTGGGTTCTGCCCTTTCTTGGACAAGCATACCACTTACGATTAACCCCTATTGCAAGCATCCACAACTACAAAAGAAGTATTAAAGTAAACCTAACCATAGCATGAAACATATGGATCCAAATCAACCCCTCACGAAGCAACTCATAAACTAGGGTTTAAGCTTCTGTCACTCTAGCAACCCATCATCTACTTATTACTTCCCAATGCCTTCCTCTAGGCCAAAACAATGGTGAAGTGTCATGTAGTCGACGTTCACATAACACCACTAGAGGAGAGACAACATACATCTCATCAAAATATAGAACGAATATCAAATTCACACAACTACTTATAGCAAGACTTCTCCCATGTCCTCAGGAACAAACGTAACTACTCACAAATCATATTCATGTTCATAATCAGAGGGGTATTAATACGCAAAAAGGATCTGAACATATGATCTTCCACCAAATAAACCAACTAGCATCAACTACAAGGAGTAATCAACACTACTAGCAACCCACATGTACCAACCTGAGGTTTTGGGACAAAGATTGGATACAAGAGATGAACTAGGGTTTGAGAGGAGATGGTGCTGGTGAAGATGTTGATGGAGATTGACACCCTCCCAATGAGAGGATCGATGGTGATGACAATGGTGATGATTTCCCCCTCGCGGAGGGATGTTTCCCCGGCAGAACAGCTCCGCCGGAGCCCTAGATTGGTTCCACCAGGGTTCCGCCTCGTGGCGGCGGTGTCTCGTCCCGAAAGCTTGATTATGATTTTTTCCAGGGTAAAAGACTTCATATAGCAGAAGATGGGCACTGGAGGTCTGCCAGGTGGCCCACGAGGCAAGGGGGCGCGCCCAGGGGGTAGGGCGTGCCCCCCACCCTCGTGGACGGTGGGTGGCCCCCCTCTGGTATTTTCTTCGCTCAGTATTTTTTATTAATTCCAAAAATAACTTTCGTGGAGTTTCAGGACTTTTGGAGTTGTGCAGAATAGGTCTCTAATATTTGCTCCTTTTCCAGCCCAGAATTCCAGCTGTCGGCATTCTCCCTCTTTTTGTAAACCTTGTAAAATAAGAGAGAATAGGCATAAGTAATGTGACATAACGTGTAATAACAGCCCATAATGCAATAAATATTGATATAAAAGCATGATGCAAAATGGACGTATCATAGGTGTTTCAAGATTTTCAGTTTCAAGCTCATCATCATTTCCAACAATATCATGGTGTGTTACTCTGGCAATTTGATCAATAAATTCACCTAGTGGCACATCATCATCAAGCAAGGTGCTAGCATCATCATGAGTAGCATTCATAGCAGAAGTAGCATCATCAGCCACTTGCGAGATATCAGAATTAATAGCATGTGGTGGTGTTGCAAGTTTACTTATAACTGAAGGTGAATCTAAAGCGGAGCTAGATAGCAGTTCCTTACCTCCCCGCGTCTTAGAGGGAAAAATATTAGTCTTAGCATCCTTCTGATTCTTCATAGTGATAATTTGATAATAATCCCAAGTGACTCAACAAATATAGCTATGCTCCCCGGCAACGGCGCTAGAAAAAGGTCTTGATAACCCACAAGTATATGGGATCGCAACAATTTTCGAGGGTAGAGTATTCAACCCAAATTTATAGATTCGACACAAGGGGAGCAAAAGAATATTTGCAAGTATTAGCAGCTGAGTTGTCAATTCAACCACACCTGGAGATTAATTATCTACAACAAAGTGATCATTAGCACAATAATATGATAGTTTTGATAGTAATGGTAGCAGCAACATTAAAGGTAATAGTGATAGCAATGGTTTTGTAGTGGTAACGGTAGCAGTAGCAGCAGTAGTAACTTAGCAAGAAGAATATAAGGTAAATTCGTAGGCATTAGATCGGCGATTCGTTGGATGATATTCATGATGAGACTGTCATAACCTAGGGCGATACGGCACTAGCTCCAGTTCATAAATATAATGTAGGCATGTATTCCGTAAATAGTCATACGTGCTTATGGAAAGAACTTGCATGACATCTTTTGTCCTACCCTCCTGTGGCAGCGGGGTGCTATTGGAAACTAAGGGATATTAAGGCCTCCTTTTAATAGAGTACCAGAACAAAGCACTAGCATAAGGTGAATACATGAACTCCTCAAACTACGGTCATCACTGGGAGTGGTCCCGACTATTGTCACTCCGGGGTTGCCGGATCATAACACATAGTAGGTGACTATAACTTGCAACATTGCATCTAGAACATAGATATAATGGTGATAACATAAACGGTTCGGATCTGAAATCAGGGCACCCAGGCCCAAAGTGACAAGCATTAAGCATTGCAAAGTCATAGCAACATCAAAATCATAACATAATGGATACTAGGGATTAGGTCCTAACAAAACGAACTCGATTACATGATGAATCTCATCCAACTCCTCACCGACCAGCGAGCCTATGATGGAATTACTCACTCCCGGTGGGGAAAATCATGGAATTGGCGATGCAGAAGTGTGGGTGATGACGAAGATCGAATATCCCCCTCTCTGGAGCCCCGAACAGACTCCATATCTGGCCTCCCGATGAAGAATAGGAGACAGCAGCGGCTCCATCTCGTGAAACGCGATAATTCTTTCTCCCTAATTTTTTTCAGGAAAAATAGGATTTTATAGCGTCGGTTTTAGGGTCACAACCCACTTGGGTGCACCTGGAGGGGGTGGCGCAACTTGGTGGGTTGTGCCCACCCAGGTGCCCCCCTCCGGTGCTTCTTGGCTCCAGAAATTCTCTTTTATTGTATAAAAAATCCTCGCAAAGTTTCGTTCCATTCGGAGAACTTTTATTTCTGCACAAAAACAACACCATGGTAGTTCTGCTGAAAACAGCGTCAGTCCGGGTTAGTTTCATTCAAATCATCCAAATTAGAGTCCAAAACAAGAGGAAAAGCATTAGGAAAAGTAGATACGAGGGAGATGTATCACTGACCGAAGAGTATTCCACTCAAGTCACGAATGGAAGAACTGTCAAATCGTCATGATTTTCTCTCGGCCGACCACGAAAGATTGACATATGATTACCTAAAAAGGAAATAGGTACTCAAGGTGCTGAGAGAGGCTCATGACAATTTGATTAGAGAAAATTCTCTTCTCATCCAACAACTTAAAGAAAAACCTGAAGTGTTTGGGCCACCTTACTTAAAATTCCTTGAACGAAGCAGTGTTGAATCAAATGCTGAATCATTTGTGAATGCTAACCCCTCTGTCGAGGAAAATCGTTATGTTTCTGATGAAAATTCTGGGTTGAAGGATCTTCTTCAGACCGGAATGTTCAAATCTCTCAAAGGGCATCAAACACTTTGGGATGTTTTCAAGAAATCCATTCTTCACAAAAAATCCCAGGAAAGAAGGCATTGGTTTCGAAAGGAAAGTGAATGAAAATGGCTCATACTGGGAACCTGATCAATATCCTCGAACTATATGGGTGCCTGCCAAGAGCAAAATGCTCGATCCAACTTTGCTTTCGGGATATAACTCTCCCATTCCTGAATATCCTTATGATGATTCTCTGGACAGCTATAAGTTGTTCAAAAACTAATATGGTGAGGCTGTTGCTCGCTATGTTGGACCCAACAGCGGGAATGGCCCCCCTAAAAGTGCTAGTTATCGACTAGAGGGGGGGTGAATAGGCGATTTTTATGAAAGTCTTCAAAACGTGGAAGTTTCGAAGACAAACAATAGAAATGACCTAATTGATATGCAGCAGAAGATAAACTACAACAAGCAAACCATAGTCAAGTATGCAATAATGTGAAAGTACAAAGACTAATAGCAGCTTGGTAGTAAGGATCAGGATGGAAGATAGTATGAAGCCAACAGACAATAGTAGTCAAGCAATTAAGTCAAACAGGTACGACAAATAGGCAATGACTTCACGAAGACAAACACTAAGTAAAGGGAGGGAGAGGATAGAACCAGTCACTTGTTGAAGACACGAGATTTGTTGGACCAGTTCCAATTGCTGTGACAACTGTACGTCTGGTTAGGGAGGCTGAGATTCAACTCAGAAGACCACGTCTTCACCTTATTCCCCTCGAGCTAAGGACACCCAGTCCTCACCCAATCACTCTGGTATGTCTTCAAGGTAGACTTCCGAACCTTCACATACTTCGTTCACCGGCGATCCATAATGAATCTTGGATGCTCAGAACGCGACGCCTAACCGGCTGGAGGATTCATAGTCCTCAAGTGTAATAAGTCTTCAGGTCACGCAGACAGAAAGACTTCAGTGATGCCTAACACTCTTTGGCTCTGGGTGTTTGGGCTTTGTCCTCTCAAGGATTTCTCTCTCTCAAAGGCTTCGAGGTGGGTTGCTCTCAAACGACAAAAGGCGTGTACTAACTCTGATCAGCCACCAATTTATGGTGTAGGGGGTGGGCTATTTATAGCCACAAGGCAACTCGACCTGATATGTCCGAAATGACCCTGGGTCACTAAGGAACTGACACGTGTTCCAACGATCAGATTTCAAACACACACGGCAACTTTACTTGGGCTACAAGCAAAGCTGACTCATCCAGCTCTGGATAAGATTTGCTCTCGTTGTCTTCGCTCGAAGACATATGATTTGGGTTGAGCATCACTTCAGTCATTTTGACTTTGTTCACTTGGACCCCACTTAACAGTACGGTGGTTCCTATGACTCAACAAAGAATAAAAGGAAACAACAAAACGACACAGTCTTCACACTCCATAGTCTTCACTCAATGTCTTCTCATGTCATAGTCTTCAATATGAATATCTTCACATACCACCATTGTCGTCAATGTCTTCATACATTTTTAGGGGTCATCTCCGGTAGGTAAACTGAATCCAAGAGGAACAATTGTGCTTACCGAAAGAAATCATATCATGCTCGCTATACTATTTCGAAGCCACCTGCAAAGATGTGGGTGGTTAAGAAAGCCTAATTCTTCTGCAGTACTATGTCTCCGGGTGTACATAATGGATAATGGATAGTGGATGCACTAGTCATATGACCAGAGACAAGTCATTGTTTGTCGACCCCAACTTAACTGCTTCTCCTCTGAAGCATATCACTTTTGGCGACAACAACAAAGAAAAGATAATTGGGCTATGTAAAATTGCCATATCCAAAGATAAGTCCATTGATGATGTCTTACTTGTTCAGTCTCTTGGATTCAATCTTATGTCAGATGGCAAGCTATGTGATCTATGCATGCTAGTTCTATTTTCCATATCCAAAAGCATTGTCTTTATGGCCTCTGACAATTCCTTCGTCTTCAAGGGAATTAGAAAAGGTGATTATATTGTATATTTCTCTAAGGGTCTCTCAGTCCAAAAAAATTTGCCTGCAAAAGCAACTGAAGGTTGGCTGTGGCACCAAAGGCTTGGTCATGCAGGTATGAGGAACTTGTAGACTCTGGTGAAGAAAAATCATCTCTGTGGCATTCTTATGTAAAATTCGACAAGGATCATCTTTGTGCTGCATGTGAGGCTGGTAAATTGGCCAAGAAGCATCGTTAATCAAAGACTGTTATGACCATGACAAGACTTCTGGAAATTCTTCATATGGATTTATTTGGTCCTCAAAACTATGCAAGTTTTGGTGCCAGTCATTATGGCCTGGTCATTGTTGATGATTCTTCTCGTTACACACTACTAGGAAAAGGCCTACTAGTGGTGCACCAATTTTGCCTACTAATGGCGCACTACTGGTGAGCCACTAGTACCACGCCACTAGGATTTTTTTACTAATGGCGCACCACTGATATTTTTTACTAATGGCGCACCACTAGTGCGCCATTAGTATGCCTGGAGGTGCTCCATTTCTATCTCACTTAGTAATGGCGCACCAAATAGGAGTGCGCCATTAGTAACAAATTTTTTTCAATTTTTTTTTATTTTTTTCTTAATCTCGGGTCACTATGGCTTAATCTCAGGTCAAATCACACTCCATGGTCAAACTTCCCGAAAGGTCACCCATCCTCACACTACTCTAGCCCAAGCATGCTTAACTTCAGAGTTCTATCCAACCCCAGCACCAGCTCACTTCACAGGCAATTCTTGATATATCCGGCATATCAATCCTATTAAACCTTGTTGATGTTTAGGACTTTGTTCATGTTCATGAGTGTGATTAAATTTTGAAAAATTATTTCAAACTTCTGTTCATATTACGTATCATATTTTGAAAAAAAAATCCTGAAAAAAAATTCGAAACTAATTTTTTTCCTGTTACTAGTGGCGCACCTAGCAAACGGTGCGCCACTGGTAAGTTTGAAATTTTTTGAATTTTTTTGCCTCCAGACCTTAAAAGCCCCGTAACTTTTTTTCTATTAGGATTTTGAGGATTTTGAAAATGTTTAACAGGGTTCTCCTAGTTAAGTTTGGATGTAACTTTTCGAGTAGATGATTTTTCATATAAAAAACTTTTTAATCCGAGTTCGTATGCAAAAGTTATTCCCATTTTACAAATTCCAGAGAGATTTTGCAAATAAAGTCGAAATTCATATTTGTAAATTTTCCCAACAATTAGACCACATATCACAAGAGAAACTTATTTTCTTTTATTTTTTTGACATTTTCATCATTTTCTTTTTTAAAAAAAAACTGAAAAGGCGGTCCATGGGGGGTTCATTCGGGGGAATTTTTAGGCCAAGTTAGTAATGGAGCACCGTAGGAGTGGTGCGCCATTACTAGTTCAACTAGTAATGGCGCACCACTCCCACGGTGCGCCATTACTAGTTTTGAAAAAAAATGAAAAAAAATTTGAAAAAAAATACTAGTGGCGCACCGTGGATGTGGTGCACCACTACTAGTTTAACTAGTAATGGCGCACTATCCCCTGGTGCGCCATTACTAGTTTTGAAAAGAAATATAAAAATTGGAAAAAAAATTGAAAAAAAAATTGAATTCTTTTTACTAATGGCGCACCGTGGATGTGGGGCGCCATTACTAGTTTAACTAGTAATGGCGCACTATCCCCTGGTGCGCCATTACTAGTTTTAAAAAAAATAAAAAAAAATTACTAATGGCGCACCGTGGATGTGGTGCGCCATTAGTATATAGTAGTGGCGCACCACATGTCTGGTGCGCCATTAGTGTCCATTTCATCTATAGCCCTTTTCCAAGTAGTGACACTTGGGTTTTATTTCTCGAAGAAAAAACCTGCACTCAAGATATCTTCAAAAGCTTCACCAAGAAGGCCCATAAAGAATATGATGTGCGAATTAAGCATGTCAGAAGTGACAATGGGACTGGGTTAAAAAAAATACTCATATCGATGAATTTCTCGATGAAAATGGTATTACTCATGAGTTCTCTGCCGCATACACTCCCCAACATAATGGAGTTGTTGAACGAAAGAATAGAACTCATTGAAATGGCGAGAACAATGCTTAGTGAGTATAAAACTCCTATTCACTTATGGGCTGATGCTATTAATACTGCTTGTCATGTTATCAATTGTGTTTATCTTCACAAGTTCCTTTAGAAAACTTCATATGAGCTTATGACTGGCAAGAAACCAAATGTTTCTTATTTGTGTGTTTTTGGTGCACCTTGTTACATTCGTGATATGAATTATTCTTCAAAATTTGCGCCTAAGGCACATGAAGGTTTTCTTCTTGGTTATGGCTCAGACTCGCATACTTATCGTGTCTATAACTCTCACCATAGGAAAGTTATGGAAACGGTAAATGTGTGGTTTGATGAATCTAATGGCTCCCAAAAGGAGCACCTGCCAAATGTTATAGATGAACCTCCGATCTCGGATGCTATTCGACAAATGGCTATTGGGAGCATTAAGCCAGTTGAAGAAAATGCACCTGAGTCTTCCGATGATGATGCTCCTATGAATCGAAGCAGAACTCACCAAGCCACTGCCGAAGAAAATGCCACTCCAAATACTAATGGCAACACGAATCCAAATGCCGAGCAAAATGGCAATCCTGAAGGAAATGGCGATACAAATTTTGATGCTAATGAAAATGATAATAATCATCAAGATGAAAATCCTCACCCTCGAGTGGCTAATCGAGTTGATCCTTCATTAATTCTCGATGAACTCGAGAATCCAGGTTATCGACCCACAACTCGTTCATGCATTCGTTTAGCTAACTACTATGGCAGTTTCTCCTTGGTTTCATTGGCAGAACCTACCAAGTATGAAGAAGCCATGAATGATCCAGATTGGATGAATGCTATGCAAGATGAGTTGGTGCAATTCGAATTGAATGATGTATGGGAATTGGTTGATAAACCAGATCCTTAAAAGCAAAATATCATCAGCACTAAATGGATTTTTAACTATAAGCAAGATGAAAATGGCATTGCTGTGAGAAACAAAGCACGTCTTGTCTTTCAAGGGTATACACATGTATAAGGTATTGATTTCGGTGAAACATATGCTCCCATTGCTCGCCTTGTCGCAATTCGTATTCTTCTCAGTTATGCAAATTACAAGGACATCTTGCTTTATGAAATGGATGTAAAAAGTGCTTTCCTCAATGGTGAAATTGATGAGGAAGTATATGTGAGACAACCACCTGGCTTTGAACACCCTGGGTTTCCTAACAAAGTTTTCAGGTTGAAAAAGGCTCTATATGAGCTAAAGCAAGCCCCTCGAGCATGGTATGACACCTTGAAGAAGTTTTTGCTCGATAAAGGGTTCAAGCCAGGATCCACTGATCCCACACTTTTCACTCGTGCTAATGGTAATGATCTATTCGTATGTCAAATTTATATGGATGATATTATCTTCAGTTGTACTAACAATGCCTGAAGGTTAGAGTTCGGGAAAATGATGTCCGAGAAATATCAAATGTCTATGATGGGTGAACTTAAGTTCTTTCTCAGACTACAAATACGTCAACATGCAAATGGAATTTTCATGTCTGAGGAGAAATATCTGAGAGAGTGTCTGAAGAAGTTCAAAATACAAGATTCCAAAATGAAGGGCTACAAAACTCCAATGCCCACGAATGGTAAGTTGTACGCAGATGTGTATGGTAAGGATTATGATCAAAAGGCTTATCGTTTGATGATTAGTTCTCTTCTTTACCTATGTGCATCGAGACCTGATATTATGTTGAGTGTTTGCATGTGTGCCCTCTATCAAGCTGCACCGAAAGAATCACATCACCAAGTGGTCAAGCGTATTCTGAGATATTTGGCTCACACCCCCACCTTAAGCTTATGGTATCCTAAGGGAGCACAGTTTGATCTCTTTAGCTATCCGGACTCAGATTACGCAGGTAACTTGGTTGACAGGAAATCTACTTCAGGGATATGCCATTTCCTCGGTAGATCATTGGTATGTTGGTCATCAAGGAAGCAGACTTGTGTGTCTCTCTACGGTTGAGGCCAAATATATTGCTGCTGGCGCTTGTTGCACTCAGTTATTGTGGATGAAGCAAACTCCGAAGGATTATGGTATAAAGGTCAAGAAGATTCCTCTATATTGTGACAACGAGAGTGCTATCAAAATTGCACATAATCTAGTGCAACATTCTTGCATGAAGCATATTGCCATCAGACATCATTTCATTCACAGTCAAGTTGCTTGAGAGGATATTGTCATCAATCACGTCAAGACAGAAGACAATCTCGCTGATATTTTCACCAAGCCTCTCAATGAGAAAAGATTCTATGTGTTATGGTCTGAGCTAAATATCCTAGACTTCGCAAATGTGCAGTAAGCTAGACTCGGCACCCGTGCCAACACTTCCACATCTTAGAAGGAATGGGTGCACAACACTCGAAGAGTTTGAAAATTTTGACAAAGAGAAATTCTCTTTCTGAGAAGTGAATACATTAACGAACAACTAGACTAACCGGGTGCCACGATAAGTGTGCAACGCTCGGGGTCATATAGTTCTTATACGGTGGGTCACGCCACCACAATTTTCTCTCATTGAGTTTCTGTTCGATCGAAAGATTTTGTGTCTGTCCGAATGCATTTCTCTCATAGCTACTCTTTCGGCTGTTTGTATTTCGTTGTCGGGGTGAAATTCCTAGGACCCTGTTTTCCCTCTGTTCTATCTCTTCTAGTCTATGCTATTCTGTTATGAATGCTTAATTTCATCTGGTACCAAAACTTTATCTGGTTCCTTGACCACGATAAAGATTAGGTTCAAACTTTAATCTGTTTTGGCGGAAGCTGTCCAAAATTTGGGATTTGCCGCCCAAGTCAGGACCACAATATTTTATGATGGCTGCCACATGCGATCCATCAACCGCCACCCCATCCTTTCCTTTGAATATCAATAGTCCCTCGATTGTGGCCATTCGATCAGATTCACTTGTCACGGTTATTTTTCCTCGCATATAAATACCGTAGTACCATCACTCCCACATTCACTGCTCTTCCTCCTTGCCACCATCTCCCCTGAAGTCCTACCGCAGTGCTCCTCCTTGAGCTCGACGTCGATGATCCTTTCACTATTTTGCTGCCGGAAAGAGGTCACAGGAGTCCTTCCTCGCCACCGCGGGACATCTTCTTCCCCGCGCCGCCGTAGCCACCGCACATCACCAAGCTAGGGTATGTGCATTACGAAGTCGATCTTCCACTATTCTCGTTTGAGTTCATCCGCGGTTAAAATTTTACGGTTTAACGCATATATTCGATCATTACTGCTTAGGTATCTTGTGCGAATGTGGTTTGTAGTTGTCCCTCACACCCGAAATACTTCAGATCTAGGGTTTGTGTTATGTCTCATACTAATGGAATGCATAGCACACTGACTAGTATATTCTTTGGACCTACTAGTTTGTTCTATACATTTCTTTCATTTGAAACATTTCTCAAAGTCCGCATCTAATCCTTCATCAAAAAAAAATTGTTTAAAAAATCTTTGCTGTGAGTATTTGTAACCCTATCCTCATTCTCCCTCGCATCTATTCTCATTCACATGTGTATGCAGTCTGTTGAAGATTCTGCTCGACCAATGAGCATGGCTGATGGAGATGATATTCTTTTGGGTACAACAGATGAGTCAGAAGCACCAAATGCAAAGGGCCCAACGGTAGGCCAAAAAACTGGCCAGAGAAAAAGAAATGAGCCAAGTGCTGACGAGCAAGAAGAAGATGCTCCGAAGAAAAGGAAGGGTGGCAGACAACCATACGCAAATTCAGCTGCATCTCTCTCTCATGATAATTATAACACTGTTCCAGGAGAGTCAAAACGAGAAAGAGACAACGTTTGCAAAGGATTCGAGGCCACTGGGTACGCAAGTGGTTCAACTATGAAATGATTCATCCTCAGTTTACGAAGAACTTTGCCTTTCATCCTCATGGGGTGACTGCCGTGAAATTGGTGTCATTCGAGTAAGTGATCCCCAGGAGAGACTGCTGCCACCACCAAATGCTGATATGTCCTCCCTTCGCACTCCCGACTGCTATCCTGATGAACTGGCTAAGCGTCAGAAGGATGCCCTCAAGAGAGCCAAGCATGCAAAAAATGAAAGAGCTCATGAAGAAGAAAATCTTCGCCTTATCAAAGATGACGTTGAGAAGAAAAAGGCCAATGGAAAATCAGCAAGACGTTCTAAGCGCAAACATGATCCCAGCAATGTTGCATTGAAGAAAAAGAGCGCACCAAAGAAGAGACCGGCCGAACCAACCGACAGAAATGCTGAAAGCAATTCTCCCAAAGAAAATCTTTTTGAAAAGAAAGACTCCACCTACAACTCTCACCATGAAGGATTCTATGAGTGCAACTCCTCATCCCGAGTCAATAAACTTGAAGGATTTGGTATTTGATGCACCAGTCGGCACTGCCAAGCCAGGCGAACCAATTCCAAAACCAAAGGTGAAGAAAATCAAGGCACCAACCACCGAGCAAACCGCACCTCAAGATGATGCACCGAAGAAAAAGGTTGTCAAGTTTGCTCCTACTTTGACTCAACCATTGGCTTCTATGCCTCCATCCGAGCAAGTTCCAGTGCAATCAGCTCTGGTTCCATAGTCTGATGTCAGATTTGATGCTCCTCATTATTACAATCATGTGTTCATCATGGAGTAGCTTGATAAGTTTGTGAACGATCCATTATATGGTCAAGTGGCATTTTTGCCAACCTTCCTAAAGTCATTTCCCAGGCATCTGATGTTGTTCGAGACATGAGAGAAGAATCCTTTGAAATCAACACCCTCACTGCCGAACTCAGTGACCTGGATGGCCGTATGAAAACTATATCCTCAAAGTTTGTTATCATACAACTCAAAGAATCTTACATGGATGTCAATTGGGCTTTGACTATACCCTGTAACAGGAGATTGGGTTTTCACTCAGATCTAGATAATATTGTTCACAAGATCTACCTTGAGCATCAAGCACAAGCCACTGGCTATAATGATCTTGTCAAGGGACACATTGATCAAACTGCTCAGCAGACATAAAAGAGGTGAAAGAAAAATGCAAAGAAAAATGCTCCTCCTGCTACGACAGAAATGTCACTTGATCATGTTGCCGCTCAGCCTCAGAAGGAACAATCTCCTAAGCCAATAATTCCTTTGCAACCAACTGTTCAAGTCACTGATGCACCTCCCTCGCCACAGCCAACTGAACCAGTGCCTGTGGCCTCCCCTCTTAGAGATGATATTCCATCTCAGCACATTGTTTCTGAGGAAGGTGAAATCCCTCATTACGAACCCCAAGCTTCTCTCGCTCGTGCATCACCGAATGTTTTAGCTCCTCCAACTGATCAGCCACACCAGATTCTCGAAGAACAAATGCAACCACCTCCAATGCATACTAAAAAGGATTCTGCTCTATTGTCTACGACTTCTGCAACTCCAACCAATGCGCCATCTGCTCCATCTCAACTGCAATTGTTAATCAACACAGCGAAAAGAATCTCAGATGTTGGTCCGTCTACAAATAGATCTATTTTTGCTTGTTATACAAACTCCGTAGTATATGGTGATGAAGTGATTTTAGTCGAGGATGAACTCAAATATCCATATCCCCATGAACAAATGCCTTTGTTCTCAAGTGGGGCTGGCGCTAGAGGTCCGCTTTTCAATCGGGATCCGCACCCTCAATTCGTTCAGGATAGTCCATATAAAGGGCCACACACTTCTGAATTGTCTTGGTTCTGGACTAAAGAACAGGCCATCTATTACTCTCGGATGCTATATGACAACCGAAAGATATTTCCTCATGAGTTCTCGGACATCTTAACTATGAAGAGTATTGGATGTTTTGATCAGCTACTGCAAGATCTAGAAGATTTTTGCCTCACAAATGTCTTTGCATTCGAACATCCGTGGAACAGAGAAATCATTCTTCAGTTCTATGCAACTTTGTACATTTATGGCGATGAGTCTGATAGCTCAAATTAGATCATGGAATGGATGACCGAAGGGAAACGAATCAAATGCACTTCAACAGATTTTGTCTCACACTTTCATTTCACTCGGTTCAAGCATGGCAAAACTGAAACTAGAGTGCACAACATCGATATTATTTCAGATTAAATCTTTTGATGCACCATGGATAAGGAAAAGATCCATGACTACAATGGTCCTCCCAAGCCAGAGCACTTAACATTCGAGAATTAGACTTTGTACCATTTGCTCACCTATACTATTTGCCCTCTGGCTAGAATGAAGACAGATAATGTAATCTCAGATCTTCTTTGAAACTCCATTTGTGCAATCTCTAAGCGATATGTTTTTGATGTTGAGGAAATGTTCTTGAGTATCTTGAAGGGTTCTGCTCAGCATCCAAAATGTCTTAAAGCTTATGCGCTATGGATCCAGAAAGTGGTTGATCATGCAATGTGCACAGAATACTTGGCCAAAGTTAGTTATAAAAGCTTCATTCCTCCAGTGCGTGATACACTGCAAGTTATGGAAGATATTTCTTCAGGTAAAGCGCCCATGTCAAGCCCTCAAGATTATCACAAAGTATTCGATGGGCCACGTCTGCCTCAGTGCGATCGAAAGATAACTCATCAACCTCCATCACAACTCAAAGTGATTTTGCGCACTCAACAACTGTTGTTGCAGCATATTGCTGAGGATTGCCGAGAGAAAGAACATCTTGTTGTCGGGCTCAATGCAATCAACACTCAAACCAAATTAGTGCATATGATTGCGGCTAAAAATAAGAAGCGTCGCTCAAAATTACTTCGAAAGTTCTTCACCGAGAAACAACTCCTAAATGTCAATCTCAAAGAACTTTATGATTATATTAACAAAGGCTTTTCTGATGAAGATTTCCAAGATCGCCTTACTCCTCCTCTGCCTGCTCGTGAGCCGACAACAGATCTTCTTCATCTTAAGCTTCGCAAAATCCTTGAAGAATCTAAAGCTATCTCACCGACCGAGAAACCATTCGAAGGAAATGTGCTATCTCGTGTGACTCAAGTGGCTGATCCTAATGTGCCTTCATCGTCTCGGCATCAAGCTGCTATTCCTGAAGAAAAATCTGCTGTTGTTGACGATGAAGATCTTCCAGTTACTTTCAAAGTAGAAATCTCCTCGGACAGTTCTTCTTGCGATGCCACACAACAAGTTCACCACTTCTGCACTCATGTTATTCATCACCTTTTTTACACTAGTTGACAAAAGGTGAAGAATTACATTGAGTTTCGATAGACTTCCCTTTTGTGTTCCATTGGCTTGGTTTCGCATGAGATTTGAAACTTATGCCTTAAAGACTATCTTTTGTATGATGTAAAACATCCATGTTGTAATGTTAATAACCCCGCCCGCTGCACTATTTCTATCGAAGCATTTGTTTTGCAGGTGGAATTATTATCAGAAGTTAAGAATGATTGCACTACAATCTTGATGTATTATATATCATCAGTACGAATCATCATCTCAAATGATTGAAAATTCCTCCATATATCTCATTACTCGTAGGAGAATTTATATCATATCTATTACTCTGCACACATTTAGAGGGAGCATATTTCTTCATCGAGTCAAGTAACACAAATTCACTCTTGTTCGAATTACCTTTCACTTATCTATCTTCACTTAGATGATTATCTGTTTTTCAAATACTGACCAAAAAGGGGGAGATTGTTGGTGCAATGATAGGCCCCTTATGTTTTGGAGTTTGTTGACATAAACAGCTTGGCTTATGTGTTTGCTAGTGCACACAGAGTAATAGGTCCGTGAGATCACGAGGAGTTTTATGTAAAGGAGCAAGGTAATCTCCTTGTGTTGCAGTGTAGGTTATCGCCGAAGATTATGATAACAAGAGTGACCCCTCAAAAATTGCTAAAGTGAAGCAATTGGTTCAGTGCCTGTTCGAAGAAAATGACTGTGCCCGAGGAGATTAAAGACGAAGTGAAGACGTAGGATTTATTTCGTTATTCTTATTCTCTTTATTGAGTCATAGGACCACCGTACTATTGAGAGGGGTGTAGTGTTCGAAACTTTGATTCTCTGATGCTAAACCCAAATCCTATTCAAGTTGCGAGAGAAATCTCTTTGTGCTCCGAGCAAATACTTGCCAGCAAGAGATTATGCTCTTCTTTGCTGCGAGAGATTTGTCTTAGACCGAGGAGTTAGCATTACTTGTTCCTCAAGTATGTTGGAAATATGCCCTAGAGGCAATAATAAAAGTATTATTATTATATTTCCTTGTTCATGATAATTGTCTTTTATTCATGCTATAACTGTATTATCCGGAAATCGTAATACACGTGTGAATACATAGACCACAATCTGTCCCTGGTGAGCCTCTAGTTGACTAGCTCGTTGTGATCAACAGATAGTCATGGTTTCCTGGCTATGGACATTGGATGTCGTTGATAATGGGATCACATCATTAGGAGAATGATGTGATGGACAAGACCCAATCCTAAGCCTAGCACAAAGATCGTGTAGTTCGTATGCTAAAGCTTTTCTAATGTCAAGTATCTTTTCCTTAGACCATGAGATTGTGCAACTCCCGGATACCGTAGGAATGCTTTGGGTGTACCAAACGTCACAACGTAACTGGGTGGCTATAAAGGTGCATTACAGGTATCTCCGAAAGTGTCTGTTGGGTTGGCACGAATCGAGACTGGGATTTGTCACTCCGTGTAAACGGAGAGGTATCTCTGGGCCCACTCGGTAGGACATCATCATAATGTGCACAATGTGATCAAGGAGTTGATCACGGGATGATGTGTTACGGAACGAGTAAAGAGACTTGCCGGTAACGAGATTGAATAGGTATCGGGATACCGACGATCGAATCTCGGGCAAGTATCGTACCGATAGACAAAGGGAATTGTATACGGGATTCATTAAGTCCTTGACATCGTGGTTCATCCGATGAGATCATCGTGGAACATGTGGGAGCCAACATGGGTATCCATATCCCGCTGTTGGATATTGACCGGAGAGTCATCTCGGTCATGTCTGCATGTCTCCCGAACCCGTAGGGTCTACACACTTAAGGTTCGGTGACGCTAGGGTTATAGAGATATTAGTATGCAGTAACCCTAAAGTTGTTCGGAGTCCCGGATGAGATCCCGGACGTCACGAGGAGTTCCGGAATGGTCCGGAGGTAAAGAATTATATATAGGAAGTGCTATTTCGGCCATCGGGACAAGTTTCGTGGTCATCGGTATTGTACCGGGACCACCGGAAGGGTCCCGGGGGTCCACCGGGTGGGGCCACCTGCCCCGGGGGGCCACATGGGCTGTAGGGGGTGCGCCTTGGCCTACATGGGCCAAGGGCACCAGCCCCAAGAGGCCCATGCGCCAAGAGAAGAGAAAAAGGGGAGAGTCCAAAAGGGGGAAGGCACCTCCGAGGTGCCTTGGGGAGGATGGACTCCTCCCCACCCTTGGCCGCACCCTTCCTTGGAGGAAGGGGCAAGGCTGCGCCCTCCCCCTCTCCCTTGGCCCTATATATAGTGGGGAAAAGGAGGAGCAATCATACCTAAGGCCTGGCGCCTCCCTCTCCCTGCCGTGACACATCTCCCTCCTCCCGCAGCGCTTAGCGAAGCCCTGTTGGAATCCCGCTACTTCCACCATGCCGTCGTGCTGCTGGATCTCCATCAACCTCTCCCTCCTCCTTGCTGGATCAAGGCATGGGAGACGTCTCCGTTCCGTACGTGTGTTGAACGCGGAGGTGTCGTCCGTTCGGCGCTAGGATCATCGGTGATTTGAATCACGACGAGTACGACTCCTTCAACCCCGTAATCTTGAACGCTTCCGCTTAGCGATCTACAAGGGTATGTAGATGCACTCTCCTTCCCCTCGTTGCTGGTTTCTCCATAGATAGATCTTGGTGACACGTAGGAAAATTTTGAATTTCTGCTACGTTCCCCAATAGTGGCATCATGATCTAGGTCTATTGCGTAGATTCTTTGCACGAGTAGAACACAAAGTAGTTGTGGGCGTCGATTTTGTTCAATATGCTTGCCGTTACTAGTCTTATCTTGATTCGGAGGCATCGTGGGATGAAGCGGCCCGGACCAACCTTACACGTACGCTTACATGAGACCGGTTCCACCGACAAACATGCACTAGTTGCATAAGGTGGCTGGCGGGTGTCTGTCTCTCCCACTTTAGTCGGATCGGATTCGATGAAAAGGGTCCTTATGAAGGGTATATAGCAATTGGCATATCACGTTGTGGTTCTTGCATAGGTAAGAAACGTTCTTGCTAGAAACCCATAGCAGCCACGTAAAACATGCAAACAACAATTAGAGGACGTCTCACTTGTTTTTGCAGGGTATTCTATGTGATGTGATATGGCCAAAATGGATGTGATGAATGATATATGTGATGTATGAGATTGATCATGTTCTTGTAATAGGAATCACGACTTGCATGTCGATGAGTATGACAATCGGCAGGAGCCATAGGAGTTGTCTTTATTTATTTATGACCTGCATGTCAACTTAAACGTCATGTAATTACTTTACTTTATTGCTAACCGTTAGCCATAGTAGTAGAAGTAATAGTTGGCGAGGCAACTTCATGAAGACACGATGATGAAGATCATGATGATGGAGATCATGGTGTCATGCCGGTTACGATGATGATCATGGAGCCCCGAAGATGGAGATCAAAAGGAGCAAAATGATATTGGCCATATCATGTCACTATTTGATTGCATGTGATGTTTATCATGTTTATGCATCTTGTTTACTTAGAACGACGGTAGTAAATAAGATGATCCCTTACAACAATTTAAAGAAGTGTTCTCCCCTAACTGTGCACCGTTGCTACAGTTCGTCGTTTCGAAGCACCACATGATGATCGGGTGTGATAGATCCTTACGTTCACATACAACGGGTGTAAGACAGATTTACACATGCAATACACTTAGGGTTAACTTGACGAGCCTAGCATGTACAGACATGGCCTCGGAACACGGATACCGAAAGGTCGAGCATGAGTCGTATGGTAGATACGATCAACATGAAGATGTTCACCGATGATGACTAGTCCGTCTCACGTGATGATCGGACACGGCCTAGTTCGACTCGGATCATGTGATCACTTAGATGACCAGAGGGATGTCTATCTGAGTGGGAGTTCATAAGATGAACTTAATTATCCTGAACATAGTCAAAAGGTCTTCGCAAATTATGTCGTAGCTCACGCTATAGTTCTACTGTTTAGATATGTTCCTAGAGAAAAAAATTAGTTGAAAGTTGACAGTAGCGATTATGCGATCAGTAGAAAGCTTATGTCCTTAATGCATCGCTCAGTGTGCTGAACCCCAAACGTCGTTTGTGGATGTTGCGAACATCGGACATACACATTTTGATAACTACGTGATAGTTCATTTAAATGGTTTAGAGTTGAGGCACCAAAGACGTTTTCTGAAACGTCACGGAACATATGAGATGTTTCGAGGGCTGAAATTGGGATTTCAGGCTCGTGCTCACGTCAAGAGGTATAAGACCTCCGACGACTTTCTTAGCCTGCAGACTAAGGGAGAAAAGCTCAATTGTTGAGCTTGTGCTCAGATTGTCTGAGTACAACAATCATTTGAATCAAGTGGGAGTTGATCTTCCAGATAAGATAGTGATGTTTCTCCGAACTCATTACCACCAAGCTGCTAGAGCTTCGTGATGAACTATAATATATCGGGGACATATATGATGATCCTTGAGATATTCGTGATGTTTGACACCACGAAAGTAGAGATCAAGAAGGAGCATCAATTGTTGATGGTTAGTGAAACCACTAGTTTCAAGAAGGGCAAGGGCAAGAAGGGATACTTCATGAAACGACAATTCAGCTGCTGCTCTAGTGAAGAAACCCAAGGTTGAACCCAAACCCGAGACTAAGTGCTTCTGTAATAAAGGGGAACAGCCACTGGAGCGGAATTACCCTAGATACTTGGTAGATGAGAAGACTGTCGATAGAAGTATATTGGATATACATTGTGTTAATGTGTACTTTACTAGTACTCCTAGTAGCACTAGGGTATTAGATACCGGTTCGGTTGCTAAGTGTTAGTAACTCGAAATAAAAGCTACGGAATAAACGGAGACTAGCTAAAGGTGAGCTGACGATATGTGTTGGAAGTGTTTCCAAGGTTGATATGATCAAGCATCGCACGCTCCCTCTACCATCGAGATTGGTATTAAAACCTAAATAATTGTTATTTGGTGTTTGCGTTGAGCATAGACATGATTGGATTATGTCTATCACAATACGGTTATTCATTTAAGGAGAATAATGGTTACTCTGTTTATTTGAATAATACCTTCAATGGTCTTACACCTAAAATGAATGGTTCATTGAATCTCGATCGTAGTGATACACATGTTCATGCCAAAAGATATAAGATAGTAATGATAGTACCACCTACTTGTGGCACTGCCACTTAAGTCATATCGGTATAAAACGCATGAAGAAGCTCCATGTTGATGGATCTTTTGGCTCACTCGTTTTTGAAAGGATTGAGACATGCGAACCATGTTTGTTGGTAGATATGCATGAAGAGACTCTATACAGATGGATCGTTTGGACTCACTTGATTTTGAATCACTTGAGACATGCAAATCATACCACATGGGCAAGATGACTGAAAGCCTCGTTTTCAGTAAAATGGAACTGGAAAGCAACTTGTTGGAAGTAATACATTTTGATGTGTGCAGTCCAATGAGTGCTGAGGCGTGTAGTGGATATTGTTATGTTCTTACTTCATAGATGATTTGAGTAGATATTGAGTATATTCACTTGATGAATCACGAGTCTGAATTATTGAAAGGTTCAAGTAATTTCAGGGTGAAGTTGAAAGATCGTCGTGACAAGAGGATAAAATATCTATGATATGATCATAGAGATGAATATCTGAATTACGAGTTTGGCACAGAATTGAGACATTGTGAAAATTATTTCACAACTAATACAGCCTGGAACACCATAGTGTGATGGTGTGTCCGAACATCATAACTGCACCCTATTGGATATGATGCATACCATGATGTCTCTTATCGAATTACCACGATAGTTTATGGGTTAGGCATTCGAGACAACCACATTCACTTTAAATAGGGCACCACATAATTCTGATGAGATGACACCGTATGAACTATGGTTTAGAGAAACCTAAGCTGTCATTTCTTAAAAGTTTGGGGATGCGACGCTTATGTGGAAAAGTTTCAGGCTGATAAGCTCGAACCCAAAGCGGATAAATGCATCTTCATAGGACACCCGAAACAGTTGGGTATACCTCCTGTCTCAGATCCGAAAGCAATAAGGGATTGTTTCTAGAATCGGGTCCTTTCTCGAGGAAAAGTTTCTCTCGAAAGAATTGAGTGGGAGGATGGTGGAGACTTGATGAGGTTGTTAAACCGTCTCTTCAACTAGTGTATGGCAGGGCACAGGAAGTTGTTCCTATGGCACCTACACCAATTGAAGTGGAAGCTTATGATATTAATCATGAAACTTCGGATCAAGTCACTACCAAACCTCGTGGGATGACAAGGATGCGTACTACTTCAGAGTGGTACGTAATCCTGTCTTGGAAGTCATGTTGCTAGACAACAATGAACCTACGAGCTATGGAGAAGAGATGGTGGGCCCGGATTCCGATAAATGGCTCGAGACCATAAAATCCGAGAGAGGATCCATGTATGAAAACAAAGTGTAGACTTTGGCAGAGCGGCTCGATGGTCGTAATTCTATTGAGTACAGATGGATTTTAAAAGGAAGACGGACAATGATGGTAAGTATCACCATTAAGAAAGCTCGACTTGTCGTTAAGATGTTTTTCGACAAGTTCAAGGAGTTGACTACGATGAGACTTTCTCACTCGTAGCGATGCTAAGAGTCTGTTGGAATTATATTAGCAATTACTGCATCATTTATGAAATCTTGTAGATAGGATGTCAAAACATTGTTTCCTCGACGACTTTTCTTGAGGAAAGGTTGTATGTGATACTACCGGAAGGTTTTGTCAATCCTGAAAGATGCTAATAAGTATGCAAAGCTCTAGCAATCCTTCTAAGGACTGGAGTAAGCATCTCGGAGTTGGAATGTATGCTTTGATGATGATCAAAGATTTTGGGTTTATACAAAGTTTATGAGAAACTTGTATTTCCAAAAGGGTGAGTGGGAGCACTATAGAATTTCTAATGAGTATATATTGTTGACATATTGTTGATCAGAAATGACATAGAATTTCTGGAAAGCATATAGGGTTATTTGGAAAGTGTTTTCAATGGAAAGCCTAGATTAAGCTACTTGAACATTGAGCATCAAGATCTATAAGGATAGATCAAAACTCTTAATGGTACTTTCAAATGAGCACATACCTTGACATGATCTTGAAGGTGTTCAAGATGGATCAGTCAAAGAAGGAGTTCTTGGCTGAGTTGTAAGGTATGAAGTTAAGACTTAAAAGCTCGACCATGGCAGAATAGAGAGAAAGGACGAAGGTCGTCCCCTATACTTAAGACGTAGGCTCTACAGTATGCTATGCTGTGTACCGCACCTGAAGTGTGCCTTGCCATGAGTCAGTCAAGGGGTACAAGAGTGATCCAAGAATGGATCACAGGACAGCGGTCAAAGTTATCCTTAGTAACTAGTGGACTAAGGAATTTTCTCGATTATGGAGGTGGTAAAGGGGTTCGTCGTAAAGGGTTACGTCGATGCAAGCTTAACACCTATCCGGATAGCTCTGAGTAGAGATATCGGATACGTATAATGGAGAAACAATTTAGAATAGCTCCAAGTAGAACAGTTATTTGGAATAGCTCCAAAGAGAACGTGGTAGCTGCATCTAGGAGATGACATAGAGATTTGTAAAGCACACACGGATCTGAAAGGTTCAGACCCGTTGACTATAACATCTCTCACAAGCATAACATGATCAAACCCAGAACTCATCGAGTGTTAATCACATGGTAATGTGAACTAGATTATTGACTCTAGTAAACTCTTTGGGTGTTAGTCACATGGGGATGTGACCTTGAGTGTTAATCACATATCGACGTGAACTAGATTATTGACTCTAGTGCAAGTGGGAGACTGTTGGAAATATGCCCTAGAGGCAATAATAAAAGTATTATTATTATATTTCCTTGTTCATGATAATTGTCTTTTGTTCATGCTATAACTGTATTATCCGGAAATCGTAATACACGTGTGAATACATAGACCACAATCTGTCCCTGGTGAGCCTCTAGTTGACTAGCTCGTTGTGATCAACAGATAGTCATGGTTTCCTGGCTATGGACATTGGATGTCGTTGATAACGGGATCACATCATTAGGAGAATGATGTGATGGACAAGACCCAATCCTAAGCCTAGCACAAAGATCGTGTAGTTCGTATGCTAAAGCTTTTCTAATGTCAAGTATCTTTTCCTTAGACCATGAGATTGTGCAACTCCCGGATACCGTAGGAATGCTTTGGGTGTACCAAACGTCACAACGTAACTGGGTGGCTATAAAGGTGCATTACAGGTATCTCCGAAAGTGTCTGTTGGGTTGGCACGAATCGAGACTGGGATTTGTCACTCCGTGTAAACGGAGAGGTATCTCTGGGCCCACTCGGTAGGACATCATCATAATGTGCACAATGTGATCAAGGAGTTGATCACGGGATGATGTGTTACAGAACGAGTAAAGAGACTTGCCGGTAACGAGATTGAATAGGTATCGGGATACCGACGATCGAATCTCGGGCAAGTATCGTACCGATAGACAAAGGGAATTGTATACGGGATTCATTAAGTCCTTGACATCGTGGTTCATCCGATGAGATCATCGTGGAACATGTGGGAGCCAACATGGGTATCCATATCCCGCTGTTGGATATTGACCGGAGAGTCATCTCGGTCATGTCTGCATGTCTCCCGAACCCGTAGGGTCTACACACTTAAGGTTCGGTGACGCTAGGGTTATAGAGATATTAGTATGCGGTAACCCTAAAGTTGTTCGGAGTCCCGGATGAGATCCCGGACGTCACGAGGAGTTCCGGAATGGTCCGGAGGTAAAGAATTATATATAGGAAGTGCTATTTCGGCCATCGGGACAAGTTTCGGGGTCATCGGTATTGTACCGGGACCACCGGAAGGGTCCCGGGGGTCCACCGGGTGGGGCCACCTGCCCCGGGGGGCCACATGGGCTGTAGGGGGTGCGCCTTGGCCTACATGGGCCAAGGGCACCAGCCCCAAGAGGCCCATGTGCCAAGAGAAGAGAAAAAGGGGAGAGTCCTAAAGGGGGAAGGCACCTCCGAGGTGCCTTGGGGAGGATGGACTCCTCCCCACCCTTGGCCGCACCCTTCCTTGGAGGAAGGGGCAAGGCTGCGCCCTCCCCCTCTCCCTTGGCCCTATATATAGTGGGGAAAAGGAGGAGCAATCATACCTAAGGCCTGGCGCCTCCCTCTCCCTCCCGTGACACATCTCCCTCCTCCCGCAGCGCTTAGCGAAGCCCTGTTGGAATCCCGCTACTTCCACCACGCCGTCGTGCTGCTGGATCTCCATCAACCTCTCCCTCCTCCTTGCTAGATCAAGGCATGGGAGACGTCTCCGTTCCGTACGTGTGTTGAACGCGGAGGTTCCGACCGTTCGGCGCTAGGATCATCGGTGATTTGAATCACGATGAGTACGACTCCTTCAACCCCGTTCTCTTGAACGCTTCCGCTTAGCGATCTACAAGGGTATGTAGATGCACTCTCCTTCCCCTCGTTGCTGGTTTCTCCATCGATAGATCTTGGTGACACGTAGGAAAATTTTGAATTTCTGCTCCGTTCCCCAACAAAGTAATGTTACCGTTGCTCCAAAATCCAATTGTTGTGAATGTGTTGGTTGACCATTGGCTAGACCGCGTGTCCAAAATGGTCATTTCCCAACAAGGAAGCCTGCGGCTATAAATAACCACCCGGCGCCAGCTTTTTTCGGTGGCTGCTCCGTTTGATTCTAAGAAGATTGTTGAGCAACACCATCTCTGAGTGATCTAAGTTTAAAATCCACCGAGAGAAAACCGCTAGAGCCGAAGAATTAGATAGTGGTTCAGTATCACTCGAATCCAAGTCTAGTACGCTCCACCAATTACTCTTGAGAGTTGCAAACTCTTTAGATGGTTAGGTGTCAATTTCTTCAGAGACCAAGAGTGATTGTGGTTCTCAAAGAAGAAGTCTATAAAGGTTCGGACATCGCCTCAGTTATCTACCACGAGTGATCGGCTTTGGTTGATGAACCAATTGCCGAGGAGAATAGGGTGAAGAGAGTTTATCTTCCGTGTTATGTCACAACCCCTCCAGCCAGACATGGTCCTTGTGCAGAAAAACAAACTGGTCGGACAAATACCTTGTCACCATCGAGCATCACTGGTTACCTCCGCTACCCATGTTTACATTCGATATGTTTTCCTTCATGTGATTAGTCTCGATGCATATTTTAGTTTCCATTTGGTACATAGTTATAGCTCGCTGCAGTTTGTTTTCCATTCGCTCCGCTTCTGGGTTCCGAGAGTTTTGAGATTTCCGAAGAAATATTAGAACTCCCATTCACCCCCCCCCCCCTCTGGTAGACATGCTTCGTTCCTACAGACCCCCTCCTTTTTATTTAACCTAATTTACCTCTAGATTAATCCTGAGGCAATGACACATGGGACCCATATACACTATTTATATGTTGACCAATAAACCTTTGACTGGGTCAACCCAGCCCTCTAGCCCCACCAGTGATACATAGTGGCTAGGTGTTGTTGTGTACAAAATGTAATTAACATTTTAATTCGAATTAATAATACTTTCAAAAAACTCTTAAAACTTTGGAAAATCATTTAAAATAATCCGTCAGTCAGATAAAAAAATTTATATATATATATGAAAGTTGATCTTAAAAATAAGACGAATTCGAGTATGCCACCCACATACCTATCACATGTCTATAACACTGCAAACATGGAACCTTCCCCTATGGATCGTCTAACCGATAAATGCTGGAGCCGAGAAAATATTCGCGGGTATTTTCCCGCTTCGTCTACTAATAGCAAGACTTCACCCATGTCCTCAGGAACAAATGTAACTACTCACAAAGCATATTCATGTTCATAATCAGAGGTGTAATAATATGCATAAAGGATCTGAACATATGATCTTCCACCAAGTATCAACTAGAAGGAGTAATCAACACTACTAGCAACCCACAGGTACCAATTTGTGGTTTTGATAAAAGATTGGATACAAGAGATGAACTAGGGTTTTGAGATGAGATGGTGCTGGTGAAGATGTTGATGGAGATTGACCCCCTCCCGATGAGAGGATCGTTGGTGATGACGTTGGTGATGATTTCCCCCTCTCGGAGGGAAGTGTCCCCGGCAGAACAGCTCCGCCAGAGCTCTAGATTGATTCTGCCAAGGTTCCGCCTCATGGAGGCGGAGTTTCGTCCCGTAAGCTTGCCCACGATTTTTCCAGGACAAAACCCTTCATATAGCAGAAGATGGACGCCGGAGGCCCACCAGGGGGCCCAGGAGATAGGGGGCGCGCCCCTAGGGGGGCACCCCCTGTCTCCTGGACAGGGTGTGGGCCCCTTGGCCTATTTCTTTTGCTCATGAATTCTTATTAAATCCAAAAGGTTGTTTTGTGGAGTCTCAGGTCTTTTGGAGTTGTGCAGAATAGGTTTCCAATGTTTGCTCCTTTTCCAGCCAGAATTCCAGCTGTCGGCATTCCCCCTCTTCATGGTAAACCTTGTAAAATAAGAGAGAATAGCCATAAGTATTGAGATATAATGTGTAATAATAGCCCATAATGCAATAAATATTGATATAAAATCACGATGCAAAATGGACGTATCAAGTCCCCCAAGCTTAGACCTCGCTTGTCCTCAAGCGGAAGCCGAAATCGAAAAATATGTCCACATGTTTAGAGATAGAGGTGTCGATAAAAATAAAATACGGACATGGGGGCATCATGATCATTCTAATAACAACAACATATATGGATTTTGTCATATGATTTTCTATGTTCAAGTAATAAGAAATTCACAATGTCAAGTATGGTTCAAAAACTTCATTGGGAACTAACAAACTATAATCTCAGTCATTGAAGCAATTACAATTTATCGTAACATCAGAAAGAGTCAATAATAGAGCTTCTCAGCAAGCTCACATACTCAACCATCTCGTAGTCTCCCATAATTGTTAACACTCATGCAATACTTGTGGTTATAAAGTTTTAGCCGGACACTGAGAAAGATAGGGGCTTATTGTGTTGCCTCCCAACATATTCACCTTTAGGTGATGTCAACAATAATAGCCTATGCCAACTTACATCCAATTGGATATATATATATCATGATCTTTAAAACACGAGGAGCTTGCCAAAGGATAAAATGAAAAAGGGAAAGGTGAGGATCACCTTGACTCAAGCATAAAGTAAGAACATAAAGTAAAAGATAGGCCCTTCGCAGAGGGAAGCAGAGGTTGTCATGCGCTTTAGGGTTGGATAAACAAAATCTTAATGCAAAAGAACGTCACTTTATATTGCCCCTTGTATGTGGACCTTCATTATGCAATCCGTCGCTTTTATTACTTCCACAACAAGTTCGTACAAAGCTTATTTTCTCTGCACTAATAAGTCATGCATATTTAGAGAGCAATTTTTATTGCTTGCACCAATGACAACTTACTTGAAGGATCTTACTCGATCCATAGGTAGGTATGGTGGACTCTCATGGCAAAACTGGGTTTAAGGATATTTGGAAGCACAAGTAGTATCTCTACTTAGTGCAAGGAATTTGGCTAGCATGAGGGGGAAAGGCAAGCTCAACATGTTTGGAAGGTCAATGACAATATACTTTAACTGAGATGTCGGAAAAAAATAAACCATTACGTTGTCTTCCTTGTCCAATGTCAACTCTTTTAGCATGTCATACTTAATGAGTGCTTCACAATCATAAAAGATGTCCAAGATAATATATTTATATGTGAACCCCTCTTTCCTTATCACTTCCTATTAATTGCAACGATGACCAGGGCTACGTTCATCAACTCTTAACAATTTTTATGCCTCATACTTTCTATGTGTGAAGTTATCACTATCCATAAGATCAATATGAACTCTTTTGTTCTTTCTACTTTCTCAAGATCATAGCAACATAGCAAAGCCCTTGACTCAACACTAATCTTTATTATAGATAGCACATGGACTCGCTTACATAAAGAGATCACAATGCAAAACTCAAAACTACTTGATAACAGAACCTCGAACTAATAAATCAAGATACTACTAAAAGGATCGAACTAAATAAAGCGGTAAAGATAGGAGTGTGATGGTGATACGATACCGGGGCACCTCCCCCAAGCTTGGCAGTTTCCAAGGGGAGTGCCCATACCCATGTGATTATTTCTTCGGAGGTGGTGAAGTAGGAGTTGTTGATGAAGTAGGCTTGTCATCCATCTTCCAAGGCATAGGCTCTCCATCATAAAAGGATGATCGAGTCTCCGGGATCCTTAAATCTGCAGCCAAACTCATTCGCTTGAATCTATATTCATACTCACAGTTCTGGTTTTGCAGGTCATAAATCTGGCCTTGGAGGTGCTCGATTTTCTCTTGAAGCTTGAAGATGGCCTCCCCAGTGACTTTGGCATCCAGCTTGTAGTTGTTGGTGAACTCCGTGATCATCATCTGGTTGGCGTTGAGTCCACGCTCCACCATGCCTTGACACTTGAAAACTTCTTGTTCCATGGCTTCGAGCTTTGTCACCATGCTCCCGGTACGCCTTGGTCCCTCCACATCGCGGATGTGCAGCACCCCCTCACGCATCCCAATGGTTTGAGGGTGATGCGGCACCTCTGCAAGATAGGGGTTGATAACCCTCTCGAAAAACTTGTCCTTGGGAGCGCTTGAAGACGACATGATGCTCTAGATCTGAAACAGAAACACCTCGAAATGAAAACAGAGGATATTTGCGTGATACGGTGGTCAAAACCTTCGGGAGTATATATAATGAATTTTTACCGACCAAAATACGTAACATACAAGAAAACGGAGTCCGGGAGGCACACGAGGTGCCCACGAGATAGGGGGCGCACCCTACAGGGGGGCGCGCCCTCCTCTCTCGTGGTTGCCTCGTGTCCCTTTCGGACTACTTCTTTCTTCCTAAAATCCTTAAATAATCCAAAACTAATGAAAATTGTCATTAGAATTGTTTTGGAGTCGGTTTACTTACCGTACCACGTACCTATGCCTTTTCGGAGTCTGGAACATTTTGGAAAGTGTCTCTTATGTATTCCTCAGGGGTTATTGTTTCAATAATATTAGTTTCAACATTGATAGGATTACCTGAAATATAATGTTTAATTCTTTGACCGTTTACCACCCTCGGATTTGTGCCTTCAAAGTTGTTGATTTTTATAGCACCAGAACGATAGACCTCCTTGATAACGTAGGGACCTTCCCGTTTTGAGAGAAGTTTTCCTGCAAAAAATCTTAAATGAGAGTTGAATAATAACACATAATCTCCTACGTTAAACTCACGCTTTTGTATCCTTTTATCATGCCAGCGTTTGACTTTTTCTTTGAAAAGCTTTGCATTCTCATATGCTTGGGTTCGCCATTCATCAAGTGAGCTAATATCAAATAACCTTTTCTCACCAGCAAGTTTGAAGTCATAATTAAACTCTTTAATAGCCCAATATGCTTTATGTTCAAGTTCAAGAGGTAAATGGCATGCTTTTCCATAAACCATATTATATGGAGACATACCCATAGGATTTTTGTATGCAGTTCTATAGGCCCATAATGCATCATCAAGTTTTTTGGACCAATTCTTTCTAGATCTATTCACAATCTTTTGCAAAATTAATTTGAGCTCTCTATTGCTCAACTCTACTTGACCACTAGACTGCGGGTGATAAGGAGATGCAATTCTATGATTGACGTCATACTTAGCAAGCATCTTACGAAAAGCACCATGAATAAAGTGTGAACCACCATCAGTCATAAGATATCTAGGGACTCCAAACCTTGGAAAAATAACTTCTTTAAGCATTTTAATAGAAGTGTTATGATCAGCACTACTAGTTGGAATAGCTTCTACCCACTTAGTAACGTAATCAACAGCAACTAAAATATGTGTATAACCATTGGAGGCAGGAGAAGGTCCCATATAATCAAAGCCCCAAACATCAAACGGTTCAATGACAAGAGAATAATTCATAGGCATTTCTTGACGTCTACTGATGTTACCTATTCTTTGACATTCATCACAAGATACGACAAACTTACGAGCATCTTTGAAAAGAGTAGGCCAATAAAAACCAGATTGTAGTACCTTGTGTGCAGTTCTATCTCCAGCGGGGTGTCCTCCATAGGATTCAGAGTGACACTTGCGTTGGATTTGTTCTTGTTCATGCTCAGGCACACAACGTCTAATAATACCATCTACTCCTTCTTTATAAATATGTGGATCATCCCAGAAGTAATGTTTTAAATCATAAAAGAACTTTTTCTTTTGCTGGTATGTGAAACTAGGCGGTATATATTTAGCAACAATGTAATTACCATAGTCAGCATACCAAGGGGCAGTACGAGAAGTATTGATGACCGCTAATTGTTCATCAGGAAAGCTATCATTAATAGGCAGTGGGTCATCAAGAACATTTTCTAGCCTAGACAAGTTGTCTGCAACGGGGTTCTCGGCTCCTTTCCTATCAACAATATGCAAGTCAAACTCTTGGAGCAAGAGAACCCATCTAATGAGTCTAGGCTTAGGATCTTTCTTTTCCATAAGATATTTAATAGCAGCATGATCAGTGTGAATAGTAACTTTGGAATCAACAATATAAGGTCTAAACTTATCACATGCAAACACAACTGCTAAGAATTCTTTTTCAGTGGTAGCATAATTTCTCTGGTCAGTATCAAGAGTCTTGCTAGCATAATGGATAACATTCAATTTCTTATCGACTCTTTGCCCTAAAACAGCCCCTACAGCATAATCACTAGCATCGCACATAATTTCAAAAAGCAAATTCCAATCAGGTGGCTCAACAATAGGTGCAATAAGCAAAGCTTTCTTAAGTGTTTCAAATGCTTCTACACAATCATCATCAAAGACAAAAGGAATATCTTTTTGCAATAAGTTAGTTAGAGGCCTAGAGATTTTAGAAAGGTTCTTAATGAACCTCCTATAAAAACCGGCATGACCAAGGAAACTTCTTATACCTTTTATGTCCTTGGGACATGGCATCTTTTCAATAGCATCAACTTTGGCTTTATCAACTTCAATACCTCTCTCGGAGATCTTGTGCCCCAAGGTAATGCCTTCATTAACAATAAAGTGACACTTTTCCCAATTCAGGACGAGACTAGTGTCTTCGCATCTTTGCAAAACTCGATCAAGGTTGCTCAAACAATCATCAAAAGAGGATCCATAGGCAGAGAAGTCATCCATGAATACCTCACAAATCTTTTCACAAAAATCAGAAAATATAGCCATCATGCATCTTTGAAAGGTAGCAGGTGCATTACATAAACCAAAAGGCATACGTCTATAAGCAAAAGTACCAAAAGGGCAAGTAAAAGTAGTTTTAGATTGATCCCCCGCTAATACAGGTATCTGAGAGAAGCCAGAATAACCGTCTAGAAAGCAAAAATGTGTGTGTTTGGATAGCCTTTCTAGCATTTCATCGATAAAGGTAAAGGGTAATGATCTTTCTTAGTAGATTTATTTAACTTACGGAAATCAATTACCATCCTATAGCCTGTAATAATTCTTTGCGGGATCAATTCATCTTTATCATTAGGAACAATGGTAATACCTCCCTTTTTAGGGACACAATGGACAGGGCTTACCCATTCACTATCAGCAACGGGATAAATAATACCTGCCTCAAGGAGTTTTAGTATCTCATTTCTTACCACTTCCTTCATTTTGGGATTTAATCATCTTTGAGGATCTCTAACTGGTTTGGCATCTTTCTCCACTAAAATTTTGTGTTGACATAATGTGGGACTAGTGCCTTTAAGATCAACCAGGGTATATCCAATAGCAGCTTGGTGCCTCTTCAGAGTTTTCAATAATCTTTCTTCTTCTTTCTCTGAAAGGTTAGCACTAATAATAACAGGATATATTTCTTTTTCATCAAGATAAGCATACTTAAGATTATCAGGTAATGGTTTGAGTTCAAACACGGGATCACCCTTGGGTGGAGGGGGATCCCCAAGAATTTCAACGGGAAGATTATGTTTCAGCATAGGTTCTTGTTTCAGGAACACTTCATCTATTTCTTCCCTTTCCTTCATAAACATATTCTTTTCATGGTCAAGCAAATATTGTTCTAACGGATCAGTTGCAGGAACAGCAATGGAAGCAAGACCAATAATTTCATCCTTACTAGATGGTTCCTTTTCACGATGTTGTCTACTAAACTTAGTGAAATTAAACTCATGAGACATACCATCTAAGCCAATAGTGAAGATATTCTTTTCACAATCAATCTTAGCACTAGCAGTATTCAAGAAGGGTCTACCAAAAATAATGGGACAAAAATCATCTTGTGGGGAACCAAGAACAAGAAAATCAGCAGGGTATTTAATCTTCCCACACAAGACTTCAACATCTTTAACAATCCCAATAGGTTTAATGGTGTCCCTATTGGCAAGCTTAATAGTAACATCAATATCTTCTAATTCAACAGGTGCAATATCGTGCATAATTTCTTTATAAAGATCATAAGGTATCGCATTAGCACTAGCACCCATATCACATAAGCCATGATAACAATGATCTCCTATTTTAACAGAAATAACAGGCGTGCCTACAACAGGTCTACGTGTCTTAGTATCGGGTCTAGCAATATTAGAAGTTTCACCCAAGAAAGAGATAACATGCCCATATAAGTCCTCATCCAAGAGATCTTTAATCATAGCAATACCAGGTTCAACATTAATTTGCTCAGGAGGTGTATAGGTCCTAGTATTACTCTTACGAACAACAGTCGAAGCTTTAACATGATCTTTTTGTTGGGGAACGTAGTAATTTCAAAAAAAATCCTGCGCACACGCAAGATCATGGTGATGTATAGCAACGAGAGGGGAGAGTGTTGTCCACGTACCCTCATAGACCAAAATTGGAAGCATTAGAACAACGCGGTTGATGTAGTCGTATGTCTTCACGATCCGACCGATCCAAGTACCGAACGTACGGCACCTCCGAGTCCAGCACACGTTCAGCTCGATGATGATCCTCGGACTCTGATCCAGCAGGGTGTTGGGGAAGAGTTCCATCAGCACGACGGCATGGTGACGGTGACGATGTTCTACCGATGCAGGGCTTCGCCTAAGCACCGCTACGATATGACCGAGGTGGAATATGGTGGAGGGGGGCACCGCACACGGCTAAGGAACGATCACGAAGATCAACTTGTATGTTATGGGGTGCCCCCTGCCCCCGTATATAAAGGAGGGATGGGGGAGGTGCGGCCGGCCCCTAGGGGTGCGCCTGGAGGAGTCCTACTCCCACCGGGAGTAGGACTCCCCCCTCTTGCCTTGTTGGAGAAGGAAGGGGGAAGGGGGAAAGAGGAAAGGGGGGCGCCGCCCCCCCTCCTCCTTGTCCTATTCGGACTAGGGGGGAGGGGTGTGGCCTGCCCTGGCCGGCCCTCCTCTTCTCCCTTAGGGCCCATGTAGGCCCATTAACCCCCGGGGGGGTTCCAGTAACCCCCCGGTACTCCGGTAAAATCCCGATTTCACCCGGAACGATTCCGATATCCAAATATAGGCTTCCAATATATCAATCTTTATGTCTCGACCATTTCGAGACTCCTCGTCATGTCCGTAATCACATCCGGGACTCCGAACAACCTTCGGTTCATCAAAAACTATAAACTCATAATATAACTGTCATTGTAATGTTAAGCGTGCGGACCCTACGGGTTCGAGAACTATGTAGACATGACCTAGAACAGTTTCCGGTCAATAACCAATAGCGGAACCTGGATGCTCATATTGGCTCCTACATATTCTACGAAGATCTTTATCGGTCAAACCGCATAACAACATACGTTGTTCCCTTTGTCATCGGTATGTTACTTGCCCAAGATTCGATCGTCGGTATCCAATACCTAGTTCAATCTCGTTACCGGCAAGTCTCTTTACACATTACGTAATGCATCATTCCGTAACTAACTCATTAGCTACATTGCTTACAAGGCTTATAGTGATGTGCATTACCGAGAGGGCCCAGAGATACCTCTCCGACAATCAGAGTGACAAAACCTAATCTCGAAATATGCCAACTCAACATGAACCTTTGGAGACACCTATAGAGCTCCTTTATAATCACCCAGTTATGTCGTGACATTTGGTAGCACACAAAGTGTTCCTATGGTAAACGGGAGTTGCATAATCTCATAGTTATGGGAACTTTGTATAAGTCATGAATAAAGCAATAGCAACATACTAGACGATCAAGTGCTAAGCTAACAGAATGGGTCGAGTCAATCACATCATTCTCCTAATGATGTGATCCCATTTAATCAAATGACAACACATGTCTATGGTTAGGAAACATAACCATCCTTGATTAATGAGCTAGTCAAGTAGAGGCATACTAGTAACATTAAGTTTGTCTATGTATTCACACATGTATCATGTTTCCGGTTAATACAATTATAGCATGAATAATAAACATTTATCATGATACGAGGAAATAAATAATAACTTTATTATTGCCTCTAGGGAATATTTCCTTTATTCTCCCACTTGCACTAGAGTCAATAATCTAGATTACACAGTAATGATTCTAACACCCATGGAGTCTTGGTGCTGATCATGTTTTGCTCGTGAAAGAGGCTTAGTCAATGGGTCTGCAACATTCAGATCCGTATGTATCTTGCAAATCTCTATGTCTCCCACCTGGACTTGGTCCCAGATGGAATTGAAGCGTCTTTTGATATGCTTGGTCCTCTTGTGAAATCTGGATTCCTTTGCCAAGGCAATTGCACCAGTATTGTCACAGAAGATCTTCATTGGTCCCGATGCACTAGGTATGACACCTAGATCAGAAATGAACTCCTTCATCCAGACTCCTTCATTCACTGCTTCTGAAGCAGCTATGTACTCCTCTTCGCATGTAGATCCCACCACGACGCTTTGTTTAGAACTGCAACAACTGACAGCTCCACCGTTCAATATAAACACGTATCCAGTTTGCGATTTAGAATCGTCCGGATTAGTGTCAAAGCTTGCATCGACGTAACCATTTACGACTAGCTCTTTGTCACCTCCATAAACGAGAAACATATCCTTAGTCCTTTTCAGGTATTTCAGGATATTCTTGACCACTGGCCAGTGATCCACTCCTGGATTACTTTGGTACATCCCTGATAAACTTATTGCTAAGCATACATCAGGTCTGGTACACCGCATTGCATACATGATAGAGCCTATGGCTGAAGCATAGGGAACATCTTTCATTTTCTCTCTATCTTCTGCTGTGGTCGGGCATCGAGTCTGACTCAACTTCACACCTTGTAATACAGGCAAGAACCCTTTCTTTGCTTGATCCATTTTGAACTTTTTCAAAACTTTATCAAGGTATGTGCTTTGTGAAAGTCCAATTAAGCGTCTTGATCTATCTCTATAGATCTTGATGCCCAATATGTAAGCAGCTTCACCGAGGTCTTTCATTGAAAAACTTTTATTCAAGTATCCCTTTATGCTATCCAGAAATTCTATATCATTTCCAATTAACAATATGTCATCTACATATAATATCAGAAATGCTACAGAGCTCCCACTCGCTTTCTTGTAAATATAGGCTTCTCCAAAAGTCTGTATAAAACCATATGCTTTGATCACACTATCAAAGCGTTTATTCCAACTCCGAGATGCTTGCACCAGTCCATAGATGGATCGCTGGAGCTTGCACACTTTGTTAGCACCTTTTGGATGCATCATATACAACTCTTCTTCCAGAAATCCATTCAAGAATGCAGTTTTGACATCCATTTGCCAAATTTCATAATCATAAAATGCGGCAATTGCTAACATGATTCGGACAGACTTAAGCATCACTACGGGTGATAAAGTCTCATCGTAGTCAACTCCTTGAACTTGTCGAAAACCTTTCGCAACAAGTCGAGCTTTGTAGACAATTACATTACCATCAACGTCAGTCTTCTTCTTGAAGATCCATTTATTTTCGATGGCTTGCCTATCTACGGGCAAGTCAACCAAAGTCCATACTTTGTTCTCATACATGGATCTCATCTCAGATTTCATGGCCTCAAGCCATTTTGCAGAATCTGGGCTCATCATCGCTTCCTCATAGTTCGTAGGTTCGTCATGGTCAAGTAACATGACTTTCAGACTAGGATTACCGTACCACTCTGGTGCGGATTTTATTCTGGTAGACCTACGAGGTTCAGTAGTAACTTGATCTAAAGTTTCATGATCTATATCATTAGATTCCTCACTTATTGGTGTAGTTGTCACAGGAACCGGTTCTTGTGATGAACTACTTTCCAACAAGGGAGTAGGTATAGTTACCTCATCAAGTTCTACTTTCCTTCCACTCACTTCTTTCGAGAGAAACTCCTTCTCTAGAAAGGATCCGAATTTAGCAACAAAAATCTTGCCCTCGGATCTGTGATAGAAGGTGTACCCAATAGTCTCTTTTGGGTATCCTATGAAGACACATTTCTCCGATTTGGGTTCGAGCTTATCTGGTTGAAGTTTCTTCACATAAGCATCGCAGCCCCAAACCTTAAGAAATGACAACTTTGGTTTCTTGCCAAACCATAGTTCATAACGCGTCGTCTCAATGGATTTTGATGGTGCCCTATTTAACGTGAATGCGGCCGTCTCTAAAGCGTAACCCCAAAATGAGAGCGGTAAATCAGTAAGAGACATCATAGATCGCACCATATCGAGTAAAGTACGATCACGACGTTCGGACACACCATTTCGTTGTGGTGTTCCGGGTGGCGTGAGTTGCGAAACTATTCCGCATTGTTTCAAATGTAAACCAAACTTGTAACTCAAATATTCTCCTCCACGATTAGATCGTAGAAATTTTATTTTCTTGTTATGATGATTTTCCACTTCACTCTGAAATTCTTTGAACTTTTCAAATGTTTCAGACTTGTGTTTCATCAAGTAGATATACCCATATCTGCTCAAATCATCTATGAAGGTGAGAAAATAACGATACCCACCGCAAGCTTCAATATTCATTGGACCACATACATCAGTATGTATGATTTCCAGTAGATCGGTTGCTCGCTCCATACTTCCGGAGAACGGCGTTTTAGTCATCTTGCCCATGAGGCACGGTTCGCAAGTACCAAGTGATTCATAATCAAGTGATTCCAGAAGTCCATCAGTATGGAGTTTCTTCATGCGCTTTACACCGATATGACCTAAATGGTAGTGCCACAAATAAGTTGCACTATCATTATCAACTCTGCATCTTTTGATTTCAACATTATGAATATGTGTATCACTACTATCGAGATTCAATAACAATAGACTACTCTTCAAGGGTGCACGACCATAAAAGATATTACTCATATAAATAGAACAACCATTATTCTCTGATTTAAATGAATAACCGTCTCGCATCAAACAAGATCCAGATATAATGTTCATGCTTAACGCTGGCACCAAATAACAATTATTTAGGTCTAAAACTAATCCCGATGGTATATGTAGAGGTAGCGTGCTGACCGCGATCACATCGACTTTGTAACCATTTCCCACGTGCATCGTCACCTCGTCCTTAGCCAATCTTCGCTTAATCCGTAGTCCCTGTTTCGAGTTGCAAATATTAGCAACAGAACTAGTATCAAATACCTAGGTGCTACTACGAGCATTAGTAAGGTACACATCAATAACATGTATATCACATATACCTTTGTTCACTTTGCCATCCTTCTTATCCGCCAAATACTTGGGGCAGTTCCGCTTCCAGTGTCCAGTTTGCTTGCAGTAGAAGCACTCAATCTCAGGCTTAGGTCCAGACTTGGGTTTCTTCTCTTGAGCAGCAACTTGTTTACTGTTCTTCTTGAAGTTCCCCTTCTTCTTCCCTTTGCCCTTTTTCTTGAAACTGGTGGTCTTATTGACCATCAACACTTGATGCTCCTTCTTGATTTCTACCTCCGCAGCTTTCAGCATTGCAAAGAGCTCGGGAATAGTCTTGTCCATCCCTTGCATATTATAGTTCATCAGAAAGCTCTTGTAGCTTGGTGGCAGTGATTGAAGAATTCTGTCAATGACACTATCATCAGGAAGATTAACTCCCAGTTGAATCAAGTGATTATTATACCCAGACATTTTGAGTATATGTTCACTGACAGAACTATTCTCCTCCATCTTACAGCCATAGAACTTATTGGAGACTTCATATCTCTCAATCCAGGCATTTGCTTGAAATATTAACTTCAACTCCTGGAACATCTCATATGCTCCATGACGTTCAAGATGTCGTTTAAGACCCGGTTCCAAGCCGTAAAGCATGGCACACTGAACTATCGAGTAGTCATCAGCTTTGCTCTGCCAGACGTTCTTAACGTTGTCAGTTGCATCTGCAGCAGGCCTGGCACCAAGCGGTGCTTCCAGGACGTAATTCTTCTGTGCAGCAATGAGGATAATCCTCAGGTTACGGACCCAGTCGGTGTAATTGCTACCATCATCTTTCAACTTAGCTTTCTCAAGGAATGCATTAAAATTCAACAGAACAACAGCACGAGCCATCTATCTACAACAAACATAGACAAGCAAAATACTATCAGGTACTAAGTTCATGATAAATTTAAGTTCAATTAATCATATTACTTAAGAACTCCCACTTAGACAGACATCTCTCTAGTCATCTAAGTGATCACATGATCCAAATCAACTAAACCATGTCCGATCATCACGTGAGATGGAGTAGTTTCAATGGTGAACATCACTATGTTCATCATATCTACTATATGATTCACGTTCGACCTTTCGGTCTCCGTGTTCCGAGGCCATATCGGTATATGCTAGGCTCGTCAAGTTTTAACCTGAGTATTCTGCGTGTGCAACTGTTTTGCACCCGTTGTATTTGAACGTAGAGCCTATCACACCTGATCATCACGCGGTGTCTCAGCACGAAGAACTTTCACAAAGGTGCATACTCAGGGAGAAAACTTCTTGATAATTTAGTGAGAGATCATCTTAAAATGCTACCGTCAATCAAAGCAAGATAAGATGCATAAAGGATAAACATCACATGCAATCAATATAGGTGATATGATATGGCCATCATCATCTTGTGCTTCAGATATCCATCTCCGAGGCATCGTCGTGATCACCATCGTCACCGGCGCGACACCTTGATCTCCATCGTAGCATCGTTGTCGTTACGCCATCTATTGCTTCTACGACTATCGCTACCGCTTAGTGATAAAGTAAAGCAATTACAAGGCGTTTGCATTTCATACAATAAAGCGACAACCATATGGCTCCTGCCAGTTGCCGATAACTCCGGTTACAAAACATGATCATCTCATACAATAAAATATAGCATCACGTCTTGACCATATCACATCACAACATGCCCTGCAAAAACAAGTTAGACGTCCTCTACTTTGTTGTTGCAAATTTTACGTGGCTGCTACGGGCTGAGCAAGAACCGTTCTTACCTACGCATCAAAACCACAACGATAGTTTGTCAAGTTAGTGATGTTTTAACCTTCGCAAGGACCGGGCGTAGCCACACTCGGTTCAACTAAAGTTAGAGAAACAGACACCCGCTAGCCACCTGTGTGCAAAGCACGTCGGTAGAACCAGTCTCGCGTAAGCGTAAGCGTAATGTCGGTCCAGGCCGCTTCATCCAACAATACCGCCGAACCAAAGTATGACATGCTGGTAAGCAGTATGACTTGTATCGCCCACAACTCATTTGTGTTCTACTCATGCATATAACATCAACGCATATAACCTAGGCTCTGATGCCACTCTTGGGGAACGTAGTAATTTCAAAAAAAAACTCCTACGCACACGCAAAATCATGGTGATGTATAACAACGAGAGGGGGGAGTGTTCTCCATGTACCCTCGTAGACCGAAAGCAGAAGCGTTAGAACAACGCGGTTGATGTAGTCGTATGTCTTCATGATCCGACCGGTCCAAGTAACGAACGTACGGCACCTCCGAGTTCAGCACACGTCCAGCTCGATGACGATCCCTGGACTCTGATCCAGCAGGGTGTCAGGGAGGAGTTCTGTCAGCACGACGGCATGGTGACGGTGATGATGTTCTACCAACGCAGGGCTTCGCCTAAGCACCGCTATGATATGACCGAGGTGGAATATGGTGGAGGGGGGCACCGCACACGGCTAAGGAACGATCACGAAGATCAACTTGTATGTTATGGGGTGCCCCTGCCCCCGTATATAAAGGAGGGAGGGGAGGTGCGGCCGGCCCCTAGGGGTGCGCCTGGAGGAGTCCTACTCCCACCGGGAGTAGGACTCCCCCCTCTTGCCTTGTTGGAGAAGGAAGGGGGAAGGGGGAAAGAGGAAAGGGGGGCGCCCCCCCCCCCCCTTCCTTGTCCTATTCATACTAGGTGGGAGGGGGCGTGTGGCCTGCCTTGGCCAGCCCTCCTCTTCTCCCTTAGGGCCCATGTAGGCCCATTAACCCCCGGGGGGGTTCCAGTAACCCCCCGGTACTCCGGTAAAATCCCGATTTCACCCGGAACGATTCCGATATCCAAATATTGGCTTCCAATATATCAATCTTTATGTCTCGACCATTTCGAGACTCCTCGTCATGTCCGTGATCACATCCAGGACTCCGAACAACCTTCGGTACATCAAAAACTATAAACTCATAATATAACTGTCATCGTAACGTTAAGCGTGCGGACCCTACGGGTTCGAGAACTATGTAGACATGACCTAGAACAGTTTCCGGTCAATAACCAATAGCGGAACCTGGATGCTCATATTGGCGCCTACATATTCTACGAAGATATTTATCGGTCAAACCGCATAACAACATACGTTGTTCCCTTTGTCATCGGTATGTTACTTGCCCGAGATTCGATCGTCGGTATCCAATGCCTAGTGCAATCTCATTACCGGCAAGTCTCTTTACTCGTTACGTAATGCATCATTCCGTAACTAACTCATTAGCTACATTGCTTGCAAGGCTTATAGTGATGTGCATTACCGAGAGGGCCTAGAGATACCTCTCCGACAATCAGAGTGACAAAACCTAATCTCAAAATACGCCAACTCAATATGAACCTTTGGGGACACCTGTAGAGCTCCTTTATAATCACCCAGTTACGTTGTGACATTTGGTAGCACACAAAGTGTTCCTCTGGTAAACGGGAGTTGCATAATCTCATAGTTATAGGAACTTTGTATAAGTCATGAATAAAGCAATAGCAACATACTAAACGATCAAGTGCTAAGCTAACGGAATGGGTCAAGTCAATCACATCATTATCCTAATGATGTGATCCCATTTAATCAAATGACAACACATGCCTATGGTTAGGAAACATAACCATCTTTGATTAATGAGCTAGTCAAGTAGAGGCATACTAGTGACATTAAGTTTGTCTATGTATTCACACATGTATCATGTTTCCGGTTAATACAATTATAGCATGAATAATAAACATTTATCATGATATGAGCAAATAAATAATAACTTTATTATTGCCTCTAGGGCATATTTCCTTCACTTTTATCCTAACAGGAAAAGGAGGTTTTTCAACATAAGCAGCAGGAATAATAGGATCACTATATGTAATAGTCTTCTCTTCGACTATAATAGGTGCAACTACTTTCACTTCAACAGGAGGATTATATTTAAACCACTTCTCTTTAGGGAGATCAACGTGAGTAGCGAAAGTTTCACAAAAAGTAGCTACTATCTCAGAGTCAAGTCCATACTTAGAGCTAAATCCACGGAAGACATCGGTATCCATAAAAGATTTAACACAATCAAACTTAGGTGTCATACCTGACTCCTTACCATCGTCAGAACCCCAATCTTTAGAGTTGCGTTTAATTCTTTCCAATAAGTCCCATTTGAAATCAATAGTCTTCAGCATATAGGAACCAGCACAGGAAGTATCGAGCAAGTTGCGATTATCAAGAGAAAGCCGAGCATACAAATTCTGAATAATCATTTCCTGAGGGAGCTCATGATTAGGGCATGAATACAACATTGACTTAAGCCTCCCCCAAGCTTGAGCGATGCTTTATCCTTCGCGAGGCCAAAAATTATATATGTAATTACGATCACGATGAACAAGATGCATAGGATAGAACTTCTGGTGAAATTCCAATTTCAATCGCTTATAATTCCAAGATCTCGTATCATCACATCGCCTATACCATGTCATTGCATCTCCCTTCAAAGATAAAGGGAAGACCTTCCTTTTGACAACATCATCGGGAATACCTGCAAGCTTAAATAATCCACAAACTTCATCCACAAAGATAAGGTGTAAGTCGGGATGCAATGTTCCGTCTCCTGCAAAAGGATTAGCTAGCAGTTTTTCTATCATACCCGAAGGAATCTCAAAGTGAATATTTTCATAAGGTTCATTAGGTTGAGGAGCATCTCTTTGCTCTTCTGGTTGGGGTGAAGTTACCCCAAACAAGCCACTCAAAGGATTAGTTTCCATAGTGACAAGTAACAGAAAATTTCAGCACACTATATAAATGTTTCCTTACCAAGTTCCACTCACCAAGAGCGCTACGCTCCCCGGCAACGGTGCCAGAAAAGAGTCTTAATGACCCACAAGTGTAGGGGATCTATCGTAGTCCTTTCGATAAGTAAGAGTGTCGAACCCAACAAGGAGCAGAAGGAAATGATAAGCGGTTTTCAGTAAGGTTTTCTCTGTAACCACTGAAATAGTAGGTGATAGATAGTTTTGTGATAAGATAAATAGTAACGAACAAAAAGTAAATAAAGTAAATAAAGTGCAGCAAGGTGGCCCAATACTTTATGTAGCAAAGGATAAGCCTGGACAAATTCTAATAATGAGGAAGGAGCTCCCGAGGACACATTGGGAATGATCGTCAAGCTAGTTTCATCACGTTCATAAGATTCGCGTTCGGTACTTTGATAATTTGATATGTGGGTGGACCGGCACTTAGGTACTGCCCTAACATGGACAAGCATCCCACTTATGATTAACCCCTATTGCAAGCGTCCGCAACTACAAAAAGGAGTATTAAGGTAAACCTAACCACAGCATTAAACATATGGGTCCATATGAACCCCAAACGAAGCAACGCATAAACTAGGGTTTAAGCTTCTGTCACTCTAGCAACCCATCATCTACTTATTACTTCCCTATGCCTTCCTCTAGGCCCAAATAATGGTGAAGTTTCATGTAGTCGACGTTCACATAACACCACTAGAGGAGAGACAACATACATCTCATCAAAATATCAAACGAATACCAAATTCACATGACTACTAATAGCAAGACTTCACCCATGTCCTCAGGAACAAACGTAACTACTCACAAAGCATATTCATGTTCATAATCAGAGGTGTAATAATATGCATAAAGGATCTGAACATATGATCTTCCACCAAGTAAACCAATTAGTATTAACTACAAGGAATAATCAACACTACTAGCAACCCACAGGTACCAATTTGTGGTTTTGATACAAGATTGGATACAAGAGATGAACTAGGGTTTTGAGATGAGATGGTGCTGGTGAAGATGTTGATGGAGATTGACCCCCTCCCAATGAGAGGATCGTTGGTGATGACGTTGGTGATGATTTCCCCCTCCCGGAGGGAAGTGTCCCCGGCAGAACAGCTTCGCCAGAGCCCTAGATTGATTCCGCCAAGGTTCCGCCTTGTGGTGGCGGAGTTTCGTCCCGTAAGCTTGCCCACGATTTTTTTCCAGGACAAAACCCTTCATATATCAGAAGATGGACGCCGGAGGCTCACCAGGGGGCCCAGGAGATAGGGGGCGCGCCCCTAGGGAGGGGCGCGCCCCCCTGTCTCCTGGACAGGGTGTGCGCCCCCTGGCCTATTTCTTTTGCTCATAAATTCTTAATAAATCCAAAATTTTGTTTCGAGGAGTATTAGGTCTTTTGGAGTTGTGTAGAATAGGTTTCCAACGTTTGCTCCTTTTCTAGCCAGAATTCCAGCTGCCGGCATTCCCCCTCTTCATGGTAAACCTTGTAAAATAAGAGAGAATAGCCATAAGTATTGAGATATAATGTGTAATAACAGCCCATAATGCAATAAATATTGATATAAAAGCATGATGCAAAATGGACGGATCAGTGATACCTCGCATCTCACTCTTGATGATTTCTCTGTAGTGTATCCAATCGGTCGTGGATCACTAATCATTTCGGCGAGCTCCCAATACACTAATGGTTTGGATATGTGATATAAGTAGGCCTCTGGCCTTTTTCGTAATAACCACCACGCGGGAATTAGTATGGGCACTCGGTGTTGTATGATTCTCCCAAAAGATCTTCACACGTCAGCAGTTGAGCGGTGTGCACCCGGTTGGACGGTAACCATATGTGCTTGTATAAGGAAGTGGGTCTGCTCCATGCTGCGTACAAAATGCGTAGGAGTGCAAAGGGCGATGGGCCCAAGACCCCTGAGCGCTTAGGATGTAAACCGGTGTGTTGACCTCTCCGCTGAGCCTAGGTAGCTAGGACTACGACATGTCGATCAGCCGAGGCTGGGCATGACCCATTAAAGTGTGTCCGGCTAGAGTTAATCGAGCCTGTTAGGTAAGTTGGTGCACCCCTACAGGGAAGTAATCTATTCGAATACCGTGTCCATGATAACGGATGCTCGGCGTTGTATCCCGATCTACTACAACCAGAACTAGATACTTGCGTTACTAAACTGATATGATGGCTCCTAGATTGCTATCTCGCGGGGTAGACGAGAAAGGATATCTGGGCATTGCTATTATTTACTTGTTGCTATATGATATGTTACTCTACTCTCTTCTATTGTCGCAAGATGTTGCAAGATGCAAGTCTTTGTTAGGCTAGGCCTTCTCCTCTATTCTGGCAATTTTGCAGTATTGTCCATAGATACAACCCCTTCCCTTTGATACTGATGCGTACTTAGCATAGATCTGATGTAAGTCTTGTGAGTACTTTGGATGAGTAGTGACGGTTGCTTTGCCACTTTTTCCCCCTTTACCCGATTGTTGTGATCAGATGACGAAGCCAAGGAACCAGCTGATCCTGCTGATGACTACTATTACTCCGACGGAGCCTACTACTACGTAGAGACCACCGACAAACAGGAGTAGCTAGGAGGCCCCAGGAAGGAGGCCTGCACCTTTTCGATCTATTTTTTAAAACTTTTAGAAAATTGTTAAAACTTTGGAAAATCATTTAAAATAATCTGTAAGTCAGATGAAAATAATTTATATATGAAAGTTGATCTGAAAAATAAGACGAATCCGAATATGCCACCCACGTACCTGTCACATGTCTCTCACACTGCAAACATGGAACCGGTGATACGTCGCATCTCACTCCTGATGATTTCTCTGTAGTGTAGCCAATCAGTCATGGATTACTGAGGGTGATTCCTCATTCACCACTCTAGATGATGACTCTATCGTGCAACACCTCAAGTTTGAACCCTTTGAGGGCGATTCCTCCAATGTCACCTTGATGGTTACATCGTGTTGGAATCCATCGAGGGTGATTCCTCAGATTCCCCCTTGATGTTATGGACACATGGATACCTTGACCTTCACCCCAGTCCCTTGTTGAAGTCGGGTCGACCCAAGGGGTACCCGCAAGAATTATTGAAGACGGGTTAACCATGAGGTACCCGTGAGATAATGACGCGGCACGATCGGGCACGCAGAGACCGCCCTAGAGAGGGATGGGTCTGGCCCTTGTTGTAAGTTCGCAAGACGGGACGACAGGATCACTGATTATTTCCGCGAGCTCCCAATGCACTAAAGGTTTGGATATGTGATCTGAGTAGGCCTCTGGCCTTTTTTCGCACTAACCACCACACGGGAATACGTATGGGCATTCGGCATCGTTCGATTGTCCCGAAAGCTCTTCGGACGTCAGAAGTTGAGCGGGGCGCACCCGGTTGGATGGTAACCGCCTGCACTTGTATAAGGAGGTGGGTATTCTCCAAGCCGTGTATGCAACGCGGAGGAGTGCAAAGGGCGATGGGCCCAGGATGTAGACTGGCGTGCTGATCTCTCTATTGAGCCTAGCAGGTAGGACTATCGTGTGTCAATCAGCCGAGGCCGGGGACCTGTTAAAGTGTGTCTGGCCGGAGTTAATCGAGCGTGTTGGGTAAGTTGGTGCACCCCTGCAGGGAAGTAATCTATTCGAATAGTTGTGTCCACGGTAAGGGACGCTCGGAGTTGTACCCCGATCTACTACAACTAGGACTGGATACTTGTGGTACTAAACTGATATTATGGCTCTAGGATCGCTTCCTCGCAGGGTAGACGAGGAAGAATCTCTAGGCTTTGCTAATATATAGTTGTTGCTATATGATATGTTACTCTACTCTCTTCTGTTGCTGCTAGACGTTGCAAGATGCTAGTCTTCGTTAGGCTAGGCCTTCCCCTCTATTATGTCAATTCTGTAGTATAGTCCACAGATACAACCCGTCCCTTTGATACTGATGCATACTTAGCATACATCTGATGTAAGTCTTGCGAGTACTTTGGATGAGTACTAACAGTTGCTTTGATACCTTTTCCCCCTTTACCCGATTGCTGCGATCAGATGACGGAGCCCAGGAGCCAGCTGATCCCGTGGATGAATACTACTACACCGACGGAGCCTACTACTACGTAGAGACAGCCGACGACCAGGAGTAGTTAGGAGGCCTCAAGCAGGAGGCCTGCGCCTTTTTGATCTAGTTGTCGTTGTTTTGGTAGCCTTGTTAAGGCAAACTGGTCTACTTATGTCTATACTTAGATATTGTTGCTTTCGCTGACTTATGTATTCGACCCTTCGTGGACCTGGCTTGTAATAAAGCTTTGTGTTTGAATTTGTGTCTTAGAGTTAGCTGTGATATCTTCCCTGAGTCTCTGATCTTGATCGTGCGCATTTGCATGTTTGATTAGTGCACGATTGAATCGGGGTGTCACACTATCGATCGATGAAGAGGGCATGGTTCAGTTTGACATGATGCTATTAAAAAATGGCATACCTTTGACGCTCAGTGTGACCAATGAGGGAGGGAGAACGTATTTCAGTGGTCAAAATTGGATTCAGATTGCCGCAGAATTAGGGATGCAAGCTGGGACGGTGTTCTTACTATTTCTTCATGAATTTGAGGAGGCCCAGGGCGGCAACAAAATCTATCTATGGTATGATGTCCCACTTGATGGTGATCGGGATGTCGTATGGGTACTGCTTGTATGGTACTAGTTAGCACTTTATATGTTGTATTGTAGTGTGTAAGTATTAAAAATTGAAGAGATTTTGAAACTGAAGTGTGCATTTGAAGTGTTCTATATATGTCTTTAGACTAACGATATTAAATATTATCAACTAAAAAAAGTAGCAACGACACACAAAAACGCTGCCGTGGCAGTATTTATTATTATTTTTGGCTTTCATAATACAACTGTGTTGATCGCAACGGGAAGCCTGCCACAGGTAAGTATATAATCAGTTGCGGGCGCGTGCCCGCCACTGATGAGGCTTTAGCAGTAGCAGTGGTGGGAGATCAGTGGCGGGTGCCCCTAAGAGGCTGGCCCGCCACTGCTGGCCTTTTTGTGACTGCCACTGCCAAGCATTTCTGTCGTAGTGTTTAAAGGAAAAAATTTAAATGTGGCATATATGAGAATTCATAAACGTGAATTCCAAATAGACGATAAAGTTATCCTGTACAAGTCTCATTTCAGACATTTTGCAGGTAAGCTTATCTCCAAATGGGAAGGACCATTAATCATCAAAGACGTTTTACGGGTCAAGAGCCATAAAAAGCAACAACGCCGAGGGCACCAAGCCAAAAGTAGTGATTGGGCAAAGACTTAAAGCACCATTGCTGGTATCCCTCTCAAAGTGAACACTGATGTTATGCATGTAATTACTCCGGAGGAATTCATGGAACATAAATTCCGGAAGACTCTTGAATGCTAAAAAGGAATAGGTACTTGAAATGGTATGGAAATCAACCATGAAAACCCGGGAAAACTACTTTTGGAAGTTTTATCAAAAATAGAAAATATATTGCCCAAAAGAGGCAACCGAGGGGGTGCCCATGGGCCCCACACTACCTGCTCACACAGACACACTGTGGCTGCATGATGTCCCTGGACGTCGCCTTTGCTCCGTCTTTCGCCCATATATTCTCCTGGTACCAAGGCATAAGGTGGTGCCCAAGTCCTAAGCAAGGCTAAATAAAAACAGCTTTGCTGAGTCATCGACTGAGACTTCGTTATGTCTTAGTCAATGCTATATTCCTTTGATCTTGCGTGGAGATTCATACACTTTTGTTCTTTTCAGTTTTTCCCTTTTTCTTCTTATACACTATATCACTTGACTGAGACTTGGTTAAGTCTGGTCGACTGAGACCTAGCCACGCCTAAATAAAAACCCTTCTAACAATTTGATTCATAATTATGGAGTGGAGAAAACCTCTTTGTTGGATAAGCCTTCAAATTGGGATATTCAACGCCCCAGGGAGATTAGTGCAGAGGAAGATTAGGCTTGGGGGCCTTCAAATAAGAAGATCGTGGAAAATATCAAATATAGCACCATCTTGCTGCAGTTGCACCTCAACCGACTTAAGGATATGGAAGAGATACTTCGAGTTTTGGAGGTAGCTGCCACAACAATTCTCCATAATAACCACCAAAGGATCAAGCACGAGTTTTTGGGTAAAGACATCCTCCTAGACTTGTTCTAAGCTATGGGGAGTGATATGTCCTTGACGTATCCATAATTTTTGTTTATTTCATGCTACAATTATATCACTTTAGCATAGTTTTAGAATCAAATTTATTATATTTTTGGTCTAATCTATTATTTTTGTGCCAGTGCGGTTGCTGTTTTAGGCTATTTTTGTACTTTTCAAGAAAATCAATTTACGAAGCTAAAAATGAAGAAAAAAAAACAGAATTCTTGGCGTGGCCACCGCTACCGTCACCTGCACTCAATACGTCGACGAGGAGACGAGGAACCATCGCTTGGTATTATAAATGCATATGAGGGTTTGGTGTACTCACTCCAGCGCCATTCTAGAAGCACGAACAAAATAACGAGCGAGTTGCTACTAAATTTAGGCTCCGTTTTTGCACCAAAAGAAAACCATAGAAACTTGGAGGATTGAATACCTATAGGATAAACTCACGCGGTGCCACTAGGAACAAATGAATGGCTGGCCAAGATTCCGACCAAAACCCTATGGAATGCATGGAGTAATCCGTAGGAATTTCGGAGAAAAACACCTCATGGTTTCTCCTCCTTGGGTTTATAACTCCCGCGATGTATCCAAACGGCAGTTTTTGGAGCATTCGCGTGTTTCAAATTTCATGTATGAATTAAAATTACGTCAAATCCCAATTTCTACAGGTTTTGCCTTCTTGGTTACGCATTTTTAGTTCCGGCGACTAAATAGGTTAGTTATTAGTTGGACAATACTGCTGTCCAAAAACGGTCCATATTGATGTGGAACAGTGATACACATACTGAGGTTGCTGTTTGGTAGCTGTACAGCCTGCAAACATACGCGTGCAGTCGCCGTCCATGGAATGCGATAAGATTTTGTTCCTAAATCGGCAAGCTAACAAAAAACATCGACATCGGTACATAGTGCATACACGTCGCATTTTCGGTTACAATTCAGTTTACCGGCTATACATCGCAAGCTGCATACAGTTAACATGACCTAACATGACCTGTTAGTTGATCATCTCACGAGGCACTGTACTGCCTTGTGAATTAAGCGTGGATGCATAGATGTAAATGCGCCGGATCCGCTGTACAAGCACAGTAACGCGGAAGGGATACAAGACACACAGAACCGAAGGCTGTGTGTAGGCCAGCCAGGCTGCTGTTCCGTTCATGGACTAGGCGTATCGGATGAGACTTGCCTGCTCCCCTCCCGTGTGCCCATCCGTACTCCCGCATACGTGGCTTGATTTGATTGGAACATATTAGACGTAGGATCTGTGGGAACTGGCTCAACCCTCTAGGGATGGCCTATCACATATATTTATAATGATACACGATATACATATTACACAGTTGGGCTACGTTACAAAGTCTAACACCCTCCCTCAATCTCAACTCACTCCTGATGCATCTAGGAGGTTGAGATTGCGCCTACAGACCTCAAACATGGGAGAAGGTAGAGGCTTGGTAAAGATGTCGGCAAGTTAATCCTTTGAGGAGATAAACTTGATCTGTAGTAGCTTCTGTGCAACACGTTCCCTCACAAAATGATAGTCAATCTCAATGTGCTTGGTTCGTGCATGGAACACCGGGTTTGTCGAAAGAAACGTAGCACCGATGTTGTCACACCAAAGAACTGGAGGATGTGACTGGAAGATTCCCAGTTCTCGAAGCAAAGACTCAATCCAGATAAGCTCAGCAGTCGCATTAGCAACTGCTTTGTACTCAGCCTCTATGCTGCTGCGAGAAACAGTGGCTTGCTTGCGTGCACTCCAGGCGATCAAATTAGGACCCAGAAATACAGCATGTCCCCCCGTGGATCGCCTGTCATCCAGACACCCAGCCCAATCAGCATCTGAGAATGCAGAGAGAAAAGTAGAGGAACTAGGTCGCAGATGAAGACCATAGGAGATAGTGAGACGCACATAACGAAGAATGCGCTTCACAGCAGACCAGTGCACATCTGTAGGAGCATGAAGATACTGACATACCCTGTTAACCGCAAATGAAATATCGGGACGGGTGATAGTCAGATACTGCAAGCCACCAACAATACTCCGATACTCCGTAGCATCCGTAGAAGAAAGAGGAGAACCAGCAGTGGCCGAGAGCTTGTCCGTAGAGGACATGGGCGTGGGTGAAGGCTTACACTTGAGCATACCAGCACGGCGCAAGAGATCAAGGGAGTACTTTTTCTGGGTGAGAGCCAAGCTGCCACGAGACTGATGTGCAACCTCAATGCCCAGAAAGAAGTGTAGCTGTCCCAAGTCTTTAACCGCGAAATCTCTGCCAAGAGCAGTCACAAGAGCATCAGCAGCCGTGGCAGAATAACTGACCAGAATAATATCATCCACGTACACAAGCAAATACACAGTCAGACTGGGGCGCTGAAATAAGAACAGCGAACTGTCAGCTGTCGACGGAACAAATCCATGAGTACGAAGGGCCGAAGCAAGACGAGCATGCCAGGCACGAGGTGCCTGTTTCAGTCCGTAGAGCGCCTTCGTCAGACGACAGAGATGATGAGGCTGATCTGGATCAACAAACCCTAGTGGCTGCCGCATGTAAACCTCCTCTTCAAGCAACCCATGGAGAAAAGCATTCTGCACATCAAGCTGTCGAAGAGACCAACCACGAGAGACTGCAAGAGACAAAAGAAGCCGGATGGTAGTAGGCTTAACAACCGGGCTGAATGTGTCCTCGTAGTCCAGACCCTGTCGCTGTTTAAAACCTCTAGCCATGAGACGCGCCTTGTAGCGCTCAATAGACCCGTCCGCATGTCTCTTGACTTTGAAAACCCACTTCGAATCAATGATGTTGACGCGAGGCGGAGGAGGAACCAATGTCCCTGTCTCATTATGCAGAAGAGCGTGGTACTCTTGCTCCATAGCTGCCCGCCAGTGAGGGATACTCATAGAAACCTCATAGTGGCGTGGTTCATCAGTGGGATCTCCAACAGAATGAGCAAGACAGGCAGCCAAATATGTGATAGTACCATCATGACGCTGCTTGGGTTGGACGATACCGCTGCGGCTGCGAGTATGCGGTCGTTGCGGTGCAACGGGAACAGGAGCCGGCGGCGCCAACACGGGAGATGATGACGGCAGAGCGGGCGACGGGAGCCCAGACGAGTCGACGGTAGGCCCAGCCGACCCAGGCGAAAGGGGCGGCAAGGACATACGAGTGGTTGACGAGGGCGAGGATGGAGGCGAGTCCGGGCGTGGAGGCGTGGACGGAGACCGCTCGAGCTGCCCAGGGGAGAGCGTCGGGGTCGTGGGCCGCGCCTCAACTGTCGTGGGCCACGCCTCGACTGTCGTGGACCGTGTCTCGGATGACACCAGCCCAGTGTCGGAGACCAGCGCCGGTCCAGTTGCATGGACGGGCACGGCGCCAGAGGCGGGGTCGACGACGGGTGCATGCACGTGCACTGACCGGTCAACATGCGCGACAGGAGTTGTATCCGGAAGAAGTTCCAGGCGAGCACCACGTCCAACACCTGCACCATGGTTAGGTAACAACACAGGTGAATATGCAACATCTTCAAATTGGCCAAGCATAAGAGGAGATGAATGCATAGATGGTGGTGTGGTAGGTTGTTGCGGCATGGAGGAAAAGGGGAAGACGTACTCATCAAAGACAACATCACGGGATATATAGACACGATTTGTTGGCACATGAAGGCACTTGTAGCCTTTATGAAGAGAACTATAACCTAGAAACACACATTTCTTAGACCGAAATTCAAGCTTTCTAGAATTATATGGACGAAGATGGGGCCAACAAGCACACCCGAACACCTTAAAGAAGGTATAATCAGGAATTTCATGTAAAAGGAGCTCAATAGGAGTTTTCATATTAATGACACGCATAGGTAGTCGGTTAATAAGAAAACATGTTGTAGCAAAGGCATCACTACAAAAACGAAAAGGTACAGATGCATGAGCCAGGAGTGTGAGGCCGGTCTCAGCTATATGTCGATGCTTGCGCTCAACAGCGCCGTTCTGCTGATGTGTATGAGGACATGATAAACGATGAGAGATCCCAAGCTTATTAAAGAAAGCATTGAGGTTGCGATATTCGCCCCCCCCCCCCCAATCAGACTGAACATGAATAATCTTATGCTTGAGAAGACGTTCTACATGCACTTGAAACTGAATGAATATATCAAACACATCAGATTTGCGCTTAAGAAGATAAAGCCAGGTAAAGCGACTATAGGCATCAATAAAGCTAACATAATAGTTGTGACCACTCACAGAAGTTTGAGCGGGACCCCACACATCAGAGAACACAAGTTCAAGAGGACTCGTTACTTGACGAGTAGAAGAAACAAAGGGTAACTGATGACTTTTGCCTTGTTGACAGGCATCACACACGGACATCTCCTTATTGCTAGACTCAAAAGGCAGCTCATGACGGTGAAGTATATGACGAACTATGGGAGTGGCAGGGTGACCAAGGCGAGAGTGCCACTGGGACGGCGACACACGAACACCACTGAAGACGCGCGGGGCAGATGGATCCTCCAAGCGGTATAAGCCATGGCTGAGACGACCACTAAGCAGAATTTCCCGGGTGGCTCGGTCCTTAACAAAAAGATCAAACGGGTGAAATTCACATAGGACATTGTTATCAAGAGTGAGCTTTGGAACAGATAACAGATTAAGAGTCACAGAGGGGACCCGTAAAATATTACGAAGATGAAGCTGCCTAGATGGATGACTAGTTAAGAGAGATGCTTGACCAACATGAGAGATGGGCATACCTACACCGTTGGCAGTGTGAACCTTGTCGTGACCGTAATATGGCTGATGGGTGGACAGCTTGGTGAGCTCGTTCGTCATATGATTCATAGCGCCAGTGTCCATATACCACGCAGGATCAATCGGATATGACGGTGTATAGTCGGGGTCGACGCGTGTATCCTTGCTCTTGGCGGCAACATGAGCAGCAGGAGGGCCAAAATCCACCATGGCAAACTGTCGCTCATTACCTTTTCCATCGTTACCAATACCCAAGAAGCTCCGCTGAAACCTCTTGTGGCACTTGGAGGCGACATGCCTCTCACTCCCGCAAAGCTGACAGCGTACATGGCCTTCGCCCGAGGGTGGCGCTGGCGGGGTGGTGACGCGGGCAGGCGGCGAAGATGCAGGGGGGCGCTGGCCACGCGAGGCCCAGAAGGCCGCGGGCTGGTCGGCGATGGTGTTGGTGGCGCAGCGAGCTTCGATGCGTTGCTCGGTGAAGAGCAGCCGGGAGAAGAGCTCGTGCGGCGGAAGTGGCTCCTTGGCGTTGTGAACGGCCTCAGCAAGGTTGTCGTAGTCGGCATCAAGGCCCTCAATAACATAGCCGGCGAACTCCTCATCACTCAATGGTCAACCGATAGAGGTCAATGTATCCGCCAAGACCTTGAGTTTGTTGAAGTATGTTGTGGCCGAGGAGTCTAGTTTCTTGACATCATCAAGCTTGCTGCGAAGAGCCATCGAGTGAGCGGTGGAGGTCTGGGCAAATGCATGTTCCAGAGTTGTCCACGCATCCAAGGAGGAGGCAGCAAAGAGACAAAGGCCAGCGACCCCGTCTCCAAGGGAACCCTGGATGGCGGAGAGGATCGCTTGGTCCTGTTGCACCCACAGACGGTGCGCCGGGTTGATGGCCGGGCCGTGGACGGTGTGAAGGACCTGCGGCGGACAGGGCAGAGAGCCATCGGCATAGCCAAGGAGGGAGCGGCTGCGGAGCAGTGGTAGAACCTTGGCGTGCCAAAACAAATAGTTGTCCGGCGTGAGACGAGTCGTGATGAGGTTGTCGAAGTGGAACGGCCCGGAGATCATGGCGGCGTCGGTGGCAGCTACCGCAGAGACCGCCGGGGTTGCGGGTGTCACACCCGCACGCTGATCGTCGGAGCCCCCCGAGGCCGCCGACATGAGGGCGAGTGTCGGGGACGAGCCAGCGGTAGCCGCCGGTGGCGCCAACATCGCGGCGGTGGAGGCCGCCACTGTGGACGGCGCAGGAGACGGCGGGATCGAGGCGGAAAACAGCGAGCCCACCGCCGTAGTGCCGAAGAAGTGCGGCGTCGGCGAGGCACCAGTGCGGGCAGGAAGATTCAGTAGGGCGGCCAGCGATGCGGGTATGGTCCCGGAGCTGGTGGAGCTAGAGGCGGAAGCAGTCATGGCAGCGGCGACGGCGGCGGCCCTAGGGTTTGGGGCACGGCGGCGGCGGCGGCTGGGGTGGAGGTGGAGTAGGTCCTAGGTTTAGTCTGATACCATATTAAACGTAGGATTTGTGGGAACTGGCTCAACCCTCTAGGCGTGGCCTATCACATATATTTATAATGATACACAATATACATATTATACAGTTGGGCTACGTTACAAAGTCTAACAGAACAAAATAAGGCTCGGCCCCACCCTCATAAAATCAGGGGGGGAGATGATTAGATTAGAAAGAAAAAAAGAAAAAAGACAGCCGTTGAATGAGGTGGGAGCACGGATGGAAGCATGAAAAGGGAGCACGCAAGCCGGATCCAGGCGTATTGGCTCATTTCAGCGACGTGGACCAAAGAGAGCACTGCAGCTCAAGGTCCCGGATAGCAGCCCATCAGCCCAGCCATCATGCTTCCGAGAGTTGTCCACGTACAGGTCTCATGTGGAGTCCATGGAATTCGTTGGGGTGGTAGATTCTGCTTTTGTAGCGAACAATGGTTTTGATTGTCAAAATTTTCGTCCAGAAAATTTACATTGGTTCCAGCCTTACACTAAACCCCTGTCACTGGATCCAACCAATGAATATGGCTTGGCATTCCTGTACAAAGCCCCTCCTGTCACTGCCAAAAGAATACCATAAACTCCTACCGCATCACATAATTCTTTTTCAACGCGAATGAAAAGTTTTGCCTTGCTTGATCCTAAAAAAAAGGTTTTGCTTGTTCCATCAATGAAGAATAAGATTGTTGTTTAAATTGCAGAAACATAAACCAAAGCTGATACAAACAAGGCCAAGCCCACTCACACAACGATATCCATGTGCCACACCCACACTCGCCATGGGCCAAGCCCACTCAAAACATAAACAAGCCACTCGCGCCAACGGCACAATGAACACCACATAAGCACCACAATGGCGGCGAAGAGACCACAGCAGTCGCGATCGAGCGCCCATCGCCATTCTAAAATCATGACCAAACTAGCGAGTTGCTGCAACAGTTCTTCTTTCAAAACCGAGTTTCTTTAATTAATTCTCCTACTAGAGAAGTCTAATCAGCCAATGTATAGGCATAGCACTGTCCAAAGACGGCCCGCATAGATTGATGTGGAACAGTGATACACACACATCACGCGTACGGCACTGTTTGGTAGCTGTACAGCCTGCAAACATACCCGCGCGTGCAGTCGCCGTCCGCCGCAACCGTCGAAAGCGATGAAATTCTGTTTGTAGAAGCGCTCGATCGTCCGTATGGCGCTAGCATCAACGTCGCGGCATAGTGCGTACATGTCGGGTTCTCAGCTACAGTTCAGTTTACCGACTATACAACATGCATCACACGCTGCGCACAGTCAGCACGATTTGCTTATCCTCTAATCATCGCGCACAGTGCCACCTTTCACTGAATTAGGCGTACGTCACTGCCGGATCCGTTGTATAACGGCATTAACTAGCATGGTCATGATCGAAAGATCATAGTTGAGCGCGCCGTACGTATGCCCTGTTCTCGCCGGTGAAGGCGGACGCGCACGTCGAGCCAGACGGGGCCGGCGGGCCGTGACCCTCGTGAACAAGCATGCATGCATGCATGGTCTATGTACGGCGCCGCGACACATCACATGCACGCCATGCGCGCGCCTTGCGCCACTGAACGTGTTAGACTCTGTATATACTGGGTCCCACTTGTAATTATGTTGTACATGATTATATAATGAAAAGGCCACCCCACGTTGGAGGTGTGCCACAAACCCTAAAACCCTTGTCTAATATGGTATCCGACCTAACGATCTAATGTCTTCCGCTCCGCCTCCGCCACCAGCCGCCGCCGCCGCCTCAAGCGCCGCCGGCACCGCGGTTTCCTCCCCCGCCCTCCTGCCGCCGGCCCCCGTCCACATGGATCACTCGTTCCTCCCGCCGTCCCTCGCGCGTCTCCTCAACGTCGGGACTGTGCCCTACACGGCAGATGGCTCGCTCGGGCCCCTGCAGACTCAATCGGCGGGGTCTCTCTTCGCCGGCCCGGTGTCTTCCCTGTACGCCGGCGTCTCCTCTTCATCGCCTGCTGCTTCGGCCCGGTCCCAGCAACCGTCGCCGCCGGCGGCTGCCATGCACTCCCTTGTGTCCGCGCCGCCGCCCCCTACCGCGTCGCACCAGATGCGTGCGATCGCGCCTGCTCCGGCTGCCGCCATCTACACCGCGGCCGGCCCTACTGTTGCCGATGCCGCCCATGCCAATCACGGCGGCTACCCACTGTACGCGGCGCCATACGGCCAGTCGCCACACGCGCGTCCTTCCTACGGGGCGTATCCTGGCCAGGGCACGTACCTGGCTCCGCTGCCCTATGGGGCGCCCTACCCGTACGGCCCCTCGCACCTGTACGCACCGGCTGCGGCACCATCTGCACCAGTGATCTCCCTGAAGCCATACGTGGATGCCGAAGCTGCTCTGGCCGCGATCTCCTCGCCGCCGTTTTTGTTCTCGCACCTCCTACCGGTGAAGCTTAAACCGGACAACTATCTATATTGGCGTGCTCAGGTGCTTCCTCTCCTTCGCAGCCATTACTTGAAGGGGTTCGTCAACGGTACACTGCCGTGTCCACCGCCATAGCATCCGATGTTCCGTGCGTGGATCGCTCAGGACCAAGCCATCCTCTCAGCTATCCAGTCTTCCCTGGGTGAGGGTGTGGCCGGGCTAGTCCTCTTTGCTTCGTCCTCTCATGAGGTGTGGGACATCCTGGAGTCGAGTTTCTCGTCTCAGTCTACTGCTCAATCCATGGCCATCCATGCCAGGCTTGGTGAAACTCGCAAGGACAATGGTACGGTGACCACCTTCTACAACAACATCAAGAAGTTGGCTGACACTCTTGCTTCCATTGGAGAGCCCCTTCGCGACAGCGAGTTCACATCCTTCATCCTAGCCGGCCTCGATAGCGACTACGACTCGCTTGTCGAGGTGATTAACGAACGTAAGGAGCCTCTTCGTCCTCAGGAACTCTACAGCCGTCTCCTGTCAACGGAGCAACGGCTCAACGCGCGCCGCCCCGACGTCTCCACCGATTCCTCCGTCAACGCCGTGTACCGCGCAAAGGCGGTGGCCGTGGCCCCTCTGCATCTTCCTCGGGAGGAGGGGGCAAGTCCGGTGGTGGTGGTGCGCCCTCGACACAATAGCAGCAGGCCCCGCGCTCTGGCGCCCCGGTGGTTGTCGTTGATGGCCGCGCCTGTGCCTGCTGTACCACCTGTGGTGCGGCTCAGCCATGCCAGCTCTGTGGCCTGCCTCGCCATGTTGCCTCTCGCTGTCATCGCCGGTTCAAGACGGACTTCCTTGGCCTCGGCAATAATGGCAAGGGCAACGAGCGTCAAGTCAACATGGCGCAACAAGGTCACACCCCTTCTTATCCTGTTGATCCTTCTTGGTACATGGATACTGGAGCAACCACACACGTCACGAACGAGCTGGGCAAGCTAACTGTCCAGCAACCTTACCGCGGGCATGACAAGGTTCACACAGCTAACGGGGCAGGTATGCGTATTTCACATGTTGGTCAGGCATCACTTCTCACAAACACCTCTAGGACATTGCATCTTAGAAATGTTCTTCGTGTTCCCACAGTTGCACGTAATTTACTCTCTGTTCCTAAACTTACACAGGATAATAATGTTTTCTGTGAGTTTCACCCGTTTCATCTCTTTGTTAAGGATCGTGCTACGAGGAACATTCTTCTTAGAGGTCGCTACCGCCATGGTCTATATGCTCTTGATGCTCCTACCGACGTTCCCGCTCCTGCTGCTGCGTTCCAAGTCTTCAGTGGCGTCCGTGTGTCTCCATCACTATGGCACTCTCGTTTTGGTCACCCAGCATCTCCCATTGTTCGCCATGTCCTCCATCGTCATGAGCTACCGTCCGAGTCTAGTAATAAAGATGCCGCTGTCTGTGATGCTTGCCAGCAGGGCAAGAGTCATCAGTTATCTTTTTTTGTTTCTACACATATAGTCAAAACTCCTCTTGAGCTTGTGTTTTCAAATGTATGGGGTCCTGCCCAACTGTCCGTTAGTGGGCACGAATATTATGTCAGTTTCATTGAAGCTTATAGTCGCTTTACTTGGATTTATCTTCTTAAGCATAAGTCTGGTGTGTTTAATGTCTTTTTACAATTTCAAGCACATGTTGAGAGACTCCTAGATCATAAAATCATTCATGTACAGTCAGACTGGGGGGGGTGAATACCGCAACCTCAGTACCTTCTTTGAAAAACTAGGAATTGCTCATCGTGTTTCCTGCCCACATACACATCAGCAGAATGGTTCAGCTGAACGTAAGCACCGTCATATTGTTGAAACTGGGTTAACCTTGCTTGCTCACGCATCTGTCCCGTTTCGTTTTTGGAGCGATGCCTTTACTACAGCCTGTTTTCTTATAAATAGGCTTCCTTCGCGGCTCCTTCATATGAAAACTCCACTTGAACTCTTGCTTGGTCAGACTCCTGATTACACGTTTCTTAAAGTGTTCGGTTGTGCGTGTTGGCCGCATCTCCGTCCGTATAATAATCGCAAGCTTGAGTTCCGGTCAAAGAAGTGTGTCTTCCTGGGGTATAGTTCTGTTCACAAAGGGTATAAGTGCCTTCATGTCCCATCTAATCGTGTGTATATCTCCCGCGATGTTGTTTTTGATGAGCACGTTTTTCCCTTTGCTGCTCTTCCCTCATCTGACACAAGCTCCACACCGCCAGTGCACCCATCCACTATATTGCCTGATCAATTTGTAGATGCTGCACATTCGCCCTCTTTGTTGTCTAACCATGGTGCAGGTATTGGGAGATGTGCGCGGCTTCAGCTCCTGGATGAGGTTGACGCTCCGGCTCCCTCGTCCCCGACGGCCACGTCATCACCACCCGCTCACGTCAATTGGCTGGTGTCGTGCATGTCCCATGCAACGAGCCCGCCCGTGCCCGTGACCGCAGTTGCTGCACCGCGCGTCACCTCTCTGGCCCAGTCGCCGCCTCTGCTGACTGGTGCGTCGGCCCAGCGGGCCGTCTCGTCTGCGTCGGCGTCCTCGCCATCGACGCCTGGGCCGTCACCATCGACGCCTGGGCCGTCACCTGCATCGACGCATGGGCCGTCCCCGCCTGGGAGCCCCCCGCCATCGACGGCTGGGCCGTCTCCGCCTGGGAGTCCCGCGTCATCATCGTCGCCTGTGTGGCACTTGTCCTGCTCGCCTGGATCGGCGTTGCCCTCGAGTGGGTCGGCGTCTCCTACTGTGTCTTTGTCGTCACCGCCACCGACTGCGTCAGCCTCTGCCATGACGGATGCTGCGTCCCCTTCATCATCCTCACCGTCGGTTTCGCCACCCGCTCCGCCCCCGGTGCTGCGTCCTCACACATGCAGCAAAAGTGGAGTGTTTCGTCCTAAGGAACGCAAGGATGGCACGGTGGCCTGGCTTGCGACTTGCATGGCGTAGGCCCAGTCCGATCCTGCTGCTGAGCCTCGGCATTTTCAGGCTGCCCTGAGTATCCCACACTGGCGTATTGCGATGGAACAAGAATACCACGCTCTTCTTAAGAATGAAACGTGGCGACTGGTTCCTCCCAAGGCTCGTGTCAACATCATTGATTCAAAGTGGGTTTTCAAGGTAAAGAAACATGCTAATGGTTCCATCGAGAGATACAAGGCTCGACTGGTTGCTAAAGGATTCAAGCAACGCCATGGCCTTGATTATGAGGACACCTTCAGTCCAGTGGTCAAACCGACCACAATTCGGCTTCTGCTCTCAAGGGAAATTACCCGTGGATGGTCTCTTCGTCAGCTTGATGTTCAGAATGCTTTCCTTCATGGTGTTCTTGAGGAGGAGGTTTACATGCGTCAGCCTCCAGGTTTTGTTGATCCAGCTCGTCCACAGCATCTATGTCGTCTTGTTAAGGCACTCTATGGTCTAAAGCAGGCTCCGCGTGCTTGGCATGCGCGTCTTGGCACCACTCTTCGGGCTCATGGATTTGTTCCCTCACTGGCCGGTACCTCGTTATTTCTTCTTCAGTGACCTACAGTTACTATGTACCTACTGGTCTATGTTGACGATATCATCTTGGTCAGTTCCTCGGACTATGCTGCGGATCGCCTGGTTTCTGCTTTGAGTGCTGACTTTGTTGTTAAGGATCTTGGGCAGCTTCACTATTTCCTTGACCTTGAAGTTTTGTCCTCTGGTTCTGGCTTGACTCTCACTCAGCAGAAGTATTCTCTCGATATTCTTCGGAGGTCTGGTATGCTTCAGTGCAAGCCAGCTACTACACCTATGTCCTCCACTGACCGACTGTCTGCTTTTGATGGTTCTCTCCTACCTGCTGATGAGGCTACTGAGTATCGCAGCATTGTTGGTGGCTTGCAGTACTTGACTATCATTCGTCCTGATATCTCCTATGCGGTCAACCGGGTCTGCCAGTTTCTTCATGCTCCTCGAGACTCTCACTGTGCTGCAGTTAAGCGCATCTTGCGTTACATCCGGTCCACTTCTTTTTATGGCTTGCATCTGCAACCGGCCCCCTCTGGTGTTCTCTCTGCGTTCTCTGATGCAGACTGGGCTGGGAGTCCGGACGACAGACAATCAACGGGGGGATATGCAGTGTTCCTTGGTTCAAACTTGATCGCCTGGAGTGCTCGTAAACAGGCAACGGTGTCCCGCAGCAGCACTGAAACTGAGTACAAAGCAGTTGCAAATGCCACAGCAGAGCTTATTTGGATACAGTTCTTGCTCAGAGAGTTGAAGATTCCTCAGAAGCAGCCGCCGGTGCTTTGGTGTGACAACATTGGTGCGACGTATTTGTCTTCAAATCCAGTCTTTCATGCTCGCACCAAACACATCGAAGTTGATTACCATTTTGTCAGGAAACGTGTTGCCCAGAAACTGCTTCTTATCAAGTTCATCTCCTCGAAAGATCAACTTGCTGACATCTTCACGAAGCCACTGCCTCTTCCTCAGTTTGAAGGGTGTAGGCGCAATCTCAACCTAGTGAATTCTTCTGAGCATGGTTAAGATTGAGGGAGGGTGTTAGACTCTGTATATACTGGGCCCCACTTGTAATTTTGTTGTACATGATTATATAATGAAAGGGCCACCCCACGTTGGAGGTGTGCCACAAACCCTAAAACCCTTGTCTAATAGAACGTGCCCGCGCAGCGCATTCTCCACGCACCAACGACCTTCCTTCTCCGGTGATCTCTGTAAACAGCGTCGGGCTTTCAGGTCACTGCAGCCCAGGCGCCTCGACTGATCGACAGTGGTATATTGCTCCTGTGTGTGCGCGTCGCCGCCGTGTGCTGTGGCATGCACCGGGCCGAATTTCCGTCTCTCATGGATGGAACTAAGCAAAAAAGGTGCACTAGTGGTACTCAGATTGCCGTTCTACTGACATGAAAGCAACCACACGAGGGAGGGAAGAGATATGCGCGCACTGTGGCCACAAGGCCTGGCACTGTTGAGGCGTTTTGCGTAGGTAATGCGTGCTTGTCTGTCTCTGCGGGGTGCGGGGTACGTCCGTCCCTGCGGATCGCAGAGACAGGGAGAGATCAAATGGGCGCAGTCGGGACGCATGAGCTAGCAACAGGTACGTGCGTCCGTGCGCAGGGTTTGTTTGCCACGATCGTGCATATCATCTCTCGATTGCAGCCTCATTGCAGCCTGTCGTACGCGCGCGTACAAGTACGTCGGTTTATGGGCATCGATGCGACTAAGTCATCCGGTTCTCCTCGCTCACGGCGGTGAGCTCTGCCCATGATCGAAGCTGTGAGGTAGTCCCTCCGTCCCGTGTAATAACATTTCATATTATGAGACGAGTGAGTAGTATTTAAATTAGCAGTTAACACCAAGTTAATTATCAGGATCGCATATCAACACTTTACCTAAATGTTAACGATCTGATGTTGGAGTTCTCTGAGCGAACGCGTTGTAATACATTGGATTCATGTGTACAAATCTCAAAGCAAAATATACATGGCAATTACCGTTCACTCCCACAAACCTTGGCTAAAGGCATTAAAAGGTTCGCTCAAGATGACAATCTAAGCAACATATTTGGGATGGCAAATTATGTGTTTTTGAGCATGTCAAATTTTCATCAGTTCCCATTGATGTAGCTGGCACTTTTCTTCCACTGGTATTAAAAATCATGAACATGTTATAAAATTTCCTTTTTAGGTTAACAATTCTCCATGTTGCATCATGGAAAATCCCTAAAAATGCACGAGAATTACTCTGTTGTAGCATGGCAAATTCCTGACAATCTTTCTGCTAGGATGGCATTTTTTTTTCTTGACAACATGACAAATCTTTATACAATAGGATGACAAATACTCCCTCCGTCCGGAAATACTTGTCATCAAAATGAATAGAAGGGGATGTATCTAGATGTATATTAGTTCTAGATACATCCCTTTTTATCCATTTTGATGACAAGTATTTTCGGACGGAGGGAGTATATCTATTTTAGCATGGCAATTGTCGAGTGTTCACCGGGAGTGGTTTTTTGAGAGAACACTCCCAGACCGCGGCGTTCCCTTGCATGGCCTCCCGCAGTGAACGATAGTTCGCTTGGGTGGCATCTTTGAGGGATTGTCGGCGTAATATTGGGGCCCATGTTTTACATTTACGCGAACACTCAAACAATAAATTGCATATTTGATTTGTACTAAGTAGAACATTGCGAAGTTTGATCAATTAACTATATAGACAAATATATGAACATTTTATACAATACCAAATATACATGATATGAAAATTAATTCCTTGATGAATCTAATGGTGTTGATTTGATATTATAGATGTTGATATATGTGTATAAATTTGATCAAAGTTTACAAAGTTTGACTTAAGATAAAACTAATGTCCACAATATTTTAGCTTGAAGGATTATTTTCGGCTGCCCATTGGTAGCCATCGAATCAAGATCTTTTGATCCTTACACTTATATCAAACAGTTAATTCTATTTTATACTAAAGACTAGTACAGAGAAGCATACTAACGGAGTTCAGAAAATGATGTTACTGGCACAGAAAGTAGACGCCGCTGGTATCACACCACTCATAATGGGTTACCAGTGGCGTAGGTGATGAACTCCACTATGTTTAAGTGGGTAGTGGCGTTGACGATAGACACCACTAAAAAGTAAGCTACCAGTGGCAACGATGTTTCTGGACGTTGCTAATTAAGAAAAATATCTATGACGCATACGTTTACATCCACGCCACAGGTAACACTTTGTGATTTAAAAAAATAGATTTCAAATTGTGTATTTCATCTACTTAGTCGAATTCTACACCTTGATAAATGATTATACACTTTAGAGAACTCAACAAAATTGTTTTAGGCACATTTGCTCTAGAACTATCTATCAAAATGATTACTGATATTGAACTAGTGACGAACACATAAAAATACACTACACCTGACCTAATGGAACATACTAATCGAAGAAGGTGCAATTTTAGTATTGTTTTTTCTTTGATCAAGGAAGACTCAAATATTCAAGAAATGTGGTCTAGTAATAACTCAGATAATTACTTACAGAACTAAACTAAATTTTGTTGCAAAAATACAATTTCAACGAGTAGGTGTTTACACAGACATATGTTTGTAGAACACTATATATTCAAACTCAGTGACATTCTTATGTGGCCAATGTGTTAAATGCGAAAGAAAATACAAAAAATCATATGTTCACAGAATAAGCGAGAAATAAGTATGAAATTTTGGTATAAACAATTGAGTTTTTAAGTCAAAATTGACTCATTAATTCATTCAGTTGGCCCATATTTTAAAGAATCATAATCATTGGTTACATTTTGAAATTTAGCCTGGTGTAGTAGAAAAAATTAGTAACATGATAACCACCAACGATACAAATAAGGTCTTGGTGCGATAATTATCATGTTCACCATGCCTTATACAAACCGGTTTCATTTCGTTCCAATAATTTACTAAAATTCTAATGACCTTTTTCCATTTGTGCATGTCCCGTCATTGAGACAAATGGGCTAGGCAACCACATTTATTGAGATATAATCATAGGTTTAAAAGGAACACTTGGTGTGTGTTATTACTAAATGATTCCTTTCCATTTTAAATTATTTTTGTTTACGATCATACATATAATCATATAATAAGACATAAACAAGAAAAATTACGACCTACGGCTTGGAATGTCTTGCATTGATATGTCACGTGTTGTTCATACAGGGATGATTGACAAAAGGTCAAAAAACAAGAAAAATGGTTATTTTACTTTAATCCTCTATATGATTACTAAAAGTGTCGGCTCACTCTCACTAGTAGAAAAAGGGTCAAACGTGAAGCACATTAGTGCCGGTTTGTATTAGAGCCGGCACAAATGTATATATTAGTGTCGGTTCCAACGGCTAGCCGGGCCGCTCTCATTAGTACCGGTTCGTGGCTAACCTTTAGCACCGGTTCGTGCCACGAACCGGTACTAATGAGGGTGGTGGCAGGATGTTGTCAGTCTGGGCCCCCTCCAGCACCTTTAGTACCGGTCCGTGTCACGAACCGGTACTATAGGTCCTCCTGCATATAAACCCTTCGTCCAGCTCGCTCTGTTCTTCCCCCTTTCCCCTCTCCTCTCCTCTCTGTTCTTCCTCTTCTCCCCTCGAGCTCATCGCACATTTTGCCCAAAATTTGTCAAGATTTGAAGGCCCCCATCCATTCAAGTGATCACAAAGGTTAGCAACTTTGTCCTTTCATCTCTCATTGCTAGATTAGCTCTTGCAATGCTTTATATAGTTATTAATTTGTGAGTTTAGTAATTTGGGAGAAAATATATATATGTGCTAGTATTTGATTTATATGCAATTTAAGGTCAAAATAACACTTAGTTTGCATATGTAGGTGTGGTTTACTTAGTGCCTTCTAAATCTCCGTCGTAACCACCGTCGATCGCCCGCACCGTCCCGTCGCCGGCACCACCTTGTGGTGAGCCTCTTGTTCATGAAATTTTATATAAAAAATTGATGTTTGTGTGATTTGGATATATAGTTACTCGTATAATAATTATCTTACCCGTACGTTGTTTGTTATACATAGTGCCATGGTTTTGATATCCATCCCCGTTGGCCCTCGTCCTTGTTATGATTCGGATGTGGTATATTCTCTTTTAAAACTATTTGTTGCATTTCGTGTTTATGACAAATTATGCCCATCAAGTTGAGATAGATATTTTTATCTAGGAGGTATGTGAACCGGAAATTCCAACCGACCCTATTGTCGAGAGGTTAAATTTAGTTGAAAGAGAAAACGAGTACTTGAAAGAAAAATTGAAAAGAATTGAGGGGGAGAAGATGGAATTGGAGTTGCATGTTGCCGATGTCGTCGATGATTACAAGATCAAGATGGAGAAAATGCGCTTGAAGATTAGAAAGATTAGAAAATATGCCATCGATAGTGAGGCTTGGTATCATTATGCTGTTGGATCAATTGTTACCTTAGTTGCGATCTTGATCACATTTGTTGTTGCATTTAAATGCTTTAGCTAGAGAGTTATTTGTTTGTTGCATTTAAGTGTTGTATGAACTTTATGTATGAACTTGTATTAATTTGGTCTATTCGGTGTTGTGTAATGAAGATGAGCCGGCAATGGATGTACGATGACCGATGCTCTCTCCAGTTCGTTGAGGGCGTGCATACTTTTCTGCTTGCGGCTGAGGCAAACAAGCGGGCGGATGGTTTTATGCCTTGTCCATGTGCTGGCTGTACGAATGTTCGCAATTACTCTACGTCAAGAACCATTCATGTCCACTTGTTTGAGTCCGGTTTCATGCCCCGCTATAATGTTTGGACCAAGCACAGAGAAAGAGGGGTTATGATGGAAGACAATGAAGAAGAAGAGGACGACGACAGCTATCCTGGCCATGGGTTCCCTGAATACGATGATACAACAATGAGGGAAGAAGCTGAGCCGGTAATGCGGGAAGAATCTGAAGAAGAGGCATCAGATGAGCCCGTTGATGATCTAGGTCGGGCCATTGCCGATGCAAAGAGAAACTGCGCAAGTGATTTGGAGAAGAAGAAGTTGCAGCGCATGTTAGAGGATCACAAAAAAATGTTGTAGCCGAATTGCGTAGGTGACAAGAAAAAGCTGGGCACCACACTGGAATTGCTGCAATAGAAGGCAGAGAATGGTGTATCTGACAAGGGATTTGGAAAGTTGCTGGTAATGATAAAGGATATGCTTCCAAAGGACAACGAATTTCCCGAGAGTACGTACGAAGCAAAGAAGGCTGTCTGCCCTCTAGGGTTAGAGGTGCAGAAGATACATGCATGCCCTAATGATTACATCCTCTATCGCGGTGAGTACGAGGATTTGAACGCTTGCCCGGTATGTGGTGCATTGCGCTATAAGATCAGACGCGATGATCATGGTGATGTCGAGGGCGAGCGCCCAGGAAGAAGATTCCTGCCAAGGTGATGTGGTATTCTCCTATAATACCACGGTTGAAACGTTTGTTCCAAAACAAAGAGCATGTCAAGGCGATGCGATGGCACAGAGAAGACCGTAAGAAAGACGGAAAGTTGAGAGTACCCGCTGACGGGTCGCAGTGGAGAAAAATCGAAAGAAAGTACGGGAAGGAGTTTGCAGATGATGCAAGGAGCGTATGGTTTGGTCTAAGCGCAGATGGCATTAATCCTTTTGGGGAGCAAAGCAGCAACCATAGCACCTGGCCTGTGACTCTGTTTGTATAACCTTCCTCCTTGGTTGTGCATGAAGCGGAAGTTCATTATGATGCTAGTGCTCATCCAAGGCCCTAAGCAACCCGGCAACGACATTGATGTGTACCTAAGACCATTAGTTGAAGAACTCTTACAACTGTGGAATGGAACAGGTGTACGTGCGTGGGATGAGCACATGGGGGAAGAATTTGACCTAAAGGCGTTGCTGTTCGTGACCATCAATGATTTTCCAGCTCTCAATAACCTATCAGGACAGACAAACAAGGGATACCGCGGATGCACGCACTGTTTGGATGATACCGACAGTATATATTTGAATAGTTGTAAGAAGAATGTGTACCTGGGACATCGTCGATTTCTTCCGAGTAGGCATCCCATAAGAAAGAAAGGCAAGCATTTCAAAGGTGAGGCGGATCACCGGACGAAGCCTCGCCACCGTACTGGTGCTGATGTACATGATATGGTCAAGGATTTGAAGGTGATATTTGGAAAGGGTCCTGGCGGACAACCTGTTCCGAAGGACGCTGATGGATGCGCACCCATGTGAAAGAAGAAATCTATATTTTGGGACCTGCCATATTGGAAAGACCTAGAGGTCCGCTCCGCAATCGACGTGATGCACATGACGAAGAATCTTTGCGTGACCCTGCTTGGCTTCTTGGGCGTGTATGGGAAGACAAAAGATACACCTGAGGCACGGGAGGACCAGCAACATATGCACGGAGAAGACGGCATATATCAGGGTCATGCAAGCTACGCTCTTACCAAAGAAGAGAAGGAAATCTTCTTTGAATGCCTGCTCGGTATTAAGGTACCGCCTGGCTTCTCGTCGAATATAAAGGGAATAATAAACATGGCAGAGAAAAAGTTCCAGAACCTAAAGTCTCATGACTGCCACGTGATTATGACGCAACTGCTTCCGGTTGCATTGAGGGGGATTCTACCGAAAAACGTTCGATTAGCCATTGTGAAGCTATGTGCATTTCTCAATGCAATCTCTCAGAAGGTAATCGATCCAGAAATCATACCAAGGTTATAGAATGATTTGGTGCAATGTCTTGTCAGTTTCGAATTGGCGTTCCCACCATCCTTGTTCAACATCATGACGCATGTCTTAGTTCACCTATGCGAAGAGATTAATGTTTTGGGTCCTGTATTTCTACACAATATGTTCCCCTTTGAGAGGTTCATGGGAGTCTTAAAGAAATATGTTCATAACTGTGCTAGGCCAGAAGGAAGCATCTCCAAGGGCCATCAAAATGAGGAGGTCATTGAGTTTTGTATTGACTTTATTCCTGACCTTAAGCCGATTGGTGTTCCTGAATCGCGGCATAAGGGCAGACTGGATGGAAAAGGCACGCTAGGAGGGGAACAAATAATATGTATGGACGGACATTCTCTCACTGAAGCACACTACACAGTTCTACAGAATTCCGCCTTGGTGGCTCCATATATGGATGAACACAAGAATTTGCTACGCTCCAAACACCCGGAGCGGTCTGATGACTGGATTACGCGTGAACAAACTAGGAGTTTCGCCAGCTGGTTGCAGACACGTACCATGCATGACACCTCTATTGAAGATGACCTGTACTTGCTGTCCTAGTTACCATCTTCGAATATAATGACTTTCAAAGGGTACGAGATAAATGGTAATACATTTTACACGATCGCCCAACATAAGAAGAGCACCAACCAAAACATTGGTGTCCGTTTTGATGCAGAAACCAAGACAGGAAAGGAAACATATTATGGTTATATACAGGACATATGAGAACTTGACTATCGACGTGGTTTAAAGGTTCCTTTGTTTCGGTGCAAATGGGTCAATATGACACGAGGCGGGGTAACGGAAGACCCGCAGTACGGAATGACAACAGTGAATCTCAACAATCTTGCGTATGCAAACGAACTATTCGTCCTAGCCAATGATGTGGCACAGGTTTTCTATGTGAAGGACATGTCTACCAAGCCAAGAAAAAGAAAAGATAAGGAAGCGAATGCATCGTACGATGAGCCAAAGTGGCACATAGTTCTTTCTGGGCAGAGAAACATCGTGGGAGTGGATGACAAGACAGACAAGTCAGAAGATTATGAAAAGTTTGATGAAATTGCTCCATTCACAGTGAATATTGACCCGAGCATCCCGTTAAATGATGAAGATTTTCCATGGTTACGGCGCAAAGGGACACACGCGAAGAAAAAGTTTCACACCCAAAAATCTGGGATGTGATCGGCTTCACTATCATCACTTTCTTCTGTGTTTCACACCCAGAGGGGAATCTCTGTAATAGTTAGGGTAGTTACGTGTTTTGGCATTTGAAACGCGAAGAAATTTTATGTGCAAACAAATTCTTTCATGCCTTTACTGATTTTTAAAGTTAAGTTATTCACAAACTAGTGATTCACACTAATTTCAAATAATTCAAAATTTAAACTATTCAAATTTGAAAACTACGGGCACTAACAGAAAGTTTGTAATTTTTTGTACCTAAAGCAAAAATATTCACAAAGAAACTCTAAATACACAAAAAAACAACACAAAAATAAATAAAGAAAAAAAATAAAAAAAAGCCCGCCTACTAGGCCAGAGCGGCCTGCATACGACTAGAAACCCAACCTGTTGTTAGGCCAGGATGCAGGCCCGCAAAGGCCAAGTGGGCCCACAGGGCAGCAAAGAACACGTAGGCCCAGTAGGCCTGCTTTGGAGAGGAGCTCGAGAGAGCGACCGCACAGGGGTTTATAAACCAGTGTTGTCGCCCCTCGGCTAGCGAGGTGGGACTAAACTTGCCGCACCGCACCTGCGCCAGCGCACCCCCTTTAGTACCAGGTTGTGGCACAAACCGGTACTAAAGGGGGGACCTTTAGTACCGGTTTGTGCCACGACCCGGTACTAAAGGGGGTCGCTTCCCGCCGCTTGGGCTGGCCAAAACTGGCCTTTAGTACCGGTTGGTGGCACAAACCGGTACTAAAGGCCCCTCCTATATAAACAACACTTACGAAAAATTCAGTTTCTCATCTGGCTTCTTCTCCTCTGCACCGCCGCCCGCCGCCTCCGTCGCCGCCCCGTCCCCGTCATCGCCGCCCCGTCGTCCGCGTCCCCGTCGTCCCCGTCGTCACCGCCGCCCCGTCCCGGCTAGTCTCGCGTCGTCCCCGTCCCCGTCGTCGGCGCCGCCCTGTACGTCCCCGTCGTCGTCGCCGCCCCGGCTCGTCCGTCCCTGTCCCCGTCGTTGTCATCCCCGTCGTCGTCGCGCCCGTCGCCGTCCCCGTCGCCGCGCGCCCGGCCCCCGCCGCCGCTCCCCGTCGTCCCTCGCCTCGCCGGTGAGCGCGCACACACACACATACATTTTTTGTTTTTTTATACAAATAGTTAGAAATTTTATGTTTTTTAGAAATTGTTAGAAATTTTTCTGTTTTTCAGAAATAGTTAGAAATGTTAGAATTGTTAGAATAGTTAGAAATGTTAGAATTGTTAGAATAGTTAGAAATGTTAGAATTGTTAGAAATTTTTCTGTTTTTTTAGTTATAGAAATAGTTATAAAAAAGTTAGAATTGTTAGAAATTTTTCTGTTTTTTAGTTATAGAAATAGTTATAAAAATGTTAGTTATATATATAGAAATGTTATAATTTTTTCTGTTTTTTAGTTATAGAAATATTAGAAATGTTATAGAAATGTTAGTTATATATAGCATTGTTAGAAATGTTATAGAAATGTTAGTTATATAGAAATGTTAGAAATTTTAGTTATCAAAATCCAATCATTAAAAAAATGTTACTTTTTGCGGGCATATAGCTAGTATTTGTTCTCGACGATGCCCGGCCCGCATCCTCGCCGTCGACCCGTCCGCGACGACACCCAGCCGACCCATCTCCGGGACTGGGCTCCGCCGGGCTGGCAATGGGAGGTGCTGCCTGGAGGGGCGCGCCGCTTGATGAGGAACCCGGCCCCGGGTCCCGTCGTCGACCCTGATCTCGTTTGGTGGCGTTCGCCTGGGCCAGTTTCGGTGCGGAGGGACCCGGCCCCGCCGGAGGTGGTACGTCGCCGTGTCAGGGAGGAGGACGAGCACGTCCATCCCTACATGGTTGCGTTAGAGGGCGGCAGGTTCTCCAATACCTGGCAGTATCTTCGGGGATCTCACTTCAGCTATGATCCTGTGAGGGTTCCTTCTCTTTGGGTGTCCACCGCCCGCGCCGCAGGAACCGCGAGTGTCCTAGATTCTTCTATAGTATTCGATCTTTAATTAGCTACCTAGCCAGTAATGTACTATTCAATATTATATATTATTCGAGACGATGTATTCAAGATTATATCTATTATTCTAGACGATGTATTCGAGATTATATCTATTATTCGAGACGATGTAATTTGAATACTAAATTGTTTTATATTTCTTTTGGATTAGTTAAATAAAAGCTATGGCAGACAATACCGACAGAGAGGGAGAACATACCATGTTTGATATGATACGCGGGCCAGATGATGATCAGAATAAAGAAGATTATGACGGCTCCGAATTTCTAAACAACACCGGAGAGGGTGATATGATATTCGATCGCGACGACCGAATTGATGAAGTCATGAACTACGGTTATGACGATGACGAAGAACATGTTGATCCTGAAACAACAAAGACCGGCGAGGTACATATATTTATATAAGCAGGTATCTGGTGATCATCACATGTTTTAAATGACTTGCAGATATATTAATGAATCGATCTTTGTTCTTTCAGCCATCCGGATCGAGCAAATCTTCAGGCAAAAGGACAAAACGAGGCCCGAACAAAAAGTTGAAGGAGGGCGTAAAGTACAATATCGAGGCAGTCAAACCTAATGGCGAACCATTAGCGCCTAAGAAGATTGCGGACAAGTTCGTTCATCAGTGCGGAGTTCTTGTGAAGGACCAACTCCCGATCTCCCTTCAAGAATGGAGAGAGCCAGCAAAAGACAAAAGACAAAAAGACAAAGAGGACGTTGCTCCACGTCCAGATGTTACTTTTGTCGACAAGAATCAAAAAGATCTGCTTTGGGATACTCTGATGGAACATTTCACCCTACCAAATCATTTCACAGAAGCAGATGTGCAGAAAGTCAAGGACGCTGCTCTTAGGAAGATGGCGGTTGCATTCAAGAACCACAAGAATCGTGAATGGGACAAGTACGTCAAGGGAGGAAGGAAGACTCCAGTATTCGAGGGAACACTAGAGAACCAACGTGCTCATTGGGACGATTTCGTGAAATTCAAGGATTCGGAATTAGCTAAGGAACGGTCGAGAATAAACAAGAAGAATGCCGAAAAAAGGATAAGTTCCATAAGCTGGGGCCAGGTGGCTATGCGGTGGCAATGCCTAAGTGGGATAAGTCTGAGAAAGAGATGGAGGATGCAGGTGTCACTCCGGTTACTAAGAGCTGGCCCCCCAGGTGCAGGACTTGGTTCTATGCGCATGGGGGGAGTTGGACCCGAAGACAGGCAATGTTTCGATGAAGGCAAGTCTGAAGGGAGCCGACGATGCGATACTTGTTGCAATAGAAGAGGCACGATCGGGGGTGTTCCAGCCCAACAGAGAGAACGACGAGCTTACGCGTGCCCTGGGAAATCCTGAACACCCGGGAAGAACATGAGGCATGGGCGCTATTCCGTGGTATGAGGGGTTTTCAGACTGGAACAACGACTACAGAACCCGTGCGAGAAAGAAGATTGTGGAGGATAAGAAGAGGAAGATGGAGGAGGAGCAGAGGAAGCGGGACTATGAACGCCTTCAAGGCCTAGAAGCAAGTCAAGCGGAATTGGTAGTCAAATTCCAGCGACAGCAGGAGCAGATCGACTCACTTACCCAGCAAAGGGGGTCTCAGCACTGCAGCAGCTAGCGGATGATCCAGCATTGGATAGCACCGGCCCATCCATGCCGAGAAGCAGCGTGGGTTCGGCCGCCCCGAACGACACAATGCTGGGTAGATACCCCGTGGATGACATCACGGAGAACACTAACTGCGAGCTACACGTCAAAATGAAGAACATATCCATGAAGGTGGCGGACGCTGTTGCTTTTACAAATCCCCCCGAGGCAACCTTCCATTGCAACCCGATTCCAGCGGGCTATGCTCGTGTCTTGGTTGATGAGGTGGTGGACCCACCATATTCGGAGCTACAGCTTGACATTCCTGGAGGTGACGGCGAGCGCTTTCTCGGAGAGGCCAAACATCGTATCATCCTATGGAAAAAGGATTGCATCATCTTTCGAAGGCCACCGACACCGCGTCAGCCGACTCCTCGTCGAAGTCCGCCACCGAGTCAGCAGTCTCCTGCTCCTGCAAGTCCACCAAGTCCGGCAAAGTGTCAGGCCACTCCTCCTCCAAGTCCGGCAAAGTGTCAGGCCACTCCTCCTCCTCCAAGTCCGCCACAGCGTCAGACGTCCACTGCTCCTCCAAGTCCGGCACAACCTCAGGCCACTCCTCCTCGTCCAACTCAGCCCCGTCAGCCGTCTCCGCCGCCTCAGCAATCGCAGAAGAGACACCCCGCAGCTATGGTGCGTAGCGGTACGAGTCGAGGTAGTACAGGAAGTACAGGCGGAGGCAAGCGATATAAATATGGTCCAAGCCTCACGCCTCTTCCACAGAGGGCTTATGACAGGTCCGAGGAGGAAATCGCAGCCATATCGAAGGCCAAGGTGGAAGCCCATTTTGCACCGAAACCGCCACCGCCGCCAAGGGAGAAAGTGCCTGAGGAAACGATTGACCACTTCATTCGTATGGCTCAACCACCAGCTCCCAAGCCTGTTGACACAGACTATGAGCGCCACATCAGGAAGTTAAATCGAGCACGTCTACAAAAAGAGGCGAGCACGTCTACATCGGGATCGAGCAAACAAGAAGCAGCTGACAAGAAATGCGGGAAAACCATTCTCTAGCTGGGAGAACAGGCGGCGCAATCGATCCCCTCGCTTATTGTGCCAACAACACATGACAGTACGCGCGCCCAATATTATTGTGGGCAAACAGTGCACGTTCCCGAGGTGGGCAATGTGGTAATAACGGAGGAGCATATAATGCAGGCTGAAGTTCTCAACATCACTGTTGGACAACTCCTCGAGATCGAGCCCATGCCTGTGCTTAGAGAGGATGAAATAAAATGGAAATATGTCCGGGGCCAACCTTTGGTCGCGCCAGACAAGGTCAAGAACCTCCCAACGAGAATGTATAAATTGCATCAATGGTACATGAACATTACCAAGATTTCAGATCGATTTTCCCTCATGGTGAATGTCAAGGAGGAGCATTACTTCCATGAGAAAGCTCTGTCCGTTGAGTATTCTGAACTGTTTCAGTTATACAATCAAGACGCACTCGACAAATCTATCGTCAGTTGCTATTGTCTGTAAGTGATTTCTTTCTGTAATTTAAGTCTCAAGCTAGCTGTAGTGATCCTTTTGATCGATCATTACCTGTAATTATCCTCACTATATTCTTTTCTGTGGTATTATGCAGGATGAAGATGTATGAAATGAGAAAAGGTGGACGCGTTGGCATTGGGTTCATTGACCCAAACACCGTTAATGAATACACATGGCGGATAAATGCACATCATCAAAAGGACGTAGAGGACAACATGCTAGAGTTCTTGAAGCGCCTCAAATACAATGAAGATATACTACTTCCTTACAACTTCCAGTGAGTCACACTGTCTTGTACTACAAATGCTCTGTTTTTGCCTACTAGCTAGCTACATGTTTTTGCTTACATATGCCCGCTTAATTAAGACATGCAAACGTGTGTGCATGCAGATTTCACTAGGTCTTGTGTATCATTAAAGTTGACGACGGAACAGTTGAAATACTGGACTCACTACTCAAAGCAAAAACTGACTATAACATCTTGTTTGGGATAGTCAACAGGTAATTTCAATCATTATTAACTATATATCTCAGCCTATTTAGTTCGTCATTTCATGATATGAACTATTTAATAACCCCTTTATTCATTTTATTTGTCGGCGGGGCAGGGCTTGGGCAAGGTTCATCAAGGTCACGAAAGGCGAATGGAAACCAAAGCTTAAATGGTTTCGATCCAAGGTAAGTAATTAAGTAGTACTAGCTAGCTAGCTAGCTGCCATCTCTTTAATTATCATGCTTGATTAATTATTATCTGATCAAATTCCATTCTCGTAAAGACCCTGAAGCAGGCGCAGGGGACTGATCTGTGTGCATTCTGCGTTTGCGAGAACATTCGCATGATGGCGTCCGAAAGGAGCAGATCTCAAAGACAGGAATGGGTACGCTTGTCAGAACACTATTCACAATTTTTACACCATTATCGATATCTAGTCACACAAACTAATACACATGCATATTGATCTCCTTCTTAACAGTTCAAAGAGGTGCGGGAGAAGCTCCTAGAAACGGAGCGCGTAGAAGCACTTCAAGAGGAAATAGCTGGATTTTTGCTCGACCAGGTCATAAATCCGAAGGGAGAATACTATTACCCGCTATCGCCCCCATGAAAACCACTTCCAATTGTCATCGTGCTCCGAAGGCACCAATTAGGCTAATGCCACTGGCTCCGAAGGCAAAATGCATATGTAGGAGAAATTGTATATAGCTATACATGTGTGTATGTGTGAATTAATTAATATGGTGGTTTGTAAGACATTGATGATATATATATATATGCATGATTGGTTCTACTAGAAATTCTATATATATATATATATATATATATATATATATATGACAAATTTTATCTACAAGCAGTGGTAGTTACCTCCTAACTATTTGGCCTCCACGTGTCCCCTCCTAGAGCACCCGACCAGGCGCGTAGAGGGATTTGGGTTAACGGGTGTAGTCCAATCAATTATAGGCATGAATTCATATTTTGTAATAAAATAATCCGGCAACTGACGTGGTGGTTCAGTTGTTGTCTCCTGAATTTTTGGCTAAGTGCATGGAACAAACTCTATCGGATAAGCATCAGGATGGACGCTTGTTATTCTTGTTAGACGCAAGAAAAGTTTGTTCTCTAAGTACGTATATAGTCTTTGTTAGAAAGAGGTAGTATGTAGTGTGAACTTTATAATCCTTTTTAGGTTTTCCATGCATAATATCCTATAAGAAATATTGTTTTTTTTTAACTTCACGGAGTATACTTCTCAATTTTTCGAGTATGGAGTATTAGCATATAATTATTGGAGTATGGAGTATGGAGTATGGATTATGAAGTATTAGCATAAAATTAGGGTATCCCCTATTAACATTTTTTTTGCTACAAATATGTTAGAAAAAAAATTCTATGACCCAAAAAAATGGTGTTTAGTATGTAGTATATAGTTTGTTTTTGAAGTATGGAGCACATGCAAGTACTCTTCTTTCTAGTATGTAGTATGTCTGTAAATTTAAGTACTGAGTGTGTGTGTGTGTATCTTCTTTGAAATGGGAGTATATCACCCTGCAAAAAAAAAGCGGGAGTATATAATTTTTTCTTCTACAAAGAAACCTTTATAAGTAGTTTTGTTTGAACCTGAAAATTGAGTGTGCAAGAATGCACTTAATTTTGAAGCAGTGGCTTGAACCTTTTTTTAAGCTCGTGGGAGTATGTGGAAGATACGGTTTTGAAGAAGGGAGTATGTGGTCTATATACTTTATTTGAAAAAGTAGTATGAAGAATGTTATTTGCGGCAGCGTACATCTAGTTTGAGACACTCCATATACATTATAAAGAACATGATATCTACATACGTGAATCATACGTGATGACATGTATGCGTCACAGATTCACAGGGAGGTCACAAGCATCGATCATGGCCACAAGCATCAGGCATGTATGCGTCTTGCTACAGCGCCGTCGTCGACGTGCATGCCTACCTTGGATGGCTGCTCTGCAATCACATGGTGGGAGAGGCATGAAAAATCACACCAGCAGATCTACGCTTGAGTCTGTTGCCCGATCTCCATTGATGTACCATCAGATGCTTATGATCCACCGCGGCCGCACGGAAAAAAATTCCTGACCAGATCCCATTGAGAAAATCCATTAATTATACATAACCTGGTAATCTAGATCGTGTATGTAGTTACATAAACTGATTAACCTTGTTTCTTGATGAACGATGGATCGGAAGATTGAATTATTAGATAACTCACCTGGAGAAATTTGTCAAGCGATTGTGATCCATCCAACCGTGTGACGGCGGCAACGCGACCATGCGATTATTTAATTCATGCTTTCAGCTGTTGGTTCAACAAACTAGAGGATAATATACCGCTGTTCGTGCAAATAAAAAAAACTAGAGGATAATATACCTGTTGTCGTGCAAATAGCAGAGTTTGGTACGGCCAATCGGGTAGGTAAAGAAACATTGGTTCGGCAACCCGTTTAGAAACGCACAGATCTAAAAGAATCCTGTGGTGGAAAAGGTGGAGGTAACTACCACTAAATGGTAGTATGCATTTTCCCTATATATATATATATATATATATATATATATATATATATATATATATACATAACGTGTACAATGTGTAGTATCGTAAAATACCAGCAAACGAAAAAGAATTAAAATGAAAACACAAAGTTAAATGAAAAAGAAATCATAAAACTAAAAACCCCCAAACCTTATAGTACCGGTTGGTCTTACCAACCGGTACTAAAGGGCTCCAGGCCCCCGGAGCTGGCTCGTGCCACGTGGTTGCCCTTTAGCACCGGTTCGTGCTGAACCGGTACTAAAGGGGGGGCCTTTAATGACCACACTTTAGTGCCGGTTATGAAACCGGCACTAAAGGGCCTTACGAACCGGTGCTATTGCCCGGTTCTGCACTAGTGTCTCGACCACTTCTATATGAAGATGGGCCCGAGCCTAGTTACTAGGCTCGTAACCGACTCCGGGAAACAGTAGCAGCTCGATGGATATAACCGACCTAGTGGTCTAGTGGTCATATAATGGTTTCTTCATAGAATATTCCCACGGTTCCGCTCATGATCGTATGAGGTAGTTGCAAGTCTTGGCCTTCTTTCTACTCCAGGAGGTCTATCTTTTACATTTTCTTCCAGGAGAGAGTTTGCACCAAGACACAAGGAATTTTTCGTTAGTGTGGTAATATATAAGTACCACCATCATGATATTTAGAGGAGGGAGCACCAGAAGCATGTCATGTCAATCTTGTAACCAAACGCACCCATATTCAAACTCTGCCATTGCGAATAGAGGAACCTTCTTACTATTTGTTAGATGTTCTTTTTTATCATACCCACCGTACTCGTGTCATCTTATTCTGATGATTCGTTGACAATGGACTTCTCTGCAAAGATCAACCTATGCAACCGAGGAAATCCAGAAGTAGCCAGCTGACGCCAAAGTACAAACGTGTTGATTTTGCATTTCCTAAATGTCTCGCTCAATAAGATCCATGAGAAATGCCCCAAGTGTTTAGTTAGTATGTCCATTCACGCTTTCAATTTAACACCAATATAATGACGTGTCATGTCTTGCGCACGACAACTCCAATCTCTTCACACTTGACACATGATAGATAGCTCTCATGAAAAGTCCACTTAAGTGAATCTGCAGAGCTCGGTAAGGACGGTTCTTAAAAACACTGTAAATTTCCAATTTTGCAGTTGAAGATTCGATATTTCCTAACAAACCCCATATTTCCTTTGAAAGTTCCCTGAGGACGTGTGGGGTGGCACATGAATCCACCGTTGTCCTACACTGCTCACTTCCAGGACGTCCAATTTTCTACCACACACACTGCTGAGCAAAGACACCTCCCTTTTCGTGCACAACAGTGTGCCCAAGCCTGCCATTTGGTAAAAAGGAAACCACTCACTAACCAGCGTGTTTGTTTGTTGTATCACATGCATGTACCAGTGAAACAGAGTAAAAGATCGCCATAGTACACGGTCCCCCACATCGCCCAAAAGCCGCCGAACCCAATTATTGGGAGTTGATCGATTGCTCGATCGATCGATAGGACCAGCCATGAATTCGTCGATCTAATTGAACTGTATCCATCATCCATCGTGGCCAAGATACATTGGTTCACTGTTGGTTTGGTTTTTTCCTCAAGACTTGAAGGGCGGCACTGTTCTTCTCTGCCATTTGCTTCATTCGGTTCAGAGCAGCTAGCTGCATGCATGTGGATGCAGTGCCTGTCTCCGAGGCTTTGAGCGGTGCCCAGCTAGGATCCACACATATCCATGGCAATCAGATCCTGGTGGCTAGAGTTTGTCTCACTGAAATTAAGGCTGATTTAAACAGAGTTTGGAAAGGCGCCAAGCTCAGGCTTTAATTTGTTTCTGGCCGGCGTGCAAAATCCGGTTGATAACAACTACTCTCCCGTGCTACAGAGAAGAGCTTCAAATTCCATTGACAATTGTTTGCCCAACCGATTTAATTTGACGAATAATAGAAGGCAGAATCAATGCCATGCTGTACCGCGCCATAACTAGATCGTGGTACTACTACCTGTTGGTTTCTAGATTCACCTTTTATAGTATTTTCTTCACTGTGTTTGCACTATTTCCGCTTGGCTAGTTGTAGTAGCATATAATAAGTTAGGATTGCTCTTTTCGCCTTTCACTGTGGGTGAATAATGAAAGCAGAAAGGCAGGAACTGATCGACCGCCGGAGATGAGACGAGATGGGATGGGTGCAAAGGTTGTACAAAAGGAGCCTACCGAATAGTCGATTAAGAAAAGGCACTATTTATCGTGACTATTTGCTTGGTATTCATTCCAAAAATGGGGTGTATGAACAAGTGCACCATTATAAAACTGGCTTGTTGCTCCGGGCCCGGCCTCGGTCTTGTCCGTTTTGGGGGCGGTTAGTATAAGAGTATTGCCGTTTCCCTTTTACCGTGGTGTAGTAGCGGGGGCCCTTGCCGTGGACAGGAACACATGGTCTTTCACGCCGCTGTCACTTCGCACGCACTTTGCGCGGCGCTTTTGCGGCGACTCTGGATCGTCTGCGTCCCGTACAGACATTGTTTTCCAAAAGAGTTTAGACCGTCCATCCATATGCCACCCGGTCTTACAAATTGCATATCATACGTGAAATAATCCTCTCTCCTTGTTATTATAAGATGTTCTAACTATGTGTGTGTGCGCGCGCGCGTGCGTGCGTGCGTGTGTGTGTGCGTGTGTGTGTGTTTACTCATTTCAATTAGTATGTAGTCCATATTAAAATTTCCAAGGGTGTGAGGTCAGCACACTCCCGTTTACTTATCTTGGTATACCCATTCATCATCATAAGCTCACTAACAAAGAATGAAAAATTATTGAAGGTCGCTTTGAACAAAAGCTAAGTTATTGGAAGCATAAACTCATGTCATATGAAGCACGATTAGCACTTATCAACGCGGTTCTCACAAGTTTGCCCATGTTTATATTGTCTTATTTTTTTTCAATACCCAAAGGGACATTAAAGAGACTTGATTTCTATCGGTTCAGGTTCTTCTGGCAATGTGATGAGCACAAAAGCAAGTATCGACCGGCAAAATGAGATATCTTGTGTAGGCAGGACCTAGGTGGGTTGGGTATCGAAAGCTGCGAAATTTAAAAATAGGTGCTTGCTTAGCAAATGGCTACTCAAGTAACAAAACGATGAAGGTGTCTAGCAAGAGCTACTTCACAATAAATACCTATATTCCAAGACCTTATCTCAAGTGGAAGCCAAGCCAACTAATTCTCCGTTTTGGAAGGGCTTGATGAAGCTCAGGTCTTCTTTCTTTATGAGAGGTTCGTTTGAAGTTGGTGACAGACAATCCAATGATACCTGGCTAGGGGACAAGCCGCTTGTTGTTCAGTACCCATCACTCTATAATATAGTGCGTAAGAAAGATGATACATTTCAATCAATCCTTGGTTCAGCACCTCTGAACATCCAATTGGGAGGGCTTTTGATTGGTGATAAATGAATGGTGTGGCTTCATTTAGTTCGTAGGTTGATATTGCTCAACCTATCTCATATGTCTGACATTTTAAGATGGATACTGAAAGTGCAACTATCCCTAGGTGGTTTTGGTAATTTATAACAACATATAGCTCATTGAGCTAATGCTATTCCAAGACTATTATTTCAGGAAAGCTCAATGAATGGCATGGCATGGATGATGCAAGTGGATCCCTCAAAATACTAAGGACAAAGGACTGGCTCAAGCTCAAAAGCTCAAGACTCTACATTTTATATTTTAGTGATCCAAGATCACATTGAGTCTATAGGAAAAGCCAATACTATCAAGGAGGGATGAGGTGTTGCTTAATGAGCCTCTTGCTTCATGTGTTTTGTGATATGCTCCAAAACCCCCCATCTACTTTCCCACATCCACAAATGACCTAAACCCAAAGCCAAAATCGGTCACACTGATTCTTCCTATCCGATGCCACCGATTCCAAAAGTCATAGCCACTGCCACAAACCCTAAGCAAATCGGTCTTACCGATAGGGATCTCGGTCTCACCGAGATGGGATTGTAATCTCTCTGTTTCCCTTCATAACGTTTCGGTCTAATCGAAGTGAGCGATCGGTCCCACCGAGATTGCAATGTAAACTCTCTGTTTCCCTTTTGTAACATTTCGGTCTCACCAAAAAGAGCAAATCGGTCCCATCGAGTTTACCTGACCAACTCTCTGGAAAGCTTATTACCAAATCGGTCTCACCGAGTTTGTGTAATCGGTCTTACCGAGATTACGTTATGCCCTAACCCTAACCGAATCGGTCTCACCGAGATGCATGTCAATCCCACCGAAAATCATTAACGGTCACTAAGTTTACTAAATCGGTCCGACCGAGTCTGTTGAATCGGTCCCACCGAGTTTGGTAAATTGTGTGTAACGGTTAGATTTTGTGTGGAGGCTATATATACCCCTCCACCTCCTCTTCATTCATGGAGAGAGCCATCAGAACGAACCTACACTTCCAACTTACCATTTCTGAGAGAGAACCACCTACTCATGTGTTGAGGCCAAGATATTCCATTCCTACCATATGAATCTTGATCTCTAGCCTTCCCCAAGTTGCTTTCCACTCAAATCTTCTTTTCACCAGATCCAAAACCTATGAGAGAGAGTTGAGTGTTGGGGAGACTATCATTTGAAGCACAAGAGCAAGGAGTTGATCATCAACGCAACGTTTGTTACTTCTTGGAGAGTGGTGTCTCCTAGATTGGCTAGGTGTCACTTGGGAGCCTCCGACAAGATGTGGAGTTGAACCAAGGAGTTTTTAAGGGCAAGGAGATCGCCTACTTCGTGAAGATCTACCGCTAGTGAGGCAAGTCCTTCGTGGGCGACGGCCATGGTGGGATAGACAAGGTTGCTTCTTCGTGGACCCTTCGTGGGTGGAGCCCTCCGTGGACTCGCGCAGCCGTTACCCTTCGTGGGTTGAAGTCTCCATCAACGTGGATGTACGATAGCACCACCTATTGGAACCACGCCAAAAACATCCATGTCTCCAATTGCGTTTGAATCCTCCAAACCCTTCCCTTTACTTTCTTGCAAGTTGCATGCTTTAATTTCTGCTGCCTATATACTATTTGCATGCTTGCTTGAATAGTGTGATGATTTCTTGACTTGTCCTAAAGTAGCTAAAATCTGCCAAACTCTAAAATTGGGAAAAGGTTAAGTTTTTAATTGGTTAAGTAGTCTAATAACCCCCCCCCTCTAGACATACTTCAAGGTCCTACAAGTGGTATCAGAGCTTTGGTCTTCATTTGCTTTGATTTCCATAGCTTTTGGTGTTCATAGCCTTGGTTTCACAACCTAGGAGAATATGGCGTCTAGCGAGGGAAATTATCACCGTAGAGGTCCTTACTTTGATGGTACTAATTTTTCTAGTTGGAAGCATAAGATGAAAATGCATATTCTCGGACATAACCCCGCCGTTTGGGCAATTATTTGTATTGGCTTGCAAGGTGAATTCTTTGATGGGAGAGAACCAAACCATGAAGCTAATGCGGAAGAATTGAAGATGCTGCAATACAACGCTCAAGCTTGTGATATCATCTTCAACGGACTGTGCCCCGAAGAATTCAACAAAATCAGCCGTCTTGAGAAAGCAAAGGAAATTTGGGATACTTTGATTGATATGCATGAAGGTACCGAATCCGTCAAGGAATCCAAGTTGGATGTGCTCCAAAGTCAGCTTGACAAGTTCAAAATGAAGGATGGTGAAGGTGTCGCTGAAATGTACTCTAGGCTTGCTCTTATCACAAATGAGATTGCCGGCTTAGGGAGTGAAGAGATGACCGACAAATTCATCATCAAGAAGATCCTAAGAGCATTGGATGGAAAGTATGATACCGTGTGCACATTGATTCAAATGATGCCAAACTACAAAGATCTCAAGCCAACGGAAGTCATTGGAAGAATTGTTGCTCATGAGATGTCACCCAAGGATAAGGAGGAACTTCACAACAAGTCAAGTGGTGCTTACAAAGCCTCAAGTGAAGCCCCCACATCATCAAGTGAGAAACAAACCTTCAATGAAGAATTGAGCTTAATGGTGAAGAACTTCAACAAATTCTACAAGAGTAGAAGCAAAGAAAGAAGCTCCAAGTCAAGGTCTTACAATGACAAAAGATCTTCTAGTTGAGAGCGCAATTGCTACAATTGTGGGAGACCCGAACACTATTCCAATGAGTGTACGGCACCCCACAAAAGAAGAGAAGATTCTCCAAGAAGAAGAAGCAAAAGAGGAGAATCACCACCAAGAGAGAGGAGGAGTAGAGATGATCGTTATGAACGAAGACCCTCACGGAGAAGCAAGGATTCGGAAAGGAAGGACAAGTCATCAAGGAGCTACACAAAACAAAGACATCAAGCTCATGTTGGTGAATGGGTATCCGGCTCCGACTCCGACAATCACTCCGAGAGAAGCTATCACTCCGACTCCGAATATACTCAAGATGAAGGTGTTGCCGGTCTAGCACTTGTGTCAACCAACTCCTACGACATATTTGATTCACCAAATGAAGGAATTGGAAGATGCTTCATGGCCAAAGGTCCAAATGTAACACATCCTGAGTATGTTGATTTCAATAGTGATGAAGATGACTTGCTTGTGGATGATGATTTACTCGTTGACAACTCTAGTGATGAATACTATGATGAAACGTCAATTAATCATGCTAATCAAGATAAAATGAATGACAATGATAAGGAGAAGATTGAGCTTCTAACTAAAGAACTAAACACTCTTAAGTTGGCTCATGAAACTATCTTCGAAGATCATCGAGAACTTTTAAGGGCTCATGAGAAGTTACGCTTTGAAAAGCCCAATCTTGAACAAGAGCATGAGTTCTTAAAAGCAATCAATGATGATCTCCGCAAGAAAAGCTCTTCTTACATTGCCAAGCGTTTACTCTTATCTACTTACATGCCTCAAGTCAAGTCTAGTAACAAGTACAAGAAAGATACTTCCTCTAGTAGTAACAATAATCATGCCAAATCCAATATTGTTGCTTCTAGTAGTTCTCTTGATTCCACTAATGATTCTCTCAGCCAAGTTACACTTGAGCAAGAAAATAGCTTATTCAAGGGAATTATAGAGAAAGGTGCTTACAAGAGCCTTGCCGGGAGTAAGCAATTCGAGGAAATTGTACGCAAGCAAGGAAGGCACCGGAAGAATCAAGGTGTTGGTTTTGAACGAAAGTTCAATGCCAATGGAGTTGAGTGGGAAGAAGATCAATACCCCAAGATGAAGTTTGTTCCTCAACAAGAGAAGTATGATCCTACTTCCTTCAAGGGAACACAAGCTCAAGATGATCTTCCACCACAAGACCACAAGAACAAAGACAAGGACAAGCTTCAAGAAGAGATTGATGCATTTGAAGAAGCACCTAAAGCCTCGTTCAAGTGGGTTCCCAAGACTACGTCAAGTTCTACTTCATCAAGTACAACTACAACTCCAAGGATTCCCATCAAGATGATGTGGATCCGAAAGAAGAAGAACTAGAGAGTTATTGAGGGTGACTCCGCCAACATTCTTCACTCATATCTTTATGGCAAGGACAAGTGCAATCAACTTCCACATCTTGCACTAGTTCAAGGAGTCACAAACCCTCATGTTGGTAAGGCAAGGGACAAGGTAACATAATGTTTTCATGGACATCATCTTGTGTGTGCATCACTCCATGTCTATGGATATTCTTGTTTGTTCCTTGTGGGACTAACCCATGTAGGTAAGTTGAAAGTGCAACTCACTCCAAAGGATTGCTCCAAATGATCTACATCAACATTGAGCATCCACATCTTCAACACCTACATGAAGTCATCATCGACAAAACCCAAGGTTAGTTCATCCCTCTAAGGGGGGATCTCACATCTAGGGGGAGCTTAACTCTAAGAATTGAGTCAAAGCAACTCTAATGGTGTGAACATATCAATGCATTATGTAAAAGTGGTAACCCCACTTGAGCTTAAATGATGAGTATGACCTATGATCAAATGTTCTCATTTGACTCCTAAGTGAATATACTCATATATAGATGACCTAGTCATCGCCAATTGTTTGATAGATGCTAGAATTGGTTGTGCATGCTTTGCCACATATTTCACTTGCCATTTTATTGTGTGAGCATGTTGGTGCATATTTTACTCATTCAAGGACATCCACTTGTTGTTTTGATTGATTGGCTTCTTTTCTTTGTGCCAAGTGGATGACAAGAATGCCTAAGAACTTTCTCTAGCTATCTATGCTTTTCTTGTCTCAAACTCTATTCATGCTACATCACAAAATTTGATCAAGTCAGATTCGAACCACTCTGTGTGAGGAGCACTCGGAGTCCCCGATTCGTCATAGACTTAAACTTCCAAAACCTCTTTGTGACTCTCGGTCTGACCGATTCCTCCATTTCGGTCCTACCGAGATCATTATGTTGATCTGAGTTTTCAATCTCGGTGCAACCGATTTGAACTTTCCGGTCACACCGATTTGCTGTAACTGTACACAGTTATGCATCTCGGTGCCACCGAGTGGTTCCACTCGGTCACACCGACAGGGTCGGGCTATATATAGTCACGGGCACAATTTTGGAAATTTCTCCGAAACCCTTCGCCTGCGCAATAGCTCGCTCTGCCATCGAAGGTCTTCGGATCGTCTCCTCGTCGCCAGCAGCCTCGTGTAGCTGATCTCCGCCGCCGTCAACGGCTTTTGCCCCCGCCGTTGCCGTCATAGTGAGTTCATCGCCAAGCTAGGGTATGGACTCGATCTTTGTGCTATCCACATCTGATTCCTAGCACATTGTATTATTATTGAATCTTGCCACGATTGAAACAATCCTATCCAGCCAAGGTAGTCCGTAGATTAGATTAGATTCGAATTTTTAGGGTTAGGTTTCCGCCGAAACCATCTCGGACCCACCGAGTTGAAAAACTCGGTCTCACTGATTAGGCTTATGCCATTGCACTAGTGACTCTCAGTCTGACCGAGAATTGCTAATCGGTGCGACTGATTTTAGGATTCTGTGAAACCCTAGCAGTCTGGGTGCCACCGAACTGTGACTCGGTCCAACTGAGATCATCAGTATAGGTTCCAAAAGTGCTTCGGTATCACCAAGTTTGAAAATCGGTTGATCCAAAATGCTTTCTGTGGAAAACTAAAACTGAATTTTTGAATCATTCTTTTGCAAAAATCTCTGCATTTTGTGATGCTCGTCCATTCTATCTCATCTATAACTCTTCACAAGGTCAGCAGTCAGCTTTTTGCAGCATGTCAAACCAGAGTGACAGCCAGAACAAGTTAGAAGAGCAGATTGACATGAGCAAGGGCACTAGTCCCTCAAGCTCTACAGATGAAGGGAGCAGAAGCACTCCCAGCAACCTGCCCAAGGCTGCTACCAGGCAAAGGAGGAAGAGAACCTCAGACTCAGAGGATGAGGACTATAAAGCTGAAGAAGATGAGGCTACTTCCAAGAAAGTAGTGCTCAAGAAGGAATATGGCTCTGCACATAGCACAAAGCCTGGAATGAAAAAGAAAGTTCCTGCCAAGAGGACACCAATGCCCAAGGTCAGAAGGTCCACTCAAGTGCCAGAGCAGACTGAATCCAAAGAGGCACCTGCAAAGAAAGTCACTTCTTCCAAACCCAAGAAAGTCCCCACTGGAGAGACAATGAAGTTTGCAATTGAATCAGAGGAAGAAGGTGCTCAGGACAAGAAGAAGAAGAGAGCAACAACCACAACTGCCCAGGTTCTTGGAAAGCTCTCAATGAGAAGAGATTCTGAAGAAGAGGAAGAGGTTGCTGCACCAGCACCTAAGGCACCCAAGCTTATGGGTGATGCAATCAGATCAGGGGCTGCAACATCTAAGCCCAAGGAAGCACCCAAAGCTGCCTCCAAGGCCAAGCAAGTACCAAAGAGGAATAGTAGGAGTATTCCAGCTGCTGAGAAGAACAAGGCCCCAGTGCCAAATGTTGCTGAAGAAGAAGATGAAGAAGGTCAAGTCCTAAGGAAGCTCAAGCCCAAGATACCAGACCACAATGATGCCCATCCTGTGGCTGATGACATGAGGATCAGGAAGGATTCAGGGCTGAGGCTATGTAGGATGGAAGATCCATATGCCACAAGGAGAAGAACTGCTGTTGACTACAGGTTCCATACAAAGGAACAACGGGACTTTTATGAGACAATCTTGTTGGACAAGAAGCCCATAGTTTGTGATATGAGGTGGGTTGACTGGACCTACATCAAGGACAATGAAGAGCACTATCCTGGAGTGCAAGACAGTTTTTTTGCTTGTGGAGTTGCTGATTTTGTTGGGCAAAAACTCACCAACTGGAATGATGAGCTTATCATGCAATTCTAATCCACAGCACACTTTTATCTAGATGGAAGAATTGTTTGGATGTCTGAAGGTACAAGGTACCAATCCACTGTTGAAGAACGAGCAAGTCTAATAAATGCCCCTAAGGAAAATGAGGATGACCTGGATATCTATGCAAAGAAGAAGATGGATCACAATTACATGGCTCACATGTATAAGGAGATCCCAGACAAGGCAGTTGAGACACACAAGTTTGGATCAGTCCATTTTCTGCTGTCAGGGCTGCCCACTATCAATTGGATTCTGAGGCACACTCTGTTGCCTAAGTCTGGTGACCATAACATGATCAGAGGGCATGCCATCAACATGTTGCATGTGTTTGATGTGCCACAAAAGTTCAAAGTCATGAGCCTTATGATTGAAACCATTAAGAGGACTGCAGCAGATCAGAAGAGGAGCTGTGGATATGCACCTCAGATTCAGGAATTGATCAACTCAAAGATGGGCACAGGGAAATATCAATTGGATAAGGAACATTTTCCACTTTATCCAGACTTTGAGGACAATGAGGTTGTCAAGAATGAGAATGACCCATCATCAGTTCAAGCTCAAGAGAAAAAGGAGAAGGCAAAGATGTTGGAAATATGCCCTAGAGGTAATAATAAATTAAGTTATTATTATATTTCCTTGTTCATGATAATCGTTTATTATCCATGCTATAATTGTATTGATAGGAAACTCAGAGACATGTGTGGATACATAGACAACACCATGTCCCTAGTAAGCCTCTAGTTGACTAGCTCGTTGATCAATAGATGGTTACGGTTTCCTGACCATGGACATTGGATGTCATTGATGACGGGATCACATCATTAGGAGAATGATGTGATGGACAAGACCCAATCCTAAGCCTAGCACAAATATCGTGTAGTTCGTATGCTAAAGCTTTTCTAATGTCAAGTATCTTTTCCTTAGACCATGAGATTGTGCAACTCCCGGATACCGTAGGAATGCTTTGGGTGTACCAAACGTCACAACGTAACTGGGTGGCTATAAAGGTGCACTACAGGTATCTCCGAAAGTGTCTGTTGGGTTGGCACGAATCGAGACTGGGATTTGTCACTCCGTGTAAACGGAGAGGTATCTCTGGGCCCACTCGGTAGGACATCATCATAATGTGCACAATGTGACCAAGGGGTTGATCACGGGATGATGTGTTACGGAACGAGTAAAGAGACTTGCCGGTAACGAGATTGAACAAGGTATCGGTATACCGACGATCGAATCTCGGGCAAGTACAATACCGCTAGACAAAGGGAATTGTATACGGGATCGATTGAGTCCTTGACATCGTGGTTCATCCGATGAGATCATCGTGGAACATGTGGGAGCCAACATGGGTATCCAGATCCCGCTGTTGGTTATTGACCGGAGAACGTCTCGGTCATGTCTACATGTCTCCCGAACCCGTAGGGTCTACACACTTAAGGTTCGATGACGCTAGGGTTATAAAGGAAGTTTGTATGTGGTTACCGAATGTTGTTCGGAGTCCCGGATGAGATCCCGGACGTCACGAGGAGTTCCGGAATGGTTCGGAGGTAAAGATTTACATATGGGAAGTCTTGTTTTGGTCACTGGAAAAGTTTCAGATTTTATCGGTAACGTACCAGGACCACCGGGAGGGTCCCGGGGGTCCACCAAGTGGGGCCACCGGCACCGGAGGGCTGCATGGGCCAAGTGTGGGAGGGGACCAGCCCCAGGTGGGCTGGTGCGCCCCCCCACAAGGGCCCAAGGCGCCTAGGGTTTGGGGAGGGGGTGCTTCCACCTAACTTGGGGGGCAAGTTTCCCCTCTCCCCTCCCTTGGCCGCCACCCTAGATGGGTTTGGGCTGGCCGTCGCCCCTAGGAGTGGAACCCTAGGTGGGGGCGCAGCCCCCCCTCTCCCCCTATATATACTTGAGGTCTTGAGGGCTGCCAACACATGAGTTTTGACCTCCTCTTGGCGTAGCCCTACCTCTCTCCCTTCTCCTCTCCCGCGGTGCTTGGCGAAGCCCTGCAGGATTGCCACGCTCCTCCACCACCACCACGCCATTGTGCTACTGCTGGACGGAGTCTTCCTCAACCTCTCCCTCTCTCCTTGCTGGATCAAGGTGTGGGAGACGTCACCGGGTTGTACGTGTGTTGAACGCGGAGGTGCCGTCCGTTCGGCACTAGGATCTCCGGTGATTTGGATCACGACGAGTACGACTCCTTCAACCCCGTTCTCTTGAACGCTTCCGCTTAGCGATCTACAAGGGTATGTAGATGCACTCTTCTTCCCCTCGTTGCTGGTTTCTCCATAGATAGATCTTGGTGACACGTAGGAAAATTTTGTATTTGTGCTACGTTCCCCAACAAAAGAAGGAGAAGGCTGCCAGGATGCCAACTCAAGAGGAGGCATCTGAATATTTCTTGAAGAACAAGCAGGAGCAGCTTGGTTACTTGATAGCATCTACACTGAGGATTGAGAAGGGATTGTCCACCCTCACTCAGAATCAGGAGAGCCTGGAGAGAATCATGGAACTCAAATTCCATGACCTTGATGTCAAAGTAACTGAGATTCAGTCAGTTGAGAGCAGCTGCAGGATGACATGCAGGAGAGGCAGGGCAAGACTACAACAAATGTGTTTGCCAGAGTGCCTAGAGCCTAGAGGTCAGTTGCAGTGCCTGTGACAGACACTAGAGCAACATCTTCATCACCAACTAGTGCCCCTTCAACTCCAGTGCAACCAGCTCCAGCATCCACTCCAGCACCCTCTACTTCAACTGAAACCTTCGTTCTTGGAGTTATCCGGACACCACCACCTGAAGATCAAGCCTGAGAGTCGATCTAGCACTATGCATTTTCTATGAACTTTTTGGTAACTTGTTGCCAAAGGGGAGAAAAATGTATAGATCATAGGCTTCGAGAGCGAGAGTGTTGCTTTTGTTCTCTCTTGCTTTATTTGGTGGTTAAACTTGTTTGCTTTTGATTGCTTGAGATACTATGCTTGTGAGACATTGATGATCATGTGTTTGATCATAAGCTACACTTATGCATGTTTGATGATACTATCTTATCTATCTTATGTGATCATTCACTTTGCTTGGTGATGAGTGCATGTATTCAATGTTTATTATTTTGAGCGCTCCACCAAGATGTATGTGACATGGAAGAGTAACCCATGAGCCTAATTCATTGTGCATTTGCAGTCCAAAGCAAATCTTAAACTATGCACAAATTTAGGGGGAGCTCTTGCTTATCACATACTTCTCAAAGCGACGATGTTATTCAATCTTATTATCATTTGTCGAAGCTTTGATCTATATGTTGTCATCAATTACCAAAAAGGGGGAGATTGAAAAGTGCAACTATCCCTAGGTGGTTTTGGTAATTTATAACAACATATAGCTCATTGAGCTAATGCTATTCCAAGACTATTATTTCAGGAAAGCTCAATGAATGGCATGGCATGGATGATGAAAGTGGATCCCTCAAAATACTAAGGACAAAGGATTGGCTCAAGCTCAAAAGCTCAAGACTCTTCATTTTATATTTTAGTGATCCAAGATCACATTGAGTCTATAGGAAAAGCCAATACTATCAAGGAGGGATGAGGTGTTGCTTAATGAGCCTCTTGCTTCATGTGCTTTGTGATATGCTCCAAAACCCTTAGCTACTTTCCCACATCCACAAATGACCTAAACCCAAAGCCAAAATCGGTCACACCGATTCTTCCTATCCGGCGACACCGATTCCAAAAGTCATAGCCACTACCACAAACCCTAAGCAAATTGGTCTTACCGATAGGGATCTCGGTCTCACCGAGATGGGATTGTAATCTCTCTGATTCCCTTTGTAATGTTTCGGTCTAACCGAAGTGAGCGATCGGTCCCACCGAGATTGCAATGTAAACTCTCTGTTTCCCTTTTGTAACATTTTGGTCTCACCAAAAAGAGCAAATCGGTCCCACCGAGTTTACCTGACCAACTCTCTGGAAAGCTTATTACCAAATCGGTCTCACCGAGTTTGTGTAATCGGTCTTACCGAGATTACGTTATGCCCTAACCCTAACCGAATCGGTCTCACTGAGATGCATGTCAGTCCCACCGAAATTCACTAACGGTCACTAAGTTTACTAAATCGGTCCGACCGAGTCTGTTGAATCGGTCCCACCGAGTTTGGTAAATTGTGTGTAACGGTTAGATTTTGTGTGGAGGCTATATATACCCCTCCACCTCCTCTTCATTCGTGGAGAGAGCCATCAGAACAAACCTACACTTCCAACTTATCATTTCTGAGAGAGAACCACCTACTCATGTGTTGAGGCCAAGATATTCCATTCCTACCATATGAATCTTGATCTCTAGCCTTCCCCAAGTTGCTTTCCACTCAAATCTTCTTTCCACCAGATACAAAACCTATGAGAGAGAGTTGAGTGTTGGGGAGACTATCATTTGAAGCACAAGAGCAAGGAGTTCATCATCAACGCACCATTTGTTACTTCTTGGAGAGTGGTGTCTCCTAGATTGGCTAGGTGTCACTTGGGAGCCTCCGACAAGATTGTGGAGTTGAACCAAGGAGCTTGTAAGGGCAAGGAGATCGCCTACTTCGTGAAGATCTACCGCTAGTGAGGCAAGTCCTTCGTGGGCGACGACCATGGTGGGATAGACAAGGTTTCTTCTTCGTGGACCCTTCGTAGGTGGAGCCCTCCGTGGACTCGCGCAGCTGTTACCCTTCGTGGGTTGAAATCTCCATCAACGTGGATGTACGATAGCACCACCTATCGGAACCACGCCAAAAACATCCGTGTCTCCAATTGCGTTTGAATCCTCCAAACCCTTCCCTTTACTTTCTTGCAAGTTGCATGCTTTAATTTCCGCTGCCTATATACTCTTTGCATGCTTGCTTGAATAGTGTGATGATTGCTTGACTTGTCCTAAAGTAGCTAAAATCTGCCAAACTCTAAAATTGGGAAAAAGTTAAGTTTTTAATTGGTCAAGTAGTCTAATCACCCCCCCCCCCCTCTAGACATACTTCAAGGTCCTACAGATACTAAATACCAACGAGGTGTTTACTATCAAGTATATGTATGAAGATCTTATCAATACAGGGCATGTGTTCCGTAGAAAGCACATTTGGAAAATCAAAGTATCTTTAAAGATAAAGATTTTTATATGGTTTGTTCAGAGGGGGGTGATTCTCACCAAAGATAATTTGGCTAAATAAAACCGGAATGGATTTAAGAAGTATTGTTTTGTGATCAGGAAGAAACAATTCAACATCTTTTTATTTCCTGCCCTTTTGCGGCTTTGATTTGGTGCACGGTCCATGTTATATATAATCTGCCACCGCCAACAAGTATCCCAAATTCGTTTCGAAACTGGTTGGTTGGTACTAACAAAAAGCTTGAAAGTCATATTAGTGTAGGGATTTGTGTCTTACTTTGGACAATTTGGAATTGCCAGAATGACTGGGTTTTTAACAGGTCTCGCTCTATTAATTTTTTTGCATGTTATCTTCAGAGCCACTGCATTGATCCATATGTGGTCATCACTTCAGCGTGGGAACGCTGGGGAGCTCATAGACTTCGAGTGCAGCCGTCTAAAATTTGTTGCACAGGGGTTATTTAACCGCTTTGGCTGGCATCTCACTAATAGGTTATGTGGTTAAGTGATGTAATCTTTCTATTGTACCAACATGTTGTGGTGTTTTAGTTTTGATTTCGCCGTGTTAGTTGATCCTATGTACTTTTCGGCCTATTTGCTTTCGTTTAATAAAGATGGTTGTGTGGATCATGATAATGAAGAGGCCAGGGTCCTCCCTTTTCGAGAAATATATATTAAAATATCCAAAACATGTTATAATTTAGAATGGAGGGAGTAGATTTTAAATTGTACAGAATTTTGAAAGCTGCCTACATGTAAATGCACGATTTGTCGATTTCTTACACATGTTTGATTGATAACAGAAAGAAAACACAGTCTTCTGCGTGATAACTTTTTCATGACAGGGATTATATCAATGGTGACAACACGAGATGGTCGGCGAGGGTGATGGACATTGATCGGTCCTAAATAAACCTACAGAAATTTCAAAACCTAACTCACTGTGAGGCATAAATGATGAGAAGAAGTACTCACTGCTCACTAGCTAAGCATCCAAGTCATCAGTTGAGGTTGCGGCAATCCTAGAAAAGGCTCTATATATGAAGAAGCTGTTGTACCGGGTGGTAAACTTAATGGGTACCCGCTGCCTCCACGGCCGTGGGCGGCGCAGCGGATCCGTCCGTGGCCGGTGGACCACAAGGGGAGGGAGGAAGGCAGGGCTGGCAGGGTCTTCCACAATCCCGGGTCTGGTGACATGAGCCACAGTCGCAAAAGGACGTTACCTGTCGCGGCGGGCCGGGCTCGATCACACACGGCGCGGCGCTGCACTTTTCGCAGCCCGCCGGTGCGGTGCGTGTCTTGTCGACCTGCCTGCCTCCGCGCCAAAAAACCATATGCTGTGCACGCAACGCAATTGCCCGCCGGCCGGCGTTCCCGTCAACCTTTCGCCTTTGATTCGACGTCCATGCTCCCTGCATGCACATTATTAGTGCTTTCTATAATACTCCTTCTGTTCCTAAATATTTGTATTTCTAAAATTTTTAACAAGTAACTGCATACAAAACAAAATGAATGAATCTACACTTTAAAATATGTCTATATACATCTGTATGTGATAGTCCATTAAAATCTTTAAAAGACAAATATTTAGGAACGGAGGCAGTATAATATAGTAATATAATAACTGTGTTTTCTTTCTGCTATCAATCAAATATGTGTTGACTGTAAGAGCAACTTTTCTACTTTCGAGTGTTGACTGTAGAGTATTACTGTAGTAGTACTCCCTTTTTTTTATTCCGCATATAAGATTTGTTTGCGGACAAATTACATAAAGTTTGACCAAATTTATACTAAGAAAATCAACATCTATACAACACTAAAGTTATATAGTATGAAATTTATTTTCACGGTGCATTCAATGGTATTGATTTTGTAATGTGAATATTGATATTTTTTCCTATGAAATTGGTTAAACTTTACAAACTTTGATTTCAGACAAGTTTACAAAGAAAAAGAGGGAGCACTAACAAGTTCTTACTTTCCCGCAAAAAAGTAACAAGTTGCTATTGATTGCACCCCGCTACACGACACAATGTCACACGTACGTCCTGTCGATGAATCGTCGAATCCAAGCAAATGACATCTTTAAAGAAGATTCTTTACTTTTCAAAGGTGAGTTGGTTTTAAGCCGTGGAGGTTAATTTGTCACGTACAATGATGCGGGGTGAATTGGACGGAAACTGCCGGTGGTTTAATAGAACTGATCGAGAGTATCGAGTGAAGGTGATCAACATGTTAGGTCAAGTGTGTCGATTGCCATGTACATGATTTGTCAGACATGAGCATACACAAGCACGTGACATACTCCAAAGAAAGTAATGTGGACATGATATGATGCCCGAAATATGTTACTATCTTGGCAATAAAACAACATATACCAAATAAAAATATTTTCTTGGGAAATGACGGACTCAACACAGGCATTTTTTTAATCTCCCAAAGATTTATAATAGAAGGAGACCATCTAGGACTAGCCCTTGGAGGCATTTTTTAATAGAACTATCTCTAAGCACCCACCGCCAACCAAAGCTCGAACGCGGGAGGGTTGGTTGTGCTCCTGCGCGCCTAGTCAACAAGTCGACGCTCTGTTCTCCTTCCAAAGAATTATGTTTAGGAGTTTACTTAGTGTCCCTTTGTAGGGGAGGGTACCAGACAAACTCTACTTAACTCGGAGTGATAGCTCAACTTTGATGTTAATTAAACAAGCTCAAAACTCCATCTGACCCAGTAAATACTCAGAAGTGGTAGCTCAACTTTGATGTTAGTTAAACAAGCTCAAAACTCCAACTTAGTCCGACCCTGTAAATACTCGGAAGTGATAGCTCAACTTTGATGTTAATTAAGTAAGATCAAAACTCCAACTCAGGTCGACCCACTAAATACTTGGTGCTCTCTAGACTTGGACATGGGGTGTTTCTTTTTTTGAAACTGCAGTTTACCCCGCCTCTGTATCATGGTGACGCAACACAATTAAACATGGAGTGTTTACATATTCATGGCCTAAAAGGCCTTGGGCTTGCTAAGTGTTGACGGACTTATGACTTAGCATATACTTTCAAGGATATTGAGATTACCTAGTAGTCTGAACTCATGAAATTAAGTTCGTCTTTCTTAACACGCTAAAAAAAATGCTTGCTCGTCTTGACTCGTTAATGTGGGAGTTTGAGTCAAGTCGAGCCCACGTTTCAAGCACTTAAATCACAAATTTTGAGTTTTATCTCGACCCTACCCTATGTGCTTCCCAGGATGATGGAAAATAGTATCATAAGTTGGATATGGTTGACTTGTGATACACGTGTATTAACGGTGAAAGGCGACAATAGGAAGCCAATGCGGTGGAGATGGCAAGTGGATCAACACTAAACACAATAGAAGGCATTGGCATCCAAGACACAAACAAGGTAGCTCTAGCACCAGAAGCCAATACAAATAGGGTCAAAAGGTTGGGTGGTCAAGTGTGGGTCGGCGATGGCGGATCAAAGAAAGCGGAATACTATGTAGAGAAGATCTAAGAAGGTGAGCTTGCTGAGGTCAAAGTGGTGTTGGTGAGCTAAGTGAAATAGTCCATGGTAATTGTTGGTGGAACAGTGAGAGAAAAATAGACGAGATGTGATGTAGAGGAGGCCAAACCTTGAAAACATGGAAAGCTCAATTTCTGAAATAGTAGAATAATAATTTGGAATTGCATCCTCTATACCACTGGATCCACCCATAGGAACTTATCAAAAGCTCAGTTTTCTAAAGGATCAGTTTAACATACTAGTCAACCATATGGAACGAATTATCGGATTGAGTTATTACAGTGTGGAATTTTAGAACCGGGGTTCCTGGGCTCCAAATCTTGGATGTCTACCATTAGAAAATGAACAGCCCGGGGATATCTGCGAAATGGTGGGGCCAGCCTATTGGATTGACTATCCAATACTACAGTACTTTTTAGTACAAAGTTAGCTTGACAGAATTAAATGACCTCTTGATACCAGATCGAATGCGAACCAACCCGTGATTGGATGTGTAGAAGGATCACCAGGGTTCAAGCCTAGACTTGATATTGGTTCTCGCATTTTCCTGAATTTATTTCGTCTTTTCGGCGACGTTCGTTCAGTGGAGAAGATGTTCCTGTCTATTACGAGACGCGTGTGGTGACTTCATAAATCTCAAGATGTTATGCCGGTTCGGTATCTCGAAGGCGCTTATAGGGGTAGGATGTGTGTGTGCGTGCGATCATAGAGGTCCATGAATACTTATGTATGTGAGCGACTATGACTGTGTTGTGCTCAAGAAAAAGCTACCACATCGAATGGTGATTAGGTGCAACCCTGGTTGGGGTTATTATTGAGGTGAGTAGTGGGTGGTGCGAGCCAGGGATGACATCATTTAGAAACGGGTTTTCAGAGAGTGAAGTATTACTACTCAGTTGACCAAAAATTTATACTTTCTCAGGTCCTTTTTACTCTGCATATAAGATTTATCTAGAGTCAAAATTCGTAAAGTTTAGCCATATTTATATTTAAAAATACAGACATCTACACTTCTACAGTTATAGAATGTAAAAACTAAATTCATATACATCTAATGATGTTGATTTTGTATTGTAAATGTCGATATGTTTTCTATAAAGTTGGTCAAACTTTATGAAATTTGGCTTTAGTTTTGTTTATGTGGAGTAAAAAAGACGGTAGGGAGTACTAACAAGAAAGAAAATAATATGGGGAAGTACCCAGAGACTAGTCCACTCCCCGCAAACAAAGGAAGAGACTAGTCCACTCCGGAAATCACATCGAAGCAAGACGACGATATTCCTGACACGTGAGTACACAATAAACTAGGTATATAGCCTCTTGAATCAGCCCTGCTGCACCCCGATCGGTCCATCTCCTGACCCCCCCTGGCAATAGATTATAGCACCTACGTAGGTCGCATCAACATGCACGTCCGTCGTATATCAATAGGGCAAATTTAACAGATTTGATCTATAGACGAAATCAAATCACAAAATGAACTGTCCGTGAAACTATTTCACGCGGCTGACCCGTGGCGCCTAGCTTTCAGGCGCTGTACTAGTGCAACGCCCGGGAGCTAGGCGCTGCACTGTATAGTGTGGCGCCTAGCTCTCAGGCGCTGCACACTGACTTAGTAATTTTCTGAACACACGGGTGCGATGCTGGCCATGTAGCGCATATCTCTAAGGCGTTGCACAGTGTAGTGCGGCGCCGTCGTGTCGGGCGTCACACAAAAAAGTCAGCCGCGTGAAATAGTTTCACAGATAGTTCATTCTATGATTTAATTTTGCCTATAGGTCAAATTTGTCAAATTTGCCTATCAATAGGCATGTAGCCTTCACGGCTATTGCCAGCTACCTCGGCCCCGGCAGGTCCATCCACCCGGCAGTGCAAAAAAAAAAAAGGCCCATCCACCCCGGCCACCACCGAGGTAGGTACCTGCAGCGCAGGAGTACGTCGAAAAACGACGGCCGGACGGGCGGACCAACGCATCCAATGCTAACACATCTCGCTACTTGTGCATGGCGCGCAGGCAAGGCAGGTGATCAGCAGCCGGCAGGCGGCCGGCGACCTGCTTGTCTGATATAGATAGATATCTCGAGTTAATCGCCACTGTTCTGACCCCACGCACACGCACGCACGCACGGGCACGGGCACGGTCTGCCCTCTGCCTCCGGTCTCTGGCGCGCACGTACGGCCGGCCGCTGCGGCGTGCTCGTGCACGCACGCGCACAGCAGCGGAGCGCCTTGCTGACACACGACGCGCTCTGCGAGTTGCGCTGCGCGCGCGCGAGCGTCGCTCCAAATGATCCATCCGCCGATCGAGCCGAAACAACCAGGAACGAACGGTTTCAGGTGGCAGGGCCGGCCGGGTGCTCTCCTAGGCTACAGCGATCCGCCTGCTGGAGCACTGTGAAATCCTCACAAAAGGCCCCCATGCATGCATGCATGCACTGCTTCCGGCGCCTGCCGCCCCTGTCGCGCTCCCTCTCTTTCCTCCTCTTCCTCTGGGACGCATAAATGCCGCGCTAGATTTGCATGCATGCATCCTTAATCATGGTATGCGGATGAGGATCTCGATGCACACGCAGGACATCGATCGGTCTGGCTGAGCCGTGCCCGCTATTCGTTCGCTCTGGCCGGCCGTTGTGGTTCGTTCTTCCGACTTCGGCTCTTCACGTCACGAGCTTTTCAGCGTCAGCGCGGCTGCATGCATGCATGCATTGCTGACACACCCGCACCTACACCTACACGCACACACACGACGACGGCCAGCCATGCAGGACAAGCTAGAGCACTGTTGGCCAGCCACGCATGAACAGTTCGGCTGAGCTTGCGCGCACGGAGTCTAGTGAATCCGGATTGCTCAAATGTGGAAGGATGGATGGTGACCCGACAGACAGGGTCGACTACCTGTGGATACGTGTTCTGCAGGCAGGCTAATCTTTCGCGACCGGGTGCCTTTCAATGTGCCCGCGCTGACAACTGACAAAGTGTGTGAGATCTCCGCACTGTGGGTGAGTCAATGCGGGTGATGCCGCCACAGTGAACTGGGATGCTTGTCCCCGCCCGCCGGCCGAGAGATTGATCAATCAGCTGCCCACTTGCTAAATTTACCACGGCTCAGCGGCTCCATCTTCACTCTGTTGCGTGGTTATCTAGAGCCAACACGTGTACATTCTAGTGAGCGTGCCTCTTATTAGGCTGTCTCAACACAGAACGACAATAATGAACCTTGGTAGTTCCATTTTGAAAAGTTTTTTAAAAGCCTACGCAGGCGATCACCCTTTTTTGCGGGGATAAAACTTGTATTGCTTGTCAGATAGGTTTACACACGGTTTCACAAATCGGGATAACACCCGAAAGCCCGGTGCCTAGCCAAACTGCAATACGCTGATGTGTCCTACCACTGGAAGTCAGAAGTATTTTAAACAGCTACACATCTGTAGTGGTCAATTATTAAATATAGCAAATGTTCACTTTTATTCAGTTCAGCATGTCCTTCCAATCAGCAGGATGATGTAGCGTGTGGTATTGTATGTCGAGGATGTTGGGTTTGAGGAAGGTGTTTGGGGCTACACACTCTTGTAGGACGTATTTCGAAATGGAAGTACCAAATCTTTCAGGAGAAACTCACTAAAAATGGGGTCGTCCGTCTCATGGTGGGAAAGAATTTTTAATCAAGTCTATTGCCTAGTGAATTCCTACATCCATTATGAGTGTGTTCAAACTGCCGTTGGGTGGATGTGATTACCTAAATCAGATGAATAGAGACTATTTCTGGGGATCTGGAAAACAATGTAAGAGGAAGGTGCGCTGGAAATCTTGGGACCAACTGTTGAAACCAAAGAGTCCAGGGGGAATCGGCTTCCGAGACTTGAGGCATTTTAATCAAGCTTTAGTCGCTCGTCACACATGGAGATTGCTCATGTTCCTCTAAATTAGGAGAAGTGGGAGGTGGAATCCCCACCATTCTTGCCTAGGTTTTCCCCTCCCCTCGATCATCCCCGCCGACGTCGTCAATGCTACATCATGGTAGTCTTAACATGGTTGTCCTTGCATCCACTTGGGTGGATCTGGTCAGAACTCTAGGTAGGGCGTTTACATAGGCGATGGGCTAGGGTTTCAGTGGAGGAGAGGTGGGAACGCTGTGGTAAATTAGGTGTGACAAGAAGTCATCATCCTCTAAATAATTAGGATTCATGTTTTCTTTTGAGCATCATTAAATTGTATGACTACTAAAAGATATTACAAAGAGCTCTTGTTGGAGGCACCCCATAATTATTCTTGTTTTTTGGTTGTGGTATATTGCTATGATTTTCTAGCAATTTGATTTCTTTATAATAAAGTGCCAAGAGTTAACTTTTATCATTGATGATATGACTATAGTAATGTTGTTCGGAAACTGCGTTTTTTTATGTTACAGTAAAAATCACCCACCTTAACTAGAGTGTGATAGATCTTGAAAATTTCACATAACAGAACCATGTATATAATATTTATGCTAATAATTTTGATTTTTTTTTGGACCCGCAAGTTTATTTGAGACTTACATCATTACCCGCTGGTCTGTTTCGACAGATTCTTTCGCAACTTATCTATTAGCTATATGTTTGCATACTTTTTGGTTTCTCCTTGAATAAGAGAGCCTATAAATTTTTAAATTACTGTAGCTACTGCCATACCACGAGTGCCATGATTTATATCCAACAAATATATGTATTTTAGTAATTATTTATAGACTAACCATCTGGCAGTTCCGTTTGACTTTTTTTTATGAAAGTTTTTCCTATTTAGGAGAGTCATTGATATGAAAGGGACAAATTCAATGTGAGCAAGAAGTCCAAGCATGGGCATGCCCAAGGCACCCCAAATTTGTTTTATGAACCTTACCGTGAAATCTGCTAAACCTTTTTATTCATACATTTCTTTATGTGTAGTTTCTGGGAGCGTTATTTTCCTTTTTTTAATAAAGGATAATCATCACATGTGAACTTCACCTATGAAAAGGGAGAGTATTTTGCATGGCATAATTATTTACTCTATGTGATTCACTTATATCTGCATCCATGCATGAGCGGGATTTTGGCCAGTTGGGCCTTATTACACTTGGGCTCCTTTGCTTCTAGCCTTCATTGTTGATTTTGGCCTTTTATTTTGCCTTTCCTTTGATTCATTGACCATGACTATTTTCTTGGATTTTTTGTTGAGCGGCTTGAGCCTTGTTTACTGAGTTGGACTCTTACTGGCCAGTTTGAACATAGTTGACTGGTTTGGACTTTTATTGACTAGCTATAAAGGCCTGGTTGGACCACCGCATAGATTATTTGTTTTCCCTTGATACATATTTTTCACCTCTTAGCAAGAATGTTTTTTGTTTTTTTTAGTGCACGAGCTTGGAGTTTAGGCCTCATGATCAACCAGTCAAAGTTAAGTGTGTCGCTATTCTTCCCAATACTACACCACACATGGATAGAAATTAGATCCGTCGGTAAAAATAGCACTAGTGACGGGTCCACGTTTCCCGCCCGTGAAGCCTCGGCTTTTTGTTGAAGTCACACCGCCGACGCCGCCCGTCGGTGATGTTATTTAGCTCGATCACGCGTGTTTCTATAGCAGCGATACATGCCTGGCCTCGTGGATTCTCCGCGCCGCCCATACTTTAGAGCATCTACAGCTGAATTTTGCAAATCTGATCCCTCAAACGTTCTCGAAAGTGATCGAACGTGTCCATGGATAGTGATCAGTCACACTTTAAATTTACTACTCTGCAACCGAGTCTCTCATATTTCAACCCCTAAATTCATACAAAGCATGCAAAAGAAATCCTACGTACTACATACTATATACTACCATAGCTAATCTTCGTCATCGGAGATGTCCACAATGTCAGTGCTGGGTGGACGGGTGCGTAGGAGGGCTCTGGCTCCTCCTCCTCCTCGACCTCATCCATGTAGGCGAGCATCTGCTCCTCCTCTGTGGCGAGCTCTGTAATCATCTCCCGCCGTCGACGGTGTCTGGCCTCCGCATCTGACTTCGAGCAGAGGGAATCGAGGATGGCTTGCTGCTCTACGTGCAAATCTGTGTCCCCAGCGTCCCCCACATCATCCTCCTCCTCCTCCAACTCCTCCTTCGAATCCACTACATTCGGAGGTAGCCCCACGGCGATCTGGGCTTCGGGCCTTGCCGGGATCTGCTCAAGGAGCTGCAGCCGTGCTCCGGTGTTAGAAATAGGTAGCTCCTCACCCGGCGGCGTGGGGGCATGGCTACTAGTGGTGGCAGACGGGGAGTGTAAAATGGCGGCGGCGGCAGATGGGAGGAGGAAAAAATAGAGGGGTAGGGTTTCGGTGCTGGCCATCGGCTTAAATAGCCGGGCTAGGCTGTACACGCCTGCTGGAGCGGTGCCACGCGGCGACATCAGTCCGACGAAGGAGACGGGTTTCGGACCTCCGGTTTCGGACTGTTTTCGTGTGGGACCCCAGCATGAGTCTGATATGGCAGACGCGTCCGGAAGCCACATGTCCGCCCCATATTTAGGCTGGATATGAGGGGTGTCGATCTGTCCAGACGTTTGAGGCCCGTTTGAGGCACCCGTCTCGATCGAAATTTCATGACCGGGCTGTCCACCCAGACGTTTTGAGGCGGATTTGGGGTGCCAAACCAAAGGCTTCCACGTTCAACTTCAAGTCTTTAGCGTACTGGCCGCGTGTACGTGCTACGTTATATGCGAGCCGCCCGCGCAATAGAAGTTTGGAGGACGAGAATTTAAAGAGGCGGTACATGCAACATTTTCTTCGTGCTGTGTACGTACTGCTGAGTAAAAGGAATTTGCCGGTGCCGGGAGTGGGACGTACATGGGGAAGAAAATCGTTTGAGTGTACGGGAATATATCGGGTAAAGCTGTAGTCAGTGAGGCAACCTGAGCCGCGCGCCGTGTGAAAGGAGACGCAGCCGATGGATCATTGTCCAAGATTATATAATCCCTCCATTTTTATATATAAAGCCACAAACTCAAATTATAGATATCAAAAAAAAATAGATGTTTTACAACTCAACTTTTTTGTTTTGTTTAGTGGGATCACTCACCGTATGCATGCAAAAAAACTGAGTGGAGGAATTGTAGCTAAATGTCATTATGACTACATGCATGAAATATTAAACAAATTGCTAGTATGAGAAAAGATCATTATTTTTACCTCGGTTACTGTTGGTGGCCTTGTATAGATGCAAAATATACACATAATGGTCTTGTATAAGTAAATGAAGGGAGTACTAAAAATCAAGATTAGCTTGGAATACAGTCCGTACGCCGAGCGGGATTATATATGCTTATAAAGGAGACCCAGCTGATAGAGGATCAGGGTTATGGGTTCCATTCGACTCAAGATTATAGCAAAGCCCTCGTCTGAGCCCCTCCTCAAGCTCAGGGAAAACTCTAGGTCCTCCAGACCGGATGGCGATGGCGTCTCGGCGTCGTATTCCTTCTTGAAAGCGCTATCTTGCTCGCTCGTGGTGTCCCTGATTTTGGTTTTCACGATGTTGGTATTCTCGCTGGTTTGACTTGGCCGCTCTTGGTTCAGGCTTGGTAGGTCTAACTGTGTTGTATCCCTTGTTCGGGCCGAGCTTCCCTTATCTCCCTACTCCGAACATCATGTTCACGCCTGTTAGCGTTCGTGTCATGAGAATCCAGTCCATATGCCGGGCATGATTAGGCTTGTGCTCACTTTAATTCGGCTCAAATTGAGCCCAGTCGGAACAATAGGGCAGACGACATATCCACTAGCCAAGTAAATGTTGCTTTCCCTCTCCCACCTCACCCACTCTCCTCTCCCACCGACAATGGCGATCTCTAATCTCCACCAATGGAGGGGCTTCTACATTGGGATTTCTCCCCTGGTCAAGCAGTGGAGACACAGGTGCGCAAAAGGTTTGGTTCTACCGTTCATTTCTCCCCTATTGGAGGTGCAAGAGAATTCTTCCTAGTGGTGGCTTTTTCTTCTGCCTCCTTTCCTCTCTCGATTGAATCAGTGGGTCTTGCCCTCCAATGTTGCATTGGTGGATCCTCCACGGGTTTCAATGTCAAACATCTTGCTGGTTGGCAGTTCCGTTTTTCTGTGGCATCAAATAAAGTTGGGCATTCTGTGTATGGTCTTAAGGACCGGGTCTGGCCAGATTTTGTTTGTCATTTCAATCTCTATAGGCACAATGCCTGGTTTAATTCTCATTCAGATCAAAGTTGGCATTCTGACCATGAGCTTACTGAGTTGGTCTCACGTTCTCCTCTGGCTATCAAGACAAGGTTCAATTTCCAGTCTTCTGAGGATCTTCAACATAATCACTCAGCCAAGGAGCTTGCAAAGTTTGGTTTTCTTCCTCCGCAGTCAAGCAATGTTGTTGGCCATGAACCAAGCTCTCCATTGGATCAATCGCTGGTTCATACCGAAAAGGTCATTTTTGGTAGTTTTCAATCGGATATTTCCTTACATGACAAAGATAATAATTCTATCCGTTTGGGCAACTTCAAATCAGTCATTAATCCTCACATTCAAGAGCCTCAATCGAAATTTATTGGTAATAATTACCGGTCCTCTTATTGGGAGTCTATTCCAAATTTTATCCTCCTACACATTATGGATTTTCGGCAGGCGGGATATGATGATTCCCATATTGCTAAAGTTTGGGCCTTGGACTCGGTTCCATCGGTGGATTTTATTCGCAAGAAAGTCAACATATGTTCAAGCTACAACCAACTTGGCCATCTTGGGCCGTTTTGTCCTATCCAGGCCGTTGATACTCGGTCCAACCAGGACTAACATTTGAAGCCTAACCCGGTCCGGCCTCCTGGGATCAGCTCAACTTTGGTACATCAAGGTCACTCTTGCATAATCTGCTCCTCTAAAGGTCATTCCGCGGATTTCTGCCCTTCCAAATTATTTTGCCACCATTGCCATCTATTAGGACACTTACCTAATAACTGTGGTAAAGCTGATAGTACCTATCTTTGGTGGCAACCCAAAGGAATCTCCACGACGATTCCTTCTCGCGACGATGCATTTTTGGGCAAAAATAATGGTCAAGATGATATCCCTAAGTGTGCACCGCTTGCTAAACAAAATGACGCACCCTGGGCAATCAACTCGACGTCACATCAGAAGCAGATATCCACTTGCCAACGCTCCTTGATTACCTTCCCTGACCGCAATAAAAAATAGATGATTTTACAACCATCCGATGCAGCAACTGCGGCCGATTTGGACACCTGGATCAATCTTGTTGGAGGGGGAGAGAGGCGCAAAGACTAATATGGAAGCCTAAGGCAATCCCCGCTACCGTTCCGCATTCCACTTCCCCTGCTTTGCCTGCCTCGAGAGCTTCTCCGCCAGCAACAATGGCGAACTTTCCTGTCAATGTTGTCCCCTACATCCCGACGGGGATGACCATCGAGCTCGGGCCGGCCGACCGGATCGTTCGCAGCGACATGGCGGTCCATCCGGTGCCTCCTCTCAACCACGACTTCCTCGCCATTGCCGAGGTGAACCGCCACGTTCCGTTCCACCATAAGGCTGCTCTGAGGCAAGTAATCACCGGTCTTCTGCATGAATCCAACTTTGTTCCGACTGAAATTGATGATCATCCACTAGGCATTGCTATTTACGGTTTCCCTGGTCCTCTGATGCGTGATAATGTTGTGGGTACTACTTTTGAGCTGGATGCTGAGGAAGAAGGGGAGATGAACACTGTAGTTTCTTTTGTTCCGCATGATGAGGCACTTAACATGAGACTCACTACTTATGGTCCTGATGTGTGGCTTCTTTACATTGGCTTTCCCCAAGATTACCAAACCTACCATTATCTGCATAGATCTGTTGATGGTTTTGGTAGTCTGACGCACTGGCACAACCCAAGAGGAGACAGAAAGCTAGTACTTCTCCATGTTAAAGTCATTCATCTCAGGTTGGTGCCAAAGAGCTTGGTTATCCGCCAACTTGGAGGTAGTCGTCATTGCTGGACAGTTTGTGTTACAATGCTGCGCAGTTTAGATTGGAATGCTCATTTGCCTGAAGTCCCTCCGGCTGGTGAAGACCCACCACCTGCAGATGGGATACCACACCCTCTCTATGGTGAAGGCCTCAATGCTGAGCAACTGTATCAGATCCAGCTTAATAACTGGATGGCTCAACAGGGTGCTGGAAACAATGTTGCAGAGGATGTGGGTGAAAATGTTGCAGCTCAAGAAGATATTGAGATACACCCCCAATGGGGAGAATGGCCTGCACCTCCAACACCTGCTCCACCTGTTCTTTATAACTACCAGGAGTGGCTGGCAAATGAGGGTCTGCAAGTTCAGGATGGCATTCTTCCAACTAACAATCTGCAAGACAGCCCTTTTGCAGCTTGGAATGACTCAATTTCTCTCAGCACTTCCACTACAAACTCTGACTCTAATGCTCTGGTGTTAGTACCAGCCTCTGTTCTGCAGGTTCTCCAGAGGAATGGATCTCTTCACTCTGCTGTTGTGGCTCCTCCTGTGATGAATAATGAGCTGAGGGCCCCTACATCTGATGTTCAAGTACCAAGGATTCAGATCCATGTCTCTGTCACCAATGCTGGTATGAACATTCAGTTTCAAGCTGACAATGAGTTCTTGAATGGTTTGCTCATTGCTGAGCCCCTGTCATATGTGCCCATCACTAACTTCCTCTCAAGCTCCATCATGCCCTCCCTTGCCACTATTGGCCCTTGGGCCCATGGCTATGGCATGAGGCCAACCAAACTGGATATCACCCTATCACTTTCTGAATATACTGGAGCTGTTCAGGTTTCTTCCTGCATTGCTCAGGGTGAGGAAGATGGTTCTGTGACCACTACTGTCAATGTTTGGTCCCTGGCTTCTGAGGAGATGCAGACTATTTCTGAAAACACTCAAGATGTGGGTTTTATTGCTGGTGATTAGGTTGTGCAAATCTCTGAAACTACTGCAGAACAGGAAGATATGCAAGTGCCGGCAATCTCTGAATTTCAGGCTGGATCTTCCAAGGTGAGTGCAAACAACAAGCATGGCAAGAATAAAGCTCCTCTCTCGGTGACCAGTGTGCGTAGAAATGCTCGTTCCAATAAATATGATGGTTTCAAGGTGCCTCCTCTTTCTGACAGCAGGACCAAGATTTCCAAAGTGAAACCCAGGGTCATTCCCAACGCTGTGTCTGCTGTAGTCATCTCTGAGATCACTGACGAACAGCCTAAAGATGGTGATTTCCCACCCCCCATGACAATTAAGCAAATCCAGCATATCGCTATTCAGCAGTGTGTTGTCCCACCTGAAGAAGTTACTGAAGATCTGCTTATGGCAGATACAGGGGCTGGATCTTCTTCCACTTCGTCCTAGTTACAGCTTTATTTCCTTCCGTTTATGTCTATGTTATCGAACTGGAATGTGTTATGTTGGAACATTCGGGGCATGAACTCAGACCCCAAGCTTTTGGCTTTATCCAATGCTATTGCTACTAGTGGTTGCTCGGTTATTTGTCTACAAGAAACCAAGAAAACTGCTTTTGATAATTCCTATATTAAATCTTGTTGCCCTAAACGCTTTGACAATTTTGCTTTCATCCCTTCGAGAGGGGCCTCTCGTGGTATTTTAACCTTATGGAATAGTGCTATATTTACTGGCACGGTTCTAATTGAAGAGGAATTTGCTCTTGTTACTCAATTTCAATCCACCCAATCTGCCCAAACGTGGACTCTGGTAAATATATATGGCCCCTGTCAAGGTGACTCCAGGATTGACTATACGAGCTGGCTACTTAATCTTAATATTCCCTCTAATGAAGATTGGCTCCTTGTTGGGGACTTAAACTACATCCGTAGCCCTGCTAATCGAAATAAACCTGGTGGAAACATTAATGATATGATTACTTTCAACGATTTCATTCGAACACAAGGTTTGATTGAACTCCCACTCAAAGGCAGAACTTTTACTTGGAGTAACATGCAGGAAGATCCATTGCTTGAACAACTGGATTGGTTCTTCACCTCAACTAATTGGACTAGTACATACCCAAACACCATTGTAAAACCTCTCTCTAAACCAGTTTCAGACCACATTCCATGTGTCATATCCATTGAAACAAACATACCTAGAAGCAACCTTTTCGGGTTTGAGTCTTACTGGATCCAACATCCTGGTTTTATGGACTTAGTAGCTGCCTCCTGGAACAAACATATACCTTCAGATAACTATGCCACAATAATTTCCAGGAAACTTAAAACCCTTAGATATGCGCTCAAAAATTGGAGTAAAAAAATTTCAAAGCTAGCTTCGGCTATTGCTAACTCTAATTCTGCACTGGCTGACCTAGACTCTCTGGAAAACAAAAGAAATCTCACAATCCAAGAGAGAAACTTCAGAAGAATTCTCAAAAATCATTTACTCAGGTTATTGGAGTACCAAAAGCAATATTGGAGATAGAGATGTACTATCAGATGGGCAAAATTTGGTGATGAAGACCCAAAATTTTTCAAGTCCATGGCTTCTGAGAGGTATAGAAGGAACAATATTGCCTCTCTTCAACTAGATAATGGCACAACAACTGAAGATCATATTGGGAAAGAAGCTTTAATTTACCAAAGTTTCAAACAGAGATTAGGAACCTCAGGAGAATATCAAATGAAGTTTAACCTGGCAAGCATTATAAAAAAGAGGAATGGTCTAGACCAATTAACAGTCCCTTTTTCCAGAGAGGAAATTGACAATGTAATTAAAGAAATGCCAACAGGCAGAGCTCCAGGCCCAGATGGCTTCACAGGAATATTTCTTAAGTCTTGTTGGCATATCATTAAGGAAGACTTCTACAATTTATGTGATCAATTCCATGCTGGAACCTTAAACCTTGAAAGAATTAATGAAGGATACATCACCTTCATCCCTAAAATTGCCTCCCCAGCTACAGTTAATGACTTTAGACCTATCACTCTACTAAACTGCTGCCTCAAAGTGATCACAAAGCTACTAGCTAATCGTCTACAAAAGCTCATTCTGAAAATTATACATAGGAATCAATATGGATTCATCAAAGGAAGAGCAATCCAGGACTGTCTTGCCTGGGAATTTGAGTACATACACCAATGCCAAAACTCCAAAAAGAAGATTGTACTCCTTAAACTGGATTTCGCTAAAGCATTTGACACCATTGAGCATGATGCAATGCTGAAAATAATGGAACACATGGGATTTAATGACAAATGGCTTTTATGGATCAAGTCTCTGTTCTCTTCTGGCAAATCTTCCGTCCTACTGAATGGAATTCCGGGCAGACAATTTATCTGCAAAAGTGGGGTTCGACAGGGTGATCCACTTTCTCCCCTAATTTTTGTTCTTGCGGCTGATCTACTGCAAGCAGCCATTAATGATGCCTTCAGACATGGCCTACTTCATTTACCTTTCCCTAGGCAAAACCAAATTGATTACCCTGTCATCCAATACGCGGATGACACTATTATCATCATGCCTGCCTGCCATGGTCAAGCTCATACAATGAAAAACATTCTTACTGATTATGCAACCTCCATTGGCCTTAAAATTAATTTTCATAAATCAACTTTGATTCCAATCAACTGCGATGATGCCCTAAGTAAAGATCTTGCCGCAATCTTTGGATGCACAATAGGCAAGATGCCATTCACATACCTTGGATTACCACTTGGTACGTCCAAACCTTCGTTCCAGGACCTAATGCCCATTGTCTGCAATATGGAAAGAAGACTCACTTCTACATTATCTCTGATGTCGTATGGTTCCAAACTCTCCCTACTAAACACGGTCATCACCTCACTTGTTATTTTTGCACTCTGCACACTAAGATTTCCTCCAAAGATCCTTGAGCTCCTAGACAAACTAAGAAGGAGATGTCTATGGAGAAAGAAGACAGAATAGGGTGAAAAATGCAACTCTTTGGCGGCCTGGGACAGAGTCTGTAGACCAAAGCAGAGTGGAGGGCTAGGAATCATTAACCTTAAAATGCAAAGTGATGCTCTACTTCTAAAATACTTACATAAGTTTTACAACCGTCTGGACCTACCTTGGGTAGAACTGATCTGGTCCACATACTATACCAACAAAATTCCACACGCCTCAGATCCATGTGGTTCATTCTGGTGGAGGGACATTCTCAAGCTTACTCCTCTTTTTAGAGGCATCTCCAAAGTTACAGTGAACTGTGGAAACAATGTTCTCATGTGGAAAGATCTGTGGTTGGAGGAAGTTCTTTCTGATACACATCCTAGAGCATTTTCTTATGTCAGAAATGAAGATTGCTCAGTCCAAGAATTATTATCCATAACATCTCTGGAACAAGCATTCTTTCTACCACTTTCCTCACAAGCATTACAGGAAGTACAAGATATGCAAGGGTTGGTAGCCCACATTACTTTGGATAACAACCAAAATGCAAAGGATATTTGGTCTTACCCTTGGAAAGGATCTGATTTCTCTGCAAGCAAATACTACAAATTCTGCTTCAGAGATATGAAGGCCCATAAAACTTACCACTGGCTATGGAAATCAAAAGTCTCTGCTAAACTCAAGGTATTTGGATGGCTTATGTTGTCTAACAGATTAAACACCAGAAACATGTTGAAGAGAAGACACTATAACATTGGTACAAACCTGAACTGCTTACTATGTGGCCAAAAAGAAGAAGACATTGATCACTTGATCCTAACATGCCCTTTTAGCAGAAACTGCTGGTCAACCTTTGGGATAGACCCTGGAGATCTGGCCATTAGATTGTCATGGCTAGAGCAAGCTAAAAATATTTGGGGCAGGCCTTTGTTCATGGAAATCATACTCCAAGCATCCTGGAGCATTTGGAAGGAAAGGAACAACAAACTTTTTAGAAATATTATCCCCTCCTACCACTCCTGGCTAACTAGATTCAGAGAAGAATTTAGTCTCCTCCAATATAGGGTTAAAGACAACAAGAAGGAATTCATCTTCTTGCTTTTAGACTCCCTACCCTCTGATTAATTGTACTCCTTAGACCTTTTCTATCCCCACTCCAAAGTGAGATGGGGGAAGACATGTACATGATGTAACTACTCCTTGTAATTTGTTATAATTATTAATACATATGACAGTGGGAGCCTCTCCCACTGTCCTGGTTCCCTCAAAAAAAAGTTAATTAAGTGAGTGCTGGTTTTTCTTTTTATTCGAAAAGGAGGATAACCCTCGGCATCTGCATTCAACAATGCACCCAATCAATCTTTATTAATTATTCAACAAAACCTTACAAAATAATACATCAATTAGTCCAAAGCTATTTTTCTGGTAACAACTGTTGCTACACCTACCAATTCGATGAAGGGGGTGCACATGATCAGGGCCGCTTGCCCAGACCTCACACCAAAGACGAACATCCAAACCGGAGGCCCCAACCAAGCCGTCCAACGGAGGGTCGGGGGCACAAACCGGTCCAGCGGACTCTCAGCGGGCACTGCATTGGCACACTCCAGAGCCTGTCGCCACCATCTTTCGCCGATCCATCTTCAGAACTGGTATCGACACACTGACCTTGCTAGGCCTGCCGTCGATGCCGCAATGATTACAGACAACGCCACCTCTCTACACGCGTCCATCATTCATCACTGAGACCCTTTTGTGCCACGCCGCCGAGACTCCATGTCGTTGATGCGTCGCATGCAAGGCCGCTCCACAGCTAAAACCATCCAATTGTCCCACGAGCCGATCAACATCTCCAGGAATGACGCCCCCATGAGGGGAACGACACATGTGCGCCACTGTCGGTGTCAAAACCGGCGGATCTCGGGTAGGGGGTCCCGAACTGTGCGTCTAGGCAGATGGTAACAGGAGACAAGGGACACGATGTTTTACCCAGGTTCGGGCCCTCTTGATGGAGGTAAAACCCTACGTCTTGCTTGATTAATATTGATGGTGTGGGTATTACAAGAGTAGATCTACCACGAGATCAAGGAGGCTAAACCCTAAAAGCTAGCCTATGGTATGATTGTTGTTCTGTCCTACAGACTAAAACCATCCGGTTTATATAGACAACGGAGAGGGCTAGGGTTACACAGAGTCGGTTACAATGGTAGGAGATCTACATATCCGTATCGCCAAGCTTCCCTTCCACGCCAAGGAAAGTCCCATCCGGACATGGGACGAAGTCTTCAATCTTGTATCTTCATAGTCTTGGAGTCCGGCCGATGATGATAGTTCGGCTATCCGGACACCCCGTAGTCCAGGACTCCCTCAGTAGCCCCTGAACCAGGCTTCAATGACGACGTGTCCGGCGCGCATATTGTCTTCGGCATTGCAAGGCGGGTTCCTCCTCCGAATAATTTATAGAAGATTGTGAACACCAGGATAGTGTCTGGCTCTGCAAAATAAATTCCACATTCCACCGTAGAGAGAATAATATTTACACAAGTTCAATCTGCTGAGGTATTTCGCGGCGTGACGTCACACCACAACCAAGCCTTTACTTGAATCGTTTTTGTTATACCACCTCAGCGCGTTTAGCGAAGCGGTTTCCTTGGCACGTCTTGTCGAAGCAGAGATCGTGTTCCCCTTATTCCGGGATTCCCATCAATACGGACGTGGGTAACCCAACCGCGCCATTGATTGCGGCGCTTGGGAGAAAAGCGAGTTTTACCAGGCCGGTGGGGACGCATAGTTTCGTCCGCCCATATATAAGGGGATAAGGATCCACCTTTTTACCTGCGCCTTCTTCTTCCTTTGCTTATCCATCTCCGCGCACTCGAGCTCCAGCTCCCAAGTCCGCACATCTCACCTCAACCTTCTCCAACTATGTCCGGAGCGGGAGGCAAGTGGATGGCCTCCTCCGTTACGGAGGGGCACATCAAGAAGCTGCGCAGCGTTGGATATCTGTCCAGCGACATCGCGCACCGGCTCCCTGACAAGGGGCAGCTCATCCCCACCCCCGGGCCCCATGAGAGGGTGGTATTCCTTCCCCATTTCCTCCGCGGACTGGGCTTCCCACTCCACCCCTTTGTCCGGGGGCTCATGTTCTACTACGGCCTGGATTTCCATGATCTGGCCCCGAATTTCATCCTCAACATCTCGGCATTTATCGTCGTGTGCGAGGCCTTCCTCTGCATCCAGCCCCACTTCGGCTTGTGGCTCAAGACCTTCAATGTCAAGCCGAAGGTTGTGAAGGGCAGCCAAGCGGAGTGCGGAGGCGCCATGGTGGGCAAGATGCCCAACGTTACTTGGCTCGAGGGCGCCTTCATGGAAACCATCAAGGGGTGGCAATCGGGGTGGTTCTACATCACCGAGCCGCGTGACCCTGAATGGGCAATGGCCCCTGAATTCAGATCTGGCATCCCCACACGGCTCACCTCTTGGAAAGAGAGTGGCCTGACCTGGGACGATTCGGAGGAGCTGACCGGACTCCAAGCCTGCGTCCAAAAGCTAGTGAACAAGAAGCTCAAACTTGTCAACGTAGTCCAGGTCATGCTCATCCGCCGGATTCTCCCGTGCCAACAACGGGCCTTCAAATTGTGGGAGTTTGATCCGGCCAGCACCGAACCTTGAGCAGGCTCTTCGACACTATGTACGAAGATGCCTGGAAGGTGCTGTTTAAGGGCGCCGAGGCTCCCGCATCCGCTACCGAAGATCGCGGATTCAGCTCGCAGCGCCAGGCTAGCGAGGCAAGCAATTCTACCCTTTACGGGACACTTGTTATTCATAGTTTGACTCTATGCGGGATCTAAACTCCCTCTCCTTTGACAGGACTGGCTGAAGAAGGCCGAGCTGACTAACTGTCCGGCCCCTTTGCCAGAAGACCTAGCGGATGCCCGCTTAATGGGGCTGCTGGTTCCGGCACCCCACGTGGTGCCGGAGAAGAAGGCCAAGAAGAAGGCCACGAGCACTCGAAAGAGTTCCCGTTTTCAGGTGTTATCGGACTCATCGTCTGATGACTCCGAGGCGGACTCCTCCCACGAGGACGAGGAGGAGAAGAAAGAGGCCTCTCCCCCAACGGGGGGAGGGAAGAAAAGGAAGGCCTCCCCAATGAGGGAGGCTGAAGGGTCCAAGAAGGGAAGGACTCTTCCCCCGGACTGTTCCGCCAACGCCGGTGACGATGACGAGGATTGTCCTTCAAGGGCCAAGCCCCTAGCGAGATCGTAAGTATCCGGACTCCCGAATAACTTCATGATTTTTCTTTTTGCCACATGGTGTCTTTCTAATGCCGCATACAACCCTGCAGTCCGCCCAAGGACGATCTTCCCGCTTCGTCGAGCGGGTCCTTGGGTACGTCGGATGTGGATAGTACTTCACTTCCAACCGCCTCCACCCCCCGTGACGCCGACGATGCTGAGGTGGGATCCCAGAGAGGGACCCACCCGGTGGAGGAGGCCCCGGAGGTGCCACAGGGCAACCTCCCGGACTTCGTACCGGACTCTGCACCGGAATCTGCAGTGGTTCCGGAGTCCGGCGGGCGGCCCCTTCGTAAGAAGGGCAAGACCGTGACGCCAGCGGCCTCCGTCCAATCGGAGGCGCCGGATAACTTGCTGGAGGCGCTCAACGGCGCTTCCATCAAGGAGGAACACTGTACTGTCATGAGTGCGGTGATTCAGAAGGTTCAGCTCGCCAGAAGCGGGCTGACCGAAGCCTGCAGCAGCCTTCTAACAGGCTTTGAGGTAAGAATATTAATATATGTAAAATAGTACCGCATAGACAGTAGCCCCTGATGCTCGGTTCGGTGTTCGGAAAGAAAAGCCGGACTGAGGATCTAAAAAGATATACGCAGGAGTCTTAAAAAATATGTCAATATGGGATTGCAGGCTGTGCTGCTGACCTCTGCCGCACTGACTGCGGAGGTCGATGCTTTGAAGCAAAGCCTCGAGCGGTCCGAGAACGAGCTCGGCCGTGCCAAGAAGCAGCTCGAGGACAAGGAAGGTGAGTAACACCTTATTAAAGTTGTACCTTACAGAAAAGGATTTGGTTGCAAGAGAAATGATAAGGATAACGTGGGTACTTCAGGGGCCACGAACGAGGTGGCGACCCTGAAGGAGGCGGTGTCCGCGGCCGAACGTAATGCGGCCGTGGAGCGTGCTGGGCGAGAGAAGCAGGAGGCGCGAGTGGCGGAGGTACAACAAGAGCTCCAGGCTCTCGTGGAAAAGCATGAGAGTTTGGAGCGCGACTCGAAGACTCGAGAGTCCGAGCTTGCATCGGCTCTTGAGAGTGCCAAAGCCGCTAAGGCCGAAGCTCACAAGGCCCTTTAGGAAATCGAGGCATTGAAGAAAATAGCGGCGGGTAAGGCATTTTTCATGCAAAGCAAGCATGTGAATGTGAATTACCTGTTACTTACCCGAATTCGGAGCTCTCCAGGAGCGTTCGCAGATCTGCCCCACAGCGTGTCCGATGCTGCCGCTTTCTACAGGGCCGAGGAGGGGAGCTCGACGGAGAAGGTCTTCTGGTCTCAGTATGCTGAGGCCGGACATCTGGTGCCCCTTAGCGACCAGCTGAAGCAGCTGGTCGAGCTCCACAAGGTGGCCGAACAGGCCATGAAGGGCCTCATAGTTTGGATGTGGCCCAAGGAGGCCATGCCTGGGAGCTACTTCGGCCTGGTGCGGCGGCTGGTGGATGCTTGTCCATGGGTTGAGGTCATCAAGCGATCCGCCTGTATTGAAGGTGCCCGTTGGGCCCTTGCCCGTGCTAAGGTGCACTGGGGCAAGATGGATGCTGAGAAGCTTGTGACGGACGCGCCACCGCCGGGCAAGGAGTATCGCACGCCCAAGATGTATTATAAGGGTGTCCTGAAGGGTGCCCGCATTATTGCGGGTGAGTGCTCCAAAAATGTAATATTTGAGTAGACTCGCATTTTGTTATCCTGTGCGCTGAAAACTTTGTTCATATGCGCTAAGCAATGCTTATTGATTTAAAATATTACCTTCTGTGCGGCTGTTTATCAAATCTGAGAGATGGCAAGTCGTCGGCTTCAGCCCCCATGCCACGAGTGCTGGGGTGTTCGGGATAAATTTGAGCACTCTTGTTCCCATATTTGGGTCCATCTAGGGAGGCGCTCAACACAACGAACGAGGCAACCGGACTTATAATGCTTGAACACTCTCACTTAGCAATAGATATCTATAATTTTAAATTTCGGCGAAGCCCCTAGTGTTCGGAAGGCCGAATTCGGGTCGCTATCCACGCCTGGGCCGGACAAAGCCGGTTCCTCGCTCTAAGCGGCATAAGTCTTTAGGGACTCGAAAAAACCTCTCGAACAGCGACCGGCTCTCGCCTTATCATGACGGTCAGTTTTAGCTTTCTCCACTGAGGCGCTCGCCCAGCTCAACTGGGGCGCAATCGCAGTGGTTCTCCCAGTGCTACCTTAGCCGATACAACGGAACGTAAGGTACCAAAACATGGGAGTCGGGCAAACCCAACTATTGACCCAAGACATGATTCGGAGCCGATGCATATAATGCTATAAGTTCGGGGTGTCGCACTTGTGAAAGTGTTCGGACTTATCACACCATAATGTGGGGAACTTAAGCCCCTGGTGTATTTAGCCGTACCAAAGTGTACGGATGCGACATGTCATAAATGAACATATGTATAAGAAAGGAATGCAATTATAAGCAGAAAGGTGCTGCATTGTTTATTTAAGTAATACTGCCATGAATGCAGAACGATACAAATAGTGCGGTAAGCAAGGGATGGGACTATTAAACATGTCCCCCTCCAGGGGTAGGGTGCGGAATGGTGTATAAAACAGATTTAATGCTCGTAATGGAGACCACCTGAATATTCGTCATAGCCTTTCTCCTCCCCTGGCTGTTGCATCGTGAGTTCGGCCGGTCTATTGCCGGACAGGGCCTCTGGTGAACGGAGTCCTGTGAGTAAGAAAGAAAAAGATAAAAAAAAGAATGACACACTTGGGAGCCCCTGGTGTGGTTAAGCCGCATTCTGGGCCTGTCGTGGTCGTGCCCCTCCCCCTATGCCCATGGTATCTCCAGAGCGTAATGATGTACACGAAGGACCGGTCTTGCAAATTTGCGAGGGCTGGGGTTGGGGTCGCATTGCTACGCGTGCTCGGAACGTGCCAGGTGGTCTTGTTGTGGGTTACTCCGGGCGCGTTTAGCCGTGTCCGGTTGCTTAACGGCTGGACTCGAGAATTGCCTTAAGAGGCTGCATTGTACTTCTGCCGCGAGAGCCGCTGTATGTCCCTCCGTTTGGAGGGAGCGTTCAGTGTTTCTGTTGACTGTGATGACTCCTCGAGGGTCTGGCATCTTGAGCTTGAGGTATGCATAGTGCGGCACCGCGTTGAACTTTGCAAACGTGGTCCATCCGAGCAGAGCATGATAGCCGCTGCGGAACGGAACTATGTCGAAGATTAACTCCTCGCTTCGGAAGTTATCCGGGGATCCGAAGACCACTTCTAGTGTAACTGAGCTTGTACAATTGGCCTATACACCTAGTATGACGCCTTTGAAGGTCGTCTTTGTGGGTTTAATCCTTGAGGGGTCTATGCCCATCTTGCGCACTGTGTCATGATAAAGCAGGTTCAGGCTGCTGCCGCCGTCCATCAGGACTCTGGTGAGGTGAAATCCATCGACGATTGGGTCTAAAACCAATGCGGTGAATCCGCCGTGGCGGATGCTGGTGGGGTGGTCCCTTCGATCAAAAGTGATCGGGCAGGAGGACCATGGGTTGAACATCGGGGCGACTGGCTCCATCGCGTATACGTCCCTGAGTGCACGCTTCCGCTCCCTCTTGGGTATGTGGGTTGCGTATATCATGTTCACCGTCCGCACTTGTGGGGGGAAACCCTTCTGTCCTCTATTGTTCGGCGGTCGGGTCTCTTCTTCGTCATCGCTATGCAGCCCCTTGTCATTGTTTTCGGCAATTAGCTTGCCTGCCTGCTTGAATACCCAACAGTCCCTGTTGGTGTGGTTGGCTGGCTTGTGTATCTAGCATGAGCGATCGAGTATTCGGTCCAAATTGGACGGACCCGGAGTAGTTCTTTTGAATGGCTTTTTCCGCTGACCGGGTTTGGAGCCTCTTAATCCGGCATTGACTGCCGTATCCTCATTATTGTCGCCATTAATGCGGCATTTGTTCTTGTTGCGACGTGACCTGCCATTGCGGTCCTTGGTATCCGGACTGCCAGAATTTTTGTTGAGGTTGTTGCTGCGGGCTAGCCAGCTGTCCTCTCCCGCGCAGAAGCGGGTCATGAGTGACGTGAGGGCTGCCATGGATTTCGGCTTTTCCTATCCCAAGTGCCGGGCAAGCCACTCGTCGCGGATGTTAGGTTTGAAGGCCGCGAGGGCCTCCGCATCCGGACAGTCGACGATTTGATTTTTCTTAGTTAAGAACCGTGTCCAGAATTCTCTGGCCGATTCGTCTGGCTGCTGAATTATGTGGCTTAGGTCGTCAGCGTCTGGTGGTCGCACATACGTGCCCTGGAAGTTATCAAGGAATGCGGCTTCGAGGTCCTCCCAACACCCAATTGATTCTGCTGGCAAGTTGATAAGCCAATGCCGAGCTGGTCCTTTAAGCTTGAGTGGAAGGTATTTGATGGCGTGAAGATCGTCACCGCGGGCCATGTGGATATGAAGGAGATAGTCTTCGATCCAAACCGCGGGGTCTGTTGTGCCATCATAGGATTCAATATTCACGGGTTTAAACCCTTCGGGGATTTGATGATCCATTACTTCATCTGTGAAGCATAGTGGGTGTGCGGTGCCTCTGTATTGGGCTATATCACGACGGAGCTCAAGCGAGCTTTGTCTACTATGTTCGGCCCGACCGGACTTGCTGTGTCCCGCACGACGGTTGTCGTCACGTATCATGGGGCGCCCACGCGATCCGTAGATCGATCTTGATTGTCTTGCCTTATCCTCCAATATATCTCGCAAGTCCGGAGCGTTACCCTGTGGCCTTATGCTTTTCGAGCGATGCCGGGGTACGGTTCTAGTGGAGGGCCTAGAGGCCTCTCTATCACGGCCACGAGGTGGTCGGTCAGCCGTATTGTGCACTGGTGATGCAGGTTTATATGCCTCCTCCTCTAATAGGGGGAGCAACTTGCGTTTGGGGTAGCTTTTGGAGGGGCGTTCGAGCTCATGCTCTTCGGCCGCAAGGACTTCAGTCCATCTGTCGGCTAGCAGATCTTGATCAGCTCTAAGCTGTTGCTGCTTTTTCTTGAGGCTGTTTGCCGTGGCCATAAGCCTGCGTTTAAAATGCTCTTTTTCGACGGGATCCTCAGGCATGACAAATTCGTCGTCGTCGAGGCTTGCCTCGTCTTCGGAGGGAGGCATGTAATTATCGTCCTCTACCTCTTTGTCTGCCGCTCTCTCATGAGGGCTGGCTTCTCCATCCTCCTGTGCTAAATCTTGCTGGAGGGGGTTGTCTTCGGCACTGTCTGGGGTATTATTATCTCCGGTGCCAGAATCTCCATTCTTGCTGTGGCGGGATTTAGAGCGGCGCCGCTGACGCCGGTGCTTGGGCTGTTTCTTGGAGGGGTCTTCCTCCGCTGTTCAATCGCCATTCCCATCCTTTGGGATATCCACCATGTATATGTCATATGACGAGGTGGCTTTCCAGTGCCCAGTAGACGCTGGTTCTTGGTCGTCTCCGGCATCGTCGTCCATACCGTCGATGTCTTCGGAGTCGAAGTCTAGCATCTTGGTTAGATCGTCGATGGTGGCTACTAAGTGGGTGGTGGGTGGGCCTTGAATTTCTTCGTCGTCCGCATCCCAACCATCCTGACCGCAGTCCGGCCAGGGTTCTCCTGATAACGAGAGATATTTTAGCGAACTCAGGATGTCACCGAAAGGTGAGTGCTGAAAGATGTCCGCAGCGGTGAACTCCATGATCGGCGCCCAATCAGATTCGATTGGAGCGGGCGTAGGAGGTTCGGAGTCCGGCAAGGAGTCCGGCACCTCGGAGTCACGAGCTTCACAAGGGACAAGGTCAGTATTCGGCTTTATCGCCGTAGAGGTTGCAACCCCCGAGGCGGTGTCTAACCACCCGTCCTCGATCTGCATAGCCGGCTCCGAATTGAGGGTCGGAGCGGACTCGTGTGCGGCCTCCAGGGCACTGTCCGGCAGCAGAGCTAAATCATGCCCATCGTGACAGTGCGGCACGCTCGGCTGTGGCTCGAATCCATCGAAGATCAAGTCTCCGCGGATGTCAGCCGTGAAGTTCAGACTTCCAAATCTGACCTGACGGTCAGGGGCGTAGCTTTCGATATGCTCCAGATGGCCAAACGAATTGGCCCGCAGTGCAAAGCCGCCGAATACGAAGATCTGTCCGGGGAGAAAAGTCTCACCGTGGACCGCGACGTTGTTGATGATCGAAGGATCCATCAAGCCTATCGGTGACGACACAGAGGAACTCTCAATGAAAGCACCAATGTCGGTGTCAAAACCGGCGGATCTCGGGTAGGGGGTCCCGAACTGTGCGTCTAGGCGGATGGTAACAGGAGACAAGGGACACGATGTTTTACCCAAGTTCGGGCCCTCTTGATGGAGGTAAAACCCTACGTCCTACTTGATTAATATTGATGATGTGGGTATTACAAGAGTAGATCTACCATGAGATCAAGGAGGCTAAACCCTAGAAGCTAGCCTATGGTATGATTGTTGTTCTGTCCTACAGACTAAAACCATCCGGTTTATATAGACACCGAAGAGGGCTAGGGTTACACAGAGTCGGTTACAATGGTAGGAGATCTACATATCCGTATCGCCAAGCTTGCCTTCCACGCCAAGGAAAGTCCCATCCGGACACGGGACGAAGTCTTCAATCTTGTATCTTCAAAGTCTTGGAGTCCGGCCGATGATGATAGTTTGGCTATCCGGACACCCCCTAGTCTAGGACTTCCTCAGCCGCCATCTATCCGATCAGGGATTTGTTGGGAAACATAGCATGCATTTTCAAAAAAATTCATACGCTCACACAAGATCTATCTAGAAGATGCATAGCAACGAGAGGGGGAGAGTGTGTCCACGTATCGACCAAAAGCGGAAGCGTTGGCTCAACGCGGTTGATGTAGTCAAACATCTTCTCGTTCTGACCGATTAAGTACTGAACGCACGACACCTCGGAGTTCTGCACATGTTCAGCGCGATGACGTCCCTTGAGCTCTTGATCCAGCAGAGGGTTGAAGGAGTAGATGAGTTCCGTCAGCATGACGGCATGGTGACGGTGATGGTGATGTGATCCGTGCAGGGCTTCACCTAAGCACCGAAAGAATATGACTGGAGGCGTAAACTGTGGAGGGGGGGGCGCCGCACACGGCTATGAGTAATTGTTGTGTCTCATAGCCCCCCCCCCCCGTATATAAAGGAGGGAGGGGGAGGAGGCCGGCCTAGGGCGCGCCCCAAGTGGGGGGGTCCTACTAGGACTCATAGTCCTATTCGCCCCCCTCCTTCTATCGGAGGAGAAAAGGGGGAGGGAGAGGGAGAAGGAAAGGTGGGGCGCGCCCCCTCCCCTTGTACAATTCGGACTCCCCATGAGGGGGGGGGGGCACCCCCTTGCGGGCCGCCTTGCCTCTCCCCTATGGCCCATGTGGCCCATTACTTCCCCCGGGGGGTTTCAATAACCCCTCGGTACTCCGATAAATACACGAAACACTCCGGAACCATTCCGGTATCTGAATACCATCGTCCAATATATCAATCTTTACCTCTCGACCATTTTGAGACTCCTCGTCATGTCCATGATCTCATCCTGGACTCCGAACAACCTTCGGTAACCAACACACATAACTCATATAATACATATCGTCATTGAATGTTAAGCGTGCGGACCCTACGGGTTCAAGAACTATGTAGATATGACTGAGACACCTCTCTGGTGAACAACCAATAGCGGAACCTGGATGCTCATATTGGTTCCCACATATTCTACGAAGATCTTTATCGGTCGAACCGCAATGTCAACATACATTATTCCCTTTGTCATTGGTATGTTACTTGCCCGAGATCCGATCGTCAGTATCTTCATACCTAGTTCAATATCGTTACCAGCAATTCTCTTTTCTAGTTCCGTAATGCATCATCCCATAACTAACTCTTTAGTCACATTGCTTGCAAGGCTTCATATGATGTGCATTACCGAGAGGGCACAGAGATACCTCTCCGATACTCGGAGTGACAAATCTTAATCTCGATATATGCCAACCCAACAAACACCTTCGGAGATACTGTGGAGCATCTTTATAATCACACAGTTACGTTGTGACATTTGATAGCACACAAGGTATTCCTCCGGTGTCCGGGAGTTGCATAATCTCATAGTCTGAGGAATATGTATTTGACATGAAGATATATAATAGTAGCAATAAAACTGAACGATCATTGTGCTAAGCTAACGGATGGGTCTTGTCCATCACATCATTCCACTAATGATGTGATCCGGTTCATCAAATTACAACTCATGTCCATGGCTAGGAAACTTAACCATCTTTGATCAACGAGCTAGTCTAGTAGAGGCACACTAGGGACATGGTGTTTTGTCTATGTATTCACACATGTATCAAGTTTGCGGTTAATACAATTCTAGCATGAATAATAAACATTTATCATGATATAAGGAAATATAAAATAACAAATTTATTATTGCCTCTAGGGCATATTTCCTTCAGTCTCCCACTTGCACTAGAGTCAATAATATAGATTACATTGTAATGAATCTAACACCCATGGATTCTTGGTGTTGATCATGTTTTGCTCGTTGAAGAGGCTTAGTCAACGGGTCTGACACATTCAGATCCGTATGTATTTTGCAAATCTCTGTGTCTCCCTCCTTGACCAAATCTCGGATGGATTTGAAGCGTCTCTTGATGTGTTTGGTCTTTTTGTGAAATCTGGATTCCTTCGCCAAGGCAATTGCTCCAGTATTGCCACAAAAGATTTTCATTGGACCCGATGCACTAGGTATTAAACCTAGATCGGATATGAACTCCTTCATCGAGACTCCTTCATTTGCTGCTTCCGAAGAAGCTATGTACTCCGCTTCACACGTAGATCCCGCCACGATGCTCTACTTGGAGCTGCACCAACTGACAGCTCCACTCAATAAAAACACGTATCCAATTTGTGACTTAGAGTCATCCGGATCAGTGTCAAAGCTAGCATCGACGTAACCACTTACGACAAGCTCTTTGTCACCTCCATAAACGAGAAACATATCCCTAGTCCATTTCAGGTACTTTAGGATGTTCTTGACCGCTGTCCAATGATCCACTCCTGGATTACTTTGGTACCTCCCTGCTAAACTTATAGCAAGGAACACATCAGGTCTGGTACACAACATAGCATACATGATAGAACCTATGGTTGAGGCATAGGGAATGACTTTCATTTTCTCTCTATCTTCTGCAGTGGTCGGGCATCGAGTCTGACTCAACTTCACACCTTGTAACACAGGCAAGAACCCTTTCTTTGATTGATCCATTTTGAACTTCTTCAAAACTTTATCAAGGTATGTGCTTTGTGAAAGTCATATCAAGCGTCTTGATCTATCTCTATAGATCTTGATGCCCAATATATAAGTGGCTTCACCGAGGTCTTTCATTGAAAAACTCTTATTCAAGTATCCTTTTATGTTATTCAGAAATTCTACATCATTTTCAATCAACAATATGTCATCCACATATAATATTAGAAATGCTATAGAGCTCCCACTCACTTTCTTGTAAATACAGACTTCTCCAAAAGTCTGTATAAAACCATATGCTTTGATCACCTCATCAAAGCGTATGTTCCAACTCTGAGATGCTTGCACCAGTCCATAAATGGATCGCTGGAGCTTGCACACTTTGTTACCACCTTTAGGATCGACAAAACCTTCTGGTTGCATCATATACAACTCTTCTTTAAGAAAGCCATTAAGGAATGCAGTTTTGACATCCATTTGCCAGATTTCAAAATCATAAAATGCGGCAATTGCTAACATGATTCGGACAAACTTAAGCATCGCTACGGGTGAGAAAGTCTCAACGTAGTCAACTCCTTGAACCTGTCGAAAACCTTTTGAAACAAGTCGAGCTTTATAGATAGTAATATTACCATCAGCGTCAGTCTTCTTCTTGAAGATCCATTTATTCTCTATGGGTCGCCGATCATCGGCCAGATCCACCAAAGTCCACACTTTATTCTCATACATGGATCCTATCTCACATTTCATGCCCTCAAGCCATTTATTGGAATCTGGGCTCATCATAGCTTCTTCATAGTTCATAGGTTCGTCATGGTCAAGTAACATGACCTCCACAACAGGATTACCGTACCACTCTGGTGCGGATTGATGTCTACTACACAACCTTCTTCTTGTAGACGTTGTTGGGCCTGCAAATGCACATGTTTGTAGGACAGTAGCAAATTTCCCTCAAGTGGATGACCTAAGGTTTATCAATCCATAGGAGGCGTAGGATGAACATGGTCTCTCTCAAGCAACCCTGCAACCAAATAACAAAGAGTCTCTTGTGTCCCCAACACACCCAATACAATGGCAAATTGTATAGGTGCACTAGTTCGGCGAAGAGATGGTGATACAAGTGCAATATGGATGGTAGATAAAGGTTTTTGTAATCTGAAATAATAAAAACAGCAAGGTAACTAATGGTAAAAGTGAGCGTAAACAGTATTGCAATGATAGGAAACAAGGACTAGGGTTCATACTTTCACTAGTGCAAGTTCTCTCAACAATAATAACATAGATAGATCGTATAACAAGCCCTCAACATGCAAAAAAGAGTCACTCCAAAGCCACTAATAGCCGAGAACAAACATAGAGATTATGGTAGGGTACGAAACCACCTCAAAGTTATTCTCTCAGATCGATCTATAAAAGAGTTCGTACTAGAATAACACCTTAAGACACATATCAACCAAAACCCTAATGTCACCTAGATACTCCATTATCACCTCAAGTATCCGTGGGCATGATTATACGATATGCATCACACAATCTCAGATTCATCCAACCAACACAAAGTACTTCAAAGAGTGCCCCAAAGTTTCTACCAGAGAGTCAAGAACGTGTGCCAACCCCTATGCATAGGTTCATGGGCGGAACCCGCAAGTTGGTCACCAAAACATACATCAAGTGGCACATGATATCCCATTGTCACCACAGATAAACACGACAAGACATACATCAAGTGTTCTCATAAAAGACTCAATCCGATAAGATAACTTCAAAGGGGAAACTCAATTCAGCACAAGAGAGTAGAGGGGGAGAAACATCATAAGATCCAATTACAATAGCAAAGCTCGGGATACATCAAGATCGTGCCATAGAGGGAACATGAGAGAGAGAGAGATCAAACACATAGCTACTGGTACATACCGTCATCCCCGAGGGTGAACTACTCCCTCCTCGTCATGGAGAGCACTGGGATGATGAAGATGGCCACCGGTGATGGGTTCCCCCTCCGGCAAGGTGCTGGAATAGGCTCCCGAGAGGTTTTTGGTGGCCAGAGAGGCTTGCGGCGGCGGAACTCCTAATCTATCTTGATATCTGATGGTTTTAGTGTACGTAGGCTTATATAGGCGAAAGAAGTCGGTCCGGGGGTGCTCAAGGGGCCCACAAGACAGGGGGCGTGCCCTACAGGGGGGGTGCCCTCCTATCTCGTGGAGTCGTCGAGTATCTTCTGACTTGAACTCCACATCTCCAGGATGATATTCTTCCAAAAAATCACGTTGCCGAAGGTTTCATTCCGTTTGGACTCCGTTTGATATTCCTTTTCTTCGAAATACTGAAACAGGCAATAAAACAGCAATATGGGCTGGGCCTCCGGTTAATAGGTTAGTCCCAAAAGTAATATAAAAGTGTATAATAAAGCCCATAATCATTCAAAACACATAGTAAAATAGCATGAATGCTTCATAAATTATAGATACGTTGGAGACGTATCAAGCATCCCCAAGCTTAATTCCTAATCGTCCTCGAGTAGGTAAATGATAAAGAAAGAATTTATGAAGTGTGAATGCTAGAAGGTGCACAAGTTTGATCAATGATAATTTCAATCACCCTTTCTAGCATGATAATATGTCATAACAGTAGTTCATCTCATAAAACTTTTCACGAACTAGTAACAAGCAATTCACATGTCAAAGTATAGACCATAAACTTTCTTGAAAGCTAGCAAACTTCATTCTTAGTCATCAAAACAATTGCAATTCATCCTATTTTCAGGAAGGGTCTATGTCAGAGCTTTAATTTAGCAAACTTCACATACTCAACTATCATATAGTCTTCTACAATTGCTAACACTCACACAATACTTCTGGTTATGAAGTTTTAATTAGACACAGAGAAAGATTGGGGCTTATAATGTTGCCTCCAAACGTATTCACCTTTGGGTGATGTCAACAATAATAGTTCATGCTAACGTACATCCAATTGGATATATATATCAGGATCACCCTAACACAAAGTACTTGCCAAAGGATAAAATGAAAAAGGGAAAGGTAAAGATCACCTTGACTCTTGCATAAAAGTAAAAGACATAAAGTAAAAGATAGGCCCTTCGCAGAGGGAAGCAGAGGTTGTCATGCGCTTTTGGGGTTGGATACACAAAATCTTAATGCGAAAGAATGTCACTTTATATTGCCCCTTGTATATGGACCTTTATTATGCAGTCCATCGCTTTTATTGCTTCCATAACAAGTTCGTACAAAGCTTATTTTCTCCACAATAATAAGTTATGCATATTTAGAGAGCAATTTTTATTGCTTGCACCGATGACAACTTACTTGAAGGATCTTACTCAATCCATAGGTAGGTATGGTGGAATCTCATGGTAAAAACTAGGTTTAAGGATATTTGGAAGCACAAGTAGTATCTCTACTTGGTGCTAGGAATTTTGGCTAGCATGAGGGGGAAAGGCAAGCTCAACATGTTTGAATGATCCATGAAAATATACTTTAACTGAGATGCAAGAAAACATAACCCATTACATTGTCTTCCTTGTCCAACATCAACTCTTTAGCATGTCATACTTAATGAGTGCTCACAATTATAAAAGATGTCTATGATGATATATTTATATGTGAAATCTCTCTTCCTTCAATATTCTTTCATGAATTGTTCAAATGACTAATAAAATGCTTGCTAACCGTCAATAAATTTACAACCTCTACTTCTTAGATGTGAAGTCATTACTCCCCATGGGATAAGCAAATGAAACATATATAATTTCAGATTTATGACATTCAACTTATTCAACCATTTACTCATGGGATATAAGTGAAGCACACAAGTAAATGAAAAACTACTCCAAAAAGATATAAGTGAAGATCAATGAGTAGCTAAATAATTATGCAACTATGCGAAGACTCTCTCTCAATAAAGAATTTCAGATCTTGGTATCTTATTCAAATAGCAAGCAAAATAAAATAAAATGACATTGCAAGGATAGTACAACTCATGTGAAGAAGCAAAAACTTAGGCTCAACCGATACTAACCGATAGTTGTTGAAGAGGAAAGGTGGGATGCCTATCGGGGCATCCCCAAGCTTAGATGCTTGATACATCTTGAAATATTATCTTGGGGTGCCTTTGGCATCCCCAAGCTTGAACTTTTGTGTCTCCTTAATTCCTCTCATATCATGGTTTCTCTTTTTATCAAAAGCTTCATTCACAACAAACTCAACAAGAACTCGTGAGATAGGTTAGTATAAGAAAATCCAAAACCTTATCATTTTCTACTGTAACAAATCACTAGAATTATTATTCAACATTGCATACTAAATGCCTCTGCATATTTAATACTCCTATCCTCAAATAGAATCATTAAACAAGCAAACATATGCAAACAATGCAACTATAACAGCAATCTACCAAAACAGTACAGTCTGTAAAGAATGCAAGAGTATCAATACTTCCCTGACTTCAAAAATTATGAACTAAAATTCCCACTGTAATAAATTTATCAGAGCTTAATATGCCAAAAGATTCAACATTATACCATTCTCTGACTTTTCTACGGAATTTTTGCAACAGCGGTAAACTTTCTGTTTTCAAACAGCAACATGTATAATTGCAAAATAAGCATGGCAAAGGCCATCCTTGACTTCTTTTATTGAAACTAAAGATGAAAAACATTACTCTAACTAACATCAAGCAAAAACTAACAAAAGAAAATGACGCTCCAAGCAAAACACATAACATGTGGTGAATAAAAATATAGCTCCAAGTAAAGTTACCGATGAACGAAGACGAAAGAGGGGATGCCTTCCGGGGCATCCCCAAGCTTAGGCTCTTGGTTGTCCTTGAATATTACCTTGGGGTGCCTTGATCATCCCCAAGCTTAGGATCTTGCCACTCCTTATTCCATAGTCCATTGAATCCTTACCCAAAACTTGAAAACTTCAACCACACAAAACTCAAAACAAAACTCGTAAGCTCCGTTAGTATAAGAAAATAAAAAACAACACTTAGGTACTGTAATGAACTCATTATAAATTCATATTGGTGTAATATCTACTGTATTCTAACTTATCTATGGTTAATACCCCCCGATACTACTCATAGATTCATCAAAATAAGCAAACCACACATAGAAAACAGAATCTGTCAAAAACAGAACAGTCTGTAGTAATCTGTATCAAACGTATACTTCTGGAACCCCAAAAATTATGAAATTAATTGCTGGACCTGATAATTTTGTCTATTAATCATCTGCAAAAAGAATCAACCTAAAATCACTCTCCAGTAAAAAATGGCAGCTATTCTCGTGAGTGCTAAAGTTTCTGTTTTTCACAGCAAGATCACATAAACTTCACCCAAGTCTTCCCAAAGGTTCTACTTGATACTTTATTGAAACAAAAGCTATAAAACATGATTACTACAGTAGCATAATCATGTAGACACACAAAAACAGTAAGGATAAATATTGGGTTGTCTCCCAACAAGCACTTTTCTCTAATGCCTTTCTAGCTAGGCATGATGATGGCAATGATGCTCACATAAAAGATAAGAATTGAAATGTAACGGGAGCATCATGAAGCATATGACTAGCACATTTAAGTCTAACCCACTTCCTATGCATAGGGATTTTGTTAGCAAAAAACTTATGGGAACAATAATCAACAAGCATAGGAGGGTAAAACAAGCATAAGTTCAAAATTTTCAGCACATAGAGAGGAAACTTGACATTATTGCAATTCCTACAAGCATATGTTTCTCCCTCATAATAATTTTCAGTAGCATCATGAATGAATTCAACAATATAACCAGCACCTAAAGCATTCTTTTCATGATCTACTAGCATAGAAAATTTACTACTCTCCACACAAGCAAAATTCTTCTCATTCGGAATAGTAGTGGGAGCAAACTCAACAAAATAATTATCATGTGAGGCATAATCCAATTGAAAACTAAAATCATGATGACAAGTTTCATGGTTATCATTATTCCTAATAGCATACAAGTCATCACAATAATCATCATAGATAGCAACTTTGTTCTCATAATCAATTGGAACCTCTTCCGAAATAGTGGAATCATCACTAAATAAAGTTGACACTCTTCCAAATCCACTTTCATGTTCATCACAATAAGATTCAACATCCTCCAAAATAGTGGGATCACTACTTCCTAAAGTTGACACTCTTCAAAACACACTTTCATCAATATAATCATCATAAATAGGAGGCATGCTTTCATCATAATAAATATTCTCATCAAAACTTGGGGGACTAAAAATATCATATTCATCAAACATAGCTTCCCCAAGCTTGTGGCTTTGCATATCATTAGCATCATGGATATTAAAGGAATTCATACTAACAACATTGCAATCATGCTCATCATTCAAAAATTTAGTACCAAGTATTTTAATGCATTCTTCTTCTAGCACTTGAGCACAATTTTCCTTTCCATCATACACACAAAAGATATTAAAAAGATGAAGCGTATGAGACAAACTTAACTCCATTTTTTTGGTAGTTTTCTTTTATAAACTAAACTAGTGATAGAATAAGAAACAAAAAGATTCGATTGCAAGATCTAAACATATACCTTCAAGCACTCACCGCACCAAAAAAAGATCTTAGTTGACGGAGTGTGAGTACCCTTTACCTAGCCTCCCCGGCAACGGCGCCAGAAAAGAGCTTGATGTCTACTACACAACCTTCTTCTTGTAGACATTGTTGGGCCTGCAAGTGCACAGGTTTGTAGGACAATAGCAAATTTCCCTCAAGTGGATGACCTAAGGTCTATCAATCCGTGGGAAGCATAGGATGAAGATGGTCTCTCTCAAACAACCCTACAACCAAATAACAAAGAGTCTCTTGTGTCACCAACACGCCCAACAGAATGGTAAATTGTATAGGTGCACTAGTTCGGCGAAGAGATGGTGATACAAGTGCAATATGGATGGTAGATATAGGTTTTTGTAATCTGAAATAATAAAAACAGCAAGGTAACTAATGGTAAAAGTGAGCGTAAACAGTGTTGCAATGATAGGAAACAAGGCCTAGGGTTCATACTTTCACTAGTGCAAGTTCTCTCAACAATAATAACATAGATAGATCATATAAGAAGCCCTCAACATGCAACAAAGAGTCACTCCAAAGCCACTAATAGTGGAGAACAAACATAGAGATTATGGTAGGGTACGAAACCACCTCAAAGTTATTCTTTCGGATCAATCTATAAAAGAGTTCGTACTAGAATAACACCTTAAGGCACAAATCAACCAAAACCCCAATGTCACCTAGATACTCCATTGTCACCTCAAGTATCCGTGGGCATGATTATATGATATGCATCACACAATCTCAGATTCATCTAACCAACAAAAAGTACTTCAAAGAGTGCCCCAAAGTTTCTACCGGAGAGTCAAGAACGTGTGCCAACCCCTATGCATAGGTTCATGGGCGGAACCCTCAAGTTGGTCACCAAAACATACATCAAGTGGCACATGATATCCCATTGTCACCACAGATAAACACGGCAAGACATACAACAAGTGTTCTCATAAAAGACTCAATCTGATAAGATAACTTCAAAGGGGAAACTCAATTCATCACAAGAGAGTAGAGGGGGAGAAACATCATAAGATCCAACTACAATAGCAAAGCTCGGGATACATCAAGATCGTGCCATAGAGGGAATAGAAGAGAGAACACGAGAGAGAGAGAGATCAAACACATAGCTACTGATACATACCCTCAGCCCCGAGGGTGAACTAATCCCTCCTCGTCATGGAGAGCGTCGGGATGATGAAGATGGCCACCGGTGATGGGTTCCCCCTCCGGCAGGGTGCCCGAACGGGCTCCCGAGAGGTTTTTGGTGGCTACAGAGGCTTGCGACGGCGGAACTTTCGATCTATCTTGATATCTGATGGTTTTAGGGTACGTAGGCTTATATAGGCGAAAGAAGTCGGTCATGGGGTGCTCGAGGGGCCCACGAGACAGGGGCGCGCCCTATAGGGGGGGTGCCCTCCTATCTCGTGGAGTCCTCGAGTATCTTCTGACTTGAACTCCAAGTCTCCAGGATGATATTCTTCCAAAAAATCACGTTGCCGAAGGTTTCATTCCATTTGGACTCCGTTTGATATTCCTTTTCTTCGAAATACTGAAACAGGCAATAAAACAACAATATGGGCTGGGCCTCCGGTTAATAGGTTAGTCCCAAAAGTAATATAGAAGTGTATAATAAAGCCCATGATCATTCAAAACACATAGTCAAATAGCATGAATGCTTCAGAACTTATAGATACGCTGGAGACGTATCACGGATCGTGCTCTGTTTGACCTACGAGGTTATGTAGCAACTTGATCTGTAGTTTCATGATCTTTATCATTAGCTTCCTCACCAACTGGTGTAGGCATCACGGGAATAGATTTCTCAGATGAGCTACTTTCCAAATTGAGAGTAGGTACAATTACCTCATCAAGTTCTACTTTCCTCCGACTCACTTCTTTCGAGAGAAACTATTTCTCTAGAAAGGTTCATTCTTAGCAACAAAATTTTGCCTTCGGACTTGTGGTAGAAGGTGTACCCAATTGTTTCCTTAGGGTACCCTATGAAGACACACTTCTCCGATTTGGGTTCGAGCTTGTCAGGCTAAAGCCTTTTGACATAAGCATTGCATCCCCAAACTTTAAGAAACGGCAGCTTAGGTTTGTTGCCAAACCACAGTTCATACGGTGTCGTCTCAACGGACTTTGACGGTGCCTTGTTTAGCGTGAATGTAGCTGTCTTTAATGCATAACCCCAAAACGATAGTGGTAAATCGGTAAGAGACATCATAGACCGCACCATATCCAATAAAGTGCAGTTACGACGTTCGGACACACCATTACGTTGTGGTGTTCCAGGTGGCGTGAGCTGTGAAACTATTCCACATTGTTTTGAATGAAGGCCAAACTCGTAACTCAAATATTCTCCTCCACGATCAGACCGTAGAAACTTTATTTCCTTGTTACGATGATTCTCCACTTCACTTAGAAATTTCTTTGAACTTTTCAAATGTTTCAGACTTGTGTATCATTAAGTAGATATACTCATATCTGCTCAAATCATCCGTGAAGGTCAGAAAATAATGATACCTGCCATGAGCCTCAACACTCATCGGACTGCATACATCGGTATATATTATTTCCAATAAGTCATTAGCTCATTCCATTGTTCCAGAGAACGGAGTTTTAGTCATCTTTGACATAAGGCACGGTTCGCAAGTATCAAATGATTCATAATCAAGTGATTCCAAGCGTCCATCTTTATGGAGTTTCTTCATGCGCTTTACACCGATATGACCCTGCCACAAATAAGTTGCACTATCATTATGAACTTTGCATCTTTTGGCATCAATATTATGAATATGTGTATCAACACGATCGAGATTCAACTGAAATAGACCACTCTTCATGGGTGCATGACCATAAAAGATATTACTCATATAAATAGAACAACCATTATTGTCTGATTTAAATGAATAACCGTCTTGCACTAAACAAGATCCAGATATAATGTTCATGCTCAACGCTGGTACCAAATAACAATTATTCAGGTCTAAAACTAATCCCGAAGGTAGATGTAGAGGTAGCGTGCCGACGGCAATCACATCGACCTTGGAACCAATATTCCCGACGCGCATCGTCACCTCCTCCTTAGCCAATCTTCATTTGATCCGTAGTCCCTGCTTCGAGTTACAAATATGAGCAACCGAATCGATATCAAATACCAGGCACTACTACGAGAATTAGTAAGGTACACATCAATAACATGTATATCAAATATACCTTTGTTCACTTTGCCATCCTTCTTATCCGCCAAATACTTGGGGCAGTTCCGCTTCCAGTGACCAGTCCCTTTGGAGTAGAAGCACTCATTTTCAAGCTTGGGTCCAGCTTTGGGTTTCTTCCCGGGAGTGACAACTTGCTTGTCATTCTTCTTGAAGTTCCCCTTCTTACCCTTGCCCTTCTTCTTGAAACTAGTGGTCTTGTTAACCATCAACACTTGATGCTCCTTCTTGATTTCTACCTCCGCAGCCTTTAGCATTGAGAAGAGCTCGGGAATAGTCTTTCCATCCCTTGCATATTGTAGTTCATCATGAAGCCTTTGTAGCTTGCTGGCAGTGATTGAAGAACTCTGTTAATGACACAATCATATGGAAGATTAACTCTGAGCTGAGTCAAGTGATTATGGTACCCAGACATTCTGAGTATGTGCTCACTAACAGAACTGTTCTCCTCCATCTTGCAGCTATAGAACTTGTTGGAGACTTCATAGCTCTCAACTCAGGCATTTGCTTGAAATATTAACTTCAACTCCTGGAACATCTCATATGGTCCATGATGTTCAAAACGTCTTTGAAGTCCCAATTCTAAGTCGTAAAGCATGGCACACTGAACTAACGAGTAGTCATCAACACGCGACTGCCAGGCATTCACAATGTCTACAGTTGCTGGGGCAGGTGGTACACCTAGCGGTGCATCAAGGACATAATTCTTCTGTGCAGCAATGAGGACAATCCTTAAGTTACGGACCTAGTCTGTGTAGTTGCTACCATCATCTTTCAACTTAGCTTTCTCTAGGAACGCATTAAAATTCAAGGGAATAGTAGCACAGACCATTGATCTACAACATAGATATGCGAAAAACTATCAGGACTAAGTTCATGATAAATTAAGTTCAATTAATCATATTACTTAAGAACTCCCACTTAGATAGACATCCCTCAAGTCCTATAAAGGATATGTGATCCAAATCAACTAAACCATGTCCAATCATCACGTGAGATGGAGTAGTCATCAATGGTAAACATCTCTATGTTGATCATATCCACTATATGATTCACGTTCGACCTTTCGGTCTCCAGTGTTCTGAGGCCATATCTGTATATGTTAGATTCGTCAAGTTTAACCCCGAGTATTCCGCATGTGCAAAACTGGCTTGCACCCATTGTATTTGAACGTAGAGCTTATCACACACGATCATCATGTGGTGTCTCAGCACGAAGAACTTTCACAACGGTGCATACTCGGGGAGAACACTTATACCTTGAAATTTTAGTAAGGATCATCTTATAATGCTACCGCCGTACTAAGCAAAATAAGATGCATAAAGATAAACATCACATGCAATCAAAATATGTGACATGATATGGCCATCATCATCTTGTGCTTTTGATCTCCATCACCAAAGCAACGTCATGATCTCCATCGTCACCGGCTTGACACCTTAATCTCCATCGTAGCGTCGTGGTTGTCTCGCCAACTATTGCTTCTACGACTATCGCTACCGCTTAGTGATAAAGTAAAGCAATTACATGGAATTTGTATTTCATACAATAAAGCGACCACCATATGGCTCCTGCCAGTTGCCGGTAGCTTCTACAAAACATGATCATCTCATACAACAACGTATATCACATCATGTCTTGACCATATCACATCACAACATGCCCTGCAAAAACAAGTTAGACGTCCTCTACTTTCTTGTTGCAAGTTTTACGTGGATGCTACGGCCTTCTAGCATGAACCGTACTTACCTACGGCACAAAAACCACAACGATGATTTATCAAGTTTGCTGTTTTAACCTTCACAAGGACCGGCCGCAGTCAAATTTGATTCAACTAAAGTTGGAGATACGGACACCCGCCAGCCACCTTTATGCAAAACTAGTTGCATGTCTGTCAGTGGAACCGGTCTCAGGAACGCGGTCATGTAAGGTTGGTCCGGGCCGCTTCATCCAACAATACCGCCGAATCAAAATAAGATATTGGTGGTAAGCAGTATGACGATCACCGCCCACAACTCTTTTTGTTCTACTCATGCATATCATCTACGCATAGACCTGGCTATGATACCACTATTGGGAAACGTAGCATGCAATTTCAAAAAAATTCCTATGCTCACGCAAGATCTATCTAGGAGATGCATAGCAACGAGAGGGGGAGAGTGTGTCCGCATACCCTCGTAGACCGAAAGCGGAAGCGTTAACTCAACGCGGTTGATGTAGCCAAACGTCTTCTCATTCTGACCGACTAAGTACCGAACGTACGACACCTCCAAGTGCTGCACACGTTCTGCGCGATGACATCCCTTGAGCTCTTGATCCAGCAGAGGGTCGAAGGAGTAGATGAGTTCCGTCAGCACAACGGTGTGGTGACAGTGATGGTGATGTGATCCGCGCAGGGCTTTGCCTAAGCATTGCGAGAATATGACCAGAGGCGTAAACTGTGGAGGGGGCGCCGCACACGGCTATGAGCAATTGTTGTGTCTCATAGGGGGCGCCCCCGTATATAAATGAGGGTGGGGGGAGGCCGGCCTAGGGGGCGCCCCATGTTGGGGGGAGTCCTACTAGGACTCCTACTCCCATTCACTCCCCTTCCTTCTATTGGACGGGGAAAGGGGGAGGAGAGGGAGAGGGAGAAGGAAAGGTGGGTCGCGACCCCTCCCCTTGTCCAATTCGGACTCCCCATAGGGGGAGCATGCGCCACCCCCTTGCGGGCCGCCTTGCCTCTCCCCTATGGCCCTTGTGGCCCATTACTTCCCCTGGGGGGTTTCGGTAACCCCTCGGTACTCCGATAAATACCCGAAACACTCCGGAACCATTCCGGTGTCTGAATACTATCGTCCAATATATCAATCTTTACCTCTCGACCATTTTGAGACTCCTCATCATGTCCGTGATCTCATCCGGGACTCCGAACAACCTTCGGTCACCAAAACACATAACTCATATAATACATATCGTCATCGAACGTTAAGCGTGCGGACCCTACGGGTTCGAGAACTATGTAGACATGACCGATACACCTCTATGATCAATAACCAATAGCGGAACTTGGATGCTCATATTGGTTCCCACATATTCTACGAAGATCTTTATCGGTTGAACCGCAATGTCAACATACATTATTCCCTTTGTCATCGGTATGTTACTTGCCCGAGATTTGATCGCCGGTATCTTCATACCTAGTTCAATATCGTTACCGGCATTACTCATTTCGTAATGCATCATCCCGTATCTAACTATTTAGTCACATTGCTTGCAAGGCTTCATATGATGTGCATTCCCGAGAGGGCCGAGAGATACCTCTCCGATACTCGGAGTGACAAATCCTAATCTCGATCTATTCCAACCCAACAAACACCTTCGGAGTTACATGTAGAGCATCTTTATAATCACCCAATTACGTTGTGACGTTTGATAGCACACAAGGTATTCCTCCGGTGTCCGAGAGTTGCATAATCTCATAGTCTGAAGAATATGTATTTAACATGAAGAAAGAAGTAGCAATAAAACTAAACGATCATTATGCTAAGCTAATGGATGGGTCTTGTCCATCACATCATTCCACTAATGGTGTGATCCCGTTCATCAAATGATAACTCATGTCCATGGCTAGGAAACTTAACCATCTTTGATCAACGAGCTAGTCTAGCAGAGGCACATTAGGGACACATTGTTTTGTCTATGTATTCACACATCTATCAAGTTTCCGGTTAGTACAATTCTAGCATGAATAATAAAAATTTATCATGATATAAGGAAATATATAATAACAACTTTATTATTGCCTCTAGGGCATATTTCCTTTAGGGTTTCCCTGGAGGTAGCAGAAGGAGGTGGGAGCGTCACCTCGATGATGCCTTCAAGAAGGATACGACGCCAAGGGCGTCGCCATCACTGGATCCGGTCACCAACATGAGAGTTCAACTGGATCTGCCCCATGAGATTCCAACTGAAATCCTATGCACTGGCCAGACCACCTTCAAAGCCCATATCTTGCTACCCAGATTCGGTGACCACAGACAACAGTACTGCTAATGCAGGTGCCCTGACGCACCGGCCACGGCCGGCGTACGCCACCACTGGTGCAAGGGGGAGAACTACCACCCCACTCTGCCAAACCACGAGAGCCATCGAGAAGGATCACGGTCCTATTCGTCACCGTCGCTGATCTGAACCAACCGAAGCCAAAGCGACTAGATCGTCAGTACAGCTCTGCCTTGGACATGGGCACCACCATGCCATGCTGTGGAGGGCTACCTGAGCTTCACCACCCGCCGTTGCCCCGGTATCTATGCTAGATGTTGCTGCTGCCAGCAGCCACACCCTCGTACCTTCGGCCAATCCCCACTAGCACCACAACAGGCGCCGCCACCAGGAGCACCACACCGCCGTGGGCCAAAGTGATGGATGCACCTCCCCGGATCTAGGCGCCTCCCCGCCCTTGAATCCGGGCGAGGGAGGAGAGGCCTTTCGCTGCCGCCGCTGCACGCACGGGCTTTGCCTAACACCGACCCCCAGCGGCGACAAAGGGAAGGGCGAGGAGAAGGCGGGTTGCTGACAGCTAGCGCTAAGGCCTCCTATGTCACCCGCAAGGGGGCAACGTGAGAGGAGTTTCCTTTCATTGAGGTTTTTTTAACCCCAAGTGTAGCATATATAAGTACACCAAACTACACACATGTATAAACTCACACAACATCCATTGAAGAATGAATTTCCGGACCTCAAGTTAGACGAAGTTATCATAGGCACCTCCCTAGTAAGGGTTACTCTTCTACCACTAAGAGATAGTCCACCTAGATATACTCTCTCCAGTTTTATTTACTTCACATATTAGCTTTATCCTAGATCAAAGTCTCTAAAGTTTGACTAAGTTTATAGAAAACAACATGAATAATTACAATAACAAGCATAATATGATGTGAAATAATACGTGGTGAAGATCTTATTAATAAGAAAATAGAAACTTGGTCAAACTTTATGAAGTTTGACTCAAGACAAACCTAATGTGCAATAAAATGAAGGGAGTAACATATACGATATGACAAACCTTGTGTTTGAGCATTTACAATAGGATTTTTTAGAATTTTTAACATGCTATTCCAAATGCATTTTTCATCTAGTCGAGGGAGCTAGAGACACATTATTAAGGGCACGATGCCTCTAACCTCTATCACCTGACCCATCAAACCTCGATCCACGTCTTGTCGTGCCCTAAAGGGAACCCTCCATCACATACCCAACGAACCTAGATCCAGGTCCTGTCGTGGCAGGCAGGGGCTAGGAAAACTGGTAGGTGGAGGTGGGATGAAAGAAGACGAGGGACAAGGATTGAGAAGATCGGATGCAGAAGAAAGCTTTACAGGGAGGGGATACAACTAAAACACACATATATAGATATATAAATCATGTCGCAAAAAAACATGTCTAGAAAAGGAAAGAGAGCAGTTACAAGTGTATTTTTTGCGAGATACTTTCTCCGTCCCAAAATGAATATCTCAACTTTAGTACAACTTTGTACGATGGTTAATATAAAGTTGAGACACTTGTTTTGGGACGGAAAGTTGGGGGGAAAAAAGATGTCTTGAAAAAGAAAGAAAACACTTAGCAAGGACACTAATGTGCAAATTTCATCGCCCACATAATGACAATATGTACTCCCCTGGACTAGACAAGCGGTCTCAAAAGGAAATTTAAGTGGGCGCGGGGGATAAGTTTGAGCGGGGGCAATTGGGTTCTAGATTCGAATGATTTGAATATATTTTTTTGTTAAGAATTACACTTGATTATGTGTTGATAGTCAAGAATTGGTATAGTTATATTCTAGCTCACTATAATTGGGTTTAAAAAATATGATTCCATTTCTTGTGGCAGCTAAACAACGCATTTCTGAAATCAAATTCGAAAAATTATTGAATTCTAGAACCAACAAGTGGGAGCCAAACAAAGTACTCATTGGATCCGCAGACTAGTCAATATTCACATTACATTGCACCTCTCCGTTTCGAGAAAAAAACATTACATTACACCTGGATGAACGTGCGTACTTTCCCCTATATCTGTCGAATGACTTGCTTGCCACATGTATAATATGATCTGTACAGGACGTACGTCCGCAGTATCCACCTCATTACGCAAGCTAGTTAGCTAGCACCGGTCATGGAATTATGGCGTACGTACAATATATATAGCCAGCCGTAGAAAGCAAGTCTGATGGCGACGATCGAGGGCATGCACACATCTGCTGGCCGGCCCTGTAGATGGGTAGCAACGCAGGAGGCCCTCCTCCTGCACGTACGTACGTACGTCGTACTTCCCTGGCCATTACTAGATCACATCTCATGAATGTATGCGTGAACAGTACACCCCGGGCCGGCCAGGCCCGGTGACACACACGGCCGGGCCATGCATGCATGTACGCGCCACCTTCCCTCTGGCTCACATGCACATTATACATGCGTGCTACGTACGTACGTGCGTACCCCCTCGATCTCCATGGATCGACCCATCTTCTCCAAGGCACACATGCAACAGTGCCGTACTCGTACGCGATGAAGCTATAGAAAGCTCAAAGAGGGTGGTAGTGGCGCTGGCGCACAGTGTTGTTGTAACCCTACCGCGCGCCGGGCCAGTGGATACGGAGGCGAGCAGTGGAAAAACGGTGGCCGGAGACATAACGCCAGCAGCAGCTATCACCGGCCCCCTCACCAAACTCCAATTAAGGTCCATCGCTCCCATCCCCAGCGCAGCACAGCCCCCCTAGCTAGCTACCCATAGCCTTTGCTAGTTTTCCTTGTTGATGGACAGATACAGCTTGATCCCCCTCTCCCTCGCCCTCTCCCCTTCTCTCTCCTGGCCATCGAGATTCATCGGTCCATATAACCGGAAACGCACTCCACCCTCGCTCCTCACCACTCGTTCGTGCGTCCATGGAACCCTAGAAGAGAAGTACGCACCCTCCACTCCTACCTAGAACTCCCTCCCATCAGAAACAAGCTGCTTGGAGAGCCATCGGCCCATCGAGCTCCACCACGCGGCATATCACACCACACGCCCCCCCATGGCGCACTCTTGTCCCCGGAGCTCGGTCGATTCCACAGCCTCAAGCCAGTGAGTGAGCGAGCAAGGCCGGCCGGGACACTGTACTTGCACCGCGTCCTCGCTTCCATTCCTAACCCCTTTCCGGCCGTGTTCTCTGCTCTCTCTAGCGGATAAATTTAGCGGCCGCGAGGATGATGAACCTGCCAGCCGCAGCTGGGAACTCCTGCGACGAGTTCGGCTATGGGGCTCCCAACCCGCCGCCGCCGTCGCTTTTCCCGATCATGGACCACCAGGAGGGGGGCGGCGGCATCCATAGGGAACACGACCACCACCACCACCACCACCTCGGCGGTTACAGCCTCGAGCCCAGCTCGCTGGCGCTCCTCCCCCCGTCCAGCCACGCCACCATCGCCGCCCACAGCCCCCACGACATCCTCCAGTTCTACCATCACCCCACCTCGCACCACTATCTCGCCGCCGCGGCGGCAGGTGGCAACGGCAGCCCCTACGGCCAATTCGGCGGGGGAGGCACCGCCGGCTGCTTCCAGTCGTACTACCACCAGCAGGTGGGGACGGGCGCGCCCGAGTACTACTTCCCCACCTTGGTCAGCTCCGCGGAGGAGAACATGGCGAGCTTCGCGGCCACGCAGCTCGGGCTCAACCTCGGCTACCGGACCTACTTCCCGCCCAGAGGCGGCTACACCTACGGCCACCACCCGCCCCGGTGCCAGGCCGAGGGCTGCAAGGCAGATCTCTCCGGAGCCAAGCGCTACCACCGCCGCCACAAGGTCTGCGAGCACCACTCCAAGGCGCCCGTCGTCGTCACCGCCGGCGGCCTCCACCAGAGGTTCTGCCAGCAGTGCAGCAGGTTAGTAGTCACACTTGATACTATATTAATTCGCCATCCATTTCGCCGGAATTCGTTGATGAATTGCGTGTCCGATCGACCGATTTGCTATTCTAAAGAGAGATGGATAGATCTTGTAGAGCCGTGTTGAGTTGGAAAATGATCTCCCTTTCGTGAATCATGACTTGCATTTAATTGATCTGCAAGTTGTATTCAGTTTGATTGAATGGTTTTGGAACCGGAAACAATCCACCTCATCCAGTTAGCTCGTTCGATCGCGAAAATTACCCATTTAGTTCGATTGAATGAGTAGGAAAGTTTTGAGATCTTATTAGTTTCAGCTACTGGATCATGATACCAACATCGATCACCTCGAGCAATTGCATTTTAGTTGAGAAAAATAAACAAAGACGAAATTATGGCCTCCAAATTGATGTTATATTTCTTTACTACATTTCCTTTTACCCTTTTTTTAGCTGGATCTTAGAAGTATCGAATCTACATTGCACCTAGTTAGATTCCTCTTCCACGGACGTTCCTACAGTACCTGTCCGACGCTTAACTGCTAGATCGAAACAAAACAAATATGAGCGAAAATTTCGCATACCCTGGTTCTTTCACTATTTTCCCTCAATAAATTCCAAAGGAAACAGTAGCTACTAAGCAAACAAACAACTGGTGTACTGTACAATACACCTCACCACAGCAAACCCCTCGATTACTAGGAGTTAGGAAATTTTGCAATGAACAATTTTGGCCCTTTTAGCGATGTCATACACTGCCAGACGTCATACTTTTTTGATAAAGGGAGTCTTTTATTAACTTACAGTGAAGCATCAGGAGAATACAAAACATAATGAGTAACACTTGGTCTCTGCATAGTTAATATGCACACAGCCAAAGCCAACACATACGCAAATGATCAGACCGGCAAAAAGCAAAGCTAGACATCATACTGGTTGTGCACTCATGCTGCTGCTTGACTGATCACACAGCGGAGAGCCAAGTTACGCCGTAAGACTTGGCTTGACAATCCACATGTGGGCAAGCAAGATTCATGGCTTTATTTGCATGTAATGTATATGTAAACATTTGTGCTTTACAATTTTGTATTACCTCCGTCCTGAATTACTTGTCTTAAATTTATCTAGATACATCTGTATCTAGACAAGTATGTATCTAGATAAATTTAAAACAAGTAATTCGGGACCGAGGGGGTATTTGTTAGTGTACAATTTTAAGTAGCTTAATTTACAGATTAGAATGAGCAAAATCATAATAAAGTCAGAATTTATGTTTACAATAAACTGACAGATTATGTGATGCTCCGTGATTAAACCATCCAAATATGATTAAAGATTCATGTGATCTCCTCCTTTCTACATATTTCGCTTTGCCTTTACTTGACAAGTCTCATACATGTGTCACATGTAGGTAACACTTATATGCAGACATGCTGTCCTTTGAGTTGCTCCTTCTTTCTCTCCTCCTTTGCTTGCTGCCCTCCTTGCCATTTATTTTTGCTTCACTTCTCCTTCGCATGCATGTTTGAGTGGTTACTTCAAACAGTGTGACCTGTCTGTACATGCATTGGCCTCCTAAAGTCAGAGAAGCATGGCTACTTTCTCCCTAAGTATTGCAAAAGTTTGTACCACGTACGAACGTACGTACGTACCACCACAGGCAGGTTGCAAATCGCAAGCATCTCTCTCTCTCTCTCTCTCTCTCTCTCTCTCTCTCTCTCTCTCTCTCCTGCCTGTGGGCTGTGGCTGTGGTAATAATAATGTGTTGGACAGACAGCGTAAAGGCATTTCTATCAGACCATCCCTTTTACCTGCCCTTTCAGCGAGATCTCTGTTAGGATGCACGTGTGAAGAGTAGCAAAGCATTCAAAGGGAAACAGTGGGATCACTTGCAGTGTGACACACCATATGGAGACACTCCATATGAGTCGGCTGCAAAGCTCCAAGCTGTCTGCGTGGGATCGATGGCAACAGTTTGGGATATATGCTTCTCATGTTCAGGATCATCATTGCCTAGCTACTGCATCGGTCCCCAGCCGGAATGTTCTTTCGGTCCAGAATTGATCTCTGATCATGCACTAATTCGTGTCTTACCTAGGATTAGGATTTGCAGCCAGCTCATGTCTGCATGCATGCCAGCGATAAACTGATGATACACCATGCACATGTATCCCTACTTTTATGTGTATTGTCTGTCACACATTAGTATTTCATGTGTATGTCTTTATACAGTTCTTCTCTTAATTTGCTCTAACATGTTCTCTTTTCTTGTTCAGGTTTCATCTGCTTGATGAGTTCGACGACGCGAAGAAGAGCTGCAGGAAGCGCCTCGCCGACCACAACCGCCGTCGAAGGAAGTCAAAGCCATCGGAGGCCGATGCCGCTGACAACAGAAGGACACAGGCCAGCAAAGCAGCAAGTACCAAAGGCAGTACGTGAAATGCATCCGTCCATCTTTCTCTATCTAATTATGCATTCAACGCATAATCATCAATCTTACCCTAGATTCCTTTGTTCAACTTACCAAGGAGTAGTAATTAACACCACCAAAAACTAACAAATAATTGTCAACAGAAGCAGCCGGAAGCAGCAGCAAGAGCACCGGCACCGGAGACGGGATGGACATACAAGTACAGCTGGGTAGTGGAGACCTGTCCAAAAATCAGGACGAAACCATGGGACTCGGCGAGGTGGTGAAAGAAATGCAGGTGGATCCCAAGGGGAAAGCATCAATGCAGCAGCAGCAAGGACACCATGGCCATGGTCTTCACCTGCAGAGTCAACATGGCTTCCCTTTCCCTTCGTCCTCTGCAGGCTCGTGCTTTCCTCAGAGCCAAGCTGTCTCGAGCACTGACAACACATCAAATATCGGCCAAGTGCAGCAAGAACAGCCAGGCTTGGGGTTCCATCAGCACAGCAACATCCTTCAGCTCGGACAGGCCATGTTTGATCTCGACTTCGATCACTAGCAATCCAAACTATTCAAAAAGCTAATATAATTAGTATTATTTAATGCTCCCTCTCGTACGTGTGTGTACGTCGATCGGATCATTTCTTTCTATCTTGTCTGTATTAATTACCGTAATATGATTTAATAATGGTAGTTTGTGCAGTGGCAATTTCCTATATATATTTGGTTAGAGGTGCTTCAATGCCCTCCCAAAAGGTGGTACTAGTACAATTCATACATTTAGTACCTTTATAAGTTGCCTCATGTACTTGGCAGTAGTTATGTTCTTTGTACGTCACAGCTGATTAATGGTTGGGGCATCAAACTTTTTCAGTTCCATATATATGAGAGAACATGTTTAATTTTTTGGAAACATATATGCTTTTTATGAACCATATTGCACTCTAATCCAAACAACAAGAAAAATGTTGAGTGCTCCCTCCGTCCAGTAATGTAAGATGTTTTTTGACACTATATTAAGAGACGGAGGGAGTAGATATTAACATAGTCTTTTTTTTTGCGGGAACTAGCAAATTATGTTTTGTCCAAAACTACCATTTTTTAAAGTTAAAGTTAGAGGAATGAAACATAGCATCATTGCTCCACACACATACACTTGCTTTTTTTTAACAAGATAAACTTTAATTAAAATTCCAGTTGATACAAAATTCATTGCCGACTTAACATAAATGTTGATACAAAATTCCACGGCTGATCACGATTTCTCGATGGTAACCATCCTATTAATTAATCTCAGATTTAAGGACCCATTTCGATGGAGATTGGTCACCGGGTACATTCATATATCACCAGGTACATTCATATACTATTCATGCAAGCCATGATCTTGCAAGCACATCTTAGCTACTTTTATGATGAAAGATCCTTGTAAACTAACAGTTTGTCGTTGTAAGATTTTTTTTGATATATTTTTCCATTGAAAATTGCATTCTTGACCTATGGCAATACATTCGCTTAATTTAGGGTACATATAAATTAATTTAACTAAATTCTAATTTGAAGAAAGTGGTACTGGTGCTTAATTTTCTAACCACAGAGTATAACATATACACAGACACACTCACCCCACCACCTGGGCACACTCAAATAGCATCTGCTGAAGACTGGAGCTGTAGAGCTTCAAGATTGATAAAAATCAGCACAGGTGCCGCTTTATCTATGGAACGCCCCCTTGTGCTAAAACAATAATACAGCCACCTCCACCACCCACTTCCTTCATACATTTTTTTTTGTAAATTGGTGGTTTTGTCAACAAAAGTACCATGAATTTCTGTTTCATAGTTTGTCCAACCATAACTAAATCATCGAGTGGAAGTGCAAATGTATAGAGAAAACATGTGGCAAAATATGTCTTAATCAAACTAATAATCTACAGAAAACGACGCCGTCCTTCTTGAACCAACGGATGCAGTATGGGGCGAGAGAGGTGCTGGCATTTCGGTGATGTTTTCCTAAAGACAAAGATTTTTTTTCTTTGGCTTATATGCATGCATCAACCTAATCGATCGTGGAATTATATTGGATCCTTGGAGCTAATGACGTTACGGCACCGGTTGTTGAGAGGGTTTGACTTATGCACGCAGCGTAACTAACCCCCGATCATCGATGGATCTAGCGACTTGATGACGATCAGCCCGATCCATGTTGATCGATCGCCTAGCTGAACCGGCCAATCGGTCATATCAATCGGCCTTGCGACCCATTAAGAGATGGATCAATGCGCTGCCAGACAGCAATACTCCTACTCTCCGTTGTGTACCATATATTCTGGTGGCCTTACGGCCATTAATAGGCTGTAACGTAACGTACGTACTACGTGCGTACGTGCATGCATGCATGGAGTAGTAATTGCCTGCATACGTACTTACATTACGTAAGGTGTACGTGTTGCGAGCGAAGATGCGCTGTGGTAGCCGTGGTCGATCCATGGACGGGACATGTCCTAAATGCCAATCCCATTTGTTTACCCAGTAGTTACTCTGCCGCGTGTTGTTGCCTGCCGTACGTATAGTACTTCGCCAACTCTCCGGTTTCTATACTTCACAGCATAGTTACCCGGCCGGCAACCCAGGCTGAGAGTAGCTATAGCCTGCCAGAGAGGATGGCTGGATGAGAGGAATGACCGAAGGAGGATGTAAGCTATGCATGTGGGATCGACGGTGGATGCATGCACGTTGTACGTACCCCAGCCGGCCGTATGATTCCCAGAGGGGATTACGTACAGCAAGTACTACGTGGACACGGCGATGCACGGGCCGGCCGAGCTAGCAGCAGTGATTGATTGGTAACCTGTCAAGTTGGCCATTAATCGCTCACTTGTCCGACCGATCTCTCCTTTCAAGCAGCACAGCTTGGCTAGGGCTAGCTCCGCGACTTTTTTCCTTGGTGCCGTCCGTGCTACCAGTTTCTTTTTGTCTATTCGCAAGACAAATATATAGCCCTGATATGTTCGCAAGACACATGGCTGTTGTTCGACTGGAAGAGCTGGAACAAGCTTTCGAGTCCACAAAGATACCTTATATGCGATGGAGAGAATATCATGGTGTAAACCAAGTTTCAATGAAAACTTCCTGAAAACCACGTTTGGAAGTTTTAAAATATTCCTGAAAATACGTTTATGTTAAGAGAGGGATGTTATATTGCCATGTTAAATTCCAGGTTCAAACACAAAACTATTTACGAGCTATGAAAAAAAATCAGAAATGAATAGTGTGTTTCCTGTCGGCACTATTTAATGCTGATTTTGTTTTATGTACCTCGTAAACGAAATTGTGTTTGAACTTGAATTTCACATGCTAACAGAACATCACACTCTTACCATATTGTATTGTTTTTATAAAAAATAAAACTTCGACTATAGTTTTACACGTGGTTTCCGCCAAAACTTTGTTTCCACGTGATATTCTCTCTATGTGATGTGGAGGCGGAGATATAGCAATCTAATGTGTTCTATCATTTTTTTTAGAGAATGTGTTCATTCTAATGACACAAACTGTACAGGCCCGTAAAGAGGCTAATGGTCCCAATGTCGGGTTGTGCAAAGCCGCGGGAGCTATGTCTCACTTATTGCGAGCCTTTTTTATGTGTTTTTATTTTTTTGGTTTTCACTGTTTGCCTTGGTTTCTTGGTTTTTCTTTTTGAGTTTCTTTGGTTTTCCTTGTTTCTTTCTACCATTTTCACCAATTTCCCTCAGTTTTTTTTTCCGTTTTATTCCTTTCTGTTTTTTCTTTTTTTCAGCACATGTCTACTCTTTTTCATATACCTTGTCCAATTTTTTATACATCAGGAACATTTTTATACACATTCAACATTTAAAAAATGCTTAATATAGTTTTAAAATATGTGTTTTGTGTCTACTGTTTCATACACATTTTACAGTTTTTGTATACATATAAAAACATTATACATGTTTAATTGTTTGAAAATACATGATTAAAATTAAATAAAATGCATGTTTTTGGACATTTCTTTGAATATGTGTTAAAAAATTAGAATGACACAAAATAATATTAAACTATGTGAACAATTTCCTACATTATATAAACATATTAGAAATGTCACAAACAATTTTGAAACACATGAACATTTCAAAAAATTAATGTACATATTTTTCGACAATAGCAAACTTTTCTTTGAATTGCACGTTCATTTTTTAAATTGTATAACAATTTTCCACAATGTCACTTACATTTTTTTGAAATATCTTACATTTTTTCAATCCTATCACATTTTATAAAATTACACAAAAAAAATACACAGTGTTAATATTTTTCAAATACACGGTGTACATTTTAAAAATTATGTAAATAATTTTTTGTAATATATGTCTTGCTAATAAAACATAATCTACAAAGAAAGAACATAAAGTGGTGCACGTATAAATTCATTTAACTTGCTATTTTCATGATAAATAAAATTGACAAGTCAGAGTTGGAGATTGTTTTTTACGTTCATCCATTTCATATGCCACTGAGGGCACAAGGAAAAAAAATGTACTTTTCCTTGCTCTTGAGAAAAGAAAAAAAGTGTGTTGAACAGAGACGCTTTTTTATTTATTTTAGTAGGTTATTTCTTACTATTTTTCACTTGAATTAAGTTTTTAATTCATTCATATTGCAATCTGAATATCTTTTGAAGCACAAGAGCAAGGAGTTCATCACTCAACTACACATCTATTACCATTTGGAGAGTGGTGTCTCTTAGATTGGTTAGGTGTCACTTGAGAGCCTCCGAGAGATTGTGGAGTTCAACCAAGGAGTTTGTAAGGGCAAGGAGGTCGCCTACTTCGTGAAGATCTAGCCGAATGAGACTAGTCCTTCGTGGACGTAAGCCATGATGGAATAGAGAATGTTGCTTCTTCGTAGACCCTTCGTGGGTGGAGCCCTCCATGGACTCGCGCAGTCGTTACCCTCCGTGGGTTGAAATCTCCATCAACGTGGATGTACAATAGCATCATCTATCAGAACAACGCCAAAAATCTCCATGTCTTCATTGTGTCTATTTCTCCAATCCCTCCTTTACGTTCATATGCAAAGTCTTTACTTTCCACTGCTCAACTCTTAGACTTGCATGCGTAGGGTGTTGCTTCACTTGGTAGAACTGCTAAAACTTGGCTACAGCTAAAATTGGAAAAAGGATAAGTTCTTATTTGGTCAAGTAGTCTAATCACCCCCACCCCCCTCTAGACATACTTTTGATCCTACACTTAGAGAGTATTGAGTCACTTCCAACTGAATGATAAAATATAGGGTTGCTCCAACGTCATCTGTAACACGATGATCATAACGACAAATTACAGGTTTATCAGAAAGTTTGACAAGGGCAAAGATAGCTCAAGAGTGGGATTTGATCCTCTGACGACGAAGAGCTATTCTTAGGGCCCTCTCAGTGTGATGGCATCCATCATCATCTAGCCAGACACAGGTGACTAGCTCACAGGGATGCCGGAACACGGCAACGAGAAAGAAGAACAAACCATGTAACAAGGATGTTGGTATAGTGAGCATGTGAATGACTCACGGGGATATAGCGATGGGTTTTGTAAAGTACCTTGAAGCAAAGGGAGTAACATGTGATAACCAAAAGTTCACTCGAATATCATTCATGTAAACATAGGGGTCGATATGGATGTCCACGGTTCCGCTATTGATCATTGAATGAAAGGTATTTTAGTTCATGTCTATCTTTTACGGAACCTAGGGTCACACACTTAAGGGATTTACGATTTGTTGAGTTTAGTGGAGTGAGGAATATGAGAAAATAAACTCGAAATAGTTTGGGAATGAAATAAATAGTTTCAAGAGAAACTGGAAGCATTTCGGGGAATACCGGGTAATACCAAGAAATGGTATATAGGTGGAAATTGTTTTGGGGACCTAATATAAATAATAGAGGGCTTATATAATTATCTAGGAGTCACTAATATTTATTTAGAGTCAATAGGCCAAGAAAATATCAATAATGCCTCAATATGAGTGCCCTCCATAGCTTGTTGGGAAAACTTGGGGTGAATTGGGGTTGGAGGAGAACTCCTCCTCCCCCTAGGGCATGCGCAAAGGGGAGTCCTCCTCCTCAACGTGGTGCCCCTCCCTCTCCCTCCACCTATATATACTAGAGGATGTGGCCCCCTAGAGACACACAATTTATATTGCTTGGAGCCTCCTCTAGTTATCTCTTGTTCTAGTTCTAATTTAGACTTGATCTAGATGAGAGCTAGTTCTAGTTTTCTCTAATCCACAAAATAGATAATTCCCATGAGGTTCTCTTCTCCCTGCTCTAATTCTCCAGCGATGTCAAGCTGGACGTTGTTGCGCTACCGGATTATGAAGCCCAAATGCATGCAATCCGTAGAGAGACTGTGTTTTCGGTCTTTGGTTCGACGAATCGTTTGTGAACGGTTCAAGGGACTTCACCAACGATCTACACCAATTCTTCTTCTGCTACTACTAAAAGTTGGTAGCGATACTGTTAGGGCATATTTCTCCCTAAGTGGTTTTGGTGATTGATGACAATGTGTTTGCGGACTAATCATGTGAGCTTTCTCAGTTGTTCAAGATTTGGCACAAGACGATTCATGCCCCTCAGAGTTTCAAATGAAGATGGTTTTATTTCCTACGGTTCTTTTCTGATGGTCTTGAGTCGTAGGGAAACCGTACTATCAAGAGGGGGTTCGCTTCGGAAAGGTTCGGTGGAATCAACACGTACACACTCATATTGCACCCTTTGTCCCTATCCGCCTTGTTGGAGTTGTCCACCGTTTGTACCGAAGCAGTGTTGAAAGGTTAGAAGTGGTAGTACCGCCTATGGGCGGTAGTACCACTACCGGTATCGCTCGCACTACCGCTCGTGGCTGGGACCTTGATTTTTCATGTCGGGTTCTACGGTGGTGCCTCTGGGTTACTACTGTGCTACCCGTTTGTCCCCAGAAAATGGGCGGTTGTAGCAGCGGTAGTTGAGGCGGTAGTACCTCCCATAGACGGTAGTACCACCCCTACTATCATGGATAACACCGCCCGTCCCTTTGTTTTGCCCCCATTTCTCATTTTCTATTGTACATCCTTCAGGGAGCGTGTTGGGAAACGTAGCAGGCAATTTCGAAAAATTCCTACGCTCACGCAAGATCTATCTAGGAGATGCATAGCAACGAGAGGGGGAGTGTGTGTGTACGTACCCTCGTACACTGAAAGCGTAAGCGTTTGACAACGCGGTTGATGTAGTCGAACTTCTTCCAGCTCCGACCGATCAAGCACCGAACGTATGGCACCTCCGATTTCTGCACACGTTTAGCTCGATGACGTCCCTCGCCTTCTTGATCCAGCAAGGTGTCGGGGAAGTAGATGAGTTCCATCAGCACAATGGTGTGGTGACGGTGATGGTGAAGTGATTCTCGCAGGGCTTCGCCTAAGCACCACAAAACTATGACCGGGTGTGTAAACTATGGAGGTGGGCCGCACATGGCTAACGATTGTTGGTGTTTGTTCTAGGCGCCCCCTCCCCACGTATATATAGGTGGGAGGGGAGGAGAGGAAGCCATGGGGATCCCCAAGTAGGAGGAATCCTACTTGGGGTCCTCCCCAATTCGGCATGCCCCCTTTCCCTATTTCCGGAGGGGGGAAAAGGGAAGAGGAAGAAGAGAAGGAAAGGGGGGCCAAACCCCCTCTCTCCCTTCTCCAATTCAGCCTCCTTCCTTGGGGGGGGGGGGGGGGGCGCCACCCCTTGTGGGCTGGTGTGCTCCCCTCCTATGGCCCATATGCCCCATATCTTTCCCCCATGGTTCCGGTAACTCCCCGGTACTCCGGTAAATACCTGATACTATCTGAAACACTTCCGGTGTCTGAATACTATCATCCTATATATCAATCTTTACCTCTTGACCATTTCAAGACTCCTCGTCATGTCTGTGATCTCATCCGGGACTCTGAATAACATCCGGTCACCAAATCACATAACTCATATAATACTAAATCGTCATCAAACGTTAAACGTGCGGACCCTACGGGTTCGAGAACTATGTAGACATGACCGAGACACCTCTCCGGTCAGTAACCAATAGCAGAACCTGGATGCTCATATTGGCTCCTACATATTCTACGAAGATCTTTATCGGTCGAATCGTTATGACAACATACGTTATTCCCTTTGTCATCTTCATACCTAGTTCAATGTCGTTATCGGCAAGTATCTTTACTCGTTCCATAATAAATCATCCCGCAACTAACTCATTAGTCACTTTGCTTGCAAGGCTTCTTATGATGTATGTTACCGAGATGGCCCAGAGATACCTCTCTGATACTCGGAGTGACAAATCCTAATCTTGCTCTATGCCAACCCAACAAACACCTTCAAAGATACCTGTAGAGCATCTTTATAATCATCCAGTTATGTTGTTACGTTTGATAGCACATAAGGCATTCCTCTGGTATCTGGGAGTTGCATAATCTCATAGTCGAAGGAATATGTGACATGAAGAAAGCAATAGCAATAAAACTGAATGATCAATATGCTATGCTAACGGATGGGTCTTGTCCATCACATCGTTCTCCTAATGATGTGATCCCATTCATCAAATGACAACACATGTCTATGGTTTAGGAAACTTAACCATCTTTGATTAACGAGCTAGTCTAGTAGAGGCTTACTAGGGACACAGTGTTTTGTCTATGTATCCACACATGTATCAAGTTTCTGGTTAATACAATTCTAGCATGAATAATAAACATTTATCATGATATAAGGAAATATAAAATAACAACTTTATTATTGCCTCTGGGGCATATTTCCTTCAGTCTCGCACTTGCTCTAGAGTCAGTAATCTAGTTCACATCGCCATGTGATTTAACACCAATAGTTCATATCTTTATGTGATTAACACCCATAGTTCACATGCCATGTGACCAATACCCAAAGGGTTTACTAGATTCAATAATCTAGTTCACATCGCTATGTGATTAACACCCAAAGAGTACTAAGGTGTGATCATGTTTTGCTTGTGAGAGAAGTTTAGTCAACAAGTCTGACACATTCAGATCCGTATGTATTTTGCAAATTTCTATGTCTACAATGCTTTGCATGGAGCTACTCCAGCTAATTGCTCCCATGTTCAATACGTATCTAGATTGAGACTTAGAGTCATCTAGATCAATGTCAAAGCTTGAATCGACGTAACTCTTTACGACGAACTCTTTATCACCTCCATAACCGAGAAACATTTCCTTAGTCCTCTTTAAGGTAACTAAGGATAATTTTAACCGTTGTCTAGTGATCTATTCCTGGATCACTATTGTACCCCCTTGCCAAACTCATGGCAAGGTACACAACAGGTTTGGTACACATCATGGCATACTTTATAGAACCTATGGCTGAGGCATAGGGAATGACTTTCATTCTCTCTTTATCTTCTGTCGTGGTCGGGTTTTGAGTCTTTACTCAACTTCATACCTTACAATACAGGCAAGAACTCCTTCTTAGACTGATCCATTTTGAACTCCTTCAAAATCTTGTCAATGTATGTACTCATTGAAAGTCTTATCAAACGTCTTGATCTATCTCTATGGATCTTGATGCCCAATATGTAAGCTGCTTAATCGAGGTCTTTCATTGAAAAATTCTTATTCAAATATCTTTTATGCTATCCAAAAATTCTACATCATTTCTAATCATGTCATCCACATATAATATCAGATATGCTACAGAGCTCCCACTCACTTTCTTGTAAATACAGGCTTCACCATGAGTCTGTATAAAACCATATGCTTTGATCACCTTATCAAAGCATATATTCCAACTCTGAGATGCTTGCACCAGTTCATAGATGGATCGCTGGAGTTTGCACACTTTGTTAGCACCTTTAGGATCGACAAAACCTTTTGGTTGCATCATATACAACTCTTCTTTAAGAAATCCATTAAGGAATGCAGTTTTGACATCCATTTGCCAGATTTCATAAAATGCGGCAATTGCTAACATGATTCGGATAGACTTAAGCATCGCTACGAGCGAGAAAATCTCATCGTAGTCAACACCTTGAACTTGTCGAAAACCTTTTGCGACAAGTCGAGCTTTGTAGATAGTAATACAACCATCAGTGTCCGTCTTCCTCTTGAAGATCCATTTATTCTCAATGGCTTGCATATCATCGGACAAGTCCACCAAAGTCCACACTTTGTTCTCATACATGGATCCTATCTCAGATTTCATGGCCTCAAGCCATCTGTCAGAATCTGGGCTCATCATAGTAGTTCGTAGGTTCGCCATGGTCTAATAACATGACTTCCAGGACATGATTACCGTACCACTCTGGTGCGGAATGTGCTCTGTTCGACCTCTGAGGTCCAGTAGTAACTTGATCCGAAGTTTAATGATCATCATCATTAGCTTCCTCTCTAGTTGGTGTAGGCGTCATGGGAACGGATTTCACTGATGTGCTACTTTCCAATTCGAGAGAAGGTACAATTACCTCATCAAGTTCTACTTTCCTCCCACTCACTTCTTTCGATAGAAACTCCTTCTCTAGAAAGATTTCATTCTTGGCAACAAAGATCTTGCCTTCGGATCTGTTGTAGAAGATGTACCCAATTGTTTTCTTAGGGTATCCTATGAAGATGCACTTCTCCGATTTGGGTTCAAGCTTATCAGGCTGAAGCCTTTTGACATAAGTGTCACAACCCCAAACTTTAAGAAACCACAACTTAGGTTTCTTGTCAAACCACAGTTCATATGGTGTCGTCTCAACGGATTTAGACGGTGCCCTATTTAACATGAACTAGATGACACCCCGCGTGTTGCTGTGGGAATTTGTAATAGTATATAGGAGGATTTATAGAGTGAGAAATAGTGGAATTTATGAAAACAATAATATAAATACATGTCTATTTGAACCTTTGAATGCTATAAAAAGTCAGGAAAAATAATATATGGCCGAATATCTCCATATTTGCGTAATTAGAAGAATGCGTCACCAACATTAAGAGAAGTAACATATATTGTAATGAGATTTTTCTCATAATATTTCAAGATAATATCGTTTGGTTGTCTATTAGAACTGCATAAAAGCAGGCAACAAATATATTTCATACTAATTTGTGAGCCTCGATGTGGTAATGCGCCTGAATAGTGATCATCTTGCATTCTCCACCTTGATCCACTTACTGAGCGAAAGATAGCCAGGTATACAAAATGACATAGTTCCTGAGTAGACACATGTACACTCCATTTCAATTAAATTGAAGGACAATGAGAATAACCCATACCTGATCCTCTCACCGAGGGAAAACCTTTGAAGTTAGGATTGTTATTAGTAGCGTAACAATCAAATACTGATATTCTAACTATAAAAAGAATGTATAGTAAGTATAGAGAATGCAAGTATGTTCATAAGAGTCGCTTCATGTTTTTCATTTATGTTGGTAGATGATTGTTGCGACAACAGTAGAACCGTGCAGTATGGAAAGAACAACATTGTCAATCACACAATTGTATCACTCATGTAATATAACGATCCCATAAAATTCACAATGGAGTAGTACTCACAGAGAACAAATTACCTGAAAATGAACCCCAATATGTCAATATGCCATATGTAGTGATTCTACAAAACAACCAGAGAAGAGCAATAAAAGTACACAATTCGTACTAAATTAATGTGTGAGAGGAAGGAAGAAGAAATTTTCACCATCTAGCACCTCCAATAAAAAAACCGGATTGGAGAAACATCAATGATCCATCACATCTTCACACGTGTGTGTCTCCAATAGCTGAGTTAGATAGCAGTTTGGGGGAGAGACACTGACCGGATTATTGCCGCAGAGGAGGTCGCTGGAGATGGAAAAGAGCTGCCTAATATGAAATTTCTGGCCACACACAAATCAGAACATCAAACCAAGCTAACTCAAACATTACGTTCATATCTGAGAACATTGAGAGGAAAAGAGAGCACCCACCTCTGCACAAGTGATGTTGGAGGAGGACAGCTGCGGTGGCATGTACAGGTACAGCTCGTCTTGTCGACGATCGCGGGGTTCCAAGAGAGGTAGAGGTAGAGGGAAGGATCATGAGGCTCCGGGCCGGCGGCAGTGAGTGGATCATCGACGGCGACAACCCGTGAAGGCTTGGCTGGCAGCAGCATAGTATGGAGAGAGAGGTAGAGATGGGGAAGATGAGAAGAATTGGTCGACCTTTTTTTGAAAATCGGTGTAGATTTATAAGCTAAGCTGCTAAGGGAAAAGGTCAAAGATAACGCCTGCGGAAAAGAATCAGGGCTGCCATTAAATGGATCCATCGCCCACGTCCCCGCGCAGGCCAGAAAGGATTACCAGGTTGCATGTGTTATTCTAGCGAATTAATGCTAAACACTAATCAAGGAAACACACGACTTAGTTTCCAGTAATTTCACCACGAGAGTACGATCCTATTTTGATGCTTCACCGCATGCATGTCTTGAATGCGGTTTATTTGGCATTCCTAGGGAGATGGACTCTCGCATGCACAGGCTAGTAATAAACATTTTTATCTGATGCATGCGGGAGGCTGCTGAAGATTATTCTTGCCGTGTAAATACCAGTCCGTGAAAGCCTATGTGGCAAAATGCTAACGTGGATGTTGTGCATGTTGAGAGAATACTAGTAGTGGGGATCAACTTCTTAAGAATGTAAGATGCAATTGTCTCTAATGCATAACCTCAAAACGATAGTGGTAAATTGGTAAGAGACATTATAGATCGCACCATATATAATAAAGTACGGTTACGATGATCGGACACACCATTACACTTTAGTGTTCCAAGTGGCGTGAGTTGTGAAACTATTCCACATTGTTTTAAATGAAGGCCAAACTCGTAACTCAAATATTCACCTCCGCGATCAGATCGTACAAAGTTTATTTTGTTGTTACGATGATTCTCCACTTCACTCTGAAATTCCTTGAACCTTTGAAATGTTTCAGACTTGTGTTTCATTAAGTAGATATACCCATATATGCTCAAATCATCTATGAAGGTCAGAAAATAACGATACCCGCCGCATGCCTCAACACTCATCGGACCGCATACATCGGTATGTATTATTTCCAATAAGTCATTGGATCGCTCCATTATTCCGAAGAACGGAGTTTTAGTCATATTGCCCATGAGGCATGGTTTGTAAGTATCAAATGATTCATAATCAAGTGATTCCAAAAATCCATCTGTGTATTATCATTATCCAGTTTACACCAATATGACCTAAATGGCAGTGCCACAAATATGTTGCACTATCATTATCCAGTTTTCATTTTTTGGCTTCAATATTATGAATATGTGTATCACTACGATCGAGATTCAATAAACCATTTACATTGGGTGTATGACCATAGAAGGTTTTATTCATGTAAACAGAACAACAATTATTATCTGATTTAAATGAATAACCGTATCGTAATAAATATGATCCAATCATATTCATGCTCAATGCAAACACCAAATAACATTTATTTAGGTCCAACACTAATCCCGAAGGTAGAGGGAGTATGCGATGGTGATCTTATCAACCTTGGAATCACTTCCAACACACATCGTCACCTCACCCTTAACTAGTCTATGTTCATTTTGCAACTCTTGTTTCGAGTTACTAATCTTAGCAACTGAACCGGTATCAAATACCCTGGGGTTACTACGAACACTAATAAAGTACACATCAATAACATGTATATAAAATATACATTTGTTCACTTTGCTATCCTTCTTATCCATCAAGTATTTGGGGTAGTTCCGCTTCCAGTGACCATTCCCTTTGTAGTAGAAGCACTTAGTTTCAGGCTTAGGTCTAGCTTTGGGCTTCTTCACGGGAGTGGCAACTTGCTTGTCATTCTTCTTGAAGTTCCATTTCTTTTCCTTTTCCCTTTTTCTTGAAACTAGTGGTCTTGTTAACCATCAACACTTGATGCTCTTTCTTGATTTCTACCTTCGATAATTTCTGCATCGCGAAGAGCTCAGGAATCACTTTCGTCATCCCTTGCATATTATAGTTCATCACGAAATTCTAGTAGCTTGGTGATAGTGAGTAGAGAACTCTGTCAATCACTATCTTATCTGGAAGATTAACTCCCACTTGATTCAAGTGATTGTAGTACCCAGACATTCTGAGCACATGCTCACTGGCTGAGCTATTCTCCTCCATCTTGTAGGCAAAATACTTGTCAGAGGTCTCATACCTCTCGACATGGGCATGAGTCTGAAATACCAATTTCAACTCTTGGAACATCTCATATGTTCCGTGGAGTTCAAAACATTTTTGAAGTCCCGGTTCTAAGCCGTAAATCATGGCACACTAAACTATCAAGTAGTCATCATACCGATCTTGTCAAACATTCATAACGTCTGTATCTGCTCCTGCAATAGGTATGTCACCTAGCGGTGCATCAAGGACATAATTCTTCTGTGCAGCAATGAGGATAATCCTCAGATCACAGACCAAGTCTGCATCATTGCTACTATCGTCTTTCAACTTATTTTTCTCTAGGAACACATCAAAAATAAATGGGGAGCTACATCCGAGCTATTGATCTATGACACAATTTCCAAATACTATTAGGACTAAGTTCATGATAAATTAAGTTCAATTAATTAAATTACTTAAGAACTCCCACTTAGATAGACATCCCTCAAGTCATCTAAATGATACGTGATCCAAATCAACTAAACCATGTCCGATCATCACATGAGATGGAGTGGTCATCAATGGTGAACATCCCTATGTTGATCATATCTACTGTATGATTCACGTTTGACCTTTCGGTCTCCAGTGTTCCGAGGCCATGTATGTACATGCTAGGCTCGCCAAGTTTAACCTGAGTATTCCGCATGTGCAAAACTGTCTTGCACCCGTTGTATGTGAACGTAGAGTCTATCACACCCGATCATCATGTGGTGTCTCAACACGACGAACCGTCGCAACGATGTATACTCAGGGAGAACACTTATACCTTGAAATTTAGTTAAGGGATCATCTTATAATGCTACCGCCGTACTAAGCAAAATAAGATGCATAAAAGATAAACATCACATGTGTTGGGGATATAACTATTTGAGTAAGCCACCCAGGAGGGGTCGGGTTACACAAAGAAGACTTATCAAGAGAAGCCCAAGACCAAGCATGAAGATGGTGATTCGAAAAAGGGCTTAAGGCCCACAGGCGACTTAAGGCCCATTGTAGTAAACCGCCATGATGGCATGACTTGTAACATAAGGTAGATTTTGTTGGAAATATGCCCTAGACGCAATAATAAAAGGATTATTATTATATTTCCTTGTTCATGATAATTGTCTTTTATTCATGCTATAATTGTATTATCCGGAAATCGTAATACACGTGTGAATACTTAGACCAAATACGTCCCTAGTAAGCCTCTAGTTGACTAGCTCGTTGGTCAACAGATAGTCATGGTTTCCTAACTATGGACATTAGATGTCATTGACAACGGGATCACATCATTAGGAGAATGATGTGATGGACAAGACCCAATCCTAAGCATAGCACAAGATCGTGTAGTTCGTTTTGCTAGAGCTTTTCGAATGTCAAGTATCTCTTCCTTAGACCATGAGATCGTGTAACTCCCGGATACCATAGGAGTACTTTGGGTGTACCAAACGTCACAATGTAACTGGGTGACTATAAAGGTGCACTACAGGTATCTCCAAAAGTGTCTGTTGGGTTGACATGGATCGAGACTGGGATTTGTCACTCCGTATGACGGAGAGGTATCTCTGGGCCCACTCGGTAATGCATCATCATAATGAGCTCAAAGTGACCAAGTGTTTGGTCACAGGATCATGCATTACGGTACGAGTAAAGTGACTTGCCGGTAACGAGACTGAATGAGGTATTGGGATACCGACGATCGAGTCTCGGGCAAGTAACGTATCGATTGACAAAGGGAATTGTATACGGGGTTGATTGAATCCTCGACATCGTGGTTCATCCGATGACATCATCGAGGATCATGTGGGAGCCAACATGGGTATCCAGATCCCGCTGTTGGTTATTGGCCGGAGAGCCGTCTCGGTCATGTCTGCATGTCTCCCGAACCCGTAGGGTCTACACACTTAAGGTTCGGTGACACTAGGGTTATTAGGAAGACTTGTATGTGATTACCGAATGTTGTTCGGAGTCCCGGATGAGATCCTGGACGTCACGAGGAGTTCCGAAATGGTCCGGAGGTAAAGATTTATATATGGGAAGTTGTCATACGGACACCGGAAAGTTTCGGGGGCATATCGGTATTGTACCGGGGCCACCGGAGGGGTTCCGGGGGGTCCACCGGGAGGGGCCACCCCTCTCAGAGGGCCTCATGGGCCGCAAGGGGTAGGGAACCAGCCCCTGGAGGGCTGGGCGCCCCCCCCCCCCCCCCCCCCCCGTGGGTCCATGCGCCTAGGTTGGGGGGGGGGAACCCTAGTGGGGGCGCCCCCCTTGCTTGGGGGGCAAGCCCCCCTCCCTGGCCGCCCCCCCTCTAGATCTCATCTAGAGGGGGCCGGTCCCTTCCCCCTTCCCCTATAAATAGAGGGGCGAGGGGAGGGCTGAACACCCTGATCCAAGGCGCAGCCCCTCCCCTCCCCAACACCTCTCCTCCTCCGTCGAGTGCTTGGCGAAGCCCTGTCGGAGTACTGCCTCTCCACCATCATCACGCCGTCGTGCTGCTGCTGGAGCCATCTTCCTCAACCTCTCCTTCCCCCTTGCTGGATCAAGAAGGAGGAGACGTCATCCGCTCCGTACGTGTGTTGAACGCGGAGGTGTTGTCCTTTCAGCACTTGGTCATCGGAGATTTGGATCACGGCGAGTACGACTCCATCATCCCCGTTCCCTTGAACGCTTCCGCACGCGATCTACAAGTGGTATGTAGATGCAATCTCTCTCCCATGACTCGTTGCTTAGATGAACTCATATATGGATCTTGGTGATACCGTAGGAAAAATTTTATTTTCTGCAACGCTCCCCAGAGCTAGGTCTATGCGTAGTTCTCTGTTGCACGAGTAGAACACAATTTTGTTGTGGGCGTAGATCTTGTCAACTTGCTTGCCGCTACTAGTCTTTTCTTGCTTCAGCGGTATTGTGGGATGAAGCGGCCCGGACCGACCTTACACGTACGCTTACGTGAGACAGGTTCCACCGACTGACATGCACTAGTTGCATAAGGTGGATAGCGGGTGTCTGTCTCTCCTACTTTAGTTGGAGCTGATTCGACGAAAAGGGTCCTTATGAAGGGTAAATAGAAGTTGACAAAATCACGTTGTGGTTATTCGTAGGTAAGAAAACGTTCTTGCTAGAACCCAATTGCAGCCACGTAAAAGATGCAACAACAATTAGAGGACGTCTAACTTGTTTTTGCAGCAATTGTCATGTGATGTGATATGGCCAGAAGTTGTGATGAATGATGATTGATATATTGTGATGTATGAGATCATGTTCTTATAATAGGAATCATGACTTGCATGTCGATGAGTATGACAACCGGTAGGAGCCACAGGAGTTGTCTTTATTTTTGTATGACCTGCGTGTCATTGAAGAACGCCATGTAAATTACTTTACTTTATTGCTAAACGCGTTAGCCATAGAAGTAGAAGTAGTCGTTGGCGTGACAACTTCATGAAGACACGATGATGGAGATCATGATGATGGAGATCATGGTGTCATGCCGGTGACGAAGATGATCATGGAGCCCCGAAGATGGAGATCGAAGGAGCTATATGATATTGGCCATATCATGTCACTACTTTATATAATTGCATGTGATGTTTATTATGTTTTATGCATCTTGTTTACTTAGAACGACGGTAGTAAATAAGATGACCCCTTATAATAATTTCAAGAAACTGTTCCCCCTAACTGTGCACCGTTGCTAAAGTTCGTCGTTTCGAAGCACCACGTGATGATCGGGTGTGATAGATCCTTACGTTCACATACAACGGGTGCAAGACAGATTTACACATGCATAACACTTAGGGTTAACTTGACGAGCCTAGCATGTACAGACATGGCCTCGGAACACAAGAGACCGAAAGGTCGAACATGAGTCGTATGGAAGATACGATCAACATGGAGATGTTCACCGATGATGACTAGTCCGTCTCACGTGATGATCGGACACGTCCTAGTCGACTCGGATCGTGTAACACTTAGATGACTAGAGGGATGTCAATCTGAGTTGGAGTTCATTCAATAATTTGATTAGATGAACTTAATTATCATGAACTTAGTCTAAAACTTTTGCAAAATATGTCTTGTAGATCAAATGGCCAACGCTCATGTCAACATGAACTTCAACGCGTTCCTAGAGAAAACCAAGCTGAAAGATGATGGCAGCAACTATTCGGACTGGGTCCGGAACCTGAGGATCATCCTCATAGCAGCCAAGAAAGCATATGTCCTAGATGAACCGCTAGGTGAAGCACCCATCCCAGAGAACCAAGACGTTATGAACGTTTGGCAGTCACGTGCTGATGATTACTCCCTCGTTCAGTGCGGCATGCTTTACAGCTTAGAACCGGGGCTCCAAAAGCGTTTTGAGAAGCACGGAGCATATGAGATGTTCGAGGAGCTGAAAATGGTTTTTCAAGCTCATGCCCGGGTCGAGAGATATGAAGTCTCCGACAAGTTCTATAGTTGTAAGATGGAGGAAAACATTTCTGTCAGTGAGCATATACTCAAAATGTCTGGGTTGCACAACCGCCTGTCCCAGCTGGAGATCAACCTCCCGGACGAGGTGGTCATTGACAGAATCCTTCAGTCGCTCCCACCGAGCTACAAGAGTTTTGTGTTGAACTACAATATGCAGGGGATGGTGAAGACCATTCCTGAAGTATTTTCCATGCTGAAGTCAGCAGAGGTTGAAATCAAGAAAGAACATCAAGTGTTGATGGTCAATAAGACCACTAAGTTTAAAAAGGGCAAGGGTAAGAAGAACTTCAAGAAGGACGGCAAAGATGTTGCCGCGCCCGGTAAGCCAGCTGCCGGGAAGAAGTCAAAGAATGGACCCAAGCCTGAGACTAAGTGCTTTTATTGCAAGGGGAAGGGTCACTGGAAGCGGAACTGCCCCAAATACTTAGCGGACAAGAAGGCCGGCAACACTAAAGGTATATTTGATATACATGTAATTGATGTGTACCATACCAGTACTCGTAGTAACTCCTGGGTATTTGATACCGGTGTCGTTGCTCATATTTGTAACTCACAGCAGGAGCTGCGGAATAAGCGGAGACTGGCGAAGGACGAGGTGACGATGCGCGTCGGGAATGGTTCCAAGGTCGATGTGATCGCCGTCGGCACGCTACCTCTACATTTACCTACGGGATTAGTTATGAACCTCAATAATTGTTATTTAGTGCCAAGTTTGAGCATGATCATTGTATCTGGATCTCGTTTGATACGAGATGGCTACTCATTTAAATCCGAGAATAATGGTTGTTCTATTTATATGAGAGATATGTTTTATGGTCATGCCCCGATGGTCAATGGTTTATTCTTAATGAATCTCGAACATAATGTTACACATATTCATAACGTGAATACCAAAAGATGTAAAGTTGATAACGATAGTCCCACATACTTGTGGCACTGCCGCCTTGATCACATTGGCGTCAAGAGCATGAAGAAGCTCCATGCTGATGGACTTTTAGAGTCTCTCGATTATGAATCATTTGACACGTGCGAACCATGCCTCATGGGCAAAATGACCAAGACTCCGTTCTCCAGAACAATGGAGCGAGCAACCAACTTATTGGAAATCATGCATACCGATGTGTGCGGTCCAATGAGCGTTGAGGCTCGCGGAGGATATCGTTATGTTCTCACTCTCACTGATGACTTGAGTAGATATGGGTATGTCTACTTAATGAAACACAAGTCTAAGACCTTTGAAAAGTTCAAGGAATTTCAGAATGAGGTAGAGAATCAACGTGACCGAAAGATAAAGTTCCTACGATCAAATCATGGAGGAGAATACTTAAGTCACGAATTTGGTACACACTTAAGGAAATGTGGAATCGTTTCACAACTCACGCCGCCTGGAACACCTCAGTGTAACGGTGTGTCCGAACGTCTTAATCACACTCTATTGGATATGGTGCGATCTATGATGTCTCTTACCGATTTACCGCTATCATTTTGGGGATACGCTCTAGAGACAGCTACATTCACTTTAAATAGGGCACCGTCTAAATCCGTTGAGACGACACCGTATGAATTATGGTTTGGGAAGAAACCTAAGCTGTTGTTTCTAAAAGTTTGGGGATGCGATGCTTATGTCAAGAAATTACAACCTGAAAAGCTCGAACCCAAGTCGGAAAAATGCGTCTTCATAGGATACCCTAAGGAAACCATTGGTTATACCTTCTACTTAAGATCCGAGGGCAAGACCTTTGTTGCCAAGAACGGATCCTTTCTGGAAAAAGAGTCTCTCTCGAAAGAAGTAAGTGGGAGGAAAGTAGAACTTGATGAAGTACTACCTCTCGAACCGGAAAGTAGTGTAGCTCAGGAAATTAATGATTATGATCAAGGTACTTCGGATCAAGTTGCTAGTGAACCTCGTAGGTCCACAAGGACACATTCCACACCAGAGTGGTATGGCAACCCTGTCCTGGAAATCATGTTGTTAGACAACGGTAAACCTTCGAACTATGAAGAAGCAATGGCGGGCCCAGATTCCAACAAATGGCTTGAAGCCATGCAATCCGAGATAGAATCCATGTATGTAAACAAAGTATGGACTTTGACAGACTTGCCCGATGATCGGCGAGCAATAGAAAACAAATGGATCTTTAAGAAGAAGACGGACGCGGATGGTAATATTACCGTCTATAAAGCTCAACTTGTCGCTGAGGGTTATCGACAAGTTCAAGGGATTGACTACGATGAGACATTCTCTCCCGTAGCAAAGCTGAAGTCCGTCCGAATCATGTTAGCAATTGCCGCATACTATGATTATGAGATATGGCAGATGGACGTCAAAACGGCATTCCTTAACGGGCATCTTAAGGAAGAACTATATATGATGCAGCCGAAGGGTTTTGTCGATCCTAAGAATGCTGACAAAGTATGCAAGCTCCAGCGATCCATTTATGGGCTGGTGCAAGCATCTCGGAGTTGGAACATTCGCTTTGATGAGATGATCAAAGCGTTTGGGTTTATGCAGACTTATGGAGAAGCCTGCGTTTACAAGAAAGTGAGAGGGAGCTCTGTAGCATTTCTCATATTATATGTAGATGACATACTTTTGATGGGAAATGATATAGAACTTTTGGACAGAATTAAGGCCTACTTGAATAAGTGTTTTTCAATGAAGGACCTTGGAGAAGCTGCTTACATATTAGGCATCAAGATCTATAGGGATAGATCGAGATGCCTCATAGGTCTTTCACAAAGCACATACCTTGATAAGATTTTGAAGAAGTTCAAAATGGATCAGTCCAAGAAAGGGTTCTTGCCTGTACTGCAAGGTGTGAGATTGAGCTCAGCTCAATGCCCGACCACGGCAAAAGATAAAGAAGAGATGAGTGTCATCCCCTATGCTTCAGCCATAGGATCTATTATGTATGCCATGCTGTGTACCAGACCTGATGTAAACCTTGCCATAAGTTTGCTAGGAAGGTATCAAAGTAATCCCGGCAAGGAACACTGGACAGCGGTCAAGAATATCCTGAAGTACCTGAAAAGGACAAAGGACATGTTTCTCGTTTATGGAGGTGACGAAGAGCTCGCCGTAAAGGGTTACGTCGATGCTAGCTTCGACACAGATCTGGATGACTCTAAGTCACAAACCGGATACGTGCATATGTTGAATGGTGGAGCAGTAAGCTGATGCAGCTGCAAGCAGAGCGTCGTGGCGGGATCTACATGTGAAGCGGAGTACATGGCAGCCTCGGAGGCAGCGCATGAACCTATTTGGGTGAAGGAGTTCATCACCGACCTAGGAGTCATACCCAATGCGTCGGGGCCGATCAAACTCTTCTGTGACAACACTGGAGCTATTGCCCTTGCCAAGGAGCCCAGGTTTCACAAGAAGACCAGGCACATCAAGCGTCGCTTCAACTCCATCCGTGAAAATGTTCAAGATGGAGACATAGATATTTGCAAAGTACATACGGATCTGAATGTCGCAGATCCGTTGACTAAACCTCTCTCGCGAGCAAAACATGATCAACACCAGAACTCTATGGGTGTTCGATTCATCACAATGTAACTAGATTACTGACTCTAGTGCAAGTGGGAGACTGTTGGAAATATGCCCTAGTGGCAATAATAAAAGGATTATTATTATATTTCCTTGTTCATGATAATTGTCTTTTATTCATGCTATAATTGTATTATCCGGAAATCGTAATACACATGTGAATACTTAGACCAAATACGTCCCTAGTAAGTCTCTAGTTAACTAGCTCGTTAGTCAACAGATAGTCATGGTTTCCTGACTATGGACATTAGATGTCATTGACAACGGGATCACATCATTAGGAGAATGATGTGATGAACAAGACCGAATCCTAAGCATAGCACAAGATCGTGTAGTTCGTTTTGCTAGAGCTTTTTCAATGTCAAGTATCTCTTCCTTAGACCATGAGATCGTGTAACTCCCGGATACCGTAAGAGTGCTTTGGGTGTACCAAACGTCACAACGTAACTGGGTGACTATAAAGGTGCATTACAGGTATCTCCAAAAGTGTCTGTTGGGTTGACACGGATCGAGACTGGGATTTGTCACTCCGTATGACGGAGAGGTATCTCTGGGCCCACTCGGTAATGCATCATCATAATGAGCTCAAAGTGACCAAGTGTTTGGTCATGGGATCATGCATTACAGTACGAGTAAAGTGACTTGCCGGTAACGAGACTGAACGAGGTATTGGGATACCGACGATCGAGTCTCGGGCAAGTAACGTACCGATTGACAAAGGGAATTGTATACGGGGTTGATTGAATCCTCGACATCGTGGTTCATCCGATGACATCATCGAGGAGCATGTGGGAGCCAACATGGGTATCCAGATCCCGCTGTTGGTTATTGACCGGAGAGCCGTCTCGGTCATGTCTGCATGTCTCCCGAACCCGTAGGGTCTACACACTTAAGGTTCGGTGACGCTAGGGTTATTAGGAAGACTTGTATGTGATTACCGAAAGTTGTTCGGAGTCCCGGATGAGATCCCGGACGTCACGAGGAGTTCCGGAATGGTCCGGAGGTAAAGAAAACTATATAGGAAGTGTTGTTTCGGCCATCGGGAAAGTTTCGGGGTCACCCGGTATTGTACCGGGACCACCGGAAGGGTCCCGGGGGTCCACCGGGTGGGGCCACCCATCTTGGAGGGCCCCATGGGCTGAAGTTGGAAGGGGAACCAGCCCATAGTGGGCTGGTGCGCCCCCCTAGGCCCACCCCCTGCGCCTAGGGTTGAAACCCTAGGGTGGGGGGCGCCCACTTGCCTTGTTGGTACTCCACCCCCCTTGGCCGCCGCCCCCTTGGGAGATTGGATCTCCCAGGGCTGGCGCCCCCCCTGGGGGGCCTATATAAAGGGGGGGAGGGAGGGGGAAGCCGCACCCTTGCATCTTGGCGCCTCCCTCTCCCCTGCTACACCTCTCCTCCTCCGTCACGTGCTTGGCGAAGCCCTGGCGGAGTGCTGCTTCTCCACCAACACCACGTCATCGTGTTGCTGCTGGAGCCATCTTCCTCAACCTCTCCTTCCCCCTTGCTGGATCAAGAAGGAGGAGACGTCATCTGCTCCGTACGTGTGTTGAACGCGGAGGTGCCATCCGTTCGGCACTCGGTCATCGGTGATTTGGATCACGGCGAGTACGACTCCATCATCCACGTTCTAGTGAACGCTTCCGCTCGCGATCTACAAGTGGTATGTAGATGCAATCTCTCTCCCATCACTCGTTGCTTAGATGAACTCATAGATGGATCTTTGTGAAACCGTAGGAAATTTTTTTATTTTCTGCAACGTTCCCCAACAGTTACTAACATCAAAGGACCCATTACTAAATGGGTACCTAAAACCAAGCATTGATCTCTTGTAGGTGTTTGCTTCCGGTGGGGGATCATGGTTGCTCGATAGTGGAGCAACAAATCATATGACCGGGAGCAAGGACTTGGTGGTGGACGTGCAAGAGATTCCATCTATGCCCACCAATGTCGAGTGGGGTGATGCATCACATTCTAAGGTATTGGGTCTCGGCAAGGTTGTCATTTCTCATGATCTTACAATCGAGAAAGTCATGCTTGTTGAGTCCCTTGTATACAATTTGCTTTCCGTTCGTCAACTTGCAATCATGGGTTTTGCTACTTCCTTTGACATTGATACCGTGGCCCTCTTGTGGAGCAAGACTCTTAAAGTAGCCTTTGTTGGGCATGTCGAGAACGGTCTTTATGTGATCAACTTTTCGGAGCGACCCACTAAGACCGCGACATGCCTAATGGCTAAAGTTGACGTGGGGTGGCTTTGGCATCGCCGTTTAGCCCACGTTAATATGAGATCTTTGCAAAGTCTTCTCAAGGGGGACCATGTCCGTGGGCTAACAAATGTTAGTTTTGCCAAAGATCGTGCTTGTAGTGCTTGTATCGAAGGAAAGCTTCATGAAAAGGCTCACCCTCCATCAACCCTCATCTACTCGAAGAGACCCTTGGAGCTCCTTCACATGGATCTCTTTGGGCCTCCATATTTTGATAGTCTTGGAGGAAGAAAGTATTGCTTGGTGATTGTGGATGACTATTCAAGATACACTTGGGTATACTTCTTCAAGAGGAAGAGTGAGACTCAACAAACCGTCATCGACTTTGCAAATGAAGCTCAACATCAACATGATGTAAAGATCTTGACAATAAGAAGTGACAACGGCACCGAGTTCAAGAACTACACCTTGGATGAGTTTCTCAGTGATGAGGGGATCAAGCATCAATATGCTACACCTTATACCCCTCAACAAAATGGTGTAGCGGAGAGGAAGAATCGGACGTTGATGGATGCGGCAAGGACCATGATGGCGGAGTTCAAGTCTCCATACAACTTTTGGGCCAAAGCCATCAACACCGCATGTCATGCATCCAATCGGCTCTATCTCCGCAAAGGATTGAACAAGACTCCTTATGAGATACTCACCGACAACAAGCCCAACCTCAAGTACTTCCGGGTGTTCGGTTGTAAGTGTTTCATTCTCAAGAAAGGTGTTTGTTTGTCTCTATTTGAGGCTAGAGCTCATGAGGGCATATTTGTTGGTTATGCTACAAACTCTCATGCTTACCGTGTCCTCAACAAGTCCACCAGACTCATTGAGGAGGCGTGTAACGTGGAGTTTGACGAAAATAATGGCTCCCAAGTGGAGCAAAGTGGTACTTGTGATGTAGGTGATGAAATTCCTCCCCAAGCCATAAGAAGAATGGGTATTGGTCAAATTCTACCCATTGAGGAACCCCTTGTGGCCGAAGGAGAAGGACAATGCTCTACTCAAGTAGAGCCATCACCTCATCAAGACCCACATGCTTCCGAAGAACAAAGTGAAGGCCCTCAACCTCGTGAACAAGACCAAGGGCAAGATCAACCTCAAGATGGTGGTGAACCTCTAAATGATGCCCAAGGTCAAGTTCTCTCCCTCGAGCAAGTTCAAGATCAAGAGCAAGCTCAAGATCAAGAACAAGCTCAAGATGGCGCTCAAGATGATCAAGTCAACCCTCCTCCTTCCACATCCGAGGAGGAATTAGAGCGTCGTGCCGCGAAGATTGCTTCCAAGCTCACCACCCAAGGCCATCTCTTGGAAAATGTAGTTGGAAGCCTAAGAAAGGGGGTAAGCACTCGTAGACAATTAGCAAACTATTGTGAGCATCACGCGTTTGTCTCTTATGTTGAACCCCAAATGGTCTATGAGGCGCTGGAAGACTTGGATTGGCTCAATGCCATGCATGAAGAACTCAACAACTTCGAGTACAACAAAGTATGGAGATTGGTGCCAAGGCCATGGGGGAACCACAATGTCATTGGAACCAAGTGAATCTTCAAGAACAAGCAAGATGCTCATGGGAACATCGTTCGCAACAAGGCAAGATTGGTAGCACAAGGCTACTCCCAAGTTGAGGGTATCGACTACGGTGAAACCTTTGCTCCCGTTGCTCGTCTTGAATCCATACGTTTGTTGATTGCCTATGCTTCCCATCACAACTTTAAGTTGCAACAAAAGGATGTGAAAAGTGCTTTCCTTAATGGTCCTATTAATGAGTTGGTCTATGTCAAGCAACCCCCCGGGTTCGAGGACCCCTACTTCCCGGATCATGTGTATCAACTCGATAAGGCACTCTATGGCCTTAAACAAGCCCCACGCGCGTGGTATGACCACCTTACCGAGTTGTTACAAGATCGTGGTTTTGAAGTGGGGCTAATCGATCCCACTCTTTTTACTAAGAAGGTCAAAGGGGAGTTGTTTGTATGCCAACTATATGTTGATGACATTATCTTTGGTTCCCCTAACAAAGCTTTCAATGTGGAGTTTGCCGCTCTCATGACCTCCAAGTTCCAGATGTCTTCAATGGGAGAGTTGAAGTTCTTTCTTGGTTTTGACATCAAACAAAGAAGAGAAGGAACCTTCATCAACCAAGCCAAATACACTCAAGACATGCTTAAAAGATTCAAGCTAAGTGATGTCAAGCCGGCTACTACTCCAATGCCTACCAAGTGCCAACTTGACATCGATCCCAATGGTAAAGCGGTGGATCAAAAGGTATATCGCTCCATGATTGGCTCCTTGCTTTACCTTTGTGCATCTAGACCGGATATCATGTTGAGTGTGGGGATGTGTGCACGTTTTCAAGCCACACCAAAGGAAAGTCACTTTGTGGCGGTCAAGCGAATCTTTCGATATTTGGCTCATACCCCAAACTTTGGCTTATGGTACCCAAGAGGAGCAAACTTCAAGCTTGAAGGTTTCACGGATTCCGATTGGGCGGGAGACAAAGTGGATAGGAAGTCCACTTCCGGAGGGTGCCAATTTCTTGGTTGCTCTTTGGTAAGTTGGTATTCCAAGAAGCAAAGTTGTGTGTCCCTCTCGTCCACCGAAGCGGAGTATGTGGCGGCCGGCAGTTGTTGTGCACAACTCCTATGGATGAGGCAAACTTTAAAGGAATATGGTGTCATTTGTGACAAAGTGCCTCTTTGGTGTGACAACGAAAGTGCCATCAAGATTTCTCTCAACCCGGTGCGACACTTCAAGACGAAGCATATTGAGATTCGGTATCATTTCATCCGGGATCACATTAGGCGAGGGGAGATCGAGCTCAAGTATGTCAACACTCATGATAACCTTGCAGATATTTTCACGAAGCCCTTGGATGAAGCAAGATTTCGCGAGTTAAGGCATGAGCTAAATATCATTGATTCAAGCAATGTGACTTGAACCCTTGCACCCCCACCACACTCATCTTGTTGTCTAGTTTAGATGTACGCATGGACATAGGGGGAGTGTTGTTCTCTCAATGAACTCTTCCTCCCCCCATTATGCATAAAACGATCAACTCTTTCACATTAGCCATTTTTTATGGTACTTGTGCTTCAAAGACGAGTTTTGGTCATGGGCCCAAGGATAATTCTTCGTGGTGCCATACCAATTGACTCAAACATAGGTTTCTCCGGCCACCGCCCTCTCCTGAGAGAGGCCAGAGCTTGCTCTGTTTCGTGTGGTTGTTTGTGTTTGAGTTGTCTTTGTTCGGTTGTGTGTGTGTGTGTGTTGCCTCGTCGGTCCTCTCGTTCTCTTGGCCTTGCTTTCTGTTTTTCTTTTTGAGCGTTAGCCGTTGGTCTAGAAGCTATTTGGTTGCTGAAGTGGTACTACCGCTGGTGGCGAGCGGTAGTACCGCCCTTGGCGGTACTACCGCCCTCCAGCGCGGTACTACCGCTCCCAGCGGTACTACCACCCTCCAGAGCGGTACTACCGCTGTGAGGCGCAGGCTGGGGGTTATATCGGGGGCAGGGGGAGTTTCTTCTCCCCCATACCCATTCGCTCGCCCCCCACGCCCTGTTCGTCTCTCTCTTCAGCAACCGGCGCCGCAGGAGGGGTCCGGCGGATCTCCCTCTCCGGGGCGCTCCTCTCCGTTTCCTTCGGTGGAATCGATCCCCACCTTGTCCTCTTGCCATGGATGCCGGTATTGCCCCTGTTCCCTGTTTCCTTTTGTCTAGATTTCCCATCTAGCTTCCTAGGGGCAATAGCAGTTGCATCTCTAGATTTTTGTCCTGATCTAGGCTTGAGTAGGATGGAGAATGCTTCTAGACTGTTTGGATTAGTGTTTGGTTGGAGTATTTTTGAATTTGGTAGGACGGAAGTACCGGATCTGACCACGGTAGTAGGAAACTGTTGTTTCCCCGCCTCGAGCGGTACTACCGCTCTCCCTGAGCGGTACTACTGCTGTGAGCGGTACTACCGCTTGGAGCGGTACTACCGCTCAAGGGTCACGATACTACCGCTTTCTACCAGGATCCATCATACTCCTACCTCTCAGTGATCCTCTTTGTTCGTGTTTGTGGCTTATGCTCGTTCTTTCTGGTTGTTTGCGTGTTTGTGTGTGTGGTTCCAGGTGATGAGGTTCCTGAGCATCAGGCTCGTCGTGTCAACCCCGGTCGTGCCACGTCCAAGCGCTACCACACCACCGAGCCTGCCGGAGGTTCTTCAAGTGCTCCACCTCCACTCCACCTCAACTGCAGAAGAAGCCTGGGGTCAAGCCAAAGCCAAGCAAAACCGTGCCAGAAATGCCGCCCAAGGAGTTCTGGGCAAGGCGCCGCCGCAACCCGTATGAGGATGACCAAGATCCCACTTTGGTCAGTCGTCCGTTCTGGAACAGGTTCCAGTTTGCCATCTTCTTTGATGTCCTCAAGGCCAAGAAGAATCTCTATGTCAACGTTCACTCCATTGACACCGACCATATGGAGAAAGATACTGAATACTTTGGTGAAGCTCTTCAGATGTGCACTCAGCTGAACATTCTCGGGATCATGCAATTCAACAAGGACTTTGATGCTGATATTGTGGCCCAATTCTATGCCATGGTTCACCTTGGGACCGATAAGGACAGGACTCTGACTTGGATGACAAATGGCAAGTTGCTGTCAGTCAAGTGGAAAGCTTTCATGCAGTTGATTGGGGTGGAAGATCTAGGTCTTGAGTCTGCTGTCGGCTTTCGCGCCCACCGTCGCGCCAATGCCACTCACAAGCAAGCTCTGTGGCCCTATTGCACTCTGAGGATCAACCCTGAGATGAAGAAGGAGACCTATGAGCTGCCTGCCTATCTGGATATCCTTCACCGTATCTTCAGAGAGACTCTCTTCCCTCGCATCGGGAATCTGGACCAGGTTCACTCTTATCTCGTGGACATGCTTCTCTTCTGCCAGCGTGAGAAGGGACAGAGCACCGGAGAGTCCTTGGATATCTCTCATGTTATGTGGTCTGAGCTGCTTTCTGCTATCTCCGAGCGCAAGTGCCCGATTTATGGTCCGTTCATCATGCTGCTCATTGAGAAGGCCTGGAATCGTGTCTATCCACAGGAGTTACTGGAGACTGGAGAGTTAGTCTCTCACGATGTCAAGCGTCTGAGGAAGAAGGATAACTGGGGCACTCAGGCCCCGAAGACTGGAGTTCCTTCTTCTGTTGCTGCCATGGAGACTGGGGAGGAGTTTGGGGCTGAGGCTGAGGATGAAGATGATGACTATGTGCCTTCTGAGGCAGAGCCCTCTTGGGCCAAGAAGCTCAAGATCAAGGTGAAGAAGCTATTCTGCATGGAGTCTCACGGTCAGTACATGGCTCATGTGGCTGAGAAGAAGGCCCGCGGTCGCCACAAGGAGCTCATGCGTCAGATGGGTGCCATTGTGATTAGTCGTTCTGAGGATCAGCTTACCGAGGAGGAGGAGTGAATTCAGCAGCACTGCCCTTGGACTGATTCTGATGCTGAGCACTTCCCGGATGACGATGGTGGCGTAGATGACCCCTCTGAGATCTGATGTGTGTCCCTCGTTTGCCATCACCTGGAGCCGTAGCAGCACTCCCTCTTCTTTTTGGTGTCTTGATGCCAAAGGGGGAGACAGTTTAGGGATTTGCGCTTTGTGTCTTCCGTCTTTTGTGTTTGTGCTTTCGCTTGTTGCTTTATTTGGTTTGTGTCAGTGAGACCTAAGTTCTGGTTCTGTCAGTAAGACCTAAGCTCGAGTCATATGCTGTGAGACATATGCTACCTTATCTTTCCAGTACCTTTATATATGTCACTGTTTAGCTTATGAGTGCCTGCTTCTCTTGCTATATCATCTATGCTGCTCTCATATACCTTGCTTAGATTGTTGGTCTCTAAAATGTAGGGGGAGCGTGGATCCTAGTATGTCTGTCGTGCAGTCCAAAGCACTCATCTAGATAGCACACATCTAGGGGGAGCCCATCTACATTTTAGGACGGTAGGGTTGTTTGCTTATTCTATATCATGCCTGTGCAAATCCCGTATTGTCATCAATCCACCAAAAAGGGGGAGATTGTAAGGGCATATTTATCCCCAGGTGGTTTTGGTGATTGATGACAATGCTTTTGCGGACTAATCGTGTGCGTTAAGTTCTTTCAGAGATTCATCCATTGGCACGAGACGATTTCCTCCCCTCGGTGTTGTAATTCAAGACAATGTAGCTCCTTCGTTTCGTTGTTGGTGGACTAGTTTTGTAGGAGTCACCGTACTATCAAGAGGGGATCCGCTTTGGTAAGACTTGGGTGGAATCACAAGTACACATCCTTATCTCACCCATCGTCTTTCCTTCCGCATCTCTGGAGCTGCCATTTTACCCTTGCTATGCTTTGGCTCTGCTCTAGCAGTAGTACCGCGACCACAGCGGTAGTACCGCTGACGCTCTCCAGCGGTAGTACCGCTCTCAGAGCGGTAGTACCGCTCTCCGAGCAGTAGTACCGCTTGGGAGTTTCGGCCGTAGTACCGCTGTGCGTCTGGGCTACTTCCGCCTCGATTCTCGAACGAAGTTTTTCGTGTCGGGTTTTGCGGCACTAAGGGAGGTAGTAGGAGCGGTAGTACCGCCCGTAGCGGTAGTACCACTCTTCCCTAGCGGTAGTACCGCCCTGGGGTCAGGGCCCCGGGCAGCGCGGTAGTACCGCTAGGGTCGAGCAATAGTACCGCCTCGAGCGGTAGTACCGCCCTTCCCTAGCGGTAGTACCGCTCTGTGCGGGGCTGGTGAGTGGGATAACGGTTGGCTTGCTCCTCCCACTATAAAAGGGGGTCTTCTTCTTCCTAGTTGACCTACCTCTTTCCCCCAAAGCTCCATTGTTGCTCAAAGCTCCATTTTCTCCCGATCTCTCTCCCTAGCCAATCATACTTGTTGATTTGCTCGGGATTGGTTGAGAAGGCCCAGATCTACACTTCTACCAAGAGAAATTTGATTCCCCCCACTTATCCCTTGCGGATCTTGTTACTCTTGGGTGTTGAGCACCCTAGACGGTTGAGGTCACCTCGAAGCCATACTCCAATGTGGGGAAGCTTCGTGGTGTTGTTGTTGTTGTTGTTGGGAGCCTCCGATTGTTGTGGAGATTGCCCCAACCTTGCTTGTAAAGGTTCGGCCGCCGCCTTCAAGGGCACCAATAGTGGATTCACGGCATCTCGCATCGTGTGAGGGCGTGAGGAGAATACGGTGTCCCTAGTGGCTTCTTGGGGAGCATTGTGCCTCCACACCGCTCTAACGGAGACGTACTTCCCTTTGAAAGGAAGGAACTCCGGTAACACATCCTCGTCTCCACCGGCTCCACACTTGGTTATTTCGTGCCTTTACTTTTGCAAGCCTACTTGTTCTACATCCTTTGCTTGCTTGTGTGCTAGTTGTTATTGCATCATATAGGTTGCTCACTTAGTTGCACATCTAGACAACCTATTTTGTTGCAAAGTTTAATTTGGCAAAGAAAAGCTTAAAAATTGTTAGTTGCCTATTCACCCCCCCCCCCTCTAGTCGACCATATCGATCCTTTTAGCCGACAATTTTGCTGTGCATGGAGTGGAAGAGGTAATCAATGTTGGTCACGGTGTTGAAGTTGCCCCAGACATCATTTATACTAGGGATGTTATTCTCAGCGATGGCGAAGCACAAATGTTGGGTCTGGTAATAACTATTGAAGATGGATACATTGGACCACATTTTGTGCACCGCCTCACGCCAACGAACATCACAAGCAAGTTTATGGTACACCTTGTCAAGCTCCAGTACCTTTTTTTGTTATGTTTATTTGCAAATATGTTATGTTTTTTCTCTTTTTTCCTAACACATCTTTTTCACCTTTTTCCCTTTTGTTTTTGTTTTCTGTTTGTTGAACATAGAAAATCCCCACGAAAATAGTTCAACCACTGAACTTGTCTCGAGAAGGGGTTATTGGGCTTTGCATGGGTGTAGGAGATCTCATGCAGCTTGGATACCACATGATGGATGGTCTTCGACAAAGATTGGGGTGTTTTTGTAGCCCAGAACCACCTCCAGGTGGATGATGTTGTCGTTTTGAACTCAAGCAGAGCAATGCATAGGGCATCAACATAACTTGCATCATCATTGGTTTGAGACCGACACAAGGATAAGAGTTTTGGTGCTAGAAACAGTGTAATAGCATTTCCTAGGGCGGCCCTTTTTGGTGTCTTTGGCTATCCAGCTACCTTCTCTTTTTAATGCCTTTTTGAACTATGTAAGCATTGGGCTGTATGTTTTTCCGAACTATGTAAGCATTGGGCTGTATGTTTTTCCGAACTATGTAAGCACTGGGATGGATGTTTTTGTGGTATGAGTGTTTTGTCATGCACCCCCCTATGCTTCTTGTTGTATACAATGGCATGTGTTGGCAGAAGTTTATTATCCTTAAGTTGTTGTTTTTTATCTTTTTTAGTTGTAGTTGCAACCGCTCCACCCCGAGCGCAATTGCAACTCAGCACACCCTAGCGCAACTGCGGGACATATGATGTGACCGCAACCATGGGGTCGGGGGGAGGGTTGTCGACGTCGATGAAAACGGTACCATTTTTTAGAGATATTTTTTTCTTAGGTTTTTTGTTCTAGTTGCAACCGTTCCAACCCAAGCGCAATTGCAACTCAGCACACCCAAGCGCAACTACAGGACATATAATGTGACCGCAACTGAGGGTCGGGGGAAGGGTCATCGATGTCGATGAAATCAGTTCCTTTTTCTACTTTTTGTTAGTTCTTTTTGTTGTAGTTGCAACCGCTCCAACGCGAGCGCAATTGCAACTCAGCACACGCAAGCACAACTACAAGGCGTATAATGTGATCGCAACCAGGGGGTTAGGGGAAGAGTCGTTGGTGCCGATGAAACTGGTTCCATTTCTTTATTTTTGTTAGGATTTTTGTTGTAGTTGCAAAGAATGAAGATGTAATATTTATCTTTGTGTAGCAATCCGTGTGTAGTTTTGTAATTGCCCGAATGGCAAGTCCACCATCAAGTCACAACTATGGGCCCACATGCCCCTTGAAAATAGACCATCGACTTGCATCAGGGCTTTTGTGTGCGTAGTTTGCAATTGCCCCAATTGCAACTCCACCATCAACTTGTAACTATGGGCTTGCATGCCACTTGCAAGTCGACCCTCGAGTTGAAACTGGGGGTTCTTTTATTTGATGCCACTTGCAACTTGACCCTCTACTTGCAACTGTCCTTTTTTGTGTGTGTTTTGTAATTCTCCCAATTGCAACTCCACCATTGACTCGCAATTATGGGCATGCATGCCACTCGCAACTCGACCCTTGACTTGCGGTTGGGGTTGTTTATTCGATGCCACTTGCAACTGGTATGTTTTTTGTGTAGTTTTGAAATCGCTCCAATTGCAAGTCCACCATGACTCACAACTATGGGCCCGCATGCTACTTGCAAGTAGACCATCGACTTGCAACTGGGCTTTTGTGTGTGTAGTTTGTAATTGCCATAGTTGCAAGTCCACCATCGACTCGCAACTGTGGGCACACATGCCACTTGGAAGTCAACCCTCGACTTGCAACTAGGCTTTTTTGTTTGTAGTTTTATAATTGCCCCAGTTACAACTGCACCATCGACTCGCAACTGTGGGGACCGCATGCCACTTGCAACTCGACCCTCGACTTGCAATTGGGGTTGTTTACTCGATGTCAATTGCCACTTGACCCCGGACTTGCAACTGATCTATTTTTGTGTTTGCCCCAATTGCAAGTCCACCATCGACTTGCAACTGTGGGCCCGCATGCCACTTGCAAATAGACCATTGATTTGCATTAGGGTTTTTTGTGTGTACTTTGCAATTGCCCCAATTGCAACTCCACCATCGAATCGCAACTGTGGGCCCGCATGCCAGTTGCAAGTCAACACTCGACTTGCAACTGGGCTTTTTTGTGTGTAGTTTGTAATTGCCCCAGTTGCAAGTTCATCATCGACTTGCAACTATTGGGCCAAAATGCCACTTGCAACTTGACCCTCGACTTGCAACTCGGTTGTTTACTCGATGCCAATTGCAACTCAACCCTAGACTTGCAACTGGTCTGTTTTGTGTGTGGATTTGTAATTGCCCTAATTGCAAGTCCACCATCGGCTCGCAACTGTGAGCTCGCATGCCACTTGCAAGTAGAACATCGACTTGCAACTGGGTTTTTTGGTGTGTAACTTGCAATTGCCATGGTTGCAGGTCCACTATTGACTCACAATTGTGGGGCCCGCATGCCACTTGCAACTCAACCCTCGACTTGCAACTCGCGTTGTTTACTGCAAGAGATAATAAACATGTTTGGCAGCTCATGTTTGGTATTATTTCTTATTCTTTGTTTCATAATATGTCGGGGAAACTGATCCATGAACACCTATGGGACCGGTGGACTGAGCCCCTTTCGGTTCGGCGGGGGGCGGAGATCGCACGAAGAGCAGATCGAGGCGAAGCACACGAGCAGTTTACCCAGCTTCGGAGCTCTCCAGGGAGATAATACTCCTACTGCTGCATGTATGTGTATATTGAGTTCTTGATCGGGAGCGATGAGAGCTACCAGACCGAGCGTGAGAGTGTTTCTGGCGTTCGAATGAGCCGAACCCCCTCTACGTTGCGCATGGGCCTCCTTTTATATGCTCAAGGGGTCACCGACAGGTGGCAACGCAGACAAAGGGCAAAAATGGAAAAAGAGATGTGGTAGGTACAACTACCTATACTGTAGATACAATGTATCATTTGACACGTGCGAACCATGCCTCATGGGCAAGATGACCAAGACTCCGTTCTCCGGAACAATGGAGCGAGCAACCAACTTATTGGAAATCATGCATACCGATGTGTGCGGTCCAATGAGCGTTGAGGCTCGCGGAGGATATCGTTATGTTCTCACTCCCACTGATGACTTGAGTAGATATGGGTATGTCTACTTAATGAAACACAAGTCTGAGACCTTTGAAAAGTTCAAGGAATTTCAGAATGAGGTAGAGAATCAACATGACCGAAAGATAAAGTTCCTACGATCAGATCGTGGAGGAGAATACTTAAGTCACGAATTTGGTACACACTTAAGGAAATGTGGAATAGTTTCACAACTCACGCCGCCTGGAACACCTCAGCGTAACGGTGTGTCCGAACGTCGTAATCGCACTCTATTGGATATGGTGTGATCTATGATGTCTCTTACCGATTTACCGCTATCATTTTGGGGATACGCTCTAGAGACAGCTACATTCACTTTAAATAGGGCACCGTCTAAATCCTTTGAGACGACTCCGTATGAATTATGGTTTGGGAAGAAACCTAAGCTGTCATTTCTAAAAGTTTGGGGATGCGATGCTTATGTCAAGAAATTACAACCTGAAAAGCTCGAACCCAAGTCGGAAAAATGCGTCTTCATAGGATACCCTAAGGAAACCATTGGGTATACCTTCTACTTAAGATCCGAGGGCAAGACCTTTGTTGCCAAGAATGGATCCTTTCTGGAAAAAGAGTTTCTCTCGAAAGAAGTAAGTGGGAGGAAAGAAGAACTCGATGAAGTACTACCTCTTGAACCGGAAAGTAGTACAGCTCAGGAAAATGTTCCTGTGGTGCCTACATCAACTGGAGAGGAAATTAATGATGATGATCAAGGTACTTCGGATCAAGTTGCTACAGAACCTCGTAGGTCAACAAGGACACGTTCCACACCAGAGTGGTATGGCAACCCTGTCCTGGAAATCATGTTGTTAGACAACGGTGAACCTTCGAACTATGAAGAAGCGATGGCGGGCCCAGATTCCAACAAATGACTTGAAGCCATGCAATCCGAGATAGAATCCATGTATGAAAACAAAGTATGGACTTTGACAGACTTGCCCGATGATCGGCGAGCGATAGAAAACAAATGGATCTTTAAGAAGAAGACGGACGCGGATGGTAACATTACCGTCTATAAAGCTCGACTTGTCGCTAAGGGTTATCGACAAGTTCAAGGGGTTGACTACGATGAGACATTCTCTCCCGTAGCGAAGCTAAAGTCCGTCCGAATCATGTTAGCAATTGCCGCATACTATGATTATGAGATATGGCAGATGGACGTCAAAACGGCATTCCTTAACGGGCATCTTAAGGAAGAACTGTATATGATGCAGCCGGAGGGTTTTGTCGATCCTAAGAATGCTAACAAAGTATACAAGCTCCAGCGATCCATTTATGGGCTGGTGCAAGCATCTCGGAGTTGGAACATTCGCTTTGATGAGATGATCAAAGCGTTTGGGTTTATGCAGACTTATGGAGAAGCCTGCATTTACAAGAAAGTGAGTGGGAGCTCTGTAGCATTTCTCATATTATATGTAGATGACATACTTTTGATGGGAAATGCTATAGAACTTTTGGACAGCATTAAGGCCTACTTGAATAAGTGTTTTTCAATGAAGGACCTTGGATAAGCTGCTTACATATTAGGCATCAAGATGTATAGGGATAGATCGAGATGCCTCATAGGTATTTCACAAAGCACATACCTTGATAAGATTTTGAAGAAGTTCAAAATGGATCAGTCCAAGAAAGGGTTCTTGCCTGTACTGCAAGGTGTGAGATTGAGCTCGGCTCAATGCCCGACCACGGCAAAAGATAAAGAAGAGATGAGTGTCATCCCCTATGCTTCAGCCATAGGATCTATTATGTATGCCATGCTGTGTACCAGACCTGATGTAAACCTTGCCGTAAGTTTGGTAGGAAGGTACCAAAGTAATCCCGGCAAGGAACATTGGACAGCGGTCAAGAATATCCTGAAGTACCTGAAAAAGACAAAGGACATGTTTCTCGTTTATGGAGGTGACGAAGAGCTTGCCGTAAAGGGTTACGTCGACGCTAGCTTCGACACAGATCTGGATGACTCTAAGTCACAAACCGGATACGTGTATATGTTGAATGGTGGGGTAGTAAGCTGGTGCAGCTGCAAGCAGAGCGTCGTGGCGGGATCTACATGTGAAGCGGAGTACATGGCAGCCTCTGAGGCAGCGCATGAAGCTATTTGGGTGAAGGAGTTCATCACCGACCTAGGAGTCATACCCAATGCGTCGGGGCCGATCAAACTCTTCTGTGACAACACTGGAGCTATTGCCCTTGCCAAGGAGCCCAGGTTTCACAAGAAGACCAGGCACATCAAGCGTCGCTTCAACTCCATCCGTGAAAATGTTCAAGATGGAGACATAGATATTTGCAAAGTACATATGGATCTGAATGTCGCAGATCCGTTGACTAAACCTCTCTCGCGAGCAAAACATGATCAACACCAGAACTCTATGGGTGTTCGATTCATCACAATGTAACTAGATTATTGACTCTAGTGCAAGTGGGAGACTGTTGGAAATATGCCCTAGAGGCAATAATAAAAGGATTATTATTATATTTCCTTGTTCATGATAATTGTCTTTTATTCATGCTATAATTGTATTATCCGGAAATCGTAATACACGTGTGAATACTTAGACCAAATATGTCCCTAGTAAGCCTCTAGTTGACTAGCTCGTTGGTCAACAGATAGTCATGGTTTCCTGACTATGGACATTAGATGTCATTGGCAACGGGATCACATCATTAGGAGAATGATGTGATGGACAAGACCCAATCCTAAGCATAGCACAAGATCGTGTAGTTCGTTTTGCTAGAGCTTTTCGAATGTCAAGTATCTCTTCCTTAGACCATGAGATCGTGTAACTCCCGGATACCGTAGGAGTACTTTGGGTGTACCAAACGTCACAACGTAACTGGGTGACTATAAAGGTGCACTACAGGTATCTCCGAAAGTGTCTGTTGGGTTGACACGGATCGAGACTGGGATTTGTCACTCCGTATGACGGAGAGGTATCTCTGGGCCCACTCGGTAATGCATCATCATAATGAGCTCAAAGTGACCAAGTGTTTGGTCACGGGATCCTGCATTATGGTACGAGTAAAGTGACTTGCCGGTAACGAGACTGAACGAGGTATTGGGATACCGACGATCGAGTCTCGGGCAAGTAACGTACCGATTGACAAAGGGAATTGTATACGGGGTTGATTGAATCCTCGACATCGTGGTTCATCCGATGACATCATCAAGGAGCATGTGGGAGCCAACATGGGTATCCAGATCCCGCTGTTGGTTATTGACCGGAGAGCCGTCTCGGTCATGTCTGCATGTCTCCCGAACCCGTAGGGTCTACACACTTAAGGTTCGGTGACGCTAGGGTTATTAGGAAGACTTGTATGTGATTACCGGATGTTGTTCGGAGTCCCGGATGAGATCCTAGATGTCACGAGGAGTTCCGGAATGGTCCGGAGGTAAAGATTTATATATGGGAAGTTGTCATACGGACACCGGAAAGTTTCGGGGGCATATCGGTATTGTACCGGGGCCACCGGAGGGGTTCCGGGGGGTCCACCGGGAGGGGCCACGCCTCTAAAAGGGCCTCATGGGCCGCAAGGGGCAGGGAACCAGCCCCTGGAGGGCTGGGCACGCCCCCCCCCTTGGGCCCATGCGCCTAGGGTTGGGGGGAACCCTAGTGGGGGCGCCCCCCTTGCTTGGGGGGCAAGCCCCCCTCCCTGGCCGCCGCCCCCCCTCTAGATCCCATCTAGAGGGGGCCGGCCCCCTTCCCCCTTCCCCTATAAATAGAGGGGCGAGGGAAGGGCTGAACACCCTAATCCAAGGCGCAGCCCCTCCCCTCCCCAACACCTCTCCTCCTCCGTCGAGTGCTTGGCGAAGCCCTGTCGGAGTACTGCCTCTCCACCATCATCACGCCGTCGTGCTGCTGCTGGAGCTATCTTCCACAACCTCTCCTTCCCCCTTGCTGGATCAAGAAGGAGGAGACGTCATCCGCTCCGTACGTGTGTTGAACGCGGAGGTGCTATCCGTTCAGCACTTGGTCATCGGTGATTTGGATCACGGCGAGTACGACTCCATCGTCCCCGTTCCCTTGAACGCTTCCGCACGCGATCTACAAGTGGTATGTAGATGCAATCTCTCTCCCATGACTCCTTGCTTAGATGAACTCATAGATGGATCTTGGTGAAACCGTAGGAAAAATTTTATTTTCTGCAACGTTCCCCAACAGATTTAACTAGTCACCGAGCCGGACACTGTTTATAAGCCGGTCGGGACTCTGCAAGCCACAGGGCGCTAACCCGTGTATATAAGGGGACGACCTGCTGGCGGCTTAGGGCAAGAAACAACTCATCAAGAGCCGGGCATAGCGTATCTCGCTCCCTGGTCATCGAAACATCAATACCAACCCAACTAGACGTAGGCCTTACCTTCACCGTAAGGGGCCGAACTAGTATAACTCTCTCGTGTCCTTTGTCCCGATTTAACCCCTTCAAGCTTCCTAGTTGTGATGGCTCCACAACTAAGTCCTTTCACAAGGACACCTGACGTGACAATTCCACTACAGTTGGCGCCCACCATGGGGCCAGCGCACGGTGGATTTGAGTTCTTGAAGGGCAACTTCGAAGGGCTCAAGGGATACGTAGTAGGCCGGATGACCAAGAGTCGTCGCGGCAAGATCTACATCGACGATGAAGGTTGGGGTCCCGACGCTGGCTCAATTGAGTACGGATACCGGGTCCCCTTCGGCGGAATCCACGTCTTCATCGGCCGGATCGGTGAGCCGGGCCCTGAGCCGGACAACTGCACCAACCTCGTCGAGACGGCTCAGCATGCGAGGAAGACCCGGACTCAACCTGCCATAAGGCGTGCCTTCGTGGGCTGCGTCCATGGAGAGGAATTTTCTGAAGGATCTGAAGATAGGGGTGAGACGACCGTCCTCTCAGACGGCGATTCCTCGTTATTTGAGGTGGTCAGAACAGCCCATCATATGGAGCAGAGAGGATCACCCTCCACGGGTCGATAATCCGGGTCAGTTAGCCTTGGTGGTAGCACCCCAAGTCGGTGGATATAAATTCACTAAGGTGCTCATGGACAGCGGAAGCGGCATCAATATCCTCTACTACGAGACTTTTCAGCGTATGGGGTTAACTGACAAAAATCTGAGGACGTCCAACACTGTTTTCCATGGAGTGGTCCCTGGTAAGTCGGCTTACCCGGTTGGCAAGATTGAGCTGGAGGTGGCCTTCAGAGACGAATATGATTCCAGAGCTGAGAAGTTAACGTTTGAGGTGGTCAAAATCAGGAGCCCATATCATGCTCTGTTTGGGCGGCCGGCTTATGCTAAGTTCATGGCCCGGCCGTGTTATGTTTATTTGCAGCTCAAGATGCTGGGTCACAAGGGCACCATCACTGTGCATGGAAGTCGGAAGGTGGCGTTAGAATGTGAAGAAGGCGACGCGGCTTATGCTGAGTCGGCCTGTGCGGCTGAAGAGCTCAAATTTTATCAAGACAATGTTGACCCGGCAGATATGACCTCCCTCAAGAAACCCACTACTGAACATGACCCGGCGTTGAAGTTTAAATCAGCCGTTGAGACAAAGGTTGTGGACTTTACTCCAGGAGATGCCTCTAAGAAGTTCAGTATCAGTGCCAATTTGGATCCTAAATAGGAAAGCGCGCTCATCGAGTTCATCTGTGAGAACCGGGACATCTTTGCATGGAAACCTTCTGACATGCCGGGTGTACCGAGGGAACTCGATGAGCACACTCTCAATATTGATCCAAAGTATAAGCCGGTCAGGCAGTTTCTTCGGTGGTTCAACGAAGAGAGACGGAAAGCTATTGGGGAAGAGGTGGTCCAGCTCTTAGCGGTCGGGTTTATTGTTGAATTTTTTCACCCATAGTGGTTGGCTAACCCGGTGCTTGTCCTCAAGAAGAATGACACTTGGCGGATGTGTGTGGATTACACGGATTTAAACAAGGCTTGTCTGGCTGATCCCTTTGCCCTCCCCCGTATTGATCAAATTATTGATGCTACGGCGGGTTGTGAACGTTTGAGTTTTTTGGATGCTTACTCTGGTTATCATCAAATCAAAATGGCAGTTAAGGACCAGGAGAAAACGGCTTTCATCACTCCGTTTGGGGCCTTCTACTATGTATCTATGCCATTTGGACTCAAAAGTGCCCAGGCGACTTATCAGCGCTGTGTGCAGAACTGTTTGCACGACCAAATTGGGTGTAATGTTCATGCTTACGTGGATGACATTGTGGTGAAGTCCAGAGAAAAGGAAACCTTGATATCTGACTTGAAAGAGACCTTTGATAATCTCCGGGTTTACAAGATGATGCTTAACCCGGCCAAGTGTGTATTTGGCGTACCTGCGGGCAAGCTCTTGGGTTTTCTGGTATCAAACAGAGGCATCGAAGCTAACCCGGAGAAGATTAAGGTGATTACCTCTCTGGCTAAGCCGGTGTGCATCAATGATGTTCAGCGACTGGCGGGTCGTGTTGCTGCCTTAAGTCGTTTCATAAGCCGGTTAGGTGAGAAGGCCCTTCCATTATATCAGATGATGAAGAAAACCGACACTTTTGTCTGGAGTGAGGCTGCTGACGCTGCTTTTGAAGACTTGAAGAGACAATTGTCTGAACCGCCGGTTCTCGCGGCCCCAATTGATAAAGAGACTTTACTATTATATGTGGCTGCCAATTCACGAGCCGTCAGCGTTGCCATCGTGGTGGAGCGTAAGGAAGCTGGCAAGGAGTATCCGGTTCAATGGTCGGTTTATTATATCAGTGAGGTACTCATTGAGTCTAAGCAAAGGTATCCACATTGGTAGAAGCTTGTTTACGGGGTATTTATGGCCAACCGGAAGTTGAAGCAATACTTTCAAAGTCATCCTATAACTGTGGTAAGTTCTGCCCCTTTGGGAGACATCATTCAGAACAGGGAGGCCACGGGACGAGTCGCCAAGTGGGCCATTGAACTTGGGCCTCATGATTTGAAGTATATGCCACGTACTGCTATTAAGTCTTAGGCCTTGGTGGACTTTATCAATAATTGGACAGAGTTACAGGCCCCTGAGGAGAAGTCGGATAATACATATTGGACGATTCACTTTGATGGGTCCAGGCAGCTAGAAGGCTCAGGGGCTGGAGTGGTGTTAACTTCCCCTCGAGGTGACAAATTTTGTTATGTACTCCGGCTTATGTTTCCATGTACTAACAATGCAGCTGAGTACGAGGCCTTGCTCCATGGTCTCCGGATGGCTAAGGAGATGGACTTAAGCCGGGTAAGATGCTTGGGCGACTCAGACCTCGTGGCGCAACAAGTGTCAGGAAAGTGGGATTCCAAGGATCCCCTTATGGCGGCTTATCGTCGTGAAGTAGATGCCGTAGCTGGTCACTTCAGAGGTTATCAAGTGGAACACATTGATTGAAGGAAGAATGAGGCGGCTGATGCTTTAAGCCGGCTGGGATCTCAACGTAAGCCGGTGCCGCCTAACACCTTTCTTGATGTGTTACATAACCCTTCTGTCATGGTGCCTACCGAGGAAGAGCTAGCAGTGCCAGACCCGGAGGCACAGCTGGTGGTAGCCCTTCATGTTATCCCGGATTGGACAGTGCTCTATTTGGCTTATATGACCCGGGTGAGTTACCTGAGGATGAGACCTTGGCAAGACAAATCGTCCGGCGCTCCAAATCTATGACGATTGTTAGCGGCGAGTTACATCACCTAAGTGTCAGTGGGGCATTTCAACGCTGTGTGTCCCCTGCAGAAGGTCAAGAAATACTCCGTGAGATCCATGAAGGGGATTGTGGCCATCATGCCGGGTCAAAATCCCTTGTAGCCAAAGCTTTTCGTCATGGTTTCTATTGGCTGACGGCTCATGCTGATGCGGAGGATCTGGTTAGCAAGTGTGACGGTTGTCAAAAGTTCTCACGACGAGCTCATGTGCCGGCTCAAGAATTGAGGATGATCCCAATCACTTGGCCGTTTGTAGTCTGGGGGCTTGATATGGTTGGGCCTTTCAAGAGGTCCAAGGATAAAAAGACACATCTCCTGGTGGTAGTGGATAAATTTACCAAGTAGGTTGAGGCAGAGCCGGTCAGTAAATGTGATGCAGCCACGGCGGTTCAATTCATGAAAAAGGTGATCTTTCATTTTGGTTTCCCGCACAGCATCATAACTGATAATGGCACTAATCTCTCCAAGGATGCCATGGAAGATTTCTGTCAAAGAGAACATATTCGGCTTGATGTTTTAGTTGTTGCTCATCCTCAGTCCAATGGTCAAGCAAAAAGAGCTAATCAAGAGATCCTGAGAGGCATCAAGCCCCGGCTCTTAGTCCCCTTACAGCGGACTCCGGGTTGTTGGGTGGAGGAGTCACCCTCCGTGCTATGGAGAATCAACACTACGCCTAACAGATCTACGGGATACACACCTTTCTTCATGGTCTATGGAGCAGAGGCAGTTCTGCCAAGTGACATCCGACACGATTCACCCCGTGTGGCGGCTTACGTTGAGGCGGGTAACGAAAAGGCTCGTCATGAGGCACTTGACTTGTTGGATGAGGAGCGAGACTTGGCAATAGCCCACTCGGCGATTTACCAGCAGGACCTGCACCACTATCACAGCCACCGGGTTAGGAGCAGAGCCTTTCAGGAAGGCGACTTGGTACTCCGGCTCATCCAAGATCAATCTAACATGCACAAGCTATCTCCGCCTTGGGAAGGACCCTTTGTGGTCAGCAAGAATCTAAACAACGGGTCATACTACCTCATTGATGTTCGAGAGCACAAAGACTCACGTAAATCGGAGGAGGAGACTCGCCGGCCGTGGAATATTGCTCATCTTCGGCCTTACTATACTTAAGCCTCCGGCTCTTATGATGTATATACTTTTGACGATGTACATATTATATAAAGCAATAAAGCAGGACCTCTGTCCTTTTTCCATAAAGAATGTGTTTATGTCTTCTTTATCAGGTGGTGGACACTACCAACAGGGACCGGATCATATCTAAATCCGGCTTTCCCTTTGGTCTGGCTTATGATCATATCTGAATCTAGCCGTGGTCACTTGGGGGCTTCCTGTTCAAACATAGGTCATATTCGAACCAAAGAGAACATAGCTGTTGATACCCACTTGATCGGCATACTGCCAAACCCACTTGGGGGCTTCTTGATCATATTTGAATCACAGCTTAACCCCTTTGGGTCTGACGTGGATCGTATTTGAATCAGCATCATTAAACAACTCTTATGTTCACTTGGGGGCTTCCTGTTCAAACATAGGTCGTATTCGAACCAAAGAGAACATAGCTGTCGATACCCACTTGATCGGCATTGCCAAAGCCACTGGGGGCTATATGATCGTATCAGAATCTTAGCTTAACCCCTTTGGGACGGTTCTCTGATCGTATTCGAATCAGGAGCCTGTGAACATTGCTTATGAATGTAGTTACTTTAACTGTCTTGGAACCTTCTTGAGGAGATGGTTCTTGGTTCTTCTGGTTTAGTATTGATTACCCCAAGTTCTACAAGTGCCAGGTAAAGCATCATATGAGCCGGGAAGGTTACCAAAGGGTTCGCAGGACAAGGCAAAGAAAATTTAACATCAAGGAGACAAACGATCAACATAAGCTGGGGATATAGGCTAATGGCGGCTTACGAAAGTGTTAAGCGCCATAAACATGCACGAAGGCATGACAAACATTAAGAAGTTTTTCTATCCTATTACAAGACTCCCCGAGTCTGAATAAGGGAAGCATGGTTTTAACAAAAGTTAAAACGCCTGGCAGCTCATTCCTTCGGCGGGCTTGACGACTCCGGGTTATCCTTCTCCGCCTCTCCGTCGGTTGCTTTGTCCTGGAAGGTGGACGAGGCCCAGTCAATGCCGCTCAAGGCTTCAAATTCAGCCTCATCATCTATAAACCGGCCGGGTCCACTTCAGGGGCAAAGGTATGCTTATGCATTGGAGGGATCAGGCTAACTTGGTCATACAGAACGTTTGGGATTCTCCGGTTCTCGCTATCATAGCCCGGCGAATACTTAGTGAGATCAGTATCATTGCCAATGAGAGTCGCCAAGGGACGCACGACTTTGACACAGACGGTGAAGTCTTGAGCATCAAATGCAGAGCCACCCTCCTTCAGGCTTGGATATCCAAGAATAAGCTCAGCCAAGTCAAGCTCTGGCACCCATGCCTTTGCCCGGCTTAATGCGGCCACGGCTCTAGCTCTTGCAGATGCCTGCCTTAAATCCTTAATCCGTTGAGGTAGCACTGCGACATGCTTCAGTACATCTTGTAGGAGGCGAGGAGTGGTATTTGATAAGGCCACAACGGCCAGAGCATGTTGTGACCCGGAGTACAACTGCTCCACAAGGGTATAAACTGCCTTGAGCTTGATCAGCATGTTTTGCTTGAGGTTGGTACTCCTGGGGCCTGTATGTTCACAAGCATAGCAATGAGCCGGAGATAGTTATTACAATTATCATTGGAAGAGTACAATGTTTAAAGGTTCTTCAGAGTGACTTACCGACGATGGCTGAGACCATTTGGGATATCTGTCGTTTTAAGTCGGACAGCTCAGTTGTTGCTTCCGCAAGAGATGCTTCGGCCGCCTCGGCCCGAGTCACTAGTGAAGCCCTCTCACCAACCCAAGATTTTTTCTCTGATTCAAAATTTTTCTTCAGTTTCTCTTCTTCAGAGATGCTGAATTCAAACTTGGAGTTTGCTTTCTGAGTTTCAAGCTCTTGAAGTTTCAGCTGGCTCTTCAGGTCAGCAATTTCCGACTCAAATTGACTTATGGTGGCCTACATTGACACCAGGTTATGGTAAGAGTAATGGTAAGGTAACATTCAAGTCCCAAACACTTTACAAGTAAAGATATTTGGCACTTGGGGGCTAATGTATGCTGAAGAAATTTTAAAACCTACCATACCAGGTTACACGTATTAAGTCTCAAGCACTCTACAAGTAGAGGTACTTGACCCTTGGGGGCTAATGTGTATTGCAAATTTAAAACTATCATGTTCTAACCGGGTTATATATATTCTCTTTAAACCGGACAAACTAACAATAAGTAAGTTTCTAAGTCTACAGCATATTCATTCATAAGCAGTAGACTTGGGGGCTGGTACAGTAAGGAAGATTCAGGAAAAAAGCATAAGTTATACCTCAGATTTGTGCTGTATTTGCTTCACCATGTCAATTTCCAGGTCACGACTATTTTGCACTTGGTTCAGATAGCCCGAGACTATATCACCAATGCTTAGGTGAGTGTAATCTGTGATATCTTGTTTGGCTTTTTGACGTTGGGCAAACTCTTCCTTGGCAGTGCATTGAGCAAGAACAGTAGGATGGCCCGGTTCAACATATTGACTTTTCACAATTTCAACTTCCGGGTCAGTCGTCTTGACCGGGCTAGGAACCTCTAGGTTGTCAGAATTGTGGATAACATTTTCTGCAGGCGGGTCAGAAGTTGGCACCGGAATATCCCAAACCGGTTTAGGCGGTGGCTGATGAGTGGAGCTATCAGGAACGGATGAGTCAAGCGTCGGTTCAGTGACCACCGGGTCTTGGGACGGTTTATTCTTCTTTGCCCTCTTGTTGGGCTTCACTTGCAGGCTGTCAATAAAGGTAGAAGGATGAGTATTAAAGTATAAGTATGGAAAACTTAAGATAAGAAAGGTCACATTACCCGGGAGCTGTTTTGAAAGCCGGCATGTTTGATTGCATCGACTCGTCAGAGGAAGGAGAGTTATCCTGATAATTGGAGTCAGATGAATTAAGAGGTTGGCGAATCAGACCTGCCAAGGGTAAAGCAGAATGTGAATAGGAGATAACCTCGGTCCGACGTTTCCTGGTTACATCGGGTAAGCCGGAGGAGAGTTCTGTATCTTGGTTGGCCCGAGTCTGCCTCCGGTTCTCAAGCTGTTGTTGCTTCAAAAGAAATTGAGGATCTTGGTAAGCTAGAGGATGTGAAAATCTTACTTTTCGGGTCACCCTTCGGATTTTTTGCTTTGGCAAAGGCTCTGAGTCGGAGGAGATTATAGTTACCTCTTTGTCAATTGCTTGACTGTTCCTAGTATCCTCCTGAAAGGATAGAATGTCAGTACAGTAACGCCAAAGGAGTTAAGGAAATTAAAATATTACCTCTTCCTCATCCGAAGACAAGTCATCCAATTTAAGCATATCAGAGGCGATGGGCTTTTTCTTCTTAGAGGTGCCCATCTTGGTGGCCTTCCTTTCGGTTTTCTTGGCTGCCCTGGCCTGTTTGGCAGCCTCATGGTCATACTTGACCTTCCAGAAATTGTCACCGGCCTGTGGAAAAAGATAAGGAATCATAAATACAAGAAGGTATAACATGTTAAAGAGTATTTTCGAAGATTGATAACTTACCGCAGGGGCCGGGTTCTTCTTGCAGAAGGAAAGTAAGCCGAAGGCATTACTGGTTACAGTGCCCTCCTTCAACAGTGATTGGACTGTAGCATCTACCACATTGTCTGGTAAATCATCAGGACTATGACGCATTGGGTCATCCTTTTCGCCTGTGTAAGTACACATTAAGCCGGAGCGGCGGCTTAATGGTAGTATCCGCCAGGTGACCCAGACTCGAACCAGATCGATGCCGTTTAACCCGTTCCCTAGAAGAGCTTTGATCTTCCTGATGGTGGGGTTGAGAGGCAGGCGCTCAACAGCGGATAACTTATCCGCCAGCGGATGATTGGATTCGAGACGCAGGGCGCGAAAGCCGGGCAGAGGCCTCTCATCAGCCGGTGACGTATCTTGACAGTAGAACCACGTCTGGTCCTAGTCTTTCGGGTGACTCGGTAGCTCAGCATAAGGGAAAAGACAATCTCTCCGCCGCTAGATTGAGATGCCGCCGAGCTCAAGACTAGGCCCGTTGGCACATTCATTTTGTCAGTTCAAATAAAAAAGTTCTCTGAACAAAAGCAGACTTGGCTCCTCTCCCAGGTACACCTCGCAGAAGACTTGGAAATTGCAAAGGTTTGACACGGAATTGGGTCCAATGTCTTGAGGTCTAAGATCAAAAAAGTTCAGAACTTCCCTGAAGAATTTTGAACCGGGAGGGGCAAATCCCCGGTTCATGTGATCTATGAAAATGATCACCTCCCCGTCTTTGGGTTGAGGCTTCTCTTCGGACGGATCGGGAGCACGATACGACATAGCCTCCTTTTTTGGCAGGTGGCCAGACTTCACGAACTCAGCAAGTTTGCTCTTAGTAATTGTGGATGGAACCCAACTGCAAGTCACAGGGGCTTTGGCCGCCTTAGGTGCCATGACAACAGTTGGCCTATGACAAAATAAGAAGCTCCGGTTCAACCTTTAACCTGGGAGAAATGTTTACATTATTTAAAGTAGGCAGCTTAAGAAGGGGCCTAATGATATAAGGGTAATTGTGCAATAGTATTTAAGCTGCTACAAGTATCAAGAGCGATTCAAAAAAAATTATCGTCATGAGAAGAAGGCAAGGCTTGCAACTCAGTATCACTTATTCAAATCGGACATCTGGGCAGTGTGTTTAAGGGCATTTACCAGAAGAAGTTTTCCAGGTGATAAAAACAAGTTTCACAGACGACAGTTATTATTCTGAATCAAATTATTGCTCTGAAAGGAAAATTTTCTAGACCTAAAAACATGGCAGAGAAGTTCATGCATTCGAAGAGGGTTTCCAAACAAGGGAAATGAGATCTGTTTTTGTGCAAGATCAACATAAACACTTACCGCAGCAGTTCTACATAGTTTCTACGATCTAAAACAGGGCATTGGATGTGCAAACTAGCAAGAGTTTGCGTCGGGCGGTGATGAACACCGACGAACTCAACAGGATTGCAATGCAGATCTACAGAAAGGGAACGAGAGGAACTCACGGATGAGGACGAGCTGTGGAGGTTCGCCGCCGATTTCTGGTCAGAGTCAGGTTGATGCAGCGGCGGCGGAGCTCGAGTGGCAGAGAGCAGAGGAAGAAGACGACTGGAAGGAGGAAAATGAAAGACCTAAGTCGCGTCTATTTATAGGGAGAGGATAACTGAGACGACGCGGGAAACGAGGAGATAAGAATTACTATCCAGCGGCCCCGACGCCTCGATTTTCGGAACAATCAATAAAAGCGGAGATCTGTTGAAGGATACGATGGAATAAAAAATGAGTTAAAGAAAGGATGACGTCACGCCAGGTTAAGACGGATCCAGAAGATGACGTCATGGCGGGTTAAAGAAAACCCTCTGTATAGCTAGAAGATTGAAGATTTATTCTTTAAAAATATTTTTTAAGATTGACATGAACATGTTCAAATCAATCCGGGGCCCAATGTTGGGGATATAACTATTTGAGTAAGCCGCCCAGGAGGGGCCGGGTTACACAAAGAAGACTTATCAAGAGAAGCCCAAGACCAAGCATGAAGATGGCGATTCGAAAAAGGGCTTAAGGCCCACAGGTGACTTAAGGCCAGTTGTAGTAAACCGCCATGATGGCATGACTTGTAACATAAGGTAGATTTAACTAGTCACCGAGCCAGACACTATTTATAAGCCGGCCAGGACTCTGCAAGCCATAGGGCGTTAACCCGTGTATATAAGGGGATGACCTGCTAGCGGCTTAGGGCAAGAAACAACTCATCGAGAGCCGGGCATAGCGTATCTCGCTCCCTGGTCATCGAAACATCAATACCAACCCAACTAGACGTAGGCCTTACCTTCACCGTAAGGGGCCAAACTAGTATAACTCTCTCGTGTCCTTTGTCCCGATTTAACCCCTTCAAGCTTCCTAGTTGCGATGGCTCCACAACTAAGTCCTTTCACGAGGACATCTGGCGTGACAATTCCACGACAACATGCAATCAAAATATGTGACATGATATGGCCATCATCATCTTGTGCTTTTGATCTCCATCTCCAAAGCATCGTCATGATCTCTATCGTCACCGGCTCAACACCTTGATCTCCATCGCTGCATCGTGGTTGCCTCACCAACTATTGCTTCTAAAACTATCGCTAACGCATAGTGATAAAGTAAAGCAATTACATGGCATTTGCATTTCATACAATAAAGAGACAACCATAAGGCTCCTGCTGGTTGTCAGATATCTTACAAAACATGATCATCTCATACAATAACGTTTATCACATCATGTCTTGACCATATCACATCACAACATGCCCTGTAAAAACAAGTTAGACGTCCTCTACTTTGTTGTTGCAAGTTTTATGTGCCTGCTACGGGCTTCTAGCAAGAACCGTTCTTACCTACGCATCAAAACCAAAATGGTGATTTATCAAGTTTTCTGTTTTAACCTTCAACAAGGACCAGCGGCAGTCAAATTTGATTCAACTAAAGTAGGAGAAACAGACACCCGCCAACCACCTTTATGCAAAACTAGTTGCATGTCTGTCGGTGGAACCGGTCTCATGAACGTGGTCATGGAAGGCTTGTCCGGGCCGCTTCATCCAACAATACCGCCGAATCAAAATAAGACATTGGTGGTTGATAACCCGCAAGTATACGGGATAGTTGTAGCCTCTTTCGATAAGTAAGAGTGTCGGACCCAACGAGGAGCTAAAGGTAGAACAAATACTCTCTCAAGTCCTACCGGCCACTGATACGACTCTATGCACGCTTAGTGTTCGCTTTACCTAGAACAAGTATGAAACTAGAAGTACTTTGTAGGTGTTGTTGGAGAGGTTTGCAAGATAATAAAGAACGCGTAAATAAAAACTAGGGGCTGTTTAGATAAAGATGCAATTAAGTAATAAAGCGAGTGTGGAAAAGTGGTGGTAGGAGTTGTGAAAGTGTCCCTAAGCAATTGGCTACTTTACTAGACCGATAGCAAGTTTTATGTGGGAGAGGCATAAGCTAACATACTTTTTCTTCTTGGATCATATGCACTTATGATTGGAACTCTAGCAAGTGTCCGCAACTACTAAAGATTCATTAAGGTAAAACCCAACCATAGCATTAAAGCATCAAGTCCCCTTTATCCCGTACGCAACAATCCCCTTACTCGGGTTTATGCTTCTGTCACTCAAGCAACCCACCATAAAAGAATCATGAACGTATTGCAACACCCTACAGCGGGAATCCCTCATGCTTGCGCGACACGGAGGGCACAATAGGACAGCAACATAACCACAAGCAAATTAAATCAATCATAGAAATTCATCAACCACCAATAGGACAACGAAAATCTACTCAGACATCATAGGATGGCAACACATCATTGGATAATAATATGAAGCATAAAGCACCATGTTCAAGTAGAGGGTACAGCGGGTTACGGGAGAGTGGACCGCTGAATATAGATGGGGGAAGGTGATGGAGATGTTGGTGAAGATGATGGAGGTGTTGGTGAAGATCGCGGTGATGATGATGGCCCTCGGCGGTGTTTCGGCGCCACCGGAAGCAAGGGGGAGAGAGCCCCCCTTCTTCTTCTTCTTCCTTGACCTTCTCCCTAGATGGGATAAGGGTTTTCCCTCTGATCCTTGGCTCCCATGGCTTGGGAGGGGCGAGAGCCCCTCCGAGATTGGATCTATCTCTCTGTTTCTGCGTTCCGGAATTCTGCCCCTCCACCGTTTCTTTTATATCTGGAGATTCGTAACTCCATTTGGGGTGAATCTTTCGCCCAGATCTTTCTCATAAAGTTAGCTTTCTTGCGGCAAAAGAAGAGCATCAACTGCCTTACTGGGGGCCCAGGAGAGTCCAGGGCGCGCCTGCCTCCCTGGGGCGCGCCCCCCTATCTCCTGGCCCCCTCGGGCACCGTCTCACGTTGATTTTACTTCCCAAAAATCATAAGTATTCCAAAATAATTCTCCGTCCGTTTTTATCCCATTTGGACTCCGTTTGATATGGGTTTTCTGTGAAACATAAAACATGCAACAAACAGGAACTAGCACTGGGCACTAGATCAATATGTTAGTCCCAAAAATAGTATAAAAAGTTGCCAAAAGTATATGAAAGTTGAATAATATTGGCATGGAACAATCAAAAATTATAGATATGACGGAGACGTATCAGCATCCCCAAGCTTATCCTGCTCGTCCTCGAGTAGGTAAATGATAAAAAAGATAATTTTTGATGTGGAATGCTACCTAGCATAATCTTGATCATGTGTCTAATCATGGCATGAATATTAAGATACGAGTGATTCAAAGCAATAGTCTATCATTTGACATAAAAACAATAATGCTTCAAGCATACCAACCAAGCAATTATGTCTTATCGAAATAACATAGCCAAAGAAAGCTCATGCCTACAAAATCATATAGTCTGGCTATGCTCCTTCTTCATCACACAAAGCATTCAAATCATGCACAACCCCAATGACGAGCCGAGCAATTGGTTCATACTTTTTAACGCGCTTCAGCTTTTTCAACTCTTACGCAATACATGAGCGCGAGACAAAAAGGGAACAGTATCAGTGGTAAGCAGTATGACGATCACCGCCGAGAACTCTTTGTGTTCTACTCGTGCATATCATCTACGCATAGACCTGGCTCGGATGCCACTGTTGGGAAACGTAGCATGCAATTTCAAAAAATTCCTACGCTCACGCAAGATCTATCTAGGAGATGCATAGCAACAATAGGGGGAGAGTGTGCCTATGTACCCTCGTAGACCGAAAGCGGAAGTGTTTGACAACGCGGTTGATGTAGTCGAACTTCTTCTAGCTCCGACCGATCAAGCACAAAACGTACGGCACCTCCGAGTTCTTCGCATGTTCAGCTCGATGACGTCCCTCGCCTTCTTGATCCAGCAAGGTGTCAAGGAAGTAGATGAGTTCCGTCAGCAGATGACATGGTGACGGTGATGGTGAAGTGATTCTCACAGGGCTTCGCCTAAGCACCGCAAAACGATGACCGGGGGTGTAAACTGTGGAGGGGGGCGCCGCACACGGCTAACGATTATTGTTCTTTGTTCTAGGTGCCCCGTCCCCACGTATATATAGGTGGGAGGGAAGGAGAGGCAGCCATGGGGCGCCCCAAGTAGGAGGAATCCTACTTGGGGTCCTCCCCAATTTGGCCTCCCCCCTTTCCTTATTTCCGGAGGGGGGAAAGGGAAGAGGAAGGAGAGAAGGAAAGGGGGGCCGAACCCCCTCTTTCCCATCTCCAACTCGGCCTCCTTCCTTGGGGGGGCACCCCTTGTGGGCTGGTGTGCCTCCTATGGCCCATATGGCCCATATCTTTCCCCCTGGGGTTCGGGTAACCGCCCGGTACTCCGATAAATATCTGATACTATCTGGAACACTTCCGGTGTTCGAATACTATCATCCTATATATAAATCTTTACCTCTTGACCATTTCAAGACTCCTCGTCATGTACGTGATCTCATCCGGGACTCCAAACAACATTCGGTCACCAAATCACATAACTCATATAATACTAAATTGTCATCCAACGTTAAGCGTGCGGACCCTACGGGTTTGAGAACTATGTAGACATGACCGAGACACCTCTCCGGTCAATAACCAATAGCGGAACCTGGATGCTCATATTGGCTCCTACATATTCTATGAAGATCTTTATCGGTCGAACCGTAATGACAATATACATTATTCCCTTTGTCATTGGTATGTTACTTGCCCGAGATTCGATCGTCAGTATCTTCATACCTAGTTCAATCTTGTTACCGGCAAGTCCCTTTACTCGTTCCTTAATACATCATCCCGCAACTAAATCATTAGTCACTTTGCTTGCAAGGCTTCTTATGATGTGTATTACCGTGAGGGCCCAGAGATACCTCTCTGATACTCGGAGCGACAAATCCTAATCTCGATCTATGCCAACCCAACAAACACCTTCGGAGATACCTATAGAGCATCTTTATAATCACCCAGTTATGTTGTGACGTTTGATAGCACATAAGGAATTCCTCCGATATCTGGGAGTTGCATAATCTCATAGTCGAAGGAATGCGTATTTGACATGAAGAAAGCAATAGCAATAAAACTGAACGATCAATATGTTATGCTAACGGATGGGTCTTGTCCATCACATCATTCTCCTAATGATATTATCCCGTTCATCAAATGACAACACATGTCTATGGTTTAGGAAACGTAACCATCTTTGATTAACGAGCTAGTCTAGTAGAGGCTTACTAGGGACACGGTGTTTTGTCTATGTATCCACACATGTATCAAGTTTCCGGTTAAGACAATTCTAGCATGAATAATAAACATTTATCATGATATAAGGAAATATAAAATAACAACTTTATTATTGCCTCTAGGGCATATTTCCTTCAAAGCGTTAGTACTGCTCCTGGAGCGGTAGTACCACTTGTCTGTGGGCTGAGAGGTGCATAATAGTTGGATTTGTCCCCCACTACAAAAGGGGGTCTTCTTCCCCAATAAGAGTTACCTCTTCCTCCCCCAAACTCCATTGTTGCTCCAAAGCTCATTTTTGCTTGATCTCTCTCCCTAGCCAATCAAACTTGTTGATTTTCTAGGGATTGGTTGAGAAGGCCCGGATCTACACTTCCACCAGGAGAAATTTGATTCCCCCCACTAATCCTTTGCGGATCTTGTTACTCTTGGGTGTTTGAGCACCCTAGACGGTTGAGGTCACCTCGGGAGCTACATTCCATTGTGGTGAAGCTCCGTAGTGTTGTTGGGTGCCTCCAATCAAGTTGTGGAGATTGCCCCAACCTTGTTTGTAAAGGTTCGGTCGCCGCCTTCAAGGTCACCACTAGTGGAATCATGACATCTCGCATTGTGTGAGGGAGTGAGGAGAATACGGTTGCCCAAGTGGCTTCTTGGGGAGCATTGTGTCCCCACACCACTCCAACGGAGACGTACTTCCCCTCAAAGGGGAGGAACTTCGGTAACACATCCTCGTCTTCACCCGCTCCACTTGTGGTTATCTCTTCCCTTTACTTTGTGCAAGCTATTGTTGTGTTGTATCCTTTGCTTGCACTTGTTGTTGTTGTTGTTGTTGTTGTTGTTGTTGTTGTTGTTGTTGTTGTTGTTGTTGTTGTTGTTGTTGTTGTTGTTGTTGTTGTTGTTGTTGTTAGCATCATATAGGTTGCTCACCTAGTTGCACATCTAGACAACCTATTTGTTGCTAAACCTAATTTGTAAAGAAAAGCTAACAATTATTAGTTGCCTATTCAACCCCCCCCCCCCTCTAGTCAACCATATCGATCCTTCCAGATACGATCTAAACCTCTAATGAATCTTCATAGTGATTCGGGATCTTGATCATGCGGCGACTTTTTTTTGTTTTCTACTATGTTTCCCAACATTGGTATCGGAGTTGTTCTATGAGTAGATGCAGGTTAGGTATTACACAAAGTTTTTACTAATAAATTTGATCTAATTCTTAAAATAATTAAGAACTAGATGTGCTCTAGAGTTAAAAAAAATCTGGGAGTATAAGATAAGATCTATTCTGCTAGATGCAATCTTTTACTTGATGTTCTTGTTTGCTTCCCTTGAGTTTTTCTTCTTTTTAGTGCTTGGTGGCAATGATGTAGCTTTGTTAAAAAGTTTTGACAATCGGAGATTCGGGCTATCAACAATTTGTTAATAATTCTTTGGGCTACATCCTATTCGAGAAAAGTGAATCATCACAAACACGAGAGGGTATGTACATTTTGATCTACACAGGGGTCATGCGTATTGACGAAGTTTAGTGTGGGGATAGTGATTTTTAATTAAGTCTCTCTCCTCACACACCTCGCAAAGTTGATCTAGTAACAAGAATAATCATACTTGATGGTGGACGTAGGTAGCTAGTGTTCTCCAAAGCCTTGGAAGCCACGTAAATTAAAATTTTGAGTAAACCGATTAGAGGGCGTCTAACTTGGTTTTGCAGGAAATATGTGATGTGGTATAGTCTTCGCCATGATAATGAGTTATTGTATGAGATGATTATATGTTTTAATGTTTAAGTGACATGTGCGTCACAATACGGCAAGATGGTTGGAGCCATAGGATTGTAACTTTTATGACCTATGTGTTAACTTTTCAGTAATAGATAGATTACTAACAGCGGTGACAAGCGGAGGACCCCGGCACATGGAGGCTATACCAGGCCCAGGAGGAAGAACAGTTTAAAATGTTGCCACAACAACAGTTTTAGAAATTGATGCCACGAATTTTTGAAATTGCTGCCATGACACAGTTTTCGGCTGAAATTTTATGAAGACCATGAAGACTTCCCATTTCCTGGAATTTCATGCTCAGCACGAAGGCCCGAGATCTTGACCAGACCCATTTCATGTTTTCTACCTTATTCTACTTTTGCTTTTTTTTTCATATTCTCCATTTCTTCTTTTATGTTACTTTTAATATTTTGGTTTTCTTTTTTTTTGTTTTTCTTTTTTATTTGTACTTTTTACACTCTATTTATTTATTTTGCTTAACTTTAGACTTGAATGTTTTTTCGCATAGAAAAATGCCCATGCGTTGCAATGGTAGTATAAACATTCTAGTAGAATAGCATGACTGCACGTCCATTATTATATTGATGCGCTAAAATCTTAGTAAATTCATGTATGCAATCACCATGATCCACCAGCCATTTTATTGTTAAGCACTTATTTTGTAAGAATTTAATGAGTTGTTAAGCAAAGCATGTTTTTATTTTGATAAGTTAATAAAACATGAGCCAATTGATTCTATTCCAGGGAGAATGAATGGGAGAAAATCAGATGGGAGGAAAAAAATCAAAGAAGAGAAGGAAAGAGTGGAACGTATATAAGGAAGGTTGGACGAGAGAGAGGTGAAATGGGAAACTTACATTTTCTTAAGTAGTAGAGACTATCTGAGCATATATTCACATGTGTATGATTGTCCCTGAATATACAAATTAAAAACTATGAATTTTAATGAACAAATATATATACTTTTATGTAAGAACATTTTTTGTAAATATAAGGTGAACATTCTTTTCATACGCATGAATATTAATAGTGTAAATGTGTTCCCCCATATAACCTATTCTAGTTTTTAAACTAATTTTTACGGTGTTTTGAATGTATTAAATAAAAATATTTCACAAAAACAAAATTATTACTAAAAGTTGGTATGGGTCAACATTGGGTTGCACACTTATGCATTTAGTCAGCAATTTATACATTGAGCATAAATATAAGTATGTTAGCAAACCATATTGTTCGCATACTATGAAGAATGAGAGCGTAACCGTGGGAGCTATATCTCGCTTAATGTTAGAGTAGCTCATCTCTCGCCTGAAGCTTTTCGTGGGCGTACTGTAATGGGCTAGCTCGCTAGGTCGGCTGGGGATTCATTACGTTCACTGTGTTGGTTTCTTCGGTTCTTGTTTCTTTCACGGTTTTCACTGGTTTTCCTTTTTTTTCTTTTTTTTCTTGTTTCTTTCTCAATTTTCTCTGTGTTTTTCGCTTTTTTATCTTCCTTTCTTCACTTTTCTTTCTTAGTTTTCGTCGATTGCCTTCGTTTTTCTTTCTTTCGTTCTCATAGTTTTCACTAGTCTTCCCTTTTTTTTCACTGTTTTTCCTTATTTCTTTCTCAATTTTCTCTGGGTTTTTTGCTTTTCTATCTTTCTTTTTTTATTTTTTTTATTTGTTTTCTACTTGATTTTCACTGTTTTCATTCTTTTGCATGGGTTTTCTTCCGCTGTCATTTCTGTTCTTTCGGTTTCTTTGTTTCCTTAGATTTTTTTTTCATTTCTTTGTTTTTCGTCGATTTTTATCGGTTTGCTTTTGTTCAACACATGTCAATTTTTTCGGTCCACATTCAACATTTTTCATACACATAAAAACATATTTTAAATACATGTTTAGAATTTTATAAATACATGATTAACAATTTTTGAAAACCTATATAATTTGATATCTATTTTTTCCTACAAATTATATATTTCTTGTATATATCTAATAAAAACTTTAATACACTTTAACATTTTTCAAATACAAGATTAACATTTTTGTAGTGGCAAGGAACATTTTTGTATACATCAGGAACATATTTTCGATACATGTTTTACAATTTTCAGATACCAAATAAACTTTTTTTTTAATTTTACATTTTTATGGCTAATTTTTATTTAATGTATGTTTTACTTTTTTGTATACACTAGCAACATTTTTTATACATGTTTTAATATTGTTTAAATACATGATTAACATTTCGCATACAACTTATATTTCTGTAACTTATTTGTGTATATACAACATACATTTTTTCTACATGTATTTAACATTTTTCAAAAGCTTTATTAATATTGTTGAAATACAATACATTTTTCAAATGCTTAATTAACCTTTTTTAAATACATGATCAAAAAAATTATATGTATTGTATATCTTTTTTGTACAGATTTTTATTACACATGATAAATATTTTATCTATGTGCATTTAACATTTTTTAAATTGTTGGTTAACATTTAATATCTTTTCTATGAAATGTTTTTTTACAATACATGTGTAGAATATTTAAACGTATGAAAAAAACTAAAAAAAGATAGCAAAAAACGAAAACAGAAAACATAAAATAAAAAAAACAGAAAAAAGAAAGGTTATGGCCTCGTGCGTGCTTGGTGCGACCTATCTTTGTGCTCTCTTTCGAGCGAGGCTGCCCGAGAGCAACTAATTGAGGGCTTCCACTTGGCGTGCTCTTAGCGCTGCCACATGTCACATGTTAGGCGTTCCTTTGGGATTATTTTCTATTTTTCTGTACATGTTTTTGAGTTTTGATGGTTTTTCGGCTTTTCGGTTTTGGACAAAAAGATCAGAAAAAAACAATTTGTGCACAAAAACATGTGTTTTTCTTCCGCGAGAGGCACAGATTTGCTTCGCGTGGACGCATAGGTTTGCTTCCGCGGGCTCTCAAGAAATGGGGGAAACGTGTTTTTTTTCTTCCGCGGGAGGCACAAATTTTCTTCTCTTGGAGTCACGGGTTTGCTTCTCCAAGAGGCACAACTCAGAAAGAGAGAAAAAAAATGTGTTTTTTCTTCTTTTGCAAGAGCCATAGATTTGCTGCTCGTGGAGGCATAGATTCTCTTTCATGAGATGCATAAATTTTCTTCTCGTAGAGGCACACGTTTGCTACGATGGAAAAAGTCAGGGGAAAATTGTGCTTCTGTCTCGATTTTTTCCGTTTTTTCATGAAAAAAAATTCAAAGCCTATAAACATGGGACCTCAACGCAAGAAAGTAAATGGTGAAAACGGTTCATGATTTCGATGCATGGTTTAAGAGATCAAACATTTTGAATAAATGAATATATGATAAAGTGAAAACACCTAGCGCACATACAGTGCGCTACTTGTCGCAACCTGAGAAGGTAGGACTGACCTTTAAAAAGGGTACCCTTAATTAGTGATTTCGAGGCTTCCCTACATCTTGCTATAAGGGAGACATAGATGCAATAGAGCTATATGTCACATATAGCGAGACTAGCTTCTGTCGCGGCTGAAGAATTTTCCTGTTCACTACAGTATTGAGTCGGCACGTTACGTAGTGCTCGCTCGCAGGGGTATGTTCATTTCGTTGTTGTTGTTGTTGTTGCTGTGTTCGCTATGTTCTTACCTTGTTTGTTTCTTTTGGTTTTTTCCTTCTTCACAGGTTTCTTCTGTATTTTATTTGTTTTCCTTTGTTTATTCACTGGTTTCTTTGTTTTATTCCCACATTTACTGGTTTTTTCTTTTCTTTTTTCCCTTCATTTTTCTTCCATTTTCTTTATTATTATTTTCACTTTCCTCTTTTTGTTAACTTACTTCAATTTTTGTTGTTTTTTTATTGATTTTTAACGGTTTTATAGGTTTTCTTTGTTTCATTCTCGGTCTTCACACTTTCGCATTATTTTCTTCATTTTTTTAGGTTTCTTTGGTTTGCCTTTTTTTTTTATTTTTGGCTTTCTTCGTTATTATTTGGTTTCTCTTTTGTTTTTTCCATGGCTTTTATCGATTTTTATTTCACATTTTCCTTCTTTCTTTCTTTGTTTTCTCTTTCTTTCATGGATTTCAATGGTTGTTTTGTTATTCTTCTTTCGTTGTCGGTTTTCTCTGTTTCTCATTCTTTTTGCACTAGTTTCTTCGGGTTTTGGGGTTTTATTTTTCCATTCTTGATTAACCTTTTTTGAATATTGTATTAATTTTTTTTATACATGGTCAACATTTTTACTATACACACTTAACATTTTTCAAATACCCCCTCCAAACCATAATAAGTATCGCATTTTTCAACTAGGGATCAACTAAACTTAGTTCAAATATACGACACATATTTTGGATCGGATGGAGTACTTGTTTAACATTTTTACAATTCTTGATTAACAGTTTGTAATACATGATTAACTATTTTCAAAGACAATGTATATTTTTTTGTACACATGGGACAGAAAAAATCTTTATACACATTTACATTTTTCAAATGCAAGTTAACATTGTTGGAATACATGGTCAACATTTTTTCTATACACATTTTTATCATTTTTCAAATGCTTGATTAATTTTTTGCAAATACAAGATTAAGATCCAAATACATAGTCAATATTTTTTCTAATTTTAAATTCTTTTCAAATGCTTGATTAACTTTTTTTAGATATATGGTCAACATCTTTTTGAATATATGGTCAACATCTTTTCTATACACATTTAACACTTTTCATATTCGTTCTACATTTTATAAAATACATAATCAACCTTTTTCACACACATTGTATATTTGTTGTAGACATCAGAAACATTTTCTTTATACATATTTAACATTTTCAAATGTTTGGTTATTTATTTTAAAACTATTTATGTAAATCGACTTTGTAATGTACTTATGTTGAATATTTGGAAGTATAAACAAAATAGAAAAAAAATAAAAAATAAGAAAAAAAACAGGCTGTGGCCTCCCGCGTGCCTGGGCCGGCCTAGTTAGGAGGAGCCTAACGTGAGAGTAGGCTAGGTTTCGCTGTAAGCGAGATATAGAGCTGCCCTCTCAAATCGACCCACGCACAAAACAGGAGGTCCCATGTTGCGTGACGTTGGACATAAATCTCACTATCGCTTGTAGCTTCCTAGATCGGGCTTCTATTGAGACGCTCGATCAATGCTGGCTGCCTTCGCTCTAGCTTCTTAGATTTTTTTTTGTCTTGCTCTTTTTCTCTGTTTCTTAATGTTTTTTTCTTTGTTTTTTAACCGGTTTTCTTCATATCTTTCTCTCTTTTCATGGTTTTTCTTTTGTTTCTTCAGTTCTTTGTCTCTTATCTCAACTTTTCTCTGGATGATTTCTTTTCCTTGTTTCCTTTTTAGTTTTTGCACAGCTTTTACTTCTGCTTTGTTTTTCTTTTACCTTTTTCTTTGGTTGTCTTTTGTTTCCCAATTTTCTCTTTTTCTTCCTTATACTTTGATTTTTTTTCTTTTTTTGTTTTCTTTTTTTGTTTGGTTTTCTTATTTCTTTTCCGGTTTTCATCTTTTCGTCGTTATACCTCAGGTTCTTTCTTGTTCTTTGGTTTCCCTTTTCTCATGGTTTTCATTGATTTTTTTTATCATTTTCCTTCTTTGTTCCTTTGGTCATTTGTTTCTTTATTTTTTCAATGACTTTTTTCATCATTTCTTTACCTGTTTCACTATTTTCCATTCTTTTTACACTTGGTTATTAAGTTTTTTTCGTCTCCTTTTTTCGTTTTCTTGTTTTTGTTTTTTTGTTTTTATTCTAAAAATTGTATATGCATCAACAACATTTTTATAGTATACTTTAATCTGTTGACATACAAGTTTAACAATTTTAATACTTGGTCAACCTTTTTTCAGTAGATATTTTTAAAATTTTCACATTTAATCAACATTTCTGATATACATTTAAACATTTTTCAAATGTTTTATCAACATTTCTCATATACAAGATTAAAAAAGTTAATACATGGTCAACCTTTTTTCTATAGATATTTTTAATATTTTCAAATGCTTCATTAATTTTTTTCAAATGAAAGAATAACATTTTTTTAATACATGGTCAACATTTTTTCTAGAAACATTTTAATATTTTTCAATTGTTTGATTGACATTTTTTCAAATATTTTTTTAACATTTTTCAAATGATATATTTAAATTTTTATAAATGCATTGTATATGTGAATTATGAAATGCCATGCTGTTTAGCCAATCATCATATATATGAATTATATCATGCTATCCTTTTTTTGTATTACGTGTTTCATTTGTCGACAATGTTTGTATATTCAACTATTCTTTCTGTGCATCAGTCATTTGAAATAGTGATGGAAGTATCTGAAGTGAAAACAAGTTATTTAGAGGACACAATTGAAAGATCGTGGATGTCGCCTAGAGGGGGGGGGGGGTGAATAGGCGTTTTAAAATAATTACGGTTTAGGCTTGAACAAATGCGGAATAAACCTAGCGGTTAATTTGTCAAGCACAAAACCTAAAACAACTAGGCTCACCTATGTGCACCAACAACTTATGCTAAGCAATATAAGCAACTATGTGATAGCAAGATATATGACAAAGAACAAAATGGCTATCACAAAGTAAAGTGCATAAGTAAAGGGCTCGGGTAAGAGATAACCGAGGCACGCGGAGACGATGATGTAACCCGAAGTTCACACCCTTGCGGATGCTAATCTCCGTTTGGAGCGGTGTGGAGGCACAATGCTCCCCAAGAAGCCACTAGGGCCACCGTAATCTCCTCACGCCCTTGCACAATGCAAGATGCCGTGATTCCACTAAGGGACCCTTAAGGGCGGTCACCGAACCCGTACAAATGGCGACCCTTGGGGGCGGTCACCGAACCCGTACACTTTGGCAACCCTTGGGGGCGGTCACCGGTACCCGTCAAAATGCTCGGGGCGATCTCCACAACCTAATTGGAGACCCCGACGCTTGCCCGGAGCTTTACACCACAATGATTGAGCTCCGAACACCACCAACCGACTAGGGCGCCCAAGCACCCAAGATGAACAAGCTCAAGGGCACCAAGCACCCAAGAGTAATAAGCTTCTCAACTTGTAACTTCCACGTATCACGTGGAGAACTCAAATCGATGCACCAAATGCAATGGCAAGGGCACACGGAGTGCCCAAGTCGTTCTCTCCCAAATCCCACCAAAGCAACTAATGCTAGGGAGGAAAATGAGAGGAAGAACAAAAGAAGAACACGAAGAACTCCAAGATCTAGATCCAAGGGGTTCCCCTCACTTAGAGGAGAAAGTGATTGGTGGAAATGTGGATCTAGATCTCCTCTCTCTTTTCCCCCAAAAATTAGCAAGAATCCATGGAGGGATTGAGAGATAGCAAGCTTGGAGAAGGTCAACAATGGGGGAAGAACACGAGCTCAAAGGGATAAGGTTCAATGGGGAAGAAGATCCCCTTTTATAGGAGGGGGAAAATCCAACCGTTACCCCACTGAACAGCCCCGCACAGAGCGGTACTACCACTAGGGAAGGGCGGTACTACTGCTCAACCCAGCGGTACTGCCGCGCTGCCAGGGCCCTGACCCCAGGGCGGTACTACCGCTAGGGAAGAGCGGTACTACCGCTTAGGGCGGTACTACCGCTCCTACACTTAGTGTCGCAAAACCCGACACGAAAAAACTTCGTTCGAGAATCGAGGCGGAAGTAGCCCAGACACACAACGGTACTACGGCCGAAAATCCCAAGCGGTACTACCGTTCGGAGAGCGGTACTACCGCTTGGAGCGGTACTACCACTCTGAGAGCGGTACTACCGCTGGGGAGCTTCGGCGGTACTACCGCTGCGGTCGCGGTACTACCGTTGGGGCCAACCTTATGCCTCAACCACGAGAACAAAGAATACTCCAAGGAAACCAGAACTGCCATAACTTCTGCAAATGAGCTCCGAATTGAGCAAACTCAAGCTTGTTGGATAGAGCAAGACGAGTAGCATCAAAACAAAGGAGTGAAACCTCCAACCGAGAAGAACTGGCATACCCTCCAACATCGAAAACATCATAGAAGATGCATGAGAACTCCGTTTTCGATGAACTCGAGCTTGTCATAAAAATGACCATAAGCTCCAAATCTCACAAGGAGAAGAACCAAACCAGAACTAAAAGGATGATGCAAGGATGCAATGGTTTGAGCTCTCTACGAACGATACGATCAAGCAACTCATCGAGAGCCTCCCTTGATAGTACGGCAATCAATCCTATAACCCGGTCTCCCACAACTACCGTGAGACCGGTAAAATAGAAAACCTATCAAGGGAAAACCTTTGCCTTGCACATGATCCACTTGAGCTAGATGATGACGATCTTCTCCTCCTCAAGATGGACCACCTTTCTTGATTGCTTTGGCTCGATGAAGACTAGAGATTGCTCCCCCATACTCCACTATGGGTGAGCCACTCTTCTGCACATCTTCACAAGTCCATTGTCGCCACAATGGACGGCAAGCTTCAAGCATATGATATCTTCGTGATGATCCTACTTGAACTTGCACACCTCAACCTAACCCCACAAAGAACTCTCACGAAGACCATGGGTTAGCACACAAAGCGTAATGGACAATGCTTACCATACCATGGGATCACTTGATCCCTCGGTACATCTTGTGCGCTTTGTGTGTTGAATCTTTCCAACTCTCTTCATTTGGATGATGTCTTGAAGGTGGACATGAATGATCACACAATCTTATTCTTCAAGACATGCTTGTAATAAGCTCAACACTCACATGACCAATCTTTGGATAATTCCTTAATAGCACCTAGGTCAACTCCTAAACTCCTTGAAACCAACACATGGAATTCAAGAAAAGCCTATGGACAGATCCTTCAAATATAACTCAAGACAACCATTAGTCCATAGAGATTGTCAACAATTACCAAAACCAAACATGGGGGCACCGCATGTTCTTTCAATACAATGCTACCTGTTGAAGCAGACATCTTGCTGGTTACACATAGCTTCTCAGATGAGGATTTAGAGACAGATGACCAGTCCTATCCCCCCCCCCCCGAGTTCTATGCTCAAATTTGGCAGGTTATATTTCTCATGTCATGCATTGCTTAACTTTTAACATCATATATGCGATTGTCATCTGCTTACTTGCTTAGTATATAAGTCATATATTTGAATTATATCATGCCATCATGTTTACATAGACAGCATCTATCTGAATTATGACATGCCAACCCATTTAATTAAGACATCATATAGTTATATCATCTCATCCTGTTTAGTGTTTACAATCATCATACTTTGAATTATGTCATTCTGTCCGTGAATTATATCATGATATTATGTTTTCATAGGCGGCATGTATGTGAATTATGGCATGCCAACCTATTTAATAAATACGTTATATAGTTATATCATGTCATCCTATTTGCATAGTCATTATATTTTGAACTATGTATTTCCATCCTTTTTAGTTAGCCATCATATATGTGAAATTGTGTCATGGTATCCTGTTTAGTTAGCCATCATATATGTGAAATTGTGTCATGGTATCCTGTTTGGTTAGACGACATAAATGTGAATTATTTCATGCCCTCTTTTATTCCCCAATATCCATTGCACCTGTCTATCATATAATGTCTGTACATTCAATTACATTTCTTGTTTACCAGCCATTTGAATTGGAGAGGGTGATGGCAGCATCTAAGGGAGTAACAACACGGTCTTCAGAAAAGATAGTGCTACCAGTCGATGCAGATAGAACCACGGTTGTACTTGCACAAGAACCAGCCCCACCACACATAACCCAAACTCTTGCAGATTGTACCCCTACCCAGATAGACAGAGAACCGGCTACACCCCTTCTAACCCCAACCCCAGCAGATAGTAACCCAGTTCCAGTTGACACAACACTGTCTCCACCACAGAGCACCCAAACACGAGCAGTTAGTAAGGGAACTACAGTGCCCAAAGCACGAGGACCACCACTACGAATCCCAAATCAACACTTAAAGCAGAAGAAGAATTGTTCTCAGGTCAGGTCATGTAGCTATGGTTGATACTCCTTTGCTCTTGCATCACTGTATTTACTCATACCAACTATTTACAAATTTGAAGGATGGAATTGAAACTCCAATGGCGCAACATGTATGTTTTACACCTGTTTCTTTAACTGGTTTGCTGTTGTAACTTGCTCTATGTTGATTTCAGTTTCAATTGAATAAACAGTTATGTTCTCATGTCATGCACATTCAAGTGTTGTTATTGCTCTGTAGTTTCCCACACTTATATTCTGTCTATTCTGCTTTTCTTAAACAGATATTATTTGAACTGTGTCTCTATCTTGATTTGGCAACAAAAACTAGAATGTATAGACCATACAGTGATGATGGTACATAGATATATGTTTATTTCATGATGTTATCCTGTCCACTTTACTACTGAACTGATTTACCAAAATGGGTTTCATATACAACATGGTAAACCTATGATGTGTCTGCTTGTTTCTCTTTTAGAATGCGAACAAAATATTAGAGAAGAGTACCCTGTTATGTAATGGTAAAGGAAGTAATGCAGATAAGGTTCAAGATAGCGAGACATCCCCGTTCATCTCCAAGAAAGCTGATAAAAACTATCTTGACGACAGTGAGACAACCCAAAAGTCCTGTCTTGATGTAGTGTTCAAGTTATTGTCCACTACTGCTGGCACAAGCTCTTCGAACTCGCTGCCTGAATCTGTTCCTCTTCTTGAGTCTCAACTTCAAGTTGAAATACATCGATCAAATGTGCTGCAACACGAAGCCGAAGGACTGAGGAAGTCCCTACATAATTCAGATGCATACTTTCTGGTGCAACAGCAAGTGCTGGAGGATTTAAGCGCCAAACAAGAGAATGTCAATAAGCTTGCTAAGCATCTTGCTAGCATTATGGGTACCCAGGATATTGTTTCTTGAGCTCTTCTGAAGTGGTTTTAGTTCTGGACTTGTTTTGCCGCGGCGTTTATTTGCACTGGTCACCAACTTTGACAACCAGTGTATGTGATATGCTGTTTTGTTCCCTATATTTGCACTGGTGGCAAACTTTGATTCCAGTGGATGTAATATGTGTAATAGCCATGAATCCGTGATAGCCTAGCGTAAGTTGCTTTCTTATTTATTTCCTTGTTTTCTTGTTTATTTGTTTGCTTGTAGTCAGCGCAGTTCTTTTTCTGTGGTTTGCTAGTGGCCGCAATAACCTATTTTTTTAAAACTAGGCCACAATAACCATGGGCTACACATTTACTGTAGTGACCATGGGCCTCCTACGGGCCGTACAAACAATGGGTCTTTTACGGGCCGTAGAAACAATGGACCTTATACGGGTCATAGCATCAATGGGCTTTCTACGGCCCGTATGATGATTGGCCAAACATGGGCTAATAACAGACCACATTATGGGTCGTAAACGGGCTAGAGTTGGAATTGTCCGTTCATGGGCCGACCATAACGTGTCGTCGTTAATGGGTCGTATTTGATGACGCTATGAAAACGGCCTAACGAATTAACGGGCCACAAACGGGCCGACTGTAACCATGGGCTGAATTTAGCCCACAAGCGGAATGGGCCAGTAACGGGCCGTAAGTAACCGAATGCTGGAAATGAGCCCAAGAATGATGGGCCCTGAGAAGGCCAAAAGATAACATGGGCGGGAAACGGCCCAATAAAATAATGGGTCGTTAATGGGTATAAAGAGATACACTATTCATTACGGGCTAGTTTCACCACGGGTCGTCAATGGGCCAAGAGTTACAAAGGGCCTCATATGGGCCGAAAGACCTCATGGGCCATACATGGGACGGAAGTTACAACGGGCTGGAATCATATTGGACGGCCGAGATGACGCTACTGGGCCTAATTCGGATAGGCCGTAATGGGCCGTGACTTAGCGGACTGTAAATGGGCTATATGCAAACAGGCCGTTAACAGGCTTTCCGTGGGCCGTCCTGCTACCTTTTGACCAAGTCAAATGGGCTGCCCTTTTCACCGGAATGGGCCTTTGTTGGGCCGTGCCATGTGTCGACGTATCATAGGTGCCTTCGGTCCAATGAGTGAATGACATTTGTCTCAACGGTGAGCCAAAACATGGTTCCTCTAGCCATTGAGAATTTTATACGTGGAAAATCCCATTGGCCAGGGCTATTAACGGGTTATCGGATCCAAACCGGAACCCGATAGCTTAACGGCGACCCGTTATGGTGGATGCCATGTGTCGATCACCCTTGACGAAAGCACTTCTATGACGCGCGATTTATCGCCATGGAAGTGGACACTTCCATGATGATAATTTTGGTAATGTCATGGAACGCTTCTACGACAGCATATGTATGACTACATTCTGTCATAAAATTGTCATGGATGTACATGCATGAAAGAAAACGTGACCTACTGTGACAAACACGTATCATCATGGAAGTGTATTTTTTCTAGTGTTTGATATGGAACCTCACCATGATCCACATCGTAACACACATGCCAAGATGAATACACCTTTAATTTGGTCAAATGTCTCTCTTTGTCGGTGGATATTGAAAACCTTTGATGGCTAACAAATGGGCACGTCGTTGATAACCGCACGAGGGAGTGTCCGAGAGGACTACCAATTAATGCATGCATGTGGCCCGAACATGTATGTATGAAAAGGGTTGTGTAATGTTTTAAATAACTAGTTCACGACTTTGATGTGGCATACATGACTCACAAAATGATCAATCCCACACGGAGGCTCACGACTCGTAGTGTACTGCCGGACCACCCCACCACACACACACATCCCACACCACCACCACCACTCTGAGGCATCTCAAACTTTTTCTGCAGTGAACATGCATGTGACCAAAGGAGTGTCGTGTTAAAATTTGGGAAAAACAGAGATCATTCAATCTTTTTAATATATTAATTGATTTCCTAGGGATTTAATGTGCAAAAATCAAATTTGAGCTACATGTGCACCAAAATGGATTGCAAAATCATATGTGTGTCCCTGGGTGCATGTTTCCCTGTGCAAGAGATTTCAAAACATTGAGAATATTGATTTTTAAAATTCAGTAAATCCAACTTAGTTGAAATTCACGAAACTTATTGTGGTGTCATATGGACACCAGTAGACTGTGATATTGTATTTTTTAATCAAATTTGAGACAAGTTTTGATATAATCTTCTTAAAAAACGGGAGATTGTTAATAATTGGCAACCAATATCGCATACGGATTATTTATTTGGATCGTGTGCGTTACACAAACAATGTATATGTGCCATGCTTAGGTTAAGCAATAAAACGACAGAATTCATCAGCAAAAAAGAAAAACAATATATTTGCCACCATGCGCCCCGTGTGTCGTGCGAGCGGGCGTGAGTTAACGGGACGCATGCGAGCAGTCCGCCATGCAGGCAGACTAGGAGGAATACGTGCAGGTGTGTGAATTGACGGGAGGCGTTTTTGCTGAGTAGTTTCACCAGGAGGCGTGCGAGTATCTGTGGGAAATTATTTTAGGCATGCCAGAAGTCCGCCGCGCAGGCTTACCGGGAGGCGAGACAACCTTTGACTGCCACCCCCTCGCTCCCACTGCTCCATATTAATGGCGCGCTCGAGCCACTGGCCATAATAGGCGGCCGCGCCCCTGGTACACAGTGGTCACCGCCGTCTGGAGTGTATGAGGATGTCGCTGAAGCACCATCGGAGCGAGTGGTGACGCTGGGGCTCGTGAATCACCCGCGCAACAAGTGAAGCTAGGCGCAGAGGTTGCTGTCGCCACCGACGAGGTCTCACGCGGACAGTAGCATGACCTTGACTTCACTACTGCAGGATGCTGCTAACGCGACACTACGATCAGAGACCCTTCGTGAAACTGTGTGCGATGCAATAATCGCAAACGTTGGTGTAAGAGAACCGTCCAAAATGTGCAAAACGTTTGCGACAACGAATGCATCAAACACAGTTCAGATTTTTGTTGCGTGTGCGATGCAGGGCATATGGTTCAGTTCAATTAACGGTTTGCGATGATGAGGAACAAAAGAAACGGGCAGTCAGATGAAGGCATGTGCTATACACATCATATGGTTCACTCGGATGAACTGTTTGTGATTAGGCAACACAAAAGAAACAGTCAGCAAGATCAAGGTGTGTGCGATATACAACATCGATTCACTCGGATGAACTATTTGTGTTGAGACAAGAGAATAGAAACGGTTCAATATAACAAGATGTGCGTGATACACGGCAAACAAGTTTGTAATCAGAAATGTGTGGGAAGACCGATAACAACACAAACGATTCCTGTTAACAAGCTGTGTGTGTTGTGAGCAAACGATTGCTGGTATAAAATTGTTAGTGATTAATGAAATCATCACGGACGGGTTCCCTTGTTTAGTCTGTGTGCGATTTGATTTCCTCTGCATAACCAAATTAAGCATACAATTACACAAGTGACTGCACAGATAACATTTTCACACACCAAAGTAAGCAATTACATGCATACTAAACTAGGAGAAATGAGGATCTAATTAATCATCTACTTCTTGTTGTGACGACGCTTGCCATTGCTCTGCTTCCGGCTGGATCCCTGGCCGTTTTGGGGAAGGAGGCACTTTATCATGTCAACGATCCGCTTGTACATGTCGTAGCACGTGTATGCCTCCTTGGCCGCGTACACGACGTGAGCTTTGTCGCGTTTCTCCATCCAGGCCGAGTGCCAAGCACGCTTCTCATTGTTGTAGGAATCCTTCACGTCTCTGTAGTAGGGGTCGATGATGGCCTCGGCGAGGTGAACTAGTGAGTCCTTCTTATGCTCCTTACTGTCCCAGATCTTGTATTGGCCCTGGATATCGACAAGATTCTGGCAGGTGATGCCCGAATTCTTGAGCACCTTGACATCGTTGGTGATGTCGACCGTAGCGAACATGTAGTGGGGGCTGTTGACAAACCTGAGGAAACGCTCGCAAGGCCTTGTGGCCAGGTAGTAGTGGTAGACGAGGACGTGGTGGCCCATGCACATCTGGGCAGCAACGACCTTGGGACAAGACCCGGCACGAGCGCGGGTGTGCTCGATGTCGAACCCGACCACCTTGTACTTCTCGTCGGCAAGCAACAGCTCCATGATGCGGATGGAGTGCTCCACCCAGACCGGGTGGTTGGTTTACACCACCGAGAGCTCCTCGAACCTTTGGTGGGTGTCCACCACGGCATGGATGGTGAACTGCTGCTCGTCGTCAGCACCCACTCAGAGCGCCATTGGAGCCGCACAGGATACTCTCTAAGAATTTGTCGTGGTGGGTGTGCTTCTTGCAATGGTGGGGCGTGATCGAAATGTTGAAGAGACACAAGGGTTAAATAGCCGCTGTAACAAATGGGGGCCAACCGGCCTGTAATCGTCATGTCTTGTCACGGTGTTCATAGCGGAGGATTCCACTGCATGTTTGACAACACCACACTGCAGTGAGGATTCAAGTGCACGCTTGACAACACCACACCGCAATTTGACCATGTGTGGGCTTGAAGCGGCACCAAATGTATCGTCGGTGAGCCTGTTCCCACGCTACTATGCAGTTTACTGCGTAAGCTTCCCGCCCGGCTTGGTTTGCCACGCGTCGGCTAGAAGAGGGACAAATCGTGGGCGTTTATTGGCAAAAATCTTTGTAAAAACAAAGTGTGTGGAATGACTTCGGTCCTAAGTTTACCCGTGGGTGATGAGGTCAAAGTTACATAGAAGGGTGATGATGGACACACGAGTGCGATAATTAATTTTGCGCTCTACAGGGCACACGGTGGAAGAAACCAACTGTGTACAATAATGTCCAAGATCGCAGTTGAGTTAGCTATACAGATCGTGTGCTGTGAGATCGACAAGGTAAGCAGATTCGAGAATGGTTAATAAAATCAAATCTAAGACCATTGCATATTAAGTTCAAAATAGTGCTACCAATATATGAGTCTCATACCATGCCATTTCAACGATTGTACCACAAAGACTCGATATATTACAAGGTTCAAATTCCAGAGTTATATGGCTCAAATTCGAAGATTACAAGGGTCAAACTGATATTAGAAATGAAATTTAGCTCATCAGCTACAAACGCTCACGCTGATCCGCTGAACATGGATATCAGAGAGGTTGAAACTAATATTACCACTAGCGAACATTTGGCAGTTGCCAAAAATTGGCATCAAATCAACGATTACATGCCGTGAAGTAGGATTAGGAATTTATGGCTATTTATTTATACATATCTAGAGATTATGGTTCGTTTTTTAAGCACATTAGTCTATGTACAGACCAATCTTGAAGAAAATAATGGCACAAACATATGTAGGTCATTCAAAATCAATTGTCAAGTCTTGGCTAGAAATTATTAGCACGAACACTAACCCTAGTCGGATTACTAGTGGAAATCATTTCAAAAGATGAAACAACTAATCACTTATCACTTGTACCATTCAAACAATTAATACACTACACGAATCTAACGAAACTTACTCAGATTTCATGGATTGGGAGAACATAACCATAGGATTTCTATTCCAAAAAGGGGGAGGTAGGAGTAACCAGAGAAACCATGGGATCTATTTGACACATAAATGGGTATAGATGACTAACCAGTTGTCCGTCGTCTTCAGAGTCGTCCTCGGAGTCGTCGCCCGAGTCGTCACTAGAGTCGGTGCGGAACTCCGCCTCCGGCTGTGGAAGCTCGACGCCGTCGACAACATTAGGTTGCAGCAATAACTCGTCGCCGGTGACAACAACCTCTGTCTCCATCTCCACGCCATGCTCCGGTGCTTTAGCAGCCCCGGCGTCGCCACTCCCTCCGATGGGGCGCTTCGGCGGCATCCTCATACACTGACGGCTTTGATGACTGAGAGTGGCATCGAGGATGCAAGCGGAGAGAGGGGATTGTGTGTGTGGTGAGGATGGGGGGTGCGTCCGCTCGGGTGCACCATTAATATGGAGTAGTGGGAGAGAGGCGGGTGGCAGTCAAACCGCTGGCTCGCCTCCCGGTGAGCCTGCGCACCAGACTGCTAGCATGCCTACCGTCGTTTCACACAGCTACTCGCACGCCTCCTGATGACACTGTGCAGCGAGCACACCTCCATCAATTCACACACCTGCATGCACGCCTCCTGGTCTGCCTGCGCAGTGGACTGCTCACACGCGTCCCCTCAACTCACGCCTGCTCGCCGGTACACGGGTCGCATGGCGGCATGTATATTGTTTTTCTATTTGGATGATTAGTGATGCCGCTTTATTTTTTTCTTAACCGAAGCATGGCACGTATCCATTGTTGGTCTAACACACGGTTCGAATAAATAGTCCATTTGGGATATTGGTTCCCAATTATTAATAATCTCCCATTTGTAATTAGATAAAGATTACATCACAACTGGTCTCAAATTTGACCAAAAAAAAGTACAATGCAACTTTGTATTGGTGTCAATATGACAACACGATAAGTTTGATGAACTTCAAATAAGTTTTGGATGTACTAGAATTTAAAAACCAAGATTCTCATTGTTTGAAATTTGTTGCACGGGAAGTAAACATGCACCCAGTGAGACACATGTGTTTTTGCTATCCAAGGTGCATTGTCACATGTGCATGTAGCTCGAATTTGATTCTTTTGCACATTATACCCCTAGAAAATCAATCAATTAATGTACTAAAACGTCTTAATGATCTCCAAATTTTTTCAAAATTAAAACGTCTCTCCTTTGGTAACATACATATGTTCACCGCGGGATAATTAATTTAACATGCATCGTAGTTGCGGTAGATTCGCAGTGTGTGGGTGGGTGTGTGCATCTGGGGGTGGCGAGTGGCTCGCGTACACTACAAGTTGTGAGTGACCATGTGGGTTGGCCGTTTTATTAGGCAGGCTGGTGCCACATCATAGTCGTGAATTCGTAATTTAAAACATTAGACAACCCTTTCATACATAGATGTTTTGGCCATATGCAGTCGATGGTTCTCCTACACGAAACTCGATACTCACATATGACGCTTTCTATGGGCCCGCGAGGTTGTCGTCCATCACTTTGACGAACAACCGGTAGTGAGGTTAATTTGACCAGCAAGGTAGAATCTTTTTTGTTTGTGTTATGGTGGTATATAGCAAGGTAGAATCCTCATGCACGTACGCGTCTGTGAACAAGTACACCTCACTCAGTGTCGGGACTTTTCGGTTTCCGGGGCACATGCCACATCAAAATTGTCAAAATGGCTATTCAAACATCACACAACACCTCTTTGCGCCACATGCATGCAGGCGGTGGTTATCCTAGCTAGGACACTCACGTGTGACGCTTCCATCTGTGGGCCCACGAGGCCATCGTCGATGCATGTGCATCACTTTGACCTACATCGGGAGAGGTTAATTAATTAATTTCACCATCTATGAGGATTCTTTTTGGGTTGTATTACCGTAGGAGCATATAGTATGCGTCGAAGAGGGGGAAGGGGGCTATCATATGTAGTACGCTTCATGAACCTCGCTCTGTGTGAGTGCATGGTTTACGATTTTGAGGCATGTGTGGCACATCAAAGTTGTGCATTTTAGGTATTATATTCAACATATGTTTGGCCCACTTGCAAAGCGATGGTGGTTGTCCTCTCGCACGCACTTAAGCGGTTATCACCGATATCGATGCTTTCCATATGTGGGCCCACTTGATCCACCACTACTTTTTGCTTGACAACGAGAGTGGTTAATTTTACTTAGGAGGGGGTTATTTTTTTGCTTGTAAATATGGTATATATACATACATACATACATACATACACACACACACACACACACACACACACATATATATATATATAGAACACACGCATGCATGTGTATGCATGAATCCCTCCCATCGAGTCGAAGTGGCTAGTACAACGACATGTCATGAACCGATCTTGCTCTGTGTGGGGAAAGTGTACAATTTTCGACGCATGTGCCGCATCAATGTTGTGAAATGGTATTCAAACATGCATGCATGCATCACCTCCATACATATGCATGTAGTGGTTGTCTTCGAACGGTACACTCCCTCGCGTGGTTATCGGCAACAAGCCTGTATATTTGTGGGCCCGCGTGGACATCCATGATCACCTTGACCGACAACAAGATAGGTTACCATGGCGGATTCTTCATTTGGTTCGTGTTATCGTAGTATAGATCATGGTGAGATTCATGCCTAATTAAAGTTTGAGCGCATATACTATGCACGCATGCATGCATGAATCCCCGTCGGCGGCTTGAAGTGTGGTGTAACATACATATGCATCATCAACCTAACCCTCACTCAGTGTGGGGATTTCTAGTTTGAAATCATGGTGCCACATCAAAGTTGTTCCATTGTGTACTAAAAAACACACCTGATCCATACATATGTTTGGGCCACACGCATGTAGTGGTTGTCTTCAGGGACTAGCTACTTGTGTGATTATTGGCGAGCTAGCCTATCTGGGGTCGCAAGGACGACCATCACTTTGACCAACAACAAGAGAGAGGTTGTACGACCAAGGTGGATTATTCTTGGTCCGTTTTATGATCAATCCTGGTGAGATGCCTCTCTGGCCCACCGACTAAAAGTGTGTGGGGGTGGGGGGCTGCTACTTTGCACTTTGCTAGGTGAACCTCGGTTGGGGAGGGGGGCATTCATAGCTTAGGATTCCCTTTGTGTTGACATGAGGGGGGCTTCTAGCTACTTCACACTTTGCTAGGTGAACCACAGTTGGGGGGGGCATCCATTCATAGCTTAGGATTCCCTTCGTGCCGACACGATGGAGGGAGGGCTGCTAGCTTCTTCGCACTTTGCTAGGTGAGCCTCAGTTGGGGGGGCATGCATTCATAGCTTAGGATTCCCTTTGTGCCGACATGGGGGCTGCTAGCTACTTTGCAGTTTGCTAGGTGAACCACGGTTGGGGGTGGGGCATCCATTCATAGCTTAGGATTCCCTTCATGCCGACACGAAGGAGGGGGTGCTGGTAGGTACTTGGCACTTTGCTAGGTGAGCCTCGGTTGGGAGGGGGTCATGCATTCATATATAGCTTAGGATTCCCTTCGTGCCGACACGAGGGGGCAAGCAATACTGTACGCTTTGCGAGATAGGTGCGACATAAAAGTTGCATTTGGTATTTGAAAATCAAACCACCCTTTTCATACATATAAATTTGGTCCACATGCAAGTGTGTTCGTGTTCTGACCCTCTCCCACGTCATTTTTCGCCAAATTTATGAACATTAGACAAGACAGATGACGCAACAGACATGGTTCACTCAAACTAACTGTGTGCCACGGCAGTGCCCCTGTCACGCACACATCCGCACAGTAGATTGGGCTCCATGAGTCTCCCCCTCTCAAAAATATCTGCCCGCCTCGAGGGTTTTTCAGTTTCATAACACACTGTTGTTATCTTCGGACCGTGTGCGATGTTTATTCTTCCCAATCCCACCTGCATCCCTAGAAAATATCTGCCCACCTCGAGGAGGGTTTTTGTGTTTCATAAGACACGGTTGTTATCTACGGACTGTGTGCGATGTTTCTTGTTCCCAATCCCACCTGCCTCTAGAAAATATCTGCCCGCCTCGAGGGTTTGTCTGTTTCATAACACACGGTTGTTATCTCCAGACCGTGTGCGATGCACCATCATCAAAATTTTCATTAGCCCCGGCATTTCATTCCCGCATTTGACTCCCATGTTGTAAAATTTTCAGTACCCACGTCATTTCCTCAAACACATCCCCCTACACACACACACACACACACACACCGAAACCTCCTCGGGCGCACCGCACACACACACACACCCCCCCTCCCTCGCTCGAAACCCTAGCAAGGTCCCACCACCACCGCCGTCGTGAGACCTTCATTATCAACATCTGCCGGTTTGCCCATGCAGCTTACCCACCGATCTTCATACCAAGGCTGCCCTGAGTTTCTTAGATGACGCCAGCCAAACGCCCCTTTTCCCCCAGATCCCCATCCCCATCCCCATCCCCCACTCCAGCGCATCGCAGTCTAAGCCCGGCTATGCTTCCCATGGAGCTCGAGGAGCGACTAGCCCAAAAGAGGTGTATCACAGTCTCTTCGCCCGACATCGCCGAGGAAGCTAACGACCATTACTGGCGGTAGGAACTCAAGCAGCGAGCTAGAGTATGCGGGCATGTCTCTTCCACCGGCTACGACATCGAGGTCATCAACAACGATGGCCTGAGGCGGGCTATGTCACAGGTTAAGTGGCCCACCCCCAACCCCTCGGGTTCAACCACCGTCGATCTCATGCATGGCCCGTTGATCTCTGCCGGCTCGCTGTCAACAACTTGCCATCCTACATCGCCATCGAGCCCCTTTTGTCATTTCTGGAGGACATGTTCTGCACCGCCGGCTTGGGATCCACAGCTTCCAAGTCAGACCTCATCGACGACAACCATGAGGAGGGCACCCTCTCCGGCTCTTCCAAGGGGAAAGAGCCCATCTGCTCTTCCAAGGGGAAAGATCTCGTCTGCGACATCAGGGAGGGCACCCTATAGTCATGCTCTTCCAAGGGGAAGGAGCCCATCTGCGACAACATGGAGCGTATCCAGGGTCCGTGCTCTTCCCACGGGAATGAGCCCATCTGTGACAAGTGAGGAAAACCATGATTTGTTTTGCCGTGCCTCTTCATAGGGGGAAAGCCATGATTTGTTTTGTCAAGTCCCTTTTGTAGTGTAGTGAGAATATGTCCACTTTTAATCTTTATATCGGGTTGTTTGCAGTATGCCTTGTTTATTCCAGTTGTTCACAATGCGATGCTATGTATGTGCAATTATTTACTGTGTAGTACATTTCATCAATCCAGTTTTAAACATATGATAGGAATGCATATATTTGCTTGCTGTTAAGCCTGTTATAGCTAGCATATGCCTCTTTTAAAGTTTTTTTATTGTTCTATTGTTTGTAGTTAGCATATGTCCAGTTTCAAACGCTATCTTTGGTTGTTGGTAGTATGCCTTGTTTATTCCAGTTATTCACTACGTGATGTTCTATATGTGCAAGTATGAACTATGCAGTTCAATTTCATCAGTACCAGTTTCAACAATACCACTATGGCCTTGTTTGTTTCGGATTTTGGGACCAGATTCAGCTTTGCCATTGAAGCCGAATCTGGAATCCGGAACAAACAACTATTTGGAATCAGCTTTGCCAGTGAAGCTGAATCTGGATTTGGGTCATTTTTAGTGCAATTTCCTGAAGCACCTCAAAGTGTACTTCAGAGGTGAAGCTGATTCGCAGAAACAGCTTCGCCACTGAAGTGAATCCATAGGTGATTAGAATCCAAGCGAAGCTGAAACAAACAGGGCATGAATGACTACATTTGGTTGCTGCATCTTGTAGTTAAACACGCCTTTCCATTTTTATTTAACAATAACCAGTGTACTTAGACCGGCACAATACCAGTTTGAATGGCTATGTTTGCTTGTTGTTAAATGTTAGGCCTGTTGAGTTAACACACCTTTTCACCTGTTTTGCTTTACTAGCGTGCTTAAACCGACACACTGAAGCTATCTTTTGGAGATTATTTTGTCTGCCATGGATAATTTTGGTTAATGTTTAGCCTGTTGTGCTTAACATGCTTCTCGATGTCCCTAAACAGGACAATTTTGGGAACGACTGCTGGTTTCCATCGAGGTTAGTTTCATCCCATAGCTTATATATGCTCACTGTTCAGGATATCGATAGCTGGTACCATATAGGCCGGGGGCTGATAAGGGATAATTGGTGAATCGGAACTTTAACTGAATATATCTGCAAACCATTTATCGTTAGGTTAACTAGGGCCATATGTAATATATCTGAGGCTACATAGCAACATGCACTGTACTTAATGTCTACATATGCAATCCTAGGCTACATAGCAACAAGGAAGAGTGTTACCTTAATGTTTTGATGATGGTTAGATACACGTAGAAGAGCAACAGCAACAACAATAACAACAACACATCCCTGTTTGGATAATCAACTTAGCTTAGAGGTTAGAGTTAGTTTCTAGCTCATGACTAACCCTGAACTAACTCCATCCAAAGAGGTGTTTGGATGACAGGGTTAAATACTTAGATTGACAATAAATGCACTAGGAGAACTAGCTCCAATTAGCACCTCTTGGGTTGGATAGTTTTTTTGGGTGGGTTATAGATGCAACTAGCTCAAACTAGCCCTCGTGTTTAGATATACTTTAAGGCTATTTGAGCCCGAACTAGCTCAAACTAACTCTAACCCATGGATACAACAGCAGTTAATCAACCGATATTTTGTAAGAATGCAATTAACTCCTTCCGGCCCATACTATAAGATGTTAATTCATCTAATATGTGAGTATATTAGATGTTATAAGATATTATAAAAGAGTGTTGTACTATATCCTTGTGCAATTGGTGTTTATCTTTTAATATTAACTTGATGCTTTTAGGTACATATGTCATTGGTAAAGATCCGCGCTTCGACCCTTTCTGCGATGGGGAAATGAGATATCGATGAACCAGCATCAAGTGAGGAGGCTGATAAAGATTGTTAGTAAAATTGGTCAAAAGATGGCAACTAAACTATTTGTTTACACTTTATCCAATACAACAACGAACTGCATGATTGTAAGTAAGAACTCTGCAGCCTTCTTTTTACTGCCCATAATGAGTTGTGTTAGATGGCAATGTCTGAATCTTTTTTCCTTTGTAGTGGTTCCCAAAGCAGTTTACTAAAGATTACCTCTCAAACTACATGATTGGTGGGCATGCAAAGGTTAAAGTATTTCTACCAGAACACGATGATTATCTAGATGTTTCCATGAAGATCGTGAAGGGTGGGTGGTCGGCCATCACAAGGGGTTGGACTAGAGTCGTGCGTGCCTTCTGCATAGAGGAGGGCACAATATGGGCATTCCGCTTCACCTTGTTCAGCAACAAGAATGTATTTCGCCTCTTTCTTTGCTGTCTTTAATAGTACAAGTATACAACTGTGGTTCATCATTCTTTATTTGGTTCTTATGTAATTCTTGATGTGTACCTATGAATCGAATAATGCATTGGTTATCTGAACCTGATGGATATGAATAAAGCTATAGCATACATTCAATTTCAATTCCAATTTGATATAGCAGCAATTAAATTACGGTGAAATTACACTCTCCAGGTTGTTACGGCACACACGGTTAGTAAAATACAAACGTTTGTGATATACACCATAATCCGAGAAGGTTCACAAAGAGGAAACGTGTGCAAGCGTGCACACAGTTGCCATTTGCAAAGCGTGTGCGATGTCACACAATATCATAAACTGTGCTGGCAAACTTATCATTTGTGATAGTTTCCTTATCGTACACGATTCACAACCATGAACTGTTTCTGATGAAGTATGCATCGTAAACGTTGCACCACAGAATAGTGTGTGCGATAGTTGCCTTATCGTACATGATTCGCAACCATGAACTGTTTCTAATGAAGTATGCATTGTAAACGTTGCACCACAGAATAGCGTGTGCGATAGTTGTCATGTACGACGATGTTACGATGGTCCGACGTTTCGTAATCCTATCCGACACTCGTACGACGATTAGCTAATCTTCTTAATTAGTTATCGCATACGGTTTGTGAAAAGCGAATCTGTGTCATTGTATGCTTATCATACATGTTCTATAATAGTGAACCGTTTGTGATGGGCCGCGCATCGTAAATGTAGCATCACAGAATACTGACTACGATGGCAATGTGACCACAAATGAAAAGGATTACTGTAGGGTCCCTATCCTCGACGGTTTCTGGGTCGTGTGGGAAGGACCCCCCTATCGTCGTCACTCACTAGGCGATGGTTTCAAATGCCGTCGCCGAAAGGGGTTAAAACCGTTTGTATAGCACCGATGTGTACCAGTGCTTCATTGGTGCCGTCGTGCCCCCCAAACCGGAGCTGGAGGTCCACAACAACTCCGGCAACGACTGCGACTCCGACGAAAACCGATTAGTCATCTATACCCATTTGTGCGGGAAACATATCATGTGTTTTCTTTGGTTACTCTCCCCAACCCTCTATTTTTTTGGAATACAAATCCTATGGTTATGTTCTCTTAGTCCATGAAATCAGAGTACAAATGAATTTTGCTAATAATCCGACTAGGATTAGTGTGCATGCTAATAATTCGTGTCCAGATCTTGAGAATTGATTTTGAATGTCCTACATATATGTTTGTGTTTTTCTTCCAGATCTTGACAATTGATTTTGAATGTCCTACATGTATGTTTATCTCATTATTTTCATATTGGTATGTACACAGATGAGGCTCCGGCCAGCGGCGCCACCGGTTGTAGATCTTGCACCCGGCAGCGTAGCCATAAGTGGCCACGCCCCCTGGATCTGAGGAACCCGTAGAATCTCCGGTGGACCACACCAGCGATCTCCCAGATGCCATCCTTGGGGAGATCATCTCCCTTATCCCCACCAAGGATGTCTGTCGCACACAAGTCCTCGCATCTCGGTGGCGCGCTCAGTGGCGCGCTGCACCTCTTAATCTTGACTTCCGTCAGCTATCTGTCGATGATGATTCTAAACTCCCTGGAGCCATCATCTCCTCCCACCAGGGCTCCTTTCAATGCATTCACATCCCGGCATGCTACCTGCTAGACAAACCCTGCACGGTGGGTGCCTGACTGACATCCCATCAATTCAAAAAACTTGAGCAGCTTGAGTTCTGTGATGACTATGTATGTAACATACCATGAACCAATGTATCTGTGCCCTCACCACCAATGTCCATCTCGTGGTTTTCCTCCACTCTCTCCACATTGCCACCTTTGCCCGGTGCCATCTAGCAGACAATCTGGTACAAATGCTTTGACTCCCATTGCTAAGAAAACTTGCGCTTGTGGTGGTTGATCTGTCGGAGGCCGCACTACACAACATCATCCACTCCAGCTGCCCTGCCCTGGAGCGCTTGCTGCTTGTTTTTGGAATAGAAATTCGTATCCGTTGTCTCAAAATAAATCGCCTCACCTTGTAATCATGGGAATTTGTTTTCTTGGACATGATCTAGTCATCAAAGATGCCCCTTCACTTCAAAGGTTGCTCCTTGATTCTTGTATAGTACCTTTGCAAATAATTGTGGTCTCTGCGCCTAAATTGGAGACCTTGGGTGCAATTTTTGATCCTTTTAGATGGTTCAAGATGGTGTTTGGCTCCACACCTATTGAGGTACTATATATTATTCATGTACACTTGTGTAATCTGCATTTTTCATTTGTGCGCATAAGTTAAGTATCATCTTGGAGCACACTTTTGGTACTAATATTATGTTCTATGCTCAATGAAGAGCTTGTCCGTCCTATCGATGGTGGTGGATTCTGTCAAGACCTTACATATCAGTATGTGGTGTTTTGATCTGAACATGATTATTGGCTTGCTGCAATGTATATAAAGGTGATGATTTCACGCACATTGAAAGCCCATGTATAATGTACTATAATTAATCATTTAGCTATCGTTCTTTCAACATGCTATTTTTTAGACATTAATTGTTTTCAATCTTCATCTCTTGTTAGGCACAAACACGAGGAGAAAAAGGTACAACCAATCGATTCAAGAAGCACCGAGATTTTCTCAGATCTCATGACATTCGTTTGACGACAGTAATGCTGGAAGGATATTCATCCAACCCTTCAAACACTAGCTTTGTCACATTCTTCATGTTGAATGCGAGGCCGCTATTGCCGTGAGGATTAAGTTTTGTAACGAAAAATTTCTCATGGCTGCAAGTGTTGAACAACATAAAAAGAAGTTTCAGGTGGACAAAAGGGCTTCTGAACATGCTCGGCTTCTATGTACAACAACTTGTCCTCATGTACCAGCAGAATTTCTGGTCAGGGATCTTGGTTTTATGGATCAAACCGATCCATTTGATTGTGGCTGCCTAAAACTTTGGTATAGCTAGATGTTATTGCCCTGTTTAATCTAGGTTTTGTCTAAACCTGATGAAAAATTCATCCTCGTGCTTTTGGACCGTTTGTAAGCTGGAGTTAGATATTGTTGCCCTTTTCAAGTCGGCTTTGACCCATAGTTTCTTTCACACTGGGCCAATGACTTGCCATTTCTTTAATTAAGACATAAATATTATGAGCAATCAGAACATAGGGAAAGAACATCACTCTCGTCGAATCCTTGAGATCTTTGTTGATTATAGAACCCGCAAGTTCTTAGCACCCGCAACACCTACAAACTTATTTTCAGCTAGCACACCAAATGGGATGTAATTCTTAATAAGAAAAGCTGCATGGTAGTGACATATTTGCATTTTGACATTTGGGACCCACGAGGAAAAAGCCTATCCAAGACGGTGTCGACTCAATAGTAAACATTGAGAAATATGTTTTCAAAATTACTGTAAATCCAAAACTCGCCTGAAAACATGAAACTTAGCATCGTGTTATGACATGGCACCAACATACTGTGGTAAAAAAGTAGTCCAACTTGGGAGAAGTTTTGGTATAAACCTCTTACCAGCCGGAGCTTCTCTCAAAAAGCCTCATGGTTCCGAGAGGGAACTTGTCAACAATGTATGTGAAACGACATACGTTGTCTCTTCCCGCCTTGATTTATTTTATAGAGGCAACATGCAACTATAGGAGCGCCGTACTAAAAATATGAAATTATTTAGGGTTCGTTTTTCCTTTTTATACATTATTTGAGTTTTCTAGGCATTTTGGAACATACTTTGGTGTGTGCAAAGGTCATGTGTGTGCTAGCCACCTATGTAATTGGATGTTCAATTTGTGTATGGAATCAAGTCCTTATAAGTTAAAATTAAGTACATATGTTGTTGTTCTGTGTGCAACGACATTGCACACAGACCATACTAGAGAACCCATCGGTGAGGATTTCATCAATCGCTGACAATTTTATACCAGCAAGTGTTTTCCCATAACACACATGGCTTATTAGCAGCAATCGTCTGTGTTATTATCGGTCTTCGCACACATTTCTGATTACGGGCATGTTTGCCGCGTATTACACACATCTTGTTAAGTTGAACCATTTCTGTTTTCTTGGCTGAACTCAAATAGTTCATCGGAATGAACTGTATGCCCTCTATCACACACACCTAGATCTGGCTGGCCATTTCTATTGTGTTGCCTAATCAAAAATAGTTCATCGGAGTGAACTGTATGCCGTATATCGCACACATCTTGATCTAGCTGACCTTTTCTGTTGTCTTTGCTCATCACAAATAGTTCATCAGGGTGAACTGTATGTCATATATCGCACACACCTTCATCTGGCAGTCCATTTCTGTTGTTAAGCTCATCGCAAACAGTTCATTCGAGTGAACTATATGTCACGCATCGCACACGCAACTATAATCTGAAATGTGTTTGTTGGCTACGCCGTCGCAAACATTTTGTATCATTTTCGATGGTTTTATTACATCATCGTTTGCGATTAATGCATCACACACAGTTTCGTCAAAGGGTTTCTGATTGTAGTGTCGCGTTAGCAGCATCCTGCAGTAGTGATATGGTGGCTTAATCTCTTTCTAGGGAAGTGTTCCATACCCTTCTTTAACGGAAATTGAAATATTATATTCTCTTCTTTCATATCAATAATAGCACCTATGGTTCGTAGGAAAAGACTACCAAGTATTATGGGACAAGATGGATTGCAACCAATATCAAGCACAGTGAAATCAACATGCACATAATTCCTATTTGCAAGAATAAGAACATCATTTATTCTACCCAAAGTTTTCTTAATAGTGGAATCCGCTAAGTGCAAATTAAGAGAACATTCATCCATATTGGTAAAACTTAGCACATCACATAGAGATTTTGGTATTGTGGACACGCTAGCACCCAAATCACACAAAGAATTGCGCTCATAATATTTAATTTTAACTTTAATGGTAGGTTCCCACTCATCATATAATTTCCTAGGTATTGAAACCTCTAATTCTAGATTTTCTTCTAAAGCTGTCATCATCGCTTCCACGATATGTTTAGTAAAAGCTTTATTTTGTTCATAAGCATTGGGTGAATTTAGCATGGATTACAATAAGGAAATACACTCAATTAAAATCTTTGAAATCCAAAATAGTGGGCACATCTCTATTTAAAGTTTTTACCTCTCCAAACCAACTTTTGTTAATTTTTTCATTAAGATTTTCACCCTCCGAACTATGGGGATGCCTTTTAGCTAAAGTTGACTATTCTTTATTCTCATTTTCATCAAGTTTAATATCGCTAAACAAAGATTCAATGGGTGTCACACCAGTCATTTTAATATCTTCATCGTTACCAAGCGTAAAAGATTCCGGCTTAGCTGCCATTTGGTTTACTAGTGTAGTTTGTGCATCAGAATTTTTCGTAGCAAATTTTCAGTAAGAGAAAACTGAGATTGAATATTAGCAACTTCTTCATTAACATCATCGAGTTGTTTTGCAATAGCATCTAACAAGGTAGAATGTTCTTTAAGTTCTTCGGTAAGAAAAACTGTTGTGCTCAAATTGCGTAAACATAAAGTCCTTCGTATTTTTCTCGATTTCGACCAACCTTTTATGATAAGAGATATCATGATAATTTTCTCGAGACATCGGGACAAAGCAAGAAAACAAGCAAAAAGGAAAATAGAAAATATTGTTGTGTTTTTGTGATGTTTTACAAGTGGGGGAGATGAAAATGAGAGGCAAATGACAAATAATGTAAATGCAAGGAAAGTTTATGTGATGGTACTTGATAGATGTTCACTATTGCAGGATGGTCGAAACGCGACAGTACAATCAGAGAACCTTCGACGAAACTGTGTGCGATGCATTAATCGCAATCAGTGATGTAATAAAACTGTTAAAAAAGATACAAAATGTTTGCGATGGTGGAGACATCAAACACGATTCAGATTGTAGTTGTGTGTGCGATGAGTGGCATAAAGTTCACTCGAATGAACTGTTTGCGATGAACATAACAACGGAAACAGTCAGACAGTTGAAGGTGTGTGCGATATACAGCATATAGTTCACTCGAATGAACTGTTTGTGATTAGGCAACACAACAAAAATGGTTAGCTAGATCAAGGTGTATGCGATATATGGCATACAGTTCAGTCAGATGAACTATTTCTGATGAGCCAACACAACAGAAACGGTTCAACTTACCAAGATGTATGTGATACGCCACAAATAGGTCAGTAGTCAGAAATGTGTGGGAAGACCAATAATAACACATACGATTCATGTTAACAAGCCATGTGTGTTGTGAGAAAATGCTTGCTAGTATACAATTGTGAGCGATTGATGAAATCATCACCGACGGGTTCCATTGTTTAGTCCGTGTGGGATGTGATTTGCTCTGTGTGCACAACAGCTACGCTCTTTCTACCAAACATCAACATATAAAGTTATAAGAACAACATTGCATAACCAAATTAAGCATACAATTACATAAGTGACTACACACATAACATTTCCACACACCAAAGTAAGCACATGCATACTAAACTAGGAGAAATGAGCATCTAATCATCTACTTCTTGTTGTGACGATGCTTGCCATTTCTCTGCTTCCGGCTGGATCCCTGGCTGTTTGGGGAAGGAGGCACTTCCTCATGTCAACGATCCCCTATACATCTCATAGCTCGTTTATGCCTCCTTGGCAGTGTACACGACATGAGCTTTGTCGAGTTTCTCCATCCAGGCCGAGTGCCAGGCACGCTTGTCCTTGTTGCAGGAATCCTTCATGTATCTCTAGTAGGGGTCGATGATGGCCTCGGCGAGGTGAACCAGCGAGTCCTTCTCATGCTTCTTGCTGCCCTAGATCTTGTATTGGCCCTAGATGTCGACAAGATTCTTGCAGGCGATGCCCGAATTCTTGAGCACCTTTACATCGTTGGTGATGTCCACTGTAGCGAACATGTAGTGGGGGTTGTTGACAAACTTGGTGAAACACTCGTAAGGCCTTGTGGCCAGGTAGTAGTGGTAGACCAGGACGTGATTGTGCACGCACATTTGGGCGACGATGACCTTGGGACGAGACCTGGCACGAGCGCGGGTGTACTTGAGGTCGAACCCGACCACCTTGTACTTCTCCTCAGCAAGCAACAACTGCATGGTGGGGATGGAGTGCTCCACCCAGACCGGGTTGTTGGTGTACACCACCAAGAGCTCCATGAACCTTCTGTGGGTGTCCATCATGGCATGCATGGTGAACTGCTGCTTGTCATCGGCAGCCGCTCGTAGCGCCATTGGAGCCACACAGGATACCCTCTAAGAATTTGTCGTGGTGGGTGAGCTTCTTGCAATACTGGGGCGAGATTGAAAGGTTGAAGAGACACAAGGGTTAAATGGCCACTATAATAAATGGGGCCCGACCAGCCTGTAATCGTCACGTCTTATCATTGCATTTATAGCGGAGGATTCCAGTGCATGCTTGAGCACCCCACACGTGTTTCGTTAGACCACGTGTGGGCTCGAAGAGGCACCAAATGTATTGTTGGTGAGCCTGTTCCCGCGCAACCGAGCAGTTTACTGCGTGCAAGCTTCCCGCCCGACTAGTTTGGCCACGCGTCGTCTAGAAGAGGGAAAATTGTGGGCTTCTATTGGCAAAAAGCTTTGCAAAAACAAAGTGTGTGGAATGACTTTCACCATAAGTTTACCCGTGGGAGATGAGGTAAAAGTTACACAGAAGGGTAATGATGGACACTCGAATGCGATAATTAATTCAGAGCTCTACAGGGCACACGGTTGAAGAAACCAACAATGTGCAATAATGTCAAAGATCACAGTCGAGTAAGCTATACAGATCATTTGCGATGAGATCGACAGGGGAAACACATTCGAGAATGGTTAACAAAATCTAAGTCCATTGCATATTAAGGACAAAATAGTACCACCAATATACAAGTCTCATACGATGCCATTTCAGCGATTGTACCACATGTCGTGGTTTTGTCACGATAGATGTCCTAGTGTGAGGACTTTGTCGTGAGGCCATCGCAACTAGGTGATTAGCTTGTCGGGGTTGAGCAGGACGAGAGACGCGAGTTTACTCAGGTTCGGCCCCTTGCGGTGGAGGTAAAAGCCTACTCCTGCTTTTTTGCTTATTGCTTGAGTATCGATTACAAGGGAGCGGATTCGCTGACCTAGCTCTCGATTGATTGTAACTTGCCCTATTCTATGCCAGGGTTTTGACCTCCAGACAAGTTTGATGCGGTAGGTTCAAAATTTATTGGATTTTGTTTGGTTCCATCATACGAAAAGGCTCTAATTTTGCTCGATTGGGTTGAAGTCACGCGCACATATATGCCGATGCCCTTCTTCTAGATGCTCTGCATCCTCTCTCAGTTATGCACTTTGTTATTTGTTGATCATTTATTAGTAGATATTGCCTATTGGATAATGGCACGGGAAACATCTTCATACAAAATAGCATTGGCAACATTGAGAAATTAAGAAAGCTTCTTCTCTGTTTGAGTTGAAATTAAGAAACCACACATAGAGCAATGTCGTCTTCATCATGCTGCAACTATACAGCTCAGGGTGGCCAAACCCGAAAAGTTGATGGAAAATTTAGTTTACATCTGGATTCCTTTGTACTGCCTACAATATTATAGCTTAAATCTTGCTACTAAATTTCTACGAGTGATGATGCATGCAAATAATCTCTTAGAGATAGGCTGTGTACACTCATGCACAATGCAGATCTGCTAATTTTAATTTTGAAATAATGGATATGTTTTGTTAGCTTGAGCAGCTGACAGGACGCCTTTTTTATTTTTCATGATTGGAGAAGCTCAAGTACTTGAGCCATCTAGAAAAAACACTAAAACTACTTGCGAATCCAGTGCATCTCTATCCAGATAAATAATACGGTATGTTTTGCCATCTATGATCATTTCCCTATTCATACACTGCAACTCCACTTGAAAAGGGCATAAAGTCAGGAAAAAGGCTACGAGCTTACAATGGATATTCAATCTCTTGGTCAAACTGTGGGTACATTGGGGTCAGAGCACCACAAGATAATTAGCTGCTAACTAAAAATGGCATGAACCTCAATTGACATACTTAGAGCATCTCCAGCCATTCGGCCCCCCAGGGGTTTGAAATATCGCCGCCTGGGGGCGCGCCGACTGAAAAATCGGCGTGGGGCGGTCGATTTCCCAGCCACCGCCCCCAGGCTCCATTTTTTAAAGTTTTCTAAAAACATACTCGGCCAAAATCGACCAAACACGACACAGATTCGGCGAAATTTAGGTTTTCCATCATTTTTTTACATATTGAAAACATAATCTAAAACAAAATAAAAAACTACTACTACTACTACCGCGCCGTCCGCCGCGCCGCCTACAGGCCGAAGAGCTTCCCGAAGGCGCTGTAGTTGCCACAGTCCTCCTCCTCCTCCTTCTTCACATCGCCGCCATCCCTACTGCACCACTATCCTGACTCGCCTTGGCGGACGATTTTGGCTGGCGGTGGTGCCTCGTCGTCGCTGTCCTCAAGGACGATGACGCCGCCCTCATCGCGGCTGCGATGCTGAGCGGCGATATCCTCAAGGGCGCGACATTGGCGCTCCATCTCCAGCCGGACGTAGTCCTCGCGCGCCCACTTCATGGCGGCCTTATCGGCGGCGGCCATGTCATCATGCTCTCTCTTGACGGCGACGAGCATCGACTCTGTCTTCGGCTTGATGAGGCGGGAGGAGGGAGCAAAGGAGCCACCGCCGCCCTCGTTGATGACGAGGGCGCCGCCACGGGGTGCGCCTCTCGAGCGGCGTCTCCACGGGCTCGGCCTTGATGTTGGCGAGCACCGGCGAACTGGAGGAGCAGGAGGAGGAGGAGGAGGAGGAAGAGGACCCACCCGCCATGCGCCTCGGCAGCCAAGGCCACCGCTGTCGTGGTTCTAAGTCTGACAGTAGATTAGGGGGGTAGGAATAGAGAGGCAAGATCCTAGCTATGGAGTAGTTGTATACGTAAGAGATTTACGAGTTCAGGCCCTTCTCAGAGGAAGTAACAGCCCTACGTCTCGGAGCCCGGAGGCGATCGACTGGATTATATGTGTATGAGTTACAGGGGTGCGAACCCTTTACACTAAGGAGGGGGGTGGCTTATATAGAGTTCGCCAGACCCCTCCAGCCCTCAGTTATGCAGGGTTTAAAGTACATTAAGATCGGGGGTTACTGGTAATGCCCCACATAAAGTGCTATGATGACCATAAAAGCTACTTAATGACTGACCGTTTGTGTGCAGACTGGCTTTAGATCTCCTAGTGGTCGAGTGGTTGGCTTCATAGTCGAGTATCTTCAAGTCCGTCGAGTGGAATGCTTCTAGGTCGACTGACAGGTGGTTTCTTATAGAGATGTCCTTGGGGAGGGTATCTTGGACAGGTCCATGACCCTACCCTAGGTACATGGCTTCATCATTAGCCCCCGAATGGATCGAGGTTTGAGTGGGGAAGGAGTTGAGAACTCTTCCGACCCACTTTTTGTGCAATGAGCATGTCTTGTTCTGGATCAACGAATTTAAGTGACGGCATCAACTTCTTTTTCAGTCGCCTTGGTCCATTCTTTGTATCCGTTGAGTGAATTTTCTGTACTTGGAGACCTCCGAACGACAGAGCGGAGGAAATCTCTCGTGTGACAAGCTGCTCTGCAGTTCACGGATTTAGCGGGATTCGAATTTCGGGAAGCGCGCGAGGCGAAGGAGGCCGCGGTACTCGGATGGGATAAGGCAGGAACACCTCAATCTCCGTGCCACCTTTTTCGCCACGTATCACGTGCGCGACTGTTGCGGGATTTGATAGGATCGTCCGGGCCTGCAAGTCAGTCACTCGGAAGCAACCTCATATAAGGCGCCGGATGGGGGTTTTTGAATAGTGCGCCCTCATTTCCCTGTCCCTCTTCCTCAAACTCATCTGTCGCGTACGCCTCCATCCCAGCACTGCTGCTCCGTGCGCGCTTCACCGGCAACGATGGTGAAGGAGAAAACGGCGGCTTTGGAGCAGGCGAAGAAGGCGACGGCGAAGGCGAAGGGAAGGGCGACCAGTTGGGGCGGATCCTCGTCAAGGGCCGGCCTACCGCAGGGCTGGATCCAGGGTGACTGGATCCGCTCGATGATCCGTCAGAAAGATCTTGACGACCTGGCCAATGAAGGGCTGATCCCCCATGGATCACCGCGGCTCCCGGGGAAGGAGTCGGAGCCACGGCCTTAAGAGGGTGAGTGTGTCCTCTTGGCCACCCATGTTGACCGCGGGTTTTCTTTGCCTCCTCACCCTTTCTTTCGGGGATTTCTGAACTTCTTTGGGGCACAACTCCACCACTTCACACCTAACTCCATCGTGTATCTCGCTGCTTTCGTGTCCTTGTGTGAGAATTTCTTGGGTTGTCGGCCTCATTGGGGCCTTTTCAAACACATTTTCACCTGTCGCTCCCAGACGGTGAAAAAGGCCAATCCGAGTGATGAGAAAACCCAAGTGATTCAGATGTGTGGGGGTCTTGGGGTTCAAATGAGGGGAAAAGTGCCTTTCCGGCCATGGTCCTTCCCGAGTCGGTCCGTGGGTGGCAGTCGACCTGGTTCTACTGCCAAGACCAGCCGACGCCAGGGCGGTCGACTGGACTCCCTCCTTTTTCCATGGACCGAGTGAGGAAGCCGTCCTCTTTGAAGGTGGTCCCGGAGGATAAGGCGCAGGTTAAGGTGCTGGTCGAGCATGTAGTCCAGCTTATCCGTGACGGGGTGACCGACATGGATCTCTTGGAGGTCTTCCTCCGACGACGCATCCAGCCGCTTCAATATCGAGACCATCCGGTGTGGATGTATTCTTGCACTGAAGACACCACTCGGATCCACCCGGAGGAGGTCAAGGACGCCACGCTGGAGAGGTGGATGACTGCTATCACAGGGAACAAGGACAACCCCCGAGGAGCCAGGAGGATCCCTCCACTCAACCAATCATATGAAGTAGACAAGGTCCAATTCTGCATCTCCGACTGTGATCCTATTTTCTTCACTCTGCTTTGCTTAAAATCAGTCGACTGACTTCTCTCTTGTTTATTGTCTTCTAGGTCACGACTGAGATGTACTCGATGCCCAACGGGGCGCAAGAACAGGTCGAGGAAGAGGAGGCGAGCGGAGGTGAAAGTCAGGAGGAGTGGCAATCTGATGGTGAAGGGGATGAAGATGACGACGGCTCCGGTGAAGAGGAGGAGGAGGAGGAAGAAGTCGACCCTCCTCGCATGGAAAGGCGATCCAAGCTCGCCCATGACCCCGTGGTTGAGCGTGGCAAGGCTACTGCGCCTGTCGGGCAGTCGACGAAACGCCCTCGGACGACCTCTCCGGCACCGACTGAAAAAGCGCCGAAGCAACCCCGAGCGACGTCATCAAAGCCGATCAAGGCCCTGCCCAAGATGAGGATGGTGATTCCCACCATTTCCGGGTAACAGTCGAACTTGTGTTTTCTTGTCTAGCATGGATAAACTCTTGGTCGACTCGTTGGCTAACCGACTGATTTCTGAAATCTGCAGTGCTGCTACCTCCGAGACCTCAGCCAGGAACGAAGACCAAGAAATGGAAGATGTTGCCACCTCCAACCTTGGTATGATCTCTGTAGTTTCGCTTTTGGTCGACTGGATCTTCATTTTTAACTTTGAATCTTTTCCGTAGCCCCACCTCATGTCATTGATCTCCCTGATGATGACGATGAGGCGCCGCTGAGGCCAAGGAGGAATAAAAAGGCACCTGCTGGCAAGACTGCTCAGGTTACGTCAGCACCTGAGACGCTGGTTCAGGAGGGTGGCAACGTCACTCGGACTTTCGTGTCCTCCGCTGTGCCGCTGACGAGTGCTCGACCTTCATCGTCGACTGCCGATCCGCCTTCCCTTTTTGCCACACACCACGTCCCAGAGGACCAAGCGGGTGCTGCTAAGGAGGCTATATGCTAGGCGGGGGTTATGATGGAGCAGGTGAAGGCGATCCGGGACGCCAACCAAGCGGCTTACGATGCAAGCTCAGCTCTTCAGAGCAACGTCCAGGTCAGTTGGTCACCGCTTGTTCTGTTAGGATATGGTATCTGAAAACTCTTCTTTCTGAAGATCTTTGTATCTGTACACCCACTGGGTGTGTCGGTTGATTTTTTAGATTGGTGGGGGCACGCTAAGTGCACCCACTGGGTGTAGTCCCCGAGACTATGGTGGACTACTGGAAGTCGACTGTAGTCTTTATACTTTGAATTTGTTCACTCTAACTTCTCCACTCGGTCTGGTCGAATGGAATCTTGGAACCAGTGGGGGCACGTTGAGTGCACCCACTGGGTGTAGTCCCCGAGACCATGGTCGACTGCTGGCAGTCGACTAAGGTCTGAAGAACATCTCTCCTTTTTTTGATCGTGATGATACTATGGCTGACTGCTGGCAGTGAGCTATGGTTTAGGATCATAACCTTTTTGTCTCTTTCGGTCGACTGATCGAACCGAGTCGGTAGAACCAGTGGGGGCACGCTGAGTGCACCCACTGGGTGTAGTCCCTGAGACTACTGTTGAATATTTTGATTCGACTGTAGTCTTAGAAATGCTACGATTATTTCTCTTAGTCACTCGAAAGTGACCTATCTTTGATGTCTGTCGACTGACCTTTCACAGAAATCTTGCGAGCTTGTGGCTCGCTATACTGAATTGGAGAACAAACATATCCAGCTCGAACTTGATTTGAAGCTTGTCCAGGGGAACTTCACGAAGGCGAAGGAGGAAGCAAAAGGTATGTTTGGTGAGAATCTTGACGACTGCCTTTATTTTTTTGTCCATTCCTGATTCTGATCTCATTGTCACTTTGTAGATAAACTGAAGGAGGCTCTGAAGAAGAAGGACCTTGACCTTGCCGAGGCGCAGAAAGCGGCTTCGGACAAGACGAAGCTCGCAGAAGAAAAGCTGGCTTTAATCGGTAAACTTGAAGAGGATAACGTCAATCTGAAAGCTGCTCTCGACGTGGCCAACAAGGAGGTCAGCCGACTGAAGAATGACAAGATAGCTCTGAGTGACAAGGCTAGCGAACTGGTGGGGAAGAAGAACGATCTGGAGGCTTATCTGGAAGGGCTCGCCAAGAAGTTATTCCTCATGCTTGAAGGTAATCTCTTTTATCCGACTGACTCGTTATCATCGACTCATCGTAGAACTGTTGGCTTAACTTCAAACTGTGCTTACAGAATTCTGCCAAAACTTCGAGGAGGAGACCAGTCGACTGGAGACAAACTTGGACCCCATTAACTCTCCTGTGAAGGACGAGGCTGCTATGAACGTGTTCCGACTGGAGTCTCGCATTGCTGGTGTGGTTGACTACCTCGCTCGACTGAAGGTTGCGGTGTCGCGGATCAACACGACACTCTGGCCAAGAGAGACGCTTCAAAATGACCTCGAGTCTTTAATGACTCGACTGAATGACGTTCCAGGTCGAGTGCAGGAATGGAAGAAGTCTTCCGCTAGGTGTGGTGCTAATGTTGCTCTGTCCTTGGTACGTGTTCACTGCAAGCATGCACGAGAGGACAAGCTGGCGTCCATAAGGGTGGCCAATACCAAGAAGCATGACTTCCAATCTTTCATGGAGACCTTCATTGGTGCTGCCACTCGAATTGCTGATGGAATCGACCTGGACCAGTTTGTCGCGCCCTCTAGTCCTCCACCTGAGGAGTAAGAAAAACGTTTATGCCTCACCTTAAATTTGCCTCGGAATGTCGAGTGGGTTTGTAACAGATAAACTTTTACAGGCTTGACGCCTGAGCACTTCTGAATCCGTTATCTGAACTTTGCTCATCGTCGAATATGTTTGCATTTGCCTTCGAGCAAACTTTCTTCTTCACTCGGAATATACTTTAATGCTTGAGACGCAGCTCTGAGGTGGAAAGTCCAGTCGACCTGCACTTCATCACTCTTGCAGGTAGGGATGGAGCACAGATTGCAGTCAACCTGCGTCCTTGCGGGTCAGGATGGAACGCACATTGTATTTGTGGCGTAGCTTAGAAGGAGAAGGTAGCAGTCGACCTGCACCTCATCATCCTTGCAGAGCGCATGTTGTATTTGTGGCATAGCACCGAAGGAGAAGATAGCAGTCGACCTGCACCTCGTCATCCTTGCAGAGCGCACGTTGTATTTGTGGCATAGCTTCAAAGGAGAAGATAGCAGTCGACCTGCACCTCATCATCCTTGCAAAGCGCGCGTTGTATTTGTGGTGTAGCTCTGAAGGAGAAGGTAGCAGTCGACCTGCGCCTTGCCATCCTTGCGGATTGGAATGGATTGAGTACTTAGGCGAGCACTGGGCTGCAGCTAAGCCCCCGAGTGGGAGGATTGCTCTCCACTCGGTGGGATTTTCAAATACTTAGGCGAGCACTGGACTGCAGCTAAGCCTCCGAGTGGGAGGCTTGCTCTCCACTCGGTAGGATTTTCAGATACTTAGGCGAGTACTGGACTACAGCTAAGCCCCCGAGTGGGAGGTTTGCTCTCCACTCGGTAGGATTTTCAGATACTTAGGCGAGTACTGGACTGCAGCTAAGCCCCCGAGTGGGAGGTTTGCTCTCCACTCGGTAGGGTTTTCAGATACTTAGGCGAGTACTAGACTGTAGCTAAGCCCCCGAGTGGGAGGTTTGCTCTCCACTCGGTAGGATTTTCAGATACTTAGGCGAGTACTGGACTGCAGCTAAGCCCCCGAGTGGGAGGTTTGCTCTCCACTCGGTAGGATTTTTTGTGGCGTAGCTCCGAAGGAGAAGGTAGCAGTCGACCTGCACCTTGTCGTCCTTGCAGAGCGCATGTTGTATTTGTGGCGTAGCTTGGAAGGAGAAGGTAGCAGTCGACCTGCACCTCGTCGTCCTTGCAGAGCACACATTGTATTTGTGGCGTAGCTCGGAAGGAGAAGGTAGCAGTCGACCTGCACCTTGCCGTCCTTGCAGAGCGCACATTGTATTAAATACTTAGGCGAGTACTGGACTGCAGCTAAGCCTCCGGCTGAGAGACTGGCTCACCACTCGGTAGGATTTCAAACACTTAGGCGAGTACTTGGACTGCAGCTAAGCCTCCGAGCGGGAGGCTGGCTCACCACTCGGTAGGATTTTACACACTTAGGCGAGTACTTGGGCTGTAGCTAAGCCTCCGAGTGGGAGGCTGGCTCGCCACTTGGTAGGATTTTAAACACTTAGGCGAGTACTTGGACTGCCGCTAAGCCTCCGAGTGGGAGGCTGGCTCGCCACTCGGTAGGATTTTTTCTTAAACTTAGGCGAAACGGATTCGCAGCTAAGCCCCTGAGTGGGAGGCTGGCTCACCACTCGGCAGGGATTTTTTTTACAAACTTAGGCGAAACGGATTCGCAGCTAAGCCACCCACTGGGGGATTTTTCACGTAAACAAAAGTAACAACAATCACTGGGAAAATTATAACACTCTTGTCTTTGAAAAAAAACTACAGATGTACTTTTATTACATCTCATCCGAGTGAATACTTAAGTATAAAAGGGGCGGAGCAGCTCCGTGTTCCAAGCTCGTGGCTCGTCAATCTGGCGATCGACACTGTAAAGACGGTACGCTCCATTGTGGAGGACTTTGGTGACGATGAAGGGGCCTTCCCAAGTAGGGGCAAGCTTGTGTGGCTTCTGCTGATCCACTCGGAGAACCAAATCTCCTTCTTGGAAGGCTCGACTCTTCACGTTTCTGGCATGGAATCGACGCAAGTCCTGCTGATAGATAGTCGATCGGATCATGGCCATCTCTCTTTCTTCTAGAAGGTCGACTGCGTCCTACCGGGCTTGTTCTGCTTCATCTTTAGTGTAGAGCTCGACTCGGGGTGCATTGTGAAGCAGGTCACTCGGCAAGACTGCTTCAGCTCCATAGACCAGGAAAAATGGAGTTCTTCCAGTCGACCGATTAGGAGTGGTCCTCAACCCCCAAAGAACTGACGAAAGTTTGTCGACCCATGCGCCTGCTGCGTGCTTGAGATCGCGCATCAGTCGGGGTTTCAATCCTTTGAGAATTAGACCATTTGCCCGTTCAGCTTGCCCATTCGACTGGGGGTGAGCGACTGAAGCGTAGTCGACTCTTGTGCCTTGAGAGGTGCAAAAAGCTTTGAATTCGTCGGAATCGAAGTTTGATCCGTTATCAGTGATGATGCTGTGCGGAACTCCATATCTGAATGTCAACTCTCTGATGAAGCTGATAGCAGTACCAGCATCAAGATTCTTGATAGGCTTAGCTTCGATCCATTTAGTAAACTTATCGACTGCTACCAGCAAGTGAGTGAAGCCGCTCCTACCAGTTCTCAGCGGACCAACCATATCTAACCCCCAAACAGCGAAGGGCCAGATGAGTGGAATGGTCTTCAAGGCTGAGGCGGGTTTGTGCGATAGATTGGAATAGAACTGACACCCTTCACACTTGTCGACTATTTCCTTTGCCATTTCATTTGCTCTTGGCCAATAAAATCCCGCTCGATATGCTTTAGCCACAATGGTCCGAGAGGACGCATGATGACCACAGGTCCTCGAGTGGATATCGTCGAGGATTATCCGACCTTCTTCTGGTGTTATACATTTCTGACCGACTCCAGTCGCGCTTTCTCTATACAACTGTCCCTTTATCACGGTAAAGGATTTGGATCGACGGACGATCTATGGAGCCTCTTCTTCATTCTCTGGGAGCTCTTTCCTTAGGATATACGCGATGTACGGCTCTGTCCAGTCGGGAGTGATGACCAAAACTTCCATGATCAGGTCGACCACAGCTGGAACTTCAACTTCAGTCGGATCCATGACACTTTTTGGCTGTGGAGCTTCTTCGGTGAAAGGATCCTCTTGAACTAATGGTGTATGGATGTGTTCCAAAAACACATTACTGGGAATGGCTTCTCTCTTGGAACCTATCTTTGCTAAATCATCAGCCGCTTGATTTTTCAGACGGGGTATATGATGGAGCTCTAACCCCTCAAATTTCTTCTCTAGCTTTCTTACTGCATTGCAGTAACCAGTCATGGCTGGACTTCTGACGTCCCAATCCTTCATCACCTGATTAACCACCAAATCTGAGTCGCCATAGACCATGAGGCGACGAACGCCGAGTGAAATGGCCATACGCAACCCATACAAAAGTGCTTCGTATTCTGCTTCGTCATTGGAGGAATCAAAGTGGATCTGGAGCACATATCTGAGCTTATCTCCTCGGGGGGAAACCAACACTACCCCAGCACCGGAACCATTCAGCATCTTAGAACCATCAAAGAACATGGTCCAGTGCTCCGAGTGAACTTGAGTCGGTAGTTGCTGTTCAATCCACTCGGCGATGAAATCTGCTACTGCTTGAGACTTGATGGCTTTCTTTGCCTCAAACTTGATATCAAGGGGAAGGAGTTCAATCGCCCATTTTGCCACTCGACTAGTTGCATCTCTGTTGTGCAGAATCTCTGACAATGGGGCATCACTGACGACTGTAATGGAATGATCAGAGAAGTAATGAGCAACCTTCTTCGTGGTCATATAAATCCCATACACAAGCTTATGATAATGAGGGTATCTTTACTTTGATGGGGTCAACACTTCAGAAAGATAATATACTGGGCGCTGAACTTTGAAGGCTTTTCCTTCTTCTTCCCGCTCGACCGTAAGTACTGTATTGACGACTTGTCCTGTGGCTACAATGTAAAGCAGCAAAGGCTCTTTGCTGATTGGGGCAGCAAGCACCGGCTGGGTGGAGAGCAGAGCTTTTAGCTCTGCAAATGCTGCATCAGCTTCAGGAGTCCACTCGAACTTGTCTGACTTCTTCATCAGTCGGTAAAGAGGCAATGCCTTTTCACCGAGACGAGAGATGAATCGACTTAAAGAGGTCAAGCATCCAGTAAACTTCTGGACATCGTGCACACACACAGGGCGTTTCATTCGGAGTATAGTACCAACTTTTTCTGGGTTGGCATCGATTCCTCGTTCGGAAACAAGAAAACCGAGTAACTTTCCGCCAGGAACTCCGGATGTGCACTTTGATGGATTAAGCTTGATATCATACCTCCTGAGATTGGCAAATGTTTCAGCGAGGTCAGTCAACAGGTCGGAACCCTTCCGTGATTTGACCACAATATCATCCATGTACGCTTCCACATTCCGACTGATTTGAGTGAGCAAACACTTCTGAATCATCCTCATGAACATGGCTCCGGCATTTTTAAGGTTGAATGGCATGGTGACATAGCAGAAGCACCCGAATGGAGTGATGAAAGCTGTTTTAATCTCGTCGGGTCCATACAGACGGATCTGATGGTAACCGGAATAGGCGTCTAAAAAAGACAGGCGCTCACATCCCGCAGTTGAGTCGACTATTTGGTCGATGCGGGGGAGAGGAAAATGATCTTTCAGGCAGACCCGATTGATATGTTTGAAATCAATGCACATGCGAAGTGACTTGTCCTTCTTGGGGACCATGACAACATTGGCGAGCCACTCGGAGTGGTAAATCTCCCGGATAAACTCTGCTGCTAAGAGCCGAGCTACCTCCTCGCCAATGGCCTTTCTCTTCTGGACGACGGACCGTCGAAGATGTTCCTTGACAGGTTTCACCTTTGAGTCGACTCGTAGATGATGCTCAGCCAGCCCCCTGGGAACACCTGACATGTCAGTAGGCTTCCATGCGAAGATGTCCCAGTTCTCACGGAGGAACTGGATGAGCGCTTCTTCCTATTTGGAGTCGAGTGTTGTGGAGATATGAGTCGGAGCAGTACTGGGGTCAATCGAGTGAATGTGAACCAGCTTTGTCTCACCGGACAATTGAAACGCTGACTCTGTAGCGGGTTTCTTGGCTCGCAACAAATCACTCAGATCTGCAGTTTTCTGGTATTCCTGCAGCTCTACCACTGCCATCTGAGCATCGGCGATCTTTGAGCCTTTCTGAAAGCACTCTTCCGCCTTCTTCCGATTGCCAGTAATAGTGATCACACCTTTGGGACCAGGCATCTTCATTTTGAGGTACACATAGCATGGTCGAGCCATGAAACGTGCATAAGCTGGCCTGCCCAAAATAGCGTGATAAGCACTCTGGAAATCCACCACTTCAAACGTCAACTTTTCTTTGCGGTAATTCTTGGAATCACCTAAAACCACATCAAGAGCAATTTGGCCGAGTGACTCAGCCTTCTTCCCAGGAATGACTCCAGAAACTCATGTTGCTGGTACTGAGTCTGGACATCGGAATGCCCATCCCTTTCAATGTTTCTGCATACAATATATTCAGGCCACTGCCACCGTCCATCAAGACTTTAGTCAGTCGAGTGCCCTCGACGACTGGTTCGACTACCAAAGCTTGCCTCCCAGGGGTGGCTATGTGCGTTGGATGATTGGACTGGTCGAATGTGATGGCAGTCTGAGACCATTTCAGATAACTGGGCGTCACCGGGGCAACCATATTCACCTCTCGGTTTATAACTTTCAATCGACTTTTGCTTTCAACATCAGCAAAAATCATCATGGTGGAATTGACCTGGGGATATCCATCATCACTATCTTCTTTGTCTTCAACTTTGTCCGACTCCTTTTCCTTATCCTTGGACTGTTTTCCCTGGAATTGCTGGATCAAGAGCCGACACTGTCGAGTGGTATGTTTTAGATAAATGAATTTACCCTCCTCATCTTTCTTCGTATGAATGTGGCACGACAAATCCATTATGTCATTCCCTTCCTTGTCCTTCACCTTCTTAGGGTTCCAAGACCCTTTGGGCTTCCCTTTAAACTTTCCTTGAGTCACGGTCAAGGCTTCTCCAGGAGCAGCCGGCTCGGCTTTCCGCTTCTGCTTCCGACTGGAGTTTCCTCCCCTGGTTTCATGAGCGGCTGGCTTGTACTTGCCACTCCGGAGCCGATCCTCTTCTTCACCATTGGCATACTTGGTGGCAATCTCCATCATTCGACTTAGGGTCATGTCTCTGGTCCGACCGAATTTCAAACTTAGCTCTCTATTCTTAACGCCTTCCTTGAAGGCACAGACTGCCTGGTGATCAGATACATTCTCTACCGTGTGATGCAGTGTGATCCATCTCTGGATGTAATCTCAGAGTTTCATTCGACTTTTGCACACAAACCTGCAACTCTGTCAACCCTGCTGGTCGCTTGCAAGTTCCTTCAAATGTTCTGACAAACACTCGGGCAAGATCTTCCCAGGTGTAAATGCTGCTAGGTGCCAACTGATTCAGCCATGCTCTGGCCGAGCCCTCCAACATAAGAGGTAGGTGTTTCATGGCCACCTCATCATTGCCACCGCCAATCTGAACAGCCACTCGGTAGTCCTCAAGCAAAGTATCAGGCTTGGACTCACCAGTGAACTTACCGACTCCAGTCGCCAACCTGAAGTTGGGAGGAATCACCGCGGCCCTGATGGCTCTGCTAAAACACTCTGGTCTTGAGACGTGAACTCTACTGCTGGTGGGCACATCTCTGTCATGGCCTTCTCTGTGAGCTCTGTTCCTGTTGACCAAACCTTGAACGATAATGGATCTAGCATCAAAGCCTGGTTCTCTGGGGTCGACTGGACCCCTTTGCCCAACATTGTGCTGGCGTCTGTCATCTTGCTGTCGAGGAGCGTACAATCCACCCCTCGGGGGAGGAGTGGGCACTCGACGTCGATCATCACGATCGAATCGGTCATCATACTGATCACTCCGGCCTCCACGTCCCTCATGCCTCGGGGGCGATCTTGGGCTATGGGTCGACTGGACTGTATTCGCAGCGACGGATCTGCTGTCAATCCTATTCCACGACTGCGATACAGCTGAATTTTGATCTCCTGCTGCCCGGAGTAAATCTCTGATCTGAAGCAAGCCTCTGCCAGCCTCTGACTGGGAAGGCTGAATTGACTCTGCTATACGGGCTGTAGCTGCTAGATTCTGAATCGGAGTTCGATATATCTGAGTCGGTGGTGGAAAGAGATGACGTCGACTGGAACTCGTTGCCGCGCACGCTCGTCGAGTGCTCGCTGGAGGTTCTCTAGTCGAGTGCGCTCAGCCAAGTTGGCGAGACGCGCGTCTTCTAAGGCACGAGCCTCGGGGGTTTCTCCAATGATAGGAGTATGCAGCGCATCCATGTTCCAGCGGCAAAGTTCTTCCCTTTGTAGCGACGTGAGGGGCTCGGGCTGATATTCTTCGTGGGCGTGCGCCGGATCGCCTCCGCCATCAACTCCGTCAGTGCGGGGAAAACCGGGAGAACTGCGTGGTCCATTGACCATCATAACCTCCGCCGCCGGATCACTGCTGTCGCACTCGGATGCATCTCTACGGAGCCAGTCGATAGGTCAAACAGGCCGTAGAGAGATTCGTCGGGCTCGATCGCCGCGACTTGGGGAGTGGTTGACTGGCGAGCCACCGCGTGCCTCACCCACCGCTGAAGCCTCGACCGACCGGAGCGCTTGCACCGGCAGGAGACATGGAGGGAGGATGACATAGGGGTCGACCGATACTGGGTCGACGGTTGCCGCAGGAGGACGCCGCGGACGCACGCGCGGAAATGCGTCGCCCAGCGGACGGGGAGCGCGTCGATGTCGAGTGGAGCCTCCTAAAGCCAAGCTGAGTCGTCGGCGATGAACGTGAGCGCGCCGAGACGAATCTCGCGGCCCTCAACCAAAACTCTGCCTGAAACCATGATGAAGGAGATCGGAACAATCGCAACTTCTCCAATAGGTCGATAAGACACCTGCCCCATAGTGGGCGCCAACTGTCGTGGTTCTAAGTCTGACAGTAGAATAGGGGGGTAGGAATGGAGAGGCAAGATCCTAGCTATGGAGTAGTTGTATATGCAAGAGATTTACGAGTTCAGGCCCTTCTCGGAGGAAGTAACAGCCCTACGTCTCGGAGCCCGGAGGCGGTCGACTGGATTATATGCGTATGAGTTACAGGGGTGCGAACCCTTTACACTGAGGAGGGGGTGGCTTATATAGAGTTCGCCAGACCCCTCCAGCCCTCGTTATGCAGGGTTTAAAGTACATTAAGATCGGGGGTTACTGGTAACGCCCCACATAAAGTGCTATGATGACCATAAAAGCTACTTAATGACCGACAGTTTGTGTGAAGACTGGCTTTAGATCTCCTGGTGGTCGAGTGGTTGGCTTCATAGTCGAGTGTCTTCAAGTCCGTCGAATGGAATGCTTCTAGGTCGACTGACAGGTGGTTTCTTACAGAGATGTCCTTGGGGAGGGTATCTTGGACAGGTCCATGACCCTACCCTAGGTACATGGCTTCATCAACCGCTCCGATGGGGGACCAAGGTTCGGGCCATCGGGTACTTGAGCGACGGCTCATTGCCGCCCTCGAGGTGCTCGAGGATGAAGTGGAGCGTGCGCCCGGGGATGCCCCACCACAAGTAGTGGCCGTCAGTGTTGTGGCACCCCCTCACCATCGTGATGTTGGTGGAGGTCAGCTGCTCCTCTTGGCGGGGTTGGAAGTACGCCGCCCACTGCGTGTGGTTGTTGGCGGCGTACTCCGGGCGGCCCGCACCTCCTCCATCAGGGAGGCCCGAACGCGTGGGGTCTCACCGTGGAAGCGGTCGGCGTCGGGCTACGGGGGGGGGGGGGGGGGATGGGGAAACCTTCAGCGCTGAGCCTCCACTGCCCCGACACATGCATATCAGGCGGCGCCGGGTAGTTGGCCTCGTGGAGGAGGCAGGCTTCCCACTCATGCAGGTGGCGACGGGTCCTCTTCTTCCTCCTCCTCCTCCTCCTGCTCCTCCATCACTGGGGAATCGCTCTCCCATTGGCGGTTGTAGATACGGTTGTAGGCGGGGAGAGAAGAGAGAGAGAGAGACGAGATGGGGCGTCGGCGGCGAGAGAGGGACTGCGGGCGAAGGAGAGTGTGTCCACCTATGAGGGAGGGGGCATCTTTTATAGCGGCCGGGGAGCGGCAGACGTGTGTATCCATGGCGGGAGGGGAGGGGCGTGTCGCCTCGCCATTACTGCGCCGCCCGTGAGGAATAAATGGAAGGCTGACCGGTGGCAGCCTTGGCATTGATTCCCCACGGAAAAACGAGGCGATGAGGAAGACGAGACGTGGCTGGTCACTGATACGGCGGGTCCACCGGGCTTTCGCGCCAAAAGCGTTTCGCCCCGCGCCCCGGGCGCCTCCCCAGCGCGTCGGGTTCGGCCTGGGTACGCCGGCACCAAGTTCGGACCTAACCGATGAAAAATGGGCTTTTGGGGGCGCGACTGGGCTGTTTTTTTAGCGACGACGATAAAAAGGGCCTTGGGGGCCTGTTGGGGGGGGGGGGCGAGTCGAGATGCTCACCTTCCCTGCCCTCTCAGGCCATCAGGGTTTTTAGCCACCGGATCTCAGTTTCTGGTCGTTTTTAGCCGTCGGATGACTTGTCTAAACACGTAATTAATCGCGTGGGCTAGCTGTCCGAGGGAGGAGGCTACTCTGGTGGAAAAATCGGCCATCTCTGGTTGATCGGGCCAGGCAGGCCTTTTTGCAGTGGTTGGGGCAAGCACGACCCATCGGGAAAACACAGAAGATGTGCGATATGTCTAAAAAAAGGTGCGATGTCTTCTCTTCCCCGTCATTGTTGGTCCTCCTCCCGCAAGCCACTCCTGCGCGTGGCGGGGTTAGCGATGATGAGTGCACGGATCGAGGCGGGACGGAGGTAGCAGCTGATGCGGCAGGGAGATGGGATCGAAGCGACTGTTGAGTGACGACATAAGATGGCCCGCCGGCGGTGAAGCATCATTTCGTGGTAGCCATTCATGGCACGCTCAAGGGCGACAGGTCAGTACGAGCAGGCACCCCTCGGGAACAACTAGGATAGGCTCCGCTCCGCTCTACTATCACCGATTTCGGCCTCCGTCCCCGATTCCCTAACCTCAATCTCTTCCTCCTCGTCTAGCAGGTCATCGCACTCCACCGACGTGGACCTCGAGCGGCAGCGCACCTCCCCCGACTTTGAAACACGGAGCCAACCATGACTAGCAATGTTGTCCGCCGGCGGCGCCGCCAAACTCAGTATCCCCATGTGCACTGCCGTCCAGCATGGTCGTCGCCCTGCTGCACTTGCTCCATGCTGTCTACATGTACAACTCATTTCCCCCTTACGCAATATGCTTCAGACCAAAACACAGAAATCCCACAAGACTTGGCTGCACGACGGAATCACTATGTATGTTAGGAACAAGAATATCTCTGCCCCCAAATACTGATGATAGATACACTTGACTGAATCATGTGAGCTCATAGTATCTGTTTAAATTTTTTTCTACTTGTCCTAGGAATTCCAAATAAACTCAAATCTCTCTTATTTTTATGTATGATGGAATTGTATGTTGGTGATAATTTTTTAATCGATTCTTTCTCTTTTACAAAATTGAGCAGAAAGGAAAGAACAGAGCTTTTGCTTTAGTTTAACAGAGACGTTGGAACATGGAAGACATCAATTCTGTCAAAGGAATGGATGCCCAAGTGTTTTGTGCGTTTACTTCTGTGGGGAAATCACATGAAGAAAATTCAAGAATCAGTTGCCTAATAAGGTTTACAAAACATCTAAGCATTTCTCTTATTTTTTTTATGTATTCATTGCTCATTTTTAATTCCTCTCTTCGTCTCTTGAAATTAGTACAAAAACCAAACATCTTTCCAGACTGTTGTGCAGAAACTATATTCATAGCTGGCATGCACAACGAGGATGGTTATCTACTTCTTTAAGTCATCCAATATCACATTAATCCCTCAAGAATCAGTTTAACAAGGTTTACTAAACATCTATGCATTTCTATTATTTATTTTATGTATTAACTGCTCATTTTTAATTTCTCTCTTCATCTCTTGAAATTAGTACAAAAATCAAACATCTTTCAAAACTGTTGTGCATAACTATATTTGAAGCTGGCATGCACAATGAGGATGGTTATCTACTTCTTTAAGTCATCCAATTCACATTAATTACTTTTGTGGCACCTTCTGATATAAGATGGATTCACTATTTTTTTAGAAGGAAGTGAGCCTCCTTTGTTTACCTAGATTCTTCAGCACGGAATCTGCAAAATCATCTACATTTTCTCTTTCCTTTTCCATGAGTTATTTGGTCTTAGTTTATATGCAGATTGCACAAGTTAATGTTCTCAGTGATTGGGCGGGCACCTAAATACAATTACTTAGTTTCAGAGAGAAATTGAATCGTGCTCGGGTTTTGTCTTCCTTGCAGATGCATACCAAAATAAGCTTGACATTTTAAAGGATGGAATTCGAGCAATTTTTGACCAATCTGAGTTTTTTTAAAATAATATCACTACAAACCTTGCTCTATTTTTAGAAAAGACGAGCACAGTGCGTGGGGGAGTGTTTTACAAATCACAAACCTGAACGTGACATTGTCCTCTGAAATTGTTATCTTGCCTGAATTTGTCTTCTATCATCCATCAGTTGGCGTACCATAAATCTTCTTTGTTCAATAGAACCCAATTGTATATCGGTGATAGTTTTTAATTAATTCTCTATTTTACAAAATTGAGCAGAAAGAAAGAACATAGCTTTTGGTTCAAGCCTTTTACTTGATTTTTTCACTCTGTGATCCATAGATTATGTTTACTCTGCAGTTTATAATGTACTTTGTTTAACCAATCTTATATTGTGATGAGGCGTTATATAAGTTAAGAGCCAAGTTAAAAAAGGGGTCCTCTCCTACCATTGCTTTACTTGGCTATTTTCTATTGCCGCCCTAAATATAGGCAGGTTAAACAAATGTAATTTCAATGTTTCTCTGGCACTATGCTTTTTGACAGAATGTTTTATCACTATTTTTAGAAATCCATTCATTCAATTGCAACAATAGATGGGCGCGGCAACGCACGCCATCAAAGTTCTAGTAGTTCATGTTGAAGGACCTCTGATTCACAACCACAATAGTAGAGTAAATAACTTGGTAGTTTCATGTTTAATAACTTCTATTTTGATACTGTTTTGACAGCTTGATAGAAAAGCTTGACAGGATAACATGGTTACAACTAACAGTTTGGCGGCCTAAATCAAGCATGTTCCTTCTCCCCTTGCATGATTAATATACAACCAACTCTATGATCTATCTCAAATATTTCCAGTCACTGAAAAGTATCTACCCAAATATGAATCTTCAGACCAGACCAAGGAGAACTGTACTTTTTATGGTTGTAGATCTGAGAGGTGGCACGTTTGGATGGCAGATGTTCTTCTGCCGGCGAACTCAGCGAAGGCAACATTGGACGGTTCAAATGTTGCTAATTGGAACTTGGTGCTTCTTATAGGTGCTAATTTGAACCTGTTGCTAATCAAATGTTTGATTTTAAAATAATAGATATGTTCAAGTATTTTGCTAACTGTTGTTTCTAATTTGCTCTTGAATATAAAGACTGAAGTTTGTTGCTTTTGCTCAGCCTGGTGCAACTTGACTAGTACTCGGCTTACAATGTTTTTCCTGTGGTGACTCATAATAATTACAAATCTACATTTGTAGAGATTCCGTATCTAGTTAAGATTACTAGGCAATCATACTCTAGAAACCTATCTCATTATATTTACTGTATTCTCACCCTTAAGAACCATCTAAAAAGATATTTAAAAGTCACAAAAGTGAACATGTTTTTAAATTCAAAAGAACCATAAATTCAAAAAATGTTTCATGTTAAAAAATCAGAATTCCAAAATTCTGTTTTTATTTTAAAACAATGGTCGAAATATTTCAAATTTTTGTTCATGTTTTTTTTTTGAAAATTATTTTTCCAAAATGTGCTCGAAATTTGTTCAATAATTTCAATAAATGTTCAATTTTTTAAAATATCAGAATTTCTATTTTTTTCACGTTTCCAGAAAATTCTGCAAGTTTTTCAACATTTGATTGAAATTTCTAAAGTTGCTGACACTTTTCTATAAATCTTTGAAAATTGAAAAAATTCTCGTAATTTCAAAACTTTCACGCTTTCATAATTTTTTTGAAATCTTAGAAATTGTCAAAAAAATTCAAAAAAATAAACTTCAATTTTTTGGAAATTTCCTTGGCAAATGTTTGAATCAGAATCTAGAGTAAGGCGGTGCAGTACTTTGACGAGCTACAGTGCACCGATACAGCGTGGTATTAGTTGGCTAGGCTGCCAATGGGCCGTCCCAGTTGGTTGCCCGCCTGTGTGTGTCCTGGAGCTATACGACGCGGAATGCGTCATATAGGACGTCCGCGCCCCTGTTCCGACCGTTGGTGCGTGGCCTCCACTTACCAAAGTTGTTCTTCAACTGGAAAGAGAGAAAAAAACTCAGCCCAGTAGCCCACGCAATCGTCACGAAGCAGCAGTCGTCCGTCTCCGTCTCCAATCCGCCGCCGCCGCCCCCGCCCCCTCATCCCCGTCTCTCCCAATCTTTTCCCTCTCAAGCATCCCGTCGCTTCCGCCGTCGGCCGATTGATCTTCCGTCGTCCCTCCCCGCACTCACGCACGCGTACACCCATCTTCCTCGCTCGCCTGGTTCCGTGGTTCGTGTACGATTCAGAGCGGAGTAGGGGATCAATTGATGTCAGGTTCGGCTTCCATCCAAACCGGCCGCCGGCCAGTCCACCGAGGCGAGAGTCCATGTTGACCACGCGAACCCTAGACGCCACGGAGATGCTCCATCTCCGCCGCCTCGCCCAGTTCTTGCTCGCCTCAGCTCGCGGCGATGGAGCAGGACGCGCCGCCCGTCCTCTCGCGCCAGGCCCAGGACGACGGCGCCGTGGACGGCTGGGCACGGAACGACAGCGAGCCCCCTCTAGTACGGCGCTCAGGAGGAGTGCCCCGAGGTCGTAGACTCCTCCTTGCCGGTGCTTCCGCGGCCACGTCTCCACTGCCGCCTCCGCGTGCGCGACCCTCAAAGACGACTGTGCGTGCCCTTCAACTCCCTGTCTGGTATCCATCGATTGTATTGTCATTTGTTTCTGATCTGAGTATCCAAATCCATGGATGGTGGCAGTGGTGGGGAGGAGCCCTGCGACGACCCCGACGGCGCCTGCTCCCCCGACCACAACCACTGCGTCCAAGAAAGGTACTGAACCAACCACACACACCCCCTTCAAGAATCAAAACAACCATACATGCTGCCATGAACGACAATACATTACATTGCGTTGTTAGGACAAGTGAAGCCATATGGTAGTAACGATTAATAAGATTAGCAGCCTTGGATGCAGTGAAGTAGCTAGAGAATTTCAGAATTCAGACTGTTGCTGCTATAGATCTACTCTGCTCGGCCATTTGGTAACTAAATGGCAATGCAGCAGTTGTGTGGTTCACGGTTTATGCAGCAGCTAGCCGTTCTTCTACCGATCTATTGCTCGGTGATCAATTGTGTGTGGTTGGTTAATTTACTGGGTAAACTGCGCAACTCAGTAGCATGCACACCTGAATGCGCTGGGATGACTGAAAAAGTCACATGTTCAGTCAGTTATCCCCTGCCAGCCTATGGCTATGCTTTCCAGCGTTTTCCTTATAATTTCCACATGTTATGTGCAGGCACATGGATTGGGGATATGTACTTCGGTTTGGGTTTAAAGGGGCAAGCTTTGAGCATTTGTATCAACTATCAAGGATCTCAAGTTGACATGGATCGCTCTATGATCAAGTGCATTATGGTGCTATGATGATTGTGACAGAAGCTGTTAGCTGCAGAAGCAATCGCTATGTAAGTGTGACGTCTCTATTGATCCTTCTTTGTTTATTTTTCAAATCATTAATATTTCCATTGCTTTCCTTCTTGCATAATTGCTCTAATCTCTGGAAATTTTGTACTGATAAAAAATGCTAGTATATGCAGCTGTGGTCATGAAATTGTATTGAGCAGAATATGAAAAAGGTCATTTGATTAATGGAATAGATTATGCTTTAACTCTGTTCAAGACAGGTCTCAGCTGTGATAATGAAATTGTTCTGACTTCTGAGCAGAACAGGAAAATCATTTGATTAATGGAATAGATTATGCCTTAACTCTGTTCAAGATAGGTCTCAACTGTGATAATGAAATTGTAGTGAACAAAACAGGAAATATGTTACTTTTTTAATGGAATACATTATGCCTGAACTCTGCTCGTGACAGGTCTCAGCTCCAATATTAAAAATCAGTGCACCTGAATTAGGACACAATTTTTCTCATCTGGAACTGCGCTTTAAGGTGTTTGGTCTTAAAGCTACGCTCCTGAATACAATGTGATATAAAAGGTTCATGAAATCACCAGGTATGGAAATGCTTGACCATTTTTGTAAATTACTTAGTACGATATTATCAGTTTGTTTTTTGTATTATTTCCCAGTTCTCTTGCAGTACTATTCAACAACCTATCTTCCTGCCTACTAGATAAAAGAGGGTTTTTGTTTACTTAACATGGTTGCTTGATTAACATAGTCATGGTTTCTGTTAGTTATTTTTTCCACTACCAAAGCAACAATTATCTTCCTACCTACCAGATATACTACTACTTGATTGCTTAGTTACCGGCTTAAGAAGCTTCACGATTCTTTTATACGATATTAAAAAAAATGAGTTCTAACTTTGTGGAAAGACACACACAGTTCTGATGTTCTGGGGCCAATGTTCATTTCTAGAGGCAAATACTCTCAGATTTCTTAGTGAACTATAATCCCATCTAGATAACCCCCCTCGATATAGCTCCCTTTATTTGCACGACACAATCTAGCATATGACGGTTCTGATTTGGATTGTGCGTGTTTCTCCAAAAACTAGGATTATATACCTGAGAACAAACAAATAACGTTATAAACTTACCTCAAAGCCTATGGGTTGACTGAAGCTTGATAAATAGTTTCAGATGCACTATGGTCTCGTAACGGTAGAAATAAACTTTGAGGGAAAGAGAACCACAAGTATAGGTGACTGCATAGTAGAAGACGTGTAATCGTGTTGCACTATAGTGTCTATAGAAGCCGACAAAATCAGAGACATCCTAAATTTTGTTTTCTGTTCTTGTCAGTTATGAAAAGAAACATTAACTCTTGGATTATCAGTAAGGGAATATGCCTTATTAGCACACTCTTATGGTGGTTATTATGAGCCTTCACAAAGGCAATGTACTTAGAGTCATCGCAGTGATGATCGACATATAGGAGAGTTTGATCACGAGTTGAAAGGTGGACAAGAAGTGTAGGATCATGAGCACTCGGCGAAAACTTGCCGCAATCACCACTGAGACAAAATGCTCAAACTAGGCACGAGGGGTTTGCTTAAGGCCATAAAAGAGCGATGAAGACGACAAACCATGCCATTAGGAAGAGAATACCCAGGTGGTGGGTATATGTAGACCTCATGCAACAGGGAGGAAGAGAAACGATATCCCACATGCCTATGCGCGCAAGAGCAACAATCTCGTCTACAATCGCATGCTGCTGTTCATGGTGAACAAATGCGTCATACTAAGAAGTCGTCTCGAGAAAAGCGACACTAGAATAACCAATAACCATAGGGCCAATAGGCAGAAGCGAGAGAGCTCGGAAGCCATAAGTAGGCCGAGCTTTAGGCGGTGCGTTGCCAACAGGAAAGGCCATAGTAGTCGAGGGAGATGGCTCGTTAGAAGGATCGACAACACGTGGACCACAAGTGTAGTGAAGAAGATGATAAGGCGGAATCATCGGGGAAACCTCATGGATGAGCAAGGTGAGGTAGCCTCAGGTAATGAACGAGGTGGGGAAGCCGCATGTGGCGACTTGTGGGGTCTATAACAGTAGTACGGGAGGATAAGCTGGGATAGGTGGGCGAGGGCAATAAATGAGTGATAAGTGTATCAGGAAAATTGAAGGAAGAAATATCGTCAATGGGGGAGGCCGAACGAGAGGATGGACTCGGATAGAAAGGACGAGACTCAATCAAAAGTCACATATCAAGAAATACCCATCCGATGACTAACAAGATCCCAACATCGATAGCCCTTATGCTTATCACTGCAATTTAAGAAGACACATTCAACAGATTGATCAAATAGTTTGGTGCATGAAGAACGTAGCAAACACAACCAAACTAATGAAGTGTTGAGTAGTTAGGAGAGAATGCTCACAAAGACACTCGAGAGGAATGTCGCCCTGTAGAGCTGAGGAAGGATGAATGTTGATGAGATAGGTGGCTACGGTCATCAACACGGTAGCCGCCTCACGAAGGTGACGATGCTTGCGCTCAACAACCCCATTCTAAGCATGAGCACCAGGACAAGAGAACTGAGCAAGTGTGTTTTGCTCAACAAGGAATCTGCGCAACAAATGAGAGAGATACACACAAGCAGAATCTGCGCGAAAGACATGGATAGTAGTGTAAAACTGGGTATGAACCAAGGCGGCAAACTTCTTATAGATAGATAAGACCTCACTACAAGGCATAAAATATATCGACTTGTGTCGAGAGAAATAATTGTAAAGATAATGTAGTGGCGATGGCCTCTTTTCGAGGCGAAGAGAGCTGGGTCCCAAACATTAGAGTGAACAAGATTGAAAGGACGCCGAGACACAGTCTCGCTACGAGGATACAATAACTGAACATGTTAACCTAGCAGACAAACTTGACTTCTAAAGTTACATTGCGATACAGATCCTAGAATACCACATCGTTCTAAGGATGAGAGACTAGAGCCACACATGTGACTGAGACGATGACGCCACAAAGAGTCGGTAGACAAGGCAAGAGAGTCGAAGAGACTGGCGGATGTGGTAGCGAAGGGAAGGCGTAGCCTGGCAAGCTTCAGTGGCCGTGCGAGTCACAGCATCGAGGGCCAACACCAAGTAGAGCACCTGTGCGCCGATCCTAAATTAGAACAAGAGCCAAAGTCAAGAATATTGGAGTAATAGAAATATTGTTTGTGTTAGGTTCAATGATACATTTGCTTCGATTTCAGGACGAAGTTAAACTTGAGATTGGGCACTTGGATTTGTGATATTTTGACATGAGCTTGAAACTGGAGAACTTTAGGGTGTAGCATGATGAACCTGAGATATATTTAATTTATATAGGTATAGTATGATTAGCATGAATGCGGTATTTGTGGACTATTGGATCATCTTGGATATTACTAGTCGGATTCTAGGTTAAAGATAACTTGAGCAGTTGGATTTGTGATATTTTGACCTAAGCTTGGTAGCTTGTATGTGCCCCATATGGCTATGAGCATGCAGATGATACAATCGTAGTTGGTAGACCGTGATGATTTTGCTAACCGTCCCCAAGAATGTTAAAAGTACAAGATCATCATGGGAGGATGATTTAGATTAATTAGAATAGATTACAATTTCAGTGGTACGAGCCTTGTTGGAGCAGCTGATATTGCTTTTATTATGTTTTTGTGCTCCTTCAGATGCAGTAGTAGGAGGGTAGGACTTATGAAGTGATACTATATTGGTGGATAAATAGATCTTTAATAACCTTGAAACTGGAGAACTTTAGGGTTGGACTTATGAAGTTTTGATTTACTTACATGATTGTGATCTTGAAAAAAATCTGGTGGATAAATAACTTCTAATTTTTTGGATCTATAGTCATCCAGTGGAAGCTTGCTTCATACTGGACTTAGATAACCATGATAATGGGCTTGGTTGAATCATAGTTATGATTTGTACTAGATGCACACTTTTAGAGGTTGAAACTAGAGAACTTTAGGGTGTAATACGATCAATCGGAGATATATTGGATTTAATATGAATATAATATGATCAGCATGATTCTGAAAATTGATGGAAGAAAACAAAGATATTGGAGTAATAGAAATGTTGTTTATGTTAGGTTCAATGATATATCTGCTCGGATTCTAGTTCTAGGTCAAAGTTAAACTTGAGATTGGGCACTTGGATTTGTGATATTTTGACATGAGCTTTAAAACTGGAGAACTTTAGGGTGTAGCTTGATCAACCTGAGATGTATTGAATTTATATAGATATAGTATGTTTAGCATGAATGCGGTATTGGTGGACTATTGTATGATCTTGGATATTACTAGTTGGATTCTAGGTTGGAGATAACATGAGCACCTGGATTTGTGATATTTTGACCTAAGCTTAGTAGCTTGTATGCGCCCCATATGGATATGAGCATGGAGAGAATACAATGGATTGTAGTTTGTAGACTTTGATGATTTGCTAGCCCTCTCCAAGAATGTTACGAGTACAAGATCATCATGGGAGGATGATTTGGATTAATTAGAATAGATGATAATTTTAGTCGTATGAGCCTTGTTGGAGCAACTGATTTCGCTTTTATTATGTGTTTGTGCTCCTTTAGATGCAGCAGAAGAAGGAGGCTAGTAGTTATGACGTGATATTATATTGGTGGATAAATACATCTTTGACAACGTTGGAACGGTTTGGATTTACTTAGATGATTGTGATCTTGAAAACAAATCTGGTGGGTAAATAACTTCTAATATTTGGATCTATAGTAATCCGGTGGAGGCTGAGGTAGTTGGAGAGGACCGATGAGAAAGCACATGAGAAGCTTTACTCGATCTCTTAAAGACCGACATTGTCGCATGACTTGGCACAAAGCCTGATGCGGCTGACAGGGTTTTCACCCTCTCCCACACCTCATGTGCATTGTTCATTCCTGCCAATTCGGCTGGGTGTCCTTTCCTTGTTTACGAGTTCCGTGCCAATGACTTGATCCGGCATCACACGTTCTCCTGCCGTGCATCCTTGGCCTTGGCGGTAGGTAACGTCGTGCTCTCGGGTTGTGTCTCGTGGGTTAGCCATTGCGGTGCCGACTGCCTGTGTGGCTATGGCGGCGCTCAGCAGGAAAACACGAGATGTGGGATTGAGGCATCACACATAGTAACCCGAAGCCAGGCAAAGGATGCTGGTCGGACTGGCAGGGAGCGGATTACACCTGAGGTATGGTGGAAGGGATGAAAACGTTGGTGGGAGCCAAGCGTCGAGGGGATGATGATTGGGGAAGGTGGGAAGATGATTGGATCATAGTTATGATCACTACTAGATTCACACCGTTTGAGATTAAAACTGGAGAACTTTAGTGTGTAGTATGATCAATTGGAGATATATTGGATTTATATGTGTAATATGATCTGCGTGATTGTGAAAATTGATGGACTATTACATTATCTTGGATTGAACTAGTAGAAAGAAAACAAAAATATTGGAGTAACAGAAATGTTGTTTGTGTTAGATTCAAATGTTTAATGATATATGTGCTTGGATTCTAGGTCGGAGTTAAACTTGAGATAGGGCACTTGGACTTGTGATATTTTGACAGCTTGAAACTAGAGAACTTTAGGGTGTAGCATGATCAACCTGAGATGTATTGGATTTATATATGTATAGTATGATTAGCATGAATGCGGTATTGGTGGACTATTGGATGATCTTGAATATTACTAGTTGGATCCTAGGTTGGAGACGACTTGAGCACTTGGATTTGTGATATTTGGCCTAAGCTTAGTAGCTTGAATGTGCTCCATATGGATATGAGCATGGAGATGAAACAAATGGATCTTAGTTGGTAGACTTTGATGATTTCGCTAGCCCTTCCCAAGAATGTTACAAATACAAGATTATCATGGGACGATGATTTGGATTAATTAGAATAGATGCCAATTTCAGGGGTATGAGCCTTGTTGGAGCACCTGATCTTGCTTTTATTATGTGTTTGTGCTCCTTTAGATGCAGTAGTGGGAGGAGAGTAGTACTTATGAAGTGATATTATATTGGTGGATAAATAGATCTTTAGTAACCTTGGAACAATTTGGATTTACTTCGTTGATTGTGATCTTGAAAAAAAATCTGATGGATAAGCAAATTCTAATTTTTCGATCTATAGTAGTGATCCAGTGAAAGCTTGCTTTGTACTGGATGATAACCATGATAGTGAGCTTGTTTGTATCATAGTTATGATTTGTACTAGATGCACACCTTTAGAGATTGAAACTGGAGAACTTTAGGGTCTAGTATGATCAATCAGACATATATTGGATTTACATGTGTAAATGTGATCAACAGGATTGTGAAAATTGATGGACTATTACATCATCTTGGATTGAATTAGTAGGTAGAAATCAAAGATATTGATGTAATAGAAATGTCTGTGGAAGGTTCAATGATATATTTGCTTGGATTCTAGGTCGTAGTTAAACTTGAGATTGGGCACTTGGATGATGTTTTCACATGAGCTTGAAGCTAGAGAAGTTTAGGGTGTAGCATGATCAACTTGAGATGTATTGAATTTATATAGGTATGGTATGATTAGCATGAATGCGCTATTGGTGGACTATCGGATCATCTTTGATATTACTAGTTGGATTCTAGGTTAGAGATAACTTTGGATTCTAGGTAATAGTTATGACATGATACTATATTAATGGATGAATACATCTTTGATAACTTTTGAACAATTTGGATTAACTTAGATGATTGTGATCTTCAAAAAAGAATTTAGTGGATAAATAACTTCTAATATTTGGATCTATAGTGATCTTGTGGAGGCTGAGGTAGTTGCAGAGGAGCGATGAGAAAGCACATGAGAAGCTTTACTCGATCTCCTGAAGATCGACATTGCCGCACGGCTTGGCGCAAAGCCCTATGCGGCTGACAGGGTTTTCACCCTCTCCCACACCTCATGTGCATTGTTCATTCCCGCCAATTCGGCTTGGTGTCCTTCCCTTGTTTGCGAGTTCCGTGCCAATGACTTGATCCAGCATCACACGTTCTCCCGCCGTGCGTCCTTGGCCTTGGCGGTAGGTAACGTCGTGCTCTCGGGCTGTGTCTCTTGGGTTAGCCATTGCGGTGCCGACTGCCTGTGTGGCTATGGCGGCGCCCAGCAAGGAAACACGAGAAGTGGGATTGAGGCATCGCACATAGTAACATGAAGCCAGGAAAGGATGCCGGTCGGACTGGCAAGGAGCGGATTGCACATGAGGTATGACGGAAGGGATGAAAACGTTGTTGGGAGTGGACTGTACTTGGAGCCAAGCGTCGAGGGGATGGCGATTGGGTAAGGCGGGAAAATGGTTGGATCATAGTTATATTACTACTAGATTCACACCTTTAGAGATTGAAACTTGCGAACTTTAGGGTGTAGCATGATCAACCTGAGATGTATTTGATTTATGTGTAATCCGATTCGGTATAGGTGGACTATTGGATGGTCTTGGATATTACTAGTTGGATTCTAGGTTGGAGATAACTTGAGCACTTGGATTTGTGACATTTTGACCTAAGCTTAGTACCTTGTATGTGCCCCATATGGATATGAGCATGGAGATCATACAAACGAATCATAGTTGGTAGACTTTGATGGTTTTGCTAGCCCTCCCCAAGAATGTTACGAGTACAAGATCATTGGAGGATGATTTGGATTAGTTAGAATAGAATTTCAGTGGTATGAGCCTTGTTGGAGTAGTTGATCTTGCCTTTATTATTTGTTTGCGCTCCTTTAGATGCACTAGTAGGAGGGTAGTACTTATGAAGTGATATTATATTGGTGGATAAATAGATCTTTAATAACCTTGGAACAGTTTGGATTTAGTTAGGTGACTGTGATCTTGAAAAAAATTCGTATACAAAAAAATTCTAATTTTTGGATCTATACTCATCTAGTGGAAGCTTGCGTTATACTGGACTTAGATAACCATGATAGTGAGCTTGGTTGGATCATAGTTATGATTTGTACTAGATGCACACCTTTAGAGATTGGAACCTGAAACCTTTAGAGGTTGGATCATAGTTAGAGATGCACACCTTTAGAGATTGGAGATATATTGGATTTGCATGAGTATAATATGAATTGTGAAAATTGATGGGCTATTACATCATCTTGGATTGAAATAGTTGAAAGGAAACAAAGATATTGGAGTAATAGAAACGTTGTTTGTGTTAGGTTCAATTATATATCTGCTTGGATTCTCTGTCGGAGTTAAACTTGAGATTGGACACTTGGATTTCTGATATTTTCACATGAGCTTGAAACTGGAGAACTTTAGGGTGTAGCATGATCAACCTGAGATATATTGGATTTATATAAGTATAACATGAATTTGGTATTGGTGGACTATTGGATCATCTTGGATATTACTAATTGGATTATAGGTTGGAGATAACTTGAGCACTTGGGTTTGTGATATTTTAACCTAAGCTTTGTAGCTTGTATGTGCCCCATATGGACATGAGCATGAAGATGATACAAACGGATTGTAGTTGGTTGACTTTGATGACTTTGATGATCAACCTGAGATGTATTAGATTTATATCTGTAATATGATTCGGTGTTGGTGGACTATTGTATGGTCTTGGATATTACTAGTTGGATTCTAGGTTGGAGATAACTTGAGCACTTGGATTTGTGACATTTTGACCTAAGCTTAGTACCTTGTATGTGCCCCATATGGATATGAGCATGGAGATGATACAAACGAATCGTAGCTGGTAGACTTTGATGGTTTTGCTAGCCCTCCCCAAGAATGTTACGCGTACAAGATCATTGGAGGATAATTTGGATTAATTAGAGTAGAATTTCAGTGGTATGAGCCTTGTTGGAGTAGCTGATCTTGCCTTTATTATTTGTTTACGCGCCTTTAGATGCACTAGTAGGAGGGTAGTACTTACGAAGTGATATAATATTGGTGGATAAATAGATCTTTAATAACCTTGGAACAGTTTTGATTTAGTTAGGTGATTGTGATCTTGAAAAAAAACTCGTAGATAAATAAATTCTAATCTTTGGATCTAGTCATCTAGTGGAAGCTTGCGTTATACTGGACTTAGATAACCATGATAGTGAGCTTGGTTGGATCATAGTTATGATTTGTACTAGATGCACACCTTTAGAGATTGGAACTTGAGACCTTTAGAGGTTGGATCATAGTTAGAGATGCACACCTTTAGAGATTGGAGATATATTGGATTTGCATGAGTATAATATGAATTGTGAAAATTGATGGACTATTACATCATCTTGGATTGAAATAGTTGAAAGGAAACAAAGATATTGGAGTAATAGAAATGTTGTTTGTGTTAGGTTCAATTATATATCTGCTTGGGTTCTAGGGCGGAGTTAAACTTGAGATTGGACACTTGGATTTCTGATATTTTCGCATGAGCTTGAAACTGGAGAACTTTAGGGTGTAGCATGATCAACCTAAGATATATTGGATTTATATAAGTATAGCATGAATGTTGTATTGGTGGACTATTGGATCATCTTGGATATTACTAGTTGGATTATAGGTTGGAGATAACTTGAGCACTTGGATTTGTGATATTTTAACCTAAGCTTAGCAGCTTGTATGTGCCCCATATGGACATTAGCATTAAGATGACGGATTGTAGTTGGTTGACTTTGATGACTTTGATGATCAACCTGAGATGTATTAGATCATCTTGGATTGAAATAGTTGAAAGGAAACAAAGATATTGGAGTAATAGAGATGTTGTTTGTGTTAGGTTCAATTATATATCTGCTTGGGTTCTAGGGCGGAGTTAAACTTGAGATTGGACACTTGGATTTCTGATATTTTGGCATGAGCTTGAAACTGGAGAACTTTAGGGTGTAGCATGATCAACCAGAGATATATTGGATTTATATAAGTATAGCATGAATGTTGTATTGGTGGACTATTGGATCATCTTGGATATTACTAGTTGGATTATAGGTTGGAGATAACTTGAGCACTTGGATTTGTGATATTTTAACCTAAGCTTAGCAGCTTGTATGTGCCCCATATGGACATGAGCATTAAGATGACGGATTGTAGTTGGTTGACTTTGATGACTTTGATGATCAACCTGAGATGTATTAGATTTATATCTGTAATATGATTCGGTGTTGGTGGACTATTGTATGGTCTTGGATATTACTAGTTGGATTCTAGGTTGGAGATAACTTGAGCACTTGGATTTGTGACATTTTGACCTAAGCTTAGTACCTTGTATGTGCCCCATATGGATATGAGAATGGAGATGATACAAACGAATCGTAGCTGGTAGACTTTGATGGTTTTGCTAGCCCTCCCCAAGAATGTTACGCGTACAAGATCATTGGAGGATAATTTGGATTAATTAGAGTAGAATTTCAGTGGTATGAGCCTTGTTGGAGTAGCTGATCTTGCCTTTATTATTTGTTTACGCGCCTTTAGATGCACTAGTAGGAGGGTAGTACTTACGAAGTGATATAATATTGGTGGATAAATAGATCTTTAATAACCTTGGAACAGTTTTGATTTAGTTAGGTGATTGTGATCTTGAAAAAAACTCGTAGATAAATAAATTCTAATCTTTGGATCTAGTCATCTAGTGGAAGCTTGCGTTATACTGGACTTAGATAACCATGATAGTGAGCTTGGTTGGATCATAGTTATGATTTGTACTAGATGCACACCTTTAGAGATTGGAACTTGAGACCTTTAGAGGTTGGATCATAGTTAGAGATGCACACCTTTAGAGATTGGAGATATATTGGATTTGCATGAGTATAATATGAATTGTGAAAATTGATGGACTATTACATCATCTTGGATTGAAATAGTTGAAAGGAAACAAAGATATTGGAGTAATAGAAATGTTGTTTGTGTTAGGTTCAATTATATATCTGCTTGGGTTCTAGGGCGGAGTTGAACTTGAGATTGGACACTTGGATTTCTGATATTTTCGCATAAGCTTGAAACTGGAGAACTTTAGGGTGTAGCATGATCAACCTGAGATATATTGGATTTATATAAGTATAGCATGAATGTTGTATTGGTGGACTATTGGATCATCTTGGATATTACTAGTTGGATTATAGGTTGGAGATAACTTGAGCACTTGGATTTGTGATATTTTAACCTAAGCTTAGCAGCTTGTATGTGCCCCATATGGACATGAGCATTAAGATGACGGATTGTAGTTGGTTGACTTTGATGACTTTGATGATCAACCTGAGATGTATTAGATTTATATCTGTAATATGATTCGGTGTTGGTGGACTATTGTATGGTCTTGGATATTACTAGTTGGATTCTAGGTTGAAGATAACTTGAACACTTGGATTTGTGACATTTTGACCTAAGCTTAGTACCTTGTATGTGCCCCATATGGATATGAGAATGGAGATGATACAAACGAATCGTAGCTGGTAGACTTTGATGGTTTTGCTAGCCCTCCCAAGAATGTTACGCGTACAAGATCATTGGAGGATAATTTGGATTAATTAGAGTAGAATTTCAGTGGTATGAGCCTTGTTGGAGTAGCTGATCTTGCCTTTATTATTTGTTTACGCGCCTTTAGATGCACAGGGTAGTACTTACGAAGTGATATAATATTGGTGGATAAATAGATCTTTAATAACCTTGGAACAGTTTTGATTTAGTTAGGTGATTGTGATCTTGAAAAAAACTCGTAGATAAATAAATTCTAATCTTTGGATCTAGTCATCTAGTGGAAGCTTGCGTTATACTGGACTTAGATAACCATGATAGTGAGCTTGGTTGGATCATAGTTATGATTTGTACTAGATGCACACCTTTAGAGATTGGCACTTGAGACCTTTAGAGGTTGGATCATAGTTAGAGATGCACACCTTTAGAGATTGGAGATATATTGGATTTGCATGAGTATAATATGAATTGTGAAAATTGATGGACTATTACATCATCTTGGATTGAAATAGTTGAAAGGAAACAAAGATATTGGAGTAATAGAAATGTTGTTTGTGTTAGGTTCAATTATATATCTGCTTGGGTTCTAGGGCGGAGTTAAACTTGAGATTGGACAATTGGATTTCTGATATTTTCGCATGAGCTTGAAACGGGAGAACTTTAGGGTGTAGCATGATCAACCTGAGATATATTGGATTTATATAAGTATAGCATGAATGTTGTATTGGTGGACTATTGGATCATCTTGGATATTACTAGTTGGATTATAGGTTGGAGATAACTTGAGCACTTGGATTTGTGATATTTTAACCTAAGCTTAGCAGCTTGTATGTGCCCCATATGGACATGAGCATTAAGATGACGGATTGTAGTTGGTTGACTTTGATGACTTTGATGATCAACCCGAGATGTATTAGATCATCTTGGATTGAAATAGTTGAAAGGAAACAAAGATATTGGAGTAATAGAGATGTTGTTTGTGTTAGGTTCAATTATATATCTGCTTGGGTTCTAGGGCGGAGTTAAACTTGAGATTGGACACTTGGATTTCTGATATTTTGGCATGAGCTTGAAACTGGAGAACTTTAGGGTGTAGCATGATCAACCAGAGATATATTGGATTTATATAAGTATAGCATGAATGTTGTATTGGTGGACTATTGGATCATCTTGGATATTACTAGTTGGATTATAGGTGGAGATAACTTGAGCACTTGGATTTGTGATATTTTAACCTAAGCTTAGTAGCTTGTATGTGCCCCATATGGACATGAGCATGAAGATGATACAAACGGATTGTAGCTGGTTGACTTTGATGACTTTGATGATCAACCTGAGATGTATTAGATTTATATGTGTAATATGATTCGGTGTTGGTGGACAATTGGATGGTCTTGGATATTACTAGTTGGATTCTAGGTTGGAGATAACTTGAGCACTTGGATTTGTGACATTTTGACCTAAGCTTAGTACCTTGTATGTGCCCCATATGGATATGAGCATGAAGATGATAGAAGCGAATCGTAGTTTGTAAACTTTGATGGTTTTGCTAGCCCTCCCCAAGAATGTTACGAGTACAAGATCATTGGAGGATAATTTGGATTAATTAGAATAAAATTTCAGTGGTATGAGCCTTGCTGGAGTAGCTGATCTTACCTTTATTATTTGTTTGCGCTCCTTTAGATGCACTAGTAGGAGGGTAGTACTTATGAAGTGATATTATATTGGTGGATAAATGGATCTTTACTAACCTTGGAACAGTTTGGATTTAGTTAGGTGATTGTGATCTTGAAAAAATCTCGTAGATAAATAAATTCTAATTTTTTGATCTATAGTCTAGTGGAAGCTTGCGTTATACTGGACATAGATAACCATGATAGTGTGCTTGGTTGGATCATAGTTATGGTTTGTACTATATGCGCACCTTTAGAGATAGGAACTTGAGACCTTTAGAGGTTGGATCATAGTTGGAGATGCACACCTTTAGAGATTGGAGATATATTGGATTTGCATGAGTATAATATGAATTGTGAAAATTGATGGACTATTACATCATCTTGGATTGAAATAGTTGAAAGGAAACAAAGATATTGGAATAATAGAAATGTTGTTTGTGTTAGGTTCAATTATATATCTGCTTGGATTCTAGGTCGGAGTTAGACTTGAGATTGGGCACTTGGATTTCTGATATTTTCGCATGAGCTTGAAACTGGAGAACTTTAGGGTGTACCATGATTAACCTGAGATATATTGGATTTATGTAAGTATAGTATGAATGTGGTATTGGTGGACTATTGGATCATCTTGGATATTACTAGTTGGATTATAGGTTGGAGATAACTTGAGCACTTGGATTTGTGATATTTTAACCTAAGCTTAGTAGCTTGTATGTGCCCCATATGGACATGAGCATGAAGATTATACATACGGATTGTAGTTGGTTGACTTTGATGATCAACCTGAGATGTATTAGATTTATATGTGTAATATGATTCGGTGTTGGTGGACTATGGATGGTCTTGGATATTACTAGTTGGATTCTAGGTTGGAGATAACTTGAGCACTTGGATTTGTGACATTTTGACGTAAGCTTAGTACCTTGTATGTGCCCCATATGGGTATGAGCATGGAGATGATACAAACGAATCGTAGTTGGTAGATTTCATGGTTTTGCTAGCCCTCCCCAAGAATGTTATGAGTAGACGATCATTGGAGGATGATTTGGATTAATTAGAATAGAATTTCAGTGGTATGAGCCTTGTTGGAGTAGCTGATCTTGCCTTTATTATTTTTTTGCGCTCCTTTAAATGCACTAGTAGGAAGGTAGTACTTATTAAGTGATATTATATTGGTGGATAAATAGATCTTTAATAACCTTGGCACAGTTTGGATTTAGTTAGGTGATTGTGATCTTGAAAAAATCTCGTAGATAAATAAATTCTAATTTTTGGATCTATAGTCATCTAGTGGAAGCTTGCGTTATACTGGACTTAGATAACCATGATAGTGAGCTTGGTTGGATCATAGTTATGATTTGTACTAGATGCGCACCTTTAGAGATTGGAACTTGAGACCTTTAGAGGTTGGATCATAGTTAGAGATGCACACCTTTAGAGATTGGAGATATATTGGATTTGCATGAGTATAATATGAATTGTGAAAATTGATGGACTATAGATATTGGAGTAATAGAAATGTTTTTGTGTTAGGTTCAATTATATATCTGCTTGGATTCTAGGTCGGAGTTAAACTTGAGATTGGACACTTGGATTTCTGATATTTTCGCATGAGCTTGAAACTGGAGAACTTTAGGGTGTAGCATGATCAACCTGAGATATATTGGATTTATATAAGTATAGCATGAATGTTGTATTGGTGGACTATTGGATCATCTTGGATATTACTAGTTGGATTATAGGTGGAGATAACTTGAGCACTTGGATTTGTGATATTTTAACCTAAGCTTAGTAGCTTGTATGTGCCCCATATGGACATGAGCATGAAGATGATACAAAGGGATTGTAGTTGGTTGACTTTGATGACTTTGATGATCAACCTGAGATGTATTAGATTTATATGTGTAATATGATTCGGTGTTGGTGGACAATTGGATGGTCTTGGATATTACTAGTTGGATTCTAGGTTGGAGATAACTTGAGCACTTGGATTTGTGACATTTTGACCTAAGCTTAGTACCTTGTATGTGCCCCATATGGATATGAGCATGGAGATGATAGAAACGAATCGTAGTTTGTAGACTTTGATGGTTTTGCTAGCCCTCCCCAAGAATGTTATGGGTACAAGATCATTGGAGGATAATTTGGATTAATTAGAATAAAATTTCAGCGGTATGAGCCTTGCTGGAGTAGCTGATCTTACCTTTATTATTTGTTTGCGTTCCTTTAGATGCACTAGTAGGAGGGTAGTACTTATGAAGTGATATTATATTGGTGGATAAATAGATCTTTAATAACCTTGGAACAGTTTGGATTTAGTTAGGTGACTGTGATCTTGAAAAAATCTCGTATACAAAAAAATTCTAATTTTTGGATCTATAGTCATCTAGTGGAAGCTTGCGTTATACTGGACTTTGATAACCATGATAGTGAGATTGGTTGGATCATAGTTATGATTTGTACTAGATGCACACCTTTAGAGATTGGAACCTGAAACCTTTAGAGGTTGGATCATAGTTAGAGATGCACACCTTTAGAGATTGGAGATATATTGGATTTGCATGAGTATAATATGAATTGTGAAAATTGATGGACTATTACATCATCTTGGATTGAAATAGCTGAAAGGAAACAAAGATATTGGAGTAATAGAAATGTTGTTTGTGTTAGGTTCAATTATATATCTGCTTGGATTCTAGGTCGGAGTTAGACTTGAGATTGGGCACTTGGATTTCTGATATTTTCGCATGAGCTTGAAACTGGAGAACTTTAGGGTGTAGCATGATTAACCTGAGATATATTGAATTTATATAAGTATAGTATGAATGCGGTCAATGATGCAGGAGGATGGGGGTATTGATGAAGATGTGAACCATCGGATCAAAGCCGGATGGATGAAGTGGCGCCAAGCTTCTGGCATTCTCTGTGACAAGAGAGTGCCACAAAAGCTAAAAGGCAAGTTCTACAGGACGGCGGTTCGACCCGCAATGTTGTATGGCGCTCAGTGTTGGCCGACTAAAAGGCGACATGTTCAACAGTTAGGTGTGGTGGAGATGCGTATGTTGAGATGGATGTGTGGCCACACGAGGAAGGATCGAGTCCGGAATGATGATATACGAGATAGAGTTGGGGTAGCACCAATTGAAGAGAAGCTTGTCCAACATTGTCTGAGATGGTTTGGGCATATCCAGCGCAGGCCTCCAGAAGCTCCAGTGCATAGCGGATGGCTAAAGCGTGCGGAGAATCTCAAGAGAGGGCGGGGTAGACCGAATTTGACATGGGAGGAGTCCGTTAAGAGAGACCTGAAGGATTGGGGTATCACCGAAGAGCTAGCTATGGACAGGGATGCATGGAAGCTTGCTATCCATGTGCCAGAGCCATGAGTTGGTTGCGAGATCTTATGGGTTTCACCTCTAGCCTACCCCAACTTGCTTGGGACTAAAGGCTTTGTTGTTGTTGTTGTTGTTTATAGTATGAATGTGGTATTGGTGGACTACTGGATCATCTTGGATATTACTAGTTGGATTATAGGTTGGAGATAACTTGAGCACTTGGATTTGTGATATTTTAACCTAAGCTTAGTAGCTTGTATGTGCCCCATATGGACATGAGCATGAAGATGATACAAACGGATTGTAGTTGGTTGACTTTGATGATCAACTTGAGATGTATTAGATTTATATGTGTAATATGATTTGGTGTTGGTGGACTATGGATGGTCTTCGACATTACTAGTTGGATTCTAGGTTGGAGATAACTTGAGCACTTGAATTTGTGACATTTTGACGTAAGCTTAGTACCTTGTATGTGCCCCATATGGATATGAGCATGGAGATGATACAAACGAATCGTAGTTGATAGACTTTGATGGTTTTGCTAGCCCTCCCCAAGAATGTTATGAGTACAAGATCATTGGAGGATGATTTGGATTAAATAGAATAGAATTTCAGTGGTATGAGCCTTGTTGGAGTAGCTGATCTTGCCTTTATTATTTGTTTGCGCTCCTTTAGATGCACTAGTAGGAAGGTAGTACTTATGAAGTGATATTATATTGGTGGATAAATAGATCTTTAATAACCTTGGCACAGGTTGGATTTAGTTAGGTGATTGTGATCTTGAAAAAATCTCGTAGATAAATAAATTCTAATTTTTGGATCTATAGTCATCTAATGGAAGCTTGCGTTATACTGGACTTAGATAACCATGATAGTGAGCTTGGTTGGATCATAGTTATGATTTGTACTAGATGCGCACCTTTAGAGATTGGAACTTGAGACCTTTAGAGGTTGGATCATAGTTAGAGATGCACACCTTTAGAGATTGGAGATATATTGGATTTGCATGAGTATAATATGAATTGTGAAAATTGATGGACTATTACATCATCTTGGATTGAAATAGTTGAAAGGAAAGAAAGATATTGGAGTAATAGAAATGTTGTTTGTGTTAGGTTCAATTATATATCTGCTAGGATTCTAGGTCGGAGTTAAACTTGAGATTGGACACTTGGATTTCTTATATTTTCGCATGAGCTTGAAACTGGAGAACTTTAGGGTGTAGCATGATCAACCAGAGATATATTGGATTTATATAAGTATAGCATGAATGCTGTATTGGTGGACTATTGGATCATCTTGGATATTACTAGTTGGATTATAGGTTGGAGATAACTTGAGCACTTGGATTTGTGATATTTTAACCTAAGCTTAGTAGCTTGTATGTGCCCCATATGGACGTGAGCATGAAGATGATACAAACGGATTGTAGTTGGTTGACTTTGATGACTTTGATGATCAACCTGAGATGTATTAGATTTATATGTTTAATATGATTCGGTGTTGGTGGACAATTGGATGCTCTTGGATATTACTAGTTGGATTCTAGGTTGGAGATAACTTGAGCACTTGGATTTGTGACATTTTGACCTAAGCTTAGTACCTTGTATGTGCCCCATATGGATATGAGCATGGAGATGATAGAAACGAATCGTAGTTTGTAGACTTTGATGGTTTTGCTAGCCCTCCCCAAGAATGTTACGAGTAGAAGATCATTGGAGGATAATTTGGATTAATTAGAATAAAATTTCAGTGGTATGAGCCTTGCTGGAGTAGCTGATCTTACCTTTATTATTTGTTTGCGCTCCTTTAGATGCACTAGTGGAGGGTAGTACTTATGAAGTGATATTATATTGGTGGATAAATAGATCTTTAATAACCTTGGAACAGTTTGGATTTAGTTAGGTGATTGTGATCTTGAAAAAATCTCGTAGATAAATAAATTCTAATTTTTTGATCTATAGTCATCTAGTGGAAGCTTGCGTTATACTGGACATAGATAACCATGATAGTGAGCTTGGTTGGATCATTGTTATGATTTGTACTAGATGCACACCTTTAGAGATAGGAACTTGAGACCTTTGGAGGTTGGATCATAGTTAGAGATGCACACCTTTAGAGATTGGAGATATATTGGATTTGCATGAGTATAATATGAATTGTGAAAATTGATGGACTAACATCATCTTGGATTGAAATAGTTGAAAGGAAACAAAGATATTGGAGTAATAGAAATGTTGTTTGTGTTAGGTTCAATTATATATCTGCTTGGATTCTAGGTCGGAGTTAGACTTGAGATTGGGCACTTGGATTTCTGATATTTTCGCATGAGCTTGAAGTTGGAGAACTTTAGGGTGTAGCATGATCAACCTGAGATATATTGGATTTATATAATTATAGTATGAATGTGGTATTGGTGGACTATTGGATCATCTTGGATATTACTAGTTGGATTATAGGTTGGAGATAACTTGAGCACTTGGATTTGTGATATTTTAACCTAAGCTTAGTAGCTTGTATGTGCCCCATATGGACATGAGCATGAAGATGATACAAACGGATTGTAGTTGGTTGACTTTGATGATCAACCTGAGATGTATTAGATTTATTTGTGTAATATGATTCGGTGTTGGTGGACTATGGATGGTCTTGGATATTACTAGTTGGATTCTAGGTTGGAGATAGCTTGAGCACTTGGATTTGTGACAATTTGACGTAAGCTTAGTACCTTATATGTGCCCCATATGGATATGAGCATGGAGATGATACAAACGAATCGTAGTTGGTAGACTTTGATGGTTTTGCTAGTCCTCCCCAAGAATGTTATGAGTACAAGATCATTGGAGGATGATTTGGATTAATTAGAATAGAATTTCAGTGGGATGAGCCTTGTTGGAGTAGCTGATCTTGCCTTTATTATTTGTTTGCGCTCCTTTAGATGCACTAGTAGGAAGGTAGTACTTATGAAGTGATACTATATTGGTGGATAAATAGATCTTTAATAACCTTGGCACAGTTTGGATTTAGTTAGGTGATTGTGATCTTGAAAAAATCTCGTAGATAAATAAATTCTAATTTTTGGATCTATAGTCATCTAGTGGAAGCTTGCGTTATACTGGACTTAGATAACCATGATAGTGAGCTTGGTTGGATCATAGTTATGATTTGTACTAGATGCGCACCTTTAGAGATTGGAACTTGAGACCTTTAGAGGTTGGATCATAGTTAGAGATGCACAGCTTTAGAGATCGGAGATATATTGGATTTGCATGAGTATAATATGAATTGTGAAAATTGATGGACTATTACATCATCTTGGATTGAAATAGTTGAAAGGAAACAAAGATATTGGAGTAATATAAATGTTATTTGTGTTAGCTTCAATTATATATCTGCTTGGATTCTAGGTCGGAGTTAAACTTGAGATTGGACACTTGGATTTCTGATATTTTCGCATGAGCTTGAAACTGGAGAACTTTAGGGTGTAGCATGATCAACCTGAGATATATTGGATTTATATAAGTATAGCATGAATGTTGTATTGGTGGACTATTGGATCATCTTGGATATTACTAGTTGGATTATATGTTGGAGATAACTTGAGCACTTGGATTTGTGATATTTTAACCTAAGCTTAGTAGCTTGTATGTGCCCCATGTGGACATGAGCATGAAGATGATACAGACGGATTGTAGTTGGTTGACTTTGATTATTTTGCTAGCCCTACCCAAGAATGTTACGAGTACAAGATCATCATGGGAGGATGATTTGGATTAATCAGAATAGATGACAATTTCAGTGGTATGAGCCTCGTTGGAGAAGCTAACCTTGCTTTTATTATGTGTTTGGGCTCCTTTAGATACAGTAGTAGGAAAGTATCACTTATGAAGTGATTTTATATTGGTGAATAAATAGATTTTTAGTAACCTTGGAACAATTTGGATTTACTTATGTGATCGTGACACAGCGGTGGATAAATAACTTTTAATTTTTGGATCTATAGTAATCCAATGGAAACTTGCTTTGACTTAGATAACGATGATAGTGGGCTTGGTTGGATCATCAAACATATAAAGGATGAGCGGGGTGAGCGTTGCGTCCCGCGCGTTTAGAGAAGCGAGCAAGAGAAAAAGAAAAAGCGAGCGAGCAGCTGTAGCGAGAGACCTAACCCGTCTACCCCGCAACCCCCGCCGCTGCGCCCCCTTCTCCCCTTCTCCATGCTCGCCGATGCCGGCAACGCGTCCGCCGTTCCCCCGCCTCGAGCCAAACACCGCCATGGAGCCTCCGCTCCCCCGCCTCGAGCCACCCCGTGCCTCGTCCGCCTCCTCTCCTCCCTCTCCCTCGTCTCCTCTCCCGCACTGCCAGCCCCTTCTCTCCTCCCCCGCGCAAGCCAACCACGGATCCGGAGAAAGAGGAGAGATGCGGGATCTGGAGGAGGAAGAGGAGATCCGGGCCTCCTGGCGGTGGCTCGACCGATGCAAGGTGATGAGAAGTTGCCTCATGCGCGCCCTCTCCCTCGCCGCCGCCAATGTCTCTCCCATAGCTCATCTCCACCTCCTCCCGCTTTCCCTGTCGCTCACATCCCTCTCAGTCCATGGCTTCTGGCGCATCACCTCGCGGTGGCCACCACTCCTTGTCTCCTCCCAGGTTCTCGATCTGGAGCGGGAGGGACACACGAGGCTACAAGCGCTGGCATGATTGTCCACAGCACCATCGCCGTCGTCCTCGGCAGTGGGAGGGCGGGCCGCCAAGAAAGTCGGCTCCGTCTTGCTCTCGCGCCACTGTCCATCCACCCGAGAAGCCCGTCCACACACCTGTCATTCACGCCCCTCCTCCCCGGCTCGTTCTCGTCTCTGTCAGGCAGATGAGCTCCTGCTTCCTCTCTGTCTCCCTTTGATTTTGTGCTTGTGCTGTACTGTGTGTTTGTGCAGTTGCTTTGTGAGCTACGGCTACTACTTGTGCTGCTAGATGTGTGTGCTGGTTCTGGTGCTGCTACCTGTTGCTGGTTGCTTCTTTATTTGGTTAATTGTGACACTGAAAAGCCTTTGTGAAAAGCAAAAATTGATGAGAAGGCTATGAGCTGATGAGATGACTTTCATTTTCAATTTTTTATTTAATAATTGATGAAGGATATGTCATATATTCAGTTGCTAACATTTTCTCTATGGTTTACGTACCTATTGTTCATTGCATTCGAGGGAGAGGACAACAAGAGTAAGAGAGCCTTGGGACGCGAAGGCAGTAGCACGCAGTGCCAGGTCAAGCACACCGACCTCGACGACAAGAGACCAGTACACTTAACAAGAGTCAGAGAGCCTTGGGACAACACTGGATGAGGGCGTTGACTAAATGAGCGCGAAGACGTCTTCCTCTAAAATTTTGCCGAGGTGCTCCTCTCTCTTTGCCTATTCTCTTTTCTCTGTACTTTATATTGGCAGTATTTTCCCTATCGTGTCTGATGATGTGTTCATGAGCTAATTTGTTCTTATAGTGGTTCCAATTTTATTTCTATCTCGCAGGATTTTGTTGCAACGACACAGCGCTGACAATTTTTGTTTTTGGAATTTGTCAATGAAATTCTGCTCGATCAGGTAAACCTTTTGTTTGGATTGTCGGCCGCCTTGTCTATATTTGTAGATACTGATTTTGTTGTTTGCTTAATGGCTCATTATTTCGCAGGGTTCTTAAATATATGTTCACCAATTCAGATGAACCGCTTATTTTATGTGCATACTGGATATTTGTCATATGTGTAGAAGGTTCTACAATATATCAAAGAAAAACAAAACAGAGAGGATGCTGGGGCTCGGGCAAGGGAGGCTGCGCACAGTGCAGTACTGCGGTCTTTTACTGCCCTTCACTTTTAATTAAATATATATTCTCTTCATAGTTCATACAGTTTTAGGCTTTTAGCTGTATGAAAAGTCACAGATAATGTGATGGTGACATTTGGGCTTATACAAGTGTTAGTTGTCAGTGTCTGCCCTCATGCATTTGAACGTTGCCTTGGCCACGATCCTTAAGCTTGTCAAAAGTTGTGGATCGATAGGCATTGACAAAAAAAAAAGCTCTATGTTCTGAAATACAGGTAGAGCAGCAGCTATAGCACCCCTAGAGAGATTGCGTCGATTGATTATCATCGTATATATAACTCAACTATTTAAAGTATTCTATATACACTGAAATCGTGCTCACAATTTTTTAAAGTATTCTATATGCACTGAAATCGAGCTCATAATTTTTTAAATCATGTACCTTTTCTGCTAAAGATCATTATACTTATCTTCAATACATCAATGTTACTTTGAAAGCAGAGTCCCTCCTAGAGGACAGTTTCTTTTATCAGAAGGGTGAGTGTGTTGTATATTTTTCTATCCACTAAATCAACTACTTCTGGTTACATATTGTGACAGAATTAAGTAGGCATAGGCTTATTCGTTGACTTTTATACCGAAACTGAATTGGTATTGTGTTAATACATTATAGTCATCCTTGAAGGACATGTGTTTTATTGCCATGCATGCTTAATAATTGCTTGCTGAAGCATTAGTCCTAATTTACCACGGGTTTCGCTGGCGTTGCGTTTTCTTTTTGTATATGGTTGCTGCAGTGGCCATTGAATAGTGATTCTATCCATTAGTAGTATCTTGTCATTATGAAAGTTTGTGTATTTTTTGTACATATGAAGGTTTGTGTATTTTGTTCTCAGCTGCGTTGCTACATATAAATTTGAGGCAAATGATGATACGGTTCAGACTCACACTTTTCTGATTTTATCTGGTCATTATGAAGGTTTGTGTATTTGTTTTTGTGCTGCATATAAATTTGAGGAGAATGATTTTATGGTTCAAAGAGACAGTTTAATCATATTTGAGCTGCCAGCTTGCTTCAGCCATGTGATACCGGAGCCCGAGGTTGACAGTGGCCAAATGACTGAATTTGTTTGCAACATTAATGGTAGTACTCTTGATAAACATAGCATTCCTGACGTTTTTGTACCGTTCGCCTGTTTGCATGTTTATAACAGGGGAATTAGTCCAAGTGTTATTGGTTCACTTGCTACAGGTGGAATATATCTTTGGTGTTATTGAATCTTTAACCAAGACATGGCTGGAGGCTGGAGCACACTAATCCTGATCGAATTGGTCATCTCACTTTATAGGTGGAGTAATTGGTGAAATTTTTTTGGTCTCTTGTATTTTACTTTCCAGAAAATCTGCATGATGGCACTCAAAATTTATGAATGGTTTTATTGGTATGTCATGGTGTGGATCGAAATGATGTTCAGTAGACTCCCTCATCACCTTGCCAGTGCTATTGATCGCTCACAGCTTGAATCTGAATGTGCTTCTTCCAGTCTATGCTCCCTCTCTTTGCTCTCTTTGGTTCATTGGCCTCCCAAGACTACTTTGGTATGAAAGTAAAGCCTTCACTTACTGCCAGTGTAATTTTGGCTATTTTGTTTTTCATTTCATTAAACATATACGTTTCTGGAGTGATCTTCATAACATACACAGTCAAATTTGTTTTTCTCACAATCTGGATCATCGCATAACTTATTGGTGATTGCACTAGCTGGAGTGATATAAATTGGTGCACATGCATGTTCTGTTTATTTTTTCACTTCATTAAACATATAAGTTTCTGGAGTGTTCTTCATAACATACAGAGTCAAATTTGTTTTTCTCACAAGCTGGATCATCGCATAACTTATTGGTGATTGCACTAGCTGAACTTTGTTATAAGTTCTGGTGCGCATTGTATATCATAGATACAGTGCATGTAATATTCTTGGTGAGTAGGTTTTAGAATTATATAAAGTTTAAAGAATTGAAGCTAGCATTATAATGCTTCAGGTTTTTTCTTTCAATCAATTAACTTTTAACTGCTCACTAATTGGTGGCCATGCATGTTCTGTTACAATTGAAGGTAATTTACAAGAAACGGTAGATGTTTTAGTTTTAGGAAATATATCAAAATAAAATCTGTGGTCAATCTAGGTTGTACTAATATATATGTTTTTAAGGGACTGCTCTGTATTTATTTCCTAGCAGGAATTCCATACCATTTCATGGCCATTGAAACTTGCCTATTAACCACGAGAAACCACTTTAGCTCTCTGTGTACGTTGATCATTGTAGTGCAGTGTTTGATATGTTGCCAATAGCCTTTCCCTTGGCTCTTCCTCTCTACTTAGTTATTCCTCGAATCAAGTGCATAGTTATTTTGCTATTGCAGGTTTTGTTATCGTTATAATTGTGTACTCACTTTGTTCTAGGATATAAAGGCATATTAGTTATTCCTTTATCATGCCTATAATGTTCTAAACTTTGAAATCATATGGGATAAAGATCACGTCTCTTTTTATTTTGACATGGCCACCTTTATCGTTATACAGTATTTTTTATGAAAAACATTGCAGATATTATTTACAGATGCAAATTTGTATCAGGACTTGAAAATTTGTAGTCACTGCATGTTCTCTTATATACTCTGTCATGGTGTACTTCATTTTAAGCTTCAGAACTAGGAGATTGGTTTAGAGGTTATGTGCCTTTGTTTTGTAGTAAGTTGTGGATGTCAATGTCAGTTCTTCTGCTGCAAAGTTGGGGAAAGAATTGCAGTGCAATCAAGTTTCGTCCGAGCACACAACATCAGCAACGTGACGATGAAGCAATGACATTGTCTGGCTATTCATACAATTCTATAGAAGATGCAATGGACGTTGCAGCTGTTCGAGTAATGAAATATATGGAGAGTTGGAGACCATGCATGCCAAGGTATTGAAAGACTATAGTTACAACGAGCTGCAACAACCAAAGGAAAGAGAACTGCATCTGATTGGTTTGTTAGGACAAAGAAAAAGAAATCAAAGAACAGGCTTTGAAGATTAGAGAACTTAGCAAAGACTTTGCAGACTACTTATATCAGGTTAAAAGCACTTCTTCTGAGATTCACTGCCCAGCTAAAGGAAGTATATGCTCAGCCAATTCCATAAGTGGTCGCGAGCTCGACAAAGCGGCTATAGATATTCACAATGCAATTGCTCATCTTGGCCACTTGAGTGAAAACTCTATGCAGGTAATCCAAAACACAGCGGTATATCCACTTAGGAGAGGATCTACTTCCACAGCCTATGTGCCTTCAGAAGATGCCGATACTACCAGCTACAGCAGCCTTCTTTGAATATCAAGTGATTACCTTTGTCTAGAGAAGATCACTGCCATAGTTCATCTGCCAGTCTTTCCAGAGCTTCTATCCCGTTGATGGACTTTGAACTTAAGCTATCCTCGGCTATGTATGTTAGTTGCGGCAATCGCATGTATATAGATTAAACCATCAGCTACGTTCTATGTTGTGTGGCAAAGCCAGTAGTCTCTCAATATAACATGCAGCAACTTATTATGTATTTCCTACGAACATATGTTCATTATTAATAAACCTACTATGCATTGTAATATATAACGCTATGTATGAACATCATATCTAAGTATCATTTTCCTTATGCTTCAAAAATTTATGATTTTTCTGTCAATATTCTTATTTGCTTGGTTCGAATGCTTGGTTTCCTCCCGCCCTTTGCGCTAGGTGCAACAATGTGGATGAAGCGCGTGTTGCATCTAAAAAAATCCATGTTCTTGCTCGAGCTACCTACTGCTTCAATGGCTATCTGTAATCTCAAACAGGCTCTTCTAAAGATTCATGGTGCCGTGGTTGAACTTCAGAGCATTTCAAGCGCGGCATGTCTCTCACTGAAGAAGGAAGGTATATACCCATATGATCCAGACTTAGACTCAAGCTGTGGTGAGGATTTTGTCCCTATGAACCAACCTTCAATGTAATATATAATACTATGTAGGAACATCATACCTGTATCTATTTCCATATGCTACAAAGATTTAATGAACGGTCTCTAAATATTCTACTCCCTCTGTCCCAGAATATAAAAACGTTTTTAACACTGTACTAGTGTTAAAAATGTTCTTATATTTTGAGACGGAGGGAGTATATCTCAGGGTTTGAAAGCTTGGTTCGCTCTCGCCCTTTGCGCCATTGGTGCAACGGGTCATCTAATAGTTACAGTGGTGGAGCCACCGCCCGGCGACCATGGGCACTTGCCCGAGCTCGTGAGGCACGCGCGTGCTACGATGGCCCCCGATACATCAGGGAAAATCGTACGCATCTAGGGTTACCCGCGCAGCTGGGCTAGTTGTGCTTCATTAGAGCAAGTCTAGTAGAGCCCTCAAACCCTCAAACCCCTAAAAATAACTGCATTTTTTTTACAGTTTTCGTCGAAAAAAAGCCGTAGACTAGAACCTCTAAACCCTCAAACCCGTAAAAAAAATTTAGAGGTCCAAGCCCCAAACTGTTTCCCAACCTGTAGAAGTGAGGGTTGAGAGGAAAAACTCCCCCCAACCCGCACTCCTCTTTCCTCTCGCGCGGGAGGGAAGTTTCATCTCGCCTCCCCGGCTCCTCCCGCTGCCTTGCCCCGCGCCGGCCATGGAGGCCTCCGCCGCCGCCGCGCCCCCGCCCGCCGCCGCGCCCGCCCCGCCCACCGCCGCGCCCGCCTCGGGCCCCGCCCCCAGCCCCGCCCCCGCCCCGACCGTGACCGACGTGGTGACGGCGACCCACGTCGGGGCCAAGAGGCGGCGGGCGGGCCTCGCACCGCCTCCTCCCGCCTCCCCGGCTCCTGCCCCGGCACCCGCCTCCACTGCCGCGCCCGCCCCCAAGAAGAGTCGGACGAAGGTGGCCTCTCGTGGGCCACGAGGGGCGGCCTCCAAGGTCGCCGGCTCGCCCCTGGCCGTGAACAAGCCGCAGAAGAAGCCCGCGGCCCCGCCCGTCGCCGTCGCCGAACCTCCTCCCGCCGCGCACGAGGTGTTCGAGGAAATGGCAACCCCATCCTCGTTCATGGACCTCCTCCAAGACGCGGAGGTGGACCTCGGAGCTCCACCTCTAGACCCCTTTAGGTTTGGTGACGACTTGAAGGAAGATGAGGAAGATGAGGAGGATGAAGGGGATGACGAGGAGGAGCTGGCCGAGATAGGGGAGGAGGCATTCACCACCGCTTCCCGCCCACACGCGCGGTCGACAAACTACACCGAGGCGGAAGATATCCTCTTGGTTCGTGCTTGGGCAGCTGTGGGGATGGATGCAAGCACCGGCACCGATCAAACCAGTAAACGATATTGGCAAAGGATCGAGGACACCTATTGTAGGATCAAGCCGAAGAATAGTGGGTTCATCTCTCGCACTTACCGGTCGCTTCAAGGCCGGTGGGAGTTGATGAAGCCCGCTTGTGCTCGTTGGAGTGCGGCCATGGACCAAGTGAGGGATGCACCACCTAGTGGAACCGTGGAGAGTGACTATGTGAGTACATATCTCTTCACTATTTTGATTATGTGTGTGTACTATGCTATTGGTGGGTTCTTATGTGATTATGTGTGGTTGATATGAGACAATTGCCGGCATGAGGTACAAGGAGATGGCCGCTTCCAAGGGCAAGTGAGGGAGTCCTGGACTAAGGGGTGTCCGGACAGCCGAACTATCATCATCGGCCGGACTCCAAGACTATGAAGATACAAGATTGAAGACTTCGTCCCGTGTCCGGATGGGACTTTCCTTGGCGTGGAAGGCAAGCTTGGCGATACGTATATGTAGATCTCCTACCATTGTAACCGACTCTGTGTAACCCTAGCCCTCTCCGGTGCCTATATAAACCAGATGGTTTTAGTCCATAGGACAGAACAACAATCATACCATAGGCTAGCTTCTAGGGTTTAGCCTCCTTGATCTCGTGGTAGATCTACTCTTGTAATACCCACATCATCAATATCAATCAAGCAGTTTTACCTCCATCAAGAGGGCCCAAACCTGGGTAAAACATCGTGTCCCTTGTCTCATGTTACCATCCGCCTAGACGCACAGTTGGGGACCCCCTACCCGAGATCCGCCGGTTTTGACACCGACAGCAAGCCATTCTCATTTAAGCATGCTTGGGCAATTCTTCAAACCTTTGACAAGTGGAAGTTGAGGGATCAAGAGACCGCACCCAAGAAGTCAGCAATGCTTACGATGGATGATAGTGAAGATGAGGGAAGGAACGAGCACAAGCCCACTAGAAACAAGAAGGATAAGCTAAGGAAGAAGATGGAAGGAGAGGCGTCAAGCCTAAGGGAGAAGATGGGGCACATGATGAAGGCAAGAGAGGAATTGACAACGAAGACATTGGAGACGAAGCTTCTTATCACCAAGAAGAAGAAAGAGGTCAAGCTTGCACAAGTTGAAGCAAAGCGTGAAGAAGCAAAGCGCAAGGCCGACTTGGAGGAGAGGATGATCAAGCTCAAAGAGGCAAAGGTATGGAAAGAACTCATGGTGGAAGAGAAGGAGCACATGATGATGTCCAAGAAGGACATGGATGAAGACCAATTGCAATGGTGGAAGGACTACAAGGAGGACATCACGAAGAGGAAGAGGATGTTCCGTGGTGCGTCCTCTACTCTTTGAGGTGCCACTCCGATGAGTGGTGGTGACGATGGCGGTGTAGAGGACTCCACCACCGACGACAATGGAGGTGCTTAATGGACGTGGAAGTGGTCTAGGAGATGGCGCCAGGTGCAACTTTTTGGTGATGGTGCCGATGAGAGGGGGAAGATGATGATTGTGTGATGTAAACTATTAAACCATGCATCAATGATCTTCATTTCCGTGTTTGTTTGAAGGTTGATTGTGTTTTTCTAGTAAAAATTGTGATATGTCAAATGACAGTTTTAAGGGTTGGGGTTGGGACAAAGACCAGAACCCTCAAACCCAACCCTTATAACAAAGGGTTGGGTTTGAGGGTTCTAGTCTTTGCCCCTGTTTTTCAACCCTTAAAAGTGTCAAAAATGGCCAATTCTCAACCCTTAAACCCAATTTTAGATTTAAGGGTTTGAGGGCTCTACTAGACATGCTCTTAATCAACTAATGGGCTTCCTTTCGTTAGTAAATGAATGGGTTAGCTGACCTGGAGTACTGAGCTACTGCCTAGCAAGCACTGTATTGGGTTGTTTTACTCGAGGCGAGGACCACGATCTTTTTTTCCAAAAAAAAGAACCACGATCGAGCGTTGGCTCCACCTCCTCGTGACCCCGCTTGTTAGGCTGTTCCAGACGGCGACACCTTGGGTTGATCGGAGACGGAACATCGGCGAGTGGAGGCTGGCCTGGGCGCAGTGCCAGTAGTGGGCTGAGCCGGAGCGGATCCATCCTAGGAACGGCTTGCATCATCAGCCGGCGGCTGCTTGCCCCCTTGTTACTAGGTGAGATTGATAGACTTATTTTTAGGTTTAAATTTTGAGATTAGAGCGCCGGGAGTTTGTCATCGAGGATATTTAACTTTAAAATTACATTTGTATGACTACTATGTTCAAAATCCACTTAATTATTAATGTTGATAGATTTGTGGCTCACGATTTTTGTGCTATTTTCTATGTTGTCTATATGAATCAAGGTTTTTTTGCTGGTCAATATTTTGGAAACCGACCAGTTAACGAATATTTCGTCAGGCCTTGAATTTGTTGCTACATGTTTAGGTAGTTAACATAGAACCCATATTCATACTTTAGCACAAAACATAGCCCCTAGCCTTGTCAGCTTGATTTTAGTATTTAAGTTTTTTTATGCCGTGGTGGGTTAGAGAGGACTCAAACCCGCTCATTAGGGAGTGGATTGATATGTGTTGACTGCTAGAACACAAAGAGATTTGCGTACATAAAGGGTAAAAATACTATATATTTTACTAATAAATGAATTTGAATTCAAATTTTGTATAAACGCTTTTAGCCCAAAAAAGCCGAAAGTTTTTGAGGTTTTTCAAAAAACAATTCTTTTGCCCCCTACCTAGAAAAGCCGGTATCAAGAAAAAAAACCTTGGTTCAACCACTTGATTTTAATTTTATATTATACCGTTAGGCTTAAACCTGCCCAGGCTTCACAAAATTTTTGGCTCTGCCCCTGAGTAGTTATGATTTGTACTAGATGCACACTTTTAGAGATGTAAACTAGAAAACTTTAGGGTGTAGTATGATCAATCAGAGATATATTTTATTTATATGTGTAATATAATCAACATAATTGTGAAAATTGATGGACTATTACATTATCTTGGATTGAATTAGTAGGAAGAAAATAAAGATATTGGAGTAATAGAAATGTTGTTTGTGTTAGGTTCAATGATATATCTGCTTGGATTCTATGTTGGAATTAAACCTGAGACTGGGCACTTGAATTTGTGATATTTTGACATGAGCTTGAAATTGAAAAACTTTAGGGTGTAGCATGATCAACCACAGATGTATTTGATTTATAATTGTATAGTACGATTAACATGAATGCGGTATTGGTGGACTATTGGATGATCTTGGAAATTACTATTGGATTCTAGGTTGGAGATAACTTGAGCACTTGGATTTGTGCTATTTTGACCTATGCTTAGTGGCTCATATGTGCCCCATGTGGATATGAGCATGGAGATGATAGAAATGGATCATAATTGGTAGACTTTGATGATTTTGTTTGCCCTCGCCAAGAATTTCACGAGTACAAGATCATCATGGGAGGATAGCCGATCTTGCCTTAATTATGTGTTTGTGCTCCTTTAGATGGAGTAGTAGGAAGAGGGTAGTACTTATGAATTGATATTATATCGGTGGATACATAGATCTTTAATGACCTTGGAACAATTTGGATTCAGGTGATTGTAATCTTGAAAAAAAATCTGATGGATAAATAACTTCTAATTTTTGGATCTATAATCATACAGTGGAAGCTTGCTTTATACTGGACTTAGATAACCATGATAGTGACCTTGGTTGGATCATAGTCATGTTTTTGTACTAGATTCACACCTTTAGAGACAGCAACCAGAGAACTTTAGTGTGTAGTATGATCAATCGAAGATATACTGGATTTATATGAGTGTAATATGATCAGCATGGTTGTGAGAATTGATGGACTATTAAATCATTTTGAATTAGTAGGAAGAAAACAAAGCTATTGGAGTAATAGAAATGTTGTTTGTGTTAGATTCAATGATATATCTGCTTGAGTTCTAGGTCGGAGTTAAACTTGGGATTGAGTACATGGATTTGTGATATTTTGACATGAGTTTGAAACTGAAGAACTTTAGGGTGTAGCATGGTCAACCTGAGATATATTGGATTTATATAGGAATAGTTTTATTAGCATGAATGCGGTATTGGTGGACTATTGGATCATCTTAGATATTACTAGTTGGATTCTAGGTTGCAGATAACTTGAGCATTTGGATTTGTGATATTTTGACCTAAGCTTAGTAGCTTGTATGTGCCCCATATGGATATAAGCGTGGAGATGATATAAATGGATCGTAGTTGGTAGACTTTGATGATTTTGCTAGCCCTTCCCAAGAATGTTGCGAGTATAAGATCATCATGGGAGGATGATTTGGATTAATTAGAATAGATGGAAAGTTCTGTGGTATGTGTGCCTGGTTGGTGTAGTTGATCACGTTTTTATTGTGTGTTTGTGCTCATTTGGATGCACTAGTAGCAGTAGGATAGTACTTATGCAAAGATGAATCCAAGGGCGAAGGTTTGGTCTTGCTTATTTCAATTGTTACAGTTCATTCATTTTTTTCTCAAATCTTATTGGATGATATTTTGTTGTTGAACTAAAGTTTTTTGGTCCCTCATGAATCTTTGGATGATCTCAAATTCTCGACCCCTCTTGATTTAACTTCTTCGCTTGCTCAGTACAATAATTTAGTCTCCAAAGATTCTGATTTGGATTATTATTATTAATCGTTTTCCTAAAACATGGGATTATATGGTTAGGGGCAGGGTGACTGATCTTCTTGACGATCTTTGTTTGGATGATCATTACTTTCTGTATTTTAATTGGTTCCCCTCCACAGCCCATCTTTAACTAGATAGGGGGCGCGGCTTGCCGCGCGTTGCCCGTCGAATGACGGGGCAAACAACAGCACACAGAGATGTTAATTGTTAGGGGCGATAAAGCTTGAATGTAAACTGCCTTCGTTCGACGTAGATAGATATATGATATGATCATAATGTGTGATGTTGTTTGAGACGGGTCTAGGAGATGATGTATGCCTACCTGCAATGGCGTATGTGCTGCTCTATTTTCCAGGGAATTGCGCTCGACGTGCGGTCCTCATCTTCTTGTTACTTTTAGAAGGTAGACGATAGATGCTGACAATGAGTAATTGTGTAGTTAGGACATAGAAGCCATAGCTGGGTTGTATTAAAGACAACGATAAGAAAATGGAATGGAGAGCACCTATTATTATTCGCTGTGACTGGGGTCGATGCACTTTCTCCTCCACTGGTATCCTGGGGGCAAGCAACTAATAAGAGAAACGAGCATGAAGTACGTGCTAGCACACAATAATGAAGATACCTTGGCGTGCGGTTTACCTCGGACAGCATGATTTGGTTGGCCTGTGGAGTATTCTTGTGGGTAGAAGGTAGCACATCAGCTTCTTGTTTAGGGTTAGGCTGGGGACCCTGGTTGATTGCGGTCAGCGAAGAGAGTTGGTCACGCTGGGCGCTGGCCTGATCGTAGAGCGCCGACGACCAGAACTCCTTAGCCTCAAGTTTTCTTTTGCATTTTTTCAGCTTCGCGAAATTTGCATCATCTACCATGATTATACCTGTTTTCTGCAGGTATCCAAGGGCGGCAACACACGTAGATTCAATGCATGGTCCATGAAATTCCTTTGTTGTGCTTGACAGGCTTTTGCTGTGCGGAGGCAGGTCAATAGAGACAGAGATGCCCACATCGTCACTGCCTATGTCGGTGAAAGTGAATGGATGGATTGTGCCACCAATTTGTTTCAATTGCTTGTTCAAGAATGAATTGCTTGCTGATGGTGACACAGATAGGAGATTGCTTTGATTTAACAAAAGGTAGAATGTAAATGTCAGCATGCAATGGGTTATGAAATCGACAAATGAAGAGGAGAATGAGATGACAACAGCTTGGAACTAACTAGAGGAAAGCCCTTGACCAACAGCTCATCATTTGTGGGCAGCTTGATGGACGAGGTTGTCAATGCAGAGGAGGGTTCATCCATGGCGGCGGCTGGACTAGAAGAAGAGGGTCATGGAAGTGAGAGCGGAATACACAAAGAGGTTGGTATATAGTTACCTAGCTGGTTGGGCCTCTTTTGATGTGCCACCCCATCGTCCTTGTGGCTTGCGGGTTTCCTGTGCATTGGGCTAGGTGCCTTGAGTGGCCTATAAAATAATTGATGCTATGTGCTGTTAGTCAAAGAAAATGGCAATGTTGATAAGGTAAATTAGATGGGAATATAAGCGGCCAACCAGTGTCAATGTGCACGATTAAAGAGAAGCAGTGCCTCACATCACAGATGGCATAACATTGATGCAAACCATACAACAGAGCATGTTCAAACTAAGGATTGCATAGCCCAGAATAGCATGACGACGAATATAATTTACATAGTTAAGTTTGATAGGCTAGGAGTTAATGGAGCACATCCCTGGTACACACCATATAATTTACATAGATAAGTTCAGTGGGCTGGGGTAGTGCATAATAGAGTAGGGTAGTGCAGCACATGCCACATAGCTTACATAGATAATAAGTTCAGTAGGGAATTAGATAGAAGAGCAACGGTCGTAGCACAGATGTAAGATGCACAGACCACGTAGTAGAAGATAGCAAGCTGATACCACCAAGCGATCCTCAAGAGGATTGCGCTCGCAAGTTGGCGATGCTGTATCAGAAGTGCTCCTCGGGAAAAGTGTCGAAGTCTGCAGAGCAATTATCTTCACTGTCAAAGATCTCCTCGTCATCCAGCCAGCTTCTCATGTAGGGTGGATTCTCTGGTGGCACGGGCTCGGGTTCCACTGAACAGTTGTCTTCCTCATCAGTAAAGCCTAGTTTTGGGTCATATGGATATGTCCCAATGGACTGCAGGTACTCAACAACAAGGATGGTCTTCTACTCAACGTACTCACATATGTGCTGAGCACTCTGGAGAGTCGCATTGAGCTCAATGTTTTCCTGCGTTGATCCAGGGGACATGCCCTCATCAATCAGACGCTGAAGTTGGATGGTTGCTAAAAATCCAGTATCCAATGAGTTATCCCAACCTTTGTTGAGCTTCTTTATGATCTCCTGTTTCTCACCAAGCTGCTTCAGTAGTGTTTGATTGACCTTTTTGATGGATTCAATGACAACATCTTTTTCAGCCACCTTCTCCATCATGTCTTTGTTTGTCTTCATAATGGAGTCAAGAGTGTTCCTCTTCTCTTCCAGTTGCTGCACCAGAGATGGATTGACCTTTTTCAGTGTTTTGATACTGCGATCCTTTTCTTCCAGACGCTCACGCAGTGACTCGTTGTTAAGCCTAGCAGACTGAAGTTTGTTATAGTTATAATCACCTGGGACCACATTGTGTTCCTGCTCCATGAATTCCATGGCTTTACGTGCAACATGATTCTGCGCTTCTTCCATATCAGTGAAAGCAGAGGTTGAAATATATGTCTGACTAACAGGACGCTCCAGTTCACTGGCAATTGGATGGAAGGCGACAGTGACTTCAAGGCACCCGCGATGAACTGCACGTGCAGAGTAGGCGGCCGCTGGAAGGCCGACTTTCTCAAACATAGCATCCAAGATGACTTTGGAAGGAAGGTTCACAGGGTTCATGTTGAAACTTGGTCCAAAAATCATAGTGTAGTAAGAGTGAATGACATCGGAAACAACACTTATTTTGAAAATGGAAGAATAAGAAAGCAAGTCAATGCTTTGGATGCAATCGAACATATGATTCTTCTTTGTTGTCTGCTGTAGTTTGTGAGAAAGAGAAATCAACACATGCAGTAAATTCAGCGAGGCAACATGTATGTAATTTATAAAATGTAGTTAGATTCGAGGTTGTGTTTGGAAGAGGAGTACTAACAAAACAAGATTGAGAATGAGATATCTTCTCTGGAAGGGCACTGGATCATAAATGCCTTCTTTGTAATTTTGTATGCATAAATGAAGTGAGAGCTAGGATCTCATTCAGCAGAGGGGTTGGATCAGAATAAAATGCAGGTATGGTCCTGACAGTATTCTTAACCATACACAAGTGTCGGTGATTATGCTATTGCTACAAGTCGATGTGGTTCAGTAATGATGAAAGGACAGGGGATAAACCAACAATATTTAAATGTGGTTATGCATATGGCATAGCAAATTAGTGTCTTTATTTATAGGATCTGTGTTTTATCTAGGTGGATGTCTATTCGCATTAAGTTCTGGGCCATTAACTCACAGCTCTCTATTGTAAGTAGGGTTATATTTTAGAAACTACCTTTTGAGAAGCGCCGGGCGTTGGCGAATAATTTAGCTGGCCTAGAGTTCTCAAAGACGGCGGATCGAGGGGAAGAGCTCGGGCTGCAAGACAGGGAGGAACAATACTTAGGAAACCTAGCAAACCCATGTCCAAAGACAAACCAGATTGAAATACAACGGCGGGAGGAGAAATACCTGCCGTAAAGATCAATCGTAGCTAGATGTGCTCTTCTTCATCTCGCACCACTCGTCGACTTGAGTAGCAGCGTGGATCTAGGTATACGTCTGAGGGGAACTGAGAGGAGAGAAGCAGGGGAGTGAAGTGGAGGAAGGGGATGAGAGCGGGTGGTTGGATGCGTATGTGAGACGGTGAGTGAATAGAATCACCTCCCGCATCGATGACGAACAGCAGAAGCCGCCGCTCCAGGCAAGTAGGGAGGCTGCACGTGTTCTTTTCTGGTGATGGTCATCTAACCGGCGGCCTAGCGATCGTACGGTTCTCTTGTACCATGACTCCTACCCATCTACTGGGATACCGTGGGCCCAGCCGAGAGAAGCCCACCGGGCAGCGAGAGTGACTTAACACGCCAGCACAGAATGCGTAGGAGAAAGGAAAATGCAATCATCGCTAATGGGTTGTATCTATCCCCGTGATCCAAGATGCTTTTGGGACAGGCCGACGATAACCAACTGCGACGGAGAAGGCGATATTTTTTAGAGGAATGTAATTTAATAGGGAGAGTTAGCCCAGCACACCTAGGATAGAATAAGGCAGTTATATAGGCGCATGTACTAATTAAGTTCAACACCAAATCACCGGGATTCAGCACGCGAACCAAAAGGACAATAGGTAAATTGTCTTCATAGTTGGTCGTTTCAATTCTAAAGGTCGAGGATGTGGCCATCCGAGTCACCATCGTCCTGTTTCTCTGGATAACCAAATGCAACCCTGAGGAGCTGAAGGGCGTCATGTGAAAGCTTGCTCAGCCGAGCAACAACACACTCAACTTCTGAAATCTTCCTAGCCAACTCAACGCCTAGTGCGGGCCCAGCTGGAAGTGACTCAGATACAGCCAAGGAAGATATCCGATCACAGATTGAAAAGACAGCACCTATGTAGTTACTAGTGGTCGTTGCTAGCCCTTTGATCCTTTCAGCTTTCTCAGCTAGTAGGTCAGCAAGCTGTAAGTTGGTCTCCTCTGATCTTTTCAATTCAATATAGTTGTAGTCTTGCAGGACCTTCCTTTGGTGATCTTCCATATAGTGTATTGCCTTTTGAGAAACTACATCTATTGTGCTCTGCAAGTTATGCAGGGGAGAGCTCGAGAGCTGGACCAGTGTAGGCGGGTGTCGTAGATGCTCTTTCGAGGGATAAAATGTAACATCAGTCACAAACTGGCCCCTTCGATGTGTCTGAGAGTGATAGCGCGGTGTTGGAAGGTCGAGCTTATCTAATATACCTCCGAGTAGATATGTACACGAAATCTCAACGATCTCCACATCATCATCTATGAAAAAGAGAAATTAACCGGGTGAGGATGAAGCTATGATAATTCTCACAGACAAAGGATATGCATAAATTAATTGGCTGAGCACAGGAAGCATGGTAGAGATCAGGCACAAAGGACAGTGTAAAAATGGTACATAACAGTAAATACGAATTGAGGGAATCACCGCCTTCATCTCATTAAACGATAAAGGGCATGTTCGATAGAGCCTAGTTTAACCTAGATGGTAACAACACATAAACAAAAGCAGGCACATCCTATGCACAGAATTAGAAGATATTTCCACAGATAATGCAGCTGGTGATATCCTGGGGTAAAGGATATTCACCATCTCATTCTTCTTTGCAGCGCCCTTGCGAGACGGTTGCTCCTGTATTCAACTACATCAGGGAGATCTCCAAAAGGGAGGTTCATCGCAGCCGCATTTCGCATTTGTTCATAAAAGTAGTACATATATCTGGTAGAGAGGTGCCAACCTCTGCTAAGCTTCTTGGCTTTGATTTCTGATTCTTTGATCCGATTTTCAAGGAAGGTGATACAATTTTCTTGGCGCTTTGTTTTGCATAGTTTATGTCTCTGACAACCGTGTTGGTCATAGTCTCTATGTATCTGACTGCTTTGATAGCAGCACTATCTTCGGCAGTGACATCGTCTATGCAATACTCTCCAGGCACAAACACGTCGACAATTGAGCCTCCAGGATCCAGACCAGAAGTGTTGAAGTTAACAGTAACGTGAACCTTACTGTCCTCATGGATAGCATTCTCGTACTAGGGTGGGCCTAGGCCAAGGTTTACAAGGAGCATCTCAAGTATCACCTTGTGTGGAATTTTGAACACCCTTGTAGCATCCTGCAGTACGGCAGGATGTGAATTACCAACGGACGAATAGCAGAACACTATCATATGTATAGGAATGGTTTTAAGAATATCAAGGCGGTCAATATATGGTTCAATTCACTCAATCAAGAAAACTATATAGCACTTAATCAACCAAGAAGGCAAGGACAGAGCAGGTGCACTGAACTGTGTGTAACCTTTCAGAGGTACCATACCTAACTGTAGCCTAACAGGTCTGATCCATCAAAATTAACGGTTTTTTGTTTAATCAAACTGCCTATCTACACAAATCCAATTTCTTACTTGATTTTCTTTTTCGTTTAGCCCAACCTGTGTCCAGGGTACATATCGTCGTCTATATATCTAGCAAAGAGAAAACATTTTGCCCCTACCATGGAAACTAAACAAAGGAAAGACATGGCCGGACCAACCTGGGCAAGCGCTCGCAGATTATTGTTGGTGGAGGCAGCCGAGCTCGAAGAGCCGTGATCCCGGGGCTCCTGGCCAGACATAGAAACCTGAAAGTGCAGTCGGTGGATCTTGAAGATCAAGAAGACGAAAGCATCAAGCGAACGGGAAAAGGAAGCAAGGTCATCTGCTGATCGAAGCACGGTTGTACCTTCACAGAGAAGCCGAGGCAGGAAGGGGGAGGTGCAGGCGCACACCAGAGGCTCGATGGCAGGTGGCGGCGGCGCGGCGAGAGGCCAGGGCAAAACGCAGTCGAGAAGGCGAACGAGATGACCCAGATGTGACCTAGTTTGGATAAAATAGAGAAGGAAATACAACAAGCCTCTGCCTACGGCTCTGGCGAACGGAAGCCCAAAATAATTTAAATGGGCCGCATGCCTATTCACTGCGTCAGGCGTCTCTGCATGTTAAATCAGCATGATCCCGCACGCCCAAATACCTATTGGACCGGGCCATGAACGAGGCTGAATGTTTCAGTTTCTTTAATTAGTTTTCTGTTACTTTTGCTCTTCGTTTTTTGTTGATTTTATGTATCTTCTTTCTCAGGAGTAACTCGTAATTTAGAAAGGTTCGAAATATTAACAAAAGTGGAAGATGTAAAAGAAGTGTTCGTTATGGCAAGAGAGCGCATATGTTTTGAATTAGAATAAACATTTTTTTAATTTGCCGAACAAATTTATATGAGCATTTTTTAACAACGAGGAACAACTTTTAATATTTGATGAATAAATTAGAGAACGATGAACATTTTTTCAACTCGCTGGACAAGATTTGTATTCTAGATTTGGTTTGATACTGAATTCACGAGTAACCGAAGTAAAAATGTTATTTTGTAAGCATCGCCCCTCCATGGGAAAAACAGTAGCACCTACCAGTCCAACAGAAACCAAGGCTGGAGGCGTGGTCTAAACTGTTATAACCTCATGAAAATCCACTTGCAACAAAGAATGCAACGGCAAAACAAACAAAAAGGCATGGTATAAAATGCTTATAACCGACCACATCAGTAGTAGACAATATAGCGGTCGCATCACATGCTTACAATTTAGATGAGCATCAACATAGCATGAGGACAAGCAGACATACATTTAGGAAAATAGATTGATCAGCTAGCCAACTGGAATGTGCAGAAACGTCATATCTTATCGTCTTTTTCAGAGTAGCCTGAGCCTAAGGCAAAAGATCACAAAGGCATAGCTAATATAAGATGGTCCATACATACTAGTGTATCTACATTCATCGTAATAAAAGGTTTATGCACCAAAACACCAAGAGGGCAGCTAGCAGCGCATAGATCAACTGCAGGGAACATCTACATCGATTTCATGAGCAGTTGCACGGCGGTGTGGCTTCACCACGGGGTAAGCAGATCCATGACAGAGAGGTTGGTCTTCAGAGCTTCGAATGATTCAATAGCATCGACATGAAACGCCGGCCACCTTCCAAAGAAACCGTCAGACGACGCACAAACATGAAACGTGCATTTCATGCCAAGCAAGCCTAAAAGTTCAGGAGGGGTTTTCCTGAGCATCGAGGTCGCCACATGAACATTGCGAATAGTAGGGTCATGACACATGTTGTTGCGGATGACCTGGCCAGCAGATCAACCGACAATCTGTTGCCCTTTCACTCCAAACAATTCAAACTCAGCCTCTCCGCTTCGGTCTTTTGCAAGGACAAATAGTGTGTACCTGTTCATTAGCAAACAAACTATGAGCGAAGCAAAAGAAGTACTATGAACCGATGCAAATACGAGCTCTTTTTACCCTATTGTTGCACTGGTACATGAACAGCTACAGCACCCACATGTATATACATCAGGCTGAGTGAGCGATGTCGCAGCTGGCATGGACATATAGTGGCAGTCTGTATAGAAGGTGGCCCACATTTTTTCAAATGCGAAGCCCTTGTAATTGTCACATTGCATCGAAACGTACCTGCCTATGAAGCAAAGGAAGGCAGTGTGTCAGCAACATTCTTGCAAATGCATAAATCGTAAACACTATAGACAGACAGTCAATATTACCAGGGACTACATAGTTACCTCCTTGTGATATAGATTAATGTTCATGAGGTGGGTTAATAACGCCGTAGGAAGGACATCAGCATGTTGGGCCTAGAGGATAATCCTAGACGGCGCAGGAAGGTGCTCAATTGCTGGGAACGAGGGCGGGAGCCTGACAAACAAAAACGACACATTACATAAGTATAAATCAGAAAGAAGAAATGTCATATGAATAGCCCAACACTCCTTACCTGCTCCTAAATACATTTATATCTGGTATGTCATGGTTGACATACCATTTGCAGGCACATCCTCCAGACAATTCTTTAGATCCTAGCTTATGAAAAACGTCACAATCGTCAAACACACAAAGATAATAAGAAAGAAGTACACACATCCATCAGTCTGTCTCTTAGAGAACCTTCATTAACAAAAACGGTGGCGCCAACAAAGATGACTACAGCTGGTTCTGTTTGACCCATGAAATGAACACTTTCTCTGTTAAATCGAACAACTCTTTCACCCTAGAGGGTTATCCCAAGCTCGTTGCCACTAAAATAATATGAGAACAGAAGGGTACGGGTACAAATAGGATGAGCTGCTATGAAAAATGGCTAATAGCAAAATAAAACAATACATGAAGATAAGAAACCAGAACACATACTTATGATCAGAAAGGAGTACACGTCGCTTGAATACTTGTCTAAGTGTGTGAGGCACCCAAATAGCTTTCATAGGAGAGATTGCCGTGATAACTCTAATAACATCTACATGAGCAAATGCGAACCTACTATTTAACAGATAGCATTTTTTGCAGAATAATGGATTATAGAACATAAGAAGAGCCACTGGTGTAATTTGCGTCACCTATGTAGGTCCGAGGAGTATCATTTGCAGGGGGCATCTCGTTAATTCGAGTCAAGTGGAACGTCCATTCCGAGAACTCGTCGTTTAGGTGGAAGTAGTTCTTTATGACTGTAAATTGGGTAAACTTGATCATCAATGGTGTGTCGACAGAATTCAAAATGATTGGCCGAGGAAGCACGGCAAATCGACTGAATTCATACACCACGCCCTCATGATGCATGTCAATATGAGCGACAAGGATATCCGTTGGCACAGTTGCGTAACCATGGTTACCCTACAAAAGTAACGCATTATCCTAGATAGACAGCAGCGCTGAGCAACAGGAATATACTTCTAAATAGCTTTAATTCATACCTGAGCATCCAGAGGAACCATGTGCACAACTTTGACAGGTCCATTCTCCAAACCACCACGGTAATGCCATAGGCGTGACAGACGGGCACATACAGACTATTTGTCCCAGCCGATGTGTAGATCGGACAGAGCAACACAAGCCATCTGGCAAGAACGACACCAAGATAACCGTTGTTAGATTCCAGATGCGAGAAGAATACGACAAAGAACATGTGGGTACTCTTGATCGATACAATCAAAATCAAAAAGACGTGCAAGGAGATTCTTGAAGGCACGCGGAAGCTTAGGAACACGTAATGGCACGTCGAGAAAAGCAACGACAAGGCCCGGACATTGGGGGTATAGGGTGGCACGCTATTACATCAGGAGAGGAGAATGGAAGCAATAAGTAACTTACCAGAAGGATGAGAAGGTGAAACACTAGAGGCGCCGCCGACCGAAGAGGGAAAACCAGGCTGGAGACCCAACGGAGCAGACGGGCAGTATATGCAGACCAGAAAGGCGACCGATATACAGGTGGGCCAAACCCGAAGCCCATGAGAGGGTTAAAGCTTCGTATGGTTCTCATTGAAAAAACAACAAGGTAATAGCAAGCGGGCCGTGGATGCATCGGCCACGGTTTTATAATATCATGATGGAAAATCAAAAAAGAAAAACAGATACTATCATATGGATGAATGTAGCTAGCTCACTTACTCAAACTAAAGAGGTGGGTCGAGAATTCAGACACAGCAGTACATGAGAAGTGTATATAGCTCTGAACCTGGCCATGGTTCAGACCGATTACAGCCTTGCCCATATAGAGGTGGCTGGATCAAACAGATATAAAATGTCTTGTGCATGGTGTAATTACTTGGAAGCAAAAGCTAATGCAAGGTACCTTGCATAAGCAGAGGTCCTCCAGGAGGGGTATGAACCAGAGGGGCTACGAGGATGCACCAAACATGATACACAGGATAACACAGTGTGTTTACTTTGCCAAATAATTTATCAGGGTAACCTGTTAACATCAGAGCCGAGCAAGACATAAGAAACAACCCACAGGGGAGCCAAGAGGTGAAACTTACACAAATTAAAATAAGAAAGACAACACGGGCATAGATTAGGTTCAACGATTCATAAACATCTGGAGTACAAAGCAGAGCTACAACGATGTGATCAGAGTGTATCAATCGCCTTTTCATTTACAAAGGTAATAATCCTGACATAAGTACTTCTACCCTCCACACACGGATATCGACGTGACCGAAACTGAAACAATAGGGCCAAAAGTACTTCACAGGGCATGTCTAACCACTCACCTTCCCATTTCACCTCGGGCGCCGAGTCCAGGGCATGCATGGATGCATTGATCATGTATCCTGGACAAATGCAAGGGACAAGTAATAAGCACAAGACATCATACATATGTAAACCTGGAAATGAAACTGTAGAGAGTGAGCCAGCCATCCAAACCTGTCAAAAAGACGGTTTCTAGCCAGGTAGCATGATAGTCCGGATGGACAGCAACATGACTGATCGCAGTCATTGTCACCCATAAGCAACCAAGTGATGTGGTGTTAAGTGCATGCGAGCGGTAGCTCAAGCAGGGGAATCGCTCGTACAAGCATACCGGCAAGGAACCGCCAATTTGCAACGACACTACCCAAAAGTATTGGATCTCCAAAAGTTGTGTTGCCTCCTGGAACAGCAGCCAGAAAAATAAAAAACCATTGATGAGAACGGTCGATGTAAACACAGGTCATAAGATACCTAAAAAGAAATCATGAAAAAGAATGCTCTGTGCTTACCCAGGCGGTATTCCTACTTCTTTTTGCCCTTCTTGCTCAGGTTGCCTCGAGCATCAGCAGCCACGAACAGGCGAGGCCTGAAAACAGCAAGGCAAATTAAATCGTTTTGCAATAGAAGGAAAATGCCTGGACACAACTAAAGAAACAGAGCTTACTTCTTTGCATCAGAAGCCTGATCAGGTACTGGCAGGGCATCTGTCTTGGTGGAACCAGCAAGCAGTGGTGATCTCTCCTGCTCAGTGCTACGTCTTGAGCTTGTGTTGGTTTTCCTTGAAGAGGAGAGGGTGATGCAGCAATAGTAGCGTAAGTATTTCCCTCAGTTTTTGAGAACCAAGGTATCAATCCAGTAGGAGGCTCCTCAAACGTCCCACGCACCTACACAAACAAACAAAGAACTCGCAACCAACGCAATAAAGGGGTTGTCAATCCCTTCACGACCACTTGCGAAAGTGAGATCTAATAAAGATAGTAAGATAAGATAAATATATTTTTGGTATTTTATAATATAGATGCAAAAAGTAATGATGCAAATAAAAGTAGATTGGAAGCAAATATGATAAGAGATAGACCCGGGGGCCATAGGTTTCACTAGTGGCTTCTCTCAAGATAGCATAAGTATTACGGTGGATGAACAAATTATTGTCGAGCAATTGATAGAAAAGCGGATAATTATGAGATTATCTAGGCATGATCACGTATATAGGCATCACGTCCGTAACAAGTAGACCGACTCCTGCCTGCATCTACTACTATTACTCCACACATCGACCGACTCCTGCCTGCATCTAGAGTATTAAGTTCATAAGAACAGAGTAACGCATTAAGCAAGATGACATGATGTAGAGGGATAAACTCAAGCAATATGATATAAACCCCATCTTGTTATCCTCGATGGCAACAATACAATACGTGCCTTGCAACCCTTTCTGTCACTGGGTAAGGACACCGCAAGATTGAACCCAAAGCTAAGCACTTCTCCCATGGCAAGAAAGATCAATCTAGTAGGCCAAACCAAACTGATAATTCGAAGAGACTTGCAAAGATAACTCAATCATACATAAAAGAATTCAGAGAAGATTCAAATATTATTCATAGATAAACTTGATCATAAACCCACAATTCATCGGATCTCGACAAACACACCGCAAAAAGAGTTTACATCGAATAGATCTCCACAAGAGAGGGGGAGAACATTGTATTGAGATCCAAACAGAGAGAAGAAGCCATCTAGCTAATACTATGGACCCGTAGGTCTGTGGTAAACTACTCACAACTCATCGAAGGGGCAAGGATGTTGATGTAGAAGCCCTCCGTGGTCGATTCCCCCTCCGGCAGAGTGCCGGCGAAGGCTCCAAGATGAGATCTCGCGAATACAGAAGGTTACGATGGTGGAAATTGTGTTTCGTCTGCCCCCTGGATGTTTTCGGGGTACGTAGGCTTATATAGGAGGAAGAAGTATGTCGGTGGACGCCCGAGGGTCCCACGAGACAGGGGGCACGCCCTATAGGGGCGGCGCCCTCCTATCTCGTGGGAGCCTCAGATGCTTCTTGACTTGCACTCCAAGTCCTCTGGATCACGTTCATTCCAAAAATCACGCTCCCAAAGGTTTCATTCCGTTTGGACTCCATTTGATATTCCTTTTCTTCGAAATACTGAAATAGGCAAAAAAACAGCAATATGGGCTGGTCCTCCGGTTAGTAGGTTAGTCCCAAAAATGATATAAATGTGTAAAACAAAGCCCATAAACATCCAAAAGGGGTAATATAATAGCATGGAACAATCAAAAATTATAGGTACATTGGAGACGTATCAAGCATCCCCAAGCTTAATTCCTGCTCGTCCTCGAGTAGGTAAATGATAAAAAAGTGAATTTTTGATGTGGAATGCTACCTAGCATAATTCTCAATGTAATTTTCTTTATTGTGGCATGAATGTTCAGATCCAAATGATTCAAAATAAAAGTTCATATTGATAAAAGAAATAGTAACACTTCAAGCATACTAATCAAAGTAATCATGTCTTCTCAAAATAACATGGCAAAAGAAAGTTCATCCCTACAAAATCATATAGTTAGGTTATACTTCATTTTCGTCACACAAAGATGTTCCCAACTTCTATACCCCCGATGACAAGCCAAGAAATTGTTTCATACTTAAATAATCTCAAACTTTTTCAACCTTCACGCAATACATGAGCGTGAGCCATGGATATAGCACTATGGGTGGAATAGAATATGATGATGGGGATTGTGTGGAGAAGACAAAAAGGAGAAAGTCTCACATTGACGAGGATAATCAACGGGCTATGGAGATGCCCATCAATTGATGTCAACATGAGGAGTAGGGATTGCCATGCAACGGATGCACTAGAGCTATAAACGAATGCTCAACAAAAGAAAACTAGTGGGTGTGCATCCAACTTGCTTGCTCACGAAGACCTAGGGCATTTGAGGAAGCCCATCGTAGGAATATACAAGCCAAGTTCTATAATGAAAAATTCCCACTAGTATGAAAAAGACAACTTATGAGACTCACTATATGAAAAACATGGTGCTACTTTGAAGCACAACATATGAGACTCGCTACATGAAGAACAAGGTGCTACTTTGAAGCACAAGTGTGGAAAAAGAGATAGTAACATTGCCCTTTTTTTCTTTTTTTTCTTTTTTTTGGGCCTTTTTTTTTTCTATTGGCCTTTCTTCTTTTTTTTCTTTGGCAATGTTCTAATAATGATGATCATCACACTTCTATTGATTACAACATATGGATTACAACTCGAAACTAGAACAAGATATGACTCTATATGAATGCCTCCGGCGGAGTACCGAGATGGTGCAATGAATCAAGAGTGACATGTATGAAAAGTAATGCATGGTGGCTTTGCCACAAATACGATGTCAACTACATGATCATGCAATGGCAATATGACAAAAGTAAAGTATGTCAGGATGATGATGAACGGAAAAGTGGAAAGTTGCATGGCAATATATCTCGGAATGGCTATGGAAATGCCATAATAGGTAGGTACGGTGGCTGTTTTGAGGAAGATATAAGGAGGTTTATGTGTGATAGAGCGTATCGTATCACGGGGTTTGGATGCACCGGCGAAGTTTGCACCAACTCTCAAGGTGAGAAAGGGCAATGCACGGTACCGAAGAGGCTAGCAATGGCGGAAAGGTAATAGTGCGTATAATCCATGGACTCAACATTAGTCAAAAGAATTCATATACTTAATGCAAAAATTTAGAAGTCATCAAAAATCAAGCACTACGCGCATGCTCCTAGGGGGATAGATTGGTAGGAAAAGACCATCGCTCGTCCCCGGCCGCCACTCATAAGGATGCACAAGCCAGGTACACTTCATGTTTCAAATTTGTTGCACAACTTTAACCATACGTGCATGCTACGAGACTTGCTAACTTCAACACAAGCATTCTTTGAATTCATAATCACCCAACTAGCATGACTTTAATATCACTACCTCCATATCTCAAAACAATTATGAAGTATCAAATTGATCATAGCATCCAATTCACTTCCTATGATAGTTTTTATTATACCCAACTTGGATGCCTACCATTCTAGGACCAATTTTATAACCATAGCAAATACCATTTTGTTCTAAATGACTCTAAAAATAATATAAGTGAAGCATGAGAGACTAGTAATTTCTACAAAAATAAGTCACCACCGTCCTCTAAAAGATATAAGTGAAGCACTAGAGCAAAAACTATCAAGCTCAAAAGATATAAGTGAAGCACATAGAGTATTCTAGCAAATTCTAATCAAATAGGCTTCTCCCAAAAGGTGTGTACTGCAAGGATGATTGTGGTAAACTAAAAAGCAAAGACTAATATAATACACGATGCTCCAAGCAAAACACATATCATGTGGCGAATAAAAATATAGCTCCAAGTAAAGTTACCAATGAACGAAGACAAAAGAGGGGATGCCTTCCCGGGGCATCCCCAAGCTTAGGATTTTGGCTATTCTTGAATCTCTTGGGGTTCCTTGGGCATCCCCAAGCTTAGGCTCTTGCCACCCTTTATTCCATAGTCCATAATAGCTTTACCCAAAACTTGAAAACTTCACAACACAAAACTCAACAGGAAATCTTATAAGCTCCGTTAGTGAAAGAAAACAAAACCACCACATAAGGTACTATAATGAACTCATTATTATTTATTTTGGTGTTAAACCTACTGTATTACAACTTCTTTATGGTTTATAAACTAATTTACTAGCCACAGATGCATTGAAATAAGCAAACAACACACGAAAAACAGAATCTGTCAAAAACGGAACAATCTGTAGCAATCTGTAACTAACGCAAACTTCGGGAACTCTAAAACTCCTACCAAAATAGGAAGTCCTGGAAAATTTGTTTATTGATAATCAAAAAAAAATCAACACAAAAGAATGTTTCTGTGATTTAACAAAACTAAATTCGTGCGCGTAAAGTTTCTGTTTTTCAGCAGAATCAAATCAACTATCATCATAGGTTATCCTATAGGTTCTACTTGGCACAAACACTAATTAAAAGGTAAAAACACATCTAAATAGAGGGTAGATGCAAGATTTATTACTAAACAGGAGCAAAAACAAAAAACACAAAGAAAAATTGGGTTGCCTCCCAACTAGCGTTATCGTTTAACGCCCCTAGCTAAGCATAAAAGCGAAGATAGATCTAACGAGTGTCATATTTGGCATTAATTTCATAAGTAGCCCGCATGATAGATTCATAAGGTAATTTGAATTTATTTCTTGGAAAGTGCTCCATGCCTTTCTTTGATGGAAATTGGAATCTAATATTCCCTTCCTTCATATCAATAATCGCGCCAATCGTTCTAACGAAAGCTCTACCAAGAATAATAGGGCAAGAAAGATTGCAATCTATATCAAGAACGATAAAATCCACGGGCACCAAATTTCTATTTGCAACAATAAGAACATCATTGATCCTTCCCATTGGCTTTTTAATGGTGGAATCCGCAAGGTGCAAATTTAAAGAGCAATCATCAAGATAATGGAAACCTAGAATATCACATAAAGTTTTCGGAATCGTGGAAACACTAGCACCCAAATCACATAAAGCAAAACACTCATGATCTTTGATTCTAATCTTTATAGTAGGTTCCCACTCATCATTAAGTTTTCTAGGTATAGAAACTTCCAAATTAAGTTTTTCATCATAAGATTGCATCAAGGCATCAACAATATGTTTGGTAAAAGCTTTATTTTGACTATAAGCATGAGGAGAATTAACAACGGATTGCAACAAGGAAATACAACCTTCTAAAGAACAATTATCATAATCAAAATCCTTGAAATCCGAGATAGTGGGTTCAATGCTATTTAAAGTTGTGACCTCTCCAATCCCACTTTTACCAAATTTAGCATCAAGATCTAAAAACTCCGAATTCTTGGGACGCCTTTTAGGTAAAGTTGACTCATCATCAGTCCCATAATTATCAAGATTCATATTGCAAAACATAGATCTAATAGGAGACGCATCAATAACTTTAAGATCCTCATCATTATTTTTATGGAAACTAGAAGAACACGCCTTTATAAAGCTATCTTTTTTAGCACACAATCTAGCGGTTCTTTCCTTGCACTCGTCAATGGAAATTCCCATTGCTTTGAGAGACTCATTGATATCATGCTTAGGAGGAGAAGACCTAAGTTTAAGAGAATCAACATCAAGCGAAAGTCTATCAACGTTCCTAGCCAAATCATCAACCTTGAGCAATTTTTCTTCAAGCAAAACATTAATATTCTTTTGAGAAATCATAAATTCTTTCACACTATTCTCAAAATCAGAGGGCATCTTATTAAAATTACCATAAGAATTATTGTAGGAATTTCCATAATTATTAGAGGAATTACTAGGGAACGATCTAGCATTAAAGTTTCCTCTATAAGCATTGTTTCCAAAACTATTCCTACCAACAAAATTCACATCCATAGATTCATTATTATTCTCAATCAAAGAAGACAAAGGCATATCATTGGGATCAAGAGGAGTATTTTTAGTAGCAAACAATTTCATAAGTTCATCCATTTTTTCACTCAAAACATTGATTTCTTCTATAGCATGCACTTTTTTACTAGAAGATCTTTCGGTGTGCCATTGAGAATAATTATCCATAATATTATCAAGAATTTTTGTATCATCTCCTAACATGATTTCCATAAACGTGCCTCCCGCGGCCGAATCTAAGAGATTTCTAGAAGCAAAGTTCAAACCGGCATAAAATTTTTGTATGATCATCCATAAATTCAAACCATGAGTAGGGCAATTGCGAAGCATCAATTTCATTCTTTCCCAAGATTGGGGAACATGCTCATGATCAAGTTGTTTAAAATTCATAATATCGTTCCTAAGAGTGATGATCTTAGCGGGTGGAAAATACTTAGAGATAAAAGCATCTTTGCACTTGTTCCAAGAATCAATACTATTTTTAGGCAAAGAAGAAAACCAAACTTTAGCATGATCTCTAAGTGAAAACGAAAATAACTTCAATTTGACAATATTGTTATCCGTATCTTTCTTCTTTTGCATATCACAAAAATCAACAAAGTTGTTTAGATGAGTAGCGGCATCTTCACTAGGAAGGCCGGCGGATTGATCTTTCATAACAAGATTCAGCAAAGCAGTATTGATTTCACAAGACTCAACATCATTAAGAGGAGCAATCGGAGTACTAAGGAAATCATTATTATCGGTATTCGAGAAATCACACAATTTGGTATTATCTTGCGCCATGGCAACAAGTAATCCAACACACAAGCAAACAAAAAAAAGTAAGCGAAAAGAGAGGAGGAGATTGGGAAAGAGAGGGCAAATAAAACGGCAAGGGTGAAGTGGGGGAGAGGAAAATGAGAGGCAAATGGCAAATAATGTAAATGCGAGGGAGATGGGTACTTGGTATGTCTTGACTTGAGCGAAGACCTCCCCGGCAACGACGCCAGAAATCCTTCTTGCTACGTCTTGAGCTTGCGTTGGTTTTCCTCAAAGAGGAGAGGGTGATGCAACAATAGTAGCGTAAGTATCTCCCTCAGTTTTTGAAAACCAAGGTATCAGTCCAGTAGGAGGCTCCTCAAAAGTCCCACGCACCTACACAAACAAACAAAGAACTCGCAACCAACACAATAAAGGGGTTGTCAATCCCTTCACGGCCACTTGCAAAAGTGAGATCTAATAAAGATAGTAAGATAAGATAAATATATTTTTGGTATTTTATAATGTAGATTTAAAAAGTAAAGATGCAAATAAAAGTAGATTGGAAACAAATATGATAAGAGATAGACCCGGGGGCCATAGGTTTCACTAGTGGCTTCTCTCAAGATAGCATAAGTATTACAGTGGGTGAACAAATTACTGTCGAGCAATTGATAGAAAAGCAAATAATTATGAGATTATCTAGGCATGATCATGCATAAAGGCATCACGTCCGTAACAAGTAGACCGACTCCTGCCTGCATCTACTACTATTACTCCACACATCGACCGACTCCTGCCTGCATCTAGAGTATCAAGTTCATAAGAACAGAGTAACGCATTAAGAAAGATGACATGATGTAGAGGGATAAACTCAAGCAATATGATATAAACCCCATCTTGTTATCCTCGATGGCAACAATACAATACGTGCCTTGCAACCCTTTCTGTCACTGGGTAAGGACACCGCAAGATTGAACCTAAAGCTAAGCACTTCTCCCATGGCAAGAAAGATCAATCTAGTAGGCCAAACCAAACTGATAATTCGAAGAGACTTGCAAAGATAACTCAATCATACATAAAAGAATTGAGAGAAGATTCAAATATTATTCATAGATAAACTTGATCATAAACCCACAATTCATCGGATCTCGACAAACACACCGCAAAAAGAGTTTACATCGAATAGATCTCCACAAGAGAGGGGGAGAACATTGTATTGAGATCCAAAAAGAGAGAAGAAGCCATGTAGCTAATAACTATGGACCCGTAGGTCTGTGGTAAACTACTCACAACTCATCGGAGGGGCAAGGATGTTGATGTAGAAGCCCTCCATGGTCGATTCCCCCTCCGGCAAAGTGCCGGCGAAGGATCCAAGATGAGATCTCGCGGATACAGAAGGTTACTGATAAGTACATTTCCTATTCACATTTTGGCACACAAACACACCATTTATTGTGATCCAACGATCCATTCTTGTTATGAACTATGATATATTTGAATGAAAATCATATAAAATATCATTTACTTGTCATTTGATTATTTTGCAGAAAAGTGCGCAAAGGCACTATAAACTTCAAGATTCGAACAAATTGGCTATTGATAAGAGAGAAGGGCAGGAAAGAAATGAAGAAAGGGACTTGAGCGAGAATAATTGAAGTAATCAAGGGGCCAAGCTATAGATGGCAGGACCAACTTGGGAAGAAAGAAGAGAAATAGCAGGGCCAAATCGTAAAGTGGCAGAACAGGGTAGGGGATCAAAATCCCTAGCGCAGCCTCAATTCCCTTCGGGCCTGGCACATCTCTCTCTCTCTCACCCCTCCTACTCCAACTCCGGCCGCCGCCACGGTCAGGCTGACGTCGTGGTGCGCCTCCAACTCCCATCCATCCACTAGCTCCACCGTGCCATCTCCACCAGCCGCTGCTACATCATCCACCATCTCGCGCCCCCAATGCTCCTCTCCTCCCCACGTCCGAACTGCTGCTGCTCCTCCACCTTTCTTCTCCCCCCAAATTTTGCTGCTGCTTTCTCTCTAACCTCCCCACGCCTCTGCTTCTTCTTCTCCCTCTCCTTGCTACTACTCCTTCCTCTCACGTCCCCTGCTGCTGCTCTTCTTCTTGCGCCGATCTGCTGCTGCTCTGCTTCCTCCACTAAACTGCTACTACCTCTGCTTCTTCTCTTCCTACTGCTGCTTCTCCCTTCTCCAACTTCCTGCTGCTGCCTCCTTCTTCTCTTGCTCCGCTGCTCCTCCTAATTTTCTCTGAACCAGAAAACTGCTGCTGCTCTCCTCCAACTTGCTACTACTGCTGCTTCTCTCTCTCTCTCTCCGATCTCAAATTTCTGTAATCTTGAGAAGTTTATTGTTCAGTACTTTGGAATATTCAGAATTGAGATGTTTAGTTCATGTAATATTCAGATTTGATAAGAGCTTGCAATCTGACAATTGTTCAGTTTCGTACTTGTGAAATATAGTGCATTTTATTATGCGCTCTGACTAGTTAATGTCTAGTAGTTTGGATAACATTTGGTATGTTTTATTTGATGTGTGAATTACCGGTCTGCTAGCATATATGTGTGTTCACCTTGTGTACTAGTCCCCTGTACTCGTTAACTTCCAGTACTAGTTAACTTTGTGTGTGTTTAATTTTCAGTCTCTGTGATAGCTTTGTCTCTATGACAAATATGTTTGTAATGTGAACCATTTCCATTCTGCTTTATGTGTTCATGTCCTGTTGTTCCCTTTGTGTTACTGTTTTAGTTTCTCATGCAAATAAAAAATAATACCAAAAAGACAGAGAGTATAATCTGAATCTCCCTTTGCTTCTTTTCGTTTACTTTGTCGCCGATTTTCCGAAACGATCTTAGATACTTTAGGTTTATTTTCCCAGTAATCATCACTTAAATTGTCTAGCCTAGCTTTAGTCAAGCATCATTGCTGATCGTCTAGTCCCTGTGGAGAACACGACACTCGCAGTTCGGGCGAAATATCCCGCTGTACTTTTAATTGATCAATTTGGCGCCGTTGCCGGGGACTTACGTCGAGCGATTGTGTTAGGCTATAGACTAGGTTTACTTTAGTTCCTTGTTCAATTCGTCGTGTATTTCATCTTCAGTGTTTTTCTTCTATTTTCCCCCATTGTTGCTTCGGCTTATTAGGATACTAACCTTCTGACTAATGTTTACTGTTTATGAGTGTGTGTAGGGAATCATAAATCTTTGCAGGTTGTTCTATAGTTACACTTGGTTAAGATATGGCATTGCTTCGTGATCCTTGGATGCCAAGTAGTCAATGTTATATCACAGGACCCGTTTTGGCCAACTATTGAGGTAGAGAGTTTTGAGCTGAAGCCTGGTCTTATTGCTTCGGTTCAACAACAACAGTTTGGAGGACTGCCTACTGAGGATCCCTATGAGCACTTACACCGAGTCATGGAGTATTCAGATACAGTCAAGTACCATAGAGTTTCTCAAGATGCAATCATGTGCAGGTTGTTCACATTCTCCCTCCGTGATGATGCTCGTGCTTGGTATCGATCCTTGCCATCAAGGTCATACAGTTGGATGAGATATCGCGAGCTTTCTTGGATAAATATTTCCCACTACACAAGCAGTCCGCAATTCGAGATGAGATCTTCAATTTCGTTCAGCGTGAAGGCGATAGCTTGTATGATGCTTGGGAGAGATACAAAGCCTTATTCAGGAGATGTCCTAATCATGGGCTCGAGAGATGGTTAGAGCTGCAGATATTCTATAGAGGATTGACTTCGGACACTCGAGCTTACGTCGATATGGCAGCGGGTGGAGCTATTACAAACAAGACACTTGATGAAGCTTTTCTGCTGATTGAGAGCATAGCTTTCCACCAACTTCAGTGGTACAATAAGAAGCCCACGTCTGATTCATTGGTTTGCTTGCAACAAATCACTACACCTCAACCACCAATTCTTACACAAAAGCCTGAGCCTCTATCTCAGTGTGACAAGGTTGAGCTTGCATGGATTATATTTGACAATGATGACACCATTCTAGTTGACACACACGCTACAGATCATCTGGATACTAGTGTTGGAGATTCAGTTTTGCATTGTGATGATTCTTCCATGGATGAGCCAGAGCTGCAGTTCGTTGCTTTAGATATTGAGGAGTCACCTTTAGTTGATATTGATCATGTGCTGCTAGAGCCAGATATGGAGAAGTTCGCCTTTGATGATGTTAGCCGCATTGATTCTTCAACACTTGAGCCTGAGATGGAGAGCTTCATGGTTGATTATGGTGAGGTGGATTCAGATGTCAAGGAGTCAAGCTCTATTTCACTTGTTGACACGAGTCCGGTGGAAATTTCTACTACCACACCTCACTTGGTATCTTCAATGGAGGTAGTCCTGAAGCTTCTTCCTAACTATCTCAGGTATGATCTCAGCTTTCTCGACAAGATATGCCATATCATGGATACTGCCTATGCACCATGCGATTTATTGATGATATCTATTTATCATATGCTCAATAGATATGCTTATGTGATAGGATACTCTATTGATGACTTAGAGGGCATTGTCCCTATCATTTGTATTGGCTTGTTTGTTGAGTGTTCTTTCAGGTTTACGCTTGTGCACCATTCATTACGGGCTGACCAAGTTCGAGATGACATCCCATGGTATCCTGGTGGATTCACGGCATGGTGATGAGGGGAAGCAAAGAGCACACATGAGGAAGAGCGAAGCTGGAGCAGGCATGAGGATAGATAAGCAAAAGGAGAGGAGCAGCAGCTTAGAGAGTGATCAAGCAAGTGCTACTTCATAGTGCCCGATGAGCTGTTTCATGACCCATTCCGAGTATATCATCCATCGATAAATGTTGAAATCAAATGTTATTTGGGTTGCTTAAGCCATGTCTTAAATGTTGCCCCACTGAATTTTATTTGACATATGGTGTTTGATGAGAATATGCGAACTGATTGTTGAATGCCTTGTAAACTAGTGATCTACACCCTGTTTGCTTTGCTAAAAGTAGTGAAAGCTATTAGTTTTGAGTGCTCAAATCCCTAGTACACTAGAAAACTTAATCATTTTCTGCTTTTACCTCGATACACCTAGATCATTAAGTGTCAGATGCTGAGTTTGTGCCTAATGTGTTCCCATTGAGAGCAATCACCTAACCACTATGGATTAGCATGCTATGTTCCCTGGATCGGTAGCATGTGAACCAGACATGGAGAAGTGATGATTCCTATTTTTGTGCTTATGCGCTGTTCATTTAAAAAAAGTAATAATGAATAAATAAGTCTGAATACCTACAATAGCATGTCATGTTCCCTGGATCGGTGGCATGTGAAATCGGGTTAACTTGGGCAGTAACTAAAAATAAAAAAATGTAATTGTCGAACCAGGTGTATACCATGTTCTCGGGATCGGTGGTATGTTCCTTTGGGGAGACAAACAAAAAAAACTAATAATTGGTCGAGCCGGGTGTATACCATGTTCTCGGGATTGGTGGTGTGTTCCTTTGGTGAGATCGATAAAATATTATCATTGCTTTATTTCTGTAAATAAGTGATCTTATCACAAGTTTATGTTCTTTTTGTTCTTGGGGTCATGCTCTATTTAGGAACCATTTGGCACAGTCATCATTTAAACTTGTTGATCCTCTTTTATCATTGTAAAAGTTTAAAATGGTCATGCTTATTAGTATCCTATTGCTTTGTAGCACTAACCATTGATTTTCACTAGCAAAGTTCAAAGCATGCATTGTTTGGAGATCTACTTCACTGGGACATTCTCTAGTCAGTTCACTGTTCACTACCTTGCTCTTGTCAAATGCCTTTACTTGAGGACAAGTAAAGATTTAAGTGTGGGGGAAATTGATAAGTACATTTCCTATTCACATTTTGGCACACAAACACACCATTTATTGTGATCCAACGATCCATTCTTGTTATGAACTATGATATATTTGAATGAAAATCATATAAAAGATCATTTACTTGTCATTTGATTGTTTTGCAGAAAAGTGCGCAAAGGCACTATAAACTTCAAGATTCAGACAAATTGGCTATTGAGAAGAGAGAAGGGCAGGAAAGAAGTGAAGAAAGGGACTTGAGCGAGAATAATTGAAGTAATCAAGGGGCCAAGCTATAGATGGCAGGACCAACTTGGGAAGAAAGAAGAGAAATAGGAGGGCCAAATCGTAAAGTGGCAGAACAGGGTAGGGGATCAAAATCCCTAGCGCAGCCTCAATTCCCTTCGGGCCTGGCACATCTCTCTCTCTCACCCCTCCTTCTCCAACTCCGGCCGCCGCCACGGTTAGGCCGGCGTCGTGGTGCGTCTCCACCCCCATCCATCCACTAGCTCCACTGTGCCATCTCCACCAGCCGCCGCCGCATCATCCACCATCTCGCGCCCCCGATGCTCTTCTCCTCCCCACGTCCGAACTGCTGCTGCTCCTCCACCTTTCTTCTCCCCCCAAATTCTGCTGCTGCTTTCTCTCTAACCTCCCCACGCCTCTGCTTCTTCTTCTCCCTCTCCTTGCTGCTACTCCTTCCTCTCACGTCCCCCTACTGCTGCTCTTCTTCTTGCGCCGATCTGCTGCTGCTCTGCTTCCTCCACTAAACTGCTGCTACCTCCGCTTCTTCTCTTCCTGCTGCTGCTTCTCCCTTCTCCAACTTCCTGCTGCTGCCTCCTTCTTCTCTTGCTCCGCTGCTCCTCCTAATTTTCTCTAAACCAGAAAACTGCTGCTGCTCTCCTCCAACTTGCTGCTGCTGCTGCTTCTCTCTCTCTCTCTCTCCGATCTCAAATTTCTGTAATATTGAGAAGTTTATTGTTCAGTACTTTGGAATATTCAGAATTGAGATGTTTAGTTCATGTAATATTCAGATTTGATAAGAGCTTGCAATCTGACAATTGTTCAGTTTCGTACTTGTGAAATATAGTGCATTTTATTATGCGCTCTGACTAGTTAATGTCTAGTTGTTTGGATAATATTTGGTATGTTTGATTTGATGTGTGAATTACCGGTCTGCTAGCATATATGTGTGTTCACCTTGTGTACTAGTCCCCTGTACTAGTTAACTTCCGGTACTAGTTAACTTTGTGTGTGTTTAATTTTCAGTCTCTGTGATAGCTTTGTCTCTGTGACAAATATGTTTGTAATGTGAACCATTTCCATTCCGCTTTATGTGTTCATGTCATGTTGTTCCCTTTGTGTTACTGTTTTAGTTTCTCATGCAAATAAAAAATAATACCAAAAAGACAGAGAGTATAATCTGAATCTCCCTTTGCTTCTTTTCGTTTACTTTGTCGCCGATTTTCTGAAACAATCTTAGATACTTTAGGTTTATTTTCCCAGTAATTGTCACTTAAATTGTCTAGCCTAGCTTTAGTCAAGCACCATTGCTGATTGTCTAGTCCCTGTGGAGAACACGACACTCGCAGTTCGGGCGAAATATCCCGCTGTACTTTTAATTGATCAGTTACAGTGGTGGAAATTGTGTTTCGTCTTCCCCCTGGATGTTTTCGGGGTACGTAGGCTTATATAGGAGGAAGAAGTATGTCGGTGGATGCCCGAGGGGCCCACGAGACAGGGGGCACGCCCTATAGGGGGGCACCCTCCTATCTCATGGGAGCCTCGGCTGCTTCTTGACTTGCACTCCAAGTCCTCTGGATCACGTTCGTTCCAAAAATCACGCTCCCGAAGGTTTCATTCCGTTTGGACTCCGTTTGATATTCCTTTTCTTCGAAATACTGAAATAGGCAAAAAAAACAGCAATATGGGCTGGGCCTCCGGTTAGTAGGTTAGTCCCAAAATTGATATAAATGTGTAAAATAAAGCCCATAAACATCCAAAAGGGGTAATATAATAGCATGGAACAATCAAAAATTATAGATACGTTGGAGACATATCACTCAGCGACAGACCCGCTGCCCTGTGAGAGCAAACATGTATACATACATAAGTACAGATTGGCAAGAGATATTTGCAAAGACAGATGATGGGGAAATTACCAAGTCGTCATATTCTTCATCATCAAGAGGATTGTCAACTGGATCAGATATCACAGGGGTAGCCGAGACAGGCGTATTGTCCTTGAAAAATCTGGTACCTTCAAGACAAGGCAAAGATGTATCTCAATAAAAGCAACAAATTGAAACAAATAGCTCATATGGTAGCAGCTGAGAACAGCCGTGCAAAAGAACCGGGCATCCTATAACCAAAGCAGGGAAAAGTGTTAGACAAAAACAGTCGAAGAACAATCGGCTCTGAACGGAAAGACCAGTTGGCTAAATTAATTACCTGGTAATTAAACATATCCAGATTAGCCAGTTCTCGAACTTTTTTTTGTCTCTAAGTTAACCTGCGCATCCACTTCAGCAACTGTCTGTCCAGGTAAATTGATATGCTGAATAGCAATGAAATTGTCACGGAGCCTACAGGTCAACGACAAACAAGAATCATGTTCTAAAACATAGATGACACACATCACTGGTCATTCAAAGACGCTCAAGAAGATTGAGCAAGCAGCAATCAATAGGCGTGCATACAGACAAAGATTGGATGCAGAGGAAGAAATAAACTAAATCACCTATTGCGGAAGTCACATATATCAGGAAGGTCTTCATTGATGTACCATCGGCAGGCAGCACTGCCGCTCACACCCCTGTGACCTATTAAAGGATGAGCCGACAATTATTTGTATGATACTGAGAAACCAAAGCAGGTACCAAATATGAGATGTGACAACCCAACTAAGCAAAATCAAGTATTCTCACCATCATAAGTCTTGACCAATGTACCAACAAGGATGACTATGACAGGTTCGGTGCTGCCGAGCTCCATCACCTCATCAGCTTCAAAATTCAGGGCTGCTTCTCCCCACAATATGACCGTGATCTGATGGCCCATGTGTAAATTAAACCAATACATGCTTAAGTACAGGGAACCATTTGCAAAATTTACATGCTTCTGAAGGCAAAGGAAACATCGGGATCATATGTGAGATCTTTCAAATGAATAACTCGTTTAGTGGAAGGCTTAGTCCTACTTGCACTAACATACTGAACAGCCTCAAAAATTCCAGTAATCAATCAAATGACATCTAAGCAAGGAAAAGAGGTTATTGAAGATCCCCAACTAAGCACACAAGACAAAAGCTGATCATTTGCAGAATCACCTGTAAAGCGCTCAGGCATGTCTGCTGGCCTGGGGAGGTGCTCTATCGGAGTCAGCACATACATACAGAAGGGGAACTCCGCCTCCATTCCAGTCCTCTCCACAAGCTCAGTGCGCTTTGTAAACTTGATCATTAGATGACCTTCCACCGGTCTAAAAACGTATTTCCTTGGGAATACCAGGAACTTTCGGATGTCTTCAATAGGATCGATGAAGCTATCAACGTTCTTCTCTGGGACCTCAGCATACATGTGATTGCCCTATCAATCGAAGGAGCAGAGCATAAGTAACAATATAAACAAGGGTATGTAAATTCCTTTAGACGACGATAACCATTAAAAAGGGGCATGGACACTATACCTGTGCATCCAAAAGGACCATATTTGTATGCTTGATAGGGCTGTGGTCAGTTCCACCACCATGCTGCCACAACCTAGAGACATAAACACGAATGCGCCAGATGGTGGTACCCTGGCGAAGCTGAGACAAAGGGCTAAACTCCATCTGTAAAAAGGAAACAGTAGTTTGAAAAGAGTGAGCGTCAAGGAGAACACATATAAAGCCGAAAAAACAGCAATGGAGGGTATCAAACGACACACATTCACAAACTGCCAATGATATAGAAAAGAACCTTGCATGAAGAAAAAAACCGTCTGCAAGATACAGCGGTAGGGACGGACGAGATCATACGAGACATGTCCTAAGTCCTGGGTTACAGGACAGGCACACTCAAAACGCAACATCGAGCAGGACAGGAGAACCTAAGGAAACGACCAAAAGCATATTCACACTGCAGGGCCAACAAGTTCGTCCGAAGCGTGGCAAAAGAGTATAACGACGGGTAAGGCAACGATAATAAATATGCACATGCAGTAGTGGTTCCAGACATGCTAATCAGGTATAACAGGAAATCATAGAGTGTTACAAACAGTCCGAACAAAAGCAAAGGCATATGTAGTGAGAAAGATCAAAAGGAACCAGCTGAGGCATAAACCTCGGGGTAGATGATATTTCGAGTCTCAGACGTGCACTTCTCATCTTTATCTTCTATAATAAACTTAAGGGATTTCCTAGACGTGACGCGTGAAATAGCAACATAAAGCTGCCCATGAGTAAACACAGGCTGCTTCAGATATATTCCAACAAAAGATAAGGTCTGACCCTGACTTTTATTTATTGTCATCGCATTGCACAACCTAATAAGAAACTGTCGTCGCTTCAAGATGAAAGGCCATTTGGTTTTCTTCCCTGTCAATTCTATTCTGGATATGTAGACAGCGTTTCCTATATGAGAACCCGTCATAATAACATCCTAAATCACACGATCAGCCAACTCTCTAACAATCAGGCGAGTCCCATTGCACAGGCCATTGGCTTGACTCAAATTTCTAAGAAGCATGATAGGAACACTAGGTTTTAAGAATATTCTATGCTCAGGAAAATTTATCATAGAAACCACGTTCAAAACCTCTAGAGGATAAAAAACATTGCTTTCTTTCATAGTATCAGCGGCTTCAAATATTGAGTCGCAGCTTAAGTACTCTCGACCACTCTGCGGCACAAGAGACATCACATGAATATTAACCTCCTCAGCCACCTCATTGGTTGGGGTTAAAATAGCTCGCTCACGAAGGTACCCAGGTTTATCATAGTTCGCAAGAAAATCTGTATAAGTCGACGAAACTATGGCAGAAATGTTATCTCCGTCAGTATGAATCAATAGGTCATTAGGTATTTTTATCCATGTGGCTTCAGATTCTCCTCCCCTTTTGGTTGCTGGGAGCTTTCCATTTCCAAGATCTAACACCCACTTAATAAACAATGCCACACCTTGCTGTAACACAGGATCCGCACTAGGCATTAAGAGACGCATGTTGATGGACAAACGCAACACCAAAATAGATTTCCAAATAGGAGAATTTGCTATGGTTGCATCGACAATCTCTGGTCTAGACCCACCTTCAATAATAGGTAATATATGTCTAAAGTCACCTCCTAAGACAACAATCCCCCCCCCCCCCCAAATGGAACATCGGCAAGAAAAGGATCATCACAGGACAAAAGGTCATGCAAAGTTCGATCTAAGCACTCAAAGCATCTTCTGCTTGTCATAAGTGCTTCATCCCAGATGATCAAAGAGGTATCTCTTATAAGATTGGCCAAGTGCATGCCTCTTTTGATATCACACAGGGTGGTCTGGTCTATTAAAAGAGGTATTTTCACTACAAAAAATACACTTCCGTAATGATACGTGTTTGTCACAGTAGGTCGCGTTTTTTTTCATGCATGTACTTCCATGACGATTTTATGACAGAATCAAGATAGTCATACCTGTGCTTTCATAGAAGTGTTCCATGACATTACCAAAATTATCATCACGGAAGTGTCCACTTCCATGACGATAAATCACGTCATAGAAGTGCTTTCGTCAAGGGTGACCGACACGTGGCATCCACCGTAATGGAACGTCGTTAAGCTATCGGGTCGGGTTTTGGATCCGATAACCCGTTAACAGCCCCGACCAATGGGGATTTTCCACGTGTAAAATCATCATTGGCTGGAGGAAACACGTGTCGGCTCACCATTGGGACGGATGTCATCTGCTCATTGGACCGAAGGCGCCTATGATACGGCGACACGTGGCACGGCCCAACAGAGGCCCATTCCTGTGAAAAGGCCGACCTGTTTGACTTGGTCAAAAGGTGGCGGCCCGGCCCACGGAAAGCCTGTTAACGGCCTGTCATCTGCTCATAATCTGTGCATAACTACGCATAAGCATGTGCTTTGGTCAGTAAAGCGTAAGGTGGTGGCAGAACGCACAATTAACGCCTAGTGCTTTTTTGAACTATGATAGCAACGAAATCTTAAATTAGAACAGTTGTTCTTCAGGTTTAGGCACTTGTTCTACATGAACAGTGTACAGTAAGACACAAGAATATAATACTTAAAAATAGAAAATGAGCTCATAGACCTTACCATATTCTTGGTTCGGGACCAGTACAGAACAAGGCGTTCCCAGTCATCGTCCAGTAAATGTGTCTCAGGAGAACGTAAGGGAATTTGATGAGTTTCTTTACCGGTGAAGTACATTTTCTTTAGGTAATTTTGATAGTGCCACCAAGCATTCTTGAAGATAGCAGAGGTATTAGCACAGGTTACCTCATCCCGAGTTTCCAAGTCGGTCCTTCTCTATAGAGAAAAATGGGAAAATTTGCTGTATTATAACCATCATGGAGGTAGGATGTATGGGACGAAGCAAACTAATTGCCATGAATAACATTACTTACACATAACTCTTGGACAAACACCTGCAACTAGCATTTTCCTTCATCTTCAGTATAATATTTCCAAGATGGGAAGATACACACATATGATTTACCAACATCAAATGCGATAGATGCTAAACTACGACTAGCTGGTTGTGCTTCCTCCACAGGAATAGGCGTACTAACTGGTGGAGTTGGGGTTCGCCTTGATAGTACTGGCCCTTTGGGCACTGGAGCTACCTTACTAACTGCTCTTGTTTGGGAGCTCTGTAGTGGAGATGGTGCTGTGTCAACAGGAACTGGGTTACTATCGGCTGGGGTTGGGGTTAGATTGGGTGAAGCTGGTTCTCTGTCCATCGCAGTAGGGGTACAATCTGCGAGAGTTTGGGTTATGTGTGGTAGGGCTAGTTCTTGTGCATGTACAACCGGGGTGCTATCTCCACCAAGAGGTAGCACTGTTTTATTTGAAGACCGTGTTTTTAGTCCACTAGATACTAGAATCACCCGCTCCAATTCAAATGGCCGATAAACAGGAAACATAGTTGAATGTACAGACATTGTATGAGAGACAGATGCAATAGATAGTGTGGAAAAAAGAGGGCATGAAATAGTTGACATGTATATTGTTTAACTAAAACGGATAGCATGACATAATTTCACATATATGATGTCTACCTAAACTGGATAGCATAGCATAACATAATTCAAAGATATGATGAATAACTAAACAGGATCGCATGACATAATTCACCTACATGTTATCTAAGTAATCAGGATCACATCATTTAATTCACATATGTGATTTATATGCTAAACAGAGGGCATTCGATATGATGTCTGAACTAAGAACATGGTGTTGAATATTGTGTATATGATGTCTAAACTATGCAACACAAGACACCATATGCATGATATGAGCAGTATAACTGTCCCAAGTTAGAGCATACACCTCAGTGGGGGAATAGGATTGGTCATCTGTCTCTGAATCCATCTCTGAGGAGCTATCGGGACCCAACAAGAGATCTGCTTCGACAGGTAGCACTGTCTGCTCTGAAGGCCTTGTTTTCACTCCAGATTTTTCCATCTCCCACCCAAATGGCTGATTCACAGGAAGAGTAGTTTAATGTACAAACATTGTTGACAAATGGAAATGTAATGAAGAAAAGGATGGGCAAGATATCATTCAAATATATGATGCCTGGTTAAACAGGATGGCATTGCACATTTCACATATATTATGGCTGGCTAAAAGACATGAGACTGCATATTTCCCATATATGATATAGAAACTAAACAGGTGGCATTACAGAACATGTCTAAACTAAGCAGATGACATACATGATGTCAAAAGTAGGCACTGCAAGGCAACATATGCATGATATGACTAACATCATCATGCCAAGGTAGAGCAAACACCTTGGGGGGTAAATAGGAGTGGTCAGTGGAGTCTGATTCCGCCTCAGAACAGATATCTTTCTCTGGATTACAATCTGGAGAGGGGTGGGGAGGGTTAGCCATTGAACCCACCATTGAGCGATGTCTGCATGTTCAGCATGACTGGTACAATATCTGACATGCATACGAAAAAAATATGGTGAGATTATGTAAGGAGAGCATGCAGAAATTTAGAGTGATGGTAACAACCAGTGGATCGACGTTTTTCCGTTGAACCAAAATAGCCCTAATGGATCGACGTGAATGTATAGTAATAAGTGATGCAACAAGTGTATAACCTCTTTGTCGTAGCCGTGTCGACCTCAGCATCATTGGGTTGGTCACTAAAGCAGTTGAGGCAGAGGTGGCTGTCAGAGGTGTGGAGGAAGATCTGAGGAATCTGTAGACGGCGTCCAGGGCACATCTCTGTTGTGATGGAGCATTCTGTTGTTGGAGCAGCTCCGGTGAGCCGTAAGACGTCAAGGCTGAAGCGGCACAAGACAGGCATCGTCAATCTCAAGTGGGATTCTAATAGCATCTCCAATAGATGTAAAATTAACATCACCAAAAACGACCTGACTACAAAAGATGAGGTAAAAACTGTTGACTCTGAACTTAACTGTCGAAACTAAAATTTACTATGGAATCTGAATGCTACTGTCGAAACTGAACGCAATGGTAGCAGAGAGGCACTTGACATGTAGTTTAGGGAGGGCCTGCAGTTCATCTTCAACCTGCACCACCTGAGCTGCCAGCCACCACCGGGCCTAGCGCCGCCTTGCCACCCCGAAACAACTCGCCACCGCCGCCTCGGCCAGCCCTCTAGGCCCCCCGCCCCACCCTGAACCCTAAGATAGATAGTGGGGTACCTCTCCGGCGAGCCCCCGTCCCCGCTGCGGGTGGTTCTTCCTTAACTCCGGCGAGCCCCCCAACCCCTGAAAATCGACTGACCCAAAAGTCGATCCAGTCGACTGAAGTGTGGCTTAATCGGAGCAGAGCAGCAGCACGAGCGAGGGGGAGAGCAGCAGCAGCAGCTGGGCAAGCGAGCGGTCGAGCGAGAGCCGGAGCAGCAGCAGTGCGAGCGAGCGAGCGAGAGCCAGAGCAGTAGCAACAGATCCGGCTGGTATGGACGCCACCGCCGAAGGGGCCTCGCACTGGGGGAGAGCCGCCATGGAGATGTCGCCCGCGACGCCGGCTTCAAGGTAGCCGCTCCATGGGGGTGTGGGATGGAGCACCGTCGGCGCCAGGAGGACGAGTTAAGGAGAAGGTGCAATGCGATGAGTGTACAACCTCTTTGGTGGCGCCAAGTAGGCCTCGGCTTTGTCCGAGGAGTCGGTGAGGATGCTGCGGTTCCGGTGGAGCAGGTTAAGGCGGCGCTGTGTGGATGGAGCATCCACGATAGATGAGGCGATCCTCGGAGCAGTTCCTTGGAGGTGGAGGACGGGGCGGCTGAACCGGCGGGACAACGAGATGGACGACGGATCCTCATCCGGGGAGGTGGACAAGGGACGTCGAGCTGTTGCGGTGGATGACATCATCGGGGAAGAGGCTCCGGCTGGGCAACAGTGACGTGGCGGACAGAGGGGGGTGGTGTTTCGCGGCTGGAGCGGAGAGGTTATGGCGGCCTGGGATTTCGAATGGCAAAAAGGGGGTGATGGGAGAGGGTGAAGCATGACTTAGGGACGCGCTTGTCCAAAATGTAGGGTGTGTTACAAAAGTACCCCCCACCAATTTGAACTAGCGGCCCTTTCGGCTCAGGGTTAGAAGGGGGATTTCGCGTGTCGGGATTTGGCAGCTGGAGGGAGTTTTCGCGCGCGTTGTAATTTCGGGGTAGCAAGGCGCGGGTTGTGAAGGCGCCAGTTTTGGGAGCACGATATCTGAATTTTCGGGATATAACAAGATGCGGGTTGAATTTTAGGAACAAGCCTAACGTGTAGTAATATTGTACTTGTACGTACCAAATCAATTCGCACATCCCTCAACCAAAAAGAAAAGGGACATTTACATCTGTGCCCCTAACTTGAACTCACTACTCAGATTTGCCCCTAATTTTGAAGCATGCTCAAATTTGCCCCTCCGCCGTTAAGTCACTACTCAGAAATGCCCTTCCGTACAGTACTGTAGCACTTTCCATCCAATACTGTAGCACTTTCCGTCTGCTACAGTACACATGGGCCTTTGACGGTCAAAGGCCTTTGACTGGACGGAAGGGCATTTCTGAGTAGTGACTTAACGGCAGAGGGGCATATTTGAGCATGCTTTGAAATTAGGGGCAAATCTCAGTAGGTGGTTTGAGTTAGGGGCAGAAATGCAAATGGCCCAAAAGAAAACGAAAAAAATAAAACTATTCACACCACACAAAGAGAGAGTCTTGCCCCGTTTTACTATACAAATGCTATTCAAAGCTACTCCCTCCTTCCATCTATATAGGGCCTAATGCGTTTTTTCATGCTAACTTTGACCAAATATTAGAGCAATGATATATGAAATGCAACTTACACAAAGCACACCATTAAATTCGTTTGTAAAAGGTTCTTTCAATGATATAATTTTCACATTGTGCATGTCATGTACTATTAATCTTGTCAATAGTCAAAGGCGGTCTTAAAAATCTCATTACGCCCTATATAGATGGAAGGAGGGAGTATGAATCCATGTTATGTCTGATTAAATTTTTTCGCTTGCTGTATAATGCATGTAACCTACTCATACCAACGTTTTAGTGCATTCCAAATGTCTATACTACCACTGCAATTCGAACTAAATTTGAATTCGTTTCTCTATTTCAATAAGAATCTACAATCATGATTGTTGCCAACTTCAACCATCATAGTTTCCTTGCTATCCGCCAGATATAAATCAGCCGGCCTATAATGCAGGATGGCAGGCACACCATCATCAACAACTCCGTTTTTTATAAGAGTAGAGATAAAATATATTAAATGTAGTATAACATGTTCATAACCACACCATGTGTATCACCGTTATATATATTCACACATGCGTCGGTTTAAAACACTATGATAAATTCTTCAAATATCCGAATTCGCTTTTTATAATGAAGTATATATGATCTCTATTCGTCTTTTACACCCACACAACCCTCTTATCTTTGTAGCTAGCGCTAACTTTCTCTTGTGCATGCACACGCCCGCATCCCTCTCACCCTCCCTCAGCATTCTCTAGCTCCATCGCGCAAATTTGTCTTTTCACTTTAGGTCGTTCACCCACGGTGTGTGTAGGCCCCCAGCTCCATCTTTATGGCACACATCGATCGATATGCCTCTCTAGCCAGGTGTGCCTAGCACAAACACAAGCTTCCCCTCTTCTCTTGTCACCGTCCATGCCTCACTCCCACCACTGTTTTCATCGTCCTCGTACTCGCACACTCCTCCCCCCTCGATATAGTATGCCTCTCATACCACCTCCTACATGCATCCCTCTCTCTCTATCCTTCTCCTCGTGCCTCATTTGCTTCTAACACACACATGCATGTATAACGATCGATCTCCCAACATATACCTAGATCAACTTTAACTACCCCCCCATCAATCGACGTACCTCACAAGTTATGTCTCTCCTTTCTCAAACAAAGGGCGATTGATCTTCCTATGTAGCTACGTCTGCTTACCACAACCTCATCGTCCCCCCTCATTATTCGTGCATGCCTCCTGACCCGTCTCTCACAAGCATGTGCACAGACAACAAGCAGCCATCTCCTCTCTTATTGATATTGCGGGCGTGCCCTCCGTTTGTCTAGCAAGCCTATCCCACCATTTGTTAGAAGCAACTCCACTACCACCCCCTCCAACACTCTAGCTCTGTCTCTCTCCCAAGCTTATTCCTCTCCTGCACATATGCATGGATGCCGATCGATCTCCCTTAATACATGAGGCAGATCGATCTCGTTAATACATGAGGTAGGCCTCTCTCCTCCTCCACACATATACCAGCCATTGTACCTCTATAGTTAATTGGGCCTCCCTCTTCCCCCACCACACACCGATAGTCGAGCGCTGCAGGTAGGTATCCATGCCACAAAGACAAACTGCACATGTCCCTTCTCACGTTCCAGTAGGCCAGCCACTCTATATCTTTGATGTGGGCACACACAAATTCGATGGACACCTCAAGCCGATGATACCTCCACTCTCTTCTCGTGGATCGCCCCCTCTATATATATGTTATATCAAGGACTCTATTTCACACACATTGCATAAGTTACATTTTTTGATTGACCCCCCCCCCCCCCAAAAAAAACTCTCAAGAACCCACACACTATATCTCTCTAGGTTTGTATCTCTCTCACACAACCCCACATAGGTGGTGTACATATACAAGAAGAGAATAGGTGCACCGTGCATGTACTCACACTTCGTGCCCAGCCACACCTGCGCGGGTACACGGTGGAGCTCATTTCTTTACGAAATGGCAGCCCACGTGCTAATTTGAACGCCTGTAGCGGTTGTTTACCTAGGGAGGTCCTGTACCACGCGTGCATGAAACAAAGTTCGACTTGACGCGTTGCCGCGTTATTTTTAAATAAAGTTATAGCGCTCAATGGCACGTACACAAAATATAAAACGATTTTTATGGAGAAAAAGGTAGTCCGCTCACTATATACAATGGAGCCTGCCTGCATGGTTTGTCGCTCTTCAGAGTATCTCACACAAGGCTGCGGTGGCCTCTCTCTCTCAACGTTGGTCACTGATCCAGTCGCATCCCGTCCGCTGGGGGAAAGGGAGTGCGGTGGCCTCTCTCTCTCTCTCACTGTTGGTCACTAATCCGGCCGCATCCCGTCCATCGGGGGAAAGGGAGGAAGTGCATCGTTTCTCCGTCCGACGGTACCGAGGCAACATGTCCCGATCTGCGGTACACGCCGTTCTCTATGACCAAGCTCCAATGCAGCAGGGCCTACGCCACCTGCTCGCAGATTCCGCCCGCCGCCGCTCACCTAGTTACATCCCGACGACCTCCAGGTATCCCCTCCGGCCTTGCTCCACTACTCGTCTTCCCACGTTGCTGCATGTGGATCTTCCATAGTTCTTTGCCCAAAACGTAGCTCGTCCAGCGTACTTTCCATATTGCATTCTCGTCCTCACACCGTTTTAGACAAACACAACCATGTTGTTATCTTCCCTTAGGACAAGGAATATGCTTCTTTTTTGTCGTCGCATGTGTCATCAACTGTTATTGGCCAGTAATTGTTTCCTTTCTACCTCTTTTTTGCAAACAGGGCTATCCATTTCACCTCGTTGCTATTGCGACCTTTTGGTGAACTTCACAAATCACTTTTTTCTTAAGAGTGTTTTGTGCAGTTGTACTAAAATGTCACACAGGCACCGTCTCTACATTTCAGTGCGACTGCACAAAGGGAGATTGGTTTTGCTCTATCCTCCTCATCCAACTCCGAGCCTAATCTTCTCCAACTAGTTAGTCTTAAGAGAGACTGCAAAGGTGACCGGCTTCTACTTGTGTGTTTATTGTTTCATCAGTAGTCCTCTATTATCATAATCACACTTAATATCTTTGGAACAGGGACGCTCAGCTCTATTTTAGTGGAACTGCACAAAATGATCGGAATGTTGCATGCTCCAGATAGCTACTTTTTTTTCCAAACATGCCTTGTTGATTTAGACAGAGCTGGGGGGACGTTGCTGCCAATGAAAGCATGGATCAATTTTAATTTAACACCTTCTCAAAACTTTGTCTTCTGTTGTGATGTAATTATTAGCTCTGATCTGCTAATAATTGACATGCATTAGCAAGGAAGTTAGTTTTTTATTGTTTCCGAAAGAGCATTGATGGCAAGACACGCGAAACAAAAGCTGAAAGCTCACACCATTGTACAATTTCATGTCGCTGGAAAATTATTTGTATAGTACGTCAATTATGTAAACAAATGATGGAAGCTTGATAGCATTGCCAGAAGCCTCTTCATCATTCGGGTCCATGTGCCATGCACAAAATTATACTCCTTCGTTCCTAAATATTTGTCTTTTTACAAATTTCAAACGAGCATATTTTAGAGTGTAGATTCACTCATTTTGCTTCGTATGTGTACTCCCTCCGTTCCTAAATATTCTATTCGTCTTTCTAGAGAGTTCAACAAGTGACTACGTACGGAGAAAAATGAGTGAATCTACACTCTAAAATATGTCTATATACATCTGTATGTGCCAGTCCATTTGAAATCTCTAAAAAGACGAATATTTGAGTAGTCACTCGTTGAAATCTCTAGAAAGACAAATACTCCAGAGTATATTTAAGAACCGAGGGGGTAGTGCACAACCGCATGGGAGACTCAGCCCGGTCATTGCGCCGCATTAGTAGTGAGTAATGAGCAGTTAAATCATAAGCCCCACCTTTCCCACTGTAAGTTGCTCTGAAGAAGCAACCATCAATACGCTCTTCTTTGAATCCGCTCATACTACTCCATTCGTCACTGTTTATACAGCGCACTTCAGAAAAAAGAAAAAAATCTGTGGGACTAAGGCGACTAGCGATCAGCCTGAAAAATAGCATTGGTAGTTATAGCATGGTGTCTATTACTAGAGGGAATAATGCGTACACACATGCATGCAGTGCTTCCACCCCGGGTACACACATGCATGCACTTACTCCACTCCGTAGTAGTACAGTACATGGAGAGAAAATTGTGGACTTGATTGCGGTTACCACGCCCTAATTAATTGAGCATTAAACCAAACGTGTCTAAAGTCTCTCTGGTGGTGGAAATGCATTGAGAGAAATGCATCATAATGAAGCGCGCCCTGTAAACTATGACGGAGGGAGGAGTAGTATGAAGGTGCAAAACCAAGTACGCGTATGGCCAGTCGGTCAACGCACCTCCTCTTGGCATATCACTGACATGTGGGACAGGAGTGTGAGCAAACCGATCTCAATTGACGGCAAAGAGCCAACCCGCCGTTCCTTGAGAGAGACAAGGAGCGAGAACACACAGACGGGCTCGCACGGAGGCCAAGATATATTCGAGCATGGTTGGTTGATTGATATCATTCATTACATGTTGGGCTGCCGTTTTCCGCCCTTCTCCGGAATAAACGTGTACTTTATCAAAGATAAAAAAATAAGAGTACAGACGCTCCACCATGCGGTTCTAGTAGTAGTACTACTCATACTACTGCGTTTGGCTCTTCGCCTATTCGTGAAGTCGAACAATGATGGTACTCCACATGTTGGGTACTACAGTGTATGCCTCTAACAATCTGACACCAAATGGACTGATGCATGTACACCGAGGGTAGGTTGCATTAGTCAAAAGGCATAAGCGAACTTCACCTTGTCCTGCAAGCTTCTCCTCATTCTGCAAGTTGACGGGACACACCAAAAAGTAGTGCTAGTCCATACTCCCTCCTTTCCGGTTAATATGACTTAATATTTTTTGCGGGTAAATGAGAGAGCTTTATTCATATATAAGCATTCTTAGGACGATCAGCCAAGGCACTGGTCACTAGGAAGCGAGGTACCCCGCAAAAAAAGAAGTAGGAAGCGAGGTGTTCATCAAGCCAGCTCTCGGCCACATTCAAAGTGCAGCAAGCACGATTCGCACGAAGATGCACCGCAAGGTTTGCTGACCTGTTTACATGCTGAATAACAAAAAAAGAGGAAATATTACCGAGCGCTACTATTTGTAACAGGATATGAGCCAGAATTAAGCAAGAATTGTGGCGAGTGTTCCATGCAATCAACTTCCATTATCACATGCGAGAACCCTCAAAGAGAACCAAATGTGTTGAAGATTGCTTTATCACATTTTAAAATTATAATAAGAGTGCAGACGCTCCTCCATCCGATTCCTAGTACTAGTATAGTACATACCTTTATAGACTATAGTAGTAGTACTAGTACTACTCCCTCCTTCTAGGTGTGTAAGTCATCTTACGTTGTGCATCGCGACCAAGGCGGAGAGGAAAACAAGAAAACTTAATGTCTTTTTGCTAATTAATAGCATTGCATGCAATGAACTAACCAGTGCATGTCATGTTTGGTAGTCTCAAGTCATTGAAAGCATGCACGGCCCACATCTCTTATTGGTTGATATGTCACAAAACAAGAAACGAGGAGGGAGTTAATGTACCATGCCTAAGTGTTTTGGGATTATTTGGTTTTCGTAAGGTGACTTACACACCTAGACGGAGGGAGTAGTAAACCTTGCGCTTGGTTGTTCGCCTATCGGGAAGTCGAACAATAATAGCACTAGTAGTATAGTGTATGCTTCTGGAAATCTGACACCGAATTAATTGTTGCATGTCCACCGCCTGAGCGAGGGAGATCTTGCATTAGTCAAAAGTTTCTCCGTGTCCTGCGAGCCACCGCGCGCAAGCTTCTCCCGTCCTGCAACCTTCTCCTTGTTCGGCAAGTTGACGGGACACAACAAAGTAATGCTAGTCCATACTGCCTCCTCTCCGGTTAATATGGCTTAATTTCAAACGAGATAAATACACTGTCTGTCACTGTATATTTGTAAAAATACGGTCAGTAGACTTCATAATACGCTCATTACGCTCAATATATATATTTTCCGGTGTTTATACGGTCACTAGCTCACCCTGACTGAGTATGTGTGTGCATGCACGTGTAGGTTAAGCACTTGAGCGTGACCGTGTGTGTTCCGCCGTGTGCTCGGACATGCATGCATTAGGGCGTCGCGCACGTTTTTGCGTCCATGTGTATGTGTGACTGTTGCATACACGTAGGGGGAGTACGTGTAGGGGCCACTAAGGAGCAGTCAAATCACACAGTAAGTTAGTCGGAAGAAGCAACCATCATTTCACTCTTGAATGACACATACGCAATATAAAATGGTTGATATAGAGAGAAAAATAAAACCACTATATATACACTAGCAGGAGCCTACGCTACAAGCCTACTTGCTTAGGTTGCTCTCTTCACAAGCATAGAATGATGAGCCTGATCCCGCAGCTGGGGGAAGGGAACAATGTTCTGCGTAGACGCGGTCGACATCGGCAAGGGAGAAAACCCACAGTCGGTGCGTCCCAATCGAGGGTCATAGCAGTATGGGCTGATGCCGCATCCCAACCGCCCTTCTAGCTACAGCCCGACGTCCCAGGTAGTCCATCTTCCTTTTGGAGTCGGCTTGCTCCACTGCCATAGCTCCATCTCCATGTCGATCTTTCTCTACTTCTACCGGCTTCTACTTGTGATGAGTTTATGTCTCATGAACTAGTGCCAGTACTATTATTCTAATCACACTTCTTCAATATCTTTGCCATCAGGGATGCTCAGGTCGATTTTATTGGAACTGCACAAAAGCATCATATGATCCGAGGGTGCCAGTCGTCTTTCCTTCGACAGGTTCTACTTGGCCACGAAATTAAATCATGTTTAGGGTTTAGGGTTTAAGTCGTAGTGACCCCATCAGTAGTTTTTCTTTCGTACACGCTCTCACAACTTTTTTCTTTAGTTGTGAAGTAAATATTGGCTATGATTTGTGAATCGTTGAGATGCATCAGCATGCGTGTTAGTTTTCCTTTGTATTTGATGGAATGTTGTAACGGGGCAACCTTGGAATAGCAATGAAAATGGAGTGGAAAGTTTCCGTTTTTCCGGAGAAAAAATGGAAACGGAGAGAAACCAACGTTTCGTTTCGTTGGATCGCGCCATCGAGCAAAACCAATGTTTAAATCACGTCTATCGTGTTCGTGTCTCACCCTCCTCCACGGCTCGACCCCACACGGTCTCTCGGCATGCCACTCACTGCAAACCTAGTATACAATAACTTTCCCGCCTGCTTGTCGATGGATCGCGCCATGGAGTACTAGCACTACTGGAAGAGATTGACAAGTTGGGGGAGGACAGCTAGTTGTAGCACGGACTCCCAAGAACTTTTTACATGCATGTTGTAGCTGGCTATTGTGACCTTTGAACGCGGAGCAGCCGCGTGCACCCGGAAGCGGCGCGGGCGACGCTCTCTCGGCCAGCGCGTCGCTTCAATGTCAGCGCCGGTGAGAGGTCGCATCCGCTCTGGCCGGGCATGAATGCGGCACTGACCGTTTCGGGCGGGAAGCACGCGCGGGTGATGAAGAGGGTTCGGGTAGGTCAGGACCGGCCGTGGCAGCGGTCCGGACGTGCGCAAACAAGAGATGTTGTACGTTAATATTGCTACGTATATAATTAACAACATATATGATGTGCCATTTGGACAAATATGATTGGAGATGGAGATGGAAATGGAATTTTACGTAAACATGGATATGCATGTCTATGTCTATGTGTGCGCGCGCGACGACTCTCGTGACCTGGAAGCGGGGGCTTGTTTTTGATCGAGTTTTCTTTCTTGGTACGTTAGAAAATCAGTTTGTCTACTTCACATCTAGATGTTATTTAAGGATATCACATCTAAGCTCCCACAAGTATATAATGTAGCAACAAGAAACAAAAAAACTAGGACAAAAAAATAGACCACAAACAGAGTGGACATCAACTTAGATGTGACATAACTATGTCACATCTAGATGTGTCCTAGACAGACCCTTAAAAAATTGTCCGCCAGTTTTCGTTTCTTTTTTCCGGGAACGCGCGTATTCTATTTAAAATCACTGCTATGGAGATTTTTTTACTCCATTATAGCCTCTTGTTTGATAGAGTTTCTCGCGACTCGCTCTCATACCCTCTCCATATCAAAACAAGATGACAATGTCCACTCTATCTCTCTCCTCACTGGTGGTCACAGATCCGGCCGAATCCCGTCCGCTGCGGGAGGTGAGGAGGTGCAGCGTAGACATTGTCGCCGTCAGCGACGGAGGAAGCCGATGCGCACTGTCCTCTCGGAGCCGGCGCTGGCGCGGACGAAGATCCTCCGCGCCCTTGTTCGCTGCCGTCATATGGGCAGATCTCGCCCGCCCGCCTAAACGACATCTCGCCCACCTAAGGTATAACTTCTTGTACTGGTCCAGCTCCCCAGGTCGTTGCGTGCGGGTTTTCTTCTATGCGACTACTCCCCAGCTCCCCATGCATAGTAGCTAGGGTTTGTCGACTGGTCCAACATGACCTACTAGTACTATTATAGAGGAAATGCCACTCAAAAGGTTGTCCTGATTTATGCCTCGGTGGAGGTATACATGTTGTTTTGACAAAAAGTACATGGTGGTTATGCGGTCATTGTCCATATGGTGTTAGTACTATCACTGGTTAAATGAAGAAATGCTTTTTTTCCCGGGTATCCTGGTTTAGTTCCCATCAAGATAATTATGATGCTTCTGTTTGTTTGTGTACTTTTCATTAATTCTTATTGACAATTGAGATGTCGTTGCTAACCCTTTTTTATATTTTTGGAAACAGCGATACGTGTCTCCATACCTGGGCATGTCTTCCTCAATTTTAGTGGAACTGCACAAAATTGCATGGCCATTGTTGTTCCGCCTCACTTTCCTCTGCCACGTGGTTCTTCCTTCCTCGAGCTTGATTACTGAGAAGAAACAGACCATAGTGAGGATTTGTCGAACTTCATAGGTGCCTCACCCAAACTTGATGCCAAATGGATGATGCATCACCACGATGACCTATCGATGCTCATGGTTGCGCCTCATGGTTGCGCTGGCTGGTGAAGCTGATCGATTTTCAATGAAAAACAAGCTGTCTTCCATCAGTGCTCTTTGCTTGTTACGCACAAAGATGATATCCTTCGTCAGTTCACCTTGGTTGCGTTGGAGACGCAGTCGTCTTTCATGTTGGTGCAATTTTATCACACAATTGGCTATGAACCAAATGTTCCTCAAAGAAGGATCGACGTTGGTACTAAGAGCATAAAGCCTTCTCACAACTTTGTCTCCAGCTCCCCTATAATTTTATTTGTCCAGCTATTAACTTTGATTTTAAAAATGGTGTGGACTAAAACCCCGGATGGACGTAGTAGCTCTCCATTTTTATTTACTCCGCATATTAGATTTGACTGAAGTCAAACTTTGTAATACTCTCAAACCTTTCCAATAATTGAAATTAAAATTCTTTATTTGTACACACTCTCACACGTTTCTGATAATTTGGCGCATGTGTGGTTGTTCACTTAAGGGAGGGTAGTGTACCACACGTGAAGGACAGGAAGTGCGACCAGGACGCGTGGGCGTGGATCGTTAGTTCATCGAAAGTAGTACTAGTTTTCTTCACTGTACATTAAATAAAGAGTTTCGTTTCGTACTTACACAATTTAAAACGGTTGTTATGGAGAGAATAAGAAAACCACTCCACTATATATTAGTCGTATACACGAGAGTGCTATATGGACGCGACATCATTTACTTAGTGCACCTACCTTTGGGTTTATGACAGGTGGGCCCAAAATGTGGCTGGCTCACCTATCATATAGCCAAAAGCAGGTGCAGTGAAGGCACCGGAGCTCAGTCCGTACTACAGTAGTATATATATAAGCGGGAGCCTCAGCGCTTGTTCGCTAGGGTTTGCACTCTCCACACACTCGCCGCACTACATATATGTTACACGCTGGAGGCTCAGCGTTCATTTGCCAGGGTTTGCTATATTCACAGTCTCTCACCCTCTCTTTACCAGATCTAAACAAGACTGCATTGGCGTCTTGTCTCTCTCTCTCCCCCCTCACAGTTGGTGAAGGAGGCGTCCGTATCCCGTCGCACCGGGAAGGAGAGGAGGTGCAGCGTTCACTCTATCGCCTTCGGCGAGGGAGGCAATCCACTGCCGGCTGCACTGTTCTCTTTCACCCAGCGCCTATGCGGGAGGGCCACCGACCCCTTCTTCCTCGCTGTCGTACGTAGTGTGGGCAGATCCGGCCTCTCGCCGCACGCCTTTCTACATCCCGACGACCCTAAGGTATAAGTTTGTTTGAAACCGTCGTTGCTCTAGCTGCATGTGGATCTTTTTCAATCTGTATTTAAATCTAGATCTTGGTTCAAAGAGGAAAGAAGGGTGCGGTGGGCTAGAGCAAGAATCTAGATGTGGTTCGATGAGGAAAGGAGGGGAGGAAAGTAGCATAGACTGGCTATCCAGCCGCTTTGTAGGTCGAAAAGGGAAAAAGGGGGTAACCCAGTACACACATCTGTAAGGAACCGATCTCTTCGTTGAAAAGGGAAAGAAACTGAGGGGTCGGGTAGTTTGTTCAGGACTAGATTTGCTGCCCTCACATAGGAAAAAGGTTCAAAGAGAACAAATATGGGACCAACGCATATATGCTGCTTGGCTACATACTATGCATCACCCATTTATACGTGTGGACGCACATGGTGCTGGCATGTCCCTTACAACTATTTTGCTGTTGTTAATCTAAGAATGCCGCCGGAAAATTGAAGCAATGCCTTAAATGTAAATTACATTTTTTAATGAATTTTGTTTCAAGAGAATGTCTCTGTTAATATGAATCAATGCAACCGTTTTAGAAATGCTACTATCCTACTTTGTTTTCCATCCAAGATAAGTTAGATGCTTCTTTCTGTCACCGTTTATTTCATCCTCCTTTATTGGCAAGTAATTGTTTCCTTTTTGGCCTCTGTTAAAACAGGGGCATCGATTCAACTTGTTGCTATTGTGACATTTTGCTTCGCTACTCAAAACACTTATATTTTAAAAGTGTTTTGTGCAGTTCAACTTGAATGTCACACCGGTGACTTTGCGTAATTTTGGTGGAACTACACAAAAGGAGATCGAGATTTGTTTCCAGTCTTCGTGGCGAGTTGTTTCAAATCTTGGTCTCATCCACATGATGTGCAGTGTGCTTTGAGATGTTGTGCTACTTGTTTTGGTACTGTTTTAAATAAATGTTGAATTGAAGCTATTGTATTGCTGTCTTTTCCCATTAAGTAGTGAACAAAAATGGGACCAACCCAGACATGATGCTTGTTGCTTTGTTACAACAAATTGAGCATCACCCTCTTTATAAGCTAGTAATTGATGCCACTCTCAGAATTGACTACTGAATCTTATTTCAAAACTGCAACACTTGTTAGGGATTGGCGGGATTACCATTTTTGTGGCCGCATGTTTCATCCTCCTTTATTAGCCAGTAATTGATTCCTTTTTTGCCTCTATTTAAACAGGGATATCTATTAAACTTGTTGCTATTGCGACATTTTTCTTCGCTACGCGAAACACTTTGCTTGATTTCAGTGCAACTGCACAAAACGAGATTGGATTTCCTATTCGTGTTGGCAGATTCGTATTTTATCTTGTCCGTCTCATGAAAGGTCAGTACAGGCCTTCATCCACATGATTGTGCAGTGTGCTTTGAGATGTTGTGCTACTTGTATTGGTACTGTTTTAAATAAATGTTGAATTGAAGCTATTGTATTGCTGTCTTTTCCCATTAAGTAGTGAACAAAAATGGGACCAACCCAGACATGATGCTTGTTGCTTTGTTACAACAAACTCTGCATCATCCCCTTTATAAGTAGATGGAAGCACATATTGTTGTTGCGCCCACTCTCCCCTGGAACTGTTTATGCTTTTCATTAATCTAATGCCGCTGGTAAAATTAAGCAATGCCACTCTCAGAATTAATTAACTACCGAATCTTAGTTCAAAACTGCAACACTTGTTAGGAATGGTACTATCCTGCTTTGTAGTTCTTTCTACATGTTTAACCAAGGTATTGTTAAGATAATGTCTCTGTTAAAATGAATCAGTTGCATTGTTTTAGGAATGGTACTTTTCTGCTTTGTCGTTCTTTATACATGTTGAAACAAGGCATTGTTAAGATAATGTCTCAGTCAATATGAATGAATCGCACTGATGGAGAACTGCTACTCTCCTACTTTGTTTCCCATTAAGATAAAGTAGATCAGTAGTTGCTTTTCTTCTGTGAGTACATGTCATCAACCGTTATTTCTCAGTAATTGTTTCCCTTATACCTATTGTTGCTTACAGGGATATCAAAATTAAAGCTCGGTTTTATTCCGACTTTGATTTTAGTTGAACTGCACAAAAGGAGCCAATGTGTCCAAGGAAAACTGCTGCATTCACTACACCATAGCACTACATCCCCAACAGCCAAATTGGTCGGGAATACAAGTTCTGCCAACAAACAGTCGGTCAGGAAAGAGTATTGTCGACCAATCATGTCTGTTGGGGAAAGTCCAGACGGGAAAGCCCTTTCCCGACCGACTGCTTGTCGGCTCTGGAGTATCTTTCCCGACCAACATTCTGTTGGGCCTGCCATGGGCCTTTCCCGACCAACAGTCCGTGGGTGCTGCCATGGGCCTTTCCCGACCGACTATCTGACAGGTATTCTTTCCCGACCGACTATCTGATAGGGGTGACATGGACCTTTCCCGACCGACCATCTGTCAGGGAAATCTTTCCCGACCGACATTCCGTTGGGCCTTTCATGGGCTTTCCCGACCGAATGTTCAACATGAATTGTTTTGCCAACAAACATCCAATTGGCATACAAATTTCACGTACCAACATGAATTTCCCTCACATACAGATTTCACGTACCAACAGAATATCAATCAAGTTGCATAGTTCATAACAGTAACATGGTTGCCATCCAGCAATAATAAATCAAAACCAAACAATAATAACACACATTCATTAATTTTCACATATAAATAGTTCATCTGTTATGAACCAGTGACCATCCAAGTTTCCTACAAACTAATGTAACTAATGAAATAGAGGAGACATTGTGGTTCATTGTATGAGCAAAAATTCCTTGCGTTGTTTTCTGGAATTTGTCTAAGAGGCACATCATCTGCCTGCTCCTTATAGTGGGCAATACCCATCCTCACAGCCTTCCACCAACATCCTTGCATCATTATCGTACTTGAAATCAAAGCCTTCATTCTACATCTCAATGGAGAAAATCCTCCAGATTGAACATCTGCAAGTCAAAATCCCGAGTTAATATTATGCATCTGCTCAGCAAGCCTCCGCTGGAACTTCTCATACAACATATTAGCAGTTACATTGCACAAACTCTAGCCTCTCTAATGATATTATTTCGTTTTTGGAATACGGAAGTACAACCACAAGTTAGAAATTGTAGCATGTTAAGTATATTGATCCTATCTGCTTACTTTTATATTTCTTTACAAAGGGAGTACATTTCTAACACCAATTACATATAAAAGCTTCTCCAAAACAGAGCACTACTAAAATACAACCTTCTACCCTGGAAGTACAAAAATACTACTTAACCATGGAGTTTGACCTTTCCATTTAGTGAAAAGTTCGACCTAATTAGAACTTTTCCCAACATGAGTTAAAACTAAAAAAAAGCAAAATCAAAAGAATAAGACTGCACTACAATACATCAATAGGGTACCATCGGACAGCACGAGTGGAAGAGGTGAGGCAGAGTTGATGATGTTCTGCTTACCAACCCCCAACACTCCACACCACCACATGGCGTCACTGCCTACTGTGAGCATCGCCAAAGTTGTTTACTACAGGAGACAAAATGGGACATTGAGAAACAGTCTGGTGGAGTGCTCGTCTCCAAGTAAATGAGTTGGGCTACAGTGCTACCATCCTATTGCAGTGGGGTACTAACGTTTTTGCTCTTTGCTGGGTAGGGGAGGGGGGTTATAGCCCAGGTTCACCCTCTCAAAGCTCCACCACTTGATAAGCCAAGGTTCAGAGCAACATATTTATCAACCATCTTTTATTACTTTGTCAAATATTGAGCAGAAGGTGTACAGCAACTATGAACCCAAGGATCCTAAATATAAATATAAAAAATGATCGCTTCTGGTTACTTTTGCAACTTCAGTCCAAACAGATGAATTTGACTTTTGCTTCTCTGGATCATATTTCTTGCTCAGAGAACTATGAAGACACCCGGATGAGAACAACGGAGAAAAATAGTTTGATTCCATTTGTTCACACCATTCAGATATTTAAAATATTCTGGAAATAGAGCAAACATACGATGCTCTTCAGGTTAAATTTTAGGTTAAAGTACTGCATCCAAGCCACCCATCATTAGTGTCATATAGTTCTATCAGATTAATATATATAAAAAACACAATCTTGTGATCACATCATCAAAAACTAAATGCTCGAGCTTGAAATAAGAAATTGAAAGCATGTGTAGCCTCACTTCTGCATACAACAATTTTCTACTTGTGTGTTGCCTAGAAAGTTACAAAGTTGTGTTTTATTATTTGTACCTGGACTGTGCAGCAATGTCAATGGGCCTTGCTGCTAGCTGCTGCATGGACTACGGCTATCTTTTCCCAACACATGTCTGTAGGGAATGTAGTGTCGTGGTGTAGTGATTACTGGATCCAGTTGGTCGTTCCACTTTGCATAAAGAAGCAGTCACTGTTTGCGCTACATTACAGAAGGACTGACCGAGAAGCTTTACAGAGTATTATTAGACACCGGTGACATGACTAGTCTGCAGAGAGCATTGGCAATTTGACAACACGTGGAGTGCCCTGGGCAAAAAGTGCCCAAACAAGTACAAGAAGCTATGACGGGACTCCATGATCATAGGCATTACATATTTTGAATGGGAAAAGCTTGTCAAAAGTTTAATCATTGATGTTAGCAATAAGACGTTAGTTTAATATATTGGAATTGGAAAACCTTGTCAAAATTTGCTCATTGATGTTAGCCAGAAGACATGTATTTGATATTTTTCAGTGGGACGCCCTTGCTGTGAGCAGCCTCGAGTGTTTTTTCCTATTCCTGTGTTCAGTTTAGAAGTAAATAGTTACTCTGCTGAGATATTCCTGTGTTAAGAGTTTGTTCTGAATATTGTCTATGTAATGCCAGGCCTTGTGTTTGATTGCAAGGTCGAGCTTGGAATGTCGTGGCATGCGGCATCACGAGCTGTTCACCGTGCCTCTTGAGAATAATGCTTCATATTGTTTTGCACGTTGATCTAATGCCAGTGATTTGCTTGTTAAGAAGATCATCCTCTTCTGTTGTTTCCATGCTTAAGAAGTTCACCGTTTGATGTTTCATTCATAGCCTATATGACAAGTCGGGTAGGTTAGACGTGAAACCATATGATCTTCCGACCAACTCATGATATTAGGCCGTGATTGGATCGTCGTTTTCCAACAAAAACCGCTTGTAAAACTGACGCTTGTAAATTAAAGCAGATGGTCTCGGGCGAAGGCGCTTGGTTGGTCAATTTCGACTAGTAAAATATCGGAAGTACTTCACACACGATAAAAACGTTGAATGACACTCGGACGATTGCTAATCCAGCCGTTAGCTGCTGTTTCAGCCTTGCCCATGGATGACATGATACGCACGTCGTGCATGTATCGTCTGGTAATGTCGTCCATATAGCAGTGCTCGTAAAATATACACTGGTCTCTCAAATTACACGCGTAACCCGCCGGTTTTACTTACAGACCTTGGGCCCTCGGTTACATTAAGCCTGTATTTTACGCGTTGTTTCCCGTGATGAGTAAATTACACTTGTATGTTAATACAGGTTTGAAATAAACCAGAGCTCCCAAGCGCGGCCTTACCGTTTCATGCCGTCTCAATTTCTCGAAGGTGCTCATAGGTGTCCGATGATCCTGGCTTCCTGAATGAGCAGCGGGCGCTGTATCAGACCATCTGTAGGGCCCGTGAGGCCCTCTCTGTTGTCCTTCGAGTTGTTGCGCTTGCCGTGGCGTCGAGCATTGTTAACATCGTCAACGAACATGAGGATTCAGGAGATGACTTTATTTTGACTGGCTGACACTAGGGACCCACTAGGGCCATAGCCGTACGTACGCAAGTGCCTCCTTATTATGTACAACTATATTTTTTTTTGCTTTCTCCCGGTTTCCTGACATCACGGTCCCACACCATTGTCAACCTATATAGTCAATATAAACGAGAGAATTGCACAAGGTGCGGCCGACAGCTGGGACCAAGCAGCTCGAGCAGTATTTGTGTTTTTGAGGCATGAGCACTGCAGAGTTTTTCTTGGCGATGATTTCGTTGTTGTTCAAAGGAGAGCAGGGTATTAACTGGGCGGGCTATGGCCCGTCTAGCCCAGGCCAGATATCCAGCCCAGATACTAATTTTTTCAAGATGAAAATGGCTAGCCCAGCTATACGTCTTTTTGAGGAATACCCAGGCAAGGTCAACTTGTTATTCTCCGCCCCGTTGGGCTGCAAATCTTTCCTAGGAGGGATGCATTAGGCTTAACAGGAAAATGGGCTTTAAAAAATAATAAATGGGATGTAATTATAAAAACTAGGCAGTAACTATAAAAAATGCACCAAAAATGAAATTAGTTTATAAAATATTATTTATGGATTTTGAAAATCTTAAATTTTCATTGTTGCGCACGCAATGTTTCGTTGGATTTTTACGTAATACAAATTTATATTTAATCTGACTAGAAATTTCAGGATAAAAATATTTCGGATCCCATCAAAATGTGGGAAATTTTATTGAATTTTATCTTCAACGGTTGGTTGAAATTATTAATCATTGTCCTAGCTAGAAAATGGGTTGTACTTTTAACAAACTGTAAATGGGCTGTTGTAAATTCCATTAGAATTCAAAAATGGGATGTACATTCTTACAAAACGCAAATGGGCAATAAGTTCTCTCCCAGACACTTGTGGGCCTACTAAGTGATGCGTCCCCTAAAAAAAATAAGTTGACGCGTATGCAAGGCTTTGTCAACTTATTATAGTAAACACACGGTTCTAGCAGCAGTGGCCGTTGGACGTCTATCCAACGGATGTCGTGTTTCTTCTTCAATCTCGAATATTCTTAGCTTCGGCCGCCCAAAAAATGATTCCTCCCCCTGACATCTGGGGCGCACCATTTCGGAGGCTGACCTGTGGGCCTAGTAAGTTGGAGCGTACCAAGGGCTTTGTCAACTTAGTCAATATAAACTATTCTAGCTTCAATACCGTACGATGTCCATCCAACGGGCGTAGTGCTTCTTCAACCTCTGGTCTTCTTGGTCCAGCCGCCCAAAGCAGCGCCGGTCGTGCCGCCTGCTCCTGCCTCCCATGGCCGGCTGTGCTACCGCGGAGGCCTCACTGCCCCCATACTACTCCCACCGCTGGCAAGGCCATCCCTCCACTCACCCACACCCCCTGTTATTCTGCGGCGACGGCAGCCTCACACCGCAGCCGAACCAGTGAACCCTCGTCCTCCTCTCCGCGCGGGCTTCCACTGTTGCGTCTTCCCCGGCTCCGCGTCGTCCCCTTCCTAGGCCACGTCGTCGTCCACCGTCCTGGTGCTCTCGGCGCGGCGTGGTCAACGACCGACTTCCATCGGAAGAGTACTGTACGTGGAGAGGTTGACAGCTGGGTCCACGGCGGCCGCAAGGAAGTGCCTCCTTATTACGTGCAAAATAATTATTCCGCCACCTGACAGCAGGGACCCACTGGACGGGCCACCTTATTTCACGAAAAAAACGTTTCCCCCCTGACTGCTGGGACCCACCGGACAGGCCACCGTATTTCGCGAAAATAACGTTCCCCCGCTGTCAGCTCGGACCCATCGGAAGTGCCTCCTTATTACGCACAAAAAATGAATACCCCCTGCTAGCTGGGACCCACCTTGGTGGGAGGCTGACTTGTGGGCCTATTAAGTTGACTGGGACGGAGGGCTTTGTCAACTTAGTCAATATGAACGATTCTAGCTCCAGTGACCGTACGATGTCCATCCAACGATCGTAGTGCTTCTTCAACCTCTGGTCTTCTTGCTCCAGCCGCCCAAAGCAGCGCTGGTCGTGCCGCATGCTCCCACCTCCCGTGGCCGGCTGTGCTACCGCGGAGGCCTCACCGCCCCTACTATTCCCACCGCTGGCCAGGCCCTGCGGCGACGGCAGCCTCACACCGCAGCCGAACGAGTGAACCCTCATACTCCTCTCTGCGTGGGCATCCACTGTCGCGTCTTCACCGGCTCCGCGTCGTCCCCTTCCTAGGCCTCACCGTCATCCACCGCCCTGGTGCTCTCGGCGCAGCGTGGTCAACATGGTCAAGGAACGACTTCCATCGGACGTGGACTATACATGGAGAGGCTGACAGCTGGGTCCACGGCCGCAGCAAGGAAGTGCCTCCTTATTACGCGGAAAATAATGATTCCTCCACCTGACAGCAGGGACCCACCGGACGGGCCATCGTATTTCGCAAAAAAAACATTTCCCCTTGACTGCTGGGACCCACCAGCTACACCGTCGCATGCAAGGAAGTGCATCCGAAAAAAACGATTCGCCCCCCTGACCACTGGGACCCACCAGCTACATCTTCGCATGCAAGGAAGTGCGTCTGGGCAAAAAAACAATTTGCCCCTGACTGCTGGGACCCACCAGCTACATCTTCGCAGGCAAAGAAGTGCCTGACAGTCGGGACCCACCTGGTCGAAGCGTACGTAGCGTTGTCATTCCGGTCGCGAACGTGTACGTACATATATACTGGTCGATGTAGAGGCGCGCATGTGTCGTAGTAGAAGCGCGTACGTGTCGTAGTAGAGGCGCGCACGTAGCATGTACACGTACGTATAGCGGCTAGGGTGCAAGAAAGAAAATACGGCCACGTATGTACATACGGGCAGGGTCTCGAACGCCTACTCGCGCATACGTACGGCCAGGGCTCGTGTACATGGCTGGGTCAGAACAGAGAAACAACGTCATCGTCGTGTTCATGGGGAGGCAACGGAATGCGTCGTGTTCATGGGGAGGCAACGAAATGCGTCGTGTTCATCGGGAGGCAACGGAACGCGTGGGAGCCAACCGGCTGGGTCGTAACGGAATGCGTGGTCATGTTCATCGGGAGGGCTTGGACGGAACAGGCGATGGAAACGAGGCCTGGCGTACCGCAGAACGGAGGAAACGGACCTCCTACGTTCAGAACGGGGTTCTGTTGATCGGGAGGGGTCTAGCATACCGAAAAATGGAGGAAACGGACCTCCTATGGTCGAAACGGGGGTCCTGTTGATCGGGAGGGGTGTGGCGTACCGCAAAACGGAGGAAACGGATCTCCTACTGTCGAAACAGGGGTCCTGTTGATCGGGAGGGGTGTGGTGTACCGCAAAACGGACGAAACGGACTTGTGTTGGAGCGCTACGGTCGAAACAGGGGTCCTGTTCATCGGGAGGGGTGTGGCGTACCGCAAAATGGGACTCCACGGGATACTGTTCATCTCCACCGTCGACCTCCTCCAGCCTCCACGGGCTACCGTCGACCTCCTCCAGCCTCCACAGGCTCCTGTTCATCCAGCCTCCACCGCGCGCTACTCCACCGGCTACTGTTCAACCACCCCTCCACGGGCACCCCTCCACCGTCTACTGTTCATCCAGCCCTCCACACCACGGGGTCCTGTTCAACCACCCCTCCACCGTCTACTGTTCATCCAGCCCTCCACACCATGGGCTCCTGTTCATCCAAAGGCCACGCCACCGCTCACTATTCATCCAACCCCCCCCCCCCCCCCCCCCCGCACGCGCGCAACGCTCACTGTTCATCCAATCGATCGGCTTCAGTTAGCAGCAGTAGCGAAGGAATCGCTTGATCGGGTCCAGTTAACAGCCATCGATCGATCGCTCGGGTTCAGTAACGCGTAGCCTGCAGTGCAATCGCTCGGGTTCAGTTAGAGCCAAAGCCTCGCACACACGCGCGTAACAGTATGAGAGAAACACGGCTCGCTCGGCCCCCGACCTCCCACCATAACCTGGAACTCCCTGAAATTTTCCTCGCGCTCGCTTCTACCATGGTTTTTTCCGTCATGGATGGCCCAAAGAATGTCATGCAGCTGCGTCTCCGGCTTGCCCAGGATGAAAAGCCCATTTTCTGTCATGATTTTTTGTCATAGAAGTAGGAGCCCACCACATCTATGATGATACCGGGTTTTGTCACAATTATCGTCATAGAAGTGTCATATGTATGACAAAAAAAAATCGTTCGGCCCAAAATGTCACGGATGTGTCTTTTTTTTGTAGTGTTTGAATCGAGAATGAGCAGTCCTACCACCCGCAAGTAACAAAGCCGCAACACCCGAAGATGCAACAGTCAAAACAATTTTTTTCGCCCCCTGAGAAGAGAGATTATAGCATTCCACAGAAAAGTTTTCCCAGTGCCACCATACCCAGAGACGAAGAAAACACCAGAATTTTCTTGTAAAACACAGTCAACAATAGTCTGTTAAGCAGCTCGTTGATCAACATTAATCATCCCAAGCAAAACTATCGCTTCCTTTGCAAGTTTTTCAGAGTCATACGACAGTTCTTCATGGATCAACCTATTTTCGTGGAAAGACATTTCAAAGGATGTTTTAGGAGGGAGATTGAAGTCGCTTATCTGAGCCCCATTTTTAACAAACACATCAGTCAGCTCCTCAAGCAACAGGTCTCTAAGTTGGTCAATTGGCATTTCATATTCAAGATTACCCATGGAGCCTAACACGATGTTTAATATCATCAGCAAGCGTAACCCAATACCGCTCAAAGAACAACCTCTCATCCCTAACCCCACAATGAATAAGCATAGTAACAAACAACTGTCGAAGGCTTGGCCCAAAACCCCAGACGGACGCCTCATCAAATGCACGGTACCATTCTAGATCATCACCTAGTAAACCTCTAGCTGCGCACGCCTCTTTGAAAGTGTTGTAAACAACACCCTCAAAGGTTCTAAGGTCTTCGTAACTCGTTGCTCCTTTTACAATCATAAGAAGCATCCACATGTAATATAACTTGTCACCTGTTGGGTGAACATAGTAAATGCGGCCTATCTTTTGGCAGCCCTCTCTAACATGCCATGACCTATCAGCACTATCCCACGTAAATTTAGTAGGGAATCACAGTACCTCAATCCTAAACCTTCCTCAAACTCTAAATTAGCTTTGAACCACTTGGTGAGCATTGTTTTTCTTAGGAAGTGAGAATCAGCTATTGATTCTAGATTTGCTTGCGCACTGAAACTAATAAAGTTCATATGGCAAATGAACAACCAAACGCTCAATAGAGGGAATCTTTCCGTGTATAATAAGACCATATATACGCCACAAACCAGTATACTTGCATATATACCTGCAGCTTCGATATTTTTTAATCTCATCCACTCCATCAGAGGCAGAAGCATGATCATCATTGCTCTCAGCATTGGGTCTTTCCAAAACCACCTTTGAAAAATCTGGGCCTTTGGTGACATACTTAAATAGATATTTCATAACTTGTGTTTTGTTACACCACTCAACATTGATGTGCCCTTGAAACTTTTTCAGTAAGGCCATATTATAAGGCATAACATGTCTATTGTCAAGATAGTGACCATTTTTAAACACACGGTGCCCGTTGTCACGACGCCTATACAAAGCGAATCCATTTTCATCTATGGTCGCCATATCCTGAAAACTCTTAGGGAAATGCTTAGAGCAGACGCCTTTTTTCATGCAAACACACTTATCATTCATGTCGCCACACGGGCCATGCATCATAAACTCATAAACTAATGAATACCCCAATGGATCAACAAGAGGATCTGGGATCTCGACACACACAAAAGGAGTCAATGACATCTGCACTAACCTTTGAATGATCTCCCTTAAACCAAACAAGGATATGAGCATGTGGCAGTCCCCATTTCTAGAACTCAACGATGTATAGAACTGAAAAGCAAAAACAATAGCAGGTCAAACAAAATAGATAAACACATATGCACTAAGCAAAAAATCTCAAACAGCAGACCGACTGAAATGGGAAAAGACACTACCAGACTTTATAGGACCGTAGGCATGCCCCGACTTAATCTCATCTAGATATTCATCAAGTTTCATGCTAAAGACCCTAACAACAATGGCAGCCCTGTCACGTGGCTTTTGTCCAGGTTCTAACAGTAAGGCTTCAGTGATCTCAAGCAACTTTGGACTACACTTAAAAGTAGTAAAAATATTAGGGGCACCATGCACTCGACATATTGCAAGACCATCTTGGAAGTTCTCCTAAAAGTAACGTTTCCCATAGTATGACTTGACGGATAAATACTTTTTTCCCAACAGACCAGCCATTCACATAACCCTGACCAACTGCATCTGTAACACCCTGCATATGCTTAGATCGAAAATCATCCTGGTGCCTAAGTATGTACCAAAGTCGCTGCTCATCAATGCAAGTGCGACAGTCAACAACAATTTGTGAAGACAAAGACCCATAACATAAGTAAGGATTTGGCTATTCCGGGCAATAATGACATGCAAAACAATAATAGTCTTGCATAGTAACTTTACCCCTGGTCTTTTCCCCGGCCCGCAATCCTTTATATGGAACATCAATTTGGAAACCTCTCTCACAATACGGGAACAACAGTGGATACTGCAATGGCATATAGGCTGGATGCAAAGAATTAATTTGCTGCAGCCCTTCAACCCTATCATGTATCATGATATCTCGAGAATACGCATCTAAAGTAAAATCACCAACAACCAGGGCCGCCAGCTCATTAGCCATGGGCAGGTTATACTGTGGACCATCACCTTCACCAAGCGCAATGATCCTAATAGCTATACGCTCAGCTGGATGCTCCTCTAACCTCTCTTTAGCCATCCTAAACTTCTTAACCAAAGAATTGTTCTGGTCAAGCATATCCTTTAAACCCTCCACAATAGAACGATCTAACTATTCTGAGGAAGTACCATCTACATTGACCGCATTCATCCTATGGTCCACTTCATTAGCAGTGTCATAAATATACATCTCAGCGAATTTAGGCGGCTCATCTTTCGATGACAAAAGAGAACCAATACGATGATGGACCTGACCACAAATCTTGTAAAGGTTAGGACCCCGCGTACCCTCTAACAAATGATCAATGGTCGCCCCCATAGATGTAAATGCAAACATGCAATTGTATTGTCGTATCTTAGTCAGGAATTTCTTGGAAACACGATCACCATCATAAGATAACAAGTGATTCAACAAAGCGGGTGGTTCCTTGAAGTGTTTAACAACGACTTTTCCACCTTTACAACAAAGGTTATAAACAACTTTACGTTGCACCCATGAATAAGATGACTTGACCCTCTCCTCAAACCAAAAAGAGGCCTTACAATGGGGGCATTGATACTCGGGAGGACCATGGTAAGACCTGTCCTTATAGGACGCTACAGAAAATGCAATACTCAGAGGCCAGCCATCATATGAAAAGGAGAAAGCACAATTTTCAAGAACCTAACAGCTAGTACCTTTGAGATTGTCAACAACCTCGGCAGGAAACTGATGTCTACTATGCAACCTTCTTGTTGTAGACGTTGTTGGGCCTCCAAGTGCATAGGTTTGTAGGACAGTAGCAAATTTCCCTCAAGTGGATGGCCTAAGGTTTATCAATCCGTGGGAGGTGTAGGATGAAGATGGTCTCTCTCAAACAACCCTGCAACCAAATAACAAAGAGTCTCTTGTGTCCCCAACACACCCAATACAATGGTAAATTGTATAGGTGCACTAGTTCGGCGAAGAGATGGTGATACACGTGCAATATGGATGGTAGATATAGGTTTTTGTAATCTGAAAATATAAAAACAGCAAGGTAACTAATAGCAAAAGTGAGTGTAAATGGTATTGCAATGCTTCCAAACAAGGCCTAGGGCTCATACTTTCACTAGTGCAAGTTCTCTCAACAATAATAACATAACTGGATCATATAACTATCCCGCAACATGCAACAAAGAGTCACTCCAAAGTCACTAATAGCGGAGTACAAACAAAGAGATTATTGTAGGGTATGAAACCACCTCAAAGTTATCCTTTCTGATCGATCTATTCAAGAGTCCGTAGTAAAATAACACAAAGCTATTCTTCTCGTTCGATCTATCATAGAGTTCGTACTAGAATAACACCTTAAGACACAAATCAACCAAAACCCTAATGTCACCTAGATACTCTAGTGTCACCTCAAGTATCCGTGGGTATGATTATATGATATGCATCACACAATCTCAGATTCATCTATTCAACCAACACATAGAACTTCAAAGAGTGCCCCAAAGTTTCTACCGGAGAGTCAAGAGGAAAATGTGTGCCAACCCCTATGCATAAGATTACGAGGTCACTGAACCCGCAAGTTGATCACCAAAACATACATCAAGTAGATCACGTGAATATCCCGTTGTCACCACAGATAAGCACGTGCAAGACATACATCAAGTGTTCTCAAATCCTTAAAGACTCGATCTGATAAGATAACTTCAAAGGGAAAACTCAATCCATTACAAGAGAATAGAGGGGGAGAAACATCATAAGATCCAACTATAATAGCAAAGCTCGCGATACATCAAGATCGTGACGAATCAGGAACACGAGAGAGAGAGGTCAAACACATAGCTACTGGTACATACCCTCAGCCCCGAGGGTGAACTACTCCCTCCACGTCATGAAGAGCGCTGGGATGATGAAGATGGCCACCGGTGAGGGATCCCCCCTCCGGCAGGATGCCGAAACAGGGTCCTGATTGGTTTTTGGTGGCTACAGAGGCTTGCGGCGGTGGGACTCCTGATCTAGGTTTCTTTCTAGGGGGTTTCTGTATTTATAGGAATTTTTGGCACGGTCTCACGTCAGGGGGGGTCTCCGGGCTTTCCACGAGACAGGGGGGCGCGCCCCCCACCCTCATGGGCAGCCTGAGACTCTTCTTGCCCAACTCTTTCACTCCAGGGGCTTCTTTTGGTCCATAAAAAATCGTCAAAAATTGGCACGTCAATTGGACTCTGTTTAGTATTCCTATTCTGTAAAACTCAAAAACAAGGAGAAAACAAAAACTGGCACTGGGCTCTAGGTTAATAGGTTAGTCCCAAAAATCGTATAAAACAGCATATAAATGCATATAAAACATCCAAGATTAGTAATATAATAGCATGCAACAATAAAAAATTATAGATACATTGGAGACGTATCTGAAAGTGCAACTATCCCTAGGTGGTTTTGGTAATTCCTAACAACATATAGCTCATTGAGCTAATGCTATTTCAAGATAAATATTTCAGGAAAGCTCAATGATTGGCATGGCATGGATGAGAAAAGTGGACCCCTCAAAATGCTAAGGACAAAAGGATTGGCTCAATCTCAAAGCTCAAGACTCTACATTTTATATTTTAGTGATCCGAGATCACATTGAGTCTATAGGAAAAGCCAATACTATCAAGGAGGGATGAGGTGTTCTTAATGGCTTACTTGCTCAAAATGCTTAGTGATATGCTCCAAAGCCCTCAACTACTTTCTCACATCCACATATGACCTAAACCAAAAGTCAAACTCAGCCCCACCGATTCTTTCTATCCGACGCCACCGAGTTCAAATGTCATAGCCACTGCCACAAACCCTAGGAAAATCGGTCTCACTGATAGGGATCTCGGTCTCACCGAGATGGGATTGTAATATCTCTATTTCCCTTCGTAACATTTCGGTACCACCGAGATGAGCGATCGGTCCCACCGAGATTGCAATGTAAACTCTCTGTTTCCTTTTCGTAACATTTCGGTCTCATTTAAAGGAGCGAACCGGTCCCGCCGAGTTTACCTGACCAACTCTCTGGTTAGCTTATTACCAAAACCGGTCCTACCGAGTTTGTGTAATCGGTCTCACCGAGATTACGTTATGCCCTAACCCTAACCATATCGGTCCTACCGAGTTGCATGTCGGTCCCACCGAAAATCCTAACAATCACTAGATTTGCTGAATCGGTCCGACCGAGTTTCTCAATTAGGTCCCACCGAGATTGGCAAGTTGTGTGTAACGGTTAGATTTTGTGTGGAGGCTATATGTACCCCTCCACCTCCTCTTCATTCGTGGAGAGAGCCATCAGAACGAACCTACACTTCCAACTTGTATTTTCTGAGAGAGAACCACCTACACTTGTGTTGAGACCAAGATATTCCATTCCTACCATATGAATCTTGATCTCTAGCCTTCCCCAAGTTGCTTTCCACTCAAATCTTCTTTCCACCAAATCCAAATCTTGTGAGAGAGGGTTGAGTGTTGGGGAGACTATCATTTGAAGCACAAGAGCAAGGAGTTCATCATCAACACACCATTTGTTACTTCTTGGAGAGTGGTGTCTCCTAGATTGGCTAGGTGTCACTTGGGAGCCTCCGACAAGATTGTGGAGTTGAACCAAGGAGTTTGTAAGGGCAAGGAGATTTCCTACTTCGTGAAGATCTACCGCTAGTGAGGCAAGTCCTTCGTGGGCGACGGCCATGGTGGGATAGGCAAGGTTACTTCTTCGTGGACCCTTCGTGGGTGGAGCCCTCCGTGGACTCGCGCAACCGTTACCCTTCGTGGGTTGAAGTCTCCATCAATGTGGATGTACGATAGCACCACCTATCGAAACCACGATAGAACATCAGTGCCTCCAATTGCGTTTGAATTCTCCAAACCCTTCCCTTTACATTCTTGCAAGTTGCATGCTTTACTTTCCGCTGCTCATATACTCTTTGCATGCTTGCTTGAATTGTGTTAAGATTGCTTGACTTGTGCTAAGTTAGCTAAAATCTGTCAAAGACTAAAATTGGGAAAAGTATAAGTTTTTTATTTGGTCAAGTAGTCTAATCACCCCCCTCTAGACATACTTTCGATCTTACAAGTGGTATCAGAGCTTTGGTCTCCATTTGCTTTGATTTCCATAGCTTTTGTTAGTCATAGCCTTGGTTTCACAACCTAGGAGAGTATGGCGTCTAGCGAGGGAAATTATCACCATAGAGGTCCTTACTTTGATGGTACTAATTTTGATTGTCGAAAGCATAAGATGAAAATGCATATTCTTGGAGATAACCCCGCCGTTTGGGCTATTGTGTGTATTGGCTTGCAAGGTGAATTCTTTGATGGGAGAGAACCGAACCGTGAAGCTAGCGCGGAAGAGTTGAAGATGCTGCAATACAACGCTCAAGCTTGTGATATCCTCTTCAACGAATTGTGCCCCGAAGAATTCAACAAAATCAGCCGTCTTGAGAATGCAAAGGAAATTTGGGATACTTTGATTGATATGCATGAAGGTACCGACTCCGTCAAGGAATCCAAGTTGGATGTGCTTCAAAGTCAGCTTGACAAGTTCAAAATGAAGGATGGTGAAGGTGTCGCTGAAATGTACTCTAGGCTTGCTCTTATCACAAATGAGATTGCCGGCTTAGGAAGTGAAGAGATAACCGACAAATTCATCATCATGAAGATCCTAAGAGCTTTGGACCGAAAATATGATACCGTGTGCACAATGATCCCAATGATGCCCAATTACAAAGATCTCAAGCCAACGGAAGTCATTGGAAGAATTGTTGCTCATGAGATGTCACTCAAGGATAAGGAGGAACTCCACAACAAGTCAAGTGGTGCTTACAAAGCCTCATGTATAGCTCCCACATCATCAAGTGAGAAACAAACCTTCAATGAAGAATTGAGCCTAATGGTGAAAAACTTCAACAAGTTTTACAAGAGTAGAAGCAAAGAAAGAAGCTCCAAGTCAAGGTCCTACAATGACAAAAGATCTTCTAGTCGAGAGCGTAATTGCTACAATTGTGGAAGACCCGGACACTACTCCAATGAGTGTACGGCTCCCTACAAAAGAAGAGAAGAATCACCTAAGAGGAGAAGTAGAAGAGAAGAATCACCACCAAGAGAGAGAAGGAGTAGAGATGATCGTTATGAACGAAGAACATCCCGGAGAAGCAAGGATTCGGAAAGGAAGGACAAGTCATCAAGGAGCTACACAAAACAAAGACATCAAGCTCATGTTGGTGAATGGGTATCCGGCTCCGACTCCGGCAATCACTCCGAGAGAAGCTATCACTCCGACTCCGAATATACTCAAGATGAAGGTGTTGCCGGTCTAGCACTTGTGTCAACCAACTCCTACGACATATTTTATTCACCAAATGAAGGACCTGGAAGATGCTTCACGGCTAAAGGCCCAAAGGTATCACACCCCGAGTATGTTGATTTCAATAGTGATGAAGATGACTTGTTAGGTGATGATGATTTACTTGTTGACAACTCTAGTGATGAATACTATGATGAAATGTCAATTAATCATGCTAATCAAGATAAAACGAATGACAATGATAAGGAGAAGATTGAGATTCTAACTAAAGAACTAAACACTCTTAAGTTAGCTCATGAAACTATCTTAGAAGATCATCGAGAACTTTTAAGGACTCATGAGAAGTTATGCTTTGAAAAGCTCAACCTAGAGCAAGAGCATGAGTTCTTAAAGGCAATCAATGATGATCTTCGTAAGAAAAGTTCTTCTTACATTTCCAAGCGTTTACTCTTATCTACTTACATGCCTCAAGTCAAATCTAGTAACAAGAACAAGAAGGATTCTTCCTCTAGTAGTTACAATAATCATGTTAAATCCAATATTGTTGCTTCTAGTAGTTCTCTTAATTCCACTAATGATTCTCTTAGCCAAGTTACACTTGAGCAAGAAAATAGCTTATTGAAGGGAATTATAGAGAAAGGTGTTTACAAGAGCCTTGCCGAGAGTAAGCAATTCAAATAAATTGTACGCAAGCAAGGAAGGCACCGGAAGAACCAAGGTGTTGGTTTTGAACGAAAGTTCAATGCCAATGGAGTTGAGTGGGAAGAAGATCAATACCCCAAGACGAAGTTTGTTCCTCAACAAGAGAAGTATGATCCTACTTCCTTCAAAGGGACACAAGCTCAAGATGATCTTCCGTCACAAGACCACAAGCAAAAAGGCAAGGATAAGCTTCAAGAGGATATTGACGCATTTGAAGAAGCTCCTAAGGCCTTGGTCAAGTGGGTTCCCAAGACTACATCAAGTTCTACTTCATCAAGTACGACGACAACTCCAAGGATTTCCATCAAGATGATGTGGATCCCGATGAAGAAGAACTAGAGAGTTCTTGAGGGTGACTCCGCCAACATATTTCACTCATATCATTTTGGCAAGAACAAGTGCAATCAACTTCCACATCTTGCACTAGTTCAAGGAGTCACAAACCCTCTCGTTGGTAAGACAAGGGACAAGGTAACCTAATGCTTTCATAGACGTCATCTTGTGTGTGCATCACTCTATGTATATGGATATCCTTGTTTGTTCCTTGTGGGACTAACCCGTATAGGTATTGAAAGTGCAACTCACTCCAAAGGATTGCTCCAAACGATCTACATCAACATTGAGCATCCACATCTTCAACACCTACATGAAGTCATCATCGACAAAACCCAAGGTTAGTTCATCCCTCTTAGGGGGATCTCACATCTAGGGGGAGCTTTACTCTAAGAATTGAGTCAAAGCAACTCTAATGGTGTGAACACAACAATGCTTTATGTAAAAGTGGTAACCCCACTTGAGCTTAAACGATGAGTATGACCTATGATCAAAAAATTTCATTTGACTCCTAAGTCAATATACTGATATATAGATGACCTAGTCATCGCCAATTGCTTGATAGATGCTAGAATTGGTTGTGCATGCTTTGCCACATATTTCATTTGCCATTTTATTGTGTGAGCATGTTTGTGGCATATTTTACTCATTCGAGGACATCCACTTGTAGTTTTGATTGTTTGGTTTCTTTTTCTTTTGCCAAGTGGATGGACAAGAATGCCTAAGAACCCTCTCTAGCTATCTATGCTTTTCTTGTCTCAAACTCTATTCATGCTACATCACAAAGTTTGATCAAGTCTGATTCGAACCACTCTGTGTGAGGAGCACTCGGAGTCCCCGATTCGTCATAGACTTAAACTTCCAAAACTTCTTTGTGCGTTTTGGTCTGACCGATTCTTCCATTTTGGTCATACCAAGATCACTAAGTCGATCTAGGTTTTCAATCTCGGTGCAACCAATTTGAAATTTTTGGTCACACCGAGTTGCAGTAACTGCTTGCAGTTATGCATCTCAGTGCCAACGAGTTGTTCCACTCGGTCACACCGACAGGGTCAGGCTATATATATCCACGGGCCAAAATTTGGAAATTTCTCCGAACTCTTTCGCCCGCGCTCAGCCTGCTCTGCCTCCCTGGGTCTCTGGATCGTCCTCCTCGTCACCAGCTGCCTCCCTCCACTGGTCTCGGTTGCCGTCAATGGGAATTGTCTCCGCTGTTACCGTCGTAGCAAGTCCATCGCCGAACTAGGGTATGGACTTGATCCTTGTGCTAATCCCACTCTGAATTCCTAGCACATTGTTTTGCCATGTATCTTGCCACGATTGAGATCATCTTATCCAGCGAAAACACTCCGTAGTTTAGTTGTGGGTTGAAAATTTAGGGTTAGGTTTCCGCCGAAACCATCTCGGACCAACCGAGCTGTAGAACTCGGTTCCACCGATTCGGCTAAGGCCATTGCACATGTGATTCTCGGTCAAACCGAGAATTGCAAATCGGTGTGACCGAGTTCAGGACTTTGCGAAACCCTAGCAGTCTTGGTGCCACTGAACTGTGACTCGGTCTGACCGAGTTCACTAGTTTAGGTTCCAAAAGCTGCTTCGGTATCACCGAGTTCACAAATCGGTAGATCCTAAATGCTTTCTGTGGAAAACTAAAACTAAGTTTTTAACTCATTCTTTTGCAAAAACCTCTGTATTTTGTGATGCTCATCCTATCTACCTCATCTATATCTATTCACAGGGTCTGCTGTCAGTGTTTGCAACATGTCTGATCAAAGTGACAGTCAGAAGAAGTCTGAGGAGCAGGTTCAGATGAGTGAGGGCACTAGTCCCTCTAGCAGCTATGATGATGGTAGCAGAAGCACACCCAACAACTTGCCCAAGGCAGCCACCAGGGCCAGAAAGAAGAGAACCTCATATTCTGAGGATGAAGACTATGTGGCTGTTGAGGATGAGGCTACTTCCAAGAAGAAGGTGCTCAAGAAGGAGTATGTAACATCCCAAGTTTTCAATTTCGAATGTTATACATAGATCATCATTTGAATATCATATTTTATTGCATTTTGGCTCGATCCTAGAAATTCTACGCAACTCAAGGACCCACGGAGAGAGTTGGGGATTTCGTTATTTTCATATTTGAGTTTTCTCAAATTTTGAAAATAGGATCATTTGATTTTATTTATTTTATCTTCAATTATTTCTACAATAAAAATAAGAGAGAGGGAATAAAATGACTTTCCCAAAATAAATAAATATTGAGGATTTGATAATAAAATCAAATAAGATTTTATTTTGGAGTATATTGCTATTTTATTTGAATTTAGGAAAAATGCGCGTTTTTCAAAATTGCATTTAGGCCCCAAAAAATGTTCATCTTGTTTGGCTTGATTTTAGAAGTCGGGGAAAATCTATTTCGGGATTTTTGGAGTCTGTTTAGTATTTCTTTTATTTGTTTTTCTGCGTGTAATATTTTTTTTTTAAAACAAACCCGACTCCGGGCCGTACCCGAGCGGGACACCGCCCGGGGGGGGCTTTATAAGCCGGGGCCCCCTGCCCCTGAAGCCCACCGCCGCTGCCAAACCCTAGCGTCGACGCCGCCCGCGATCCGCGCCGCCACCGGAGCCACCCATCGCCGCTGCCGCCGGAGCCACCCGCCCCGCCGGAGCCGACCGCCGCCGCCGCCCGTTGACCCGCCGGAGGTAGTCCCTGTCGCTGCCGCGGTTTTCAAGAGAAAACCGTCGGTTTTTTTAGGAACCCAATTTTTTTATATAGATCGGTTTATTTATTTTTCTTCGGTTTAGTTATTTAATGAACACCCGTTCCTTCGTTCGTTTTAACGAACGGTTTTCGTTGTTTAGCCGCAGACAGCGAACGTTCATTCGTTAGCCTGTTCGTTCGTTTTTCTTTTTCTCAGATTTTCCGCGATCATTTCTAATCGCGATTTCTGATCCGATTTTCGTTTTAGTATAACTTTTCGCTCGTTCATCAAAATCAGGCGATTCAAGCGCCTAGAGTTTCACCTCAAAACCCTCTTTCCGTTTAACCTACTCAAAATTGTTTTTGCTACTGTAAAATTTGAGTTAGGTCCAGATTAGTAAATGAAGCTTGTTTCTTTCGCCGTTTGTTTTTCGTTGCTTCGTTTGATTTGATTTTTTTTGCAAACCGGAGTTCTTAAGTTGAACTTTCTGGTTAGATCAGTTATTTGAGTTTTACCCGTGCATTAGGTGAGTGCTTATTGTATGCTTGTTTGTTTGCGATAGAGTACCCGGAGTGCGCTGCTTGCTACTTCGAATCTCTAGCTTTCACGGATCATCAGCAAGGCAAGTAACACTTTGATCATACCTCTTTTACTACCCAGTTTTATTGCATTAGATCAATTCCTCAAACAAATGCATGATTAGGATCTATTTAACATGTGGGTTCTGGGATGTAGATGAGGTAGTACTTATTACCTGTTTTATTATCAAACCTTTGGGAGCTACTTCTACGTTTGCTTATGTTGCTATGCTATGCTAGTAGATGTGGATTGGGTGAGTGTATTCATGACAGATGTGAGATTGTTATTTAATGGTTTACTTAAGGTGGCAACTTAAACTCACATCTGGGTGGATTGAGGCACCTGGGGAACCCAGTGTTGTTTGTATTTTTGGAAATCCCGGGGTACCGTGTGATTCTCCTATGGACCACCACCCAGGCTCAAAGGGATCATGATATTATTCATGCTAGAAACTTCCGTGTGCAGCCACAAGCTATTATGGGCTCTAGCATAGTTGATTAAGTTGTGTGAACTCTTGAAGAGGTAGACTAGCAGATGTAGGGGAAAGTAGGTGTAACTGTCTACCCGGAGTAGGGAGTTTATGCTTCTGAAAGACTGTGTCTCGGTCATCCGTTTCTCAAACACCCTATAGTGCGAGAAATCCAATGGAGGTGATCGAGTCTTATGGGGAAAAGTGTGCAAACCTCTCCAGAGTGTATAAACTAATCATGGTTAGCCATCTCCCCGGTTATGGACGTTTTGAGTATCTAGTACCTGGATTATCATGTGAATCTCATCATGTTACTTTAAATTAATTTTGTTGGGCTAATGATGATGCTTAATTGGGATTGAGTTGGAGTACCCTTCTCAATGTTTAACAACCACCATGATAGTTAAATAAAATGTATTCCTTTGAAGTAGGGAAAAATTGGCTTTATGCAAAACTGTAACCATAGAGCTTTCCACCAGCCATATATGCATGTACTATAGCATTATTCTGTTCATTACTCTCTATGTTTTACATTGCCAGCATATTCCATGTGCTGACCCATTTTCGGGCTGCAACGTTCATGTTGCAGACTTTTCAGATGACGAGTAAGGTGCCTTAGGTAGTGATCTTATACTCAGTGATGCCGTTGGGGTTGATGGACTCGCTTATCTTCGAAGCCTTCCGTTGTTATCATTATTTAGATGGCCTTAAGCCATATTTATTTTTAATAAGTTCTCTTTTGAGACATTCGATGTAATAATTATGTGATTGCTACTCTGTTATAAATCCTTCGAGTACTGTGCATGTCAGCATTACCGATCCAGGGATGACACTGATGCACAGAGATCAGACTGTTTGAGGTCTGGTCGCTACAAGAATGGTATCAGAGCACACGCTGACTCTAGGACACGACCACTAAGCTAAATCCCTAGATCACTACTCTCTTCTCAGTTCTGACTCCTCATCTTTTCTACTCTTTAGGATGGCGGATGCAAGGAACAAGTTTACGCAACCAGATGAAGATACACCCTTTGGATGCTACTTGAAGGAAGTCACTAGATACCTGAACATTGGAGGACCAAGCTTCACCAGGACCTACATCGCCACTTTACCATAAGAGAAGCATTGGATGATTCAAGTTCAAGTTCTAGGAAGGACGTTCATGCCCGTCACTGAGCCCATAGAGTTTTCATTTGATGCACCAACCTGGAGTCTAGGAAAGAGCATGGTAGCCCACATCACCATGGGACGCGTTGGAGAAGTTTACCACAAGGATCTCAAGGATACTATCTACCAGATTTGTGGGCGCCGAGATGAGCAATGGGAGATGATCAGCACCTGGAAGGATAGATCAATTGCAGCTTTCATCCAGGAGTTAAACCAGCACATTCGTTGCCAGGAGAACCAGATGTGCGCAGGCATGATAGATCTGAAGAAGGCATTGACCAAAATCATGGAGCTGGAAGAAGAACTCAAGTCTACACGTGATGGTTATGAGGAGGAAATGACGACACTCGTGGAGAAGAATGAAGACCTGAAGAAGAAGTTAAAAGTATTTATGGGATTTCCCGCGACTGGAGGAGAAGACGACGACTGCACTTGCCCGGAGAACTACATCATCATCGACGACACCGACTCGGACCCAGATGATAGTGATGATGACTTTGTTGATCAAGCTGGAGCAGATATTATGGAGTCTTCGACCGAGCAGTTTTTCTAGTCGACCACCATAACAGTAGTAGAATTCCCCCATGTATATAGTATAGTCCGAGCACTTTTATAACGATAGTTAGACCGTTGTATGCCCTTGTTTGAATTTATTGAAGTGATATTGTTTGCATTTGTCTCATGTGCATATGGGTAGTGTTTTCTCTATAGACCTCATTCTATTCTATATTCTCATCTTTTCTAAAACCCTCAGATGCCTCCGAGACGTGACAATGGATTTGCTTTCCCACCGGAGCTCACTCAGTTGATCCAGCAGCAGAATGCATTGATGCAGATCCTAGTCCAGAATCAGAATTAGGGGAACAACAACAATCCACCACCACCACCTGTTGATCACTTAGCCCGTTTCTTGAGGCTTAATCCGTCGGTGTTCTCCAGTAGCACCGAGCCGATAGTTGTAGATGATTGGCTTCGCAAGATGGGAAGGGAGTTAACCACTGCAGGATGCACAGATGCGAAGAAGGTGCGTCTTGCCGCACATCAGCTTGATGGACCCGCATCATCATGGTGGGAAAATTTCACAGCCACTTATCCTATCGACACTGTCACATGGGATCAGTTCCAACAGGCTTTTCGTACTGCCCATGTTTCAGCAGGAGCTATGGCCATGAAGAAGTGTGAGTTTCGCAACTTGCGCCAAGGAGGACGGACAGTTGGCCAGTATGTGGATGACTTTAGTAAGTTAGCATGTTATGCCCCAGATGACGTTGCTACGGACGCAGCTAAGCAAGAGAAGTTTTTGGAAGGACTGAATGATGAGCTGAGCGTGCAGTTGATGGTGGCAACCTTCAAAAACTACCAGGAGTTGGTAGATCGTGCTCTCATGATTGAAGGGAAGCAGCAGCAGATTAACAACAACAAGAGGAAGTATGGACAAGGGAAGTACAATTCTGGAGCTCAGCAGAAGCCTCGTTTTACCCTGAATTCGGGAGGACATTTTCAGTATACCCATGGAGGAGGTAGTTTGCACAACCATAGTGGGCCCAAGAATGGTAATGGCAATGAAGGAAGCAACAGACAGAACCGCACCAACCCATCAACCCCGGCCAAAAGGGATCTGAGCCACATCACCTGCTACAAATGCTAGAAGACTGGACATTATGCCGCTGAATGCCCAGAAGCAAAGAATGGAAATGGCAATGGAAGCTCTGGGAAGAAGCTGAACCCTTTTAACAAGGGACAGGTGAACCACCTTAGCGCGGAGGAGGTTGAAGCCCAGTCAGATGTAGTAATAGGTAAGTTTTTGGTTAAGTCATTTACTTCAATCATTCTTTTTGATACTGGTGCATCGCATTCATACATATCAATGGGATTTTTGGATAAGTATAAACTGCCTACAAAAGTTCTTAGAACACCTATGCTAGTAAGCTCACAAGGAGCAGAGTATATGGCCAGTCAAGGATGTTTTCAAGTACCATTGGCCATAGGCAGGCATGTTTTTCCTTCGAATTTGATAGTTTTGGAATCGCAAGGCTTGGATGTGATTCTGGGTATGGATTGGCTATCGATGTATGGAGGAAACATCGATTGTGCTAGTAAGTCTATTTTGCTTACCACCCCAAAAGGAAGAAGGATCAAGTATGTGCCACGGCATGAGCCGAAGAGGACCCATGTAAATTCCTTATCAGGAGTTGTACAGGAGGAAGTACCAATGGTGAAGGATTTTCCCGACGTATTTCCAGAAGAGTTGCCAGGCATGCCACCAGATAGAGACATTGAGTTTTTGATTGAGCTTTTGCCAGGCACCGGGCCAATATCTAAGAGACCATATAGGATGCCCGCACAAGATTTGGAGGAAATTAAGAAGCAGATTAAGGAGTTACCGGATAAAGGATATATCCGCCCAAGTTCTTCACCTTGGGGATCACCAGTGCTTCTAGTGGAGAAGAAGGATGGATCTTTAAGGATGGTTGTTGATTATCGAGGATTGAATGAAGTGACAATCAAGAACAAGTACCCGTTGCCGATGATCAATGATTTGTTTCACCAATTGCAAGGAGCTAAGGTATTTTCCAAGATCGATCTGCAATCAGGATACCACCAATTGAATATTCGAGAGAAGGATATACCTAAGATAGCTTTTACCACCAGATACGGGCTATATGAGTATATCGTTATGTCATTTGGTCTGACTAACGCACCTGCATATTTCATGACCATGATGAACAAGGTGTTTATGGAGTTTCTGGATAAGTTCATCGTGGTGTTCATTGATGATATTTTGGTCTACTCGAAGAATGAAGAGGAGCGTAAGGAGCATTTGCGTTTGGTATTTGGGAAGCTCAGAGAACATCAATTATATGCCAAGTTCAGCAAATGTGAGTTTTGGTTGAAGGAAGTTGGATTCCTCGGACATGTTATAACCGGAGAAGGAATAGCAGTATACCCCACCAAAGTTGTCACTGTGAAAAATTGGGAAGCCCCAACAACAGTTGGAGAGATCCGGAGTTTTCTTAGACTCGCAGGATACTATCGGAGATTCATTGAGAATTTCTTGAAGATTGTGAACCCCATGACGGAGTTGTTAAAGAAGGATACCAAGTTCAAATGGACTGAGGAATGTGAGGCCAGTTTCCAGGAGTTGAAGAAACATTTGGTTACATCACCAGTGTTGATTTTGCCAGACCAGCGCAAGGATTATGAGGTGTATTGCGACGCTTCACGTCGAGGACTTGGAGCAGTGCTTATGCAAGAGGGAAGAGTTGTTTCATATGCCTCACGACAGCTTAAGCCCCATGAGTTGAATTACGCTACACACGATTTGGAGTTAGCAGCAGTAGTGCATGCCCTGAAGACATGGAGACATTTCCTCATCGGAAACCATTGTGAGGTGTACACGGATCACAAGAGTTTGAAGTACATCTTCACACAGAAGGAGTTGAATCTCAGGCAAAGGAGATGGTTGGAGCTCATCAAAGATTATGATATGAGATTGCATTATCACCCTGGAAAGGCTAACGTAGTAGCCGATGTGTTGAGCCTCAAGAGCCATGTCAACACACTCTTGACCAGCGAGTTACCAATGGAGTTAGCCGAGGATCTTCGTGAACTATGTTTGGAGATAGTTCCAAGAGGCTATGTTGTAGCATTGGAGATTCAGTCGACCTTGATGGATAAGATCAGAGAAGCTCAGAAGACTGACAAAGAGATTGACAAAATAAAGGAGAGGATGAGTAAAGGAAAAGCTAAAGGATTTCGTGAGGATGAGCACGATACTTTATGGTTTGAAGACCGCGTTTATGTCCCCAATGACCCGGAGATCAGGAAGTTGATTCTGCAAGAGGCTCATGATTCACCGTACTCGATTCACCCAGGAAATACCAAGATGTATCTGGATTTGAAGGACACTTTCTGGTGAACCGGAATGAAGAAGGATATTGCGGAGTATGTAGCAGTTTGTGATGTATGTCAGAGAGTGAAGGCAGAGCATCAGAAGCCAACAGGATTGCTACAACCATTGCCGATACCTGAATGGAAGTGGGATAAGCTAGGCATGGATTTTCTCACTGGATTGCCCAGGACTCGTTCAGGCTATGACTCGATATGGGTTGTAGTCGATCGTTTGACGAAGGTAGCTCATTTCATCCCAGTGAAGACCACTTACACCAGTGCTAAGTTGGCAAAGATATACATGACCAGGATCGTATGTCTGCATGGAGTTCCGAGGAGCATTGTATCAGATAGAGGAACCCAATTTACCTCAAAGTTCTGGAATCAGTTACACAAAACTTTGGGTACCAGGCTAGAGTTCAGTACAGCCTTTCATCCACAGACAGATGGACAGATCGAGAGAGTAAATCAGATTCTGGAGGACATGCTGAGAGCTTGTGCGCTAGATTATGGATCTAGTTGGGATGAAAATTTGCCGTATGCGGAGTTTTCTAACAACAACAGTTATCAATCCAGTTTGAAGATGGCCCCTTTCGAAGCCATGTATGGAAGGAGGTGCAGGACCCCATTGTTGTGGGATGAAGTTGGAGACCGCCAGTTGTTTGGACTAGATTTGATTAAAGAGTCTAAACAGAAGGTGCAATTGATTCGCAATAGGCTCAAGGTAGCCCAGTCCAGGCAGAAGAGCTATGCAGATTCTAAATGTAAGGAGACAGTTTATGAAGTCGGAGACAGAGTTTATCTTCGTGTATCTCCACTTCGAGGATTTAAGCGCTTTGGAGTCAAGGGAAAGTTAGCGCCACGTTTTGTGGGACCCTACAAAGTTCTGTAGTGTATGGGAGAAGTTGCTTACAAATTGGAATTGCCCGAAGGATTGTCAGGAGTTCACGATGTGTTCCGCGTTTCCCAGTTGAAGAAGTGCCACGCGGAGATGGCTGATATACCACTGAGAGATACAGTGCCGCTGGAAGCGATTCAGTTGGATAATGATTTGACCTACGAGGAGAAGCCAGTTAAGATTCTCGAGTATGCCAGCCAAGTCACCCGCAGCAAGGTTATCAATTTTTGCAAAGTTCAGTGGAGCCACCATACCGAGGATGAAGCCACCTGGGAGCGAGAGGAAGATCTGTTGAAGGACCACCCTCACCTATTTTCTAGCCAACCCGAATCTCGAGGGCGAGATTCATCTTAAGGGGGGGTACATTTGTAACTTCCCAAATTTTCAATTTGGAATGTTATACATAGATCATCATTTGCATATCATATTTTATTGCATTTTGGCTCGATCCTAGAAATTCTACGCAACTCAAGGACCCACGGAGAGAGTTGGGAATTTCGTTATTTTCATATTTGAGTTTTCTCATATTTTGAAAATAGGATCATTTGATTTTATTTATTTTATCTTCAATTATTTCTACAATAAAAATAAGAGAGAGGGAATAAAATGACTTTCCCAAAATAAAGAAATATTGAGGATTTGATAATAAAATCAAATAAGATTTTATGGAGTTTATTGCTATTTTTTTTAAATTAGAAAAAATGCATGTTTTTCAAAATTGCATTTAGGCCCCAAATAAATGTTCATCTTGTCCGGCTTGATTTTAGAAGTCGGGGAAATTTTATTTCGGGATTTTTGGAGTCAGTTTAGTATTTCTTTTATTTGTTTTCTGCGTGTAATGTTTTAAAAAAACGACTCTGGGCCGTACCCGAGCGGGACACCGCCCGGGGGGGCTTTATAAGACGGGGCCCCCTGCCCCCGAAGCCCACTGCCGCCCCAGCCCAGCCCGCGCTGCCGCCAAACCCTAGCGTCACCGCCGCCCGCGATCCGCGCCGCCGTCGCCGCCGCCGCCGCCCGCTGCCCTCGCCGTCGCCGCCACACCCCGCCGCCACCGGAGCCACCCGCCGCCGCCGGAGCCACCCGCCCTGCCGGAGCCGACCGCCGCCGCCGCCGCCGGAGCCACCCACCAGAGGTAGTCCCCTTCGCCGCCGCGGTTTTCGCAGAAAATCGTCGGTTTTTTTTAGGAACCCGATTTTTTTTATATAGATCGGTTTATTTTTTCCTTCGGTTTAGTTATTTAACGAACACCCGTTCGTTCGTTCGTTTTAACGAATGGTTTTCATCGTTTAGCCGCAAACAGCGAATATTTGTTCGTTAGCCTGTTTGTCCGTTTTTGTTTTTCTCGGATTTTTCGCGATTATTTCTGATCGCGATTTCTGATCCGATTTTCGTTTTAGTATAACTTTTCGCTCGTTTATCAGAATTAGGCGATTCAAGCGCCTAGAGTTTTGTCTCGAAACCCTCTTCCCGTTTAACCTACTCAAACAAGTTTTTGCTACTGTAAAATTTGACTTAGGTCCAGATTAGTAAACGAAGCTTGTTTCTTTTGCCATTTGTTTTTCGTTGCTTCGTTTGATTTGATTTTTTTGCAAACCGGAGTTCTTAAGTTGAACTTTCTGGTTAGATCTCTTATTTGAGTTTTACCTGTGCATTAGGTGAGTGCTTATTGTATGCATGTTTGTTTGTGATAGAGTACCCGGAGTGCGCCGCTTGCTACTTCGAATCGCTCGGTTTCACGGATCATCAGCAAGGCAAGTAACACTTTGATCATACCTCTTTTACTGCCCAGTTTTATTGCATTAGATCAATTCCTAAAACAAATGCATGATTAGGATCTATTTAACATGTGTGTTCTGGGATGTAGATGAGGTAGTACCTATTACCTGTTTTATTATCAAACCTTTGGGAGCTACTTCTACGTTTGCTTATGTTGCTATGATATGCTAGTATATGTGGATTGGGTGAGTGTATTCATGACAGATGTGATATTGTTATTTAATGGTTTACTTAAGGTGGCAACTTAAACTCACATCTGGGTGGATTGAGGCACCTGAGGAACCCAGTGTTGTCTGTATTTTTGGAAATCCCGGGGTACCGTGTGATTCTCCTATGGACCGCCACCCAGGCTCAAAGGGATCATGAGATTATTCATGCTAGAAACTTCCATGTGCAGCCACAAGCTATTATGGGCTCTAGCATAGTTGATTAAGTTGTGTGAACTCTTGAAGAGGTAGACTAGTAGATGTAGGGGAAAGTAGGTGTAACTGTCTGCCCGAAGTAGGGAGTTTATGCTTCTGAAAGACTGTGTCTCGGTCATCCGTTTCTCAAACACCCTATAGTGCGAGAAATCCAACGGAGGAGATCGAGTCTTGTGGGGAAAAGTGCGCAAACCTCTGTAGAGTGTATAAACTAATCATGGTTAGTCGTGTCCCCGGTTATGGACGTTTTGAGTATCTAGTACCTGGATTATCATGCGAATCTCATCATGTTACTTTAAATTAATTCTGTTGGGTTAATGATGATGTTTAATTGGGATTGAGTTGGAGTACCCTTCTCAATGTTTAACAACCACCATGATAGTTAAATAAAATGTATTCCTTTGAAGTAGGGAAAAATTGGCTTTATGCAAAACTGTAACCATGGATATATGCATGTAATATAGCATTATTCTGTTCATTACTCTCTATGTGTTACATTGTCAGCATATTCCATGTGCTGACCCGTTTTCGGGTTGCAACGTTCATGTTGCGGACTTTTCAGACGACGAGTAAGGTGCCTTAGGTCGTGATCTTATACTCAGTGATGCCGTTGGAGTTGATGGACTCACTTATCTTCAAAGCCTTCCGCTGTTATCGTTATTTAGATGGCCTTAAGCCATATTTATTTGTAATAAGTTCTCTTTTGAGACATTCGATGTAATAAGTGTGTGATTGCTACTCTGTTATAAATCCTTCGAGTACTGCGCGTGTCAGCATTACCGATCCAGGGATGACACTGATGCACAGATGTCGCGACCAGTTTTTCCGGGTATTAATTTCCAGAAAATGGTCGTTGTGCTCACCAGCCCCAGGATTACTGTTAGCTGATGAGGCACCAACTTGATACAGGAATTCCAAGAAAAATACAAAATATGTAGTACAAGACCATTCTGGCCTATGAGTACAACAATGGTTTCTAGTGGTTGATGGTGGAAGCGGCTTGGGAATCATCAGTGTCTATGGGACTCCATTTCCCACCGGAACAGCTGACAAGGTTAACTCCTATCTTCGCGAGGCTGCTATCACCATTGCTTAGGTTCCAGGGCTGTCATCGCAACGCTCCTCTCCATGCAAGAAATCTGGTCAAGACAATAGCCAGGGACAAGCCAGTGAGTACTTTGAATGTACTCACAAACATTATGAACACTGGGTTAATATAAATGATAATCATGCACTGAAATATTCTATATCACATCGTCAGCCATAAATAAAAATCTTTTATGCATGCAAGCGGGTTATTTATATGTAATATGAATATGTAATAATGGAGTGGAAATAAAATGCCACAGTCGGGCGTCTCAGCGACACCACATAAAGGGCTTATAAAGTAAATAAATAACAAGAAATGCCACAGTCGGGCGTCTCAGCGACACCACATAAAGGGCTTACAAAGTAAATAAATAACAAGCAATGCCACAGTCGGGCGTCTCAGTGACACCACATAAAGGGCTTATAAAGTAAATAAATAACAAGCAATGCCACAGTCGGGCGTCTCAGCGACACCACATAAAGGGCTTATAAAGTAAATAATCACAATGACTATCCAGGAGGTAGAACCGTCCCAGGGATACTCAGTAATTCAAGTAATATAACTGTTAGTCCATACCAGAATAATAATCATGGTTCTCACAAGTCACAAGTCAGTATCCAAGTTTGGTTTAATAGTTTCTCCTCTGAAGACCGACACTAAGACCAACCCTTGACCCATCCCAGACTATAATCCTTAACCATGGACACGGCTATTCGAATAAGTTTAATCTCTGCAGAGGGTGTACTCTTTACCCACAAGTAACGGATTCCTTTAGTCCATCGGGACTAATTTCGTCTATGGTCTTTTAATTGAAAACACACCTGACTTGCACACACCAGCTTAACTTACTTGTGTCAATTAACACACTCAATATTATACCAGGGTTCAGAATGCTTGCCTTCAAGGTGTGGAAAGGCAGGGTGCACTCCAAAACTTTTGAAAGTTTTCTTCTCTCTCTCTAAAGTCCTATTTAAAAATAAATTTGAATCAATATATAGTTTCAAAAACAGTACCAAAAAGTTATCTGAATTTTTTTAAAATAAACTTTAAAATAAACTAGACAATATTTGAGAGATCTAGGAAAAAGAGTCAATTCATTTGGAGTTATATTTAAAAAGATATAGCCAGTCAAAGTTAAGTCAAAATTCTGGTTTTTAAATAAAACAGAAAAAGAAAGGAAGTGATACACGTCGAATACGTACTCTGGAAATACGTTTCCACTTATGCCTCCATGGACCGGTGCTGGTCGCTGACAGTGGGCCCGCCTGGCCCAATGATCAGGTTTGACTAGTCCACGTGCGCGTCGTCCCCCTCCGACCAAACAAAGGCGGAGCTCCGGCGAGGCTCGCCGGCGAACGGCGGCACCGTTCGGGAAACCGAGGCCATCCGCGGGCTCAGGGGGTCGAGGCGGTCCTATCGGAGGTCGACTTGGTCTCTGGGGTGGACGGAGCTGCCGGCAGCGAGCTCCGCAGCGGACGGTGGCCGTCGGGCAGAGTGGGTTTTCGCCTGCGGCGAGTCTTGATAAAAAATGAGTAGGGGGATGGACTCACGAGAAGGAGAGGGAGCTCCTGGTGAAGAGAGTGGAGAGGGGGAGGCCCTGGTGGCGCCGGAATGGCCGGGACAGTGGCGGCAGCTGCGGTTGCCAGAGATGGGGAAGAAGGCCTCCCCGGGTCGATTGGCTGCCACGGGGGAACTAGGGGAGTGATTTGAGGCTGCCTGGGGTACGGGACGCGCTCGGGGGCCTCTTATATAGCGTGCCCATGTCGGTTCGCGGCGGCCATGGATACGATCGCCGGCGAACCGCCTCTCTATTGCTGCAGGATGACGTGGCGGCGACGAGCGCTAGAGGACGCGCTTGTGGATGAGTCTGAGCTACCCCAGGGGCAGGTGGCGAGCGGGAGAGGCTCGGGCGGCGCCGACCTGAGCAGGGGCTGTCGGGCGGCCGTGGCGGCTAGCTCCTGGCTTGTCGGAGACGTGGCGAGGGGCTGCTTGGCGTGTTCTGGTGAGAGGGAGGGTGTGTGGCGCGGCTCTGCAGTGTGGGCAAAACCAGGGGCGCGACGCGGCGGCTCGGGCGCGGCACGTGCAAAACGCGTGCTCTGTTCGCGCCGAGAGCACGCACGGGACGTTCTCGACAAAATGCCAGGGCATGCTAGAGGTCTCGGGTGAGGTTGGGGTTTAACAGACATAGGTTAAAGTCATCTAGAGGCTTAGTGGACAGGTTAGTTTTCCCAGAGGTGCAAGGTCACAGTGCAATGACAAAAGTCATGTCAAAGCTGTTCATGCACTCAAGGTGTTCGACAAAATGCCATAGGCACCTAGGCAGTTCTTGGAGTGGTCAAATCTTCCAGAGTGGGGTCTCTTTAGATGGATGAGAGGGTGGTAAGGTCATTAGGGCAAAAGAAGAAACTTGCTAGTGCAAGTTTTGCAAATCTTCAGTTCTGGACAAAAGGTAAAAGGCATCAATGCATGGACCAAAAATCTCTCAATGGGTCCAATCTCCTGGACTTAAGGGTTTGGTAAGGTGTGCTACAAGTAGGAGAAAGCTCATGGGTAGAGGAGCAAGTTAGATGATGGTTGCAGTACAAATCACCAAGTTGCACCAGAATGGAAATGAGGTTGATTCACTCAAATTTTTCAAAGAACATAGCTGGGTTTTTGCATAAAGTTGAATAATATGCTCCTACTGACATCCCAAAAATTTTGGTAGAAGTTTTAAAGAAATATATAAATATGTTGTAGTGCAAAACTGCCCACTGGACCAAATTTGAAAATTAGGTGTAGAACTCAAAATATCCAAAGATTGAAATATATTTTTGCATAAAAATGTTTTAAACACATCACATGACATCTCCAAATTTTGGTGGGATTTTTGAAAGAATTTATAAAAGGGTTGCAGTGCAAATGGGACCCTAAACTTATGAAAAACCAAATTAGAGAAATAAAGCTCAGGGGAAAAATAATTATATAAATAATCCTACTGATAAAAGAATTGTTTTATTTGAGAGGGTAAAAGAGTCCAATAAAATTGGGAAGTTTTTCACTTGAGGTAAAAACTCCATAAAAATAAAGGGAAGAATGGTTCTGAAATCAAAAGAAAATCCAGAAAACAAAAGTTTAAGTTCCTGGCAAAATTTTAATTAATAGAACAAGGTTAAAAATTTTGGGGTGTTACAACACTACCCCCCTTAAGAAAAAATCTCGTCCTCAAGATTTGTTAGGAGTTGTTTTCAAAAACAAATACTCCACGGTTACGTGTTTTTGCAAGCAGGGTATGTGTTCGAGCGGTTGTGAGTCTGCTGCCGTGGTGCTGTGTGAAATAAAATAATCCACGTCGTGAGAAGGTGTACGATGCAGCAACTCAGGGAAAAGAATTCTCACTCCAGGATTTTTTTTGCGAGAGAGAACAGTAATATATTAGAGTCAAACCGCAACAGAACTACTCACATTAATAGAAACTAAATGGTTTACTCGCCGCGCAACTCGGGGTACCACGCATAAGCTACAACACATAAATAAATGTTGCAGTAATAAACACAGCAGTGACATCTAAAATGGAAATGGTATCTGGACGGGGTCCCGAGAAAACGTCTCTGGTACTGGGACACACTCTTCTTCTATCGGGGAAAGTGGATTGACTAGTCGATGAATGTGTCTCTCCTGGTCGGGCCTCAGTGGTCTGCCGATGGCGATCTGAGGATTCAAATCCGCGAGGCTCTGGAGATAACCCATCACACGTTGGGTTAAACGCTCTTGAGCGATGACGTACTGGACAAGGTTGGCCAGTACTGGGTCTCTCTCAATTCGTCCACCGGGAAAGGATGTTACTTCTCCGGGTGCTGCATGGCTCAGAAAGTAATAATACCATCGTTCGCTGGCATAGGGTACCGCGAATCGAAGGCGAGCAAGCGCTTCGTATGCAGCAGCTTCTATGGCCATATGTGGGGTCGGCATAGATTTCCCCACGAAGGAGACCTCCATTGGGTCTTGGTTTGAGTTTACGGGAGGGATGTGTACTGCTGCCCAGTATTTCGAGGTGGAAGGGGTGATTCTCGATTTGAACAGCTCGTACTGGGGTGGCTGAGTAGAGCCCATGGTACTGCAGGTAAAATCCCACAATATTATGACAAAACTACCCGGGGTTGCATCTGGGGTTCTCAGATAAATACTAGGGCTCGGCATGTCAAGAAATGGTGCACAAGGTGAGGGGTGCTTGGCAAGGTCACGAGGTGGCCTTTTTATATAGCATCCGGGCTGGGTTATCTACCGCGGTGAGGGGTACTAGTTTGTCGGTTCTGCTCTCATGGGGTCGGGGTCAAAGCCACAGATACACATATCTCACAAGAGTGACATGGTACTCTGGGTGTCGTCGGGGTTGGTCTTGGTAGATGTGCCCGGAATAAAAATATGTAACTGCAGGCTGATATATCCTTGCAAGGTTACTATTTAAAAATAGAGGCACAACAACAGGCTGCATTTATTCACAAGGTCACACGATTACAATGCGAGGATACACTGGGACTCGGCACTACTCGGGTGACTTAGTCTACCTCGTTTATATCCAAGCGGGCGTTCCTTGAGGATGTCGACTTTTCTCCTCGGGTCTCACTATCGGGATTAGCTGGAGGACGTTGAGGGGCTGCAGGGTCGGAATAGCGATGATGACCATCGCGGGGGTTGTTGGCCACAATCCCATTGGAGTGTGCTCCCAAAAGGCGACGAAGCACTTCTGGGGTCGTCAAAGCACTTTGGCCGATGGCTGGGGAGGACCTCAGGGACTCGATCGGGTGTCCGAACAGCACGACTGGGTTGTCTGCACCGGGCTCGTTCTCTCCTCTCGCCGGGGCTCGGCGAACCAGCTCTCCATGAGCTGCGATCAGATCAATGGTAATTTGATCGAACAGTTCCTCTAGTGCACCTACATAGCGCACTAGGTGCAATAGTGCAGGATCCATCTCGTGATCTCCGTTGGCAACTTGGGGTGGTCTACCATACCCTTCACGTCTGGGGTAGTAGTAGAACGAGCGACAGTTAACTCTGGGCAACAACTGCCGGAGTTGAACTATAGCCTCTCGAGCAGCTAGCTGGATGGCTTGTGGCTCAAAGGAAGTTGTCCTTCCGGTGAACCTGTAGGGGCGTTCTGGCGACAGACCCCTTCCGTAGATGTGCACAGTGGCCCAGAATTGACGGCTCTCGCCGCTCATGGATCCTTGGTACACAACATATTCTGGGGGCTCTTCTAACGCATAGGCACGACGGGTGAGGTTTGCGAGTACGGTCACAAAACCTCCAAGGTTGGTTGCTGTGGTCTCATTGTGCATGGCGGGGCCAGGCATTATGGCTCGGTTTTGGGTAGAGGCTGTGTTGTGCTGGTGTTGGGGCGAGCATGCCCTTTTTATAGAAAAAGGGGTCGAAGCCTTCCTTCGCACGCTTGCGAATGAGACATCTTGGGTGCTGGTCACTGGTGCGTGACCGACAGGATAGGTTGATAGGTTGGGCACCGACTGCCAGAAGTGTCGGGGTCACTGTGTGGTTATCTTGCACGAGAAGCTTGGCTGGGGTTTGGTTAAGGTCTGGTGGGTTTGTTTGCCTAACTTTTTCGACCCGGCTAAGATAGGATTAGCCAATGGTCAGCCTGACTCTGATACCAAGTTTGTTGCGACCGGTTTTTCCGGGTATTAATTTCCAGAAAATGGCCGTTGTGCTCACCAGCCCCAGGATTACTGTTAGCTGATGAGGCACCAACTTGATACAGGAATTCCAAGCAAAATACAAAATATGTAGTACAAGACCATTCTGGCCTGTGAGTACAACAAATGGTTTCTAGTGGTTGATGGCGGAAGCGGCTTGTGAATCATCAGTGTCTATGGGACTCCATTTCCCACCGGAACAGCTGACCAGGTTAACTCCTATCTTCACGAGGCTGCTATCACCATTGCTTAGGTTCCGGGGCTGTCATCGCAACGCTCCTCTCCACGCAAGAAATCTGGCCAAGACAATAGCCAGGGACAAGCCAGTGAGTACTTTGAATGTACTCGCAAACATTATGAACACTGGCTTAATATAAATGATAATCATGCACTGAAATATTCTATGATCACATCGTCAGTCATAAATAAAAATCTTTTATGCATGCAAGCGGGTTATTTATATGCAATATGAATGTGTAATAATGGAGTGGAAATAAAATGTCACAGTCGGGCGTCTCAGCGACACCACATAAAGGGCTTATGAAGTAAATAAATAACAAGCAATGCCACAGTCGGGCGTCTTGGTGACACCACATAAAGGGCTTATAAAGTAAATAAATAACAAGCAATGCCACAGTCGAGCGTCTCAGCGACACCACATAAAGGGCTTATAAAGTAAATAAATAACAAGCAATGCCACAGTCGGGCGTCTCAGCGACACCACATAAAGGGCTTATAAAGTAAATAATCACAATGACTATCCAGGAGGTAGAACCGTCCCAGGGATACTCAGTAATTCAATTAATATAACGGTTAGTCCATAACAGAATAATAATCATGGTTCTCACAAGTCACAAGTCAGTATCCAAGTTTGGTTTAACAGTTTCTCCTCCGAAGACCGACACTAAGACCAACCCTTGACCCATCCCAGACTGTAATCCTTAACCATGGACACGGCTATTCGAATAGGTTTAATCTCTGCAGAGGGTGTACTCTTTACCCACGAGTAACGGATTCCTTTAGTCCATCGGGACTAATTCCATCTACGGTCTTTTAATTGAAAACACACCTAACTTGCACACACCAGCTTAACTTACCTGTGTCTGGAATCACCCGCGACACCTGTCAAGCAAAACTCTAAGTGGGGAGGCTACAACCTCGATTAGCATGGGATCACAAAATTTATACCGCGCGCAAACTTGGGAAGCTACCCCCTCGGCTACAACCGAAACATCCATGCCCCCTGACCGGATGACTGGCTTTAATCCATGGCCATGGTACCCTCATCCCGGCCCCTCTGTACGGTGTGTGCTGGAAAGGGGTTGACAAATTACTGAACCGCACCCTACCTATGGCAGGGACTAGTGGTAGTACGAAACAAGTGTGGGGGTTACTGGAACAAGACTCGATCTACGGTCGACTCAGGAGGTTTAATATTCCCTGCATGGTTAGCATAACAATTTATACTCCAACCAACAGACAGAATCACCACATGACACACCTCCTCATGCCATACCGGACATGACCGTCACGACGGAGGACTAGGGACAAGACCGTGTCTACCCAAGATAGAGGCTTTCCCGGATTTCCTTCCGGTATGCATGAAAGACATATTATGGTGATTACTATCACAAGCATATCCAACTCCAATAGCATGAAATCATCAATATGCACTCATGAGTAGGAACATATCATCACATAAAATGACGTATACCCCGCATCGAGGTGGTGTTGTCACCGTGTCAATTAACACACTCAATATTATACCAGGGTTCCGAATGCTTGCCTTCAAGGTGTGGAAAGGCAGGGTGCACTCCAAAACTTTTGAAAGTTTCTTCTCTCTCTCTCCAAAGTCCTATTTAAAAATATATTTGAATCAATATATAGTTTTAAAAACAGTACCAAAAAGTTGTCTGAATTTTTTTGAAATAAATCTTAAAATAAACTAGACAACATTTGAGAGAGGTAGGAAAAAGAATCAATTCATTTGGAGCTATATTTAAAAAGATATAGCCAGTCAAAGTTAAGTCAAAATTCTGGTTTTTAAATAAAACAGAAAAAGAAAGGAAGTGATACACGTCGAATACGTACTCTGGAAATACGTTTCCACTTATGCCTCCGTGGACCGGTGCTGGTCGCTGACAGTGGGCCCGCATGGCCCACTGGTCAGGTTTGACTAGTCCACGCGCGCGCCGTCCCCCTCCGACCGAACAGAGGCGGAGCTCCGGCAAGGCTCGCGGGCGAACGGCGGCACCGTTCGGGAAACCGAGGCCATCCGCGGGATCAGGGGGTCGAGGCGGTCCTATCAGAGGTCGACTTGGTCTCTGGGGTGTACGGAGCTGCCGGCGACGAGCTCCGCAGCGGACGGTGGCCGTCGGGCAGAGTGGGTTTTCGCCTGCGGCGAGTCTTGATCAAAAATGAGTAGGGGGATGGACTCACAAGAGGGAGAGGGAGCTCCTGGTGAAGAGAGTGGAGAGGGGGAGGCCCTGGTGGTGCCGGAATGGCCGGGACAGTGGCGGCGGCTGCGGTTGCCGGAGATGGGGAAGAAGGCCTCCCCGGGTCGATTGGCTGCCATGGGGGAACTAGGGGAGTGATTTGAGGCTGCCTGGGGTACGGGACGTGCTCGGGGGCCTCTTATATAGCGTGGCCATGTCGGTTCATGGCGGCCATGGATAGGATCGCCGGCGAACCGCCTCTCTGTTGCTGCAGGAGAATGTGGCAGCGATGAGCGCTAGAGGACGAGCTTGTGGATGAGTCTGAGCTGCCCCAGGGGCAGGTGGCGAGCGGGAGAGGCTCGGGCGGCGCCGACCTGAGCAGGGGCTGTCGGGCGGCCGTGGCGGCTAGCTCCTGGCTTGTCAGAGACGTGGCGAGGGGCTGCTTGGCATGTTCTGGTGAGAGGGAGGGTGTGTGGCGCGGCTCTGCAATGTGGGCAAAACCAGGGGCGCGACGCGGCGGCTCGGGCGCGGCACGTGCAAAACGCGTGCTCTGCTCGCGCCCAGAGCACGCACGGGACGTTCTCGACAAAATGCCAGGGCATGCTAGAGGTCTCGGGTGAGGTTGGGGTTTAACAGACCTAGGTTAAAGTCATCTAGAGGCTTAGTGGACAGGTTAGTTTTCCCAGAGGTGCAAGGTCACAGTGCAATGACAAAAGTCATGTCAAAGCTGTTCATGCACTCAAGGTGTTCGACAAAATGCCATAGGCACCTAGGCAGTTCTTGGAGTGGTCAAATCTTCCAGAGTGGGGTCTCTTTAGATGGATGAGAGGGTGGTAAGGTCATTAGGGCAAAAGAAGAAACTTGCTAGTGCAAGTTTTGCAAATCTTCAGTTCTGGACAAAAGGTAAAAGGCATCAATGCATGGACCAAAAATCTCTCAATGGGTCCAATCTCCTGGACTTAAGGGTTTGGTAAGGTGTGCTACAAGTAGGAGAAAGCTCATGGGTAGAGGAGCAAGTTAGATGATGGTTGCAGTACAAATCACCAAGTTGCACCAGAATGGAAATGAGGTTGATTCACTCAAATTTTTCAAAGAACATAGCTGGTTTTTTGCATAAAGTTGAATAATATGCTCCTACTGACATCCCAAAAATTTTGGTAGAAGTTTTAAAGAAATATATAAATAGGTTGTAGTGCAAAACTGCCCACTGGACCAGATTTGAAAATTAGGTGTAGAACTCAAAATATCCAAATATTGAGATATATTTTTGCATAAAAATGTTTTAAACACGTCACATGACATCTCCAAATTTTGGTGGGATTTTTGAAAGAATTTATAAAAGGGTTGCAATGCAAATGGGACCCTAAACTTATGAAAAACCAAATTAGAGAAATAAAGATCAGGGGAAAAATAATTATATAAATAATCCTACTAATAAAAGAATTGTTTTATTTGAGAGGGTAAAAGAGTCCAATAAAATTGGGAAGTTTTTCACTTGAGGTAAAAACTCCATAAAAATAAAGGGAAGAATGGTTCTGAAATCAAAAGAAAATCCAGAAAACAAAAGTTTAAGTTCCTGGAAAAAATTTAATTAATAAAACAAGGTTAAAAATTTTGGGGTGGTACAACAGAGATCAGACTGTTTGAGGTGTGGTCGCTACAGAGTATGGCACAGCTGCTGCCACTAAGCCTGGTATGAAAACAAAAGCACCTGCAAGAAGAATTTCCATGTCTAAAGCCAGAGCCTCCACTCAAGTACCTTTGGAATCTGAACTCAAAGAGGCTGCTACAGAAGGGAAGAAGAGGAAGGAAAGGGTCAAGAAGACCAGGGCCAGGATTGTTGGAAAGCCTTCCATGATGGAAGAAGAAGAAGAAGAAGAAGAGGAAGAGGTTGTTGCACCAGCACCCAAAGCTCAAAAGCTTATGGGTGATGCCATCAGGTCAGGGGTTGCTTCATAAAAGCCCAAAGAAGCTCCCAAGGCAGCTGCTCCAAAGCCCAAATCTGCACCCAAGAGGAATACAAGGAACATTCCTGCTGGAGAGAAGAACAAGCCCCAGTGCCTGAAGCTGTTGTTGAAGGAGATGATGATGAGGACATGTCTTGAGAAAGTTGAAGCCCAAAATTCCAGATCACAATGATGTTCATCCTGTAGCTAAGGATATGAAGCTGAGGAAGGATGCAGGTCTCAGACAGTGGAGATTGACTGATCCCTATGCAGTCAGGAGGAGAACTGTTGTGGACTACAGGTTCCATACAAAGGAACATCAGGACTTCTATGAGACAGTGCTGCTTGACAAGAAGCCTATAGTTTGTGATATGAGATGGGTGGACTGGGAGTACATCAGGAAGAATGAAGAGCATTATCTAGGAGTGTATGACAGTTTCAATGCTTGTGGAGTGGATGACTTTGTTGGGCAGAAGCTCACAAAGTGGAATGATGAGCTTATTATGCAGTTCTACTCCACAGCTCACTTCTACCCAGATGGAATGATTGTCTGGATGTCTGAAGGTACTAGGTACCAATCATCAGTTTAAGAATTGGTAAAATTGATCAATGCACCTAAGGAGAATGAGGATAACTTGGATGTCTATGCCAAGAAGAAGAAGGATCACAACTCCATGGCACATATGTACAGAGAGATCCCAGATGCTGCTGTTGAGACACACAAGTTTGGATCAGTACATTACCTTCTGTCAGGATTGCCAACAATCAACTGGATCCTCAGGCACACTATTTTGCCTAATTCAGGTGATCACAAGATGATCAGAGGCCATGCTGTCAACCTACTTCACATATTTGATGTGCCTCAAAAGTTCAAGGTCATGAGCCTCATAGTGGAAACTATCAAAAGAACAGCTGCTGACCAAAAGACAAGTTGTGGGTATGCCCCACAGATACAGGAGCTAATCAACTCCAAGATGGGCACTGGCACATACCTCTTGGACAAGGAACACATGCCCATCTATCCAGATTTTCAGGACAACACAGTGGTTATGGATGAAAATGAACCATCTTCTGTGCAAGCACAGGAAAAGAAGGAGAAGGCAAGGAATGACAATGCTGCAAAGATGCCAACCATTGATGAGGCATCTCAGTACTTCTTGAAGAGCAAGCAGGATCAGCTTGGCTACTTGATTGCCTCCACTCTGAGGATTGAGAAGGGATTGGCCACCCTGACTCAAAACCAAGAGAGCCCGCAGAGGATCATGGAGCAGAAGTTCTATGACTTAGATGTGAAGGTCACTGAGATACAGTCAGTTGTTGAGAAACTTCAGGATGACATGCAGGAGAGGAAGGGCAAGACCACCACTAATGCTTTTGCTAGAGTGCCCAGGAATCAGAGATTAGCTGCAGTGCCTGTTCCAGACACCAGAGCCACATCATCTGCACCAGCTACAGCTTCAGTGTCACCAGCTCCAGCACCTACTCCACCAGCTCCATCTACATCAACAGAAGTCTTCGTCCAAGGAGCCATCTCTACACCCGCACCTGAAGACCAAGCCTGAGAGTCGATTTACTACTATGCATTTTCTATGAACTTTTTGGTAACTTGTTGCCAAAGGGGGAGAAAAATGTATAGATCATAGGCTTCGAGAGAGAGTGTTGCTTTTGTTCTCTCTTGTTTTGGTGGTTGAACTTTATTTGCTTGTTTGAGATACTTTATGCTTTTGTGTGATACTTGGATGATCATGTGTTTGATCATATGCTACCTTAATGCTTGTTGGATGACATTATCCTTTTATCTCTATATGATCATTCACTTTTCTTAGTGATGAGTGCATGTATTTAATTATTATCATTTTGAGCACTCCACCAAGATGTATGTGACATGGAAGAGTAACTCATGATCCTAACTCATTGTGCATTTGCAGTACAAAGCAAATCTTAAACTATGCACACATTTAGGGGGAGCACTTACATTTCACATACTTCTCAAAGCGACAATGCTTTTCACTCTTATTATCATTTGTCGAAGCTTTGATCTATATGTTGTCATCAATTACCAAAAATGGGGAGATTGAAAGCGCAACTATCCCTAGGTGGTTTTGGTAACTCCTAACAACATATAGCTCATTGAGCTAATGCTATTTCAAGATAAATATTTCAGGAAAGCTCAATGATTGGCATGGCATGGATGAGAAAAGTGGACCCCTCAAAATGCTAAGGACAAAAGGATTGGCTCAAGCTCAAAGCTCAAGACTCTACATTTTATTTTTTAGTGATCCAAGATCACATTGAGTCTATAGGAAAAGCCAATACTATCGAGGAGGGATGAGGTGTTGCTTAATGGCTTACTTGCTCAAAATGCTTAGAGATATGCTCCAAAGCCCTCAACTACTTTCTCACATCCACATATGACCTAAACCAAAAGTCAAACTCGGCCCCACCGATTCTTTCTATCCGACGCCACCGAGTTTAGATGTCATAGCCACTGCCACAAACCCTAGGCAAATCGGTCTCACCGATAGGGATCTCGGTCTCACCGAGATGGGATTGTAATCTCTCTGTTTCCCTTCGTAACGTGTCGGTACCACCGAAATGAGCGATCGGTCCCACCGAGATTGCAATGTAAACTCTCTGTTTCCTTTTCGTAACATTTCAGTCTCATCGAAATGAGCGAACCAGTCCCACCGAGTTTACCTGACCAACTCTCTGGTTAGCTTATTACCAAAATCTGTCCTACCGAGTTTGTGTAATCGGTCTCACCGAGATTACGTTATGCCCTAATCCTAACCATATCGGTCCTACCGAGTTGCATGTCGGTCCCACCGAAAATCCTAACGGTCACTAGATTTGCTGAATCGGTCCGACCGAGTTTCTCAATTCGGTCCCACTGAGATTGGAAAGTTGTGTGTAACGGTTAGATTTTGTGTGGAGGCTATATATATGTTGGGGAACGTTGCAGAAAACAAATATTTTCCTACTCGTTTCACCAAGATCCATCTAGGAGTTCATCTAGCAACGAGTCATCGGATGCATCTACGTACCTTGTAGATCACGAGCGGAAGCGTTCAAAGAACGGGGATGATGTAGTCGAACACGACGTGATCCAGATCACCGGAGATCCTAGCACCGAACGGACGGCACCTCCGCGTTCAACACACGTACAGAACAGCCACGTCTCCTCCTTCTTGATCCAGCAAGGGGGGAGGAGAGGGGAGATGGCACCAGCAGCAGCACGACGGCGTGGTGTTGATGGAGCTGCAATACTCCGGCAGGGCTTCGCTAAGCGCTATGGAGGAGGAGGAGGTGTTGGAGAGGGAGAAGGAGGCAACCAAAGGCCAAGGTATGAAGTCCCTCCTTTCCCCCACTATATATAGGAGGGCCAAGGGGGGGTGGCCGGCCCTAGGAGATCCAATCTCATAGGGGGGAAGCGGCCAAGGGGGGTTTCCCTCCCCCCCCCCCCCAAGGCACCTAGGAGGTGCCTTCCCCTCCTAGGACTCTTCCCCCTTAAACCCTAGGCGCATGGGCCTATGTGGGGCTGGTGACCTTGGCCCATGCAGGCCAAGGCGCACCCCCTACAGCCCATGTGGCCCCCCGGGGCAGGTGGCCCCACCCGGTGGACCCCTGGGACCCTTCCGGTGGTCCCGGTACAATACCGATAACCCCGAAACTTGTCCCGATGCCCGAAACAGGACTTCCCATATATAAATCTTTACCTCCGGACCATTCCGGAACTCCTCGTGACGTCCGGGATCTCATCTGGGACTCTGAACAACATTCGGGTTACTGCATATACACATCCCTACAACCCTAGCGTCACCGAACCTTAAGTGTGTAGACCCTACGGGTTTGGGAGACATGTAGACATGACCGAGATCGCTCTCCAGTCAATAACCAACAGCGGGATCTGGATACCCATGTTGGCTCCCACATGCTCCACGATGATCTCATCGGTTGAACCACGATGTCGAGGATTCAATCAACCCCGTATGCAATTCCCTTTGTCAATCGATATGTTACTTGCCCGAGATTCGATCGTCGGTATCCCAATACCTCGTTCAATCTCGTTACCGGCAAGTCACTTTACTCGTACCGTAATGCATGATCCCGTGACCAAACACTTGGTCACTTTGAGCTCATAATGATGATGCATTACCGAGTGGGCCCAGTGATACCTCTCCGTCATACGAAGTGACAAATCCCAGTCTCGATCCGTGTCAACCCAACAGACACTTTCGGAGATACCTGTAGTGCACCTTTATAGTCACCCAGTTACGTTGTGACATTTGATACACCCAAAGCACTCCTACGGTATCCGGGAGTTACACGATCTCATGGTCAAAGGAAAAGATACTTGACATTAGAAAAGCTCTAGCAAACGAACTACACGATCTCACGCTATGCTTAGGATTGGGTCTTGTCCATCACATCATCATCCTAATGATGTGATCCCGTTATCAATGACATCCAATGTCCATAGCCAGGAAACCATGACTATCTATTGATCAACGAGCTAGTCAACTAGAGGCATACTAGGGACATGTTGGTGTCTGTTATTCACACATGTATTACGATTTTCGGATAATACAATTATAGCATGAATAAAGACAATTATCATGAACAAAGAAATATAATAATAATGCTTTTATTATTGCCTCTAGGGCATATTTCCAACAGTCGCCCACTTGCACTAGAGTCAATAATCTAGTTATATTGTGATGAATCGAACACCCATGGAATTCTGGTGTTGATCATGTTTTGCTCTAGGGAGAGGTTTAGTCAACGGATCTGCTACATTCAGGTCCGTATGTACTTTACAAATCTCTATGTCTCCATCTTGAACATTTTCACGAATGGAGTTGAAGCGACGCTTGATGTGCCTTGTCTTCTTGTGAAACCTGGGCTCCTTGGCAAGTGCAATAGCTCCAGTGTTGTCACAGAAGAGCTTGATCGGCCCCGACGCATTGGGTATGACTCCTAGGTCGGTGATGAACTCCTTCACCCAAATTGCTTCATGTGCTGCCTCCGAGGCTGCCATGTACTCCGCTTCACATGTAGATCCCGCCACGACGCTCTGCTTGCAACTGCACCAGCTTACTGCCCCACCATTCAAAATATACACGTATCCGGTTTGTGACTTAGAGTCATCCAGATCTGTGTCGAAGCTAGCGTCGACGTAACCCTTTACGACGAGCTCTTCGTCACCTCCATAAACGAGAAACATTTCCTTAGTCCTTTTCAGGTACTTCAGGATATTCTTGACCGCTGTCCAGTGTTCCTTGCCGGGATTACTTTGGTACCTTCCTACCAAACTTACGGCAAGGTTTACATCAGGTCTAGTACACAGCATGGCATACATAATAGAACCTATGGCTGAGGCATAGGGGATGACACTCATCTCTTCTATATCTTCTGCCGTGGTCGGACATTGAGCTGAGCTCAATTTCACACCTTGCAAAACAGGCAAGAACCCTTTCTTGGACTGATCCATTTTGAACTTCTTCAAAATCTTATCAAGATATGTGCTTTGTGAAAGACCTATGAGGCGTCTCGATCTATCCCTATAGATCTTGATGCCTAATATATAAGCAGCTTCTCCAAGGTCCTTCATTGAAAAACTCTTATTCAAGTAGGCCTTAATGCTGTCCAAGAGTTCTATATCATTTCCCATAAAAAGTATGTCATCTACATATAGTATGAGAAATGCTACAGAGCTCCCACTCACTTTCTTGTAAACACAGGCTTCTCCATAAGTCTGTGTGAACCCAAACGCTTTGATCATCTCATCAAAACGAATGTTCCAACTCCGAGATGCTTGCACCAGCCCATAAATCGAGTGTTGGAGCTTGCACACCTTGTTAGCATTCTTAGGATCGACAAAACCTTCCGGCTGCATCATATACAATTCTTCCTTAAGGAAACCATTAAGGAATGCCGTTTTGACGTCCATTTGCCAAATTTCATAATCATAAAATGCGGCAATTTCTAACATGATTCGGACGGACTTCAGCTTCACTACCGGTGAGAAAGTCTCATCGTAGTCAACCCCTTGAACTTGTCGATAACCCTTAGCGACAAGTCAAGCTTTATAGATGGTCACATTACCATCCGCGTCTGTCTTCTTCTTAAAGATCCATTTATTTTCTATGGCTCGACTTTCAACGGGCAAGTCAGTCAAAGTCCATACTTTGTTTTCATACATGGATCCTATCTCGGATTTCATGGCTTCAAGCCATTTGTCGGAATCCGGACCCGCCATCGCTTCTTCATAGTTCGAAGGTTCACCATTGTCTAACAACATGATTTCCAAGACAGGGTTGCCGTACCACTCTGGTGCTGAACGTGTCCTTGTGGACCTTCGAATTTCAGTAGGAGCTTGATCAGAAGTATCTTTATCATCATCATTAACTTCCTCTCTAGTCGGTGCAGGCACCTCAGGAACATTTTCTTGAGTTGCGCCATTTTCCGGTTCAAGAGGTAATACTTCATCAAGCTCTACTTTCCTCCCACTTACTTCTTTCGAGAGAAACTCTTTCTCCAGAAAGGACCCATTCTTGGCAACAAAGATCTTGCCTTCGGATCTGAGGTAGAAGATATACCCAATAGTTTCTTTAGGGTATCCTATCAAGACGCATTTTTCCGATTTGGGTTCGAGCTTTTCAGGTTGAAGTTTCCTGACATAAGCATCGCATCCCCAAACTTTTAGAAACGACAGTTTAGGTTTCTTCCCAAACCATAATTCATACGGTGTCGTCTCAATGGATTTCGACGGTGCCCTATTTAAAGTGAATGCGGCAGTCTCTAAAGCATATCCCCAAAAAGATAGTGGTAAATCGGCAAGAGACATCAAAGATCGCACCATATCTAATAGAGTGCGATTACGACGTTCGGACACACCATTACGCTGAGGTGTTCCAGGCGGCGTGAGTTGTGAAACTATTCCACATTTTCTTAAGTGTGTACCAAACTCGTGACTCAAGTATTCTCCTCCACGATCTGATCGTAGAAACTTGATTTTCCTGTCAAGTTGATTCTCAACTTCACTCTGAAATTCCTTAAACTTTTCAAAGGTCTCAGACTTGTGTTTCATTAAGTAGACATACCCATATCTACTCAAGTCATCAGTGAGGGTGAGCACATAACGATAGCCACCGCGAGCCTCAACACTCATTGGACCGCACACATCAGTATGTATGATTTCCAATAAGTTGGTTGCTCGCTCCATTGTTCCTGAGAACGGAGTCTTGGTCATTTTACCCATGAGGCATGGTTCGCACGTGTCAAATGATTCGTAATCAAGAGATTCTAAAAGTCCATCAGCATGGAGCTTCTTCATGCGTTTGACACCTATGTGACCAAGGCGGCAGTGCCACAAGTATGTGGGACTATCACTATCAATCTTACATCTTTTGGTACTTACACTATGAATATGTGTAGCATTACGCTCGAGATTCATAAAGAATAAACCATTCACCATCGGAGCATGACCATAAAACATATCTCTCATATAAATAGAACAACCATTATTCTCGGATTTAAATGAGTAGCCATCTCGAATTAAACGAGATCCTGATACAATGTTCATGCTCAAACTTGGCACTAAATAACAATTATTGAGGTTCAAAACTAATCCCGTAGGTAAATGTAGAGGTAGCGTGCCGACGGCGATCACATCGACCTTGGAACCATTCCCGACGCGCATCGTCACCTCGTCCTTTGCCAGTCTCCGTTTATTCCGTAGCTCCTGCTGTGTGTTACAAATATGAGCAACGGCACCGGTATCAAATACCCAGGAGTTACTACGATTACTGGTAAGGTACACATCAATTACATGTATATCAAATATACCTTTGGTTTTGCCGGCCTTCTTGTACGCTAAGTATTTGGGGCAGTTCCGCTTCCAGTGACCACTTTCTTTGCAATAAAAGCACTCAGTCTCGGGTTTGGGTCCATTCTTTGGCTTCTTCCCGGCAGCTTGCTTGCTGGGCGCGGCAACTACCTTGCCGTCCTTCTTGAAGTTCTTTTTATCCTTGCCCTTCTTGAACTTAGTGGTTTTATTGACCATCAACACTTGATGTTCCTTCTTGACTTCTACCTCTGCTGATTTCAGCATAGCAAATACTTCAGGAATGGTCTTTTCCATCCCCTGCATATTGAAGTTCATCACAAAGCTCTTGTAGCTCGGTGGAAGCGACTGGACGATTCTGTCAATGACCGCATCATCCGGGAGATTAACTCCCAGCTGAGTCAAGCGGTCATGTAACCCAGACATAGTGAGTATGTGCTCACTGACAGAACTATTTTCCTCCATCTTACAGCTGAAGAATTTGTCGGAGACTTCATATCTCTCGACCCGGGCATGAGCTTGGAAAACCATTTTCAGCTCTTCGAACATCTCATATGCTCCATGTCTCTCAAAACGCTTTTGGAGCCCCGGCTCTAGGCTGTAAAGCATGCCGCACTGAACGAGGGAGTAGTCATCGGTACGTGCCTGCCAAGCGTTCATAACGTCTTGTTCTGCAGGGAGAACAGGTGCGTCACCCAGCGGTGCTTGTAGGACATAATCTTTCTTGGCAGCTATGAGGATGATCCTCAGGTTCCGGACCCAGTCCGTATAGTTGCTGCCATCGTCTTTCAGCTTGGTTTTCTCTAGGAACGCGTTGAAGTTGAGGACTACGTTGGCCATTTGATCTACAAGACATATTGTAAAATATTTAGACTAAGTTCATGATAATTAAGTTCATCTAATCAAATTATAATGAACTCCCACTCAGATTTGACATCCCTTTGGTCATCTAAGTGTTACACGATCCGAGTCGACTAGGCCGTGTCCGATCATCACGTGAGACGGACTAGTCATCGTCGGTGAACATTCTCATGTTGATCGTATCTTCCATACGACTCGTGTTCGACCTTTCGGTCTCCGTGTTCCGAGGCCATGTCTGTACATGCTAGGCTCGTCAAGTTAACCCTAAGTGTTTTCGCTGTGTAAAACTGTCTTACACCCGTTGTATGTGAACGTAAGAATCCATCACACCCGATCATCACGTGGTGCTTAGAAGCGACGAACTGTAGCAACGGTGCACAGTTAGGGGAGAACACTTCTTGAAAATTTTTGTAAGGGATCATCTTATTTACTACCGTCGTTCTAAGTAAACAAGATGCATAAAACATAATAAACATCACATGCAATTATATAAAGCAGTGACATGATATGGCCAATATCATATAGCTCCTTTGATCTTCATCTTCGGGGCTCCATGATCATCTTGTCACCGGCATGACACCATGATCTCCATCATCATGATCTCCATCATTGTGTCTTCATGAAGTTGTCACGCCAACGACTACTTCTACTTTTATGACTAACGCGTTTAGTAATAAAGTAAAGTAGTTTACATGGCGTTCTTCAATGACACGCAGGTCATACAAAAAATAAAGACAACTCCTATGGCTCCTACCGGTTGTCATACTCATCGACATGCAAGTCGTGATTCCTATTACAATAGCATGAACATCTCATACATGACATATAGATCATTCATCATTCATCACAACTTTGGCCATATCATATCACAAAGCACTTGCTGCAAAAACAAGTTAGACGTCCTCTAATTGTTGTTGCAAGTTTTATGTGGCTGAAGTAGGGTTCTAGCAAGAACGTTTTCTTACCTACGTGAAAGCCACAACGTGATTTGTCAACTTCTATTTACCCTTCATAAGGACCCTTTTCATCGAATCCGCTTCAACTAAAGTAGGAGAGACAGACACCCGCCAGCCACCTTATGCAACTAGTGCATGTTAGTCGGTGGAACCGGTCTCGTAAGCGTACGTGTAAGGTTGGTCCGGGCCGCTTCATCCCACAATACCGCTGAAGCAAGATAAGACTAGTAGCGGCAAGAAAGTTGACAAATCTACGCCCACAACAAATTGTGTTCTACTCGTGCAAGAAGAACTACGCATAGACCTAGCTCATGATGCCACTGTTGGGGAACGTTGCAGAAAACAAAAATTTTCCTACTCGTTTCACCAAGATCCATCTAGGAGTTCATCTAGCAACGAGTCATCGGATGCATCTACGTACCTTGTAGATCGCGAGCGGAAGCGTTCAAAGAACGGGGATGATGTAGTCGAACACGACGTGATCCAGATCACCGGAGATCCTAGCACCGAACGGACGGCACCTCCGCGTTCAACACATGTACGGAACAGCCACGTCTCCTCCTTCTTGATCCAGCAAGGGGGGAGGAGAGGTTGAGGGAGATGGCACCAGCAGCAGCACGACGGCGTGGTGTTGATGGAGCTGCAGTACTCCGGCAGGGCTTCGCTAAGCGCTATGGAGGAGGAGGAGGTGTTGGAGAGGGAGAAGGAGGCAACCAAAGGCCAAGGTATGAAGTCCCTCCTTTCCCCCACTATATATAGGAGGGCCAAGGGGGGGTGGCTGGCCCTAGGAGATCCAATCTCCTAGGGGGGCGGCGGCCAAGGGGGGTTTCCCTCCCCCCCAAGGCACCTAGGAGGTGCCTTCCCCTCCTAGGACTCTTCCCCCTTAAACCCTAGGCGCATGGGCCTATGTGGGGCTGGTGACCTTGGCCCATGCAGGCAAAGGCGCACCCCCTACAGCCCATGTGGCCCCCCGGGGCAGGTGGCCCCACCCGGTGGACCCCCAGGACCCTTCCGGTGGTCCCGGTACAATATCGATAACCCCGAAACTTGTCCCGATGCCCGAAACAGGACTTCCCATATATAAATATTTACCTCTGGACCATTCCGAAACTCCTCGTGACGTCCGGGATCTCATCCGGGACTCCGAACAACATTCGGGTTACTGCATATACATATCCCTACAACCCTAGCGTCACCGAACCTTAAGTGTGTAGACCCTACGGGTTTGGGAGACATGTAGACATGACCGAGATCGCTCTCCGGTCAATAACCAACAGCGGGATCTGGATACCCATGTTGGCTCCCACATGCTCCACGATGATCTCATCGGTTGAACCACGATGTCGAGGATTCAATCAACCCCGTATGCAATTCCCTTTGTCAATCGATATGTTACTTGCCCGAGATTCGATCGTCGGTATCCCAATACCTCGTTCAATCTCGTTACCGGCAAGTCACTTTACTCGTACCGTAATGCATGATCCCGTGACCAAACACTTGGTCACTTTGAGCTCATAATGATGATGCATTACCGAGTGGGCCCAGTGATACCTCTCCGTCATACGAAGTGACAAATCCCAGTCTCGATCCGTGTCAACCCAACAGACACTTTCGGAGATACCTGTAGTGCACCTTTATAGTCACCCAGTTACGTTGTGACGTTTGATACACCCAAAGCACTCCTACGGTATCCAGGAGTTACACGATCTCATGGTCAAAGGAAAAGATACTTGACATTAGAAAAGCTCTAGCAAACGAACTACACGATCTCACGCTATGCTTAGGATTGGGTCTTGTCCATCACATCATCATCCTAATGATGTGATCCCGTTATCAATGACATCCAATGTACATAGCCAGGAAACCATGACTATCTATTGATCAACGAGCTAGTCAACTAGAGGCTTACTAGGGACATGTTGGTGTCTGTTATTCACACATGTATTATGATTTCCGGATAATACAATTATAGCATGAATAAAGACAATTATCATGAACAAAGAAATATAATAATAATGCTTTTATTATTGCCTCTAGGGCATATTTCCAACAATATACCCCTCCACCTCCTCTTCATTGGTGGAGAGAGCCATCAGAACGAACCTACACTTCCAACTTGTATTTTCTGAGAGAGAACCACCTACACTTATGTTGAGACCAAGATATTCCATTCCTACCATATGAATCTTGATCTCTAGCCTTCCCCAAGTTGCTTTCCACTCAAATCTTCTTTCCACCAAATCCAAATCTTGTGAGAGAGAGTTGAGTGTTGGGGAGACTATCATTTGAAGCACAAGAGCAAGGAGTTCATCATCAACACACCATTTGTTATTTCTTGGAGAGTGGTGTCTCCTAGATTGGCTAGGTGTCACTTGGGAGCCTCTGACAAGATTGTGGAGTTGAACCAAGGAGTTTGTAAGGGCAAGGAGATCGCCTACTTCGTGAAGATCTACCGCTAGTGAGGCAAGTCCTTTGTGGGCGACGGCCATGGTGGGATAGACAAGGTTGCTTCTTTGTGGACCCTTCGTGGGTGGATCCCTCCGTGGACTCGTGCAACTGTTACCCTTCATGGGTTGAAGTCTCCATCAACGTGGATGTACGATAGCGCCACCAATCGGAACCACGACAAAAACATCCGTGTCTCCAATTGCGTTTGAATTCTCCAAACCCTTCCCTTTACATTCTTGCAAGTTGCATGCTTTACTTTTCGCTGCTCATATACTCTTTGCATGCTTGCTTGAATTGTGTTAAGATTGATTGACTTGTACTAAGTTAGCTAAAATCTGCCAAAGACTAAAATTGGGAAAAGTATAAGTTTTTTATTTGGTCAAGTAGTCTAATCACCCCCCCTCTAGACATACTTTCGATCCTATAGTATCAAGCATCCCCAAGCTTAATTCATGCTCGTCCTCGAGTAGGTAAATGATAAAAACAGAATTTTTGATGTGGAATGCCACCTAGCATAATTATCAATGTAATTTTATTTATTGTGGCATGAATGTTCAGATCCGAAAGATTCAAGACAAAAGTTTAATATTGACATAAAAATAATAATACTTCGAGCATACTAACAAAGTAATCATGTCTTCTCAAAATAACATGGCCAAAGAAAGTTATCCCTACAAAATCATATAGTCTGGTTATGCTCTATCTTCATCACACAAAATATTTAAATCATGCACAACCCTGGTTTCAGCCAAGCAACTGTTTCATACTTCTGATGTTCTCAAACTTTTTTCAATCTTCACGCAATACATGAGCGTGAGCCATGGACATAGCACTATAGGTGGAATAGCATATGGTGGTTGTGGAGAAGACAAAAAGGAGGAACATAGTGTCACATCAACTAGGCGTATCTGTTGGAAATATGCCCTAGAGGAAATAATAAAAGCATTATTATTATATTTCCTTGTTCATGATAATTGTCTTTATTCATGCTATAATTGTGTTATCCGGAAATCGTAATACATGTGTGAATAACAGACACCAACATGTCCCTAGTAAGCCTCTAGTTGACTAGCTCGTTGATCAATAGATAGTCATGGTTTCCTGACTATGGACATTGGATGTCATTGATAACGAGATCACATCATTAGGGGAATGATGTGATGGACAAGACCCAATCCTAAACATAGCACAAGATCGTATAGTTCGTTTGCTAGAGTTTTCCAATGTCAAAGTATCTTTTCCTTAGACCATGAGATCGTGTAACTCCCGGATACCGTAGGAGTGCTTTGGGTATACCAAACGTCACAACGTAACTGGGTGACTATAAAGGTAGACTACGGGTATCTCCGAAAGTGTCTGTTGGGTTGACATGGATCAAGACTGGGATTTGTCACTCCGTATGACGGAGAGGTATCACTGGGCCCACTCGGTAATGCATCATCATAATGAGCTCAGAGTGACCAAGTGTCTGGTCACGGGATCATGCATTACGGTACGAGTAAAGTGACTTGCCGGTAACGAGATTGAACGAGGTATTGGGATACCGACGATCGAATCTCGGGCAAGTAACATATCGATTGACAAAGGGAATTGCGTACGGGGTTGATTGAATCCTCGACATCGTGGTTCATCCGATGAGATCATCGTGGAGCATGTGGGAGCCAACATGGGTATCTAGATCCCGCTGTTGGTTATTGACCGGAGAGTCGTCTCGGTCATGTCTGCTTGTCTCCCGAACCCGTAGGGTCTACACACTTAAGGTTCGGTGACGCTAGGGTTATGAAGATATGTATATGCAGAAACTCAAATGTTGTTTGGAGTCCCGGATGAGATCCCGAACGTCACGAGGAGTTCCGGAATGGTCCGGAGGTAAAGAATTATATATAGGAAGTGCTGTTTCGGCCATCGGGACAAGTTTCGGGGTTATCGGTATTGTACCGGGACCACCGGAGGGGTCCCGGGGGCCCACCGGGTGGGGCCACCTGTCCCGGGGGGCCACATGGGCTGTAGGGGGTGCGCCTTGGCCTTCATGGGCCAAGGGCACCAGCCCCTATAGGCCCATGCGCCTAGGGTTTCCACCTAGGAGGAGTCCTAGTGGTGGAAGGCACCCCTAGGTGCCTTGGGGGGGAGGGAAACCTCCCCTTGGCCGCCGCCCCCCCTAGTAGATCTCATCTACTAGGGCCGGCGCCCCCCCCCATGGCACCCCTATATATAGTGGGGGGGAGAGGAGGGAAACACACCAGCCCCTGGCGCCTCCCTCTCCCCCGTTACGTTTCTCCCTCGTAGTATTGGCAAAGCCCTGCTTCTATGACGCCCTGCATCCACCACCACGCCGTCGTGCTGCTGGATCTTCATCAACCTCTCCTCCCCCCTTGCTGGATCAAGAAGGAGGAGACGTCTCCCGTCCCGTACGTGTGTTGAACGCGGAGGTGCCGTCCGTTCGGCGCTTGGTCATCGGTGATTTGGATCACGTCGAGTACGACTACATCATCACCGTTCTTTTGAACGCTTCCGTGCGCGATCTACAAAGGTATGTAGATGCATCTAATGACTCGTTGCTAGATGAACTCCTAGATGGATCTTGGTGAAACGAGTAGGAAATTTTTTGTTTTCTGCAACGTTCCCCAACAGTATCAACGGGCTATGGAGATGCCCATCAATAGATATCAATGTGAGTGAGTAGGGATTGCCATGCAACGGATGCATTAGAGCTATAAGTGTATGAAATCTCAAAAGGAAACTAAGTGGGTGTGCATCCAACTTGCTTGCTCATGAAGACCTAGGGCACTTTGAGGAAGCCCGTCATTGGAATATACAAGCCAAGTTCTATAATGAAAAATATCCACTAGCATATGAAAGTGACAACATATGAGACTCTCTATCATGAAGATCATGGTGCTACTTTGAAGCACAAGTGTGGTAAAAGGATAGTAGCATTGCCCCTTCTCTCTTTTTCTCTCATTTTTATTTGGGCCTTTTTTCTCCTTTTTTAGGACACTTTTTTTTTCTTTTTTTTTATTTCATCTGGAGTCTCATCCCGACTTGTGGGGGAATCATAGTCTCCATCATCCTTTCCTCACTGGGACAATGCTCTAATAATGAAGATCATCACACTTTTATTTACGTACAACTCAAAAACTATAACTCAATACTTAGAACAAAATATGACTCTATGTGAATGCCTCCAGCGGTGTACCGGGATGTGCAATGAATCAAGAGTGACATGTATGAAAGAATTATGAAAGGTGGCTTTGCCACAAATACGATGTCAACTACATGATCATGCAAGACAATATGACAATGATAAAACGTGTCATAAGAACGGTGGAAAGGTGCATGGCAATATATCTCGGAATGGCTATGGAAATGCCATAATAGGTGGGTATGGTGGCTGTTTTGAGGAAGGTATATGGTGGGTGCATGGTACCAGCGAAAGTTGCGCAGTACAAGAGAGGCTAGCAATGGTGGAAGGGTGAGAGTGCGTATAATCCATGGACTCAACATTAGTCATAAAGAACTCACATACTTATTGCAAAAATCTACAAGTCATCAAAACAAAGTACTACGCGCAAGCTCCTAGGGGAAGGGTTGGTAGGAGTTAACCACCGCGCGATCCCAACCTCCACACATAAGGAAGATAATCAATAAATAAATCATGCTCCGACTTCATCACATAACGGTTCACCATACGTGCATGCTACGGGAATCACAAACTTTAACACAAGTATTTATACAATCCACAATTACTCACTAGCATGACTCTAATATCACCATCCTCATATCTCAAAACAATCATAAGGAATCAAACTTCTCTTAGTATTCAATGCACTTTATATGAAAGTTTTTATTATATCCCTCTTGGATGCCCATCATATTCGGACTAAATTCATAACCAAAGCAAATTACCATGTTGTTCTAAAGACTCTCAAAATAATATAAGTGAAGCATGAGAGCTCATCTATTTCTTCAAAATAAAACCACCACCATGCTCTAAAAAGATATAAGTGAAGCACTAGAGCAAATGACAAACTACTCCGAAAGATATAAGTGAAGATCAATGAGTAGTCAAATAATTGTGCAACTATGTGAAGACTCTCTAGCATTTAATAAATTATGCTCCAAGCAAAACACATATCATGTGGTGAATAAAAATATAGCTCCAAGTAAAGTTACCGATGAACGAAGACGAAAGAGGGGATGCCATCCAGGGAATCACCAAGCTTAGGCTCTTAGTTGTCCTTCAATATTACCTTGTGGTGCCTTGGGCATCCCCAAGCTTAGGCTCTTGCCACTTCTTATTCCATAGTCCATCAAATCTTTATCCAAAACTTGAAAACTTCACAACACAAAACTCAACAGAAAACTCGTAAGCTCCGTTAGTATAAGAAAATAAACCACCACTCAGGTACTATTGTGAACTCATTCTAAATTCATATTGGTGTAATATCTACTGTATTCCAACTTCTCTATGGTTCATACCCTCCGATACTACTCATAGATACATCAAAATAAGCAAACAACACATAGAAAACAGAATCTGTCAAAAACAGAACAGTCTGTAGTAATCTGTAACTCTAGAATACTTATGTAAATCAAAAAATTCTACCAAATTAGGAAAACCTGAGAAATTTGTGTACCAATCCACAGCAAAAAGAATCAGATCAAAATCATGCTTCTGTGAATTATCAAACCTGATTTACTGGGTGCAAAAGTTTCTGATTTTCAGCAGGATCAACACAACTATCACCGTAAGCTATCCTAAAGGTCTTACTTGGCACTTTATTGAAACAAAAAGCTATAAAACATAATTACTACAGTAGCATAATCATGTGAACACACAAAAACAGTAAAGGTAAATATTGGGTTATCTCCCAACAAGCGCTTTTCTTTAATGCCTTTTAGCTAGGCATGATGATTTCAATGATGCTCACATAAAAGATAAGAATTGAAACATAAAGAGAGCATCAAGAAGAATATTACTAACACATTTAAGTCTAACCCACTTCCTACGCATAGGGATTTCGTGAGCAAACAACTTATGGGAACAATAATCAACTAGCATAGGAAGGCAAAACAAGCATAACTTTAAAACTTTAAGCACATAGAGAGGAAACTTGATATCATTGCAACTCCTACAAGCATATATTCCTCCCTCATAATAATTTTCAGTAGCATCATGAATGAATTCAACAATATAACCATCACATAAAGCATCATTTTCATGATCTACTTGCATAGAAATTTTACTACTCTCCACATAACCAAATTTATTCTCATCAATAGTAGTGGCAGCAAAATCAACAAAATAACTATCATGTGAAGCATAATCCAATTGAAAATTAAAATCATGATGACAAGTTTCATGGTTATGTTTATTCTTTATGGCATATGTGTCATCACAATAATCATCATAAATAGGAGGCATGCTTTTACCATAATAAATTTGCTCATCAAAACTTGGGGGACAAAAAATATCATCTTCATCAAACATAGCATCCCCAAGCTTGTGGCTTTGCATATCATTAGCATCATAGGTATTCAAAGAATTCATACTAACAACATTGCAATCATGCTCATCATTCACATATTTTATGCCAAGCATTCTATGTAATTCTACTTCTGCTACTTGAGCACAATTTTCCTTCACATCATTTTCACGAAAGACATTAAAAAGATGAAGCATATGAGGCACCCTTAATTCCATTTTTTGTAGTTTTATTTTATAAACTAAACTAGTGATAAAACAAGAAACTAAAAGATTCGATTGCAAGATCTAAAGATATACCTTCAAGCACTCACCTCCCCGGCAACGACACCACAAAAGAGCTTGACGTCTACTACGCAACCTTCTTATTTTAGACGTTGTTGAGCCTCCAAGTGCAGAGGTTTGTAGGACAGTAGAAAATTTCCCTCAAGTGGATCACCTAAGGTTTATCAATCCGTGGGAAGCATAGGATGAAGATGGTCTCTCTCAAACAACCCTGCAACCAAATAACAAAGAGTCTCTTGTGTCACCAACACACCCAATACAATGGTAAATTGTATAGGTGCACTAGTTCGACGAAGAGATGGTGATACAAGTGCAATATGGATGGTACATATAGGTTTTTGTAATCTGAAAATATAAAAACAGGAAGGTAACTAATAGCAAAAGTGAGCGTAAATGGTATTGCCATGCTTCGAAACAAGGCCTAGGGTTCATACTTTCACTAGTGCAAATTCTCTCAACAATAATAACATAATTGGATCATATAACTATCCCTCAACATGCAACAAAGGGTCACTCCAAAGTTACTAATAGCCGAAAACAAACGAAGAGATTATTGTACGGTACGAAACCACCTCAAAGTTATCCTTTCTGATCGATCTATTCAACAGTCCGTAGTAAAATAACATGAAGCTATTCTTCCCGTTCGATCTATCATAGAGTTCGTACTAGAATAACACCTTAAGACACAAATCAACCAAAACCCTAATGTCACCTAGATACTCCACTGTCACCTCAAGTATCTGTGGGTATGATTATACGATATGCATCACACAATCTCAGATTCATCTATTCAACCAACACATAGAACTTCAAAGAGTGCCCCAAAGTTTCTACCGGAGAGTCAAGACGAAAACGTGTGCCAACCCCTATGCATAAGTTCACAAGGTCACTGAACCCGCAAGTTGATCACCAAAACATACGTCAAGTAGATCACGTGAATATTCCATTGTCACCACAGATAAGCACATCAAGACATACATCAAGTGTTCTCAAATCCTTAAAGACTCAATCTGATAAGATAACTTCAAAGGGAAAACTCAATCCATTACAAGAGAGTAGAGGGGGAGAAACATCATAAGATCCAACTATAATAGCAAAGCTCGCGGTACATCAAGATCGTGTCGAATCAAGAACACGAGAGAGAGAGAGAGAGAGAGAGAGAGAGAGAGATCAAACACATAGCTACTGGTACGTACCCTCAGCCATGAGGGTGAACTACTCCCTCCTCGTCATGGAGAGCGCTGGGATGATGAAGATGGCCACCGGTGAGGTTCCCCCCTCCGGCAGGGTGCCGGAACAGGGTCCCGATTGGTTTTTGGTGGCTACAGAGACTTGCGGCGGCGGAACTCCCGATCTAGGTTTCTTTCTAGGGGTTTCTGTATTTATAGGAATTTTTGGTGTTGGTCTCATGTCAGGGGGGTCTCCGGGCTATCCACGAGACAGGGGGCGTGCCCCCCACCCTCGTGGGCAGCCCGGGACTCTTCTGGCCCAACTCTTTCACTCCAGGGGCTTCTTTTGGTCCATAAAAAATCATCAAAAATTGGCACGTCAATTGGACTCTGTTTGGTATTCCTTTTCTGTAAAACTCAAAAACAAGGAGAAAACTGAAACTGGCACTGGGCTCTAGGTTAATAGGTTAGTCCCAAAAATCATATAAAGCAGCATATAAATGCATATAAAACATCCAAGATGGATAATATAATAGCATGGAACAATCAAAAAATATAGATACGTTGGAGACGTATCAGAAACCCGGTCCAATCAGCTGGCAACTCATCTGGTAACCCATCTATAAACCCAAGATCTACACACGCGTTGTCATGAGAAACAACACCCGAAACATACCAAACAAACAAAACAAATATGCACCCACGAACATGCAGACCAGCACCTATAACACCACGACGATGAAGGGTCCTAAGTAACTTACGCCTTTTTCGGTTTCTAGCCAACATGGCAGGTGTGAGAACGGGAACCAGCCATCCCCTGGGAAACCGACAGAGCCAACACAAGTGAATACGTGCATACCAAACAAAACATAAACAAACGACCACACAAGACAACATACTCTTTCTCTTACAAACACCCAGAGCACCAACAGCAGGAGCATGTAACACACGGTGACGACGAGCCATCACCAACAATGAGCAGACATGAATGCAAGTACTGCATGTTAATATAAAACAAAAGCAAAGGCAGAAGATATAAACACAGACAAATGCCAAAGAGGAGCAACCTAAACAGGATGATTAATTAAAAAAACCTAAATTAATCACAAAGCCGAACTATTTATTACAGAGATCCCTAATAGAACACTATAATAGTTCTGACACAGCCTACCCACACTCTCCTAACCAGCCCCTAGAACTCACGAACCGAACCAACCAATTGCGAATACAACAGCTGGAGCTGAACACTCGCATTTACACCAGCGGTGTTCCTCTGTACACCTGAATGCACCAAAGGCCAGGTAGACCGAGCAAGCGCGCCTGCAAGCACCACAGCCGACTGCGCAACACCTTTATACGCTAGCATGCTCTCATAATTGTAATCCACAATAACAAAGCCATAAACCCCCTGTAAAAACCGAACTACTTGATAAGCAGCCTGATCGTATAAAGAGGAGCAGCCGTCAAACAAACTGCCCCAGAAAAAATGTGTTTGGCACCGTACTACATCTTCCCTAACAAGAACATCGATCTCAACCCCTCCAAGTAGAGAACCATCAGATGCCACCTCTCGAACATATGAATGGAACGGCAGTCGACAATAGGTCGCAACAGCCTCAAACAGAGGCACACAGGAAGAACGCAAGATAAACATGCCTGTAGTAATGACACATTAAGGAAAAGCGAGAAAATACCAACGCACACCATACAAAGGGACAAACGCATGAGCATATGTAGTGAAAGACATGGAGATTAATCTTATAACCAACAACAGGAAATCAATCTGGGTATAGCTTACCGTGCGAAGCAAACAACAACACCACCACCACGTTACAGGGCCTATCAACACGGTCGCCTCGGAGAAATAACCTCTAGACCGAAACAACCTGCAAAACAAAGAGTAGAAGACAGGCAAACCATCAACAAAGGCAACACCCAAATCAAAGAGGCAACATAACAAACATATATGAAAATGAACCTATAAACACCTACAAACACAATCCACCGAACCCATACCAGACACTCTCTTCCCAATCAGTGACACGAGCCATACAACCTTCAACAGGCTGAACACAAACGACAATGACATAAAAGCAAGGCAGGACCAAGCCATACTAACCCCAAATCAATGATATGAGCTATACAATCCTGAACAGGGCTAAACATAAACAACAATGAACTAAACAATCCTCAACAAGGATCAACATAAACAACAATGAATTCAAACAAGGCAGGACCAAGTCATATTAACCTAGTCAGACCACACTGCCCAACACAAGATCATGAAGATGCCATGCTTCTCCATTTTTTTCAGAAGGCCATTGGACGAATCCAGACACAACAGGTTGATCCACATGGGACACATTGCAGCAGATAAACCCAAAAGGCACATGCCAGCATGAACCTATGCCTAGACAAACCCAAAAGGCACATGCGAACATGCATCCATGACTTCTTGAACACAACCCCACAAACTAAGCAACACACTCTTTAGTGATCTAGCTAGACCTGGCCAAATCCTGGACAGGAAACAAACAAAGATCCCCTATAGACAAACTAACCAAGGGACCCAGCAAAGCTAAAGATAAGTAAGTCTAAAGCAGATCTTCCCCCAACCCCCGATAAGTAAAAGGGCAGGTACCTGACAAAATTCAAAAGGAAACAAAAGTTGGTAGAAAACCACCAACAAACAAATCCTATGAACCCAGACAAAGCCAAGCACCTAATGGAGTGGTAAAAACAAACATCCATTCACCAGGAACCTATCCAAAGTAGCAAGATCCAAAGAAGAAGTAGAACACACACATGTCACCTATCACCAGGCAAACAAGACAAAAGCAAGAACAACTAAAATCCACCCAGAGACGAAGACATGCGCTGGTTCGCTACAACAGCACAAGAATACCATGATCTGTCAACGTGCACACCTACCCTAACGCCAGGCATACCACAGCGAGCACAACAGCACACGAACACACCCGACCGGCAAGCGTACCACAGCGAGCCAACCAGCACACGCACACATGTGCATAAGAGTCAACCAAGACACAAAAAAAGGCCTATCAACAAAGAGAAAGGAAAAGTGCAATGGACCTGCAGATCCTTGGAGCAAGACGCGAAGACCAGCACGCACACGAGGACGAGCAGGTTCGCTGACCAAGCAGGAGCAACTGCAAAGAACAGAGCAACCGTCAGAAATGTCAAAAGCCCATCTCGGCTGAAGAAGACCACATGGCTCGGGATAAAAGCAAAATTTACCCACAGATCGAAGAACAGTGCAGCGGATCCAGGCCCAGCGAAGAGGAGAACAACGGATCTGCAACCAACACACACCCCGGATCCAAAACTGGTCAGACATGATAGATCGAGCGGAGAAAAGAGGAGAGAACCGACAGGAGAACCACCTTAACCGGCGTCACCGCAGCGCGCCGCCATCGGAGCCCGTAGGTGACCAACCCTAGCGACGACTCGCAGACCAGAGCGCAGGAGCACGAAGAGGAGTGAGCACCGAGTCGAAACGAAACGAAAGGAGGACAGGAGGAGAAGAGGCAGGCGACGACGCACGATAAGGGAGACGACCCACCCACCATGCCCCACGCCGCCGAACAGTGCCGAACCGCTCGAACGAATCACAAACGGCCAACTCGACCGGCGAGCCACACCCCGTACCTGCCGACGAACGACGGCCGAGCACGTCGACGAGTCCTCCCCCCCCCCCCCCCCCCAACGCGTGAAGCGCCCGCACCCACCCACACCCAAACATGCACCCAGAGAGAGGAGAGCCACCCTCGTTGGCGCTTCCGGTCCCACCTGTAAACAAGAGGGACGAACAGGAGGAGCAGCACACCGAATCATAATTGGAGCCAACGAACGGCCAGGATCACGCCGCGTCAGCTTGGACCCACAGATCGGACGGTCAACATTCAGATCGATATGGGAAGCCTCCTATTCCGGCACAAATCAAGAATTGAGATGTCACAATTCTAATTTGCATTTATTGGTGGTTCTACACTTATCCAGAAACTAATCCATCGTGCTATGTCCGTGGGCTCAGGCAAAACAACGGGAGAGGTCTAGAAACCGGAAGAGTGAAGAAGGTCGCCTTCAGCCGACGCGACGCGGCGACGGCGTGGACCTTTTTACTAGTACTTCAGACAGACAGGAGGAGCAGAAGCACAAGCAACCAGCCGAGGCTCGTCGTCCCTTGTAGACAGTTCGAAAGTCGTCTGGATCCATCATCCATCCCGTCTCGCCAGCAGCCGACCATGGCCGCGCAGGCGCCGCCGCCGCCACCGCCGGAGCAGAAGATGATGGTGGCGATCGACGAGAGCGAGTGCAGCCACTACGCGCTCGAGTGGGCCCTGCGCAACCTTGCGCCCCGCCGCCTCATCCTCTTCACGGTCCAGCCCTTCTCCCCCCTCAGCTACCTCCCCGCCGGCTCCCCGCGTAAGCACCGCCCGCGCCTCTCAGACTTTCTTCCATCCATACGGTTACTTGTAGTAGTACTAACTAAATCGTATTGCTGGCTTCTACTGAAGGAGCAGTCGGGCCGTCGGTGGCGTCGCCGGAGCTCATCAGGTCCGTGACCGAGCACCAGCGGCAGCTCGCCCAGGCGCTCGTCGACAAGGCCAAGGCCATCTGCGCCGAACACGGGGTATGTGATTCTCGCGCTCACCTGCCTGATTTCTTCCTCGATCTGGTCAATGGGCGCGACCATGGCTCTGCGAATTAGTAATTTGGGGGCAGAACTGGATCTTGTTTTCGCAGATCAGATTAGTTCATCGGCTATGTCTCGTCGGCTAATTTATTTATTTTGTGTGTAGGTTGACGCAGAGACCGCCATCGAGGTGGGTGATCCCAAGGAAACCATATGCGAAGCTGCAGAGAAGTTGAATGTTGATCTGCTCATCCTGGGAAGCCACAGCCGAGGGCCTATACAAAGGTAGCAATCATCGTCCTTTTCTGCTCATCAGGATTTCATTTTGAGTTCTGGCAATGTGTTGTTACTCTGTAGTGCTCTGTGCTAAATCAGTTAGTCAATGTTGTCCTCTTTCATCGTTTTTGTAGTGAAATGCATTTCCTGTCGATGATGTTCTTATGTGCTTGCAATGGGACGGACACCTAAATTGACGAGGGATAAATAATTATACTCAAAAGCTACCGTTTATTTGTCTGTACATAGATGGGTAGTGGTCAGACACCAAGTACTGATTGGTAATTTCTGATGATGAGTGACGGTTAATATTCAGAGAAGTTACATGTTAGAATTCAGATAACAGTAAGGTAGCAAAAGATGAAATTATTTTGGGTAAGCCAAAGAAATCATTTGCCAGGTTTATTCAACAAAAGAAGTATGATTGTGAACATAAGCATGCTCATGTACCTCATTCAAATAACTTGCGTAAGTTTTTTCTTTTTGGTGTGTGTGTGGGGGGGGGGGGGGGGGGGGGGGGGGGGGGATAACTGGGAGAAGAACTGCACACCTCACAGAGAAAACAACTTGACATGACACCCAGAAACACCTTAGAACTACTGTCTTTTGTGATGTACTCCCTCCGTCCCAAAATTCTTGTCTTAGATTTGTCCAAATACAGATGTATCAAGTCACATTTTAGTATTAGGTACATCCGTATCTAGACAAATCTAAGACAAGAATTTTGGGACGGAGGGAGTACAACATTGTGTCGTTGAAAACTGCCGCTACAACAGCAATGTTTTTTGTTATGTTGGCCATGTGTTGTTGATTCTCACATGTGAATTCAGCTCTAAGCACTCTAGCATTTATGCAAGCTAAATACTTGATTATCCCCGTGATGCTCCATTTTGAGTTAATAAAATCCACACTTTGTCGAAAAGAAAAATGCTTGGTTATCGCCTGGTTTATCTTTTTGGTGTGTTATGCTCACCTTCTTTAGTGATTACCTACATATCACCTAAGTTGGGGGAAAAGCATCCTTTTTGAAAAAGAAAACATATCACCTGAGTTCCATGTTGTTCTTGGTGTACTGTCGTTATTCATACTTTGTGTACCTTGTACAACTAATTGTCATACCCAGCTCAGAGGTAGATTGTTGGCAACACGCAGAACTTAAACTATCTTGTACTCCCTCCGTAAACAAATATAAAAGCGTGTAAAGTAGTGATCTACACGCTCTTATATTTCTTTACAAAGGGAATACTTGATTGTTTAAAAGGAAAACTATATGTACTTAACCAACTAAACAAGAACATGATTACTGCTAACTTCTTAGCGAAAAAACAAGTACTCATCAGTCATCAGATGCACCATCTGTGACACATTTGACAAGATGTTACTCCCTCCGATCCATTTTAATTGTCGCCGATTTAGTACAAGTCGGAGGGACTACAATGTTCTCATCTCCAACTGATGCGATAGCTCTGCTATTGTTACTGCAGGTTTTTCCTTGGCAGTGTGAGCAACTATTGTAGCCACCAGGCGAAGTGTCCAGTTCTTGTGGTGAAGAAGAAAGAATAAAACCATGATCTCTGCTGTACTGCTGCACATTGTCTGAAGAACCCTTGAGTGTGTGTCTACATGTTGTTGTTTGTCATAGTAGCTTTGTTTGCATATAAATAAAGATACTGTGCCAATTTGGAAACCGCTATGTATTCAGTCTTGTACATTAAGAACGAATAATGCAAAGAGGCAAACTGAGTGGCTGGTTATTGGAATTGAATTTGAAGATTCATGGAAGAATGAACATGTTACTGCACCATATACATTCTTCATTTGCTTGTTCTTCTTTGCAGGCTAACCTTACGGAGAAGCTGTGATTTCTATGATCTTCTGCTGCTGTGGAGAAAAACTGATTGACCTGAACTGTCTTACAAGCGAGCACTGAACCTGGAACGTCGAAGTCACACAAAGCAGAGTGATCGCATTTGTTTCAGCATAACCATCTGACAACAATAATCTCATTTTCCGTTAAGACCCATTCCCTCCCACAGCCCCCATCAAAGAATTGTTAACTCACATAACCCCACCACATAACGTATCAACACACACACAAGCAAAAACACCCTGCATCTGCGCTGCATCACATGTAATCCACGAACCTACCGAACCAGTCTAACCCCCTCTCTCTCTCACACACACACACACGCTGTAACAGAACAGATCGGAACGCTGGCTAGTTGACGGCGGTGCAGACCCGGCGCACCTCGCCGGCGCTGCCGGTCTTGACCCCGATCCGGCCGAGCTTGGCCATGGCGGCGACGAAGGCGTCAAAGAAGGCGGAGGAGTTGGCGGCGAAGAGGTTGACGGTGGGGCGGGAGCGGCGGTCGGTGAAGAGCACCTGGTCGGAGGCGAGCAGGCCCTTCTGGTAGCGGAGGTTGTCGAAGTAGGCGTTGTCGAAGGTCCTGGGCGTGGTCACGTCCAGCATGGCGAACGCCGTGGGCGGGTAGTTCATGGGGCACACCTTGCGCAGCGACCGCAAAAAGTCGAGGTTCATCGGCGGGTTGTACCGCAGCCGCTGCTTGAACGTGTAGATCCGACGCACGAACTTGTCGCAGTGCGTCACCCCGATCGTGTGCGCGCCTGTTGCATATATGTAACACAAATGAAGGCACGAAACAGTTTCAAATTTTGATTAAAAAATGACGGGAACAAATTCAAACTTTGGCACGGTCGTCTAGACACGGATGAAATTTTTGCTGTTTTTTCCTTGAGAAAAACAGTTCTTTTAGCTTTAGTAAACGGTAATGGGTGCATTTGGTAGTATTCGAAACCATTTGTCTACGCTCGGCCTAAAATCATCTAACTCAGGCCTGGAAGTAGAAAATTCGAAGCTACAACAGTCAGGGCCCAATAGCAGTTCAAGACCGGCAGCTGCTGTGTGCTTTCTCTGTCAAAACAGAACTTCTGTGTGCAGGATGAATTATTTTTAGCAATGAGAAGGATATTATTTTGCCAAAGTAACGAAAATATAGCTAAACAAGTAGGCTAGCACACGCAAGTGCAAATTCAGTATCGGATGCAAGTGATAGTGGACTTTGTCAGTTCGAAGGACGAAAGATTTTATGCAAAACAGTTGTGCTGGTCCTGCATGCACAGTACTTGCATGGGCCAAATTGGCCGGTTTAGTCAAAAGTTACTGCTAGCAGTACTTTGTTTCTATTTTGTGTCATCATAGGGTGGGCCTTGCTTGGTTCCGAATCCAAGCATAGGATCTCACACGAAACCAAGAACATTTAGACAAAGTGTCTCGTGTGCCCGTGTACTGTAACTGAGATAGTTTATCATACTCCCAATGTGGAATCAAACAAAAAACAAGCGTTAACAAACACACAAACGGGCTCCTTTGTCTACTTGCTTGCTAGTACTATGTCAGAAAACAGCACATGACTTTCTCTGTGTTTCCAAACGAAAGTAGATTCTGGGCATGTTACTGTGCAAAAGAGGCCTCCATTTTCCCTCGAGGAAAAGAAATTACCTCTGTTTCATTCATCACTGTGTCAGTGTTTTTCTACTTTCGAAGCAAGCAAAACGAAAGTGGGAGGCTCTTTTCATCGAAAAATGACAGAGAAATGCAGTGCGGTGTGGAACAGTGAGCCGCTTTGTCCTCTGCTCCAAGCAGCAGGATGTGTCACGTGAAGTGCGCACAGGGCCAAAGAAAGAAAGATGCTTGCGCTGCGATCAACCTACTGCTTACTGAATGTTGAATATAATAATACTACGGTGCGAACGCTAACGAGGAATCTTTAATCACTGTGCGAGCGAGGACGTGTGGTGACGAAGGAAGGAAGGTAGGAAGGAAGAGCAGTAGCGTACCGGAGAGCGCGATCATGTCGAACTGGGTGAGGCCGTTGCTGGCGAAGAGCGCGTTGAGCTGGTTGAGGTCGAAGCCGGGGCCCGGGAGGACGTGCTTCACGATGGACTTGCTGAACGACCTGCCGTCCAGCCGGCCCAGCTCCACGCCGTAGCTCGGCCCGCCGGTCTACAACAACATCAGAAACATGTCAGCAACGATTGGTATTGCAATCGCATGGTAATCCTTTCGATTTAGCGGGAGCCGTCCATGACAGAGTTTCAGCAAGGATATTTTCTCCTGGTGCTCCGAGGAGCACTCGTATCGTACGTAGGCCAAATTGTCCATACCTAGTCATGCATGTCAGTGGCCTACGACGCTACGGAATGGAAACTTTGGCTGCCTGCTGGGCGGGGGCACGCCTTCTTGCAGTTGCAGGCAGCGTCCTCACAGTCACCTACTCGGCCAAAGCTCTGCTGCAAAAGCGTCACGGGCAACATACAGACGACGGCACCGAGCCTACAGTGACCCGGGGTTGCGCGGAACCAGACTAGCTTCCCATCAACCTCCTCGAATCTCATTTCGGGTCACGTCACTGTCGCTGAAAGCGCCGGAGGCCCAAAGCAGAGAGGCCGGTGGCTAAAGAAGTACGCTAGCTGTGCATGCCCCGGTACCCGCCCCTCGCACGCATCCAAGGCGCCCCGGCGCGGTCACCGCGCCGCGTGCACCACGACACCCGGAACCGCGCGGCGCACGCATCCGGCCGCGCCCGACACGCATCGCTGTGTCCTCTGTAAGCACCGCCTTTTTGCGCTTCGGGAGGGACCGAGAGACCGGAAACGATCCAGCCACCCTGCGTGTCTCTGACTCGGCGAAAGCTCGGCCATGGGCGCGGATCACCGGCCGGCAGCGTGGCTGGACCATGGCTACCCTAGCCTATAGATGCAGCATAGCATGATGGCGCAGTGGTCTAAAAAGTGACTGACGGGCAAGCTGGTCGAACAGTGTCACTGCGGCCCCGCCCGGCCTGGTGGGGCTGGGCGCGCTCAGCAAAAGGGTTGCGCGCACAAGGCAAGGCCGGACCGTGGCCCGCCCGGCCGGGGTCACGGAGCAGAGAGGGAGGGAGACGAGCCTGACTGCCTGAGCCAACCAGGACTTGCGCATTTCAGAGTACCCCTGGTCCGTGCGAGCCTGGCTCCCTACCGCCGGGTACCCCGGTGTCACGGGATAGCGGGGCACGGCCCGTTGTTTACACGGTGGTGCGACGGGTGAACTGGCGAAGGCAATCGTGGTATTGCACGTACCAGGGAGACGACGTCGCGCGCGGCCATGGCGAGGATGTCGGCGCAGGAGACCTTGCCGGCGCACCCGGGGAGCGCCTCCACGGCGGCCTTGGCCTTGTTGATGGCCTCCACCGCGTCGGGCGACAGCGTGGCGTCCGCGCCGCTGTGGCTCTCGTCGTCCCCGTTCGCCGCCATCAGCATCACCGACGCGTCGCACCCCTGCGCACAGCAGCACGGTCACGGTCAGGGAACAGCTAGCAGCAATGCCAGCACGGTGGAGCGAGAAGGGCAGAGATCGATGCTTACCCGGACGAAGCAGTCGTGGAAGAAGAGGCGGAGCGTGCCGGGCGCGACGGCGAAGCTCTGCTGCACGTGCTGCGAGATGACGGAGCGCACGGTGGACTCGGCGCTGGGGCAGCTGCTGGCGTAGTAGTTCCGCCGCAGCTGCGCGGTCGCGGCGTCGGCGAGGCACGCGAGCGCGACCACCGCCACGAGGCCGGAGGGTAAGAATGCCCTCGCCATTGCCGGTCGAACAAGCCCTGCTCTGCTCAGCTCGGCTCGGCTCGGCGTGGACGCGCGCGCGCGAGTGTGGGCGAAAGGCACCGTGCGTGACTGACGCCGGTACGCACGATTTGTACCGGCTGCGCGCCTAGACAGTGCGAGTGTGCGCTTGCGTGGGGGCGCAGGGGCGAGGAGGGAAGTGCGGGGGCATTCGCGAGGATATATAGGACCGGTGGGTTTGTTCCGTTGGTGCGCGGCGGAGATGACGGGAGAAAGGAGCCGTGCGATGTGAACGGGAACATGACGGGAACCGAGGGACTCGCGGCAGCAGCCGTTTGCAATCTCGGCGCGGATGGATGGGACGCAGGAGTATCTTTTTCCTTTTCCGATTATCGATGAACTGAAACACTTTTTTAGTCCGACCAGCCTTCGGTGCAGAGCTGATCGATGAGCACTTGTGGATTTATTTACGTTTTTCGTTGATTTCTCTCTTCAATTTTGCAGCGGGGGATCCGTTTCACTTGTTAGTGCTAGTAGAGCACAAACAACCATAATCACTGCTTGCTAAGTACTAGTGATTATACGCCGAGCTAGGAGTACTTGCTTTGCGAGTGATAGAGTAAGGGGAGCTTTATCGAGCAACAAAACACACTTGAGCACACACCACTATAATTATTCGCAGTGCCGTGTGCGTGCCGGAGCGACTAGGGGCTTTTTTTTTCGAAGCGGGAGCAACTAGGGGCTTCATCAGAGAACAAAAGGCCAAAAAAGGATGGCCTCGTGTGGCTGCATGCACCATGTCTACAGTGTGGCGCTCAGGCTCAGCTCATCTCTGGCGCTAGTCCGCTTGCTTGCGCGCAGATTCAGTGGCCAGCTACCATCCAAAGCATCCTCACATGCCGCTGCCTCGTTGCGTCCAGCACCCACCCATGGCGCCCATGGGCATGGTATGGTAGACTAGCCAGGCCGTGCGGTGCCTCCCTTCCCCTGTGTCCGGTTCGGCCGGTACCCAAGGCGCACGTCCCGGCACCAGAGAAAAACAAGATTCACGGACATGCTGCATAGAAACGCGGCCGCTTTACCCACCCTACGCTAGGTAGCAGGCCAGGATCATCAGTGAGCAACATGCAGTGATGCAGCGCGGTTGTGCGCCGTTGAAACTTAATCCGAAGAGAAGAAATCAAATGTAGCTCTGCATGAACTTTTGTGTTGAACCCTAGCTAAGCTATAGAAGTATCTTTTTTTCCTGTGTCGTCTTTGTCAGCCGTGGCCATGGTCATATGCCTTTGCAGTAAAACTAATAAATCTCATAGTCTAAAATAATGTACTCCTGGAAACTAACCCTGGGGGCACACGGCAGTTACACTAACCCACTACGTACTCGCATTAGTTTACCATCAACCCGTACCTTGGAACACGCAGAAAACAAACAAACATCTCTGGGGCATTTCAGAACTCCAACGTGCAATGCTAGTGGCGCAGAGCGTAGCAGGTTTTCTTGGGAGAACGGCACTAAGACTGACTGATGATTAGTCTGGAGAGGCAGATGCACTAACCAGGGAGAGGCAACTTGACGGTGTAGATTAGATTAGTGATGTACAGTAAAACCGAGCGCCTCTTCTGAAGCGCATTGGACGCGCCGTTTTCGGCAGGCGCATCCATCTGCTTCCTCGGTTTGTCGCAACGGGAAAGCAGAGCGGAAAGGCTTTGTTTATTTCACCCGGCACAATACGAGGGATCTTTGGACATTTTCTGCTGGAATCGTCTCGCGGCAGCTGGTGGCAACCCATGACCTGTGTCTGTGTGGAGGAGGACCAGCGCTCCTCTCTTTTTTTTCTTTTCTTTTTTTGAGAAATGATCAGCGCTCCTTGCTCCTCGGCGTCGCCCCTCATTTTCATCTATATTTTGCGGAGGGTTTTCTGATATCTGTCGAACTGTGCGGTGTTCACTTCCTTTCTTTTTATCTCAACGGTAGCAGTCCGAGCAGTTAAGGCCCTTTCCCGTGTTTCATGGTGGACATGTGCTAAGCATACCACATAAGCAAAAGAATGACATGACGCTGTAATTAAGGAGGAGAGAGAGCACTTTGGTGCCCCAGGAGTCAAGCACGTGAACCTAGGCAAACCACTTAAATGAAAGAAGTTGACCAATGCATGAAAGAGTTTATGTGCTAAATCATTAAATAAAGTGAGGTTAGTAACAACAAGTTAAGCACCTATGCATTGGGGAGTTGAGTTGCTAAGCTATTTAACGCACTTAGCACCTCATCTAAGCACATTTGCATTGGAGCAGGTCTAAGTGGTTGCTGCTTAAGCATCTCATCCAATTAGCACTAGCAAGCATTTGCGAGGGCGTCTTATTAAGTGAGCAAAATGTTAGGAAAAAAAATCCATATATTCATATTACTTTCTTTGGTTGGGTTTATAACTCGGGGCACGGAATGTTTGGCCACGGAGAAGAGGAAGGTCTGAGCGGCCGGATTTGGACACCCGGCTTCGGCCCAAAGAACCACGGGATCGATAGTTTTTCAATTGGCCAGTCACCAAAAGGATTTGCTTTTCTTCATATGTAATACGAAGGGTGAACGACGTTGACGACTTGGGTACACACGTCGCGTGCGGGGCAACGCGCGAGACGGTGCACGTGGGTGCAATCGAAAATAACACAGGAAGGTGGCCCTAGTCGCACCCGCAGCCCAAATCTCATGGACCTCCGAGAAAACTAGGTGGATGCGATGTGCATGGGCAGATCGGATGGCACAGAGTGTGCCAGCCGTAGACGGCGTGGAGGGCACTCTTGGGCGGCGAGGTCCCTAGAAGGTTGGAACTCCATCATCCTTTACATGAATAATATGCTAACGACAATTTCCGTGTATTATGTCCATGAAGACCTCGTCCTTGCCAGCCCTCATTATAAAGTCTTGATAAGTGTTGTTATTTTTTTGTCAACACTACCCATTGCATGCAGAAACATGTTAAACAACGACACAAAGTTCTCTATCGGTTCATTGCAAACAAAGCCACAACCGAACTAGATGTATTGTCCATGGTTATTAATGACAGTGAAGGGTGCACACGACACCTTGTTGCATGTTTTCCATGTATGTAGTCTCAAATAACACACAGATGTTGTACATTGCGTAGGCCATGCGCGACGCGTTATCTGTTCGGAACAAGTTCTCCACCTTGCCATCGTCATTAAGATTGATTCTCCATTAGAAATAGGAATCCTAGGTACTCATCTTCTGGAAGTATGCAATATTGCTTCCCACATCTGTGTGACGGTTCTACATGTGAAATTTAGTTCGCTCATTTGAAATATCTTGCGTCGTGCAGGGTACATCTTGAGTAGACCCGTAGAACCATGCCATGACCTACATCTACCTTGCAGTCACGATGTTGTATCCGTGTAGAATTCTTAAGAAGTCATTTTCCTCCTCGCGAATGTTTCGATGTGATGTCAGAAACTTTATTAGAGACGGTCTTTTGATGAGGGGATGATTGTGTTTATCATCGAAACAGGCGAGAGTCCACCACACATCTCTATGAGTAACATACGTGTGGGCTTGACATTCAGTCATCACAACCTTTCTCTTTTTCTCTTCTTCACAATGATGGTTGGGTTTTGCACACTCTGCAGCTCCTCCTTGTCCATGCAGTTTGGCGTATTTTGCACACACTAGAAGCATTGTGCTTATAGTGGCATCCACTCTCTGTCCCCTATAGTCCAGTCTTATCCCGAAACCATGCCTTCGTGTGTAAACCATGTAGTGCTCATGAGCGCTTTTCAAGTTTTCAAACTTCATTCCTGAAGTAGGGGCCTTCATAAGCGTGTCTGTGTTGATACCACCTGATTCCGGAGTTGCCGGTTCACTAATTCTTTGCTCCCTAAAGCTCTTTGCCCCCATGCTAGCACTTGGTTATGTATTAGGCAAGGTACGGGGGTATGCTCATCGTGAGCACCTGCAATGCAACTTGAAAACATATTGTCATATTTTTTTTGATGTGGTAATTTCATTCAAAATGTATGATAACTTTCATATTGTTTACGTGTAGTTAGACACATATTAGTCCAGTGATTCACAAAGACTGGTAACTGATACATTGTGAACATGTCGATTTATACACATGTTGTCTGGTAAAAACCATATAGAAAGACTGGTAAACTATCTTTTTTGTTAACTTGGTAGTTTACACACATGAAGGTTGGTAATTTCTAAACAAAATACATTGGAAAATAATATATTGTGAACAAGGTAGTTTATAGACATGAAGGCTGATAACTACACACAATTTTTTTGTTGATAAAGTACATGTAACTGGGATTCTAGGGTTAACGGTATTGTTGCTTGCCGTGCACGCATTCTCATCATGCTGGTTCAATCGTGCACCACTCAAATATGCCATCCACATCATCTTTTGGTTAGATGCCATCGTAGCACCTGCTTTTTTATCTTCTCATGTTAGTATCATCATATACACATTTTTTTCTTATCAACAAAAGAAAAATTACACATGTTCACTGATTTTATACATGTTTTGTTCATGTGCTTTTTTCACAGGGATCGAAGGGAAGCTCTTCGTTCAACTCTACAACACATTTTTTTACATTGCTCGTGAACTATTTCAGTGTAGCATGAGTTTTCTCAACACTTGACACAAGTTTTAATGGTAGTGTCGTGGTAACTTTGATACGCATGAGTTGATAACTTTTTCATACACAATACTATTTTTCTCTTTTTGTAAAGTTTGTCTTCCTACATACCAGACTTAAAACAACAAACCCTATTGCGATTCTATGTTGTTTTGAACTGTTCCTCTTTTTCTTAGTTTTCCTATTGTAGCCATGGGCTAGTAAGTTTGCACACAAAAACCACGTAACATATTTGATTTTGGGAACAAAACAACTACATATTTTTTGCTAATTTCTCATGGTAACAACTTCGATATGGGGCTGGTAAGTTTCACATAGGCCCTAGGGAAAATTCTTACTACGGGGTATTGGATGGGAAGGAACAAGCTAATTCAAATTCTTTCCTTTTTGTTCTCTTGTTGATCTATGCCTTAAATTCCTTGTGACTTTCGTGGATCTCTTCTTCAAACACTGGTAACTAAGTTGATTTGAGGTTAATTCAAATCTCATTTCACATAGGCCGTCAGAAGCAGAGAAATATCCGATCCATGATCGGTCTACAACCGACGCCGCCCCTACCTGGTGCGCCAACTGATGGAGTTTTTTACGTCAGATCCCTCGGTAGGGGTCGAAGTGCAGCTGGAAGTCATGGATCAGAGGTCACACGAGGGGTTTATCCAAGTTCGGGCCTCCAGAGAGTAGTACCCTACGTCCTGCAGGTTTCAGTTATTCATAATGGAGGAATACCTCGTGCGAGGGGTTATAATGCTGTATGATGTTGCTACCAAGCGTTTTCCTATATGAGGATAGATGGATCAAGGGGAACCCTAGACCTCCCTTTATATAGATAGGAGAGGCCTAGGGTTTACATGCTGGATGCAATATGGGCGTTGTCGTCCTATAGTCTTGGGCGTCAAGAAAGTCATCTGGCTTCCTAGGGTTAGCGCCACGTCGTGGGCCCATTGGGCCCCATAGTGGTTGATGAGGCTAGGATCCTTAGCGTTAGCCACCCTCTGTACAGGACCCCGTCGCATATATAGGAAGGAGAGAAATGAGATTTGGTTTCAATTTTGACGCTTGAAATTTGGGGCTTCACCAAGGATCTACATGCTGATACTTCTAGATCTCAGTACAAAAAAAGAAACATCCGTGACTGAAAGATCGAGGATGTCGCCTGGAGTTCGAGGGACTTCATCGAGCTGAACGTGTGCAGAACTCGGAGGTGACGTATGTTCGGTGCTTGATCATTCGGAACGAGAAGAAGTTCAATTACATCAACCGCGTTAACAAACGCTTCCGCTTTCAGTCTACGAGGGTACATGGACACACTCTCCCCCTCTCGTTTCTATGCATCTTCTAGATAGATCTTGCGTGAGCGTAGGATTTTTTTTTGAAATTGCATGCTACATTTCCCAACAAAATCATCGTCATCATCATCACCAACAACTCTTCCATCTTGGGGAGGGCAATCTCCATCAACATCTTCAACAGCACCATCTCCTCTCAAACCCTAGTTCATCTCTTGTGTTCAATCTTTGTACCAGAACTATAGGTTGGTGCTTGTGGGTGACTAGTAGTGTTGATTACATCTTGTAGCTGATTACGATATGGTTTATTTGGTGGAAAATTATATGTTCAGATCCAATATGCTATTTAATACCCCTCTGATCTTAAGCATGTTTATCACTTGTGAGTAGTTACTTTTGTTCTTGAGGTCACGGGAGAAATCATGTTGCAAGTAATTGATACGTCTCCAATGTATCTATAATTTTTGATTGTTCCATGCTATTATATTACCCGTTTTGGATGTTTATGGGCTTTACTTTACACTTTTATATCATTTTTGGGACTAACCTACTAGCCGGAAGCCTAGCCCGAATTGCTGTTTTTTGCCTATTTCAGTGTTTCGAAGAAAAGGAATATCAAACGGAGTCCAAATGGAATGAAACCTTCGCGAGCGATCTTTTTGGAACAAACGCAATCCAGGAGACTTGGAGTGGACGTCAAGAAGTAAACAAGGCGGCCACGAGGGTGCCCGGCGCGCCCTAGGGGGGTGGGCGCGGCCCCCACCCTCGTGGGCCCCTTGAGGCTCCCCTGACCTACCTCCTTCGCCTATATATATCTACGTACCCTGAAAACATTCAGGAGCACCAGAAAACCAATTTCCACCGCCGCAACCTTCTATATCCACAAGATCCCATCTTGGAGCCTTCGCCAGCGCTGTGCCGGAGGGGGAATCGACCATGGAGGGCTTCTACATCAACACCATAGCCTCTCCGATGAGTGATGAGTAGTTTACACAGACCTTCGGGTCCATAGTTATTAGTTAGATGGCTTCTTCTCTCTCTTTGAATCTCAATACAAAGTTCTCCTCGATATTTTTGAAGATCTATTCGATGTATCTCTTTTTGCGGTGTGTTTGTCGAGATCCGATGAATTGTGGGTTTATAATCAAGTTTATCTATGAGAAATATTTGAATCTCCTCTGAATTCTTTTATGTATGATTGGTTATCTTTGCAAGTCTCTTTGAATTATCAGTTTGGTTTGGCCTACTAGATTGATCTTTCTTGCAATGGGAGAAGTGTTTAGTTTTGGGTTCAATCTTGTGGTGTCCTTTACCAGTGACAGCAGGGGCAGCAAGGCACGTATTGTACTGTTGCCATCGAGGATAAAAAGATGGGTTTTATATCATATTGCTTGAGTTTATCCATGTACATCATATCATCTTTTTTAATGCGTTACTCTGTTCTTATGAACTTAATACTCTAGATGCAGGCAGAAGTCGGTCAATGTGTGGAGTAATAGTAGTAGATGCAGAATCGTTTCGATCTACTTGTTGCGGACGTGATGCCTGTATACATGATCATGCCTAGATATTCTCGTAACTATGCACTTTTCTATCAATTGCTCGACAGTAATTGGTTCACCCACCATAATACTTATGCTATCTTGAGAGAAACCACTAGTGAAACCTATGGCCCCCGGGTCTATCTTTTATCATATAAGTTTCCAATCTACTTTATTTTGCAATCCTCACTTTTCAATCTATATCATAAAAATACCAAAAATATTTATCTTATCTTATTATCTCTATCAGATCTCACTTTTACAAGTTACTGTGAAGCGATTGACAACCCCTTTATCGCGTTGGTTGCGAGATTCTTGTTTGTTTGTGTAGGTACGAGGGACTTCTGAGGAGCCTCCTACTGGATTGATACCTTGGTTCTCAAAAGCTGAGGGAAATACTTACACTACTTTGCTGCATCACCCTTTCCTCTTCAAGGGAAAACCAACGCAATGCTCAAGAGGTAGCAAGAAGGATTTCTGGCGCCGTTGCCGGGGAGGTCATCGCTCAAGTCAAGACATACCACTACTAGGAAAAGGCCTGCTAGTGGCGCACCTGTTTTGCCTACTAATGGCGCACTATAGGTGCGCCACTAGCACCACACCATTAGATTTTTTTTACTAATGGCACACCACAGGTGACTAATGGCGCACCAGACAGTGAGCCATTAGTATAGCCCATGGTGCGCAATTAGTATCTGACTTAGTAATGTCGCACCACATAGAAGTGCGCCATTACTAACAATTTTGTTTCAAATATTTTTTCAGAAATTTTTTCAATTTTTTTTCGTTTTTTTCTTAATCTCGGGTCACCATGGCTTAATCTCGGGATATGCTTAATCTCAAGTCAAATCGCACTAAGTGGTCAAACTTCCCGGAAGGTCACCCATCCTCACACTACTCCAGCCCGATCACGCTTAACTTCGTAGTTCTATCCAACCCCAGCACTACCTCACTTAACAGACACTTGTTGATATATCTATCATATCAATCCTATTAAACCTTGTTGATGTCTAGGACTTTGTTCATGTTCATGAGTATGATGAAATTTTGAAAAATATTTCAAACTTTCCGGTCATATTACGTATCATTTTTTAAAAAAAAATCCAAAAAAATCGAAATGATTTTTTTTTCTGTTACTAGTGGCGCACCTAGCAAACAGTGCGCCACTAGTAAGTTTGAAATTGTTTGAATTTTTTTTGCCTCTAGATCTTGAAAGCCCCATAACTTTTTTTTCTGTTAGGTTTCTGTTAAATTCGGATGTACCTTTTCGAGTAGATAATTTTTCATACAAAAAACTTTTTAATCCGAGTTCGTATGCAAAAGTTATGCCCATTTTAGAAATTTCAGAGAGATTTTGCAAATAAAGTCGAAATTCATATTTGTAAATTTTCACAACAACTAGACCACGTATCACATGGGAAACTTATTTTTTTATTTTTTTTGACATTTCCATCATTTTCTTTTATTTTTATTAAAATTGAAAAGGCGGTCCACGGGGACGGGGGGTGCATTCGGTGGAAATTTTGGGCCAAGTTAGTAATGGCGCACCGTGGGAGTGGTGCGCCATTACTAGATTAGTAATGGCGCACCACACACACGATGCGCCATTACTAGTTTTGAAAAAAATAAAAAAAATGAACTTTTTAAAAATAATAATTACTAGTGGCGCACCGTGGATGTGGTGCCCCATTACTAGTTTAACTAATAATGGCGCACTATCCCCTGATGCGCCATTACTAGTTTTGAAAAAAATTGAAAAAATGTGAAAAAAAATTACTAGTGGCGCACCGTGGATGTGGTGCGCCATTACTAGTTTAACTAGTAATGGCGCACTATCCCCTGGTGCGCCATTACTTTTGAAAAAAAAATTGTTACTAGTGGCGCACCGTGAATGTGGTGCGCCATTAGTATTTGGACACTAATGGTGCACCAACACATGGTGCGCCATTAGTATATAGTAGTGGCACACCACATGTCTGGTGCGCCATTAGTGTCCATATCATCTATAGCCCTTTTCCTAGTAGTGTACCAAGTACCCATCACAAACTCATCTCCCTCGCATTACATTATTTGCCATTTGCCTCTCATTTTCCTCTCCCCCACTTCACCCTTGACGTTTTATTTGCATCTCTTTCCCGTTCGCCTCTCTCTCTCTCTCTCTCTCTCTCTCGCTTGCCTCTTGTGTGCCTGTTTGCCCTTATGGCTTTGCCTAAGAACACCGACCTTCATCTTAGAAGGTTGGAAGAGATTGAATTAAACATTAGAAGCATTATCACTTTACAATTTGAGCATAATAATTTTTTTAGAAACGAGCTTAAAGAACACAAAAAAGCTTTATGGAGTACATGAACAAAGAGCTTGATGATATGTCTAAGGAATTTTATGGTTTGAATTCTCAGATTGCTCGTCTTGAAAAATCAATAGCCCAAATTTCTGATAAGCAAGCCACCTTACTTAATAAGATGGCTGCCAAACCCGAAGGGTTAGGGGAAAATAATGATGAAGATCTAAAAGTAATTGATGTGTTCCCTATTAAAATTCTTGTTTTGCAATATGAATCTTGATAATGATGGGACTAGAGATGAGTCAACTTTAGTTAAAAGGCGTCCCAATGATTCAGAGTTTTTAGATCTTGATGCTAAATTTGGTAAAAGTGGGATTGCAGAGGTCAAAACATTACATAGCATTGAACTCACTATTTTGGATTATAAGGAATTTAATTATGATAATTGTTCTTTAGTAGATTGTATTTTCTTGTTGCAATCCGTGTTGAACTCTCCTCATGCTTATTGTCAAAATAAAGTTTTTACCAAACATATCGTTGATGCTTTGATGCAATCTTATGAAGAAAAACTTGAGTTGGAAGTTTCTATACCTAGAAAACTTTATGATGAGTGGGAACCTACTATTGAAATCAAAATTAAAGATCATGAATGCTATGCTTTGTGTGATTTGGGTGCTAGTGTTTCGACGATTCCAAAAACTTTATGTGATGTTCTAGGTTTCCATGGTTTTGATGATTGCTCTTTAAACTTGCACCTTGCGGATTCCACTATTAAGAAATGTAACGCCCCGGATTCATTGCGCCAGGTGTCTGCCAGTTATTCGCCGTCCTTGCCATGTCATTTGCTTGCGTGTTGCATATTGCCAGGTCATCATGTGCATCTCATTTTGCATACATGTTCGTCTCACGCATCCGAGCATTTTCCCCGTTGTCCGTTTTGCGATCCGACACTCCTATGTCCTCCGGCGTCCCCCTTTTGCCTCTTGTTGTGAGTGGGTGTTAAACATTCTCGGAATGGACCGAGGTTTGCCAAGCGGCCTTGGTATAGCACCGGTAGACCGCTTGCCAAGTTTCGTGCCATTTGGAGGTCGTTTGATACTCCAACGGTTAACCGAGTAACCGTATTAGCCTCTTTTGTGTGCAGCCCAACACCCCTCCAAACTGGCCCAAAACCCATCTAACTCCCCTCCATGCTCTCGGTCGTTCGATCACGATCGTGTGGGTGAAAACCGTGCCTCATTTGGACTCTCCTAGCTCCCAGAAACTATAAATATGCCCTCTCCCCCGAAATTCGCGAATGAATCCCCCCGAAACCCTAGCCTCCACCTACCTCGCGCCGCCGGACAAATCCGTCCGTGCCGGACATGTCCGCCGGCCATGTCGCCCGACCAATGGCAACGCGCCACGTCAGCATCCCCGGTGCCCGCAGCCAGTCCCGGGGCGCCACGCGTCCCCGCAGCCCCTCCTCGCCGCCGAGGCCCGCCGAGCCCATGTGGGGCCCTCGGGGCCCATCCCGCGTCGCCGCCCGGCCCACGCGTCACGCTGCCAGCGCTGCCGCACGCCTCCCGCACTAGCTCCGCCGCGACGCCCTCCCCGCCGGCCACCGTCTCCGCTCGTCGGAGCTCCTGGCCGCGCCGCCGCCGCTCGTCCTTCGCCGGTCGCGCGCCCGCGCCTGGGCCCCGGCCTCTGCGCCGTCCGCCGCCGGCCGCCGCCTCCCCGGCTCTCACGGGAGCTGCGCCTCCCGCGCCCGAGGCGCCCCGCCTCCCGCTCCGGCCTCGGTCGCCGCCTCCTCGTCAGCCGTCGACCCCGCCGTCCTCCTCCGGCAGCCGCGCCCTGCCGGCGCCCTTTCGGCCACCGGATCCAGCCCCCTCGTCGCCCCGCGCTCCGGATCCGGCCGGCCCCATCTCCAGTGCCCTCGTCTTCCTCTCCGGCCGCCTTCTACCGCAACTCCGGCAAGAGCCCCGGCCATCCTCGGATTCCGTGCAACCAGAGGTTGACCCCGATTTTTGCCCAAGTCCCGAAATATTTCAGCATTTTCATCTCCTGTTCATCGCATCATAACTCCATGCACACTGCTCCGTTTTGTGCATGTAATATGTCAAATTGTTCGTTGTGAGATGATCTAGATTTCATTCCATTGTGTCATGTTCATTTGAGCTCATCTTGATGCCTGAATCATCGTTGCAAGAGTGGTATATGATGTTAATCTGCTGAAACTGTTAAAACTTGATGATTTTTCATTTTTGTTGCATTTGATGTGTGCATCCTATGAGCTTGATGTCTACATGTGTTTTGTACTACATCATGCCATCTTCATAGAGGTGCCATCCATGTATTTTTGTGGGTATTGTAATGAGTGCATCAAGCTTGTTAAGTAGGGTACTTGCTGTTGCTATTTTGCTAGGCTGAATCTGTTATTTCGTGAGGCTATGTAAACCTGCTGCTACAAGACATTCTATGCATAATCTGGATATGTTCACTAAGGATGATTTGTTATATATGCCATGCTCTATCCATACATGCCCATGGTTGAAATTATAGCTTGCTGTAGCTTATTGTAATCTTGCTCTCAAGTTGCTAAATAATGTTGCTGTCAGCCTGTTAACATTAAGTTCAGTTTTGCGATGTGCTTTGCTAGTGATCCATGCACCCTATGAACTTGATCCCATTCTTAGCTTCATAAACATGCCTTCTTACTGTTGGTTGCCTTTCCATGCCATGTATTGCTCTGTGATGAGCGGTACAAGCTCATCAACATGCCTACTTATTGTTGTTCCTCCCATGTATGAATCTGTCATATAACTTGCCATGTTTACATGGGTGCCATCATATCTTCTGATCCTTTTTGGCTCATGGTCAGTAAGGGACTTTTGTTCTATGTATTTAGTAGATTCATGCCATGCCTTTTTTTGCCATGTTAAGTTCCTGTAACATGTTGTTTGGTAGCTCTAAACATTGCAACCTGATGTCATTTCTGCAAAGTCTGAAACGGTTACTATATGCAATCTTGTCATGTGTTTTGGAGCATGTTCTAGTGATTTCTGGAGATAGCTCAGTGTTCATGTTTTGTTATGCTTTACCTGTACATCATGACCATGCCTTTTTTTTTCATATTGTGGTACTGTAGCATGTTGTTTTGGTGCTTGCTATATGCCTAGTTGCTGTTTTGGACAGATTGTGGTTATGACTTGTATAGTGTATGTGTTGAACCGTTGCTCCGTTTTGAGTGTGCTCTATATGAAACTTGCTTGATTTTGCATGTAGTTTCATATTATCATGTTGCATCCTTGTTTTGGTGTGTTTTCTTGATGTTTGTTTGCATTTTGCATCAATGCCATGTTTAACTTGTTTTGCTCATATCTTCTAGGCCGTAGCTCCGAACTAAATGAACTTTATATGTAACTTGACTAGAATCTCGTGTAGATCATTTTGGTGCATGTTAACTTGCTGTTTAACAACTTGAACATAAGGTTTATTCAGATCTGGACCAATTTTGAAATTTGCATATGAGGACTTACCGGAATTGTTATATGTTGTTTTCGGCCTCATTTAAACTTGCTTTGATGTGTTGTTATTGTTTGCATCACTTCTTGACATGAGGACCCTCACCTAGCCTTTGTCATGCATCATGCTTGGTTGTGCATCATGTCATGTTTATGTGTGGTGTGTTTACTATGTTGTGTGCTTCTTCTTGATAGTTCCCGTTTTGTTGCGATCGTGAGGATTCGTTCGTCTACACTTGGTTCATCTTCGTGGCTTCATCTTCTTCATGGACTCATTCTTCTTCCTTGCGGGATTTCAGGCAAGATGACCGCTACCCTGGATCTCACTACTATCATTGCTACGCTAGTTGCTTCGTTCTATCGCTTTGCTGCGCTACCTATCATTTGCTCTTCAAGCCTCCCAATTTGCCATGTCAGCCTCTAACCTTTTGCACCCTTCCTGGCAAACCATTGCTTGGCTATGTTACCGCTTTGCTCAGCCCCTCTTATAGCGTTGCTAGTTGCAGGTGAAGTTGAAGATTGCTCCATGGTGGACAGGATTATGTTGGGATATCACAATATCTCTTATTTAGTTAATGCATCTATATATTTGGTAAAGGGTGGAAGGCTCGGCCTTATGCCTGGTGTTTTGTTCCACTCTTGCCGCCCTAGCTTCCGTCATACCGGTGTTATGTTCCCGGATTTTGCGTTCCTTCCACGGTTGGGTGATTTATGGGACCCCCTTGACAGTTCGCTTTGAATAAAACTCCTCCAGCAAGGCCCAACCTTGGTTTTACCATTTGCCTCACCACCACCTTCATTTCCCCTGGGAGTAATTAACCCAAGGGTCATCTTTATTATAGCCCCCCCGGGCTAGTGCTTCTCTAAGTGTTGGTCCGAACTGAGTTGCCTGCGGGGCCACCTCGGGGAAACTTGAGGGTTGGTTTTACTTGTAGCTAGTCTTATCTGGTGTTGCCCTAAGAACGAGATATGTGCAGCTCCTATCGGGATTGTCGGCGCATCGGGCGGCTTTGTTGGTCTTGTTTTACCATTGTCGAAATGTGCTGTAAACCGGGATTCTGAGACTGATCGGGTCTTCCTGGGAGAAGGTATATCCTTCGTTGATCGCGAGAGCTTATCACGGGCTAAGTTGGGACACCCCTGCAGGGTATAAACTTTCCAAAGCCGTGTCCGCGGTTATGTGGCAAATGGGAATTTGTTAATGTCCGGTTGTAGATAACTTGACACCAGATCCGAATTAAAACGCATCAACCGCGTGTGTAGCCGTGATGGTCTCTTTTCGGCGGAGTCCGGGAAGTGAACACGGTTTTTGGATTATGTTTGACATAAGTAGGAGTTCAGGATCACCTCTTGATCATTGCTAGCTTCACGACCGTTCCGCTTGCTCTCTTCTCGCTCTTATTTGCGTATGTTAGCCACCATGTGTACTTAGTCGCTGCTGCAACCTCACCACTTTACCCCTTCCTTTCCCATTAAGCTTTGCTAGTCTTGATACCCATGGTAATGGGATTGCTGAGTCCTCGTGGCTCACAGATTACTACAACGACAGTTGAAGGTACAGGTTATGCGATGATCATGACGCGAGAGCGATGTTTGCTTGTTTTGGAGTTCTTCTTCTGCTGCTTCTTCGATCAGGAGATAGATTCCAGGTCAGCAGCCTGGGCTAGCAGGGTGGATGTCGTTTGAGTTTCTGTTTGTGTTTCATCCATAGTCGGATGGTGCTCTGATGTATTGTGATGTTGTATTCGTGTGGCATCGTATGCCTCTTGTATGTATCCCCATCTATTATGTAATATTGATGTAATGATATCCATCTTGCAAAAGCGTTTCAATATGCGGGTCTATCCTTGGTGGGACCTTCGAGTTCCTTTTGGATAGGGTTGCATATTGGGCGTGACAAGTTGGTATCAGAGCCTCAACCGACCCTAGGAGCCCCCTTGATTGATCGTGTAGTTTGGCCGTTGTTGAGTCTAGAAGAAAACTATCTTGGGTCTAGTTATATCGGAGAGTAGGAATTCTTTTTACTCCTTAGCCCCTTCGTCGATCTAGTGAGGAATCTTGATGTAGGTGTTTTGAATTACTCCTCTTCCCATTCAAATTTTTCTTTAGGTTCACACAGTTGGTTTTCCGAGCGTTGTTCCTCAGCTCCTTGCATCCGGTGCATTTCTTGTCAAGTTGATTCGACCCTCTCCGTTTTTGCAAGTTCAATCCTCAGTTGTTTTTTTCCCACCCGCCCACCCTTCCTCTTCTCGGAACCGGAGTCCGTAATCGAGTATCCATCCTACTCGTGCGAAGCATTTGCATTCTTTCAACCGGTGTTTTCCTCCTGAAGTAATTTAGTGGTTTGACGCGACCGGTTTTTTCCGGGTATTAATTTCCAGAAAATGGCCTTTGTGCTCACCAGCCCGTGGATAACTGTTAGCTGATGAGGCACCAACTTGATACAGAAATTCCAAGCAAAATACAACATATGTAGTACAAGACCATTCTGGCCTGTGAGTACAACAAATGGTTCTAGTGGTTGATGGCGGAAGCGGTCTGAAAACATCAGCGTCTATGGGACTCCATTTCCCACAGGAACAGCTGACCAGGCTTACTCCTATCCTCGCGAAGCTGCTATCACCGATGCTTAGGTTCCGGGGCTGTCATCACGTCGCTCCTCTCCGTGCAAGAAATCTGGCCAAGACAATAGCCAGGGGCAAGCCAGTGAGTACTTTGAATGTACTCGCAAACATTATGAACACTGGGATAATATACTGAAATTCATGCACTGAAATATTCTATGATCACATCGTCAGTCATAAATAAAGGTCTTTTATAGATGCAAGTAGGTTATTTATGTGCAACATGATATGCAATAATGGAGTGGAAATAAAACGCCACAGTCGGGCGTCTGTGCGACACCACATAAAGGGCTTATAAAGTAAATAAATAACAAGCAATGCCACAGTCGGGCGTCTTAGCGACACCACATAAAGGGCTTATAAAGTAAATAAATAACAAGCAATGCCACAGTCGGACGTCTGAGCGACACCACATAAAGGGATTATAAAGTAAATAAATAACAAGCAATGCCACAGTCGGGCGTCTCAGCGACACCACATAAAGGGCTAATAAAGTAAATAAATAACAAGCAATGCCACAGTCGGGCGTCTCAGCGACACCACATAAAGGGCTTATAAAGTAAATAAATAACAAGCAATGCCACAGTCGGGCGTCTCAGCGACACCACATAAAGGGCTTATAAAGTAAATAATCACAATGAATATCCAGGAGGTAGAACCATCGCAGGGATACTCAATAATTCAGATAACACAATGGGTTAGTCCATAATAAAAATAAACATAATTATCATGAGTCATTAGTCATGATCCACGTTCTGGTTTAGTTGTTTCTCCTCCGAAGACCGACACTAAGATCGACACTTGACCCATCCCAGACTGTAGTCCTTAAGCATGGACACGGCTATTCGAATAGATTTAATCTCTGCAGAGGGTGTACTCTTTACCCACGAGCAACGGATTCCATTAGTCCTTCGGGACTAATTCCGTCTACGGTCTTTTAATTGAAAACACACCTAACTTGCACACCAGCTTAACTCACCGGTGTCTGGAATCACCCACGACACCTGTCAATTAAAATTCTAAGTGGGGAGGCTACAACCTCGCGTAGCATGGGATCAAATTTATATCGCGCGCTCTAAGGGGTGGCCTCCCCTCTCGGTCCCAACCGGAAACACCCATGCCCCCGGACCAGGTGGCCTGCCTACCAGCTACAACCGGTATCTTCGACCATGGCCTCTCTGTACGGTGTGTGCTAGAAAGGGGTTGACGACTTACTGAACCATACCCTACTTGTTGTAGAGACAAGTGGTAGTACGAAACAAGTATGGGGGTTACTGGAACAAGACTCGATCTATGGTCGACTCAGGAGGTTTATAAGTTTCCTGCATGACATGCATAACTAAAATATTTCAACCAACAGAATCACCGCTCATTATACCTTACTGTGCCATACCGGACATAACTGTCCCGACGGAGACCGGCGACAAGCTCACGCCTACCCAAGGTAGAGGCTTTCCCGGATTTCTTTCCGGCATGCATGCAAGGCACATGAGGATGATCACCATCACAAGTATATTCATTTCCAACAACAAGGAAATCACTAATATGCATTCATGCAAAGGATCGTATCACCACATAAAATAACGAGTTTTCCGAAATAAGGTGGTGTTATAATCGTCTCAACCAACACATCAGAATTATTATGCCAGGGTTCAGGATGCTTGCCTTCAAGTTGTGGAAAGGCATGTTGCACTCCAAAACTTTTGAAAGCTTCCTTCTCTCTCTCCAAAATCCCTATTTTCAAAAATACTCAAACGACACATACCTTAAAAACAGCACAAAAAAGTTGTCTGATTTTTTTTCAAATAAATCTTAAAATAAACTAGACAATATTTGAGAGAGGTAGGAAAAAGAATCAACTCATTTGGAGTTGTATTTAAAAAGTTAAGCTCAGTCAAAGTTTTTGGCAAAAACTGTTTTTAAAATAAAACAGAAAAAGAAAAACGTTTCGAATATACGCACACGTCGAAGACGTACTTTGAGAATGCGCCTCCACTTAATACACGTGGTGGCAGGGCTGGGTCACTGACAGTGGGCCTGCCTGGCCCACTATTCAGGTTTGACCAGTCGCCCTCCCTCCTCTTCCTCTGCCCGAGCAGGGTGCGGGACTCCGGCGATCGTCGCCGGCGAACGGCGGGTCCTTGCGGGGAGCTGAGAGCGGGGATGGATCCAAGGATCAAGGGCGGTCCTTCCGGTGGTTATAGGGTCGTCGGGGGTGGAGGGAATCGCCGTCGACGAGCTTCGCGGCGGCCGGCGGCTTCAGGAGTAAAGTGGATTTGTGGCTTCGGTGGCTCTCCATCGCAGCTGGGGGTCTGGGCGGCTCCGCAAGATGGAGTGGAGTCTGTTGGTGGTGTTGGGAGGGCCGGGGAGACTCTGGTTATGACGAACGGAGCCGGGAGGCGGCGGTGGCCGAACTGGCCGGAGTCGGTGAAGACGGCCTCTTCCCCCTCAATTGACGGCAACGGGGGCACTAGGAGGATGGTGAGAGGCTGTCTGCGTGCGGGGATGAGCTCGGGGCTCCTTAAGTAGACTCGCCAAGGCGGTTCCGTGGCGGCCGGGGATAAGGTTGCCGGCGACCGTCTTTCTGTAGCTATGGCGACGTGGCGGCGACGCGTGCTAGGGGACGAGGCTGCGGATGAGCTGGAGATGCTTAAGGGGGCAGCTGGCGAGCGCTGGTGGCTTGGGCGGCACCGACCGAGGCAGGGGCATACTGCGGACGCCGGCGTGCCGCCAAGGGCTCTGACAGCGGTGCTGTAGGGCACCAGGGCCTGCTTGGCGTGATGCCGTGAGAACGGGAGTGCGTGGCGCGGCTCTGCAGTGAGGGCAAAAACCAGGGGCGCGACGTGTCGGCTCGGGCGTGACATGTGCAATACGCATGCTCTGCTCGCGCCCAGAGCATGCACGGGATGTGTTCGATAAAATGCCGGGGCATGCTAGAGGTCTCGGGTGAGGTTGGCAAGCAACAGAACTAGGTTAGTGATAGAGGGAAGATCAAGGGACAAGGTGGTTTGGTCAAGAGACTAATTTCATAGTGCAAATAAAAACTCATGCCAAATCTGTCCATGCTCTCAAGATGTTTGACAAAAATGCCATAGGCACCTAGGCATTTCTTGGGGTGGTAAAAACTTCCAGATGGTGGTCTCATTAGATGCATAAGAGGGTGGTGAGGTTAGTTTGTGAAAAGCACAAACTTGTTAGTGCAAGATTTGCAGAACTTCAATTCTGGACAGAAGGTAAATGGCATTGCTTTATGAACCAAAAATGATCCAATGGGTGCATGCTCCTGGACTTAGGGGTTTAGCAGGGAGGACTATAGGTAGGAGAAGGAATCAAGGATAAAGGAGCAACTTAAGAAGTAGTTGCTGTACAAATCCTCAAGTTGGGCCAGTATGGAAAAGAGATTGATTCACTCAAATTCTCCAAAGAACAACACTAGGTTTTTGCATAAAGTTGAATCATATGCTACTACTAACATCCCATAATTTTGGTGGAAGCTAGAAAGAAATATTTAAATAGGTTGTAGTGCAAATTTGCCCACTGGACCAGATTTGAAAATATGGTGTAGAGCTCAAAATATTCAATGAATGAAATATCTTTTTGCATAAAAGTGATTTAGAAACATCACATGACATCTCCAAATTTTGGTGGGATTTTTAAAAGAATTTATCAAATGGTTGTAGTTCAAATAGGACCACAAACCATGGAAAAACCATTTTTACAGGAATAAAGATCAGGGAAATAATTTTATAATTAACTCCTCTGATAAAAAGAAAAGTTTATTTGAGGGGGTAAGAGAGTCCAATAAAATTGGGAAGTTTTTTCACTTGAGGTAAAAACTCCATGATAATAAAAAAAGAATTGTTTCAAAAATCAAAAGTGAGCCCAGAAAATAAAAGTTTTAATTTCCTGGCAAAATTTTAATTAACAAAACAAGGTTAAAATTTTGGGGTGTCACATGGTTTTCCCCTTCCAAGTTGCCTTTGTTTTCCCGCCCTCCCACCCTTTCTTCTTCCCGGAGTCTGAGTCTGTTTCGAGCATCAATTTCATTCGTTCAGAGCTTTTTCAGTCTTCCCTCAATTATTTCAACCGGTGAATTCTCGCCTCATTCGTTATTCTTCATCTCTTTTTCTTTTCCGGTCGATTCAATTCAAGTTTTTCGGTAGTGATTATATTCTTTTCCTCGGCTCAAGTGTTCTCCTTGCTCGTTCGTCTCTCGCCAGTTTAATCATTCCGGAGTTCAAGACATCTCAGGAGATTCGTCTGCGTTCCAATTAATTCGAGGTTGTCACCTCATTCAAATATTTCAATTGTCCCGGTGCATCATCTATCTGTTCATCATCCCTTTCCAATGGTGTTATCTCTTCAGTGGGCCCTAACCCACAGGTCTTTTCCTAGTATCTTACCTGACTCTTCTAATTCCCCCGGAGTTATTCTCAATTCTTTTCAATAGTGACGTAAGAATGGATTCCATCATTCACATGCCTTGTCAAGATCGATTTCAAATCATTTCATTGTTGGCTCAACCCCTCCGCTTCTCATCCTCCCGGAGTATCCCAGTAATTTTGGTGGTGTTTCTCGTCATCATTTGCAGATTGAAGAAGAGTTTTCCTCTAAATCTTGGCCATTCTCACGAAGATTCGTGTTTCTAGCTTCATGTTATCCTCTCGAATTATTCCATTTCTCAGATATTGTTTTCTTACCCATCCGGAGTATGTCAGTAGTTGTTTTCCCGTTTCTTTTCACCGGAGGCCATCATTCCAGTTATCGTTCTCTATTTACCCCGGTGCTTCGTTCAAGTGTTCTTTAATCAGTTCATGATCTCTTTGTTCTTTTGCATTTAAATCCCCTCTAGCTTATTTGTTCTTCTAATTCTTCCCAGTGATTCATTCTCTTTCATCAGTCATTTTCGAATTCTTACGGTGGTTCATTCAAGATTCTTTTTCCTTGATTATCAAATTAATTCATTCGTTCTTTCCAAATCCTACAGGTGGTTCAAAAAGACTTTCTCAAATTTTCGTGCTATAGCCCCCCTTAATCTTTTCCAACACGAATAAGTAGTATGCAAACCCATTGTTTGTCATCAATTTAATTTGATGAAGGATAAGCATACAATAAATCTTATTCTTATTTCCTTAAAGTGAGTAATCCCTTCCTTCGGAGTTTGTTCTTGATGAATACATTCTAGTTTCAAGTGTTTCATCTTTTCTTTTCCGGAGTTCAAATTTCCTCGGCCATTTCGTCGGAACCCCCATCTAAATCATCGCAAGCTTTAATCTTATTCTTTCATCCTTCATCCTATCTCATCATCTTTTGTCACCGGAGTTCTTCATCGTGGTTCTTCATGATTTAATTCATTCTTCTAGAGTTCATCAAGATTTTGTTGGTGGAGTTCAAGTATCTTTCTTCTCACATCTCGGAGTGCAATTACTTCTCCGTATTCTTTTGGAAGTGGAGTTTTGCATTTCTTCGTTCTTCTCAGCTATTTAATCTTTTCTGCTCGTGGTCGATTATCACCTCATAATTTTGAGATGTTATCCGTAAGTCCACGACAAGCTTATTCTTTTCGTTGTTAATTTTCTCAACAATTTCGTTCAATCCTTTCTTCTAAAGATGCTTTCAATTTCATTTCTGGCACAAGTTGTCATTTTCTTCTCCGTTCTTTTCATTCAACTCTTTCAATTCTTTCCGGAGGTTTTTGTGTCATGTGTTCATCAAGTATCATTCCATCCTCTCAAGCTTGTGTTCTATTCCTCCATGTTTCAGCCGGAGTGCTGCCTAAATCCTTTTCAATCTTATTCGTTTCTTATCTAGTTCTAACCGGAGTGGTTTCATAGTCTATCTGATTCCGTGAGCTTTCGATTCTCGTCATTCCTCTCTTCTTCTCGAGTGCTATCGATTCTTTCCTTATCTCTTGAGTTCTTGTTTCACCCCATCCCTTTTTTCCCTTGCGTCTCGGTCCTAAGATCTCGGGACGAGATCTCTTGTTAGTGGAGGAGTGTTGTAACACCCCGGATTCGTTGCGCCAGGTGTCTGCCAGTTATTCGCCGTCCTTGCCATGTCATTTGCTTGCGTGTTGCATATTTCCATGTCATCATGTGCATCTCATTTTGCATACATGTTCATCTCACGCATCCGAGCATTTTCCCCGTTGTCCGTTTTGCGATCCGACACTCCTATGTCCTCCGGCGTCCCCCTTTTGCCTCTTGTTGTGAGTGGGTGTTAAACATTCTCGGAATGGACCGAGGTTTGCTAAGCGGCCTTGGTATAGCACCGGTAGACCGCCTGTCAAGTTTCGTGCCATTTGGAGGTCGTTTGATACTCCAACGGTTAACCGGGTAACCGTATTAGCCTCTTTTATGTGCAGCCCAACACCCCTCCAAACTGGCCCAAAACCCATCTAAGTCCCCTCCATGCTCTCGGTCGTTCGATCATGATCGTGTGGGCAAAAACCGTGCCTCATTTGGACTCTCCTAGCTCCCAGAAACTATAAATATGCCCTCCCCCCCGAAATTCGCGGATGAATCCCCCCAAAACCCTAGCCTCCACCTACCTCGCGCCGCCGGACAAATCCGTCCGCGTCGGACATGTCCGCCGGCCACGTCGCCCGACCAATGGCAACGTGCCACGTCAGCATCCCCGGTGCCTGCAGCCAGTCCCGGGGCGCCACGCGTCCCAGCAGCCCCTCCTCGCCGCTGAGGCCCGCCGAGCCCATCTGGGGCCCGCGGGGCCCATCCCCCGCCGTTGTCCGGCCCGCGCGTCACGCCGCCAGCGCCGCCGCGCGCCTCCCGTGCTAGCTCCGCCGCGGTGCCCTCCCCGCCGGCCACCGTCTCCGCTCGCCGGAGCTGCTGGTCGCGCCGCCGCCGCTCGTCCTTCGCCGGCCGCGCGCCCGCGCTTGGTCCCCGGCCTGTGCGCCGTCCGCCGCCTCACCGGCTCCCGCGGGAGCTGCGCCGCCCGCGCCCGAGGCACCCCGCCTCCCGCGCCGGCCGCGGTCGCCGCCTCCTCGTCGGCCGTCGACCCCGCCGTCCTCCTCCGGCAGCCGCGCCTCGCCGGCGCCCTTCCGACCACCGGATCCGGCGCCCCTCGTCGCCCCGCGCTCCGGATCCGGCCGGCCCCATCTCCGACACCCTCTTCTTCCTCTCCGGCCGCCTTCTACGGCAACTCCGGCGAGAGCCCCGGCCATCCTCGGATTCCGTGCAACCAGAGGTTGACCCCGATTTTTGCCTAAGTCCCGAAATATTTCAGCATTTTAATCTCCCGTTCATCGCATCATAACTGCATGCATACTGCTCCGTTCTGTGCGTGTAATATGTCAAATTTTTCATTGTGAGATGATCTACATTTAATTACATTGTGTCATGTTCATTTGAGCTCATCTTGATGCCCGAATCATCGTTGCAAGAGTGGTATATGATGTTAATCCTCTGAAACTGTTAAAACTTGATGATTTGTCATTTTTGTTGTATTTGATGTGTCCATCCTATGAGCTTGATGTCTACATGTGTTTTGTATTACATCATGCCATCTTCACAGTGGTGCCATCCATGTATTTTTGTGGGTCTTGTAGTGAATGCATCAAGGTTGTTAAGTAGGGTACTTGCTGTTGCTATTTTGCTAGGCTGAATCTGTTATTTCGTGAGGCTATGTAAATCTGCTGCTACAAGTCAGTCTATGCATAATCTGGAGATGTTCAATAAGGATGATTTCTTATACATGTCATGATCTATCCATCCATGCCCCTGGTTGAAATTATAGCTTGCTGTAGCTTGTTGTAATCTTGCTCTCAATTGCTAAATAATGTTGCTGTCAGCCTGCTAACATTAAGATCAGTTTTGCCATGTACTTTTCTAGTGATCCATGCATCCTATGAACTTGCTCTTGCCATGCTTAGCTTCATAAACATGTCTTCTTACTTTTGGTTGCCTTGCCATGTCATGTATTGCTCTTTAATGAGTGGTACAAGCTCATCAACATGCCTACTTATTGTTGTTCCTGCCATGTATGAATGTGTCATATAACTTGCCATGTTTACATGGGTGCCATCATATCTTCTGATCCTTTTTGGCTCATGGTCAGTAAGGGACTTTTGTTCTATGTATTTAGTATATTCATGCCATGCCTTTGTTTGCCATGTTAATTTACTGTAACATGTTGTTTGATAGCTCTAAACATTGCAACCTGATGTCATTTCTGCAGAGTCTGAAACTGTTATTATATGCAATCTTGCCATGTGTTTTGGAACATGTTCTACTGATTTTTGGATATAGCTCAGTGTTCATGTTTTGTTATGATTTACCTGTACATCATGACCATGCCTTTTGTTTTCATATTGTGGTACTGTAGCATGTTGTTTTGGTGCTTGCTATATGCCTAGTTGTTGTTTTGGACAGATTATGGTTATGACTTGTATAGTGTATGTGTTGAACCGTTGCTCCGTTTTGAGTGTGCTCTATATGAAACTTGCTTGATTTTGTATTTAGTTTCATATTATCATCTTGCATCCTTGTTTTGGTGTGTTTGCTTGATGTTTGTTTGCATTTTGCATCAATGCCATGTTTAACTTGTTTTGCTCATATCTTCTAGGCCGTAGCTCCGAAATAAATGAACTTTATATGTAACTTGACTAGAATCTCGTGTAGATCATTTTGGTGCATGTTAACTTGCTGTTTAACAACTTGAACATATGGTTTATTCAGATCTGGACCAATTTCGAAATTTGCATACGAGGACTTACCGGAATTGTTATATGTTGTTTCCGGCCTCATTTAAACTTGCTTTGATGTGTTGTTATTGTTTGCATCACTTCTTGACATAAGTAGCCTCACCTAGCCTTTGTCATGCATCATGTCATGTTTATGTGTGGTGTGTTTACTATGTTGTGTGCTTCTTCTCGATAGTTCCCGTTTTGTTGCGATCGTGAGGATTCGTTCGTCTACGCTTGGTTCGTCTTCGTGGCTTCATCTTCTTCATGGACTCGTTCTTCTTCCTTGCGGGATTTCAGGCAAGATGACCGCTACCCTGGATCTCACTACTATCATTGCTACGCTAGTTGCTTCGTTCTATCGCTTTGCTGCGCTACCTATCATTTGCTCTTCAAGCCTCCCAATTTGCCATGTCAGCCTCTAACCTTTTGCACCCTTCCTAGCAAACCATTGCTGGGCTATGTTACTGCTTTGCTCAACCCCTCTTATAGCGTTGCTAGTTGCAGGTGAAGTTGAAGATTGCTCCATGGTGGACAGGATTATGTTGGGATATCACAATATCTCTTATTTAATTAATGCATCTATATATTTGGTAAAGGGTGGAAGGCTCGGACTTATGCCTGGTGTTTTGTTCCACTCTTGCCGCCCTAGTTTCCGTCATACCGGTGTTATGTTCCCGGATTTTGCGTTCCTTACGCGGTTGGGTGATTTATGGGACCCCCTTGACAGTTCGCTTTGAATAAAACTCCTCCAGCAAGGCCCAACCTTGGTTTTACCATTTGCCTCACCACCACCTACATTTCCCTTGGGAGTAATTAACCCAAGGGTCATCTTTATTATAGCCCCCCCGGGCCAGTGCTTCTCTAAGTGTTGGTCCGAACTGAGCTGCCTGCGGGGCCACCTCGGGGAAACTTGAGGGTTGGTTTTACTCATAGCTAGTCTTATCCGGTGTTGCCCTGAGAACGAGATATGTGCAGCTCCTATCGGGATTGTCGGCGCATCGGGCGGCTTTGCTGGTCTTGTTTTTCCATTGTCGAAATGTCTTGTAAACCGGGATTCCGAGACTGATCGGGTCTTCCTGGGAGAAGGTATATCCTTCATTGATCGCGAGAGCTTATCATGGGCTAAGTTGGGACACCCCTACAGGGTATAAACGTTCGAAAGCCGTGCCCGCGGTTATGTGGCAGAAGAGAATTTGTTAATGTCCGGTTGTAGATAACTTGACACCAGATCCGAATTAAAACACATCAACCACGTGTGTAGCCGTGATGGTCTCTTTTCGGCGGAGTCCGGGAAGTGAACACGGTTTTTGGGTTATGTTTGACGTAAGTAGGAGTTCAGGATCACCTCTTGATCATTGCTAGCTTCACGACTATTCCGCTTGCTCTCTTCTCGCTCTTATTTGCATATGTTAGCCACCATATATGCTTAGTCGCTGCTGCAACCTCACCACTTTACCCCTTCCTTTCCCATTAAGCTTTGCTAGTCTTGATACCCATGGTAATGGGATTGCTGAGTCCTCGTGGCTCATAGATTACTACAACGACAGTTGTAGGTACAGGTTATGCGATGATCATGACGCCAGAGCGATGTTTGCTTGTTTTAGAGTTCTTCTTCTGCAGCATCTTCGATCAGGGGATAGGTTCCAGGTCGGCAGCCTGGGCTAGCAGGGTGGATGTCATTTGTGTTTCTGTTTGTGTTTCATCCGTAGTCGGATGGTGCTCTGATGTATTGTGATGTTGTATTCATGTGGCATTGTATGCCTCTTGTATGTATCCCCATCTATTATGTAATGTTGATGTAATGATATCCACCTTGCAAAAGCGTTTCAATATGCGGGTCTATCCTTGGTGGGACCTTCGAGTTCCTTTTGGATAGGGTCGCATATTGGGCGTGACAAGAAACCTATGGGAAGGATTAATGATGTTCTTATTGTTGCAAATAGGAATTATGTGCCCATATATTTCATCGTTCTTGATATAGAGTGCAATTTTTCATGTCCTATAATTCTTGGTAGACCTTTCCTTAGAATGATTGGTGCAATTATTGATATGAAGGAAGGGAATATTAGATTCCAATTTCCATTAAGTAAAGGCATGGAACACTTTCCTAGAAAGAAAGTCAAATTACCTTATGAATCTATTATGCGAGCCACTTATGAATTGAATGCCAAAGTTGGCAATACTTAGATCTATTCTCGCTTTTATGCCTAGCTAGGGGCGTTAAACGATAGCGCTTGTTGGGAGGCAACGCAATTTTATTTTTTTCCTTGCTTTTTTGCTTCTGTTTTATAATAAATAATTCATCTAGCTAATGTTTAGATGTGGTTTTCTGTTTTAATTAGTGTTTGTGCCAAGTAAAACCTATAGGATAACCTACATTGATAATTAATTTGATTCTGCTGAAAAACAGAAACTTTTGCGCGCATGAGAATAATTTTAATAAATCACAGAAGCTGGAAGTTGCCACGTGAGTAGTGATCTACCGAAAGATTTTAACTCGACACGTATATACTGGAAGCTACGTGTAATTAAGTGAACTGCTAGAAGCTTTTAACCCAACAGGTATATATGCTTCCACTACCGGAAGCTTTTAGCTCACGTGACAACTACGACAGAACAGGAAGTATTTTCCTCTAGTTAAACACAACCTGAGATAGTTGCAGCTGGTTTGCCTGCTGGCACGTAAGCAAGAGGTTCGCAGTTCCAAACCCCACTCAAGACCCGCATTGTACTTCTTTCTTCGACCCACTGTCTCGTAGAACCTGCATAGAGAGAGAGAGAGTGAGTTGGTTGACTGGTCAAACCAATGAAATACGGAGCTATACCGTCCGACAATGACCGTATAATCACCTCAACACGTATATAGTGATCGTATTGATCGTATTCTCAAGTACATTGACCAAAGTGAGCTTATAGGATACGAATTTGCTAAAACTTATTCAACTGAGAAAGAAAATGGTTCTTTTGTTTGTCGGGCCGGGAGAAACACGGGGGGGGGGGGGGGGGGGGGGGGGGAGCGAGTTGTTTGTTTCGGGCTGGGCCGCCCCGTTTTTTGTTTGTGCTTTTAGAATGCGAACGGTCTAACCCTTTCCCATCGACTGCTGATGTTGTCTCTCTCCTCGCGTCTCTTCCCCTTTCCCATCGGCTGCCTTCTTCCCCAGCAACGACGCTCTCACATCTGATTTCACTGTAAGCTTGGAACGGCTTGGTGGCTTCTAGCAAGAGAGATGGCAGGGGAGGCCGACGATGTGAGTGTTTGTCTCCTCTTCTTGTTCTTTTTTTAGATTTGTTTTTTGCATTCTAGGGTTTGTTCCTCTATTTTTGTTTTGATGTAGTTCATCATTATCCTGATGGTGGTTAGGGGGTGGTGTTTTATATGAGAGACCTACGTTAGGGCATGTTCGGTTAATCCCCACCGCAACGGGATTGGAGAGGAATGGAAGGATTTGAGGTGGATTTTGAGTTGCTGGGGATTTAATCCCTTTTCCAATCCCCTTCAAAACCTTTTGAAATGCTATGAAACCGGACAAGGCATTGGGGGGAATGTTGTTGAGTGTGGAATGCACACATTTTTTTAGAGTGAAATAAAATGTTTTTTGATTGTGGCCATAGGTTCAGATCCTGCCCTTTATGTATTTGGGCATGTTCATATAGCTGCTGAATAGTAAGCAGACTAGTTTTAGAGCCTGCTGCTTAGTTTTTTTGTGCTCATCTTTTTTAGATTCTTGTTTGTTATACTGTATGTAGCAAATAGCACACATATTGCAGACTAGAGTTTTCTGTTTTGTTTGTTTTGTTTGTATTTTTGAATGTATCAGCTAGCATTTTCAGTTTTTGTAATTGAGAGTATGTACATTCATAGCACGCACGTACGTACAGTGGAGTGTCATACGTGTTGTATGTCCTTGTTGTTGGCTTCACCGTGCCGCCGTGCTGTGACTATTTCCTTCTTCATTGATCTGCATCTAGCGGCTGCGACTTTCCAAGTGTGTCCGCCTTGCTGAAAGTCTGCACCGTTAACTGTCAGCCACGCATTGCACGAGCGTATGTGCCGGTGTGTGCCGGTATGTGCCGGTGCGTACTGAGTTGAATGCCACCTTCTTCTGCAATCCAGGCCAGGTGTACCCTCCCATCGCCCGTGCTTACCGAACCCAATGATATGAAACTAACCTTTCTATCCAGCCCGGTCACTTGGGTGGAGCTGGTGCACTATCCAGACCATGAGCCTTTGAAGATATCGAAGACCGGCTCCTCTACAGCTGCCGACATGGAGCGCAAGTTCCTGCTAACATTGAGTTGTTTGTTTTTGTTTGTTTTTCTGAATGTATCAGCTAACATTTTTAGTTTCCCTAATTTATAGTCTGTACATTCATGTACTTCTAGCTCATTTATATAGGGCATCACTTCTAGGACCCAGTTTGTCATCTTCAGTTCCAATCTTTGTTAGTCATTCATTTTCTTAGAATCGCGAATATAATTCTTCCATTTGAGATCATGGAAGTTATTTTCTTTTGCAGTGGGGATAGTGAGATATTATATGTGTGCTTGTGGAGTTCATTCAGCACAACTTCTATTTTGTTTGTTTTTTTGTCCTAGCATACGGGTGTTTTTTTGTTCGAGTAACTATGGCGCGCTACCGCTTTCTCTTGAATATGATTTCAGACATCACTGTGATTCTTTATTCTTCTTTGGGCCTTTTTTTCCCTGAAGTTAGAACCATGCTTCTGCGGCTGTTCTTTTTCCTTCTTTTTGTTTAAACTTCATAAGTACTCTAGAATCTTATTCACACATCGTCTGGAATTTTGTGGGGCATCGGCTTGAGTCTGTATAATATCCACAGTTTAGTAAGATGGACTTTTATGTTTATTGTTCCTGTGTGACAACGTCGTTTTTTACCCGGTGTCTGATTTGTGCTGGTGGAGGCCCTTTTTTTAGCCTCCTCATGCACGTATTTCTGGAAGCTTAGTTCGGTGATGCCCAGAGCAAGAGGGAATATGCCAATTTTTCTCATGAACAATTTTTTTGCATTAATAAGTGCATATACCTATTGTAATTATAGAGCTTTTGCAAATTTGCTTGACTAAAAGAATACTTGTTTTTTTTTCCTTTTTTCTCTTCTCAGGTTTTGTCTTGTGAGCTATGTGGGAACTTTTGCCATGGCGGTGCTGACAACAACTTCAAGATCGACATTCGTGATGAGTTCCTGTCTAAAGCGGTAATTGGGCTGATTTTTTTCCATGTGCAATTTTTTTCTTTTTTGCTTCATGTCAGCTTTTTCTTTAATAAGTATGTCAATTTTTTTATTGCTGTTTGGAATGTCATCGTTAGTGATGACTTGGGACTGGGGGAAGACCATGCAACTAGGGTTTCTAGTTAACTCATTGGTTATACTGTCATATCATTGATTTGTTTGTTCTTTTCAGAATAGTTTGGTTGATTACGTCATTGCTAGTTCTGTAGTATCTTAGTTTTTTAACGAAATTGTTATCCTGATTGTACAAGTTACGGTCAGAATGCTTTGCGTATTTTGCCATGGATGGTCGCGCTCTTTTTGTATTAAGTAATGTATTTCTATGTTATGTACAGTTTCCTAATTATTATTTTTCTTTTCTTTTTACTTTTTTTTGTAGACTGTCCAATGCAATGCAAGAGTCTATGTCAATGGCGTTACCGGCGACTACATGCGTTTTGAAGACCATGGACGCAAGTACTCTGTCGATATCGTGAAGGGGGCACACATGACCATGATCAAGGGGAGTGGCTGGAAGAAATTCACTTCTGACTTTTCTCTTCAGAAGGGTGTTGTGGTCATTTTTGACTTGGACAGGCATCCCCTCCAGGCATATGTTGTTGTTCAAAGTGTTGACTTGGACATAGTTGAAGGAAGCTCTTCAGACGGGGATGCTGATGAAGAGATTATAGATGTAGACATCTTAGATGTGGATGAAGAAGGTGGCGACATAAAGATCGAGTATACAAGGGGTCTGATGACCCACAAGTATAGGGGATCTATCGTAGTCCTTTCGATAAGTAAGAGTGTCGAACCCAACGAGGAGCAGAAGGAAATGATAAGCGGGTTTCAGCAAGGTATTCTCTGCAAGTACTAAAATAAGTGGTAACGGATAGTTTTGTGATAAGATAAATGGTAACGAGCAAAAAGTAACAAAAGTAAATAAAGTGCAACAAGGTAGCCCAATCCTTTTTGTAGCAAAGGACAAGCCTGGACAAACTCTTATAATAGGAAAAGCGCTCCCGAGGACACATGGGAATATCATCAAGCTAGTTTTCATCACGCTCATATAATTCGCGTTCGGTACTTTGATAATTTGATATGTGGGTGGACCAGTGCTTGGGTACTGCCCTTACTTGAACAAGCATCCCACTTATGATTAATCTCTATTGCAAGCATCCGCAACTACAACAAAAGTATTAAGGTAAACCTAACCATATCATGAAACATATGGATCCAAATTAGCCCCTTACGAAGCAACACATAAACTAGGGTTTAAGCTTCTGTCACTCTAGCAACCCATCATCTACTTATTACTTCCCAATGTCTTCCTCTAGGCCCAAATAATGGTGACGTGTTATCTAGTCGATGTTCACATAATACCACTAGATGTTAGACAACATACATCTTATCAAAATATCGAACGAATACCAAATTCACATGACTACTAATAGCAAGACTTCTCCCTTGTCCTCAGGAACAAACGTAACTACTCACAAAGCATATTCATGTTCATAATCAGAGGGGTAATAATATGCATAAAGGATATGAACATATGATCTTCCACCAAATAAACCAACTAGCATCAACTACAAAGAGTAATCAACACTACTAGCAACCTACTAGCACCAATCCCGGACTTGGAGACAAGAATTGGATACAAGAGATGAACTAGGGTTTGGAGATGAGATGGTGCTGGTGAAGATGTTGATGGAGATTGCCCTCTCCCGATGAGAGGAGCGTTGGTGATGATGATGGCGATGATTTCCCCCTCCCGGAGGGAAGTGTCCCCGGCAGAATAGCTCTGCCGAAGCACTAGATTGGTTCCGCCAAGGTTCCGCCTCGTGGCGGCGGAGTCTCGTCCCGAAAGGTTGCTTCTTATTTTTTCCTCATCCAAAAACTTCATATAGGAGAAGATGGGCGTCGGAGAGCCACCAGGGGGCCCACGAGGTAGGGATGCGCGCCCAGGGGGGAGGGGCGCGCCCCCACCCTCGTGAGCAGGGTGTGGGCCCCCTGGCCTTCATCTTTGGCGACGATTTTTCTTTATTTATTTTAAGATATTCCGTGGAGTTTCAGGACTTTTGGAGTTTCGCAGAATAGGTCTCTAATATTTGCTCCTTTTCCAGCCAGAATTCCGGCTGCCGGCATTCCCCCTCTTCATGGTAAACCTTGTAAAATAAGAGAGAATAGCCATAAGTATTGTGACATATCGTGAAATAACAGCCCATAATGCGATAAATATCAATATAAAAGCATGATGCAAAATGGACGTATCAACTCCCCCAAGCTTAGACCTCGCTTGTCCTTAATCGAAAAGCCGATAACAATAAATATGTCCTCATGTTTAGAAGTAGAGGCGTCGATAAAAATAAAATATGGACATGAAGGCATCATCATTATTTTCATAACAGCAACACATATAGATTTGTCATATGATTACTTATGTTCAAGTGATGATCTTTTCACAAAGCCAAAGTATGAATCATAAACCTTATTGAGCACCAACAATTTACACCCTCAGTCATTGAAGCAATTGCAATTTATCATAACATCGGAAAGAGTCTATGTCAGAGCTTAAAAGCAAGTCCACATACTCAACTATCACTTAGTCCTTCATAATTGCTAACACTCACGCAATACTTGTGGTTACGGAGTTTTAATCGGACACAGAGAAAGATAGGGGCTTATAGTTTTTCCCCACAACCTTTTACCTCAAGGGTAATGTCAACAATAATAATTCATGCTCCCCCACATCCAATTAGACATATGTATCATGTTCTTTCCAACATGTTGAGCTTGCCAAAGGATAAAATGAAAAAGGAAAGGTGAAGATCACCGTGACTCTTGCATAAGGTAGAGGATAATAGTAAAAGATAGGCCCTTCGCAGAGGGAAGCAGAGGTTGCCATGCGCTTTTATGGTTGGATGCACAAAATCTTAATGCAAAAGAACGTCACTTTATATTGCCCCTTGTATGTGAACCTTTATTATGCAGTCCGTCACTTTTATTGCGTCCATAACAAGTTCGTACAAAGCTTATTTCTCTGCACTAATAAGTCATGCATATTTAAAGAGCAATTTTATTGCTTGCACCGATGACAACTTACTTGAAGGATCTTACTCAATCCATAGGTAGATATGGTGGACTCTCATGGCTAAACTCGTTTAAGGGTATTTGGAAGCACAAGTAGTATCTCTACTTGGTGCTGAGAATTTGGCTAGCATGAGGGGGAAAGGCAAGCTCAACACGGCAGAGGATCCATGACAACATACTTTATCTCGGATGTAAGAAAACATAACTCATTATGTTGTCTTCCGTGTCCAACCTCAACTCTTTAGTATGTCATATTTTAATGAGTGCTCCCAATCATAAAAGATGTCAATGATAATATATCTATATGTGAAACCTCTCTTTCCTTATTACTTCCTATTAATTGCAACGATGACCAAAGCTATATTTGCCAACTCCCGACAACTTTTAATCATCATACTCTTTCTATGTGAAGTCATTACTTTCAACAAGATCAATATGAACTCTTTTATTCTTTTTGTTCCCCTTTTTTTTTCTAATCACCCAAGATCATGGCAAAGTAATCAAGCCCTTGACTCAACACTAATCTTTATTATATATAGCTCACGGACTCGATTGCATAGAGGGATCATAAAGCAAAAACTCAAAACTAGATCGTCCCATGACTTTATTCTACTAAATCAAGATACTACTAATAGGATTGAACTAAAAAAACGGTAAAGATAGGAGTTGTGATGGTGATACGATACCGGGGCACCTCCCCCAAGCTTAGCAGTTGCCAAGGGGAGTGCCCATACCCATGTGATTATGTCTCCTTCTTTGTTGTTGGCGGTGGAGGTGTTGTTGATGATGCAAGCTTGTCGTCCACCTTCCATGGCATAGTCTCACCCTCATAGAAGGATGATCGAGTCTTCGGAATCCTCCGATCTGCAACGGAAACAGCTCGAAACAAAAACAGAGGATATTTGCGTGATACGGTCGTCAAAACCTTCTGGAGAATATATAATGATTTTTTACCGACCAAAATATGTATCATGCAAGAAAACGGAGTCCGGAGGGCACACGAGGTGCTCATGAGGTAGGGGCGCACGCCCAGGGGGGTAGGGCGCGTCCTCCACCCTCATGGAGGCCCCGTGTCCTCCCCAGACTGCTACTTATTTTTCTATTTTTCTAAATATTCCAAAACGGAGAAATATTGCCTTAGAATTTACTTTGGGGTCGGTTTACTTACCGTACCACATACCTATTCCTTTTCGGAGTCTGGAACATTCTGGAAAGTGTACCTTATGTATTCCTCCGGGGTTACGGTTTCAATAATATTAGTTTCAACATTTATAGGATTACCTGAGATGTAGTGTTTGATCCTTTGACCGTTTACCACCTTCGGATTTGTGCCTTCGAAGTTGTTGATTTTTATGGCACCGGAATGATAGACCTCCTCGATAATGTAAGGGCCTTCCCATTTAGAGAGAAGCTTTCCTGCAAAAAAATCTTAAACGAGAGTTGTATAGCAATACATAATCACCTACATTAAACTCACGCTTTTGTATCCTTTTGTCATGCCATCTTTTAACTTTTTCTTTAAACAACTTGGCATTTTCATAGGATTGGGTTCTCCATTCATCAAGTGAGCTAATATCAAATAACCTCTTCTCACCGGCATGTTTGAAATCATAGTTGAGCTCTTTAATAGCCCAATATGCCTTATGTTCTAGTTCAAGAGGTAAGTGACATGCTTTTCCATAAACCATTTTATACGGAGACATACCCATAGGATTCTTATATGCAGTTCTATAGGCCCATAATGCATCATCAAGTTTCTTGGACCAATTCTTTCTAGACCTATTAACAGTCTTTTGCAAAATTAATTTGAGCTCTCTATTACTCAATTCTACCCGACCACTAGACTGCGGGTGATAAGGGGATGCAATTCTATGATTAACATCATATTTAGCAAGCATCTTACGGAAAGCACCATGAATAAAGTGTGAACCACCATCAGTCATTAAGTATCTAGGGACTCCAAACCTCGGAAAAATAACATCCTTAAGCATTTTAACAGAAGTGTTATGATCAGCACTACTAGTTGGAATAGCTTCTACCCACTTAGTAACGTAATCAACAACAACTAGAATATGAGTGTAACCATTAGAGGCAGGAAAATGTCTCATATAATCAAAGCCCCAAACATCAAATGGCTCAATAACAAGTGAATAATTCATAGGCATTTCTTGACGTCTACTGATATTACCAATTCTTTGACATTCATCACAAGATAAAACAAACTTACGGGCATCCTTGAAGAGAGTAGGCCAATAAAAACTGGATTGCAATACCTTATGTGCAGTTCTATCTCCAGCGTGGTGTCCTCCATAGGCTTCGGAGTGACACTTGCGTAGGATCTATTCCTGTTCATGCTCAGGTACACAATGTCTAATAACACCATCTACTCCTTCTTTATAAAGATGTGGGTCATCCCAAAAGTAATGTCGCAAGTCATAGAAAAACTTTTTCTTTTGTTGGTATGTGAAGCTAGGCGGTATAAATTTAGCAACAATATAATTAGCATAATCAGCATACCACGGAGTGCTACGAGAAGTACTTATGACATTTAATTGCTCATTAGGAAAGCTATCGTCAATAGGTAGTGGGTCATCAAGAACATTCTCTAGCCTAGAAAAGTTGTCTGCAACGGGGTTCTCAGCTCCTTTTCTATCAACAATATGTAAATCAAATTCTTGGAGCAAGAGAACCCATCTAATGAGTCTAGGTTTTGCATCTTTCTTTTCCATAAGATATTTAATAGCAGCATGATCTGTATGAATAGTTACTCTAGAATCAACAATATAGGGTCTGAATTTATCACAAGCAAATACAACCGCTAAAAGTTCCTTTTCGGTAGTAGCATAATTTCTTTGAACATTATCTAGAGTCTTACTAGCATAATGGATAACATTTAATTTCTTATCAACTCTTTGCCCTAGAACAGCACCTACAGCATAATCGCTAGCATCACACATAATTTCAAAAGGTAGATTCCAATCAGGTGGCTGAACAATAGGTGCAGAGACTAATGCTTTCTTAAGTATTTCAAATGCTTTTACACAATCATCATCAAAGACAAATGGTACATCTTTTTGTAATAAATTAGTCAGAGGCCGAGAGATTTTTGAGAAGTCCTTAATGAACCTCCTATAAAATCCGGCGTGACCAAGGAAACTTCTTATACCTTTGATGTCCTTGGGACATGGCATCTTTTCAATAGCATCAACCTTGGCTTTATCGACATCAATACCTCTTTCAGAAACTTTGTGCCCCAATACAATACCTTCATTAACCATAAAGTGGCACTTTTCCCAATTCAAGACAAGATTAGTTTCTTCACATCTCTGCAAAACTCGATCAAGATTGCTCAAGCAATCGTCAAAAGAGGAACCATAGACGGAAAAGTCTTCCATGAAAACCTCACAAATCTTTTCACAAAAGTCAGAGAATATAGCCATCATGCATCTTTGAAAGGTAGCAGGTGCATTACATAAACCGAAAGGCATACGTCTATAAGCAAAAGTACCAAAAGGGCATGTAAAAGTAGTCTTCGATTGATCCTTAGCTGACATAGGTATTTGAGAAAAACCGGAATAACCATCTAGAAAGCAATAGTGTGTATGTTTGCATAATCTATCTAGCATTTGATCAATAAAAGGTAAGGGGTAATGATCTTTCTTAGTAGCCTTATTTAGTTTGTGGAAATCAATTACCATCCTATAACCTGTGATAATTCTTTGCGGGATCAATTCATCTTTATCATTAGGGACAACAGTAATACCTCCCTTCTTAGGGACACAATGGACAGGACTTACCCACTGACTATCAGCAACAGGATAAATTATACCTACCTCCAGAAGCTTTAGTATTTCCTTTCTTACCACTTCTTTCATTTTAGGATTCAAACGATGTTGAGGATCACAAAATGGTTTGGCATCAGCTTCCAAATTTATTTTATGTTGGCATAGAGTGGGACTGATGCCCTTAAGATCATCCAGAGTATATCCAATAGCGGCACGGTGCTTTTTCAGAGTTTTCAATAATCTTTCTTCTTCATGCTCTGAAAGGTTAGCACTAATAATAACAGGATATATTTACTTTTCATCAAGATAAGCATACTTAAGATTATCAGGCAATGGTTTAAGCTCAAACACGGGATCACCCTTGGGTGGAGGAGGATCCCCTAGGATTTCAACAGGCAAATTGTGTTTCAGAATAGGTTCTTGTTTAAAGAATACTTCATCTAATTCCCTTCTTTCATTCATGAACATCTCATTTTCATGGTCTAGCAAATAATGTTCTAGAGGATCACTAGGAGGTACAGCAATAGAAGCAAGACCAATAATTTCATCCTTACTAGGCAATTCTTCCTCACGATGTTGTTTACTAAATTTAGAGAAATTAAACTCATGAACCATATCATCCAAGCCAATAGTAACAACATTCTTTTCGCAGTCTATCTTAGCATTAACAGTATTCAAGAAGGGTCTACCAAATATAATGGGACAAAAGCTATCTTATGGAGAACCAAGAACAAGAAAATCAGTGGGATATTTGGTTTTCCCACACAAGACTTCAACATCTCTAACAATTCCCATTGCAGATATAGTATCTCTATTGGCAAGTTTAATTGTAACATCAATATCTTCTAACTCAGCAGGTGCGATATCATGCATAATTTCTTTATATAAGTCATTGGGTATAACACTAGCACTAGAACCCATATCACATAAGCCATGATAACAATGATCTCCTATTTTAACAGAAATAATAGGCACGCCTACCACGGGTCTATGTTTATCTCTATCACAGGGTTTAGCAATTCTAGCAGTTTCACTAGAGAATTCAATGACATGCCCATCAATATTATCGGACAAGAGATCTTTAACAATAGCAATATTAGGTTCTACTTTGACTTGCTTAGGAGGTGTATAAGTTCTAGTATTGCTTTTACGAACAACAGTTGAAGCTTTAGCATGATCCTTTACTCTAGCAGAGAAAGGTGGTTTCTCAACATAAGAGGTGGGAACAATAGGATCATTATAAGTGATGGTCCTTTCTTCAACTTTAATAGGTGCAGCTACTTTTACTTCTATGGGAGGATGATATTTAAACCACTTCTCCTTGGGGAGATCAACATAAGTAGCAAAAGATTCACAGAAAGAAGCTACTATCTCAGAGTCAAGTCCATATTTAGTGCTAAACTTACGGAAAATATCGGTATCCATAAAAGATTTAACACAATCAAACTTAGGTGTCATACCCGACTCCTTACCTTTGTCGAGGTCCCAATCTTCAGAGTTGCGTTTAATTCTATCCAATAAATCCCATCTGAATTCAATAGTCTTCATCATAAAAGAGCCAGCACAAGAAGTGTCGAGCATGGTTTGATTATTATGAGAAAGCCGAGCATAAAAATTCTGGAGAATTGTCAATTTTGAGAGCTCATGATTGGGGCATGAATATAACATTCATTTAAGCCTCCCCCAAGCTTGAGCGATGCTTTCTCCTTCGCGAGGCCAAAAATTATATATATAATTATGATCACGATGAACAAGATGCATAGGGTAATACTTTTGATGAAATTCCAGTTTCACTCTTTTATAGTTCCATGATCTCGTATCATCACATAGCCTATACCATGTCGATGCATCTCCCTCCAAAGATAAAGGGAAAGCCTTCTTCTTAACAACATCATCGGGCATACCTGCAAGCTTAAATAATCCACAAATATCATCCAAATAGCGTAGATGCTCGTCAGGATGCTTTGTTCCATCTCCTGTAAAAGTATTAGCCAGCAGTTTTTCTATAATACCCGAAGGAAATTCAAAAGGAGTTTAATTTTCAATAGGTTTAGTAGGTTGAGGAGAAAATCTTTGCTCTACTGGACGGGGTGAAGATACCCCGAACAAGCCCCTCAGACATACACTTTCCATAGTAACAAGTGACAGAAAATTTCAGCACACTATATAAATTTTTCCTTACCAAAGGCACTACACTCCCCAGCAACGGCGCCAGAAAAGAGTCTTGATGACCCACAAGTATAGGGGATCTATCGTAGTCCTTTCTATAAGTAAGAGTGTCGAACCCAATGAGGAGCTGAAGGAAATGATAAGCGGTTTTCAGCAAGGTATTCTCTACAAGTACTGAAATAAGTGGTAACAGATAGTTTTGTGATAAGATAAATGGTAACGAGCAACAAGCAACAAAAGTAAATAAAGTGCAGCAAGGTGGCCCAGTCCTTTTTGTAGCAAAGGACAAGCCTAGACAAACTCTTATAATAAGAAAAGCGCTCCCGAGGACACATGGGAATATCAGCAAGCTAGTTTTCATCACGCTCATATGATTCGCGTTCGGTACTTTGATAATTTGATATGTGGGTGGACTGGTGCTTGGGTACTGCCCTTACTTGGACAAGCATCCCACTTATGATTAACCTCTATTGCAAGCATCCGCAACTACAACAAAAGTATTAAGGTAAACCTAACCATAGCATGAAACATATGAATCCAAATCAGCCCCTTACGAAGCAACGCATAAACTAGGGTTTAAGCTTCTGTCACTCTAGCAACCCATCATCTACTTATTACTTCCCAATGTCTTCCTCTAGGCCCAAATAATGGTGAAGTGTTATGTAGTCGACGTTCACATAATACCACTAGAGGTTAGACAACATACATCTTATCAAAATATCGAACGAATACCAAATTCACATGACTACTAATAGCAAGACTTCTCCCTTGTCCTGAGGAACAAACGTAACTACTCACAAAGCATATTCATGTTCATAATCAGAGGGGTAATAATATGCATAAAGGATCTGAACATATGATCTTCCACCAAATAAATCAACTAGCATCAACTACAAAGAGTAATCAACACTACTAGCAACCTACTAGCACCAATCCCGGACTTGGAGACAAGAATTGGATACAAGAGATGAACTAGGGTTTGGAGATGAGATGGTGCTGGTGAATATGTTGATGGAGATTGCCCTCTCCCGATGAGAGGAGCGTTGGTGATGATGATGGCGATGATTTCCCCCTCCAGGAGGGAAGTGTCCCCAGCAGAACAGCTCTGCCGGAGCCCTAGATTGGTTCCGCCAAGGTTCCGCCTCGTGGCGGCGGAGTCTCGTCCCGAAAGGTTGCTTCTTATTTTTTTCTCATCGAAAGACTTCATATAGGAGAAGATGGGCGTCGGAGAGCCACCAGGGGGCCCACGAGGTAGGGGGGCACGCCCAGGGGGGAGGGATGCGCCCCCCACCCTCGTGAGCAGGGTGTGGGCCCCCTGGCCTTCATCTTTGGCAACGATTTTTCTTTATTTATTTTAAGATATTCCGTGGAGTTTCAGGACTTTTGGAGTTGCGCAGAATAGGTCTCCAATATTTGCTCCTTTTCCAGCCAGAATTCCGGTTGCCGGCATTCCCCCTCTTCATGGTAAACCTTGTAAAATAAGAGAGAATAGACATAAGTATTGTGACATATCGTGAAATAACAGCCCATAATGCGATAAATACCGATATAAAAGCATGATGCAAAATGGACGTATCAGGGTCTAACTCTGAATGATGCACAAAGGACATTCTCGATGAACTGGTGCTCAGCTTCAAATCCAAGTTTTTAGGAGTGTCTTTTGTACACTGTCTTACTACAACTGACACTCAAGTTGGACAAATGGTATGTTTTGTTGTTTCTTTTTTTAAAAATTTGCTATTTGTGTTTACTTTATTTTGTTTATATGCATATTTTTTTCTTAAATGCATGCATTTTTTCTTGTGTTGCTTCAAGCTTTTAAAACGTTATGTTTTTTGTTTTGCTGTTCTTTGTTGTGTATACACAAAGTGCCAGAGAGGGTTGCTACAAGCTTGAACATCCCTAAAGAAGGTTTGGCTGGTGTTCGTCTAAGCAGTGGGGACTCGCGTTGAATATATCACGTCTACTGATGGATGTATAGTTTTCAACAAAAAGCAGTGGAGGCATTTCCTTTCAAAGACTACCCCGGAGATCAATGACTACATCTTCATGTTCTTCAAGGCCAGCAAGAAGTCTTACATCAATGTTACTACTGTTGTCAGCCAGCTTTAAGTTTCACTTTCTTTTCGAGAAGCTATGTCCCTAGTTATGTAGTATGCTGATGCAAAACATTGTTGTGGTTTTGTTTATGCGGTTGACAAGAACCAAGTAACCCCCCTGCCTGCTCGTTTGCGATGTTTATTGTCTATGTGTGTTTCAAAACTATGTCGAATATGCGTTTCTCATAATGATTAGTGATGTTTTATATTTTGTTATTATTTTTGATTAGTATGTTTTTTAGGAGTAATTGTGTTTTTTTACGTTTTTTCAATGCTTTTCTGTTTATGATTTGTAACAATAAACACCCTCGCCTTGCCGCACTGTACAAGCAATTTGTTTCCCAATTCTTTTTAGTAACAAAAATATTGTTTTTTCATAGACGCCTTACTGTTTGCAAGTAGTTATCTTGAAAGTTGTAGGTCTACGAGAGTGCGGTCAAGGTCCATAGTTGCGTGTTTGCGTATTTTTTGTGAAGCGGCCCCTAATTGCATCTCATCAACCGACTTCTAACTAGGGGGAGGTGCAAGTGTGTGTGTGTGTGTGTGTGTGTGTGTGCGTGTGTGTTGAAGGTCCCCAATTGCATGTCAATAACCTACTTGCAACTAGAGTTGTGTGTGTGTGTGTGTTTCTGTCAAGGGGGCGGGGAGTCCCTAGTTGCACGTCAAGCATCAACTCGCAACTAGGCGGTTGTGTGTTTTTTGTTGAGGACCCTAGTTGCAAGTTGTCCATCGACTCACAACTAGGAGGTGTATGTGCGTGTGTTTGTTCCTGAACCCCAGTCGCAAGTTTCCTACCGACTTGCAACTAGGGTGTGTGTGTGTGTATGTTTTATTTGTGGCCCCCAGTTGGAAGTTAACATCGACTTGCAACTAGAAGTGTGTGCACGTGCGTGTGTTTTTGTCAAGGGGCTCCCAGTTGCATTTCAACCACCGAACTCGCAACTAGGGTGTGTGTGTGTTCGTTGAGGTCCTGTAGTTGCAAGTTACCCATCGACTCACAACTAGAGGTGTGTGTGTGTTTTGTATTTTATTTGTGGCCCCCAGTTTCAAGTTGACCATTTGACTCGCAACTAGTGGAGGAGATGTGTGTGTGTGTGTTTTGTTGTGGGTTGTTTTGTTGTGTGTCCCTAGTTGCATGTCAATAACAGACTTCCAACTAGGATTGCGTGCATGTGCATGTCCTTCTATCAAGGGGGGATCCCCAGTTGCATGTCAAGCATTGACCCTGCAACTAGGGGGTGTGTGTTTTGTCGAGGACCCCCAGTTACAAGTTTCCCATTGACTTGCAACTAGGGTGTGTGTGTGTTTTGTTTGAGGCCCCCCAGTTGCAAGTTGCTCATCGACTCACAAGTAGGGGGGCTGTGTGTGTGTTTTGTTGTAGGCCCCTAATTGCATGTCAATAACAGACTTGCAACTAGGAGTGCGTGCAAGTCCATGTCTTTCTATCAAGGGGGGATCCCCAGTTGCATGTCAAGAATCGACTTGCAACTAGGGGGTGTGTGTTTTGTTGAGGTCCCCCAGTTGCAAGTTGCCCATCGACTCGCAACTAGGGTGTGTGTGTGTGTGTGTTTTGTGGGCCCCAGTTGCAAGTTGCCATAAACTCGCAACTACGGAGAGGTGTGTGTGTGCATGTGTCAAGGGGCCCTAGTTGCAAGTTACCCATCGACTCGCAACTAGGGGTGTATGTATATGTGTTTTATTCTTGATCCCTAGTTCAACTCGCAACTAGGCGTGTGTGTGTTTTGTTTTTGTGTCCCTAGTTGCATGTCAATAACAGACTTGCAACTAGGAGTGCGTGCATCCGCGTGTCTTTCTATCAAGGAGGGGATCCCCAGTTGCAAGTGAAGAATCGACTCACAACTAGGGGGGTTGTGTTTTGTTGAGGACCCCACCCCCCAGTTGCAAGTTACGAATCAACTCGCAATTAGTGTGTGTGTGTGTGTGTTTTATTTCTTGACCCCTAGTTGCAAGTTGCCATCGACTCGCAACTCGGGGGGGGGGGGGCAACTAGGGGGTGTGTGCGTGTTTTGTGTGTGTGCTTTTGTTGCGGGTCCCCTAGTTGCATGTCAATAATAGACTTGCAACTAGGAGTGCGTGCATGTGTGTTTTTTGTGGCCCCCCAGTTGCTAGTTGCCTATCAACTCGTAACTAGGGGACAGGTGTGTGTGTGTGTGTCTCAAGGGCCCCCAGTTTGCAAGTTACCCATCGACTCTCAACTGGGGTGTGTGTGCGTGTTTTTATTCTTTGACCCCTGATTGCAAGTTGACCACCGACTCGCAACTAGGGGGGGGGGGGGGGGAGAAGTGTGTGTGCATGTGTCAAGGGGGGGGTGGTGGAGAAGTGTGTGTGTTTTTTATTCTTGACCCCTAGTTGCTAGTTGACCATCGACTCGCAACTAGGGGGGGAGAAGTGTGTGTGCATGTGTCAAGGGCCCCCAGTTGCATGTTACACATCGACTCGCAACTCGGGTGTGTATGTGTATGTGTTTTATGGGAGCGCCTAGAACTCATTCGAATGAGATATAAAATGGTCTCATTCAAATGACGTATTGATGACGTGGCTGTTGTTTGTCGTAGCCCGATCCCCTGGCAGACCGAGGCAGACTTCTTTCTTTCTTCCCGCATAAAACAAATAGAAAGCCCAACTTGGTTGTTTCCTTCTTCTTTGTAAGTTCTGGGTCCATTGTTTGTTTGTGTTGTGGCTTGTGGGTTGTGGGCCTTCCTCCTATGTGCCTTTTTGGGTTGTCTGTTTTGGGGTTTGGACCTCTTTGCATAAATGTTATTTAAGAAAAAATGAGAGGAAAAAAGATGAAGGCCCGATGTACAGACAAGAGAAAAGCTACTCTGCTTTTCTCCCTCGCTTTTCCTCCTAGGTGATCTCGCATGTCGTAGGGTAAAAACACCAGCCCCCAGCCCCCCAAAGACACATCACACATCTCTCGTCCCTCTCTTACCCCCTTCCCAACCCTCCACGCTGCCACCCCCAACCTTTCCCCCAACCCTCTTCTAGAAATGAAACAAAGAGCAAACATATTTAAAGGGAAGTGTATTTGAAGTTTTTGCATTCTCCAGAAAAGATTTTGGTTATGGCTTAGAAATGTTAACAAGGAAAAAAGGTACCAAAGCACAAAAGTTACCTTGTTCCTTTGCTCTTTCAAAACACTCCTTTCTTGCTTCCTCTCTAGTCTTTTTGCAACCGTACAATAAATGAAAGTTTATGTCAGAGAAAAATCGTAAAAAATAAAAAAAGGGAACAACAAAAAAGATAAAAAAAAGTAGCTTGTTGTGGTTCAGAACATAATTACCATTGTTCTCGAGCCATTAAACAACATGCTGACTGATGCATCTATTTATGGGAGATCAACTACAGTTTGTGTAGCTTGTGAATAATTGCCCTGAGATGGTTGCTCCTGCTGGTCATTTATGTTGTCATTGCCTGAATCATGATGTTGGGTATTGGTGTTTAACTCCAATTGGTCATCATTTGTATCTTTGCGTACAATCTCCTATTTAAAAAAACACAACATATGGACCAAAAAGAAAGACATGAGCACAAGCAAAAACCCTATTTAAAAATTCTCTTGTAGGGTTGGTGAGACATGAAAATCGCAAACCAAACAAGAGCAGCAGCAAAAAAGCTAGTGCGAATAGATTTTAATTTATGGTGTACAAGAAAGCTACACTACTATTCAAACCAAAACATCAACTACTAAAAAGCTAGACTACTACTGAGAAGCAAAAACATTCAGGACAGATCTGCCTCTCATTGCAGAACTCCCCCAAAAAATAAGCAAGTTCATTCTCTTGAGTTAAAAATCGAAAATGAAAAAAAATAAACAACCTTAATCCAACAACTGAAACACTGAACTGGCATACTCTAAAAAAAGTGTGCTCCCTCTGAAAAATAAACACTCTGGGTTCTGAACTTACAGCCTGAAACATGTCAAAACAGTAACTTACATGCACAGTGACAAAAAAACTGACGCCGCTCTTTGTCAATGGAACTCAAAACTAAAGATGAATGCATGATAAAAAGGTATCATATGATTGAATGAACAAAACTTCAACAAAAATGGCTGATGAGTCAAATTTCTCTGAAGATGAAGGCATCCTCTCTGAACATTGACTGATGAGTCAACTCTCTAAACAATGATACACGATTCAAGATTAGCAGAAAAAATGTGACGACAATCTAAGCAATTACCGAACATGATGAGTCAAACTCTCTGAACATGATGCATGCCTCTCTGAACAATTACTGAAGATGATGGGTCAAACTCTCTGAACATGATACATCTCTCTCTTAACATTGACTGATGAGTCATACTCTCTGAACATGATGCATGCTCTCTGAAGATGATGCATCCTCTCTGAGCAATTAGAAAACTGAAAACATGATGCATGCTCTCTCAACATATACATTGAACACAAAAACCTGAAAAACAACAACAACGACAGCCCTTATTTGCCTTGAATTTATTTTGTGCATCCTTGACTCTAGTATCCCTATGCAACAACAGCCCTAATGAATCAGACCACTGAATTAAAAAATCTACCTAGGGCAAAACGTATGGCAACACAGGCACGGCCGCAGTAATTTTGAGCATGTACCACGAGCAGAAATCATGCACATTCCACAGAAGAGAGGAGGGAAAAAAGTAGCTACTCACTGTCCCTTGCGGTGATTTGGCTGCGGGGAACTCCCGGACAGTGCCCACACCGAGGATTCTGCCAGCCCCGCAGAGCTCGTGGGTAGGGCCGACCGACAGTGCCTTGTCGTCGTCTATGTGGATGTTGTAGGCCGCGACGGTCGCACAACGTTCACCCGCCATGTCCAGATTAGGTGCCTCCTGCATCGAGCAGAGGAACACAACGAGGGGCTCGTCGGCGGCCATCTCGGTCGCCATAGCCTTCGAGCTTGTCGCCCCGTCTCTTCCTCGTCCTCTACTCCACCGATTCAAACAATGAGAGACAAAAAAATGCAAAAATAAATGTGTCGGTGTGGATAATCATTGGAGATCCGTTCTAGTTCTGGAAATGTTGCAGAAACCCCCTAAAAAGGTTTAAAAAGGGATGTTCAGTGCAGGACTCTGTGTTTAGTCTAAAAAAACATTAAAAAAGCATTTTGCAGTCTGCCTTGTAAAAAAATTGTGAAACTAAAAATTGAGATGAAATAAAGGGTCACTAAAATCAACAGTGCGCTTACAAAAAAAGAAACAAAAAAAGGAAAAAAGACATAGTTGTGTGTTCACTAAGGAGTAGCAACTAGGGGCTTTCGAGTTATTAGTTGGCGCTCATTTGCAATTTTAGCATCAAAAAATTCAAAAAAAGTTTGTGAAATATACAAACTATCAAATCAAAAAAGGTTGGACTTGCCATTTTCGGTGAGTAAGAGATGCAAAAAAGGCATGAAACGAAGAACTATGGTTCCCACAATTGTGAGAAAAACTGCGGGCCCATAGTTGCAAGTCAAAAGAAATGGTGAACTTGCAAACTCGGGTGACTACAAGATCGCAAAACAAAAAAAATGCAAAAATGATGCTTGACTTGCAAGTGGTAGGAAACAGAAAAAACTATGGGCCCACAGTTGCGAGTTGATTGCCGCCTTGCAACTGGGCCGACAGAAACCCCTAGTTGTAGGTCGATGGTCTAAAATGCAACTACCATGAAAAAAGAACAAAAAACAACACCCCCGAGATGCAAGTCGAGGGTGAACTTGCAACTGGGGAAACTACATCCCCAAGTTGCGAGCACATGGTTGACTTGCAACTAGGGCGATTACAAAACTACATCCCTCAAAGTTGCAAGTCGGGGGTGGACATGCGACTGGGGGTGAAAACAAACAAAAAGTAACACCCTCCCCCGAGTTGCAGGTTGAGGGTGGACTTGCAACTGGGCCGATAGAAAACCCTAGTTGCATGTCGAGGGTCTAATTGTAACTACTATGAAACAAAGAACAAGAAACAACACCCCCCGAGTTGCGAGTCGAGGGTGGACTTGCAACTAGGGAAACTACAAAAACTACATCCCCAAGTTGCGATTATATGGTTGACTAACTCGGGCGATTACAAAACTGCATCCCTCGAGTGTATATGGTTTGACTCAAGGGTGGACTTGCAATTTGGCTGATATAAACCCCTAGTTGTAGGCCGAGGGTCTCATTGCAATTACTATGAAATAAGAACAAAAAACAACACCCCCTGAGTTGCGAGTCGAGGGTGGACTCGCAACTAGGGCAACTACAAAAACTACATCCCCCGATTTGCGAGTATATGGTTGACTTGCAACTGGGGCGACTACAAAACTACATCCCTCGAGTTGCAACTCGTGGGTGGACTTGCGACTGGGACGACAAACAAACAACAAACAACACCCCTCCTCGAGTTGCACGTCGAGGGTGGACTTGCAACTAGGGCAACTACATCCCCCTGAGTTGCGAGTACATGGTTGACTTGCAACTGGGGCAACCACAAAACTACATCCCTTGAGTTGCAAGTCATGAGTCGACTTGCGACTCGGGCGAAAAACAAACAACAAACAACACCCCGCCCCGAGTTGCGCGTTGAGAGTGGACTTGCAACTAGGGCAACTACAAAAACTACATCCCCCCGAGTTACAAGTACATGGTTGACTTGCAGCTAGGGGGATTACCAAACTACATCCCTCGAGTTGCAAGTCGGGTGTGGACTTGTGACAGGGGTGAAAATAAACAACAAACAACACCCTCCCCCGAGTTGCAGGTCGAGGGTCTATTTGCAACTACTATGAAAAAAAGAACAGAACAGCACCCCCTCCCCCCGAGTTGTGAGTCGAGGCTGGACTTTCAACTAGGGCAACTACAAAAACTACATCCTTTGAGTTGCGAGTATATGGTTGACTTGCAACTGGGGCGATTACGAAAATACATCCTTTGAGTTGCGACTCGAGGGTGGACTTGCTATTGGGCCGATAGAAACCCCTAGTTGCATCTAATTGCAACTACTACAAAACAAGAGCAAAAAACAACACCCTCCGAGTTGCGAGTCGTGGGTGGACTCGCAACTAAGCCAACTACAAAAACTACAGCCCCTGAGTTGCGAATATATGGTTGGCTTGCAACTGGGGAAACTACAAAACTACATCCCTCGAGTTGCAAGTCGTGGGTGGAATTGCGATTGGGGTAAAAAAACAACAACAAAAAACACCCCTCCCCGAGTTGCGCGTCAAGGGTGGACTTGCAACTAGACCGACTACAAAAACTGCACCCCCTCAAGTTGTGTGTACATGGTTGACTTGCAACTGGGCGACTACGAAACTACATCCCTCAAGTTGCAAGTCATGGGTGGACTTGTGACTTGGGCAAAAATGAACAACAAAGAACACCCCTCCCCGAGTTGCGCATCGAGGGTGGACTTGGAACTAGTGAAACTACAAAAACTTCCCCCCCGAGTGGCGAGTACATTGTTGACTTGCAACTAGGGGTGATTACCAAATTACATCCCTTGAGTTGCTAGTCGTGTGTGAACTTGCGACTGTGATCAAAACAAACAACAAACAACACCCTCCCTCGAGTTGCAGGTCGAGGGTGGACTTGCAACTGGGCTGATATAAAACCCTAGTTGCAGGTCGAGGATCTAATTGCAACTACTATGAAACAAAGAATAAGAAATAATACCAAACATGAGCAGCCAAACATGTTTATTATCTCTTGCAGTAAACAACCCGAGTTGCAAGTCAAGGGTTGAGTTGCAAGTGGCATGCGGGCCCCACAATTGTGAGTCAAGGGTGGACATGCAACCATGGCAATTTTAAGTTACACACCAAAAAACCCAGTTGCAAGTCGATGTTCTACTTGCAAGTGGCATGCGAGCTCACAGTTGCGAGTCGATGGTGGACTTGCAATTGGGACAATTACAAAACCACACACAAAACAAACCAGTTGCAAGTCTAGGGTCGAGTTGCAATTGGCATCGAGTAAACAACCGAGTTGCAAGTCGAGGGTCAAGTTGCAAGTGGCATTTTGGCCCAATAGTTGCAAGTCGATGATGAACTTGCAACTGGGGCAATTACAAACTACACACAAAAAAGCCCAATTGCAAGTCGAGTGTTGACTTGCAACTGGCATGCGGGCCCATAGTTGCGAGTCGATGGTGGAGTTGCAATTGGGGCAATTGCAAAGTACACACAAAAAACCCTAATGCAAATCAATGGTCTATTTGCAAGTGGCATGCGGGCCCACAGTTGTGAGTCGATGGTGGACTTGCAATTGGGGCAAACACAAAAATAGATCAGTTGCAAGTCTGGGGTCAAGTGGCAATTGACATCGAGTAAACAACCCAAGTTGCAAGTCGAGGGTCGAGTTGCAAGTGGCATGCGGGGCCCACAGTTGCGAGTCGATGGTGCAGTTGTAACTGGGGCAATTATAAAACTACAAACAAAAAAGCCTAGTTGCAAGTCGAGGGTTGACTTCCAAGTGGCATGTGTGCCCACAGTTGCGAGTCGATGGTGGACTTGCAACTATGGCAATTACAAACTACACACACAAAAGCCCAGTTGCAAGTCGATGGTCTACTTGCAAGTAGCATGCGGGCCCATAGTTGTGAGTCATGGCGGACTTGCAATTGGGGCGATTTCAAAACTACACAAAAAACAGACCAGTTGCAAGTCCAGAGTCGAGTTGCAAGTGGCATCGAATAAACAACCCCAACCGCAAGTCAAGGGTCGAGTTGCTAGTGGCATGCATGCCCATAATTGCGAGTCAATGGTGGAGTTGCAATTGGGAGAATTACAAAACACACACAAAAAAGGACAGTTGCAAGTAGAGGGTCAAGTTGCAAGTGGCATCAAATAAAAGAACCCCCAGTTTCAACTCGAGGGTCGACTTGCAAGTGGCATGCAAGCCCATAGTTACAAGTCGATGATGGAGTTGCAATTGGGGCAATTGCAAACTACGCACACAAAATCCATGATGCAAGTCGATGGTCTATTTGCAAGGGGCATGTGGGCCCATAATTGTGACTTGATGGTGGACTTGCCATTCGGGCAATTACAAAACTACACACGGATTGCTACACAAAGATAAATATTACATCTTCATTCTTTGCAACTATAAGAAAAATCCTAACAAAAATAAAGAAATGGAACCAATTTCATCGGCACCGATGACTCTTCCCCTAACCCCCTGGTTGCGATCACATTATACGCCTTGTAGTTGTGCTTGCGTGTGCTGAGTTGCAATTGAGCTCGCGTTGGAGCGGTTGCAACTACAACAAAAAAACTAACAAAAAGTAGAAAAAGGAACTAATTTCATCGACGTCGATGACCCTTCCCCCAACCCTCAGTTGCGGTCACATTATATGTCCTGTAGTTGCGCTTGGGTGTGCTGAGTTGCAATTGCACTTGGGTTTGAGCGGTTGCAACTAGAACAAAAAACCTAAGAAAAAAATATCTCTAAAAATGGTACCGTTTTCATCGACGTCGACAACCCTCCCCCCGACCCCATGGTTGCGGTCACATCATATGTCCCGCAGTTGCGCTAGGGTGTGCTGAGTTGCAATTTCGCTCGGGGTGGAGCGGTTGCAACTAAAACTAAAAAAGATAAAAAACAACAACTTAAGGATAATAAACTTCTGCCAACACATGCCATTGTATACAACAAGAAGCATAGGGGGGTGCATCAAAAAACACTCATACCACAAAAACATCCATCCCAGTGCTTACATAGTTCAGAAAAACATTCATCCCAATGCTTACATAGGCAGAAAAACAAAAAGACATAAGAATGAGAAGGTAGCTGGATAGCCTAAAACACCAAAAAGGGCCGCCCTAGGAAATGCTATTACACTGTTTCTAGCACCAAAACAACACCCTCCCCCGAGTTGCAGGAAGAGGGTCTATTTGCAACTACTATGAAAAAAAGAACAAGGAACAGCACCCCCTCCCCCCCGAGTTGCGAGTCGAGGTTGGACTTTCAACTAGGGCAGCTACAGAAACTACATCCCCCAAGTTGCGAGTATATGGTTGACTTGCAACTGGGGCGATTACGAAAATACATCCTTTGAGTTGCGACTCGAGGGTGGACTTGCTATTGGGCCGATAGAAACCCCTAGTTGCATCTAATTGGAACTACTACAAAACAAGAGCAAAAAACAACACCCTACGAGTTGCGAGTCGTGGGTGGACTCGCAACTAAGGCAACTACAAAAACTACAGCCCCTGAGTTGCGAATATATGGTTGGCTTGCAACTGGGGCGACTACAAAACTACATCCCTCGAGTTGCAAGTCGTGCGTGGAATTGCGATTGGGGTAAAAAAACAACAACAAACAACACCCCTCCCTGAGTTGCGCGTCAAGGGTGGACTTGCAACTAGACCGACTACAAAAACTGCACCCCCTCAAGTTCTGTGTACATGGTTGACTTGCAACTGGGGCGACTACGAAACTACATCCCTCAAGTTGCAAGTCGTGGGTGGACTTGTGACTTGGGCAAAAATGAACAACAAAGGACACCCCTCCCCGAGTTGCGCGTCGAGGGTGGACTTGGAACTAGGGAAACTACAAAACCTAACCCCCCTCCCCGAGTGGCGAGTACATTGTTGACTTGCAACTAGGGGCGATTACCAAATTACATCCCTCGAGCTGCAAGTCGTGTGTGAACTTGCGACTGTGATCAAAACAAACAACAAACAACACCCTCCCTCGAGTTGCAGGTCGAGGGTGGACTTGCAACTGGGCTGATAGAAAACCCTAGTTGCAGGTCGAGGATCTAATTGCAACTATTATGTCGGTGTACTAGAGTAGGGGTACCCTAGTATCCCGAACTTGTGCACGGGCAGTCGCAGCCCCCCGCGGCAAGGCTTGCCAGGCGACCGCCAAGATCCTCCGTGGCTCCTTAGGAGACAAGACCCCGGTAAGAGGAGCTTGCCGGGAAGCCATTCAAGAACAAAGTATTCAAGCCAAGAAGACAAGGCCCCGACAAGAGGATCTTGCCGGGAAGACCAACCAAGGCATCCCAAAGAAGCTTGCCGCGACGCCCCACGCGTCCCGGCAAGGCTCGGTAAGAGACAAGCTCCTGGGCCCGACAAGACAACGACCGCGGCAAGGCACTTGCCGCGGCAAGCGGCCACTCCGCACCCGCGCTCCAGCACATCCACCAACGTGTCGCCCTGGGGCCTTTCACGGCGCGCGTGGCGAGAGGCTGTGCAGCCAGCGGTGCACGGTGGCAAGCGGCGCTGATAAGATAGCCTTCGTGGCGAGCGGTGGCACCCCCTGACAGTCTCTGTTTGCACTGTTTGGGCGACACAGACGGGCATTTAATGCCTTTGTCCCCTGCCGCCAGAGTTAGGTATGATACACTCTATCTACAGTATAGGTAGTTGTACCTACCGCATCTCTTTTTCCATTTTTGCCCTTTGTCTGTGTTGCCACCTGTCGGTGACCCCTTGAGCATATAAAAGGAGGCCCATGCGCAACGTAGAGGGGGTTCGGCTCATTCGAACGCCAGAAACACTCTCATGCTCGGTCTGGTAGCTCTCATCCCTCCCGAGCAAGAACTCAATATACACATACATGCAGCAGTAGGAGTATTATCTCCCCAGAGAGCTCCGAAGCTGGGGTAAACTGCTCGTGTGCTTCGCCTCGATCTGCTCTTCGTGCGATCTCCGCCCCCCGCCGAACCGAAAGGGGCTTGGTCCGCCGGTCCCATAGGTGTTCGTGGATCAGTTTCCCCGACATCTTTGGCGCACCAGGTAGGGGGCGTCGAGATTGTGTGGACCTGATCCGGCGTTCACATGAGCTAGATCTTCATCTTCTTCATCAACATGCCACCGAAGAAGAAGGCTTCGAAGGCAGCTGTTCCGTCCGCGTCGATTCCGCCACCACCGGAGCAAACGGGCGGAGGGGTAGACACCAGCGGAAGAACGGGCGTCAACGAGGGTGCTCACGGTGCTGCCAAGTCCAAGGACAAGGCTGCACAGACCTCGGCATCCGTACGCGCACCGCGCCCATCTCAGGAGGCGCGGGACCAACAACGTCATGGTATTCGTAGTACCATGCGCTCGTTGGAACAAGATCGAGCTGGTGGATCTCGGGTTGCTCAAGACCAGCATGCATGCCAACGTGCTGGCCCGAGCGAGGCACGGTCACCTGGACGGGATGCTGCTCCTTCTAACATAGTTAGAAGTCCGAGCATATCCCGCTCCTCACACCGTTCGCCACTACCGCCCACCACTCCAGCAGAAGCTTTGGCACGAGCTCAACTGCTCCCGGATTACCCTCCAACGGCGGACAAGACCGACGAATGGAGGGCCACCATTCAGAGTCTCATCGGCTACGCCAACGGCGACACTGCGCGGCAACCAAGCACCTCGCTGCCGCGGCAAGACTGCCGGACGCGAACCGATGGCGACAAGACCAGTGGGGGTGCAACCTCCATGCACTCTCCACCCCGAAGGCCAAGATCGCCGACTCGTCGGATCCACCTCGACAGCGACTCCACCGCGTCATCGGATCCGCGAGCTCGTCGCGATCAGCGCCAAGTTCTTCACGAACGACAACAAGAAGACGCTCGTACTCGCATCGAGCGCCGAAGAGAAGCGTGGCGTCAATCTGACCAGCGCGCTGGGCCCTCTTTCGACATGCATGCGCCAGGGGAACCAGGCAACTTGCCGTACGCGGTAGGTTGTCCTGCGTTCACTCGTGAGCTGCGGCAAGTCCAGTGGCCCAGCAAGAAGAATTTCAAGCCAGACGTACCGGAGAAGTACGACGGCAAGTCGCATCCGTCGGAGTTCCTCAGCATCTACACCATCGCGGTGCAAGTTGCCGGGGGACGAGACGACAAGATCCTTGCCAACTACTTCCCGCTGGTGCTCAAGCCCAACGTCAGATCCTGGCTCATGCACTTGCCGGACAACTCCATATCTTCCTGGGCAGATCTATGCCATCAGTTTGTTGGCGCCTTTATAGGCGGCCACAAGCGTCACGGCCAAGAGAGCGACCTTCATCTGCTCGCCCAGAAGGAAGGAGAGCCCCTGTGCAAGTATATTCAGAGATTCAGCCGTGTACAGCACAACATCCCAGATGTCCACCCTGCCGCGGTTATCAGCGCGTTCCATCAGAACGTGCGAAACCGCAGGATGCGGGAGGAGATGGCGATGTGCAAGATCAGAGACGTCAGTGAGCTGTATGCCCTGGCCGACAAGTGTGCACATGCTGAGGAAGGGAGGATACTCCCCGGAGAAACTACGGGAGCAGGAGGATCTGACAGTGAGGATGCTGCCCCGGCGAAGAAAGGCCGGCGGCGGAGCAACAGGTAGAAGAAAAGCAAAGAGGTGCTAGTCGTTGAGCAGTCCGGCAAGGGAGGTGGCGCCAAGAAAGCTAAAGTTGGTAGCTCCAGCAAGGAGATCCAGGCTGTGGCGGCCGCCGACAAGCAGGACGGCTCCGGCAAGCAGTACTGCAAGATCCATCGCACCAAGGGCCATGACCTCCAGAGCTGGAAGAAGGTCGAGCAGCTTGTTGAGCAGCAAAAGGCTGAATACGAGCGACGCGACAAGGAGAAGGCCCAGGAAGGTGCTGGAGGAGCCGGCAAGAAACGCCCTGGCTAGGGAGGATGCCGCGGCAAGGCCAAGCAGCGGCAAGGAGACAGACCTCCCCGCGGTCGTGAGAAGGATGAAGATGACGACGATGATGAAGATATGGATGATGACGAGGCTGATGAGCAGGAGTTCCAGAAAGCCACAGAGGTCCTGTGCGTTGACGGCGGTGCTTCTCTACATACTTCACACCGCCAGCTCAAGCAATGGATGCGAGAAGTTAATGCAGCAGAACCATCCATAGAGTCACGCAGGCCTCTTAAATGGTCCAGCACGCCTATCATCTTTGATATTGAGGACCACCCTGATCGCATAACTGCGGTCGGGTGCTTGCCGATGTTGGTTTCACCAACTATCCGCAACCTCAAGGTCTCAAAGATGCTAGTTGACGGCGGTGCCGGCTTGAACCTGATCTCCTCCGCGGTACTCCAGAAGCTCCAAATCCCTAACAGCGAGCTCGAAGAGACCGGCACGTTCCAAGGAATCAATCCGGGAAGGAGCAAGCCGAAGGGAAAGATCACGCTGCCGGTGACATTTGGCAGCGAGCTGAACTTCAGGACTGAGAGGGTCACTTTTGACGTTGCTGACTTCCCATTGCCCTACAATGGGATACTCGGCCGTCCCGCGCTCGCCAAGTTCATGGCAGCCTCTCATTATGCATACAACATGCTGAAGATGCCAGGCCCGATAAGTCTCATCTCTGTCCCTGGCGACAAGAAGGATGCCCTTATCTGCGCCGACAAGATCTACCGGGAAGCAGCAGCTGCAACAGATTGCAAGTCACTTGCCGTTGAAGCTCCCGGGGGGAAGAAGAAGACCAAGTCCGGCAAGAGCTCTCATGCCCACTCCGGCAAGCGCACCTCTTCGGACTGCTGCGCTACCGTCGAGGACGCACCATCGAGCTCCACCGGCAAGTATAAGAAGACGATGGCAGCTCCACCAGAGACCAAGAAGGTGTCCGCCAAGGAGGACGGCACTGGTGGTACCTTCACCATCAGTGCCACTCTCGACCCTAAAAAGGAAAGCGCGCTCATTGCTTTCCTGCGGGCGAACGTCGACGTGTTTGCATGGCAACCGTCTGACATCCCCGGTGTTCCCAGGAAAGTAATCGAGCACCATCTTGCCGTCTGTCCTCATGCGCGGCCCGTCAAGCAGAAAGTCAGGAAACAAGCAGTGGAGCGCCAAGAATTCATCGCAGAAGAAATCAAGAAGTTGGAAGCAGCAGGCCTTGTCAGAGGAGTGCTCCATCCTACGTGGTTGGCCAATCCTGTAGTCGTGCGCAAGGCAAACGGGAAATTGAGGCTTTGTATCAACTTCACCGATGTCAATAAAGCTTGTCCCAAAGACCCATTTCCTTTGCCACGCAATGACCAGATTGTTGACTCCACGGCCGGATGTGATTTGCTTTCATTTCTCGATGCATAATCAGGATACCATCAGATCTTCATGGCAGAAGAGGATGAGGAGAAGACCACATTCATCACCCCATGTGGCACATACTGTTTCGTACGGATGCCTTTCGGTTTAAAGAATGTTGGTTCAACATTTGCAAGGGTAGTCCATGTCGCTTTTGAGCCACATACACAGAAATGTGGAAGCCTACATGGATGACATAGTGGTCAAGAGCAAGGACAAGGCAACCCTGATTCAAGATCAACCTCAAGCTTAACCCCAAGAAGTGCGTGTTTGGAGTCCCTTCCGGCAAGCTTCTCGGGTTCTTCGTGTCTCAGTGGGGAATTGAAGCCAATCCCGACAAGATCAAGACCATTGAGTAGATTGAAGCACCAAGGCGCGTCAAGGATGTACGAAGGCTCGCCGGTTGCATGGCTGCTCTCAGCAGGTTTATCTCTAGATCTGCTGAGCGCGCCCTGCCATTTTTCAAATATTGAAAAAGGCAGGTCCAATGAAATGGAGTCTGGAAGCAGAGGCTGCGCTGCAGGACTTGAAGAGATACCTGTCCTCCCCTCCAATACTTGTCGCACCTAAGCCACAAGAGAAGTTGCTGCTGTACATAGCGGCAACCAATCAAGTGGTTAGTGCTGCATTAGTGGCGGAGAGGGAGGCGGATGATGAGCCAGCAACCACGGCAGATGCATCCAGCGACAAGCAGGGGGCTTCACTGACAAGCTCTGGTCCCGACAAAGATGGATCTGCGCAGGAATGTGAAGGGATGCAGAAGAGGATGGTGCAGCGCCCAGTTTACTTTGTTAGTTCCCTTCTGCAGGGGGCTAGGTCAAGGTACTCTAGTGTGCAGAAATTGCTTTTCGGCCTTCTCATGGCCTCGAGAAAGCTGCGCCATTACTTCCAAGCACATGAGATCACAGTTGTCACTCGTTTTCCGCTGAAGAGGATACTGCAAAATCCAGAAGCGATAGGCAGGATTGTCGAGTGGGCACTGGAACTGTGAAGCTTTGGCCTCAAGTTTGAAAGCACTTCAACTATCCAAAGCAGAGCATTGGCAAAGTTCGTAGCAGAATGGACGCCAACACCAGATGGAGAAATTCCAGAAACGAGCATCCCCGTCAAGGAAGCAAGCAAAGAGTGGCTGATGTACTTTGATGGTGCCTTTTCGCTGCAAGGCGCCGGTGCTGGCGTGCTACTTGTTGCACCCACCGGAGAACACCTCAAGTACGTAGTCCAGAAGCACTTTCCCAAGGAGCAAGCAACGAACAATACTGCAGAGTATGAAGGTTTGCTTGCCGGTCTCAGGATCGCAGCAGACCTTGGGATCAAGAAGCTCATTGTCAGGGGTGACTCACAGCTTGTCATCCGCCAAGTGAACAAGAATTATCAGAGTTCGTTGATGGAAGCTTATGTTGATGAAGTGAGAAAGCTAGAAGAGCACTTTGATGGCCTACAGATGGAACATGTCCCAAGAGCTCAGATCGACATTGCCGACGGCCTGTCAAAGTGCGCCGCACTTAAGTTACCTGTGGAACCAGGGATCTTTGTGCTCAAGCTAACTCAACCATCCGTGACACCATCAACTGGACAGAACAAGAAGAGGAAGTTGGTTTCTGGTGACTATTTTCCGACAGAGCTCCCCGAAGCCGCCGCCAAGAAGGTCCCTAAGATCAACACCAAGAGCGCTGGGGAGCAGTCTGCTCCGGCAAGCCCTAGGGTGTTCCGTTGAAGCAGACGCTCTCGACAAGTTTTGCTCCGGCAAGCTTGCCGGGGAACATCAAGCTCCGGCTGGGCCGCATGCCCTTGTCGTAGAAGCGGATGTTCCCGCAGCAGCAGATGTGCCTTTAGTCCTTGTTGTCGAGCTGCAGGCTCCAGCATGGGCGCAGCAGATTGTCCGTTTCCTTCAGACAGGAGAACTTCCCGAAGAGCAAGAAGAAGCGGAAAGAGTAGCCCGGCAGTCAAGTATGTACAAGTTTGTCGACAACATACTGTACAGAAGAAGACTCAACGGTGTGAAATTGAAGTGTATTCGCCGGGAAGACGAACAACAGCTGTTGGCAGAGATACATGGAGGCATATGTGGTCATCACATTGGCGCAAGAGCACTTGCCGGCAAAGCGTTCCGACAAGGTTTCTTTTGGCCAACAGCCCTCCAGGATGCAACTGCACAAGTAACCAAGTGTGAAGCGTGCCAGTTCCATTCCAAGCAGATACACCAGCCAACTCAAGCTCTCCAGACGATCCCTTTATCCTGGCCATTTTCGGTCTAGGGGCTCGACATCCTCGGCCCCTTCCCCCGAGCTGTCGGGGGCTTTGAGTACTTGTACGTTGCAATCAACAAGTTCACAAAGTGGCCGGAAGTGGAACCAGTGAGGAAGGTGACAGCACAGTCAACAGTCAAGTTCTTCAGGTCGATTGTTTGCCGTTTAGGGATGCCTAACAGGATCATCACCGACAACGGCACGCAATTCACGAGCCGCACCTTCATGTAGTACGTCCAAGATCTTGGCGCTAAGGTCTGCTTTGCTTCTGTTGCTCATCCGAGAAGCAACAGTCAAGCGGAGAGGGCAAATGCTGAAGTGCTGTGCGGGCTCAAGACCAGGACTTTCGACAGGCTGCGCAAGTGCGGAAAGAACTGGATTGAGGAGCTGCCGGTGGTTCTTTGGTCGATCAGAACGACGCCAAATCGAGCCACTGGCCAGACGCCTTTCGCTCTAGTCTATGGAGCAGAGGCAGTTCTCCCCACGGAACTCGTATACGGGTCACCTCGAGTGCTCGCTTATGATGAGCTTGAGCAAGAGCAGCTGTGCCAAGATGACGCGCTGCTCCTTGAGGAAGACCGTCTTCAGGCTGCTGTACGAGCTGCTCGATATCAGCAAGCTTTGCGCCGCTACCATAGCTGCAAAGTTAGTGCCAGAAGTTTCGAGGAAGGCGACCTTGTTCTTCGGCGCGTTCAGTCCGCCAAGAATTCCAACAAGTTGACGCCGAAGTGGGAAGGCCCTTACCAGGTGAAATGAGTCACTAGGCCTGGCGCTGTCCGCCTTGAGACCGAAGATGGCATTCCGGTGAGCAATTCCTGGAACATTGAGCATCTTCATAAGTTTTACCCGTAGGGCACGGTTGCCGGAACCTGTTCCGGCAACCACCTTTTGTACAAGTCTTGCCGCTGTTGCATATAATCCTTCGTACAAAGCCGGGCGCAGACCCCGTGCATAAATAAAGCTTATGTACTTCGCACATCCTGTCAATTTCATGCTTTCTTTCTTTTCGCATGTATTATCTGACACTTTGTGCAGCACCTACCTCCGATAAGCAATAACGAGCCGTAATGCTCCATATCTTTATTTTCTCTTCTTTCTCTTTCTCAAAAGAAGGAAGGTTCCCTCGCCCACAAGTTTGCCGGGGGGAAAGGAGAAGATAATGGTGTGGACCAGGCGTCGTTCAAGAAAGTTTCGCCTTACCGGGAAACAAACGACAGAAAAGCTAAGTTGCCAAAGTTTGAGCAATCGGTTTTAAATTTTTAAGTTATCTTCCTCGAACGACCGTACTTTTATGGAAAACCTGTGCGCAGAGGAACCAACTCGTAGCTAGTTGCGCCCTTACTTTGTTTCGAGTCCGCTCAACAACTTAAGTGAGCTGCGACTAGTTGCGACAAGGTTTCTTGTCGGTAGCGGCACCGCCAGCAGGCTGCTGACGTTCCGCACTCAGCGCTCGTGGCAAGGGTGCCTGCGCCGGCAAGTTCCCTAAGAGCATAGGGCAAAAACATACAAAGGAAGGAATCAAGTAAAGGAAATAACATGGCGACTACTACCCAAAACAGAGTTATATTACAAGATAGCTTGTCGCGGCTCTAACAAATTGTTCTCATAACATGGCTAGCAGCGACAAGGAAAAGAAGAAACAGGCGGCCTAATCTACGCGGTCGCCCTCGACCCTCTTGATCCCGCTCACCTTGTCCACGATGGGTGCGACAAGGGCCTTGAGCGCTTCCAGATCGGCATCCGGCGGCAAGAACCTGAGGACGTTGGTGAGGTTGAGGCCTGGGTTGCGAAAGTCCACCTTCACCAGCACCTTCTGAAGAGCTCCCGCGCAGATCTTGCGCGACTCGTCGGCCAGCTGCTTTGGGATCCTCTCCCGGAGTCGCTGGAGCACCGTCGCCACGCCTTTGAAGAACAAGCTGAGCTTGGCGCTGGGTTGGAGACGCTCATCGGAGGAGTACCCAAGATCCTCCATTCCCAGCTGCGCCAGCTCCCCGTCGATGGTGGCGGCAACATCCACAAGGCCCTCGGTCCAGTGCTCCACATTCTCCCTGAAGGTGTTCTGGGCGGCGGCAACACTTGCCAGCAACGCCTCGTTGGCCTTGACCTTCTCCCCCAAGGCCGCCTCCCGCTCCCTGGCCCCGTCCAGCGTCTAGGTTAAGGTGGCCAGCTTCAGCTCGAGATCAGCGTTGGAGTCCTTGGCGGCACTAAGTTCTTTGCTCCTCTCGACAAGCAGACCCTGCAGCTCGCCATGAGCGGCAGCATCCTTCTCGCGCTCAAGCTTGAGCGCGGCAAGCTCCTCGCCACTCGCCTTGAGGTCGGCCTCCAGCTGCGCCACTTTCACCTCCATCTCCTTCTTGGCGGCCTCGGCAGCTGCGATAGAATCCTTTGCTTCCTGGAGAGCCCCGCCAATTGATTTCTCGCGCACGGCAAGCTCCTCCTCGTGGCTGTCAAGGTTAACCTTCCGCTGCGCCAGCTCACCTTCCTGCGCAAACAGCTTCTCAGTGACAAGGCGCTGTTGCTCTTCAACCTCGGCCTTCTCGAGGAGGAAGGCTTTCCGCGCCTCGGAGAGCTGCTCCCACTCCTCTGCCAGGGACCGGAGAGCCTCCTGCCTCATGCCTCGGAGCTCCTCCGCATGCTTCTCAATATCCACCCCCGCCTTTGCCACAAGCGCTTCCCGCGATTCCAGCTTGGCTTGGCGGGCGCGGTAGAGCGCCAGCAACTTCCACAGCAGCCGCTCCTCCTCAGGCTCGCCGCTGCTGCTGCTTGGCGCGTCGACTAACGTCAGCCCAGCGGAGGCAAGCACCTCTCCATCCAAGACTTCTCCTTCGACCGGCACCCTGGAGCTTGACGCCCAGGGGAGCTTGATGAAGATGCCATCGCCGGCCTTCAGATAGGCGCCGGGCTGGGGCTCTTCGGAGCCTAGCGCTACAACAGCGGCGGAGGGGTCGGCGGTCGGTGTAGCGCCTGGCGCTCCTGCGGCCTCAGGGCCGTTAGTGCAATCGCCGGACCCCTTGCCATTTTCTGCGGCGGCAGCCTTGGCGGCCTCTTCGCCAGCGGGACCATCAGCGCCGGCTTCTTCCTCGGCGGCGGCGGCGTCGTCGGTGTCGCCGCGCGCGTTATCCTCGTCAGTGACCTCGGTCACCATCGGCTCCGCTGCAGATGGATCTGAAGAACGGAGGAGGGAGAAAAGTCAAGCAAATATCCAAAAAGAAAATCAGGAGAAGAAGAACGCAAGGGCAGTTTTCAAGCAAGAAGGGTCACCTGCACTTGGATCTGCAGTCGCGGTCTCAACCACCGGAGGGTCGCTGGTGCTGCCCCTTGCCGGAGAACTGTCCCTTGCCGGAGAATTCTCCCTTGCCGGAGAACGCTCCCTTGCCGGGGAATCCTCCCTTGGCGGTGTGGTCGAAGCAGATGGCACTTCGGGAGCGGTTTCCGGACGCTCCTGGTGAAGCTGCTCAACTCCTGCACAACCCAACAATCAAAGATATTAGCAAAGAAAGAGCACCCATGCGCGCCTAAAAGCAGGAAGTAAACCATATACTTACACTGGGGGCTGCGCTGGGGGCTGCTTTGGGGAGTAGCTGCCGGGTCCGGCAAGGTGGTCTCAGGCATGTCCCCCGTTGGCGCGACGGGTTCATCCTCGATGACGATCACCAGGGCCTTGGCTCTCTTCGCCGCTCTTTGAGCCAGCGTCCTGAAAAGGAATAGGTTCAGAATGAAGCATATCAGATACAAGACAAAGCAACAAAATTGAAGAACTACAAGTACAGCAGAGAAATCTTACTCTTCTTCTTCCTCGTTGGAGCTGAGCGCGGAGAGATCAAAGTCCGGCTCGCCTCCGGCGCGACGAGGCGGAGGAGTAGGATCCCTCGACCGCTTGGCGGGGGCAGTGGCGGTGGTGCGAGAGGACCCCGCTCCAGTTGCTGCAGTGGCGTGAGGTGCTCCCGCGGCAACAGTGCTTGCCGCGGTAGAGCGTGTCGCGCGGCGCGGCGGCTGTTGACTTGTCTGCCGCCCTGCTACGTCCCCAGCCCCGCGGAGACGCCTTCTCGGTGGAGCTTGGGGCTCCGCTTGCGGCGAGCTGGCTGAAGGTGGAGAAGAGGTGGAGCCGATCTTCAACGAGTCGCTCGCGCCCTCGGCAGGCTCGCTCGACTCTGTTTCAGGCCAGACAAGCTCTTCCTCGCCGGCAAGCTCCTCTCGCTCGGCAAGGCTTGCCGCCTCTGTTGCCTCTGCCTCCTCCACGGTGAATCCAAATTGACCTGCGGCAACGGCTGCTGCCGCCACTTCCAGCCTGGTAGCGATGCACCGCATCTCATCGTCGGTGGTGTCGCGGGTGAGGCTTTTCTGCTCGTCGGGGCGGATTGGCACTTCTGCCAGGCTGTCGAAGAACTCTTGCACGACGTCATCGGCAGGCTCTTGCCAAGTGGGGACAATCCCGTGCGAATCGCAGAGCGGTGTCATTGCGCGTATGCGGTCAAGCGAAGAGTTGTTGCAGAGCGGAATGACCCCCCTCGGCAACCTAAACACTCCGGGATGTTCAGGATCATGCTTGAACAGCTCCATAAGCATCGCATCCAGCTCCAAGACAGTGAAGTTAAAATTGAGGCCCGGGCGCAGCCTCATGATGTCCGCCACGTTTTGGAACTCCCAGGTGGGTCTCCCCCTCTCCTGCAGTGGGGCGATGCGGTGGCGGAGGAAATCTGCGCCAACGGCGCCTACAGTCAGCCCGGCAAGTCTGAGGCGCAGGATCGTGGTGACGGCAATCTTCAGCCTAGCGTCTTCCGGGGCCAAGTTGCTCCAATCGTTGCCGCGCACTACTGGGACTTGGCGCTCGGCGGTGAAAGGCTGCGGGTTCTCCTCGACAATCTAGCACCAGTTCGCTCTCCACTCGTCCCACTTGCTGCGGAGCTCGCCCTCCAGATAAGCGTCCTTCTTGCCGAGTCTCGAGATCCAGGCGATTCCGCCAGACAAGGGCTCTCCCCTTTCGACTCGGGGTATGAAGAAGTGGCGGAAGAGGGCTACATTTGGGTGGACTCCGACAAAGTTTTCGCAGAGATGTGCGAAAACTGCCATGGTCAGAACGGCGTTGGGGGTGAAGTCAAGGAGGTGGAGCCCATAGGTGTTCATGATGTCACAGAAGAATTCGGAGAAAGGCGGGTAGAGCCCGCAGTAGAAGAACGGCGCGAAGAAAGGGTATCCAGTCGGAGCTAACTTCGAAGCGGCAGCCGAAAGTACCTTCGTGCGCGGATGCGCTCGCGTCTGCGTCGACCAGAAGAGGTAGTAGTACCCCCTCAGCTCCTTCGTGTCGAGCTGGGGGGAGGGAAGATTGCCTGCTCCTTTTGCAGCGCCGCGAGCCGCTGCGCCTCGGCCGACTTCACGCCCTTCCCCTTGTCGGCTTTCGGAGCCATGGCGGAGGTGGCGGGGGCGATCGACGGCGTTGGTGGTGCTGCTGGCGATGGGGGGCGGAGCGCTACTCTCTCTCAGAGGGGGGGAGCGGCGGAGATTTTGGAGTAGTAACCGGCGAGATGGGCGACTGCCCCTGTTTCCTCTGCTTATAAAGAGGGAGGGGGCGAACATTATGCTTTTCCAAATAAAGAAACCACCCACGATCTCTCCCACGATGCCACAGTCGACGCGTGCCGTTCGGGACGGCGCGGTGGATACGGAGTAAGAAACGGCACAACCCAGGCCGCGCGTGCCCGTGCCCTGTTTTGGGCCTGGCCCAACAATGCTCGGCACCGTGTGTGGCCCAGGCCCGGGGGCTCCTATCGGTGTACTAGAGTAGGGGTACCCTAGTATCCCGAACTTGTGCACGGGCAGTCGCAGCACCCCGCGGCAAGGCTTGCCAGGCGACCGCCAAGATCCTCCATGGCTCCTTAGGAGACAAGACCCCAGCAAGAGGAGCTTGCCGGGAAACCATTCAAGAACAAAGTATTCAAGCCAAGAAGACAAGGCCCCGGCAAGAGGAGCTTGCCGGGAAGACCAACCAAGGCATCCCAAAGAAGCTTGCCGCGACGCGCCACGCGTCCCGGCAAGGCTCGGTAAGCGACCAGCTCCCGGGCCTGACAAGACAACGACCGCGGCAAGGCACTTGCCGCGACAAGCGGCCACTCCGCACCCGCGCTCCAGCACATCCACCAACGTGTCGCCCTGGGGCCTTTCCAGGCGCGCGTGGCGAGAGGCTGTGCAGCCAGCGGTGCACGGTGGCAAGCGGCGCTGACAAGATAGCCTTCGTGGCGTGCGGTGGCACCCCCTGACGGTCTCTGTTTGCACTGTTTGGGCGACACAGACGGGCATTTAATGCCTTTGTCCCCTGCCGCCAAAGTTAGGTATGATACATTGTATCTACAGTATAGGTAGTTGTACCTACCGCATCTCTTTTTCCATTTTTGCCGTTTGTCTGCGTTGCCACCTGTCGGTGACCCCTTGAGCATATAAAAGGAGGCCCATGCGCAACGTAGAGGGGGTTCGGCTCATTCGGACGCCAGAAACACTCTCACGCTCGGTCTGGTAGCTCTCATCGCTCCCGAGCAAGAACTCAATATACACATACATGCAGCAGTAGGAGTATTATCTCCCCGGAGAGCTCCGAAGCTGGGTAAACTGCTCGTGTGCTTCGCCTCGATCTGCTCTTCGTGCGATCTCCTCCCCCCAGCGAACCGAAAGGGGCTCAGTCCGCCGGTCCCATAGGTGTTCGTGGATCAGTTTCCCCGACATATTATGAAACAAAGAATAAGAAATAATACCAAACATGAGCAGCCAAACATGTTTATTATCTCTTGCAGTAAACAACGTGAGTTGCAAGTCGAGGGTTGAGTTGCAAGTGGCATGCGGGCCCCACAATTGTGAGTCAATAGTGGACCTGCAACCATGGCAATTGCAAGTTACACACCAAAAAACCCAGTTGCAAGTCGATGTTCTACTTGCAAGTGGCATGCGAGCTCACAGTTGCGAGCCGATCGTGGACTTGCAATTAGGGCAATTACAAAACCACACACAAAACAGACCAGTTGCAAGTCTAGGGTCGAGTTGCAATTGGCATCGAGTAAACAACCGAGTTGCAAGTCGAGGGTCAAGTTGCAAGTGGCATTTTGGCCCAATAGTTGCAAGTCGATGATGAACTTGCAACTGGGGCAATTAAAAACTACACACAAAAAAGCCCAGTTGCAAGTCGAGTGTTGACTTGCAACTGGCATGCGGGCCCACAGTTGCGATTCGATGGTGGAGTTGCAATTGGGGCAATTGCAAAGTACACACAAAAAACCCTAATGCAAATCAATGGTCTATTTGCAAGTGGCATGCGGGCCCATAGTTGCGAGTCGATGGTGGACTTGCAATTGGGGCAAACACAAAAATAGATCAGTTGCAAGTCCGGGGTCAAGTGGCAATTGACATCGAGTAAACAACCCCAATTGCAAGTCGAGGGTCGAGTTGCAAGTGGCATGCAGTCCCCACAGTTGCGAGTCGATGGTCTAGTTGTAACTGGGGCTATTATAAAACTACAATCAAAAAATCCTAGTTGCAAGTCGAGGGTTGACTTCCAAGTGGCATGTGTGCCCACAGTTGCGAGTCGATGGTGGACTTGCAACTATGGCAATTACAAACTACACACACAAAAGCCCAGTTGCAAGTCGATGGTCTACTTGCAAGTAGCATGCGGGCCCATAGTTGTGAGTCATGGTGGACTTGCAATTGGAGCGATTTCAAAACTACACAAAAAACAGACCAGTTGCAAGTGGCATCGAATAAACAACCCCAACCGCAAGTCAAGGGTCGAGTTGCGAGTGGCATGCATGCCCATAATTGCGAGTCAATGGTGGAGTTGCAATTGGGAGAATTACAAAACACACACAAAAAAGGACAGTTGCAAGTAGAGGGTCAAGTTGCAAGTGGCATCAAATAAAAGAACCCCCAGTTTCAACTCGAGGGTCGACTTGCAAGTGGCATGCAAGCCCATAGTTACAAGTTGATGGTGGAGTTGCAATTGGGGCAATTGCAAACTACGCACACAAAAGCCCTGATGCAAGTCGATGATCTATTTTCAAGGGGCATGTGGGCCCATAGTTGTGACTTGATGGTGGACTTGCCATTCGGGCAATTACAAAACTACACATGGATTGCTACACAAAGATAAATATTACATCTTCATTCTTTGCAACTACAACAAAAATCCTAACAAAAATAAAGAAATGGAACCAGTTTCATCGGCACCAACGACTCTTCCCCAAACCCCCTGGTTGCGATCACATTATACGCCTTGTAGTTGTGCTTGCGTGTGCTGAGTTGCAATTGCGCTTGCGTTGGAGCGGTTTCAACTACAACAAAAAGAACTAACAAAAAGTAGAAAAAGGAACTGATTTCATCGACATCGATGACCCTTCCCCCGACCCTCAGTTGCGGTCACATTATATGTCCTGTAGTTGCGCTTGGGTGTGCTGAGTTGCAATTGCGCTTGGGTTGGAGCGATTGCAACTAGAACAAAAAACCTAAGAAAAAAATATCTCTAAAAAATCTTACCGTTTTCATCGACGTCGACAACCCTCCCCCCGACCCCATGGTTGCGGTCACATCATATGTCCCGTAGTTGCGCTAGGGTGTGCTGAGTTGCAATTGCGCTCGGGGTGGAGCGGTTGCAACTACAACTAAAAAAGATAAAAAACAACAACTTAAGGATAATAAACTTCTTCCAACACATGCCACTGTATACAACAAGAAGCATAGGGGGGTGCATGACAAAACACTCATACCACAAAAACATCCATCCCAGTGCTTACATAGTTCGGAAAAACATACAGCCCAATGCTTACATAGTTCGGAAAAACATACAGCCCAATGCTTACATAGTTCAAAAAGACATTAAAAAGAGAAGGTAGCTGGATAGCCTAAGACACCAAAAAGGGCCGCCCTAGGAAATGCTATTACACTGTTTCTAGCACCAAAACTCTTATCCTTGTGTCGGTCTCAAACCAATGATGATGCAAGTTATGTTGATGCCCTATGCATTGCTCTGCTTGAGTTGAAAACGACAACATCATCCACCTGGAGGTGGTTCTGGGCTACAAAAACACCCCAATCTTTGTCGAAGACCATCCATCATGTGGTATCCAAGCTGCATGAGATCTCCTACACCCATGCAAAGCCCAATAACCCCTTCTCGAGCCAAGTTCAGTGGTTGAACTATTTTCGTGGGGATTTTCTATGTTCAACAAACAGAAAACAAAAACAAAAGGGAAAAAGGTGAAAAAGATGTGTTAGGAAAAAAGAGAAAAAAACATAACATATTTGCAAAGAAACATAACAAAAAAAGGTACTGGAGCTTGACAAGGTGTACCATAAACTTGCTTGTGATGTTCGTGGGCGTGAGGCTGTGCACAAAATGTGGTCCAATGTATCCATCTTCAATAGTTATTACCAGACCCAACATTTGTGCTTCGCCATCGTTGAGAATAACATCCCTAGTATAAATGATGTCTGGGGCAACTTCAACACCGTGACCAACATTGATTACCTCTTCCACTCCATGCACAGCAAAATTGTCGGCTGAAAGGATCGATATGGTTGACTAGAGGGGGGGGGGGTGAATAGGCAACTAACAATTTTTAAGCTTTTCTTTGCCAAATTAAACTTTGCAACAAAATAGGTTGTCTAGATGTGCAACTAAGTGAGCAACCTATATGATGCAATAACAACTAGCACACAAGCAAGCAAAGGATGTAGAACAAGTAGGCTTGCAAAAGTAAAGGCACGAAATAACCAAGTGTGGAGCCGGTGGAGACGAGGATGTGTTACCGGAGTTCCTTCCTTTCAAAGGGAAGTACGTCTCCGTTAGAGCGGTGTGGAGGCACAATGCTCCCCAAGAATCCACTAGGGCCACCGTATTCTCCTCACGCCCTCACACGATGCGAGATGCCGTGAATCCACTACTGGTGCCCTTGAAGGCGGCGGCCGAACCTTTACAAGCAAGGTTGGGGCAATCTCCACAACAATTGAAGGCTCCCAACAACAACAACAACACCACGAAGCTTCACCACAATGGAGTATGGCTTCGAGGTGACCTCAACCGTCTAGGGTGCTCAACACCCAAGAGTAACAAGATCCGCAAGGGATAAGTGGGGGGAATCAAATTTCTCTTGGTGGAAGTGTAGATCTGGGCCTTCTCAACCAATCCCGAGCAAATCAACAAGTATGATTGGCTAGGGAGAGAGATCGGGAGAAAATGGAGCTTTGAGCAACAATGGAGCTTTGGGGGAAAGAGGTAGGCCAACTAGGAAGAAGTAGACCCCCTTTTATAGTGGGAGGAGCAAGCCAACCGTTATCCCACTCACTAGCCCCGCACAGAGCGGTACTACCGCTGGGGAAGGGCGGTACTACCGCTCGAGGCGGTACTACCGCTCGACCCTAGCAGTACTACCGCGCTGCCCGGGGCCCTGACCCCAGGGCGGTACTACCGCTACGGGCGGTACTACCGCTCCTACTACCTCCCTTAGTGCCGCAAAACCCGACACGAAAAACTTCGTTTGAGAATCGAGGCGGAAGTAGCCCAGACGCACAGCGGTACTACGGCCGAAACTCCCAAGTGGTACTACTGCTCGGAGAGCGGTACTACCGCTGGAGAGCGTCGGCGGTACTACCGCTGTGGTCGCGGTACTACCGCTAGAGCAAAGCCAAAGCATAGCAAGGGTAAAACGGCAGCTCCAGAGATGCGGAAGGAAAGACGACGGGTGAGATAAGGATGTGTACTTGTGATTCCACCCAAGTCTTACCAAAGCGGATCCCCTCTTGATAGTACGGTGACTCCTACAAAACTAGTCCACCAACAACGAAACGAAGGAGCTACACTGTCTTGAATTACAACACCGAGGGGAGGAAATCGTCTCGTGCCAATGGATGAATCTCTGAAAGAACTTAACGCACATGATTAGTCCACAAAAGCATTGTCATCAATCACCAAAACCACTTGGGGATAAATATGCCCTTACAATCTCCCCCTTTTTGGTGGATTGATGACAATATGGGATTTGCACAGGCATGATATAGAATAAGCAAACAACCCTACCGTCCTAAAATGTAGATGGGCTCCCCCTAGATGTGTGCTATCTAGATGAGTGCTTTGGACTGCACGGCAGACATACTAGGATCCACGCTCCCCCTACATTTTAGAGACCAACAATCTAAGCAAGGTATATGAGAGCAGCATAGATGATATAGCAAGAGAAGCAGGCACTCATAAGCTAAACAGTGACATATATAAAGGTACTGGAAAGATAAGGTAGCATATGTCTCACACCATATGACTCGAGCTTAGGTCTTACTGACAGAACCAGAACTTAGGTCTCACTGACACAAACCAAATAAAGCAACAAGCGAAAGCACAAACACAAAAGACGGAAGACACAAAGCGCAAATCCCTAAACTGTCTCCCCCTTTGGCATCAAGACACCAAAAAGAAGAGGGAGTGCTGCTACGGCTCCAGGTGATGGCAAACGAGGGACACACATCAGATCTCAGAGGGGTCATCTACGCCACCATCGTCAGCCGGGAAGTGCTCAGCATCAGAATCAGTCCAAGGGCAGTGCTGCTGAATTCACTCCTCCTCCTCGGTAAGCTGATCCTCAAAACGACTAATCACAATGGCACCCATCTGACGCATGAGCTCCTTGTGGCGACCGCGGGCCTTCTTCTCAGCCACATGAGCCATGTACTGACCGTGAGACTCCATGCAGAATAGCTTCTTCACCTTGATCTTGAGCTTCTTGGCCCAAGAGGGCTCTGCCTCAGAAGGCACATAGTCATCATCTTCATCCTCAGCCTCAGCCCCAAACTCCTCCTCAGTCTCCATGGCAGCAGCAGAAGAAGGAACTCCAGTCTTCGGGGCCTGAGTGCCCCAGTTATCCTTCTTCCTCAGACGCTTGACATCGTGAGAGACTAACTCTCCAGTCTCCAGTAACTCCTGTGGATAGACACGATTCCAGGCCTTCTCAATGAGCAGCATGATGAACGGACCATAAATCGGGCACTTGCGCTCGGAGATAGCAGAAAGCAGCTCAGACCACATAACATGAGAGATATCCAAGGACTCTCCGATGCTCTGTCCCTTCTCACGCTGGCAAAAGAGAAGCATGTCCACGAGATAAGAGTGAACCTGGTCCAGATTCCCGATGTGAGGGAAGAGAGTCTCTCTGAAGATACGGTGAAGGATATCCAGATAGGCAGGCAGCTCATAGGTCTCCTTCTTCATCTTAGGGTTGATCCTCATAGTGCAATAGGGCCACAGAGCTTGCTTGTGAGTGGCATTGGCGCGACGGTGGGGGCGAAAGCCGACAGCAGACTCAAGACCTAGATCTTCTACCCCAATTAACTGCATGAAAGCTTTCCACTTGACTGACAGCAACTTGCCATTTGTCATCCAAGTCAGAGTCCTGTCCTTATCGGTCCCAAGGTGAACCATGGCATAGAATTGGGCCACAATATCAGCATCAAAGTCCTTGTTGAATTGCATGATCCCGAGAATGTTCAGCTGAGTGCACATCTGAAGAGCTTCACCAAAGTATTCAGGATCATTCTCCATATGGTCGGTGTCAATGGAGTGAACGTTGACATAGAGATTCTTCTTGGCCTTGAGGACATCAAAGAAGATGGCAAACTGGAACCTGTTCCAGAACGGACGACTGACCAAAGTGGGATCTTGGTCATCCTCATACGGGTTGCGGCGGCGCCTTGCCCAGAACTCCTTGGGCAGCATTTCTGGCACGGTTTTGCTTGGCTTTGGCTTGACCCCAGGCTTCTTCTACAGTTGAGGTGGAGGTGGAGGTGGAGGTGGAGGTGGAGCACTTGAAGAACCTCCGGCAGGCTCGGTGGTGCGGTAACGCTTGGACGTGGCACGACCGGGGTTGACACGATGAGCCTGATGCTCAGGAACCTCATCACCTAGAACCACACACACAAACACACAAACAACCAGAAAGAACGAGCATAAGCCACAAACACGAACAAAGAGGATCACTGAGAGGTAGGAGTATGATGGATCCTGGTAGAAAGCGGTAGTATCGTGACCCTTGAGCGGTAGTACCGCTCCAAGCGGTACTACCGCTCACAGCAGTAGTACCGCTCAAGGAGAGCGGTAGTACCGCTCGAGGCGGGGAAACAGCAGTTTCCTACTACCGTGGTCAGATCCGGTACTTCCGTCCTACCAAATTCAAAAATACTCCAACCAAACACTAATCCAAACAGTCTAGAAGCATTCTCCATCCTACTCAAGCCTAGATCAGGACAAAAATCTAGAGATGCAACTGCTATTGCCCCTAGGAAGCTAGATGGGAAATCTAGACAAAAGGAAACAGGGAACAGGGGCAATACCGACATCCATGGCAAGAGGACAAGGTGGGGATCGATTCCACCGAAGGAAACGGAGAGGAGCGCCCCGGAGAGGGAGATCCGCCGGACCCCTCCTGCGGCGCCAGTTGCTGAAGAGAGAGACGAACAGGGCGTGGGGGGCGAGCGAATGGGTATGGGGGAGAAGAAACTCCCCCTGCCCCCGATATAACCCCCAGCCTGCGCCTCACAGCGGTAGTACCGCTCTGGAGGGCGGTAGTACCGCTGGGAGCGGTAGTACCGCGCTGGAGGGCGGTAGTACCGCCAAGGGCGGTAGTACCGCTCGCCACCAGCGGTAGTACCACTTCAGCAACCAAATAGCTTCTAGACCAACGGCTAACGCTCAAAAAGAAAAACGGAAAGCAAGGCCAAGAGAGCGAGAGGACCGACGAGGAAACACACACACACACACAACCGAACAAAGACAACTCAAACACAAACAACCACACGAAACAGAGCAAGCTCTGGCCTCTCTCAGGAGAGGGCGGTGGCCGGAGCCACCTATGTTTGAGTCAATTGGTATGGCACCGCAAAGAATTATCCTTGGGCCCATGACCAGAACTCATCTTTGAAGCACAAGTACCGTAAAAAATGGCTAATGTGAAAGAGTTGATCGTTTTATGCATAATGGGGGGAGGAAGAGTTCATTGAGAGAACAACACTCCCCCTATGTCCATGCGTACATCTAAACTAGACAACAAGATGAGTGTGGTGGGGGTGCAAGGGTTCAAGTCACATTGCTTGAATCAATGATATTTAGCTCATGCCTTAACTCGCAAAATCTTGCTTCATCCAAGGGCTTCGTGAAAATATCTGCAAGGTTATCATGAGTGTTGACATACTTGAGCTCGATCTCCCCTCGCCTAATGTGATCCCGGATGAAATGATACCGAATATCAATATGCTTCGTCTTGAAGTGTCGCACCGGGTTGAGAGAAATCTTGATGGCACTTTCGTTCTCACACCAAAGAGGCACTTTGTCACAAATGACACCATATTCCTTTAAAGTTTGCCTCATCCATAAGAGTTGTGCACAACAACTGCCGGCCGCCACATACTCCGCTTCGGTGGACGAGAGGGACACACAACTTTGCTTCTTGGAAGACCAACTTACCAAAGAGCAACCAAGAAATTGGCACCCTCCGGAAGTGGACTTCCTATCCACTTTGTCTCCCGCCCAATCGGAATCCGTGAAACCTTCAAGCTTGAAGTTTGCTCCTCTTGGGTACCATAAGCCAAAGTTTGGGGTATGAGCCAAATATCGAAAGATTCGCTTGACCGCCACAAAGTGACTTTCCTTTGGTGCGGCTTGAAAATGTGCACACATCCCCACACTCAACATGATGTCCGGTCTAGATGCACAAAGGTAAAGCAAGGAGCCAATCATGGAGCGATATACCTTTTGATCCACCGCTTTACCATTGGGATCGATGTCAAGTTGGCACTTGGTAGGCATTGGAGTAGTAGCCGGCTTGACATCACTTAGCTTGAATCTTTTAAGCATGTCTTGAGTGTATTTGGCTTGGTTGATGAAGGTTCCTTCTCTTCTTTGTTTGATGTCAAAACCAAGAAAAAACTTCAACTCCCCCATTGAAGACATCTGGAACTTGGAGGTCATGAGAGCGACAAACTCCACATTGAAAGCTTTGTTAGGGGAACCAAAGATAATGTCATCAACATATAGTTGGCATACAAACAACTCCCCTTTGACCTTCTTAGTAAAAAGAGTGGGATCGATTAGCCCCACTTCAAAACCACGATCTTGTAACAACTCGGTAAGGTGGTCATACCACGCACGTGGGGCTTGTTTAAGGCCATAGAGTGCCTTATCGAGTTGATACACATGATCCGGGAAGTAGGGATCCTCGAACCCGGGGGGTTGCTTGACATAGACCAACTCATTAATAGGACCATTAAGGAAAGCACTTTTCACATCCTTTTGTTGCAACTTAAAGTTGTGATGGGAAGCATAGGCAATCAACAAACGTATGGATTCAAGATGAGCAACAGGAGCAAAGGTTTCACCGTAGTCGATACCCTCAACTTGGGAGTAGCCTTGTGCTACCAATCTTGCCTTGTTGCGAACGATGTTCCCATGAGCATCTTGCTTGTTCTTGAAGATCCACTTGGTTCCAATGACATTGTGGTTCCCCGATGGCCTTGGCACCAATCTCCATACTTTGTTGTACTCGAAGTTGTTGAGTTCTTCATGCATGGCATTGAGCCAATCCGAGTCTTCCAGCGCCTCATAGACCTTTTGGGGTTCAACATAAGAGACAAACGTGTGATGCTCACAATTGTTTGCTAATTGTCTATGAGTGCTTACCCCCTTTCTTAGGCTTCCAACTACATTTTCCAAGAGATGGCCTTGGGTGGTGAGCTTGGAAGCAATCTTCGCGGCACGACGCTCTAATTCCTCCTCGGATGTGGAAGGAGGAGGGTTGACTTGATCATCTTGAGCGCCATCTTGAGCTTGTTCTTGATCTTGAGCTTGCTCTTGATCTTGAACTTGCTCGAGGGAGAGAACTTGACCTTGGGCATCATTTAGAGGTTCACCACCATCTTGAGGTTGATCTTGCCCTTGGTCTTGTTCACGAGGTTGAGGGCCTTCACTTTGTTCTTCGGAAGCGTGTGGGTCTTGATGAGGTGATGGCTCTACTTGAGTAGAGCATTGTCCTTCTCCTTCGGCCACAAGGGGTTCCTCAATGGGTAGAATTTGACCAATACCCATTCTTCTTATGGCTTGGGGAGGAATTTCATCACCTACATCACAAATACCACTTTGCTCCACTTGGGAGCCGTTATTTTCGTCAAACTCCACGTTACACGTCTCCTCAATGAGTCCGGTGGACTTATTGAGGACACGGTAAGCATGAGTGTTTGTAGCATAACCAACAAATATGCCCTCATGAGCTCTAGCCTCAAATTTAGACAAATGAACACCTTTCTTGAGAATGAAACACTTACAACCAAACACCCGGAAGTACTTGAGGTTGGGCTTGTTGTCGGTGAGTATCTCATAAGGAGTCTTGTTCAAGCCTTTGCGGAGATAGAGCCGATTGGATGCATGACATGCGGTGTTGATGGCTTCTGCCCAAAAGTTGTATGGAGACTTGAACTCCGCCATCATGGTCCTTGCCGCATCCATCAACGTCCGATTCTTCCTCTCCGCTACACCATTTTGTTGAGGGGTATAAGGTGCAGCATATTGATGCTTGATCCCCTCATCACTGAGAAACTCATCCAAGGTGTAGTTCTTGAACTCGGTGCCGTTGTCACTTCTTATTGTCAAGATCTTTACATCATGTTGACGTTGAGCTTCATTTGCAAAGTCGATGACGTTTTGTTCAGTCTCACTCTTCCTCTTGAAGAAGTATACGCAAGTGTATCTTGAATAGTCATCCACAATCACCAAGCAATACTTTCTTCCTCCAAGACTATCAAAAGATGGAGGCCCAAAGAGATCCATGTGAAGGAGCTCCAAGGGTCTCTTCGAGTAGATGAGGGTTGATGGAGGGTGAGCCTTTTCATGAAGCTTTCCTTCGATACAAGCACTACAAGCACGATCTTTGGCAAAACTAACATTTGTTAGCCCACGGACATGGTCCCCCTTGAGAAGACTTTGCAAAGATCTCATATTAACGTGGGATAAACGGCGATGCCAAAGCCACCCCACGTCAACTTTAGCCATTAGGCATGTCGTGGTCTTAGTGGGTCGCTCCGAAAAGTTGATCACATAAAGACCGTTCTCGACATGCCCAACAAAGGCTACTTTAAGAGTCTTGCTCCACAAGAGGGCCACGGTATCAATGTCAAAGAAAGTAGCAAAACCCATGATTGCAAGTTGACGAACGGAAAGCAAATTGTATACAAGGGACTCAACAAGCATGACTTTCTCGATTGTAAGATCATGAGAAATGACAACCTTGCCGAGACCCAATACCTTAGAATGTGATGCATCACCCCACTCGACATTGGTGGGCATAGATGGAATCTCTTGCACGTCCACCACCAAGTCCTTGCTCCCGGTCATATGATTTGTTGCTCCACTATCGAGCAACCATGATCCCCCACTGGAAGCAAACACCTACAAGAGATCAATGCTTGGTTTTAGGTACCCCATTTAGTAATGGGTCCTTTGATGTTAGTAACTGTTGGGGAACGTTGCAGAAAATAAAAAAATTTCCTACGGTTTCACAAAGATCCATCTATGAGTTCATCTAAGCAACGAGTCATGGGAGAGAGATTGCATCTACATACCACTTGTAGATCGCGAGCGGAAGCGTTCACTAGAACGTGGATGATGGAGTCGTACTCGCCGTGATCCAAATCACCGATGACCGAGTGCCGAACGGACGACACCTCCGCGTTCAACACACGCACGGAGTGGATGACGTCTCCTCCTTCTTGATCCAGCAAGGGGGAAGGAGAGGTTGAGGAAGATGGCTCCAGTAGCAACACGACGGCGTGGTGTTGGTGGAGAATCAGCACTCCGGCAGGACTTCGCCAAGCACGTGACGGAGGAGGAGAGGTGTAGCAGGGGAGAGGGAGGCGCCAAGATGCAAGGGTGCGGCTTCCCCCTCCCTCCCCCCTTTATATAGGCCCCCCCGGGGGGGGGGGCGCCGGCCCTGGGAGTCCAATCTCCCAAGGGGGCGGCGGCCAAGGGGGTGGAGTACCCCCAAGGCAAGTGGGCGCCCCCCCCACCCTAGGGTTTCAACCCTAGGCGTAGGGGGTGGGCCTAGGAGGGTGCACCAGCCCACTATGGGCTGGTTCCCCTTCCCACTTCAGCCCATGGGGCCCTCCGGGATGGGTGGCCCCACCCGGTGGACCGCCGGGACCCTTCCGGTGGTCCCGGTACAATACCGGGTGACCCCGAAACTTTCTCGATGGCCGAAACAACACTTCCTATATAGTTTTCTTTACCTCCGGACCATTCCGGAACTCCTCGTGACATCCGGGATCTCATCCGGGACTCCGAACAACTTTCGGTAATCACATACAAGTCTTCCTAATAACCCTAGCGTCACCGAACCTTAAGTGTGTAGACCCTACGGGTTCGGGAGACATGCAGACATGACCGAGACGGCTCTCCGGTCAATAACCAATAGCGGGACCTGGATACCCATGTTGGCTCCCACATGCTCCTCGATGATGTCATCGGATGAACCACGATGTCGAGGATTCAATCAACCCCGTATACAATTCCCTTTGTCAATCGGTACGTTACATGCCCGAGACTCGATCGTCGGTATCCCAATACCTCGTTCAGTCTCGTTACCGGCAAGTCACTTTACTCGTACCGTAATGCATGATCCCATGACCAAACACTTGGTCACTTTGAGCTCATTATGATGATGCATTACCGAGTGGGCCCAGAGATACCTCTCCGTCATACGGAGTGACAAATCCCAGTCTCGATCCGTGTCAACCCAACAGACACTTTCGGAGATACCTGTAATGCACCTTTATAGTCACCCAGTTACGTTGTGACATTTGGCACACCCAAAGCACTCTTACGGTATCCGGGAGTTACACGATCTCATGGTCTAAGGAAGAGATACTTGACATTGAAAAATCTCTAGCAAAACGAACTACACGATCTTGTGCTATGCTTAGGATTGGGTCTTGTCCATCACATCATTCTCCTAATGATGTGATCCCGTTGTCAATGACATCTAATGTCCATAGTCAGGAAACCATGACTATCTATTGACTAACGAGCTAGTCAACTAGAGGCTTACTAGGGACGTATTTGGTCTAAGTATTCACACGTGTATTACGATTTCCGGATAATACAATTATAGCATGAATAAAAGACAATTATCATGAACAAGGAAATATAATAATAATCCTTTTATTATTTCCACTAGGGCATATTTCCAACAGTCTCCCACTTGCACTAGAGTCAATAATCTAGTTACATTGTGATGAATCGAACACCCATAGAGTTCTGGTGTTGATCATGTTTTGCTCGCGAGAGATGTTTAGTCAACGGATCTGCGACATTCAGATCCGTATGTACTTTGCAAATATCTATGTCTCCATCTTGAACATATTCACGGATGGAGTTGAAGTGACACTTGATGTGCCTGGTCTTCTTGTGAAATCTGGGCTCCTTGGCAAGGGCAATAGCTCCAGTGTTGTCACAGAAGAGTTTGATCGGCCCCGACGCATTGGGTATGACTCCTAGGTCAGTGATGAACTCCTTCACCCAAATAGCTTCATGCGCTGCCTCCGAGGCTGCCATGTACTCCGCTTCACATGTAGATCCCGCCACGACGCTCTGCTTGCAGCTGCATCAGCTTACTGCTCCACCATTCAACATATGCACGTATCCGGTTTGTGACTTAGAGTCATCCAGATCTGTGTCGAAGCTAGCGTCGATGTAACCCTTTACGGCGAGCTCTTCGTCACCTCCATAAACGAGAAACATGTCCTGTGTCCTTTTCAGGTACTTCAGGATATTCTTGACCGCTGTCCAGTGTTCCTTGCCGGGATTACTTTGGTACCTTCCTACCAAACTTACGGCAAGGTTTACATCAGGTCTGGTACACAGCATGGCATACATAATAGATCCTATGGCTGAAGCATAGGGGATGCCACTCATCTCTTCTTTATCTTTTGCCGTGGTCGGGCATTGAGCCGAGCTCAATCTCACACCTTGCAGTACATGCAAGAACCCTTTCTTGGACTGATCCATTTTGAACTTCTTCAAAATCTTATCAAGGTATGTGCTTTGTGAAAGACCTATGAGGCGTCTCGATCTATCCCTATAGATCTTGATGCCTAATATGTAAGCAGCTTCTCCAAGGTCCTTCATTGAAAAACACTTATTCAAGTAGGCCTTAATGCTGTCCAAAAGTTCTATATCATTTCCCATCAAAAGTATGCCATCTACATATAATATGAGAAATGCTACAGAGCTCCCACTCACTTTCTTGTAAACGCAGGCTTCTCCATAAGTCTGCATAAACCCAAACGCTTTGATCATCTCATCAAAGCGAATGTTCCAACTCCGAGATGCTTGCACCAGCCCATAAATGGATCGCTGGAGCTTGCATACTTTGTCAGCATTCTTAGGATCGACAAAACCCTTCGGCTGCATCATATATAGTTCTTCCTTAAGATGCCCGTTAAGGAATGCCGTTTTGACGTCCATCTGCCATATCTCATAATCATAGTATGCGACAATTGCTAACATGATTCAGACGGACTTCAGCTTCGCTACGGGAGAGAATGTCTCATCGTAGTCAATCCCTTGAACTTGTCGATAACCCTTAGCGACAAGTCAAGCTTTATAGACGGTAATATTACCATCCGCATCCGTCTTCTTCTTAAAGATCCATTTGTTTTCTATTGCTCGCCGATCATCGGGCAAGTCTGTCAAAGTCCATACTTTGTTTTCATACATGGATTCTATCTCGGATTGCATGGCTTCAAGCCATTTGTTGGAATCTGGGCCCGCCATTGCTTCTTCATAGTTCGAAGGCTTACCGTTGTCTAACAACATGATTTCCAGGACAGGGTTGCCATACCACTCTGGTGTGGAACGTGTCCTTGTGGACCTATGAGGTTCACTAGCAACTTGATCCGAAGTACCTTGATCATAATCATTAATTTCCTGAGCTGCGCTACTTTCCGGTTCGAGAGGTAGTACTTCATCGAGTTCTACTTTCCTCCCACTTACTTCTTTCGAGAGAAACTCTTTTTCCAGAAAGGATCCGTTCTTGGCAACAAAGGTCTTGCCCTCGGATCTTAAGTAGAAGGTATAACCAATGGTTTCCTTAGGGTATCCTATGAAGACGCATTTTTCCGACTTGGGTTCGAGCTTTTCAGGTTGTAATTTCTTGACATAAGCATCGCATCCCCAAACTTTTAGAAACAACAGCTTAGGTTTCTTCCCAAACCATAATTCATACGGTGTCTTCTCAACGGATTTAGACGGTGCCCTATTTAAAGTGAATGTAGCTGTCTCTAGAGCGTATACCCAAAATGATAGCGGTAAATCGGTAAGAGACATCATAGATCGCACCATATCCAATAGAGTGCAATTACGACGTTCGGACACACCGTTACACTAAGGTGTTCCAGGCGGCGTGAGTTGTGAAACGATTCCACATTTCCTTAAGTGTGTACCAAATTCGTGACTTAAGTATTCTCCTCCACGATTTGATCGTAGGAACTTTATCTTTCGGTCACGTTGATTCTCTACCTCATTCCGAAATTCCTTGAACTTTTCAAAGGTCTCAGACTTGTGTTCCATTAAGTAGACATACCCATATCTACTCAAGTCATCAGTGAGAGTGAGAACATAACGATATCCTCCGCGAGCCTCAACGCTCATTGGACCGCACACATCGGTATGCATGATTTCCAATAAGTTGGTTGCTCGCTCCATTGTTCCGGAGAATTGAGTCTTGGTCATTTTGCCCATGAGGCATGGTTCGCACGTGTCAAATGATTCATAATTGAGAGACTCTAAAAGTCCATCAGCATGGAGCTTCTTCATGCGCTTGACACCAATGTGACCAAGGCGGCAGTGCCACAAGTATGTGGGACTATCGTTATCAACTTTACATCTTTTGGTATTCACGCTGTGAATATGTGTAACATTACGTTCGAGATTCATTAATAATAAACCACTGACCATCGAGGCATGACCATAAAACATATCTCTCATATAAATAGAACAACCATTATTCTCGGATTTAAATGAGTAGCCATCTCGTATCAAACGAGATCCAGATACAATGTTCATGCTCAAACTTGGCACTAAATAACAATTATTGAGGTTCATAACTAATCCCGTAAGTAAATGTAGAGGTAGCGTGCCGACGGCGATCACATCGACCTTGGAACCATTCCCGACGCGCATCGTCACCTCGTCCTTCGCCAGTCTCCGCTTATTCCGCAGCTCCTGCTGTGAGTTACAAATATGAGCAACGTCACCGATATCAAATACCCAGGAGTTACTACGAGTACTGGTAAGGTACACATCAATTACATGTATATCAAATATACCTTTAGTGTTGCCGGACTTCTTGTCCGCTAAGTATTTGGGGCAGTTCCGCTTCCAGTGACCCTTCCCCTTGCAATAAAAGCACTCAGTCTCAGGCTTGGGTCCATTCTTTGACTTCTTCCCGGCAGCTGGTTTACCGGGCGCGGCAACATCTTTGCCGTCCTTCTTGAAGTTCTTCTTACCCTTGCCCTTTTTAAACTTAGTGGTCTTATTGACCATCAACACTTGATGTTCTTTCTTGATTTCAACCTCTGCTGACTTCAGCATGGAAAATACTTCAGGAATGGTCTTCACCATCCCCTGCATATTGTAGTTCAACACAAAGCTCTTGTAGCTTGGTGGGAGCGACTGAAGGATTCTGTCAACGACCGCCTCGTCCGGGAGGTTGATCTCCAGCTGGGACAGGCGGTTGTGCAACCCAGACATTTTGAGTATATGCTCACTGACAGAACTGTTTTCCTCCATCTTACAACTATAGAACTTGTCGGAGACTTCATATCTCTCGACCCGGGCATGAGCTTGAAAAACCATTTTCAGCTCCTCGAACATCTCATATGCTTCGTGCTTCTCAAAACACTTTTGGAGCCCGGGTTCTAAGCTGTAAAGCATGCCGCACTGAACGAGGGAGTAATCATCAGCACGTGTCTGCCAAACGTTCATAACGTCTTGGTTCTCTGGGATGGGTGCTTCACATAGCGGTTCATCTAGGACATATGCTTTCTTGGCTGCTATGAGGATGATCCTCAGGTTCCGGACCCAGTCCGAATAGTTGCTGCCATCATCTTTCAGCTTGGTTTTCTCTAGGAACGCGTTGAAGTTCATGTTGACATGAGCGTTGGCCATTTGATCTACAAGACATATTTTGCAAAAGTTTTAGACTAAGTTCATGATAATTAAGTTCATCTAATCAATTTATTGAATGAACTCCCACTCAGATTTGACATCCCTCTAGTCATCTAAGTGTTACACGATCCGAGTCGACTAGGCCGTGTCCGATCATCACGTGAGACGGACTAGTCATCATCGGTGAACATCTCCATGTCGATCGTATCTTCCATACGACTCATGTTCGACGTTTCGGTCTCTTGTGTTCTGAGGCCATGTCTGTACATGCTAGGCTCGTCAAGTTAACCCTAAGTGTTCTACATGTGTAAATCCATCTTACACCCGTTGTATGTGAACGTAAGGATCTATCACACCCGATCATCACGTGGTGCTTCGAAACGACGAACTTTAGCAACGGTGCACAGTTAGGGGGGACACTTTCTTGAAATTATTATAAGGGATCATCTTATTTACTACCGTCGTTCTAAGTAAACAAGATGCATAAAACATAACAAACATCACATGCAATTATATAGTAGTGACATGATATGGCCAATATCATATAGCTCCATTGATCTCCATCTTCGGGGCTCCATTATCATCTTGTCACCGGCATGACACCATGATCTCCATCATCATGATCTCCATCATTGTGTCTTCATGAAGTTGTCATGCCAACGACTACTTCTACTTCTATGGCTAACACATTTAGCAATAAAGTAAAGTAATTTACATGGCGTTCTTCAATGACACGCAGGTCATACAAAAATAAAGACAACTCCTATGGCTCCGGCCGGTTGTCATACTCATCGACATGCAAGTCGTGATTCCTATTACAAGAACATGATCTCATACATCACAATATATATCATTCATCATTCATCACAACTTCTGGCCATATCACATCACATGACAATTGCTGCAAAAACAAGTTAGACGTCCTCTAATTGTTGTTGCATCTTTTACGTGGCTGCAATTGGGTTCTAGCAAGAACGTTTTCTTACCTACGAATAACCACAACGTGATTTTGTCAACTTCTATTTACCCTTCATGAGGACCCTTTTCATCTAATCCGCTCCAACTAAAGTAGGAGAGACAGACACCCGCTAGCCACCTTATGCAACTAGTGCATGTCAGTCGGTGGAACCTGTCTCATGTAAGCGTACGTGTAAGGTCGGTCCGGGCCGCTTCATCCCACAATACCGCTGAAGCAAGAAAAGACTAGTAGCGGTAAGCAAGTTGACAAGATCTACGCCCACAACAAAATTGTGTTCTACTCGTGCAATAGAGAACTACGCATAGACCTAGCTCATGATGCCACTGTTGGGGAACGTTGCAGAAAATAAAAAAATTTCCTACGATTTCACCAAGATCCATCTATGAGTTCATCTAAGCAACGAGTCATGGGAGAGAGATTACATCTACATACCATTTGTAGATCGCGAGCGGAAGCATTCACTAGAACGTGGATGATGGAGTCGTACTCGTCGTGATCCAAATCACCGATGACCGAGTGCCGAACGGACGGCACCTCCGCGTTCAACACACGTACAGAGCGGATGACATCTCCTCCTTCTTTATCCAGCAAGGGGGAAGGAGAGGTTGAGGAAGATGGCTCCAGCAGCAACACGATGGCGTGGTGTTGGTGGAGAAGCAGCACTCCGGCAGGGCTTTGCCAAGCACGTGACAGAGGAGGAGAGGTGTAGCAGGGGAGAGGGAGGCGCCAAGATGCAAGGGTGCGGCTGCCCCCTCCCTCCCCCCCCCTTTATATAGGCCCCCCAGGGGGGGCGCCGGCCCTGGGAGATCCAATCTCCCAAGGGGGCGGCGGCCAAGGGGGGTGGAGTACCCCCCAAGGCAAGTGGGCGCCCCCCCCCCCCCCACCCTAGGGTTTCAACCCTAGGTGCAGGGGGTGGGCCTAGGGGGGCGTACCAGCCCACTATGGGCTGGTTCCCCTTCCCACTTCAGCCCATGGGGCCCTCCGGGATGGGTGGCCCCACCCGGTGGACCCCCGGGACCATTCCGGTGGTCCCGGTACAATACCGGGTGACCCCGAAACTTTCCCGATGGCCGAAACAGCACTTCCTATATAGTTTTCTTTACCTCCGGACCATTCCGGAACTCCTCGTGACGTCTGGGATCTCATCCGAGACTCCGAACAACTTTCGGTAATCACATACAAGTCTTCCTAATAACCCTAGCGTCACCGAACCTTCAGTATGTAGACCCTACGGGTTTGGGAGACATGCAGGCATGATCGAGATGGCTCTCCGGTCAATAACCAATAGCAGGATCTAGATACCCATGTTGGCTCCCACATGCTCCTCGATGATGTCATCGGATGAACCACGATGTCGAGGATTCAATCAACCCCGTATACAATTCCCTTTGTCAATCGGTACGTTACATGCCTGAGACTCGATCGTCGGTATCCCAATACCTCGTTCAGTCTCGTTACCGGCAAGTCACTTTACTCATACAGTAATGCATGATCCCATGACGAAACACTTGGTCACTTTGAGCTCATTATGATGATGCATTACCGAGTGGGCCCAGAGATACCTCTCCGTCATACGGAGTGACAAATCCCAGTCTCGATTCGTGTCAACCCAATAGACACTTTCGGAGATACCTGTAATGCACCTTTATAGTCACCCAGTTACGTTTGGACGTTTGGTACACTCAAAGAACTCTTACGGTATCCGGGAGTTACACGATCTCATGGTCTAAGGAAGAGATACTTGACACTGAAAAAGCTCTAGCAAAACGAACTACACAATCTTGTGCTATGCTTAGGATTGGGTCTTGTCCATCACATCATTCTCCTAATGATGTGATCCCGTTGTCAATGACATCTAATGTCCATAGTCAGGAAACCATGACTATCTGTTGACTAACGAGCTAGTCAACTAGAGGCTTACTAGGGACGTATTTGGTCTAAGTATTCACACGTGTATTACGATTTCCATATAATACAATTATAGCATGAATAAAAGACAATTATCATGAACAAGGAAATATAATAATAATCCTTTTATTATTGCCTCTAGGGCATATTTCCAACAGTAACAAGGGTCTTGGGAACCCAAATAGACCATTCAATGTACTCATAAGGAGAACCAACAAATTTAGCAAAGACATGTCCATCATTAGCACGGCACAACACATATGACGGGTTAAAGTCGCCGGCTTTGTTTGATGACATGTGGTTGCCCTTTTGGACATCAACTCCCTTCACTTTTTCCTTCTTCTCCTTAGGAGCACCCTCTCCCTCTTTCACAAACGTTTGTTTGAGAGGAAGAGGACGTTTGGTCTTGTTGTTCTTCTTCTTCTTGCTCTTGGACTTGGGTGCAAACCCAATTCCTTCCTTGGCCACAACTTCCTTTTGATTGCTCAAAAGGTCATTGAGGTTCTTCTCACCTTGAATGCAAGTCACAAGGCCTTTCTCAAGTCGATTCTTCAACTTGGCATTCTCCTCCACAAGATGCACATGCTCACAACACGGGTTAGTAGCACATGCATTATTAATTAATACCATATGAGGAAAAGTGGCCTTTTCCTTGATTAGCTTAACTTGGAGTTGAGCATGAGACTCTTTGAGATTAGCATGAGTACCCTTCAAGACCTTGTGGGCCTTGTCAAGTAACTCAAACTCCTCTTTGAGTTTAGCATGATCAACCCCAAGTTTAGCCTTCTCAGAGGTTAGCACACGAGACATGACAAGAGCATGATCAAGATCTTTCTTTAACTTAGCATGGTCATCGTTGTGTGACTCCTCAAAAGTCAAACGATGCACATGCTCTTCCTCAAGAGCATTAGAGAGATCTGATATCTCATCGGCATAGTCACGACTATGACCTTCCATCTTAGAGATGGTTTCTTCGTGAGCCTCGATCATGTCATTGGCCTCACCAAGTTGTTCCAAGAGAGCAACAAAATGCTTCTTGGACTTGCCCTTGAGCTTACTCATAAAAGACTCAAACTCATTCACTTGTTCATTAGACCCATCATGTTCATCAATGCAATCCTCCATGGAGGGATTAGTATTGATGGTGGTTTTAATGTTCGGGGTTACCTTATTTGAAGCTTTAGCCATGAGGCATTTGGCAGTGCTGTTTTCGTTGGGTGAGTCAAAGAGAGACACCCGGGGGTTAGTAGCAATGGCAACGGATGCCATGGCCATTGCTTCTTCATTTTCATCATCATCGTCATCCTCTTGGTATTCTTCTTGAACCACCAACCCACGAGTGGGAGTCTTTTTGGCGAAGTTGTTCTTGTTGGGGAAGGACTTGGCTTTGTCTTTTCGGATGAACTTGCCACCATTGTCTTCCCGCTTCTCGTAAGGACAATCCGCAATGAAATGGCTCACATTGGCACAGTTGAAGCAAGTTCTAACTCGTTGCTTGCTCTTGACGCCACTAGAGTTGGTCTTGTTGAGGTTGGGTCTTGAACTCTTCTTGCTCCAAAATTGTCTTGAGGCAAGGGCCATGTGCTCATGATAATCAAATTTGGTGTCTTCGGGGTTGCTTTCCTCATCTTCCACTTCTTCCTCTTCTTCCACAATAACCTTGGCCTTCAAAGCAAGGTTGGGCTTCTTTGCCCTTTGAGAACGGAGCACCGCATTGTCGGCGGTCTTGTCCAAAAGGCTCATTGCAACGAACTCATCCAACACTTCACTTGAGGTCATGGAGTGGAAGTCCGGTCTTTGACGAATGACGGAGGACATGGCCTTGTTGTAGGGCATCATGGCCTTGAGGAACTTTCGCTTGATCCAATTGTCATCCGTGTCCTTGCTTCCATGATCTTGGAGTGCGACCGCGAGTTTGGTCACTCTTCGAAAGAGCTCACGAGGTTCTTCATCTTCTTTCATTGCAAACTCATCGGCTTCATCTTGCACCACTTCATAGTTGGAACGTTGAATGCTAGCACTTCCTCGATAGAGACGCTCGACACATTTCCACGCTTCTTTAGCCATGACATGAGGTCGAAGATGAGGAAGATCTTCGGGAAGGATAGCATCTTGGATGATGAAGAGAGCACTCTCATTGAATTGATTGTCCACATCTTCTCGAGGGGTGAAGTTTCTTGGGTCATGAGGATAGAAACCTTCTTCAATGATTCTCCAAAGGTTAGTGTTCACATGTTTTAAATGACGCTTGAAGCGATAAACCCAAGAATCAAAATCTTCATTTTTCACATATTTAGGAGGAGGACCGGCATGATTTAAATGAGTGGAGGGAATCGGTCCTCTATAGATAGGAGGTTCCACATGGGCAAAGATGTCGGTGCCATTTCTACCACTAGTAGAAGGACTCTTTTCATTGTTAGCTTCCCCCTTATCGGAGTTAGCATCCGTCACCTTGTTAGTCGGATCGCCCACTTTCATTGGCGAGGTAGATAGTTTATGTCCCTCTAGAAATTCAGTAAACATGCTTTTAACCTCGGCCGTCATGGAGGTTTTCAATGTGTCTAAAGCCACATTGAATTCCTCACGTGAGACCGAGGTTCCCCCTTAGGCCGAAGACGAGATGGGATTCACACCGGAGTGTTCCTCCACACCATCGTTGGTGTCAACCATACTCTTCGGACGGCAAAGTCCTTAATAAAGAGACGAGGCTCTGATACCAATTGAAAGGATCGATATGGTTGACTAGAGGGGGGGTGAATAGGCAACTAACAATTTTTAAGCTTTTCTTAGTCAAATTAAACTTTGCAACAAAATAGGTTGTCTAGATGTGCAACTAAGTGAGCAACCTATATGATGCAATAACAACTAGCACACAAGCAAGCAAAGGATGTAGAACAAGTAGGCTTGCAAAAGTAAAGGCACGAAATAACCAAGAGTGGAGCCGGTGGAGACGAGGATGTGTTACCGGAGTTCCTTCCTTTTAAATGGAATTACGTCTCCGTTAGAGCGGTGTGGAGGCACAATGCTCCCCAAGAATCCACTAGGGCCACCGTATTCTCCTCACGCCCTCACACGATGCGAGATGCCATGAATCCACTATTGGTCCCCTTGAAGGCGGCAACCGAACCTTTACAAGCAAGGTTGGGGCAATCTCCACAACAATCGGAGGCTCCCAACAACAATAACAACACCACGAAGCTTCACCACAATGGAGTATGGCTTCGAGGTGAACTCAACCGTCTAGGGTGCTCAACACCCAAGAGTAACAAGATCCGCAAGGGATAAGTGGGGGGAATCAAATTTCTCTTGGTGGAAGTGTAGATCTGGGCCTTCTCAACCAATCCCGAGCAAATCAACAAGTTTGATTGGCTAGGGAGAGAGATCGGGCGAAAATGGAGCTTTGAGCAACAATGGAGCATTGGGGGAAAGAGGTAGGTCAACTAGGAAGAAGAAGACCCCCTTTTATAGTGGGAGGAGCAAGCCAACCATTATCCCACTCACCAGCCCCGCACAGAGCGGTACTACCGCTGGGGAAGGGCGGTACTACCGCTCGACCCTAGTGGTACTACCGCACTGCTCGGGGCCCTGACCCCAAGGCGGTACTACCGCTAGGGAAGAGCGGTACTACCGCTACAGGCGGTACTACCGCTGCTACTACCTCCCTTAGTGCCGCAAAACACGACACGAAAAACTTTGTTCGAGAATCGAGGCGGAAGTAGCCCAGACGCACAGCGGTACTACGGCCGAAACTCCCAAGCGGTACTACCGCTGGAGAGCGTTGGCGGTACTACCGATGTGGTCGCGGTACTACCGCTAGAGCAGAGCCAAAGCATAGCAAGGGTAAAATGGTAGCTCCAGAGATGCGGAAGGAAAGACGACGGGTGAGATAAGGATGTGTACGTGTCATTCCACCCAAGTCTTACCAAAGCGGATCCCCTCTTGATAGTACGGTGACTCCTACGAAACTAGTCCACCAACAACGAAACGAAGGAGCTACACCGTCTTGAATTACAACACCGAGGGGAGGAAATCGTCTCGTGCCAATGGATGAATCTCTGAAAGAACTTAACGCACACGATTAGTCCGCAAAAGCATTGTCATCAATCACCAAAACCACTTGGGGATAAATATGCCCTTACAATGGCTCCCCCCCCCCCACTTGTGCAACATCCCCTGTTGCCATGTCCTTTGTTGCGCCCCCATGATCTGCTGCAAGCCCACTTCCAACATAGCACACATAAGCTTGGGGCATCCGTCCAGACATGTCGAACACCACTATTTTGCCCTGTCACACGTTGAAGTCACGTTTGAACTTTGCCCAGTCATCACCTCCAATCAATGTTGTTGAGTGTCCAATGGACACATAAACAACGTACCTACGGCCGTGTGCTTTAAACTTGAGCCACTCATCTGGTTGAACTGGTTCCTTGTGGTGCATGGGATGTTCTGCTAGTAAAAAGAAAGAGGAAAAATGTCAAAACAATCAGCAAACAGAAGAATCTTTTCATAAAGGAAAAGGAAACATCCAACAAAAGGAGAAGATATTACCGCAAAATCTCCAGAATTGTCGCGAAAATGTAGGAACAACATCCTGCATAGTATAAACTCACATATAAAAAAACGTGCCACAATCAGTTTGCACAAACAAAGACAAAAAGGAAAAATAGGATGGATTATCTTGCAATGATAACGATACTGTAAAAAATACAAAGCATAGACTGACAAAACTACATGAATCAAAAGGATAACAGCCCACTATCCTCTTTACATTGTTTAAACTATCCAATCAAAAAATCATGATAGCACCTAATTTTGATCTATTGAAAAAGCAAACAGGGGATATATGTTTTGGAGAACAAGAAAAACCTAGTCTCTGTGTTGATTCAGTTCACAAAACATTCATGCCAAGTACACCAAACAAATTGTGGCTTAACTGAAGAAAAAACAAAATACAGAATCAAAACCTAAAAAATGCGTTTGCACTGGCCATTTACAGCGAAAAACCAGTGTAAGACAGACTACCATAGAATGAAACTACAGTAGAGATATAGCTGTAAAAAGATAACATAAAAATTTACATTTACACTGGCCATTCACTATTGCGGTCTATAGTAGCCGAAACAAACTGTTACTTGATTACAATGAAAAATCAACTAAAAAATACAATGCAGTAGTGTAGAGCAAACAAACTAATACTTAACTGAAGGAATTCAGATCATAATCAAACAAAATAGGAGAAAAGGGGAGCAAAACATGCATCTACATCAAAGAAAAATTGCACTAGAAAAACAAGACATCTACATAAAAAAATAGGGCAGACCAGACAAGCATCAACCTATACACACTAGCAGCCGCAAAATGGATCAACACCACTAATTCAAAGCCCGCCACAGGGGGCTACATCTACATTCGGAAGAAGAAATCAACATAGACAAGAGGGATTGCCACTAAATTGACATCTAAACCACAAAAATGACAACTACAACCCATGTGTACTGAAAAGGGTACTTTGAGAACTACATTCCCCCTGCATTCCCCATCAACCTAAAACTACATCTCTAACCAACATTACATAAAAAACAGATGTGATCAAATTTCAGTTCACACCCCCTGCATTCCCCATCAAAAAATCAAAAATCCTAGTTCAGGCTTACCACCAGGACAAAAAAATGTAAAAAATGTGACATGGCACTAAAAAAACTACTTTCTACACTTTGGGAATGCTTTAGTACATACATTCAAAACAACACAAAATCTGTGTTGGAAATCATACTCTACACATTCATCTTCATCCAAGAAAAACACACAAAAAAGAAACCTGTGTTGGCAACATGACTTCCGAGAAAAATATGTGCTACGTCTCTGAAGTAAACTGAACAAAACTCAATCCTACTCTACTCCATGTCCATTTCTCCTGTTTGGGTGAACCCCCAAAAATTACTTGCTACGCAAAAAATTCCACATACATAATACAGCCACCCACATCTCTAATTCGAAGCTGCCAGAATCATATAGCGTTCCTATGGATCTGACAAGAAAAAAGAGAGCCCTAACCCTAGAACACGAATCTCTACAAACAACAAAAGAAAAGAAAGAGGACGAACAAGATGGGCAGATTCTTACTTCGAAAATGCCGCCGCCGCCGATCTCTCGCAGCAGTAGACGCCGCCGTCGCCGATCTCCCGCAGCCGGCTCTCCTGTATCTCAGCCGCCACCAAAAAGAAGCGAACAGACTGAACACATGGCTTCTTATATCCTATATATGCGTACTTGGGTTTCTGCATGGAAAACGTTTTGGGCCGGAATGCAAGTGGCCTTCATCAACAAAAAAGAGAAAAAAAACATGCGACAAAAGAAAAGAACGGGCCGCGAGCGGGACAACAGATGGGCCGCGCCTCCCGTCGCTACGAAGCTCTCCACCGGAGGAAGAACGAATCGTCGCCCGGCTCGATCGGATGGTCGAAAAAGTGAATGAGACCAATTAGTTTCTCATTCGAATGAGTTTTAGCAAATCCGGTGTTTTATTCTTGACCCCCAGTTGCAAGTTGCCATCAACTCGCAACTAGGGGGTGCGTGTGTGTGCTTTGTTGTGCCCTAGTTGCCATCACACGAGTTGTTTTTCATGGGGCTTGCAATTAAACCCTTTGACATGCTACTCCCCGCTCCCGAGTTGCAACTCGAAGGGTTGCATTTGTTGTTTTCTATTCAGCCAGTTGGAACTCCATTCCTGAGTCACAACTCGAGATGTTTTGTATTCGTCCCAGTTGCAACACCAACCCCTGAGTCGCAACTCGAGATGTTGGTTGTATTTCACCTAAGTTGCAACACCGCCCACGAGTCGCAACTCAATCGGGGTGTTGTTTTTGTAGTTGCCCCAGTTGCAACTCAAGCCTCAAGTCGCAACTCAGGTGGGGGGGGGGGGTTGTTGTTGTTTTGTTTGCTACTAACATCTTTTTTGTTGATGACGATCCCCTTATTGAACATGGAGTTTACGCCAAGGTTTTCTAGTGGACAGTTTTTTTGCTGGTGACCTTCGTAGGTATTAGGCTATAATTGATGGCAAACAGGGCCCACGGTGTCAATAATAGACTTGCAACTAGGAGTGCGTGCATCCACGTGTCTTTCTATCAAGGAGGCGATCCCCAGTTGCATGTGAAGAATCGACTCGCAACTAGGGGGTGTGTTTTGTTGAGGACCCCCCCCCCTACTTGTCAATAACAGATTTGCAACAAGGAGTATGTACAAGTTCGTGTCTTTCTATCAAGGGGCGATCCCCAGTTGCATGTCAAGCACCGACTCGCAATTAAGGTTGTGTGTATGTGGTTTTTGTGGCCCCCAGTTGCTAGTTGCCCATCAACTCATAACTAGGGAATAAGTGTGTGTGCGTGTCTCAAGGGCCCCCAGTTGCAAGTTACCCATTGACTCACAACTAGGGTGTGTGTGTGTTTTATTCTCGACCCTTCGTTGCAAGTTGACCATCGAGTCGTGACTAGGGGGAGAGGTGTGTGTGCATGTGTCGAGGGCCCCCAGTTGTATGTTACACATCCACTCGCAACCAGGGGTGTGTGTGTGTTTTATTCTTGACCCTAGTTGCAAGTTGCCACTGACTCACAACTAGGGTGTGTGTGTGTTTTGTGTGTGTGTTTTGTTGTAGGTCCCTAGTTGCATGTCAATAACAGACTTGCAAACTAGGAGTGTGTGCATGTCCGTATCTATTAAGGGGGGGATCCCCAGTTGCATGTCAAGCATCGACTCGCAACCAGGGGGTGTGTGTTTTCTTGAGAACCCCCAATTGCAAGTTACCCATCGACTCGCAACTATGGGGGGTGTGTTTTGTGTGTGTGTTTTTTTGTGGGTCCCTAGTTGCATGCCAATAGCAGACTTGCAACTAGGAGTGCGTGCATGTGCGTGTCTATCTATTAAGGGGGATTCCCAGTTGCATGTCAAGCATCGACTTGTAACTAGGGGTGTGTGTGTTTTGTCGAGGGCCCCCAGTTGCAAGTTTCTCATCGACTCACAACTAGGGGGGGTGTGTTTGCGTGTTTTTTTGCGCCCCCCAGTTTCAAGTTGACCATCAACTCGCAACTAGGGTGTGTGTGTATTTTATTTTTGACGGCCAGTTGCAAGTTGCCATCGAACTCGCAACTAGGGATAGGTGTGTGTGCGTGTGTCAAGGCCCCCCAGTTGTATGTTACACATTGACTCGCACCCTCGCAACTAGGGTGTGTGCGTGTCTGTTTTGTGTGTGTGTTTTGTTGTAGGCCCCAAGTCGCATGTCAATAACAGACTTGCAACTAGGAGTGCGTGCAACTCCATGTCTTTCTACTAAGGGGGGATCCCCAGTTGCATGTCAAGCATCGACTCGCAAACCGGGGTGTGTGTGTTTTGTTGAGAACCCCCAGTTGCAAGTTAACCATCGACTCGCAAAGTAGGGTTGTGTGTGTGTTTTGTGTGTGTGTTTTGTTGTGGGTCCTTAGTTGCATGTCAGTAATAGAGTTGCAACTAGGAGTGCGTGCATGTGCGTGTGTTTCTATTAGGGGGGGTCCCTAGTTGCATGTCAAGCATCGACTCGCAACTGGGGGGTGTTTTCCTGAGAACCCCCAGTTTGCAAGTTACCCATCGACTCGCGAAGTAGGGGTGTGTGTGTGTTTTGTGTGTGTGTTTTGTTGTGGGTCCTTAGTTGCATGTCAATAACAGAGTTGCAACTAGGCATGCGTGCATGTGCGTGTGTTTCTATTAGGGGGGGGGGTCCCCAGTTGCATGTCAAGCATCGACTTTGCAACTAGGGTGTGTGTGTGTGTTTTGTTGAGGACCCCCAGTTGCAAATTGCTCATCGACTCGCAACAAGGGGGGTGGTGTGTGTGTGTGTGTTTGTTTTGTTTGTAGGCCCCTAGTTGCATGTCAATAATAGACTTGCAACTAGGAGTGCGTGCAAGTTCATGTCTTTCTATTAAGGGGCGATCCTCAGTTGCATGTCAAGCACCGACTCGCAACTAAGGTTGTGTGTATGTGTGTGTTTTGTGGCCCCCAGTTGCTAGTTGCCTATCAACTCGTAACTAGGGAATAAGTGTGTGTGCGTGTCTCAAGGGCCCCCAGTTGCAAGTTACCCATTGACTCGCAACTAGGGTGTGTGTGTTTTATTCTCGACCCGTCGTTGCAAGTTGACCATCGAGTCGCGACTACGGGGAGAGGTGTGTGTGCATGTGTCGAGGGCCCCCAGTTGTATGTTACACATCCACTCGCAACCAGGGGTGTGTGTGCGTGTTTTATTGTTGACCCTAGTTGGAAGTTGCCACTGACTCGCAACTAGGGGGTGTGTGTGTTTTGTGTGTGTGTTTTGTTGTAGGTCCCTAGTTGGATGTCAATAACAGACTTGCAAACTAGGAGTGTGTGCAAGTCCGTATCTATTAAGGGGGGATCCCCAGTTGCATGTCAAGCATGGACTCGCAACCAGGGGGTGTGTGTTTTCTTGAGAACCCCCAATTGCAAGTTATCCATCGACTCGCAACTATGGGGTGTGTGTTTTGTGTGTGTGTGTTTTTGTTGTGGGTCCCTAGTTGCATGCCAATAGTAGACTTGCAACTAGGAGTGCGTGCATGTGCGTTTCTTTCTATCAAGGGGGATTCCCAGTTGCATGTCAAGCATCGACTTGTAACTAGGGGTGTGTGTGTTTTGTCGAGGGCCCCCAGTTGCAAGTTGCTCATCGACTCGCAACTAAGGGGGGTGTTTGCGTGTTTTTTTGCGCCCCCGAGTTTCAAGTTGACCATCAACTCGCAACTAGGGTGTGTGTGTGTGTGTGCTTTATTTTTGACGCCCAGTTGCAAGTTGCCATCTAACTCGCAACTAGGGACAGGTGTGTGTGCATGTCTCAAGGGCCCCCAGTTGTATGTTACACATTGACTCGCACCCGGGGGTCTGTGTGTGTGTGTTTTATTCTTGACCCCTAGTTGCAAGTTGCCATTGACTCGCAACTAGGGTGTGTGTGTGTGTCTGTTTTGTGTGTGTGTTTTGTTGTAGGCCCCTAGTCGCATGTCAATAACAGACTTGCAACTAGGAGTGCGTGCAACTCCATGTCTTTCTATTAAGGGGGGATCCACAGTTGCATGTCAAGCATCGACTCACAAACCGGGGTGTGTGTGTTTTGTTGAGAACCCCTAGTTGCAAGTTAACCATCGACTCGCAAAGTAGGGGTGTGTGTGTGTTTTGTATGTGTGTTTTGTTGTGGGTCCTTAGTTGCATGTCAGTAATAGAGTTGCAACTAGGAGTGCGTGCATGTGCGTGTGTTTCTATTAGGGGGGGTTCCCCAGTTGCATGTCAAGCATCAACTCGCAACCGGGGGGGTGTTTTCTGAGAACCCCCAGTTTGCAAGTTACCCATGGACTCGCAAAGTAGGGGTGTGTGTGTGTTTTGTGTGTGTGTTTTGTTGTGGGTCCTTAGTTGCATGTCAATAACAGAGTTGCAACTAGGAGTGCGTGCATGTGCATGTGTTTCTATTACGGGGGGGGGGGGATCCCCAGTTGCATGTCAAGCATCGACTTTGCAACTAGGGTGTGTGTGTGTTTTGTTGAGGACCCCCAGTTGCAGGTTGTTCATCGACTCGCAACTAGGGGGTGGTGTGTGTGTGTGTGTGTTTGTGTGTGTGTCTTTTGTTTGTAGGCCCCTAGTTGCATGTCAATAACAGACTTGCAACTAGGAGTGCGTGCAAGTTCGTGTCTTTCTATCAAGGGGCGATCCCCAGTTGCATGTCAAGCACCGACTCGCAACTAAGGTTGTGTGTATGTGTGTTTTTTGTGGCCCCCAGTTGCTAGTTGCCTATCAACTCGTAACTAGGGAATAAGTGTGTGTGCGTGTCTCAAGGGCCCCCAGTTGCAAGTTACCCATTGACTCGCAACTAGGGTGTGTGTGTGTTTTATTCTCGACCCTTCGTTGCAAGTTGACCATCGAGTCGCGACTAGGGGGAGTGGTGTGTGTGCATGTGTCAAGGGCCCCCGGTTGTATGTTACACATCCACTCGCAACCAGGGGTGTGTGTGTGTTTTATTGTTGACCCTAGTTGCAAGTTGCCACTGACTCGCAACTAGGGTGTGTGTGTGTTTTGTGTGTGTGTTTTGTTGTAGGTCCCTAGTTGCATGTCAATAACACACTTGCTAACTAGGAGTGTGTGCAAGTCTGTATCTATTAAGGGGGGGATCCCCAATTGCATGTCAAGCATCGACTCGCAGCCAGGGGGTTTGTGTTTTCTTGAGAACCCCCAGTTGCAAGTTACCCATCAACTCGCAACTATGGGGGGGGGGGGTGTTTTGTGTGTGTTTTTTTGTGGCGGGTCCCTAGTTGCATGCCAATAGTAGACTTGCAACTAGGAGTGCGTGCATGTGCGTGTCTTTCTATCAAGGGGGGATTCCCAGTTGCATGTCAAGCATCGACTTGTAACTAGGTGTGTGTGTGTTTTGTCGAGGGCCCCCAGTTGCAAGTTGCTCATCGACTCGCAACTAGGGGGGTGTTTGCGTGTTTTTTTGCGCCCCCCAGTTCCAAGTTGACCATCAACTCGCAACTAGGGTGTGTGTGTGTGTGTGTGTGTGTTTTATTTTTGACGCCCAGTTGCAAGTTGCCATCGAACTCGCAACTAGGGACAGGTGTGTGTGCGTGTGTCAAGGGCCCCCAGTTGTATGTTACACATTGACTCGCACCCGGGGGTCTGTGTGTGTGTGTGTGTGTTTTATTCTTGGCCCCTAGTTGTAAGTTGCCATCGACTCGCAACTAGGGTGTGTGTGTGTCTGTTTTGTGTGTGTGTTTTGTTGTAGGCCCCTAGTCGCATGTCAATAACAGACTTGCAACTAGGAGTGCGTGCAACTCCATGTCTTTCTATTAAGGGGGGATCCCCAGTTGCATGACAAGCATCGACTCACAAACCGGGGTGTGTGTGTTTTGTTGAGAACCCCCAGTTGCAAGTTAACCATCGACTCGCAAAGTAGGGGCGTGTGTGTTTTGTTGTGGGTCCTTAGTTGCATGTCAGTAACAGAGTTGCAACTAGGAGTGCGTGCATGTGCATGTGTTTCTATTAGGGGGGTCCCCAGTTGCATGTCAAGCATCGACTCGCAACCGGGGGGGGGGGGTGTTTTGCTGAGAACCCCCAATTTGCAAGTTACCCATCGACTCACAAAGTAGGGGTGTGTGTGTTTTGTTGTGGGTCCTTAGTTGCATGTCAATAACAGAGTTGCAACTAGGAGTGCGTGCATGTCCGTGTGTTTCTATTAGGGGGGGTCCCCAGTTGCATGTCTAGCATCGACTTTGCAACTAGGGTGTGTGTGTGTTTTGTTGAGGACCCCCAGTTGCAAGTTGCTCATCGACTCGCAACTAGGGGGTGGTGTGTGTGTGTAACTAGGAGTGCGTGCAAGTTCGTGTCTTTCTATCAAGGGGGATCCCTAGTTGCATGTCAATCATCGACTTGCAACTAGGGGGTGTGTGTTTTGTTGAGGTCCCCTAATTGCAAGTTGCCCATCAACTCGCAACTAGGGTGTGTGTGTGTTTTTTGTGGGCCTCAGTTGCAAGTTGCCATAAACTCGCAACTACGGAGAGGTGTGTGTGCATGTGTCAAGGGGCCCTAGTTGCAAGTTACCCATGAACTCGCAACTAGGGGTGTATGTATGTGTGTTTTATTCTTGATCCCTAGTTGAACTCACAACTAGGCGTGTGTGTGTTTTGTTTTTGTGTCCCTAGTTGCATGTCAATAACAGACTTGCAACTAGGAGTGCGTGCATCCGCGTGTCTTTCTATCAAGGAGGGGATCCCTAGTTGCAAGTGAAGAATCGACTCGCAACTAGGGGGTTGTGTTTTGTTGAGGACCCCCCCCCCCCCCAAGTTGCAAGTTATGAATCAACTCGCAACTAGTGTGTATGTGTGTGTGTGCTTCTGTTTTATTTCTTGACCCCTAGTTGCAAGTTGCCATCGACTCGCAACTAGGGGGGCAACTAGGGGTTGTGTGCGTGTTTTGTGTGTGTGCTTTTGTTGCGGGTCCCCTAGTTGCATGTCAATAACAGACTTGCAACTAGGAGCGCGTGCATGTGTGTGTTTTTGTGGCCCCCAGTTGCTAGTTGCCTATCAACTCGTAACTAGGGGACATGTGTGTGTGTGTGTGTCTCAAGGGCCCCCAGTTTGCAAGTTACCCATCGACTCGCAACTGGGGTGTGTGTGCATGTTTTTATTCTTTGACCCCTGGTTGCAAGTTGATCACCGACTCGCAACTAGGGGGGGGGATAAGTGTGTGTGCATGTGTCAAGGGGGGGTGGAGAAGTGTGTGTGTGTTTTATTCTTGACCCCTAGTTGCTAGTAGACCATCGACTCGCAACTAGGGGGGGAGAAGTGTGTGTGCATGTGTCAAGGGCCCCCAGTTGCATGTTACACAGCGACTCGCAACTAGGGTGTGTGTCTGTCTGTGTTTTATTCTTGACCCCCAGTTGCAAGTTGCCATCAACTCGCAACTAGGGTGTGTGTGTGTGTGTGTGTGTTTTGTTGTGGGTCCCTAGTTGCCATCACCCGAGGTGTTTTTCATGGGGCTTGCAATTAAACCCTTTGACATGCTACTCCCCGCTCCCGAGTTGCAACTCGAAGGGTTGCATTTGTTGTTTTCTATTCAGCCAGTTGCAACTCCATCCCTGAGTCACAACTCGAGATGTTTTGTATTCGTCCCAGTTGCAACACCAACCCCCGAGTCGCAACTCGAGATGTTGGTTGTGTTTCACCTAAGCTGCAACTCCGCCCATGAGTCGCAACTCGATCGGGGTGTTCTTTTGTAGTTTCCCCAGTTGCAACTCAAGCCTCAAGTCGCAACTCAGGTGGGGGGGTGGTTTGTTGTTGTTTTGTTTGCTACTAACATCTTTTTGTTGACGACGATTTCGTTATTGTACATGGAGTTTACGCCAAGGTTTTCTAGTGGACAGTTTTTTTGCTGGTGACCTTCGTAGGTATTAGGCTATAATTGATGGCAAACAGGGCCCATGATGTCGTTCGCGCATGCTTCTTTTTTGCATACATAAATGACTATAGCATGGCGTGGCATTTTTCTTGGCTCATTGTACAAGGAGACACCGGGTTTTTTCAGCTCACCGAGCCTGACGTAGGGGGAAAAGTCATGGTGAAGTGTCGCTTGCCCCACGGTGGACTTTTTTTTGCAAGTTCACCATTGAGTTTTTGTAACAGCTGAAAAAGCTCTACAACAACTTGTTTTTTTAACTCAACATTTTTTTAGTTTGTTGTCAATGTTCCATTTTATTTTGTCATTTTTTGTCGTGCAATTTTTGAAGTTTTTCATTACTGCGTACTTGCTAGTTCAAACCACACACAAGAAGGTTTTTTAGGGAAGGATCATTTCTATAATTGAAACAGTTTTTTAGTTTTCCAGGGGGTTTTCTGCAATATCCCAATGCACCAACGGATATCTCATAATTATCCACACTGACACATTTACTCTGTCCATTTTTTCGTGTGCCACTGTTTGAAATCGGTGGAGGTGGAGCAGAGGAGGAAGAGACGGGGGTGACTACCTCGAAGGCGATGGCGACCGAACTGGCCGCCGACGAACCCCCCGCAGTTCACCTCCGCGAGAAGGGCGAGGCACTCGCCATGGACACGGCGGGCGAGCGCCGCGCGGCATGCGAGGGTCGCGGCCTGACCACCATCGACGTCCTCTGCATCGCCGACAAGCCAGCGTCATGCGTTGTCCCCACTGTCTGCGACCTCTATGCCACCGACGAGCCACCCTCACGCGCCGTCCCCACCGTCCCGGAGCTCGCCACAGGCGAGGAGCTGCTGAATCCAGTGAGCAGCACACCTCCCCCCCTGCGCGTCCCCCTTCTATGAGCCTACCTAATTTTTGTTCATTCACATCATTGAACTCTATTTTTTGTTCATTCCTAAGCCTGCGTCAAAATCAGTTAGTATTATGTGGCCATTGAACTCTAATTCGTCATGGGCAGTGTGTACCTTTGAATTTTGTAAGCCTGCTCCTGTGTCCTTGAAGGCTAAGGAATTGTTTCCTGTGTTGAAGGCTAAGAAATGGCTAGCCCGTCAGTGTGCATCATGTATTTCTGCAAATCCCTTTGAATTGATAACTTATACAAATTCCTTTGAATTGTTTCCTATGTTGAAGGCTAAGGATTCCCAGATTTTGTGTGTGTATGTTTGTAGCATCCTTAATGTCTGTATGATCTGTTTTAACTTGGCCCTTGAAGCCTCCACGGTAGGAATGCAGAAAACTAAACATATAGCTTTGAGCCAACATGTTGTCATCAGCTACCAATGAAATGGCAGCTGTCATATTATTTTTTATTGTTTTTTTGGGTTGATGTTTCCATCCCCAGCTAGGAATAATGCAGAAGGGGATAAGTGTGTTGCACTTTTTATTTTGTTGTCTTCGTGAAAATCAGTCACTATTTGTGGTCATCCAACTCGAAACTCGTTGCCGCAGTGTTCATCATGCGATCCTTTTTCGAAAAGGCTAAGTGGAGGTGAGCGGCGGTAGTTGTTAGTTCGTGCATGTAAGTATGTACATTCTATTCTCCTGCATTATTGAAGGCTCATACAGTATAATGCAAAATCATGAAATGAATGGTATGTGTCATGTGATTTCTTTTTTATGACTGCTTTTGCAAGGTTGGGGATGAAGATCCACTTCAAACCAACATCGGGTTTTGTTTTTTGCCTCAAACTAGCATATTGCAGTTTGTTTTGTTCGTGTGAAACAGTTTTCAGCGTATGATGTCATGGAAGTTGTTGAGTATGTAATTTTTCCGAAGTTGACTCTGTAATTTTTTCAGAAGTTGACTCTGTATTTTTTCAGAGAGTACATCATGTGTTTTCCAGTTAGTATTCAGAGAGGATCATTATTTTTATTTTTTATTTTCTCAAGCTACTTTATGTCTAATGCTTTTGCCTGCCCTACTATAAGCGCACCATCAGTCGACCAACTCTGTTTTTGTGTGCACGCTAGTGAACAACATTTGATGTCAATTGCATGTGTGAATAAAGACCAGTAACTCTACAGAATCACTTCATCTAGCTGACAAACGAGGAGGATTAGTCAATGTTCAGATAGGTTCATCCATGATTTTTTAGTAATTTTGAGTAATCCGTTTTTTTATCAGAGAGTTGACCATCAGTCTATGTTCAAAGGTTTTTCATTCTAATGAGTAAATGCTTAGAGAGGATGGATTGATCTTTTTTTCTTTTCCTAGTAGTAGTATCAGCTTTGTAAATAGTCAATGTTTTTGGTCTAATTAGTTCTTTTTTTGTGTCTTTTTAAACAGGAAGATTTAAACAAAGATACAATTCCTGAGCCTTTGGAGTCAAACAACAACAGTCAAAAGGATGTTTCAGGGGATGATAGCGTGGATGAATAAGACGAGCAAAGTATAGTTGATACGACAGAATCAGATGCATCAGACGGCAGGTTGATCGATGGCTTAAGAACATTTGTAATGTGTCTTGAACTAGAAGAAGCTTGTGTTCTTTCTTTACTTGCATTGTTTTTCAAAAGTTCAATGTTCTGACAGAAACTTTACTTTAATTTTCTACAGTTATAGAAAAGACAAGAGAGGAAGCAGGAGAGAAGTGCTTCGAAAGAGAAAAGGAAGAAGGTAACTTTGTGCTTTTCAAAAAAAAATCATTGTTAACATTTTCTGAGCCAAAACCACAAATCTTTATTCTAGAGAATATTGCTCCTCAGCCATTTGAATGCTTGCTATTTGTTCCATTTCCAGAGGAGAAAGCCAAAGGAAGGAAAAGCCAAACCGCACATTAACAAAGAAAGAGCAACTGCATACAACAGATTTAGCATTGGATATTTCGCGAAGATTGTTGACGTTGTGTGTAAAAGAAATCATAGGATGGAGGTTGTGAGGAATGGTGGTTTTGGATTCTTACTTGAGCTAGATGATTGTTATGTTCCACGGCCATTCGCACAGTGGGTCGCGGACAACATATCCACAAAAGATGAATCAATTGTACTTGCTGGGAAATCAATTCCTCTCAACCCTGAAGCTGTATCATTAATTCTTGGTATACCAGCAGGCGGAACAAAGATCAGTGTGCTAGACGAGGAATCTGGGAAAGCAGAGTTTCTATCACTATTTGGGCTAACATATCTCCCATCCATAAGTTTCTTCGGGAACAAGCTTATGAAGGAAGAGCTGCCCGACGATGTTTATCTTTGCTGCTTCTTGACTGTAGCACTAGCAACCTTCCTGTGTCCCACATCCAACACAAAACCAAGCACAAAATACTTGGGAGCACTCGTGGATGTGTCAAAGTCAAAAGATCTTGATTGGTGCTCTCTTGTACATACATGGAATATGTCTTATGTCAAGAAGTACCAAACAGACAAGTTCAAGCAGAAACGGATAACAACGACTTTGGGAGGCTTCATATATCAGCTAGCAGTATGCTCCTTCTTTTTTTGTTCATATGAAACTTTTTTGGTTACTTTTTTTTTATTTTTGAGAGTAATGTGTTCTCATCAAACATACTGAAGTGTTTCATTTTGTTTTTTTTGTTGTGTTTTTTGCAGGTTCAGTGCCTAGACTTCAACAATTTTGGTTCAATAACAATACCTCCAGCACGACCTAGAATTTGTTTCTGGAAAGGACAAACCATTAAACATTTCAGCGATATGCTCCTCTGGAAAGATGGACTCTACGGAGCTCTTCAAGTAAACATCATATTGTTTTGCTATTGTTTTATTCTCTATTTTATGTGTATCTTTTGTTGCTCACATCTACTCCTATTATGTTTGTTTATCATTTTTCCATTTTTTTGGCAGATCAAAAATGAGGCAGAAACTTGCTATGTAGAAACTGACGGTGCATGGGCAAGCACCGCCAAGAACTCAAACATAAGAAAGGCTATACAAAGGGTGTTAGGCAACTCTTTTTCAGAAAAGGTAAAATGCATCAGGATTGATTGAGACAGCAACTTCAACAATGCTTTTTAGTTATTTTGGTTTCCTTTTTTCCTATATTTTTTTGATTTTTTTGTGGATTCTTTTTCTGCTTGTTAGATCAAAGAAGATATATTCCTCAATTTCCAGGAGCGTGTAAAGGATCAAAACCTGACCACATGCCTGATAGCAAAACAAGTGTTGCTGGATACTTTGAACATTGTCTCTTATTCTTGTAATGACTCTCAACATACAGAGAAGTTAGGGTCATCTGACCATTTATACATGCCAACTGACGAAGATAACGGGTCTGGCAGTACTATTAGAGTTGATTCTAATGGGATTGAAATGGGCAGTGGTGTGTTATTACACCGTTTTTCTTCTTTTTTTACTCATGTTGTGTTTTTCTGTATTAAGACCCCCACTATATTTCTGGCAGATCAAAGAGGCAGGAACAGGAGAGTGAAGACTAGTACACAACAGTCAATATCTTCAACAACCAAGGACATATCATTGCAAGATAAAATAAAGGTACTTTTGGCTTTGTATTTAATCTTTTTTTAATTATTTTTTCATTTTTGTGTGTGTGATTTTTGGTTCATTTTCTCTGCACCAAATTGTGACTATGACCATGACCACGGCTCCAGCAAAGCACTCTTGAAGTTGACAGAGAAGGAGTGAAAGCTGAATTGCATCTAGTAACATGGAATGCTCCTACAAATGAGCACAAAGATCAAGTTGAAATGGTTAGTTTCAAATAAAGAACAAACATCTAACATTCTTATTCTTTTCCTACTTTTTTTGTCATTTAACATGCAAGTTTGTAAACTAATTCGCCAGGAAGTAAATTCTGGAAATGGTAAAGGTTGTACACACACAGGAACAACAGTAGAACAATCAATGCATGTTGAATGCGTTGCCCTGCAATAAGAACAAGTTATATGAGATGTGTTTACTATTTATGAACACGTTTTTATTTTCTAATATTTTTGTCTTAAATTTTTCTCTTTTTAGCCTTCTGCATATAACCCTGACAACAACCATATATTTTCAAAAAACTTTTGTTTTGGGGCAGGGAGAAAGCACAAACAAGGTTGGCCGTGTTAAACACAACCAAGACACAAATATGATGTATGCACATAGCAATATCCTCGAGCGCAATGTCAATGATTGTCCTATTGAAATAGAAGCACCAGAGAAAAGCACTAGCTTCAACTACATGTTGTTATCAGCCAGATTGGCAAAAGCAGTGATGAGCACAGAACAAGCAATCAATTCAAAGGAAGTATCTAGCAGAGATGTACACACAGCATTTGCAGGGTTTCACCATAACACTGTTAACAACAATAAAACACAGGTACACCGCTTGAGGAATTCATTTGAAGTTCTTTCTTACTGTTCCATTTGTGCTTTTTTATCACACTTTTGATCTGTGTTGTGCTTTTTATATACACCAAACTGAACCTCTTGTTTCTTCCACAAACATAGCATTGTGTAGATACCAGTCCCGTTGACCAACGAAAAGAGAAGCAAGCAGTGGTACCTAAATGCATGCACCTTCAATACAACAATGACAAAGGTTTTACTCGAGGGGAAAACTTTCACACATTCAGCCTCGTGACAAAATTACTCATCAGCACATCATTTTTCAACAAAGATTTTTTGATTCCCTTGTTTTTTCATTTTCTTAAAAAAAATTATTTTTTTTATTTTTTTCAGATGGAAATACTATGGATCATGTCAGGGATTACAATAAGTGTGTTGAACTTGATATAGATATCAATATAGCACCATCAAACAGTATTGCCTACTCTTTTTTTTAGCAGTCATGATTTTGTCTCTTTATTTTGTGCTAGCATCAATCCTCTTCTCATTATTTTTGTGTCTTTTTTTCTCTTTTCCTAACGATGGGATAGACGATAAGCAACAACACATTCAAGAGTTGCAAGACACATTGCACCCATTAGACATTGCAAGGCAAAAGTACTTCTTCGCAGATGATATGACACCTAGCTGCAGGATACTTCTAGATCATGATGATTGTGGCAATCAAATAATAGAGCCAGAATTGTGGCGCCCATTACAGATGAACTCGGAAGAATATAATGCTCAAATAGAGGTAATTGGTTTCTCCGCACCTAGTCCTTTTTTTGTGTTTGAGTTGTCATTTTTTCTTTTTGCATACACACCATTTTCCTGTGCTACAAAATTCACCCACTTATATTTCAACATTTATAGGAAGCAAAGAAGAAATATTCATGGAATGCAAGCAAGGATATCGAAGGACACACCTCGCAGGTACCATCTTTTTGCCAAGTACACACAACAAATTCACACCAAATTTGCTGTAATAAATCTCCTGATGTTTTGGTATTCATCTTTTTTCTTCGTGTTTTCATTGGATGAGCAAGAAGTGCAGGGAGATTCGTCCATACACTGTGCACAGAGACAGCCTGTGTCCACAGGCTTTTGCAAGTACAGAGACTTTCTTCCCCAGTTTAAAGAAAACGATGGCATCATCGACTTGGTATGTCTTTTTCCCCCAAAAAAAACTATTTTTGTTTTCTTTGCTTGCTCTTTTCTGTTTTTCTATACACCCCAGTTTTTTATGTTTTCTTTTGCATACACAACAAAACTTTCATTCAGACATCCCCCGTTGCACGCATGTCACACTCTTGGGACAGAGCAACAACATGCTACTCCCCGATGAGCAAACGGGACAGTGAGAACACCGAAAGTCCTATACACAAGCACAGGAAGGTATCATCAAAATTCTACTTGTCTTTTTACAAACTTGTCTTTTTCAAAAAAATTGCTCTCGAAATTTGTGTTTTTTTTATTGGTTGGTGAACATGTCCCTTTCAACATTATTTGTGCCTTTGCAGAGATATTCAGCAACATCAATTTTTGGCAAGAGGCTTTTTTCAGATGATTATGTTGAAGATGATGATCAAAAAGGAACTAAAGAGCAACCAATCCCTGTAAGTGACTACCTTCATGTAAATTTTCTGAACAATTTTTTCCTTTTTCATGTAGCTCCCTTGACCCCTTCCTTTTGTGTAGCATCATCTCTTTATTTTGCTGTGATACATTATAACAATAAATTGTGTGTGTATGAATTTTTGTAGGTGTCTCCGGATGTTCAAGTTTTGGGGGAGAGATCATTCCATGGTTCATGCTCTAGTATGGTAAACACGACAAACAACTTATACAACATGAAGCTTTCTTTAGTATCTTCATCAAGGGGTAAAGAGAATTTGCCTCCAAAAAGGATAATACAACCAAGCAAGTTTCTCTGCTCTCCATATGATCACAATGAGAGAGGACCTCTTCAGCCACATGAGATGGAACTACACAAGGGAATAGTGGCACTTAGCAAAGTTGAACCTCACAGAAGGTTTTTTTTCTAAACTAAGATTCTACTTTTTTTGGCCGTGATTTTATGGTTTCTGATTTTTTGTTGCCTTCACATAACAATACTGGTTGTTAAACCACCTGCAGCCAAGTTGTTGTGTTGATTGATAAAACCACCCTTTTCCTTGGACAACTCGGTGATGCATTTGATGCGGCTGGTCATGTGGAAGCTTATGTTTTCAACGTTTTTTGTCGGATCCTGTTTCGAGAAAATCATCCAAGGAGGTCAAAAGACACTACTTCTTCACTACACTAGGTGTAAGTACAAATAAATTTCATTTTCAAGCACAGCTCAACATTTTTCTACTGAGAATTTTTTTTGTACAAAACTTTACTGTACTTCTTGGGTGGAAGCTCAACAATTAAATTTTGTTCTTTCACAAAACCAGGATTATTTTCTTGGGAATTGGTCCTCTGAAGAAGGAAGGAGGGAAATGAGGAGAAAAGCACTTAGAAGCTTCAATGGAGCTGGAAAAGCATTGCCTCTATACGAAAGTGAACGTGTACGGTTGATTGCACGAAACTATATTTTTAATTTTAATTTTTTTTCTTTTTTAGTATTGTTGATTGTTTTTTTTTTTTGCAATCAATTTTTTGCAACCTAATTTTGTATACAAAAAATGCAGATGTTCTTTCCGTCAGTTCATGGTGAGCATTTGTTCTTGTTCGTTGTCGACATTATAGCAAGAAAATTTGTCTTCCTAGATTCATATTATGAAGGGAACACACCATTCCATATCGGGATCAGAGATTTGATGGTTAAAACACTTTTCCTAATCCTTTTCTTTTTCTTGCTTTTTAAATTAAGCTGCAAATACACACATCCATTCCATTTTTGTGTGTTCCTAATCATAATTGTATTTGTTTTTCTATTTGTCCTTAGATAAACAATTTCATAAAAACATGGGAAGAATCTAATCTGAGGGATGGGTTTTAGAAAGTTTGGTGTAGAGTACCCAAACATGCCAAAGCAAATAGGAAGGTAAAAATTAGCTAATTCGTGTAAACATAAATTCAGAAGTACTGTTTTTTATTTTTTTTCATTTTCATGATTTGATCTTTTCTTTTAATTCTGTGTTGTTAAATTTTATGCAAAAAATAGAGCGACACATGTGGGATTTTTGCTCTTAAGTGGGTGCAAACTTGGGCTTCACGAAATCCTCTGCAGCGACAGTTCACGATGAACGACGTAGCAGACGCAAGGGTCAGATTTGCTGTTGACATTCTGTTTAATATTCACAACACAGAGGATAAAGGCAAAGCACTAGTCAAGAACTTCGCATGGTAAATTGGTATGTTTTTTCTTCTTCCATTGAAGCATACTTGTTCTTATTTTTTCTTTTTTAGCGAATGACTTATGATACAAAATTGTTTATCTTTTCTCCTGTCTTCCAATTTTTGTGTATTTTTTTTTTGCGTTTGCCACTGTAAACAAAGTTTGTTTTTGTTATTGTCTGTGATTTTGAGGTTACTAACTAGTTTTTTTTGTACTTCTTTAGAAGGTCAAGCAGCCAATCAACTACAACATTTGTTTGTAATGCATGGAGGAATACTACAAGAAGGTCTTTCAGCAAGATGATCAAAAACAATCACAAAAGTTTAACAACATCACACAACATCCGGTGTACATGGAGGAACAATATGATTTTCCTTTTTTAAAAGTGAATACAAGTTGTATAGCAGTGTCGTAGAAACTGGTCATTAACCGGAAAACAAATTCGGATTGTGTCATTTTGTTTTCAGATCAATATCGAAAACATCAGTTCTTAGAGTGTTCTTTTCTATTTTTTTATTGTTTTTAAGTTTGATTATTTTCAGTATCCCTCTTTTTTCTAACATTTTTTATGTATTCTGTTGCAGCACTAATGAGTACATTATTTTTTGCCCTTGTTCATTTGTCTCTATCATTTTCCCCCATCATTTCTTTGATGCAGGATTTCAAAATTCTTTTTGCGCACGGAATCTACTTCTGCAGCACAAGCGAAAAAGTGGATGAAAATTTTTCAAGGGACATACTGTGTTAAGGTCAGTGTTCCTACCCCAACAGGAAAGCAATTTTTTTGCTGGTTTTTGTCTACCAGTACTGAAATTTATAACTTATGGATTTGCCAAAACAGTCTTAAAACAGTAGCAAAAGTGATATCATCCATGAACATTCATAGTTCCATCTTGCTTTTTGTTCAGTAGGACAACAAACGACCAAAACTTTAGCCAATTTACATTTTTTCAGTCATCACTTGCATATTTTTTTGCCTTCTTGAACTTCCAGCACCCAAATTTTTATTTTTATTTTCTTGCCTTCTTCCTCGGGTTTCCACCAGCTGGTTGCTTGCATGTAGATGTCCTAGATGAGGCTGCAAAATTTTATAGGCCATAAACATTTTTTTGTAATGCAGTAAAAACCAGGTAACACCAAAAAGAGAAAAGTTTTTTGATGCAAAAACCTGAGGCTTGTTTGCGGCTGACTTTTTCTTTCTGAGCCAAATTGACATCTTCAGTACTTGCAGTACAAGAACTTTTATAATAATCAGGCTTCCCACACCGACTGCATGTGACTTTCTGTTTAGATGCTAAACTTTCAGTGAAAGTTTTGTAATGACCTTTTTGTGGACGCCCTTTTGATACTGCAACATCAGGATCTTGAAGTTTGTCTCCATAGCCATCAGGATGCGGTGCTGCATCAGTCTCTGTTGTGTCCTTGTCAACATGTGCTTGTTGTGCTTCTGCAAGTTCATCCTCTTTAGTCATCTCATCCAACTTTTGTTGCACCCTTTCACATTCTGCTATGTTTGTTGATGCACCGTCTGAAGCCATCTCATTGAGCCTGTTGGATAGCAGGGTATACCTCAAGTGTTGACTTCCAGCAGTTAGTTCCAAAGGAACATTGAAACGGATGTCCCGTATGTCCTTTGTATTTTTTGGCCTCCACCTGTCTATGTAATATTTTTCTGGCAGCACAGATATGTTGAGATGAGAAAGGACCCTCAAGACATGGCAACATACAATGCCAGCTTTCTGAAATTTCCCACAGATACAACTGAACAGCTATTGCTGCAAGTTGACAATCACAACAAATCTTCGCGTTCTGAAATCTTTTTGAGCTAGCATTGGTGTCTTGTAGACTTCATACTTCACATTTCTCCCAACCTCTTCAACATGCAAATTCATCACAAACTTTATCTGTTTTTGGAATCTGTAAAATATCTTTCTATTGTACATTTTTGCAGCTTGTATCTCAAGCTCACTTTGTACCCAGAATGTCGGCGAAGTTGTTCTTGTGATAGAGTCTTGCTACCTCTCCTTATCTTGTATGGTCTCTGAAATCTTCTGGTACTCTTGGAGGAAGCTGATCACATTGTGAGTTGACGTGATGTTGTCCTTGAAAATGGCATTGGTGCCTTCACTATGCGCAGTAGAGTGAATGAAGGGGAAGAAGTCCGTCTTGAAATACACAGGGACAAACCTTTTCCTTTTCTTCCACATGATTTGAAAATACTTCACATGCCCAATGTTGTATTTCTCCAACATTGCTGTCCACAATTGCTCAAACTCAGCCACCGTCAGAGAGTTGTGAATGATGTCACTGAAATCATCATGCAGTGTCTTATGTGCTGCAAAAGTCCTAGTACATTTTCCTCATCCTTCTTTTTAATATGAAACAAATAACGGCTGTGGCAGATATGCGGGAAAACTAAAGGAATAGTTGTCTTCATCCCAGCATCCTCGTCTGTTATGATTGTGGACGAAGATTTCCCACCCATGCAATGCAAGAATGTCTCAAACAACCATTGAAAGGTGTCACCTGTTTCATTCTCTATGATAGAGCAAGCAAACAAACAGTTCTGGCCATGTCCTGTGACACCAACAAAGGGAGCAAATGGGAGGTTGTATCTGTTTGTCTTGAATGTTGTGTCGAAGCTGAGGCAGTCTCCATACAGCTCATACATTTTCCTAGAATATCCGTCATCCCACAAAATGCACAAAACTTTACTTGCGTCATCAAAGACTTTAGTTGTTTTGAACGCATAGTAAAACTGTGGATCTTCAGCTTGTCTCTTCCTGAAATATGTGAGCACCTGCATCATGTCATTTTGATTGCTCTCTTTGCCAATGGCTGTTCTAACATTGCTTACATGCTTTTTGGTCTAAGGGGTGTTCCCGCCTCTCAAGTAACTTAGGATTGCTATTATTTGTCTTGTTTGTAGCTTCACAGCATTGAAAGTTCGGATTAGGAGCTTCTCCTCGTCTGTCATGTAGTTATGAGAACGAAGGTATTTCACTTCTGTGTGAGGACTCAAATCATGGTTGTGCTCTAGGTTTATGGTTGTTATCACCCACTTCTCATCCTTCTTGGTGACAATAAACTGAGCTTTACACCCTGTTATTGCAATGGTGTTTGCTTTTTTCTTCCTTGCGTTGCGATAGGGCTCTTGTCCTGTCTTCTGTTGCCTTGTGCCACGTCGTTTCTTCTTCCTATTCTCTTGTTCTTCTTTATCAATTACTCTTCCTGACCGATTGCACTTGAAAGTTACCCGAGTTGCTGCACTGTCTCCTTGTTTCTTGCCACAATACCGAGATGCTTTAATCACAGAAAAACCAGCAATTGAGGCAAACTCGTTGTAAAAGTTGTAAGCTGCATCATCCGTATCAAAGACCATGTCCACATGGGGTACGTGATGGCTGCGCACTTCTTGGCTAGCACTTTGAGCAGCTTCTATACTATCATTTTCAAGGAATATCAGTATGTCTTCCTGTGTTAATTTTTGAACTTCACCGGCTGCACCACTGTTCTCTTGTTCTCCAGCAGTTGTAACAGCAATTTCAGAGGCTTTTTGCAACAACGACGAAGAAAGATCATCCTCGGAATCAGAATCATTGTCAGAAGCAATCTCATTTGACACCATAGAGCCGTTTTTGTTTCGTCATGCGTCTGTCTGCATTTCATTGTCCCAGTTCAAATCATTCAAGCTTTCTGAAAATCGATTGTCAACAAAAGGTTCAAGATCTATATCATGCTGGTCATCGACTTCAGATGTATGCTGAGCTCCACCCCCAGCGTGTGCTTGGAATGGATCTTCTGAAGATACACTGTATCGCCCAGTTATCATGTACATATCGTTCTATAGAGAGAGTTTTTTTATAGTTATACACAGCAGTCAAGCAATTTTTGTTTAGGGGACATAGACACAAGTTTAAGCAGGAGAAAACATACCTCAGTACAATCAAGGCGATCTTCTTGTGATTGTGATGATGCATTTCTAGCACCCTGAAAAGTAAAACAGCACTAGTTAGTTTTGTTTTTGTTTGATGTTTTTTATGTTTGTGGGTTTATTTTCGTAAGTTAATATACAATTTTTATTTACGACAAGCAGACACGAGTATGTTAGTAGAGAACCTCTTCTTCAGCAGCAAGTAGGAGTTGCATGTAGGACATAGGGGCTTCATAAGCGACCTTGTTTGCCTGCATCATTATTTTTGCCAATTTCTTGTAAAACAATCATAGTAGATTTTCTTTTTTTGTTCCATTTTCCCTAGACTGTAAACACTTACAGGGGGTTGGAGTGCAGCAGACACTTGGTTGGACTCACCCACTGAAGTATGTGCACCCAGGTTCACAGGCAAGTTTGCCTGCACAAAGAAGTTTTAACATTCACAGAAATGTCTACTGACAATTTGAAAAGCAAGTTTTTTTTCAAAGAGCACGGAAATACCTGTGTATTGCCTTGACTATTGAAGATACCATACATAGTTGCACTCACTGTTCAGGGCATTCCCCTGTGTTCTGTTTATTGAAGCATGTGGAAGCATCTGATTTTGCATACAGGGGTGTGTATGTTGCATCCCTTGGTTCCAAGCACCAGAATTCAGCCACTGTTGTTGCTGGCTATTTTGCCCCCCCCCCCCCCCCGCCCTGTGTTTTTATGTTTTTCCCCATAATAGTACAAAAGAGCAGACATCAAATTTCCGTAACCAAATAACCAGAATAGTTCGAGCAAGATTCAGAAGTTCGTTAAAACTTCATTTGCTTTTTTTTGTAGGCACTAACCTGAGAACCAAACATAGTAACTCCATAGGGATCAAGAACAGCTGCAATCAATGTCAAGAGTTTCTTTGTCAGGTATATGAAGGATACAGCACCTAGGAAGAAAGCTCCATGTTTTTTTTACGAATTTGGTCCTATGGGTGTTGTTCTGTATGTTTATTATTGACTTTCTTTTTTGCCTTTTTGTGTTTTCACAATAGAATTCTGAAGAATAAAAGGGCAAAGATAGTACAAGAATAGAGACAAGAATCCTAGATCTGGAGAGGGGAGAGGCATGCATACCCTGGTGAGTGCTTTGTGTCCTCTGATCTCTTCCTGCTCTTTGCTTCTCCTTGCCTGCATCCATGTTTTTCTTGTCCTCTCTCTCTGCTCCTTGCTTCTCCTTGCCTTCTTCGAGCATATCAGCTCCCTTCCTCTGCTCACATTGCCATTTTGGAGGGGAAAGGTTTGTGCCCTGGCGGCTGGGGCTGGAGGAGGAAGGAGGAGTGGGGTGGTTGGGGGTGAGGGTTTGTGATTTTTGTGGACGGGGGGCTGGGGCATGTGCCGCGATCAGGAGAAGAACAGGGAGGAACAAAAAGCAACGCAGCTTTTTTGCTCCTGTACAGCTGGGCACGGGCTTTATTTTGTCTTTTTTCTGTTTTTTTGTAAAGCAAGAACAACCTTTTAGTCAAAAGGGCCCAACAAGAACAATCAAAACAAACAACCCAAAAGGCCCACAAATAACAACAGAACAAAGGGCCTGGATTGGATTTGGCCCAATTGGGCTTTGTACGGGAGAGAAAGGAGGCTGGCTCGGGCCTGCCAGATGATCGGGCTGAGACAAATAGCACACGACGTCATCATCACGTCATTCGACTGAGACCAATCTATTTCTCAGTCGAATGAGTTCCAGGCGCTCTCTATAGGATAAGTTCAATGACTACGAGTGCATTTTACTCGGTTTCAAAGGTGACCCAGACTTTTGCATGCTGGAACCCAAGAGCCCAAGAGGCCAAGACTACCTAGCATACCGTCTCCGACTCATACGCCTATTGCCTATTGCCTATTGCATGGTGGCTTTCTAAACAGGAACACCTCTACACCGAACACGGCTAGAAATCGGCACGAACATGCTCCATATAATGTTTGCGTCCCATAGTATTCCCAGGCACGACGAAAACACCACCGTGCACGCCCTCCCCGCGGGCTCGCAACCGCCTCCAGGCGGCGGACGCCATGGGAACAATTTCGGCTTTCCACATAGCGGACGACGAGACAGCCTCCGGAGGCATGACGACGGTCGCCTCCCGAGTCGCTTCCATCTGCGAATTGATCGACAACTTAGCCGCTGGTACAACTCTGAGCGCCAGGCGAGTTGCCGCCATCTCCGCCATGATCGACGAGGTCGCCCAGGGAAGGAGGAGGAGGACCACGAGGAAGCGGCGCATGGGCAACTCTCGCTGCTACGAGCAGGTGTGCACGCTCGGCGGGGGCACGTTCGGCGTCGTCGTCAAGGCGCGCCACCGCGCCACCGGCCAGACCGTCGCTGTGAAGACTCTCCGCAGCTTGCCCACCCAAGAATCGGTCGGTGAGCTCCTTCGGGAGGCCTGCTTCATGGCGGCCTGCAGCGGCCACCCCTCCCTCGTTGCTCTGCGTGGCGTCGTGCGCACACCCGGCACCAAGGGATGCAGGGACTACTTCCTCGTGATGGAATACGTCGGCCGCAACCTGTACGAGGTCCTCCGTGAGCTCATCGAACGCGGTGGCCAGCCGTTCCCAGAGGCTGACGTGCTCTGCATCGTGCGGCAGTTGCTAGCCGGCGCGGAGACGATGCACAGGAACGGCGTCGTGCACCGCGACATCAAGCCGGAAAACATTCTCGTCGCCCAGCACAGTGGCAGCGGCGGCAACATCGTCAAGATTGGAGACTACGGCTGGCGCTCTCTACGACCGAGCAGGAAGACGGCACGGCCGGAACGAGGTACTACATGGCGCCGGAAGTGCTGCTCGAGAAACCGGACCGCGACACGCTCGTCGACATCTGGTCCATCGGCTGTGTGATGGCGGAGCTCCTCACCGGAAAGACGTTGTTCAAGGGGGGCGACAAAGCCGATCAGCTCCACGAGATCTTCGGCCTGCTCGGCGTGCCAGGCGAGAGAGCGTCGGGGCCCGCCTTCAACTCGCCGCTCCTCGGAGAGGAGGTGCAGCTATGGCGAGCGCGGCAGCGGTCCGCTGCTGGGCCCAAGAACCGGCTGCGCAAGCTGTTCCCCAAGGCGCTGCTATCCAAGGAAGGGTTCGAGGTCCTCCGGGGGCTCCTTACGTGCAATCCCCTCAGGCGGCTGGATGCAGCCGCCGCTCTCCGACTTCCGTGGTTCGCTGACGCAGGCGGCATGCCGGTCGCGGCTGTTCCGGAGACGGGCGCCCCGACCCCGAGGCCCGGAGGCTGAAGCTGCCGCTGTGGTCGTTTCAAAGCGTTTGACGTCGGCGCGTCGCTTGAAGAGAGAATTAGAGACGGCCTGCACCACTCGGGCAAGGTTGTTCCCCGTATTTATTGCAAATCCAGAAGTGCACCAGGAATTGCTCTCGTTTTATCTTGTGTAAGAGGAGATGGTAACGTGACATCGGCCGCATTCATGGCTCCATGGTCTTTCGTGACATCTACGGAGTACATGCATCTATGACGACTCACAAGTGTATTTGCCGCCATGAGTCGACTGGGTTTTTTTTACGAGCCAATCTATGGTTGCATGGTTAGAGAGACAGTGGTATCCCCAGCCCACCAGGGTTCTAAGTCCCGGTGCTCGCATTATTCCTGGATTTATTCCAGGATTTTCGGCGATGCGTTTTCAGTGGGAGGATACGTTCCCGTCGACGGCGAGGCGCCTACGGTGACTTCGTAATCTCAAGATGATATGCCGGCTCAATCTCTCGGAGGTGCTCGTAGGTGAGGGAGACCTGAATTAAGAGGTCCTCGGACAGCCGGACTATATATTTATGCCGGACTGTTGGACTATGAAGATACAAGATTGAAGACTTCGTCCCGTGTCCAGGTGGAACTCTTCTTTGCGTGGAAGACAAGCTTGACAATTCGGATATGAAGATTTCCTTCTCTGTAACCGACTCTGTGTAACCCTAGCCCCCTCCGATGTCTATATAAACCCAAGGGTCTAGTCCGTAGGATAACAACAATCATAATCATAGGCTAGCTTCTAGGGTTTAGCCTCTACAATCTCGTGGTAGATCAACTCTTGTAATACTCATATCATCAAGATCAATCAAGTAGGAAGTAGGGTATTACCTCCATAGAGAGGGCCCAAACCTGGGTAAATATTGTGTCCCCCGCCTCCTGTTACCATTAGCCCTAGACGCACAGTTCGGGACCCCCTACCCGAGATCCGTCAATTTTGACACCGACATTGGTGCTTTCATTGAGAGCTCCACTGTGTCGTCACGGTAAGGCTTGATGGCTCCTTCAATCATCCACAACGATGCAATCCAGGGTGAGGTTTTCATCCCGGACAGATCTTCGTATTCGGCGGCTTCACACTGAGGGCCAACTCGCTTGGCCATCTGGAGCAGATCGATAGCTATGCCCCTGGTCGTCAGGTCAGGTTTGGAAGCCTGAACTACACTGCTGATATCCACGGAGACTTGATCTTCGACGGTTTCGGGCCCATGACAGGCGCACCGAACAGCCACGATGAGCATGACTTAGATCTGCCATCGGACGGCGTCCGGGAAATCACACCTGCAGCTACCCTGGCCTTACATTCGGAGCAGATCGTGCCATTCGAGGACGGGTGGATAGACCCCGCCCCGGAGGCCGCACACTCATCGGCGATGGAGCCGAACACAGACTTCACCTCCAATGAGGTATGCGTCATCGGACTCTCGGACTCGTCTCCAACCATAGGCTCCGAACCGCGCGCATCCATGCCCATCAAACCTGATTGGGCACCGATCATGGAGTTTACCTCCGTGGATATCTTTCAGCACTCACCCTTGGGCGACGTGCTAAATTCACTAAAATCCCTCTCCCTATCAGGAGACTCTTGGCCGAACTATACCCGGCTTGAGTGGGAAGCGGACGGCGAAGAAATTCGTTCCCCACCCACCACCCACTTAATAGCCACTGTCGATAACTTAACCGACATGCTTGATTTCGACTCCGAAGACATCGAAGGTATGGACGATGATGCAGGAGAAGAACAGGAACCACCATCCACAGGGCGCTGGACAGCCACCTCGTCATACGACATATATATGGTGGCCACACCCAAAGGAAGCAATGGCGATGAGGCAACGGAGGACAACCCCCTGGAGAAACAATCTAAGCGCCGACATTAGTGGCGCCGCTCTAAGCCCCTCCATAGCAAAAATAGTGATACCGGCATAGGAGACAGTAGCACTCCAGATAATGCCGAAGACAAAAACAATCCCGCCCAGCCAAGCGTCCAGCAAGCCGGACGGGAGGATGGGTAAGCTAGCCCTGATGAACAGGCAATGGATGGAGATTCAGAGGACGACAATTACATGCCTCTCTCCGAAGACAAGGTGAGCCTCAGCGATGAAGAGTTTATCGTGCCTGAGGACCCCGTCGAGCAGGAACGCTTCGAGCGCCGACTGTCGGATTTCGGGTTCCGGCAGACCCTTGAGGTTCGAACACTGGGGTGCGCATGAAGATCTTTCCCCTACCAGCTCACGTCTCGAAGTCTCGCAAGGATCTAAGCAAGAAAGATGAACACACGAGGGACACGAGATTTATACTGGTTCAGGCCACCATTGTGGTGTAATACCCTACTCCAGTGTGTGGTGTGGTGGATTGCCTCAGGGGCTGATGGTGAACAGTACAAAGGGAGAACAGCCTCGCGAGGGGCTATTCTTGAGCTGGTGCGATAAACTGCTTGGGCAAGTTCAGTCGCTTCTCTCTCTCTCTCTGATCGATCTATTCTCCGGATGCCTCTACCCTGTGGTGGCTAGTCCTATTTATAGAGGGAGGCCCTGGGCTCTTCCTAAATAATGAGCGGGAAGGGCGCCAAGAATTGGCCATTTTGAAGGGGAACATCTAGTACACTTATCCTGACTAAAGTTGGTCTTCGGCTGCCAAAGGCTCTGACGATGACGCCGTCCTCGGCTCCACGATGACCCCCATCCTGCCGCTCTGCTGGTCTTGGTCTTGTTGCACCGAAACAATAACCTTTTCCTGATGCCTTGGTTCGTGCTTGCCCCCTTTGCACCGAAAGGGAAACAACGACACTGCGCAGGCCGGCGCCCGCCTGGCGCCTGCCTGGTCTCGATCGTCATGGCTTGCGTCACGGGCTCCTCGGGAGGTACCCCGCCTTGATCTCTCCGCCTCCTCGCGAGCCTGCCTGGGGAGGCTGCCCCTGAGGAAGCTTCCTGTCGTCCTCCCCGCGAGGCTTGGCCCCTCGTGAGGGTCTTGAGCTTGAGCTGATGAAGCAGGGCTGCATTGGGCCCCCACTTGAGCCACGCCGCAGGCCGCAGGTCACAGGCAGGCAAGTCTAGGACCCCCGTTCCTAGAACACCGACAGTAGCCCCCGGGCCCAAGGCGCGCCCGGACTTGGCTTAGCAGAGAAGCGAAGGGGCAAGTCCGAAGCGCCGCGGGCACCAACAGCCTGTGGCCTTGGGCGCCGCGTGCCGGTTGATTGGACGTGGGCGTCTCCGCTCCCCCACGACGCCTCGGCAACCGCCCATCTAACAAAAGGAGGTGCCCGGGCCAGACTTACCTGCTTTGTTCTCGCTTGCCTTGCTCCAGATCCCCTTTCTCGCCCTTATCCTTCCTGCCTCCGAAATCCTCCAGATCTGCCTCAATTCTTCCCATCCGATAAGCCATGGCGCCTCGCAAGACCCCGACTGAGGCCTGGTACTTGCCAGCTCTGGATCCCCCGAATGTGTCGGAGAGGAATCTCGCCCTCATGCGCCTGAGGACGGTGGCGCAGGGCAACGTGGGAGTGACTGCGTTCAAGGCCGGCTCCGACCAGCCTGAAGGCAAGGGGAGCACCTTCTACCCGCTCTTCGTGAGCGCCATCATCGCCGGTCCGGTGCCCCTTTTTCCGAGTTCTTGCTTGTTGTTCTTAGCCTATACATCTTGCAAGCTCTTCACCTCCAGCCCAACTCTGCTCTTCTCCTGGCGATTTTCGCCTACTATTGTGAGGCTCACGTTGAGGTAAAGCCCTCAGTGGCCTTGCTGCGCCATTACTTTTACCTCTGGGTTTCTCATGGCCCCATCTCCGCATGCACGAGTTTTATCGCATACTCCGGCTCCAACGCCATCTCGAAGCCCGGAAAGAGGATTGAAGGCTTCCGGAGCAAGTGGGTCATGGTGGACGCCGGGCGCATCTACCCCCGACTGGTGCTGCCTACGGGGCAGCCCAAGGCCGTTGATGCATGGTCCCGCGCAGAGCTTGTCGACCCCCGCACGAGGGCAGTGCTGAAGAGGATGAACGCGGACCTGAGGCCAGGCAATTTGGGGCCGGCAAAGCTAACCGGGGCCACGCTCCTGAGGGAGTTCCTCGAGCACCGGGTGGCTCCACTCCGGGAGCACTCGCTCCCATTGTGGAGGCTTGGGGAAGCGGACGCTGCCCTTCGCTTGAGCTCTGCAGCCCGGGCCGATGAAGATCTGGTCGTGGCCCTCCACTCCTTGGTCGGGGGAGACATGGCGAGGCCGGAGGGTGCTCCTGTCCCCCTATTTCTTCGCGGCGACTGGGAGCAGGTTGTGAACGCCATGCCCACCTTCAACGGTGATGGGCTGGTGCCCGCAGTGGCTCCCGGGGATCTGGCGGCGTTGCCGACGGTGAATGTGTCCTCCAGCGACTCCAGCGGGAGTGAGGAGGAAGAGGAGGAGGAGGGGGAAGAAGAGTTGGTGGAGGGAGAAGAGTCTGACTCCGAGGTGACTGGCGGGGAGTCGGAGGAGTCCTTTCCTCGGCGCAGGTCCCGTGCCCTCCGCTCCATGCCGGACGACGACGAGGCCAGCGCCAGGCGAGGAGGGGAGGATTCTCCCTTGGTCCCGAGGAAGGACAAGTCGGGGCTGGTGCTCCCAGGATCCGCTCTGGCTCCGGGGCAGTCTGAGGCCAGCTCCGGCCTTCCCGACGATTCCTTTGCTTTCGTGCCTCCCAAGGCTGACCCCAGCTGTAGGCTCTCGGGCTTCAAGTTTGACCGGAGGCTGCTTGAGCCCGCGAGCGATGACTAGTAAGTGCTCGATTTTCGCTTTGCTTTGTTTCTGCCGCCGAGACTTGACGTCTGCACTCTTTTGACCAGGCCGGCACCTGCGGTGAAGAGGTTGAAAGGGGCTTCTGCGACCCCGCTTGAGGCGAGTTCGCCTGCCGAGGCAGTGCCTTTGTCTACGGGGAAAGGAGGCATCGAGGCTCGTGCCTCTCCTGCCCGGTTGTCCTCGCGAGCCCAGCAGGGACACTCTGGCGAGGAATCAGCCCCCGTGGCCTCGCTGACCCTGGAGGTGCCTGGACTTGATGCTATTGCTGAGATGCCCAAGGCCCGGGAGGCTTCTTCCTCCCAAGCCGTGATCACTCTGCCGTCCTCTCCGCCTGCTCCATTGGCTCCCGTCTCTTCTGATTCCTCGGCCATCTTGGACCAGGCTACCAATGAACTGAGCCGGCTGCGAGAGGATCTCCAGAGCGCGAACCCCCGCCTGGTGGTCGGGCGCCTGGAGCTAGCTTCTGGCTGGGCCCGCTCTGTTGCCTCTGTCCGAGCGGCGCTGAGCCAGGCTGCATCTGCCTCCGACGAGGAGAAGCAAGCCGCCCGCCAGGCCAAGTCCGCTCGCGATGCTGCCCAGGGCGACGCTGCGGATGCCCGGGGCCGCTGCAAGGCGCTGGAGGTCGAGCTGCAAGGCCTGTGTGAGGAGCTCGCGAAGGAGGTCCGCATCCGCCAGGAGAAGGAGGAGGAGATGAAGGCTCGGGAGGATGCCGTCAAAGACCGGGACGCCGATCTTGTTGACCGCCATGGCCGGTTGGAGACGCTGGAGCAGGCGTTGAAGGTGGAGAGGACCGAGCTAGACCGCAAGGCGAAGGTCCTGGCCGACGATCGAGTGGCCTTCGCCAAGCTGGAGGAGAAGGCTCGCACAGCGCTGAAGATGCTCTATGAGGGTGGCTTAGAGGACCCGCTGGCTGGCGAAGAGGACGGCCCTGCCGAGCTACTTCCCTTCCTGGTCCGTGCGCTTGAAGATTCCACGGGCGGCCTTGTCCCTACGGCCGAGGCCGAGGCGCGTGCCCTGTCGTCTGCAGCGCTGACGCGCGTCCTCAGCCACGTCTACCTTCGCGACCCCAACGTCGACCTCGATAGCCTGCTGGACCCTGTGAGCGGCGACCTTGCCGCCGCTGCTGCTGAGGCCATGAAGGGCTGAGCCGAGGCTTTGCTGGGGAGGTTCCGTGCCTTCAGCATCTTGCCTAGACGCGACGCCGCCAGTTCCGCGGCTTCAGGAAGCGGAGCCGCCCAGCATGACTCCACCACAGGCGGCGGCGCCACTGGAAAGTGATCCCTTTGCGGCTTTTGTCCTGTTTTAATTCCTGCAACATGCACCATGCCTCGTGGAGGCGTTTAAACTTGTGTTTGGTGTTGTGAAACACTCTATGGCTTGTAATATTTGCTTTTGAATTCCCTAGAATTTGCATTTTCCCTCCTATCTGCCCGTGTTCTACGTCGGTAGGGCCCGGCCCCGCTCATACCTCAGCCGTCGTTAGCCCCGACCGGAAACTAGGACGGGACTAAGGAGTGAGGGGCTACGTGGCAAGTTAGGCTCCTGAGTCGTGATGCTCAGGAGTCCCCCTTGACGCGCAAACAGAAAGTAGGAAAGGGAGGCATAGGAGCGGATTTGTCGTTCTACATCGGCAGGGCCTGGCCCCGCGCATACCTCAGCCGCCGTTATCCCCGACCGGAAACCAGGACGGGACTAAGGAGTGAGGGGCTACATGACCAGTTAGGCTCCTGAGTCGCGATGCTCAGGAGTCCCCCTTGACGCGCAAACGAGTCTTCATACCTTGGCTCCGCTTGGGGAGAGGCGCGCGACGACCAGGTCCAAGGGACCTGGCTGGGTGGCGTGCGTTCAGGCATGTCTCGGGCGCATCCCCCGTGCCCAGCCCCCTCGCACGGCACTCCTGAGGGAGGTGTTGCGATGGTGCTGGACACTGAGCTCTGGGCTCCCTGAGGTTGATACGCCCGTGGGCCGCCCTCAGTTGTTTATCACCTGCGTGGAGCATAGCGCTTCCGTATGTGCATGGGCATAGCCGCTCCATGGTAGTGTCGTCAGCCAGCGCGGAGCATGTTGCTTCCACTGGTGCATTGGAGGGGGCTCCCCTCCTGGAGGATCCCCCGGGGCGTGTACAGCCCCGCCCTGACACGTGGCCGACACGGTAGGGCTAGAAGAGGTGTATCTGGGCACCCGTGAGCCAGCGCGGGACTCACGAGGCCCTAACTCGAGGCGGGTTGCGCCTGGCTCTGGGCCTTTATCAATGGTGTGTTCCTGCAGGGTGGTTAGAATGCAAATGCTCTACGTCCTCAAGTCCCGGCCCTCGAGCGAGCTCAGCCGCCGCTAGTATGACAGGTCGCGATGCCGTGGGTCATGGCCAGGGGGTGAGGGCTAGAGAGCCAGTAAGAGCCCATGAGTCGCGATGCTCAGGCGCCCCCCTTTTAACGTGCAAGCGCTTTGCATTAGAGTGGAGAGGTCCGCGATAAGCAGCAGACGATAACCATGGAAATCAGGTTTAAGCGCGGAGGAGTAAATCCATTTAGATATATGCGAAACAAAGCAAACGACACTGGGTCAGGCCCGAGCGGCCTGGGGATAGTGCAGCCCAAGGGGCACCCCCAAAAAGGTAGGTAAAGAGCATAAGGAAAACGGATACATGCCACAGGGACGAACCCACGCGACCTGGGAATGATGCAGCGTGCGGGCGCTCCCAGCTGAAAACAGAACTTGAAAGATGTCACCTGATACCGTAGAAGACGAAGGAATGCTGAAGTAGCGGACGACGCACGATGCGGAAGTCGATCCTCACGAGCCCCCAGGGCCCTGAGCCTCGGGAGGCTCCGGGGGCGCAGGTGGCTCTTCAAGGACCATCTCCATCTCTGCCAGGGCTGCGCAATGCCTGACCTCCTGAGCCTCCAGTATGCTCCTCAGCAGATGCTGGTGAGCGGCAGCTGCGTTCGGCAGGCCGAAAGGCATGCAAACGTAGCTGTGAGGCGGGCCCTCACAACTCCCCATGCGTGAAGGCCAGAAGCGCTCCTGAGATGCGGCTCGATTGAGCCCCGGTACATCGATGCAGACGTGCAGCCCACCATCCTCGTCGGGATGTGGGGCTACGGCGGGTAGGCGGCGACTGCCGCACATGACTCTTGACTCCTGTAGCTCCTGAATGCTCCTCGCAATGAACTCCTGAGGGTTTGGCCCTCCTTGCCTCGTGCCTTCCTGAGGGAAACATGCCTTGAAGCATGCCTCCAAGTGGTGCCCGAGCGCCTCCCTCGTGATCTTGGCAAAGTCAGTGGCTCTCCAAGACAGAGCCCCCGAGCCCTGCCCGAGGAGGGCGCTGGGCGCGCCTTCCTATGCGACAGAGGGTGGCACGCCTTGGACGGGCGCGGATCCTAACGCAACGCCTCTGGAGGTGCCTGCCTCCTGATGGTTTGGGCCAGGTGAAGCCTTCTTCTTCTTGGGGACCGCCTCTGGAAGCCTCCCACTCCTGTGATCTGGGTCTTCGATTGCCGCGGCCTGGAAGGCATGCTCAAGAGAACACACTACATCCCTCTCCTCGCAAGGCATTGTGATGATTCCACCGCTTCCTGGCATCTTGAGGACATTGTAGAAATGGTGAGTCACTGCCATGAACTTGGCCAGAGCTGGTACCCGAGGATAGCATTGTATGGCAGGCGAATGTGGGCAACGTCAAAGTAAATGAGCTCGGTGTGGTAGTTGTTGCGCTGCCCAAAGGTGACAGGAAGACGAACTTGCCCTATCGGAACAGTGGAACCATCAGTGACTCCTGAGAAAGGCTTGGTTGGCTGAAGCTGATCGTATGGCACTTGGAGATTGTTGAACGTCTCGACGGACAGGACATTGAGTCCAGCTCTGCCATCGATGAGGGTCCTGGTGACTTGCACATTGCTGATGACTGGGGAACAAAGCATCAAGAGGACTCTGGCTGTTGCTGTGCACTTGAGTTGATATGATGAGCCGATCGTGATAGCGCACGCAGACCATCTGAGAGGGCGCGTGGCCTCAAGCTTGGGGAGGACTGCATTCACCTCGTGAGCAAACTGCTTGAAGATGCACTGAGAGGCTGGGGCCTGAGCACTCCCCAGGATGCAAGCGATTGCGTGCGGCTCCTGGAAGCCCCCAGCCCCCTCGTCCTGGTGATGGTCTTCATTCCTCCTTGGCGGTGGTGCCAGAGGAGGGAGGCCTGCGTTGCCTTGAGGGCGGTCCTCACGAGGTTGATCCCTCCAACCTTCCTCGTGAGGCTGGTCCTGCCAGCGGTCCTCGCGAGGTCGGTCATGCCACCCTTGGCGAGGGCCACGGTCTTCCCATCGTCCTCCACCTCTTCCTCCTCCTCGGCCATAGCCCCGGTCGTTGCGGTCGGGGCGTTGGCCGATACGCCCATCTCGCACGGCCCTGAGCTCTTGACATTCATAGGTGTTGTGGGTGTGGAGGTCGTGGTACACGCAGTACCGGCTGCCCTTGGATGACTCAGGCTAATCCCTACCTCGCTTGGTGTCTGGCTCTGCTGCGAGCATAGCAGCCCCCTTGCGCTTCACGTCCTTGACCTTGGGCTTCTTCTCTTCTGGATCAGCAGCTCGAAGCTCGAGAAGGGAAAGGCGCCCTTCCTCAGCTCTGGCGCACTTGGTCGCCAAGTTGAACAGCTCCAGGGATGTGCACAGGTCTTCATGGATTGCTAGCTCCTCTTTCATCTTGATGTCACGCACGCCATCAGAGAAGGCTGAGATGATGGACTCCTCAGTCACCCTGGGGATCTTGAGGCGGGCGTTGTTGAAGCACTGGATGTACTTCTGCAGGGTCTCTCCTGGCTGTTGCTTGATGCGGCACAGGTCACTCATGGCCGGGGGCTGGTCGCGAGTGCCTTGGAAGTTGGCGATGAAGCGGGTGTGCATCTCATCCCAGGAGGAGATCGTGCCAGGAGCGAAGTTCAAGAGCCAGGTGCGGGCACCGTCCTTGAGCGCCATGGGAAACCAATTCGCCAGGACCTTCTCGTCCCCGTTGGCGGCTTCAATGCCCAACTCGTAGAGCTGGAGGAACTCCGCGGGGTCTGCAGTGCCGTCGTAGCGAGGAGGCGGGTCCGGCTTGAACTTGCCGGGCCATGCGACCCTACGCAGCTCGGCGGTGAAAGCGCGGCAGCCTGCGGTGGCCACCGGAGCTCTCTGCTGATGCGGGGCTTGCTCCTGGAGATTCCTGCACACCACTGCCTGGAGCAGCGCGGGGTCTTGACGTGGCGGTGCAGGGATGCGGTCATGGCGCTTCGGTGCTGGGAGCACGCGAGCACCTTATTGGGGGCGAGGGATCTCTTGGCAGCTCCTTTCTTGTCACGCAGGCGCCGGATGTGGTGGGTCTCGTCCTGGGGCCACGCGCCTTGGAGCTAGGGCGCCTTCTTGGGGAGGAGGCGGTGGAGGCACCTCGTGCTCCTCGCCTCCTACGCGGGATGGAGGGCGAGGCAACGAGAGGGACGGCATGGGAGAGCCCCCTGCTGCGCTTACGAGCTCGGTGATGCCGGCGAGCCAGTCCTCGTAGAGATCGTCGACGGGACGGTAGTGCAGGAGCTCACGCGCCAGGAGCAGCGCGGCGTGCGCGTCCGTGAGGGTGCGACGGGCGTGGGACGAGGAACCGGCTGGAGTCAGCAACGGGGTGGTGGTGCGGCCATCGCGCCGCACCGAAGGATGCAGGGACGAGGCCTGCTGCTCGTTCCCCACCGGGCCGGTGGCGGCGTTGGCGGAAGGCGACATGGAACGACGAGGGCGACCGCTGACGGGCGCCGTTTGGGCGACGCAGGTGGCAAGAGCAGCACGACGCTCGGCGCGAGCTCGGCGAGCGTCAGCCATGGACACGACGGAAGATCACACGCGACTAGCGGAAGAAAGATTCCGGCGCACCCCTACCTGGCGCGCCAAATGTCGGATTTCGGGTTCCGGCAGACCCTTGAGGTTCGAACACTGGGGTGCGCACGATGATCTTTCCCCTACCAGCTCACGTCTCGAAGTCTCGCAAGGATCTAAGTAAGAAAGATGAACACACGAGGGACACGAGATTTATACTGGTTCAGGCCACCATTGTGGTGTAATACCCTACTCCAGTGTGTGGTGTGGTGGATTGCCTCACGGGCTGATGGTGAACAGTACAAAGGGAGAACAACTTTGCGAGGGCTGTTCTTGAGCTGGTGCGATGAACTGCTTGGGCAAGTTCAGTCGCTTCTCTCTCTCTCTCTGATCGATCTGTTCTCCGGATGCCTCTACCCTGTGGTGGCTAGTCCTATTTATAGAGGGAGGCCCTGGGCCTCTTCCCAAATAATGAGCGGGAAGGGCGCCAACAATTGGCCATTTTGGAGGGGAACATCTGGTACACTTATCCTGACTAAAGTTGGTCTTCGGCTGCCAAAGGCTCTGACGATGACGCCGTCCTAGGCTCCACGATGACCCCCATCCTGCCGCTCTGCTGGTCTTGGTCTAGTTGCACCGAAATGGTAACCTTTGCCTGATGCCTTGGTCCGTGATTGCCCCCTTTGCATTGAAAGGGAAACAAGGAAACTGCACAGGCCGGCGCCCGCCTGGCGCCCACCTGGTCTCGATCGTCATGGCTTGCGTCACGGGCTCCTCGGGAGGTACCCCGCCTTGATCTCTCCGCCTCCTCGCGAGCCTGCCTGGGAAGGCTGGCCCTGAGGAAGCTTCCTGTCGTCCGCCCCGCGAGGCTTGGCCCCTCGCGAGGGTCTTGAGCTTGAGCTGATGAAGCTGGGATGCATTGGGCCCCCACTTGAGCCATGCCGCAGGCCGCAGGCAGGAAAGTCTGGGGACCCCCGTTCCCAGAACGCCGACACCGACTTATAGCCACTGCAAAAAGCCTGAAGAAAAAGCAGCAGCAGCTTCAAGCTGATCAAGATCTGCTAACTGATAGATGGACTGAGGTCCTGGCTGCCGAGGAATACGGACTCGAGCGCCCAACCAAAAGTTACCCAAAGCGCAGGTTGTTACCTCAACCCGAGGAGGAGGCACTAGAGCCTACACCATGAGCGCACGATGCGGCTGACCGGCCACCTCGTGGCAAAGACAAAGCGGCATATCAGCCCAAACACCAGCCCGCACCCCGTCGCCAAACAAACAAAAACACGAAGACCCGGGCTACACGCATGACCTGCGAGACAAATTGGAAAACAAAGCAGGACAGTCAAGATCAATCTATGGGTCACGGGGGCGCGCCCCAATGCGTGACGATGACCGTCACGCCGGATATACTAAATACAAATACGGTCGGGCCGAATACAACAGACCAGACTCATTTGAATTGCATCATGATGTAGCCCGGCATAGAGGTGCCGCACACCCCCTATGCTTCACTGACGAAGTAATGGATCATGAATTCCCAGAAGGGTTTAAGCCCGTAAATATCGAGCCCTACGATGGGACTACAGACCTCGCGGTATGGATAGAAGATTTCTTTCTCCACATTCACATGGCCCGCAGGGATGATCTACACGCCATCAAGTACCTCCCACTAAAACTCAAAGGACCGGCTCGGCATTGGCTGAATAGTTTGCCGGCAAACTCCATTGGAAGTTGGGAGAACCTGGTAGACGCATTCCTAGATAACTTCCAGGGCACTTATGTGCGACCACCGGATGTTGATGATTTAAATCACATAACCCAACAGCCCGGAGAGTCAGCCAGGAAATTCTAAACTCGGTTCCTAACTAAAAAGAACCAAATTGTCGACTGTCCGGATGCCGAAGCCCTAGCGGCCTTTAAGCATAACATCCTTGACAAGTGGCTTGCCCGACATCTCGGCCAAGAAAAGCCGAAGTCCATGGCAGCCCTCACGACACTCATGACCCACTTTTGTGCGGACGAGGATAGCTGGTTGGCTCGTAGCAACACACAGCAAGCAATCCTCGCACATCAGAGGCCAAAGATAGCAACGGCAAGCCCCGACACAATAAACACAAGCATCACAATAATGGCGATAACGCCGAAGACATGGCCGTCAATGCCGGATCAAGTGGCTCTAAGTCCAGTCAGCGGAAAAAGCCATTCAAAAAGAACAATCCAGGCCGGTCCAGTATGGACCGCATACTCGACCGTCCATGCCAATTTCATGGCACCCCAGGAACACCAGCCAATCATACCAACAGAGAATGCTGGGTCTTCAAACAAGCCGGCAGGTCAGGTGCCGAAAACAAGGAGAAGGGGTGTCTAAGCGATCACGACGATGAGGAGCCCCGATCACCAAACACAGGAGGGCAAAAGAAATTCCCCCCGCAAATCAAAACGGTGAATATGATAAACGCCACCCACATTCCCAAGCTGGAACGGATGTGCACTCTTAGGGATGTCGACTTAACGGAGCCAGTTACCCCACAAAATAAACTATGGCCAATCACTTTCGACCGTATGGATCATCCGGCCAATACCAATCAGGGCAATTCAGCTGCACTAGTCCTTGACCCAATAATTAACGGATTCCACCTCACACAAGTCCTTATGGACGGAGGCAGCAGTCTAAACATGTTGTATCAGGACACAGTTGTTGGGGAACGTAGTAATTTCAAAAAAATTCCTACGCACACGCAAGATCATGTTGATGGCATAGCAACGAGAGGGGAGAGTGTATGTCCACGTACCCTCGTAGACCGTTAGCGGAAGCATTATGACAACGCGGTTGATGTAGTCGTACGTCTTCACGATCCGACCAATCAGAGCTCCGAACGTACGGCGCCTCCGAGTTCAGCACACATTCAGCTCGATGACGATCTCCGGGCTCCAATCCAGCAGAGCATCGGGGATGAGTTCCGTCAGCACGACGGCGTGGTGACGGTGATGATGTTCTACCGGTGCAGGGCTTCGCCTAAACTCCGCGACGATATGACCGAGGTGGAATGTGGTGGAGGGGGGCATCGCACACGGCTAAGGAACGATCCGTAGATCAACTTGTGTGTCTATGGGGTGCCCCCCGCCCCCGTATATAAAGGAGCCAGTGGGGGGGAGGCGGCTGTCCAAGGAGGGCGCGCCAAGGGGGGAGTCCTACTCCCACCGGGAGTAGGACTCCCTTCTTTCCAAGTAGGAGTAGGAGAAGGGGGGAAAGAGGAGGAAGAGGGGAAGGAAAGGGGGGCGCCGCCCTCCTTCCCTTGTCCTATTCGGACCAGGAAGGGGAGGGGCGCGCGGCCCCCTCCTGCCTCCTTTTCTCTTCTCCCTCGAGGCCCATGTAGGCCCAACAACCCCCCGGGGGGTTCCGGTAACCTCCCGGTACTCCGGTAAAATGCCGATTTCACCCGGAACCATTCCGATGTCCAAACATAGGCTTCCAATATATCAATCTTTATGTCTCGACCATTTCGAGACTCCTCGTCATGTCCGTGATCACATCCGGGACTCCGAACAAACTTCGGTACATCAAAACTTATAAACTCATAATAAAATTGTCATCGTAACGTTAAGCGTGCAGACCCTACGGGTTCGAGAACTATGTAGACATGACCTAGAACTATTCTCGGTCAATAACCAATAGCGGGAGCTGGATGCCCATATTGGTTCCTACATATTCTATGAAGATCTTTATCGGTCAAACCGCATAACAACATACGTTGTTCCCTTTGTCATCGGTATGTTACTTGCCCGAGATTTGATCGTCGGTATCCAATACCTAGTTCAATCTCGTTACCGGCAAGTCTCTTTACTCGTTCCGTAGTGCATCATCCCGTAACCAATTCATTTGGTTACATTCCTTGCAAGGCTTATAATGATGTGCATTACCGAGAGGGCCCAGAGATACCTCTCCGACAGTCGGAGTGACAAAACCTAATCTCGAAATACGCCAACTCAACATGTACCTTCGGAGACACCTGTAGTACTCCTTTATAATCACCCAGTTATGTTGTGACGTTTGGTAGTACCCAAAGTGTTCCTCCGGTAAACGGGAGTTGCATAATCTCATAGTTACAGGAACATGTATAAGTCATGAAGAAAGCAATAGCAATATACTAAACGATCAAGTGCTAGGCTAACGGAATGGGTCATGTCAATCACATCATTCTCCTAATGATGTGATCCCGTTAATCAAATGACAACACATGTCTATGGTTAGGAAACATAACCATCTTTGATTAATGAGCTAGTCAAGTAGAGGCATACTAGTGACGTTATGTTGGTCTATGTATTCACACATGTATTATGTTTCCGGTTAATACAATTCTAGCATGAATAATAAACATTTATCATGAAATAAGGAAATAAATAATAACTTTATTATTGCCTCTAGGGCATATTTCCTTCAGTCTCCCACTTGCACTAGAGTCAATAATCTAGTTCACATCGCCATGTGATTTCACACCAATATTCATATCTGTATATGATTAACAACCATAGATCACATCGTCATGTGACCAACACCCAAAGGGTTTACTAGAGTCAATAATCTAGTTCACATAGCTATGTGATTAACACCCAAAGAGTATCGAGGTGTGATCATGTTTTGCTTGTGAAAGAAGCTTAGTCAACGGGTCTGTCACATTCAGAGCCGTATGTATTTTGCAAATATTATATGTCTACAATGCTCTGCACGGAGCTACTCTAGCTATTTGTTCCCACTTTCAATATGTATCCAGATTGAGACTTAGAGTCATCTGGATCGGTGTAAAAGCTTGCACCGATGTAACTTTTTACGACGGGCTCTTTTATCACCTCCATAATCGAGAAATATTTCCTTAGTCCTCACTAAGGATATTCTTGACCAATGTCCAGTGATCTAGTCCTAGATCACTATTGTACTCCCTTGCGAAATAAAGAGCAAGGTATACAATAGGTCTGGTACATAGCATAGCATACTTTATAGAACCTATGACTGAGGCATAGGGAATGACTTTTCATTCTCTTTCTATTTTCTGCCATGGTCGGGTCTTGAGTCTCAACTTCACACCTTTGCATCACAGGCAAGAAATCCTTCTTTGACTGTTCTATTTTGAACTATTTCAAAAATTTATCAAGGTATGTATTCATTGAAAAATCTTATCAAGCGTCTTGATCTATCTATATAGATCTTGATGCTCAATGTGTAAGCAGCTTCACCGAGGTCTTGCTTTGAAAAACTCTTATTCAAGTATCCTTTCATGCTATCCAGAATTTCCATATCATTTCCAACTAACAATATGTCATCCACATATAATATTAGAAATGCTACAGAGCTCCCACTCACTTTCTTGTAAATACAGGCTTCTTCAAAAGTCTGTATAAAACCATATGCTTTGATCAACTCATCAAAGCATATATTCCAACTCCGAGATGCTTGCACCAGTCCATAGATGGATCGTTGGAGCTTGCACAATTTGTTAGCACCTTTAGGATTGACAAAACCTTCTGGTTGCATCATATACAACTCTTCTTTAAGAAAACCATTAAGGAATGCAGTTTTGTTTATCCATTTGCCAGATTTCATAAAATGCGGCAATTGCTAACATGATTCAGACAGACTTAAGCATAGATACGAGTAAAAAGTTCTCATCGTAGTCAACACCTTGAACTTGTCGAAAACCTTTTGCGACAATTCTAGCTTTGTAGATAGTAACACTATCAGCGTCCGTCTTCCTCTTGAAGACCATTTAATCTCAATGTCTCGCTGATCATTGGGCAAGTCAATCAAAGTCCATACTTTGTTTTCATACATGGATCTTATCTCAGATCTCATGGCCTCAAGCCATTTTGCGGAATCTGGGCTCACCATCGCTTCTTCATAGTTCGTAGGTTCATCATGGTCTAGTAACATGACTTCCAGAACAGGATTACCGTACCACTCTGGTGCGGACCGTACTCTGGAAGACCTACGAGGTTCTGTAGTAACTTGATCTGAAGTTTCATGATCATCATCATTAGCTTCCTCACTAATTGGTGTAGGAATCACTGGAACTGATTTCAGTGATGAACTATTTTCCCAATTCGGGAGAAGGTACAGTTACCTCATCAAGTTCTACTTTCCTCCCACTCACTTCTTTCGAGAGAAACTTCTTCTCTAGAAAGGATCCATTTTAGCAACGAATAACTTGCCTTCGGATCTGTGATAGAAGGTGTACCCAATAGTTACCTTTGGGTATTCTATGAAGACGCACTTCTCCGATTTGGGTTCGAGCTTATCAGGTTGAAAACCTTTTTCATATAAGTATCACAACTCCAAACTTTAAGAAACGACATCTTAGGTTTACCGCTAAACCATAGTTTATATGATGTCGTCTCAACGGATTTAGATGGTGCCCTTTTAACGTGAATGCAACTGTCTCTAATGCATAACCCCAAAACAATAATGGTAAATCAGTAAGAGACATCATAGATCGCACCATATCTAGTAAAGTACGATTACGACGTTCGGACACACCGTTCCATCGTGGTGTTCCAGGTGGCGTGAGCTATGAAACTATTCCACATTATTTTAATTGAAGACCAAACTCGTAACTTAAATATTCGTCTTCGCGATCAGATCGCAGAAACTTTATTTTCTTGTTACGATGATTTTTCCACTTCACTCTGAAATTCTTTGAACCTTTCAACTATTTCAGACTTATGTTTCATCAAGTAGATATACCCATATCTGCTCAAATCATCTTGTGAAGATCAGAAAATAACGATACTTGCCAGAGCATCAACACTCATTGGATCGCATACATCGGTATGTATTATTTCCAATAAGTCAGTAGCTTGTTCCATTGTTCTGGAGAACGGAGTTTTAGTGATCTTGCCCAAAAGGCACGGTTCGCAAGCATCAAATGATTCATAACCAAGTGATTCTAAAAATCCATCTTTATGGAGTTTCTTCATGCGCTTTACACCGATATGACCCTAACGGCAGTGCCACAAATAGGTTGCACTATCATTATTAACTTTGCATCTTTTGGCATCAATATTATGAATATGTGTATCACTACGATCGAGATCCAACAAACTATTTTCATTGGGTGTATAACCATTGAAGGTCTTATTCATGTAAACAGAATAACAATTATTCTTTAACTTCAAATGAACAACTGTATCGCAATAAACATGATCAAATCATATTCATGCTCAACGCAAACGCTAAATAACATTTATTTAGGTTTAACACTAATCCCGAAAGTATAGGGAGTGTGTGATGATGATCATATCAATCTTGGAACTATTTCCAACACTCATCGTCACTTCCCCTCAACTAGTCTCTGTTTATTCTGTAACTCCTGTTTCGAGTTACTAATCTTAGTTACCGAACAAGTATCAAATACTCAGGGGCTACTATAAACACTAGTAAGGTACACATCAATAACATGTATATCAAATATACCCTTGTTCACTTTGCCATCCCTCTTATCCACCAAATATTCAAGGCATTTCCGCTTCTAGTGACCCTTTCCTTTGCAGTATAATCACTTAGTTTCAGGCTTTGGTCCAGCTTTGAGCTTCTTCGCGGGAGTGAAAACTTACTTGCCATTCTGCTTGAAGTTCCCTTTCTTTCCCTTTGCCCTTTTTCTTGAAACTAGTGGTCTTGTCAATCATCAACACTTGATGCTTTTTCTTGATTTCTACCTTCGTCGATTTCAGCATCACGAAGAGCTCGAGAATCGTTTTTTTCATCCCTTGCATTATAGTTCATCACGAAGTTCTACTAACTTGGTGGTGGTGACTAGAGAATTCTGTCAATCACTATCTTATCTGGAAGATTAACTCCCACTTGATTTAAGCGATTGTAGTACCCAGACAATCTGAGCACATGCTCACTAGTTGAGCGATTCTCATCCATCTTTTAGCTATAGAACTTGTTGGAGACTTTATATCTCTCAACTCGGGTATTTGCTTGAAATATTAACTTCAATGCCTGGATCATCTCATATGATCCATGACGTTCAAAACGTCTTTGAAGTCCCGATTCTAAGCCGTTAAGCATGGTGCACTAAACTATCAAGTAGTCATCATATTGAGCTAGCCAAACGTTCATAACGTCTGCATCTGCTCCTGCAATAGGTCTGTCACCTAGCGGTGCATTAAGGACATAATTCTTCTGTGCAGCAATGAGGATAAACCTCAGATCACGGATCCAATCCGCATCAATGCTACTAACATCTTTCAATACAATTTTCTCTAGGAACATATCAAAAATAAACATATGAAAGCAACAACGCGAGCTATTGATCTACAACATAATTTGCAAAATACTACCAGGACTAAGTTCATGATAAATTTAAGTTCAATTAATCATATTACTTAAGAACTCCCACTTAGACAGACATCCCTCTAGTCATCTAAGTGATCACGTGATCCAAATCAACTAAACCATGTCCGATCATCACGTGAGATGGAGTAGTTTCAATGGTGAACATCACTATGTTGATCATATCTACTATATGATTCACGTTCGACCTTTCGGTCTCCGTGTTCCGAGGCCATATCTGTATATGCTAGGCTCGTCAAGTTTAACTTGAGTATTCTGCGTGTGCAAAACTGGCTTGCACCCGTTGTAGATGGATGTAGAGCTTATCACACCCGATCATCACGTGGTGTCTGGGCACGACGAACTTTGGCAACGGTGCATACTCAGGGAGAACACTTCTTGATAATTTTTAGTGAGAGATCATCTTAAAATGCTACCATCAATCAAAGCAAGATAAGATGCATAAAGGATAAACATCACATGCAATCAATATAAGTGATATGATATGGCCATCATCATCTTGTGCTTGTGATCTCCATCTTCGAAGCACCACCGTGATCACCATCGTCACCGGCGCGACACCTTGATCTCCATCGTAGCATCATTGTCGTTATGCCATCTATTGCTTCTACGACTATCGCTACCGCTTAGAGATAAAGTAAAGCAATTATAGGGCTTTTGCATTTCATACAATAAAGCGACAACCATATGGCTCCTGCCAGTTGCCGATAACTTCGGTTACAAAACATGATCATCTCATACAATAAAATATAGCATCACATCTTGACCATATCACATCACAACATGCCCTGCAAAAACAAGTTAGACATCCTCTACTTTGTTGTTGCAAATTTTACGTGGCTGCTACGGGCTTTAGCAAGAACCGTTCTTACCTACGCATAAAAACCACAATGATAGTTCATCAAGTTGGTGCTGTTTTAACCTTCGCAAGGACCGAGCGTAGCCACACTCGATTCAGCTAAAGTGAGAGAGACAGACACCCGCCAGCCACCTTTAAGCACAAGTGTTCGTAACGGTGAAACCAGTCTCGCGTAAGCGTACGCGTAATGTCGGTCTGGGCCGCTTCATCTCACAATACCGCCGAACCAAAGTATGACATGCTGGTAAGCAGTATGACTTGTATCGCCCACAACTCACTTGTGTTCTACTCGTGCATATAATATCAACGCATAAAACCTAGGCTCGGATGCCACTGTTGGGGAACGTAGTAATTTCAAAAAAATTCCTACGCACACGCAAGATCATGTTGATGGCATAGCAACGAGAGGGGAGAGTGTATGTCCACGTACCCTCGTAGACCGTTAGCGGAAGCATTATGACAACGCGGTTGATGTAGTCGTACGTCTTCACGATCCGACCGATCCAAGCTCCGAATGTACGGCGCCTCTGAGTTCAGCACACGTTCAGCTCGATGACGATCTCCGGGCTCCAATCCAGTAGAGTGTCGGGGATGAGTTCCGTCAGCACGACGGCGTGGTGACGGTGATGATGTTCTACCGGCGCAGGGCTTTGCCTAAACTCCGCGACGATATGACCGAGGTGGAATATGGTGGAGGGGGGCACCGCACACGGCTAAGGAACGATCCGTAGATCAACTTGTGTGTCTATGGGGTGCCCCCCCGCCCCCGTATATAAAGGAGCCAGGGGGGAGGAGGCGGCCGGCCAAGGAGGGCGTGCCAAGGGGGGGAGTCCTACTCCCACCGGGAGTAGGACTCCCTTCTTTCCAAGTAGGAGTAGGAGAAGGGGGGAAAGAGGAGGAAGGGGGAAGGAAAGGGGGGGGCGCCGCCCCCTTCCCTTGTCCTATTCGGACCAGGAAGGGGAGGGGGGCGCGGCCCCCTCCTGCCTCCTTTTCTCTTCTCCCTCGAGGCCCATGTAGGCCCAACAAACCCCGGGGGGTTCCGGTAACCTCCCGGTACTTCGGTAAAATGCCGATTTCACCCGGAACCATTCCGATGTCCAAACATAGGCTTCCAATATATCAATCTTTATGTCTCAACCATTTCGAGACTCCTCGTCATGTCCGTGATCACATCCGGGACTCTGAACAAACTTCGGTACATCAAAACTTATAAACTCATAATAAAACTGTCATCGTAACGTTAAGCGTGCGGACCCTACGGGTTCGAGAACTATGTAGACATGACCTATAACTATTCTCGGTCAATAACCAATAGCGGGAGCTGGATGCCCATATTGGTTCCTACATATTCTATGAAGATCTTTATCGGTCAAACCGCATAACAACATACGTTGTTCCCTTTGTCATCGGTATGTTACTTGCCCGAGATTTGATCGTCGGTATCCAATACCTAGTTCAATATCGTTACCGGCAAGTCTCTTTACTCGTTCCGTAGTGCATCATCTCGTAACCAATTCATTTGGTTACATTGCTTGCAAGGCTTATAATGATGTGCATTACCAAGAGGGCCCAGAGATACCTCTCCGACGGTCGGAGTGACAAAACCTAATCTCGAAATACGCCAACTCAACATGTACCTTCGGAGACACCTGTAGTACTCCTTTATAATCACCCAGTTACGTTGTGACGTTTGGTAGTACCCAAAGTGTTCCTCCGGTAAACGGGAGTTGCATAATCTCATAGTTACAGGAACATGTATAAGTCATGAAGAAAGCAATAGCAATATACTAAACGATCAAGTTCTAGGCTAACGGAATGGGTCATGTCAATCACATCATTCTCCTAATGATGTGATCCCGTTAATCAAATGACAACACATGTCTATGGTTAGGAAACATAACCATCTTTGATTAATGAGCTAGTCAAGTAGAGGCATACTAGTGACGTTATGTTGGTCTATGTATTCACACATGTATTTTGTTTCCGGTTAATACAATTCTAGCATGAATAATAAACATTTATCATGAAATAAGGAAATAAATAATAACTTTATTATTGCCTCTAGGGCATATTTCCTTCAACAGTGCGCAAGATGGGTATTGATCTTTCGATAATCAATCCCACTAAGACCACCTTTAAAGGTGTTATACTAGGTGTGGAGGCCCATTGTACAGGCTCCATCACTCTGGAGGTAGTCTTTGGATCACCGGACAATTACCGTACCGAAGAGTTAATCTTCGACATTGTTCCTTTTCGCAGTAATTATCATGCACTGCTCGGACAAACCGTGTTTGCTCGATTCAACGTGGTGCCACATTATGCCTACCGAAAGCTCAAGATGCCCAGTCCGCGCGGCGTCATAGAAGTTAATGGCAAGGCCGAACTCCCCCTCTGTGCCAAAGAGTATACCGCCTCCTTAACTGTAGAAGCAACAAGTGGCGTCTTTCAATCGAACCTCGATTCGACAGCCAAGCTCCCGGACACCCTCAAGGGAGTCCGAACTACTTTGCGGCAGGATAGCCTGGCTCGTCCGGAGCTCAACTAAAACACTCCGGCAGTAAACGGAGGGAGAGCTAGGATATGCCACACACTGTGGCTCAACCGCTCCGTGGCACACAAACATTTCTTGCATTTTCTTTGCAGGTTCACTTTTTGCGTAGGCTAGGACTGGTGACATGGAAACAGCTCGAACGCATAAGCGAATCCTTAGATATCCCCCTCGATGACCATCCGATTACACTCCGGATCCGCAAGCAGCCTCCTCCCGCCTAGTCTCAGCAGGTTCCGAAGTCATATTCCTTTTTATCACATTACCTGTACTCGTACGCATCAACGTGTTATTCAATTACAACATGTGGCTTTATATGACGCTTATCTGTTGTTGTTTCTTATTGACGCTCTCGGTCAAATGGCATCCATACACCGTGATATGCCTTAATATGCCAGGGGCTTCATTGTACCCATAATACGGCAATAAAGTCCAAACACCTTCGCAGTCATTCGGCACCCCGAACTTATAGAATTATATGCATCAGCTCCGATGATATCTTGGGTCAATAGTTGGGTTTGCCCGGCTCCCATGTTTTGCTGCCTTACGTTCCGCTATATTGGCTAAGGCGGCACAAGGAGAACTACTGTGATTGTGTCTCGGTTCTTCCGGACGAGCGCCTCAGTAGAGAAAGCCGAAAACAGACTGTCATGATACGGTGAGAGCTAGTCAGCTGTTCAAGAGGTTGTAAAATCTATAAGGATTTCTTCCGCATTATGCGATAACTAATGCAGCGTGCGATGGATCGGCTTTTCTTCCGATCAGGTGCTTATAGAGCCCCTTGTGCGGTCTTCCGAACACCAGGGGCTGCGCCTACCTTCCTTTTGTTAAACTCCTATGGTTAAGTGAGAGTGATAAAGCCTTATAGTCCGATTGCTTGGTTCGTTGCGCTGAACACCTCCTTCAAGGACCCAAAACTGGGATAAAGAGTGCTCAGGTTTATCCCGAACACCCCCGTACTTCCTACGTGGGGGCAGAAGCCGACGACTCGCCAACTCTCAGGATTAATATATAAAACGGCCGCGCAGGAGGAAAAAATTTCAAATAACAGGCAATAAATAATAGAAATGACCTTGTTCAACATTACAAAGGACAACATGACTGTATTCATGGAAATATAATGTCCTTGGTGCATTGCTCCGCCGCAAGGCGGGATCCTTTCAGGACACTATCATAATATAACTCGGGCTTGCGGTGCTCCTTCCCCTCCAGCGGTCCCTCGGTCATCAGCTTTTCAGCATCCATCTTCGCCCAGTGCACCTTTGCGCGGGTGAAGGCCATTCGCGCACCCTCCATACAGAACGACCGCTTTATGACTTCAAGTCGAGGGCAAGCACTCACAAGCCGCTTCACGAGCCTGAAGTAGCTGCTTGGAATCAGCTCAGCGGGCCATAGCCGGATAATTAAATCCTTCATGGCTAGTTCAGCCGCTTTATGCAGTTCGGTTAGCTGCTTCAGCTAATCGACAAAGGGCACTGGATACACCAGCGCCAGATACTGCGACCAGAAGAGCTTCTCCATAGTGCTCCTTTCTTCAGCTCGATAGAATTGTGTGGCATCAGATATGTTGCGTGGCAGCTCCGCAAATACCCTTGGAAAAATCCGAATTCAAATTAGTAAATCGTGATTTTCTCCCTTCAAATACCTGCTTTGCATAGAAAAAGCCTTACCCGCCGCGATCTTCCTCGCCTCCTGGATTTCCTGCAGGGCTCCTTCGGCTTCCCCCTGGGCATGATATGCAGCTTGGCGAGCTTGGGAGAGTTCGGATTCTTTCCCCGTTAAACTCTGCTCCAAGGTCCCGCATTTCTTCATAGCCTCTTGAAGCTCTTGCTCAGCTTCAATAACCCTGGCCTCATGCTTTTCGTGAAGAGCCTGCTCTGCGGCTGCCTTCTTCTCGTCTTCGGCCACAGCATTCTTAAGAGCCTCAATTTCGGCCGTCGCCCCTAGAGCACATCATGAAAATATTTTCATCATTGTCGGTGTCAAAACCGGCGGATCTCGGGTAGGGGGTCCCGAACTGTGCGTCTAGGCGGATGGTAACGGGAGACAAGGGACACGGTGTTTTTACCCAGGTTAGGGCCCTCTCGTAAACCCTACTCCTGCTTGATTAATATTGATGATATGGGTAGTACAAGAGTAGATCTACCACGAGATCAGAGAGGCTAAACCCTAGAAGCTAGCCTATGGTATGATTGTTGTTCGTCCTACGGACTAAAACCCTCCGGTTTATATAGGCACCGAAGAGGGTTAGGGTTACACAGAGTCGGTTACAATGGTAGGAGATCTACATATCCGTATCGCCAAGCTTGCCTTCCACGCCAAGGAAAGTCCCATCCGGACATGGGACGAAGTCTTCAATCTTGTATCTTCATAGTCCAGGAGTCCGGCCAATGGTCATAGTCCAGCTATCTGGACACCCCCTAATCCGGGACTCCCTCAGTAGCCCCTGAACCAGGCTTCAATGACGACGAGTCCGGCGCGCATATTGTCTTCGGCATTGCAAGGCGGGTTCCTCCTCCGAATACTTCATAAAAGATTTTGAACACAAGGATAGTGTCCGGCTCTGCAAAATAAGTTCCACATACCACTGTAGAGAGAATAACATTTACACAAACTCAATCTGCTGACGTATTCCGTGGCATGACATCACACCACGGCCAAGCCATTATTCGAATCGTTTTTACTGTCCCACCTCAGCGCGTTTAGCGAGGCGGTTCCCTTGGCACGTCTTGTCGAAGCAGAGATCGTGTCCCCCGATTCCGGGATTCTCATCAATATGGGCGTGGGTAACCCAACCGCGCCATCAATTACGACGCTTGGGAGATAAGCGAGTTTTACCAGGCTAGTGGGGACGCATAGCTTCGTCCGTCCATATAAGGGGATAAGGATCCACTTTTTCACACACGCCTTCTTCCTCCTTTGCTCATCCATTTCCGTGCACTCGAGCTCCAGCGCCCAACTCCGCACATCTCGCCTCAACCTTCCCCAGCCATGTTAGGAGCGGGAGGCAAGTGGATGGCCTCCTCCGTCACGGAGGGGCACATCAAAAAGTTGAGGAAAGCCGGATACCTACACAACGACATTGCGCACCGGCTTCCAGACAAGGGGCAGCTTGTCCCCACCCCTAGGCCCCATGAGAGGGTGGTGTTCCTCCCCCATTTCCTCCGCGGACTGGGCTTCCCACTCCACCCATTTGTCCGGGGGCTCATGTTCTACTACGGCCTGGATTTCCATGATCTGGCCCCGAACTTCATCCTCGACATCTCCGCGTTTATCGTCGTGTGCGAGGCCTTCCTCCGCATCAAGCCCACTTCGGCTTATGGCTGAAGACCTTCAATGTCAAGCCGAAGGTAGTGGGCGGACAGCAGGTAGAGTGCGGAGGCGCCATGGTGGGCAAGATGCCCAATGTTATATGGCTCGAGGGCTCCTTCGTGGAAACCATCAAAGGGTGGCAATCGGGGTGGTTCTACATCACCGAGCCGCGTGACCCTGAATGGGCAACGGCCCCCGAATTCCGATCTAGCATCCCCACACGGTTCACCTCCTGGAAAGAGAAGGGCCTGACATGGGGTAATTCGGAAGAGCTGACCGGACTCCAAACTTGCGTCCAAAACCTTGTGAACAAGAAGCTCAAGCTCGTCAACGTAGTCCAAGTCATGCTCATCCGCCGAATCCTCCCGTGCCAACAACATGCCTTCAACTTGTGGGAGTTTGATCCAGCACAGCACCAAACCTTAAGCATGCTCTTCGACACTACATACGAAGATGCTTGGAAGGTGTTGTTCAAGGGCGCCGAGGCTCCCGTATCCGCTACCGAAGATTGCGGATTCAGCTCGCAGCGTCAAGCCAGCGAGGTAAGCTATTTTACCCTTTACAGGACACTTGTTTTTCATAGTTTGACTCTATGCGGGATCTAACTCCTTTACCTTTGACAGGCCTGGCAGAAGACGTCCGGGCAGGTTAACTGTCTGAATCCCTTGCCAGAAGACCGAGCAGACGCCCGATTGACGGGGCTGCTGGTTCCGGCGCCTTACGTGGTGCCGGAGAAGAAGGCCAAGAAGAAGGCCACGGGAACTCAAAAGAGTTCCCGGCGCCAGGTGTTATCGGACTCATCGTCCGATGACTCTGAGGCGGACTCCTCCCGCGAAGACAAGGAGGAGGAAAAAGAGGCCTCTCCCCCAGCGGGGGGAGAGAAGAAAAGGAAGGCCGCCCTGACTGGGGAGGCTGGAGGGTCCCAGAAGGGAAGGACCCTTCCTCCGGACTACTCCACCAACGCCGACGACGGCGAAGAGGAGTGGCCACCGAGGGCTAAGCCTCTGGCGACATCGTAAGTGTCCGGATACCAGAATAACTCATGGCGTTTCGTTTGTCGTATAGAATCTCCTAACGTCGAATATAACCCTGCAGCCCGCCCAAGGACGGGCTCGACGCTTCAACGAGCGGCTCCCTGGATTCGTCGGATGTGAATAGCACCTCACTTCCGGCTGCCTCCTCTCCTCGCGCTGCAGATGACGCCAAGGTGGGGTCCCAAAAGGGGCCCAGCCAGGAGGAGGAGGTCCAGGAGGCGCCGCAAGGCAACCTCCCGGACTCCAGGCACAAGGGGATCAAACCCCAAAGGGCTCTAAGTCCGGCCCTGGGCCGGACTCCGTACTGGAACCTTTAGTGGTTCCGGAGTCCGGCAGGCGGCCCCTTTGTAAGAAGGGCGAGACTGCGACACCAGTGACCTCCGTCCAACTGGAGGCACCGGATAATTTGCTGGAGGCGCTTAACGGCGCCTCCATCGACGAGGAGCACCGCACTGTTATGAGTGTGGTGATCCAAAAAGTTCAGTCCGCCAAGAGCGGGCTGACTGAAGCCTGTACCAGCCTTCTAACAGGCTTTGAGGTATGTATTTAAGATATGTAAAAATATTACCGCATAGACAGTAGCCCCTGATGCTCAGTTTGGTGTTCGGAAAGAAAAGCCGAACTGAGGATCTAAAAAGATGTACGCAAGAGTCTAACATAAGTATGTCAATATGGGGAATGCAGGCTGCGCTGCTGACCTCTGCCGCACTGACTGCGGAGGTCAATGCGTTGAAGTAGAGCCTCGAGCGGTCCGAGAACGAGCTCGGCCTTGCCAAAAAGTAGCTCGAGGACAAGGAAGGTAGGTAATACCTTATGGAAGTATATAAAATATGTGGTTGCAAAAAATAACAGGATTAACCTAAGAATTGCAGGGGCCACGAACGAGGTGGTGACCCTGAAGGAAGCGGTGTCCAAGGCCAAAAGCAATGCGGTCGCGGAGCGCACTGAGCGAGAGAAGCAGGAGGCGCGGGTGGCGGAGGTGAGGCAAGAGCTCCAGGCTCTCGTGGAAAAACACGAGAGTTTGGAGCATGACTCAAAGACTCGAGAGTCCGAGCTCGCCTCGGCTCTTGAGAGCGCCAAAGCCGCTAAGGCCGAAGCCCAAAAATCCCTCCAGGAAATTGAGGCAATGAAGAAGATAGTGGCGGGTAAGGCATTCTCCATGCAGAGCAAGCACGTGAAAGTGAATTACTTGTTACTTACCCGAATTCGTAGCTCTCCAGGAGCATTCGCAGATCTGCCCCGCAGTGTGTCCGACGCTGCCGCATTCTACCAGGCCGAGGAGGGGAGCTCAACGGAGAAGGTGTTCTGGTCTCAGTATGCTGAGGTCGGACACCCGGTGCCTTTGAGCGACCAGCTGAAGCAGCTGGTCGAGCTCCATAAGGTGGCCAAACAGGCCATGAAGAGCCTCATAGTTCGGTTGTGGCCTGAGGAAGCCATGCCTGGGAGCTACTTCGGGCTGGTGAGGAGGCTGGTGGATGCATGTCCATGGATTGAAGTCGTCAAGCGCTCCGTCTGTATCGAAGGTGCCCGGTAGGGCCCTTGCCCGTGCTAAAGTACACTGGGGCAAGATAGACACTGAGAAGCTTCTGACGGATGCTCCACCGCCGGGCAGGGAGTATCGCAAGCCCGAGATGTATTATGAGAGCGTCCTGAAGGGTGCCCGCCTTATAGCGGGTGAATGCTCCAAAGATGTAATTTTTGAGTAAACTCGCATTTGTTATCCTGTACGCTTGAAAACTTGTTCATATGCACTAAGCAACGCTTGTGAATTTAAAATATTACCTTATGTGCGGCCGTTTATTAAATTTGAGAGATGGCGAGCCGTTGGCTTCTGCCCCCATGCCACGAGTGCTGGGGTGTTCGGGATAAACTTGAGCGCTCTTTTTCCCATTCTTGGGTCCTTCGAGGGAGGCGCTCAACACAACGAACAAGGCAACCGGACTATAATGCTTGAACACTCTCACTTAGTCATAGAATTCTATAATTTTAAATTTCGGTGAATCCCCTAATATTCGGAAGACCGAATTCGGGGCGCTATCCACGCCTGGGCCGGACAAAGCCGACTCCTCGCTCTAAGCGGCATAATTCTTTAGGGACTCGAAAACCTCTCGAACAGCGACCGGCTCTCGCCCTATCATGACGGTCAGTTTTAGCTTTCTCCACTGAGGTGCTCAACCCAGCTCAACCGAGGCACAATCGTAGTGGTTCTCCCAGCGCTACCTTAGCCGATATAACGGAACGTAAGGTACCAAAACATGGGAGTCGGGCAAACCCAACTATTGACCCAAGACATGATTCGGAGCCGATGCATATAATGCTATAAGTTCGGGGTGCCGCACTTGTGAAAGTGTTCAGACTTATCACACCATATTTTGGGGTACTTAAGCCCCTGGTGTATTTGGCCGCACCAAAGCGTATGGATGCAACATGTTGTAAGTGAACATATATAGATAATAAAAAAAGGAATGCAATAATAGGCAAAAGCTATGCATTGTTTATTCAAAAAGCTGCGGTAAAAGCAGAACGATACAAATAGTGCGATAAGCAAGGGACGAGACTATTTGACATGTCCCCCTCCAGAAGCGAGCTGCCGGATGATATGTAAAACGGGTATACTGCTCGTTATAGAGACCACCTGGACACTCGACGTAGCTTTCTGCTTCCCTGGCTGTTGCATCGTGTGTTCGGCGATTCTACTGCCGGACAGGGCTTCTTGAGAAAGGAGTCCTGAAAGTAAGAGAAAAAAGAATGACACAATTGGGAGCCCCTGGTGCGGTTGAGCCGCATTCTGGGCCTGCCGTGGTCATGCCCCTCCCCGTATGCCCATGGTATTTCCAGAGCGTAATTATGTACGCATAGTACTGGTTTCGCAATTTCGCAAGGGCTGGGGTTGGGGCCACATTGCTACGCGTGCTCGGGACGTGCCAGGCAGTCTTGTTGTAGGTTACTCCAGGCGCGCTTGATGGTGTCCGAATGTTTAATAGCCGGACTCGAGAATTGCCTTGAGAGACTGCTTTGTATTTCCGCCGCGAGGGCCGCCGTATGCTCCTCCGTTCAGAGAGAGCGTTCGGTGTTTCCGTTGACCGTAATGACTCCTCGAGGGCCTGGCATCTTGAGCTTGAGTTATGCGTAGTGCGGCACCGCATTGAACTTTGCAAATGCGGTTCGTCCGAGCAGTGTGTGATAGCCGCTGCAGAACGGGACTATGTCGAAGATTAACTCCTCGCTTCGGAAGTTATCCGGGGATCCGAAAACCATCAAGTGTAACTGAGCCTGTACAATTGGCCTCTACACCTGGTATGACGCCTTTAAAGGTTGTCTTTGTGGGTTTAATCCTTGATGGGTCTATGCCCATTTTGCGCACTGTATCCTGATAAAGCAGGTTCAGGCTGCTGCCGCCATCCATCAGGACTCTAGTGAGGTGAAATTCATCAACGATTGGGTCTAGAACCAATGTGGCGAATCCGCCATGACGGATGCTAGTAGGGTGGTCCCTTCGATTAAAAGTGATCGGGCAAGAGGACCACGGGTTAAACTTTGGGGCGACTGGCTCCATCGCATATATGTCCCTTAGTGCACGCTTCCGCTCCCTTTTGGGTAGGTGGGTTGCGTATATCATGTTCACCGTCCGCACTTGTAGGGGGAAGCCCTTCTGTCCTCTATTGTTCGGCGGCCGGGGCTCCTCCTCGTCATCGCTATGCAGCCCCTTGTCATTGTTTTCGGCATTTAACTTGCCTGCCTGCTTGAACACCCAACAATCCCTGTTGGTGTGGTTGGCTGGTTTTTCGGGGGTGCCGTGTATCTGGCACGAGCGGTCGAGTATTTGGTCCAAATTGGACGGGCCCGGAGTATTTCTTTTGAATGGCTTTTTCCTCTGACCGGGTTTAGAGCCTCTGAATCCGGCATTGATTGTCGTATCCTCAGCATTATTGCCATTAATGCGGCGCTTGTGCTTGTTGCGACGCGACCTGCCGTTGCTGTTCTTGGTATCCGAATTACCAGGGCTCTTGGTCATGTTGTTACTGCGAGCTAGCCAGTTGTCTTCTCCCGCGCAAAAGCGGGTCATGAGTGTTGTGAGGGCTGCCATGGATTTCGGCTTTTCCTGTCCTAGGTGTCGGGCAAGCCACTCATCGCGGATGTTATGTTTGAAGGCTGCAAGGGCCTCTGCATCCGGACAGTCGACGATTTGATTTTTCTTGGTTAGGAACCGTGTCCAGAATTGTCTGGCCGATTCCTCTGGCTGCTGAATTATGTGGCTTAGGTCATCGGCGTCTGGTGGTCGCACATAGGTGCCCTGGAAGTTGTTGAGGAATGCGGCTTCCAGGTCTTCCCAACAACCAATTGATTCCGCTGGCAAGTTTTTAAGCCAATGCCGAGCTGGTCCTTTAAGCTTGAGTTGGAGGTATTTGATGGCGTGTAGATCATCACCGCGGGCCATGTGGATATGAAGGAGGTAGTCCTCGATCCATACCGCAGGATCTGTTGTGCCATCATATGATTCGATGTTTATGGGTTTGAAACCCTCGGGGATTTGATGATCCATTACTTCATCTGTGAAGCATAGTGGGTGTGTGGCGCCCCTGTACTAGGCTATATCACGACGTAGCTCAAATGAGCTTTGTCTGTTGTGCTCGGCCCGGCCGGATTTGCTGTATCCGGCATGACGGTTGTCGTCACGTGTAGTGAGGCGCCCACGCGATCCGTAGATCGATCTTGTTTGCCTTGCCTTGTCCTCCAATATATCTCGCAGGTCTGGCGCATTTCACCGTGCCTTGGTACTTCTTGAGCGACGCCGGGGTGCGGCTTGAGTGGAGGGCCGAGAGGCCTCTCTGTCGCGGCCACGAGGTGGCCGGTCAGCCGCATCATGTGCTGGTGATGTAGGTTTGGGTGCTTCATCCTCTAATCGGGGTAGCAACCTACATTTTGGGTAGCTCTTGGAGGGGCGTTCGAGTTCGTACTCTTCGGCCGCAAGGACTTCAGTCCATCTGTCAGCTAGCAAAATCTTGGTCAGCTCTAAGTTGTTGCTGCTTTTTCCTTGAGGCTGCTTGCTGTGGCCATTAGCCTGCGTTTGAAACGCTCCTGTTCGACGGGATCCTCAGGCACGACAAATTCGTCGTCGTCGAGGCTTGCCTCGTCTTCGGAGGGAGGTATGTAATTATCGTCCTCTACCTCTCTGTCTGCCGCTCTCTCATGAGGGCTGGCTTCTCCATCCTCCTGCGTTGAATCCTGCTGGAGGGGGTTGTCTTCGGCACTTTCCGAGGTGTTATTGTCTCCCGTGCCGGAATCACCGTTTTTGCTGTGGCAGGATTGAGAGCGGCGCCGCTGACGCCGGCGCTTAGGCTATTTCTTGGAGGGGTCATCCTACGTTGTTCCATCGCCATTCCCATCTTTTGGGATGTCCACCATGTATATGTCGTATGACGAGGTGGCCTTCCAGTGCCCTGTATGCGCTGGTTCTTGGTCGTCTCATGCATCGTCGTCCATACCGTCGATGTCTTCGGAGTCAAAGTCGAGCATATCGGTTAAATCATCGACAGTGGCTACGAAGTGGGTGGTGGGTGGGCTTTGAATTTCTTCGTCGTCCGCATCCTAACCTTCCTGACCATAGTCCGGCCAGGGCTCTCCTGATAAAGAGAGAGACTTTAGTGAATTCAGGATGTCTCCAAAGGGCGAGTGCTGAAAGATGTCCACGGCGGTGAACTCCATGACCGGCGCCCAATCGGATTCGATTGGTAGGGGCGCGGAAGGTTCGGAGTCTGGAGACGAGTCCGTCACCTTGGAGTTATGAGCCTTGCAAAGGACAGGGATGGTGTTCAGCTCAATCGCCGTAGAGATAGCAACCCCCGAGGTGGTGTCCAGCCACCCGTCCTCGATCGGCGCAGTCGGCTCCGAGCTAAGGGTCGAAGCAGACACTGGTGCAGCCTCCAGGGCACTGTTCGGCGGCAGAGCTAGATCATGCCCATCGTGACAGTGCGGCATGCTTGGCTGTGGCTCGAACCCGTCGAAGATCAAGTCCCTGCGGACGTCAGCCGTGTAGTTCAAACTTCCAAATCTGACCTGACGGCCAGGGGCGTAGCTTTCAATCTGCCCCAGATGGCCAAGCGAATTGGCCCGCAGTGCAAAGCGGCCGAATACGAAGATCTGTCTGGGGAGAAAGGTCTCACCCTGGACCACATCGTTGTTGATGATCGGAGGAGCCATTGGGCCTATAGATGACGACACAGAGGAACTCTCAATGAAAGCACCAATGTCGGTGTCAAAACCGGCGGATCTCGGGTAGGGGGTCCCGAACTATGCGTCTAGGCGGATGGTAACAGGAGACAAGGGACACGATGTTTTTACCCAGGTTCGGGCCCTCTCGATGGAGGTAAAACCCTACTCCTGCTTGATTAATATTGATGATATGGGTAGTACAAGAGTAGATCTACTACGAGATCAGAGAGGCTAAACCCTAGAAGCTAGCCTATGGTATGATTGTTGTTCGCCCTATGGACTAAAACCCTCCAGTTTATATAGGCACCGAAGAGGGTTAGGGTTACACAGAGTCGGTTACAATGGTAGGAAATCTACATATCCGTATCGCCAAGCTTGCCTTCCACGCCAAGGAAAGTCCCATCCAGACACGGGACGAAGTCTTCAATCTTGTATCTTCATAGTCCAGGAGTCCGGCCAATGGTCATAGTCTGGCTATCCAGACACCCCCTAATCCGGGACTCCCTCAATCATACTAACTTATTCATTCCCGATGAGTGCAAAGAAGGTTTTTGCATACCTTGGTTATCGTCCAAGTGCTTCTTCACTCGGCCAAGTTCTTTTTCGGCCCGCTCCAGACTTTGTCTCAGTCCGGAGACTTCCACAGTATGAGAGGCGGCAGTCGCTACAGACACCTGCTTATAAAAAAGAAAGAGGGAGAGAAGTCATAAAGTGAGTCTCCTGTGAACATTATTTGATCCTCTATCCGGTGCCTTCTTTCACTGAACAGTGTATCAGGGGCTACTACCTATACTATGACACTCTTCGAAACCTGACAAAACATACCTCAAAGCCCGTTATAAGGCCGATGCAGGCTTCATTCAGTCCACTCTCAGCGGACTGAATCTTCTCAATCACCGCACCCATAAGGGCACGGTGTTCTTCAACGATGGAGGCGCTCTTCAGCGCCGCCGATAAAATATCTGGCACCTCTGGTTGGACAGAGGTTGCCGGTGGAACGGGTGCACCCCCTCTAGCCGAGGGAGGCTGCCTGCCTATTTCAGGAGCCGTATTGGTCTCCGGAATTGTGTCTGGCTGGGGACCAAATTCGAGATAGCCCCCGCCGTCGACGTCCATGGGAGCCTTTTCTCCTGTGTGTCCGGCCCCTGAAGTTTCACCTCCTAGCGCCGCCTTGACGATCTTTTCCCTCCCTCCTTGGCCTGGGTCCTTCTGGGACGATACCTCGATATCGTTCACGTGCCTTGGGAAAGGGGCCTTCGGGGGTGTCCCGCTGTCCATAGCATCCGAACCTAGTAAATCCTCCGATGAGGATTGTTCGATGCGGGACCTCGCCAGACTGCAAAAAAGTATGGCTCAATGATTAGAACGTCATGTCGTAGTGAGTCTGGACGCGCAAACATGTTCGGATTTTATACTCACGAGTTCACCAGGGGCTGGGCCCTGGGATCCCAATCCGGGCTGCTGTCAGTAGCGGTGGTGGACTCTTCCAGAAGGGGAGTTTTTTTCCCTGCTTAGGCGACTCGGCCTCTAAGGATGTGGAGGCCGTCCTTTTCTTTCTACCCCTCACTGGGGATTGGTCTTCCTCCTCTTCCTCGTCCTCTCTAGAGGAAGAGCGGGCGTTGGAGTCTTCGGATATTGTGTCCGAAGTGCCACGACGACTAAGGCCGCCCCTGATCTTTTTGGCCTCCTTCTCGGCCTTCTTCTTCAGCACCTTGTAAGACGTCGGGACCAGCATCTTCGTCAGAAGTGGGCCCGCCGGTTCTTCCGGCAGTGGGGCCGGACAGTAGATTCGCACCGCCTTCTTCGTCCAGCCCTAGGAGAGTTATGGAAAACACATTAAGCATTTCCCTTGGGTTATGCGAATAAAACGTATGACTTGCCAACATACAATGACTTGCTGAACTTGCAGGGCAGGAAAGTTGGTACCGGCGGTCCTCGGCTGAGTCCGGCCATGATTTGCCGGACTTGAAAAGCACCTTCCGGATGTCTTTGTGCGAGGAGCCAAAGAGCTCTAGCAGGGTCTGGTGCTTAGCCGGGTTGAATTCCCATAAATTGCAAGCCTTGTGTTGACAAGGAGAAATCCAGCGAACTAACATCACCTGGATTACATTGACAAGTTTGATATTCTTGTCTTCCATATCCTTGACGCGCGTCTGGAGCACCAACAGTTTGTTGGGCGAAGACCAGTTCAGGCCCTTCTTGGGCCAGGACGTAAGCCGCAGGGGAGCTCCGGATCGGAATTCGGGAGCTGCGGCCCATTTTGGGCCGCGCGCCTCAGTGACATAGAACCACTGTTGTTGCCACCCTTTGATGGAATCATTGAAAGTACCTGATGGCCATGTGACATTGGGCATCTTGCTCACCATGGCACCTCCGCACTCAGTGTGCTCGCCGCTCACTACCTTGGGCTTCACATTAAAAATCTTCAGCCATAAGCCGAAGTGCAGCGAGATGCGGAGAAAGGCCTCGCACATGATGATGAATGTCAAGATGTTGAGGAAGGAATTTGGGGATAGATCATGAAAATCGATCCCGTAGTAATACATGATGCCGCGAACGAATGGGTGGAGGGGAAACCCTAGCCCGCAGACAAAGTGAGGGAGGAATACAACCCTCTCGTGGGGTTCCGAGGTCGGAACAATCTATTCCGCCGTCGGGAGACGATGGCTGATTTGCTTGGTCAGATATCCGACCTCCCGAAGCTTTTTGATATCCTTCTCCCGGACTGTGGAGGCCATCCACTTGCCTCCTGCTCCGGATCCGGACATTTTTGGAGGGCCTTTTTGGGCGGAGAAGACGAATGCTTGGGCGCTGGAGCTCGAGCGAGGAAGAATGGATGAGCATAGGAAGGAGAAGGCGTGGGTGAAGAAGGGGAGTCCTTATCTCCTTATAAAGGCCGCAGGGATCCTACGCCTCCCCACTTGCCCGATAAACTCGCTTATTCCCCAAGCGCCGCGTTGATGGCGAGGTTGGGTTACCCACACCCGTATTGATGAGAATCCCGTGATAAAGGGGACACGATCTCTGCTTCGGCAAGACGTGCCAATAAAACTGCCTCCCGATATGTGCGATAGCAGGTTGAGAAAAACGGGTCAAACGATGACTGGGCCGCGGCGTGATGTCACGCTATGAAAAGTTGTCAGCAGATTAGATTTGCTGAATATTATGCTCTCTACGGTGGTGTGTGAAATTTGTTTTGCAGAGCCAAACACGATCCTTGTGTCCAAAATCTTTTATGGAGTATTCGGAGGAGGAACCCGCCTTGCAATGCTGAAGACAATCTGCGCGCCGGACTCATCTTCATTGAAGCCTGATTCAGGGGCTACTGAGGGAGTCCTGGATTAAGGGGTCCTCGGACAGCGGACTATATGCTTATGCCGGACTCTTGGACTATGAAGATACAAGATTGAAGACTTCGTCCCGTGTCCGGGTGGGACTCTCCTTTGCGTGGAAGGCAAGCTTGGCAATTCGGATATGAAGATTTCCTTCTCTGTAACCGACTCTGTGTAACCCTAGCCCCCTCCGGTGTCTATATAAACCGGAGGGTCTAGTCCGTAGGACAACAACAATCATAATCATAGGCTAGCTTCTAGGGTTTAGCCTCTGCGATCTCATGGTAGATCAACTCTTGTAATACTCATATCATCAAGACCAATCAAGAAGGAAGTAGGGTATTACCTTCCTAGAGAGGGCCCGAACCTGGGTAAACATTGTGTCCCTCGCCTCCTGTTACCATTAGCCTTAGACGCACAGTTCGGGACCCCCTACCCGAGATCCACCGGTTTTGACACCGACAGTAGGGTTCAGTTTTTGTTTTTGGTTTGCAAAGACACCCGCATCTTAGATGGATAGTGTACAACTTCGATCGGACATACAAGTGAACCCATCTTTTGTTGTTTGCTGTATATTTCACTTTGCACTTTTGTCTTTGTCTTCCAACGCGGGCTTTTGTTATAGCTAAAGCCTATATCGTTTCTCTGTACCTCTTTAGCAGTCCCAAACTCCCAACATTGACATTCATATCCGTAAAAAATAAAGAAAGTATGTTTTTGTCGGGTCCTTTTATCTTTTTTTGGCTATATTTGATTCCTCGTGTTCCAAACACGAATCGCCCAAAACAAGAAACAAGGGAAAACCACTAACATGTCGCTGGTTTTCTGGTACTCACTTGCCAGTTGCCACATCGGACCGCACATTATTTTCTTCCATCTTTTTTATTTCTCCTTCTCACTTCGCATCCCCTCGCCCCAAAGGGATCGGTGCCTTGAGTGTGCCACCACCATAGCCTTCTTCCTGCGGCCGGGAATCCCTACCTCCAAGCCGGACAGCGACGCCAACGCCTTCCCACCCCCCGTAGTTCCTCGCGCCGTCCCAGCTCCCCAAACGGCCACCAACTCCCTGCATCGCCCCGGCTCCCAGTTCGAGTAGCAAAGCATTCTCCAGGGTTCCAGAGTCATCACTACTAGTAGGATCTTCACAATATATGCGGAGCAAAGATCTAGGTCTGCATCTCTTATTTGTTCTTTATGTGTCAAAAGTGAGTGGGTTCTATTATAGATACATGCTACATGGAGTAGTCTATGTACACAAAGGCCATCGCCATAATTTCCCAACACCGGTTTTCACTACGGTTAATTGAGGTGTGGTGCCACTATGTAAGATAGCCACTGTGGTAACCCTGACCCTATATAAGGGGAGGACCGCGGCCTACAAGGGGGAGAGGCAAAAAAGGCTCACAACACACAAGTAGCTAGGCAGAAAACAAGCATAGTCCAATCAGGAGCAAGGTAGCCGACGTGAAGATGCTCGGGACCATAGCCTAGGTTATTTCCTATTCCCCGAGCACACCCAGATCTCACCCGAGCACACCCAAAGCTCCCCTGAGCATACCAATAGCTCATCTGAGCATATGGTGATGCTTGTGGCTTAACACACTCAACAACTGTACCATGGGCAATTGGTAACTATGGTTGTCTCCTGTTGTTAACTATCGCACGGGTAGCTGGCTAACTACATAGGTGACATGTTGATAATTATGGCATGTAAAGCGGGTAACTATAGTTGTCTCATGTTGTAACTTTAGCATGGACGGCCTGATAATTATAGTTTTCTCATATTGGTAACTTTAGAACAGACTACTGGTAATACATAGTTGACATGTTGGTAAGTATAGCAAGGCAGGTGGTAACTATAAATGTTAGTGACTTTAGCATGACCGGCAAGGTAACTATACCATGCGGGTCATGATAACTACGTAATCACTTTGTTGGTAACTTTAACATGGGCAACCTGATAACTTTAGCATGAGGAGAATGACAACTATAGCATGAGCAACTTGGTAACTGTATAACTACTATGTTGATAACTAAGATGTCCTACAAGAGCACATGGCGTCGTAGCACTTTTGTGGTAAGTAAAGTGTTGAACTCATAAGGAGCGAAAAGGATGACACTACCAACCCCGCAATTACGTTATCACTTACGCAATTCCGTATGCGCCCAACCAAGAATTTGGAAATAGTCTACTCTATAGGTTGCTAGGGAGATAATAAAGAGGGTTTATATAAAATACTGATGACAAAGTCAAAACAAGAATAAAAAGTACTAAACTAAATGGATGTGGAGTTTGAATAGTAAATCATTCTCTAGGGTTCTAGAGTCATCAGTACTATTAGGATCTTCACAAAATATACAGAGCAAAGTTCTAGGTCTCCATCTCTTATCTATTCTTTATGTGTCAAAAGTGAGTAGATCCTGGTATCGATACACACTACATGGAGTAGTCTGTGCACACATAGGCCACCACCATAATCACACCGGTTTTCACTACGGTAAATTGACGTGTGGTGCCACTCTGTAAGATGGCCACTGTGGTGCCCCTGGCCCTATATAAGGGGAGGACCGCGACCTACAAGGGGGGAGGCAAAAAATCTCACAACACACAAATACCTGGGCAGAAAACAAGCATAGTCCAATCAGGAGTAAGGTAGCCGGCACGAGGATGCTCGTGAACATAGCCTAGGTTATTTCCTATGTCCCGAGCATACCTAGAACTCACTCGAGCACACCCAAAGATCCCCTAGGCATACCAATAGCTCATCCGAGCATATGTAAACTTCATCAGATTGCCGGTATCAACCAAACACAAACAAGAAGTAGGGTATTACGTCACAGTGCGGACTGGTCTTCTATAAACTCTCATTTTTGGTTTTCGTATCCGAAGAAGAACAAAGCGTTTACCTCCTGGTCAAACTAATTAAAAACAGGGTATCTTTGATCCCTAATGTCATGAGGTGACACTCTCACATCTGGTGCACCACGTAGGCTAGCTTTTAGTGTGCTAGGGTGATACCCTGGCGCTCAGGGTTGTATTAGCGGCCAGGGACTGCTAGTTTTTCTTCTCATCTTATAAGTCTTGCTTGCTGAAAAGCAGGCTAGAAATGCAGTAGATAATTCCTCCCAAGTGTTAAAGGTACCTGCACGCGGATCATGTAACCATGCTTTTGCATCATTAGCTAGAGCACAGGAAAACAACTTAAGTTTCATTTCTTCATGAGAAAAAGCATGTAATTTAAATGTCTCATATATCTCATCAAATTCCCGCACATTTGTAGGGGTTTTTTATACCATCACCTCGGAATGTCATATCCTTCAACATGCTAAGTAGGCGAGGGTTAGTTTCATATGTTTCACCACCTGGCCTCGGTCCAATAGATACAAGTTTTTCACCTTGACAAGGCCATGTGGCACTAACAACAGCCAGCTGGCAAAGTGGTTCATGTGCGGCCATGGTTGCTCAAAGCCTAAAAAACTGCTATAACACAAGATAAGTCAAAATCCAAAACAAAGCCCAAAATCGCTCAGCTCCCCGACAATGGCGTCAGAAAAAGCTTGATGTCATGAAAGTACACAAGGTTTAGTTGTAGCCTATTCAAAGTAAGAGTATTGACCCCACAGGAAGCGCAGGAATTGAACTTTGTCCCTTATGGGGATGGTTGATGCCCTTTGTCCCTAATGGAGATGGTTGATGCCAACATCCCCTTGCACATGCTGGTGAACATGGCGATCTCCTCCTTGCCAATTCACCCTTTGGATGCCTTCCAGAGTCTAGGGTTATATGTTTTGGATGGGTTTCTGGCGCGTGTATGCATCTGATCCCCAATCCGATTCCACAGGGTGGAAATAGTCGACGAAGAGGAGGCGGCGGTGGCGGCTGGTACGAGCACGTACGCTCGTACTAGACGCCGTCGATCGCTCTAGAGGCGCTGCGCAGCCGCCAGCTTCTCCCCAAATGCTTCATTCTTTTTTGGTAATTATTTGTCACATCATTTGATGTGATTTAATCACCTTTCCAGAAGTTCTTTCCTTAGTATTCCATTTACTTCCAAAAACATATCCGGAGGAAAATTGACAAAAAGGGACGCACAAACGCGGTAAAATTCCACAAAGCCTATCATGTTGGCACAATATAAAGCTTGAAAACAAAATAAACCTCACTATGAGCAAATCTGTTGCAATATGTACAACTCGAATATTTTAGTTTCGTATTATCTTTAACGTCTTGGTTGCTTACTTTAGAGTTATCAACAGATTGTAATTCTTATTGATTTCTGGTCTTTATCTCAAGGCAGTGCCTTCTCCAGTTCATATCATACATGTTGTACAAGGGAGCGCATGACATCCCCATCCGTGGAATGTATTTAAGGTTTCTCCCATAGTAATCATAGTTATGAAAACAGGAAGGATCGTCTACTTCTTTCTCCTATAAATCTTCTTCAAAAAGATCTTCAAAATCTCCCGAATCGCACGGTCCGGTTCAGCGTCAATGGTTGAAACCAGGTGCTTGTAAACTCTTGACTCGTACTCCAAGAATATGTCCTGGGTGCAGGAGAAGATAAACAAAAATTGTGCAGAGAGTTCATCAGTTTGGGAGTTCTCTGTTTCTCTTTAAAAGAAAAGGAAAAAATAGGGGCAGCAGTAAACATCATGTTAAGACAATATTAAAAGAATTTTCTAGGCTGAGTGCAAAATCTGGATAGAAAGAATTATACCTGCAGATCAAGCTCCTTATAAACATTCTTCACTGCCGCGACACATTCCGGGCAAGACTTGCCATAGTTTTCCTGAGAAGTTAACATGGTTCATGGAAACATACTCAATTTAGTATTGTACTTTCTACTAGCAATTCCATGGATATTTTCACTGAAGTGATGACTGAAAACTCAGTGACATAATTTCTTACGTATAGTATTTTCATCTCATTCTCATTAGCCAGTTCCATAGCCTGGACAATTAGCCAGGAGCACTTGTAGTCTTCTATGTCTGTTCCAACCTGCAGCACAGTGAGACAGTGAAACTCTGAAGCCAGCAAGAGACAGTAAGGAAAACCGAGGGTGTGAATCTTTTATACCTTGCCAATAACTTGAGGGTCGCCGAAGCAATCCAGGTAGTCATCCTGAAAATGTAGCGCATTTCAGCCATACATTCTAGATGAAGTTTACAGAAGAAACATTTACTTGTGGAAGGCACCGGACCTGTATCTGAAAGTAGACTCCCATTTCAATGAGCACATTTTTCAGCTCGACGTAGTCGCTCAGCTTCGCGCCATTCAAGAGCAACGCGCAGGCAACCTATACGAAAGCAATCAATCTCAGAATCTCCATCCACTGACACAGGGTTATCATTTTGTTTGTAAAGTGTTCTGTACAAACCAAACTGCTTAACTACTATAAGGAAGTTCAATGGGACGAATATTCTGAATGACAACTCCACAGTCTGCCTGATCAAGTTAAGTCTGAAGTAGGGACAAGATATGTAGTGCAATTCCAGGGCCAGAGAGGCAGAGACTCACCGGCAGGTAGAAGGAGTAGTAGGATGTCTTGTACTTGACAATGCGGCGGTACCTGTTCATAAACAAGGTAGCGATATGTAAAGTAGTGATCTAAAGTTCTTAACGCTCTTATATTTCTTCACAGAGGGAGTATGTTTTAAGCTATAGAACTTGCTGTTAAGCTACAAGACTATAATGGCATACCCTTGGATCCTGTATCTGGCGAGATCCTTGGCGCCGGTGTGGGTGGTGATGAGGTCCAGCATCTGCCCCATGGCAGTTTGCAACCCAATCTGTCCAAACAATGCACACCATCCAGCGAACTCTGTTATCACCAGGGTCAAAAAACCATGGAAATGTACGTACAGATATTAACTCTGGAAACTGGTTTGAAGGCGCGCATTGGATCGTGCATACCTCGTTCCAGAGCTCCATGAGTTCCATGAAGTAGAACTTCTCCTTGAAGTAGCGCTTGATGATGGCCTGGACGTGGCATTTCAGCAGCACGCCGTCGTTTATCGCAGACAGGCCAACCTGACGGGACACCACCAATGCCGCTATGTTGTTACTAAGTCATCTCATCTCTGACGAGATGTACTTTCTACTGCGGATCGGCGGTGAAGTGAAAGTACTCACGGTGGGAAGCTTGTACCAGCAGAGGTTGTCCCGCCTCGTGTAGGCGTTGTCCGTGATGTCATCCATCACCAGCGCGGACGCCTGGAGCTGCACATTCAGAGACAAAAGTCAATGTACTTGTAATGTCTTCTCGCAGAGAAGCACCGAATACGGAAATTATATAGCTCACCCATTCGATGCACCAGCCGAGAACGCAGGCGAGGTAGAAGTCCTCTTCGTCCACCTCGGTGCCCTCCCGCAGCAGCATGTAGCTGTCGATCACAGACAGCCCCCGGTTCAGCTTCCCTTCAGTTCAGACATAAACCGCGGTTGTCAGACAGAGCTAGCTGCATCGTGCAAACTGCAAAAGGAGGAGGAGGAGGAGGGATGATCGCGGGCTGCTCACCTCCAGGCACGTTGTAGTCAAGCATCTGAAAGAGCAGTCGCCATTAAACGATTTTAGTGCCATCGGGACCGACGGTCAGAATCAACAACAACAGGTGAGGAAAAGGTCGGGAGCAAAGAACAATGCATCAGTGCTAAGAGCATCTCCAACAGGCGCGCTAAACAAGCGCCGCGTCGCAAATTTACCCATTTTAGCATGCGCGCAATCGGTAGAATGTCTCCAGCGGACGCGCAATAACCGCGCGCGCGGCATATAGTGTTGGATGCGCTGTCCGAATCGCTATCCGCGCTGCGTATTTGGGGTGTCCGCTTCCGCGCGCGGACGAGCGCTCGCGTCGCACTCTCTTCCCCGCGCCACCTTCGCCCCGCACGCGCCGGCGCCGGCGAGCTAACCCGATGGACCCACGCGACGGCACTCCTCTCACCCATCCTACAGCCGCGAACCCTCCAGCGCCGCCGCCGCCGCCAACCCTAGCGGTGGGAGCCATGTTCCAACCGAGCACCCGATGGACCCATGACCCACGGATGAAGAACAAGGCGGCGGACGGCTCCGGCACCTCGAAGTTTCCAAATGTACCGCGGCCAAAGAAGGGCGACATCCGTGAAGAAAAAGAAGGCGGCGGACGGCTCCGGCACCTCGAAGGCGCCGAGGAAGAAGCTTGCAGGGCGTGTGACGAGCGCGGCGGCTACCGAAGCGCCGGCGAGCTAACTTGTTGAGCCGGCGGCCGACGCGCACCATGTGTTCGACGAAATGCCCCAAAGGTAAAAAAATTCCCGAACTTTTTTTTCCTTCTTTATTTTTTGAATGCATACATATAGATAGCTTATTGCGTTGTTCTATATACTTTATAGTGTGAACGGTGATGCATACATGTCAACTATGGGTGTTGGCTCGAACAATTCGCATTGGTTTCAAACCAACGACATGCATTTTGAAGACCATGAGTTTGAGGTGGACGAGGATGGTGAGGGCATTGTTGACACACCGAAAGGAAGAGTGGGCAATTACTCCAACGTCGAAGACATCTTAATATGCAATACTTGGTTGCAAGTGTTGAGGGATCCATCCATTGGAGGTGATCAAAGTAGAGATGCTTATTGGCTCCGGATGAAAGAACACTTTGATCTTTGCAACGTGAGTGGAATTGACCGCTCGGCACGATCACTTCGCTCCCGATGGTCGACTCAATAGGGATTGTCAACAATGGTCGGCCGCACAAAAAGCAGTTGACAAGTTGAACCCAAGTGGCACCAATGATGATGATAGGGTAAGTGTGGTTTCATCATTCCTCCTGTTCACATCATGCTTGTTGTTGGTGTTTCTTGTGCTAAACTTGTTTTGATTTCATATAGTTGAACATTGCACAAAACTTGTTCAAACGAGAGGAGAAGAGGACCAAGAAGGGGAAGATCAAGAAAGGAAGGCCATTTTCCTTCCCTCGTTGCTATGTAGTATTGAAGGATGATGAGAAATGGAAAAAGCGTGAGGATATTGATGATTTGGATTTGAGCAAAAAACGCAAGCGAACAATTGATTTGGAAGATGATGCATCAAGTGAAGATGGCAAGAGAAGCCCCACCCCAAACTCGGTTTCATACTCGAAGCCAAAACGACCGGATGGCACGAAAAAGGACAAAGAAAAGAAGAAGAGGAAAAGAGATGATGAGATCAAAAATGCTATGAAAGTAATTGTCAACGCAAGAAGAGAAACCAACGAGGTGAGGAAAATAGCAAGGAACCAAGATGCCGCGGCCAAGGAGAGGAGGTTGACGGCCGAGGAGAGGAGGATGGCCGCCGAGGAGAGAAGAGTGGCATTGGAGGAGAGGAAGATGGCCATGGAGGAGCGAGCTAAGTTGTTAGAATGGGAGAAGCACTTGTTTTTCTTGGACACATCTTTGTTCAATGATGCGCAAAAGGAGTATGTCAACCTTGTCCGTGAAGAAGTCTTGATCCAAAAAAGAGTCATGATTGACAGCATGGGTGGCGGTGGCCTTGGTGCCATGGGTGGCGGTGGCCTTGGCGGCATGGGTGGCGGTGGCGGCATGAGTGCCCGTGCCTTTGGCGGCATGGGTTCCATGGGTGGTTTTGGAGCTATCTTGGGCGGCATGGGTTTTATGGGTGGCTTTGGAGCTATCATGGAGACCATGAGAGGCATAGATGGCTTTGTAGCACCTCCGGACGGTTTGGACGGCATGGGTGGCATGGGTGGTATGAGTTTTGCGTCTTTCATTGGGGGCATGGGTGCACCTCCGGACGTCGGTGTGCCACCTTCGTATGAAGATGACGTTCAAGATCTTGGCAACACCTTTCGAGCTTCACGTGATGATGATTCCAGCGCACAGAAAAGAGCGGGCGAGACACGAAACTTTTTTTCTTTTAAGGGGCTCGAGACACGAAACTGGAACCCTGACGAAAACAGGATTTGGTTGGGCCAGCGGGCCATTTGCAGTACGAAAACTAGTCTCGCTATCTTGGGCCATTCGTGGCTGCGAATCGTGCGACAAAATTGCCATCGTCAAGTGATGTTTTTCAACCCCTCCAAAAGAAGTGATGTTTTTCAAAAAAAAAAAATGCCGTCCAGTGACTTGACTGTGAGTTTATCCCCGTAAATATTCCCCGGCGACCTGGACATATGTGATTACAGGGAGGCGTCACTTGACAACCACACGAGCCCTGTGCTGGTAACTAAAGCCGTAACACGTAAGCATCATCTGGAACTCCAGCGTCAGTCATGCACGTCACGTTTGCATTTTCATGAACTAAACTCTAAGGCCTCCTTTGGTCTTTGGTTTGTAGGAATTTTGTAAGAACTCTATAGAATAGAATTTGTAAAGAAAAATTTCCTTTAAAGTCATTTGTTTTATAGGAATGGATTCCTATTCCTAAATAGGATATGATCAATCCTTCATAGTATTTTGGAGAAAAAGAACATTAGCCTAGACTCAATGAAAAAAATATACATTATGCATCAAATGACATCTCTTTTTCTATAGGAATTGAGATGCATGTCATCTCATTTTTTATGAATTTTCTATTCCTATAAAATTCCTATTATATGAACCAAAAGCGTCGATTCCGAAAACCTAATGGCGTTCGACCGAGAATACAAATACCCAAATGGACGCCTGAGCCTGGAGCGCGAAGCTTCTCCGGGGCTTCAACGCATCATGCGTGTCATGGTTAGTCGGACCAGCCGGGGCGAGTGACACTTCTTCCATATGGAACGATTATTCGTATCTCGAGACTGATTCGGATTGTGGAGAGGCGCGCGCGCATGCAGGTAGCACGTACCTTGGCGACCCACTGTCTGGTCTCCTCGGTGAAGTCGAAGTTGAAGGCGCGGTCGTTGAGGAGCTCGTCCTTGAGCCGCTCGTACGCGCGCAGGAAGCGCTCCCGCGTCTGCTGCACCCCGTTGCCGGCCCCCTGCTCCGCCCCGGCGCCACGGCCGTTCAGCCGGAGCAGCTCCCTCAGCTCGTCCTCCAGCCGCGCCGCCTTCTGCACCAGCTCGCCGGGGTTCGGCAGCGCGGCCAGCGCCGCCAGCCCCGCGTTCAGCATCCCCGACGGCACGTGCGACGCGATCGACGCCGCCAACGCCCCCATGCTCGATGGATATGGCGCTGGCACTAGCTAAGCTTCCACGGTGTTTTAGACTGGATGACTAGGCGGGTGACGTGAGGTGACCGGGTGGATAGATTGCCGGCGGGGGCTTGGCAGGCTGGCTATCAAGTGCGAGCGAGTGGGTGAATGACTGACTGATCGAGTGGCCGGCGTTGGCTGCAGGCCGCGAGGGAGCGGCGAGAAAGTCTCGATCGCGGCGCGCGATCGAGAAGCGTCGGTCACCGAGTGGCGCACGCCGCGCGGGCACTCCCGCCCGGATACGGATACCGGCAAGCAGCGACGTGAGCGCCGCTCGAGCGAGTGACGAGCCTCCGCTGCCACTTGCCACGATAACGTCTTCCTAGTTTCTATCTGGTCGCTTTCGAACACGCAGGCCGCATATATGTTACCGATCCATCCACCGGTGCTTCTGAACGGGCATCTTTTTATTCTCTTTTGCCTCTGCGTGCGTCGGTGTCAGGACCGGTACATGCTAGTACCAGGTACACAGCTCTGCTTCGATTTGAATATTGCAAGTACCGCACGTCGTACTACGTATACAGCTCTGCTTCGATTTGAAATTTTGAATATTCCACGCCAGTACCGCACGTGGTACTACGTACAGAGCTCTCCTTTGATTTGATCATTCCACGCCAGTACCGCAGTGCACGTACACACCAACACACGTTGTAGCGCGCCGCGGCCAAATTTCGTGTTTTGACCCTTTCGGCGATAAATCGGGATCTGACCCCGGTATGAAAATTTTTGAGATTTGACCCTTTTAGATACCACCGGTGGTCCCGGCGGTAGGTACGTACAGGCTACCGCTGCCAGCCCTGGCGGTAGGTTCCCTAACGCCATCTGGCCGTTAACGGCCGTGTACACGTGGCAAAGGGACCTACCGCCTTCATCCTCGGCGGTAGGCTCTGACACCCTATAGCCGAGGTCTCTGGCGGTAGGGTCCTGGAGGATAAGGTTTGGTGAGATCCACTCACCACCCACCTACTCCACTCATCTTCTTTCCCGAGCTCTCCCTCCCTCCCCTTCTTCTCCCCCACCCAAGCACTCACTAGATCCCCCTTCCTTGTTTGAGATTTGGCCGGTGGATCGAGCCCATTTGCATCACCCAAGGTACATCCCCCATCCCCCCTTCATTTGGTTGGTTCAAATCATCTACTTTTGTTGGAATCAACAAGTTTTGCAACCCCCCTAGTTCTTCCTCTAGTTTAGCATTTATTGTGCATTTATGGTTGACCTGAGTAATATGTGTCACTCTTTGTTGTGGCAAGCTAGCTTAAGTGTTAGGGTTAGGGGTTTAGCTAGGTTAGGGTTAGGGCTAGGGTTAGGATTAGTGCTATGATTAAGGTATAGTAGTTGTTAGATTCAAAATCTTATATTTTAGATAGTTCATCCATATGAAATGACCGGTCCATGGATGACTCAATTTTGTTCCATTGTTTTTAGATGGATAAACTAGTGAATGTGCATTATTTGGACAAGGCGGCTTTCATGGATGGAAATGCCGACGAAGGGGAGGAGGCCATGGTTTTTGACACAAGCCCGAGCTATGATGATATTGTTGTGAAAGTGAGAAGCGTCCTCAATTGGATTAACCCAAGTGATGGTGTGAAGCTTGTTGGGCGATATGATGTGGGAGTGGGAGTAAAATCCCGATTAAAGAGTATGCCCATCACCTCTCAATTGCATTGGGATGTGTATAAGGAGAAAGTTGAGGGATCACAAGACAAGTCACTTGAGTTATTTGCCACAAAGGTTGAAGTTCCTCGGCCACTACTCAACTTGAACCGGAATGTGTCCTCCCCAATACATGATGTTGTCGTGGTGTATGACCACAATACGGCTAGCCAACCACCAAGTAGCCAACCAAATGAAGAGGACATCAATGCTAGAGCCATAGTTCTTCTAGGTGATGATCATGTTGGAGATGAGGTCGTTGCTCATGTTGATGAACATGCAAATGTTCATGTTGATGAAGATGCCATTGCTCATGTTGATGGAGATGCTATTGCTCAAGATGATGTGTTTAATGAGATATCCCATGATCCAACCGTGAAGGTGAAGTTCCTCATGAGTTCGGTCTTCGAACGATTCGGGTACCCGGTCAAGTATGAAAAGGCGTGGATGGCCAAGGCAAATGCTATAAGGATGTTGCATGGTGATTATGTCGCCGCGTACAACATTCTTCCGAGAATGTTGGGAGCCATTTCTCATCGGAACCCGGGCATGCGCCATAGGGTTGAGTCAATTGAGGGAGTGTTTCATCGAGCTTTTTGGAGCTTTGGGCAATGCATCGGTGCATTTAGGCATTGCCACCCCGTGTTGTCAATTGATGGCACGTTCTTGACCGGAAAGTACAAGGGCACATTGATGGTAGCAATGGCCCACTCGTCCAATGACAATGTGTTGCCGGTGGCATTTGTGTTGGTGCCTTCCGAGCACGATGATAATTGGGAGTGGTTTATGGATCATGTGAGGATGAAGGTGATTGGCCCCGAAAGAGAGGTTGCATCATATCGGATCACCATCATGGGATTCTCAAAGCAATAGAAGTTGACATTCGAGGCTATCCAAAGCTCCAACACCGTTGGTGCATGAGGCATTTCGTGGCAAATTTTTACCGTGCATGCAAGAGTAAGGAGTTTTGCAAAGATCTTACCCATGTTTGTGTGGCATTCAACACCGACACATTCCAAAGCCGCTCTGATAAGCTATTCAAGGCGTTGGAGAAGAACAAAGGAGAGAGAGAATTCTTGACAAGGCATTTTCCAGAGAAGCATAAGTGGTCACGTGCTTACGACGAAGGAGGTTTCCAATACTGAGGCATGACAAGTAACATGGTGGAATGCTTCAACAATGTGCTCAAGGGTGTCCGTTCCTTGTCGGTCACTGCAATAGTAAAATATACCTTCTTCAAGCTCAACGAGTATTTTCTGAGGCATTCCAAAGAGACGGCCAAATGGATAGGTGAGAAAATGGAATTTCCCTTCGTTGAGGATTGGTTGAAGCATCAAGCGCGCAAGTCTTGGCGTCAACAAATCATTAGTTTCAATGAAAAAGAACAAATCTACCAAGTCGATGAGCCGGGTGGCACAACAAGGGACGGCATGACGTACGGTGGAGTAGCATATGAGGTGCGCCTCAAGACCCGGTGGTGTCAGTGCGAGAGACCTCACAAGTATCATTGGCCTTGCTCGCATGTGATGACCGCCGCAAGGTTCAGAAACTTGAAAGTATCCGATGGTACCACCTTGCGGTTGCATGAGTTCACATTGGAACGAACGAGGTTGCCATGGGCTCCTAGGTTTCATCCCTTCCTAGATCAGTCACAGTGGCCTGAGTATCATGGGCCACACATCATCCCCGACCCCGAACTCATGGTGCCTACAAAGGGAAGAAGAAGAAAGAAGAGGTTTAGGGGTGACATGGATGACCTAGCTGGATACACCGGAATGAAACAATTTGGTAGCGGCCATTTCATGGAGGCACCGGACATCAATAGTTGTGGTAAATGTGATAAGTCGGGACACAATGTTAGGAAATGCACCAAAAAGCCACGGACCGATGCCAACACTCCGGATCCCACTAGTCAAAGTGGTGCCCGAAGAGAGGTACCGGTGGCACACGAGGAGGTAGGAGTGGTAGTGGACGAGGAGGTAGGAGTGGTGCGCGTGGAGGACGGACAAATCTTGGCGGTAGTGGACGAGGAGACAGTCTTAGAGGGCGTGGGGGACGGTCGGATACCGGTGGTCGTGGTCGTAGGACGAGAAGGGCTGATAGAGGAAGGCCTATTGACATCTTGCTTAACCCAGATGGTTGAAATAATGTGAATGGTACTTGTTATTTGGTCTTTTTTATTTGTTTTTGTTGCATACATACATGTTATTTTACTTTACTAACTATCAAATTTGTCTTTATAGGCACGACTTCTTCCGGTTTCGTGACGAGGCCACCGTGTGCTAACCGCAAGGACATGCCGGACAAGTGGACAGACGCCCAGTTGGATAAGGTGAAGGACAAAGATATGAGAACTCCATCATGTTGGTGTGGAGATGTTTGCAAAGTCAAGGTATCCACCGACCGCAATAAATCATGGACGGAAGGAAGAAGATATTTTGTTTGTCCCATCTATGCCTACGATCGTCCTCGTCCATCTCACGCCTATGATGTACCACCGGTAAGTTGTTCAAGTTCAAAGAGTATTCAACCGTTGCTACAACTTGAACCTATCTTACTGATGACCACATTTGTTCTTTATTCGTACGTAGTCGCCGCCTCCACTTTGTAAGTACTTCACATGGATAGATCAAGATGTGCCAGAAGATGTTAAGAAAGATCAATATCGAGATTGTTTAAGGAGGCAGTAGTTGTTTGAAGAATCATTTCAGAGAGGCTTGGATGAAGAGCGTCGTGAAAAGGAGAGGATGGAGCGAAAGAAGCGTGAGGAGGAGAGGGCACGCAAGGAGAAGATTGCTCATCAAGAGGAGAGAGCAAGAAAGCTTGCAAGGGCTCGTGAAGCCCAAGAGGAGGATGAGGCACGCGACAAGAAAGGAAAATGGCCTCGTGTCACCCAATAAGGCCTTCGTTTCAAAAAACTAGTCATGAACTATGCCTTCGATTCGAGAAACATGTGATGAACTATGTCTTTGATTTGTGAAACTTGTGTTGAACTATGAACTTTATTTGCGAAACATGTCGTCAACAATGTCTTTGATTTGTGAAACTTGTGATGAAACTATGTTATGAACTACATCTGTTATGCTGCTGTTGCTGTCAATTGAAATGATAAACACGATGGAAAACAGAGCAAACCCTTGCTCTGCTTTGCACCCTACCGCCAGAGGCTCTGGCGGTAGGCAATGAAACCCTACCGCCGTAGGGCTTGGCAGTAGGCAATGAAACCCAATAGCAATCTGCTGGAATGCAAACTCTCCCCTGTTACGCAGTAGGGTTGGCCATCCTACCGCCAAGGAGGACAGCGGTAGGGTTGCCACCCAACCACCTGCTCTGCTGCTTGTCCTGTGACCAAACCGGCCAAATTTGTGGCGGTAGGGTTGGCCACCCTACCGCCAGAGCTCTTGGTGGTAGGGTTGGTCACCCTACAGCCTGCCACATGTGACCAAATCGGCGACATTAACGACGGTAGGGTTGGCCACCTACCGCCAGCCCTTTGGGCGGTAGGACCCTACCGCCGTGAGCCCTGGCGATAGGTCTGGCTACCCTACGGGCATTTTTCCTGTGACCAAGTCGGCCATTATTTTGACGGTAGGGTTGGTCACCCTACCGCCGGAGCCTATGGTGGTAGGGTGCTGATCCATGTCCCCTTACCTTTATTTTATAGCCCTTTGCCTTTCCATTTGTTACAAACTTCTATGAACTAAGCATCCACAAATGACATCCAGAAATGATCGAGTAGCACATACATACATAACTGAGCATAGTTCATTACATCCACAAATGACACTTGTTCAAATGACTTAAAACATCTAGCGATTCGAATGACATGAGTTCAAACTACAAGCTCAAGCTCGAGCATACATTTCCTATGACGGAAAAGAAGATCTAAAACGTATAAGACGTTCAATTTGTAAGTCACGATCAAGATTAGGCTTTAGTTGATAATCCGACGATCCCGCCCAATTCTCCAACACACCTTTCATTTCACCGAACCAGGCCCATCGAGCACGGCGTTCCGGAATCTCTGACTTGCCTTGTGTGATTGCCCATCCAATGACCTATCCGGGTTTTCTCGAGTCCAGCTCACGGAATTCTTCTATGTTGACAGAGAAAAAGATCTATGTTGCCACAGAATGTCTGCAAGCATATTCCATCTCATGCAGCTCATTAATATTCTTCTGTTTTTCTTTCACAAGCCTACGGAAAACTTTTCTCTCCTTAAGATCAGAAGGTTCCTCCATGAATGGATACTTGTTGAAATCCATCATGGCAGCAATTACCTCATCATTGCTCTTGAACCATGCCTCAAGCTCCCTCTTGATATGAAGTACTCGCTCCGCTACAATCTTCTCAAACGCTACCGCCAGACTCTTAGATGCAATGTCACAACACTTCTCATATACTTTCTTCATATCCTCCGGGGTCATGTTTTCCATGCTACATGAAATGGAACAGACTATAACTCAAATCAAATGATACAATACAAACACAAAGCATAACTTATTTAGGCTACATAATGTTCTCACTGGTTCAAACGACATAGGTTACATAAACGATAAGAGTACATGCCATTACAGTCCAAATGACACTACAACATCATGTGTTTCAACCCCCTCTACTAGTCCATCAACAAGACATCTTTGTCGAATGGCCCGGGGTTGCAAGAAATGACATCATTTCTTTCACGGACCCAAGCCCAACGAGTCGCCCGACTAACTATCGCCGATGATGGTTGCCTAACTAGCCAATCAATGATCTGGCCAGGGTTGTTAAAGTTCATCTCATTCACTTCATCTCTTGTTCCACACGATGCAATTTGCCTTGCAAGAGCGCGTCTATGAATTCTCTCTTCCTTCTTGAGGTTGCTTATGTTTTTCTCTTTAGCTTGGTATAACTTAACTCTGGCATCGTCGCACTTTAACACATAATACTTTGAAAAATCTCTACAAGCCGCATTCAATGCATCAACGGCTTTGACCCACAAGTCCATCTTTTCCTCAATGACTGCACGTTCACGCTTCACCGCCGCCTCCGCGGAAGTCTCAACAAAGATGATCGGTCCCATCCTACAAGTCGAGGGATTACTATAACATTCGTCATATAGGCATTTACTTAAGCATAACCATAACCATAACCTTAACCCTAACCATGTCATTAAACCTAACCCGAACAAAACCCTAAATGGTATTTCTTACTACCCAAACAATGCTACTAGCACAATACATTGTCAAAGCACAAACATTACCCTAAATGCATAATATGCATTGATTTCACCACAACAAAACCATGAGCTAGTGATTCCAACAAAATGAGCAAAACGCATGATTTGAACCAACCAAATGAAGTGGGATGGGAGAGGTACCTTGGGTGATGCAAATGGGCTCGATCCACCGGCCAAATCTCAAGCAATGGAGGGGGATCTAGTGGGTGATTTGGTGGGGGAGAAGAGGGGGAGAGCTTGAGCTCGAAACGAAGAGTGGGGTGAATGAGTGGGTGGGGAGCAGCACATCCTCCTCCCCTCACAACCTTATCCAGGAACCTACCGCCAGAGAGACCGGCGGTAGGATGCAAGAGCCTACCGCCATAAACAGCGGCGGTAGGTCCCTTTGCCACGTGTACACGGTGGTTAATGACCAGATGGCGTCAGGGAACCTACCGCCACACGGGGCGGTGGTAGCCTGTACGTACCTACCGCAGGGCCACCGGCGATAGCAAAAGGGTCAAATCTCGAAATTTTTCCATACCGGGGTCAGATCCCGATTTTATACGCCAAAAGGGTCAAAACACGAAATTTGGACGCGCATCGCGGAAGTTAATGATTTTTTCCAAACTTTGCAACGTTTGACATGAGATAAAGCTAATATGCGGAGTAAATAGAAACCAAAGAAGTAGGTGATAAAGGTGGGCTCTGAAGTATCGATCGGTGCTTAGTGTATGGTGAGATCTTGCATGTTGAGTTTGATGTATAATAAGTGGTGACATCTTGCACGTTGAGCTCTTTCGTGATATCTCGAGCAAAATATGAAATTAATGACATGAATGGTGGCACGTGGGAACCACCACATCACATTTGAAGCATATATATAGGCTATCCAGCGATGGGCCAATGCCATTTTGAAAAGAATGAATAAGCTAAGTGGCAGGTTTGGCATCCCCCAGTTGGCACATTATGATGTGACAAATGTCAATTCTTGACCTAAACAATGGTGGCATGTTGGGTCATGAGTAGGTTTGCCTGAGGTAAGCCAGTTTCATAAGCTTGCATGAGGTTAGGAGTTGTATCCTCTAACATTCGAAGGGAAGTCATGTAAGCTACAGTAACCTGACTTATCTTCACTCTTAGCCCATGAACAATGCTCATTTCAACTTTCAAAAGATTGGTTTCAATTTCTAAAAGATCAATTTCAATTCATGACACGCCAATTGAAAATTTAGAAGACTCATTTCAATTTAAAATAAACTCATTTCACTTTTCTCAAAATAACTATTTCAATTTCATAAGCTCCCTGACTTTTCTTCTCTTTTTTACACAAGAAAGAACACTGTAGCTCCCTGACTTCCCATGAGCATGTTCGAGGATCCGGCTCCATGAGGTAAGCCATCTTCAATGTTCTACGAGGATTCCAAATTCAGCTGTGCAGGTGTATAAGAAGTCACATCTTGATGTCTGTGTCTAGACATGGTGGGATTTTGGCACACGTGGTAGTAGAGCAAATTCAATTTACATGACAACAATGATTGAATATTATGAACTATGCACACATGCCTAAATTGGCAAAGCCTCTAGATTAACTATGGGCTTCTCGGTACCGAAGGATGGATTTGAAAATACAACATTGTATATGATGAGGACCTACGTAGGTCAAAGATTGCATAAAAACCCAAGAATCAAAGTCGCTGCGTTGTTTCTTATACTTTCAAACGTTCTCTTGTGACAATTGGCAAGTTTGTGACTATGTTCTAATTTTTCATTTCATTTTAGATTTTTGATATTCAATACTTTTTCTAGAATATTCATTTTTAATTTTCTCTTATTTTCTTAAAGCAATCTTAAAAAAATCTCTCCTTTTCTTATTTTCCATGTAAATCTTCATTTTAAGAACTTATATATTCATGTATATTTAGTTCTCTTGAAAAAACAATACCATACCTAACTCTTTATGGATCTCTTCCAATTTTTTCTTCTTATTTGTTGAGTTTTTCTTAAAGAGAATTTCAATTCCATCTTGGTGCTAAATGGCATGTCACACGTGCAAACCTAACTTTGTATAATTATTAAAACTAATTTCAATTTGGAAGACGACCAAAGTTGGACAGTTCTCATACCAAAATTGCAAAAAATGCTTATTGAGAGGATGTAAATTTTTCCAATGGTTCAAGATTTTGTTTTGTTTTAAACAATGTTTATAGTGTAGTTCAATCATCAAGTTTAATTAAATCAACCATGTCGAGGAGTTGTGAATGTTTGATCAATGGGAATGGCTAGGGGCCAGTCGACATAATTTATTTTTGGGTTAGTTGATTTGTTCCCAGTCGTTGGATGGAAAAGGAACGGACATATCTCCTTCTTCAACCTCCTGAAACAATGTTCATCGTCTTCTTCCCACGATCTCGATCTGAACCACCCACAATCGCCGACCGAATCGCATGCCTCCGCCGCCAGTGGCGCTCCTGCGACCGCATCGCCGCCCCGCTCTCCCCGCCCTGCCATGCTTGCCGCCAGCCCCGACCATCGGTCTAAACCAGTGAACCACCTGAATTTTCGGAAGAACCTGCAACCCCACGCACCCCTAAGATAGATAATGTGGCTCCTACTACCCCTTGCACCCTAAGATAAATGAAGTGACTGTTTTTTCCACCTGCACCCCCTTGCACCCTAAGATAGACAATATCAGTGCACTGCTGCTTCCTTCACTGAATCGGCTAATTCAAATTATAATTTCAGATGGCTGACGTCCAGTAAAACTGTTGATCAACTGAGAAACATTAGATTCCGTTTACTTGTCACTATTGATCAATCTCTATTTTTCAATCGTCGAAGCCTCTAGAGAGCACTATCAATTCAAGCTTTCGCTATTTCAGACCAATGAAAGATGAATCCAAATACACGATTCAAGAATGACAGGGACCCATCTGCTCCGAAAACCACATGAAAAGTGTAAGAATAAACAATTCAAGATTTCACAAAAAAAATCCATATAGTTTTGATGCCTCCTCTTGTGACAAGCATGTAACATGTAGGCTTACCCTCAAAAAAGAAAAAATGTAGGCTTGAGGCAGCCACACCCAGTATCTTTGCCACAAGCCAGAAATTTTCAATCCAAGGTTAACCACAGATAATCAGATATCCTCAGCAGACATACAAACAAGAAAAATCAGAAGACACAGCAAAAGCCTGTGAGAAAACGGGGGCAAAAAACTCGGCTGAGAAAAAAAAAATCGCCTTTGCAAGTAAACTTTCCTGTAGCGCCCAAAGAATCATAACATACACGACCCGCTCTCCATAGCTAGCAAGACCTGCAGCAACGGTTGATCGGTGCCTGGCCAGCATGAGCAAGCTCGACTACTGCTTCAGCAATGACTACATGGTGCTGCGCCCGGACAGGGCCAGCCCGTTCGACCTCGTGCACCTCCTCTTCTCGCCCAAGGTCGGCCGGAACAAGGCCGTCGACTGCTTCACCAGCACCGAGATCCGCAGCTTCCCCCGGCGGCTCGCCCTCTTCCTCAATCTCCTCCTGCAGATTCTCCTCCTCTCGCTCGCCGGCCCCGTGGCCGCCATCGGCGCCGCCGTCGAGTTCGCGCTCAACTTCATCGACAACGTCCTCCACGGTCAGCTCATGAGCGCGTGCGCGCACTGTTTGTGTTTGGCGCCCGTCTTGGCTGCAATGCAAACTGAAATGAACTCTGCCGTGGTTGATTGGTTGGTTGCAGGGAAGATGGAGTATCCGGACAGATCGTCGGCGTCGTACCGGTCGCTGACGGGGCTCATCGACGGGCGAGTGGATCTGGACAGGAGCCTCGCGCCGGGGGACAACCGGCACCACGCCGCGCTGTGCGTCATGGCATCCAAGGTGGCGTACGAGAACGAGGCCTTCATCCGTGACGTGGTCACCCGCCGCTGGCAGATGGAGTTCGTCAAGTTCTACAACTGCTGGAACGGTAATCAACTCTTCTCTGTGCACAACGGACACACATGCGTGTGTGTGTGTGTGTGAACTGATGCGTGTCGACTGCTCCAGAGTTCGAGAACGCGTACACGGCGCAGGCGTTCGTGTTCTGCGACAGGGCGGGGCCGGACGCGGAGCAGGTGGTGGTGGCGTTCCGCGGGACGCCGGCGTTCGACGCGGCGCGGTGGCGCGCCGACCTGGACCCGTCGTGGTACAAGGTGCCGCGGCTCGGGCGCGCGCACGCCGCCTACACGCACGCGCTGGGCGCGCAGCGCAACATGGGGTGGCCCAAGTGGGTGGAGCACGTCAAGGGCAAGCCCCAGAAGGTGTACGCGTACTACACCATCCGCGACGCCGTGAAGGGCCTCCTGGAGGCGAGCCCGAAGGCGAGGCTGCTGGTGACCGGGCACGGGAGCAGCGGCGCGCTGGCGGTGCTGTTTGCGACGGTCATGGCGTACCACAGGGAGAAGGCCGTGATGGACCGGCTGGCCGGGGTGTACACGTTCGGGCAGCCGCAGGTCGGCGACGCCATGCTCGCCATGTTCGCGGAGCGGAACCTCGACAGGCCCAAGAAGCGGCACTTCCGATTCACCTACGCCGGCGACCCGCTGCCGCGTCTGCCCGGCGTGGGCTCCCCCGCCCATTTCCTGCACTTCGGGCTCTGCCTCCACTTCGACGTCTCCTACAACCTCAAGGTGATCATTGAGCTTCACTTCTCGAAATTAACCGCGCTCACCCTCAAAAAAAAAAATTAACCGCGCTCATGCTCTTAGTTTAAGTTGCATTTTAGAATTTCTGTCCGGTGGAACAATTGGCGCGCGTACACCACGTCGCCACCATTGCCTGGACAATCCAGAATGAGCATCCAGTGAAAGTGATCTTTCGGTCTTTTCTCATGCCAAAACCTGCCAAATCTTACTGGATACCTCACCAATCATTGACGATGTAAGGTCACAAAAATTTGCATTTACGCACACTGTAAACTGACGAGATAAACTAAATGTGGCCGAGACAACCGGAGATACGGGAGTTCGGCGAGAGCCACCGAACTGTTCGTGGCCACCAAACCCGTCCACCTCGACCTGGAAAATTGGAAAATCGATGCACATTTTGCGTTACTCGTGCAGGTGTTCATGGAGATACCGGGCGAGACGGCGAGCCCATCATCGTCGGCGGCGGGGTTCGTGGCGAGCCGGGTGAACGCGGCGCGGGAGCTGGCGCGGAGCGCGTACCTGGGCTACCGGAGGGGCGCCTACTTCCGGGAAGGGTGGGTGCTGCTGCTCATGCGCGTCCTGGCGGTGGCGCTGCCCGGCCTGCCGTTCCACAGGGCGCATGACTACGTTAACGGCGTCGCGCTCGCCGCGTGCATTCCCAAGGACGAGTGACGGACGCGCGTCAGAGCCATGGCCTTGACTATGTGATGTACTACTACTACTACTACCCGTACGTGTCCGTGCCCGTAGCGTGCAGAGATGTATGTTCAGTTCGTATGCCGAGGTTGCCAAACTTGGAGGTCCCTGCAGTGGCATCAACTGCACCTGCGTGCTACTACTAGTTCTGTAATCCGCCCGGTACTGATGTGCGTGTGAGTACCAGTGCGTGCACTGAGCTGTGTGAACAACTGTTGTGCTTGTGATCTGTGGAGTAAATAAGAAGTTCAATGAAGTATGTGCAGATTATTTGGCAACATCTTGTGTGCCGTACCATGGACATTGTTTGTTCTAGAAAGCAACTTCGTGTAGCGTCGCACACACCAGTTCAACCAAAAACATAAGTTGATTGACAAAGATGGGCAATGCATTTACACTTCAACAGTTCCCACATGTGTGCATTGGTTCCGAATAATTGTGTGATGCCTCCTTGACTCCTTTCTGGTCACCGTGCAGCGGTTTGTCAAGACTCTTTTAGGTGTTCTCGGTGCCTTGAGAATAGACATCGAGTGCGTAAGTGCCGCAATGCTTGGCGTCCCCTCAGCTATTTGGGAAGCCCTACCATGTCGCCATTTGCCACACCTCCCTGTCGGGCACCAACAAGCTCTAGCTCCTCGCAAGGTTCAGAAAGAAGCCTCACCCCTCTCGAAGACGTTTTGTCGTGATTCTTGGGCATCGATCGTTGTTGCTCCTGCTGGCTCTGTGGCCTCGGCGGATTTCCCAGTGTGGCCCTCCTTGGAGCGGCAGGCCAAGCTGCTGCACACAGAGCTCCTTGGTAGGACCTCCTTCCACCTGCAGGAGACGGTCCTCTACGTGATGTCATTGACTCCATGCAGGGTTGGATGTTGCGGATCAAGAGCTTCATGGTGCATGGTGCGTGTTGAGGCTGCACTTGGCGAGCTCTCCATGGTGGCGCATGTGTTGCAAAGTGCTCATGTATTTGCGTCCTTTGGTTGTGCCTGTTGACAGCTTTGAGGTCGAGATGGGTGCCGAGCTTCATGATCGTTTCTCCCCTCGTGCTAGATTCCGTTCGCCATCGTCAGCTTTTGAGGGACTGGACAATGATATGGTTGTGACTCCGGTGCTGCAGATCATGCCTGAGTTGCGGGAGTTGTGTGGGGTCCCGGTTTTGTCTCTGCCCGTTGAACAATCGAAGGTAGACCCCCTCCCCCAGATCTCGATTATGGCTTTACTGACATCATCACCCCTGTTCTAGCCACATACCTTATGTCGAGGGGTGTGGTGATTTGGCCATTGCAATCTCTCGCCCGCCTAAGGCCATCGGGTGTCAAGCGTTGGCCAGCCTACCTCTCGATATCATGGAGTGCGGAGTTATAGATGTTGCTGCCCTTCTCTTGTATGCGACCATCGAGAAGGTGATGTCTGTGAGTGACATGACCAATGAGCCAAGTGTGGTTGCATCTACTCCAAATCCAGATGCTCTCTTCGCAAAAGAACTTTGTGATTTGCTCGCCAATGTGGAGGTTGCTAGACCTGATTTGGGCAGATCGATTGCTTGCCTCCTGACAGGGATGCCACTATAAGAGGCAAACAAAAGAAGGTGGGAAAAGGCAAGAGTGGCGCCATAGGCAAGGCGTCTCTGATTGGGCCGACCTCTTGGATTGGGTTGTCGTTGTGGGTTGGAATGTGTTTAATGTCTTATGGCAAGGTGTTCTTGTCGGGGGTCACATGGCGTAGTAGCAATGTCGAGGTTTGTGGATGTTGTGTAATCGGAGAGTCTGGCGGGAGCCGCCTATCCGGTTGTGTTTTTTTTTTGCCATGTGAGTAGTTAGTTCGTGCTCAAATTGTATCGGTTTTCATCCGGTTTTCTTTAATTAACTGAGTAATTCTCTTCTTCTTAATTAATCGACGAGGCAAAACTTTTGCTTCCGTTTCGAAAAAAAATTGCGTGAGCGACACAAGACCTGACGCACAAATAATATCTTCTTTTAGCGGGGGTGTGACTGTAAGAATGAACGAAAGCTGTCTTCATTGTTCTGTATTTGGATAGATAGAGGCTGGTGCGATGGTTGGCCGAGGAGAACACAAACCAGCAAAGCCCTTCACTTCAGTTCAACCTCTCGGAGTCAGAGGTCGGAGCAGAGCATGGACGCCGGTCAATTCGTGATCCCAATCCTCAGCATCGTCGGCGCCGCGGCCGCGACCTTCTACGCCGTCAGCTTCATGGAGATCCGGGAGGTTTGCCCTATCTCCCTTATTCCTCCGTGCATATATAGTTATATACGCACAACTTCTCTCCGTTGATTGTGAATTCGCGTCGATGGTGCAGAAATCACTGGAGGACCTGGACGACAAGTACTCCGAGTACGAGGAGGGCGGCGGGCGGCAGCGCCGGGCGCGGCGGAGGTCCGGCCGCCAGGCGAAGAAGCGGAATGATTGACAGATACACCATCATTCTGGGAACTGAAGAGGCTGCGTGGCCTCTGTATTGATGTTCTTCACTTCCCCTCTTTTTGTGAGCGGCTTGATGCTTAGCAGCTAATCCAATCTACGTTCGACCCGTAGCCAGAGGAAATGGGCATTGGTCACTACTGCTGCTAGTTCTTTTGCCCATGCACTTGCATTCAGTGCTTATGCTTTTGATTACTACCATACTTCTCTGCGCTGCGCATGCTGATTCTGAACGTGTATGATGCAATGCCGAGCATGCGTTCATGAGGTCAGAGGTTGCCAGTTTTCTGTAAAACGAATTGGGTAATTGATTGAGAAGAATGGATGATGCGTTCGGCCACCAACGCATGCATCAGGAAGCCCTCGTCGGCCTCTCCTCTCCATCGCTGCCCTGGTCCTCCAACTCCCTCCTCCTCGGTCTATGAGCGCTGAGCGGAGCCAACACCTACACCGCTGTTCTCTGGTAGGAGTTGTGCTTTGCCACCGAACTCCCGTTGTCACGCAGGGGATGGGGCGTTGTTTGTGCCTCTTCGCCGCAGCTAAGGCACAAGCCGTACCTGGTCGGATCCTCTTGCTCTCCGCCAACATGCCCACGGCCGGCCTTGGAGCGTGGAGATGCAAACGGGCGCGGGGATGGAGCCGAAGTGAGATCCAGAGCAACGGTGGTGGGCTGGCCGGTGAGCAGAAGGTGCTACTGTCGCCGAGGGGTGCGGACGTGCGGGGAAGATGGCAAGAGCGAGTGGAACAGAGAAAGACGCCAGGTGGACAAACCACTCTGCACAACCACCTTCCAATCTTCTAAAGGGTGATTTATCTGGTTTTGTAAAAGGGAGTGGCTAGCGGAAATCCAATTCGCTGCCGAGGCTCATCTACTCCCTGTCAGAAAAAAAATATCAAAACAAATACTATAAAAATTCAGATAATCCAATTTCTTTTTCTGTCGTACATAATTTGATGTGTGAGGTCCGCTTCCAATTTCAACTCATTGAACATCTGAACAGCTCTTGGCAAAAAAGACAAATTGGGTTAGAACAGTAAAAATAATCACGGACCCCGATTTTGTCTTTTTTGCTGAGACCTGCTCAGATGTTCAGATGAGTTGAAATTTGGAGCGGACCCCATGCGTCAGATTATCTACCACTAAAACTTAACCAAATCTCAGTCAAGTGATACAGTATATAAAAAACGAAAAGAAAATTTTTGTACGAATGTCAATGCAAGATTAAAGGAATATAGTATCGACCGAGACATAACGAAGTCTCAGTGGACTGAAACTTAGCAAAACTGTTTGTAATCTTGAGGGGGCTAAATATCTGTTTCTTTTGCCCCTCCATATCCCTCCCGACCCCCTCTGCTTCCCCTCCCGCCGATGCAGGATCCCGGCTGGGCAATGCCCGTGCGGGGGGATGATGGCGGCGGCGGGGCGTCCCTCCGTCGCGGCTTGGAGGCGTGGTTGTGAGGTGGATCTTGAGCAGGCGCCTCGGGACGACGTGTGTGTGTGGGCATGGCGCCAGTCACGCAGCAATGTGACCTCCTCTACCTTTGGATGTCTTCATCGTCGGTCCAAAGGGATCTGGTCGGTTGGTGTTGCCTCGTGGTGGCTTCCCGGCGGCGGATCAAGTGGAGGAGGAGATTATGGCCTAGCTGCTGAAATGGGTGAGGATGCCACCATCGCCGGCGGCGCTCGTGGGTGTCGTTTTACTCGTTGGAGGCGATGATGGAGACGTCCCTCGCTCCATTGTTTCCGGGGGAAACCTTAGATCTGGAGGAGACTACCATTGACGGCGGTGCCCGTGGGCATTGTAGCCCTAGTTGGAGCGTTGAGGGGCCTCCTGGATCGGATGATGGCGATGTCTTTGTCATTCATCATCTTCGGAGATATTCATCGGTTGGACGAACATGTGGACGGCTTGGTTGTTGGGCGTCGGTAGGTGGTGGAGCGGTGCTTCATCCTACACATCGATGGCGGCGGATCTCAGCGACGTGGCGCAGTGGAGACTCGGCGTTCGATGGATGGTGATGGACTCGTGCAGGAGGACGACGCTGTCTGGCATCGTGGTGACGTCGATGGCAGAGAGGCCTGGCAAGGTCGATGCGTCAGAATCTGATCTGAGGATGGATCCATGGATGAAGGAGGTGACGGCCCTTGTAGTGTGCGCATGTGGTGCCCACTGAAAGTGCACCGGACCGGTGTGTAACCTAGTCCAGGTATTGTGACTTGGATGGGGCATCCGGCATTAGATGTTAGGTGTTGGTGCGATGTCTGTTTGGTACTAGGCTCAGACATTCGGCACCCCTTCATCACGGGGATAGGAGTAGCGACAGGTGTTGGCAAGATGGTGGCTTCAGGCTTACTGATGTATTACCATGTAAGGGCTTTGTGAATAATTAATAAAATTGTTGCATGGATCGCCCAGATGCAGAGGTCGGAGGTACATCCTCCTTTTAGAAAACGCTTCCCGAAACATCGAGGGCATGTGAACTTAAAAAAAACAAGGCAAAACTTTGCCTCATTCATTAATTAAGAAGCGGTTTTTTTTGCGGGTGAGAAGAGGGTTAACAATACATTAAAAATAGTGGGTTAACATTGCGCAAAAAACAAAGAAGAGGGTTAACAATATTAATGCTCAAAAGAAGGAGAAAGACAACAACAAACACACCAAAACTCAAAAAAGATTTCACTCTCCCGACATGAAGTTACTCAATTGCTCGGCTAAATGCTAAGCCCATCCCCAAAACGTTTTCTAGGGTTTCGAGTGGACTGGCAGCGCTCGGGCGTCTCTACCTCCCGAGGCGCGATTGATTGCTTCCGGCCGCGATCTCCTGCCTTGGACCTTGCTCCCCTCCGCCGCTCTGGTTCATGCGCTCGGGGTGATTACGGGGGGGGGGGGGGGGGGGTCCTGGCGACCCTGCCCACCCTTGGCACACACGGGATGGCTGAGGGAGAAGTGCAACGGAGATCGGTGGCGATGGCAAGTTCGTCAACGAACACCGGTAAGGGGAGCGAAGGGATGGAGAAGATGATGGAGAGAATGAATCTGACTAATAGGGAAAGCATGAAGCTCCTGGTGGATGATCAGGAAGAGACGCAAGGTAATCCAATCATGGCAGTGGTTAGGAAAGTTCTGAATAGGAGGGTTCTACATGTGAATACCATTGCGGAGGCGCTGTGGCCGGCCTGGGGTAATGCGCGAGGACTGGCCTTCAGTCCAGTTGGAGACAACATGTTCCTGGCGAGTTTTGAGGGGAAGAGGGAGAGAGACAGGATCTTCGAGGGAGGTCCCTGGATGGTTGGAAAGCATGTTGTAGTGCTCGATATTTTTATGTGCGAACGATGCCGTCTAACTTAAAGTTTGAGATGATGCAGATTTGGGCTAGGGTTATCAATCTACCTTTTAACCTAAGATGCTCACCATGGACAGAAAGAATTGCAAAGCTGATGGGGAAGATAATCAAACTAGATGTGGATGCCAACGGGTTTGCCTATGGGGAAGCCTTATGAGCAAGAGGATTAATGTGAAGGAGCCACTAATGAGATGGGTTTGTCTAGAATTGGCAAAGACTAAAGAGGATATTTTCTATGATATTCAATATGAAGACTTGCCGTATTTTTGCTTCTCGTGTGGCCGCCTTGGTCATGCGGATCTGTTTTGTCCAACACCGGCAGGTAGAGATGCTCAGGGCAAGCTCCCTTATGGTGAAAATCTGAGAGTGCTGCTCCGAAAGAGGAGCTGGAGCAACACACCTGCTAGAGGAGGGGGAATTATAAATTTGAGAGTGAAGAAGATACTTGGGAAGAAGAAGAAGTGGAAAGGGGGGAAGAAGTAACCTCTCCAAACAAAACTACCTAGGGCAAGGTACAAGACGCGGTCTATCAGTTTAATACACGGGGAGGCGGTGGAGTGGCGAGAGGTCTTCCTAATCAGAGAGCTCGAGGCAATACACTTGGGAGAAATCAAGTGTACAGACGGGTGGACATGGATGTTCAGCCTAGAGGCAGTGGGAGGGGCAAGCACCCCTTATGTTGGTTGACCAGGAGATGCTGAATAAGAAGAGGGAGAATGAAGATAAACTCTCAGCGGAGTCCCAGACAGATAGCAGAGACTCTAAGAAGAAGAAAGCTATAGGGGAAAATAGTTTGACCAGTTTGGCGGAGGCTGCTAATCAGCCCCATTGGGACCAATGAATTGCTTTGTGTGGAACTGTCGTGGGCTTGGGAACCCGACGATAGTTTGAGAGCTCCACCATTTGGTGAGAGTGGAAGCGCCCGCCTTGGTCTGTGTTTCTGAAAGAAAGATCGAGGGGTCAAGAGTTGCTGATTTGACGACACGGTTGGGTTTTGCTGGGTGTGTGACCGTAAGCAGTGCAGGCTTAAGTGGCGGTTTGGCCCTTTTTTGCTCACATGAGGTGGATTCTACTCTAAGTAATTATTTAGATCAACACATTGATGTCAATGTCCAGAATGTTGGTTCTGATCGCAAGACGTGGCGATTTACTGGCTTTTATGCTAAAGCTAGACAAAGTGAGAGATCCCAGAGGTGGGATCGATTGAGATTGTTGAATGCACAAAGCTCACTGCCGTAGCTATGTGGACGTGGCTTTAATGAGATCCTTGATAATAGTGAGTATTTTGGCTCACACGATAGAGCGGAGTGGAAAATAGCGGGCTTTCGTGAGGTTATTACTGATTGTGAATTCCATGACTTGGGATTCATAGGAATGCCATACACGTGGACAATAATTAGGACGACACAGAGAATGTGAAAGTGCGCTTGGATAGGTTTCTTGCCAATCCAGCTTTTTTGTCTATTTATGCATCGACAAGGGTGCGTCATATCCCATCACCTCGACCTGATCATTGTTTAGTTATAACCGGGATTAAGAACCTGATTGCTAAAGAAAGGATGGGACAACGCCATTTTGTTTAAGTGGATGCGTGGCATCGGGAAGATTCGTATTTATCAGCGGTGGAGAGTGGTTGGGTGCATGGGGAGGGGAATGTTTCCTTGATGGGCCTCCAAACTAAGCTAATTCACATGCAAAGCCACCTGGCTGTCTGGAAAAGAAAGAAATCCGGTGATGTAAGGAAGAAGTTGAGAAAGGTCAGGAAGGAGTTTGAGAGGAGAAGTGTAACTCATTACATCAGGGCTCCTCGGAGCGTGAGTAGGAGCTGGCTAAGCAGCTGAATGAACTACTGTTGAGGGAAGAGATTATGGCACGTCAAAGATCAGGTTTTAGTTGGTTGCAAGTTGGCGACCGCAATACTGAGTTCTTTCACGCACAGTCAACTACAAGACGTGCGTGAAACAAAATTTTGGACTTGGTGGACTCTCATGGGCAGCTGTGTGAGAGCAAGGAGTTAATACATGAGGAGGTCCAGAATTTCTATACCAATCTATATACTGCCCAGGAGGATTTGGTGATAGATGAAGTGTTGCATCATGTTCCTGTCAAGGTGAAAGCACAAGTGCTCCCTAGGTGATTTTGGTAATTCATGACAACATATCTCTTGTTGGACTAATACTTTTACCTAGTTAATTTCAGATAAGTTCAACATTGGAGTGGCATGGACATGTACAAGAGGATGTGGAACCCCTTCAAGATGCTAAAGAGAAATATTGGCAAAAGCTCAAGACTCTACATTTTCTATTTTAGTGATCCAAGATCACATTGAGTCCATAGGAAAGCCAATACTATTAAAAGGGGATGAGGTGTTGCTTAATGGCTTGCTTGCTCAAAGTGCTTAGTGATATGCTCCAAAACCCTCAGCCACTTTCTCACATCCACATATGTCCTAAACCTAAATGTCAAACTCGGCCTCACCGACTTTGTCTATCTAGCGCCACCGAGTTTCATCTTATTCAGCCACTGCCAAACCCTAGTCACTTCGGTCTCACTGATGGGATCTTGGTCTCCCCGAGATGGGCTTGCAAACTCTTTGTGGTCTATTGCAACATTTTCGGTCTAACCGAGTTTGTGCAGTCGGTCCCACCAAGTTTGCTTGACCAATCCTCTGTTTACTTATTACAAAAATCGATCTCACCGAGTTTGAGTAATCGATCAAACCGAGTTGAGGTTTTACCCTAACCCCTGCACATCGGTCCCACCGGGTTGACTATATCGGTCCCACCGAAAATCCTAACGTTCACATTTTTACCTAAATCGGTCTGACCGAGTTTGTTGATTCGGTCCCCCCGAGTTTGGGAATATGTGTGCAAAAACTAGATTTTCTGTGGAGGCTATATATATATATATATATATATATATATATATATATATATATATATATATATATATATATATAGACACACACACACACACACACACATATGTATATATATATCCCTCCACCCACTCTTCATTCGTGGAGAGAGCCATCAGAACGTCCTACACTTCCACTACCCATTTTCTGAGAGAGAACCACCTACTCATGTGTTGAGACCAAGATATTCCAATCCTACCATATGAATCCTGATCTCTAGCCTTCCCCAAGTTGCTTTCCACGCAAATCATGTTTCCACCATAGCCAAATCTGTGTGAGAGAGAGAGAGAGTTGAGTGTTGGGGAGACTATCATTTGAAGCACAAGAGCAAGGAGTTCATCAACAACACACCATCTATTACCTTTTCAAGAGTGGTGTCTCCTAGATTGGTTAGATGTCACTTGGGAGCCTCTGTCAAGATTGTGTTGTTGAACCAAGGAGTTTGTAAGGGCAAGGAGATCGCCTACTTCGTGAAGATCTACCCTAGTGAGGCAAGTCCTTTGTGGGCGATGGCCATGATGGGATAAACAAGGTTGCTTCTTCCTGGACCTTTCGTGGGTGGAGCCCTCCGTGGACTCTGCAACTGTTACCCTCCATGGGTTGTAGTCTCCATCAACGTGGATGTACGATAGCACCACCTATCAGAACCACGCCAAAAATCTCCGTGTCTCCAATTGCGTTTGCACACTCCAATCCCATCCCTTTACTTTCTTGCAAGTTGCATGCTTTACTTTCGGTTGCTCATATACTCTTTGCATGCTTGCTTGAATTGTATTGTGTATGCTTGAAATTTTGTTAATCAACCACCTCAACTTGAAAAACTTAAAAACTGCCAACTTTGTTTGTTGAGGGTCGAATCACCCCCATCTAGACACCTCTTCTCGATCCTTTCAATTGGTATTAGAGCTTTGGTCTCCATTGCTTTGGTTTAATCACCATTGGAGGAAGATGGATGAGTCTACATTGGGGAGTCTTAGACGTAGAGTGCCTATGCTTGATGGAGAGTTCTTTAGTGAGTGGAAAAATGATGCTTGGATTTTTTTCATGAATATCACTTGAACAAGTACACTACTACTCCTTGTGAACCCCTTGTTGATCCCTTGCATCCTACCCATGATGAGTCTCTTGACATGATTCGCAATCTTAGAACTATCATTCTTATCACTAGAGGATTGCCTAGAAATTTGATTGGTCACTTTGCCTACTCTTGATTGTGCTTATACTATATGAAGATTTCTTGAGGAACGATTTCCAGACTATTCATTGAAAAACTTAGATGAGATTCTTCACAAGTCAATTGCTTTGAATAAGATGAATCCCAATGACCCTAAATTTGGAGATTGTACCGATCACATGACTGGAGATAAAGATATGTTTCATGAGCTTGCTGAAAACGGCAGCCCTTGAAAGTATGTCACTTTTGGTGATAACTCAAAGGGTAAGGTGGTTGGCCTGGTAAGGTGGCCATCTCACATGACAGCTCCATACAAAATGTTATGCTTGTTGAATCTCTTGGCTATAATCTACTTTCTGTATCTAGACTAGCTGACTTTGGTTTTAATGTCCTATTTACTAAAGTAGATTGCCAAGTGTTTCGAAGAGATAATCATACAATGGTCTTTACCGGCAGACGCAGAGGTGATCTATACATTGTTGATTTCACTAAAAAGGCTCAACCTAGAATTTGCTTAATTGCTAAATCTTCCCAAGGCTGGTTGTGGCATAGACGGTTAGGTCATGTGGGCATGCGAAACCTTGACAAGCTTATTAAAGGTGATCATATCATTGGTGTTAAAGATGTCATATTTGATAAGGATAGACTTTGCAGCGCTTGCCAAGCAGAAAAATAGGTTGGAGGAAGCCACTCCGTGAAGAACATCATGACCACAAGAAGACCGCTCGAGCTACTTCACATGGATCTCTTCGGTCCCAACGCTTACAAAAGTCTCGGTGGTAACTCGTTTGGACTAGTCATCGTTGATGATTTTTTTAAGATTTACGTGGCTGTTCTTTCTCGATGATAAATCACAGGTTCAAAAGATCTTCAAAAACTTCGCTAGGAAGGCCCAAAACCAATTTGAAGTGAAGATCAAGAAGGTTCGCAGCGACAATGGAACGGAGTTCAAGAACGCCAATGTTGACACCTTTCTTGACGAAGAATGGATCTCACATGAGTTCTCGGCTACTTACACACCTCAACAAAATGGAGTTGTTGAGACGAAGAACCAGACGCTCATCAAAATGGCGAGAATGATGCTTGAAAGACGCCAAAACACTTTTGGGCAGAAGTGGTTGAGACAGCTTGTCATGCAAAGAATCGTCTATATCTTCACAAGCTACTCGTCAAGATGGCATACGAGCTCCTCACCGGTAACAAACCCCAAGTTGGATACTTTCGGGTATTCGTCTCAAAGTGTTACATTCTTGACAAGCATCATCGTTCGAAATTTGCTACTAAGTCTCATGAAGGTTTCCTACTCGGTTAAGGCTCAAAATCTCACACTTACCATGTCTACAACAATTTCACCTGAAAGGTTGAAGAGACAGTAGATGTGAAGTTTGATGAATCTAACGGCTCGCAAGTGGAGAAATTGCCAATTGATGTAGGTGACAGAGATCCTTCAGAAGAAATTCAAGACTTGTCTATCGGCAAGATTCACCCAACTGAGGTGAAGGAGGGTACCTCGTCTGTCCAAGTGGAAGCCTCAACCTCATGCCAAGGTGAACCACGAGTTGACTTGGAGGCATCCACGAGTGGGACACGTCAAGACGATGAGAACGAGGATGTACAACATGATGAACCTCGACAACCTCCATCTCCACCTCCATGGGAGAACGATCACGCCAACAACAACGAAGAAAGACAATAAGAAGAACAAGACAATGAAGAGGATGTTCCACCCCGACCCAAACAAAAGCTATCATGAGTTCAAGCAAGAGTCTCAAGAGATCCCATCGAACAAATCTTTGATGACATTCAAACCGGGAGAATTACTCGCTCTAAAACTCATTTGGTTAACTTTTGTGAACATTACTCATTCATTTCTAGCATTCAACCTATGAAGGTTGAAGAAGCATTGGAGGATCTGGATTGGATAAATGCCATGCACGAAGAGCTACACAACTTTGAGAGGAACCAAGTATGGACGTTGGTTGAGAAGCCCGATGAGAAGCACAATGTTATTGGAACCAAATGGGTGTTTCGGAACAAGCAAGATGAAGATGGAAAAGTTGTATGCAACAAGGCTCGTCTCGTTGCTCATGGCTACATTCAAGTTGAAGGTATGGACTATGGTGAGACTTATGCCCCTGTTGCTAGACTTGAGTCCATTCACATCTTACTTGCCTATGCCAATCATCATGACATTATCTTATATCAAATGGACATCAAAAATGCTTTTCTTAATGGTGAAATTGAGGAGGAAGTTTATGTTAAACAACATCCTGGCTTTGTTAATCCTAAGAAACCCGACCATGTTTACAAACTTCACAAAGCTCTTTATGGTCTTAAGCAAGCTCCTAGATCTTGGTATAAATGCTTGACTAAGTTTCTTCTTAATAAAGGGTTTGAAATTGGTAAAATTGATTCTACACTCTTTACCAAAAGGGTTAATGGAGAATTATTTGTGTGCCAAATTTATGTTGATGATATCATATTTGGATCAACTAATCCTCATTTTAGTGAGAAGTTTGGGAAGCTTATGTCGGAGAAGTTTGAGATGTCTATGATGAGTGAACTCAAGTTCTTTCTTGGTTTCCAAATTAAACAAACTAAGGAGGGAACCTTTATCTCTCAAACTATGTATACCAAGGACTTATTCAAGAAGTTCAACATGCAAGAATGCAAAGGTATGAATACCCCCATGCCTACTAGTGGACATCTTGACTTGACAAAGGATGGAGAACCGGTTGACCAAAAGGTTTACCGCTCTATGTGTTGGAAATATGCCCTAGAGGGAATAATAAAATGATTATTATTATATTTCCTTCTTCATGATAATTGTCTATTATTCATGCTATAATTGTATTAACCGGAAACAGTGATACATGTGTGAATACATAGACCACAACATGTCCCTAGTGAGCCTCTAGTTGACTAGATCGTTGATCAACAGATGGTCATGGTTTCCTGACTATGGACAGTGGATGTCATTGATAACGAGATCACATCATTAGGAGAATGATGTGATGGACAAGGCCCAATCCTAAGCATAGCACAAGATCGTGTAGTTCGTTTGCTAGAGATTTTCCAATGTCAAGTATCTTTTCCTTAGACCATGAGATCGTGTAACTCCTGGATACCGTAGGAGTGCTTTGGGTGTGCCAAACGTTACAATGTATCTGGGTGACTATAAAGGTGCACTACAGGTATCTCCGAAAGTGTCTGTTGGGTTGGCACGAATCGAGACTGGAATTTGTCACTCCGTATGACGGAGAGGTATCTCTTGGCCCACTCGGCAACGCATCATCATAATGAGCTCAATGTGACTAAGTGGTTAGTCATGGGATCATGCATTATGTAACGAGTAAAGTGACTTTCCGGTAATGAGATTGAACGAGGTATTGGGATACCGATGATCGGATCTCGGGCAAGTAACGTACTGATTAACAAAGGGAATTGTATACGGGATTACTTGAATCCTCGACATCATGGTTCATCCGATGAGATCATCATGGAACATGTGGGAGCCAACATGGGTATCCAGATCCCGCTGTTGGTTATTCGCCGGAGAGCTGTCTCGGTCATGTTTGCGTGATTCCCCAACCCGTAGGGTCTACACACTTAAGGTTCGATGACGCTAGGGTTATTAGGAAGACTTGTATGTGATTACTAAATGTTTTTCGGAGTCCCGTATGAGATCCCGGATGCCACGAGGAGTTCCGAAATGGTTCGGCGGTGAATATTTATATATGGGAAGTTGTCATACGGTCACCGAAAAAGTTCGGGGGCATACCGATATTGTATCAGGGCCACTGGAGGGGTTCCGGGGGTCCACCGGGAGGGGCCACCTCTCTCGGAGGGCCTCATGGGCCGTAGTGGGAAGGGAACCAGCCCTTGGAGGGCTGGGCGCATCCCCCCTTGGGCCCATGCGCCTAGGGTTTGGGGGGAAACCCTAGAGGGGGCGCCCCCCTTGCTTGGGGGGGCAAGCCCCCTCCCCTTGCCCCCCCTCTAGATCTCATCTAGAGGGGGCCGCCCCCCTTCCCACTCCTCCTATAAATAGAGGGGCGAGGGGAGGGCTGCAGGACATCACCTAAGGCGCAGCCCCTCCCCTCCCCAACACCTCTCCTCCTCCGCAAGAGCTTGGCGAAGCCTCGTGCTGCTGTTGGAGCTCTCTTCCTCAACCTCTCCCTCCTCCTTGCTGGATCAAGGCGCGGGAGACGTCACCGGGCTGCACGTGTGTTGAACGCGGAGGTGCCGTTGTTCGGCGCTAAGATTGGAGTCCACCGCGATCTGAATCGCTTCGAGTACGACTCCCTCATCCGCGTTCTTGTAACGCTTCCGTCTTGCGGTCTTCAAGGGTATGAAGATGCACTCTCCTCTCTCGTTGCTAGTTGCTCCATAGATTGTTCTTGGTGATGCATAGAAAAAAAAATTATTTTCTGCAACGATCTCCAACAGTGGCATCATGAGCTAGGTCTATGCGTAGTTTCTATGCACGAGTAGAACACAATTATGTTGTGGGCGTAGATTTTGTCAATTTACTTGCCACTACTAGTCTTATCTTGTTTCGGCGGTATAGTGGGATGAAGTGGCCCGGACCGACCTTACATGTATGCTTACGTGAGACAGGTTCCATCGACTGACATGCACTAGTTACATAAGGTGGCTAGCGGGTGTCTGTCTCTCCCACCTTAGTCGGATCGGATTTGCTGAAAAGGGTCCTTATGAAGGGTAAATAGAAATTGGCATATCACGTTGTGATTTTGACATAGGTAAGAAACGTTCTTGCTAGAACCCTATTGCAGTCACGTAAAAACATGCAACAACAATTAGAGGACGTCTAACTTGTTTTTGCAGCATATGCCTTGTGATGTGATATGGCCAAAAGGATGTGATGAATGACATATATGTGATGTATGATATTGATCATGTTCTTGTAATAGGAATCACGACTTGCATGTCGATGAGTATGACAACCGGCAGGAGCCATAGGAGTTGTCTTAATTATTGTATGACATGCGTGTCATTGAATAACGCCATGTAATTACTTTACTTTATTGCTAAACCGTTAGCCATAGTAGTAGAAGTAATCGTTGGCGTGACAACTTCATGAAGACACGATGATGGAGATCATGATGATGGAGATCATGGTGTCATGCCGGTGATGATGATGATCATGGCACCCCGAAGATGGGGATCAAAAGGAGCAAAATGATATTGGCCATATCATGTCACTATTTGATTGCATGTGATGTTTATCATGTTTTTGCATCTTATTTGCTTAGAACGACGGTAGTAAATAAGATGATCCCTCATAATAATTTCAAGAAAATGTTCCCCCTAATTGTGCATCGTTGCGAAAGTTCGTTGTTTCGAAGCACCACATGATGATCGGGTGTGATAGATTCTAACATTCACATACAACGGGTGTAAGACAGATTTACACATGCAAAAACACTTAGGTTGACTTGACGAGCCTAGTATGTACAAACATGGCCTCGGAACACAAGAGACCGAAAGGTCGAACATGAGTCGTATAGAAGATACAATCAACATGAAGATGTTCTCCGATGATGACTAGTCCGTCTCACGTGATGATCGGACACGACCTAATTGACTCGGATCATGGATCACTTAGATGACTAGAGGGATGTCTATCTGAGTGGGAGTTCATGAAATAATTTGATTAGATGAACTTAATTATCATGAACTTAGTCTAAAACTTTTGCAATATGTCTTGTAGATCAAATGGCCCATGCTAATGTTGCCCTCAACTTCAACGCATTCCTAGAGAAAACCAAGCTGAAAGACGATGGCAACAACTATACGGACTGGGTCCGGAACTTGAGGATCATCCTCATAGCTGCCAAAATAGCATATGTCCTAGATGCACCGCTACGTGAAGCACCCGTTTTCCCAGCAACTCAAGATGTTATGAACACCTAGCAGTCGCGTAGTGATGATTACTCCCTGGTTCAGTGTGGCATGCTTTACAGCTTAGAACCGGGGCTCCAAAAACATTTTGAGTAGCACGGAGCATATGAGATGTTCCAAGAGCTGAAAATGGTTTTCCAAGCTCATGCCCGGGTCGAGAGATATGAAGTCTCCGACAAGTTCTACAGTTGTAAGATGGAAGAGAATAGTCTGTCAGCGAGCACATACTCAAAATGTCTGGGTTGCACAACCGCTTGTCTCAGCTGGGGGTTAACCTCCGGGATGACGCGGTCATTGACAGAATCCTTCAGTCGCTCCCACCTAGCTACAAGAGCTTTGTGATGAACTACAATATGCAGGGGATGCTGAAAACTATTCCTGAGGTATTTTCAATGCTAAAATCAACGGAGGTAGAAATAAAAAAGGAACATCAAGTGTTGATGGTCAATAAAACCACTAGTTTCAAAAAAGGCAAGGGTAAGAAGAACTTCAAGAAGGACGGCAAGGGAGTTGCCGCGCCCGGTAAGCCAGTTGCCGGGAAGAAGCCAAAGCACGGAACCAAACCTGAGACTGAGTGCTTTTATTGCAAGGGGAACGGTCATTGGAAGCGGAACTGCCCCAAGTACTTAGCCGATAAGAAGGCCGACAACACCAAAGGTATATGTGATATACATGTTATCGATGTGTACCTTACCAGTACTCATAGTAGCTCCTGGGTATTTGATACCGGTGCGGTTGCTCATATTTGTAACTCAAAACAGGAGCTGCGGAATAAGCGGAGACTGGCGAAGGACGAGGTGACGATGCACGTTGGGAATGGTTCCAAGGTCGATGTGATCGCCGTCGGCATGCTACCTACATTTACCTACGGGATTAGTTTTAAACCTCAATAATTGTTATTTAGTGCCAGCTTTGAGCATGAACATTGTATCTGGATCTCGTTTAATACGAGATGGCTACTCATTTAAATCCGAGAATAATGGTTGTTCTATTTATATGAGAGATATGTTTTATGGTCATGCCCCGCTGGTCAATGGTTTATTCTTAATGAATCTCGAACGTGATGTTACACATATTCATAGTGTGAATACCAAAAGATGTAAGATTGATAATGATAGTTCCACATATCTGTGGCACTGCCGCCTTTGTCACATTGGTGTCAAACGCATGAAGAAGCTCCATACAGATGGACTTTTGGAGTCTCTTGATTTCGAATCATTTGACACGTGCGAACCATGCCTCATGGGAAAAATGACCAAGACTCCGTTCTCCAGAACAATGGAGTGAGCAACCAACTTATTGGATATTATACATAATGATGTGTGCGATCCAATGAGCGTTGAGGCTCGCGGTGGCTATCGTTATGTTCTCATCCTCACTGATGACTTAAGTAGATATGGGTATGCCTACTTGATGAAACATAAGTCTGAGACCTTTGAAAAGTTCAAGGAATTTCAGAATGAGGTAGAGAATCAACGTGACAGAAAAATAAAGTTCTTATGATCAGATCGTGGGGGAGAATATTTAAGTCACGAGTTTGGTACGCACTTAAGGAAATGTGGAATCGTTTCACAAATCACGCCGCCTGGAACACCTTGGCGTAACGGTGTGTCCGAACGTCGTAATCGCACTCTATTGGATATGGTGCGGTCTATGATGTCTCTTACCGATTTACCGCTATCATTTTGGGGATACACTTTAGAGACAACTACATTCACTTTAATAGGGCACCGTCTAAATCCGTTGAGACGACACCGTATGAATTATGGTTTAGAAAGAAACCTAAGCTGTTGTTTCTAAAAGTTTGGGGGTGCGATGCTTATGTCAAGAAACTTCAACCTGAAAAGCTCGAACCCAAGTCAGAAAAATGCGTCTTCATAGGATACCCTAAGGAAACAATTGGGTATACCTTCTACCTCAGATCCGAATGCAAGATCTTTGTTGCCAAGAATGGGTCCTTTCTGGAGAAAGGGTTTCTCTCGAAAGAAGTAAGTGGGAGGAAGGTGGAACTTGATGAAGTACTACCTCTTGAACCGGTAAGTAGCGCATCTCAGGAAGATGTTCCTGTGGTGCCTGCACCGACTGGAGAGGAAGTTAATGATGATGATCAAGGTACTTCGGATCAAGTTACTACTGAACTTCGTAGGTCCACAAGGACACATTCCACACCAGAATGGTATGGCAACCCTGTCCTAGAAATCATGTTGTTAGACAACGGTGAACCTTCGAACTATGAAGAAGCGATGGCGGGCCCAGATTCCAACAAATGGCTTGAAGCCATGCAGTCCGAGATAGGATCCATGTATGAAAACAAAGTATGGACTTTGACAGACTTGCCCGATGATCGGCAAGCGATAGAAAACAAATGGATCTTTAAGAAGAAGACGGACGCGGATGGTAATGTTACCATCTATAAGGCTCGACTTGTCGCAAAGGGTTATCGACAAGTTCAAGGGGTTGACTACGATGAGAACTTCTCACCCGTAGCGAAGCTGAAGTCCGTCTAAATCATGTTACCAATTGCCGCATACTATGATTATGAGATATGGCAAATGGACGTCAAAACGGCATTCCTTAACGGCTATCTTAAGGAAGAGTTGTATATGATGCATCCGGAAGGTTTTGTCGATCCTAAGAATGCTAACAAGGTATGCAAGCTCCAGCGATCCATTTATGTGCTGGTGCAAGCTTCTCGGAGTTGGAACATTCGCTTTGATGAAATGATCAAAGCATTTGGGTTTATGTAGACGTATGGAGAAGCCTGCGTTTACAAGAAAGTGAGTGGGAGCTCTGTAGCATTTCTCATATTATATGTGGATGACATACTTTTGATGGGAAATGATATAAAACTTTTGGATAGCAGAAAGGCCTACTTGAACAAGTGTTTTTCAATGAAGGACCTTGGAGAAGCTGCTTATATATTAGGCATCAAGATCTATAGAGATAGATCGAGACGCCTCATAGGTCTTTCACAAAGCACATACCTTGACAAGATATTGAAGAAGTTCAATATGGATCAGTCCAAGAAGGGGTTCTTGCCTGTGTTGGAAGGTGTGAAATTGAGCTCGGCTCAATCCCTGACCACGGCAGAAGATAAAGAAAAGATGAGTGTCATCCCCTATGCCTCGGCTATACAGTCTATTATGTATGCCATGCTGTGTACCAGACCTGATGTAAACCTTGACGTAAGTTTGGTACACCAAAGTAATCCCGGCATGGAACACTGGATAGCAGTCAAGAATATCCTGAAGTACCTGAAAAGGACTAAGGATATGTTTCTCGTTGATGGAGGTGACAGAGAGCTCGTCATAAAGGGTTACGTCGATGCTAGCTTCGACACAGATCAGGATGACTCCAAGTCACAAACCGGATACGTGTATATTTTGAATGGTGAGGCAGTAAGCTGGTGCAACAGCAAGAAAAGCGTCGTGGCGGGATCTACATGTGAAGCGGAGTACATGGCAGCCTCGGAGGCAGTGCATGAAGCAATCTTGATGAAGGAGTTCATCATCGACCTAGGAGTTATTCCCAATGCGTCGGGGCCGATCACTCTCTTCTATGACAACACTGGAGCTATTGCCCTTGCCAAGGAGCCCAGGTTTCACAAGAAGACCAGGCACATCAAGCGTCGCTTCAACTCCATTCGTGAAAATGTTCAAGATGGAGACATAGATATTTGCAAAGTGCATACGGATCTGAATGTCGCAGATCCGTTGACTAAACCTCTTCCGCGAGCAAAACATGATCAACATCGAAACTCTATGGGTGTTCGATTCATCATAGTGTAACTAGATTATTGACTCTAGTGCAAGTGGGAGACTGTTGGAAATATGCCCTAGAGGCAATAATAAAATGATTATTATTATATTTCCTTGTTCATGATAATTGTCTATTATTCATGCTATAATTGTATTAACCGGAAACAGTGATACATGTATGAATACATAGACCACAACATGTCCCTAGTGAGCCTCTAGTTGACTAGCTCGTTGATCAACAGATGGTCATGGTTTCCTGACTATGGACATTGGATGCATTGATAATGAGATCACATCATTGGGAGAATGATGTGATGGACAAGACCCAATCCTAAGCATAGCACAAGATCGTGTAGTTCGTTTGCTAAAGATTTTCTAATGTCAAGTATCAGTTCCTTAGACCATGAGATTGTGTAACTCCCGGATACCGTAGGAGTGCTTTGGGTGTGCCTAACGTCACAACATAACTGGGTGACTATAAAGGTGCACTATAGGTATCCCCAAAAGTGTCTGTTGGGTTGGCATGAATCAAGGCAGGAATTTTTCACTCCGTATGACGGAGAGGTATCTCTGGGCCCACTCGGTAATGCATCATCATACTGATCTCAATGTGACTAAGTGGTTAGTTACTGGATCATGCATTATGTAACGAGTAAAGTGACTTGCCGGTAACGAGATTGAACGAGGTATTGGGATACCGACGATCAGATCTCGGGCAAGTAACGCACCGATTGACAAAGGGAACTGTATACGGGATTACTTGAATCCTCGAAATCGTGGTTCATCCGATGAGATCATCATGGAACATGTGGGAGCCAACATGGGTACCTAGATCTCGCTATTGGTTATTGGCCGGAGAGCTGTCTCGGTCATGTCTGCGTGATTCCCGAACCCGTAGGGTCTACACACTTAAGGTTCGATGACGCTAGGGTTATTAGGACAACTTGTATGTGATTAATGAATGTTGTTCGGAGTCCTGGATGAGATCACGGACATCACGAGGAGTTCTGGAATGGTTCGGAGGCGAAGATTTACATATGGGAAGTTTTCATATGGTCACCGGAAAAGTTCAGGGGCATACCAGTATCGTATCGGGGCCAACCGAGGTGTTCCGGGGGTCCACCGGGAGGGGCCACCTCTCTCGGAGGGCCTCATGGGCCGTAGTGGGAAGGGAACCAGCCCTTGGAGGGCTGGGCGCATCCTCCCCCCTTGGGCCCATCCGCCTAGGGTTTGGGAGGAAACCCTAGAGGGGCGCCCCCCTTGCTTGGGGGGCAAGCCCCCTCCCCTTGCCCCCCCTCTAGATCTCATCTAGAGGGGGCCGACCCCCTTCCCCCTCCTCCTATAAATAGAGGGGAGAGGGGAGGGCTGCAGGACAACACCCAAGGTGCAGCCCCTCCCCTCCCCAACACCTCTCCTCCTCCGTAAGAGCTTGGCGAAGCCCTGCCGGAGTACTGGCTCTCCATCACCACCACGCCGTCGTGCTGCTGTTGGAGCTCTCTTCCTCAACCTCTCCCTCCTCCTTGCTGGATCAAGGTGCAGGAGATGTCACCGGGCTGCACGTGTGTTGAACGCGGAGGTGCCGTTGTTCGGCGCTAAGATCAGAGTCCACCGCGATCTGAATCTCTTCGAGTACGACTCCCTCATCCACGTTCTTGTAATGCTTCCGTCTCGCGGTCTTCAAGGGTATGAAGATGCACTCCTCTCTCTCTCTCTCGTTGCTAGTTGCTCCATAGATTGTTCTTGGTGATGCATAGAATTTTTTTTATTTTCTACAACGATCTCCAACACTATAATTGGTTCATTGTTATATCTATGTGCCTCCCGTCCCGATATCATGCTAAGTGTGTGCATGTGTGCATGATATAAAGTAGCCCCCAAAGAGTGTCATCTTAAGGCTGTGAAAAGGATAGTGAGATACTTAATACATACACCAAATTTTGGCATTTGCTATCCTAAGAGGTCTTCTTTTGATCTTGTTGGCTACTCCGACTCGGACTATGCCGGTGACAAGGTCGATAGAAAGTCCACTTCGGGTACTTGTCAATTTCTTGGTAGATCTCTTGTGTCTTGGTCCTCCAAGAAACAAAACTCGGTATCCTTATCCACTGCCGAAGCGGAATACATTGTCGCTGGTTCATGTTGTGCTCAATTACTTTGGATGACCCAAACTCTTAAAGATTATGGGATATATGTGAAATATTTTCCATTGCTTTGCGACAATGGGAGTGCTATTAAGATTTCTCATAATCCCGTGCAACATTCTCGAACTAAGCATATTGAAGTTCATCACCATTTCATTCGAGATCATATTGCTAAGGGAGATATCAATCTTAAGCATGTCCGTACCGACAAGCAATTGGCGGATATATTCACTAAACCACTTGATGATAAAGTGTTTTGGAGGTTGAGAGGTGAATTGAACATCAGTGATGCCTCAAATTTGGAGTAGAAACTCTATGTGGATGCATGCAAGGCATGAGCCTTACTATGACTAATCCTTGACCATTCTCTTATGATGATGATCATATGTCTTGGATACTCTTGTACTCTTGCATGCTATCTAACCCTTGTAGGTACTTGGACGAACCCAACTCTATGAGATTGCAACTCAATCACATTTTAAGCAATCTCTACATCTCCAAGTCTCTACAAAATGGTGGATGAAGATAAGGAAGCACAAATCCATTCAATATATCCTTTTACAAATTCCTTATATTAAATTTCAATTGATATCAAATTTTGTGATTGTCACTTTGGATACACAAGTGCTCTTCCTTGCAAGACTAACCCATGTAGGAAGATGAACTTCAACTACAAGTGGAGCTCTCAACTCTTGATGATCTACATCAACTTGAGCACCCTACACAAGTTCAACTACATGACCAAGTTCATCACCACCACCCAAGGTATGTTATTCCATCTTAGAGAAGCTTAACCCCAAGATATGGGTCAAAGCAACTCAACAAGATGAGAATACATCAAAATGCTTAAACGGAAAAATGGCAACCCCATTTTGAGCTTAAACGATGAGTATGACCTATGATCAAGTGTCTTCACTTGACTCCTAAGTCAATATACTCTAACATATAGGTGACTTTGTTGCCGACCAATTCTAGATGAAGTTCTCTGTCGTTTCTCTGTGTTCCTGCATTTGTCTCATGCATGCTAGTTCCCCTTTCAAAAAAAACTTCATCTAGATTTCTTTTGTTTTCTTTTCTCTGTTATTTTCTACATTTCCCTGCATCCAATTCATTGCAAATCATTTAGTTGATTCCTTGCATATCCTTGTAGGATCTTATTTGCCTAGTGAGCTGAGGTGACAAGAAGTTACTCTCTGGGTTGAACGCGGTCTCACCAGGTTGATTTCTTGGGCTGAACCGAATCAACTCGGTGCCACCGATTGCAACCACTCGGTGCTACCGATTACAGTCCTGAGACAAAATATGTGTCACTTGCATTCTGCATATTTGTCCCAGCTCCACTCTTTGTAACTTGTCCTCTAACAACATCACTATTACACGTGGCTTTGAAATGTGACTCCAGGACCAAGCCTACTTGACTCATGCTCCAGAAGTCCCTTCTTGGAAATTGATGTCAAAGGGGGAGAGAGAGAGCACATCAAAGATTATCACATAAGAGAGAATGCACTCATAAAAGCTTCTCTTTATGCTCTTACTCTTAAGAGGAAGGTTGTCTCATGTCTTCAAGAGGGGAAAGACATGATAGTATATGTTATGACCTTTTCTTGCTCTGGTTATTTTCTTGTTTGGTCTGATTTTCTACTACCCTATCTACTCCCATTATCCCATTTCAGATTCAGGGGGAGAAAGACATCTAAGGGAAGAAAATCTTTGGAATTAATTGCATATCTTTATTCTTGGGGACATGTCAATATCCAAATAGAGTACCTAGTACTCACACTCTACATGTCATCCCAGTCTTGGTATTCTTGTGTGAAAGGATCAAGAAGAGGTGTCTAGAGGGGGGGTGATTAGACACTAAGTGAGAAAAGTTGCAGTTTTTAATTCCTTTAAGTTGAAGTGGAGTTTTGGCACAAGTTTAACATTCACAATACATGTCAAGCAAGCATGCAAAGAGTATATGAGCAGCGGAAAGTAAATCATGCAAATTGCAAGAATGTAAGGGATGGGATTGGAGTGTGCAAACGCAATTTGGAGACACGGAGATTTTTGAGACGTGGTTCCGATAGGTGGTGCTATCGTACATCCACGTTGATGGAGACTTCAGCCCACGAAAGTTAACGGCTGCGCGAGTCCACGGACGGCTCCACCCACGAAGGGTCCACGAAGAAGAAACCTTGTCTATCCCACCATGGCCGTCGCCCACGAAGGACTTGCCTCACTAGGGTAGATCTTTACGAAGTAGGCGATCTCCTTGCCCTTACAAACTCCTTGGTTCAACTCCACAATCTTGTCGGAGGCTCCCAAGTGATACCTAGCCAATCTAGGAGACACCACTCTCCAAGAAGTAACAAATGGTGTGTTGATGATGAACTCCTTGCTCCTGTGCTTCAAATGATAGTCTCCCCAACAATCAACTCTCTCTCACAGGATTTGGATTTGGTGGAAAGAATATTTGAGTGGAAAGCAACTTAGGGAAGGCTAGAGATCAAGATTCATATGGTAGGAATGGAATATTTTGACCTCAACACAAGTGTAGGTGGTTCTCTCTCAAAAAACGTATGTTGGAAGTGTAGGCATGTTCTGATGGCTCTCTCCACGAATGAAGAGTGGGTGGAGGGGTATATATAGCCTCCACACAAAATCTAACCGTTACACACAACTTACCGATCTCGTTGGGACCGGATCGTGAAACTCGGTCGGACCGATTTAGTAAATAATGTGACCGTTAGGATTTTCGGTGGGACCGATATGGTTAGGATCAGGACATAATGTAATCTCGGTGAGACCGATTACACAAACTCGGTGAGACCGATTTTGGTAATAAGCTAACCAGAGAGTTGGTCAGGCAAACTCGGTGGGACCGATTCGCTCATCTCGGTTGGACCGAAACGTTACGAAAGGGAAACAAAGAGTTTGCATTGCAATCTCGGCGGGACCGATTGCATACTTCGGTGGGACCGAAATTATTGCAATGGGCAACAGAGAGTTTGCAATCCCATCTCGGTGAGACCGAGATCCCTATCGGAGAGACCGATTTGGTTAGGTTTGTGGCAGTGGCTATGTTAAGAGAACTCGGTGGCGCCAGATAGAAAGAATCGGTGGGGTCGAGTTTTACTTTTGGTTTGGGACATATGTGGATGTGAGAAAGTGGTTGAGGGTTTTGGAGCATATCACGAAGCACTTTGAGCAAGCAAGCCATTAAGCAACACCTCATCCCCTCTTAATAGTATTGGCTTTTCCTATGGACTCAATGTGATCTTGGATCGCTAAAAGTAAAATGTAGAGTCTTGTGCTTTGAGCTTGAGCAAATCCGTTGTCCTTAGCATCTTGAAGGGGTTTCACATCCTCTAGTCCATGCCACTCCATTGTTGAACTTATCTGAAACATACTAGGTAAAAGTATTAGTCCAACAAGAGATATGTTGACATTAATTACCAAAATCACCCAGGGAGCACTTGTGCTTTCAATCTCCCCATTTTTGGTAATTGATGACAACATACATCAAAGCTTTGGACAGACATGTAACATGCATAGGCTCCCCCTACATGTATGCAATCATGTAAATATGGAATATAGGAGCATGTAAATGCACAAGCATGACAGAGTAAGCAATGTGTTACATGTATCTTGGCTATATGCATCAGAGCAAATGATGTGAATATTTGAAATGTACCTTCATGCTCATGAGTCCTTCTTGCAAACAGTATGTACATCAGCAAGAATTCCTCATACACATGACTGTGATGCATATACTTACCTTGTGGTCTTGAGTTGGCTTAGGATGGAATGAACCTGCATAAACAAGGTTAGATAATTCAAATACACCTACTAGCCAGAGCAAACAAAAGAAACCACAAGAGTACCAAGACTGGGATGACATGTAGAGATGAGTACTGATTACCCCATTGGATATAGACATGTCCCCAAAGGTAAAGATGTGCAATGAATTCAAGGATTTCCTTCCTTTAGATGTCTTGCTCCCCTGAATCTAGCATGGGATACTAGGAGAAGATAAGGAACAGAAAATCAGAGCAAAGAAAAAAGAAAACAGAGCTAATGCAATCAAATATGAACATGTCTTTCCCCTCTTAAAGACATGTGACTTCTCTCCTCTTGAACACCAGGCATCTGGGGTCCTTGAAGATTACTCTCTCCCCCTGAGTATTTTCTCCCCCTATAGATATGATTAAGCTTTGATGTGATCTCTCTCCCCCCCTTTGACATCAATTTCCAAGAAGGGTTCTTCAGGAATTTTGTTACAAATGGGGTTGGTCCTTGAGGCACAAAACAAAGCAGCAAGGCGAAAGTGATGCTGGTAGAGGACAAGAATCATTGAGTGGAGCTAGATCAAAGAGAATACAGGAACAAGTGGCAAGTTGTCTTTCCTACTGTAAAATCGGTGGCACCAAGTTGTGTGCTTCGGTTGCACCGAAAGGTTTCGGTTGGACTGAAGACGACAAATCGGTGTGACTGAGTTCATGACAGAGAAAACACTTGTCACCTCAGCTCACTAGACAAGTAAGATCTTCACAAGGATTTGCAAGGAATTGGATGCAGGGAATGCGGAACACAAAGAAAAATAAATGAAATCTAGATGAAGTTGTTTTTTTAAAGGGGAAACAAATATGCATGAGACAAATGCAAGAGCACAGAAAAGAACACAAGATAACTTCATCTAGAATTGGTCGACGACAAAGTCACCTATGTTAGAGTATATTGACATAGGAGTCAAGTGAGATCACTTGATCATAGGTCATACTCATCATTTAAGCTCAAAATGGGGTTACCATTTTTCGCTTAAGCATTTTGATGTATTCACATCTTGTTGAGTTGCTTTGACTCATGACTTGGAGTAAAGCTTCTCTAAGATGGCATATCATACCTTGGGTGGTGGTGTTGATCGTGATCATGTAGTTGAATTTGTGTGGATTGCTCAAAGTTGATGTAGCTCATCAAGTGTTGGCAGATCCACTTGGAATTTGAGTTAATCTACCTACATGGGTTAGTTTTGCAAGGAAGAGCACTTGTGTATCTAGAATGACAATCATGAAACTCAACATAGAATTTGTCAAAGGATATGTTTGAATGGTTTCGTGCTTCCTTGTCTTCAACCACCATTGTGTAGAGACTTGGTGATGTAGAGATTGCTCAAGATGTGAGTGTGTTGCAATCTCATAGATTTAGATTCATCCAAGTACCTACACGGGTTAGATAGCAGGCAAGGGTGTAAATATATCCAAGACACAAGGTTATCATCATAAGATAAATATCAAGGATTAGTCATAGGCTCATGCCTTGCATGTATCCAAATGGAGTTCCTACTCCAAGTTTGAAGCATCAATGATGTTCAATTCACCTCTCAACCTGCAAAACACTTTTTCATCATGTGGTTTAGTGAATATGTCCGCTAATTGCTTATCAGTGCGAACATGCTTAAGATTAATGTCCCCTTTGGCAACGTGATCTCGAATGAAATGATGACGAACTTCAATATGCTTAGTTCGAGAGTGTTGCACGGGATTGTGAGCAATCTTGATAGCACTTTCATTGTCACAAAGCAATGGAACATGTTTCACATATATCCCATAATCTTTAAGAGTTTGGGTCATCCAAAGTAATTGAGCACAACATGAACCAGCGGCAATGTACTCCGCTTCGGCGGTGGATAAGGATACCGAGTTTTGTTTCTTGGAGGACCAAGACACAAGAGGTCTACCAAGAAATTGACAAGTACCCTAAGTGGACTTTCTATCAACCTTGTCATTGGCATAGTCCGAGTCGGAGTTGCCAACAAGATTAAAATAGGCCCTCTTTGGATACCAAATGCCAAAATTTGGTGTATGGATTAAGTATCTCACTATCCTTTTCACGGCCTTAAGATGACATTCTTTAGGAGCCGCTTGATATCGTGCACACATGCACACACTTAGCATAATATCGGGACGAGAGGCACATAGATATAACAATGAACCAGTCATGGAGCGGTAAACCTTTTGATCAACCGGTTCACCATCTTTGGTCAAATCAAGATGTCCACTGGTAGGCATGGGAGTAGTCATACCTTTGGATTCTTGCATATTGAACTTCTTGAATAAGTCTTTGGTGTACTTTGTTTGAGAGACAAAGGTACCTTCCTTAGTTTGCTTTATTTGCAAACCGAGAAAGAATTTGAGTTCACTCATCATAGACATCTCAAACTTCTCTGGCATTAGCTTTCCAAACTTCTCACTAAAGTGAGGGTTAGTCAAACCAAATATAATATCATCAACATAGATTTGGCACACAAATAGTTCTCCATTAACCCTTTTAGTAAAAAGTGTAGAACCAATTTTTCCAATTTCAAAGCCTTTTTCAATAAGGAACTTGGTCAAGTATTTATACCACACTCTAGGAGCTTGTTTAAGACCATAAAGAGCTTTGTGAAGTTTGTAAACATGATTAGGTTTCTTAGGATTGACAAATCCGGGAGGTTGCTTAACATAAACTTCCTCCTCTATTTCACCATTTAGAAAAGCACTTTTAATGTCCATTTGGTACAAGGTGATATCATGGTGATTAGCATAGGCAAGTAAGATGCGAATGGACTCAAGTCTAGCAACAGGGGCGTATGTCTCACCATAGTCCATACCTTCGACTTGAGTGTAGCCTTGGGCTACAAGACGTGCTTTGTTGCGAACTACTTGTCCATCTTCATCTTGCTTGTTACGAAACACCCATTTGGTACCGATGATGTTGTGGTTGTTGTCGGGCTTCTCGACCAATGTCCACACTTGGTTTCTCTCAAAGTTGTGTAGCTCTACATGCATGGTGTTTATCCAATCCGTATCTTCCAATGCTTCTTCAACCTTCATAGGTTCAATGCTAGAGATGAATGAATAGTGTTCACAAAAGTTAGCTAAACGAGTTTTAGAGCGAGTGATTCTCCTGGTTTGGATATCATTGTAGATTTGCTCGACGGGATGGTCTTTAGCAACTCTTACTCGAACTCATGACAGCTTTTGCTTGGATCTTGGTGGCACATCTTCTTCATCTTGTTCTTCTTCTTGGCCTTCTTCATTGTTGACGTTGTCGTTCTCTTGTCATGGTGGAGAAGGAGGTTGTTGATGTTCATCTTGGTGTACACTGGAAAAAAAATACACTTCCATGATGATACGTGTTTGTCACAGTAGGTCGCGTTTTTTGTCATGCATGTACATCCATGACAAATTTATGACAGAATCAAGATAGTCATACCTGTGCTGTCATAGAAGTGTTCCATGACATTACCAAAATTATCATCACGGAAGTGTCCACTTCCATGACGATAAATCGCGCATCACAGAAGTGCTTTCGTCAAGGGTGACCGACACGTGGCATCCACCGTAACGGAACACCGTTAAGCTATCGGGTCGGATTTTGGATCCGATAACCCGTTAACAGCCATGACCAATGCCGATTTTCCACGTGTAAAATTCTCATTGGCTGACGGATCCACGTGTCAGCTCCGCGTTGGCACAGGTGTCACTCATCCAACGATCGAGATGGGCCTATGATATGTTGACATGTGGACCGGCCCAAAAGTGGCCCACAAAGTTTGAATGGGCCGGCCCAACCGAAGGCCCATAAGATTTAGCAGACCATAATGGGCGGCCCAGCTAAAGGCCCACAAAATTTAGCGGACCATAATGGGCCGGCCCAGCTAAAGGCCCACAAGATTTTGCGGACCACAATGGGCCGGCCCAGCTAAAGGCCCACAAGATTCTGCAGACCATAATGGGTCGACCCATCTAAAGGCCCAACATTCTCTATCAAATCGGCCTGTCAACGGCCTGGTCTAAACTTGTCATCAATGCGGCCCATGGTCACTTCTGGCCCGTTAACAGTCCGCTAAGTAATTGGGCCAAATTACGGCCCGGCGTATTTCCGGCCTGTTAAAGGTCCGACTTCATTTGGGCCCATTTACAGGCCATCAAAACTTTCGGCCCATAAACGACCGTGAAGGATTTGGGTCATATTCGGCCATGTCTGTCATTCGGCCTGTTAGAGGCCCACTATAGATTTGGCCCACTTTCGGCCTATTGTCATTTTCGGCCCGTTAACGCCGGACGTAAACCATGGGCCATATGTGGCCCAACGTCATATCAGGCCCATTAACGGCCCATATAAAAATGACGATAATCTAGCCCGACCGAAGTTCCGGCCTGTTAAAGGCCCGTGTATTAGGTCGACGCATTTACGGCCCGTCCGAATTTCGGCCTGTCAAATATCCGCATCGTAAATGGGCCACCATTTCGGCCTACTAAGTCGAGGGGGTTATTTGGCACAATTAGGGCCCAATCTCACTTTCAGCCTATTAAAGGCCCATGTTTTTTATGGGCTCGACATATTTACACCTATAAACAGCCTACTTTTACTGAGGGCCCAAATTATGTTTAGGCCTGTTAATGGCCCACTATGGGCACAGGCCTACCAGAAAAACTTGAAAGCTTATGCTAATTTAAGCCCAGATATTTTTAGTGGGCTACATGCCAATTTCGGCCCGTAATCGCTTTTAGCCCAATTGGAATGGGCCCGACGAATGTTGGCATGTTGGGCTCCTAGGAAGCTTTCGTCCGAATACATTACTAAGATAAACCTACACTATACAAAAATAGCGTCATAATTACTGCAGCCTCTGGAAGCATCATAAATGTTGTATCACAACAAAATAAATTCCAATCATACAATAAAAGGCCTGTTGGCATAAAGTTTATAGTCCTTACAGATAAAAGCACCATCAGATGTATAGAAGCATAGATCATTTGACCTCAGTGCTAATGTTTCAGGCTGTAGAATCTGATGGAGCAGCACGATCTCCACCTTTTTCCGCCATTGCTCTTCAACAACGAAGCGGATTTCTGATAGTCTGGTTTCAAAACCATTCATATCTTGACGGCATTTCTCAACCACTATTCTTGTTTCCGAAACAACGTCCATTAGGGATTGGACTTGTGTCTGGAGCACAGATATATCACTCTGTCTAGCAGGAAGATTTTGTTCAGTAGGCGATTTGGACAAGGTTACCTTGACAACCAACCCAGAATTACGCAGGAAGGTGCTTTTTGCACTGTTAGTGGAGAGATACTGACGAATTGCAACAAGAGGTGAAATTGTGCCTGTAGTAGCCTCGTCACCTTTAGGTGGTTGTGGCTGTTCAATCATTTGTTCCATAGCTTCCTGAAAGTTTGAACTTGTAGATTAGTGTACCAGTGAGTTACTAATGAGATAAAAGCAAACAAAGTAGGTTAAACGTTTATACATAACTTATTTTGGTGAACTACTATAATACATTAGCATGTATTGTAGTGCCAACTACATAATAAAATCACTTTCGGAACATATGTCCATGTAGCATGCCTACTGTATTGTCTATTTCCTCACATTCGTTGACATCTAAGGATAAAGAGACATGGTTTAAAGTAGGATGAACATAGTATGACATCATTCATATCATGGGCAAACAGATATAAAACAAACATGCTATTTTATCATTGTGTGCGCACGTGAACATAACAACTAGATTACAAATCAAGACCAAAAGAATATCCTCCATCTGTTTTAAACCATGTAAGGTGAAATGATACGTTAAGACAACAGTGTATAAAAGTGAACAGAGTAACTGACATTGGCTGCAAACCAAGTAGTTAAATGAACACATAACAGTACCAATCAGTTCAAGGCAGGAGGAGTAAGGACTTACAATAGCGGCTTGAACTGGTGTGCTCATGCCCTTCATCTTGCTGGTGTGGCAATCCTTGAAGATTTGCACTGCATTCGGTTCAGGTTATTTTTGGTCCGCACGGGCTTTCCACTGTATTTGGAACAAGTCAATATAGATACGATAATATGGCACAAAAAAAGAAGGAAGTAGCAGCTATTTACCAGAGCCTCGCGGTGTGCAATATAGCTACGAGATCCTGTTGTCTGTTGGAATTTCACTTTAGAATGGTTGGTTTTGTTCTTCAAACAGTTAGCCTAGAAGAAGATACACTTGTAAGGCACATACATAAATACAAGTTCAATATGTGGTCTGATCAAATACATATAGCCTACCTGATACTTTGGATCAGGCCAGTGTTTAACGAGGGCTGTCCAGTCTTCATCTGTAATATATTCCACTGGAGATGTTTGGGCGATTTCATTGTTAGCCTTGCCTTCAAAGTGAGATTTTCTAAGGTGGTACCGATACTGTCGCAGAGCATACTGAAAAACATGAGTGCATGCTTGTTTAGTTGCATCATCTTTCGGATCCAACTTGAACCTCATCTGTTGAAAAAAGAATGTGAGTCTTATTAGGAGGAAGCTAGAAAGTATGGGACAGAGCAAGAGAATATTACTAATTGCGATGAATAACATTACTTACAGATAAATGGTCAAGGAAGGTGTTAAACTGGGTATTGTCTTTCCCATTCCTGTACTGGATCCACGTTGGGAGGATACGCGCATGACACCTAACGGCAACGGCTGCCTCTGATACTAACTTGGCTGACTCTGTAGCATCACGTAGCCTTTTTAAACCTGCCTCAAAATGGATCTCCATTCTTCCTCCTTTAGATTTTGTTAATCTGTCAAGCATTATCCCTGATGTCTGTTTCCGCTTGCGCCGTGGTGCTAGTTCAACAACGAATATGGAAAGTGTTAGTGTACATCAAACTGTGAGAGTACATATAAAGGAGCATGCAACTGCAACTTGACTCGGTCAGGTACCATCTTGGTGTTGATGCTCATGAGGTTCATCTGATCTTGCCAAGTCCTGTTGTGTCAACAGTGCTTCAGAAGTAGTGTTAGGTGTGAAGGCAGCTTGGGAACTGGCCATTTCCGGAACAAACGAATGAGTAACTAGTTGAGATGCTGGTACAGTTGAGGCGGATGCTGCAGCTAGTGGAGCAGGTGATACTGTGTTTGGAGATTTAGCCGGTGGACTTGGACCTTCTACTGCACTATAAGTACCAGCAGAATCTCGAAGGCAGAGCCTTTTCTGTTTCACCCGACGAGTAACAACACTCCCTACTATATTATTTTCCTTACTCTTATTTGACTTTGCCATGTCAAGCTGTACCCACAACACAAAAGAATAAAATTACTCTTCAGAACTCATTGATGCATGATACAGACAAGCAATACTTTGATGTAAGACAACCGTATGAGGGTGGAATATGTAAGAAAAACAAGACGGCATGACATATTCACAGCGACGATGTGCAAACTAAGCAGAAGGATTTTCAAGAAAATAGAAGTAATGCAAGCTAGACACCATATGAAAGATGCAACCAATATTACTCTGCCTAGTTAAAAGTGTCTTGTCATAAGTGGCAATTCAAAAAATTAGAAGCGGTACAATGTAGAAATCAATGCAAGATGCAACCACTATCAAACTGCCATGTTAAAAGCGTCCAATCATGAGTTACTGATGCGGGATACACAACAACAGTACTTTGATGTAAGAACATGGTATGATAGATAGATGCAGTGTATTCTACACACGGAAAGCCATGTCATATGCACATGTATAACGTATAAACTCATCAGGTGCAATTTAATCAAATAGAAGAAATACAGGCTAGAAAACATATGCAACATGAAACCAATTATCACACTGTCAACTTAGAGCAAGCACCTGCGATGGTGGAGTGCGGAAGATGAACTCATCATGTAGACTTGGGACTTCAACTTCATTAGTAGCAGTAGTGGCAAATCTAGAGAGTCTCTGTTTGCGTCGGTGCGGAGTACCACCAACATCCCCTAACTTACTCTTTTCCTTCCTATTTTATGATATTGACTTATGAAGTCAAAACCACAAGAAGATGAATAAAATTAGCTCTGCATAACTGGTTGATGCGTGATACAGACGAATACTACTTTGATGCAAGGCAAGCGCAGGAGGATGGAATATATACAAAAAAGACAGCATTTCATATTCGCACGTATGATAGGAGGATGGAATATGTATGAAAAACAGTAAGCGGAAGGCATTTCAACAAAATTAGAAGAAATGAAAGCTAGGCACCATATGAACATGCAACCAATATCACTCTATCAGGTAAAAAGTGTCTCGTCGTAAGTGCCATTTCAAGAAATTAGAAGCAGTACAAGCTAGAAGACAATGCAAGATGCAACCTACATCACAGTCCCAAGTTAAATGTGTCTTATGGGTAAGTGATCGTTGCAGGTATAAGTTGTAAGCTACGTAGATGCAATTCAACATAATCAGAAGCAATACAAACTAGACATCATACGAAAAACGCAACCACGTATAACAGTTCCAAGTAAGAGCAAGCACCTGTGATGGTGGAGTAGGGGAGATGTGCTCATTGTGTACACGTATGTTCTAGAAACAGGAAGACGTGTCATATTCACAGACATTATGTGTAAAGTAAGCAGATGCAATTCAAGTTAGAAGCAATACAAGCTAGACATCATACGCAACATGCAACCACATATAATAGTGTCAAGTTAGAGCAAGCACCTGTGATGGTGGAGTAGGGGAGATGTGCTCATCATCTACACAGCTACGTTGACTGTCCAGCCTTGTGTTGTCTTACAAATCTTGTTGGGAGGATGGCGGAGTAGAATCTGTAGAGACCCCCTGTTTGAGTTGCTCCGAAGGACCACCATCATCCACTGCCGGACTAATTTCCTTCAGCTGTAATGATTTTGCATTGTGAAGTCAAACCGATAAGAAAAGGGAATAAAATTCGCTCTTTAGAACTCATTCATGCATGATACTGACGAACACTACTCGGATGAAAGGCAAACACATGATGCGAGGATGGAATATGTATGAAAAACAGGATGGTGTGACATATTCACACCTATGATGTGGTAACTAAGCAGAAGGCATTTCAACAAATTAGAAGCACTGCAAGCTAGACACCATATGAAAGATGCAACCAATATCACTCTGCCAAGTTCAAACTGTATGGTGTTTCAACAAATTAGAAGCAGTATATGCTAGAAATCATATGCAAGACACAACCAATATCATAGTGGTGACTTAAAGGTGCCTTATCATAAGTGACTGATGCGGGATATGCAATAATAGCAGTCTGATGTAGAAACAGGAACACATGTCATATTCACAGGCATTATGTGTAAAGTAAGCAGATGCAATTCAAGTTAGAAGCAATACAAGCTAGACATCATACGCAACATGCAACCACATATAATAGTGTCAAGTTAGAGCAAGCACCTGTGATGGTGGAGTAGGGGAGATGTGCTCATCATCTACACAGCTACGTTGACTGTCCAGCCTTGTGTTGTCTTACAAATCTTGTTGGGAGGATGGCGGAGTAGAATCTGTAGAGACCCCCTGTTTGAGTTTCTCCGAAGGACCACCATCATCCACTGCCGGACTAATTTCCTTCAGCTGTAATGATTTTGCATTGTGAAGTCAAACCGATAAGAAAAGGGAATAAAATTCGCTCTTCAGAACTTATTCATGCATGATACTGACGAACACTACTCGGATGAAAGGCAAACACATGATGCGAGGATGGAATATGTATGAAAAACAGGATGGTGTGACATATTCACACCTATGATGTGGTAACTAAGCAGAAGGCATTTCAACAAATTAGAAGCACTGCAAGCTAGACACCATATGAAAGATGCAACCAATATCACTCTGCCAAGTTCAAACTGTATGGTGTTTCAACAAATTAGAAGCAGTATATGCTAGAAATCATATGCAAGACACAACCAATATCATAGTGGTGACTTAAAGGTGCCTTATCATAAGTGACTGATGCGGGATATGCAATAATAGCAGTCTGATGTAGAAACAGGAACACATGTCATATTCACAGGCATTATGTGTAAAGTAAGTAGATGCAATTCAACAAAGTTAGAAGCAATACAAGCTAGACATCATACGCAACATGGAACCACATATAATAGTGCCAAGTTAGAGCAAGCACCTGTGATGGTGGAGTAGGGGAGATGTGCTCATCATCTACACAGCTACGTTGAATGTCTAGCCTTGCATTGTCTTGCGAATCTTGTTAGGAGGATGGCGGAGTAGAATCTGTAGAGAACATCCGTTTCAGTTGCTCGGAAGGACCACCATCATCCAATGCCTTCCCAATTTCCTTCAGATTTATTGATTTTGCATTGTGAGGTCATACCGATAAGAAAAAGGAATATCATTCGCTCTTTAGAACTCATTCATGCATGATACTGATGAACACTACTCTGACGAAAGGCAAAGTCATGATACGAGGATGGAATATGTATGAAAAAATGGACGGCTTGACATATTCAGACCTATGATGTGGTTGTTGGGGAATGTTGCAGAAAATAAAAAATTTCCTACGGTTTCACCAAGATCCATCTATGAGTTCATCTAAGCAACGAGTGAAAGGAGAGATGCATCTACATACCACTTTGTAGATCATGAGCGGAAGCGTTCAAAAGAACGGGGTTGAGGTAGTCGTTCTCGTCGTGATCTTATCACCGAAGATCCTAGCGCCGAACGGACGGCACCTCCACGTTCAACACACGTACGGTCAGCGTGACGTCTCCTCCATCTTGATCCAGCAAGGGGGAAGGAGAGGTTGATGATGATCCAGCAGCACAACGGCGTGGTGGTGGATATAGCAGAACTCCGGCAGGGCTTCGCCAAGCAACTGTGGGAGGAGGAAGAGGTGTAGCAGGGGGAGGGAGGCGCCAAGACTCAGGGTGCGGCTGCCCTCCCTCCCCCTTCCTTTATATAGGCCCACAACGGGGGGCGCCGGCCCTGGAGATCCAATCTCCCAAGGGGGTGGCGGCCAGGGGGGGTGGAGTGCCCCCCAAGGCAAGTGGTGCGCCTCCCCCCCAGGGTTTCCAACCCTAGGCGCAGGGGAGGCCCAAGGAGGGGGGGGGGGCGCACTAGCCCACTAGGGGCTGGTTCCCCTCCCACTTCATCCCACGGGGCCCTCCGGGATAGGTGGCCCCACCCGGTGGACCCCCGGGACCCTTCCGGTGGTCCAGGTACAATACCGGCTGACCCCGAAACTTTCCCGATGGCCGAAACATCACTTCCTATATATAATTCTTTACCTCCGAACCATTCGAAACTCCTCATGACGTCCGGGATCTCATCCGGGACTCCGAACAACATTCGGTTTGCTGCATACTCACATTCATACAACCCTAGCGTCACCGAACCTTAAGTGTGTAGACCCTACGGGTTCGGGAGACATGCAGACATGACCGAGATGGCTCTCCGGTCAATAACCAACAGCGGGATCTGGATACCCATGTTGGCTCCCACATACTCCTCGATGATCTCATCGAATGAACCACGATGTCAAGGATTCAAGCAACCCCGTATACTATTCCCTTTGTCAGACGGTATGTTACTTGCCTGAGACTCGATCGTCGGTATCCCAATACCTCGTTCAGTCTCATTACCGGAAAGTCACTTTACTCGTACAGTGATGCATGATCCCGTGACCAGACACTTGGTCACTTTGAGCTCATTATGATGATGCACTATCGAGTGGGCCCAGTGATACCTCTCCGTAATACGGAGTGACAAATCCCAGTCTCAATCCGTGTCAACCCACAGACACTTTCGGGGATACCTGTAGTGCACCTTTATAGTCACCCAGTTACGTTGTGACGTTTGGTACACCCAAAGCACTCCTACGGTATCCGGGAGTTACACGATCTCATGGTCTATGGAAAAGATACTTGACATTGGAAAAGCTCTAGCAAAATGAACTACACGATCTTGTGCTATGCTTAGGATTGGGTCTTGTCCATCACATCATTCTCCTAATGATGTGATCCCATTATCAACGACATCTAATGTCCATAGTCAGGAAACCATGACTATCTGTTGATCAACGAGCTAGTCAACTAGAGGCTTACTAGGGACATATTATGGTCTATGTATTCACACGTGTATTACGATTTCCGGATAATACAATTATAGCATGAATAAAGACAATTATCATGAACAAGGAAATATTATAATAATCCTTTTATTATTGCCTCTAGGGCATATTTCCGACAGTCTCCCACTTGCACTAGAGTCAATAATCTAGTTACATTGTGATGAATTGAACACCCATAGAGTTCTGGTGTTGATCATGTTTTGCTCACGAGAGAGGTTTATTCAACGGATCTGCGACATTCAGATCCGTATGTACTTTGCAAATATCTATGTCTCCATCTTGAACATTTTCACGGATGGAGTTGAAACGACGCTTGATGTGCCTGGTCTTCTTGTGAAACCTGGGCTCCTTGGCAAGGGCAATAGCTCCAGTGTTGTCACAGAAGAGTTTGATCGGCCCCGACGCATTGGGTATGACTCCTAGGTCAGTGATGAACTCCTTCACCCAAATTGCTTCATGCGCTACCTCCGAGGCTGCCATGTACTCCGCTTCACATGTAGATCCCGCCACGACGCTTTGCTTGCAGCTGCACCAGCTTACTACTCCACCGTTCAACATATACACGTATCCGGTTTGTGACTTAGAGTCATCCAGATCTGTGTCGAAGCTAGCATCGATGTAACCCTTTACGGCGAGCTCTTCTTCACCTCCATAAACGAGAAACATGTCCTTTGTCCTTTTCAGGTACTTTAGGATATTCTTGACCGCTATCCAGTGTTCCTTGCCGGGATTACTTTGGTACCTTCCTACCAAACTTACGGCAAGGTTTACATCAGGTCTGGTACACAACATGGCATACATAATAGATCCTATGGCTGAAGCATAGGGGATGGCACTCATCTCTTCTTTATCTTTTGCCGTGGTCGGGCATTGAGCCGAGCTCAATCTCACAACTTGCAATATAGGCAAGAACCCCTTCTTGGACTGATCCATTTTGAACTTCTTCAAAATCTTATCAAGGTATGTGCTTTGTGAAAGACCTATGAGGCGTCTCGATCTATCCCTATAGATCTTGATGCCTAATATGTAAGCAGCTTCTCCAAGGTCCTTCATTGAAAAACATTTATTCAAGTAGGCCTTAATGTTGTCTAAAAGTTCTATATCATTTCCCATCAAAAGTATGTCATCTACATATAATATGAGAAATGCTACAGAGCTCCCACTCACTTTCTTGTAAACGCAGGCTTCTCCATAAGTCTGCATAAACCCAAACGCTTTGATCATCTCATCAAAGTGAATGTTCCAACTCCGAGATGCTTGCACCAGCCCATAAATGGATCACTGGAGCTTGCATACTTTGTTAGCATTCTTAGGATCGACAAAACCCTCTGGCTGTATCATATACAGTTCTTCCTTAAGATGCCCGTTAAGGAATGCTGTTTTGACATCCATCTGCCATATCTCCTAATCATAGTATGCGACAACTGCTAACATGATTCGGACGGACTTCAGCTTTGCTACGGGAGAGAATGTCTCATCGTAGTCAACCCCTTGAACTTGTCGATAACCCTTAGCGACAAGTCGAGCTTTATAGATGGTAATATTACCATCCGCGTCCGTCTTCTTCTTAAAGATCCATTTGTTTTCTATTGCTCGCCGATCATCGGGCAAGTCTGTCAAAGTCCATACTTTGTTTCCATACATGGATTCTATCTCGGATTGCATGGCTTCAAGCCATTTGTTGGAATCTGGGCCCGCCATCGCTTCTTCATAGTTCGAAGGTTCACCGTTGTCTAACAACATGATTTCCAGGACAGGGTTGCCATACCACTCTGGTGTGGAACGTGTCCTTGTGGACCTACGACGTTCAGTAGCAACTTGATCTGAAGTACCTTGATCATAATCATTAATTTCCTCTCCAGTTGGTGTAGGCACCACAGGAACATTTTCCTGAGCTGCACTACTTTCCGGTTCAAGAGGTAGTACTTCATCGAGTTCTACTTTCCTCCCACTTACTTCTTTCGAGAGAAACTCTTTTTCCAGAAAGGATCTGTTCTTGGCAACAAAGATCTTGCCCTCGGATCTTAAGTAGAAAGTATACCCAATGGTTTCCTTAGGGTATCCTATGAAGACGCATTTTTCCGACTTGGGTTCGAGCTTTTCAGGTTGTAGTTTCTTGACATAAGCATCGCATCCCCAAACTTTTAGAAATGACAGCTTAGGTTTCTTCCCAAACCATAATTCATACGGTGTCGTCTCAACGGATTTAGACGGTGCCCTATTTAAAGTGAATGCAGCTGTCTCTAGAGCGTATCCCCAAAATGATAGCGGTAAATCGGTAAGATACATCATAGATCGCACCATATCCAATAGAGTGCGATTACGACGTTTGGACACACCGTTACGCTGAAGTGTTCCAGGCGGCGTGAGTTGTGAAATGATTCCACATTTCCTTAAGTGTGTACCAAATTCGTGACTTAAGTATTCTCCTCCACGATCTGATCGTAGGAACTTTATCTTTTGGTCATGTTGATTCTCTACCTCATTCTGAAATTCCTTGAACTTTTCAAAGGTCTCAGACTTGTGTTTCATCAAGTAGACATACCCATATCTACTCAAGTCATCAGTGAGAGTGAGAAAATAACGATATCCTCCGCGAGCCTCAACACTCATTGGACCGCACACATCGGTATGTATGATTTCCAACAAGTTGGTTGCTCGCTCCATTGTTCCAGAGAACGGAGTCTTGGTCATTTTGCCCATGAGGCATGGTTCGCATGTGTCAAATGATTCATAATCTAGAGACTCTAAAAGTCCATCAGCATGGAGCTTCTTCATGCGCTTGACACCAATGTGACCAAGGCGGCAGTGCCACAAGTATGTGGGACTATCGTTATCAACTTTACATCTTTTGGTATTCACGCTATGAATATGTGTAACATTACGTTCGAGATTCATTAAGAATAAACCATTGACCATCGGGGCATGACCACAAAACATATCTCTCATATAAATAGAACAACCTTTATTCTCGGATTTAAATGAGTAGCCATCTCGTATTAAATGAGATCCAGATACAATGTTCATGCTCAAACTTGGCACTAAATAACAATTATTGAGGTTCATAACTAATCCCGTGGGTAAATGTCGAGGTAGCGTGCCGACGGCGATCACATCGACCTTGGAACCATTCTCGACGCGCATCGTCACCTCGTCCTTCGCCAGTCTCCGCTTATTCCGCAGCTCCTGCTGTGAGTAACAAATATGAGCAACGGCACCGGTATCAAATACCCAGGAGTTACTACGAGTACTGGTAAGGTACACATCAATTACATGTATATCAAATATACTTTTAGTGTTGCCGGCCTTCTTGTCCGCTAAGTATTTGGGGCAGTTCCGCTTCCAGTGACCCTTCCCCTTGCAATAAAAGCACTCAGTCTCAGGCTTGGGTCCATTCTTTGACTTCTTCCCGGCAACTGGCTTACCGGGCACGGCAACATCTTTGTCGTCCTTCTTGAAGTTCTTCTTACCCTTGCCTTTCTTGAACTTAGTGGTCTTATTGACCATCAACACTTGATGTTCTTTCTTGATTTCAACCTCTGTTGACTTCAGCATTGAAAATACTTCAGGAATGGTCTTCACCATCCCCTGCATATTGTAGTTCAACACAAAGCTCTTGTAGCTCGGTGGGAGCGACTGAAGGATTCTGTTAATGACCGCCTCGTCCGGGAGGTTGATCTCCAGTTGGGACAGGCGGTTGTGCAACCCAGACATTTTGAGTATGTGCTCACTGACAGAACTGTTTTCCTCCATCTTACAACTATAGAACTTGTCGGAGACTTCATATCTCTCGACCCGGGCATGAGCTTGAAAAACCATTTTCAGCTCCTCGAACATCTCATATGCTCCGTGTTTCTCAAAACGCTTTTGGAGCCCCGGTTCTAAGCTGTAAAGCATGCCGCACTGAACGAGGGAGTAATCATCAGCACGTGACTGCCAAGCATTCATAATGTCTTGGTTCTCTGGGATGGGTGCTTCACCTAGCGGTTCATCTAGGACATATGCTTTCTTGGCTGCTATGAGGATGATCCTCAGGTTCCGGACCCAGTCCAAATAGTTGCTGCCATCATCTTTTAGCTTGGTTTTCTCTAGGAACGCGTTGAAGTTCATGTTGACATGAGTGTTGGCCATTTGATCTACAAGACATATTTTGCAAAAGTTTTAGACTAAGTTCATGATAATTAAGTTCATCTAATCTAATTATTTAATGAACTCCCACTCAGATTAGACATCCCTCTAGTCATCTAAGTGTTACATGATCCGAGTCGACTAGGTCGTGTCCGATCATCAAGTGAGATGGACTAGTCATCATCGGTGAACATCTCCATGTTGATCGTATCTTACATACGACTCATGTTCGACCTTTCGGTCTCTGTGTTCCGAGGCCATGTCTGTACATGCTAGGCTCGTCAAGTTAACCCTAAGTGTTCTGCATGTGTAAATCTATCTTACACCCGTTGTATGTGAACGTAAGGATCTATCACACCCGATCATCACGTGGTGCTTCGAAACGACGAACTTTAGCAACGGTGCACAGTTAGGGGGAACACTTTCTTGAAATTATTATAAGGGATCATCTTATTTACTACCGTCATTCTAAGCAAATAAGATGCAAAAACATGATAAACATCACATGCAATTATATAAAGTAGTGACATGATATGGCCAATATCATATAGCTCCTTCGATCTCCATCTTCGGGGCTCCATGATCATCTTCATCACCGGCATGACACCATGATCTCCATCATCATGATCTCCATCATTGTGTCTTCATGAAGTTGTCACGCCAACGACTACTTCTACTTCTATGGCTAACGCGTTTAGCAGTAAAGTAAAGTAATTTACATGGCGTTCTTCAATGACACGCAGGTCATACAAAAATAAAGACAACTCCTATGGCTCCTGCCGGTTGTCATACTCATCGACATGCAAGTCGTGATTCCTATTACAAGAACATGATCTCATACATCACAATATATCATTCATCATTCATCACAACTTCTGGCCATATCACATCACATGACAATTGCTGCAAAAACAAGTTAGACGTCCTCTAATTGTTGTTGCATCTTTTACGTGGCTGCAATTGGGTTCTAGCAAGAATGTTTTCTTACCTACGAATAACCACAACGTGATTTTGTCAACTTCTATTTACCCTTCATAAGGACCCTTTTCATCGAATCCGCTCCAACTAAAGTAGGAGAGACAGACACCCGCTAGCCACCTTATGCAACTAGTGCATGTCAGTCGGTGGAACCTGTCTCACGTAAGCGTACGTGTAAGGTCGGTCTGGGCCGCTTCATCCCACAATACTGCTGAAGCAAGAAAAGACTAGTAGCGGCAGGCAAGTTGACAAGATCTATGCCCACAACAAAATTGTGTTCTACTCGTGCAATAGAGAACTATGCATAGACCTAGCTCTAATACCACTGTTGGGGAACGTTGCAGAAAATAAAATTTTTCCTACGGTTTCACCAAGATCCATCTATGAGTTCATCTAAGCAATGAGTGAAAGGAGAGATGCATCTACATACCACTTTGCAGATCGCGAGCGGAAGTGTTCAAAAGAACGGGCTTGAGGTAGTCGTTCTCGTCGTGATCTTATCACCAGAGATCCTAGCGCCGAACGGACGGCACCTCCGCGTTCAACACACGTATGGTCAGCGTGACGTCTCCTCCGTCTTGATCCAGCAAGGGGGAAGGAGAGGTTGATGATGATCCAGTAGCACGACGGCGTGGTGGTGGATACATCAGAACTCCGGCAGGGCTTCGCCAAGCAACTGTGGGAGGAGGAAGAGGTGTAGCAGGGGGAGGGAGGCGCCAAGACTCAAGGTGCGGCTGCCCTCCCTCCCCCTTCCTTTATATAGCCCCCAAAGGGTTGGGCCGCCAGCCCTGGAGATCCAATCTCCCAAGGGGGCGGCGGCCAGGGGGGTGGAGTGCCCCCCAAGGCAAGTGGTGCGCCTCCCCCCAGGGTTTCCAACCCTAGGCACAGGGGAGGCCCAAGGGGGGCGCACCAGCCCACTAGGGGCTGGTTGCCCTCCCACTTCAGCCCACGAGGCCCTCCAGGATAGGTGGCCCCACCCGGTGGACCCTCGGGACCCTTCCGGTGGTCCCGGTACAATACCGGGTGACCCCGAAACTTTCCCGATGGCCGAAACAGCACTTTCTATATATAATTGTTTACCTCCGGACCATTCCGAAACTCCTCGTGACGTCTGGGATCTCATCCAGGACTCCGAACAACATTCAGTTTGCTGCATACTCACATTAATACAACCCTAGTGAGGGAGTCCTGGACTAGGGGGTGTCTGGATAGCCGGACTACCATCATTGGCCGGACTATCATCGGCCGGACTATCATCATCGACCGGACTCCAAGACTATGAAGATACAAGATTGAAGACTTCGTCCCGTGTCCGGAGGGGACTTTCCTTGGCGTGGAAGGCAAGCTTGGCGATACAGATATGTAGATCTCCTACCATTGTAACCGACTCTATGTAACCCTAGCCCTCTCCGGTGTCTATATAAACCGGATGGCTTTAGTCCGTAGGACACAACAACAACAACAACAATTACAATCATACCATAGACTAGCTTCTAGGGTTTAGCCTCCTTGATCTCGTGGTAGATCCACTCTTGTAACATCCACAATATCAATATCAATCAAGCAGGACGTAGGGTTTTACCTCCATCAAGAGGGCCCGAACCTGGGTAAAACATCGTGTCCCTTGTCTCCTGTTACCATCCGCCTAGACGCACAGTTCGGGACCCCCTACCCGAGATTCACCGGTTTTGACACCGACATTGGTGCTTCCATTGAGAGTTCCTCTATGTCGTCACCGATAGGAAGGATGCCTCTTCCCGTCTACAAGGACGGTATCTTCGCCAATGGAGCCTTGGCCGCCGGCCAAACTATCCGGCTAGGAGGTTTTCTTATGACCGCCTGTCCGGCCACCGCTTCAACGATGACCTCTCGGGTCATCGAGAGCCATCTTCACGTCAACTCGGAATTCGCCGAGCAGCTAGATCCAGCAGAGCTCTCGTCTGTAAACGAACTCTTGGATCGGATCACCACCCTGGGAGTCACTACAGACTACAATCAGATCGGGCTTAAAACCGATATGAGAGAGATTAACTCTCCCCAGGTTACCCACCACGTCACGGTGGTAGAGGAACATCGCGACGATCCTTCTCCCATATTGAAAACTAGTCGTGTCCGGGCTACCGAACCCTCCAAGCCGGATTCCCGCGGAGGAGCGGATTTCGATCAAGCGCTGAACATAAAGTCAGGCATCAGACCGGACTCGTTGGACAACGTTCCACTTGCCAAGCTTCCAAATTCGGAAACTTCTCGGCCCTTGAGCCTCGAGATGGACTGGGTCCCGGACTCAATTAGGCCCACCCGTCCAGATATATGTGATCTATCTCTAATCCGGCAAGAGCCAGCCGAAACAGTACATCATTACTGGGCCAGATTCCTCCTGGTCATGGACCGGATAAAGGACTGCCGAGAGGAAAACGCAATCTCGACTTTTTGCAATAATTGCACGGACAGGGGAATCTTGAACGCCGTCAGTCGTCGTGAAATCACACGCTTCGCCGACCTGGCATCCATAGTGCGAAAGTACTGTGCGATAGAGAGTTTCTGGAAAACCGAAAATAGGTTTTGGGACAATCCGGCCTCGGATACAGCCCCAGTCCGCAATAAAAGGGTGCATTACACTCAGGCACCAGGTACAAGAACCAAAAAACAGAAGCCCCTTAAAGGGAACGGAACCGTACTAGAGGGATGGCTCAGCAAACCCTGTACAATTCACAGTACCAAAGGTGCAACCCCAACACATAGCCTTCGTGCATGTTGGATATTACGGCAGGTGGCCAAAAGTGGAGAGGAGCTTCTAGCCCCGGGAAACCACACCAACAATACCGGTACGGTATCAACAGTCTTCGAGACTTTCGCATCAAACAATATGCGGAAACGAACAATTCGCAGCCTCACCGAAGTTTACCAAGTAGCAACAACAAATCCTTGGAGCAACGCGGCCATCACCTTCAACGCCAGCGACGAACCTAAATTCCGAACAGCCCGAGCACCAGCCGCATTGGTCCTCAGTCCAATAGTGGACAGCTTTCGACTTACCAAGGTACTCATGGATGGCGGCAGCGGATTGAACCTCATTTACGAGGAAACTCTTCAAAAAATGGAAATAGACTGGAGCCGCATTCAGCGAAGCAGCACAACCTTCAGAGGAATAATCCCTAGCCGGGAAGCACGCTGCACCGGAAAAATCATGCTCAATGTGGTGTTCGGCTCACCGGACAATTACAGTTCCGAAGAAATCACGTTCCAAGTGGCCCCGTTCAGCAGCGGATATCACGCTATATTAGGACGAGAGGCGTTCACAATTTTCCAAGCCGTACCCCATTACGGGTACATGAAGCTCAAAATGCCTGGGCCCGGCGGGATAATCACTCTCGTTAGTGATCCGGACATAGCACTCTGCGCCGAAAACAAAACAGCCGCATTAGCCCTGGAGGCACTATCCGAAGCCCTAGCGGCAGAGGAACTCACCGCGCTGCGCGCTACGGTGCATAGAGACGATGTGATACTCGATAAGAGATCCAAGTCCACCTCCTTTAAAGCAGCGGACGAAATAATAAAATTCCAGGTCCATCCAACGAACCCGACAAAGACGGCCTCCATCGGGGCACAGTTGAACCCTGATGTAGACGCCGCACTGCGAGAATTCCTTCGGGAAAATTGGGACATTTTCGCCTGGCATCCTTCAGATATGCCAGGAATCCCCCGCAGATTGGCAGAGCATAGCCTAAACATCCTAAAAGGGTTCAAGCCAGTCAAGCAGGCTCTTCGACGATTTTCCGAACCCAAAAGACAGGCAACGGGAGAAGAACTAGCCAAACTATTGGAAGCCGGATTCATCAGAGACATCAAACATCCGGATTGGCTAGCAAACCTGGTAATGGTACCAAAGAAGGACAAATCCTGGCGCCTATGTGTCGATTTCAAAGACCTGAATAAAGCCTGCCCAAAGGACCCCTTCCCCCCCCCCCCGCATCGACCAAATCATCGATGCCACCGCAGGGCACGATTCATTGTGCTTCCTGGACGCATACTCCGGCTATCATCAAATCAAGATGGCAGAAGCGGATCAAGCCGCAACGGCATTCATTACTCCATATGGACCATTCTGCTTCAACACGATGCCCTTCGGACTTAAAAACGCCGGCGCAACATATCAGCGCATGATTCAGACATGTCTGGCTACCCAGATCGGCAAAACAGTAGAGGCATACGTAGACGACATAGTCGTCAAAACTAAACATGTCGAAACTCTAGTAGACGACTTGAGGGTCACGTTCGACAACCTCCGAGCATATGAAATCAAGCTGAATCCGGAAAAATGCGTTTTCGGCGTACCAGCCGGAAAGCTCTTGGGCTTCATTGTATCCGGTAGAGGAATTGAAGCAAATCCAGCCAAGATCCAAGCTCTATCAGAGCTGGATATTCCAAAAAATCTCAAACAGATCCAAAAACTGACTGGATGCATGGCGGCTCTCAGCCACTTTATCTCCCGCTTAGGAGAAAAGGCATTGCCCCTCTATCGCCTCCTCAGACACACTGAACACTTCGAGACGGATGCTGCCACTGCCGGACTCGAAGAAATAAAAGCCGTATTGGCAACGAATCCGGTCCTGGCTGCGCCCAACCTGGGCGAACCCATGTTGTTATACATCGCGGCAACACATCAAGTTGTAAGCGCGGTGCTCGTCGTAGAACGAGAGACAGAAGGGCATAAATTCCCTCTTCAAAAACCAGTGTACTATGTATCCACTGTTTTAACTCCCTGCAAGTCCCGCTACCCACACTATCAAAAAATAGCGTATGTGGTGTTCATGGCATCCCGAAAGCTGCGACACTACTTTCAAGAGTGTTCGATAACAGTGGCCTCCGAAGTACCCCTAAATGACATTATAAGCAACCGCGAGGCGACGGGCAGGATTGCAAAATGGGCCATCGAGCTCCTACCATTTGATATAACTTACAAACCCCGGCGAGCTATAAAGTCGCAAGTTTTGGCTGACTTCATCGCTGAATGGACTGAAGCCGAACTCCCTAAAGAGTACAGCGCATACTCCAACTGGATTATGCACTTCGACGGCTCCAAAATGTTGGCCGGATTGGGGGCTGGCGTCGTATTGACGTCCCCAACCGGGGACACAGTCCAATACGTACTTTAGATAATGTACACGGACTCCAACAACGCAGCCGAATATGAGGCCCTCTTACATGGCCTCCGGATGGCAATCTCCATGGGCATTCAACGCCTAGAGGTGCACGGGGACTCAAACCTCGCAATATCCCAAGTAAATGGAGACTTTGACGCCAAGGATCCGAAAATGGCAGCCTATCGTAACGCTATCCTTAAAATGTCAGCTCGGTTCGACGGACTCGAATTCCATCACGTAGCCAGGGATAATAACCAAGCGGCCGACGTATTGGCACGCATCGGCGCAAAATGTGACGCTGTTCCTCCGAACATCTTCCTGGAACGGCTGTTCAAGCCATCCGTACTATGGGAAGAGGAGTCCGGAAATAACAAACCGGAAGTAGCCACACCAACCGACACAGAGCAATTTGACATAAGTGGCGATTCCGCCTATGAAATAACACCTTCAGCCCACAACATAATGGCCGTAATCGCCCCGTGGACAGAGCCATTCCTAGCCTACTTGCTTAGGCAGGAACTTCCCGAAGACCAAAATGAGGCCCGCTGCATAATTCGGCGATCTAAAGCCTACAAGGTCCATGAGGGAGAACTTTATAAGAAAAGCACAACCGGAGTCCTTCAAAGGTGTATCTCCGAAGAGGAAGGGCGAGACCTCCTGGCTGAAATTCACGCCGGACTAGGCGGACACCACGCCGCAGCCCGGGCCCTTGTAGGAAAGGCATTCCGTACAGGATTTTATTGGCCGACCACCCGGGCAGATGCTCAGGACTTAGTCCAAAGATGCGTCGGTTGTCAGCTCTTTGCTAATCAGAGCCATATGCCACCTACCGCCCTCAAAACTATACCCATTACCTGGTCGTTCGCGGTCTGGGGGCTTGACATGGTTGGACCACTTAGAGGGGGAACCCACAAGCAAATATACCTATTGGTCATGGTGGATAAATTCACCAAATGGATAGAGGCCAAGCCAGTTAAAACGGTAGAGTCCGGACCAGTGATAGACTTCATATCCGGGGTAGTACACCGTTACGGTGTCCCCCACAGCATCATCACCGATAACAGCATGAACTTCACGGCCGATGAGGTTAAATCATGGTGAAAAAATATGGGCATTAAGATCGATTACGCTTCAGTCTATCATCCTCAAACCAACGGTCAAGTGGAACGAGCAAATGGTCTAATAATGAGCGGCATCAAACCCAGACTAGTGCGGTCCCTTACGAAATCTGACACGCACTGGGTAGAGGAGCTCGACTCCGTACTCTGGGGGCTGCGGACAATGCCTAACCGTACTACCGGATTCACACCATTTTTTATGGTATACGGCGCAGAAGCAGTTTTGCCCTGCAACATCATTCATGACTCACCTCGAGTGCGCATGTACGAAGAAAGAGAAGCCGAGTTGGATCGGCAGGACAGCTTGGACGCATTGGAGGAAGAACGCGACGTCGCCAAGGCTCGTTCCGCATTTTATCAGCAGCAGGCTCGAAGATACCAAAGCAGAGAAGTACGGGCCAAGACTTACAACGTTGGCGAACTAGTTCTACATCTGCCGGACAAGAAAAAGGACAAGCTCAAGCCCAAATGGGAAGGCCCCTTCATCATCGATCAAGTCCTGACCGGCGGAGTGTACCGTCTACGAAATGCATCGGATAACCGACTCGAGCCGAACCCATGGAACGCAGCCCGCCTCCGAAGATTCTATGCCTAGCGCCGGATTGAGAGTTCGTCCCTTTCCCCCGTCCAAATTTTTTATATTTCAGCTGTCTTTTGTTCATCTTTTTTCTCTCACCCCTATTCATCAAAGCCTTAAAAGGCTTACTTGCGCATCGTTCGCACGTAATTGATGTGCTATCCGCACTCAGTATACCTGGGGGCTTCTTTAACAGAAGCTTATTTATAAGGGCTTCGTGCCCAAAACATGTGTCACACTTCCACATGTACCCTTTTATTCACCATTATATGCATCGATATGACTTAAGTTTTGGCCAAGCTGGGTTGCCTGGCTCCTATGCTTACCCCTACGTTCCCGATTGTTCGGCTAGGAGGTAAAGGGAGCACCTCTGCGATTGTTACTGCCAGGTCAGACGGATGTGTACCTCAGACTGGGTGAAGCCGAAAGCTAGTGTTCTTAAGGGAATATTCGGTCGGTGATTTGAAAGATGACTTTTTACCAATTTATTTATCTGCCCCCAGATGTTATCCTGCTCTTTTCGCAGTCCAGACATGCACTTTAGGGCATGCCTCCCCCAGAGGAAAGGAACCCTTAATGGAACTATTCTCCCTGGAAGATGTTTCTTACTAACCATGTAATATAACATAACTAGTTGGGCACTTGTCTGATAAAGCTCTAATGACCCCTACGCCTGGTCTCCATGCATACCCTGGTTGTTTCATAGCCGAGAAGGTATTCGGACACACTCCGGACTCTAGGGTCCCGAGGTTGAAGCGAAAAGGTCGGCAAAGACAAACGATCTACAATCCGGCTAGAAGGCATTTTACATGTCATTTTATAATACATTGTCAAATCAACTGACTGTATTCTTCCTCAATCCCGTCTAACAGGCTGTCTAATTTACAGTCCTGTTGGGAAAATTTAGCGGCCAACTCTACTTGGCCGTATACTAAACTCACAGGGATCTCCTTCCCATCGGGCCCCACCGGTCCGACCTCGGCCATGTGGTTGGGATCCGCCTTCTTGTACCGCGTCTTCACCATGGCCCAGGCCTCCCTGGCACCTTGGCGGCAGGCTAAAGTCTTCCATAAATGGAAGCGCTGCCGCACTCCCTGAAGCTTCTCCGCAAGCTCCCCAAGGCCCTCGGGTAGGGAGAAGGCTGGCCATAAAGCCTGGATGACGCCGCTCATTGCTTGCCGAACTCGTTCGATCAATTGCAACAACTCGGGAAGTTGATCAACCGTTGATACGGGCATCTCCTCCGCAGGGCGACCTGTGAGTATACCTACAGACATATTTTGTCAATGGACTTCCTCGCCGAACTCTTCATTTCAAAGGAATTCGCTTAAGCACTTACTATAGATGCCGCGACGAAGCCGCTGATTCTCCTTAACGGAGCCAGACAGCTCGGCCCGAACGCCTTTTAGCTCTTCTCCAACTGGGCATGGGCATCCTAGAGCTTGTTCCTTTCATGCTGCACCTTATGCAGCACCCTCTCGCCGGCCTTCAGCTGGCGCAGAAGTTCTTGCCTGTCCGGATCTTGTCCGGCAGCACCTGAAACGTCATTTTTAGACTTGCGCACAGGCCAAACTCTACTTATCTTTCTAAAATAATGCGTTACCAGGAGAGGCCCCTGTGTTTCCTCCTGCGGCAGCGAGTGCGCCCTCAAGTTAGGCCTTACACTCTTGCAGCTCCTGAGACAGTTGAGTATTCTTCTTTGTAAGACCCTATAGTTAAACGTGATCCTTAAATCAGTTAGCACAACAACTTTAAGTCTCGGGGGCTACTGGCATATACAACTATTAAAATCTCTTACCCGTATGTCTTTCACATACTGCTCCGTGGCTCTGGTCAAACCATCTAGAGCGGCACGGAGGTGCGCGTCCCCCGCGTTAAAGGCATTCAATGCCTCAGGGGAGAAGCACGCGTCACGAAAAACTGTCCGGCGGCACCTGTGGTTCATGGCGCTCTCCACCTCAGATTTGGTGGCGGACAGTCTGTCGGCATCCTCCCTTAGAGGAGTATCCGGCTCGCGCCTTGCGCTCGCCTCCCCCTCCAGGCCAGGCGCTGGAGCTTGGCTGGTAGAGGCCGGATTGGCAACCTCTACGCCCGTAGTCCGGCGGGCGCTTTTTCTCCTGCAAAAGTCATAAGCACTCAAACACTTCCTAGGGACGTTGTTCTAAATAACGAACCATGAGCTATACCTTTGCGGTGACGTTTCGACTCGCGCCGCACTCCTCTTCCGCCTGCTGGGCCGAACTGACCCTTGTTGGTCAGCCGTCACGGGTTCGGATTCCCGCCTTGAAGGCGCAGCCTGCACGACACTGTTGTATATGGTGGTCAGAAACTCGCGAAGATGGAGTAATGGTGTTAAGAATCCGGTCATAAGTACCTGGGAAGCCGGTGACAAGCCGGGGTAGTCGGCCGTGATGACGACTAAAGCATTATCGATGCTGAGCTGATGGAACACCCCATCAATTAGCTCCACCTTTATATCTGGATCCTCTTCGGAGGTCGGATCAAGGGATCTTCCCGGATCCTCGGGTTGTGGAGCCGGACTGTGAATGTCCTCCACATCCCGGCGTAGTTCCTGTGTCAAAATAACAGAGTAAGGTACTCGGCTTTAGAAGCACGGGTCGGATGAATAAACGTCCACTTACCCAGCTCCGAGGGTTACTCTTGGAAAACCCGTTCAATGGGTTCGTACGGAGGAAGTCTTCTTTCTCCCCCTTGTACAGGCCGGACAAGATCTTCACCAGATCCTCGGCCGAGCCCGGCCACTTGCGGCCGTGGCGGGTGGCGTCGTCCTCCCCATTGAAATCCCACATTGGGTGGCCCCTGTATTGCTGTGGCTGCACCCCCCGCATAATGCACGTGGCCATGACTCCGATCATGGTCAATCCGGAATGGGCCAACAGCCTTATCCAGCCCATCAAATAATGGACGCTCTTGTCTTCCTCTAGCTGAGGGCTCCGTGGGCGCCAACTTAGGCGTTTCTTCAGAGGAGCGTCGCTAAACTCAGGGAGGCCGATCCGAACTGGGTCCAACAATGGAGCGTCTTCTATATAAAACCATTCTGAAGGCCAGTCTTCGGACGCCATCCTAGGGGTGCCGGATAGGTATCCGGTCCCGGCGATGCGCCATATTTCGGCACCGCCCACTTGATATATTGACCCCTCGTAAGAGCGGGGTACGAGGCAGAATAGCCTCTTCCACAGCGCAAAATGGGGCTCGACGCCCAGGAATAGCTCGCAAAGGGCTACGAAACCCGCGATATGCAGAATGGAGGTGGGCGTTAGGTGATGGAGCTGGAGTCCGTAGAACTCCAGGAGCCCGCGGAGGAATGGATGTACAGGAAATCCAAGCCCCCTTATTAGATAAGGGATGAAGCATACCCGCTCCCCTTTGGAGGGACTAGGGATGACCTCCGCTTGCTTCCCACCTCTGTAGGTGGCCAGCCCGGCTCGAACCGGAACCATAAAGGCCGGAGGAAGATATCCCTCCGCCTAGAGCGTCACCAGCTCGCTGTGCGGAACAGAGCATCTCCTCCAATCTCCTGGCGAAGAACTGGGAATGCGAGGAGAGGAGCCGCGTCGACGGTCCATGATGGAATGGATTTTTTGGTCAAGCAGCGCTCCGATGAGTACTTGCGGTAGGAAGATGGCGTGATTTGGATCTGGATTCCTACCTCTCTTATAGGCAGGATTATTTGCGCCGCTAGGGGGTAAAACCTAAAAGATACCCTGGCTTTTCGCATTCGTGCGACGCGTGGAAGAAGGCCATTATTGGGCGTGGAAGCCAAGAAGCGCAACATTGATGAGGAAGCCGGACACTGTTCGGCAGGTACATGGAACTTGAAGGAGAACCCGCCTTGCAACACCGAAGACTACACACATGCTGGACTTATCGTCATTGAAGCCTGGTTCGGGGGCTACTGAGGGAGTCCTGGACTAGGGGGTGTCCGGATAGCCGGACTACCATCATCGGCCGGACTATCATCATCGACCGGAATCCAAGACTATGAAGATACAAGATTGAAGACTTCGTCCCGTGTCCGGAGGGGACTTTCCTTGGCGTGGAAGGCAAGCTTGGCGATACGGATATGTAGATCTCCTACCATTGTAACCGACTCTATGTAACCCTAGCCCTCTCTGGTGTCTATATAAACCGGATGGCTTTAGTCCGTAGGACACAACAACAACAACAACAATTACAATCATACCATAGGCTAGCTTCTAGCGTTTAGCCTCCTTGATCTCGTGGTAGATCCACTCTTGTAACATCCACAATATCAATATCAATCAAGCAGGACGTAGGGTTTTACCTCCATCAAGAGGGCCCGAACCTGGGTAAAACATCGTGTCCCTTGTCTCCTATTACCATCCGCCTAGATGCATAGTTCGGGACCCCCTACCCGAGATCCGCCGGTTTTGACACCGACACCTAGCATCACCGAACCTTAAGTGTGTAGACCCTACGGGTTCAGGAGACATGCAGACATGACCGAGACGGCTCTCCGGTCAATAACCAACAGCGGGATCTGGATACCCATGTTGTCTCCCACATACTCCTCAATGATCTCATCGGATGAACCACGATGTCGAGGATTCAAGCAACCCCGTATACTATTCCCTTTGTCAGATGGTATGTTACTTGCCCGAGACTCGATCGTCGGTATCCCAATACCTCTTTCAGCCTCATTACCGGCAAGTCACTTTACTCGTACCGTAATGCATGATCCCGTGACCAGACACTTGGTCACTTTGAGCTCATTATGATGATGCACTACCGAGTGGGCCCAGTCATACCTCTCCGTAATACTGAGTGACAAATCCCAGTCTCAATCCGTGTCAGCCCAACAGACACTTTCAGGGATACTTGTAGTGCACCTTTATAGTCACCCATTTACGTTGTGACGTTTGGTACACCCAAAGCACTCCTACGGTATCCGGGAATTACACGATCTCATGGTCTAAGGAAAAGATACTTGACATTGGAAAAGCTCTAGCAAAACGAACTACACGATCTTGTGCTATGCTTAGGATTGGGTCTTGTCCATCACATCATTCTCCTAATGATGTGATCCCGTTATCAACGACATCTAATGTCCATAGTCAGGAAACCATGACTATCTGTTGATCAACGAGCTAGTCAACTAGAGGCTTACTAGGGACATATTATGGTCTATGTATTCACACGTGTATTATGAGTTCCAGATAATACAATTATAGCATGAATAAAGACAATTATCATGAACAAGGAAATATTATAATAATCCTTTTGTTATTGCCTCTAGGGCATATTTCCAACAGTGGTAACTAAGCAGAAGGCACTTCAACAAATTAGAAACACTGCAAGACACCATATGGAAGGTGCAATCAATATCACTCTGCCAAGTTAAAACTGTCTCGTCGTAGGTAGCGTTCATCAAACTAGAAGCAATACATGCTAGAAATCATATTCAAGACGCAAACCAATATCACACTGCCAACTTAAAGGTGTCCCATCATAAGTGACTGACGCAGGATACACAAGAAGAGTAGTTTCATGTAAGAACATGGTGTGATAGACAGATATAGTATGTACCAAAAACAGGAAAGCGTGTCATATTCACATGTATCATGTGTAAGCTAAGCAGATGGAGTTTACACTAATTAGGAGCAATACGAGCTAGACACCATATGCAACATGCAACCAGATATCACACTGCCAAGTTAGAGCAAGCACCTTGGATGGTGGAGTAGGGGAGCGGAGACTTGGACCATGTAATGCACTATCACTACAAGGAGAATCGGTACAGATGCTCTGTTTATGTTGCTGCAGAGGACCACCATCATCGCCTTCCTTACTCTTTTCCTTCCTCTTTCTTGATTTTGCCTTGTCAAGTCAAACCCACAAGAAAAAGGAATAAAATTTGCTCTTCAGAACTTATTGATGCATGATACTGACGAACACTACTTTCATGTAAGGCAGCCGCATGATAGGAGGATGGAATATATATGAAAAATAGGACGGCGTGACATATTGACATGTATGATGTATAAAGTGTAAACTAAGCACAAGGTGCTTGAACTTGTTAGAATCGATGCAAGCTAGAAACCATATGAAAGATGAAACCAATATCACTCTGCCAAATTAAAAGGGTGCCCTAACAAATGTATTTGACCAAATTATAAGCAATACATGGCAACAGGCTAGAAATAATATGCAATATGCAACGAATAAAGGTGACTCATCGTAAGTAATTGATGCAGGATACAGAAGAGAGGTAGTTTCATGTAAGAACAAGGTTAACACATAGATGTAGTGTGTACCAAAAATAGGAAGGCATGTCATATTCACAGGTATAGTGTGTAAACTAAGCAGATGCAATTTACCCTAATTAGAAGCATTACAAGCTAGACACCGTATGCAACATGCAACCACATATCACACTGCAAAGTTGGAGCAAGCACCTATGATGGTGGTGTAGGGGAAGTGCTGTCTTCAGGTACAGAGCAACGTTCAATATCTTCATTTAGGCTTCCTGTTTCTTAAGAATCATGTGGAGAGGATGAAATTGCATTCTTTATAAGAGTATTGCGTCTCATATTAACCCACGCGCGTGACTGTCTCATCATAAGCGATAGACGCAGGATACACAAGAACAGTAGTTTGATGTAAGAACATGGTGTGATAGGCAGATGTAGTATGTACCAAAAACAGGAAGGCGTAGCATATTCACATGTATAATTTGTAAGCTAAGGAGATGCAATTTAACAAATTAGGAGCATTGATGAGGGATACACAAGAGAAGTAGTTTGATGTAAGAACATGGTTAACAGAAAGACGTAGTATGTACCAAAAACAGGAAGGCATGTCATATTCACAGGTATAATGTGTTAACTAAGCAGATGCAATTTACCCTAATTAGAAGCATTACAAGGTAGACACCATATGCGACATGCAACCACATATCACACTGCCAAGTAAGAGCAAGCACCTGCGATGGTGGTGTGGGGGAATTGCGATGATCAACTAGAGAGCTACGTTGACTATCTTCATTTAGCCTTGCTGTTTCTTGAGAATCATGTGGGGAGGATGACACTGTGACACTCCAAAATTTTTGGTGGTTTGTTTTTCAAAAGAGCCTTGCTTGGTTTGAAAGAAGGTCATTTAAACCCTTCCTAAAAACCATCTTCTAAGTTTGCCCTCTCAAAAATCCTTTTCTTGGATTTAGTTTCTTTTAAAAAGAAAACCCTTTTAGTTTTGGGCTTTTATTTGGTTTTGATCCCTTCTAAATTTTACCATGCCACCTATGGTGAAATTTTCCCAAAACCTCTCCTCCCACTTTGGTACAATCCAAACATTCTGTCCAAACAAATAAAATCCATTTTTTGGATTTTATTCCAACTATTTCTCCTCCCAATAAAAATCTGTCTTTTCTTTTGAGCCTAGGTGGATAGCAAAGCAAGTACCCTAATGCTTTTGATTTTTGACCTCAACTCAACACCCTTGGATAGTCCTTTGTACCCACAACCCAGAACCATCTTGATCCACTCTTCTCCTGTTCAAATATTTCAAATTTCACTCACTGCAAGTTTGGACCAGATTTGCCAAATTTGGTGAAATTCATATCTACACCTCTCCAAAAATTCTACAAATATTCAGGCAGCCTCTAGATGCAATGAGAGGCCCCTCCACCAAAAACCAGCTCAAGGAAAAATCCCTACATGCCTAGATCATTTTGTCGAACACCTTGCATACACTGTTTCTGTCCATCTTCAGTTAAATTCAGAATTTCAGTGTCAATCTTCGACAAAATTCAGTCACAAGCTCACAGTGCACTTGGCACGTAGCTCACGGCCTGGCTTGCTTGTCCGGAGCCACACACGCGCGCTTGGCGCCTTCCTAGCGTCGGTGGCGCCCTGGCCCGCCTGTGCCGGCGTGTCTTGCAGCAGCCGTATCACCGTAGCGGCCGACAGGGAGCAGAACGGCGGCATAACGCCGTTCGGCGCCGCCCAAACCCCCTGGTGGCTCCGCGTGGCCGTTTCCTCGCCAGCGCATGCATGCAGCACCGTCGCCGTGGCGCAGCACGTGCAGAGCGCGCTCCCTGCCGCCGACGGGCCCGCGCCGCCCCGTTCCGTCGAGCTCCCCCTAAACAACCGAATCCCGATGCGATTAGCATCTAAACGGAACCATGGAACACCCACGACGATGCTCAACCTCTGAACCCTCCCGTGCAACCACTGCGCCGCCGTAATCACCTCGCCGGAGGACTCCGTTCTCGGCAACCACCTCGGGGCGGCTATATATAGCACCCCAAGCTTGCTCTCGCCTCCGCACGACTCCACCATCTCACCAGACCCCACCCGGCCACTGAACGAGCCTCGAGGGGGCCTTTCCTCCTCGACTCTGGCCACCTCCGTCCGCCTCAGGTTCCGGCATCGTTCTCTCCGGTGAGAACCCCTTCGCCGCCCTACTTTCGACCGTAGCCTCGTACCACCTCTAGTAAGATAACCCCCACCTCAATTTTGACCTCGCAGCTCTCTCCGGCGAGATCCACGACCACCCGAATCACCGTCCGCCGGAGCAAGCATCACCGCCGACGTGGTACTCGCCGGCGACCACCACCACCTCCCATAGACGCGGAATGGCGCCCTGAACACAGAGGTACTCTCCGATCTCCCTGCCTCGCCGTGGATCACCGCCGGCGACCACTGCGGCTCTCGGGCGCCGACGAGCCCCGGCTCCCTCGTTTGAAAATTCAAACCTGACGGGTGGGACCCGCCCGTCAGCCTCTCCTGTGTTTTTTTTCGAATCGTTTACTGAAGGCGTACTCTGGCAAATACGCTTCCACTCTAAACCATTTTTCTGTATTTTCCTGGAAAGCCCCCTGGAAGTTTTCTGTTTCATTACAGATGAGTCCTTGGGTTAAAACCCTTATAACTTTTTAACAAAAAGGAATTTTTGAGTGATTCTTTTTCTGTCCTCTTCAAAATTTTGTCTAGTTTTTTATCATATTTATTTGAAAAATATTTGGAACACTTTTCTGTACACTCACGGTATTTACGTTGCGTGCGTATCTTTTCTTATACCGTAGATACCGGAGGAGGTGACGGAGCTGCAAACCTCGCACAGTTAGACTCCGACTACTCCGAACCAGGCAAGCATGTTTGAACTCTTGATATGATGAGTGGTTTTTGCATGTTTGCATTTTAGTATGATCATAGCATGTTTATGAACAACTATTTGAATGTTATATTTCATATACATAATCGGAAAGTAAGTTTCGGTAAGCATTATGTTGTTGGATACATATTTGCATAGCCATGTGTTGGCATGAGGATGGGTAAGATGGCAGTGTTGTGATGTGCCAGTCTTATGCCAGATTATTTGACTTATGTGTCGTCATGACACAAATCACATTCCCATTCATTCCTTCCTATACTGTCACATGTTTTCCGAAAGGAATATGGCATAGTAAGTTGTAAATCGTTTTCTTGGTACACACCAATAGAGAGACCGGGGTGAGGGTTCCATGGCCCTGGATTAAAGCCCGTCATCCTGTCAGGGGGCATGGGTGTTTCCGGTTGGGACCGAGAGGGGGGCACCCCTTAGAGCGCGCGTATAGAAATTTGATCCCATGCTATTCGAGGTTGTGGCCTCCCCGTCTCAAAGTTTTTCTTGGACGTTGACCAGGGTGATTCCTGGCATCGTGAGGTGAAATGGGTATGTACTAGTTAAATGTGTTTCTACTGAAATACCATAAACAGAACTAGTCCTTCGTGACTATGGAAATATGTTGACTGTGGTCAGTTCATCCAAACTCTGCAGAGTCTCAAATCCGTCAATTGTCTTGTACTTTGTTCAAGTACTATATTCATCTTATCTTGTCAGGTATCAACCACAGTGACAAAACTCCGGTGCGATTTATGTGTGATAAATCATGTTAACAGATTATTCTTGTGGATGGACTAATCTTGTCATTTACATTTATTACAAGCCGTGTCTGTGATGTTGCTCAGACGTCCGACGGTGGCAGACCTGTTATTTACTTTTGTTATGAACCCTGTCTGTGATGTCGCTCAGACGTCCGACTGTGGTATTGCTTTTAAAGCGCTATCTATGATGTCGCTCAGACCTCCGACTGTGGTATTTCTTTTAAGCCCTGTCTGTGATGTCGCTCAGACGTCCGACTGTGGCATTTCTTTTTAAGCCCTGTCTGTGATGTCGCTAAGACGTCCGACGGTGGTATTTCTTTTTAAGCCCTATCTGTGATGTCGCTCAGATGTCCGACAGTGGTATTTCTTTTAAAGCCCTGTCTGTGATGTCGCCCAGACGTCCGACTGTGGCATTCCTTTTAAAGCCCTTTATGTGATGTCGCTTAGACGTCCGACTGCGACACACATTTTATTTATTTACCTTTCGAGGCATCTCTCCAGACACCCGATCGGTTTTCAGTTATTTATTTTATTATCAAGTCCTACAATACTATCGTTATTTTATGAGCATCATCCTTGTTCATGACGCATTCATGCATTCATTGATTATATCTTTTGTCCGAACTGTCTTGCGAGTACTTACAAGTACTCACCTGGCTTGTTGATTTGGCCAGATGTTGATGAAGGCGATCTCATGGATGAAGAGTTTGATAGCGAGTCCGACGCCTAGAGGAGTCGCAGTCAGTCCTGTGCGATCCTGTTTGATCATTGTATTATCCGCTTCCGCAACCCCAGAATAAATTCATCGAGCCTCACCTCGACGCTCGATGAGCTGCCAGTTAGGAGTCAAGTTATCCACCACTTATCCTCGAGCTAGTAGCACGCCACCACACCTCTGTGCCATAACCGCCCTTATGTAAGATATTGGCGAGTTTGTAATAAATTGCTGAGCAGCCTCGGCTCAGCCTTGTAATATATTTGATGCTACTGGTTCCCTGTTTATCCAGCATTATCTACCAGAAAGGATGACTTTTTCCTATACTGGGATTTAAAGATCGATTTTCTCAATATTTATTTACTGAAAAAGTCGGTCGTGACAGACTTGGTAACCAGAGCCAGGCTGACTTTAGGAAGCCACTAGGCGCGATCGCTAATCGGTTATTAGCAAAATAGAGCAAATTCATATTTTTGCAAATGTAGTCATTTTTCTGACAGTCAGCATAAATTTATGATCTGACCACTCAGAATTTTTGCCTACTTTTGTAGATGGCTGACAACAACTGCGAGTCTCAGATTTTCGCCAACGAGCCTAATGGGTTCGTCAAGCTTCTCACCTTATCGTCCAGGTCGCGATGGGGCCATCTATGCGCCCAGTCTTCACACTCTATCAGCACAAAGTCAACGACGGTCTGACCATGCATCAAGCCGCGGTGCAGTTCAGGGGAGGGCGTGTTGAGTTACGCCGCTTCCGGTACTTGGGAAGAGCCATGCCTACGGAGAAGCATGCTATGCAGATGGCAGCTCGTGAGGCGATAGCTCGTCTCAGGGATGTCCTTCCTGCGATGAAGACTCGTCGTTACCGCTACCTTCCATGCCACGTGCCATACACCTGTCACTACGCGTTCTCTTGCCCCAGAGGAGAATGAGACGAAGCTTTTGAGATGCTTATCGAGTACCTCCGGGCTCTGGAGCCAGCCTTCGACAACCTGGTGGACGACTTCGTGGCTGCCCGCATGGACTCAGTTCATGGCTGTGCTACCAACAGGAGGGAGCTCCTGCACACCGCGCCACCACTGACTTTCGTCTCGTCCTCGGCATCTTATGCACCTGCCACGCGCGCCACTCCTCGTTGCCTGCCTTCCACCGAGGAATTCAACCAAGCCATTGCACCCACTCCAGTCCGCTCTGCGCCACCCATTGTGCCCACTCCTGTTCGTGTTACTCCGACTACGGCACCTGCTCCATCAGCTCAGCGCCGCGTTCCTCGTCTGGAACCTATTAGCGAGGAGGAAGTTGATTCCCCAGCATCGCTGCGTCTCACCCTCGGCAGGACAAAGGAGGTCCTCACCATCTCCTCCGACTGAGTACGTTTAGTCGCCATGTGATGTACCAACTTGTGTGATATGTACATAGGTTGTGAGAAGTAGCCTGTTTGCGCCTCATGTAGGATCTGGAGAAGTGCACTAGTTTAAATAACATGTCAGGATTATGTACGCATATCCTGAGTGATGTATAATTATGCCCGCGTGTAAGATATGTAAGAGTCCTTCTCCACGCGCAATCGTGTGTTTTCAAAATATCCTGGAGTTTTAAAATGTTCTTTGTGTGTAATTTTATTGACTTTTGCAACTCCCTTTCTTGTCTTACGAGTTCAACAAATATATCCCCAGAGTGAAAAATGTCTCGTCCTTGGACGCGCTCCATGCCAAGTCAGACAGAAGAAGATTATGGCACACCGCAAAACTACAATTTCACTCAGGGACAGTCAAGTCAACAAGACAGTGAAACAACTTTTACACAAGTATGTCGTCTGTATGAATAGAGTCAACAACAACACCAGGAAATGATGAACCAATTCATCAATATGGGAAGTAACCGTGGTCAGTATCAACAGCAATCCAAATTATCTGAGTTACAGAAGACGCGTCCTCCAACATTTTCTCATATCGACAAGCCTCTTGAGGCCGATGACTGGCTTCGAGACATGGAGAGAAAATTAATTATTGCACAGTGTTCAGACCGGAAAAAAGTATTATATGCACCACATTATCTCACAGGAGCAGCTGCATCGTGGTGGGAAAACTTCCTGCACATGCACCCCAACGAAGATGAAATCACCTGGGAAAATTTCAAAGAAGGTTTTCGTGGGGCACATATCCCTAAGAGCGTCATGAAAATCAAGAAGAAAGAATTTGATGAACTCAAGCAAAGGGCCATGACAGTATCAGAATATAACAGCCAATTTACTCTGCTATCTCGCTACGCCAATGAAAAACGCATGACCGAGAGCAAGAAGATGGAAAAATTCTTGGAGGGCCTGGCACCTGCCCTTAAGTGCCAGCTAGTTGTGCATACCTTTCCAGATTTTAAAACACTGGTGGATAAGGCCATTACTCTGGAAAATGAGCGACGTAGCCTGGAAGATTTCCGAAAACGCAAAAGGGACCAGACCACTTTTGCTTGCAACCCAAGAAACAAGACGGAAATTCAGAAGGGTAGAACACACAAAACCCCGATGGAAAATTCACGTCCAATCAACAATTTCCATGCAAGAGACAAAGAATTCACCTATCGCCCAGGCGTTACCTGTTATGCTTGTGGAGAAGAAGGGCACTATGCCAAGCAGTGTCCCAAGCCAAGGAACTCAAACCCGAAGCTCAATAATGGTGGAAATAATTCAGCACCAAAGTGAAGCAATTTCAACCCCAACAACAACCACCGGAAAGGTCACCTGAACCACGTGACCCGAGAAGAAGCACAAAATGCCCCAGATATCGTACTCGGTATGTACCCCGTCAACACAATACCTGCCATGGTTTTGTTTGATTCTGGAGCTTCTCACTCATTCGTTTCGAAAAGTTTTGCTTTGCAAAATAATTTTTCGATGCTTCCCCTGGAAAAATCAATGATCATCAAGTCCCCTGGAATTAAGCAAGTGACCCAGAGTTACTGTCAAGGTGTCGTTATTGAATTTGAAGGATTGAAGTTTTACGCCAACCTTATTGTATTGGAAAGCAAAGGACTGGATGTCATCCTAGGAATGGATTGGTTAACCACCAACAAAGGTTTTATTGACTGCTTCAACCGTACCGTGATTCTCACACACCATCATGGGAAGAAAATAAAAGTTTCAGTCAAAGAGAGACAAATACCTCGGCAACCTAGATTAAACAAGGTGGACGTTCCTGAGCTGAACAAGGTTCCAGTAGTATGTGAATTCCCAGACGTATTTCCAGAAGAACTACCAGGCATGCCACCGGACCGAGAGATAGAATTCAGCATTGAGCTAGCGCCCGAAATCGCTCCCATTTATAAGAAACCATACAGAATGGCACCACCCGAATTAGTAGAATTGAAGAAGCAGATAAAAGAATTATTGGAGAAAGGATACATATGAGCCAGCTCCTCACCTTGGGGTTCTCCAATTTTATTTTCCAAGAAGAAGGATGGAACAATGAGGTTGTGTATTGATTATCGAGCTCTCAACATGGTCATAATCAAGAACAAATACCCAATGCCCCGAATAAATGATTTATTCGATCAGCTCGCACAGGCCAAAGTCTTCTCAAAAATTGACTTGAGATCAGGATACCATCAATTAAAAGTGCGAACAGAAGATATTCCCAAGACCGCTTTCACCTCCAGATATGGGCTGTATGAGTTCATAGTGATGCCATTCAGGCTAACCAACGCCCCCGCATATTTTGTTCACCTCATGAACAAAGTATTTATGAAGTATATGGACAAGTTTGTTGTGGTATTCATCAATGACATTCTGATATATTCCAAAACACCAGCAGAGCACGCCGAACATCTCAGGATTGTACTCGGAGAAGTCAGGAAACATCAACTGTACGCCAAATTCAGCAAATGTGAATTTTGGCTAAGGCAGGTGGGTTTTCTGGGTCACGTGCTAACCCAAGAAGGTATTGCAGCCCGAAAAAAGTCAAGGCCGTACTTGGCTGGAAACCACCAGCTAACGTAACATACGTACGGAGTTTCTTGGGAATGGCAGGATATTATCGGAGATTTATTGAAGGATTCTACACTATAGCAAATCCCATGACACAATTGCTCAAGAAAGGCAAGAAGTTTGAATGGACAGAAGCATGTGAGAAAAGCTTCCAATAGCTAAAGAGCAAATTAACGACGGCACCAGTATTAATTGTGCCAGATATACACAAGAATTTTGAGGTATATTGTGACGCATCCCGGAAAGGCCTCGGATGCGTATTGATGCAAGAAGGCAAGGTAGTTGCGTATGTCTCCAGACAACTACGCAAGCATGAGGAGAATTATCCCACTCATGACCTGGAATTAGCAGCAGTCATCCATGCACTCAAGGAATGGAGACACTTTCTACATGGAAATCGTTGTGAGATATACACAGACCATAAGAGTCTTAAGTATATTTTCACACAGCCAGAATTAAATTTACGGCAATGACGCTGGTTAGAGTTGGTGAAGGATTATGATGTTGGAATCCACTATCATCTCGGAAAAGCAAATGTTGTGGCAGATGCACTTAGTCGCAATCCCAGCACGGACGACGACAGTGTACCAAAATTGAGGCCAGAATTTCAACAAGAATTTGCCCGACTCAATCTAACAATGGTTACCGAAGGCACTGTGTCGAATATAGAAATACAGCCTACCCTGATGGAAAGGATCAAGGAAGCCCAGCACGGACACCCCAGCATTGAGGGCATAAAAAGAAAAGTGAGTTTGGGAAGAGCCTCAGAATTCAACGTGGATGAGCAAGGAATATTGTGGTATGGAGAAAGGCTATGCGTACCAAATGTCAAGGACCTCAAACAGTAGATATTGACTGAAAGTCACACAGCTCCGTATTCAATCCATCCTGGAGGGACAAAAATGTATAAGGATCTTCAGGAAAATTTCTGGTGGCACAGTATGAAGAGAGATATAGCCACGTTCATTGCCAGCTGTGACTCTTGTCAACGTATCAAGGCCGAGCACCAGAAACCAGCCGGACTATTACAGCCAAATAAGATACCCGAGTGGAAATGGGACGAGATTGGAATGGACTTTATCGTTGGACTGCCACGGTCACGACACGGAAACGACGCCATATGGGTCATAACCGACAGATTAACCAAAGTGGCACATTTTATTCCGGTAAGGACAACTTACACCACTCAGAGACTGGCCAGACTTTATCTTGCCCGTATCGTCTGCCTACATGGAGTCCCTAAAACTATCATCTCAGATAGAGGCACACAGTTCGTCTCTAGATTTTGGGATCACCTGCAACAGGCACTGGGAACCCAACTAGCCTTCAGTACCGCGTACCATCCCCAGACTGATGGGCAGACTGAACGCGTAAACCAAATCTTTGAAGACATGCTAAGAGCCTGTGTCCTCACCTACGGGAACAGTTGGGAAGAAATTTTGCCATATGCAGAGTTCGCATACAACAACAGCTATCAAGCCAGCTTGCAAATGGCACCCTTTGAAGCTCTATATGGGAGAAGATGTCGTACCCTGCTAAATTGGTCAGAGACCGGAGACAGCCATATCTTCGGCCCAGACATGCTCAAGGAGGCCGAGGAGAAAGTTAAAACAATTAGAGATCGACTCAAAACAGCTCAGAGTCGGCAGAAGAGTTATTACGATCGAAAGCATCGGGAAATCAGTTTTGAACTTCGAGAATTGGTGTACCTAAGAGTTTCTCCTATGAAGGGTCTGCAACGATTCAGGATTAAGGGGAAACTAGCACCAAGATTCATCAAACCATTTCATATAGTGGCCCGAAGAGGCACGGTAGCCTACCAGCTGGACCTACCCGGAGACTTATCCGGTATCCACAACGTGTTTCACATCTCGCAGTTGAGAAAATACATGAGCAACCCAGAGAAGCAAGTTTCACATGAGTATATTGACGTGCAACCGAACCTCACTTACCGGGAGCACCCAATAAAAATATTAGGAGAGTCTGAGAGGAGGACCCGACAGAAAACCATTAGGTTTTTCAGAGTTCAATGGAGTAATCACACAGAGAATGAAGCAACTTGGGAGAGCGAGGATTTTCTTCGGACAGAGCACCCACACCAGTTTAAGGATCAGCTGAAATCTCGGGGACGAGATTTTTCCTAAGGGGGAAGGTGCTGTGATAGTCCAAAATTTTTGGTGGTTTGTTTTTCAAAAGAGCCTTGCTTGGTTTGAAAGAAGGTCATTTAAACCCTTCCTAAAAACCATCTTCTAAGTTTGCCCTCTCAAAAATCCTTTTCTTGGATTTAGTTTCTTTTAAAAAGAAAACCCTTTTAGTTTTGGGCTTTTATTTGGTTTTGATCCCTTCTAAATTTTACCATGCCACCTATGGTGAAATTTTCCCAAAACCTCTCCTCCCACTTTGGTACAATCCAAACATTCTGTCCAAACAAATAAAATCCATTTTTTGGATTTTATTCCAACTATTTCTCCTCCCAATAAAAATTTGTCTTTTCTTTTGAGCCTAGGTGGATTGCAAAGCAAGTACCCTAATGCTTTTGATTTTTGACCTCAAATCAACACCCTTGGATAGTCCTTTGTACCCACAACCTAGCACCATCTTGATCCACTCTTCTCCTGTTCAAATATTTCAAATTTCACTCACTGCAAGTTTGGACGAGATTTGCCAAATTTGGTGAAATTCATATCTACACCTCTCCAAAAATTCAACAAATATTCAGGCAGCCTCTAGATGCAATGAGAGGCCCCTCCACCAAAAACCAGCTCAAGGAAAAATCCCTACATGCCTAGATCATTTTGTAGAACACCTTGCATACACTGTTTCTGTCCATCTTCAGTGAAATTCAGAATTTCAGTGTCAATCTTCGACAAAATTTAGTCACAAGCTCACAGTGCACTTGGCACGTAGCTCACGGCCTGGCTTGCTTGTCCGGAGCCTCACACGCGCGCTTGGCGCCTTCCTGGCGTCAGTGGCGCCCTGGCCCGCCTGCGCCGGCGTGTCTTGCGGCGGCCGTATCACCGTAGCGGCCGACAAGGAGCAGAACGGCGGCATAACGCCGTTCGGCGCCGCCCAAACCCCCTGGTGGCTCCGCGTGGCCGTTTCCTCGCCAGCGCACGCATGCAGCACCGTCGTCGTGGCGCGGCACACGCAGAGCGCGCTCCCTGCCGCCGACGGGCCCGCGCTGCCCCGTTCCGTCGAGCTCCCCCTAAACAACCCAATCCCGACGCGATTAGCATCTAAACGGAACCAGGGAACACCCACGACGACGCTCAACCTCTGAACCCTCCCGTGCAACCACTGCGCCGCCGTAATCACCTCGCCGGAGAACCCCGTTCTCGGCAACCGCCTCGAGGCGGCTATATATAGCACCCCGAGCTTGCTCTCGCCTCCGCACGACTCCACCATCTCACCAGACCCCGCCCGGCCACTGAACGAGCCTCGAGGGGGCCTTTCCTCCTCGACTCCGGCCACCTCCGTCCGCCTCGGGCTCCGGCATCGTTCTCTCCGGTGAGAACCCCTCCGCCGCCCTACTTTCGACCGTAGCCTCGTACCACCTCTAGTAAGATAACCCCCACCTCAATTTTGGCCTCGCAGCTCTCTCCGGCGAGATCCACGACCACCCGTATCGCTGTCCGCCGGAGCAAGCGTCGCCGCCGACGTGGTACTCACCGGCGAACACCACCACCTCCCACAGACGCGGAATGGCGCCCTGAACACAGAGGTACTCTCCGATCTCCCTGCCTCACCGTGGATCGCCGCCGGCGACCACCGCGGCTCTCGGGCGCAGACGAGCCCCGGCTCCCTCGTTTGAAAATTCAAACCTGACGGGTGGGGCCCGCCCGTCAGCCTCTCTTGTGTTTTTTTTTCGAATTTTTACTGAAAGCGTACTCTGGCAAATACGCTTCCACTCTAAACCGTTTTTCTGTATTTTTCTGCAAAGCCCCCTGGAAGTTTTCTGTTTCATTACAGATGAGTCCTTGGGTTAAAACCCTTATAACTTTTTAACAGAAAGGAATTTTTGAGTGATTCTTTTTCTGTCCTCTTCAAATTTTGTCTAGTTTTTTATCATATTTATTTGGAAAATATTTGGAACACTTTTCTGTACACTCACGGTATTTACGTTGCGTGCGTATCTTTTCTTATACCGTAGATACCGGAGGAGGTGACGGAGCTGCGAACCTCGCACAGTTAGACTCCGACTACTCCGAACCAGGCAAGCATGTTTGAACTCTTGATATGATGAGTGGTTGTTGCATGTTTGCATTTTAGTATGATCATGGCATGTTTCTAAACAACTATTTGAATGTTATATTTCATATACATAATCGGAAAGTAAGTTTCGGTAAGCATTATGTTGTTGGATACATATTTGCATAGCCATGTGTTGGCATGAGGATGGGTAAGATGGCAGTGTTGTGACGTGCCAGTCTTATGCCAGATTATTTGACTTCCGTGTTGTCATGACACAAATCACATTCCCATTCATTCCTTCCTATACTGTCACATGTTTTCCGAAAGGAGTATGGCATAGTAAGTTGTAAATCGTTTTCCTGGTACACACCAATAGAGAGACCGGGGTGAGGGTTCCATGGCCCTGGATTAAAGCCCGTCATCCGGTCAGGGGGCATGGGTGTTTCCGGTTGGGACCGAGAGGGGGGCACCCCTTAGAGCGCGCGTATAGAAATTTGATCCCATGCTATTCGAGTTTGTGGCCTCCCCGTCTCAAAGTTTTTCTTGGACGTTGACCAGGGTGATTCCTGGCATCGTGAGGTGAAATGGGTGTGTACTAGTTAAATGTGTTTCTACTGAAATACCGTAAACGGAACTATTCCTTCGTGACTACGGAAATCCGTTGACTGTGGTCAGTTCATCCAAACTCTGCAGAGTCTCAAATCCGTCAATTGTCTTGTACTTTGTTCACGTACTATATTCATCTTATCTTGTCAGGTATCAACCACAGTGACAAAACTGCGGTGGGATTTATGTGTGATAAATCCGGTTAACAGATTATTCTTGTGGATGGACTAATCTTGTCATTTACATTTATTACAAGCCCTGTCTGTGATGTTGCTCAGACGTCCGACGGTGGCAGACCTGTTATTTACTTTTGTTATGAACCCTGTCTGTGATGTCGCTCAGACGTCCGACTGTGGTATTGCTTTTAAAACCCTGTCTATGATGTCGCTCAGACGTCCGACTGTGGTATTTCTTTTAAGCCCTGTCTGTGATGTTGCTCAGACGTCCGACTGTGGCATTTCTTTTTAAGCCCTGTCTGTGATGTCGCTCAGATGTCCGACAGTGGTATTTCTTTTTAAGACCTGTCTGTGATGTCGCTCAGACGTCCGACAGTGGTATTTCTTTTAAAGCCCTGTCTATGATGTCGCCCAGACGTCCGATTGTGGCATTCCTTTCAAAGCCCTTTATGTGATGTTGCTTAGACGTCCGACTGCGGCACGCATTTTATTTATTTACCTTTCGAGGCGTCGCTCTAGACACCCGATTGGTTTTCAGTTATTTATTTTATTCATCAAGTCCTACAGTACTATCGTTATTTTATGAGCATCATCCTTGTTCATGACGCATTCATGTATTCATTGATTATATCTTTTGTCCAACCTATCTTGCGAGTACTTTCAAGTACTCACCTGGCTTGTTGATTTGGCCAGATGTTGATGAAGGCGATCTCATGGATGAAGAGTTTGATAGCGAGTCCGACGCCTAGAGGAGTCCCAGTCAATCCCGTGCGATCCTGTTTGATCACTGTATTATCCACTTCCGCAACCCCGGAATAAATTCATCGAGCCTCACCTCGACGCTCGATGAGCTGCCAGTTAGGAGTCAAGTTATCCACCACTTATCCTCGAGCTAGTAGCACGCCACCACACCTCTGTGCCATAACCGCCCTTATGTAAGATATTGGCGAGTTTGTAATAAATTGCTGAGCAGCCTCGGCTCAGCCTTGTAATATATTTGATGCTACTGGTTCCCTGTTTATCAAGCATTGTCTACCAGAAAGGATGACTTTTTCCTATACTGGGATTTAAAGATCGATTTTCTCAATATTTATTTATTTAAAAAGTCGATCGTGACAGACACTGCACTCTTTAAACGAGTAGGGTGTCTCACAGTAACCCACCCGGGTGACTGTCTCATCATAAGTGACTGACGAGGGATACAAAAGAGCATTACTTTGATGTACGAACATGGTTAATAGACATATGTAGTATGTATCAACAACAGGAAGGCATGTCATTATCAAAGGTATAATGTGTAAAGTAAGCAGATGCAATTTAACCAAATTGGAAGCAATACAAGCTAGACACCATATGCGAAATGCAACCACATTTGATAGGGCGAAGTTAAAGCAAGCACCTGGGATGGTTGTGTGTGGCAATTGAGATCATCAACTGCAGAGCTACTTTTACTGTCTCCAACTGCTGACACTGCACCCATTAGAGCGTTGAAACGCTTACTGCTTATCTTCGAATTACATTGGAGCGACTTCTGTCTTTTATTTTCTGCATTCATCAACACTGCGTCAGAGTCTGAAATACCCATGCATAAAAAAACAATAGTGTGAGTATGGGTGAAGTGTGTGCACAATTAGTATAGTGTAAAGGTAGCAGATAGCAGGTCGGTGAGAAATAAATGACGGGAGACATATGATAGCTCTACAACATGCATGGCACACTCAATTACTATAGGATTCTATAAAAATAATAGTCGACTGAAAGCAAATAGGTCAGTCCATTTTTCTGCACCATCCGTTGTACAAAGAACGGGGAGATCGCCTTCATCTACCTCGAGCCAGTCAGTGTTGACGATCTTCCTCAAAACGCCAGCGACCACCGGCCCAGTATTCCTCCCCTGCCTGCGCCCTCCCCTCGACCTCACTGCACCGCGTGCTTGGCATCGCCCCCCGGCCATCCATTCAAGCCCCGCCGACCTCCAGATCGGGCGCAAGCAGCTCCTGCACCCCACACCCCTATGATAGACACCGATGCGCCGCTTCCCCGAGGAATAGGTGGACTAGGTGCTTCGCGCGCCTAAGCGGGTTGTCGGTGTCAAAACCGGCGGATCTCGGGTAGGGGGTCCCGAACTGTGTGTCTAGGCGGATGGTAACAGGAGACAAGGGACACGATGTTTTTACCCAGGTTCGGGCCCTCTTGATGGAGGTAAAACCCTACGTCCTGCTTGATTGATATTGATGATGTGGGTATTACAAGAGTAGATATACCACGAGATCAAGGAGGCTAAACCCTAGAAGCTAGCCTATGGTATGATTGTTGTAATGGTTGTTGTGTCCTACGGACTAAAGCCATCCGGTTTATATAGACATCGGAGAGGGCTAGGGTTACATAGAGTCGGTTACAATGGTAGGAGATCTACATATCCGTATCACCAAGCTTGCCTTCCACGCCAAGGAAAGTCCCATCCGGACACGGGACAAAGTCTTCAATCTTGTATCTTCATAGTCTTGGAGTCCGGCTGACGATGATAGTCCGGCTATCCGGACACCCCCTAGTCCAGGACTCCCTCAGTAGCCCCTGAACCAGGCTTCAATGACGATGAGTCCGGCGCGCATATTGTTCGGCATTGCAAGGCGGGTTCCTCCTCCGAATAATTCATAGAAGATTGTGAACACCAGGATAGTGTCCGGCTCTGCAAAATAAATTCCACATTCCACCGTAGAGAGAATAATATGTACACAAGTTCAATCTGCTGACGTATTTTGTGGCATGACGTCACACCACTACCAAGCCTTTACTTGAATCGTTTTTTACTATACCACCTCAGCGCGTTTAGCGAAGCGGTTTCCTTGGCACGTCTTGTCAAAGCAGAGATCGTGTTCCCCTTATTCCAGGATTCTCATCAATACGGACATGGGTAACCCAACCGCGCCATTGATGGTGGCGCTTGGGAGATAAGCGAGTTGTACCAGGCTGGTGGGGACGCATAGTTTTCGTCCGCCCATATATAAGGGGATAAGGATCCACCCTTTCACCTACGCCTTCTTCCTCCTTTGCTTATTCAACTCCGCGCACTCGAGCTCCAGCGCCCAAGCCCGCACATCTCATCTCAACCTTCCCCAGTCATGTCGGGAGCGGGAGGCAAGTGGATGACCTCCTCCATTACGGAGGGGCACATCGAAAGACTGCGCAGGGCCGGATATCTATCCGGCGACATGGCGCACCGGCTGCCCGACAAGGGGCAGCTCATCCCCACCCCCAGGCCCCATGAGAGGGTCGTATTTCTTCCCCACTTCCTCCGCGGACTGGGCTTTCCACTTCATCCCTTTGTCCGGGGGCTCATGTTCTACTATGGCCTAGATTTCCACGATCTGGCGCCAAACTTCATCCTCAACATCTCGGCATTTATCGTCGTGTGCAAGGCCTTCCTCTGCATCCAGCCCCACTTCGGCTTGTGGCTCAAGACCTTCAATGTCAAGCCGAAGGTTGTGAAGGGGAATCAGGCGGAGTGCGGAGGCGCCATGTTGCGTAAGATACCCAATGTCGTCTGGCTCAAGGGTGCCTTCGTGGAAACCATCAAGGGATGGCAATCGGGGTGGTTCTACATCACCAAGGCGCGTGACCCTAAATGGGTAGCGGCCCCCGAATTTAGATCTGGAATCCCCACGCGACTCACCTCATGGAAGGAGAGTGGCTTGACCTGGGGTGATTCGGAGGAGCTGACCGAACTCCAAGCCTATATCCAGAAGCTGGTGAACAAGAAGCTCAAGCTTGTCAACATGGTCCAGGTCATGCTCATCCGCCGGATCCTCCCGTGCCAAGAACGGGCATTTAAATTGTGGGAGTTCAATCCGGCACAGCACCAAACCCTGAGCAGGCTCTTCGACACTAGGTACGAAGATGCCTGGAAGGTGCTCTTCAAGGGCGCCGAAGCCCCCGCATCCGCCACTGAAGATCGCGGATTTCGCTCGTAGCGTCTAGCTGACGAGGTCAGTGATTCTACCCCTTTATGGGACACTTGTTTTTAATGGTTCGACCTTACGCAGGATTTAATTTCCCTTTTCCTTTGACAGGACTGGATGAAGAAGGCCGAGCAGTTCATCTGTCCGGCTCCCATGCCAGAAAACCCAGTAGACGCCCGTCTAGCGGGGCTGCTGGTTCCGGCACCGCATGTGGTGCCAGAGAAGAAGGCCAAGAAGGAGGCCACGGGTACTCGAAAGAGTTTCCGTTTTCAGGTGTCCGACGACTCCGAGGCGGACTCCTCCCCAGAAAACGAGGAGGACAAAGAGGACTCTCTCCCAGAGGAAGGAGAGAGGAAGAGGAAGGATTCCCCAACAGGGAAGGCCGAAGGGTCCAAGAGGGGAAGGACTATTCCCCCGGACAGCTCCGCCAACGCCAACGTTGGCGACGAAGAGTGGCCCTCAAGGGCCAGGCCTCCGGCAAGATCGTAAGTATCTGGATTCCTGAATGATTTATAATTTCTCTTTTGTGTCACATAGTGTCCTTCTAATGCCGCACGCTGCTTATAGTCCAGCCGATGATGATCTCCCCGCTTCATCGAGCAAGTCGTTGGCTCCGTCAGATATAGACTCCATCCCGACTGCCTCCACCCCTCGCGACGCTGAGGACGTCGAGGTGGGATCCCGAGAAGGGACCCATCAGGAGGAGGCTCCGGAGGTGCCACAAGGCAGCCTCCCGGACTTTGCGCCGGACTCCACGCCGGAACCCGCAGTGGTTCCGGAGTCCGGCCGGCGGCCCCTTCGTAAGAAGGGCAAGACCGTGACGCCGGCGGCCTCCGTCCAACTGGAGGCGCCGGACAACTTGTTGGAGGCGCTCAAAGGCGCTTCCATCGAGGAAGAACACCGCACTATTATGAGTGCGGTGATTCAGAAGGTTCAGCTCGCCAAGAGCGGGCTGACCGAAGCCTGTAGTAGCCTTCTAACAGGCTTTGAGGTAAGAAGTTAAAAATATGCAATGTGATACCTCATAGACAGTAGCCCCTGATGCTCTGTTCGGTGTTCGGAAAGAAAAGCCGGACTGAGGATCTAAAAAAGATATACCCAGGGTTGCTAAAAATTATGTCAATATGGGTTTGCAGTCTGCGCTGCTGACCTCTGCCACACTGACTGCGAAGGTCGGTGCTTTGAAGCAGGAGCTCGAGCGGTCCGAGCAAGAACTCGGCCGTGCCAAGAAGCAGCTCGAGGACAAAGAAGGTGAGTAACACCACTTTGAATTTTTACCTTACAGAAAAGGATTTAGGTTGCGAAAAATAACAAGGATAACGTGGGTACTGCAGGGGCCACAAGCGAGGTGGCAACTCTGAAGGAGGCCGTGTCCGCGGCCGAACGCAATGCGGCCGCAGAAAGAGCAGAGCGAGAGAGGCAGGAGGCACTGGTGGCGGAGGTGCGGCAAGAGCTCCAGGCTCTCATGGAAAAGCATGAGAGTTTGGAGCGCGACTCAAAGACTCGATAGTCCGAGCTTGCCTCGGCTCTCGAAAGTGCCAAAGCCGCCAAGGCCGAGGCCCATAAGTCCTTCCAGGATATTGAGGAGGTGAAGAAGATAGCGTCGGGTAAGGCATTTTTCATGCAAAGCAAGCATGTGAATGTATAGTACATGTTACTTACCCGAATTCGGAGCTCTCCAGGGGCGTTTGCAGATCTGCCTCGCAGTGTGTCCGATGCCGCCGCATTCTACCGAGCCGAGGAGGGGAGCTCAACAGAGAAGGTCTTCTGGTCTCAGTATGCTGAGGCCGGCCATCCGGTGCCCCCTAGCGACCAGCTGAAGCAGCTGGTCGAGCTCCACAAGGTAGCCGAGCAGGCCAGGAAGGGTCTCATAGTCTGGCTGTGGCCTGGAGAGGCCATGCCTGGGAGCTACTTCGGCCTCGTGCGGCGGCTGGTGGATGCGTGCCCATGGGTGGAGGTCATCAAGCGCTCCGCCTGTATTGAAGGTGCTCGTCAGGCCCTTGCCCGCGCAAAGGTGCACTGGGGCAGGCTGGATGCGGAAAGGCTTATCACTGACGCGCCGCCAGCGGGCAAGGAGTATCCTACGCCCGAGATGTACTATAAGACTGTCCTGAAGGGTGCCCGCAATATTGCGGATGAGTGCCCCAGAGATGTAATTATTGAGTAAATTCGCAATGTGTTATCCTGTGCGCTGAAAACTTCGTTCATATGCGCTAAGCAACGCTTATTGATTTAAAATATTACCTTCTGTGCGGCCGTTTATTAAATCTGAGAGTTGGCAAGTCGTCGGCTTCAGCCCCCATGCCAGGAGTGCTGGGATGTTCGGGATAAACTTGAGCACTCTTGTTCCCATTTTTGGGTCCATCTAGGGAGGCGCTCAACACAACGAACAAGGCAACCGGACTTATAATTCTTGAACACTCTCACTTAGCCATAGAATTCTATAATTTTAAATTTCGGCGAAGCCCCTAGTCTTCGGAAGACCGAGTTCGGGGCGCTATCCACGCCTTGGCCGGACATTATCCGGTTCTTCGCTCGAAGCGGCATAAGTCTTTAGGGACTCGAAAAGACCTCTCGAACAGCGACCGGTCTCTCGCCTTATCATGACAGTCAGTTTTAGCTTTCTCCACTGAGGTGTTAACCCGGCTCAACCGGGACGCAATCGCAGTGGTTCTCCCAGTGCCACCTTAGCCGACAGAACGGAACATAAGGTACCAAAACGTGGGAGCCGGGCAAACCCAACTATTGACCCAAGACATGATTCGGAGCCGATTCATATAATGCTATAAGTTCGGGGTGCCGCACTTGTGAAAGTGTTCGGACTTATTACACCATAATGCGGGGAACCTAAGCCCCTGGTGTATTCGGCCGTACCAAAATATACGAGTGCAAGATGTCATAAATGAACATATATGTAAAGTATTGCAATTATATGCGAAAAGTGTTGCATTATTTATTCAAGAAATTCTGCTGTGAGTGCGGAATGATACAAATAGTGCGGTAAGGAAGGGATTGGACTAATTAAAGGTGTCTCCCTCCAGGGGTAGGCTGCGGAATGGTGTATTTAACAAATTTAATGCTCGTAATGGAGACCACCTGAGTGTTCGTCGCAGCCTTTGTCCCTCCCTGGCTGTTGCATCATAAGTTCGTCAGGTTCGCCGCCGGACAGAGCATCTGGTGGACGGAGTCCTGTGTATAAAAAGAAGAAAAATAAAAATAAAAAGAGCGACACACTTGGGAGCCCCTGGTGTGGTCGAACTGCACTCTGGCCTGTTGTGGTCATGCCCCTCCCCCTATGCCCATGGTATCTCCAGAGCGTAATGATGTATGTGGAGAGCTTGTCTTGCAATCATGCGAGTGTTGGGGTTGGGGCCGCATTGCTACGCGTGCTCGGAACGTGCCAGGTGGTCTTGATTGATGTTGCTCCGGGCGCGTTTGGACGTGTCCGGTCGTTTAACGGCCGAACTCGAGAATTGCCTTAGAAGGCTGCTCTGTACTTCTGCCGCGAGAGCCGCTGTATGTTCCTCCGTTCGGAGGGAGCGTTCCGTATTTCCGTTGACCGTGATGACTCCACGAGGGCCTGGCATCTTGAGCTTGAGGTATGCATAATGCGGCACCGCGTTGAACTTTGCAAACGCGGTTCGTCCGAGCAGAGCGTGATAGCCACTGCGGAACGGGACTATGTCGAAGATTAACTCCTCGATTCGGAAATTATCCAGGGATCCGAAGACCACTTCCAGTGTGACTGAGCCTGTACAATTGGCCTCAACACCTGGTATGACGCCTTTGAAGGTCGTCTTTGTAGGTTTAATCCTTGAGGGGTCTATGCCCATCTTGCGCACTGTATCCTGATAAAGCAGGTTCAGGCTACTGCCGCCGTCCATCAGGACTCTCTGAGGTGAAATCCATCGACGATTGGGTCTAAATCCAATGCGGCGATCCGCCATGGCGGATACTGTTCGGATGGTCTCTTCAATCGAAAGTGATCGGGCAAGAGGACCATGGATTGAACTTCGGGGCGACTGGCTCCATCGCATATATGTCCCTTAGTGCACGCTTTCGCTCCCTCTTGGGTATATGCGTTGCGTATATCATGTTTACCATCCGCACTTGTGGGGGGAAGCCCTTCTATCCTCTATTGTTCGGCGGCCGGGTCTCTTCCTCGTCATCGCTGTGTAGCCCCTTGTCATTGTTTTCAGCAATTAATTTGCCTGCCTGCTTGAATACCTAGCAATCTCTGTTGGTGTGGTTAGCTGGCTTTTCGGGGGTGCCATGTATTTGGCAAGAGCGGTCGAGTATTCTGTCCAAATTGGACGGGTCCGGAGTGGTTCTTTTAAATGGCTTCTTCCGCTGACTGGGTTTAGAGCCTCGGAATCCGGCGTTGACTGCCGTATCCTCATTGCTGTCGCCGTTAATGCGGCGTTTGTTCTTGTTTCGACGCGACCTGCCATTGTGGTCCTTGGTATCCGGACTGCCAGCATTTTTACTGAGGTTGTTGCTGCGAGCTAGCCAGCTATCCTCTCCCGCACAGAAGCGGGTCATGAGTGATGTGAGGGCTGCCATGGATTTCAGCTTTTCCTGTCCTAGGTGTCGGGCCAGCCACTCGTCGCGGATGTTATGTTTGAAGGCTGCGAGGGCCTCTGCATCCGGACAGTCGACGATTTGATTTTTCTTTGTTAAGAACCGTGTCCAGAATTGTCTGGCCGATTCGTCTGGCTGCTGAATTATGTGGCTTAGGTCATCGGCATCTGGTGGTCGCACATATGTGCCCTAGAAGTTGTCGAGGAATGCGGCTTCCAGGTCCTCCCAACACCCAATTGACTCTGCGGGCAGGCTGTTGAGCCAATGCCGAGCTGGTCCTTTGAGCTTGAGCGGGAGATATTTGATGGCATGGAGATCATCGCCGCGGGCCATATGGATATGAAGGAGATAATCCTTGCTCCAAACCATGGGGCCTGTCGTGCCATCGTAGGATTCAATGTTGACGGGTTTAAACCCTTCAGGGATTTGATGATCCATTACTTTGTCAGTGAAGCATAGTGGGTGTGTGGCGCCTCTTTATTGAGCAATATCACGACGTAGCTCAAGAGAGCGTTGTCTGCTGTGTTCGGCCCGGCCGGAGTTGTTGTATCCGGTGCGACGGTATTCGTTGTGGGTCGTGGGGCGCCCGCGTGATCCGTAGATAGATCTTGATTGTCTTGCCTTGTCCTCCAATATATCCTGCAAGTCCGGCGCGTTCCCCTATGGCTTCGTACTTTTTGATCAGTGCTGGGGTACGGTTCTGGTGGAAGGCCTAGATGCCTCTCTGTCGCGGCCACGAGGTGGTCGGTCTGCCGTATTGTGCGCTGGTGATGAAGGTTTGTATGCTTCCTCCTCTAGTCGGGGGAGCAACTTGCGTTTTGGGTAGCTTTTGGAGGGGCGTTCGAGTTCATACTCTTCGGCCGCGAGGACCTCGGTCCATCTGTCGGCCAGCAGGTCTTGATCAGCTTGAAGCTGTTGCTACTTTTTCTTTAGGCCATTTGCTGTGGCCATTAGCCTGCGTCTGAAACGCTCTTGTTTGACGGGATCCTCAGGAACGACGAATTCGTCGTCGTCGAGGCTTGCCTTGTCTCCGGAGGGAGGTATGTAATTATCATCCTCGACCTCTTCGTCTGCCGCTCTCTCGTGAGGGCTTGCTTCTACATCCTCCTGCGCTGAATCTTGCTGGAGGGGGTTGTCTTCGGCACTTTCTGGGGTGTTGTTATCGCCTGTGCCGGAATCTCCATTCTTGCTGTGGTGGGATTTAGAGCGGGGCCGCTGACGTCGGCGCTTGGGCTGTTTCTTTAAGGAATCTACCTCTGCTGCTTCTTCGCCGTCCCCATCTTTTGGGGTGTCCACCATGTATATGTCGTATGACGAGGTGGTCTTCCAGTGCCCTGTAGGCATTGGTTCTTGATCATCTCCGGCATCGTCGTCCATACCGTCGATGTCTTCGGAGTCGTAGTCTAGCATGTCGGTTAGATCGTCGATAGTGGCTACAAAGTGGGGGGTGGGTGGGCTTTGAATTTCTTCGTCGTCCGCATCCCAACCATCATGGTCGTAGTCCGGCTAGGGCTCTCCTGATAGCGAGAGATGCTTTAGCGATTTCAGGATGTCGCTAAGGGGTGAGTGCTGAAAGATGTCCGCGGCGGTGAACTCCATGATCGGCGCCCAATCAGATTCGATTGGCAGGGGCGCAGGAGGTTCGGAGTCTGGCAGGGAGTCCGGCACCTCGGAGTCACGAGCTTTATAAGGGACGAGGTCAGTGTTCGGCTCCATCACCATGGAAGTTGCAGCTCCCGAGGCAGTGTCCAGCCACCCGTCCTCGATCTGCGCGATCGGCTCCGGACTATGGGTCAGAGCGGATTCGTGTGCGGCCTCCAAGGTACTGTTCGGCGGCAGAGTTAGATCATGCCCATCGTGACAGTGCGGCACGCTCGGCTGCGGCTCGGATCCATCGAAGATCAAGTCTCCGCGGGTATCCGCCGTGGAGTTTAGGCTCCCAGATCTGATCCGATGACCAGAGGCGTAGCTTCTGATCTGCTCCAGATGGCCAAGTGAATCGGCCCGCAGTGTGAAGCCGCCGAATACGAAAATCTGTCTGGGGATAAAAGTCTCACCCAGGACTGCGTTGTTGTTTGAAGAAGCCATCAAGCCTATCAGTGACGACACAGAGGAACTCTCAATGAAAGCACCAATGTCGGTGTCAAAACCGGCGGATCTCGGGTAGGGGGTCCCGAACTGTGCGTCTAGGCGGATGGTAACAGGAGACAAGGGACACGATGTTTTTACCCAGGTTCGGGCCCTCTTAATGGAGGTAAAACCCTACGTCCTGCTTGATTGATATTGATGATGTGGGTATTACAAGAGTAGATCTACCACGAGATCAAGGAGGCTAAACCCTAGAAGCTAGCCTATGGTATGATTGTTGTAATGGTTGTTGTGTCCTATGGACTAAAGCCATCCAGTTTATATAGACACCGGAGAGGGCTAGGGTTACATAGAGTCGGTTACAATGGTAGGAGATCTACATATCCGTATCGCCAAGCTTGCCTTCCACGCCAAGGAAAGTCCCATCCGGACACGGGACGAAGTCTTCAATCTTGTATCTTCATAGTCTTGGAGTCTGGCTGACGATGATAGTCCGGCTATTCGGACACCCCCTAGTCCAGGACTCCCTCACGGGTGATGCTTCTTTTAATTGCGGTTCGACTGACCCTGAATTGAAATCCAGGCGGGTTTCTAACCTCTATCAAAGGTGAAATAGTAAAAGGGAGGAAACCTTGTGCATTTAGTATCACGAAGAAGATGCAGTAAGAAGCACTCAACTAGTTTCTTTCATGGGATGAATACGGTGTGAGCGGAGACATAATATTTGCACGAATAAGGGAAGAGGAGTACCTCTTTCTGCTGGCAGTGTTGTGTCCTCCTTCTGGTTTTCCGACAATCTTGTTGTTCGCCAGAAACCAGAAGTTGTGGAGGACAGTGCAGCCTTGGACGTACCCATGGCCAAGTTGTTGAGTGTGGTGCGGTAGCCGTCTGTCGGCAGCGGGGAAGCAGATCCGAGGCGGCGAACGACGGCGTAGCGGGAACAGCTTTGGTGTGGTGGACGGTTGCGACAGTGGAGCCGCAGCAGTGAGGCGCATGACGGCGTGGTCGGAGTGGTTCTGGTACAACGCACGTCAGCGTCGGCGTCGTGGAGGCAGCTCTGCCTCGGCTTCAGCTGCTAAGTCCTTGAGGGCGTTGCGGTTGCGGTTGCGTTGGACGACGACGTCGGGGTACCGGCTCCGGCGTGATGGAGGAGGGCGGCGGTGGATTGGCCGCTATGGGGTGGAGGACGGAGGAGGTTGGGGTTTCGCGGCTGGTGGAGAGGGCGTTTTTGCGCCCACGGAGTATGAATGGGGAAACGGAGGGAGGCGGGGAACCAAGGGGGAACAATGTTTCGGTTTGAGACGCGCTTGTTTGAAATTTGGGGAAAGTTACAAACTTTGCCCCCATCTAAAATTTCGGACATATTGCGGGCTGGGGGTAGGACAGTCATGTCAGGTGTCCCAAATGTGGGCGGGATAGATTTCGGCCGAGCGCATGGGTGTTTAGGTGCCCACGACGTATGAATGCTTCTCGGAGGCGGTTGAGACTGGCGTCTCGGTGAAGTTACAAACCTACCCCGGTTTAAACCTTTGGACATCGGGCCGATAGGCTACACGGGCCAGAGTCAGGACAGTAATTTCCTACCACCAAAACATTAGTCTCGGCGGTTTCGGGTGACCAGAGGCCTATTTGGTGCTTCGTTCAATATTTGGGAGCAGAAGCATTAACGTTTTCGGTTCTCTTGAATTGAACTTTCAGGATTTGTCAAACTTCACAAATCTTTACTCTTGAAAATCCTAAAGCTACGATTATTTTGGAATGGAGGGGGTACAGTTTAATATACATTGTACACGAGTATATATTAAAAAATATGCAACTTACCTCAGTTCATGCATGGTTCCAGGTATAATCTCCTTGGTTGCAAAAAAAAGTTAGATATGCGTATGAATATATATACCATGTTCAAACTCACAACAAAGATTGATTCCCCCTTTTACATCTGATTTACAAATGCCATTATCTCGGGTTCAAATAGATGAATGCACTTCCTATGAATTCGAATCTTCGAAACCCCCTTTATGTTGAATTCGACATGTATTTTATTTCATAGCTAGCAATTTGGAATGTATCCATGCAAGTGACAAATGTATAAAGTGCTTCACACTAACAACATGGAGTGCACTAATTAATGTTTATATATGAATTGCAAAAGCATCCATTGCCTGTATTTCAAATGGCTCTCACTCTATGGATCGATAATATGAAATAAGCACATGCACATGCTAGAATTCAATAGCATATGGGTGTCTGATAGACTGATTTTCGTCCATACGCAATTTTGCAAAATTCATGATCTCATACAAAAATAATAATGCCATTTATATTTTAATTTAATGCGTAGAACCGCCTTCTACACGTAGATATCTCTCTATCTAACGCATAAGTGCACACACTTTATGTGCATCGGCATTTCTCTTTCACACATGCTCACAATCTCTCTCAGGGTGTCGGGGTGTCTCACGCACATGCTCTCTCTATTTCTTTATCTCTCTTTCTGACTACTATGTACCACTCTTTTCACTAATCTCAGTTGGAAAACACTATTTCTCTCACATGCATATATACACATGCACGGTCTCTACTAGCCCTCTATACGCACATATATGTGCCTACGTGTCTCCCGCACGCACATTATCTTTAGGCCTCTCTCGCACACATTGCCACCCCCACCCCCCGACACACCTCTCTAATAGTAGTTGGCAGATATGATTTCATCATGTCATTCGGTAGGATATCCCTGGCTGTTAGGCTGGATGGTAATACGAGGCAAAGTTTTACGCTAGTTCGGATCGGACCCTTGCAGTTGAAGAAAGAGCCTCCTGGTACTGTATATTAGTGTTAGGGGTGTGTACAAAGTACATGTGAGTACCAGGCATTGTGCGTGTGTGTATACTATCGACGAACTAGCCCCCAAACTTGTATAACATACTAAGGGCCTAGGGTTACAAATCATATATAGCCGGCTTATCACCAGTGGGGATAGAGTCCTCCGCGACTCTAGTAGCTTCGTGTTGTACGCCGAGTCCTCCACATGGGTCTCTGTATAACACGTCTCAGTCCATCCTATATGTGGCGCAGGATGGAACCGACCCATGAGTCTTCATGTTGACCCACCACAATTAGAAATGATGTGCCCACCACACCACACACGCAATCGGCCACTAAGAAAATAAGCATATACAATAGTACAATGGTATCTAGCTCACGATATGTCTCCATATTTTGTTGATGACACTGACGGACTTTGCATTTGATGCGTGCTCCGTATTTTGTTGACGACACTTACGGTCATTGTATTTGAAGCGAAAGCACGATATGGTCACTGGACTTTAGAATAAGCTCATCACAGTCACCACATACATTTTGTCGTGCTAACCAACACGTGGTTGGATGGTTAGAGGACAGTGGTTTCTCGAGCCCACCAAGGTTAAAGTCCCGGTGCTCGCATTTATCTTGTGTTAATTTCAGTATTTTCCGGCGATGTACGTTCGGTGGGAGGAGACGTTCCACTCGACTACGAGGCACCTATGGTGACTTCATAAAATCTCAAGATCATATATGCTGGCCCACTCTCTCGAAGGTGCGGCGGCGGACCGGTGGTGGGGAGTGGTTTCGGGGAGGGCGGGCCGGCCGCGGGAGGTGGGGGCGGGCGGTTCGGCCGGTGGTGGCTGGCGGCTCGGGGGAGGGGGATGGAGTTTGATAATAAACTGGAGGCCCTTGATTTCGTATCCAACGGCTGGAAAATCTAATGACCAGAGATGAAAAAGTCAGTCGACTGACGTGTAGCCTCACACCGCACGTACACATGCACGCACGCAAGACACGCATGCATGTAGGCATGCAACACTGACACGTACACATAACGTACACACGCACGGATGATGGCATGCAACACTGACACGTACACATGCACTCACGAACACACACACGTACGCACCCATGCATGCAACACTGAAACGCACCCTTGCACGTACGCATCCATGCATGCAACACTAAAACGCACCCTTGCACGCACGCAACACTCGCACGCCTGCATGCACACAGCACACGACGCAAGACACACGCTTAGCTACATGAAAAAGATGATGTCACACTCAATGAACAATCATCGGTTTATGAAATGCCCGCTTCTGACCGCCCTGGCCCACCAAAGGTTCCTCTGCTATGCGCTGCCTATGTTGGGTCACTGACATGTAGGCCATGCACCCAAAGAGCCCACACATCAATGGAAGAACGGCACGGTGTCCTAGGTCAGAGTCGAGGGCGCCACTCGCGGCACGCCCGGCTGAACACGCCTCCGTGCTGCATTCAAACGCCTCCATGAAACCCGCCCGTGTGGAAGCCGAGAAACCTACTCTGGACACACGTCCGTTCATGACCGGGCCAGCGTTAAACGCAACGCCGGCCGAGCTCCTCCCGTCTGTTGTCTATTTAATCTCCTATTTAAACGAGGCCAAACGCCAGCCAAGAATCGCACACCTCCGCCGCTCCCCTATCTCCTCCACCATTTTTTCCACTCTTACAATGGCTTACAAAGAGTAGTTATTACGCATCCAAGCCATCTGGGTAGCCCGCCGGATACGAGCTATGCAGCTCGCTGATCCACCTCCCTCCCCTTGCCCGACGGAGCCAGTTGCCACCCCAAGCTGGCGCGCGGTTCAGCAACTCGCCACTCTTGGCCAGCTCGACGAGGAGCGGCGCACGGGCGTCGTTGCTGCCGTCCACGCCGCCGCCTCATACCGCTTCTCCCGTTTCTGTGGCCGAGACTCCCATGCCGGCGGCCGCGCCATGCAAGCAGCAACAGAAGCCGGGTGCGCAAAGAGCGATGAGTCGGTGGCCAGCGCCTCCGCGTCCGCCGCCATCATCGAGGAGAAGTAGAACACGGGAGGCCGCCGCCGCTTGGGTCCCATGAAGGCCACCGCGGAGGCGACGCCGGCGTACACAGAAGGTGTCTTGCCGGATCCTTTTGTTGCGAGGACCTTCATCGACCCCGCATGGGTTCCACGGAAGAGGTCAATGTTAGGATGAACTCGAGCCGGTGCCGGCCATGGCGAAGTAGTGGCCGGTGATGAACTCGAACCAGTGTCGACCACCATCATCTTCGGCACCAGCCAATGATATCAGTTGGGCAGTGGGGAAGCGAGCCGTCCTTTGTGCTGAAGCATATACCTCCAGGGCTCCCGGCAGTCCGGTGATCGTGCTGCCGGACATGAGGAACACAAATCGATCGGCGGGCGACCATTTAGGCAATATATTATATACCTGTGCTGTCCAAAACTAGCACCGCGTAGTTCATTTGAATGTAATGAAATCTGTCATGTTTGTGTGAAAATCCGGTATTTTATATGATTTCCGTCGTTGTTTATATGAAATACTCCGGTGGTTGCGTGAATGAGTATCAGTTTGTCTACGTGTTTGCGTGAATTTCGTCCGGTTGGTTGAGTTGTTGTCATAATGTGTGCGGCTACGGTTGGATGGCATAATTTGCGGGTCGCCGGTCGGTCTGCGGGCGGCTCGGGAGGCATTGTGGGACAAAAAAAACGCAGCTCGTACGAGCTCGTCTCCAACATGCGCGCTGGAGGATGCATGACAGCATGAGCACCCGAGCCATTCCTCATTCATCGGTGGCAAAGGCACCGGTGGACAAAAGGGTCGCCAATATTTTGGCTACCCTGGGCAAGATCCAAACAGCCCCTCCCAACAGATTCAAATCCCTCGTTTGCCGTGGAATTTTGCCATGTGTTGTTTTCATGGACTAGCAAGATGCCCGTTGATACGTCTCCAACGTATCTATAATTTTTTATTGCTCCATGCTACTTTATCTAATGTCTTAGGCAATATTGGGCTTTATTATCCACTTTTATATTATTTTTGGGACTAACCTATTAACCGGAGGCCCAGCCCAGATTTGCTGTTTTATGCATATTTCAGTGAGGAAAAGGAATATCAGACGGAGTCAAAACAGAACAAAATCAACTGGAGAAGTTAATTTTGGAAGGAAACCAACCTGATGGGCTTGGAGTGCACGTCAGGAGAGTCACGGGCTGCCCACGAGGGTGGGGGCGCCCCCCCCCCCCCCCTGGGCGTGCCCCCTACCTCATGAGCACCCCAGAGGTCCACCGACGTACCCCCTGCACCCATATATACCTACGTACCCTAAAACTTCCAGAACAGAAGATAGATCGGGAGTTCCGCCGCCGCAAGCCTCTATAGCCACCAAAAACCAATCAGGACCCTGTTCCGGCACCCTGCCGGAGGGGGATCCCATCACCAGAGGCCATCTTCATCATCCCAGCGCTATCCATGACGAGGAGGGACTAGTTCACCCTCGGGGCTAAGGGTATGTACCAATAGCTATGTGTTTGATCTCTCTCTCTCTCATGTTCTCTCTCGTGTTCCTCTATGGCACGATCTTTATGTATCCCGAGCTTTGCTATTGTAGTTGGATCTTATGATGTTTCTCCCCCTCTACTCTCTTGTGATGAATTGAGTTTCCCCTTTGAAGTTATCTTATCGGATTGAGTCTTTATGAGAACACTTGATGTATGTCTTGCCGTGATTATCTATGGTGACAATGGGATATCATGTGCCACTTGATGTATGTTTTGGTGACCAACTTGCGGGTTCCACCCATGAACCTATGCATAGGGGTTGGCACACGTTCTTGACTCTCCGGTAGTAGCTTTGGGGCACTCTTTGAAGTACTTTTATGTTGGTTGGATGAATCTGCGATTGTGTGATGCATATCGTATAATCATGCCCACGGATACTTGAGGTGACAATGGAGTATCTAGGTGACATTAGGGTTTTGGTTGATTTGTTTCTTAAGGTGTTATTCTATTACGAACTCTTTTATAGATCGATCCGAACGAATAACTTTGAGGTGGTTTCGTACCCTACCATAATCTCTACGTTTGTTCTCCGCTATTAGTGGCTTTGGAGTGACTCTTTGTTGCATGTTGAGGGCTTGTCATATGTTCTATCTATGTTATTATTGTTGAGAGAACTTGCACTAGTGAAAGTATGAACCCCAGGCCTTGTTTCCTACCATTGCAATACCGTTTGCGCTCACTTTTACCACTTGTTACCTTGCTGTTTATATTATTTCAGATTACAAAAACCTTTATCTGCTATCTATTTTGCACTTGTATCACCATCTCTTCGCTGAACTAGTGCACCTATACAATTTACCATTGTATTGGGTGTGTTGGGGACACAAGAGACTCTTTGTTATTTGGTTGCAGGGTTGCTTGAGAGAGACCATCTTCATCCTACACCTCCTACGGATTGATAAACCTTAGGTTATCCACTTGAGGGAAATTTTCTACTATCCTAGAAACCTGTGCACTTGCAGGCCCAACAACGTCTACAAGAAGAAGGTTGTGTAGTAGACATCACCCGTGCATTGCACAGAACATCAAGATGCATTTTTTACAAACTCCCGCATGCATGCAAGGGATAATTAATGTCCTCCTTTGCTAGTACCACGAGGAAAACACCATTAATATTGCATCGATTAGTGTTAGTGGCCTTGTATATCTGCAAATTGTAATTTTGATAGTGGCCCCTTGTATATAAAAATGGAGGGAGAAATATGAGAGATAAGGTGAGGAGGAGTGGGGCGTGGTGTCGTGGTGGTGACTGGTGGTTGGACTAGGCGGAGGCATGGCGATGGACGGCGCATTATGTCTAGGTTTGTATCTCTCTCACACACACCCACGTAGGTGGGGGCGTGCACGAAGAGAAGAGGTGCACGCACGGCGCATGTACTCCTGTCTCTTTCCCAACCACACCCGTGCGGGTACACGGTGGAGCTCATTTCTGTACGAAAAAAGCAGCCCACGTGGTAATTTGGCACGTGTACTGGTTGTCCACTTGGTGGAGGGAGGATCGTCTACCACGGGTGAACAAACAAATTGCGACTTGACGCGTTATGTTAAATTAAAAAAAGAGGCAAACCATGTGGGGCCTACCTTAGAGGCAAGGCTCTATACACTGGAGTACTTTTGATGTGTCCCGTCAACTCGCAGAACGAGGAGAAACTTGCTTAGTACGCCGTCTCCCTCGCCCACGGGCGCAGTGGCTCGCAGGATGAGGTGAAGCTGGAGTACTACTGTACGCCTTTACGCCCGCTCCCTCGCCCACGCGCGTGGTGGCTCGCAGCACGAGGAGAAAATTTTACTACTCCCTCCGTTTACTCCTCGTCCCTACTACATAGTTTGGTTAGTACTCCCTCTATTTACTTATAAAAGGCCACTATAAAAAATACATTTTGCATCTATACAAGGCCACAAATAGTAATCGAGACAAAAGTTACTACTCCCTCCTTTCCAGTTTATGGCTCAATTTCAAAATCTCTCCAACCAAGGTAGACGGTGAGTGGTCGAATTAATTTCGTAGTTTGCACAGTACACTCGTTTTTCTCAAGAAGTTATGTTTACCGAAGCATTAATTAGAACGAATGCATGAATGACCACTAAATTTCCATGAACTTGTACATGCATTGGTTAGTTTCCTCTTGACACTGCTTGCGTCGGGTGATCTAACGCACCTCGAAATCCAACATGTAATGGTACTACTACTAGTATAGTACTAGAATTGAGACTTATCAAACGGAAAAACGAATGTTTTTTAGATGAGCCCTATAAACCCTAGTGGGGACGTACTCCGTAAAAACAGATATTTCCAAAACTAAGTCGCTCCCTTTCATGAATTCTGTAGTATACTCCTCCATCGACGATCCCTTTCACGAATTATGTACTTCTTGTCACCGACATGTGGGACATATAGCAACTGGGTCGACGTGTCAAGCACCAAATAACAGTGCAGAACAGCAGGGGGACGCACCTCACTCGTACCGGCCCAGTGTTAGTAATGAGCAATGAGACATCAAATCACAATGCCGCACCTTCCCAGACGGACGAAGCAACAATAATTTCACACTTCGGTTCGACATCATCTCAAACCACGTACTAGTATTGCTTCTGCCTCAAGAGGGACACACGCATCACCTTGGTACATCATGACACATGGGACCGCATGACAGGCCATGCTTCCCCGCCGATCGCTGGGTAAAATCACCTCATTTTTACTATACTTCCTCCGGATCGGTTTACTACATGGCATGCACATCGTTCTAGGTTGAGAATTTAACTGGCTATATATATATGTGATGAACAGTACGCTAGCCTTTTAAAAAATGTATACTTTTGTACAGTAGTACTCCACTATCGATGGATTGCGCCATGGAGCAAAAATTGAAATTTAAAAAAAAAAGGTGGTACATATAGAGAGCGCTCATCGCCAAATTATGCATGTAGTACTATTAAAAAAGCTAGTACGTGCTTAATTGGGGTGCTAAATTCTATTAAAGAAATACTAGTACTAGTATGCACATACTGAAGAGTTAAAGTAACAAGAAGAAACATACTCCCTCCATCTCAGTTTACAAGTCCTACGCGCATAACTAGGTTACTAATTTTATCACCCTAATATAAACTATATAACACAAAAATTATACCTTTTGAAAATAGAACATCTGAAGTTTATATTGATATATTTTTTGTAATATATGACTTGTATTAGGTTGGTTAAATTGACGACCTAGGGGTACGCACACGCCCTGTAAACTGAGAGAGAGGGAGTAACATAGTTCTGCTGGGGGCTCAGCGCAACACACCCCTCAAATTAAACTAAGCACACCTGAAATTAAACTATGCAACTAATCCGGTAGACACTGCATTAGAAGTTTAGAACCGCCATGAGCAACGACACTGCCACCTTACTCGGAGTCCTCGTCCACGTCCTCGACTTCGTTCTTGTCCCTCTTCCTCTTGGCCGATACTTCTTTGCTTGAACTGCCAACTTGGCTATTGCTCTTCATCCAACCCTTGTAGATATTGAAACAAAGGTAGCCATCCATTGCAGCATAGTGGATGTGGTCTATATCTAGTACATTCAGCTGCCATGCATGACGATGAAACGTGTAATGAGGTTTCTCTAGTTTGCGGTACGAAGGATGAACCATGGCTCCTGCCAGGGTCAGCATTGAGGGCTGATGAGAGGGCACCAGCTGATTCTTCTGGAGGTCGAAGGGGTTGCCTACAACGAGGCCTATCCGACGCAGGACTTCTTTGTCGTTCTTAAAGTCTACAGTAATGAATTTGACTGTTTTGTCCTCGAGGAAGTTCTTAAAATCCTGGCACTCAACGTCGGCATGGCATATGTGGTAGACCAAGCAAACGTTATGTACGCAAACCTGGATCACGGTGGGCTTCTTCCGCTCTTCTTCCTTTAGATCCTTCTCTTGTCCCACGATTGTGGTGTACTCAACATCTAGCCCTAGCGACCCGCTCATCATGTGAGTTTTCGAACATGTGTCTGAAGCGAGAAAGGCATCCTTTCACCGTCGCGGAAGAACGGGTGTAGATGACGTCGAACTCGTCGCCGGTGATGTTTCTAACCTTGTACTCACCGCCGATCGGGGAGATTTGGGACGCCATGGATTTGGGAGGAGGGTTAGGATTAGTGGAACTGCCGTAATGTGAATGGACGGGACGACTAGGAGCGAACCGCCGTAGTATTAAAGGACGTGCGAAAAAGAGTAGGAGCGAACTGCCAGCGTGCGAACGGCAGGGTAGTGGCTTTCCATTCTCCCAAGATACGGGCTTCATAGAGCCCTTGGATCTGAGATCGAACGGTTGCATGGCGTGATTCTAGACCTATGGGTGAATATCCTATCCTGGAGGGTTATTCTTAAAATTTTCAGCAACTTAGCATGCGACCGTTTGATCTCAGATCCAAGGGCTGCCAGCAGCCCGTATCATGGTCGCGCCTACCACGACTGTCGCGTCGCTCGCGTGGTCGCACCCTTGGAGATTTAACACGGTGCGTTAGGCTATCTGATGTTGGCATGTCATACATAGTCATCACTTTGTCACTCATACTACAACAAGGTTGGCTATAAGGTTGGCTATAAGTGTATTTTTTTTACTCCTCTCTATCTATTTCTTCGTACTCCCTCAGTCCCATAATATAAGAACGTTTTTGACACTAGCTAGTGTAGTGTCAAAAACGTTCTTATATAATGGGACACATTGAGTACTAGTATTTATTGCATTTGCCAAGGAATGACCTCTTCCAATGAAATGGTGTTGCTAAGTTTGCTTCATTTAATTAGCTATAGACCCAAAATTGTCTTTTCACCTAGGTACACGTGCTTAGCACCATTTCTTCCTTGGGTCACCAAACTAGTCTCTCTCTTCTTGATTAACTTGCCACATCAGACTTTATGGCTATGTGGCAAGCTTAAGCACCTGTAGGAGCAAGTAAGTACAATAGTGCACTTTGCCGCTTTACATGGCATTTTTGCATATGTGGAGGAAAGAGAGGCAAGGAAAAAGTGGAGAAGTGGGCTCTCATGCAAGAGCCAGCCTCTACTACTACATGGTGGAGCATTGGGAGAGGCACTTGTATGGAGGTGGTCAGGAATCAGGAGACTCACGCCGGTCGTAGCACCGCAGTTAAAATGATAATGGCAAGTCAAATGACGGGGCCCCACTTGTCCAGCAGTAACTCGCTGTCAAATCACACAGCCCTACGTTTGCAGCAGTCTACTCCCTTGTCTTCTCGCATCTCTGTCGAACCGACTAGGCGGAACTACCCCACCTACTGTGCAGGAAAAGCCCCGCCCACGACTTTTAAATACAACTACTCCCTCCGTCGGATGCGTTTGGTTGAAGGTATCGTATGAATGGATTGGGACCATTCAATTTTTTTGGGATTGAACCATTCAATTCATGTGTTTGGCTGAATATAAGAGATGAGCTAATTATTTAAGACGGGACCACCAGTCATGCTCACATAGTCATGCATGCAAAGGGTGGCCATTTGATTCGACCGATTTGGTTGGGTGGAATGGTTCAGCATCTTCAAGGCATATTCTCTTTTTTTGACTCGAACCATTCATGTGCTCTATAACAAAACATGTCTATTTTCTGAACGATCCCAACCCATTCATGACCACCCTTGCAACCAAACGCACGTCATCTTACGAAAACCAAATAATCCCACAATACTAATGCATGGTGCATTAACTTCTACCTCGTTTCTTGTTTCTTCACATATCAACCAATAAGAATCCAATGATATACTTTTTGTGACATAGTAACTCATATTTAGTTAGTCAAATGGATGACCTAGAACTACGTGCAGGCCCTATAAACCGAGACGCCTACAAATAAAAAACCGAGACGGAGAGGGTAGTTCAGCACGTATCTTTTTAGATCAATATAGTCGGGATTCACCAAGGAGCAAAACCAAGTGGTAGGCTACTCCTGTCGTGTTGGCGTAGCAACTCAAGCAGGGTCAGTCCGCACACGAAATGGCGACACACTTAACAGGGCCCCTTTGGCAGACATGTGGCTCATCCACCGTCTTGTTCCACGTGCGATGCACCAAATTACAGTTCAGAGCAGCGGTTGGAATTGGAGGCACCCCGGTCATAGCGCCGCGGTAGTAGAAAATGAGCGATGAGGGGTCAAATCACAAAGCCCCACCTTTCCCGCATTAAGCTGGACGGACGAAGCAACCATCATTTCACTCTAGCGCGCAAGAGCATGAAGAAAAGAGAAAACAATGATGCATGTGGCAGCTACCTAGGGCACCCTAGGGTAGGGGTCTCCACTACAGATCCTTTTTTTAAGTGCCTCCACTACAAATCGGCTTCTCCCTCGTCCTCTTGAAGAAAACCGATGATGAGTGCGGCGGTAGGGTTTGTAGGAGTACTACGGCATGCGGGGCCACGTCATAGTAAACGGGTTCGAGTTGACGCCTTAAATATGTGTGGGCCGCTTGGTTTTACGGGAACGAGGCGGCATTTTGGGTTCGGGGACCAATGGAGATATAGCACGTACAAAAAATTGTGGACGTAGGTTCGACCGAAAGGCAATGATGCATGGGCCCTACATTTTTATATACCCGGGGCCGCGTGAAATTTGCTACTCTACTCAAAACTAGTAAGGTACACATGTATTGAACGCATGAGATTTCGAAACCAAATTATGAATAAATACACACTATAGCATGTAAAGCTTTGAGTCATATATGCATGATGTAGATGTTCGTTTAGTTCTTATAGTTCATCTCATTCGAAATCAATTAGTTTTATAAAAATGTTAAGATTCATGGGGTTGTGCATTGTAAATCATAAAGTAAAAAACAAATAATGGCAATTCATTTAGAAAAAATAATCAATTATGATACAGAAGATTCTAGAACAAAGGAGAAGTGCTTGTGTTTTGAGGTTTGTGCATTATGATTAAGTTCAACCATGGAGTCTTCTAAATTGTACATGTGGCAGATCTGGTGGAATGTTGATGATATCCAATGGCCAGTAGTGCTCGGATTGCCCATCTCTGCACTGTCGGGTTAGCTTCATCCAGCGACCATCTTTCAAAGTTATTGGCACACTATATAGTTCTTGTGCCATAGTTGCATGTTTTGGAAAAAAGCTACTAGTGGGTTGTACTATCTATTTAGGAATAGAAGATGCATACGTGGAAGTTGTAGGGAAAGAGATGACATGGAGCATCTCAATTCCTATGAGTAGGGATTGGAAAAGAGATGTCATTTGGTTCACATCATAGGAACTTTTCTATTGAATCTAGAGATGACATGTATCTCAATTCCTATGAGGAGGGATTAGTAAAGAGATGTAATTTGGTTCATATCATAGGAACTTTTCTATTGAATATACGCTACTCTTTATTTTCCTTTGAAATTAAGGGAGTATAGGAATCCATTCATATGAACCAAGTGGCTCTAAAGCTATAGAAATGATATCATGTTTATTTCCTTTGAAATGTAGAGTATATGAATCTATTCCTATGAACCAATTAGCTCTAAAGGAAAAAAAATCCTATAAAAATCATATCATATAGAGTTCCTATTATATTCCTCGACACTAAAGGATGGTTGAAATTGCTGCGGGTGATACGATGGTCTTTCTTTGTAGACTCCTCACCCATCTTTATAGTTACCTATCGAAGATGAATGAAATGATATATACAGGGTATTCTACATGTGCAATTTGGTACACGAAAACTCGGTAAAAGTTTGCGAGGTTCTAATTTTCAATAAAGCTATATGCACTGCATTTCGGAACGGAGGGAGCATATGGCAGTTGCTAACACTCACGTGGAAGATTTGTGTGTAGGAGGAGTGGCTGTTCTGTTAAATGACATGGCAAAACTAACGCTGTCGGATGCCGATCTAACGATTCTTACGGCGTTCGTCAGGAAAAGGCTTGTGGAGAACGTTTGTCGGATAATGATTTACGGACACATGCATTGCATTGATAAGTGCCCCCCCCCTCTCTCACGCACGCACACCCTCACGAGTCATGACTCTCCCGAGTCCTCTCGCAGACTCGCACATCGCACCCATCCTCTATCTGCAGGTAGACGTCACGCACATATGTGCTCTTCACACCCTACCCTCAGAACTTCTAAAAAGCAAAAGACGGCGCACACATTTTATTTTAGCTCACACATCACACACTTATACTATTACTCTTGCGGCGAACGTTCTTTGGGCATAGTATATATTGTACTCTCACAAAGAGAAGCGGTGCACGCACGCACTAGTTCTCTCACACCCACTCGCGGGTACACGTAGGAGCGCATTTTTTTGAAGCCGGTACAACAAAATCACTCCACTATATATAAAAGCAGGAGCCTTAGCGCTTGCTTTACTAGGGTTCCTCTCGTTCACTCTCTCAAGCTCTCCAGATCTAAGCAAGACATAGGTGGCCACACTCTCTCTCTCAGCTCACGACAGGTCACAAATCCGGCCGGACAACCTCGACCGGGGCAGGGGGTGTAGGTGCATCGTTCATGCTGTCGTCGTCGGCGAGGGAGGAGACCAACGGCTGCCCACGCGTCCCGGTCGGCGGTCGTGTCGTTCTCTCCGAGAGAGCGCCGACTCGGGAGGGCCTCCGACCCCTTCTTCCTCCCTGTGGTATTGTGGCCAAGATGCGGCCTCCCAACGCCGTCTTTGCCACATGCCGACGACCCTCAGGTATATATTCCTTCAAAACCTGCCTTGCTCTACTGCCCCAGCTCTTCCCCCTTCATGTGGATCCTTTTCTACTTCCGTCCGCTGTTACAAAGCCACCTAGACTTCTACTATTATTAGAAGTAAAGCTAGTTCATACAGTGAACTCAAAGCATTGGTTCAAACAGGGAAGAAAGTGGGAAAGCTGTAGCATGAATCTAGGACTTGGTTCTAAGAGGAAACGGGGGAAAGTAGTAATATGTGTCACTGTTTAAATAACTGTATTTCGTATTTGCGCAAACAGGGATGTCTGTCTTCATATCGTTTCGAGATGTCTGTCTCCGTATCGTTTCTATCCATGCAATCAAAAGCACACAGCTCAGTTTTAGTACAACTGTGCAAAATGAGATGGCTATCCCTCATTGCCGTCGTCTAACCTCCCGTCTTCAAGGTATCCCTACATTGGTAGTAACTAAGGTAGAATGACCAATGCAATCTAAAAGAAGTTGATATGTACGTTTTACTTCCTGGTTGCAGTGCAGGGACGAGCGAAAACAACTGCATCCTAGTCCGGAATGCACTTTCTACCAGTTCATCCATGGACCGAGGACTAGCTGGCATGGCTGCACGACGGTTTTTTGGACAGGTGCGCGGACAAGAGGCATTGTGGTCTGCTTATTTCTGCAAATAGCGGTGCTTAAATTTAGTGGAATGCACAAGCATTTCAGCTGGTCAGTACACTGCATGGTTCAGTTCAACATTCCAGCTGAGACCACAATTATAATTGGTTATTCTGGAATGAGAGAACCTAACCCTGGATGGTGGCAACAAGAAAAAACCAGAGTGAACTCCAGGAAATTTAAGCCTGTCGGGAGGCCCTTTGCTCAGAGAAGCCTTGCTTGTTTTTTCCTGATTTGTAAACCTTCTCACAACTTTGTCTTTTGTTGTGAACTAGTATATGTTTGTTATGTTCTATGAATCATTGAGATGTATAAAATTTCTTAACTTATGCTTTTCAAGATTCTTATGAAGACAAGTTTAATTGTGAGTGTTCCACATGAGCGCTGGACTAGCGTGTGAACGTTTGGAATTTATTACATTGTGGCCTCAATTAACTGCATGAACCACTGTAACAAGATACATAGTAGTTGCTTATATGTCAGACAGCAGATTGTTGATTGTTAGCTGGTCGATAGCCTAGTGTTGAAGCGAGTTGAGCCAATGTGTCGTGTTTTGCACAACTGCTTACAAGTGGGGTAGCACCAACAATGTTTACAAGTACTTATGTATACGTCAGCGCACGGTTCTCGAACGAGTGCTCTATTTCATCAAAACACACACTGCTCGTATGATAATCTGTGACAACTTATGTCTTACCATGCCATATTCATGGAAAAACTAGTGAGGACGCATCTGTTTCGGCAACAATTACGATGGTTCTCACATGATTCATGGGCACACAAAAGTAGCAGCAGTTCCCATAGACGGATTCAAATAGAGCACTAGCCCCAGAGGGGTCGATAACAGGCAAGGTTTGGATAATTAGACACAATCCAAACTACTATTAAACACTAGCTGGGGCAACTATTTCATGCCTCGATCTAATTTGGGTTGGACACAAGACGGACCTTGCCATGAACATCATTGAGGACGTCCCGCGGCAGCTCAATCCTGTGAACCTTCATGAAGACAACCCTGTGGCCTTGCCACTGATAAACTTGTTTGTGGAGGCATGCCAAGTCATCTTCCTGCGTAATCTTGACAAGAACAGTATGCCTTACAAACGAAGGAGTAGCTTTGAACTTCTTGTGCTTCAGTACACCCTGGACAACACGCCTGACAATAGTGAGGCCGGAATACAACTCTTCATTGGTATAACCGCAAATGGCTTCCAGGATCCAACAACCTAAGAACTCTGTTTTCCCAGTGCGTATATTCAGGTCGTCCGCCTCATAGCGAGTGACATGCACAACCACAAAATCCTTGTCTGCATCAGGGCTCTAATTGAAACAGAAACAAATTCTGAATTACTTTTCAGTATAAGAACCACAAGTTATTTAAACCACTATGTATAGCATGGCATCGAAGCTCATAAAATTTTGCATTATTAATCACCACATACTTCCTTTTCTAAAAAAAATCACCACATACTTAGATGAAAAACCACAATCGAGATCGGCAAAGAAGGAAATCACCTTGGGCAGCTCAGCAGGGGGGGACACATCCTCGAAGGGGGAAAACTGCTCCTGCAGTGCCACGGGGGCTGTAACCTCAAACAGGGCGTTGACCATCTCAGTAGTGGCCATGAGCGTATCTGGGGTCGGCTCGGTGGTTGCCTCCATCTTCTTGGAGCTCTCTGTCTCGTGGGGATCAGCCTCCCGCGTCTGCTCCAATATCAGCAGATCTTTGCCTGGTTCTCCTTGGTCCATCATGAAACTGACGAATACTAGGAGACCACTGAAAGGAAAACACAATCGCAATGACAATGAAACAAAAAAGAGAGTGGGGATCGGTTACTTCTTTGCAAAAGTTCTTTTTTTTCTCTGCACGAAAATATACCAACATCACGGATCCGCTTACCTTCCCTTCGTTGGGAGAGAAGAATAGTGGCAGATGCGAGTGTTGCCTTTCTTGAAGACGGTGAGGGAGAAGGGGATTCAGCGAGGAGTGAAATGATGGTTGCTTTGTCCGTCAAACTTAGACTGCGGGGAGGTGGGGTTTTGTGATACGACGGCTCGTTACTGCAACGCTACGACCGGGGTGACTCTCCGCCTGCATACTGCCTGCTAATTTGGTGGATGGTGTTTGGGCCCGCGCGCTGCATGGTCCGCATGTCGGTGAACAAAAGTATAACGGCATTCAGTAGAGGGAGATGTTTCAATGACCTAGGAGGAGCCAGAAGCGGTAGAGTGTCTCCACTGTACTAGTAGTATTTGTTTTTCTGGGTAGCTGTAGAGTGTCTCCACTGTACTAGTAGTAATTGTTTCTCTGGGCCCAAGACAAAACAGCCATTCCACACTAGTAAATAGTAAAATCAATTCAAAAGGCGCTACCCACACCCAGCACACACCCCCTCCCCCACAAAAAAACTGGGTGCCCTTCTTCCTCCTCGCTCCCACCCACCTCACGTCAGCTCGCTCCACTCGTACCCTCAAATTCCTCACCTCACTCCTACAGAAAACCCCAGTTCCCCTTCTTCTTCACTCCTACAGAAAACCCCCATCTCCCCTTCTTCTTCGCTCGCACTACAACTAGGCTCGTCATTTGTTACTCTGCTCAAATCCATGAGCGCGACGCGACACCCTCGAGGAAAATGGAGTCGGCTGACCCCAGCGCCACGAAGAAGAGACTCCCGCCAGCGGCGATGCCTGTTGTAGATCCTGCACCCGGCAGCGCGGGGAGAAGCGGCGACCCCGCCCCCACCGGATCCTAAGAACCCGTAGAATCTCGGGTGGACCGCATCAGCGATCCCCCGGACACCGTCCTTGGGGAGATCATCTCGCTTCTCCCCACCAAGGGTTGCTGTCGCACCCAAGTCCTCTCAATTTGGTGGCGCCCTCTATGGCGCACCGTGCCCCTTAATCTCGACTGTCGTCAGCTATCTCTCTTCAATGATTTTGAAATCCCTAGAGCCATCATCTCCTCCCACCAGGGCTCCGTTCAAAGCCTCTGCATCCCTTCATGCTACTTGAGCAAGCATACCATGCCCTGCACGGTGGATGCCTGGCTGAAATCCCCTGAATTCACAGAACTACAGCTGCTTGAGTTCTACTATTCCCCTGGAAATCACATACCACATACAGAACGCCATGAACTTGTGCCCTCAGCACCGATGTCCGTCTCGCGGTTTTCCTCCTCTCTCCACACCGCCACCTTTGCGCTGTGCTACCTTCCAGACAATCTGGTACTAAATCTTCGACTCCCATTTCTCACAAAACTTTCACTTGTGCGGGTTCGTATATCGGAGGCCTCATTGCACAGCATCATCCACTCCAGTTGCCCTGCGCTAGAGTGCTTGCTGCTTGTTTTCACAGTTAGAATCGGTTGTCTCCAAATAAAGTCGCCTAACCTTGTAAGAATTGGAATTTCTTTTGACGGAAGGCAGCTCATCATCCAAGATGCCCCTTCACTTCAAAGGTTGATCCTTGATTCTACTTATTCACTGCTGCAAATAACCGTCCTGGAGTTTCAATACATGATCTCTGTGCTCATTTCAATATGGTGTTTGGCTCCACAGTTCTTCAGGTACTTTATATTATCATCTACACTTGTAACCATATGCTGCATTTTAAATTTCTGCGCATAATTTATATATCATCTTGGAGTACACATTTTGTACTAATATTATGTTCTATGCTCAATGAAGAGTTTCTCCATGGATGGCCTATCAATGGTGCTGGATTCTGTCAAGATCTTATATATCCAAATGAATAGTTTTGATCTACAAGATTATTTGGCTTGCTGCAATGCTTTCCATGTCTGGAGAAGTTGTATATAAAGGTGATAATTTCACGCACATTGGAAGCCCGCATATAGTGTACTAGAATTAACCGTTCAGCTGTTGCTCTTTCGACACTCTTCTTTTAGACCTTAACTGTTTTCAATTTTCATGTCTATTTAGGCAACAGGATGGGGTAAGAAAGTTATAACCAATCAGTGGATTCGTAAACATCGGGATTTTCTCACTTCTCATGAGATTCGATTGAAGACAATAACGCTAGAACAATATGTAGCCAACCGTGCAAACACAAGATTTGTCACATTCTTCCTGCTGAATGCGAGGTTACTATTGTCCATCAGGCTTAAGTTTATCAGCGGCATGGTTTTGATGGATGGGTATGTCGAAGAGCAAAAAAAGGAGTTTCAGGTGGGAAAAAGAGCTTCTAAACGTGTCGGGCTTCTATTTACAACATATTGTGGTCGTAATCCAGTAAATTTTATGATCGAGGATGTTCATTCTATGGACCTGACCGATCCATTTGACTATGACTGCCGAAAACAGTGCTGGAGTTAGATGTTGTTGCCCTTTTCAATCTGGGTTTTTTTGTAAACCTGATGAACAATCAACCCTCGTGCTTTTGTACAGTTTGTAAGCTGGAGTTAGATGTTCCTGCCCTTTTCAACTCGGCTGTGACTGTCATATTTTCTTTGAAACAAGGCAAATGGCTTGCCATTCGTTTAATTTAGAGTGAAATATTGTAACAAATCACAACCAAGGGAAATAACATCACTCACGCCGGCTGCTTGAGCTCACTGTGCATTACAGAAGCCAAGTGACTAGCCCCCACCACCCCCACTAGTCAACCCTCGTACTCCCCTCTGCCTGCAATTGGACCGGCGCATCTTCAACGACTCCTATTCATTCCGTCCGAGGCCTCGCCGTCGTCCTATGCCTTGCGGCCTTGGTTCGCTCGCCGTGCACGGTGCGCCGCCGTCTTGCGTTGTCAACGTCGTCAACAACCGAGAGGAACAAGGAGATGAATGTATGTGGAGAGGATGACAATAGGGACCCACCAGCGTCATGGCAGTACGCAAGCAAGTGCCTCTATAGTACAAGCCCAAAAACACTAATGGTTGGACATCTGGGGCTCATGCCGTCGTCAATGTAGTCAATAAATGAGAGAATTACACTACGAGCGGCTGACACCAGGGACCCAGCAAGTCGTGCATTTTTTTTTGAGGAACAAGCAGTTTTTTTAGACAATGAGGAACAAGCAGTTGTTATTTATACTAGTTTTAGCGACGGATAAGGGTAACAACTGGGCTGTGCGGGGGCTGTGGCCCGTCTAGCCAGGGTTTTATTTATGTTTACCACATCATGAGCCCAGTTGTGTTTTTTTCTTGCTGAAAATGGCTAGCCCAGTTCTACTTTTTTTAAAGAAATACCCAAACAAGGCCTACTTGCTTTATCGGCCCTGCTGGGCTGCAAATGTTTCAAGACGAGGAGAGTTTCATTCGGTTTGCCCAGAAATGGCCTGTACATTTTTAAAATACATCAAACCGGGAATTAGTTTCATTTTTTTCATTACAAGATCTTAAATTCCATTGATTTTTATGCGTGGACAATTATTTTGATTTTATATTTATATGAATTATTTTTCAAAATAGTTTGAATGTGAATCGATATTTCTGGATTAAAAACAGTTTGACTGTACCGAAATATGCAAAATTTCGTATACTTTTTAACCGTGGCCACAATATGGGGTGTAATGCTAATAAAAAGAAGATGGGCTCCAGAAAAAATCTTAAGAATTAGCAAATGGGCTGTACATTATTAGAAATAATGGCAGATGGGTTGTATGCTATTTTCCACAGATGTGAGGCTGACTTGTGCGCCTACTACAGGTTGACGCGTATGCTTTCATAAAAAAAGGTTGACGCACACGCAATGCCCTGTCAACTTAGTCAACACACGAGAGCAGTGACTGTTGGATATCCATCCAACGGCTATCGTGCTTCTTCAATCTCTGCTCTTCATGCTCCAGCCGCTCAAACAAGTGCCGGTGGGACTGCCTGCTCCCTCCTCCTGCGGCCGGCTATGCTGCCGTGCAGGCCTCACGGCCCCACCGTACTCCCATCGCTGGCCTAGCCATCCCTCTACTCACCCACACATGCTGTTATTCTCCGGCGATGACAGATGAACCAGTAAACCCTCGTACTCCTCCGCGTGGGAAACAACTGCCGAGTATTCCCTGGCTCCGTGTCGTTCCCTTCCTAGGCCTCGGCATCGTCCACCACCCTGGTGCTCTCGCCGTGACCTGGTCAACGTGGTCAATGAACGACATCCATCAGAAGTGGACTGTACGTGGAGAGGCTGACAGTTGGGTCCACGGCCGCACGCAAGGAAATGCCTCCTTATTACGTGCAAAATAATGATTCCTCCACCTGACGGCTAGGACCCACAGGAAGGGCCTCTGTATTTCGTGAAAAAAATGTTCCCCCCGCTAACAGGTCGGACCCACCAGCTATACCTTCGCACGCAAGGAAGTGCCTCCTTATTACGCCCAAAAAAATGAATACCCCCTGCTAGCTGGGACCCACCATATTGTTGGGCTGACTTGTGGGCCTACTAAGTTGATGGGGACGGAGGGCTTTGTCAACTTAGTCAATACTCCAGTGACCGTATGATGTCCATCCAACGGCCATACGGCTTCTTCAACCTCTGGTCTTCTTGCTCCAGCCGCCCAAAGCAGCGCCGGTTGTGCTGCCTGCTCCTGCCTCCTATGGCGGCTGTGCTACCGCCTGCTCCTGCCTCCCGCGGCCCGGCTCCGTGTTGTCCCCTTCCTAGGCCTCGCTATCATCCACTGCCGTGGTGCTCTCGGCGCGGCATGGTCAATGTGGTCAACGACCAACTTCCATCGGAAGAGTACTTAACGTGGAGAGGCTGACAGCTGGGTCCACTGCAGCCACAAGGAAGTGCCTCCTTATTACGCAGAAAATAATTATTCATCCACCTGACAACGGGGACCCACCAGACGGGCCACCAGTACTTTGCGAAATAAATCGTTTCCCCCTGACTGCTGGGACCCACCGGACGGGCCACCGTATTTCGTGAAAAAACGTTCCCCCGCTGTCAGCTCGGACCCACCGGAAGTGCCTCCTTATTACGCACAAAAAAATGAATACTCCCCCGGCTAGCTGGGACCCACCTTGGTGGGAGGCTGTCTTGTGGGCCTACTAAGTTGACCAAGCCGAAGGGCTTTGTCAACTTAGTCAATATGAACGATTCTAGCTCCAGTGACCGTACGATGTCCATCCAACGGCCGTAGTGCTTCTTCAACCTCTGGTCTTCTTGCTCCAGCCGCCCAAAGCAGCGCCGGTCGTGCCGCATGCTCCTGCCTCTCGTGGCCGGTTGTGCTGCCGCGGAGGCCTCACCTCCCCCTACTATTCCCACCGCTGGCCAGGCCCTGCTGCAACAGTAGCCTCACACTGCAGCCGAACCAGTGAACCCTCATACTCCTCTCCACGCGGGCTTCCACTGCCGTGTCTTCCTCGGCTCCGCGTCGTTCCCTTCCTAGGCCTCGTCGTTGTCCACCGCCGTGGTGCTCTTCGCGCGGCGTGGTCAACATGGTCAAGGAACGACTTCCATCGGAAGAGTACTGTACGTGGAGAGGCTGACAGCTAGGTCCACGGCCACAGCCCAGTTTTTTTTATTTGCCAATTAAGTCACTTTGTCAGGCTTGTTGGGCTACAAATCTTTCAAGACGAGGAGAGCTTTTCATTCGGCTGGCCGAGAAAATGGCCCATCAGTAATGAGAAATGGGTTGTACATTTTTAAAACACATCAAACCGGCAATTAGTTTCAAATATATTTTTTTCATTTCAAGATTTTAAATTACATTAATTTTTATGCATGGAGAATTTGTTGGATTTCATATTGATATACATTTATTTTTAAAATCAGTTTGAATGTGAGTCGAAATTTTGGGATTAAAAACAGTTCGGACTGCACCGAAATATGCAAAATTTCGTATAATTTTTTAACCGTGGCCACAATATGGGCTGTAATGCTAACAAAAAGAATATAGGCTCCAAAAAAACCTTCTTGATCTTCACTTCAAATTGATTTTGGGCCGTTAGATTCATCAAACTTCACATCAACCTTCTCTTCAACCTTTCGGGTGAAATTATTGTAGACACGGTAAGTGTGAGAGTTTGAGCCATAACCAAGTAGGAAACCTTCATGAGACTTAGGAGAAAATTTAGAACGATGATGCTTATCAAGAATGTAGCACTTTGAGCCGAATACTCGAAAGTATCCAACTTGGGGTTTGTTACTGGTGAGGATCTCGTATGCCGTCTTGCCGAGTAGCTTGTGAAGATACAAGTGATTTGTTGCATGACAAGCTGTCTCAACGCTTCCGTCCAAAAGTGCTTCGACGTCTTGTACTCATCAATCATCGTTCTCGCGATTTCGATGAGTGTCCGGTTCTTCCTCTCAACAACTCCATTTTGTTGAGGTGTGTACATAGTCGAGAACTCATGTGAAATCTCTTCTTCGTCAAGAAAGGTGTCCACATTTGCGTTCTAGAACTCCGTTCCATTGTCGCTGCGAACCTTCTTGATCTTCACTTCAAATTGATTTTGGGCCTTTCTGGCGAAGTTTCTGAAGATCTTTTGGACCTGCGATTTATCATCGAGAAAGAACACCCACGTAAATCTTGAAAAATCATCGACTATAACTAGACCAAAAGAATTTCCACCGAGACTTTTGTAAGCGTTGGGACTGAAAAGATCCATGTGAAGTAGCTCGAGCGGCCTCCTTGTGGTCATGATGTTTTTCACGGGATGCCTTCCTCCAACCTGTTTACCTGCCTGACAAGCGCTGCAAAGTCTATCCTTATCAAATATGACATCGTTAACGCCAAGGATATGATTCCCTTTTCCTTTAATAAGCTTATCAATGTTTCGCATGCCAACATGACCTAATCGTCTATGCCATAACCAGCCTTTAGAGGATTTAGCAATTAAGCAAGTTCTAGGTTGAGCCATTTTAGTGAAATCAACAATGTAAAGATCACCTCTACGTATATCGGTAAAGAACATTTTATGATTATCTCTACGAAACACTTGGCAATCCACTTCAGTAAATAGGACATTGAAACCGAAATCAGCAAGTCTAGATACTGAAAGTAAATTGCATCCAAGAGATTCAATGAGCATGACATTTTGTATGGAGCTACCATGTGAGATGGCCACCTTACCAAGGCCAACTACCTTACCCTTTGAGTTATCACCAAAAGTGACATACTTTCGAGGGCCGTTGTTTTCAGCAAGCTCACGAAACATACCTTTGTCTCTGGTCATGTGATCGGTACATCCACTATCAAGAACCCATTCCTTTCCTCCTGCCATATACCCCCGAAGATTTGCCATAAGACCAAAGTGTCTCATTGCATCATCAAGATCAAAGTCACTATCATCATCCTCATCACAGTATCCATGTTCAACATCGTCATGTGGTGGATCAATTCCTAGAGAGGGTGATTCGTTAGAATGAGTTTGACAATGATCTTCTTTATGAATTTTAATAGCTTCGAAAATAATATCTCTAATAATTCCAACATCTCCTTTGGCACGCGTAAGATTTGTAAGCTCAAATAGACAATCACCAAACCTAGGATCATTGGAATTCATATTACTCAAGGCAATAGACTTATGGAGAATTTCATCTAGATTTTTCAAGGAATAGTTTGGAAAACATTCCTCAAGAAATTTCCATATGGTGTAGGCACACTTAAGAGTAGGCAAGCAACCAATCAAGTTTCTAGGCAAACCTCTAGTGATAAGATCAACAGTTTTAAGATTGCGAACCATGTCAATTGACTCATCAAGAGTAGGATGCAAATAATGTACTTGTTCAAATGATATTCATTGAAAATCACAAGCATCTCATTTTTCCACTCATAAAAGTACTCTCCATCAACTATAGGCACTCTATGTCTAAGACTCCCCAAAGTAGACTCATCCATCATCCTCCATGTTGGGGAACGTAGTAATTTCAAAAAAATTCCTACGCACACGCAAGATCATGGTGATGGCATAGCAACGAGAGGGGAGAGTGTTGTCCACGTACCCTGGTAGACCGTAAGCGGAAGCGTTATGACAACGCGGTTGATGTAGTCCTACGTCTTCATGATCCGACCGATCCAAGTACCGAACGTACGGCACCTCCGAGTTCAGCACATGTTCAGCTTGATGATGATCCCCGTACTCTGATCCAGCAAAGTGTTGGGGATGAGTTCCGTCAGCATGATGGCGTGGTGATGATGATGATGTTCTACCGGCGCAGGGCTTCGCCTAAACTCCGCGACGATATGACCGAGGTGGAATATGGTGGAGGGGGGCACCGCACACGGCTAAGGAACGATCCGTAGATCAACTTGTGTGTTATGGGGTGCCCCCTGCCCCCGTATATAAAGGAGCAAGGGAGGGGGTGGCCGGCCTAGGAGGAGGCGCACCAAGGAGGAGTCCTACTCCCACCGGGAGTAGGATTCCCCCCCTTCCAAGTAGTAGGAGTAGGAGTCAAGGAAAGGGGGAAGAGAAGAGAAGGAAGGAGGGGGCGCAGCCCCTCCCCCTAGTCCAATTAGGACTAGGCCTTGGGGGGCGCCCAACCTCTCCTCTCTCTTTCCCCTAAAGCCCAATAAGGCCCATATACTCTCCGGCGAATTCCCGTAACTCTCCGGTACTCCGAAAAATACCCGAATCACTCGGAACCTTTCCGAACTCCGAATATAGTCGTCTAATATATCGATATTTACGTCTCGACCATTTCGAGACTCCTCGTCATGTCCCTGATTTCATCCGGGAATCCGAACTCCTTCGGTACATCAAAACTCATAAACTCATAATATAACTGTCATCGTAACGTTAAGCGTGCGGACCCTACGGGTTCGAGAACTATGTAGACATGACCTAGAACTATTCTCGGTCAATAACCAATAGCGGAACCTGGATGCTCATATTGGCTCCTACATATTCTACGAAGATCTTTATCGGTCAAACCGCATAACAACATACATTGTTCCCTTTGTCATCGGTATGTTACTTGCCCGAGATTCGATCGTCGGTATCCAATACCTAGTTCAATCTCGTTACGGGCAAGTCTTTTTACTCGTTATGTAATGTATCATTCTGTAACTAACTCATTAGCTACATTGCTTGCAAGGCTTATAGTGATGTGCATTACTGAGAGGGCCCAGAGATACCTCGCCGACAATCGGAGTGACAAAACCTAATCTCGAAATACGCCAACCCAACATGTACCTTTGGAGACACCTGTAGTACTCCTTTATAATCACCTAGTTACGTTGTGACGTTTGGTAGCACCCAAAGTGTTCCTCCGGTAAATGGGAGTTGCATAATCTCATAGTTACAGGAACATGTATAAGTCATGAAGAAAGCAATAGCAATATACTAAACGATCAAGTGCTAGGCTAAAGGAATGGGTCATGTCAATCACATCATTCTCCTAATGATGTGATCCCGTTAATCAAATGACAACTCTTTTGTCCATGGCTAGGAAACATAACCATCTTTGATAAACGAGCTAGTCAAGTAGAGGCATACTAGTGACACTATGTTTGTCTATGTATTCACACACGTATTATGTTTCCGGTTAATACAATTCTAGCATGAATAATAAACATTTATCATGATATAAGGAAATAAATAATAACTTTATTATTGCCTCTAGGGCATATTTCCTTCAGTCTCCCACTTGCACTAGAGTCAATAATCTAGTTCACATCGCCATGTGATTTAACACCAATATTCACATCTATATGTGATTAATACCCATAGTTCACATCATCATGTGATCAACACCCAAAGGGTTTGTTCACATCGCTATGTGATTAACACCCAAAGAGTACTAAGGTATGATCATGTTTTGCTTGTGAGAGAAGTTTAGTTAACGGGTCTGTCATATTCAGAGCCGTATGTATTTTGCAAATATTCTATGTCCACAATGCTCTGCACGGAGCTACTCTAGCTAATTGCTCCCACTTTCAATATGTATCTAGATTGAGACTTAGAGTCATCTGGATCGGTGTAAAAGCTTGCATCAATGTAACTCTTAACGACGGACTCTTTTATTACCTCCATAATCGAGAAATATTTCCTTAGTTCTCACTAAGGATATTCTTGACCAATGTCCAGTGATCTACTCCTAGATCACTATTGTACTCCCTTGCCAAATAAAGAGCAAGGTATACAATAGGTCTGGTACATAGCATAGCATACTTTATAGAACCTATGACTGAGGCATGGGAATGACTTTTCATTCTCTTTCTATTTTCTGCCATGGTCGGGTCTTGAGTCTTACTCAACTTCACACCTTTGCATCACAGGCAAGAACTCCTTCTTTGACTGTTCTATTCTGAACTATTTCAAAAATTTATCAAGGTATGTACTCATTGAAAAATCTTATCAAGCGTCTTGATCTATCTCAATAGATCTTGATGCTCAATATGTAAGTAGCTTTACCGAGGTCTTTCTTTTAAAGAACTCCTTTCATATACTCCTTTATGCTTTCCAGAAAAGTTCTACATCATTTCTGATCAATCAATATGTTACTCACATATATATATCAAAAAGGCGGTAGTGCTCCCACTCACTTTATTGTAAATACAGGCTTCGCCGCAAGTCTGTATAAAACTATATGCTTTGTTCAACTTATCAAATCGTATATTCCAACTCTGAGATGCTTGCACCAGTCCATAGATAGATCGCTGGAGCTTGCATATTTTGTTAGCACCTTTAGGATTGACAAAACCTTCTGGTTGCATCATATACAACTCTTCTTTAAGAAAACCATTAAGGAATGCAGTTTTGACATCCATTTGCCAGTTTTCATAAAATGTGGCAATTGCTAACATGATTCGGACAGACTTAAGCATCGCTACAGTTGAGAAAATCTCATTGTAGTCAACACCTTGAACTTGTCGAAAACCCTTTTGCGACAAGTCGAGCTTTGTAGATAGTAACACTACTATCAGCATATGTCTTCCTCTTGAAGATCCATTTATACAATATGGCTTGCCGATCATCGGGCAACTCCACAAAAGTCCACACTTTGTTCTCATACATGGATCCCATCTCAGATTTCATGGCCTCAAGCCATTTCGCGGAATCTGGGCTCATCATCGCTTCCTCATAGTTCGTAGGTTCATCATGGTCTAGTAACATGACTTCCAGAAGAGGATTACCGTACCACTCTGGTGTGGATCTTAATCTAGAAGATCTACAAAGTTCGGTAGTAACTTGATCTGAAGCTTTATGATCATCATCATTAGTTTCTTCACTAATTGGTGTAGGAATCACTCGAACTGATTTCTGTGATGAACTACTTTCCAATTCTGGAGAAGGTACAAATTACCTTATCAAGCTCTACTTTCCTCCCACTCACTTCTTTCGAGAGAAGCTCCTTCTCTATAAAGGATCCATTTTTAGCAACAAATATCTTGCCTTCGGATCTGTGATAGAAGGTGTACCCAACAGTTTCCTTTGGGTATTCTATGAAGACGCACTTCTCCGATCTGGGTTTGAGCTTATCAGGATGAAACTTTTTCACATAAGCATCACAGCCCCAAACTTTAAGAAACGACAACTTGGGTTTCTTGCTAAACCACAGTTCATATGGTGTCGTCTCAACGGATTTAGATGGTGCCCTTTTTAACGTGAATGCAGCTGTCTCTAATGCATAACCCCAAAACAATAGTGGTAAATCAGTAAGAGACATCATAGATCGCACCATATCAATAAAGTGTGGTTACGACGTTCGGACACACCATAACATTGTGGTGTTCCAGGTGGCGTGAGCTGTGAAACTATTCCACATTGTTTTAATTGAAGACCAAACTCGTAACTCAAATATTCGTCTCCGCGATCAGATCGCAAAAACTTTATTTTCTTGTTACGATGATTTTTCCACTTCACTCTAAAATTCTTTGAACATTTCAACTATTTCAGACTTATGTTTCATCAAGTAGATATACCCATATCTGCTCAAATCATCTTGTGAAGGTCAGAAAAATAACGATACTTGCCACGAGCATCTACACTCAGTGGATCGCATACATCGGTATGTATTATTTCCAATAAGTCAGTAGCTTGTTCCATTGTTCTGGAGAATGGAGTTTTAGTCATCTTGCCCAAAAGGCACGGTTCGCAAGCATCAAATGATTCATAACCAAGTGATTCCAAAAATCCATCTTTATGGAGTTTCTTCATGCGCTTTACACCGATATGACCCAAACGGCAGTGCCACAAATAAGTTGCACTATCATTATTAACTTTGCATCTTTTGGCATCAATATTATGAATATGTGTATCAATACGATCGAGATCCAACAAACTATTTTCATTGGGCGTATGACCATTGAAGGTTTTATTCATGTAAACAGAACAACAATTATTCTCTGACTTTAAATGAATAACCGTATTGCAATAAACATGATCAAATCATATTCATGCTCAACGCAAATGCCAAATAACATTTATTTAGGTTTAACACTAATCCCGAAAGTATAGGGAGTGTGCGATGATGATCATATCAATCTTGGAACTACTTCCAACACTCATCGTCACTTCCCTTCAACTAGTCTCTGTTTATTCTGTAACTCCTGTTTCGAGTTACTAATCTTAGCAACCGAACAAGTATCAAATACTCAGGGGCTACTATAAACACTAGTAAGGCACACATCAATAACCTGTATATCAAATATACCCTTGTTCACTTTGCCATCCTTCTTATCCACCAAATATTCAGGGCATTTCCGCTTCCAGTGACCATTTCATTTGCAGTGTAATCACTCAGTTTCAGGCTTTGGTCCAGCTTTGGGCTTCTTCGCGGGAGTGACAACTTGCTTGTCATTCTTCTTAAAGTTCCCTTTCTTTCCCTTTGCCCTTCTCTTGAAACTAGTGGTCATGTCAATCATCAACACTTGATGCTCTTTCTTGATTTCTACCTTCGTCAATTTCAACATCACGAAGAGCTCGGGAATCGTTTTCGTCATCCCTTGCATACTATAGTTCATCACGAAGTTCTAGTAACTTAGTGATGGTGACTAGAGAATTCTGTCAATCACTATCTTATCTGGAAGATTAACTCCCACTTGATTCAAGCGATTGAAGTACCCAGACAATCTGAGCACATGCTCACTAGTTGAGCGATTCTCCTCCATCTTTTAGCTATAGAACTTGTTGGAGACTTCATATCTCTCAACTCGGGTATTTGCTTGAAATATTAACTTCAATTCCTGGAACATATCATATGATCCATGACATTCAAAACGTCTTTGAAGTCCCGATTCTAAGCCGTTTAAGCATGGTGCACTAAACTATCAAGTAGTCATCATATTGAGCTAGCCAAACGTTCATAACGTCTGCATCTGCTCCTGCAATAGGTTTGTCACCTAGCGGTGCATCAAGGACATAATTCTTCTATGCAGCAATGAGGATAAACCTCCCATCACGGATCCTATCCGCATCATTGCTACTAACATCTTTCAACACAATTTTCTCTAGGAACATATCAAAATAAACATATGAAAGCAACAACGCAAGCTATTGATCTACAACATAATTTGAAAAATACTACCAGGACTAAGTTCATGATAAATTTAAGTTCAATTAATCATATTACTTAAGAACTCCCACTTAGATAGACATCCCTCTAATCTTCTAAGTGATTACGTGATCCATATCAACTACACCATGTCCGATTGTCACGTGAGATGGAGTAGTTTCAACGGTGAACATCAATATGTTGATCATATCTACTATATGATTCACGCTCGACCTTTAGGTCTCCGTGTTCTGAGGCCATATCTGTTATATGCTAGGCTCGTCAAGTTTAACCTGAGTATTCCGCGTGTGCAACTGTTTTGCACCCATTGTATTTGAACATAGTGCCTATCACACCCGATCATCACGTGGTGTCTCAGCACGAAGAACTTTCGCAACAGTGCATACTCAGGGAGAACACTTCTTGATAATTAGTGAGAGATCATCTTAAAATGCTACCGTCAAACTAAGCAAAACAAGATGTATAAAAGATAAACATCATATGCAATCAAAATATGTGACATGATATGGCCATGATCATCTTGCGCCTTTGATCTCCATCTCCAAAGTACTGTCATGATCTCTATTGTCACCGGCACGACACCATGATCTTCATCATCTTGATCTATATCAATGTGTCGTCACATGGTCGTCTCTCCAACTATTGCTCTTGCAACTATTGCTATCATATAGCGATAAAGTAAAGCAATTATTTGGCACTTGCATCTTATGCAACAAACAGACAACCATAGGACTTCTACCAGTTGCCGATAACTTCAACAAAACATGATCATCTCATACAACAACTTATATCTCATCACGTCTTGACCATATCACATCACAACATGCCCTGCAAAAACAAGTTAGACGTCCTCTACTTTGTTGTTGCAAGTTTTACGTGGCTGCTACGGGCTGAGCAAGAACCGTTCTTACCTACGCATCAAAACCACAACGATAGTTCATCAAGTTGGTGCTGTTTTAATCTTCGCAAGGACCGGGCGTAGCCACACTCGGTTCAACTAAAGTGAGAGAGACAGACACCCGCCAGCCACCTTTAAGCACGAGTGCTCGTAACGGTGAAACCAGTCTCACGTAAGCGTACGCGTAATGTCGTTCTGGGCCGCTTCATCTCACAATACCGCCGAACCAAAGTATGAGATGCTGGTAAGCAGTATGACTTGTATCGTCCACAACTCACTTGTGTTCTACTCGTGCATATAACATAAACGCATAAAACCTAGGCTCTGATGCCACTGTTTGGTAACGTAGTAATTTCAAAAAAAATTCCCTACGCACATGCAAGATCATGGTGATGGCATAGCAACGAGAGGGGAGAGTATTGTCCACGTACCCTCGTAGACCATAAGCGGAAGCGTTATGACAACACGGTTGATGTAGTCGTACGTCTTCACGATCCGACCGATCCAAGTACCGAACGTACGGCACCTCCGAGTTCAGCACACGTTCAGCTCGATGACGACCCCCGGACTCCGATCCAGCAAAGTGTCGGGGATGAGTTCCGTCAGCACGACGGCGTGGTGACGATGATGATGTTCTACCGACGCAGGGCTTTGCCTAAACTCCGCGACGATATGACCGAGGTGGAATATGGTGGAGGGGGGCACCGCACACGGCTAAGGAACGATCCGTAGATCAACTTGTGTGTTATGGGGTGCCCCCTGCCCCCGTATATAAAGGAGCAAGGGAGGGGGTGGCCGGCCTAGGAGGAGGCGCACCAAGGAGGAGTCCTACTCCCACCGGGAGTAGGATTCCCCCCCTTCCAAGTAGTAGGAGTAGGAGTCAAGGAAAGGGGGAAGAGAAGAGAAGGAAGGAGGGGGCGCAGCCCCTCCCCCTAGTCCAATTCGGACTAGGCCTTGGGGGCACCCAACCTCTCCTCTCTCTTTCCCCTAAAGCCCAATAAGGCCCATATACTCCCCGGCGAATTCCCGTAACTCTCCGGTACTCCGAAAAATACCCGAATCACTCGGAACCTTTCCGAACTCCGAATATAGTCGTCCAATATATCGATCTTTACGTCTCGACCATTTCAAGACTCCTCGTCATGTCTCCGATCTCATCTGGGACTCCGAACTCCTTCGGTACATCAAAACTCATAAACTCATAATATAACTATCATCGTAACGTTAAGCGTGCGGACCCTACGGGTTCGAGAACTATGTAGACATGACCTAGAACTATTCTCGGTCAATAACCAATAGCCGAACCTGGATGCTCATATTGGCTCCTACATATTCTACGAAGATCTTTATCGGTCAAACCGCATAACAACATACGTTGTTCCCTTTGTCATCGGTATGTTACTTGCCCGAGATTCGATCGTCGGTATCCAATACCTAGTTCAATCTCATTACCGGCAAGTCTCTTTACTCGTTATGTAATGCATCATTCCGTAACTAACTCATTAGCTACATTGCTTGCAAGGCTTATAGGGATGTGCATTACTGAGAGGGCCCAGAGATACCTCGCCGACAATCGGAGTGACAAAACCTAATCTCGAAATACGCCAACCCAACATGTACCTTTGGAGACACCTGTAGTACTCCTTTATAATCACCCAGTTACGTTGTGACGTTTGGTAGCACCCAAAGTGTTCCTCCGATAAACGGGAGTTGCATAATCTCATAGTTACAGGAACATGTATAAGTCATGAAGAAAGCAATAGCAATATACTAAACGATCAAGTGCTAGGCTAACGAAATGGGTCATGTCAATCACATCATTCTCCTAATGATGTGATCCCGTTAATCAAATGACAACTCTTTTGTCCATGGCTAGGAAACATAACCATCTTTGATAAACGAGCTAGTCAAGTAGAGGCATACAAGTGACACTATGTTTGTCTATGTATTCACACACGTATTATGTTTCCGGTTAGTACAATTCTAGCATGAATAATAAACATTTATCATGACATAAGGAAATAAATAATAACTTTATTATTGCCTCTAGGGCATATTTCCTTCACTCCATTGGTGTTTAAACCAAAGCATTGGAGACCAAAGCTCTGATACCAATTGAAAGGATCGAGAAGAGGTGTCTAGAGGGGGGGGTGATTAGACACTAAGTGAGAAAAGTTGCAGTTTTTAATTCCTTTAAGTTGAAGTGGAGTTTTGGCACAAGTTTAACATTCATAATACATGTCAAGCAAGGATGCGAAGAGTATATGAGCAGCGGAAAGTAAAGCATGCAAATTGCAAGAATGTAAGGATGGGATTGGAGTGTGCAAACGCAATTTGGAGACACGGGGATTTTTGAGACATGGTTCCGATAGGTGGTGCTATCGTACATCCACGTTGATGGAGACTTCAACCCACGAAGGGTAACGGTTGCGTGAGTCCACGGAGGGCTCCGCCCACGAAGGGTCCACGAAGAAGCAACCTTGTCTATCCCACCATGGCCGTCACCCACGAAGGACTTGCCTCACTAGGGTAGATCTTCACAAAGTAGGCGATCTCCTTGCCCTTACAAACTCCTTGGTTCAACTCCACAATCTTGTCGGAGGCTCCCAAGTGACACCTAGCCAATCTAGGAGACACCACTCTCCAAGAAGTAACAAATGGTGTGTTGATGATGAACTCCTTGCTCTTGTGCTTCAAATGATAGTCTCCCCAACACTCAACTCTCTCTCACAGGATTTGGATTTGGTGGAAAGAAGATTTGAGTGGAAAGCAACTTGGGGAAGGCTAGGGATCAAGATTCATATGGTAGGAATGGAATATCTTGACCTCAACACAAGTGTAGGTGGTTCTCTCTCAGAAAATGTATGTTGGAAGTGTAGGCATGTTCTGATGGCTCTCTCCATGAATGAAGAGTGTGTGGAGGGGTATGTATAGCCTCCACACAAAATCTAACTGTTACACACAACTTACCAATCTCGGTGGGACCGAATCATGAAACTCGGTCAGACCGATTTAGTAAATAATGTGACTGTTAGGATTTTCGGTGGGACCGACATGTCAACTCGGTGGGACCGATATGGTTAGGGTTAGGACATAACGTAATCTCGGTGAGACCGATTACACAAACTCGGTGAGACCGATTTTGGTAATAAGCTATAACCAGAGAGTTGGTCAGGCAAACTCAGTGGGACCGATTCCCCCATCTCGGTTGGACCGAACGTTACAAAAGGGAAACAGAGAGTTTGCATTGCAATCTCTGCGGGACCGATTGCATACTTCAGTGGGACCGAAATTATTGCAATGGGCAACAAAGAGTTTGCAGTCCCATCTCGGTGAGACCGAGATCCCTATCGGTTTGACCAATTTGATTAGGGTTTGTGGCAGTGGCTATGTCAAGAGAACTCGGTGGCGCCGAATAGAAAGAATCGGTGGGGCCGAGTTTGACTTTTGGTTTGGGACATATGTGGATGTGACAAAGTGGTTGAGGGTTTTGGAGCATATCACGAAGCACTTTGAGCAAGCAAGCCATTAAGCAACACCTCATCCCCTCTTAATAGTATTGGATTTTCCTATGGACTCAATGTGATCTTGGATCACTAAAAGTAAAATGTAGAGTCTTGTGCTTTGAGCTTGAGTCAATCCTTTGTCCTTAGCATCTTGAAGGGGTTCCACATCCTCTAGTCCATTCCACTCCATTGTTGAACTTATCTGAAGCATACTAGGTAAAAGTATTAGTCCAACAAGAGATATGTTGACATTAATTACCAAAATCACCCAGGGAGCACTTGTGCTTTCATTGTGCTCTTTACTTCTTGCTCTGTCTAGTAGATGTTCTTGTGTTATTTAACCTTGTTTACCCAGGTACATCTTCTTCAAGCTATCTCAAGACCACAAGGTAAGTATATGCATAACACTCATGTGCATGAAGATCTCTTACTATGGTACATATTGTTTGCAAGAGAGACTCATGAACATGAAGGTATAATTCTAGTATCTATATCATTTGCTCGGATGCATATAGCCAAGACACATGTAACTCACTGCTTGCTCTGACATGTTTATGCATTCTCATACTCTTATAATATATAATCACATGATTGCATACATGTAGGGGGAGCCAATGCATGTTGCATGTCTTTCCAAAGATTTACTTGCTATTTCCTTATATCTTTATCTAAAGCTTTGATGTATGTTGTCATCAATTACCAAAAAGGGGGAGATTGAAAGCACAAGTGCTCCCTAGGTGATTTTGGTAATTCATGACAACATATCTCTTGTTGGACTAATACTTTTACTTAGTGCATTTCAGATAAGTTCAACATTGGAGTGGCATGGACATGGACAAGAGGATGTGGAACCCCTTCAAAATGCTAAGGACAAATATTGGCAAAAGATCAAGACTCTACATTTTCTATTTTAGTGATCCAAGATCACATTGAGTCCATAGGAAAGCCAATACTATTAAAATGGGATGAGGTGTTGCTTAATGGCTTGCTTGCTCAAAGTGCTTAGTGATATGCTCCAAAACCCTCGGCCACTTTCTCACATCCACATATGTCCTAAACCTAAATGTCAAACTTGGCCTCACCGACTTTGTCTATCCGGCGCCACCGAGTTTCATCTTATTCAGCCACTGCCAAACCCTAGTCACTGCGGTCTCACCAATGGGATCTTGTTCTCGCCGAGATGGGCTTGCAAACTCTTTGTGGTCTATTGCAACATTTTTGGTCTAACCGAGTTTGTGCAGTCAGTCCCACCAAGTTTTCTTGACCAATCCTCTATTTACTTATTACCAAAATCGGTCTCACCGAGTTTGAGTAATCGCTCAAACCGAGTTGAGGTTTTACCCTAACCCCTGCACATCTGTCCCACCGGGTTGACTATATTGGTCCCACCGAAAATCCTAACGTTCACATTTTTACCTAAATCGGTCTAACCGAGTTTGTTGATTCGGTCCCACCGAATTTGGGAATCTGTGTGTAATGGCTAGATTTTGTGTGGAGGCTATATATATATATCCCTCCACCCACTCTTCATTCGTGGAGAGAGCCATCAGAACATACCTACACTTCCACTACTCATTTTCTGAGAGAGAACCACCTACTCATGTGTTGAGACCAAGATATTCCAATCCTACCATATGAATCTTGATCTCTAGCCTTCCCCAAGTTGCTTTCCACTCGAATCATCTTTCCACCATAGCCAAATCTGTGAGAGAGAGTTGAGTGTTGGGGAGACTATCATTTGAATCACAAGAGCAAGGAGTTCATCAACAACACACCATCTATTACCTTTTGGAGAGTGGTGTCTCCTAGATTGGTTAGGTGTCACTTGGGAGCCTTTGTCAAGATTGTGGAGTTGAACCAAGGAGTTTGTAAGGGCAAGGAGATTGCCTACTTCGTGAAGATCTACCCTAGTGAGGCAAGTCCTTCGTGGGCGATGGCCATGATGGGATAGACAAGGTTGCTTCTTCGTGGACCCTTCGTGGGTGGAGCCCTCTGTGGACTCGCGCAACCATTACCCTCCGTGGGTTGAAGTCTCCATCAACGTGGATGTACGTAGCACCACCTATCGGAACCATACCAAAAATCTCCGTGTCTCCAATTGCGTTTGGACACTCCAATCCCATCCCTTTACCTTCTTGCAAGTTGCATGCTTTACTTTCCCCGCTCATATAATCTTTGCACGCTTGCTTGAATTGTATTGTGTATGCCTGAAATTGTGTTAATCTACCACCTCAACTTAAAAAACTTAAAAACTGACAACTTTGTTTGTTGAGGGTCTAATCACCCCCCCCCCTCTAGACACCTCTTCTCGATCCTTTAAATTGGTATCAGAGCTTTGGTCTCCATTGCTTTGGTTTAATCACCATTGGAGGAAGATGGATGAGTCTACGTTGGAGAGTCTTAGACGTAGAGTGCCTATGCTTGATGGAGAGTTCTTTAGTGAGTGGAAAAAATGAGATGCTTGGAATTTTTCATGAATATCACTTGAACAAGTACATTACTACTCCTTGTGAACCCCTTGTCGATCCCTTGCATCCTACCCATGATGAGTCTCTCGACACGATTCGCAATCCTAGAACTATCAATCTTATCACTAGAGGATTGCCTAGAAATTTGATTGATCACTTTGCCTACTCTTGATTGTGCTTATACTATATGGATATTTCTTGAGGAATGATTTCCAGACTATTCCTTGAAAAACTTAGATGAGATTCTTCACAAGTCAATTGCTTTGAATAAGATGAATCCCAATGACCCTAAGTTTGGAGATTGTTTATTTGAGGTTACCAATCTTATGCGTGCCAAAGGAGATGTTGGAATCATTAACAATATTATTTCCGAAGCTATTAGAATTCATAAAGATGAACATTGTCAAAATCATATATCTAATGCATCACTCTCTCTAGGAAATGATCATTTGCAAGATGATGTTGAACATGGATACTATGATGAAGATGATGATAATGACTTTGATCTTGAAGAGTCTATGAGACACTTTGGTCTTATGGCTAATCTTTGCGGCTACATGGCTGGAGGAAAGGAATGGGTCCTTGATAGTGGATGTACCGATCACAGACCGGAGATAAAGATATGTTTTGTGAGCTTGCTGCAAATTCATAAAGAGGCCCAGACAGAGAAATACCTTGGCTTACCGACGACAGCAGGAAAGATCACAGAGCAAAATTTTGAGCATATAGTTGAGTCTGCTCGTTCTAGAGTCCAGGGGTGGGATTACCGGAAAGCATCTTGTGCAGGGAGACAGGTAAACCTCAAGTCAGTGATCCAAGCATTACCGGCCTTCTCTATAAGTTGTTTCAAACTCACTAAAGGCTTGTGCAAAAAAGTAATGACAATCATGTCCAAGTATTGGTGGGCAGGATCACTTGATAAGAGAGGGATGCATGGGCAAGCTTGGTCAAAGATGGCCATCCCGAAGTCAAAGGGAGGGCTTGGATTCTGAGATCTAGAGCTGTTTAATGATGCCGTGTTAGCTAAACAGGCATGGAAACTGTTGGTTAATCCAGAGAGTTTGTGTTCAAGGGTGATGCGAGGTCGATACTACCCAGATGGAAATTTCCTACAAGCTACTTGTCCGGCTAGCTCATCACGGACATGGTGGGCGATCATACAAGGACGGGAGGTCCTTAAGCAAGGGCTAATCCGACGAGTAGGTGATGGACGAACTACTGAGATTTGGCATGACCAATGGATTGTTGGCTCGGCCTCAATGTAGCCGATTTGTAGGCTTTCAGAGGAACCGGTGTAGCTTGTTGCAGACCTATTGCATGAGGATACTGGGGAATGGAATACGGAGCTACTTCAAAAATTGTTCATCCGGTCAGATGTTGACAAGATTCAGAATATACCAAGACCAAGATTAGAGGAGGCAGACTACTGGGCATGGGCGTGGGAGCAATCGGGCTCTTTCTCTGTCAGATCGACCTACAGGGAGATCAAACGGAGGCAGTGTAATGGTCAGAGCGGGCCAAGCAGCTCTTCCGGCGATGAGGATACATGGAAGAGATTATGGAAACTGAATGTTCAGCCAAAAATCTGTGTCATGCAGAGACACATTGGTGATGGCGCAATCTGTGAGATGTGTGGCAACAATGATGATAGTTTTTTCATGCGTTGGTAAGTTGTAACAATGCACAACTGCTTTGGGCAGAAACACTCAGATTCTTCGGGACTGAACTTCCCTCGATGAACCCATTGACATGGACGAGGGATCTGCTGGACCCGAACTACGTTGCTCAAGAGGAGGCGGCAATTATTATCTCAGTGATGTGGACTATTTGGAGTAACAGGAACAAGTATACACATGGTGAGATTTAGTACCAAATGGAAATCATTCAGGAACATATAAGATCTCTTGATATCCCGGCCACGCAGCAACCTGTACAACGTCAGATAGCTAAATGGAAACCCCCATTAGAGGGATGGTGCAACTTCATTCAGATGCAGCGACCGATGTGGTACATGGAAGGGCGGGCACAGCTGTTAATGCAAGGGATCACGAAGGACACTTCCTTGGAGGAAGATATACCCCATATAATGGGAGCACCAACCGTATGGGTGCGAAGCATTGGGGTGCAGAGATGCTATGGTACTAGCAAAGGAGAAAGGCTGGACTAGGGTTGAGGTCATTTCGAATTGCAAGACAGTGGTGGAAGACTGAAATGCAGTAAGTGACCGGTCGGTTTGTGGCCCTATATTCAGAGAGATGTCTTCATATCTCTTGCTCTTTCAGGGTTTTGAGATTAAGTTAAAGAGGAAGAGAATCAAATGAAGCTACGCATGTGTTGGCCAGGCATGGTCCGTCCACTAGCTTGAATTATGTAACCCTTGATGCTATCCCTGAATTCTTGAGTGCGATCTTGCTCTTAGACTATGTACGGTCGATATAATAAATGAATAAAGTGCCGGAGGGCCGTATTTGAAAAAAGAAAATTGCCCGGCTAAATCACCCGTGGAAGATGTCTTTCCCCAATTTCCGTTTCACGTCGCGTTGGCTTCACTCGCACACAAAGCAACCTGTACGCCAACGCCAGTCTGACCGCGCAACGAACTGAACCCAAATGCAGCGCGAGATATGCGAGGACGATGTCGACGAGGCGGGCGGCGAGAGATCCAGTGAGGCACCGCATATGGAGACGCGGCAGCATGTGTGGCTGGCGCCCCATCCCGTACACCGCCCTCCCCTGTCGCGCGGCACGGTTGAGTTTGTGGCTCGGGTCGGCGTCACCGACCACAATCATGGCATATCATTAGCAGACGCTGATTGGACAAGGTGATGAGGACGAGCCATTGGATCATGCAGTATCATTCATTCGATCGATGGCGTGCCGCTGTCCAGTAGTAGGCGAGCTAGGCTGCGTTTACGTCACCTCAAACCCGAGGCCAAAGTTCATCCATCTGCAAAGTGATCATCGGATAATGTAAGCCCTGCAACTTGCAAGTGTTTGTGGATGGCCTAAGGGTAATGGGCGAAGCACGGTGTAAACTAGTCGGAAAAGTCCACGAACACCGCAGCCATCCCTTTAGAGCATCTACAGCCGGACGTCTCATACCTGTCTCAAACATCCGGACGGCCCGCCCGGTCATTGACCGGTCATGTTTTTCTGACCCAGACGGACACCTCAAACGGCCCTCAAATGTCCGGGCTGTCCGGCATCCCTCATATCCAGCCCAAATATAGTGGGGTTATAAGGCGCCCAGGCACGCCCGTCACGTCGGCTCGACCCCAATCCGGAAACCCTAGCTCACTCCACTCTCGATCTGTCTCTTCGTCTTCCCTCTGATTTCTCCAATTCGATCCACTCCGACCACTCCGGTGACTGAGTCCACCAAGTCGAGCGTCGGCAGCCGCTCCTCCTCCGACTTCGACGAGGATCTAGCCCTCTGCACTGCCCTCGAGAGGTCGAAGGTGGACACGGATGGGATCGGCCTCGCCTCGCCCTCGCGCGCAGCGAGAAAGCTGACGCTGGCTCCTCCCAGCCTGCGCTTGGCTTCGCGCGAGGTGCTCAGTCCGCGCCTCCCGCACGCGTTCCCTTGCCATGCCGCCTGCTGCTTCCCCACGCGAGCAGTGGTGAAGATCCGCTTTGCTTCTATTTAATTTTAAGTTTTAGATGTAGTTTCAAGTTGTCCGTCGTTTGAACTTTGGTTATTGTTTGAACATCTGATCTTTTGGTGAAAGTATTGTGCTTGCGTGTACGAGTTTGCTGATCTACATATTTTGATCGATGTTGTATGGTTTAGTATGGATATAAAGGATCGGATATGAGATATACGGATGTGGACCTCGCTATTTGGGGATTACCCGTTCACTGCCTACGGACACGTCCACACGTGGTTTGGGGGGCATATTTGTCCTCTTCGACCGTAAATGCTCGTACCGAAAGCAAAACCGTATTAGTACGACTACAAAATGATAGGAGAGCAGAGCAGTACGATACCGTCCACCTGCTCTCGTATCCAGAGATGCGGCGGCGGAGAGTGGTAAAAGTAAGATACACGTGTGCAGTGGCGAAGCTTCATGGGGGCCAACCTAGGCGGTGGCCCCCCTCAGCTCACAGAAAAATACATGTATATATCTTAGTTTTAGGCCTATTTTTGCATCAAAAATCAGCCTATAGTGATTTTGTTTGCCCCCAGCCATTGGCCCCCCATGATTCTTGCCCAAGCTCCGCCACTGCACGTGTGGCTGGCGTCCCGCACAGCGCGCGTGCAAACGCACGGCGAGCTTCGGTGCATGCATGTACTACTTGGGTCGGCGTCACCGGCCAGCCAGAGTCATACGAGAGTAGTACACCGATTGGTTGGACGCCGTGGCGATCGGCTCGCGCTCGTGGATATGATTGGAAGACCAATTTTTTTTTTTTGAACGTATTGGAAGACCAAATCTTACAATGGCGTGGCTCTGTCCACTGGGCTAGCCGAGGCTACGTCACCACGAACGAACCTGAGTGAGACCGAGAGGCCTGGCCTGGAACCGAATTAGTTGAGGAGATGAACCTCACCTATCCGGAGATACGCGTTGGTTAGCGAAAGTGACCGCCGGATAAAACAGTTGCAATCTCTGCGCACTGCAGGAGGCGCAAGTTGTAGTTGTGCCTACTAGTGTTGTTTTTGGAGCTTTGGGGATTGGCCCGATGCTTACACAGAATAATCCCCGGCGCAAGCATGACTTCACGCGATCCAGAGCGCAAGATCCCGCTGCTAAAGTCAGTGCCGCTTTTCCACCTTGACAGGAACAAGTCAATGCCACTTTGTGTGGTCACGCCGCGAGAGTGCATCTCCTGTAAGTTTCATTTTCATTTGGGGAAAATGTTTCACTCGCACACACAAGGTAAATTTCTTAAGACAGTGTGGGACTCGAGCTCGATTTTTTTTTCTCAAATACGCACAAGCATGCGTATCATATATTGATAGAAGAAAGGGTAAAGAGACTCATCCACGATTTGAGTACAATGCCAAAAGGCAAAACACACCACGTTAATTCCTGAGATTAGAATCACACCTACTACAAACGAGAATGAAAGAACTTGCCTTGCCCTATCCCTAGCCAGGAAAGCAAAGAAGACGGGGCACCGGGCAAACAGGCCGTGTTGCTACCGTTGCAAGCAACATCCAAGCTACACCAACGATTACAGAACTAACTACATCAACGTACCTCCCACCACATAGTGCCTAGAAGAGTCGGCAGGTGGGTGGCAGGACCTAGCCGGGCCTGAAGAAGAAGACGCGCATCGCGATGGCATACATAGCCACCTAACCTTAGTCGTGAATAGACTCATAGGCCTATACGTGGACACAGAGGTGGCAGCAATAATTTTTTAATAGATTGCGAAAGTTAGGACTTGAACTCAAAACCTTAGACTCGGATACCATATTAACCTTCATGCACTAGCCAATGCAATCAAAAGTCCGAACTGACGAAAAAGACTAGACAATCCACGTATACACTTCAACAGTAATCCTTCTAGACTTGTGACTTTCTCTCGTTTTCCTCCCCTGATCATAGGCGGTTAGGGAAAACTCTTCCCTCGACTTTATCGGGGAGCCCGTGGATTCGCCTCTGCTTTGCCTGCCGCTCCGACGGCCGGTGGCAGGAGGGAAATCCCGGTGTCTCTGCTTCAGCTAGTAGTTTATTAGGTTAGTTTTTTTTAGTCCTCACATGTGCGACACTCAGACGGATGGCGGCGCTACTTCTTCGAGTTTGTTTTCCGGGCTCGGATCCTCCTCGAGTCAGTTCGTCTAGACGTAATCGACAGAGCTCAGGCTTAGATTCCTACTGTCTTTCTTGAGGCGGTGATGTTAAGATTTCTCGCCATGTAGCGAGAGTTGGTGTTAGGTGTTTCAAATTATTGAAGGGTTTGACGACGACAACCGTGGCTCTAGGGCACCGATCCTTAGGGCACGTGCACGAAGACTTCCCGGATGTCATCGACACAGTCAAGTCGGCTCCGGTAGAAGAGCGGCGATAGCGGGCGTAGGCGGCTTGGTCTGTCGGCAGTAGTGTTTGTTCGGTGACCTTGAAATTTCGATGTAATTTTTAATATGTTTGAGATGCTTTGTAGTACTTCCATCGAAGTTTGATAATTGATAATTGATCTGGATTATTTTTGAAAGGAAACAAGAAAAGCAGGATCACGCGCACACGCACATGAATAAACAAACAAAGAAAGAAAGATGCAATAAATCGCGATCGCAAAGGCATCTGTGAGTGACTCGGAGAGTAATTATTTAAGCCACCGGACCGAACGGCGCACGCACTGTGTGTCCCTTCCCGGAAGAATTCCCCAATTAAAAGAGATCTCTCTCTCGTCACATCCACCTCACTCGCTCGCTTCCTGCTGCCATTCCGCGGCCGGACATGTCGTCTTCGGGGGCCGGCGAGGAGGGCGCCGCCGCGCCGCAGGGGCCGCTGCCCGTGGAGCACCGCAAGGGCGCCAACGGGCTCGACAAGGTCGTCCTCCGTGAGGCCCGGCGCATCTCCGCCGAGGTAAGATATTGCCAGGCGCACCGTACCTTGTCTTTCTCTTTGAGTTCCAACTGGTAGGCGTTCTGGCGGCCAGATCTCGGTGCAGATCCGTGCCGCCTGCCATGGGGCTGGATGGTATGGGCAGCCTCTGCAATTGCTGCTCCGATCCCGACCATTTTCCGGCGGAAGTGTTATCGTAGCGGATTTTCCTATGCGAGGTGGGACTCGCTCGATCGCGTGGAGCCCGTGAGGAACTGATCTGGGGGTGGAGATGATTTTTCTGACCCTTATTTTTTTTGAAAGAAAAAAAAACCAGTGTACACTGTTGATGGTTGATATGACCCAAGTCTAAACACGTTGCGTTCACTGTTAGGACCTTGCATCAGCAAACGCCTGTAGTAGTTATTGATGGTGATTGAGAAATCAACAACATGGTCAAAAAATGTCCACTGTGATCTACAATGGAGTTTCTGTAATTCCTGAATACAAAGCTTTAATATGCTAATTGGTGTGATCTATGCGCTCGTGACTTGAGAGAGTGGCGAGCACAGGTTCATGATGGAATCATCAGAGGAGTCCCCAAGATAGTTGCTCGCTTAACTAGCTGTTAGGACACGAGTGATGTGAAGCACGGCATATGCCTTTATTGGTTAGGACTCGTCGATCAAACATATTGATTTTCTGTTGTTTGGTACTTGCAGTTTACCGTATCGTTATATAAGATTCTCCAAACCTGCAATCCTGTACCCATAGAAGTGATGGGTGAGGTTATCAAGCAAACCGGTCAGATAATAAAATGAAAAAATCCGAGCCTCCTCCGATCTACCTCCTGTTGCCTACTTTATCACTCAGTTATCCAGACATCGATGATGAATAGTATGCCAGCTATTTGGGCTTCTGCCATGGTGTTAGTTTCTGCTGCAATTCATGGAGAAGGCCATGAGGTCAGCACTGGTGGATAGGTAAAATTGCCAGGTGAGAGTTTGAGCTGTACAGAAATGATGGGTGATGAGCTAGCGATCATTTGTGATGTTGTTCCGATTGATTTTTAAGCTTGTGACCCTACTGCCATGGTTATTATTCCACCAGTCATTTAGAAGTTACCCGAATCATGCTTTTCCTAATGTCCGGACATGCTTCTATTGAGATGCACTAGATAGATCAGTCCATATTTTTGGCATATCAAATGTATACGAAGAAGACGAATGGGCTAAGTAACCTATGTTTTATTGCTGTTCCACAAGGCTAGGCTATTGGAAGGTCAACACTCAGATCACTATAGTTGGACACATTGTTTTTTGCTCTTTGGGATATTTGGAATGCTATTGCAACAAAAAATAGGTATTTCTTCATGGCATAATTATTAGTATCCAGTATGAATATTCCATTTGATGGACATCTAATACTAACAGAAATGACACTAAAATAGAACAAGCAGCTTACTATAAAGTATCTGCCCACTTCTTTGTGCATTCCAGTCCTATTTGCTACAGGATGAACCTGGATTTCATGATTGTCGCAACAGACCAAAAAACTGCGTGACAGTTACAACTTTTGACAGAAACAAATAGCAACTACCCATCCAAAATAGGGGTTGAGCTCCAAACCTCAAAAGCAGATACAAAACAAATGTGACTTAAGAAGTTCTGACCACCTTTTGAGAGCTTTTTTTTAGTTAACCTGTTACAAAAAATAGCTATTTACTTATTTAGCCCTATATGTGTTATTTCTGCCAGGTGTACCTGTATGGTGGCCATGTAACATCATGGAAAGATGAGCATGGGGAGGAGCTGCTTTTCGTTAGTAATAAGGTGCCGTTGTTTTCCTTAAGTACAAATTATGTCAGTGCTTTTAAAATATTTTCTTAGCATTGTTTCGATTATCAATCATGCCTAAGTCCTGACTTGAATTGATTATCATCCAGAACTTTATAACATACAAATACATATCTATTCTGAAAGCTAGTTCAGTACTTATCCGTTCGATGCTAGGGCAAAAATATGTGCTGTCAATAGCAAGTTTTATCTTGAGTTATGGTTGACATTTCAGTGCAGTAAGTCAAACAATCTTTACACAATTTTCATTACCATCTTTCTCATATATGCCATAATGATGTGGCGATGTCGATATTCCAAATTAGCATTTCCCTGCTGCTTATTTTGCCTTGTCAACATCAAAATATATGTGGATCTGAATCTTACTGAAATCTTGATCCCACATCTTCTCGATTGCCTAATATTTGCTTGACTGATTTGATTGTTCTGTCAGGCTATTTTCAAACCTCCAAAAGCTATACGTGGAGGTATACCAATCTGCTTTCCTCAGGTATGAGAGTTTTGTTTTCTGAACCTGTTTTTTTACTCTTTTGCTTCATTAATTTCTTCTGTTTTGTCTGATTTTATTTTTGCTAAGTACTTCCCCGTTCTAGTTTTCCAACTTCGGACATCTGGAAGCTCATGGATTTGCAAGGAACAAGATCTGGGCTGTTGACACTGATCCACCACCATTTCCAGTACCAACCTCTAGTAGAGCTTACATCGACTTAATCCTTAAACCTACTGATGAAGACTTAAAGATCTGGCCACATAGGTGGGCATCCTAAATAAGTACATACTTATAGTGGATTCATGCTATTGTAGAAACTGGGCATATTTTTTTAGTTATAATTTGTGTGTTCAAATGGATCCATAAGAGCAATTCTTTCATTGTAGTTTTGAGTACCGTCTAAGGGTTGCCCTTGGACCTGGTGGAGATCTGATGCTGACTTCACGCATAAGGAATACCAATGCAGATGGAAAGCCATTCTCTTTTACCTTTGCATATCACACATACTTCTCAATTTCTGATATAAGGTATGTTTTTCAGCTCACTATCAGAATAAAAAAACAATATCAATAGTTTGAAGTGATCTCGTAACAGAAGCAGAATACTTAATCCTCACTCCTAATTTGTTTGTCCCAAATCTAAACATTCCTAATTGCCACCTCTGTTAACTGCCTCATTTTTGTAGTTCTTTTTTCTCTCGTCATAATTCCATTCTAATATTTCAGTGAGATACGAGTAGAAGGCCTGGAAACTCTGGATTACCTAGACAACTTACAAGATAGGGTCCGCTTCACTGAACAAGGCGATGCTATTGTTTTTGAAGCTGAGGTGCGTTACCAAGGCATTTGAATCATATTACTATTTTTTCATTTTTCTTTGCATCCCACTTTCTAACTCAAGCATCTGTAAAATTCACAGTTGGACAGAATATATCTGGGCACGCCGTCAAAAATTGCCATTATTGATCATGAGAAGAAAAGAACATTTGTTGTGAGGAAAGGAGGCCTTCCAGATGCTGGTATGGTGAACTCTTACATTTGTTTGCTCAGAACTATATAAATTATTGCATTATAATCTTTGAAGAATGATTTTAAAGAGTTTCTTCTTTTTCTTCTTGGTTACAGTTGTTTGGAATCCATGGGACAAAAAAGCTAAGGCAATGGCAGATTTTGGGGATGACGAATATAAACGCATGGTATGTGTGGAAGCAGCTGCTATAGAAAAGGCGATTACTCTGAAGCCTGGCGAGGAGTGGACGGGAAAATTGGAACTGTCTGCAGTTCCGTCTAGTTATTACAGCGGTCAACTGGACCCATATCGTGTTATTCAGGATTCAGTTGTTCCGGAGGATTCAGTCAGCTAGCCCTTAGTCAAGTTCTGTGCAGGTAACGCTTATACTAGTAATATAGCCATGTATGTAAGTTCTGAACATAGTATACTCCTGCAGAGAACATATAATACCATCCATACTCCATATTCTATTGGAGCTAGTCTTTTCATTGAATGTAGTCACTCGCATACTAATTTTTTTCTCGAACGACGAAGGAGAGCTGTGTGTCATTATCATTAAAAAAGAATAAAAAAACAAGGAGAGGCCAGCAGGCCAACTCCCAGAGATGTCTAATTACGGGCTCGTCATGAACAAAAGAAACTCAAACCTCAACCAAACTCACCCTGATCTAAGTGTCAGGGAGGGCCTGACTCACTATTTTCTTGTACAATGTGCTCCAAATTATACATAGAAGTGCTTAAGTCCTTAGTTGGAACATAATGTGTTTTTTAGACAGAATTAAGTCCATACGAGACCGGATGATAGGTAATGTGCTGAGGTTAAGTAGTGGGCGTCCTGATCTCTAGACCAGATCAAGTGCTGGAACTCTGAGGCCGGGTACTAGGTGATGTGTATATCTGGTAATGTGGTGGAGTACTTAGTGGGATAGTGATTTCTGGACCAGCTGAAGTGTTTGAACTTAGGAGTGGTCGATTAACATATAAAATTCCTTTGCCAAGAATTGTGACCACAAACAAACTTGTTTTGATGGCTTGGTTAAGAACTTGACATGGTATGCATAACCTGTCTTTTCATATTTGGAAATCAGGGATTCGATGGAGATTAATAATTTAATATAAACTTACTACTCCCTCCGTAAACTAATATAAGAGCGTTTAGTTCACTACTTTAGTAATCTAAACGCTCTTATATTAGTTTACAGAGGGAGTATAATTTACTGGCAAAGTGGCAACCACATTGTGGAAACCTTTTATTTTGAGAACTTCAATTGCAAAAGACTAGCTTGCCTGCACAATGTTTCATTTTGTTCCTTTTTTAGTTGTGAGTATCAAGATGCTGTGAACTGTGAGCTTCCTGTCATATACATATATGTTCCAAGCCAATAATTGTTTTGCATCTGTTCTCATTAATAATTCCTTGTGTATGATTCATATTGACATGTTTCCTGCGTTGCAGGTAGACTATTAATATCATATGCACAAGGAAAATGGCAGCCACGAGTGTCAAAACATTTCTTCCATTCTATTCAAATCTTTGTTGTTTTCGGCGTACCTACCGCAACAGAGTGAAAATCTCAACATTGATTTCTGTTTCGGTATCCACATGACATAAAGGGACAAATCAGTGTTTGTGCCCTTCATAGGGATGATCGAAGAAACATCTTAGATGGGTTGTAAAATAAATTTATAACTGTATTTTCTTCTTTTACCAGTTTCTTTTATGCTTAAGTTTCGTAGTGTGGCCAAAAGGCGAAGATGATGTCAAACCACCTTTCAGATAAGCACACATGATGTGTAAACATGGCAAGGTTTTGAGCTGCATGGCTTGGTGGTTGTGGAACCATGCTTATTTGGATTCAATGTGCCTGCGCTGTGCAATTATGCACCGTTGGATAGTTATTTGAAGGCATGGTGTTTTTGGGTCCCTGAGTAAAGCTGTTATTTTTGGTGAATCAGTTATGCAATCTAAGCAACACATCTTGGGTTTTCAAACTTGTTAGCCTAAAAGGTTTCAATTTTGTTTGGACATTTTAGTTAGCGTGCTTAGAAGAAGTTGATCTAACGTATAGCCAAGCATGATTAGCTTAGAAGAAATTTATACTGAATGCTTAGAAGGAAAATTCTTTGCTGGTGCATAAACTGAAATGGTTAGCTTGCACAGGTGGAATGATTATGATCGACTGATTTGGTTGTGAGCAATTTGAAATAAATGTGCTGGATGGATTTATATTTTACTGATGGAGCCATATGTATGAAAATGTTTGTCGTGTATGCACTGATGCATGGATTAGACAGTCAGAACTTTCTGTGCACTAAAAATGGGTTGGTTTTTTTTTTTTGAGACAAACTCCGAAGCTTTATTTTATGACGTCACAATGTTTACATGGACGAACGAAAGTCCATCCGGCTGGCCCAACCAAACATGTCGGCCAACCGGAAGGGATAAAGCGTGCCTCGCGAGCTTGTAAGCCTCGGTGTTCGAGCTCCTAAATTCATGACAAAAGTTACAAAAAAGGAAAGATGAACTACGTTCTATTATTTCATGTATGATCGCTCCATACTCCGTTGGATTCTTCTCTCGGATGTCAGTGACCACCACCTTCGAGTCGGATGCCACTTTGATGTCTGTCACATTCAGATCTTCAGCGAGGGCTAGTGCCTCTCTGACCGCCATACATTCGAGTGTCGCTGGATCGGATATGCCTCCAAAGACCACCACCGATGCCCCCAAAAACTGACCAGTGCTATCTCTTGATATTGCCGCCACGGCTCCGTGTTTCTTTCCCCTTCCCACTGCAGCATCGACGTTTATTTTTGTAAGCCCCGCCGGTGGAACGATCCAGCCCGTTGGTCGCTGTACAGGAGCGCCCGGTGGCCTCGCCGTGCCTGTCTGAACAACCTTGAGCTCGTTGATGTAAGACTGGATGAAGGCATGGACTGAAAAAGGGCTATGATAGATATGCTCATGGATCGCTTTACGGCGGGAAGACCACAACGCCCACAGTGTAACTACCAGTATAGTAAACTCTGCATGCGGTAGCGCATTGTGCATTGCAAAAATCCACCTCTTCGCATCAGTTTCTTCATTCCTGCTCAAAACATCGATGATCAGCTCCGTTGACATTGCCCAAGTGCTCCTTGATACTGTACAGTTTAGCAGAGCATGTCTCCACGTATCCTCAGCTCCACATAGGCAGCACGCATGTGTATCCGCCATATTACGATGATGCAGAAGGGCCGCTATCAGGGTGGTGTTCTTCGCTAATCTCCATAAGAAGATTTTCAGTTTCGAGGGTACTCTGACCCCCCAGAGCTTTGTACAGCCATCACTATCTCCATGAGAATGAGATGATCCTCCCTGCTCATAGAGCCATTCCTCTCTGCTTAGCTTCTTTTGCTGAATCATGCGGTACGCAGTTCTTACAGTGAAGATACCCCTCCTGTCCTCACTCCAAGCCCAGAAGTCCTCAATTTGTCTGTTGCAAAGAGGAATTTTTAAGATTGTCTCAGCATCGATTGGAATAAAAGTTGCCCGCACCCGTAGCTCGTTCCAAGAGCCCGTTGAGTGGTTGATGAGCTCTGAAACTAGTTGAGGTGGATCATGGACTAGGGAAGTTATCGGTCTCTTCATCACTGTGCAGGGTAGCCAGTTGTCGTGCCAAATCTCCGTGGTTTCCCCATTCCCTATTCTCCTCACTAATCCTTGCAACATTATGTCACGTCCATCCAAGATGGCGCGCCATATTTGTGATGGGTGACTGCCCAATCGAGCTGCAAACAGGGAGTCTTCAGGGTAGTATACTCCTTTGAGGATGCGGGCACTGAGTGATGTTGGGTTCTGGAGCAACTTCCAGGCCTGTCTCGACAGTAGTGCAAGGTTAAAAATCTCCAAATCCTTGAAACCGAGCCCTCCAAGGTGTTTTGGCTTTGTCATTTCATCCCATGCTACCCAACTTGGTTTGCGCTTCCCCTGCTTGCTGCCCCACCAAAACTGTCTGGTCATCTTTGTAATGTTCTCACATAAACCCCTTGGTAGGCGGAAGCAAGACATAGAGAAGACCGGGATTGACTGCGCTACCGCCTTGATGAGTACTTCCTTCCCGGCTGCAGACAATAGTTTTTCCATCCACCCTCTGATTTTCTCCCACACCCGGTCTCTCAAATATCGAAAAGTACCATTCTTTGCATGCCCGACCTCAGTAGGCATCCCCAAGTACCTATCACTGAGAGATTCATTGTGTACGTTCAGAGTGTTCTTAATACTATCTCTCATGGTCTGAGGGCACCCTCTGCTGAAAAATATAGAGCTCTTCTCGTGATTTATTCGTTGTCCTGATGCCATACAGTAGCACTCCAACAGGTTTGATGCTGCAACAGCCCCCTCAACACTCGATTTAAACATCAGCAGGCTAACGTCAGCAAAAAGGAGGTGGTTCACGACTGGAGCCGTGGCTGCCACCTTGATCCCTTCAAGCTGAGCCGATAGAGAACTGGATTTCAGTAGGCACGAAAGGCCCTCCGCTGCGATTAAAAAGAGATATGGGGAAATCGGATCTCCCTGCCGTATGCCTCTGGATGGATGAAAAGTGTCGAGTCTCTCGCCATTAAAGAGCACTGAGAAAGACACTGACCTCACCATGTTCATTACAATCTGGACCCATGATGTTGCAAACCCAAGCTTTATCATCATTGCTTGTAGATACTCCCACTCCAGCCGATCATATGCCTTCATCATATCTAGTTTCAGGGCACAGAAGGAGTTGACCCTGGCCTGGCTGCGTTTCATGAAGTGAAGACACTCGTATGCACTGATGATGTTATCTGTAATGTTCCTGCCTGGTACAAAGGCCGATTGCTCTTCTAAAATAATGTCCGGAAGAATCTGCTTCAATCTGTTCGCTATCACCTTGGACGCGATCTTATATAACACGTTACATAAACTGATTGGTCGGAATTGAGTGAGCATGGAGGGGTTCATTACCTTTGGGATAAGAACCAAGACCGTGTCGTTTATGCTTTCTATGCTATCCTCTCCCCGAATTATCCTGAGAACCGCCTCGGTGACCTCGGCACCGCAAAGATCCCAGTGGTGCTGATAGAAGTGAGCTGGAAATCCATCGGGGCCTGGTGCTTTTGTCGGAAACATCTGAAAAAGGGCAGCTCTAACTTCTTCTCCCTTATACGGTGCAGTGAGTAACTCGTTCATCTCCTCGGTAACTTTGGTCGGTACACAGTTAAGGACCGCATCCATATTGTGTACCCCCTCTGAGGTATACAAGGTCTCATAAAATTCCTGTACCAATGATTTCAGCTCCTCCGGATCCTCTGACATGACACCAAGGGAATTGCGTAAGGCCTTTATCATATTCTTCTTTCTCCGAATGCTAGCTCTCAGGTGAAAGAACCTTGTGTTTTTGTCGCCCGACGTTAGCCACTCAATTCTGGACCGCTGCCTCCAAAGAATCTCCTCTCGATGGTATAGTTCAACTAGGTTCTCATTTATCTTCAGTTCAACATGGGAAGGAGCCGTCCGGCTTGGGTCAGCGTGTAATTTCTCCAGTTCTGTTTTCAGCCTTTTTATCTCTTTCCGAACGTTCCCAAATGTATCATTATTCCACCGCCCCAAATCCCGAGATATTGCTTGCAACTTAGCCCTCAACTCATCCATGCTATTGCTGACCCCCCGATCTGTCCATGCAGAATTAATGGTGTCACTCCACGTCTCATGTCCTTCCCATATTACCTCATATCGAAAGGGTCTTGGCTGTCGGCCGCTGGGCTGCTCTCTGTTCAACCGCATCAAGATGGCGCTGTGGTTAGAAGAGGCTGCTGTAACGTGTGTCAGGTCAGCAAGAGGAAACATTGCTCTCCATTCATTGGCAAGCGCACGATCCAGTTGGACCCTGGTGTAAGATCCTCCCCTCACCTTCTTTTCAAAGGTCCAGAAACGGCATGAATAGCCTATGTCTAGTAACATGCAGACATCGACCGCATCCCGAAAATGCTGTATCTGTGCGTTGCTCCTTTCTCCCACCCCCTCATGTTCATCGGGACGCAAAACTTCATTAAAATCGCCAATGCAGAGCCAAGGGAGGCTACTCAAAGTACTGATGTTTTTCAAAGTATCCCACGTTTTGTAACGTAGATGTGTTTGCGCCTCACCATAAACCACTGTCGCTCTCCAGGGATCATGGCCTACCTCCTCCACCGAGCAATCAACATGGTAATCCGAGTAACCGAGAATTTCCAAATTTATTTCACTGTTCCAAAAAATTCCAATGCCTCCACTCCTACCACGACTATCAATCGCAAAACTATTATCATACCCAAAAGTGCCTGCTAGCGCTTCTACCCTCGTGCCTTCTAGCTGAGTTTCAACAATACATAAGAGGGTAGGGGCAAATTTGTTCGCAAACTCGTGAACCTCTCGAACTGTCGTGACACTGCCCACGCCCCGACAGTTCCAACACATGGCACTCATTGGAAACGGCGGTGCTCCTCGAAGGAGCCCGCCAAATTCTTCACTGTTTTGTTTACGTCCTCGGTATCCTCACCCGTCTTCTTGGTTCTCTTCAGATCCCTCTGCGGAGGTGGGCTCACAGCCGTCAAGCCCGCCGGAACAATTGCCAAAGCGCTCGTGTTGGTCTCTGCTGTTTCAAGAAGCTGTCGTGGTATTGCACCCTTAGCACCCAGCTCAGCTCCCGCAATCCTTTTCCTGTTTACATCTTCCATGTCTGCATCAGTAACCATCCTGCTCGGATCCTCATGAACATGGTACTCGCCAAGAGAGTCTGGCATGTTGCCTCTCCCTCCTTGCGAGCGCCCATCTTCTCCCTTAGGCTTGACGCTTTTAAGGGTTGAAAAACAGGGGCAAAGACATCACTTCGGCCATGAGGCCCAAGCCCACTTGTACCAAGTGACCTAGAAGGAGGGCATAAGTGAGTCTGCCCATACGGAGCCACACCTACCGGCGAGAGGTTAGAGCATGTCTAGCAGAGTCCTCAAACCCTTAAATCTAAAATTGGGTTTAAGGGTTGAGAATTGGCTATTTTTGACACTTTTAAGGGTTGAAAAATAGGGGCAAAGACTAGAACCCTTAAACCCAACCCTTATAACAGAATATTCCGTTATAAGGGTTGGGTTTGAGGGTTCTAGTCTTTGCCCCAACCCCAACCCTTAAAACTGTCATTTGACATATCACAATTTTCACTAGAAAAACACAATCAACCTTCAAACAAACACGGAAATGAAGATCATTGATGCATTGTTTAATAGTTTACATCACAAAATCATCATCTTCCCCCTCTCATCGTCATCATCACCAAAAAGTTGCACCTCGGCGCCATCTCCTAGACCACATTCGGGCTCCATCAAGCATCTCCATAGGCGCCGGGGAGTCGTCCACACCGCCATCGCCACAACTACTCATCGGAGTGTCACCTCGAAAAGTAGAGGACGCACCACAGAACATCATCTTCCTCTCCGCGATGTCCTCCTTGTAGTCCTTCCACCATTGCAATTGGTCTTGATCCATGTCCTTCTTGGACATCATCATGTGCTCCTTCTCTTCCACCATGAGTTCTTTCCATACCTTTGCCTCTTTGAGCTTGATCATCCTCTCCTCCAAGTCGGCCTTGCGCTTTGCTTCTTCATGCTTCGCTTCAACTTGTGTAAGCTTGACCTCTTTCTTCTTCTCGGTGATAAGAAGCTTCGTCTCCAATGTCTTCGTTGTCAATTCCTCTCTTGCCTTCATCATGTGCTCCATCTTCTCCCTTAGGCTTGACTCCTCTCCTTCCATCTTCACCCTTAGCTTATCCTTCTTGGTTCCAGCGGGATTGTGCTCATTCCTTCCCTCATCTTCACTATCATCCATCGTAAGCATTGCCGACTTCTTGGGTGCGGTCTCTTGATCCCTCAACTTCCACTTGTCAAAGGTTTGAAGAATTGCCCAAGCATGCTTAAATGGGAATGGCTTGCCCTTGGAAGCGGCCATCTCCTTGTACCTCATGCCGGCAATTGTCTCCTATCAACCACACATAATCACATAAGAACCCACCAATAGCATAGTACATACACATAATCAAAATAGTGAAGAGATATGTACTCACATAGTCACTCTCCACGGTTCCACTAGGTGGTGCATCCCTCACTTGGTCCATGGCCGCACTCCAACGAGCACAAGCGGGCTTCATCAACTCCCACCGGCCTTGAAGCGATCGGTAAGTGCGAGAGATGAACCCACTATTCTTCGGCTTGATCCTACAATAGGTGTCCTCGATCCTGTGCCAATACCGTTTACCGGTTTGATCGGTGCCGGTGCTTGTATCCATCCCCACAGCTGCCCAAGCACGAACCAAGAGGATATCTTCCGCCTCGGTGTAGTTTGTCGACCGCGCGTGTTGGCGGGAAGCGGCGGTGAATGCCTCCTCCCCTATCTCGGCCACCTCCTCCTCATCATCCCCTTCATCCTCCTCATCTTCCTCATCTTCCTCCAAGTCATCACCAACCCTAAAGGGGTCTAGAGGTGGAGCTCCGAGGTCCACCTCTGCGTCTTGGAGGAGGTCCATGAACGAGGATGGGGTTACAATTTCCTCGAACACCTCGTGCGCGGCGGGAGGAGGAGGTTCGGCGAGGACGGCGGGCGGGGCCGCGGGCTTCTTCCGCGGCTTGTTCACGACCGGGGACGAGCCGACGACCTTGGAGGCCGCCTTCGGCCGGCTCTTCTTGGGGGCGGGCGCGGCGGCGGGGGCGGGCGCCGGGGGCTGGGGTGGGAGCCGTGGAGGCGGGAGGAGGCGGTGCGAGGCCCGCTCACCGCCGCTTGTCACCGATGTGGGTCACCGCCACCACGTCGGCCACGGTCGGGGCAGGGGCGGGGGCGGGGCCCGAGGCAGGCGCGGCGGCGGGCGGGGGCGCGGCGGCGGCGGAGGCCTCCATGGCCAGCGCAGGGCGAGGCGGGGGGAGGGCGCGGCGCGAGGAGCCAGAGGCGGAAACTTCCCTCCCGCACGAGGGTGGATGAGGAGTGCGGGTTGGGAGGAGTTTTTCCTCTCAACCCTCACTTCTACAGATTTGCAAATGGTTTGAGGGTTGGACCTCTAATTTTTTTTACGGGTTTGAGGGTTTAGAGGTTCTAGTCTATGGCTTTTTTTCGACAAAAACTGTAAAAAAAGCAGTTACTTTTAGGGGTTTGAGGGTTTAAGGGCTCTACTAGACTTGCTCTTAGTCTCCACGCCTACATGGTACCAGAGGACATAGATCCTCTGACGTAGAACCCTGCCTTTCTTTGCCTTTCGGTCGCTGACAGGTGGGCCCCGCTCTTGGTGGGACCCATGTGTCAGTGTCTCAATGGCAGGATGGGCTACGTCAGGGGAACCTCGTCCGGTACCAGAGGGTGGGGCATGAGGAGATGAGGAGGTCGTGGGGTAGCGATACGTCTCAAATGTATCTTTAAAAGGGGTGGCGATACATCTCAAACATATATGTAAATTTTAGGGAGCTCCAAAAGTCTTGAAAAAAAATCTAGAAAAAAGTTTTAAGTCGAGAAACTTTCAAAGGACCTGAGCCCCACCTGGGGGAGCCCTATAAGGCCCACGTGGCCAAGTGGCGAGGCCAGGGGTGGCTGCGTGGTGATGTTGTGGGTCCTCTGGTGCTCCGTTCCACCGCCTCTTGACGCTTTTTTTGTTCGCTCTGAACACCCTAAATATCGAGGAGGCATACTATTTTCGCTGCCGCACTTCTCTGTTCTGAAGCGATCCAATTTGCACTCTTTTTCTAATTCTCCGACCAAGGAGAAAATCATCTCGGTGGACATCTACAATTCTACATCAACTTTAAGGCCACCATGATCGCTCATGGGTAGTTTCCTTTGGACTATCGATCCATAACAGTAGCTAGATATTTTTTCCCTTGCTTGTCAATACAAATATCACATGAGCTGTCTTAGATGATTGTGATCCATCTCGTGTAATTTGTTGGTGTGTTTGTTGCAGTGTGACGAATGGTCACTTTATGATAAGATCTATCCATGGATTCTTTTGAGATGAATTTGGATTCTTTGTTGCATAATTCTTATACACGTATGTTCTCTAATCTATTTGTCTTTCTTTAGCCAAGTTTGATGGATAATCTCCAAGAGGGAGTTGTGTATATTGGTTGGGCTCAATCTTGCAAGTAATCTACCGCAGTAAAAAAAGGGAAAAGGCTTGCATTGTATTCTTGCCAACAGGAATAAAATATGATTGCTTAGTTGTCCTTTGAATGCAGGGTGAAGAAAATATATCATCTGCTTCATGCTGTCATACTTAACCCAATACCCTGTTTTTTTACTTAATACTTTGAGACGCATGGTGGATAGCAGTCTTGGGGTGGAGTATTAACTATAGATGCAATTGGATAACGGTCTATAGATGTTTGGACATGATGTTCATATGTAATTATCCCATGTATAATCATACTTACAAAAAATGCAAAATTGATACACAACTATAATTTGTCCACAACCTATGGATCCCAATCCATTCTTCTTCCATTGCCTTCAACCTCGATCAAATGAGCTTTACAATTACTGCTTTTATTTCTATTCCTTGCAACTACAATCTTCCACACACTTGCATTTAATCCCTATAACTAGCAAGGCTAGTAAGACTAACAATCTTACTAGTTCCATTGGGGGCCAATGCAAGTTTTGTACTTGTGTGTGTCCTCGTACTTATTAGTGGTATTAGTTTTAAGCTCCCACTGGTTCGATAAATCTTAAGACCATCCACTTTGAGGGAAAAGTGATGCTTGCCACAAACCCTTGCACTTGGGGGCCCAACACCTTCCTAGTTGAGAGAAGCATGTGGCGGTGCTGGCTGGGAGCTCGTGGCACGGCAAGGCAGCATAGACGACAATGGGAAGTGAATGGCGATGGCGAGGCTAGGCCATTGCGGGATTCTTCCTCTGACTACTTCTTGTTCCTTCACTCCTGGTTGTTGTTCTTGGCAACCCACATCTGCTGGGTGAGCTTGGACACTATGAGAGAGTGGTACGACTACCTGCTGAGGTTGGGGAGGAAGGAGGTGGAAGATGAGGTGGTGCTCGAGACGACAACGAGCTGCTAGTGCTATGAAAGGAGAGTGCGACTATTAGTTGAGGCATTGCCGGGTGCTTCTGATGTGTGGACCATGTTGTCGAAGAGGTACTTTGGTAAGGGAAGTCTGATGCTCATGTCTCAAATGGAAGACAAGATTAAGGTTGTTCGTCAAGGTAAAAAAGTGTGATGGTATATCTGAATGATATGCAACACCATTGGGCAGATCCAGATCAACACAGATGTGTAATGCAGTTTCTAAAAGGCCTAGATCAAAGTTTTGAGAGCAGGCATGTTGTGCTTCTACATCAACTGATGCCTTTGTCCTTTATGAGGCCATTGTTGCAATGTCCCAAGAAGAGGTGCACCCGCAACCAAGAATAGGAGGTGGAAATGAACCTATTTGCAGAGTGGCTGACCAGTAAGGTTCCGAGGGGTGTTATAATTGTGGTCAATTAGAGCATATCAGCCAGTTTTGCATTGGACCTAGAAGAAGCGGAGGCCAAGGTGGCAATAACAGCTGGGGTGGTCGGAATGAGAGTGGTGGTTTGTGGAATGCTCTTCATTGGAATGCTCCTCATTTGAATGTTCCCAATCTAAATGTATCTGCTTCAACTAAAGGGAAGCAACATGCAGGAGGATAGGAAACTGCTACCAATTATGATAACTTTGTCGATACAAATGAAGGTACATTGAACATGCATCAATAGGAGCCAATAAAATAAACTCTTAATGGGCTCTTGACCGTGGAGCATCACACCATGTTGTTGGAGACTTTAATGAGTTAAAATCTTATCTTCCACACTCTCTCGTACATCAGAAAACATCCACACAACAGATGGCATAGCCCAAGCCACCACAGGTGTTGGGAAAGTCATCTGCACACTGAGTATTGAATTATCTTGAGCATTGCATGTGCCATCTTTTCTCGTGAAATTATTGTCCTTGCATTCTTTGGTTGACCAAATTGATCGTTGATTGCCAAATAATTATTAACAAAGTCGGGTTCATGATCCAGGAGAGAACGACGACTAGGAGTCTTGGAACTGGAATGAGGAGTAAGGGGGTTACATGGATCGCCGCATGACACATCAGGAGTGAATACACGTGCTAGCTACAGTTGATGGGGATAAGGAGACTAGAGCCCTAAGCCATCACTATAGGATGAACATGTGTCTTTTGATAAAATGTATCAAGTATTCCCAATGTAATGAGTGGTGTGGACAACTGCAAGCCGCATTGCGATGTGTGTGAGTGAGTTTGCTAAACATACCAGAAACTCATGTGTGAGTAAGGGGATCGTGATCATATCTCCTGTTGGTTAATCCACTCTGATGTATGGACATGTCCAGTGTTATCTGTCAGTGGTATGAAGTACTTCGTTACATTCATTGATTGCCATTCTCTAACCAATTGGGTCTATATTTTGGAACATAAAGATGAAGTGCTTTAGTGTTTCAAAATTATTTGTGCCTTGTTTAAGCACTATTTAATCTGAAAATTAAAGCACTCGGATTTGACAATGGAACGAGTATGTTAACAAGGAAGTTGGTGCCTTCATGTTGGACAAAGGACCTCCTCCATCAAACATACTGTTCAGACACACTTGCTCAGAATGGGGTGGCAGAGAGGAAAAATGGCCACCTGTTAGAGGTGACACGAGCATTGATGTTCCCCATGAATGTGCCCAAGTACCTATGGAGTGAAGCTGTCATAATGACCACCTTCTTGATCAACCAGACTCCATCCCTGGTGACAGGTATGGAATCACCATGTGAGTTGGTTTTCACAGAAAATAAATACTCACTTATCCCAAGGTGTTCGGTTATACTTATTTTGTTCGTGATCATAGGCCATCAGTAAACAAATTGGATCCTCGGGCAGTCAATTGTATCTTTATTGGGTATTCTTCAGGACAAAGATGGTACAATTGTTGGAAACCTTCTGAGAGGCATGCATTTGTGAGCATGGATGTTATGTTTTATGAAACAAAACCTCTTTATGGTGATAAAACTAATCTAATTGTCTTCTATGAAGAACTTGACCAAAGTCTCTCACCGGAAATTGGTCAAGATGGGGAGAGTAGTAGCATAAAGATGCAACAATCACTGGTACAACGAGGTGCTATGAAAACAGTTTTTAACCCCTTTCTGCGACAACGTTTTGAACCGTCTCCAAGTGAGTGGCTGTGATAGGGGGGGGGGGGGGTCCTTCCCACACGACCCAGAAACCGTCGGGGATAGGGAGCCTTGATGCGTACAGTTGTCCCTATAAAACTTTCTAATATCTCGAATATCCCAAACACTTCATCCTTGCTACTCGTTTGTGCTCACATTGCCATCGTAGTCGGAGTTATGTGGTTTTAGCTAAAACCAGGTACATTCCAGGCATGGGATTTTTCCAGGCACGTACCAAATTGGCTCTACGTTTACGATGCCTGGCACATCACAGACAGTTCATCATTGTAAACCGTGTATGATAGGTCGACAATCACACATATTTAGTTTTCCCGCACCGTTTGTGATATTGTCTGACATCACACACGCTTTGCAAACGGCAACTATGTGCATGGTTACAACCGTTTCCTCTCCGTGAACCGTGTCGGATTTTGATGTATATCACACACACTGTGCTTTATAGACCATGTGCACCGTAATGACCCGCAGAGCATAATTTCACCCTAATTTATTTGCTGCTATTTAAAATTGTACCTAATTTGAAATTGAAAGTAGGCTATAGCTTTATTCATATCCATTGGGTTCAAACAACCAATGCATTATTGGATTCATAGGTACATATGTTCAACAATTACATAAGCACCAAATAAAGAATGGTGAACCAGGGTTGTATATTGTACTATTACAAATGGTAAAGAAAGAGGCGAGAGACATTCTGGTTGCTGAACAAGGTGAAGCGGAATGGCCCTATTGTGTTCTCCTCAATGCAGAAGGCACGCACGACTCTAGTCCAACCCCTTGTGATGGCCGGCCACCAATCATGTAGTTTGAGAGGTAATCTTGAGTAAACTGCTTCAAGATCCACTGCAAAGGAAAATATTCAGATATTGTCATCTAACACAACTCATTACGGGCAGTAAAAAGTGTTAGGGAACATAGTAATTTCAAAAAAAATTCCTACGCACACACAAGATCATGGTGATGTATAGCAACGAGAGGGGGAGTGTATCTTCATACCCTTGAAGATCGCTAAGCGGAAGCGTTTATCAACGCGGTTGATGTAGTCGTACGTCTTCACGATCCGACTGATCCAAGTACCGAACGCACGGCACCTCCGAGTTCTGCACACGTTCAGCTCGATGACGTCCTCGCCTTCTCAATCCAGAAAGACGGGCGAAGTAGTAGATGAGTTCCGGCAGCACGACGGCATGGTGACGGTGTTGGTGAAGAACAATCTTCGCAGGGCTTCGCCTAAGCACTACGGAAACTATGACAGAGGATAAACTAGAGGGGACGGCGTTGCCGGCACACGACTTGGTGTTTCTTGATGTGTCATTGGTGCTAGCCCTGCCCCTCTATTTATATGTTGAGCCTTGGGGTCGAAACTTGGAGTAAAAGCCTCCACAAAGTCGGTTTCACCCGAAAGGCAAGAGTCCTTCTCGGACTCCAGGGCCAGACGCCAGGGTTCCCGGCGTCTGGACCCAGACGCCTGGGACCCTAGCGTCCGCCCCCTGGACTCCGCAAAACTTCCTTTTGCGGTTTCCAAAAACCTTGTGGGCTTTCCCCTTTGGCCCAAATAACGTGTTCTCGTAGCCAAACATTTTGAGAAACATCCGGAACCCCTTCCGGTGAATTCCGGAACCCTTCCGGAGATCAAACACTATTATCCCATATATCAAACTTTATCTCCGGACCATTCTAGAGTTCCTCGTCATGTCCGTGATCTCATCCAGGACTCCGAACAACATTCAGTTACCAACATACATAACTCATATAATACTATATCGTCAGCGAAACGTAAGCGTGCGGACACTGCGGGTTCGAGAACTATGTAGACACGACTGGGACACGTTTCCGGTCAATAACCAATAGCAGGACCTGGATACCCATATTAGCTCCCACATATTCTACGAAGATCTTTATCGGTCAAACCGTATAACAACATACGTTGTTCCCTTTGTCATCGGTATGTTACTTGCCCGAGATTCGATCGTCGGTATCTCAATACCTAGTTCAATCTCGTTACCGGCAAGTCTCTTTACTCGTTACGTAATGCATCATTCCGTAACTAACTCTTTAGCTACGTTGCTTACAAGGCTTATAGTGATGTGCATTACCGAGAGGGCCTAGAGATACCTCTCTGACAATCGGAGTGACAAAACCTAATCTCGAAATACGCCAACTCAACATGTACCTTTGGAGACACCTATAGAGCTCCTTTATAATCACCCAGTTATGTTGTGATGTTTGGTAGCACACAAAGTGTTCCTCCGTTAAAGGGAGTTGCATAATCTCATAGTTGTAGGAACATGTATAAGTCATGAAGAAAGCAATAGCAACAAACTAAACGATCAAGTGCTAAGCTAACAGAATGGGTCATTGTCGGTGTCAAAACCGGCGGATCTCGGGTAGGGGGTCCCGAAGTGTGCATCTAGGCAGATGGTAACAGGAGACAAGGGACACGATCTTTTACCCAGGTTCGGGCCCTCTTGATGGAGGTAAAACCCTACGTCCTGCTTGATTAATATTGATGATGTGTGTTACAAGAGTGGATCTACCACGAGATCAAGGAGGCTAAACCCTAGAAGCTAGCCTATGGTATGATTGTTGTAATGGTTGTTGTCCTACGGACTAAAACCCTCCGGCTTATATAGACACCGGAGAGGGCTAGGGTTACACAGAGTCGGTTACAATGGTAGGAGATCTACATATCTGTATCGCCAAGCTTGCCTTCCACGCCAAGGAATGTCCCATCCGGACACGGGACGAAGTCTTCAATCTTGTATCTTCATAGTCTTGGAGTCCGGCCGATGATGATAGTCCGGCTATCCGGACACCCCCTAGTCCAGGACTCACTCAGTAGCCCCTGAACCAGGCTTCAATGACGATGAGTCTGGCGCGCATATTGTTCGGCATTGCAAGGCGGGTTCCTCCTCCGAATAATCCATAGAAGATTGTGAACACCTGGATAGTGTCCGGCTCTGCAAAATAAATTCCACATTCCACCGTAGAGAGAATAATACATACACAGGTTCAATCTGCTGACGTATTTTGTGGCATGACGTCACACCACCACCAAGCCTTTACTTGAATTGTTTTTATTATACCACCTCAGCACGTTTAGCGAAGTGGTTTCCTTGGCACGTCTTGTCGAAGCAGAGATCATGTTCCCCTTATTCCGGGATTCCCATCAATACAGACGTGGGTAACCCAACCGTGCTCGTTGCCACGCCTCCTCTATCAAAGGTGAGTCCCAAACGGTCACGGGGACAGCTCTTGGTATTCTCCTTCTTTATAATGAAACCAAGGCTCGTTTCTTTTCTTCAATCCTCAATCGAATCTACCCCTCGCCCCGAGTTCCAACACCTAGCGCCCCAGATTCGAGTGCTTCGGACCTTCAACAATGTCCGGCTCCGACCTTCAGGGCCGGTGGATGCCCTCCTCCGTCACGGAGGAGGACGTGCAAAAGCTGAGAGAAGCCAAGTACCTGACTTACGAGATCTCGCATAGATTGCCCGTCGAAGGGCAAGTCATTCCCACCCCAGAGCCCGGCGAAAGCGTCGTGTTTATGTCTCACCTCCATCGGGGTTTAGGCTTCCCGATGGATCCCTTTGTGAGAGGGCTCATGTTTTACTACGGGTTGGAATTCCATGACCTGGCTCCGGAGTCCATCCTCCACATCTCGTCATTCATCGTTGTCTGCGAAGCCTTCCTCCGCACTACCCCCCACTTCGGTTTGTGGTTCAAGACCTTCAACATGGAGCCGAAGATGATCGAGGGGCGTCAGGCAGAGTGCGGCGGGGCGGTTATAAGCAGAAGGGCCGATGCTCCATGGCCCGAAGGCTCTTTCCAAGAGGAGCTCGGCTTGTGGCAACAGGAGTGGTTCTATATCACCGCTCCTAGGGGCAGCAGGCAAAAGCCGCCGCCCATTTTTCGCTCGGGCCCTCCACAACGGCTGATGTTGTGGGTCAACCAAGGGCTCAACTGGGGGCCATCAAAGGACGTTCCCCTACTGCAGGGCCGGATTCGAGACCTCCAAGAGAGGAAGATCAATCTGGTCATAGTGATGCAGGTTATGCTGATTCGGCGTCTCCTGCCCTGCAAGCGTCGCCCCCTCCGCCTGTGGGAATTCAATCCAGAGGGGCCACGAGCTCTCCAACACTTCATGGGTACGACACCCGTGGAGATGTATAAATTGTTCTTCGGATCACAAGAGATGTGTCCAGAATTGACCGAGGATTCTGGCCTAAGCTGCAATCGCCCAGATGCTCAGGTAAGTGGCCCTACGTCCGGACACACTATTTGTTTGCGCCTTCTTGAATTTGCCTTTTAACCCATCGTCTCTTGAATAGGAGTGGATAGCGCAAGCGAAACTGATACGGTGTCCGGCCCCCCTCCCGGAGACCGTGCCGGATCCCGTGCTGGTCAGGATGCTAAAGGTTGTGCCTTCCGAGGAAGGCGAAGGGGAGAACAGGGACACTGCCACCTCTACCAAGGAGGCTTTTGAGAAAGGGGAGAAAAGGACCGCTTCCAAAAACCCAGAGGCCAAGGCCTCGAAGCAGGGGAAGAGATCTTCACCAGAGGGTCCTGCGTCCGGGGAGGCCCCGGCCGCACCATCTCCCTTAAGGAATCAGCCCTCCAGCGAGCTGTAAGTAGAAAAAGGGGGGGGTTCTGTAATAAGAAACATCCCTATTTTCCCTTCTGAGGATAACCGAAATTTTTACTTGTAGTTCGGATCTCCGTCCTTCTCAGATGAGCTCGTCATCAGGGGACCTTCGTCCAGAGATGATGGAGAGAGAGATGCCTCCATCTGCCGCACCATTGGATAGGGCGGACGAACCTGAGGTGTCATCACGGAGGGTATCCCCGAGTCCGGCAGGGCCGGAGAGTTCGGCACCAACTGGTGTGCGGCCGGGGGAGCTGAAGGATCTGCTTGAGAGGGCGTCTATCTCAGAAGGTCACCATACATTGATGAGTATGGTGATTGGAAGGATTTCGTCCGCCGAAGGCGGGCTGCATGATGCCGTCAGGAGTTTGCTTGCGGGGTTTGAGGTACGTAAAAATGACATACCTTTTGACAGTTTTACACATAAAGTGCGCCCTGTATAGATAGTAGCCCCTGAGACTCGGTAGGTTGTCGAGAGCGACAGCGTGCCAAGGATCAAAATTGCAGGTATTGATTTTCGCCTTTCCTATGCAGGTGGCGGATGTTCCGGTGGCCAGTCGGACCGATGGAGTTGCCGAACTAAAGCGGCAACTTGACGTTGCGGATGCGGATATCGCGCTGGTCAATGAGCGACTTGACGAGTCGCAAGGTAGGGTTGTTCTCCGTGGTCACCTAGTAAGGGGGGCCGAAGCCCATTCCTTACAACATTTGTGCCCAATGCAGATGGTGCCGCTGCTGTGGAGAGCCTTCGGGCAGAACTTGCTCGAGCTAAGGAGTAGGCCAGAAGGAGTGATGCGGCTGCCTCGAGGGCGGCCGAAGAGCTAGAAGCCGAGAGGGCTGCTCACTGCCGAAGCAGGGAGGAGATGGCCGAGATGGTTGTGAGGGTGAAAGATGTTACCGACCGCTATGATGTTCTTGAAAAAGAACGCCGAGCGGAGCAAGAAAACCTGGCGAAGGCCACCGCCGAAGCCAAGGATGCCCGTTCTGCAATGAGGGCTATAAAGGAGGAGCTGCGCTAGGCCGGAGATATTGTGACTGGCAAGCCCTTTCTGCTGCGCAGGAGGTTTACAGATCCGAAGTATGCTCAGCTTGGCCAGCTGTGGGGTCCGGAGGATCCTTATATGGATTTAGCGGCGAGTGCGGCAGATGCTGTTGTGCACTTCCGAAGTCAAAAGGATCGCAAGACGGAAGAGCTATTTTTGTCTCAATTCCATAGTCCGGAGCGTTCACTTCCGCTGACCGATCGGCTGGCTGAGTGGGCCGAGCTTAATAGATTGTCCGGACATGCCATGACATATATCGTGGCTCATGTCTGGCCGGATAGGCCCAAGCCGAAGAGTTATTTCGGCTTATTGCAGCAATTCCTTGGGGCGGTGCCGCATATAAAGGCGATGAAGCAGTCGGCCTGCATAGGGGGTGCGCAGATGGCCCTCGCCCGTGTGAAGACACACTGGACGGAAATGGATGCCACCGCTATTGCGACCCGGGGTTCGGACGAGAGCCGGTTACTCGCCGAGCACTACTTTGGGGAAGTTCTGCGTGGTGCTCGTGTAATAGAGTCGCAGTGCTCAAAAAATGTCATGTTCAAATGATCTGTATGGTTTTGTAAAATAATGTTTACAATATAAGCGCTTTTTGTACTTGTGCGTTCAAGTATTGAAACATCTCCTGTGCGGCCGTTAATGTATACTTGTGTATAACCTGAAAGATGGTAGTCTTCGGCTTCAGCCCCCACGCACATGGTGCGGGGGTGTTTGCGAAATAGCGCGTTTTCACACTTAATCCAACGTCTTGGTCCTGTTAAGGAGGTGATAGCGTAGCAAACGAGGCAACCGGACTATAATGCTTTATCACTTTCACTTAGACATAGGAGTTCGAAGGTGGGGCTACGATATAGCCCCTAGGGGCACCGCGCTCTCCGAATTTGGGGCACGTGTGTGCCTGACCGGGAAGCGGTCCTTCGCTGAAGCGGAGGAATTGTAAACATTCCTGAGGTTGATCAAGTGGTTGACCAGTCTCTCGCTACATCATGACAGTCAGTTTTCGGCTTTCTCTACTGAGGCGCTCACCCGGCCGAACTGGGGCACAATCGCAGTAGTTCTCCTGGTGCCGCGTTAGCCGACGATGCGGAACGTAAGGCAGCAAAACACAGGAGCCGGGGAAACCCAACATTTGGCCAAAGACATGATTCGGAGCTGATGCATATAAGGCCTAACTCGAGACGCCGAACACTCCCTGAGGTGTTCGGTCTTTATGATGACGGGCAGATCAATGCCCTAAGCCCCTAGTGTCCAGGTACACGCAAGATCCTCTGACGCGGCCGATGCCAAAACGTCAGTCTCCTCTCTGGTTATGATGAGAAACCAGGGGATGTATAGCAACAAGAGACAGTAAAAAAGGTTTACGCAGGGTCTTAATCTGAAAAGAATCCTTGCAACGGGTCCCTACTGCACGTCTGCGCCTGTGTCTCCGTTGTGCTGTATCCTGGACGGGTGTAACACGCTGTTCATCTGTAAAAGAGAGGAACTTGGTTTGAAAAGAAATCGTGTCAAAAATGTATTTAAAACAGAGCATGAATAAATGAAAAAAAAGAGCTTTTATTGGCTCCTTGTTGCTCATACGCACAGCCCCTTGTGAAGGGGTGTGTGGCTAGGGAGCCCCTAGTTTATTTATGCCGGACTCGTTCTAGCCGTGTCCGGGGTCTTGAACGACCTTTTAATGAGATGATGCCGCGTGGACCGGGCATGCGTAGTGTGGTATTGCGTTAAAGCGGACAAAAGCTTCATGTCCCAATAGTGCTTGACGGCTACTTTTGAATGGGGCGACATGAAAGGTTAGCTTTTCGCGTCGGGAGTTGTCGGTGACCCGAACACAACTTCTAGTGGTAAGGAGCCCGTGCACTTGGCGTAAGGGCCTGGCGTCACTCCTTTAAAGGAAGTGCGGCTATGTTGAATTTTAGTACGGTCTATCCCCAACTTGCGGATTGTGTCCGGATATAGCAGGTTTAAGTCGCTGCCGCCATCCATTAGGACTTGTGTAAATTGTAGTCCGTCGATTATAGGATCCAATATCAGAGTAGTCCATCCTGCGTTTCGGACGCTTCTGGAGTAGTCCAGGTGGTCGAAAGTAATTGGTTTTGACATCCGATCTCGGGGTTCCGCTGGGGTGGACCGTGCGGCATGTACCTCAGCGAGTGCCGCGTGGTATCACATGAAGTGAGTTTACTGTTTTGACTTCTTGTGGGAAAGTATTTTGTTTTCCCGCGCTCTGCTGGTGGGGTTCGTCGTCATCCTCGCTTGGTGCGTCGAGCCCCTTGTGTTCGGCGTTGAGTCGGCCGGACTGTTTGAAGACCCAACGATCTCGGTGGGTGTGGTTTGCAGGCCTCCCGGGTGTACTGTGGATTTGACATATCCGATCCAAAATTTTGTTTAGGTTGGATAGCTCGTCACTATTGTCCTTAAGGGGCAGTGTTTTTTTGTTCGGCCGCGGGCTTCTGAATCCGGCGTTGACCGCCATGCTCTTTGGGATCTTTTCTTTATTTCGGCGCTGGTCCTTTCTGCGCCGTGACTTTCCGTTTCTATCTCTGATCTCGGATGTACTCGGGTTGCTGGTGCTGCATCTTGCTAGCCAGCTGTCTTCCCCCGCACAGAAGCGGGTCATGAGGCTTGTTAGCGCGGCCATTGTTCTCGGCTTCTCTTGGCCGAGGTGTCTGGCGAGCCATTCGTCTTGGACATTATGTTTAAAAGCTGCTAAGGCTTCGGCGTCCGGATAGTCGACTATTTGGTTCTTTTTAGTGAGGAACCTGTTCTAGAATTTGTGCGCTGATTCTCCGGGCTGTTGGGTTATGTGACTTAAATCGTCTGCATCCGGAGGGCAGACGTAAGTCCCCTGAAAATTTGCTCTAAACGCGTCCTCGAGCTCTTCCCAGCTTCCAATGGTATTTTCTGGGAGGCTTTTGAGCCAATGCCTGGCTGGCCCTTTGAGCTTGAGGGGTAGATATTTTATGGCATGGAGATCATCTCCTCTAGCCATATGTATATGCAGGATGTAATCCTCAATCCAGACTCTGGGGTCTGTTGTTCCGTCATATGCCTCTATGTTTACCGGCTTGAACCCCGCTGGAAATTCGTGATCCAGCACCTCATCGGTGAAACATAGTGGGTGTGCGGCGCCCCTGTATTTGGGTGTGCCGTTATCTTCGAACACTCGGCGTGTTATGTTACTTCCTGGGGCCCTCTTCTTCGGCCCATAAATGGACCTGACTGGGCCATCCGTTTTGCGAAGATATTTATGTGTGTCATGTGCTGGCTTGTGTGCGGCGCCGCTTGCCGCTCCTGGCCCGCCTTCTGGTCGTCTATCCAGCCATGCGGCCTCTTTGCTTTTTAATTGTGGGGGCTCTACGGCCTCCTCATTGAATTCGGGCAGCAGCTTGCGCTTCGGGTAGCTCTTTGTTTGTTGGCTATTGCCATATTTGTCCGCGGTCTTGAGTACTTTGCTCCATCTCATTCTGAATATGTCTTCCGCTGTTTTGAGCTTCCGCTTCTCCTTCTTCAAACTTCTTGCAGTGGCGACAAGCCTTTTTCGGAGGTTCTTATGCTCCGGTGGTGTGTCCGGTGTGAGATCGTCCGGACTGTTGTCTTTGCCGAGGATGAGTTGGTTATCCGATTCATCCTATTCGGATGGCTGCTTGGTTGCATGTTCGTCGCCCACTGGTTTGCCCTGCTCTATGGCTGGGTCATTGTGAGTGCTGTTGTTATCGAGGCGGGACTTGGGGCGGCGCTTGCGTCGCCGTTTTGGTTGTTTTTAGGGGGAATTATCCTTCGCCGCGTCCCGTTGTTCCTCGTTATCGCTCCCTTTTGGGGTGTCCACCATGTATATATCATGAATTGAGGTGGCTTTCCAGTGCCCGGTAGGCGCTGGTTCTTGGTCGTCTCCGGCATCGTCGTCCATACTGTCGATGTCTTCGGAGTCGTAGTCTAGTATGTCGGTTAAATCGTCGACAGTGGCTACAAAGTGGGTGGTGGGAGGGCTTTGAATTTCTTCGTCGTCCGCATCCCAACCGTCCTGACCGTGGTCTGGCCAGGGCTCTCCTGATAAGAGAGACATTTTAGCGAATTCAGGATGTCGCCAAAGGGTGAGTGCTGAAATATGTCCGCAGCGGTGAACTCCATGATCGGCGCCCAATCGGATTCAATTGGCGGGGGCGCAGGAGGTTCGGAATCCGGCGAGGAGTCCGGCGCCTCGGAGTCACGAGCTTTGCAAGGGACAAGGTCAGTATTCGGCTCCATCGCCATAGAGATCGCAGCCCCCGAGGCGGTGTCCAGCCACCTGTCCTCGATCGGCGCGGTCGGCTCCGAACTACGGGTCGGAGCGGACTCATGTGCGGCCTCCAGGGCACTATCCGATAGCAGAGCTAAATCATGCCTACCGTGACAGTGCGGCGTGCTTGGCTGTGGCTCGAATCCATCGAAGATCAAGTCTCCGTGGATGTCAGCCGTGAAATTTAGGCTTCCAAACCTGACCTGACGGCCAGGGGCGTAGCTTTCGATCTGCTCCAGATGGCCAAGCGAATTGGCCCGCAGTGCAAAGCCGCCGAACACGAAGATCTGTCCGGGGAGAAAAGTCTCACCCTGGACTACGTTGTTGTTGATTGAAGAAGCCATCAAGCCTATCGGTGATGACACAGAGGAACTCTCAATGAAAGCACCAATGTCGGTGTCAAAACCGGCGGATCTCAGGTAGGGGGTCCCGAACTGTGCGTCTAGGCGGATGGTAACAGGAGACAAGGGACACGATCTTTTACCCAGGTTCGGGCCCTCTTGATGGAGGTAAAACCCTACGTCATGCTTGATTAATATTGATGATGTGTGTTACAAGAGTGGATCTACCACGAGATCAAGGAGGCTAAACCCTAGAAGCTAGCCTATGGTATGATTGTTGTAATGGTTGTTGTCCTACGGACTAAAACCCTCCGGCTTATATAGACGCCGGAGAGGGCTAGGGTTACACAGAGTCGGTTACAATGGTAGGAGATCTACATATCCGTATCGCCAAGCTTGCCTTCCCCGCCAAGGAAAGTCCCATCCGGACACGGGACAAAGTCTTCAATCTTGTATCTTCATAGCCTTGGAGTCCGGCCGATGATGATAGTCCGGCTATCCGGACACCCCCTAGTCCAGGACTCCCTTAGTCATGTCAATCACATCATTCTCCTAATGATGTGATCTCGTTAATCAAATGACAACTCATGTCTATGGCTTGGAAACATAACCATCTTTGATTAATGAGCTAGTCAAGTAGAGGCATACTAGTGACATTAAGTTTGTCTATGTATTCACACATGTATCATGTTCCCGGTTAGTACAATTCTAGCATGAATAATAAACATTTATCATGATATGAGGAAATAAATAATAACTTTATTATTGCCTCTAGGGCATATTTCCTTCGGTCTCCCACTTGCACTAGAGTCAATAATCTAGAGTACACAGTAATGATTCTAACACACATGGAGTCTTGGTGCTGATCATGTTTTGCTCGTGGAAGAGGCTTATTAACCGGGTCTGCAACATTTAGATCCGTATGTATCTTGCAAATCTCTATGTCTCCCACCTGGACTTGGTCCCGGATGGAATTGAAGCGTCTCTTGATGTGTTTGGTCCTCTTGTGAAATCCGGATTCCTTTGCCAAGGCAATTCCACCAGTATTGTCATAGAAGATCTTCATTGGTCCCGATGCACTAGCTATGAAACCTAGATCGGAAATGAACTCTTTCATCCAGACTCCTTCATTTGCTGCTTTCGAAGCAGCTATGTACTCCGCTTCGCATGTAGATCCCGCCACAACGCTTTGTTTAGAACTGCACCAACTGATAGCTCCACCGTTCAATATAAACACGTATCCAGTTTGCGATTTAGAATCGTCCAGATCAGTGTCAAAGCTTGCATCGACGTAACCATTTACGACTAGCTCTTTTTCACCTCCATAAACGAGAAACATATCCTTAGTCTTTCTCAGGTATTTCAGGATATTCTTGACCGCTGTCCAGTGATCCACTCTTCGATTACTTTGGTACCTCCCTGCTAAACTTATTGGTAAGCATACATCAGGTCTGGTACACAGCTTTGCATACATGATAGAGCCTATGGCTGAAGCATAGGGAACATCTTTCATTTTCTCTCTATCTTCTGCTGTGGTCGGGCATTGAGTCTGACTCAACTTCACACATTGTAATACAAGCAAGAACCCTTTCTTTGCCTGATCCATTTTGAACTTTTTCAAAACTTTATCAAGGTTTGTGCTTTGTGAAAGTCCAATTAAGCGTCTTGATCTATCTCTATAGATCTTGATGCCCAATTGTAAGCAGCTTCACCGAGGACATTCATCGAAAAACTTTTATTCAAGTATCCCTTTATGCTACCCAGAAATTCTATATCATTTCCAATTAATAATATGTCATCTACATATAATATCAGAAATGCTACAGAGCTCCCACTCACTTTCTTGTAAATACAGGCTTCTCCAAAAGTCTGTATAAAACCATATGCTTTGATCACACTATCAAAGCGTTTATTCCAACTCCGAGATGCTTGCACCAGTCCATAAATAGATTGCTGGAGCTTGCACACTTTGTTAGCACCTTTTGGATCGACAAAACCTTCCGGCTACATCATATACAAATCTTCTTCCAGAAATCCATTCAGGAATGCAGTTTTGACATCCATTTGCCAAATTTCATAATCATAAAATGCGGCAATTGCTAACATGATTCAGACAAACTTGAGCATCGCTACGGGTGAGAAAGTCTCATCGTAGTCATCCCCTTGAACTTGTCAAAAACCTTTCGCAACAAGTCGAGCTTCGTAGATAGTTATATTACCATCAGCGTCAGTCTTCTTCTTGAAGATCCATTTATTCTCGATGGCTTGCCGATCATCAGGCAAGTCAACCAAAGTCCATACTTTGTTCTCATACATGGATCCCATCTCAGATTTCATGGCCTCAAGCCATTTTGCGGAATCTGGGCTCATCATCGCTTCCTCATAGTTCATAGGTTCGCCATGGTCAAGTAACATGACTTCTAGAATAGGATTACCGTACCACTCTGGTGCGGATCTTACTCTGGTAGACCTACGAGGTTCGGTAGTAACTTGATCTGAAGTTTCATGATCAATAGCATTTGCTTCCTCACTCATTGGTGTAGTTTTCACAGGAACCGGTTCTTGTGATGAACTACTTTCCAATAAGGGAGCAGGTACAGTTACCTCATCAAGTTCTACTTTCCTCCCACTCACTTCTTTTGAGAGAAACTCCTTCTCTAGAAAGGATCCGAATTTAGCAACACAAATCTTGCCCTCAGATCTATGATAGAAGGTGTACCCAATAGTCTCTTTTTGGTATCCTATGAAGACACATTTCTCCGATTTGGGTTCGAGCTTATCTGGTTGAAGTTTCTTTCATAAGCATCGCAGCCCCAAACTTTAAGAAATGACACAGTTCATAAGGCGTCGTCTCAACGGATTTTGATGGTGCCCTATTTAACATGAATGCGGCCGTCTCTAAAGCATAACCCCAAAATGATAGCGCTAAATCAGTAAGAGACATCATAGATCGCACCATATCTAGTAAAGTACGATTACGACGTTCGGACACACCATTTCGTTGTGGTGTTCCGGGTGGCGTGAGTTGCGAAACTATTCCGCATTGTTTCAAATGTAAACCAAACTCGTAACTCAAATATTCTCCTCCACAATCAGATCGTAGAAATTTTATTTTCTTGTTACGATGATTTTCCACTTCACTCTGAAATTCTTTGAACTTTTCAAATGTTTCAGACTTGTGTTTCATCAAGTAGATATACCCATATGTGCTCAAATCATCTGTGAAGGTGAGAAAATAACGATACCCGCCGCGAGCCTCAATATTCATTGGACCACATGCATCAGTATGTATGATTTCCAACAAATCAGTTGCGTGCTCCATAGTTCCGGAGAACGGCGTTTTAGTCATCTTGCCTATGAGGCATGGTTCGCAAGTACCAAGTGATTCATAATCAAGTGATTCCAAAAGTCCATCAGTATGGAGTTTCTTCATGCGCTTTACACCAATATGACCCAAACGACAGTGCCACAAATAAGTTGCACTATCATTATCAACTCTACATCTTTTGGTTTCAACATTATGAATATGTGTATCACTACTATCGAGATTCAATAAAAATAGACCACTCTTCAAGGGTGCATGACCATAAAAGATATTACTCATATAAATAGAACAACCATTATTCTCTGATTTAAATGAATAACCGTCTCGCATCAAACAAGATCCAGATATAATGTTCATGCTTAACACTGGCACCAAATAACAATTATTTAGGTCTAAAACTAATCCCGATGGTAGATGTAGAGGTAGCGTGCCGACCGCGATCACATCGACTTTGGGATCATTTCCCACGCGCATCGTCACCTCGTCCTTAGCCAATCTTCTCTTAATCCGTAGTCCCTGTTTCGAGTTGCAAATATTAGCAACGGAACCAGTATCAAATACCCAGGTGCTACTGCGAGCATTAGTAAGGTACACATCAATAACATGTATATCACATATACCTTTGTTCACTTTGCCATCCTTCTTATCCGCCAAATACTTGGGGCAATTCCGCTTCCAGTGTCCAGTCTGCTTGCAGTAGAAGCACTCAGTCTCAGGCTTAGGTCCAGACTTGGGTTTCTTCTCTTGAGCAACAACTTGCTTGCTATTCTTCTTGAAGTTCCCCTTCTTCTTCCCATTGCCCTTCTTCTTGAAACTGGTGGTCTTATTGACCATCAACACTTGATGCTCCTTCTTGATTTCTACCCCCGCAACTTTTAGCATTGCGAAGAGCTCGGGAATAGTCTTGTCCATCCCTTGCATATTATAGTTCATCACGAAGCTCTTGTAGCTTGGTGGCAGTGATTGAAGAATTCTGTCAATGACACTATCATCAGGAAGATTAACTCCCAGTTGAATCAAGTGATTATTATACCCAGACATTTTGAGTATATGTTCACTGACAAAACTATTCTCTTCCATCTTACAGCTATAGAACTTATTGGAGACTTCATATCTCTCAATTCGGGCATTTGCTTGAAATATTAACTTCAACTCCTAGAACATCTCATATGCTCCATGACGTTCAAAACGTCGTTGAAGACCTGGTTCCAAGCCGTAAAGCATGGCACACTGAACTATCGAGTAGTCACCAGCTTTGCTCTGCCAGACGTTCTTAACATCATCAGTTGCATCTGCAGCAGGCCTGGCACCCAGCGGTGCTTCCAGGACGTAATTCTTCTATGCAGCAATGAGGATAATCCTCAGGTTACGGACCCAGTCCGTGTAATTGCTACCATCATCTTTCAACTTAGATTTCTCAAGGAATGCATTAAAATTCAACGGAACAACAGCACAAGCCATCTATCTACAATAAACATAGACAAGCAAAATACTATCAGGTACTAAGTTCATGATAAATTTAAGTTCAATTAATCATATTATTTAAGAACTCCCACTTAGATAGACATCTCTCTAGTCATCTAAGTGATCACGTGATCCAAATCAACTAAACCATGTCCGATCATCACGTGAGATGGAGTAGTTTCAATGGTGAACATCACTATGTTGATCATATCTACTATATGATTCACGTTCGACCTTTCGGTCTCCGTGTTCCGAGGCCATATATGTATATGCCAGGCTCGTCAAGTTTAACCTGAGTATTCCGTGTGTGCAACTGTTTTGCACCTGTTGTATTTGAACGTAGAGCCTATCACACACGATCATCATGTGGTGTCTCAGCACGAAGAACTTTCGCAACGGTGCATACTCAGGGAGAACACTTCTTGATAATTTAGTGAGAGATCATATTAAAATGCTACCATCAATCAAAGCAAGATAAGATGCATAAAGGATAAACATCACATGCAATCAATATAAGTGATATGATATGGCCATCATCATCTTGTGCTTGTGATCTCCATCTCCGAAGCATCATCGTGATCACCATCGTCACCGGCGCGACACCTTGATCTCCATCGTAGCATCGTTTTCTTTATGCCATCTATTGCTTCTACGACTATCGCTACCTCTTAGTGATAAAGTAAAGCAATTACAGGGCGTTTGCATTTCATACAATAAAGCGACAACCATATGGCTCCTGCCAGTTGCCGATAACTCGGTTACAAAATATGATCATCTCATACAATAAAATATAGCATCACGTCTGAAAGTGCTAGTATCGACTAGAGGGGGGTGTGAATAGGCGATTTTTATGAAAGTCTTCAAAACTTGGAAGTTTTGAAGATAGACAACAGAAATGACCTAGTTGATATGCAGCGGAAGATAAACTACCATAAGCAAGCCATAGTCAAGTATGCAATGATGTGAAAGTATAGGACTAATAGCAGCTAAGTAGTAAGGATTAGGATGGAAGATAGTATGAAGCAAATCAACAGTAGTAGTCAAGCAATGAAGTCAAAAAGATACACAGATAGGCAGTGACTTCACGAAGACAAACTTAAGTAAAGGATGGAAAGGGATAGAACCAGTCGCTTGTTGAAGACACGGGATTTGTTGGACCAGTTCCAGTTGCTGTGACAACTGTACGTCTGGTTAGGGAGGCTGAGATTTAACTCAGAAGACCGTGTCTTCACCTTATTCCCCTTGAGCTAAGGACACCCAGTCCTCGCCCAATCACTCTGGTAAGTCTTCAAGGTAGACTTCCAAACCTTCACAGACTTCGTTCACCGGCAATCCACAATGACTCTTGGATGCTCAGAACGCGACGCCTAACCGGCTGGAGGATACACAGTCCTCAAGTGTAATAAGTCTTCAGGTCACACAGACAGAAAGACTTCAGTGATGCCTAACACTCTTTGGCTCTGGGTGTTTGGGCTTTGTCCTCGCAAGGATTTCTCTCTCTCAAATGCTTCAAGGTGGGTTGCTCTCAAACGACAAAAGCCGTAAACTAACTCTGAGCAGCCACAAATTTATGGTGTCGGGGGTGGGCTATTTATAGCCACAAGGCAACCCGACCTGATTTGTCCGAAATGACCCTGGGTCACTAAGGAACTAACACATGTTCCAACGGTCAGATTTCAAACACACGCGGCAACTTTACTTGGGCTAAAAGCAAAGCTGACTCATCCAGCTCTGGATAAGATTTGCTCTCATTGTCTTCGCTCGAAGACATAGGATTTGGGTTGAGCATCACTTCAGTCACTCTGACTTAGTTCACTTGGACCCCACTTAACAGTACGGCGGTTCCTATGACTCAACAAAGAAGAAAAGGAAACAACGAAACCACACAGTCTTCGCGCTCCATAGTCTTCAAGTAATGTCTTCTCATGTCATAGTCTTCAATATGAATATCTTCTCATACCACCATTGTCTTCAATGTCTTCATACATTTTTAGGGGTCATCTCCGGTAGGTAAACTGAACCAATGAGGGACACTACCTGCGTTATCCTGCAATTCTCACAAACGCATAAGTCCCTCAACCAACTTTGTCGTCAATACTCCAAAACCAACTAGGGGTGGCACTAGATGCACGTACAATGTCTTGACCATATCACATCACAACATGCCCTGCAAAAACAAGTTAGACATCCTCTACTTTGTTGTTGCAAATTTTACGTGGCTGCTACGGGCTTAGCAAGAACCGTTCTTACCTACGCATCAAAACCACAACGATAGTTTGTCAAGTTGATGCTGTTTTAGCCTTCGCAAGGACCGGGCGTAGCCACACTCGGTTGAACTAAAGTGAGAGAGACAGACACCCGCCGGTCACCTTTAAGCAACGAGTGCTCGTAGCGGTGAAACCAGTCTCACGTAAGCGTACGCATAATGTCGGTCTGGGCCGCTTCATCTCACAATGCCGCTGAACCAAAGTATGACATGCTGGTAAGCAGTATGACTTATATTGCCCACAACTCACTTGTGTTCTACTCGTGCATATGACATCTACGGATAAAACCAGGCTCGGATGCCACTATTAGGGAACGTAGTAATTTCAAAAAAAATTCCTACGCACACACAAGATCATGGTGATGTATAGCAACGAGAGGGGGAGTGTATCTTCATACCCTTGAAGATCGCTAAGCGGAAGCGTTTATCAACGCGGTTGATGTAGTCGTACGTCTTCACGATCCGACCGATCCAAGTACCGAACGCACGTCACCTCCGAGTTCTGCACACGTTCAACTCGATGACGTCCTCGCCTTCTCGAGCCAGCAAGACGGGCGAAGTAGTAGATGAGTTCCGGCAGCACGACGGCATGGTGACGGTGTTGGTGAAGAACAATCTCCACAGGGCTTCGCCTAAGCACTACGAAAACTATGATGGAGGATAAACTAGAGGGGACGGGGTTGCCGGCACATGTCTTAGTGTTTCTTGATGTGTCATTGGTGCTAGCCCTGCCCCTCTATTTATATGTTGAGCCTTGGGGTCGAAACTTGGAGTAAAAGCCTCCACAAAGTCGGTTTCACCCGAAAGGCAAGAGTCCTTGTCGGACTCCAGGGCCAGACGCCAGGGTTCCCGACGTCTAGACCCAGACGCCAGGGACCCTGGCGTATGGCCCCTGGACTCCGCAAAACTTCCTTTTGCGCTTTACAAAAACCTTGTGGGCTTTCCCCTTTGGCCCAAATAACGTGTTCTCATACCCAAACATTTTGGGAAACATCCGGAACCCCTTCCGGTGAGTTCCGGAACCCTTCCGGAGATCTAACACTATTATCCCATATATCAAACTTTATCTCCGGACCATTCCAGAGTTCCTCATCATGTCCGTGATCTCATCCGGGACTCCGAACAACATTCGGTTACCAACATACATAACTCATATAATACTATATCGTCAATGAAACATTAAGCGTGCGGACCCTACGGGTTCGAGAACTATGTAGACATGACCGAGACACGTTTCCGGTCAATAACCAATAGCGGGACCTGGATGCCCATATTGGCTCCCACATATTCTACAAAGATCTTTATCGATCAAACCGCATAACAACATACGTTGTTCCCTTTGTCATCGGTATGTTACTTGCCCGAGATTCGATCGTCGGTATCTCAATACCTAGTTCAATCTCGTTATCGGCAAGTCTCTTTACTCATTACGTATTGCATCATTTCGTAACTAACTCTTTAGCTACATTGCTTGCAAGGCTTATAGTGATGTGCATTACCAAGAGGGCCCAGAGATACCTCTCCGACAATCGGAGTGACAAGACCTAATCTCGAAATACGCCAACTCAACATGTACCTTTGGAGACACCTGTAGAGCTCCTTTATAATCACCTAGTTACGTTGTGACGTTTGGTAGCACACAAAGTGTTCCTCCGGTAAACGGGAGTTGCATAATCTCATAGTTGTAGGAACATGTATAAGTCATGAAGAAAGCAATAGCAACAAACTAAACGATCAAGTGCTAAGCTAACGGAATGGGTCATGTCAATCACATCATTCTCCTAATGATGTGATCTCGTTGATCAAATGACAACTCATGTCTATGGTTAGGAAACATAACCATCTTTGATTAATGAGCTAGTCAAGTAGAGGCATACTAGTGACATTAAGTTTGTCTATGTATTCACACATGTATCATGTTCCCGGTTAATACAATTCTAGCATGAATAATAAACATTTATCATGATATGAGGAAATAAATAATAACTTTATTATTGCCTCTAGCGCATATTTCCTTCAGTCTCCCACTTGCACTAGAGTCAATAATCTAGATTACACAATAATGATTCTAACACCCATGGAGTCTTGGTGCTGATCATGTTTTGCTCGTGGAAGAGGCTTAGTCAACGGGTCTGCAACATTCAGATCCGTATGTATCTTGCAAATCTCTATGTCTCCCACCTGGACTTGGTCCGAGATGGAATTGAAGCGTCTCTTGATGTGCTTGGTCCTCTTGTGAAATATGGATTCCTTTGCCAAGGCAATTGCACCAGTATTGTCACATTAGATGTTCATTGGTCCCGATGCACTAGGTATGACACCTAGAACGGAAATGAACTCTTTCATCCAGACTCCTTCATTTGCTGCTTACGAAGCAGCTATGTACTCCGCTTCGCATGTAGATCCCGCCATGATGCTTTGTTTAGAACTGCACCAACTGACTGCTCCGTCATTCAATATAAACACGTATCCGGTTTGCGATTTAGAATCGTCCGGATCAGTGTCAAAGCTTGCATCGACGTAACCATTTACGACTAGCTCTTTGTCACCTCCATAAACGAGAAACATATCCTTAGTCCTTTTCAGGTATTTCAGGATATTCTTGACCGCTGTCCAGTGATCCACTTCTGGATTACTTGGGTACCTCCCTGCTAAACTTATTGCTAAGCATACATCAGGTCTGGTACACAACATTGCATACATGATAGAGCCTATGGCTGAAGCATAGGGAACATCTTTCATTTTCTCTCTATCTTCTGCTGTGGTCGGGCATTGAGTCTGACTCAACTTCACACCTTGTAATACAGGCAAGAACCCTTTCTTTGCCTGATCCATTTTGAAATTTTTCAAAACTTTATCAAGGTATGTGCTTTGTGAAAGTCCAATTAAGCGTCTTGATCTATCTCTATAGATCTTGATGCCCAATATGTAAGCAGCTTCACCGAGGTCTTTCATCGAAAAACTTTTATTCACGTATCCCTTTATGCTATCCAGAAATTCTATATCATTTCCAATTAATAATATGTCATCTACATATAATATCAGAAATGCTACAGAGCTCCCACTCACTATGGTGCGGATCTTACTCTGGTAGACCTACGAGGTTCGGTAGTAACTTGATCTGAAGTTTGCATGGAACTAACCCAGACTGACGCTGTTTTCAGCAGAACTATCGTGGTGTTGTTTTTTGTGTAGAAATGAAAGTTCTCCAAATGAGCTGAAACTTTTTGACAATTTTTTTGGAACAAAAGAGACCCCTGAAGCACTGTGGGAGGGCCAGAAGAGCCATGAGGAGGGCACAACCCAACGGGGCGCACCTGGGCCCTTGCCCGTGCCCCAGTGTATCGTTCTCACCTCAAGGCCCATCTGGACGTGAGACCGACGCCAAAAATTCCTATAAATAGAGAAACCATCAGAAATAACCCTAGATCAGAAGTTCCACCGCCGCAAGTCTCTGTATCCACCGAAAACCAATCTAGACCCCGTTTCGGCACCCTGCCGGAGGGGGGAATCATCTCCGGTGGCCATCTTCATCATCCCGGCGGCCACCACGATGAGGAGGGAGTAGTCCACCCTCGGGGCTGAGGGTTTGTACCAGTAGCTATGTGTTTATTCTCTCTCTCGCTCACACACGATCTTGAGATGTCACGATCTTGATGTATCATGGGCTTTGTTAACATAGATGGATCATATGATGTTTCTCCCCTCTCTACACTTGTTGTGATGAACTGAGTCTTTACCCTTTAAAGTTTTGTCTTGTCGGATTGAATGTTGAGATTTGAGAACACATGATATATGTCTTGCATATGAATACCCGTGGTGACAATGGGGGTATTATTTTGATTCACTTGATATATGTTATGGCACTCAACTTGCGGATTACCAAGGTGACTTTGGGGTAATCTATGCATAGGGGTTGATGCACGTTTTTATTATCTTTTCTCCGATAGAAACTTTGGGGTCTCCTTGTAGTTCTTTGTGTTGATTGAGTATAATGAATCTGAAATTGTTTGATACATATCGTATAATTAATTCATGGGTACTCGCGGTGACATTGGGGTATCTAGGTGACATTAGAGTTGGTTGATATGCATCATATGGTGTTATTTTAGTACGAACTCTTGATTAGATCGACCGGAAAGAATAGCTTGCTGTTATTTTAGTACGAACTCTAGGATAGATTGATCGGAAAGAATAGCTTTGAGGTGGTTTCGTACCCTACAAAGAATTTCTATCTTTTTTTTCCGCTAATAGGAACTCGGGAGTGATTCTTTATTGCACTTTGAGGGATAATAATATGATCCAACTATGTTAGCATTGTTGAGAGATTGCACTAGTGAAAGTATGCACCCTAGGCCTCATTTTCCATCATTGCAATACCAATTGTGCTCCGTTTTACTATTTATTACCTTGCTGGTTTTTATTGTTCGCACTACAAAAACTCATATCTACTATCCATACTACACTTTTATCACCATCTCTTCGCCGAACTAGTGCACCTATACAATTTGCCATTGTATTGGGCGTGTTGGGGACACAAGAGATTTCTTGAATTTATTTGCAGGGTTGCTTGAGAGAGACTATCTTCATCCTACGCCTCCCACGGATTGATAAACCTTAGGTCATCCACTTCAGGGAAAATTGTCGCTGTCCTACAAAACTCTGCACTTGGAGGCCCAACACGTGTCTACAAGAATAAAGATGCGTAGTAGACATCAACTCCCTCCATCCCATTATATAAGATCTTATTACATGTATATCTAGACATCATCAGAACATTAAGGTAACACTCTTCCTTGTTGCTATGTAGTCTGGGATTGCATATTTAGTCTTTCTGTACAATGCATGTTGTTATGTAGCCTCAGATATATTAAATATGGCCCTAATTAACCTACCGATAAATGGGTTACAAATATATTCAGTGAAATGTCCGATTAGACGATTAATCCCGTATCAGCCCCAGGCTATATGGTACCAGCTACCGATATCCTGAACAGTGAGTACATATAAGCAATGCGATGAAACTAACCTCAATGGAAAACAGTAGTTGTTCTCAATATTGTCCTGTATGAGTACATATAAAGGCATGTTAAGCACAACAGGCTAAACATAAACCAAATATATCCATGGTAGACAATATAATCTAAAAATGAAAGCTTCAATGTGCAGATTTAAGCACGCTAGTTAAGCAAAACAAGAAGTGGAAATGTGTGTTAACTGCAACATTCATACCATTTAAAAACAAGCAAATATAGTTATTCAAACTGGTATTGTGCAGGTCTAAAGTACACTAGTTATAGTTAAAAAACGAAAAGCCATGTTAACTGTAACATCCTTAACAACAACCAAATATCGTAATTCATAGTGGTATTGTTGAAACATTTATTGATGAAATTAACTGCACGGCAAATAGTTGCACATATAGAGCATCCCATTGTGAAGAACTGAAATAAACAAGGCATAAGGCCATCTTTAGCCGATCCTTTAAAAGTTAACGGATTAAAACCCTTAGTGGATAGTGGATCCTTTAAAAAGACAACACTATTCTAATCCCAGGATTAGAATAACTATTTGGATCACGATCACCTTATATATAGGCCCGATCAGGTGTTCCCGAACTCGACAGCAAAGAAAAAAAAAAAAACTACCCACCCCCGCGTCATCGCCCCACTCCTCAACGCGAGCGATTCCCACCATCCATCCGTTCCCACCCATCCCCGAGCGCCGCTGACCTCCCACTCACCAACCACCGACGCCTCCCTGGATTTGCCGCCACCACGCGCCAGCGAGCTCCCCCCACCAGGGATCCACTGGGGACGGCGGCGGCCGGATCCCTTGTCGCGGCCGACCACCTCCTGCTCCGCCCTCAACTATGGTGGCTGCACCTCCTGCTCCGCCCTCGACTGCGGTGGCCACCGGCGGCCTTCCTCCGTGCTGGAGCTACCTCCCTCCTGCCTGGATCCGGCCCCGCACATCTCCCTCTCCTGGATCTCGCCCTGGCGCCACCCCAAGCCTCGGTCCGGCCGCCGCTTCGCTCCCGCGCCTGGTCCGGCCGCCACGCTGCACCCGCCCCTCGATTTAGCCGCCGTCAGCACCACCCGCCCCCCACCTTGCCGCGGAGGTGGCCTCCTTCTTCCATCAACCGCCACGGTGACCTGCCCCAGGGCACCCCCGCGACCTGCCCATGGCAACGCCTTCGCGACCTGCCCCAGGGTGCCTTCGCCACGGCCTTCCCAGGGCGCCGCCACCACCACTTGCCACGCACCTCCGGGCGCCCCGCTGCTGTGGCAACGACTACCTCCCTGCTACCTTCTCTCTTAGGTCGCTGCCGCAGCCACCTGCCACCATCGGAAGGCATGGCCAGCAGCGCGCTGCCGCGGCCACGACCTCCTCCAACAACTCCAGATGGACAATCTTCCAGCAAGGAAGTTTTGCTTTGGTAGCGATGGGCTTTTTCACTTGTGACTGTCCTAAAAATTGTGCATTTCTGTTGCAGAGAAAAAGAGGATGGTAGGGGCATTTTACTCTGAACTTCCATCTGCATGTGTTGAAGATAACTATGGTTGTTAAGTTCTGAACTGTATATCTCAGAATTATCCTTTCTATTTGTGCACCTGTGCGTAATTGGAGTTCACGGGATTCATGGAATTCAAGGGAAAATAGTACGAGTGTACAATGACTCTGTAATGGTTTGAAATCGGAGTTCATGGAATTAATGAAAAAAAAACAATAGGAACAATGACTTCTGGAATGGTTATCCTATTTCATGAATCCGGAATCGTACTATGGAGTTTTCCTATTTCAACAAAACTGTTTTAAGATAACAATTCAAAGCAATTTAGTGGTGTTAAAAAAAGCACGAGCAGGGCAACAAGGGATGAAAATACCAAGAGTTTTTGCATAACACACATACACGCGCGCGCGCGCGCGCACACACACACAGAAGATCAGCGCATGAAGTGCATGTGTATTGTAGTGAATGTAGCACATGAAGTGTATGTGTATTGTTGTGTGTAATTTCCTTGAATTTCAATAGCATGTGAAGTTCATGTTTCAGAAATTCCTAAGTTCACGTGTACCACATACTGAAGAAATTCATCAAGTGAAAAACTGGACCGCCTAGGCCATTTCACCAACAACAAAAATGCCTAAAAATGTCACGAGAAAAAAAACAAATCGTAGAAAGTGGAAAAAACTATAATTTTGTCTTGTAAGTTTAACCATTTCTAAAAAAATACCTTGAAGTCCAAATTTAAATAAATAGTGTGGTTCAATGTTTATTACAAACCTGTGATTTTCCCCGTTACTATAGAATAAACGAAGAAGTTCAAAAATAAAAAATGGAGCTGTTCGAAAATTTGCATGATGACTACCGAAAGTTCAGGTGGATAACTTTAAGAAGTTCATGTACTACATGGTGTGCATTTGTATGAAAAAAGGATGAAAAAGCAAAGGCTAAAAGTTTCGTTGCTAGAAGTTCAAGTGCACAGCCCGAGAAAGTTCAAAAGTTCTTATGAGAGGTTGAACAAAAATATGTGACAGAAGTTCAAGGTGAAAATAGCGGGAAGTTCAAGCAAAGGCTAAAATTTCGTTGCTAGAAGTTCAAGTGCTTGGCCCAAGAAAGTTCAAAAATTCTTGTGAGAGAGGTTGGACAAAAATACATGACAAAAGTTCAAGGTGAAAACAGTGGGAAGTTCAACTACTACACGAAATGCATTTCAGATAAGAATATAAGCATAGAAAACTAAAAGCTTCAAAGGTTTGTTGCAAGAAGTTCATGTGCTCCTCCCGGTGAAGTTCGAGATCTCTAATGCGAGACGTCCAACCTTCAATTACATGTTAAAAACAAGGAAAAATGATGTTGTTTTGCCATTTTTAATACTGCTCTCAAACGACAATGAATTTGTGACGGTTGTCTTAATGAAAAATTTAGTTGCTCGAAGTTCAAGTGACCTGCCCGGGAAAGTTCAAAAAAGGAATTTCCCCATTACTAACAAATAAAGCTAAGAAGTTCAAATTTAAAACATGGTGAAGTTCGATGTCTATAAGAAATGCAAATTTTTCTCATAATTTTTCCTGTTACTAACGAAAAAACCAAGAAATTCAATTTGAAAATATCCAAGAAGTTGTACGATGGTTATTACAAAACTAGCATTTTTTCCCGTTACAAATGAATAACACCAAGAAGTCCAAATTGAAAAAACCAAGAAGTTCAATTTTAAAAAATACAATAGTTCAATGTATCTGAAAAAATAGATTTTCCTTGATAATAAATAATACACCAAGAAGTCCAATTTCAGAAAATGGAGCAGTTCAATATTTATCACAAAAACTTAAAATTTTCCCATTGCTAATGAATAAACCAAGAAGTTCAGTTCGAAATAACGAAGATTTTGTATAATGTTTATTACAAAACTAAGATTTTTTCCATATAAAAATCAAATACAATTCTTTACTCAAAATATAAAAAGGTGAAGTTCAAACTGAAATAACAGAGAAGTTTGGAGTTTGTTAAAACCTAGTATTTACCTGTTGAAAAAATAAGAAACACATCGCCATTTTTTGCACTACTAAAAACAACTCATAAACGAAAAGAATTGTTGCTAGTAGTTCAATTTCTCGGCGAGGAAAAGTTCAAAAAATTCTTGTGAGAGAGGTTCACCGTGTATTTAGATGTCCAAAATACATAAAAAATATGTTGCTTTTTGTGTTTTAAAATAATTCTCTCAAACCAGAGAAAAGTTCAAAAGTGATAACAACCGGAAGTTCACGTACTACATGGTGTGTATTTCATATAAGAAAAATACAAATAAAGTGAAACAGAGTGAAGTTCAAACAGACGTTCCCCAGAAGTTCAACTACTTCGTAGTGCGGAAAACAACACGTCAAAAACAGAGCGAAGTTCAAACAGACATGCCCGATAAGTTCAACTACTTCACGCAGTGCATTTCCATTTACGATGAAGGCAAAAATCATGATCTTATCATTTTCTAATTTACTTCAAAATGACAGGAATATCATTTGTGTAAGTTCAAGTCCTCGATCGGGGAAAGTTAAAAAAATTATTGTGAGAAGGGTTTGTACAAAAGGAAAATCATTTGTGTAACACTAACGAATGGATGAGAAAAATTATAAACGAAAATACGTCACAGAAGTTCAACGTGAAAACAGCAGGAAGTTCATCTACTACACTAAATGAATTTCACATGCAAAAAATTTAAAACCGTCGCGAGTATGAAAAAATGATCAACAAGGGAAAGTTGCGTATCTACAACAGCTTTCCATCGGTATATCACTTGCTCAATTCGGGTGAGTGGATGGAGACCTACAAGCAGTGGATGGAAATCGATGAGCAAAAAAAAACACGTGAAAAACAGGGTGAAGTTCAAGTAGACATGCCGAGAAGTTCAAGTTCTTCACGCGGTGCATTTTTGAAGAATTCGTTTCGCGATAAAGGCAGAATGCATGATCTCGCTGTTTTTGAAATTACTTGAAAACGGCTAGGAAACAGAGAAAACTATCAACATGAAAATGTTTTGCATTTTTCGTAGCTTTTCAGCGATATATTATTTGCCCCATTATGATAAAGTTTGTAGAAATTATGCCAAAAATACCTTTTTAGCCATTTTCAAATTTGACTTAAAATCGTAAGGAATTGGGAGAAGCAGTATATACAAATTTTTTTCGCATTTTCTCAAGCTTTCCAACGCCGTATCGTTTGTTGCATTCAGATGTACGGTTCAAAAATTAGCTTGAAAATACGAACTCGGTGGAATTTGTACCGTTTTCTGAATTACTTTTAAACCGTTCCAAATTAGAAAGAACTTTTAACATGAAAAAGTAGCGCATTTTCACAAGATTTCCAACACCATATCATTTGCCTCAATTGGATTAGCCGTTTAGAAATTACATTGAAAATACAAACTTGTCTGCTCGGTTTGCGAAATTTTATGATTTTCCAAATTACTATTTATCCGTAGGGAATTAGAGAAAACTTTCAACATGACGAAGGAGCGGTTTTGGAGCAGCTTTCCAACGCCATATTATTTACCTCATTCCGATAAACGATTTAGAAATGCGATTGAAAATATGATTCACGTTTTTTGTATGAAGAAAAAACGGTTTTCAAAACTGCTCTTAAACCGCTTACATTTTGCCAAAAATTTAATTTGGGTCATGATATTGGTGTCCATAGCTTTCCAACGGTATATCGCAAGCCCTATTTGGACACATTTTAGCTAAAGTTCAACCTAGTTCTCGGGGAAGGTCAGACGCGTTACTCGGGAAGTTCATGTTGTGATCAGAATAATATACCCTCCAGCATGATAACCTCGATGCCCTCTGCACCAACAAAGATCACCCGCTCCGCCTCCACAAGCTGTAGGTGCTGCCGGCGGAGCTCTTGCATGTAGGCCTCGGTGACGGCCTCGGCCTCGAGGCGCTCCCACGCCTCCTGGTCATCCCGCGCCATAGCCGAGCTCACCACCCTAGCTCTGCCGGAACGAGGTCGACCGGACATGTGTTAAAGGGGAAATTGAGTCTAGCCGCCACGCCATAGTAGCGGACCTACCAGCGGTCGTACTCCATGGCCGCGAGCTCGGCCATGTGGAAGCTACCGAGCCACCGGCGGGTGTGGGTCTCCCGATCCATAATCTTAGCAACCCACGTCCCCCACCACCGCTGCCGGACCCCGAGGTAGGACCCCGTCGACGGCTGGGCCCGAGGGAGGATTGGGAAGTCCTCGAACCGGCGTAGGGGCGCAGTGGCGGTCGGATCAGGTGATCAGCGATGGTGGATCGATAAAGAGCCTATGGAGGACGACGGGGACACCTTGGTGGCCACCTCGCAGGTGTCGGGCAAAGAGGCCGCGATAAACCTCTTTTGGGCCATTGGCTTCTCGAGCTCCCTGGAACACAGGCAGAGGTTGAGGATGGAGGCGGCGACAGCGACGATGGTGGCGACCTACCAATGGTTTAAAGCGAGGGAGGGGTGGTGTGTGTCTGTGTGAGAGGAGGTTTTGGGGAGTGTGTGGTGTGTGTGGAGGGGGCAAGGTGTTGTTTGAGGAAATACATCGGCAACTGAAAATTTTACTAGGCAAGAGTAAAATGTTGGGCTACTGAAAATTTGGATCAAGGGCGAGCAGATATTTCTGAGATTGCGAGGGATGCAGAGGCGGGAGTAAAATGCAGGGCTACTAAAAATTTGGATCAAGGCAGAGCAGATACTTTTGAGATTGTGAGGGATGCAGAGGTGGGAGTAACAAGGCGAGGCTATTGAAAATTTGAAGCTAGGGCGAGCAGATATTTTTTGAGATATTGAGGGATGCAAAGGCAGGAGTAAAATGTCGGGGCTACTGAAAATTTGAATCAAAGAATTGAAGCAGAGCGGGAGCAACAAACATTGCACACGGTCCGGACATGCTAATCGTGTGCTATGAAACATAAAAACCTTCCAGGTGGTAGATATTTTCGAGATTACGAGGCAGTAGATATTTTTGAGAGCGGGAGGCAAGCCTCATGGAGCCCAATCTACTATGCTGATATAGTGACTGCAGGGGCACGGGCGTGGCACACAGGTAGTCTGACCGAACCGTGTTTGTTGTGTACCCAATCGTAGACGGTTTGTGCATCCAACTCGTGTGCTGTTTATAAATTTGGGAAAAAGAATAACGCGGGATACCCAATGCATGTGGACCAAATATATGTATGAAAAGGGTGGTTTGATGTTCGAATACCCAATGCACAACTTTGATGTGGCACCTGTCGCACAAAGCGCATAGTATTGCTAGTCAGCCACCCCCTACCAACCCCACTTCGTGTCAATGGTAAGGGAATCCTAGCTACGAATGCATGCCCCCAGATAGGTAGGTTTGGAATCTCACCCTACCGTAACACAAAATCTATAGGAGTCCATCATATATATGGTCAAACTTTCCCTTCGCTTTCCTACAAAGGTGGACCGTGTGCCGACCCACAAATGTGTATCTCTGGCGGGAGATGGGTGAGACCACATACGACCAACCTGCGGGTGGCCCTATACTATATATGTATGAAAAGTGTGTGGTGTGATATTTAACTACTATTCACAACTTTGATGTGGCACGTGTGCCTCGCAAAATAATCGAACTTCCGCGACCCCACAGAGGTTGCGGTAGTGCGAAGTAGGCCCTACCCCCCCTCCACACAGACATGTCGGGGGGGGGGGGGGGCATCTCACCAAGACGTATTGTAACACAGACCAATCAGAATCCAACTTGATCATATAACCTCTCTCGCTCGTTCTTGGTCAAAGTAATGGACGTCCACACGGCCGCGCAAAATGGGCTAGCTTGTCGCCGATAAACTCGCGAGGGAGTACTGTCTGAAGACAAAACCCACTCGGTGCATGTGGCCCAATTATGTACATTGAAGTGGTGTGTGTGGTGTTTGAATACGCAATGCACAAATTTGATGTGGTACCATGCTTTGGAACCATAAAATCCCCACATTGACGAGGGTTCATGATGCGTAGCATGCATGCGCTCAAACTTAATTAGGCCTGCAATGATCGACCTACTATACGGTAACACAAACCAAAGAATAAGAATCTACCCTTGTAACCTTTCTCGTCGTCGATCGAAATGATGGACGTCCATGCTGGTGCACGAATATATATAGGCTTGCCGCCCATAACCAAGCGAGTGAGAGTGTTCAAAGACAACCATTGCATGCATGTGTCCCAAACATATTTATGGAGGTGCGTGATGCATTCATATGTGTTGAATACCTAATGCAAAACATTGATGTGGTGCATGCGTTCAAAATCACACATGTCCCCACACATAGCAAGAGGTTCATGACGTGTCATGTGCTCGCCCCCCATGATCCAGCAGGATGGATTCATGTGTACACATGCATTATTATATATGTAATCCCACATCATGACCTATATCGCGAGACAAACAAAAAATTAATCCCCTCCCAAGTCAAAATAATTAACCTCTCTCGCTGTCGCTGAAAGTGATGGACCAAGCGGGCTGACAGATGGAAGCATCACCGATAACCACGTGACAACCACCATCGCTTGCATGTGTGCCAAAACATATATATGGATAGGTGTGTGGTTGTGATGTTTTGAATACCTAATGCACAACCTTTTGATGTGGCATTTGCCTCAAAAACCGCAAAGTCCCCACACAGAGTGAAGTTCATGTGACACCTAGTATGTTGGTCGCACTCCCCCTTCGACACGTAATACTATATATATACTCCTACCCTAACACATCCCTAAAAGAATTAATCCTCCTTGTTCGTAAAATGTGCCTTTCTCTCATTGGGTCAATGTGATGGACGTCGACCTCGTGGGCCCACAGGAACAAAGCGTACATCGCACGCGACTGAGCATCCTATATATGACTATGTACCATTGTCTACATGTGGCCGAAAGAGGTGTTTGTGTGATGTTTGAATACGCAACGCACAACTTTGATGTGGCACTATATATATATATATATATATATATATATATATATATATATGTATGTATGTATGTATATATAGCACAAACCAAAAAGAAGCGTCATTCCTTGATGGTGGAATTAACCTCTCTCTCGTTGGGTCAAAGTGATGGAGGACAACCTCGTGGGCCCACAAATGGAAGCGCCTAACGCGAGTGAGTTCCTATATGGCAACCATTGCCTGCATGGTATTGCGTGATGTTTGAATACCAATGCATAGCTTTGATGTGGCACCTGCCTCGGGAACCGGAAAGTACCCACATGGAGCGAGGTTATAACACATATAAAGAGTGTATACATGTTGCCCCCTCTTTGACATGCACTACATACTCCTACCGTGCACATACGTAACACAAACAAAAAAAGAACCATCCTTGTTGGTCAAATTAACCTCTCTCTCGTTGTATGTTCAATTGATCGATTAAGACCTCACAGGCCCACAGAGAGAGTCACACGTGAGCGAGTGTCATAGCACAACCACCGCGTGCATGTTGCCGTGTGTTGTGTGATGTTTGAATACCCAATGCACAACTTTGATGTGGCACTTACTTCACAAACCGGAAATGCACTACACAAAGGTTCACAATATGCATAGCCCCCTCACTTTGAGCTGGTGGGAGGGACTCATCTGTACGCATGTGCCCGAACTTTGATATGGAATCTCACCATGATCCACACAATAACACACATGCCAAGATGAATGCACCTTCGGTCCGATGCCTCTCGTTGTCGGTGGAAACTGAAAACCTTTGCGGGCTAACGAATGGGCACATTGCTGTTAACCGCACGAGGGAGTGACCTAGAGGACCACCAATTAATGCATGCATGTCGCCCGAACATGTATGTATGAAAGGGTTGTGTAATGATGTAAATAACCAATTCACGACTTTGATGTGGCATATATACATGACTCACAAAATGATCAATAATCCCACATCACGGAGGCTTGCTACTAGTAGTGTACTGCAGAACCCCACCCGCCCACCCCACACAGAGACACACACATCCCGCACCACTTTGAGGCTGTCGGATTTCGGGTTCCGGCAGACCCTTGAGGTTCGAACACTGGGGTGCACACGAAGATCTTTCCCCTACCAGCTCGTGCGTCAAAGTCTCACAAAGATCAAATAAGAAAGATGAACACACAAGGGACACGAGGTTTATACTGGTTCAGGCCACCATTATGGTGTAATACCCTACTCCAGTGTGTGGTGTGGTGGATTGCCTCAAGGGCTGATGATGAACAGTACAAAGGGAGAACAACCTCGTGAGGGGCTGTTCTTTAGCTAGTGCGATGAACTGCTTGGGTGAGTTCAGTCGCCTCTCTCTAGTCTATGCGCCTTCTCGAGGTAGATGCTCGATCTGTTCCCTCGATGCCTCTATCATGTGGTGGCTAGCCCTATTTATAGAGGGAGGCCCTGGGCCTCTTCCCAAATAATGAGCGGGAAGGGAGCCAACAATTGGCCATTTTGAAGGGGAACATCTGGTACACTTATCCTGACTAAAGTTGATCTTCGGCTGCCAAAGGCTCTGACGATGATTCCGTCCTGGGCTCCATGATGACCTCCATTCTGCCGTTTTACTGGTCTTGGTCTTGTTGCATCGAAACGGTAACCTTTGTCTAATGCCTTGGTCTGTGCTTGCCCCCTTTGCACCGAAAGGGAAACAAGGACACTACGCAGGCCGGCGCCCACCTGGTCTTCAATCATCATGGCTTGCGTCACGGGCTCCTCGGGAGGTACCCCACCTTGATCTCTCCGCCTCCTCGCGAGCTGGCCCGGAGAGGCTGCTCCTGAGGAAGCTTCCTGTCGTACGCCCCGCGAGGCTTGGCCCCTCGCGAGGGTCTTGAGCTTGAGCTGATGAAGCTGGGCTATGTTGGGCCCCCACTTGAGCCACGCTGCCGGCCGCAGGCAGGCAAGTCTGGGGACTCTCATTCCTAGAACGCCGATAGTAGCCCCCGGGCCCAAGGCGCGCCTGGACTTGGCTTAGCAGAGAAGCGAAGGGGCAAGTGCGAAGCGCTGCGAGCCCCAACAGCCTGCGGCCTCGGGCGCCGCGTGGCGGTTGATTGGACGTGGGCGCCTCCGCTTCCCACAATGCCTCGGCAACCGCACGACTTGACAAGTCACTGCATGCAAAAATGGGTCATGATTACCTGCGATCGTGGAGGCCGTCGGTTGGCCTCCTCAAGCGATAAGTACGGAACGGTGTGAGCCCTTCCAGTTCATCTCCCCCTGCTACTCCTCTTCTTCTTCATTCTCGCCCTTGCTCCACCTCACGCTGATGGCACCAATTCGTCGGTTTTCTGCAGAAGAGAAGGGGAAGGCCCCCCGAGAGGGTCCCGACCTGCTTCCGCCGAAGAAACGGCTAGTCCTCTGCCGCCGGGACGAGGGCGCACGGCAGGAGGCGTCGAGGCCTTGGTACGAGCGGCCGCCGCCGGGGTTCTCGCTGCCCTTGTACGCCCAAATCAAGGGCTCTGGAGAAGAGAGCACCGAGTGACACCGACGGTGCCGCCGTCGACGCTGGCGGGTCACGGCGGTGCGCGTCGTTCCTCCTGGAGTCCACGCCGGGGGCTCCTCTCGCGAGCTTGTGCTCCATGCAGCCATGCCTCCTCGATCTTGGATTCGCCTTCCTCCCTCCCTCGCCTTCGAGATCCCACCGAGGGGGCCTCTTGAGCTTTGGATGCAGCACGCCGACTGCAGTATCCCTGCGACCGGAGCGGAGGTTGAGGTCGTCGCTCCGGGCAAGGTCTACATGACCCATGGTTGGGGCGAGATCGCCCGGGTCTGCCGGACAGGGGGCGCCCTTGTAATCCACCTCGACTACGATGGCGTGTCCTTGATGTTCTTCAAGGTCTTCGACGCGGAAGGACAGCGGCTGGAATGCTGCCCAGAGAAAAGCGGACGGGGCATCGTCGTGGCGAGGACCGGGCCCGCCAATCGCTTCCCGAGCAGCTCCTCGGGCGGCAACAGAGGTGCCGGAGGGTCCAGCGACTCCGCAGAGCTTCTCGCGACTCCAGAGACGAGCGACGACAGCTACGAGCCCCCGAGCTCGCGTTGCGCTCGGAGCAGGGTAGGCTCGTCAGGACGCCGATGCCACTGATCTGGATGGGGTTGGCGCCGGTGCCTGACGGCCACTGTTGATGATGGCGTCTCCTGCGGAGGCATGCGTAGTTAGCGCTCCTTAGGATTAGCACCTTTTGTTCCCTGCGAGAAATCGAAGTACCACCCCGCGGGGGTATGTAAGGCGCTGGCCATGTCTTTTGTGAATATTATATCCTCATGACGAATTAATGCGAGATGCTTGTCCTGTCCCGGCTTGGCTCCCCCTTTGTTTCCTCACGAGGGCTTGGTGCTCTACGCTGACAGGTCCCAGTCCCCAGGCAGGCTTCAACCGTCGCTGGTATGCCAGGTCGCGATGCCGTGGTCAAGGCTAGAAGGTGAGTGGCCCAAGCTCCAGTAAGAGCCCCTGAGTTGCGATGCTCAGGAGGTCCCCTTTAGCGCTCAAGCAGCCTCCGCTGGGCGAGAAAGGTAAGCAACGTTGCCATGACAGAGCTGCAGTAGGCGAGGGTTTAGCACTGAGTCAAATCAGTTTCGCGTGACTTATCTCATAGGTTTGGAGTAGCCTTCGGCGAAGTGCCGAGCCTGCATGGCAGTAGCTGAGGTGTGGCTGGGTTAGGCCCTCGTGAGCTTCTTCCCTCTCCCCCGCACTTTCCTTAATGCACTACGTCCTTAGGTCCCGGCCCCCGAACGAGCTCAGCCGCCGCTGGTATGACAGGTCGTGATGCCGTGGGTCAAGGCCAGAGGGTGAGGGCTGGAGAGCCAGTAAGAGCCCATGAGTCACGATGCTCAGGTGCCCCCCTTTTAACGCGCGAGCGGATCGTGCCGGATAGAAGGAGAGAAGGCTCGCGATGCCACCAGCGTTACTCCTGGAGCGGGTCCTGCGTATCAATCACGAGGGGAAACAAGGTTTGTCGTCACGGTTGCCAGCCAACCATTGGTCGCTCCAAGGGAGTGATTGGGGCACTGAGGGCTTGGTGAGGTGGCACCTTGCGGGGCTGCCGTGGCCAGAGCTCAACCACTTAGATTTTTCGGCATTGCAGGGCCGGACCCGTGCGCAAGTGCCGTGCCGGAGCGAGCGGCTCCAAAGGTAGGTGTCAATAGAGCAGGCGATTAGGTCTAGCATGTTAAGCACGAGGGAGAAAATCCATTTAGATGGATGCAGAAAAAGCAAACGCCACTGGGTCAAGCCCGAGCAACTTGGGAATAATGCAGCCCGAGGGGCGCCCCCAACAAGGTAGATAAAGAGCATAAGCAAAACGGATACATGCCGCAGGGACGGACCCACGCGACCTGGGAATGATGCAGCCCTGCGGGCGCTCCCAGCTGAAAATGAAACTTGGAAAGATGTCACCTGATACCGTTGGGGATGAAGTGCTGCTGAAGTAGCGAACGACGCGCGGTGAGGAAGCCGACCTTCACGAGCCTTCGGAGCCCTGTGCCTCGGGAGGCTCTAGGGGTCCGGGCGGCTCCTCAAGGTCCATCTCCATCTCCTCCAGGAACGCGCGGTGCCTGGCCATCTGAGCTTCCAGGATGCTCCTCATCAGGCGTTGTTGGGCAGCAGCCGTGTTCGGCAGGCCGAAAGGCATGCGAACGTAGCTGTGAGGTGGACCCTCGCAACGCCCCACGCATGAAGGCCAGAGGCGCTCCTGAGACGCGGCTCGGTTGAGCCCCGTTACATCGATGCAGACGCGCAGCCCACCATCCTCGCCAGGATGTGGGGCTACGGTGGGTAGGCGGCGGCGGCCGCGCATGACTCTGGACTCTTGTAGCTCCTGAATGTTCCTCGCGATGAACTCCTGAGGGTTTGGCCCTCCTTGCCTCATGCCTTCCCGAGGGAAACGTGCCTTGAAGCACGCCTCCACGTGGTTCCCGAGCGCCTCCCTCGTGACCTTGGCAAAGTCAGTGGCCCTCTAGGAGAGAGCCCCCAAGCGCTGCCCGAGGAGGGCGCCAGGCGCGCCTTCCTATGCGATAGAGGGTGGCGCCCCTTGAACGGGCGCGGATTCTGACGCAACGCCTCCAGAGGTGACTGCCTCGCGAGTGTTTGAGCCAGGTGAAGCCTTCTTCTTCTTAGGGACCGCCTCGGGGAGCCTCCCGCTCCTGTGATCTGGGTCTTCGATTGCCGCGGCATGCAAGGCATGCTCAAGAGAACACACTGCATCCCTCTCCTCGCAAGGCACTGTGATGATTCCACCGCTTCCTGGCATCTTGAGGACATTGTAGCCATGGCGAGTCACTGCCGGCATTGTATGGTAGGTGAATGTGGGTGATGTCGAATTCAATGAGCTCGGTGCGGTAGTTGTTGCGCTGCCCAAAGGTGACAGGAAGGCGAACTTGCCCTATCGGAACGGTGGAACCGTCAGTGACTCCTGAGAAAGGCTTGGTTAGCTGAAGCTGATCGTATGGCACTTGGAGATTGTTGAACATCTCGATGGACAGGACATTGAGTCCAGCTCCGCCGTCGATGAGGGTCATGGTGACTTGCACATTGCTGATGACTGGGGAACAAAGCATCAGGAGGACTCTGTCCGTTGCTGCGCACTTGAGCTGATCCACTGAGCTGAACGTGATAGCGCACACAGACCACCTAAGAGGGCGCGTGGCCTCAAGCTTGGGGAGGACTACATTCACCTCGCAAGCAAACTGCTTGAAGATGCGTTGAGAGGCTGGGGCCTGAGCGCCGCCCAGGATGCAAGCGATTGCGCGTGGCTCCTGGAAGCCCCCAGCCCCCTCGTCCTAGTGATGGTCTTCATTCCTTCTTGGCGGTGGTGGCAGAGGAGGGAGGCCTGCATCGCCTTGAGGACGGTCCTCACGAGGCTGATCCCTCCAACCTCCCTCGCGAGGCTCGTCCTGCCAGCGTTCCTCGTGAGGTCGGTCACGCCACCCTTGGAGAGGGCCATGGTCTTCCCATTGTCCTCCACGTCTTCCTCCTCCTCGGTCATAGCCCCGGTCGTTGCAGTCGGGACGTCGGCCGATACGCCCATCTCGCACGGCCCTGAGCTCTTGACATTCATTGGTGTTGTGGGTGTGAAGGTCGTGGTACATGCAATACCGGCTGCCCTTGGATGACTCAGGCTGATCCCTGGCTTGCTTGGTGTCTGGCTCTGCTGCGAGCACGACAACCCCCTTGCACTTCACGTCCTTGACCTTGGGCTTCTTCTCTTCTAGGTCGGCTGCCGGAAGCTCGAGGAGGGAGAGGCGCCCTTCCTCAGCCCTGGCGCACTTGGTCGCCAAGTTGAACAGCTCCAGGGATGTGCACAGGTCTTCATGGATTGCTAGCTCCTCTTTCATCTTGATGTCACACACGCCATCAGAGAAGGCTAAGATGATGGCCTCCTTAGTCACCCTAGGGATCTTGAGGCGGGCGGTGTTGAAGCGCTGGATGTACTTCTGTAGGGTCTCTCCTGGCTGTTGCTTGATGCAGCGCAGGTTACTCATGGCCGGGGGCTGGTCGTGAGTGCCTTGGAAGTTGGCGATGAATCGGGTGCACATCTCATCCCGGGAGGAGATCATGCCAGGAGCCAGGTTCAGGAGCCAGGTGCGGACACCGTCCTTGAGTGCCATGGGAAACCAATTCGCCATGACCTTTTCGTCCCCGTTGGCGGCTTCGATGCCCAGCTCGTAGAGCTGGAGGAACTCCGCGGGGTCTGCAGTGCCGTCGTAGCGAGGAGGCGGGTCCGACTTGAACTTGCCGGGCCACACGACGCTACACTGCTCGGAGGTGAAGGCGCGGCAGCCTGCAGTGGCCATCAGAGCTCTCTGCTGATGCGGGGCTTGCTCTTGGGGATTTCCGCGCACCACTGCCTGGAGCAGCGCGGGGTCTTGACGTGGTGGCGCAGGGATGCGGTCACGGCGCTCCGGTGCTAGGAGCACGCGAGCACCTTCTTGGGGATGAGGGATCTCTTGGCAGCTCCTCTCTTGTTGCGCAGGCGCCAGACGCGGTGGGTCTCGTTCTGGGGCCGCACGCCTTGGAGCCAGGGCGCCTTCTTGGGGAGGAGGTGGTGGAGGCACCTCCTGCTCCTCGCCTCCTGCGCAGGATGGAGGGCGAGGCAGCGAGAGGGACGGCATGGGAGAGCCCCCTGCAGCGCTGACGAGCTCGGTGATGCGGGCGAGCCAGTCCTTGTAGAGGTCGTCAACGGGACAATAGTGCAGGAGCTCACGCGCCAGGAGCAGCGCGGCGTGCGCGTCCGTGGGGGCGCGACGGGCGTGGGACGACGAACTGGTTGGAGTCAGCAACGGGGAGGCGGTGCGGCCATCGCGCCGCACCGAAGGATGCAGGGACGAGGCCTGCTGCTCGTTCCCCGCCAGGCCGGTGGCGGTGTTGGCGGCAGGCGATAGGGAACGACGAGGGCGACCATCGACGGGCGCCGTCTGGGCAATGCGGGTGGCGAGAGCAGCCCGACGGTCGGCCGAGCTCGGCGAGCGTCAGCCATGGACACGACGGAAGATCAGACGCGACCAGCGGAAGAAAGATTCTGGCGCACCCCTACCTGGCGCACCAAATGTCGGATTTCGGGTTCCGGTAGACCCTTGAGGTTCGAACACTGGGGTGCGCACGAAGATCTTTCCCTTACCAGCTCACGCTTCAAAGTCTCGCAAAGATCTAAGCAAGAAAGATGAACACACAAGGGACACGAGGTTTATACTGGTTCAGGCCACCATTGTGGTGTAATACCCTACTCCAGTGTGTGGTGTGGTGGATTGCCTGAGGGGCTGATGATGAACAATACAAAGGGAGAACAGCCTCGCGAGGGGCTGTTCTTGAGCTGGTGCGATGAACTGCTTAGCTGAGTTCAGTCACCTCTCTCAAGTCTATGCGCCTTCTTGAGGTAGATGCTCGATCTGTTCCCTCGGTGCTTCTACCCTGTGGTGGCTAGCCCTATTTATAGAGGGAGGCCCTAGGCCACTTCCCAAATAATGAGCGGGAAGGGCGCCAACAATTGGCCATTTTGAAGGGGAACATCTGGTACACTTATCCTGACTAAAGTTGGTCTTCGGCTGCCAAAGGCTCTGACGATGACGCCATCCTGGGCTCCACGATGACCTCCATCCTGCCGTTCTGCTGGTCTTGGTCTTGTTGCACCGAAATGGTAACCTTTGCCTAATGCCTTGGTCTGTGCTTGCCCCCTTTGCACCGAAAGGGAAACAAGGACACTGCACAGGGCGGCGCCTGCCTGGCGCCCGCCTGGTCTTTGATCGTCATGGCTTGCATCACGGGTTCCTCGGGAGGTACCCCGCCTTGATCTCTCCGCCTCCTCGCGAGCCTGCCTGGGGAGGCTACTCCTGAGGAAGCTTCCTGTCGTCCGCCCCGCGAGGCTTGGCCCCTCGCAAGGGTCTTGAGCTTGAGCTGATGAAGCTGGGCTGCATTGGGTCCCCACTTGAGCCACGCCACAGGCCGCAGGCAGGCAAGTATGGGGACCCCCATTCCGAGAACGCCGACAATGTCAAACTTTTTCTGCAGTGAACATGTGACCAAAAGAGTGTCGTGTTAAATTTTCAAAAAAAAACAGAGATCATTCGACCCATTTTATACATTGATTGATTTCCTAGGGATTTAATGTGCAAAAATCAAATTTGAGCTACATGTGTGCACCAAAATGGATTGCAAAATCATATGTGTGTCCCTAGGTGCATGTTTCCCCGTGCAAAAGATTTCAAAACATTGAGAATATTGATTTTTCAAATTAAGTAAATCCAAAACTTAGTTGAAATTCATGAAACTTATCGTGGTGTCATATATGGACACCAGTAGACTATGATATTGTATTTTTGCGTCAAATTTGAGACAAGTTTTCATATAATCTTCTTACAAACGGGAGATTGTTGCATTATACAAGTAGCAAAAGATATATAATTGGACATAACATGGATTCATAGTTTTGAATAGCATTTGTACAGTAAAACGGGACAAGACTCTCCCCTTGTGTGGTGCGAATAGTTTTTGTTTTTTTCATCGAGGGAAGTGTGAATTGATTTGGTACGTACATTATTACACATTAGGCTTGTCCCAAAATTTCAACTTGTGCCCTATTATCCTGAAAATATAGATATTGCTTTATCTGTTTGTGCTTTGAAAGCTTGCGCCTTGCTATCCCGAAATTACAACGCGCGTGAAAACTCCCTCCAGCTGGCAAATCCCGACACGCGAAATCCCCCTTCTAACCCTGACCCGAAAGGGTCGCTAGTTCAAATTGGTGGGGTACTTTGGTAATACACCCTACATTTTGGACAAGCACGTCTGTGACGCCCTGATAATAAAGCTACAGTGAACCTCTGCTAATGATGCCACGTCACCTCGGTTACTGTTGATAAACTCGTGTTGGTTCGAAACCTAGTTCAAATTTCAAATTTAAAATAAAGTCAAACAAATAAAGTTTTTTATGTCAAAACAAAAATGTTCATGGTGTTGCAAGTAATCTCCAATTATTTATCATGTAGAAGCCAACTTAATTGGATTCCCAAAATGCCCATGAAAATTATTTAAGTGGATCAACAACAAATTACTTGAGCTTTTCATTAAAAATGTTTAAAGTTTTCAAAATGTCCCCAAACTTTGCGAGCCGCTCCAGAATATTGCCTTTGTTTTAATTGCCAAATATCACGGGCAAAAGAAATGTTTTGCTATCTAATTTAAAATGCAAACAGAGGAGAAAAACAAAAGCAGAAAAGATAAAAGGAAATACTAATAAAAGGAAAACAACCTAATCTACTGGGCTTTGGCCTAAGTGGCTGGGAAGGCCCAACCCACCACTGGTGCCATCCCCTTCTTCCTGTTTACAGGAGGGGGTCGTGGCGGCCATCCACCCCACCATGGTCGTCGTGTCGATCATCCCCGACCCTCTTCTGTGGATAAGAGTCTCCCTGCCCCCCCCTCAAACCCTAGACCATCCCTCGCCCGATCCCCTCTCTTTCCCCGTTGAGCCGCCTCCTCCTCGGCTCCTGCTCGAGCGTGAGATATCGTGTGGTGACCACGTTGTTCATCGTTATTCCTACACCAACTATCGTCCCCGCCGCCTGGATCCGTGTCCGGTAGACGCACAGGCTCCTTCTCCGTTGACTACGTGCACCACTTGGAGCTGTGTGTTCCCCTGCATCGACGATGACATAATCTTCTTCCTTGGACGCCCCCAGACTTCGCCAATCGATCCATCGCCACCGAGCCTCCCCCAAGCCCTCTAAGCGCATCTACAGGCTCACTATGAGTTGCTCTCCCGAAACCTGTTCTCCTTGGCTTCGAGCTGCCGTAAGATCGTCCCCGCGAGCTCGGTCACCATGGCCAAAGCTTCACGCTCGCACGTGCTCACCGTCCCTACCATGCCTCTGGACAGTGTTCTGTCGCGCTTTGCATCGATCGTGCATCCTGGCCATGCACCGCACGCATGCCCACGCACCGCCGTCCTGTGAGCCGAGCTTCCAACGCACCGGCGGCCGGCCCGCGGCTGCCACTGCTGCCTACTTACTTTACCACCTGTGTTGCGTCCCGCTACTGCCGCGCCCCGCTTTCCCCCTTCCCCACCCGCTCAGGCTACTGCTGCTGCCTCTCAGCATCGTGGCGACCTGCTCGCCGCCCCTCCCGCTAGCGCCGTAGCCGCCCAGTGCCCTGAACCCCCCCACTCACCCCCGCTGTTGCGGCTGCGCCCTCACGCCCGCGCCTCATGTCGCGGCCCCAACCCACATGTCGGGTGGTAGGTACGACATATGCCAACGGGTGGCTAATCATTGTGGGAGCTAGTAAGACATCGCCGGTGCCTGGAAATGGGATAAGGCAAAGACATGCACGCCGGCGATTCTTACCCAGGTTCGGGGCTCTCCTAGGAGATAACACCCCTAGTCCTGCTCTGCGGGGTCTCCGCATGATCACTAGATCAACAAGTAGCTACAAGATGCTCCCTGAGCTATTTGCTAGAGGAAGAAGAAGGGCAAGGCTAGCTCTCCTCTTCTCTCTATGGGGTGTGTAAAACTCTAAGAGATCCACCCTTTGCATGGGTGCCCTGGGGGGTTTATATAAGCCTACCCCCAGGGGTACAATGGTAATCCGGTTGGATGTGGGTCCAAGCCGTCAGTGTTTGTAGTCGCCGACTTCTCCGCCGGCCACTGGGGCCCGCCGACTGGTGGGCTCCGCCGGCTGCCGGCCTCTTGGCTGATAGGCTGGGCCCATCGCCTGGGGGTATTGTCGGCTGCTGGTTACTCTAGCCTTACTCTTGGTGACGATGGCTTTGTCGGGGTAAGCGTGGCTATAGTGTCGCCGCCTGGCGGGCATTCAGTGTAGCCTTACCCCATCTTATATCCTTAATGGTGCACAAACTTCGAGGATGGGGGCAGGCCGACAACTGGGTGCCGGCCTCCCCCAGGCTGACTGGTCAAGCCTAGCCACCCTCTGGTATCTCTCTGGTAGGAGGGGGAGGAGGGGGAGCGGCAGATGCATGCTCGCTCGCCTCCTACTCCGCCATATTCCTCTTCTTCTTCTCTGTCGCCACTGCTGTTCACCGCCGCGCCGCTCCACCGACCACCTTGCTGCACTGTAGCTTGTCGCCGCGGGGTCGCGCTCTCGCCGTTGCCATGCTTTCTCCGTCAGCCTCTTGTCTTCATGGCGTGCGCCAGAGCCTGGGACGGCTCCAACGTCCATGAAGACCACATCGATTTCCTCCGCAAGACACGACAGTTGCCCGGCGAGGACTACGTGAGGGTCCGCCTCACGCTGGAGCGGGAGATCTCGCCGACACTGGAGGAGGGCGAGCGCGTAATCTTCAGGTTGCACTGCCTGCGCGGCCTTGGCCTACCGGCGAGCGGCTTCTTCCGGGCCTTCCTTGTCTTCTACAACCTCTAGCCGCACCACCTCACTCCGAACATGGTGGTGCTGCTGTCCACCTTTGTCACCTTGTGTGAAGGCTATCACGGCGTCCTCCCCACCATCGAGCTTTGGGGTGAGTTCTTCTACTCGAAGCTTGGCACCGTCATCAAAAGCGTGGCGGCGCAGTGCGGCGCCTTCATCGCAGTGCTGAGGCTGACTGCTGAGAACCCATTTCCTCCCATCATGCTGATCCAGTCGGTGAAGATGTGGCAGCAGTCGTACTTCTATGTGAAGAGCATCTTCCCGGAGGGCGACTGGGTCAATCTGCTAGCTTACGTAGCCAGCCCGCCGACTGGGAAGCGGCCTAACTGGTCATATTGGGCCAGGTCGCTGTCGGCCTCTGGAGCCGCCGCCATCGCGTGGCTCTGGGTGTTGGTGAAGTCGGAGGGCCTGACCGGGCCCGACTTGCTGTCCGCCTTCGTGGCGCGTCGGGTGCTCCCGCTCCAGGGCCGCCCCCACATGATATGTCAAATGAGCGGGCATCGGGACCCAAGCCGGCTGTGCATCAAGGAGATGCCTCACACGGAGGTAGCTCACATGGTGAACTACCTTGCGAACTGCAAGATCTCGGAGGAGTGGCGGTTCGGCAAGGAGCCGTACTCACGCGCCGATCCCCCACCTATGGTAAGTTTTCTTTTCTTCTTTTTTCTTCTGCTGCCGAGCTCTGTTTGGCCGGCTTGACCAATCGGCCTACGGAACAGAGTCCCCTCCTTCAGCCGGCAGCCGGTGACGCGAGGCTGGAGCGTCAATTTCTTGCCGACCGAGTGAAGAGCGATCTGGACGACCCCGACTTGGGGGCGGCCGCCTTGGACAACGACACCGTGGGAGGAGGCAGCGAAGCAGGCGGCTCAGGGCTGGCCTCCAGGACTGGCCAGATGACGATGAGGGAGAAGTCATCCCACGCCGCCAGCCGGCTTCCGACCAGCAGGGCGCGAGCTCGTCTGCCGCGCCGGCTATGTGAGGCAGTGCGCAGAAATGCCGGGCCACGTCGTCTATGTTTGGAAGCCGGTCGAAGAAGCCCAAGAGCTCGGTCGTGACAACCAAGCGAGATGAGGCGGTTGCGAAGGCAACCTGCTTCCGGAAGGTGGTGAAGGAGCCACAGATGGTTTTTGCGTAAGTGCCGACTACCTCACGCGTTCTTTCTTCTGTCTTGCGAATATTCTTCTGATTTTTCTTTATCTTGTTCGGAAACAGAGCTCCGCTCTCTCTTGAGCGGTCTGTCGCCGCCTCCGTGGTTGGGGCAGCGGGAAGCTCCATCAGCGCCCACCGCATGGACCCTCGCACCGAGCTTCAGGTGGCGACAGAGAGGAACACGCAGGAGGCACGTGAGGATGGGAGGCGGAGCAGCAGAGGGCGGCTGCCGCCAAGGTGACACAGGAGGCGGCGGAGGCGGCTGCAAGGGCGCAGGCTGATGCTGCGGCCAAGGCCCAGGCGGATGCCACAATGGAGGAGGCACTATGCAACCAGCCCCCACAACTCATCATTCCCCTCCGCTCCGTGGCGCCTGAGGTCCCGGTGGTGCCGCTAGAACAAGCCGGCGACGACCAGCCGGTTATGGAGAGGGAGGAGGGCGACGTCGTCGCCCCGGAGATGGGGGGTGATTCCGCCAGCGCCGACTGTGGCGAACCAAGGCGGCCAACCCAGTGCAGCCTGTGCCACCAGCTAGAGGCGAGCCGGCCGCGAGGGCGGACCTCGTGGTCCGATCACGGGCACGCCAGCGCGCAGGGAAGGCGGCCTCGGCGCCGTACCCGCAGAAGGCCTAGGGCTCAAGCTCGTCGGCCCAGGAGCTGGAGACGGCGAGCGTCAGCTCACTGGGGTGGATGCCGGGAGGCGAGACAGCCGTGCAGAATGCGGCGGCGCGGGACGTCCGGACTCGGCTTCAGTCTCAGGACGCCGCCTTGAAGAACTACAACCAGGAGTTTCTGGCGACGCGGTCAGCCATCCGGGTAAGCCATTCGCCTCTTGCCTCTTTCTCTTTGTATTCTTTCGTGGGGGTGTGTCAGCGCACCCACTGAGTGTAGTCCCTGAGTTCCGGGTCGGCTGCTGAGCAGGCGACCTGGAACTTCTTAGTAGACTCGGGTGCTGACTTTTCTTTATTTGTTCGTCTGTCCTTTTTGCAGGATTATCATAACCTCCGCGCGGCCGCCTTCAACTCCCATGCCCGGGAGCTGACTCAGAAGACTGCCGACTTGTCTGAGAGCTGGAGTAAGTGTTCCATCTTCTATCTCTCGTGGGGGCGCATCAGCGCAGCCACTGGGTGTCGTCCCCGAGATTCGGGTCGACTGCTGAGCAGTCGGGCCGGATCTTTTCTAGCGACTTCTTTCTCACTGTTTATTCTTCTTTGCCGTCTTTGCGGAGGCTAATGCTGACCTGCGGCAGCAACTGGGTGAGGCCCAGACCATGCTGCGTGTCAAGGAGGCCGAGTGCAGCGCCGTGGCTCAGGAGCGCGACCGCCTGGCCAAGAAGCTGGCTGACCAGGAGGAGAGCCATAAGGCGGCCCTGAAGGCGGTGAAGGACAGCGAGGCCGCCCTCCAAGCTGAGTACGAGACCGAGGCGGCGAACTGGGCCGAGTCAAGGCAGGCGCTGAATGATGGCTACGACCATATTGAATACATGGTTGACGATAAGCTGGCTTCCTCTTCGTCCCTTTGTTTGCCGCCTGCTGCTTGGTCCGTCTTCTGACTTCACATTTTTTTTTTCTTTTCTTCTTCATGTAGAGTACTTCCCCGGCTACTCTGTTGCCGCCAGCCAAGTCATCGAGGCCCACCGCAATGTGTAGAGGCAGGGTGGTGCTGAGATTGCACCAGATGCTCGCATGACACTTGAGGAGCAGCTCTTGGCCATCCAGGCCCGTCTCCAGCCGGCTCACTGCATGCGCCGCTGCCTTCAGCGCGTTGGAGCCCAAGTGCTTTTTGCCCTCTGGCCTGGAGAAGTGATTCCCCGCACCCCCAGTCGGACTGCCGACTAGCTGGAGCTGGCGGCCGGCTGCTTCGAGGCTTGGAAGGCCTGTGCAGCCCGGGCAGGCGCCAGGCGGGCGCTGGAGTTTGTCCGAGCGTGGTATCCCGGGCTGGACTTGTCCCAGCTGGCCATGTTTTGGTAGGAGGCCAACGAGGAGCTGGTGGCGGTGCGGTCGGCTATCATTCAGCACGCTGCGGCGATCACCGAGTACACCGACACCAGCGTGTTCATCCCCGAGCTGAACAACGACGGCGCTGCTCTGCTGTCGGAGTGGTTTGGGCTGAACCCGGTGGATGGTGAAGACTCGGCGGAGGAGATCGACTCCAGCGACTAGGGCGAAGAGGAGGAGGAAGAGGATGGTGAAGATGCCGCACCGGATGATGGAGCAGCCGGCCAGCCTCAGCCTGACCGTGTCTCCAGCAACGAGGCACATGCGAGAATGCCGCCTACCGCTGGCGATGACCAAGCCGATACTTGCCAGTCGGCCACTCCTCCAGCCAGCGCTGCCGTCTCCACTGACCTGCCTGGCTTGCCAGTTGCACCCTTGGCATGAGCCGCCATATTTATCTTTGTCTTCATGTTCGTTAGTCTTTGAACAATATTTGTTAAATTCACGTAGTTCCACCCACTGGGGTTGTACTCAGACTAAGTTGAATGCCGGCCCTCCAAGGCCTTTTGTGTAAATATAATCTTGCATATGTTTGACTTCCGACTGTGCTTGCTTTACATCTTTTTCCGGTTGTTTCCTTTGCCGCCCTTACTTGGTCGCCGCCTTCCCAGCCGGACAGCTGCTCTACAGTATGTGGCTGGCAAAGTACTTGGCCGTGTGGGAGGGCAAGTACTTTAGATTGTAGCAAGGTGAGTGGGAAGCCGGCCAAACGGCTGCTTAACAGTCGGTTGGCAGGGTGGGGAGCAGGTCTTGTGTTATGTAAGCCCATTGGTCCTTAGCCATTTTTTGTGTGGGCATATTTTCCTGCCTTTACCTCTTGCCAGTCGAACAGTCGATTCTGCGAGCTGCGACTTTTGGCAAGGGAGGGCTTAGGTGCCGGCACACTACTTGTCTGACTGCAGGTGGTAGTTAGCATAATTCAAGGCGGCAAGCCCCCAGGCCGACTGGTCGAACCTGGTGCCGAACGAAGGAACAAATGTAGTGACACATACATAGGCATGATACTAATCATATAGATAAAAGAGGGTAGTCCCCGAGTGCTAGCCGGCTGTTCGATGGATCAGCCGGAGCACAAGGTCGCCCTCTTGGAAGGATCTTGGCTTGACCTTCCGATTGTGGTAACGGCGCAAACCTTGTTGGTTGATGGCGGACTGGCTGAGTGCTAATAGCCGGCCTCTTCCAGTAGGTCAATGCCATCTTCTCGCGCTTCCTTTGCCTCTGCTTCTGTGTACATGGTGACCCGAGGTGAGTCGAACTCAATGTCAGTTGGGATGACAGCCTCGACACCATACACAAGGAAGAAAGGAGTGAAACCGGTTGACTTGTTCGGGGTGGTACGCAAGCTCCAGAGGATGGCTGGCAACTCCTCGAGCCAGCAGCCAGCCAAGCACTCCAGTGGCTCGACCAGTCGGGGCTTGATGCCGGCCAGGATGAGGCCGTTTGCTCACTCGACTTGGCCGTTTGACTGCGGGTGGGCAACGGACGTTAAGTGCAGTCGGATGCCCTGTGTCGCGCAGAAACATGCCAATGCTCCTTTGGCAAAATTCGTGCCGTTGTCAGTGATGATGCTGTGTGGTATGCCATACCGGGTGGTGATGTCTGTGATGAATGTCAAAGCAGTCGGCCCATTCAACTTCTCTTGCTCGGCCCATGCAACTTCTCTGGCTTGATGGATGCCCTTGAGGATTGCAAGGCCCTTCTCTGGCTCGATGCAACGCTAGAAGACTCCAGTGACACTGCGCCTAACGAGCTCTCTATTCACTATTGTGTATGCTCCAGCTCGGGGTTGAACTTGTCTTGCTGAGATCTCATCAGTCGACAGCTCTCTGTTTACCAGAAAGTTGAGGATGGGCTGGGCCCATGATGGAGCTGCGACTTCTTCTATTGCCAACACGGCTACTGTGACCAGGGCGGGTGGGTTGGGTGGTGAAGGGTTGGAGTCGACCACCGCCTGCTGTGTCGTTGAATTCCCGGGCCGACTGCCGCAATCCCCGGGCCGGGCTCCGAAGTCCCTAGGCCGAGTGCGACTGTAGCAGTCCCCGAGCCGCCTGCCGAAGTCCCTGAGCCACCTGCTGGGTTCCCCAAGTCGGATCCGACTGCATCAGGGTCAGGCGGCACGAAGATGGAGTCTGATTCTGGAGACAGCTTGACAGACGGCTTGAGGAGGCGTTGAAGGGAGACACCGGTTGGTATAGCTTGCCGGGTGGAGCCGATTCGTGCCAGGGCATCTGCTTGCTTGTTGTCGGCCCGTGGCACGTGGAGAAACTCGCACCCTTCAAACTATCTGCTGAGTTGCTGAATGAGGAAACGGTAGCTCGCCATGTTTGCATCCTTGGCATCCCAATCACCAGATGATTGTTGGACCACCAAGTCCGAGTCGCCATAGCACAGGATCCGGTGGATGCCGAGTTCTTTGGCCAGCCGGAGCCCATGTATGAGCGCCTAGTACTCGGCCATGTTGTTGGAGGCGGCAAAATGAATTTGCAACGTGTATCTGAGCTTGTCGCCCTTGGGAGAGGTGAGGACGATGCCGGCTCCCAAACCGGTGCGCATCTTGGATTCATCAAAGTGCATCCGCCAATGAGTGGAGTCGGGTGCTGGTGGCAGGTACTGAGTTTCAGCCCAGTCGACAAGGAAGTCGGCCAGCAGTTGGGACTTGATGGCAGTGCGAGGTTGGTAGAAGATGGTGTAAGGAGCCAGCGCAATGGCCCACTTGGCCACCCGGCCAGATGCATCTCGGCTGCCTATGATCTCGGTAAGCGGGGCAGTGCAAACGGCCGTGATGGGGTGCTCTTGAAAGTAGGGCTTGAGCTTCTTGGTGGCAAAGTATACGCCATAGCACATCTTCTGGTAGTGGGGGTAATTCTTCTTTGAGGTTGGCAGTACTTCACTCAGGTAATACACCGGCCTCTGGACTAGCTGAGCACTGCCTTGCTGGGCGCTGAACCACGATGACAGTGCTGACCACCCGGCTAGTTGCGGCAATGTAAAGGAGCATGGGCTCTTTCTCGGTCGGTATCGCCAGGACAGGCGGCGTGATCAACATCTTCTTAAGCTTGTGAAAAGCTTCGTCCGCCTGGTCGTTCCACTCGAAATGAGTGGATTTCCTCATGAGTTGATACAGGAGGAGAGCCTTCTCCCCTAGCCGATTGATGAAGCGGTTAAGTGAGGCCAGGCACCTAGTAAACTTTTGGACATCTCGAAGCCGGGTGGGAATCTCCATCCTCTATATGGCCTTGATCTTCACTGGGTTGCACTCGATGCCACGTTCAGAGACCAGGAAGCCTAGGAGCTGGCCGGCCGGTACTCCGAACACACATTTCTCAGGGTTGAGCTTGATCTAAAATCGGCGCAAGTTGTCAAATGTTTCCTTGAGATCTTCCAGCAGGGTGCCACGCTTCTCCATCTTCACCACAATATCGTCAATGTAGACGTGGGTATTTCTGCCGAGTTGCTTGAGGAGTCATTTCTGCATGCAACGCTGAAAAGTGGCACTGGCATTTCTCAAGCCAAACGTCATAGTCAGGTAGCAGAAAGCTCCGAATGGTGTGATGAAGGCGGTCTTCAGGCGATCGGCTAGACCCAACTTGATTTGATGGTAACCTGAGTAGGCATCCAAGAAACTCAACAGCTCGCATCCGGCTGTGGAGTCTATTACTTGGTCAATCCGGGGCAAAGCAAACGGATCCTTGGGGCAAGCTTTGTTGAGGCTGGTATAATCTATACGCATGTGCCATTTCTTGTTCTTTTTCAGTACAAGGATTGGGTTGGCAAGCCATTCTGGAAAGAACACCTCCATAATGAAGCCAGTTGCCAGAAGCCGGGCTATCTCTTCACCAACAATTCTTTTCTTCTCCTCCGGCAGTCAGCGGAGGGGCTATTTGACTAGTTTTGCATCTGCTCGGACATGTAGCTTGTGCTCGTCGAAATCCGTCGGAACACCCGGCATGTCCTTGGGGGACCATGCAAAGATATCTCGATTCTCATGGAGGAAATCGACGAGCTCGCTTTCCTATTTGCTGTCCAGGTTTGCTCCTAGAACAGCAAACCTCTCCGGGTGCTCTGGGTCCAGAGGTATCTTTTTTGTTTCCTTGGCCGGCTGGAAGGAGCCCTGAGCCTCTGACTCCTTGGGATCGGGCGACAGGTTTGGCTGCTTGCTGGCCATGGCCACAACCCGGTCAAGGATCTTCTTCTCGGCAGCGATCACGAGGGACTCGGCCAGCCGGCTGCTGGCTGCAGCGCAGGCAAAGGATTTCTTGTAGTCTCCGGCTATGGTGATGATGCCCTTGGAGCTTGGCATCTTCATCTTGAGGTAGGCATAGTGGGGCACAACCATGAACTTGGCCAAGGCAGGTTGGCCCAGTAAAGTGTGGTAAGGGCTCTCTAGATCCACTACCTCAAACCAAACTGCTTCACGGTGGAAGTGATCTTTGTCTCCGAAGGGGACATCTATCTTGATCTTGCCGATTGGTGAGCATGACAGGCCAGGTACAATACCATGGAAAACGGTCCGACTGGGCAAGAGCTGCTTCGTCTTGATGTTCAGCTTCTCCATGGTGTCATGGTACAGGACGTTGATGCCGCTCCCGCCATCAATCAGAACTCGGGAGAAACGAGTAGCTCGCCTTTTTGTTATGAAGGTGGCGTCCAACACCAATGCATAGGAGCCTAGAGATGGCATCACCTCTGGGTGATCAGCTCGGCTCCAGCTGATAGGCTTTTCAGACCAATGAATAAACTCTGGATCTTTGGAGGCAACTGCATTGACTTCTTGGTGCTGTCGGCATCGGTTGCGCCTGTCTTCAGCTTGGCTTGTAAAGATGGCGTAGGCTGCATGCTCGTCAGGGAACTCGTCCTGAATGGCTCCGACTGCTGGACGGGCAGCCGGCTGCTGAGGAGCCGGAGGCGGGTGGCCAGCAGGCGGAGGGGGCAGTAGTCCTTCGCCCTTGGAGATTCGGGTGAGCCAATGGCACTTCCGGGTTATATGGTTGGATGGCTTCGCGCTGCTGTGGAACTTGCAGGGAGCATCGAGGGTTTGCTCGTAGGAGAAGGCTGGTTGCCAAGCCGGCCTGCTGCCTTTCGGGCGCTTGGGCATAGGTTGCCCTTCAGGCTGCTCGTCCTCGACCTTGGCCACCTGCTGACTGGTGGAAGGTGGTATAAGAGCCTTTTGTTTGTTGTCGTCCTGATGTGGGTGTCGATTGGAGTCGCCAGCCGGCGTTTTTGGAGCCGGAGGAAGCACCTTTCTAGAGGCGTCCACTTGGAGCTCGGTCTTCATTGAAGAGTTGGCCATGGCGTACTTGTCTGCTATGATCAGCAGCTCGTCGATTGTAGCCGGCTCGTCACAGAGAAGTCGGTGCTTGAGGAGGGTGCCTTCTCGGCACCCGACGGTGAAGTACTCTATTGCTTGCACCTCATGCACCCCTTCACAGGAGTTGCGGAGCTCGGCCCAGCGTGTCAGGTAGTCGTGGCTAGACTCGGTCGGGCCTTGGATGCAAAGGGATAGCTGACGTGGCTTGGGTGCCCGCTTGTATGTGCTGGTGAAGTTGCGGATGAAGACTTCCATGAAGTCCAGCCAGCTGTTGACGCTATAGGGCTTGAGGCTGTTCAGCCAGGTGAGTGTCGTGCCTTGAAGCATGAGAGGGACGTACTTCACGGCAACACGCCTATTGCCGTTCGCTATGCTGACTGCAGCGGAGTAGTCTATCAACCATTCTTCCGGCTTCACTGAGCCGTTGTATTTTGGCATGTCTCTGGGGAGCGAGAACCCTTTGGGGAAAGGCTCATCACGGATGCGGGGGCCGAAGCATGGCTGGCCGACATCATCTTCTTCTAGCGCCAGGGATCACGCCAGACGGTCGAGCTGGTGGTGGGCATCATTCTCGCCGATTCCTTCGTGGCGGCCCAGCAGGCCGCTGAGCGTCCGGTGTGTGACAGGCGGCAGGGTGGGATATCTGTCCCTGCGGAGCGGAGGAGGAGGCAAGTTGTTGCCTCGTCGCTCCACAGCTCGGGGGCGACCTTGTGCGTCGCGCTCAATGGTGAAGCGCGTCCGAGTGCGGCTTGTAGTCGGCTCCTTATCTTTTCGCTCGCGGGCGCCACCTGAAGTCGGCGTCCAGGATGTCACACCATGCTCTCGGCGTGGGGGAGGACTCTCAACGCGGGCGCCGGCTTCATGCCGATCTGTGGCCGCGTCGATCAGCTGCTGGATACGTCTGGTCATGCAATGAAGCTCGTCGCCCTCCAGCCCTTCCAGCTCGTCTACAGCCGTCTGGGCGGCACACACGTTCTCGAGTGGCATGGCGTAGAATGGCCGGTCAGCACCCAACATGCTGGCGATGGCCGCGCCGTGTTTCTTGATAGCACTAATCCGGCTGGGCCCGCCAGCAGGCGGCATGCCAGAGGTGGCACGATCGACCTCGCGCTGGTAGGCCTCGGTGAGGCATCTCATGGAGGCTATCTTCTTGCCGTTCTCGATGAGGGCAAGGCGGTGGGCCTCCAGCGTTTCGGCGTCAGCGTCGGCCGGGATGGGGGGCAGCCAGGTCATGCAGCACCGTCTGCAAGGTGTTGTGGATGTTACCTCTGGGGGCGGCGCCGTGACTGATGACCAGCACCTCAGTGACGGTGCTACCGCTGCTGTCGGCTCGAGGAAGAGAGTCGTCGATGACCACCACGTTGGTGGGGAAGGCGTCAAGCGATGCCATGTCGGAGTCGACGAGCATCGGGTCGGTGGAGCCGATCGACTCCAGGTCGGAGATGCGCTCCTTGGAGATGTCAAGCTTGCGAAGGAAGTCGACGAGGCAGCTCTCGGAGCTGGTGGCACCCGCGCCTGGCGTGGGCTCGTCGGAGAGGCGGACCTCACCGAGAAGATCAGCGAGGCAGCTCGCTATGCAGGCGTCGTCGATGCCATGCAGCACATCGGGGCAAGCGCCATCGGGTGTGCCGGGCTGGCTACGCTCGCTGGGGAGGAAGAGGGTTCTCCTCCAGAGCAGGTCTCCGGACAACGGTGCACCTGGCCCCATGGTGGGCGCCAAATGTCGGGTGGTAGGTGCGACATATGCCAATGGGCTAATCATTGTGGGAGCCAGTAAGACATAGCCGGTGCCTGGAAACGGGATAAGGCGAAGAAATGCACGCCAGCGAATCTTACCCAGGTTCGGGGCTCTCCTAGGAGATAACACCCCTAGTCCTTCTCTACTGGGTCTCCGCATGATCACTAGATCAACAAGTAGCTACAAGATGCTCCTTGAGCTATTTGCTAGGGGAAGAAGAAGGGCAAGGCTAGCTCTCCTCTTCTCTCTATGGGGTGTGTAAAACTCTAAGAGATCCACCCTTTGCATGGGTGCCCTGGAGGTTTATATAGGCCTACCCCCCAAGGGTACAACGGTAATCCAGCTGGATGTGGGTCTAGGCCGTCAGTGTCTGTAGTCGCCAGCTTCTCTGTCGGCCGCTGGGGCCCGCCGGCTGCCGGCCTCTTGGCCAACAGGCTGGGTGTCGGAGAAATAGGCCACGGGTAGCCCCACCCGAGGCCCTGAAACTTTCAAAACTTTGGGCCGGCTTCGCCCCGCGAGACCTCAGAATGAAGCACCGGCCTTCGATAGCCGGCTGGCTCAACGGCCGGCTGCCTGAGGACGGCCAAGCACCAAAAATGACACCAAGACTGACCGGCTCCTAGCAGACGGCCTCCGGAGAGGCCGGCTCCCAGTAGGCGGCCACCCAGCGCCCTCAGAGTCTGCGCCCCTCATCAAGAGGACAAGATAGGGTGAGGCTACAATGTAGTCCCTCACCCCTGAATCCTGGACTTGGCGTGGCCATAGTGCCCCGTACAGGCAGAGATCTCCGCACGGTGCGACACTGTTGCCACTCCCCCATTGACGTCACTCCTGCCAGGCGGAGCCCTGTTCCCATGACGGCCTGTCGGTACGGCCTACAGGCGGTGGGCCCTACCAGGCAGTGAGAGCCCTGAAGACGGCGGAGGGCAAACCAGCCGAACCTGAGGGAGGCCGGCCTCCAGCAGGCGGCCAGTTCCTCCCTCGAGGCCCGCGCCCCATTAACCAGATAAGACGCGGAGTGGCTACAGTGATCTCCCACCAGGCGGCGGGACTGTAGCCACACTCCGGTGACCAAGCCTGCATCATTAGCAACACGGCTATAGTGATCAGCCACCAACTAGACCCGCCAACAGCGGATGCAGCCTATCGGCTCCGTACCAGACCAGTCGGTGGGGCCCACCAGGCGGTAGGCCCCAGCAGCCGGCGGAGAAGCCGACGACCAGAGACACTGACAGCCGGGTCCAGCACCCGGCCAGATTACCATTGTACCCCTGGGGGTAGGCCTATATAAGCCCCCCAGGGCACTCATGCAAACGGTTCCCACATTGATAGAACTAGCCAGCACCCTAGAGGATGAAGAGAGCTAGTCCTGCCTCCTTCTACCTCTAGCACACAGCTCAAAGAGCACCATTGTATCACTTGTGCCTTAGTGATCATGCAGAGACCCCGCAGAGCAGGACTAGGGGTCTTATCTCCTAGGAGAGCCCCGAACCTGGGTAAAGTACGCCGGTGTTCGTGTCTACACCTCATCCCGCTTCCAGGCACCAGCGATGTTCTACTCGCTCCCACCATGATAAGCCATCCCTTGGCATATGTCGCACCCAACCCCCGACAGTTGGCGTCCACCGTGGGGCGAGGTGCACCGTCTTCCATAGACCTGCTCTAGACGAGAACCTTGTTCCTTCCTAGCGAGCGAAGCCAGCCCAGCATGCCCGACGGTGTCAGCATTGATGCGCTGCACGACGCGGAGATTGCCTATGCGGCGAGCTGCCTCACCGACCTTGTTGGTGAGATCCACCTCTCCGACGAGCCGGCCTCTGACGCGGGCACCGGCTACCCCGAGAGCCGCCTCGTCAGCCTCCTCGATCAGCTTCACATCACCAGCGAGCCTGCTATGGACCTGGAGTCTGTTGGATCCACCGACCCAATGATCGTCAATTCCGACACAACATTGCTTGACGCATTCCCCACCAACATGGTGGTCTACGACGAGCTGCCTCCTCGCGAGCACAGCGGCGGAAGCACCATCACGGAGGTGCTTGTCATCAACAGTGGCAAGCATTCGGACGGAGGCGTCCGAGACCCACTCGATGCTGCACTCCGAGACCTGTCAGCGCCCATCCCAAAAGATGCAGACACTGAGACGCTGGAAGCATGCCGCGTCCAGCTCCTCGAGACTGCCGACCGACTAGCCAGCATGCGACGCCTCTCTGAGGCCTACCGGCGCGAGATGGACCGAGCTGTTGGTGGCACGCCGGCTCCTAAGGGGCCTAGCCACATCGGCTCGCCGGCAGCGCGGCGCGACCATCGCCAGCATGTTCGGGATGGATCGTCCCATCTACACCACGCCTGTAGAGAACATCCGAGCTACCCAGGCGGTGACGGATGAGCTGGACAAGTATGAGGGCGACGAGTGTCGTCACATGATGGAGCGAGTTCAGCAGCTCCTAGACGCGGCCGCTGCGCAGCACGAAGCCGGCTGCCGCGCCGAAGTGCCCATCCGGCGGAAGAACGAACCGCCCCTTCGCCAGGACCATGGCGCGACATCACGGACTCCTACTGGTGGTGCCCGTGGAAGAAGAGGCAATGAGCCGGCTGCCAGCCGCAGTAGGACTCACCTCTCCATCGAGCGTGACGCTGACGGCTGCCCTCAAGCAGTGGAGCGGCAAGGCGACCCGCCTCCCCCTCCGCCTCATGGAGAAAGGCATCCCACTCCGCCGCTTGTCAAGCACCCGACACCCGGCGACCGCCTAGGCCGCCGAGAGGGAGTCGGAGAGAATGACGCCCGCCATCGGATCGACCACCTCAACCGATCCCTAGCGCTAGAAGAAGAAGACGGGTTGGGTCCGCCTTGCTTCGGCCCACGAATCCGAGATGAGCCCTTCCCTAAAGGGTTCACACTCCCAAGAGATACGCCCAAGTACACCGGCTCCGTGAAGCCGGAGGACTGGCTGGTCGACTACTCGACGGCCGTCAGCATAGCAAACGGCAACAAGCGCGTTGCTGTGAAGTACGTCCCGCTCATGCTCCAAGGCACAACCGAGACGTGGCTTAACAGCCTGAAGCCCCACAGCATCAACAGCTGGGTTGATTTCACTGAAGCCTTTATCTGCAACTTCACCAGCACATACAAGTGGCCTCCCAAGCCCCGCCAGCTCTCCTTGTGCGTCCAAGGGCCCAACGAGTCAACTCGTGATTATCTCACGCGCTAGGCCGAGTTGCGCAACTCCTGCGAAGGCATCCACGAGGTGCAGGCCATTGAATACTTCACCGCCGGGTGCCGAGAAGGCACCCTCCTCAAGCACCGACTTCTCTGCGACGAGCCTGCGACTCTCGACGAACTGCTAATCATCGCCGACAAGCACGCCATGGCCGACTCCTCCATGAAGGCGGAGATCCTAGTTGATGCATCCGATAAGGTAGCCCCTTAGGCTCCTCGGACTCCGGCTGGTGACACCAGTCGGTGACAGTAACCAAGCGACAACAAGCGTAAGGCCACGCAGTCGGCTTCCACCAGCCGGTAGGTGGCGACAGTCGAAGACCAACAGCCGGAGGGGTAGCCTCCGCCCAAGCGTCAGAAGGGCGGCAAGCCCAACTGGTTGCCCGCCTTCTCGTACGAGCAGACCCTTGATGCACCCCGCAAGTTCCATAGTGGTGCGAAGCCGTCCAACCACACCACTCGGAAGTGCCATTGGCTCACCCGAATCGCCAAGGGAGATGGACTCCTACCTCCTCCGCCCGTTGGCCCGCCGCCTCCTCCGCCCCAGCAGCCGATGGTTCGGCCAGTCGGCGCCATACAAGATGAGATCCAGAGGAGCACAGAGCTTATGTTGTCTTCACCAGTGTGGCCGATGACAGACGCAACAGATGGCTGCAACAACAAGAAGTACAAGTAGTGGTCTCAGATACTCGAGAGTTCATGCACTGGTCGGAGAAGCCAATCAGTTGGAGCAGGGTTGACCACCCGAAGGTGATGCCCTCCCCTGGTTCCTATGCCCTAGTCCTAGATGCTACCTTTGCAACCGAGAGGCGAGCATCTCGTTTCTCCAGAGTCCTGATAGATGGCGGCAGCAACATCACTATCCTGTACCGTGACACGATGGAGAAGTTGGGAATTAAGCAGAAGCAGCTTCACCCCAGTCGGACTGTATTCCATGGCATAGTCCCTTGCCTTTCCTGCTCACCAATCGGCAAGACCCAAATTGATGTTCTCTTCGGAGACAAGAATCATTTTCGCCATGAGCCAGTTTGTTTTGAAGTGGTGGACCTTGAGAGCCCCTACCATGCGCTGCTTGGCCGGCCTGCTCTGGCCAAATTCATGGCGGTCCCCCACTATGCTTACCTCAAGATGAGGATGCCGAGTACCAACGGAATCCTGACCATAGTTGGAGACTACAAGAAGTCGTCCGCCTGCGCTGCAGACAGCAACTGGATGGCCGAGTCCCTTGTGATTATAGCTGAGAAGCGGCTCCTTGACCAGGTTGTGGCGATGGCAGGCAAGACGCCGGAAATGTCACCCATCCCCAAGGAGTCGGAAGTTGAGGGCTTGTTCAAGCCGGCGAAGGAAACAAAGAAGATACCCTTGGACCCGGAGCACCCGGAGAGGCACACTGTCATAGGTGCAAACCTTGACAGCAAATAGGAAAGCGAGCTCGTCGATTTCCTCCGTGAGAATCGGGACATCTTTGCATGGTCTCCCAAAGACATGCCGGGTGTTCCGACGGATTTCGCCGAGCACATGTTACATGTCCGACCTGACGCCAAGCCGGTCAGGCAGCCCTTGCGCCACCTGTCGGAAGAGAAGAGAAGAGTTGTTGCAGAAGAGATAGCCCGGCTTCTAGTAGCCAGCTTCATCATGGAAGTATTCTTTCCAGAATGGTTGGCCAACCCAGTCCTTGTGCTGAAGAAAAATAAGCAGTGGCGCATGTGTATTGACTATACCATCCTCAACAAAGCTTGCCCCAAAGATCCCTTTGCTTTGCCAAGAATTGACCAAGTGATAGACTCCACAGTCGGATGCGAGGTGCTAAGTTTTTTGGATGCATACTCAGGGTACCATCAGATCAAGCTGAACCCGTCCGACAAGCTGAAGACTGCCTTCATCACGCCATTTGGAGCCTTTTGCTACCTAACCATGACGTTCGGCTTGAAAACTGTCGGCGCCACGTTTCAGTGTTGCATGCAGAAGTGTCTCCTCAAGCAACTCGGCAGAAACGCCCATATTTATGTGGATGATGTGGTGGTGAAGACGGAGAAGCATGGCTCGCTAACCTCAAGGAAACTTTCAAGAACCTGCACCGATTCCAGATCAAGCTCAACCTGGAGAAAAGCATCTTCGGAGTACCAGCTGGCCAGTTTCTCGGCTTCCTGGTCTCAGAGCGCAGCATAGAGTGCAACCCTGTGAAGATCAATGCCATTGAGAAGATGGAGGTGCCTACCCGACTGCTGGACGTGCAGAAGTTCACCGACTGCCTGGCATTAATCAGCCGTTTCATCAGTCGGTTGGCGAGAAGGCTCTTCCCCTGTACCAGCTCGTGAAGAAGACCACTTTTTTCGAGTGGAATGACAAGGCGGATGAAGCTTTTCTCCAACTCAAAAAGATGCTGACCACCCCGCCTATCCTGGCGGCTCCGACTGATAAAGAGCCCATGCTCCTCTATATCGCCGCCACCAGTCGGGTGGTCAGCACAGTCATAGTGGTGGAACGCAAGGAGGGCAGAGCATTGCCGGTCCAGAGGCCGGTATATTACCTGAGCGAGGTGCTGGCCGCCTCCAAGAAAAACTACCCCCACTATCAGAAGATGTGCTATGGTGTGCACTTTGCCGCCAAAAAGCTGAAGCCTTACTTTCAAGAGCATCCAATAACTGTTGTCTGCACTGCTCCACTTGCTGAGATCATTGGAAGCCGAGATGCCTCAAGACGAGTGGCCAAATGGGCCATTGACCCGGCCCCCTACACCATCTACTACCAGCCTCGCACCGCCATCAAGTCACAAGCGCTGTCCGACTTCCTCGTCGGCTGGGCCGAGACCCAGTACCTGCCGCCAGTGCCAGACTCCACCCATTGGCGGATGCACTTTGATGGTTCAAAGATGCGCACCGGTCTGGGAGCCGGCATCGTCCTCACCTCTCCCAAGGGCGTCAAGCTCAGATATGTGCTGCAAATCCACTTTGACGCCTCCAACAACGTAGCTGAATACAAGGCACTCATACACGAGCTCCGGCTTGCCAAGGAACTCGGCATTCACCGGATCCTGTGCTATGGTGACTCTGACTTGGTGGTCCAGCAGTCGTCAGGCGACTGGGATGCCAAAGATGCAAATATGGCAAGTTACCGCTTCCTCGTACAACAACTCAGTGGGTATTTTGACGGGTGCGAGTTCCTCCATGTGCCAAGAAATGAGAACGAGCAAGCAGATGCCCTGGCACGGATCGGCTCCACCCGACAAGCAATACCAGCCAACGTCACCCTACAACGCCTCCTCAAACCATTTGTCAAGCCATCACCAGAGTCCGACTCCATCTTCGTGCCGGCCCCTCCTGAAGCAGTTGGATCCGACTTGAGGGCCCCAGAAGCCGGTGGGGGGATTTCGGCAGGCGGCCCGGGGACTGCAGCCATCGCACCCGGCCCAGGGACTTCAGAGCCCGGCCCGGGGACTACAACAGTTGTCCCGTGGACTTCTTCAGCTCAACAGGCGGCAACCAACTCCAACCCGCCGCCTCCCGGCCCAACCGCCCTTGTACAAGTCGCAGTCATGGCAATTGAAGAGATAGCAGCACTGAGGGAGTCCTGGACTAGGGGGTGTCCGGATAGCCGAACTATCATCATTGGCCGGACTCCAAGACTATGAAGATACAAGATTGAAGACTTCGTCCCGTGTCCGGATGGGACTTTCCTTGGCATGGAAGGCAAGCTTGGCGATACGGATATGTAGATCTCCTACCATTGTAACCGACTCTGTGTAACCCTAACCCTCTCCGGTGTCTATATAAACTGGAGGGTTTTAGTCCATAGGACGAACAACAATCATACCATAGGCTAGCTTCTAGGGTTTAGCCTCCTTGATCTCGTGGTAGATCCACTCTTGTACTACCCATATCATCAATATCAATCAAGTAGGAGTAGGGTTTTACCTCCATCGAGAGGGCCCGAACCTGGGTAAAAACATCGTGTGCATTGTCTCCTGTTACCATCCGCCTAGACGCACAGTTCGGGATCCCTACCTGAGATCCGCCGGTTTTGACACCGACATTGGTGCTTTCATTGAGAGTTCCTCTGTGTCATCGCTCATAGGCCCAATGGCTCCTTCGATCATCAACAACAACACGGTCCAGGGTGAGACTTTTCTCCCCGGACAGATCTTTGTATTCGGCGGCTTTTCACTACGGGCCAATTCGCTCGGCCATCTAGAGCAAATCGAAAGCTACGCCCCTGGCCATCAGGTCAGATTTGGAAGTTTGAACTTCACAGCCGACATCCGCGAGACTTGCTCTTCGACGGATTTGAGCCACAGCCGAGCGCGCTGCACTGTCACGATGGGCATGACTTAGCTCTGCCGCCAGACAGTGCCCTGGAGGCCGCACAAGAGTCTGCTCCGACCCTTAACTCGGAGCTGACTGCACCGATCGAGGATGGGTGCTTAGACACCGCCTCAGGGGCTGCTACCTCTACAGCGATAGAGCCGAATACCGACCCTGTCCCTTGTGAAGCTCGTGACTCCAAGGTGCCGGACTCCTCACCGGACTCCGAAACTCCCGCGCCTCTACCAATCGAATTCGATTGGGCGCCGATCATGGAGTTCACCGCTACGGACATCTTTTAGCACTCGCCTTTTGGTGACATCCTTAACTCATTAAAGTATCTCTCATTATCAGGAGAGCCCTGGCTGGACCACGGTCAGGACGGTTGGGATGCGGACGACGAAGAAATTCAAAGCCCACCCACCACCCACTTTGTATACACTGTCGACGACCTAACCGACATGCTAGACTTCGACTCCGAAGACATCGACGGTATGGACGACGATGCTGGAGACGACCAAGAACCAGCGCCTACGGGGCACTGGAAAGCCACCTCGTCATACGACATATACATGGTGGACATCCCAAATGATGGGAACGGCGATGGAACAATGGAGGAAGGCCCCTCCAAGAAACAGCCTAAGCGCCAGCGTCAGCGGCGCCGCTCTAAATCCCGCCACAGTAAGAATGGAGATTCCGGCACCAGAGACAACAACACCCTGGATAGTGCCGAAGACAACCCCCTCCAGCAAGATTCAGCACAGGAGGATGGAGAAGCCATCCCTCATGAGAGAGCGGCAGACAAGGAGGTAGAAGACGATAATTACATGCCTCCCTCCGGAGACGAGGCAAGCCTCGATGACGACGAATTCATCGTGCCTGAGGATCCCGTCGAACAAGAGCGTTTTAAACGCAGGCGTATGGCCACGACAAGTAGCCTCAAGAAAAAGCAGCAACAGCTTAGAGCTAACCAAGATCTGCTAGCCGACAGATGGACCGAAGTCCTTGCGGCCAAAGAGTACGAACTCGAACGCCCCTCCAAAAGCTACCCCAAACGCAAGCTGCTGCCCCGATTAGAGGAGGAAGCATACAAACCCACATCACCAGCACACAATACGGCCGACCGGCCACCTCGTGGCCGTGACAGAGAGGCCTCCAGGCCCTCCACTAAAGCCGTACCCCGGCATCGCTCAAAAAGTACAAAGCCACGAGGGAATGCGCCGGACTTGCGAGACATATTGGAGGATAAGGCAAGACAATCAAGATCGATCTATAGATCGCATGGGCGCCCCACAATACGCGACGATGACCGTCGCGCAGGATACAGCAACTTCGGCCGGGCCAAACACAGTAGACAAAGCTCGCTTGAGCTACGTCGTGATATAGCCCAATATAGAGGCGCCGCACACCCACTATGCTTCACAGATGAAGTAATGGATCATCAAATCCCCGAAGGGTTCAAACTCACGAACATTGAATCCTACAATGGCACAACAAACCCCGCGGTTTGGATCGAAGACTATCTCCTTCATATCCACATGGCCCGCGGTGATGATCTTCACGCCATCAAATACCTCCCACTCAAGCTTAAAGGACCAGCTCGGCATTGGCTTAACAGCTTGCCAGCAGAATCAATTGGGTGTTGGGAGGACCTGGAAGCCGCATTCCTTGATAACTTCCAGGGCACATATGTGCGACCACCAGACACTGATGACCTAAGCCACATAATTCAGCAGCCAGACGAATCGGCAAGACAATTCTGGACACGGTTCTTAACCAAGAAAAATCAAATCGTCGACTGTCCGGATACAGAGGCCCTTGCAGCCTTCAAGCATAACATCCACGATGAGTGGCTTGCCCGGCACCTAGGACAGGAAAAGCCGAAATCCATGGCAGCCCTCACATCACTCATGACCCGCTTCTGCGCGGGAGAGAACAGCTGGCTAGCCCGCAGTAACAACCTTAACAAAAATTCTGGCAGTAAAAACCAGCTAATCACACCAATAGGGATTGTTGGGTATTCAAGCAGGCATGCAAGTTAATTGCCGAAAACAATGACAAGGGGCTGCATAGCAATGACAAGGAAGAGACCCGGCCGCCGAACAATAGAGGACAGAAGGGTTTCCCCCCACAAGTGCGGACGGTGAACATGATATATGCAACCCACATACCCAAAAGGGAGCGGAAGCGTGCACTCAGGGACGTATATGCGATGGAGCCAGTCGCCCCAAAGTTCAATCCATGGTCCTCCTGCCCGATCACTTTTGATCGAAGGGACCACCCCACCAGCATCCGCCATGGCGGATTCGCCGCGTTGGTGTTAGACCCAATCGTCGACGGCACCTCACTAGAGTCCTGATGGACGGCGGCAGCAGCCTGTACCTGCTTTACCAAGATACAATGTGCAAGATGGGCATAGACCCCTCAAGGATTAAACTCACAAATACGAGCTTCAAAGGCGTCATACCAAATGGATAGAGGCCAAGCCAGTTAAAACGGCCGAATCCGGACCTGTGATAGACGTCATATCTGGGGTGGTACACCGTTATGGCGTCCCCCATAGCATCATCACTGATAACGGCACAAACTTCACGGCCGATGAGGTTAAACTCTGGTGCAAAACTATGGGCATCAAACTCGACTACGCTTCAGTCTATCACCCTCAAACTAACGGTCAAGTCAAACGAGCAAATGGTCTAATCATGAGCGGCATCAAGCCCAGGTTAGTGCACTCCCTCACGGAATCTAACACACACTGGGTGGAGGATCTCGACTCCGTACTCTGGGGGCTGCGGACCACGCCAAACCGCACTACCGGATTCACACCATTTTTTATGGTGTACGGCACAGAGGCAGTTTTGCCATGCGATATAATTCATGACTCACCTCGCGTGCGCATGTACGAAGAAAGAGAAGCCGAGCTGGATCGGCAGGACAGTTTGGACGCCTTAGAAGAGGAGCGCGACATGGCAAAAGCTTGTTCCGCATTCTATCAACAGCAGGCTCGAAGATATCAAAGCCGAGAAGTACGGGCCAAAACTTACAATGTTGACGAATTAGTTCTACGCCTGCCGGACAAGAAAAAGGACAAACTCAAGCCCAAATGGGAAGGTCCCTTCATCATCGACCAAGTCCTGACCGGCGGAGCATACCGTCTACGAAACGCATCGGACAACCGACTCGAGCCGAACCCATGGAACGCAGCCCGTCTCCGAAGATTCTACGCCTAGCGCCGGACTCAGAGTTCGTCTCCTTCCTCCGTCCACATTTTATACTTTAGCTGTCTTTTGTTTTTCTCTCTCTTCCTTCTTTTTTCATAAAGCCTTTGAGGGCTGATCTGGTCATTGTGCGCACACACTTGACGTGCGGCTCGCACTCATTATACCTGGGGGCTTCTTTAACAGTAGCTTATTTATAAGGGCTTCACGCCCAAAACATGTGTCACACTTCCGCATGTACCTTTCATTGACCATTATATGCATCGATATGACTTAAGTTTTGGCCAAGCTGGGTTGCCTGGCTCTTGTGCTTACCCGTACGTTCCCGATTGTTCGGCTAGGAGGTAAAGGGAGTACCTCTGCGATTGTTACTGCCGGGTCAGCCGGATGTGTACCTCAGACCGGGTGAAGCTGAAAGCTAGCGTTCTTAAGGGAATATTCGGTCGGTGACTTGAAAGATGATTCCTTACTTATTTATTTATCTACCCCCAGACGCTTTTTTCTGCTCTTTTCGCAGTCCGGACATGCACTTTAGGGCATGCCTCCCAGGGAAAGGAACCCCTAACGGAACTATTCTCCCTGGAAGATGTTTCTTACTAACCATGTAATATAACATAACTAGTTGGGAACTTGTCTGATAAAGCACTAATGACCCCTACGCCTGGTCTCCATGCATGCCCCGATTTTTACATAACCGTGAGGGTATTCGGACACACTCCGGACTGTTGGGTCCAGAGGTTGAAGCGAACAGGTCCGCAAAGAGAAACGATCTACAATCCGGCTAGAAGGCATTTTACATGTCATTTTAAATTACATCGTCAACTTGACTGATTGTACTCCTCTTCAATCCCGTCTAACAGGCTGTCTAGTTTACAGTCCCGTTGGGAATACTTAGCGGCCAACTCTACTTGGCCGTACATTAAGCTCATAGGGATCTCCTTCCCATCAGGCCCCACAGGTCCGACCTCGGCCACGTGGTTCGGATCATCCTTCGTGTACCGCGTCTTCACCATGGCCCAGGCCTCCCTAGCGCCTTGACGGCAGGCCGATATCTTCCACAAACGGAAGCGCTGCCGTGCTCCCTGAAGCTTCTCCGCAAGCCCTCCAAGACCCTCGGGTAGGGAGACGGACGGCCATAAGGCCTGGGCGATGCTGCTCATCGCCTGCCGAACACGTTCGTGCAGTTGCAGTAGCTCGGGTAGTAGGTCATCCGTTGAACCGGGCATTTCCTCCGCAGGACGACCTGTGAGCACACCTATAGACACATTTCTGTCAATCGACTTCCTCGCCGAACTCTTCTTTCTCAAAAGAGTTTGCTCAAGCACTTACTGTAAATGCCGCGACGAAGCCGCCGATTGTCCTTCACGGAGTTAGACAGCTGGACCCGAACATCTTTTAGTTCTTCGCCCAGCTGGGTGTTGGCATCTTGGAGTTTGTTCCTCTCCTACTGCACCCTCATAAGAACCTTCTCGCTGGCCTTCAGCTGGCGCTGTAGATGTTGCTTGTCCGGATCTAGTCCGGCACCATCTGCAATATTATTGTCAGACTTACACATACGCCACACGTCATAAAAGGCTTATCTTTTCGAAGTATGCATTACCAGAGGGGGTCTCTGTGGCTCCCCCCACGGCGGCTAGTGCGGCCTCAAGTTGGGCCTTGCACTCTTGAAGCTCCTGGGACAGGTGGGTATTCTTCTCCGTAAGATCCTGCATAACAAATGATCCTTAAATCAGTTATTCTAACTATTTTAAGCCTCGGGGGCTACTAGCATATATAACTATTAAAATTCCTCACCCGTATGTCTTTCACATACTGCTCCGTGGCTCTGGTTAGACCATCTCGAGCGGCATGGAGGTGCGTGTCTCCCGCATTAAAGGCATTCAGTGCCTCCGGGGAGAAACACGCGTCACGAAGAACTGTCCGGCGGCGCCTGTGATTCATGGCGCTCTCCACATCAGACCTGGTGGCGGACAGCCTATCGGCATCCTCCGTTGGAGGAGCATCCTGCTCATGCCTTGTGTTCGCCTCCCCCTCCGGACCAGGCGTTGGAGCATGGCTGGCGGAGGCTTGATTGGCAACCTCTCCGGACACTATCCAGCGAGCGCTCTTTCTCCTGGAAAAATCATGAGCGTTAATATACCTCCTAGGAATCTTTCCCTTAAAAACGATGGTGCGCCGTACCGTTGCAGCAACGTTTCGATTCGCGCCGCACTCCTCTTCCGCCTGTTGGGCCGAACTAACCCTTGTTGGTCAGCCACCGCGGGTTCGGCTTCCCGCCTTAAAGGCACCTCCTGCAGAGCACCGTTGGTATACGGTGGTCAGAAATGAGCATGGATAAGCAATGATGTCAGGACTCCGGTCATAGTTACCTGGGAAGCCGGAGTTAAACCGGGGTAGTCGGCCGTAATGGCAACCAAAGCATTGTCCATGCTAAGTTTGTGGAACACCCCATCAATCAGCTCCACCTTTATGTCCGGATCCTCTTCGGAGGCCAGATCAAGGGATCGTCCCGGATCCTCAGGCTGTGGAGTCAGGCTGTGTATGCCCTCTACGTCCCGGCGCAGCTCCTGCGTCAAAATCACAAAGTGAGACACTTAACTTTGGTAATATGGATCGGATAGATAAACGTCCGCTTACCCAGCTCCGAGGGTTATTCATGGAGAATCCATTCAATGGACTCGCGCGGAGGAAGTCCTCTTTCTCCACCTTGTACAAGCCGGACAGGATCTTCAGGTGATTGTCAACCGATCCCGGCCCCTTGCGGCCATGACGGGTGGCGTCATCCTCCCCGTTGAAATCCCACATGGGGTGGCCCCTATATTGGAGCGGCTGCACCCCTCGCATGATGCACGTTGCCATGACTCCAATCATGGTCAATCCGGAATGGGCCAGTAACCTTATCCGGCCCATCAGAATTGGACGCCCCTGTCATTCTCCTCTTGAGGGCTCCGCGGGCGCCAACTTAGGCATTTCTTCAGAGGAGCGTTCTGAACTCCGGGAGGCTGATCTGAACTGGTTCCGGCAGTGGGGTGTCTTCCATATAAAACCATTCCGAAGGCCAGCCTTCGGCCGCCTTCTTCGGGGTTCCGGATAGATATCCGGTCCTGGCGATGCGCCATATTTCGGCTCCGCCCACTTGATATATCGACCCCTCGTGAGAACGGGGTACGAGGCAAAACAATCTCTTCCACAGCGCAAAGTGGGCCTCGATGCCCAAGAACAGCTCGCAAAGGGCTACAAAGCCAACAATGTGCAAAATGGAGGCAGGTGTAAGGTGGTGAAGTTGGAGTCCATAGAACTCCAGGAGCCCCCGGAGAAACGGATGTATGGGAAATCCGAGTCCCCTTATTAGATAAGGGACGAAGCATACCCGCTCTCCTTTGGAGGGATTGGGGACGCTCTCCGCCTGCTTTCCACCCTTGTAGGTGGCCAGTCCGGCTCGAACCGGAACCATGAAGGCTGGGGGAAGATATCCCTCTGCTTGGAGCGTCACTAGCTCGCTATGCGGGACTGAACATCTCCTCCAATCTCCTGGCTGAGGGCTAGGAGCGCGAGAGGAGGAGCCGCGTCGGCTGTCCATGATGAAATGGATTTTTGTCAGAGGCGGTTCGATGAGTACTTGCGGAAGGAGGATGGTGTGATTCGGATCTAAATCCTCGCCTCTCTTATAGGCATATTATTCGCGCGGCTAGGGGGTGAAACGTAAAAATACCCTAGCTTTTCGCATTCATACGACACGTGGAAGAGGGCCATTATTGGACGTGGAAGCCAAGGAGCGCAACATTTATAAGGAAGCCAGACACTATTCGGCAAGCACATGGAATTTGAAGGAGAAACCGCCTTGCAAAGCTGAAGACAATATACGCGCCGGACTCGTCGTCATTGAAGCCTCGTTCGGGGGCTACTGTGGGAGTCCTGGACTAGGGGGTGTCCGGATAGCCAAACTATCATCATTGGCCGGACTCCAAGACTATGAAGATACAAGATTCAAGATTTCGTCCCGTGTCCAGATGGGACTTTTCTTGGCGTGGAAGGCAAGCTTGGCGATACGGATATGTAGATCTCCTACCATTGTAACCGACTCTGTGTAACCCTAGCCCTCTCTGGTGTCTATATAAACCGGAGGGTTTTAGTCCATAGGACGAACAACAATCATACCATAGGCTAGATTCTAGGGTTTAGCCTCCTTGATCTCGTGGTAGATCCACTCTTGTACTACCCATATCATCAATATCAATCAAGTAGGAGTAGGGTTTTACCTCCATCGAGAGGGCCTGAACCTGGGTAAAAACATCGTGTCCCTTGTCTCCTGTTACCATCCGCCTAGATGCACAGTTCGGGACCCCCTACCCGAGATCCGCCGGTTTTGACACTGACATTCATGGGCTCAACCCATCCTCAACTTCCTGGTGAACAAAGAGCTGCCGACTGATGAGATCCTAGCCCGACAAGTGCAACAGCGGATAGCAGCGTACACCATAGTCAACAAAGAACTGGTACGTCACAGTGTCACTGGTGTGTACCAGCGCTACGTGGAGCCGGACCAAGGTCAAGCAATCCTCAAAGATATCCACTAGGGCAAATGCGGTCACCACGCGGCTTCAAGATCACTTGTTGCCAAAGCTTTCCGCCATGGTTTCTTCTGGCCGACTGCTCTAGAAGACGCCAAGGAGTTATTCCAGAAATGTAAAGGGTGCCAGAAGTTCCGCTCGAAGCCACACTTGCCGGCTTCTGCACTCAAGACCATTCCCATTGCCTGGCCCTTTGCCGTTTGGGGGTTGGACATGGTGGAGCCATTCAAAACGGCCTTTGGTGGCATGACTCACTTGCTTGTCGCTGTGGACAAGTTCACCAAGTGGATAGAAGCAAAGCCAATCAAGAAGCTGAATGGGCCGACTGCCGTGACTTTCATCGCCAACAGCACCACTCGGTACGGCATACCACACAGCATCATCACCGACAACGGCACAAACTTCGCCAAAGGAGCCTTGGCTCGTTTCTGCGCGACATAGGGCATTCGACTGGACCCGGCGTCCGTTGCCCATCCGTAGTCAAACGACCAAGTGGAGCGAGCAAATGGCCTCATTTTGTCCGGCATCAAGCCCCGACTGGTCAGGCCTCTAGAGCGGTCGGCTGGCTGCTGGCTCGATGAGCCGCCGGCCGTCCTCTGGAGCCTGCGCACAACTCTGAACATGTCGACTAGCTTCACGTCCTTCTTCCTTGTCTACGTCACTAAAGCCGTCATCCCGACGGACATAGAGTTCGACTCCCCACGAGACACCATGTACACCGAGGCGGACACCAAGGAGGCATGAGAAGACGGCGTCGACTTGCTGGTTGATGGCCGGCAACAGCCGGTCCGCCATCTACCAGCAGAGTTTGCGCCAATACTACAACCGCAAGGTGAAGCCAAGATCCTTCCAAGAGGGAGACCTTGTGCTCCGGCTGATCCAGCGAACAGCCGGCCAGCACAAGCTCTCGGCACCTTGGGAAGGCCCTTTCGTCATCAGCAAAGTACTAGGAAACGGTTCCTACTACCTGATCGATGCTCAAAAGCCTGGAGCACGCGAAAGAGATGACTCAGGCAAGGAGACGGAGAGGCCATGGAACGCAAACCTCCTCCGAAGATTTTACAGTTGAAATCAGTATGTATCATGCTATCTTTTGTATTAAGTACGAAGACTGCGGGTCCCCCGAGAAGAGCTCGGGGACTACCCTCTTTTATCAATATGATAAGTGTTCTGCCTATGAATGTGTTGTTTTATTATTCCGCATAGCACCGGGTTCGACTAGTCGGCCCGGAGGCTCACCGCCTTCTGCTATATGCCGCCTCCTGCAGTCGGACAAATAGTGTGGTAGCACCAAAAACTTCCCCTATCAGAAGCTGCAGCTCGCAGAGCGACTGTACGGTGGCCAGGGGTTGCAAAACAATGCTCACATGAAAAATGGCTAAGGAAGATACGCATATAGCTGAGGCCGGCATCCCGCCTTCTCGACCGGCTGCCGAGCAGCCGGCCGACCGGCTTCTGCTTGCCTTGCCAACACTCCAAACGGCTAACTACTTGCCCACCCACAAGCAGCTAAGTACTCAACCCAGCCGCAGTCTGCAGAGTGGCTGCCCGACTGGTAAGAGGATAGCCAAGGGAGGGCGGCAAAGGCAAAAGGCAAGGAGCAGAAGGCAAGAAAAGTCTGAAGTCGGCAAACAAAGCATAGATTGCGACAAAAGAAGATTTACATAGATAAAGGCTCATTGGCCAGAATGCAACAGAGTTTGATATACACCCCGCGGGTGTAATTGTGCAAATTTAATCAAAGTTTGTCCAGACTAGTGAGCAGAAAAAGAAAAAGATAACACCCTAAGGGGCGGCAGAAGGTTCCGTCTGGACGATGGAGTCGGCGATGCCGGTTGGTGCAGCAGAGGGATCTGGCCAGATGGCAAGGTCGGTGGCACCAGTTGGGGCAGTGGACGGCTGGACGGCAGAGTCGGCGGCATCACTCGGTGGAACGGGCGGCTGGTCAGTCTCCGCCTGGCCGCCTCTGATATGTCTTCAACATATCTACTTTTCCAAACACTTTTGCCCTTGTTTTGGACTCTAACTTGCATGATTTGAATGAAACTAACCCGGACTGACGCTGTTTTTAGCAGAACTGCCATGATGTTGTTTTATGTGTAGAAAGCAAAAGTTCTCGGAATGTCCTGAAAATCCACGGAGGCACTTTTTGGAAAATATAAGAAATACTGGTGAAAGAATCAAGACCAAGGGGCCCACACCCTGTCCACGAGGGTGGGGGCGCGCCCCTCCCCCTGGGCGTGCTCCGCTGTCTCGTGGGACCCCTGGACATCCACCGACCTCAACTCCAACTCCATATATTCACGTTCGGGGAGAAAAAAATCAGAGAGAAAGTTTCATCATGTTTTACAATACGGAGCCGCCGCGAAGCCCTAATCTCTCTCGGGAGGGCTGATCTGGAGTCCGTTTGGGGCTCCAGAGAGGGGGATTTGTCGCCGTCGTCATCATCAACCATCCTCCATCACCAATTTCAAGATGCTCACCGTCGTGCGTGAGTAATTCCATCATAGGCTTGCTGGACGGGTGATGGGTTGGATGAGATTTACCATGTAATCAAGTTAGTTTTTTTAGGGTTTGATCCCTAGTATCCACTATGTTGTGAGATTGATGTTGCTATGACTTTGCTATGCTTAATGCTTGTTACTAGGGCCCGAGAGCCATGATTCCAGATTTGAACCTATTATGTTTTCATGAATATATGTGTGTTCTTGATCCTATGTTGCAAGTCTATAGTCACCTATTATGTGTTATGATCTGACAACCCCGAAGTGACAATAATCGTGATACTTCTCGGTGATGACCGTAGTTTGAGGAGTTCATGTATTCACTATGTTCTAATGCTTTGTTCCGGTTCTCTATTAAAAGGAGGCCTTAATATCCCTTAGTTTCCACTAGGACCCCGCTGCCATGGGAGGGTAGGACAAAAGATGTCATGCAAGTTCTTTTCCATAAGCACGTATGACTATTTACGGAATACATGCCTACATTACATTGATGAACTGGAGCTAGTTCTGTGTCACCCTATGTTATAGCTATTACATGAGGAATCGCATCCGGCATAAATATCCATCACTGATCCATTGCCTACGAGATTTTCACATATTGTTCTTCGCTTATTTACTTTTCCGTTGCTATTGTTACAGTCACTACAAGACCCAAAAACATTACTTTTGCTACCGTTACCTTTATTATCATACTACTTTGCTACTAAATACTTTGCTGCAGATACTAAGTTATCCAGGTGTGGTTGAATTGACAACTCAACTGCTAATACTCAAGAATATTCTTTGGCTCCCCTTGTGTCAAATCAATAAATTTGGGTTGAATACTTTACCCTCGAAAGCTGTTGCGATCCCCTACACTTGTGGGTTATCAAGACTAATTTCTGGCACCGTTGCCGGGGAGCATAGCTCTATTATCTGAGTCACTTGGGATTTATATCTGTAGATCACTATGAGGAACTTGGAAGACGAAAGAACCAAGATTTTGCCCTCAACTACGAGGGGAGGTAAGGGACTGCCATCTAGCTCTGCACTAGATTCTCCTTCCATTATTAGTAAGCTTGCGACACCTAAACCTGCTACTGCTATGAACTCTGATATGTCGCATGTTATTGATGATGCCACTTCTGCTATGCATGATATTTATGATGAAACTACTTTTGTGCATGATACTACTTTGCCATTAGGTGAATTTCTTGATGAACAACTTGCTAGAGTTAGGGGGAATGAAATTATTGAAGATGCTATTATTGATGATAGTGATGATGAAAATTCTCACAATGATTATGAATTGCCTGTTGTTCCCGAGGGTTATGTTATGAATGAAGAAGCTGCTAGAGCTATCTTTGCTTGCAATGATAGATATGATCTTAAGAAATTATTAGCTAAATGGAAGCAGCAGTCTCTTAATGCTAGAATGAAACCTGACCCTGCTTTTGCTACTTCACCTATTTGTGTTACTGATAAGGATTATGAATTCTCTGTTGATCCTGAGATTATTACTTTAGTTGAATCTGATCCTTTTTATGGCCTTGAATCTGAAACTGTTGTGGCACATCTTACCAAGTTGAATGATATAGCTACCCTCTTTACTCATGATGATAAATCTCTCTATTTTTATATCCTTAAGATATTCCCATTCTCATTAAAGGGTGATGCTAAGACTTGGTATAATTCTCTTGCTCCTGGTTGTGTGTGTAGTCCCCAGGATATGATTTATTACCTCTCTGCTAAATATTTCCCTGCTCATAAGAAACAAGCTACCTTGCGGGAAATATATAATTTTGTGCAAATCAATGAAGAGAGTCTCCCACAAGCTTGGGGGAGGATTCTCCGATTACTTAATGCTTTGCCTGACCATCCTCTCAAGAAAAATAAAATACTTGATATCTTTTATAATGGACTAACCGATGCTTCCAAGGACTATTTGGATAGTTGTGCTGGTTGTGTTTTCAGGGAAAAAACAGTCGACGAAGCTGAATTACTATTGAATAATATGTTGACTAATGAAAATAATTGGACTCTCCCTGAGCCAATTCCTGAGGCAATTCCTGAACCAATTGAGCCAACTCCTGAACCTATTCCTAAACCCACTCCAAAAAAGAGGGGTGTTTTATTACTCAGTCCTGAAGATATGCAAGAGGCAAAGAAATCAATGAAAGAAAAAGGTATAAAAGCTGAAGATGTTGAGAATTTACCTCCTATTGAAGAAATACATGGTCTTAATATACCGCCTAGTGAAGAACCACATTGTCTTGATAACCCGACACAGGTAGTAAAGGTAAATTCTCTCTATAGATATGATAAAGTTGAAATCCCCTCTGCTAAATTTCATAGCCATGCTTAGATGAATTTGATGATTTTATGGCTAGACAAGAAAGTTTTAATGCTTATGTTGGTAGAGAGTTAAAGAATAATGCTTTCGAGATAGGATGCGTGAGCGATAATACGGCTAGAGTTAAAGGGGAACTTAAACTTATTAGCAAATATGCTTCTATTGTTGCTACTCAAGCTGAGCAAGTACTTAAAGCTCAAAATGATTTGCTTGATGAATTAAATAATAAAAATGACTTTGCTGTTAGAGTGGCTACTAGAACTAGTAGAATGACTCAAGGTCAAAAACTAGTAGAATGACTCAAGAACCTTTGTATCCTGAAGGCCACCCTATGAGAATCGAGCAAGATTCTCAGAGAAACAATTTAGAGGCACCTAGTTCTTCTAAAAAGAAGAAAAAGAAAAATGATAGGACTTTGCATGCTTCTAGTGAACCTACTGTAGATACACCTGAGAATCCTAATGATATTTCCATCTCTGATGTTGAAACACAATCAAGTGATGAACATGAACCTAGTGATAATGTTAATGATAATGTTTATGTTGATGCTCAACCTAGCAGAAATAAAGAAGTAGAGATTTAACCTGCTGTTGATCTTAACCCACAATCAAAGAATCAACGTTATGATAAGAGAGATTTTGTTACTAGGAAGCACGGTAGAGAAAGAGAACCATGGGTTCAGAAACCCATGCCCTTTCCTCCTAAACCATCCAAGACAAAGGATGATGAGGATTTTGAGCGCTTTGCTGAAATGATTAGACCTATGTTCTTACGTATACGCTTAACTGATATGCTCAAAGTAAACCCTTATGCTAAGTATTTGAAGGATATCATCACAAATAAAAGAAAGATACCGGAAGCTGAAATTTCCACCGTGCTTGCTAATTACACTTTTAAAGGTGGAATACCAAAGAAACTTGGAGATCCGGGGGTACCAACTGTACCATGCTCCATTAAAAGAAATTATGTTAGAACTGCTTTATGTGATCTTGGAGCCGGTGTTAGTGTTATGCCTCTCTCTTTATATCGTAGACTTGAATTGAATAAGTTGACACCTACTGAAATATCTTTGAAAATGGCTGATAAATCAACTGCTATACCTGTCGGTATTTGTGAGGATGTGCCTGTTGTGGTTGCAAATGTCACTATCTTAATGGACTTTGTTATTCTTGATATTCCCGAGGACAATAGTATGTATATTATCCTTGGTAGACCATTTTTGAATACTGCAAGGGCTGTTATTGATTACAACAAAGGCAATGTCACTTTTCATGTTAATGGTAATGAGCATACGGTACACTTTCTGAGGAAACAATCTCAAGTTCATAGCATCAATTCTATTGGAAAAGTTCCAACTATTATCATCAGAGGTTTTGAATTTCCTCTCCCTACTGTCAAGAAAAAGTATGATATTCTTATTGTTGGGGATGTTCATATCCCCGTTGAGGTAACTTAGTGTTATTCGAAATTTCTCCGATTTCGTGTTATTCGGAATGAGTTTGTTAACAAGACTTGATCAACCTTGTTAGTGGATTCATTTTGACGATCATGAGATGGATTAAACTAGAAGGCACAACCTTCTGTACCCCCTTTTTACTTTCTGTTATTTAGAATAAATAGAGCAAAAATAGTATTATCTATCTGTTTTCTAAATTATCCCTGAAATAAAAAATATCCCGAAAATAAAAGTGCTCCAAATGCCATGCAAATTTAGTATAATTTTTTATGGAATATTTGAGGATTTTAGGCACTGAAATCACTACAGGAGGGGCAAGCACCAGGCCACGAGAGTGAAGGGCGCGCCCACCCTACCTGGGCGCCTTCCCTATCTCGTGGGCCCCTGGTGGTGCCCCTCCACTTATGCCAGCACCCACACACTCCATCTTCTTCCCAAAAAAAATCCCCATCCAGCTCAAGCACGAGTTCTAGCTCATTTTTCCGCGATTTTCGATCTCCTTGCTCAAAGCTCCATTCACAAAACTACTTTGGGAGATTGTTGCTTGGTATGTGAGTCCTCCATTGGTCCAATTAGTTTTTGTTCTAGTGCTTTATTCATTGCAAATTTTTGCTGCATAGGTGACCATGTTCTTGAGCTTGCATGTTGAATTTATGAGGTCCCAAGCAATTCTACTACATGATATAGGCTCTAGGCACTTGTAGGAGTAGTTGCTATCAATCTTGTTTAGTTTTATTCACTTTTATTTTGAAGTTACTAAAATTTCAGAAATTTTCAGAAAATGTTAAGGAGACTTTTGAGGGGCTCTTCTAGCCAAGGCTCTCAGGAAAAACAAGCTAAAGAGAAGGAAAAAGCCAAGTATAATCTTCCTCGCGTAGCGGAAGTACGGCCGTGTGAATGGCCATGCGATAATTTCTTGAAAGAAGCTGGAATTCATGAAGATTTTTATTCTTCGATCGAGAATGCAGACCTCACCGGTTTCCTCCATGACCGGATCGATCAGTATCTCTTACTCACCAATACTTTCGTGATTTTTTTATTATTATCCCAAGAAGTCACCGCCTGCAGTATCATTTCATTTATATGATGAATTTAGAGAAATGTCTCTACGTAATTTTTGCACGGTGTGTAGGATAACTTATGAGGGAGAATTAGAGGAACCCCATCGTAAAGATGTGGATGGCTTTGTTAACACTATCACTGTAGAGGAGCCAAAGAAGGGTTCCGAGGAAAAAATCTCTAGCATACATTTTCCTGCTTTACGCTACTTTGCCATATTTGCTAGTAGATGCTTGATTGGTCATGGAAATAGTGGAAACTTTAGTGTTCCTGATATTATCCTTCTTCAACATGCCTTGCTTGGAGATAATAGTTTTAGTATGGGTGTTGTCATTGCTAAATGGCTAGGCCTAAATCGTACAAAAGGCCCCATATTTGGAGGTATCTATGCTTCACGTCTTGCTAGACATTTTCAGATACCTATTAGGCACTATGAGAAAGAGGAGACATAGTTGCCTCCTCACATTTTAGATTACAAGAGCATGGTAGCCCACACGTTTATTGTTGACAATGAAGAGAAGATGCTCTTGTATAATCCTAGATTTAATAAGAAACACAATGAGACTATTATTTTGCCTGCGCCTCTGTTGTTTGATTTGACTGCAGTTAATTTTCTTGTTACACCAGAGGTTGTGTACAATCATCGAGCCCAAGCATCCACTCCGAAACCTGAACCTGAGCCGGAACCTGCACTGGACCCTTATCGTGCATCATCTTTCCAGTGGGATTTGGAGATGACCAACCAGTGGTATCCTGATTACACCTCCCAGTACACCGGGGAGAGTAGCAGCGGGCCTTGGTATTAGACCAACTTAGACCAAAAGCCTAAGCTTGGTGGAGTACGTATTTCTCACCGACTTTACATTCATGTTCACACACTAGTCGTCGGTGCTCATACTCTTTTATTGTATTATCCATGTTAATTTAATTTTCTTTTTTTAGTTTCCTTCTTGTGTGTTTGATAAACCTTAAGAAAAACCCAAAAAAAGTTAGTTAGTTTAATTTCCATGCTTGTAGTAGAAATTAAAATGAAAACCCAAAAAGATTTCTCGTTCTTCTTTTTACTTGTTGGGAGCTTTCCCGTATAAATAGTTTTATTTTCTTTTCCTTCCTTTGGGGGTCGAGATTAGAAGACCATATTGAAAAATGTTTAGTGGCTCTCATATGCATGATTGTTTATTTAACGTAGAGCCCATATTACTTTGTCTTTTCTCTTGAATTGAATGCTTGCAGATTCCAGCTTAGTCCAATGCACGTTCACTCTTATTATTATACACATCGTTTGGTCGTGCAAGTGAAAGGCAATAATGACGATATATGATGGACTTATTGAGATGAGAAAAGATGGTATGAACTCGACCTCTCTTGTTTTTGTAAATATGATGAGTTCATCGTTTCTGATTCAGCTTATTATGAAGTAAACATATTTGCAATGACATTTAGAGATTATAGTTGCTTGTACCATGCTTGATTAGATATGAGTTATAATGGTTTACCTTGAGTGCCAACATGCTATTAGAATGATTATGATGTGGTATGATGGGACGGTATCCTCCTTTGAATGAATTGAGTGACTCGACTTGGCACATGTTCACGCATGTAGTTGAAGCAAATCAACATAGCCTTGATGATATTTATGTTCATGGTAGATTATATCCTACTCATGCTTGTACTCGGTGTGAATTAATTTTAGTGCGTGTTTATGACTATTGTCGCTCTCTCAGTTGGTCGCTTCCCAGTCTTTTGCTAGCCTTCACCTATACTAAGCGGGAATACTGCTTGTGCATCCAAACTCCATAAACCCCAAAGCTGTTTCATATGAGTCCACCATACCTTCCTATATGCGGTATCTACCTGCCATTCCAAGTAAATTTACATGTGCCAAATTCCAAACCTTCAAATGAAATGCTGTTTTGTATGCTCGAGCAGCTCATGTTTCAACTAGGGCTACCTATATCTTCCATGCTAGGTGGGTTATACTCAAGAGGAATGGACTCCGCTCCTCATTCACGAGAAAGGGACGGTAACCGGGATGCCCAGTCCCATGATCCAAAAAGATCAAAGCAAATCAAAATAATTAAACAAAACTCCCCCAGGGCTGTTGTTAGTTGGAGGCACTCGTTATTTCAAGCAAGCCATGGATTGATGCTTGTTGGTGGTTGGGGGAGTATAAATCTTTACCATTCTGTTTAGGAACTGCCTATACTGCATGTAATATGGAAGATACAACCATCTCATAGTTGTTGCGTTGACAGCAAAAGTATGCCGCTCAAAATGTTATTCCTCTCTATTTTAAAACCGAGCTTTGGCACCTCTACAAATCCCTGCTTCCCTCTACGAAGGGCTTATCTATTTACTTTTCTGTTGAGTCATCACCCTTCTTATTAAAGAGCACCCGCTGGAGAGCACACTGTCATTTGCATTCATTACTATTAGTTTATATTGGGTATGACTTGACTGGATCTCTTTTACCATGAATTACAATGTTTAGTCAGTCCTTGATCTTTAAAGGTGCTCTGCATTTATGTTTTGTGGTCTGAGAAAGGGCTAGCGAGATACCATTTTGTTATATCATGTTGTGATTGTTTTGAGAAAGTGTTGTCATCCGAGTTTTATTATTATGGCTTGCTAGCTGATTATGCTATTGATATGAGTAATTGTGAGACCTGGATGTTATTATGAGTATGGTTAGTTCATAATATTTGCTGAAACCTAAATGATGGCTTTGCATGTTTACAACAACAAGAGCAAACAGAGTTTGTAAAAGTTTTTCTTTATCACTTTCAGTTTATCAACTGAATTGCTTGAGGACAAGCAAATGTTTAAGCTTGGGGGAGTTGATACGTGTTCAACGTATCTACTTTTCCAAACACTTTTGCCCTTGTTTTGGACTCCAACTTGCATGATTTGAATGAAACTAACCCGAACTGACGCTGTTTTCAGCCGAACTGCCATGATGTTGTTTTATGTGTAGAAAGCAAAAGTTCTCGGAATGTCCTAAAAATCCACAGAGGTACTTTTTGGAAAATATAAAAAAATACTGGCGAAAGAATCAAGACCAGGGGGGACACACCTTATCCACGAGGGTGGGGGGCGCGCCCCCTCCCCCTGGGCACGCCCCCTATCTCGTGCCCCCCTGGACCTCCACCGACCTCAACTCCAACTCGATATATTCACTTTCGGGGAGAAAAAAATCAGAGAGAAAGTTTCATCGCGTTTCACGATACGGAGCCGCTGCCAAGTGCTAATCTCTCTCGGGAGGGCTGGTCCGGAGTCCGTTCGGGGCTCCGGAGAGGGGGATTCGTCGCCGTCATCATCATCAACCATCCTCCATCACCAATTTCATGATGCTCACCGCCGTGCGTGAGTAATTCCATCGTAGGCTTGTTGGACGGTGATGGGTTGGATGTGATTTACTATGTAATCAAGTTAGTTTTGTTAGGGTTTGATCCCTAGTATCCACTATGTTCTGAGATTGATGTTGCTATGACTTTGCTATGCTTAATGCTTGTCACTAGGGCCCGAGTGCCATGATTTCAGATCTGAACCTATTATGTTTTCATGAATATATGTGTGTTCTTGATCCTATCTTGCAAGTCTATAGTCACCTATTATGTGTTATGATCCAACAACCCCGAAGTGACAATAATCGGGATACTTCTTGGTGATGACCGTAGTTTGAGGAGTTCATGTATTCACTATGTTCTAATGCTTTGTTCCGGTTCTCTATTAAAAGGAGGCCTTAATATCCCTTAGTTTCCGCTAGGACCCTGCTGCCACGGGAGGGTAGGACAAAAGATGTCATGCAAGTTCTTTTCCATAAGCACGTATGACTATTTACGGAATACATGCCTACATTACATTGATGAACTGGAGCTAGTTCTGTGTCACCCTATGTTATAGCTATTACACGAGGAATCACATCCGGCATAATTATCCATCACTGATCCATTGCCCACAAGCTTTTCACATATTGTTATTCGCTTATTTACTTTTCCATTGCTATTGTTACAATCACTAGAAAACCCAAAAACATTACTTTTGCTACCGTTACCTTTATGTCGGAGTAATGGGCCACGGGTAGGCTAATCCGAGCCCCAGAGCCTTTCAAGACATCGGGGCAGGCTGCGCCCCTCAAGCCGAGTCCCAGGCGCGACTCCAAGATAAGCCAAGTCCCAGGCGCGACTCCAAGATAAGCCGAGTCCCAGACGCGACTCCAAGATAAGCCGAGTCCTAGACGCGACTCCAAGATAAGCTGAGTCCCAGACACAACTCCAAGATAAGCCGACTCATGGCCGGCGACTCGCAGAGAAGCCGGCTATAGAGAGTTGGCCCGCGACTCCACCCGTCACCAACCCTCACCATGATAGGCGGGGCGGGGTACGGTCACAGCGTGGCTGTCACCCCCTGCTTACAAGGGGTTGGCATGGCTACAGTGTGCCGTGTCACTGGAGATCTCCAGCATGGCGCAACACTATTGCCATGCCTGCCCTAACCTCAGCCACAGTGGGCGGCACACTATGGCCACGATGGCCTACCTGTATGACTGAAAGACGGCGGGACCCACCCGTCAGCGAGAGCACAAAGACGGCGGATACGCCCCGGAGACGGACCCGTGGGAGTCGGCTCCCCTAGAGTCGGCCGGCCCCTCCCACGGGCCCCACACGCCATTACCCAGACAAGATGGGGAATGGCGACAGTGATCGTCCGATAGACGGCGGCGCTGTTGCCACAACCCCTTGACCAAGCCTGCGTCATTAGAGGCACGACTACAGTACCGGACCCGTCGGCGGGGCCCACTAGTCGGCGGGCCCCAGCAGTCGGCGGAGAAGATGGCGACCTGAGAGACAGACGGCTAGGACCCACGCCCAGCCGGATTACCATTGTACCCCCAGGGGGCAGGCCTATATAAACCCCCCGGGGCACCCATGCAAAGGGTTCGAATCCATTAGCACTAGACCAGATCATATAGGGAGAAGAGAGCTAGCCTTGCCTTCTCCTACCTCCAGAATACAGCTCTAGGAGCAACCTTGTACTCACTTTGCCTTAGTGATCATGCGGAGACCCCGCAGAGCAGCAGTAGGGGTATTATCTCCCCGGAGAGCCCCGAAGCTGGGTAAGATCCACCGGCGTGCATGTCTTCGCCTCATCCCGTTTCCTGGCATCGGCGACGTTCTACTCACTCCCACCATGATAAGCCATCCTTTGGCATATGTCGCACCCAACCCCCGACATTTGGCGCCCACTATGGGGCGAGGTGCACCGCCGTCCGGAGACCTGCTCTGGACGGGAACCCTCTTCCTCCCCAGCGAGCGTAGCTAGCCCGGCACGCCCGATGGCACTTGCCCCGACGCGCTGCAAGGCATCCACGACGCCTGCGCAGCGAGCTGCCTCGGCGATCTTCTTGGCGAGGTTTGCATCTCCGACGAGCCTGCATCCGACGCAGGCACGGGCGGCCCCGAAAGCCTCCTCGCGGGCCTCCTCGACCAACTCCACGTCGCCGGCGAACCCGCCGTGGACTTGGAGTCCGTAGGCTCCACCGACCCGATGTTGGTCGACTCCGACAGCGTGTCGCTCCACACGTTCCCCACCAATGTGGTGGTCTACGACGAGCCGCTCCCTCACGAGGAGAGCGGCGGAAGCACCGTCACGGAGGTGCTCGTTATTAGTCATGGCGAGCACTCCGGTGAGGGAGCTCACGACCCACTCGACGCGGCTCTACGAGACCTGACCGCGCCCATTCTGGAGGATGCTGATGCCAAGACGCTGGAGGCATGCCGCCTTCAGCTCATCGAAGGCGCGAAGAAGCTGGCAAGCATGAGATGCTTGTCAGAAGCCTACCAGCATGAGATGGATCGCGCTGTGGGCGGCTCGCCAGCCCCGACTGGGCCTAGCCGCGTAGGCGTGGTCCGACAACGCGGCGTGGCCATCGCCAACCTGTTCGGGGCCGATCGCCCCGTGTATGCCACGCCTGCGGAGAACATCCGCGTCGCCCAGGCAGCGGCGGACGAGCTAGACAACTTCGAAGGCGAAGAGCACCGCTTAATGACGGAGCGAGTCCAGTGGCTCCTCAAAGCGGCAGCTGCGTAGAACGAAGCCGGCTGCCGCACGGAGGCGCCGCAACGACAAAACGACGACTTGCCTCCCTGCTGAGATCAAGGCGCGACGTCTCGGACGCCGACTGGCGGGGTCCACGGAAGAAAAGAGAAGGATCCAGCTGTCAGCCACAGTCGGACTCGCATCACCATCGAGCGCGACCAAGACGGCCGCCCAAGAGCAGTGGAACGGCAAGGCGACTACCTGCCTCCCCCACCACGAAGAGAAAGACGAGTCTCCCCGCCGCCTGTCGAGCATCTGACTCCAAGCGATCGCCTTGGCCGCTGGGAGGGAGTCGGAGAGAACGACGCCCACCACCGGATCGACCGACTCCACCGATCCCTGGCGCTGGAAGAAGAAGACGAGCTGGGCCCGCCCTGTTTCGGACCCCGCATCCGAGACAAGCCCTTTCCCAAAGGGTTCACGCTTCCCCGAGACACGCCCAAGTACACCGGCTCCGTGAAGCCGGAAGATTGGCTAGTTGACTACTCCACAGCCGTCAACATAGCAAACGGCAACAAGCGTGTTGCCGTGAAGTATGTTCCACTCATGCTCCAGGGCACGGCCCGGACATGGTTGAACAGTTTGAAGCCCTGCAGCATCAACAGTTGGGTCGACTTCACCGAGGCCTTCATCCGCAACTTCACAAGCACGTACAAGCGACCCCCCAAGCCGCGTCAGCTTTCCTTGTGCGTGCAAGGCCAAGAAGAGTCGACTCGCGACTACCTCACACGATGGGGCGAGCTTCGAAACTCCTGCGAGGGCATGCACGAGGTGCAGGCTATCGAGTACTTCACCGCCGGGTGCAGAGAAGGCACCCTCCTCAAGCACAGGCTCCTCTTCGACGAGCCGGAGACCCTCGACGAGTTGCTGGTCATAGCAGACAAGTATGCCACGGCCGACTCCTCCATGAACACAGAGATTCAAGTTAGTGCGACTGGCAAAGTGGCCCCTCAAGCTCCCAGAACTCCGGCTGGAGATACTAGTCGGCGACAGCTGTAGAATGATCACAAGCGCAAGGCCCTACAACCGACTTCCAGCAGTTGGCAGGTTGCGACAGTCGAAGACCAACAGCGTGAGGGGCAGTCTCCGACCAAGCGACAGAAAGGCGGCAAGTCCAACTGGTTGCCGGCCTTCTCTTACGAGCAGACACTGGATGGTCCCTGCAAGTTCCATAGCGGCGCGAAGCCGTCAAACCATACCACCCGGAAATGCCACTGGCTCACCAGAATCGCCAAGGGAGACGGCCTCCTTCCTCCTCCGCCTGCTGGGTCGCCGCCTCCACCGCTGCCCCAGCAGCCGGCTGCCAGGCCAGTAGGCGCCATACAAGATGAGTACCCGGAAGAGCACGGAGCCTATGTAGTGTTCACCAGTGTGGCTGATGATCGACGCAGCAGACGGCTGCAGTAGCAAGAAGTAAATGCAGTAGCATCAGATACTCCGGAGTTTATGCATTGGTCCGAGAAACCTATCAGTTGGAGCAGAGCTGATCACCCAGAGGTGATGCCGAATCCGGGCTCCTACGCCTTGGTTTTAAGTGCCACCTTGGCCACAGATGGGCGGGCCGCTAGCTTCTCGCGAGTGTTGATAGACGGAGGTAGTAGCATCAACATCTTGTACAAGGATACCATGGAGAAATTAGGAATCAAGCAAAGACAGCTTCAGAGCAGCCGAACTGTGTTCCACGGCATTGTACCTGGCCTTTATTGCTCGCCAATCGGCAAGATCCTGATAGACGTCCTCTTCGGAGACAAAGACCATTTCCGCCGAGAGCCAGTTTGGTTTGAAGTGGTGGACCTTGAAAGCCCATATCAAGCGTTGCTTGGCTGACCTGCTTTGGCCAAGTTCATGGCGGTCCCCCACTACGCCTACCTCAAGATGAAGATGCCGAGTTCGAAGGGAATTCTGACCGTGGCCGGCGACTACAGAAAGTCGTCCGCCTACGCGGCTAAGAGCAGTCGGCTGGCCGAGTCCCTGGTGATCGCAGTTGAGAGGCGGCTCCTCGATCGGGTTGTGGCGATGGCCGTCGAGCAGCCAGAGATGTCGCCCGAACCCAAGGAGTCGGAAGCTGAGGGTTCATTCAAGCCGGCTAAAGAAACAAAGAGAATACCTTTGGACCCGGAGCACCCGGAGAGGCACGCTGTCATAGGTGCAAACCTAGACAGCAAATAGGAAGGCGAGCTCATCGATTTCCTCCGTGAGAATCGAGACATCTTCGCATGGTCCCCTAAAGACATGCCAGGTGTACCGACGGAATTCGCCGAGCACAAGTTACATGTCCGATCTGATGTGAAACCCGTCAGGCAGCCCTTGCGCCGCCTATCAGAAGAAAAGAGAAGAGTTGTTGGGGAAGAGATAGCCCGACTCCTAGCGGCCGGCTTCATTATGGAGGTGTTCTTCCCAGAATGGTTGGCAAACCCGGTCCTAGTGTTGAAGAAGAACAAGCAGTGGCGGATGTGTATCGACTACACAAGCCTCAACAAAGCTTGCCCCAAAGACCCATTTGCTTTGCCGAGAATTGATCAGGTGATAGACTCCACAGCCGGATGCGAGCTATTGAGCTTCTTAGATGCATATTCAGGATATCACCAGATCAAGCTGAACCCGGCAGACAGACTGAAGACGGCCTTCATCACGCCGTTTGGAGCCTTCTGCTACCTGACTATGACGTTTGGCTTGAGGAATGCCGGTGCCACTTTTCAGCGTTGCATGCAGAAGTGTCTCCTCAAGCAACTCGACAGAAACGCCCACGTCTACGTAGATGATGTGGTGGTGAAGACGGAAAAGCATGGAACACTGTTGGAAGATCTCCAGGAAACCTTTGAGAATCTGCGTCGATTCTAGATCAAGCTCAACCCTGAGAAGTGCGTCTTCGGAGTACCAGCCGACCAGCTCCTTGGCTTCCTGGTCTCTAAGCGCGGCATAGAGTGCAACCCTGTAAAGATCAAAGCCATCGAGAGGATGGAAGTCCCCTGCCGACTGTTAGATGTGCAGAAGTTCACCGGCTACTTGGCGTCCATCAGCCGATTCATCAGTCGGCTGGGTGAGAAGGCTCTCCCTTTGTACCAACTGATGAAGAAGACCACCTTTTTCGAATGGAACCACAAAGCGGACGAGGCATTTCTCAAGTTGAAGAAGATGTTGACTACTCCCCCTGTGTTGGCGGCTCCGACTCCTAAAGAGCCTATGCTCCTATACATTGCCGCCACCAACTGAGTAGTCAGCATAGTTATCGTAGTTGAACGCAAGGAGGAGGGCAAGGCGCTCCCTGTCCAGAGACCGGTATATTACCTGAGCGAGGTACTGTCGACCTCCAAGCAGAACTACCCCCACTACCAGAAGATGTGCTACGGCGTGCACTTTGCCGCCAAGAAGTTGAAGCCTTACTTTCAAGAGCATCCAATCACAGTGGTCTGCACAGCTCCACTGGCTGAGATCATTGGAAGCCGAGATGCTTCGGGCCGAGTGGCCAAATGGGCTATAGATCTGGCTCCCTACACCATCTACTACCAGCCCCGCACCGCCATCAAGTCACAAGCATTGGCCGACTTCCTCGTCGACTGGGCCGAGACCCAGTACCTGCCACCAGCGCCCGACTCCACCCATTGGCGGATGCATTTCGATGGCTCCAATATGCGCACCGGCTTGGGAGCCGGCGTCGCCCTCACCTCCCCCAAAGGTGACAAGCTCAAGTATGCGTTGCAAATCCATTTCGTCGCCTCCAACAACGTTGCCGAATACAAGGCGCTCATTCACGGGCTCCGGCTTGCCAAAGAACTCGGCATCCGCCGGATCCTGTGCTATGGCGACTCCGATTTGGTGGTCCAACAGTCGTCTGGCGACTGGGACGCCAAAGATGCATTCATGGCGAGCTACCGCTTCCTGGTGCAGCAACTCAGCGGATATTTTGAGGGGTGCGAATTCCTTCACGTGCCAAGAAATGACAACGACCAAGCAGACACCCTGGCACGGGTCGGCTCCACACGTCAAGCGATACCATCCGGCGTCTCCCTTCAGCGCCTCCTCAAGCCGTCTATCAAGCCTTCACCAGAATCAGACTCCATCTTTGTGCCGGCTCCCCCTGAAGAAGTCGGATCCGACTCAAAAGCACCAGTAGACGACATGAGAGTTCTTACAGACGGTTCCAAGAATACCGCAGTCGAAGCCGGCCTGGGGACTTCAAAACCCAGCCCGGGGACTGCGATGGTCAGCCCGAGGACTCCAGAGCTCGGCCTAGGGACTGCGTCAGTCGGCTCAGGGACTGCGCCAGTCGGCCCGGGGACTTCGCCAATCCAGCAAGCTGCCGCGGACTCCAGCCCGCCGCCTCCAAGCCCAGCCGCCCTTGTCCAAGTCGCAATAGTGGCAATTGAAGAAACAGCAGCACCCTCATGGGCCCAGCCCATCCTCAAGTTCCTAGTAAACAGAGAGCTGCCGGCTGATGAAATCCTGGCTCGGCAAGTGCAACGCCGAGCGGCAGCCTACACCATAGTCAACAGAGAGCTGGTCAGGCGCAGTGTCACTGGCGTCTACCAATGCTGCATCGAGGCAGAACAAGGCCAAGCAATTCTCAGAGACATTCATGAAGGCGACTGCGGCCACCATGCGGCTTCAAGAGCACTCGCCGCCAAAGCCTTCCGGCACGGTTTCTTCTGGCCGATTGCCCTAGAAGAGGCCAAGGAATTAGTCCAAAAATGCAAAGGGTGCCAGATGTTCTGTTCCAAGCCGCTTCAGCCGGCTTCCGCACTCAAGACCATCCCCATCGCCTGGCCATTTGCGGTTTGGGGCCTGGACATGGTGGGACCATTCAAGACGGCACGAGGCGGCCTAAATCATCTAGTTGTCGCGGTGGACAAGTTCACCAAGTGGATAGTAGTAAAACCCATCAAGAAGTTGAATGGTCCGACTGCAGTGACTTTCATCGCCGACATTACGACTCGGTACGGCATACCACACAGCATCATCACCGACAATGGCACAAATTTTGCCAAAGGCGCCTTGGCCCGTTTCTGCGCGACGCAGGGCATCCGACTGGACTTAGTGTCCATTGCCCATCCGCTGTCAAACGGCCAGGTGGAGCGAGCAAACGGCCTCATCCTATCTGGCATCAAGCCTCGACTGGTCGAACCACTGGAGCGTTCGGCCGGCTGTTGGCTTGAGGAACTGCCAGCCGTCCTCTGGAGCCTGCGCACGACTCTAAACAAGTCAACCGGCTTCACGCCTTTCTTCCTCGTCTACGGTGCTGAAGCCGTCATCCCAACGGATATAGAGTTCGACTACCCGCGAGTCACCATGTACACCAAGGAGGAAGCAGAAGAAGCACGTCAAGACGGCGTCGATCTGCTGGAAGAGGGCCGGCTGTTGGCACTCAAGTGGTTCGACATCTACCAGCAGAGCCTGCGCCGATACTACAACAGGAAGGTTAGGCCAAGATCTTTCCAAGAAGGCGACCTTATGCTCTGATTGATCCAGCGGAAAGCCGGCCATCACAAGTTGTCGGCACCTTGGGAAGGCCCCTTCATTATCAGCAAAGTGCTGGGCAACGACTCCTACTACCTGATCGACGCTCAAAAGCCCCGAGCACGCAAGAGAGACGACTCCGGCAAAGAGTCGGAATGGCCGTGGAATGCAAATCTCCTCCGAAGATTTTACAGTTGATGCAGTATGTACCACGCTACCCCTTTGTATTAAAGTACCGAGACTTCGGGCCCCCCGAGACGAGCTCGGGGACTGCCCCTTTTGATTATCTGTATGATAAGAATTATGCCTTTGAGTATGCTAATTCTTGCTATGCCGCTTGGCGCCGGGTTCGACTAGTCGGCCCGGGGACTTGCCGTCTGGCGCTATGAAATGTTTCCTGAAGTCGGACAAGTAGTGTGCGGCGCCTAAGCCGTCTCCTGCCAGAAGCCGCAGCTCGGAGAGCGACTATTTGGTAGGCAGGAGTAAGGATGAATGGGCGTTCACACGAAAAATCGCTAAGGACCTAAAGCATTAACATAGCTTAAGCCGGCTCCCAGCCCCTTTTCGCAAAACCGGCTCGCGAGTAGTCGGCTTGCCACTTTCTATCCAACTTATTAAAAAGACTCCAATGAATGGCAAGTACTTGCTTTCCCCAAAGTAGCCAGGCATTTGGTCCAGCGGCAGTCCGCGGAGCGGTTGTCCGGCTGACAAGGCGGCAACTAGGGGAAGGCGGCAAAGGAAAAAGCCAAAAGGAACAATGAGCAAGGAAAGATAGAACTCGGATTAATATTTACATAGCATAGGCCCTTGGATGAATCTTCAAACAGAAGTTCAAAATACACCCCGCAGGTGGAATTGTGCAAATTAACAAGTTCTTCAAAGACTTTTTAGAGCAGATAAAATAAAAGCCAGAAGGCAGCCTAGGGAGCAGTAGACGGGTTCCGAGGGTCGGAGGAGACGGCGGTGTCAGGCGCCGGGGCGGCCGGCTGGGCAGTCTCGGCTTGATCACCGCCAGCGGCAGCCAGCCCGGTCGGACGCGGCTCGTTGCTGGAGGCGCGGTCGAGCTGAGGCTGGTCGCCCGCTCCATCTTCTGGCGCCTCCGTCTCACCTTCGTCCTCCACCTCGCCTTCCTCCTCGGTGCTGGAGTCAATCACCTCCGCCGAGTCCTCGCCATAGTCCGGGTTCATCCCGAACCACTCTGACGGCACCTTCTCGCTGCCTGCAGCCCGCTCAGGGACGAAGACACAGGTATATGTGTAGTCGGCGATCGCCGCCGCACGCTCGACAAGGGCGCCGTCCACAGCCACCAGCTCTGCCTGGGCCTCTAACCGAAACGCGGCCAGCCGGTCCAGGTCCAGCCTCGGATACCACCCCTTGACGAATTCCAAGGCTCGGTGAGCTCCGGCCCGGGCCGAGGAACCCTTCCAAGCTTCAAGATGGCCGGCTGCGACCTCCAGCCAGTCGGCAGTCCTACTGGCGGTGCGCAGAGCTGGCATGTCCTGCCACAGAGAGGCAACTGCCTGGGCGCCGGCACGCTGAAGCCGGCGCATCAGCCGATGGGCCGGGCGGAGACGGGCCTCGATGCTCAGAAGCTGCTCGTCGACGGTCAGGGGGGCATTAGCAGCGATCTCCGTGCCGTTTGTCCTCCATGCCTCACGATCAGCCTCGATGGCCTGAGTGACTGCCCGCGAGTGGCCAGGGAAGAAGTCTGCCAAGACAAAAGAGAAGCAAGTCAAAAAATCAGAAGTCAGCCCGACCTATAGTCGGAAGCTCAAAGAAAGAAAGGAAGAAAAGAAACTCACCGTTGAGGATGTCCTCGATATCATGGAAGCCGGAGGTCAGCATCGCCTCCTTGTAAGTCCAGGAGGAGCGCTCGCTCTCGAACTCGGCCAGGAGAGGAGCCTCCTTCTTCTCGGCCTCGTCCTGCGCCTTCTTGAGCAGCTCTTTCTGCTCGGCTAGCTGCGCAGCCAGCAGGTCGCGCTCTGTGGCAAGCTTGCTGCACTCCTCTGCCTTGACACGCAAGGCGGTGTTGACTTTGCCCAGCTGCTCCTGAAGAGTGGTGTTGGCCCCTGAAGAACGAAAGAAAGAGATGTTAAGCCGCCAGCAAAGAAGGTCACCGGGAAGATCCGGCCCGACTGCTCAGCAGTCGGCCCGAATCTCAGGGACTACAGCCCGCGGGTGTGCTAGCGCGCCCCCGCAAAGAAAAAGAAGAACAAAGAAGGTTGCTGGGAAGATCCGGCCCGACTGCTCAGCAGTCGGCCCGAATCTCGGGGACTATAGCCCGCGGGTGCGCCAGTGCGCCCCCGTGAAGCAAAAGAAGAACTCACTCCGGCTCTCCGTCAAGTCGGCAGTCCGCTTGCTCAACTCCTCAACATTGCGGTTGAAGGCAGTGGCGCGGAGGTTGTGATACTCCTGTAATAAACATTTAAGACAAAGATAAATACTTGGAACTCGCCAGAGGGAGTTCCGAGCCGCCTGCTCAGCAGCCGGCCCGAAACTCGGGGACTATACCCAGTGGGTGCGCTGGCGCGCCCCCATAAAGAAGAACAAGAAAGACAAGAACCAACGAAGAAGCATACCCAGACGGCCGCTCGCGATGCCAGATGCGCCTTGGTGCAGTTCTGGAGGGCATCGCCCTCGGCTCGCAGCTTCGCCTGGACATCCAGAAGCGCCTGGTCCAGCGGACCTATGCCGCCTCCGGGCACCCACTCAACGGGCGCGGCGCTCGTTGCCTCGGCGTCTGGGATGGCCGAGCTGGCGGCACCGACCTCCAAGGGCTGCGGCGCCGAAGTCGCCTTCTCAAGACGGCGGCGCGCTGACGAGGCGACTTGAAGGAGTAGCGTCGCCACGGCCTCGTCTTCAGTCGGCGGCACCGGCGGGCCTGCCGGCTGTTTTCCACGCGCGCTCCTAGACGGCGGTGGAGGTGGCGGTGGCGGCACGAGCGTGTTCGACATGGAGGCCTCGCCGCTTTCCTTCTCCATGATGGGGTTCTCAGCGCCGGCTTCTCCAGTCTGCCCCGTGAACTCTGGGGGCGGCGGTGCGGAGGACAACGGGATGACGAGCAACACCGATTGGCGGTGCGCGGTCTCCTCGGCTCGCCGCCTTGCTGCAATGGTGGCTTCGGCCTCTTCCAGCTTCTTCTGGGCAGAGGTCGCCGCCTTCTCGGCCTCCGCCTTCTCCAGGCGGTCTGCCTCCTCCTCGTCGCGCTTCTCCCGCGCGTTTCGCTTCGTCGCCTCTCGGAGGTCGGCGGCGGGGTCAACCCACCGAGTGTTGGCGGACGTCTCTACCGACCCCATGACGGAGGGGACGGCGACCCTCTCAAGGGTAAGGGGAGCCCTGAAGCAAGAAGAAAGTGTAAAAGAAAAACTCGGGCAGGACTCGCCAAAGGAAAATAAGACAAAGGCGAAAACACTCACGCAGAGACTAGAGGCGGCCTCTTCACTTCCTTGCGGAAGCGGTTGGCCTTCGCGGCCGCCTCCTCCTGCTTGGTCGTGGCGGCCGCCCCCTTGAACTTCTTTGACTTGCCGCCGAGCGAGCTCGGCCCGGCGTGGCGCCTCTTCGCGCCACATTGGCCGGCCAAGCCGGCGGAGGCACCCGCGCCCGACTGGCCAACCCTTGGCTGGTGGCGCGGGACGACTTCCCCTTCGGCGTCGTCTTCAGGCCAGTCGGCAAAGGTGGCCGAGGGCCTAAGGCTGCTTCCCGCTCCTCCTCCCCCGCCTTCGGCGTCGGCTTCCATCGCCGCCGCCCCCAAGTCGGGGTCGTCAACTTCGCTCTCCGCTCGGTCGGGGATGAACTCGCGGGGCGGTCTTGCGACGCCGGCTGCGGGCTGAATGAGGGGGTTCTAATTCAGAGAAACCAAAGAAAATCAGAAGTCGGATTCGGCTATAAAGAAGACAAAGCAATAAAGAGATGCGACTTACGACCGGAGGGGGGTTGGCGCGCGAGTACGGCTCCTTGCCGAACTGCCAGTCCGCCGCGAGCTCGCAGTTCACGATGTGGTTCACCATGTTCGCCACCTCTGCGCGGGGCATTTCCCTGGTGCACATCCGACTCAGGTCCCGGTGGTCGCTCATCTGACTGATCAGATGAGGCCAGCCTTGGAGAGGGAGGACTCGGCGTGCCACGAAGGCAGCCAGCAAGTCGGCCCCAACGAGGCCCTTCGACTGCGTCAAAACTCGGAGTCGCGCTACAGCGGTGGCTCCGACGGGAGTCAGCGTCTTGACTCAATGAGACCAGCTGGGGAGCCTCCCAGCCGGTGCGCCGGCTTCATAAGGTGGCAGATTGACCCAGTCGCCGTCAGGGGCGACGTTCTTCACGTAGAAGTACGACCGCTGCCACATCTTCACCGACTTGATCAACGGGATGGAGGGAAACGGATTGTCGGCCGTCGATCGCCGCATCGCGATGAAGGCGCTGCATTGAGCCGGCACGCCGGCGACATGTGTGCCGAGCTTGGATTGGAAGAATTCTCCCCACAACTCGATGGTGGGGAGAAAGCCTTTGCACAGGGTGGCGAAGGCATCCAGCAGCACCACCGTGTTCGGGGTGAGGTGGTGCAGCTGGAGCCCATGGAACTCCAAGAAGGAGCGGAAGAAGCCGCTCGCCGGCAGCCCCAGGCCACGCATGAGGTGCGAGCGGAAGATGACCCGCTCGCCCTCCTCCGACGCCAGCGATATCTCCCTCGCCGGTGCAGCGCGGGCTCGCACGAGGTTTGCGCCGGGGAGGCGGCGCGTCTTGAGGAGGAACTCGATGAGGTAATCGTCCACCTCGGAGCCGTCCCACACGCCGGAGCGCACGACCGAAGCCGCGGCGCCGGAGGAAGAACTCATCGCTGTTAGCGCGGTGTGGTTCTGCACGACGGTGGCAAGAAGAAGGAAAGGGTACAGAGGAGGCAAGAGGAGGCGGGGAGGCAGGGAAGATGGGCGCGCATGCTTTGCCGCTCCACTCCCCCCGCCTACTTATAGCCTTGTAGGCTGAGAAGCCGATGGGGCGGGCGTGGGATTAACTGCGCGCGGGACCCCACCCCCCCCCCCCCCCGACGATTTACCCCACGAAGTTACTACGTGCAGTAACGACGTAGGAAACCCAACCGTCCGCACGGCCGCAACGGATCCGTTCGCGTGCCGAGGCGCGGTAGTGGCGGGCCCCGCCTAACGACCCGTCCCATCGCGCGCGTGGGTAAGCAGACTGTCCACGCCGCGTGGTGCCGCGCGATAAGACCGCGGCGGGCGGCCGCGGGGAAGCGTATCAGGCACGCCGCCTGGTCTCCCGCCACGACTTTCGAACTCTTTACGGAGCAAGACGGCCCCCTGCGAATCTGACTCAGGATAGTCGGCCTAAAGGAAGACGACAAGCGAAGACCAGATTCCACTACCAGAAGAATGAAACTGTTGAGGCCCCACCACATGTCACTCTTGGAGCCTCACCAGCTTCGGGGACTACTGTCGGAGTAATGGGCCACGGGTAGGCTAATAACGAGCCCCAGAGCCTTTCAAGACATCGGGGCAGGCTGCGCCCCTCAAGCCGAGTCCCAGGTGCGACTCCAAGATAAGCCGAGTCCTAGGCGCGACTCCAAGATAAGCCGAGTCCCAGACGTGACTCCAAGATAAGCCGAGTCCCAGACGTGACTCCAAGATAAGCCGAGTCCCAGACGCGACTCCAAGATAAGCCGAGTCCCAGACGCGACTCCAAGATAAGCCGAGTCCCAGACGCGACTCCAAGATAAGCCGACTCATGGCCGGCGACTCCCAGAGAAGCCGGCTATAGAGAGTTGGCCCGCGACTCCACCCGTCACCTACCCTCGCCATGATAGGCGGGGCGGGGTACGGTCACAGCGTGGCCGTCACCCCCTGCTTACGAGGGGCTGGCATGGCTACAATGTGCCGTGTCGCTGGAGATCTCCAGCATGGCGCAACGCTGTTGCCATGCCTACCCTGACCTCGGCCACAGTGGGCGGCGCACTGTGGCCACGACGGCCTACCTGTACGAATCAGAGACGGTGGGACCCGCCCGTCAGCGAGAGCACAAAGACATCGGATACGCCCCAGAGACGGTCCCGTGGGAGTCGGCTCCCCTAGAGTCGGCCGACCCCTCCCACGGGCCCCACACGCCATTACCCAGACAAGACGGGGAATGGCGACAGTGATTGTCCGATAGACGGTGGCACTGTTGCCACGACCCCATGACCAAGCCTGTGTCATTAGAGGCACGACTACAGTACCGGGCCCGTCGGCGGGGCCCACTAGTTGGCGGGCCCGAGCAGTCGGCGGAGAAGACGGCGGCTTAAGGGGCAGACGGCTGGGACCCGCGCCCAGCTGGATTACCATTGTACCCCCGGGGGGTAGGCCTATATAAACCCCCTGGGGCACCCATGCAAAGGGTTCGAATCCATTAGCACTAGACCAGATCATATAGGGAGAAGAGAGCTAGCCTTGCCTTCTCCTACCTCCAGAATACAGCTCTAGGAGCGACCTTGTACTCACATTGCCTTAGTGATCATACGGAGACCCCGCAGAGCAGCAGTAGGGGTATTATCTCCCCGGAGAGCCCCGAAGCTGGGTAAGATCCGCCGGCGTGCATGTCTTCGCCTCATCCCGTTTCCTGGCACCGGCGACGTTCTACTCGCTCCCACCATGATAAGCCATCCTTTAGCATATGTCGCACCCAACCCCCGACACTTTATTAGCATACTACTTTGCTACAGATACTAAGTTATCCAGGTGTGGTTGAATTGACAACTCAACTGCTAATACTCAAGAATATTCTTTGGCTCCCCTTATGTCGAATCAGTAAATTTGGGTTGAATACTTTACCCTCAAAAGCTGTTGCAATCCCCTACACTTGTGGGTTATCAGCCTCTAGCAGCAGTTGGCGCATTTGAGCGCGGGACGTTGCTCGAGGCCTGGTCAGGTTGAGGCTGGCCATCCGCTCCAACCTCTGGCGCGTCCTCCTCGCTTTCCTCCTCCTCCCCTTCATCGCTGGAGTCAATCACCTCAGCCGAGTCCTCGCTGTCCTCCGGGTTCAGCCCGAGCCACTCTAGTGGTGCCTCGGCGCCCTCTTCAACCACTTCCGGGATGAAGACGCTGGTGTCGGTGTAGTCGACGATCGCCGCCGCCCTGCTGACAAGGTCGGCCTCCACCGCCACCAGCTCCTCCTGCGCCTCCAGTCGAAACGTGGTCAGCTAGGCAAGATCTAGCCCAGGATACCACGCCTTGACGAATTCCAGGGCTCGGCGCGCTCCAGCCTGGGCCGAGGAGCCCTTCCAGGCCTCCAGGCGGTCGACCGCCACCTCCAGCCAGTCAGCAGTCCGACTGGGAGTGCGCGGAGCCTGGATGCCTGGCCAGAGGGCGGAGATCGCTTGAGCCCCGACACGTTGAAGAGGGCGCAACATTTGATGGGCCGACCGAAGGCGGGCCTGGATGCTGAGGAACTTCTCGTTGAGGGTCCGGGGGGCGTCAGCGGCAATCTGCACGCCTTCCGCCCTCCGCTCTTGGCATTGGGCCTCGATGATCTGGTTCGCGGCGACGGAGTGGCCTGGGAAGAAGTCTGTTTGAATGAAGGGCAAGAAAGCCAAAGGTTAGAAGCCGGTAGTCGGCTTGAATAAAGGCCGGCGACTCAAAACAAGAAAGAAAGAAGAAGAGGCCTACAATCGACCAAGTCCTCAATGCTGCTGAAGCAGGCAGTCAGCTGCGCCTCCTTGTCGGCCCAGGCGGAGCGCTCAATCTCGAACTCAATGAGGAGGTCGGTCTCCTTCGTCTTTGCCTCCTTCCGACCCGTCTTGAGGGCCTCTGACTGCTCCGCGAGCTGCGTGACCAGTCGGTCATGCTCCTCGGCCAGCTTGCTGCACTCCGCCTCCTGACCGCGCAACGCGGTGTTGGCTTCGCCCAGCTGCTGCTGCAAGGCGGCGTTGGCTTCTGCAAAGAGAAAAGAAGAAAGAACATCAACACTTAGCAAAGAAGGGACGCAGTTGCCGGGGGGATCCGGCCTGACTGCTTAGCAATCGGCCTGAATCTCAGAGACTACAGCTCGCGGGTGCGCTATTGCACCCTCGCAGAGAAAGAAGTTATCAACAGAAATAAAGTTACTGGGAAGATCCGGCCCGACTACTCACCAATCGGCCCGAATCTCGGGGACTACAGCCTGTGGGTGTGCCAGGGCGCCCCCGCGAAGAAAGGAAGTCAAAACTTACTCCGGCTCTCGGACAAGTTGGCAGTCTGCTTCTCCAGCTCCCGGACTCTGGAGTTGAAGGTGGCCGTGCGAAGATTGTGGTAATCCTGCGATAAGGATGTCAAAAGAAGTTAGCGTTTGACGCTCGCAAGTTAAAGTTCTGGACCACCTGCTCAGCAGCCGGCCCGAAACTTGGGGACTACACCCAGTGAGTGCGTTGGCGCGCCCCCACGAAGGAAGCAAGAAGATCAAAAATAAAAGGGAAGTAAGAAACTTACTCGGATGGCTGCCCGCGAATCTAGGAACGCCTCGTTGCATCGCTTGAGGGCTTCGGCTTTAGCCCAGAGCTTGGCCTGGATGTCGAGGGCCGCCTAGTTCAAGGCTCCTGTCCCACCTCCGCGTACCCAGCTGGCGGGCGCGGCGCTGGTCGCCTCAGTGTCGGGGACCGACGAACTCGGGGCACCGGACTCCAGCGGCCGCGGTGCCGAGGCCGCCTTCACAAGCCGATGGCGCACTGGTGTGCAGACCTCAGGAGTTGGGCCCGTCACCACCTCATTCCTGACTGGTGGCACTAGCGGGGCGGCCGGCTGCTCGTCTTGGGATCCGCCGGTCGGCGGTGGCGGAGGCACGATAACGTCCGGCATGGGCACGTCGCTGCCCTTCCTCTCCATGAACGACTGCTCATTGTCGGCTACCTCATTCGTCACCACAAACTCTGGCGGAGGTGGCGCGGTGTTTAGGAGGAGTCATGAGCAGCGGCTCCTGGCGGCATGCGGCCTCTGCAAGCCGCTCCTTCACCGCGGCGTCAGCCTCCGCCTGCGCCAGCTTCCTCGCCGCAGATGTCGCCACCTTGTCAGCCTCCGCCTTCTCCAGGCGGGCGGCTTCCTGCTCCTCGCGCACCTCCCGCGCGTTTTGCTCCTGCGCCTCTTGGAGGTCGGCGGCCGGATCGATTCGCCGGGTGGTGGTGGAGGTCTCCGCCGACCTGATGACCGAGCCGGCGGCCAACTTCTCGAGGGTGAGCGGGGCCCTGAGATAAGAAAGCAAGATAAAGAAGTTTTTAGGCCAGATCGGCAAAGAAGTGGAAGCGTAAGAGAAATACTTACGCTAACACGATGGGCGGCACCTTCGGTTGCCTTTGGAACTTGGCCACCTTCGCCACAGCCTCTTTCTGCCTGGTCGCCGCGGCTGGGTTCTTGGACTTCTTCGATGCGCTGCCGAACAGGGCGGCACCTTGCTTTTGCTTGCGCTTGCCGCCTCGAGCAGACGGCCCGGCAGAGGGGCCTGCGCTAGTGTTAGCGGTGCTTCGGGAGGGGCGCGGCTCGTCTTCGTTGTCGTCATCATCGGGCCAGGTCTCCACGCCACCGCCCTCTTCGGAGCCGCCTGCTGCATCGTTGCCGCCTGGTGCGTCCTCCTGCAAGGCGGCCGCCCCCAAGTCGGGGTCGTCCTCGTCGCTCACCTCCTGGTCCGGCTGGTAGTCACCAACCGGCCCCACGATGGGAGTCGTTGCCGCAGACATATAAATCTGCGCTCCGGAGAAGGAATCGCTTCACACCAAGAACGAGACTAAAGCAAGAGCTGAAAAAGAAGAAACTAAGAGACTTACGGTAGGCGGCAGGTCGTCGCGGGAGTACGGCCGCTTCCCGAACCGCCAGGTTCCCTCCGACACCTTGAGGTCGGAGATCTCGTTCACCATCCTTGCCACCTCGGCAGTCGGAATCTCCTTTGTGCACATCCTGCTCGGGTCGCGATTCCCACTCATCCGACAGATAAAATGAGGGCGTCCTTGAAGCGAGAGAACCCGGTGCTCGACAAAGGCGATGAGTAGGTCAGACGCCACGAGACCCTCCGACTCCTGAAGCACCCGGAGCCGGCCAATGGTGGCAGCCGCGTCCGCCGACACCGGCTTTGGCTTGTAGCCCCAGTTGGGCCGAAGCCCGACAGGGGGGCCGGCCTCATAGGCCGACAAGTTGATGAAGTTGACTCCCGGGTCGACGTTCTCTACGTAGAAGTAAGACTGTTGCCACAGTTTCACCGACTGTGACAGCTTGATGACCGGGAAGGCGTTCCTCTTCGCCGACCGGCGCATGCGACGAAGATGCCGCACTCAGCCGCCATCTCCTTGGCGGAGGTGCCCAGTTTGCCGTAAAAGAAATCTCCCCATAACTCGATGGTGGGGAGGATGCCGAGGTAGCCCTCGCACATCGTGGCGAAGGCGGACAGCAGCGTCACGGTGTTGGGCATCATCGGGTGCGGCTGGAGGTGGTTGAAGTCCATGAACGAGCGGAGAAACCCGCTCACCTTGTGGAGGTGGGCAGGCTTTGTTGTTTTTTCTCTTTCTTCTGGGCTTGTTGAGCTGTGCCCTCAGCAGAACCTCTGTACTTTGCTGTGGTACTTGGGTGGTGTGTGTTTGTGGACCTGCTGTGGTTGTATGTCTTGTGGCGGTTTGCTTTATTTGTAAAGCGGGGAGAAAGCCTTTTTCGGTAAACCCGCTCGCCGGGAGGCCGAAGCTGCGGAGGAATTGCGAGTGGAAGATGACCCGCTCGTTCCCCTGCGGCGCCGGCGAGATCTCCTCCCGCGGAGGCACCCGCACCTTGACGAATGCCGTGTTCGGCATCCGCCGCGTGTTTCAGAGGAAGGTGAGGTGATCCTCGATCACTGTCGAGCCGTACCGGTCGCCACCCTTCTCGCGCGCCATGGCTTCGAGCGGAGCTACATGAGGAGGAGAAGCGCAACGGCGGCAAACTGCGGCGGCGCTACGGCGAGCACTAAGCAGTAGCAGCAGCGGCAGAGAGAGAGAGAGAGAGATGAGGAAGAGAGTTTGGGGAGGAGGGCACGCGTGCTCCGCCGCTCCCCTGCCTCCCCCTACTTATAGCCCTCGGGCTACGAAGCCGAGGGGGCAGGGCGTGGGATCTGGGATTAACTGCGCCCACGACCCCACGAACCCACGATTACTACATGGAGTTACTGCGCCATAACACCCACGGGGATCGCAACCGCCCGCCTCGGCCGCAGCGGATTCACCTGCGTGCCGAGGCCCGGTAGTGGCGGGCCCGGCACACTGTCACGTCCCATTAGGAGCGTGGGGTGGTAGGCTAGCCGGGCTGACGTGCGCTGCGTGGCATGCCCGTGACAGGCGGCGGGCCTGGGAAGCTTAGCAGCCACGTCACCTGTTTCCCGCCTTGATGTTAGAAATTAGCAGATGATCCTGCCTTGTCAAACCAACTCCAGCAGTCGGCGCGTCACAAGGCGGACTGAGTGTTCATCCAGTGGCGGCGAAAGGGGAAGCTGCCGACACTTCACGGCCCGTCGACCATGATGCCTCACCAGCTTCGGAGACTACTGTTGGAGTAATGGGCCACGGGTAGCCCCACCCGAGGCCCTGAACCTTTCAAGACTTTGGGCCGGCTTTGCCCCGCGAGACCTCAGAACGAAGCACCACCCTTCGGTAGCCGGCTGGCTCAACGGCCGGCTGCCTGAGGACGGCCAAGCACCAACAGACGGCACCAAGACTGACCGGCTCCTAGCAGACGGCCTTCGGAGAGGCCGTCTCCTAGCAGGCGGCCACCCAGCGCCCTTAGAGTCCGCACCCCTCATCAAGAGGACAAGACAGGGTGAGGCTACAATGTAGTACCTCACCCCCGAATACCGGACTTGCCGTGGCCATAGTGCCCCGTACAGGCGGAGATCTCCGCACGACGCGGCACTGTTGCCACTCCCCCCTTGAAGTCACTCCTGCCAGGCGGAGCCCTGTTCCCACACGGCCTGTCGGTACGGCCTGCAGGCGGCGGGCCCTACCAGGCAGTGAGAGCCCTGAAGACGGCAGAGGGCGACCTAGCCTAACCTGAGGGAGGCCAGCCTCCAGCAGGTGGCCAGTTCCTCCCTCGAGACCCGCGCCCCATTAACCAGATAAGACGCGGAGTGGCTACAGTGATCTCCCACCAGGCGACGGGACTGTAGCCACACTCCACTGACCAAGCCTGCGTCATTAGCAACACGGCTATAGTGATCAGCCACCAACCAGACCCGCCAGCGGTGGAAGCGGCCTGTCGGCTCCGTACCAGACCAGTCGGCGGGGCCCACCAGGCGGCAGCCCCAGCAACCGGCGGAGAAGACGGCGACCAGAGACACTGACAGCTGGGTCCAGCACCCGGCCAGATTACTATTGTACCCCTGGGGGGTAGGCCTATATAAGCCCCCCAGGGCACTCATGCAAACGGTTCCCACACTGATAGAACTAGCCAGCACCCTAGAGGAAGAAGAGAGCTAGCCCTGCCTCCTTCTACATCCAGCACACAGCTCAAGGAGCACCATTGTATCACTTGTTCCTTAGTGATCATGCGGAGACACAGCAGAGCAGGACTAGGGGTGTTATCTCCTAGGAGAGCCCCGAACCTGGGTAAAGTATGCCGGCGTTGTGTCTACGCCTCATCCCACTTCCAGGCACCGGCGATGTTCTACTCGCTCCCACCATGATAACCCATCCCTTGGCATATGTCACACCCAACCCCCGACAATGGGCCCACCGCCTGGGGGTCTTGTCGGTTGCTGGTTACTGTAGTCTTACTCTTGGTGATGATGGCTTTGTTGGGGTAAGCGTGGCTACAGTGCCGCCGCCTGGCGGGCATTCACTGTAGCCTTACCCCATCTTATCTGCTTAATGGTGCACAAACTTCCAGGGTGGGGGTAGGCCGACTACTGGGTGCCGGTCTCCCACCAGGTCGACTGGTCAAGCCCAGTCGCCCTCAGGTATCTCTCTGGCAGGAGGGTCCCGCCGCCTGCGGGCCTTACTGACAGCATGTCGTGGGCGAGGTCACGGTCAACATGGCAATAGTGACGTGCTGGACGGGGAGTGCCCCCCCCCCCCCCCCGTACGGCGCACTGTGGCCTCACTCGTTCCGGGATTCGGGGGTGGCAGGCTTCACTGTAACCATGCCATGTCTTGTCGTCGTTATGTGGGTGCAAACTTTGAGGGTATGGGTCAGGCCGCCTGCTAGGAGTCGGCCACTCTGGTGGCCGGCTGCTAGGAGTCGGCCCTCTTCGAGAGAGCTCTTAGAGGCTTGCCGCCTTCCAGCAGCCGGTCGGTGTGACAGCCGGCCAAGAGAAGGTGGCCCTGCGTCTTGGATGTTCAAGGGCTCAGAGGGCCCGATATTTTTTGAAGAGCCAGGGGGAGCTGGTTAGGCTACCCGTGGTCATTTACTCCGACATCACACCTCGTCGGCGCCCCACCATGCCCCGGCGGCCTCCCCCCGCGCCGCGGGTGGGCTGCGCCCTGGCCGATGCCCAAGAGGGTTCACCCGCGCCCCGGCGCCCGTTCGCCCACACCCCGGCGCCCATTCGCCCGCACCCGATAGCCCTCCAGTGGCCTCCTGTGCCACTGGCAGGCGGGACCCTTACCCTAAAAAAAGGATATGTACATAAAAAGAAAATAAATAAATATTAATTTATAATTAGTTTAATTAAATTAATTAACCTGTTTAATTTATTAATTAACTAAACCTAGTCTATGACAGGGGGGCCACCCCCTGTTGACTAGTCAAATGTTGACTAGTCAACCGGGACCCCCTGACCCACCTGTCAGCCAGTGGGTACACTTTTGTGTACACCGTGCTGGGTGCGCTTAGCATTTTAGCATTTATTTTAAAATTAATAATATTATTAAAAATCAATTAAAACTATAATAAATCATAGAAAAATAACCTTACTTCAGATGAAAAAGTTTTATACATGAAAGTTGCTCAGAACGACGAGATGAAATCAAGTACGTGATCCGTTCGTCCGCCACGCGTCCCTAGCATAGCGAACATGCAACATTCCCCCTCCGGTTCGACTATCCGAAAATGGCAAACACCGGGAAAACTTTCCCGGATGTTATCCCCCTTCGCCGGTATCGTGTAGCACCGCTTAGAACACCCCTAGCACTGCGTGTTACCCCATCATGCATCTGTGTTGCATCTGTTTGCATTATATTTAGCGTTTTCCCCCTCTTCTCTCCGGTAGACCCCGAGACCGATGCTTCCCTTGTGATCGACTACGTCACCGATGAACCTTCTTCCCTCTGCAACTGAGCTTCCAGGCAAGCCCCCCTTGATCACTCTGATATCGCCTATTCTTCTCTCTCTCTCTTATGCTTGCATTAGAAATTGCTGCTGCTACTGCTTATCCTATTTCTGTTGCATAGCCTGTTTTTGTAACTGTTGTTGATACATACCTGCTTATCCTAAACTGCTTAGTATAGGCTGGTTAGAGACCCATCAGAGACCCCACATTATCCCTACTGCCCCACTGGATCTTCAGAAGACTTGGGCAACGAGATGGACAACCAGGCCCCGGCACCACATCACCCCCCGTTGTTGTATGACACTACTGTGTTACTATCAAGTGCCGAGGGTGATACCTCGTCAACACTTCTGATGTTAACCTTGTAGATTAGTTCATCGGTTGTGGTCATCGAGGGTGATTCCTCCTTCACCACTCCCGATAATGACGCTGTCGTGCAACTCCTCAAGAGTGGACGTTGAGGGTGATTCCTCCTAGGTTCACCTTGACAATTACATCAGGTGAAATTCCATCGAGGGTGATTCCTCAGGGTTCCCCTTGGTGTTTTAGACACACGGATACTATGGCTTTACCACATAACCATTATACTAAAGTCAGGTCAGCCTCGAGGGGTACCCGCGCGGGCATATTTGCGAGTGATGTGGAGTCGGGTTGACCTGGAAGGTGCCCGCGAGATAACTATGTGGCGTAGCCGGGCATTCCTAGCCCTTGCGGCAACTCCACAAGATGGGGTGACAGTGTCACATCGATCGTGAATCTCTGCTTGTTACCGCATGCTCCTAATTGACTAACGGTTTGGATAATTGATCTGAGTAGGCTTCTGGCCTTTTTCGCACTAACCACCACGCGGGAATATGTATGGGCACTCTGCATCATATGTACAAATCAAAATAAGATAATATAAGATATTATATTATTGCTAGAAAAAATTGTTATTTGATTCAGCCGAAAGCTCAACAGACATCAGCGACTAAGCGGCGCGCGCCGGGTTGGACTGGAACGCCTTGCCTTGTATAAGGGGGGCTAGGTCTGCTCATCGACCGCGTACGCAACATGCAGGAGTGCAAAGGGCGATGGTCCCAATACCCCTACACGCTTAGGATGTAGACCGGCGTGAGCCTAGGTAGGACTACGGTGTGTTCATCGGTCGAGGGCGGTCATGACCTGATGGTGTGTCCGGCCGGAGTTGACCGAGCTTGTTGGGTAAGTTTGTGCACCCCTGTAGGGAAGAAAACATCTATCGATAGCCTGTCCTATGGTAACGGATGCTCGGAGTTGTATCCCAATCGATACAACTAGAACTGGATACTGAATGCTGAGGCATGTAATGGAAATGTGGCTCTGAGATTGCTTTCCCGCAGGGAGTCGGGGAAGGATCTCTGGGCGTTATTTCTACAACATGTTTGTTAAATATAAACTGCTATTCTATACTCTTTTGATTGCTGCAAGATGCTTGGAGCTGCTTGAAGATGCTAGTCTTTGATAGGCTAGGCTTTCCCCTTCTCTTCTGGCATGCTGCAGTTCAGTCCACAGATACTACCCATTTCATTGATACCGATGCATATGTAGTGTAGATCCTTGCTTGCGAGTACTTTGGATGAGTACTCACGGTTGCTTTGCTCCCCTTTTTCCACCTCTTTCCATTCTTCTCGGATGCTGCGACCAGATGGTGGAGCCCAGGATCCAAACGCCACCTTCGACGATGACTGCTACTACATTGAGGGTGCCTACTACTACGTGGAGGATGCCAACGACCAGGTGTAGTTAAGAGGCTCCCAGGCAGGAGGCCTTGCCATTTCGATCGATGTTGCTTTTATGCTAGCCTTCTTAAGGCAAACTTGTTTAACTTATGATTGTACTCAGATATTTTTGCTCGCGCTGACTCATTTGTATTCGAGCTGATGTATTCGAGCCCTCGAGGCCCCTGGCTTGTAACATAAAGCTTGTATTATTTTAATCCGTGTCTAGAAAATTGTGTTCTGATATCTTCCAGTGAGTCCCTGATCTTGATCGCATACATTTGCGTGTATGATTAGTGTACGATTGAATCGGGGGCATCACAACGTCCCTAAGTCATGGTCCCCCCCTCCCATCGTCTCCTTTTCACCATTTGAAAACCCAGGCCACCATAACCTCTCTGCTCCATCCACAAAACCACACCCTCCATCGTCCGCTACCCCACTGCTACCTGGCTGGAGCCTCTCCCCGATGACGTCGTCCACCACAACAGCTCGATGTTCCTCATCCACCGCCCCGGATGAGGATCCTTCATTGATCTCATCGTCCCGCCGATTCAGCCGCCCCATCCTCCACCTCCAAGGAGCTGCTCCAACGATCGCCTCATCTATTGCGGCCGCTCCATCCCCACAGCGCCACCTTAACCTACTCCATCAGAACTGCATCATCCTTACCGTGTCCTCGGACGAAGCCGAGGCCTACTCGGCACCACCAAAGAGGTTGTACACTCATGGCATCTCACTTTATCCTTAACTCGACCTCCCAGTGCTGCCGGTGCTCGATCCTGCTCCCCCATGGTGCCACTACCTCATAGTCGGTGCCACCGACGACTTCTCCATGGAGGCTCTCCCCAGTGCGAGGCTCCCTCAGCGACGGTGTCCATACCAGCCGAAGCTGCTGCTGGTCTGGCTCTTGCTCGCTCGCGTCGCTGCTGCTTTGGCTCTCGCTCGATCATGCTGCTGCTCTGATCTTCCCCTCGCTCGTGCTGCTGCTCTGCGCTTGCTCTCGCTCGCGCTGCTGATGCCGGTACATGTGCTACTGCAGCTACACGAGTTGCTGCCCTGGCTCTAGTTCACGCTGCTGCTCTGGCTGCTATCTGCTACTATGTTCCCTGTCGATCACCCGCTGATTTAGATCATTGTTTCTATACTACTAGTGCCCGAGCAGCCTAAACTACATGTGAAGTGCCTCTTTGCTACCAGTGCATTCAGTTTCGACAGTAACATTCAGTTTCCATAGCAAATTTCAGTTTTGACAGTTAAGCTCGGAGTCAACAGTTTCTACCTCATCTGTTGTAATCAGGTGTTTTTTGGTGATGTATATTTTACATCAACCACTTTCTAGTAATGCATTTTACATCATCTATTGGAGAAGCTATTAGAATCCCACTTGAGATTAACGATGTCTGTCTTGTACTGCTTCAGCCTCGACGTCTTATGGCTCGCTGGAGCTGCTCCAATGACGAAACCATCCATCACAATAGAGCAGTATCCTGGACACCGTCTACAGATGCCCCAGATCTTCCTCCACACCTCCGACAGCCACCTTTGTCGCGACTTCTTCAGCGACCAACCCAAAGATGCTGAGGTCGACACGGCTATGCCAAAGAGGTTCTACACTTGTCACTTCACTTATTACTCCACATTCATGTCGATCCATTAGGGCTATTTTGGTTCAAAGGAAAAGTGAAGGAAAAACATAGCAATAGGAAATTTTCCTATGGTCCTCCACTATTCAACTATTCATGCATTTGGTTGAAAGGAATGGAGCAAAACATCCACCTGGGCTTACATTTTAAAATCCTATGCATGAAAACAAGTCTAAGTGCATTAGTGGCAGAATAACATTCTAACTATACACATTTTCATATGGTTTCACTTTAATTTGGCCATGTTTCTTTGCATTCCTTTGCTCTTCCAATTCCAATGAAGCAAACACCAAGTTGACAGATATCATGTGTTTACAAATGCTCTATTTCCCACGTGCATTCCTATCCATTTCCGGTGTTTTTCCTATCCCTGCATTTTTAGAGTCCTGCAAGCCAAAGGAGTCCTTATAGAATTACTTCAGCTACAGATAGGTGTCAAATAAAACATTGTGTGGTTTGTCCCGCTCTTGCCGTGACATCGTCCAGCTCACCTGAGCTGCTGCACCAATAGAAGCGTCCACCATACCAGACATCATGACTCCCGACCGTCTTTCGCCGCCTCAGATCTCCTTCCCTACCGCCGGCACCCACCGCAACTACATCACCATCATCGACTCAGCAGATGAACTTGAGGAGTACACGGGTCCGCAAGGGAGGTCGCACTCTCTTGTTTTTGCATATGTTATGCATTGCTTAATATGACACTAGTAGAAAAATGACTTTTAGTACCGGTTCTGGAAACTGGCACTAAAGGGTGGGGACTAAAGGTCCCCCCTTTAGTCCCGGTTCAACACGAACCGGGACCAAAGCCCCACCACGTGGCATGAGGCGCACCATGGTCTGGGAACTAAAGGATATATTTATTTTGAAATAAAGCAAAAATAGCCCGCCTACTAGGCCGGCACGGCCTGCATAAGACTAAAAACCCAACCTCTAGTTGGACCAGGATGCAAGCCCGTACGGCCCAGTAGGCCCCACAGGACAGAAGACTTGCAATAGGCCCACAAAGGCCTGCTTAGAGAGGAGCTCAACACGGTAGCCGCGGTGGGGGCTTATAAACCGGTGCGAGCTCCTGTCAACTAGTGAGGCAAGACTAAACATTGTGCACTATGGGTGGCAGCTCACCACCTTTAGTACCGGTTGGTGGCTCCAACCGATACTAAAGGGGGGGTCTTTAGTACCGGTTGGAGCCACCAACCCGTATTAAAGGACATGACCCCTTTAGTACCGTTTGGAGCCACCAACCGGTACAAAAGGTCACAAATGAACAGGACTAATGCATAGCCGTTCGAACCAGGACTAATGGTACCATTAGTGTCGTTTCATTTACAAATCGAGACTAATGTGTCTCACGTAAAGTAGTTTTTCTACTAGTGTTACCTGCTACTTTATCATCCTGTTCACCTCTTAGACTCCAAGTCAGGTCAAAATTAATGTTCAAACTTGAGTTTTAAAATGCTTGTGGGGCATGTATCGAGGCAGCAATGAATAGTGTCTCTATCTATTATCTGGTTCACCTAGGGTATGTCTATGTTGTTCATCTCGGGTGGGAAACAAACAGTAAAGCAATCATCATCTGCCTTTTCTATTAATTAAAGCTATCATCAGCCTGGTATCATCATTTTTGGATTTATTCACCGGTTGTTACCATCACTCTAGATTTCTGCATGCTCTCCTTACATAATCTCACTATTTTTACATGTGCATGTCAGATATTGTACACAATCATGTTGAACATGTAGACAAAAAGAGAAGAGTTTTGCGCGGCAATACAATGTCATGCAGCATCGCTCCATGGTGGGTGCAATGGAAAACCCTTTCCCCTCCTCCAGATTGTAATCCTAAGAAGATAACTATTCAGAGGCGGATTCAGAAAGAGCTGACTACTCCTATTTACCCCCTGTGGTGTTTGCTCTAACTTGGCATGATGATGTTGGTCATATCATGCATATGTTGCCTTGTACTGCTTACTTTTGACATCCTTTTGACATCATATATGTCATCTGCTTAGTTTAGACGTGTTTTGTAATGCTACCTGTTTAGTTTCTATATCATATATGCGAATTATGCAATCTCATCTTTTTTAGCCATCCATAATATATGTGAAATATGCAATGCCATCCTATTTAGCCAGGGATCATATATTTAAATTATATCTTGCCATTATTTTTCTTCATTACATTTCCATTTGTCAACAATGTTTGTATATTCAACTACTCTTCCTGTGAATCAGCCATTTGAGTGGGTGATGGAAAAATCTGGAGTGAAAACAAGTTCTTTAGAGGAGACAAGTGCTACCCGTCGAAGCAGATCTCTTGCTAGGTCTAGATAGCTCCTCAAAGATGGATTCAGAGATAGATGACCAGTCCTATTCCCCCACCGATGTATATGCTCTAACCTGGCACGGTTATACTGCTGATATCAAGCATATGGTGTCTTGCATTACATAGCTTAGACATCATATAGACAATGTTCAACACCATCACTACAAAAAAATGCACTCCAGTGATGATACGTGTTTGTCACAGTAGGTCACGTTTCTGTCATGCATGTACATCCATGACAATTTTATGACAGAATCAAGATAGTCATACATGTGTTGTCGTAGAAGTGTTCCATGACATTACCAAAATTATCATCACGGAAGTGTCCACTTCCATGACGATAAATGGCGCAACATGAAAATGCTTTCGTCAAGGATGACCGACACGTGGCATCCACCGTAACGGGTCACCGTTAAGCTATCGGGTCCGGTTTTGGATCCGATAACCCATTAACAGCCCTGACCAATGAGGATTTTCCACGTGTAAAATTCTCATTGGCCGAAGGAAACACATGTTGGCTCATCGTTGGGACAGATGTCATCCACTCATTGGATAGGAGGCGCCTATGATAGGTAGACACATGGCACAGCCCAACAATTGCCCATTCCGGTGAAAAAGGCCGGCCCAGCAAAATTAGTAGGCCGGCCCATATAAGGCCTACTTGTGTCAGGTCCATTTAAGCCCACGACCCATACGAGATGTGCCAATTCGGCCCGTCATAGGCCCGTTAAAGATTCGACACCATTGCAGCCCATCGTCAGTTCGAGCCCGTTAACATCCCGCTATATATTTGGGCTCAATATCGGCCCGATGTGATTTCGGCCTGTTAACGACCCATTCAATGGATGGGCCAATTTTCAGGATGTACATCTTTTGGCCTTTTAGTGACCCATTTAAGTGTTGGGCTAATTTCCGGCCCGGTGTGTCTTTTAGCCTATTGACGGCCCATAAATGAGTTGGGCCATTTGTAGTCGGACCTGAGTTTTGGCCTTTTAGCGATCCATTTAAGTGTCGGGCCAATTCCCGGCCTGGTGTGTCTTTCAGCCTGTTGACGACCCATAAATGAGTTGGGCCATTTTGTAGTCGGACCTGAGTTTTGGCCTTTTAACGGCCCATGCTCTTCATGTTCCAATACCAGCCCGGTTTCTCTTTCGGCCTGCTAAAGGCCCACAACACAGTTGGGCCATTTACAGTACGACCTGACTTTCGGCCTCTTAGCTCCCCATGCTCGTCATGGTCCAGTACGAGCCCGTTGTCTCTTTCGGCCTGCTAAAGGCCCACAGTATAGTTGGGCCATATGTAGCCCGACCTTAGTAACGACCTATTAACCGCCCGTGAAATCAATTGGGCCCACCTGTTGCCCACTTCGATGTCGGCCTATTAACGACTCAGGAGGTAAGACGGCTGACCATTAACTTTCGTCCTGGTAACAGCCCATTAACTTAATGGGCCCACTAAAGTTTGTACATGTCTTTAGACCAAATTAGATAATTTGAGCCCATTACGACGAGCAATTATGCACATGATCAAAACCGATCAAGCAAAGGTACGACATACAGGGAAAAACATTGCACATCCAGCATATATTACAGGAAATTACATCCACTAGGTAATCAAAGATTGATGCCAGTGCTAATAAATGAATAGAACCTAACGATCTACAACGTCACAATCTGCAACCTCAGCGCGGATGACGCCCATAAGCATGTGGGAAAGTTCTTGCTGCATTGCTACACTGTCTCTGAAAACATTGATCAGTTGTCATTGCACATGAATGTGCACCTCTGATTCCTCCAGCATTTCCATCATTGCTTCAGCCATTAATTAGTTCGCAAACATACGTTTTTTCCGTTGCATTCGAGATAGAGGAAACTGAACAGATTCAGATGGCGATTTTGGCAGGCTTGTATTATTGATAGTGGAGAGTGTCTCGACCACTGCATCATAACATAAATTAGGAGGGGAACCGAACAGATTAATCATGAGTTATTGCTATATTACCTGGCCTAGATTTATTAGAAAAACAATGGGGTTGCCTTGCTGTTTTTAGAGTTTGTCTTCTTATCTTTAGCAGCCTGCACCAAATTAACACACTAGCATTGCTATCATTGGCCAAGCCAGATAATAGGAAAGCAACATTGACACAACGAACGTTTGGGCAACTAGCCTACACCAAATTAACACAATATGTCACAACTATCATCAGCCAGGTAAGGTAATACAAAAGCAACATTGACACAATGAATGAATGGGCAACCAAAGCAGCACTACAATTCAGTATTGTGCATGACATGAGATAGTACACTCATGCAACTCAGTATGCAAAACTACCAGGTAGTTTTCCTTACAAAAATCAACATTGGCGCCTTTAACATTTTGCTAAACTAATTTTAGATCAGATAAAGGTTGGATTCACGCCGATTAACAAAATACATGCTGATGTAAAAATATAGTGATATACAACATGTACTTACATTAGCATTGGAGCATAGAGAATTCCCGCAAGATATTTTCCTCGAATACGATCCCAATGGAGGAAGTCTTCTATCATTTAACCTTACTTTCTAAAAGAGAGATGGGTAAGAAACATGTAGAAAATATGATCAGAATGCTATAAAATTTCATGATGCGAGGATATGTGGACGCTTCTTAGAATGGAGTTGACATTCTTTTGCTGAACTGGAGCGGACTAGTTCTTTGGCCACTGGAATCTGCTTATTATCAGTGGGAGTTGGATGTCTCTGTGCTGGAGCAGTATCTATGAAAACTGGAGTTGGTTTATTATCTCCTGGCATTTGGATCTTTTGTAAAGACCTGGTTTGTAACCCTTCAGATTCTAACATAGCCGTCTTCCCCTTGCATGCCTTATATAGAAGAATGGTGCTTCAATTATAAAACATGCTACAACAGAGATGGAATAGGTACTGAAGAATAGAAAGGCATGACATATTGACATGTATTCCCTCCATCCAAAAATAAATGGATGGGTCTAGGCGTATTTCAGTTCTAGATACATCCAGTTTTATCCATTCTGTGACATGTAATCCGGACGGAGGGAGTATTGTCGGGGTTATCTCGCGGGCGGGTTCGCGAGACGACAGATGCCATGAGGTGGCTTGTGGTGAGGGAAAGACTGCTTTGGAGGTCAAGGGACAGGATTGGGCAAACAGCACGCGGTGATTTACCCAGATTCGGAGCTCTCCGGAGAGATAATACTTGTACTGCTGCATGTCTGAATATATATATGCGGTGTACATGTCGGGTAATACAAAGTTGCTCCTGGAGCTGTATCTGAGAGCGGGTAGAAGAGAGCTGCGTGCTCATCTGCTAATACATGTGTGGCGCGAGTGGCCTTGTGGCCGTATGAGTGTGTGCCCATCGAGCCATTGTGGCCGTGGGAATGGATGGATGGGTGGCTAGCTAGCTCGCTTGCTAGCTACCTTGTGTGCGTGAGGGTCTTGCCCCTGGATAGATGGATGGATGGGTGGCTTTGTAGTGTGAGCTAGAGTTGGGTGTAAGCTAGGTGTACATGGGTGTGTGCTTGGGATGTAAGCTAGTGTAGCTCACATCCCAAGCCGTGTGTAGCTTGGGAGCTAGGCTAAGTTTGGTCCCTGGGGCATTTTATAAATCAATGCCCGGGGACAAAGTACACTGTAGATGATGCTGTGTGTGGCGAGTGAACAGTATGGCCGTCTTGTCGGTGTCGCGGTTGACTTCGCGTAGCGGGCCAGCTGGAGCAGCCGGACAGGGACCCGGCCGGGCGGCCGGGTTGAGGAGTCCGGCCGGGTTGACAGACTTGGCCGGGTTGAGCAATCCGGCCAAGTGCGAGTCGGATTAAGGGGCATTGCTGGCACCGATGTTTTTGAAGCGTGTTCGCCGTCTTGGGCCTACCCGGGGGTCATCCCCCCAACAGTAGCCTCCGAGCCTTCGGGCAACATGGAAAAGTTGCGTAGAGGGTTTTTAGCGGGCGTCGATGAAGCAGTAGATGCCGGTTGTAGCCGGCGACGGGCGTCCAACAGGCACGGTGTGTTCCGGGTGGGGGCGCGCGAGCGCATCCATCGGGTGTAGCCTCCGAGCCTCCGGGCAACTTGGAAAAGTTGCGCGGAGGATCTTGCCATTGTTGAAGAAGCCGACGGTGATGTCGAGGGTGCCGGGCGCGGACACGGAGTCCGCCGGCTGAGTGGGGGCACGCGAGCGCACCCACTGGGTGTAGCCTCCGAGCCTCCGGACAACTTGGAAATGTTGCGCGCAGGGTCTTGCTGTTGATGATGAAGCCGATGATGACGTCGAGGTTGCCGGGCGCGGAGACGGAGTCCGCCGGCTGGGGGCATGGGGCCCTGCCGGGCGCGGACGCGGAGTCCACGGGCTGAGTGGGGGAGCGCGAGCGCACCCACTGGGTGTAGCCTCCAAGCCTCGGGGCGACTCGAAGAGTCAACCGGAGGGTATTGCTGTTGATGTGGACAGCGGCGATGAAAATGCCGGTTGCGGCCGGCGTCGGGTACGCAACCCACGTGTAGCCTCCGAGCCTCCGGGTGAGGAGGTGGTTCCCTATGGCGATGATCGTGCAAAAGACAAGGTTAGTCCGCGCAGATATATGAAATGTTTGCTTTCAGCATTGAAAGTTTGTTTCGTCCGAGCCCCCTTCAGTCTTTTTCATGTCCCCTCCGCTCTTTGGCTTTGCCTCTTGTTAGCTAGACAGCTCGGAGCCGGCCTCTAGCTGTTACGAAGAGTGGCCGTGGAGCGAAGCGTACTGTACTCGGACTACAGGAGCAGATTCGACCGAGTAGATACTCATAAAGGAAACGACCGGGTTGCCCAAGCCGTCTTCTCCCGGACGTTTTTCACGTGGGGTGACCTCCAGCTTTTGCTCTCGCTTGCCGGACAGCTGCGCTGCGGTTTGTGGCTGAGACTGGACCTTCAGTACTGTATGCGCTACTAAGCCGTCTACGGGAACGAACGTATCGGGCTGAGCGGCCAGCCTCCCGGCGAGACTAGCTGGCGCCGGGGCGAACAGTAGTGTAACTGTAATAAAGGCGAAGGTGGTTCCCGAGCGTCACTCGAGGTTATCCGGGTTTGCGTGTGATGCAAAAATAAGCGGGTGAGGAGCTCCTCACATTGATTTTCCTGTAGACGAGGTGCAGCCGGCGCAGCTTGGCGTTATCACGCCGACACACCCACCGCGTGTAGCCTTCGAGCCTCCGGGTGCTCGAAGGTGGTCCAGCCGGTCGGCCTGGCACGGCCGACCAGGCGGCGGAGCGGGATGCAGCTGAGCCGGCTTGGCACAGCCGGCGATGCGTCGAGGCGGGAGGGCTCTCCAGCCGGCCCGATGTCGAAGTAGGCGGGCAGGCCAGCAAGCCACTCGGGTGTAGCTCGTGGTCTTTTTCTTCTTTTATCCAGCAGCATTTTTTTTTCAGCCGGCTCTTTTTTTTACATAGCCGAGTTCAACTTCCTTTTTCTCTGTATCTCTCTACAGAACGGGACTCAGCCGAAGCGGAGCAGGGGAGCGAGCGCTCGTGCGCGGGGCGAGCCGGCCGCGGGGGAAGCCGGAGGCGGAGCAAAGCTGGGCGGGGATGCCGGACCCGGCGGGCGCGCGGACCTGACCGCGGGCTGAGCCGGAGTCGGAGCCGGCGGGTGCGGGGCCGCAAGAGCCAACGGCGGATCCGGCCGAGCTGGCAAGCGCGTGGAGGTGCAGGATGCCGGGGCCGGGTCGGAGCACCTGGCCTCGGGCGGAGGCGAAGCTGGTGGGAGGCACAGTCGACCCGCAGCCGGCCCAGGCCGGGCGAGCGGAGGCGGGGGAAGCCGGCCGCCGGGGCGCGGGCGCGGAGCCGGCACGGAGGCTTGCTGGGGCGGCGAGCTAGACAGCCGGCGCGGGAAGCCGGGGGCAGGAGGCCGGAGTCGGTGTCAGTCCGGCGCAACCCGGCGCAAGGCGGGGCCGGAGCCGGCTGGGCGGACGGACGGCGACCCGGAGCCGGCCCGGGGTTGGAGCGGCGCGCCGGGATGCGGCCGCGAGCCAGCGTTGCCGGGTCGCGGGATGCTGGCGTGGCCGGGTCGCGCGAAGCCGGCGAGCGAGCACGACCGAGTCGGAGGAGGGAAACCGGACCCGGACCCGGTGATGTGCGGGAGGACGGCCAGGTTGAAGACGAGGCCGGCGGGCGGGGCACCGAGCCGGAGGCGGCGAGGGGCGTGGCAGCCAAGGGGCGGCCGGCGGCGCGGGAGCCGGACCCGGCGTGGGGCGGCCGAGTTGATGCGGGGAGCTGGACCCGGCGCTGCGGAAGCCGGAGCGGGGTACCCGGCTGGCGCGGACGTCTCGACGCGGCGCGCGGGGGCGGCCGAAGCCCGTGAGACGAGGCCGAGCTCAGCGGGGTCCAACGACGGGGGGCGTGCGAGGCGCGGATTCGTGTGTATGGAGCCGCGCAGCCGGAGGAGCAGGCCGTCACGGGGCGTGGAGGCGTGGTTGGCTGGAGACGACGAGGAGGTCGCCGGGGCAGGCGACAACGGCACCGAAGGCCCTCGGTTGGTGGAGCCAGCGGTGGAAGGAGGCGTAGGAGGCCTCTGGTGGCTGTGACTGCAGCGGGGCAGCGAGAGCAGAGAGCCGAGGCTGGGGTGGCGTGGAAGCTGCAGGGCAGCAGCGGTGTGGCCCGCGGCGGTGCAGGAGGACGGGCGGCTGCGCCGGTCGAGGAGCAGGCACTCAGCCGCTGCTGGTGCTCGGGGTGGAGGCGGGTGAAGCAGCCAAGGACGCAGTAGGAGCAGCTACGGCAAGGCAGCAGTGCCATGGATTTTGGAAGTGTATGGGCAAGTACCCGACTTGCATCGGACTGAATTATGTGTACTGTCTGAAAAATGTACGAGGATTATCTGGTTTCCTTCTGGGAAGTGTATGACCATGGTTTTGGCGGTGCATGGCCTTTGTACAGGAAGCATCTAACCATTATCGGCCATTGCCTCGGAGGAGCAAACGGAGCAGCATAGAGGAGAGCGGACGCGAGCGGCACGCGGATGGATGCGGCCGACCGAAGAAGGCGGCGCGGCGCGCACGGGCGGACGGCCGACATTGCAGCGGTGGTGACAAAGAGGCCGAGGCCGACGACGAGAACGCGCCGTCCCGCGCGGTCGCTCTGGGGCAGGTCGATGTCGAGCACCCGAGCGCTACCGGAGAGACGGCGCGACGCCGTGGTGGAGATGACGAAGAGGGCGATGCCAACGACGGGGACGCGCCGTCCCGCGCGGCTGCTCTGGGGCGGGTTGAAGTAGAGCCCCTGAGCGCTACCGGAGGGACGACGGCGACGTTGCGATGATGACGAAGAAGATGGTCCCGCCGGACCATGGTTCCGCGGCAGCTGTGGTATCATAGTACGCCCCACGGTGGGCGCCAACTGTCGGGGTTATCTCGCGGGCGGGTTCGCGAGACGACAGATGCCACGAGGTGGCTTGTGGTGAGGGCAAGACTGCTTTGGAGGTCAAGGGACGGGATTGGGCAAACAACACATGGTGATTTACTCAGCTTCGGAGCTCTCTGGAGAGATAATACTCCTACTGCTGCATGTCTAAATATATATATGCGGTGTACATGTCGGGTAGTACAAAGTTGCTCCTGAAACTGTATCTGAGAGCGGGTAGAAGAGAGCTGCGTGCTCATCTGCTAATACATGTATGGCGCGAGTGGCCTTGTGGCCATATGAGTGTGTGCCCATCGAGCCATTGTGGCCGTGGGAATGGATGGATGGGTGGCTAGCTAGCTCGCTTGCTAGCTAGCTTGTGTGCGTGAGGGTCTTGCCCCCTGGATGGATGGATGGATGGGTGGCTTTGTAGTGTGAGCTAGCTTTGGGTGTAAGCTAGGTGGACATGGGTGTGTGCTTGGGATGTAAGCTAGTGTAGCTTACATCCCAAGCCGTGTGTAGCTTGGGAGCAAGGCTAAGTTTGGTCCTTGGGGCATTTTATAAATCAATGCCTGGGAACAAAGTACACTGTAGATGATGTTGTGTGTGACGACTGAACAGTATGGCCGTCTTGTCGGTGTCGCGGTTGACTTCGCGTAGCGGGCCGGCTGGAGCAGCCGGACAGGGACCCGGACGGGCGGCCAGGTTGAGGAGTCCAGCCGGGTTGACAGACTTGGCCGGGTTGAGCAACCCGGCCAAGTGCGAGCCGGATTAAGGGGCGTTGCTGGCCCCGATGTTTTTGAAGCATGTTCGCCGTCTTGGGCCTGCCCGGGGGTCATCCCCCCGACAATTATGATGTAAGAGCTATGGATACGACAGGACAACAGTGTAAAAAAACACTACTTGAATGTAAAACTGTATGCGAGCAGAAAACATGCAGAAAAACATGAAGGCAACATATGCATGTATGATTAGGAAACTAAGATGTCATTGCAAGAGACCACTAGAACAACACTTCAATGTAGAAAAAGAACATGGTATGGTAGACAAATGAAGTACATACTGATGAATAACAATGCAGAAGATACTCAGAAGCATGATGTCCAAACTAAACAGATGGCATTGCGATGGAGTAGAATGACAGTACTTGAATTTGAAAACATGTTATCATGAATGGAATAGGTACTGAAAAACAGGAAGGCATGCCATATTTACATGCATGATCAGCAGGCTAAGCACAAGGCATTGCAACAGAGTTGATGCACTCTAGGGCATTATATGCATGTTGTATCCATATCAAGGGCCAGTAAGAGCAAGGACCTTGTGGGGTGAATAGGATTCATCATCTCTCTGCAAGTCTTGTGAAGAACTGCCTTTACATGTTCCATCATATTGGGTATCATTGACGTCAAGTTTGTTGGTCATTACATTGCTCCGTGAGGTTCTTGTGCATAAATCGGTGTGTGTAATTATATCTGACATGCATGGAAGACAACTAGTAGTTATATTTATGTAATGAGTGCTTGTAGGAGACGACATAAATAGTAGGAATGGGGTTAAGTAGCAGCAACAAGTCTCAAAAACTAAAGGGAGAACACATATGAAAGCTACAAAATATGTATTGTTTGTACTCGAGATTAACTAGATGGCACACAAAAGTATTAAAGAACAACATAGGTAATACTAGAAGTGGTATAATACTATAATCACCAGCCTTTGGGATAGCATTGGTTGATGGATGATAACTATGGAATAGTGTTAACTAAAGAACAAGTCTCTTAGCTGAACTATGGAACAACGTTAACTTTTGAAGAAGACCCGTAAGAGATCAACATGAATATACAGTGAAATGAGATAATCTATTTTCCATGCTTAGATGAATAACAAAGCCATAAATGTTGCACACAAGTAAGATGAGGGTACAACCTATCTGGCCGCCATCCATAGGAGTGAGCATCATGTGCTGACTTGTCGATGGCCCTGCAGCTGTTGTGGCTGTCCATGTCGGGCATGCGCATTCGATGCAGGGAACTGTTGAGTGGGGACTATAGCTCCCTTCTGGTGTATGCTTCCCTTATTGGAGCAGCTGCGGTGAGTCGGAAGACGGTGTGGCTGAAGATGTAGAAAACACATAATGTTAAGAACGATACATCTCTTTGATCTGAAGAAATACCCTAAGAGATCAACAGCAAGGTACGAGAGTGGTCACACGTCTGTTGACTAAAGACTAAATCGGGGTCACGTGATTTTATTTTATTTTGGTCTTGTCCGATCTATGCTGGATGGCTTGATGGCCGTCTTGTGCCTCCCGGCTGACACTGTTTGGAATCTTCCCTGAAGAGCCAGCGACCAACTGTAGAGCAGCCTGCCTCCGTTGTCCGTGGCCCCGACCAAAACCCCGCTCCCCAACCCACCGCACTGCCGTGGTTGCGCTGCCCCCAGGCCAATCCACAAAGACTCGCCGTCATCCAGATCTGGGGGCAGCAGTACCTTCAACCCACGCAACTCGAAGATAGCAATCTAAGCGTTGCTTCCGCGGCGAACTTGCACCCCCGCACCCTTACGTTAGACACCAGCCAACCAGCAGCCTAGGAGCTCCGCCGCCTCGAGGGGTGCTGCTTCCCGTTGGGAATCGATTGGCCCAGAATAAAAATTCAGAAAACTGTCATCTAAATAAAGTAATTTGAGATGAGGGTGTGACCTATCTGGCGGCACGGTGAAGTAGGCAGCTCCAGCTGTCGCATCGGTGAGGCCAGCGCGGTTGCCGTGGCGATCGGCGGCAGGGAAGCAAAGATGCTGCGACGGTCGACAGCTACGGGAAAGCAGCGCCGGGGCTCTGGACAAATCCGAAGTTGGAGCCGCTCCGGAGCCGTGAACAACGACAGGGGTGAATCGACTCCGGTATGGTTCACGTGGCCGTCGTCGAGGCAACTCTAGCAGCATGGAGTAAGAGGCACATGGCCCAGTGCACGATGGCAAATGGACATCGTCTCTGGCATTAGGGAGGAGGGAGGCTGTAAATTTGGTGCGGTGGGGGCGCGATGGAGGAGGGGCTGAGGTTTCGCATTTCGGGAGAAGGGAGCTCCCGGGGAGAAGGTGATTTGGCACCCACGAGGTATGAATGGGGAGGGAATTGGGAGGGAAGTGGAACCATGTCTTACGGACGCATTTGTCTGAAATGTGGGGGGGGGGGAGTTACATTCCGACCCCTGCCTTTAGGCTTCTCAGCTTGGGTCTGTGTACGGAGGGTCGGGGATAGTAGAGTAACTTTGCTTCTCCCCAAATAGAGGGCGCGAGCGATTTCAAGCGAGGAGGGCGTGTTTTGAAATATAGCGGGCGCGAGCGATTTCAGGCGAGGAGAGGGTGTTTTGAAATAGTGGGCGTGAGCTATTTCGGGCGAGGAGAGGGTGTTTTGCCGACCATGGTTTATGAATTATTCGGCACATGTCATTTCGGCCGAGGAGAAGGTGCGCTTAGATGAAGTTACGAACCTACCCTCGATGTACAACGGGCCAATTGATATGTGTCCCACATAGGCCGGTAATTTCGCGTCTCCCATTTATTTGCTCGGGCGAATTCCACCGAGCAGAGGGTGTTTAACGGTTCGTTCAAATTTTAGGAGAACGAGCATCCACGTCTACCTTACCAAGTCGATTCGAATCAAATTTTGAAATATTAGCTTGCCACTTCTTTTTTAGATGGAGAGATGATGCTCGGGAGTAATGTGTTTTTACATGCTCGTTGCTAGCGATTTACTATATGACAAGTAGTTGACCCACTCAAAAACGGGAATCAAACCCAAAATGAAATATCTTGATTCAATGAAATAGCTCGTTCACCAGGTCAAAATAGTGAACTAAATCCAAAATTGAACACCTCAACCGAGTAGCATGTTGTATAGTATTATAGTACTCCATGAGCATGTTGAAAGTCAAATTAATGAACTTGTTTGATATACACATATCTCCGTTCATGTGTGGATTGCAGACAATTTGTTCTCCAATTTAAATATTTGAATGCAAGTTTATATCGAAACATGGTTTATATCAGCCTTTGATGCATAAAACGTGACCTCCCCCTCTCCCGTCCTCCTGCTCTCTCTCGCTCGCCGACAATCTTAAATTCTGTCGCACGCATCCAACACACAAACCTTGTCGGTCCCTCTCCATCTCTTTGTCTCTCTCTTTGTGTGTGTGTGGGGGGGGGGGGACTTTCTCGTTTGCATGCATATATACTCCAGTCTGCATCTATAGGTCTCTCTCGCACACTATGTACGATTCTCTAGTCCAAGCTAAATATCTTGGGTGCACTCATCGTACGCACAAAAATTCCTTGGCTCATTGCCCGTAACTCTCTCACACACCACTCTATCGTCTCGGAGCTCTTCCCTCTCTCTCTCAAACTCTCCATCTACCTGGGTCACACATACACATGCATATGTCACTCGCACTCGATAGACCCATCAAAAATTGTATCTCTCTCCCTCGTTCTCTCTCCATCTCACACGCACACACACACAATCTCATGCCTAGCGAAGTATGATGGTCTCTCACTCAATTGTAGGCACACGCAGTCCCCCTATATGTATATGACTAGCTAATATTAGTCTTTATCACAAACATGTGCATGTCTATCTCGATTTCTCTCGGGGCATCTTTCTATCGTGCACGCACCTCCCTCGATCTCCCACCCATATAGTCCCATCACGATCTCGAGGGGATCTCTCTATCACAAACACACCCTCTCTCCCTCCCCATGCGTCCATGTTCTCCATGTGTCCCTCTCGACCTTTGTTCCTTGTTGGCCAGACCTTTATTGGACATGTGCTATAGGGGTGTCTCTCTCCATTGCAAACAATCACGCACTAGCTATCTTCGTGTATCTCCTCACCTCGCCTTTCTATCTCGGAGATGCATGCGTGATATGTTTGCATAAGAAACGAAAAAACACACACACTCTCTCTCTAATTTATCGTTTGTTGTCACTTTCTCTTTCGCACACATACACTTTTTCCACACTCACTCATTCTCCTTCACACACACTTGATCTCTCTCGACTTAGGCACTCTCTTCGATCCATAGCATATAGATTTATTGAAAAGTCAAACATCACAAAGTTTGACCATGTACGTGGAGAAAAACATTTACATCTAGAACGGCAAACATATACCATTAGATTCACCATGAGATGTAGTTTTGTATGATGTACCTTTGGTATTGTAGATATAAATAACATTTGCGTAAACCTGATCAAAGTTTCAAAAGTTCGACTTCTAAAAAATTTACATGAACTGCATTATCGAGCGGATGGAATATCTCTTTCCCCATCTCAGCTATCTGACGCACCACTCAGCCTTATCGAGGCTCCTCTATATCTCTCAAACTTTATATCTCCCTGGTTCACACATACACATGTCTCGTTCACGCTACATATATACCCACCCAACACTCTCCGCCCTTGTTCTCTCTCTAGGTGACACGCACCTTCCTAAGTACCATAATCCCTCACGCCATCATAGGCGCACGCAGTCCCCCCTAAGTATGATTATCTCTCACTAGCCATCAGGAACACACGTATTGTCTCCTTCCATCCATACGTCTATCTCGATATCTCTCGGGGTATCTTCTATCACGCACACACCTTGTCACTCGATCTCCCACCCATGTAGTCCCATCACGATCTCCATGGGATCTCTCTATGACAAACATACACTCTCTCCTCCCCATGTCTGCATTTTCTCCGTACATCTCTCTTGACCTCTCTCCCTTGTTTGTCAGACCCCTCTTGGCCACGTGCTAGGGGTCTTTCTCTCTCGGTTGCAAACAACCACACACTATCTCCTCACCTTGCTTCCGTTGTCGAAGATGCATGTGTGATATGTTTGCATAAGACACACATGCTTTTTCTCTACTTTTATCGTGTGTTGTCCATGTCTCTTTCACACACGCACACACACTTTTTTCACTCACTCTTTATATTTCTCTCTCTCTCTATCTATCTCTCTAGTTAGGGACTCTCTCACGTCCATAAGCATATGGATGTTTTGAAAATTCAAACGTCAGAAAAGTTTGACCAGGTATATGTGGAGAAAAACATTTACATCTAGAACGATCATTAGATTCATCACAACATGTACTTACTTCATACTATCATTTATCTTTGGTATTGTAGATATAAGTAATTTATTTATAAACTTGGTCAAAGTTTCAAAAGTTTGACTTTAAAAAAAATGTTGGCACTACATTTAGCTCTTTCTCTCTCTCTCTCTGCTATCTCTCATGGGCCTCCCCTCTCACTCGAACTCTCTATACTGATGGATTATACGCTCACTGTGTCAGCGTATAGTTCCATATATTGTTTAGTTAGCCGGTCAACCAGTCCACATGCTGCCTTGTAAACTCGTATTCTCTATCTTCGTGTGCTGGCCCATGTGGCAGTGGGTGAAAATAAGAAACTAGAGGCCCATCTGACATGCGGTAAAGTAAACAAAGTTGAAACCACTCGAGGTAGCACCCCGCATGCTAGTAAGTTGAGGGCGCATTGAGGACACACTTCTTCCGCGTGAAGGATGCACTCACGCACAATTCACCACTGCGCGGAGGCATGCTCAAAAGGACGCACTCACGCACACGCAGCAGGCCCTCCACTATGTAGGCCAAAACACGTGCCAAATTCACTTGTGATGCATTTGGCATCGATGCCCCTCCATTGCTCACCTGCTGCCCCAATCTGGATCACCTACTTTGCTCCGGTGCCAAATTAACTCACGCGATGAAAAAACACTTGCATAGGAGAGAAAGAGGACTGAGGCAATAAAAAACACTTCTCTGGGAGAGTGAGAGGCTGGTGTAGTTGGTTTGATTGATTTGTTTATACATGTGGGTCTGTGTGCACAGTGGTGCCAACTCTCTCACATCACGAGAGCGGTGCCAAAATCTTTTGATTTGACATCGATGCATATTATGTGGCATACTTTTGAGAAATATGGCATCGGCCACATAGTGGAAGGCAACAAATGCCCAAGGTCTTCACGTGCTCCTAGGTAAATGAGAGGAAAGAGAAAGAGAGAGAGAGAGAGAGAGAGAGAGAGAGAGAGTGAAAAAATATCACTAGCCAGCCAACCCTATCGTATGAGCGAATGATATTGGTACCTCTTCATGACATGACTGTTGGGGAATGTAGTAATTTCAAAAAAATTCCTACGCACACGCAAGATCATGGTGATGCATAGCAACGAGATGGGAGATTGTTGTCCACATACCCTCGTAGACCGAAAGCAGAAGCATTAGAACAACGCGATTGATGTAGTCGTACGCCTTCACGGCCCGACTGATCAAGCACCGAAACTACGACACCTCCGAGTTCTAGCACACGTTCAGCTCGATGACGTCCCTCGGACTCCGATTCAACCGAGTGTAGAGGGAGAGTTCCGACAGCATGACGGCGTGGTGACGATCTTGATGTTCTACCGTTGCAGGGCTTCGCCTAAGCACTACTACAATATTATCGAGGAGGACTTTGGTGGAGGGGGGCACCACACACGGCTAAGAGATCAAGAGATCAATTATTGGGTCTAGAGGTGCCCCCCTGCCCCCGTATATAAAGGAGCAAGGGGGGCGGCCTAGGAGGGGGTGTCGGTGTCAAAACCAGCGGATCTCGGGTAGGGGGTCCCGAGTTGTGTGTCTAAGGCTGATGGTAACAGGAGGCAAGGGACACAATGTTTACCTAGGTTCAGGCCCTCTCGATGGAGGTAAAACCCTACTTCCTGCTTGATTAATATTGATGATATGAGTAGTACAAGAGTTGATCTACCACGAGATTGTAGAGGCTAAACCCTAGAAGCTAGCCTATGATGATTATGATTCTGATCATGCCTCTAAGGACTAAACCCTCCGGTTTATATAGACACCGGAGGGGGCTAGAGTTTACATGGAGTTGGTTACAAAGAAGGAGATATAATATCCGGATCGCCAAGCTTGTCTTCCACGCAAAGGAGAGTCCCATCCGGACACATGACAAACTCTCGAGTCTTGTATCTTCACGGTCCTACAGTCCGGCCAAAGTATATAGTCTGGCTGTTCGGATACCCCCTAATCCAGGACTCCCTTAGTAGCCCCTGAACCAGGCTTCAATGATGATGAGTCCGGCGCGTAGTTTTGTTTCGGCATTGCAAGGCGGGTTCCATCTCCGAATACTCCAAAGTAATTATCGAACACTTAGACCATGTCCGGATCTGCAAGATGATCTTCACATACCACCGTAGAGAGCATAGCATAAATCTGATCTGCTAGCAATTTTTGTATGTCGTGCCCCTGCATCGTGGCCCTTCCCAACACGAACCGGTTTTTCCTTAGTCCACTTCGATACGCGTTGCGAGGTAGTTTTATTGGAACGCCCTTCCAAAGCAGAGATCGTGTTCCCCTTATTATGGGATCTTCCACCAATACAGGCGTGTGCAACCCCACGACATCTGTTGGTATGACTCCGTGTTTTTAGATAAGTCTCAAGCGGTCACGCTGAGGACTCTTGATATTCACCCCCCTTTATAAAGGGGCCGAGGCCTATACCTCTTTTCCACCACCCTTGCGCCCTTTCGCATCTCGAGTTCTAACACCCGAGACCCAAACTCAAACACCCCAGATCCTCCAATATGTTCGGATCCAACCCTCAAGGCCAGTGGGTGGCCTCCTCGGTCAAAGAGGTGGACATTGCGAGGCTTAGGGAGGTCGGATATCTGACTGCCGACATCCAGCACAGGCTTCCTGCTCCAGGGTAGGTCATCCCTGAGAGCGTCGTATTTGTTTCTCACTTCCTCCGCGGCTTAGGCCTTACCCTTGATCCCTTTGTGATGGGGCTCATGTTCTTTTACGGGTTGGATTTTCACGATCTAGCTCCGCATGCTATCCTCCATATCTCGTCGTTCATCATTGTGTGAGAGGCTTTTCTCCACGTCACTCCACACTTCGGCTTATGGCTCAAGACCTTCAATGTGAAGCCGAAGATGATTGAGGGGCGACATGCAGAGTGCGGAGGTGCCGTAATAAGCAGGAACGCCGATGGCCCATGGCCGGAGGGTTCTTTCCCAGAGGTATCCGATTTATGGCAGCGGAGGTGGTTTTACGTCATGGCTCCCAGAGATACAAAGTGGGTGGCTGCCCCCGACTTCCGTTCGTGCCCTCCGTCACAACTGGTGTCATGGACCAATGTAGGACAGGAGTGGGGGTATGCTAGTGATGTACAAACACTGCAGAGCCGTATTCGGGAGCTTCTTGAGAGGGACATTAACCTTGTCAGCATAATTCAGGTAATGCTAATCCGACGGATGTTGCCATGCAAACGCCGGCCTCTCTAGATGTGGGAGTTCAATCTAGAGGGTCCGCGGACTGTTCTGCACTTCTTCGGCCTGAGCTCGAACGGATGTGTAAATTATTCTTCGGACCACAAGTAAAGTGTCCGGACACCACTGAGGATGCGGGCCTAAGCTGCAGTCGCCCAGATACCCAAGTAAGTAACCCCGAAACCGAACACTTCGTTTATATTTATCATAATCATTATTCTGAAAGTCCTCCGTTGCCAGGAATGGCTCAGCAAGGTGGAGAGAATCAGGTGTCCGGCGCCACTTCCTGAAGGCTCGCCTAGTCCTACCCTAGCCAAGATGCTTGGCCGGGTGCTTAGCAAAATGCCCTCAGGGAAAGACGAAGGGAAAAACAGAGAAGCCGAACTTCACACACTATGCATCCAAACCGGGGGAATTCACTACAGGAATAAGCTAGTTTGCCGTCAGTGAGGTTCTTTGCCGTCAGCATATCATCGGGGCAGACGACAAAGAGCTATTTTGCCGTCAGTGGATGACGGCAAAGAATGGATGACGGCAAATACATACTTTGCCGTCTGCAAAAGAAATTACAGACGGCAAAAATACTTTGCCGTCTGTACATTTTTTTGTAGACGGCAAATCACATACTTTGCCGTCTGTACATAAAATTGCAGACGGCAAAGTGTCTTTGCCGTCTGTGGTTTTTTTGCAGACGGCAAAGTATGCTCTTTGCCGTCTGTAAATAAAATCGCAGACGACAAAGAGAAAGCACAACCCACGGATCGATCTCACGGATCGATGACGTGGCAGCAGATCCGCGGCCCACCCAAAAATCCCAACCAACGGCCACACCACAACCTCTCTCGCGGCCCCACCACTCACCACGATCCATCCCCACCACAAACCCCTTCGCTCTGCCTTATCCTCTCGCACACCTCTCTCTCTCTCGTACATGTCTCTCTTCTCGCAGGTACCGGCTGCCGCTCACTGGCCCGGCCCTTGCCGCCACTCGCCTCACCGGCCCCGGCCACCGCTCGCCCCACTGCCCCAGCCGCAGCTCCACCACTCGCCGTCCAGACGCCGCCGCGCCCCTGCCTCCTCCCGCCTCTCCATCGGAGCCTGCCACGGCCGACCTCAGCGCTCCTACCCCGTCGCCCCCGTCGGCCGCCGGCTCCGGCCCCGTCCTCCGCAGGCCGCCGGCTCCGTCCCCCGCAGGCTCCCGGCTCCGTCCCCCGGAGGCTCCGGCCGCATCCCCCGCAGGCTCCATCGGCCGCCGCCCCGTCCCCCGTCCCCTGTCGGCCGCTGGCCCCTTTCCTCTCCGCCTCCGGTGCCGCCAAGGCCGCACCGTCCCGCTTCGCCCCCCCGGCCGCCGGCCCCATCCCTCGATGCTGCAGCGCCGCACCACGTTGCGGATGAGCGTGGCAAGCTCCATTACGGCGGCGACGCCTTGAGCCCCATCCCTCTTGTAATTTTTTTTCTGAGATATCCCTCTTGTATTCTCTGTAATTCATTTGTGTGTACTAATTCATTTGCACTACTCTGTGTAATCCATTCGTGTGTAATCTCTTTATTTTGTGAAATGGAACAGTTTTGTATTATGAAATTCATCCGTGGAGTCTTGGAACAACAAGTGTATGGATATTGTGGTTTTCGTCGTGGTCTGCTTTTTTAATATAAAAAATTCTTTGCCGTTAGTGATTTTTGAGGCAGACGGCAAAGACATAGATTCTAGCTGACGGCAACGATGCTTTTCTTTGCCATCTGGGGTATATGTGCAAGACGGCAAAGGTGGTTCGGCTGACGGCAAAATCTTTGCCGTCTACCCGATTAAAAGCTGACGGCAAAGCGGTCTTTGCCGGCATCCTCTTTGCCGTCTATGTTTGCCGTCAGCCGGCTGACGGCAAACTCTTTGCCGTCTGTATTTCACTCTTTGCCGTCTGTAACTGCTAGACGGCAAACTAACTGATTCCTGTAGTGATTGCTACCTCCCCAAAGGAGGATAGTTGGGGAGGGGAATCCAAGGCCTCCTCCCCATGCGGGAAGAAGAGGGCCGCCTCAGAAGACTTGGAGACGGAGGTGCCCAAACAGGGGAAGAAAGCGTCACCAGGGGGCCCTTCCCTGAAGGGCGCCCTCACCGCGTCATGCCCGCCAATGGGCCAGCCCTCAACCGAGCTGTAAGTTAATCGTAAATTCGAAGGTACTGCTTTTCTCCGAGAACAATAACCAGGATCCATTCTTTGCAGTCCGGCTAGCAGCTCTTCTCGACAGAGTTCGTCTTCGGGGGATCTCCCTCCGGAGATGATGGAGAGCGAGACCCCACCAACCTCTCCGCCTCATGAGGCGGGCGACCCTGAGGTGTCATCACGGAGGAGTCCGGATCTGCCGAAGCCAGAAGCTAATCCTTCGGCCGCCCTGAGCCCAGAGCGTTCGACTCCCACGGGGGGCGATGAGAAGGGTCCGACACAGTTCAGTGTCCGGGCGGACACACTGACGGGCCTTCTGGAGCGAGGATCTCTCTCGGAGGAGCACCTCTCATTAATGAGCATGGTGCTCGGGAAGATTTCCTCTGCCACAAGCGGGTTGAATGAAGCCTTTACGAGCCTGCTCAGAGGCTTTGAGGTACGTAGTGAAAAAATACGTGATTTTTGGCTGTGATGCACGCGCTAGGTGTGCTCCATATGGATAGTAGCCCCTGAGACTCTGGTTGCCCGCCATAGGGGGCAAACGGAGTATCATATTGTGTAAGTAATGATTGCGCTGTGTATATGCGCACGTGTCTAAGGATCCGACAGTCGACCGGTCCGTTGAAGTTGCCGAACTAAGGAGGCAGATTGGTGCTATTGATGCCGATATCACGCTGGTGAACGAGCGGCTTGACGAGTCACAAGGTATGTGCTCTTCTTTCCTTATTATGTTGTATAGGAAAGATTGAGAGGAGCATAATATTAATGCGATATGCTTGGACTGCAGACGGTGCTGCTGCCGTGGAAGCCCTGAGGGCGGAACTTGCCCAGGCCAAGGAACAAGCTCGGCCTAGTAATGCGGCTGCCCTATGGGTGGCCGAAGAGTTGAGAGCCAAACAAGCTGCTCATCGCTGAAGCAAAGACAAAATAGCCGAGATGGCTGTGGAGCTCAAAAATGCCGCCAACTGGTATGAACTCCTTGAGAAGGAGAATCAGGTGAACTTGGCTGACCTGAAGAAGGCACTTGATGCGGCCAAGGAGACGCGGTCTGAGAGCAGGGATGCACGAGAGGAGCTTCGCCTGGCCGGAGATATCGCGGCTGGAAACCTCTACTTATTGCGGATGAAGTTTTTGGATCCGAAGTATGCTCCCCTGGATCGACTCTGAAGTCCTGTAGACGCGTACACGGACTTGGCGAAGAGTACGGCTGATGCGGCCAAGTTTTCTGAGGATCAAGATAAAGAAGTGGAGAAGCTGTTCTGGTCGCAATTCCATGCTCCCGCGCGCCTGTTGCAGTTGAGTGAGAAGATTGCTGTTGTGGCTGAGCTTCATAGGATGTCCAGTCTTGCAATGCGGTCTGTAGTAGACCATCTATGGCCGAAGGGGCCTAAGCCGGACAGTTATTTTGGTTTAGAGAAACAACTCCTTGGTGCCGTATCAGAGATCGATGCCATGAGGAGGTCGGCGTGTATAGAGGGTGAATGGATGGCGCTTGCCCGTGTTAAAGCATATTGGACAGATATGGAGGCCACCATCATTGCGACCCAGAATCCAGCGGGAGGCCAGGATCCGGCCGAGCACTACTTGGAGCAGGTAACAGAGGGTGCTCGCTTAATAGGGGTGCAGTGCTCGAAGAATGTCATGTTCGAGTGACGAATTTTGTATTTGTAAAAACAATGTTATTTTGATGATGAGGCTATATTTATACTTTTTTGCCCGAAAGTATTATTGTGCCTCTTGTGTGTCCGTTTTTATGTATATATTTTTAATCTAAAAGTTAGCAGTCATTGGCTTCAGCCCCCACGCATACAATGCAGGGGTGTTCGCAAAAAAAATTGCGTAATCACACTTGATCCAACATCTTGGTCCATTAAGGAGGTGATCGCACATCGAACTAGGCAACCGGACTATACAGCTGTAACACTTTCACTTAGCCATATGAGTTTGACGGTGGGGCTACTATATATCCCCTGGTACCTTCGCGTGCATCCGAATACGAGCGCATGTGTACATTACCGAAAACGGTCCTTCGTTAATGCGACGGAATCCTAAAGATTCCGATAAGTCTTCGAGTGGTTGAACAGTCTCTTGCTGTATCATGACAGTCAGTTTTCGGCTTTCTCTACTGAGGTGCTCATCTAGAATAACCAGGGCACAATTGTCAGGACCCCGACTCAATGCCAGATTGATCTAGCATGTAACACCTCATATCACTTTGCGGCCTCACGCATGGTATTCCCACGGGTGTCGCCTTACCTTTGCCCGGGACCGTTTGCGCCTTTTGGCACACGTATCTGATTGTGTCGCTAGCATCCATATGATAAGGAGCCCGTGCTGACATGGCTAGTCGTAAACCCAAAGTGGCACAAACTTACAGGGACAGGCATCCATGACCCAGCACCGAACGTGTCGGTCATCAGCGAGTGAATCCAGGCTGTAGCACTGGGCTAACAGGACTCCGGTGAACCGGGCTGTAGCGGGCTAACAAGACTCCGGTATTCATCACGTGACATTTCCCCGAGGGGATAGACACATGAACGAAGAAGGACACATGCCGGCCAGCCTAAGTGTTTCGGAGCAGTAGCAAGCTACCATGGCTCAGTGGAAGCACTAGGAGACATTTCCCGGTAAGAGAGGCTACTAAGGATAAACAACTAGATAGTCAGATCCCACACATACCAAGCATTTCAATAACATACACACAATTTGCTCGATATGTGCAAATACAACATGGCATCACAACATGACTCTACAACTCAAGTATTTATTCAATAGGCTCCGAGGAGCGAGATATTACAAACATGGGTCTCATGACCCAACAATCAGAGCATACAAGTCAAAGCACATGCGGAAGCTTAACATGTCTGAGTACAGACATGTACAAATGAAAAGGCTGAGAAGCCTGACTATCTACTAGATCCTGCCGAGGGCACAAGATCGTAGCTGAGGTAACAAGCTAAACGTCGAAGTCCACGTGGAACTACTAGCGAGACTGAAGTCTCTCTACAAAAACATAAATTAAGCAACATGAGTACAAATGTGCCCAACAAGACTTACATCAGAACTAACTACATATGCATCATTATCAACAAAGGGGGTGGTGGAGTTTAACTGCAACAAGCCATCTTTGACTCGGTGGCTAACCAGATCTACGACTGCAAGTAACTCTTTTGAGGTGGCGCACACGAGTCCACATATTCACCATATCAATACACCACTATGGATCCGCTCCCGTATCCCTACGAGAACGCTATCCATAGCACTCGCACTTATCTTGCGCATTTTAGAGTATCCACTTTCACTTGTCTATGAACTGTACAGGCAACCCAGAAGTCCTTTACCGCGGACACGGCTATTCGAATAGATAATGTTAACCCTGCAGGGGTGTACTTCTTCACACACGCTCTCACCACTTACCGCCGTTTACACGACATGTACTCGGCAACCTTCAAGCGGAAGCCAGGCGAGGGTGTGGGCCACGACCTGACTAACCACACAAGTCTCTCGTCCAGGTTTATCGCCTATTCAGGTTCCATCCGCAAGGAGATCCGGCCAGGGTGTCGCTCACGGCCCCAAACGATGTGTGCAGGGTTCCCAAGTCCACAATCCGGGTGCCACTTGGTACATCGGGCCACTGTGCCTAGTCTGTCCCAAGCCCACCTGTACCGGGTGCCACTTGGTAGACTACTAACACTACCTACAAACACCAGAAACTAGTTGCAACTCCTGGACAGAGATCGAGTTGATTAATAAGCCGAGAGGGGTCGAGTTACCGGAACCCAATGTGTGGTAGTAACTGTTCATGGATCACAAACACAGAACTCAGTTCCTGAGGACGGCTGCAATGAGACAACCCACCATGTACTCCTACATGGCCTCTCACCGCTACCTTTACCAAATCGTGTTCACACACTTAGCTCTCAACAGTAGGACATGTTCACCACATTCCAATTCATCCCCGGTGAATCAGACCTGACTCAACTCTAAGCAGTAGCAGGCATGACAAACAAAACATGAATGAGTAGGCACATCAGGGCTCAAACAACTCCTACTCATGCTAGTGGGTTTCATCTATTTACTGTGGCAATGACAGGTCAAGTAGAGGATAAGGGGTTCAGCTACCGCAGCAAGTAACAAATATGTCGTTGTTGTCCTAATGCAGTAAAAGAGAGCAGGAGCGAGAGAGTGGGATTGTATCTGAATGAACAAGGGGGTTTTGCTTGCCTGACACTTCTGAAGATAATATAGTTCTTCATCGGTGTCATCGATCACATCGTCGGTACCACGTCTATCGAGAGGGGACAAATACCGGCAAACAGGGAAAAACACAATCAATGCAATGCACAATATGATGCATTATCATGACATGGAAAAATGAATGTGTTGGCCTAATGCAACTATAACCAGGGTGGTTTGAGTCATTTTGAACCAAAGGTTCAACTTCAAACTCAAACTATGAATTCAAGTAATGCATTATCATGTTCCGATCTAAACAGCAATGTTAAGTTGTTTACACATGCATGAAACCAGTACAGATGGATAGATTGGATTTTTCTGATCATTTTTCATATATAACTTATTTCATTTGGAGTTACGGTTGAATTTCTATGAATTTTAGAAGTTTTGGCTATTTTCTGGAATTCCCTGAATTATTTAAAATTAAACTAAAACCAGAAATAGATTTACTGCATCAGCATGACAACAACATTACGTCAGCAGGTCGGCTGTGGCTGATCAGGTCAAACCTGACCTGTGGGACCCATACGTCAGTGTCTCAGGCTGGTTTGGGTGTATGACAGGTGGGACCGGTCAACGTTGACCTGACCAAAGTCAAAGCTGACACGTGGGGTCCACCCAGATTAGTATTAATCTTAACAGAAAATTAGACTAACCTAATTATCTATGGGGACCCACATGTCATTGACACAGGTAATAACTAAACATAATTAGCACCTAAACTAATGGTGCCACGTTAGCCACCGGCGTTTCGCCGGCGACGACCATGGCCGACGGTGGAGATGCACCGTGTGCTCGCTATGGAGCACCATTCGACGCGTGGTTTGCTCCTACGGGTTCTTGGGAGTGAGGCGCATCCAAAGCAACAAGCGGCAGTAGCTGGGGTGGCCGGAGCTGACGGCGGCGAGCTCTTTTGCGGCCGCCGGAGTTCGGCCGACGGCGGGTTAGGCAATGCGGGGCGCTAGGGGAGGCGTTGGTGTGTGCTACGTGCTCCTGGTGAGGTTTGGAGCATGGTGGTGTGCCCGGCTTTGAGCCACGGTGGCTCTGGCCACGACGGCGACGAGGCACGGCGGTGGCGAGCTCTCGGGTCCGGCGGAAACAACGGCTAGAGCGGCCAAACGGCATGGGAAGAAGAGGAGAATGGGTCAGCAGCTCATCGCGAGTCCAACGAGCGCGAGGGCGAGGCCGGGGATGCTCTATGGGCGGCGAATCGAGCGACGGCGGCTGTCGGTGCAGAGGACGAAGATGGCGTCGAGGACGGCGTTGCATGGCTTCCGGCAGGGCGTGTCTCGGTGGGGAGGAAGAGGGGGTCGAGGCGGAGCTCGGGGGCTGGTCCATGGGTCTAGCGCTGGCCAGTGGCCGCGGTGGTGACGAACGGTGGCGACGAACCCGTTCGGGTGATTGAGAGAGAGAGAGATCCAGGGGAGAGGGTGAGGACGGGGGGAGAGTGAAGGACGGGTCCAGGTGGTCAGGGCGGCACCGAAGAGAAGGCCCGAGGCGTCGTGGTGGCCTCAGTGACGCTGGCAAGCAGGGAGGTGCGTGGCGCCGCGGCGCGCGTGCGCTGTCTGCCTCCTCTGCCTACTAGCAGAGGTAGGTGATGACTGGCACGGGCCAAGTGGGCCGGCCCAGCCAGGTAAGTAGCCTGTGGCCTTTCTCTCTCTCTCTCTCTCTCTCTCTCTCTCTCTCTCTTCCATTTAGTTCTGTTTTTCTATATTTCTGTATCTGTTGGGCTTTATTAAAAATAGCTAGGCACTTTCAAAAATCAAGAAACTGCAAAATGTCACTGTTTGGAATATTTCCAACTGCAAACATTTCAGTTTGTGATTATTTGACCATTTAAAATATTATTTAGCAATTAAATGCCCAAATGCAAATACCATATGATTTAATTCAGAAATCCAGAATGACCTAGAAAAATGTGCACCATTTTTAGGAGAGGTTCTAGACCAATCCAAAAATAATGAACTTTTCTAAAGAGCATTTTGGGTTCATTAAGAATATTTTTATTTGAACCTAGTTGATTTGATCTGGTGCTAGGGTTTGAGCAATCCCCATTTCAACTTAAATAAAACTTAAACATGATGCACAGATGAAGGGCTAGCCTAGTGCATACCAGAACTAGGGATGTGACAACTCACCCCCACTAAACAAGAATCTCGCCCCGAGATTCAAGACGTGAGGTAAGAGGAAAGGGGGTCACGAAACTATCATAATCTTCATGATCCATTTGCTCTTCTCGAAGATGTTGATTCATTGCTTCACATTGATCTTGACGTCTTTCCTTTCGAAAACTTCATCCAACACGATGATGACAGAAAGAAACTATACAGGAATCAATCTTCTCGAAGATCGAGCAACTTACGATCAATTCATGGAATGAGGCATAGAACACCTCTTGAGCTGACATGTTCAAACACACTTCGGGAGGGATGGAAGAACAGATGACGGGGGTTCACTAGGTAGACAACAATTCCACACTTAAGAGGGTGGTGAATGGTTGTCAACGTAGCGAGGAGTTGAATTGCCATGATACCATAACGAGACATTTTGGAGGAGGTGACTCGTGGAATCATTTCCTTAAGTGGCAAAAATAATTACCTTTGATATAGAGATCATTGAGACTCTCTATATCAGCCTAAGGCAAATAACAGCAATCGTTTGGCGGAGTTCGAAGGAATGGCATACTCGGACTAGTATGGATGATGTGGATTACCTTGTTGAAGACAACACAAGGGATGATTTTGCTTGCGCATGCTCTCAAGAACTTGAGCATTTCCATATTCATCAAGGTTTTACCAATTTCCGAAGCGAGGATCCTGGCAGCACATCATACTACCATGATGAATACCGGTGGAAGATGCAGATGCAGAGGAAGATAACACCTTCTCAGATTTCACCTTAGCAATGCTAAGGTCGCAAGATCTGGATAATCGACCAAGAGACATTTAGCACTCCGCTTCTAATGTTCTCCTTGATGTGCTAGTGTATCCCATTCATAGATATGGTTTGATATCTAGAACATCAAGTAAAAGGTCGGACTTCGGGAACACAAAAATCCATAAGGAACAACTAGGGAGTAAATCCTACGAAATCCTTATGGGGAGGTGGCCAACTTCCTCAGTCAAGATACCACAACAATAGGTCTTCCGGCTGGGTGTGTTGGCCACGACATCCACTTTACCGGGTTACGAAGAGACCAATATAGTAGTTCTTGGGAATTGTCCCAACCATCATATCTGTTTGAGATTCAGATCTGGTTGGGGTCAGGACATTCCAGACTCATCAAGTCTAGAAAGAAAAATGAAAGTTTGCAACACAAATCGACGAGATGACGTTGCGAGATTCTCGGGAAAATGAACTACGATAGCAAGCTCCAAAACATGAGCTGGTTCTGCTACACACATGTGAACACGTTGTCCCAGACAAAACATGATCACATGGTAGTCTTACAATAAAACACTACCGAGTTCCGGTGGGGAACCATCAACAAGGATAGCGAAGTCTTGTGCATGAACTAGTATTCACACATCAACTCCTTTTCCTTGAACAATTCAATGAGTGGGTTGGTGTGCTAGGGAATACATATGGAATGGAGGTAATTAATCTACCAAACCATAGAATACATTCACACATACATAACTGACTTGGGATGATTCCAAGGGAAACAAACAAACCTTTCTCAAATTCATGGCGGCAACTTGCACCTGATGCACATGAAATTGGAGAAAGTCACTTCTTCCATCCAAACATATACCTCATGAACGGAACATGAAGATAATGCTTATAAAAGTTTCCAACACTAGGTTGATGTTCAACATGAATCATGGGGGAGACAAAATGCTGCTGATGGGCTCAACAATAAGTCATCGGGATTTCCATATAGATGGAATTCCACAATCATGTGAACAAGTGATAGCATTGGTCAGACCCAAAGATATAATGGTGTATGCTCGATGAAACAACCATGAGTAAGACAACATTACGCATATCGTTGGTTCTGATTTGATTCGACGTTAGCCCATACTCAAATCAAAGATTGGTTACGACAATAGCACCGACAATTGATCACGAGGATCAATCGATGAAGATGTCATCTTTCTTCAACACACACACACACACACAAAAGATATCCCTTAGAGATGAACTAACTTAAGCAAAGCTTTTACCTTCTAGCTCTCCAAGTTGTTGTCTAGCTCAACCAACTAGCTCAGGGATATCCAACACAGATTCTTGGAGAAAGGGTGGTTTACAGAAAACCCAACTTGATCACGAACTCAACATAGCGGTCAAGTGACGACCTGGTTATACTTCTGAGAAGATATTCAGAAAATCACGAACCACCGATATGTCACTAGGCTCGAGAACAATCTTGCTTTTCAGGGCAAGACGAGATGATCAAATAAGCAAGGGATTGAATAATCCTAACTCATCAATCGAAGAGTGCACCGTAAATAAGGACTAGGTAGCACGATCAGTCTTAGAATGATGATTCAAGAACCAACACGCTAAGAATGAAATTATTTTCCTTTAACTACCAAACAACAAGGTTGCTAGGAGTATTGATTTCACACAACACGATTCACTTGTCGACATTCCGGTTGCAACAACACGGGAACCGAGAAATGAATAATGAGAGTGAGAAGTATCACTGTATCAAGAGTTCATAGGATGGTGTGCAATTCCCAAGATATCTCTGATATAAAGATAGTAATAATTCAAGGTAGAACAGACCGGAAGCTGGATTGCATCTTGATCTGCGAAACACAACTGCTTTGACCCAATCCTAGATATGGATGAGGTTCTGGAGTTTGTTTCTCCTGGTCATTCTAGAATAGAATGGCTTGACGGAACACAAGAATAATAGGCGTCGATGAACGACTGCACGCATACTCTTGACTATCAATTGGTAGACGAGGGTCGGAAGACAACTAAAGCGGGACAACTCAAAGGAACATACGGTTTTCTGAGAAGTGGATGCATAGGTTAGCATGTCGAAACAAGTTCAACAAGTTTCTTCCGGATAACCCATGCAGAAAAGTAGAACTGGCAGAGTCGCAATATAGGATGGAGAACTCATCGAGGGCACTCCTGTTGTGATCTTTTGATCCAACAAACTTCTGCCATAAAGTGGTTCATAGTATTTGGAAGAAGGAAATACCACGAACTTCGAGGACTATTGCAAAGGTTACTAATTTCCTAAAGGAACTAGCAAACACTAACAACATGAAGTAGGTAGAGTGAATCTCGGGTCAGAAGCCCAGGGATAGAAAAACTACCAACTAAATGGCATCACGGGATGCTTTCGAGAATGATGCCAGAATCATCACACTGGGAACACAAATCATGGCTAGATTACTAGATGATCCCCTAAGACACCTAGGGTCATAATAATAACTCCAATATATATGTCAAGGTAATAGAATACCTCAACTCAGCGTTTAGTGTGGTTAATATGGCCCAAAGGGACATCGAAACGGAAGGAAGGGATTTGCAAATGCTTCAGACTATTTAGAAACCTGGGATGACTCGGACAACATAACAACTGTAAATGCTCGAAAAGATTTGAGACATGCTACAAAAATGGTGGCATAACCACTCGATCATCATAATATCAAGGTTCTGAGATCAACAGTTAACATACGGAAGTAGTAGGAGCTGAACTGAGGCTTAAATCCAACAATCTTATAAGTCTACGGATTAGCAACACGTGATCCTAATAGAAAGAAGAGAAAGCCTAGTTTCTTAACCCCATAGAAAAGATAGGATGACTCAGATCAGAAGGGCATGAGGTATAAGGAGTAAAAAGAGCCTTACGTTCCATCCCACAATCAATTCCCTTATATAACTAAAGAATTTCTAGACTCAACTTTGACCAATTTGGCTTGGTAATCCTACAGGCAGTCAAGCTCTGATACCAAAGCTGTCAGGACCCCGACTCAATGCCAACTCGATATAGCATGTAACACCTCATATCACTTTGCGGCCTCACGCACGGTATTCCCACGGGTGTCGCCTTACCTTTGCCCGGGACCATTTGCGCCTTTTGGCACACGTATATGATAGTGTCGCTAGCATCCATATGATAAGGAGCCCAGGCTGACATGGCTAGTCGTAAACCCAAAGTGGCACAAACTTACAGGGACAGGCATCCATGACCCAGCATCGAACGTGTCGGTCATCGGCGAGTGAATCCAGGCTGTAGCACTGGGCTAATAGGACTCCGATGAACCGGGCTGTAGCGGGCTAACAGGACTCCGGTATTCATCGCGTGACATTTCCCCGAGGGGACAGACACAGGAACGAAGAAGGACACATGCCGGCCAACCTAAGTGTTCCGGAGCAGTAGCAAGCTACCATGGCTCAGTGGAAGCACTAGGAGACATTTCCGGGTAAGAGAGGCTACTAAGGATAAACAACTAGATAGTCAGATCCCACACATACCAAGCATTTCAATAACATACACACAATATGCTCGATATGTGCAAATATAACATGGCATCACAACATGATTCTACAACTCAAGTATTTATTCAATAGGCTCCGAGGAGCGAGATATTACAAACATGGGTCTCATGACCCAACAATCAGAGCATGCAAGTCAAAGCACATGCGGAAGCTTAACATTTCTGAGTACAGACATCTACAGATGAAAAGGCCGAGAAGCCTGACTATCTACTAGATCCTGCCGAAGGCACAAGATCGTAGCTGAGGTAACAAGCTAAACGTCGAAGTCCACGTGGAACTACTAGCGAGACTGAAGTCTCTCTGCAAAAACATAAATTAAGCAACGTGAGTACAAATGTACCCAGCAAGACTTACATCAGAACTAACTACATATGCATCATTATCAACAAAGGGGGTGGTGGAGTTTAACTACAGCAAGCCAGCTTTGACTCGGTGGCTAACCTGATCTACGACTACAAGTAACTCTTTTGAGGTGGCGCACACGAGTCCACATATTCACCATATCAATACACCACTATGGATCCGCTGCCGTCTCCCTACGAGAACGCCATCCATAGCACTCACACTTATCTTGCGCATTTTAGAGTATCCACTTTCACTTGTCTATGAACTGTACAGGCAACCCAGAAGTCCTTTACCGCGGACACAGCTATTCGAATAGATAATGTTAATCCTGCAGGGGTGTACTTCTTCACACACGCTCTCACAACTTACCGCCGTTTACACGACATGTACTCGGCAACCTTCAAGCGGAAGCCCAGCGAGGGTGTCGGCCACGACCTGACTAACCACACAAGTCTCTCGTCCAGGTTTATCGCCTATTCGGGTTCCATCCGCAAGGAGATCCGGCCGGGGTGTCGCTCACGGCCCCAAACGATGTGTGCAGGGTTCCCAAGTCCACCATCCGGGTGCCACTTGGTACACCAGGCCACTGTGCCTAGTTTGTCCCAAGCCCACCTATACCGGGTGCCACTTGGTAGACTACTAACACTACCTACAAACACCAGAAACTAGTTGCAACTCCTGGACAGAGATCGAGTTGATTAATAAGCCGAGAGGGGTCGAGTTACCGGAACCCAATGTGTGGTAGTAACTGTTCATGGATCACAAACATAGAACTCAGTTCCTGAGGACGGCTGCAATGAGACAACCCACCATGTACTCCTACATGGCCTCTCACCGCTACCTTTACCAAATCGTGTTCACACACTTAGCTCTCAACAGTAGGACATGTTCACCACATTCCAATTCATCCCCGATGAATCAGACCTGACTCAACTCTAAGCAGTAGCAGGCATGACAAAGAAAACATGAATGAGTAGGCACATCAGGGCTCAAACAACTCCTACTCATGCTAGTGGGTTTCATCTATTTACTGTGGCAATGAAAGGTCATGCAGAGGATAAGGGGTTCAACTACCGCAGCAAGTAACAAATATGTCATTGTTGTCCTAATGCAGTAAAAGAGAGCAGGAGCGAGAGAGTGGGATTGTATCGGAATGAACAAGGGGGTTTTGCTTGCCTGGCACTTCTGAAGATAATATATTTCTTCATCGGTGTCATCGATCACATCGTCGGTACCACGTCTATCGAGAGGGGACAAATACCGGCAAACAGGGAAAAACACAATAAATGCAATGCACAATATGATGCATTATCATGACATGGAAAAATGAATGTGTTGGCCTAATGCAACTATAACCAGGGTGGTTTGAGTCATTTTGAACCAAAGGTTCAACTTCAAACTCAAACTATGAATTCAAGTAATGCATTATCATGTTCTGATCTAAACAGCAATGTTAAGTTGTTTAAACATGCATGAAACCAGTATAGATGGATAGATTGGATTTTTCTGATCATTTTTCATATATAACTTATTTCATTTTGAGTTACGGTTGAATTTCTATGAATTTTAGAAGTTTTGGCTATTTTCTGGAATTCCCTGAATTATTTAAAACTAAACTAAAACCAGAAATAGATTTACTGCGTCAGCATGACAACAGCATTACGTCAGCAGGTCGGCTGTGGCTGACCAGGTCAAACCTGACCTATGGGACCCATACGTCAGTGTCTCAGGCTGGTTTGGGTGTATGACAGGTGGGACCGGTCAACGTTGACCTGACCAAAGTCAAAGCTGACACGTGGGGTCCACCCAGATTAGTATTAATCTTAATAGAAAATTAGACTAACCTAATTATCTACGGGGACCCACATGTCATTGACACAGGTAATAACTAAACATAATTAGCACCTAAACTAATGGTGCCACGTCAGCCACCGGCGTTTCGCCGGCGACGACCATGGCCGACGGCGGAGATGCACCGTGTGCTCGCTATGGAGCACCATTCGACGCGTGGTTTGCTCCTACGGGTTCCTGGGAGTGAGGCGCATCCAAAGCAACAAGCGGCAGTAGCTGGCATGGCCGGAGCTGACGGCGGCGAGCTCTTTTGCGGCCGCCGGACTTCGGCCAACGGCGGGTTAGGCGATGCGGAGCGCTAGGGGAGGCGTTGGTGTGCGCTACGTGCTCCTGGTGAGGTTTGGAGCACCGTGGTGTGCCCGGCTTTGAGCCACGGTGGCTCTGCCACGACGGCGACGAGGCACGGCGGCGGCGAGCTCTCGGGTCCGGCGGAAACAACGGCTAGAGCGGCCAAACGGCATGGGGAAGAAGAGGGGAACGGGTCAGCGGCTCACCGCGAGTCCAACGAGCGCGAGGGTGAGGCCGGGGACGCTCTGTGGGCGGCGAATCGAGCGACGGCGGCCGTCGGTGCAGAGGACGAAGATGGCGTCAAGGACGGTGTTGCATGGCTTCCGGCAGGGCGTGTCTCGGTGGGGAGGAAGAGGGGGTCGAGGCGGAGCTCGAGGGCTGGTCCATGGGTCTAGCGCTGGCCGGTGGCCGCGGTGGTGACGAACGGTGGCGACGAACCCGTTCGGGTGAGTGAGAGAGAGAGATCCATGGGAGAGGGTGAGGACGGGGGGAGAGTGAAGGATGGGTCCAGGTGGTCGGGGCGGCACCGAAGAGAAGGCCCGAGGTGTCGTGGTGGCCTCAGTGATGCAGACAAGCAGGGAGGTGCGTGGTGCTGCGGCGCGCGTGCGCTGTCTCCCTCCTCTGCCTACTGGCAGAGGTAGGTGATGACTGGCATGGGCCAGGTGGGCCGGCCCAGCCAGGTAAGTAGCCTGTGACCTTTCTCTGTCTCTCTCTCTCTCTCTGTCTTCCATTTAGTTCTGTTTTTCTATATTTCTGTATCTGTTGGGCTTTATTAAATATAGCTAGGCACTTTCAAAAATCAAGAAACTGCTCAATGTCACTGTTTGGAATATTTCCAATAGCAAACATTTCAGTTTGTGATTATTTGAGCATTTAAAATATTATTTAGCAATTAAATGCCCAAATGCAAATACCATATGATTTAATTCAAAAATCCAGAATGACCTAGAAAAATGTGCACCATTTTTGGGAGAGGTTCTAGACCAATCCAAAAATAATGAACTTTTCTGAAGAGCATTTTGGGTTCATTGAGAATATTTTTATTTGAACCTAGTTGATTTGATCTGGTGCTAGGGTTTGAGCAATCCCCATTTCATCTTAAATAAAATTTAAACATGATGCACAGATGAAGGGCTAGCCTAGTGCATACCAGAACTAGGGATGTGACAACAATCGCAGTAGTTCTCCTTTGGCCGCCTTAGCCGATAAGAACAGAATGTAAGGTGGCAAACCCAGGAGCCGGGCAACCCCAACATTTGACCAAAGACATGATTCGGAGCTGATGCATATAAGGCCAAACTCGTGACGCCGAACACTCCCGAAGGTATTCGGACTTTATAACATAAAATGGGCTGAAGAATGCCCTTTCATTATGAACCCTGTATTTCCAGGTATGTGCATTAGTCTGTCGTGGCAAAATGCCAATAACGGTAGTACCCTCTGTGGGTATAGTACCCATGGGATGTGTAAACAACAAGAAACAATAAAAAAGGTTTACACAGGGGCTTAATCTAAAGAGAAACCTTTGAGCGGGGCCCTCCTGCACGTCTTCGCCTTTGTCTCCGTTGTGCCGTTTCCTGGAAGGCTATCACACGAATAGTGTCTGTAAAAAAGAAAAACTCATGTAGAAGAGTATAACGTAAGCGTGCGATGGATAGTAAAAGTGTAAGACATTGGCCTATTAATAAGGTCAAGCCAACAGTGGGGCTGTATTAAGTATCTATAGCCCCTGGTGTCCTCTATGGGATTACGTACATGGTGCCCTAGCTCAGGTTTATCCGGGCTGCCGGACTCGTCTAACCGTGTCTGTGGTCCTAACGACCGGTCATGCTTTCTGGTATTAGAGGCCGCTTAGAGTCCAACCGCTAGATCCGTCGCGTATTCCTCCGCGCGTGAGGAGCGCTCTGTGTTTCCGTTAATGGTGATGACTCCGCGTGGACCGTGCATCTTGAGTGTGAGGTAGGCGTAATGCGGTACTGCGTTGAAGTGGGCGAATGCCGTTTTCCCGAGCAATGCGTGATAGCCGCTATGGAGGGGGGCGATCGTGAAGAGTAGTTCTTCGCTTCTGGAGTTGCCGGGGGAACTGAATGTTACCTCCAGTATGATGGAGCCCCTGCCGTGGGCTTCAATGCCTGGTATCACCCCTTCAAAGGTGGTGGTGCTTTGGCTGATTCTGGATGGGTCTATCCCCATCCCGTGGACAGTGTCCTGGTATATTAAATTGAGACCACTGCCATCGTCCATGAGGACGCAAGTGAGATGATATCTGTCGATTATTGGGTCGAGCACAAAGGCAGCTGATCCTCCGTGCCGCATACTAGTCGGGCAGTCCCTGTGATCGAAGGTGATCGGGCAGGCCGATCAGTGGTCAAGTTTGGGGGCGACGGGCCTTACAGCGTATCCGTCTCTGAGTGCGCGTTCGCACCTTCTCGTGGGTGTGTGAGTCGCGTGGATCATATTTACCATTTTTACCTCTGGTGGAAAATTTTCCTGTCCCCCAGTGTTTGGCTGGCGAGGCTCATCCTCGTCTTCACTTGGTGTTTCCCTTCCCTTATGTTCGGCATTTAGTTTGTCGGCCTGCTTGAAGACCCAGCACTCTCTGCGAGTGTGGTTTGGAGGTTTGTCAGGGGTGCCATGAATTTGGCACAATCTGCCCAGGACTTTGTTCAGGCCGGACGGTCCCTCTTTGCTGCCTTTAAACGGCTTCTTTCGTTGACTGGGTCGAGAGCCCCTGAATTCAGCGTTGACCGTTGTGTTGTCCAGGCTCTCTTCCTTGTTTTCACATTTATTTTTATTGCGTCGTGGCTTCCCGTTGCCATCCCTTATTTTGAATGTACTTGGGTCGCTGGTGCCTTTACGGGCGAACCAGCTATCTTCGCCCGCGCAAAAGCGGGTGATAAGGCTTGTTAAGGCCGCCATTGTCCTCGGCTTTTCTTGGCTGAGGTGTCTGGCGAGCCACTCGTCCCGGATGTTGTGTTGGAAGGCCGCTAAGGCTTTGGCATCCGGACAATCGACAATTTGATTCTTCTTAGTGAGGAATCTGTTCCAAAGCTTGCGTGCGGACTCTCCGGGCTGTTGGATTATGTGACTTAAATCATCCGCATCCGAAGGCCGGACATAAGTCCCTTGAAAATTGGCCCTGAAAGTGTCCTTGAGTTCCTCCCAACTTCCAATTGAATTTTCGGTGAGGCTTTTCAACCAGTGTCGAGCTGGCCCCTTCAACTTGATGGGAAGGTATTTGATGGCGTGGAGGTCGTCCCCACGAGCCATGTGTATATGCAGGATAAAATCCTCGATCCAGACCCCTGGGTCTGTCGTTCCGTCGTATGCCTCTATGTTCACAGGTTTAAAACCCTATGGAAATTCATGGTCCAGTACTTCTTCGGTGAAGCACAGGGGGTGAGCAGCCCCTCTGTATCTGGACATGTTGTGGCGTGCCGTCGGCTGTTGTTGTGTCCGGTGCTGATTCCGAACTGGTATGCGATCGGTATGATCATTTTGGTGACCATTGTCCTGCTCCGGGGTGTGTCCTTTAGATCCATAGATGGACCTAGCCGCGCCGGCTTTCTTATCCAGGAGCTCGTGTTAATCGTGTGTGGTGTCGGTAGCTGCTCTGTTGCGGTTATGAAGTGGTTTGTCCGGCCTCCTGGTGTCCGAGTAATGGGAGACGGGTACCCCGAAGACGGCAAGACGATATTTCAAGACATCGGGGCTAGCAAAGCCCCTCAGACCGACTGCCCGGCCGCTCCTGCCGACTTCCCGTCTGACTGCTCTGCCCCGCCGGCTGCCGGCTGCCGACTGCGCCAACCTACCGGCTGCCGACTGCAGCCCGACCCGACACCGACAAGACTCCGATGAAACGACCATACCGCGGACAAGACAACCGTACCACGACTCCATCATGTACAGTGTCACTTGTCCCTGGGCACTATTTAAGAAGTGACCCAGGAGACAAGCATGACACCCACACCATGCCCTCATGTCCACTACCTTAGCTTAGGTAGTAAGCTACCCCCATGCCTATATAAGGCACCCATCCATCCATCCACCAGACACATAGCCACGCCACATGCACTTAGCCGGCCACAATGTCTCCCTGGATAAGCACTCCACGCATGCATGATAGCTAGCAAGCGAGCTAGCTAGCACACATGAGACATATACAAAGCCAGATGCCTATGGCACTGACCTCAGATACAGCTCCAGGAGCACTCTGTACCAGATATACATACCAGATATACTCAGACATGCAGGAGTAAGGGTGTTATCTCTCCGGAGAGCCCCGAACCTGGGTAAACTAGCGCGTGCTACTCGCATACCCGTCCCTAGATATTCCGGCAGCAGTCTTGCCCTCACACGAAGCCACCTTGTGGCATATGTCGTCTTGCACCCCCCCCCCCCCGTGAGAATACCACGACATTTGGCGCCCACCGTGGGGCGGTACTATGCTACCGCGCTGCTGCTGCTTTGGCAGTCCGGGCGGGACCATCTTCATCATCTCCGCCGCGGCGTCGCGCCATCTCTCTGGTAGCGCTCAGGGGCTCGACTTCGACCCGCCCCCAAAACGGCCGCGCGGGACGGCGCGTCCTCGCCGCCTTCGTCATCACCACTGTTGCGACGCCGGCTGTTCGTCCGTGCGCGCGCCGCGTGCGCGGTTCCTCGCTTCGGTTGGTCGCATCCGTGCGCATGCCGTGCCGCGTCGCTCGCGTCTGCTCCCCTCCGCGTTGTGCATTGCTCCGGCCAAAACGCGCGTTTGCCACTCCATATATCATCCACGCAAGCTAGCTAGATGCAAGTAAACCGTGGTCAAACTACATCCGATACGCTAGCAGGCAAGCAAACACCCTGTCAGCTCGATGGATTTTGTAGCTAGCTAGCTACTTGCGTACGTACTGCTTCACACGCGACTCGCCCGCGGCCGTACTCTGCTCCACCACCGCGTCGAGCTGCGCGTAGCTGTACGGCCTGCCTCGGGCCGCCCCAGCACTTCGCCCACGTGCCTCGCGCCGCAGCCGCTCCGGCACCCCTCCTCGCCCGGCTTGCGGCTCGGGCCGCCCCGCGCGTCGCCTCTCCCGTGCCTGGCCTCATCTTTTCCCGCGCCCTCGCGCGGCTCGCCGTCTCCGCGCCATGGCCAGCTCCCGAGAGCCCGCCGGCCCCGTGCCGGCTTCTGCTCTGCCCAGCCGGCGGCTTGCCGCGCCAGCTGCGCCCCTCACCACCGCGACCGGCGTCCGTGCCGGCTCGACCGGCCGTCCCCGCCTACGCCGCTTCCGTGCTGGGTTCCCAGCGCTCATGGCCGGCGCCGACTGCTCCCCTCGCTGACTCCCGCACCTCGCCGGTCCGCCTTCGCGCGCCACACTGGGCCGGCTCCCGCGCCCGCCTGCTGGATCCGCGCCGGCTCCGAGGCCGGCCTGCCGGTTGCACCACCCGGCCGCCTGCCCGCATCACGGACTCCTCCGTCCGTGTGTTGCGCCTACATCGCGCAGCGCACCCGGACGCCGAGTCCCATGCCTGGCCGCTCCGGCTGCTCAGTCTGCCACTCCGGCTGGCCTGGCGCTGCCCCGCACCGACAGTAGCTCTGCTACCTCGCATCGCTCCCGCCTGGCTACGCGCCCGCATGCCGGCTCCGGTCGCTGTTAGCCGGCTCCGCCACGACGGCTCCCCCGTCCAGTCGCCTCCGCCGCGACCGCCTGCCGTCCGACCCGGCTCGACCTCCACGCCGGCTGCCCCAGGCAGAAAGAAAAGAAGAGGGAGCCGGCTCCCCATCCCGTCCAGAAGAAAAGTCAAGGGCCGTCTGAAAAAAAAGAAAAAGAAAGAAATTTGTGCATCCGACTGCTCGCGTGGAGTCGGATAGACAGAAAAAGAAAGAGAAAAGAGAGAGGTCGGCTGGTTCAGCACAGTGCACCGACTACCTAGCCGGCTGGTAGAAAAAATCAGGGCCGAGTGCCCATAGAAAAAAAAGAGGGTCTAGTTGCCCGCGTGGAGTCGGACTGAAAAAGAAAAGAAAATTGTGTGTGCATCCGGCTGCCCGAGCCGGGTGAAGAAAAGGCTGGGTACCCATGGCCGAGTGCTGAAAAAAAAATTGCGTCCAGCTGAGAAAGTGGCCAGGTGCTGAGAAAAAAGAAACGTGCCCGTCCGGCTACCAGCAGTTGGCGGACGAAGAGAAAAGAGAGGAAGACAAAGTAGTCGCCGGGAGATCCGGCCCGACTACTCAGCAGTCGGCCCGAATCTCGGGGGCTACACCCAGCGGGTTCGCTGACGCGCCCCCGCGAGGAAAGAAGACAAGGTCGTTGCCGGAAGATCCAGACCGACTGCTCAGCGGTCGGCCAGAATCTCGGGGGCTACACCCTGCGGGTGCGCTGACGCGCCCCCGCGAGGAAAGAAGACAAAGTTGTTGCCGGAAAATCCGGCCCGACTGCTCAGCAGTCGGCCCGAATCTTGGAGGCTACACCGAGCGGGTGCGCTGGCGCGCCCCCGCAAAGATTGCAGACAAGAGAAGAGTTTTGTCCGACTGACAGCAGCTGGCAGAAGAGAAAAAGAAGAAGAAGGGCGTTGAAAAACGCCTCGCCGCCTGGCCGGTCGAGCCTGACCGGCCGGGGCCCCGCTTCGAGCACCCGGGGGCTCGAAGGCCACACCCAGCGGGCGCGTCGGCGTGCTCCGCGAGCACCGAGCCGTGCCGGCTATCTTCGCAAACTTCGCCTCGGCTACACGAAAATCAATGTGAGCTCCTCACCCGCATATTTTTGCATCACGGAAGCAGGGATAACCCCGAGCGATGCTCGGAGGCTATCTCCGCATTTTATTATAGTTGCATCACTGTTCGCCCCGGCGCCAGCCAGAGTTGGCCCAGGGGCTGGCCGCTTGGCCTGAGACGTTAGTTTCCCGCAGACGACTTAGTAGCATGCGTGGTACCAAAGGCCCACTCTCAGTCATAGACCACAGAGCGGCTGTCCGACTAGCAAGAGTGAACGCTGGAGGCCACCCACGCGAAAAACGTCCGGGAAGAAAAACAGTTCGGCAACCCGACCGTTTCCTTTATGAGTATCTTCTCGGTTAAATCTGCTCCCAGACTCTGAGTATTGTACACTCCGCTTCACGGCCCACTCTCAGCCACAGACCGCAGAGCGGCTGTCCGGCGAGCGAGAGCACAAGCCAAAAAGCGGAGGGAACATGAAGAATATTAAGGGGGCTCGGACGAAACCGAGTCGGCACCCTCCGCATAAAACTTGCAATACTAAAAGCAAACATTTGACATATCTACGTGGACTAACTTTGTCCTTTTTATGATTATTTCCATGAACACTCGCCAAAAAACCTCCGCCCAACTTTGCCAAGTTGCCCGGAGCCTTGGGGGCTACTGTCGGAGTAATGGGCGACGGGTACCCCGAAGACGGCAAGACGATATTTCAAGACATCGGGGCTAGCAAAGCCCCTCAGTCCGACTGCCCGGCCGCTCCTGCCGACTTCCCGTCCGACTGCTCTGCCCCGCCGGCTGCCGGCTGCCGACTGCGCCAACCTACCGGCTGCCGACTGCAGCCCGACCCGACATCGACAAGACTCCGACGAGATGACCATACCGCGGACAAGACAACCGTACCACGACGCCATCATGTACAGTGTCACTTGTCCCTGGGCACTATTTATGAAGTGACCCAGGAGACAAGCATGACACCCACACCATGCCCTCATGTCCACTACCTTAGCTTAGGTAGTAAGCTACCCCCATGCCTATATAAGGCACCCATCCATCCATCCACCAGACACATAGCCACGCCACATGCACTTGGCCGGCCACAATGGCTCCCTGGATAAGCACTCCACGCATGCATGATAGCTAGCAAGCTAGCTAGCTAGCACACACACATGAGACATATACAAAGCCAGATGCTTATGGCACTGACCTCAGATACAGCTCCAGGAGCACTCTGTACCAGATATACATACCAGATATACTCAGACATGCAGGAGTAGGGGTGTTATCTCTCCGGAGAGCCCCGAACCTGGGTAAACTAGCGCGTGCTACTCGCATACCCGTCCCTGGATATTCCGGCAGTAGTCTTGCCCTCACATGAAGCCACCTTGTGGCATATGTCGTCTTGCACCCCCCCGTAAGAATACCACGACACCTGGCCGTGTTGTTCTTTGGTGGAACGGCCTCCTCGTCGAATTCTGGCAGCAGCTTGCGTTTTGTATAGCTCTTTGTATGGCGATCGTCACCGTACTTTTCTGTAGTGTCTAGCACTTTATTCCATCTGCGATTGAGTGTTTCCTGTGCGGCCTTTAGCCGTTGCTTCTGCTTCTTTAGACTTCTCGTAGTGGCCATAAGCCTTCTGTGGATGTTGTCTCGTTCCAAGCGTGTTTCCGGGATGATGAATGCATTGTCATCCGGATTGTGCTCTTGTCCCGGGGTGGTTTGATGAATCTGTCCCTCGAGATCATTGTGATCGGGCGTCTGCTCCGAGCTGTGTTCGGCGTGACCTGACTCATCCTGCTCCATTGCTGGGTCCATATGGTCGTTGTTGCCTTCGGAGTTGACTGGGGTGTCGATCTTTCTGGCGCTCTTATCGCCATTTTTACTGTTGCTGGACTTGGAGCGACGTCTGCGTCGTTGTTTTGGCTTTTGCCCGGGGGTTTTATCTTTTGGATTGTCGTCGTCGTCCTCCTTAGGCGTATCTACCATGTATATATCGTATGATGAGGTGGCAGTCCAGCGCCCCGTTGATTCTAAATTGTCTCCTACACCGACGTCTATACCATCGGTATCATCAGAATCGAAGTCAAGCATGCCTGATACATCGTCGACAGTGGCTATGAAGTGGGTGGTGGGTGGGCAATGAATTCCTTTGTCTCCTGCTTCCCATTCGAGCCGGACATAGTTCGGCCGAGAGTCTCCTGAGAAAGAGAGGGACTTTAAAGAGTTCAGCACATCGCCAAAGGACAGGTGCTGGAAGATATCCGCAGTAGTGAACTCCATTACTGGAGCCCAACCAAGCTCTGCGGGCTCTAGAGCGTGCGTACTGGAACCTATAGTCGGATACGAGTCCGGCGGTCCGGTCTCATAGGCTTCTTTGGGGGTGAGGCATGTGTTTGGCTCTACTGCCGATGGGTGTGCGGCCTGTGGGGCGGGGTCCATCCACCCGTCCTCGGGCAACGCAATCTGCTCCGGATTTAGGTCCGGGGCTCCTGCAGGGGCGATACCCCGAGCATTCTCCGACAGCAGGTATAAGCCGTGCTCATCGTGATTGTCTGGCGCTCCTGGCGCAGGCCCGAACCCGTCGAAGATCAAGTCTCCGCGGATATCGGCAGTGTAGTCCAGGTTTCCGAACCTGACCTAGTGGCCAGGGGCGTAGCTGTCGATCTGCTCCAGTTGGCCAAGCGAATTGGCCCGCAGTGCGAATCTGCCGAACACAAAGATCTGTCCAGGGAGAAAAGTCTCACCCTGGACCATGTTGTTGATGATTGAAGGAGTCGTCAAGCCGTGCAGCGACGACATAGAGGAACTCTCAATGAAAGCACCAATGTCGGTGTCAAAACCGGCGGATCTCGGGTAGGAGGTCCCAATCTGTGTGTCTAAGGCTGATGTTAACAGGATGCAAGGGACACAATGTTTACCCAGGTTCGGGCCCTCTCGATGGAGGTAAAACCCTACTTCCTGCTTGATTAATATTGATGATATGAGTAGTACAAGAGTTGATCTACCACGAGATCGTAGAGGCTAAACCCTAGAAGCTAGCGTATGATGATTATGATTCTAATCGTGCCTCTAAGGACTAAACCCTCCAGTTTATATAGACATCGGAGGGGGCTAGGGTTTACATGGAGTCGGTTACAAAGAAGGAGATATAATATCCAGATCGCCAAGCTTGTCTTCCACGCAAAGGAGAGTCCCATCCGGACACGGGACGAAGTCTTGAGTCTTGTATCTTCACGGTCCTACAGTCTGGCCAAAGTATATAGTCCGGCTATTCGGATACCCCCTAATCCAGGACTCCCTCAGGTTGCGCGCCAAGGGGAGTCCTACTCCCACCGGGAGTAGGACTCCCTCCTTCCTTGTTGGACTAGGAGAAGGGGGGGAAAGAGGAGGGAGAGAGAGGAAGGAAAGGGGGGGGGGCGCCGCCCCTTCTCATAGTCCTATTCAGACTAGGGGGAGGGGCGCGCGGCCCAGCCCTTGCCTCCTCTCCTCTTCTCCACTAAGGCCCACTATGGCCCATTAAGCCCCCGGGGGGTTCCGGTAACCTCCCGGTACTCTGGAAAAATCCCGATTTCACCTGGAACACTTCCAATATCCAAATATAGGCTTCCAATATATCAATCTTCATGTGTCGACCATTTCGAGACTCCTCGTCATGTCCGTAATCACATCCGGGGCTCCGAACAACCTTCGGTACATCAAAACTCATAAACTCATAATATAACTATCATCGAAACCTTAAGCGTGCGGACCCTACGGGTTTGAGAACTATGTAGACATGACCGAGACACGTTTCCAGTTAATAACCAATAGGAGAACCTGGATGCTCATATTGGCTCCTACATATTCTACGAAGATCTTTATCGGTCAAACCGCATAACAACATACGTTGTTCCCTTTGTCATTGGTATGTTACTTGCCCAAGATTCGATCGTCGGTATCTCAATACCTAGTTCAGTCTCGTTACCGGCAAGTCTCTTTACTCATTACGTAATGCATCATTTCGTAACCAACTCATTAGCTGCATTGCTTGCAAGGCTTATAGTGATGTGCATTACCAAGAGGGCCTAGAGATACCTCTCCGACAATCAGAGTGACAAAACCTAATCTCGAAATGCGCCAACTCAACATGTACCTTTGGAGACACCTGTAGAGCTCCTTTGTAATCACCCAATTACGTTGTGATGTTTGGTAGCACACAAAGTGTTCATCCGGTAAACGGGAGTTGCATAATCTCATAGTTGTAGGAACATGTATAAGTCATGAAGAAAGCAATATCAATATACTAAATGATCAAGTGCTAAGCTAACGGAATGGGTCATGTCAATCACATCATTCTCCTAATGATGTGATCCCGTTAATCCAATGACAACTCATGTCTATGGTTTAGGAAACATAACCATCTTTGATTAATGAGCTAGTCAAGTAGAGGCATACTAGTGAGATTAAGTTTGTCTATGTATTCACACATGTATCATCTATCCGGTTAATACAATTCTAGCATGAATAATAAACATTTATCATGATATAAGGAAATAAATAATAACTTTATTATTGCCTCTAGGGCATATTTCCTTCAGTCTCCTACTTGCACTAGAGTCAATAATCTAGATTACACAGTAATGATTCTGACACCCATGGAGCCTTGGTACTGATCATGTTTTGCTCATGGAAGAGGCTTACTCAACAGGTCTGCAACATTTAGATCCGTATGTATCTTGAAAATCTCTATGTCTCCCACCTGGACATGGTCCCGGATGGAATTGAAGCGTCTCTTGATGTGCTTGGTCCTCTTGTGAAATCTGGATTCCTTTGCCAAGGCAATTGCACCAGTATTGTCACAGAAGATCTTCATTGGTCCCAATGCACTAGGCATGACACCTAGATCGGAAATGAACTCCTTCATCCAGACTCCTTCATTTGCTGCTTCCGAAGCAGCTATGTACTCCGCTTCGCATGTAGATCCTGCCACGACGCTTTGTTTAGAATTGCACCAACTGACAGCTCCACCGTTCAATATAAACACGTATCCGGTTTGCGATTTAGAATCGTCCGGATCAGTGTCAAAGCTTGCATGGACATAACCATTTACGACTAGCTCTTTGTCATCTCCATAAACGAGAAACATATCCTTAGTCCTTTTCAGGTATTTCAGGATATTCCTGACCGCTGTCCAGTGATCCACTCCTGGATTACTTTGGTACCTCCCTGCCAAACTTATTGCTAAGCATATGTCAGGTCTGGTACATAGCATTGCATACATGATAGAGCCTATGGCTGAAGCATAGGGAACATCTTTCATTTTCTCTCTATCTTCTGCTGTGGTCGGGCATTGAGTCTGACTCAACTTCACATCTTGTAATACAGGCAAGAACCCTTTCTTAGCCTGATCCATTTTGAACTTTTTCAAAACTTTATCAAGGTATGTGCTTTCTGAAAGTCCAATTAAGCGTCTTGATCTATCTCTATAGATCTTGATGCCCAATATGTAAGCAACTTCACCGAGGTCTTTCATCGAAAAACTTTTATTCAAGTATCCCTTTATGCTATCCAGAAATTCTATATCATTTCCAATTAATAATGTGTCATCTACATATAATATCAGAAATACTACAGAGCTCCCACTCACTTTCTTGTAAATACAGGCTTCTCCAAAAGTCTGTATAAAACCATATGCTTTGGTCACACTATCAAAGCGTTTATTCCAACTCCTAGAGGCTTGCACCAAACCATAAATGGATCACTGGAGCTTGCACACTTTGTTAGCACCTTTTGGATCGACAAAACCATCTGGTTGCATCATATACAACTCTTCTTCTAGAAATCCATTTAGGAATGCAGTTTTGACATCCATTTGCCATATTTCATAATTATAAAATGCGGCAATTGCTAACATGATTGGGACAGACTTAAGCATCGCTACGGGTGAGAAAGTCTCATCGTATTCAACCCCTTGAACTTGTCGAAAACCTTTCGCAACAAGTCGAGCTTTGTAGACAGTTACATAACCATCAACGTCAGTCTTCTTCTTGAAGATCCATTTATTGTCGATGGCTTGACGATCATCGGGCAAGTCAACCAAAGTCCATACTTTGTTCTCATACATGGATCCCATCTTAGATTTCATGGCCTCAAGCCATTTTGTGGAATCTGGGCTCATCATCGCTTCCTCATAGTTCGTAGGTTCGCCATGGTCAAGTAACATGACTTCCAAAATAGGATTACCATACCACTCCGGTGCGGATCTTACTCTGGTTCACCTACAAGGTTCGGTAGTAACTTGATCTAAAGTTTCATGATCAACATCATTAGCTTCCTCACTAATTGGCATAGTTGTCACAGGAACCGGTTCTTGTGATGAACTACTTTCCAATAAGGGAGCAGGTACAATTACCTCATCAAGTTTTACTTTCCTCCCACTCACTTCTTTCGAGAGAAACTCCTTCTCTAGAAAGGAACCGAATTTAGCAAAAAAAGTCTTGCCTTCATATCTATGATAGATGGTGTACCCAATAGTCTCCTTTGGGTATACTATGAAGACACATTTCTCCGATTTGGGTTCGAGCTTATCTAGTTGAAGTTTCTTCACATAAGCATCACAGCCCCAAACTTTAAGAAACGACAACTTTGGTTTCTTGCCAAACCACAGTTCATAAGGCGTTGCCTCGACGGATTTTAATGGTGCCATATTTAACGTGAATGAGGCCGTCTCTAAAGCATAACCCCAAAATGATAGCGGTAAATTAGTAAGAGACATCATAGATCGCACCATATCTAGTAAAGTACGATTACGACGTTCGGACACACCATTTCGCTGTGGTGTTCCGGGTGGCGTGAGTTGCGAAACTATTCCGCATTGTTTCAAACGTAAACCAAACTCATAACTCAAATATTCTCCTCCACGATCAGATCGTAGAAACTTTATTTTCTTATTACGATGATTTTCCACTTCACTCTGAAATTCTTTGAACATTTCAAATGTTTCAGACTTGTGTTTCATCAAGTAGATATACCCATATCTGCTCAAATCATCTGTGAAGGTGAGAAAATAACGATACCCCCCGCGAGCCTCAACATTCATTGGACCACACACATCACTATGTATGATTTCCAACAAGTCAGTTGCTCTCTCCATAGTTCCGGAGAACGGAGTTTTAGTCATCTTGCCCATGAGGCACGGTTCGCAAGTACCAAGTGATTCATAATGAAGTGATTCCAGAAGTCCATCAGTATGAAGTTTCTTCATGCATTTTACACCAATATGACCCAAATGGCAGTGCCACAAATAAGTTGCACTATCATTATCAACTCTGCATCTTTTGGCTTCAACATTATGAATATGTGTATCACTATTATCGAGATTTAATAAAAATAGACCACTCTTCAAGGATGCATGACCATAAAAGATATTATTCATATAAATAGAACAACCATTATTCTCTGATTTAAATGAATAACCGTCTCGCATCAAACAAGATCCAAATATAATGTTCATGCTCAACGCTGCCACCAAATAACAATTATTCAGGTCTAAAACTAATCCCGAAGGTATATGTCGAGGTAGCGTGCCGACCGCGATCACATCGACTTTGGAACCATTTCCCACGCACATCGTCACCTCGTCCTTAGCCAATCTTCGCTTAATCCGTAGTCCCTGTTTCGAGTTGCAAATATTAGCAACAGAACCAGTATCAAATACCCAGGTGCTACTGCGAGCATTAGTAAGGTACACATCAATAACATGTATATCACATATACCTTTGTTCACCTTGCCATCCTTCTTATCCACCAAGTACTTGGGGCAGTTCCGCTTCCAGTGACCAGTATGCTTGTAGTAGAAGCACTCAGTCTCAAGCTTAGGTCCAGATTTGGGTTTCTTCTCTTGAGCAGCAACTTGTTTGCTGTTCTACTTGAAGTTCGCCTTCTTCTTCCCTTTACCCTTTTCTTGAAACTGGTGGTCTTATTGACCATCAACACTTGATGCTCCTTCTTCATTTCTACCTCCGCAGCCTTTAGCATTGCGAAGAGCTCGGGAATAGTCTTGTCCATCCCTGGCATATTATAGTTCATCATGACGCTCTTATAGCTTGGTGGCAGTGATTGAAGAATTCTGTCAATGACAATATCATCAGGAAGATTAACTCCCAGTTGAATCAAGTGATTATTATACCCAGAAATTTTGAGTATATGTTCACTGACAGAACTATTCTCCTCCATCTTGCAGCTATAGAACTTATTGGAGACTTCATATCTCTCAATCCGGGCATTTGCTTGAAATATTAACTTCAACTCTTGGAACATCTCATATGCTCCATGACGTTCAAAACATCGTTGAAGTCCCGGTTCTAAGCCGTAAAGCATGCACACTGAACTATCGAGTAGTCATCAGCTTTGCTCTGCCAGACGTTCTTAACATCGTCAGTTGCATCTGCAGCAGGCCTAGCACCCAGCGGTGCTTCCAGGACGTAATTCTTCTGTGCAGCAATGAGGATAATCCTCAAGTTACGGACCCAGTCCGTGTAATTGCTACCATCATCTTTCAACTTAGCTTTCTCAAGGAATGCATTAAAATTCAACGGAACAACAGCACGAGCCATCTATCTACAACAAAGACAAGCAAAATACTATCAGGTACTAAGTTCATGATAAATTTAAGTTCAATTAATCATATTACTAAAGAATTCCCACTTAGACAGACATCTCTCTAGTCATCTAAGTGATCACGTGATCCAAATCAACTAAATCATGTCCGATCATCACGTGAGATGAAGTAGTTTTCAATGGTGAACATAACTATGTTGATCATATCTACTATATGATTCATGTTCGACCTTTCGGTCTCCATGTTCCGAGGCCATATCTGTATATGCTAGGCTCGTCAAGTTTAACCTGAGTATTCCGCGTGTGCAACTGTTTTGCACCTATTGTATTTGAACGCAGAGCCTATCACACCCGATCATCACGTGGTGTCTCAACACGAAGAACTTTCGCAACGGTGCATACTCAGGGAGAACACTTCTTGATAATTTAGTGAGAGATCATCTTAAAATTCTACCGTCAATCAAAGCAAGATAAGATGCATAAAGGATAAACATCACATGCAATCAATATAAGTGATATGATATGGCCATCATCATCTTTTGCTTGTGATCTCCATCTCCGAAGCACCGTCGTGATCACCATCGTCACCGGCGCGACACCTTGATCTCCATCGTAGCATCGTTGTTGTTACACCATCTATTGCTTCTACGACTATCTCTACCACTTAGTGATAAAGTAAAGCAATTACAGGGCGCTTGCATTTCATACAATAAAGCGACAACCATATGGCTCCTGCTAGTTGCCGATAACTTGGTTACAAAACATGATCATCTCATACAATAAAATATAGCATCACATCTTGACCATATCACATCACAACATGCCTTGCAAAAACAAGTTAGACGTCCTCTACATTGTTGTTGAAAGTTTTACGTGGCTGCTACGGGCTGAGCAAGAACCGTTCTTACCTATGCATCAAAACCACAACGATAGTTCGTCAAGTTAGTGTTGTTTTAACCTTGGCAAGGACCGGGCGTAGCCACACTCGGTTCAACTAAAGTTGGAGAAACTGACACCCGCCAGCCACCTGTGTACAAAGCACGTCGGTAGAACCGGTCTCGCATAAGCGTACACGTAATGTCGGTCCGGGCCGCTTCATCAAACAATACCGCCGAACCAAAGTATGACATGCTGGTAAGCTGTATGACTTGTATCTCCCACAACTCACTTGTGTTCTACTCGTGCATATAGCATCTACGCATAAAACCAGGCTCTGATACCACTATTGGGGAACGTAGTAATTTCAAAAAAATTCCTACGCACACACAAGATCATGGTGATGCATAGCAACAAGAGGGGAGAGTGTTGTCCATGTACCCTCGTAGACCGAAAGCGGAAGCGTTAGAACAACGCGATTGATGTAGCCATACGTCTTCACGGCCCGACCGATCAAGCACCGAAACTACGGCACCTCTGAGTTCTAGCACACATTCAGCTCGATGATGTCCCTCGAACTCCGATTCAGCCGAGTGTCGAGGGAGAGTTCCGTTAGCACGACGACGTGGTGACGATCTTGATGTTCTACCGTTGCAGGGCTTCGCCTAAGCACTGCTACAATATTATCGAGGAGGACTTTGGTGGAGGGGGGCACCGCACACGGCTAAGAGACCAAGAGATCAATTGTTGTGTCTAGAGGTGCCCCCTGCCCTCATATATAAAGGAGCAAGGGGGGAGGGGGCGGCCAGCCTAGGAGGGGGCGCGACAAGGGGAGTCCTAGTAGGAGGTCCCAATCTGTGTGTCTAAGGCTGATGGTAACAGGAGGCAAGGGACACAATGTTTACCCAAGTTCGGGCCCTCTCGATGGAGGTAAAACCCTACTTCCTGCTTGATTAATATTGATGATATGAGTAGTACAAGAGTTGATCTACCACGAGATCATAGAGGCCAAACCCTAGAAGCTAGCCTATGATGATTATGATTCTGATCGTGCCTCTAAGGACTAAACCTCTGGTTTATATAGACACCAGAGGGGGCTAGGGTTTACATGGAGTCGGTTACAAAGAAGGAGATATAATATCTGGATCGCCAAGCTTGTCTTCCACGCAAAGGAGAGTCCCATCCGGACACGGGACGAAGTCTTGAGTCTTGTATCTTCACAGTCCTACAGTCTGGCCAAAGTATATAGTCCGGCTATCCGGATACCCCCTAATCTAGGACTCCTTCAGGGGGTGCGCCAAGGGGAGTCCTACTCAGGACTCCCTCCTTCCTTGTTGGACTAGGAGAAGGGGGGAAGAGGTGGGAAAGAGAGGAAGGAAAGGGGGGCGCCGCCCCCTTCTCCTTGTCCTATTCGGACTAGGGGGAGGGGCGCGCGGCCCAGCCCTTGCCTCCTCTCCTCTTCTCCACTAAGGTCCACTATGTCCCATTAAGCCCCCGGGGGATTCCGGTAACCTCCCGGTACTCCGGTAAAACCCCAATTTCACCCGGAACACTTCCGTTATCCAAATATAGGCTTCCAATATATCAATCTTCATGTCTCGACTATTTCGAGACTCCTTGTCATGTCCGTAATCACATCTGGGATTCTGAACAACCTTTGGTACATCAAAACACATAAACTCATAATATAACTGTCATCGAAACCTTAAGCGTGCGGACCCTACACTACTAGAAAAACCACTACTAATGGCGCACCTAATATGGCCATTAATGGCGCATCTGTAGTGCGCCATTAACAGCACGCCATTAGTAATTTTTACTAATGGCGCACCACCTGGTGCGCCATTAGTATCTGGTATACTAATGGCGCACCGCGGGTGCGCCATTAGTATAGGCCAGCGTGCGCCATTAGTATGCCTCCCAGGGGCCATGTATACCCAGGTGCTTTGGCATACTAATGGCGCACCACCACTGGATGCGCCATTAGTAACCGCGGCATACTAATGGTGCACTGCCCTGTGATGCGCCATTAGTATGCACTGTCATACTAATGACGCACTGTCATGTGATGCGCCATTAGTATGAATATTAGGTTTTTTTATTTTTTTATTTTCTGTTTTTTGCACAGGTTACAAAATGTATAATTTGACAAAATATAGACAGCACACATCAACAACAGATTCATCGAATACAATAGAAGATTAGTCTTTGAATACAATTCATCATATTAGTCTCCGAATACAATTCATCATATTAGTCTCCGAATTAAAAAGACCGAACAAAGATAGAACATTATATTACAAGTCTCGAGACCGCGAGTAGCGAGTTTGTCTTCACATTACAAGTCGATATCGATCATCTAAACTACCATCACATAGAAGAGAGCTGCGGTCATCACGATGAGCATCATCACGATGAAACTCGTCTTCATCCGGTTCCTCCAACGCTCCCTCCCCTCTCCCGCTAGATAGCGGGCGTATCTAGATTCGGCCTCGGCCCTAGTGGTGTACCCTTTGTAACTGTTACCGCTGAATCGGTGAACCTGTCTCCGACACTCCTCCCAGTCATCGTAGACTCCGGGAACCTTACCCTTGTACACGACATACGTCGGCATCGCTATGCACTAGCCAAACGAAACGTTAGTACCAATTCACAGACAATACATAAGCAATATATAATTATGCAACAGAACGATCGGAAGAGAAAAGCAAGACATTAATAGCATCGATTACATCTAAGTTGAACGACTCTCAAAACCAAAGAGACATACTACAAGTTCATTAAAGTTTAATTACAACATGAACCAATCGATGTTTCAGAACTAGACAACTCGACTCAAGGGACCGGAGCGTGGACGAAGCCGCCGTCTATCGTGGGAGTCATGAAAGAACGAACGTTGTCATCCTGCATTTGTAGCATTGTGTCGATGTCACTGTTGGACGGTTGATTTCTGAGGTAGAACTGCCCCGAGGTACGAAGGACATCTTGATGGATGATTTCCGCAAACTCCGACTGGATGCGAAAGAATTCTTGTCGGAGGTCCGCGTCCTAGATTGCCGACACGCTCTTTGCCCAATCTTTGAGTTTACTCGGTAGCAGAAGTTGATGATGGTCCCGTACGATCGCCCGCATGTGATGGATGGCGTAGTAGGCACCCTTTTGACCGCTAGGCGGCTGCTTGATGCAGCAGAATGTCGTATTGTGGGAGAACACGTGCTTGCCGTACATACGAATAGGCCTGGTGAAGGTGCCTCCAGATTGGGCGTAGCCGGGGAGAACATCATCAAGAACCTTCTTGACATTTGTGTAGTCTACGTTCGACTGACGGTCCGGGTCAAAATACGTGGCCATGGAATATTTGGGGCTTAGGAGGATGAGCGTGCAATGTGTGTCACTGCAGAAAACACGGAATGTTAAAAGAAAAACGATCGAAATGTAAGAATTCATATGTTACGGGCCGGTTGAGGGGAGGACTTACTCGGGAAAGTAAGGCACGAGGAAGTTATCCTTATCTTGGTTTGCCAGAATGACGCCTTCGAGGTAAGAACTCGCGACTTGCCGGTCCCCAGCGCTGCCCAAGATCTTGGCACGCATGTAGAAGGGGTCGACTATCACGATGTCCGGGGTCTTGTCGCGAATGATCCGCATCTCCATACTCAGCGAAAATAGCCGAACGAAGGTGTAGTGCAGCGGATGAAGGTTCAACATAGCGTGGATGTCATCAAAACGCAGGACGATCGTAGGCCCGATGGAGTTATCCACAAAGCCCTTGCCCTCTGGCACCTTGGCCGCGAAAACCGGGTATGCCACATCCTTCTCCCTAAGACACCGCTTCTCCAAAGCAAGAGCATTGTCATGCAGACTCCGCATAGCACCGGTTGCAGCATTGAGCATATTTGTCGGTAGCATCGCCCTACCCGCCACATGCACCCTCCTCGAGATATCCTGCGGTGAAGGTGGCCCGTCCTGAGCACGGATCGTACTCGGTGCCGGCTGGCTCGCACCCTTCTTAGTCTTTCTTTTGCATGCCTTCTTCTTCTCCTGTAATGGGACCGAGTTCTGCTCACAGACCGCCTTCTTGAGTGTGTTGGGGCTGATAATATTTCGCACCTCGCCTATCTGAGGCTCGATGAAGTCGGCAGCTGGAGGCGTCTCCTGAGAGCTGAACGCCAGACGGCGCCTGTTGCAACTTGGCTTCTCCGCGGTACGAGCTAGATCGCACACGTCTTTTGTTGGGTTTGGTTCTTGAGAAGGAGGCCCCATGAAGTCGCCATCGTACCCATGCTCGGCAAAGTACTGATCGATGTTGCCAAATGTATCATCGTCGTAGTCGTCGTCGTTCTGATCCTGTGCCATATGCATGTTTGGATCCAGTGGCATAGGGATGTCCGGCACCGTTACGGCGGTCTTGCCATGGGGCCGACTTGGCGCCGGCACGACTGGCGGTGTTGTCTTTGGGGTGGTGTCCCCCGCCCCCAAACGAATCTGGCTCTTCGGCCAAAGCAGGGGCCAGCTCAGGCAGGCGCTGAGGGTCATCACGTCTTCATCGTCGGCCCTGATGGGTCGAATCGGAGGTAACAAGTCGTCGCAGCCTGGCAGCACCCGAGCCAGTTGAACCCTAAACAAGTTGGGTGGCATCTGGGTACCGTGGAACAAGGGGTTGCCTGGTTGAACGATTTTGCCCTTGGCGACATCGACCAACTCGTTGTTCACGAAGTGGAGGAGAGTGCACGGAACGTCGGCGGCGCCCTGCGAAAACATGTAGGGCGTCAGGGATGCCCAGTCAATGGCAAGGAGATGAAGTCCTCGGCCGAGAGAGGCTTAATTAGTTACCGTGATGATGGCGTCGAGCTCGGCTAATGTCGAGGCACCGCCAACGGCGGGCGTGCAGTTGACGGAGGGGCCGCTTGCTGAAGAGGTGCCGGCCGGCGTACACCCGGGTGCATTAAGCTCCCGTGCCGGCGTCGGAGACACCAATGCCACCTCCGCCGGAGGCACCAATGGCCCCGCCATCGCATTATGCGAGTTGCTGGCCGTGAAGCTAGGAATCGGGGGCGGCCCCTGTTGGCCGCCCGCAATCCACGCACTCAACCCCGAGATCAAGGTAGGCACAAGGGCGGTGATCGTCGCTTCGAGTCGTTGTTCCACTTGCTCTTGGACAATCTCCGGAATCCGCGCCACCTGTGCCTTGAGTTCTTGAACCTCTCGCGCCTGGCTTTCCGAGCTGGTCTTTTTCTCCTTCCGCACACCAGCGGTATAGTATGACCCCCATTTTGTCGACAAGCCTTTGCCGGCCACACGACCAGCTGACGTCAGCTTACTGAGCTTATCCTTGTTCTTCATTACATTCAACCCCCTATTTAGAGTGGTGTACCAAGGGTTGCTCTTAGTCGACCCCGCGCTACTACTTTCAGTCGCCTGCGGAAGGAATGTGAACCATTTAGAAATTTGGCTTCATTAATTAGAATGCAACCATATGGAGCTAATTACGCGGGGGTGTATTCCTTACCAGAACAAGCTCAAGCTGCCTGGTCTTCGGTAAGCTCCTTTGTTTTCGGGTCCTTCTTGTACCGGGCCCTAACAAAGTTCCTGGTCTGCTTGTCACCGTATTTATCGAAGAGGGGCGGTAGGCCTTGCTCGGCACGGTCTGCCTCCTCCTTGTCCCATATAGGCTCCGCCACTCTGTAACCGTCGGGACCGAGTGTGTGTTCCCCTATGTTCAGCTCCCGCATTTGTTTCCCCCACTCACTTGATTGGGAGCTTGCGGTGCTCGAGAAATTGATCTTGAAGTCGTTGTAGTCATCTTCGGTGATCGAAGGATTTTTCTCCTTGATCTTCTGATAACTCTCACCTTTCTCAATCATTCTCTTCACATTGCTTTTCCAAGTAGACAGGGCCTTGCTCATCTTCGTGAGGGCAGCATTGTTCACTTTATTCCCTTTGAGGCTTGTGTTTTCAAATTCAGCGGGGAACTTGTATCGTTCGTGCAGCTTCATGAAGAGGAGGTTGCGCAAATTCCCTCGGTCAGGATGCCTCAGGTTCTCGGTGTTGATCGAGACGGTGCTCCGGACAATGCACCCGAGCTGAAGCGAGTACCCCTTGATTATTCGTTCGGGCGCCGTTGGATTCCCGTTGGAGTCCACTTCAGTAACTTCCTCCTTGAGGGTGCGGAGCACGATCGGGCGCCGGTCCTTCCGTTGCCTCTTCGGTTGGCTGCCATCTGTGCGTGCGCCGCCATCATCAGTGGTGGCATCCTCGGCGGCACCATCAGTGGTGGCATCAGTGTGGTCATCCTCGGCGGCACCATCCGTGGTCTCAGGATCGGTGGGGAAGGCGGCGGCCTCATACAAGTGAGGTTGTTCCTCCATCTCCTGGGACAGCTCCCAGAATGCCTTGCCACCCGAACTCCCGGCCTCATCGTTGTGGGCCATGTTTCTCTCTAAATAGAAACAAAGTTTGGTCAAAAAGTTGGTTATTGTCAAGGAACAAGATCATGGTCTCATCATTTAGGGTTTGTCGACACCGAGGCATCCTAAAATCTAAGCTTTTATCATTGAGGGTTTTTCGACGCCGAGGCACCCTAAAAGCCTAACCTTTCATCATTTCGGTTTTTATCGACACCGAGGCACCCTAAAAGCCATGCATTAGTCACAAGTACGCCGGGGCACTTGATCCTACTTAATTAACTACTAAGATACCCCGGCCCATGCATTAGTCACAAGTACCCCATATGTCCTATTTTTAGCAAAGTCATGCTAAAATTCACGGAAAATTTCAGCATGACCTTTGCTGAAAATAGGACATATGGAGTACCCGAATTTGCCGGAACAGAAGTTAATCGGCATTCCGGCAAACTCAAGGGCCTCTCGGGGTACCTGCAATATCATCACGACACGATGGTCGGAGACAAAACCCAGCAAACTAGCACCACAATGTGCCTCTACTTTCATATGGATGAAAAGGCCACAATGTGCCTCTACTAGCATCACAAAAAACCCCTTGAGTTAGAAGATGGTATCCTCCATTTTGTACATCTTTGTGACCGCACGGAGCTAATTTTCTCCATGCATGAAACATGACATATGAACATCAGTATGCATTGATTTATGAAAGAGACAGCCTAGCATGGGCAGCAACAGCCACTCAGGCTAGCCAAGGAGACTGCCCATGAAACCACACCCCAAGGTAGAAGCCATCATTCATTACAAATTTGAATATATGATATTCCAGAAAATAATCTGTCTACAAAATGAGATACATTCCGTTTGAACTACCAAGTTACACAAAGAAAATGCACCTAAGCACCAAGAGGAACTGTTACAACTCCATAAGGTATATCCAAGTCACTGCTACTCATATTCAAAAAACCTAACTCCAATATAACCAGAAAGATTGTAAAACATTATATCTCCCTGCTGACACGAACTGAAAGCGTAACAAAAATACCTATTATTCTAGGCAGCTGCCTTGCTAGTGATTCGGTGTCGTCGCAACTGGATCCCTCCCACTCGACCTGCGATCTTCTACAAGGAAAAAGTAGCAGCTCAGTCAACCACCATATAATTATACAAGGAAAAAATGCTACTTGGCACAAGTGTAAATGAGAAGCTTGAGGTAGCAGCAGATTGAAGTGATAAAGTGCAAAGGAGAAGCTTGAGCTAGTAAACAATTTCTGAATGTTATAAAGTGGGGAAAGTAAAATAAAATTCATGACTAGTCATGGCACTAGAAAAGAGATGAGATTTCACAAAACCAGAGCCAAGCATAGTCCAGAATGTCAAATTTTCAGTTAGTTAATTATTACTCTATGGCATTGCCATACTTAGCCAAGAGTCCCCATTTCTTATATTCTGTGAGATGCAGTCATCTTTTACTCCAGTTCTTATAGTATTTTGGAGTACATTGCCTGTTATGCTGCTTGCAAGGTTAGCATAGGTTCAGAAATGGGGACTAAAAAACAGTGATTTAATTGAAGGCCACTGGCTTCAACTTGTCGGTCTGCTCCCACTGTCACTCGAAATTACTCAAATCTATGGATGGCAACTACTCTAGCTTCACCTTTCGGAATAAACTGGCAGGTTGGCAGTACCATGTATAGAGGATCGATGAACAGGCCATCTAGACAGTCTGTATGCAAAAAGGATTTCGGTGAAATTAAACTGCCAAAGTTGCATGATAAATAAATAAAAACATCCATGCCCACTCACAGTCGTTTATTTCATTCATTCTCTGACTGATGACAATACAAGTCATTCATTATCTGCCAAAGTTGCATTTGCGCGACTCTCAAGCATGACTTTTGGTTTGAATTCTGAAAAGGAGACTAACAAACAGAGCAAGCATACAACTGAGAGAGCGCACGCAAAATTACAAGCATGGTTTTGGTCCGGATTCAGAAAATCAAACGCCACGACAGTAAGCTGTTAGGAATTCAGAAATTCATTCATGCACTCCAATAACACTGCCGGCCACTGGAGGAGCACAGCACGATGAGAGCAACTTGTTTTCTACACAAAACAGAGAAACCCAAATGCACACATGAACGATGAGTAAGTTTCCGCATTAGTGGCATGATAAAACAGGCAGCAGTTCAGACAACTTTTACCATGTCCGAATTCATTCAGAAAATAAGCTAACCGAACACCCATGACAGTTAAGCTGTCCGGAATTCAGTGATCATTCCTTCATACTCTCTGATGATGGGAAATCAAAAAGCAATATGTTCAAGTGAGTTTCTGCATTCTTGGCATGCATAAACATAAGAATTTGAAATTGTAAATTGGCCTTCAATTCAGTGCACGCATGCAGCTCTACCTATGCCAGTATATACAGTTGCAATCAGCTCTACCTATGCCAGTATAAACAGTCATATTTTTTGACAAAAAATTCTGCATCTAATCAACTACTCTAGGTATGTACGTACATGGCAAACAAAAACACCTAGCAATAGCAACAAGAGAACATAGTGTCATTAGTGTCATTTCCATCTATAGCCCTTTTCCTAGTAGTGCTACGGGTTCGAGAACTATGTAGACATGACTGAGACACGTTTCCGGTCAATAATCAATAGCGGAACCTGGATGCTCATATTGGCTCCTACATATTCTATGAAGATCTTTATCGGTCAAACCGCATAACAACATACGTTGTTCCCATTGTCATCGGTATGTTACTTGCCCAAGATTCGATCGTCGCTATCTCAATACCTAGTTCAATCTCGTTACTAGCAAGTCTCTTTACTCGTTACGTAATGCATCATTCCGTAACCAACTCATTAGCTACATTGCTTGCAAAGCTTGTGGTGATGTGCATTACCGAGAGGGCCCAGAGATACCTCTCCGACAATCGGAGTGACAAAACCTAATCTCGAAATACGCCAACTCAACATGTACCTTTGGAGACACCTATAGAGATCCTTTATAATCACCCAGTTATGTTGTGACGTTTGGTAGCACACAAAGTGTTCCTCCGGTAAACGGGAGTTGCATAATCTCATAGTTGTAGGAACATGTATAAGTCATGAAGAAAGCAATAACAATATACTAAACGATCGAGTGCTAAGCTAATGTAATGGGTCATGTCAATCACATCATTCTCCTAATGATGTGATCCCGTTAATCAAATGACAACTCATGTCTATGGTTTAGGAAACATAACCATCTTTGATTAATGAGCTAGTCAAGTAGAGGCATACTAGTGACATTAAGTTTGTCTATGTATTCACACATGTATCATGTATCCGGTTAATACAATTCTTGAAGGAAATATGCCCTAGAGGCAATAATAAAGTTATTATTTATTTCCTCATATCATGATAAATGTTTATTATTCATGCTAGAATTGTATTAACCGGAAACATGATACATGTGTGAATACATAGACAAACATATAGTCACTAGTATGCCTCTACTTGACTAGCTCATTAATTAAAGATGGTTATGTTTCCTAACCATAGACATGTGTTGTTATTTGATTAATGGGATCACATCATTAGGAGAATGATGTGATTGACATGACCCATCCCGTTAGCTTAGCACTTGATCGTTTAGTATTCTGCTATTGCTTTCTTCATGACTTATACATGTTCCTGTAACTATGAGAATTATGCAACTCCCGTTTACCGGAGGAACACTTTGGGTACTACCAAACGTCACAACGTAACTGGGTGATTATAAAGGAGTACTACAGGTGTCTCCGAAGGTACATGTTGAGTTGGCGTATTTCGAGATTAGGTTTTGTCACTCCGATTGTCGGAGAGGTATCTCTGGGCCCTCTCGGTAATACTCATCACTTAAGCCTTGCAAGCATTATAACTAATAAGTTGGTTATGAGATGACGTATTATAGAACGAGTAAAGAGACTTGCCGGTAACGAGATTGAACTAGGTATTGGATACCGACGATCAAATCTCGGGCAAGTAACATACCGATGACAAAGGGAACAACATATGTTGTTATGCGGTTTGACCGATAAAGATCTTCGTAGAATATGTAGGAACCAATATGGGTATCCAGGTCCCGCTATTGGTTATTGACCGAGAATGGTTTTAGGTCATGTCTACATAGTTCTCGAACCCGTAGGGTCCGCACGCTTAACGTTTCGATGACAATTTTATTATGAGTTTATAAGTTTTGATGTACCGAAGTTTGTTCGGAGTCCCGGATGTGATCACGGACATGACGAGGAGTCTCGGAATGGTCGAGACATAAAGATTGATATATTGGAAGCCTATGTTTGGACATCAGAATGGTTCCGGGTGAAATCGGCATTTTACCGGAGTACCGGGAGGTTACCGGAACCCCCCCGGGGGTTTAATGGGCCTACATGGGCCACGAGGGAGAAGAGGGAACGAGCCAGGAGGGGCCGCGCGCCCCTCCCCCTCCTAGTCCGAATAGGACAAGGGAAGGGGGGCGGTGCCCCCCCTTTCCTTCCCCTCTTCCTCCTCTTTCCCCCCTTCTCCTACTCCTACTTGGAAAGAGGGAGTCCTACTCCCTGTGGGAGTAGGACTCCCCCCCTTGGCGCGCCCTCTAGGCCGGCCGCCTCCTTCCACCTGGCTCTTTTATATACGGGGGCGGGGGGCACCCCAAAGACACACAAGTTGATCTACGGATCGTTCCTTAGCCGTGTGCGGTGCCCCCTTCCACCATATACCACCTCGGTCATATCATCGCGGAGTTTAGGCGAAGCCCTACGCCGGTAGAACATCATCATCGTCACCACGCCGTCGTGCTGACGGAACTCATCTCCGGAGCCTTTGCTGGATCGGAGGGTCGGAGATCGTCATCGAGCTGAACGTGTGCTGAACTCGGAGGCCCCGTACGTTCGGTGCTTGGATCGGTCGGATTGTGAAGACGTACGACTACATCAACCGCGTTGTGCTAACGCTTCCGCTTACGGTCTACGAGGGTACATAGACGAACACTCTCCCCTCTCATTGCTATATCATCACCATGATCTTGCGTGTGCGTAGGAATTTTTTTGAAATTACTACGTTCCCCAACAGTGGCATCCGAGCCTAGGTTTTATGCGTTGATGTTATATGCACGAGTAGAACACAAGTGAGTTGTGGGCGATACAAGTCATACTGCTTACCAGCATGTCATACTTTGGTTCGGCAGTATTGTGAGATGAAGCGGCCCGGACCGACATTACGCGTACGCTTACGCGAGACTGGTTTCACCGTTGCGAGCACTCGTGCTTAAAGGTGACTGGCGGTCTGTCTCTCTCACTTTAGCTGAATCGAGTGTGGCTATGCCCAGTCCTTGCGAAGGTTAAAACAGCACCAACTTGACGAACTATCGTTGTGGTTTTTGATGCGTAGGTAAGAATGATTCTTGCTAAGCCCGTAGCAGCCACGTAAAATTTGCAACAACAAAGTAGAGGACGTCTAACTTGTTTTTGCAGGGCATGTTGTGATGTGATATGGTCAAGACGTGATGCTATATTTTATTGTATGAGATGATCATGTTTTGTAACCGAAGTTATCGGCAACTGGCAGGAGCCATATGGTTGTCGCTTTATTGTATGAAATGCAAACGCCCTGTAATTGCTTTACTTCATCACTAAGCGGTAGCGATAGTCGTAGAAGCAATAGATGGCGTAAAGACAACGATGCTATGATGGAGATCAAGGTGTCGCGCCGGTGACGATGGTGATCATGACGGTGCTTCGAAGATGGAGATCACAAGCACAAGATGATAATGGCCATATCATATCACTTATATTGATTGCATGTGATGTTTATCCTTTATGCATCTTATCTTGCTTTGATTGACGGTAGCATTTTAAGATGATCTCTCACTAATTATCAAGAAGTGTTCTCCATGAGTATGCACCGTTGCGAAAGTTCTTCGTGCTGAGACACCACATGATGATCGGGTGTGATAGGCTCTACGTTCAAATACAACGGGTGCAAAACAGTTGCACACGCGGAATATTCAGGTTATGCTTGACGAGCCTAGCATATACATATATGGCCTCGGAACACGGAGACCGAAAGGTCGAGCGTGAATTATATAGTAGATATGATCAACATAGCGATGTTCACCATTGAAACTACTCCATCTCACGTGATGATCGGACATGGTTTGGTTGATTTGGATCACGTAATCACTTAGATGATTAGAGAGATGTCTGTCTAAGTGGGAGTTCTTAAGTAATATGATTAATTGAACTTAAATTTATCATGAACTTAGTACATGATAGTATCTTGCTTGTCTATGTTTGTTTGTAGATAGATGGCTCGTGTTGTTGTTCCGTTGAATTTTAATGCGTTCCTTGAGAAAGCAAAGTTGAAAGATGATGGTATCAATTACACGGACTGGGTCCGTAACCTGAGGATTATCCTCATTGCTGCACAGAAAAGTTACATCCTGGAAGCACCGCTGGGTGCCAGGCCTGCTGCTGATGCAACTGACGACGTTAAGAACGTCTGGCAGAGCAAAGCTGATGACTACTCTATAGTTCAGTGTGCCATGCTTTACGGCTTAGAACCGGGCCTTCAACGATGTTTTGAACGTCATGGAGCATATGAGATGTTCCAGGAGTTGAAGTTAATATTTCAAGCAAATGCCCGGATTGAGAGATATGAAGTCTCCAATAAGTTCTATAGCTGCAAGATGGAGGAGAATAGTTCTGTCAGTGAACACATACTCAAAATGTCTGGGTATAATAATCACTTGATTCAACTGGGAGTTAATCTTCCTGATGATTGTGTCATTGACAGAATTCTCCAATCACTGCCACCAAGCTACAAGAGCTTTGTAATGAACTATAATATGCAAGGGATGAACAAGACTATTCCCAAGCTCTTCACGATGCTGAAAGCCGCGGAGGTAGAAATCAAGAAGGAGCATCAAGTGTTGATGGTTAACAAAACCACTAGTTTCAAGAAGAAGGGCAAAGGAAAGAAGAAGGGGAACTTCAAAAAGAACGGCAAGCAAGTTGCTTCTCAAGAGAAGAAACCCAAGTCTGGACCTAAGCCTGAAACTGAGTGCTTCTACTACAAGCAGACTGGACACTAGAAGCGGAACTGCCCCAAGTATTTGGCGGATAAGAAGGATGGCAAAGTGAACAAAGGTATATGTGATATACATGTTATTGATGTGTACCTTACTAATGCTCGCAGTAGCACCTGGGTATTTGATACTGGTTCTGTTGCTAATATTTGCAACTCGAAACAGGGACTACGGATTAAGCGAAGATTAGCTAAGGATGAGGTGACGATGCGCGTGGGAAATGGTTCCAAAGTCGATGTGATTGCGGTCGGCACGCTACCTCTACATCTACCATCGGGATTAGTATTAGACCTAAATAATTGTTATTTGGTGCCAGCGTTGAGCATGAACATTATATCTGGATCTTGTTTGATGCGAGACGGTTATTCATTTAAATCAGAGAATAATGGTTGTTCTATTTATATGAGTAATATCTTTTATGGTCATGCACCCTTGAAGAGTGGTCTATTTTTATTGAATCTCGATAGTAGTGATACACATATTCATAGTGTTGAAATCAAAAGATGCAGAGTTGATAATGATAGTGCAACTTATTTGTGGCACTGCCGTTTAGGTCATATCGGTGTAAAACGCATGAAGAAACTCCATACTGATGGGCTTTTGGAATCACTTGATTATGAATCACTTGGGACTTGCGAACCGTGCCTTATGGGCAAGATGACTAAAATGCCGTTCTCCGGTACTATGGAGAGAGCAACAGATTTGTTGGGGATCATACATACATATGTATGTGATCCAATGAATGTTGAGGCTCGAGGCGGATATCGTTATTTTCTCACCTTCACAGATGATTTAAGCAGATATGGGTATATCTACTTAATGAAACACAAGTCTGAAACATTTGAAAAGTTCAAAGAATTTCAGAGTGAAGTGGAAAATCATCGTAACAAGAAAATAAAGTTTCTACGATCTGATTGTGGAGGAGAATATTTGAGTTACGAGTTTGGTCTACACTTGAAACAATGCGGGATAGTCTCGCAACTCACGCCACCTGGAACACCACAATGAAATGGTGTGTCCGAACGTCGTAATCATACATTACTAGATATGGTGCGATCTATGATGTCTCTTACTGATTTACCGCTATCATTTTGGGGTTATGCTTTAGAGACGGCCGCATTCACGTTAAATAGGGCACCATCAAAATCCGTTGAGACGACACCTTATGAACTATGGTTTGGCAAGAAACCAAAGTTGTTGTTTCTTAAAGTTTGGGGCTGCGATGCTTATGTGAAGAAACTTCAACCAGATAAGCTCGAACCCAAATCGGAGAAATGTGTCTTCATAGGATACCCAAAGGAGACTATTGGGTACACCTTCTATCATAGATCTGAGGGCAAGATTTTCGTTGCTAAATTGGGATCCTTTCTAGAGAAGGAGTTTCTCTCGAAAGAAGTGGGTGGGAGGAAAGTAGAACTTGACGAGATAACTGTATCTACTCCCTTATTGGAAAGTAGTTCATCACAAGAACCGGTTCCTATGACAACTACACCAATCAGTGAGGAAGCTGATGATATTGATCATGAAACTTCAGATCAAGTTTCTACAGAACCTCGTAGGTCTACCAGAGTAAGATCCGCACCAGAATGGTACGGTAATCCTATTCTGGAAGTCATGTTACTTGACCATGATGAACCTACGAACTATGAGGAAGCGATGATGAGCCCAGATTCCGCAAAATGGCTAGAGGCCATGAAATCTGAGATGGGATCCATGTATGAAAACAAAGTATGGACTTTGGTTGACTTGCCCGATGATCGGCAAGCTATTGAGAATAAATGGATTTTTAAGAAGAAGACTGACGCTGATGGTAATGTAACTGTCTATAAAGCTCGACTTGTTGCGAAAGGTTTTCGACAAGTTCAAGGGGTTGACTACGATGAGACTTTCTCACCCGTAGCGATGCTTAAGTCTGTCCGAATCATGTTAGCTATTGCTGCATTTCATGATTATGAAATTTGGCAAATGGATGTCAAGACTGCATTCTTGAATGGATTTCTAGAACAAGAGTTGTATATGATGCAGCCGGAAGGTTTTGTTAATCCAAAAGGTGCTAACGAAAGTGTGCAAGCTCCAGCGTTCCATTTATGGACTGGTGCAAGCATCTCGGAGTTGGAATAAACGCTTTGATAGTGTGATCAAAGCATATGGTTTTATACAAACTTTTGGAGAAGCCTGTATTTACAAGAAAGTGAGTGGGAGCTCTGTAGCATTTCTAATTTTATATGTAGATGACATATTGTTAATTGGAAATGATATAGAATTTCTGGATAGCATAAAGGGATACGTGAATAAAAGCTTTTCAATGAAAGACCTCGGTGAAGCTGCTTACATATTGGGCATCAAGATCTATAGAGATAGATCAAGACGCTTAATAGGACTTTCACAAAGCACATACCTTGACAAAATTTTGAAAAAGTTCAAAATGGACCAGGCAAAGAAAGGATTCTTGCCTGTGCTACAAGGTGTGAAGTTGAGTCAAACTCAATGCCCGACCACAGCAGAAGATAGAGATAAAATGAAAGATGTTCCCTATGCTTCAGCCATAGGCTCTATCATGTATGCAATGTTGTGTACCAGACCTGACGTATGCTTAGCAATAAGCTTGGCGGGAAGGTACCAAAGTAATCCAGGAGTGGATCACTAGACAGCGGTCAAGAACATCCTGAAATACCTGAAAAGGACTAAGGATATGTTTCTCGTATATGGAGGTGACAAAGAGCTAGTCGTAAAAGGTTACGTCGATGCAAGCTTTGACACTGATCCGGACGATTCTAAATCGCAAACCGGATACGTGTTTATATTAAACGGTGGAGCTGTAAGTTTGTGCAGTTCTAAACAAAGCGTCGTAGCGGGATCTACATGTGAAGCGGAGTACATAGCTGCTTCTGAAGCAGTGAATGAAGGAGTCTGGATGAAGGAGTTCATTTCTGATCTAGGTGTCATACCTAGTGCATCAGGACCAATGAAGATCTTCTGTGGCAATACTGGTGCAATTGCCTTGGCAAAGGAATCCAGATTTCACAAGAGGACCAAGCACATCAAAAGACGCTTCAATTCCATTCAGGGCCAAGTCCAAGTGGGAGACATAGAGATTTGCAAGATACATACGGATCTGAATGTTGCAGAGCCGTTGACTAAGCCTCTCTCACGATCAAAACATGATCAGCACCAAGACTCCATGGGTGTTAGAATCATTACTATGTAATCTAGATTATTGACTCTAGTGCAAGTGGGAGACTGAAGGAAATATGCCCTAGAGGCAATAATAAAGTTATTATTTATTTCCTCATATCATGATAAATATTTATTATTCATGCTAGAATTGTATTAACCGGAAACATGATACATGTGTGAATACCTAGACAAACATATAGTCACTAGTATGCCTCTACTTGACTAGCTCATTAATCAAAGATGGTTATGTTTCCTAACCGTAGACATGTGTTGTTATTTGATTAATGGGATCACATCATTAGGAGAATGATGTGATTGACATGACCCATCCCGTTAGCTTAGCACTTGATCGTTTAGTATTCTGCTATTGCTTTCTTCATGACTTATACATGTTCCTGTAACTATGAGAATTATGCAACTCCTATTTACCGGAGGAACACTTTGGGTACTACCAAATGTCACAACGTAACTGGGTGATTATAAAGGAGTACTACAGGTTTCTCCGAAGGTACATGTTGAGTTGGCGTATTTCGAGATTAGGTTTTGTCACTCCGATTGTCGGAGAGGTATCTCTGGGCCCTCTCGGTAATACTCATCACTTAAGCCTTGCAAGCATTATAACTAATAAGTTAGTTATGAGATGACGTATTACGGAATGAGTAAAGAGACTTGCCGGTAACGAGATTGAACTAGGTATTGGATACCGACGATCAAATCTCGGGCAAGTAACATACCGATGACAAAGGGAACAACGTATGTTGTTATGCGGTTTGACCGATAAAGATCTTCGTTGAATATGTAGGAACCAATATGGGCATCCAGGTCCCGCTATTGGTTATTGACCGAGAATGGTTTTAGGTCATGTCTACATAGTTCTCGAACCCGTAGGGTCCGCACGCTTAACGTTTCGATGACAATTTTATTATGAGTTTATAAGTTTTGATGTACCGAAGTTTGTTCAGAGTCCCGGATGTGATCACGGACATTACGAGGAGTCTCGGAATGGTCGAGACATAAAGATTGATATATTGGAAGCCTATGTTTGGACATCGGAATGGTTCCGGGTGAAATCGGCATTTTACCGGAGTACCGGGAGGTTACCGGAACCCCCCCGGGGGGTTAATGGGCCTACATGGGCCAAGAGGGAGAAGAGGGAAGGAGCCAGGAGGGACCGCACGCCCCTCCCCCTCCTAGTCCGAATAGGACAAGGGAAGGGGGGCGGCGCCCCCCCCCCCTTTCCTTCCCCTCTTCCTCCTCTTTCCCCCCTTCTCCTACTCCTACTTGGAAAGAGGGAGTCCTACTCCCGGTGGGAGTAGGACTCCCCCCCTTGGCGCGCCCTCTAGGTCGGCCGCCTCCTCCCCCCTGGCTCCTTTATATACGGGGGCGGGGGGCACCCCAAAGACACACAAGTTGATCTACGGATCGTTCCTTAGCCGTGTGCGGTGCCCCCTTCCACCATATTCCACCTCCGTCATATCGTCGCGGAGTTTAGGCGAAGCCCTGCACCGGTAGAACATCATCATGGTCACCACGCCGTCGTGCTGACGGAACTCATCTCCGGAGCCTTTGCTGGATCGGAGGGTCGGAGATCGTCATCGAGCTGAACGTGTGCTGAACTCGGAGGCCCCGTACGTTCGGTGCTTGGATCGGTCGGATCGTGAAGACGTACGACTACATCAACCGCGTTGTGCTAACGCTTCCGCTTACGGTCTACGAGGGTACGTAGACGAACACTCTCCCCTCTCGTTGCTATATCATCACCACGATCTTGCGTGTGCGTAGGAAAACTTTTGAAATTACTATGTTCCCCAACAATTCTAGCATGAATAATAAACATTTATCATGATATCAGGAAATAAATAATAACTTTATTATTGCCTCTAGGGCATATTTCCTTCAACGACAATCTTATACAGCCAGCTGCTCTAATATGTTCTCTTCTTTTGCAGATAAAAAAAGACCCGAAAGTGAAAAATGTGTTGCACTATAACAATCCCATCGAATGCCTTGATCTCCATCTTATAGAAATTGATTTGATCGACTACCGAGGCAGCACATTTGAGATTAAATTGGCCAGGTTCTTTGTTCTGGAGGCAAGTGTGCTCAAGGTAATGAGGTTTGGCATTCTCTGGCAGAATAATGAATGGCGTGTTGATCACCACAAGCATCTAAGCCTAAATGACAAAGTCTCCGCAGAAGCTGAATTTATTTTTGAAACATCAAGTGGTTAGAGACTCGAAAATTTATTTGCCCATTAGTGACTTGTGAGGGTGGTGGATTTTAGTTTGTACGATAATGCTGCATCCACCTAAAGTAACGAAAGTTCTTACGTAAACTTCCTAGTAATTCCCTCTTCGTAGGTGCAGCATTACTCCTATATTTGTAATATCAGTTTGAAACTTGTAATATTGTCGTGTCCTATTCCTGCATTTTCAAAATCCTGCAAATCAAAGAGGTCTTGAGTTGGTGATGATGTTGTGCCTGCCATCATTCACCAATAGCCGTCGGATCTAGATCTGACGCATACAAACCAAACTTCTCCAGTTTTGCAAAAAGATGCCCGCACTTGTTCCCTATTTATAAACAAGTCCTTGTCTCTCACAATCAACCTTATCTCCTCCCCACCACATCTAGAAGGCCATGGAAAAATCTGGCGCGATGGCCGCTCCCGGCGCCATCCACCCCTAATCTTGGTGTTCCGTGCAATGCATGGGCATCTACACATGGGAAATTATGTCGAACACGGCTAGTTGTAAGCAGGCTTGCTCTACAGCCATGATGACAGTGACTGCAGACGGTGAGGTTGACTATGGTATGCTGAACACGGCGCCTATACTCAGGTGTCATCTCCGCGCAGGGTCTTGTCACTTCACTGTGAGGAGAAACACATAATAATTTGACCAACAGGTAGTACAGTGCTACTACATTGGTAGTACTACTACTAGTACTAGCACCACCGTCTAGATTTAGTAGTACTACCACGTCCATCTGGATTTAGTATTTGACTAGCAATATCTAGTAATGCATGTCACAAGAAATGTACTACTCCCTCTGTAAATAAATACATGGTGTATTGTTTTATTCCTATCAGCAAGAGAACTTAATGTATTTTTGCTAATTAATAGGATTACATGCAATGAACTAACCACTGCATGTCATGTTTGGTAGTCTCAAGTCATTGAAAGCATGCACGGCCCACATGTCTCATTGGTTGATATGTCACGAAATAAGAAACGAGGAGGGAGTTAATGTACCATGCCTAAGTGTTTTGGGATTATTTGGTTTTCGTAAGGTGACTTAGACAACATTTTTTGTTAAATGCATTAACATTTTATTAGTTAAATCAAAGGTCAAAGCTTGGCGCAAAATGCAAAGGGGACCAATAAACTAGTAAACATCAAAGTTCTCTCGTTTGGCCCCAACTAGAGGTCCGGTGAGATGACTATACTGCATCGACACGGAGGGGGACACAGCTTCATTGACTTAGTGCACCTTCCTTTGGGTGTATGACACGTGGGCCCAATGGATGGCTGGCCCACCTGTCATACAGCCAAAGGCAGGTGCAGTAGAGGGCCGAGGAGTAGATGGCCAACATGAACGTGAATTCAACACAGTCTGCACTTCTCATATAAAGTCTCCTCGCGAGTCCAATCTACGAAATCCTATGCACCTACGCACCCTAACCAAGGGCAAGAATGATCACCCCTATCACAAGATCAGTTGACTAGAAGCTAGACCCATGGAGGCGATGAGCGCGAGCATCAGCCGACTGTACCAGATGGTCCACGACGCCGGCATGTGGCCCGGCACCGAGGAATGTCTGCAGGTAGTGCTTGAGGCCGCCAGGGCGAGGGGCCGCTTGGATGACAGCTTCGTCTCCTTGTTCGACGAGGTCCTCATCGGCTTCCTCGACAAGTTCACCATTGCCAAGAAGCTCGCGGACGACCTTGATGTACGCCTCCAGCCCACGCGCCCAGGCTCTATGATGCCCGCCACCCTCAACGGCCTCTATGGTGACAACCTCTTTGACGCACTGGTGGCCCTGCGACTACCCGCCGTCACGCCGGAGAATGTCCACCTCGAGGTCGCGCTCGCCGCATAGCACCTGGTGCAGCAAGACACCATCGACATAATCGCCCACGTCTACGCGCAAATTGTCCACAAGGACTACTACATGAAAGAGGAGGACGATAGGATGCTGGCCTTCTTGGACCGCAGGGCAACCTTGGACGATATTGTTTAGAAGCACGTTGAGCTCGCCGCCAATGTCGCTGCTCCTCACACGTCGGTTGGTGACCCGGCGCACTAGGGCGTGAGGATGTCATTGATGGATCCGTATGTATCTTTATCTTTCCGTCAAATCCATGTAGTAGTATATGGTACTACTAGTAATTATCTTACGTTTCGCATCAACTTCATAATTTTCGTACATACTCCATGCATGAACCACGCTAGAACCAAACTTCTCATTACTCTAGGGAAAATCGTTATTTCTATCTATTGGTCGTGCCATGGAGCAGAACCAAATTTTACAAGTTACAAGTTCAAAAGGAAAAGCCTGTTGTGTTCGTGTCGCACCCCCACATGGTTGTTCTGGCACGCCGCTCAAGGGGGAATGCGTGTTATGTTGCATTTTCACTTAAAAGTGGGACCGCAGTTGAGCAAACCGACTATCGACAAACCCCCACCCCGCCCACCGCATGATGCCTAAGAAAACAGGAGGGAGAAGAGATGGCTATAGCACGGACTCCAAGAAAATTGGTGTCGGATGGGACTCGTGTGGGTCGTGTGTGCCGTACTACTAGACGTGAATGCTAGTTATGGCCCATGCCTCCCCACTATATCGAGCCTATATCGAGGTGTTGGTTACATAGAACAAATTTCCTGGAGTTCGTGCTCATCTCTCCTCTATCTCTCTTCTCAGCTAGCCAGTAGACACGCGGAGCCCATCGTCTGTTTGCTCATATGCGGTCCCACATGTCAGTGAAAACACAAGGGGACCCACTGAACCTGCACATCTTTCACCTCGACGTGTTGGTGATGAAAAACAAATCCAATAAAGATCTTTGGTGGCCGCTTTTGGAGTTACTCAAGAGTACTAAGATTCTATTTACAGTTTAACCCAAGATGCACATCACGTGGCTTCAACTACCACTCCATTTTCTTGCATGGCACGTCCTGGATGCTGGATGTCCCACGTGTCGGCAAAAGGAGGAAGAACTCGACCAAATCTTCGGTTGTGCTCTCGGATTAGACTAGTTGTGCTAACTGAAAATTTTATTGTGTAGAATGGATGCAAGTTTTGGTATTGGGAAGAAGGGTACATCGATATATTGATAGAGCGCAATTTAGTAGATGTTCTAGCACTTTTAGCTAGCATAGAGGCTAGAGATGAGACTAGTGCACTTGTTGATAGAATAGAGGCTAGACATGAGACTAGATGCAAGGAAGCAACGTCTACTTCTTTACACTCGAACAAGAAAGAAGCACACAAGATAGTGCCTTCGCAGATCAACAATGAATGCATCGAGAAGGCACTAATCCAACTTACAGGAGCAGTTATGGAAGTTGGATATCTTCTAAAATGTATTCTTGTGGTTCTTCTTTTCTTTGGTCTTGCTTTTCTAGTCAAATTTTGGTGATGTATTTCCATGTACCAAAAATCAATGATGAAAAAAGATATGTGTTTGCAAAGAAAAATGTACGCGGCCGGGATGAATCCGTGCATTGGGCGCATGGCCACCGCATTCGAGAAATAGCCCGGACACGACCCCATTGCCCTACCAAAACGGACAAAATCCGGGCAAAAAGGAGGTCCGTTTGGGGTCGTGCGTTGGAGTTGGCCTTACAAGTGGGACCGCAGTTGAGGAAAAACACTATCGGCAAACCCCCACCTCCCCCGTCGTGCGATGGCTGAGTTAGAGAAACGTCGAGGTTGAAGAGATAGTTGTAGCACGGACTCCAAGAAATATGGTGTCAGATGGAAGTCGTGCTGGTGTCGTGTGCCGTACTCCTGGACGTGAATGCTTGTTTTGGTCCATGCCACCCTACTATATAGTATTGAGGATTCAAGGTGTTGGTTACGTACAACGAACACATTAACATATGGCCCACCTCACACTGTTGCAAAATTTCCTGGAGTGTGTGCTAGGTTAAAAAGTGTTCTTTGTGAGGGTGGGTGGCTGGTCTCAAGTTTAAAACTTGTTGTATTACGTATACGTAGACGTAGAGATAGTGTAGCAGTTTTGAAAGTTTGAACCCAAACATCAGAATGCAATTTCTAGTGGACTCATCCGAGGACCTTCGATGATGGGATTCGTAGCTACAGTAAATGCGCGAAGCATGTGAAGCTAGTACAAATAGTAGTACTATTGTTGATTGGCCTCATCCAATAACCTATTGCAATGCACGTACAATTATGTATTCAGAAAGTATTTTTTTTGCCTCGTCGCGGCACCCACTCGGAGAAGCGACTCGAAAGCCATTCATAAATTTAGTAAGTTTATCACAGGCATATCATTTTATTACATACAACAGGTCATCAACCCACAAAGACATAAAGGATACATTATAAATACTAATGTTTTCATCACACAACAAATAACAAGCAGTGAAATGAACTTCAGCTCAACCACTCGTGGGCATTGGAAATGCTTGCTTTGAACCAGAAGTGATTCTCTGGGAAGGGCCAACTACTATCAATCTCGAGAGCAACGCATGACTGATCATTCAGGCTGAAGCGACCTATGTCAGGACGCATATTGCGAAGTCCACAGTAGGGAAGCAGTGCAATGTCCGAGGTATAGATATAGTTGCTTCTCATAAATGGTAGTAACGTTGTGTCAACAACAGCTGGATCACCTTTCACCATCATTGGATAGTTTTGTCCAAGGAAGAGCGAGTTTCCTTCAAGACTATCAATACTGAGCCAGTGAGAAGGTGTTGGCGCTAGCACACTAGTATCCATCTCGAATACCCTGCAACGGATGTTGGAATAGGTCCGGAGAGAGCGACCATGCGAGACAACACCTGCTTTCTTAGTATTATCAGCAGTGCCCTGTACATAGACAAGAACAGGTGGTCCATCGGAATAAGTTGCCAGACGCCACTAAGTGTATATGGGTCCTGCTCGTCCTCATGCTCGTGATCATCACCATCGTCATCTCCCCCTTGGTTATAAAAAATTTCAAGTATAGGTGGTGGAATGTTCACAGGACCTTGGAAACACAAGAAGGTTAATTAGTAAACGGAAACTAGCTAACCCACATGCATGTGGATGAAACAGTTATAATTACGGTGGAAGACAAACATACCAAAAGCATAAGGATCCCATGCAAAAACAGTGCCACGAGTGGTGGCAGCAAACACAAGACCCTTGTATTGAATTGCATCACAATACTCATCTGTGTACATAAATTGATTTTTGAGCAATTTCCATCAAGGCGTGGAGGTAAGGACGGCAACAAGCTTGTCGAAGATAGCAACAACTTCATAGTTCATGTAATCCCAAGAGCGGTTGGGAACTCAAAAAATTGCTATCTTCCGTAGACGACAGTCACCATGATCATATTTCAAATTGCGTAGAATACTAGTGTGCTCAACCTCTGGGCAGTCTGAGATTTTTGGGAGTGGAACCCGGTGACGAGTGTACACATTCACAAGTTCCCACTCGTAGTTGGACCCAATATAAACAACCCAATCTCCATTTGCGCCTTCCTAAGCCTTACCCTCAAGCGATGGCATCTTAACATCACACGTATCATTATCAAGCGGCATCATCTTGCACAAGGTGAGGCCTCCGTCGTTCGCGCGCCGGTCAGCAAGGTCACGACAAAGAAGATAGGGGAGATCAAACTGCTCCTGGACCCTTGGGTTCCTTGTAATGATGTTATTAGTTGAGTCGAGAATGGTCTTGAACGAACCTGCCATGCTAGCCAAGGTGATGACATCACACCGATCAATGAGTTCCTCCACCATGCCATCTTTCAGATCGGGGCAAGAATAATGGGGTCGTTTCCGGCCTATTCCCTCCATGGAGACGATCATCGAACAATGGAGGAAGGAACGGTGAAGGCAAATGGAGGAGGGAGGAAGTGCGCGCGACAGCAGTTCCAAATTGAGAGGGAAAGGCGAAGAGTCGATGGATGGTTGCCACGATACACGAAGAGGCGCCCCGACCTACATAGACGTCTGTTTGAAATTCTACAAAAGGACTCACCGTCATCTCACTGACATGTTGGAACGGGACCACATGTCAACGAAACATGGTGTGTAATTTCTCATGCAAAATGCGATCTGGCCGCGCTGGCCCAAGGTGCCACATTAGTTATCGACCTTTATTTTTTAACATACAATCTGAGTGGATAGCTCCTGTGGTCATCACACGTGAGCGGATATATAGGTGGGATAGGTTGGCAGGTGGCAACAATCTAAGTGCTAAAAGAGTTGATCCAATGCTTGGTTTTGTTTGGATTTTCCAACTTGACCATTGGATAGAGTGAATCAATGGCTTACGTTCAAAGTTATTCTCATACTTGAGAATGGTATAGGAACGTGGAGAGATTTGGTTGATTTTATATCGCTGAATAATATAAAATATTATGAGTGTAGACGCTCCACCGTGAGGTTTGTTGCTCCTTCTCGGTCATCGGGAATCTATGTTCTTCCACTCTTTCGCTTAAGACATGAGCTTTGTTCATCCTTTTGCCAACATGCGGGACATCTAGCATCAAGGTGGACGTGTCATGCAAGAAAATGGAGATATGTAGTGCATAAGTGAGTCATGCACTTCGATGGCACCTAGTACTATGCAATGTTTTTTCTCCTCGATGGCACGTGAATTAGGCCTGGGCATTCAGTATAAACCGAAAGTTTAGTTTCTACTGTTCGGTGTTTTTTGAAATTCGGTTAGCACACTTAAAAACCAAATATGATAGCTTAAAATAGCTAACTGAGTATTCGGTTAACCGACTAATTCGGTTCGGTCTCCGGCTTATACCGAAAGGACCATGTCTACGTAATTGGGAACAAATTACAGCAGCGACAACCTATTAAATAGCCCAAAATCCCAACCTCAACTCCTTGGCTGGGCGAGGTGGGACTAGTGTAACGAGATATCTATTGCACGCTCGTACGCACGGGTACACACTTACCAAAAAAGCTCACGTGGAGGTGGACCTTCCATCATTTTTCATGACTTGGATTAGGGCCCATGTCCTGTCACACGCGCAAGCAGCAACGCGCTAGTCTCTTGGCGCTAGCGACACGGGCGCTCCTCCCGGAAGATGGTTCTGCCTGACTTTGCACTGCTATATACGCTACCTCACGTATGTTCGGTTTTTCTTTGGTTAACCGTGACAAAATTTGAACTGAACAAACTATGTTTGGTTAGTGAACATCAAAACCGAATTTTTCTGTGGTAGTATAAAAAACCGAAAATTCGGTTTATTCAGTTTCGGCATCAGTTCGGTCTTTGGTTTGTCGGTTTTTATGCCCACCCCTAACGTGAATAGTGCACGTACTCAATGACAGAGCACGGGATGGTAGCCATGGACATGGTCGGCCCTTTTTGAAGAGAGTACTAAATAACTTTGATGTGTCCCGTCAACTCGACGAGAAGCTTGCTTACTACGCCTTCTCCCTCGGCAACGCGTGCGTGGTGGCTCGTAGTACGAGGAGAAACTTTTGCTTATAGGCGGTGGACGTGCAGGAGTTCATTTGGTGTCAGATTGCCAGAAGTACTACTGTAGTACCATCATTATTGTTCGACTTCCGGAAGATGAGAAGAGCCAAGCACAAGGTCACCTACTAACCTAGTACAGTACTACTATAGCCAAAGCTAGCCCACCTTTTTAGAGCATGGTTAATTAATATAGGCGGCTCTTGCAGCGGCACATCATTTAGAGCAAGTACTCTCTTTGTAGGAACAAAGGAAGTGAAACAAAAGTTGGAGTGGATGCTAGATTGCCAATTTAAACATGATTACATAAGAAAAAAATCCTATAGCATTCTATCCTCTGAATCAAATGACCAATGTAGGAAAATTATGAGGGGGCTCTCTCCAACAGTGTTCCTCGGCTTGCACCTAGCATCACGCTGGTCGAACTTGGAGTCATTCATCTGGTACACATGGCATCTTAGATCTGAACACAAGGTGACGCGACCTCTCACTTCGTCCGCCATTTTAAGCAGCGCGCCGGTGGAGGGCTAGCATACTCCAATATTAGGTTGGCTCTATGTGATGTGGCAACTTCATATACTAACTGGATGCTGGCTATACTACTATAGTAATCACACTCCAAGAAGTGACTCAAAAACCATTCATAAATTGAGTTTATGACATGCATTTGCAAATGTACCATTCATTACATACAACAAGTCATCAACACACAACGACAACAAGGATACATGTTGGATTATAGATTATTTCCAACAAAACATTCTACAAGTACTAAAATTTTCATCACACAGCAAACAACAAGCAATGAAATGAACTTCATCTCAACCAATCCTCGGCATTGGAAATGCTTTCTTTGAACCATAAGTGCTCTGGGAAGGGCCAGCTATTGTCAATATTGAGAGCAACGCAGGACTGATCATCCAGGCTGAAGCAACATATATCAGGACCAGGGTAGGGAACCACCGCAATGTCCGAGGTATAGATACAATTGCTTCTCATAAATGGTAGTAACATTGTGTCAACAGCAGTTGGATCTCCTTTCACCATCATTGGTTAGTTTGGTCCAAGGAAGAGCATGTTTTCTCCAAGACTATCAATACTGAATTAGGGAGAAGGTGTTGGCGCTAGCACACTAGTATCCACGCCGAATACCCTGCAATAGGTGTTGGAGTACGTCCGGAGAGGGCGACCATGGGAGACAACACGTGCTCCCCCGGTAGTAACAATCTTAGTGCACTGTATACAGACAAGAAGAGGTGATCCATCGGAATTAGTTGCCAGGCGCCACTGAGTATATAAGTTCTGCTCGTCCTCATGCTCGTGATCATCACCATCGTCATCTCCCCCTTGGTTATAATTTTTTTAAAGTATAGGTGGTGGAATGTTCACAGGACCTTGGAAACACAAGAAGGTTAATTAGTATAGGGAAACTTGCTAACCCGCATGCATGTAGATGAAACAATTATAATTACGGTGGAAGATAAACGTACCGAAACCACGAGGATGCCATGCAAAAATTTTGCCACGAGTGGTGGCAGCAAACACAAGACGCTCGTATGCAATTGCATCACAGTACTCATTCGTGTACATAAATTGATTTTTGAGCAATATCCATGGACGAGCCGTGGAAGCAGTAACGACGGAGACAAGCTTGTCGAAGATAGCAACAACTTCATAGTTTTTGTAATCCCAAGAGCGGTTGGGAACTCAACAAATTGCTATCTTCTGTGGACAATAGCCACCATGATCATATTTGAACGTACGTAGATCATCTATGTGCTCAACCTCAGGGCACTCTGAGATTTTTGGAAGTGGAATCCACTGACGAGTGTACACATTCACAAGTTCCCACTCGCAATTGTACTCAATATAAACAACCCAATCTCCATTTGCGCCAGCACAGACCTTCCCCTTAAGCGATGGCATCTTGACATCACACGTATCATTATCAAGCAGCATCAACTTGCACAAGGCGAGGCTTCCGTCGTCTGTGCCCATGCGAACAGGCTTATAGCAAAGATGATAAGGGAGATCAAACTGCTCCTGGACCCTTGGGTTCCTTGTAATGATGTTATTAGTTGAGTCGAGAATGGTCTTGAATGAACCTGCCATGCTAGCCGAGGTGATGATGTCACACCGATCAATGAGTTCCTCCACCATGTCATCTTTCAAATCGGGGCAAGAATAATGGGGTCATTTCTGGCATGTTCCCTCCATGGAGAAGATGATCGAACAATGTCAGAAGGAAGGATGAAGGCAAATGGAGGAGGGAGGAAGAGCGTGTGATAGTAGTTCCAAATCGAGAGGGGAAGGCGAATAGGCGGTGGACGGTTGCCATGGTACACGAAGAGGCGCTGTCGGTGTCAAAACCGGCGGATGTCGGGTAGGGGGTCCCGAACTGTGCGTCTAGGCGGATGGTAACAGGAGACAAGGGACACGATGTTTTTTACCCAGGTTCGGGCCCTCTCGATGGAGGTAAAACCCTACTCCTGCTTGATTGATATTGATGATATGGGTAGTACAAGAGTAGATCTACCACGAGATCAAGGAGGCTAAACCCTAGAAGCTAGCCTATGCTATGATTGTTGTAATGTATGTTGTCCTACGGACTAAAGCCCTCCGGTTTATATAGATACCGGAGAGGGCTAGGGTTACACAGAGTCGGTTACAATAGTAGGAGATCTACGTATCCGTATCGCCAAGCTTGCCTTCCACGCCAAGTAAAGTACCTTCTAGACACGAGCCGGAGTCTTCAATCTTGTATCTTCGTAGTCTTGGAGTCCGGCGGACATTGATAGTCCGGCTGTCCGAACACCCCCTAGTCCAAGACTCCCTCAGTAGCCCCTGAACCAGTCTTCAATGACGATAAGTCCGGCGTGCATAATGTTCGGCATTGCAAGGCGGGTTCCTCCCTTGAATAATCCAGAGAAGATAATGAACACCAGGATAGTGTCCGGCTCTGCAAAATAAATTCCACATTCCACCGTAGAGAGAATAAAATGTACACTTAGTTCAATCTGCTGACGTATTATGCGGCGTGACATCACACCGCCACCAGGCCTTTGTTTGAATCATTATACCACCTCAGCATTAGCAAAGCGGTTTCCTCGGCACGTCTTATCGAAGCAGAGATCGTGTTCCCCTTATTCCGGGATTCTCATCAATACGTGCGTGGGTAACCCAACCGCTCCCGTCGCCACGCCTCCTCTATCGAAGGGGAATCCCAAACGGTCACGGAGACTGCCCTTGGTATTTTTTCCCCTTTATAAGAGGACCAAGGCTCGCCATTGTTCTTCAATCTCGCATCGAATCTCTTTCCCGCTCCCGGTTCCAACACCCAGAGCCTCGGATTCGAGCGCTTCGGATCCTTAACCATGTCCGGCTCCGACCTTTAGGGCCGGTGGATGCCCTCCTCCGTCACGGAGGAAGACATATTGAAGCTGCGTGAGGCCAAGTACCTGGCCTTCGAGATTTCGCATAGGTTGCCTGCTCAAGGGCAGGTTGTGCCGGCCCCCGAGCCCGGTGAATACGCCGTTTTCGTATCCCACCTCCGTCGGGGTTTAGGCTTCCCGACGGATCCCTTCGTGAGAGGGCTCCTGTTCTACTATGGGCTGGACTTTCACGACTTGGCTCCGGAGTCCATCCTCCATATCTCCGCATTCATTATCGTCTGCGAAGCCTTCCTCCGCGTCATTCCCCACTTCGGCTTATGGCTGAAGACCTTCAAGGTGGAGCCGAAGATGATCGGGGGGCGTCAAGCGGAGTGCGGCGGGGCGACCATAAGCAAAAAGGTCGATGCCCCGTGGCTCGAGGGTTCCTTCCAAGAGGAACTCGAATTGTGGCAGCAGGAGTGGTTCTATATCACCGCTCCAAGGGGCAGCAAGCAAAAGCCGCCGCCCTTATTCCGCCCGGGACCTCCACGCCAACTGATGTCGTGGGTCAACCAAGGGCTCAATTGGGGGCCGTCCGAAGACGTGCCTTCACTGCAGGGCCGGATTCGAGATCTCCAAGCGAGGGAGATCGACCTGATCAAGGTGATGCAGGTCATGCTAATCAGGCATCTTCTGCCCTGCAAGCGCCGTCCTCTCCGTCTATGGGAATTCAACCCGGAGGGACCTCGGATTCTCCAACACTTCATGGGTGCGACACCCGTGGAGATGTACAAGTTGTTCTTTGGACCGCGGGTGGCATGTCCGGATTCAGCCGAGGATGCAGGTCTAAGCCGCGATCGCCCGGATACTCAGGTAAGTAGCTCAGAGTCCGGACATTCTGTTTATGTGCCTTTCCAGAGTTCGCCTTCTGACCCTTTGTTCTTTACAGGAATGGGTGGCGCGATCAAGGCTGATAAGGTGTCCGGCCCCCCTCCCAGAGACCGCACAGGAGCCCGTGCTGGTCAGAATGTTGGAGGTTGCGCCCACAGAAGGGGGCGACGGGGGAAATAGAGGAGCTAATATTTCGCCCAAAGGGGCGACTGAAGAAGGAGGAAGCAAGAGCCCCTCCCTTCAGGGGGAGAAGAGGACCGCCTCCGAAGATCCGGAGGCCAACGCCCCTAAGCGTGGGAAGAGATCTTCCCCGGGGGGTTCGGCGCCCGGAAAGAATCCGGACGCACAACCATCATCAAAGGATCGGCCCTCCAGCGAGCCGTGAGTTTGAAAGAGAGAGTTGATTAGTAAGGAAATACCTTCATTTGTGCTTCTGTAGATAACCAAAATATTTATATTGCAGTTCGGACCTGCAGCCTTCTCAGATGAGTTCATCTTCGGGGGACCTTCTTCCGAAGATGATGGAGAGCGATACGCCTCCATCCGCAGCGCCGCCAGATGAGGCAGGCGAACCCGAAGTGTCATCACGGAGGGTATCCCCGAGTCCGGAGGGGCCATTGAGTTCGGCGCCTACTAGTGTCCGGCCGGGAGAACTGAAGAATTTGCTCGAGAGGGCGTCTATTTCAGAAGATCACCGTGCATTAATGCGTATGGTGGTTGGAAGGATTTCGTCCGCCGAGAGCGGATTGCGTAGTGCCGCCATGAGTTTGCTGGCGGGATTTGAGGTATGCAAGAATAACGCACCCCTTTGTCTTTTGAAAGTTTTGCATATAAAAAAAGCGCCCTATATAGATAGTAGCCCCTGAGACTCGGTAGGTTGTCGGAAATGACAGCGTACCGAGGATCAAAATCTAAAGAAATGAATTCCGTCGTTCCTATGCAGGTGGCGGATAGTCCGGGGGCTAGTCGGACTAGTGAGTTTGCCGAGTTAAATCGGAAACTGGACTTGGCAGATGCGAACATCGCACTTGTCAACAGGCGACTTGACGAGTCGCAAGGTAAAAGAGTTCTCCGCAGTCGCTTTATTAGGGGGGTCAAAGCCCTCCTCTGATAAATTATATGCTGTTTATACAGACGGTGCAGCTGCTGTGGAGGATCTTCGGGCCGAACTTGCTCGAGCTAAGGAGCAAGCCCGAAGGAGTGAAGCGGCTGCCTCGAGGGCGGCCGAGGAGTTGAAAGCCGAAAAGGCTGCGCACTGCCTAAGCAGGGCTGAGGTGGCCGAATTGGCCATGAAAGTAAAGGATGCTGCCGACCGCATTGAGGCTCTTGAAAAGGAGCGCTTATCGGAGCGGGAAGACCTGAAGAAGGCCACCGCCGAAGCCAAGGATGCCCGCTCTGCAATGCGGGCTATGAAGGAGGAGCTGCGCCAGGCCGGAGAGATCGTGGCTGGCAAGCCTTTTCTACTGCGTCGCCAATTTATGGATGGAAAGTATGCTCAATTTGAGCGGCTGTGGAGTCCGGAGGATCCGTATATGGACTTAGCTGCAAGTGCGGCTGATGCCGTTAAGCACTTCCGGAGCCAGAAGGATCATAAGACGGAAGAGCTATATTGGTCTCAATTCCACAGTCCGGATCACCCACTTCCATTGACAGACCGGTTGGCCGAATGGGCCAAGCTAAATAGATTGTCCGAACTTGCCATGACTGACATCGTGGCCCATGTCTGGCCAGAGAGGTCCAAGGCGATGAGCTACTTTGGTTTATTACAGCAATTCCTTGGAGCGGTGCCGCGTATAAAGAAGATGAAGCGGTCAGCCTGTATAGAGGGCGCGCGGATGGCTCTTGCCCGTGTAAAGGCGTATTGTCCAGAGATGGACGCCACCGCTATTGCTGCCCAGGGTTCGGATGAAAACCGGCTCCCTGCCGAGCACTATTTCGGGGAAGTTATGCGTGGCGCTCATGTAATAGAGTCACAGTGCTCGAAGAATGTAACGTTCAAATGAACGCATTAGCTTATAAATTGATGATTATGTTATAACTGCTTTTTATACTTGTGCGTCCAAGTAGTAAAACTTCTCCTTTTCGGCCGTTTACGTATACGTGTGTATAACCTGAAAGATGCAGTCTTCGGCTTCAGCCCCCACGCACAAGGTGCTGGGGTGTTCGCAAAAATAGCGCGTTTTCACACTTAATCCGACGTCTCGGTCCGATTATAAGGAGGTGGTAGCGTAGCAAACGAGGCAATCCGGACTATAATGCTTTATCACTTTCACTTAGCCAGTGGAGCTCGAGGGTGGGGCTACGATATAGCCCCTGGTGGCATCGCCCTTCTCCGAGGTCGGAGTGCGTGTGCCTGACCGGGAAACGGCCCTTCGTCAAAGCGGGGAATTCTAAACATTCCGATAGTCGATCGAGGGCTGACCAGTCTCTCGCTGCATCATGACAGTCAGTTTTCGGCTTTCTCTACTGAGGTGCTCGCCCAGCCGAACTGGGGCACAATCGCAGTAGTTCTCCTGGTGCCGCGTTAGCCGATGATACGGAACGTAAGGCAGCAAAACACAGGAGCCAGGCAAACCCAACATTTGACTAAAGACATGATTCGGAGCTGATGCATATAATGCCTAACTCGAGACGCCGAACACTCCCTAAGGTGTTCGGTCTTTATAATAATGGGCAGAACTATGCCCTAAGCCCCTAGTGTCCAGGTACGGGCATGGTCTTCTGACGCGGCCGATGCCAAAGCGTCAGGCTCCGCTTTGGCTATAGGAAGAAACCAAGGGAGAATAACAACGAAAGACAGTGAAAAAGGTCTACGCAGGGTCTTAATCTGAAAAGAATCCTCACAACGGGTCCCTACTGCACGTCTGCGCCTGTGTCCCCGTTGCGCCGTTATCCTGGACGGGTATGCACGTTGTTCATCTATAAAAAAAAGGAACGTTAGTTTTAAAAACAAATTGTGCGAAAAATATTAGAAATATAAATAATTAAAGCGGGGTTCGTATAAACCTGCGGTGATTTGTGCGCGCAGCCCCCTGTAAAGGGGTATGCGGCTAAGGAGCCCCTAGCCCACTGACGCAGGATTCGTCTATCCAAGTCCGGGGTCTTTAAGTGACCCTCGCACTAAAATTACGCCACGCGGTCCAGGCATCTTGAGTGTAAGAGATGCATAATGCGGTATGGCGTTGAAGCGGACAAAAGCCTGTCGTCCCAAGAGTGCTTGATATTCACTTTCAAACGAGAAGATATGAAAAATTAATTTTTCGCGTCGAGAATTGTTCGGCGATCCGAACACGACTTCTAGTAATATGGAGCTTGTGCACTTGGCGTGATGGCCTGGCGTCACTCCTTTGAAGGAAGTGCGGCTGTGTCGAATTTTGGTAGGGTCTATCCCCATCCCACGAATTGTGTTTGAATATAGCAGGTTTAAGTCACTGCCTCCGTCCATTAGGACGTTAGTAAATTGCAATCCGTCTATTATGGGATTCAATACCAGGGGAGTCCGTCCCGCATTTCGAATGCTTCTGGACTAGTCCAGGTGGTCGAAAGTGATTGGTTTTGATATCCAATCTCTACGGTCTGCTGGGTTGGACCGTGCGAAGCTCTTTTTAGAAAGTGCCGCACTATTTTTCCGTATTATCACATGAAGTGAGTTTACTGTTTTGACCCCTTGTGGGAAAGTCTTTTGTTTTCCGGTGCTCTGCTGGTGGGGTTTATCTTCTTCGCTTGATGCGTCGAGCCCCTTATGTTCGGCGTTTAGTCGGCCGGACTGTTTAAAAACCCAACAATCCCTGTGGGTGTGATTTGCAGGCCTTCCGGGGGTACTGTAGATTTGACATATCCGGCCCAAAATTTTGTTTAAGTTGGACAATTCGTCACTGTCATCCTTAAGAGGCTGTGTTTTATTATAGGGCCGCGAGCTTTTGAATCCGGCGTTGACTGCCGCGCTCTTTGGGCTTTTCTCTTTATTCCAGCGCTGTTCTTTTCTGCGCCGCGATTTTCCATTTCCATCTCTTATCTCTGATGTACTTGGGTCGCTGGTGCTGCATCGTGCTAACCAGCTATCCTCACCCGCACAGAAGCGGGTCATGAGGCTTGTCAGTGCGGACATTGTCCTCGGTTTCTCTGGACCGAGGTGCCTAGCGAGCCATTCGTCTCGGACATTGTGCTTGAAAGCTGCTAAGGCTTCGGCGTCCGGACAGTCGACTATTTGGTTCTTTTTGGTGAGGAACCTGTTCCAGAATTTCCGCGCTGACTCTCCGGGCTGTTGAGTTATATGAATTAGGTCATCTGCATCCGGAGGGCGGACATAAGTCCCTTGAAAATTTGCTCTAAACGCATCCTCGAGCTCTTCCCAACTTCCAACAGTATTTTCTGGGAGGCTTTTAAGCCAATGACGAGCTGGCCCTTTGAGCTTGAGGGGTAGGTATTTTATGGCGTGGAGATCATCTCCTCTGGCCATATGTATATGTAGTATATAATCTTCTATCCAGACTCCAGGGTCTGTTGTCCCATCGTATGCTTCTATATTTATGGGTTTAAATCCTGCTGGGAATTCATGGTCCAGCACCTCATCAGTGAAACATAGTGGGTGTGCGGCGCCCCTGTATTTGTGTGTGCCGCTATCATCGGACACTTGACGTGTTGTCTTGCTTCCTGGGGCCTTCTCCTTAGGCCCGTAGATGGATCTGGCTGGGCCATCTATCCTTCCAAGTTCGTTGGTTGGTTTATGTGGGGCGCCGCTGTCAGAATTTGGCCTATCATCTGGCCGTCTATCCGGCCAGGCAGCCTCTTTATTTTTGGACGGTGGGGGCTCTATGGCCTCTTCGTCGAATTCTGGTAGCAGCTTGCGCTTCGGGTAGCTCTTTGGTTGGTGGCCATTGCCGTACTTATCTGCGGTTTTGAGCATTGTGCTCCATCTCATTCTGAGCGTATTTTCCGCTGTTTTGAGCCTCCATTTTTCCTTCTTCAGGCTTTTTGCTGTGGCGATAAGCCTGCGCTTGAAGCGCTCTTGTTCGACGGGATCCTCGGGTACGACGAATTCATCATCGTTGAGGCTTGCTTCGTCATCGGAGGGAGGTATGTAATTATGATCCTCAACCTCTTCGTCTGCCGCCCCCTCATGAGGGCTTGCTTCTGCATCCTCCTGCGCTGAATCTTGCTGGAGGGGATTGTCTTCGGCATTCTCTGGAGTATTATTGTCTCATGTGCCGGAATTTCCATTTTTGCTGTGGCGAGATTTAGAGCGGCGCCGCTGACGCCGGCGCTTGGGCTGTTTCTTTAAGGAATCTGCCTCCGCTGTTCCTTCGCCGTCCCCATCTTTTGGGGTATCCACCATGTATACGTCGTATGACGAGGTGGCCTTCTAGTGCCCTGTGGGCGCTGGTTCCTGTTCGTCTCTGGCATCGTCTTCCATAGCGTCGATGTCTTCGGAGTCATAGTCTAGCATGTCGGTTAAATCGTCGACAGTGGCTACAAAGTGGGTGGTGGGTGGGCTCTGAATTTCTTCGTCGTCCGCATCCCAACCATCCTGGCCATAACCTGGTCGGGACTCCCCTGATAACGAGAGATGCTTTAGTGAATTTAAGATATTGCCGAAAGGCGAGCATTGAAAGATGTCCGCTGCTGTGAATTCCATAACCGGCGCCCAATCTGGATCGATTGGTAGGGGCGCGGGAGGTTCGGAGTCCGGCGACGAGTCCGGCGCCTCGGAATCATGAGTTTCGCAGGGGACAAGATTGGTGTTCGGCTCCATCGCCGTGGATGTTGAAGCCCCCGGGGCGGCGTCTATCCACCAGCCCTCGATCTGGGCGATCGGCTCCGGGCTAATGGCCGGAGCGGATTCGTGTGCGGCCACCAAAGCACTGTTCGGCGGCAGAGCTAGATCATGCCCATCGTCATAGTGCGGCGCGCTTGGCTGTGGCTCGAGTCCATCGAGGATCAAATCTCCTCGGACATCGGCCGTGAAGTTTAAGCTTCCAAATCTGACCTGACGGCCAGGGGCGTAGCTTTCGATCTGCTCCAGATGGCCAAGTGAATTGGCCCGCAGTGCGAAGCCGCCGAATACGAAGATCTGTCTGGGGAGGAAAGTCTCACCCAGGACAGCGTTGCAGGTTGAAGATGCCATCAAGCCTATCGGTGACGACACAGAGGAACTCTCAATGAAAGCACCAATGTCGGTGTCAAAACCGGCGGATCTCGGGTAGGGGGTCCCGAACTGTGCGTCTAGGCGGATGGTAACAGGAGACAAGGGACACGATGTTTTTTACCCAGGTTCGGGCCCTCTCGATGGAGGTAAAACCCTACTCCTGCTTGATTGATATTGATGATATGGGTAGTACAAGAGTAGATCTACCACGAGATCAAGGAGGCTAAACCCTAGAAGCTAGCCTATGGTATGATTGTTGTAATGTATGTTGTCCTACGGACTAAATCCCTCCGGTTTATATAGATACCGGAGAGGGCTAGGGTTACACAGAGTCGGTTACAATAGTAGGAGATCTACATATCCGTATCGCCAAGCTTGCCTTCCACGCCAAGTAAAGTACCTTCCGGACACGAGTCGGAGTCTTCAATCTTGTATCTTCGTAGTCTTGGAGTCCGGCAGACATTGATAGTCCGGCTGTCCGAACACCCCCTAGTCCAGGACTCCCTCAGGTGCCCCGGCCTACATAGACGTTCGTTCGAAAATTGTACAAAAGGACTCACCATCGTCTTACTGACATGTTGGAACGAGACCACATGTCAACAAAACATGGTGTGTCATTTCTTGTGCAAAATGCAATCTGGACGCGTTGGCCCGAAATGCCGCATTATTTCTCGAATTTATTTTTTTAATGGTGTGCCATTCACTTTTGAAGCATGACTAACTGGTACTCTATGCAGATAAAATATAAACTACTCTACCACTACTCTACCTCTAGTACTAGTAGTATAAAAAAAGATATATAGGCTGGAGCTTCAACGCTTTCTTGATAAGGGCTGCCCACTTGCTTCTCATACTATCACCCTCTCTCCAGATCTAAAAAGACGACCTCTCTCTCCCTCCTCAGAAGTGGTCACAGATCCGCCGGGGAAGAAAAAGACGTGCAACATTGATGCAGTCGTCATCGGCGAGCGAGGTCACGCACAAACGACAAGGCCTTCCTCTCAGACCTAGCGCCCGCGCGGGATGGCCTTCGTCCCCAAGCTCGCTGCCGTAGTGTGTGCGGAGGATGACAACCACGAGCGAAGCCACTTCCCGACGACCCTCAGGTATGCTACTTCTTTTCGAACCATACCCTTGTTCTATTGCCCCATCTGCCACGTCGTTGCATGTGGATCTTTTTCCACTCCACTATCTTCCCAATTTTCTATCCTCTGCTCTGCTGGTCATGCAGACGAAAACCTTAATTTGCACTATTAAAGGAAACCCTACTTCATGCAGACTAATCCACGTCTTGGTTGAATAAGGAACAGAAGGGAGACTGTACTGTCCAAGAGAGTAGGCATCGAACCCGCATCTAGGTTGAAAAGGGGAAAATTAGTAGGTAAGGAACGAGTCTCGTGTCTCTTGGTTGAAGAAGGATAGAAAGGCATGACAACACAATAGAGAATGACCAGGTCGATCGGTTTGTTGTCCTCACATAGGAAAAAGGTGGCTAAAGAGAACAAACATGGGACGTAATCCACATATATATGCTGCCTGGATATTTGTTGCTCTGGGTAACCATACCTCCCTCACCACTCTATGCGTCCGTGGAGCTACATCGTACTGGTGCGCTCACTATCCCAATGGGCCTCCCATGCTCTTATTGCCACTTTTTTGCTGTTAGTATAATGCCAGCGGTCAAGTCAAGCAATGCTAGTGCTAAAGTGATGCCACATTTAACTAATGCTACACTCAGTATAATGCCACCGATAAATTTAAGCAATGCCATTTAACGTCACTGGATTATTTCAGAGTTAGCTGTTGATTGTGTATGTATTAAAGATTTTTCAGCTAAGGCATTCTAATGTTGTTGCACAGCCAGTATACCAACGATGAATCTTGTTACTACCTTCAGATTTTTGCACTGTTAATTCTTATAGATTACATACCTCACTTTCATGAGATAAGTCAATTATTTTGTACAGTGTCAAGAGGAAAGGTCAAGAGTGGGCACCTCCTCCTCCAGCTGTTCTCTTGATTCGTTCGATGAAGTTTTTATGTTTGACCGATTATCAAGATTGGGATAGCAATTTTTAGGCCCCCTCGAGTTCGAAATGATATTTACCTTGAAGGTACATGGTTTGCAAAAAATTTATACTGTCATTAGTTTATAATGCTAGTTACCTTCAGACTATTGTATTTGGTTTAATGCTCTTGCACAGCTAGTATACCAATGCTGAAACTTGTTATCTTTACATTTTGTATTGTTAATTATTATAGAAATCTTCAAGTGCTAGAGCTTATGGAAATCTGTTTAGTAAAACCATTGTATTGTACCCTATAATAAAATAACTACTCTACTGTTGCACTAGCCACTGGATTAGTGTATATTTATACTATTCGAATGGTGTTGCATTAGCGTATGGACATATATAAAGTGTGGCAAGCTTTCCCAGATATGTGCTCAAGAAAAATACTACCTTTTTTCTAAATACTAGACGTTTGGGTACTTTAAATTGAACTGCGAAAACGTCTTATATTAAGGAACAGAGGGTGTATAGTTCACTCAAATTATCCCGGTAAAGATAGTCACACCTTTGTTAAAATTAATGTTCATTATGTTATCGGAGGAGGTATGTATGTTTGTCTCTAATGCATGTCGACTACATACCTGACATCATGATGTAATGTTAAGTCATTTCCTTTTGTACAGTGTCACTGAATTGTCAAGGCTGTGATGGCATTTTATTTTAGTTCAACTGCACAAAATATGCTTAAAAGAAGAGGAAATGTCAGGAATGGCTCATTTTTTCAGAAAAAACTATGTATGCCTTCCTAACATCAGCCGCTGTTGCCTTGTTTTTCCTTCAAACAGGAGGTTAGAAACTGTCTTGCTACCTTTTCACATTAAGAAATTGGAATGCTTATATTAGTGAGTCTATGCTTCAACTAGTGCCACTTTTATAGTAATCACACTTTCAATAGCTATGCAAACAGGGATGCTCGATTTTAGTGGAACTGAACAAAAAGTCCAAATGTTTCAACATTAGGAGCATGTTTTCTTCCAAACCTTTATATCCAGTTGGTGGCACTATGAGCTATTCATTATGAAGGTACATGGTTTGCTACTATCTTGCTACTCTTTTTGTACTGTCATTAGATAGTAATACTAGTGGTTTGCATGTGAATTTATTGGCAGGGTGGACCTACATTGGAGGTGCAGGACATGATTCAATGACTGGATGCTCAATTTCGGTTGTATCGATTTCACCTCTTCCATCACTGGGAACATGGATATCCTTGGTCTGATGAAGAATAGGCGCTATATTTCTGCTCTGAACCAGCAAATCAATTCAGTATGAAATTTTCCAGGGCAAAACATGACTGTATCAAATTGTCCAGTGCAAAACATGACAGATACTAAGTGGAAGAGACGAATTTTAAACCAAAAATACAAGGTGGGGTATATGTTTACTAGTTGCTTGATATTTGTGCAGATAGAGATGTCTGCCCGTTGCTATTTGGCAAAGAAACAAAGTGACCACAATTTTGGTTGAACTGCACAAGAAAATAGTATAGTCACTGAACGCAGTGCCATTTGAAAATAGACACAGAAAGATTGGATAGTCACTTCATGGACTGCAGAAAAGTAGTATTGTACTCTTTATTGGCCAACACTAGGTGCTTCATTGCTTTGGTCTGATTATACAATGGGCATCATTTTGCCAAAGTTAAAGTTTGTATTCCGAAAATAGTCTCGTCATGTGATCGAGAGAAGACCAAATCATATTGCAGTGGATGTTCCTCCATCATGTGTGGTTCATTCTCATGGTTCCAGTGTTGGTGAAACCACTTACGTTTGCAAGAGGAATTGTAGACTTCACAAATAAATTTGTCTTTCACTTTGTACTGAATGTTGGCCAAGAGAAGCATCCATGTTAGTACGAAGAACATATGTTTTTTCTAGATCTTTGCTTTTGGAGCTACATATTTGTATATGATCTGTGAATCATTGAGATGCATTAACATGTTGACCTTATGTATGGGAATCGTACTAGTTGGTTTTGAATTTGGGCTACTAATGTGAACATATTACAATGCAGGCATGTGAGTCTCATGTGAACATTTCGAACAGATCGGCTCTTACTGCTGTGCACATCATGATCCTTACTTCTGTGTTCTCAGTGTTTACAAGTTACTAACAGTTCCTTATTTCTATTCCCTCAGTGTTTACAAGTTACTGATCGATCACTAGCTAGCCTACTAATGCGCTCCTGGTAGTTTTAGTTGCGATGCAAGATCCAAAGTGGCAGTTATTTGAATAAAAATGCCTACCTCTGAAGAAACTGACAAGCTGCTCTGAAGAAAATGTCATGCGAATCTGAAGAAACTGCCAGCAAAAGGTTCACAAATGCCTTATCTCCGAGCGAACGTTCATCAGATATTGCGATCGTACAAGTACACCATCCGACCTACTCAATCCTACACGTACACTATCCGACCTACTCGATCCTACACGGATAAATAGCAGATCATGCACGTACTACCTCCCTTCCGGTTTGCAGGGCTCAATTCAAAAAACGACCTACTCGATCCTACACGACTAAATAGCCGCTCACACACGTGCTACCTCCTTTCCGGTTTGCAGGGCTTAATTCAAAAATCTCACCAACCTGCTTATGCATTGAATTCTGATGACCGCGATGACCGCCGAGTTTCTCGTGACACGCTTGTTCACCTACCTTCTGCCTATAATTACTGTTTCCCAGCCTTCTTCAGTGGCACCATCACCCAAGTCGCCCTATCCTCATAAGCCTCCACCAGCCCGACATCGCTCGCCACTTATCCTCGCTCTCGCCATGTCCGGCATGCCCCCGCCCATCCGTGATAGGCGACGCCGAAGGTGGTCACCGTCGGAACTAGTGTTCGGTTTTTCACCAGAAGGCAGACGGAGGAAGGAGGCATTCTATAGGTCTATAGATGGCAATGCAGAGTCTGAGGAGTTGTTGGAGCGCGACCGCCTGGCGGAGGAGCAGCATATCACTGATTTGTGCCGCTAGCGGGACATGGAGCAGTAGCGCACCGACACTCTAAGTGGCGAGTAGAGGGCCCGCAACTGGGCCGAATACATGGAGGCCGGTGCTCGGCAAATAGCCCTAGAGGCTTCCGGGCACGCATGCGTTCACAACACCGAATTTTACTAACAGCTCGTCAAGTCGGTTTCCCGCTTAGAAGCCGAAGCTTCAGTGGACCACGCCATCATGGAAATGGCCAACGCGCATGAGCAACGCGCCCCATCGCACCTCTGGCAAGTCCAAGGCAAGGCGGAGGACGCCGGTGCTGGCATTTAGCATGTACCGCAGATGGCGGCCGACATCTTCTAGTTAGCTAAGAGTAAGTTAGTACTTGTACGCTTCTAGAGTATTAGTGGGAGTAGATAGTTAACTTAGCTATGATGTTTGTCAACGTGGAAGTTCAGTACTCTATATCTGGATCAGACCTGTTACTTTGCTCTGAATGTTGAACTTTCTGTTTGAACTTATGGAATGGGCTGTTATTTTTTAAATGGGTTTTATTTGTCCGCCATAGGTTTAAAGGCTGACTTGTGGGCCTACCAAGTTGATGCGTACACAATCAAGAGATGATTGTACATGGAGAGGATGACAGCAGGGACCCACCAAGGTAATGGCTGTACGCAAGCAAGTGCCTTCTTATTTCAAGCCAATAAAAATGGCTCCTCCTAATGGATTTATGACATCTGGGTCCCATATGCCATTGTCAACGTAGTCAATAAACGAGAGAATTGCACAATGAGTGGCTGACACCTGGGACCCAGCAGCTCACCCAATTATTTTTCTTTTGGGTTAATTTGATAAATGCCACTCCAAATCTGGTGATTTCGAGAAATGCCACTGCAATTTCTAAACTTTGAAAAATGCCATTTCATGCCATTTCCAGTGGCATTTTTTAAAGTCTAGAGTGGCATTTTACAAAGTTTGCAAATTGTAGTGGCGTTTTTTAAAGTTTGCAAAAATTGTAGTGGAATTTTTCAAAGTTTGGAAATTGCAGTGGAATTTTTATGATTCGCCATAATTGGAGTGGCATTTATCTAATTTGTTTTTGAGACGGAAGCAGGGTGTCAACTGGGCTGTGCGGGGCACTCTGGCCTGTCTAGACAGCCTTTTATTTTATGTTTCCCACAGACCAGACCAGTAGTTTTTTTTCTTTCTGAAAAAAGCTAGCCCAGTTTTTTTGTGATTTGTCAAGTAAGTCGCTTTGTCAGGCCCGTTGGGCTACAAATCTTTCAAAACGAGGAGAGCTTCATTCGGCTGGCCGAGAAAATGGCCTGCCAGTAATGAGAAATGGGCTGTACATTTTTAAAACACATCAAACCGACAATTAGTTTCAAATTTTTTTTTTTCATTTCGAGATTTTAAATTGCATTGATTTTTATGCGTGGACAATTTGTTAGACCTTATGTTGATATACATTTATTTTTAAAATCAGTTTGAATGTGACTCGAAATTTCGGGATTAAAAATAGTTCGGACCGCACCGAAATATGCAAAAATCCGTATAATTTTTTAACCGTGGCCACAATATGGGTTGTAATGTTAACAAAAATAATATGGGCTCCAAAAAAACCTGAAGAATTAGCAAATAGGTTGTAAATTATTAGAAATAATGGTAGATGGGTTGTATGCTGTTTTCCACAGATTTGAGGCTTTCCTAAAAAAAGGTTGACACACAAGGAGTGACTATTGGATGTCCATCCAACGGTCGTCGTGCTTCTTCAATCTCTGCTCTTCCTGCTCCAGCCTCTCAAACAAGCGCCGGCGGGACTGCCTACTCCCTCCTCCTGCAGCCAGTTGTGCTGTTGCGCAGGCCTCATAGCCCCACATACTCCCATCATTAGCCTAGCGATCCCTCTACTTGCCCACACCTGTTGTTATTCTCCGGCGACAGCAGACGAACCAGTAAACCCTCGTACAGTCATACTCCCCTCCACGTGGCAAACAACTACCGAGTCTTCCCTAGCTCCGTGTCGTTCCCTTCCTAGGCCTCGCCATCATCCACCGGCCTGGTGCTCTCGGCTCGGCGTGGTCAACATGGTCAACGACCGACATGCATTTGAAGTGAACTGTACGTGGAGAGGCTGACAGTTGGGTCCATGGACACATGCAAGGAAATGCTTCCTTATTATGCGCAAAATAATGATTCCTCCACCTGACATCTGGGACCCACTGAAAGGGCCTCTGTATTTCGCGAAAAAAACATTCCCGCCACTGACACCTCGGACCCACCAGCTATATCTTCGCATGCAAGGAAGTGCCTCCTTATTACGCACAAAAAAAATGAATACTCCCCCTGCTAGCTAGGACCCAGCATACTGAGAGGCTGACTTGTGGGCCTACTAAGTTGACGGGGATGGAGGGCTTTGTGAACTTAGTCAATATGAACGATTCTAACTCCAGTGACTACACAATGTCCATCCAACGGCCGTAGTGCTTCTTCAACCTCTGGTCTTATTGCTCCAGCCGCCCATAATAGTGCCGATCGTGCCGCCTGCTCCTGCCTCCCGTAGCCGGCTGTGCTGTCGCAGAGGTATCATCGCCCCCTACTACTCCCACCGCTGGCCAGGCCATCCCTCCACTCACCCACACCCCTCGTTATTCTGCGGCGACAGCAGCCTCACATCGTAGCCGAACCAGTGAACCCCCGTACTCCTCTCCGCATGGGCATCCGCTGACGCGTCTTCCCCGGCTCCGTGTCGTCCCCTTCCTAAGCCTCGCCGTCGTCCACCGCCTTGGTGCTCTCGGCGCGGCGTGGTCAATGTGGTCAACGACTGACTTCCAGCGGAAGATTACTGTACGTGGAGAGGCTGACAGCTGGGTCCACGGCCGCAGCAAGGAAGTGCCTCTTTATTACGCAGAAAATAATGATTCCTCCACCTGACAGCAGGGACCCACCGGACGGGCCACCGTATTTCATGAAAAAAAGGTTTCCCCCTTGACTGCTGGGACATACCAGCTACATCTTCGCATGCAAGGAAGTGCATCCATATTACGTGAAAAAAAGTTGATTCGCCCCCTGACTGCTGGGATCCACCAGCTACATCTTCACACGCAAGGAAGTTCCTGACAGTCGGGACCCACCTGGTCAAAGCGTACATAGCGCTGTCATTCTGGTCACGTACGTGTACGTACATACTGGTCAATGTAGAGGCATGCCCGTGTCGTAGTAGAGGCGCGCACGTAGCATGTACATGTACGTACAGCGGCTAGGGTGCAAGAAAGAAAATACGGCCACATACGTACGAACGGGCGGGGTCTCAAATGCCTACTTGCGCATACATATGGTCAGGGCTCGTGTACATGGCTGGGTCAGAACAGAGAAACTGCGTCTTCGTCGTGTTCATGGGGAGGCAATGGAATGTGTCGTGTTCATTGGGAGGCAACGGAACACGTGCTGTTCAACGGGAGCCAACCGGCTTGGAGGGAATAGCCGATGGAAATGAGGCCTGGCGTACTGCAGAACGGAAGAAACGACATTGTGTTCGACCGGCCATGATCGAAGCAGGATCCTGTTCATCGGGATGGGTCTAGCGTACCGCCAATAGGAGGAAACGGACTTCTATTGGACCTCCTATGGTCGAAACGGGGTCCTGTTGATCGGAAGGGTGTGGCATACCGCAAAATGGAGGAAACGGACTTGTGTTGGAGCACTACAGTCAAAACGGGGGTCCTGTTCATTGGGAGGGGTGTGGCATACTGCAAAACAAGACTCCACGGGATACTGTTCATCTCCACCATCGACCTCCTCCAGCCTCCACGGGCTACTGTTCATCCACCGTCGACCTCCTCCAGCCTCCACCTACGACTGTTCATCCACGGGCTCCTGTTCATCTAGCCTCCACCACGCGCTCCTCCGCCGGCTAATTTTCAACCAGCCCTCTCCACAGGGTCCTGTTCAACCACCCCTCCATGGGCTACTGTTCATCCAGCCCTCCATCGGCTACTGTTCAACCAGCCCTCCACGAGGTCGTCCTATTCGTCCAACCCTCCACGGGGTCCTGTTCATCCACCCCCAACCGGCTCAATCGGGGTCCTGTTCATCTAGAGGCAACACCATGGGGTTCTGTTCATCCACCCCCGCCGGGAACTGTTCATCCAAACCCCCCAACAACGCTCACTGTTTGAAAAGGAAAGGAGGCAGCAGTGTTCGATCGGCTTCAGTTAGCAGAAGTAGCGAAGGAATCACTCGGATTCAGTTAACATCAAGGGATCGATCGCTCGGGTTCAGTACCGTAGCTAGTCCCACCGCGCGGGTTCAGTTATAGCCCAACACCTCACTCAGGTTCAGTTAGAGTCCAACGCCTCGCACACACACGCGTACGTGTACGAGAGAAACGGTCGCTCGGCCCCCGACCACCCACCGTAACCGGGAAATCCCCAAAATTTTCCTCGCCCTCGCTTCTACCACGGTTTTTTCCATCATGGACGGCCCAAAGAATGTCATGCAGCTACGTCTCTGGCCCGCCCAGGATGAAAAGCCCATTTTCTGTCATGATTTTTGTCATAGAAGTAGGAGCCCACCACATCTATGATGATACCGGGTTTTGTCACAATTATCGTCATAGAAGTGTCATAACCATGATAGAATTTTTTTCGTTCGTCCCAAAATGTCATGGATGTGTTTTTTTGTAGTGCATGTTCTTAGTTCAGACATCATATATGCGAATTTGGATTTTCCCCACCCATGACGCCACAGTTAGGATCCCAGGCGCCCCTCCTTGGGGTTTCTTAGGTGCCTATCCCCCATACCCACCTCCCCCAAATTTTCCAGTGAATAATCAGTGGGTGCCGCTAGGGCAATCTCATGCACCCCCAGGAAAAGGCAATCAGGGTGAATTCCAACAGCAACAACAAGCAAGTGCAGGGGGGCAGAAAACCCAGTATGGAAAGGATAAACAGAAGAAGAATCTGAACAAGACTAGCTCTAGCAACAGTGCAGAAAGTAAAGAGAAGATGGTTGTGGACTTCACTAAGTATAGTCAATACATGTGCTATAACTGTGGTGATCCAGGACATCCACAGACTGAGTGTGGAAAACCTAAGCTCTGTTTCATCTGCAAGAGTGCCACCCATGTTGTAAGTGAGTGCCCTATCAGGAAAAGGCCACATCAGATGGCTAAATTTGTGGGTAGTGTGGCTGCAGGTTTGGGATTCTATCACATAGAAGTGCCAGACATGGGACAGAATGCTATTGGAAGCTTTAAAAACTGTGGGGTTGTGTATATTGAATCGGGAGAAATCAGTAAGGAGGACTTGGCCAAGGAGTTTGCGATCATCTATAAAACAAATTGGCCCTGGCAGATCAGATCTTTTGGGAGGTGGTCTTACCTAGTGAAATTCCCACCACATATCTCAGTAGATCAGGTGGCTGGATATCCTTGTTTTGGTCTGTCTAGAGAAGATATCACTGTTAAGGTGGTAGCTTGGAAAGAAAATTTAGAAAAAAGAGACAACCTCATTGAAGTTTGGGTCCAATTGAGAAAGCTTCTGCCCAAATGGTGTGAGTGGTCTTCTCTTGACAAAATCACATCTGTGTTGAGACTGCTTGTGGAGGTAGATTGGCAACAGATGTTCAAAAGTATGTTTGAAGTGGTCAGTGTCAAAATCCAATGTAGGGATCCCAACAAAATACCTAATGAAAGATTTTTTTTTTCTCTAGAAGGCAAACTGGTACAGGTTCAGATCGCTGTAGAAATACCGAAACTTGTGTCTGTAGAAATGATTCCTACAAGCTCTAGTGACAAGGATGGAGGAGAGGATACAGATAAGGACAATAACAGTGGCATGGGCGCTGATGGTAGGCTACAGGAAGGAGGGAACAACCAGAGAACTCACAATGGCAGTGGTGGAAAGGAAGACAGGATTGGGATAGGTGGAGCAGCAATAGATGTCATAGGACTCATTCCTTGGCTGACACTGTGAATCCACTCAGTGAGAAAGCCATTTGGGAGGTCTTTAGGAAGGAACATGAGGTATCTAAAGGAGAAGCAAATGAATCACACATTGAGGGGACTGAAGTAGTGCCTGCAGAAGAACCTGAAAGGGAAGTTACCAGATTCCTATTTGTTGAGATGAATGAAGAACTTGAGAAAATTGAGGAGGAAATTAGCCTGTCAGAAACAAATCTTTAGGGGGATGTGAAGAGATGGTGCATGATGAAGAAAAAGTGAGGAGGAGGCCTATCTTCCTGATGATATCATGCCCACATATGAGGAGGAGCAGGCTATGTTTGAACATAAGTGCAGGAAGAACTCAAAGAAATAAAAAACCTGGGGTCCAATTCAACCTGAAAGGAAGAGCACTAGAGTGAAAGGAAACATACCTATCATGGAGAAGGCTGAATTACTCAAGATGAGGAAAAATCTGGAGCTGCCAAAACAATTGTGAAAGGTATAATCCATTCAAACCCTTTTAATGTTCTATCTGTTGAGGAAATATTAGATATCACAGATGCTATTGGTGTAGAGATTAGAGAGGATGTAGATCATAAACAATCATCTACTCCCCTGGATGATAATAGTCTAAGTTGTAGAAACTTGGTAGGAAAGAATAAAAGTAAAGATAGAGGGGGAAATATCATCAGTAATAATAGTCAGGGAAAGCACCCTGGTAAGAAAGGTTCCAAATGAGATACATCTTCTGGAACATTAGAGGGGTTGCAGCCCCTGGTAGACAGAGATGTATAGAGGATACTATTATGCCTTTGAATCCTTCTTACATAGGATTTCAAGAGACTAAGAAAGATACTTTCTCTAATTCCTTTCTTAAGAACTTATTAGGTAATAGAAATTTTGAGTGGAACTGGCTACCTACCTCTGGTTCTGCTGGTGGCATCTTAGTAGGTGTGGATTTAGACATGTTTAAAGTGGTTAGTTGGGAGATACTTAAATTTTCTGTGAGTGTAGTGGTTTGTAAGAAAGACACTAGGTGATCTCAAGGATTACCACAGTGTATGGCCCTGCTTATGAGGAGAGTTAACATGAGTTTATTTCTGAGCTACATAATATTTCTTAATTGGAATGGCCCTGCTATTGTAGGGGGTGATTTCAATCTGGTTAGGAGTCAAACTGATAAGAACAATGGTAGAGTAGATTTTAAGTGGGTGGACAGGTTCAACTCTTGGGTGAGTTTTTGGTCCTTGGTAGAAATTAATATGTCTGGTAGGATGTACATTTGGGAAAATAATCAAGAAGACTTGATTGTGTCCAGAATTGATAGGATTTTCTGTACTACTGAGTTCGAAGCCATTTTCCCTTTAGCTAATGCTAGAGTCCTCCCTAGAATTTGGAGTGACCATACCCTTGTTATTTGGGAATCTGGTTGTGATGAAACTCCTAAAAAGAATAGTTTTAAGTTTGAAAAGTGGTGGTTAACTGTTCCTGAGTTTAGAGAAATAGTCTCTAAAGCTTGGAATACTAAGTGTTTCAGCTCCAACCCTATTGATGTTTGGCAGAGTAAGGTGAGAGCTTTTAGAAGAATAGCTAGAGTGTGGAGTGCCAATTTAGAGGCTTTTCGTAGGAAACATAAGAGGAAGCTCATAGAAGAATATGATAGAATAGATATATATACAGAATCAAATGGGATGAATGACATTGATAGGGATAGGATGAAGAAGATTTTAAAGGAGCTTAGTGATATATGGTGCAAAGAAGAGACTAAAGCTAGAGAGAGATCTAGAGATAGAGACATTGTAGAAGGAGATAGGAACACAACCTATTTCCAAGCAGTAGCTAATCAGAGAAGGAGAAAAAAATGATCTTTGTACTGGAGGGTCCTGAGGGCCCCACCTCTGACCAGGATAAGATGGTGAAAATAGCTATGGATTTCTATAAAAATCTGTTTAAAGCTGAACAGAGACCTAGTATTGCTTTGAAACAAGACTTCTTTAGTAGTGAGGAGATGGTTTCTGTAGATGATAATATTAAGCTAGAAGCTAGATTTACTGAAGAAGAAGTTAGGAAAGCAGTGTTTGTATCTTATTTAGATGGGGGCCCTGGCCCTGATGGACTTCCATTTATGTCCTTCCAGACCTTTTGGGACATAATTAGAGATGATCTTATGGCTATGTTTGAGGAATGGTATGACCATGACCTAGACATTTTTAGATTGAATTTTGCCATGATTACCTTGATCCCTAAAGAAGAGGAAGCTAAAGAGATGAGGAAATTTAGACCTATCAGTCTCCTTAATTGTTTTTTTAAGATCTTCACCAAGGTGTTAACTAATAGATTTGTTTTGATTATTGTAAATTGGTTTCTGAAAATCAATCTACTTTCATTAGGGGAGGTAAATTTTGGAAAGTGTGGTTACTGCACATGAAGTGTTGCACACTACACATTCCTCTGGTAGAAAAGGGATGATTCTTAAGATAGACTATGAAAAGGCTTATGATAGAGTTAACCTAGATTTTTGTTTATGAGGTCCTAGAACTAAGAGGTTTCTGTAGGAAATGGATTAACTGGATTAAAAGTATTACCCAACAGGGATCCATTGGAGTCAAAGTGAATGGAGTTGAGAGTGATTTTTTATTACTAGTAGTGGGTTAAGACAAGGGGATCCTTTCTCACCCTTGCTTTTCAACCTAGTAGTTGATGTGTTTGCCAAGATGGTAGTTAAAGGGCCTCAAGCAGGGTTGATCAAAGGATTTTGTCCCAATTTCTATCCAGGAGGGGTAACCTGCCTACAATATGCAGATGATACTCTGCTCTTTGTAGATAATGATCATAGGGCGGCTGTTAACCTCAAATGGGCCCTAACTTGCTTTGAATTAGTATATGGTATGTCTATTAATTATCATAAAAGTGAATTTGTCCCCATCAATTTAGAGGAGGAGGAGATCCAAACTTTCCTGGAGATTTTCAATTGTGTTAGAGGAAAGTTCCCAATCAAATATTTGGGTGCCCACTGCATTTTGATAAACTCAGAAGAGAAGATCTGCAACCCCTTATTGATGCCCTTCTGGCTAGAATGGCTAGTTGGAGGGGTAAACTTCTATCCTTATTAGGGAGCGTCACTCTAGTTAAAACCTGTCTAGCTAGCATACCTATATATATGTGTTGTCTTTCTTTAAATTTCCAAAATGGGCAATTTCCTTGATAAACTCCCAATTAGCTAATTGTCTCTGGAGTGATGATGAAGGAAATCAAAAAATCCATTTGGCCAATTGTCAGTCTGTGTGTATGAAGAAGGAATATGGAGGTATGGGGATTCCTAACCTGCAAGATTTGAATATATGCCTGATAGGGTCTTGGATAAAAAGATATATTTGTAGTGAGGGGTCCCTATGGAGTCGAGTTATTGACTCCAAATATAATACTAAGAGACCAAATATTCTTTGTTGCAATGACCACACCCATCACTATTCTGGAAGGGTCTGATGTGGGCCATGAAAGCAGTTAAGATTGGGTACAAATGGTCAGTAGGAAATGGTAGATCCATCCTATTTTGGGAAGATATCTGGTTCGGTAATGCTCCTCTTGCCACACAATTCTGGGATCTGTATTGTATAACTAACAATAAGAACAAAACCATAGCAGAAACCTGGGATGGGGATACTCTTAGAATTTCCTTTAGAAGGAATTTTGATGCAGAGTTTATGCACTAGTGGTTTGACTTGGAAATGATTGCTAAATCAATAGCCTTTATTGACCAGGAAGATAGTATGATTTGGCAATATGAATTAAAATGCATCTACTCTTCTAGATCCTTATATGATATTGTAAACTTTAGGGGAGTTCAACCCATCTATACACCTGCTGTGTGGAACCTAAAGGTCCCACCTAGAATACAGGGGTTTCTATGGCTTTTCTCTCAGAACAAAATTATGACATGTGATAACCTGAGGAAAAGAGGCATTCCAAAACCCCCGGAATGTGTACATTACAGCAAAATAAAATCGGCTCACCACTTATTTTTTGATTGTATGGTTGCTAAGTTGATGTGGAAATAAGTGGAGATAAGCTTTGGTAGAAGCTTCCACTCCTTCTTGGAGCTAGCTGTCTGTTGGCTCTACAATAAGAAATTTGCTCATTTAAATGTGGTTTCTTCTGCAGTCCTATGAGGGTTGTGGAACACTAGAAATTCCATTGTGTTTAATGGAGCTAAATGGACTTCTGTCAAACAGGTCTGGCAGAAGATAAGTCAATATTTAGGGGATTGGGTGAAACCTCGCAAGGAACTGCAAGAGGGGAAGAAAAAAAATTAGAGATCATCTACTGGGGAGATTGCGATCGCCGCTGGAACTAGAACCAGACTGAAATGTCAAGAAAGCCTGCAACAGTTGTCCAGGTCCAAGACCATCCAAGGAATGGCACATGGAGGGCGCGCCACCATGGAGCAGGTGAAAGATGATCCAAGGAAAGTGGAGGAGATCCATGTGGTTTTCATCCCCATGAGCTGATTTATGCTCGTTGGTCGTGTGTTTGGCTTTTCCTGTACTAGTTTCTTGTGCTGGAAGCTTATCGCATTGAAAACTCTATATTGTAATGCTTTTAGTGATGTGTTGAACCTGGGTTTAGACCAGAAGATCTGTTTGAACTGCTGGTTTCATTTCAATAAAATGGAACTGGGGGGACACCCCTTTGATTGAAAAAACCATATATATATATATATATATATATATATATATATATATATATATATCTCTGTGTGTGTGTGTGTGTGTGTGTGTGTGTGTGTGAACTATTTCATGCCCTTTTTTCACAATATCTATTGCATATGTCTCTCCTGCAAGGTTTGTACATTCAACTACTTTTCTTGTTTATCAGCTATTTGAATTGGAGGGGGTGATGGCAGTATCTAGCAAAGTAAAAACACGGTGTTCAAATAAAACAGTGCTACCTCTTGGTGGAGATAGCACCCCAGTTGTACATGCACAAGAACTAGCCCTACCACACATAACCCAGACTCTCGCAGATTGTACCCCTACTCCGATGGATAGAGAACTAGGTTCACACAATCTAACCCCAACTACAGCAGATAGTAACCCAGTTCCAGTTGACACAACACCATCTCCACCACAGAGCTCCCAAACAAGAGCAGTTAGTAAGGCAGCTCAAGTGCCCAAAGCGCCAGGACTACCATGGTGAACACCAACTCCACTAGTTAGTACACCTATTCCTGTGGACGAAGCACAACCAACCATTCATAGTTTAGCATCTATCACATTTGATGTTGTTAAATACTATGTGGGTATCTTCCCATCATGGAAATATTATACTGAAGATGAAGGAAAAAGGTAGTTGCAGGTGTTCGTGCATGAGTTATGTGTAAGTAATGTTATTCATGGAAATTACTTTGCTTTGTCCAATACATTCTACCTCCATGTTGGTTATAATAGGGAAAATATTCCCATTTTTCTCTATAGAGAAGGACCGATTTGGAAACTCAGGATGAGGTAACATGTGGTAAAACCTCTGCTACCTTCAAGAATGCTTTATGGCAGTATCAGAATTACCTAAAGAAAACATACTTCACTGGCAAGGAAACTCATAAAATCCCTTTACTATCTCCTGGCACACATTTACAAGACGATGACTGGGAACACCTTGTTCTGTACTGGTCCCGAGGCAAGAATGTGGTAAGGTCTATGAGATCTTTTTTTTTTGAAGTACTATATGCCTGCGTCTTACTGTACTCTGTTCATGTAGAACAAGTGCTTAAACCTGAAGAACAATTGTTCTCATTTAAGATTCCATTGCTATGGTGCATCAGCTTTGCTCTTGTATCACTGTATTTACTCATACAAACTTATTCTTAAATTGAAGGATCCAATCGAAACTCCAATGGCACAACAGGTATATTTAAACATGTTTCTTTAACTGGTTTGCTCTTCTAAATTGCTCTGTTGATTTCAATTTCAATTGTGTATACAGTTGACTTCTCATATTATGCACATTACTACCAGCACAACAGAGCCAATAGTGTTGTTGTACATGTATACCTGTGGTACCCATCTAAAATCTTGTTGTGCCGTGTAGTTTCCCACGCTTGTATTCTTTCAATGATGCTTTCTCTTGAACTGGTATGATTTGAAATGCGTCTCTATTTTGATTTGGCAAGACAATGAAGTGACCATAGCAGATAGATATATGTTTGTTTGATGTTGTTGTTATGTACTACTTCGCAATAGAAGACTTGGTAGTTTAATCTTGTCCACCTTACTACTAAACTGGTTCACCGAAATGAGTTTCATATACTACATGCTAAACCTCTTACGTGTCTGCTTGTTTCATCTTTTAGAATACTGACAGAATATTGGGGAAGAGTACCTTATCAAGCAATGGTAAAGGAAGTAATGCAGATAAGGTTCAGGATAGTGAGACATCCTTGTTGGTCTCCAACAAAGCTGATAAAACATCTAAGGAAAACTATCTTGAAGACAGTGAGACAACCCCAAAGTCATGTCTTGATGTAGTGCTCGAGTTACTGGCCACTACCGCTGTCACAAGCTCTTTGAACACACTATCTGAATTAGTTTTGTTTCTTGAGTCTCAACTACAAGCTAAACGACATCAATCAGCTGTGCTGTGACAAGAAGCCGAAGGACCGAGGAAGTCCCTGGAGAATTCAAATGCATACTTTCTGATGCAACAACAAGCGTTGGAGGATTTTAGTGCCAAACAGGAGAAAGCAAATAATCTGGCTGAGCTTATTGCCAGCATGGAAGATACCCAGGATAACGTTTCTTGAGCTCTTCTGAAGTTGTTTCAGTTATGGACTTGTTTTGCTGCCGCGTTTATTTGCACTGGTGGCCAGTTTAGACGCCCAGTGTATGTAATATGCCGCTCTATTACCTATATTTGCACTGGTGGCGAACTTTCATGCCTAGTGGATGTAATATATGTAATAACCGTAATAGCCTAGCGTAAGTTGCTTGCTTATTTATTTCCGCGGTTTGGTAGTGGCCAAATAACCTATTTTCTAAAACTAGGCCACAATAAACATGGGCAACATATGGGCCATTGTAACCATGGTCCTTCTACCCGTTGTAGTGACCATGGGCCTCATACAGGCCATAGGGTCTGAGGGAGTCCTGGATTAGGGGGTGTCCGGATAGCCAAACTATCACCGTTGGTCGGACTCCTAGACTGTGAAGATACAAGATTGAAGACTTCATCCCGTGTCCGGATGGGACTTTCCTTGGCGTGGAAGGCAAGCTTGGCGATTCGGATATGTAGATCTCCTACCATTGTAACTGACTCTGCGTAACCCTAACCCTCTCCGATGTCTATATAAACTGGAGGGTTTTAGTCCGTAGGACGAACAACAATCATACCATAGGCTAGCTTCTAGGGTTTAGCCTCTTTGATCTCGTGGTAGATCTACTCTTGTACTACCCATATCATCAATATTAATCAAGCAGGAGTAGGGTTTTACCTCCATCGAGAGGGCCCGAACCTGGGTAAAAACATCGTGTCCCTTGTCTCCTGTTACCATCCGCCTAGACGCACAGTTCGGGACCCCCTACCCGAGATCCGCCGGTTTTGACACCGACATTGGTGCTTTCATTGAGAGTTCCTCTGTGTTGTCACCTTTAGGCCCGATGGCTCCTTCGATCATCAACAACGACGCGGTCCAGGGTGAGACTTTTCTTCACGGACAAATCTTCGTATTCGGCGGCTTTGCACTACGGGCCAATTCACATGGCCATCTAGAGTAGATCGAAAGCTACGCCCCTGGCCATCAGGTCAGATTTGGGAGTTTGAACTACCCGGCTGACATCCACGGAGACTTCATCTTCGACGGATTCGAGTCACAGCCAAGCGCGCCGCACTGTCTCGATGGGTATGATCTAGCTCTGCTGCCGAACAGTGCCCTGGAGGCCACACTAGCGTCCGCTCCGACCCTTAGCTCGGAGCCGACTTCCCCGATCGAGGACGAGTGGCTGGACACCGCCTCGGGGGCTACGATCTCTACGGCGATTGAGCCGATCACCATCCTTGTCCTTTGCAAAGCCCGTGACTCCGAGGTGCCAGACTCCGAACCTCCCGCACCCCGGCCAATCAAATCCGAGTGGGCGCCGGTTATGGAGTTCACTGCCGCGGACATCTTTCAGCACTCGCCCCTTGGCGACATCCCAAATTCACTAAAGTCTCTCTCTTTATCAGGAGAGCCCTGGCCGGACTATGGTCAGGAAGGTTGGGATGAGGACGACGAAGAAATTCAACACCCACCCACCACCCACTTCATAGCCACTGTCGAAAGTTTAAACGACGTGCTCAATTTCGACTCTGAAGACATCGACGGTATGGACGATGATGTAGGAGATAACCACGAACCAGCACCTACAGGGTACTGGACAGCCACCCCATCTCACGATGTATACATGGTGGATACACCTAAAGGAAGTGACGACGAGGAACAACGGGACGCTACGAAGGGCAAATCCCTCGAAAAGCAGTCAAGACGGCGACGAAAGCGCCGCACAAAGTCCCACCTCGACAAAGACGGCGGCCATACAGACCCAACCATAAAGCAGGTCGAACCGGTGGACGACGAACATGCCATTGAACAACCGTCCGAACAGGACAACTTGGATAAACAATCCGTCCCCGGCGAAGATAACAGTCCGGACGATCTCACACCGGACAAGTTGTTGGAGCAGAAGAACCTCCACAAAAGGCTAGTCGCCACTGCACGTAGCCTGAAAAAGCAGAAGCGGAAGCTCAAAACAGCGGAAGATGCACTCAGAATCAGATGGAGCAAAGTACTCTACACCGCAGACAAATACGGCGACAATCACCAAACAAAGAGCTACCCGAAGTGCAAACTACTGCCCGAATTCGATGAGGAGGCCTTAGAGCCCCCGCAATCAAAGAACAAAGAGGTCGCCCGGTCGGATGGACGACCACATGACAAGCATAGAGCGGCAAGCGGTGCCGCACTCAAGCCGGCACACGATCCGCATAAGGATTCACATCAAAAGGATGACCCAGTTAGGTCCATCTACGGGCCAAGAAAGCAAGCTATTCTAAGCAATGCAACACGCCAAATATCCGGACATCAGGGCACACCCAAATATAGGGGAGCCGCACACCCCCTATGTTTCACCAATGAGGTGCTGGATCACGAATTCCCAGCGGGATTTAAACCCGTAAACATAGAGGCATACGATGAAACAACAGACCCGGGAGTCTGGATTGAGGATTACATCCTCCACATACACATGGCTAGAGGAGATGATCTCCATGCCATAAAATACTTATCCCTCAAGCTCAAAGGGCCAGCACGGCACTGGCTTAAAAGCCTCCCTGGAAATACCATTGGAAGTTGGGAAGAGCTCGAGGATGCTTTTCGGGCAAATTTTCAAGGGACTTATGTCCGCCCTCCGGACGCAGACGATTTAAGTCACATAACTCAACAACCCAGAGAATCAGCCCGCAAATTCTGGAACAGGTTCCTCACCAAAAAGAACCAAATAGTCGACTGTCCGGACGCCGAAGCCTTAGCAGCTTTCAAACACAACGTCCGAGATGAATGGCTCGCTAGGCACCTTGGCCAGGAAAAGCCAAGAACAATGGCCGCACTAACAAGCCTCATGACCCGATTTTGCGCGGGAGAGGATAGTTGGCTGGCAAGATTTAGTACCAGCGACCCAAGTACATCCGAAGTCAGAGATGGAAACGGGAAACCACGAAGCAGCAAGGACCAGCGCCGGACAAGGGGAAACAGCCCGAAGAGCACGGCAGTCAACGCCAGATTCAAAAGCTCTCGGCAGAATCATAAAAAACTGCCCCTCAAGGATAACAACCACGAGCTATCTAACTTAAACAAAATCTTGGACAAAATATGCCAAATCCACAGTACCCCCGGGAAGCCTGCAAACCATACCCACAGAGATTGTTGGGTCCTCAAGCAGTCCGGCAAGCTCAATGCCGAACACAAGGGGCTCGACACACCAAGCGAGGACGATTTCGAACCCCACAAGCAGAGCACCGGAAAACATAAGAATTTCCCACAAGAAGTCAAAACAGTAAACTCACTTCAAGTGACAAAAGGGAAAATCAGAGCGGCGCCCATAGAAATACGCGCCGCACGGCCTATCCCAGCGGAGTCCCGACATTGGTTGTAAAAACCAATCACCTTTGATCATCAGGATTACTTCGGAAGTATCCGGAACGCAGGATGGACTGCCCTGATATTAGATCCTATAATCAACGGACTCCAATTCACAAAAGTCCTAATGGACGGCGGTAGTGATCTAAACCTGTTATATCAGGACACAATCCGCAAAATGGGGATAGACCCAACCAAAATTCACCACAGCAACACCTCCTTCAAGGGGGTAATGCCAGGCCTATATGCCCATTGTACGGGCTCCCTACTGCTAGAAGTTGTGTTCGGCTCATCCGACAACTTCCGCCACGAAAAGTTAACCTTCCATATCGCCCCATTCAAAAGTAGCTATCAAACACTATTGGGACGTGAAGCTTTCGCCCGCTTTAACGCAATACCGCATTATGCATCTCTTACACTTAAAAGGCTCAGTCCACGCGGCATCATCTCATTAAAGGGAAATATGAAGTGTTACTCGAGCACGGAAGAACGTGAGACTGCCTGGACAGTCACACACTAATTCGGCTCCGCTAAACCAAGCACCTGAACAGGTCATTCGGACCCCGGACACGGCTAGACGAGTCCGGCGTAAACATACGAAGGCCTACTAGCCGCACACCCCCGTACAAGGGGCTGCATGCATGTACAAGAAGAGACAATAAAGCTCAATTTTATTCGCTTTTTGAATCGTACTCCATTTATTTAATATAAAGTACATTTTTCGCACGATCTTTCTTCAACTAAGTTCTTCTCTTTTACAGATGAACACCGTGCTACACCCGTCCAGGATACGGCACAATGGAGACACAGGCGCAGACGTGCAGTAGGGACCCATTGCAAGGATTCTTTTCAGATTAAGACCCTACATAAACCTTTTTTGCTGTCTCTTGTTGATACACATCCCCCGGTTTCTTGCTATAACCGAGGAGGAGGCTGGCGTTTTGGCATCGGCCGCGTCAGAATTTTTTGCGCGTACTTGGACACCAGGGGCTTAGGGCATTGTTCTGCCCGTTTTCATAAAGACCGAATACCTTAGGGAGTGTTCGGCGTCTCGAGTTAGGCCTTATATGCATCAGCTCTGAATCATGTCTTTGGTGAAATGTTGGGTTTGCTCGGCTCCTGTATTTTGCTGCCTTATGTTCCGTTCTATCGGTTAACGCGGCACCAGGAGAACTACTGCGATTGTGCCCCGGTTTGGCCTGGTGAGCACCTCAGTAGAGAAAGCCGAAAACTGACTGTCATGATATAGCGTGAGACTAGTCAGCCACTCGATGACCCACCGGAATGTTTAGAATTCCTCCGCATTAAAGAAGGACCGTTGCTCGGTCAGGCACATACGTGCCCCGAATTTGGGAGAGCGCGGTGCCCCTAGGGGCTATATAGAGCCCCACCATCGAACTCCTATGGCTAAGTGAAAGTGATAAAGCATTATAGTCCGGTTGCCTAGTTTGCTACGCTATCATCTCCTTTACAGACAAAGACGTTGGATTAAGTGTGAAAATGCGCCTTTTTTGCAAACACCCCTGCACTATGTGCGTGGGGGCTGAAGCCGAAGACTGCCATCTTTCAGGTTATATACACATATACATTAACGGCCGCACAGGAGGTACTTTAATACTTGAACGCAGAAGTATAAAAAGCCCTTATATTATATTGAAACATTGTTTCACATATCATACATGTCATTAGAACATAATATCCTTCGAGCACTGCGTCTCTATTAAATGAGCGCCCTGCAGGACTTCCTCAAAATAGTGCTCGGCAGGTACTCGCTTCTGTCCGAATCATGGGATGCAACGTCGGTGGCCTTCATCTCCGCCCAGTATGTCTTGACACGGGCAAGAGCCATCCGCGCACCCTCTATGCATGTTGACCGCTTCATTGCACCAATATGCGGCACCGCACCAAGGAACTGCTACACCAAGCCAAAATAACTCTTTGGCTCGGGCCTGTTCGGCCACAAATGAGTCACGACATCCTTCATGGCAAGTCCGGACAACCTATTCAGCTCAGCCCATTCGGCCAAACGATCGGTCAATGGAAGCGGATGCTCTGGACTATGGAACTGCGACCAAAAAAGCTCTTCCATTCCGTGATCCTTTTTGGCCTCGGAAGTGTTCGGCCGCGTCTGCGGCACTCGCCGCCAAGTCCAGACAAGCATCCTCCGCACCCCATAGCTGGCCCAACTGAGCATACTTGGGATCCGTGAATTTCCTCCGCATCAGAAAAGGCTTTCCAACCGCAATATCTTCGGCCTGACGTAGCTCCTCTTTCATAGCTCTCATTGCAGAGCGAGCATCCTTGGCCTCAGTAGCGGCCTTTTTCAGGTCCTCTTGTTTCGCTCGACCTTCTTTTTCAAGAAGCTCGCAATGGTCGGTAGCATTCTTCAACTTTACGGCCATCTCGGCCATTTCTTTCTTGCTTCGGCAGTGAGCAGCATGTTCAGCTCTCAGCTCTTCGACCGCTTTTAAGGCAGCCGCTTCACTTTTTCGGGCTTGCTCCTTGGCTCGGGCGAGTTCCGCCCGAAGGTTCTCCATGGCAGCGGCACCATCTGCGTCAAGCATACATGTTGTAAGGCACAGACATTAAGCTACCTTACCAGGTGTCCGCGGAGAAGCTGCATACCTTGTGACTCATCAAGTCGCTTATTGACAAGCGCGATGTCAGAATCTGCCATGTCAAGTTGCCGCTTTAGTTCGGCATATTCATCAGTCCGGCTTGCCGCCGAACGCTTCGCCACCTACATAGGAGGAGCGCATATTATACCTGGGATTATGATTCTCGGCGCGCTATCATTTTTGAGAAAACACCGAGTCTCAGAGGCTACTATCTATACAGGGCGCATTCTATATGCAAAACTGTCAGAAGGTACATCATTTTGCGTACCTCAAAACCTATCAGTAAACTTATGACGGCGTCATGCAATCCGCTTTCAGCGGATGAAATCCTTTCAATCACCGTACCCATTAGCGCACGGTGATCTTCCGAGATAGATGCTCGCCCGAGCAGATCTTTCAGCTCCTCCGACCGTACACCAGTCAGTGTCGGACTCGTCCGATGGCATTTCTTGAAGGCCGGACGCGGAGGGCTTTGAGGGGACGTACGACTGCCTTCGGGCCCCGCCAGATTCGGAGAAACCCTCCGTGACGACACCTCAGGGTCGTCCGCCTCGCATGATGGTACGGCAGGCGGAGGTGTTTCACTCTCCATCATCTCCGGATCAAGATCCCCTGAAGACGAGCTGTGCTGAGAAGGGCTGAGATCCGAACTACAAGGAAAAATTTCGGTTATCTTCAGAAATAAAACAAGGATGTCTCTCATTTTAAGAAAACGCCCCTTTTTACTTATGGCTCGCTGGAGGGCTGATCTCCTTGGGGAAATAGTGCGGCTGGGGCATCTCCCGGCGCAGGACCCTCTGGCGAGGATTTCATCCCCCGCTTCGAGGCCTTGGTCTCCGGATCTTTAGAAGCGGTCCTCTTCTCCCCTTGGAGGGATGGATTCTCGATCCCTCCTTTCTTGATAAACTCCTTCGCGGAGGCAATAGCTCCCTTGTTCCCCCCTTCACCTTCTTCAAAAGGCGCAGCCTCTAGCATCTTGGTTAACACAAGATCCGGCGTGGTCTCAGGGAGGGGGGTCGGACACTGGATCAGTTTTGCTTTCTCTATCCACTCCTATTCAAGGGACAGCTCTTTTAAAGGCAAGTTTACAATAGATATACGGATAGCATGTCCAGGTATAGGACTACTTACTTGAGTATCTGGGCAATTGCAGCTCAGACTTGCGTCCTCGGTCAAGTCCGGACACATTGCTCGTGATCCGAAGAATAGTTGGTACATCTCCACGGGTGTTACACCCATAAAATGTTGGAGAGCTCGTGGTCCCTCCGGATTGAACTCCCACAGGCGGAGGGGGCTATGTTTGTAGGGCAGGGTGCGACGAATCAGCATGACCTGCGCTATTACGACCAGATCGATCTCTCTCTCTAGAAGGTCTCAAATATGGCACTGAAACAAGGGCGCGTCCTTGGACGGCCCCCAGTCGAGCCCTTTATTGACCCATGACACCCGCCGCGGCAGAGGACCCGAGCGAAAGGCAGGTGGTGCCACCCATTTGGTGCCCCTGGGAGCTGTGATATAAAACCACTCTTGTTGCCACAGACTAAGCTCCTCTTGAAAAGAGCCATCGGGCCATGGAGCGTCAACATTCTTGCTTATAACAGCCCCTCCGCACTCTGCCTGCTGCCGCTCGATCATCTTCGGTTCCACTTTGAAGGTTTTGACCCACAACCCAAAGTGAGGGGTAATGCGGAGGAAGGCTTCACATACGACAATGAACGATGAGATGTGGAGGATGGACTCCGGATCCAAGTCATGAAATTCCAGCCCATAATAAAACATGAGCCCCCTCACGAAGGGGTCCGTTGGGAAGCCTAACCCCCGAAGGAAGTGACGCATGAACACCACGCTCTCACTAGGCTTGGGAGTGGGAATAACCTGCCCTTGGGCAGGCAGCCTGTGCGAAATTTTGCCGGTCAGATACCGGATGTCTCTCAGCTTTAGCACGTCTTCTTCTGTGACGGAGGAAGGCATCCACCAGCCTTGCAGGTCGGAACTGGACATCCTCGGAGGTCCGAAGCGCCTGAATCTAGAGCTTTGGGTGTTGGAACTCGAGGCGAGGGGCGGATTCGATTGAGATTGAAAGAAAGGAGCGGGCCTTGGTCTCGTTATAAAGAGGTTGAATACCAAGAGCCCTCCCTGTGACCGTTTGGGACTCGCCTTCGATAGAGGAGGCGTGCCAACGGGCACGACTGGGTTACCCACACCCGTATTAATGAGAATCCCGAAATAAGGGGACACGATCTCTGCTTTGACAAGACGTGCCAAAGAAACCGCCTCGCTAAACACGCTGAGGTGGGACAGTAAAAATGATTCCGATAAAGGCTTGGCCATGGTGTGACGTCACGCTACAGAATACGTCAGCAGATCGAATTTGTGTAAAGATTATTCTCTCTACGGTGGTATGTGGAACTTATTTTGCAGAGCCGGACACTATCCTTGTGTTCAAAATCTTCTATGAAGTATTCGGAGGAGGAACCCGCCTTGCAATGCCAAAGACAATATGCGCGCCGGACTCGTCATCATTGAAGCCTGGTTCAGGGGCTACTGAGGGAGTCCTGGATTACGGGGTGTCCGGATAGCCGAACTATCACCATTGGCCGGACTCCTAGACTGTGAAGATACAAGATTGAAGACTTCGTCCCGTGTCCGGATGGGACTTTCCTTGGCGTGGAAGGCAAGCTTGGCGATTCGGATATGTAGATCTCCTACCATTGTAACCGACTCTGTGTAACCCTAACCCTATCCGGTGTCTATATAAACCGGAGGGTTTTAGTCCGTAGGAAGAACAACAATCATACCATAGGCTAGCTTCTAGGGTTTAGCCTCTTTGATCTCGTGGTAGATCTACTCTTGTACTACCCATATCATCAATATTAATCAAGCAGGAGTAGGGTTTTACCACCATCGAGAGGGCCCGAACCTGGGTAAAAACATCGTGTCCCTTGTCTCCTATTACCATCCGCCTAGACGCACAGTTCGGGACCCCCTACCCGAGATCCATCGGTTTTGACACCGACAGGGTCCATGGGCCTTATATGAACTGTAGAATAAATGGGCGTTCTACGAGCCATAGAATCATTGGGCCTTCTAGCCTATGATCGATTGGTCAAACATGGGTCATACTATTCGTGGACCAATAACGAACGCAATATGGGCCGTAAATGAGCTAGAGTGGGAATCGTCTGTTTATGGGCCAACCATAACGGGACGTTAATAGGACGATATTTATAATAGGCTTAATACTATCGACATGCATAACAGGTCATTTCTGGGCCATATTTGATGATGCTATGAAAACGGCCCAATAGATTAACGGGCCACAAATGGGCCGACTGTAACCACGGGCTGAATTTGGCGCACAAGTGGCAGGCCAGTAACGCACCGTAAGTAATCGAATGCTGGAAATGGGCCCAAGAATAAATGGGCCCTTAGAAGGCTGAAAGATAACACTGGTTGTAAATGGCCCAATGGAATGATGGGACATTAATGGGTATAAAACGACACACTGTTCCTTATGGGCAGTTTCATCACGAGCCTTTAGTGGGCCTGGAGTTACAAAGGGCCTCATATGGGCTGGAAGACGTCATGGGACCTACATGGTCCGGAAGTTACAACGTGCTAGAATCATATTGGACGGCCCAGATGACGCTACTGGGCCTCATTTTGATGGGCCATAATGGGCCGTGAGTTAGCGGGTTGTAAATGGGCTATATGCAAACCTTTTGACCTAAATGGGCCACTGTTGGGCCCAGCCACGTGTCGACGTATCATAGACGTGGCTCATCCATTGGATGGATGCCATCTGCCCAAACGAAGAGCTGGCACGTGTTTCCTTCGTCCAATGAGAATTTTACACATGGAAAAATGCCATTGGTCATTGTTGTTAATGGGTTATTAAGGGAGTCCTGGATTAAGGGGTCCTCGGATAGCTGGACTATATACTTTGGCCGGACTATTGGGCTATGAAGATACAAGATAGAAGACTTCTTCCCGTGTCTGGATGGGACTCTCCTTTGCGTGGAAGGCAAGCTGGGCAATTCGGATATGTAGATTCCTTTCTCTGTAACCGACTTTGTGTAACCCTAGCCCCCTCCAGTGTCTATATAAACCGGAGGGTTTAGTCCATAAGACAACAACCATAACCTCATAGGCTAGACTTCTAGGGTTTAGCCATTACGATCTCGTGGTAGATCAACTCTTGTAATACTCATATTCATCAAGATCAATCAAGCAGGAAGTAGGGTATTACCTCCATAGAGAGGGCCCGAACCTGGGTAAACATTATGTCCCCCGCCTCCTGTTACCATTAGCCTTAGACGCACAGTTCAGGACCCCCTACCCGAGATCCATCAGTTTTGACACTGACATTGGTGCTTTCATTGAGAGTTCCGCTGCATCATCACCAGAAGGCTAGATGGCTCCATCAATCATCTACAACAACGTAGTCCAGGGGGAGATCTTCCTCCCAGACAGATCTTCATATTCGGTGGCTTCAAACTGTGGGCCAACTCACTTGGCCATCTAGAGCAGATCGATAGCTACGCCCCTGGCCATCAGGTCAGATTTGGAAGCCTGGATTTTGTGGCCGATATCCATGGAGACTTGATCTTCGACGGGTTCGAACCCACGGCGGCTGTCCCCGGCCACCACAATGAACATGACCTAGATCTGTCATCTGGCTGCGCGCAGGAGATAGCGCCTATGACCACTCTGGCCCTAGATCCGGAGCAGATCGCATCCTCCAAAGACGGGATGCTTAACCCCGCCACAGAGGCTGCAGACTCAGTGGCGCTCGAGCCGCACACAGACCCAACATCGAGTTGGGCTTGTGTCACCGGAACCTCAGACTCGTCTCCGGCCATGGGTCCCGGACCACGTGCATCCGCGTCCATCAAACCTGATTGGGCGTCGGTCTTGGAGTTCAGCTCCGTGGACATCTTCCAGCACTTGCCTTTTGGCGACGTGTTAAACTCGTTGAAGTCCCTCTCCTTATCAGGGGACTCTCGGCCGAACTATGTCCGGCTCGAATGGGAAGCGGACAATGAAAAACTTCATTTCCCACCCACCGCCCACTTCATTGCCACTATCAAGGACTTAACCGACACGCTCGATTACGGCTCCGAGGACATCAACGGAATGGACGACGACGCCAGAGAGGAGCAGGCACAAAAACCACCACCCTTAGGGCAGTGGACGGCTACATCCTCATATGATATATACATGGTGGACACACCTAAGGAGAAGGAGGCCGGCGGTGATAACAGCATGCCTGTCGATGAACCTCCCAAGCACTGGAATCAGAAGCGCTGACCTCGATCCCGCAAAAGGAAAAACAGCAACATTGTCACGGACAACGATGATATCTGAACCAAGCCGAGGACCCCCGCAGACCCAGCGTTGGAGCAAGGCGTGCAAGAGGACGGCGAGCATAGTCCGGAGATGTTGTCTGACCACATCGATGCCGAAGATAGCAATTATCAACCTGTCTCTGAAGAGGAGATCAGCCTGGGCGACGACGAATTTGTCATCCCAAAAGAACCATTAGGACAAGAACGCCTCCATCAAAGGCTTATCGCCACTGCAAGAAGCCTAAAGAAGTAGAAGCAGCGGCTTAAAGCCGCACAGGATATGATCAATGACAGATGGAACAAAGTGCTAGACGCTAAGGAAAAATACGGTGGTAATCGCCAAACAAAGAGCTATCCTAAACGTAAGCTGCTGCCTGAATTCGATGACGAGGCTACTGCGCCTATACCACCAAAAAACAATACGGCTGACAGGCCTGATCGACCACCTCGTGGTTGAGACAGAGCGGCTAGCAATGTCGTACACAAGCCTGCACCCCATCCCCATAAAGGAAGGAAGGTTGCGGCCCAGGACCAGAAACACGATCTACGTGAGGACCTGGACAAAAAAGCTGGCAAAACCAGGTCCATCTACGGATCTAGGGAACGTTCTCCTACATGGGATCATGATTATCAAACGAAATATGCCGGCCATTTACCAGCTTGGAACCAATACCAAACATTACAACTGTCGGACCCAATCCACGACACAACCAGATACAGGGGTGCCGCACAACCCCTGTGCTTCACCGATGAGGTGCTGGAACACAATTTTCCAGAAGGGTTCAAACCCTTAAACATCAAGGCATATGATGGAATGACAGACCCTGCGGTTTGGATACAAGACTTTATTCTTCACATCCACATGGCCCGCGGAGATGATCTCCACGCCATCAAATATTTACCCCTCAAGCTAAAAGGACCAGCTCGGGACTGGCTAAAAAGCCTCCCTGAAAATTTCATCGGAAGCTAGGAAGAACTTGAGGATGCTTTTTGGGCCAATTTCCAAGGGACCTATGTCCGGCCCCCGGATGCAGATGATCTAAGTCACATAATCCAACAACTCGGAGAATTAGCCCGTAAGCTTTGGAATCGGTTTCCCACTAAGAAGAACCAATCATCGACTGTCCAGACGCCGAAGACCTAGTGGCCTTCAAACATAGTGTCCGGGACGAATGGCTAGCCAGGCACCTTGGCCAGGAAAAGCCAAGGACAATGGCAGCCTTAACTACACTAATGACCCGCTTTTGCACGGGCGAGGACAGCTGGTTAGCCCATCGCAGCACTAGTGACCCCGGCACATCCGAAGTCAGGGATGGAAATGGAAAACCACGACGCAACAAAAACAAATGTCGGAACAATGAAGAAAGCCCAGACAATACAACGGTAAATGCCAGATTCAGGGGCTCCAGACCCGATCAATGGAAGAAGCCATTTAAAGGCAACAAAGACAGTCCATCCAACCTGGATAAAATTCTAGACAAGCCCTGCCAGATCCACGACACTCTTGATAAACTAGCCAATCAGACCAACAGAGAATGTTGGGTCTTCAAGCAGGATGGCAAACTGAACGCCGAACACAAAGGGAAGGGGCCTCAGAGCAAAGACGAGGATGAACCTCACCAGCCGAACACGGGGGGACAAAAGAAATTTCCACCGGAGATCAAAACAGTGAACATGATCTATGTCACTCATATCCCAAAGAGGGAGCGCAAACGCGCACTCCGAGACGTCTATGCTGTCGAGCCCGTCGCCCCCAAGTTCAACCCATGGTCGGCCTGTCCGATCACCTTTGATCGTAGGGATCATCCGACTAGTATCCGTCATGGGGGTTCGGCCGCCCTAGTGCTCGACCCAATAATCGACGGACACCACCTCACTTGAGTCCTCATGGACCGCGGCAGCAGTCTCAATCTGATATATCAGGACACTGTCCGCAAGATGGGGATAGACCCATCAAGAATCAAGCCAAGCAGCACTACCTTTAAAGGAGTTATACCGGGCGTGGAAGCCTGCTGCACGGGCTCTCTAACATTGGATGTTGTATTTGGCTCCCCTGACAACTTTCAAAGCGAAGAACTAATCTTCGACACTGCTCCGTTCCGAAGTGGCTATCATGCACTACTCGGAAGAACGACCGTCGCCCGTTTTAATGCAGTCCCACATTATGCTTTTCTAAAACACAAAATGCCTGGACCACGTGGCGTCATCATGGTCAGCGGAAATATGGAGCGCTCTCTTCGTACAGAAGAATACACAATGACTCTAGCAGTCGAAGCACAAAACGGCCTATTCAAGCCGAGCAGCTCATCGGTCTTTAAGACCGCGGACACAGCTAAACGTATCCGGTGCACACCTCAGTGCGGCAGCTCAGATAAACCCGAGCTCGATTAGCGGCTACGCCCCCATCGACCACCCCATAAGGAAACAGCACACGTGCCACGTATACATAAATATACACTCAAAACTCCTTGGGTGGCAACGGGGGCACACTGCACACAAAAATTCCATAGTTTGGCTCGACCCTATTCGTACTCTAGATGTTATATTTCATGGTTCATTAAAACGAACCATTTTTGCTTACGGCCACACCAGATTCTTTTACCTGGTTTTTTCTCCTTATTTTTTTCACAGATGGCCATCGCACTATACCCTTCAAGGACACCTCACAACGGAGAAAAAGGCGCAGACGTGCAGAAGGGCCCTGCATTAAGGTTTCTTTTTTAGATTAAGACCCTGTGTAACCTTTTTATCTCTCTTTGTTTTATACTTTCCTGGCATGTAAAATGTCCAAGAATGATATTGGCATTACCTGTAAATATACGGCTCGTCGTACTAAAGTGGATGTTATAGAAGCAGCTTGGTTTGTATTATGTTTTGAGATTTACGCTCTCACCACCTGCACTTTTTCACCACGTCGGATTGCCACACGTGCCTTGATACCAGGGTCTATCACCAGGGGCTGTATTCAGCCCGGTGTACATTGTAAAGTCTGAACACCTATAGGGAGTGTTCGGCGTCGCGAGTTTGGCCTTATACGCATCAGCTCAGAATCATGTCTTTGGTCAATAGTTGGGTTGCCCGGCTCCTGTGCTTACTACCTTACGTTCCGCTATATCGGCTAGCTAGGGTCGTAAAGGGAGAACTACTATGATTGTGTTCTGGCTAGTCCGGATGAGCACCTTAGTAGAGAAAGCCAAAAACTGACTGTCATGATGCGGCGAGAGCTGGTTAACCACTCAATGACTCATCGGAATCTTCGCAATTCCCTCTATATTAAATGAAGGACCGTTATTCTGGTCACGTATGTAAACGCACCATATTCGGATAACTGCGGACATACCAGGGGCTATCTAGTAGCCCCACCGTCAAACTCCTATGGCTAAGTGGAAGTGTTAAAGCCCTATAGTTTGATTGCCTAGTTCGCCGCACTAACACCTCCTTAACGGACCAAGACGTTGGGTCAAGTGTGATCAAGTGCTTTTCCGAACACCCCCGCGTTATACGTGAGGGGGCTAAAGCCGACGACCGCAAACTTTCAGATTATATATATATAAAAAGATGGTCGCACAGGAGGCACCAAAACTTTTCAGGCAAAAAGTATAAAAACATAGCCTTAAGTATATCATAATATTGTTATTATAATTTCGATACAATTCACTCGAACATAATATCTTTTGAGCACTGACCCTCTATTAAGCGGGCACACTCTAGGACATCTTCAAAGTAATGTTCTTGCATGTTAAGGTCCTTGCCTTCGGGTGGACTCTGCGCTGCAATATCGGTGGCCTTCATCTTCGCCCAGTACATCTTGACATGGGCAAGGGCCATCCGTGCACCTTCTATGCACATGGACCGCTTCACAGCATCGACATGCGCCACCGCATTAACAAGTTGCCGCACCAAACCAAATAACTATTTGGAATGGGCTCAGTTCGCCACAGTCGGGCTACGACGTCCTTCATGGCAGTACCAGACATCTTGTGGAGCTCGGCCCGCTGGGCCATCTGTTCGTTCAACAGTGGACACTTTGGCATGTCAAATTGCGACCAAAATAGCTTTTTTGCCGCATGTCCTTCTTGCGCGTGGAAAAATTGATTCACATCGGCAGCACTCTTCGGCAGGTCCATAAAGGCGTCTGGAGAACTCCACAGTTGATTAAGCGGCGCATAATTCGGATCGCCAAACTTAGTTTGCAATAAAAAGTGCTTACCAGCCGTGATCTCCCCAGCTTGTCGGATCTCCTCTCGAGCTGCTCTAGACTCATATTGGGTTTCCTTCGCCTCTTGTAAGGCCTTGTCAAGATTGGTCGCTTTGGCTTTGTTATCTTTCTCAAGAACTTGGCATCGGCTAGTGGCATCCTTCAGCTCAAGTGCCATAGTAGATATTCTCTCCTCGCACTGACACCGAGTAGTCTGCTTGGCTTTTAATTCGGCGGCTACCTTTTCGGCAGCCGCATTATGCTACGTCTTGAGCTTGCGTTGGTTTTCCTCGAAGAGGAGAGGGTGATGCAGCAATAGTAGCGCTAGTATTTCCCTTAGTTTTTGAGAACCAAGGTATCAATCCAGTAGGAGGCTCCTCAAAAGTCCCACTCACCTACACAAACAAATAAAGAACTCGCAACCAACACAATAAAGGGGTTGTCAATCCCTTCACGGCCACTTGTGAAAGTGAGATCTAATAAAGATAGTATGATAAGATAAATATATTTTTGGTATTTTATAATATAGATGCAAAAAGTAAAGATGCAAATAAAAGTAGATTGGAAGCAAATATGATAAGAGATAGACCTGGGGGCCATAGGTTTCACTAGTGGCTTCTCTCAAGATAGCATAAGTATTACGGTGGGTGAATAAATTATTGTCGAGCAATTGATAAAAAAGCGAATAATTATGAGATTATCTAGGCATGATCATGTATATAGGAATCACGTCCGCAACAAGTAGACCGACTCTTGCCTGCATCTACTACTATTACTCCACACATCGACCGACTCCTGCCTGCATCTAGAGTATTAAGTTCATAAGAACAGAGTAACGCATTAAGCAAGATGACATGATGTAGAGGGATAAACTCAAGCAATATGATATAAACCCCATCTCGATGGCAACAATACAATACGTGCCTTGCTACCCTTTCTGTCACTGGGTAAGGACACCGCAAGATTGAACCCAAAGCTAAGCACTTCTCCCATGGCAAGAAAGATCAATCTAGTAGGCCAAACCAAACTGATAATTCGAAGAGACTTGCAAAGATAACTCAATCACACATAAAAGAATTCAGAGAAGATTCAAATATTATTCATAGATAAACTTGATCATAAACCCACAATTCGTCGGATCTCGACAATCACACCGCAAAAAGAGTTTACATCGAATAGATCTCCACAAGAGAGGGGGAGAACATTGTATTGAGATCCAAAAAGAGAGAAGAAGCCATCTAGCTAACAACTATGGACCCGTAGGTCTATGGTAAACTACTCACAACTCATCGAAGGGGCAAGGATGTTGATGTAGAAGCCCTCTATGGTCGATTCCCCCTCCGGCAGAGTGCCGGCGAAGGCTCCAAAATGAGATCTCGCGGATACAAAAGGTTACGGTGGTGGAAATTGTGTTTCGTCTGCCCCCTGGATGTTTTTGGGGTACGTAGGTATATATAGGAGGAAGAAGTACGTCGGTGGACGCCCGAGGGGCCCACGAAATAGGGGGCGCGCCTTATAGGGGGGCACGCCCTCCTATCTCGTGGGAGCCTCGGTTGCTTCTTGACTTGCACTCCAAGTCCTCTGGATCACGTTCGTTCCAAAAATCACGCTCCTGAAGGTTTCATTCCGTTTGGACTCCGTTTGATATTCCTTTTCTTCGAAATACTGAAATAGGCAAAAAAACAGCAATATGGGTTGGGCCTCCGGTTAGTAGGTTAGTCCCAAAAATGATATAAATGTGTAAAATAAAGCCCATAAACATCCAAAAGGGGTAATATAATAGCATGGAACAATCAAAAATTATAGATACGTTGGATACGTATCAAGCATCCCCGAGCTTAATTCATGCTCGTCCTCGAGTAGGTAAATGATAAAAAGAGAATTTTTGATGTGGAATGCTACCTAGCATAATTCTCAATGTAATTTTCTTTATTGTGGCATGAATGTTCAGATCCAAGAGATTCAAAATAAAAGTTCATATTGATAAAAGAAATATAACACTTCAAGCATACTAATCAAAGTAATCATGTCTTCTCAAAATAACATGGCAAAAGAAAGTTCATCCCTACAAAATCATATAGTTAGGCTATGCTTCATTTTCATCACACAAAGATGTTCCCAACTTCTATACCCCCGATGACAAGCCAAGAAATTGTTTCATACTTAAATAATCTCAAACTTTTTCAACCTTCATGCAATACATGAGTGTGAGCCATGGATATAGCACTATGGGTGGAATAGAATATGATGATGGGGATTGTGTGGAGAAGACAAAAAAAGGAGAAAGTCTCATATTGACGAGGATAATCAACGGGCTATGGAGATGACCATCAATGATGTCAACATGAGGAGTAGGGATTGCCATGCAACGGATGCACTAGAGCTATAAATGAATGCTCAACAAAAGAAAACTAGTGGGTGTGCATCCAACTTGCTTGCTCACGAAGACCTAGGGCATTTGAGGAAGCCCATCGTAGGAATATACAAGCCAAGTTCTATAATGAAAAAATCCCACTAGTATGGAAAAGACAACTTCTAAGACTCACTATATGAAAAACATGGTGCTACTTTGAAGCACAAAAATATGAGACTCACTACATGAAGAACAAGGTGCTACTTTGAAGCACAAGTGTGGAAAAAGAGATAGTAGCATTGCCCTTTTTATTTATTTTTTATTTTTTTTTCTTTTTTTTTCTTTTTTTGGGCCTTTCTTTCTTTTGGCCTTTCTTCTTTTTTTTCTTTTTTTGGCAATGCTCTAATAATGATGATTATCACACTTCTATTGATTACAACATATGAATTACAACTCGAAACTAGAACAAGATATGACTCTATATGAATGCCCCCGGCGGTGTACTGGGATGGTGCAATGAATCAAGAGTGACATGTATGAAAAATAATGCATGGTGGCTTTGCCACAAATACGATGTCAACTACATGATCATGCAATGGCAATATGACAAAAGTAAAGTATGTCATGATGATGATAAATGGAACGGTGGAAAGTTGCATGGCAATATATCTCGGAATGGCTATGGAAATGCCATAATAGGTAGGTATGGTGGCTGTTTTGAGGAAGATATAAGGAGGTTTATGTATGATAGAGCGTATCGTATCACGGGGTTTGGATGCACCGGCGAAGTTTGCACCAACTCTCAAGGTGAGAAAGGGCAATGCACGGTACCGAAGAGGCTAGCAATGGTGGAAAGGTAAAAGTGTGTATAATCCATGGACTCAAGATTAGTCAAAAGAACTCATATACTTATTGCAAAATTTTAGAAGTCATCAAAAATCAAGTACTATGCGCATGCTCCTAGGGGGATAGATTGGTAGGAAAAGACCATCGCTCATCCCCGACCGCCACTCATAAGGATGCACAAGCCAGGTACCCTTCATGTTTCAAATTTGTTACACAACTTTAACCATACGTGCATGCTACGGGAATTGCTAACTTCAACACAAGCATTCTTTGAATTCATAATCACGCAACTAGCATGACTTTAATATCACTACCTCCATACCTCAAAACAATTATCAAGTATCAAATTGATCATAGCATCCAATTCACTTCCTACGATAGTTTTTATTATACCCAACTTGGATGCCTACCATTCTAGGACCAATTTTATAACCATAGCAAATACCATGCAGTTCTAAAAGACTCTCAAAAAGATATAAGTGAACCATGAGACACTAGAAATTTCTATAAAAATAAGTCACCACCGTGCTCTAAAAAATATAAGTGAAGCACTAGAGCAAAAACTATCAAGCTCAAAAGATATAAGTGAAGTACATAGAGTATTCTGGCAAATTCTAATCAAATAGGCTTCTCCCAAAAGGTGTGTATAGAAAGGATGATTGTGGTAAACTAAAAATCAAAGACTAATATAATACACGATGCTCCAAGCAAAACACATATCATGTGGCGAATAAAAATATAGCTCCAAGTAAAGTTACCAATGAACGAAGACGAAAGAGGGGATGCCTTCCCAGGGCATCCCCAAGCTTAGGCTTTTGGCTATTCTTGAATATCTTGGGGTGCCTTGTTCATCCCCAACCTTAGGCTCTTGCCACTCCTTATTCCATAGTCCATAAAAGCTTTACCCAAAACTTGAAAACTTCACAACACAAAACTCAACAGGAAATCTTATAAGCTCCATTAGTGAAAGAAAACAAAACCACCACATAAGGTACTGTAATGAACTCATTCTTTATTTATTTTGGTGTTAAACCTACTGTATTCCAACTTCTATATGGTTTATAAACTATTTTACTAGCCATAGATGCATCAAAATAAGCAAACAACACACGAAAAACAGAATCAATCAAAAACAGAACAGTCTATAGCAATCTGTAACTAACGCAAACTTCTGGAACTCTAAAAATCCTACCAAAATAGGAACTCCTGGACAATTTTTTTATTGATCAGTATCAAAAAGAAGCAACATAAAAGCACGTTTATGTGATTTAAAAAAACTAAATTCATGCACACAAAGTTTCTGTTTTTCAGCTGAACCAAATCAACTATCCTCATAGGTTATCCTATAGGTTCTACTTGGCACAAACACTAATTAAAAGATAAAAACACATCTAAATAGAAGTTAGATGCAAGATTTATTACTAAACAGGAGCAAAAACAAAAAACATAAAGAAAATTGGGTTGCCTCCCAACTAGCGCTATCGTTTAATGCCCCTAGCTAGGCATAAAAGCTAAGATAGATCTAGCGAGTGTCATCTTTGGCACTAAATTCATAAGTAGCCCGCATGATAGATTCATAAGGTAATTTGACTTTCTTTCTTGGAAAGTGCTCCATGCCTTTCTTTAATGGAAATTGGAATCTAATATTCCCTTCCTTCATTTCAATAATCGCGCCAATCATTCTAAGGAAAGGTCTACCAAGTATAATAGGGCAAGAAAGATTGAAATCTATATCAAGAACGATAAAATTCACGGGAACAAAATTTCTATTTGCAACAATGAGAACATCATTGATCCTTACCATTGGCTTTTTAATGGTGGAATCCGCAAGGTGCAAATTTAAAGAGCAATCATCAAGATCATGGAAACCTACAATATCACATAAAGTTTTCGGAATCGTGAAAACACTAGCACCCAAATCACACAAAGCAAAACACTCATGATCTTTAATTCTAATCTTTATAGTAGGTTCCCACTCATCATTAAGTTTTCTAGGTATAGAAACTTCCAAATTAAGTTTTTCATCATAAGATTGCATCAAGGCATCAACAATATGTTTGGTAAAAGCTTTGTTTTGACTATAAGCACAAGGAGAATTAACAACGGATTGCAACAAGGAAATACAACCTTATAAAGAACAATTATCATAATCAAAATCCTTGAAATCCGAGATAGTGGGTTCAATAATATTTAAAGTTGTGACCTCTCCAATCCCACTTTTACCAAATTTAGCATCAAGATCTAAAAACTCTGAATTCTTGGGAGGCCTTCTAGGTAAAGTTGACTCATCATCAGTCCCATAATTATCAAAATTCATATTGTAAAACATAGATCTAATAGGAGACGCATCAATAACTTTAAGATCCTCATCATTATTTTCATGGAAACTAGAAGAACACGCCTTTATAAAGCTATCTTTTTTAGCACGCAATCTAGCGGTTCTTTCCTTGCACTCGTCAATGGAAATTCTCATTACTTTTAGAGACTCATTGATATCATGCTTAGGAGGAGAAGATCTAAGTTTAAGAGAATCAACGTTCCTAGCCAAATCATCAACTTTGAGCAATTTTTCTTCAAGCAAGGCATTAAAATTCTTTTGAGAAATCATAAATTCTTTCACACTATTCTCAAAATCAGAGGGCATCTTATTAAAATTACCATAAGAATTATTGTAGGAATTTCCATAATTATTAGAGGAATTACTAGGGAACGGTCTAGCATTAAAGTTTCGTCTATAAGCACTACAAGAAATATGTCAACTAGTGACCTTCTGTCAGTGACCCTGGAAGAATTGGTCATAGATCTATGACCATTTGAGACCAATTGGTCAAAAGCTGTTCGAGGGGCTCCAAACCCTAAACCATTGCGACCATTTTGGTCAGAAAGGTCATAATATCCTTACATGAAATGGTCACAAAGCAAATAGTGCAGGTCCGCTGTCTTATTTCTAGTTGTTAACGACCAATATAGATGGTCATAGCCTTGTAGATTGTGGTGGGTTGTGATGACTAGGCGCCATCTCATCAGTTTTGCCTATGTGTCATGTCCATGTGTTAATTTTTGCCCTAGGTTGTGAAGCAACCTATATTTCTGTAATTCCAAAAATTCCCAAAAAATTCTCATAAATTGTTTGGATCATATCTTCATCAAATATGTCAAAAACCTTCCTTGCCAAGTTCAAAAATAACTCAACAATATTCATTTTCCTATCCTGTTCAAAGCAGCACTTTGTGAAGGAAGTACCACTTTGGCATGTCCAAATGGTATCCATTTTCTATAGTGATTTCCTATGCCCAAATAACCATCCTCCACCAAATGCCAGCTCAATCCATCCATTATTTTGAGCCCAGCTTCAACATTCGTATTTATGTTCAGTGTGGTACTTTGCAAAGCAAGTACGACCTAGGCTCCTTCTTTTGAGGTGAAAATTTGTGAAGACGGTCTTCTTAGTAACTGATCATCCTCAGCCAAAACTCACACCCATTAGCCATGTGCATTTCCCGTACCGCAAATCAAACACTTGGCTGCTTATTCATGTTTGAGCATCAATCGGTCTCCTCGTGAGAATCTTATGTTGTGATTTTCTTCCTAGCACCTACCTGGGGAGTGCCCAACCCACTAGACATGCCTAGGCCGCCCAGAACACATGGCAACGCCACGGTCACGCGGTGACCACGCAGCGGGCATGCGAGCTTACGCGCTCTAGAGTTGGGGCCCTCGGCCACCGTCCAAACCTTGATGTCTCGCCATCAAACCATGTATTTCTGATTAAATAGATACTTATTTACCTATAAATGATTTTTGGAAAAAAATAAAGAGCAAAGTATGAGGCAGCTGTAGTTCAAATTTGACTCGCTTCCAACTGAATCGACGAGAATTTTTCTTTTTCAGCAGAGGTGGATCAAAATTTTTGACACCCAACCATTTTGTCAATTGTACATTAAATATGGCCTAGTATTTTATAAAATTGATTAGGTCCAATTTTGCAACAAATATATGGTAGGTCCTTCACAAAAAAAACTCATTTCGGGCACTCGAAAAATGGAAAATGAATTTTCCGTGCAAAGAAAATGAAAACTCCCTTAGACAACATTGTTTGGAATTCCAAGATCGACCCTTGTGCACAATATGAGATCATTTGAACAAACTATGCCATGAATGTGGCCATAAGATTGATCATTTGGCTTGAAAGCCATGAATCTTCGCGCATGATAGCTCATTTCTGAGAACACTTTTTTAAAATAATTACCGTATTACAAGTTTATTATTTTTCCTAGAAACTTGGTCACATATAATGACACAATGCGAAGTTTTTCCAAATTTTTGATTTTTTTTGAATTTTTTATGCCCGTTTCAAAATGCGGTCAAAACGGCGGGCATGACCGTTCCTAGCTAGTTGTTGAATCTTGGAAAACTTTTGATGTTTCTATAATTAAATAGATACTTACGTACCTAGAAATGATTTTTGGAAAAACTAAAGAGCAAGCTATGAGGCAGCTGCAGTTCAAATTTGATCCGTTTCCTATTGAATCGACAGGAATTTGTCTTTTTCACCAGAGGTGGATCAAAACTTTTGACACCCAACCATTTGGTCAATTGTGAATCAAATATGGCCTAGTATTTTATAAAATTGATTTGGTCCAATTTTGCAACAAATATATGGTAGGTCCTTCATGAAAAAAACTCATTTCGGGCACTCGGAAAATGGAAAATGAATTTTCCGTGCAAAAAAAATAAAAACTCCCTTAAGCAATATTGTTTGCCATTCCAATATGCACCCTTGTGCACAATATGAAATCATTTGAACAAACTATGCCATGAATGTGGCCATAAGATTGATTATTTGGCTTGAAAGTCATTGATCTCCACACGTGATAGCTCATTTCTGAGAACACTTTTTTAAAATAATTGTCGTATTACAAGTTTGTTATTTTTCCTGGGAACTTGGCCACATATAATGACACAATGCGAAGGTTTCCCAATTTTTTATTTTTTTTAATTTTTTATGCCCATTTCAAAATGCGGTCAAAACGGCGGGCTTGACCGTTCCTAGCTAGTTGTTAAATCTTGGAATTTTTTTGGTGTTTCTCTGATTAAATAGATACTTATGTACCTGGAAATAATTTTTGGAAAAAAATAAAGAGCAAACTACAAAGCAGCTGCAGTTCAAATTTGACCCGCTTCCAACTGAATCGGCAACAATTTGTCTTTTTCACCAGAGGTGGATCAAAACTTTTTACACCCAACCATTTTGTCAATTGTGCATTAAACATGGCCTAGTATTTTATAAAATTGATTTGGTCCATTTTTGCAACAATTATTTGGTAGTTCCTTCACAAAAAAACCTCATTTCGGGCACTTGGAAAATGGAAAATGAATTTTCCGTGCAAAGAAAATGAAAACTCCCTTAGGCAACATTGTTTGGAATTCCAAGATGCACCCTTGTGCACAATATGAGATCATTTGAACAAACTATGCCATGAATGTGGCCATAAGATTGATCATTTGGCTTGAAAGCCATGAATCTTCACACATGATAGCTCATTTCTGAGAACACTTTTTTAAAATAATTATCGTATTACAATTTTATTATGTTTACTGGAAACTTGGTCACATATAATGACACAATGCGAAGGTTTTCCAATTTTTTGATTTTTTTTTGAATTTTTTATGCCCGTTTCAAAATGCGGTCAAAACGGCGGGCATGACCGTTCCTAGCTAGTTGTTGAATCTTGGAAAAATTTTGATGTTTCTATTATTAAATAGTTACTTATGTACCTAGAAATGATTTTTGGAAAAAATAAAGAGCAAACTATGAGGAAGCTGCAATTCAAATTTGACCCGCTTCCAGCTGAATCGGCGGAAATTTGTCTTTTTCACCAGAGGTGGACCAAAACTTCTCACACCCAAAAATTTGGTAAATTTTGGTTTAAATATGTCCTAGTATTTTAGAAAATTGATTTGGTATATTTTTTCAACAATTATTTGGTAGGCCCTTCACAAAAAAACTCATTTTAGGCACTCGAATAATGATTAAAAATAGCTACAAAGATAAAAAATTGCATGCAAACTGGCTATCATCCATAAAGTATGCTCTAAATTGATAGAAAATTTTAGTTGTGCCATTTTGCAAAATATTTATGATAGTTGCTTCACAAAACCCTCCTAGTTTTAGTACGTAGAAACTATTCTAGATCATAATTTTTCTGAACCAATCAGAGCTCTTCACGCGGATCACCCCCTTAGCAGATCTGGACCGTCGACATCCAACGGATCCAACGTCTCTCAGGTCCCCTGTCAACCCAACCCAACCCAAACCCTAGCAGCCCCCCTCTCCTTGCTCGATCCAGATCTCGCTCCCCTCGTCTCCCACATCGCCGCCGCCACCCTCGTCTCCCCGATCCCATCCCCCCCTCGTCTCCCTCCCAAACCTTGCCGCCGACGGCCTCTCCCCCTCCTCTCCGCCGCAACCAGCCCACAGATTTCCTCCCACCTTTCCCCTCCTTCCCTTCTCCGGCCAAGAACCTCGCCGCCGCCTCCGCCCCCTCCTCGCCGGCCCGCCATGCCGCTGTACCACCGTGCGGCCTCCGCGATCCGGCGGCGCGGGGCCCTACCGCTGCCCCTACTCCCGGCGCGGTCCATGGAGTCGCTCTTCGGCCACATCGAGCCGGCGCCAAAGGACCCCCCTCGGCATCACCGAGGCCTTCCTCGCCGACCCCTCCTCCGACAAAGTCAACGTCGGCATCGTACGTGCTTATACTCCTCTCGTCTACTATGGCCTGTGGCTCCTCGGCTTCGGACTGGGCGAGGGACATCACGACGGAGGACGCGGTTCAGCCCGAGCGCCCGTGCAGCGTTGAGAGCTTCAGGATCAGGGACGCGAGCCGCCATGTCGCGCGCGCCTGCGGGCTACGCGTTGCAATCAGCCACCTCGGAGCCTCGTGCGGTGGCGCATCGTTGCCATCAACCGCGGCGCCAGAACAGCCCGAGGGGAGCGGGAGCGGGAGGATGTACGGCATCCTCGCTGTTCTCGGCGCTTCTCTGGAGCTTAGCGTGGTGTTCTGCGTGCTGTGCTACCTCATGGGTCAGAGCAGCGAGGCTGCTCCGTCCGGAGAGAACCAGGACAAGGTAATCACCCCTACTTCTCAATTCTCATGCATCTTTGTCGTGCAGGTGATGTTTGTCGATCAGTGATTTTGCCGCGAGGCTTACAGGGCATGTTTTTGCCAGCCCAATCGCAACATATTTTCCCACTCTAGGAACAGATATAGATGATCACTGCAGTGCCGATTTTCTGGTACACACGCACTAGCCTGCAAGATAATGTGCTAATGGTTTTGATAGAGCTGTCGGTCAGAAGTTTCTTTGACCACGCTGCTATCGCTGACCCTGATAACCACTTTTCGATGCTCTGTTATATGATTTAAGGTGTCTGACCACTTCATGAGTATGCATAAATGCATTGTCCCTTGTTTACCATGTTGCTGTAACGCTTTTCGTTCATCTTGACCTATGGTATGTTGTTGTGTTCAGGTGGATCTTTGGTTGTCGGCCTTCCCCATTGGAACCGAGGTCTGTGCACATACCTATCTACTATTGCGCATTATTTTGACAACTATGTGTTATGCCCTTCTGCTTGCTCTTATTGATTGTCTATATCTGTTCCTGCAGTGGGAAAACATTGACAAGATAAAGGAGTTCAACTGGAACTTTCAAAATTTAGAGGTATATATAGGACATGTGACTCTGTTGGGCTTCTAGTTGATATTATTGCTTCTTACCGTAAGATTCATGGTTCATTGTTGGTGGGCAGAAAGCTCTAGAAGAAGGGGGGAGCTGTATGGGAAGACAATTTACTGCATAGTGGATCAGAGTACATTTGGTGTTCCTCTTCTCTGAAGCTTGCATACCTTAGAATCCCTTATCTGTGATTCTGTATCTAGTTTTTGTCTGAAGCTTGCATACCTTAGAATCCCTTATCCTCAAGTCATGTCTAGTTAGGCCTTTCCACCCCTTGATAGGTACCACTGATTTGGACTGGTGTTTTCCTAAAATTATATGTTGGTTTCATTTCATCAGCTAAGTAGAAAGGCTATCTTTTTGTAAGAGAGGTTCCCATACAGCATCAGGTAGGGAGAGGTGACATTTTGGTAGGCCAGGATACAAGATACCAGAACTAGCAGTTCTCGCCTTGCTTATGTTTTGTGATCTCAGCTTATCTAATAAAACTGACAATTATACGATACAAGATACCATAACTACATAACTGGGGTCATTTGAATTACTGTAGTTGTGTCGTCTGGCTAGTGGGCTAATATGGGAGCCACAACATGGCATCATTCTGTAGGAAGAGGTGACATTTTGGTAGGCCAGGGCGTGTGCTTGTATTCAGGCTCAAAATGCGCCCCATTTACTTCACCTCTAGAATATCTCTTTGCTGTCTTTGTGGAATAGTAACATATGGATTGTCATACCTGCTTAAATCTTAGTCGCTACATGCTAGTAGGATATTATTTACCAGTTCTATCTTTTGCGATTAAAACAAATCCACGACAGAGTTGCAGCAAACAGATTTTACCAATTCTATCTTCTGTATCAAAACAAATCCACAACAGTTTTCCAATGACAGTAGCAGCAAACTGATTTTTATCAATTATATGTTCTGTGATTAAAACCAATTCTACCGAGGTAAACTGCAGATGCAGATGCGATTTTTATTAATTAGATCTTCTGCGATTAAAACCATATTGGGTAACAACTTGCTTCAACTGCAGATGCCTGCGATTAAAACTAAAGTTTCATTCATCTTATGGTATCTTGTTCTGTGTGATAACTCTTGACTTGCAAGATACAATGTTGATTTATTATATATACCCGCACAACAAGTATATGGTGTTGTCTTATTTGGTCTGAACTTTGCATATGTTTATTCAGTTTACAACTAGGATTAGTTTCATGTGTTTATAAGAATTATTGATGCAAACCACTATGTTTGTGCATAGCAGGGACGACTCAGATCTGACGTTTTTGGTGTCTTGCTGGTTTTCAGGGTGGGGGTGGTGCAGTGGCCGCATGAACATGCTCAGGGGCATCATCAGCGGGGCGCTCAGGAGACGGGCGAGGTGGATGCTGCCCACCCAGACGGTACACAACATGGGGGAGTCCATCTCCGACCATCCCAAGCACGACCATGATAGACCTACAACGGCAGGTAGCATTTCCATCTCCATCTCCCTCCCCCTCTTCCTCGAAGTAGTAGCACATCATCAGGTAGTAGGACGGTGAATACATGTGTGCGGTAGCTTGTTCTGTAACTTGTTCAAATGATAAGAGAGGTTCCCATACAACATTAGGTAGTAGTATCACAGCATCAGCATCAGGTAGTAGCCTGTTCTGTAACTTGTGTCTCAGGTTGTTCAAATGTGCACATCATCAGGTTCCCATTGTGGTTACAACTGCAATGTGTGATCCTAGCTATAAAATATAAGGGGCAGTCTGAGCATTCATTTATAACTCTAATCTAGCTTGAACAAGCAATCGAGGGAGAACTGCCAGTTTCTTTTGTATGGCGTACATGTTGAATGTCGTTGGATGATGATCTAACCATTTTTCTCATCACAAAGTATGCATCGGCAATATAATTTGCAGCATTAGTTAGGTACTGTTGTATTCTTTTTTAGACTTGTATGAGTAAAATGCACGATGCTGGCGACTAACCAGAAAAGTTCTTTGAGTTCCATACATTGAGTAAAACATTTCAATCTGTCATTGAAGTACTGTGATATATCAGCTATATATATCCGTGATACCATTTCTGTACTGTGATAGTTTCTCATATTTTTCTATTATACTTGTATACATTATTCCTATTTGAAGTCATCAACTGAGTTGTTGTAAACATTCCTGCCATGTGCTGCTTCCTTTTTCATGCTTTGCTACTATAGATGATTTGCTTGAACTGAGATGATTGGTATATTTGTGCTTATAATTATGCTTCTATGTGATTGTTGCAGCATGACCCAACCAAATAAACATTTTGTGCCTTGATCTAGCTCTAAAAGTGTGGTGTTACCTCTCTTTACAGGAGCTCTGGGCTGAAGAAATTTGAAGAAGCTTGAAGCCGGACAAAGTAAAGAGTAGCGAGTAATAATGTAGTGCTAGTTATGTTGTACAGTAGCCAGCATATCTGGTTGTATGAACACTATTTTAAATACTGTAATTTCGTATTTCTACAGTAGTCAGCATATTTGGTGCTAATATTGGCTATCATTTTACAGTTTCATATGTTCTCTTGCCATTTGAAATACTTTTCATTTGTTTATTGTCAAAGTGTGAGAAATGGAAAGATGACCCGTGGGACAAACGAAAAGGCCAAGGCCTAAAAAGTATATGGAATGTAAAAAGGCTGAGGCCCAAAACAGTAATGGACTATAAAAGGGTTGAGGGCGAAAAAAATGGACTATAAAAGGCAATGGCCAAGAATAAAAAACGTTGAATTGCTGGGCTAGGCCCATGTAGCTAGTAAAAAATAACAGGAAAAATATAAATAAAAAGGCTGCAATGTTGGGCTTGGTCCATGAAGCTGACAAAAAATTCATAGGGAAAAAATGTAAATGGGCTGAATTAATGGGCTCGGCCCATATAAACACCGAATTGGACCGGGCTAAATCTTGTGCCAAATCAAATTGCCACGCTGGATACCTACGTGGCCTGGGGAGGCTGCTAGTGACCAAAACGCCACAGTAGACATATTTTGGTCATACACGTCTACGACCATTCCAGAAGAAAGGTCGCTATAGTCAGTTTACGATCGCTAACTTTTGACCTTATGTTTTTGGTCTCAAAAAGGTCACTGTCGGTGTCAAAACCGGCGGATCTCGGGTAGGGGGTCCCAAACTGTGCGTCTAGGCGGATGGCAACAGGAGACAAGGGACACGATGTTTTTACCCAGGTTCGGGCCCTCTCTATGGAGGTAAAACCCTACTCCTGCTGGATTAATATTGATGATATGGGTAGTACAAGAGTAGATCTACCACGAGATCAAAGAGGCTAAACCCTAGAAGCTAGCCTATGGTATGATTGTTGTTCGTCCTACGGACTAAAACCCTCCGGTTTATATAGACACCGGAGAGGGTTAGGGTTACACAGAGTCGGTTACAATGGTAGGAGATCTACATATCTGTATCGACAAGCTTGCCTTCCACGCCAAGGAAAGTCCCATCCGTACACGGGACAAAGTCTTCAATCTTGTATCTTCATAGTCCGGGAGTCCGGCCAACGGTGATAGTTCGGCTATCCGGACGCCCCCCCTAATCCAGGACTCCCTCAGTAGCCCCTGAACCAGGCTTCAACGACGACGAGTCTGGCGCGCATATTGTCTTCGGCATTGCAAGGCGGGTTCCTCCTCCGAATACTTCATAGAAGATTTTGAACACAAGGATAGTGCTCGGCTCTGCGAAATAAGTTCCACATACCACCGTAGAGAGAATAATCTTTACACAAATTCAATCTGCTGACGTATTCTGCGGCGTGATGTCACACCACGGCCAAGCCTTTATTGGAATCATTTTTACTGTCCCACCTCAGCGTGTTTAGCGAGGCAGTTTCCTTGGCACGTCTTATCAAAGCAGAGATCGCGTCCCCTTATTCCGGGATTCTCATTAATACAGGTGTGGGTAACCCAGTCGTGCCCGTTGGCACGCCTCCTCTGTCGAAGGCGAGTCCCGAACGGTCACGGGGAGGGCTCTTGGTATTCAACCTCTTTATAACGAGACCAAGGCCCGCTCCTTTCTTTCAATCTCAATCGAATCCGCCTCTCGCCTCAAGTTCCAACACCCAAAGCTCTAGATTCAGGCGCTTCGGACCTCCGAGGATGTCCGGCTCTGACCTGCAAGGCTGGTGGATGCCTTCCTCCTTCATGGAAGATACGTGCTAAAGCTGAGAGACGCCCGGTATCTAACCGGCGAAATTCCGCACAGGCTGCCTGCCCAAGGGCAGGTTATTCCCACTCCCAAGCCTGGTGAGAGCATGCTGTTCGTGCCTCACTTCCTTCAGGGGTTAGGCTTCCCGATGGACACCTTCATGAGGCGGCTCATGTTTTATTATGGGCTGGAATTTCATGACTTGGGTCCGGAGTCCATCCTCCACATCTCATCGTTCATTGTCGTATGTGAAGCCTTCCTCCGCATTACCCCTCACTTTGGGTTGTGGCTCAAAACCTTCAAAGTGTAACCGAAGATGATCAAGGGGCAGCAGGTAGAGTGCGGAGGGGCTGTTATAAGCAAGAATGTTGACGCTCCATGGCCCGAGGGCTCTTTTCAAGAGAAGCTCAGTCTGTGGCAACAAGAGTGGTTTTATATCACAGCTCCCAGGGGCACCAAATGGGTGGCACCACCTGCCTTTCGCTCGGGTCCTCCGCCGCAGCTGGCGTCATGGGTCAATAAAGGGCTCGACTGGGGGCCGTCCAAGGACGCGCCCTTGTTGCAGGGCCGTATTTGAGACCTCCTAGAGAGAGAGAGAGAGAGAGAGAGAGAGAGATCTGGTCGTAGTAGCGCAGGTCATGCTGATTCATCGCACCCTGCCCTGCAAACATCGCCCCCTCCTCCTGTGGGAGTTCAATCCGGAGGGACCACAAGCTCTCTAACATTTTATGGGCGTAACGCCCGTGGAGATGTGCCAACTGTTCTTTGGATCACGAGCAATGTGTCCGGACTTGACCGAGGACGCAGGTCTGAGCTGCAATTGCCCGGATACTCAAGTAAGTAGTCCTGTACCCGGACATGCTATCCGTATATCTATCATAAACTTGCCTTTAAAAGAGTTGTCCCTTGAACATGAGTGGATAGCGAAAGCAAAACTGATCCGGTGTCCGGCCCCCCTCCCTGAGACCACGCCGGATCCTGTGTTAACCAGGATGCTAGAGGCTGTGCCTTTTGAAGAAGGCGAAGGGGGGAACAAGGGAGCTACTGCCTCCGCGAAGGAGTTTATCAAGAAAGTAGGGATCGATAATCCCTCCCTCCAAGGGGAGAAGAGGACCGCTTCTGAAGATCCGGAGACCAAGGCCTCGAAGCGGGGGAAGAAATCCTCGCCAGAGGGTCCTGCGCCGGGAGATGCCCCGGCCGCACTATTTCCCCAAGGAGATCAGCCCTCCAGCGAGCCGTAAGTAAAGAGGGGCGTTTTCTTAAAATGAGAGACATCCCTGTTTTATTTCTGAAGATAACCGAAATTTTTCCTTGTAGTTCGGATCTCAGCCCTTCTCAGCAGAGCTCGTCTTCAGGGGATCTTGATCTGGATATGATGGAGAGTGAAACGCCTCCGCCTGTCGTACCGTCATGCGAGGCGGACGACCCTGAGGTGTCGTCGCGGAGGGTTTCTCCGAATCCGGTGGGGCCCGAAGGCAGTCGTATGTCCCCTCAAAGCCCTCCGCGCCCGGCCTTCGAAAAAGGCCATCGGACGAGTCCGGCCCCGACAAGTGTATGGTCGGAGGAGCTGAAAGATCTGCTCGGGCGAGCATCTATCTCGGAAGATCACCGTGCGCTAATGGGTATGGTGATTGAAAGGATTTCATCCGCTGAAAGCGGATTGCATGACACCATCATAAGTTTACTGACGGGTTTTGAGGTACGCAAAATGATGTACCTTCTGACAGTTTTGCATATAGAATGCGCCCTGTATAGATAGTAGCCCCTGAGACTCAGTGCGTTGTCAAAAATGACAGCGCGCCGAGGATCATAATCCCAGGTATAATATGCGCTCTTCCTATGTAGGTGGCGAAGCGTCTGGTGGCAAGCCGGACCGATGAATTTGCCGAACTAAAGCGGCAACTTGACATGGCGGATTCTGACATCGCGCTTGTCAATAAGCGGCTTGACGAGTCACAAGGTATGCAGCTTCTCCACGGACACCCAGTAAGGTAGCTTAATGTCTATGCCTTACAACATGTATGCTTGACGCAGATGGTGCCGCTGCCACGGAGAACCATCGGGCGGAACTTGCTCGAGCCAAGGAGCAAGCCCGAAAAAGTGATGCGGCTGCCTTAACAGCGGCCGAAGAGCTGAGAGCCGAACAGGCTGCTCACTGCCGAAGCAAGAAAGAAATGGCCGAGATGGCCGTAAAGTTGAAGAATGCTACCGACCGTTGCGAGCTTCTTGAAAAAGAAGGTCGAGCGGAACAAGAGGACCTGAAAAAGGCCGCTACTGAGGCCAAGGATGCTCGCTCTGCGATGAGAGCTATGAAAGAGGAGCTACGTCAGGACGAAGATATTGTGGTTGGAAAGCCTTTTCTGCTGAGGAGGAAATTCACGGATCCCAAGTATGCTCAGTTGGGCCAGCTGTGAGGTGTGGAGGATGCTTATCTGGACTTGGTGGCGAGTGCCGCAGACACGGCCGAACACTTCCGAGGCCAAAAGGATCATGGAATGGAAGAGCTTTTTTGGTCGCAGTTCCATAGTTCAGAGCGTCCGCTTCCATTGACCGATCGTTTGGCCGAATGGGCTAAGCTGAATAGGTTGTCCGGACTTGCCATGAAGGATCTCGTGACTCATTTGTGGCTAAACAGGCCCGAGCCGAAGAGTTATTTTGGCTTGGTGCAGCAGTTCCTTGGTGCAGTGCCGCATATTGGTGCAATGAAGCGGTCAGCATGCATGGAGGGTGCGCGGATGGCTCTTTCCCGTGTCAAGACTGAAGGAAATATGCCCTAGAGGCAATAATAAAGTTATTATTTATTTCCTTATTTCATGAATAAATGTTTATTATTCATGCTAGAATTGTATTAATCGGAAAAATAATACATGTGTGAATACATAGACAAACATAGTGTCACTAGTATGCCTTTACTTGACTAGCTCGTTGAATCAAAGATGGTTAAGTTTCCTAGCGATGGACAAAAGAGTTGTCATTTGATTAACAAGATCACATCATTAGGAGAATGATGTGATTGACATGACCCATTTTGTTAGCCTAGCACTTGATCGTTTAGTATATTGCTATTGCTTTCTTCATGACTTATACATGTTCCTGTAACTATGAGAATTATGCAACTCCCGTTTATCGGAGGAACACTTTGGGTACTACCAAATGTCACAACGTAACTGGGTGATTATAAAGGAGTACTACAGGTGTCTCCGAAGGTACATGTTGAGTTGGCGTATTTCGAGATAGGTTTTGTCACTCCGATTGTCGGAGAGGTATCTCTGGGCCCTCTCGGTAATGCACATCACTATAAGCCTTGCAAGCAATGTGACCAATGAGTTGGTTACGGGATGATGCATTACGTAACGAGTAAAGAGACTTGCCAGGAACGAGATTGAACTAGGTATTGGATACCGACGATCAAATCTCGGGCAAGTAACATACCGATGACAAAGGAAACAACGTATGTTGTTATGCGGTTTGACCGATAAAGATCTTCGTAGAATATGTAGGAGCCAATATGAGCATCCAGGTTCCGCTATTGGTTATTGACCAAGAATAGTTCTAGGTCATGTCTACATAGTTCTCGAACCCGTAGGGTCCGCACGCTTAATGTTACGATGACAGTTATATTATGAGTTTATGAGTTTTGATGTACCGAAGGAGTTCGGAGTCCCGGATGAGATCGAGGACATGACGAGGAGTCTCAAAATGGTTGAGACCTAAAGATCGATATATTGGACGACTATATTCAGAGTTCGGAAAGGTTCCGAGTGATTCGGGTATTTTTCGGAGTACCGGAGACTTACGGGAATTCGCCGGGGAGTATATGGGCCTTATTGGGCCATACGGGAATAGAGGAGAGAGGCCGAAAGAAAGGAGGCGCACAGCCCCCCTCTGGTCCGAATTGGACAAGGGGTGCGGCCGCCTTTTCCTTCCTCCTCTCCCCCTCTTTCCCCCTTCTCCTACTCCAACAAGGAAGGAGGGAGTCCTACTCCCGATGGGAGTAGGGCTCCCCTTGGCGCGCCCCCTCCTAGGGCCGGCCTCCTCCCCCCCTTGCTCCTTTATATACGGGGGCAGGGGGCACCTCTAGCCACGACAACACAAGTTGATCTACGGATCGTTCCTTAGCCGTGTGCGGTGCCCCCTTCCACCATATTCCACCTCGGTCATATCATCGCGGAGCTTAGGCGAAGCCCTGCGCCGGTAGAACATCATCACCGTCACCACACCGTCGTGCTGATGGAACTCATCTCCGAAGCTTTGCTGGATCGGAGCCCGGAGATCGTCATCGAGTTGAACGTGTGCTGAACTCGGAGGTGCCGTATGTTCGGTACTTGGATCGGTCGGATCGTGAAGACGTACGACTACATCAACCGCGTTGTCATAACGCTTCCGCTTACGGTCTACGAGGGTACGTGGACAATACTCTCCCCTCTCGTTGCTATGCCATCACCATGATCTTGCGTGTGCGTAGGGAATTTTTTTTGAAATTACTACGTTACCAAATAGTGGCATCAGAGCCTAGGTTTATGCGTTGATGTTATATGCATGAGTAGAACACAAGTGAGTTGTGGACGATACAAGTCATACTGCTTACCAGCATGTCATACTTTGGTTCGGCGGTATTGTGAGATGAAGCGGCCCGGACCGACATTACGCGTACGCTTACGTGAGACTGGTTTCACCATTGCGAGCACTCGTGCTTAAAGGTGGCTGGCGGGTGTCTGTCTCTCTCACTTTAGCTGAATCGAGTGTGGCTACGCCCGGTCCTTGCGAAGGCTAAAACAGCACCAACTTGACAAACTATCGTTGTGGTTTTTATGCGTAGGTAAGATCGGTTCTTGCTCAGCCCGTAGCAGCCACGTAAAATTTGCAACAACAAAGTAGAGGACGTCTAACTTGTTTTTGCAGGGCATGTTGTGATGTGATATGGTCAAGACGTGATGAGATATAAGTTGTTGTATGAGATGATCATGTTTTGTTGAAGTTATCGGCAACTGGCAGAAGCCCTATGGTTGTCTCTTTGTTGCATAAGATGCAAGTGCCAAATAATTGCTTTACTTTATCGCTATGTGATAGCAATAGTTGCAAGAGCAATAGTTGGCGAGACGACCATGTGACGACACATTGATATAGATCAAGATGATGAAGATCATGGTGTCGTGCCGGTAACGATAGAGATCATGACAGTACTTTGGAGATGGAGATCAAAGGTGCAAGATGATCAAGGCCATATCATGTCACATATTTTTATTGCATATGATGTTTATCTATTATACATCTTATTCTGTTTTGTTTGACGGTAGCATTTTAAGATGATCTCTCACTAATTATCAAGAAGTATTCTCCCCGAGTATGCACCGTTGCGAAAGTTCTTCGTGCTGAGACACCACGTGATGATCGTGTGTGATAGGCTCTACGTTCAAATACAACGGGTGCAAAACAGTTGCACACACGGAATACTCAGGTTAAACTTGACGAGCCTAGCATATACAGATATGGCCTCGGCACACGGAGACCAAAAGGTCGAGCATGAATCATATAGTAGATATGATCAACATATTGATGTTCACAGTTGAAACTACTCCATCTCACATGATGATCGGACATGGTTTAGTTGATTTGGATCACATGATCACTTACATGACTAGAGGGATGTCTGTCTAAGTGGGAGTTCTTAAGTAATATGATTAATTGAACTTAAATTTATCATGAACTTAGTCCTGGTAGTATTTTGCAAATCATGTTGTAGATCAATAGCTCGCGTTGTTGCTTTCATATGTTTATTTTGATATGTTCCTAGAGAAAATTGTGTTGAAAGATGTTAGTAGCAATGATGCGGATTGGATCCGTGATCCGAGGTTTATCCTCATTGCTGCACAGAAGAATTATGTCCTTAATGCACCGCTAGGTGACAGACCTATTGCAGGAGCAGATGCAGACGTTATGAACGTTTGGCTAGCTCAATATGATGACTACTTGATAGTTTAGTGCACCATGCTTAACGGCTTAGAATCGGGACTTCAAAAACATTTTGAACATGATGGACCATATGAGATGTTCCAGGAGTTGAAGTTAATATTTCAAGCAAATACCCGAGTTGAGAGATATGAAGTCTCCAACAAGTTCTATAGCTAAAAGATGGAGGAGAATCTCTCAACTAGTGAGCATGTGCTCAGATTGTCTGGGTACTACAATCGCTTGAATCAAGTGGGAGTTAATCTCCCAGATAAGATAGTGATTGACAGAATTCTCTAGTCACCACCACCAAGTTAGTAGAAATTTGTGATGAACTATAATGCAAGGGATGACAAAAACGATTCCCGAGCTCTTCGTGATGCTGAAATCGATGAAGGTAGAAATCAAGAAAGAGCATCAAGTGTTGATGATTGACAAGACCACTAGTTTCAAGTAAAGGGCAAAGGGAAAGAAAGGGAATTTCAAGCAGAATGGCAAGCAAGTTGTCACTCCCACGAAGAAGCCCAAAGCTAAACCAAAGCCTGAAACTGAGTGCTTACACTGCAAAGGAAATGGTCACTGGAAACGGAAATACCCTGAATATTTGATGGATAAGAAGGATGGCGAAGTGAACAAGGGTATATTTGATGTACAGGTTATTGATGTGTGCCTTACTAGTGTTTATAGTAACCCCTGAGTATTTGATACTTGTTCGGTTGCTAATATTAGTAACTGAAACAGGAGTTACAGAATAAACAAAGACTAGTTGAAGGGGAAGTGACGATGAGTGTTGGAAGTAGTTCCAAGATTGATATGATCATCATCGCACACTCCCTATACTTTCGGGATTAGTGTTAAACCTAAATAAATGTTATTTGGCGTTTGCGTTGAGCATGAATATGATTTGATCATGTTTATTGCAATACAGTTATTCATTTAAAGTTAAAGAATAATTGTTATTCTGTTTACATGAATAAGACCTTCGATGGTTATACACCCAATGAAAATAGTTTGTTCGATCTCGATCGTAGTGATACACATATTCATAATATTTATGCCAAAAGATGCAAAGTTAATAATGATAGTGCAACTTATTTGTGGCACTGCTGTTTGGGTCATATCGTTGTAAAGCGCATGAAGAAACTCCATAAAGATGGATTTTCGGAATCACTTGATTATGAATCATTTGATGCTTGCGAACCGTGCCTTTTGGGCAAGATGACTAAAACTCCGTTCTCCGGAACAATGGAACAAGCTACTGACTTATTGGAAATAATACATATCGATGTATGCGATCCAATGAGTGTTGATGCTCGTGGCAAGTATCGTTATTTTCTGACCTTCACAAGATGATTTGAGAAGATATGGGTATATCTACTTGATGAAACATAAGTCTGAAATAGTTGAAAGGTTAAAAGAATTTCAGAGTGAAGTGGAGAATCATCGTAACAAGAAAATAAAGTTTCTGTGATTTGATCGCGGAGACAAATATTTGAGTTACGAGTTTGGTCTTCAATTAAAACAATGTGGAATAGTTTCACAAACTCACGCCACTTGGAACACCACAATGTAATGGTGTGTCCGAACGTCGTAATCGTACTTTACTAGATATGGTGCGATCTATGATATCTCTTATCAGTTTACCACTATCGTTTTGGGGTTATGCATTAGAGACAACTGCATTCACGTTTAATAGGGCACCATCTAAATCCATTGAGACGACACCATATGAACTGTGGTTTAGCAAGAAACCCAAGTTGTCGTTTCTTAAAGTTTGGGCCTACGATGCTTATGTGAAAAAGTTTCATCCTGATAAGCTCAAACCCAAATCGGAGAAGTGCGTCTTCATAGAATACCCAAAGGAAACTATTGGGTACTCCTTCTATCACAGATCCAAAGGCAAAACATTTGTTGCTAAGAATGGATCCTTTCTAGAGAAGGAGTTTCTCTCGAAAGAAGTGAGTGGGAGGAAAGTAAGAGCTTGATGAGGTAATTTGTACCTTCTCCCGAATTGGAAAGTAGTTAATCACAGAAATCAGTTCCAGTGATTCCTACACCAATTAGTGAGGAAGCTAATGATGATGATCATAAAACTTCAGATCAAGTTACTACAAAAACCTCGTAGGTCTACCAGAATAAGATCCGCACCAGAGTGGTACGGTAATCCTATTTTGGAAGTCATGTTACTTGACCATGATGAACCTATGAACTATGAGGAAGCGATGATGAGCCCAGATTCCGCGAAATGGCTTGAGGCCATAAAATCTGAGATATGATCCATGTATGAGAACAAAGTATGGACTTTGATTGACTTGCTCAATGATCAGCAAGCCATGTTAAATAAATGGATCTTCAAGAGGAAGACGGACACTAATAGTAGTGTTACTATCTACTAAGCTCGACTTGTTGCGAAAGATTTTCAACAAGTTCAAAGTGTTGAATACGATGAGATTTTCTCGCTCGTATCGAAGCTTAAGTCTGTCTGAATCATGTTAGCAATTGCCACATTTTATGAAATCTGGCAAATGGATGTCAAAACTGCATTCCTTAATGGATTTCTTAAAGAAGAGTTGTATATGATGCAACCAGAAAGTTTTTGTCAATCCTAAAGATGCTAACAAAGTGTGCAAGCTCCAGCGATCCATCTATGGACTAGTGCAAGCATCTCGGAGTTGGAATATACGCTTTGATGAGTTGATCAAAGGATATGGTTTTATACAGACTTTTGAAGAAGCATGTATTTACAAGAAAGTGAGTGGGAGCACTACAACATTTCTGATAAGTATATGTGAATGACATATTGTTGATCGGAAATAATGTAGAATTATTCTGCAAAGCATGAAAGGATACTTGAATAAGAGTTTTTCAAAGCAAGACCTCGGTGAAGCTGCTTACACATTGAGCATCAAGATCTATATAGATAGATCAAGACGCTTGATAAGATTTTTTCAATGAGTATATACCTTGAGAAATTTTTGAAATGGTTCAAAATGGAACAGTCAAAGAAGGAGTTCTTGCCTGTGTTACAAGGTGTGAAGTTGAGTAAGACTCAAGACCCGACCATTGCAAAAAAATAGAAAGAGAATGAAAAGTCATTCCCTATGCCTCAGTCATAGGTTCTATAAAGTATGCTATGCTGTGAACCAGACCTATTGTATACCTTGCTCTGAGTTTGACAAAGGAATACAATTTTGATCTAATTTTTAGATCACTGGACATGGGTCAAGAATATCCTTAGTGAGGACTAAGGAGATGTTTCTCGATTATGGAGGTGATAAAAGATCCCGTCGTAAAAGTTACAACGATGCAAGCTTTTACACCAATCCAGATGACTCTAAGTCTCAATCTGGATACATATTAAAAGTGGGAGCAATTAGCTAGAGTAGCTCCGTGCAGAGCATTGTGGACATAGAATATTTGCGAAATACATACGACTCTGAATATGACAGACCCGTTGACTAAGCTTCTCTCACGAGCAAAACATGATCATACCTTAGTACTCTTTTGGGTGTTAATCACATAGCGATGTGAACTAGATTATTGACTCTAGTAAACCCTTTGGGTGTTGATCACATGATGATGTGAACTATGGGTATTAATCACATGCAGATGTGAATATTGGTGTTAAATCACATAGCGATGTGAACTAGATTATTGACTCTAGTGCAAGTGGGAGACTGAAGGAAATATGCCCTAGAGGCAATAATAAAGTTATTATTTATTTCCTTATTTCATGAATAAATGTTTATTATTCATGCTAGAATTGTATTAACCGAAAACATAATACATGTGTGAATACATAGACAAACATAGTGTCACTAGTATGCCTCTACTTGACTAGCTCGTTGAATCAAAGATGGTTAAGTTTCCTAGCCATGGACAAAAGAGTTGTCATTTGATTAACGAGATCACATCATTAGGAGAATGATGTGATTGACATGACCCATTCCGTTAGCCTAGCACTTGATCGTTTAGTATATTGCTATTGCTTTCTTCATGACTTATACATGTTCCTGTAACTATGAGAATTATGCAACTCCCGTTTACCGGAGGAACACTTTGGGTACTACCAAACGTCACAACGTAACTGGGTGATTATAAATGAGTACTGCAGGTGTCTCCGAAGGTACATGTTGAGTTGGCATATTTCGAGATTAGGTTTTGTCACTCCGATTGTCGGAGAGGTATCTCTAGGCCCTCTCGGTAATGCACATCACTATAAGCCTTGCAAGCAATGTGACCAATGAGTTGGTTATGAGATGATGCATTACGTAACGAGTAAAGAGACTTGCCAGCAACGAGATTGAACTAGGTATTGGATACCGATGATCAAATCTCGGGCAAGTAACATACCAATGACAAAGGGAACAACGTATGTTGTTATGTGGTTTGACCGATAAAGATCTTCGTAGAATATTAGGAGCCAATATGAGCATCCAGGTTCCGCTATTGGTTATTGACCAAGAATAGTTCTAGGTCATGTCTACATAGTTCTCGAACCCGTAGGGTCCACACGCTTAACGTTACGATGACAGTTATACTATGAGTTTATGAGTTTTGATGTACTGAAGGAGTTCCGAGTCCCGGATGAGATCGAGGACATGACGAGGAGTCTCGAAATGGTCGAGACATAAAGATCGATATATTGGACGACTATATTCGGAGTTCGGAAAGGTTCCGAGTGATTCGGGTATTTTTCGGAGTACCGGAGAGTTACGGGAATTCGCCGGGGAGTATATGGGCCTTATTGGGCCATACGGGAATAGAGGAGAGAGGCCGAAAGGAAGGAGGCGCGCAGCCCCCCTCTGGTCCAAATTGGACAAGGGGTGCGGCCCCCTTTTCCTTCCTCCTCTCCCCCTCTTTCCCCCTTCTCCTACTCCAACAAGGAAGGAGGGATTCCTACTCCCGATGGGAGTAGGACTCCCCTTGGCGCGCCCCCTCCTAGGGCCGGCCTCCACCCCCCTTGCTCCTTTATATACGGGGGCAGGGGGCACCTCTAGCCACGACAACACAGGTTGATCTACGGATCGTTCCTTAGCCGTGTGCAGTGCCCCCCTCCACCATATTCCACCTCGGTCCTATCGTCGCGGAGTTTAGGCGAAGCCCTGCGCCGGTAGAACATCATCACCGTCACCACACCGTCGTGCTGACGGAACTCGTCTCCGAAGCTTTGCTGGATCGGAGCCCGGAGATCGTCATCGAGCTGAACGTGTGCTGAACTCGGAGGTGCCGTACGTTCGGTACTTGGATCGGTCGGATCGTGAAGACGTACGACTACATCAACCGCGTTGTCATAACGCTTCCGCTTACGGTCTACGAGGGTACGTGGACAATACTCTCCCCTCTCGTTGCTATGCCATCACCATGATCTTGCGTGTGCATAGGGAAATTTTTTGAAATTACTACGTTACCCAACAAAGACATACTGGGCGGATATGAAGGCCACCGTCGTTGCATCCCAGGATTCGGACAGAAGCCGAGTACCTGCCGAGCACTATTTTGAGGAAGTTCTGCAGGGCGCTCGTTTAATAGAGATGCAGTGCTCGAAGGATATTATGTTCTAATGACATGTATGATTTGTGAAACAATGTTTCAATATAATATAAGGGCTTTTTATACTTGTGCATTCAAGTATTAAAGTACCTCCTGTGCGGCCGTTAATGTATATGTGTATATAACCTGAAAGATGACAGTCTTCGGCTTCAGCCCCCACGCACATAGTGCGGGGGTGTTTGCAAAAAAGGCGCATTTTCACACTTAATCCAACGTCTTGGTCCTGTAAAGGAGGTGATAGCGTAGCAAACTAGGCAACCGGACTATAATGCTTTATCACTTTCACTTAGCCATAGGAGTTCGATGGTGGGGCTACTATATAGCCCCTAGGGGCACCGCGCTCTCCCGAATTTGGGGCGCGTATGTGCCTGACCGGGAAACGTTCCTTCATTAAGGGGGAGGAATTCTAAACATTCCGATGGGTCATCGAGTGCTTGACCAGTCTCACGCTATATCATGACAGTCAGTTTTCGGCTTTCTCTACTGAGGTGCTCACCAGGCCGAACTGGGGCACAATCGCAGTAGTTCTCCTGGTGCCGCATTAGCCGATAGAACGGAACATAAGGCAGCAAAACATAGGAGCCGGGCAAACCCAACATTTGACCAAAGACATGATTCGGAGCTGATGCATATAAGGCCTAACTCGAGACGTCGAACACTCCCTAAGGTATTCGGTCTTTATGAAAATGGGCAGAACAATGCCCTAAACCCCTGGTGTCTAGGTACGCGCAAAAAATTCTAACGCGGCCGATGCCAAAACGCCAGCCTCCTCCTTGGTTATAGCAAGAAACCTGGGGATGTGTATCAACAAGAGACAGTAAAAAAGGTTTACGCATGGTGTTAATCTGAAAAGAATCCTTTCAACGGGTCCCTACTGCACGTCTGCGCCTGTGTCTCCGTTGTGCCGTATCCTGGACGGTGTGGCACGGTGTTCATCTGTAAAAGAGAAGAACTTAGTTGAAGAAAGATCATGCGAAAAATGTACTTTATATTAAATAAACGGAGTACGATTCAAAAAGCGAATAAAATTGAGCTTTATTGTCTCTTGTTGTACATGCATGCAGCCCCTTGTACGGGGGTGTGCGGCTAGTAGGCCTTCATATGTTTACGCCGGACTCGTCTAGCCGTGTCCGGGGTCCGAATGACCTGTTCAGGTGCTTGGTTTAGCGGAGCCGGATTAGTGTGTGACTGTCCAGGCAGTCTCACGTTCTTCTGTGCTCGAGTAACACTTGATATTTCCCTTTAATGAGATGATGCCGCATGGACCGGGCATTTTAAGTGTAAGAGATGCATAATGCGGTATTGCGTTAAAGCGGGCGAAAGCTTCACGTCCCAATAGTGCTTGATAGCTACTTTTGAATGGGGCGATATGGAAGGTTAACTTTTCGCAGCGGAAGTTGTCGGATGAGCCGAACACAACTTCTAGCAGTAGGGAACCCGTACAACGGGCATATAGGTCGGGCATTACCCCCTTGAAGGAGGTGTTGCTGTGGCGAATTTTGGTTGGGTCTATCCCTATTTTGCGGATTGGGTCCTGATATAGCAGGTTTAGATCACTACCGCCGTCCATTAGGACTTCTGTGAATTGGAGTCCGTCGATTATAGGATCTAATATCAGGGCAGTCCATCCTGCGTTCCGGATACTTCCGAAGTAATCCTAATGATCAAAGGTGATTGGTTTTGACAACCAATGTCGGGACTCCGCTGGGATAGGTCGTGCGGCGCGTATTTCTATGGGCGCCGCTCTAATTTTCCCCTTTGTCACTTGAAGTGAGTTTACTGTTTTGACTTCTTGTGGGAAATTCTTTTGTTTTCCGGTGCTCTGCTTGTGGGGTTCGTCATCGTCCTCGCTTGGTGTGTCAAGACCCTTGTGTTCGGCATTGAGTTTGCCGGACTGCTTGAAGACCCAACAATCTCTGTGGGTATGGTTTGCAGGCTTCCCGGGGGTACTGTGGATTTGGCATATTTTATCCAAGATTTTGTTTAAGTTGGATAGCTCGTGGTTGTTATCCTTGAAGGGCAGTTTTTTATGATTCTACCGAGAGCTTTTGAATTCGGCGTTCACTGCCGTGCTCTTCGGGCTGTTTCCCCTTGTCCGGCACTGGTCCTTGCTGCGTCGTGGTTTCCCGTTTCCATCTCTGACTTCGGATGTACTTGGGTCGCTGGTACTACACCTTGCCAACCAACTATCCTCTCCCGCGCAAAAACGGGTCATGAGGCTTGTTAGTGCGGCCATTGTTCTTGGCTTTTCCTGGCCAAGATGCCTGGCGAGCCATTCATCTCGGACGTTGTGTTTGAAAGCTGCTAAGGCTTCGGTGTCCGGACAGTTGACTATTTGGTTCTTTTTGGTGAGGAACCTGTTCTAGAATTTGCAGGCTGATTCTCCGGGTTGTTGAGTTATGTGACTTAAATCGTCTGCATCCGGAGGGCGGACATAAGTCCCTTGAAAATTTGCCCGAAAAGCATCCTCGAGCTCTTCCCAACTTCCAATGGTATTTTCAAGGAGGCTTTTAAGTCAGTGCCGTGTTGGCCCTTTGAGCTTGAGGGGTAAGTATTTTATGGCGTGGAGATCATCTCCTCTAGCCATGTGTATGTGGAGGATGTAATCCTCAATCCATACTCCCGAGTCTGTTGTTCCGTCATATGCCTCTATGTTTACGGGTTTAAATCCCGCTGGGAATTCGTGATCCAGCACCTCATCGGTGAAACATAGGGGGTGTGCGGCACCCCTATATTTGGGTGTGCCGTGATGTCCAGATCTTTGGCGTGTTGCATTGCTTAGAAAAGCTTGCTTTCTTGGCCCGTAGATGGACCTAACTGGGCCATCCTTTTGATTCGAATCCTTATGTGGATCGCGTGCCGGCTTGTGTGCGGCGCCGCTTGCCGCTCTATGCTTGTCATGTGGTCGTTTATCTGACCGGGCGGCCTCTTTGTTCTTTGATTGCGGGGGCTCTAAGGCCTCCTCATTGAATTCGGGCAGTAGTTTGCGCTTCGGGTAGCTATTTGTTTGGCGACCGTCGTCGTATTTGTCTACGGTGTTGAGTACTTTGCTCCATCTGATTCTGAGTGCATCTTCCTCTGTTTTGAGCTTCCGCTTCCGCTTTTTCAGGCTACGCGCAGTGGCGACGAGCCTTTTGTGGAGGTTCTTCTGCTCCAACAACTTGTCCGGTGTGAGATCGTCCGGACTGTTATTTTCCCTGGGGACGGGTTGTTTATCCAAGTTGTCCTGCTCAGACGGTTGTTCAATGGTATGTTCGTCGTCCACTGGTTCGACCTGCTCTAGGGCTAGGTCTGTATGGCCGCCGTCTTTGTCAAGGTGGGACTTTGTGCGGCGCTTTCGTTGCCGTCTTGACTGCTTTTCGATGGATTTATCCTTCGTAGCGTCTCGTTGTTCCTCGTCGTCACTTCCTTTAGGTGTATCCACCATGTATACACCGTGAGATGGGGTGGCTGTCCAGTACCCTGTAGGTGCTGGTTCACGGTTATCTCCTACATCGTCGTCCATACCGTCGATGTCTTCAGAGTCAAAGTCGAGCATGTCGGTTAAATCATCGACAGTGGCTACAAAGTGGGTGGTGGGTGGGCGTTGAATTTCTTCATCGTCCGTACCCCAACCTTCCTGACCATAGTCCGGCCAGTGCTCTCCTGTTAAAGAGAGAGACTTTAGTGAATTCCGGATGTCGCCAAAGGGCGAGTGCTGAAAGATGTCCGTGGCAGTGAACTCCATAACTGGCGTCCAATGGATTTGATTGGTAGGGGCGCGGGAGGTTCGGAGTCCAGAGAGGAGTCCGGCACCTCGGAGTCACGGGCTTTGCAAAGGACAGGGATGGTGTTTGGCTCAATCACCATAGAGATCGTACCCCCCGAGGTGGTGTCCAGCCATTCGTCCTCGATCGGCGAAGTCGGCTCCGAGCTAAGGGTCGGAGCGGACGCTGGTGTGGCCTCCAGGGCACTGTTCGGCGGTAGAGCTAGATCGTGCCCATCGAAACAGTGCGGCGCGCTTGGCTGTGGCTCGAACCCGTCGGAGATCAAGTCTCCGCGAATGTTGGCCGTGTAGTTCAAACTCCCAAATCTGACCTGATGGCCAGGGGCGTAGCTTTCGACCTGCTCTAGATGACCAAGTGAATTGGATCGCAGTGCAAAGCCGCCGAATACGAAGATCTGTCCAGGGAGAAAAGTCTCACCCTGGACCGCGTCGTTGTTGATGATCGAAGGAGCCATCGGGCCTAAAGGTGACGACACAGAGGAACTCTCAATGAAAGCACCAATGTCGGTGTCAAGACCGGCGGATCTTGGGTAGGGGGTCCCGAACTGTGCCTCTAGGCGGATGGTAACAGGAGACAAGGGACACGATGTTTTTACCCAGGTTCGGGCCCTCTCGATGGAGGTAAAACCCTACTCCTGCTTGATTAATATTGATGATATGGGTAGTACAAGAGTAGATCTACCACGAGATCAAAGAGACTAAACCCTAGAAGCTAGCCTATGGTATGATTGTTGTTCGTCCTACGGACTAAAACCCTCCGGTTTATATAAACACCGGAGAGGGTTAGGGTTACACAGAGTCGGTTACAATGGTAGGAGATCTACATATCTGTATCGCCAAGCTTGCCTTCCACGCCAAGGAAAGTCCCATCCGGACACGGGACGATGTCTTCAATCTTGTATCTTCATAATCCGGGAGTCCGGCCAACGGTGATAGTTCGGCTATCCGGACACCCCATAATCCAGGACTCCCTCAGTCACAAATTGAAAACAGTGACCATTCAGTGACCAATAGTGGTGGTCACAAGTTGACATATTTCTTGTAGTGAAGCATTGTTTCCAAAACTATTCCTACCAACAAAATTCACATCCATAGATTCATTATTATTCTCAATATAAGAAGACAAAGGCATATCATTGGGATCAAGAGGAGTATTTTTAGCAGCAAACAATTTCAAAAGTTCATCCATCTTTCCACTCAAAACATTGATTTCTTCTATAGCATGCACTTTTTTACTAGAAGATCTTTCGGTGTGCCATTGAGAATAATTAGCCATAATATTATCAAGAAGTTTTGTAGCATCTCCTAACGTCATTTCCATAAACGTGCCTCCCGCGGCCGAATCTAAGAGATTTCTAGAAGCAAAGTTCAAACCGGCATAAATTTTTTGTATGATCATCCATAAATTCAAACCATGAGTAGGGCAATTGTGAAGCATCAATTTCATTCTTTCCCAAGATTGGGAAACATGCTCATGATCAAGTTGTTTAAAATTCATAATATCATTCCTAAGAGTGATAATCTTAGTGGGAGGAAAATACTTAGAGATAAAAGCATCTTTGCACTTGTTCCAAGAATCAATACTATTTTTAGGCAAAGACGAAAACCAAACTATAGCACGATCTCTAAGTGGAAACGGAAATAACTTCAATTTGACAATATTGTTATCCGTATCTTTCTTCTTTTGCATATCACACAAATCAACAAAGTTGTTTAGATGAGTGGCGGCATCTTCACTAGGAAGGCCGGCAAATTGATCTTTCATAACAAGATTCAGCAAAGCAGTAATGATTTCACAAGACTCAACATCATTAAGAGGAGCAATTGGAGTACTAAGGAAATCATTATTATCGGTATTCGAGAAATCACACAACTTGGTATTATCTTGCGCCATGGCAACAAGTAATCCAACACACAAGCAAACGGAAAAAGGCAAGCGAAAACGAGAGGAGGAGATTGGGAAAGAGAGGGCGAATAAAATGACAAGCGTGAAGTGGGGGAGAGGAAAACGAGAGGCAAATGGCAAATAATGTAAATGTGAGGGAGATGAGTTTGTGATGGCTACTTGGTATGTCTTGACTTGAGCGAAGACCTCCCCGGCAACGGCGCCAGAAATCCTTCTTGCTACGTCTTGAGCTTGCGTTGGTTTTCCTCGAAGAGGAGAGGGTGATGCAGCAATAGTAGCGTTAGTATTTCCCTCGGTTTTTGAGAACCAAGGTATCAATCCAGTAGGAGGCTCCTCAAAAGTCCCATGCACCTACACAAACAAACAAAGAACTCGCAACCAACGCAATAAAGGGGTTGTCAATCCCTTCACGGCCACTTGCGAAAGTGAGATCTAATAAAGATAGTATGATAAGATAAATATATTTTTGGTATTTTATAATATAGATGCAAAAAGTAAAGATGCAAATAAAAGTAGATTGGAAGCAAATATGGTAAGAGAAAGACCCGGGGGCCATAGGTTTCACTAGTGGCTTCTCTCAAGATAGCATAAGTATTATGGTGGGTGAACAAATTACTATCGAGCAATTGATAGAAAAGCGAATAATTAGGAGATTATCTAGGCATGATCATGGCAAGAAAGATCAATCTAGTAGGCCAAACCAAACTGATAATTCGAAGAGACTTGATAACTCAATCATACATAAAAGAATTTAGAGAAGATTCAAATATTATTCATAGGTAAACTTGGTCATAAACCCACAATTCATTGGATCTCGACAAACACACCGCAAATGAGTTTACATTGAATAAATCTCCACAAGAGAGGGGGAGAACATTGTATTTAGATCCAAAAAGAGAGAAGAAGCCATCTAGCTAATAACTATGGACCCGTAGATCTGTGGTAAACTACTCACAACTCATCGGAGGGGCAAGGATGTTGATGTAGAAGCCCTCCGTGGTCGATTCCCCCTCCGGCAGAGTGCCGGCGAAGGCTCCAAGATGAGATCTCGCGGATACAGAAGGTTACGGTGGTGGAAATTGTGTTTCGTCTACCCCTTGGATGTTTTCGGGGTATGTAGGTATATATAAGAGGAGGAAGTACGTCGGTGGACGCCCGAGGGGCCCACGAGACAGGGGGCGCGCCCTATAGGGGGGGCGCCCTCCTATCTCGTGGGAGCCTTGGCTGCTTCTTGACTTGCACTCCAAGTCCTCTGGATCTCGTTCGCTCCAAACATCACGCTCCCGAAGGTTTCATTCCGTTTGGACTCCATTTGATATTCCTTTTCTTCGAAATACTGAAATAGGCAAAAAAAACAGCAATATGGGTTGGGCCTCCGGTTAGTAGGTTAGTCCCAAAAGTGATATAAATGTGTAAACTAAAGCCCATAAACATCCAAAAGGGGTAATATAATAGCATGGAACAATAAAAAATTATAGATACGCTGGAGACGTATCACATTACTCATCCTGGCTTGCTCCTTGGCACGGGCAAGTTCCACCCGAAGGGTTTCAACTGCGGCGGCACTATTTGCAGTTATGCATATACAAATTCTTAGTATCACACTCATTTTATAATACTAGCATGTACTGAATGCCCCAAAGACGTACCCCGCGCCTCGTCGAGCCGCCTGTTAGTAAGCGTGATTTCATCATCCACCACATCAACTTTCTGCTTCAGATGTGCTACCTCTGTAGCTTGGGCAGTCGCCATAGATGTAACAACTTGTGTTTCAATTAGTCAGATCATTTCTTGAGCATATATGTTTGATCCTCTGATCGCATCCCTTTGGATGTCAACCACAGTCTTAGGGGCTACTATCTATACACAGGTGCAATTTGCACCTATAATATAATTTAAATTACACTACGTACCTCGAAGCCTCTTAGTAGGCTCGTAAAGGCTTCATTCAATCCGCTTTTCGCGGACCGAACTCTTTCAACCAACATACCCATCAAGGTACGGTGTTCCTCTGAGACGGAGGCATGTTGCAATATATCTATCAATGTATCCGGCACCTCCGGATCCGGAATAGGTTGCGTCATCCCTCAGACATTGGATAGTCCGGGACTTTTGTTGTTCCCTGTAGGGGCCGCACACCCCGGACCCTGGGCGGCCGAAGTATTGCCTTCGGCCTCGGTCCTCACTACCCCTTGTGCCACTCATTGATCGGGAAAGATCCTCTGGGATGACACCTCGGCGTCGTCTGCCTTATCAGGCAGGGAGATCTATGGAGGCGTCTCGCTCTCCATCATCTCCGGAAGAAGATCCCCCGAAGAGGATGACTGTTGAGGAGGGCTGCGTGCCGGACTGGAAACATGTGTTTAAAATGTTACCCTTATGGCCAGGAAAGAACGGGATATGTTTAAAACACCTTGGTTCACTTACGAATCGGCTAAGGGCCTATCTTTATGGAGTGACTGCATGTCAGCATCATCCCCTGACTGGGATACCTTCCCCGCTTAGAAGCTTCTCTTTTTGAGTCTTTGGAGGCGGTCCTCTTCTTCCCCTGAGGAGAAGGGATGTCAGTTCGCCCTTCCCTCCCATCTTCGGAAGTGGAAGTTCCAATCTCCCCAGACAAATTGTCTGCTGTGCCTCCAGAATGGAGGCCACCTTGGGCCTCTTCACTCTCCTCCTTATATTCCCCCGCCGACACTTGATATGGTGCCGGAGCCAGCATCCCTGTTAACACCGGATCGGCAGAGTCTTCGGGAAGTGGAGCCGAACACCTAATTCTCTCTGCCTTCTTTAGCCAGCCCTGGCCGAGTAGAGTTTTGTCAGTACATTGTTATGACTAATTTGACTAAATTGTGTTCGGGAGTCAAGTACATACCGGAGTATCCGGATGATTGCAGTCGAGGCCGAGGTCTTCTGTAGTATTCGGCCACTGTTTTCGTGCGCCGAAGAATAAATTCCACATCCTCTGAGCATTGTGTCAGAGAAGTGTTGAAGGGTCCGTGGACCTTCCGGATTGAACTCCCACATACGGAGAGGACACCACTGGCACGGAAGGATCCGGCGGATTAGCATTACTTGGATTACATTGGTGAGATCGGTGTCCTTTTTAATGAGGCTCCAAATGCAACTTTGTAATGTCTGCACTTCATCAGTAGATCCCCAGTCCAGCCCCTTGTTAATCCATGATGCAAGTTGTAAAGGAAGGCCAGATCGAAACGCGGGTGTAGCTGCCCACTTTTAACCATGGGGTTCGGTAATGTAAAACCACTCTCGTTGCCATAAGTCAGAAGATTCTGCGAAAGAGCCCTTTGGCCAAGGAGAAGTGATAAGTTTGCTTATTGAAGCTCCTCCGCACTCCGCTTGTTTCCCATCGATTAGCTTCGGGTTCATGATAAAGGTTTTAAGCCATAAGCCGAAGTGTGGGGAGATCCGGAGGAAGGCCTCGCACATGATGATGAACACCAAAATATGAAGGAAGGAGTCTGGAGCTAGATCATGGAAATCTAGCCCGTAATAAAACATAAGCCCTCGAACAAAGGGATGGAGAGCAAACCCAAGCCCCCGGAGGAAGTGAGAGATGAACACAACCCTCTCATTGGATCTGGGGGTGGGAATAACCTGCCCTTGAGTAGGAAGCCTGTGGAGGATTTCCGCAGTCAAGTATCTTGCCTCCCTGAGCTTTGAGATATCCTCCTCTATGACAGAAGAGGCCATCCACCGGCCTTGAAGGCTGGGTCCGGACATGGCTGGAGGCTCGAAGCGACTGGATTGCCCCTTGAGTGTTGGAACTTGAGGTGGGAGGTGGAGGAAAGAACTAGCGTGGAAGAAAAAGGACAGGCCTTGGCCCCTTTATAAAAGCGACGAATATCAATCGTCCCCTCCACGGCCTTAAAACATGCCTATTCCCAAGGAAACATGCCAACAGAACGGTTGGGTTACCCACGCCCGTGTTGATGAAAATCCCGCAATAAGGGGACATGATCTCTGCTTTGATAAGATGTGCCAATAAAAACCGCCTCTCGAAACATGGAGTGGCAGGCTAGAAAATGATTGAAAATAATGGCCGGGTGATGACGTAATGTTGTGCTACCAAAATTGTCAGCGGATTGGACTCATGAAATATTATACTCTCTACGGTTATGTGTGGAACTTGTTTTGTAGAGCCGGACACGATTCTTGTGTTTGAAATCTACTTTGAAGTATTCGGAGGAGGAACCCGCCTTGCAATGCCGAAGACAATCTACGCGTCGGACTCATTGTCATTGAAGCCTGGTTCAGGGCTACTGAGGGAGTCCTAGATTAAGGGGTCCTCGGACAGCCGGACTATATACTTTGGACGAATTGTTGGGCTATGGAGATACAAGATAGAAGACTTCTTCCCGTGTCCGGATGGGACTCTCCTTTGTGTGGGAGGCAAGCTGGGCGATTCGGATATGTAGATTCGTTTCTATATAACCGACTTTGTGTAACCCTAGCCCCCTCCAGTGTCTATATAAACCGGAGGGTTTAGTCCATAAGACAACAATCATAACCTCATAGGCTAGACTTCTAGGGTTTAGCCATTACGATCTCGTGGTAGATCAACTCTTGTAATACTCATATTCATCAAGATCAATCAAGCAGGAAGTAGGGTATTACCTCCATAGAGAGGGCCCGAACCTGGGTGAACATTGTGTCCCCCGCCTCCTGTTACCATTAGCCTTAGACGCACAGTTCAGGACCCACTACCCGAGATCCTCCAGTTTTGACACCGACAGTTATCGAATCCAAAACCAGACCCGGTAGCTTAACGACGACCCATTACGGTGGATGCCATGTGTCGGTTACCCTTGACGAAAGCACTTCCATGACGCATCATTTATCATCATGGAAGTGGACACTTCCTTGATGATAATTTGAGTATTGTCATGGAACACTTCTACACAACACATGTATGACTATCTTGACTCTATCATAAAATCGTCATGGATGTACGTGCATGATAGAAAACGTGACCTACTGTGACAAAGACGTATCATCACGGAAGTGTTTTTTTGTAGTGCAACCCGACATGATATGTCCGAAATGACCCTGGGTAAGTGGACAACCGATATGTGTCCAACGATCGGATTTCAAACACAGGCGGCAGCTTGAGTTGGGATCCAAGTAAAGCTGACTCAACCAACTCTAGAAGAGGTTTTCTCTCATTAATTTGCTTAGAAGACATCAGATTTTAGGTTGAGCATAACATCAGTTTTTTGACTTTTTTACCTCGACCCCACTTAATAGTGTGGTGGTTCCTATGACTCAGGAGGAAGAAAATGAAACTACCAGAAGATTACATCTTCGCGCTCCATTGTCTTCAAGCAAAATTCTTCACGTACCATTATCTTCAACACGAATGTTTTCGCGAACCACCATTATCTTCAATGTCTTCATACATTTTTACGGGTCATCCTTGATGGGTAAACCGAATCCATAGGGACTTCTAGCTGTTTTCTCCTGTGAATCTCACAAACACATTAGTCCCACAACCAAGTTTATCGTCAATACTCCAAAACCAACAAAGGGTGGCACTAGATGCACTTACGGGAACAAAGCAAGACTTGTGGCGAGGGGGTACAATCAGACATATGCCATTGCTGCGATGGGACCTTTGCTCTAGTAGCAAAATATGAACGCCGTGAGGATTCTGATGCCTCGTGCATCAAATTGCAGGTGACGCTTACACCAACTCAATGCGAAGAATGCCTTTTGTTGCATGGGACTTGTACGAGGAGGTATACATGGAGATTCCACCTAGATTCTCGACTTCCGAGATTGTCATCAAGGTATGTATGCTAAAGAAAGCCCTTTATGGATTGAAGTAGTCTCCAAGAGCTTGGTTTGACAAGTTTAGAGGGGTGGTGTGTGACATGGAGTATGGAGAATGCAATGGTGACCGTACATTGTTTTATAGTCACTTTAAAGGAAAAACGACCATGATTGCAGTTTTATGTTGATGATGATTTAGAGATAGCAAGGCTAAAGGGGTGTATGAGTAAGGCCTTTAGAGTAAAAGATCTTGGTTGACTCAAGTACTTCCTTGGTATAAAAGTGGTCAGGTCTGGAAAAGTAATAGTTCTTTCTCAAAAAAAGTATACCCTGGACCTCCCCTGTGATGTTGGCATGTTGGGTTGTCGAGTTGCTTCAACCCCGATTGACCAAAATCATAAAGTGACTGCCCAATTTAGTGATTCTGTGGATAAAATAATATATTAGCGATTTGTGGGAAAACTGTAGTAGTTGTATCATAGACGACCAGACATTGCATTTGCAGTAAGTGTTGTGAGCAGATATATGCATGAGTCTAGAAGTGAACGTCTTGAGAAAATATATAGAATCTCGAGATACTTCAAGGGTTCTCCTAGGAAAGGATTGATATACAAGATTCATGGACACCTTGTCATGGATGGTTATTGTGATGCTAACTGGGCTAGCTGCCTGGGTGACAAAGATCAACTTCAAGATATTGTCTTTATGTAGGAGGAAATATAGTGTCTTGGAGGAGTAAGAAACAACTTGTTGTTTCCAAATCAACTACACAGGCTAAATACAGATCCATGTATCAGGGAATGAGTGAATTTTTATGGACAAGGGATCTATTGGAAGAGCTCAAGATATTGAAGAACAGTTGTATGAATGTATGGTGTGACAAAAGTCGACAATTAACATTACAAACAACCTAGTTCAACATGATAGAACTAAACAAGTGGGGATTGGCAAATTCTTTATCAAAGAAAACTAGATGCTAGGATTATCAAGATAGAGTATGTGAGTCCAAGGCAGTAAATGACAGATTGCTTGAAGGACTAGAACCAAAGAATGCAGTGTAGCATGTGATAAGATGGGAATGATAGATATCTATCACCCCTCGTGACGGGGAGTGTTGATGAGAGACCCATCACTTTGGCCCATGAGGCTCAGGCCCACTTCTACCAAGTGACTAGAAGGAAGGCACGAGTGAGTTTGCCCACACAGAGCCACCGGAGTTATTAGGGAGAGGTTAGTCTCCACACCTACAAATATGATATTATAAATTAAACACTAAACAAACAATTCTAGGGCATGTATTATACAATATGAACCACAATCAATAAATTCAAATAGTACATAGATTTCTCAAAGCATCCCTAGAAGCGAACTTATGGGCTTATACAAAAGCAAAAGCCTAGGGGGGACCCAAGGATTCATATAGGTATTTTTCAAAGCTACTCCCATGATTAAAAAAATCTAAGGACCTAGCAGATTCGTTCAATTTCACGAAAACATTCAACTTCTATAGAAAACATATGACCATTGAATCAAAGAGCTACAAGGATCCCTCTCTTTGTGACGATGATGTGGTTGGTCATAGCCATTGGAAGGCGTACTTTTTTCTATGAAGGTCATCTCATGACAGTTTTGTAAGTGTGTATATGACATTAGGTGGTTGTTTTCTACACCTAAGTTACCTAGTGAGCTTGCTCGTTGCCGGAATCACCACTATGTTTTCCTTCAATTAACCAAGTTTTGTAACATTTTCTTGTCAAACTTCCTCGAAACGGGCCAATTTGCTTATACCTCACGACTTACAGGAACATACTTACTTCTTGCTAGAAAGAACCGACAAAATAACACATATTTGTTTGGCTTTGACGAAATGACACATTGTCGTGTTCTTCTGCAATGAGGTTCACACAAATAATAATACTATTTGGACTATGTCACCCCTCCAAAAATGCAAACTTTATTTTGCTACGTAGTGGTTATCCTAACCTTGTGTGTATTGCAAATATGGTATTAAGGTGATCTCGGAAGGTGTCAATTGCCACACAGTTGCATTTGGAGCCCGTATGGAGCAACACACCACATCGACCGCAAATTCGAGAACCAGAAACACACCGAACTAGGTTGATGCCTTGTTGATGGTAGAGGGAGCCAAGTATATGTTTGCACACGGTTTTTTTGTGACAATTTCTAACATATTTCTTCTGTAATTGTGGCAAAAATAAATAACATACATGTTGAATTTGCGATATTTCCGCATGGCAATCAAACCAAGTTCTCTTCAAAAGGGAAAATAAATTAGCACCCCCCACGGTGAAACCCTAGATCCATGGTAACCCACGTGGAGTTCACCACAAAACGTATGGTAACCCATGTGGAATTGAAGACGGTGAAAGCACGCAGCAGGACGCAGGCTTTGGCTTCATTGCATCATCATGCTGCAATCGGAATCAGAATCCGGAGCCATCAAATGATCAGCGGCGGCAGATGCAGATGAGCAGAGGAGGCCAACATCACCCACGCACGCACACACACCCACGCACGCACGACTACAAGAAGGGCCGGGGAAGCAAAAGGCCTGCTGGCTCGGTAGTCCCCACCCGCTGGCCTCTGCCTCGCTTCTCTCGGCTCGATCAAATCCAATTCAACGGCCGAAAAAAAATACCACCCCCGGAGAGGAAAAAAAGCGAGAGAGGACGCAAGCCCAAGCCGAGATTGCGAGAGGGAGAGGAACACGAAGGGAAGCTAGGGAGCGAAGCAAGGACCCATCCACCCCGCCCCCGCCCCCACCCCACCCCCCACCCCACCCCCCGCGCGGCAGCAGCAGCAGCATCCGGGCCCCGCCCCGACCCGAGCAAGCGCCAACCAGCGGCAGCGGGCGGCAGCACCGGCGCGCCACTTCGAGATTCCGGCGGGAGGGCGGGCGGGAAGCAGCGGGCGGGCGCAATTCGTCTCGGCTGGGCCAATCCGCGGCCCCGCCAATCAGGAGGTCAGCTCAATTCCCCGTCGGATTCGTGTCGGTTCGCGCCCATTCCCCGCCGGAGATCCGGGCGGCACGTGCTCGCCGGCGCCCGGGATCATGCCTCCATTGCCCTAGGGTTTGGCCGGCAGGCGCAATTGGTCCGCCCGTATGCTTGATTCGGGCCAGCGGCACCGCGTCCGGGGCGGCTGGTAGGCAATTGGTGCGCTGCCACTGGAGATGAGATCCCCTCCGCGGCCGGCGAGCTGGGAATTGGTCTACGGCCTCGCGCTCTGTGGGAGGCGGCATAAGCCCTAGTGATTTGATCCCGAGCTGGGTTTCGTGCGGATTCGTGGCTTCTGTGCTCTGTCTCCCAATCACATATTGGGGGGTTCCGAGGGAGGGGTGGTGGTTGTATGGATACAGTTAGAGGGGAGGCTTGGTCAATGGCTCCACCACAGCAGCAGCGGCAGCCGTCGGGGTCTCGGGGTCCGCAGCCGCAGCCGCAGCAGCAGCAGAATGGTCGCATTGATCTCCGGGAGCTCAAGGCTCAGATGGAGAAGCGGCTTGGTCCGGACCGGTCGCGGCGCTACTTCGGCTACTTGAGTGGGTACCTGTCGCAGAAGCTCAGTAAGCCTGACTTTGATAAGATGTGCCTGCTTACATTGGGCCGGGAGAACCTCCGGCTGCACAACCGGCTCATCCGCGCGGTTCTCTACAATGTCTACCAGGCACAGTGCCCACCTCCACCACCAGATGTTGGGAGGTCTGTCGGACCGTCGGGGAAGAAGGTTTCCCAGGCTGCTGGATTGCTTAATTCTTGTAACGGGGATGCCAGGCTGTTACAGGCCCAAGGGTCGAGGTCTATGGGCGCACTGCAAGATCATCAGTTAAAAGATCGGTTGAAACATATGGGCCCAAATGACAGGGTGGAGGCTGTTGCCAGTCACACCCAGGTTGTTCATGGGGGATCTGCAGTTACAGAGAATGGCGCATTAAGTTCACTTGAATTGAAGAGATCGGTGTCTTTTCAACAATGTGAAGCTGCAGAGCCATTGGCAAAGCATCTGCGTGTGGACCAGTTGCTACCTGAAAATGCTCTTAGGCAAAGAAGAATTATGAGCGATGCTGCAGGTCATTCTGCTCAAATGTCGAAAAGTCCTGTGCGAGCTCCACTTGGGATACCCTTTTGTTCAGCAAGTGTAGGTGGATCAAGGAAATCACTACCGCCAGCAGTTAATGCAGGGGAAGACCACTTCAGCAGCTGTTATGAGCAAGGTCAGCTGTTGAACACGGAGGTTCTGCGTAAGCGCATGGAGAAAACAGCAGAAACACTGGGTCTGGCAGGTGTCACAATGGATTGTGCTGAACTTCTGAATAATGGTTTGGACTCGTACTTGAAGAACCTGATTAGGTCATCTGTTGAGTTAAAGGGAGCTGATGTTCGAAGAGATGCAAGAAAAGGGGTATCATACAAGCAGCATGCCCATGGAAAGCAAATTAATGGTGTTTGGTTGCCGAACCAAGTTCAGATGCAGTCAAGCAGTGGACAATCAGATGCTACAAATGATAGCAGAAGTCAACACTTGATCTCTGCTCATGATTTCAGCGTAGCCATGCAGCTAAACCCTCAACAGCTTGGGGAGGACTGGCCAGTCCTCCTTGAGAAGATATGTCTACGTCCTTCAGAGGAAAATGACTGACAGATGGAGCTTGCTAGTTCAGATGAAATTTTGTCCGATGTATTTCTTCGTGCCCCATCTGATGTACATTCAAGCTGAAGTAACAATACTGCAGTCACATCATAGAAGATGCATGTTTGGGGATCAAGGCAGAATTCTGCTCCCAGATTTGTAGTGAAAGAAAGTCAATTCTTTTGTCCTGATAACTGATGCCCCAATAAAGGAAGTCATCTTCTGTTCATGCTGCATAGGGCCCATTAGCACTCCCGCGGTGGAGACTGTTACATCCATAAGTCCCGACTTCTATGTAACATCTGGCATAAAGGGACAGAGGACAGCAAAATGCAAGTGATGTCTTGTAACTTATAGGAAAATGTTCTGTAAGTTTCTAGGTCAGGATGTACATTATTGATTGCAAAATTTTCTAGAGTATCTTCAGTACTAATTCAGGATCATGGATGTTAATTTTATTTAAATTCTTTGTAACTTTTTTGCAAGTTATATTCTAGATCCAATATTTCTCTTTTCTCCCTCGGCGTCCATGTGTCTGTTCAGGGCCGGCTGGTGTGTTGTCTCAAGTCCTTGTGTTTTAACTTTAGAGTCCAGAAAGGAAATGGTAGATGTATCCATAATTGAGTTGTGTATCATGATCGCGGTTCTCTTGTTGTCACCTGGAGCAAATGGATTATTTGCTCAAAATTTTGGTATTCTATCTTACCATTTTTGTCCAATATTTACTTCTTGAATGGAAAGAAATCTCCGGTACAATTCCAGTTCCACATAATTGCATGTAGGGACCTTGCTAGTTTACCAAATTTTGAAGAAGCGACGCTGACGGTACCTGAATGGGTGCATTTCCTGTGTTGATAGATGCATATGCTGCGAGTATGATGCCTGAACTTTATCTTCTGCTGTATGTAACGTTTGAAAAAGTTCCATTCAGTCAACTCTGTGCACTTGTGTGGTCTGTCTCAGTGAGCTATCGTTGCCATTTACAATCGTTTCATATCCCAAATATTCTCCAGCACACAGATACAGTACATCATAAAGAACATATTTAGATGACCTTTTCTGGACATATACATTTGTCAAGATTGATTTGGTGAATCCATCTCTTTACATAATTGATATCATTGCATTCCTCTGCGCCTCTCTGTTGCGGATTTGATGCTTACCTTCGATGACTTATCTGATTTCTATCAACTTTGAGAAGCTGGAACATTTTTCTCTAATACACACTAGTGTTTGAGAAGCTGGAAATTGCCCTCCGGCTTATCCGAGGCTCTGACGGTTATTTATGGTATTATCAATACATTGTGTTTTCTCCGCTTAGTTCTAATTCTCCATGCTTTATTTTATTATATCGGAAAGCTTTCCTGTTTCATTGGACATACACACTGTCATGGTATTTTTCATATTTTGTAGGATAGATTTGGATATGAATCTACCTACCCTGTGTGTTACTTGATGAGTTGCTTGCGCAGTCTGTTGTTTCTAAATATGGTAAGGGAACTATGGATAACCTTTTTATGGAGTACTTGCTATTTCCCTGGTGTGCTGATATGGATGTGTTGGAATATCAATACCTGTTGCAGAGCAGTGGATGCATCTGTTGTTCTCCCTCGACATCACGGCCTTGCCTTTTGCCCTGAAGACTGGAGTTGCCACCATTTTTCATCTCTGGACTGGATTAACTCTCGTGTTCTCCACACTGGATAGATACTACTCCCTCCGTAAACAAATATAAGACCTTTTAGATCACTACTTTAGTGGTCTAAAAAGCTCTTATATTTATTTACAGAGAAAGTACAAGTGAAACGAAAGGTATCCTGCCCAATAAATCTTGGATGCAATTTCGAGCTGTGAAATGCAAATGAACTCTGCTTCTTATAGCACTCTGCTCTGTTTCTGTTTCAGTTTCAGACTTTCCCTGGAGGTTTATGATGCCCTCTGTATATGCCTGCAGTTTCATATGCTGGTGTACATCTCTCCTAAAGATGGCTAAGTAAAAAATTGTCAAACTTTGTTCTTTTTTGGCAGTTTGTTTTTGCCACGGCGTAGCGACTGAACTGGATATTCTGTTGCTCTGCAGAGTCGCTGACAGAGAGCAAAAGCTGGCCGTCGAATTTCTCCCTATTCTTCCTCCATTTGGGAGCGACGATGGAATGGTTCTGAACTTCTGAAGCTAGGTGAGAGACTGACGCAAAAGGCATATAAAGAGACTGGTATCTCTTGACCGAAATTAACTGCAAAATATTTACATCAAAGCAGGAGACAAAGGAGCTATATGCATATAGCAGGGCGACTCTGACTCTGACTCTCTCTCTCCATTATCTGACGATGACAGGCTGCGGTGGCCGGCGCTCAGCACCGCGGCCGGAGGTCGATGGAGTGGCGGCGGCGGCGAGGGCCGAGCCAGACGAGCGCGGAGCCCTTGGGCGGCGGCGCCCCGGCCATCATCTTCCCCGTCTCGGAGCGCTGCAGCATCTCCCACATCACCTGCACGTCCTCGTACGCGCACGTCTGCACGTCGTCGTGGAGCTTCACCAGCGCGCCGCCCCGGCCATCTGAACAAATAAAAAGTTTCAGTCATGAGCAACACGTACATCACTACATCTGGTCAGTTCCACGCCATGCGGTAGCTCCTTGGTGCGTGGTGTGGTGAGGGGCGGTTCGTTGCAGGTGGCTTCCGCTGCGTGCGTGCGTCCATGGCGCGCATGCAGAGCGGCGAGCAGGTGTCGCTGACCATGCCGCCGCTTTCTCTCCATCGTCCGGTCCCTACGCTACGTACTGTGTATGTATATCTGCTATCTCTATCTGTCTACCCATTCCATCGCTAGTGATGCACGTATGGTGACGCACTGCATACATGTGTTTTCTTTTGGCCAGTGGCCGCAAGAGACAATGAGGACTGAAGAACGGCGAAGCATGCCACGCAGGAAGTGGCAGTTGCCGCCCCCGCCCAGCAGTGCGGCACCCATCCGTCCCTGTCCACCTACTCTACGTGTGTGCTACAGAAAAAATTAGCTCTACAAAAAAAGATCGATATGATTATTTCGCAACGAATTTCTCTTCCATTCGACTCTAAATGAGCATTTACTAGGGAGGGAAAACAAACATTCCCTCTGGACAAACTCATCGTCATCCATAGAGGTGCATGCAAAATTGTGAAGCCTGATTAGATATACAGGCGCCCCTTCCCAACGAGGTGCGTACGAAGAAGAAACAGACGAAAACCAAGGTCTGCCATGCCACTACGACGATAGGCGCAGTGCGTGCAGGTGTGGCATGGTCGTCGACTATGGAGTCCAGTGGTGTGCGTGCATGAGATGCACGGCGGCCACGTGCCTGGCCACCAGAACGCTTCTTCTTATAACAATTTAATGCCACAAACTTCCAGGCAGGGGCATGCATGTGTAGTGTATCTATCCTGCAGCGCTGCATGCCGATATTTATACGGAGGACTGCATGGCGTGTCCTGTTGCGCGCAAACTAAACGACGGCCACGCACGCAAGGGACGCCTCGTGAGTCGAGATTCATAAGCTGCTGCTGCGCTATCCTAATCGTGCGTGCAAGTACACACCATCTGTTCAGACGTCAGGCGCTCGCTCGCTCGCCCGCTCACGTGTGTGCGGCGGGACGAAGAACATCTGCGTGTTGATCTTCAAGCCTTTGACCTTTCACGCGTTGCAATCCTATTAGCGGATCGATTTGATCGGCACCGGATTACGCAGGGAATCGCAGATAGATGGATCAAGCTTTGCTGCTTGTCCATCAGTGACCAAGAGAGTAATCAAAGCTGCCATGCGTATGCATGTTTAACCGTGGAACTCTATGGAGATCAGCAGAAGATATCATGGGCATGTCAAGGTTGGTTGACTCACCATGCTGTTTCTTGCGACGCAGGCGCGCGGCGACGACGACCCACGCGCGCCTCACCGGCACGACCACCGCCTTCTGCCACCACTCCTTCGACCGATCCATCGAATCTCTGCCGGCCGCCGTTCAGTCGCCGGCGACTTCACACACTGTATTTCCCCTGTCTCTGCTGGAGAGAGAGAGAGAGGGAGAGTGAGGGAGAGATGGCGAGGAAGAGAGAACAGGAAGGCTTGCTTATATATGCGGGGAAGATCAAGGATATATTGCCACCTATCCCTGTTGGCTAGTCTACACGTTGCCTCGGGCGGCGAGCCAGGCGCCCATTCCTAATACGACCCCTCCAGGCCCATGATTAAAACTTGCATTGGCTAATTAATCAGGCCGATTAAAGCATGCACGGCCGCTCTCTAAATTTTAGACTTTGGCTTTTTTTTGTTTGGGCATTTTCAAAAATATTTTTCATACGCGAAATGCTCCCAGAGCCGAATTGGATATCTTCCATTCTAATGCATTTTCTTAGATATGCTGCGTATTTATTATAGTAGATCCCACTTTTAGTAGAATTGGCGCAAACATAATTAGATGAAAATACGACAATTAATGATCTATGCGTAAAATGAGAGACGATTTCGTCATTTCCTCATTGATTATGCTTCACATATAAAAGACGATTCAGAGGATATGAAACGGCGCTAGTGACAAAAAGACCCTGCATCGCTCCCAAGTGGGTGACTCGGGTGGTACCCCCAACCCTAAGCTGCCACCACCCCTACGCCCCTCTTCTTCCCATTCATCGCCAGGCAAAGCGTGTGCGGTCGACGGTAGTGATCCTTGCCTGTGGTGGAATGTGGCTCTTAGACTTGATGGTGGGTGCCTCGATCGACAAAGGCACATCGACATTGCCTTGTAGCGGCAGTTTTCCCGGCCCATTCCGGGAAGGATCCAGTGTGGCATGTGATGTGCCACGGTGGCAGCTACAAGCCTACAACTATGTGTCCTTCCTCGACGGCAGGCATCATGCCCTTCTTTAGAAGTGTGGCATCGATGATTCCTAGAAGGGTAGTGTCAGGGCAGTGGACGTCCTCCTCTTGCCATGACTCTCGACGCACGGGTGGCAGTGGGGGACGCTACGACGGTCCGGGACAGGGCATCAGTGTACAGGCGACCTAATCTGGGCCAGTGCAGATATAATGTGGAAGCACCATGTGGCAGCACAAATCAAGCCTGATATATTGCCCGGTGGTGAAGCTCGAAGGTGCTCGAGGCACCGCGGTGGGGGGGGGGGGGGGGTGAGTGCAGTTCTGATCCTCTCGTAGGCTTATGGGAAGTGCAGGGCCATTAATGTGCATTTGGGCCATGACTAGCACCGTGTCTCATTCGGGCATTGGTCACGTGGATCTCAGCCGACTTGATCAAGTCTTGGTCTCTGATGACCCACAAGTATAGGGGATCAATCGTAGTCCTTTCCATACGTAAGAGTATTGAAGCCAACGAGGAGCAGAAGGAACCGATAAGCAGTTTTCAACAAGGATTTCACTGCAAGTGCTGTAAGATAGTTTTGATAGATAATAGATAGTAAGATAATGGTAACAAGGTAACAAGTAGCAAGCTACTAATGTGTAACAAGTGTCCAATCCTTATTTATGCTAAGGACAAGTTGATGTCACTTCTATTAAAGTGATCAAAACGCTCTTGAGGACACGAGAATATCGCCAAGTTACTTTCAACATGATTCATCGACTTACGTTCATTGCCTTGATAAGTGTTGTGTGGGTGGACCGGAGCTATGGTACTGTCCTTACTTGAACTCAGACCTACTTATGGTTATACCCTCCATGCAAGCATCTACTACTACAAGAGAAGTAATTGAGATAAATCTAACCATAGCATTAATTAAATGGATCCAAAACAACCCCTTACGGAATAATTGATAAATTGGGGTTTAGGTTTCTATCACTCCCTGCAACCCATCATCTACAAACTAATTCCACAATGCTTTCCCCTAGGCCCAAACATGGTGAAGTGCCATGTAGCTGACGTTCACATAACACCACTAGAGGAAGAACAACACAACATAATATCGAAACATTGAACGATGATCAACTTCACATGATTACTAGCAATAAGGATTCTCCCATGTTCTCAAGAATAAATAGAACTACTCATAACTGATCATATTGTTCATGATCACTGGGTATAAATATATGGTTAACAATCTGAACATAGTAATCTTCCACCGATTAAACTAACAAGCATCAACTACAAGATGTAATCAACACTACTAGCACCCATAAGTACCAATATTAGGTTTGATTCAAAGATTGAACACAAATGATGAATTAGGATTTTGAGATGAGATGGCGCTGATGAAGATGATGATTCCTGTGATGAGAGGAGTGTTGGTGATGATGAAGGCTTCAATTTTCCGCTAAGAGAGGGAAGTCCCCCGGGAGAATCTCTCCACCGGAGAGCAAAAGTGCTCCGACTCTGTTCCGCCTTGCTGACGGTGGTGGAAGGTCCCGAAACATTCCAGTGAGTTTTTCTAGGGAAAATAGGATTTTATGGCCAAAGGGCATTGGTAGGCGAGCTGCCATGGGCACATGGTGCGACCAGGGGGTGGCCGCGCTACCTATCCATGTGGTTGGCCTGTGCCCCCCCCCCTCTGGCATATCTTTGCTCCAAATAATTCTCCAAAATCCATGCTTCATTTTGAGCTCCGGAGATATTCTTTTTTTCTTCAAATTGATATTTTAGGTCCAGATTCTAGCTGCCGACAATCTCCCTCTCTAGGTATAACTTGCATTTTAAGAGAGAAAAGGGACTAGAATTGCACCATGATGTCAAATATAACATTAAAATAAGATAAATTACAGTAGGGAATAATGATGCAAAATGGACGTATCAGCTCCCCCAAGCTTAGACTCTGCTTGTCCCCAAGCGCATACCGAGCTCGGTAAACATGACCACAAGTTTATAGAGAGATGTGTCGATAACAAAGAATACAAACATGGCAGCATCAGATTGATAAGCATCATTATATATATCATGAGCAACAACTTTTTATTCATAAAACTTCTCATGATCAAGTAACAATCAGTTCACATGTTAAGGTGTAGAGAATAAACTCTCTTGAAACCCAACAAACTATGTTTTTAGTCATAAACAATTACAATTCATTTTATTTTCCAGAAGAGTCTATGTAATAGCTCTTGTTTAGCAAAGTTCACATACTCAACTATCATATAGTGTTGTTGCTAGCACTCAGGATTATATTTTTGAACAAACTATTTCCATCAGACACAAAGGAAGATGGGGGTTTAATGTTTCACCTCCCAACTTATTTACCACGGGGATAATTGTCAACAATAATAACTCATGATCATATATATTCAACTTGATATATGTGCCAGGATCTTTCCCCACTACATGTTGCTTGCTAAGTGAAGTATATTTGAGGTTGGAATAAGAGGCATTTGACTCAACATGAAAGTAAAGTGGGAGGTAAAGTAAAGGATAGGCCTTCATAGAGGGAAGCAGAGGTTTTCATGCACATTTTGAATTTGGATGTCTAAGTTTTTAATGAAAAGGAACAACACTTTAATATATCCCCTTATGAGAGTGGCCTTATTGAGCAGCCTGTCACTTTTATTACTCCACAACCACAAGTCCATATAAAGATTATCTCCCTTACGATAGAAGATCATACATATTTAATGGCAATTTTATTGCTTGCACCGATGACAACTTACTTGAAGGATCTTGCTCAAATCCATAGGCAGTTATAGTGGACTCGCATGGAAGAAACTAGGTTTAGTTATGGATGCACAAGTAGTATCTCTACTTAGTGCTAAAGTTTTTGTCTAGAAATGATTATAAACAAACACCACATGTTGGAGGATCCATGACAATATAACTTCTATGCAAATATACACAAGCATAACTCATTATGTTGTCTTCCTTGACCAATATCAACTATTTCATCAAGTGTCCAAATTATGAAAAGGGTTCCTTTGTAACCTTGGCGAGGACTTCTTGAGATAGATCCTCTAATGCTTGAAACCTGAGAGGATTCTTGCCACCTTCAAGGTCCTGGATGAGACAAGAGTTGTGGATATGCTAGCCAGAGTCTTTCTATCAGACGTCGGTGCTTAAGCTTCCACAGAGTTCCTCGATCCCTCCTTCATCGTGATGTCCTCTATTAGCTCCCTCTCAATCTCCTCCTTCAACTTCCGAGCATCGTCTTCAACATTGTTGGAGGAGGAATAAGACATGATGAACTTAACCTCAAAACCCTGGCAGAAAACAGCTTGAAATGAAAACAAGAGGAAAACTTACGATGGGAGGCCAGATCGTGGGGTTTTAGAGGAAGTTTTACCTTGCAGCACAAGCATACGGGAGAGAAACAAAGTCAGGGAGGTGCACGAGGCCCCACATGGATAGGTGGCGTGGCCTGGGGGTGGTTGTGCTCCTGGTCCATGTGCCCCCCTCGGTGTTGGTACTAAAACCGACAGATCTTGGTAGGGGGTCCCGAGTTGCAGATCTTGGAACGATGGTGAACAGGAGAAAAGGGATACAATGTTCACCCAGGTTCCAGCCCTCTCAAAGAGATAAAACCCTATGTCCTGCTTGATTATATTGATGATGGAGTGTCAAGTACATGTTGATCTACCTCGAGATAGTATGTTGTGCTCTAAACCATAAGGCTGGTGATACGTCCATTTTGCATCAAGTTTTTATACCAATATTTATTGCATTATGGACTGTTATTTCACATTATGGTACAATACTTATGCCTTTTCTCTCTTATTTTATAAAGTTTACATGAAGAGGGAGAATGCCGGTACCTGGAATTCTGGACCAGAAAGGAGCAAATCTGAGAGACCTATTCTGCACAACTCCAAATGTCCTAAAACTTTACGGAGAATTATTTTGGAATAAATAAAAAATATTGGGTGAAGAAAATACTAGAGGGGACCTACCAGGTGTCCACAAGCCTAGGGGGAACGACCTACCCCCTGGGCGCACCTCTAGGGCATGTAGGCCCTCTGGCAGGTCTCCGGTGCACATCTTTGGCTATATGGAGGGTTTTGACCTAGAAAAAAAAATCAGAAGATAGCTTTTGGGATGAAGCACTAATACATCTCCAACGTATCTATAATTTTTGATGTATTCATGCAATGCTTATAATATTTTTACATGATTTTGGTATGATTTGGTTAGAACTAACCTGGACTGACGCTGTTTTCACTAGAACTACCGTGGTGTTGTTTTTGTGCCGAAATAAAAGTTCTCGGAATGCGCTGAAAATCAACGGATATTTTTTTTGGAAAATATAAAAAATACTGGAATGAAAAGCTATCGGAGGAGAGTCCCGAGGGACCCATGAGGGTGGAGGGCGCCCCCCTAGGGCGCGCCCCCTGCCTCGTGGACTCCCTGTGGCCCCCCCTGACGTGAAACCGATGCCAACCCCTCCTATAAATCCCCAAACTTCCAGAACAAAACCTAGATCGGGAGTTCCGCTGCCGCAAGCCTCTGTAGCCACCAAAAACCAATCGAGACCCTGTTCCGGCACCCTACCGGAGGGGGGATCCATCACCGGTGGCCATCTTCATCATACCGACGCTCTCCATGACAAGGGGGGAGTAGTTCACCCTCGGGGCTGAGGGTATGTATCAGTAGCTATGTGTTTGATCTCTCTCTCTCTCTCTCGTGCTCTTGATATGGCACGATCTTTATGTACCGTGAGATTTGCTTTTATAGTTGGATCTTATGATGTTTCTCCCCCTCTACCTCTTGTAATGGATTGAGTTTTCCCTTTCAAGTTATCTTATCGGATTGAGTCTTTAAGGATTTGAGAACACTTGATGTATGTCTTGCGTGGGATACCCATGGTGACAATGGGGTATTCTATCGATCCACTTGATGTATGTTTTGGTGATCAACTTGCGGGTTCCGTGACCTTGTGAACTTATGCATAGGGGTTGGCACACGTTTTCGTCTTGACTCCCCGGTAGAAACTTTGGGGCACTCTATGAAGTTCTTTGTGTTGGTTTGAATAGATGAATATGAGATTGTGTGATGCATATCATATAATCAAACCCGTGGATACTTGTGGTGACATTGGAGTATCTAGGTGACATTAGGGTTTTGGTTGATGTGTGTCTTAAGGTGTTATTTTACTACGAACTCTAGGGCTGTTTGTGACACTTATAGGAATAGCCCAATGGATTGATTGGAAAGAATAACTTTGAGGTGGTTTCGTACCCTACAATAATCTCTTCGTTTGTTCTCCACTATTAGTGGCTTTGGAGTGACTCTTTGTTGCATGTTGAGGGATAGTTATATGATCCAATTATGTTATTATTGTTGAGAGAACTTGCACTAGTGAAAGTATGAACCGTAGGCCTTGTTTCAAAGCATTGCAATACCGTTTTCGCTCACTTTTGTTACTTGCTACATTGTTGTTTTTATAATTTCAGATTACAAAAACCTATATCTACCATCCATATTGCACTTGTATCGCCATCTCTTCGCCGAACTAGTGCACCTATACAATTTACCATTGTATTGGGTGTGTTGGGGACACGAGAGACTCTTTGTTATTTGGTTGCAGGGTTGTTTGAGAGAGACCATCTTCATGCTATGCCTCCCACGGATTGATAAACCTTAGGTCATCCACTTGAGGGAAATTTGCTACCGTCCTACAAACCTCTGCACTTGGAGGCCCAACAACGTCTACAAGAAGAAGGTTGCGTAGTAGACATCAAGCTCTTTTCTGGCGCTGTTGCCAGGGAGGTTAGTGCTTGAAGGTATATCTTTATATCTTGCAATTGAATCTTTTAGTTTCTTGTTTTATCACTAGTTTAGTATATAAAAGAAAACTACAAAAAATGGAATTGAGGGTGCCTCATATGCTTCATATTTTTAATGTCTTTCGTGAAAATGATGGAAAGGAAAATTGTGCTCAAGTGCTAGAAGAAGAATGCATTAAAATGTTTGGCATAAAATCTTTGCATGATGAGCATGATTGCAATGTTGTTAGTATGAATTCCTTGAATATCAATGATGCTAATGTTACGCAAAGCCACAATCTTGGGTATGCTATGTTTGATGAGTATGATATTTTTAGTCCCCCAAGTTTTGATGAGCAAATTTAATATGATGATAGTGTGCCTCCTATATATGATGATTATATTGATGAAAGTGGGTTTGGAAGAGTGTAAACTTTAGGAATTAATGATCGCACTATTTTGGAGGGTGTTGAATCTTATTACAATATTGATAAAAGTGGATTTGAAGAGGTCATGACTTTATTTAGTGATGAATCCACTATATCAAAAGAGGTTCCAATTGATTATGAGGACAAAGTTGCTATCTATGATGATTATTGTGATTACATGTATTCTCTAAAGAATAATTATAACCATGAAACTTGTCATCTTGATTTTAATTTTCAATTGGATTATGCTTCACATGATAGTTATTTTGTTGAGTTTGGTATTCATCAGAATACATTTGTTTATGTGGAGAGTAGAAAATTTCTATGCTTATGCATCATGAAAAGAGTGCTTTATGTGATGATTATATTGTTTAATTCATTCATGATGCTACTGAAAATTATTATGAGGGAGGAATATATGCTTGTAGGAATCGCAATAATATCAAATTTCCTCTCTATGTGTTGAAAATCTTGAAGCTATGCTTGTTTTGCTTTCCTATGCTAGTTGATCCTTGTTCCCATAAGTTGTTTGCTCACAAAATCCCTATGCATAGGAAGTGGGTTAGACTTAAATGTGATAGTCATATTCTTCATGATGCTCTCTTTGTGTTTCAATTCTTATCTTTTATGTGAGCATCATTGAAATCATCATGCCTAGCTAAAAATGCATTAAAGAAAAGCGCTTGTTGGGGAGACAACCCAATATTTACCCCTACTGTTTTTGTATGCCCAAATGATTATGCAACTGTAGTAATCATGTTTTATATCTTTTGTTTCAATAAAGTGCCAAGTAAAGCCTTTATGATAGCTTGTGGTGATAGTTGTGTTGATCCTGCTGAAAATCAGAAACTTTTGCACTCAGTAAATAATTTCCAGAATCTTATTGAAACGTGATTTTGACCTGATTCTTTTTTATATGGATTGGTGCACAAATTTCTCAGGTGGAACTAATTGTTTAAGAATTTTTGGAGTTACAGAAGTATTCTAGAGTTACAGTTTACTACAGATTGTTCTGTTTTTGACAGATTCTATTTTCTATGTGTTGTTTGCTTATTTTGATGAATTTATGAGTAGTATTGGAGGGTATGAACCATATAGAAGTTGGAATACAGTAGATATTACACCAATATGAATTTAGAATGAGTTCACAACAGAACCAAAAGTGGTGATTTATTTTCTTATACTAACGGAGCTTACGAGTTTCCTGTTGAGTTTTGTGTTGTGAAGTTTCCATGTTTTGGGTAAAGATTCGATGGACTATGGAATAAGGAGTGGCAAGCGCCTAAGCTTGGGGATTCCCAAGGCACCCCAAGGTAATATTCAAGGACAACCAAGAGCCTAAGCTTGGGGATGCCCCGGATGGCATCCCCTCTTTCGTCTTCGTTCATCGGTAACTTTACTTGTTGAGTCCATGGATTATACGCACTCTCACCCTTCCACCATTGCTAGCCTCTCTAGTACCGCGTAACTTTAACCGATACCATACACCCACCATATACCTTCCTCAAAACATCCACCATACCTACCTATTATGGCATTTCCATAGCCATTCCAAGATATATTTCCATGCAACTTTCCACCGTTCCGTTTATTATGACAGGCTTCATCATTGTCATATTGCTTTGCATGATCATGTAGTTGACATCGTATTTGTGGCAGAGCCACTGTTCATAATTTCTTCGTACATGTCACTCTTGAATCATTGCACATCCCGGTACACCCCCGGAGGCATTCATATAGAGTCATATTTTGTTCTAAGTATTGAGTTGTAATTCTTGAGTTGTAAGTAAATAAAAGTGTGATGATCATCATTATTAGAGCATTGTCCCAGTGAGGAAAGGATGATGGAGACTATGATTCCCCCACAAATCGGGATGAGACTCTGGACGAAAAATAAAAAAAAAGAGAAAAAAGAGAAAAAAGAGGCCATAAAAAAAAGAAGGCCCAAATAAAAAATGAGAGAAAAAGAGAGAAGGGGCAATGTTACTATCCCTTTTCCACACTTGGGGCCTAGAGCTGCTGGCGCCTGATCTGGAGGTCAACTGGGATTAAAGGGATGGCCTGGGGGCGCTGCCAAGCACAGTGGTGGTGTGAGGTCGAGGGGAGGGTGGGGCGGCAGAGGCAGGGGTCTGGGCCGGTGGTCACTGGCGGTTCGAGAAAGATCATCAACAGTGACTGGCGGGAGGTAGACGAAGGCCATCGGCCCGTTCCTTATAGATCGTACGGTTCATAAAAAAATCGACTGACCTATTTATTTTCAGTCGACTGTTATCTTGATATGACCACATGTGGTGGTGTGCTGGAGGAGTACCTGCATTTCCTGTGCTCATATATTACAAAATCATACGGAGTAGAATCTAATTTTGTTTGCCATGCAATGTTGTAGAGCTATCATATGTCTCCTGTCATTTATTTTTCAGCCACCTGCTATCTGCTACTTTTATAGTGCACTAGTTTTGCACACACTTCACCCTTACTCTCACTATTGTGTTTTTATGCAAAGGTATTTCAGACTCTGCTGGCAAGAGAAAAGCAAAAAAAAGAGAGAAGTCGCTCCAGCATGGTATGCGGATTGGCCGGACACGTTTATCCCTTATAAAGGGTGCAGTGTCAGCAGATGGAGACGGTAAACGTAGCTCTAGAGTTGATGACCTCGCTCGCAATGAACCACCATCCCAGGTGCTTGCTTTAACTTCGCGGTGTCATATGTGGTTGCATGTTCCATATGGTGTCTAGCTTGTATTTATAAGGCTGAAGTCGATCTTCATTAAGATAAGGAAATATATTTTTTACATGAACCACCATCCCTTGAGCACCAGAAGACAAATAGCTAGTCAGGGCACTGGCCGAGCCAGTAACAAGCCAAGCAAAGACGAGCATCACCTGGAAGCCAACTAAAAAGCCGCGATGGTGGCGAAGCAGCCCGCCTCCCACCAGGCTCTTAGGTCCTAGATGATCATGCTCACCACTGCAGCCGGATGTCTAGCTTGTATTGCTTCCAATTTGGTTAACTTGCATCTGCTTAGCTTACACATTATACCTTTGAATATGACATGCCTTTCTATTTTTGGTACATACTAGTACATTTGTGTATTAACCATGTTATTACATCAAACTAATGGTCTTGTGTATCCTTCATCAGTCACTTATGATGAGGCAGTCAGGCAAGTGGACTACTCCTCATTTAAAGAATGCAGCGTCAGCCTCTCGACATGATTCTCAAGAAACAGCAAGGCTAGATGAAGATAGTGAATGTAGCTCTGTAGTTGATTACCGCGTTTCCCCTACACTAGCATCACAGGTGCTTGCTCTAACTTGGCAGCGTGATATGTGGTTGCATGTTGAATATGGTGTCTAAATTGTAATTCTTCCAATCTGGTTAAACTGCATGTGCTATTCTGCTTAGCTTATACATTACCTGTTAATGTGACATGGATTCATGTATTTAGTACATAGTACATCTGTCTATTAAGCATGTCCTTACATAAAACTATTGTTTTTTTGGTATCCCGCAACAATCAATATGACGAGACACCTTTCGTATATGCAGTGCGATATTAGTTGCATCTTTCATATGATTTATAGCATGCATTGCTTCTAATTTGTTGAAATTCCATTTATGATGGGACGCTTTTAACTTGGCAGAGTCATATTGGTTGCATCTTTCATGTGGTGTCTAGCTTGCGTTGCTTCTTATTTGTTGGAGCCGTCCTGTTTTTTGTACATATTCCATCCTGGTATCATGTGTTTGCCTTACATCAAAGTAGTGATTGTCAGTATCATGCATGAATGAGTTCTGAAGAGAGAATTTTATTTCTTTTTCTTGTCGGTTTTACTTGACAATTCAAAATCAATAAAGCGGAAGGAAGTTAGCAAGGCAGCGGATAAATGTGCTCCTTCCAAACGGAGGGCCTCTAAAGTTTCTACTCCTCCATCCCCCCAAGATGATTTCCAAGACAACACATGCATAGACACTCAACGTAGCTGTGTTTATGATGAGCACATCTCCCCTAGTGCACCATCAACGGTGCTCCCTCTAACTTGGCACTGTTATATGTGGTTGCATGTTATGTGTGATGTCTAGCTTGTGTTGCTTCTAATTTTGTTGAATTCCATCTGCTTACTTTACACATTATACTTGAATAAGACATGTGTTCCTGTTTCTAGAACATACAATATCTGTCTATCACACCATGTTCTTACATCAAATTACTACTGTTGTGTAACCTGCAACAATCACTTATCATAAGACACGTTTGACTTTGGAGTGTGATATAGGTTACATCTCGCATTATTTTCTAGCTTGTACTACTAATTTGTTGAAATGTCACTTATGAAGAGATAGTTTTAACTTGGTAGAGTGATATTCGTTGCATCTTTCATATGGTGTCTAGCTTTCATTTCTTCTAATTTGCTGAAATGCCTTCTCCTTAGTTTACACATCATAAGCTGTGAATATGCAATGCTGTGAATATGCAATGGCACTAATGATGAGAGACCTCTAACTTGGTAGTGTGATGTTGTTCGCATCTTGCATATGATTTATTTCTTGTACTGCTTCACATTTGTTTAAACACCATTTATGGCAAGACACTGTTAACTAGGTAGAGCGATGTTTGTAGCATCTTTCATATGGTTTATACTTTCCATTGCATTGCTTCTAATTTAGTGAAATGTCTTCTGCTTAGTTTACACATCATAGTTCTGGTTATCTCTTCCATCCTGTTTTTCATACATATTACATCCTCCTATCATGTGGTTGTCTAACATCAAAGTTCAGTTCATCTGTATCACGCATCAATTTGTTCTGAATAACTAAATTGTTATTCGTTTTTCTTGTTGCCTTGACTTAACATGGCATAGAGAAAGGGGAAGAAACACAGAATGGCAGGGAATGGGAAGCCGAAGAATCCTACAGATTCTGCTAGTACTGATGGTGTAATAGAAGGTCAAAGTCCAGCGGAAAATTCTACAAACAGGGTATCCCATGCTACGCGAGCTACAGAAAAAGCCAAACAGAAACAAATAGCTGCCACCAAAGAAGTAGAGACATCCCTAGTTCTTGTAACACCTTCCACAGTAGTACCAGTTGCATGAGTTACTCGTGCGTCAACTAAGCTAGTAGCACATTCCCAAGCTCCCTTGCCACATGACACTACTTCCCAGGCACTCTTGACACAAGACGAGTTGGCAAGATCAGATGAACCTTGTGAGCTTCAACAATAAGAAGGTAGTTGCAGGAGTCAAGTAACAGTTGCATGCTTCTCTATATGTAGTCTCATAGTTTGATGTACACTAACACTTCCTATGTTTTTTGTTGGACTAGCACCTAGGCGCAAGAGGAAACAAACATCAGGGATAATGCTCGATAGGTTAACTAAGTCTAGAGGAGGAAGAATGGAGATCCGTTTTGAGGCAGGTTTAAAAAGGCCACATGATGCTACAGAGTCAACCAAGTTAGTATCAGAGGCAGCGATTGCCGTTAGGTGTCATGTACGTATCCTCCCAACATGGATTCAGTACAGGAATGACAAAGACAAAACCCAGTTCAACACCTTTCTCGACCATTTATCTGTAGGTATGGTTATGTATGGAAACTAGTAATATCATCTTGCTCTGTCCCATACTTTCTAGGTTGCTGATAATAAGACTCCCATAATTTTCAACAGATGAGGTTCAAGTTGGATAGCGAAGATGATGCAACCAGACAAGCTTGCACCCATGTTTTCAAGTCTGCTCTGCGGTAGTATCGGTATAACTTGAGGAAAACTCACTTTGAAGGCAAGGCTAACAGTGAACTTTCCCAAACATCTCCAGCGGAAAATATATCGGATGAAGACTGGAGGGGCCTCGTTAAACACTGGTCTGATCCGAAGTATCAGGTACATTATATATATGTGATCAGATCACATGTTGAAGTCCTATGTACGCATATGCCACACAAATCTATCTTCTTGTAGGTGAACTGTTCAAAGAACAAGGCCAACTGTATGAAAGTGAAATTCCAACAGACAACAGGATCTCGTAGCTATATTGCACACTGCGAGGCTCTTGTAATTAGCTGCTATTTCACTCTTTTCGTTGTACCATATTATCAGATCTATATTGACTTGTTCCAAATGCAGAGGAAAGACCGCAAGGACCAAAAATTACCTGAACCAAATGCCGTGGAAATCTTCAAGGACTGTCACACCAGCAAGAAGAAGGGCATGACTACACTAGTCAAAGCCACTGTTGTAAGTCCTTAATCCTCATGCCTTTTAACTACTACTTACTCTGACTTGTGCCTTGAACTGCATGGTTTGCAGCCATGTCTATTACTCTTTTCAATTTTATACACAATTGTCTTAGCGTATCATTGCACCTTACAAGGTTTAAAAGAGAGGAGCGATGTTCCTTTGATCTTGACCTGTAATCTAGTCCCGTGCTGGACTTGCCCACACAACGTTACAATTGCCCCTTTGTCTGTTCTCAGTTGTTTTGTGATACGAATGATGTCATACTATGCTTACCGTATCATAAACTTCGTCTCTTTATCCTTAGCCCTCAATACAATGTGAAGAAATAGACAATACATTAGCGATGGTACATGGTCATATGTTTGGAACCTGGTTTTATTATGTACTTTGCAACAAAATACAACTAATATTTTACATGGGTTCACCAGAATAAGTTCTGTATATAGACCAAAGCTATTTTGTTTGGTTTTTCTGCCTCCTTAATATCTTCTATTATGGTACTACTAATGTAAAACCTCAACTTTTCAGCGAGCTATGGAAAAAATGGTGGAACTGCCACTTTTTGAAGGTGGCGAGGCAACTATAACCGCAATGTCAGCTCTTGCTGCAGTGGGTCCGTACCTGTCCACTAACAGTGCCAAAAGCACGTTCCTGCGTAATACTGGGTTGGTTGTTAAGGCAATCTCGTCCAAATTGCCTCATGATCAAGATATGCAAGCTCAAAACAATGTTGTATCTGCGCTCCAGACACAAGTCCATCCCTAATAGAGACCCTTTGTGAAACAAGGAGAGACATTGTTTGATGTCGTCAAGATATGCATGGTTTTGAAACCAGACTATCAGACATTTGCTATGTTGTTCAGGAGCCTAGGAGAAATGAAGGCGAAGGTTATGATGCTCCATCGGACAATGCAGTATGAAAACATAACAGTCAGGTTAAATGAACTGAGCTTATAAACTTTTGGCGGTGCATTTATCTGCTTGGCTGTTAACTTTTATGCCAACCTTCCTTTTGTTTTATAGTTGTAATTTGTTTTGGTGCGATGCAAAATTTGTTCTTAATGTGCAGCCACCGGCTGAAGAAAATAGCAAGCCATTTTTGTATAGTGTAGGGTGTTCCCTATATTTGCACTGGTGGCGATCTTTGATGCCGAGTGGATGTAACTTGTGCAATCACCTTAATAGCCTAGCGTTAATTTCGGCCTTATTTATTTCCTAGTCTTCTTTTTCCCTGGTTTTCTAGTGGCCGCAACAACCATGGGCCATATACGGACCGTGGTAACCTTGACCCTGCTACGGGTCGCAGGATCCATGGGTCTCCTATGGGCCGTCCAAAAATGGGCCTCCTTGACGCTGCTATGGGCCGTAGGATCCACGGGTCTCCTACAGGCCGTCGATAGATGGGCCTCCAATAGGTCCGTAGAATCTGAGGGCCTTGGGCCGTCGGATAAATGGGTCTACATGGGCCCTAAATGGGCGTAATTGGTCTCGGCCCAGCACGGTAACGGGCCATTAACATGACAGAGGACAGCAAAGTCTTAATTCTATCACAGGCATAATGGGTCGTTAATGGGCCGGAATATAGGATGGGCTGGAAACGGCGCAACAGGTTAACATGCCAGAAACGGGCCGACTCTTGCCATGGGCCGAATTTGTCCCATTAGGGGAACATGCCAGTAATGGGCCGGAAGTAATCGATGGCTGGAAAGGAGCCAAAGAATGTATGGGCCGTCAATAGGCTGAAAGCTAACGCGGGCTGGAAACGGCCCATGTGAATCATGGGCCGTTAACGGGTATAAAGAAATGTACTGTTCATTATGGGCTAGAGTCACCGTGGGCCTCAAAAGGGCCTAAAGATACGAAGGCCTCATATGGGCCGAAAGACGTCGTGGGCCATACATGGCCGAAAGTGAAACGGGCTGGTGTTATATTCAACGACCCACATGACGTTGTTCGGCCGATTTCCATTAGGTCCTAAAGAGCCATGGGTTAGCGGGCTGTAAATGGGCTATATGCGAACATGCCGTGAACAGGCTTTCCGTGGGCCGGCCCGCCACCTTTTGACCAAGTCAAATGGGCCGACCTTTGCACAGGAATGGGCCTCTGTTGGGCCGTGCCACGTGTCGACGTATCATAGGCGTCTTCGGTCTAGTGAGTGGATGACATCTGTCCCAACGGTGAGCCGACACGTGTTTCCTCTAGCCAGTGATGATTTTACACGTGGAAAATCCCCATTGGTCGGGGCTGTTAACGGGTTATCGGATCCAAAACTGGATCCGATAGCTTAACGGTGTTCCGTTATGGTGGATGCCACGTGTCGGTCACCCTTGACGAAAGCACTTCTGTGACGCACAATTTATCGTCATGGAAGTGGACACTTCCATGATGATATTTTTGGTAATGTCATGGAACACTTCTACGACAGCACAGATATGACTATCTTGATTTTGTCATAAAATCGTCATGGATGTACATGCATGTCAAAAAACACGACCTACTGTGACAAACACGTATCATCATGGAAGTGTATTTTTTTGTAGTGGCCCCAACTGTCAGGTCAGAGGGGGAGAGAGAGAGAGAAATAGAGGCGGGCGGCGCGGCGACGATGCTTTCTCCGGCGAGGAGTTCCCGGCGACGAGATCTAGAGGGATAGGATTGAAGAGGAGATCGAGGCGCACCTGCCTATGCCCGTAGCGTGGCTAGGGGTGTCCGGAAGGGGTCGGAACGGAGCTCTCTAGCGGTGACAACGGGCGGAGCTCGTCGAAGATGGTGGTTCCGGCGACGCAGGGCCAGTCCAGCAGCTCCAACAACACCAGCACGCACCAGTAGATCACCACGAACATGCCAGAGTGGTCAGTTGAGCTCGAGCGGCTCTGGAGAGGGAGGGGGCAGAGGACTGGGATCGCCGGCGACCTCGGGGCGGGGACGGCGGCCGGAGCCCTGCCCGGACGGGCTGTGGCTTTCTACGGGTGTGTGGAGATGTGTTGAGTGTGTGTGAAGAGAAATGAGCTCATGGAAGCTCTATTTATAGGCGAGGCCGAGGCGGGGATCAAGAGCTCACCGGAGTTCTCTGGAGCTTCGCCTGGCGACGAATGGCGTCAGTGAGAGAGGGGGAAGATGCCGGAGATCACGCGGGGGCTGTAGGCGAGCTGCGACGAGCACATGAGCGCGGTACGCGACGAGCACAGGGGTACAGGCGCACTGTTGCCTTGGCCGTGTTGTGCCTGTGCTCGCTACGGCAAGCTCCGGCGTCCGCAAGCGCCAGGGTGCAGGTATGAGGGCTCAAACAAAGATGGTGGCGTGGTTTGGCAAGTTGCTGCAGCTTGGGTAGCGAGCACGCGCGAAACAGAGGAGTTGGCGCCACGCAGAGCGCATCGGAATCAAGCCAACCCCCTTGGACGAACTTGGTCACCACGTGAAATATGGCATCAGGCTGAGCTAAGCACAAACACCATGTCTTGCAGTTAGTCCTGAGTGGTTTTAGTTGTTTTGCATGTTTGGCTGGATCACAGGTGCACTGTGGGAGTGGCTATCTTCCTGGCAAGTTTCTGGACAGAAACTTGTGAGCTTTACTGAGAAAAATCTAGTGAGAGTTAAGGGATGTGCTTTGGGGTTTAGTGATCTCTTAGGAAGGTAATCAAGCTTAGAAAAGATCAACCCCAAAAGATCAAGCAAAAATATAATTGTTGTGCAAAGTGATCATTCTATCCAGAACAGAAATGATTTTTTGTAGCAAAAATATTACAAAAAGTTATGCAATATGTTTGCTCAAGAAGGTGCCCTAGGGTTCAAAGAATTTTTGTGAATTTATTCAGGATTTTTGGAGCAAGAAATCTAGGGGTTGCTTTGGAGCATACTTCTCTGAAGTGATTTTCACGGAGGAAAATGAATATTTTTGTATTATGAAATATATTCATTGGGCTTTTGTAGGAGTTTTTCAGAGAAGAAAAGGTGAGTTAGAGGTGGATGGGTCACTTGGGTGAAAATCATGTTGGGGAATGCAGTAATTTCAAAAAAATTCCTACGATCACGCAAGATCTATCTAGGTGATGCATAGCAACGAGAGGGGAGAGTGTGTCCACGTACCCTCGTAGACCGTAAGCGGAAGCGTTTCAATAACACGGTTGATGTAGTAGAACTTCTTTGCGATCCAACTGATCAAGTACCGAACGTACGACACCTCTGCGTTCAGCACACGTTCAACTCGTTGACGTCCCTCGTACTCTTGATCTAGTTGAGGATGAGGGTGAGTTCAGTCAGCACGACAGTGTGGCGAGGGTAATGATGATGCTACCTCCGCAGGGCTTTGCGTAAGCACTACGATGGTATGATCAAGGTGTGTAACTGTGGAGGGGGGCACCGCACACGGTTAAGAGAAACTTGTGTCTCTTTAGGGTGCCCCCTGCCCCATATATAAAGGAGGTATTGAGAGAGGCCGGCCCCCTAGGGGCGTGCCAAGTGTATGGAGTCCTACTAGGACTTCCAAGTCCTACTATGAATCCTTTACCTTTTAGGAGTAGGAGAGAAGGAAAGAGAGAGGGAGTAGGAAAGGGCAAGGGGGGCACCGCCCCCTTCCCCTAGTCCAATTCAGACCCATGGGGGGGGGGGGTTCCCACCACCCCTTGGCCTGCCTCCTCTATTTCCCGTATGGCCCAATAAGGCCCATTACTTCTCCCGGTGAATTCCCGTAACTCCCCGGTACTCCAAAAAATACCTGAATCACTCGGAACCTTTCCGATGTCGGAATATAGCCTCCCAATATATAAATATTTACATTTCGACCATTTTGAGACTCCTCGTCACGTCCGTGATCTCATTTAGGACTCCAAACAAACTTCGGTCATCAAAACACATAACTCATAATACATATCATCATCGAACGTTAAGCGTGCGGACCCTACGGGTTCGAGAACTATGTAGACATGATCGAGACACATCTCTGATCAATAACCAATAGTGGAATCTGGATGCTCATGTTGGTTCCTACATATTCTAGGAAGAACTTTATCGGTCAAACCGCATAACAACATACGTTGTTCCCTTTGTCATCGGTATGTTACTTGCCCGAGATTCAATCGTTGGTATCATCATACCTAGTTCAATCTCGTTATCGGAAAGTCTCTTTACTCATTCCATAATACTTCATCCCGCAACTAACTCATTAGTCAAATTGCTTGCAAGGTTGATATTGATGAGCATTACCGAGAGGGCCCAGAGATACCTCTCTGAAACACGGAGGGACAAATCCTAATCTCAGTCTATGTCAACCCAACAAACACCTTTGGAGACACATGTAGAGCATCTTTATAATCATGCATTTATGTTGTGACATTTGATAGCACACAAGGTGTTCCTCCAGTATTCGGGAGTTGCATAATCTCATAGTCTGAGGATCATGTATAAGTCATGAAAAGAGAGCAGTAGCAATGAAACTGTAACGATCATAATGCTATGCTAACGGATGGGTCATGTCCATCTCATCATTATCCTAATGATGTGATCTCATTCATGAAATGACAACACATGTCTATGGTTAGGAAACATAACCATCTTTGATTAACGAGCTAGTCAAGTAGAGACGTAGTAGGGACAATATGTTTTGTCTATGTATTCACACATGTACTAAGTTTCCGGTTAATACAATTATAGCATGAATAACAAACATCCCTCTTTATACCAAATAAACATCCCTCTTTATACCAAATAATAAACAAGTATCGAATACCCAGGGGCTACTATGAACACTAGCAAGGTACACATCAATAACTTGTATACCAAATATACCTTTTGTTCACTTTGCCATCCCTCTTTTCCACCAAATATTTGAAGTAGTTCTGATTCCAGTGACCATTTCCTTTGTAGTAGAAGCACTCAGTTTCAGGCATAGGTCAAGCTTTGGGATTCTTCATGGGAGTGACAACTTGCTTGCCATTCTATTTGAAGTTGCCTTTCTTTCCCTTTGCCCTCTCCTTGAAACTAGTGGTCTTGTCAATCATCAACACTTGATGCTTTTTCTTGATTTCTACCTTCGTCGATTTCAGCATCACGAAGAGCTCAGGAATCATTTTTGTCATCCCTTGCATACTATAGTTCATCACGAAGTTCCAGTAACTTGGTGATGGTGACTAGAGAACTTTGTCAATCACTATCTTATCTAGAAGATAACTCCCACTTGATTCAAGCGATTGTAGTACCCAGATATTCTAAGTACATGCTCACTAGCTGAGCAATTCTCCTCCATCTTTCAGGCGAAGTACTTGTCGGAGATCTCATACCTCTTGACAGGGGCATGAGTCTGAAATAACAATTTCATATCTTGGAACATCTCATATGCTCCGTGATGTTTCAAAACGTTTTTGAAGTCCCGGTTCTAAGCCGTAAAGCATGGTGCACTATAAACTATCAAGTAGTAATCATATTGAGCTAGCCAAACGTTCATAACATCTGCATCTGCTCCTGCAATAGGACTGTCACCTAGCGGTGCATCAAGGACATAATTCTTCTATGCAGCAATGAGGATAAACCTCAGATCACGGACCCGATCGGCATCATTGCTACTGTCATCTTTCAACTTAGTTTTCTCAAGGAACATATAGAACATAGGGAAACTATAACACGAGCTATTGATCCACAATATAATTTGCAAAATACTATCAGGACTAAGTTAATGATAAATTAAAGTTCAATTAATCATATTACTTAAGAACTCCCACTTAGATAGACATCCCTCTAGTCATCTAAATGATCACGTCATCCAAATCATGCAAACCATGTCCGATCATCATGTGAGATGGAGTAGTTTTCAATGGTGAACATCACTATGTTGATCATATCTACTATATGATTCACGCTCGACCTTTCGGTCTCCAGTGTTCCGAGGCCATATCTGCATATGCTAGGATCGCCAAGTTTAACCCGAGTATTCTGCGTGTGCAAAACTGGCTTGCATCCATTGTATGTGAACCTAGAGCTTATCACACCCGATCATCACATGGTGTCTCAGCACAAAGAACTTACGCAACAGTGCATACTCAAGGAGAACACTTATACTTTGAAATTTAGTAAGAGATCATCTTATAATGCTACCGCCATACTAAGAAAATTAAGATGCATAAAAGATAAACATCACATGTAATCAAAATATGTGACATGATATGGCCATCATCATTTTGTGCTCATGATCTCCATCACCAAAGCATCGTCATGATCTCCATCGTCACCAGCGTGACACCTTGATCTCCATCGTAGCATCGTTATCGTCTCGCCAACTATTATTACTACGACTATCGCTACCGCTTAGTGATAAAGTAAAACAATTACATGGCGATTGCATTGCATACAATAAAGCGACAACCATATGGCTCCTGCCAGTTGCTGATAACTTTGTTACAAAACATGATCATCTCATACAACAATTTATATCACATCATGCCTTGACCATATCACATCACAACAAGCCCTGCAAAAACAAGTTAGACATCCTCTACTTTGTTGTTGCAAGTTTTACGTGGCTGCTATAGGCTTCTAGCAAGAACCGTTCTTACCTACACATCAAAACCACAACGATTTTTCGTCAAGTGTGCTATTTTAACCTTCAACAAGGACCGGCCATAGTCAAACTTGATTCGACTAAAGTTGCAGAAATAGAGACCCGCCAGACACCTATGTGCAAAAGTACGTCGGTAGAAGTAGTCTCATGAACACGGTCATGTAATGTCGGTCCGGGATGCTTCATCCAACAATACCGCAGAATCAAAGTAAGACATTGGTGGTAAACAGTATGACTACTATCGCCCATAACTCACTTGTGTTCTACTCGTGCATATAACATCTACGCATAAACCTGGCTCGGATGCCACTATTGGGGAACGCAGTAATTTCAAAAAAATTCCTACGATCATGCAAGATCTATCTAGGTGATGCATAGAAATGAGAGGTGAGAGTGTGTCCACGTACCCTCGTAGACCGAAAGCGGAAGCATTTCAATAATGCGGTTGATGTAGTCGAACTTTTTCGTGATCCAACCGATCAAGTGCCGAACATACGGCACCTCCGTGTTCAGCACACATTCAGCTCAATGAAGTCCCTCGTGCTCTTGATCCAGTTGAGCATGAGGCTGAGTTCCGGCAGCACGACGGCGTGGCCACGGTGATGATGATGCTACCGGCGCAGGGCCTCGCCTAAGCACTACGATGGTATGAACAAGGTGTGTAACTATGGAGGGGGCACCGCACACAGTTAAGACAAACTTTTATCTCTTTGAGGTGCCCCCTGCCCCCGTATATAAAGGAGGTAGGGAGAGAGAGAGGCCCCCTAGGGGCGCGCCAAGTGTATGGAGTCCTACTAGGACTTCCAAGTCCTACTAGGAATCCTTTCCCTTTTAGGAGTAGGAGAGAAGGAAAGAGAGAGGGAGTAGGAAAGGGAAAGGGGGGCGCCGCCCCCTTCCCCCAGTCTAATTCAGACCCATGGGGGGGGGGGCGCCACCTCCCCTTGTCCTGCCTCCTCTATTTCCCGTATGGCCCAATAGGGCCCATTACATCTCCGTGTGAATTCCCGTAACTCCCCGGTACTCCGAAAAATACCCGAATCACTTGGAACCTTTCCGATGTCCAAATATAGCCTTCCAATATATTGATCTTTACATCTCGACCATTTTGAGACTCCTCATCACGTCCGTGATCTCATATGGGACTCCGAACAAACTTCGGTCATCAAAACACATAACTCATAATGCATATCGTCATCGAACATTAAGCGTGCGGACCCTACGGGTTCGAGAACTATGTAGACATGATCGAGACACATCTCTGATCAATAAACAATAGTGGAACCTAGATTCTCATATTGGTTCCTACATATTCTATAAAGATCTTTATCGGTCAAACCGCATAACAACATACATTTTTCCCTTTCCATCGGTATGTTACTTGCCCGAGATTCGATCATCAGTATCATCATACCTAGTTCAATCTCGTTACCGGAAAGTCTCTTTACTCAATCCGTAGTACTTCATCCCACAACTAACTCATTAGTCAAATTGCTTGCAAGGCTGATAGTGATGAGCATTACCGAGAGGGCCCAGAGATACCTCTCTGAAACACGGAGGGACAAATCCTAATCTCGATCTATGTCAACCCAATAAACACCTTCGGAGACACCTATAGATCATCTTTATAATCATGCATTTATGTTGTGACATTTGATAGCAAACAAGATGTTCCTCGGTATTCGGGAGTTGCATAATCTCATAGTCTGAGGATCATGTATAAGTCATGAAGAGAGCAGTAGCAATGAAACTATAACGATCATAATGCTAAGCTAACGGATGGGTCATGTCCATCTCATTATTATCCTAATGATGTGATCTCATTCATCAAATGACAACACATGTCTATGGTTAGGAAACATAACTATCTTTGATTAACGAGCTAGTCAAGTAGAGGCGTACTAGGGACAATATGTTTTGTCTATGTATTCACACAGGTACTAAGTTTCCGGTTAATACAGTTATAGCATGAATAATAAACATTTATCATGAAATAAGGAAATAAATAATAACTTTATTATTGCCTCTAGGGCATATTTCCTTCAAATCAAGGGTAGGCCCAAGTGTTCAAGTCCATTTGAATTGATTCAAAACTCCAAATCCAAAGCAAATGCAACTGAAAGTCTGAAAAAGGAGAGAAGGCAAAATCCAGGTTGTCACAAACCTTCCCCACTTAAGATAAATCTCGTCCCCGAGATTCGGTTGCTTGGGAAAACAGTTCGGGGTAGGCTGTCCTTAAAAATTCCTCTCTTTCCCATGTTGCTTCTGCTTCAGTGTGATGCTCCCACTGGACCTTGTAAAATTTGATCGCTTTGCTGCGTGTGACCCTTTCTGCCTCATCCAGGATTCTGAATGGTCTCTTCACATAAGTTAAATCTTTGGCAAGCTCAATTCCTATCATATCAGTCCTCTTCTTGGGTGGTGAAATACACCTTCTCAGTTGTGACACGTGGAACACATTGTGTACTTCTGACAATTCGGGTGGCAATTCCAATTGATAAGCAATGGTGCCAACTCGTGTCATGACCGGGAACAGACAAATATATCTTGGTGCCAATTTGCCTCAAGTCTGAAATCTCTTGACTCCCTTCATGGGGGTGACTCGGAGATACACGTGTTCACCAGGTTCTAAACTAACTTGTCGATGTTTGGCATCACAATAAATTTTCTATCGTGACTTAGCCAGTTGTAGTTGACCTCGAATTTCCTTAACTTGCTTCCCTGCCTCCATTATTAGATCGGTACCGAAGATACATCTGCTTCCAGTTTCAGACCAATTTAATGGAGTGCGGCACTTACGGCCGTATAAACCTTCAAAGGGTGACATTTTCAGACTGGTTTGAAAACTTTTGTTGTATGAAAATTCCGTATATGGCACACAGTCTTCCCATTTGGGTCCATGGGCTAAGGCACATGCTCGAAGCATATCTTGAAGGATTTGATTTACTTGCTCGGTCTGACCGTCTGTCTGTGGATGATAGACGGTGCTATATTTGAGAGTGGTCCCCAAAGCTTGATGGAGTCAGGACCAGAATGCGGAGGTAAACAATGAACCTTGGTCCAAAGTGATTGTTCTTGGCACTCCATGCAGACTGACAATCTGAGATACATATAACTGTGCGAGTTGATCAGCACGAAAGGTGGTGCGGATGGGAATAATGTGAGCCACTTTAGTCAGCGTGTCCACTATGACCCATATAACATCATTGCCTCGGTGAGTCCTGGGTAGACCGGTGGTAAAGTCCATGTAGACATCGTCCCATTTCCACTGTGAGACGGGTAGAGGTTGGAGAAGTCCGGCGGGTTTCTGGTCCACCTTTACTTTGTTTCAAATGTCACAAAAAGCGACAAAATATGCGATGTCCCTTTTCATTCCATCCCACCAAAATATATGTCGAAGGTCTTCGTATATTTTGGTGCTGCCTGGGTGTATCGAATACGAGGATTTGTGTGCTTCTGCCAAAATTTTCTTCTTTAAATCTGCTTGCTCAGGTACGCATATCCTTCCTCGGAACCTGAGTGTACCCAATGCATCCTTTTAGAAATCCCGAGTCTTGCCTTCGTGCAGACGTTGGAAATATACTTGCAGACTCTTGTTGTCAGTCTGTGCCACGCGGATCTCTTCTTCTATAGTAGGAGTTACTTCCAAAATATTCGCAAGATCGACATTTACAATTACCAAGTTTAGCTGAGCGATATCTTGCTGGAGTTCTGGAGGCAAAGACTCCGGCATGGCATTTAAATTGGCAGGCTTGCGACTGAGAGCATCAGCAACCACATTTGCTTTTCCCGGATGGTAATTTATTCCCAAATCATAGTCCTTGACCAACTCGAGCCATCTTCGTTGTCGAAGGATTAAGTCTGGCTGAGTAAAGATATATTTGAGAATCTTGTGGTCGGTAAATATTTGACATCTCTTTCCTATGAGATAATGTCTCCAAATCTTTAGGGAGTGCACAACAGCGGCCAGTTCCAAATCATGTGTAGGATAATTTCCTTCATGAGGTTGTAGCTGTCGAGATGCGTAAGCTACCATTTTGCCGTCTTGCATAAGTACGCACCCAATACCTTTTCTGGATGCGTCACAATACACATGAAAGCTGTGGTAAATGTCTGGGAGAGTCAGTACTAGTGCTGATGTCAATTTGGTTTTTAGCTTGTTAAAACTCTGCTCGCAATCCTCAGTCCATTCAAACTTCTTGTCTTTCTTGAGGAGTTCTGTCATTGGCTTGGCAATTTTGGAGAATCCTTCGATGAACCGGCGGTAGTATCCGGCTAATCCAAGAAAACTCCGGACTTCGGATACCATTGTGGGTGCTGCCCAATCAAGCACATCTTTTACTTTGCTGGGATCTATTGCGATACCTTCTGCTAATAGAACATGCCCCAGAAATCCGACTTGTTTGAGCCAAAACTCACACTTGCTGAATTTTGCATACAACTGATGATCACGGAGTCTCTATAAGACTGCTCGGAGGTGTTCCTTGTGTCCTTAATCACTTCTAGAGTATATTAGAATATCATCGATGAAAACCATCACAAACTTATCCAAGAACTCCATGAACACCTTATTCATCATATGCATGAAAAAGCGGGGGCATTTGTGAGACCGAATGACATCATCGTATATTCATAGAGATCATAGCGGGTAGTGAACGCGGTCTTAGGAATATCTTCCTTCTTGATCTTCAATTGATGATATCTGGTCCTTAAATCAATCTTGGAAAATACTTTGCACCACTGAGCTGATCAACCAAATCATCAATCCTTGGTAGTGGGTATTTGTTCTTGATAGTGACATCGTTCAACTGACGGTAGTCCATGCACATTATGAGACCACCCTCTTTCTTGTCTACAAATATTGCAAGTGATCCCCATGGTGACGAACTTGGGTGGATATATCCTTTCTGTGGCATCTCATCCAACTGCTTCTTTAATTCCACGAGTCCGGAGGAAGGCATCCGATAATACTTTTTGTACAATGGTGAAGTCCCAGGTACAAGATCAATTGCATACTCAAGCTCTCTGTCTGGAGGCATTCCAGGTAATTCTTCGGGGAATACGTCGGGAATATCACTGACCACAGGAATCAGATCCAATTCTTCAGCTACCCGCAGTAAAGACCATCTCCCTTTTGGGTATACCTTTGCGAGCAATACATTTTATGGTTCGGCCTTCCCGATTTGTCAGGGTAACTTCTCGGGTCGCACAATTTATGCATACTTGATATTGAGTCAACCAGTTCATTCCCAAAATAATATCCAACTTGGCAGACTCGATGACTAACAAAGTGGTTGGAAAATGGACTCCCTTTATATAAATTTCCAAATTTTTGCAGACTAGATGGATTTTGATGACGGATCCCGGGGATTGAACCAGCATACTTTTTCCCAAAAGCAAGCAAGAAAATTTGTTTTGGGCACGAAACCCCGAGAAATAAAAGAGTGGGAAGCCTAGAGTCAAATAAAATTATTGCAGGTATGTTATTAACGAAAAACATACCAATGACGACTTCGGGGTTTTCCATGGCTTCTTCTGCGGAGAGGTTATGAACTCGCCCTTGGACGAGCTTCTGAGTATGATATGGCCCCATGTGATTGACTTTCGGCCGGAACGGGGCATTTGACTGCTTGGGACACTACCTGGTATAATGTACGATCAGGCCACAATTAAAGCAGGCGTTGTTGCGCTGACACTCTTTGTGCACTGGGTTGGTCATGACATTCTTGACTTGGGTAGTGGTCTTGTTCACATTCTGCTGCCAATTTAGTTTATACTCCACTTGAGTCTGTTGGCAGGTACGTGCCTTCTTAATGGGCTGTCCGCCCTTCTTCAGCTCAAATTTACGCTTGTGGTTGTTATTTGCGGGTCGGTTGTCTTGCACACGCTTGTACTCTCTTTCTGCAATGAGGGCCTTATTCACCAGAGACTGAAAATTTGGAAAGTCGAACATGCAGAGAGCACTCCTGAGGTGTTGATTTAATCTTCCAAGGAACTTGTCAATTTTTCTTTCTTCCGTGGCCACATCATAGAGGGAATAACAAGCCAGATGGTTGAACTTGTGCAAATATTCGCTTACTGACAAACTCCCTTGAGTGAGACCAAGAAATTTGCGTTGCTTGACCTTCATGATACGAGCTGGAATATGATATTAGAGAAATTGGTCCTTGAAATTAGTCCAAGTAATTTCTTCTCCCGCAGGCCACAGAGCTTTAGCATTATCCCACCATATAGCAGCGGCTCCTTCAAGATAGTGGGCAGTAAACTAAACCTTGTTAGCTTCATCAGTGCGAGCAATCTCAAGTTTATTATCAATGGTTCACAACCAATCATCTGCTTCCAATGGGTCAACCACTTGACTGAAACTGGGAGGCTTAGTCCTTTGAAAATCTGACAACTTGGAGTGATGGCCATTTTGATTTCCATTCTTCCCAACAATAGCTTGCACACTTTTTAACAGCTCAATCAGATCATTGTTCCTTCTTTCCTCAACATGCACATAAATTGTTCAGTGGAGGGTGGATTTGGCGGTGGAGGCGGTGGTTGCGGATAAGGCTCGGGGAAGTGTCCTGCCTGTCTTGCTGAACGACGAACAAGGACATCCTCACAAGCATGCGTGATGCTGCCTCCCCGCATCATCCTACTGTTTATTTTTTCCAATAAGAGCAGCCATGATGAGAAACATCCAATCATGGGAAGAAAAGCTAGCGACAAACCCGTAAAAGCGAATGAATCGAAAAACACGGCGATCAAATAAAAAGTTCCAACATAATTATACATAGATTCATACATGAACGGTAAACATCATGACGGGTGCGACTACTCGCATACATTCATCATGGGTCATACAACTACATACGTACATCACATGACCACTGCTGATACTCAGACGCTCTAAGAATCTGCTGGTGCTACCGGATCCACTCCTGAGTCAGACCGAGATCCTGAACTGACCACACCAATTCAAACCTCCGGGTTAAAGGTAACGCGATGACGCTGCCTTGAGGGCTCTCCCTCAAGGGTAGGTGCGGTATGAGAAGGGATCATGGGAGCTGCGGGGGTAGCAAGAAGAGACACCCACTCAACAGGAGCACTGTGTGGTTTCACCGTCGAGGTGCCCGAGCTACTCGTGGGAGTAACCGGAGAAATAGGCGAGCTAGAACTAGGTACAATATAAGGAGTAAATCCCATAGAAGGTGGAGTAGGGTAGGATCTAGCGGCGGCTAAAGTAGATCGAGCACGATTCAGCTCTCGGGCCAACTCATGAATCAGAAGATAACTAGCAGTGATGTATCGAGAAAGGTGGCTAGGGTCACTATCAGACGCTGAATCAACGGAATGAAAGTGAACACGGCCATCATCGTGCAGGGATGGGTAGAAAGAAAAACCTGGGTGGTTCTGCATTCGAGTCTCAGCATAGCGTAACTTAACAAGAATCTCGAATGCAGCATGCTGGACGGCCTGAGCAACGGTGGATGCATAACCACTCCAAGAGGTACGAGTGTAAGAACCCGCTGACGAACTGGTGCACAAAGTAACCACGATGTGATACTCATACACGGAGTTGGCTAGAAGCTCCCGGTACACCTGATATGCTAGATCGTCACCATGAGGGTACAATCGACGCCACACGCTATGAAGGAGATGCGGATAAGTGTAGGGCATCAGCTGCAACTGACATGGATACAATACCGGAGCCATCTACAATCACAACCATTAACCGGTTAGAAATAACAATAAGTCTAATGCATGCAATGCAGCGCAGCATCCAGATGCAAATACTAACGGCATTCAGTTAGCATCTAACTAATGTTTACTTCGCGTGTCGGGGTCTAGCGTGTCCTACAGTCAGTGCGGCTCTAATAACAAGTGTTGTGGCACCCTGTCTCAGAGGGACCGGTTTACCTTGCATTTCCAACCCAGAGATCATGTGTTCTGGCAATACACAACATCTTGGTACAGAAATCACCGCTTTATTGAAACTAGCATAAGCATAGTGTGACATTACATCAAGTAGCAAGGCCAAGCGGCACACTCAGTGCGGCTGAACAATATGTACATTATTTAGTGAACATAAAGGGAACTCGAGCACAACTTCTACACGACAGCGGAACAACGACGTAGCGGGACTCCATAGCATAGGGACACCGATGTGGACACGGTCTAGACACGGCAGCACTCCGATCCAGTTAGATTTTCCTAAAATCTGGCATAACACGCTAGGTCAGTACATTGAATGTACATGAAAGCTCACAGCAAACAAAACCATAATGACAAACAATATCATGACATTTAAGCAAGTTCAATGCAAATATCAACATGCTACTCATGTAGTGACCAAATTTGTGCATTGAGTCACTCGGACTCTCTTACCAACAGATTGCCTCGCAACCGAAAAGTGATCATGACGGATCACGAACAGAAACACACTTGGTTCAAAAGGTTACCTAGTAAATGAACAGTGATCACTTCTGAATCACAAGTAATACCACAACAGTTAGTCTCACTGAGATCATCAAGATTCAACCAGTCCAATGCAAATAACTTAGTGTGCAAGATTCATTTATGAAAGTTGATCCATGGTGTGACTTACTTATGAACTGGGCCCTTATCCATGGGCGCGACTATCAATAGATTAATACACTCTGTAGAGGTAGCACACTTTACCCACACCACGAAACTCATGGCCTCGCACTCTCATTCGGGTGGACCAACGACATTCCGACAGAACCCTCCCATTGCCATGACACTCTTATGGCCATTCCGACCACTTCCCCACTGGTATTAGTCATGGGTGACCGAGCATACCAAAGGCAAAAGAATCACCATCGTGGCAAATAAACAGTCCCAAACGGGGACAAGGTACCATAACAACAACAGGTCCACAAGGTTATGTCTGCTTACCGGGCCAGGGTAACGCACGCCCATAACCTTCACTTGTTGGAGGCACCGACAAGAGGCATGACAACAGAACGACTAATGGCCTCCCCATACTAAGGCAAATGTCGTTGCACTTGTCAGCCCGATTCAGCGGCACCATGACCCGACCAACTTTAAGTTCAAGTTGAATTATCATCAGGTTTAACTTGAAAATAAAAATGCTCGAGTCATAGCATGCCATGCTTATGCAACCATGCATCATATATCACTTAACAATAACAGATCAACCTTATTCAAAGTTCTACTTGCACAAACTCAACTTTCAACATTTCTAGTCCTTTCCTACTGGTTATTTCTACTCATCACTTTAGTTGGCATTTATCAAATAAAACTCATTTTGCATATACTAAAAATAGTACTCATGATCATAATACCGTAGTCATGACAAAATTTACTTAGATCAATGCTACGTCTTGAGCTTGCGTTGGTTTTCCTTGAAGAGGAAAGGGTGATGCAACATAGTAGCGTAAGTATTTCCCTCAGTTTTTGAGAACCAAGGTATCAATCCAGTAGGAGGCTCCTCACAAGTCCCGCGCACCTACACAAACAAACAAAGAACTCGCAACCAACGCAATAAAGGGGTTGTCAATCCCTTCACGGCCACTTGCGAAAGTGAGATCTGATAGAGATAATATGATAAGATATTTTTTTGGTATTTTATGATATTGATTGGAAAAGTAAAGATGCAAATAAAAGTAGATTGAAAGCTTATATGATAAGAGATAGACCTAGGGGCCATAGGTTTCATTCTGTTTGGACTCCGTTTGATATTCCTTTTCTTTGATATACTGAAATACGCAAAAAAACAGCAATTCGGGCTGGGCCTCCAGTTAGTAGGTTAGTCCCAAAAATGATATAAAAGTGTAAAGTAAAGCCCATAAACATCCAAAACGGGTAATATAATAGCATGGAACAATAAAAAATTATAGATACGTTGGAGACGTATCAAGCATCCCCAAGCTTAATTCCTGCTCGTCCTCGAGTAGGTAAATGATAAAAACAGAATTTTTGATGTGGAATGCTATGTAGCATAATTCTCAATGTAGTTTTCTTTATTGTGGCATGATTGTTCAGATCCAAATGATTCAATATAAAAGCTTATGAAACATAAAAATGATAATACTTCGAAGCATACTAACAAACAATCATGTCCTATCAAAATAGCATAGCCAAAGAAAGCTCATCCCTACAAAATCATATAGTTAGGCCATGCTTCATCTCTATTACACAAAATACTCCCCTTATGCATAACCCCGATGACGAGCCGAGCAATTGGTTCATACTTTTTAACGCGCTTCAACCTTTTCAATTCTTACGCAATACATGAGCGCAAGCCATGGACATACCAATATGTGTGGTATATGGTGGTTATGAGCACAAGGAGGGAGAAGATAGTCTCGCATCAACTAGGCATATTAACGGGCTATGGAGATGCCCATTAATAGATATCAATGTGAGTGAGTAGGGATTGCCATGCAACAGATGCACTAGAGCTATAAATATATGAAATCTCAACAAAAGAAACTAAGTGGGTGTGCATCCAACTTGCTTGCTCACGAAGACCTAGGGCATTTTGAGGAAGCCCATCATTGGAATATACAAGCCAAGTTCTATAATGAAAAATTCCCACTAGTATATGAATGTGACAACATAAGAGACTCTCTATCATGAAGACCATGGTGCTACTTCGAAGCACAAGTGTGGAAAAGAGATAGTAGCATTGTCCCTTCTCTCTTTTCTCTCATTTTTTCTTTTCTCTTTTTTTGGTGGGCTTCTTTGGACTCTTTTTTTATGGGCTTCTTTGGCCTCTTTTATTTTTATAAAGTCTGAAATCTCATCCTGACTTGTGGGGGAATCATAGTCTTCATCGTCCTTTCCTCACTTGGGACAATGCTCTAATAATGAAGATCATCACACTTTTATTGATTTACAACTCAAGGATTACAACTCAATACTTAGAACAAAATATGACTCTATGTGAATGCCTCCGGTGGTATACCGCCGAGATATGCAATAAATCAAGAGTGACATGTATGAAAAAATTATGAAGGTGGCCTTGCCACAAATACTATGTCAACTACATGATCATGCAAAGAGCAATATGACAATGATGGAGCGTGTCATAATAAACGGAACGGTGGAAAGTTGCATAGCAATATATCTCAGAATGGCTATGGAAATGCAATAATAGGTAGGTATGGTGTCTGTTTTGAGGAAGGTAAATAATGGGTTCATAATACCGGTGAAAGTTGCGCGGCACAATAGAGGCTAGCAAAGTGGAAGGGTAAGTGTTCGTATGTCCACGAACTCACATTAGTCATAAAGAACTCATATACTTATTGAAAAAATTTATTAGCCCTCGAAGCAAAGTACTACTACGCATGCCCTTAGAGGGAGAGATTGGTAGGAAATGACCATCGCTCGTCCCTGACTGCCATTCATAAGGAAAGCACTCAAACAGCACCCCATGCAACAAATTTGTCACACAACTTTTATCATACATGCATGCTATGGGACTTGGCAACTTCAACACAAGTATTTCTCAATTTCATAATTACCCAACTAGCATGACTCTAGCATTATTACCTTTATATCTCAAAACAATTATCAAGCATCAAATTGATCATAGTTTAATGCACTTTCTATGATAGTTTTTATTATACCGAACTTGGATGCTCACCATTCTAGGACCAATTTTATAACCATAGAAAATACCATGCTGTTCTAAGAAACTCTCAAAATAATATAAGTGAAGCATGAGAGATTAACAATTTCTACAAAATTAAGCCACCACCGTGCTCTAAAAGATATAAGTGAAGCACTAGAGCAAAAATTATCTAGCTCAAAAGATATAAGTGAAGCACATAGAGTATTCTAATAAATTTCAAATCAAGTATTTCTCTCCCAATAGGTGTGTACAGCAAGGATGATTGTGGTAAACTAAAAAGCAAATACTAATATCATACACGACGCTCCAAGAAAAACACATATCATGTGACGAATAAAAATATATCTCCAAGTAAAGTTACCGATAGACGAAGACGAAAGAGGGGATGCCTTCCGGGGCATCCCCAAGCTTAGGCTTTTACCACCCTTTATTCCATAGTCCATCAAATCTTACCCAAAACTTGAAAACTTCACAACACAAAACTCAACAGGAAATCTCATAAGCTCCGTTAGTGCAAGAAAGAAAAACCACCACATAAGGTACTGTAATGAACTCATTCTTTATTTATATTGGTGTTAAACCTAATATATTCCAACTTATCTATGGTTCATACCCCTACATACTAGCCATAGATGCATCAAAATAAGCAATCAACACACAAAAAACAGAATCTGTGAAAAACAGAACAGTCTGTAGCAATCTGTAACTTTCGGTTACTTCTGGAACTCAAAAATCCTACCAAAATAGTACGTACTAGGCAATTTGGCTATTGATCTACAGCAAAAAGAATCAACGCAAAATCACCTTTCTGTGATTTATTGTATTATTTCTCGTGAGCGCAAAGTTTCTGTTTTTCAGCAGAATCAAATTAACTTTCACCCAAGGTTATCCTATAGGTTCTACTTGGCACAAACACTAATTAAAGCAAGAAAACACATCTAAACAGATTGTAGATGAATTATTTATTACTAAACAGAAAAAAAAATCAAGGAACCAAAATAAAATTGGGTTGCCTCCCAACTAGCGCTATTGTTTAACGCCCCAAGCTAGGCATAAAAGCAAGGATAGATCTAAGTAGTGCCATCTTTGGCACTTGATTCATAAGTAGCTCGCATGATAGATTCATAAGGTAATTTGACTTTCTTTCTGGTAAAGTGCTCCATGCCTTTCCTTAATGGAAATTGGAATCTAATATTCCCTTCCTTCATATCAATAATCGCACCAATTGTTCTAAGGAAAGGTCTACCAAGAATAATAGGACATGAAAGATTGCAATCTATGTCAAGAACGATAAAATCTACGGGCACATAGTTCCTATTTGCAATAATAAGAACATCATTGATCCTTCCCATAGTCTTTTTAATGGTGGAATCCGCAAGGTGCAAATTTAAAGAGCAATCATCAAATTCATGGAAACCTAGAATATCACATAAAGTTTTCGGAATTGTGGAAACACTAGCACCCAAATCACACAAAGCATAACACTCATAATCTTTAATTTTAATCTTTATAGTAGGTTCCCACTCATCATTAAGTTTTCTAGGTATAGAAATTTCCAAATTAAGTTTTTCATCATAATATTGCATCAAGGCATCAACAATATGTTTGGTAAAGGCTTTATTTTGACTATAAGCATGAGGTGAATTCAACACGGATTGCAACAAGGAAATACAGTCAACTAAACAACAATTATCATAATTTCTTGAAATCCAAGATAGTAGGTTCAATGCTATTTAAAGTCTTGACCTCACCAATCCCACTTTTACAAAATTTAGCATCAAGATCTAAAAACTCTGAATCATTGGGACGCCTTTTAACTAAAGTTCACTCATCTCCAGTCCCATCATTATCAAGATTCATATTGCAAAACAAAGATTTAATAGGGGACACATCAATAACTTTTAGACCTTCATCATTATTTTCATGGAAACTAGAAGAACACGCTTTAACAAAGCAATCTTTCTTAGCACGCAATCTAGCGGTTCTTTCTTCGCACTCATCAATGGAAATCCTCATAGCTTTGAGAGACTCATTTATATCATGCTTAGGAGAAGTAGATCTAAGTTTCAAAGAATCAACATCAAGCGATAGTCTATCAATGTTCCTAGCCAAATCATCAACTTTAAGCAATTTTTCTTCAAACAAGGCATTAAAATTCTTTTGAGAGACCATAAATTCTTTCACACTATTTTCAAAATCAGAGGACATCTTATTAAAATTACCGTAAGAATTATTGTAGGAATTTCCATAATTATTAGAGGAATTACTATGGAACGGTCTAGAATTAAAGTTTCCTCTATAAGCATTATTACCAAAATTATTCCTACCAACAAAATTCACATCCATAGATTCATTATTATTCTCAATCAAAGTAGACAAAGGCATATCATTGGGATCAATAGGAGCACTCTTAGTAGCAAACAATTTCATAAGTTCATCCATCTTTCCACTCAAAACATTAATTTCTTCTATAGCATGCACTTTTTTACTAGTAGATCTTTCGGTGTGCCATTGAGAATAATTAGCCATAATATTATCAAGGAGTTTAGTAGCTTCTCCTAAGGTGATTTCCATAAACGTGCCTCCCGCGGCCGAATCTAAAAGATTTCTAGAAGCAAAATTCAATCCGGCATAAATTTTTTGTATGATCATCCATAAAGTCAAACCATGAGTAGGGCAATTGCGAATCATCAATTTCATTCTTTCCCAAGATTGGGCAACATGCTTATGATCAAGTTGTTTAAAATTCATAATATCGTTCCTAAGAGAGATGATTTTAGCGGGAGGAAAATACTTAGAGATAAAAGCATATTTGCACTTATTCCATGAATCAATACTATTTTAGGCAAAGACGAGAACCAAATTTTGGCACAATCTCTAAGTGAAAACGGAAATAACTTCAATTTAACAATATCATTATCTGTATCTTTCTTATTTTTCATCTCACACAAATCAACAAAGTGGTTTAGATAGGTAGCGGCATCTTCACTAGGAAGGCCGGAAAATTGATCTTTCATAACAAGATTTAGCAAAGCAGCATTGATTTCACAAGACTCAACATCATTAAGAGGAGCAATCGGAGTACTAAGGAAATCATTATTATTGGTATTGGACAAATCACACAATTTGGTATTATCTTGCGCCATCGCGACAAGCAATCCAACACACAAGCAAACAAAAAGGCAAGCGAAAGAGAGAGGAGATTGGGAAAGAGAGGGTGAATAAAATGGCAAGGGTGAAGTGGGGGAGAGGAAAACGAGAGGCAAATGGCTAATAATGTAAATGCGAGGGAGATGAGTTTGTGACGGGTACTTGGTATATCTTGACTTGAGCGAAGACCCCCCCCCCCCCCCCCCGCGGCAACGGCACCAGAAATCCTTCTTGCTACATCTTGAAGTTGCATTGGTTTTCCTTGAAGAGGAAAGGGTGATGCAGCATAGTAGCATAAGTATTTCCCTCTATTTTTGAGAACCAAGGTATCAATCCAGTAGGAGGCTCCTCACAAGTCCCGCGCACCTACACAAACAAACAAATAACTTGCAACCAACACAATAAAGGGGTTTCCAATCCCTTCACAGCCACTTGCGAAAGAGAGATCTGATAGAGATAATATGATAAGATAAATATATTTTTGGTATTTTATGATATAGATTGGAAAAGTAAAGGTGCAAATAAAAGTAGATTGAAAGCTTATATGATAAGAGATAGACCCGGGGGCCATAGGTTTCATTCCGTTTGGACTCCGTTTGATATTCCTTTTCTTCGATATACTGAAATAGGCAAAAAAAAACAGCAATTCGGGCTGGGCCTCCGGTTAGTAGGTTAGTCCCAAAAATGATATAAAAGTGTAAAGTAAAGCCCATAAACATCCAAAATGGGTAATATAATAGCATAGAACAATAAAAAATTATAGATACGTTGGAGACCTATCAATGAACTACTCAAGCTATATCTCACTAGTTCAAGCATTCATTTCTATTAACTAAGCATTTTGGTCATGACAAACTAAATAACACAAGCATCATTTATTTTTAATATTATTTGCAATGAATATCATATAAATTCAAGTAGAAAATCATAGATACTGCTAAAACACCATGACAATGTTGTTGTGGCTTTCCTTAGTGCAGAGGAGCTTCACACTCCTCCTGGATGCCTTCAAGACAAGCTTCACCTTCTGAAAATAAATAAAATGACAAAAAGAAAATATCAAGAACACTTCTGAAAATTACCAGAAATTCTAGGCAGCAAGAAAAAATCCCATCTAGGGTGTGCTGCTAGGATTTTCTAGTAAGAACAGAATGAAAAAGAATCAACTCATTTGGACTTGTAGAATAAAAGTTACAGCTAGTCAAAGTTCTGTTCAAATTTGAACTAAATTTGAATTAAAAAGAAAAACCAGGGGGTGACGTCGAAGGCGTAAACCGCCAGGGTGCCACCACTCATACCGCTTTGGGCGTGGCCTGAGTGGCTGATAGTGGGCCCGAGCTATCAGGTCAGAGGGAGAGAGAGAGAGAGAAACAGAGGCGGGCGGCGTGGCGACGTCGCTTTCTCCAGCGAGGAGTACCCGGCGACGAGATCTAGAGGGATAGGATTGAAGAGGAGATCGAGGCGCATCTGCCCGTACCCGTAGCATGGCTAGGGGTGGCCGGACAGGGTCGGAACGGAGCTCTCCAGTGGTGGCAGCGGGCGGGGGTCGTCGGAGATGGTGGTTCCGGTGACGCAGGGCTAGTCCAGCAGCTCCAACAGCACCAGCACGCACCAGTGGATCACCACAAACACGCCGGAGTGGTCAGTTGAGCTCGAGCGGCTCTGGAGAGGGAGGGGGTAGAGGACTAGGATTTTTGGCAAGCTCGGGGTGGGGACGGCGACCAGAGGCCTGCCCGGCCGGGCTGTGGCTTTCTACGGGTGTCTGGAGATGTCCTGAGTGTGTGTGTGTGTGTGTGTGAAGAGAAACGAGCTCGGGCAAGCTCTATTTATAGGCGAGCCGAGGCGGGGATCGAGAGCTCGCCGGAGTTCTCTAGAGCTTCACCCGGTGACGAATGGCGTCAGCAAGAGGGGGAAAGACGCTGGAGATCATGCAGGGGCTATAGGCGAGCTGCGACAAGCACAAGAGTGTGATACGCGACGAGCATAGGGGCTCGGGCACCCTGTTGCCTTGGCCGCATTGTGCCCATGCTCATTGCGGCGAGCTTTGGCGTCGACGAGCGCCAGGGTGTAGTTATGAGGGCTCAAACGAAGATGGTGGTGCGGTTTGGCAAGGTGCTCCGGCTTGGGTAGCGAGCACGCGTGAAACAGAGGAGTTGGCACCACGCAGAGCGCTTCGGATGCATGCCAACCCCCTTGGACGAACGTGGTCACCGCGTGAACTATGGCATCAGGTGGAGCTAAGCACAAACACCATGTCTGGCAGTTAGTCCTTAGTGGTTTTAGTTGTTTTGCATGTTTGGCTGGAACACAGGTGCACTGTGGGAGTGCCTATCTTCCTAGCAAGTTTCTGGATAGAAACTGTGAGCTTTATTGAGAAAAATCTAGTGAGAGTTAAGGGTTGTGCTTTGGGGTTTAGTGATCTCTTAGGAAGGTAATCAAGCTCAGAAAAGATCAACTTGTTGTGCAAAGTGATCATTCTGTCCAGAACAGAAATGATTTTATGTAGCAAAAATATTATAAAATGTTATGAAATATTTTTGCTCAGGAAGGAGCACTACGGTTCAAAGAATATTTGTAAATTTATTCGGGATTTTGAGCAAGAAATCTAGGGGTTGCTTTGGAGCATACTTCTCTGAAGTGATTTTCATGGAGGAAAATGAATATTTTTCTTTTATGAAAAATATTCATTGGGCTTTTCTAGGAGTTTTTTAGAGAAGAAAAGGTGAGTTAGAGGTGGACGGGTCACTTGGGTGAAAATCAAGGGTAGGCCCAAGTGTTCAGGTCCATTTTAATTGATTCAAAACTACAAATCCAAAGCAAATGCAACTGAAAGTCCACAAAAAGAGAGAAGGCAAAATCTAGGCTGTCGCAGGGTTAGCTAACCACTAAGGATGAAAAACTTCAATGATGAACCCTGCTGCCAAGAGCCGGGCCACTGATACGTCTCCAATGTATCTATAATTTTTGATTGTTCCTGCTATTATATTGCCTGTTTTGGATGTTTATGGGCTTTACTTTACACTTTTATATCATTTTTGGGACTAACCTACTAACATGTAGAATCGTTTCGATCTACTTGTTGCGGACATGATGCCTATATACATGATCATGCCTAAATATTCTCATAACTATGCACTTTTCTATCAATTGCTCGACAGTAATTTGTTCACCCACCATAATAATTATGCTATCTTGAGATAATCCATGAGTGAAACCTATGGCCCTCGGGTCTATTCTCTATCGTATAAGTATCCAATCTACTTTATTTTGCAATCTTTACTTTTCAATCTATATCATTAAAATACCAAAATATTTATCTTATCATCTTATCTCTATCAGATCTCACTTTAGCAAGTGCCCGTGAAGGGATTGACAACACCTTTATCGCGCTGGTTGCGAGGTTCTTGTTTGTTTGTGTAGGCGCGTGGGACTTGGGAGGAGCCTCCTACTGGATTGATACCTTGGTTCTCAAAACTGAGGGAAATACTTACGCTACTTTGCTGCATCACCCTTTCCTCTTCAAGGGAAAAACCAACGCATGCTCAATAGGTAGCAAGAAGGATTTCTGGTGCCGTTGTCGGGGAGGTCTTCACTCAAGTCAAGACATACCAAGTACCCATCACAAACTCATCTCCCTCGCATTACATTATTTGCCATTTGCCTCTCGTTTTCCTCTCCCCCACTTCACCTTTGCCGTTTTATTCGCCCTCTCTTTTCCGTTTGCCTCTCTTTCGCTTGCCTCTCGTGTGCTCTTGTGTTAGCTTATTTATCTCTTTATCATGGCTAGTCCTGCTATCATTGTTAGTACTCCCGATCATGAAGTTCTTACTTTTAAACAAAGGGAGGGAGAAAATCTAAAAGATGCTTGGCATAGAATTTGCAATGCTCAAAATAGATCTACTAGGAAGCAATCTACTTCCGTTCTTATTCGCAATTTTTATGTAGGCATTACTCCTTGGAATAGATACATTCTTGATACCATTACCGGAGGGAATATTTTGGGTAGCCATACTTTTGATGCTTATAATGCCATGTCAGATTTGTTCAGTCCACCACCTGTTTTGGTTAACGGAACTGTTTTAACTTTAGAACATGTGATGCAAAAGCTTGAAATTATTGAAAATAAAGTTGCTACTGCCAAGTTAATCGAAAATTTGGAACAAAAGATCCACAATCAAATTACTCAATATGGATCTAAGGTTGGAGTTACTTTGAATTTTTTTATGGAGAAGGAACCTATAGTTAATGAAAGGATAGAACAAGGTTCCACAAGAATCGGTAAACTTGAGGATATTATTACTAATTTAGGGTCTGCCTTTTCATCCATGAAAAATACTCCAACTCCTCTTACAAAAATTTCCAAATTAATGTATGTTCCTAAAAATAAGGGTGAATCTTCTAGTAAGGAAAAGGCGGATCTCAAATCAATAAGTGTTCATTCCAATTGCTTTACACTTATTAAGGAACCTTTTGCTACAAACGAATTTCTTGATTTTTTGCCTAAGAGTTTAATCATTACTAAAAATAAAGAAACTCCTATGGGTTGTAAGTGTTCTATTGAAGAATTGAATGCCAAAGATGGCAATACTTAGATCTATTCTCGCTTGTATGCCTAGCTAGGGGCGTTACGCATGTTGGGAGGCAACCCAATTTTATTTTTGTTGCTTTCTTTTTGTTCCTGTTTAGTAACAAATAATTCATCTAGCCTCTGGTTATATGTGGTTTTATGTTTTAATTAGTGTTTGTGCCAAGTAGAACTTATAGGATCATCTTGGGTGAAAGTTAATTTGATTCTGCTGAAAAACGGGAACTTTTGCACTCACGAGAAAAAATTCAATAAATCACGGAAACGTGATTTTGAGTTGATTCTTCTTGCAGTAGATCAATAGACAAATTACCTAGGACTTCCTATTTTGGTAGGATTTTTAGGGTTCCATAAGTATTGGAAAGTTACAGATTGCTACAGACTGTTCTGTTTTTGACAGATTCTGTTTTTCGTGTGTTGTTTGCTTATTTTGATGAATCTATGGCTAGTATCGGGGGGTATGAACCATAAAGAATTTGGAAAACAGTAGGTTTAACGACAATATAAATAAATAATGAGTTCATTACAGTACCTTAAGTGGTGGGTTTTCTTTCTTGCACTAACGGAGCTCATGAGATTTCCTGTTGAGTTTTGTGTTGTGAAGTTTTCAAGTTTTGGGTAAAAATTTGATGGACTATGGAATAAGGGGTGGCAAGAGCCTAAGCTTGGGGATGCCCATGGAACCCCAAGATATTCAAGGACTACCAAAAGCCTAATCTTGGGGATGCCCTGAAAGGCATCCCCTCTTTCGTCTTCGTATATCGGTAACTTTACTTGGAGCTATATTTTTATTTACCACATGATATGTGTGGAGCGTCTTGTATGATACGAGTCTTTGTTTTTTTGTTTACCACAATAATACTTTCTGTAAACACCTTTTGGGAGAGACTCACATGATTCGGAATTTATTAGAATACTCTATGTGCTTCACTTATATCTTTTGAGCTATGCAGTTTTGCTCTAGTGCTTCACTTACATCTTTTTAGAGCACGGTGGTGATTTTGTTTTGTAGAAATTATTGATCTCTAATGCTTCACTTATATTATTCTGAGAGTCTTTTAGAACAGCATGGTATTTTCTATGGTTATAAAATTGGTCCTAGAATGGTGGGCATCCAAGTTGGATATAATAAAAACTATCATAAGAAGTGAATTGAATACTATGATCAAGTTGATGCTTAATAATTGTTTTGAGATATGAAGGTGGTAATATTAGAGTCATGCTATTTGATGTAATTGTGAATTTAAGAAATACTTGTGTTGAGGTTTGCAAGTCTCGTAGCATCGCATTGGTTGCGAGGTTCTTGTTTGTTTGTGTAGGCGCGTGGGACTTGGGAGGAGCCTCCTACTGGATTGATACCTTGTTTCTCAAAACTGAGGGAAATACTTATGCTACTTTGCCGCATCACCCTTTCCTCTTCAAGGGAAAAACCAACGCATGCCCAAGAGGTAGCAGCCACCTCTTCAACAATTGCCTTGCGCCTCTCTTCATTAAAATGACGAAGAAATTGCTTGACCGGTTTAAACTTTGGATCCACATTAAGAGTGTGCTCAGCGAGTTCCCTCGGTACACCTGGCATGTCAGAAGGTTTCCATGCAAGATGTCCCGGTTCTCATGGGTGAACTCGATGAGCACGCTTTCCTATTTTGGATCCGTATTAGCACTAGTGTTGAACTGCTTGGACGAGTTGCCAGGCACAAAATCAACCAACTTAGTGTCATCTACCGATTTAAACTTCAACAAGGGGTCATTTTCTGTAGTTGGCTTCTTCAAAGGTGTCATGTCCGCCGGGTCAACATTGTCTTTGTAAAACTTCAACTCCTTAGTGGCATAGGCGACTCAGCATACGCAGCATCATCTTCTTCACAGTCTAGAGCAATCTTCCTATCACCATGCATAGTAATGGTGCCCTTATGACCCGACATTTAAGCTGCAAATAAACATAACATGGTCGCGCCATAAACTTGGTGTAAGCCGGCCGCCCGAACAAAGCATGGTACGGGCTTTTGATCTTAACCACTTCAAAAGTCAATTTATCAGCTTTGGAATCATGGTAATCTCCAAAGGCCACCTCTAGAGTTATCTTACCCACTGGATACGCCAACTTACCGAGCACCACACCATGGAAAACAGTAGAAGATGTCTTAAGATCCTTTTCATTCAAATTCGTACGACTAAAAGTCTCATAGTAAAGGATATTGATGCTATTGCCCCCATCCATGAGCACCTTTGTAAGCTTGTACCCTCCTACCTAAGGAGCAACTACAAACGCCAATTGACCAAGATTGTCAACCCGAGGTGGGTGATCCTCCCGGCTCCATACAATAGGCTGCTCAGACCACCTCAAATAACGAGGCACCACCGGCTTAACTGAGTTCACCGCCCTATTATGAATTTTCTGATCTCGCTTGCACAGATTTGTGGTGAACACATGATATTGACCACTATTCAGCTGCTTTGGATTGCTCTGATAACCCGACTGCTGCTATTGATTTCCTTGGCCAGATTGCTGATTAAAACCACCTTGATTGCCTTGGCCCTGAAACCAGAGCTTGAACCGCCGCCTCTGAAACCAGGTCCATGAGAGCTGGAACCTGAACCGTCCTGCGGACCATGATTGTTCTGGAAAAAATTAGAATTTCTATACTCCCTCATGATGAAGCAATCTTTCAACAGATGACTGGCCGGCTTATCCTGGGTTCCATGCTTTGGGCAAGGCTGATTCATCATGGCCTCCAAGTTAAATTTCGGCCCTCCAAACTGGGGTGCTGGCGTTTTCCCCTTACGACGCCGGTTATTACTTTGTGTGTTGGTTTTAGCCATGAAGTCTAAACCGCCGTCCACCTTACGCTGACCATTTCCACCTTGACTCGCCGTGTTATGCCGTCCCTTTGAATTGACACTCTTCTTCCCTTTCCCAGTCTTCTCCTCATCAGACTCAAGGTCTTTAGTGCTATCAGAGTCGGCATACTTGACGAGAGCCGCCATGAGCTCCCCCATATCATTGCAATTATGCTTAAGCCGCCCCAATTTCTACTTAAGGGGAAGAAAATAGCAATTTTTCTCCAACATCAGGATTGCTGAACTAGCGTTGTTACTATTCGATGAGTGTATAATAGCTGAGATCCGGTGCACCCAATTTGTTGTTCACTCACCTTCACCTTGGATGCAAGAGTCCAAATCCAGAATCGACATAGGCTGCTTGCATGTATCCTTAAAATTTTGAATAAATCGCTTTTTCAACTCCGCCCATGCCCCGATGGAATTAGCGGGCAGCCCTTTCAACCAAGTACAAGCCGACCAATCTAACATCATGATGAAATACTTAGCGCATGCAACATCACTAACATCCAACATCTCCATAGCCATCTCATAGCTCTCAGTCCAAGCCTCTGGGGGCCGATCGGCCATGTAATTAGGCACCTTGCGAGGGCCATTGAAATCCTTAGGCAAGCGCTCATTGCATAGAGCCGACACTAAACATGGCACGCCCAAAGTTCTAGAGGTCACTCCTGCCTCGACAGACGCTGACGGGTAAACCGAAGATTGTTGTTGAGCTGCCAGCTCCGCCTCATGCCGCACTCTGCCCTGGTACACCAAAGTCTAAGTGTCATTACCTGCGTGCGGCTGGTCAGGACGATGAGGTTGATTGCGGTGCTGCTCACTACTCGATACAGGCAGCTCATCAATGTGCCTGCTATATCTCCGGCTTGGACGTGGGGTTGAGTGAATCCGATCGCGACTGTATGAATAAGCCGCCTGTTGAGCCACTATTGTCTGAAGAAGTTATCCGGCTCTCCGTATTTCCATCGCCACTGGTGACTCATCCTGAACCGGGAGAGCCGCCAATCGAGTAGCCGCAACTATCATGTTATCCAAAGGATTAGAAAAATGACCCGGGGGTGTCGGAACATGTTGAGGAGGGGTCAAATTCAAACGGGGGGGGGGGGGGGTCTGCAACACGAGTCTGAACCGGTGCTCCAGCCACCGGCGCCTCAACAGCCCGATCCACACCAGGCGGGTTACTGGTTCCTGCACCAGGTGTGTTGAAAAGGTTCCTCGCATCAGAAACTAGGGGTAAACGACTCACATGCATTCTGTTAAATACAGCGTTTAATGTTTCTCGGTCCAAGCTCAAGCGAAAGTTCTCTGCTTGAAGCCGTTCTGCCTCCCTCTCTAAGGCGGCTTGCTCCATCGCCATCCGGATGTTCTCAGTGTTTACATCTTCCTTAGCTTGGGCTATCTCATCACGTAACTTTGCAACGTCCACTTATGTTGAGTTTGGTTCGCTGGGGTCACCTCCGCCGTTAACAATCTTGCCAGAGCATCCAACAAATCAGATAAAACTTGAGCCGGTGGGTGCACATGGCCTCTTGCCCCGGCCGCCGTTGTTGTCACTGAACCGGAGATCATTGCCACCACAGTTGAAGAATTCTGCCCTGGCTGTGTACCGGCCATGAAGATTGTAACTCGGTTTGGCGACTTGTAGGGGTCCGGAATACTGTCACCATCGGAACAGCCCCCAAGCCCACCATCTTGAATCTGATACATGGGATTGGTCCCGCAGGTTGAGGACTCATTGCCTGAATAGATGACCGTCTCACCACCAGATTCAGATCCTCCTGCCACATCCACTCCTTGAGTAAAGCCAACAAAGTCATGCTTCGGGGCGGCTTGAACCTTGGCGGGTCGCGCGCGCTGAGCCGTCTCGATGTCGGTGCAGGTGTCTGGCTGAGCTTCCGACCAACCAATCTTGCCGATGAAGACATGAATCCCGCCGAAGGGGACCCGATACCCATACTCGATTGAGCCGGCCTTGGGGCCCAGCCTGCGTCATCGATGTAGAGTTTGCCACGATGACTCTTGGTTATCCGGCCCACAACATGTCACTTGAGCCATGTGAAGCTGCCCTTTAAGAACTCGAAACCACTGTGCGCTGGCCCCATGGTGGGCGCCAACTATCGTGGAATTGTCACGGCAGATGCCCTAGCATGAGGACTTAGGTGTGGAGCCATCGCAACGTAGTTAGCTTGAAGGGGTTAAAATGGGACAAGGGACAAAAAGAGTTTTACCCAGGTTTGGCCCCTCGCAACGAGGTAAAGGCCTACTCCTGCTTGAGGTTTGTATTGCTTCGCTTTCGATTACGAGGGAGCGAATACGCTTGACCTAGTTCTCAACTTGTTGTTTCTTTCCCTAACCCGCCACCGGGTCACCCCTTTATATGCATAGGTTGATGCCCGACGGCTTACAGAGTCCCGGCCGGCTCAGACCCAACATGTACGGCTCGGTGACAAAACTAAACCTTCATTAACATACAAGTTAAACATATGGCGGGTTATGCCCATGGGCATCAAGTCTCCTCTGGGTCATGGGCCTTCAATAAGCTTGCTTCATGAACCGCCATCTTCAACATCTTCTTGGACCTTCTCATTATGAACCGCCAGTGGTATGACCCGGCCCCTCCTGGGCGGGTCATACCCGATAGTCATATCCCCAACAATTCTCGTATAAGATTTTTTGCAGAGTTCTTGAGCACTCCGGTAGGTTTCCCTTATCTTAGTGGTACGGTAAGTAAACCAACTCCAAAAGTTTTCCAATATCAATTTTACTCCGTTTTGGAATATTTAAAAATTTAGAAAAATAAAAGTAGTCCGAATAGTGCACGAGGGGGCAACAAACCCTGGGGGCGTGCCCTACCCCCCTAGGCGCGCCTCCCAGGCTTGTGGCCACCTCGTGTGCCCTTCAGACTCCATTTTCTTGTAGGATACTCCTTTTTGGTCGGTAAAAATTCATTATATAATTTCCCAAAGGTGTTAACCACTTTACCACGACAATATCCTCTGTTTTTTAGCTATTTCTGCAGCAGATTTAGAGCAAGATGTCTTCACAAGAATTGGTCGGGGAGAGTCGGATCTCTCACCCGATACCGGACCCAAGAGCCTACATCGAGGATGATCACTTTGGGTGGTCGACAGAGGAAGAGATGAAGGCCGACCTGAAAAGAGTAGATGCTAAGGAGGAGTATCAAGAACTCACCTCTCGCCTTCAACCTGGAGCCATGCTTGAGGAACTACAGAGCTCAGCAATACCGGATTCGGTCATACCTCCCGATGCTAAATTTCTCTCTTATAATAACATGAAAAAGAGTGTTGCTTTCTCCCCCGTAGCCAAAAAACATGCATGGGTGAACAGTGCTCTAACCATCATGGACAAACTTTGTAAGGAAATAATGGATCTCAAGCAGCAAATCAATAGGCTCAAGGAGGAGAATCGCATTCTGAGAGGCATGATCGCCAGAATATCACACGACCACCTCCGAAGAAGGAGACTTGAGTATACGGGTATGGGCACTCCCCTTGGCTTTTGCCAAGCTTGGGGAGGTGCCCCAGTATCGTATCACCATCACATCTTTACCTTTATCGTTTATCTTAGTGTGATCCTTTTGGTTATATCTTGATCTAGTAGAATATGTGTTTTAGTATGATCTAGTCTTTGAGTTTTGCTTTGAGTTCCCTTTTTGTAATCGAGTGTGAGAGTTATATAATAAAGAGTAGTTTTGATTGAGGGCTTTGCTTTCTTGCTTTGATCTTGGAAAAGAAGAAAAATAATAAAATAAATAAAAGAGGATATAATAATCTTATGGAGAGTGATGACTTCACATATAACAAGTATCAATATTGAAACTTGTTGTGGGTTGACAAACATAGTGTTGGTCATTGTTGAAATTAATAGGAAGTAATAGAGAAAGAGAGGTTCACATATAAATATATTATCTTGGACATCTTTTATGATTATGAGCACTCATTAAAATATTTATATGCTAAGAAGTTGATGTTGGACAAGGAAGACAACATCATGAGTTATGTTTACTTATTTCCGAATAGAAGCTATATTGTCATGGATCCTCTAACATGTGACGCTTGCTTCCACCTCATACTAGCCAAAACAACCGCACCAAGTAGAGACACTATTTGTGCATCCAAACACCCTAAATCTAGTTTTCCCATGAGAGTCCACTATACCTACCTATGGATTGCGTAAGATCCTTCAAGTAAGTTGTCATCGGTGCAAGCAATAAAAATTTCTCCTTAAATATGTATGATCTATTAGTGTGAGGAAAATAAACCTTATACGAACTTGTGATATAGAAGAAAGCAACGGACTGCAGAATAAAGTTCTTTATCATAAGCGGCAATATAAAGTGGCGTTCTTTTGCATTAAGAGTTCATGCATCCAACCAAAAAGGGCATGATAACTTGTGCTTCCCTCTGCGAAGGGCCTATCTTTTACTTTTTAGTACTTACCTTTATGCAAGAGTCATGGTGATATTCACCCACTTCCTATATTTTGCATTTTTCTTTTGGCAAGTGTCATGTGTTGGGGAAAGATCTAGACATATATATCCACTCAGATGTAGGTGATCATGAGTTATTATTGTTGACATTTCCCTTGAGGCAAACAGTTGAGAGGCGAAATTATAAGCCCCTATCTTTCTCTGTGTCCAACTGAAGCTTTGATCTCATAAGTAGCGCATGAGTTTTAGAAATTATGAAAGACTAAAAGTTGATTAAGTATGTGGACTTGCTAAGACAAGCTTTTATATTGACTGTTTCTGATGCTATGATAAATTTCAATTGCTTCAATGACCTAGATCAGAGTTTGTTAGTTTTCAACAAATTTTTTATTTCATACTTTACCTTGTGAACGAATTATCACTTTAGCATAAGAAGTTATATGACAATACATTGATGTTCTAAAGATGATCATGATGCCCTCATGTCTGTATTTTATTTTATCGACACCTCTATCTCTAAACATGTGGACATGATTATCGATCTCGGCTTTCGCTTGAGGAAAAGAGAGGTCTAAGCTTGGGGAGTTGATATGTCCATTTTGCATCATGTTTTTATACCAATATTTATTGCATTATGGACCATTATTTCACATTATGGTACAATACTTATGCATTTTCTCTCTTATTTGATAAGGTTTATATGAAGAGGGAGAATGTCGGTAGCTGGAATTCTGGATCGGAAAGGAGCAAATCTGAGAGACCTATTCTGCACAACTCCAAATTTCCTGAACCTTTACGGAGAATTATTTTCAAATAAATAAAAATAATGGGCGAAGAAAATACCAGAGGGGAAACACCAAGTGTCCACAAGCCTAGGGGCGCGCCCTACCCCCTGGGGCGCCTCCAGGGCTTGTGGGCCCCCTGTCAGGTCTACGGTGCCCATCTTTGGCTATATGGGTTTTGACCTTGAAAATAAAATTAGAAGATAGCTTTCGGGAGGAAGCGCCATAGTCTCGAAGCGAAACCTGGGCAGGAGCAATCTAGAGTTTTGTCAGAACGATTCTATCGGGGAAAATTCCATCCGGGAGGGGGAAATCGAAACTCTTGTCATCACCAACGATCCTCTCATCGTGAGAGGGTAATATCCATCAACAACTTCACCAGCACCATCTCCTCTCAAACCCTAGTTCATCTCTTGTATCCGATCTTTGTCTTAAAACCTTAGATTGGTACCTATGGGTTGCTGGTAGTGTTGATTACTATAGTTGATGCTAGTTGGTTTATTCGGTGGAAGATCATATGTTCAGATATTTGATGCTATTAAATAATCCTCTGATTATGAACATGAACATGCTTTGTGAGTAGTACGTTTGTTCTCGAGGACAAGGGAGAAGTCTTGTTATAAGTAATCATGTGAATTTGGTATTCATTCGATATTTTGATGAGATGTATGTTGTATTTTCTCTAGTGGTGTTATGTGAACGTCGACTACATGACACTTCACCATGATTAGGGCCTGGGGGAAGGCATTGGGAAGTAATAAGTAGATGATGGGTTGCTAGAGTGACAGAAGCTTAAACCCTAGTTTATGTGTTGCTTCTATAGGGAAACATAGCATGCAATTTCAAAAAAATTCCTATGCTCAAGCAAGATCTATCTAGGAGATGCATATCAATGAGAGGAGGAGAGTGTTTCCATGTACCCTTGTAGACTAGAGGCGGAAGCGTTTGCTTAACGCGGTTGACGTAGTCGAGCATCTTCTCGTTCCGACCAATCGAGTACCGAACGTACGGCACCTCCGAGTTCTGCACATGTTCATCGCGATGACATCCCTCGAGCTCTTGATACAGTAGAGGGTCGAAGGAGTAGATATGTTCCGTCAGCATGATGGCGTGGTGACGGTGATGGTGATGTGATCCACGCAGGACTTTGCCTAAGCACTGGCGAGAATATGACTGGAGGCGTAAACTGTGGAGGGGGTGCCGCACACGGCTAGGAACAATTGATGTGTGTTCTAGGGGCGCCCCCCGTATATAAAGGAGGGAGGGAGAGGAGGCGGTCCCTAGGCGCGCCCCTAAGTAGGAGGAGTCCTAGTTGGGGTCCTAGTAGAATTTGCCCCACCTTCCTTTTACTTGAGGGGGAAAGGGGGAAGGAGAGGGAGAGGGAGAAGGAAAGGGGGGTGCCGCCCCCTCCCCTTGCCCAATTATGACTCTTCCTTGGTGGGGGGCGTGCCACCCCTTTAAGGCTGGTGTGCCTCCCTCCTATGGCCCATATGGCCCATATTTTTCCCCGAGGGGTTCCGGTAAGCTCTCCGGTACCCCGATATCTACTTGATACATTCCGAAACCCTTCCGGTGTTCAAATAATACCTTCCTATATATCAATCTTTACCTCTCGACCATTTAGAGACTCCTCATCATGTCCATGATCTCATCCGAGACTCTGAATAACCTTCAGTCACCAAAACTCATAACTCATATAATACATATGATCATCGAACGTTAAGCGTGCGGACCCTACGGGTTCGAGAACTATGTAGACATGACCGAGACACCTCTCTGGTCAATAACCAATAGCGGAACCTGGATGCTCATATTGGTTCCCACATATTCTACGAAGATATTTATCGGCCGAACCGCTATGTCAACATATGTTATTCCCTTTGTCATCGGTATGTTACTTGACCAAGATTCGATCATTTGTATCTTCATACCTAGTTCAATCTCGTTACCGGCAAGTCTCTTTACTCGTTCTGTAATGCATCATCCCACAACTAAGCCATTAGTCACATTGCTTGCAAGGCTTCATATGATGTGCATTACCGAGATGGCCCAGAGATACCTATCCGATACTCGGAGTGACAAATCCTAATCTCGATCTATGCCAACCCAGCAAACACCTTCGAAGATACCTATAGAGCATCTTTATAATCACCCAGTTATGTTGTGACGTTTGATAGCACACAAGGAATTCTCCCGTGTCTGGGAGTTGCATAATCTCATAGTCAGAGGAATATATATTTGACGTGAAGAATGCAGTAGCAATAAAACTTGAATGATCATTATGCTAAGCTAACAGATGGGTCTTGTCCAACACATCATTCTCCTAATGATGTGATCCCATTCATCAAACGACAACACATGTCCCTGGCTAGGAAACTTAACCATCTTTGATCAACGAGCTAGTCAAGTAGAGGCATACTAGGGACACGGTGATTTTCTATGTATTCACACATGTATCAATTTCCCGGTTAATACAATTCTAGCATGAATAATAAATATTTATCATGATATAAGGAAGTATAAAATAACAACTTTATTATTGCCTCTCGGGCATATTTCCTTCAGTCTCCCACTTGCACTAGAGTCAATAATCTAGTTCACATCGCCATGTGATTTAACACCAAGAGTTCACATCTATATGTGATTAACACCCATAGTTCACAACCAAAGGGTTTACTAGAGTCAATAATCTAGTTCACATCGCTATGTGATTAACACCAAAAGAGTACTAAGGTGTGATAATGTTTTGCTTGTGAGAGAAGTTTAGTCAACGGGTCTGCCATATTCAGAGCCATATGTATTTTGCAAATTTTCTATGTCTACAATACTCTACATGGAGCTACTCTAGCTAATTTCTCCCACTTTCAATATTTATCCAGATTGAGACTCATAGTCATCTGGATCGGTGTAAAAGCTTGCATTGATGTAACTCTTTATGACGAACTCTTTATAACCTCCATAACTGAGAAATATTTCCTTAGTCCTCTTAGGTAACTAAGGATAACTTTGACCGTTGTCCAGTGATCCACTCCTGGATCACCATCGTACCCCCTTGCCAAACTCATGATAAGGTACACAATAGGTCTGGTACACAACATAGCATACTTTGTAGAACCTATGGCTGAGGCATGGGGAATGACTTTCATTCTCTTTCTATTTTTTGCTGTGGTCGGGTTTTGAGTCTTACTCAACTTTACACCTTGCAACACGGGCAAGAACTCTTTCTTTGACTGTTCCATTTTTAACTAAAAACCTTGTCAAGGTATGTACTCATTGAAAAAAATCTTATCAAGCGTATTGATCTATCTCTATAGATCTTGATGCCCAATATGTAGGCAGCTTCACCGAGGTCTTTCATTGAAAAACTTTTATTCAAGTATCCTTTTATGCTATTACGAAATTCTACATCATTTTACAATCAACAATATCTCATCCACATATAATATTAGAAATGTTATAGAGCTCCCACTCACTTTCTTGTAAATACAGGCTTCTCCAAAAGTCTGTATAAAACCATATGCTTTGATCACCTCATCAAAGCGTATATTCCAACTCCGAGATGCTTGCACCAGTCCATAAATGGATCGCTGGAGCTTGCACACTTTTTTAGCACCTTTAGGATCGACAAAACCTTCTGGTTGCATAATAAACAACTCTTATTTAAGAAATCCATTAAGGAATGTTGTTTTGACATCCATTTGCCAGATTTCATAATCATAAAATGCGGCAATTGCTAACATGATTCGGACAGACTTAAGCATCGCTACGGGTGAGAAAGTCTCATCATAGTCAACTCCTTGAACTTGTCAAAAACCTTTTGTGACAAGTCGAGCTTTATGGACAGTAAAATGATCATTAGCGTCAGTCTTCTTCTCGAAGATCTATTTATTCTCTATGGGTCGCCGATCATCGGGCAGATCCACCAAAGTCCACACTTTGTTCCCATACATGGATCCTATCTTAGATTTCATGGTCTCAAGCCATTTATCGGAATCTGGGCTCATCATAGCTTCTTCATAGTTCATAGGTTTGTCATGGTCAAGTAACATGACTTCCAGAACAGGATTACCGTACCACTCTGGTGCGGATCGTGCTCTGGTTGACCTACGAGGTTATGTAGCAACTTGATCTGAAGTTTCATGATCATTATCATTAGCTTCCTCTCTAGTTGGTGTAGGCATCATGGGAACGAATTTCTTGGATGGGCTACTTTCCAAATTGAGAGAAGGTACAATTACCTCATCAAGTTGTACTTTCCTCCCACTCACTTCTTTCGAGAGAAACTCCTTCTCTAGAATGGTTCCATTCTTGGCAACAAAGATCTTGCCTTCGGATATGTGGTAGAAGGTGTACCCAATTGTTTCCTTAGGGTATCCTATGAAGACACACTACTCCAATTTGGGTTCAAGCTTATCAGGCTGAAGCCTTTTGACATAAGCATCGCATCTCAAAACTTTAAGAAACAACAGCTTAGGTTTATTGCCAAACCACAGTTCATACGGTGTCGTCTCAACGGATTTTGACGGTGCCCTGTTCAACGTGAATGAAGCTGTCTCTAATGCATAACCCCAAAATGACAGTGGTAAATCGGTAAGAGACATCATAGATTGCACCATATCTAATAAAGAACGGTTACGATGTTCGGTCACACCACTAAGCTGTGGTGTTCCAGGTGGCGTGAGTTGTGAAACTGTTCCACATTGTTTTAAATGAAGGCCAAACTCGTAACTCAAATATTCGCCTCCGTAATCAGATCATAGAAAATTTGTTTTCTTGTTACGATGATTCTCCACTTCACTCTGAAATTCTTTGAACTTTTCAAATGTTTAACACTTGTGTTTCATTAAGTAGATATACCTATATCTGCTCAAATCATCTATGAAGGTCACAAAATAACGATACCTGGCACGAGCCTCAACACTCATCGGACCGCATACATCGGTATGTATTATTTCCAATAAGTCATTAGCTCGTTCCATTGTTCTAGAGAACGGAGTTTTAGTCATCTTGCCCAGAAGGCACCGTTCACAAGTATCAAATGATTCATAATCAAGTGATTCCAAAAGTCCATCTGCATGGAGTTTCTTCATGCGCTTGACACCGATATGACCCAAACGGCAGTGCCACAAATAAGTTGCACTATCATTATCAACTTTGCATCTTTTGGCATCAATATTATGAATATGTGTATCACTACGATCGAGATTCAATAAACCATTAACATTGGGTGTATGACCATAGAAGGTTTTATTCATGTAAATAGAATAACAATTATTCTCTGTCATAAATGATTAATCGTATTACAATAAACATGATCCTATCTTGTTCATGCTCAATGCTAACACCAAATAACATTTATTTAGGTTCAACACTAATACCGAAACTATATGGAGTGTGCGATGATGATCATATCAATCTTGCAACCACTTCCAACACACATCGTCACTTCATCCTCAACTAGTCTCTATTTATTCTACAACTCCTGTTTCGAGTTACTAATCTTAGCAACCGAACAAGTATCAGATACCCAGGGGCTACTACGCGCACTAGTAAGGCACACATCAATAACATGTATATCAAATATACCTTTGTTCACTTTGCCATCTTTCGTATCTACCAAACATTTGGGGTAGTTCCGCTTCTAGTGACCAATTCCTTTGTAGTAGAAGCACTCAGTTTCAGGCTTAGGTCCAGCTTTGGGCTTCTTCACGGGAGTGACAACTTGCTTGCCATCCTCCTTGAAGTTCTCTTTCTTTCCCTTTGCCCTTTTCTTGAAACTAGTGGTCTTGTTTAATCATCAACACTTGATGCTTTTTCTTGATTTCTACCTTCGTCGACTTCAGCATCACGAAGAGCTCGAGAATCATTTTCGTCATCCCTTGCATACTATAGTTCATCACAAAGTTCCAGTAACTTGGTGATGGTGACTAGTGAGCTTTGTCGATCACTATCTTATCTGGAAGATTAACTCCCACTTGATTCAAGAGATTGTAGTACCCAGACATTCTGAGTACATGCTCACTAGCTGAGCAATTCTCCTCCATATTTTAGGCGAAGTAATTTTCGGAGATCTCATACCTATTGACACGGGCATGAGTCTGAAATACCAATTTCATATCGTGGAACATCTCATATGCTCTGTGACGTTTCCAAACGTTTTTGAAGTCCTGGTTCTAAGCCGTAAAGCATGGTGCACTTTAAACTATCAAGTAGTCGTCATATTGAGCTAGCCAAACGTTTATAACGTCTGCATATGCTCCTACAGTAGGTCTGTCATCTAGCGGTGCTTCAAGGACATAATTCTTCTGTGCAGCAATGAGGATAAACCTCAGATCACGGACCCAGTCTGTATCATTGCTACTATCATCTTTCAACTTAGTTTTCTCTAGGAACATATGAAAAAACATAGGGGAGCTACAACACGAGCTATTGATCTACAACATAATTTGCAAATACTATCAGGACTAAGTTCATGATAAATTAAAGTACAATTAATCATATTACTTAAGAACTCCCACTTAGATAGACATCCCTCAAGTCATCTAAAGGATACGCGATCAAAATCAACTAAACCATGTCTGATCATCACTTTAGATGGAGTAGTCATCAATGGTGAACATCTCTATGTTGATCATATCCACTATATGATTCATGTTTGACCTTTCGGTCTCCGGTGTTCTGAGGCCATGTCTGTACATGCTAGGCTCGTCAAGTTTAACCCGAGTATTCCGCATGTGAAAAACTGGCTTGCACCCATTGTATTTGAACGTAGAGCTTATCACACCCGATCATCACGTGGTGTCTCAGCACCAAGAACTTACGCAATGGCTTATACTCAGGGAGAAAACTTATACCTTGAAATTTAGTTAAGGGATCATCTTATAATGCTACCGCCGTACTAAGCAAAATAAGATGCAAAAAGATAAACATCACATGCAATCAAAATATTTGACATGATATGGCCATCTCATCTTGTGCTTTTGGTCTCCATCACCAAAGCAACGCCATGATCTCCATCGTCACTAGCTTGACACCTTGATCTCCATCATAGCGTCGTCATCGTCTCGCCAACTATTGCTTCTATGACTATCGCTACCGCTTAGTGATGAAGTAAATCAATTACATGGTGTTTGTATTTCATACAATAAAGCGACAACAATAAGGCTCCTGCCAGTTGCCAATAACTTTTACAAAACATGATCATCTCATACAACAACGTATATCATATCATGTCTTGACCATATCACATCACAACATGCCCTGCAAAAACAAGTTAGACATCCTCTACTTTGTTGTTACAAGTTTTACGTGGCTATTACGGGCTTCTAGCAAGAACCGTTCTTACCTATGGCACAAAAACCACTATGGTGATTTATCAAGTTTGCTGTTTTAACCTTCACAAGGACCGGTCGCAGTCAAATTTGATTCAACTAAAGTTGGATAAACAGACACCTCCTAGCCACCTTTATGCAAAACTAGTTGCATGACTGTCGGTGGAACCGGTCTCATGATTGTGGTCATGTAAGGTTGGTCCATGCCGCTTAATCCAACAATACCGCCGAATCAAAATAAGACATTGGTGGTAAGCATAATGGTGATCACCGCCCACAACTCTCTGTGTTCTACTCGTGCATATCATCTATGCATTGACCTGGCTCGGATACCAATGTTGGGAAACGTAGCATGCAATTTCAAAAAATTCCTACGCTCACACAAGATCTATCTAGGAGATGCATAGCAACGAGAGGGGGAGTGTGTCCATGTGCCCTTGTAGACCAAAAGCGGAAGCGTTTGCTTAATGTGGTTGATGTAGTCGAATGTCTTCTCGTTCCAACCGATCGAGTACTGAACGTACATCACCTCCGAGTTCTGCACACGTTCAGCGCGATGATGTCCCTCGAGCTCTTGATCCAACAGAGGGTCGAAGGAGTAGATGAGTTCCTCCAGCATGACAGCGTGGTGACGGTGATTGTGATGTGATCCGCGCAGGGCTTCGCCTAAGCGCATCAAGAATATGACCAGAGGCATAAACTATGGAAGGGGGCACCGCATACGGCTAGGAATAATTGATGTGTGTTCCAGGGGCGCCCCCTGTATATAAAGGAGGGAGGGAGAGGAGGCCGGCCCTAGGCGCACCCCCAAGTAGGAGGAGTCCTACTTGGGGTCCTAGTAGGATTCGCACCCCTTCCTTTTATCGGAGGGGGAAAGGGGGAAGGAGAGGGAGAGGGAGAAGGAAAGGAGGCACCACCCCTCCCCTTGTCCAATTAGGACTCATCCCTTGTGGTGGGGGGTTGGGCGCCACCCCTTTGTGGGCTGGTGTTCCTCCCTCCTATGGCCCGTATGGCCCATATCTTTCCCCGGGGGGTTCTAGTAACCCCTCCGGAACTCCAATATGTACCCGATACATTCCGAAACCCTTCTGATGTCCGAATACTACCTTCCAATATATCAATAGTTACCGCTCGACCATTTCGAGACTCCTCGTCATGTCTGTGATATCATCCGGGAATCCGAACAATCTTTGGTCGTCAAAACACATAACTCATATAATACATATCGTCATCGAACGTTAAGCGTGTGGACCCTATGGGTTCGAGAACTATGTAGACATGACCGAGGCACCTCTCCGGTCAATAACCAATAGCGGAACCTAGATGCTCATATTTGTTCCCACATATTCTGTGAGGATCTTTATTGGTCGAACTACTATGGCAACATATGTTATTCCCTTTGTCATCAGTATGTTACTTGCTCGAGATTCGATCGTCGGTATCTTCATACCTAGTTCAATCTCGTTACCGGCAAGTCTCTTTACTCGTTCTGTAATGCATCATCCCGCAACTAACTCATTATTCACATTGCTTGCAAGGCTTCATATGATGTGCATTACCGAGAGGGTCCAGAGATACCTCTCTGATACTCGCAGTGACAAATCCTAATATCGATATATGCCAACCCAACAAACACCTTCGGAGATACCTGTAGAACATCTTTATAATCACCCAGTTATGTTGTGACGTTTGCTAGCACATAAGGCATTCCTCTAGTGTTTGGGAGTTGCATAATCTCATAGTCGAAGGAATATATATTTGACATGAAGAAAGCAATAGCAATAAAAGTTGAATGATCATTACACTACTAGGGAAAAGCTTATACACAGAATCTTAGTAGTAGCGCTGGGTAAAATGAGGCGCTACTACTACTTAGTAGTAGCGCGTGTCAGTAAGATGCGCTATTGCTATCCTTTCAGCAGCAGAGTGTTTTAGCGAAACGCGCTGCTGCTAAGTTTGAACGGGACATAATGGCCAGCCCCACTTAGTAGCAGCACATATCCAGAGACCGCGCTATTGATAGTCTCCGTAGTAGTAGCGACTTTTTTCCACAAGCGCTACTACTATCCCTATCTTATTGCTCCCCGCGCGACCGAGACCCCCTCACTCTCCCTCTCACTCACTCTCTCTCACGTGCCCCCGTCGTCCGTCGCCGCCGCCGTTCCCTGATGACCGCCGTCGCCCGCAGCCGCCGTTCCACCTCCACTGAGGTAGTCCCTCCTCCCTCCTCCTCCCTCCTCCCCTCCTCCCTCCTTCTCCGTCCTCCACCTCCTCCACCGGGTGCCCCTCCTCCCTCCTCCACCTGCCACCCCCTCCGCCTTCCTCCTCCGGTCGCCCCCTCCTTCCTCCTCCACCGGCCACCCCCTCCTCCTCATCCACCGGTCGCCCCCTCCTCCCTCCTCCTTCGGCCACCCACTCCTCCCACCTCTGGCCGCCCACTGTTGTTGTATAATGTAATTTTTTTACTGTTTTTAGTAAGTGTTTAATAGAATTAGTAAGAAATTTAATAGAACTAGTTAAACTAGTTTATTTGTAGTAAGAATTAGTTTATTTTTATTTATAGTGAGTGCTTAGTTGAACTAGTTAAATTAATAGAACTAGTTTATTTTTAGTAAGAACTAATTTATTTTTACTAAGACCAAGTTTATTTTTATTTATAGTAAGTGTTAAGTTGAACTAGTTGAATTAATATAACTAGTTTATTTTTAGTAAGAAAACTTAGGTATATAAGATTTGATGATCTAATTAAAATTTTACTATAGAACTAGTTTATTTTTAGTAAGAAAATTAATAAAACTAATTTATTTTTTTTGTCATTATCACTTTGTCTTCAAAGAATGCTATATGAGATTTGATGATCTAATTAAAATTTTACTCGGTGGAATATGCAGGCTTAGTCATGTCTCTTTGGAGTGATCATCATCCGAGCTACCTCCACTTCCTCTACACCTGAGTCGGTGAGCTAAAAGTCCACCTCCTCCTTCTTCACCTTCCTCTACATCCAAACTAGGGTATTTAGTTATGTTTCTTAATCAAATGAAATGTTCAGATTATAAGATATATTGAAATGTTTTTGTCAATATTGAACCATTGAAATGCAATGAGCACCATTTTACGCTCATGTGCAAAGTGTTCATTCATTTGTAGTGACCTATGTTTTGCCAAAGTGTTGATTCATTTCCGTTTCGGCAAGTTTCAGGCTCTCGATATGTCCTATTTTAGCAAAGGTCATGCCGGATTTTTCCATCAATTTAAGCATGACTTGTGCTAGAATATGTAGGAAATATCAAGTGCCCCAGATTTGCTAGGAAGAGAATTAAGTGACATTTCGAGTTGACTTTAAGTTTGTCGGGGCTCCATACATGACTGTCCAAAAATCGGTGAGGGAGAGTCTCCACCATATATGAGAAAAGGATGCCGACTGTTGTCGTGGGGGTCGCTTTTCCTTCTTCTCTTTGTGCTAGACCTTTGTTATGCACTAGGGGAAGAAGGATTAGCGACCATCATCGACGGACAAAAAATCGTTGACGGAGTGTCCACCATATATGAGAGAAGAAGAATGTTGACTGTTGTCATGGGGGTCGCTTCTCCTTCTTTTCCTTGTGCTAGATATTTGTAATGCACTAGGGAAAGGAGGATTAGCGACCATCACCAATGGTCGCAATATCAGAGAGGGAGTGCCCACCATATACGTGAGATGAGAGTTTAGGAAGGAAGACTCGACAGACCTAAAGTCAACCTGTTGCATATTGAGTAATAGTGATATGTGTGTTGAGTTCCCTGGTAGTTGCCTTTGGTCGATTTTTAATTAATGTTTCAACTATGAACATAGGAAATGTCTGACGATGAAAAGGAATTCGGTATTTGCGAATACTGCGAAGACGAGCACGACCTGCGCGACAGGCCTCACCTAGTTGGTGGTAGGCGCTTCAGCATCAAGCTGGATGACACCTTCGAAGTGCATACAGTAAGTCACAACGACAAGTCCTTTTTCATAATTAAGCATGACTTCTACTTGTTTTGCTTCAACTTATAATTTAATTTTTTTTACTATTCTACTAGTGTATCCCCTGCCATGCAAGAATATATGTCTTGGATAAGGTTAGCAGTACTATGGAAACTATGGAGGTAAAAAGAGTTAACCTGAGGACCGAGCATGGTTATAGTTTTCCCGCAAAATTATGCAATAGAGGCACCTACACCCATTTTGAATGCAAACAATGGAGAGCACTATGCAAGGCTTATGCATTTGAGCCCGATATGCTTATCACCTTTGATATTCGTCCAGAAGATGATATTGAAGATAATATCAACATCTGGGTCGATGTGCAGACGCCTCCATTTCTACCATTTTGTAAGTTTCTCAACCATATTTATGTCTTGGATATTGTTTATTCAAAAATATTTGACAACTAATTTCTATTGACAGCTTATTTCCATTCAAGTAAACATGTCCAGCGCTTGGTAGACATGACCTACTACAGTCCCGGGGCTCAAATAAACTGTGAGGAGACAAGTCATTATCTTTCATGGCTTGAGGATCTTCATACTGTCAAGACAAATTATTTTCCTGCACTTAGAAATCTTAGTAATCAAAACGTGCAACTAATAGTGTTCGTACTGAACTACGGTCACATCTATTTAGGAAAGATGGTAAGATTTTTACTATTTGTCCTTAGTGCATCTTTTGTATACATTATTTTTTAAGCTAAACTTCATTGCTAAGTATGTTACTATGATGTTCTTCAATAGGGACTCCCGATGATAGTTGTGCCTCAGTGGATCGAAGCTAAAGGTCGCATGTCCATGGTTAGCATACGGCCAAGACTTCCTACATTGCACATGAGTGCATTCAGGATTTCTAGAAGCGAGCAAGTCTTAATAGTCAAAGACTGGAACAAAATTGTGAAGGATCGCAGAGAAGTACTTGGGGGCAGCAATCAGAAGCGCATCCCACAATTAGGAGACAGGTTCATCTGCATGCTTCAATATGATGAATCGGGAGTGCTCCACATGTTCTATGCTATTTTACCTGAGAGAGAGAGCAGTAGGAGGGGTTAGCTAGCTAGAATGAGTGTCGGTGGTGATGACAATAATGATTAATATTAGCTAGTGTCGGTGGTGATTAGCTATGACTATGATGATTAAATAGTGTTGGTGGTAATAACTATGATGATTATTAGCTAGTGTTGTTCGTGATGATATGATGCAAGAGTTTTTATATTAATATGATGATGATGATGATGATGATGATGATGATGATGATGATGATGATGATGATGATGATGATGATGATGAGTACGTTATTATATCATTGGGTGAAAGAACCGTGGATTAGTTTTAAGTGGATGGATCCCAAATGATCATGTCATGGATTATCGTGATAATCCATGACTTGGTCACTTTGGATCCATCCATTTGAAACTAATCCATGGTTCTTTCACCTAGTGATTTAATAACTCATTATAATGTAAAAATAATCTCTAAATTGCTATTGTATGAAAAATTGTATAAAGGTGTATGAATACGACCTAAAATTTAAAAGAAATAGAATACGGGAAAATAGTAGTAGCGCGGGCGGAGAGACACGCTACTAGTAATTACCAGTAACGGTTGCCTGGGAAAGTTCTACTACTAAGTAGATATAGCAGTAGCGCGTGCCAGCAGGCGCTACTGCTAAGCTTTAGCTGTAGCGCCATATCAGTAGCGCGGCTACCCGCGCTACTGATAGGCCAGAAACCAGTGCTACTGCTAGGCTTTTCCCTAGTAGTGTTATGCTAAGCTAATGGATGGGTCTTGTCCATCACATCATTGTCCTAATGATGTGATCCCGTTCATCAAATGACAACACATGTCCATGGCTAGGAAACTTAACCATCTTTGATCAACGAGCTAGTCAAGTAGAGGCATACTAGGGACACGGTGATTTCTCTATGTATTCACACATGTATCAATTTTTGGTTAATACAAGCATGAATAACAAACATTTATAATGATATAAGGAAATATAAAATAACAACTTTATTATTGCCTCTAGGGCATATTTCCTTCAGCTTCGTAAGGGGCTGATTTGGATCCACATGTTTCATGGTATGGTCAAATTTATCTTAATTCTTCTTTCATAGTTGCAGATGCTTGCGAGAGGGGCTAATCATAAGTGGGAGGCTTGTCCAAGTAAGGACAACACCCAAGCACTAGTCCACCCAAATATCAAATTATCAAAGTAATGAACGTGAATAATATGAGCATGATCAAAACTAACTTGACGGTAATTCCCATGTGTCCTCATGAACACTTTGCTTTATATAAGATTTGTCCAGGCTTGTCCTTTGCTATAAAAAGGATTGGGACACATTGCTGCACCTTTGTTACACTTGTTACTTGTTGCCCATTATGAATTATCTTATCACAAAACTATATGTTGTCGATAATTTCAGTGCTTGCAGAAAATACCTTGTCCAAAACTGCTTGTCATTTCCTTCTACTCCTTGTTGGGTTCAACACTCTTACTTATCTAAAGGACTATAATAGATCCCCTTTACTTGTGGGTCATCAGCTGGTAATTATCATTGTGTCTCTACGGACTAAACCATTTGGCTTATATAGACACCAGGGGTATATAGGGTTCCACATGGTCAGTCGCCAACTAGGAATAAACACACCGACATTTGGAGTTGTCCTTGAAGTACATGCCCAAGTCTTTGACAATTCTATAGTGTGGTGATTTTTTAGAATTTTTGGAGTTAGGGAAGTATGATGAGTATTGCACTCTTTATAGACTATTCAGTTTAGACAGATTGTTGTTATGTTTGCTTTTTTAATGATTCTATTTGAGGATAGGAGTATTAAATATGCAGATGCATTTAGTATGCAATGTTAAATTATAATTTTAGTGATTTTCTACAGTAGAGAATGATAAGATGTTGCATTGATTTATACTAACATATCTTACGATTTCTTGTTGAGTTTTGTGTGGATGAAGTTTTTAAGAATTAGGGAAACTGTGATATAAAAGGAATTAAGGAGATACAAAAACTCAATATTTGGGATGCCCAAGGCATCCCAAGTTAATATTTCAACAAAGTCTCAAGCATCAAAGCTCGGGGATGCCCCGGTAGGCATCCCACCTTTCTTCTTCAACAATTATCGGTTACTATTCGTTGAGCCTAAGTTTTTGATTCTTCACATGAGTTGTGCTATTCTTGGAATGCCATTTTATTTTGCTTTTCTTGCTATTATAATATACTTAGATATGAAAGTTTTTAAATAAGAGAGAGTCCACAATCAGCTACCTATTTACTTAACTACTCGCATGATCTTCACTTATATCTTTTTGAAGTAGCTTGTCATTTACTCTTGTACTTAACTTATATCCTATGAGTAAATTTTTGAATGAATTGAATATCATGAAGTTGAAATTATATGCTCATATCATGCCTAGTAGTAGCTTCACATTCGGTTTAGAAAGTGGAATCTTTTGAAGCTTGACAATCACAATATTGGTCATACAAGCAATTCATGAATGATTAGTATAAGGAAGAGAACTTTCACATGCAAACATATTATCTTGGAAATCATATATGACTGTGAATACCCATTAATTATTTTCAAACTTGAGCAAATTAGTTGAAGTTGGACAAGGAAGACAACATAATGAGTTATGGTTGTGTATATTTGCATAGAAGTTATATTGTCATAGATACTCCAACATGTGATGTTTGCCTAGGATCTTTTGCTAGCCAAAATTTCGTACTAAGTAGAGATACTACTTGTGCATCCAAAAACCTTTAAACCCAATTTCTTGCCATGAGTGTCCACCATACCTACCTATGGATTGAATAAGATCCTTCAAGTAAGTTGTCATCGGTGCATAAAGCAATAAAAAAATGCTCCTAAATATGTGTGAACTTCTATTGTAAGGAAAATTTGAGCATTGTACGAACTTGTGATGGCAAAGTAATAAAAGCGATGGACTAAATAATAAAGGTTTCTATCATAAGGGGCAACATAATGTGACGTTCCTTTGCATTAAGAGCTTGGGCATCCAAATAAAAAGCGCATGGCAACCTCTGCTTCCCTCTACGAAGGGCCTACCTTTTACTTTTTAGTATTTACTTTAATGCAAAGAGTCAATAGTAAGAATTCTCATTTCAACCTCAATTATTATCTAGTTGGTAAGCATCATGTGGTGGGGAAAGATCTAGGCACATATGACCAGTCAAATATATTTGATCATGATTTATTATTGCTGACAATTATCTCTATGATAAATGAGTTGGGAGGCGAAACATTAAGCCCCTATCTTTCTCTGTGTTCGATGGATGCCATTTATTCTAAGAATATGCTTTGAGTAGTACCAATCATGGAAGACTATATGATGGTTGAGTATGTGGAGCTCTTACTTAGACTCTATTGAATAAGTTGAATCGCAATTGTTTGGTGACTACGAATATAGGTTGTTGAGTTTCAAGAGAATTCATTGTTTGAACCTTAACATGTGAATTGGTTGCTACTTTAACATGAAAAGTTTTATGAGAAAGAGTTTTTATTATGATGCTAGGAAAAGTGATTGAAATTATCATTGATCAAACTTATGCACTTTGCTAGCATTCACACTTCATAAATTATTTCTTTTATCATTTACCTACTCGAGGACGAGTAGGAATTAAGCTTGGGATGCTGATATGTCTCCAACGTATTTATAGTTTATGAAGCATTCATGCCATGTTTACTACAATTTTATATGGTTTTGGTATGATTTGCATGGAACTAACCTGGACCGACGCTGTTTTCAGCAGAACTACCGTGGTGTTGTTTTTTCTGCAGAAATGGAAGTTCTCCAAATGAGCTGAAACTTTTTGATAAGTTTTTTGGAACAAAATAGACCCCCGAAGCTTCGTGGAATGACCAGCAGGTGAAGGAGTAGGGAACAAGACACCGGGGCACATCTGGGCCCTTGCCCGTGCCCCGGTGGGTTGTGCTCACCTCGAGGCCCATCTTCGCATGAAACCGGCGCCAAAAAATCCTATAAAGAGAGAAACCATCAGAAAGAACCCTAGATCGGAAGTTCCACCGCCGCAAGCCTCCGTAGCCACAAAAAACCAATCGGGAGCCCATTTCGGCACCCTGCCAGAGGAGGAGATCATCACCGGAGGCCATCTTCATCATCCCTATGGTCTCGATGATGAGGAGGGAGTAGTCCACCCTCAGGGCTGAGGGTTTGTAGTAGTAGCTATGTGTTTAATCTCTCTCTCTCTCTCTCTCTCTCTTGTGTTCTTGAGATGTCACAATCTTGAGGTATCTTGTGATGAATTGAGTTTTCTCTTTGAGATTTTGTTTTATCGGATTGAATACTTTTAGGGATTTGAGAACACTTGATGTATGTCTTGCTATGAATACCCGTGGTGAAAATGGGGTATCGTATTGATTCACTTGATATATGTTTTGGCACACAACTCGTGGGTTCCCGAGGTGACATTGGGGTAATCTATGCATAGGGGTTGATGCACATTCTTGTCTTTGTTTCTCCGCTAGAAATCTTGGGTCACTCCTTGAGGTTCTTTGTGTTGGATTGAGTATTATGAATCTGAATTTGCTTTGGTGTTATTTTAGTACGAACTCTTGCATAGATTAGCTTTGAGGTGGTTTCGTACCCTACAAACAATTCCACAAGTGATTCTTCATCGCACTTCGAGGGATGGTTATATGATCCAATTATATTAGCATTGTTGAGAGATTGCACTAGTGAAAGTACGGACCTTAGGCCTCATTTTTAAGCACTGCAATACTGTTTGTGCTCTGTTTTATCAATTGCTACCTTGCTGTTTTTTATTGTTCTTACTACAAAAACCAATATCTATTATCCATATTACACTTTTATCACCATCTCTTCATTGAACTAGTGAACCTATACAAATTGTCATTGTATTGGGTGTATTGGGGACACAAGATATTTCTTGTATTTGATTGCAGGGTTGTTTGAGAGAGGCCATCTTCATCCTACGCCTCCCACGGATTGATAAACTTAGGTCATCCACTTGAGGGAAAATTGCTACTGCCCTACAAAACTCTGCGCTTGGAGGCCCAAAACGAGTCTACAAGAATAAAGTTGTGTAGTAGACATCAGTCCCCAACTGTCGGTGTCAAAACTGGCGGATCTCGGGTAGGGGGTCCCGATCTGTGCGTCCTAGGCTGATGGTAATAGGAAGCAAGGGACACAATGTTTACCCAGGTTCGGGCCCTCTCGATGGAGGTAAAACCCTACATCCTGCTTGATTAATATTGAATATACGAGTAGTACAAGAGTAGATCTACCACGAGATCGTAGAAGCTAAACCCTAGAAGCTAGCCTATGAAGGTATGATTGTAATTGTGATCGTCCTTCTAAGGACCAACCTCTCTGGTTTATATAGACACCGGAGAGGGCTAGGGTTTACATGGAGTCGGTTACAAGGAAGGAAACACAATATCCGGATCGCCAAGCTTGCCTTCCACGCAAAGGAGAGTGCCATCCGGACACGGATTGAAGTCTTGAGTCTTGTATCTTCACGCTTCAATAGTCCGGATGATGTATACAGTCCGGCTGTCCGGATACCCCCTAATCCAGGACTCCCTCAGTAGCCCCTGAACTTGGCTTCAATGACGATGAATCCGGCGCACAGTCTTGTCTTCGGCATTGCAAGGTGGGTTCCTTCTCCGAATACTCCAAGCTAATTATCGAACACTTCAACTGTGTCCGGATCCGCAAAATGATCCTCACATATCGCCATAGAATGATATTTCACAAATGCAATCTGCTAGCAACTTTCTAGACAGTGTGACATGTCATCAAGGTCGGGTCATTATCCCCACATCCAGCCTCAGCGTATGTTGCGAGGCGGTTTCCTTGGCACGTCTTGTCGAAGCAAAGAATGTGTCCCATTATCACGGGATTCTCATTAATATGGGTATGGACAATCCAACCGCACCGCTAATCGCGGCGAGTGGGAGTCGAACGGGTTCCACCAGGCAAGTGGGGAGGCGCAATAAGCATTTACCGCCCCTCTAAAGAGATAAGGCCTCTTTCTCTTTACCCACGCCTTCTCCTTCCGCTAGCTCATTCCCCTCTGTTAGAGCCCTAACAACCAAGCACTCTTCTTTTCCATCGAAGAGAAGTTTTCCAAAGATGTCTAGATCTGGAGCAGGAGGCAGATGGGTGGCCTCTACCATCCGGGAGAAGGATATCAAGCAGCTCCGGGAAGCCGGGTATCTGGCCAAGAAGATCGGCCACCGTCTTCCACCAGCGGGACAGGTCGTCCCCACTCCGGAGCATCACGAGAGAGTCGTGTTCCTTCCCCACTTCGTCTGTGGGCTCGGGTTTCCCTCCACCCATTTGTCCATGGAGTCATGTATTACTATGGGATTGATTTTCATGATCTTTCCCCCAACTCTTTTCTCAATATCTCGACATTGATCGTCGTGTGCGAGGCCTTTCTCCGGATTCCGCCTCACTTCGGCCTGTAGCTGAAGATTTTCAATGTGAAGCCCAAGGTGGTGAGTGGCGAACACGCCGAGTGCGGCGGCGCCATGGTGAGCAACATGCCCAAGGTCTTTTGGTCAAAGGGCACCTTCAACGACTCCATCAAGGAGTGACAGCAGCAGTGGTTTTATATCACCGAACCATGCGGCAAAAAGAGGGTTGCAGCTCCTGAGTTCAGATCCGGAGCTCCACTACGGCTCACATCTTGGCCCAAGAAGGGCCCGAACTGGTCCTCATCCAATGACCTATCACTGCTCCAGATGCGCGTTCAGAGCGTGGTTGACAAGGACGTCAAACTCGTCGACATAGTCTAGGTGATGCTAGTTCGCCTGGTTCTCCCTTGCCAGCGTCGAGCCTGCACTTTGTGGGAGTTCGACCCAACCGAGCACCAAACCCTTCGGGAGCTCTATGATTCCTCCCACAAGGATATCTAGAAGGTGCTCCTCAAGTCTGGCAAATCGTGGCCAGACTCCGCCGAGGACCGGGGGTATCAATTATCCCATTCTGCAAGCCCGGTAAGTTACAGCCACACCCTGTCCATCGATGCTTCAGTTGGCAAGTCATGAGGGAGACATTTTAATCGTTTCGTCGTGAACCCAGGGATGGATAAAGAAGGTGGAGCGGATACATTGTCCGGGCCCGCAGCCGAAGGATCCGGCCGGACTTCTTCTAACGAAGATGCTGGTCCCTGCACCTTACGAGGCGCCAAAGAAGGAGGCCTCCAAGAAGGTCAAGAAGACCCGGAGTGGCCTCCGTCGCCGCGAGGCTTCGGATGCCAAATCCGAAGACTCCAGCGATGCTCCTTCTTCCGAAGACGAAGAGGAGGAAGCAGAGGAGGACGAGCCTCACTCTGAAGGTGGGAAGAAGCGTGCGGCTTCCCTGTCCCTGGAGGCCCAATCGCCCAAGAGGGGGAGAGGTTCCCGTCCAGAGGCATCCACCCTGGCTGCTGATAGCAGCCCGCAGTGGGATCCCAGGGCCCAGCCCCTGGAAAAATCATAAGTAACCGAAATCCAAATGCGCCTATGCATCCAGGGTCATCTGGGTACAGTAGTTTTAACTGTCGCCACATCTCGTACAGCTCAGCGAGGTATCCTGCCGGACAGTCCTCGTCGGAGGATTCGTTGAACTCGGATGTTGTGGCGAGCGAGACGCCTCCGGGGGCTCCTTTTCCGAAGTCCTGGCATGACACCGAGGTGTTGTCTCGAAGAGACCCAGAGCAGGGGGGCATGTCTCTGGAGCCGGACACATGGGGGCAGCGGCCCCACGGCGTGTCGACGATGGGGGCAATCTCGGGTTCGGACCACAGCCGGATAAGGTCCTGGAGGACTCTAAGGCTCCAGGATCGGGTGAGCGGCCACCCTCAACGGAGGGAGGTTTGCCTACCCTGCCGGTAACCTCTATCTATGCAGAGCTGCCGGGCGGTCTATCGACAGCGTTAAAGAACGCGTCTATCCTCGATGAACATCGGACCCTCATGGGTGCGGTGGTTGGAAAGATCCAGTTTGTCGAAAGCGGGCTGAATGAGTCCTGCCTTGGCCTTATAAAGGCTTTTGAGGTATGGCTTCTAAGAAACCTTTGAGGAATCATCATAATATGAGTAGTAGCCCCTGATACACTGTTCGGCAAAAGATAGAGAGCCGGGCAGGGGATCAAATCCTCTTTTCGTGTGAACCTTTGTTAATGACGTGTACCTCTTTGTTTGAAAACAGGCGTCTGCGGAGAAGACGGCCGCTCATAATGTGGAAGTGTCCGAACTGAAGCAGAGCCTGGAACGGGCCAAGGAAGAACTTGGCCATGTGAAGAAGCAATTAGAGGATAAGCAAGGTATGTTGAAACATTGTCTTGCATTAGGCACGAATGAGAAATTGTGCTTATTGAAAAGTATTTGTGTTGTATGCCCTAAGGGGCGAGTGCCGAATATGAGGCACTGAAGAAGGTTGTGGCTGATGCCAATGAGAAGGCTGCCGCCGAACAGGCGCTTCATGAAAAACACGAGGCCAGGGTCCTCACAGCTGAGCGGGAGCTCCATGAGGCTGTGAAGAAAAGCGAGGGCTTGGAGTGGAGTCTAGTAGGGAAAGAATCCGAACTCGCCCAAGCTCTCCAAGCCGTGGAAGATGCTCGGGAAGAAGCCCGAGGTGCTGTACGGGACATTCAGGAGGCCCGGAAAGTTGCGGCTAGTAAGGCCTGTTGTATTCATGGCCATTTTTATATGATAGTGGGGAGAACTCTAAGTGGCAAGCTGAATTCTTTATTTTAGAGGGGCATTTGCGGATCTGCCTCGCAGCATATCGGATGCCGCCTATTTCTACCAGACCGAGGAGAAGAAGTCTGCGGAGAGGAACTTCTGGTCGCAATATTTGGCGCCGAACTATCCGGTGCCTTTTATGGATCAGCTGAAGCAGCTGGTCGGACTGCACCAGGCGGCCGAACTAGCCATGAAGGACTTGGTTGTCCGGTTGTGGTCTGTGGAGCCAATTCCAAGCAGTTGCTTTAGACTTGTGAAGCGGATTGTGGGTGGCTGTCCTTGGCTTGATGTTATCAAGCGATCAGTCTGTATAGAAGGTGCGCGCATGGTGTTCTCCTGTGCAAAAGTGCATTGGGGGAAGCTTGATGCGGAGAAGCTGATGACTGAGGGGCCACCGGAGGGTAAGGAGCATCGCAAGCCCGAACTGTACTATGAAGGTGTACTGAACGGGGCCCGCCTTGCGGTGGATAAGTGCACCAAAGACAATATATTTCCCTGAGGGCATTCATGCTGCTCTTTGTAATATGGGATAATGGAACATTTATTATATATTGCCTGTTGTGTTTGAACATATGTTCTTCCTGTGCGGCTGTTTATTGTATGTAAATCCTGAGAGTTGGCCAGTTGTCGTCTTCTGCCCCCACGTAAAAATTACAGGGGGTGTTCGGGATATATCTGAGCACTCTTTATCCCCTGGTTGGGTCCATTTAAGGAGGTGTTTCTCACCACGAACCAAGCAATCGGACTATAGGGCTTTACTACTCTCACTTAGCCATAGGAATTTGAGTATGGTCGGCGCAGCCCCTAGTGTTCGAAAGGCCGAACTAGGGGCTCTATTGGCACCCGATCGGAAGACCGATCCGTCGCAATCTGCATTTATGATGGCGTTATGCGGAATAAATCTTTAAGGATTTTACAACCTCTCGAGCAGCTGACCAGCTCTCGCTGCATCATGACAGTCAATTTTCGGCTTTCTCTACTGAGGTGCTCATCCGGCAGAACTGGGACACAATCGCAATAGTTCTCCTAGCGCTACCTTAGCCGATGGAACGGAACGTAAGGTACCAAAACATGGGAGCCGGGCAAACCCAACCAATGACCCAAGACATGATTCGGAGCTGATGCATATAGTGCTATAAGTTCGGTGTGCCGAGCGACCAAAAAGGTGGTCGGACTTTATTGCCGTACTGTGAAGCCCCCGACATAACCGGGCGTAACACGAAGCGTGGCTGCCATTTTGTGGCAAAGAGGCGTCGATGATAAACAACGGACGGTACGTGTTATTTAAGTCTACGCATTGTAGTAGGATGATATGTCTATGCATATGAGTGCGATTCATGATTATGAAAAAGAGATGGTTTTTGGCGGAACCTGTGATGGCCGGAATGGAGGGAGCTGTGAGTGGATCGAAAGTGAATCCGAACTGCCTTCTACCTGCATGGTCATGTCCTTGTGTGTCCGGGCCGATTCCACTCCGCCAATCTTGTTCTGCATCAAAGTTAGTTTGTGAAGGCAAATGCTTGGAGGCACTCGAACGTCCTCTTGTGGTTGGTCTAAGGGTTCCTGATCGGACCCTGGTGACCGCAGTCGCTATACCGTAAAGCAGTGCGGACTCCTCAGTTGGTGTCCGGATAGTTGGCTGTCATATCAAAATTTTGATAGGCATGCACGACTTGCTACTCTGGCAGCTGTATGATTTCCGCTCTAAGGGTGGGGTTCGGCCTTGCACGTAGGCGTGAGTATATCACCGCTGTTGGCCTAATGGTTTACCATGTGGAATCTAGTCAACGTGGTTCATCCCGTTAGCATACAGTGGGTTACCGTATGAGGGGAATGCGCCGATGGCGTGGCATTTTTTTGGTTATCTGAAAACAACCGTTAGAGCGGTGGGCCAATGAACTTGGCCTTTGCACCTGACATCTTGTACAAGGTGTTATTTTTGGATTCATACCCGCGGGGGCTTTATTTGTTATGGAGCCCCCGGACTACTAGGTCTAGGGGTATGGCAATTGAATTGCTGTGGTTTGTGTGATAGGGGGCGATCAGCCGTATTGTTGTGCTCTGGGGGTCTCTTGACTAGACGCCTCCCTTCATTGTTTCGGCACACGACCGGTCGCTTTGTTTTGAAGATCCGGCATTCTCTATTGGTATGCTTTGCCGTCCTTCTAGGAGTACCGTGAATTTCACACGGTTGATTGAGTGTGTGGCTCGGGCCGAATAGATTGAGCTGTTCTTTGTCCGTTGACCGGACTGGGAGTTGCTGGACTTGGCACTAGCTTCCCTCACTTGACATTTATGATCATTGCGCTGAGGCATGAGGATGCCTCTTCGTGTATCCTTCCTACTGTCTTGGACCGTAGGGTTGTGTGCCTTTGGTTCTCCTGCTTAGGTTGAGGTAGCCAGTTGTGCCGCGTATGCCCTTTGTTAGGGCTGTCGAGTCCGTACTTTTCGGTGGCCAGGATCTTGGTCCACCTATCCACTAGCAAATCTTGGTCAGCTTTAAGCTGCTCTTGCTTCCTTTGCAGGCTCCTTGCCGCGGCCATGAGCCATCGCTTGAAGCGAACTTGTTCCACTGGATCTTCAGGTATGCCGAATTCTTCATTGCCGAGGCTTACCTCGTCTTCGGAGGGGGGTGTATAGTTGTCCCTCTCCAAGTATCCCACCGTGGCCGGTCCGGCCTGCTTGAAGGTAGGCTGATCAGGGTTGTATTCTTCTTTGGCACCATCCGGATTGCTTTCATCTCCGGGTCCAGTGTTGATGTGGCGGGGCTTGGAGCGGCGCCGAAGACGCCCATGCTTTGCTTTCCCTCCTGAGGGGTTCTCCTCCGCTGCCTTGTCGCCATTGGTTTCCTTCGGAGTGTCCACCATATATATATATATATATCGTATGAGGAGGTGGCAGTCCACCGCCTTATGAGCGGTGGCTCCTGTACTTCTCCTGCATCGTCGTCTATACCGTCGATGTCTTCGGAGTCGAAGTCAAGCACGTCGGTTAAATCATCGACCGTGGCTATGAAGTGGGTGGTGGGTGGGCAGCGAATCCCTTCGTCACCTGCTTCGCACTCAAGCCGGACATAGTTCGGCCCAGAGCCTCCTAACAAAGAGAGAGACTTTAATGAGTTTAGCATGTCGCCAAAGGGCGAGTGCTGGAAGATGTCCGCGGCGGTGAACTCCATTGTCGGAGCCCAACCTGGCCTGGCTGTCTCGAGGGTGTGTAGACCAAAACCAACAACCGGATACGAGTCCGGGGGCCCGGGGTTACAGGCCTCCACAGAGGTGAGACCTGTGTTCGGCTCCACCGCCGATGAGTGTGCGGCCTACGGGGTGGGGTCTACCCCTCTGTCCTTAGGCAATGCAACCTGCTTCAGATTTAGATCCGACGCTACTACAGGGGTGATATCCTGAGCTTCGTCCGACAGCAGGTCTAAGCCGTGCTCATCGTGACTGCCCGGTGCTCCTGGCATAGGCCTAAATCCGTCGAAGATCAAGTCTCCATGGATATCCTCCATGTAGTTCAAGTTTCGGAACCTGACCTGGTGGCCAAGGGCGTAGCTGTCGATCTGCTCCAGATGGCCAAGCAAATTGGCCCGCAGTGCGAAGCCGCCGAACATGAAGATCTGTCTGGGGAGAAAAGTCTCCTCCTGGACCGTGTTGTTGACGATTGAAGGCGCCATCAAGCCTTGCAGCAACGACGCAGAGGAACTCTCAATGAAAGCACCAATGTCAGTGTCAAAACTGGCGGATCTCGGGTAGGGGGTCCCGATCTGTGCGTCTTAGGCTGATGGTAATAGGAAGCAAGGGACACAATGTTTACCCAGGTTTGGGCCCTCTCGATGGAGGTAAAACCCTACTTCCTGCTTGATTAATATTGAAGATACAAGTAGTACAAGAGTAGATCTACCATGAGATCGTAGAGGCTAAACCCTAGAAGCTAGCCTATGATGGTATCATTGTAATTGTGATCGTCCTTCTAAGGACCAACCTCTCCGGTTTATATAGACACAGGAGAGGGCTAGGGTTTACATGGAGTCGGTTACAAGGAAGGAAACACAATATCCGGATCGTCAAGCTTGCCTTCCACGCAAAGGAGAGTCCCATCCGGACACGGGCCGAAGTCTTGAGTCTTGTATCTTCACGCTTCAATAGTCCGGACGATGTATACAGTCCGGCTGTCCGGATACCCCCTAATCCAGGACTCTCTCACCAACACACCCAATACAATGGTAAATTGTATAGGTGCACTAGTTTGGTGAAGATATGGTGATACAAGTGAAATATTGTAGGATCAAAAGTATGTCTAGAGGGGGGTGATTAGACTACTTGACCAAATAAAAATCTAGCCTTTTCCCAATTTTAGTTCTTGGCAGATTTTAGCAACTTGGCACAAGTCAAGTAATCACAATACAATTCAAGCAAGCATGCAATGAGTACATGAGCAGCGGAAAGTAAAGCATGCAACTTGCAAGAAAGTAAAGGTATGGGATTGGAGTATGCAAACACAATTGGAGACACAGATGTTTTGGGCGTGGTTCCGATAGGTGGTTGTCGGTTTCAAAACCGGCGGATCTTGGGTAGGGGGTCCCGAACTGTGCGTCTAGGCGGATGGTAACAGGAGACAAGGGACACGAAGTTTTTACCCAGGTTCGGGCCCTCTCGATGGAGGTAAAACCCTACTCCTGCTTGATTGATATTGATGATATGTCACACCCTAGCTAGTTCATGCATTAGAGTGTTGCATCATGTTTATTCATTCAATAGAAACTTGAAATGGGGATGACAGAACCCCCAGCCCCCTCTGAAACCAACTAGGGTTTACTAAAAATATTTTCAATTAACCTGAAATGCCCTTCTAAAATGTCCATAATTTTTGTCTTGGTTCAGAACCTCTGCCAAAAGTGATGCACAATTTTCTAGGTCATCCTAAGGTCTTTGAGTTAAATCATAAGTATTTGAATTTGGGCATTTAAAATTTATAAAAATATTTTAATGCTCAAATAATCCCAAACTAAAATGTTCCATGTTGGAAATATTCCAACTAAGGACCAGGTGGAGTTTGGTGATTTTTGGAGTTGCCTAGGTATTTTGGAAATTCAACAAACCTGCAGAACAAACAAAAAAACAGAAAAAATAAGGAAAAGCTTACCTGGCGCCACCCAGAGGCCCACCTACCGGCCCAGCCCAACCACCGCTCCAGCGAGCTGCTTGGCTTGGCCAGGCAGGCAGGCAGGTGCTCGACGGCGGCCGCAGCGTGCGCCACGCAGCTGCCCGTCGCCCTGCTTCCCCCTCTCGCCCCTATGTTGCCTTGGATGAGCTCCACGTCGTGCACCGAACCCCGTAGACATGCTCACTCAGGCCCAGCTCCTCTCCCTCGCTCTCCCACGCCATGGCCGACGCCACCGCCGCCGCACCCTCGCCGTAGTCGCGCTCTCCATCAACCCCGCGCTGCGCCACCGTGTCCAGGAGCTTCGCCACCCTCTACTCCTTTGAGCTAGCCGAGCCCCGAGCGCTCGCGTGCCCCAAAGCCACCGCGCTGACCTCGACCAAGCCGCCATCGTCGGAGATCCCCTTCACCGTCGCCGCCGCACCAGCTCGCCCCCGACCGCGTCGTCTGCTTCCTTAAGACCGCTGTGAGCCTGGCTACCTCCTCCCCCTTTCCTTTCTCGCTCTCGTGCACCACCACGAGCACACGTAGCTCACCCACACGCGCCGCCGCGAAGCTCGTCGGCGATGTGACTTCGGCTAACCACCGGCGACCCCACCTTGTCTAACGCACTCACCGCGTCCCCAGGGGCCCAACGCACCTCACCACGTGCCTCGCCGTGCCCCGTAGCCTCAAATCCATCTTCACCCGACTCCGGTGACCGCCAAAGTCGTCGCCGGCGACGTCTCCGGCCACCCCGAGCTCCACCACCACCACCAATAGTTGCGGCTCAGTGCCAGCTACCCGTAGATGCTCTCCGCCGCCCATTTGGTCGCCAGAAAGCACAAAACCACTCTCACCGCCGCGTTCGGCCTCGCCAGCGGCTAGACGCCGGCGTGTTTGACTTTGACCTTGATTAGGGTGGGTCCAGGTTGACCCCCCTGAGCCTATGACAAGTGGGGCCCCATCTGCTAATTACCTCAGATTAGTTTAAACTAAATTTAGTTATTATAATGAACCACTGACACGCGGGACCCACTGGTCAGTTTGACCTAGACCGGCCTGTTGACTTACTGAGGTCAGCATGACATCATGCTGACGCAGTAATCCTTTTTTGGAATTAAAATAAATCTAGAATGATTTATAAATTTCATAAAATGATCCAAACTTCAAAAATTCATAGTAAATCAACCGTAGCTCCAAATGCAAAGTGTTATATATGAAAAATGATCAGAAAAATCCAATCTATCCATCTGTACTGGTTTCATGCATGTTTAAACAAGCTAACCTACTGTTTATTGCAGAACAAGTTAAAGCACCTTAAAGGACCATATATGAGTTTGAAAATTGAATCTTTGGTTCAAAATGGTTCAAACCCATCTGGTCTTAGTTGCATTAGCCCAACACACTCATTTTGCCATGTCTCATGCATGCATCATATTGTTGCATATTGTTTGGTGATGATTGTGTATCGGTGCTCTCTATGGCAGGTCCTGCCCCCGAGGAGTACCGTGATTACCCCAACGAAGAACAATACCAGTGCACCGACCCATCAGGCAAGCAACCAACCATTTGATCATATCGATACAATCCCATGTTCTCGCTTCTGCTCTCTTTTACTGCATTAAGACAACGCGTTTCAAACTGCTGTGTGCTGCGGTAGTTGAACCCATTTCCTCTGCATGACCTGTCATTGCCACAGTAACTAGATGAAACCCACTAGCATGTGTAGGATTTGATTGAGCCATGTATGTGTGTTGTTCCTAGCTTGCTATGCCTGCTATGCTTAGAGTCGTGTCAGGTCTGGTTCATCTGGGTGATGGGCTAGAGTGAAATGATCGTGTTGGTATGAGAGTGTTGTGTTGAACACGATTTGGTAAACGTATCGATGAGAGGCCATGTAGGAGTACATGGTGGGTTGTTTCATTGAAGCCGTACTTAAGCACTGAGATCTGTATGTGTGATTTAAGAATCAGCTACTACCATGCATTGGGCCCGAAACCAATGGACCCTCTCGACTTCTTATTCACCCTAGTTCTCTATCCAGGAGTTGCAAGTAGTTTCTGGTGTTTGTAGCCTACTGGAGGCCGTGGACAGCGCTGACCGTAGGGGTGGGCTGTGATGCGGTAGGTACGTGGCCGGGTATACCGGGCACCCGTTAGGTGTCTCGGAACCCTGTTCACATCGTTTGGGGCTGTGAGCGAAACCCAGGCCGGATCTCCTCACGGATGGAACCCGAATAGGCGATACACCTAGATTAGAGACTTAGGTGATTAGGTAGGTCATGGCCGACACCCACTTTGGGCTTCCGCTTGAAGGTTGCCGAGTACATGTCGTGTAAACGGCGGTAAGTGGTGAGAGCGTGTATGAAGAAGTACACCCCTGCAGGGTTAACATAATCTATTCGAATAGCTGCGTCCGCAGTAAAGGACTACTTGGTTGCCTATACAGTTCATAGACAAGTAAACTGGAAACTACTAAAAGCCTCAAGATAAGCGTGAGTGCCGAGGATGCCTCTTCCGTAGGAAGACGGAGGTGGATCCTCGGTAGTGTAATGAAGTGGTGAATAGTGGACTCGTGTGCGCAAAAAGTATTTCAAGTTGGAGTCTCGTAGGATAGCTTAGCCAAGAGTCAAAGCTGGCTTGCTGCAATAACTCCACCAACCCTTCTTGACAATGTGCATGTATGTAGGATCTGATGTAAGTCTTGCTGAGTACCTTTGTACTCATGTTGCTTTAATTTACATTTTTCAGAAGATGCTACAACCCCTTCCGACGGGTTCTTCGTAGATGTTGACATCAATGAGTAGACTAAGGCCCAGGTGGTGATCCTGAGCACGTGAAGGACCATGTAGTATAGCTAGGCTTACCCAAGCCTCTTTTATTTTACTAGTTGTCTGTACTCAGACAAGTTACTTCCGCTGTCGGCTTGTATGCTTGTATGACTTGAATGTGGGTCGTGAGACCCGTACTTGTGTGTATGTTATGTATGGCTCTCTGAGCCTTTAAATAAAGTACTTGTGTCGTAGAGTCATGTTGTGATGCCTTGTTGTATTTGCACATATCGAGCATATTGTGTGTATGATTGAAATGCTTGGTATGTGTGGGATCTGACTATCTAGTTGTTTATCTTTAGTAGCCTCTCTTACCGGGAAATGTCTCCTAGTGTTTCCATTGAGCCATGGTAGCTTGCTACTGCTCCGGAACACTTAGGCTGGCCGGCATGTGTCCTTCTTCGTTCCTGTGTCTGTCCCTTCGGGGAAATGTCACGCATTGAGTACCGGAGTCCCGTTAGCCCGCTACAGCCCGGTTTATCTTACTCCTGCTAGCCCAGTGCTACAGCCCGGACTCACATGCTGATGACCGACACGTTCGATGCTGGGTCATGGATGCCTGTCCTTGTACGTCTGTGCCACTTTGGGTTTACGACTAGTCTTGTCAGCCCGGGCTCCTTATCATATGGATGCTAGTGACACTATCATATATGTGAGCCAAAAGGCGCAAACGGTCTCGGGCAAAGGTAAGACGACACCCGTGGGGATACCGTGCGTGAGGCCGCAAAGTGATATGAGGTGTTACAGGCTAGATCGATGTGACTTTTAGTCGGGGTCCTGACATGATATGGGTAGTACAAGAGTGGATCTACCACGAGATCAAGGAGGCTAAACCCTAGAAGCTAGCCTATGGTATGATTGTTGTTCGTCTTATGGACTAAAACCCTCCGGTTTATGTAGACACCGGAGAGGGCTAGGGTTACACAGAGTCGGTTACAATGGTAGGAGATCTACATATCCGTATCGCCAAGCTTGCCTTCCACGCCAAGGAAAGTACCATCCGGAAACGGGACGAAGTCTTCAATCTTGTATCTTCATAGTCTTGGAGTTCGGCCAATGATGATAGTTCGGCTATCCGGACTCCCCCTAGCCCAGGACTCCCTCAGTAGCCCCTGAGCCAGGCTTCAATGACGACGAGTCCGGCGCGCATATTGTCTTCAGCATTGCAAGGCGGGTTCCTCCTCCGAATTCTTCATAGAAGATTGTGAACACCAGGATAGTGTCCGGCTCTGCAAAATAAATTCCACATACCACCATAGAGAGAACAATATTTACACAACTTCAATCTGCTGACGTATTTCATAGCATGACATCGCGCCACGACCAAGCCTCTACTCGAATTGTTTTTATTGTTCCACCTCAGCGCGTTTAGCGAAGCGGTTTCCTTGGCACGTCTTATCAAAGCAGAGATTGTGTCCCCTTATTCCGGGATTCTCATCAATACGGATGTGGGTAACCCAACCGCGCCCGTTGCTACGCCCCCTCCATCGGAGGCGAGTTCCAAACGGTCACGGGGACGGCTCTTGGTATTCTACCCATTTATAATGAGACCAAGGCCTGTTTCTTTTCTTCAATCCTTGATCAAATCCACCCCTCGCCCCGAGTTCCAACACCCAAGGTTCCAGATTCGAGCGCTTCGGACCTTCGACAATGTCCGGCTCCAACCTACAAGGCCGGTGGATGCCTTCTTCCATCACGAAAGAGGACGTGCTAAAGCTGAGAGACACCAGGTATCTAACCTGCGATATTTCGCATAGGATGCCCGCCCAAGGGCAAGTCATTCCCACCCCTGAGCCTGGTGAGAGCGTGGTGTTCATTTCTCACTTCCGTCGGGGTTTAGGCTTCCCGACGGACCCTTTCATGAGGGGGCTCATGTTCTATTATGGGCTGGAGTTCCATGACTTGGCTCCGGAGTCCATCCTCCACATCTCATCTTTCATTGTTGTCTGTGAAGCCTTCCTCCGCACTACCCCTCACTTCGGATTGTGTCTCAAGACCTTCAACGTGGAGCCGAAGATGATCGAGGGGCGACAGGCAGAGTGCAGAGGGGCTATCATAAGCAAGAGGGCCGATGCTCCATGGCCCGAGGGCTCTTTTCAAGAGGAGCTTGGTTTGTGGCAGTAGGAGTGGTTCTACATCACCGCTCCCAGGGGCACCAGGCAATGGGTCAACAAAGGGCTTGAATGGGGGCCGTACAAGGACGTACCAATACTGCAGGGCCGGATTCGAGACCTCCAAGAGAGGGAGATCACTCTGGTCGTAGTGACGCAGGTCATGCTGATCCGGCGCCTTCTGACCTGCAAACGTCGCCCTCTCCGGCTGTGGGAATTCAATCCGGAGGGACCGCGAGCTCTCCGCCACCTCATGGGTGCGACGCCCGTGGAGATGTATAAACTGTTCTTCGGATCACAAGAGATGTGTCCGGGCTTGACCGAGGATGCCGGCCTAAGCTGCAATCACCCGGATACTCAAGTAAGTAGTTCCCTTGCCCGGACGTGCTATCCATATAATCATCATAATTCTCGCTCTTTTTAAAAAGCTGTCCCCTGAACAGGAGTGGATAGCAGAAGCAAAGCTAATAAGGTGTCCGACCCCCCTCCCTGAGACCACGCCGGATCCCGCGTTAGACAGGATGCTGGAGGTTGTGCCTTTAGAAGAGGGCGAAGGGGGAAACAGGGAAACTACTGCCTCTGTTAAAGAGGCTCTCAAGAAAGGGGGATCGAGAATCCCTCCCTCCAGGGGGAGAAGAGGACCGCTTCCGAAGATCCGGAGGTCAAGGCCTCAAAGCGGGGGAAGAAATCTTCACCGGAGGGTCCTGCGCCAGGGGAAACCCCGGCCGCACTATTTCCCCAAGGGAATCGGCCCTCCATCGAGCCGTAAGTAGAAAAGAGGAGTTTCATAATAAGGGACATCCCTGTTTTTATTTCTAAGGATAACCGAAGTTCTTACCTTGTAGTTCGGATCTCAGCCCTTCTCAGCAGAGCTCCTCTTCGGGGGATCTTCGTCCGGAGATGATGGAGAGCGAGACGCCTCCATCTGCCGCACCGTCAGGTGGGGCGGACGACCCTGAGGTGTCGTCACGGAGGGTCTCCTCGAGTCTGGACGGGCCGGAGAGTTCGGCACCAACTGGTGTACGGCTGGAGGAGCTGAAGGATCTGCTCGAGAGGGCGTCTATCCCAGAAGATCACCGTACATTAATGGGTACGGTGATTGATAGGATTTCATCCGCTGAGAGCGGGTTGCATGAGGCCGTCAGAAGTTTACTGATGGGGTTTGAGGTACGTAAAAATGACCATACTTTTTGACAGTTTTGCGCTTAGAATGCGCCCTATATAGATGGTAGCCCCTGAGACTCGGTATGTTGGTGAGAACGACAATGTGCCGAGGATCATAATCTCAGTTGTAAGGTATCTCTCTTCCCGTACAGGTGGCGGGGCGTTCGGTGGCCAGCCGGACTGATGTAGTTGCCGAACTGAAGCGACAACTTGACGTTGCGGATGCGGACATCGCACTGGTCAATAAACGGCTTGACGAGTCACAAGGTAGGTGGCGTCTCCGCGGTCACCTGGTATGGGAGCTGATGCCCACGCCTCACAATATGTATGCTTGATGCAGATGGCGCCGCTGCTATGGAGGAGCTTCAGGCGGAGCTTGCCCGAGTCAAGGAGCAAGCCAGAAAGAGTGATGCGGCTGCCTCGAAGGCGGCCGAAGAGCTAAAAGCCGAAAAGGCTGCTCACTGCCGAAGCAGGAGGAGATGGCCGAAATGGCCGTGAAGCTAAAGGATGCTACCGACCGCTATGAGCTTCTTGAAAGAGAACGCTAAGCGGAGCAAGAGGACCTGAAGAAGGCCACTGCCGAAGCCAAAGATGCTTGTTCCGCGATGAGGGCTATAAAGGAGGAGCTGCGTCAGGCCGGGGATATTGCGGCTGGAAAGCCCTTTCTGCTGCGTAGGAAGTTTACGGACCCGAAGTATGCTTAGTTGGGCCAGTTGTGGGGTGCGGAGGATACTTATCTGAATTTGGCAGCGAGTGCAGCGGACGCGGTCGTGCACTTCTGAAGCCAAAAGGATCACGAGATGGAAGAGCTTTTTTGGTCTCAATTCCATAGTCCGGAGCGTCCACTTCCGTTAACTGATCGATTGGCTGAGTGGGCTGAGCTGAACAGGTTGTCTGGACTTGCCATGATGGATGTCGTGGCTCATCTGTGGCCGGACAGGCCCGAGCCAGAGAGTTATTTTGGCTTGGTGCAGCAGTTCCTTGATGTGGTTCCGCATATCAAGGCGATGAAGCGGTCGGCATGCATAGAGGGTGCACGGATGGCCCTCGCCCATGTCAAAACATGCTGGTCAGAGATGGATGCCACCGACGTTGCATCTCGGGGTTCGGACAGAAGCCCCCGCCGAGCACTATTTTGAGTAAGTCCTGCGGGGCGCTCGCTTAATAGAGTCGCAGTGCTCGAAAACCGTTATGTTCAAATGACATGTATGATTTGTAAAACTATATTTATAATATCAGGGCTTTTTATACTTGTGCGTTCAAGTATTAAAATATCTCCTGTGCAGCCGTTAATGTATATGTATATATAACCTGAAAGATGGCAGTCTTCGGCTTCAGCCCCCACGCACATGGTGCGGGTGTGTTTGCAAAAAGGCGCATTTTCACACTTAATCCAATGTCTTGGTCCTGTGAAGGAGGTGATAGCGTAGCAAACTAGGCAACCGGACTATAATGCTTTATCACTTTCACTTAGCCATAGGATTTCGATGGTGGGGCTACTATATAGCCCCTAGGGGCACCGTGCTCTCCGAACTCGGGGCGCGTGTGTGCCTGACCGGGAAACGGTCCTTCATCAAAGCGGAGGAATTCTAAACATTCCGGTAGTCGATCGAGTGGTTGACCAGTCTCTCGCTATATCATGACAGTCAGTTTTCGGCTTTCTCTACTGAGGTGCTCACCCGGCCGAACCGGGGCACAATCACAGTAGTTCTCCTGGTGCCGCGTTAGCCAATAGAGCGGAACGTAAGGCAGCAAAACACAGGAGCCGGGCAAACCCAACATTTGACAAAAGACATGATTCGGAGCTGATGCATATAAGGCCTAACTCGAGACGCCGAACACTCCCTAAGGTATTCGGTCTTTATGGTGACGGGCAGAATAATGCCCTAAGCCCCTAGTGTCCAGGTACGCGCAAAAACTTCTGACGCGGCCGATGCCAAAACGCCAGCCTCCTCCACGGTTATGGTAAGAGACCGGGGGATGTGTATCAACAAGAGATAGTAAAAAAGGTTTACGCAGGGTCTTAATCTGAAAAGAATCCTTGTAACGGGTCCCTGCTGCACGTCTACGCCTATGTCTCCGTTGTGCTGTATCCTGGACGGGTGTAGCATGTTGTTCATCTGTAAAGAGAGAAGAACTTAGTTTGGAAAAAGACCGTGCGAAAAATGTATTTAAAACGAAGCATGATTTAAAAAATGAATAAAATTGAGCTTTATTGGCTCTCAGTGTTCATGCTTTCAGCCCCTTGTAAAGGGGTATGTGGCTAGTAAGCCCCTTGTTTATTTATACCGGACTCGTCTAACCGTGTCTGGGGTCTGAATGACCTATTTTAGGAGCTTTGATCATCAAAGCCGGATTAGTGTGTAGCTGTCAAGGCAGTCTCACATTCTTCCGCGGTCGAGGAACACTCGAAGTTACCTTTTAATGAGATGATACCGCGTGGACCGGGCATTTTGAGTGTAAGAGACGCGTAATGCGGTATTGCGTTAAAGCGGGCGAAAGCTTCGCATCCCAATAGTGCTTGATGGCTACTTTTAAATGGGGCAATATGAAAGATTAGCTTTTCGCGACGGAAGTTGTCGGATGAACCGAACACAACCTCTAGTAATAAGGAGCCCGTACAATTGGCATAAGGGCCTGGCGTTACTCCTTTAAAGGAAGTGTTGCTATGGCGAATTTTGGTAGGGTCTATCCCCATTCTGCGGATTGAGTCCTGGTATAGCAGGTTTATATCGCTGCCACCATTTATTAGGACTTGTGTAAACTGTAGCCCGTCGATTATAGGATCCAATATCAAAGCAGTCCATCCTGCGTTTCGAATACCTCTGGAGTAATCCTGATGGTCGAAAGTAATTGGTTGTGACATCTAGTTTCGGGACTCCGCTGGGGTGGACCGTGCGGCGTGTACTTTAGTAGGTGCCGCCCTATTTTCCCATGTTATCACTTGAAGTGAATTCACTGTTTTGACTTCTTGTGGGAAAGTCTTTTGTTTCCCGATGCTCTGCTTGTGGTGTTCGTCGTCGTCCTCACTTGGTGCGTCGACCCCTTGTGTTCGGTGTTAAGTCGGCCGGACTGCTTGAAGACCCAACAATCTCTGTGGGTATGGTTTGCAGGCTTCCCGGGGGTACTGTGGATTTGACATATCTTGTCCAAGATTTTGTTTAGATTGGATAGCTCGTCACTGTTGTCCTTAAGAGGCAGTGTTTTGTTGTTCGGCCGAGAGCTTTTGAACCCGGCGTTAACTGCCGTGCTCTTTGGGCTATTTTCCTTATTCCGACGCTGGTCTTTTCTGAGTCGTGGTTTCCCATTTCCATCTCTGACCACAGATGTACTCCGGTCGCTGGTCCTGCATCTTGCCAGCCAGCTATCTTCTCCCGCGCAAAAGCGGGTCATGAGGCTTGTTAATGCGGCCATTGTCCTTGGCTTTTCCTGGCCGAGGTGTCTGGCGAGCCATTCGTCTCGGACATTATGTTTGAAGGCTGCTAAGGCTTCAGCGTCCGGATAGTCGACTATTTGGTTCTTTTTGGTAAGGAACCTGTTCCAGAATTTGCGGGCTGACTCTCCGGGCTGTTGAGTTATGTGACTTAAATCGTCTGCATCCGAAGGGCGGACATAAGTCCCCTGAAAATCTGCCCGAAATGCGTCCTCGAGCTCTTCCCAACTTCCAATGGTATTTTCTGGGAGGCTTTTGAGCCAGTGCCGGGCTGGCCCTTTGAGCTTGAGGGGTAGGTATTTTATGGCGTGGAGATCGTCTCCTCTAGCCATATGTATGTGTAGGATGTAACCCTCAATCCAGACTCCGGGGTCTGTTGTTCCATCGTATGCCTCTATGTTTACGGGCTTGAATCCCGCTGGAAATTCATGATCCAGTACCTCATCGGTGAAACATAGGGGGTGTGTGGCGCCCCTGTATTTAGGTGTGCCATTATTTTCGAACACTCGTCGTGTTGTTTTGCTCCCAGGAGCCTTCCTTCTTGGCCCGTAGATTGACCTGACCGGGCTATCCTTTTTGTGAAGATCCTTATGTGGATCGTGTGCCGGCTTGTGTGCGGCGCCGCTTGCCGCTCTTTGTTTGCCATGTGGTCGTCTATCCGACCGGACAGCCCCTTTGTTTTTTGATTGTGGGGGCTCCATGGCCTCTTCGTCGAATTCGGGCAATAGTGTGCGCTTCGGGTAGCTCTTTGTTTGGCGGCTATCGCCGTACTTGTCCGCGGTCTTGAGTGCCTTGCTCCATCTCATTATGAGTATGTCTGCCGCTGTTTTGAGCTTCCGCTTCTGCTTCTTTAGACTTCGTGTAGTGGTGACGAGCCTTTTGTGAAGATTTTTCTGTTCTAACGATGTGTCCAACGTGAGATCATCCGGACTATTGTTTTCGCCAAGGATGGACTGTTTATCCAATTCCTCTTGTTCGGATGGTTGCTTGGTGGCATGTTCGTCATCCACTGGTTCGCCCTGCTCTATGGCTGGGTCGATAGGGTGCTGTTGTTATCGAGGCGGGACTTCGGGCGACGCTTGCGTCGCTGTTTTGGCTGTTTTCGGGGGAATTATGCCTCACAGCGTCCCGTTGTTCCTCGTTATTGCTTCTTGTTGGTGTATCCACCATGTATACATCGTGAGTTGAGGTGGCTTTCGAGTGCCCTATGGGCGCTCGTTCTTGGTCATCTCCGGCATCGTCGTCCATACCGTCGATATCTTCGGAGTCGAGATCTAGCATGTTGGTTAGATCATCGACAGTGGCTACAAAGTGGGTGGTGGGTGGGCTTTGAATTTCTTCGTCGTCCACATCCCAACCGTCCTGACCGCAGTCCGGCCAGGGCTCTCCTGATAACGAGAGATACTTTAGCGAATTCAGGATGTCGCCAAAAGGCGAGTGCTGAAAGATGTCCGTAGCAGTGAACTCCATGATCGGCACCCAGTCGGATTCAATTGGTAGGGGCGCGGGAGGTTTGGAGTCCGGCGAGGATTCCGGCACCTCGGAGTCACGAGCTTCACAAGGGACAGGGTCGGTATTCGGCTCTATCGCCGTAGAGGTAGCGGCCCCCGAGGCGGTGTCTAGGCACCCATCCTCGATCGGCGCAATCGGCTCCGAGTTAAGGGTCCGAGCGGACTCTTGTGGGGCCTCCAGGGCACTGTCCGGCGGCAGAGCTGGGTCATGCCCATCGTGAGAGTGCGGCGCGCTCGGCTGTGGCTCGAATCCGTCGAAGATCAAGTCTCCGCGGATGTCGGCTGTGAAGTTTAAACTTCCAAATCTGACCTGATGGCCAGGGGCATAGCTTTCGATCTGCTCCATACGGCCAAGAGAATTGGTCCGCAGTGCGAAGCCGCCAAATACAAAGATCTGTCCGGGGAGCAAAGTCTCACCCTGGACCGTGTTGTTGTTGATGATCGAAGGAGCCATCGGGCCTATGAGCGACAACATAGAGGAACTCTCACTAAAAGCACCAATGTTGGTGTCAAAACCGGCGGATCTCGGGTAGGGGGTCCCGAACTGTGCGTCTAGGCAGATGGTAACAGGAGACAAGGGACACGATGTTTTTACCCAGGTTCGGGCCCTCTCGATGGAGGTAAAACCCTACTCCTGCTTGATTGATATTGATGATATGGGTAGTACAAGAGTGGATCTACCACGAAATCAAGGAGGCTAAACCCTAGAAGCTAGCCTATGGTATGATTGTTGTTCCTCCTATGGACTGAAACCCTCCGGTTTATATAGACATCGGAGAGGGCTAGGGTTATACAGAGTCGGTTACAATGGTAGGAGATCTACATATCCGTATCGCCAAGCTTGCCTTCCACGCCAAGGAAAGTCCCATCCGGACACAGGTCAAAGTCTTCAATCTTGTATCTTCATAGTCTTGTAGTCCGGCCAATGATGATAGTTCGGCTATCCGGACACCCCCTAGCCCAGGACTCCCTCAGTGGTGCTATCATACATCCACGTTGATGGAGACTTCAACCCACGAAGGGTAACGGCTGCGCGAATCCACAGAGGGCTCCACCCACGAAGGGTCCACGAAGAAGCAACCTTGTCTATCCCATCATGGCCATCGCCCACGAAGGACTTGCCTCACTAGGGTAGGTCTTCACAAAGTAGGCGATCTCCTTGCCCTTACAAACTCCTTGGTTCAACTCCACAATCTTGTTGGAGGATCCCAAGTGACACCTAACCAAACTAGGAGACACCACTCTCCAAAAGGTAATAGATGGTGTGTTGATATTGAAATCCTTGCTATTGTGCTTCAAATGATAGTATCCCAAACAGTCAACTCTCTCTCATAGGATTGGATTTGGTGGAAAGATGATTTTAGTGGAAAGCAACTTGGGGAAGGCTAGAGATCAAGATTCATATGGTAGGATTGGAATATCTTGGCCTCAACACATGAGTAGGTGGTTCTCTCTCAGAAAATGTATGCTGGAAGTGTAGGTATGTTCTGATGGCTTCCCCCACGAATGAGGAGAGGGTAGAGGGGTATATATAGCCTCCACACAAAAACTAACCGTTACACACAATTTACCAAACTCGGTGGGACCAAATCATAAAACTCGGTCGGACCGATTTAGTTCATAATGTGACCGTTAGGCATTTTGGTGGGACTGACTTGTCGGCTCGGTGGGACCGATTTCTTTAGGGGTAGGGCATAACGTAATCTCGGTTTGACCAATTACACAAACTCAGTGGGACCGAGTTTGCTAATAAGTTAACCATAGAGTTGGTCAGGCAAACTCGATGGGGCCGATTCGCTCATCTCGGTGGGACCGAAACGTTATGAAAGGGAAACAGGGAGTTTGCATTGCAAACTCGGTGGGATGATCGCTCATCTCGGTTAGACTGAAATGTTACAAAGGGAAACAGAGAGTTCACAATCCCATCTCGATGAGACCGAGATCCTTATCGGTGAGACCGAAGTGACTAGGGTTTCTATGTCAAATGAACTCGGTGGCGCCGGATAGATCAAATCGGTGGGGCCATGTTTGACTTTTGGTTTGGGACATATGTGGATATGAGAAAGTGGTTGAGGGTATTTGGAGCATATCACTAAGCATTTTGAGCAATCAAGCCATTAAGCACCACCTCATCCCCTTTTCATAGTACTGGCTTTCCTATAGACCCAATGTGATCTTGGATCACTAAAATATAAAATGTATAGTCTTGAGCTTTAGAGCTTGAGCCAATCCTTTGTCCTTAACATTTTGAGGGGTCCAGATTCCTAATCCATGCCATGCCAATCATTGAACTTTCCTGAAATGTTTATCTTCAAATAGCATTAGTTCAATGGGCTATATCTTGTTAATCATTACTAAAACCACCCAGGGATAGTTGCACTTTCAAATATGGATGGTAGATATAGGTTTTGTAATCTGAAAATACAAAAACAACAAGGTAACTAGTACCAAAAGTGAGCGAAAATGGTATTGCAATGCTCGGAAACAAGGCCTAGGGTTCATACTTTCACTAGTGCAAGTTCTCTCAACAATGATAACATAATTAGATCATATAACAATCCCTCAACGTGCAACAAAGAATCACTCCAAAGTCATTAATAGCGGAGAACAAACGAAGAGATTATTGTACGGTACGAAACCACCTCAAAGTTATTCTTTCTAATCGATCTATTGGGCTATTCCTATAAGTGTCACAAACAGCCCTAGAGTTCATACTAAAATAACACCTTAAAGAAACACATCAACCAAAACCCTAATGTCATCTAGATACTCCAATGTCACCACAAGTATCTATGGGTTTGATTATATGATATGCATCACACAATCTCACATTCATCTATTCAAACCAACACAAAGAACTTCAAAGAGTGCCCCAAAGTTTCTACTGGAGAGTTAAGATGAAAATGTGTGCCAACCCCTATGCTTAAGTTCACAAGGTCACAGAACCCGCAAGTTGATCACCAAAACATACATCAAGTGGCTCACGTGAATATCCCATTGTCGCCATAGATAAGCACATGCAAGACATACATCAAGTGTTCTCAAATCCTTAAAGATTCAATCCGATAAGATAACTTCAAAGGGAAAACTCAATCAATTACAAGAAGGTAGAGGGGGAGAAACATCATAAGAACCAACTATAGTAGCAAAGCTCGCGGCACATCAAGATCGTGCCAAATCAAGAACATGAGAGAGAGAGGGAGATCAAACACATAGATACTGGTACATACCCTCAGCCTCGAGGGTGAACTACTCCCTCCTCGACATGGAGAGCGCTGGGATGATGAAGATGGCCACCGGTGATGATTCACCCCTCCGGCAGGGTGCCGGAACAGGGTCCCGGTTGGTTTCTAGTGGCAATAGAGGCTTGCGGTGGCGGAACTCCCGATCTAGGTCTATTTCTGGGGGTTTCTAGATTTACAGGAATTTTTGGCGTCGAGAACCAGTCAGGAGGGGGGTCCACGAGTCAAGGACAAGATAGGGGGCGGGCCATAGGGGGCGCACCCTCCATCCTTGTGGTGGCCTCGGGACTCTTCTGGCCCAACTCTTTTGCTTTGGGGGCTTCTTCTAGTCCATAAAAAATCACCGTAAATTTTTAGGTCATTTGGACTCCGTTTGGTATTCCTTTTCTGTAAAACTCAAAAACAAGGAAAAAACATAAACTGACATTAGGCTCTAGGTTAATAGGTTAGTCCCAAAAATCACATAAAATAGCATATAAATGCATATAAAACATTCAATATGGATAATATAAAAGCATAGAATCAAAAATTATAGATACGTTGGAGATGTATCAATGAGCGCAAAAGTTTCTATTTTTCAGCAAGATCAAATCAACTATCACCATAGATCATCCCAAAGGTCTTACTTGGCTCAAACACTAATTAAAATTATAACAACACATTTAACCAGAGGCTAGAAGATTTATTTGTTGCAAAATAGAATCAAAAAAAGTAAAAACAAAAATAAAATTGTGTTGCCGCCCAACAAGCACTATTGTTTAACGCCCCTAGCTAGGCATATTGCAATAGATCTAGGTGTTGTCATCTTTGGTTAATAACTACTCCTAAATCAAATTTTCCAAAAAAAATCTTAATAATTCTCTTTCATCAAGTTCTTCTTTTCTGGATGTGGAGCTTAAATGGTGTATAGGACTAGTATTAGTGATTTTTACATTCATAATTTCATATTCAAGATCATCACCAAAAACATCTTCATAAGTGTAAGTGCATCTAGTGCCACCCCTAGTTGGTTTTGGAGTATTGACGACAAACCTGGTTGAGGGACTAATGTGTTTGTGAGAATTGCAGGACAACACATGTAGTAGTCCCTCATTGATTCGGTTTACCTACCGGAGATGACCCCTAAAAATGTGTGAAGACATTGAAGACAATGGTGGTGTGTGAAGCTATTCACTTTGAAGACTATGACACGAGAAGACCTTGAGTGAAGACTATGGAGCACGAATACTTAGCTGTTTCGTTGTTTCTTTTCTTCGTTGTTGAGTTATAGGAACCACCGCACTGCACTACAAAAAAAAGACACATCCGTGACATTTTGGGCCGAACGAAAAAAAATTCTGTCATACATACGACACTTCTATGACAATAATTGTGACAAAACCCAGTATCATCATAGATGTGGTGGGCTCCTACTTCTATGACAAAAAACATGACAGAAAATGGGCTTTTCATCCTGGGCGGGCCGGAGACGCATCTGCATGACATTCTTTGGGCCGTCCATGACGGAAAAAACCGTGTTAGAAGCGAGGGGGAGGAAAATTTTGGGGAGTTGGCGGTTACGCTGGGAGGTCGGGGGCCGAGCGATGGGCGTTTCTCTCGTACACGTACGCGCGTGTGTGCCAGGCGTTGGCTCTAACTGAACCCGAGCGAGGCGTTGGGTTCTAACTGAACCCGAGCGATCGCACTACAGGCTACGCGTTACTGAACCCGATCGATCGATCGATGGCTGTTAACTGAACCCGATGGAGTGATTCCTTCGCTATTGCTGCTAACTGAAGCCGATCGATCGGATGAACTGTGAGCGTTGCGGGAGGGGGGTTGGATGAACAATGAGCAGTGGCTTTGGCTCTGGATGAACAGGACCCCGTGGAGTGGAGGGCTGGATGAACAGTAGACGGTGGAGGGGTGGCCGTGGAGGGGTGCTTGAATAGGACCCCGTGGTGTGGAGGGCTGGATGAACAGTAGATGGTGGAGGGGTGGTTGAATAGTATCCGGTGGAGTAGCGCGCGGTGGAGGCTGGATGAACAGGAGCCCGTGGAGGCTGGAGGAGGTCGACGGTAGCCCGTGGAGGCTGGAGGAGGTCGACGGTGGAGATGAATAGTATCCCGTGGAGTCCCGTTTTGCGGTACGCCACACCCCTCCCGATGAATAGGACCCCCGTTTCGACCGTAGCGCTCCAACACAAGTCCGTTTCGTCCGTTTTTGCGGTACGCCACACCCCTCCCAATCAACAGGACCCCCGTTTCGACCGTAGGAGGTCCGTTTCCTCTGTTTTGTGGTACACCACACCCCTCCCGATCAACAGGACCCCCGTTTCGACCGTTGGAGGTCCGTTTCCTCCGTTTTGCAGTACGCCACACCGCTCCCGATCAAAAGGACCACCGTTTCGACCATAGGAGGTCCGTTTCCTACGTTTTGCGGTACGCCACACCCCTCCCGATCAATAGGACCCCGTTCCAAACATAGGAGGTCTGCTTCCTCCGTTCTGCAGTACGCCAGGCCTCATTTCCATCGCCTGTTTCGTCCAAGCCCTCCCGATGAACACGACCATGCATTCCGTTCTGACCCAGCCCGTTGGCTCCCCATGAACACGACGATGACGCTGTTTCTCCGTTCCGACCCAGCCATCTACATATGCGCGAGTAAGCGTTCGAGACCCTGCCCGTATGTATGTACGTGGCCGTATTTTCTTTCTTGCACCGTCGCCGATGTACGTACGTGTGCATGCTACGTGCGCGCCTCTACATCAACACGTGCGCGCCTCTACTACGACACGTGCGTGCCTCTACATCGACCAGTATGTACGTACACTTTCGCGACCAGAATGACAACGCCACGTACGCTTCGACCAGGTGGGTCCCGACTGTCAGGCACTTCCTTGCCTGCAAAGATGTAGCTGGTGGGTCCCAGCAGTCAGGGGGCGAATCGTTTTGGGTTTTTTTTTGCCAGGACGCACTTCCTTGCGTGCGAAGATGTAGCTGGTGGGTCCCAGCAGTCAGAGGGGAAACGTTTTTTTTCACGAAATACTGGTGGCCTGTATGGTGGGTCCCTGCTGTCAGGTGGAGGAATAATTATTTTGCGCATAATAAGGAGACACTTCCTTGCGGCCGCCGTGGACCCAGCTGTCAGCCTCTCCACGCACAGTACTCTTTCGATGCAAGTCGGTCGTTGACCACATTGACCATGTCGCGCCGTGAGCACCACGGCGGTGGACGATGGCGAGGCCTAGGAAGGGGACGACGCGGAGCCGGGGAAGACACATCAGTGGATGCCCACGTGAAGAGGAGTACGAGGGTGAGGCTGCCATCACCGCAGAATAACAGTGGGTGTGAATGAGTAGAGGGATGGCCTGGCCAGCGGTGGGAGTAGTAGGGGGCGGTGAGGCCTCCGCGGAAACACAGCCGGCCATGGGAGGCAGGAGCACGCGGCACGACCGGCGCTGCTTTGGGCGGCTGGAGCACGAAGACCAGAGGTTGAAGAAGCACTACGGCCGTTGGATGGACATCGTACGGTCACCGGAGCTAGAGTCGTTCATATTGACTAAGTTGACAAAGCCCTCCGTCCCCGTCAACTTTGTAGGCCCACAAGTCAGCCTGCCACTATACTGGGTCCCAGCTAACAGGGGGAGTATTCATTTTTTTTGCTTCCTTCCGTGCGAAGATATAGCTTGTGGCTCCGAGCTATCAGCAGCGGTTACGTTTTTTCGCGAAATACAGAGGCCCTTTCGGTGGGTCCCTGATGTCAGGTGGAGGAATTATTATTTTGCGCGTAATAAGGAGGCATTTCCTTGCGTGCGGCCGTGGACCCAGCTGTCGGCCTCTCCACGTACAGTTCACTTCAGATGCATGTCGGTCGTTGGCCACGTTGACCAGGCCGCGCCGAGAGCACTAGGGTGGTGGACGACGGCGAGGCCTAGGAAGGGAACGACATGTAGGCAAGGAAGACTCGGCAGTTGTTTCCCACACGGAGGGGAGTACGACTGTACGAGGGTTTACTGGTTCGTCTGTCGTCGCCGGAGAATAACAGCAGGTGTGGGTGAGTAGAGGGATGGCTAGGCCAGCGATGGGAGTACAGTGGGGCGGTGAGGCCTGCGCGGCAGCATAGCCAGCCGCGGGGAGGAGGGAGCAGGCAGTCCCGTTGGCGCTTGTTTGAGCGGCTGGAGCAGGAAGAGTAGAGATTGAAGAAGCACGATGGCCGTTCGATGGACATCCAACAGTCACTGCTTGTGCGTCAACCTTTTTTTAGGAAAGCCTCAAATCTGTGGAAAACAGCATATAGCCAATCTGCCATTATTTCTAATAATTTACAGCCCATTTGCTAATTCTTAAGGTTTTTTTGGATCCCATATTCTTTTTGTTAGCATTACAACCCATATTGTGGCCACGGTTAAAAAATTATACGAAATTTTGCAAATTTCGGTTCGGTCCGAACTGTTTTTAATCCCGAAGTTTCAACTCACATTCAAACTGATTTTAAAAATAAATGTATATCAATATAAAATCCAACAAATTCTCCACGCATAAAAATTAATGTAATTTAAAATCTCAAAATGAAAAAAAAGATATTTGAAACTAATTGCCGGTTTGATGTGTTTTAAAAATGTACAACCCATTTCTCATTACTTATAGGCCATTTTCTCGGCCAGCCGAATGAAGCTCTCCTTGTCTTGAAAGATTTGCAGCCCAACAGGCCTGACAAAGCGACTTACTTGGCAAATCACAAAAAAACTGGGCAGTGGCCTTGGACCCAGCTGTCAGCCTCTCCACGTACAGTACTCTTCCGATGGAAGTCGGTCGTTGACCACATTGACCACGCCGCGCCGAGAGCATCACGGCGGTGGACGACGGGAGGCCTAGTAAGGGGATGACGCGGAGCCAGGGAAGACGCGACAGTGGATGCCCACGCGGAGAGGAGCACGAGGGTTCACTGGTTCGGCTGCGGTGTGAGGCTGCCGTCGCCGCAGAATAATAGGGGGAGTGGGTGAGTGGAGGGATGGCCTGGCCAGCGGTGGGAGTAGTATGGGGACGGTGAGGCCTCCGCGGCAGCACAGCCGACCACGGGAGGCAGGAGCATGCGGCATGACTGGCGCTGCTTTGGGCGGCTGGGGCAAGAAGACCAGAGGTTGAAGAAGCACTACGGTCGTTGGATGGACATTGTTGACCATGCCACCCTGAGAGCACCAGGGAGGTGGACGACGGCGAGGCCTACAAAGGGAACGACACGGAGCTGGGGAAGACACGGCAGTGGCTGCCCACGCGGTGGAGAGTACGAGGGTTGACCGGTTCAGCTGCCGTCTCCGGAAAATAACAGGAGGTGTGGGTGAGTAGAGGGATAGACAAGCCAGGGATGCGAGTATGATGGGGCCGTGAGGCCTGCCCGGCAGCACTGCCGGCCACGGGAGGCGGGAGCAGGCGGTTTCGACGGCGCTTGTTTGGGCGGCTGGGGCAGGAAGATCAGAGACTGAAGAAGCACGCTTGCCGTTAGATTGACATCTAACGGTCTCATGCTTGTAGAGTCGATTGTTAACTAAGTTTGTTTTTTGCAACACCTTGTGTACGCATGAACTTGGTAGGCCCACAAGTCAGCCTCCAAATCTGTGGCAGACAACATAAAGCCCATTTGCTATTTTTTATAATTTGCAGCCCATTTGCTAATTCTTAAGTAATTTATTACAGCCCATTTTCTGCCTAGGACCACGGTAAAGTTCAACCTTATTTTGCATATTTCGGTGGAGTCCGAACTGTTGTAATCCCGAAATGATAAACATTTTTTAAGAAATTATTGATTTTCCAAAAAAATTGTTTTGTTTTTGTGAGAAAATAAGACGTGGGACAATTGAGTTGGTTTAAGGGAAAACCAGTGGTAAAAAAATCAGCGCTGGGTGGGAAAAAACAACAAAAATAAGGATGTAAATATGAAAAGGGAATTTCATGTGTTTTCAATATAATGATACGTGTATATGAATTAGTAAAACTATAGGTAGAGATTAGAAAACGGATGTAGGACATGCGTTTCAAGAGGAAAATAGAACTGGGCTATGTGTTTGATTCAGTAAAAAAACTGCCTGCGGATGTTGTAAGACAAAATATAACTAACGCTGGCGGGCCAGAGGCCAGTAGATACCTGCCGGATCTTTGTGCCCCCGTTGTCCTTATGGGTTGGGCCTGTTAAAAACAAAACCAACCCTGGGCAGTCTGCAGCCCAGTTGAAACTTGCTCGACCTGAAAAAACAATATACATGCTCAATAAACGAGAGAATTCTGCAAGTACAGACTGATAACTGGGATGCAGCACAGATATTGTTTTTTTATCGTGATAATAAGTGCATGCACTTGTTTCGAAAAAATTGGAGAACTGGGAATTCGAACGGCGGGTGCTTATGCTACCCACCAAATAAAAATCAGGTGCCTGAAAATTCGTTTCGAAACAAATGATTCAGCTTTATATCCACACCGACCCTCGGCATGATGGTTGGAAGCAAATGCAAGTTCATACCAAAAGATCGTTAACAATAATACCAACTTGTGGACGACAAGGTAGTACAACTACCAATACCTAACTAACTTATAATCTTTTTACTTCTGGCCCTAGTGTTCGTCTGGTAGAAAATCTTGCAGAGGACCAGTTCCCGCTCCTTCTGTTGCTCCAAGTCCCCGAGGTGGTACTGGTGCATCACCCAGTTGGTCCTCTGCTGGTCGAAGTTCTTGTTGGTGTGCAGCACCAGAACCTTTTTTGCTGCCCGTCTGCCGGCCGTTGACCATCACCGGCAAGGTATTGCCGGTCTTGTGCCACATCGCGTGCATGCCGCACTCCGACTGTATCTTGCGACGCGTCCACGTGCCCCTTTTGAACGCCCTGGACTTGCGCTGAAAAAATTGCTTCCTTAGGCCACTCAGTGTGATACCTGCAGTATTGTGGAATACAGGTTTTAGTGTACGTAGTTGGCATTTTCATAACATCTTTGGCATGTTGCAGTCACTTGTTTCACTTTTTATTAACTGTCAAATTGTAATTGCTTCACCAGGTCTACGTCTAAAAAGAAAAATAGAGCTATAAACAAAGGAATATGTTTGTGCAAGTAGACGGCCGATCGGTGTCTTACCTGGAAGTTTCTCAGGTTGGGTGTAGCATATGTTGTGCTCGCCGTCGATGGTTGGTATGAACAAATCGATGAGAGACTGAAATCTCATGCTGTCAGCACTCACTTTGGCCTCAAGGTGCTCGATCAGCTCCTGATCCGTGGGATCGAACTTGACGCCAGCCGGCAGCACCGGCCAATCCTTCTTCGACTTGCATCGGTAATTCTAGTTATATGGTACTCAATGTATGATCAATCGACTGTGTTAAGTGAATGATGAAAGATTTCGACAGATAAGTGGTACTCCAAATCTGAAGTCGAGAATACCCGAACACGCCCCCGGGATTCTTGTGTCACCTCACGCGCAGCGTGTTGTCACGTCAATTCAATATGTGGACATGATGAATAATTTGACCGACGTATACTAGTACTGCTACTGTACTACTTACTAGTCGTATTTAGTGTCACAATTTATACATAGGTTTAACTAATAAGTACGCACTTGAAGCCTAACTGATATATATGGCTTCTGCACAGCATCTCCATCTTCATTATTAGTACATCCTACGCAGGTGAGTTAGGATGCACTTGATCCCTGGAAGGTATCTAAATATATCCTTCAAACCAGAGGAGTGCTTCAACCTAACAACAGTACATAATATCCAACAAAAGAGGGTCGTGCTACAGTAGCAAAATACATGGCTCAGTCCAGATATCATCACGAATCAAGTTGTGCATATTTGCTATTGGCATGAACCACATCGCCGCATGTCGGGTTTGCAAAAGCCATCCATCGCATGGAAGCTTGATGCCTTTCACACACTGAAGATTACCTGGCAACAAGCTATGTCGACGAATCTCTGGATATGATGATTCATGAAACCCATGGCATGATGTGTAAACACAGCCCCCCCTCGCGAATGGAAGTTGCATAGCACAGTAATCATCACCAGTGATATGATCGATGATTGGTTGGATGATCGGATAATTGAGCCCAAGGAACAAGGAGTGGTTGCCGAGGCTGTAAACCCGCCTCCAGTTGAATACGCCTGGCCCAACAGAGCTGGGATCTTTCTCGAACACGAAGCAGCCATAGCCATCAATGTCACGAACGCCCCACGCATTGTACTACATGTGGTTTGATGTAATGGTTTGGTCAATTTGGTATGTGTGAATGAGCACCAAATCACCGCCATCAGCTGAACGAGCGATAAACCACCACCCATCGGCTGGTATGATTCCAGGTCCTGGAATCATGAAGGCTAGTGCATTTGCGTCTGCTAGAACAATTCAAATTGGAGACCAAAAGGACCAAAATAAACAATCATGTTCAGAGTATGTGTGGAATTAAGATTATTATAACAGTGACACATATCATAGACAGAGAATTGCAATGCCGTGGTCATAATCATACCCCAAGTTAAAAAATAAGCCAATGGCTTTCATATTCTAGCAACATGTCATGGTTCAAACATCATGTAACAATGAGAGGAAAACAGCTATGACAACGCCTACTCATATTCTACCATAGCACTTACTACTACTGTTCTCATATCAACTCTAAGCAATAACATGCGTTGTATAAAAACCTTGTAAATGAGAGTAACATATAGCAATCATGATGTTATGCTCATAATATGTATTCTAACAATCATTAGATGCCAATTGTTCTCATATCAACTCTAACAATAACATGTGTGGTCATAAAAATCTAGGAAATGAGAGGAACACATAGCAATGATGTGGTTGTGGACATGCTATGCATTCTAAATTTGTAACAAATGAACAGGTAGTTGTATTCGTAAGGTAAAGATGAGATGAGATAGAACAATTACACGACGATAGATTCCACCAGTATAGGCAGCCAATCTGTGCGTCGACCGTGTAAACGATGCCATCGTGCATTATAGCATCAGACAGAAATGTTGCCTCAACAGGATTGATGATGAGCCATAACCATGTATGGCGACCGGATTCCAGATAGACTAAACCCATGTTGAACAAGGCAATGAGCTTGTAATCCATGTAGTCTTCTAATGGTGTGGGCACTTCGCAGATTTCAACTTTCTGCAAACAGAGGTCGAGCCAAAAGCTTGACGCGTCTCGTGCGTAGTAGGCAGGAGTGTCCAACGGGCCGCGAGGCTCGATGTTGGCGGTATCCAACGATGGAAGGGTGATCTCTCTCTAGGTGTAGATATCCACGAGATGCCACGGACTACCGGTGTGGTGGATGACGACGATCCAGTTGGCCTTCATGCCCGCCCAGTAGTGGCAGCGCATGAAGGACAGGTGGACCGGTAGTGGTAGCATGTCGAGGGGTACCACGGCAACCTCCGTTGGATCGTCAAGTCGGTGCCTGGGCCAGCTGCGAGGATCGGGCATCAGCAAGCAGGTTGTATTGAAAAGAGTCGGCCGGTTGCAGACGAGTAGACGGTACAAAGACACCGAGCATGCGGCCAGACGGACGGTGCTGAGTAGGTCATACGACTACAGATATGCTGCAAGAGAACATCGGGGAGGGAATTCAATCGCGGCTCTGCGTGTCAGTCGGTTCTGCCATTGGGGTTTTCGGTGCCTGCGAGCCAGCGGGGAAGTGGATTCGGGCGGGCAAGCAAAGAAGCTTCTCCTTGTGTGGCCGAGCAGTGAGCGGGGGGACATGGTACGCGCGAGCTACCAAGGAAGATGGCGCGGGCGGGCGAGCAGTGAGCGGGGGTAAATGGTGTGCGGCCGACGATGGGGAAGAGAGGAGGAAGAAGAAGAGAGGAGGAAGAAGAGTGGAAGACGGGGAAGAAAGTGCATTAAATCTCAATTCTACTAGTACTACTACCAGGATATACCGTCCTTCGGAGTGTAAATAGTTACACCGATGACATGTGGGTCTACCACAAGAGGGCCCATATGTCAGTTAATGGAGGACGGAGGTGCGTAGGCGTATTTGAGAAAGCGTGCTCTACTGGCAAACATGATGGCAGTACTGGGTAAGGCTGATTTAGTAACAACAACACGCTGGTTTAGCTTATTAATTACGTGTCTCATCTGCTGCAGCGTGTATTGTCACTTCACTATGAAGACTAGTTGAATAGTTCTCTCTGACCGAGATGGGGAATAATGGATCGCGAGGACTTCCTTTCTACAATATCCCTATGCCTCTACGCTCACTTCACTCATTTTTCTCCGTACCTAGTCACTTGTTGAAATCTGTAGAAAGACAAATACTCCATATTTGGGAACAGAGGGAGACTTTTACTCCGTACTATTTGGGAACAGAGGGAGTATCACCATATGGAGGGAACAGAGGAAGCTTGAAATATGAACATGTCAATGGCAGGGAGTAAGCCCCATGCATGCATGCATGCATGCAACATGCAACACTCACACATACACATGAACGCACGCAACACTCACGCACCCATGCGGCACACAGCACACGACGCAACACATACAGCTCACGCTCAAGTGCTCAACCTACACCCTATGTCCGTGAAAGACTGTACATTTAGAGATTTAAGCTGGTCATAGTGGGGAGTAACTTAGAGTAGTATCATACATAGGTTACTACTCTATGTTACTACCCTTATAGTGGGAAGTGTCATATGTGTAGTAACATACACATGTTCATTCATTGTCTTGTAGACTCATTTTGCATTGGAAAGCGCTATGTGATGGTAACATATTAGGTTACTCTATTTGCCTCTCTCCTCATTAACTACTTGCCACATCAACATTTTTGCTTATGTGGCATCTATGTTACTACCTATGTTACTCCCAATATGACCAGCCTTACACATTGACCAGGGCATAATTAACGCCCAAAAGTAGTAGTAGCAGACTTATGTGTGCATGCGACCATTGAGATAAGAAGATTAAATGAAGGCCATTGCATGCTGTAATTAAGGATAGCCATGTAGCCTATACCTACAGCACAAGTTGGTGCATTAGTCAATCAATATCGATTTAGGTTAAAGGCTAAATGCATTGGAAGTGTAGATATACATTATGTACCACACTCTTTGTTTTATAGCCGATGTACACTCTTTGTTGGAAAACCGAGGGAAGACACGTGCATGCACTCACATATACAGCCAGGCGGTTCGCGCGCAAGGGTTGGACTCGTGCCGCGCCCGCGTAAAGTTTTGTTTAACTGATTTCTTTGCTCTGCCAACTGATAGGTGGGACCCAAAAACCAGGTGACAATTTAACCAGTCAACAAAGTGCCACGTCGACTATGTGGCCGGTCAGTAGGGTGCAATACGGTGCTCTACGATGAGCTAGTGATCGTATAATCGCCGCAAAACTATATACAGTGACCGTAAAGAGCGTATTGTTACATACTTTGACCGCCAGTGTATTTTTCTTGTTTCAAATTAAGCCATATTAATCGGAAAGGACGCATATGGACTACTAAGTACTAGTACTAGTACTCCTTTGATGTGTCCTGTCAACTCGCCGAACGAGGAGAAACTTGCTTACTACGCCTCTCCCTCGCCCACGCGCGCGGTGGTTCGCAGGATGAGGAGAGGGTTTTGACTACAGCGCCCTCTCCCTCTCCCTCCCTCTCCCTCTCCCTCGCCCTCGCCCTAGCGGTGGACGTGCAACAGTTCAATCGGTGTCAGATTGCCAGAAGCATATTGTACTGTAGTATCATCATAGTTGGACCTTCCAAAGAGGCGAAGAGCCAAGTGCAAGGTTCACATGAGTACAAACTATTGAACCTCCCGAAGAGGCGAAGAGCCAAGCGCAAGGTTTTATAGGAGTTGTCGTCCTAGTAGGAGTGTACTAAAACTATAGCGAACTATGCTACTGTATGATGCCGCCACGTCACGTATATCCAAAGCTATGCCACCTTTTTTTTCTCAAAGAGCGTGTTGGAGCCCGTGCAACAATCACACAAGCTGCACGTACACATAACACATTTACTAGTAATAAATTCTAAAGGACAAATGCCAGTATGCCACATAAGTTCATCTCCAATTCATGTGATAAATTTGTGCACGACTAGTCTACATATATTCACAGCGCTACCATTCACAATTACCGTACTCCACTTACACGTTATAGATGGGCTACATGCATGTCCTCCTCCAGGTTCCAGTCCCAGGTGTTCTTAATGGATGGCACGATCCATAGCGGTGGGCAACGGGAATCATTGTCACAGCTTTCTAGTCCGGTTCCACACGATGGAGACTCATCCAAGCTGAAGTGGCATAAATCAGGGATAGCGTGTCCCAGCATGTCGTTCATCTGGCGGTGCGCAATGAAGACACAACCATGCTTCATGAATGGCAGGCCTTCCGTGTCATGCACGGAAGGTGGCATCCGCTTCACAATGGGGTAGCTGTCCCCGATGAAAAGCGAGTACTCTCCAAGAGTGTTCCTCGGCACCCACGTAGCATCACGGGGGTCGAACTCGGCGCCGCTCATCTGGTACACGCGGCATCCCAGATCTAGACACATGATGACATACATAGTCAAGGTCCATGCATAATAATGTTGTGCTCAAATATGGCGGTCAGTAATACTGTGCAGCAAATAGTACTACTCCGGTATAGAGGAAGTAAAATAATCGGCTTATTATATATAGCCACTCTTGGCTACATGGATGAGATAGTAAGACATGGAAAAACATAAATGGTGGCAGCTAGTGGGTTCAAGTCTTCAAGGGCCTAGCTAGCTATACGCGTCCTCCAAGGTAAAAAGTACTCCTACTACTACTACTACCTCCGTCCGGATTTATTGGTCCCCATTGTGTTTCGTGCCAAATTTTGACCATAGATTAAACTAACAAAATGTTCACGCATGTCACCAAACATTATATTTTTGAAAAATATGTTCAAATACGAATCCAATGAGATAATTTTTCTTGACATGCATTAACATTTTGTTAGTTAAATCTTTAGTCAAAATTTGACACAAACTACAAAGGGGACCTATAAACCAGGACGGAGGTAGTACTAAGTATACAACTAGTACAACAATGAAAGAGAAGGCGAGAGGGTTAAAAAATGGAATACCTGGGTAGATGGTGACGGTCCGATCGTGGTAGATTGTGTGACCATGTTGCACATCAGTGGTACCATGGGTAACGACTGCTAAGATAGTTGATCCCAATATGCCAAAGTCAGCTACAAGGTTCCAGGTTAGACCGAATCGCAGATGCAAATGCACATCCAAGATCGGCGATCTTATTTTGATCGGGGGATGACTGGTCCCTGCAAAATAATGGAGTACCGTTAGGGATGCAAATGATGGTTTGTGCATTCCGTTTGTAATCTCCCATACCATAGGATGGCAACCAGATGAAACAAGTTCCCTGGCTTGTCACCGCGAAGATGCGGCCTAGATGGCGCACGGCGTCTTCGAACGTGTAGGGGTACAAATCTGTCGTCGCCAACATGCGCCAGCCTCTGCCATTACTGCGTCTTGCATTGATGGCAATCCTTATGTCGAACACCGCGATGAGATAGTAATCGTCATAGCTGCGTCGCTTTGTCGGCGGGTCCGCAATTGCTTCCTTCTTCAATCTCATGTAGGCATCATCATACGTATTCAAGCCCAGCCAGTCCGGAAGACCGATCCCAATGGTGGAGAAGGGGTCTACCAGAACGGCCGCACTGCTGTGGATGTTATGCAAAATGATGGTGGTATCCGGCCGGAGGTATGCAAGCCAATCTTCGTTGGCACCGACCCAGACCTATATATAAGACGGTGGGCAGCGGAGAAATTACGGGATGGAAATGGAATAACTAAGTACTACATGATCAAACTCCATTACTAACCTGCTCATCGGACAAAATCCGACTACCTCTCAACATCGGCAACTCTAGTGGAGTCAACGTGCAACAATGGCCAGGGAGCGGTGGACTGTTCAAAGTATTGTCCCATAGAAGAACCTTCTCCCCGAGGACGCATGGAAGACCAACAAGCATGGCCTTTTCCTAAGCCTGTTTAAGCAGCGTCTTGAAAAAGTTGATGCAGGAAGCACCGAGTCTTGCGGCGGTGAGGACGTCGGAGCGGCGTGTGATTTCTCCCAGAGGATCGTCGTCCAAGGTCTCCCAGCCCCGACAAGGAGGAGAACCACCTGGCGAATCCATGGGAGCAGCGACGAACTGCCTTCTCTTCAGGGGGGAGGGCAGCTGGCGAGGAGGAGATAAGAGCGTAGTAACCGCAGGGCCTCGTCCCCTCCAACTGTAGATCGTTCCTCAGCGAAGGGGTGAGGCTATTATTTACTACTAGTACTAGCATTATGGAACGTTATGCGATTGCATTATACTGTAAATAATAGCACTAGTAAGAAATTTTTGGCACTAGGTAGTAGTTTTTTGTGTGGATTAAGAAATTTTGGGTATGTTTTCGCCATTTTTTGTACACGCCAACTAGTGTCAAAAAACGTCTTACATTATGTGACGGAGGAGTACGTACTCGTACTGTAGCAATACCAGTACTACTTTTCTCAACTAGTAGTGCGATGTATTGTACTTCTAGTCTAGTCTAGTATAGTGCACCAGTTTTGAACTCTTGAATCTCAGGGCCAAGGAGCTACAGTTGGAAGTGGAGGGTACTACTGTTCTCTAGAACCATCGCTGTAGTATCAATGCAGGGGAAGTACACCTGCGTAGTGGCCTAGTGGGTACTCTCGGTGTTATATTCAGCCGCTCCTCTCACGTAGGAGTAGCTGGCCTAGTCAGCCGCTCCTCTCACACACACACACTAGCGGCCTGTTTATCAGCGACGGTTACTGCGGGGGCAGAACATTTGAGTTATTTGACACAGCGAGACTAGGCTTTTCGCTTCCATTTGTGGAGGTGTAATGGATCTCGTCGAACTTTGTTAGTAGTAGTTCCTTCTTTATGAATGAGACGAAGTAAAGCTTTTGCCTCCGTTTAAAAAAACACGTCAAGAGAAATCTATCTATTATATACATAAAACAAGAGGCAAACAAGCTATTATGTTCGTCCACATATGCTAATCTTTTTTACACCGTTTGATTAGAATTACGACGGTCGAGATTTAAAGGTTTTTACATAACGTTATAAAATATTTGTATAGGTAATATTGAACCATGATGTTGTCACGTCTATACATGCACAAGAAACAAGCGTGGAAAGACTTGCAGCCATTGCATAAGAGAACGTGTCCTACAAGGCTAGGTAATTGGAAACTGAAACGTGGCAACTTGTACGATGGCTGCCTAAAGTGAAAGTACCCGCAAGAATATATAGTCCGTTGATTTTAGCCGTAACCGGCCAGATTAAAAGATTTAAGAAGCACACATAACAATAGACGCGGAGGTCGGACGTACAAGCCTAATACTACACCCCCTAAAAAGAGAAAGGGAAATATTACATGGAGTTGTTCCTGGACATGTACGCCAGGCCAACTATGGGGGCTATACATCTCCAAGAAAAAAAAATATATGTGTTTTTGGAGTAAAATAAAAACACGGACATAGGACATGCCCTTGCCATCCACGGAGACGACGATGTGAAGGCCATCGGGGGAACAACAGAAGAGGTCGTGGGTGCGGCCTAAGATGGGCTGGAACTCGGCCTTCACGGCGGTCGCCGTAGCCGCTTCAGATGCGGATGCACCAGGAGGCGTCGACGCATGTGACCCTGGAAGCAGCCGATCGTTGTGGCATAGGCGTGCTCCGCGCAGGCCAAGGCGAGCGATGCGTAGAGGCGGTGGAAGATGGCTTTGCTGCCCAGTGCCCACGCAGTAGTTAATCTAAAGCCCAGGTATCCTAATTCCTAAAGCCCTCAACAATATCATCCATAAAACTACCTCGAAAAATCGCATCTGTACCCGGCTACATCTAAATTTCGTCATTGCTCCAGTGCCTCACATCTACTTTATAAAAAGGAGAAATAGCCTACAGGTCAAAACCACAGGTCCAATGCTAACTGAGAACCTGTTTTAAATTTAGTTGTTGCATGTTTAGAGGTTTCTTTATCTCCCATGTGATTCAAACACATATCAAATGTTTATGATTTCGTCGATAACGGCATGGCATCTAAATATGAATGTCATACTGACATTTACATTAGGATTGAGAGCTTTGGACAAATAAAAAATTCCAGTTCAACTGATGAAGATCACATGCTGTATTTTCATATTGCATTAATTGATGTTTAGAAACTGATTTACATACGATAAGCTGAATACCTAAGCAAACAGATTTGTAGTTACAAACGGGTTAATATATGTTGATTAAGCCAGGTTGATGGATGCAAGAAGAAAGGCAAAGTGATTTTCCTCAAAGTACAATACATTCAGATGTCCTGCATGATGCTTTTACATGTATATCCTGCGTAAGATGTTGGGTGGATGCTCTATTTTCTACTATCATAATCCGTCCAGGCATCTGCTCTTGCTAAGGTCAATGGCTTGCATATACTATTTTAATACTGAAAAAGGAGCTTTCTTCGTGGCCTCTTTCCTAATTTCGTAATATGTTCAATAAACAAATATCATTAGAAGTTTTCCCCTTGAGTAGGTTACATGCCTCATAAATAATGAATTGGTTATAACATAACAATGCGGTTGCAAGAGAATTTTGAAGCTAAGGCTCTCACATACAAGACTCACAAAATAATCATATGAAAAGAAGAAAACATTTTTGTTTATTCATCCCATTTATTGTTCTATTAATAGCAAATGTGATCCGTGCAAATGGCCTACATGTGGAATGTGGAAAGAGGGACCATGCTGACTCATATGTTACTCCTGTAGGTGTGCGTTCATCTTCAGAGATTTTAATATCTGAAACTAAAATAAAGTAGATATATTAGTAAAAATATTATGTGCTGCAGATGTCAATCTATTATTAGAAATTGAGTTCCACAAGCAACAGTCTATATGTCGTCGTGGTAATATTATTTACACAATTGCAGGCCCCGGTCGATCATCCACTCAGTATATGTATGTTAATCTTCTTTTTACATATTGTGTAGGATTTTTTTCTTCCTACTGATACAAAATAATTATTTGTTTCCAAGTTCTTTCAACAGTGACTATTTTTTAGTTAGAGTAGAATACAACATTTGCAATATTCATCATCCCACTGTATTCTTAGAAGTGAACTGCTTGGTACAGTTGTTGCTTACACTAAGATAATTTCCTGTATATACTATTATTTTACTATACTAGAAACGATTACGAGTTATATATCTAAATATTCATGGGTTCTCCCGTTGAATTCATCTCCGGCTCTGATCATCCGTATATTTGAGATTTTGACTGAAGTTTATTGCAGAGTATACAAATCGTCCATCAATTCTACACTTATAAGGATTCATACTATCTTACTAACCATATTCATGTATTTAATTCGTCAACTTCATTTCCTTTTACAATGTTGAAGAACTTCATTGTTATGTATTGCAATAAAGTAACCTTCACTTATGACAACGTAGCTCTTTAAATATTTCTAGGAGTTCATGAGTAAAGAGTCGAAAGAAACTGCAAGGAGTACAAAGATGATTATACTCACTTTGAGGCTTAAATGTTTACATTGCAATCAAGACAGCCTGCAAGGACGAACCGGATGTCTATGTGCTTTGTTCTGCGATTGTGCTTGCGGCTGCAGGAGCATTGTCATGCATAACCATGACACGTACGAGTGAAACCTACTAAATAAAGATAATAAGGTAGAAAAAAATACAAGAGCAATTGATATTGCCCACTACCGCATATGCGATCAATTCATGGTTTGGCAATGTGGATGTAATTTATTATTAATTTTGACATTCATTGTACTACCATGATTAGGTTAAGTGCCACTTGCATGGTACTAACACGATATCAATGGCTGTTAGAATGCTAGAAAATACTAAAATTAGCTCTAAGAATATATTCCGTTTCTAAGTGAAATACATTTGTCTCAAATTGAATTGTCAATCATGTGCACGTGAAGAGTTAAAAATGGAATGTATTCTTAAGCATAGTCTTTCAAATTTCATAAGACTATACCCAAAATGGTTTTGTTTTGGCTACATTACATTCTGAATATTAAATTTTATTTACATAAATCAAATCAGGGAAAAAGAATAATTACAGAAAGTTTGATATATAAATTATAGAATGTTTAATATAAATTGCAATCTAGCTGCGCAAATGCGCAGGTCACTTTGCTAGTTTCTTTTATAGTAGAGCCGATAATGGAGTGAAGTCCATGCGTGCAACGCCACAAGCTACAGAGTAGTAGTAGAGCACTTTACGTACGGAGCCATATTGCACAGTTCCCAATGCCCCGCCAGGCTTTTCCGTCTCCTCGGGCTTAATTGGGAGACGCTAGTTTAAATATGCTACTAGTTGATGAGGAAGCTGCAAGCGAGGTGTGGCTAGGGCGAGCACGCGAGCCACGGGATGCTGGGAAGGAAAACCCGTTCACGTGGCTAGGCTGTCCGGTGCACCCAGATTGTGGGGCCGCACGTCCGTTCGACTTCAAAACTCAAACTACCCGTGTAAACTATTTTTTTTAAAAGGCCGCCGTGCGTTCGGCTGGGATCGAACCCACAAAACGAGGTATACACTCCCGCGACCACTAGTAGTACTCGTTGGAGTACAACGCAACCTAGAATCGCCTTTTGTAGCTAGTAGTACGTACATTGTTCCTTACAAGAAACCCCTAATAATGCAAGAAACCACTAAAATGCCAAGAAACTATTACCATTTGCATACGTGGCAGACTTAAGATAAGACTACCTTATCAACCATTGTACATGCTCTTACCGACAAAAATCCTCGAGTGACCTCCTACCTCCGGCCCGTCCACCTAGTCATCCTCGGCCATGGGACGCAGCTACCGCCGCCGGTAGAAGGCGAGCTCAAAACCGCCGGCGGTGCGGAGCCCATGTTGCGGCAACCCGGATGCCAGCTCCGTCCGGCGCTCGCGGCCGCTACCTAGCCAAGATAGCTCCGTCCAGCTGCTTGTCTGCAAGGTTTGCTAGCTAGATTGGCACGACAGCGCGGCGGCTTGCTCGCGCGCGCCGCACTCAGGCCAGCCATCTGGCTCGAGCGAAGGCCAGCGCGGCGGCTTGCTCGCTCGTGAGTCACGCTCGGGCCAGCCTGCCAACCCGTGCGGAGGCCAGCACGGTGTGAGGCCCGTCCGGCGGAGCGGCGGCCAACTCGCTCATCACCAGCGCCACCGACGAACACGCATCAGTACTGTTTGAAGTAATGTTCAGGAAAAATAATGATTTGAGGGGGAATAACAGGATAGAAGGTCAGATGTGGGTCCCTCGTGTCAACGGTCAAACAAAATGTGTTGGTTTAAGCTGCCTCGTCAGCAAGGACGTGTGGGCCAACCCTGTCATAAATGGGTTACTAGGTAGTAGTTTTTGGCGTGGATTAAGAAATTTTTGGTATGTTTTTGCTATTTTTTGTACAATAGATTCTTCCTAGGGCTGGTTGAAAGTGGTAGTTTTTTGTTAAATACTCTACATATTGTAAGTAGGAGTGAAAGTTAAGCCTTGAAAGCCAATAAGCAAGGCTAGTTACATAGTGCATATGTGTACATGATTGAAAGTAAATATCAACCATGAGTGACTAATATCTTGATGGAAAACTCGAAACTATGGAATACTAGGGAAAAAATGCATGGTTGGAAATACTAGCAATGTTCATGTCCGTTGCAACGAATCATAATTAGAATAATACTTATTCACAAACTTGGTACAAAACACTCTAATTTTGATATACATATGTTTCAATTAGAATATATTCCTTGGGCTGCTTTGGTGAGGTCAGGGAGGGATGTGGTTGGTTTTAAGATACTAATTATGGGTTTTTCTGCAAATTGGTAGACAAGTGGGATGTTGGTGAGAAAAGGCAACAACTTACCTCACAATCATTAGATGTAGATCTAATGGTCAGAAACGACGGATGGCAGACACACCAGCATCACCAACTTAGTCTTGTGTAGGAGTACTAGCAAGATCCGTGCATTGCACGGAACATCAAGATGCATTTTTTTATAAAACACTTGTTGTGATTGATCCTTGCGGGAGTAATCCCATGTGTAAAAATTAATGATATCTCGAGAAATATGAGATAAGGTGAAGAGGAGTGGGGTGTGGTGGTGGTTGGTGGTCGGACTGAGCGGAGGCATGGGGATTGACGATGCCGGCAGCGGCCACCAGGCCAGTTTGTTCCAGAGGCTTCCTTTCTTAATTGCTCAAGAATAAGGTTTGTTGGAGATAGGGATGAACGAGGGAAGGACTTGTCTGAGGATGTGGAGAGGGGTGCGGGTATCTTTTAGTTTAATTTCCATCCATCAGATGTAGATCGGACGGTCTAAATTGCAAGATGGCACACGTACCATCATCACCACCTTAGTTTTTTATAAGAGAAGAAATATAAGTATGGAGATACAAACGTATTATCGATACTTGCTTCCATAAACTAGCATCTACATTCTATTCAACGCCTCGGCATGTGGGGCCTTAGCACAATGACTTCTCGACTGTGTAAAACTAAGTTTTTCCCGTCGCTGACAAGGAGGGGGTGACGGCGGCGCGTTTTTTGGCTTGCTCTAGTCCTAGTAGTCATACTAGGTGGTCTAAGCACGTGTAGATTTATTCTTTTTCACGTCCCGTGTTCGCCGTACTGCCACGACTGTTGATGAATAGAAGGTAAGTTATTCACGGGGAAACCCTTGATGAGCGTGTTTGCGAGAGAGAGAGAGAGAGAGAGAGAGAGAGAGAGAGAGAGAGTGTGCGTGTGTGATATGTTAGAGATTGAGGCAATGATAACAGATTCTTTGCGTCTATGTGTGTGGAGGATAGAGAGAGACATGTACATGGGGCTTTGTGTTGTGTAACGTGGAGACACATATACATAACTAGAGAGTGAGTGTGTGAGATACAGATGCGGACATGGGGAGAGATGAGGATCCAGATAAATGGGTGTTTGTGCGTGTTTGTGTGTGTTTGTGCACGCGTTTGTGTGTGTGAGAGAGAGTGTACGTGGAGTAGAGAGACCACTGATGATGTAAACCCAGTATAAGGGAAGGGGGAATGGTGTGACATGTGTAGTAACGGGATAGCACGGGGGCGGGCTGGGGGAGCAGACTATTTGGAAGAGACATCGAGTGTGTGTGTGGGAGAGGGGTGTGAGAGCGAGAGAAAGAGAGAGCCAGCGACGGAGAGAGAGAGAGAGGGGGGGAAGAGAGGGGGCGAGAGGGGTCGTTTGTGTCCATAAATGGCGTATAGATACGGAGACAATGTTGATGTTGTCCGAAATTGGCCTATGAACGGAGACGCAAGGGAAGCGAGTCATCGTGTGTGTGATAGGGACTTGATGAGAGATCTAGAATAGATGGTGTAGAGAACAATGTGCGAAATCAAGAACGATTATACATTAGGGAGCTATGCAAAGAGTCACGACAATATGTATGCAGGGAAGGAGCTGGGGCGGGTCCCCATGTGAGTGAGATAGAAAGAGGAGAGTGGTGCACAAGGAGACAAAGTGTGCTTGTTTGCAGTGGGGGTGGTGTGTGAGGTGAGTGCGCGAGAACCACATAACTAGGGAGATAGACGTTTGGGGGCGACTTTTTTGTGTATGGGAAATATACACTCTACATAGTGTGTGTTCTTGGGTAAGAGAGATAGCGGGAGACCTAGAGAGTGAGGGAAGACATGTGTGCATGCCCGAGAGACAAAGTGATAGAGACCTATGTTGGGGTCCGGACTTTACAAGAGAGAGGGGTGTTAATGTGCTCGTGTGTTGGTGTTTGGGGGAGAGAACGACTTCTCTATGTGTGTGTGTGTGGTGGTGGTGGGGGGGGGGGGGTTGACTTCAGATAAAGAGTGAGGTGTCTATATTTGAGGGACTTTAGCATAATTGAGATATTGTGCACTCATGGTTGATCCATTTTTGTACTATGAGATATCTATACTTTTGAACATGCATGATATACCTTGATGTACCAGAATTACAAACCTAATATTGGGATTTTGGAATTCGACTCCATCATTAGCTTTTGTAATTCATTTAAATGGAGGTACATTTTTTAAGCCGGGATTTCGTGATTTCAAATTCATATATCAAACCTAGAGATATACACATACGGGCATGTTCAAACTTTATAATCATCCACTTTATTCATACACATACACATTTTTGCTTTTGTCATCATACTTAGGATAAACACATTTGGAATTTCATTTGAATTGGACCGTATGATGGTATTTGCTTGTAGTAGCTCAATGATCTATATTTGAATTGAATGGACAATCTAAGTTTCGAGTTGGAGACATTGATTTTCAAAACTTGCACATTCTTTTGCGTGCAAAACAAACAAATTGTCGGCCATGATATCATAGTTGGCCGTACGAGAGCAGAATACTTATAATTTTAGGCGCCAAAAGCTTTCAGACTTCCCGCTCACATCGAAATATCACGCGCCCGAAAGTTTAGCCCTGCGATATTCCTGTTTTACCCCTGCCACATGAACGGAAAAGGGCTGCTTTGGTAACTCCTTTGTTTTCCCCTCTTTGCCCCCAACATTCTTCCCCAAAGCCCCTCCCCTTCCCCTCCCCGACCCCCCCAACCACGGCAAGCCGCCGAATCTAGTCCTCCGCTGCAGCGGTAGACCTCACACCCCGCCGGATCTACCTTCCGCAGCTTTGAACCCCCAACTTCCAACTCACCACTTCACTGGAGCCGCTTCAGCGACTGGCTTGTCCACCGCTCTAGATCTCCTTGACCGCCATCATGGTCCACCGCACCGGATCTGCTTAACCAGCGCCCTCCAATACAGCGTAGACCCTTCACTAACTCCCTCGTCCGCCCCTTCGCTGGCCCTTCATACAAGCCCTCGTCCGACGCAACAGATCCGCCTCACCGAAAGCACTATACAACGCGCCCGCCGAAGCCTTCGTCCACTACACCGGACCCGCTCCATGGACGCCATATTCAACTCCACGGCCCTGCTTTACCGACGCCGCAGCCTCATCGGGTTATTTCGATTTGTACTCCTTCGGTTTTTCTTTTTATCGTGCAACTGTACACTTACCACAGATGAGCTTTCTTGTATGTCGACAGGCGCCGCAACCGTAGCACCGGAGCAGCTTCAGCGATGGCGACAGCCAGCCCAAACTCAACCGCAACACGAGCACCATCGACGATCCTTAGCTATCAAGTATGACAACGATGCCCATACGCCGCCGAGAATCAGGTACTATTATCCAACAGCCGGTGCCTACGTTCACTTTCCTAGCATAAGCACCGCACCTTTGAATTTCTTCAGGGCATCATTCAGTTTTTCATGAGACACGTTATTCTGCTTGCACCCGTAGGGCCATACTTCTGGCAGTGAACATGTTACATGTGTTAAATTACATACCAGTGCACATATAGTTAATATGCTTTAGTTTTGTTCTGATGCCACCTGTTGGTTCCATCAGACTGCTTAATGTTTTCTATGCTTAATTACACATCAGCAAACTAGCATGTGGTTCCGCTGCTTTTTGTTCGTTTTACCCTACATTTTCTGATGCTAGCTATTACATCACTGCTCCGAGCCTCTGTTCATTACTTGTTTGTGTGTTCTTGATCTTCCCAAGTTGCATGACTAATTTGATGCTTCTATTAATTATGGAGCTGCCATCCCCATCAAGCAAAATATTTGTTCTTTTGGTGCTGGCACCTCGAACAAGCATAAAAATAGAGGGAAGCAGATATATTGTCGTGTATGCACACACCCTTCTTTCATTAGTTTAGATGAACCATTGATGATCAATTCGGACCAGTGCATGCGATTAAAATTAATTTTACCTAAATAGATGGTGCAGAATAAACTACAACAACTAGATTTGCAACCACGGGATGCTGACGATATCTTCGAAGAACATTGCAACAGCAGCTAGGCTTCACAACAACATATGGTAAGCCAGTGTGTTTTAGTACATGTTAAATGTAATGCGAGTGGGCTTCTTTCTTGGCTTGTGCCCTCAACGTGTAGTCCTACCGAATTACAAAGAGTTCAGTTGTCTGCTTTGCTATATTGCTTGATTCGAATGCTTGATTGTTGTTACGTTATACCTGAGTTGGCCAATATATCAGCAGTGCCTGCTGTACTATTGTAAAGAAATGCATGCCTATTTCATTTTAGTCCTTAACTTTTCCTCTCAACTTCATCACAAGACTGTCTTCGTAGTTTATATGAGGCCACACTGTTAAGTGGTTTCTCAGATTATTTCAACTGCTTAGATGCCTTGGCAACTTAAATATAGCAGTTGTACACTCCCTTTCAACTTTCATCTTACCATTTTAATTTCTTTTCGGCTGATGCTGCTTCCAACCATTTAAATATAGTTTGTCATGCTCGGCAATAATTCGTCCATCGTTTACCATGTAAGCTTACTGCCTGGATCATACAATAACTATCTCTTACTTATGTGCAGCGGAAACCTTTCAGGATGCCGTTCACACTAGGACACAATGTACAACCCCAGAATCTATTTGTGGAAGCAGTGCGCCATCCATGTTACCAGATGGTAGCAATTCAGAGGCAACATCGCCGGAGAGCAGTCTGAGCACAGATATTATAGTGCTTGAGGCTCTACTAGAGGCAGAAAGAGATGGTGTGGCTGCCATGAATGAGGTAATCTTTATCTTGAGGCTGGAAATTACGGAATTAGCAGCATGCATTATGCAAGCAACCCAAGAATTGGAGGAAGTAATAATGTTGCATTTGAAGACGGAGGAGGTCCTGCTGTTTCTGCTATCTGAAGCCCAAGGTAATCCCGGTTCTTCTTTAGATACCAGTTGAAATTGTCATTAGATTATTGTACTTGCATGTTGTGTCATGTCCCTGAATGAATTATGTTGCAAGACCCCCTATGTTGTATGGAATTCCATGTTGTCCATGTGTTGTAATGATCCAAATTTTTTAGGCGAGGTAATCCTTAGTACTTGTATTATTGACATAAGGTGAACTGTTTTTCATGTGAGCATATTGTATTGGATGAAATAACTGTTTGAGTCAGAGTGTATCCAACCTACTGAATTCGAAGATCACAGTATTTCTAAATCATAATCATATATAAAGGTGGAATAAATCTTTGTTGTGGTTTTTAAGAAATAAATAACAAAACGTATAATTATCTGTGGATATTCGTAATCGAATACAAACTGGATTTGAATTTAGTTTGCCAGGTCCCAGGGCAAACGTGAATGCTAATTCTCCCAAGTTTTGAACGAAGCGGCTAAACACCCACTATAATTTGTGGGCTTCCCGAAGCAAGTGTTTGTGAGATGGAAATTACTGTCTACCCCTGACACTTGACATCCTTATCGACCAAATTTACACTGCTGTCGATAGGGGTAGACTAGTAACTTCAATCAGACGTGACACGACGGCCTCTGAGCCCATTCAGACACGGCGGGCGCCAAACGTGGGCAGCAAAACACATTTGATTCAAGCTCGTCCGAAAGACATGTGTCTCTTCCTCCATTTCTCCATTCATACACGGTGGGCGGCAAAACAAACTCTCCTCGTCCGAAATCGATGTAGGCTAATTTTTAAATAGGGGCAGATGTGTAACTTCCATCAGACGTGACACAACTGCCCTACCTGTCAGCCCCGTTCATACAACGTGGGCACCAACCGTGGGCGGAAAAATACCCACTCCTCACCCGAAATAGTTACCGGCAAATATTTTGGAGATGCGAGATTACCGTCCTATCCCCAACCGACGCGATGTCTGAAATTTTAAATGGGGGATAACTTCGTAACTTTCCCCCATTTCAGAGAACCGCGTCTCAAAGTTTGAGATCGCCTCTCCCCTCCATTTCCCCATTCATACACCGTCGGAGGCACGACAACCTCCCACTGCGGCTAGCCTCCTCCGTCCGCCACCCCATCCTCCACCTTGCCGGAGCCGCTACCCCTACCCCGTCTTCCACTGGAAGAGATGGACGTCTCTCATCCACGGCGCTGGACCAGGATCCTTTCATCGCCTCCTCTCGCTTCATCAGCGCTGTCCTCCACCTTGCCATTGCCGCTCCTACGACTGCCTCGTCCACGACAACAGGATATATCCCCCGACCCGGCCGTCTGCCGTCTAAAGTCTTCTTCCCCGCCGCCGACAGCCATCGCACCCACAGCACCCTCAACGTATCAGCATAGGCCTACACGGTGTCACAAGAGAGGTGGTACTCTTCCATATGTGCTTAAGTTATTGATCTCACCCGGAAAATAGATCGTAATTTGTTTACTGTACTTTTCTTGTCCGTACCAAATCATAGTGGCTAGTTGAAAGCAAACATTGGTTGCGAAGTAGCTTTGTCCGGTTTGCACCTTCAGATCCGCCATGGCTCGGGCACTATACTCGTAAAGCTTATGGTTTCCCCCCTTTATATTCACTACCATCATCATAGGTGCTTCGTGTCGTGCTAGCACTGCTCCTCAAGACCTCAACCCAAAGCTTACGTGTTGAAATACGAATCTGATATGATGCTCATATCACTAAAACAAAGAACGTTTAATTGGTCTAATGTTCCTATATTCGTTTCGAAAAGCATGTGCGCCACCCACTGGTCTAGCTAGTTCCACTTTCCTAATTTTTCTCTTGATGCTTAGGGTTTTCCCCTTTTATCTACTCTACTATGATCTTCGTAGGTGCTTTCTGTCGTACTAGCATTACTCCACCCTTCAAGCTAAACAACACAACACTCATAATTCGAAAGCTTAGTTGTTCAAATATGATTGTGATATGATACTGATATTAGTTAACCGACACATTTAATTGGTTAGCTAAAGGTCCCACTTGAGTTTCCAAATGCATGTCACGACATATAGAGAGATAGCATAATTGCATTTCTTTGTCACTTGTTGACCGTACTTTCTTGTCCATACCAAATCTTAGTTGTTATTTCAAAGGAAACATCGGTTGCTAACTACCCTTTGCGCGGTTTGTAGCTTCAGATCTGCCATCCCACTGCCACGGTCAACACTATACTATCATGCTTATGTTTTCCCCATTTTATGATGACCACAATCAGCCTACATGGTTCGTGTCCTAATAGCACTGCTCCACCCATCGAGCTAAACAAGCTTAGTTGTACAAATTCATATATGATATTATTGCTGATATTAGTAAAACTGAGAGATGTTTAATTGGTTAGCTAAATGTTCCTACTTTAGTTTCGAAATGCATGAGAGCCACATATGGAGAGACCGGAAAGAATAGTATTTCTCTGTGCGCTCTGGTTCATCATGGGCGGCCAACCGACATTCTATTGAAACACTTGTAATATCTTCAATCTGCTTGCTCTTCTGCTCTTCTTTAAGATGATACTCTTCTCTTGCGGTCGACTGGTTAGGTCGAGTTGTTCTCCCTTAGCATATTTTGAATCTGTCAGGTCAGGTCGACTTGTTCTTCTTTACTATATATTGAAGCTATCGTTTGCGAAGTGTCATCACTTCTGGAGCTCTCATATTTTGAGGAGTAGGCCACATTATATTAATGCACACAACAAATTACAACATGCATGGCATCTTTTAAAAGAATTGCGGAGATAGCACAAAGGGGTTTACAGGGAGGCAGTATTGGATTAGAATCACTTCTGCATTACAAAGAAAATCTCACGTGTTTTTATGTTTTCATGCATGTTAGATATTGAACATTATCAAAATGAATATGAGAATGGGCGCATGAGAGGAATATTGCGGAACGATCCACTGGTTAACAAACTTGGCATGGTGGAGGATGGCCTATCTTATTCACCCATCAAGGTGCTTGCTCTAACTTTGCAAAGTTGTATTGGTCACACATATTTTGCATCTGACCTCTTGCATTTCTTCTACTTTGTTACACCATCTGCTTAGTTTAAGCATCATATATGAGTATATGCCATAACTATCCATTTTCTGTACCTATTCCATGTGTTGTCACACTATGTTTTTCTAGTCAAATGTTGTTCTTTCGTGATAGATGTCCAAAAGGAAGAGGGTGAGTGCAGATCCTCAAGGAGTACAAACTAGGTATTTGGAAAAGGTAGTGGTACATGTTAAATCAGATAGATAAGCAGCCACAGAAAACACATGCCCAACTTTACCACACTTTACCCCTACTCAAGTGACCAAACCCCTATTAGAACTGCTGGGAGCCCAGCGTCAGGTACTCTATGATATCAATTCAAAATTTGAACTCCTAAATTTCTGCTTGTGCCTTACCTTCTCTCTTGTATGAAAACTAATTTCAGATGAATCTCCATGCTCAAAGGATCATACGATCTCAAAACAATAATGGGCTCTGCATTGCTCTTATCAGTACCTCTCTCCCTTTTGCCTTGTAATGATGTACTTAATTAATTGCTATTGGATTATGTATCATCAGTCTGCACCTGAGCTTCATTATCCTCTGTTTCTTCCAATATTATTTGATCTATATTTACTCTTTGCAAAATGTAGAATAATGGCAACGCTTATAAAGAATTTTCTTTGGGGAATTTATTGAATTATCCTTCCATCAACATGGAGAAGGGCTTTGTCCAGCCCGTATTAACATGTAATGTAAGTTCATCCTTCTCAAGCCTTCAAGCTTTGTTCTACTATAGATTTGGATAGGCATCATTGCCTCCACTGCTGTTTGCTTTGCTGTTTACATCTGATTGGATGTTTGCAACAACTACCAGTTTCAAATTGTAGTTGTAAAAACATGTTCCTTATGCAGAAAAGATCCATTTATTTGCTTATATAATTGTGAAGATAGTGAGCCAACCCATCTTGAGGACAGCGAGATGACCCCAAGGTCCTGTCTTGATGAAGACAGTGAGTTGAAGCTACTCACCAGCAGGTGTGAGACAACCTCTATGAAGTCGCTGCCTCGATCAGTTCGACTTCTTTAGTCTCAACTTAAAGCGGAAAGGCTTGCTTCAGCTCAGCTCCGACTTGAAGTCAAAGATGCAATGAAGATGTCAGAGGACTGCCGTGCGCACCATCATGCCTTAAATCTAGTGTTGATGCATCTATCATTGACACAACTGAGGTCTACTCAACTTCTTCAACTGTTTGGGGGGCCCGACCTGGCCAGGCCTAGTGCCTTCTGAAGTGCTCTCAGTTTTGTATATTCTTTTGTCGGCGCGTTTATTTGCACAGGTGGCGAACTTTGATGCCCAGTGGATGTAATATGTGTGATAGCCGTGATAGCCTAGCGTAAGTTGCTTGCTTATTTATTTCCTTGTTGTCTTGTTTATTTGTTTGCTTGTAGTCATTGCAGTTCTTTTTCCGCGGTTTGCTAGTGGCTGCAATAACCTATTTTTTAAAACTAGGCCACAATAACCATGGGCTAATATTTACTGTAGTGACACTGGGCCTCCTACGGGCCGTAAACACAGTGGGCCTTCTACGGGCCGTAGAAACAATGGGCCTTCTACGGGCCATACAAACAATGGGCCTTCTACGGGCCGTGTCATCAATGGGCCTTATACGGGCAGTATGATCGATTGGCCAAACATGGGCCAATAACAAGCCGCATTATGGCCGTAAACGGGCTAGAGTTGGAATCATCCGTTCATGGGCTGACCATAACGGGCCATCTTTAATAGGCTGTATTTAATGACGCTATGAAAACGGCCCAACGTGTTAACGGACCACAAACGGGCCGACTGTAACCGCGGGTTGAATTTGGCCCATAAGCAGAAAATAACAGTAACGGGCCGTAAGTAAACGAATGCTGGAAATGAGCCCAAGAATGAATGGGCTCTGAGTAGGCCGAAAGATAACATGGGCTAGAAACGGCCCAATGGAATAACGGGCCCTTAATGGGTATAAAGTGATACACTGTTCATTACGGGCCAGTTTCACCACGGGCCGTTAATGGGTGTAAAGTAATACACTGTTCATTACGGGCCAGTTTCACCACGGGTCGTTAATAGGCCAAGAGTTACATAGGGCCTTTTATGGGCCGAAAGACGTCATGGGCCATACATGGGCCAGAAGTGAAAATGGGCTGGAATCATATTGGGTGGCCCAGATGACGCTACTGGGCCTAATTCGGATAGGGCGTAATGGGCCTGGAGTTAGCGGGCTGTAAATAGGCTATATGCGAACAGGCCGTTACCATGCTTTACATGGGCTGGCCTGCCACCTTTTGACCAAGTCAAACGGGCCGGCCTTTTCACACGAATGGGCCTCTGTTGGGCCGTGCCACGTGTCGACGTATCATAGGCGCCTTCTGTCCAATGAGTGGATGACATCTGTCCCAATGGTGAGCCGACACGTGTTTCCTCCATCCAATGATGATTTTACACATGGAAAATCCCCATTGGTCGGGGCTGTTAACGGGTTATCGGATCCAAAACCTGACCCGATAGCTTAACGGCGTTCCGTTATGGTGGATGCCACGTGTCGGTCACCCTTGATGAAAGCACTTCTGTGACGCACGATTTATCATCATGGAAGTGGACACTTCCGTGATGATAATTTTGGTAATGTCATGAAACACTTCTACGACAGCACAGGTATGACTATCTTGATTCTGTCATAAAATCGTCATGGATGTACATGCATGACAAAAAATGCGACCTACTGTGACAAACACATATCATCACGGAAGTGGTTTTTTTGTAGTGTTGTTAAGTGGGGTCCAAGTGAACAAAGTCAGAGTGACTGAAGTGATGCTCAAACAAATCCTATGTTTTCGAGCGAAGACAATGAGTGCAAATCTTATCCAGAGTCAGATAAGTCAGCTTTACTTGTAGCCCAAGTCAAGCTGCCGTGTGTGTTTGAAATCTGACCATTGTGACACGTGTCAGTTCCTTAGTGACCCAGGGTCATTTCGGACAAATCAGGTCGGGTTGCCCAGTAGCTATAAATAGCCCACCCCCTACACCAGAAATTGGTGGCTGCTCAGAGTTAGTACACGGCTTTTGTCATTTTGAGAGCAACCCACCTCCGAAGCCGTTGAGAGAGAATCCTTGCGAGGACAAAGCCCAAACCACCCAGAGCCCAAAGAGAGTTTGGCATCACTGAAGTCTTTCTGTCCACGTGATCTGAAGACTTGTTACACTTGAGGACTGTGAATCCTCCAGCCGGTTAGGCACCACGTTTTGAGCATCCAAGAGTCGTTGTGGAGTGCCGATGAACGAAGTTTGTGAAGGTTTGGAAGTCTACCTTGAAGACTTACCAGAGTGATTGGGCAGGGACTAGGTGTCCTTAGCTCAAGGGGAATAAGGTGAAGACGCGGTCTTATGAGTTGAATCTCAGCCTCCCTAACCAGACGTACAGTTGTCACAGCAACTGGAACTAGTCGAACAAATCCCTGTCCTCCTGAAGCTACTAGTTCTATCTCTCACATCTCTCTACTTACAGTTTGTCTTCGTGAAGTCATTGCCTGCTTGCATTATATGTTTGACTTCACTGAGTGACTACCTGTCTTGATTGGCTTCATACTATCTTCCACCCTAATCTTTACTGCCTACCTGTTAATAGTCTTCGTGCCTTAACTTCATTGAATACTTGACTATGGCTTGTCTAGTGTAGTCTACCTTCTGCTGCTTGCGAATAGTGTTGTTTCTACTGTTTGTCTTTGGAACTCCCATGTTTTGAAGACTTCCATAAAAATCGCCTATTCACCCCCCCCCCCCCCCTCTAGTCGATAACTAGCCCTTTCAATTGGTATCAAATCAAGGTACTCCCTTGTTCTATGTGATTCAGTTTAACCACCTGGAGTTTTAGCTATGTCGACTACAGGGATAATCAAAGTCTCCGTTGTGTGCCCCATCTTCGGTGGCACTGAGTATCCCTACTGGAAGAATAGGATGTGCATGCATCTTGAAGCCATTGACGTCGGTTTATGGTATGTCGTCAAGAACGTCGTTCCCAAGACTGGTGAAGGTGTCACCCCTGCTGATGTCAAGAAGTTCATTCAACTGGACTCTACAGCCAAGAACATCATCTGTGGTCATCTAACCAAAGGACAATATGGTCGTGTGAGTGCTCTGGAAACGTAGAAGCTAGTCTAGGACTGGCTCTCCAAGGTCAATGAAGGCATCTCCACTCAGCGAGATCAACGGATCAGTACACTCCGCAACCTCTTCAACCGCTTCAAGAGACACGACAACGAGAATGTCCAGCTCATGTTTGATCGCCTCACTGATATCACTAATGAGCTCCAAGCACTTGGCACCACTGAGATCACGAAGCATGAGATAGTGAAGACACTACTGAGATCTCTTTGAAAGTGTTAGTTATCGACTAGAGGGGAGGTGAATAGGCGATTTTTATGGAAGTCATCAAAACATGAGAGTTTCAAAGACGAACAGGAGAAACAACACTATTCGTATGTAGCGGAAGGTAGACTACACTAGACAAGCCATAGTCAAGTATTCAATGAAGTGAAAGCACAAAGACTATTTGCAACTAGGTAGTAAGGATCAGGGTGGAAGATAGTATGAAGCCAATCAGGACAAGTTGTCAGACAGTGAAGTCAAACAGATTATGCAAGCAGGCAATGACTTCACGAAGACAAACTATAAGTAAAGAGAAGTGAGAGATAGAACCAGTAGCTTCAGGAAGACAGTGGTTTGTTCGACCAGTTCCAGTTGTTGTGACAACTGTACGTCTGGTTAGGGAGGCTGAGATTTAACTCAGAAGACCGCGTCTTCACCTTATTCCCCTTGAGCTAAGGACACCTAGTCCCCGCCCAATCACTCTGGTAAGTCTTCAAGGTAGACTCCCAAACCTTCACAAACTTCGTTCACCGGCAATCCACAATGACTCTTGGATGCACAGAACGTGACACCCAACCAACTGGAGGATTCATAGTCCTCAAGTGTAACAAGTCTTCAGATCACGTGGATAGAAAGATTTTAGTGATGCCAAACACTCTCTGGGCTCTGGGAGGTTTGGGCTTTGTCCTTGCAAGGATTCTCTCTCTCAAAGGCTTCGGAGGTGGGTTGCTCTCAAACGACAAAAGTCGTATCTAACTCTGAGCAGCCACCAATTTATGGTGTAGGGGGTGGGCTATTTATAGCCACTGGGCAACCCGACCTGATTTGTCCGAAATGACCCTGGGTTACTAAGGAACTGACATGTGTCGCAATGGTCAGATTTCAAACACACGCGGCAGCTTGACTTGGGCTACAGGTAAAGCTGACTTATCCGACTCTGGATAGGATTTTCTCTCATTGTCTTTGCTCGAAGACATAGGATTTGGTTGAGCATCACTTCAGTCACTCTGACTTTGTTCACTTGGACCCCACTTAACAGTGTGGTGGTTCCTATGACTCAACAAAGAAGAAAAGGAAACAACGAAACAACTAAGTCTTCGCGCTCCATAGTCTTGACTCAATGTCTTCTCATGTGATAGTCTTCAATGTGAATATCTTCACATACCACCATTGTCTTCAATGTCTTCACACATTTTTAGGGGTCATCTCCGGTAGGTAAACCAAATCAATGAGGGACTACTACCTGTGTTATCCTGCAATTCTCACAAACACATTAGTCCTTCAACCAGATTTGTCGTCAATACTCCAAAACCAACTAGGGGTGGCACTAGATGCACTTACAATCTCCCCATTTTTGGTGATTGTTGACAAACTGGTTGAAGTTTTCAACAGGGATAAAAGTATGTGAAATTGTAAGGATTAATATATTGTCTTCATAGATGGTAAAAAGGCTCCCCCTGAAGATGTGCAGATATATCTTTTGCGTTGGAATGCAAATGCACATGGCAGGTTGTATTTGTGGAGATCCTCTTCATCATATGAAGACAATACATCATGCATGAAAAGATATACAAGGATAATGACATGCATAATGAAAGATGGATGTCTGCGAAATGACTTCATGCGGGATTTATCATCGCATATGTGGAATTTATCGTCGCATCACAGAATAGTAGCAGGAAGTAGCAGACAGCCATCGAGTTTAAGTGTTACAACTCAAAGAACCAAATGTATCAAAAACGGGAGTTGTAAACACCATGCAGAACTATAGCAACCACCCATATGGACCCGCTTGAAGACTATCAACATATGCTTCTCCCCCTTTTGTCAGTAAGGACCAAAAAGGTTTGAAGACATAGTCGCTACTCGTTCCCATGAGGAGTAGGTGAAGCAGCAGGGTCGTTGTTGAGATTCGGTGGTGCAGAAGAACTTGGTGCAGTGTCGACACGCGCTGAGGTTGGAGGTGGTGAAGTAGCATCATTGGCTTCATCAATAACTCTGGCATTTACTGTGGCTGCAAACGAAGAGTACTCTGAATCTTCAAGAGACGGGGTTTGACGTAAAACAACATTCCTTCGAGGAGTGGAGTCAAACTTGAATCTTTCGGTGAAGCCATCGTCTTGAAGATCAGCTTCAGCATTGAGTAGTGTCAAACCCTTCCAAGTCCTCCGATAGGTTTCATGAGTTACAAAGGCATTCTTGGTGGCAAGATTGCGAATGCGATTGACATCCACCAAGAGGCTTTGCATGTGTCGTTTCAGCCAGAAGTGATGCTTGTCTTATTTCTGATGCAGGGCCACAAGAAGCTCTCGGTCATTGAGTACACGGGATCGCTTGCGAGACCTTGGCACAATGGTGCTTTCTGTGGCTTCAGTACGTGCACGGTGAGTGTTGCCGGCCAATGGATAGACATGCGAAGCAGCCTGAACACCTTCAACATCCTGAGTGAAACTCTGACCATCTGCATTGTGAAGATATAGCGCTTCCTTGGCAGGCTCTGGGTAAATGGCTTCGACTGACATATCAACCTCTGGCAGGCAGGTAATATGGTTGCGTGCAGAGGGCTGATAGTCAACAGCAGAGTGCAGGTTGATCAGATGCATAACCCAAGGAGCATAAAATTTCAGACCGAAAATGTCGGACCCAGATGCAGCAAACTAGCGTATGAAGAAATCTTGAGCATTGAAGCTTTTGCCATTGAGTATGTAGAAGACCAATGTCTTCATTGCACCTTCAAGCTTTGCTGAGGAGGAATGCCCCTTGATCGGCCATAGAGTTTGCCAAATGATATGATAGATAGTGCGTGGCAGATACTCAAGGTCTTCAACAAGGAATTCCTTAGGATACTCAACATCCGAGGGCAGTGGCTTCATCATACTGAGCATCTGGCTCATGTTGGGCTCAGGCTTATGAAAGATGCTCTCCAATGCATTGCGGTGAAGCTGACAACCTGGTTCATATAGTTCGCCTGGAGTGGAGAGGTCGGTAAGCTCAATGAGATCAAAGGCTTTGGCTTCATGATGAACATTGCTCGTCATCCACTCAAGGACCCATGTCGTTGTATCCCTGTTGTAGCCGCGAATGTGGAGGGTTGCATAGAATTGCAGTAGAAGCTCTTCATTCCAATGTTCTTTGTCAGTGACAAACTCCAGAAGACCAGCATCACGAAAGCAGTCTAGGGCATCTTCAAGGCAGGGTAGACCAGCAATGGCTTCAGTGTCCAGACGCATATGAGGAAATATGCGTTCCTGATTGTATAGAATGCAGGAGTAGTAGCTGCGCTGCTGGTAGCTCCAGAACCGATCTGATGAGATTCTTGGCTTGGAATATGGGTTCTTGCCAGAATCGAAGAAGGTGTTGTGTGCAATGAAGCTGTTGACATTGAATGAGTTTGGTGCTGATGCAGAACCTGGGAATCTTGGCAGTCTTGGTTTTGGCTTCTGAACCTGAGGCATATGCTCCACATGATAGTCAAATTGTGGTCCAGGAGCAGGCGGAGGAACTAGAATTGGCCATCTTACAAGAACAAGCTCGCCTTGGTAGAATGCATGCTCAATTGTGTGTGGCCTTGGAGGTGGAACAGGAGCAGTGGCATCTGCATTGGCTTCAGGCTGCACATTGGATGCAGGTGCAGCATTGGCTTCATTCACTGTATTGACTTGAGGCGCCACATTGTCTTCAGCCATGACAACTTCATTGGCTTCAGTGGCATTGTTGGTGGCCGCCTCGGTATTCTCAACCTCCACTTGTGTAGATGGAGGGTCGGGCACGGATACGTTCTCCTCGAGAACAACTTCTTGATTTGTGGGGGGTGTGGCAACATGTTCTTCTTGTCTTTCATCGGCTGCTGCAGCCGGAATCTCTTCAGAAGCATTAGCTTCAGGCACAGGAACTGTCATAGAAGGATTGTCTTCAGGAAACACTTGACGTGCCACTGAGCTGGACTGGTGGAATCCTCTTCTGTGATAGTCGTCATGGAGACCGAAGGCCTCAGGCCTTTGCGAAGCCGTTGAAACACAGGCGACGCTGTAGGTGATGGTGTGGTCTCCATGTAATTGTTGTCATTGACAATTGGACTTGTACCTTGCGTTGGTGTAGGATGAGGTGTACTTGGGGAGTCTTGAACTGGGGTAGCTGGTTGGGGGCGATTAGCCCATGAAGCATCCTGTGTGGTTGGCATCAAAGGATGACCAATACTGATGAGTTCGTTGTTCGTGTGAACAGGCGATGATACGGTGGGGTTCTGAATCTGAGGAAAGACTTCATCATCTACTACATTGTCTTGGGGACCAATGTCTTCAGTCGCGATAGGATCGACGACTGGAACTTCTTGTTTTTCAGGGGCCTCTGTGGAAGCAGGCTCCTGTACAATCAACTGACGCTCTTGATTGTCGGATGGAGGGGGAGCATAAGCAATGGGTTCAACAACAAGGGGCTCTTTGGGAGCAGCCCGATCTCTCTTCTTGGACTTTCTCTTCTTTGGGGGTGGTGCATCATCAGCAGTGCGCTTGATTTTGCGCTTTCTGGCTTCGGCTTCAGCTGCCTTGGTCTTCTGCTGATTTGAAGCCACTGTGGAGACCTTAGGCTTCGAGCCTGTCATGCTTGCAGGGAAGACAATGCGAGGTTCTTCCCGCCTTGGAGCTTCAGTGGGGGCCACCGTAGACTTCTTCTTTTGCTTGGCGGCCATATTTGGGTCAATACCAGGACACCCAAGAGCCTTGCGCTTTTCAGCTTCGTTGTAAGCCTAAATGCATTTGGTAGCAATAATCTTCATGCCTTGTCTTGAGCCTTTGGCTTCTTCACGCTTCTTGCGAAAGGCTTCTTTAAGGTCATTCAGCATCACCTAGAATTTCTGTACATCAACCACACTCAGCTTGGCCACTTGCTTCTTGAACTGTTCCTTCTCAAAATAAATCTTGTGTTTCAGTTCAACAATCCGCTGGGCCAGAGCCAGCTCAGGAGCAATTGCACCATGGAAGGCGACGCTGATGCCAATGGGAAGTTGAAGATCATCAAAGCTGAGATCTTGATTGTCGAACCATTCATCAATGAAATTGTGCAAGATGTTCACGTCAAAGAGGGGCAGATCATTGAAGATCTCCACCTCTTGCTTGCTCTTGATCAGCTGCTCCAGAGCATCCTCACCAAATTCTTCATCTGAAGACAAATCAATGGCTTCAGATTCATTCCTCAGAACGACAGCTGGTGTTAGTGCTTGACTATGTCTCTGAACAGGTTTCTTCTATGGCTTCTCACGCTTCTTGGAGACGCGAGAGAGATCTTCAGAGGCGTTGCTTGGAGCAAGAGGGGCAGTTACCAATGGCTTTATTCGAGAAGCCTTTGGTGCAGCAGTGGGTTTGGAAGCTTTAGCCTTCTTTTGCTTCCGCGGCTTTGGAATAGGAGCTGGAGCTTCATCTCTGTCAGCATCATCATCAGAATGATCCACCTTGGCGCCTTGGACAGTTAAGTGGGTGATGAGGCCATCAAGGTTGTAGAAGGGGCCGATCCTGTTCTGATTGGCTTCGTGGGTGCCATCATCCCGAGGTGAGGAAGGACCAGGGTTGAAGTCGAGTCCGAATTCCTTTTTGTTCTGCACAGCTGAGTCTTTGGCGAACTGGTAATTGCGCTTGAAGAGATGGTATTCACGACACCATAGCAGAGAAGAAGGGTCAGCATTCTCTGGCTCTGGTCCGCGAACCATACAAGGATAGAAGCCTTGCTCAATGGCTTCAGCTTGGGTTCTGGGTTGAAGATTTTTATACAGAATATCTCCCCAGGGTCACTTGATGGCGTTCTTCTCAGCATATTCTTGAGTGACAAACTGGTACTTGAACCATTCTTCAGCCCAGTATCTTCGGATCCATTGGATATGATTCTTGCGACCCGTATAGGTTTCCTCAGGGTCCATTTTGTACAGTTCATGCAAATCTGGTGGCAAATCCTTGGAAGTGTTTCCACGACGCTTTCTGTCACCCTTTCTTGCCGGTTTCTCAGTAGCCATGAAGCTTAACCTGAAAGGCTTCAGAACTTGGAAAGGCTTCTTGCGGCTAGTCAAACAAGAACTTGCTTCAGGTGAATTGATGTGACTCTACAAGAATTCTGCAAATGAATGCAGACTATGAGAACCAAGGGATTCTCCCACGAACATGTACCTATGACAGCATTAGAGATGCGAGGGAAGGGGAAGAGGTCATATGCATTCTCAGAAGATTTTGAAGATAAATCAGTTTGAAGACATTGACCTCATAACGCGAAGATATTCACTTATTTGATGTGAGTTGGTTCCAGAGTTGTACAAATCCAGGAATAAGTACAAGTGAGGAATCTAACATGTAATGAAGCATAAGTGAACATACTAGGCACATTATGAGAGGCAGAGAGACAGATTCAACTTTTGGAGTTGTAGAAACTACTTTTGGTAAGGAAGGATGAATCTATTAGATCAAAAAGACAGTAAAAAGAGAGTTTTAATTACCACATGAAGAACTGCTAGACGGAGGGGAAGTTGAGGCCGAGAAGTTCAATCTCTCGTGCCCTAACCTGGCGACGAGAGACAGCTACAGCGGCGGCGGACAACATGAGGTCCGCGGCCGGCGTGAGGATGGCGTCGGAGAAGTCGCGGCAGCTAAGCGCTTCGTCACCGGCGTCGTCAAGTGCTAGCGGTGGCGCTAGGGTTTTCGTGAGGTGGCGAGGTGGAAGAAAGAATTTTGACCGTGATGGGATGTGCATTTATAAGGAAAGGGACAGCATAGCGTAATTACGCAGGTGCCCCTGGCGATTCGCATTTGAATGACACATGGCGTGCATGCAACTCCTGGGTAGTTGTTCCATGTTCCCACACATGCTAGGATTGTCGGGGCGGTGGTTCCGAATTCTTCGGATTTCTGGCAATAAAAGAGCGCATTTAAAATATACATAAATGTTTGTCAGATTGGCTTCAGCTGACAAGGTTCAGTGAAGACAATCGACAGTTTTCAATAGAATGCATATGATTTGGACAGATAGAGTTGAGGTAGAAGCATAGATAGGTTAGGGTCTGATCATATTCACTTAGATCAAAAGATTCAACACGAAGTCATAACTATAAGTGAATGTTGTGGAGGACAGAACACAAGTAGTATGCAACTAGTTTAAGGCCAAATCAATCCTATGAAGATAAATTTGAATATAAGTCAGAAATAAAGACAACTCAGTTATGAAGACTATGCAAACATAATGCCAAGAGAAGTACTTCAAACAAAAGTTTGGTGGTGGCGTTACCCACCGTATAGGAAGTATTAGACCCAGACATGGCACACAATTATCGTGGCGCTCCAAAGTCAAATTCCGCATTAATGTATTCACACTTGGAATGTATGTCTTCATTTACTGAAGATATACGTTAATTTGTGTGTTGCACATCTAAGTCATCAAAATGCATAAGTGTTAGGATGTGTGTCCCATTCAAAGGACATTTGAGGATTCCAAGATATTTAGCTCACACCGCAACTTGCAAAACCTTTTCTCGTCCAAGGGATTTGTGAAGATATCAGCCAATTGCTCTTCAGTGTTGACGTGGATGATATCAATGTCTTCCTTCATAACATGATCTCTGAGGAAGTGATGACGAATCTCAATATGCTTTGTCTTCGAGTGCTGAACTGGATTGTTGGCAATCTTGATGGCACTCTCATTGTCGCAATAGAGAGGCACATCCCTCATGTGTATACCATAGTCCTCGAGAGTTTGCTTCATCTAGAGAAGCTGAGCACAGCAAGATCCAGCAGCAATGTATTCGGATTCAGAAGTGGAGAGAGATACACAATTCTGCTTCTTTGAAGACCAACAGACAAGTGATCGTCCCAGAAAGTGACATGTGCCTGATGTGGACTTGCGATCAACCTTGTCACCGGCATAATCAGCATCTGAGAATCCAACTAGATCAAACTCTGAGCCCTTTGCATACCATAATCCTAATGTTGGGGTGTAAGCCAAATATCGAAGTATTCGCTTCACAGCTAAGTGATGCGACTCCTTTGGTGCCGCTTGGAATCAGGCACACATGCAGACACTACGCATTATATCTGGCCTAGATGCACATAAATAAAGCAAAGAACCAATCATGGAGCGGTATACCTTTTGGTCGAATTCTTTACCATTATCGTCGGGACCCAGATGACTTTTGGTTGGCATTGGTGTCGGGTATCCTTTGCAGTCTTGCATTCCAAACTTCTTCAGGCAATCTTTGAGATATTTTTCTTGAGAGATGAAGAGGCCGTTGCGTTGCTGACGGATTTGGAGACCCAGAAAGAACTTCAGTTCACCCATCATGGACATCTGATATTGCTCTTGCATCATATGACCAAACTCATCACTGTATTTCTCGTTGGTGTAGCCGAAGATAATGTCATCCACATATATTTGGCACACAAATAGTTCACCATCATATGTCTTCATGAAGAGAGTAGGATCCAGTGAACCTGGTTTGAAGCCTTTGCTCTTCAGGAAGTCCTTGAGCGTATCATACCAAGCGCGAGGGGCTTGTTTGAGGCCATACAGTGCCTTGTTGAGCTTGTACACCATATCAGGATGTTTTGGATCTTCAATGCTAGGAGGTTGTGCAACATATACTTCTTCTTCTATCTTTCCATTTAGAAAAGCACTCTTCACATCCATTTGATATAGGAGAATGTTGTGATGATTTGCATAGGCAAGCAGTATGCGAATGGCTTCAAGCCTTGCCACAGGAGCAAAAGTTTCATCAAAGTCAATCCCTTCCACTTGAGTGTAGCCTTGAGCAACTAGACGAGCTTTGTTTCTGACCACTTGACCATGTTCATCTTGCTTGTTGGGATATATCCATTTGGTGCCAATGATATTATGCTTCCGAGGATCAGGACGCTTGACTAGTTCCCACACATTGTTCAACTCAAACTGTTGAAGCTCTTCTTGCATGGCTTGAATCCATTCAGGTTCCATGAAAGCTTCAGTCACTTTTGTTGGTTCTAAGATTGAGACGAATGCAAAATGTCCATAGAAATTGGTGAGCTGTGTGGCTCTTGAACGAGTGAGTGGACAAGGTGCATTGAGGCTATCGATCATCCTCTCAATCTGTACTTCATTTGAACCACGAGGATGAGCAGGACGAAGATTTTGTTCATTCTAATAAATGTCATCATTTGGAGGATTATCTTCAGGTTGAGCATGGTCTTCTGGTTGAGTGGAAGAAGAAACGATCAGTTCTTCTTCAGCCTGATTCTCAGAGGGTATGATTTCGCCAGTTCCCATTTGCTTGATTGACTCGCTAGGGGATAACTCATCTAGCACATTTGGCAGGTGCTCTCTTTGCGAGCAGTTAGTCTCATCGAACCGTACATCCACAGTTTCATCCACTTTATAGTGAAATAGGTTGAAGACTCTGTAGGAGTGCGAATCCTTTCCATAACCAAGCATAAAACCTTCTTGTGCTTTCGGTGCAAATTTTGAAGTGTGTTGAGGATCCTTGAGCCAGCACCTAGCACCAAATACTCTGAAGTAGCTTACATTGGGTTTCTTACCAGTTAGGAGCTCATAGGATGTTTTCTTCAGAAGCTTGTGAAGATAAACGCGGTTGATCGTGTGGCAAGCAGTATCAATGGCTTCAGGCCAGAACTTCCGTGGAGTCTTATACTCATCAAGCATCGTTCGGGCCATCTCAATAAGAGTTCTGTTCTTGCACTCGGTGATGCCATTCTGCTGAGATGTGTAAGGAGCAAAGAACTCATGAGTGATACCCATGGTATCCAGGTAGAGGTCGATGCCGGTGTTCTTGAACTCAGTGCCGTTGTCGCTTCTGATGTGCTTGATCTTGACACCGTAGTTCGTCATGGCACGGTTGGCAAAGCGTCTGAAGACATCCTGCACTTCAGTCTTGTAGAGGATTATATGCACCCAAGTGTATCGAGAGTAATCATCAACAATGACGAAGCCATAGAGGCAAGCAATAGCATTGAGAGTGGAATAGTGAGTAGGGCCAAATAAGTCCATGTGCAGCAGCTCGAAGGGTTGAGACATGGTCATGATTGTCTTCGAGGGATGCTTGGCTCTTGTCATCTTTCTGGCTTCGCAGGCGCCACACAAATTATCCTTCTTGAACTTGACGCCTTCGATGCCCACAACATGCTTCATCTTCACGAGGGTGTGCAAGTTCCGCATGCCAGCATTCCCTAGCCTTCGATGCCAAAGCCAGCATTCTGAAGCTTTTGCTAGAAGACATACGGCCATATGTGGACCTGCTGAGAAGTCTACCATATACAGATCACCTTTTCGATATCCTTCAAAGACTAGAGACTTGTTAGATTCCATCAGTACAAGGCAGCGATATTTTCCAAATAGCACAATCATGTTTAAGTCACAAAGCATTAAGACATACATTAAGTTGAAACCAAGGGATTCAACAAGCATCACTTTATCCATGTCCTAATCCCTTGATATTGCAACTCTACATAGACCCAATACCTTGCTTTTACCAGTGTCAACAAATGTGATGTGGCTCTTATCTGATGGACACAGCGTTGAATCCATTAGAAGACTTCGATCGTCAGTCATGTGATTAGTGCATCCACTATCCATAATCCATTCTGAAGCACGAGGTGTCGTAGCCTACAGTGCAATTTGGGGGATAGGCTTCACCAAGCGAGTTGTGAAGCAGAAACATTTGACGAACAAGTGGAACATGGAAATTCAGGTCTTGGTTAGGATAGACAGGATGAGTATCAAGAAAATCTGGAGTGAAATACATAGAAGACCATTTGGGCATTTTATCTTGTGCCCAACAAGATTTTTAAGGTCTCCAGCATTAGCTTCAGATGCTTTTGATTTCAGGCTGGAGACCTTTCCCTGCAAAAGAGAGTTAAGTTTTATTAACCACCCACATCTTCAGGGGTGGCTTAGAAGCAATGAGTCTAAGTGCAGCATCTGAGAATTTTGGCTTCTGAGCCCTAGTAAATAGCCTTGCAGGGGGTGAATAATACTCATGTGAATAAGCAGAAAAGTTCTTGGTTCTATGAACATAGCGGTTTAATGAAACACGCTCATATTCATGGGTCTGAGTATGATTTTCCTGCAAAACATTGACGTTAGGGTGACTCAGATGAGTCCACGGTCTGTATGAAGCTTTAGGACCATATGAAGCCTTTGGTATGGGGTTTGTCTTCTTCACAGGTGGTGTCATGATGACATTCACTGGAAGATTCTCAAGAACACCTTTAGGTACCCATATCTTCTTCATAGGTGGTCCATTCCTGCAGTTAGTACCTTTATACCTGGCAAACACTTCACCATTCTGATTCTTAAACAGTTTATAGTTTGCATCAAAGGATTCATCAATGATAATAGGGTCAGCGCAAGTAAAACCAGATAAGGTGGGGATCTACTGAAGGTTCCTTTGCAGCAACCCATGTGGTTTTGGGGTACTGCTCAGGCTTCCAGTACGACCCATCAACATTCATTTTCCTCTCAAACCCTACACCCTCTTTTCTAGGGTTTCGGTTTAGAATCTGCTTTCTGAGGACATCACATAATGTCTAATGCCCTTTGAGGCTTTTGTACATCCCTGTCTCAAGCAGTGTCTTCAACCTGGCATTCTCATTAGCAATGGTAGTGGTATCCTCAACAGAGGGGTTAGTTACCACATCAGCAGTTGAAGATATTGCAACAGGAGTAGCAGTAGAACGTTCAGCAACAAAGGCAGCGTTATCATGCTCAATGCATTTTAAACATGGTGGTTCAAATCCTTCCTGAGAGGGACTGGTCTGTTGAGCGCGAAGTGACTTGTTCTCCATTTGAAGATCTTCATGATCCGATCTCAATTTCTCAAGTTTCTGCTTCCTTTGAAGATAATCGTAGGAAAGCTTTTCATGAGATGTTGAGAGGGTTTCATGACGACCTTCAAGCTCCTGGTACTTAACATGAAGATTTTTTATGTCTTCAATTAAGGACTGAGTTTTAGTCATTTCTGTGTCCAACAGGTCATCACTTTTGTCTAACAATTTTTGAATATGTTCCATAGCTTTCTGTTGTTCAGCAGCAATTTTAGCAAGTTTTTTGTAGCTGGGTTTGGATTCACCATCAGAGTCATCTTCACTTGATGTTTGAAAGTAAGCATCGTGAGAGTTTACCTTGGCACCACGTGCCATGAAGCAGCAGGTGGGAGCCGAGTTGTTCTCATCATTAGTGTTGGTGACGGAGTCATTGTCTTCAGTGTTGAAGATGGACTTGGCGACGTAGGTTGTAGCTAGAGCCATACTTGCGACACCAGAGTCAGACTCCTCCTCAGACTCCACCACTTCCTCCTCAGAAGCAGACTCCTCCTCTGAATCCATTTCCTTGCCAACAAAAGCACGTGCCTTGCCTGATGAGCTCTTCTTGTGTGATGAAGACTTAGAGGAAGATTTGGAAGAAGACTTTGAGGATTTCTTCTTCTTCTTGTCATCAGAATCATATTCTTTGCTCTTCTTTTTCTTCTTCTCATTGTCCCACTGTGGACATTCAGAGATGTAGTGGCCAGGTTTCTTGCACTTGTGATAGGTTCTTTTCTTGTTGTCATAGGTGGAAGCTTCATCCTCCCTTGAGCTGGATCGTGAAGACTTTCTGAAGTTTTTCTTCCTAGTGAATCTCTGGAACTTCTTCAGAAGCATAGCAGGCTCCTTTCCAATGTCTTCAGGATCATCAGAATTCCAGTCAGATTCTTCTCCAGATGAGGAAGCCGCGGCCTTTTCCTTCAAGGCACGAGTTCAGCCGTAGTTGGGGCCATAGATATCTCGTTTCTTAGATAGCTAGTACTCATGTGTGTTGAGCCTCTTGAGTATGTCAGATGGATCGAGTGTCTTGAAATCAGGGCGTTCTTGTATCATCAGGGCTAAGGTGTCAAATGAGCTGTCAAGAGATCTCAGCAGTGTCTTCACAATTTCATGCTTCGTAATGTCAGTTGCACCGAGTGCACGGAGCTCATTGGTGATATCAGTGAGGCGATCAAATGTGAGATGGACGTTCTCATTGTCGTGTCTTTTGAAGCGGTTGAAAAGGTTGCGAAGAGTACTGATTCGTTGATCACGCTGTGTTGAGACGCCTTCATTGACCTTGGAGAGCCAGTCCCAGACTAGCTTCGACGTTTTCAGAGCACTCACACGGCCATACTGCCCTTTAGTCAGATGACCACAGATGATGTTCTTGGCGGTAGAGTCCAGTTGAATGAACTTCTTCACATCAGCGGGGGTGACACCTTCACCAGTCTTGGGAATGCCATTCTTGATGACATACCACAGATCAACATCAATGGCTTCAAGATGCATGCACATACTATTCTTCCAGTAGGGATATTCAGTGCCATCAAAGATGGGACACGCAGCGGAGACCTTGATTATCCCTGCAGTCGACATAGCTAAACTCCAGGTGGTTAAACCAAATCACACAGAACAAGGGAGTACCTTGCTCTGATACCAATTGAAAGTGCTAGTTATCGACTAGAGGGGGGTGAATAGGCGATTTTTATGAAAGTCTTCAAAACATGAGTTTCGAAGATGAACAGGAGAAACAACACTATTTGTATGCAGCGGAAGGTAGACTACGCTAGACAAGCCATAGTCAAGTATTCAATGAAGTGAAAGCACGAAGACTATTAGCAACTAGGTAGTAAGGATCAGGGTGGAAGATAGTATGAAGCCAATAAGGACAAGTTGTCAGACAGTGAAGTCAAGCAGATTATGCAAGCAGGCAATGACTTCACGAAGACAAACTATAAGTAAAGAGAAGTGAGAGATAGAACCAGTAGCTTCAGGAAGACAGTGGTTTGTTCGACCAGTTCCAGTTGCTGTGGCAACTATACGTCTGGTTAGGGAGGCTGAGATTTAACTCAGAAGACCGCATCTTCACCTTATTCCCCTTGATCTAAGGACACCTAGTCCCCGCCCAATCACTCTGGTAAGTCTTCAAGGTAGACTTCCAAACCTTAACAGACTTTGTTCACCGGCAATCCACAATGACTCTTGGATGCACAGAACGTGACGCCCAACCGACTGGAGGATTCACAGTCCTCAAGTGTAACAAGTCTTCAGATCACGCGACAGAAAGACTTCAGTGATGCCAAACACTCTCTGGGCTCTGGGAGGTTTGGGCTTTGTCCTCGCAAGGATTCTCTCTCTCAAAGGCTTCGGAGGTGGGTTGCTCTCAAACGACAAAAGCCGCATCTAACACTGAGCAGCCACCAATTTATGGTGTAGGGGTGGGCTATTTATAGCCACTAGGCAACCCGACCTGATTTGTCCGAAATGACCCTGGGTCACTAAGGAACTGACACGTGTCGCAACGGTCAGATTTCAAACACACGCGGCAGCTTGACTTGGGCTACAAGTAAAGCTGACTTATCCGACTCTGGATAAGATTTGCTCTCATTGTCTTCGCTCGAAGACATAGGATTTGGTTGAGCATCACTTCAGTCACTCTGACTTTGTTCACTTGGACCCCACTTAAAAGTGCGGTGGTTCCTATGACTCAACAAAGAAGAAAAGGAAACAACAAAACAACTAAGTCTTCGCGCTCCATAGTCTTAACTCAATGTCTTCTCATGTCATAGTCTTCAATGTGAATATCTTCACAGACCACCATTGTCTTCAATGTCTTCACACATTTTTAGGGGTCATCTACGGTAGGTAAACCGAATCAATGAGGGACCACTACATGTGTTATCCCACAATTCTCACAAACACATTAGTCCCTCAACCAGGTTTGTCGTCAATACTCCAAAACTAACTAGAGGTGGCACTAGATGCACTTACACTCTTGACAGCTCATTTGACACCTTAGCCCTGATGATACAAGAACGCCCTAATTTCAAGTCCCTTGATCCATCTGACATACTAGAGAGGCTCGACACACATGAGTACCAGCTATCTGAGAAACGAGATATCTATGGCCCCAACTATGGACGAACTCGCGCTTTGAAGTCAAAGGCTGCTGCTTCGTCATCTGAAGAAGAATCTGAGTGCAGTTCTGGTGATCCTGAAGACATTGGAAAGGAGCTTGCTATGCTTGTGAAGAAGTTCCATAAATTCACCAAGAAGAAAGTCTTCCGAAAGACTTCACGATCCAGCTCAAGGAATGATGAAGCTTCTGCCTATGACCACAAGAAGAGAACCTGTCACGAGTGCAAGAAACCTGGTCACTACATCTCTGAGTGTCCGCAGTGGGACAATGAGAAGAAGAAGAAGAAGAAGAGCAAAGAATATGATTCTGATGACAACAAGAAGAAGAAATCCTCAAAGTCTTCTTCCAAGTCTTCATCACACAAGAAGAGCTCATCTAGGAAGGTCCGTGCTTTTGTTGGTAAGGAAATGGATTCATAGGAGGAGTCAGCTTCTGAGGAGGCGGAAGTGGAGTCTGAGGGGGAGTCTGACTCCGTGTTGCGAGTCTGGCTCTAGCTACAGCTTACGTTGCCAAGTCCATCTTCAACACCGAAGACAATGGCTCCGTCACCAAAGCTGATGATAATGACAAGGACGACTCGCCTCCCACCTACTGCTTCATGGCACGTGGTGCCAAGGTAAAATCATGTGATGCTTACTTTCAAACATCAAGTGAAGATGACCCTGATTGTGAATCCAAACCTAGTTACAAAACACTTGCTAAAATTGCAACTGAACAACAAAAAGCCATGGAACATACTCAAAAACTGTTAGACAAAAGCGAGGACCTGTGGACGCGGAAATGACCAAGTCTCGATCCTTAATTGAAGACATCAAAAATCTTCATGTTACGTACCAGGAACTTGAAGGTCGACGTGAATCGCTCTCAACTTCTCATGAAAAGCTTTCCTATGATTATCTTCAAAGGAAGCAGGAACTTGAGAAATTGAGATCGGATCATGAAGATATTCAAAAGGAGAATGAGTCACTTCGCACTCAACAGATCAGTCCCGCTCGGGAAGGATTTGAACCACCATGTTTAAAATGCATTGAGCGTGACACGCTACCTCTGTTGCTGAATGCTCTACTGCTACTGCTGTTGCAATATCTTCAACTGCTGAAGTGGTAACTAACCCCTCTACTGAGGATACCACTACTAGTGCTGATGAGAATGCCAGGTTGAAGACACTGCTTGAGACAGGGATGTACAAAAGTCTCAAAGGACATCATACATTATGTGATGTCCTCAAAAACAGATTCTGAACCGAAACCCTAGAAAAGAGGGTGTTGGGTTCGAGAGGAACATGAATGTTGATGGGTCATACTGGAAGCCTGAGAAGTACCCCACAACCACATGGGTTGCTGCAAAGGAACCTTCAGTAGATCCATCCACCTTATCTGGTTTCACTTGTGCTAACCCAATTATCATTGATGAATCCTTTGATGCAAACTATAAACTGTTTAAGAATCAGAATGGTGAAGTGTTTGCCAGGTATATTGGTACTAACTGCAGGAATGGACCACCCATGAAGAAGATATGGGTACCTTGTTCTTGAGAATCTTCCAGTGAATGTCATCATGACACCACCTGTGAAGAAGACAAACCCCATACCAAAGGCTTCATATGGTCCTAAAGCTTCATACAGACCATGGACTCATCTGAGTCACCCTAACGTCAATGTTTTGCAGGCAAATCATACTCAGACCCATGAATATGAGCGTGTTTCAAACCGCTATGTTCATAGAACTAAGAACTTTTCTTCTTATTCATATGAGTATTATTCACCACCTGCAAGGCTATTTACTAGGGCTCCAAAGCCGAAGTTCTCAGATGCTGCACTTAGACTCATTGCTTCTAAGCCACCCCTGAAGATGTGGGTGGTTAAGAAAACTTAACTCTCTTTTGCAGGGAAAGGTCTCCAGCCGGAAATCAAAGGTGTCCAAAGCTAATGCTGGAGACCTTAAAAAACTTGTAGGGCGCAAGATAAAATGACCAAATGGTCTTACTATGTATTTCACTCCAGATTTCCTTGACACTCATCCTATCTATCCTAACCAAGACCTAAATTTCCATGTTCCACTTGTTCGTCAAATGTTTCTGCTTCACAACTCACTTGGTGAAGCATATCCCCCAACACTACAAAAAAATACACTTCTGTGATGATACGAGTTTGTCACAGTAGGTCGCGTTTTTTGTCATGCATGTACATCCATGACAAAATTATGACAGAATCAAGATAGTCATACCTGTGCTGTCATAGAAGTGTTCCATGACATTACCAAAATTATCATCACAGAAGTGTCCACTTCCATGACGATAAATCGCGCGTCACAAAAGTGCTTTTGTCAAGGGTGACCGACACGTGGCATCCAGCGTAACGGAACGCCGTTAAGCTATCGGGTCAGGTTTTGGATCCGATAACCCATTAACAGCCCCGACCTGTCGGCTCATCATTGGGACAGATGTCATCCACTCATTGGACAGAAGGCGCCTATGATACGTCGACACGTGGCACGGCCCAACAAGTTTAAATGGGCTGGCCCAACTAAAGGCCCACAAGATTTTGCGGCCCTTAATGGGCCGGCCCAGTTAAAGGCCCATGAGATTTTGTGGACTATAATGGGCTGGCCCAGCTAAAGGTCCACAAGATTTCGTGGGCCATAATAGGCCAGCCCAGGTAAAGGCCCACAAGATTTTTGTGTGCCATAATGGGCCGGCCCAGGTAAAGACCCACAAAATTCTTGCGGATCATAATGGGCCGGCCCAGCTAAAGGCCCATGAGATTGCACCAACATTAATGGGCCGGCCCAGCTGTAGGCCCACAAGATTTTGAGGACCCTAGTAGGCCGGCCCATTAACTGGCTGCCATGTTTTGGGCCAAATGTCGGCCCATAATTGATCCGGTCCATTAATGGCCTGCCACGTTCCGGGCCTAATAATGGCCCATATAAGATCCGGCCTGTTAAAAGCCTCCCACTTTCTGGGCCAAATCACGACCCTGATCAGGTCCGGCCCTTTAAGAGGCTTTGGGCTCAATTATGGCCCATATCAGATTCGGCCCGTTGACTGGACGCTATGCTTTTGGCCCACTTGCTAAAGGCCCATTTAGTAATTCGGCGTGATATTAGTTTCGGCCTGTTAAGGGCCCATTTAACATTTCGGCCCTATATTAATTTCAGCCTGTTAAAAGCCCGTCATATAATTGGGCCTAACTATGGCCCGGTTTGCATCCGGCCTGGTCGCAGCCGATATCTAATTGGGCCAAACAAGGACCGAGACAACTTTGGCCTGTTAAAAGCCCGTGAATTGATTCGCACAATCATGGGCCAGGGTCCATTTCGGGTTGCCGCCAGCCCGTGAGCTATTCGGCACGTTACAGGCCCAGCCTACTTCTCAGCCTCCTAAAAGCCCATTGAGTTTTCTTGCGAAAAGAGGGCCGGGGGTTACTCGGCCTATTAAAGGCCTGAATCTACTAGTGGGCCAGTTTGACAGGGCCCATGATGCGGATCATACATCGTGATTGCATGACGGCCCGATTATGTACCGTAATTTTACGATTTGGTCGGTTTACCGCGAAGACAGGACATATATACAGTAAAATAACTGCAGCATCATGAATAAGAAAAAACCTAGACTGTAAAATAAAGAAATTACGGCATATTACATCCACTGGGCATCAAAGTTCGCCACTATGATAATAAAGCACAAGCAGACAGCAGATTACATACACGGGGCATCAAAGATCACCACCAGTGCAAATAAACGCGCCGACAAAATAATGTACAAAACCGACAGCACTTCAATAGAGTTCAAGAAAGGTTAGCCCTGCTGGGGAGCTGCAGCACAAGCAGCTGAGCAAGATGATGAGACTGTGCTTGTTCAACACTTATATCTTCCTCACTCTAAAAGATAAACAAGCAGACAGATGACAGGTTTCGCACATAAAAGTATCAGTGCTGACAATTCATCACATTTCTTACTAATGAATAAAGTGACACGGTTTAAAATTGCATTAACACAATATGGTATTGTTCAGGTCAAGACATGGCAGGAAATGACATTGTGAAGGAGTTGGCAGCTTCACGACACCACTGGATTACAGATCAAGAACTCATAAGTATCAATGGTTAGTGTGCTATCAATTTATCCCATTTCAGATTGGCAAATAAAGAGACGGTTTAAATAATAATAGAATGATATGGCATTGTTCATAGTTAAGACATTGCAGAATATGACATTGTGCTGTAGTGGGTAGGTTCACCACACCACTGGATTACGGATGAAGAACAGAAGCATACACGCGGTGCAAAAGAAGATCACTTGCTCTGAATAGTTTAATTTACATGGTATGAAGAAGGAACTTGGTTGTACAACTGAAAACTTAAATTGAGAAGGACAAACTTTTGTTTCTGAACTACATAATAAACTTTAAACATGCAATTTGATGCAAACACCAAAAGTAAACAGTTGTTGCAGTCATGCCTAACCAAATATACACAACAAAGTTTGAAGGCTTGAGAAGGACAAACTTACATTACTGGTGAAGACAGGCTCTATAAAGCCCTCGTCCATGCTGATGGGGGAGGGGGCAATTCAAGAAGTTTAGCACAGAATCTTCTTCATAAGCATTGCCTTTATTCTACATTTTGTTAAGAGTAAATATAGATGTTATAATATATGAAAAAATGGAGAATATTTAAGATAAGATGAAGAGTGATGCTACATAACCAAGTAGCTATAAATGTATGTGCAGCGATACAGGCAAAAGGCACAGCCAAGAGCAATGCACAGCTAAACTTCTTCAGTACAACCTTATGGTAAGAGTAAATATAGATCTGATGTGTAGAAAATGGAGGTCAAAGGAAAATAAGCTGCAGAGTGATGGTACATGAACAACTACCTGTCAATATAAGTACACTGATAAAGGACAGCATGTACCTATAAGAACAATGTAGAGCTAAAAAAATTCATTGGCATTGTATATATTCTACACTAATGTAACCATTCATACAGATCAGATAATTTGGAGCCAACAATTGATAAGCAAGCTATCATGCATACTGCTGTCACATAATGAACCAGGTATGTATGCAAGTACAGTGATACAGGACAACAGGTACTAACAAGAGCAAAGCAGCGGGCAGCATATTTGCGATATCCTGTCGTTCTTTTCAAATCAGAATTCTTCTTCGAGCTGATTTCCTGCAAAAAAGATCCGTAAGGCACATGCGGAAAAGTAGAAGTTCAAATTGTCATGTGATTTCATAGATAGTACCTCATCTTGGGAACAAGGCCAGTGCATAACAAGGTTTTTCCATTCAATGTCTTCTAAATTTAGCACATCAGACTTCACCGGAAATTCGTTTATAGACTTGTCATCGAAGTGTGATTTCCTCAGGTAACATCGATACTGCTGCAATGCTTCCTTGAAAAGCACAAGCAATCTTTGCTCATCATGACTATCCAGATTGACCCTCACCTAGTTACAACAATGTAATGTAAATCATTGATGTGTTTGATCAGCAGAAAACAGGAAAATAATAACCATGGATAATAGCACTTACACGTAAGTTGGACAGGAAGATGTGAAAATGGTGTTTGTCTTCACTATAATCTTACCATGATGGGAATATATGCATGTAGTCCCTAACAACATTGAAAGCATTGTCTTTTAAACTAGGAATAAATGGAATGGGGTTCCAATCTGCAGGAATTGGCCGTCTCTGCAGTTGGGATAGGTCTTCGGCCGGTGGACTTGCTGTACTTTTTGCTGGAGTGGGATTTTTCTGTGGTACGGCTGGTGCTATGGAAAATGAAATCAGTATAACTTTTGCTAGAGTGCAGGTCCTGTGTGGTGGGGCTAGTGGTGGGGCCAGTGAAGTATGGGTACAGTCTGCTGGAGTCGGTCCTATGTTTTGTGTCACTGGTTGTACAGCCAATATAAGTGGGGCGCTTTCTGATTTCTCCGGCACCACCACGTTTTTCAATGACTTTGCTGGTGCTCCTTCAGGTTCGGCAATCACCCTCTTCCTTTTTGATGTCTGATGCACAAGAACAGCATTTGAGTGGAAAAACATGGTATGACGACAGATGGAATATGTATTGATAATGGATGGGCATGGCATCTTGAGTTATATGATGAGTAAACTAAGCAAATGGTGGTGCAACAAAGAAGAATAAATGCAAGACAACATATGCAAGATACGCGCAATCAATAAAACCTTGCCAAATTAGAACAGGCACCTTGATGGGTGAACAGGACAGGCCATCTGCCGTTGACTCCTCGAGGTTAGAATAGTCATTAGGATGATATTCTGAACAAGAATCAACAGGTGGGGAGCGTACGAGTTTCATTGCTTCCAAAATGGCACTCAATGCCTTGGTGCCAATTTTGTAAGTCATTGCAGTGTTCCACAATATTCTTTTGATGCGCGGATTCTGATATTCACTGTAATTGCGTATAATATCTAAGAACCATGAAAACATAAATAGTTGTGATATTATCTTTGTAATGCAGATGATATTCTAATATAGGGGCGCTATGTAAACACTTATGTGCTATCACTGGATTCTGATGAGAGAGCTCATGTGTGATGTAATATCGTGCGTGCATTTATATAATCTAGCACAAGTACACAAAAAAATAGGCTCCAGAAGTAAGGATAGCTGGCAGATGATAGGTTCATAATATACTGTATAGAGAGTTTATTGCCAAACCATGATAACAAGAGCACACAGCAACTAGGCAGATCATAGTGTACATAACAGGGGTACACCATAACCACAATATATAAATCGGGAAAGTGGAACTGGCTTTAAAATACGGTGTTGTATTGCCGCTAGTAATTGAAAGCCTATCGATCATGTACAGGCCAGCACTATCGAACATGGTAAAGAAGAGCAAGCAGATTTTGGATAATAAAATGTTGGTTGTGCAGTGACCACACATGATGAACCAGAGCGCATTAAGAATAGAACTCCCAGCTGTCTCTCGACCATTTCTAGCGGTTGGATGAAGATCCTATGTCTCCTAACCCTTCTTCTTCCTCGTCTCTGATTCTTCCCATACAGAACACCGCACGGGCCGCCGACCGGACCACCGCCCCCCACCGCCTGTGTTCCTCCACCACCCCCAACCCCCACCCACGTCGAGTTTTCTTCGTTCGGGGAGGCCCCACAACCACCCGAGCCCCTTGGATCGCACCGGCGAACTTTGGCGAGCTCTGAAAAATCGACTGACCCAATTTTGAAATTTAGTCTACTGTGATTTAACTAGTGTGGAATATAAAAGGGGAAAACCATAAGCATCGGGAGTATAGTGTTGAGCGTGCCATGTCAGATCTGAAGGTGCAAACCGGACAAAGGCAACTTCGCAACCAAGAGAAGAAATCAGAGTAAAGCTGTGGCGATCTATTTTCTTGCTGCGATAAATAAGTTGAGAAGATACGAAAGAGTACCGCCTCTAGTGCGGCGCCGTGTACTCATCTGTTGAGAATTTGACGGTGCTGCGGTAGCGATGGCTGTCGGCAGCGTGGAAGCACAACTAGGAGGGTAGACGGTGGCGGCAGGGCGCGGTGGACAAGACGATCGTAGGAGCGGCGCCGGCAAGGTGGACGACGACGGGGATGAAGCGAGAGGACGGGATGCAAGGATCCAGGTCCGAAGGCGTGGATGATAGAGGTTGATCTCTTGTAATGGACGGTGGCGTCGGGGTATCAGCTCCGGCATGGTGCAGGAGGACGGCGATGGATGGGGTGGCGGACGGCGGCGGACGGAGGAGGGTGGGTTGGAGAGTGTGTTTTGGCGCCCACGGAGTACGAATGGGGAAAAGGTAGGTAGAGAGGAAGGGGGAACCATGTATTCAGGGCGCGCTTGTCTCAAATACAAGGAAATTTACAAACTTAGCCCCCATTTCAAATTTCTACTACATCACAGCAACATTAGTCGGTTGGGGATAGGACGGTAATCTTGCATACACCGAATATTTGCCGACGAGAGTTTGTTTTTGGCGCCCACAGTGTATGAATATGAATCGGGGAGGGAGTCGATTTCGGCCGAGGGCACACTGTGTTTTGGCGCCCACCGTGTATGAATCCTGGTGAGAGGCGGTTACGTCACATTTGGGTGAAATTACAAACCTACCCCTATCGAAACCTATAGATATCCAGCAGATAGGCTTTGCGTATCAGGGATAGGCAGTAGTGATTTCCATCTCGCAGATTTTGGTTTCGGGTGGTTACTGTGACTTTCCCCTCTTCGTTCAAATTTTGCACAATGCACGTTTACCGTGCCAACTCAATTCGAATCCCGCTTGTATTCTACTATTTTTTTGGGCGGGATCCATTTTCAATTGGAATTACATTCTATATACATCATTTTTTATATATACTTTCAAAAGCACAACACCATTTATACATAAATATGGTTTACAAATGGCATGATCTCAGATTCATAAGGTTGTATCCATCAATTTGGATTTTCAAATATTTGAAACCACTTTATGTTGAAATCCAATGTATGCATTCCTCGCTAACTGTCTCCAATTAATGTGTGTTTCATGTAGGGTTTTTTTTAACTTCTCAAACATGTATAATGTGTTTCACACACGCAACATATAGTGTAATCCCGTTTAGACATTAATTGCATATAAACCACGCATTGTTTGTAATTGAAGAATCTATGGATCACCAATATTGATAAACTATATAACATTACACGTGTGCCCAAATTCAAATGAATATGCATGTTTGATACACCAATTTGCGTTATGACATTATCGATGTCGTGATCTCCAATTTAAATATTTGAATCCCCTTTAATCCAGATTTTTGTCTCATATAGCTATCACTCATGCTTATATAGGACTATCTCTCTGGACCTATATGCGTTCATCGTCTCTTAGGCATCTCTTGTGCTACATGTATGTCGACACTGATATTTTATCTTCGTAACACACTGACGGTACTCTCTCCCTCGACCTTCATCACTCTATCTCTCTCTAAGTATATCTCGCTCCCTGCTATATGTCTCTTGCTATGATTCTCCATGTGGAATCTCTTTCTCTCACACAAACACAAAACTTTGTCTCCCGGGGTCTCATTTCTCTCAACTATTCCCATGTGTGCCACTCGCACACCCCTCATACAGAGATGTCTTTTGCTCCTTAGATATGAGAACCTACGACTCTTCCTCTTCAATATCTCTTTCTCACACACAAACACAAACTCTGTCTCCCAGGGTTTCATATTTCTCCATTGTTCTCTTGTATGTCGCTCAAACACACCCTCTCTCCCTAGAGATATCTTGCGTTCCCTCATATGTCTTTCTAGCTATCACTCTCATTGTGCAATATCTTTCTCTCTCGCAGACACAAAACTCCATCTCTCTTGATCTCATTTCTCTCTGATATCTGTTTGTATGTGACTCACATGCACCCTCTCTCTATCTCTCTCACACCCACACACATAACCCATCCTTCTGATCCACTCGACTCCTATCTCCAGTGCACACTAGCTAGCATCTTTATCTTTCCATTTATTTGTTTCTCCATCAACCCTCTTTATCGCCCTCACTCTTGATTCCTATCATGCACACTACATATGTTTCTCTCTACATGCAGTCAAGTGCCCTCTCACACACATATATAACTTCACCCTTTGAACCACCCGACGGTCATCTCCGACACCCAAACTAATGGATGTCTCTCTAGCTAGCATCTCCATCTCTGTATCTATCTGTAGTTTCTCCGTCAACATTTCTTTCTCACATGGAGTCTTGCTTCCTATCACCCACACTATATATGTCTATCCATACATATGCATTTATAGGTTGATCTCTTTTTCACAATCGTTGCGCCTCACCCCCTTTGCTCGCCATAGATGCATGCTCCAGCCCACGCCATTATCTCTTAAAGACAAAAACACATGCTCAATTGTCGGGCCTTCTTCCCTGCATTCTCACATGCATGTATATTGTCATACCGATCCGACTCTCCCATGTCGTTGATCTTAGGACTTATGTCTTCTTTCTTTTATCTCGATCATGCGCGCGCGCACACACACATCCCACGTATACATGTATACCCCTCACACATGCACGTTCAAGGTCTCTATGTCTCCATGCGTCGTTAATTACCCTCAATCCTAACGCCACATCGAATCATTCTCCTCTTTTGTGCACATAACTTCCGCCTGGATGGCCAAAACACACACTCACACTTAACAATCTCCTTCTAGCTACCCCCCATGTGCCTCTCACTCTTCCCCTACATCCCTGAAACCAATAAGACCATCCCTTTGTTTAATTCCCGCCTACATGCACCATCGATATATAGTAGTCTTCCTTGGTGTCTCTTGAACAAACACGTTCTCTCGATGTTGACTGCTCTCACGTAAACGCACCTTCTCTTCCCTCCCTACGGGCATTTTCTCTCTCGCACTCCATCGTTTGTGGCCTCTGCCATACACATCACCTCTCTATGATGAAGCCATGCACACTTAAATTACATCCGCCACAGGGGACCCCGCGATACACACGCACGCACGCACGCACACCCCCCCCCCACACACACACACTAAGACTCCATCTCTCTCTCTCACACACACACACACTGTTGGGGAACGTAGTAATTTCAAAAAATTTCCTACGCACACGCAAGATCATGGTGATGCATAGCAACGAGAGGGGAGAGTGTATGTCCATGTACCCTTGTAGACCGAAAGCGGAAGCGTTATAACAACGCGGTTGATGTAGTCGTACGTCTTCACGGTCCGACCGATCCAAGCTCTGAACGTACGGGGCCTCCGAGTTCAGCACACGTTTAGCTCGATGACGATCTCCGGCCTCCGATCCAGTCGAGCTCCAGAGATGAGTTCCGTCAGCACGACGGCGTGGTGACGATGTTGATGTTCTACCGGCGCAGGGCTTCGCCTAAGCTTCGCGACGATATGACCGAGGTGGAATATGGTGGAGGGGGGCACCGCACACGGCTAAGGAACGATCCGTAGATCAACTTGTGTGTCTTTGGGGTGCCCCCCTCGCCCCTATATATAAAGGAGCAAGGGGGGAGGCCGGCCGGCCCTTGGGGCGCGCCAAGGAGGGGGGAGTCCTCCTCCTAGTGGGAGTAGGACTCCCCTTTCCTAGTCCAACTAGGAAGGAGGAAGGGGAAAGGAAAGAGAGGGAGAGGAAGAGGGAAAGAGGGGCCGCGCCCCCCTCCCCTAGTCCAATTCGGACTCCCCAAGGGAGGGGGCGCGCCACCTCCTGGGCTGCTGCCCTCTCTCTCCCCTCAGGCCCACTAAGGCCCAATACTTCCCCGGGGGGTTCCGGTAACCCCTCCGGCACTCCGGTTTTCTCCGAAATCACCCGGAACTCTTCCGGTGTCCGAATATAGTCGTCCAATATATCAATATTTATGTCTCGACCATTTCGAGACTCCTCGTCATGTCCGTGATCACATCCGGGACTCCGAACAAACTTTGGTACATCAAAACTTATAAACTCATAATAAAACTATCATCGTAACGTTAAGCGTGCGGACCCTACGGGTTCGAGAACTATGTAGACATGACCTAGAACAATTCTCAGTCAATAACCAATAGCGGGACCTGGATGCCCATATTGGTTCCTACATATTCTACGAAGATCTTTATCGGTCAAACCGCATAACAACATACGTTGTTCCCTTTGTCATCGGTATGTTACTTTCCCGAGATTTGATCGTCGGTATCCAATACCTAGTTCAATCTCGTTACCGGCAAGTCTCTTTACTCGTTTCGTAATACTTCATCCCGTAACTAACTCATTAGTTACAATGCTTGCAAGGCTTAAGTGATGTGTATTACCGAGAGGGCCCAGAGATACCTCTCCGACAATCGGAGTGACAAAACCTAATCTCGAATTACGCCAACCCAACATGTACCTTCGGAGACACCTGTAGAGCACCTTTATAATCACCTAGTTATGTTGTGACGTTTAGTAGCACACAAAGTGTTCCTCCGGTAAACGGGAGTTGCATAATCTCATAGTCATAGGAACATGTATAAGTCATGAAGAAAGCAATAGCAACATACTAAACGATCAAGTGCTAGGCTAACGGAATGGGTCAAGTCAATCAGATCATTCATCTAATGATGTGATCCCATTAATCAAATAACAACTCTTTGTCTATGGTTAGGAAACATAACCATCTTTGATTAATGAGCTAGTCAAGTAGAGGCATACTAGTGACACTCTGTTTGTCTATGTATTCACACATGTATTATGTTTCCGGTTAATACAATTCTAGCATGAATAATAAACATTTATCATGATATAAGGAAATAAATAATAACTTTATTATTGCCTCTAGGGAATATTTCCTTCAGTCTCCCACTTGCACTAGAGTTAATAATCTAGTTCACATCGCCATGTGATTTAACAGCAATAGTTTACATCACCATGTGATTAACACCCATAGTTCACATCGTTATGTGATCAACACCCAAAGGGTTTACTAGAGTTAATAATCTAGTTCACATCACTATTTGATTAACACCCAAAGAGCACTAAGGTATGATCATGTTTTGCTTGTGAGAGAAGTTTAGTCAACGGGTCTGTCACATTCAGAGCCGTATGTATTTTGCAAATATTCTATGTCTACAATGCTCTGCATGGACCTACTCTAGCTAATTGCTCCCACTTTCAATATGTATCCAGATTAAAACTTAGAGTCATCTGGATCAGTGCCAAAACTTGTATCAACGTAACCCTTTACGACGAACCTTTTTGTCACCTCCATAATTGAGAAACATATCCTTATTCCACTAAGGATAATTTTGACCAATGTCCAGTGATCTACTCCTAGATCACTATTGTACTCTCTTGCCAAAATCAGTGTAGGGTATAAAATAGATCTGGTACACAGCATGGCATACTTTTATAGAACCTATGGCCAAGGCATAGGGAATGACTTTCATTCTCTTTCTATCTTCTGCGTGGTCGGGCTTTGAGTCTTACTTAATTTCTCACCTTGTAACACAGGCAAGAACTCTTTCTTTGACTGTTCTATTTTGAACTACTTCAAAATCTTGTCAAGGTAAGTACTCATTGAAAACTTATCAAGCGTCTTGATCTATCTCTATAGATCTTGATGCTCAATATGTAAGCAGCTTCACCGAGGTCTTTCTTTGAAAAAACTCCTTTCAAACACTCCTTTATGCTTTGTAGAATAATTCTACATTATTTTTGATCAACAATATGTCATTCACATATACTTATCAGAAATGTTGTAGTGCTCCCACTCACTTTCTTGTAAATACAGGCTTCACTGCAAGTCTGTATAAAACTATATGCTTTGATCAACTTATCAAAGCGTATATTCCAACTCCGAGATGTTTGCACCAGTCCATAGATGGATCGCTGGAGCTTGCACATTTTGTTAACACCTTTAGGATTGACAAAACCTTCTGGTTGCATCATATACAACTCTTCTTTAAGAAATCCATTAAGGATTGTAGTTTTGTTATCCATTTGCCAGATTTCGTAAAATGCGGCAATTGCTAACATGATTCGGACAGACTTAAGCATAGTTACGAGTGAGAAACTCTCATCATTTTCAGCACTTTGAACTTGTTGAAAACCTTTCACAACAAGTCGAGCTTAGTAGATAGTAACACTACTATCAGTGTCCGTCTTCCTCTTGAAGATCCATTTATTTAACATGGCTTGCTGATCATTGAGAAAGTCAATCAAAGTCCATACTTTGTTCTCATACATGGATCATATCTCAGATTTTATGGCCTCAAGCCATTTCGTGGAATCTAGGCTCATCATCACTTCCTCATAGTTCGTAGGTTCATCATGGTCTAGTAACATGACTTCCAGAACATGATTACCGTACCACTCTGGTGTGGATCTTACTCTGGAAGACCTACGAGGTTTGGTAGCAACTTGATCTGAAGTTTCATGATCAAAATCATTAACTTCCTCACTAATTGGTGTAGGAATCACTGGAACTGATTTCTGTGATGCACTACCTTCCAATTCGGGAGATGGTACAAATTACCTTATCAAGCTCTACTTTCCTCCCACTCACTTCTTTCGAGAGAAACTTCTTCTCTAGAAAGGATCCATCTTAGCAACGAATAACTTGCCTTCGGATCTGTGATAGAAGGTGTGCCCAATAGTTACCTTTGGGTATTCTATGAAGACGCACTTCTCCGATTTGGGTTCGAGCTTATCAGGTTGAAAACCTTTTTCATATAAGCATCGCAACTCCAAGCTTTAAGAAACGACAGCTTAGGTTTACTGCTAAACCATAGTTCATACGGTGTCATCTCAACGGATTTAGATGGTGCCCTATTTAAACGTGAATGCAGCTGTCTCTAATGCATAACCCCAAAACGATAATGGTAAATCAATAAGAGACATCATAGATCTCACTATATCCAATAAAGTGCGGTTACGATGTTCGGACACACCATTAAGCTGTGGTGTTCCAGGTGGCGTGAGTTGAGAAACTATTTCACATTGTTTTATATGAAGGCCAAACTCATAACTCAAATATTCTCTTCCATGATCAGATCGTAGAAACTTTATTTTCTTGTTACGATGATTCTCCACTTCACTCTGAAATTCTTTGAACCTTTCAACTATTTCAGACTTATGTTTCATCAAGTAGATATACCTATATCTTCTCAAATCATCTTGTGAAGGTCAGAAAATAATGATACTTGCCACGAGCATCAACACTCATTGGATCGCATACATCGGTATGTATTATTTCCAATAAGTCAGTAGCTTGTTCCATTGTTCCGGAGAACGGAGTTTTAGTCATCTTGCCCAAAAGGCACGGTTCGCAAGCATCAAATGATTCATGACCAAGTGATTTCAAAAATCCATCTTTATGGAGTTTCTTCATGCGCTTTACACCGATATGACCCAAACGGCAGTGCCACAAATAAGTTGCACTATCATTATTAACTTTGCATCTTTTGGCATCAATATTATGAATATGTGTATCACTACGATCGAGATCCAACAAACTATTTTCATTGGGTGTGTAACCATCGAAGGTCTTATTCATGTAAACAGAATAACAATTATTCTTAAACTTCAAATGAATAACCGTATCACAATAAACATGATCAAATCATATTCATGCTCTACGCAAATGCCAAATAACATTTATTTAGGTTTAACACTAATCCCGAAAGTATAGGGAGTGTGCGATGATGATCATATCAATCTTGGAACTACTTCCAACACTCATCATCACTTCCCCTTCAACTAGTCTTTGTTTATTTTGTAACTCATGTTTGGAGTTACTAATCTTAGTAACCGAACAAGTATAAAATACTCAGGGGCTACTATAAACACTAGTAAGGCACACATCAATAACCTGTATATCAAATATACCCTTGTTCACTTTGCCATCCTTCTTATCCGCCAAATACTTGGGGTAGTTCTGCTTCCAGTGACCAGTCCCTTTGCAGTAGAAGCACTTAGTCTCAGGCTTAGGTCCAGACTTGGGCTTCTTCACTTGAGCAGCAACTTGCTTGCCGTTCTTCTTGAAGTTCCCTTCTATCCCTTTGCCCTTTTCTTGAAACTAGGGGTATTGTTAACCATCAACACTTGATGTTCTTTCTTGATTTCTACCTTCATCGATTTCATCATCATGAAAAACTCGGGAATCATTTTCATCATCCCTTGCATACTATAGTTCATCACGAAGTTCTACTAACTTGGTGATGGTGACTAGAGAATTCTGTCAATCACTATCTTATCTGGAAGATTAACTCCCACTTGATTCAAGCGATTGTAGTACCCAGACAATCTGAGCACATGCTCACTAGTTGAGCGATTCTCCTCCATCTTTTAGCTATAGAACTTGTTGGAGACTTCATATCTCTCAACTCGGGTATTTGCTTGAAATATTAACTTCAACTCTTGGAACATCTCATATGGTCCATGACGTTCAAAAACGTCTTTGAAGTCCCGATTCTAAGCCGTTAAGCATGGTGCACTTAAACTATCAAGTAGTCATCATATTGAGCTAGCCAAACGTTCATAACGTCTGCATCTACTCCTGCAATAGGTCCGTCACCTAGCGGTGCATTAAGGACATAATTCTTCTGTGCAGCAATGAGAATAAACCTCAGATCACGGATCCAATCCGCATCATTGCTACTAACATCTTTCAACACAATTTTCTCTAGGAACATATCAAAATAAACATATGAAAGCAACAACGCAAGCTATTGATCTTACAACATAATTTGCAAAATACTACCGGGATTAAGTTCATGATAAATTTAAGTTCAATTAGTCATATTACTTAAGAACTCCCACTTAGACAGACATCTCTCTAGTCATCTAAGTGATCACGTGATCCAAATCAACTAAACCATAACTGATCATCACGTGAGATGGAGTAGTTTTCAATGGTGAACATCACTATGTTGATCATATCTACTATATGATTCACGCTCGACCTTTCGGTCTCCGTGCTCCAAGGCCATATCTGCATATGCTAGGCTCGTCAAGTTTAACCTGAGTATTCCACGTGTGCAAAACTGGCTTGCACCCGTTGTAGATGGACGTAGAGCTTATCACACCCGATCATCACGTGGTGTCTGGGCACGACGAACTTTGGCAACGGTGCATACTCAGGGAGAACACTTCTTGATAATTAGTGAGAGATCATCTTAAAATGCTACCGCCAATCAAAGCAAGAATAAGATGTATAATAGATAAACATCATATGCAATCAAAATATGTGACATGATATGGCCATGATCATCTTGCGCCTTTGATCTCCATCTCCAAAGTACTGTCATGATCTCTATCGTCACCGACACGACACCATGATCTTCATCATCTTGATCTATATCAATGTGTCATCACATGGTCGTCTCACCAACTATTGCTCTTGCAACTATTGCTATCGCATAGCGATAAAGTAAAGCAATTATTTGGCACTTGCATCTTTATGCAACAAAGAGACAACCATAGGGCTTCTGCCAGTTGCCGATAACTTCAACAAAACATGATCATCTCATACAACAACTTATATCTCATCACATCTTGACCATATCACATCACAACATGCCCTGCAAAAACAAGTTAGACGTCCTCTACTTTGTTGTTGCAAATTTTACGTGCCTGCTACGGGCTGAGCAAGAACCGTTCTTACCTACGCATCAAAACCACAATGATAGTTCGTCAAGTTAGTGTTGTTTTAACCTTCGCAAGGACTGGGCGTAGCCACACTCGGTTCAACTAAAGTTGGAGAAACTGACACCCGCTAGTCACCTGTGTGCAAAGCACGGCGGTAAAACCAGTCTCGCGTAAGCGTACACGTAATGTCGGTCCGGGCCGCTTCATCCAACAATACCGCTAAACCAAAGTATGACATGCTGGTAAGCAGTATGACTTGTATCGCCCACAACTCACTTGTGTTCTACTCGTGCATATAACATCAACGCATAAAACCTAGGCTCGGATGCCACTGTTGGGGAACGTAGTAATTTCAAAAAAATTCCTACGCACACGCAAGATCATGGTGATGCATAGCAACGAGAGGGGAGAGTGTATGTCCACGTACCCTCGTAGACCGAAAGCGGAAGCGTTATAACAACGCGGTTGATGTAGTCGTTCGTCTTCACAGTCCGACCGATCCAAGCTCCGAACGTACGGGGCCTCTGAGTTCAGCACACGTTCAGCTCGATGACGATCTTCGGCCTCCAATCCAGCCGAGCTCCGGAGATGAGTTCCGTCAGCACGACAGCGTGGTGACGATGTTGATATTCTACTGGTGCAGGGCTTCGCCTAAGCTTCGCGACGATATGACCGAGGTGGAATATGGTGGAGGGGGGCACCGCACACGGCTAAGGAACGATCCGTAGATCAACTTGTGTGTCTTTGGGGTGCCCCCCGCCCCCGTATATAAAGGAGCAAGGGGGGAGGCCGGCCGGCCCTTGGGGCGCGCCAAGGAGGGGGGAGTCCTCCTCCTAGTGGGAGTAGGACTCCCCTTTCCTAGTCCAACTAGGAAGGAGGAAGGGGAAAGGAAAGAGAGGGAGAGGGAGAGGGAAAGAGGAGCCGCGCCCCCTCCCCTAGTCCAATTCGGACTCCCCAAGCGAGGGGGCGCGCCACCTCCTGGGCTGCTGCCCTCTCTCTCCCCTCAAGCCCACTAAGGCCCAATACTTCCCCGGGGGGTTCCGGTAACCCCTCCGGCACTCCGGTTTTCTCCGAAATCACCCGGAACTCTTCCGGTGTCCGAATATAGTCGTCCAATATATCAATCTTTATGTCTCGACCATTCCGAGACTCCTCGTCATGTCCGTGATCACATCCGGGACTCCGAACAAACTTCGGTACATCAAAACTTATAAACTCATAATAAAACTGTCATCGTAACGTTAAGCGTGCGGACCCTACGGGTTCGAGAACTATGTAGACATGACCTAGAACCATTCTCGGTCAATAACCAATAGCGGGACCTGGATGCCCATATTGGTTCCTACATATTCTACGAAGATCTTTATCGGTCAAACCGCATAACAACATACGTTGTTCCCTTTGTCATCGGTATGTTACTTGCCCGAGATTTGATCGTCGGTATCCAATACCTAGTTCAATCTCGTTACCGGCAAGTCTCTTTACTCGTTTCGTAATACTTCATCCTGTAACTAACTCATTAGTTACAATGCTTGCAAGGCTTAAGTGATGTGTATTACCGAGAGGGGCCAGAGATACCTCTCCGACAATCGGAGTGACAAAACCTAATCTCGAATTACGCCAACCCAACATGTACCTTCGGAGACACCTGTAGAGCACCTTTATAATCACCCAGTTACATTGTGACGTTTGGTAGCACACAAAGTGTTCCTCCGGTAAACGGGAGTTGCATAATCTCATATTCATAGGAACATGTATAAGTCATGAAGAAAGCAATAGCAACATACTAAACGATCAAGTGCTAGGCTAACGGAATGGGTCAAGTCAATCATATCATTCATCTAATGATGTGATCCCATTAATCAAATAACAACTCTTTGTCTATGGTTAGGAAACATAACCATGTTTGATTAATGAGCTAGTCAAGTAGAGGCATACTAGTGACACTCTGTTTGTCTATGTATTCACACATGTATTATGTTTCCAGTTAATACAATTTTAGCATGAATAATAAACATTTATCATGATATAAGGAAATAAATAATAACTTTATTATTGCCTCTAGGGCATATTTCCTTCACACACGCCCCCTCACACACACTTAGACTCCATCTCTCTCTCTCTCTCTCTCTCACACACACACACACACACACACACAAACTAAGACTCCATCTCTCTCTCTCTCTCTCTCACACACACACACACACACACACACACACTAAGACTCCATATCACACAGACATGCTGTTGGCGGAGCATTTGTTTGTACCACCCTTCATCCAACCTTACCCGTATGATAAACAATCACCTTTATTTACTTGCATAACATGGAGGGATTCCACTTTACTTTAGTAGTCAGCAAACTTATAATCTGTACCCTTATAAAAAAACGAGTTGGCGATGATGGTGTGCCTGCCATCTTGTAATACAGACCGTATGATCTATATCTGATGGATAGGAAGCAAACTATGATAATTTTACAAAAGATACCTGCACCTCTCTCCACATCATTATCTCCCGCAACCTCATTGCTCAGCAATTAAAAAAGGAATAAGTCTCTGGAACAATCTAGCATGCATGGTGGCCGCTGCCGCCTGCCGGCGCCGTCCATCCCCATGCCGCCACCCATTCCGACCACCAGTCACCACCACACTCCACTCCTCCTCGCCTTATCTCTCATCTTTCATTTTTTCGATGACATTCTCGAGATACCAGTTTTTCGATAAAATTCTTGAGATATCATTAGTTTTTACACATGGGATTACTCCTGCATGGGTCAATCACAACAGGTGTTTTGTAAAAAAATGCATATTCATGTTCCGTGCAATGCACGAGAATCTTGCTTGTAATTATATAACACAAATCACGAGCAGGAAGTGACATTTTTTTGACACAACCACGTTAACATGGCCACGTAAATCACGAGCAGGAAGGAGAAGGGAAGCAGGCTGTGGAGTAACGTTTTTTACCACAATTTCTTAGGAAACTGAGTGCAATAATTGAGTAGTTTTGCAAACTACCATTACTACTACACCTGAAACGGTTCAAAACCTATACTCCCTTGCCAGCGCGCGCTTCCCGCGTGAAACGGTCAGCGTCGCCCTGGAGCGTTAGTGCCGCATTAATGCCTGGCCAGAGCGGAGGCTACCTCTCACTGGCGCCGGCTTTGAAGTGGCGCGACGGCCGAGAGAGCGCCGCTTCCTGGTGCACGCGATTGCTCCGCGTCGAGACTGGCCATAGACCCTGTTTGGATCCATGGGTTAGAGTTAGTTTGAGCTAGTTGGGGCTCAAATAGCCCTGAAGTATCCAAGCATGAGGGTTTAAATTGGAGCAAGTTGCACCGAACCCACCAAAAAAAACTATCCCACCCAAGAGGTGCTAACTAGAGATAGTTCTCATTGGGACCACTGAAAAATCACTTTTCTCTCTCCATGAAGTGCAATTATTGTCAATCTAAACCTGTCACCCAAACTCCTCTTTGACTACAGTTAGTTTAGGGTTAGTCATGAGTTAGTCTAACCTCTAGCTAAGTTGGAGTATCAAACAGGAGCAGTATAGGACATGCAAGTTGCTCAAAGCATACAGGCAAATTCGTATGTGAAAGGATTTTTTTTCTTTTTGAAAACGGAATGTGAAAGGAATTTTTTTAGAATGCTCTTGGCATGTCGCTAACATGTGATAGTTAACCGACCTCAACAGACGACAGAAACGCCAGCCCACCGCACTTTGATAGAGATGAGGAGGGAGAAGAGATACAGGCTGCTGGATTACTAGAGATAGCTGTCGCACGGAAGCCAAGAAATATGGTGATAGCATGGGTTAGCCATGTACTAGTATGATGTAACTACATTGGGCTGCCGTGTTTCGTACTCTTCCAGTCCACTGTGGAGATGATTGGTTAATTTTTATATTGCTGAATAATATTAAATATTATGAGTGCAGACGCTCTACCACGAGGTTTCTTGCTCCTTCTCGGTCGTCCGGAATCTATGTTCTTCCACTCTATTTTTTTTACGTGAGCTTTGTTCATCCTTTTGCCAACATGCGAGACATCTAGCATCAAGGCGCATGTGTTATGCAACGATCGTTCCATCTATATGAAGAACACGTGGCACTGAAACTACGAGACGGACATGTACCCAGGAGTGGACGTACGAACCTGAGTAATGTAGCGCAGTAAGTGAAGTAGAAAGGCACAAATGGTATGAACATGCGTGGCATACAGGGTGTGTTTGGTTGCGTTCTCGTCTCAGCATAGTTGTTCCCTCTTCATGCATGCTCAACTCAACACCCCTCTTCATGCATGCTTCTAGTGTATTTGTGCTAAACTAGTGTGGACTCATGCACCCCCATACACTCTACCAAACACCCAAAAGTAGGTAGAGAAGGGAACTCTTGGGCGGCATTTGTCTCTTACTACGTACTACCACTAAATGTTGTACGTGCAATGCACGGTGATGTTATGGAGTACATGCCTAAGTACTCTACTACTACAATATTAGTTGGAGGCACATATTAACTTTTATATTTGTTTACGTGTATGCCCCGAGACTTTCCAACTAGACGTGTCTTTCTCTCCAGGTCGCACTTTGTATCGTTCATACCACTAAGTACTACTACGTGTGGTCTCCGACCCAGAAGTGGAAGAAGTGGAGATGCTCTACCACGCTGTTTTTTTATGCTGGGCTCTACCACGCTGTTCAGGTCCCACTCCTTTCGCTAACATGTGGGACATCCAGCACGTGCCGTGTTTGGCACCCTTCATCGTAAGAGTTGAAACGCTAGCATTCATCAGAAATAAAAAATAATTATAAATCGGTAGTGAGACTATTTTTTTTGCGAACCAATCAGCAGTGATACTATACCACGCGGTTTCCTTGCTCCTCGATATCGGAAAGAATACTTCCGTTTGCCAACACGTGGGACGTCGACCATCCTGGTCCACTTGTCATGCACGCAGAACTCCAAGGGAGAGTCACCCAGGTCGTCGCGCTGCAGTAACAATGACTAATGAGCCGTCAAATCACAGGCCCACTTCCCACTTTGAAGTTGCTCGGACGAAGGAACCATCATGACTTCGTTGAATTCCGCTTCTTGAAGAAAACTACTGTACCAGCAGTACTGCTAGCTACAGTATTTACTCCAACAGAGGCCTCCTTTCGTTCATAGGATAGGAATATGAAAATCATAGGAAGTGAGATGACATGCATCTCAATTCCTATAGAGAAAGAGATGCCATTTGATGCATAGGATAGGAATTTTTCCATTTAGTCTCGGCTAATGTACTGGTAATTTGCTCTAAAAACTATAGTAGTAACTAGTAGTACTAGTACATGCTCGTACTCAGACACAGACACACACACTAACTACTACTACTACTACTTCTCACATGCTGGCCAGACGCCGTTGTTCTCCTTCCCGTCTTTGTCGGCGACACCCCACCGTGCTTGGATCTCCGCCGACCTCTCCGCCGCAGCGCGTGCGTCCTTTTATTTCTTGCGGCGGTGGGCCTCTCTTTTCTTGAGTGCTTTCTGACTTTTCCACTCCCTCTATGCGACTTTGGCCGCCTCTTGCTCTACCGCCCTTTCGGCCTTGGCATCTTCAAATTCCTCCCACATAGTTGTGAGGTCGCGTGCGGTGATGAACTCGGAACGGCGGGATGCCATCGCTTCCCTTCCATTTTGTGTGCGTTCGTGGGCGGCGAGGAACTCAGCATGGCGAGATGCCATCGCTGCCTTACCGGTTAGTGTGCGGCACGGTGGCATGAACGACGCTTGGTGAGAGCTCTGGGGTGGAGTGGCTGGACAACCGTATAGTGCATTGGTTTGTCAAGAGCTCAAGGACAGAAGACAAAGCAAATTAGGATTCCCCTTCAATCCTGGTCATTTATTACCGAGTAAAATGCATTGGTGGTCATTGAACTTGTCTTGATAGCTCACTTTGATCATTGTATACAAGATATGGTGATTATACGGTCGCTGGCTCAGCGTATAGCTCCGTATTTGTATGGTTGACCAGTCAAATAGTCCGCATGCGCCTCATCAGCTCATGTTCTTTATCTATCTACGTGGGCCTACCTGTGAATGGAAAAGTACTGTAAAAACCAAAATTATGCGTATGTGGGGAATCAAACCATGGACTCGTCGCTGCAACGCACCCTCATCAGCCAAATGAAAATGAAATACTTCACGTCAGACACTCACGCTCACGCTGCCAAAGCATGCTAATGCATGCACGTCGCCCTCTAAATCAAAGTCCTGCTCATGGCGCAACGCAAACGGAGAGCCCATCACCTGTGTGCCCCGGCGGTGCCTGACATTACTGTTTAGACGTTTGATGGAGGCCTACGTGAACGCCGAGCATGTATTCACCTGGCTCAACACCAACGGTCATACTCGGACCGCCTTGCTCATGTATATCGTCCATCACAATGACAATCTATAAAATAGCCTAAGCTAGAGAGGGTACTATGGTAGTATGGTACGGAGTATGTACTATCGTGAGCGACCGATCTTAGTGCCACTGCACACCGAAACCCCTTCCATCGCTAGCGCGCGCTTCCCGCCTGAAACGGTCACCGTCTCTCCAGAATGTCAATGCCGCATTCACCGGACTTAATTGCAGATGCAATTGGTGTGTCACTGACATGCGGACCAGACGCCCATTGGGCCCACATGTCAGTAACCCAAACGCATCTGTAGTTAAGTCACTAAAGCAGCGTCCGCATTCATGCCCGACGAACCTACTGTGGCGCCAGTTGTCCATCCGTCTGCCGCGGCTCATTGCCATTTGCCCGATATATTAACTTGAGCCCCAGCTCCCAGCCATAGCCAAAGACCCACACTTATTCTCCTCCGGTCCCTTCCTTCTGTCGGCACCACTTCAACCATGGCCTCCTAGCGCTCCGAAGCTCTCTTGGACGTACTGTCGCAGGAGCAGACGAGGGACATCGGCGGCTCCGCTCCGGGCGCGCTCCAAAGCTCTCTTCGACGTACTGTCGCAGGAGCAAACGAAGGAGATCACCGGCACCCCCCCCCGGGCCGCCCTCCGTCGCCACGACCACGAAGCCGGCGTGCATGCGCAAGCGCAGCCGGCAGCGAGGAAGAGTAGTACATGGTAGGTCGCCACCACTCTGGTTCCGGGAAGGCCACCACTACTCCACTCAGTCGACGCCAAGCTTGGTGGGGTAAACATCGGCGGCCGATTAGCCGCTTGACGGTGACGTGGAGGTGGAAATCTTCATAACCTTGTGCTCCGTCCGGAGGAGGAGGTTATCGAGGCGGATGAGGAGGAGGCAAAGGCAATTGCCGGCTTTCTCGGGTTCATGGCCGGACATGGTGGTCGGGCGCCGGCGATCATTTAGATTAGGTTTACAGTAGGTTTAGTATGGTTTGCGTGAAATATGTAATGAATTTCATCCAGTTTGTAGGAAAAGTTTTCAAAATGCAATGGATTTCATCCGGTTAATTTCATCCGGTTAATTTGAAATTTGCTTTGTTTGCACGAATTTCGTCCGGTTAGTTCATATAGCTGTGGAAAGGTATGCGGGCAGCATCGGATGGCATCCATCAGTGTCCTCGGATAGATGCCGGTGTAAATTTGTGGGCCAGCGCTGGAGATGCCCTAACTATCATGCTATAATCGCTAACAATCCTCCATTATTTGGCAGGGAACAGTTATCCCTCAATCAAAATCAGATCCGTGGTGTTTCGCACTCCTCCCGCGTAAGAGTGTAAACTCTTGCTTACATAAAAATGGAGCAAGTGGACGGCACTGTAGCACGTCATATCACTCGAACTAGCCCGCCTAACGAGCGGGAAAGCACTGCCCTCATCATTTTGTTCTGAATTTCTATCGATCGATCGCGCGAAAATGTTACGCTTTGCAAGTTCTAAAGGAAAAGGCGGCACACTTACGACTCGTATGCGTCGCAACCCCGACAGTCCGGCTCGCACGCCGCTCACCAAAGGGGACACGCGGTGTCTTGCAATTTCACTGACATGTGGGAACGTAATTGAATAAACCGTCGATTCCTCAAAAAAGAATAAACCATCGATAGCCGAAATCTAATCGCTCGGCGAGCGTCGGCTGAGGAGAGAAACGGGGGAGGGAGAAGAGATCGCCCGCCCGCCGCGCACAGACTCCAAGAAATATATGGTGATAATGTGAGGTGGGCCATGCTGGAGTCCGGACCGCTTCCGGAGCCCGCTCTCACCGCCCTGGCCCCTCAAGACGCCAGCTGCCCGCTGCATGCACAGCAAGTAGTCCCCGCTTATGTGGAGGAGAGAGAGGCATTGACAAAGTCAAGGAGTAACAGTGGAGACCATAGCTTTCATCAAAAATAAACAATGAATACTCGTTGCTCGTCCTCTATATCGGAAAGAATATCGCCGACATGTGGGACGTCGACCATCCTGGTCCACCTGCCATGCACAAAATTATGCTGGTCTACCCCAGTCGTATCGCAGGCCCAACCTTTCCAACTGTAAGTTGTTCGGATGAAGGAACCATCATGACTTCGTTGAATTCCGCTTCTTCAGGAAAACTTACTGTACCCGCAATACTGCTAGCACACGTGAAGACTGGACGGCACTGTACCATGTCATATCACTGAAACCCACTAGGCCAAACTAGCCCGCCTAGGTCATCTATTTTGGAACGGAGGGGCTACGTCTCTGCACTGCTATGATTTTGTGTTGCACATTCTCAGTACTTTTGCTATGATTTTTCTACCCTATGAACCAAATGAGGCATGAATGTATGTCGACTATTGTCTGATTGATCACTAAGCCTACAATTTTAGGAGCTAGGGCTATTGGTCGATCGACGAGGGATAAGTATAAGCGTACCACAAGCTCATCAGCCCCAACGTTTCTCTTCGGTGAGTGTTTTGCAAGTACTATAGCTCGCACAGTAGCTAGCCTACTAACACCAAGAATCATCAAACAAGCCCTGCTGATATGATAAACAGTTCAAACTTACATCTAAGCATGCCATATATTACGTCAAAAGCTCGCGAGGATACATCTGTTTCCATAACTCAGAGAGGGTTTGCATGATCCACTATCAAACAAAAGTAGCAAGATCTGCCCACACAAGACAGTGCACTATCCCTAAGATGGTTTGATAACACGCATCATTCTGGTAATTAAACACAGGGCAATGCAAACTACCCTGAACGATTAGCGCGACCAACTATTTCTTGTCATCGATCTCTCGGGCAATGACCACAGCATAGACATCGACATGGGAATCGATTTCTGGGGCGATGTCCACAGGACTGACCGCGACATCGCAATCAATCTCTGGGGCGATGTCCACAGGATGGATAGCGGCATCGGAATCGGTCTCTGGGGCGATGAAAACAGGACGGGCCACGACATCAGAATCATCAAGGACAACCACCGGCACCTGCACAACCCTAACATATTAGCAAGCACATTGCAAACAATCAAAAAGCAAGCACATTGCAAATAATCAAAAACCACAACTATGGTAATAAGCCATTATTTTTTACCTTGTGCAGCTCACCGGGGGATCTCATCCCTCTGGGGGCCATCTCCTCGTCCTCGATGGGGGCCATCACCTTGGCAGGGGAATAGTGCTTCTCAACAGAGATTATCTCCTCAAACTCGGTCTTGAGCCTCACATAGGTGGCAATCAGAGTTCCTGGGGTAGGCACGGTGGGGCCCTTGCTGTTCTTCCAACTTTCTTTGAGGAGTTCGTCCGCCAACGTCCTCAACTCTTTGGCTAGTGCTTGTTTCTTGGAGTTCTTCGTCTCCATGGGTTGGCCCGCCAACATGGTCAACTCATTAGTCGGTGCTCGCTTCCTGGAGATCGTTGTCTCCAGTGGGTTGTCCGCCGACAACTCTTTGCCTAGTGCTCCAGGATCCATCAATGAACTGACAAACAAAATGCAATCGAAAGGAAACCACAATCGCAATGAAAACGGGAAAAGAATAGGATGTGAGAATCGGTCGGTGCTTCACAAAAAGAAGATTATTGGAATGAAAATACAGCAGCATAACTGATTCGCCCACCTTTCCTTCATCGATAGAGAAGAAAAATGGCAGAAGTGAGTAGCCTAGAGTGAGGTTTTCTTCAAGAAAGGGAAGAAAGGGCTTGAACGAGCGTTCCAATGAAATGATGGTTGCTTCGTCTAGTCCAACTTGGAGGCCACATTACCACTGCTGGTAAAGGTTTGGGTTTTGTGATATGACGGGTCATGACGGCCACACCGGGGTGACAGGTGAGTCTCGACTGTAGCACCTCGCTGTGATTTAGTGGATGGCACGCGGGCCCGGATGCTTTGAAATGTCCTGCAGGTAGATAGAGCGGCTAGTCATATAGGAGTGCTCAATATTGTGCATCGCGACCAAGGCGGAGAGGAAAACGAGAGAACTACGTAATTAATGCATGAGTTTAATTAGGGTAGTTTTGTAAAGTACGAGATGCATTCCTCCAATAGCAAAATGCCTTAGTTCATGAGATTTGAGATTTGAGCCCTATAAACCGGAAGGGAGGGGGTACTGCACACGGTGTAGTCTAGTCACTTGTTTTTTTTGAGCCGAAGTCTAGTAACTTGTTGAAATCTCTAGAAAGGCAAATACTCCTTTCCGGTTTACACGTCTATACTACTCCCTCCGTCTAGGTGTGTAAGTCATCTTACGAAAACCAAATAGTCCCAAAACACTTAGGCGCGGTGCATTAACTTCTACCTTGTTTCTTGTTTCTTGACATACGTATCAACCAATAAGAGATGAGAGGTGTGCATGCTTTTAATGACTTGCAATGGCTAGTTCATTGCATGGAATGCTATTAATTAGCAAATAAACATTGGTGACCCCAGGAGGAAATGGTGCTAAGCGCGTGGACCTATGCAGAATGAGTATCAACCAATGGATAATGGAGCTTAATTGTTAAACAATAGCAATTTTGTCTCATGCAAGAGACTAGCTAGTAATCCAAGGAACCGCACCACGCGATCATTCGCAACTGCGACGTCCGGTTTGCGCTTGGCTCTTCGCCTCTTCGAGAAGACGAACAATGATGTTACTCCTACTTCTACAGTATCGAATCCACTGCTGCATGTCCGTCCACCTATTGCGGGAGGGATAGCGTGCAGCGAAAGCTTCTACTTACTGCTCCTGCCTTTGCATCCATGACAGGTGGGCCCAACAGGTGGTTGGCCCACCTATCATGCAGCCAAAGGCAGGTGCAGTTAAGGCACCGGAGCTTAGTCCGCGAGGGAGAGGGCGTCGTAGTAATCAAATTTCTCAGTCTTGTACGAGTTGACGCGACATATCAAAGCACTGCACTCGATAAAAGTCTTTTTACACATTTCAAATGGGCTACTTCGTATGTAGGAGTAGACGTATTCTGCTTCGTATGTACTCCCTCCGTTCCAAAATATAATTCTTTTTAGAGATTTCACTATGAACTACATACAAAACAAAATGAGTGAATCTACACTCTAAAATATGTCTATATACATCCGTATGTAGTTTGTAGTGGAATCCCTAAAAAGACTTACATTTAGGAACGGAGGGAGTAGTTAGTTGTTGCAATCTCTAAAAAGACTTATATTTGGAAACGGAGGGAGTACAATGCATGCATGCATGCCATGACTTTCCTTTTGATACTTGCATGTGTTGATTTGATGCACCTTGCAAAATTTTGACTATAAATTTAACTAACCAAAGTTTCATGCATGTCACAAAAAATCACGGGGCTGTTTGGATTGTGACTATGTTTGTCTTATGTTGCCACATTATTTTTCCCACACTTGCCACACTTGCCTAACCTGAGTTGCTCAAATTGTTAGACACACTTTGGCTTGCCTAAGGAAATCTTGCCACAATTTTTGTGTCTATGACATGTGGGGTTTGTTGCTAATAAAAAAATTCTTGTCTTAGGTGTGGCTAATAAAAAAGACTTATATTTAGCAACGGAGGGAGTAGAAAATATAAATAATAATGCATGTTGGGGCAACCCACATTTCCGCTAATTTTAGCCATGGGCTTGTTCACAATTTTTATGAGGGGGTGGTTGTTCATTTAATGGAGGGACTTGTAGTACCAGACTTGAACGATACAAAGTGCGACCTGGCACACGTAACACCAGTTGGAACAAGAGGGTAGCTATCTCAAAAAACAATCAACAACTACTCCCTCCGTCTAGGTGAGTAAGTCATTTTAGGTTGTGCACCGTGACCAAGGAGGAGGGGAAAACAAGAAAACTTAATGTTCATTTGCTAATTAATAGCATTGCATGCAATGAACTAACCACTGCATGTCGTGTTTGGTAGTCTCAAGTCATTAAAAGCATGCACACCTTACTTCTCTTATTGGTTGATATGTCAAGAAACAAGAAACAAGGTAGAATTTAATGCACCGTGCCTAAGTGTTTTGGGATTATTTGGTTTTCGTAAGATGACTTACACACCTAGACGGAGGGAGTAAAAAAATCGTGACCTGGCATGTAGTAGTACACAATTTTAAACGATTGTTTTGATGGAGTGAAAAAGGAAAACTACCCCACTACTTATATATAGGCCGGAGCTTCCGCGCTTGCTTGCTAGGGTTGCTCTATTCACACACTCTCATCCTCTCTAGATCTAAACAAGATAGGGGTAGTAACACTGTCTTTCTCCCTTCAAAAAACACTGGCTTTCTATCCTCACCGCTGGTCACAGATCCGGACGTATCCCCCTCCGCCGGTGAAGGGGAGGAGGGGCAGTGTTTAGGCCGCCGTCAACAGCGAGGGAGGAGACCCACTGCCGGCCGCACCGTTATCTCTGGCTGAGCGCCAGCGCGGGAGGTCCTCCGATCCCTTCGTCGTTGCCTGTGGGCGGATCCGGCCTCCTACCGCCCACCTATCCACATCCCGACGACCTTCAGGTATATCTTGATTCGAAACCGCCTTAGCTCTACTTCCCCAGCTCGCTACGTCGCTGCATGTGCATCATTTTCTACCTCTCGGCCCCTCTCGATCGGATGGTCCAACGTCACCTATTTTTTTTCTTCTATTGTTAGAGGTAAAGCTACTTCATGGAGTCGAATCTTGTACTCCCTCCGTCCGAAAATACTTGTCATTGAAATAAAGTGGGGGTGGGGGAATTTAGTATGTACATCGGACTTGGTACAAACAGGAAGGAAAGGGGATGAAAGTAGTACAGACTGGTATATGGTGTTGTACTGCTAGTGCACCCACTGTCCCATGCCCTTATACAAAATATTTAGGCTCCGGTCAGAATAAAGGGGCAGAAAACATAGGTCTTGATGAAAATAGAGGAATAGGAAAGGAATGTAGGTATAAAACTATGGAACAGCGAACCGGAGGAAACTCTCAAGAGAATGTGTTCGAATGGACTACAAAATGTACAGATTTGTTTTTTTAGAGTAGCATGCTTGGCAGTATGAGATGCTATTTGTTTATTCAGCTGCACAGTGACTACTCTTGTCCTCACCTCACGTACGACACATAGGTTGATTTTTTTATTCCGGCAAACACAGCACAACAACTTGTCTAACGCATGGCAGCGAGCGCCTGACTCGGGCTTCCTCCCAAAAAATGAGCAGCGCGTGGATGTTTCTAATCAGATGGAATCAGTAGTACCAGACCAGCTTTCCTATGAAACACTATTCACCTTTCCCGTGTTCCGAACGGTTGGAAGGGAAAGAATACCGTAGGAATTGTGTTCCTACGAAAATCCTGCACCAAACCTGTGAACCGAACGCAGCCTTAGTTGTTCTTAATATAATGTCCCTGGTAAAAATGAAGTCATGCCACTATTTTTTCCTGTAATTATTTGAGACTCTGACAAGTTTAGCCAAATGTTTTTGCCTATATTGTTTGAGACTCTGACTGTTTCCTTTGTTCCTTTTTGTGCAAACAGGGATATCCAATTCACCTAGTTGCTGTTGTGACCTTTTGGTGCACTGCACAAAACTCTTCTTAAAAGAAGTGACTTTTGTGTTGTTTAACTGGAATGTCATATGGAACAGTTGGTTCATTTTGGTGGAACTACACAAAGGGAGATCTGTGTTCCAATCCTCATCATCCATATTGGCGCCATAACCTTCCTTTAGGTAAGAATGATATTTAATGCATGTGTTCATCTCTATTTTCCGACTGCCATGAGAAAATAATGCTATTTTTTACTAGTACACTTGTACTCCCTCACTGACAAAACCAATTCTGAATTAGAAGGCCAATCATGTACTTGGTTTCACCAACTGGTGAGGAGAAAGAGAAAGAGAGCATGTAGAGGGAGAAGAAGAAGAATAAACAGTGCCAAGGTGATCTTGCTGAAGCCAGAGGCCTCAGTCGAGGCTATTCAAGGGCTCCGGCAACGACTATCTTACATGTGAGATGATCCTCCAGGGAGCCCTTCCACTTCTGATGTCTCACTTAATTAATTAGGAGTACTTAAGTACCACTAATTTATTACTGCCTAATTTTCCTGTTGGAGTTAAACAAATCTTTAGTAGGACCCTATGCTGAATCATGTACGTGTGAATGTTTGTCTATGGAGGTGAATCATGTGGTGGAGCAGGGAGGGAATATTATTAGTGTCATGACATAATAGTGCTATTGTTTTGCATGTCAATTTATTGCCATTGGTTCAATGAGGCAATGTTTTGCGTATTGTCCATCATGAATTTGATGCTACTGTTTGAGTAATATGCTAATGTCTTCCTATCCTTTCTAACTAAGCTAATGAAGGTTTCACCTTGTTCCTACTTGTGCAAATAGGGATCATGTTGTGCCAATCATACATTTTAGTGGAACTACACAAGACAATACAATGAACTGTATCCTAGCGAGTGCTTTAACTCTGCTAGAAGTTCTTGATAATCTTTCGATATAATCTCAGCACTGGTAAACGAGAGTGATTTCAACCATACATTTGAAGTGCACAAAAATATATACTATTGTGTGATTCCAGTGAGTGCTTTATCATCTCTTATGGGACTACATGAATAAGCTTTTTTTCTCAGGTTGGTACGGACCTAAGGCCTTCGTCCATATTAGTTTGCTGTCATCTCTATTTGTATCGTGCTACTATCATGAGAAGCTCCTTTATCTTTGCACTTTTAAGTTTTGCAACCTATGATAAATGGCAATGCTTTGAGTGTTGAGTTGAGCTAATTGGCACTGATTAAATAAACTAATACCTCTCTTTAAGCAAGACTACTATGTTGCTAACTTTACCCATTAAAATAATGAGGGTGCTTCTATTTGTTAGTGTATGTTTCATCAACTAGTCCCACTATTACAGTAATCTCACTCTCTCAATATATGTGCCAACGGGGATGCTCGATTTTGGTGGAACTGCACAAAAACTTTGGGTGCTTCATTGCCTCGACAACTTCCGTCCTTTCCTGTCAGTCGCTAATCTCCGCTTCCTTTCTTCCGTTGCTGTCAGTTGCTTGGCTTATCTCAGCTTCCAGTCAAACAAAATAGTAATTGATATGCTACCTCACATAGGTTGGTACTGGTCTTTATCCATATTATTGTGTCTGTCATATGTATTGGTAATTTGGTATTGTGCTACTGTTTGCCGATTTCATAAAGGAGTAATTTGGAGCCTGAACTCGCAGGCAAATCATTACATCGGGTGATTTCAATAGAACTGCACAAAATGATCAGATGGACAGGTACTTATGCTGCTGCTATGTACTCCAAAGTTCACTCAGACAAGCATCAATGTTCACAAGAAGTGCCTATATTCATTCGAGTATCAACCGGCATCAACCAATTGTCAAACTCCAAGTATTAGGAGAGTGAACACCAAAAATATTGCTTGGTGCATAGGCCAGAAAAACGCAGTCCAGTCTTTGGTCCCAACTTGTGCCTTTTGGTTATCGGCACATATGGTAGCGAACTATATGGCATGGAGTCTAAAGATTCCACACAAGTTGGTTGACGCGTATATTCATCTGGCACTTAGTAAGTATGCACGCCAAGGATGCTCCATTTCAGTTGAACTGCACAAAACATTTGGGTGGTTCATTTTCTCCACCGCCTCCTTTCTCGTCTGCAATGTAGAATTTTGGCGAGATACAGGACCAAGATGAAACAGTAAACTAGTTGGATGAAAGTAGTGGCCAAGTTTCTCAAACCTCCCTCGGCACGAGGCCACTATTTGAGGATAAACCTACAAGCAAAGTTTAGATTGTCTATGCTGCCTCTTATGTACTCGAAAGTTTACTCGTATAAGAACTAGTTTTAGCAAGAAGTACCTCTGATTGAACACCATTTACCAGTCTGTACCCTAGGTAATTAAAGTTCGTCCATGGATCATATTGGCTGTGATCTCAATCATTTGGATGCATAAACATACTGAACATGTGTATATCTGAATCTTTTTGTGAATTATGTATGAACATTGTCGTGTGATCTATCAATCATTTGGATGCATAGATATGCTGAGCTTGTGTATATATGAATCTTTTGAGTTGTTGATAGTGAATGTTGGCTATGAATATGAAAGTGTCCTGTGAACCTAAGTTTGATATGAATTGCAACAGAACCAGTTATAACCCTTCTCCTCCTCTCAATCTGCGACTCCACTGTCGCGTTCTCCCATCTCCAAGGCGTTCCCGTCCAGGGCCTCGCCGTCGTCCACCGCCTCGCTGTGTTCGGTGCGGCGTGGTCAACAAACGAGAGTCATCGGAAGAGGATTGTACGTGGAGAGCCTGACGGCTGGGACCCATGAGGTCCATGGTCACACGCAAGGAAAGTTCCTCCTTATTAAGCTGAAAAAAATGTTTCCTCCACCTGACAGCTGGGACCCAATGGTTGTATCTTCGCACGGAAGGAAGTGCCTCCTTGTTTTGCAAAAAAAATATTCATCCCGTTGACAGCTGGGACCCGTCAGATTTGGTGACTGACTTGTGGGCCTGCTAAGCGGACGTGTACGCACGGCTTTGTCAACTTAATCAACAAATGATTCTAGCAGCTGGACCATTGGATGTTAATCCAATAGCCGTGCTCCTTCTTCAACCTCTATTTTTGCTCCTGTCTCCCGTGGGCGGCACCGCGGCTGTGCTGCCGCGCACCCGAACCAGTGAAGTTTCTCACACCTCTCCATCTGCGACTCCACTGCCCCATCTTCCCCATCTCCGGGTCGTTCTAGTCTGGGTGCGCTCGGCATGGTGTGGTCAACGTGGTCAACAACCGAGAGTCATCGGAAGATGACTGTATGTGAGAGGCTGACAGTGGGGACGCACCACGCCCATGGACGCATGCATGCAACGGAACGTGGTGAGGTCAACGTGGTCAAGGAACGACTTCCATTGGAAGTATACTATACGTGGAGAGTCTCAGCTGGGTCCACGACCACAGCAAGTAAGTGCCTCCTTATTACGCGGAAAATAATGATTCCTCCAACTGACAGCACGGACCCACTGGACGGGCCACCGTATATTGCGGAAAAAAACGTTTGCCCCCTGGCTGTTGGGACCCACCTGACGGGCCACCGTATTTCATGAAAAAAGTGTCCCCCCCCCCCCCCCCGCTGTCAGCTCGGACCCACCAGAAGTGCCTCCTTATTACGCACAAAAAAATGAATACTCTCCCTGCTAGCTGGGACCCACCTTGGTGGGAGGCTGACTTATGGGCCTACTAAGTTAACGGGGACAAAGGGCTTTGTCAACTTAGTCAATATGAACGATTCTAGCTCCAGTGACCGTACGATGTCCATCCAACGGCCGTAGTGCTTCTTCAACCTCTGGTCTTCTTGTTCAACCCGCTCAAACCAGCGCCGGTCGTGCCTCATGCTCCTGCCTCCCGTGGCCGGCTGTGCTACCGTGGAGGACTCACCGCCCCCTACTATTCCCACCGCTGGACAGGCCCTGCAGCGACGGCAGCCTCACACCGCAGCCGAACCAGTGAACCCTCGTACTCCTCTCCGCGCGGGCTTCCACTGCCGCGTCTTCCCCAGCTCCGCGTCGTCCCCTTCCTAGGACTCGCCATCGTCCACTGCCGTGGTGCTCTCCGCGCGCCGTGGTCAACGTGGTCAAGGAACGACTTCCATCGGAAGAGTACTGTATGTGGAGAGGCTGACAACTGGGTTGTTATGGCGCTGCTAGAGGGAGGGCGCGAGAGGGCTGGCCGGGGGCCTTTTTGCCCACGGCCGGGCAAGAGGGAAGGGATTTCCTTCTTAATTCTTGCTTGATTAGATTGATACATCTCCTCCCTTTATATAGAGAGGTTTACTTGACTCCCAAGCAAGGCTTACTTGACCCCTAAGCAAGCAACCCTTATCTCTAATTAACCCTAAGACTAATGGGTTCATTAGGCCCATTACGTACTCTAACACTACACCCCACCTGGACATGCAGCTTGTCCTCGAGCTGCAGCCTAACCAACTTATAACCATGACTCGACGCAACACAAACCTAACGCCTAAAAACAAGACTTTTACATCTCGGCTTGTTTTATTATTCTCAACCTAAAATGGACCGAGACGCTTTATTTTGGACCGTTTAACAAAAAGTGGACACCATCCGTACGTCGGACGTGCACGTGTACAGCCACCTGGATCCCATGGACACCACCTGGACCAAAGGAGTGCATGTGTATGGCCACCTGGAAGTGGTTGCAAGAGCGACCAGCAGAGGCGCCCTCACGGAGGTCGGCGGTGGAAAGCAGTGGTGCTACGCGGTGCGCTCCTGTCGGTGACACCCTGCCTTCTCCCCGCCGGACGGCTGTTGGTCTGCACCGCACAGGAAAGAGTGGAGGGCTTACGATTGAGAATGATGAGGAGGGGTGCGCCCCCCCCCCCCCAACCGCCGAAGTCGCAGACTTTGAGGTTGCTGCCCGCGGGGAAAACAACATGCCAGCCGCCCGTGGGGGAAACCGCATGCCCAAGATCCCCGGCGCAGCGGGCGAGATCGAGGTCCTTTGCGCAGCGAAGGGCAACTTGGAGGAGTGGCAGCTACAGGTCATGCATCTCCCGCACACGCCGACGCGCTAGGATGCTACGCACAGCGGCCTGCAGCCTTACCGCCGCCGACACGTGGCGGGTAGCGATCCAAGACAGAAGAGATGACGGTGACGGCAGGCCCTTGATCTGCTAGATGTGGACGCCTTGGGATGGTGGTGGCGCTGATGGGAACGAGGTCGTCGCACTCCCGTAGTAGGGCATCCCATACTGGGCGGCAGAGCTGACCGACGGTGGCCGCTGCAGCTGCAGTGACTGCTGCGCTGTCACGCTGGGCAGCGGCAACGGCTGCTGCGTCGGAGCACCGGGCGCTGCGGAGGCTGCCAGGAGCGGCGGCTGCCACTTCAGCCAGGCTTGGGCGGTGGTGGCGACGGATGGCAGCTGCAGCGGCCTGGCAAGCGCGGCGAAGGCCGCCTGGTGCGGCGGCTGCCACGGCGGCGCAGGGGCGGCGATGGGCGGCACAACCGGGTGCGGCCCATAGGACCCGGCCAAGAACTGGTGGATCTCTTGGACTGCCTGGGTTAGGTCCCGTAGCACCCCGGACACCTCCTCCCAGGTGAGGACGGCGGGGACGGGTGCGACAGAGGATGCCGGCGCGGGCAGGAGTGGGGCGATGGTCGTGGTGGTCGCCGGAAGCAACAAGGTGACTGGCAGCGGAAGAGACGGGCTTGGCGGTGGTGAAGACATGATCGAACCAAAGCTAGCTGATACCAAATTGTTATCAGCTAGCTTGGTTTCGACCATGTCAACACCACCACCAAGCCCGTCGCTGCCCCTAGCCACCACCGCCGCCGCGCCATCGCCGATCCTCTCCACGGCACCGCTGGTCCTTCCCTCTGCGCCGATGGGTTCCACCGCCGGTGCATTAACCGGCCAGTCGCCGCCCCCCTCCACGGGTCCGCCGCCATCACCCTCCACCATGCCGCTCGTCTACTCCCCGGAGGTCAAGATCGGCGTCCTCAACGATCTGGTCGTCGCGGTCCAAGGAATCCGGCTGTTCCTGGCAGGTCCGTACGGGCCGCCAACGCCTCCGCCGCCGGCCGTCTCCTCCGGACTGTCGGCCCTGCCTTGGTACTCGGTCCCCGCGGCGATCGCCAGGGGCCATCCATTGCTCCAGCTGCCGGCCTCCCAATCGCTGTCTTGGCCGTAATGGCCCACGCCGGCTCTCGCGGAACCACCCACGTCTCCCCTGCCCGCCCCAGCGCTGTCCTGGCCGCAGTGGCCAACGCCGGCTCTCGCGGCACTACCCGTGCCTCCCACACCTCCCGCGCCCGCCCCAGCGCTGCAATAGCCGTACTGGCCCGCGCTGGCCCCAGCCGCGCCAACCGCGCTGGTCCAGCTTCCACCGCTGCCGCCCTTCTCCGGACTGGGCCAGTCCACACCAGGGTGCCTCCCGATCCAGCAGGTCCAGTTTCCGCCATCACCGTCCCCGAATCCATTCACGGCCTCGATCACCCGGTTGGCGCCGTGAGCGCTGGCGTCGGCCATTGGGGCCAGGGCAGCGTGGAAGTGGCCGGTGATGGCCGCGGGGATGGAGTACCACGGCAGTACCGGCTGTCCCGAGGGTACGACCGGTAGAAGCGGCGGTGGCGGTCCGTATGGGCTAGCCAAATAGAGACAGATGCCCTGGACCGCGATCACCAGGTCATTGAGCACGCCGGCCATGGCCTCCGGGGAAAACTGGTTCGGCATGGGGGAGGAGATGGCGGTGAATTTTGTACGGGTGGCGGTGGCTGGCCCTGGCTCGGCATTGTGCCGGGGGCGGGGGCGATCGGCGCCAACGGGAGGATGAGCGAGGCCGTGACGCTTGGCGATAAGGCGGCGGCGGTGATGGAGTTGGTGGCAGCGGCGGTGGGGGTGCTGGTGGGCAGCGGCGGCGGTGGTGGCGGCGGAATTGGTGGAGGCGATGACATCGTCGAAACCCAGGTAGCTGATACCAAGGTGTTAGGAGGTAGGGTTCTGCCCGGTCATGGCCGTAGGCAGTAGAGAAAGGAGGGGGCTGGCCGTGGTGATGAGCGGCCACGCCGGCAGCTGGGCACCATCGCGGGAGAGGAAGATGGCGCAGCGCAGGAGGCAGGGGGCGGCTAGGGTTCCGGCTCCTCTCGGAGCCAGGCAATAGAGATAATCTTCTTATTGCTTAATTCCAAAAAGAGTCTTACAGCCAATATTTATAACCTAGATAACTTGCATAAGAATTAACCTAAGATAACTTGTGGGCTAAGATTGCCCGGTGGGCCTCTACGTCCGTAACATGGATCCACGGCCACAGCCCAGTTTTTTTGTGATTTGCCAAGTAAGTCGCTTTGTCACGCCTATTGGGCTGCAAATCTTTCAAGATGAGGAGAGCTTTTATTCAGCTAGCCGAGAAAATGGCCCATCAGTAATGAGAAATGTGTTGTACATTTTTAAAACACATCAAACCGGCAATTAGTTTCAAATATATTTTTTTTCATTTCGAGATTTTAAATTACATTAATTTTTATGCGTGGAGAATTTGTTGGATTTTATATTGATATACATCTATTTTTAAAATCAGTTTGAATGTGAGTCAAAATTTCGGGATTAAAAACAGTTCGAACCGCACCGAAATATGCAAAATTTCGTATAATTTTTTAACCATGGCCACAGTATGGGCTGTAATGCTAACAAAAAGAATATGGGCTCCAAAAAAACCTTAAGAATTAGCAAATGGGCTGTAAATTATTAGAAATAATGGCAGATGGGTTGTATGTTATTTTCCACAGATTTGAGGCTTTCCTAAAAAAAGGTTGACGCACAAGTAGTGACTGTTGGATTGCCGTCCAACGGCCATCGTGCTTCTTCAATCTTTGCTCTTCCTGCTCCAACCGCTCAAACAAGCGCCGACGGGACTGCCTGCTCCCTCCTCCCCGCGAATGGCTCTGCTGCCGCGCAGGCCTCACCGCCCCCACCGTACTCCCATCGCTGGCCTAGCCATCCCTCTACTCACCCATGCCTGCTGTTATTCTCCGGCGACGGCAGATGAACCAGTAAACCCTCGTACAGTCGTACTCCCCTCCATGTGGGAAACAACTGCCGAGTCTTCCCTGCCTCCGTGTCGTTCCTTTCCTAGGCCTCACCGTCGTCCACCGCCCTGGTGCTCTCGGCGTGGCCTGGTCAACGTGGTCAACGACCGACATGCATCTAAAGTGGACTGTACGTGGAGAGGCCGACAGTTGGGTCCACGGCCGCACGCAAGGAAATGCCTCCTTATTACGTGCAAAATAATGATTCCTCCATCTGACATCAGGGACCCACCGAAAGGGCCTCTGTATTTCATGAAAAAAACGTTACCGCCGCTGACAGTTCGGACCCACCAGCTATACCTTCGCACGCAGGGAGGTGCCTCCTTATTACGCACAAAAACAATGAATACTCCGCCTGTTAGCTGGGACCCAGTATAGTGGCAGGCTGACTTGTGGGCCTACTAAGTTGACGGGGACAGAGGGCTTTGTCAACTTAGTCAATAATATGCACGATTCTAGCTCTAGTGACCGTACGATGTCCATCCAACGGTCGTAGTGCTTCTTCAACCTCTGGTCTTCTTGCTCCAGCCGCCCAAACCAGCGCCGGTCGTGCCTCGTGCTCCTGCCTCCTGTGGCCGGCTGTGATGCGGCGGAGGCCTCACCGCCCCCTACTACTCCCACCGCTGGCCAGGCCATCCCCCTACTCACCCACACCCCCTGTTATTCTGCGGCGACGGCAGCCTCACCCTCGTACTCCTCTTCATGTGGGCATCCACTGCTGCATCTTCCCCGGCTCCGCGTTGTCCCCTTCCTAGGCCTCGCCGTCGTCCACCACCTGGTGCTCTCGACGCGGCGTGGTTAATGTGGTCAACGACTGACTTCCATCGGAAGAATACTGTGCGTGGAGAGGCTGACAGCTGGGTCCACGGCGGCCGCAAGGAAGTGCCTCCTTATTACGCTCAAAATAATTATTCCTCCACCTGACAGCAGGGACCCACCGGACGGGCCAGTATTTCGCAAAAAAATGTTTCCCCCCTAACTGCTAGGACCCACCAGCTACATCTTCGCACGCAAGGAAGTGTGTCCGGGCAAAAAAAACCAAAATGATTCGCCCCCTGACTGCTGGGACCCACCAGCTACATCTTCGCAGGCAAGGAAGTGCCTGACAGTCGGGACCCACCTGGTCGAAGTGTACGTAGCGTTGTCATTCTCATCGCGAAAGTGTACGTACATACTGGTCGATGTAGAGGCACGCACGTGTCGTAGTAGAGGCACACACGTAGCATGTACACGTACGTACAGCGGCGAGGGTGCAAGAAAGAAAATACGGCCACGTACGTACATACGTGCAGGGTCTCGAATGCCTACTCGTGCATACGTACATGGCTGGGTCAGAACGGAGAAACAGCATCGTCGTCGTGTTCATGGGGAGCCAATGGAATGCGTCGTGTTCATGGGGAGGCAACGGAATGCGTCGTGTTCATGGGTAGGCAACGGAATGCGTCGTGTTCATCGGGAGGCAACGGAACGCGTGGGAGCTAACCGGCTTGGACGGAACATGCGATGGAAACGAGGCCTGGTGTACCGTAGAATGGAGGAAATGGCCTTGTGTTCGACCGGCCATGTTCGGAACGGGGTCCTGTTGATCGGGAGGGGTGTGGCGTACCGCAAAACGGAGGAAACGGACCTCCTACGGTCAAAACGGGGGTCCTGTTGATCAGGAGGGGTGTGGCGTACCGGAAAACGGAGGAAACGGACCTCCAACGATCGAAATGGGGGTCCTGTTGATCGGGAGGGGTGTGGCGTACCGCAAAATGGAGGAAACGGACCTCCTACGGTCGAAACGAGGGTCCTGTTCATCGGGAGGGGTGTGGCGTACCGCAAAACGGGACTCCACGGGATACTGTTCATCTCCACCGTTGACCTGCTCCAGCCTCCACGGGCTACCGTCGACCTCCTCTAGCCTCCATGGGCTCCTGTTCATCCAGCCTCCACCGCACGCTACTCCACCGGCTACTGTTCAACCACCCCTCCACCGTCTACTGTTCATCCACCCCTCCACTGTCTACTATTCATCCAGCCCTCCACACCACAGGGTCCTGTTCAACCACCCCTCCATCGTCTACTGTTCATCTAGCCCTCCACACCACGGGGTCCTGTTCATCCAGACGCAACGCCACCACTCACTGTTCATCCAACCCCCCCCCCCCCCCCGCAACACTCACTGTTCATCCAATCGATCGGCTTCAGTTGGCAGCAGTAGTGAAGGAATCGCTCCATCGGGTTCAGTTAACAGCCATCGATCGATCGCTCGGGTTCAGTAACGCATAGCCTGCAGTGCAATCGCTCGGGTTCAGTTAGAGCCCAATGCCTCGCTCGGGTTCAGTTAGAGCCAACGCCTCGCATGTGTACGAGAGAAACGCGCATCGCTCGGCCCCCGACCTCCCATCGTAACCGGCAACTCTCCGAATTTTCCTCCCCCTCGCTTCTACCATGGTTTTTTCCGTCATGGACGGCCCAAAGAATGTCATGCAGCTGCGTCTCCGGCCCACCCAGGACGAAAAGCCCATTTTCTGTCATGATTTTTTGTCATAGAAGTAGGAGCCCACCACATCTATGATGATACCGGGTTTTCTCACAATTATCATCAGAGAAGTGTCATATGTATGACAGAAAAAAAATTGTTCGGCCCAAAATGTCACGGATGTGTCTTTTTTTTTGTAGTGCAAACTGCACTGTAGGCTACGACACCTCGTGCTTCAGAATGGATTATGGACAGTGGATGCACTAATCACATGACTAGCGATCGAAGTCTTCTGATGGATTCAACGCTACATCCTTCAGACAAGAGCCACATCACATTTGTTGATACTAGTAAAAGCAAGGTATTGGGTCTAGGTAGAGTTGCAATATCAAGGGATCAGCACATGGATAAAGTGATGCTTGTTGAATCCCTTGGTTTCAACTTAATGTCTGTCTCAATGCTTTGCGACTTAAACATGATTGTGCTATTTGGAAAATATCGTTGCCTTGTACTGATGGAATCTGACAAGTCTCTAGTCTTTGAAGGGTATCGAAAAGATGATCTGTATATGGTAGATTTCTCAGCAGGACCACAGATGGTTGTATGTCTTCTTGCAAAAGCTTGAGAATGCTGGCTTTGGCATCGAAGGCTAGGGCATGCTGGCATGAGGAACTTTCACACTCTCGCGAAGAAGAAGCATGTTGTGGGCATCGAAGGCATCAAGTTCAAGAAGGATCATCTGTGTGGTGCCTGCGAAGCCGGAAAGATGACAAGAGACAAGCATCCCTCGAAGACAATCATGACTACATCTCAACCTTTCGAGCTGCTTCACATGGACCTATTTGGCCCTACTCACTACTCTACTCTCAATGCTACTGCTTGTCTCTATGGCTTCGTCATTGTTAATGATTACTCTCAATATACTTGGGTGCATATAATCCTATACAAGACTGAAGTGCAGGATGTCTTCAGATGCTTCGCCAATCGTGCCATGACGAACTATGGCATCAAGATCAAGCACATCAGAAGCGACAACGGCACTGAGTTCAAGAACACCGGTCTCGACCTGCATCTGGATACCCTGGGTATCACTCATGAGTTCTCTGCTCCCTATACACCTCAGCAGAATGGCATCGCAGAGCGCAAGAACAGAACTCTCATTGAGATGGCCCGAACAATGCTTGATGAGTACAAGACTCCACGGAAGTTCTGGCCTGAAGCCATTGATACTGCATGCCACGTCATCAACCGTGTTTACCTTCACAAGCTTCTGAAGAAAACATCCTATGAGCTCCTAACTGGTAAGAAGCCAAATGTTATCTATTTCAGAGTTTTTGGTGCTAGATGCTGGATCAAGGACCCACATCACACTTCAAAATTTGCACCGAAAGCACATGAAGGTTTTATGCTTGGTTACCATTCGCACTCCTACAGAGTCTTCAACCTCTTTCACAATAAAGTGGTTGAAACTGTGGATGTGTGGTTCGATGAGATTAACGGCTCGCAAAGAGAGCACCTGCCAAATGTGCTAGATGAATTAACCCCTAGCAAGTCAATCAAGTAAATGGGAACTAGAGAGATCATACCCTCTGAGAATCAAACTGAAGAAGAACTGATCGTTTCTGCATCCACTCAACCTGAAGACAATGCTCAACCTAAAGATAATCCCCCAAATGATGACATTGATCAGAATGAGAAAAATCTTCGTCCTTCTCATCCTCGTGTTGCAAATGAAGTATAGATTGAGAAGATGATCGATAGCCTCAATGCACCTGGTCCACTCACTCGTTCAAGAGCTACACAAAGAGCAACACAGCTAACCAACTTCTGTGGGCATTTTGCATTCGTCTCAATCTCTGAACCCAAGAAAGTCGATGAAGCCTTCATGCAACCTGAATGGATTCAAGCAATGCAAGAAGAGCTTCAACAGTTCGAGCTGAATAATGTGTGGGAACTGGTCAAGTGTCCTGATCCTCAGAAGCACAATAGCATTGGCACCAAATGGATATATTGCAACAAGCAAGATGAGCATGGTCAAGTGGTCAGAAACAAAGCTCATCTCATTGCACAAGGTTACACTCAAGTAGAAGGAATTGACTTCGATGAAACATTTGCTTCGGTGGCAAGGCTTGAAGCCATTCGCATACTGCTTGCCTATGCAAATAATCACAACATCCTTCTGTATCAAATGGATGTGAAGAGTGCTTTTCTCAATGGAAAGATAGAAGAAAAAGTATATGTTGCACAACCCCCTGGTTTTGAAGATCCAAAATATTCTGATATGGTATACAAGCTCAACAAGGCACTGTATGGCCTCAAACAAGCCCCTCGTGCTTGGTATGACACGCTCAAAGACTTCCTGAAGAGCAAAGACTTCAAACCTGGCTCACTAGATCCTACTCTCTTCACGAAGACATATGATGGTGAACTGTTTGTATGCCAAATCTATGTGGATGGCATTATCTTCGGCTGCACCAACAAGAAATACATTGATGAGTTTGGTCACATGATGCAAGAGCAATATCAGATGTCCATGATGGGTGAACTGAAGTTCTTTCTGGGTCTCCAAATTCGTCAACAATGCAATGGTATCTTCATATCTCAAGAAAAATATCTCATAGATTGCCAGAAGAAGTATGGAATGCAAGACAGCAAAGGATACACAACGCCAATGCCAAACCAAAGTCATCTGGGTCCCGACGACAATGGTAAAGAGTTCGACCAAAAGGTATACTGCTCCATGATTGGTTCTTTGCTTTATTTATGTGCATCTAGGCCAGATATAATGCTTAGTGTTTGCATGTGTGCCCGATTCCAAGCGGCACCAAAGGAATCGCATCACTTAGCTGTGAAGCGAATTCTTCGGTATTTGGCTTACACCCCAACACTAGGTTTATGGTATCCAAAGGGCTCAGAGTTTGATCTAGTTGGATTCTCATATGCTGATTATGCTGGCGACAAGGTTGATCGCAAGTCCACATCAGGCACATGTCACTTTTTGGGACGATCACTTGTCGGTTGGTCTTCAAAGAAGCAGAACTGTGTATCACTCTCCACTGCCAAATCCGAATACATTGCTGCTGGATCTTGCTATGCTCAGCTTCTCTGGATGAAGCAAACTCTCAAGGACTATGGCATACACCTGAAGAATGTGCCTCTCTACTACGACAATGAGAGTGCCATCAAGATTGTCAACAACCCAATTTAGCACTCGAAGACAAAGCACATTGAGATTCGTCATCACTTTCACTGAGATCATGTTATGAAGGAAGATATTGATATCATTCACGTCAACACTGAAGAGCAATTGGCTGATATCTTCACAAAGCCCTTGGATGAGAAAAGGTTTTGCAAGTTGCGGTGTGAGCTAAATATCTTGGAATCCTCAAATGTCCTGTGAATTGGACACACATCCTAACACTTATGCATTTTGATGACTTAGATGTGCAACACACAAAGTAACGTATATCTTCAATCAATGAAGACATACACTCTAAGTGTGAATACATTAATGCAGAATTTGACTTTGGAGCGCCACGATAATTGTGCGTCGTGTCTGGGTCTAATACTTCCTATACGGTGGGTAACGCCACCACCAAACTTGTGTTTGAAGTGTTTCTCTTAGCGTTATATTTGATTAGTCTTCATCCCTGACTTGTATTCAAGTTTATCTTCATCTGGTTGATTTGGCCTTATACTAGTTATATACTACTTGTGTTCTATCCTCTACAGCATTCACTTATAGCTATGACTACGTGTTGAATCTTTTGATCTAAGTAAATGTGATCCGACCCTAACCTATCTATGCTTCTACCTCAACTCTGTCTGTCCAAATCATATGTATTCTGTTGAAAACTGTTGATTGTCTTCACTGAACCTTGTCAGCTGAAGTCAATCTGATAAACATTTATATCTGTTTTTAATGCTATATACTTCTTGCCTTAAAGCCGGAGAATTCGGAACGACCACCCCGACAATCCAGGCGTGCGTGGGAACATGGAACAACTTACAAGGTTTTGCATGCTTGCCACGTACCCTTCAGATGTGAACCGCCAGGGGCACCTGTGTAATTGCGTTGTGTCATGTCTTCCCTTATAAATACCTGTCACATCTCGGTCAAAAATTCTTCTTCCACCTCGCCACCTCTCGAAAACCCTAGCGCCTCCGCTAGCTCTCAATGACGCCGGCGACGAAGCGCTTAGCTGCCGCAACTTCTCCGGCGCCGTCATCACGCCGGTCGCGTACCTCATCTTCTCCGCCGCCGCCGTAGCTGTCTTTCGTCGCCAAGTTAGGGCACGGAAGCTCGAACTGCTCGGCCTCTTACTTCGCTCCATCTAGCAGTTCTTCGTGTGGTAATTAAAATTCACTTTTTACCGTCTTTTCAATCTGGTAGATTCATCCTTCTTCACCAAAAGTAGTTTCTAGATCTCCAAAGTTGAATCTATCTCGTTCTGCATCTCATACTCTGCCTAGTCTATTCACTTATGCTTCTTTACAAGTTAGATTCCTCGCTTGTACTTATTCTTGGATTCGTACAAATCTGGAACCAACTCACATCAAATAAGTGATTTTCTTCGCGTTATGAGGTCAATGTCTTCAAACTGATTTATCTTCAAAATCTTCTGAGAATGCATATGACCTCTTCCCTTCCCTTGCACCTCTAATGTTGTCATAGGTACATGTCCGTGGGAGAATCCCTTGGTTCTCATAGTCTGCATTTGTTTGCAGAATTCTTACAGAATCGCATCAATTCTCCTGAAGCCAGCTCTTGTCTGACCAGCCGTCGGAAGCCTTTGCAAGTACTGAAGCCTATCAGGTTAAGCTTCATGGCCACTAAGAAGTCAGCAAGAAAGGGTGGCAGACAACACCGTGGGAACACTTCCAAGGATTTGCCTCCAGATTTGCATGAGCTGTACAAGACAGACCCAGAGGAAACCTATACAGGTCGCAAGAATCGAATCCAATGGATTCGAAGATACTAGGCTGAGGAATGGTTCAAGTATCGATTTGTCACAGAAGAATATGCAGAAAAGAATGCCATCAAGCGACCATGGGGAGATATACTGTACAAGAATCTTCAACCCAGGTCCCAGACTGAAGCTATTGAGTGTGGCTTTTATCAGTGCATGGTTCGCAGACCGCAGCCAGAGAACGCTGACCCATCTTATCTGTTGTGGTGCCGTGAAGACCATCTGTTCAAGCACAACTATCAGTTCTCCAAAGACTCTGCTGCTTAGAACAAGAAGGCATTAGGACTTGACTTCAACCCTGGTCCTTCTTCACCTCGGGATGATGGCACCCGTGAAGCCAATGAGAACAGGATCGGCCCCTTCTACAACCTTGCAGGACTCATCACACACATTGCTATCCAAGGTGCAAAACTGGATCATTCTGATGATGATGCTGACACTGATGATGTTCCAGCTCCTCCTCCTAAGCCGCAGAAGCAAAAGAAAGCTAAGGCTTCAAAACCAACTGCTGCACCAAAAGCTTCACGAGTGAAGCCATTGGCAACTGCCCCTTCTGCTCCAAGTAACACCTCTGAAGATCTCTCTCGCATATCCAAGAAGCGCGAGATGCCTCAGAAGAGAGCTACTCAGAAATAGAGTCAAGCACTGACACCAGTTGTCGTTCTAAGGAACGAATCTGAAGCTATTGATCTGTCGTCAGATGACGAGTTTGGTGAGGATGCTCTTGAGCAGCTGATAAAGAGCAAGCAAGAGGCGGAGATCTTCAATGATCTGCCCCTCTTTGATATGAAAATTTTGGACAATTTCATTGATGAATGGTTTGACAATCAAGATCTCAGTTTTGATGATCTTCAGCTCCCCATTGGCATTAGCGTCGCTTTCCAAGGCGCAATTGCCACTGAGCTGGCTCTAGCTCACCGAATTGTTGAATTGAAGAACAAGATTGACTTTGAAAAGGAGCAGTTCAAGAAGCATGTGGCCAAGCTTAGTGTGGCTGATGTTCAGAAATTCAAGATGATGTTGAATGACCTCAAGGAAGCATTTTGCAAGAAGCGAGAAGAAGCCAAAGGTTCAAGAGAGCGCATGAAGAATCTTGCTGCCAAGTGTGTTCAAGCCTACAACGAAGCTGAGAAACGCAAGGCACTTGGGCATCCAGGCATTCACCCCAAGATGGCTGCCAAAAAGAATAAGAAGTCTACTGTGGCCCCAACTTAAGCTCCAAGGCGGGAAGAACCTCACATTATCTTCCCAGCCAGCATGACAGGCTTGAAGCCTAAGGTCCCCACGGTGGCTTCAGAATAGAAGAAAACCAGGGCAGCTGAAGCCGAAGCCAGAAAGCGTAAAACCAAGAACACCACTGATGATGCACTAGCCCCCAAGAAGAGGAAAAACCAAGAAGAGAGATCGGGCTACTCCCAAAGAGCCCCTTGTTGTCGAGCCCATTGCTTTTGCTCCCCCTCCATCTAAAAATCAAGAGTGTCAGTTGATTGTTCATGAGCCTGCTTCCACAGAGGCTCCTGAAGCTCAAGAAGTTCCAGTCATTGATCCTATTGTGACTGAAGACATTGGTCCTCATGACAATGTAGAAGATGATGAAGTCCTTCCTCAAATTGAGCGCTCAACGGTATCATTGCCTGTTCTCACGAACAGCGAGCTCATCAGCACTGGTCGTCCTTTGACGCCAATCTCACAGGATGCCTCATGGGCTGATCACCCCCAACCAGCAACCAAAGTTCAAGACTCACCAAGTACACCCCGTCCTTCACCAATGCAAGGTCCCAGTCCAATTGTCAATGATGACAATTACATGGAGACCACACCATCACCGAAAGCGTCGCCCGTGTTTCAATGGCTTCGCAAAGGCCAGAGGCCATCGGTCTCCATGACAACCATCACAGAAGAGGATTCACACCAGTCCAGCTCAGTGGCACGTCAAGTGTTACCTGAAGACAATCCTTCTATGACGGTTCCTGTGTCCGAAGCTAATGCTTCAGGAGAGATTCCGGCTGCAGCAGCCGATGAAAGACAAGAAGCAAATCATGTTGCTACACCCCCCACCAACCAAGAAGAAGATATTCTCGAGGAGAATGTGTCTGTGCCCGACCCTCCAGCTACTCAAGTGGAGGTTGAGAATACTGAGGCGTCCACCAACAACGCCACTGAAGCCAATGATGTTGTCATGACTGAAGCCAATGTGGCGCCTCAAGTTAACACTGTGAATGAAGCCAATGTTGCACCTGCAACGAATGTGCATCCTATCGCCTCTGCTAATGCCTCTGCTCCTGTACCGCCACCAAGGCCACACACCATTGAGCATGCATTCTATCAAGGCGAACTTGTTCCTGTCAGATGGCCCATTCTGATTCCTCAGCCTGCTCCTGGTCCCCAGTTTGATTATCATGTGGAGCACATGCCTCAGGTTCAGAAGCCAAAGCCTAGGTTGCCAAGGTTTCCAGGTACTACATCTGCACCAGGATCATTCAATGTAAATGGCTTCATTACACACAACACCTTCTTTGACAGTGCGAAGAACCCATACTCCAAGCCAAGAATATCATCTGATAGGTTCTGGAGCTATCAACAATGAAGCTATTACTCATGCATTCTATACAACCAGGAGCGCATATTCCCTCATATGCATCTGGATTCCGAAGCCATTGCTGGCCTGCCCTGCTTAGAAGAAGCACTTGACTGTTTTTGAGATGCAGGCCTGCTACAGTTTGTCACTGATAAGGAGCATTGGAATGAAGAGCTTCTGCTCCAGTTTTATGCCACTCTCCACATTCGCGGCTACAACAGGGATCCGAAGACATGGGTCCTTGAGTGGATGACAGGCAATGTCCATCATGAAGCCAAAGCCTTTGACCTCATTGAGCTTACCGGCCTGTCCACTCCAAGTGAACTCTATGAACCTGGTTGTCAGCTTCATCGCAATGCATTGGAAAGCATCATTCAGAAGCCCGAGCCCAACATGAGCCAAATGCTGAGCATGATGAAGCCACTACCACATGACGCTGAATACCCAAAGGAATTCTTTGTTGAAGACCTAGAGTATCTGCCCCAAACCATCTATCATATCATAAGGCAAACTCTATGGCCCATCAAAGGGCATTCTTCTTCAACAAAACTTGAAGGTGCAATGAAGACATTGGTCTTCCACATTCTCAATGGCAAAAGCTTCAATGCTCAGGATTTCTTCATTCACCAGTTCGCTGCATCTGGATCTGACATTTTTGGTATGAAATTTTATGCTCCTTGGGTTATGTGTCTAATCAAGCTTCACTCTACTGTTGACTATCAGCCCTCTGCTCGCAACCATCTTATCTTTTTGCCATAGGTTGATATGTCAGTCGAAGCCATTTACCCAGAGCCTGCCAAGGAAGTGCTATATCTTCACAATGCAGATCGTCAGAGTTTCTCTCAGGATGTTGAAGGTGTTCAGGCTACTTCTCGTGTCTATCCATTGGCCGGCAACACGTACTGAAGCCACAAAAAGCACCATTGCTCCAAGGCCTCGCAAGCGATCCCGTGGCTCAATGACCGAGAGCTTCTTGTGGCCTTGCATCAGAAACAAGACAAGCATCATTTCTGGATGAAACGACAAATGCAAAGCCTCTTGGTGGATGTCAATCGCATTTGCAATATTGCCACCAAGAACGCCTTTTTCACTCATGAAACCAGTCGAAGGACTTGGAAGAGTTTGACACTGCTCAGTGCTGAAGTTGATCTTCAAGATGATGGCTTCACCGAAAGATTCAAGTTTGACTCCATTCCTCCCAGGAATTCTGTTTTACGTCGAACCCCGTCCCTTGAAGATCTAGAGTACTCTTCGTACGCAACCATGGTAAATGCTAGAGTTATTGAGGAAGCCGATGACGCTACTTCACCACCTCCAACATCAGCGTGTATCGACACTGCACCAAGTTCTTCTGCACCACCAAACCTCAACGACGACCCTGCTGCTTCACCTACTCCTCATGGGAACGAGTAGCGACTATGTCTTCAAACCTTTTTGGTCCTTACTGACAAAATGGGGAGAAGCATAGGTTGATAGTCTTCAAGCGGGTCCATATGGGTGTTTGCTATATTTTTGCCTAGTGGTTACAACTCTCGTTTTTTATACATTTGGTTCTTTGAGTTGTAACACTTAAACTCGATGGTTGTCTGCTACTTTTTACTATTATTCTGTGATGCGACGATAAATTCCGTATGTGCGATGATCAATCCCGCATGAAGTCATTTTGCAGACATCCATCTTTCATTATGCATGTTATTATTCCTATATATCTTTTCATGCATGATGTATTGTCTTCATACGGTGTGGAGGATCTCCACAAGTACAACCTGCCATGTGCATTTGCATTCCAATGCAAAACATTTATATGCACATCTTCAGGGGGAGCCTCTTGCCACTTATGAAGACAATGCCTTAATCCTTTACAATTTCACATACTTTTATCCCCGTTGAGAACTTCAACCAGTTTGTCATCAATCACCAAAAAGGGGGAGATTGTAAGTGCATCTAGTGTCATCCCTAGTTGGTTTTGGAGTATTGACGACAAACCTAGTTGAGGGACTAATGTGTTTGTGAGAATTCTAGGATAACACAGGTAGTAGTCCCTCATTGATTCGGTTTACCTACCGGAGATGACCCCTAAAAATGTGTGAAGACATTGAAGACAATGGTGGTCTGTGAAGCTATTCACTTTGAAGACTATGACACGAGAAGACATCGAGTGAAGATTATGGAGCGTGAAGACTTAGCTATTTTGTTGTTTGTTTTCTTTGTTGTTGAGTCATAGGAACCACCGCACTGTTAAGTGGGGTCCAAGTGAACAAAGTCAGAGTGACTGAAGTGATGCTCAAACAAATCCTATGTCTTCGAGTGAAGACAATGAGTGCAAATCTTATCCAGAGTCGGATAAGTCAGCTTTACTTGTAGCCCAGGTCAAGCTGCCGCATGTGCTTGAAATCTGACCGTTGTGACACGTGTCAGTTCCTTAGTGACCCAGGGTGGCTATAAATAGCCCACCCCCTATACCATAAATTGGTGGCTGCTCAAAGTTAGTACACGGCTTTTGTCGTTTTGAGAGCAACCCACCTCCGAAGCCTTTGAGAGAGAATCCTTGTGAGGACAAAGCCCAAACCACCCAGAGCCCAAAGAGAGTTTGGCATCACTGAAGTCTTTATGTCCGCGTGATCTGAAGACTTGTTACACTTGAGGACTATGAATCCTCCAGCCGGTTCGGCGTCACGTTCTGAGCATCCAAGAGTCGTTGTGGATTATCGGTGAACGAAGTCTGTGAAGGTTTGGAAGTCTACCTTGAAGACTTACCAGAGTGATTGGGCGGGGACTAGGTGTCCTTAGCTCAAGGGGAATAAGGTGAAGACACGGTCTTCTGAGTTGAATCTCGGCCTCCCTAACCAGACGTACAGTCGTCACAGCAACTGGAACTGGTCGAACAAATCCCTGTCCTTCTGAAGCTACTGGTTCTATCTCTCACTTCTCTCTACTTACAGTTTGTCTTCGTGAAGTCATTGCATGCTTGCATTATCTGTTTGACTTCACTGAGTGACTACCTGTCTTGATTGGCATCATACTATCTCCCACCCTGATCTTTACTGCCTAGCTGTTAATAGTCTTCGTGCTTTCACTTCATTGAATACTTGACTATGGCTTGTCTAGTGTAGTCTACCTTCCGCTGCATGCGAATAGTGTTGTTTCTACTGTTTGTCTTCGAAACTCCCATGTTTTGAAGACTTTCATAAAAATCGCCAATTCACCCCCCCCCCTCTAGTCGATAACTAGCCCTTTCAATAAGAAACATGTATCTCATCTCTAACGGGTTCCCTAGACATCTCTTCAAGCCACTCCTTATCAAGTCCCTCATCAATTCCCTAGACATCTCTTCAAGCCACTCCTTATCAAATCCCTCATCAATTCCATTTGTAACCCAATCGAATTTATCATAAGCACCAAGATACAGAGCTTGGATGATCTTTGGATAAGGAACTCTTTTTCTTAGATTGGAACTAAAAGCATGATAATCCCTAGAGTCCAAGCCACGTATGGTTTCTTTATCATGGAGAATTTCTTCTATGGGAGGATCCTCAATTTTTTTATTGTAATGGAAAAAGATCTCTCTAGCTTCTCTAATCACGTAATCAAATTCTCACATAAGGATAATAGTAGCAATTTTCTTAGCCTTAGGATCATGAAAATTGGGAAGTTCATAAAACATCTTTTGCAAAGCAGGATGAACATGAAGGAATTCTCTTTCTAGCTTAACTACAAGCATGGCAATAGCATCCACATAAAAATTGGTTTTGTGAAGAATAGATCCTTGATCTAAAGGCATAACTCCCATGCAATCAAAGAATTCTTGACTAATATTCTTTTCGATAATGTTCCCATCACCCACATGATCGATCTTTGTTTTAAGATGACTAGGAGTTTCAGCATCCAGAGGATCATGATTAAGAACACAAGATTCAAATTTTTCCTCAAGATTTGTATTAATATTTTCAATAGCAAGCTTATCAGTTTTAGACATGATAATGCAAAAGCAATCTACCACACAACCAAGCAAAGGGTAAACGAATAAAAGGCAAACAGAAAGAAGGCGAATAAAAGGGAAAATATTTTTGTGTTTTTCTAAAAACATCTTAGAAGTGGGAGAGAGGAAAACGAGAGGCGAATGGCAAATAATGTAAATGCAAGAGATGAGAGTTTATGACAGGTACTTGGTAGGCTTCGTGTGTATCCTCCCCAGCAATGGCACCAGAAATTCTTCCTGCTACTTCTTGAGCTTGCATTGTTATTTCCCTTGAAGAGGAAAGGGTTATGCAGCAAAGTAGAGATAAGTATTTCCCTCAGTTAAGAACCAATGTATCAATCTAGTAGGAGGAACAAGCAAGTCTCCAATAGATGCACCTGCACAAACTAACAAACATTTGCACATAACGCAAAAAAAGGGGTTGTCAATACCTTCACGGTCACGAGCAAAAGTGAGATCTGATACAGATAGATATAAGCAAATAAAAAGTAAATAAAACTCAATGAGGTATTTTTGTATTTTTTGGTTTATAGATCTGAAAATAGATGATGGAAAAATAGACCCGAGGGCCATAGGTTTCACTAGAGGGTTCTCTCTTGAAAGAATACATATGGTGGGTGAACAAATTAGGTTGAGCAATTGATAGAAAAGCTCATAGTTATGACAATATCTAAGGAAATGATCATGAATATAGGCATCACGTCTGCGACAAGTAGACCAAAACGATTCTGCATAATCTACTATTACTCCACACATCGACCGACTCCTGCCTGCATCTAGAGTATTAAGTTCAAAAGAACAGAGTAACGCATTAAGCAAGATGGCATGATGTAGAGGGATAAACTCAAGCAATATGATATAAACACCATCTTTTTATCCTTAATGGAAACAATACAATGCGTGCATTGCTACCCCTGTTGTCACTGGGTGAGGACACCGCAAGATTGAAACCATCACAAAGCACATCACCCATGGCAGGATAGATCAATCTAATAGATAGGAGAGAAATACAAAACTATCTTAATCATGCATAAAAGAGTTCAGAGAAGACTCAAATAATATTCATAGATAATCTAATCATAAATCCACAATTCATCGGATCTCAACAAACACACCGCAAAAGAAGATTACATTGAATAGAACTCCAAGAACATCGAGGAGAACATTGTATTGAAGATCAAAGAGAGAAAAGAAGCCATCTAGCTACTAGCTATGGACCCGTAGGTCTATGGTAAACGACTCACACATCATCGGTAGGATAACAAGGTTGGTGTAGAGGCCCTTCATGATCGAATCCCCCTCCGACAAAGTACTGGAAAAGACCCCAAGATGGGATCTCACGAGGTCTGAGGCTTGCGACAGCGGAAAAGTATTTTTGTTGATGCTTCTGATGTAGAGGGAATATTTGAGAATATATAGTGCTAGAATCAGGGTTAGGAGGTCTACGAGGGGCCCACAAGCCTGAGGGGCATGCCCTCCTAGGGCATGCCCCTACAGCTTGTGGCCTCCCCATGGGTCTTCTGGCCTCCTCTCCTAGTCTTGTGGGTTTCTTCTAGTCCAAGAAAAATCACCATAAAGTTTTATTCCGTTTGGACTCTATTTGATATTCCTTTCTGAAAAAGTCAAAACAAGGAAAAAAACAACTGGCACTGAACACTAGGTTAATAGGTTAGTCCCAAGAAATGATATAAAATAGTACCAAAATGCATATAAAACATCCTAGATGGAGACGCATCATCCTCGAGAACGCCCGCTTATTATAAGAGAATGTCCTGGCTTGTCCTTTGCTATAAAAAGTATTGGCCACCTTGCTGCACCTTTGTTACTATTTCTACTTGTCACTTGTTACGAATTATCTTGCTATCAAACTATTTGTTACCGCTATTTTCAGTACTTGCAAAGAATACCTTGCTGAAACCCGCCTATCATTTCCTTCTGCTCCTCGTTGGGTTCGACATTCCCACTTATCGAAAGGACTATGATTGATCCCCTATACTTGTGGGTTATCAACAAGTACATTGGAGAAAATGGGAATTCCCCGGTCGAGGCTTAATCCCAATGGGATGACCTGCCATGGGGTGGTTCATGGCATGCGTGCCAAACCACTCGGGGAAGTTAACTTGTCAGTCGTATTCGATGATGAGAAGAACTTTCACAGGGAGTCCCTGTCCATTGAGGTGGTCAACTTCAAGAGTGGGTACCACGCCATCTTCGAGCAGTCAACATACGCGAAGTTTTTGGCCTTTCCATGCTACATGTACTTGAACCCTCAAATGTTGGGTCCCAAGGGTATTATTAGGGTCTCGGGTGAATCGAATCATGCAGAAGAGATTTCAAAGTTGAACGCTAGCATGGAAGACACAAGTGTTGTGGAAGTGGAGTTTGTCACATGCAAGCTTGTCATTGATCTGTCTGAGATGCCTATGGCAAAGAAACTGACTCCCAAGTTGTCCTTCCAGTCAACAACAGGCACAAAAATTATCCAAGTGCATCCTAGCGATCCCTCCAAGACGGCTAAGATTGTTGATGACCTAGACCCAAAATAGGAAAGCGAGCTTGTCAGCTTCCTTTGCGAGAATTGGTATATTTTGCATGGCAGCCATCTGACATACTGATACTTATAGAATAAACAGATAGCACTTTTGCACAAGTATCCCAATGAGTAATCATCCCAACAAAGAACAAAGGAGAGTATTTATGGAGGTGTTTCTATCACACACAAGGTGTCAAAATTCTTGTGTGAAGTACTGCTTGAGCTTCTGCAAATACTATTACTGTCCTCGGTGAACGATAAACTAAATATGCTAGTAAAAAGAGGATTTAAAGGTCTCTACTAAATAACTAATAAAAGTAAATAACAAGAGATTAAAATGTAAATGGTGTTTCCGACAATGAAGAGATTAGGTGCGGAGAGATTTTAGTTCATGGTAAGAATATATGAATTGTGTCACTGCGATAGTAATACCGGTTACCTTCTATTGTACTCATAGTATTTGGTATAAACTTTCTGTAGGTGGTTCTCTCTAGAGTCATGAAACTCCTCCACTAGGGGTTACATTTCATTCTATGGTCCTGCTTCTCCGTTGCCACAGAGTGGTCGTTTCCACAATTGAGGTCATAAGACCGGAATCAAGCATTAAGTTCACTGTTATCTCATATTGTCTTCGGTTCTCATAGATATCTCCACCTATCACGTCAGAGTTCATAGAGTTCATAAACAATATGTGTCACCTGTGTAGGTCTTGAGATCATGTTTCCTGGACCCTTAAATTGGACAACACACATAGAGTTCACCACAGTATAACAACATACTAAATAGATCATACTACTACAAATTCAAATGACGACATATAGGATAGGGACATATCAATCTTACCACTAACCTACATCTTCGACACCTGGGGGAATTACTCACACATCATAAGAGGGGAATCAATCACAACAGAGAAAAACCCATGAAAACCATATGGATAATATTGAGGGGATCCACAATGAGATGAATTGGTTCTCAAATAGTCAAGTAAGATAGAGTAGAGATTACAAGTTCCAATCCCTCTTACAATAGTGAAGGAGGTGATGATGATGATGGAGATGAAAGGACCAAAAACTACGATGATCCTTTTGAGCTCTTTAGATCCTCTCTTCTCCTATTTTGGATGGTGGCGGCGACTAGGGTTCTCTTCTCCCCATGGTCCCTTCATGAAAGTTGCTTGTAAAGACGAGGAGGGATTGTGGGTACTCCAAACGAGCGCTCACGGTCGTATGGAACGCCGTCTTTCACTCTGGTGCGCCTGTTGACAACGCTCTCTTCAGGAAAGTTGCTCCAATTGGCTTGATTTGCAGCAATCTCATTTGGTTTCCTTCCAAATATGATATTTCCTACCATCCAAAGGACAAAGTAGATTTTCCTCTCTTTTATTGGATTAGCATTAGAAATATTCAAAAATAAAAAAATCCAATGAAACCAAATGGAAATCACTATGAAAAACATCGCAAATTCTCGATACATCACATACCTGGAGTCCCAAGGGAGTTGGCTGAGCATCGACTGAACATGTATCCAGGAGCAAAATCCATCAAGTAGACTCTTAGTCGGTTTGTTGATCGTATGAGCCAGGCACTCAGATAGGAAATCATGAAGCTTTTGGTGGCAGGATTCATCTGAGAAGTAGAGCACTCGGTGTGGGTGGCGAACCCAGTTGTCATCACCAAAAATATTGGAACTTGTCATACCTGCATGGACTACAAGGATGTCAACCAAGTGTGCCCCAAGGACCATTTTCCTTTGCCTCGTATTGATCAGATTGTGGACTCCACAACTGGCTGCAAGAGATTGAGCTTTTGGATTCTTATTCTGGCTGTTATCAGATCAAGTTGAAGGAGACGTATCAACTGAAGGTTGCATTCATCACGCCATCGGAGTATTCTGCTATGTTACAATGCCTTTTGGTCTGAAAAATACTTGAGCCACATATCAGTGTACCATCTAGACTTGCCTGCACAAGCTAATTCCCTGCAGTGTTCAGGCTTATGTCAATGACATCATTGTGAAATCGGCTAAGGCCTCAAAAGAGTGTTGACACTGCTTCCAAACTTTCAGAGAGCACTATCCTTCATCATCAAAAGAGCTAAACCTAATTTGACAAGAAGGAACACAAACATGGGTTGATATTTTTTTTTTAAATCTCATAGTTTTCTCCACATGTACATATCCATCCTTTATATAGAAACTACACAGTAGGGCTTTCCTTACCGGAAATTCACTAGCGTGCTCGTCCGCGCCTGCTCACGGTATCGGGGATCGTCGATTCGCGATAGGATTAGGACGGGGAGTCGTAGTGGGCGCGTACAGATGGGATAATTAATGTGTATCTTGGTCAAACCCAACACCGTTTAGATGCCGTTAAGCGAAGCCCGTTTTAACTGCACGTATTGTCATGAGCGTCATGTTCGAACGGAACATGTTGTACTGTGCCGTCACGAGGGCGCTATCTGTACTTCCGACATTTCCGTATCCTACCGTATCGACGTACGTATCCGTTGCTTGGCCCACAAGTGCCATTTAATGCGCCGTTCCATTAGTCCGTGTTCGATTGGCCCATATACCGTGAGCACGTGCGCTCGTGAGCACCGTCGCCACGCTCCTTACTATTTTTGTAGATAAAAAAGAGTTCACACCTGGTCTGTAGATAACAAGATGCACACAACTCACAAAAAATCGCAAAACATATTGAAAAACGATGGCAACCTCAAATAAAGTCAATAAGAACATCTTAAGGTGATGGAGCGTCGTTCTGAAGACTTAAGCTTCATCCAAGTTGAGTGAACACGTCATTGCACTAGTCGCTCGCTCCACTTGCGTACATGCCAACATAACCAACTCTTAGTGCTCAAGTTATTGAAGTAAAGAACATGTACATGTACTTGACCATTGTGTGCATGAGTAAATAGCTTGCAATGGTGAATGCATTTTTCTCTTATGCAAATTTTCTTTCTCTTTGGTTTTGTATCAAAGACACTAGTACCTACGTTGGGCCCATTCCCTATGCTTCCTAATGGTGTTGCATGGGTCTAAACAAACCCAACATAATCTTCTAATTGGGCCAATTGATGGGCTATGATCCTTTGGTAAATGTTCTGGGAGCCCCAGCCACAAAGCATGCAATCAATGGATCTCCGAGACTCTCCGCCACTCCACGAGGTGCGGGTTCACGCCAGTCTAGTTTACTAAGGGTGGGGATACAAAGGCGGGATACAAGGAGGCGGTCAAATGGTGGAGGGTTCTTCAACGGGAGGAAGTGGAATGTCTAAACCTTAGAATACAAAAGCTATGTTACAATACATGGTACGAGTCCAGTTTATAGACTCTAGCAAACCAACACAAAGTTAGCATCGACTCGGGTAACAACTACTTGTTTGGTCGTCCCTCCGGACCTCAGACTTACACTACACCGAGCAACATGCATTGTTCGGAGAAGGATACCAGGATGAAGAGTGCCCTGGGCTTTGGTGAGCTCGACACTCATGGTGGGCTATTATGCGGAATAGAGTGGCGTAGTGTAAGAAATAGTGCACCATGAGTGCCAGGGTTTTGGTGAGGTTGGTGCTTGATGTTAGGGAGTTGCTAATAAGAGGACAAGGCGACGATGCATTTGACTTTATGTGACCCACCCTAGGGATGACTCCATGTCTACCCGTTGTGTTGACGCAAGGTCGTCGCAGACACACTCCCATAGAGTTCATGCATCTATATCTGTAAAAGTCTACGTGGAAGCATCTGTCTCGCGATAGGGATACGTACGTGTTTATATGGGTAATATGAAATTACGGGGACTGACATGAGATTAGTGATTTGTTTATAACAAGTCTATACAAGGAAACAACCCGAAATTACTGCATATAAAACAACTGCAACCCACACACGCACTTGAGATATTCACCACCCAAGCAGATTGCACAACAACAAACAGGTGGTCAACATGGTGTTGAAAGTCATGGAAATTGTCAAAAAAACATCATGTTTATTTTTAAGCAGATAAATCCATGAAAAATTGGTAAAATCGTCAATAAACATACATAGTACTTATAACGGCCAACAAAGAAAAACATACATAATACTTATAAGGGCGAACAAAGGCAAGACCCCTCCCCCCCCTACATGAGAGAATATAAGCTCTAATGGAGCACTAGACACACTAGTTGAGCAGGGGTAGGATAACCGATGACTTTTGCCCTTTTGACAAGCATCCCAAATCGAATCATTGCCTTCACTTGAGAAAGACAATTTATTATTTCTAAGAATCTTTCAAACCACTATAAAAGATGGATGCCAAAGACGCCTATGCCATCAGGGATATGCAGGTTTGCTTGCACTAAGAACCTGTTTTGACTCCCCTGAAAGCACATTTTGGAAGGGATAGAGGCCACCTACTCATTTTGTGAAGAAGAATTCTTCCCGTGCTCTGATCCTTAACATAAAAGGAAATTAGTACAAATCTCCACATAGGCATGATTATCAGCACTATCTTGCTTGAGACTTCGTATTGTGAGGGCCTCAGTTTAAGGTCGGGCATATGTGCCTCCGTTCTAAAAAAAAGCTACATGTTCCAGTCAACATGTGTAACCCCGTGTCCTAATATAGAACGAAGGGATGGTTCGAGCGTCCATGGCAGGAAAGGCCGGATTGGCCGTGGCACGAAGGGTCAGGATATTGTTTGATGACCTCGACGGGTTTTGTTTGTCGTTGTACTCCCTGAACCCTGAATCCTGAAACCTATTTTGATTTACAGTTTTGCTAGGTTGGTTTCGTTATGTCTTTTGATCTTGCATGAAGATTCGTACAAAGTTTTTCTCTTTTCTTCTTGTATACTATGTGACTTGACTGAGACTTGGTTAAACCTCAGTCGGCTGAGAATATATGTGTTGATCTATGAACCCTGAACCCACTTACGAAATACTCCCTCCGTTACTAAATATTTGTCTTTCTAGACATTTCAAATGACTACCACATACGGATGTATGTAGGCATATTTTAGAGTGTAGATTCACTCATTTTGTTTCGTATGTAGTCCCTTGTTGAAATCTCTAGAAAGACAAATATTTAGGAATGGATGGAGTATAATCTTCCTGTCTACTTTTTGCAAAGGTCTGACTTTTGACTTACATATGGAAAAATAATGTATACCTAATAATATGCAAGAATAGTTTTGACGAGCAAGACGGTCTTCAAGTCCTAGCTAGCATTACGCGTCTATACACACAAGTTGCATATCGTTACGCGTTGTAAGTCAAGATCACTGCAGAATTTTCCTGAAAAATTGCTGCACAAAATTAGACCTACTCATCAGCATATTGCAGCCATTGTTCTGAGACCACATCAAGGAGCAGACCACATCAAAGGAAGGAGGATGGAATTCTGAGAATTTTTGCGCCCCTGCCACCAGTTCTTCCTTTTTCAGTCCATCTTAGGAAGTTCGACCACACAGTCATACTATCGCACATAATCTAAATCCTAACTTGAGCTTCGATTCTAATCAGAATTTACTCCAGCTTTTCACTTGAGAAAGAACTCTGCAAACAGCAGAGAGTGCACAGAGAGCTAATTAAAAGCCTGATACGCCCTTGGAGCCGGGGATGTCGATCCACTGGAGCTGGAGCTCGACCTCCCCGCACTCGACGTTCCTCAGCCTGAGCACCACGTCCTGCTTCACCGTGCCCTCGGACAGGTAGATGGCGCTCTCCTCGGCGAGGCAGTTCTGCCGGTTGGGCACCAGCTTCTTCACCACGGTGTTGTCAGCGACGCCCTGCAGCTGGACCCTCATCCTCGCGGCCTCCACCAGCGGGCCGATGTCCAGCTCCGCGTTGCCCATCGGGTCGTCGAAGAATGTGTCCTTGTCGAACACGTCCTGAGAAGAACAAGAAGCAATGGGTTGTCAGGCAGCTGTCAGCCAGTTACCATTTCGTCTGCTTGTCTGTACACCGCGTTTCCAGAATGTTCAGCAATGGTACTTTCCTTTCCTTCCGTGCAAAGGCGTTGCATTCTGTTCCTTTTTTTCTCTCTTTTTTGCAGGGAGGAATTTATTGCGTTTCACGATTTGATTTACTAGGTAATTTCCTTTTTTTTGCGGGGTTACTAGTAATTTCCCAAAAACCAGTTAAATTTTTCGTGGCAGGAGAGAGAGAGAAGGGGGAAAGAGAATGAAACACATACCAGTTTGACAGGAATGGTGGGATCTTCAATGGAGAGGGTCAGCTCATCGTTCCACTCCGGATTGATACTCTTCCTTACCACTCGCGTCTTCAGCTTCTGCAAAATATTAAAGCGGAGGAGAATAATCAGGAGGAGAACACTCCAGAACGGGGACGCCGGAGAGGCGATTAATTCTTTCCAAAAGAGGACTAAAATTCGCGGAATTGACAGATCGACGGTGCATCTACACAGCGAGGGAAGGGGAAAAGAGAGGAGAGGAGACCGAGACGGAACGAACCTGCTTGCCCATGCGGACGACGACGTAGGGGTCGCTGGAGCGGAGGTCGCGGATGGCGAGGTTCACCCCGCGCGTCACCCGCACCTTCACCAGCCCGACCAGATGCCCCAGCATGGTGCTGCTCCTCCACTCCTCCTGCTTCGCGCTCGCGGTGGGTGATGAGAAACAAGAGTAATGGCGACTGACTGGTTGAGTCGAGTTGCAGGCAGGGGACGGCAGCCGTTGCTTTTCTCTCCACCCTCCGCCCCACCCCCCGCCCCTGCTAAATACTACTCCCCCGGGTGAGCGACGCCTGCTATGAGACAACGACAACGAGTGACCAGCTCCACCACCTGGAGCGCGTGGACTGTGCTCCAGTTTGCTACTATTACTAGTACTAGTAACGCTTTTTATCTCGCCGGGTGGATTCGCGTGGATGTCTCCATCGGAAAATACATTCCGTTGGGGGCGAAATAGTACATTTCTTCCCCTCAACTACTCCACAGTTGGTGCCCGCACTTCTCTCGTCCAGATTTGGTTGGGCTCACGAGAAACATCCCACTAGAAGCCTAGAGCGATCCTATCAAGATGCAAAGCAGAGTGTGGCTTTTGTCGAATTTGTCATCATCAAGAAGTAAAAATGGCCAGCAATCAATCAATCTGCCGGGAGCGAGCGAGTGGAGAACACGGCATTAGCATTTCTGAGTTGTCAATGGGCTTTTCAGGCCGATCGATCTGCCCCATCAGGCAAGTTTCGACGCGATTTCTTTTCAGCAGAAAGAAGGTGAGTTTCGACGTGATTCAAAAGTTCGCCGAAGCTGCACGTTCGGTGCGTCTGCGCTCACTCGTTTACATGCCTACCTTTTTCTGCATGACCATCCAGTCCGTCTTGACCGCGAGCAGAGCCGTTGAAGCAGCCAGCGACTTCTTCGGTTTGGATGTTATGTCGTGCAATCATGCCATTTTAGAATTGCTTAAGCTTTAAGGAAAAGTATACCAGTAGTAGTGTGGAGTAATAAATCGCTAGGCAGGAAAGGAAATAATGAAAAGTAACTTTGGCTGGCAAGCAAAAACCTCACGCATCGGGTAGAAACCAAATCGATCCGCTCTCCTCCGACTACAAGGCAGCAAAAGAGATTGATCGTGATTCTACGGTTGACACGCTCCTACGAGCATCTCAACATTTTTTTCCCCTGGATTGGAGAGTTAATCCATAAGTAGTCTTTTTCTCAAGAACTTTATCCATTTAAAATTGGAAGAGTTATCAGTCAAACCAGCTCGCTCCTACCCAAATTTGAGCAGTAGCAGGCAAGTTTCCTCATTTTGTCTCTTTCTCCCGCGTGCATTTCTTCCTTCTCCCGCCGCCACAAATGCCACCGCTGCCCTCTGACGCCCTGATCACCTCTAGAATGGATGCCCGAGTCCTCCCCACCCCCGCCATCCCTTGCCCCCATTGACGGCGATGCTAGATCCGCCGTTGGCCCCAGAAAAGCGATGGCAGGGCACCAAGGTGGCATGGCTCGCAGTGGTGTCCGAAAAGGGAGGCGGCGCTTGCCCAACGGGTACGTAGAGGCGGCGCTTGCCCAACGGTCAAGGAAATGGAGGTCAAGGAGACGAAGAAGAAGACAACAACCACTCCAACGCCATATTACCCCTCCCATCGATCGTACGCCATCTCACCCACCTTAGGCTACCCCGTGCCTCCTCTACCACCCCCTAAGAATGTTGATGTCGACGACGACGTTCATGCTTGTGAGTTGACATACACAACAACGGAGAGGTAACAATTTTTTATTTAATTTATTGGTGTTGCAATTCAAAACTAGTTCAAGAATCACGTGGTGCTCATATACGTTGATGATTTTTGCCACCATAGCATGCAAATTGAACCGGATTGTTGGAATTCATGATGGAGTTGGATCATAGCAACACCATTGGCTTCGACGACATTGGCGGGTAGCAGGCAATGGTTGGGGCCCTAAATACAACTTTCCATCTCCAACGATGACCATCAAATCACCCGTAAGGCCGTAACCGTCCGAACCGCGTGGTGCAGACGTGTTGTCCCATCCAGGGCAGGCCTATATCGATCCGCTCGAAGGTCCAGGCTTACTTTCTCTCGCAAACGGGAGACAGGCTAGGGGGCTTTGCAGACGTCCAGACAGCAGCCACGCCCGTTTCTGACCACCCTGCCCCACCCAAAACCTCCTCCTTCGCCCGCGCGCGTTCCCGCCCAGCGCCAGCTTCCCGCATTCATGCCCTCGTAGAGCGGCTGCTCCACATTGAAGCTGGCCCAGGGCGAACGCGACCTCTGACTGGCTCCGCCAATGAAGTGGCACGTCGGCAGAGGGCACTGCCCGCTGCACACCCGGCTGAACACGCCTTCTCTCCGCATTCAAAGGCCCCCCAGTACACCCACACGTGTGTCGAGAAACCTACTCCCGCCACATCCGCTCACGAGCGGGTCGGCATTAAACACAACGGCGGGCAAGCTCCTCCCGTCAACCCGCTATTTAAACGAGGCCAGACGTCGGGCAAGAATCGGGCCACAACTCTGCCCCATCTCCTAGTTGCACCATTTTCTCTACATTGTCTATGTCATCCCGCTAGCAGGAAGAGCAATTCTTCGGCATAAAAGCCGGTTGGGTGGTCCGCCGAGCCCGCCGGATACGAGCCAGACAACTCACTGCTCCACCTCCCTCGCCTATCCTGACGGAGAAAGTTGCCACCACGGGCCAGCGCGTGGTTCAGCAACTCACTGCTCCAAGCCAGCTCGCGGAGGAGTAGCGAGTTGCTCCAGGCAGGCATGCGGAGGAGCACGGCGGAATGGGCATCGTGGTTTCCATGGACGAGGCCAAACGTCATGGCATCCGTCGTCAACGTTGACGGAACAAACCATAGCTAAATGGGAGGCACTCTATGGCAATGTGGTCAACCGTTTGAGCCCTTGGAGGGGTAGGTTTATGTCTTCGGCAGCTAGGTTGATCCTCACTAATTCGAGCCTGTCCTCTCTCCCACTCTTTACAATGGGGATGTTCCTTCTCGCGGATGGAGTACATGCTAGACTTGATACTCCGCGCTCTCGGTTATTTTGGCAAGGAACCGGGACCAAACGCAAATACCACTTGGTGAAATGGGCTGCGGTGTGTAGACCAAAAAAAATCGGAGGCTTGGGTATTACGAACTCTAAGCTCATGAATGTTGCCTTGCTCACCAAGTGGTGGTGGCGCCTTGCCCAAAATGAGTCGGGACTTTGGGCAGACATCCTCCGGGAGAAATACTTCCCGGATGGAAATTTGCTCAAGGCAAAGCCCAACGGCTCAGCGCTTTGGAATGGGATTCAAGCGGTGAGACCGGCTTTCTTAGTTGGGGCTCAGTTCTGCGTTAATGATGGCAAGTCCACGAGGTTTTGGCTCGACAGTTGGTGGGGCCAATCACCGCTATGGAAATCACATCCAGAGCTGTACCAACTGGCCACGGACACCAACATTATGGTGGCCGACGCTCTAAGAGTCCACCCACCGGCAATCTCTTTCATTAGGTCGCTAGAGGCCATGGAGGCGGCTAGTTGGGTCGCGCTGGTGGCTGACATCGAAGGGCGAAACCGTAGTCTAGGGACGGACACTATTTCTTGGAATCTTACCTCCTCCCAGAAGTTTACGGTTAAGTCCCTTTATGATAAGTTCTCAGAGGGCACCGCACTAGACATGGCTAGGGGGCTATGGAAGGCCGGTATCCCTCTTAAAATCAAGATCTTTATGTGGCAAATGTTCCGCAACCGTCTACCGACCTCGGATAATGTGGCCAAACGATACGGGCCGACGGACGGAACATGTACCATTTGTGGTTTAGGGGAAAACGCAAACCATGTGTTCTTCGGTTGTTCTCTTGCTAGACTTGCGTGGAGTGCGGTTAGGGAGTCGATCAAGCAAAATTGGAACCCTCAGTCCAGAGATGACCTGCTTACCTTGCTCTCGTCACAGAAGGGAGCCAATGTAAGGGTAGTCTGGAGATGCGTTGGGGCGTTGCTTTGGTCGATCCGGAAAAAAATTACGATTGAACACAAGTTCCCGGCCCACCCAGCTGATATTATCTTCAAATGTCACATTTTTTACAGACATGGGTGTTGTTGGGGAAGAGGCGTGACGCGGATCGCATGAACGAGATTATGGAGCAGATCAAGCTGACTATGGTGAAGGCGAGTCAAGGCAATATGACAGCTTGAGTCTTTTGCATTGCACTAGATGCTATGCTCCGCTTTTGTGATCATAAACTGCTTGTTGCTTTATCTTAGCATATTCCGGGCCCCGGAGCCTGATGAACTGTTGACTTCTCGGTTTGTAAGGTTTAAAATATGTGTGGATGCTGCCTGGTGGCTTTATTAATTTAAAGCCGAACGCTCCTAGCGTCTCCGTCCCAAAAAAAATGTTGGCGGAACCACGCCCGGTTGGTGGAGAACGAAGTCGGCTACACGGAGATCGACGAGTCGGTGGCTAGCACGTCCACGTCCGCCGTCAACATTGAGGAAAAGTAGAACATGGGATGTCGCCGCCGCTTTGGTCCTAGGAGAGCCACTGCCGGCGTGTTGCCGGCTTGCACAGCCGATGACTTGCCCAGTTTAGCATAGACCATCGCTGACCCCGCCTTGGCTTCATTGAAACGGAGGAGCCCCCCTTCACGTCCGGTTGAAGACAAAGGGAACCTCCTCGGCTGGCTGTAGACTAGTGTAGTGTATCTGTGTCATGGGAATGGAGCTCCGCGCGGCTGGACGTGCACATAATATTGCCATTTTGTTAAAATGTGTCCAAAATGTATATGTTTTCATTTGGTTTGTATGAAATCCGCTGTGTTTGCATGAATTTCATTCGATTTGTTTAAAAAGTGTTTAAAATGTATGCGGGTAGTGTTGGATGGCTGGCTTCGGCATCCATGTCCGCGGGCGGATGCCTGAGCAATTTGCTGGTCAACGGTGGAGATGCCCTTATCCACTCCTCACCAAGTACTCTCTCTGTTTTTATTTAGTCCACGTATTAGCTTTGGTCAAAGTCAAGCTTTATAAACTTTAACAACAAAAATATTAACATATACAATAACAAATCAATACCATTGAATTTATTACTGAATGCACTTTCATGATTTGTTATGGTAAATATTCATATTTTTTTCTATAAACTTGATCAAACTTTCCGAAGATTGACTTCAGGCAAAATACAGAATAAATAAAAATAGAGGGAGTACAACTTCTACCCACTCCTCAGCAATAGATCCAACGGACCAAAGAAAGATCCAACGAACGTTTGGTTGCTGCTGTGATGCAGGTTTGATCCGGTCGCTGACCGTCTTGGGGCGGGCAGCGGGCAGTGGATGGAGCAGTAATAAATGGACGACGCACGCTTGTGTGTGGTCTAGCAGTGAGTTTTTTTTTTTTGTGTGGTCTAGCTGTGAGTTGAGGCGGCTGGAGCAAAGGTGGGAGGGATCCACACGTGGCTGCAGCACGCATGTGGCCGGCCGGCCGGCTCGAAAGAGTAGAATGAGAGCTGACTGTTTCCAACCTTTCCCAGTCTATGCTGTCTCGACGGCCACGGGGACGGGGTGGTTGGCTGGCACTGGCATTGAGCAGGAGCTATCGCGTTCTCGCCGGAAGCTGTAGGGCACTGCCAAGATGAAGCATCAGAATGGAAGGTTGTGCCGGCCGATATCTCGAATCTCGCAAGGGCGATGATGCATAATCTTCGAGGGAATTGTCACTAACGTGTCCTTCCTAAACACACAAAAAGTTGACACTGGGTTGATGAGGATATATGTACAGTAGTACTGCTGGCCCACCCTGGCCAAATGGGCTAGGTCCGCCACTCTAAAGTATTGATTCTTTTTTGAAAATTACTGAAGTTGTGAGTATATTTCAAGATCTTATATTAGTTTATGGAGGGAGTATATTCAAAAGACCCTCGCATTTTTAGTACTATCATAAATTTTGGTCCATGCGAAAAAAAGGGTCAAAAGCCTGAGAAATATTTATGAGTGTCCTTTGGACGCTTGCTTTCAATAAGTGGGGCTCGTTTTCTGAGTCAGCCCGCGGGTTGCCTCAAAAAAAAAAAAACTGGATGACTTTCGGCAGCGACGCGAGCAATGACGTCGGTGATACCCCTTCTTTCATCAGTCGTACTCGCATCTGCATAGACTTCGGCACAGTTCAACCAACAGCAGCAAAGGGAAGCAAATAAAAGAAACGGAGATGACATTTGCAACTGTATATATATTTTCATGTGCTTTTTTACAATATGGAGTATGTTAGAGCATCTCCAGCCGTTCGGCCCGCCAGGGCGCCGAAAAACTGCGGCCTGGGGGCGAGCCGGCGCTAGTCCGCCCCCTGGGGTCGGCCTACCTCCCAGTCACGCCACCAGCCGCCGCCCCCTAGCCACGGCAAATTCAAACATAGTGTTCCCGCGCCCAAAATAAACGCCACAATCCGGCGATCAAGCGGCCAGTAGATCGGCGGCCGAATAAAAAGTTCGGCGTACAAAAAGCAGAAAAGGGCGGAAGCGCGCATTAGGCGTCGAGGTCGGCCTCCGGCGTCGGCGGAGTTGGCGTGCGCGGGCTTGACGGAGCCTCTGTGCTTGGCGGCGTGGCTTCTGTGCTGCGGGCAGTCTCGGCGGCATCAGCGGTCGGGCTTGGCGGCGGCGGCGGCGTGCGCGACGTGGGTGTCGTGGGCGTAGGCGGCGGCGTCGAGGGAAGCTGGTTCAGGACGAGGCCACGCTCCGCCATGTACCACGCCTTGACCGCCTCGTCGGTGCTCTGGAGCATGTCCGTCCTACCCAGCAGGAAAGCCAGGTCGGTGTTCCTCTTCTTCGCGGCGACATTGGTCCGGAGTAGGTCGAGCTTGACGGCGTTGGTCGACATCAACGCCGACCACCGCGCCTCGGTCTTCTCTTCACGAAGGGCGGCCCGGACCTGTGCGTCGGCGAGGCAGTGCTCGATGGACTCCTGCACGCGAGCTATGGCCGCGTCGGCGTGTTTCCCCTTCTTGGCACCTTTGTTGCCGTCCGGCCGCCCATCTGACGCACCCGGAGTCGGCTCGTCAGGCTTGTAGGTCTCCTTGGCCTTCTTGAGAGTGCGCCGGACTTCCACCCACTTGTCGCACTTGTCAATGCGCTTGTAGACGTGGAGGTACTTGAACTCGGTGTCGTTGTTGCCCTGCCTATACAGGCCAAACATACGCAACAACTGCGCGGGGACGAACAAACAGTTGGCGGCTGCACGGCGAAAAGAGGCGGGAGACCGGCGTGGCATGCCTGATCCTCAATGCTGGCACCGCTCTCCGGGCGACCGACGACCTCCTCGACGACCCCATGCCATTTGTTGCACGCCCTCTGGATACACCCCCAATCAACGGCGGAGCTATGTAGAGGTATGAGGGGGCTGTGGCCCCCCCAGCCCAAATAGGAACTTTTTTTTACTAGGTATTACTAATGTAAGTAATGGGCTAATGGCCCATCAGACCATCGTGCACGCACGCGCACCGCAGGCTGAGAGCCAGCGTAACATGCTTCCGTCCACTGTCCGCCTCTATTCCCTGTTCGGCCATTCCACAACCACGCTCGCCTCCAGCCACCAGTCAACCTGCCGCCATGCCGCCGCACTCGCTCGACGCGGCGGCGTCGACTAGAAGCTCGCCCTGATCCGCGCACGCCGCCGTCGAACATCCCGGCGCCGAGGAGGGAGGAACAAGGGCATCGTCGTGGGGCGACGGCTGCTCTTCGCCACTGGCCTCGCGGGTCTGGTGGTCGTCCACATCGGACGGCCGGCCGGCCGGCCACTCCTCCGGTCCTCCCCGTACGAATTTGTAAGTGCTCCATGCGGCTGCGCCCACAACTGTTGGAAACTTGCAATTTGGATCCCCCGTCCGTGTGATCTGTACGAGTAGGATAGTGAAACTGGGGAAACTGGGGCAGCACCAAAATTTGTTATTTTTGTTGCTTCCTGTAGGAGTTTGATCAGTCATATAGCAATTAGTATGCCTATTCATCTGATCTAACTCGGGATTTTTTGTGTTTGCATCACATATTTGTATTTGATCTCAAAACGGGATTAGATTGATCAAGTGACCATGGTTAATGGCAGCAGCGGCAACATTCAGTAGTACTTCAAAAGACAAACGACAGATCAACAAGATGCAGTACCAGAAGATCCTCCACCAGCGCAACCTTTACCTCTGCTTCTTGAATTGGAACAAATAATCCAGTTCCTCTTCCTGTTGTGTTTTGAGGTATGGAATTCTTGGAGCGAGATCCTGCATTGCGACCACAAATTTGTAGTTGTTGGTTTGCTCAGAGAATGTCTTTGAAGTTTGAGGGATGAGCAGTATATCCATGTAGAGAAGTCGTATATTTTGGTGTAGTTAGCTCCTTATGATGTATATATTGCTAATCATACATGTATTTTGCGACCAATATGGGTAATATAAGTATAAATTTGCCTGGAGGCTAAAAGTTCTGGTTTGTTATAGTTGGTTAAAAAAAAATTCTCTTTGGCCCCCCCATAGGTTTTTGTCAAGCTCCGCCACTGCCCCCAATGGTTCGCCATCGCCTTCGACCCACGCTGCATGTAGACGCCTTTGAAGTAGGGGTCGACGAGCTTGCGTTCGTCGAACTCGGCCTTGATGCGCGCCCACTACGTCTCGATGCTCTGGTTCGCGCCGGTGGTCGGGTCGAGGCAGACGACTTTCCATGCTTCGGCAGGCATTCCTCCTCTTTGGACGCCCACTTGACGCGCGGCTCTGGCCTGGCCGCCACCTTCTTCTTCTTGCTCCTCCTCGTCCTCCTCATCCTGCTCCTCCTGCTCCTCGTTGCCGTAGACGTAGCCGAGCTCGCCGTCCATGCCGCCGCTGAGATCTACCGTCTCGTCCGCGGTGAACCCGGGAGACGCGGCGGCTGTGGCCGAACCTTCCGCGATGATGTCGTCCATGTCGGCCTCGGTCTCGTCGGCGTCGCCGAGGTGAGAGAAGGGCAGCGCGCAACGGCGGAGAGGGGGCGTCGGGGAGGACACATACGCGGGCGGCGAGTAGTTGTATGGAGGGTATTGCACGCTGGTGAGGACGGGCGAGGGCGTGCGCTTGGCGGGGTGGCCATGGGGGAAGGTGACGTTTGGGTTGAACCCACCGTGCGCGTCCCCGTCGGCGTAGCCCGGCGACCCCCATGGCTGCGGCGTCGGAGACCCGACGCCTTGTTGGCCCCAGGGTGCGTACTGTGCGTGGTTGCCGGGGGGATTCATCATCCCCGTGCGGGTCGCCTCGGCCTCGGCCTGGTCAGCGGCAGCAGCACCCGCAGCCGCGCGCGCCGCGTTGTCACGAGCCTTCTTGGCGAGGGCCCTGTTCTGCCGGTCGGCGGTGACGGCCTCCCGTCGCTGTACTTCCACCCGCCATTCGGCGTTTGACATGCCCGGCGGCTTGGACGGCGGCGCCCTCAGCTTCCTCTGCTTCGGCTGGGCGACAGAGGTGGTCGCGGTCGCCGCGGCGCGGGGGACGACGTACTTCTTCGGTGGCATGGCGGCCGGCTGGGAGGCGAGCGGGAGGGAGAATGGCGGGAGGAAAGGAGCAAATGGGAGGGGAGTGGGGAAAAGCGGGGAATGAACGACGGAAAGAGGCGCTCGACTCGCCGACAGGGCGGACCCATGCGTCCTTTTTGCTTGTGCCGGCGCCCCCTGGCGCCCCCCGGGGCGCCGGGTTCTGCCTGGGTCCGCCGGCACCAATTTCGGCCCGAACCGGCGAAAAACGGGCTTCTGGGGGCGACTGGGCCGTTCTTTCGGCGCCGGCGCGGAAAAAACGCCTAGGAAGGGCCTGTTGGGAGCGCGGCTGGAGATGCTCTTGACTCCCTCCGTTCCAAAAAGTGTCGTGGTTTTAGCAGCAAAGGGAAACAAATAAAAGAAACTGAGATGGCATTTACTAACGGAGGGAGTACACTTGCACATGCAGCTCATCCGCAGAGAGACACGGGCAAAGTGTAGGAGGGCCAGTATAATTTACAGAAAATTGAAAGGAACAAGAATACTTGGCTTGGGTTGATGTAGGCTACTAGAGTAGCTTTTTATACTTCGTCTTTTGGCGCTTCGAACTAGTCCTCTAAGTTCTTCATATATTCTTTCGACAAGTTCGAATTCATTACGAATGCTTGCTCTTCTACCAGAGAGTTCCCTGACTGAATCAATGCATCCAGCGTTGGCTGATGAAAACATAAATCATATCAGGGTGTTAGACAGAGATTGGTTTCTCAACGGAGGAACGGACAGCCAATCCAACCACGGTGATATTTAAAGAACTGATACGAGAATGGCACCAAAAAATACTGTTGGTGCATTGCTTGAAATGAAATTTAAATACCTTCGGAGGGATAAATGTTGGAAGCTTCTCTCTGTTCTTCCGCTTGAGAAGCTTTTCACCTAGTTGCTCATAACCACCAATGTCATTTACCCACTGCAACACAATGGGGAAAATGAAAAATATTATTTAGCCATTTCTTGAGAACAGTTTCAAAGCATGATATATCATTTAATTAGGTAGTTTCTGAAGAATATTTTCAGAAGATACACCAAATGCACATTTGGAGATGCCATCTCGAAATGCTTCTGTTGTTGCATACCCAACATGACTCTCGTCTACTTCAATGAAAAACAAGTATGTGCATCAACTCCAATAAATGGGAGCATGTTCTGCAGCCTGAAACTATATAAAGACAACCCTTTTGCACACAGACAACAGGAGGTGGAAACATTTTCTAAAATCGATTATAAGAATATTACAATGGATCTCTTCATATTATTAGAACTCATACCAGATGCCCTAAATCAAAATAAGTACCTGCAAGATAGCCTGGTCATATGTCCTGGATCTCAAAGCTCCATAAAAGTCGAGAGCTGCAACAAGTTTAGTCGTACTTGAATAAGTTTTTCAAATGTAGAAGCGAAAATATGTACAAACTTCCCACAGAGAGAAAGAATAGCGAAGCTAGGTGAAACGCAATTTCAACCAATAACTAAAGACACAACTCACACAACGTAACAGAACTTAAAAAGGAGAAGGGGGTATTTTTCAGAGAATAATAGTTCTGCTATAATCTAGACTAGTGGATCATCATAACAAAACGTAATTGCTCGTTGTACAGATTCTAGACTGATTATCAGGGCCACTCTGCAACCTTCTTTTTTTGTGATATAAGCGAATCACATGATTCATAAATACCAAAATCTTTCTCCTTCCCTTGTATGCTCACATCCCATGGCTATGACAATATAAGAAAATAACCATTTTTCCCGAAGACGTCCAATTTACAAGTTTTTTTAAAACAACAGAAATTATTGCTACGGCTATTAATCTGCATTAAAGAACTGAAGAGTAATCATTCTTATGTATATGTGAAAAATAATTTCGCTTATCAAGCCCTAACTTATATGTTAGCAAACAACAAGGCAAATATTTGAAGCACAAAATAACGTGGGTGACCTTAGCACTGCATATTCCACTACCAGATAAGCCTCATATGCTGCAAACTAGAAGTTACAGTTTTGGTGAAACGAGTACCTTGATTTGGAAATGTATCTATAATGCTTGAAACTTCCTCAAAAGATAACCCATCCTTTGTATACATACGGTGAACAATGTTAATTATATCTTCACGGGTGGGCTGCCTGTTAAGCACAAATGATCAGACATCAAGTACCAAGGTTCAAAATATCCCTAGTTGGTGCATGGAAGTAGCATGAAACTACATATAATTAACAGAAAAGACTGAAAGAATATAAAATCGGTGGTAATCTTCAAACCAAGACAATCTCTGAAGTAGAGAGTTGAATAAAGAAACAATTTACTTTTTGTAGTGTCAAGTAATGCCAAGAAGAACATAGCGTACGTGGGCGATAGTACACAAAGTTATAACGAAAATGAAATAGCGCAGTTCAAAATTTTCAGTTTGTCAACAAGATTGCTTCAGATGCAGGGACAAACATACCAGTAGAACTTTTCCATCCTCCCATCACGAATCAAAGGAGCATATAGTGTTGAAAAATCATTTCCAGTTGCTATTATTGGAATTCTGTGTGTTATATCAGATTCTCTCCATTTCTGCCCGATACTAACCCTGTTAGGATTATCTGCCAAGTTCATCAATGTTCCAACCACGATTTGATTATTGACCGTCATTTGTGTGTGTCCTGGCAACAACAGTAACATATAGTAAGTAAGGTTTTTCCTACTATAAATGTTGATATGTTTGAAAGATAAACTCTAATATTAATCAATCACATACAAATAAGGTTTATTTTTGCAAAAAAAAACTTTGCACACAAAGAATAAATCAAGTATCATAGCACCTGATGAAAAATCATAATAATAGACATCCAGGCTCGGCATAATCAACAATCCCATCAAAGTATGCTCAATAAATGGCTTACCAAATCTTCCAAGACCAGCATCTAGGTCATTGATCATTAGACAGCTCATTTTCCCCTATACCATCAAAAACTTGTGAAACATGATCTTGTAAGGAAAAAAATATCACAAGAATCATTGGAAACATTAGCGTAATAATTCGGTAGTGGTACAGAAGAGTAAATCACTACGGAGCACGTGAGATTCTCAGCAGAAGTAAGCCTCAAGCCATGGAAACATTTTTATCATCGCAAGATATAAACACATTGAAGTAGACGATGGAATACTTTATTATTAAGATGATAAAAGAGTAACAAGTACCATCTTTGGTAGTTCAGGGCCTTTTCACTATCACCACAATCTTGGGCTAGCAGTTTTTATCTAAATAGTTTTTATTATTTCAATACACCCCCGCTTCTCTCGCGCGACCGCGCCGCCCCCCCCCCCCCCCCCCGGGCGACCGGCCGCGCGTCGGGCCTCCTCCCTCCAGGCTCCCCCCTTCCTTCTTCCTTCTCGCCGCCGGCGCCGGCGCCCGCGGCCGGCTTGGCCCTGGGGCTGCTGGTGGCGGGGGCCTCCTGGCCCTTCCCCTCCCGGTCGCTCTCCGGCGCGGGCGGAGCGGCTCCGGGGGGTGCATCTAGGCAGCGGCGGTCTGGCGTGGCGGCGGGGCTCCGTGGCAAATGCAGGCCAGCAACTGGTCGGCGGCGCCGCCGTTGGCGGCAGGGCGGCGTGGCGGCGGGATCTGGTGTCGTCCGCTCGGCCCAGGTCTGGGCCCTTCGGGCCCCATCTAGGCCTGGGCGGGCCGGCGGTGGGGATGGCTCCGGTGTGGCTTCTGGGAGGCGGGGGAGATGCGACGCGTGGCTGGGTGCCGGCGGCGACGACGCCGGCCTGCTGCATCGCGGCCGGCGGGGCTTAATGGGCCCGCTTCGGGCCTGGCTGGGCCAGGGGTGGCCCGGCATGCCCCGCTGCCGCGTCCGGACGGCTACCGCGACGGTGCCGGAGGCACGGGCCTCCTGCACAACGGCGGTGGAGGTGGTTCCCTCTTGCTCGGCGTCGATGTTGCTGCTCCTGTCGTGGTGAGCTTCTCTCCGGTCCTCTTGGCCTCGTGGTGGTGTTCGTAGTGAGGCGGCGTGGGTGGCGGCGCTACTGCGTTGGCGCATGGTGATGGGCGGCGGTTTGGCGGTCGGTTCCGTTCGGTTGGGCGGTTGGGGTTGGACTGCGGGAGAAATCCCTGCCGGCTTCGGCCCCGACGCGGTGACACCTGCGGGTGCCACCATTCCTCCCTGGAGGGTGTCGGTGGTAGCCACCCCCCACCTCCCTCCGCGTGCACGGGGAAACCTGAGGACTCGTCCGGGCAGCGGCGTCGTCAGCGTCGCATCCCTTCTTGGAGGTGCTGCTTGGTACGCGGCGGATCGGAGCCTCGGTATGTGGTGTTTTGTTTTCGGTGGGCACCGCGGTGGCGGGTCATCCGCGCTTTGCCAAGCTGCCGTGGTTGGCATGTGTTTCTTCTTCTTTTTCTCTTGGTGTGTAGTGCTGCTCGCCACAACGTTATCTGTACTCGGTGTTGGTTGCTTTGGAATACAAAGCGGGGGGAAACCCTTTTTCGGCATTATTTCAATACGGGGAATCACTGGGTAGCTCAATAGTAGGACACACGATGGTGCTACCAAGCAATCCAAGACTGAATCCCACCTTCCTCATAAGAATATGTTGGGGGTGCTAGTGCCCCTGGGTCTCTTCTTTTTTCTAGTTTGGACTAAACGTCAACATATGTAAATGATCAACTACTGTATGTTGATGCATAAGTTTACAAATTATTAAAAATACTGTTCTCTTGCATGCTCACTAGTCACTTCTCGGAAAACTGAATCTGAAAGCAGGTTATGAAATTGAGTAGCTGAATACACCTTCTTACTTGGTTTTGAACTACTTGAGAGGCCGTTCTGTATCGATCACGTATAAGCCTTCCAGGTTCTCCTGCAATACGAGCAGAAAAAAAATCTGAGCAACTAACCATCCCCTATCATAACTACCATAACTGCAAAAGAGCAAGCAATTCTTATTTTGTCTATGGACTAGATCTGGCAGAACATAGTAGTAACTTGACTTTGGAGCAGACTTTAGGAACTGATAATTCCTTTCATAACTAATATAAGCAGACCTTTCATTGAGCAAGGTCAAACTTAACCAATCTGAACAGACATGCTAGTTTCTTTTTTTTCTGAAAATAAGCAAGAAACTCGATTGCAAATTCGTCCCAGGCTGGCTTTCAGCACTAGAAAGTGCCCCAAGCACTAAGGTGGGTCTCAGTTTTTAATCTGAACACTAGCAATCTGGGAAACATAAACATATGGCAGAGTAAATAAAGCATACAAGCATAAAATAGTTCCGCTGTTTCTTGACCTGCTCTCTCAGATTCGAGTTCTCCAGCAGACATAATAACAGGCTCAACACCCATTGCTTTAAATATAAGTTCAGTCTGGAATGTTTTCCCTTGACCCTTGCCACCCCAGACACCTGCATGGCGCAATATTGCTCAAGATCATTAAATGGTAAAGCATGACACTGAATCACACTACATGTTTGTTTTTTCATATTACAATCACGCACACAGAAACAAAAGAAGTAGAGTATGCTACCAAGTATAAGGGGAATCTTGATATTAAGATTATTTGCAAGGAAGTTCTTTACAATGTGGACCGCTGCAAACAATAAACAGTCCTTTAGAATATGTACCTGCAGAAAAAGATAAAAAAGAAGTGTTAAGCACACATCGGCCACTTCTGAAAACTGTACGAAATATTGTCACTCGACTCTTGAAATATCATGCAAAAGTCAAAATTGGATGCTTCATTGTTTTGGGGCTTTTAAACATTTACCTCTCAGGGGCCTAGATATTAAGTAGGATGAGGTTAGCAGTCACTACTACTGTACATGTACGATTTGGTGATATTCATCCGCTGTGCACATCGTATGCCATTGTTTTACAGTTCAACTAAAACACATCTAGCCTAGTGAGTTGATTACTGTATGTTATCATTCATAGATACCAATAAAGGTACATTCGGTTATCGCCACACCCTTGCATAAAAGCATACTGAAAGGGCTGTGTAAAGTTGGTAACCAGACTCTCTCCCCAAAAAAGAAGTTAGTAACCAGACCTTTGGCAGATTTGAACTGTTGAGTTTCATGTCTACTATAAGGATACTATAATACACATTGTATATGTAGATTCAGATTCAAATGCAATGCATTTTGTGAAATGCTGAGATTATAATACCTGATTATAAGAATGCTGACTTCCTTATACATTGAACTGCTTACCAACTTTATCCTGTAACACAACGAATCTGCAGTGTCAAATCTCCGACAATCAGATGCTGACATAACAGTACGGATGAGGATGATTTAAGAAAACCAGAGCAGCTGTATATGAATTAAAAACAAACTCACGAGGAAGGCAGGCGCGATGTAGTAATCTCCCTGCAGATACTCAAATTTCCTCGTCGCCTTCTGGCGGTAATCGAACACAATATCCGCTGCAGCCACATTGCACAAGGAATTTGTCAACAACAAAAAAAGAACATCTCAGATTCTTCAATTCCATTCATTATTTTGCTCACTGCTGAACTACACAGAAATGTACTGTTCTGAATTATGAAAAGTGATCACAGATAGCTCTATCAAATAGCAATGGGCACTGGAGAGCGTACAGTCTCTTCCGAGGAATTTGCCGACGAAGAGGTCGTCGACGATGCCGCTTCGGGCGCCGACGGCGATGTTCATGTTGTCGGCTTCCTTCCCGAGGCGGTAGAGGTAGTCGTCTCCCTGACCATCCGTGGCCTCCCACGAGGACTGCTTCGAAAGCCTCCTCCCGCGCCCCTCTTCCCCATCCTCCGCCTCCTCCTCGCCGCCGGCCGTGGGCTGGGGAGAAGCAGAGGAGGAGGAGCAGAGAACGGACGGGAAGGCGGGGCAGATGCGTCCTCGGTTGGGGGTTCTGAGGTTGAAGCAGCCGGGGCTGGGGCGAGCGGGGAGGAGGATGTGGTGGCGGTGGCAGCGCGAAGCGGCGGCGAGGGAGGTGGCGGCCATGGCGGGGAACGCTGCGCCGCGTGTGTGATCGGGGGCTGTTTGCGGGTGGTCCCGTACGGCGAGGGCCGCTGGGGTCTTATCGGCAACGGTCGCTCAGGAATACGTCAGTAAATCCTGAACGCTCGGATTTTAAGACATCCTGAACGTTTTTCTATGGCAAGTTGGCAACTTAGTTGATGTAAGGTGGCAAGTTTACTTGTTAAGACATGGTAAATTTGTTTCTGTTTGTTTTTTTTTCAGAAAATTACTATGTTTGCCAACCTCGCTTAAAGTTGCCTAAAAAATGTTCGGGTTGTCATGCTTAAAATCCGAACGTTCAGGATTTATCATTTTTGAATAATTATACTATGGACCCTGCTAACTTTCGAACAGTCACTGAATTGTAGTAGATCTGAACAAATACTTATACTAGGTAATCACACAACAATTCCTTTTCTAGCAGATGGAGCGCATGCGTTAACAATGATTACATGCGTGCATGCAAAATAAAAGACAAAATAGATTATGTCAGCAAAGATTCTTTTTATTTTGAAACTTTAAAATATTTGGTAGCTCAAACCATCGCTTCGATTCAAAATCCGTTTTCACGTAAAAAAAATCATCGCGACTAGATCTTTGAAACTAGATTGTTTCGACAAACTCTATTTTTCAGATCAAAAGTTACCATGACATTAGTACGTGAACTATCACACCCGCAATACGTACTTACCATGGTGTTTAGACTGAAGTTATCGAGCTATGTTTCAACTTTTTCTTGTGCGTCAAAAGTTACCACAATATTTGTAAGTAACTTATTAGGTCAGCAATACGCCACCGTCTACAACCGGGTGTCATGCTTGGGCCGTGAGGTGAGATCCAAGTGCCGACACGACATGAACCGCTTATAAACGAGACTTTACGGGTCGTGCCAAGCCAGACCTGTTTAGGCGTGTGTCGTATCGTGTCGTGCCTGGGTCTGCATATTGGCCACCTATGATCAGGTTTGTGGTGCAGTAAAATAACATGTGACTTTATGATCAGATTATCCATTAATACTATTTGAGTCTTTTTTGAACTCTTTTATGCATGATTATTATTGCTTTGCATTTCTCTCCGATCTATTGATTTGGATTGGCCAAATAGATTGATTTTTTCTTGCAATAGGAGATGTGCTTTGTAATGGGTTCAATATTGCGGTGATCTATATCCTAATGACAGAAAGGGACAAGACATGTATTTGTATTTTTTTGAGGGAAAGTAAATTTCATTAATCAAACTAGGTGATTACAATCAGATACTACAATGCTAGCTATCTCAACAGGTGCGTTACGAAGCCAACATGCGGTTCATTGTTACGAACTACCCATACCTGCAAGGGTGTGGCTGGCCGCATTTGCATGTCGACTAATCTTAGCTAGACTTACGTTCCTTTCGTGAGTCAGCATCCTTCTGATCTCACTAATACGATGTGTATACTTGGACTTATTGATGCCACTAATATGATGTGTATACTTGGACTTATTGATGCCACTCGCACGGATCATCTGCAACATTTCATCGTAGTCTGTCTCCACAACCAACTGGACATGTATTTGTATTGTTGCCATTAAGAATAAAAAGATGGAGTTTATTCATGCGTGATTTTACTTTGTATATATCATGTCATCTTACTTAAGGCGTTACTCCGTTCTTTATGAACATAATACTCTAGATGAATGATGGATAACGGTCGATGTGTGGAGTAATAGTAGTAGATGCAGACAAGAGTTGGTCTACTTGTCTCGGACGTGATGTCTATATACATGATCATTGCCTTATATATCGTCATGATTATTCGACTTTCTATCAATTGCCCAACGGTAATTTGTTTACCTACCGTATGCTATTTTCAAGAGAGAAGCCACTAGTGAAAATTATGGCCCCCAGGTCTTACTTTTATCATATATTAAAATCAAAAACACTTTGCTGCAATTTATTTTATTTTGTGTTTTATTTATCTATCTATCTATCACTACGAGATTTGATCTTTGCAATTGACCGTCGAGGGATTGACAACGCCTTGTTTGCACTGGGTGCAAGTATTTGTTATTTTGTGTGTAGTTACTGCTAAAGAGGTGTTGCTTGGTTCTCCTACTGGATTGATAACCTTGGTTCTTAACTGAGGGAAATGCTTATCTCTACTATACTGCATCATCCTTCCTCTTCAGGGAAATCCCAACGCAGCTCACAAGTAGCACACTTCGGAAAGTTATGTGATATAGACGGTTGCAATAGTGAGAAGATCACCTTTTAACTTGATATTTTCAGCGAGAGATCACCCTAATAATTGACTCATGCGCAATCAAAGGGTTAAAAAAATGATAAACATCTCAGGCAATTCATAATAGTCGGATGTGGTATAGCCCTGGGCACCGACAAGTCTTCATGGTTCTCTTGAATCTTCAGTCAAAACATCGCCATGGCAGCAGAAAAATCATTGTCGTGGCAGCCATTTAAAAAACATTGCCGTGGCGGCAATTTTAGAAAATGTTGCCGTGGCGACTGTTTCAAAAACGATGTCGTGGCACCAATTCCAAGAAACATTGTTGTGGCACTAAAAATTTCAGCCCTCCTCCTATGCCTGGTACACCTTCTCCAGACCGAGGTCCTCCGTGTACACTTGCCACCATCACCTGTAACTTGTAGGCTATATCTACATCTATTACATTAACGTGGCAATCCTGTGGCTCCAGCCATCATGCCGTGACGCGCAAGCCACTTAACGTTACAACATATAACCATCTCATACATAAACTCATTATCATAATGAAGGTTATACCACATCACATGCAAACGTGCAAAACCAAGTTAGACGTTCTTGAATCGATGTTAGCAAATTTTAATTACATAGCTTCCAGGGTTTCCGGATAACAGTAGCTACCTATGTCCACCATCAAGGCAATAATTCTTGTTGCTAGATTAACTTTCAAGGTGTGTGAGGTAAGAGGCTTAATTAAAATCTCCAGCCCCACACTAAACTTCGTCAAATACTCATGACCCCCTAGAAGACCGCTCATCTTCATCGCCCTCTTGTATTTGCAATGGTTCACTATTCTTGACTATGATGAAGCCCAAAGAACTGTTAGCAAATAGTCGATAGCCAGAGCCGATTAATTCTCAGAGCTTTGTATACATCATGCTGTCAATGAGCTGAACCGAAGCAACACTCGAGGGAAGCATAGCAAGAATATCAAACCCTCACGTCAACATGTGAAAAAGATCAAAACCTTCATCTACTCATAGAACCACTGATGATGCCACTATTGGGAAATGTAGTAGAAAACAAGAAGGTTGCCCTATGATCACCCAAGAACAATATGAAGATACATTAACGGTTGGAATCACGATCGTTACTGACTCCAAGTTGAAGCAGAAGTAGACAAGTCAGTGTAAATCGTACTTGAAGTCTCTCAAACCGTAGATAAATGATCCCTCGAACTACCCACAAACAACCCCTTGAATCGAACACCAAAAGCACAACCTCTCCACATATTGCAAGCGTACGGTCTTCACAATCCGGTAGCACTTAGTGTTCCAGAGCTAATTGTCACTGGAGAATTAGAGGGAGAATATTAGAACCATACTAGGCTTCTAATTATGAGGATTAAAGGATCTAGGTCAATCTCTAATTGATCAACTAGGACCAACTAGAACTAGAGCTAGAGAACTAGACGAGGCTCTAAAACTCGTGTGTTCAAAAAGCACCAAAGCCTCTAGTATATATAGGTTGGTGGGAGGGGGAGGGGTGCCACACAAGGTGGGAAAGGACCCCCCATTGTACTGGCCTAGGAGAGTGGAGGAGGTGTCCTCCCCCCTCTCCAGTTCGGCCTCCCTACAAGGAAAAGGGGGTGCCTCCCCTACATGGGCCTTGGTGGCCCAATTCTCCTTCCACCACTTGGCCTTTAGGGCCCCTTGATATTAAATTAAATATAAAAGCCTCCTAAAATTGTTAAAGACTTTTATTATTAATTTAGCATCACCAGAAATTTTTTTCCACCTATATATTATTTATCGATAATCAAGTATTGCCCGATAAACTCTAAAACCCTTTCGGTGACCCTGAAACGCTTCCGCTTCCTCTCGAAACTATTTCGAATATTAGTGAAACAATTCCACAAATAAATCCTCGATACTCTCGTCCTACTAACACTCAGTAGATCATTCTTAGCGTAAGCTTGTGACCATGTAGGTTCGGTAAAAACATTGACATGAACAAAACCCCTTCGTCTAGTGACTGATAGCGGAACCGTGGACGTCCATATCGATGTTTATGATTACACGAATGACATTTGAGTGAAACTTTTGTTATAATGTGATGTTCCCATTTATTCACGATATTTTACAAACCCGAGGTGAGATGTGTCATTATCCTCCTCAGTCATACACCTGCTCACTATACCGGTCTCCTTGTTGCCGGTTTTGTTCTTCTTTCTCATTGACATGTTCCTGAATACCCGTGACATAGTCACTTATGTCTGGACATACGATGATGTATGTCTTCGCACCGAGAGGGCCCTAAGAATATCTCTCCATCGTTAGAGAAGCAAAATCCACTCTCGAGTTGTCGATTCTCTTGCCAAACTTTCTGATGAACCTGTAAGTTGTCATTATGAGCACCGTCTTACAAATGATGTTTGAGAAACCCCAAAGCTCACAGTATGGTAAGAAGTGACTCCGATACTCTCATGGTATAAGGAGCTAAAACACACGCTAACACTCATGTTATAACAATTGATTTGTGACGATATCATCTCAAAGTATAACATAACAAGTTTGGGTCGATTCAATATATATGATCATTCTTCTAACATCATACTCTCAATGTTTTTTTAGGACTATCATTACACTGAATGATATTTCTAAGATCCGGAAAACATGATCACTAACAACACTTGAGCCAGTCTTAGAGGCGAGACTGGGAATCTTATTTTGTTGTGTATCATTCTACAACGCATGTGAGTTTTCCACTGGATCAAATATTCCAGGATCACAGTAGTTATAACATAGAATATAAAATCTTAATTATGAACATGGAAATATAATAATACACTATTATTGCCTCTAGGGCATACTTTTTTTTTGAATATCTACTATAGGGTAAAAACCACACAACCCTTTATTAAATCAAGAAAAGATCAAAGTTGTACAAAATACGTCTAAATTACAAGGCTAAACTAAGTGCTAAACTAAGTTAAAGGGAACTTACATTTACAAGAGGGTATTAACCTAATCTACAAGCCTATGCTTAATGCTATCCTTGAGCCTATGGGACAGCAGAAGAATATCATGCACAAAATTACATCTCCAAGCACCAAAAGTAGCCCTTGCCCCTCTGAAAGTTCTCCCATTCCTCAGGATACAAATGTTCCATGCAGCAATGAGCATGACCTCAAAGAAGAATGGATGGCCGAATCTCTGTCTTGCTTGGGAAAGACATTGCTGTATATTAGATCCATGGCTTGGTATGTCTCCAACGTATCTTTAATTTTTGATTGTTCCATGCTATTATATTACCCGTTTTGGATGTTTATGGGCTTTACTATACACTTTTATATCATTTTTGGGACTAACCTATTAACCAGAGACCCAACCCAAATTGCTGTTTTTTTGCCTATTTCAGTGTTTCGAATAAAAGGAATATCAAACGGAGTCCAAATGGAATGAAACCTTTGGGAGAGATCTGTTTGGATCCATAGTTATTAGCTAGATGGCTTCTTCTCTCTCTTTGAATCTCAATACAAAGTTCTCCTCGATCATCTTGGAGATCTATTCGATGTAATTCTTTTTGCGGTGTGTTTGTCGAGATCCGATGAATTGTGGGTTTATGATCAAGTTTATCTATGAGAAATATTTGAATCTCCTTTGAATTCTTTTATGTATGATTGGTTATTGATACATCTCCAACGTATCTATAATTTTTGATTGTTCCATGCTATTATACTACCCCTTTTGGATGTTTATGGGCTTTATTTTACACATTTATATCATTTTTGGGACTAACCTACTAACCGGAGGCCCAGCCCGTATTGCTGTTTTTTTGCCTATTTCAGTATTTCAAAGAAAAGGAATATCAAATGGAGTCCAAACGGAATGAAACCTTCGAGAGTGTGATTTTTGGAACGAACGTGATCTAGAGGACTTGGAGTGCAAGTCAAGAAGCAGTCGAGGCGACCACGAGAGGGTAGAGCGCGCCCACCCCTACAGGGTGCGCCCCCTATCTTGTGGGCCCCTTGGGCGGCCACCGACGTACTTCTTCCTCCTATATAAGCCTACGTACCCCAAAAACATCGAGGGAGCCAACGAAACACAATTTCCACTACCGTAACCTTCTGTATCCGCGAGATCCCATCTTGGAGCCTTCACTGGCGCTCCGTCGGAGGGGAAATCGACCATGGAGGGCTTCTACATCAACACCATAGCCCCTCCGATGAGTTGTGAGTAGTTTACCACAGACCTTCGGGTACATAGTTATTATCTAGATGGCTTCTTCTCTCTTTTTGGATCTCAATACAATGTTCTCCCCCTCTCTTGTGGAGATCTATTCAATGTAAACTCTTTTCGCGGTGTGTTTGTCGAGATCTGATGAATTGTGGGTTTATGATTAAGTTTATCTATGAGAAATATTTGAATCTCCTCTGAATTCTTTTATGTATGATTGAGTTATCTTTGCAAGTCTCTTCGAATTATTAGTTTGGTTTGGCGTACTAGATTGATCTTTCTTGCCATGGGAGAAGTGCTTAGCTTTCGGTTCAATCTTGCGGTGTCCTTACCTAGTGACAGAAAGGGTTGCAAGGCACGTATTGTATTGTTGCTATCGAGGATAAAAAGATGGGGTTTATATCATATTGCATGAGTTTACCCCTCTACATCATGTCATCTTGCTTAAGGCGTTACTCTGTTCTTATGAACTTAATACTCTAGATGCAGGCAGGAGTCGGTCGATGTGTGGAGTAATAGTAGTAGATGCAGGCAGGAGTCGGTCTACTTGTTGCGGACGTGATGCCTATATACATGATCATTCCTAGATAATCTCATAATTATCCGCTTTTCTATCAATTGCTCGACAGTAATTTGTTCACCCACCGTAATACTTTATGCTATCTTGAGAGAAGCCACTAGTGAAACCTATGGCCCCCGGGTCTATCTTTTATCATATAAGTTTCCGATCTACTTTTATTTGCATCTTTACTTTTTGCATCTATATTCTAAAATAACAAAAATATATTTATCTTTTCATACTATCTCTATTAGATCTCACTTTCGCAAGTGGCCGTGAAGGGATTGACAACCTCTTTATTGCGTTGGTTGCGAGTTCTTTGTTTGTTTGTGTAGGTGCGTGGGACTTTTGAGGAGCCTCCTACTGGATTGATACCTTGGTTCTCAAAAACTGAGGGAAATACTTACGCTACTATTGCTGCATTACCTTTCCTCTTCAAAGAAAACCAACGCAAGCTCAAGACGTAGCAAGAAGGATTTCTGGCACCGTTGCCGGGGAGGTCTTCGCTCAAGTCAAGACATACCAAGTACCCATCACAAACTCATCTCCCTCGCATTTACATTATTTGCCATTTGCCTCTTGTTTCCTCTCCCCCACTTCACCCTTGTCGTTTTATTTGCCCTCTCTTTCCCAATCTCCTCCGCTCTCTTTCGCTTGCCTTTTTCTGTTTGCTTGTGTGTTGGATTACTTGTTGCCATGGCGCAAGATAATACCAAATTGTGTGATTTCTCCAATACCAATAATAATGATTTCCTTAGTACTCCTATTGCTCCTCTTAATGATGTTGAGTCTTGTGAAATCAATACTGCTTTGCTGAATCTTGTTATGAAAGATCAATTCGCCGGCCTTCCTAGTGAAGATGCCGCTACTCATCTAAACAACTTTGTTGATTTGTGTGATATGCAAAAGAAGAAAGATACGGATAACGATATTGTTAAATTGAAGTTATTTCCGTTTTCACTTAGAGATCGTGCTAAAGTTTGGTTTTCGTCTTTGCCTAAAAATAGTATTTATTCTTGGAACAAGTACAAAGATGCTTTTATCTCTAAGTATTTTCCTCCCGCTAAGATTATCACTCTTAGGAACGATATTATGAATTTTAAACAACTTGATCATGAGCATGTTGCCCAATCTTGGGAAAGAATGAAATTGATGATTCACAATTGCCCTACTCATGGTTTGAATTTATGGATGATCATACAAAAATTTTATGCTGATTTGAACTTTGCTTCTAGAAATCTCTTAGATTCGGCCGCGGGAGGCACGTTTACGGAAATCATGTTAGGAGATGCTACAAAACCTCTTGATAATATTATGGCTAATTATTCTCAATGGCACACCGAAAGATCTTCTAGTAAAAAAGTGCATGCTATAGAAGAAATCAATGTTTTGAGTGGAAAGATGGATGAACTTATGAAATTGTTTGCTACTAAGAATACTCCTCTTGATCCCAATGATATGCCTTTGTCTACTTTGATTGATAATAATAATGAATCTATGGATGTGAATTTTGTTGGTAGGAATAGTTTTGGAAACAATGCTTATAGTGGAAACTTTAATTCTAGACCGTTCCCTAGTAATTCCTCTAATAATTATGGAAGTTCCTACAATAATTCTTATGGTAATTTTAATAATATGCCCTCTGATTTTGAGAATAGTGTGAAAGAATTTATGATTTCTCAAAAGAATTTTAATGCCTTGCTTGAAGAAAAATTGCTCAAAGTTGATGATTTGGCTAGGAACGTTGATAGACTTTCGCTTGATGTTGATTCTCTTAAACTTAGATCTTCTACTAAGCATGATATCCATGAGTCTCTCAAAGCCATGAGAATTTCCATTGATGAGTGCAAGGAAAGAACCGCTAGATTGCGTGCTAAGAAAGATTGCTTTGTAAAAGCGTGTTCTTCTAGTTTCCATGAAAATAATGATGAAGATCTTAAAGTTATTGATGTGTCCCCTATTAGATCTTTGTTTTGCAATATGAATCTTGATAATTATAGGACTGAAGATGAGTCAACTTTACCTAGAAGGCGTCCCAAGAATTCGGAGTTTTTAGATCTTGATGCTAAATTTGGTAAAAGTGGGATTGGAGAGGTCGTGACTTTAAATAGTATTGAACCCACTATCTTGGATTTCAAGGAATTTGATTATGATAATTGTTCTTTAGAAGGTTGTATTTCCTTGTTGCAATCCCTTGTTAATTCTCCTCATGCTTATAGTCAAAATAAAGCTTTTACCAACCATATTGTTGATGCCTTGATGCAATCTTATGATGAAAAACTTAATTTGGAAGTTTCTATACCTAGAAAACTTAATGATGAGTGGGAACCTACTATAAAGATTAGAATTAAAGATCATGAGTGTTTTGCTTTGTGTGATTTGGGTGCTAGTGTTTCCATGATTCCGAAAACTTTATGTGATATTCTAGGTTTCCATGATCTTGATGATTGCTCTTTAAATTTGCACCTTGCGGATTCCACCATTAAAAATCCAATGGGAAGGATCGATGATGTTCTCATTGTTGCAAATAGAAATTTGGTGCCCGTAGATTTTATCGTTCTTGATATAGATTGAAATCTTTCTTGCCCTATTATTTTTGGTAGACCTTTCCTTAAAACGATTGGCACGATTATTGATATGAAGGAAGGGAATATTAGATTCCAATTTCCATTAAAGAAAGGCATGGAGCACTTTCCAAGAAAGAAAGTCAAATTATGAATCTATCATGCGAGCTATGTATGAATTTAGTGCCAAAGATGGCACTACTTAGATCTATCTTCACTTTTATGCCTAGCTAGGGGCGTTAAACGATAGCGCTAGTTGGGAAGCAACCCAATTTTTCTTTGTGTTTTTTGTTTTTGTTCCTGTTTAGTAATAAATCTTGCATCTACATTCTGTTTAGATGTGCCAAGTAGAACCTATAGGATAACCTATGATGATAGTTGATTTGATTCTGCTGAAAAACAGAAACTTTGCACGCACAAATTTAGTTTTGTTAAATCACAGAAACATGATTTTGTGTTGATTGTTTTTTCTGCTGATGAATAGAAAAATTGTCCAGGACTTCCTATTTTGGTAGGATTTTTAGAGTTGCAGAAGTTTGTGTTAGTTATAGATTGCTACAGACTGTTCTGTTTTTGACAGATTCTGTTTTTCGTGTGTTGTTTGCTTATTTTGATGCATCTATGGCTAGTAAAATAGTTTATAAACCATAGAGAAGTTGGAATACAGTAGGTTTAACACCAAATAAATAAATAATGAGTTCATTACAGTACCTTATATGGTGGTTTTGTTTTCTTTCACTAACGGAGCTTATAAGATTTCTTGTTGAGTTTTGTGTTGTGAAGTTTTCAAGTTTTGGGTAAAGCTTTTATGGACTATGGAATAAGGAGTGGCAAGAGCCTAAGCTTGGGGATGCCCATGTCACCCCAAGATATTCAAGGATAGCCAAAAGCCTAAGCTTGGGGATGCCCCGGGAAGGCATCCCCTCTTTCGCCTTCGTTCATTGGTAACTTTACTTGGAGCTATATTTTTATTTGCCACATGATATGTGTTTTGCTTGGAGCGTCGTGTATTATATTAGTCTTTGCTTTTTAGTTTACCACAATCATCCTTGCTGTACACACCTTTTGGGAGAAGCCTACTTGATTAGAATTTGCTAGAATACTCTATGTGCTTCACTTATATCTTTTGAGCTTGATAGTTTTTGTTCTAGTGCTTCACTTATATCTTTTAGAGCACGACAATGGCTTAATTTTGAAGAAATTGCTAGTCTCTCATGCTTCACTTATATTATTTTGAGAGTCTTTTAGAACATCATGGTATTTGCTATGGTTACAAATTTGGTCCTAGAATGATGAGCATCCAAGTTGGGTATAATAAAAACTATCATAGAAAGTGAATTGGATGCTATGATCAATTTGATAGTTGATAATTGTTTTGAGATATGGAGGTAGTGATATTAAAGTCATGCTAGTTGAGGTGATTATGAAAATAGCTTGTGTTGAGGTTTGTGATTCCCATAGCATGCACGTATGGTGAACCTCTTTGTGATGAAGTTTATTTATTGATTGTCTTCCTTATGAGTGGCGGTCGGGGATGAGCGATGGTCTTTTCCTACCAATCTATCCCCCTAGGAGCATGCGCGTAATACTTTGTTTTTGATGAATTCTAGATTTTTGCAATAAGTATATGAGTTCTTTTGACTAATGTTGAGTCCATGGATTATACGCACCCTCACCCTTCCACCATTGCTAGCCTCTCTTGTGCCGTGCAACTTTCACAGGTACCATACACCCACCATATACCTTCCTCAAAACAGCCACCATACCTACCTATTATGGCATTTCCATAGCCATTCCGAGATATATTGCCATGCAACTTTCCAACGTTCCGTTCATATGACACGCATTACTTTTGTCATATTGCTTTTTGCATGATCATGTAGTTGACATCGTATTTGTGGCAAGGCCACCTTCATAATTTTCATACATGTCGCTCTTGATTCATTGCATATCCCGATACACCGCCGGAGGCATTCATATAGAGTCATATCTTGTTCTAGCTTTGAGTTGTAATTCTTGAGTTGTAAATCCATAAGTGTGATGATCTTCATTAATTAGAGCATTGTCTCAGTGAGGAAAGGATGATGAAGGCTATGATTCCCCCACAAGTCGGGATGAGACTTCGGACTTTACAAAAAGAAAAAAAAGGAAAAAAAGAGAAAGGCCAAAAAAAGAGAAAGGCCAAAGAAAAAAAAAGAAAAAGAAAAAAAAGGAAAAAGAAAAAGAAAAGAAAAAAATAATAAAATGAGAGAAAAAGAGAGAAGGGACAATGCTACTATCTCTTTTTCCACACTTGCGCTTCAAAGTAGCACCATGATCTTCATGATAGAGAGTCTCCTATGTTGTCATTTGCATATACTAGTGGGAATTTTTCATTATAGAACCTGGCTTGTATATTCCAATGATGGGCTTCCTCAAAATGCCCTAGGTCTTCGTGAGCAAGCAAGTTGGATGCGCACCCACTTAGTTTCTTTTGTTGAGCTTTCATATATTTATAGCTCTAGTGCATCCGTCGCATGACAATCCCTACTCACTCACATTGATATCTATTAATGGGCATCTCCATAGCCCGTTGATACGCCTAGTTGATGTGAGACTATCTTATCCTTTTTGTCTTCTCCACAACCACCATTCTACTCCACATATAGTGCTATGTCCATGGCTCACGCTCATGTATTGCGTGAAAGTTGAAAAAGTTTGAGATTACTAAAGTGTGAAACAATTGCTTGGCTTGTCATCGGGGTTGTGCATGATTAAATAATTTGTGTGATGAAGATAGAGCAACAACCAGACTATATGGTTTTGTAGGGATAACTTTCTTTGGCCATGTTATTTTGAGAAGACATGATTACTTTGATTAGTAAGCTTAAAGTATCACTATTTCTTATGTCAATACGAACTCTTATTTTGAATCATTTGGATCTGAACATTCATGCCCCAATAAAGAAAATTACATTGAGAATTATGCTAGGTAGCATTCCACATCAAAAATTTTGTTTTTATCATTTACCTACTCGAGGACGAGCAGGAATTAAGCTTGGGGATGCTTGATACGTTTCCAACGTATCTATAATTTTTGATTGTTCCATGCTATTATATTACCCCTTTTGGATGTTTATGGGCTTTATTTTACACATTTATATCATTTTTGGGACTAACCTACTAACCGGAGGCCCAACCCGTATTGCAGATTCTTTTGCCTATTTCAGTATTTCGAAGAAAAGGAATATCAAACGGAGTCCAAACGGAATGAAACCTTCGGGAGCGTGATTTTTGGAACGAACGTGATCCAGAGGACTTGGAGTGCAAGTCAAGAAGCAGCCGAGGCGGCCACGAGAGCATAGGGCGCGCCCACTCCTACAGGGCGCGCCCCCTGTCTCGTGGGCCCCTCGGGCGGCCACCGACCTACTTCTTCCTCCAATATAAGCCAACGTACCCCGAAAACATCCAAGGAGCCAACGAAACACAATTTCCACCGCTGTAACCTTCTGTATCCGCGAGATCCCATCTTGGAGCCTTCGCCGACGCTCCGCCGGAGGGGGAATCGACCACGGAGGGCTTCTACATCAACACCATAGCCCCTCCGATGAGTTATGAGTAGTTTACCACAGACCTTCGGGTACATAGTTATTAGCTAGATGGCTTCTTCTCTCTTTTTGGATCTCAATACAATGTTCTCCCCCTCTCTTGTGGAGATCTATTCGATGTAAACTCTTTTTGCGGTGTGTTTGTCGAGATCCGATGAATTGTGGGTTTATGATCAAGTTTATCTATGAGAAATATTTGAATCTCCTCTAAATTCTTTTATGTATGATTGAGTTATGTTTGCAAGTCTCTTCGAATTATTAGTTTGGTTTGACCTACTAGATTGATCTTTCTTGCCATGGGAGAAGTGCTTAGCTTTCGGTTCAATCTTGCGGTGTCCTTACCCAGTGACAGAAAGGGTTGCAAGGCACGTATTGTATTGTTTCCATCGAGGATAAAAAGATGGGGTTTATATCATATTGCATGAGTTTATCCCTCTACATCATGTCATCTTGCTTAAGGCGTTACTCTGTTCTTATGAACTTAATACTCTAGATGCAGGCAGGAGTCAGTCGATGTGTGGAGTAATAGTAGTAGATGCAGGCAGGAGTTGGTCTACTTGTTGCGGATGTGATGCCTATATACATGATCATGCCTAGATAATCTCATAATTATTCGCCTTTCTATCAATTGCTCGACAATAATTTGTTCACCCACCGTAATACTTATGCTATCTTGAGAGAAGCCACTAGTGAAACCTATGGCCCCCGGGTCTATCTTTTATCATATAAGTTTCCGATCTACTTTTATTTGCATCTTTACTTTTTGCATCTATATTCTAAAATAACAAAAATATATTTATCTTTTCATACTATCTCTATTAGATCTCACTTTCGCAAGTGGCCGTGAAGGGATTGACAACCCCTTTATTGTGTTGTTGCGAGTTCTTTGTTTGTTTGTGTAGGTGCGTGGGACTTTTGAGGAGCCTCCTACTGGATTGATACCTTGGTTCTCAAAAACTAAGGGAAATACTTACGCTACTATTGCTGCATCACCCTTTCCTCTTCAAGGAAAACCAACGCAAACTCAAGACGTAGCAGTTATCTTTGCAAGTCTCTTTGAATTATCAGTTTGGTTTGGCCTACTAGATTGATATTTCTTGCAATGGGAGAAGTGCTTAGCTTTGTGTTCGATCTTGCCATGTCCTTTCCCAGTGACAGCAGGGGCAGCAAGGCACGTATTGTATTGTTGCCATCCAGGACAAAAAGATGGGGTTTATATCATATTGCTTGAGTTTATCCCTCTACATCATGTTATCTTGCCTAATGCGTTACTCTGTTCTTATGAACTTAATACTCTAGATGCATGCTGGATAGCGGTCGATGTGTGGAGTAATCGTAGTAGATGCAGGAAGGAGTCGGTCTACTTGTTGCGGACGTGATGCCTATATACATGATCATGCCTAGATATTCTCATAACTATGCACTATTCTATCAATTGCTCGACAGTAATTTGTTCACCCACCGTAATACTTATGCTATCTTGAGAGAAGCCACTAGTGAAACCTATGGCCCCCGGGTCTATTTTCCATCATATAAGTTTCCAATCTACTTTATTTTGCAATCTTTACTTTTCAATCTATATCTTAAAAATACCAAAAATATTTATCTTATCTTATTATCTCTATCAGATCTCACTTTCGCAAGTGGTCGTGAAGGGATTGACAACCCCTTTATCGCGTTGGTTGCGAGGTTCTTGTTTGTTTGTGTTGGTACGAGGGACTTGCGTGGAGCCTCCTACTGGATCGATACCTTGGTTCTCAAAAACTGAGGGAAATACTTATGCTACTTTGCTGCATCACCCTTTCCTCTTCAAGGGAAAACCAACGCAGTGCTCAAGAGGTAGCATGGATCCAATCAATCTGTAGGCAATTCCAAACTCTACAGCTATGTTACATTGGAAGAATAGATGCGCTCTGTCTTCATAAACGTAAGCATTGTAGATGACACAAAGGTTATCATCCATGGGCGATCTCCAATATGTTCTCACCAGCATGTCCTTAGTGTTAAGCCTGTCAACAACATGAACCAACAACTCTGACACAAGCTTCAAGGTGAAATGAGAAAGCAAACTTTATAAGTGCTCTCACCTCCCATTGGGCACACTACATACACTCTATTAGAGTAGTTGTGTGATGAACTATTGATAGATGATATGCCTTTTTTACCAACAAGCTGACCAACAAACTGTTAGAGTCTTTAATAAACTGTATGTGTATGTGTTGGTAAATTTATCTACGTCATCAACCAACAAGATATCATACAACCATTCCAATATAGTGTATCTAGGGACACTCATTATGCATTATATCTTGACCTATACATTAAATGTGTGCTTAGATACAACTTCCTCAGTGGATTATATTTTAGAGTTTTATCTCATTTTGTGAAATGGATTTTTTTAGCTTTCTTAGTTTTGGTGCTAAGAACTAAGATATAGCAATACTCTATTTCCTTAGCTTTTTGGGGTTTTGTGCTAAGAACTAAGATATAGTAATACTCTATTTCCTCATTAAATATGGTCTCACATTAGATTTTTACTAGCACATATGCCTGTGCGTTGCAATAGGAGAGATAATTGACGTGTCCACTAAAATTATCCCTCAGCTGTTTCAGTTGACATGTCAATAAAATGATTCTATTAAATGTGTTTTAGGCCATCTCTACATATGCTTGAAGATTAATAAAAACATTGTCTACGTTTGAGCGAAATGACCCTAGTTCATTGCATGCAACTCGATGCTCACACAATGCCTCTCACCTTCCTGGTGCCCCTCCCATATTCCTCAGTATGAATTTCTTTTCATCATTGCATTTCATGCATGACACGCCCTTAGTATTAATACCAATTCCTTTGCGTTATTCTCTTCGTCATATTTTTTGAATCTCTCGTAACTTTTTATCCCCATTGATCATGCCCTTTATTCTCTCCTTTCTTTACTACTCCTATATGCCCATTGAAACCAATCATTCATACTCCCTTCGATCCATATAGGCCCCTAACATACTTCATATATATATAAAGGTTATATAAGAGTTATATTGTGTGTAGAATTTCCTAAAATACACAATAGCAATTAATTTGGTTAATTAAGGTTATGCCCTAACATAATTTTAAAGTGGTTAACAAGAACAAATAATAGCACGGTTCGAAACTACACATTTTGTTGATCAATACCTATAAAAATTAACCTACTGGTGAGCAGTCGGGCCGGATCACTGGGTGTAGTCCCCGAGATTCGGGCCGACTGCTGAGCAATCGGGCTGGATCTTTTCTGGCAACCTCTTTCTCACTGTTAATTTTCTTTGCCGTCTTTGCAGAGGCCAATGCCAACCTGCGGCAGCAACTGGGTGAGGCCCAGACCACGCTGCGTGCCAAGGAGGCTGAGTGCAGCGCCGCGGCTCAGGAGCGTGACCGCCTGGCCCAGAAGCTGGCTGACCAGGAGGGAGAGCCATAAGGCGGCCCTGAAGGCAGTGAAGGACAACGAGGCCGCCCTCCAAGCCGAGTACAAGACTGAGGCGGCAAACTGGGCCGAGTCGAGGCAGGCGCTGAATGATGGCTACAGCCATATTGAAGACATGGTTGACGGTAAGATGCCTTCCTCTTCGCCCCTTTGTTTGCCGCCTGCTGCTTGGTCCGACTTCTGACTTTGCATTTTTTCTTTTCTTCTTCGTGCAGAGTACTTCCCTGGCTACTCTGTTTCAGCCAGCCAAGTCATCGAGGCCCACCGCAACGTGCAGAGGCATGCTGGTGCTGAGATTGCACCATATGCTCGCCAGACGTTTGAGGAGCAGCTCTTGGCCATCCAGGCCCGTCTCCATCCGGCTCACCGCATGCTCCGCCGCCTTCAGCGCGTTGGAGCCCAGGTGCTTTCTGCCCTATGGCCTGGCGGAGCGATTCCCCGCACCCCTAGTCGGACTGCCGACTGACTGGAGGTGGCGGCCAACCGCTTTGAGGCTTGGAAGGCTTCTACAGCCCGGGCAGGCGCCAGGCGGGCGTTGGAGTTTGTCCGAGTGTGGTATCCTAGGCTGGACTTGTCCCAGCTGGCCACGTTTCGGCAGGAGGCCAACGAGGAGCTGGTGGCGGGGTGGCCGACTATCATTCAGCGCGCTGCAGTGATTGCCGAGTACACCGACACCAGCGTCTTCATCCCCGAGCTAAATGATGACGGTGCTGCTCTGCTGGCGGAGTGGTTTGGGCTGAACCCGACTGTCGGTGTCAAAACCGGCGGATCTCGGGTAGGGGGTCCCGAACTATGCGTCTAGGCGGATGGTAACAGGAGACAAGGGACACGATGTTTTTACCCAAGTTCGGGCCCTCTTGATGGAGGTAAAACCCTACTCCTGCTTGATTGATATTGATGATATGGGTAGTACAAGAGTGGATCTACCACGAGATCAAGGAGGCTAAACTCTAGAAGCTAGCCTATGGTATGATTGTTGTAATGGTTGTGTGTCCTACGGACTAAAACCCTCCGGTTTATATAGACACCGGAGAGGGCTAGGGTTACACAGAGTCGGTTACAATGGTAGGAGATCTACATATCCGTATCGCCAAGCTTGCCTTCCATGCCAAGGAAAGTCCCATCCGGACACGGGACGAAGTCCTCAATCTTGTATCTTCATAGTCTTGGAGTCCGGCCGATGATGATAGTCCGGCTATCCGGACACCCCCTAGTCCAGGACTCCCTCAGTAGCCCCCGAACCAGGCTTCAATGACGACGAGTCCGGCGCGTATATTGTCTTCGGCGTTGCAAGGCGGGGTCTCCTTCAAATTCCATGTACCTGTTGAACAGTGTCCGGCTCCCTTACAGATGTTGCGTTCCTTGGCTTCCACGCCCAATAATGGCCTTCTTCCACGTGTCGCACGAATGCGAAAAGCCAGGGTATATTTTATGTTTTACCCCCTAGCTGCGCAAATAACCTGCCTATAAGAGAGGCAGGAATCCAGATCCAAATCACACCATCTTCCTTCCGCGAGTACTCATCGGAGGGCTTCTGACCAAAAATCCATTCCATCATGGACCGTCGACGCGGCTCCTCCTCTCGCGCCCCTAGCCCTCCGCCAGGAGATTGGAGGAGATGTTCTGTTCCGCACAATGAGCTGGTGACGCTCCAAGCGGAGGGATATCTTCCCCCGGCCTTTATGGTCCCGGTTCGAGCCGGGCTGGCCACCTACAAAGGTGGGAAGCAAGCGGAGGCCACCCCTAGTCCCTCTAAAGGGGAGCGGGTATGCTTCGTCCCCTATCTAATAAGGGGGCTTAGATTTCCTGTACATCCGTTCCTCCGTAGGCTTCTGGAGTCCTACGGACTCCAGCTCCATCACCTAACGCCTGCCTCTATTCTGCATATCACGGGTTTCGTAGCCCTTTGCGAGTTATTCCTGGGCATCGAGCCTTAGTTTGCACTGTGGAAGAGGCTATTCTGCCTCATACCCCGCTCTCACGAGGGGTCAATATATCAAGTGGGCGGTGCCGAAATATGGCGCATCGCCGGGACCGGATATCTATCCGGAACCCCTAAGAAGGCGTCCGAAGACTGGCCTTCGAAATGGTTTTATGTAGAAGACGCTCCACTGCTGGACCCAGTTTGGATCGGCCTCCCGGAGTTTAGCAATGCCCCTCTGAAGAAACGCCTAAGTTGGCGCCCACGGAGCCCTCAACTGGAGGAAGACAAGGGCGTCCATTATTTGATGGGCCGGATAAGGTTGCTGGCCCATTCCGGATTGACCATGATTGGAGTCATGGCCACGTGCATTATGCGGGGGGTGCAGCCGCTGCAATACAGGGGCCACCCTATGTGGGATTTCAACGGGGAGAATGATGCCACCCGTCATGGCCGCAAAGGGCCGGGATCGGCCGAGGATCTGGTGAAGATTCTGTCCAGCCTGTACAAGGGGGAGAAGGAGGACTTCCTCCAGATGAGCCCATTGAATGGGTTCTCCATGAATAACCCTCGGATCTGGGTAAGCGGACGTTTATTTATCCGACCCGCGCTTTCAAAGTTAAGTACCTTATTTTATCGTTTTGACGCAGGAACTGCGCCGGACTGTGGAGAGCATACATAGTCCGGCCCCACAACCCGAGGATCCGGGAAGATCCCTTGATCCGGCCTCCGAAGAGGATCCGTACATAAAGGTGGAGCTAATTGACGGGGTGTACCACCAACTCAGCATGGACAACGCCCTAGTCGCCATTACAGCCGACTACCCCGGCTTGTCACCGACTTCCCAGGTACTTATGACTGAAGTCCTGACACCATTACTCCATCCTTGCGCATTTCTGACCACCATACACAATGGTGTCTTGTAGGAGGTGCCTTCAAGGAGGGAAGCCGAACCCGCGGCGGCTGACCAACAGAGGTCAGTCCGGCCCCGCAGGCGGAAGAGGGGTGCGGTGCGAATCGAAACGTCACCGCAAGGGTATAGCTTGTGACCATCATTTAGGACAAAGTCCCTAGGAGGTGTATTAATGCTCATGACTTTTTCAGGAGAAAGAGCGCTCCCCGGACTGTGGACGAAGAGGTTGCCAACCAAGCCTCTACCAGCCAGGCTCCAACACCTGGTCCGGAGGGGGAGGCGAGCGCAAGGCGTGAGTCGGATACTCCTCCAACGGAGGATGCCGACAGGCTGTTCGCCACCCAGTCTGAGGTGGAGAGCGCCATGAACCATAGGCGCCGCCGGATAGTTTTTCATGACGCGTGCTTCTCCCCTGAGGTGTTGAATGCCTTTAACGCGGGAGACGCACACCTCCATGCCGCTCAAGATGGTTTGACCAGAGCCACAGAGCAGTATGTAAAAGACATACGGGTAAGAGATTTTAATAGTTGTATATGCAAGTAGCCCCCGAGACTTAAAGTAGTTAGAGTAACTGATTTAAGGATCATTTGATATGCAGGATCTTACAGAGAAGAATACACGGTTGTCCCAGGAGCTACAAGAGTGCAAGGCCCAACTTGAGGCCGCACTAGCTGCTGCTGAAGGAGGCACAGAGACCCCCTCTGGTAACACATTATTTCGAAAAAGATAAGCGGTGTGCGGCGTATGTATAAATCTAACAATGATATTGCAGATGTTACCGGCAACAACTAATGCGCCAGCTGAAGGCCGGCAAGAGGGTGTTTACGAAGGTGCAGCAGGAGAGGAACAAACTCCAGGATGCCCACACCCAGCTAGGAGAAGAGCTAAAGGGTGTTCGGGCCGAGCTGTCTGGCTCCGTGAAGGAGAATCAGAGGCTTCGTCGCGGCATCTATAGTAAGTGCTTGAGCGAACTCCTTTGAAAAGAAGAGTTCGGCGAGGAAGTCAATTGACAAAAATATGTCTGTAGGTGCGCTCACAGGTCGCCCTGCGGAGGAAATGCCCGTTTCCACGGGTGACCAACTTCCCGAGCTGGTGCAACTGCTCGAATGTGTTCGGCAGGCGATGAATGGCGTCGTCCAGGCCCTATGGCCCTCCGTCTCCCTACCCGAGGGCCTTGGAGAGCTTGTGGAGAAGCTTCTGGGAGTGCGGCAACGCTTCCGTTTATGGAAGATATCGGCCTGCCGTCAGGGTGCCAGGGAGGCCTGGGCCATGGTGAAGACGCGGTACAAGAAGGCGGATCCAAACCACATGGCCGAGGTCGGACCTGTGGGGCCCGATGGGAAGGAGATCCCTGTGAGCTTAGTGTACGGCCAAGTAGAATTGGCCGCTAAGTTTTCCCAACGGGACTGTAAATTAGACAGCCTGTTAGACGGGATTGCGGAAGAATACAGTTAGTCGATTTGACAATGTATTTAAAATGACATGTAAAATGCCTTCTAGCTGGATTGTAGATCGTTTGTCTTTGCCGACCTTTTCGCTTCTACCTCGGGACCCTAGAGTCCGGAGTGTGTCCGAATACCCTCTCGGTTATGAAAAAACCGGGGCATGCATGGAAACCAGGCGTAGGGGTCATTAGTGCTTTATCAGACAAGTGGCCAACTAGTTATGTTATATTACATGGTTAGTAAGAAACATCTTCCAGGGAGAATAGTTCCATTATGGGTTCCTTTCCCTGGGAGGCATGCCCTAAAGTGCATGTCCGGACTGCAAAAAGAGCAGGAAAACATCTGGGGGCAGGTAAATAAATAGGTAAAAAAATCATCTTTCAAATCACCGACTGAATATTCCCTTAAGAACGCTAGCTTTCGGCTTCACCCAGTCTGAGGTACACATCCGGCTGACCCGGCAGTAACAATCGCAGAGGTGCTCCCTTTACCTCCTAGCCGAACAATCGGGAACGTAGGGGTAAGCACAGGAGCCAGGCAACCCAGCTTGGCCAAAACTTAAGTCATATCGATGCATATAATGGTGAATTAAAGGTACATGTGGAAGTTTGACACATGTGCTGGGCATGAAGCCCGTATAAGTAAGCTTCTGTTAAAGAAGCCCCCAGGTAATGAGTGCGGGTAGCACATCAAGTGTGTGCGAACAAAGCGCGAATAGGCCCTCAAGGACTTTTATGAGAAAGGTGAGAGAAGAGAGAGAGAGAAACAAAAGACAGCTGAAGTGTGAAAAAGTGGACGGAGGAAGGGGACGAACTCTTAGTCCGGGCTAGGCGTAGAATCTTCGGAGGCGGGCTGCGTTCCATGGGTTCGGCTCGAGTCGGTTGTCCGATGCATTCCGCAGACGGTATGCTCCGCCGGTCAGGACTTGGTCGATGATGAAGGGACCTTCCCATCTGGGCTTGAGTTTGTCCTTTTTCTTATCCGGCAGGCGGAGAACTAGTTCTCCGACGTTGTAGGCTTTAGCCCGTACTTCTCTGCTTTGATATCTTCGAGCCTGCTGCTGATAGAATGCGAAACAGGCCTTTGCCACGTTGCATTCTTCCTCCAATGCGTCCAAGCTGTCCTGCCGATCCATCTCGGCTTCTCTTTCTTCGTACATGCGCACTCGAGGTGAGTCATGAATTATGTCGCAGGGCAAAACTGCCTCTGCGCCGTATACCATAAAGAATGGTGTGAATCCGGTAGTACGGTTGGGCATGGTCCGCAGCCCCTAGAGTACGGAGTGAAGCTCCTCTACCCAGTGTGTGTTAGATTCCATAAGGGACCGCACTAGTCTGGGTTTGATGCCGCTCATTATTAGACCATTTGCTCGTTCAACTTGACCGTTGGTTTGAGGGTGGTAAACTGAAGCGTAGTCGAGTTTAATGCCCATATTTTTGCACCAGAGTTTGACCTCGTCGGCTGTGAAGTTTGTGCCGTTATCGGTAATGATGCTGTGGGGGACGCCATAGCGGTGTACTACCCTGGATATGAAATCTATCACTGGTCCGAACTCTGCCGTTTTAACTGGCTTGGCCTCTATCCATTTGGTGAACTTGTCCACCATGACCAGTAGGTATTTTAGCTTGTGGGTTCCCCCTTTAAGGGGTCCAACCATGTCAAGCCCCCAGACCGCAAATGGCCAAGCAATGGGTATAGTTTTGAGGGAGGTGGGTGGCATATGGCTCTGATTGGCAAAGAGCTGACAACCGACGCATCTTTGGACTAAGTCCCGAGCATCTGCCCGGGCCGTCGGCCAATAAAATCCTGTACGGAAGGCCTTACCTACAAGTGCCCGGGCTGCAGCGTGGTGTCCGCCTAGTCCGGCGTGAATTTCAGCCAGGAGATTCCGCCCTTCCTCTTCGGAGATGCACCTTTGAAGGACTCCGGTTGTGCTTTTCTTATAAAGTTCTCCCTCATGGACCTTGTAGGCTTTAGATCGCCGAACTATGCAGCGGGCCTCGTTTTGGTCTTCGGGAAGTTCTTGCCTAATTAAGTAGGCTAGGAATGGTTCCATCCACGGGGCAATTACCGCCATTATTTCATGGGCTAAAGGTGTTATTTCATCGGCTGAACCACCGATTATGTCAGATTGTTCTGTGTTGGGTGGCGCGGTTGTTTCCGGGTCGTTATTTCTGGACTCCTCTTCCCATAGTACGGATGGCTTAAAGAGCCGTTCCAGGAAGATGTTTGGAGGGACAGCGTCACGTTTCGCGCCGATGCGTGCCAACACGTCGGCTGCTTGATTATTATCCCGGGCTACGTGGTGGAATTCGAGTCCTTCGAACCGGGCTGACATTTTTAGGACAGCGTTGCGATAGGCTGCCATTTTCGGATCCTTGGCATCAAAGTCTCCATTTACTTGGGATATTGCAAGGTTTGAATCCCCGCGCACCTCTAGGCGTTGAATGCCCATGGAGATTGCCATCCGGAGACCATGTAGGAGGGCCTCGTATTTGGCTGCATTGTTGGAGTCCGTGTACATTATCTGAAGTACGTATTGGACTGTGTCTCCGGTTGGGGACGTTAGTATGACGCCAGCCCCCAAGCCGGCCAACATTTTGGAGCCATCGAAATGCATAATCCAATTGGAGTATGCGCCGTACTCTTTAGGGAGTTCGGCTTCAGTCCATTCAGCGACGAAGTCAGCCAAGACTTGCGACTTTATAGCTCGCCGAGGTTTATAAGTTATATCGAATGGTAAGAGCTCAATGGCCCATTTTGCAATCCTGCCCGTCGTGTCGCGGTTGTTTATAATGTCGTTGAGGGGCACTTCGGAGGCCACTGTTATCGAACACTCTTGAAACTAGTGTCGAAGCTTCCGGGATGCCATGAACACCGCGTACGCTATCTTTTGATAATGCGGGTACCGGGACTTGCAGGGAGTTAAGATAGTGGATACGTAGTACACTGGTTTTTGAAGAGGGAATTTATGCCCTTCTGTTTCTCGTTCGACGACAAGCACCGCGCTTACAACTTGATGTGTTGCCGCGATGTATAGCAACATTGGTTCGCCCAGGTTAGGCGCGGCCAGGACCGGATTTGTTGCCAATACGGCGTTTATTTCTTCGAGTCCGGCAGTGGCAGCATCCGTCCACTCGAAGTGTTCGGTGCGCCGGAGGAGGCGATTGAGGGGCAATGCCTTTTTTCCCAAACGGGAGATGAAGCGGCTTAGAGCTGCCACGCATCCAGTCAGTTTTTGTATTTGTTTGAGGTCTTTTGGAATATCCAGCTGTGACAGAGCTCGGATCTTGGCTGGGTTTGCTTCAATTCCTCTATCGGATACAATGAAGCCCAGGAGCTTTCCGGCTGGTACGCCGAAAACGCATTTTTCCGGATTCGGCTTAATGTCATATGCTCGGAGGTTGTCGAATGTGAGCCTCAAATCGTCTACTAGAGTTTCGACGTGTTTGGTTTTGACGACTACGTTGTCTACGTATGCCTCTACTATTTTGCCGATCTGGGTAGCCAAACATGTCTGAATCATGCGCTGATATGTTGCGCCGGCGTTTTTAAGTCCGAAGGGCATCGTGTTGAAGCAGAATGGTCCATATGGAGTAATGAATGTCGTTGCGGCTTGGTACGCCTCCGCCATCTTGATTTGATGGTAGCCGGAGTATGCGTTGAGGAAGCACAATGAATCGTGCCCGGCAGTAGCATCGATTATTTGGTCGATGCGGGGAAGGGGGAAGGGATCCTTTGGGCAGGCCTTGTTGAGGTCTTTAAAATCGACACATAGGCGCCAGGATTTGTCCTTCTTTGGTACCATTACCAGGTTTGCTAGCCAGTCTGGATGTTTGATGTCTCTGATGAATCCGGCTTCCAATAGTTTGGCTAGCTCTTCTCCCATTGCCTGTCTTTTGGGTTCGAAAAATCGCTGAAGAGCATGTTTGACTGGCTTGAATCCTTTTAGGATGTTTAGGCTATGTTCTGCCAATATGCGTGGGATTCCTGGCATATCTGAAGGGTGCCAGGCGAAGATGTCCCAATTCTCTCTAAGGAATTCTCGCAGTGCGGTGTCTACATCAGGGTTTAACTGTGCCCTAATGGAGGCCGTCTTTGTTGGGTCCGTTGGATGGACCTGGAATTTGACTATTTCATCCGCTGGTTTAAAGGAGGTAGACTTGGATCTCTTATCGAGTATCACATCCTCCCTATTCACCGAAGAGCGCAGCGCGGTGAGTTCCTCCGCCGCTAGGGCTTCGGATAGTGCCTCCAGGGCTAATGCGGCTGTCTTGTTTTCGGCGCGGAGTGCTGTGTCCGGATCACTAACGAGAGTGATTATTCCACCGGGCCCGGGCATCTTAAGCTTCATGTACCCGTAATGGGGTATGGCTTGAAAAATTGTGAATGCCTCTCGTCCTAATATAGCGTGATATCCGCTGCTGAACGGGGCCACTTGGAACGTGACCTCTTCGGACCTGTAATTGTCCGGCGAGCCGAACACCACATCAAGTGTGATTTTTCCTGTGCAGCGTGCTTCCCGGCTAGGGATTATTCCTCTGAAGGTTGTGCTGCTTCGCTCAATGCGGCTCCAGTCTATTTCCATTTTTTGAAGCGTTTCCTCGTAGATGAGGTTTAATCCGCTGCCGCCATCCATGAGTACCTTGGTAAGACGAAAGCCGTCCACTATTGGACTGAGGACCAATGCGGCTGGTGCTCGGGTTGTTAGGGATTTAGGTTCGTCGCTGGCGTTGAAGGTGATGGCCGTGTCGCTCCATGGATTTGTTGTTGCTACTTGGTAGACTTCGTCGAGGCTGCGGATTGTTCATTTCCGCATATTATTTGATGCGAAAGTCTCGAAGACTGTTGACACCGTACTGGTACTATTGGAGTGGTTCTCCGGGGCTAGAAGCTCTTCGCCGCTTTTGGCCACCTGCCGCAGTGTCCAACATGCTCGAAGGCTATGTGTTGGAGTGGCGCCTTCTGTATTGTGAATTTTACAGGGTCCGCTGAGCCATCCCTCCAGTATGGTTCCATTCCCTTTATGGGGTCTTTGCTTTTTGGTTTTTGTACCTGGTGCCCGATTGTGATGCACCCTTTTGTTTCGGACTAGGGTTGTATTCGAGGCCGGATTGTCCCAAAACTTAGTTTCGGTTTTCCGGAAACTTTCCATCACACAGTACTTTCGTACTATGGATGGCAGATCGGAGAAGCGTGTAAGTTCACGACGACTGACGGCGTTCAAGATTCCCTCGTCCGTGCAATTATTGCAGAAAATTGAAATTGTGTTTTCCTCACGGCAGTCCTTTATCCTGTCGATGACCAGGAGGAATCTGGCCCAGTAATGATGTACTGTTTCAGCGGGCTCTTGCCGGATTTGAGATAGATCGCATATGTCTGGGTGGGTGGGTGGAATCGAATCCGGAACCCTACCCGTCTCGAGGCTCAAGGGCCGAAAAGTTTCCGAATTTGGAAGCTTGGACTGCTGGACGTTGTCCAACAAGTCTGGTCCGATGCCTGACTTTAGGTTCAGTGCTTGATCGACATCCGTCCCTCCGTGGGAATCCGGCATGGAGGGTTCGGGAGTCCGGACATAACTAGTTTTTAGTACAGAAGAAGAATCGCCGCTTTGTTCCTCTACCACCGACGTGGTGGGTAACCTGGGGAGAGTTAATCTCTCTCAGATCGGTTTTAAGCCCAATATGATTGTAGTATGTGGCGACCCCCAGGGCGGCAATGCGGTCCAGGAGTTCGTTTATAGAAGAGAGCTCCATCGGATCCAGCTGCTCGACGAATTCCGAGCTGACGTGAAGATTGCTTCCGATGACCCGAGAGGTCATCGTCGATGTGGTGGCCGAACAGGCGGTCATGAGAAAACCACCTAGCCAGATTGTGTGGCCGGCGGCCAAAGCTCCTTTGGTGATGGTTCTGTCTTTAAAGAGGGGAAGAGGCATCCTTCCTGATCGCGACAGCACAGAGGAACTCTCAATGAAAGCACCAATGTCGGTGTCAAAACCGGCGGATCTCGGGTAGGGTGTCCCGAACTGTGCGTCTAGGCGGATGGTAACAGGAGACAAGGGACACGATGTTTTTACCCAGGTTTGGGCCCTCTCGATGGAGGTAAAACCCTAATCCTGCTTGATTGATATTGATGATATGGCTAGTACAAGAGTGGATCTACCACGAGATCAAGGAGGCTAAACCCTAGAAGCTAGCCTATGGTATGATTGTTGTAATGGTTGTGTGTCCTACGGACTAAAACCCTCCGGTTTATATAGACACCGGAGAGGGCTAGGGTTACACAGAGTCGGTTACAATGGTAGGAGATCTACATATCCGTATCGCCAAGCTTGCCTTCCACGCCAAGGAAAGTCCCATCCGGACACGGGACGAAGTCCTCAATCTTGTATCTTCATAGTCTTGGAGTCCGGCCGATGATGATAGTCCAGCTATCCGGACACCCCCTAGTCCAGGACTCCATCACCGACGAATGGTGAAGACTCGGCGGAGGAGATTGACTCCAGCGACGAGGGTGAAGAGGATGAGGAAGAGGATGGTGAAGACGCCTTGCTGGATGATGGAGCAGTCGGCCAGCCTCAGCCTGACCGTGCCTCCAGAAATGAGGCACGTGCAAAAACGCCGCCTGCCACTGGTGATGACCAAGCCGAGATTCGCTAGCCGGCCACTCCTCCAGCCAGCGCCGCCGTCTCCACTGACCCTTGGCCTGAGCTGCCATGTTTATCTTTGTCTTCCTGTTCGTTAGTCTTTGAACTATATTTGTTAAATTCGTGCAGTTCCACCCACTGGGGGTGTATTCAAACTAAGTTGAATGCTGGCCCTCGAAGGCCTTTTGTGTAAATATAATCTTGCATGTGTTTGACTTCCGACTGCGCTTGCTTTACATCTTTTTCCGGCTGTCTCCTTTGCCGCCCTCCCTTGGTCGCCGCCTTCCCAGCTGGACAGCTGCTCTACAGTCTGTGGCTGGGAAAGTACTTAGCCATGTGGGAGGGCAAGCACTTTAGCTTTCTTAGATTGTGGCAAGGTGAGTGGGAAGCCGGCCAGCCGGCTGCTTAACAGTCGGTTGGCAGGGTGGGGAGCCGGCTTGTGTTATGTAAGCCCATTGGTCCTTAGCCATTTTTTGTGTGGGCATCTTTTCCTGTCTTTAACTCTTGCCAGTCGAACAATCAATTCCGCGAGCTGCAACTTTTGGCAAGAGAGGGCTTAGGTGCCGGCACAGTACTTGTCTGATTGCAGGTGGTACTTAACATAATTCAAGGCGGCAAGTCCCCGGGCCGACTGGTCGAACCCGGTGCCGGACGAAGGAACAAATGTAGTGACACATTCATGGGCATGATACTCATCATATATATAAAAGAGGGTAGTCCCCGAGTGCTCCTCAGGGGACCCGATGTCTTGTACTTAATACAAAAGATAGCATGGTACATACTGCATTAACCGTAAAATCTTCGAAGGAGATTGGCATTCCATGGGCATTCTGACTCCTTGCTGGAATCATGTCTCTTTCGTGCCTTGGGCTTCTGTGCATCGATCGGGTAGTAGGAGTCGTTGCCCAAGGCATTGCTGATGACGAAGGGGCCTTCCCAAGGGGCCGAGAGCTCGTGCTGGCCTGCTGTTCGCTGGATCAGCCGGAGCACAAGGTCGCCCTCCTGGAAGAATCTTGGCTTGACCTTCCGATTGTGGTAACGATGCAAACCCTGCTGGTAGATGGCGGACCGGCTGAGTGCTAACAGCTGGCCCTCTTCCAGCAGGTCAACGCCGTCTTCTCGTGCTTCCTTTGCCTCCGCTTCCATGTACATGGTGATCCGAGGTGAGTCAAACTCGATGTCAGTTGGGATGACAGCCTCGGCACCATACACAAGGAAGAAAGGAGTGAAGCCGGTTGACTTGTTCGGGGTGGTACGTGCTACGTCTTGAGCTTGCATTGGTTTTCCTTAAAGGGGAAAGGGTGATGCAACAAAGTAGCGTAAGTATTTCCCTCAGTTTTTGAGAACCAAGGTATCAATGCAGTAGGAGGCACCTCAAAAGTCCCACGCGCCTACACAAACAAACAAGAACCTCGCAACTAGCGCAATAAAGGGGTTGTCAATCCCTTCACGGCCACTTGCGAAAGTGAGATCAGATAGAGATAAATATTTTTCATATTTTTATGATATAGATTGGAAAGTAAAAGATGCAAATAAAAGTTGATGGAAAACTTATATGATAAAAGATAGACCCAGGGGCCATAGGTTTCACTAGTGGCTTCTCTCAAGATAGCATAAGTATTACGGTGGGTGAACAAATTACTGTGGAGCAATTGATAGAAAAGCGCATAGTTATGAGATTATCTAGGCATGACCATGTATATAGGCATCACGTCGATGACAAGTAGATCGAAACGATTCTACATCTACTACTATTACTGCACACATTGACCGACTCCTGCCTACATCTAGAGTATTAAGTTCATGAAGAACAGAGTAACGCATTAAGAAAGATGACATGATGTAGAGGGATAAACTCATGCAATATGATATAAACCCCATCTTTTATCCTCGATGGTAACAATACAATACATGCCTTGCTGCCCCTGCTGTCACTGGGAAAGGACACCGCAAGATTGAACCCAAAGCTAAGCACTTCTCCCATTGCAAGAAAGATCAATCTAGTAGGCCAAACCAAACTGATAATTCAAAGAGACTTGCAAAGATAACTTAATCACACATAAAAGAATTCAGAGGAGATTCAAATATTTCTCATAGATAAACTTGATCATAAACCCACAATTCATCGGATCTCGACAAACACATCGTAAAAAGAGTTACATCGAATAGATCTCCAAGAAGATCGAGGAGAACTTTGTATTGAGATTCAAAGAGAAAGAAGAAGCCATCTAGCTAATAACGATGGACTCGAAGGTCTGTGGTAAACTACTTACAACTCATAGGAGAGGCCTTGGAGATGATGTAGAGGCCCTCCATGGTCAATTCCCCCTCCGGCGGAGCACCGACGAAGGCTCCAACATGGGATCTCGCGGATACAGAAGGTTGCGGCGGTGGAAATAGTTTTTCTTGGTGCTCCTCGATGGTTTCAGGGTACGGGAGTATATATAGGAGGAAGAAGTAGGTCGGTTGAAACTCGAGGGGCCCACGAGGGTGGGGGGTGTCGGAGTAATGGGCCACGGGTAGGCTGACCCGGGTCCCAAGATCTTTCAAGACGTCAGGGCAGGCCGTGCCTCTCAGCCGAGTCCCGGACGGCGACCTTCGAAGAAGGCCGAGTCCCTGCCGGCGACTCTGAAGCAAGCCGACTCCGGGCTTGCGACCTTTCAAGGGGCCGACTATGAGAGTCGGCCCGCGACCTTTTCACGAAGACCGACGCAGGGTACGGTGCCGACGTGGCCGTCCCCTCAAACCTACGGGAGGTAGGCATGGCTACAGTGAGCCGTACCACCAGGAGATCTCCGGTAAGGCGCGGCACTGTTGCCATGCCTCCCCTGACATCAGCCACAGTGCGCAAGGCACTGTGCCCACGACGGCAGCCTGTACGGCCCGAAGACCGCCGGTCCCCTCGTCAGAGAGGGAGAAGAAGACGGCCGGAGAGTCTGAAGACGGCCCTGCGGGAGTCGGCCTTCCCAGAGTTGGCTGCCTCTCAGTCAGGGCCCCACGAGCCATAAACCAGATTGGACGGGGAGTGGCGACAGTGATCGCCCGACGGGCGGCGGCACTGTTCCCACGACCCCATGACCAAGCCTGCGTCATCAGGAGTGTTGCACAGTGCCCGGCCTGTCCACGGGGCCCGCCAGTCGGCGGGCCCCAGAAGCCGGCAGGGGGGCGGCGGCATGAGAGACAGACGACTGGGGGCCACACCCAGTCGGTTTACCATTGTACCCCCGGGGGGTAGGCCTATATAAACCCCCCGGGGCACCCATGCAAAGGGTTCGGCCCTGGATAGGTTTTTAAACACGTAGCAAGCAAAGGGAGGAGCCAGCCTTGCTCTCTCCTGCCACCCGAAACAGCTCAAGGAGCACCTTTGTACTATCATCCCATAGTGATCATGCGGAGACCCCGCAGAGCAGCAGTAGGGGTGTTATCTCCCCAGAGAGCCCCGAAGCTGGGTAAGATTCGTCGGCGTGCATGTCTGCGCCTCATCCCGTTTCCAGGCACCGGCGACGTTCTACTCGCCCCCACCATGATAAGCCACCCGTTGGCATATGTCGCACCCAACCCCCGACAGGGGGGGGGGCGCCCACCCCCAGGGGGCGCGCCGGGCACCCTCGTGGCCACCTTGTTTGTTGCTTGATGTCCACTCCAAGTCTCCAGGTTTGCATTTGTTCCAAAAAGATCACTCCCGAAGGTTTCATTCCATTTGGACTCCGTTTGATATTCCTTTTCTTTGAAACACTATAATAGGAAAAAAAACAACAATTGGGGCTGGGCCTCCGGTTAGTGGGTTAGTCCCAAAAATGATATAAAAGTGTAAAGTAAAGCCCATAAACATCCAAAACGGGTAATATAATAGCATTTAACATAGAAAAATTATAGATACATTGGAGATCAGTACGCAAGCTCCAGAGGATGGCCGGCAGCTCCTCGAGCCAGCAGCCGGCCGAGCGCTCCAGTGGCTCGACCAGTCGGGGCTTGATGCCAGACAGGATGAGGCCATTTGCTCGCTCGACTTGGCCGTTTGACTGCGGATGGGAAACGGACGCTAAGTCCAGTCGGATGCCCTGTGTCGCGCAGAAACGTGCCAATGCTCCTTTGGCAAAATTCGTGCCGTTGTCGGTGATGATGCTGTGTGGTATGCCATACCGGGTGGTGATGTCTGCGATGAATGTCACGGCAGTCAGACCATTCAACTTCTTGATTGGCTTTGCTTCAGTCCACTTGGTGATCTTCCACCTACCCCTCTCTCCGCAAGCCAGACAGGAAATCAGAGATATTCAGCAGGGATCCATGCATGTTGTGCTTGACAGGCCTGCAATGATTCTTGGGTTTGCAACCTTGGCGGATCTTTCTCCTCCAAGAGATACTATGATCACTGTTTCAGGAACACGGTTGCTGACAAGGCTTTTGGGTGGTTGTGGAAGGCCAAGAGTCCAATCAAATTAAAAATGTTTGGTTGGTTGTTGATGGTTGATCATCTGAACACTAGAAATATGCTGAAACGTCGTCATTTTAACGTGGCTGGGAACATATATACGTGCATGCTCTGCCCAAGCCCCCCTGAGGAAACTATCGAGCATCTATTCTTCAGTTGCCCGTTCAGCCAACATTGTTGGGGCAAAGTTGGCATACTTTGGCCAAGCTCTGGTGATAGACTAACCCTCATACATGCTGGCAAAGAGGGCTGGCGCCGGCCGTTGTTCATGGACATTTTCCTGCTGGCGGCTTGGAGTTTATGGAAGGAGAGAAACAACCTTTATTTCAGGGGGATCCCACACTCCTTTCATTCGTGGCTAGCTAGGTTTAAGGAGCTCTTGGCTTTATTAGCTCACAATTGTAAGGAGACCCTGCGTCCCTCCCTAGAAAACTACATACAAAGTTTGTAGGTACTGACTTGATAGTATCCTGAAACACATGGCCGGGGGGCCTCACACCCCACCATTGTAACAATGCTGTAATTGATCCCTTGTGAGTAATACAAAAGTCAGTGGGAGCCTCTCCCACTGTCGTGCAGTTTCAAAAAAAACAAGCAGGTGTGTCATGCCGCCGCATGCCGTCTTGAATGGGCCCACCATATCCAGCCCCCAGACGGCAAAGGGCCAGGTGAGGGGGATGGTCTTGAGTGCGGAGGCCGGCAGGTGTTGCTTGGAGCTGAAAAGTTGGCACCCTTTGCAGTGTTTGACCAATTCTTTGGCGTCTTCAAAAGCAATCGGCCAGAAGAACCCATGGCGGAAAGCTTTGGCGACGAGTGATCTTGAAGCCGCGTGGTGGCCGCACTCGCCTTGGTGGATGTCCTTGAGGATTGCAATGCCTTTCTCTGGCTCGACGCTGCGCTAGAAGACTCCAGTGACACTGCGCCTAACGAGCTCTCTGTTCACTATTATGTATGCTTTAGCTCGGTGTTGAATTTGTCTTGCCGAGATCTTGTCAGTCGGCAGCTCTCTGTTTACCAGAAAGTTGAGGATGGGCTGGGCCCATGATGGAGCCGCGACTTCTTCTATTACCAACACGGCTACTGCGACCAGGGCGGGTGGGGTTGGGAGGTTGAGGGTTAAAGTCAGCCACCGCCTGCTGTGTCATTGCAGTCCCTGGGCCAACTGCTGCAGTCCCCGGGCCGGGTTTTGAAGTCCCTGGGCCGAGTGCGACTATAGCAGTCCCTGAGCCACCTGCCAAGTCCCCGAGCCCCCGGCTGGGTTCCCCAGGTCGGATCCGACTGCATCAGGATCAGGCGGCATGAAAATGGAGTCTGATTCTAGAGACGGCTTGACAGACGGTTTGAGAAGGCGTTGAAGGGAGACGCCGGTTGGTATAGCTTGCCGGGTGGAGCCGATTCGTGCGAGGGCATCTGCTTGCTCGTTGTCGGCCCGTGGCACGTGGAGAAACTCGCACCCTTCAAAGAATCCACTGAGTTGATGAACGAGGAAGCGGTAGCTCGCCATGTTTGTGTCCTTGGCGTCCCAATCAAAAGACGATTGTTGGATCACCATGTCCGAGTCGCCATAGCACAGGATCTCGCGGATGCCGAGTTCTTTGGCCAGCCGGAGCCCATGTATGAGCGCCTTGTACTCGGCCACGTTGTTGGAGGCGGCAAAATGAATTTGCAATGTGTATATGAGCTTGTCGCCCTTGGGAGAGGTGAGGATGATGCCGACTCCCAAGCTGGTGCACATCTTGGATCCGTCAAAGTGCATCCGCCAATGAGTGGAGGTGGGTGCTTGTGGCAGGTATTGAGTTTCGGCCCAGTCGACAAGGAAGTCGGCCAACACTTGGGACTTGATGGCGGTGCGAGGCTGGTAGAAGATGGTGTAAGGAGCCAGCGCAATGGCCCACTTGGTCACCCGGCTAGATGCATCCAGGCTGCCTATGATCTCGGCAAGCGGGGCAGTGCAAACGACCGTGATGGGGTGCTCTTGAAAGTAAGGCTTGAGCTTCTTGGCGGCAAAGTATACGCCATAGCACATCTTCTGGTAGTGGGGGTAATTCTGCTTTGAGGTTGACAGTACTTCACTCAGGTAATACACCGGCCTCTGGACCATCTGAGCTCTGCCTTCCTCTGGGCGTTGAACCACGATGATAGTGCTGACCACCCGGCTAGTTGCGGCAATGTAAAGGAGCACGTGCTCTTTCTCAGTCGGTGCCGCCAGGACAGGCGGCGTGGTCAACATCTTCTTCAGCTTGTGAAAAGCTTCGTCCGCCTGGTTGTTCCACTCGAAATGAGTGGATTTCTTCATGAGCTGATACAGGGGGATAACCTTCTCCCCTAGCCGATTGATGAAGCGGTTAAGGGAGGCCAGGCACCCGGTGAACTTTTGGACATCTCGAAGCCGGGTGGGAATCTCCATCCTCTCTATGGCCTTGATCTTCACTGGGTTGCACTCGATGCCGCGTTCAGAGACCAGGAAGCCTAGGAGCTGGCCGACTGGTACTCCAAACACGCATTTATCAGGATTGAGCTTGATCTGAAATCGACACAAGTTGTCAAATGTTTCCTTGAGATCTTCCAGCAGGGTGCCACACTTCTCCATCTTCACCACAATATCGTCTAAGTAGACGTGGATATTTCTACCGAGTTGCTTGAGGAGGCATTTCTGCATGCAACGCTAAAAAGTGGCACCAACGTTTCTTAAGCCGAACGTCATAGTTAGGTAGCAGAAAGCTCCGAATGGTGTGATGAAGGAGGTGTTCAGGCGGTCGGCTGGATCCAACTTGATCTGATGGTAACCTGAGTAGGCATCCAAGAAACCCAACAGCTCGCATCCGGCTGTGGAGTCTATTACTTGGTAAATCCGGGGCAAAGCAAACGGATCTTTGGGGCAAGCTTTGTTGAGGCTGATATAATCTATATACATGCACCATTTCTTGTTTTTCTTAAGCACTAGGACTGGGTTGGCGAGCCATTCTGGAAAGAACACTTCCATGATGAAGCTGACTGCCAGAAGTCGGGCTATCTCTTCACCAACAATTCTTCTCTTCTCTTCCGACAGTCGGCGGAGGGGCTACTTGACTGGTTTTGCATCTACTCAGACATGTAGCTTGTGCTCGGTGAAATCCATCGGAACACCTAGCATGTCCTTCGGGGACCATGCAAAGATATCCCGATTCTCACGGAGGAAATCGACGAGCCCGCTTTCCTATTTGCTGTCCAGGTTTGCTCCTAGAACAGCAAACCTCTCCGGGTGCTCTAGGTCCAGAGGTATCTTCTTTGTTTCCTTGGACGTCTGGAAGGAGCCCTGAGCTTCTGACTCCTTGGGATCAGGCGACAGGTCCGGCTGCTTGCCGGCCATGGCCACAACCCGGTCAAGGATCTTCTTCTCAGCAACAATCACGAGGGCTCAGCCAGCTGGCTGCTGGCTGCAACACAGGCAGAGGATTTCTTGTAATCTCCGACTACGGTGATGATGCCCTTGGAGCTCAGCATCTTCATCTTGAGGTAGGCATAGTGGGGCACAACCATGAACTTGGCCAGGGCAGGTCGGGCAAGTAAAGCGTGGTAAGGGCTCTCTAGATCCACTACCTCAAACCAAACTGCTTCACGGCGGAAGTGATCTTTGTCTCCGAAGAGGACATCTATCTTGATCTTGCCGATTGGTGACCATGACAGGCCAGGTACAATGCCATGGAAAACGGTCCGACTGGGCAAGAGCTGCTTCATCTGATGTTTAGCTTCTCCATGGTGTCACGGTACAGGATGTTGATGCTGCTCCCGCCATCGACTAGAACTCGTGAGAAACGAGCAGCTCGCCTTTCTATTGAGAAGGTGGCATCCAACACCAATGCATAGGAGCCTAGAGATGGTATCACCTCTGGGTGATCAGCTCGGCTCCAGCCGATAGCCTTTTTAGACCAATGCATAAACTCTTGATCTTTGAAGGCGACCGCATTGACTTCTTGGTGCTGTCGGCGCCGGCTGCGCTTGTCTTTAGCTTGGCCTGTAAAGATGACGTAGGCTGCGTGCTCGTTAGGGAACTCGTCTTGAATGGCCCCGACTGCTGGGCGGGCGGGCGGCTGTTGAGGAGCCGGAGGCGGTTGGCCAGCAGGCGGAGGGGGCAGCAGTCCTTCGCGCTTGGAGATTCGGGTGAGCCAATGGCACTTCCGGGTTATGTGGTTGGACGGCTTCGTGCCACTGTGGAATTTGCAGGGAGTATCGAGGGTCTGCTTGTAGGAGAAGGCCGGCTGCCAAGCCGGCCTGCCGCCTTTCGGACGCTTAGGCATAGGCTGCCCTTCAGGCTGCTCCCCTTCGACCGTGGCCACCTGCCGACTGGTGGAAGGCGGCATAGGAGCTTTGTGCTTGTTGTCATTGTGATGTGGGCGTCGATTGGAGTCGCCAGCCAACATTTTCGGAGCCGGAGGAAGCACCTTTCCAGAGGCGTCCACTCGGAGCTTGGTCTTCATTGAGGAGTCGGTCGTGGCGTACTTGTCTGCTATGATCAGCAGCTCGTCGAGTGTAGCCGGCTCGTCGCATAGAAGTTGGTGCTTGAGGAGGGTGCCTTCTCGGCACCCGGCGGTGAAGTACTCTATTGCTTGCACCTTGTGCACCCCTTCGCAGGAGTTGCGGAGCTCGGCCCAGCGCGTCAGGTAGTCGCGGCTGGACTCGGTCGGGCCTTGGACACAAAGGGAGAGCTGATGTGGCTTGGGTGCCCGCTTGTATGTGCTGGTGAAGTTGCGCATGAAGACTTATGTGAAGTCCAGCCAGCTATTGACGCTGTAGTGCTTGAGGCTGTTCAGCCAGGTGCGTGCCGTGCCTTGAAGCATGAGAGGGACGTACTTCACGGCAACGCACCTGTTGTCGTTCGCTATGCCGACTGCTGTGGAGTAGTCTATCAGCCAGTCTTCCGGCTTCACCGAGCCATTGTATTTTCGCATGTCTCTTGGGAGCGAGAACCCTTTGGGGAAAGGCTCGTCGTGGATGCAGGGGCCAAAGCAAGGCGGGCCTACATCATCTTCTTCTTCTAGCGCCAGGGATTGTGCCAGGCGGTTGATCCGATGGCGGGCATCATTCTCGCCGATTCCTTCGCGGCGGCCGAGCCAGCCGCTGAGCATCGGGTGCGTGACAGGCGGCGGGGTGGGATATCTCTCTCCGCGGGGTGGAGGAGGAGGCGGGTTGTTGCCTCGTCGCTCCACAGCTCGGGGGCGACCTTCTGCGTCGCGCTCAATGGTGAGGCGTGTCCGACTGTGGCTAGCAGTCGGCTCTTTGTCTTTTCGCTCGCGGGGACCACCTGCAGTCGGCGTCCGGGATGTCACGCCGTGCTCTCGGCGTGGGAGAGGACTCTCAGCGCGGGCGCCGGCTTCATGCCGCTCTATGGCAGCATCAATCAGCTGCTGAACATGTCTGGCATGCAGTGAATCTCATTGCCCTCTAGCCCTTCCAGCTCGTCTACGACCGCCTGGGTGGCACGCAGGTTCTTGAGTGGCGTGGCGTAGACTGGGAGGTCAGCACCCAGTATGCTGGCGATGGCCGCGCCACGCTTCTTGATAGCACCAATTCGGCTGGGCCCACCAGTAGGCGGCATGCCAGAGGCGACACGATCGACCTCGCACTGGTATGCCTCGGTGAGGCGTATCTTGGAGGCTATCTTCTTGCCGTTCTTGATGAGGGCAAGGCGATGGGCCTCTAGCGTGTCAGCGTCAGCGTCAGCCGGAATGGGGGCAGACAGGTCATGCAGCGCTATCTGCAAGGTGTCGTGGGCGTTTCTGCCAGAGGCGGCGCCATGACTGACAACCAGCACCTCAGTGACGATGCTGCCGACGCTGTCGGCTCGAGGTAGGGGGTCATCGATGACCACCACGTTGGTGGGGAAGGCGTCAAGCGATGCCGTGTCGGAGTCGACAAGCATCGGGTCAGTGGAGCTGATCGACTCCTGGTCGGAGGTGCGCTCCTTGGTGACGTCGATCTTGCCAAGGAAGTCGACGAGGCAGCTCTCGGAGCTGGTTACACCCACGCCTGGCGTGGGCTCGTTGGAGAGGCGGACCTCACCGAGAAGATCGGCAAGGCAGCTCGCTGTGCAGGCATCGTCGACACCATGCAGAACGTCTGGGCAAGCACCATCGGGCGTGCTAGGCTGGCTACACTCGCTAGGAAGGAAGAGGGTTCCCGTCCGGAGGAGGTCTCCGGACGACGGTGCACCAAGCCCCATGGCGGGCACCAAATGTCGGGTGGTAGGTGTCGGTGTCAAAACCGGCGGATCTCGGGTAGGGGGTCCCAAACTGTGCATCTAAGGCTAATGGTAACGGGAGGCGGGGGACACAATGCTTACCCAGGTTCGGGCCCTCTCGATGGAGGTAATACCCTACTTCCTGCTTGATTGATCTTGATGATATGAGTATTACAAGAGTTGGTCTACCACGAGATCGTAGAGGCCAAACCCTAGAAGCTAGCCTATGATTATGATTGTTGTTGTCCTACGGACTAAACCCTCCGGTTTATATAGACATCGGAGGGGGCTAGGGTTACATAGAGTCAGTTACAGAGAAGGAGATCTGCATATCCGAATTGCCAAGCTTGCCTTCCACGCAAAGGAGAGTCCCACCCGGACACGGGACGAAGTTTTCAATCTTGTATCTTCATAGGCCAACAGTCTAGCCAAAGTATATAGTCCGGGTGTCCGAGGACCCCCTAATCCAGGACTCCCTCAGTAGGTGCGACATATGCCAATGGGTGGCTAATCATTGTGGGAGCCAGTAAGACATCGCCGGTGCCTGGAAACAGGATAAGGCGAAGACATGCACACCGGTGAATCTTACCCAGGTTCGGGGCTCTCCTAGGAGATAACACCCCTAGTACTGCTCTGTGGGGTCTCCGCATGATCACTAGATCAACAAGTAGCTACAAGATGCTCCTTGAGCTGTTTTTCTAGAGGAAGAAGGGCAAGGCTAGCTCTCCTCTTCTCTCTATGTGGCATGTAAAACTCTAAGAGATCAACCCTTTGCATGGGTGCCCTGGGGGGTTTATATAGGCCTGCCCCCCAGGGGTACAATGGTAATCCGGCTGGATGCGGGTCCAGGTCATCTGTGTCTGTAATCGACGGCTTCTCCACCGACTGGTGGGTCCTGCCGGCTGCAAGCCTCTTGGCCGAGAAGCCTGGCCCACTGCCCGGGGGTCTTGTCGGCTGCTGGTTACTATAGCCTTGCTCCTCGTGACGATGGCTTTGTCGGGACAAGTATGGCTACAGTGCCGCCGCCTGGTGGGCATTCACTATTGCCTTACCCCATCTTATCTGCTTAATGGTGCACAAACTTCGAGGGCGGGGTCAGGCCGACTGCTGGGTGTCGGCCTCCCCTCAGGCCGACTGGTCAAGTCCAGCCGCCTTCTGGTATTTCACTGGCAGGAGGGGCCCGCTGCCTGCGGGCCATACTGACAGCCTATCGTGGGCGATGTCATGGTCAACGTGGCAACAGTGCCGCGCCGGATGAGGAGAGGCCGCCCCGTATGGCGCACTGTGGCCATGCTCACTCCGAGATTCGAGGGTGGCAGGCTTCACTGTAGCCACACCCTATCTTGTCATCGTTATGTGGGTGTAAACTTTGAGGGTATGGGCCAGGCCGCCTACTAGGAGTCGGCCACTCTGGTGGCCGGCTGCTAGGAGACGACCCTCTTCGAGAGGGCTTTTAGAGCCTCGCCGCCTTCCAGCAGCCGACCAGTGGGACTGCCGGCCAAGAGAAGGCGGCCCTGCGTCTTGGATGTTCGAGGGCTCAGTCTGCCCGATATTTTTTGAAGAGCCAGGGGGAGCCGGTTAGGCTACCCGTGGTCATTTACTCCAACAGTCAATCCAGGGAAACGTTTCCATTCGTATGTACATCCCACATAGTCAATCCAGGGAAAACGTTTCCGTTTGTATTTACATCCCACACAGGTTTATGTATATAGGCTCGTGTGTGATAGTGCTACCTCTTGAGCTTGCGTTTGTTTTTCCCTTGAAGAGGAAAGGGTGATGTAGCAAAGTAGCGTAAGTATTTCCCACAATTTTGAGAACCAAGGTATCAATCCAGTAGGAGACAATGCACATGTCACCTAGTACCAGCACAAACAATCAAGAACCTTGCAACCAACACGATAAAGGGGTGGTCAATCCCTTCACGGTCACTCGCAAAAGTGAGATCTAATAGAGATAATAAAGTAAATATTTTTGGTATTTTTGTTGTATAGATTGGAAAGTAAATATTGCAAAATAGTAAATAAGATTTAAAGAGATGCGATATAATGGAAAAGAGATGTAATCTAATAGAAAAGAGACCCCGGGGCCATAGGTTTCACTAGTGGCTTCTCTCAAGATAGCATGTATTACGGTGGGTGAACAAATTACTGCCGACCAATTGATAGAAAGGCGCATAATTATGAAGACATCTAAGGCAATGATCATGAATATAGGCATCAGGTCCATGACAAGTAGATCGAAACGATTCTGCATCTACTACTATTACTCCACACATCGATCGCTATCCAGCATGCATCTATAGTATTAAGTTCATAAGAACGGAGTAACACATTAAGTAAGATGACATGATGTAGAGGGATAAACTCAAGCAATATGATATAAAACCATCTTTTTATCCTCGATGGCAACAATACAATACGTGCCTTGCTGCCCCTATTGTAATTGGGAAGGACATCGCAAGATTGAATCCAAAGCTAAGCACTTCTCCCATTGCAAGAAAGATCAATCTAGTAGGCCAAACTAAATCGATAATTCGAAGAGACTTGCAATGATATCAAATCATGCATATAAGAATTCAGAGAAGAACCAAATAATATTCATAGATAATCTTGTTCATAAATCCACAATTCATCGGATCTCGGCAAACACACCGCAAAAGAGTATTACATCGAATAGATCTCCAAGAACATCGAGGAGAACTTTGTATTGAGAATCAAAGAGAGAGAAGAAGCCATCTAGCTAATAACTATGGACCCAAAGGTCTATGGTAAACTACTCACGCTTCATCGGAGAGGCAATGGTGTTGATGTAGAAGCCCTCCATGGTCGATTCCCCCTCCAGCAGATCACCGAAAAAGGCCCCAAGATGGGATCTCATGGGTGCAAAAGGTTGACGCGGTGGAAAAGTGGTTTCGTGGCTCCCCCTGATGTTTCTAGGGTATAAGAGTATATATAGGCAAAAGAAGTATGTCCGTGGAGCTACGAGGGGCCCACGAGGGTGGGGGGCGCGCCTACCCCATGGGCGTGCCATCCTGCCTTGTGGACGCCTCGTGGCGTTTCTGACTTCAACTCCAAGTCTTCTGGTTTGTTTTCGGTCCAAGAAAGATCATCGCGAAGGTTTCATTCCGTTTGGACTCCATTTGGTATTCCTTTTCTGCAAAACTCTAAAATAGGCAAATAAAAACAGAAACTCGCACTGGGCCTCCGGTTAATAGGTTAGTCCAAAAAATAATATAAAATAGCATACTAAAGCCCATTAAACATCCAAAACAGATAATATAATAGCATGGAACAATTAAAAATTATGGATACATTGGAGACGTATCAGATAGGTGTAACTATCACACACACTCTGCCTTGGTTAACCGTTTACTTTTATCAACTACATCACACACGATCTGATGAAAAAAGCTGTGTGGCATTGGGATATTCACCACAAGCGCTTTTACTGCTAGAACCATTCGCAAAGTTCCATGACACATTTAGCAGGTTTATTAGTTTACAATTAATAATTCCAGTATTACACAAATTCACATTTCATATCAGGAACATAAATATATTTTAACATCACAATACGATAACTACCTGAAAACAACACAGTACAACATATAGCTAGTTCAACTTCATAAGAACAATATATTCATTTCCCTAATCGAGATCATCCAAGCTCGTCTTATCCACCTCTGCTTTCAGTTTAGTAAGAACCTGTTTTGCATTGGCCAACAAGGAAAGTGCCTCCTCCTTCGCTAACACCATCTTAGCAAAGTCCGATTTAAAAAATCTGAGATCGTTCTCCACCTTCCTCTTTTTGTCCCGCATCTTCAAATATTCTTCAGCGTTGACAACACTTTCTCTAAGCCTACCTCTGTTCTCTTCCTCATACATGCTCCAGTGCTTTGCTAGGCACATCTTCAAAGACTGTGGCCACTCTTGATCAACCCACTCCAAGTAAGAACACTTCCATTCATCCTCTAATATTTAAAACTAGATCGGTAACAATTGTAGGGGAAATGGGTTTATAGCAACATAGAAAATCACCAATACTTATTTTGAAAAACTGAAGAAACAGGTTAATTATGACATATCATCTCAAAAAGATCAATGTGCAAATGAATTAATTGCTACTGAGACAACAACCAAATTCTGAAACATCAGAAGCTATAATTAACTACAACAACGCTACAAGTTCTTACTCATGTACTATAAATAACAAATTGAACATTTTATGAGGAAGGTAAATATAACTGCAACAACATAGCGACAATGTCTGGATGACAACAAATTGATACGAAGAAGTGTGTACATGCGCAAATTTAGTAACATAGAACTAATAGCATTAAGGCCGTCCACTTTGTATGCCAAAACCGGTGTAAAGACAACTGTTGCTACATCTCGCACCGGTGCCCTGCACTGGCGAGCCAATGTAGCAGAAAAAAATTCAGGGACCCGGAGTCTGGAGCACCTAGTTGCTCTGACGCCCAGTTCCTTCGTGCCATAAAGATTTAGTATTTTACTGCTTAGCTGCTCGGATGTGTGGACCAAAGTTGGCTGCACAAACTGCTGAAGCGATGCCAAAAAAATTTATAATGGCACCGCTGATGAGATGGCAACATTTTTAGATACTAGGTACAAACTGTGACACTGTCTTAGGATGAGTTTGGTTGAAGGTGTGGTATGTATGGGTTGGGACCGTGACAGTGTTTGAATCATATCTAACAAACAATTTTTAACAACGGAAGAGGGTATAACCTTCTCTTCACATGCCAAAAACTTCCTCCCACTATCCATAGATTCAAACGCAACTAGCTTCACACACGGAGATTGATGGTGACAATGAGCAGACACATCTTCAACCACCCTCTCCATTCGTTGCAACTGATGGTCCTAGGGAGCTACAAGAGGAAGAAATGACTCAAATCGACCGTCGAGTTAAAATCCTTCATTCCAAGTCATAGGCCGAGAGAGATAAGAGAGGCATACCCGGGTGGTGAAGGAGTCGTCGTCGGAGGAGGAATCGCTGGAGAAGTCATTGAAGAAGACCATGGCGACCCCGGCGGTAGAATGCGAGACCGCGAGAGCGAGGAAGCAAGCGAGGAAGAGGCTATAGCTTAGGAAGGAAGGAAGGAAGGGGAAACAAGGCAAATGTGACTTCTAGTCGGGGAGAAAAGGGGGTGGGGAAGGGGGAGGGGGGCGGGGGTAGATATTTCGATGGTAGGCCAAAAATTCCGAAATGTGGAGGCATACATAGCACGTGGTGCCGGCGGACACCATTCACTTTGAACGATTGTGTGCATCATAAACTATTCTTCTGCTTTACGTGCATGGGATGAGTTTGATAATTCAAATTTTGATGGAAATTCCTCCGGGTACGCCATTGCATAATTTAACATCGCTTGCTAATTTGGGCGTACAAATGAGCGTACATCACATAGACCACACTTACTGAATCGAGCAATTTTAGTAATTAAATTGAGCTAGTTGACCTAAACATTGCTCTAACAAAAGACCAACATTGACAACCTAGCCTAAGTACGCATAATTTTAACAAATCTGCCACCGCGCCGTCCTATGCATCGCTGGTGTGAGCTGAGACGTTGATGACTTGTCCTGGCGACATGCCGCCGTTGGTCGACTCTGCATCCCCCTGCTGAAGTCGACCGCGTCCTCGTCCTCGTCCTCGGCGCCGCCCTCAAGGCTGTAGTACTCGTAGTAGTGGCTGCGCCAGAGCTCGCGTTCGTACTCCACCGTTGATTCCTCGACGGACAGACTCTTCTCTACCTCAACCTCGGCCATGCGCAACTCCTCCTCCCGGCACTCCTCAATCTCTGCCGCCTCCTGCATCTCCAGCTCTCGCTCGGTGATCTCATGAGGAGGCAGGTGCTCCATGGCCACCACCACCTTTTCGAACATGAGTTGCATGCTGGATTCCAAGGTGGCCTGGAATATCTTGGCGTGTGCCTCCTCGATCTTGGCATAGATGGCATTGACCCAGGCCAGGGCGACATCGGCGGCACAGACGGCAGCTCGAGCGCTCTCGGCGTTTGCAGTCGCCGTTGCAGCAACAGCTGCAGTCGTCTTGTCTGCTGCAGCTGCCCTGTCGGCTACCGCAGATGCCCTCTCGGTGGATGCGGCCGCTCTCAATGTGGATGTGGCGGCACTCTCGGTGTAGGCGGCGGCGCTCGGGGAGGACGCAGGCCTTCACGAAGCATTTCCAAGGTGTCATATTTGCTAGAAGGGGGCGCATGAATGGGGATCGGGATTCATGGATTTGGGGGTTGCCGGCACTACAGCAGACGAGCCGGCAAAGCTTAAAGAGGAAGACTTAAATAGACCCGGAAATTTTCATCACAAATGGTTCCTACAAAAAACTGTGTGTGATGTTGTGGATATTTTTATTACCTCTGAAAGATGAATTTGGAGTGAAGTGGCAGCATATGGTACTTTAAATGTACGAGAAAATTTGTAGTACTAAACTACTAATACAACTGTTATGTCAAATTTTGGAAAATTTCAAGGTTCATTTGACCTTTTAAGTCATTTAAGTGATTTTCTAGCCATTTAATGACCGTAATTCAAATTTAAACTACATGTACATGCAATAGGTAACCATAAAGGTTTGAAAAGTCATATTTTGTGTACTTGTGTGCGATTAAGTTCCATGGGCAGAAAATTGGAAGGAATTTTCAAACATATTGGTCTAACGACTATGACACATGCATGGAGTGCCATGGCATTTTAATTCCAAAAAATTAAAAAATGATCAGAAAAACATGAAACCTTGCTTGATGTAATGTAAATGCCACCAAGATGATGTGGTAAAATTTTTGGCATGTTTGACGAAACTTTGGACACACACCCCTCACAAACCGAAGCAACTCACTAGAAGGTTCGTGGTTTCGAGAGGGAACAATGCATGTTTGATGACGAACGGGAGATAGCTTCCCCTTAGAGCCTTCAATTTTTTCTACATTTAGCATGCACTAATACAAATGTCATGTGAAAATTTGAAAAATTTCAGGGGTCATTTGACCTTTTAAATACATTTAAGTGATTTTCTAGCCATTTAACGACCATAATTCAAATTTGAACTACATGTACATGCAACAGCTAACCATAACGGTTTGAAAAATCATATTTGTGTACTTGTGTGCGAGTTAATTCCATCTGCAGTAAATTAGAAGGAATTTTCAAACATATTGGTCTCATGGCATGGACACATGCATGGAGTGCCATGACATTTTAATTCCAAAAAATTAAAAAATGATCAGAAAAACATGAAACCTTGCTTGATGTAATGTCATGCCACCAAGATGATGTGGTAAAAAAATTGGTCTATTTAACGAAAGTTTGGACACACACCCCTCACAAATCGGAGCAACTCACTAGAAGGCTCGTTGTTCCAAGAGGGAACAATGCATGTTTGTGTTGGGGAACGTAGTAAATTCAAAAAATTTCCTACGCACACGCAAGATCATGGTGATGCATAGCAACGAGACGGGAGAGTGTTGTCCACGTACCCTCGTAGACTGAAAGCGGAAGCGTTAGCACAACACGGTTGATGTAGTCATACGTCTTCACGGCCCGACCGATCAAGCACGGAAAGCATGACACCTCCGAGTTCTTGCACACGTTCAGCTCGATGACGTCCCTCGAACTCCGATCCAGCTGAGTGTCGAGGGAGAGTTTCATCAGCACGACAGCGTGATGATGATGATGATGATATTCTACAGACGCAGGGCTTCGCCTAAGCAGCGCTACGATATTATTGAGGTGGAATATAGTGGAGGGGGGCACCGCACATGGCTAATAGATCTCAAGGATCAATTGTTGTTGTGTCTAAAGGTGCCCCCTGCCCCCGTATATAAAGGAGCAAGGGGGAGGTGGCCGGCCTAGGAGGAGGGCGCGCCAAGGGGGGAGTCCTACTCCCACCGGAAGTAGGACTCCTCCTTTCCTTGTAGGAGTGGTAGAAGGGAAGGAAAAAGGAGAAGGAAGGAAGGGGGCGCCCCCCTCCCTAGTCCAATTCGGACTAGTCCATGGGGAGGGGTGCAGCCACCCTTTGGGGCCTTTCTCTCCTTTCCCGAATGGCCCATTAGGGCCCAATATGAATTCCCGTAACTCTGTAGTACTCCGAATAATACCCGAATCACTTGGAACCTTTCCAATGTCCGAATATAGTCGTCCAATATATCGATCTTTACGTCTCGACCATTTCGAGACTCCTCATCATGTCCCCGATATCATCCGGGACTCCGAACTACCTTCGGTACATCAAAACACATAAACTCATAATATAACTGTCATCGAACTTTAAGCGTGCGGACCCTACGGGTTCGAGAACTATGTAGACATGACCGAGACACGTCTCCGGTCAATAACCAATAGCGGAACCTGGATGCTCATATTGGCTCCCACATATTCTAGGAAGATCTTTATCGGTCAAACCGCATAACAACATACGTTGTTTCCTTTTTCATCGGTATGTTACTTGCCCGAGATTCGATCGTCGGTATCTCAATACCTAGTTCAATCTCGTTACCGGCAAGTCTCTTTACTCGTTATGTAATGCATCATCCCGCAACTAACACATTTGTCACATTGCTTGCAAGGCTTATAGTGATGTGCATTACCGAGCGGGCCCAGAGATACCTCTACTACAATCGGAGTGACAAATCCTAATCTCGAAATACGCCAACTCAACAAGTACCTTCGGAGACACATGTAGAGCTCCCTTATAATCACCCAGTTACGTTATGGAGTTTGGTAGCACACAAAGTGTTCCTCCGATAAACGGGAGTTGCATAATCTCATAGTTGTAGGAACATGTATAAGTCATGAAGAAAGCAATAGCAACATACTAAACGATCAAGTGCTAAGCTAACGGAATGGGTCAAGTCAATCACATCATTCTCATAATGATGTGATCCCGTTAATCAAATGACAACTCATTTCTATGGTTAGGAAGCTTAACCATCTTTGATTAACGAGCTAGTCAAGTAGAGGCATACTAGTGACATTATGTTTGTCTATGTATTCACACATGTATTATATTTCCGGTTAATACAATTCTAGCATGAATAATAAACATTTATCATGAAATAAGGAAATAAATAATAACTTTATTATTGCCTCTAGGGCATATTTCCTTCAGTCTCCCACTTGCACTAGAGTCAATAATCTAGTTCACATCGCCATGTGATTTAACACCAATATTCATATCTGTATATGATTAACACCCATAGTTCACATCGTTATGTGACCAACACCCAAAGGATTGACTAGAGTCAATAATCTAGTTCACATTGCTATGTGATTAACACCCAAAGAGTACTAAGGTGTGATCATGTTTTGCTCGTGAGAGAATTTTAGTCAACGGGCCTGTCACATTCAGAGCCGTATGTATTTTGCAAAAATATTCTATGTCTACAATGCTCTGTACGGAGCTACTCTAGCTAATTGCTCCCACTTTCAATATGTATCCAGATTGAGACTTAGAGTCATATGGATCAGTGTCAAATCTTGCATCGACGTAACCCTTTACGATGAACCTCTTGTCACCTCCATAACCGAGAAACATATCCTTATTCCACTAAGGATAATTTTGACCAATGTCTAGTGATCTACTCCTAGATCACCATTGTACTCCCTTGCCAAACCAGGGCATAGTATACAATAGGTCTGGTCCATAGCATGGCATACTTTTGTAGAATCTATGACTGAGGCATAGGGAATGACTTTCATTCTCTTTCTATTTTCTGCCATGGTCAGGATTTGAGTCTTACTCAATTTCATACCTTTGCAACACAGGCAAGAACTCCTTCTTTGACTGTTCCATTTTGAACTACTTCAAAAACTTATCAAGGTATGTACTCATTGAAAAATCTTATCAAGCGTCTTGATCTATCTCTATAGATCTTGATGCTCAATGTGTAAGCAGCTTCACCAAGGTCTTTCTTTAAAAACCTCTTATTCAAGTATCCTTTTATGCTTTCCATGAAAATTCTACATTATTTTCAATCAACAATATGTTATTCACATATACTTATCAAAAATACTTTAGTGCTCCCACTCACTTTCTTGTAAATACAGGCTTCTCCAAAAGTCTGTATAAAACCATATGCTTTGATCAACTCATCAAAATGTATATTCCAACTCCGATATGCTTGCACCAGTCCATAGATGGATCGCTGGAGCTTGCAAATTTTGTTAGCACCTTTAGGATTGACAAAACCTTTTGGTTGCGTCATATACAACTCTTCTTATAGAAATCCATTCAGGAATGCAGTTTTGACATCCATTTGCCAAATTTCATAATCATAAAATGCGGCAATTGCTAACATGATTTGGACAGACATAAGCATCGCTACGGGCGAGAAGGTCTCATCGTAGTCAACCCCTTGAACTTGTCGAAATTTTTTCGCAACAAGTCGAGCTTTGTATATAGTAACACTACTATCAATGTCCGTCTTCCTCCTGAAGATCCATTTATTCTCTATGGCTTGCCGATCATCGGGCAAGTCCACTAAAGTCCACACTTTGTTCTCATACATGGATCCCATCTCAGATTTCATGGCCTCAAGCCATTTTGCGGAATCTGGGCTCATCATCACTTCCTAATAGTTCGTAGGTTCGCCATGGTCAAGGAACATGACCTCCAGAATAGGATTACCATACCACTCTGGTAGGGATCTTACTCTAGTTGACCTACGAGGTTTGGTAGTAACTTGATCTGAAGTTTCATGATCAATATCATTAGCTTCCTCACTAATTGGTGTAGGCGTCACAGGAACCGGTTTCTGTATGAACTTCTTTCCAATAAGGGAGCAGGTACAATTACCTCATCAAGTTCTACTTTCCTCCCACTCACTTCTTTCGAGAGAAACTCCTTCTCTAGAAAGGATCCATTCTTAGCAATGAATATTTTGCCTTTGGATCTGTGATTAGAAGGTGTACCCAACAGTTTCCTTTGGCTATCCTATGAAGATGCATTTCTCTGATTTGGGTTCGAGCTTATCAGGTTGGAACTTTTTCACATAAGCATCGCAACTCCAAACTTTAAGAAACGACAGCTTAGGTTTATTGCTAAACCATAGTTCATACGATGTCGTCTCAACTGATTTAGATGGTGCCCTATTTTAACGTGAATGCAGCTATCTCTAATGCATAACCCCAAAACGATATTGGTAAATCAATAAGACATCATTGATCGCACCATATCAAATAAAGTGCGGTTATGACATTCGGACACACCGTTACGCTGTGGTGTTCCAGGTGGCATGAGTTTGTCAAACTATTCCACATTATTTTAACTAAAGGCCAAACTCGTAACTCAAATATTCATCTCCATGATCAGATCATAGAAACTTTATTTTCTTGTTATGATGATTTTCCACTTCACTCTGAAATTCTGTGAACCTTTCAACTATTTCAGACTTATGTTTCATCAAGTAGATATACCCATATCTGCTCAAATCATCCGTGAAGGTCAGAAAATAATGATACACCCCATGAGCCTTAATACTCATTGGTCTGCATACATCAGTATGTATTATTTCCAATAACTCAGTAGCTCGTTCCATTGTTCCGGAGAACGGAGTTTTAGTCATCTTGCCCAAAAGGCACGGTTCACAAGCATCAAATGATTCATAACCAAGTGATTCCAAAAATCCATCTTTATGGAGTTTCTTCATGCGCTTTACACCGATATGACCCAAACGGCAGGGCCACAAATAAGTTGCACTATCATTATTAACTTTGCATCTTTTGGCATCAATATTATGAATATGTGTATCATTACGATCGATATCCAACAAACTATTTTCGTTGGGTGTATGACCATTGAAGGTTTTATTCATGTAAACATAACAACAATTATTCTCTGACTTTAAACGAATAACCGTATTGCAATAAACATGATCAAATCATATTCATGCTCAACGCAAACGCCAAATAACATTTATTTAGGTTTACCACTAATCCTGAAAGTATAGGGAGTGTGTGATGATGGTCATATCAATCTTGGAACTACTTCCAACACTCATTGTCACTACCCCTCAACTAGTCTCTGTTTATTCTATAACTCCTGTTTCAGGTTACTAATCTTAGCAACCGAACAAGTATCAAATACTCAGGGGCTACTATAAACACTAGTAAGGCACACATCAATAACCTGTATATCAAATATACCCTTGTTCACTTTGCCATCCTTCTTATCCACCAAATATTCAGGGCATTTCCGCGTCCAGTGACCATTTCTTTTGCAGTGTATGCACTCAGTTTCAGGCTTTGGTCCAGCTTTGGGATCTTCGCGCGAGTGACAACTTGCCTGTCATTCTTCTTGAAGTTCCCTTTCTTTCCCTTTTGCCTTTTTCTTGAAACTAGTGGTCTTGTCAATCATCAACACTTGATGCTCTTTTCTTGATTTCTACCTTCGTCAATTTCAACATCACGAAGAGCTCGAGAATCATTTTCGTCATCCCTTGCATACTATAGTTCATCACGAAGTTCTAGTAACTTGGTGATGGTGACTAGAGAACTCTGTCAATCACTATCTTATCTGGAAGATTAACTCCCACTTGATTCAAGCGATTGTAGTACCCACACAATCTGAGCACATGCTCACTAGTTGAGCAATTCTCCTCCACCTTTTAGCTATAGAACTTGTTGGAGACTTCATATCTCTCAACTCGGATATTTGCTTGAAATATTAACTTCAACTCCTGGAACATCTCATATGGTCCATGACATTCAAAACGTCTTTGAAGTCCCGATTCTAAGCCGTTAAGCATGGTGCACTAAACTATCAAGTAGTCATCATATTGAGCTAGCCAAACGTTCATACCGTCTGCATCTGCTCCTGCAATAGGTCTGTCACCTAGCGGTGCATCAAGGACATAATTCTTCTATGCAGCAATGAGGATAAACCTCAGATCACGGATCTAATCCGCATAATTGCTACTAACATCTTTCAATATAGTTTTTCTCTAGGAACATATCAAAAATAAACATAGGAAAGCAACAACGTGAGCTATTGATCTACAACATAATTTGCAAAATACTATCAGGACTAAGTTCATGATAAATTAAAGTTCAATTAATCATATTACTTAAGAACTCCCACTTAGATAGACATCCCTCTAATCATCTAAGTGATCACGTGATCCAAATCAACTAAACCATGTCCGATCATCACGTGAGATGGAGTACTTTTCAATGGTGAACATCACTATGTTGATCATATCTACTATATGATTCACGCTCGACCTTTCGGTCTCAGTGTTCCGAGGCCATATCTGTATATGCTAGGATCGTCAAGTTTAACCTAAGTATTCCGCGTGTGCAACTATTTTGCACCCGTTGTATTTGAACGTAGGGCCTATCACACCCGATCATCACATGGTGTCTCAGCACGAAGAACTTTCGCAACGGTGCATACTCAGGGAGAACAATTATACCTTGAAATTTAGTGAGAGATCATCTTATAATGCTACCATCAATCAAAGCAAAATAAGATGCATAAAGGATAAACATCACATGCAATCAATATAAATGATATGATATGGCCATCACCATCTTGTGCTTGTGATCGCCATCTCTGAAGCACCGTCATGATCACCATCATCACCGGCACGACACCTTGATCTCCATCGTAGCATCGTTGTCGTTTCACCACCTATTGCTTCTACGACTATCGCTACCGCATAGTGATAAAGTAAAGCAATTATAGGGCGATTGCATTGCATACAATAAAGCGACAACCATATGGCTCGTGCAAGTTGCTGATAAGTTGGTTACAAAACATCATCATCTCATACAATAAAATATAGCATCACGTCTTGACCATATCACATTACAACATGCCTTGCAAAAACAAGTTAGACGTCCTCTACTTTGTTGTTGCAAGTTTTACGTGGCTGCTACGGGCTGAGCAAGAACCGTTCTTACCTACGCATCAAAAGCACAACGATAGTTCGTCAAGTTAGTGCTGTTTTAACCTTCTCAAGGACCGGGCGTAGCAACACTTGGTTCAACTAAAGTTGGAGAAACTGACACCCGCCAGCCACCTGTGTGCAAAGCACGTCGGTAGAACCAGTCTCGCGTAAGCGTACACATAATGTTGGTCCGGGCCGCTTCATCCAACAATACCGCTCAACCAAAGTATGACATGCTGGTAAGCAGTATGAATTGTATCGTCCACAACTCACTTGTGTTCTACTCGTGCATATAACATCTACGCATAAAACCTGGCTCTGATACCACTGCTGGGGAACATAGTAATTTCAAAAAATTTCCCACGCACACGCAAGATCATGGTGATGCATAGCAACGAGAGGGGAGAGTGTTGTCCACGTACCCTCGTAGACCGACAGCGGAAGCGTTAGCACAACGTGGTCGATGTAGTCGTACGTCTTCACGGCCCGACCTATCAAGCACCGAAAGCACGGCACCTCCGATTTCTTGCACACATTCAGCTCGATGACGTCCCTCGAACTCCGATCCAGCCGAGTGTCGAGGGAGAGTTCCGTCAGCACGACAGCGTGATGACGATGATGATATTCTACAGACGCAGGGCTTCGCCTAAGCACCGCTACGATATTATAGAGGTGGAATATAGTGGATGGGGGCACCGCACACGGGTAATAGATCTCAAGGATCAATTGTTGTTGTGTCTAGAGGTGCCCCCTGCCCCCATATATAAAGGAGCAAGGGGGAGGTGGCCGGCCTAGGTGGAGGGCGCGCCAAGGGGGAGTCCTACTGCCACCGGGAGTAGGACACCTCCTTTCCTTGTAGGAGTAGTAGAAGGGAAGGAAAAAGGAGAAGGAAGGAAGGGGCGCCCTCCTCCCTAGTCCAAATCGGACTAGTCCATGGGGAGGGGAGCGGCCACCCTTTGGGGCCTTTCTCTCCTTTCTCGTATGGCCCATTAAGGCCCAATACGAATTCCCGTAACTCTCCGGTACTCCGAAAAATACCCGAATCACTCGGAACCTTTTCGATGTCCGAATATAGTCGTCCAATATATCGATCTTTACGTCTCGAAAATTTCGAGACTCCTCGTCATGTCCCCGATCTCATCTGGGACTTTGAACTACCTTCGGTACATCAAAATACATAAACTCATAATATAACTATCATTGAACTTTAAGCGTGCGGACCCTACGGGTTCGAGAACTATGTAGAAATGACCGAGACACGTCTCCGGTCAATAACCAATAGCGGAACCTGGATGCTCATATTGACTCCCATATATTCTACGAAGATCTTTATCGGTCAAACCGCATAACAACATACGTTGTTCCCTTTCTCATCGGTATGTTACTTGCCCGAGATTCTATCGTCGGTATCTCAATACCTAGTTCAATCTCGTTATCGGCAAGTCTCTTTACTCGTTATGTAATGCATCATCCCACAACTAACTCATTAGTCATATTGCTTGCAAGGCTTATAGTGATGTGCATTACCGAGAGAGCCCAGAGATATATCTCTGACAATCGGAGTGACAAATCCTAATCTCGAAATAGGCCAACTCAACAAGTACCTTCGGGGACACCTGTAGAGCTCCTTTATAATCACACAGTTACGTTGTGATGTTTGGTAGCACACAAAGTGTTCCTCCGGTAAACGGGAGTTGCATAATCTCATAGTTGTAGGAACATGTATAAGTCATGAAGAAAGCAATAGCAACATACTAAACGATCAAGTGCTAAGCTAACAGAATGGGTCAAGTCAATCACATCATTCTCCTAATGATGTGATCCCGTTAATCATATGACAACTCATGTCTATGGTTAGGAAACTTAACCATCTTTGATTAACGAGCTAGTCAAGTAGAGGCATACTAGTGACACTATGTTTGTCTATGTATTCACACATGTATTATATTTCCGGTTAATACAATTCTAGCATGAATAATAAACATTTATCATGAAATAAGGAAATAAATAATAACTTTATTATTGCCTCTAGGGTATATTTCCTTCAGTTTGATGACGAACAGGAGATAGCTTCCTCTTACGACCTTCAAATTTTTCTACGTTTAACATGCACTAATACAACTGCCATGTAAAAATCTATAATACATAAATAGTTCATCCCCACTAACCTATTTAACTAAACATGCAGCCTATCCACATCAGCAACCATTTCTCCTATCGCCACGTCAGCACTAACCCTCCACTTCACCAATCCTTCCAATTCTGCATGCATGAAATTTTTTCTGCCCTCATAGTCCACCACTGTCACCATAAAATAAATGCTACAATCGTTTGATTAGCCACGGGGTAGCCCAAGAGTTGATCTCCCGAAGTCCATGCTTTCAAGTTGGCTCCGCTTTCCTCGGCTCCCATGGAAGGTGCCCTCCGGCGGTTCCCTTCACTTCCGGCGGTAGATTCAATGCTGAGCGGCTGAGGGGAACTGGGATCCATGCGTGGATGTGTACATACGGTATGGTTTAGGGGTGTGGTGTCCCGCCATTGTCACTGTGGCGGGGGAGGTGGTTTTGAGTGGAATAAGGAATGGCCGGGCTTTTTCCCATCTATACTGCATCAAATACGGTGTCGGCAAGGAGCCGAACGCCTATTGTATCGCGGATCCGGTCGACCGGAGTATGTGGCCGTGGTTCTCTTCATCGGAAGCTGCGTTGGTGATGGTCACGGTTCCCGGCGAGGTGACAATTGCGGTCGGGGGCTTCAATCCCTGTTCTTGGATGAGGTTTGCGGCAATCTCCTTCGCGTCTCTGGCGAGCTGGAGTCTTAGCTGAGGCATGGGCAATCTGATCTATAGGATTATACCCGACCGATGCGCCATAACCCAATCTTTGATCATGTTCGCTAGAACAGGACATACATGCGGCCTCCAAAGATTTTGATGGCGATGCAGATGATGGTTTCTCGGCTGTTGCTTAAGCAGACAGAGAGCAAACTATCCTATTTTGTGTTTCAGTGGGGTTCATGTTGCTTCGGTGGCTGGGTCTGGAAAGTTCTATTTCCGTCTTTGTGTTTGCGCGCGTATGTGCTGTTCCTGTTTGATGTATGAATACATGAGGCATAAATGTCCTTTACTCAAAAAACAAAAAACATGCATCTTGGCCTTGCTACAATCACCAAGCTATGATAAAGCCATAGTGTTTAATTTCACTGGCCTGCTATGATGCAACCACGTAGATTGCAGAGGTGTGGTCAACTTTACACTACAAAAATGATACACTTCCGTGATGATACGTGTTTGTCACAGTAGGTCGCGTTTTCTGTCATGCATGTACATCCATGACGATTTTATGATAGAATCAAGATAGTCATACCTGTGCTGTCGTAGAAGTGTTCCATGACATTACCAAAATTATCATCATGGAAGTGTCCATTTCCATGACGATAAATCGCGCGTCACAGAAGTGCTTTCGTCAAGGGTGACCGACACGTGGCATCCACCGTAACGGAACGCCATTAAGCTATCGGGTCGGGTTTTGGATCCGATAACCCATTAACAGCCCCGAGCAATGGCGATTTTCCACGTGTAAAATCATCATTGGCTGGAGGAAACACGTGTCGGCTCATCGTTGGGACAGATATCATCCACTCATTGGACAGAAGGCGCATATGATACGTCGACACGTGGCACGACCCAACAGAGGCCCATTCCTGTGAAAAGGCCGGCCCGTTTGACTTGGTCAAAAGGTGGCGGGCCGGCCCATGGAAAGCCTATTAACGGCATGTTCGCATATAGCCCATTTACAGCCCGCTAACCCAAGGCCCGTTATGCCCTATCCGAATTAGGCCCAGTAGCGTCATTTGGGCCATCCAATATGATTCCAGCCCGTTTTCACTTCTGTCCCATGTATGGCCCATGACGTCTTTCGGCCCATATGAGGCCCTATGTAATTCTTGGCCTATTAACGGCCCGTGGTGAAACTGGCCCGTAATGAATAGTGTATCACTTTACACCCATTAACGGCCCATGGTGAAACTGGCCCGTAATGAACAGTGTATCACTTTATACCAATTAATGGCCCGTTATTCCGTTGGGCCATTTCCAGCCCATGTTATCTTTCGGCCTTCTCAGAGCCCATTTATTCTTGGGCTCATTTCCAGCATTCTTTTACTTACGGCCCGTTACTTTCATTTTCTGCTTGTGGGCCAAATTCAGCCCGTGGTTATAGTCGGCCTGTTTTTGGTCCGTTAATACATTGGGCCGTTTTCATAGCGTCATCAAATACGGCCTATTAACGATGGCCCGTTATGGTCGGCCCATGAACGGACGATTCCAACTCTAGCCCGTTTATGGCCATAATGCGGCCTGTTATTGGCCCATGTTTGGCCAATCGATCATATGTCCCGTATAAGGCCCATTGATGATACGACCCGTAGAAGGCCCATTGTTTCTACGGCCCGTAGAAGCCCATTGTTTCTACGGCCCGTAGAAGGCCTACTGTTTCTAAGGCCCGTAGAAGGCCCACTGTTTCTACGGCCGGTAGGAGGCCCAGTGTCACTACAGTAAATATTACCCCATGGTTATTGTGGCCTAGTTTTAAAAAATAGGTTATTGCAGCCACTAGCAAACCACGGAAAAAAAACTGCATGGACTACAAGCAAACAAATAAACAAGATAACAAGGAAATAAATAAGCAAGCAACTTATGCTAGGCTATCATCGCTATTACACATATTACATCCACTGGGCATCAAAGTTCGCCACCAGTGCAAATATAGGGAACAAAGCAGCATATAAATGTCGCAGCAAAACAAGTCCAGAACTGAAACCACTTCAAAAGAGTTCAAGAAACAATATCCTGGGTAACCATAATGTTGGCAAGATGCTTAGCAAGCTTATTAACTTTCTCTTGTTTGGCGCTTAAATCCTCCAGCGCTTGCTGTTGCACAAGAAAGTACGCATCTGAATTCTGCAGGGACTTCCTTAGTCCTTCGGTTTCTTGCCGTAGCACAGCTGATTGATTCCTTTCAGCTTGTAGCTGAGACTGAAGAAGCCGAAGTGATTCAGGCAGCGAGTTCGAAGAGCTTGTGCCAGCGGTACTGGCCAGTAACTCGAACACTACATCAACGTAGGACTCTGGGGTTTTCTCACTTTCTACAAGATCGGTTTTATCACCTTTCTTGGAGACCAACAGGGTTGTCTCACTATCTTGAACCTTATCTACATTACTTTCTCTACCATTGCATAGTGGGGTGCTCTTCTCCAATATTCTTTTTGCATACTACAAGAGAAACAAGCAGACACATCACAGGTTTAGCTTGTAGTATAAGAAACTCATTTTGGTAAACCGATTCAGTAGTATGGTGGACAGGATAACAACATGAAACAAACATATATCTATGTACTATGGTCACTGTATTGTCCATATCATTCTAGTTTATCTTCCCTAATCAAGATAGAGACACAATTCAACTCATATATTTTTAAGACATAGCAGCATAGACAGAATATAAGTGTGAGAAACTACAGAACATTGGCAGCACTTGTAATGTGCATCACATGAGAACATAACTGTTTATACAACTTAAACTGAAATCAACATAGAGCAAGAAGTTAGAACAACAATCCAGTTAAAGAAATAGGTTTAAAACATACCTGTTGCGCCATTGGAGTTTCAATTGGATCCTTCAAATTCGAAAGTAGTTGGTATGAGTAAATATAGTGATGCAACAACAAAGGAGTATGGACCATAGCTACGGAATCTGACCTGAGAACAATTGCTCTTCTGCTTTAAACGTGGAGTTTGGGTTAGCTGTGGTGGTCTTCGTGCTTTGGGCACTGCAGTAGCTTTACAAACTGCTCGTGTGGGGGTACTATGTGGTGGACATGGTGCTTTGTCAACTAGAAGTGGATTACTATTCGCTGGGGTTGCGGTTAGATGGGTTGTAGCTGGTTCTCTGCCCAACGGTGTAAGTGTGCAATCTGGAAGAGTCTCGATTATGTGTGGTTGGGCTAGTTTATGGGCCAGTACAACCATGGTTCTATCTGCATCGACGGGTAGCACTGTCTTTTGTGAAGAACAGATTTTTGCTCCCTTAGATACTGCCATCACCTCCTCCAATTCAAATGGCTGATAAACAAGAAAATAAATTGAACGTACAGACATTGTATGATAGACAGATGTGGTAATTCACATATATGTTGTCTAACCAAACAGGACAGCATGACACAATTTCACATATATGATGCCTAACTAAACAGGATAGCATGACACAGTTTCAGATATATGATGGATAACTTAACAGGATATAATGGCATAATTCAACATATGATGAGTACCTAAACAGGATGACATGACAAAACTATATGATGTCTTTCTAAAATAGGTTGGGATGAAATAATTCACATACATGTTTTCTAAGTATACAGGATGGCATGATATAATTGACATAATTGATTCATATACCAAGCAGCTGGCACTCGCATGTATGATCTCTAAACTAAGTAGATAGAATTCAATATTGTGCATATGATGTCTAAACTAAGCAATGCAAGACACCATATGCATCATATGAGAAATATAAACATTGCAACCTAGAGCATACACCTCAGGTGGGATATAGGACTGGTCATCTGTCTCCGAATCCTCCTCTGAGGAGCTCCCTGTAACCATCGAGATATATGCTTCAACAGGTACCATTGCCTACTCTGAAGACCTTGTTTTCACTCCAGATTTTTCCATAACCGGCTCAAATGGCTGATACACATGAAGATTAGTTCAATATACACAGATTGTCGACAAATGGAATACGTAATGAAAAAAATGGCATGAGATAATTCACATATATGATGCCCGGCTCCATGGCGGTGCATAATTCACATATATGATAACTGGCTGAAAAACATGGCATTGCATAATTCACATATCTGATATAGAAAGCAAACATGAGGCATTCACACAAAGCATGTCTAATCTAAGCAGATGGCATGGCAATGCAAGACACCATATGCATGATATGAGCAATATAACCCAGCCAAGTTAGAGCATGCACCTTGGGGGGGGGATACGACTGGTCATCTATCTCTGAATCCTCCTCTGAGGAGCTATCTGTAACCAGCAAGAAATCTGCATCGACAAGTAGCACCGACTGCTCAGAAGACCTTGTTTTCATTCCATATTTTCCCATGACCGACTCAAATGGCTGATGCACAGGGAGAGTAGATGAATGTATAAACATTGTTGACAAATGGAATAAATTATGAAAAAAATATGGCACAGTACAATTCACATATACGATGACTGGCTAAACAGGATGGCATTGCATGATTCACGTATATGATGCTTGGCTAAAGAAGATGGCATTGCATAATTCCCATATACTCCCTCCGTTCCTAAATATTTGTCTTTTCAGAGATTTCAAATGGACTACCACATACGGATGTATATAGACATATTTTAGAGTGTAGATTCACTCATTTTATTCCGTATGTAGTCACTTGTTGAAATCTCTAAAAAGACAAATATTTAGGAATGGTGGGAGTATGATATAGAAACCAAACAGGTGGCATTCATACAAAGCAAATCTAAACTAAGCTGATGACATATAAGATGTATAATGTAAGCAATGCAAGGCGCCATATGCATGATATGACCAACATCAGCATGCCAGGTTAGAGCAAACACCTCAGGTGGTAAACAGGCGTGGTCGGCTCCTTCTGAATCTCCATCTGAACAATTATCTTCCTCTGGAATACAATCTGGAAATGCAGGAGGGGGGGGGGGGGCACTTCGCCCACCATGGAGCGGCGTCTGCATGACAATATATTCCCACACAACGGTCTTCTCTTTTTCTCTACATGTTCAGTACGATTGTGTACAATATCTGACATGCATAAAAAAATAGTTAGATTTTGTAAGGCCTAAGGGGTGCATGCAAAAATCAAGACTAATGGTAGCAAACGAGTGAATGGATCCAAAACTAATGATAGCAGGTAGATTATAGCTTCAATTTAAAAAGATAGACAATGGATCATCTATTTTTTGTTGCCCACCCAACATGAACCACATAGAAGACCCCAGATGAACCAGATAATAGACAGATACTATTCATTGCTGGTTCGATATGAGACCCATGGGCAATTCAAAACTCAAGATTGAATGATAAAGTAGCAGGTAATAATAACCAATGTATAATGTAAGTAAACACGAAAGACTGCAACCTCTCTTCCGGAACTATATAGTCCTCAGGTTCATCTGCTCAGTCGATGATGGTAATGCAGTTGGCGTGGCTGCCAGCAACGGGGAAGATGATCTGAGGCGGCGAAAGAAAGTCTGCAGGGGGGATCTCTACTACAGTGAACACTTCTGTCGATGGTGCACCTCAGGTGGGGTGGATGACGGCACGGCAGGAGCAGGACATAACACACAGAGTTTTCTTTGACGCCTATCTAAAAATGAAGTAAATCTGTAAGGGCTCCTTAGAATTGGAGGATTCTATAAACGCAGGGACAGGAAAAACACAGGAATAGGATAGGAATGCACGTGCAAAACAGAGCATTTGGAAACATAGGATTTTAGTCAACCTGGGTGTTTGGCTCACATGAATTGGAAGAACACAGGAATGGAGAAACAAAGTGATGCGACGAGTGTACAACCTCTTTGGCATAGCCTTGTGGACCTCAGCATCATTGGGTTGGATGTGGAGGATGGTTGAAAGTGCAACTATCCCTAGGTGGTTTTGGTAATTCCTAACAACATATAGCTCATTGAGCTAACATCATTCCAAGATGAACATTTCAGGAAAAGCTCAATGAATGGCATGTCATGGATGAGAAAAGTGGACCTCTCAAAATGCTAAGGATAAAAGGATTGGCTCAAGCTCAAAAGCTCAAGACTCTACATTTTATATTTTAGTGATCCAAGATCACATTGAGTCTATAGGAAAAGCCAATACTATCAAGGAGGGATGAGGTGTTGCTTAATGAGTTTCTTGCTCCACAGTGCTTAGTGATATGCTCCAAAACCCTCAACTACTTTATCACATCCACATATGACCTTAACCAAAAGTCAAACTCGGCCCTACCGATTCTTTCTACCCGGCACCACCGAGTTGAGATGTCATTGCCACTGCCACAAACGCTAGGCAAATCGGTCTCACCGATAGGGATCTCGGTCTCACTGAGATGGGATTGTAATCTCTCTGTTTCCCTTTGTAACGTTTCGGTACCACTGAGATGAGCGATCGGTCGCACCGAGATTGCAATGTGAACTCCCTGTTTCCTTTTCGTAACATTTCGGTCCAACCAAAATGAGCGAACCGGTCCCACCAAGTTTACCTGACCAACTCTCTGGTTAGCATATTACCAAAATCAGTCTCACCGAGTTTGTGTAATCGGTCTCACCAAGATTACGTTATGCCCTAACCCTAACCATATCGGTCCTACCGAGTTGCATGTCGGTCCCACCGAAAATCCTAACGGTCACTAGATTTGCTGAATCGGTCCGACCGAGTTTCTCAATTCGGTCCCACCGAGTTTGGCAAGTTGTGTGTAACAGTTAGATTTTGTGTGGAGGCTATATATACCCCTCCACCTCCTCTTCATTCGTGGAGAGAGCCATCAGAACAAACCTACACTTCCAACTTGCTGTTTCTGAGAGAGAACTACCTACTCATGTGTTGAGGCCAAGATATTCCATTCCTACCATATGAATCTTGATCTCTAGCCTTCCCCAAGTTGCTTTCCACTCAAATCTTCTTTCCACCAAATCCAAATCCTGTGAGAGAGAGTTGAGTGTTGGGGAGACTATCATTTGAATCACAAGAGCAAGGAGTTCATCATCAACACACCATTTGTTACTTCTTGGAGAGTGGTGTCTCCTAGATTGGCTAGGTGTCACTTGGGAGCCTCCGACAAGATTGTGGAGTTGAACCAAGGAGTTTGTAAGGGCAAGGAGATCGCCTACTTCGTGAAGATCTACCGCTAGTGAGGCAAGTCCTTCGTGGGCGACGGCCATGGTGGGATAGACACGGTTGCTTCTTCGTGGACCCTTCGTGGGTGGAGCCCTCCGTGGACTCGCGCAACCGTTACCCTTCATGGGTTGAAGTCTCCATCAACGTGGATGTACGATAGCACCACCTATCAGAACCACGACAAAAACATCCATGTCTCCAATTGCGTTTGAATCCTCCAAACTCTTCCATTTACATTCTTGCAAGTTGCATGCTTTACTTTCCGCTGCTCATATACTCTTTGCATGCTTGCTTGAATTGTGTTGAGATTGCTTGACTTGTGCTAAGATAGCTAAAATCTGGCAAAGACTAAAATTGGGAAAAGGATAAGTTTTTATTTGGTCAAGTAGTCTAATCACCCCCCTCTAGACATAGTTTCGATCCTACAAGTGGTATCAGAGCTTTGGTCTCCATTTGCTTTGATTTCCATAGCTTTTGGTGGTTATAGCCTTGGTTTCACAACCTAGGAGAGTATGTCGTCTAGCGAGGGAAATTATCACCGTAGAGGTCCTTACTTTGATGGTACTAATTTTGCTAGTTGGAAGCATAAGATGAAAATGCATATTCTTGGACATAACCCCGCCGTTTGGGCTATTGTGTGTATTGGCTTGCAAGGTGAATTCTTTGATGGGAGAGAACCGAACCGTGAAGCTAGTGCGGAAGAGTTGAAGATGTTGCAATACAATGCTCAAGCTTGTGATATCCTCTTCAACGGATTGTGCCCCGAAGAATTCAACAAAATCAGCCGTCTTGAGAATGCAAAGGAAATTTGGGACAGTTTGATTGATATGCATGAAGGTACTGAATCCGTCAAGGAATCCAAGTTGGATGTGCTCCAAAGTCAACTTGACAAGTTCAAAATGAAGGATGGTGAAGGTGTCGCTGAAATGTACTCTAGGCTTGCTCTTATCACAAATGAGATTGCCGGCTTAGGAAGTGAAGAGATGACCGACAAATTCATCATCAAGAAGATCCTAAATGATTTGGACAGAAAATATGATATCATGTGCACATTGATCCAAATGATGCCCAATTACAAAGATCTCAAGCCAACGGAAGTGATTGGAAGAATTGTTGCTCATGAGATGTCACTCAAGGATAAGGAAGAACTTCACATCAAGTCAAGTGGTGCTTACAAAGCCTCATGTGAAGCCCCTACATCATCAAGTGAGAAACAAACCTTTAATGAAGAATTGAGCTTAATGGTGAAGAACTTCAACAAGTTCTACAAGAATAGAAGCAAAGAGAGAAGCTCCAAGTCAAGGTCCTACAATGACAAAAGATCTTCTAGTCGAGAGCGCAATTGCTACAATTGTGGGAGACCCAGACACTATTCCAATGAGTGTACGACACCCTACAAAAGAAGAGAAGAATCACCCAAGAGGAGAAGTAGAAGAGAATAATCACCACCAAGAGAGAGAAGGAGTAGAGATGATCGTTATGAACGAAGAACATCCCGAAGAAGCAAGGATTCGGAAAGGAAGGACAAGTCATCAAGGAGCTACACAAAACGAAGACATCAAGCTCATGTTGGTGAATGGGTATCTGGCTCCGACTCTGACAATCACTCCGAGATAAGGTATCACTCCGACTCTGAATATACTCAAGATGAAGGTGTTGCCGGTCTAGCACTTGTATCAACCAACTCCTACGACATATTTCATTCACCAAATGAAGGACTTGGAAGATGCTTCATGGCTAAAGTCCCAATGGTAACACACCCCAAGTATGTTGATTTCAATAGTGATGAAGATGACTTGTTAGGTGATGATGATTTACTTGTTGACAACTCTAGTGATGAATACTATGATTAAACGTCAATTAATCATGCTAATCAAGATAAAACGAATGACAATGATAAGGAGAAGATTGAGCTTCTAACTAAAGAACAAAACACTCTTAAGTTAGCTCATGAAACTATCTTAGAAGATCATCGAGAACTTTTAAGGACTCATGAGAAGTTACGCTTTGAAATGCTCAACCCTGAGCAAGAGCATGAGTTCTTAAAGGCAATCAATGATGATCTCCGTAAGAAAAGTTCTTCTAACATTGCCAAGCGTTTACTCTTATCTACTTACATGCCTCAAGTCAAGTCCATTAACAAGAACAAGAAGGATTCTTCGTCTAGTAGTAACAATAATCATGCTTAATCCAATATTGTTGCTTCTAGTAGTTCTCTTGATTCCACTAATGATTCTCTTAGCCAAGTTACACTTGAGCAAGAAAATAGCTTATTGAAGGGAATTATAGAGAAAGGTGTTTACAAGAGCCTTGCCGGGAGTAAGCAATTTGAGGAAATTGTACGCAAGCAAGGAAGGCACCGAAAGAACCAAGGTGTTGGTTTTGAACAAAAATTCAATGCCAATGGAGTTGAGTGGGAAGAAGATCAATACCCCAAGATGAAGTTTGTTCCTTAACAAGAGAAGTATGATCCTACTTCCTTTAAGGGAACACAAGCTCAAGATGATCTTCCACCACAAGACCACAAGCAAAAAGGCAAGGATAAGCTTCAAGAAGAGATTGATGCATTTGAAGAAGCTCCTAAGGCCTTGGTCAAGTGGGTTCCCAAGACTACGTCAAGTTCTACTTCATCAAGTACAACTACAACTCCAAGGATTCCCATCAAGATGATGTGGATCCCGAAGAAGAAGAACTAGAAAGTTCTTGAGGGTGACTCCGCCAACATATTTCACTCATATCATTTTGGCAACTACAAGTGCAATCAACTTCCACATCTTGCACTAGTTCAAGGAGTCACAAACCCTCTTGTTGGTAAGACAAGGGACAAGGTAACCTAATGCTTTCATACACATCATCTTGTGTGTGCATCACTCTATGTCTATGGATATCCTTGTTTGTTCCTTGTGGGACTAATCCGTGTAGGTATTGAAAGTGCAACTCACTCCAAAGGATTGCTCCAAATGATCTACATCAACATTGAGCATCCACATATTCAACACCTACATGAAGTCATCATCGACAAAACCCAAGGTTAGTTCATCCCTCTAAGGGGGGATCTCACATCTAGGGCGAGCTTAACTCTAAGAATTGAGTCAAAGCAACTCTAATGGTGTGAACACATCAATGCATTATGTAAAAGTGGTAACCCCACTTGACCTTAAACGATGAGTATGACCTATGATCAAATGTTCTCATTTGACTCCTAAGTCAATATGCTCATATATAGATGACCTAGTCATGGCAAATTGTTTGATAGATGATAGAATTGGTTGTGCATGCTTTGCCACATATTTCATTTTCCATTTTATTGTGTGAGCATGTTGGTTGCCTATTTCACTCATTCGAGGACATCCACTTGTTGCTTTGATTGATTGGTTTCTTTTTCTTTTGCCAAGTGGATGGACAAGAATGCCTAAGAACCTTCTCTAGCTATCTATGCTTTTCTTGTCTCAAACTCTATTCATGCTACATCACAAAGTTTGATCAAGTTAGATTCGAACCACTATGTGTGAGGAGCACTCGGAGTCCCCGATTCGTCATAGACTTAAACTTCCAAAACTTCTTTGTGAATTTCGGTCTGACCGATTCTTCCATTTTGGTCATACCGAGATCACTAAGTCGATCTAGGTTTTCAATCTCGGTGCAACCGATTTGAACTTTTCGGTCACACCGAGTTGCTGTAACTGTCAACAGTTATGCATCTCGGTGCTACCGAGTTGTTCCACTCAGTCACACCGACAGGGTCAGGCTATATATACCCACGGGCAAAAATTTGGAAACTTTCTCCGAACCCTTTCGCCCGCGCGTAGCTCGCTCTGCCTCCAGGGTCTCCGGATCGTCCTTCTCATCGTCAGCCGCCTCCTGTCGCTGGTCTCCGCCACTGTTGGTGTCAAAACCGGCGGATCTCGGGTAGGGGGTCCCGAACTGTGTGTCTAGGTGGATGGTAACAGGAGACAAGGGACACGATGTTTTTACCCAGGTTCGAGCCCTCTCGATGGAGGTAAAACCCTACTCCTGCTTGATTAATATTGATGATATGGGTAGTACAAGAGTAGATCTACCACGAGATCAAAGAGGCTAAACCCTAGAAGCTAGCCTATGGTATGATTGTTGTTCGTCCTACGGACTAAAACCCTCCGGTTTATATAGACACCGGAGAGGGTTAGGGTTACACAGAGTCGGTTACAATGGTAGGAGTTCTACATATCCGTATCGCCAAGCTTGCCTTCCACGCCAAGGAAAGTCCCATCTGGACATGGGACGAAGTCTTTAATCTTGTATCTTCATAGTCCAGGAGTCCGGCCAACGGTGATAGTTCGGCTATTCGGGCACCCCCTAATCCAGGACTCCCTCAGTAGCCCCTGAACCAGGCTTCAATGACGAGGAGTCCGACGCACATATTGTCTTCGGCATTGCAAGCCGGATTCCTCCTCAGAATACTTCATAGAAGATTTTGAACACAAGGATAGTGTCCGGCTCTGCAAAATAAGTTCCACATACCACCGTAGAGAGAATAATCTTTACAAAAATTCAATCTGCTGACGTATTCGGCGGCGTGATGTCACACCACGGCCAAGCCTTTATTGGAATCGTTTTTACTGTCCCACCTCAGCGTGTTTAGCGAAGCAGTTTCCTTGGCACGTCTTATCAAAGCGGAGATTGTGCCCCCTTATTCCGGGATTCTCATCAATATGGGCGTGGGTATCCCAACCGCGCCATTGATTACGGCGCTTGGGAGATAAGAGAGTTTTACCAGGCTGGTGGGGACGCATAGTTTCGTATGTCCATATAAGGGGATAAGGATCCACCTTTTTACCTACGCCTTCTTCCTCCTTTGCTTATCCATTTCCGCGCACTCGAGCTCCAGTGCCCAAGTCTGCACATCTCGCCTCAACCTTCCCCAGCCATGTCCGGAGCGGGAGGCAAGTGGATGGCCTCCTCCGTCACGGAGGGGACATCAAAAAGTTGAGGAAAGCCGGATACCTGCACAACGACATTGCGCACCGGCTTCCAGACGAGGGGCAGCTCGTCCCCACCCCCAGGCCCCATGAGAGGGTGGTGTTCCTTCCCCATTTCCTCCGCGGATTGGGATTCCCACTCCACCCATTTGTCTGGGGGCTCATGTTCTACTACGGCCTGGATTTCCACGATCTGGCCCCGAATTTCATCCTCAACATCTCAGCGTTTATCGTTGTGTGCGAGTGTGCGAGGCCTTCCTCCGCATCAAGCCCCACTTCAGCTTATGGATGAAGACCTTCAATGTCAAGCCGAAGGTAGTGGGCGGCCAGCAGGCAGAGTGCGGAGGCGCCATGGTGGGCAAGATGCCCAACGTCATATGGCTCGAGGGCTCCTTCGTGGAAACCATCAGAGGGTGGCAATCGGGGTGGTTCTACATCACCGAGCCGCGTGACCCTGAATGGGCAGCGGCCCCTGAATTCCGATCTGGCATCCCCACATGGCTCACCTCCTGGAAAGAGAAGGGCCTGACATGGGGTGATTTGGAAGAGCTGACCGGACTCCAAACCTGCATCCAAAACCTTGTGAACAAGAATATCAAGCTCGTCAACGTAGTCCAGGTCATGCTCATCCGCCGGATCCTCCCGTGCCAACAACGGGCCTTCAACTTGTGGGAGTTTGATCCGGCACAGCACCAAACCTTTAGCAGGCTCTTCGACACTACGTACAAAGATGCCTGGAAGGTGCTGTTCAACGGCGCCGAGGCTCCCGCATCTGCTACCGAAGATCGCGGATTCAGCTCGCAGCGTCAAGTCGGCGAGGTAAGCTATTTTACCCTTTACAGGACACTTGTTTTTCATAGTTTGACTCTATGCGGGATCTAAACTCCCTTACCTTTGACAGGCCTGGCATAAGAAGTCCGGGCAGGTTAACTGTCTGGCTCCCTTACCAGAAGACCCAGCCGACGCCCGATTGACGGGGCTGCTGGTTCCGGCACCTCACGTGGTGCCGGATAGGAAGGCCAAGAAGAAGGCCACGGGAACCCGAAAGAGTTCCCGGCGCCAGGTGTTATCGGACTCATTGTCCGATGACTCCAAGGCGGACTCTCCCGCGAAGACGAGGAGGAGAAAAAAGAGGCTTCTCCCCCAGCGGGGGGAGAGAAGAAAAGGAAGGCCTCCCCAACTGGGGAGGCCGGAGGGTCCAAGAAGGGAAGGACCCTTCCTCCGGACTACTCCACCAACGCCGACGACGACGAAGAGGAGTGGCCACCGAGGGCTAAGCCCCTGGCGACATCGTAAGTGTCCGGATACCAGAATAATTCATGGCATTTCGTTTGTCGCATAGAATATCCTAACGTCGAATACAACCCTGCAACCCGCCCAAGGACGGGCTCAACATTTCAACGAGCGGCTCCCTGGCTCCGTCGGATGTGAATAGCACTTCACTTCCGGCCGCCTCCTCTCCTCGCGCTGCTGATGACGCCGAGGTGGGGTCCCAGAAGGGTCCCAGCCAGGAGGAGGAGGTCCTGGAGGTGCCGCAAGGCAACTTCCCAGACTTTCGGCATAAGGGGGATCAAACCCCAAGGGGTTCTAAGTCCGGCCCTAGGCCGGACTCCGCACCGGAACCTTCAGTGGTTCCGGAGTCTTGCAGGTGGCCCCTTCATAAGAAGGGCAAGACTGCGACGCCGGTGGCCTCCGTCCAACTGGAGGCACCGGATAGCTTGCTGGAGGCGCTTAACGGCGCCTCCATCGACGAGGAGCACCGCATTATCATGAGTGCGGTGATCCAGAAAGTTCAGTCCACCAAGAGCGGGCTGACTGAAGCCTGTACCAGCCTTCTAACAAGCTTTGAGGTTAGTTTTTAAGATATGTAATAATATTACCGCATAGACAGTAGCCCCTGATGCTTAGTTCGGTGTTCGGAAAGAAAAGCCGAGCTGAGGATCTAAAAAGATATACACAGGAGTCTAACATAAATATGTCAATATGGGAATGCAGGCTGCGCTGCTGACCTCTGCCGCACTGACTGCGGAGGTCAATGCATTGAAGGAGAGCCTCTAGCGGTCCGACAACGAGCTCGGCCTTGCCAAGAAGCAGCTCGAGGACAAGGAAGGTAAGCAATACCTTATTAAAGTAATACCTTATAGAAAGGATTTGGTTGCAAAAAAATGACAGGAATAACGTGAGTATTGCAGGGGCCACAAACGAGGTGGTGACCCTGAAGGAAGCGGTGTCCATGGACGAAAACAGTGCGGCCGCGGAGCGCACCGAGCGAGAGAAGCAGGAGGCACGGGTGGCGGAGGTGCGGCAAGAGCTCCAGGCTCTCGTGGAAAAACACGAGAATTTGGAGCGTGACTCGAAGAGTCGAGAGTCCGAGCTCGCCTTGACTCTTGAGAGTGCCAAAGCCGCTAAGGCCGAAGCCCAGAAGGCCCTCCAGGAGATTGAGGTGATAAAAAATATAGCGGCGGGTAAGGCATTCTTCATGCAAAGTAAGCATGTAAAATTGAATTATCTGTTACCCGAATTCGGAGCTCTCCAGGAGCGTTCGCAGATTTGCCCCGTAGTGTGTCCGATGCTGCCGCGTTCTACCGAGCCGAGGAGGGGAGCTCGACAGAAAAGGTGTTTTGGTATCAATATGCTGAGGCCGGACATCCGGTGCACCTAAGCGACCAGCTGAAGCAGCTGGTCGAGCTCCACAAGGTGGTCGAACAGGCCATGAAGGGCCTCATAGTTTGGCTGTGACTAAAGAAGACTTGCCTAGGAGCTACTTCGGTCTGGTGCGGCGGCTGGTGGACGCCCGTCCATGGATTGAAGTCATCAAGCGATCCGGCTGCATTGAAGGTGCCCGTCGGGCCCTTGCCCGTGCTAAAGTGCACTGGGGCAAGATGGACGCCGAGAAGTTTGTGACGGACGCGCCGCCGCCGGGCAAGGAGTATCGCAAGCCCGAGATGTACTATGCGGGCGTCCTGAAGGGTGCCCGCCTTATAGCGGGTGAATGCTCCAAAGATGTAATTTTTGAGTAGACTCGCATTTGTTATCCTGTACGCTGAAAACTTTGTTCATATGCGCTAAGCAACGCTTGTTAATTTAAAATATTACCTTTTGTGCGGCCGTTTATCAAATTTGAGAGATGGCGAGTCGTTGGCTGCAGCCCCCATGCCCCGAGTGCTGGGGTGTTCGGGATAAACTTGAGCGCTCTTGTTCCCATTCTTGGGTCCTTCGAGGGAGGCGTTCAACACGACGAACAAGGCAACCGGACTATAATGCTTGAACACTCTCACTTAGCCATAGAATTCTATAATTTTAAATTTCACAAAGCCCCTGGTATTCGGAAGACCGAGTTCGGGGCGCTATCCACGCCTTGGCCGGATAATGCCGACTCCTCGCTCTAAGCGGCATGAGTCTTTAGGGACCCGAAAAACCTCTCGAACAGCGGTCGGCTCTCGCCCTATCATGACGGTCAGTTTTAGCTTTCTCCACTGAGGTGCTCAACCCAGCTCAACCGGGGCACAATCGCAGTGGTTCTCCCAGCGCTACCTTAGCCGATATAACGGAACGTAAGGTACCAAAACATGGGAGCCGGGCAAACCCAACTATTGACCCAAGACATGATTCGGAGCTGAATTCATATAATGCTATAAGTTCGGGGTGCCGCACTTGTGAAAGTGTTCGGACTTATTACATCATGTTTTGGGGTACTTAAGCCCCTGGTGTATTGACCGTACCAAGTTGTACGGGTGCAACATGTCATAGATGAACATTTATGAAAAAAAAGGAATGCAATAATAAGCAGAAGCTATGTATTGTTTATTTAAAAGATACTGCAATGAAAGCAGAACGATACAAATAGTGCGATAAGAAAGGGATGGGACTATTTAACATGTCCCCCTCCAGGGGTAGGCTGCGGGATGGTATGTAAAACAGGTATACTGCTCGTAATAGAGACCACCTGGACACTCGACGTAGCTTTTCTACTTCCCTGGTTGTTGCATCGTGAGTTTGGCGATTCTACTGCCGGACAGGGCTTCTGGAAAACGGAGTCCTGAGAATAAGAAAAAAAAGAATGACACAATTGGGAGCCCCTGGTGCGGTTGAGCCGCACTCTGGGCATGCCATGGTCGTGCCCCTCCCCCTATGCCCATGGTATCTCCAGAGCGTAGTTATGTACGCGTGGTACTGGTCTCGCGATTTCGTGAGGGTTGGGGTTGGGGCCGCATTGCTACGTGTGCTCAGAACGTTCCAGGCGGTCTTGTTGTAGGTTACTCCAGGCGCGCTTGACGGTGTTCGGACATTTAGTAGTCGGACTCGAGAATTGCCTTAAGAGGCTGCTTTGTACTTCCGCCGCGAGGGCCGCTGTATGCTCCTCCATTCGGAGAGAGTGTTCGGTGTTTCCATTGACCGTGATTACTCCTCGAGGGCCTGGCATCTTGAGCTTGAGGTATGCGTAGTGCGGCACCGCATTGAACTTTGCAAATGCAGTTTGTCCGAGTAGTGCGTGATAGCCGCTGCGGAACGAGACTATGTCGAAGATTAATTCCTCGCTTCGGAAGTTATCCGAGGATCCGAAGACCACTTCGAGTGTAATTGAGCCTGTACAGTTGGCCTCTACACCTGGTAAGACGCCTTTAAAGGTCATTTTTGTGGGTTTAATCCTTGAGGGGTCTATGCCCATTTTGCGCACTGTATCCTGGTAAAGCAGGTTCACGCTGCTGCCCCCGTCCATCAGGACTCTAGTGAGGTGAAATCCGTCAATGATTGGGTCAAGAACCAATGCGGTGAATCCGCCGTGGCGGATGCTAGTGGGTTGGTCCCTTCGATCAAAAGTGATCGGGAAGGAGGACCACGGGTTGAACTTTGGGGCGACTGGATCCATCGCGTATACGTCCCTTAGTGCATGCTTCCGCTCCCTTTTGGGTATGTGGGTTACGTATATCATGTTCACCGTCCGCACTTGTAGGGGAAATCCCTTCTGTCCTTTATTGTTCGGCGGCCGGGGCTCCTACTCGCCATCGCCATGCAGCCCCTTGTCGTTGTTTTCGGCATTTAAATTTCCTGCCTTCTTGAACACCCAATAACCTCTGTTGGTGTGGTTGGCTGGTTTTTCGGGGGTGCCATGTATCTGGCACGAGCGATCGAGTATTCGGTCCAAATTGGACGGGCCCTGAGTATTTCCTTTGAACGGCTTTTTCACTGACCGGGTTTAGAGCCTCTGAATCCGGCATTGACTGCCGTATCTTCAGCATTGTCGCCGTTAATGCGGCGCTTGTGCTTGTTGCGACGCGACCTGCCATTGCAGTCCTTGGTATCCGAACTACCAGGGTTTTTGGTCAGGTTGTTACTACGAGCTAGCCAGCTATCCTCTTCCGCGCAGAAGCGGGTCATGAGTGATGTGAGGGCTGCCATGGATTTCGGCTTTTCCTGTCCTAGGTGTCGGGCAAGCCACTCGTCGCGGATGTTATGTTTGAAGGCTGCAAGGGCCTCTGCATCTGGACAGTCAACGATTTGATTTTTCTTGGTTAAGAACCGTGTCCAGAATTGTCTGGCCGATTCATCTGGCTGCTGAATTATGTGGCTTAAGTCATCAGCGTCTGGTGGTCGCACATATGTGCCCTGGAAGTTATCAAGGAATGCGGCTTCCAGGTCTTCCCAACAACCAATTGATTCTGCTGGCAAGCTATTGAGCCAATGCCGAGCTGGTCCTTTAATCTTGAGTGGGAGGTATTTGATGGCGTGTAGATCATCACCGCGGGCCATGTGGATGTGAAGGAGATAGTCCTCGATCCAAACCGCAGGATCTGTTATGCCGTCGTATGATTCAATGTTTACGGGTTTGAAACCCTCGGGGATTTGATGATCCATTACTTCGTCTGTGAAGCATAGTGGGTGTGCAGCGCCTCTATATTGGGCTATATCACGACGCAGCTCAAATGAGCTTTGTCTACTGTGTTCGGCCCGGCCGGAATTGCTGTATCCGGTGTGACGGCTGTCATCACGTGTCGTGGGGCGCGCACGCGATCCGTAGATCGATCTTATTTGCCTTGCCTTGTCCTCCAATATGTCTCGCAAGTCTGGTGCATTTCCCCGTGGCTTTGTACTTTTCGAGCGACGCCGGGGTGCGGCTTTAGTGGAGGGCCTAGAGGCCTCTCTGTCACGGCCACGAGGTGGCCAGTCGGCCGCGTCATGCGCTGGTGATGTAGGTTTGGTTGCTTTCTCCTCTAATTGGGGTAGTAGCCTGCGTTTTGGGTAGCTCTTGGAGGCGCGATCGAGTTTGTACTCTTCGGCTGCAAGGACTTCGGTCCATCTGTCAGCTAGCAAGTCTTGGTCAGCTCTAAGCTGCTGCTGCTTTTTCTTGAGGCTGCTTGCCGTGGCCATAAGCATGCGCTTGAAATGCTCTTGTTCGACGGGATCCTCGGGCACGACAAATTCGTCGTCATCGAGGCTTGCTTCATCTTTGGAGGGAGGCATATAATTATCGTCCTCTACCTCTCTGTCTGCCGCTCTATCATGAGGGCTGGCTTCTCCCTCCTCCTGTGCTGAATCCTGCTGGAGGGGGTTGTCTCCAGCACTGTCCGGGGTGTTATTATCTCCCGTGCCGGAATCACCTTTTTTGCTGTGGCGGGATTTAGAGCGGCGCCGCTGACGCCGGCGCTTGGGCTGTTTCTTGGAGGGGTCATCCTGCGCTGTCCCATTGCCATTCCCATCTTCTGGGGTCCACCATGTATATGTCATATGACGAGGTGGCCTTCCAGTGCCCTGTAGGCGCTGGTTCTTGGTTGTCTCCTGCATCATCGTCCATACCGTCGATGTCTTCGGAGTCGAAGTCGAGCATGTTGGTTAAATCATCGACAGTGGCTACAAAGTGGGTGGTGGGTGGGCTCTGAATTTCTTCGCCGTCCGCATCCCAACCTTCCTGACCATAGTCCGGCCAGTGCTCTCCTGATAAAGAGAGAGACTTTAGTGAATTCAGGATGTTGCCAAAGGGCGAGTGCTGAAAGATGTCCGCGATAGTGAACTCCATAGCCGGCGCCCAATCGGATTTGATTGGCAGGGGCGCGGGAGGTTCGGAGTCCGGAGAGGAGTCCGGCACCTCGGAGTCACGGGCTTTGCAAAGGACAGGGATGGTGTTCGGCTCAATCGCCGTAGAGATCGTAGCCCCCGAGGCGGTGTCCAGCCACTCGTCCTCGATCGGCAAAGTCGGCTCCGAGCTAAGGGTCGGAGCGGACGCTGGTGCGGCCTCCAGGGCACTGTTCGGCTGCAGAGCTAGATCATACCCATCGAGACAGTGCGGCGCGCTTGGCTGTGGCTCAATCCATCAAAGATCAAGTCTCTGCGGATGTCAGCCGTGTAGTTCAAACTTCCAAATCTGACCTGATGGCCAGGGGAGTAGCTTTCGATCTGCTCCAGATGGACAAGTGAATTGGCCCGCAGTGCAAAGCCGCCGAATACGAAGATCTGTCAGGGGAGAAAAGTCTCACCCTGGACCGCGTCGTTGTTGATGATCGAAGGAGCCATCGGGCCTAAAGGTGACGACACAGAGGAACTCTCAATGAAAGCACCAATGTCGGTGTCAAAACTGGCGGTTCTCGGGTAGGAGGTCCCGAACTGTGTGTCTAGGCGGATGGTAACAGGAAACAAGGGACACGATGTTTTTACCCAGGTTCGGGTCCTCTCGATGGAGGTAAAACCCTACTCCTACTTGATTAATATTGATGATATGGGTAGTACAAGAGTAGATCTACCACGAGATCAAAGAGGCTAAACCCTAGAAGCTAGCCTATGGTATGATTGTTGTTCGTCCTACGGACTAAAACCCTCCGGTTTATATAGACATCGGAGAGGGTTAGGGTTACACAGAGTCGGTTACAATGGTAGGAGATCTACATATCCGTATCGCCAAGCTTGCCTTCCACGCCAAGGAAAGTCCCATACGGACACGGGACGAAGTCTTTAATCTTGTATCTTCATAGTCCAGGAGTCCGGCCAACGGTGATAGTTCGGCTATCTGGATACCCCCTAGTCCAGGACTCCCTCAGCCGCCGTCAATGGAAATCATCCCCGCTGTTGCCGCCGTAGTGAGTTCATCGCCTAACTAGGGTATGGACTCGATCACTGTGCTATCCCTGTCCGATTCCTAGCACATTGTGTTTGTCATGAATCTTGCCAGGATTGAAACTATTCTATCCAGTCAAAACGCTCCATAGATTAGAGGTGAATTGAAAGTTTAGGGTTAGGTTTCCGCCGAAACCATCTCAGACCCACCGAATTGTAGAACTCGGTTCCACCGATTCGGCTAAGGCCATTGCACAAGTGATTCTCGGTCTGACCGAGAATTGCAAATCGGTGTGACCGAGTTTAGGACTTTGTGAAACCCTAGCAGTCTCGGTGCCACCGAACTGTGACTCGGTCTGACCAAGTTCACTAGTTTAGGTCCCAAAAGCTGCTTCGGTATCACCGAGTTTGCAAATCGGTTGATCCAAAATGCTTTCTGTGGAAAACTAAAACTAAGTTTTTGACTCATTCTTTTGCAAAAACCTCTGTATTTTGTGATGCTCATCCACTATATCTCATCTATATCTATTCACAGGGTCTGCAGTCAGTGTTTGCACCATGTCTAATCAAAGTGATACCCAGAACAGGGAAGAGGAGCAAATTCAGATGAGTGAGGGCACTAGTCCCTCTAGCACCTCTGATGATGGTAGCAGGAGCACCCCAAGCAACTTACCCAAAGCTGCCACCAGGGCCAGAAAGAAGAAAACCTCAGAAACTGAGGATGAAGATTATGTGGCAGTTGAGGATGAGGCCACTTCCAAGAAGAAAGTGCTCAAAAAGGAGTATGGCTCAGCTGCATCCACTAAGCCAGGAGTGCAGAAGAAGGCACCTGCAAGAAGGATTCCCACTTCCAAACCCAGGAAGGTTGCCACTGGAGAAACCATGAAGTTTACTATTGAGTCAGAAGATGAAGTTGCTGGTCAAGACAAAAAGAAAAGGAGAGTCAGAACCACTACTGGCAAAGTTCTTGGCAATCCCTCTATGAGGAGAGAGTCTGAGGAAGAAGAAGAAGAGGTTGTTGCACCAGCACCCAAGGCTCAGAAGCTTATGGGTGATGCTATTAGGTCAGGGGATGCATCATCAAAGCCCAAAGAAGCACCCAAAGCTTCCTCCAAGCCCAATACTGCACCAATGAGAAATAGCAGAAACATATCTGCTGCTGAGAAGAACAAGGCCTTAGTGCATAAGACTGTTGCTGAAGAGGAAGATGATGAAGAGCATGTCTTGAGAAAGTTGACGCCAAAGATTCCAGATCATAATGATGCTCATCCTATGGCTGAGAACATGAAGCTGAGAAAGGATGCAGGCCTCAGACAATGGAGTTTGTCTGATCCTTATGCAATCAGGAGAAGGACTGCTGTTGACTACAGGTTCCATACTAAGGAACAACATGATTTCTATGAGACAGTGTTGCTGGACAAGAAGCCTATAGTGTGTGACATGAGGTGGGTGGACTGGACCTACATGAAGGAGAATGAGGAACACTATCCTATTGTGTATGACAGTTTTAGTGCTTGTGGAGGTGCAGACTTTGTTGGGCAGAAGCTCACAAAGTGGAATGATGAGCTCATAATGCAATTCTACTCCACAGCACACTTCTATCCAGATGGCAGGATAGTATGGATGTCTGAAGGTACTAGGTACCAATCAACAATTGAAGAATTAGCAAATCTGATCAATGCACCTAAGGAGAAAGAATATGACTTGGATGTCTATGCCAAGAAGAAGATGGATCACAACACTATGGCACATATGTACAAGGAGATCCCAGATGCTGCACTTGAGACACATAAGTTTGGATCAGTACATTACCTTCTGTCAGGACTGCCAACCATCAACTGGATCCTCAGGCATACCCTCTTGCCCAAGTCAGGTGACCACAACATGATCAAAGGGCATGCAATAAACTTGCTACACTTATTTGATGTGCCAAAGAAGTTCAAGGTCATGAGCCTCATAGTTGAGACTATCAAGAGGACAGTAGCTGACCAGAAGAGAAGTTCTGGGTATGCCCCACAGATCCAGGAGCTGATTAACTCCAAGATGGGCACAGGCACATACTTGTTGGACAAGGATCACATGCCTATCTATCCAGACTTTGAGGACAACCAAGTGGTTATGGATGAAGATGAACCATCTTCTATGCATGCTCAAGCAAAGAAGGAGAAGGCAAGGACAGAGAAGGCTACCAAGATGCGAACAATGGAAGAGGCACCTCAGTACTTTCTAAAGAGCAAACAAGATCAGCTAGGCTACTTGATTGCATCCACTCTGAGGATTGAGAAGGGGCTGGCCACCTTGACTCAAAACCAGGAGAGCCTAGAGAGGATCATGGAGCAGAAGTTCTATGACTTGGATGTGAAGGTAACTGAGATCCAGTCTGTTGTTGAGAAGCTTCAGGATGATATGCAGGAGAGGAAGGGCAAGACAACCACTGATGCATTTGCTAGAGTGCCTAGAGCTCAGAGATCAGCTGCAGTGCCAGTGACAGACACTAGAGCCACTTCATCTGCACCAGCTACAGCTCCTACAGCTCCAGTGCAACCAGCTCCAGCACCTACACCTCCAGCTCCATCCACATCTACTTAAGTCTTCGTCCAAAGAGCCATCTCTACACCACCACCTGAAGATTAAGCGTGAGAGACGACTTAGTGCTATGCATTTTCTATGAACTTTTTGGTAACTTGTTGCCAAAGGGGGAGAAAAATGTATAGATCATAGGCTTCGAGAGAGAGTGCTGCTTTTTATTCTCTCTTGCTTTGGTGGTTGAACTTTATTTGCTTGTTTGAGATACTTTATTTCTATGTGATACTAGGATGATCATGTGTTTGATCATATGCTACATTTATGCTTGTTGGATGACATTATCCTTTTATCTCTATACGATCATTCACTTTGCTTGGTGATGAGTGCATGTATTCAATCATTATCATTTTGAGAGCTCCACCAAGATGTATGTGACATGGAAGAGTAACCCATGAGCCGAACTCTTTGTGCATTTGCAGTCCAAAGCAAATCTTAAACTATGCACAAATTTAGGGGGAGCTCTTGCTTATCACATACGTCTCAAAGCGACAATGTTTTTCACTCTTATTATCATTTGTCGAAGCTTTGATCTATATGTTGTCATCAATTACCAAAAAGGGGGAGATTGAAAGTGCAACTATCCCTAGGTGGTTTTGGTAATTCCTAACAACATATAGCTCATTGAGCTAACATCATTCCAAGATGAACATTTCAGGAAATGCTCAATGAATGGCATGGCATGGATGAGAAAAGTGGATCCCTCAAAATGCTAAGGATAAAAGGATTGGCTCAAGCTCAAAAGCTCAAGACTCTACATTTTATATTTTAGTGATCCAAGATCACATTGAGTCTGTAGGAAAAGCCAATACTATCAAGGAGGGATGAGGTGTTGCTTAATGAGTTTCTTGCTCCACAGTGCTTAGTGATATGCTCCAAAACCCTCAACTACTTTCTCACATCAACATATGACCTTAACCAAAAGTCAAACTCAGCCCTACCGATTCTTTCTACCCGGCGCCACCGAGTTCAGATGTCATAGCCACTACCACAAACCCTAGGCAAATCGGTCTCACCGGTAGGGATCTCGATCTCACCGAGATGGGATTGTAATCTCTCTGTTTCCCTTCGTAATGTTTCGGTACCACCGAGATGAGCGATCGGTCCCATCGAGATTGCAATGTAAACTCCCTGTTTCCTTTTTGTAACATTTCGGTCCCACCGAAATGAGCGAACCGGTCTCACCCAGTTTACCCGACCAACTCTCTGGTTAGCTTATTACCAAAACCGGTCTCACCGAGTTTGTGTAATCGGTCTCACCGAGATTACATTATGCCCTAACGCTAACCATATCGGTCCTACCGAGTTGCATGTCGGTCCCACCGAAAATCCTAACGGTCACTAGATTTGCTGAATCGGACCAACCGAGTTTCTCAATTCGGTCCCACTGAGTTTGGCAAGTTGTGTGTAACGGTTAGATTTTGTGTGCAGGCTATATATACCCCTCCACCTCCTCTTCATTTGTGGAAGAGCCATTAGAACAAACGTACACTTCCAACTTGCTGTTTCTGAGAGAGAACTACCTCCTCATGTGTGGAGGCCAAGATATTCCATTCCTACCATATGAATCTTGATCTCTAGCCTTTCCCAAGTTGCTTTCCACTCAAATCTTCTTTCCACCAAATCCAAATCCTGTGAGAGAGAGTTGAGTGTTGGGGAGACTATCATTCGAAGCACAAGAGCAAGGAGTTCATCATCAACACACCATTTGTTACTTCTTGGAGAGTGGAGTCTCCTAGATTGGCTAGGTGTCACTTGGGAGCCTCCGACAAGATTGTGGAGTTGAACCAAGGAGCTTGTAAGGGCAAGGAGATCGCCTACTTCATGAAGATCTACGGCTAGTGAGGCAAATCCTTCGTGGGCGACAGCCATGGTGGGATAGACAAGGTTGCTTCTTCGTGGACCCCTCATGGGTGGAGCCCTCCATGGACTCACGCAACCGTTACCCTTTGTGGGTTGAAGTCTCCATCAACATGGATGTACGATAGCACCACCTATCGAAACCACGACAAAAACATCCGTGTCTCCAATTGCATTTGAATCCTCCAAACCCTTCCCTTTACATTCTTGCAAGTTGCATGCTTTACTTTCCGCTGCTCATATACTCTTTGCATGCTTGCTTGAATTGTGTTGAGATTGCTTGACTTGTGCTAAGATAGCTAAAATCTGCCAAAGACTAAAATTGGGAAAAGGATAAGTTTTTATTTGGTCAAGTAGTCTAATAACCCCCCTCTAGACATACTTTCGATCCTACAATGGTGATGATGCCGGTGTGACTGTCGGAGGCGGGGAAGAAGATCTGAGGCCTCTGGAAACGGCGCCGAGGGTACTGCTCGGCTGTGATGGACGGTTCCGTCGTTGGAGCAGCTTCGCTAAGGTGTATGACGACGAGGCTGAAGCATGACCAGACAGACAACGTTAATCTGAAGTGGGCCCCTAATATCATCTGCAATAGATGATGTAAAATACATCACCAAAAAGTGCTAGATGTAAAACGCATCAGCCGCGCCACGGCCGCTCCAACAGATGTTGTAAGTATTGTTCACTCTGAAGTTAACAGAAGAAAATGAACTTTACAGTCGAAACTGAATTTTACTGTCGAAACTGATTGAACTAGTAACAAAGCATTGCAATAGATGTTTAGGGCATTCGAGCACTAGTAGTAGAGAAGCAGTGATCTAAATCAGCAGACGCTCGAGGAGGGAACACACTAGCAGAGAGAAAGTCATGCAGTAGCACCACGAGTGAGTGCTAAAGCAGCAAGTCATGTAGCTACCAGAGGTCGTGCAGCAGCAGCAACAGCAGCGCAAGCGAGAGCAAGAGCAGAGCAGCAGCACGAATGAAAGCAGGAGCAGTGCAGTAGCGCGACCGACAGCAAGAACAGAGCCGCAACACGAGCGAGAGCCGGAGCAGCTACAGCTAGTGCCATTGTGGAAGTCGCCGCCGAGGAAGCAACGACATGGGGGAGAGACGTCGTGGATGATGTGGCCGGCGACGGTAACATCGATGGAGACACGCCATGTCTGCTCGGTATGGAGCACTAACAGCCCCATGAGATCGAATAAAAGATAAAATGCAGCGGTGAGTGCAGAACCTCCTTGGTGGCACCGAGTTGGCCTCGGCTTCATCGGAGGAATTGGTGAGGGTGCTGCGGTTCCGGTGGGGCAGGTTAAGATGGTGTTGTGGGGATTGAGGTGGCATGATAGACGAGGCAAACGTCGGGGCAACTCCTTGGAGGTGGAGGACGGGGCGGCTGATCCGGCGGGACGACGAGATCGACATCGGATCCTCATCCGGTGCGGTGGATGAGGGACAACGAGCTGTTGTGGTGGACGACGTAGTTGGGGAAGAGTCTCTGGCTGGGCAGTGGTCGGGAGGCCGACGGAGGAGCATGGGGTTTCGCGGGTTTTGGCGGCCTTGGTGTACGATTGGGGGGGCGAAGGGGGAGGGGGGAGCCAAGCTTAGGGACGCGCTTGTCCGAAATGTAGGGTAAGTTACCAGCATACCCCCACCGGTTTTGACATCACGACGTGGAGCTTCATTTCCGGTTGAGGGGTAGAATGGGGATTTCACTTGTTTGGGTTGCGGGAGCAAATTCGGATGAGGAGAAAGTTCTCGCGCGCATCCAAATTTCGGGATAACAAGGTGCGGCGCGGGTTGAAGAGGCGGGAGTTTCAAAGCAGGTGAGACAAAAGATACTCGAGCTTGAAAATTTCAGGATAACAAGGTGCGGATTCCTTGTTCGGCAGAACAAACTTAACGTGTAAAAAAACAATTCATACAAGACACAAGAGAGTCATGTCCCCTTTTACTATATTGCTATAGCTGCCATTGAAAAAACTACAAAAACAAATGTAAAAAAATTAGGAGAACAAGATTACCCTGCACAGTACCAAATCGATTCGCACTTCCCTCAACAACAAAAAGAAATGAATTCCCACCAAAGAAAGAGTAATGTCCCTTTTTATATGATTACAGATGCCATGATCTCAAATTTCAGTTTTTTAATCCACGTTATGTTGAATTCGAATAAATCATTAGGTGACCTTGCGGTTTATAATTGATGTAGTCGTATATTTTGATCTTCCATCATATATGAACATTTTACTCCACCATGTGAACATATATATTGTCGTCTACCATATGGACTAAATTTGAATCAATTTTCCTTATTTGAATACGATTGTTGTCAAGTTTTACAATAATTTAAATATTATCTTGATAACAAAAAACATGCATACAGCAGTAATCATATTTTACTATGAACTACATGTACCATATGCTCTCCAATTCAAATATTTGTATCCATTTTATGTTGAATTCAAATCATAGTACATTATTGGTCTAGGTAGCGAGATGTTCGGGATAATCTAAACCCTGTTTTCATATGTATAGTTTTTGGCTGAATTGGGACAAGTTTTGGTATAAGCTTCTTGCAAAACCGGAGATTCTCTCAACAAGCCTCGTGGTTCCAAGAGGGAACGTGTCACCTTTGTGTGCGAAACGATATACGCCGCCTCCCCCCTGATTTTATTTACAGAGGCAACATAGAACTATATGAGTGCCCTGTTAAATTTTGGAATTATTTCGGGTTCATTTCGCCTTTTTATACATTAATTGAGTTTCTGGAGTTTTTATGTGCATAATCTAAATATGAATTGCATGCACATGCTCCGGTGCACCAAAGTGGGTTGAAAAATCACATGTGTGTCCTTGGTTGAATTTCTAGGTCCATGGAAGAAATGAGAATGAAATTCAAACATCTAGGCGTCATGACTTGGCCGAGAACATCAAGAAACTTAGATTTTAAATTCATGTAAATCCAAAACTCGCCTGGAAATCATGAAACCTGGCATGGTATCATGTCATGGCACTAACATGTTGTGGTAAAGAATTGGGCCGATTTGGAAGCTCGTGGTTCTAAGAGGGAATGTGCCACCTTTGAGTGTGAAACGATATACGCTGCCCCCCCTTGAGTTTCTTAATAAAGGCAACATAGAACTACATGAGTGCCCTGTTAAATTTTGGAATTATTCCGGGTTCGTTTGTCATTTTTTATACATTAATTGAGTTTCTGGTCATTTAATGTGCATAAGTCAAATTTGTACTACAAGCACATGCTCTCGTGCGCCAAAGTTGGTTGAAACATCACATTTGTGTCTTCGGGGAATTTCTAGGTCCCATGCAAGAAATGAGAATAAAATTGAAACATCTGGGCATCGTGGCTCGGCCGAGAACATTGAGAAACTTGGTTTTAAAATTCTTGTAAATCTAAAACACGTCTAAAAATCATGAAACTTGGCATGGATGTCATGTCATGGTACTACCATGCTGTGACAAAAAAATTGGCTGAATAGGAACAGATTTTGGTATAATCTTCTTGCAAATCGAAGCTTCTCTCAAGAAGGCTCGTGGTTCTGAGAGGGAATGTGCCACCTTTGAGTGCGAAACGATATACGCTGTCGCCCTTGCGTTTATTTACAAAGGCAACATAGAACTACATGAGTGTCCTATTAAATTTTGGAATTATTCCGGCTTCGTTTGGCCTTATTTACACATTAATTGAGTTTTTGGTCATTTAATGTGCATAATTCAAATTTGAACTACAAGCACATGCTCCCGTGCACCAAAGTTGGTTGAAAAATCACATTTGTGTCCTCGGGTGAATTTCTACGTCCCATGCAAAAAATGAGAATAAAATTCAAATATCTGGGCATCGTGGCTCGGTCGAGAACAGTGAGAAACTTGGTTTTAAAATCATGAAACTTGGCATGGTGTCATGTCATGGTAGTACCATGCCGTGGTAAAAAAATCGGCCGAATAGGAACAAATTTTGGTATAAGCTTCTTGCAAATCAAAGCTTCTCTCAAGAAGGCGCGTGGTTCTAGGAGGGAATGTGTCACCTTTGTGTGCATAATTCAAATTTGAAATACAAGCACATGTTCCAGTGCACCAAAGTTGGTTGAAAAATCACATGTGTGTCCTCGGGTAAATTTCTAGGTTCCATGCAAGAAGTGGGAATGAAATTCAAAATTCTGGGCGTCGTGGCTGGGTTGGAAACATTGAGAAACTTAGTTTTTTAATTCCTGTAAATCCAAAACACGCATGAAAATAATGAAACTTGGCTTGGTGCCATGACATGGCACCAACATGTTGTGGTAATTTTGCAGTCCGATTTGCGAAGGCGCACACATCAACAATCAACAAAGTCATTTTGGAACAAGTGCTATCACGTTACAATCGGAAACACAAGTATTATTGAAATCGTGGGTGTTCTACTTACTTGTACCATTTACGTGCCGCCACGTGTCCCTATTTTTTATTAGCTAGGAGGCGCCATGCAGGGTAGCTATTTGAGTATGAGAGGCGTGCGATCAGACCCCTGCGCGTGCTTATCGGGCGAAGAGCCCTTTGACCTTCATCTACCGTCCACCTCTCTCCCAAGGTCTCCATTAATGGTGCCTGAGCCTCTGTTTAATGGCGTGGCTATGTCTCACTCGACTGAGATTTAAGAGAGAAAAAGGTAAATCTAAAAGCACGGATCTTGATGTAAGATCCGACAGACCTATATAGCATCTACTGCGACTTATAGCAAGACTGATGAATATATAAGGACGATTAATTGTCTTACATAATTAGAAAGATAATTAAAAAAGCCACATGCGGCTACACCCGAAATACACAAGGGCAAAAGAAGAAGGAAGACAAGGATCTGGCTCGCTGATCTCTACTTTCTTGATGCATTGCTGCAGGCCGCGGGAACTAGTCTCCGCGGCGAGCGGCGATGAGCTCTTTCGTGTCCTCAAGACGCTGCTTGAGAACATCCAGGGATTCCTCCACCAGCCTTTGGCGCTTGTTGCGGAGCATGTCATTCTCGTCCATAAGTTTCTTGACGATGACGCCGGTCCTCTTCAACAAGGCATTGGTCTCCTCCTACTGGTCTGCACTTCGGACGATCTTTTCCCTCAGTAGGTCACGCTTGGGCCGGAGCCTCTCATTGCCCTCCCTTAGTTGCCGGATGACGCCGGTAGCCTATTCAAACGAGGCTTTAATGTCGTCCTGCAACCTCGCCCAGCCGGAGATCTGATCCATCTGGCTATGGACGATCGCATGCATGCGTCTGTAATAGTCGTCGCCTGCCCGCGAGAAATTTTTCCAGGTCGCCATGGCGCGGAGGGACATCTCTGCTGCATTCACGGCATGGCGGGACATCTCTGCTGCTTCCGCAGCGCGGCCAGACCAGTCTGCTACATCAACGGCGCGGCGGGACCTCCGTGTTGCTTTAGCGGCGCGGCGGGACCTCTGTGCTGCTACTTCCGCGCGGTGGGACATGTCGGCTACTTTCGCAGCAAGGCGGGACATCTCTCGTGCTTCCGCTTCCATGCTCCCCTCTCCCTGGTGACAATCTCTCGACCCAGAACTCACGCTGGCCATGGCATACGCAAGGGAAGGATGCTGAATGACTTGTTTGTTTTTGTGGATGAGGAGTTGAGGAGGAATGTGCAGTCATCTTGGCATACTGGTATTTATAACCGAGTACTAATACGCTCCTAAGTGGGAAACTGTTTAGGTTGTGATCGGTGTGAAAAGGTTTGAAATTCAATATAGCGTGGCACTAATACGCTCCTAAGTGGGAAACCGTTTAGGTTGTGATCGGTGTGAACAGGTTTGCAATTCAATATGGCGTGGAGTAATTTGGAATGTGACGAGACGCAAGCTCAAAATTTATTGACGGCTCTAGTTTTGAAGTGCGGCACTATTCCCGGATGGAGTAGTTCTTTTTCTACTCCCTCCTTTCGGGTTTTATAGGGCTTATCTCAAAATTTTAGCTTTCCCATTTTATAAGGCTCAATTTGGTTGTTCCCCAACACATGTTCAGATTCCAAGGTGCATTAAATCATTGCATGCAAGTATTAAGAGAAAATTGACCAATGCATGTACTTTATGCATGCATGCATTGCAACTAATGCATTGATAAACATATTTTTTTGAGAAAAACAAGAGCATTAATTAGGTGCTTTTGCAAACTACAAAAAATATTCCACCACTCACCATCTTGGTTGGTGAGATTTTTGAATTAAGTCCTATAAACCGGAAAGGAGGGAGTACTGCTGTGTACGTGCAATAACTGGCACCCTCGTATGCATATCTTACGGTTAATGGGACGTTCGACAGGAATAGCCGTGTGGCGAGCTCTAGGCTAGTCTTTTTTCAGCTGCATTAAACCTATCTCTAGGGACTTCTCGCACGCACAATCGTGCCACCCACAAAAACTTGTACTTTGAGTTTAGTACGTTATACAGGAAGAGAAGAGGTGCACGCATGCACTCGTCCTCTCACACACGCGTCTGTTTTTTCTCGAAAAGGAGGATGATGACCCCTGGCCTCTGCATCTGGGAGTCACACACGCATCTGTAGCTACGAATTTTAGTGTTCTCAATCATCCGATTGGCTCTATCATGGATGTACCTATATACTAAAACATGTCTAGATACATCTATAATTTGACAAATGGAAGGCATGTATTGTGGAACGGAGGGAGTGCTTGTTATCAAAATGGATAAAAAGGGACGTATCTAGAACTAAAATACGTCTACATACATCTCCTTTTATCCATCTTGATGACAAGCAGTACTTCTTACCCAAAGGAACTTTATATCCAACAGACACAAAATATCTGTTCAACTGTTGGAAATTACTGATCTGATGTCGAAGTAATTACTGCATCGCCACCAAAACCCACCATTTCTTAAGCTAAAGTAGACCAAGGTAATCCCTATATTAGCATATTACTAAGATAAACAGAAGGCACTGTAGAAAATTTTAGGACGTGAGCTTGTCAATCTAAATGTGGAGGGACACCAGCTTAGCCCCGGCCAACAACTTGGGCGGAACTGTTAAGAAGGTCAGCTCCTGCACGTCGACGTCGCCGGGATCCTTGCTGCTTGTCACCTCCATTTCCACCTTGACGGCGTCGGTCGTGCCTTTGGGCTCCCCCGGCGGGCCGTTCGCCCACAGCTTGGCCATGTAGTGTGGCAGTGGGGACGCTCCTGCTCTGATGCAGACGACCGACACGGCGATAGGCGCGCCGATGTCGAGCACGCCGCCGACTAAGAAAAATGCGCGGCCATCCTCCTCCACGAACAGCAAGAGCCGTGGCTCCTACAGTGGCACTTGCAGCTGGAGCACCTTGCTGTACTGGATCCTGTGCACGGGCATGGGATGCGCGGTGCTGATGTGGTGGTAGAGCGCCGGCTGCGGGCCTTCGTAGCCTCGGACGGGCATGGCGCATTTGTAGGGCGCGAGCGGACACACGCTCTGGTGATCGGCGAGCTTGTGGTAAGTGACGTAGAGCCCACAGCCTTTGTGCAGGCACTCCACCCTCACCGACGAAAGGACGGAGTCCACCACCGTGTTCTGCACGTCGAAGGCACCGCCGCGCTCGCACTTCTGGCAGTGCCACTGGTTCCCGGGGCGCTCGACGCGACAGTCCGCGTAGGCCAGGTGCCCTCCCTTGCACTGCAGAAATCAATCGAACATCACATCAATCAAGAAACCTGCACCTTGCTCAATCAGCCGAATGGACGAGGTGTATTCAAACCTCATACACTGGAGGCGTCAAGCGGCGGAGGCACAAGGGACAGTGGAGCACGGTGAGGTCCATTGAGACCTTAGAGAGATCCATCGTTGGGTCCTGTTCGGTCTGCATGATCTCTCCCTCCTCGTGCACAACCATCTCTTGACTTGGGCCAGGGCATTACAAAGCTTTACCGGCACATATTTTATACTACTTCAAGGTGCATTAAATCAACACATGCAAGTATCAAAAGGAGAATCATGGCATGCATGCATGCGTTGTAGTTAATGCATCGGTAAACGCAAATTATTGAAATATATCGAGTGCAGTGCTTTGATGTGTCGCGTCAACTCATACATTAACGAGAAGTTTGATTATCCTCTCCCTTGCGGACTTAACTGCACCTGCCTTTCGCTGTATGGCAGGTTGGCCACACACCTGTCGGGCCCACCTATCATACATGCAAAGGCAGGAGCGTCCCTCCCTCGTCCATGAGTGTGGTGGCTGGCAATACTAGGAGAAGCTTTCGCTGCACGCTCTCCCTCCCACACGCGGTGGACATGCAGCAGTTCAATCGGTGTCAGATGGCCAGAAGAGTACTGTATTACTCCTCCAGTGCAGTAGTACTCCATCATTATTCGACTTCCCAAAGAGGCAAAGAGCCAAGCGCAGCCCGGACGCTTGTGTGGTAGTTTCATGTGTAGAGTAGTCTAGGATAGCGTGTACCATGCCTGTAAGCTTAAAATCGTTGGGGTCGGCTCCATGCTATGTGGCCGTCTCGAAGTTTAAAAAAAATTAAAATAGTCTTCTGGCCCTACCTGTCACCCTGGTGATTGTAGTTTGCATGCTCATCTGGTCAAGACAGGAATATATGTTTTAATTTGTTTTTTTAAAGGGGGGCCTCCCCGGCCTCTGCATCAGAACGATGCATATGGCCACATATATTTTAATTTGTGGAGGGTAAATGTTAGAGGTTGCAGCAAATATATTGTACACTGCGGGTCTTTCAACCAAGTTTAGAGGCAAGCATGTGGGGCCAGTGCTATGATGTGTCATGTCAACTCGTACAACCAGGAGAAGCTTGATTTTACTACACGCTTTCTCCCTCGCCCATGCGCGCGGTTTCTCGCAAACGAGGACATGCTTTTGCTTAGTAGTACTTCTACAACAAGCTATCCGTCCTGCTCGCGGTGGGCGGACATGCATCATAGGATTCGACACTGTAGAAGCAGTAGTAGTAACATCATTGTTCGTCTTCTCGAAGAGGTGAAGAGCCAAGCGCAAACCGAACGTTGCAGTTGCGAACATTGGAGCACGCATATATAGCCAGGCTCTTGCATCAGGCAAAATTGCTATGTGAGCCCACTATTGTACTAGTACGTACAACTACTTGCTAGTATAGCCCTGTAAAAAAGAATGGAGTATTTTCCCTTCTAGAGATTTCAACAAGTGACTAGACTACACCAAGATGGAGTACATATGGAGCAAAATGAGTGAATCTGCATCGTAAATAAATATGTACTAGTTCTATTGATTTCCTCTCCGAGGTGCACAATATTGAGTATACTGACTAGTCTCTTTTTGACACGCATTTACGTTTTTTTGACACAGTACAGACGCAAGCGCTCATATACACGCGCATACACTCACCCCTATGAACGCACACACGCACGACACTATCATCTTGAAATTTACGAAGTCACCATAGGCACCTCGTCATCGACGGGTCCATAGGTGCTTGAATGCCAAAGAGGCAGAGGGTAGCGGTTCCCGAGACGTTGAACAGTCAATGATGCATCCTCAATTACATGCAGAGGGAATTAATTGGAGAAGCAGAATAAAGCCAGCATGATGTGAGTGCAACAGAGTTTGCACTCTCATATAATAAAGGCGCCCCACCACTCCAATCCATCTACGCCCAAGTCTCTGCGCAACACTGCTCACTCCAATCCAAGACCAAGTGAGCAGAAGCCACAAGCACCTATGGAGGCGATGGACGCGAGCGGCAGTCGGCTGTGCCAAATCATCTAAGGCGCCAGCCTGCGGCCCCGCACCGCGCAGCGTTTCCAGACGGTGCTGGCGACCGCAGACATTATAGCCGTCGCCGACGCCGGCTTCGCCTCTCGCATGGACGACATGATGGTCAACTCCATCCACAAGTTCACCGCTGTCAAGAAGCACACGGACGACCTTGCCGTACTGCTCCAGCCCGCGCGCCCAGGCTCCTCATTGCCTGCCACCCTCATCGGCCTCCATGGTGATGAACTCTTTCAAGCCCTGGTGGCCCTGCAGGTGCCGGAGGTCGCAACGAAGAATGTGCACCTCGAGGCCGCGCTCGCCGCGCAGCGCCTCACCATCCAAGAAACCGTCGACCTGCACATCCACGTCTACGAGGAAATCGTCTACATAGGCCACTACAAGGCAAGAGAGGACAGAAAGACGTTGGCCTTCTTCCAGCAGCTGGAATCTTTGGACGCCATTGTTCAGAAGCACGTCGACCTGGCCACGAAAGCCGCTGCTACTTAGGCGCCGTTCGGTGGGCCGACGCCCTGAGTCGAGGAGGTGGATGTCGTTGATGGATGCATCTCTTCTTCTTGCCTCCTGTAACCAGCACTGCATTGCCTCGTGGCCTTAATGTTTTATTAGTTAGTACTCCCTCCGTTCCCAAATATAAGTCTTTCTAAAGATTCCAGCAAGTGACTACTACATACAGAGCAAAATGAGTGAATCTACACTCTAAACTATGTCTACATACATCTGTATGCTGTATTCCATTTGAAATAGTATCTTAAAAGGCTTATATTTATGAACGGAGGGAGTATATGGCATTTTTATTCCAGTCGTAACGTTTTCACTGTGAGGTGGGGCCGTAGTTGAGCAAACCCACCCCGCTCACCGGGCATCGTCCGAGTTTAGAATTAGAAGAGAGAAACGAGGGAGGAGAGCTAGCTGTAGTAGGGACGCTGTTTTCAGATGGGACTCGTGTTTATAGAATAGAAGCACTGACCACTCGTGCCTCTTTTTTTTGAGGGAAAAATTAGTCGTATGTCTAGTACCACTAGTTGGGTGCGTGCGACCTATAGCTGTCATCACTTTAGGTCTCCTTTTCAAACCGTGGCTACGCTTCACACTACCTATTTTTTTCATGCATTTATCCTCCTATATGTACTCCTAGGCTATTTCCATGTGCTCCCATTCGCCGACATGTGGGACACAGAGCATCTGGGTCATAGTGCATGCACGACTCGGAGCATATGCCGGGGTACTTTACATTTCAGACCTCACGAATTACGTGCAAACCCCCCGCAGAAGAATAAATAAATGAATGAATTACTACATGAAACCAGATTATTTTTGTGGAAACCGGAGCATGTTCAGTAAATTTTGGACATAACACGTTTACAAAAAATGACCGGACCTAAACCAGTCTAAGGGCCTCTTTGATTTTTCCCGCAAAAAAGGGCCTCTTTGATTCGCAGGATACTGAAAACACAGGAATGGGGAAAGTATGATGGCAATGAACCGAGATGAGGAGAACTCTAACTCAGTTAGAGGTTAGAGTTAGATTATAACCCTAAACTAACTCTAAACCAAAGAGGTGTATGGATGGCAGGGTTAGATTGACAGTAAATGCTCTTTCTCAATCATTTGACTACTTTGGACCCTATTTCCTGCCGGATTTGGTGTGGCCGGCTCTTTTGTGGCCTCCTCCCGCTCACAATTGACATAAATGAACCATCTATACAAATCAAGCATGCAAAACATGATAATTTTTACTTTGTCCATACAAATGAGATATCCACTTAAACATACAAGTCGTCAATCAAGCTTCACAAAATAAAAAAACACTTCATGAAACAAAGCATGAGCTAACTCATCATGGAAGTCATTCACGATAGGGAGGGAGCCTAGAGCCCCTCACGCACTGAGGGAGGAGCTCGCCATCGTTGCTCTGGAGGAAGGCTCTGTAGAGCCCAAGCCCCGGGAACCCCTCCGACGCCGGCCCTTGCGAGTTGAGGTCGACACCGGCATGGGTAGCAGGGCCGCTTGCCGCCGACTGGGAACTTAATCTTTGGGCCTCTAGAAATAATGCAAGCCTGTAACTAAAATACCTAGAAAGGTGAACTGAATCTTTGGGCCTCTAGAAATAATGCATGCCTGAAAATGAAATACCTAGAAAGGTGAACTGAATCTTTGGGCCTCTAGAAAAAGTGCAAGCCTAGAATTGAAATACCTTGAAAGGTGAACTGAATCTTTGGGCCTCTAGAAATAATGCAAGCCTGAAACTGAAATACCTAGAAAGGTGAACTGAATCTTTGGGCCTCTAGAAATAATGCAAGCCTGAAATTGAAATACCTAGAAAGGTGAACTGAATCTTTGGGCCTCTAGAAAGATTTATTACCTCGTCAAGCAGCATCAAACAATTCCATGCGTGCACCACAAATCTATACCAAGTTTGATCAGGATCTACTTTTCCAAATCAGAATTAGCGCTAGAGCAAGCAAGATCAATGATATGGCCGTGAGATAGAGAAGGAAAGAACAAACTCACCCCTCTCGCAACCTCCCTGGTAGATGCACCGCTGCCGCACACGACAGAGGGAGAAAAATGACTGGTGAAGGGGGAGCAGGTCAACTTTCGAAGGCCGGAGGGAGAGGGCGGCCGGAGTAGGGCGGCGGAGGCCGGAAGGAGAGGGCGGCCGGAGGAGAGAGAGGGTGAGCGGCGCTTGGGTGGGCGGCCCTATGGGGAACAGAGAGGAGTCATGCGAGAGGGGGGAGCGATCTGGTGCGGGCAGGGGAGATTTTTTTAGTTCTCTTTTAGTGGGACCGAGGATAACTAACCCAATTAGAACCTCTCCACCAGGCTAGTTTTTTAGCTGGGTTAGAGCAAACTAGCTCAAACTAACCCCTCTTGTTTCGATAATTTGAGGCTATTTCAACGCAAACTAGCTCTAACTCAGGGATCCAAACAAAGAGGAGTGTTACTGTACATGCTACAGTGTGGACCGTAGCACATTGTTTTTTATGCCCATATCACCACATTGTTTTCTACTGCTGGTTCACTCGGCTACCGTGATTCACATTGCTGGTTCACTCGGCTGCCGTGGTTCGCACTGAAGGTTCACTGGGCTGCCGTGGTTCGCACTCCTCCGACCTGAGTAGTACTCCCTCCGTTCCTAAATATAAGTCTTCATAGATATTTCACTATGGACCACATACAGATGTATATATGCATTTTATGTGTAGATGCACTCATTTTTCTCCGTATGTGGTCCATAGTGAAATCTCTCCAAAGACTTATATTTAGGAAAGGAGGGAGTAGTATAGTACTAGTATATACCGCATCATTCTTTGCTCCTTCTTACTACTCCGACATGTGGGTCGACGTGTCATGCACAAGATTAGAGCTTGGAACGGAAGGGGGGCATCACCCCGGTCGGAGCGCCAGTAATTCATGACTATAGTGAGTGGTCATATCACAAGTCTTTCCAGCAGTAACGCACCGTCAAATCGCACAGCCTGACCTTTCCAGCAGTATGTTTGAGAATCCGCCACTCGCTCACCCTCCTCGCCTCTCTATCAAACCGCCTACCCGAAAACTGCCGCCCGTACTTCCCGGGAAAAGCCCCGCCCTCAACTTTTAACTACGCGAAAATAGTTCGAGCTTGTTCGTTCTATATAAATACAGTACTTACTGTATGTTTATTCACCCGTGGGGTTGTTCAATGAATGGAGGGGCGGGGAGCACAAGTGAACAATACTGTAGTACTACTAGTAGTAAGTAGGAGTCATACAGTAGTCACCTCAAATAGAGAGTTTCTTTTCTTTAATGCCACGTACACAAATTGAAACGCTTGTTGTGGAGAGAAAAAAGATAATCACTCCACTATATATGGACGCAAGGGCCTGAGCCCTTGCTTTACTAGGGTTGCTCTCTTCATTCTCTCATCCTCTCCAGATATAAACAAGACAGCGGTAGCGACATTTTCTCTCTGCTCACAGCTGGTCATAGATCCAGCCAGATCCCTTCAGCCGGTGTGTGTAGAGGACTAAAAGGTGCATCGTTCATGCGGTCATCACCGCCGAGGGAGGAAACCCACAGCTATCAGAGGGGCCGATCCTCTGCCCGTGTCGTTATCTCCGACACAACATCGGCTCGGGAGGTCCTCCGACCCTTCTTCCTCCCTGTCGTATTGTCCGTAGATCTGACCTGCCGCCCCCGACATCCCGGCGACCCTCAGGTATAAGTTCTTCAAAAGCGGCCTTGCTCTACTGCCCCAGCTCCCCACGTGTCTGCATGTGCATCTTTTTCTACTCCCATCAGCTCTTCCAAAGCCACCTAAATTTTTAGTATTATTAGAGGTAAAGCTACTTCATGCATTCAAATCTATGGCTTTGTTCAAACAACAAAGAAAGGGGGGAAAGTTGTAGCATGAATCTAGGACTTGATTCAAAGAGGAAATAATATGGTGAAAGTAGTAGATACCGGATACCCAACCGGTCTCTTGGTTGAAAAGGGAAATAATGGGAAAACACAGTACAAACTGGATAAGGAACATATCTATTATTGGTTGAAAAAAGGATAGAAAGTTGCGGCTGGTGGACAAGTCAATAGAGTATGTCCAGGATTAGATTTGCTGCCATCACATAGTAAAAGGTCTCCAGGATTAGATTTGCTGCCCTCACATAGTAAAAGGTCTAAGGATTAGATTTGCTGCCCTCACATAGTAAAAGGTCTTAGGATTAGATTTGCTACCCTCACATAGTAAAAGGTCTCCAGGATTAGATTTGCCGCCCTCACATAGTAAATAGTCTCCAGGATTAGATTTGCTGCCCTCACATAGTAAAAGGTCTCCAGGATTAGATTTGCTGCCCTCACATAGTACAAGGTCTCCAGGATTAGGTTTGCTGCCCTCACATAGCATGAACAAACTCACCCCTCTCGCAACCTCCCTGGTAGATGCACCGCTGCCACGCACGACAGAGGGAGAAAAACGACTGGTGAAGGGGGAGCGGGTCGACTTTCGAAGGCCGGAGGGAGAGGGCGGCCGGAGTAGGGCGGCGGAGGCCGGAAGGAGAGGGCGGCCGGAGGAGAGAGAGGGTGAGCGGCGCTTGGGTGGGCGGCCCTATGGGGAACAGAGAGGAGTCATGCGAGAGGGGGGAGGGATCTGGTGCGGGCAAGGGAGATTTTTTTAGTTCTCTTTTAGTGGGACCGAGGATAACTAACCCAATTAGAACCTCTCCACCGGGCTAGTTTTTTAGCTGGGTTAGAGCAAACTAGCTCAAACTAACCCCTCTTGTTTCGATAATTTGAGGCTATTTCAACCCAAACTAGCTCTAACTCAGGGATCCAAATAAAGAGGAGTGTTACTGCACATGCTATAGTGTGGACCGTAGCACATTGTTTTTTATGGCCATATCACCACATTTTTTTCTACTGCTGGTTCACTCGGCTACCGTGATTAGCACTGCTGGTTCACTCGGCTGCCATGGTTCGCACTGAAGGTTCACTGGGCTGCCGTGGTTCGCACTCCTCCGACCTGAGTAGTACTCCCTCCGTTCCTAAATATAAGTCTTCATAGATATTTCACTATGGACCACATACAGATATATATATGCATTTTATGTGTAGATGCACTCATTTTTCTCTGTATGTGGTCCATAGTGAAACTCTCCAAAGAGTTATATTTAGGAACGGAGGGAGTAGTATAGTACTAGTATATACCGCATCATTCTTTGCTCCTTCTTACTACTCCGACATGTGGGTCGACATGTCATGCACCAGATTAGAGCGTGGAACGGAAGGGGGGCATCACCCGGGTCGGAGTGCCAGTAATTAATGACTATAGTGAGTGGTCATATCACAAGTCTTTCCAGCAGTAACGCACCATCAAATCGCACAGCCTGACCTTTCTAGCAGTATGTTTGAGAATCCGCCACTCGCTCACCCTCCTCGCCTCTCTGTCAAACCGCCTACCCGAAAACTTCCGTGCGTACTTCCCGGGAAAAGCCCCGCCCTCAACTTTTAACTACGCAAAAATAGTTCGAGCTTGTTCGTTCTATATAAATATAGTACTTACTGTATGTTTATTCACCCGTGGGGTTGTTCAATGAATGGAGGGGCGGGGAGCACAAGTGAACAATACTGTAGTACTACTAGTAGTAAGTAGGAGTCATACAGTAGTCACCTTAAATAGAGAGTTTCTTTTCTTTAATGCCATGTACACAAATTGAAACGCTTGTTGTGGAGAGAAAAAAGATAATCACTCCACTATATATGGACGCAGGGGCCTGAGCGCTTGCTTTACTAGGGTTGCTCTCTTCATTCTCTCATCCTCTCCAGATATAAACAAGATAGCGGTAGCGACATTTTCTCTCTGCTCACCGCTAGTCATAGATCCAGCCGGATCCCTTCGGCCGGTGTGTGTAGAGGACTAAAAGGTGCATCGTTCATGCGGTCATCACCGCCGAGGGAGGAAACCCACAGCTGTCAGAGGGGCCGATCCTCTGCCCGTGTCGTTATCTCCGACACAGCATCGGCTCGGGAGGTCCTCCGACCCTTCTTCCTCCCTGTCGTATTGTCCGTAGATCTGACCTGCCGCCGCCGACATCCCGGCGACCCTCAGGTATAAGTTCTTCAAAAGTGGCCTTGCTCTACTGCCCCAGCTCCCCACGTGTCTGCATGTGCATCTTTTTCTACTCCCATCAGCTCTTCCAAAGCCACCTAAATTTTTAGTATTATTAGAGGTAAAGCTACTTCATGCATTCGAATCTATGGCTTTGTTCAAACAACAAAGAAAGGGGGGAAAGTTGTAGCATGAATCTAGGACTTGATTCAAAGAGGAAATAATATGGTGAAAGTAGTTGAGACCGGATACCCAACCGATCTCTTGGTTGAAAAGGGAAATAATGGGAAAACACAGTACAAACTGGATAAGGAACATATCTATTATTGGTTGAAAAAAGGATAGAAAGTGGCGGCTGGTGGACAAGTCAATAGAGTATGTCCAGGATTAGATTTGCCGCCATCACATAGTAAAAGGTCTCCATGATTAGATTTGCTGCCCTCACATAGTAAAAGGTCCCAGGATTAGATTTGCTGCCCTCACATAGTAAAAGGTCTCAGGATTAGATTTGCTGCCCTCACATAGTAAAAGGTCTCCAAGATTAGATTTGCCGCCCTCACATAGTAAAAGGTCTCCAGGATTAGATTTTCTGCCCTCACATAGTAAAAGGTCTCCAAGATTAGATTTGCTGCCCTCACATAGTACAAGGTCTCCAGGATTAGGTTTGCTGCCCTCACATAGCATGAACTAACTCGGCATCACCACTTTATGCCTCCTTGTAGGTACATTGTGCTGATGCGTCCACTGTCGCATGTCCTTATACCAACCTTTTGTTGTTGTTAATGTAAGGGCGCATGTAAAATGAAGCGATCACAATGTTACCTTAGGGACATGTCTAACCAGTGTTATTGTTAATCTAATGCCTCCAGTGATAAGATGCAATTAAACTATGTTAGAAATGGCACTCCTGCTGTTTTCCCCAGTATGATAAGAAGTTGCTCCTTTACGCTGCTGAGTGTCCTGGTGTCCCCATGGTCCCATGCCCTTAAACCAACTCTTTAGCTGCTGTTGATTTACCGTGTCTGTTAAACAAGCAATGCCACCATTAAAGTAATCCCATATTTGACGAATCTCATTGTCGATCGCATTGCTTCTGGTAACATGAAGCATTGCTAATGTTTTAAAATTTCTATTGTCCTTACGTGATTGCCATGAACATAATTAATATGCTTCTTTTCATTTTTTATATGTTTCGTATATTCTTATTGACCAGCAACTGTTTACTTTCTATCTTTTTGTGCAAATAGGGATATCCATTTCACCTTGTTGCTATTGTGACCTTTTGGTGAACTGCACAAAACACTTTTTTTGGAATGAGTGTCTTGTGCAGTTCAACTAAAATTTCACGTGGGTAACATCTCTCAATTTTGGTGGAACTGCACAAAATGGTGATTGGAGTTTCCAAAATCTTCGTCAAGTTCTGCTGGTAATCTCGTGCAACATTTTATTAGCCTTTGCAAGATGGAGCCGTCACTGTCACCACAATGGCACTTTATTTTAGTGGAACTGCACAAAAGGATAAGAAAATTATAGTTGCACCTTACATGAGCCGGACAACCAACCTTAATGTTCCTCAATTTTGGAGCAACTACTAAAGAAGAACCTGCCAGCTCACGAGAGAAAGTACTTCTTGCTAGCTGAATGGTGCAATCTTTGCTTCATTTCAGGTGAACTGCAGAAAAAGGCGCATGAATTGAATCATGGAGCTCCAAGCAGACCTCATCCTGGTGGAGCTGCATGTTGAGTTCAAGGAGGCCGCTATTAAAGTGAAATCATGCTCTCCTGTCTCCTTGTTTGTGCTGTGCAAACAAGAATATTCAACTACAGATGTTGTGACAGTCAAGAGCATTCGCCAAGTTCTTCGATTGTATGACATGGCTAGCCAAGATGGATTTAATCCCAATATTCACTTTATCAAAAGGCTCTAATGGGTTGGTTCTGAATCTTGCAAGCTGGGAATCAATGAGATGTGTAGGCATCTTTGTTGTACTTATTATTTGAATCTTATTTGTCGGTTCTGAATCTTGCAAGCTGGGAATCAATGAGATGTGTAGGCATCTTTGTTGTACTTATTATTTGGATCTTATTTGTTGGTTATGAATCTTGCAAGCTGGGAATCAATGAGATGTGTAGGCATCTTTGTTGTACTTATTATTTGGATCTTATTTGTTGGTTCTGAATCTTGCAAGGTGGGGATCAATGAGATGTGTAGGCATATTTGTTGTACTCATTATTTGGATCTTATTTGTTGGTTTTGAATCTTGCAAGCTAGGAAACACGGCATGATGATGCAGAGGACAACAACCATAACAAACAGTTCAAACTTGGTAGTATTATCTTTGTGAAAGTGCGACAAATGTGCTGATCGTGTGCGTCCTGAGAATAATAATTCTAATTGTTGTGCATGTTGATCCTGTGGCGCTGATAGAACGAGCCAATGCATTGCTTGTTTTAAGTATAAGTTTCTATTAAAGCTAATTAAATTTAAGTAAAGTGACCACTAGCTCCTGTTATTACAGTACCAATATAGACCCACTCGTGAACCGACGTGTGGCCAGAGTAGGTTTCTTAATGGAGGCGTTTGAATGCGCTGAGGGTCCATCTTCTGCCGGGCGTGCAGCAGACGAGGGATGGGTAGTAACTATTATCGTCTGTACACACTCAGCTTACTGTTGACTCTAGTTCCCCAAGAGCTGAAAAACAAACTGCTGTCGCTGCCTACACACTCGTTCACTCGAGGAGACCCCAATGGCGATCCGAGGGGTGAGCCTGCTGGGGACTTCAGCAAGGAGTTCCCATTTGAGTTCGCCGTTCAGTCCTATGGATGCACCAAGTTGAATGTGATGTACACCAATGATACAGACTCGGTGAAGCTCTGCCTCGCCTCAGTCCTATGGCTGCACCAGGTTCTGGAGCATTCGCTCGTTTCATCAGCAGCACCGACTGCACCTTCGCTACGGTCGAGAGAAGGAAGAACACGACGATTCAGCCATCTTGTGCAACAAGCTTGTCGACATCCAGAAGCAATAGAAGATCATCAACAACGGGCAGGAGAAGGACTCCGTGGTTGACCTCACTGAGACCATCATCGACCCCTGATACGCCAACATGAAAGAAGACGACCTGAACACGTGGGAGGTACCTCTGAATCTAGCCGACATAACCTACGCAACCAAGGATGCATACCCATGCTACGACATGTACAGGCAGATCTTGGACATGAGGGCGTGTCTGCTTCCCGTAACTGACGAGTACACGGGCAGCCGCAGCGTCATGATCAAGCGTGCCAGGAAGGTCTAGATGTTGTACTTTATCTGTTTATAAGCACCTTTATCATCTGAGTGTTTCATGCATTAGCTTATGTGTCGTAATTATCTGTTTTGTCCGAAATATTTCTTTTAAGAACCCATTAACCTAATTGCTTTTTTAGTGGCTATTTTCTTATGTATGTAACTAGTTCACTTGTCCGTTAAAAAAACTAGTTCACTCGGCTGCCGTGCTTTGAATCTCCTTCCTCCCAACATATTCCCCTCCTCAGGTGGACCCAGCAGGTCTCTGAATTTTCTCCCACTTTCTTTTCGATGTAAACTGAGTTTTCTCCCAGTACTTTTCCCTAGAAGCAACTCAACTGTCCCACGTCTAGCCTAAAAAATAATAATACCCCACGTACTATTAACTCATCAAATTAAAATGATATTTTATTTCGTAAGTTGAAAGTTCTTACAAAATAATAATACTAATTTTATATATATAACTTGGCAAGTTAACTCCTAGTGATTGCGTACATAAGCTTGCAAAGATTTTACTGACCAATGCAGTAATAGACGTGCAATCATGTGTTTATGTTTTTATAACATTTCTCCGTCTAGCCCAACATGAAATTTTCACCCAGCTGAGCAAGTCCGCGGATTTCGAGAAAAATGCAAATGGGATTTAAGTGGGATGCATAGATGCTACATCATTGTTTCACCCAGCCCACCAAATGGACTAAAAAAACAAAAGGACTGCCTGACATGTGTGCCAGTAGGTCGAAGCATAAGAAGGCATTGGATTTACATCCAATGGCGGCATTCTTCTTCAATCTCGCGTCTTCTTCCCCCAGCGCTGCCGGAACCACCTGCTCCAGCCTTGGGCGTCCAGCGGTGTTGTTCTGTGCTCCTCAGCGAAACGCTACCCCGCCGACGGCCAGACCATCCCTCCACTCCGCACCTCCTGTTATTCTCTGCCGAGTGTAGGCCCACCCTTCACCTGAACTAGTAAAGTTTCCCACTCCTCTCTGTCTGCGACTCCATCGCCGCGTCTTCCCCATCTCTGGGTCGTTCCAGTCTGGGGCCTCGCTGTCGTCCACCGCGTCGGTGCGCTTGGCGTGGCGTGGTCAACATACAAGAGTCGTCGGAAGAGGACTATACGTGGAGAGCCTGACGGCTGGAAAGTTCCTCCTTATTACACACTGTACGTAGACTATACGTGGGAAGGGCTTCTGTATTTCACGAAAAAACGTTCCCCCCGCTGACAAGTCGGACCCACCAGCTATATCTTCACACTCAAGGAAGTGCCTCCTTATTACGCACACAAAAATGAATACCCCCTGCTAGCTGGGACCCACCATAGTGGGTGGCTGACTTGTGGGCCTACTAAGTTGACGAGGACAGAGGGCTTTGTCAACTTAGTCAATATGAACGATTCTAGCTCCAGTGACCGTACAATGTCCATCCAACGGCCATAGTGCTTATTCAACCTCTAGTCTTCTTGCTCCAGCCGCCCAAAGTAGCGCCGGTCATGCCGCGTGCTCCTGCCTCTCGTGGCCGGCTGTGATGCCGTGGAGGCCTCACCGCCCCCTACTACTCCCACCACTGGCCCATGGCATCCCTCTACTCACCAACACCCCCTGTTATTCTGCGGTGACGGCAGCCTCACGCCGCAGCCGAACCAGTGAACCCTCGTACTCCTCTCCGCGTGGGCATCGACTTCCGTGTCTTCCCCGGCTCCGCGTCATCCCCTTCCTAGGCCTTGCCGTCATCCACCGCCTTGGTGCTCTCGGCGCGGCGTGGTCAATGTGGTCAATGACCGACTTCCATCGGAAGAGTACTGTACGTGGAGAGGCTGACAGCTGGCTGGCCTAGAAAATGGCCTATCAGTAATGAGAAATGGGCTGTACATTTTTAAAACACATCAAACCTGCAATTAGTTTCAAATATATTTTTTTCATTTCAAGATTTTAAATTACATTAATTTTTATGCGTGGAGAATTTGTTGGATTTTATATTGATATACCTTTATTTTTAAAATCAGTTTGAATGTGAGTCAAAATTTCGGGATTAAAAATAGTTCGGACAGCACCAAAATATGCAAAATTTCGTATAATTTTTTAACCGTGACCACAATATGGGCTGTAATGCTAACAAAAAGAATATGGGCTCCAAAAAAACCTTAAGAATTAGCAAATGGGCTGTAAATTATTAGAAATAATGGCAGATGGGCTGTATGTTGTTTTCCACAGATTTGAGGGTTTCCTAAAAAAAGGTTGACGCACAAGCAATGACTGTTGGATGTCCATCCAACGGTCGTCGTGCTTCTTCAATGTCTGCTCTTACTGCTCCAGCCGCTCAAACAAGTGCCGACGGGACTGCTTGCTCCCTCCTCCCCGCGGCCGGCTGTGCTGCCGTGCAGGCCTCACCGCCCCACCATACTCCCATCACTGGCCTAGCCATCCCTCTACTCACCCACACCTGTTGTTATTCTCTGGCAATGGCAGACGAACCAGTAAACCCTCGTATAGTCGTACTCCCCTCCGCGTGGGAAACAACTGTTGAGTCTTCCCTGCCTCCGTGTCGTTCCCTTCCTAGGCCTCGCTGTTGTCCACCGCCCTGGTGCTCTCAGCGCCTCCTGGTCAGCATGGTCATCGACCGACATGCATCTGAAGTGGACTGTACGTGGAGAGGCCGACAGTTGGGTCCACGGCCGCACGCAAGGAAATGCCTCCGTATTACACGCAAAATAATGATTCCTCCACCTGACATCAGGGACCCACCGAAAGGCATCTGTATTTCGCGAAAAAAATGTTACCGTCGCTGACAGCTCGGACCCACCAGCTATATCTTGGCACGCAAGGAAGTGCCTCCTTATTACGCACAAAAAAATGAATACTCCCCCTGTTAGCTGGGACCCAGTATAGTGGCAGGCTGACTTGTGGGCCTACTAAGTTGACGGGGAAGGAGGGCTTTGTCAACTTAGTCAATATGCACGATTCTAGCTCCAGTGACCATACGATGTCCATCCAATGGCCATAGTGCTTCTTCAACCTGTGGTCTTCTTCCTCCAGTCGCCCAAACCAGCGCCGGTCATGCGTCATGCTCATGCCTCCCGTGGCCGGCTGCGATGCGGCGGAGGCCTCACCGCTGCCTATACTCCCACCGCTGGCCAGGCCATCCCTCTACTCACCCACACCCCCTGTTATTCTGTGGCGACGGTAGCCTCACACCGCAGCGAACCAGTAAACCCTCGCACTCCTCTACGCGTGGGCATCCGCTGCCGCGTCTTCCCCGGCTCCGTGTCGTCCCCTTCCTAGGCCTCGCCGTCGTCCACCACCCTGGTGCTCTCGGCGCGGCGTGGTCAACATGGTCAAGGAACGGCTTCCATCAGACATGGACTGTACGTGGAGAGGCTGACAGCTGGGTCCACGGCCGCAGCAAGGAAGTGCCTCCTTATTACGCGCAAAATTATTATTCCACCACCTAACAGCAGGGACCCACCGGATGGGCCACCATATTTCGCAAAAAAACATTTCCCCCCTGACTGCTGGGACCCACCAGCTACACCTTCGCATCCAAGGAAGTGCGTCCAGGCAAAAAAAATGATTCGCCCCCTGGCTGCTGGGACCCACCAGCTACATCTTCGCAGGCAAGGAAGTGCGTGACAATCGGGACCCACCCGGTCGAAGCGTATGTAGCGTTGTCATTCTAGTCACGAACGTGTACATACATACTGGTCATTGTAGAGGCACGCACGTGTCGTAATAGAGGTGCGCACGTAGCATGTACACGTACGTACGACGGCCAGGGTGCAAGAAAGAAAATACGGCCACGTATGTGTACATATGGGCGGGGTCTCGAACGCCTACTCGCGCATACGTACAGCCAATGCTCGTTTACATGGCTGGGTCAGAACAGAGAAACAGCGTCGTTGTCATGTTCATGGGGAGCCAACCGGCTGGGTCAGAATGGAATGCGTCATCGTGTTCATCGGGAGGGCTTGGATGGAATAGGTGATGGAAACGAGGCCTGGCGTACCGCAGAATGGAGGAAACAGCCTTGTGTTCGACCGGCCATGTTCGAAACGGGATCCTATTTATCGGGAGGGGTGTCGCGTACCGCAAAATGGAGGAAACGGACCTCCTACGGTCGAAATGGGGGTCCTGTTGAGCGGGAGGGGTGTGGCATACCGCAAAATGGAGGAAACGGACCTCCTACGGTCGAAACGGGGGTCATGTTTATCGGGATGGGTGTGGCGTACCGCAAAATGGACAAAACAGACTTGTGTTTGAGCGCTACAGTCGAAACGGGGGTCCTGTTCATCGGGAGGGGTGTGGCGTACCGCAAAACGGGACTCCACGAGATACTGTTCATCTCCAACATCGACCTCCTCCAGCCTCCACGGGCTACCGTCGACCTCCTCTAGCTTCCACAGGCTTCTGTTCATCCAGCCTCAACCGCGCGCTACTCCACCGGCTACTGTTCAACCACCCCTCCACGGGCACCCCTCCATCGTGTACTGTTCATCCAACCCTCCACGGGGTCGTCCTGTTCATCCAGAGGCAACACCACGGGGTCCTGCATCCACCCCCACCACTTACTGCTCATCCAAACCCCCCGCAATGCTCACTGTTCATCCAATCGTTCGGCTTCAGTTAGCAGCAGTAGCAAAGGAATAGTTCGATCAAGTTTAGTTAACAGCCATCGATCGATCGCTCAGGTTCAGTAACGCATAGCCTGCAGTGCAATCGCTCAGGTTCAGTTAGAGCCCAACGCCTTGCTCGGGTTCAGTTAGAGCCAACGCCTCGCACACACGTTCGTACGTGTACGAGAGAAACGCGCATCGCTCGGCCCCCGACCGCCCACAGTAACCGGGAACTCCCCGAAATTTTCCTCGCCCTCGCTTCTACCATGGTTTTTTTTTCGTCATGGACGGCCCAAAGAATGTCATGCAGCTGCGTCTCCAGCCCGCCCAGGACGAAAAGCCCATTTTCTGTGATGATTTTTTGTATAGAAGTAGGAGCCCACCTCTATGATGATACCGGGTTTTGTCACAATTATCGTCATAGAAGTGTCATATGCATTTACTCATTTGTTTTCAGAGCTAAATCACCGTCAAAGTGAAAAGCAGTACAAAATGAGATGAAAAATCACTACAAATTTGAATATAACGATAAAGCACACTATTATTAAACATAAGAAACTCTAAATACAGCAAAAAACAACTCATAAATAAATAGAAGAAAATATATAAACCACAAAAGAAAAAAAAACTATATGAAAAAATTATTTCCGCGCTGCCCAATGGGCCTGCTCGGCCTTGGGCGTGTTTATGCAGGCCCATAAGGCCCAGTAGGCTCACAGGGCAGCAAGGCAAAGTTAGGCCCAGAGGCCTGCATTAGATAGGAGCTCGAAGGAGCAGCCGCAACTGGGTTTATAAACAAGTGTGTCTACCCTTCGCTCAGCGAGGTGGGACTAAACATTGTGCACCACGGAACGGGAGCGGACCCCTTGTAGTACCGGTTCGTGGCTCCAACCGGTACTAAAGGGCGTGTCATTAGTACCGGGTGGAGCCATGAACCGGTACTAAAGGGGGTCGCTTCCCACCGCTTCGCCTGGCAAAATTTAACCTTTAGTACTGGTTCGTGGCTAAAGCCGGTACTAAAGGCCTCCCCTATATAACCAGCACTTACGAAAATTTTCAGTTATCATCCATCTTCGGCGTGTCCCGTCCCTGCGCGCGCCGCCCCCGTCGCCGTCGTCGTCGTCCCCGTCACCGCCCCCATCGCCGTCGTCGCCGCCCCCGGCCGTGCGCTGCCCCCGTCGCCGTACGTCGGCGCCGCCCCCGGCCCGCGTCCCCCGCGCTGCCCCTGTCGCCGTCATCACCGTCCTCTGTCGCCGTCGTCGCCGTCACCGTCACCGTCATCGCCTCCCCCCACCCCCCCCCCCCGCTGTAAGATCGACTGCCGCTCCCTGGCGGCCTCCTGCACACACACACACACACATGCACACACACAAACACACACACACACACACAAATGTTTAATGTGAGAATGTTAGATTATATAAATGTTAGATTATATAAGAATTAGATAATGTTAGATGATTTAGTTTTTATACTTTTAGTTATAGATGAATTTATATTAATGTTAGATGAATTAATATATTCTAAATTTAGGTATGTGAGATTTGATCATCTAATTAAAATTTTAGTATATAGAACTAGCTACTTTATTTTTAGTAGGAAAATTAATAGAACTAGTTTAGCTAAATTAGTTGAACTAGTTAGTTGAATTAGTTGAATTAGGAGCTATACTTTATTTAGGTATATATTTAGTAAGTGCTTAGTTTAATTAATTAGTTGAACTAGATAGTTGAATTAATAGAACTAGTTTAATTAGTTGAATTAATATATAACTAACAAGTGTTCAATGTTTCACCTATGAACATAGGAAATGTCGTCTGACGACGAAAATGATTTCATTATGTGCGAAGACTGTGAAGACCAACGCGGCATGTGCGACAGAAATTACCTAGTTGATGATAGGAGCTTCTGCATCAAGCTGGATTTGACCTTCGAAGTGGATACAATAAGTCACAACGACAAGTCTTTTTTCGTGATTAAGCATGACTTACATATGATGCTTCATTTGCTTCAACTTATTATTTTGAATTTTCACTATTCTACTAGCGTATCCCCTGCCATGCAAGAATTTTTGTCTTGGAAAAGATAGGTTTCTGTCGTAACAAAACTATGGAGGTAAAGAGAGTTTACTTGAAGACCGAGCATGGTTGTACCTTCAACGTCAAATTATACAATCAAGAAACCTACACCCATTTTGAATGCAAAACTTGGAAAGCACTATGCAAGGCTTATGCATTTGAGCCTGATATGTTTATCACCTTTGATATTCGTCCCGAAGATGATATTGAAGGTAATAGAGACATTTGAGTCGATGTCCAGATGCCTCCAGTTCTACAATTATGTGAGTTTCTCATGCCATATTTATGTTCGATATTGTTTTTTCAAAAATAGTTGACAACTAATTTCTATTGAAAGCTTATTTCCATTTAAGCAAACATGTCCAGCGCTTGGTAGACAGGACCGTCCACTGTCCCGGCGCTGAACTAAACTGCAAGGAGATAAGTAAATATGTTTCATGGCTTGAGGATCTTGATGCTGTCAAGAGAAATTATTTTCCTAGACTTGTAAATCTTAGTACTCAAAACGTGCGACCAATAGTGTTCGTATTGAACTACGGTCACATGTATTTAGGAAAGATGGTAAGATTTTTACTATTTGTCCTCAGTGCATCTTTTGCATACATTATTTTTTAAGCTAAACTTCATGTTGCTAAGTATGATACTATACAATGTTCTCTTCAACAGGGACTCCCGATGATAGTTGTGCCTCAGTGGATATCGACTAACGGTCGCATATCAATTGTTAGCTTACGACCAAGACATCCTTGTCGGTGTCAAAACCGGCGGATCTCGGGTAGGGGGTCCCGAACTGTGCGTCTAGGCGGATGGTAACAGGAGATGAGGGACGCAATGTTTTACCCAGGTTCGGGCCCTCTTGATGGAGGTAAAACCCTACGTCCTGCTTGATTAATATTGATGATATGGGTAGTACAAGAGTGGATCTACCATGAGATCAAGGAGGCTAAACCCTAGAAGCTAGCCTATGGTATGATTGTTGTAATGGTTGTTGTCCTACGGACTAAAACCCTCCGGTTGATATAGACACCGGAGAGGGCTAGGGTTACACAGAGTCGGTTACAATGGTAGGAGATCTACATATCCGTATCGCCAAGCTTGCCTTCCACGCCAAGGAAAGTCCCATCCGGACATGGGACGAAGTCTTCAATCTTGTATCTTCATAGTCTTGGAGTCCGGCCGATGATGATAGTCCGGCTATCCGGACACCCCCTAGTCCAGTACTCTCTCCGTAGCCCCCGAACCAGGCTTCAATGACAACGAGTCCGGCGCATATATTGTCTTCGGCGTTGCAAGGCGGGTTCTCCTTCAAATTCCATATACCTGCCGAACAGTGTCTGGCTCCCTCACAGATGTTGCGCTCCTTGGCTTCCACGCCCAATAATGGCCTTCTTCCATGCGTCGCACGAATGCGAAAAGCCAGGGTATCTTTTATGCTTTACCCCCTATCTGTGCAAACAATCTGCCTATAAGAGAGGCATGAATCCAGATCCAAATCACACATCTTCCTTCCGCGAGTACTCATCGGAGCGCTTCAGACCGAAAATCCATTCCATCATGGACCGTCGACGCGGCTCCTCTTCTCGCGCTCCCAGCCCTCCTCCAGGAGATTGGAGGAGATGTTCTGTTCCACACATCGAGCTTGTGACGGTCCAAGCGGAGGGATATCTTCCTCCGGCCTTTATGGTCCCGGTTCGAGCCGGGCTGGCCACCTACAAAGGTGGGAAGCAAGCGGAGGCCACCCCTAGTCCCTCTAAAGGGGAGCAGGTATGCTTCGTCCCCTATCTAATAAGGGGGCTTGGATTTCCTGTACATCCGTTCCTCCGCGGGCTTCTGGAGTTCTACGGACTCCAGCTCCATCACCTAATGCCCGCCTCTATTCTGCAAATCGCGGGTTTCGTAGCTCTTTGCGAGCTATTCCTGGGCATCGAGCCCCATTTTGCGCTGTTGAAGAGGCTATTCTGCCTCGTACCCCGCTCTCATGAGGGGTCAATATATCAAGTGGGCGGTGCCGAAATATGGCGCATCGCCGGGACCGGATATCTATCCGGAACCCCTAAGAAGGCATCCGAAGACTGGCCTTCGGAATGGTTTTATGTAGAAGACGCTCCACTGCCGGACCCAGTACGGATCGGCCTCCCGGAGTTTAGCAATGCCCCTCTAAAAAACGCCTAAGTTGGCGCCCGCGTTGCCCTCAACTGGAGGAAGACAGGGGCGTCCATTATTTGATGGGCCGGATAAGGTTGCTGGCCCATTCCTGATTGACCATGATTGGAGTCATGGCCACGTGCATTATGCGGGGGGTGCAGCCGCTGCAATACAGGGGCCACCCTATGTGGGATTTCAACGGGGAGAATGATGCCACCTGTCAGTGTCAAAATCGGCGGATCTCGGGTAGGGGGTCCCGAACTGTGCGCCTAGGCGGATGGTAACACGAGACAAGGGACACGATGTTTTACCCAGGTTCGGGCCCTCTTGATGGAGGTAAAACCCTACGTCCTGCTTGATTGATATTGATAATGTGGGTATTACAAGAGTAGATCTACCATGAGATCAAGGAGGCTAAACCCTAGAAGCTAGCCTATGGTATGATTGTTGTAATGGTTGTTGTGTCCTATGGACTAAAGCCATCCGGTTTATATAGACACCGGAGAGGGCTAGGGTTACATAGAGTCAGTTAAAATGGTAGGAGATCTACATATCCGTATCGCCAAGCATGCCTTCCACGCCAAGGAAAGTCCCATCCGGACACGGGACGAAGTCTTCAATCTTGTATCTTCATAGTCTTGGAGTCCGGCTGATGATGATAGTCCGGTCGATGATGATAGTCCGGCTATCCGGACACCCCCTAGTCCAGGACTCCCTCAGTAGCCCCTGAACCAGGCTTCAATGACGATGAGTCTGGCGCGCATATTGTTCGGCATTGCAAGGCGGGTTCCTCCTCCGAATAATTCATAGAAGATTGTAAACACCAGGATAGTGTCCGGCTCTACAAAATAAATTCCACATTCCACCGTAGAGAGAATAATATGTACACAAGTTCAATCTGCTGACGTATTTTGTGGCATGACGTCACACCACTACCAAGCCTTTACTTGAATCGTTTTTTACTATACCACCTCAGCGCGTTTAGCGAAGCGGTTTCCTTGGCACGTCTTGTCGAAGCAGAGATCGTGTTCCCCTTATTCCGGGATTCTCATCAATACGGACGTGGGTAACCCAACCGCGCCATTGATAGTGGCGCTTGGGAGATAAGCGAGTTTTACCAGGCCGGTGGGGACGCATAGTTTTCGTCCGCCCATATATAAGGGGATAAGGATCCACCCTTTCACCTACGCCTTCTTCCTCCTTTGCTTATCCATCTCCGTGCGCTCGAGCTCCAGTGCCCAAGCCCGCACATCTCGTCTCAACCTTCTCCGATCATGTCTGTAGCGGGAGGCAAGTGGATGGCCTCCTCCGTTACGGAGGGCCACATCGAAAGACTGCGCAGTGCCGGATATCTATCCGGCGACATCGCGCACCGGCTGCCCGACGAGGGGCAGCTCATCCCCACCCCCAGGCCCCATGAGAGGGTCGTATTCCTTCCCCACTTCCTCCGCGGACTGGGCTTCCCATTGCATCCCTTTGTCCGGGGGCTCATGTACTATTACGGCCTGGATTTCCATGATCTGGCGCCAAACTTCATCCTCAACATCTCGGCCTTTATCGTCGTGTGCGAGGCCTTCCTTTGCATCCAGCCTCACTTCGGCTTGTGGCTCAAGACCTTCAATGTCAAGCCGAAGGTGGTGAAGGGTACTCAAGCGGAGTGCGGAGGCGCCATGTTGGGTAAGATACCCAACTTCGTCTGGCTCGAGGGTGCCTTCGTGGAAACCATCAAGGGATGGCAATCGGGGTGGTTCTACATCACCGAGCTGTGTGACCCTAAATGGGTAGCGGCCCCCGAATTTAGATCTGGAATCCCCACGCGGCTCACCTCATGGAAGGAGAGCGGCCTGACCTGGGGTGATTCGGAGGAGCTGACCGGACTCCAAGCCTGTATCCAGAAGCTGGTGAACAAGAAGCTCAAGCTTGTCAACGTGGTCCAGGTCATGCTCATCCGCCGGATTCTCCCGTGCCAAGAACGGGCATTTAAATTGTGGGAGTTCAATCTGACGCAGCACCAGACCTTGAGCAGGCTCTTCGACACTAGGTACGAAGATGCCTGGAAAGTGCTCTTCAAGGGCGCCGAAGCCCCCGCATCCGCTACTGAAGATCGCGGATTTCGCTCGCAGCGTTCAGCTGACGAGGTAAGTGATTCTACCCCTTTACGGGACACTTGTTTTTCATAGTTTGACTCTATGCGGGATCTAAACTCCCTTTTCCTTTCACAGGACTGGATGAAGAAGGCCGAGCAGTTCATCTGTCCAGCTCCCATGCCAGAAAACCCAGTAGACGCCCGTCTAGCGGGGCTGCTGGTTCCGGCACCACATGTGGTGCCGGAGAAGAAGGCCAAGAAGGAGGCCACGGGTACTCGAAAGAGTTCCCGTTTTCATGTGTCCGACGACTCCAAGGCGGACTCCTCCCCCGAAAATGAGGAGGAGAAAGAGGACTCTCTCCCAGAAGAAGGAGAGAGGAAGAGGAAGGCTTCCCCAACAGGGGAGGCCGAAGGGTCCAAGAGGGGAAGGACTATTACCCCGGACAGCTCCGCCAACGCCAACGTTGGCGACGAAGAGTGGCCCTCAAGGGCCAAGCCTCCAGCAAGGTCGTAAGTATCCGGATTCCTGAATGATTTATAATTTTTCTTTTGTGTCACATAGTGTCCTTCTAATGCCGCATGCTGCCTGTAGTCCGGCCGATGATGATCTCCCCGCTTCATCGAGCGGGTCGTTGGCTCCGTCGGATGTAGACTCCATCCCGACTGCCTCCACCCCTCGTGACGCTGAGGACACCGAGGTGGGATCCCGAGAAGGGACCCATCAGGAGGAGGCTCCGGAGGCGCCACAAGGCAGCCTCCCGGACTTTGCGCCGGACTCCAGGTCGGAACCCACAGTGGTTTTGGAGTCTGGCCAGCGGCCCCTTCGCAAGAAGGGCAAGACCGTGACGCCGGCGACCTCCGTCCAACTGGAGGCGCCGGAAAACTTGTTGGAGGCGCTCAAAGGCGCTTCCATCAAGGAAGAACACCACACTATTATGAGTGCGGTGATTCAGAAGGTTCAGCTCGCCAAGAGCGGGCTGACCGAAGCCTGCAGTAGCCTTCTAACAGGCTTTGAGGTAAGAAGTTAAAAATATGCAATGTAATACCGCATAGACAATAGCCCCTGATGCTCGGTTCGGTGTTCGAAAAGAAAAGCCGGACTGAGGATCTTAAAAATATATACGCAAGGTTGCTAAAAATTATGTAAATATGGGTTTGCAGGCTGCGCTGCTGACCTCTGCCGCACTGACTGCGGAGGTCAGTGCTTTAAAGCAGGAGCTCGAGCGGTCCAAGCAAGAGCTCGGCCGTGCCAAGAAGCAGCTCGAGGACAAAGAATGTGAGTAACACCACTTTGAATTTTTACCTTACAGAAAAGGATTTAGGTTGCGAAAAAAAATAACAAGGATAACGTGGGTACTGCAGGGGCCACGAACAAGGTGGCAACCCTGAAGGAGGCTGTGTCCGCGGCCAAACGCAATGCGGCCACGGAACGGGCAGAGCGAGAAAAGCAGGAGGAGCGGGTGGTGGAGGTACGGCAAGGGCTCCAGGATCTCATGGAAAAGCATGAGAGTTTGGAGCGCGATTCAAAGACTCGAGAGTCCGAGCTTGCCTCGGCTCTCGAAAGTTCCAAAGCCGCCAAGGCCGAGGCCCATAAGTCCCTTCAGGAGATTGAGGAGGTGAAGAAGATAGCGGTGGGTAAGGCATTTTTCATGCAAAGCAAGCATGTGAATGTAAATTACATGTTACTTACCCGAATTCGGAGCTCTCCAAGGGCGTTTGCAGATCTACCTCGCAGCGTGTCCGATGCCGCCGCATTCTACCGAGCTGAGGAGGGGAGCTCAACGGAGAAGGTCTTCTGGTCTCAGTATGCTGAGGCCGGCCATCCGGTGCCCCGTAGCGACCAGGTGAATCTGCTGGTCGAGCTCCACAAGGTAGTCGAGCATGCCATGAAGGGCCTCATAGTCCGGCTGTGGCCTGGAGAGGCCCTGCCTGGGAGCTACTTTGGCCTCGTGCGGCGGCTGGTGGATGCGTGTCCCTAGGTGGAGGTCATCAAGCGCTCCGCCTGAATTGAAGGTGCTCGTCGGGCCCTTGCCCGCGCAAAGGTGCACTGGGGCAAGCTGGATGCGGAGAGGCTTATCACTGACGCGCCGCCAACGGGCAAGGAGTATCGTACGCCCGAGATGTACTATAAGACTGTCCTGAAGGGTGCCCGCAAGATTGCGGATGAGTGCCCCAGAGATGTAATTATTGAGTAAACTCGCAATGTGTTATCATGTGCGCTGAAAACTTTGTTCATATGCGCTAAGCAACGCTTATTGATTTAAAATATTACCTTCTGTGCGGCCGTTTATTAAATATGAGAGATGGCAAGTCGTCGGCTTCAGCCCCCATGCCACGAGTGCTGGGGTGTTCGGGATAAACTTGAGCACTCTTGTTCCCATTTTTGGGTCCATCTAGGGAGGCGCTCAACACAACGAACAAGGCAACCGGACTTATAATGCTTGAACACTCTCACTTAGCCATAGAATTCTATAATTTTAAATTTCGGTGAAGCCCCTAGTATTCGGAAGACCGAGTTCGGGGCACTATCCACGCCTTGGCCAGACATTATCCGGTTCTTCGCTCGAAGCGGCATAAGTCTTTAGGGACTCGAAAAGACCTCTCGAACAGCGACCAGTCTCTCGCCTTATCATGACAGTCAGTTTTAGCTTTCTCCACTGAGGCGTTAACCCGGCTCAACCGGGGCGCAATCACAGTGGTTCTCCTAGTGCTACCTTAGCCGACAGAACGGAACGTAAGGTGCCAAACATGGGAGTCGGGCAAACCCAACTATTGACCCAAGACATGATTCAGAGACGATTCATATAATGCTATAAGTTCGGGGTGCCGCACTTGTGAAAGTGTTCGGACTTATCACACCATAATGCGGGGAACATAAGCCCCTGGTGTATTCAGCCATACCAAAATATACGGGTGCAAGATGTCATAAATGAACATATACGTAAAGTAATGCAATTATAGGCAAAAAGTGCTGCATTATTTATTCAAGAAATTCTGCTATGAGTGCGGAATGATACAAATAGTGCGGTAAGCAAGGGATTGGACTAATTAAAGGTGTCTCCCTCCAGGGGTAGGCTGCGGAATGGTGTATTTAACAAATTCAATGCTCGTAATGGAGACCACCTGAGTGTTCGTCGCAGCCTTTGTCCCTCCCTGGCTGTTGCATCATGAGTTCGGCAGGTTCGCCGCCAGACAGAGCATTTGGTGGACGGAGTCCTGTATATAAAAAGAAGAAAAATAAAAAATAAAAAATAAAAAGAGCGACACACTTGATAGCCCCTGGTGTGGTCGAACCGCACTCTGGGTCTGTTGTGGTCGTGCCCCTCCCCCTATGCCCATGGTATCTCCAGAGCGTAATGATGTACGCGGAGAGCTTGTCTTGCAATCATGCGAGGGTTGGGGTTGGGGCCGCATTGCTACGCGTGCTCGGAACGTGCCAGGTGGTCTTGGTTGATGTTGCTCCGAGCGCGTTTGGCCGTGTCCGGTCGTTTAGTGGCCGGACTCGAAAATTGCCTTAGAAGGCTGCTCTGTACTTCTGCCGCGAGAGCCGCTGTATGTTCCTCTGTTCGGAGGGAGCGTTCTGTATTTCCGTTGACCGTGATCACTCCATGAGGGCCTGGCATCTTGAGCTTGAGGTATGCATAATGCGGCACCGCGTTGAACATTGCAAACGCGGTTCGTCCGAGCAGAGCGTGATAGCCACTGCGGAACGGGACTATGTCGAAGATTAACTCCTCGCTTCGGAAATTATCCGGGGATCCGAAGACCACTTCCAGTGTGACTGAGCCTGTACAATTGGCCTCGACACCTGGTATGACGCCTTTGAAGGTCGTCTTTGTAGGTTTAATCCTTGAAGGGTCTATGCCCATCTTGCGCACTGTATCCTGATAAAGCAGGTTCGGGCTACTGCCGCCGTCCATCAGGACTCTCGTGAGGTGAAATCCATCGACGATTGGGTCTAAAACCAATGCGGCGAATCCGCCATGGCGGATACTGGTTGGATGGTCTCTTCGATCGAAAGTGATCGGGCAAGAGGACCATGGATTGAACTTTGGGGCGACTGGCTCCATCGCATATACATCCCTTAGTGCACGCCTCCGCTCCCTCTTGGGAATATGCATTGCGTATATCATGTTTACTGTCCGCACTTGTGGGGGGAAGCCCTTCTATCCTCTATTGTTCGGCGACCGGGTCTCTTCCTCGTCATCGCTGTGCAGCCCCTTGTCATTGTTTTCGGCAATTAATTTACCTGCCTGCTTGAATACCCAACAATCTCTGTTGGTGTGGTTAGCTGGCTTTTCGGGGGTGCCATGTATTTGGCAAGAGCGGTCGAGTATTCGGTCCAAATTGGACGGGCCCGGAGTGGTTCTTTTGAATGGCTTCTTCCGTTGACCGGGTTTAGAGCCTCGGAATCCGGCGTTGACTGCCGTATCCTCATTGTTGTCACCGTTAATGCGGCGTTTGTTCTTGTTTTGACGCGACCTGCCATTGTGGTCCTTGATATCTGGACTACCAGCATTTTTACTGAGGTTGTTGCTGCGAGCTAGCCAGCTGTCCTCTCCCGCACAGAAGCGGGTCATGAGTGATGTGAGGGCTGCCATGGATTTCGGCTTTTCCTGTCCTAGGTGCCGGGCCAGCCACTCATCGCGGATGTTATGTTTGAAGGCTGCGAGGGCCTCTCCATCCGGCCAGTCGACGATTTGATTTTTCTTTGTTAAGAACCGTGTCCAGAATTGTCTGGCCGATTCGTCTGGCTGCTGGATTATGTGGCTTAGGTCATCGGCGTCTGGTGGTCGCACATATGTGCCCTGGAAGTTGTCGAGGAATGCGGCTTCCAGGTCCTCCCAACACCCAATTGACTCTGCGGGCAGGCTGTTGAGCCAATGCCGGGCTGGTCCTTTAAGCTTGAGCGGGAGATATTTGATGGCGTGAAAATCGTTGCCGCGGGCCATATGGATATGAAGGAGATAATCCTTGATCCAAACCGCGGGGTCTATTGTGCCATCGTAGGATTCAATGTTAACGGGTTTAAACCCTTCAGGGATTTGATGATCCATTACTTCGTCAGTGAAGCATAGTGGGTGTGCGGCACCTCTGTATTGAGCAACGTCGCGACGTAGCTCAAGAGAGCATTGTCTGCTGTGTTCGGCCCGGCCGGAGTTGTTGTATCCGGTGCGACGGTATTCGTCGTGGGTCTTGGGGTGCCCACATGATCCATAGATAGATCTGGATTGTCTTGCCTTGTCCTCCAATATATCCCGCAAGTCCGGCGTGTTCCCCCGTGGCTTCGTACTTTTTGAGCGGTGCCGGGGTACGATTCTGGTGGAGGGCCTAGATGCCTCTCTGTTGCGGTCACGAGGTGGTCGGTATGCCGTATTGTGCGCTGGTGATGAAGGTTTGTATGCTTCCTCCTCTAGTCGGGGGAGCAACTTGCGTTTTGGGTAGCTTTTGGAGGGGCGTTCGAGTTCATACTCTTCGGCCGCGAGGACCTCGGTCCATCTGTCGGCCAGCAGGTCTTGATCAGCTTGAAGCTGTTGCTGCTTTTTCTTTAGGCTATTTGCCGTGGCCATTAGCCTGCGTCTAAAACGCTCTTGTTCAACGGGATCCTCAGGCACGACGAATTCGTCGTCGTCGAGGCTTGCCTCGTCTCGAGAGGGAGGTATGTAATTATCATCCTCGACCTCTTCGTCTGCTGCTCTCTCGTGAGGGCTTGCTTCTGCATCCTCCTGCGCTGAATCTTGCTGGAGGGGGTTGTCTTCGACACTTTCTGGGGTGTTGTTATCTCCTGTGCTGGAATCTCCATTCTTGCTGCGGAGGGATTTAGAGCGGCGCCGCTGACATCGGCGCTTGGGCTGTTTCTTTAAGGAATCTGCCTCCGCTGCTTCTTCGCCGTCCCCATCTTTTGGGGTGTCCACCATGTATATGTCATATGACGAGGTGGTCTTCCAGTGCCCTGTAGGCGCTGGTTCTTGATCGTCTCCAGCATCGTCGTCCATACCGTCGATGTCTTCGGAGTCGTAGTCTAGCACGTCGGTTAGATCGTCGACAGTGGCTACAAAGTGGGTGGTGGGTGGGCTTTGAATTTCTTCGTCGTCCGCATCCCAATCATCCTAGCCGTGGTCCGGCCAGGGCTCTCCGGATAGCGAGAGATGCTTTAGCGATTTCAGGATGTCGCCAAAGGGTGAGTGCTGAAAGATGTCCGCAGCGGTGAACTCCATGATCGGCGCCCAATCAGATTCGATTGGCAGGGGCGCGGGAGGTTCAGAGTCCGGCAGGGAGTCCGGCACCTCGGAGTCATGAGCTTTATAAGGGACGAGGTTAGTGTTCGGCTCCATCGCCGTGGAAGTTGCAGCTCCCGAGGCGGTGTCCAACCACCCGTCCTCGATCTGCGCGATTGGCTCCGGACTATGGGCCGGAGCGGATTCGTGTGTGGCCTCCAAGGTACTGTCCGGCGGCAGAGTTAGATCATGCCCATCGTGACAGTGCGGCACGCTCGGCTGCGGCTCGGATCCACCGAAGATCAAGTCTCCGCGGATATCGACCGTGAAGTTTAGGCTTCCAAACCTGACCTGACGGCCAGGGGCGTAGCTTCCGATCTGCTCCAGATGGCCAAGTGAATTGGCCCGCAGTGCGAAGCAGCCGAATACGAAGATCTATCCGGGGAGAAAAGTCTCACCCAGGACTGCGTCGTTGTTGATTGAAGAAGCCATCAAGCCTATCAGTGACGACACAGAGGAACTCTCAATGAAAGCACCAATGTAGGTGTCAAAACCGGCGGATCTCGGGTAGAGGGTCCCGAACTGTGCGTCTAGGCAGATGTTAACAGGAGACAAGGGACACGATGTTTTACCTAGGTTCGGGCCCTCTTGATGGAGGTAAAACCCTACGTCCTGCTTGATTGATATTGATAATGTGGGTATTACAAGAGTAGATCAACCACGAGATCAAGGAGGCTAAACCCTAGAAGCTAGCCTATGGTATGATTGTTGTAATGGTTGTTGTGTCCTACAGACTAAAGCCATCCAGTTTATATAGACACTGGAGAGGGCTAGGGTTACATAGAGTCGGTTACAATGGTAGGAGATCTACATATCCGTATCGCCAAGCTTGCCTTCCACGCGAAGGAAAGTCCCATCCGGACACGGGACAAAGTCTTCAATCTTGTATCTTCATAGTCTTGGAGTCCGGCTGATGATGATAGTCCGGCCGATGATGATAGTCTGGCTATCCGGACACCCCCTAGTCTAGGACTCCCTCACCACCCGTCATGGCCGCAAAGGGCCGGAATCGGCCGAAGATCTGGTGAAGATTCTATCCGGCCTGTACAAGGGGGAGAAGGAGGACTTCCTCCAGACGAGCCCATTGAATGGTTCTCCATGAATAACCCTCGGAGTTAGGTAAGCGGATGTTTATTTATCCAACCCGTGCTTTGAAAGTTAAGTACCTTATTTTACGGTTTGGATGCAGGAACTGCGCCGGACTATGGAGAACATACATAGCCCGGCCCCACAACCCGAGGATCCGGGAAGATCCCTTGATCCGGCCTCCGAAGAGGATCCGGACATACAGGTGGAGCTAATTGACGGGGTGTTCCACCAACTCAGCATGGACAACGCTTTAGTCGCCATTACGGCCGACTACCCCGGCTTGTCACCGGCTTCCCAGGTACTTATGACCGAAGTCCTGACACCATCACTCCATCCTCGCGCATTTCTGACCACCGTACACAATGGTGTCTTGTAGGAGGTGCCTTCAAGGCGGGAAGCCGAACTCGCGGCGGCTGACCAACAGAGGTCAGTCCGGCCCCGCAGGCGGAAGAGGGGTGTGGTACGAATCGAAACGTCACCGCAACGGTATAGCTCGCGACCATCACTTAGGACAAAGTTCCTAGGAGGTGTATTAATGCTCATGACTTTTTCAGGAGAAAGAGCGCCCACCGGACTGTGAACGGAGAGGTTGCCAACCAAGCCTCTGCCAGCCAGGCTCCAACACCTGGTCCGGAGGGGGAGGCGAGCGCAAGGCGCGAGCTGGATACTCCTCCAACGGAGGATGCCGACAGGCTGTCCGCCACCAGGTCTAAGGTGGAGAGCGCCATGAACCATAGGCGCCACCGGACAGGTTTTAGTGACGCGTGCTTCTCCCCTGAGGCGTTGAATGCCTTTAACGCGGGAGACGTGCACCTCCGTGCCACTCGAGATGGTTTGACCAGAGCCATAGAGCAGTATGTAAAAGACATACGAGTAAGATATTTTAATAGTGGTATATGCCAGTAGCCCCCGAGACATAAAGTAGTTAGAGTAACTGATTTAAGGATCATTTGATATACAGGGTCTTACAGAGAAGAATACCCAATTGGCTCAGGAGATACAAGAGTGCATGGCCCAACTTGAGGCTGCACTAGCTGCCGTTGAAGGAGGCACAGAGACCCCTTCTGGTAACACACTATTTCAAAAAAGATAAGCAGTGTGCGGCGTATGTATAAGTCTGACAATGATATTGCAGATGTTGTTGGACTTGATCCGGACAAGCAACAACTACTGCACCAACTGAAGCCCGGCGAGAGGGTGCTGACCAAGGTGCAGCAGGAGAGGAACAAACTCCAGGATGCCCACACCCAGCTATGAGAAGAGCTAAAGGGTGTTCGGGCCGAGCTGTCTGGCTCCGTGAAGGAGAATCAGAGGCTTCGTCGCGGCATCTATAGTAAGTGCTTGAGCAAACTCCTTTGAAAAGAAGAGTTTGGCGAGGAAGTCAATTGACAAAAATATGTCTGTAGGTGCGCTCACAGGTCGCCCTGCGGAGGAAATGCCCATTTCAACGGGTGACCAACTTCCCGAGCTAGTGAAACTGCTCGAACGTGTTCGGCAGGTGATGAATGGCGTCGTCCAGGCCCTGTGGCCATCCTTCTCCCTACCCGAGGGCCTTGGAGAGCTTGCGAAGAAGCTTCAGGGAGCACGGCAGCGCTTCCGTTTATGGAAGATATCAGCCTGCCATCAGGGTGCCAGGGAGGCCTGGGCCATGGTGAAGACGCGGTACAAGAAGGCGGATCCAAACCACATGGCCGAGGTATGACATGTGGGGCCCGATGGGAAGGAGATCCCTGTGATCTTAGTGTACGACCAAGTAGAATTGGCCGCTAAGTTTTCCCAACGGGACTGTAAATTAGACAGCCTGTTAGAAGGGATTGAGGAGGAGTACAGTCAATCGATTTGACGCTGTATTTTAAAATGACATATAAAATGCCTTCTAGCCGGATTGTAGATCGTTTGTCTTTGCCGACCTTTTCGCTTCGACCTCGGGACCCTAGAGTCCGGAGTGTGTCTGAATACCTTCTCGGTTATGACAAAACCGGGGCATGCATGGAGACCAGGCGTAGGGGTCATTAGTGCTTTATCAGACAAGTGCCCAACTAGTTATGTTATATTACATGGTTAGTAAGAAACATCTTCCAGGGAGAATAGTTCCGTTAAGGGTTCCTTTCCCTGGGAGGCATGCCCTAAAGTGCATGTTCGGACTGCCAAAAGAGCAGGAAAACATCTGGGGGCAGGTAAATAAATAGGTAAAAAAATCATCTTTCAAATCACCGACCGAATATTCCCTTAAGAATGCTAGCTTTCGGCTTCACCCAGTATGAGTTACACATCCGGCTGACCCGACAGTAACAATCGCAGAGGTGCTCCCTTTACCTCCTAGCCGAACAATCGAGAACGTAGGGGTAAGCACAGGAGCCAGGCAACCCAGCTTGGCCAAAACTTAAGTCATATCGATGCATATAATGGTGAATAAAAGGTACATGTGGAAGTTTGACACATGTGCTGGGCGTGAAGCCCGTATAATTTAAGCTTCCGTTAAAGAAGCCCCCAGGTATAATGAGTGCGGGTAGCACATCAAGTTTGTGCGAACAATGTGCAAATAGGCCCTCAAGGGTATAAAAAAGGTGAGAGAAGAGAGAGAAACAAAAGACAGCTGAAGAGTGAAAAAAGTGGACGTAGGAAGGAGACGAACTCTTAGTCCGGCGCTAGGCGTAGAATCTTCGGAGGCGGGCTGCGTTCCATGGGTTCAGCTCGAGTCAGTTGTCCGATGCATCCCGCAGACGGTATGCTCCGCCGGTCAGGACTTGGTCGATGATGAAGGGACCTTCCCATTTGGGCTTGAGCTTGTCCTTTTTCTTGTCCGGCAGGCGTAGAACTAGTTCGCCAACATTGTAAGTTTTAGCCCGTACTTCTCTGCTTTGATATCTTTGTGCATGCTGCTGATAAAATGCAGAACGGGCCTTTGCCACATCGCGTTCCTCCTCCAATGCGTCCAAGCTGTCCAGCCGATCTAGCTCGACTTCTCTTTCTTCATACATGCACACTCGAGGTGAGTCATGGATTATGTCGCAGGGCAAAACTGCCTCTGCGTCGTATACCATAAAGAATGGTGTGAATCCGGTAGTACGGTTTGGCTTAGTCCACAGCCCCCAGAGTACGGAGTCAAGCTCCTCTACCCAGTGCGTATTAGATTCCATAAGGGACCGCACTAGTCTGGGTTTTATGCCGCTCATTATTAGACCATTTGCTCGTTCAACTTGACCGTTGGTTTGAGGGTGGTAGACTGAAGCGTAGTCGAGCTTAATGCCCATATTTTTGCACCAAAGTTTGACCTCGTCGGCTGTGAAGTTCGTGCCGTTATCGGTAATGATGCTGTGGGGGACACCATAACGGTGTACTACCCCGGATATAAAGTCCATCACTGGTCCGGACTCTGCCGTTTTAACTGGCTTGGCCTTTATCCATTTGGTGAACTTGTCCACCATGACCAATAGGTATTTTTGCTTGTGGGATCCCCCTTTGAGGGGTCCGACCATGTCAAGCCCCCAGACCACGAACGGCCAGGTAATGGGTATAGTTTTGAGGGAGGTAGGTGGCATATGGCTCTGATTGGCAAAGAGCTGACACCCGACACATCTTTGGACTAAGTCCTGAGCATCTGCCCGGGCCGTCGGCCAATAAAATCCTGTACGGAAGGCCTTACCTACAAGTGCCCCGGCTGCAGCGTGGTGTCCGCCTAGTCCGGCGTGAATTTCAGCCAGGAGATTCCGCCCTTCCTCTTCGGAGATGTACCTTTGAAGGACTCCGGTTGTGCTTTCCTTATAAAGTTCTCCCTCCTGGACCTTGTAGGCTTTAAATCGCCGAACTATGCAGCGGGCCTCATTTTGGTCTTTGGGAAGTTCCTGCCTGATTAAGTAGGCTAGGAATGGTTCCGTCCACGGGGCAATTACCGCCATTATTTCGTGGGCTGAAGGTGTTATTTCATCGGCTGAACCGCCGATTATGTCAGATTGTTCTGTGTTGGGTGGCGCGGTTGTTTCCGGGTTGTTGTTTCCGGACTCCTCTTCCCATAGTACGGATGGCTTAAAGAGCCGTTCCAGGAAGATGTTTGGAGGGACAGCGTCGCATTTCGCGCCAATGCGTGCCAACACGTCGGCTGCTTGATTATTATCCCGGGCTACGTGGTGGAATTCGAGTCCTTCGAACCAAGCTGACATTTTTAGGACAGCGTTGCGATAGGCTGCCATTTTCGGATCCTTGGCGTCAAAGTCTCCATTTACTTGGGATATCGCAAGGTTTGAATCTCCGCGCACCTCTAGGCGTTGAATGCCCATGGAGATTGCCATCCGGAGACCATGTAGGAGGGCCTCGTATTCGGCTACATTGTTGGAGTCCGTGTACATTATCTGAAGTACGTATTGGACCGTGTCTCCGGTTGGGGACGTCAGTACGACACCAGCCCCCAAGCCGGCTAACATTTTGGAGCCGTCGAAATGCATAATCCAATTGGAGTATGCGCCGTACTCTTTAGGGAGTTCGGCTTCGGTCCATTCAGCGACGAAGTCAGCCAAGACTTGCGACTTTATAGCTCGCCGAGGTTTATAAGTTATATCGAATGGTAAGAGCTCAATGGCCCATTTTGCAATCCTGCCTGTCGCGTCGCGGTTGTTTATAATGTCGTTGAGGGGCACTCCAGAGGCCACTGTTATCGAACACTCCTGAAAGTAGTGTCGAAGCTTCTGGGATGCCATGAACACCGCGTACGCTATCTTTTGATAATGCGGGTACCGGGACTTGCAGGGAGTTAAGACAATGGATACGTAGTACACTGGTTTTTGAAGAGGGAGTTTATGCCCTTCTTTTTCTCGTTCGATGACGAGCACCGCGCTTACAACTTGATGTGTTGCCGCGATGTATAGCAGCATTGGTTCGCCCAGGTTAGGCGCGGCCAGGACCGGATTTGTTGCCAATATGGCTTTTATTTCTTCGAGTCCGGCAGTGGCAGAATCCGTCCACTCGAAGTGTTTGGTGCGCTGGAGGAGGCGATAGAGGGGCAATGCTTTTTCTCCCAAACGGGAGATGAAGCGGCTTAGAGCCGCCACGCATCCAGTAAGTTTTTGTATTTGTTTGAGGTCTTTTGGAATATCCAGCTGTGATAGAGCTCGGATCTTGGCTGGGTTTGCTTCAATTCCTCTACCGGATACAATGAATCCCAGGAGCTTTCCGACTGGTACGCCGAAAATGCATTTTTCCGAATTCAACTTAATGTCGTATGCTTGGAGGTTGTCGAATGTGAGCCTCAAATCGTCTACTAGAGTTTCGACGTGTTTGGTTTTGACGACTACGTCGTCTACGTATGCCTCTACTGTTTTGCCGATCTGGGTAGCCAGACATGTCTGAATCATGCGCTGATATGTTGCGCCGGCGTTTTTAAGTCCGAAGGGCATCGTGTTGAAGCAGAATGGTCCATATGGAGTAATGAATGCCATTGCGGCTTGGTCCGCCTCTGCCATCTTGATTTGATGGTAGCCGGAGTATGCGTCGAGGAAGCACACTGAATCGTGCCCTGCAGTAGCATCGATTATTTGGTCGATGCGGGGAAGGGGGAAGGGATCCTTTGGGCAGGCCTTGTTAAGGTCTTTAAAATCGACACATAGGCGCCGGGATTTGTCCTTCTTTGGTACCATTACCAGGTTTGCTAGCCAGTCCGGATGTTTGATGTCTCTGATGAATCCGGCTTCCAATAGTTTGGCTAGCTCTTCTCCCATTGCCTGTCTTTTGGGTTCGGAAAATCGCCGAAGAGCCTGTTTGACTGGCTTGAATCCTTTTAGGATGTTTAGGCTGTGTTCAGCCAATCTGCGTGGGATTCCTGGCATATCTGAAGGGTGCCAGGTGAAGATGTCCCAATTCTCTCGAAGGAATTCTCGCAGTGCGGCGTCTACATCAGGGTTTATCTATATCCCGATGGAGGCCGTCTTTGTTGGGTCCGTTGGATGGACCTGGAATTTGACTATTTCATCCGCTGGTTTAAAGGAGGTAGACTTGGATCTCTTATAGAGTATCACATCGTCCTTATTCACCGTGGAGCGCAGCATGGTGAGTTCCTCCGCCGCTAGGGCTTCGGATAGTGCCTCCAGGGCTAATGCGGCTGTCTTGTTTTCGGCGCGGAGTGTTGTGTCCGGATCACTTACGAGAGTGATTATTCCGCCGGGCCCGGGCATCTTAAGCTTCATGTACCCGTAATGGGGTATGGCTTGAAAAATTGTGAATGCCTCTCGTCCTAATATAGCGTGATATCCGCTGCTGAACGGGGCCACTTGGAACGTGACCTCTTCGGACCTGTAATTGTCCGGCGAGCCGAACACCACATCAAGTGTGATTTTTCCTGTGCAGCGTGCTTCCCAGCTAGGGATTATCCCTCTGAAGGTTGTGCTGCTTCGCTCAATGTGGCTCCAGTCTATTTCCATTTTTTGAAGCGTTTCCTCATAGATGAGGTTTAATCCGCTGCCGCCATCCATGAGTACCTTGGTAAGACGAAAGCCGTCCACTATCGGACTGAGGACCAACGCGGCTGGTGCTCGGGCTGTTGGGAATTTAGGTTCGTCGCTGGCGTTGAAGGTGATGGCCGTGTCGCTCCATGGATTTGTTGTTGCTACCTGGTAGACTTCAGCGAGGCTGCGGATTGTTTGTTTCCGCATATTATTTGATGCGAAAGTCTCGAAGACTGTTGACACCGTACTGGTACTATTGGAGTGGTTCTCCGGGGCTAGAAGCTCCTTGCCACTTTTGGCCACCTGCCGCAGTATCCAACGTGCTCGAAGGCTATGTGTTGGAGTGGCGCCTTCTGTATTGTGAATTTTACAGGGTCCGCTGAGCCATCCCTCCAGTACGGTTCTGTGCCCTTTATAGGGTTTTTGCTTTTTGGTTTTTGTACCTGGTGCCTAAGTGTGATGCACCCTTTTGTTTTGGACTGGGGTTGTATTCGGGGCCGGATTGTCCCAAAACATAGTTTCGGTTTTCCGGAAACTTTCCATTGCATAGTACTTTCGTACTATGGACGCCAGATCGGAGAAGCGTGTAAGTTCACGACGACTGACGGCGTTCAAGATTCCCTCGTCCGTGCAATTATTGCAGAAAATTGAAATTGCGTCTTCCTTACGGCAGTCCTTTATCCTGTCCATGACCAGGAGGAATCTGGCCCAGTAATGATGTACTATTTCGGCGGGCTCTTGCCGGATTTGAGATAGATCGCATATGTTTGGGTGGGTGGGTGGATTTGAGTCCGGAACCCTACCCATCTCGAGGCTCATGGGCCGAAAAGTTTCCGAATTTGGAAGCTTGGATTGCTGGACGTTGTCCAATGAGTCCGGTCCGATGCCTAACTTTAGGTTCAGTGCTTGATCGACATCTGTCCCTCCGCGGGAATCCGGCATGGAGGGTTCGGGAGTCCGAACATAACTAGTTTTTAGTACAGAAGGGGAATTGTCGTTTTGTTCCTCTACCACTGCAACGTGGTGGGTAACCTGGGGAGAGTTAATCTCTCTCAGATCGGTTTTAAGCCCGATCTGATTGTAGTCTGTGGCGACCCCCAGGGCGGCAATGCGGTCCAGGAGTTCGTTTACAGAAGAGAGCTCCATCGGATCCAGCTGCTCGGCGAATTCCGAGCTGACTTGAAGATTGCTTCCGATGACCCGAGAGATCATCGTCGATGTGTTGGCAGAACAGACGGTCATTAGAAAACCACCTAGCCGGATAGTGTGGCCGGCGGCCAAAGCTCCTTTGGTGATGGTTTCGTCTTTAAAAACGGGAAGAGGCATCCTTCCTAATCGCGACGGCACAGAGGAACTCTCAATGAAAGAACCAATGTCGGTGTCAAAACCGGCAGATCTCAGGTAGGGGGTCCCAAACTGTGCGTCTAGGCGGATGGTAATAGGAGACGAGGGATGCGATGTTTTACCCAGGTTCGGGCCCTCTTGATGGAGGTAAAACCCTACATCCTGCTTGATTAATATTGATGATATGGGTAGTACAAGAGTGGATCTACCACGAGATCAAGGAGGCTAAACCCTAGAAGCTAGCCTATGGTATGATTGCTGTAATGGTTGTTGTCCTACGGACTAAAACCCTCTGGTTTATGTAGACACCGGAGAGGGCTAGGGTTACACAGAGTCGGTTACAATGGTAGGAGATCTACATATCCGTATCGCCAAGCTTGCCTTCCACGCCAAGGAAAGTCCCATCTGGACACGGGACGAAGTCTTCAATCTTGTATCTTCATAGTCTTGGAGTCCGGCCGATGATGATAGTCTGGCTATCCGGACACCCCCTAGTCCAGGACTCCCTCAATCCTACATTGCACACGAGTGCATTCAGGATTTCTAGAACTGAGGAATGCTTAATAGTGAAAGACTGGAGAAAAATTGTGAATGATTGCAGAGAAGTACTAAGAGTCAACAAGTAGAAGCGCAACCCACGATTACGAGACAGGTTCATCTTCATGCTCCAATATGATGAATCAGGAGAGCTACACATGTTCTTTGCGATTTTACCTGAGAGAGAGCAGCAGGAGTGATTAGCATGCTCTTAGTACTTGTCCTCTCATGTCCGTGTTCTTTGTCCTGAACTTAATCTCAAAGAGTGATCATGTTGAACTCGATGATATCTTTCCTTCTGGTACAAAGTGAATGTTTCTTCTTTGAGCTAGTATTGGTGGTGATTAGATAGCGGTAATGACTATGATGATTAAATAGTGGTAATGACGACTATAATGATTTTTAGCTAGCTAGTATACCGTTAACTTGTTGGTGATGATATATATGATGCAATAGTTTTTATATTAATATGATGGTGCTGAGTTATTATATCATTTATGAAAGAAACCGCAGATTAGTTTCAACTGGATGGATCCTAGCTAGCTAAGTGATCAAGTATATGCCATATCCATATTAATTACTTGCTAACCTAATATAAGTGATCAAGTAATATATATGGATATGGCATCACTACTAGGGAAAAGCCTAGCAGTAGCGAGGGTTTTAGGCCTATCAGTAGCGCGGGCTGGGGCGCTACTGGTACCGTGATACAGCTAAAGCTTAGCAGTAGCGTTCCTCAACCCATGCTACTGCTAAATCGACTTAGTAGTAGCGATTTCCCAGAGGGGCGCTACTGGTAGTTAGTAGTAGCGCTTCTCCCTTCCCGCGCTACTACTATTATATTGTATTTTATTTTTTTATTTCATGTTGTATTCATACACCTTTACACAAGTTTTCATACAACAGAAATTTAGAGATTGTTTTTACATCATAATGAGTTATTACATCACGGGGTGAAAAAAACGTGGACTAGTTTCAAGTGGATGTCCATCCACTTGAAACTAATCCGCGGTTCTTTCACCCAGTGATATAATAAATATCATCATCATCATCATATCATTAACAACTTATCATCATAATACACCTCCTCAAGATCATCGTTTTCATCAATGACATCACATAGCAAATTGGTCACTAGTCGTAATCACAATCATCAATTCTAACACATTGTACCACATAATAAATATATTGTACCTCATAGGACCTACTACATTCTCTTAGGATCTACTACATTCTCTAAGGTAAAATAGCAAAAAACAAGATAGCCCCTGACTCTCCATTATGGAGAATGGAGATTATCCTGTCTCCAATTTTTGCCTTTCGCTTAATGTTACTTCCAAGAACCTCCTTGTGAATGTTCAAACATTTTTTTCCATTCTTTCATGAGCATGTGATCACCGGTTTTAGAAATCCGATATGCACAGGTGAGCTTCCTAGATTGACCTGGTAGTATGTTCAGAACTCTAAGGCGACCATTCAGATACATCAGATGAGGCACACAATCCATCGGGATTTTCTATTGAAAAACATAGTAATAACTTTGTAGTTAGGAATGATGTACTAGTTTTAGAAGTATGCAAAAGATGCACGGATGTCGTAATAGTAAAAAATATTACCAGGGTATCTCCATAGAAGTTACCGTGGTTCAACACGTGCACTAGTGGCACGTATTAACCATAATTTGGAGGAGTTCAATAATAGGTATTGTAATCCTCAAGATAAGTACAATAAGCGATCAGATGACTTTTCTCCTTATAAGTTAATTCGGAGCCATCAGTGTAGTGGGTTTTGTCTACCATCTTCCGCACATTCTTTAAAGAATCAAAATAAGCTGTCAATGGAAATAAGCTGTCAACTATTTTGAAATAAACAATATAAATTAGTTAATAACTATGTTTGAGAAACTCACATTGCGGTAGAATCGGAAGCGTATCAACAAGGACCCAAATGTCCATATTGTCTTGCTCAATGTCAGGATCACCAAGATCCATGGTGAAAATCATACCCTCATAAAAACCATACATTTTGCAAAGTGCTTCCCAATTTTGGCAACAAAAATGGGTTATGCTCTGAGCATTGCACATATTTACTTCAAAATCCATATCATGATGGGTCCTTGGGTGTATTTTCTTTGTTTCAAAATTTTCATGGTCTTCAAAACCCATCCTCTCCAAGACATAGCATCTTGCATGGAATGGGATAAGCTAGTCGAATTGTAAAAGATGAAAAATTAGACGTTTAAATAGTTGAAGTCATGCTTAATTACGAAAAAAACACTTGTCGTTGTTGCGTACCGTTTCAACATTGAATGTCTCCTCGAGCTTAATGCTGAAGTGCCGATCTTCGTCCAGCTCAACGAACCTGTCGCACATACCTCGATCGTCGTGGCACCAGCTGCACTCCCCTGGGAGACTGTCGTCGTCCGAGTACGACATTTCCTACGTTCATAATTCAAAGATTAAACTTGTTCATATTCTAGCACAAGTCATGCCAGAATTCACGGAAAAATCCGGCATGACCTTTGCTAATAAAGGACATATCGAGCGCCTGAAATTTGCCGGAATGGAAATTAATCAACACTCTGGCAAAACATAGGCCACTCGGAGGTGTAACCTAAACATGACCGGCCACTTGGGAAACCACATATCCTATATGAGCAACACAAGATATACATGGAGATTTGGCAGGTCTCACCTCGAGGTCGGAGGGGGTCGGTGACGGGGAGGACGGTAGGGATGATGGAGGGGCTCCTTGACTTCTGCAAAAGCAAAAACCCTATAAGTTATCACTAATACATCCCGAATAATTGCTTAAACTAAAAAAATAACAACAAATATGACATATTCAACTAGTTCTATTAATTCAACTAGTTCTTACTAAATATAAACTTACTATAATAGAAAAAAACTAGTTCTTTCTAAAAATAAAGTAGTTCAACTAGTTATATTAATTTACTTACTAAACTAGTTCAACTAAAACTAAACTAGTTCAACTAGTTTATTAATTTACTTACTAAAAGTACACTAGTTCTACTAATTCAACTTGTTCAACTAGTTTATTAATTTACTTACTAAACTAGTTCAACTAAAACTAAACTAGTTCATCTAAATCTAAACTAGTTCAACTAAAACTAAACTGGTTCAACTAAAACTAAACTAGTTCAACTACTAAAAATCATTATCTATGAACCCTAAATTAACATCTACTACTACTAAAAACATCTAGTACTAACTAATTAAGCAGAGAGAAAGGGGGTGGGGAGGGGTGGGGGGCTTACAGAGAGGGGAGAGACGGTGGCGGGGAGGTGCTCGGCGACGGAGAGGTAGGGGCGGCGAGGGCGGGCTTGGGATCGGGAGGCAGCGGTGCTGGGCAGGCTCGGGCGGCGGCGGTGAGGTCAACAACGGCGGTGGTAAGGTCGAGGGCGGTGAGGGTGAGGTCGAGAGCGGTGGCGGGCGGCGGCGCTGAGGTTGAGGGCGGGCGGCGACGGTGAGGGCAGGTTCGGGCGGCAGTGACACAGGAGTAGGGGAAAGGGGGGATGGAGGACTTAGCCAAATTTTGAGCTCGGGGGGGGGGGTGGTGGTTAATTCAAAATTAGCAGTAGCGCGTTCGAGAAAGAGCGCTACTGCTACGTTAGCTACAGCGCGTTCTCGTATACACGCTACTGCTACTCCTTTCTCTTTTTTCCCTTTTTCACTTATTTTTCTTCACATTTTATTTTTTTCCTTTCACTTTATTCTATTTCTTTCATTTTCAATTACCTTTCTATTTTCTTTCCATTTAATTGTATATCCTTTAGCAGTAGCGTGTTTAGAAGAAAACGCGCTGCTACAAAGTAAGTAGCGGTAGCGCGGTTCTATATGGATCACTACTACTATGTGTAGCCTATCGGCTAAGCCGTGGGAATTATAGTGGTAGCGCCTGTTTCCTTACATGCACTACTGCTAACGTTTGAGCTATAGCGCGCTTTACGTGAACCCGCTACTACAAATTAGCAGTAGCGCCCTATTTTAACCAGCGCTACTGCTATACCTGTGTGTATAGGCTTTTCCCTAGTAGTGCATATATACTTTGATCACTTAGCTAGGATCCATGCATGCATCCAGTTGAAGCTAATCTGCGGTACTTTCACCTATTGATTTAACAAGTCATTATAATGTGAAAACTATCTCTAAATTAAATTGAAAACACAAAACTAAAGGAAAAATAAAAAATAAAACCAAAACCTCCCGAACATTTAGTACCAGTTGGTGTTACCAACCGGTACTCTAGGTCTCCCCGCACCCGGCCCTGGCTCATGCCACGTGTTGGCACTTTAGTGGCGGTTACTAAAGGGGGGGGGACCTTTAGTCCCCACCCTTTAGTGTCGGTTACACAACCGACACTAAAAGCCCTTATGAACCAGTCCTATAGCTCGGTTCTGCACTAGTGAATGTCATGCCACCAAGATGACGTGGTAAAAAAATTGGCCTATTTAATGAAAGTTTGGACACACACCCCTCAAAAACCGGAGCAACTCACTAGAAGGCTCGTGGTTCCGAGAGGGAACAATGCATGTCTGATGACGAACGGGAGGTAGCTTCCTCTTATGGCCTTCAAATTTTTTCTACGTCTAACGTGCACTACTACAAGTGTCATGCAATTTTTTTGAAAATTCTAGGGTTCATTTGACCTTTTAAAGACATTTAAGTGATTTTCTAGCCATTTAATGACCGGGATGCAAATTTGAACTACATCTACATGCAACGGCTAACCATAATGGTTTGAAAAATCATATTTTTTTGTACTTTTGTGTGAGTTAAAAAAATCATCAGACGATGTAAATATCTGGTGTTCAAAAAAGAAAATGTAAAGATCTGGCAAGACAACTGGCCCCCACATGATTGGCACACTTTTTGCACCTCGGGGTTTGGAAGGTGAGTGGCGGGGGTTATTAATCAGACATGGTTCTGTATTGGAAACTGTTAGCTATTAAGTTCACACACGAATTTTGTTGCGGGAATCGAGTGTAATTCAAACTACAGTACTCGTAAATTCCGGCGACCGACGTGTGTCCTATTCCCGTCGATCTAGATGGCCTCCAATAAATACTACCTTGCTCACATCGTCCCGCCTGCATTCTCATCTACATCCTCCCCTTGCTCGCCCTCTCTCTCCTCTCTCTTCCTCTCTCTCTCTCTCTCTCAAATCTCTGCCATGGCGTCGCCGGTCTGCAGACGCGTCGACTAGGAGTCGCCGCCCCCCGAGGACGGTCACTCAAAGAGTAGAGAAGAGGAGCCCTACGCACCACCGGACGAGGTTGCGCCCGACCCCCCAACTTTGGATTGGTTTTGGGGCCAGTACAATCTTTGTCTCTCGAAGTCGCTGCCACCGGCTGAGAAAGCCAGGCAAGTGGCGTTCAAGAAGGAGATGGCGGAGGAAGAAGCAAGGTACCAGGCAGCCTGTGAAGCCCGTGATGCCGCCTGGAAAAAGGAGGCGGTGGAGCTTTGGGGGCGGGTGCATCATCGTGTGGTGGAGGTGTACGAAGACGGGTACTTTGCGAGGAAGGTCAAAGGCGCTAGGCGCATCATCGCTGCGTGGAGGTGGGCCTATAAGCTCCAGTGTGCCACCGACGAGGAGCTCCGGTGGGCGCCTAACGAAATGGCAAGTTCATTCGCGCTCGTCCACCAGCAAGAGGCAGATCGGTACGTCAAGCGCTGCAAGGCGGAGGAGGCAGAGTACTGCCTCCGTGCTGGGAAGAAGCCGTGCACCAGGGAGCTGCTGGCGAGGGGCTGCCGGAATACTGGCCCCAGGAGGGATTATTAGTTTTAATATTGTTCGTTTTCAGTTTTATGCATTGTACCTAGTAGTTAAGTATCATCATGTATATGTGATGATATTATATATATTCTGTGATGAACTAATGAACAATTAATATATATATATAGTGAAAATCCATCCTACCACCCGGTGGTAGTTACCCCACATATCTCATATACTACCATGTGGTACTATATATATAGATATTATTTTATTATTTTAAATATGTTCATATACTATATCTAATATATTTCAAAGCAAGTTACATGAAAAAAATTGCATATGAGCCCATAGTTTTTGTTATATTTGTGAAATACGTACATATTTGTACGTAAAAAAGAGCATACTCAAAACATGGTACATACTACCTAAAAATTAGTATATATACTACCTAATAATTGCTATATACTACATAGTACACGTGCATACTCTCGGTTTCAATAGATATTACATACAACATATAAAACGCAAGTGTTGGTAACTACCACTGCTTATAGGAAACATTTGTCCTATATATATACAGCTGATCTATTCTGCTAATATTAGTAGAATAGTTATTCTGATAACACTTCCGAACTACACGCACAACGCAAGTGCACGTCATTGTTTGAACCAAGTGTGCTGCAGTACTCACGCGAGTAAACTTCGTGTTGAAAAAACTGCACGCTGTGTTTTTTCGGTACCTTTTTTGCCCTTGTTTTTTAACAGTTTATCGGAATGACGCATGTAATGTACCGTTGAGAAGATATGGATTAGGCGCAACTTCGCCTTGTTGAACACTTTCCGAGATTCCTTGCGGTTTAAGAGCAGTTTGAAAAACGGTGCGGCGGATGATGAGTGGTAGCGAGCGTATTTTCATGATTTTTTCTAAACCGCTTATCGGAATAAAGCAAATGATACGTCGTTGGAAAGATATCGTCGAGGCGCATCTTTTTCGTATCTATTATTTTCTCTAATTCGTTACGGTTTAAGAGCAGTTTCAAATTTACTAAATCGCGGAATTACGTTTTTTTTTTAATTTTTGCAATTTTCAGTACTGTTTTCTCTCTAGTTTTTGAACCGTTTGTCGAAAAGAGGCATGTAATATGTTGTTGGAAAGCTATGGACAAGGCGCAACTTTCATATGTAGAAATGGTTTTGAGATTCCTTACGGTTTTAAGTTAATTTTGAAAATCGTGCGGCGGACGACGAGTGGCAACAGCCGTTTTTCACGAAATTTTTACAAACCGGTTGTCGAAATGATTCAAATGATTCAATGAGACACAACTTCTTCATGTAGAATACTCTCTCTAATTCTTTACGGTTTAAGAGGAATTTCGAATTTGCCGAAATGCGGACACTCTGTTTTTCGCGACACCCAAATTGATGTGGGTACTTCATCCGACTGAAAACCGCACTGCATCGGGCAAAAAACCACACTGCATCAGACGGGTATGAGAACTGCATGGTTTTTTTTTATTCAAACGTAATTTTTTCAAGGACGAGAAAGTAGAGTGCACTTCACATCGGGTGTAAATGAACCACAACACTATCAAGAAGTGAACCACATTACTTTTTTTCGCTTCCATAACAATTTTTTCGCACTTACGAGATGAACATCATATAGCCGACCGCACTGCCTTAGACTGAAAACCACACTGCATCGGACGGGCAAGCGAGCTTCATGGTTCTTGTACTCTTTTTCTATTTTATTTTTATGAATGAGTTTTTTTATGAATGAGAGTGAACCACAGAGATGAGGCCAAGTGAACCACATCAAGAGGAAAAGTGAAACGCAACACGAGTCTAAATGAAACGTTGAACCATATCATTTTTTTGTCCTTTTTTTATAAATGCATCTGAGCTGCATGGTGAGAGCTAGTGAGCTTCATCTTTTTTTTGTCTTTATTATATTTCTTTTTTATTTACCCTATTTTTTGTTTTTTCTAATTTCCATTTGATTAACCTATTTTGGACGAGGGAGGAGAGTAAACTGCATGTTGTTTATGCCAAAAGAGCCAAAGCGTACTTGATGAATTGGGAAACATCTTTTTCTTTTTATGAGAAGTGGAGCGTGGAGTCCCTCAAAGTGCATTGCATTGTAGTTTTCTTTTTTCTAGCTGTTTTGCCAAAGTGAACAACAAAAAATTGGAGTGTTGTTGTAGCCGGTGCTGACAGTACGGAAGTGTACTGATTGGGGAGTCGGCGATGGCTCGGTGAGTTTGATGGTAAAAATAGGTCTAGTGGTAGTGTGAGTCGGGGCATCCCGGAGGCAGAGTTCACTTTTTCTCTTTTGTCGTTGTTTCCCCATCTCATGCAAAAGCAAATTCAACAGTAAGAACAACAGATAGCAAATTGCAGTGCATTGAAGATATCCATCCGAAAACAAAAAAAAGTGAGTCTAGAGTGTACTAATACTAGTAGGGAACCACAGCAAAAAACACTGGACTCCACGCTGATGTATTTGCTCCCAAACCATGTATGCATACTTGATATCCGTCCATGCCCAGACTGCATACACATGATCCGCACCACACAGCCAGACTCTGAATTTCATTGGCGCAGTGCACAAACTGCACGGGAGCTTCCGGGTGCTAGAGCAGTGGGTGTCCACGTCTTCCCGATTTGACCCTGAGCAGTGGCTGTGTTGCACATGCAAGTTGCAGAACCACTTGGCCGCACAAACAAAAATTTGTGTCAGCGGACTGCACAGATGACAGTGACGAACCTACGGTGCGTGAGCGGAGAGCAGCAGAGGGGAACTGTACCCCCAATAACATACTGTAAACACACTTTGATTTCTTCTCAGAAAAACAACACACTGTACCGCCAAGGGACCTCACGAGTTTAATCACCCGCCCATTCTGTTTTCTGCAAAATGTCAGGGGAAGAACTGCACAGTGTTCCGCGGGCGAACTACGCAAGACAGGCCCACCGACCTCCAATCAATCCCGCACCAAGGAGCTAGGCGAACCGTCTTGCCCAACTCCTAACGTCGTGGTGGTGCGGCCATTGTCTATGTGGACTGCTCCTTGGAACCGCCACGCGCACGGTTTAACTCCCCAGGTGCCTGTGAGCTGCAAGCAAACCACCAAAGAGCTGCACGCAAAAAACAATAAAGCAAAACAAGAAAACATTATACAACCAATTTGCAAAGTTCATTGAATTGCAGAAAAATTGACCAAAAATCACAAAATTTGCACAACCAGGAGAACTGCATCCATGAGAAAATGTAATAGCTAGAAGAAGAAAAGGGAGCCGTCCCCGAGAGAGAAATTAACTACACATAAATTTCATAGCCAAACCAACTGCACGAATAGGGGATGGTGGAATTGCACTGGCCGTGGGCTATGGTCGACGGCAGCACTGTGGTTACTGAACTGCATGCACCCGTAGAACGAGCTGCACGCCCCCGTGGGCAGAGCTGCACGCCGAATGCAGTCAGCACAGGGAGCCTTGCCGCGACCTCTGATGGATGGGAGGATGTAGGTGGAGGCAAAGTCGTGCCGCGAGATGGTGCTGGGAGGAGGTCGCCCATGAATGGTCGCTTGACAGTAGGAGGGAGGATGGGCTTGCATGATCTAGTTCAGGTGAGCGATGGCGGCGGTTCCGACCACAATCTCACAGATTCACAGGAGGTGGTGATGCCCGGTGCTTCCATCCAGGAGAGGAGATAGGGGGAGGGGGTCGTGGGCCGCCGAGTCCGACGACAGAGGAGGTCGCAAGACCGACATATCCGCCCACGATGGTTGGCAGAGGTGGCCGCGGGAGCTGCTCCTTCCCGTCTCCGACACGCAGGACCTCGCCGGTCCTCCCATTCGGCCACCACGTGCGGGAGGGCGCGGATCCGTGGGTGGAGGGGCCGCGTTGCTTCCGTGCTCTTGGTGCTGGAACCCGGAGTGGCGGTGCACAAAGGAAGGAAGGGGCCATTGGGGAGCTGCGCATCGGGATTCACCGAGAGGTGCTCTATGGGGGAGAGGCGAGTTGGATCCGTCAATGGAGGGAGTTGGATGGGCGCTGGGTGGCACCGGTAGTGAAAGGTGGAGGGTAGGTGGGAGGAGGAAGAAGGTGGGAGGGAGGGGGGTCGGGCAGGTCCAGGGCGCCAGCGTGGCACCGGAGGAAGGAGGTGGTGGGGCAGGGACGAAGCGGCGGCACCGAAGGAAGGAGGTGGTGTGGCGGGGCCCGAGCGGCGACACCGGAGAAGGTGGAGGAGGGCACGGGAGTGGGCGTGCGGTAGTGGCGGGATTGGGATTTGGTTAGTGGAGAGAGAGGGGCGATTGGTTTTTCGCATGCTTGCGGTTCAGTTTGGTCTGCACAAGCGATTAGATAGGGGCGTGACGCAACTCGTTTTTGTTAGCAGAATAAGGTCTTAAGGGGTGTTTTTAGAATAGACCCACCCTATATATATATATTTATATATTTATATTATGAATTCATTTTCTATCTGTTTTTGTATACTAATTTGAATCTAGCTGTTACCATCCACATATACAGAATGGTAAGCGTATATACACACAACAGAACATATAAGAACAGAAAACAGAGTACACACATTGAAACAGAGCAATACTATGATTGTTGTGAATACATAGCTATCCATGCCGAAAGGACTCAAGAAAATAAAATGCATCGACGAGACCACGACAAACAGACCTTGCCTACGGTAGCTCTTGGCCTTGCCTGAACTCGTGCAGGCGTTCGTCCAAGTGGTCAACACGCTCGTGGTACATCTAGAGCGCGATCTCGAGCTCCGAGTTGGCTATTTCATCGGAGATCACCAGCTCCAAGATGCGACGACCATGTTCCTCTACTACGCGCACCTGGGCCAAGGAGGCGATTGAGCCTACCGACCAGCATGTTGGCATCGAGTGGGCCGCGGACAAGGTGAACGGTGTGACCCATGCGAACAGCGCGGGGGGCGTCCGGTGCAAGTATGGCGTGGCCGGCCTCTGATGCAAGTACAGCACAGAGGGCCTCTGCCCACTCCTGGCAAGGAATATGGGTACTGACAGGACGTGAACCCAGCTGCGACACCCTGTCGACAGCAGGAAAGTGCTGATGGGTCCACTCTTGCTGTGTGGCACACCGCGCCTCTCACTCTACGGTGCTCCAACGGTATCGCCGTGCGGCGAGCTGCAACCTATCAGTGCGGACATGCCTAGCTTGCTTTGCGGCATGCCATCGATCATGTTGTGCGGCGAGCTGCAGCCTCTCTGTGCTGACATGCCTATCTTGATCCGTGGCGCTGAAGCACCATGCGCCAAGGGTCTGGTTAACCCCGGCGATGACGCGCATCACAGCGTCGTCCATCGCATTGCCGAGGAGCGCCTCGGTGTCGACAGGCCGTTGCGCCTTCTCGTTTTCCTCATCGACGAGGTTGATGGCAGAGGCGGTGCTTTGGTGGGTTGGCATGCTTGGAAAAGGTGGATGTGCTACAGGCTATGCTTGTTGCCTCCGTGCATCGCACGCCACCTAGGTTTATGCGCAATATCACTGGGTGGCGGGAAACAGGGGAGGAAATGGCGGGAAACAGTGGCGTGTTCATAAAACGCTATTAATTAATGGAAACTTAGCATATAAGGAACATAGAGCTAGCACAAATAGATGTTGATCAGATGAACACAGACCACACTAGGGAACCCGTCAGTGATGAATTCATCAAACGCAAATGGTTGTATACTAGCAAGCGTTTGCCCACAACACACACGAGTTATTCCATCACAAACAGGTCGGATGGATCAACTGTATGCCACATATCGCACATTGTCAAAAAGTAATGCGGTAGATCTTCTTTTAACATGTGTTAACAAATAAAAATAAAATAAAAAAATAAGGACCTCGAGGTTAATTTAACTGATGGGATGGATCATAGAGATCATTTCATTTGACCTCTATGACCCATCCCATCAGTTAATTTAACATCAAGACAACTTCCCATCCAGTCACCCATCTAATGGCTGCTCCAGCCTAAGCACAGTTAACTTGATAGTTCTCTTAGATGAGCTATTGGTGGAACAACTAGTCCTTGTTGATATAGGATGCCTTTTCGCATCCTTATGGCATACCCGGATGACCGCCCGTTGCCCAATGACCAATAGATGTTGTGTAGACAAAGCATATCACATATGTCTTATTAGAAGCACTCGTTTGTGTTATTATCGGTCTTCGGACACATTTTTGATTACAGACCTGTTTGTCACATGTCACACACATCTTGTTATATTTAACCATTTCTGTTATCTTAGCTCAATGCAAACAGTTCATCCGAGTGAACTGTTTGCCCTCTATCGCACACACCTTGATCTGGCTGGCCGTTTCTTTTGTTCCGCCTAATCACAAAAGTTCATCCGAGTGAACTATATGTCGTATATCGCATAGACCTTCATCTGGCTGCCCATTTCTGTTCTTCTGCCTCATCGCAAATAGTTCATTGAACTGAACCGTACGCCCTACATCGCACACACAACTAAAATCTGAACCGAGTTTGATGCATCCGTCATCGCAAATGTTTTGCACCTTTTTTGACATTTTTTTACATCACCGTTTGTGATTATTGTATCGCACACAGTTTTGTCGAATGTTCTCTGATCGTAGTGTCGCATTAGCAGCACCCTACAGTAATGTATAACCAAGTCTTGAATGTTGATAGGAGCCATTCCCCAATGAGCCCGTGCCACCAGGAATGCTGCAACCATTTGTGCATTAGTCAAGGTATAATCACCCGTGTTTAATACACTGATAGTGATATATATGTGCAATGTACTACGCGTGCCAGAATGTATGCAGCATCGTTTATGCCAAGATGCAGTGATGCATGGATGCTTCATCCATTGACCAACAACACAACATTACCCTTCATAGATTTACATCGACCAACATATACAACACGTACTAAGTAGCAAGAGAGTAGTGGCGGTGTATATAATTTTCGATGTAATGTCACTCCTTTCTTCTTTCTATGTCGACTGCGAGATCTGCAGATTGCCAAAAGTAGGTTTGTTGGGGGAATGAGCGGCTACTAGACATTCATGGTATGTCCCTCAGGTGCGATGGTGGGGTCCTAGATGTTGATCCTTCCTCCGCTTTATTCATCCATCACTTCCTGACCCCCCTCCCAGCCTAAAGTCTTTCGGATTGGGAAGTTGCGCCACATACTCCTTGAAGTCCTCCAACTCCAACGCCCTCGCTGCATTGTAAGATGACCACTCAGTGTCCAAGGTTCTCGAGTTGGTGGGGGTTGTTTTCAACGCCATTGAGTTGGAGGAGGAGAAGCACGGTGCACTGGTGTTGTTTGTTGCGCTTGTGCATGAAGGAGAGGAACTGCAACAGTTATGGGCGGAAGGGGAGCTGCTACTAGACTGAGGGGTGTGCAGTCGCCGTACAACGCCCTTCTTGTAGTCGTATGCGCGTGCGGTGTCAAGCACGGTGGTGAATCGTGTTGAGCCATAATTATTTTTAGAAAAAAAATATTACATGTAATACATTACAACTTAAGAAGTTTAGATAGACACAATACATACTTCCCATTGTCCATAATAAAAATAGATTGTTCATCACAAATGGTGCACCATTAGTGGATCCCTTGATTCATTAACAAAACCGGGCATTAATAACAGATAAATTATAATGATAATGGCAATGTTTTGTTTAAAATGTATAGGAAGTACTAGCATGCCATTCAGACAAAAAAGAGAAACAAAAACAAATAGTAAACAATATCATCACTTTTTTTTGTTAAAACACTGCATGTAGCAGCAAATATAAATGGCAGAACAATATCAATTAATATAAACATGATAATGATTTGGGAGAGCCGCACAGTGACACATGGGCTACATGCACATGTTACACATGTATATACATATGTACATGTGTAGGACCTCAAAACCAAGAAGTAAAGAAATCATTGTGTGGCACACTTTATATTATATGGAAATACCTCTTATGAATGGATGCATACGTACATGCAAATTTGAAGAAAAGAGGACGCACCTTGGGAGAACCTCATGGCAACATGTGGTATACATGCACGTGTTACACATGTATCTGTGTAGGACGTCGACACCAACAAGGAAACGCAGTGCTTTATGCATTATCTGAGAGTATGTCTTGTGGATGAATACATGCATACATGCATACAATTCATTATGCATTATCTAAGAATATCTCTTGTGGATGTACATGTGTAGGAACTCAGGACAGAGAAGAAAATAAATTATGAGCAATTAATATGCATCACTCATTGCATTAGGGCGTCTCCAATAGTTGTAAGATAGGTACTGGCAAAATTTGTCACATATATTTTTTTATGATGTGGCATAGCATAAATAGGAAGAGAGAGGAGGGTTGTATATACATGAACCAACAGCCCTGATACAAGCTTCAAGGTGAAATGAGAAAAGGATAAGTTTATACATGCTCTCACCTCCCACTAGTCACACTACGGACACTCTATTGGAGTAGTTTATAATAAATTATTGCTGGATGGTATGGCTAGTTTTACCAACAAACTTATCAAGAGACTATTGGAGTCTCCAATAGATTGTAGGTATATGTGTTTGTAAATGTATCTATGTCATCAACAAATAAGCTATCATACACCATCCCAATAGGTGTATCTATGGACACTCCTTATGTAGTTATGTGTAACTATTAAGATATACATTAAATGCGTTTTTTGATACAACTTCTTCAATGGTTTATATTTTAGAGTTGTATCTTGTTTTGTGAAATGAAAATATATTAGCTTTCCTAGTTTTGCCGCTAAGAACTAAGATATAGCAATACTCTATTTCCTTACCATTCTTGGTTTTTGTGCTAAGAACTAAGATATAGTGATACTCTATTTCATCATTAAATATGGTGCCGCGTTAGATTTCTATTGAGATGACATGTTTTAGACGCAGTGCACCTTGAAGCATTGGGATTGCTCTAAGAAAATGAGATAATAAAAAGAGTAGTCCTATCTCTTTGCATTTTAAAGTTCGCGTCTCATTAAATATGGTGTCACATTGGATTTTTATCTAGGTGGCATGTGTTAGACCGAGCACATGTTAGAGTATTGGGATTGTCCTAAGAAAATAAGATGGTTAATAATTTTGCTATCTCTTTGCATTTTAAAGTTCTTGCAAGGGTTATTGATTCAAGTTCATACAATTTATTCCCATACGATTATTGGAAATGCCCTTACCTCCATTTGCAAGTGCACATATATGCATACTTGAGAAAACAGGAGGATGCCTTAGTACATCGACATGTGGGATGCATGCACATGTTACACATGTAGGATCATGTGATATATGTGTGTAATGTACTATGCATGCCAAAATGTACACTCAATCATTTATGCCAAGATGCGGTGATGCATATTCATCGACCAACAACACACCATTATCCTTCCAAGATTTATATGACCAACATATACAACACACACAAAGTAGCAAGAGAGGACCGATGGAGTATATACTTTTCTATTTAATATAACTCCTTTCTTCTTTTTATGTTAACAACGAGATCTGTAGACTGGCACAAACTGGGTTGCTGCAGGAAGAAGTGCCTCGCAGCCATGCATGGTATGTTACTCAGATGCGATGGTGGGGCCCCAGATGTTGATCCCTCCTCCGCCTTATTCGTCCATCACCTCCTGAAACCCCTCCAACCCGAAGTCTTTCGCCTTGGGAAGACCTTCCACATATGCCTCGAAGTCCCCCAACTCTAACGCCCCCGCTGCATTGTAATAAGACCACTCAATGTCAAATGTGTACGAGTTGGTGGGGGTTGTCGTTGACGCCGTTGAGGTTGAGGAGGGGCAGTATAGTGCGGTGGTGTTGTTAGTATTGGTGCTACGAGCCGGAGGCTGTTGCGCTTGCACATGAGGGAGAGGAACTGTCGCAGTCATGGGCAGAAGGGGAGGTGCTTCCAGATTGAGGCGTGCACAATCACCATAGAGCGCCCTTGCTGCAGCGTCGTATGCGCGTGCAGCGTCGAGCGCGGTAGCGAAGGTGCCGAGCCAGAGGCGGGCACCGCGGTTGGGCTCACGGATCTCGGCCACCCACCTCCCCCAGGTGCGCTGGCGGACGCCGCGGAAGGGGCATCGCTGGTTTTCTGGCCCTCCCTTGCCCTTCATGCACCCCTTGCACGATTGCCGGAGTGGGAAGCATCGCCGCCTGTTCTATTGCTGGTTCGCCGACGCCGGTGTTTGCTTCATTGTTGATATGACTGTGGCAGATGGATGTTGTCTGACTCTGGTCGAGGAGAGGGTCCATGGCCACTTATACTTATAGATGAAGTGATGGCATGGAAGACTGCGGTGAAGTACATACGTGTAGGGACAGAGCAACGTGTGGTGGAGATGACGAGGCATCCGGAAGGGCTGCGCTACCTACCTCGGTCAGCGAGCCGGTCTCTTTGATGGATTTGGATTTGGGCGAGCGTTTACATGTGTTCTCCATGCGTTGAGGTGAAGTGACACGTGTAGGTGTGTACGCATGCAAGTGTCGCGCCTCCGCAACTCACACCTGGTTTCCATGTGTTGCATACATATGGCATGGCTCGCTGGCTGGCACAACACATCGTGCACATACCGGTCTCTTTGGACATTTCATTCATGGCGCTAGCAGAAGTGAATAGCATAAACCTACCATAACTAGAGCAAGGGTTCCAAAAAACTACCGCTTTTTGAAAACTTCCTAATACCCATCACTTTTTGGTTGGCTATGTCAAAAAACTATCATGTTGCATTGATGAGTGTGTTAGCTAATTTTAATCACGATTATGACAGAACGGTATACCCATCAGTTCTGAAGTGGCATAAAAGTCAACACCATTAGTTTTGGCCATTGACGGGTTATGACTGGTGGGGCCCATATGTTTTTTAAAGCAATTAGGTCCTTGCAAAAAAGGCAATTGGGTCCCTGAATATTTCATAGAAAGCAATCAAGTCCTTGCCAAGAAAATAATAAAGCAATCGGGTCTGATTGGTCCACCGCCGGTGCCGCTCCTTGCAGCCATGCGTCGTTGCTACTATAGCTTGTAACCGTGCGCTGCTAATGCGGCTCCTTGACCATGTGCTGCTGCTGCCGCTCCTTGCAGCTGTGCACTTCCATTGCCGCTCCTTGCAGCCATGCGTCATGACTACTGCTCCTTGTCCGTTGTGCGCTGTTGCTGTTGCTCCTGCATGTCGTGCGCCGTGCACTTCTGCTGCTCCTCCTTGTTGTCGTGTGCTTCCGCTACTCCTGTATGCCGTGCGCCGTGGCTTCTGGCTCTTGCCCGTGGGCTCCGTCGCTGCCGCTCCTTTCACGTAGTGTGCTGCTGCTTCTATACGTCGTGCACCGTTGCTGCTTCTCCTTGCTGGCCAGTGTCCGTCGGCCCTGTCCAGTAGTGATACATCTCCATCGTATCTACTTTTCCAAACACTTTTGCTTTTGTTTTAAACTCTAATTTGCATGATTTGAATGAAACTAACCCGGCTTGATGCTATTTTCATCAAAACTGCCATGATGGTGTTTTTGTGCAGAAATAGAAGTTCTCGGAATCAGATGAAACTTTGCGGATTTTTTTATTGAATAAATAAAAAATACTGGAATGAAAATCTACAGGAGGGGACCCACCTACTGCCCACAAGGCAATAGGGCATGCCTACCCCCCTCCCAGGGTGGGCTATGATGCCTTGTGGGGCCCAGGAGGCTCCACCAGACCTAATTCCAAGGCTATATGTTCCATCTTCTAGAGAAAAAATAAGAGAAGACTTTTCATCGTGTTTTATGATATGGAGCAGCAACCACCTCCTGTTCTTCATCGGGTGGGCTGTTCTGGAGTCCGTTCGGGCTTCGGAGAGGGGGATTCTTCACCGTCATCATTATCAACCCTTCTTCATCAACAATTCCATGATGCTCACCATCGGGAGTGAGTAATTCCTTTGTAGGCTTGCTGGACGATGATGGAGTTGGATGAGATTTGTCATGTAATCGAGTCAATTTATTAGGGATTGATCCCTAGTATCCACTATGTTCTGAGATTGATGTTGCTATGACTTTGGTATGCTTAATGCTTGTCACTAGGGCGTGAGTGTCATGATTTCAGATCTGAACCGTCTATGTTATCATCAATATATTTGAGTTCTGGATCCTATCTACTAGTTGTATGCACTGGTTATTGTTTTGATCCATAGACCCCAAGGTGACAATAATTGGGATACACTCCGAGGTTGACTGTAATTTGAGGAGTTCGTGCATTCACCGTGTGTTAATGCTTTGTCCCGGTTCTATATTCAAAGGAGGCCTTAACATCCCTTAGATTTCCTTATGGACCCCTCTGCCATGGGAGGGTTGGACAAAACATGTCATGCAAGTTCTTATTATAAGCATGTATGACTATATACGAAATACATACCTACACTGATTTGATAAATTGGAGCTATTGTGTATCACTCTAGGTTGTGACTATTACGTGATGAATGTCATCCACACAAATATCCATCACTAATCAAATGCCTACACTTTTCTTATATTGTCTTTGCTAAGTTGTTGTGTTATAATTACCACAAAACTGCTACTTGCACTATTACTGTTACTATTGTTATTGTTATCGCTACTATCAAACTATCATACTACCGTGTGATTGCTTGCATCTGTAATGGTAATTCCCTGAAGAGGAAGGATAATGCAGCACAACAAAGATAAGTATTTCCCTCAATTATGAAACCAAGGTTATCAATCCAGTAGGAGAACCAAGCAACACTATGTAAAGAACACTTGCACACAAACAACAAAAACTTGCAACCCAACGCGTAAGCGGGGTTGTCAATCCCTCCTCGGTATTGAGATAGATTAAATTGTATGAGATGTGGTAAATAGATCTAATTAAAACACAAAATATAATAAATAAATAAAAAGTGTAGCAAGGTAGTTTTGGTTTTAATATGATAGGAAATCGACCCAGGGCCCGTAGATTTCACTAGAGGCTTCTCTCGAGAAAATAACATATGGTGGGTAGACAAATTACTATTGGGCAATTGATAAAAGGCATGTAATTATGACGATATCCAATCTATGATCATGTATATATGCATCATGTCCAAGATTAGTAGACCGAGTCCTGCCTGCATCTACTACTATTACTCCATACATCGACCGCTATCCATCATGCATCTACTATATTAAGTTCATGGAAAACGGAGTAATGCAATAAGAATGATGACATGATGTAGACAAGATCTATTCATGTAGGAATAGACCCCATCTTGGTATCCTTAATAGCAACGATACATGCCTGTCATGTCTTTTTCTGTCACTGAGATTGAGCACCGCAAAATCGAACACATAACAAAGCACCTCTTCCCATGGCAAGAAAAATCAATCTAGGTTGCCAAACCAAACCGAAGTTTCGGAGAATAAATACGAGGCTATAAAGATCATGCTTAAAAGAGTTCGGCAAAGACTCAAATAATATTCATGGATAGATCTGATCATAAACTCACAATTCATCGGATCCCAACAAACACACTGCAAAAAGTCATTACATCAAATAGACCTCCAAGAACATCGAGGAGAACATTGTATTGAAGATCAAAAAGTAAGCCATGCAGCTACTACCTATGGAGCCGTAGGTGTGTGGCAAACTACTCACGCATCATCCGAGGGGCAAGGGTGATGATGAAGAACACCTCCGTGATCGTTGCCCCCTCTGGCAGAGTGCCAAAAAAGGCCTCTAGATTGGATCTCGTGGTTTTGGAACTTGCGGCGGCTGGAATTGTGTTTCGTCGGCTCCCCTAGGGTTTTAGGGATTTTAGAGTATTTATAGAAGCAGAGGTCAGTGGAGGGGGTGCCTATGGGATCCACTACCCACAAGGGCGCGCCTGGGGGCCCTGGCACGCCCTGGTGCCTAGTGGGCCCCACATGCCCACTCTGGTGCACTTCTTCAGCCTCCTGGGTGTCTTTTGGCAGAAAAAATTCTCCAAAAAAATTCATGGCATTTGGACTCCATTTGGTATTGATATTCTGCAAAGTACAAAACAAGCACAAAACAACAACTGGCACTGGGCACTATGGCAATAGGTTTGTCCCTAAAAATGATATAAAGTTGCTAGTAAATGAGTATAAAACATCCAAGATGTATACTTTAATAGCATGGAACAATAACAAATTATAGATACGTTGGAGATGTATCAGCATCCTCGAGCTTAGTTCCTTCTCATTCTCGAGTAGGTAAATGATAAAAACAGACTTCTTAATGAGGAATGCTACCCATCATATTCCTCACATATTCTTTTCTTTTGTAGCATGGCAATTTGGACTTACATGATTCAAATGAATAGTCTATAATTTGTCATTAAGATCTCAATACTCAAGCATATAACCAAGCAACCATGTCTTTCAAAATATCAACACTAAGAAAGCTATCCCTAGCCCATTATGCTCAAGCATTGATCCATTCATGACACAAGCTCAATTATTAGCTACATCCAGTGCACAAGTATGATAATAGTGTTCCCTAGTTGATGCTTTATAAGAGAAGATGGAGACTCCATAAAAATAAAAATTGCATAAAAGTAAATAGATAGGCCCTTCGCAGAGGGAATTAGAGATTTGTAGAGGTGCAAGAGCTCAAAGCTTAAATTGAGAGATTAAAATTGTTTTGAGAGGCATGCTTTTCCTGTCAATGAAAACGATTGAGACTTCCCAATATCTTCCATGCTAGGTAAATCATAGGCGGTTCCCAAACATAAAATAATGTTTATTCCTTTTCCACCATTCTTTCACAATCAATGGCTAACCATATACACGGGTGCCTTCCATACCAACACTTTCCAAGGAATTTATGATTTGACAACATAAAATAAATTTCTTTTTCATTTCGGGACTGGGCATCCCTATTACCGGCCACACTCTCGTGCAATGATAAGTGAATAAACACTCATCTTGAGAATAACATACCTAGCATGGAAAATATCGGCCACCGCCTGCCACTTCATGAGCTGTACGGGCACAAAAAAAGAAATTCCATATGAAAATTAGTCTTGGCATATAAAAATTTACTTGGAACGGCATGGAAATACAGCATATAGGTAGGTATGGTGGACTCATTTGGCACAATTTGGTTTAGGATTTTGGATGCACAAGCAGTATTCCCACTTAGTACAAGGAAATGCTATCAAATAGATTGAGAAGCAACCAACCAAGAAACTAAAACGATAATCACGAGCATTAAGCATAACTAAAAACGGATAATGCACCACAAGTAGGATGTAATTTCATTGCATAACTGTTGACTTTCGTGCTTGCATAGGGAATCACAAGCCGTAACACCAATATTCTTACTCAAGCATAATTACTCACCAACATGACTCACATATTACTATCTCCATACAGCAAAACTATTGTAAGGAATGAAGTTTTAACATCCAATGATCTTCATGATAGTTTTTATTATCCCTCTTGAATAACTATCACTTAGGGACTAGTTCCATATATTACCATTGCTTAAAACAAGCTCTCAAACAAATTTAAATGAAGAACAAGAGCACAAATATTTCTTCAAAATTTTCATTTCTCAAGATAATATAAGTGAAGCATGAGAGGATATTTTAAAAAAAATTATACTAACTCCCAAAATAGTCTACGTGAAGCATGAGACTTTTTTCTTCCAAATTAAACAACCACCATGCTTAAAAATATAAGTGAAGCACTAAAGCAATTTCATAGCTCAAAAAAATTTAAATGAAGCACACAGAGCAAATCTAACAAATCATATCATCAGTATGGCTCTCTCAAATAGGTGTGTCCATCAAGGATGATTGTGACAAACTAAAAAGCAAACCAAGCAAAGACTCATATAATACAAGACGCTCCAAGCAAAACTCATGATATGTGACGAATAAAAATATAGCTCCAAGTAAAATTACCGATGGTCGTTAGAAAAAGAGGAGATGCCTCCCGGGGCATCCCCAAGCTTAGTTGATTGGTTCTCCTTGAATATTACGATTGGGTGCCACGGGCTTCCCCATGTTTAGGCTCTTTTCACTCCTTATTCCTTCATCCATCGTGATCTCACCCAAAACTTGAAAACATCAATCACACAAAACTTAACAAAAACCTTCGTGAGATCCGTTAGTATAATAAAGCAAATCACCACTTTAAGTACTGTTGCAAACCAATTCACATTTTATTATTGCATTATACCTACTGTATTCTAACTTTACCATGGCTTATACCCCCCGATACAATCCATAAATTGATCAAAATAAGCACACAATGCAACGAAAATAGAATATGTCAAAAACAGAACAATCTATAGTAATCTGGACTTTGACCATACTTCTATAACTCCATTATGAAAAATTAGGACAATGTTGGAAATTTGGATATCAATCATTTTTAACAAATGCAGATTTTATCATGCTCTAGTGAATTTTAACAATTCTGTTACTTGATGCAAAAGTTTATGTTTTTCAACAAGATTAAATCAACTATCACCCAACATGATCCTAAAGGCTTTACTTGGCACAAACACTAATTAAAACATAAAAACACAATCATAACGGTAGCATAAATGCATATTTATTAAAGAACAGAACGAATAAAAAATTTCAAAGATAACTATTGGGTTGCCTCCCAATAAGCGCTACCATTTTTCGCCCCTAGCTAGGCATAAATCATAGACTTCAAGTATTGTCTTCTTTAGTTTTTTGCTCCATAGGTTGCCCTCATGATTGATTCATATAGGGAAGTGTTCCATACCCTTTCTCAAAGGAAACTGAAATTTAACATTCCCTTCTTTCATATCAATCATGACACCTATAGCTCATAAAAACGGTCCACCAAGTATGATGGAACAAGACGGATTGCAATGAATACCAAGAACAATGAAATATATGGGCACATAGTCCCTATTTTCAAGAATAAGAACATCATTAATTCTTCCCAAGGGCTTTTTAATAGTAGAATCCGCCAAGTGCAAATTAATAGAACACTCTTCAATATTGGTAAAACCAAGCACATCACATAGAGATTTCGGAATTGTGAAAACACTAGCACCCAAATCACATAAACAATTGCACTCATATTTTTAACCTTGACTTTAATGGTGGGTTCCCATTCATCATATAATTTTCTTGGAATTGATACCTCTAGTACTAACTTTTCTTCTAAAGCTTCATCATCGCTTCTACAATATGCTTAGTAAAAGCTTTATTTTGTTCATAGGTATTGGGTGAATTTATCATGGATTGTAACAAAGAAATGCATTCAATAAAAGAGCAACTATAATAATTAAAGTCTTTGTAATCCAAAAGAGTGGGCACATCACTAGTTAAAGTTTTTACCTCTCCAACCCCACTTTTATCAAAATTTTCAACAAGATTTTCACCCTCTGAATTATGAAGACGCCTTCTAGATAAAGTTGACTCTTATTGAGTCCTCTTATCATCAATTTTAACATTACTAAACAAGGAACCAATAGAAGAAACACCAATCATCTTAACATCTTTGTCATTACTATGAAAGTGGTCGGGCGAAAATGCTCTTTCTAAAAATTCTCTTTTAGCTCTAACCATAGCGGTTATTTTCTTACTTTCATCCATAGAAACATACAAAGCTCTAGTTAATTCATTAATATCAATTTTTGGTGGAAATTTTTTGATCTTGATATTTTCGACATCATGTATAATTTTATCAATGTTCCTAGACATATCATCAAGTTTACTCAATTTTTCTTCTATTGTAGTGTTTAAAACTTTTTGAGCATTGATAAATTATTTAATATTGCTTTCAAGATTAGTGGGAATTCTATTATTACTATTAGAAGAATTACCATAGGAATTGACATAATTATTAGAGGAATTTCCAAGAAAAGGCCTAGAATTAAAATTACCCCTATAAGCATTGTTATTAAAATTGTTTCGTGAGACAAAATTCACATCTACGGGATCACTATTTTGCTCAATAAAAGTAGACAAAGGCACATCATTAAGATCAACAGGAGCATTTTTCCTAGCAACCAATTTCATAAGAGCATCAACTTCTTCACTCAAAGTACTAATTTCGTCAACAAAATTGATCTTTTTACCAGGAGCTCTTTCAATATATCATTGTGAATAATTAGCCATAATATTATCAAGTAACTTAGTAGCTTCACCCAAAGTAATTTCCAAAAAAGTACCACCCGCGGTGGAATCTAAAAGCTTTCTAGAGACAAAATTCAATCCTGCATAAAAAATTTGTATGATCATCCACAGATTTAGCCATGAGTAGGGCAATTTCTTATCATCAACTTCATTCTTTCCCAAGATTGGGAAACATGATCATGCTCAAGTTGCTTAAAATTCATGATTTGATTTCTAAGAGAAATGATTTTCGTGGGAGGGAAATACTTAGTGATAAAAGAATCTTTGCACTTGTAATAAGAATCAATACTATTTCGTGGCAAAGATGAAAACCAAATTTTTGCACGATCCCGCAAAGAGAAAGGAAATAATTTTAATTTCACAATATCATTGTCCACAAAATAAATAGATCTAAAAAAACACAACATAAAATAAATAAATAAAAAGTGCAGCAAGGTATTTTTGGTTTTAATATGATAGGAAATAGACCCCGGGGCCGTAGATTTCGCTAGAGGCTTCTATCAAGAAAATAGCATACGGTGGGTAGACACATTACTGTTGGGCAATTGATAAAAAAGCAAATAATTCTTCCTACATCTACTACTATTACTCCACACATCGACCACTATCTAGCATGCATCTAATGTATTAAGTTCAAGGCGAAACAAAGTAATGCAATAAGAACAATGACATGATGTAGACTAGATATATTCATGTAGGAATATACCCCATTTTTCCTTAATAGCAATGATACATGCGTGTCATGTCTCTTTATATCACTGAGATTGAGTAAGATCAAACCCATCATAAAGCACCTCTTTCCATTGCAAGAAAAATCAATCTAGTTGGCCAAACCAAACCAAAGTTTTGGAGAAGAAATACGAGGCTATAAAGATCATGCATAAAAGAGTTTAACAAACACTCAAATAATATTCATCGATAGATCTGATAATAAACTCACAATTCATCGGATCCCAACAAACACACCATAAAAAGTCATTACATCAAATAGATCTCCAAGAACATCGAGGAGAACACTATATTGAAGATCAGAAATAGAGAAAAAGCCATCTAGCTACTACCTATGGACCCATTGGTCCGTGGCAAACTACTCTCTCATCATCGGAGGGGCAAGGGTGATGATGAAGGATGCCTCTATGCTCGTTGTCCCCTCTGACAGAGTTCGAGAAAAGGCCTCTAGATTGGATCTCGTGGTTCTTCAACTTGCGGTGGGCGGAATTGTGTTACGTCGACTCCCCTAGGGTTTTTGGGATTTTAAAGTATTTATAGAGGCAGAGGTCGATGGAGGGAGTGCATGTGGGCTCCACTACCCACCAGGGCGCGCCCTTGTACCTAGTGGGCCCCACAGGCCCTCGCTTGAACTTCTTGGGCCTCCTAGGTGTCTTCTTGGCAAAAAAATCTCCAAAAAGTTTCGTTGAAGTACGTTTGGTAATTATATTCTGCAAGGTAAAAAACAAGAAGAAAACAACAACTGGCACTGGGCACTATGTCAATAGGTTAGTACCAAAAAATGATATAAAGATGCTAGTAAATGAGTATAAAACATCCAAGATTGATACTTTAATAGCATGGGACAATAAAAAATTATTGATATGTTGGAGACGTATCACTATGCTACTAAACACTTTGCTGCAGAGAAATTACTTTACAGGTGTGGTTGAATTGATAACTCAACTACTAAGGCTCATAAATATTCTTTGGCCCCCCTTGTGTCAAATTAATAAATCTGGGTGAAATATTACTCTTGAATACTGTCGCAATCCCCTATAGATGTGGGTTATCAGGTGGCCTTGCAGGTCGGTTCTGGCAGGTCATGATGTGTGATGTCTACTATGCAAGTTTTCTTCTAGTAGACATTGTTGGGCCTCCAATTGCAGAGTTTTGTAGGACAGTAGCAAATTTCCCTCAAGTGGTTCACCTAAGGTTTACCAATCTGTGGGAGGTGGAGGATGAAGATGGTCTCTCTCAAACAACCCTGCAATCAAATATATGAAATCTCTTGTGTCCCCAACAGACCCAATACAATAGACCCAATACAATGGTAAATTGTATAGGTGCACTAGTTTGGCGAAGAGATGGTGATACAAGTGTAATATGGATAGTAGATATAGGTTTCTGTAATCTAAAATAATAAAAATAGCAAGGTATCAAGTAGCAAACAACGAGCAAAATCATCACTACATGAAATATGTCAACTTGCGACCATCACTATTTGTCATTGAAAGGTCATTGTTTTTCATTTGCGACCTTTTTGTGACCAAAAATATAAGGTCAAAAGCTGGCGGTCGTAAACTGAAATTAACGACCTTCGGGATAAGGTCATAAACGTTTACGACCAAAACAGAAGGTCGTTGAACCCATGACCTTTTGTTTTGGTCACTGACTGTCTGCCCAGGCCACGTCAGGTCCGACATGGCAAAATTGCGACCAATTGAAAAGGTCGTTGACAAGATTTAGCCCGGTCCGATTGAGTGTTTTACATGGGCCGAGCCCACTAATTCAGCCTTTTATATATTTTTTTCTTGTCAATTTACGATAGCTACATGGGCCTAGCCCAGCAATTCGGCCTTTTATTTCTGGGTGCGGCCTTTTACAGTGTATGATCTTCTATTTTTCGCCATTTTATTTTCCACCATTTTATATTGGTCCCAAATATCATACACTGGTCCCACACATCAGAAATTTCAAATGTGCTCAAATTATTTTGATAAGTGGTTCGCATGAGTCATGTTTCCATTGCACACATTTTCAAATCACATACATAATTACTATTTCATATGAAACAGAAATTGTAATTCTGAAATATACAATATTTCATTCAGATGCGGAGAGAAGATACATGAAATTCTAGAGTTCACAAATGCCCAGATAACCCAACAATTATTACATAACTTGCTATATAAGAATGTCTTGGAGCTTCGTTGAACATCTTTCATCTTGAATTTACGCAAAATATCTGCCAACATGAAAACAGAACAACAAGGATAGGGTTAATAACAACATGTGATGGGGTGCTATTTAGTAGTAAGATCAAGTCTGGAGAGAAACATGCATGAAAATTAAGAAGAGCTAGAGCAAGTCTACATGAAAATTAAGAAGTGGTATTTAGTATAGATGCCCTCAAGTTTTCGTGCACGTCATGCCAAGTCAGCCAACACGTAGCATGCATATGGGCTGTAAAAATGATCAAATGAGGAAGGGCTGAAGATAAACAGTGGTCACTCCTTGCAATGATCATAGTTAGATAGAAGCAACCTACTACAGTTCATGTTACAACAACACTAGTTCATGTGAGAAACACACAGGGTCCAAAGTACAAACCAAAAACAATCTGACTTGGGTAAACCAGGACATGACGAAACAAAATAATTTATTTTGGATTAAAACAGGAATATGGTGTCCACCTTATACTACAACATCATCATCAGGATTAAAACAACATATTTATAGTCAAGAGTGCTGGATGAGACAAATATGAATTGAAACCAACTAGAGTAGGTGAGCCAGGGATAAGTAGCAGCAGGAAAATAATGGTACATTCACAACTTCAGTTCAGGTAAATATCACCACATGTATCAGTATACAGGCAGCAATAGTATCATCGAGCACAGCAAAACAACATCTTGACCCATATAAGTCATAGCTCTAAAGAAAGAAAGAACAGGTCCAGCTAGCTATGTATTCATAGTTGAGAGCTAAGCAATTTGTTTATTTATGCTGTAACTGACAGACCTTGTACAAGAAACAAGCAAAGTGAAACTGTATTGACTAATTCGATGGCAATACAAGCTTAGCTAGTAGGTGACCATCCAATCCATGATGCAACAGCAAGTGCAAATATGATATGATGTGAAGAAGAAGCTAGCTGGAGTGGTGGGGGATGAAACCAAAATTACAAACCATAGTCGGACCTCACATCACCACTGTTTTATGGGTTTATAACCAACTAGAAACTATGCAGAGAAGAGTAGGTCGGATAGTAAAAGAATTATCAAGCAGAGCAAAACAACACTGTGACCATCAAGTCGTAGCCTAGAAGTAAGAAAGAACCAATAGGGTCAACTACATATTTATTAAGAGTTGAGAGTTGAACAATCATCAGAAAACTAAAGATACTGCTCAGCCAACTAAATAACACATGATTCAATTACACGGTATAATTCTAACTATAATATAACAAGAGAACTAAAGATACTACATACTTAGAACTCAACTAATAAGTGAGAATGATCAATCTGATGCAAACAACTAATTTTGTTTGTTGATATTACTAAAGGAAATGTCTAAAACAATCTGCAGGAAACAAGCTTTGATTTGCTGCTCCAAATAGAGGACCATGGGATTGGGGTGCTGATCACATAAGTAAATGGCTAGACAAAAACCTTCCCTTGGCGAATCACGGGAGAGATCAGCCAACAACGTCTCTAAACATAAAGGTCACAAACTTTGCTGACTGCAACAAGGTGCATCAACAGCCTGGGTGTTCAGTTACGGAAAAGAGTATGCAAGCACCAGTATTTCTACAGTGTAAAATGTGGTTGAAAAGGCAGTAAGTTTAGCAGTACACTTACTGTTGAATTAGAATTGTAATCTACACTACATTTGAAGTGTAATTAACATTAGATGCACTAACAGAAGGAAGCGAGCCTATTCAATAGTACTTTACAATAGATAAACATTTGTTGATGCGAAAAAAAGACAAAGTCTTGTACCATGACATGTCCAGCAAGCCTAATTAATAGTGTCAAGCTGTAGGTATAAATAGCAAATCAGCAGCATCGTAATACTAATCCGAAACCTTAATTGAAGTCCATGTATCACTGTCCCTAAAAATAGCTACTTAGCAATACTATATATGACCAAATGCAAATGGAACGGGAACGTGCAAGCTAGCATAATGGAGGACAGATCGTATGTGTAGTCTTGGCTTGACCTGATGAAGTTCGCCCCTTTGCTGGTCCTAAACAGCGCAAGCCGAAACTCCTCCTAACATGAATGAAACAACCAGCCACAAATTCAGAACTCAGTGGAGGAATCATTGGACAAGATAAGGATGGAGCTCGTGAGATGGATGTAAGGCAATGGTAGGAGGTTAATTACTTTGTGGATGACGTTGTCCTTGAAGATGGAGAAGCTGAGCTTCTTGTAGAGCTCGTACATCGCCTCCACCTCGTTCACCATGACTACACGCAAAGTTCAATCGATTCAGTTACATTCTTACAGAGGAAAGGCGAGGGCAAACTTTTGGAGCTGGGAACGGGGGTGCTCACGCACAGGAGGTCTCGCTGGCGAGGACGACCTGCTCACGCTTCGGCGGCGACGACAACAAGAACGCGCAGCCCATCTGTCGATTCGTCCTACGCCAGCCGACCGGCGCTGCGGGGGGCTCTGCGTGCTTCTCTGCAGGGCAGGGCAGGCATTGACCTTCAACCAAAAGCTCAGCAAGAAAGGGCAGGGCAGGGCAGGGCACGAGTAGCTCTCCTTTATAAGAAAAGGCAACAACTGACGGTGTAGTCCTGGCGCCTTCCGAATTCTTAATCACTTTTTGCATTCTGCATTTAGAGAGAGGTTTTAATTGCTCATACCATTTAACATGGGGAAACTAGCAGAGAACAAAACATGTACATGCAGAGAGAGTATAGTATGCTGGGGCCACACAACACACCTTTCCCTCCATAACCGTGACACATGAATTGGTCGTTCCCAAATCAATTCCAATAACCTCATTTTCAATTGGCTTTGTACTGAGGAATAAAAGCACAGTGAAGAGTTAGTTAGATATGCACGCCGCTAGGATCTGTGCCAAAATTTACATATATATATATGGAAATAAGAAGGTAGTTACATGAATTTTTTTGCAAAATTACCCCATATGGAGCACACATTTGAAGCAACATATGTTGATTGGACGTTGGCGGTCAGCTGAAATGTCAACAATCAATAGTCAGAAAGTCACATCATTGACAATATTAATTAACCCCTAAAACATTTTTGTGTCTTGGTGGGCAGATCTATTCTATGCACAAACAAGAAAAGGGAACACTTCCCAGATAGAAGAAAGATGCATATTAGTCAAAATACAGTAGTAACCCCTGTTGTTATTAGCACATAATACACCAATGGGCATCGTCCGCTTAGTATTGCGTCCTCTGTTTACCGCACTCATTTGCATGAAAAATTGTTCCAAGTGAATGACTGGTTGCTAATGAAAAACAATCATTCCTAGAAGTACATACTTGCATGTATAGAAGAAATTCAGAGTCACCTCTACAGCAATACAAACACATAGTAATCCTGGACACTAGCGGTTAATTAAGGACATGTTTTTTCAAAGAGATAATAAGGCATACTACAAGGAGATGAGAGATTGGAATGGAAACATGGTAATACAGAAACCGTTCCCAGTCACTGACCATTTGGGTTAATCTAGAACATGGCATATGATCTAAGTACTAACAAACAACAGTCCATACTTGCATGTATACAGAACAAATTCAGAGTCACTTCTACAGAAATGCAGAAACACAATAACAGTTCGCACTTGCATGTATCTAGAACAAATTCAGAGTCGCCTCTACAGCAATACAAAGACACAGTCACTGGTGGGCAGTACCAGTAAGCGACTCTTCTTTTTTCAGATGGTTAATCTTATCATTGACAATGGTCAATATTAAGCTTGTGTAAGGTAAACAATCAATATTCAGAAATTCACATGGTTAACAATATTAAGGCCAAAAACATTTTAGTGGCTTACTGGGCAGACATATGCACAAAATGGGGGACATTTTACAAACTAAAGAGAACACACGTATCATTCAGTAGCAAGTACCAAACTACCAATCCTGGTAAGTGCATAATACAACAATGGGTAAGCTTACAGGATTCTGTGTCCTCTGTTTTACCGCACCCCACCCATGGCCCTTACAAGCCACTGATGGTTGGCTAATCTAGAACATACACATGATTGCAGTACTACATAGCTAGTAAACAAACACTTGGATCATGTGTAGAACCAAAACAGGGTCACCTCTATAGCAGCACTAGAGAGCCATGATTCTTCTACTACTAGGAGAAAAGACATCGAAATGGGAACCTGCAGTCCACACTTGGCATATGATAAACCCTCGGTTGAGACATCCTGTGCGGGGGTGCCGTCCGTACCGTACACATGAAAAATATGACAGAGAAGCTTCGATTCGTCCAAATTCGGCACAGGAAAGGAAAGGATCACGGGACACGGACCGCACCGGCACACACCTGAGACCGCCTCGCCGGTGGGGTCTCCGACGAGGCACTCGACGACGCGGGTGCGGGCAGCGGGCTTGTCGAGGATGGTGCGGGCAAAGAGGACGCGCGCGGTGAGGTTGTGGTTGTGCATCTGCGGCAGCAGCTTGTCGATGGTCGTGAAGACAGGCTTGCGCAGCTGCACGGCGGGCTTCGGTGCGGCGTCGGTCAAGGCGGCGGGGGCGTCGGAGAAGGCCGCGGCTATCAAAGATCTGGCGGGCCTTCACGGACTGGATCATCGCCACCACGGGCGGAGCTGGTCTTGCGTCCTGTGGCTTGGAGTGGAAGCCGAGATCGAATCGAATTGGAGCGGAGGAGCGAGAGGAGCGGTGTGCCTCGGCGAGCGTGAGGCGCGGGGTGGCGAAGCAAGAGGCGAGGTTGGAGAGGTGGTGCTGGAGGAAGGAGGAGGCGGAGGGAAGAGGTGGGTGGCGGAGGCGAGGGGAGAGGTGGGCGGCGGAAGGTGGAGGTGGAGGGAAGAGGTGGGTGGCGGAGGCGAGGGGAGAGGTGGGCGGCGGAAGGAAGGGGAGGACGGGGCGGCAGCGGAGGGATCTGGATCGGGGAGAGGAGTGGGGGTGGGGAACGATCAGGGAGAGGAGTGGGGGCTAGGGTTCACGCGCGTGTGTGTGAGAGAGAGGCTACACTGGGTTGGATCGACGGATGGATTGATGTATGGATGGACGGATGTTTGCCACGTCATCGATCCATGTCACAACGGATTCCACCAATCTGAATTTAGCCTACGTTTTTCTTATAGTTTTTATCCTCTTATTTAGGGCAAACATTCAACATATTAACCACTTATAGTTTGTTAAAATGAAATAATATTGTGCACATGTGTGTATTTTGTGATGACAAACAATATTTATCTGGGGAGTTTTCATTTTCATTGCATCAAAAAGCGGTTTTCTAGGTACCCAAAATGAGTTTTTTTTGTGAAGGACCTACCATATATTTGTTGCAAAATTGGACCAAGGTATAAAAAGTTTTGATCCACCTATCTAAAAAAGACAAATTTTTGCCGATTCGACTGGAAGCGGGTCAAATTTGAATTGTAGCTACCTCGTAGTTTACTCTTTATTTTTTCCAAAAATCATTTATAAGTACATAAGTATCTATTTAATCAAAGAAATATTAAAAAAATTCCAAGATTCAACCACTAGCTTGGAACTGTCAAGCCCGCCGTTTCGACCGCATTTTGAAACGGGCATAAAAAATTCAAAAAATTGGAAAACCTTAGCATTGTGTCATTATATGTGACCAAGTTGCCCGAAAAAATAATAAACTTGTAATACGGCAATTATTTTTAAAAAGTGTTCTCAGAAATGAGCTATCATGCGTGGAGATTCATGGCTTTCAAGCCAAATGATCAATCTTATGGCCACATTCATGGCATAGTTTGTTCAAATGATCTCATATTGTGCACAAGGGTGCATCTTGGAATTCCAAACAATGTTGCCTAAGGGAGTTTTCATTTTCTTTGCACGGAAATTTCATTTTCCATTTTTTGACTGCCCGAAATGAGTTTTTTTGTGAAGGACCTACCATATATTTGTTGCAAAATTGGACCAAATCAATTTTATAAAATACTAGGACATATTTAATGCACAATTTACCAAATGGTTGGGTGTAAAAAGTTTTGATCCACCTCTCATGAAAAAGACAAATTTCTGCCGATTCAACTCGAAGTGGGTCAAATTTGAACTTCAGCTACCTCGTAGTTTGCTCTTTATTTTTTCCAAAAATAATTTATAGGTACATAAGTATCTATTTAATCAGAGAAACATCAAAAAATTTCCAAGATTCAACCACTAGCTAGGAACGGTCAAGCCCGCCGTTTTGACTGCATTTTGAAATGGGTATAAAAAATTCAAAAAAAATCAAAAAATTGGAAAATCTTTGCATTATGTCATTATATGTGACCAAGTTGCCAGAAAAAAATAATAAACTTGTAATACGACAATTATTTTAAAAAGGTGTTCTCAGAAATGAGCTATCATGCGTGAAGATTCATGGCTTTCAAGCCAAATAATCAATCTTATGGCCACATTCATGGCATAGTTTGTTCAAATGATCTCATATTGTGCACAAGGGTGCATCTTAGAATTCTAAACAATGTTGCCTAAGGGAGTTTTCATTTTCTTTGCACGGAAATTTCATTTTCCATTTTTCGAATGCCCGAAATGAGTTTTTTTTTGTGAAGGACCTACGATATATTTGTTGCAAAATTGGACCAAATCAATTTTATAAAGTACTAGGACATATTTAATGCACAATTGACCAAATGGTTGGGTGTAAAAAGTTTTGATCCACCTCTCATGAAAAAGACAAATTTCTACCGATTCAGTTGGAAGCGGGTCAAATTTGAACTGCAGCTGCCTCGTAGTTTGCTCTTTATTTTTTCCAAAAATCATTTATAGGTACATAAGTATCTATTTAATCATAGAAACATCAAAAGTTTTCCAAGATTCAACCACTAGCTAGGAACGGTCAAGCCCACCGTTTTGACTGCATTTTGAAATGGGCATAAAAATTTCAAAAAAATCAAAAAATTGGAAAATCTTCGCATTATGTCATTATATGTGACCAAGTTGCCAGAAAAAATAATAAACTTGTAATACGACAATTATTTTAAAAGGTGTTCTTAGAAATGAGCTATCATGCGTGAAGATTCATGGCTTTCAAGCCAAATGAGCAATCTTATGGCCACATTCATGGCATAGTTTGTTCAAATGATCTCATATTGTGCACAAGGGTGCATCTTGGAATTCCAAACAATGTTGCCTAATGGAGTTTTCATTTTCTTTGCATGGAAATTTCATTTTCCATTTTTTGAGTGCTCGAAATGAGTTTTTTTTATGAAGGACCTACCATATATTTGTTGCAAAATTGGACCCAAATAATTTTTATAAAATACTAGGCCACATTTAATGCACAATTGACCAAATGGCTGGGTGTAAAAAGTTTTGATCCAGCTCTCATGAAAAAGACAAATTTATATCGATTCAGTTGGAAGCAGGTCAAATTTGAACTGCAGCGGCCTCATAGTTTGCTCTTTATTTTTTCCAAAAATCTTTTATAGGTACATAAGTATCTATTTAATTAGATAAACATCAAAAGTTTTCCAAGATTCAACCACTAGCTAGGAACGGTCAAGCCCGCCGTTTTGACGGCATTTTGAAACGGACATAAAAATTCAAAAAAAAACAAAAAATTGGAAAACCTTCGCATTGTGTCATTATACGTGACCAACTTGCCAGAAAAAATAATAAACTTGTAATACGACAATTATTTTTAAAAAGTGTTCTCAGAAACGAGCTATCAAGTGTGAAGATGCATGGCTTTCAACCCAAATGCTCAATCTTATGGCCACATTCATGGCATAGTTTGTTCAAATGATCATATATTGTGCATAAGGGTGCATCTTGGAATGGAAAACAATGTTGCCTAAGGAAGCTTTCATTTTCTTTGGACGAAAAAATCATTTTCCATTTGTTGAGTGCCCAAAATGATTTTTTTGTGAAGGACCTACCATATATTTGTTGCAAAATCAGACCAAATCAATTTTCTAAAATAGTAGGACATATTTAATGCATAATTGACTCAATGGTTGGGTGTCAAAAGTTTTGATCCACCTCTCGTGAAAAAGACAAATTTCCGCCGATTCAATTGGAAGCGGGTCAAATTTGAACTGCTGCTGCCTTATAGTTTGCTATTTATTGTTTCCAAAAATCATTTCTAGTTACATAAGTACCTATTTAATAAGAAATACATGGTTTGGTGGTGATACGTTGAGGTTTGGACGGTGGCCGAGGGCCCCAACTCTAGAGCGCGTAAACTCGCATGCCTGTCGCATGGTCACTGCGTGGCCGTGGTGTTGCCATGCGTTCTAGGCGGCCTAGGCATGTATAGTGGGTTGGGCACTCCCCAAGTAGGTGCTAGGAAGAAAATTACAACATAATATTCTCACGAGGAGACCGATCTATGCTCAAACATGAATTAGCAGCCAAGTGTTTGATTAGTGGTATGGGAAATGCACATGGTTACTGGGCATGAGTTTTGGCTGAGGATGATCAGTTACTAAGAAGATTGTCTTCACAAATTTTCAGCTCAAAAGGAGGAGCCTAGATGGTACTTGCTTTGCAAAGTACCACACTGGACATAAATACGAATGTTGAAGCTCGGCTCAAAATAATGAATGGATTGAGCTGAAATTCGTGGAGGATGGTTACTTGGGAATAGGAAAGCACTGTTGAAAATGTATACCATTTGGACATGCCAAAGTGGTACTTCCTTGACAATGCTCTTCTCTGGACAGAAACTTCGGAAAATTAGTGAGAGAAATTGGCTAAATGAAACAAGCTCAAATTTAGTGTAGGTAAGTTATATAGGCATATAGAATATGTGGCAAAAATTCAACTCATTAGGATATGCATAGCTAGTAGTTTTTTCACAAAGGTTCTAGGTGGACAAAAACTTTGGAAATTTGCCGACGAAGATTTACTGGGCAAATGCAACTGAATTTTGTCATGAGGCAATGATTTGGATAGGAAAGAGTGCCCAAAATTTTGAGAGCAACCAAGAATATAGAAATAGCACGTCCTTCACAATGCTCTTCTCTCGACAGAAACTTCAAAAAATTAGTGAGAGAAATTGGCTAAATGAACTGAGCTCAAATTTGGTGTAGGTAAGTTACATAGGCATATAGAATATGTGGCAAAAATTCAACTCATTAGGATATGCATAGTTAGCACTTCTTTGACAAAGGTTCTAGGTGGACAAAAACTTTGGAAATTTGCGGAGGAAGGTTTACAGGGCAAATGTAGCTGAATTTTGTCATGAGGCAATAATTTTGATAGGAAATAGTGCCCAAAAATTTTGAGGGCAATCAAGAATATATAGATAGCATTTCCTTCACAAAGTGTTGTTCTGAACAAAATAGAAAAATGAATATTGTTGAATTATTTTTGAACTAGGCAAGGAAGGTTTTTTACATATTTGACGAAGATATGACCCAAAGAATTTGTGAGATTTTTCGGGGAATTTTGGGAATCACAGAAATATAGATTGCTTCACAACCTAGGAAAAAATTGACACATGGACATGACACATAGGCAAAACTGATGAGGTGGCACCTAGTCATAGCAACCCACCACAATTTACAAGGTTATGACCATCTATATTGGTCGTGATCAGCTAGAAATAAGGCAGCAGACCACTGTTGTCTGCTTTATGACCATTTCGTGTAAGGAAATTACGACCTTTCTGACCAAAATGGTCGTTATAGTTTAAGGTTTGGAGCCCCCCGAACAGCTTTTGACCAATTGGTCTAAAATGGTCATAGATATATGAACAATTCTTCCAGGGTCACTGACACAAGGTCACTAGTTGACATATTTCTTGTAGTGGGTATACATGGTTAAAAATAAGGCCTAGGGTTCATACTTTCACTAGTTCAATCTCTCAACATTGCTAACATAATTGAATCATATAGCAATCCCTCAACATGCGATAAAGAATCACTCCAAAGTTCTTATCGAGAGGGGAGAACATAAGATGAAATTGTTGTAGGTAGAGACCCACCTCAAAGTTATAATTTTTGATCAATCTATTCGCCCTCCCTATAAGTGTCACAAATAGCCCTAGAGTTCAGACTAAAATAACACCATATGATATGCATCAATCAACTCTAATGTCACCTAGATACTCCAATTGTTGGAAATATTCCCTAGAGGAAAATAATATTTGTATTATTATATTTCCATATTCATAGTTAAGAGTTTATATTCTATGCTATAATTGCTATGACCCTAGAATATGTGATTCAATGGAAAACTCATATGCATGTGTGGAATGATAAACGGTAAATAAAAGGTTCCTAGTCTCGCCTCTAAGACTATCTCAAGTGTTGTTGGTGATCATGTTTTCTGGATCTTAGGATGTCGTTAAGTGGAATGATTGTCCGAAAATAACATTCAAATTATGACGCTGGAAGAACGATCATATTGAATCGGCCCAAACTTGTTTGTTATGAATTGAGATAATATCATCTACAATTAATTATAATAACACGGAGTGCTAATGTGTGATTTTGCTCCTTAGACCATGAGAGTATCGTGGTCGCTTCTTACCATACGGTAGACTCTGGGGTTTCTCAAATGTTACCTGTAACACGGTGATCATAACGACAACTTACAGGCTCATCAGAAACTTTGACAAGTGCCCGGATAGCTCAAGAGTGGAATTTTCTCCTCTGACGATGGAATGTATTCTTAGGGACCTCTCGGTGTGACGACATCCATCATCATATGGTCAGAGATAGGTGACTATGTCACGGGGATGACGGAACACAATAATGAGAAAGAAGAACAAAATCGGTAAGAGGATTTCGGTATAGTGAGTATGGTGATGACTTAGGAGGATACCGATTCATTCCTGATTGCTTGTATCTGCGTTGCTAATTCCCGAAAGAGGAGAGGATGATGCAACATAACAAATATAAGTATTTCCCTTAGTTATTAAACCAAGGTTATCAATCCAGTAGGAGAATTAAGCAACACTATGTAAACAACACTAGCACACAAACAACAAATACTTGTGACCCAATGCGTAAGAGGGGTTGTCAATCCCTCCTCGATATTGAGATAGATTAAATTGTATGAGATTTGATAAATTGACCTAGCAAAAACACAATATAAAATAAATAAAGAAAAAGTGCAGCAAGGTATTTTTGGATAGATAGATCTGAAAATAATATGATAGGAAATAGACTCGAGGGCCATTGATTTCACTAGAGGTTTCTCTCGAGACAATAGCATACCGTAAGTAAACAAATTACTGTTGGGCAATTGACATAAAAGTAAATAATTATGACGATATCCAAGGCAATGATCATGTATATATGCATCACATCCAAGATTAGTAGACCGACTCCTGCCTGCATCTCCTACTATTACTCCACACATTGACCGTTATCCAGCATGCATCTAGTGCATTAAGTTCAAGGAGAAATAGAGTATAGAATGATGACATGATGTAGACAATATATATTCATGTAGGAATAGACCCCATCTTATCCTTAATAGCAACAATACATGTGTGTGATACATCTCCGTCATGTCTAAATTTTTTGATTGTTTCGTGCCAATATTATACAACTTTGACATACTTTTGGCGACATTTTTATATGATTTATTGGACTAACCTATTGATCCAGTGCGCAGTGCCAGTTCCTGTTTGTTGCATGTTTTTTGTATCGTGGAAAATCCATATCAAACGAAGTCTAAATGCAATAAAAATTTATGGAGAATTATTTTGGAATATATGTCATTTTCGGGACTTGGAATCAACACAAACGGAGGCCCACACAGCCCACAAGACATCATGGCATGCCCCAGGTGCCAGGCGTGTGGTGGTGGGTTGTGCTCACCTCGTACATCGGTTGGAGCTATACTTCGGGTGCAAGGAAGCTTATATCTATAAAAAAATCGTGTTAAAATCTCAGCGCAATCGGAGTTATGGATCTCCCAGAATATAAGAAACGGTTTTCGGCCAGATCTGGGGAACGCAAAACAGAAGAGAACAGAGAGGGAGATCCAATCTCGGAGGGGCTCCCACCCCTCCACCGCCATGGAGGCCATGTACTAGAGGGGGAACTCTCCTCCCATCTAGAGGGGAGGCCAAGGAATAAGAAGAAGAAGGAGGGGGCTCTCTACCCCTCTCTCCCGGTGGTGCCAGAACGCTACTGGGGCAAGGATCGTGACGATGATCTACATCAACAATCTTGCTACCGTCAACCCAGCTTTCTCCCCTCTATGCAGTGGTGCAACACCACTTCTCCTTGCTATAATCTCTACTTAAACATGGTGCTCAACTCCATATATTATTTCCCAATGATCTATAGCTATCCTATGATGTTGGAGTAGATCTGTTTTGTCCTATGGGTTAATCGTGATCTTGGTTGGTATGGTTGTATATTTTATTTGTGGCGCTGTCCTACAGTGCCCTCCGTCTCACGCAAACGTGAGGGGTCCCCACTATAGGGTGTTGCAATATGTTCATGGTTCGCTTGTGGTGGGTTGCGGGAGTGACAGAAGCTTAAACCCAAGTAAGTGGGGTATGACTTATGGGAGTAAATAGGACTTGATACTTAATGCTATGGTTTGGTTTCACGACCTTAATGATCTTTAGTAGTTGTGGATGCTTGCTAGGGGTCCAATCATAAGTGCATATGATCGAAGTAGGGAAAGTATGTTAGCTCATGCCTCTCCCTCATATGAAATTGCAAGAATGATTACAGATACTTGTTATCGATTGCCTAGGGAAAAATGGCTTCTATTGACAAAAGCTATCCACTTTTATTATCTTGCAACTTATTCCTAGTTTTATTCTCGCAAAGTACTTCTAGTTTTATTCTCGTTCTAGGTAAAGCAAACGTCAAGTGTGCGTGGAGTTGTATCGGTGGTCGATAGAACTTGGGGGAATATTTGTTCTGCCTTTAGCTCCTCACTGGGTTCAACACTCTTATTTATCGAAGAAGGCTACAAATGATCCCCTATACTTGTGGTTTATCAAGACCTTTTTCTAGCGCCGTTGCCAAAGAACAATAGCATGGGGTGAATATTCTTGTGTGTGCTTATTTGCTTTATCACAAAGTAGTTTTTATTTCCTGTTCTAAGTTGTTCTCTATCTTTAGTCATGGATATGGAACACGAAACACCAAAAAAATTAGTTATACTTGCTACTCATGGAGATGGGGAACCTCCTAAAATCCTCGATGCTTGTTATGTGAGAGATATTATGCACGACTTAGATAATGCTAAGAAAACCCCATTCAACTATATAATGGGAGTAACATTGGATCAATGTGAATACTTTAGGGATTATCGCATGACTCATAAAGGGAAATTGTTATGGGATCAAATTCATATGTTGCGTTGGTATGCTCAGGAGCTATGCTTGAGATATGATTATACTTGTTGCTTTAGGATGAACGCTCCTCATCTTCCCTTTTCATGTGAATTTAATGATAATGAAACCTTGGCTTCTTATGCTAGAGGTATATATGATTATTATGATGTGGAATGAATAGATGAATTTGTTGCTTTAAGGGTGCTTATGAAATTGAATCTTTGTTTGAAAAGTTTGAAGATTTTGATGATTCAGTTTATAGACCTGAAATTTTTGCTATCCTTAAATATTGCTATGATTGTATTAATTCAATTACGATATTGATTTATTTATTGAGAAAATCTTTGCTGTCCGAGAAGAGACTAATATTTTGCAGGAGTCTATTTAAGAAGAAATTGATGATATTGTGAGTCCATTAGATGAAGAAGATGAGGAGGAGAGCGAAGAACAAAAGAAGGAAGAGCGGATTGATCACCCGTGCCCACCTTCTAAGGAGAGTAACTCTTCAACTCATACATTATTTAATGTTCCTTCATTCTTACTGAAGGATGAATGCTATAATAATTGTAATGATGCCCTTGATTCATTTGAAATTTCCCTTTTTGATAAACTTGATGCTTGCTATGTTTGTGACCATGATGCCAATATGAATTATGCTTATGGAGATGAACTTTATATAGTTCCTTATGTTAAGAATGAAATTGTTGCTATTGCACCCACACATGATAGTCCTATTATATTTTTGAATTCTCCAAACTACACTATATCGGAGAAGTTTGCTCTTATTAAGGATTATATTGATGGGTTTCCTTTTATAGTTACACATGATGATTTTGATGAATATAATATGAATGTGCTTGCTGCTCCCACTTGAAATTATTATGAAAGAGGAACTACATCTCCGCCTCTCTATGTTTCCAAAACAATAAAATTGCAAGAAACTGCTTATACTATGCATTGGCCTCTACTTGATGTGCATGAATTGATCTTTTATGACAAGCCGATGAATAGGAAGAGAGTTAGACTTCATCATTGCATGATATATGTTGCTTTGTGCTCACTACTAAATGCCAAATCATTGCTAATTAAAATTGGCTTTGATATACCTTGGGATCCGGGTGGATTCATTACTTGAGCACTATATGCCTAGCTTAATGAATTTAAAGAAAGCGCTGCTAGGGAGACAACCCAGGAGTTTTAGGGAGTCATTTATTTCTGTTGAGTGCTTTTATATAGTTTAAAAACAAAAAAAATATAGAGGGGACTTAAAACTTCACAAAAAGAAAAGCGAAAGTGAGAGAGACGAGCATTGTGAAAGTGGGGGACGTCCTTGAACTTTGTTCATGCCCATGGAAACTTTATGAATCTTAATTACAGAAACTTTTCAACAAAAATAGTTATCCCCTTGTACAAATCTGTTGTATTATAAAAATAATGTGCCAAGATTTGCATTTAGGATGATTAGATTGCTTGTTGGTATGTGCGGTGTAGAAACAGAAACTTTGGCTGTAGCGCGTGAATTTCCATTTTTTACTAGTGCATCGAAAGCTTCTAAAACTTTTTGCACTGTCTTGCTATACAAATTGTTTATTTCGTCCTAATTTGTCAGAATTTTTGGAGTACCATAAGTATGGTAGATGTTCAGATTTCTACAAATTGTCCTGTTTAAGACAGACTCTGTTTTTTTTTTTTGCATTGTTTTGCTTGTTTTGATGAAACTATTGATTCTATCAGTAATATAAGCCATGGAAAAGTTATATTATAGTAGCTACAATGCAAAAACAAAATATTAATTGGTTTGCAACAATACTTAGAGTAGTGATTTGCTTTATTATACTAACGGATCTTACCTAGTTTTTTGTTGAGTTTTGTGTGGATGAAGTGATCAAAGATTGAGGAGGTCTCGATGTGAGGAGAAGGAGGAGAGACAAGAGTTCAAGCTTGGGTATGCCCAAGGCACCCCCAAGTAAATATTCAAGGAGAATCAAGCATGCTTGGGTATTCCCCGGAAGGCATCCCATCTTTCTTCAACAAGTATCGGTATGTTTTTGTTTTTGTTTCGTTCATGTGATATGTGCAAATCTTGGAGCATCTTTTGTGCTTAGTTTCCATTTTTATTTTATGCACCATGCTGGTATGAGATAGTACATGGTTGGTTTATAGAATGCTCATTGCACTTCACTTATATCTTTTGAGTATGGCTTTGTAGAATGCTTCATGTGCGTCACTTATATCATTTGAAGTTTGGATTGCCTGTTTCTCTTCACATAGAAAATCGTTATTTGTAGAATGCTCTTTTGCTTCACTTATATTTATTAGAGCATAATCTTTTGTAGAAAGAATTAAACTGTCATGCTTCACTTATATCTATTTAGAGATTCAACAGGAATTGGTCATTTGCATGGTTAGTCATGAAATCCTACATAAAACTTATGGATCACTGAATATGATATGTTTGATTCCTTGCAATAGTTTTGCGATATAGGGATGATAATATATGGGAGGTACTAGTAAACAGTTGTGGTTAGTAGGAATATTGGTGTTAAGATTTGTGATTCCCGAAGCATGCATGTATAGTCTCTCGTTATGCTATGAAGTTGGAGCATGATTTATTATTGATTGTCTTTGTTATGATTGGCGGTCAGGGACGAGCGATGGCCTTTTCCTACCAATATATCCCCCTAGGGGCATGAGTAGTAGTACTTTGCTTCGAGGGCTAATAAACTTTTGCAATAAGTATATGAGTTCTTTATGACTAATGTGAGTCCATGGATTATACGCACTCTTACCCTTCCGCAATTTGCTAGCCACTAAGGTACCGTGCATTGCCCTTTCTCACCTCCAGACGTGGTGCAAACTTCGCTAGTGCATCCAAACCCCGTGATATGATATGCTCTATCACACATAAGCCTTATTATATCTTCCTTAAAACAGCCACCGCACCTACCTATTATGGCTTTTCCATGGCCATTCTGAGATATATTGCCAGGTAACTTCCATCGTTTCCGTTTGATGACTTGAGCATCCATTGTCATATTGCTTTGCATAATCATATAGATGACATAGTAGTTGTGGCTCAGCCGCCGTGCATCATTTTTCATACATGTTATGCTAGGTCATTGCACATCCTGGTACACTCACTACAGCAGGAAGCCGCTGACGCGACACTACGATCAGAGACCCTTCGACAAACTGTGTGTGATGCAATAATCACAAACGGTGGTGTCAGAGAACCGTCAAAAATGCCTAAAACGTTTGCGATGATGGATGCATCAAACACGGTTCAGATTTTAGTTGCGTGTGCGATGCAGGGCATATGGTTCAGTTCAGTTAACTGTTTGCGATGAGGAGGAACAAAAGAAACGGGCAGCCAGATGAAGGCATGTGCAATACACAACATACAGTTCACTCGGATGAACTATTTGTGATGAGGAGGAACAATAGAAACGAAAAACTAGATAAAGGTGTGTGCGATTGAGGGCATACGCTTCAGAAGGATTTACTCTTTGTGATTACGCAATAGAACAGAAACGGTCAGCCAGATCAAACATGTGTGCGATTGACAACATACACTTTACACGGATGAGCTGTTTGCGATTAGCCACAACAAACAGAAACAGTTAGACAAATCAACGTGTGCGCGCTAGAAGGGCACACATTCTAATTAAAAAAAGCGTGCGATGGTAATAACGAGCGCGCACGATTCTTGGAATAAGATGTGTGATGACTTTGCCGATTGCGGTGCACCAAACACCACGTACGTGGCCGAGAAAGTGTGCCCACGTTACGCCGTCCGGGAATAGTGCCGCACTTAGAAATTATAGAATGGTCAATAAATTTTGGGCCTGCGTCCCGTCACCTTCCAAATTGCAAAACTGTTCACACCTATCAAAACCTAAACGGTTTCCCACTTAGGAGCGTATTAGTACTCGGTTATAAATAGTGTACTATGCCAAGATGACTGCACATTCCTTCCTCACCTTCTCATCCACAAAAGCAAACAAGTCATTCAGCATCGTTCTCTTGCGTCTGCCATGGCCAGATTGAGTTCTCGGTCCAGAGATTACCACCACGGAGAGGCGAGCATGGAAGCGGAAGCATGACAGATGTCCCGCTTAGCCGCGAAAGCAGCTGACATGTCCCGCCGTGCCACCGAAGCAGCACGGAGGTCTCGCCGTGCCGCCGAAGCAGCATGAAGGTCCCACCGCGCCATCGATGCAACAGACTGGTCCAGTCACGCCGCGGAAGCAGCAGAGATGTCCTACTGCGCCGTGAATGCAGCAGAGATGTCCTCCTGCACGGCGGCAGCCTCAGAAAATCTCTTGCGGGCAGACGAGGACTCTTACAGGCGCCTGCATGCGATCATCCATAGCCAGATGGATCAGATCTCCAGCTGGATGAAGCTGCAGGATGAGTTGAATGCCTCATTTGAACAACTCCGGGCTGACCACGACCTGCTGAGGGCGAAGATCGCCGGAAAGGCGGAGCAGGCGAAGGAGACCGCTGTCTTGTTGAAGAGGACGGGCGTCATTGTCAAGAAACTTATGGACGAGAATTCCATGCTCCGCATTGAGCGCTAAAGGCTGGTGGAGGAATCCGCGGTTGCTTCCAAGTAGCATATTAAGGACATGAAACTAATGAAAGAGATCACCACCGCTCGCGGCGAGAACTATTCTCCGCGACCAACAGCGCATCAAGAAAGTAGAGATCAGCGAGCCAGATCGTTGTATGCGTCTTCCTTCTTCTTTTGCCCTTGTGTATTTCGGGCGTAGCCGCATGTGGCTTTTTTAGTTATCTTCCTAGATATGTAAGACAATTATTATCCACTGTCATCGTCCTTATATTCATCATGCTTGCTATAAGTCACAGTCGATGCTATACAGGTCCGTCTGATCTTACATCAAGATCCATGCAAAACTATCTTTTCAGATTTTCACTTTTCTCTCTTAAATCTCAGTCCAGTGAGACATAGCCACACCGTGAAACAGGGGCTCGGGCGCCATTAATGAAGACGTTGGGAGGGAGGTGCATGGAGGATAGAGATCAAAGGGATCTCCTCCCGATGAGCATGCGCAGGGGTCTGATCGCAGCCTCCCGTACTCAAATAGCTACCCGGCATGGCACCTCCTAGCCAATAAAAAAAGGGACGTGTAGCGACACGTATTGGTAAGTAGAACACCAACGGTTTCAATAATAGTTGTTTTTCCGATTTGTAACATGACAGCACTTGTTCCAGAATGACTTCATTGATTTTTAATGTGTGCGCCTTCGCAAATCGGACAAAAAAATGACCACAGCATGTTGGTGCCAATGTCATGACACCATGCCAAGTTTCATGATTTTCACGCGTGTGTTGGATATACAGGAATTAAAAAATGAAGTTTCTCAATCTTTTCGGCCGAGTCACGACGCCCAGATATTTGAATTTCATTCTCATTTCTTGCATGGGACCTAGAAATTCATCCAAGGACACACATATGATTTTTCAACCAACTTTGGTGCACTGGAGCATGTGCTTGTAGTTCAAATTTGAATTATGCACATTAAATGCCCAGAAGTACAATTAATGTACAAAAATGGCCAAACAAACCCGGAATAATTTCAAAATTTAGCATACTTCTATTTGGTCTAATCTACCTGTGTACACAAATTAAGGCGGGAGAAGCCAATACGTGTACTTATGTCATTTCGCACACGGAGGTGACACGTTCCCTCTCAGAATTATGAGCCTTCTTGAGAGAAGCTCCGGTTTGCAAGCATCTTATACCAAAGCCTGTCCCAGTTCGGCCAAAAAAATTACCGCAGCATGTTGGTGCCATGTCATGACACCATGCCAAGTTTCATGATTTTTAGGCGTGTTTTGGATTTACATGAATTAAAAAACCAAGTTTCTCGATCTTTTCTACTGAGTCACGATGCCCAGATGTTTGAATTTCATTCCCATTTCTTGCATGGGACCTAGAAATTCACCCAAGGACACACATGTGATTTTTCAACCAACTTTGGTGCACTGGAGCATGTGCTTGTATTTCAAATTTGAATTATGCACATTAAATGCCCAAATATTCAATAATGTATAAAAAAGGCCAAACGAACCCGGAATTAATGTATACAAAAATGAAATACATGCTTGGAAAACATGACGCCTGGCGTGGTGCCATGGTTTGGCCTCACAGTGCCCTGGTAAAAAATTTAGAATGTTTTCCTTATGTCGTCATGCACGCCTTTCACAAATCAAACCATCACCGAGGAAGTTCCATGGCTTCGAGGGGGAAATCACCAAGATTGAAGGGGGGTCCAAATTGCGTTTATCCTTTGTCCATGAGTTTTTTTTCTATGATAAACATACACCCTGCAAATCACCACATTCATATTTGACACATTCCCGTGTTTGTTTACCATATTTAGGGGATTATTTGCATTCTCTAGCCATTAATGCAAATAATTCAAATTCAAACAATTCATGCATGAAAAGGTGCACAAGAACGGTCTGGAAAACCATCGTCATGCCATTTAGTAAATTGTCATGCCTTTTACAAGGAATGGACAGATATTTCAAGGAAATGTGTGGCAATAGCCAACCACAAATGTTTGTTTATTTGGTTTTCAACTATAGAAAAAAATGAAATAAATGATTGAAAAACATGACACCTGGTATGGTGCCATGGTACGCCCTCACCATGCCCTGGTGAAAATTTGAGAAGGTTTGGCTTATGTCATCATGGATGCCCTTCATAAATCGAACCATTGCCGGGGAAGTTCCATGCTTTCGAGAGGGAAATCACCAAGATTGAAGGGGAATCCAAATTTTCTTTGTTTTTTGCCCTGGAGTTTTTTTTTCTACGAAGAACATACACCCTGCAAATCACCGTGTTCAAATTTGGCATTTTTGCGGGCTCATTTACCATATTGAAGGGATTATGTACATTTTCTAGGCATTTGGCGCATATAAATCAAATCCAGCTACAGTTGCACGGATGTGACGTGAGGATCGTGGATTGCAGTTCGATCGCGGTGCATCCTACGATGCACACACGCAATCCACGTGGCTTGGGTTCGAGCCAATCATAACACGCAACACACAATAGCCTCAGCACACACTGTTTCCGGAAGCGACCGAAATGAACCGTTTGCAATAATGAACGAGAAAAATTGTAAGGGAAGCCAAATTTCCTTTGTCATTTGTTGTTGAGCTCTTAAAAACCACTGCACTATACGGCTGCCCGGCCCCTCCATCCCAGAGCTCTCTCTCCAAGCGTCGTTCATGGCACCGCGGCGCACAGTAACCGGTAAGGAAGTGATGGCATCCCGTCGCGCCGCGTTCCTTGCCGCCCGCGACCACACACATGGTAAGGAAGCGACGACATCTCGCCGTGCCGAATTCATCGCTGCCAGCGGCCACATAGTTATGTGGGCGGACTTTGAGGCTGCCATGGCCGAATGGGCGGTGGATCTACAGGTGGCCAAAGCCGCACGGGAGGATCAGAAAAGGCAAAAAGCAGTCAAGAAAAGAGAGTCCCGCCACCGCAAGAAAGAAGAGGTCGCATGCCATGATTACGAGAGCTTGGCAGAGATCGAAGCACGGTTGGCTGCCGCCTACAAGGCTGGGAAGGAGAACGCCGGTGTCTGGCCAGCATGCCATGATGGCAGCATGTGAGAAGTAGTTTAAGTTTGTAGTACTAGAGCAAATTACTAGTAGTACTTTAAGTTTGTAGTATTAACATACAATGAGCATCCTTTGAGGGCTTTGAGCGTTGATTAGCATGTGTGACCATGTGCGCTTTCTTGCGTTAATCATTAGAAGATCACAAAACACATGGTTTCTATGTCGTACCCGTGTGCATTTTTTTGCTTGACCGAAAAAATCGACTACACGTGTACATTTTTTTGGAGACGGGAACTGCCAATTTCCTGTTTTCTCACACACGAGTATTTTATGCGCTTCGTCTGTGTTGTGTGTTTCTCCCGCCCAAGTTTTAAGTTTCACAGCGAAATTTTCATTAGGCGCGTGATTTATCAGAATTTATTCCTCCAACCACATCCCCACCCATCAAATTTCCTCAGTATCCCCCACCTCCCCCTACCCCCCACGCCCCCCGCGCCTGCCCGTACCGATAGCTCAAACCGCCACCGCCGCAACCACAGCTTCAACCACATCTACGTTCTGCTCGGATCCAGTCAGGTAACCCATCGATCTCTATCATGGCCCCGGCCTGATTGCTTAAATGGCACCGGCGAAACATCCTCATGCCTCCAAATCCCCATCGTCCCTACCTCCAGAGCATCGCCGTGCAAGCCCAACCACATATCACATGGAGGTCGAGGAGCTGAAGACAGCCCATGGCGCGATGGCCGTTGTGCGTGTTGACCCGGAGGAACACCTCGCCTCCACCGCCGCCGACATGGTGCAGGCTCTGGCCCAGAAGAAGTGCCCTGGTGACTACACCCCAGGACTTAACAGGTATGACCTGACCAGCTAAATCTTACCAATACCACTTGCAATGGCTATGTTCTGTATGGTTGATGTATTAAGCATGTTTGTGCCTTGTTTATTTCACTACTGCACACTGTGTGATGTTCAAGTATTAACTGTTCAGTTCAGTTTCACCAATACCAACAACAAACTTTGCCACCATGATACTCCCCGCAATGAAGATATACTAGAGATGCTGCCCATTTCCTATTTTTGGTGGATGCTAACCCTGTTGTACTTAACATGCCTATCCATGTACTTATGGAGGGCCATAACGGGCGATGCTATTGTTTGCCGTCGAGGTTAGCCGCATCCCATGTCTTATGGTATTTTACATCATTTGTGTAATTGCAGTTTGGTTCTAACATTTACTTGCTTCTTGTAGGTACACATGTCGGGGGCACTGATCCACGCTTCGACCTAGAAGAAGAGCTTGCCTCCGCTGCTGCTGACTTTGGGCGGGCTCTGGCCAAGATGAAGTGCCCCAGCAACTACCTCTCGGGACTTACCAAGTATGAACTCACCAGTTCAATCTTACCAATACCAGTTGCAATTAATGGCTATGTTTTGTATGGTCGATGTCTTAAGCATATTGTAGTAAACATACCTAACATGTTTTAGCTAGCCCCCCTACATTTTTATAGACAACTGGGCCATTATATTGTCTGGCAGCACCTGCCTTGTGATGTTTAACTCTGCCAATTGCATTTTTATCAGTACCGGTTTCAATGGCCATTAGGCATGTTGCAATTAACAGTTGTATCCCTTTTCTATCGTGCTACTCTTTCGCAATGAAGATATCACTACAGATGTTGCCGTTTTATTACCATTTGCTATTTTTGGTGGATGTTAACCCTGTTGTAGTTAACATTGGCTTTCCATATACTTACACAGGGCTACAATGGGGGATGCTGTTGTTTACCGTCGAGGTTAGCTGCATCCCATGTCTTATACACATTCTATTTCTAAATTTAAGTATTTTTAGAGATTCCAATATAGACTACATAAGGAGCAAAATGAGTGAATCTAGATTCTAATCTAAACTATATCTATAATTCTATATACATCCATATGTAGTTCATATTGAAATCTCTAAAAATACTTGTACTTAGGAATGTAGGTAGTTGTATTTTACATCATTTGTGCAATCTCATTTAGCTTCTAACATTTACTTGTTGCTTGTAGGTATGTATATGAGCGGTACTGATCCACTCTTTGATCCCTTTTGCGTATGGGGCAATGAGATATTCATGAACAAGCGTCAAGTGAGGAAACTAAAAAAGATTGTTAGGAAAAAGAAATGGGTGATGGGAATTAAGCTCTTTATTTACACTTTGTCCAAGACATCAGTGAACTTTAGGATGGTAAGTAATCTGCTGCCTTTTCCCCCTGCCCACAACAAGTTACTCTATTAGACCTCATGATCTGATATTTTTCTCTTTTCAGTGGTTTTCGAAGTACATGACCGGAGTGGAGGCAACTAAGGTTAACGTATATAATTCATGCTACCATGATAATGCTTTAGAAGTCAACCTGAAGGCGGTGAAGGATGAGCGGGCGATCGTCACAAGGGTTTGGACAAAAGTTGTTCGTGCCTATGGCATGCAGGAAGGCACATTATGGGCATTGCGCTTCTTCAACAACATCGGTAGTCAAAATGATTTACACTTGTCCCTTCACCTTTATTGCCTGTAAATATTGTGGTTCATCATAGTTAAGTGTTGTCTAATCCTGTCATTACTGAACATATTGTATTGACATTTTTATTTATGGATTCGTTGTTGAACCATTGTGCTGAGCATTTGAATTGCATGTTTCATATTTAAAAAATTCCAATTGGAATAATAAATTACAGCCAAAAAAATTCTACAGGAGCGAATAAAATAATGTGCACACGATTAGAAGGAAAACAGCGTGTGCGATGGAAAAAGAAATAGATGGTTCTTTGATGTGAAACGTTTGCGATGCCCTTCAGACGCACACACAGTTTCGTCTCATATGCGTGTGTGATTCATGGTAATATGGTAAACGTTCCAAACCAGTGTGCGTGTGTGATAGGAATACCAATCGCACACAGTTACGAAAATGTACACGTTGGCGTTAGTAGAGGCACCACACACATTTTACATTCTTGAACCGTGTGCGATAACGTACCTATCACAAACATATCGGCAGATTAAATGTTGATGTCCACCTTTTTCACATGACTATAGCGGCCTAATCGTTCGGGATGTACATAAGAACGGAAACATACTCCTTGGATTGACTGTGTGTGATATACATATGAACGGAAATATTTTTCTGGGATTCACCGTGTGTGATGTACATACGAACGGAAACAATTGAGTTTCCATGCCTCGCCCGATCGCACACGAGCCAGCTTGTGTGCCAACAGAGCCTATCCCCGATGGTTTCTAGGTCGTGTAGGAAGGACCCTCCTATCGCTCACACTCACTTGGCGACGGTTCTAAATGCCGTTGCGGAAATGGGCTTAAAACTGTTTGTATAGCACTGACACGTACCAGTGAATGCCAGAGGCATTCATATAGAGTCATATTTTGTTCTAGGTATCAAGTTATAATTTTTATTTCTTTTGAGTTATAAATAAATAGAAGTGTGATGATCATCATCTATTATATACATAAAACAGAAGTCAAATAAGCCATCATGTTCATCTACATATGCTAATATTTTTTACACCGTTTGATTAGAATAATAACGGCTGATATTAATAGATTTTACGTAACATCGTAAAATATATGTAGCAATAGTATTGGACTTCCATGTTGTCACGTTATACGCATAAGGTGCGTGAATGGAAAGATGCATTAGTCAAAATTGAGAACGAAAAAAACGCAACAGACTAGTCACGGTATAATCCGGATGCGATGTCCTGGGAGGGCAGGTCATGCGCGTACGCAAAGATCAATTCCTATGCATTACAGCCTAGAGCAGCACATGGACATGGAAACTATTTAATACTTCTACTTTTCAGAAAAAGTTACTATACAATTGCTTGATTTCTGATGACTACACGTACATGGAAGTTTAGAACGATAGTCCAGAGGCCAAGCGTACAAAATGCATGTCCAGAGGTCCATCGAATCAAAATCATACGACGCCCAGCGAATCAAAATCGCACCATATCCATGGATCCACCTTTACCTCGAGAGAAACCATCTCTGTCGTGTTGCTTGGCTCAGATGATAACCAGGGCGGCAATCTCATCTCAGCAATCACATTTAATATATTAATCATCCGACCGAAACAATAATGGCTGAGATTCAAAAGTTTTTACGTAACATATTAATATGTGCATGCCAACATAACAGACCATCATCTAGAAAATAGAAAAAGGCTCAACTAAAAAAAGCTACCAAAAATTATGTCCATGTACGTGCACGCACACCGTAACTTTTCTTGCTGACACGTAGCATATAAAAGTAGTACCAATTGTAGACCGGACTCAAACGCCATGAACAGGAGACAGAAGCAATCAAAGCTCTCTCTCTCTTTCCTAAAAAAACAAACTTCCCAAAGCCGTATCCTACTAGGACACCTCCTCCATCGAAGAGATATCTGGACTAGCATTTGTAGTTTTTTTTTACTCCAGTGCTGGCCGTACCTGCAACCTCTCCATAGCTGCTGCTCCAAGCACGACTCAGCACGATCCCTGTATCACCACATTTCCACTCTTTTTTCACATGGCTGATTTGCTTCTCAGCTTTGTTTAGAATTTTGTCAATGTTGCAATCTATCCGAAAAGTCTCAACACTCCAATCGTGAGTTCATTCCTTCCAAGCTCTAAAATCTTCTCAACTCCATGTATATATGTGTGCTGATTCATAGTCTATTTAAGTGTTATCATGCCCAGAATACAAGAGCTATGATTAGGCCAGCCAATTAAGGTGCTATAACAGACTGGTGGCGCAGTGCTTCACCATCCTGGACATGAATCCACCGCCTGCTGTAGTGACCCGAACTCAACATGCAAGTAAACCCAAAGACGACTTACATGATCTGTTCCTCAACCCATAGAATTTCATATAGAACCCCTTGTGCTTCAAAGTAGCACCATGTTTTTCATATGGAGAGTCTCCTATGTTGTTACATTCATATACTAGTGGGAATGTTTCATTATAGGATTAGATGCACTCCCACTTAGTTTCCATGTTGAGCTTTCATACACTTATAGCTCTTAGTGCATTCATTGCATTGCAATCCCTACTCCTCGTATTGATATCAATTAATGGGCATCTCCATAGCCCGTTGGTTAGCCGCGTCGATGTGAGACTTTCTTACATTTTTGTCTTCTATTTATTTACCCCTATCTCATACTCTATTCCACCTATAGTGCTATATACATGGCTTGCGCTCATGTATTGCGTGAGGGTTGAAAAAGCTAAAGCGCGTTAAAAAGTATGAACCAATTGTTTGGCTTGTCATCGGGGTTGTGTATGATAAATACTTTGTGTTAAGAAGACAGAGCATGACAAGACTATATGATTTTGAGGGATAGCTTTCTTTAGCATTGATATTTTGAAAGACATGATTGTTTGTTGGGATGCCTGAGTATTGATGTCTTTATGTCAAATTATAGACTATTGCTTTGATTCACTTATGTCTTAATATTCATGTCATGATTAGATATATGATCAAGTTTATGCTAGGTAGCATTCCACATCAAAAATTATCTTTTTTATCATTTACCTACTCGAGGACGAGCAGAAATTAAGCTTGGGGATGCTGACACGTCTCCACCGTATCTACAATTTTTGATTGTTTCATGCCAATATTATACGACTTTCACCTACTTTTGGCAACATTTTTATATGATTTATTGGACTAGCCTATTAATTCACTGCCCAGTGCTAGTTCCTATTTGTTGCATGTTTTTTGTATCGCAGAAAATCCATATCAAACGAAGTCCAAATGCAATAAAAATTTACAGAGAATTATTTTGGAATATATGTGATTTTTCGGACTTGGAATCAACACAAACGGAGGCCCACACAGCCCACAAGACACCAGGACGCGCCCTAGGTGCCAGGCGCGTGGAGGTGGGTTATGCTCACCTCGTACGTCGGTTGGAGCTCTACTCCGGGCGCAAGGAAGCTTATATCTGAAAAAAATCATGTTAAGATCTTAGCTCAATCGGAGTTAGGGATCTCCCAGAATAAAAGAAACTATTTTCTGCCAGATCTGGGGAACGCAAAATAGAAGAGAACAGAGAGGGAGATCCAATCTCGGAGGGGCTCCCGCCCTCTGCCTCCATGGAGGCCATGGACCAGAAGGGTAACTCTCCTCCCATCTAGGGGGAGTCCAAGGAAGAAGAATAAGGAGGGGGCTCTCTCCCCCTCTCTCTCGGTGGCGCCAGAACACCGCCGGGGCAACGATCGTGATGACGATCTACATCAACAATCTTCCTACCGGCAACACCAAATTTCTCCCCCTCTATGCAGCCATGTAACACCCCTTCTCCCTGTTGTAATCTCTAGTTAAACATGGGGCTCAACTCTGTATATTATTTCCCAATGATCTATGGCTAACCTATGATGTTTGAGTAGATCCGTTTTGTCCTATGGGTTAATTGTGATCTTCGTTGGTACAATTGTATATTTTATTTATTGTGCTGTCCTATGGTGCCCGCTATAGGGTGTTGCAATATGGTCATGGTTCGCTTATGGTGGGTTGCGAGAGTGACAAAAGCTTAAACCTGAGTAAGTGGGGGTATGACGTATGGTAGTAAAGAGGACTTGATACTTAATGATATGGTTGGGTTTCACGAACTTAATGATGTTTAGTATTTGTGGATTCTTGCTAGGGGTCCAACCATAAGTGCATCTGATCCAAGTAGAGGAAGTATGTTAGCTCATGCCTCTCTCTCACATAAAATTGCAAGAATGATTACCGGTACTTGTTATTGATTGCCTAGGGACAACTGACTTTCTTATTGACAAAATCTATCCACTTTTATTATCTTGCAATTTATTCATAGTTTTATTCTCGCAAAGTACTTCTAGTTTTATTCTTGTTCTAGGTAAAGCAATTGTCAAGTACGCTTAGAGTTGTAGCGGTGGTCGATAGAACTTGAGGGAATATTTGTTCTACCTTAGCTCATCGTTGTGTTCGACACTCTTCTTTATCGAAGAAGTCTACAAATGATCCCCTATACTTGTGGGTTATCAGTGTGTCATGTCTCTTTTTGTCATTGAGATTGAGCACCAGAAGATCAAACCCATCATAAAGCACTTCTTCCCATTGCAAGAAAAATCAATCTAGTTGGCCAAACCAAACCAAAGTTTCGGAGAAGAAATACGAGGCTATAAAGATCATGCATAAAATAGTTTAGCAAAGACTCAAATAATATTCATGGATAGATCTGATCATAAACTCACAATTCATTGAATCCCAACAAACACACCGCAAAAAGTCATTACATCAAATAGATCTCCAAGAACATCGAGTAGAACATTGTATTGAAGATCAAAAAGAGAGAAGAAGCCATCTAGATACTACCTACAGACCCGTAGGTTTGCAGTAAACTACTCACGCATCATCGGATGGGCAAGGGTGATGATGAAGAACCCCTCCATGATCTTTGCCCCCTCAAGTAGAGTGCCGAAAAAGGCCTCTAGATAGGATCTTGTGGTCCTGAACTTGCGGCGGCTGGAATTGTGTTTCGTCGACTCTCCTATGGTTTTTGGCATTTTAGAGTATTTATAGAGCTTAAGGTCGGTGGAAAAACCTCTCGTGGGCCCCACTACCCACTAGGGCACGCTTGGAGCCTCTGGCACACCCTGGTGCCTAGTGGGCCCCATGGGCTTCCTCTTGTACACTTCCTTAACCTCCTGGGTGTCTTCTGGGCAGAAAAAATCTCCAAAAAGTTTCGAGGCATTTCGACTCCATTTGGTATTGATTTTCTGGAAAGTAAAAAACAAGCAAAAAACAACATCTGGCACTACGTACTATGTCAATAGGTTAGTCCCAAAAAATGATATAAAGTTTCTAATAAATGAGTATAAAACATCAAATAATGATACTTTAATATACCATGGAACAATCAAAAATATAAATATGTTGGAGACGTATCAGCATCCCCAAGCTTAATTCCTGCTCGTCCTTGAGTAGGTAAATGGTAAAATAGAAGTTTTGATCTGGAATGCTACCCATGATATTCATCACATATTCTTTTGTTTTATAGCATGGACATTTGGAATTTAGATGATTCAAAGCAATAGTCTATAATTTTACATGAAGACCTTAATACTCAAGCATATCAACAAGCAACCATGTCTTTCAAAATATCAACACTAAAGAAAGTTATTCCTAGCCCATTATGCTCAATCATTGATCCATTCATGAAACACACTCAAATATTAGCCACATCCAATGCATAAGTATGATAATAGTGTTCCCTTTATGGTGTTTCATATGAGAAGATGGAGACTCAAATAAAAATAAAATTTCATAAAGTAAATAGATAGGCCCTTCGTAGAGGGAAATAGAGACTTGTTGAGGTGCCAGAGATCAAAGCTTAAATTGAGAGATAAATTGGTTTGAGAGGCATGCTTGTTCCGTCAACGAAAACGACCGAGAATTCCCATGTTCCCAAATGTAGAATAAAGTTTATTCTTTTTTCCACCATTCTTTCACAATCCATGCCTAGCCGTATCCACGGGTGCCTTCCATACCAACACTTTCCAAGGAATTTATTATTTGATAACATAAAGTAAATTTATTTTCATTTCAGTATTGGGCATCCCTATTACCTGCCACACTCTCGTGCAATGACAAGTGAATAGACACTCATCATGATTATATAATATCTAGCATGGAAAATATTGGCCACCCCCTGCCACTTCATGAGCGATACGAGCACACAAAAAGGAAATTCATTTTGAAAATTGGAGTTGGCACATACAAATTTACTTGGAACGACATGGAAATACCACATATAGGTAGGTATGGTGGACTCATTTGGCACAACTTGGTTTAAGGAGTTTGGATGCACAAGTAGTATCTCCGCTTAGTACAAGGAAAGTCTAGCAAATAGATTGAGAAGCAACCAAGCAAAAAACAAAGACTCACATAAATGAGCATTGAACATAACTAAATATTGAATAATGCACCACAAGTAGGATGTAACTTCATTGCATAACTATTGACTTTCGTGCTTGCATAGGGAATCACAAACCTTTTCTTACTATAAAGAGTAGTGTAAAACTCCACTCCAACTTTTATTAAATAATTAAAAAAGATGAAAAAAAAATAAAACAAAAAACATAATAGTCTGTCTGATAGGCTTGAGTTAAGCCCAAAAGAAGTTAGAACAAAACAACAAAATATGAAGAAAAAAAGAGAGAAATCGAAAAAAATACTAGGAATGGAAGATAAAATAAAAAAGGAAACAAAAAACTAGTCTACACCTAAAAATTACAAGATGGACTCCAGCCAAGCTGAGAATTGGTGAACATGTTTTCTCTTCATCCAGAATTTTAATAGCTTAAGCTCCTCCAAGAAAATAAATTTCCAGCCCTGAAATGAAGGATTTATATTTTCAAAGCTGTTATTGTTCCTGGATATCCATATAGCCCAAGACCCTAGAATGATAATCTCCATGAAGAAAGGGTAAGTGAGTTTGTCTTTTAGATCTTGATAAGCTTCTAATACTGACAAATTATGTGTTCTTGTGGGGCAGATAAAATCCCAGCATTGAATGGCAAAAGGGCAGCCCCAAAAAAGATGGTGTAATGTTTCTTCCCGCTGACAGCCCCTAACTGCACAGTTGTATGCTTCAAGCTCAAAGCTTTTTCTTATCAACAAATTCCTTGTGTTGACTCTATCATGCAACAACATCCAAAAAACTCTTTGAGTTTTGGTTGGCAAGAGGTCTTCCAGATCTAACTGAAGTGTGGTGGAGTTTGTTTATGTCCAATCAGCACATTGTAAGCTTTAATTGAACAGTAGAATTCATTTCCCCATATATAGCTCCATGTGTCCACTGAGTCCAAGTATTCAGATTGTCTTAAGGTGATACATATATTTTCCATTTCCAAAAATTCCTCATATGCTTGGGTTGTAAATGGGAGGTGAAATAAGTCTTGAAGGCATTCAGTGGTAATTACTTGATTGACATTGATGTTTGGATTTCTAGCAAATGTGTGAAGATGGTGGAACTTGTGTTTCATAACAAATTGATGCCAGAAGTCATCCGAGAATAAAGCACTTTTCCCATCCCCCACATTACATCTGGCTATGGCTTTGAACTAATTAATGAGTGACGCACATATTCTTACTAAAGCATAATTCTCACTAGCATGACTCACATATTACAATCTCCATATCACAAAAGTGTTAAAAGGAATCAACTTTTGATATCCAATGATTTTCAAGATAGTTTTATTATCCCTCTCGAATATCTATCACTTTGGGACTAATTTCATATATTAGCATTGCTTACAACAAGCTCTCAAACAAATTTAAGTGAACAACAAGAGCACAAATATTTCTTCAATTTCATCTCTCAAAATAGTATAAGTGAAGCATGAGAGGATATTGCTTTAAAATTAAACAACTACCATGCTCAAAAAAATATAAGTGAAGTACTAGAGCAATTCCATAGCTCAAAAAATTGAAGTGAAGCACATAGAGCAATTCTAACAAATCATAACATCATTATGGCTTTCTCAAATAGGTGTGTCCAGCAAGGATGATTGTGGCAAACTAAAAAGCAAAACAGGCAAAGAATCATATAATATAGGACGCTCCAAGGAAAACACATGATATGTGACGAATACAAATATAGCTCCAAGTAAAGTTACAGATGGTCGTTAGAAGAAAGAGGGGGTGCCTTCTGAGGAATCCCCAAGATTAGTTTATTGGTACTCCTTGAATATTACCTTGGGGTGCCATGGGCATCCCCAAGCTTAGGATATTTTCACTCCTTATTCCTTAATCCATCGTGATCTCGCCCAAAACTTGAAAACTTCAATCACACAAAACTTAACAAAACCTTCATGAGATCCATTAGTATAATAAAGCAAATCACCACTCTAAGCAATTGCAAACCCATTCATATATTATTATTGCATTATACCTACTGTATTCTAACTTTACCATGGCTTATACCCCTCGACACAATCCATAGATTCATCAAAATAAGAACACAATGTAACAAAAACAGAATTTATCAAAAATAGAACAGTCTATAGTAATCAGGACTTTAACCATACTTCTGTAAATCCTAAAATTCTAAAAAATAGGAAAATGTAGGTAATTTGTATATCAGTCATGTGTAAAAAACTCAGGATTTGATGTGCTCTAATGAATTTTAACAATTCTGTTACTAGACGCAAAAGTTTCTGTTTTTTAACAGGATCAAATGAACTATCACCCAACATGATCCTAAAGGCTTTACTTGGCACAAACACTAACTAAAACATAAAAGACACAATCATAACAGAAGTATAATTACATATTTATTGAAGAACAGAAGGAAAACCGAAAAACTCAAAGTTAAATATTGGGTTGCCTCCCAACAAGCGCTATTGTTTTACGGCCCTAGCTAGGCATAATGCATTGATTCAAGTATTATCTTGTTTAGTTTTTGCTCCATAGGTTGCCCTCATGATTGATTCATATGGTGTCTTAATTCTAGTTCTAGGGGAGTGTTCCATACCCTTTCTCAAAGGAAACTGAAATTTAATATTCCCTTCTTTCATATCAATCACAACACCTATAGTTCGTAAAATGGTCTACCGAGTACGATGGGACAAGACGGATTGCAATTAATTTCAAGAACAATAAAATCTATGGGCACCTAGTTCTTATTTACAGGAATAATAACATCATTAACTCTTCCCTAAGGCTTTTTGATAGTAGAACCCGCAAAGTGCAAATTAAGAGAACACTCTTCAATTAGTAAAACCAAGCACATCATATAGAGATTTCGGAATTGTGGAACACTGTTGGATGTCGGGTTCTGGCAAAACCCTTAAGGTTCGAACACTTGGGTGCACACAAAGATCTCCTCCTACCGGATCTCGCTCTCAGCCTCGCCGCGATCCCTAAGCTAGATCCATGAACTCACAGCACAAGAGACACAAGATTTATACAGGTTCGGACCACCATTGTGGTGTAATACCCTACTCCTGTGTGTGGTGGTGGATTGCCTCTTGGGCTGATGATGAACAGTACAGAGGAAGAACATCCTCGCGAGGAGACATGTTCTTGAGGTGGTGTGGTGTGCGGATGAGCTTCCCTTCGTTCTGTCTACTGTGGTGGCTAGCTATTTATAGAGGCCCTAGTCCTCTTCCCAAATATTGAGCGGGAAGGGATCCAACAACGACCATTTTGGAAGGGGACAGCTAGTACAAGCTATGCTGACTAAAGGAGGTCTTCGCCTGCCAAAGGTGCTGGTGATGACACCGTCTTGGGCTCCACGGTGACCTCCATCCTACCGTCCTGCTAGTCTTGGTCTTGTTGCACCGATATGGAAACCTTTGCCTGATGCATTGGTACTCCGCATCTGCGCTTGCCCCCTTTACACCAAGGAGGAAACGAGGACACTACGCGAGCTGGCACCCGCCTGGTCATGATCGTCATGGCTTGCATCATGGGAACCTCACGAGGTATCCCTTGCCTTGATCTCTCCGCCTCCTCGCGAGCCTGCCTGGCGAGGCCACTCCTGAGGAGGCCTTGTGTCATCCGCCCCGTGAGGCTTGGCCCCTCGCGAGGGTCTTGAGTGTTGGGTTTCTGAAGACGGGCCGTACTGGGCCATTGGTTGAGCCACGCAGCAGGCCGCAGGCAGGCAAGTCTGGGGACCCCTGTTCCTAGAACGCCGACAGTAGCCCCCGGGCCCAAGGCGCGCTCGGACTTGGCTTAGCGGCGAAGCCAAAGGGCAAGTGCGGAGCACCGCGGGCCCCCAACAGCCTGCGGCCTTGGTCGACGTGTGGCGACTGATTGGATGTGGGTGTCTCCGCTTCCCCACATTGCCTCGGCAATTGGCCGACTGACAAAAGGCTGGCGCAGGGAACGCTTGCCTTCATTGCTCTCCTTCGTCTTGCTCCAGATCCCCTTCCTTCCTCCTTGCTTCCGAAATCTCCAGATCCGCTCCCCAGATCCGCTTCGACCCCTTTCATATCAGCGAGCGATGGCGCCCCACAAGATCAAGGCTGATGCACTGCTGGCTTGGTATTCACCGGCCCTGGATGCCCCCAATGTGTCGGAGAAGAACCTCGCCGGCACACGCCTAATGATGGTGGTGGAGGGCAGCGAGAGGGGGGAGACCGAACTCCAGGCTAGCTTCACCGAGCCGAAGGCTAAGGGGAGCACTTTCTACCCCTTCTTCACGAACACCATCATCGCAGGCCTGGTTTCTCCCTACTGCGACTTCTTCTACGCCATCCTTCGCCATTACAAGTTGTAGGCCCTTCACCATCACAACTCTGTTCTCCTCTTGTCGATTTTGGCCTACTATTGCGAGGCGCATGTTGGGGTGATGCCGTCCATGGCTCTGCTGTGCCACTTCTTCTCTCTCCGAATCAACGGAGACCACGCCTCGGCGTGCGCCAACTTCGTCGCGTACGACAAGGCCAACGTGATCTCGAAGGCTGGTAAGAGGGCTGAGAACTTCCAGAGCAAGTGGGTCATGGTGAATGCCAAGTGTGTCCACCCTCGGTTGATGCTGCCAACGGAAGCTCCCCAACCTGACGAAGGGTGGTCTCGTGCGAAGCTTGCTGATGATCGGGCGAAGTTGGTGCTGGAGAAGATGAACGCCGACTTGAAGCCGGGCAATGTGAAGGCGGCCAAGCTAACGGGGGCCACGCTCCTGAGGGAGTTCCTGACGTAGCGGGTGGCTCCACTTCAGGCGCACTCGCAACCCTTATGGACGCTTGGGGATGCAGACGACAAGCTCCGCCTGAATCCGGTGGCTCTGGCTGATGATGAACTAGCCTCAGCTCTTCGCCTCTTGGTTGGAGACGACCAGGAATGTCCGAAGGGGGCCCTGCCCCCTTGTTCCTCCGGGAGGACTGGGCATAGGTGGTGGCTGCTATGCCCACCTTTGATGGCCGCGGCCTGGTGCCGGCGGCACCTCCTGTGGCCCAAGGGGCAACGGCGCCGGGGGACGTGTCTTCAGGTGACTCCCATGGGGGAGGAGAGGAAGAAGAAGAAGAGGAGCGCGACTCGGAGGCGACCTTGGAGGGGATGGGGGAGACCTCTCACCCGTGCAGGGCCAACATCATCCGCACCTTTCCGGATGATGATGAGGCCGACGCCACGCGGGAGGAGGAGGATCCACCCGCGATCCCGACGAAGGACAGGTCGGCGCTGATCTCCCGAGAGGTTGCTTCTGCCCAGGCGCCGCCTAGAGCCGCCTCTAGCCCTTCTGCCGCGCCTTCTTCCGCTCCTGGACCTCTTGCAGCTGCGCCGCGGGCCACGAGGCTCTCGGGCTTCAAGCTCGGCAAGAGGGCGGTGAACTATGCCGCGGTTGACCAGTAAGTGTTCGTGCCCCATCTTGTTCTTGGTTATGCTGCCTGATCTTGACGTTTCCCGCCAGTTGGTTAGGCCGCCGCTTGCGGCGAAGAAGAGGAAGGGGACCCGGTGACTTCGTCTGGGGCAGACTCATCTGCCGCGGCCGCTCCTTCACCCGTGTGGAGGGGAGGCAACAGTGCTCGCACCTCCCCTGCCTGGTCGTCTTCGTGAGGCCTTGATAAGTGTCCTGATGGGGCGCCAGCCCCCATGGCCCCGCTGGCTCCCGAGGTGCCGACGCCCCATGCTGCTGCTGAGGTAGCCAAGGCTCAGGAGCCCCTAGTCTCCCGAGCCATGGTTACGCTGCCGCTTCCTCCTTCAGCGCCGCTGATTCTAGGTTCTTCTTCCTGCTCCGATGTCTTGGAGCGTGCCCTCTCCGGGATGGTCCAGCTGCAAGAAGACCTTAGGGCACCGACTCCCATCTGGTAGCCGGGCGCCTGGAGCTGGTTTCCGGCTGGCTTCATTCTTATACCTCTGTCCGAGCGGCGTTGAGGAGGGCCATGGCAGCTTCTGAGGAGGAGAAGCAAGCTGCTACCCAGGCCATAGCTGCTCGCAAGGTGGCATTAAAGGATGCCGCGGCCGCCCGGGACCGCTGCAAGGCACTGGAGGCCGAGCTGCAGGGTTTGCGGGATGAGCACGCCAAAGAAGCTCGCGACCGCCAGGTGAAGGAGGAGAAGATGAAGGCTCGAGAGGATGCCGTCAGGGACCGCGACGCCGAGCTAACGTGGCTGGCGGAGTCGCAGACCACTGAGCGCGGCTGGCTGGAGACGTTGGAGCAGAATTTGAGGATGGAGAGGGCCGAGCTGGACGCCAAGGCGAAGGTCCTGGCCGAGGACCGCTTGGCCTTCGCAGTCCTTGAGGAGAAGTCTCCCGCTGCACTGAAGACGCTCTACGAGAAGGGCTTGGAGAAGCCGCTGGTTGGCGTCGAGGACGGCCCCGCCCAGCTGCTTCCCTTCTTGGTCGAGGCGCTTGAGGAAGTCGTGAACGGTGTCGGCCCCATGGCTGAGGTAGAAGCTCACATCCTTTCTTCTACGACGCTGACGTGCGTCTTCAGACACCTCCACCTTCGCAACCCTGACGCCAATCTCGATGAGCTGCTGGAGCCCGTGGACAACAAGCGCTTCACCGCTGCTGCTGAAGCCATGAAGAGCTAGGTGAAGGCCTTGCGGGGGAAGTTCTGCGCCTTCGCTCCTGCGCCCACGGTAGACAGTGCTGCTGATCCTGTGGCCCCGAGTGGCGCCACCACGAGGGTGGAGTTTCTGGCAGGCGACGGCGATGTCCAAGGGTGACGGCTTATTTCCTGCTTAATTCCTACAACATGCACCATGCCTCGTGGAGGCATTTAAACTTGCGTTTGGTATTGTGAAGACAATTATGGTTTGTAATATTTGTTCCGGGATTTGTTTCAAGATTTTGCGGTTTCCTTCCTATTTGCTTTATGTTCTACGTCGGCAGAGCCCGGCCCCGCGCATACCTCAACCGCCCTTGGCCCCGACTGGATCACCAGGACGGGACCAAGGAGTGAGGGGCTACGTGACAAGTTAGGCTCCTGAGTCGCGATGCTCAAGAGTCCCCCTTGATGCACAAATAGCAAATAGGAGGGAATGTAGGAGTGGATTTGGCATTCTACGTCGGCAGAGCTCGGCCCCGCACATACCTCAACTGCCGTTAGCCTTGACCGGATCACCATGACAGGACCAAGGAGTGAGGGGATACGTGACCGGTTAGGCTCCTGAGTCGCGATGCTCAGGACTCCCCCTTGACGTTCAAACGACCTTCATACCTTGGCTCCGCTCGGGGAGGGGGGCACGACGGGCAGGTCCGGATAGCCTGGCTGGGTGGCGTACGCTCGGGCATGACCCGGGCGCAGCCCCCATGCCCAGCTCCCTCGCGTGACGCTCCCGAGGGGAGGTGTTGCGATGATGCCAGACATCGAGCTCTGGGCTCCCTAAGGTTGATACGGCCATGGACCGCCCTCAGTTGTTTATCACCAGCGCAGAGCATAGCACTTTCGTATGTGTAGGGGCACAGCCGCTCCTCGGCAGTGTCATTAGCCAGCGCAGAGCATGGTGCTTCCACTGGTGCGTGGGAGGGGGGCCCCTCCGGGAGGAGACCCCAGGGCGTGTATAGCCCCGCCCTGACACATGGCTTGCACAGCAGGGCTAGACACTACAAAAAAAAGACACATCAGTGACATTTTGGGCCGAAAGAAATTTTTTTCTGTCATACATATGACACTTCTATGACGATAATTGTGACAAAACCCGGTATCATCATAGATGTGGTGGGCTCCTACTTCTACGAAAAAAAATCATGACAGAAAATGGGCTTTTTGTCCTCGGCAGGCTGGAGACGCAGCTGCATGACATTCTTTGGGCCGTCCATGACGGAAAAAACCGTGGTAGAAGCGAGGGCGAGGAAAATTTCGGGGAGTTCTCTGTTATGGTGGGAGGTCGGGGGCCGAGCGATGCGTGTTTCTCTCATACACGTATGCGCGTGTGTGCGAGGCGTTGGCTCTAACTGAACCCAAGCGATTGCACTGCAGGCTACGCGTTACTGAACCCGAGTGATCCACCGATGGCTGTTAACTGAACCCGATCGAGCGATTCCTTCGCTACTGCTGCAAACTGAAACCGATCGATTGGACGAACAGTGAGCGTCGCGGGGGGTTTGGATGAACAGTGAGCGGTGGTGTTGCCTCTGGATGAACAGGACCCCGTGGTGTCGAGGGCTGGATGAACAGTAGACGGTGGAGGGGTGCCTGTGGAGGGGTGGTTGAACAGTAGCCGGTGGAGTAGCGCGCGGTGGAGGCTGGATGAACAGGAGCCCGTGGAGGCTGGAGGAGGTCGAAGGTGGAGATGAACAGTATCCCGTGGAGTTCCATTTTGCGGTACGCCACACCCCTCCCGATGAACAGGACCCCCATTTCGACCGTAGCGCTCCAACACAAGTCCGTTTTGTCTGTTTTGCGATACACCACACCCTTCCCGATCAACTGGACCCCCGTTTCGACCGTAGGAGGTCTGTTTCCTCCGTTTTGCGGTACGCCACACCTGTCCCGATCAACAGGACCCCCGTTTCGACCGTAGGAGGTCCGTTTCCTCCGTTTTGCGGTACGCCACACCCCTCCCAATCAACAGGACCCCCATTTCGAATGTAGGAGGTCCGTTTTCTCCGTTCTGCGGTACGCCAGGCCTCGTTTCCATCACTAGTTCCGTCCAAGCCCTCCCGATGAACACGACCACGCATTCCATTCCGACCCAGCCAGTTGGCTCCCACACGTTCCGTTGCCTCCCGATGAACACGATGCATTCCGTTGCCTCCCCATGAACACGACGCATTCCGTTGACTCCCCACGAACGCGACGACGACGCTGTTTCTCTGTTCCGACCCAGCCATGTACACGAGCCCTGGTCGTATGTATGTGCGAGTAGGCGTTCGAGACCCTGCCCGTATGTACGTACGTGGCCGTATTTTCTTTCTTCCACCCTGTCCGTTGTACATACGTGTACATGCTACGTGCGCGCCTCTACTACGACACGTACGCGCCTCTACTACGACACGTGTGCACCTCTACATCGACCAGTATATATGTACGTACACGTTCGCGACCAGAAAGACAACACTACGTACACTTCGACCAGGTGGGTCCCGACTGTTAGGCACTTCCTTGCATGCGAATATGTAGCTGGTGGGTCCCAGCAGTCAGGGGGGTGAATCGTTTTTTTGCCCGGATGCACTTCCTTGCGTGCAAAGATGTAGCTGGTGGGTCCCAGCAGTCAGGGAGGCGAATCATTTTTTTTGCCCGGACGCACTTCCTTGCGTGTGAAGATGTAGCTGGTGGGTCCCAGCAGTCAGGGGGAAACGTTTTTTTTCATGAAATACAGTGGCCCGTCCGGTGGGTCCCAAATGTCAGGTGGAGGAATCATTATTTTCCGTGTAATAAGGAGGCACTTCCTTGCTGCCGTCGTGGACCCAGCTGTCAGCCTCTCCACGTACAGTCCACGTCCGATGGAAGTCGTTCCTTGACCATGTTGACCAGGCCGCGCCGAGGGCACCATGACGGTGGACGATGGCGAGGCCTAGGAAGGGGACAACGCGGAGCCGGGGAAGACGCAGCAGTGGAAGCCCGCGCGGAAAGGAGTACGAGGGTTCACTGGTTCAACTGCGGCGTGAGACTGCCGTCGCCGTAGGGCCTGGCCAGCGGTGGAAATACTAGGGGGCGGTGAGGCCTCCGCGGCAGCACAGCCGGCCACGGAAGGCAGGAGCATGTGGCACGACCGGCGCTGCTTTGGGCGGCTGGTGCAAGAAGACTAGAGGTTGAAGAAGCACTACGGCCGTTGGATGGACATCATACGGTCACTGGAGCTAGAATCGTTCATATTGACTAAGTTGACAAAGCCCTCCGTCCCCGTCAACTTAGTTGGCCCACAAGCAGGGGGGTATTCATTTTTTTTGTGCGTAATAAGGAGGCACTTCCTTGCATGCGAAGATATAGCTGGTGGGTCCGACATGTCAGCGGGGGGAATGTTTTTCTTTGCGAAATATAGAGGCCCTTCCGGTGGGTCCCAGCTGTCAGGTGGAGGAATCATTATTTTGCGCGTAATAAGGAGGCATTTCCTTGTGTGTGGCCGTGGACCCAGCTGTCAGCCTCTCCATGTACAGTCCACGGCCGATGGATGTCGTTCGTTGACCACGTTGACCAGGCCGCGCAGAGAGCACCATGGCGGTGGACGACGGAGAGGCCTAGGAAGGGAACGACACAGAGCCGGGGAAGACTTGGCAATGGTTGCCCACGCGGTGGGGAGTACGAGGGTTTACTGGTTCGGTTGCCGTCGCCAGAAAATAATAGGAGGTGTGGGTGAGTAGAGGAATGTCCTGGCCAGCAATGAAGTAGGGAGGGGCGGTGCAGCCTGTGCGGCAGCACATCCGGCCACGGGAGGCGGGAGCAGGCAGTCCCACCGGAGCTGGTTTGGGCGGCTGGAGCAAGAAGATCAGATATTGAAGAAGCAGCACGGCCCTTGGATTAACATCCAACGGTCACTGCCGCTAGAATCGTTTGTGGACTAAGTTGACAAAGCCAAAGTACACGTCAACCTAGAAGACCCACAAGTCAGCCTCCAAATCTGTCCCAAACAGCATACAGCCCGAAATTTCTAGCGAGATTCAAATTAATTTTAAATCTAAATATACCTTAATTTAAATTCAATGAAATTTTACCCACACAAAAACAATGAAATTTAAAATATCAAAATCCAAAAGAAAACAGTATTTTGGAACTAATTGCCTGATTGCTGTATTTTTTCATTTTACAGCCCATTTATTATTACTTATAGCCCATTTCTTATTACTTATAGCCCATTTCTTATTACTTATAGCCCATTTTCTGGGCGAAATGCATCCCTCCTCATCTTGAAAGATTTCTGGCCCGGCAGGGCATAGAAAAGCAAGTAGGCCTATGTTGGTTATTCTGCAAAAAACAAAATAGCTGGCTAGCCCTTTTTCAGAAAGGAAAAAAACAAACTGGGGTGGTCATGTGCTAAACATATGAAATAAAAGCCTGGGATAGATGGGCCACGGGTCCCGCACAACCCAGTTGATACCCTTCTCCGTCCCGAAAAAACAAAATTACTACGCGCGCTGCTGGGTCCCTACTGTCATCCTCACCATGTACAGTCATCTCCTTATTACTCTCGGTTGTTGACCATGTTGACAACACTGGAGGGCAGCGCCGCGGTGAGCGAACCAAGGTGGAGGACAATGGTGAGGCCTCGGACGGGAACGAATAGGAGCCGGGGAAGATCACAGCCAGCCGTGGGAGGCGGGAGCAGGCGGTCCCGCCGGTGCTGGTTTGGCTTTGGCGGCTCGAGGAAGAAGAGACTGAAGAAACGTGACAGACGTTGAATGTCAATCCAATGGTCAAGGTCGGCACAATCATTTGTTGACTAAGCGGACACCAAGTAGCATACTTTTTTATATGTAGGAAGAAAACTGCGAGGAAAATGAGTTCGTCTGCCGTCCTCTTCACAGGGAACGTTCGCCACATAAGTGACTAGCACCCTTGGTTTTCAACCGAGACATCTTGGGTTCGAATCCCAGGAACTCTCAATTTTGTCCTCCTTCCTTCCTTGCAAAAAAAAGGGAAAGAAAATCGAAGACTTGGGAAGGCGTACAGAACAAGCTAGTGTACCAGTAAAGAGACATTGCCGAGTTTTCGAAAAAAGAGAGACGTGCTCCTGTAGCTGGTTCGAATCTAAACCTAGACTATGACTATATATGGTGCTATGCTACTCTGCAAGTAATGAAACTGACATATCCAACGTTCACTTCTCATCTTCTCTACTTACTCTGCCTAGCATCAGAAGCTCTGGCCGCAGCAACCATGTCCACTGGCTTCTCGTCCACCTACTCTTCAGCAGGCAACAACCAGATATGCACCAAGTCGCCAGCCGTACCATCGCCTGTGGGTCTCATCACACCCCCGGCGGCACGCGCACCGCAGCCGATTGCTCATCGCAACCCGCTGCCGTCGGTGTGGTGCCACTGCTGCAAATCACGCAGAGTCATCCATCGCGTCTCAACCACAATCCTCAACCCTGGCCGAGTCTTCTACAAATGCCCGAATCATGGGGTAATAATATGTTTAAGTGTTGTTCTGCTGCTTTCAGTTGCTGATTTTTTTAATAGTTTGGTTGATGATCTTCCAATTTGATTCGTGCAGAAAAGGGAAGATTCGTGTGATTTGTATTTCTGAGAAGTTGCTGATGTGGGGGAATGCAACTATGCTAATTATTTGGTTAGCCGAGGAATCCCAATACCAGTAGGTTGGGGTGTTGGACAAGTAACTGAAGGAACGACAGGAGAGGAAGATGCAGAGCAGAAGGTTAAAGATGCAGTTCCTCTGATCATGGCCAAGCAACAGCTGCTGAATGGCCTTGACAGCAATGAGGAGATGAAAGGGCTTGTGAAGATAATGGGCAAAATTGATGTGCTCTGTAGGATGATTATATCTTTATTTGCAGTGTATGTAGCACTCGTGATGTATTCAGTGGCTACGACATGAGCACTTTGCTGAAACTAGTAATGAATGAAACCTGTGTAGCAGGCTGGGCATAGTGTTGTGAACATCTAATGATTTCTATTAACGGAAAATTAGGGGGTATCCCTTTTGCTCATAAATAAATAAATAGCAGAGGCCCTGTCGGGTCAGCTTTGTTCTCATTCGAAGACATCGAGCAAATTGCAGTCCAACAGTAAACTATGTCATCAAATTCAAGTTTGACAGCCAAATATGAGTACAACTAAACAATAATGTCATCATGTTTTAGTTGTCATACAATCACCAAACACAAATCAGCATACTTAACAAGTGATGTTCTCACAGCAAAATACTAAACAACATGTTCATCAGGTTTCTGTTGTCATAGCAAACACAATTTCACATAGTAGATAAAAAACGTCTTCTGACAGGCAAATACAACAAAAGCAATGTAATCATCATCTGCAGCAGCAGCGTCAACATGTTCGCCATGTTTATCAGTCTGAATCGTAATTCCCCATGGTGTCATATTCTTCTTCGTCCTCGAACGTTGGCTTCTTCTTGATCAACTCTTGTATGTCCACAGCAAGACAGGCAATCTTTTTGCCGGCGTCATTGACGTGATGGTTCTCAAAGATATTAGGAACATCTGTGTTATCTTGTACATCAGGAGCAGTGTAAGCATCCTCTTGTTGTGCAACTTCATTAAACGAATTCCTCTGCTCAAACCTTTGCAATACTCTCCAGTCATCGCTACGTGCAAATGTGTCTTCCAAGAAAAATATCTGTGTTGCTTGATTTGCCAAAATAAAAGGCTCGTTGGTCTGGTATGCCGCCTTGACATTGATGGATTTGAAATAATCATCAGCTCTGGGTTTTGCAATCTTGGAAAATAGGTTATACCAACGACAGCACAACAGAACCACACACCGATGATCCTCAAAACTGGAGATATACTGCAACTGAACAATGTCTATTATGTTAGCATACATTTTAGTTGTCTCTTTGTCATACGTATCCATGCTCATGATGGCACTATTTTGTGTCTTCCTGCCTTTGTCTCGTGCAAGGGTGTTGTAGCGCACATCTCCAACAACGCAAGATTCATAATGTCTTACCTGAGTATCAGGACCCATTGCTAGTGAGTAAAGGGTATCATCACCTGCCTGCCCATCCTCCCGCATCTTCTTAACCTATGGTTAGAAAATGGACACGATGATCATCTTATGTACTCAATATATTAAAAAAAAACAGACAGTGCACTTCAAAAGCTTACATGGTTCTTGAACCATTTTGCAAATCCTGCCACAACCAGTTTGTCAATGTTTCTTCGATTTTGCGGCAGTAACTCCTCTTTGTAGATGCTGCACAACATAGTGATCGCGTCAAACATCTAAATATATAAGAATGTGGTGCAAGTTTAGTATATTACGATGTATAAGCTGCAGTACTACACTTACTTGATATAAGGTAGTATCTCAGGACAGTTATTTAACACATACCAAACCATTTTGTCCAAATCTTTAGGTTTGTCCTCTTGTCGACTCTTCCCTTTAACTCGAACAGAATAATCAAAAACATTGAGCCCGTGATTGTCTTCACCCACCTCTTTGCTAAGCTGACCAGCTGTTTCAATGTGTTTTGAGCAGAATGTCAATGCTTCAGTAGCAATGTAGGCCTCTGCAATGGAACCCTCGGGTCTAGCTCTGTTCCTAACATAGCCCTTGAAAGTGCCTAGCCGCCTTTCAATAGGGTACATCTAGCCATACTGTACTGGACCTCTAAGTAGTGCCTCATCAGGTAGATGAACAGCCAAATGCACCATCACATCAAAGAAGGCTGGAGGATATATCTTCTCAAGGTCGCATAGGATAGTTGGTATCTTGTCTCTAAGACGCTCCAAAGCATCTATCCTGATATTTCTACTGCAGAGTTCCCTGAAGAATTGTCCCAACTCTGCAACTGCTCTGTATAAGTCAGGGCGGCCCAATCCTCTAAGGATAACAGGTAAAACCCTTTGAAGTAGGACGTGGCAGTCATGAGTTTTCAACCCTTGTACCTTGTTTCCATCTGGACTGACTCTCCTTTCAGGGTTGGAAGCAAATCCATGTGGGAATCTCATATGTGACAGGACCTCACAGAATTATTTTCTTTTTACCTTGTCCAAGACGTACACAACTGGTGCCATATCCCATGGTTTACCTACATCTTGCACCTGCAAATCCTTTCTGATACCCAGGTGTGTCAAATCAATCCTAGATTTTAAGGTATCTTTCGGCTTGCCTTCAATATTAAGAAGTGTGCCGATAATGCTGTCACATATATTTTTCTCGATGTGCATCACATCAAGATTATGCCGCAGATCCAAATCTTTCCAATACTCCAAGTCCCACAAAGTGGACCTGCGGGTAAACAATAATCTCTATTCTGCCCTGCCATGCTTCCTTTTCCCGCTACCATTACCAGGATGGTTTCCTGGTGTAATATGCCTGACCTTCTCTAATTCCACTTGTAACTCATCGGCGATGAGCCTCTTTGGCTTATCACGGTTTTCATGCTTTGCATTGAACACATGTCTTCGGTATTTTCTAGGATGCGGCTTTTCCTTGGCAAGGAAACGGAGGTGTCCAATGTAACAGATCTTGCTAAATATTGCGTATGACAGCGGATTCCTATCACAGCAAACACATGCATTGTAACCATGTGTCGTTCTCCCTGACATAGTGGCCAAAGCCGGATAATCATGGATGCACCAAATTATAATAGCACGCAGAAAGAAATCAGCTGGTGGGCTGCTATATAGGTCTCGAGTGAGAACACCCTTCCATAGCCGTTGAAGTTCCTCCACAAGAGGCTCCATGAACAAATCAAAATCCTTTCCAGGACTTTTTGGACCTGGGATGACCAAGGCCATCATGTAGTTTGATTCTTTGGTGCAGACATTTGGACGCATGTTGTAAGGGATAACAAGCACTGGCCACATGCTATATGTGGCGCTCTGGTGGCCAAATGGGTTAAATCCATCTGAAGCTAAGCCAAGTCTAATGTTTCTCGGGTCAGCATTGTTTATCATTGAAGCTTTTCCACTCACTACCATGAGGTGGATGGCTCATTTCATTCTGATCTCTGTACTCCTGGTTCCTAGAATGCCATAGTACACAGTACATCCTCTCTTGTTTCAGCATCATGAAACAACCTCTGCAATCTTGGTGTAATTGGAAAATGTCTCAGAACATTATGAGGAATCCTCTTCACAGCATCGCCAACTTTCCATCTTGATGATTTGCATTTCGGGCATTCACTTAAGTTGGCATAATCCTTCTGGAACAGAACACAATTATTCTTACGAACATGGATCATATCATATCCAATTCCAACTACACGAAGGAAATTCCTCATTTTACTGTAGGTGTGTGGCGGCTCAGACGCATCTGGGAAAGATTTGCGGAAAGCAGCCAACATCGCATCGAATGATTTGTTGGTCAACCGCTCAGATGTCTTCACCTGAAGAAAGGTGACCATAGCTGAGAATACTGACAGCTTATTTCCTGGGGTGACAGCAACATTGCATTTTTCCAACATGCGGGCCCACCGTTTTTCTTCTGCAGGTGAAAGTTCACGGAATGCACGAGCATTTCGTAGCATTGTTTCAATGTTGGTCAAACTCACTGGCTCCACCACCACCACCTCCCCCTCCTCTTCCACCTGAGCATTAGGCAGATCAAGATGGTGATCTGTTGCTTCCACGTAGTCAATAACATTGACGTTCACAACTTCACCATGATGAACCCACCTAGTATATGTGACCGACATCACATACAAGTGTACATGATTTTGCACAGTTGACTGGGGTCTTGTAACTGAATTTATACAACTGCTACACGGGCAGAGCACATCTGATTTTGGACCACCATACTCAGCTCTGATAAAGTTTATGAAGTTTTCAACCCCCTCGACATATGCAGCGGAGAATCTTCGAGCAGAAGTTATCCAAGTCCTGTCCATCTGTTTGACATACAAATTAGTTCTTCTACTAGATATTATAGGAAAAACATATATGCTTTTTTATGAAGTCTAGAAAAAAAGTACCTAGGTCGATGTCTAAAGCTATGGCAAGATATTTGGACGAGCAGATCTAAGTAACGAAATATATGTAAAGCTAATTCAGCAAACAGATTTGAGTGCTAAATTATGGCAGGCTGTTTCAGCAGTCAATGAGGCCGAGCACACAGCCAACGAACTATCGAAGGCCATCGCAGCAACAAAGATCGAGTATAAAATGGTGTAGAGCTATTTCACCTAACAGATTGGCTACTAGACCATGGCAATCTATGTCACAATAAATATATGGGAGGATATTTTAGCAACTAATTGGCCTTGGCATGCCATCTCAGCTAAGCAGATTGAGTGCAGAACAGGGCAAGGAAGCTTCTTAAGAAGAGCATATTGACATAAACTACTTCGGCAAATAGTGAGATTAACAGCGTCTATCAACTAACATTCAGCGCTACACCGACATGAACGGGGCTTCAGTCTAGAATGCCCGTACCATGGGAGAAGCTGACCGACGTGCATTTCCACACGAACGTCGCCACCGGTGGCGGCGCTGACCGTCGTGCGCCTCCACAAGAACGTAGCCAGAGGTGGCAGCGCGGGTAGAGGACGGCAGTCTACGAGAGCGTACTGTGGGAGCGAGAGGATCGCCGTGCGTCCCCTCGACGAACCGCGGCGCCAACGTATTGGCGCGACGGGGAGGGCAGCTTTGGCAGAGTGAATGCAGTGGAGGGGGACGGGGGGAAGGGGGTTGGGGGAATATTATTGGCTAATTGGCCGAAGGGCGGTTGAATCGGATTTGGGTGGAATTTTTGTGTGTGTGGGGGGGGGGAGGATTTTCACGCGGTGGGTGGGGGGAGTTTGGCGCATGGTCGGTTTCTCCAAGTGTAGTCCCACGTGTCAGTGAAGAGGCAAGCCAAAGCGTGTTCCCTTTGTGTGAGCCATGTGCAGTGACGAACGTGTGTGGGGTGCAATGTGACCGCGACAGGAGTGCTGTGAGTGTACCGCCTTATTTCTTTTTAAACTAGGTGCTTCGCCCCCTCAAAAAGAAATTGTTGCTTCGCGCGATCCATCGATACTACGATACTATTACTAGTAATCTGGTAATCCTGACTAAAACGGCGAGGCCCGGTCTTTTCCCACGCGATATGCTGGGAGGTTGGCTTAGTTGGGTTTTTTAGGACGAGTAATGCTACACCTACGTAATCCCAGTTACGTAGTTAACGTAATGTAAAACGTGTGAGCTGTTGATTGTAGATTGGGGGGAGGGAGGGGCTCGCCACCGTGAAAATTAGGGGAGGGGAGAGAGAGGCAATTTACGTTAACCCTTTCGTAGGTTCCCGTAGATGTAGAAAGATGTGAAATGCGTGAATGTGTAGTGGACATACTATTGGAGTGCCTAAGATAATTTGTGTATGTATAGACCCTATGTGTTTATTTTACTTTGCATGTTAGATGTGTCTCTTTTCAATAAAAAGCAGAGTTGGTGATGATGGTGTGCCTATCATCCTTCAATATAGGACGTCTGATCTATATCTAATGGATAGGAAGGAAACTATGACAATTTACCCGCACTCCTCTCCACATTTGCAGATAAGGCTTTCCCTCGTTCATCCTTTTCTCCCACAAGATCTTGATCTTCCGTGCAACGCACAGGCATCTTGCTAGTACTCCTACAATATGTATATTATTGTGAAAGTTCATATACACCGGCCGAGATTAATGCAAACACGGCAGATTTTCATTACATTTCGACCTTTTATAGGACAGAAAAATAAAAGAAACCCGACCCTAAACCTATTCTACGGCGGCGACTGGCGTCCTCCATCTACGATCTCTATGTACGGGGGCGGGGTTCAAGACCCGTGAAGTAAAGGTGCGTTCTCCGGCGAGGAAGAGTAAAACACGGGATACGGACCGGCCAGTTGGCACACCATGCCCTGTCGCCTCCCATGCCCTACTCATCCTCGGAGGAGTCCCTGACCTCGGTGGTGCCGGACGTTGGACGGCGGCAAGTAGGACGCGTGGCTGACGGTGCTCCCGTTGTCGTCCGCCAGCGTGGCCACCGCTTGTGCGGTCGCGTCCGTGTCCGGCTACGCTGCTATTGCATCGCGAGAGGCGACTTGAGCAAGGTCGGCGACCTCCAGCTTCATGACCGAAGACAAACTCTCCCGCAGAGCGTTCGCACTCGCGGTCATGGCGGATGTGGTGCCAGGTAGGAGGATGATGCGCTATGGTGTGGAGGTTAGCTAGGCATTGCCGCTTTAAGTAGCGCATTCCGGTGAGGCCAAGCGTCCGGGTGCGTCATTAAGTCGCCGGAGTTGGTTCCTCGGGCACCGAGCCTCTTAACGATGACATACGAATGGATGGCATGAATGTGGGCAGCTGGCGCCGGCTGGGAACGCACCGCGTGACGGCGCGAGGGTCGAGGGTTTTGGTGTGCCAGGGTAGTCAGCTGCGGTCGTGGCAACGTTGGAGATGCCCTTTGCTCACATGCGTTCCCCGCATGTCATTGAAAAAGCAAGACGACCCGGCATGGTCTCAGGTCTAGAGGATGCAGTTGGCCACTCTACACCACTCCACGGGTGCGTCGCGGTGCCCCGTGCATCCTCGACGAGCCGGGTGTTGCGGTGTGTTTGGATTGTGGCCAAAGTGCACCTTACCAAAATTTTGGTCATGACCCAAATATTGGTCTTTGTTTGGATGGTTGCCATTTTTTTGGCATGCCAATGAACTCTAGCCAACTCTAGTTCATTTTTCTTGCCAATTTCGGCCAAATCATGGGCAACCAATACCTCAACCAAAATTTTGGTCATGACCCAAAGATTGGTATTTGTTGGATGGTTGCCATTTTTTTGCCAACGAACTCTAGCCAACTCTAGTTCATTTTTCTTGCCAATGTCGGCCAAATCATGGGCAACCAATAGCTCAACCAAAATTTTGGCTACCCAATGCTTTGATGGGGCAACCTTGGGCACAAACCAAACATAATGTTGGTCGTGCCACAACACTAACGCCACCCTCGGCACACTGAAACCGACCGTGTCTAGCGACAATATGAGTGTGTCGCTCACCGCGGTCGCCGTGTCCAGAGGCGGTGCTGGAGCTGCACCCTGTTGTTGACCCCAACGACCCACATGAACGGTTGTCGGTGGCGAGGAGGTCGTGGCCAGCTCCTCCATTGGACTAGTCTGCGCTACGTCGTCCCGGCGGGTGTGCCCCATATGTCGGTTTCCCTATTTTCCCGACCATATTCGAGCGTCAGTGCTCCGAGCTGCGCATTAGGCCTTTCACTATGTAGGCCAAGCGAGACAACTTATTGTTTATTTGAGCCATTCAAGTATAATCATGTCGCTTTTGCTTATTTCTCATTCCTCTCCAACCCTCTTCTCCATTGATCATGTCGCCCTCCAGTCGAGTCCATCCTCCCGTGTGCCTCATTTGAACATTCCGCCGAGTATCATTTGCATGTACCCACCCTAGTCCTCTTTCAATAGATCTCCGGACCCCGAGATGAAATCGAGAGGGAACGAGTGGGGGCACGTGATACCTAAGGCGGATTCAAAATTTTGAACCGGTGATCATAGCATCCGCAAATCATATATAAAGGGTATTCAATGTTCGTTTCGTTTTTGAACGTACAATATACTCCCTCCTATCCTTTCTAGTTTACATATAAGTTTTATGTGTAGTCAAAGTATCTCTACTTTGATCAAAAAGGTATCAACATTCAACAACGCCCAATCAATATTGTTAGATTCGTACGTACTCCTAGATTTGTACTCGAGATGGTTTCCAATTTGACTATTGACAAGATTAATAGTACATGAGATGTATAATGTGAAAATTATATCATTGGAAACTCCTTTCACATACGAGTTTGACCCGTATGCTTTGTGTAAGTTTCATGTCATATATTATTACTCGAACATTTGGTCAAAGTTAGCCTCGAAAAACGCATTAGGCCCTGTATAGTAAATCAAAGGAGGGAGTAGTAGTGGAAGTGGATCGTCTAACGTAGGTATCCCTGCCTTACCCTCCCTTTCGGTCACTTACTGGCGGACCCCATGCTTGCTAGGCCCCACATGTCAGTTACTCAATGGGTTCGGCCATGTCAGGGGATCCGCATCTATTGTATAATCCCTCTGTTTTTATTTACTCCGCATAAAATGGAGGGAGTGGTGGTATAATAAATGACGCGGGCGGGGGAGGGGGAGGGACATCGGTTTGCTCTCAACTGTGGTCCCACAAGCGAGCAAAAATGTAAGATGAAGCACGTTCCATTCGGTGAGCGACGTGGAGGGTCCAGCATGCCGGGCTGCAACGCGAAAGCGACAAGAGCGATGTACAGTCAAAACCGATTGACCGGTCGTCACCGGAACCACTATTCACACCAGAACCTTCGCTGCTCGGCCCCAGCCCCAGCCACTGCCCTAAAAGCGCACCAAATCTCCGGCCCATTCCCCCACCTTTCGATCCCCTAGCCCGCATCAAGCATCGCCTAGTTCGCCGGAAAGCCATGGTGCACCGCAAGGTCACTTACTGCAAGATGCTGACGCCGGAGCACCGCGCAGAAATTGCGGTGGCGGTCGGCGCCACAGACCTCAGTTCCTAAGCTCGCTTTGCGGCGGGCCAACCCCCGAGTTCTCTGGAGCCAAGCTACAAGCAGGAGGAAGCCGATCCAATGGTCATGGCGGAGGTCATGGTGCAGGAGGGCCCCGATGGGTATGAGACGATGGACGTCGACATTGTGCCGGCGTTCGAGTCCCCCATGGTGCAGGCGGACCAGCGGTTCAACATGGCGATACTAAAGGAGGACCGGCAGGAAGAGGCTCAACTCGACGCGGAGCGCGCGCATGCCGCTGCCATCAAGGCTCTCCTGCAGGCAGAACCGGATGTTGTGGATGTGAACCGGGCGGCGGAGGCTCAACTTGAGGCGGAGCGCGTGGATGCCGCTGCCATCGAGGCCCTCCTGCAGGCGGAACAGGATGCCTTGGACTTGAGCCGGGCAGCAGAGGCTCGACTCAACGCAGAGCGCGCGGATGCCGCTCTGATCGACTCCCTCCTGCAGGCAGAACCTGACGTCCTAGACTTGAACCGGGCGGCGGAGGCTCGACTCGATGCGGAGCGTGCGGATGCCGCTGCCATCGAGGCCCTCCTGCAGGTGGAACCGGACATCCTTGACTTGAACCGGGTTGTGCTCTCGTCCCTGCAGAGCGCCCGCACGCTCCTCTTGACCGAGTAGCCGGAGGCCGAGGACAACCACGGTGCGAAGACACATGTCGGCAGCTACGGCTGGTTCGCGCCGGCAGCCAAAGATGATGAGGCCGTCTCTTTCCGTGAGCAGTGATAGTTTTTCGTTATGTTGTTGTTGTAACATATATTTGTTATGCAAGTCGCCTGACTTGGGTCAGTCTACCATTTCAGGCGGTTGGATGAATATCCTATGTCTCCTAACCCTTCTTTCCTTCTTCCTCACCTCTTCTTCTTCCCCAATAGACCACCGCACGGGCCGTACGGATACTCCCCAACATGCGGTTGGATAAACATACTCTATGAACGAAAATTATGTGTCAGCGATAGGATGGCTGAGTTTGGTTTGTTCACATGCGACAGCACATGTCAGTGAGGGTGCGTTCCCTAGGTTGGGTTTGCGGCGTGCAGGAGCGACTGTGTGAGGGTGCGGTGCGACCGCGACAACTGTGCGCAAGTGTACCTCCTTCTCATTTTGAAAACTTTAGGCAAGCTTGGAATTTTAAAGCAAGCCCTAGACCCAAAGAAGATAAGTACGTATGTACTAGGAGTACTAGTGTTAAAAAAGAAAGGCGGGGTTCTCCTTCGCGGGATTTAATCGATACAAATCCTCGTTTCACGTGTCAATTAATGCGTATTTTTTTCTCCAAAGACCAAAGAGCTAACCATCTCACTCCTCATCGCTTGATTAATGTAGCGCCATGCAAACCAACCTTCTCACTTCCGCATGCATGCAGGGGATATTAATGTCCTTGGTTGCTAACCCCATCAATTTTGCCTCGATTAGTGTTAGTGGCGCTTTGCAAATTGTAATTTTGATATACTGGCCTTGTGTACAAAAAAATGGAGGTAGTAACTATATTTGACTTCCTTCCCCATTGCGGTGACGTCGACGATATCTTTTTTTGTGTGGTTTCGCGAAGTGCGTTCGACGGAGAACACCATTGAGGGAGACATGGTTGCTTCGTCCGTGCTTTTTGTGATTTGACGCCTCACTACTTTGTGATTTGTAATAGAAGGTGTCGGATGTTGGTTTCTGGCAGACCCTTAAGGTTCGAACTCTGGGGTGCGCACGAAGATCTTCCCCTGCCGATCCACGTCCGCTCGCCTCGTGAGAATCTAAGCTAAAACGATGAACAACACGAGGGACACGAGATTTATACTGGTTCGGGCCACCATTGTGGTGTAATACCCTACTCTAGTGTGTGGTGTGGTGGATTGCCTCAGGGGCTGATGATGAATAGTACAAAGGATGAACAGCCTCGCGAGAGGTGTTCTTGAGCTGGTGCGATGAACTGCTTGGGTGAGTTCGATCGCCTCTCTATCTGACTAGGGCTCTATCAGGTATCCTCCACTGTGGTGGCTAGCTCTATTTGTAGAGGCCCTGGTCCTCTTCCCAAATATTGAGTGGGAAGGGCGCCAACAATGGCCATTTTGAAGGGGAACATCTAGTACAAGTTATCCTGACTAAAGTTGGTCATCGATTGCCAAAGGCACTGGCGATGACGCCGTCTTGGGCTCCATGGTGACCTCCATCCTGCCGCTCTGCTGGTCTTGGTCTCGTTGCACTGAAATGGCAACCTTTGCTTGATGCCTTGGTACTCCACACCTGTGCTTGCCCCCTTTGCACCAAAGAGGAAACAAGGACAATGCGCAGGCCGGCGCCCGCCTGGTCTCGATCGTCATGGCTTGCGTCACGAGCACCTCGCGAGGTACCCTGCCTTGATCTCTCCGCCTCCTTGCGAGCCTGCCTGGCGAGGCCGTTCCTGACGAAGTCGTGTGTCGTCCGCCCCGTGAGGCTTGGCCCCTCGCAACGGTCTTGAGTCTTGGGATGATGAAGATGGGTCGTACTAGGCCACCACTTGAGCCGCGCCACATGCCGTAGGCAGGCAAGTCTGGGGACCACCGTTCCCAGAACATCGACAGTAGCCCCCGGGCCCAAGGCACGCTCGGACTTGGCTTAGCAGAGAAGCGAAGGGGCAAGTGCGGAGCGCCGTGGGCCCCATCAGCCTGCGCCTTGGACGCCGCGTGGCGGTTGATTGGACGTGGGCGCCTCCGCTTTCCCATGCTCCTCATTATGCGCCTGGCTAGGCGGCCACGAGGCTTGTACACAGTTATCCTCCCTTTTCTGCCTGCGAGCTTCTTGTTCCCTTTTCCTCCTCGAGCCCCTGCTTCTGCTTCCAATCCATCATGAGTTCTTCCCCCTTCCATTGCCATGGTACCAACGAAAAAGGATAAGGGGAAGAAGCCTGCACCTTCGACCAGCGTGCCTCCGGCGGCTGCTCCCGCCGTCGACAAGTCGCTCATACTCAATCTGGAAGCCCTGAGAAGGTCTGCTCTGCGCTTGCCTCCAGCTTCAATGAGTGTGGGAAGACGACGGTCTGGCCCGCGTCTCACGCCTCCTTCCACAGGATCATCACGGAGGTCCGATTCTTTGCTGACGCCTTGTGGGCGGGCCTGGTTCCCCCCTTTTCCGCCTTCTTCAATGCGGTGCTTTCCTATTACCAGATCCACATGATGCAGCTTGGCCCCCAATCCATTACTCTGCTTGTTGTCTTCGCCTTCATCTACGAGGCCATGGTGGGGATTCCTCCTTCCATTGCCCTCCTGCACCACTTCTTCTCTCTGTGCTTGTCTGACCCTTGCGGTGTTCGGGATGCGTGAGCTTCTAGGCCGTGCCGGAGACGGCCGCCTCGGGGATCGATTTTGGCCTCCCACCTTCCGCGAGCGGGTTCCGGGAGCGGTGGCTGTATGTGGACGTTGGGGGTGCCCAGCCCCCTGCTCGCGCACCCGACGCTGCCTGCTATTCCCAATCCTGGTTGGGGTCACAAGGAGCTTACGAGCCCCCAGCTCGCTTTCAGCTAGCATCGCTTCGAGAGGCTGAGGGAGCTCGGTGTGACGGTGCCCCGGGTGGTGAAGGACTTCCTCCAGTGTTGCATCGCTCCTCTCCAGCACCATTCCCGCTCAATGTGGGCTTACTCTGGTCGTTAGGACCGTATGAGGCTCCAGGAAGGGGATCTCACGCCTGAGACGCTGAAGAAGGTGCTGCAGGTCCTGACGGGCGACCCCTCTCCTGGCAGCGTTCATCATGGGGGCGCCCTGTTCTATCTTTGCACAAACAGGGTCGAATTTGTGAGGCAGATGCCCCGCTTCGACGAATGGGGGCTGCGCCCGGCTGGCCTCATGGGGCCCCGTGAGAACCCGGTTGCTATGGTCCTTCCCCCAGCCACCCGCGCCGACCTTGCCTCGGGAGTCGTTGCAGGGAGGCAAGTATTGGCAGGAGCTGGGGGGCCTGATGTCGAGGTGCTGATGTCGCATGGGGCTCCCGAAGCATCATCCTCCAGAGATTACGGAGCCCCTCGCGAGGTGGTGGCTGACGAGGGGGCTCGACCTGCCGCTCCCGAGGTCAAAGCCCCCGAGGCCTCGGCAGGCCACCAAGAGGTGGCACCTGATCGATCCTCTCAGGCTGGTGCCCTTGATGTGGTCCGTCCTAATGCTTCGGCTCCTATGCCGCATGCCGGCCCTCACATTGTGAGCTTGGGCCAGTTCCGCATAGATTTTGAGGCCCTTCACAAGAGGAAGGAGGCTTCCGGTGGTGATGATCGCTCGTACCACCCACTGAATCACATGAAGTACTTCGCCATGGACGAGTAGGTCCCTCCTTCTTATAGTTCCTTCTTTACCTCTCCCTTTGCTAACCGTGGCATTTCAGGATCCCACCTGACGAGCCCACGGAGCCAGCTGAGGAGCCGCCTCCTCGGGATCCTCCTCCATCACCGACCTTGATTTCCCCGAGTTTGCGTGCTGCCCTCAGTGCAAGCTCGACTGAGATGCAGGCCGGGTTGCGGCGTGCCTTAAACCTGTCGGCGTGCCGCTCTTCCCTCGTGAGTTCTCCTTGGGAACAACCAGGCTGCCCCAAGCTCCTCCATTGATCATAGGCGGTGAGTGGCTGAAGTCGGTCTTCGGGTCCTTAGCGGGAGGTGGATTGACACCTGGCTGGGTCCCTCGCGGGGCCCGCCCAATGATCGCTGGGGCGCCAGCCCCCAGCCCCTGCCGAGAGGTGTCCAACCACTCCGGGGCCCTCCGCCAGCGTCAATGGCAAAGGATGATGTTGACGACGTGCTCGGGCATGCGTGGAAGCGCAGCGTTGTCCACCAAGAGTTCATTTAGAGGGCGGCCGATGCAGTGTGCCAGCTTGGCGCAGAGCTGGCGGGCGAAGACGCGCGTCTCAAAGCTGAAGGCTTGCGGCTGGTCGAGGAGCGGCGCAAGCTGAAGGTGGCTGTTGGTCTCGCTGCCACCACCGTGACCTCAAAAATGCCAAGGCCAAGGCATCCCTGGCGGCCTCTCAGGAGGCCTGCTCCTGGGCCCTTGAGGAGGCTCAGGAGGTGGATAGGCGACGTGAAGCTGTGGAGGAGCGCGCGTGGGAGCTCCAAGACTGGTGAAACTCCCTGGAGCAGTAGGTGGAGCTGCGCCGAGCCACCCTTGCACTGCTGAAAGGGGGGCCCGCTGAAGAGGAGGAGCTCCGGAGGCACGAGGAATCGCTGACGCTGGAGACTGCTGAGCGCAACCTCGATCTGGAGTAGTTGGAGACGAGGGAGCGCCAGGTCACCCAGGCGGAGGACGATGTCGTCGCGCGGGAGGCCCGGATCCAGGAGGAGATCGACTGTCGCGTGGCGGAGGCTCGCGCCGGCCTTGAGCGCGAGTATGAAGAGCGGCTGGAGTTGATCAAGGCTAAAGCCGTGGGCAGGACTGCTGCCCTCAAGACCAGGTTGATTGAAGCCACACAGCGAGCTGAGCCCACTGCTGTCGCACTAAGCTCGACGCAGGCTGAGCTGGCCTCCTCCCGCGCTGAACTGCTCCTTCTTCAACGGCGGGTTGATGATGCTGAGGCCATCGCACGGCAGAATGCGGACAAGATCCGCCAGCGGCAGACGTTGGCACACATGCATGGCCCCTTGCTCCGGACGCTCAGGGAAAGGGCTAACGCGGCCTTGGGCAACATCTGCGAGGATGCCGCCGAGGAGCCGCATGTGACCAACTATGCCGGCAATCTCCAGTTCTTCACCGACGTGGTGATGCATCTGGAGAACCGCTCTAAGAGGTCTCGCCATCTCGTGGAGGAATGGAGCCACGGCCTGCTCGCGCGGGCATTCTCCCGCGTCTTCAGCCATCTCCAGAACCTCGATCCCCTCTTCGACTTTGATGCCACCATCGCCCTGGTGCCTGGAGCCGTCCGAGGCGACCTAGCGCAGTGGGTGGAGGACAATGTAGATGCGCTCGTCCGGGCCTTCACCTCTGATGACGACGGGGTGATCGTTGCTACTGATGAAGGCGACGTGGTGAACGGTTGTGAAGATGGTGCCAACAACGGCGATGAAGAGGTTGGTGGCAACGACGGTGGTGCCAGCGACGTCTCCGGGGATGCCTTGGGGGATGCGGTGAGCGACATGTCCGATTGACCCCGCGCTCCCCCCTGTTGTTTGTCCTACGCAGGAAGAGACTCGGGCGTGTCCCTAAAGGTTGTAAGAGCATTTTGGGAGGGGAATCCCCTCATGTAAAAAGATTGTTGCCTACGTGTTGTTGAGATCGTTGCCAGATGGGCGCCTGCATGAGGCCATGATTTTCGTGATGAGTGGGTTCTCGTGGTTTTACCTTCGTCCTGGCGAGCCTAGAGTGGGCTCGCAGTGTCCATCCGAAGGCCTCATGAGGGTCTCGTTTAACCATGCGGCGAGAGCTTGGCTGGAGCGAACGTCGGCCACGGGACGGCGGGCGCAGATGCTCGGCCCTGCCCCACTCGCGAGGGGCCCGCGAGGGGGAGGCAGCTAGTGTGAATTCCAACTTGAACAGAAATGGGAGCACGAAAAAGCACACGAATAAGACACAACACCCCTCCCCGCATACGCAAACACAAATTCGACTTCAACTTAGATCCAAAACGAGAGAGTTTGTTCGCATGAAAGGAAGCAAAAAGCAAAAGGCCGCATCCGGCACCTAGTCTAGTCTTCGACGTCTTCTCACCAGCGCGGAGCTAAGTGCTGCCACTGGGCGTGGGAGGGAGCCCCCGAGGCCCGAGGGCGGCTCTCCGGAGACTCCGGGGTGTGTACAACCCCAACTCATTATTACGTGAGAGTGTCACGGGCGGCAAGCTTCACAGGCACTGGGCCTTCTTCATAGGTACTGGCCTTGCTTCATATCGCCAGATGAGGGCCCCGCCTTGCGCCACCCTTGACCCCATTGAGGGCGACCAGAAACCAGGACGACGCCAATGGGGAAAAGGGAACGCCGGCGGTTCCCCCGACGACAACGGGTCCTCTGCCGGGGGCAGGCCCTGGGGCACCTCCCCGGCAGAGGGCCTAACTCCAAAGAACGCCTTGCTTCGCACGCCGTGGGGAGGAGCTTGGCTCCCGGCCCCTCTCCTGCTGCCCCCAGTGCCCTCCTCCCGAGGGGAGGGAGATTGCCGCACTGGGGCAGCCATCCGCTGCAGCGACCTGAACCTCCTGCGACCCATGGTTAGCATAAGCTTGCTCCTGAGGAAATAGTGGTACCCGATAGTTGCTTCCGCCGGCACGGTTGTCTAGGCTTCTGTGGGGCTCCTGAAAGAGCTCGGCTTCTGGCGCCTCTTCCTCCCAGCCTGACCTGAGGAACGAGCCGTGGTCCTCCTCCAGTGCGTACCCTTGATCCACCATGCGAGGCACATAGGCCTCCGGGGTCAGCACCCCAAAGGCCTCGCCGTAGTGCTCCGCGTGCCATGCAGTTCGACTTAAAGCTCCATCTTGGGGACGGTAGTGCGGCGGCCCGCCAGGACCATAGGCAGCAATGCGCTTGCCCTCGCTTCCCAGAGGTGGTGCCGGCGCAGCTTGTTGCCCAGCGCTGAGGGCCAGGCCGGTGTTGATGAAGCCTTGAGGCATGCTTGGGGGCGCGTGGGCACATATTGGTCCGCCTCGTGATCCACCCGGGGCCTGGGGTGGAAGCTGGACGCAGAACGGGGGAGCCCCTGACGCGGCGGCATCCAGGAGCTCGGGGACGCACTCCAGCAGCACGTCGCGACCGCTTTCTTGTAGTCTGCACCGCAGCAGCTCTCGCGCCATGGTGAGTGCGGCCTTCATGTTTGCAAGCTCCCGTCGGGTGTGCAGTGCCGTGGCCGCATCGTGGCTTATGGCCCTCGCTACCGATCGTACTTGCCGTGGAGTGAGGGCAGGCGACGCCTAACCGCGTAGCCCGCGCCCCGCAGCGTTCTGCGGGGCGTGGGCTGCCTGAGGTGCGGGGTTGAGGTCACCTTGGGTAGGCGGCACGGCATGGGCGGGCCATGCCGCCCAGTGGTCGGAGTTGGCCGTCGGGTCGTCGGACATGGAGGCGGTGAAGCGGCAGAACGTAGGACGGAAGAGGGAAGATTCCGGCATACCCCTACCTGGCACGCCAAATGTCGGATGTTGGGTTCCGACAGACCCTTAAGGTTCGAACTCTGGGGTGCGCACGAAGATCTTCCCCTGCCGATCCACATCCGATCGCCTCGTGAGAATCTAAGCTAAAACGATGAACAACATGAGGGACACGAGATTTATACTGGTTCGGGCCACCGTTGTGCTGTAATACCCTACTCCAGTGTGTGGTGTGGTGGATTGCCTCTGGGGCTGATGATGAATAGTACAAAGGATGAACAACCTCGCGAGAGGTGTTCTTGAGCTGGTGCGATGAACTGCTTGGGTGAGTTCGATCGCCTCTCTATCTGACTAGGGCTCTATCAGGTATCTTGTACTGTGGTGGCTAGCTCTATTTATAGAGTCCCTGGTCCTCTTCCCAAATATTGAGTGGGAAGGGCGCCAACAACAGCCATTTTGAAAGGGAACATCTAGTATAAGTTATCCTAACTAAAGTTGGTCGTCGGCTGCCAAAGGCACTGGCAATGACGCTGTCTTGGGATCCACGATGACCTCCATCCCGCCGCCCTGCTGGTCTTGGTCTCGTAACACTGAAATGGCAACCTTTGCCTGATGCCTCGATACTCCACGCCTGTGCTTGCCCCCTTTGCACCAAAGAGGAAACAAGGACCCTGCGCAGGCCGGCGCCCGCCTGGTCTCGATCGTCATGGCTTGCATCACAAGCACCTCACGAGGTACCCTGCCTTGATCTCTCCGCCTCCTTGCGAGCCTGCCTGGTGAGGCCATTCCTAAGGAAGTCGTGTGTCGTCCGCCCCGCGAGGCCTGGCCCCTCGCGAGGGTCTTGAGTCTTGTGCTGATGAAGTTGGGCCGTACTGGGCCACCACTTGAGCCGCGCCACAGGCCACAGGCAGGCAAGTCAGGGGACCCCTGTTCCCAGAACACCGACAGAAGGGACTGGGGAGTAGACTCTGTGCTCTATACTGTACTACATGCGTCCAAGCATGGGAGAAAGAGGAGAGCGTTGCATTTTTCTATTCCTTCAATCAATCAATTAGGGAGCTTCGGTTCCATCTTTTTGGCTTTGGCAACACCGTCCACAATGGTTCCCACGATGCCAAAAGCTATTTTCACATTTGGCTACACATTGTGGATGGCCTTAACCGTACCACTTGATTTTGCTCCTGTGTGCTATCTATACAAATCTCAGTTATATTGATCTAAAAAATTATAGAATCAAGATTAGTAAATAGGAGGTGATTTTGCCGCGCGGATGGCGGGGGAGGTATCTTATTTGAGCAATGTTGCATCCACGTAATGGTTTACGTAAAGTTATGAACTGATGTGATGTGGGACTATTTGATTGGATTAAAGGAGAGGATTAGGCCCACCCCACATGAAAATCAGGGGGGCATATATAGATTAGATGGAAAGTATATGTAGCAGCTACGTAGCCCTTTGTAAGTCTAGGATTAGGCTTCTTATTTTCGGAGGACATGATCCTGGCGGTTTGCTAACATGCGGTCTCACGTGTCAGTGCTTTACCAAGCCGATCTGTGTCCCACATGAGGCAGAACAACGGCATAAGCAACACGTGGTTAAGTTGAAGAAGATGAGGGAGAAGCGGATTCAGCAATGAGTGAAATGATGGTTGCTTCGTCCCTCCAACTTCTTTTTTTAGCATTGTTACTTTGTCCCTCCAACTTAAGGCTGGTCATAGTGGGGAGTAACTTAGACTAGTAACATGCATATGTTACTAGTCTATGTTACTACCTTCATAGTGGATAGTAACATATGAATGGTAACATGCAAGCCTTCATTAATTGAGATATAGACTCATTTTACCTCGGGGTGTGTTATGTTAAAGTAACATATTATGTTACCACAAGCATCTCTTTCCTCATTAACTCCATGCCACATAAGCAATTTTTTCTTGGAATGTGCTATGTTGCTACCTAAGTTACTCCCACTATGGCTAGCCTAACTGCGGGAAAGGTGCAACTTTGTGATTTGATGCCTCATTGCTCATTACTACACCGGCGCCATGACTGGGGTGCTTCACCCCGACTGCTCTGCACTATATTCCGGTATGGCACATGGACCCGGTAGCTTGATGTCCCACATGTCGGTGAAAGGGACTAGAAGATTTATGAAAGCGAGCGCTCCACTCTTAGGACGGAGGAGTAGACGACACGACGACCCAGTGAACTGTCACTTGTACTGTATAGTACTATAGTTTTGCTATTTCGCACGATCCATCGATACAAACCTGATTAAACAGGAAAGGGCAGGATTTTTCCCACGCGGTAGATGATACTGGCTATACATTTCAAAGGCAATTTTAATGTATGCAAACTGAATAATTATAAGTAACAATATGATATCTAGTAAAACTAAAAACACATATGATTTCTTGTGTTAGAGTGTAGTAGTAGTGTTGTAACATGGGAGAATGTGTAGAGATGTAGTTTTGGAGGGCTACAGAGAGAAAAGCGTAATACGGTTATCGAACTTCAGAATAAGCTAATTACAGTCACTATATACGTTTTGTGGTGATTATACGGTCACTTGCTCACAGTTCAGCATCAGATTGCACTCTGTTGACCGGCCAAATAGTCTGCGTGGCGCCATGTTGACTAGTTAAATTGACCACGTTCCTTGTGGGTCCCACCTGTCAGTTCGCATAGGTAAAAGGTCAGATAAAAACAAATTTACGCAGGCACGACAAGGCTCCAACCCGTGCGCGGGGATCACCTGGTTGTGTATGTGTCTGTCAGGGCCTGATGTGTGCGCATGCACGTGTAGGTTGAGCACTTGAGCATGAGAGTGTGTGTTGGTCATGTGGTGTACTGGTGTGTGCATGCATGCGTGTGTATGTGCATGTGAGTGTTGCATGCGTGCGTGGCTGTGTGTGTACGTGTGAGTGTTGTGTGCGTGCGTGGGTGCATGTGTTTGTGTGAGTGTTGCGTGGATGCAGTTCGAGTGCATGCGTGCGTGTGTGTATAATCACCACACCAGCTCATGTGTGTTAAAACAGATGGCTCAGCATACCAATACAAGGCCACCTTGTCCGCTGTGCCCGCGGTCATGACTTCGAACCACCGTCCAAATAAATTTTTGTCATTTGTTTTCATTCTTACTAGCAAGATGCCCGTGCGTTGCACGTAACATCAATATGCATTTGTATGACTTGTTTATCTTGTGGGAGAAAAGGATGAACAAGGGAAGGCCTTATTTGCAAATGTGGAGAGGTGTGTGGGTACCTTTTTGCAAAATTGCCATAGTTTCTTTCCTATCCGTCAGATATAAATTGGACGGCCTATATTGCAGGATGGCAGACACACCATCATCACCAACTCTGTTTTTATAGGAGTGTATTTTATGTATTTTATAATAGTGTAGATGTAGAGTAGATACAAGTCGACAGGTGGGCACGATGGTAGTGAGATAATGTGAAGCAACACTAAAGGTGCCATGTGGAGCGTTTAACTAGTTAACTAGTCATGTCATGAGCAAATACAGAGTTGTACGGTGAGCTCGTGACTATATAATAACCACTAAACATAAATGGTGACTGTAATGATTGGATTCTGAAGTCCAATGTACGTATCGTGCTTTGCTTCAAATACAATGATGGTCATTGCATATATCGCGAGAGAAAGATGAAACATGCGTGAATTTTCTGGGGGCTTACTTTTAGAGGACCTGGAGATAGTTTTGTGTGCATACGTGAAAGGGGCGTACAGGGGGGTATGCGATGGAGAGAGAGATGCTCTGTATTTCTCTTTATTATGACTAACTTTGTATATAGTATAAAAATATACAAATTCACAGTGCGGAATAAATATCATTGTGGGCACCATGCAATGCAAAGTAGCGTTCGTACTCCTCCATATAACTTTGTAATGTTGTATATATGTAGAAACTCTAAAATAATTTTTTGGCCACACTTTATTCAAAAGGAATGTTGTATGCGAAATAAACGTGAAGAGAGGGCTTTTTAGATCAATGGGGTACGTGATGTAACATGTGTGAATGTGTAGTTGATGCATTTGGCGGGGCCCAGAGAGGTAAGTGTGTGTATTACGTATTCAAGAGAGGCATGGATAGAGGGACCGACGGGGGGTGGGGGTGGGAGAGATAGCACGAGAAATGAGAGTGGTCTAGAGAGAGAGACGAATATGACGTCACGACGAGAGATTCCATTCCCTTGAGTGTGTATATGCAAGGGGGGAGGGAATAGAGGCACTAGGAGAAATTTTCTGTGTGTGTGGTGTTTGTGTTGGTATGTGTGGGTGTGAGAAGATAATGAGACGTGGAGGCAGAGGGTGTGTCACTGCATGAGGTCTGGTGGGTCGAGGTGAGGCCCTTTGTTCGGTTCCGTCCTACGCCACATTGGTCGGCCTGTGACGCATTTAGGAAGACCCATGGATGACTAGTCGTACAAGACAAAGATAGCAGAATTGTGAAGGACTCTGTGTCCACTGACAAAGCCGGCTAGGATTTGTAACCCTAGGTTCTCAGACTAAGGTAACCCCTTTATCTCTGATATTACCATTCATCCAACCTAACTTTAAGGGGCATCCTACATAATGCTCTGCTAGAATCAAACTCGTTGATTAGGAAGAGAGGTGTGAGACAATGCATGAGAGATAGGCCTAAAGATAATGTGCGTACATGAGACACGTTGGCAGGTCCATGTATATAGAAAGGGTCGATGGGGATTGTGCGTGTGTATGTCTGCGAGAGGAAGAGTGCTTGTGATAAAGGTTAGTGAAAACAGTTGTAAATGGTTATGAGAAGGAGGGAGGGTTATATCTAGAGCATGTGTGCGACAAAGACACCTCGGGAGAGAGTGTGTGAGCATGTGTGAGAGACCACCAATGGAGGTTGAAACTACACATAAAAGACTGCTGTACACGTTGATTAAAGATATAAATTGTATCCAAATATTAGGATGGGATCATGATATTTGCAATTCGCGTAAGGAGCGGTCATTGATCCACCAGACATCTAGATTCTATCGAATTTGAGCATGTCTATGTTATTATTCGACACAATTGATCCACATAGTTAGTATTTTGAACTCCAGACAATGCATCGCTTTAGCAATCGAATATAAACGTGAGTATAGTTCATATTGTGTGTGTAAAGCACATTATACATACGAAAGTTACACAATGAACATTATAAATAGCTACCTATGAACTAGCATACATTTGAATTCAACTTAAGGTGGTTTAAAAAAATCGAATTCAACATGAAGTCCATTCAATTATTTGAATTTGATATCATGGCATTTGTGAACCGTACCTAAATTATGGGGTCACCAATCTTTGCTCTGATTTTGTACATAATAGCATATGTAGTCGTGTACAAAATAGATTCAAATTTAGCTCCTCCATTCCAAAATAATCATAGTTATAGGATTTTCAAGTGTCAAAATTTCAAAAAGAAGCGGATAATTTAATGAGGTTTTCAAATATACAAGGTCAAATATAACATTGTCTATTTAGGTCAACCCTCATAGTTCAAGAGTACTCTAAACATGAATGCTTGTGTTTCAAAATTTCGAACGAAGCGCCAAAAGAGCCTCTACTTGCCCGAAACCGCATGAGACCAATGTTTGGTAGTATAAAGAACTTATTTTTCTAATAACTCTGACCCGTGAAACCTACCGGCCCGACGTCCAAAGGTCTAAACCGGGTAGGTTTGTAGCTTCACCTAGACGCCACGCAATGGCCTCCGAAAAACATTCATACACAATGGTTGGCTAAGCACACATGCACGTGGCCGAAATCGCTCGACCCGCAGTAAGTCCGAAATTTAAGAGGGGGGCAAAGTTTGTACTTTCCCCAAATTTCAAACAAGCGCGTCCCATCTACTCTTCAAAAAAGCCAAAAATAAGCGCATCCCAGACCGAAACATGGTTCCCCCCACCCGTCCGATTCCCCATTCGTACTCCGTGGGCGCCAAAACTACCTCTCCACCAGCCGCGAAACCCCGGCGTCCTCCGTCTGCCACCCCATCCCACCCATCAACCACCGCCCTCCTCCATTACGCCGGAGCCGATACCCTGACGTCATCGTCCACCGCAACCTCAACTGCAACACCGTCCACGGCTAGTAGTTGAAGCCGAGGCCGAGTCGTCCGTACCTGAGCCGCTTCAACCATGTCATCCTGTGCCTCACCGCTGCCGCTCCAACTTCGCCACCCTCCGCCGCACCGGAGCTGTTCCTGCTACGCCGTCCTTCACCGCCTCGGATCTGCTTCCCCTCCGCCGACATACGGCCATGGCAACACAGTCAACAATTTGTCCATGGGTTCGTCCAAGCCTGCACCCTCCAAAACATCGGTTTCGCTGGTAAAAAGAAGAAGATCGGTGTGACATGTGGATATGACCACACCGGCAACCGAAAAAGGTACTCCTCTTCCCTTATGCGTGCAAATCTTACGTCTCTTCTTGCACGGTATTCATCCCACAGAAGACACTAGTTGACCGCTTCTTCTTGATACTAGATGTTCCTAGTATCTCGTGATGCACAAGGTTTCTCCTCATATACTATTTCACCTTAGCTTGAGATTTGTTGCCCCCCTGAATTTCAATTTCTGGCCAGTTGATTCCCAATTAACGGAAGCATTCCCCAGTGTAACAGGCGCTAGTACGCCTATTATGCCGGGGAAGCAGTGCCTTGGTGTTTATCTTAGGGGCGTGTGCGACCTAGAGCTACTGGCGCCCGATCTGGAGGTCAGCCCGGATTAAAGGGATGGCCTGGGGGAGCTGCCAAGCACGGCGGTGGTGTGAGGTCGAGGGGAGGGCGGGGCGGCAGAGGCAGGGGTTTGGGTCGGTGGTCGCTGGCGGTTCGAGAAAGATCGTCAACAGTGACTGGCGGGAGGTAGACGAAGGCCATCTGCCCGTTCCTTATAGATCGAACGGTTCATTAAAAAAATCGACTGACCTATTTATTTTCAGTTGACTGTTAACTTAGATATGACCAAATGTGGTGGTGTGCTGGAGGAGTACCTGCATTTCCTGTGCTCATATATATTACAAAATCATACGGAGTAGAATCTAATTTTGTTTGCCATGCAATGTTGTAGAGCTATCATATGTCTCCTGTCATTTATTTTTCAGCCACCTGCTATCTGCTACTTTTATAGTGCACTAGTTCTGCACACACTTCACCCATACTCTCACTATTGTGTTTTTATGCAAGGGTATTTCAAAGTCTGCTGAAAGAGAAGCAGCAAAGAAAAGAGAGAAGTCACGCCAGCTTTCTTCGCGGGTATGCACGACACGTTACATCTCTATAAAGGGTGTAGTGTCAGCAGATGGAGAAGGTAAATGTAGCTCTGGAGTTGATGACCTAGCTCGCAATGAGCCACCATCCCAGGTGCTTGCTTTAACTTCGCGGTGTCATATGTGGTTGCATGTTCCATATGGTGTGTAGCTTGTATTCGAAAGGCCGAAGTCGGTCTTCTGTTTGGTTCTAGGCCTAGAATTGCCACATATTTTTGGCAAACTTGCCTAAGGTTAGTTGATCAAAATGAAAGCCACAAGTTGGCAAGCCTAAGGGAATCTTGCCGCATTTTTTGTGTGTATGCCATGTGGGATCCAAGTGTGGCTTGCCTAAGGTGTGGCTTGAACCAAACACTCACCTAAATTAGTCAAACTTGCCTAGCTTTAGGTGTGGCAACATTTGGCAAAGTTAGTCACAAACCAAACAGCCCCAAGATAAGGAAAGATATGTTTTTACATGAACCACCATCCCGTGAGAACCAGAAGACAAATAGCTAGTCAGGGCACTGGCCGAGCTAGTGACAAGCCCACAAAGATAGGCATCACCTAGAAGCCAACTAAAAAGTTGCGATGGTGGCGAGGCAGGCCGCCTCCCACCAGGCTCTCAGGTCCTAGATGATCATGCTCACCACTCCAACCGGATGTCTAGCGTGTATTGCTTCCAATTTGGTTAAATTGCATCTGCTTACACTACAAAAAATACACTTCCGTGATGATATGTGTTTGTCACAGTAGGTCACATTTTTTGTCATGCATGTACATCCATGACGATTTTATGACAGAATCAAGATAGTCATACTTGTATTGTCGTAGAAGTGTTCCATGACATTACCAAAATTATCATCACAGAAATGTCCACTTCCATGACAATAAATCGCGTGTCACAGACGTGCTTTCGTCAAGGGCCGACACGTGGTATCCACCATAACGGAATGCCATTAAGCTATCGGGTTCGGTTTTGGATCTAATAACTCGCTAACAGCCCCGGCCAATGGGGATTTTCCACATGTAAAATCATCATTGGCCGCAGGAAACACGTGTTGCCTCACCGTTGGGACAGATGTCATCCACTCATTGGACAGGAGGCGCCTATGATAGGTCAACACATGGCACGGCCCAACAGTGGCCCATTCTGGTGAAAAAGGCCGGCCCAGTAAAAATTAGCAGGCCGGCCCATATAAGGCCTACTTGTGTCAGGTCCATTTAAGCCCACGGCCCATACAAGATGTGCCAATTCGGCCCGTCAACGGCCCGTTATAGATTTGACACCATTTTAGCCCATCGTCAGTTTGAGCCTGTTAATAGCCCGCTATATATTTGGGCTCAATATCGGCCCGATGAGATTTCAGCCTGTTAATGGCCCATTTAATGGATGGGCCAATTTCCAGGATGTACATCTTTCGGCGTTTTAGCAACCCATTTAAATGTTGGGCTAATTTCCGGCTCGGTGTGTCTTTCAGCCTGTTGACGGCCCATAAATCTGATGGGCCATTTGTAGTCGGACCTGAGTTTCGGCCTTTTAGTGGCCCATTTAAGTGTTGGGCCAATTTCTGGCCCGGTGTCACTTTCAACCTGTTGACGGCCCATAAATCAGTTGGGCCATTTGTAGTCGGACCTGAGTTTTGGCCTTTTAGAGACCCATTTAAGTGTTGGGCCAATTCTCGGCCCTGTGTGCCTTTCGGCCTGTTAACGGACCATAAATGAGTTGGGCCATTTGTAGTCGGACCTTAGTTTTGGCCTTTTAACGGCCCATGCCCTTCATGGTCCAATACCAGCCCGGTTTCTATTTCGGCCTGCTAAAGGCCCACAACACAGTTGGGCCATTTACAATACGACCTGACTTTCGGCCTCTTAGCGGCCCATGCTCTTCATGGTCCAGTACAAACTCGTTGTCTCTTTCGGCCTGCTAAAGGCCTATAGTATAGTTAGGCCATATGTAGCCCAAACTTAGTAATGGCCTGTTAACGGCCCGTGAAATAAATTGGGGCCACATGTTGCCTGCTTTGATGTCGGCCTGTTAATGACCCGGGAGGTAAGAGGGCCGACCATTAACTTTCGGCCTAGTAACGGCCCATTAACTTAATGGGCCCACTAAAGTTCGTACATGTCTTTAGGCCAAATTAGATAATTTGATCCCATTACGACAAGCAATTATGCACAGGACCAAAAACGATCAAGCAAAGGTACGGCATACAGGGAATAATGTTGCACATCCAGCATATATTACAGGAAATTACATCCACTGGGCAATCAAAGATTGATGCCAGTGCAAATAAATGAGTAGAACCTAACCATCTACAACGTCAAAATCTGCAACCTCAGCACAGATGACACCCATAAGCATGTGGGCAAGTTCTTGCTGCTTTGCTACACTATTTCTGAAAACATTGATCAGTTGTTGTGTCGCACGACTCTGCACCTATGATTCATCCACCATTTCCATCATTGCTTCAGCCATTAATTGGTTCACAAACATACATTTATTCTGTTGCATTCGAGACAGAGGATAATGAACAGATTCAGATGGCAATTTTGGCAGGCTTGTATTATTGATAATGGAGAGTGTCTCGACCACTGCATCATAACATAAATTAGGACGGGAAGCAAACAGATTAATCATGAGTTATTGCCATATTACCTGGCCTAGATTTACTGGAAAGAAACAATGGGGTTGCCTTGTTGTTTCCAGAGTTTGTCTTCTTATCTTCAGCAGCCTGCACAAAATTAACACACTAGCATTGCTATCATTGGCCAAGTCAGATAATAGGAAAGCAACATTGACACAACGAACGTTTCGGCAACTAGCCTACACCAAATTAACACATTATGGCACATCTATCATCAGCCAGGTAAGGTAATTTGAAAGCAACATTGACACAATGAATGAATGGGAAACCAGAGAAGCACTACAATTCAGTAATGTGCGTGATATGAGATAGTACATTCATGCAGCTCAGTATGCAAAACTACCAGACAGTTTTCCTTAAAAAAATCAACATTGGCGCCTTTAACATTTTGCTACAACTAATTTTAGATCAGATAAAGGCTAGATTCACGCTGATTAACAAAATACATGTTGATGTCAAAATATAGTGATATACAACAGGTACTTACATCAGCATTGGAGCATAGAGGATTCCAGCAAGATATTTTCCTCGAATACGATCCCAATGGAGGAAGTCTTCTATCGTTTAATCTTATTTTCTAAAAGAGAGATGGGTAAGAAACATGTAGAAAATATGATCAGAATGCTATAAAATTTCATGATGCGAGGATACGCACATGCTTCTTAGAATGGAGTTGACATTCTTTTGCTGGACTGGACCGGACTAGTTCTTTGGCCACTGGAATCTGCTTATTATCAGTGGGAGTTGTGTTTCTCTGTGCTGGAGCAGTATCTATGAAAAATGGAGTTGGTTTATTATCTCTTGGCGTTTGGATCTTTTGCAAAGACCTGGTTTGTAACCCTTCAGATTCTAACATAACCGTCTTCCCCTTGCATGCCTTATATAGAAGAACGGTGATTCAGTTATAAAACATGCTACAGCAGAGATGGAATAGGTACTGAAGAATATAAAGGCATGACATATTGACATGTATTCCCTCCATCCAGAAATAAATGGATAGGTCTAGGCGTATTTCAGTTCTAGATACATCCAATTTTATCCATTTCTGTGACATTTAATCCGGACGGAGGGAGTATGATGTAAGAGCTAGGGATACGACAGGACAACACAGTAAAAGAATACTGAAAAACTCACTGCAGAACCAAAGTATTCAAACCCATTGATATGAGATAGTACACTCATGCAGCTCAGGATGCAAAACTACCAGGCAGTTTTCCTTACAAAAATCAACATTGTGGCCTTTAATCATACATTTTGCTACAACTAAATTTAGATCAGATAAAGGTTGGATTCACGCCGATTAACAAAATACATGTTGATGTAAAAATATAGTGATATACAATAGGTACTTACATCTACATTGGAGCACAGAGAATTCTTGCAAGAATCTTTCCTCAAAAGCGACACCATTGCAGAAATTCTTCTATCTGTTAAGCTTATTTTCTAAAAGAGAGATGGGTAAGAAACATGTAGAAAATATGATCAGCATGCTATAAAATTTCATGATGCAAGGATACGCACACTCTTCTTAGAATTGAGTTGACATATTTTTGCTGGACCGGAGCGGACTAGTTCTTTGGCCACTGGAATCTGCTTATTATCAGTAGGAGTTGGGTTTCTCTGTGTTGGAGCAGTATCTATAAAAACTGGAGTTGGTTTATTATCTCCTGGTGTTTGCATCTTTTGCAAAGGCCTTATTTGTAACCCTTCAGATTCTAACATAGTCGTCTTCCCTTTGCATGCCTTGTATAGAAGAATGTTGCTTTAATTATAAAACATGCGACAGCAGAGAGATGGAATATGTACTGAAGAATAGAAAGGCATGACATATTGACATGTATTCCATCCATCGAAAAAAATGGATGGGTCTAGGCGTATTTCAGTTCTAAATACATCCTTTTTTATCCATTTCGGCAACATGTAATCTGGACGGAGGGAGTATGGTGTAAGAGCTAGGGATACGACAGGACAACACAGCAAAAAAAACTCTAATTGAATGTAAAACTATATGCTAGCAGAATACGTACAGAAATAACTAAGGCAACATACACGTGTATGATTGGTAAAATAAGATGGCATTGCAACAGAGCACTAGAACAGCACTTCAATGTAAAAAGCATGGTATGGCACACAGATGAAGTACATACTGATGAATAACAATGCATAAGATATTCAGAAGCATGATGTCCAAATTAAGGAGATGGCATTGCGATAGAGTAGAATGACAGTACTTGAATTTGAAAACATGTTATCATGAATGGAATAGGTACTGAAAAACAGGAAGGCATGACATATTTACATGCATGATCAGCATGCTAAGCACATGGCATTGCAACAGAATAGACACACTCCAGGATATTATATGCATGTTGTACCCATATCACATGCCAAGTTAGAGAAAGGACCTTGTGGGGTGAAGAGGATTCATCATCTTTCTGCAAGTCTTCTGAAGAACTGCCTTTACATGTTCCATCATATTGGGTATCATTGATATCAAGTTTATTGGCCTTTACATTGCTTCGCGAGGTTCTTGTGGATATATCAGTGTGTGCAATTATATCTGACATGCATGGAAGACAACTAGTAGTTAGATTTATGTAACTAGTCATCAACCCATGCGACCGCACGGGCTAGAAAGATTTTTAGATAGATATATACTTGTTGGTCAAACATCACGTGTCCTAATAGATGAAGAGAAGTGTAGAGACATCCTAATATTGTTTTATCAGTTGGACCTTTCTTGTCAAAATAAAAGGAGTAATGTCCATCCATGGATCAACATCAAGGGCATGAACTTGTTGTAACATGCTTTCTTACTACTCATCGTATTATTGATTATTTTAGGAAATATGGAGGTACAAATATGGCAAAACGAAATTCAAGCAAATGGCCTCAAGAAATGATCTACTCCATCCCTTTTTCGGCGGTGAAAGGTAACCGGAGAAAAGTTTGCATGTCATGATGCATAAAATGGCAATGGCCATTCCAAATTGCGAATGGAAAATATTTCTAATATTAGACTAAATATAAATTAAATTTAATAATAACCAATTGCGGTTAGGTAATTAAAGAATATCAATCATGAGAATCATCATTATGTACAAATAAGATGTATAGTATTAAGCTAAGCCAATTTCTTTATTCACATAATTACATTAAGAACATAGAAAGTTTGCCTACAATTTTGAAAAATAAGAATGTGCTTATTACCATGCTGATATGCCCTTTCCTCTCAGGAGATCCAATGAATCATCGGTTTGTTTTAACTTATATTGTGTAAGTTTGAAGGTTTGACATCAACATATAATTGTCATCTTACATCAAATTTTTAATATGATTTCTTAACCTGATGAGCTGCCGAGGAGTCTTCCTATAATTGGTACATATAGCAGGTCAAAACATACAAAAATATACCACGACTACAATTTGGAAGTTGTTAGGGAGAGATATTTTTTCATTTTTGATTTATTTTATCATGGTCATGTTTATTTACTTACAAAAGGAATTAAAAAACCATTCATGAATACAATACTTATTTGTGCGTGTCTTTTTAATTTCATTTTTCTCATGGGAAGCTGGGAACATGCATGTCGCTAAAAACATTCATGCATAAATTACTTTCTAAAGTTGAGGGTTTGGGGAGAATTTATTTGTACGTGACATTAATTTGTTTTTTCTCAAGGGAACACACACGTGGTTTTTATTTTGGTGATATTTTTGACGTCGACTCTTTTTCTAGCATGGGGCCTTAGGACGTTTCATTTGTCTGTATCTTCTTTTATCTTTATGAATGGGGAAGGAAAATGGATTTTGTTTTGATCGGTACTTGAATGTTAGCATCCAAGACTATTTTTCGTGGATGTGCATTTCAATCTTTTCTGACTTTTGGTATGTGTTGTTTTTTTAGAAATATATATATCATGGCCGCCTAAGTGACTTGACAATTCGAAGTTAAATATAATAGGATTTTCAATAATTACGCTTTTTTGTTGCATGAAAATTAATGTGTATTTTTCTACTTAAGTTACCCTTATGTGATTTCTAATAATAAAATTTCTAGTTTCTGTTTTTTTAGGTAAGATTTTATTTTTTTCTAGGAAACCGAGAAAGACCCAATGGAGGAAGGCTCATATACGTGGTAGCATAGGACTACAAATCTTGCGTTCCTTGTAAATGATATGGACGATCAATTTTTTATTTTTTAAAGAAGGATTTCCTTTTTTTTTCTAGAAACAGAGAGTCCTAAGGGAGTAAGACTCTCGTACGTGCTAGTTATATGAGACTCACGTATTATATTTGATTTGATGGCTACAAATACATTATATATTAATCCAACGGTCAAGATTCTTTAATTCTAAGGATTAACGTGGTGCCTCGTATGGTGCCTCCAATTAGTAAATATAAGATGAGTGCCTGCAGGAGATGACATAAATAATAGGACTGGGGTTAACTAGCAGCAACAGGTCTCATAAACTAAAGTGAGAACACAGATGAAAGCTACAGAATATGTATCATTTGTACTCGAGATTAACTAGATGGCACACAAAAGTATTAAAGAACAACATAGGTAATATTAGAAGTGGTATAATACTATAATCACCAGCCTGTGGGATAGCATTGGCTGATGGATGATAACTATGGAACGGCGTTACCTAAAGAACAAGTATCTTAGCTGAACTATGGAACAACGTGAACTCCTGAACAAGACCCGTAAGAGATCAACATGAATATAAAGTGAAATGTGATGATCTATTTTCCATGCTTAGATGAATAACAAAGCCATAAATGTTGCACACAAGTAAGATGAGGGTACAACCGATCTAGCTACCATCCATAGGAGTGAGCATCATGTGCTGACTTGTCGATGGCCCCGCAGTTGTTATGGCTGTCCATGTCGGGCACGCGCATTCGATGCAGGGAACTGTTGAGTGGGGACTATAGCTCCCTTCTGGTGTATGCTTCCCTTGTTGGAGCAGCTGCAGTGAGTCGGAATACGGTGTGTCTGAAGATGCAGTTAACGCTTAATGTTAAGAACGACATATCTCTTTGATCTGAAGAAATACACTAATAGATCAACAACAAGGTACGAGAGTGGTCACACGTCTGTTGACTGAAGACTAAATTGGGGTCACACGATTTTATTTTATTTTGGTACTGTTCGATCTATGCCGGATGGCTTGATGGCGTCTTGTGCCTCCCGGCTGACACTGTTCGGAATCTTCCCCGAAGAGCCAGCAACCAATGGCAGAGCAGCCTGCCTCCGCCGTCTGTGGACCCGGCCAAAACCCCGCTCCCCACCCCAGCGCACTGCCGTGGTTGCGCCACCCCCGGGCCAATCCACAAAGACTCCCCGTCATCCAAATCCGGCGGCGGCAGTACCTTAAACCCAAGCAACTCTAAAAGATAGCCATCTAAGCGTTGCTTCTGCAGCGAACTTGCGGCCCCGCACCCTTACGTTAGACACCAGCCAACCGGCAGCCTAGGAGCTCCGCCGCCTCGAGGGGTGCTGCTTCCCATTGGGAATCGATTGGCCCAGAATAAAAATTCAGACAACTGACAACCTATCTGGCGGCATGGTGAAGTAGGCAGGTCCAGCTGCCGAGTCGGTGCGACCGGTGTGGTTGCGGTGGCGACCGGTGGCAAGGAAAGAGCAATGTCGCGACGGTCGACGGCTACGCGGAAGCAGCGCCAGGACTCTGGATGGATCCGAAGTTGGAGCCGCTCCGGCGCCGTGAACAACAGCGGGGGTGAATCGGCTTCGGTACGGTTCACGTGGCCGTCGTCGAGGCAGCACCAGCAGCACGGAGTAAGAGGCACACGGCCTAGTGCACGACGGCAAATGGACAGCGTCTCCGATATTAGGAAGGAGGGCGGTTGTGAAATTGGTGCGATTGGGGCGCCATGGAGGTGGGGCTGAGGTTTCGCAGCTCGGGAGAAGGGAGCTTCCCGGGGAGAAGGTGATTTAGCACCCACGAGGTATGAATGGGGCGGGCGGGGGGGGGGAATTGGGAGGGGAGTGGAACCATGTCTTACGGACGCATTTGTCTGAAATGTGAGGGGGAGTTACAGTTCTACCCTTGCCTATAGGCTTCTCGGCTTGGGTCCGCGTACTGTGGGTCGGGGAAAGTAGAGTAAGTTTGATTCTCCCCAAATAGTGGGCGGGAGCGATTTCGGGCGAGGAGGGCGTGTTTTGAACTATAGTGGGCGCGAGCAATTTCGGGCGAGGAGAGCGTGTTTTGAAATAGTGGGCGTGAGCTATTTCGGGCGAGGAAAGCGTGTTTTGCCGACCATGGTTTATGAATTATTCGGCACATGTCATTTAGGCCGAGGAGAAGGCGCGCTTGGATGAAGTTACGAACCTACCCTCGATGTACAACGGGCCAATTGATGGTTGTCCCACATAGGACGGTAATTTCGCATCTCCCATTTATTTGCTCGGGCGAATTCCACCGAGCAGAAAGGATGTTTAACGGTTCGCTCAAATTTTGGGAGAACGAGCATCCTCGTCTACCTTACCAAGTCGATTCGAATCAAATTTTGAAATATTAGCTTGCCACTTCTTGTATAGATGGAGAGATGATGCTCGGGAGTAATGTGTTTTTACATGCTCGTTGCTAGCGATTTACTATTTGACAAATAGTTGACCCACTCAAAAACGCGAATCAAACCCAAAATGAAATATCTCGATTCAATGAAATAGCTCGTTCAGTAGGTTGAAATAGTGAACTAAATCCAAAATTTAACACCTCAATTGAGTAGCATGTTGTACAGTATTATAGTACTCCATGAACATGTTGAAATTCAAATTAATGAACTTGTTTGATATACGCATATATCCGTTCAAGTGTGGATTGCAAACAACATGTTCTCCAATTTAAATATTTGAATGCAAGTTTATATCGAAACATGGTTTATATCAGTCTTTGATGCATAAAACTCGACCTCCCCCTTTCCCGGACTCCTGTTCTCTCTCTCTCTCTCTCTCTCTCTCTCTCTCTGTCTCTCTCTCTCTCCGACAATCTTTAATTCTGTCGCACGCATCTGACACAAAAACCTTGTTGGTCCCTCTCCCTTTCTCTCCATCTCTCTCTCTCTGTGTGTGTGGGGGGGGGGGTCTTTCTAGTTCGCATGCATATATACACCATCCATAGGTCTCTCTCGCACACTATGTATGATACTCTAGCTAGTCCAAGCTAGATATCTTGGGTGCACTCATCGTACGCACACAAATTCCTTGGCTCTTTGCCCGTAACTCTTTCATGCACCACTATGTCGTCTCGGAGCTCTTCCCCCCTCTCTCAAACTCTCCATCCACCTGGGTCACACATACACATGCATATATCACTCGCACTCGATAGGCCCATCTAAAACTCTATCTCTCTCCCTTGTTCTCTCTCCATCTCACACGCACACACACACAATCTCATGCCCAGCTAGCCAAGTATGATGGTCTCTCACTCAATTGTAGGCACACGCAGTCCCCCCTATATGTATATGACTAGCTAATCTTAGTCTCCATCACAAACATGTGCATGGTCTATCTTGATTTCTCTCGGGGCATCTTTCTATCGCGCACGCACTCCCTCGATCTCCCACCCATATAGTCCCCTCACGATCTCGAGGGGATCTCTCTATCACCAACACACCCTCTCTCCCTCCCCATGCATCCATGCCATCCATGTGTCCCTCTCGACCTTTTTTCCTTGTTGGCTAGACCTTTATTGGACATGTGCTACAGGGGTGTCTCTCCCCGTTGCAAACAATCACACACTAGCTATCTTCGTGTATCTCCTTGCCTCGCTTTTCCATCTCGGAGATGCATGCGTGATATGTTCGCATAAGAAACAAAAAAACACACACACTCTCTCTCTAATTTATCGTTTGTTGTCACTTTCTCTTTCACACACATACTCCTTTTGCACACTTACTCATTCTCCTTCACACGCACTTGATCTCTCTCGACTGAGGCACTCTCCTCGGTCCATAGCATATAGATTTATTGAAAAGTCAAACATCACAAAGTTTGACCATGTACGTGGAGAAAAAGAATTACATCTAGTACGGCAAACATATACCATTAGATTCACCATGAGATGTAGTTTTGTATGATGTATCTTTGGTATTGTAGATATAAATAACATTTGCGTAAACCTGATCAAAGTTTCCAAAGTTTGACTTCTAAATAATTTACATGCACTGCATCATCGAGCGGATGGAATATCTCTTTCCCCCTCTCAGCTATCTGATGCACCACTCAGCCTTATCGGGGCTCCTCAATCTCTCTCAAAATTTATTGGTCAGTTTGGTTAGTGACCTGACCCTCATGCCTTGATGGCCGGTACTGCCTGCTGTGGACATGAGATGTAAAATATTTCTGCCTGGCCAGGCTTGTGTGGTGCTTAAGCGTTTGGTTCATGCCTGGGCCAGGCAAAGCATCAACATCCCATCAATCAATCCATGCATCAATTATTTAATGATAATATCCATCCATGTTGTTGTTAGCCTCGTGGCCGCACGACCAGGCACGGCCAGGCGTTCAAAATCAGTCGCCTGGGCCAGGCTACTTGCAGTGTCTGGAGTTCAGCCAGGATAATTAAAGTGCAAGGGAACCCAGGCCAGGCGGGCTTTCTTTTTCACAGGGTAGCAACCAAACAAGCGTGCATGAAATCCAGCCACAACCCTAGGCCAGGCAAAAGATGCTCAGGACGCAAGCCAAACAGGCCTTATATCTCCCTGGTTCACACATACACATGTCTCGCTCGCGCTATACATATAGACCCATCCAACACTCTCCGCCCTTGATCTCTCTCCATGTGACACGCACCCCCCTAAGTACCATAATCCCTCACTCCATCATAGGCTCTGTTTGGATCCATTGGTTAGAGTTAGTTTGGGTTAGTTTGGAGTCAACTAACCCAAAAAGATCCAAACAGGAGGGTTAGTTTGGGTTAGATGCATCTAACCCATCCAAAAAAACTAACCCATCCAAGAGGTGCTTATTTGGGTTAGTTCTTCTCGGGACCACTACTAAAAACTTTTTTCTCTCGCTCTCCCCGCAGCAGATCCCTCCCCACTTCCTTGAAGCTTCTCGTCCGCAATTAGTTCAGGGTTAGTTCAGGGTTAGAATCTAACTCTAACCTCTAACTGAGTTAGAGTATCCAAACAGGGCCATAGGCGCAAGCACTCCCCCCCCTTCCTAAGTATGATTATCCCTTACTAGCCATTAGGAACACAAGTATTGTCTCCTTCCATCCATACGTCTATCTTGATATCTCTCGGGGCATCTTCTATTGCACACACACCTTGTCACTCGATCTCCCACCCATGTAGTCCCATCACGATCTCCAGGGTATCTCTCTATGACAAACATACACTCTCTCCTCCCCATGTCTGCATTTTCTCCGTACGTCTCTCTCGACCTCTCTCCCTTGTTTGTCAGACCCCTCTTGGCCACGTGCTAGGGGTCTTGCTCTCTCGGTTCCAAACAACCACACACTATCTCCTCACCTTGCCTCCGTTGTCGAAGATGCATGTGTGATATGTTTGCATAAGACACGCATGCTTTTTCTCTACTTTTATCGTGTGTTGTCCATGTCTCTTTCACACACGCACACACACTTTTTTCACTCTCTCTCTCTCTCTCTCTAGTTAGGGACTCTGTCACGTCCATAAGCATATGGATGTTTTGAAAAGTCAAACCTCAGAAAAGTTTGACTAGGTATATGTGGAGAAAAACATTTACATCTGGAACGATCATTAGATTCATCACAACATGTACTTACTTCATACTATCATTTATCCTTGGTATTGTAGATATAACTAATTTATTTATAAACTTGGTCAAAGTTTCAAAAGTTTGACTTCAAAAAAATGTTGGAACTACATTATCGAACGGAGGGAGTAGCTCTTTTGAAAAAAAGATACGCTTTAATTGTTGAGGGCTTTTTAAATCCGTCGAATCATTATTGACAAGGAGGGAGATGATTCGAGTGCACTCGTTGGACCGCCATGCCGGCGTGCGACCCAGACGGGACGGGACGGCACAGTCATAATTTCAGTTTCTCTAGTTTTCCACGACAAGCTGGCGCGCTAAGCCATTATGCATTGAGTTCCGATGACCATCGCGCTACCTACCCCCTATAAGTACTATTTCCCAGCCTTCTCCGGTGACACCGTGATCCAACTCGCCATATCCTCATAAGCTCGCACCGGCCCGACGTTGCTCGCCACGTCCGCCATACCCCCGCCCATCCGCGGTGGGCGACGTCGGAGGAGGTCACCGTCGGAACTAGTGTTCGGTTTTTCACCGGAAGGCAGACGGAGGGAGGAGGCATTTTATCTGTCTTTAGATGGCAATGCGGAGATCAAGGAGTTGTTGGAGCACGACCGCATGGCAGAGGAGCAGGAGTTGTTGGAGCGTGACCGCTTGGCGGAGGAGCAGCGTATCACCGATTTGCGCCACCAGCAGGACATGGAGCAGCAGCGCACCGACGCTCTGAGTCACGAGCAGAGCGCCCGCAACTGGGTCAACTACGTGGAGGCCGGCGCCTGGCAAATAGCCTTGCAGGCTCTCGGGCATGCACGCATTCGCAACGCCGATTTTTACTACCAACTCGTCAAGTGGGTTTCCCGCTTGGAAGCTGAAGCTTTGGTGGACCACGCCGGCATGGAAAGGGCCAACGCGCGCGAGCAACGCGCCCTATCGCACCTCTTGCAAGTCTAAGGCGAGGCACAGGACGCCGGTGCCGGTGTTTAGCGTGTACCACAGATGGCGGCCGGCATCATCTAGTTAGCTAAGAGTAAGTTAGTACTTGTACGCTACTAGAGTATTAGTGGGAGTATATGTTAACTTGGCTATGATGGTTGTCAACGTGGAAGTTCAGTACTCTATATATGGATCAGACCTGTTACTTTGCTCTCAATGTTGAACTTTCTGTTTGAACATATGGAATGGGTTGTTATTTTTTTAAATGGGTTGTATTTGTCCTTCACGGGTTTAGAGGCTGACATGTGGGCCTAGCAAGTTGACGCGTACACAATTAGGAGATGATTGTACGTGGAGAGGATGACAGCAGAGACCCGCCAAGGTCATGGCAGTATGCAAGCAAGTGCCTCCTTATTTCAAACCAATAAAAAATGGCTCCTCCTAGTGGATTTCTGACATCTGGGTCCCATGCCATTGTGAACGTAGTCAACAAACAAGAGAATTGCACAATGAGCGGCTGACACCAGGGACCCAGCAGCTCGCCCAGTTATTTTTGTTTTGGGTTAATTTAATAAATGCCACTCCAAATCTGGTGTATCCGAGAAATGCCACTGCAATTTCTAAACTTTGAAAAATGCCATTTCATGCCATTTCTAGTGGCATTTTTTGAAGTCTGGAGTGGCGTTTTTTAAAGTTTGCAAACTGCAGTGGCGTTTTTCAAAGTTTGCAAAAATTGCAGTGGCATTTTTCAAAGTTTTCAAATTGCAGAGGAATTTTTATGAATCGCCATAATTTGAGTGGCATTTATCTAATTTGTTTTTGAGACAGACGCAGGGTGTCAACTGGGCTGTGCGGGACCCTCTGGCCTGTCTAGACAGCCTTTTCTTTTATGTTTACCACAAACCAGCCCAGTAGTTTTTTTCTTTCTGAAAATGGCTAGCCCAGTTTTTTTGTGATTTGTCAAGTAAGTCGCTTTATCAGGCCTGTTGGGATGCAAATCTTTCAAGACGAGGAGAGCTTCATTCGGCTGGCCGAGAAAATGGCCTATCAGTAATGAGAAATGGGTTGTACATTTTTAAAACACATCAAACCGGCAATTAGCTTCAAATATCTTTTTTTCATTTCAAGATTTTAAATTGCATTGATTTTTATGCGTGGACAATTTATTGGATTTTATATTGATATACATTTATTTTTAAAATCATTCTGAATGTGACTCAAAATTTTGGGATTAAAAACAGTTCAGACCGCCCCGACATATGCAAAATTTCGTATAATTTTTTAACCGTGGCCACAATATGGGCTGTGATGCTAACAAAAAGAATATGGGCTCCAAAAAACCCGTAAGAATTAGCAAATGGGCTGTAAATTATTTGAAATAATGGCAGATGGGCTGTATGCTGTTTTCCACAGATTTGAGGCTTTCCACAGATGGCCTGTATACTATTGGATGTCCATCCAACGGCCGTCGTGCTTCTTCAATCTCTGGTCTTCCTGCTCCAGCCGCTCAAACAAGCGCCGGTGGGACTGCATGCTCCCTCCTCCCTGCGGCCAGCTGTGCTGCCGCGCAGGCCTCACCGCCCCACCGTACTCCCATCGTTGGCCTAGCCATCCCTGTACTCACCCATAGTCCCACACCTGCTGTTATTCTCCGGCGGCGGCAGACGAACCAGTAAACCCTCGTACAGTCGTACTCCCCTCTGCGTGGGAAACAACTGTCGAGTCATCACTGCCTCCGGGTCATTCCCTTCCTAGGCCTCGCCGTCGTCCACCGCCCTGGTGCTCTCGGCGTGGCATGGTCAACGTGGTCAACGACCAACATGCATCTGAACTGGACTGTGCGTGGAGAGGCTGACAGCTGGGTCCATGGCTGCATGCAAGGAAATGCCTCCTTATTACGCGCAAAATAATGTTTCCTCCACCTGACATATGGGACCCACCGAAAGGGCCTCTGTATTTCGCGAAAAAAATGTTACCGCCGCTGACAGCTCGGACCCACCAGCTATATCTTCGCACGTAAGGAAGTGCCTTATTACGCACAAAAAAAATGAATACTCCCCCTGCTAGCTGGGACCCAGTATAGTGGGCCTACTAAGTTGACAGGGACGAAGGGCTTTGTCAACTTAGTCAATATGCACGATTCTAGCTCGACTGACCGTACGATGTCCATCCAACGGCCGTAGTGCTTCTTCAACCTCTGGTCTTCTTGCTCCAGCCGCCCAAAGCAGCGCCTCTCATGGCCGGCTGTGCTACCGCGGAGGCCTCACCGCCCCCATACTACTCCCACCGCTGGCCAGACCATCCCTCCAATCCACTAACCCACACCCCGTGTTATTCTACGGTGACGGCAGCGCAGCCGAACCAGTGAACCCTCGTACTCCTCTCCGCGTGGGCATCCACTGCCGCGTCTTCCCTGGCTCCGTGTCATCCCCTTCCTAGGCCTCGCCGTCATCCACCGCCATGGTGCTCTCAGCGCGGCGTGGTCAATGTGGTCAATGACCGAATTCCATCGGAAGAATACTGTACGTGGAGAGGCCGATAGTTGGGTCCACGGCAGCCGCAAGGAAGTGCCTCCTTATTACGCAGAAAATAATTATTCCTCCACCTGACAGCAAGGACCCACTGGACAGGCCACCAGTATTTCGCGAAAAAACGTTTTCCCCTGACTGCTGGGACCCACCCGACGGGCCACTGTATTTCACGAAAAAAATGTTCCCCCTGCTGTCAGCTCAGACCCACCGGAAGTGCCTCCTCATTATGCACAAAAAATGAATAACCCCCTGCTAGCTGGGACCCACCTTGGTGGGAGCCTGACTTGTGGGCCTACTAAGTTGACGGGGACGGAGGGCTTTGTCAACTTAGTCAATATAAACGATTCTAGCTCCAGTGACCGTACGATGTCCATCCAACGGCCGTAGTGCTTCTTCAACCTCTGGTCTTCTTGCTCCAGCCGCCCAAAGTAGCGCCGGTCGTGCCGCATGCTCCTGCCTCCCGTGGCCAGATGTGCTGCCGCGGAGGCCTCACCGCCCCTACTATTCCCACCGCTAGCCAGGCCCTGCAGCGACGAAAGCCTCACACCGCAGCTGAACTAGTGAACTCTTGTACTCCTCTCCGTGCGGGCTTCCACTGCCGCGTCTTCCCCGGCTCCCCGGCGTCCCCTTCATAGGCCTCGCCGTCGTCCACCGCCCTGGTGCTCTCGGTGCGGCGCGGTCAACGTGGTCAAGGAATGACTTCCATCGGACGTGGACTGTACGTGGAGAGGCTGACAGCTGGGTCCACGGTCGCAGCAAGGAAGTGCCTCCATATTACGTAGAAAATAATTATTCCTCCACCTGACAGCGGGGACCCACCGGATGGGCCACCGTATTTCGTGAAAAATACGTTTCCCCCTGACTGCTGGGACCCACCAGCTACACCTTCGCACGCAAGGAAGTGCGTTCGGGCAAAAAAAACGATTCGCCCCCCTGACTGCTGGGACCCACCAGCTACATCTTCGCACGCAAGGAAGTGCCTGACACTCGGGACCCACCTGGTCGAAGCGTATGTAGAGTTGTCATTCTGGTCGCGAACGTGTACATACATATATACTGGTGGATGTAGAGGCGCGCACGTGTCGTAGTAGAGGCGCGCACGTAGCATGTTCATCCAGCCCTCGACACCACAGGGTCCTGTTCATCCAGAGGCAACGCCACCGCTCACTATTCATCCAAACCCCCCCAACGCTCACTGTTCGTCCAATCCATCAGCTTCAGTTAGCAGCAGTAGCGAAGGAATCGCTCGATCGGGTTCAGTTAACAGCCATCGGTCGATCGCTCGGGTTCAGTAACGCGTAGCCTGCAGTGCAATCGCTCGGGTTCAGTTAGAGCCAACGCCTCGCTCGGGTTTAGTTAGAGCCAACGCCTTGCACACACTCGCATACATGTACGAGAGAAACGCGCATCGCTCGGCCCCCGACCTCCCACCGTAACCGGAACTCCCCAAAAATTTCCTCGCCCTTGCTTCTACCACGGTTTTTTCCGTCATGGACGGCCCAAAGAATGTCATGCAACTGCGTCTCCAGCCCTCCCAGGACGAAAAGCCCATTTTCTGTCATGATTTTTTGTCATAGAAGTAGGATCCCACCACATCTATGATGATACCGGGTTTTGTCACAATTATCGTCATAGAAGTGTCATATGTATGACAGAAAAAAATTCATTCGGCCCAAAATGTCATGGATGTGTCTTTTTTTGTAGTGTTAGCTTACACATTATACCTTTGAATATGGCATGCCTTCTTGTTTTTGGTACATACTAGTACATTTGTGTATTAACCATGTTCTTACATCAAACTAACGTTCTTGTGTATCCCTCATCAATCACTTATGATGAGGCAGGTAGGCAAGGGGACTACTCATATAAAGAATGCAGCGTCGGCCTCCCGACATGATTCTCAAGAAACAGAAATGCTAGATGAAGATAGTGAACGTAGCTCTGTAGTTGATTACAGCATTTCCCCTACACTAGCATCGCAGGTGCTTGCTCTAACTTGGCAGCGTGATATGTGGTTGCATGTTGCATATGGTGTCTAGATTGTAATTCTTCCAATCTGGTTAAACTGCATGTGCTAGTCTGCTTAGCTTATACATTAAACCTGTTAATGTGACATGCCTTCCTGTATTTAGTACATAGTACATCTGTCTATGAAGCATGTCCTTACATAAAACTATTGTTTTTTTTGTATCCCGCATCAATCAATATGACGAGACACCTTTAGTATATGCAGTGCGATATTAGTTGCATCTTTCATATGATTTATAGCATGCGCTTCTTCTAATTTGTTGAAATTCCATTTATGATGGGATGCTTTTAACGTGGCAGAGTCATATTGGTTGCATCTTTCATGTGGTGTCTAGCTTGCATTGCTTCTTATTTGCTGGAATGGTTTCTTCTTAGTTTACACAAACAGTTGTGAACATGCCATGTCGCCCTGTTTTTCGTACATATTCCATCCTGGTATCATGTGTTTGCCTTACATCAAAGTAGTGATTGTCAGTATCATGCACGAATGAGTTCTGAAGAGAGAACTTTATTGCTTTTTCTTGTCGGTTTTACTTGACAATTCAAAATCAATAAAGCGGAAGGAAGTTAGCAAGGCAGCGGATAAAGGTGCTCCTTCTGAACGGAGGGCCTCTATAGTTTCTACTCCTCCACACCCCCAAGATGATTTCCAAGACAACACATGCATATACACTCAACAAAGTTGTGTTTATGATGAGCACGTCTCCCCTAGTGCAGCATCACTGGTGCTCCCTCTAACTTGGCACTGTTATATGTGGTTGCATGTTATGTGTGATGTCTAGCTTGTATTGCTTCTAATTTTGTTGAATTCCATCTGCTTACTTTACACATTATACTTGAATAAGACACGTGTTCCTGTTTCTAGAACATACAATATCTGTCTATCACACCATGTTCTTACATCAAATTACTACTGTTGTGTAACCTGCAACAATCACTTATCATAAGACACGTTTGACTTTGGAGTGTGATATAGGATACATCTCACATTCTTTTCTAGCTTGTACTACTAATTTGTTGAAATGGCACTTATGACGAGACAGTTTTAACTTGGTAGAGTGATATTCGTTGCATCTTTCATATGGTGTCTAGCTTTCATTGCTTCTAATTTGTTGAAATGCCTTCTCCTTAGTTTACACATCATAAGCTGTGAATATGCAATGCTGTGAATATGCAATGGCACTAATGACGAGAGACCTCTAACATGGTAGTGTGATGTTGTTTGCATCTTGCATATGATTTATTTCTTGTACTGCTTCACATTTGTTTAAACGCCATTTATGATGAGACACAGTTAACTTGGCAAAGCGATATTTGTAGCATCTTTCATATGGTGTCTACCTTCCATTGCATCGCTTCTAATTTGGTGAAATGTCTTCTTCCTAGTTTACACATCACAGTTCTAGTTATCTCTTCCGTCCTGTTTTTCATACATATTACATCCTCCTATCATGTGGTTGTCTCACATCAAAGTTTAGCTCGTCTACATCGTGCATCAATTTGTTCTGAAGAACTAAATTGTTATTCGTTTTTCTTGTTGGCTTGACTTAACATGGCACAAAGAAAGAGGAAGAAACACAAAATGGCAGGGAATGAGAAGAGGATGAATCCTGCAGATTCTGCTGGTGCTGATGGTGCAATAGAAGATCAAAGTCCAGTAGAAAATTCTACAAACATGGCATCCCATGCTACATGTCGTGGAATTGTCACGTCAAATGTCCTTAGTGTCAGGACTTAGTCGCGAGGCCAACGCATCTATGTGGTAGCTTGAGAGGGGTTGAGCGAAACCGAGAGACGCAACGCAAGACAGGGATTTAGACAGCTTCGGGCCCCGGGAAACAACATCCGGTAAAAACCCTACATGCTGTTTGAGGCTAGGTCTCATTATCATCACGAGGGAGTCGCCGTAAACCGGCTCTCCTCTTTGTGTCTAGCCCTAAGATTGTTTCTTATTGCTTGTAGCTTGTCCCCCTTTGGGGAGCCCTGCCCCTCCTTATATATGTTGAAGGGGCGGTTTACATGTGGAGTCCTATTAGGATTAGGACTAGTCTATCTCTAATACAAACCGGATACAAGTCCTGGTCTTAACTCCTTGTAAGGTAAATATTCCTCCTGCCTTTCCTCTTAAACCGGCCCACCATAGTATGAACCGGCCTTCATGAACCGCCCGTTGGGCCACCAGGTCTTGTCACTCCTCGCACCCACCTGCCAGGTTACAAATGAGTCGTGAACCGCCAGGTCCAAACGGGTCGCCCGGTGAATCGCCAAGTGCCAGCGGGGTCTTCAGATAAACCGCCAAGTCCGGCCGGGTTAAACTTCCGGCCGGTTTACGCCGCGGGGTATATCCCCGACATTAGCCCCCAAGTTTAGCTTGGATTTATGCATGGTAAACTTATGCTGCAAAATAAACAAAAGAACAAATTTGACAGGTTGTGCTCCGGATTAAGAATTCTTGTAGACCGGCACCTGATCATCCTTAAGTCCTTGTCATTCCTTCCTTCTAGAAAATCCGGATCAATAACCAGTTTCATACTCAAATTGCTGATGTTGGCCTCTCATAGAAAAATATTGTGAAGAATAATCCACTTGAATAGGTTTCCAAGATGTCGGTTTAAGAAAATTTGGTCTTGAAATACTCATCTGATATTCATCCGGTTTGAAGATGTAGAACTTGCCGGTTTATCATTACCAAAACTGCCGAGTTATAAAAACTGATAATTCCGGGTCATGATTGTTGCCAACGCCGGTTCATGATTGTTGATGACGCTGGGTTGCAGACACAGGGTCGTAATTATTGGTGACGCCGGGTCAATCTGGTTTTCTCAAAACAGAGAATTTCAAAATAGTTCTTCGATAATAATATAATACCTGTAGCCCCCAAGTCTTGAGAAGAACAAAGTGATGAATTAAGACTTGCTTCAATATAAATACTGCCATTTAAGAAGAAATCCATGTTGTTCATCCCAGTCACTTAGTAAAAACTGAATACTCCATATTATGTAGCCCCCAAGTACCGGGTTGTCATGCTTGCAGCAACCAGGGACTTGAAATTGCCTTATACTCATAAAACTTCAACCAGTGTAGCCCCCAAGGGCCGGGTTATTTATGCAATAATGAGCAGGGACTTTTTAAATATAATCATGTAGATTTGAGCAATGATGTGTAGCCCCCAAGGGCCGGCTCAGTAAGATAGTATTGAGCTGGGACTTCAATGAAAATAACATCATATGATGTAACCCCCATCATGGGCTTGAATCCACGTCCATGAGGTTAAGAGCCTTGTGCTTTACCAACTAAGCAGTGGACCCTTCAATATAATGGATTTAACTTGTGTACCTTGAGTTGTTGACAGGAGCAATTGGTAGCCCCCAAAGGCCGGCTCATTATAATGTGATGAGTCGGGTCTTCAATAATATGAGCAAAAATGACTTTGCATTAGCCCCCAAGTGTCATGGTGCATGCTTGCAGCGACATGAGACTTGCATATTTGATGTAATCTCAACTTAAATAATGTAGCCCCCAAGTGCCGGGTTGTAAGCCTGCAGCAACTCAGGACTATTCCTTCAATTGTAGAATAAATTATATCCATTGATAATATGATAGCCATTGTGCTAAAGCGAATTTGAAAACCTTAATCATAATACTGGTTATTGATAACCATAACAAAAATCCAGCCAAGTTTGGCTATTTGAATAACATAACCCAATGACTTATAAGCGCATGATTCCAATGATGCAATCCAAATATATACTGGAAACTTACAGTCCAAAGCCAGGCCGGTTTAATAAATGCCGGCGATTTATAATCATGCTTTATTCAACCTGTTTCTGCATACAACAAGTTTATAGTGTCCTGGCGGTTTACCGCCGGACGGGTCATAATGTCCAACATATAACCTGGGTTTATAACCAAGGCTGCACTTAAGAACAATCAAATATGAAATATATCATACCTGTGATATTGAATCACATCGTTGGTTTACCAATTTTTTGTAGTAAGGGTGATAATCCCAATCTTGAGTACTGATAACTCCTTCCATATTGTGCCGGTTTATGATAAAACCGCACCGGGTTATGATAGACACCGGATTATCCATATATAATACTGGCAACTTGTAGTCGAACCAGACCGGGTTAATAATCGCCGGATTATAATTGGTCATGTACTGACAATTTGTGATTGAAAGTCAAGCCGGGTTAATGAACGCCGGTTTACTCCATAATAGGATGATAATAGAAAATCAAACCGGGCAGATAGTCTCCGGATTAAGATTTGACCGTGTTCCGCCAATTTGTAATTGACAGTCGAACCGGATTAATAATGTCGGTTTAAAAAAACGCAACAAAAATAATAGTCATTTAAGAAAAAGACTGAAGCAAAAGGCAATGATAAAACCGTTTGCAAGAAAAATGCTTTAATGAGCTGATCAGATGGTGTTACCATGGTCCGACAGGACCAAGCCCCCAATAGGTGTGGCAATGGTTCAAGTCAGCCAGGTCCCCAAATGAAACCGTGGCATTTATGCCGATCAAAAGGCATGGCAATGGTTCGGGTTCGACCAATCCCCCAAGTGATTCTGTGGCCTTAGGCCGATCAAGAGGCGTGACTGGTTTAGACTTGACCGTGTCCCCAAGTGATCTGGTGGCTTTCGCCTATCAAAAGGTGTTGCATTGGTTCGGACGCGACCAAGCCCCCAAGTGATATTGTGGCATTGCGCCGATCAAGAGGTGTGACTATGGTTCAGACATGACCAAGCCCCCAAGTGATCAATAACATGATAAGCCAATAAGGCATGATATCCATGTTTGAACTGCGCATCATGGCAGCAGGTCCTCTTTGGCACCCTTTAAATTTTTGCAAGAGATAAATCCTTCTTGAGCCGGATGTTAAACCGGATATTGAGATCTTCAAAGCTTTCGTGGGAGACATCTTTCCCTTGAGCCGGATTTTAAACTGGAATCTTCATTTTTAGCCGGAAATTTTCTGACGGCCTTTAAACTTGAACTTGCGAGAAGTTAATTCCTTTTTGAATCGGAAATTCTTAAACCGGATTTGAGCACTTCACAGTTTTGTGCGAGAATAGATCCCTTGAACCGGATTGTAAACTGGATATTTGAGAGCTTTAGTGAGACTGACTTCCCTTGAGCCGGTTTTTAAACCGGAATCCCTTCTGATGACCCGGGACTTCTTCATTGAGCCGGGATTTTGTAACTGTCATATACTTCCTCAGCCGTAAATTTCCTGACGGCCTTTAAATTTTCATCGATATAACAGGAGCCTCCGTGACCGGGTTATCTTTCCCTCCAATGATCCTAGGATTCTTAATTTCGCTGAAACTGGCAAGATTTGCTGAGTCATGTCATTGTAGCCCCCGAGTCTCAAAGGTGACTCAAGGAGTTGGCTTGAGACTCTCCATATATGACTGTGATGTAAACCGGCATAAGTTGTATATCATTGGTGTTGATAGCCCGATGTGAATCCACAGAAGATTGAGGTAACTGCGGTGGGTTATAAATGATCCCGTATGAGCCGTGTCAGCAACTTGGCCAATGTCTCCTTCCAACTGGCGATTTGAAGTTAATCAAACTGTAGTGGCGGCGACTTGTGCGCCTGCCCATTGAACCATCCAGTGCAGACGGTGGTTGATAATAATTTGCCTCCAATTTGAAAGAAAGCCGGGCTACCCAAGCTGTGACTTGCTCATACTTCAATAAACAGCCCATGCAGATAGGTGCGGCCCGGTATGTTGATGTTGACCAGGCCGTGAGAAATGGACGGAAAAGATGACATCAGCATCATAGGCGGCTCAAACAGATGAACCGGCCGCGGTGTTGTAAACCGGCGCGGACGGGCGAGTTAACCACGCCGTTTTGATGTAGTGAACAACTGTCCTGCATCAACAATATTGCAGACCAAGGCAAAGATAAACTGCTCTTTGACAAAAATAATATGTGCCAATAAAATATATTTTAGATGAATATCACCTGATGTGCCAGGCAAAAAATAATCCGCCATGAAATTGATGATCGCTAGGTGGAGTTGAAGTCGCTCACTGGTGAACCGGCTGCGGCGTGGTAAACCGGTGCGGACGGGTGAGTTGGCCGCGATGTCTGTAAGCTGGCGCGGACATGCGAGTTGTCCGTGGCATTTGTAAAGCGGTGCGGACGGGCGAGTCGGCCGGCGCATTGATGTAAATCGGACCGCGATACGCGTGTCTGTGAAGCTGCGCGGCACAGCCGAACGTTCCTCCGCGCTATAATACCACCCCTTTTTCTTTTAATAGCCGTCCTACATAAAAATATTACAGGCCAGAGTAACTGTTGTCGGATGAATTAACATGATAAAATACATTAGAAAAATAACACCTGGTAATTGTTGGATAATCTCGGATGAAAAAAGATGATCGGATGGATGCACGTCTGATGTGGCACCAGCACCCACGTGGGTCTTCATTAGTCTTTTCCGCCTCCCAACGCATATCTCCTCGTACGTTTGCTCCGAACCATCAAATAGTACTCCTTTGGATGTTTGTACGTGGATCAGATTGGCCTTTGTGATAATTGTGTCCTTTTCATTTTTGGTGTTAAGCCTTCTTGGAAACCAGAGCAACGCTGTTGTTCCTTGGCCCCTCCTCTCCTCCTTTTTACTTCAGGTTTTGAAGAGTCCAGCGGACCTCTCTGTTCTCTCCTTCAGCTCGGCCTACTGGGATGGCGTTTGGACAACGGACGGCCACTTCAATTCTTCCAATGAAACGATGCGGATGCTGGTGAAGATGTCTTTGTGCAAATCGGCTGGATGCTTCTGAGTGCATGTGTGCGGAAGGTGACGAATTTGAATCAGTTGCAGGAAACCTGTCCGTCTTGGCAACTTACGACGGTTCATCATCAGCGGCGTAAAGCGGCTGGGCGGTTTAGAAGCAAGATGGCCGCATGGAAGCATGTGATCGCACGAGCGGTTCATTACAAGCGCGCGGCCGCACAGGAGCACGTGGAAAAACGAACGCCGGGGGCGCACCAGGGCGGCCGAACCTAATGTTGTTGCAAAGGGGAGGCGCGGGCTGAGCCGGCGCAAAGTGGAGAGGCCTGGCGCGTCAGCTGTGCAGGCGCCTGAGGCGGCGCATCTTCAGTGGCGGGCGATTCGAGGCGTCGGAGCCCAGTGACTTAGCGTGGGGTGGTTCAGCAAACAACTCGAAGCGCAGCCACGGCCATATCCGTTTTTGAGTCGTAGTCGGCTCCCTGATGCTTTGATCGGATAGTTTCGGTTCCTCTCGTTTCCATCAGGGGATGAGTACTAGCAGTAATAACTTGCCCAATCTCCGGGTAACTTGCCGCAAGACCTGATCATCTCGGAATTTGAACAGACAATTTGCCTCGCCTCTGTTCCTAATGACAGCTCAACACACATCGACTCGGATTCGACGGATTACCTTGCGTCGGTGGCGCAGAGCAGAGCTCCAAACCCTCGGTGGCAGCTTACTCTCTACGGGCGACTCAGCAATAGAGTAGACTCCATTGAAAAACTTGCCGTACAGATTACTCCTTCCCAAAAAACCAGAGTTTTCCTGTAGACCATATTTAAGTATCCGAATAACAGTCGTAGCAGCACCAGTCTTTAACAGGTCACTTTATGAAACTGCCTCGGGATTTGGTCCTTGTTTCCTCACGCGCGTGCCGATATGGATTATTCTGACCTGCCGTACAGCAGCTATAGAAAAATTCTTGTCAGCCTTGACGATACGCAGAAAAAATTGATCTCCAAATCAGATTCGACGGGTCGTGTCGTATCGGCAACGCACAGAACATCAAACTCTAACTTCCTTTGAACTCTTGTCGAACTCAGCGACTTGCGCCGACGCCATAGCAAAACATTGATCCTTGGTTAGATTTGATGGATCGCCAAAGACGGGCGCGGTCTACTGATTCCGCGAGACCCAAAATTTCTTTCTTCTCAAAAACTCATATAATTTGTCCCGGCTGATTGCCATGGAGATGATGTAGATCCTTCCAAACCAGTTTTTCCTCATTCAAAACATTGTGAACTTCTCGATCCCTGAGATAGCACCCTCCAAGAACTCAACACCACCGTGCGCAAGCCCCACGGTGGGCGCCAACTGTCGTGGAATTGTCACGTCAGATGTCCTTAGTGTCAGGACTTAGTCGCGAGGCCAACGCATCTATGTGGTAGCTTGAGAGGGGTTAAGCGGAATCGAGAGACGCAACGCAAGACAGGGATTTAGACATCTTCGGGCCCCGGGAAACAACATCCGTTAAAAACCCTACATGCTGTTTGAGGCTAGGTCTCATTATCATCACGAGGGAGTCGCCGTAAACCGGCTCTCCTCTTTGTGTCTAGCCCTAAGATTGTTTCTTATTGCTTGTAGCTTGTCCCCCTTTGGGGAGCCCTGCCCCTCCTTATATATGTTGAAGGGGCGGTTTACATGTGGAGTCCTATTAGGATTAGGACTAGTCTATCTCTAATACAAACCGGATACAAGTCCTGGTCTTAACTCCTTGTAAGGTAAATATTCCTCCTGCCTTTCCTCTTAAACCGGCCCACCATAGTATGAACCGGCCTTCATGAACCGCCCGTTGGGCCACCAAGTCTTGTCGCTCCTCGCACCCACCTGCCGGGTTACAAATGAGTCGTGAACCGCCAGGTCCAAACGGGTCGCCTGGTGAATCGCCAAGTGCCAGTGGGGTCTTCAGATAAACCGCCAAGTCCGGCCGGGTTAAACTTCCGGCCGGTTTACGCCGCGGGGTATATCCCCGACACTACACGAGCTGCAAAAAAAGCCAAACAGAAACAAATAGCTGCCACCAAACAAGAAGAGATAAACCTAGTTCTTGCAACACCTACCATAGTACTACCAGCTGCAATACTTACTCGTGCGTCAACTGAGCTAGCAGCACGTTCCCAACCTGCCTTGCCACCTGACACTACTTCCCAAGCACTCTTGACACAAGACAAGTTGGCAATATCAGATGAACCTTGTGAGCTTCAACAGCAAGAAGGTAGTTGCTGGAGTCAAGTTACAGTTGCATGCTTCTTTATATGTAGTCTCACAGTTTGATGTACACGAACACTTCATATGTTTGTTGTTGGACTAGCACCTAGGCGCAAGAGGAAACAAACATCAGGGATAATGCTCGATAGGTTAACTAAATCTAGAGGAGGAAGAATGGAGATCCGTTTTGAGGCAGGTTTAAAAAGGCCACGTGATGCTACAGAGTCAGCCAAGTTAGTATCAGAGGCAGCGGTTGCCGTTAGGTATCATGTACGTATCGTCCCAACATGGATTCAGTACAGGAATGACAAAGACGAAACCCAGTTCAACACCTTCCTCGACCATTTATCTGTAAGTATGGTTATGTATGAAAACTAGTAATATCGTCTTGCTCTGTCCCATACTTTCTAGGTTGCTGATAATGAGCCTCCCATAATTTCAACAGATGAGGTTCAAGTTGGATAGGCAAGATGATGCAACCAGACAAGCTTGCACCCATGTTTTCAAGTCTGCTCTGCGATAGTATCAGTATAACTTGAGGAAAACTCACTTTGAAGGCAACGCTAACAGTGAACTTTCCCAAACATCTCCAGCGGAAAATATATCGGATAAAGACTAGAGGGGCCTTGTTAAACACTGGTCTGATCCAAAGTATGAGGTACATTATATATATGTGATCAGATCACATGTTGAACTCCTATTTATGCATGTGCCACACAAATCTATCTTCTTGTAGGTGAACTGTTCAAAGAACAAGGCCAACCGTACGAAAGTGAAATTCCAACAGACGACAGGATCTGTAGCTATATTGCACACTGCGAGGCTCTTGTAATTAGCTGTTGTTTCACTCTTTTCGCTGTACCATATTATGAGATCTATATTGACTTGTTCGAAATGCAGAGGAAAGCCTGCAAGGACCAAAAATTACATGAACCAAATGCTGTGGAAATCTTCAAGGACTGTCACACCAGCAAGAAGAAGGGCATGACTACACCAGTCAAATCCGCTGTTGTAAGTACTTAATCCTCATGCCTTTTAACCACTACTTACTCTGACTTGTTCCTTGAACTGCATGGTTTGCAGCCAATGTCTATTACTCTTTTCAATTTTATACACAATTGTCTTTGCGTATCATTGCACCTTGCAAGGTTTAAAAGAGAGGTTTGATCTTGACCCGTAATCTAGTTCCGTGCTGGACTTGCCCACACAACGTAACAATTGCCTATTTGTCTGTTCTTAGTTGTTTTGTGATATGAATGATGTCATACTATGCCTACCGTATTATAAACTTCGTCTCTTTATCCTTAGCCCTCAATACAATCTGAAGAAATAGACAATACATTAGCGATGGTACATGGTCATATGTTTGGAACCTGGTTTTATTATGTACTTTTCAATAAAATACAACTAATATTTTACGTGGGTTCACCAAAATAAGTTCTGTATATAGACCAAAGCTATTTTGTTTGGTTTTGCTGCCTCCTTAATATCTTCTATTCTAGTACTACTAATGTAAAACCTCAACTTTTCAGCGAGCTATGGAAAAAATGGTGGAACCGCCACCTTCTAAAGGTGGCGAGGAAACTATAACCGCAATGTGAGCTCTTGCTGCAGTGGGTCAGTACATGTCCACTAACAGTGCCAAAAACACGTTCCTGCGTAATACCGGGTTGGTTGTGAAGGCAATATCGTCCAAACTGCCTCATGATCAAGATATGCAAGCTCAAAGCAATGTTGTATCTACGCTCGAGACACAAGTCCATTCTCTAACAGAGACCCTTTGTGAAACAAGGAGAGACATTGTTTGATGTAGTCACGATATGCATGGTTTTGAAACCAGACTATCAGACATTTGCTATGTTGTTCAGGAGCCTAGGGGAAATGAAGGCGAGGGTTATGGTGCTCCATCGTACAATACAGCATGAAAACGTAACAGTCGGGTCAAATGAACTGAGCTTCTGAACTTCTGGTGGTGCATTTATCTGCTAGACTGTTAAGTTTTATGCCAACCTTCCTTTTGTTATATAGTTGTAATTTGTTTTGGTGTGATACAAAATTTATTTTTAATGTGCAGCCACTGACTAAAGAAAACAGCAAGCCATTTTTGTATAGTGTAGGGTGTTCCCTATATTTGCAGTGGTGGCGATCTTTGATGCCGAGTGGATGTAATCTATGGAATCGCCTTAATAGCCTAGCGTTAATTTCGGCCTTATTTATTTCCTACTCTTATTTTTCCCTGGTTTGCTAGTGGCCGCAACTACCATCCATATATGGGCCGTAGGATCCATGGGTCTCCTACGTGTCGTAGGATCCATGGGTCTCCTACTGGCCTCGATAAATGGGCCTCCAACAGGGCCGTAGAATCGGTGGGCCTCGGGCCATCGGATAAATGGGTCTACATGGGCCGTAATCGGGTGTAATTGGTATCGGTCCAGCACGGTAACGGGCCGTTAACAAGCCGTAGGACAGCAAATGCTTAATTCTGTCACAGGCATAACGGGTTTTTAATGGGCCAGAATATAGGACGGGCTGGAAACGGCGCAACGGGTTAACAGGCCAAAAATGGGCCGACTCTTGCCATGGGCCGAATTTGGCCCATTAGGGTAACAGGCCAGTAACAGGCTGACTCTTGCCATGGGCCGAGTTTGGCCCATTAGGGGAACAAGCTAGTAACAGGCTGACTCTTGCCATGGGCCGAATTTGGCCCATTAGGGGAACAGGCCAGTAACGGGCCGGAAGTAATCGAGGTTCGAAAAGGAGCCCAAGAATGTATGGGCTGTCAATAGGCCGAAAGCTAACACTGGCTGGAAACGGCCCATGTAAATCACGGGTCGTTAACGATACAAAGAAAATTACTGTTCATTATGGGCTAGAGTCATCGTGGGCCTGTAAAGGGCCGAAAGATACGAAGGCCTCATATGGGCTGAAAGACGTCGTGGGCCATACATGGGCCGAAAGTAAAATGGGCTGGTGTTATATTCGACGGCCCACATGACATTCTTGGGCCGATTTCCTTTAGGGCCTAACGGGCCGTGAGTTAACGGGTCGTAAAATGGGCTATTTGCGAAGAGACCGTTAACAGGCTTTTCATGGGCCATCCCATTAGCTTTTGACCAAGTCAAATGGGCTGGCTTTGTAAGCTAAATGGGAGAGTCGTGGGCCATGGCACGCGTCGACATATCATAGGCGCCTATCTGACCCACTAACGAGCTGACATGTGTTTCGTCCGGCCAATAAGAATTTTACATGTGGAAATTTCCCATTGGTCGGGGCTGTTAACGGGTTATCGGATCCAAAACCCAACCCGATAGCTTAACGGCATTCCGTTACGGTGGATGCCACGTGTCGGTCACCCTTGACGAAAGCACTTCTGTGACGCGCGATTTATCATCATGGAAGTGGACACTTCCATGACGATAATTTTGGTAATGTCATGGAACACTTCTACGACAGCACAGGTATGACTATCTTGATTGTGTCATAAAATCATCATGGATGTACATGCATGACAAAAAAACGTGACCTACTGTGACAAACACGTATCATCATGGAAGTGTATTTTTTTTGTAGTGAGACGAGGTGTATCTGGGCACTCGTGAGCTAGCGCGGGACTCATGAGGCCCTACCTCAAGGCGGGTTGCGCCTGGTCTTGGATCCTTGATAGTTGTGTGTTCCTGCAAGATGGTTAGATACAAACGCTCTGCGTCCTCAGGTCCCGGCCCTCGAGCGAGCTCAGCCGCCGCTGGTATGCCCGGTCGCTATGTCGTGGTCAAGGCCAGGGGGTGAGGGCTGGAGAGCCAGTAAGAGCTCCTGAGTCGCGATGCTCAGGAGCCCCCCTTTTAACACGCAAGCGATTTGCATGAGAGAGAGGAGGCCCATGGTAGGCGGCAGGTGAAAATCACAAGCAGGTTAGGCATGAAAGGCAAATCAGCTTAGGTAAACGCAGAATGGATACATGCCACCGGGTCAGGCCCGAGTGGCTTGGGGATGATGCAGCCCGAGAGGCGCCCCCAGGAAGGTAAACTAAAGAAATAAGAAAAGGGGATACATGCCGCAGGGACGGACCCGCACGGCCTGGGAATGATGCAGCCCTGAGGACGCTCCCAGCTGAAACGAACTTGGAAGATGTCACCTGGTTCCATTGTAGAGGGGGTGTTGGCGTAGCTGAAGATGCGCGGTGAAGAGACCGACCCTCACGAGTAGCTGGAGCCCTGGGCCTCGGGAGGCTCTGCGGGTCCAGGTGGCTCCTCGAGGACCGTCTCCATCTCTGCTAGGACCGCGTGATGCATGGCCTCCTGAGCTGCCAAGATGCTCTGCAAGTGACGTTGGAAGGTGGCAGCCGCGTTCGGCAGGCCGAAAGGCATGCAAACATAGCAGTGCGGCGGACTCTTGCAGCATCCCACGCGCGAAGGCCAGAGGCGCTCCTGAGATGTGGCTCGGTTGAGCCCTGGGACATTGATGCAGATGCACAGCCCACCATCCTCGCCTGGATGGGGGGCCACGCCAGGCAAGCAGCGGTCGCCGCGCATGGCTCTTGCTTCCTGAAGCTCCTGAGTGGTCTTGGTGATGAACTCCTGAACATTCGGCTTTCCACGCCCTGAGACATCCTGAGGGAAACATGCCGCGAAGCACGCCTCCAAGTGGTGCCTGAGCGCCTCCCTCGTGATGTTGGCAAAGTTTGAGGCCCTCCAGAAGAGAGCCCCCGAGCCCTGCCCAAGGAGGGCGCCGGGCGCACCTTCCTATGTGATGGAAGGAGGCGTCCCTTGCACGGGCGTTGATCCTGACGCAGCACCTCCTGAGATGCCAACCTCCCAAGGCCTTGAGCTGAGCGGTGTCTTCTTCTTCTTGGGGACTCCCTCAGGAGGGTTCTCGCCCTTGCTGTCTGGGTCCTCGACTGATGCAGCTTGGAAGGCGCACTCGAGGGAGCACACTGCATCTCTCTCTTCGCAGGGGACCGTGATGATCCCACCGCTTCCTGGCATCTTGAGGACATTGTAGCCATGGTGGGTCACCGCCATGAACTTGGCCAGGGCTGGATACCCGAGGATGTCATTGTACGGCAGGTGGATGTGGGCGATGCCGAAGTTGATGAGCTCGGGGCGGTAGTTGTCGCGCTTGCCTAAGGTGACAGGGAGGTGGACCTGCCCTATCGGGGTGGTGGAACCGTCGGTGACTCTTGAGAAAGGCTTGGTCGACTGGAGCTGATCGTATTGCACTTGAAGGTTGTCGAACATCTCTACGGATAGGACATTAAGCCCCACGCCGCCATCAATGAGGGTCCTGGTGACTTGCATGTTGCTGATGACTAGGGAACAAAGCATCGGGAGGATGCCAGCAGTAGCCGCGCACTTGACTTGATCTGCCGAGCTCAAACTGATGGTGCACTTGGACCACCTGAGCGGGCGTGTGGCCTCGAGCTTGGGGAGGACTACGTTCACCTCGTGAGCAAACTGCTTGAAGATGCGCTGAGATGCTGGGGCCTGGGCTCCGCCCAAGATGCAACCGATAGCACGCGGTTCCTGGAAGCCCCCATCCCCCTCGTCCTGATGATGGTCATCATTCCTTCTTGGCGGCGGCGGCAGAGGAGGAAGGCCTGCGTTGCCCTACGGACGGTCCTCGCAAGGCTGATCCCTCTAGGCGCCCTCGTGAGGCTGGTCCTACCAGCGATCCTTGTGAGGTCGGTCACGCCACTCCTGGCGAGGACCACGCCGAACCACACAACCGGATACACACCATTTTTTATGGTGTACGGCGCAGAGGCAGTGCTACCCTACGACATCATCCATGTTTACCTAGAGTGCGCATGTATGAAGAGAGAGAAGACGAGCTGGATCGGCAGAACAGCTTAGATGCCTTGGAGGAGAAGCGCGACGTCGTGAAGGCCCGTTCCGCATTCTATCAACATCAAGACCGAAGATATCAAAGGAGAGAAGTGCGGGCCAAAACTTATAACATTAGCGAACTCGTTCTACGCCTACTAGAGAAGAAAAAGGACAAGCTCAAGCCCAAGTGGGAGGGCCCCTTCATCATTGACAAAGTTCTCACTAGAGGTGGGTACCGTCTACGTGATGCATCAAACAATCGACTCGAGCCGAACCCATGGAACGCAGCCAGACTCCGAAGATTCTACGCCTAGTGCCGAACGCTGTGTTTGTCTCCTTACCTCTGTCTTCCCTTTTAAATTATATCCTCTCCCTCCTTTTGCATTTATAGCCTTTTAGACCTAAGTATGCTTTGACCGCACACTCTGGACGTGCTTTGCGCCCTGATTATACCCGGGGGCTTCTTACATAGAAGCTTATTTGCCTTCTGGGTTTCATGCCCACCACCTATGTGTCACTTCCACGTATGTGCCATTTTTTCACCACTATATGCATCGATATGACTTAAGTTTTGGCCAAGCTGGGTTGCCTGGCTCTTGTGTTTATGCCCTACGTTCCCATTAATTCGGCTAGGGCATAAGGGGAGCACCTCTGCGATTGTTACTATCGGGTCAGCCGGATGTGTACCTCAGACTGGGTGAAGCCGTAAGCTAGCGTTCTTAAGAGAATATTCGGTCGGTGAACAAAAGATGTATTTTTACCATTAACAAAACATGCCCCCAGACGCTTATATCCTACGGAAATTTTCACAGTTTGGACATGTACATCGGTGCATTCACACCCAGGGAAAGGAACCCTTAACGGAACTATTCTCCCTGGAAGATGTTTCTTCCTACCCATGTAATATAACATAACTAGTTGGGTACTTGTCTGTTCAAGCACTTATGACCCCTACGCCTGGTTTCCATGCGTGCCCCGGTTTTTACACAACCGAGCGGGTATTCGGACACACTCCGGACTATCGGGTCCAGAGGTTGAAGCGAAAAGGTCGGCCAAGACAAATGATTTACAATCCGGCTAGGGACAAAATACGTCCTCTGAAGTACAATGTCACTTAGACTGACTGAATTCTTCTTCTATACCATCCAACAGGGCATCTAGCCTACAGTCCTGTTGGGAATACTTAGCTGCTAATGCTACTTGGTCATACACCAGATGTATAGGGATCTCCTTCCCATCCGGCCCTACAGGTCCGACCTCGGCCATATGGTTCGGGTCAGCCTTGGTGTACCGCGTCTTCACCATCGCCCAGGCCTCCCTTGCACCTTGGCGGCAGGCCGATATCTTCCATAATCGAAAGTGCTACCGCGCTCCCTTGAGCAGCTCGATCAGCTCACCCATGCCTCCTGGAAGGGAGGCAGATGGCCACAAGGCTTGGGCAAGGTCCCGCATCACCTGCCAAACTTGTTCGTGCAGTTGTGCGAGCTCCGGCAGAAGATCGCCTGCAGATCCAGGCATCTCCTCTTCAGGACGACCTGTAATCATGCCTACAGACATAATTCTGTTAGCACACTTCTATGCCGAACTTTATAGTGGTTCATCAGCACACTTACTGAATATGCCGCGTCGAAGATTCTTATTCTCCTTCACGGAGTCAGCAAGCTGGGCCCGAACATCCTTCAATTCGACGTCCAGCCGGGCGTTCGCGTCCTGGAGAATATTCTTCTCCTTTATAACCTTGGTAAGCACATGCTGGCCAGCCTTGAGCTGTCGCCGAACATGTTGCTCATCTTCCGGATTGCCTCCGGTATTGTCTGCAAGTTCTCTTGTTAGAATCGCATTCTTGCCGAATACTTAACTGGTATATACCATGACATTATTCTGGTTTAAACATAAATATTACCAGATGGGGCCTTCGTAGACTCCTTCATCATGGCGGTTGCGGCCCATAGTTGGGCCTTGCACTCCTCCAGCTCTTTGAATAGCTGGGTATTCTTCTCCGTCAGAACCTATGCACACGAGGATCCTTAAATCAGTTGCGCCAACTGTTTCAAGTCTCAAGGGCTACTGATATGTACACTTATCAAATTTACTTACCCGTATATCCTTCACGTACTGGTCTGTGGCCCTGGCTAGGCCACCTTGAGCAGTCCAGATGTACGCGTCCCCTGAGTTGAAGGCGTCGAACGCCTCTTCAGATAAATTAGGGTCGCATAGTGCGGCCCGTCGGCGCCTATGATTTATGGCGCTCTCCACTTCGGAGTTGGTAGCGGAAAATCTATCCACATCCTCTATAGGAGGATCGTCCGTGTTGACCTCCGCCCTTGAGTCTGGCCTCGGAGTCCGGCTGGTGGAAGCGTCACCGGCAGGCTCTCCGGACGCAGTCCGGCGAGCACTCTTTCTGTCAGAAGGCAGAAGACATCGTTATATTTTAACAATGATAAATGCGTGGCAGGTTTTTCAACATACCTTTGCAGCGGCGTCTCGGTCCTGACCGCCTTTCTTTTAAGCCTACCCGGCTTCAGTGCCCCTTGTTGGCGAGTCACCACGGGTTCAACTTGGCACCCTGATGGCCTTCCCTGTCAGACGTAATACATGTACGGTGGGTGAAGTGCACAGAGGGAATCCTTTTTCGGAAGTCGGGACTGTGGCTTTACTTACCTGGGATACAGGGAGTAGGCCAGGATAATTGGCTATGATGGCCACCATCACAGCATCGCGGCTCAGCTGATAAAATGTCCTGTAAACAAGCTCCACGAACGTATCCGGATCTTCTTCAAGTCCGGGGTCGAGAGCCCGGTTAGGGTCCTCTGGCTATGGAGAGGGGCTGTGAACATCCTCCATGGCCCTTCGCAGTTCCTGCTATGAACTGACGAAAACATCTGTGCTAAAAATGAGGGAAAGTTTGGAATAAAAAATAGCAACTCACCCAACTCGGGGGGTTGTACATGGAGAATCCATCCCGTGGCTTGATATGGATGAACTCCTCCTCTTCTCCTTTGAACAAATTGGATAGTATCTTCGCTAGAGCGGCGGGAGAGTCTGGTCCTTTACGGCCACAGCGGGTGGCGTCATCTTCTCCATTGTAGTGCCACATGGGTTTCCCCCGATATTGAAGTGGCTGCACTCCCCACATTATACATATGGACATGACTTCAATAATTGTCAGTCCTGATTTGGCCAATGTATTTATCCTGTCCATCGGGAAAAGGATCTCGCTGTTATCTTCCTGCTGGGGGCTCCTGGGCGCTAGCTGTGGCGTTTCTTCAGCGGGGCATTTACGAACTCTGGAAGGCCTTTTCAAACAAGGTCGAGAAGAGGGATGTCCTCCATGTAGAACCATTCCGAGGGCCAATCCTCGGATGTCTTCTTCGGGATGCCGGATAGATATCCGGTCCCGGCGATGCGCCATATTGCGGCTCCGCCCACTTGATATACCGACCCCTCTTGAGTATAGGGTACAAGGCAGAATAGCCTCTTCCACAGCTCGAAATGAGCTTCGCAACCCAGGAAAAGCTCGCAGAAGGCAACATAGCCTGCAATGTGCAGTATGGAGGCTGAGGTAAAGTTGTGCAGCTGGAGGCCGTAGAACTCCAGAAGCCCGCGGAGGAAAGGATAGATTAGAAATCCAAGCCCCCTCAGCAAGTAGGGGACGAAGCACACCTGCTCTACCTTGGATGGGTTTGGAAAGCTCTCCGCTTGCTCCCCGCCATTATAAGTGGCTAGTCCAGCCCGGGCGGGGACCATGTATGGAGGTGGGAGAAACCCCTTTGTCTGCAGCTCTACTAATCGGCTGTGGGGAACAGAGCATCTCTCCCAGTCGCCTGGCCTAGTGCTACGGGAGCGAGAGGAGGAACCGCGACGGCCGGCCATGGTGGTATGGATTTTTTTCGGGCGCGGTCTAATGAAAACTCGCTAGGAGGGGATGGTACGATTTGGATCTGAGAATCCTCGTCTCTTTTATAGATGATTTACTTGCATGGTGGGGTGGCAAATGTAAAAATGCCTTGACCTCTCGCATTCGCTCAACACGTGGAAATGGCCATAATTAGAGCATAGAAACCGAGGAGCGGCATTGATGAGAAGCCGGACACTTCTCATTACAACAATGCTTTGGAAGATTTGGAGAAGAACCCGCCTTGCAATGTCGAAGACAATCTGCGCGCCGGACTCATCATCATTGAAGCCTCGTTTAGGGGCTACTGAGGGAGTCCTGGATTAAGGGGTCCTCGGATAGCCGGACTATATACTTTGGCCGGACTGTTGGACTATGAAGATACAAGATTGAAGACTTCGTCCCGTGTCCGGATGGGACTCTCCTTTGCATGGAAGGCAAGCTTGGATATTCGGATATGTAGATTTCCTTCTCCGTAACCGACTTTGTGTAACCCTATCCCCCTCTAGTGTGTATATAAACCGGAGGGTTTAGTCCGTAGGACAACAACAATCATAATCATAGGCCAGCTCCTAGGGTTTAGCCTCTACGATCTCGTGGTAGATCAACTCTTGTAATACTCATATCATCAAGATCAATCAAGCAGGAAGTAGGGTATTACCTCCATTGAGAGGGCCCGAACCTGGGTAAAACATCGTGTCCCCTGCCTCCCGTTACCATTAGCCTTAGACGCACAGTTCAGGATCCCCTACCCGAGATCCACCGGTTTTGACACCAACAGTGGCCCCGCAGACCCCGATTCCAACTCTACAAAACCCAATTTTCGGAGAAAAAATCAGGGAGAAAGAATTATCACATTTCACGAGATGGAGCCGTCACCACCTCCAGATCTATAGTCCGTTTGGGGCTCCGGAGAGGGGGATCTTCGATCTTCGACATCACCAACCCTTCTTCATTGCTAATTCCATGACGCTCCCCATTGGGAGTGAGTAATTCCTTCGTAGGCTCATTGGTCGGTGAGGGAGTTGGATGAGATTCATCATGTAATCGAGTTACATCCATTAGGGATTCATCCCTAGTATCCATTAGGTTCTGAGATTGATGATTCTATGACTTTGGCATGCTTAATGCTTGTCACTTTGGGCCCAGGTGCCCTGATTTCATATCTGAACCTTTTATGTTATCACCATTATATGTGTCGCTGTACAAAAGTATGGGTACTTCTGTACCCCATACTAGTGCATGGGCAGTCGCAGCCACACCAGCGGCAGGGCTTGGCGGGGCAGAGGAAAACAAAGCCCGAAGACTACCAAGATAGGTACTCGAAGAACAAGGGGCAGAGGTTGAGCTGGACCACCCCCGGCAAGGGTCTTGCCGGGGCGACCCACATAGCACCAGCAAGTCCATCACCCTTGGGGCTGAGAGCTCTGACACCATCGACAATGTTAAGACCATGATCTGGAGAGCACAGGCCTGGTAGCATGCAGATCCTCATAAAGATTGACAGCCCACAGATCCACGTGGGACCAGAAGATGAAGACCCCCGGCAAGACCCTTGCCGAGGACGACTCCAAGGCCCCCCAGCAAGCCTTACCGGGGACGATTGCTGGGCCGCGGTCAGATGCGCGCCCCGCAAGGTTTGCCACCTCACCACCACTCCACTGCAATGATAGGTGTGCCAACTAAGCAGATGCCTATGTGGCGGCATGCAGATCTTCGTGGAAACTTTACCATTGTGCCAACGCAACAGCTAGTTAGCCAGTGTGGCACTGCATGCCTTGTAAGCATGGATGTGTGTCGAAGCAAGGAGGAGCGGCGATGGACGGGATGGCTTTTGTTGCTGTCCTCGATAAACCAAGAGGGCACATAAGCAATGCATTAAATGTGTTTGTCCTACGTTGCCGAGCGATAAGCTCGTGCACTATAGATTGCCACCTCCTATATGCCACTATGGCAACCCCTTTGCGTATAAAAGGAGGCCCAAGGCAGAGAGAGAGAAGATTCGGACTTTTGGACCAGGCACGCATCGTAGCTAGTTCGAAAACTCAAGAACACATATATCCAGACAAGCAGGACTAGGGTATTATGCATCTTCGCGGCCCGAACCTGGGTAAAAATACTCTGTGTGCTAACGGCTCAACATGCTCTTCGTGAAGCTAATCCCCCGCCGAACGTAGAAGGGATCCTCGTGACCCCATAGGTGTCGTGTTTCCCCGACATCTTTGGCACGCCGGGTAGGGGGAATTAGTTGTGAGAATCTAGTCTATTTGTTAGTATAGTAGTTTCTTCATCGCCATGGCACCGAAGAAGAAGACGATCGCAGCGATCAGCCCATCCGGGGACGCTCCGCCTGCACCAGCGCGGGCGGGTGCTACCTCTTGAGCACTGTGTTGGTTTTCCCTTGAATAGGAAAGGGTGATGCAGCAAAGTAGCGTAAGTATTTCCCTTAGCTTTTGAGAACCAGGGTATCAATCCAGTAGGAGGCTCCTCAAAAGTCCCTCGTACCTACACAAACAAACAAGAACCTCGCAACCAACGCGATAAAGGGGTTGTCAATCCCTTCACGGTAACTTGCAAAAGTGAGATCTGATAGAGATAATAAGATAAAATAAATATTTTTTGTATTTTTATGATATAGATTGGAAAGTAGAGATTGCAAATAAAAGATAGAGCGGAAACTTATATGATAAAAGATAGACCCGGGGGCCATAGGTTTCACTAGTGGTTTCTCTCAAGATAGCATAAGTATTACGGTGGGTGAACAAATTACTATCGAGCAATTGATAGAAAAGTGCATAGTTATGAGAATATCTAGGCATGATAATGTATATAGGCATAACATCCGCAACAAGTAGATCGAAACGATTCTGCATCTACTACTATTACTCCACACATCGACCGACTCCTGCCTGCATCTAGAGTATTAAGTTCATAAGAACAGAGTAACGCATTAAGCAAGATGATATGATGTAGAGGGATAAACTCAAGCAATATGATATAAACCCCATCTTTTTATCCTCGACAGCAACAATACAATACGTGCCTTGCTGCCCCTGCTGTCACTAGGAAAGGACACCGCAAGATTGAACCCAAAGCTAAGCACTTCTCCTATTGCAAGAAAGATCAATCTAGTAGGCCAAACCAAACTGATAATTCGAAGAGACTTGCAAAGAAAACCAATCATACATAAAAGAATTCAAAGTAGATTCAAATATTTCTCATAGATAAACTTGATCATAAACCCACAATTCATCGGATCTCAACAAACACACCACAAAAAGAGTTACATCAAATAGATCTCCAAGAAGATCGAGGAGAACTTTGTATTGAGATACAAAGAGAGAGAAGAAGCCATCTAGCTAATAACTATGGACCCGAAGGTCTTTGGTAAACTACTCACAACTCATCGGAGAGGCCTTCGAGATGATGTAGAGGTCCTCCATGGTCGATTCCCCCTCCGGCGGTGTCACATCCCCAGTTCAGGCCTTGTTTGTCTTTGCTTTAGCTTCCATGCATCATGTCTAACTTCTATGAAACTTTGAAATGGGGGCTGATAAACCCTAGCAGCAAATGAAATTCAACTAGGGTCCAAATAAAATCATTTTCATTGAACCCAAAATGCCCATCTAAAATGTTCATCATCTTTGCCTTGGTCTAGAACCTTTGACAAAAATGGTGCACACTTTTCTAGGACAATAGAGGGTCACTGAATTAAATCAGATGTTAATTGCATTCGGGCATTTAAATGCTATAAAATATTTTAAATGCTCAAATAATCATAAACTGAAATGTTTGCTGCTGGAAATATTCCAAGCAGTGATATTGAGCAGTTTCATGATTTTTGGAAATGCGCTGGCATTTTTAATAAAGCCCAAAACAGTATAACAAAATAGAAAAAAGAACAGAAATAAAAGAGAGAGAAAGAAACTGACCTCGCGATTACCTGCAGCCCACCTGGCCGGCCCAGCCCGCCACCGCAGCCCCCTCTATCGCCTTCCTCCTCACGCCAGTAGGCAGGGGCGCGTGCTCGCCGCGCGAGCGCACACGCTCGCCACCTCCTGCCTCCCTGCTCGCTTCCTCGACCCCTCTAGAGACGTCACGCGTCCCCCTAGACGCACGCACTCTCTCCATGCTCATCCCCTCCTCTGGCTCCCTCTCCCTCTCTTCCCCGAGCGCTGCCGTCGCCACCGCTCACCGGCGTCATGGCCACCGGCCCTCCCTCGCCCAACTTACGTGCTCGAGAGCTCCGCCACGCCTTCCCCGTCAACTCCACCGAGCCACGTGAGCTAGGAAACAGCGCAACGCCTCGACATCGTCGTCTTCTACCTCGGGCCACCGAGATCGCCGGTGCCCGTTCGTCGTCTCCGACGCGTCCTCGAGCCTGCTGAGACCTCCTCCGGCTTCGCTGTGAGCTCCTCTTCCTCTCCCCCTAGCTCCCATGCTCGTTTGGCCGCCGTAGCCACCATTCCCACCGCGCCCGATATCCGGCCGCCGCTGACCTTGTCGCCGCTGACACTACGGACGCTGACGCTTGCGCCTGAGCGTGTCATCTTCCTCACCTCGCTCCTAGGAGCCGAAATAATCCACCCGTTCGTCCCACCGCGCACCACAGCGCCGATCCCAAGCACTCCCAAACTCCGGCCGCTGCCTAGCTCCTCACCGCCGCCTGCCCCGGCCATCCAAGCCTCCAACGTCCGCCCCGCTGGATGCGCCACATTCACCGCTACCATTAGATGCAAACGGCGAGGCAAATGGTCGCCTGTAGCTAAATCCCAAGCGAGCGCCGCCGCGGGTTGAGGTCGCCGCCGGCCAAACCCCGGCGTGCTGACGTGGCGCTAGTAGAGTAGGTGCTAATCATGTTTAGTTAGTGCCAGAGCCACTGACTGTGGGCCCTACCTCAGGGTCAAACCCAGTCAGTGATGGATTTGACCGGCATTAGTCCTTGTGTCAATGACACGCGGGTCCCTCCAGCCAGGTTTGACCCTGGTCAACTAGGTTGACCTGCTGACATCATGATGATGTCACGCTTATGCAGTAAATCTGTTTCTGGATTTAGTTTAAATTTAAATAATCCAAAAATTGCAGAAAATGCTCTAAACTTCTAAAATTCATAGAAATTCATCCGTAACTCAGAATGAAATAAATTATATATGAAAATTGATCAGAAAAATCATACCTTTCCATCTGTAATGGTTTCATGCATGTCATAACAATTTAACCTTGCTGTTTAAGTGAAACAAGTTAATGCACCTTTATGACTTCATAAAATGGGTTTGCATTTGAATCTTTGTTTCAAATGGACTCATTTCAATCTGTTCTAGCTTGCATTAGCCCAAAACACATTCATATTGCCATGTCATAGCATCCATCATATTGTTGCATATCGTCATGTGCTGATTGTGTTCGATGTATCCTTCGTGGAAGGTTCTGCCTCCGAGGATACCCACGATTATCCGACTGAAGGGCAGTATCCTACTACCACTCCACAGGCAAGCAAAACCCCCTGGTTCATTCCAATATAATCCCACTCTCTCGCTTCTACTCTCTTTTACTGCATTAGGAAAACAACGATTCATCCGCTATTTGATGCGGTAGCTGAACCCCTTATCCTCTGCATGACCTGTCATTGCCATAGTAAATAGATGAAACCCACTAGCATGAGTAGGAGTTGTTTGGGCCCTGATGTGCCTACTCATTCATGCTTGTTTGTCATGCCTGCTACTTCTTAGAGTTGAGTCAGGTCTCATTCATCGGGGATGAATTGGAATGGTGTTGAACATGTTCTACTGTGTGTGAGCTAAGTGTGTGAATACGATTTGGTAAAGGTAGCGGTGAGAAGCCATGTAGGAGTACATGGTGGGTTGTCTCATTGAAGCCGTCCTCAGGAACTGAGTTCTGTGTTTGTGATCCATGAAAAAATTACTACCACGCATTGGGCCCGAAACCAATGGACCCTCTCGGCTTCTTAATCACCCTTGTCCTCTGTCCAGGAGTTGCAAGTAGTTTTTGGTGTTTGTAGTATGCTGGAGGCCGTGCGCAGCGCTGACCCGAGGGGTGTGCTGTTATGCGGTAGGCACGTGGCACGGTGTGCCGGGCGCCCGTTTGGTGTCTTGGCAACCCTGCACACATCGTTCGGGGCCGTATGTGGAAACCTCGGCCGGACTCCCTGCGGATGGAACCTGAATAGGCGATAAACCTGGACTAGAGACTTGAGTGTTTAGGTAGGTCATGGCCGACACCCTCATTGGGCTTCCGCTTGAAGGTTGCCGAGTACATGTCATGTAAACGGCGGTAAGTGGTGAGAGCGTGTGTGAAGAAGTACACCCCTGCAGGGTTAACATCATCTATTCAAATAGCCGCGTCCGCGGTAAAGGACTTCTGGGTTGCCTATACCGTTCATAGACAAGTGAAAGTGGATACTCTAAAATACGCAAGATAAGCGTGATTGCTATGGATGGCGTTCTCGTAGGGAGACGGGAGCGGATCCATAGTGGTGTATTGATATGGTGAATATGTGGATTGTGTGCGCCACCAAAAGAGTTACTTGCAGTCGTAGTTCAGGATAGCCACTGAGTCAAAGCTGGCTTGTTGTAGTTAACATCCACCACCCCCTTGTTCATAATGATGCATATGTAGTTAGTTCTGATGTAAGTCTTGCTGGGTACATTTGTACTCACGTTTGCCTATTTTATGTGTTGCATAGAGACTTCGGTCTCGCTAGTAGTTTCGCGTGGACTTTGACGTTTAGCTTGTTACCTCAGCTACGATCTTGTGCCCTCGGTAGGATCCGGTAGATAGTCAGGCTTCTTAGCCTTTTTCAGTTGTAGATGTCTGTACTTAGACATGTTAAGCTTCCGCTTGTGCTTTGACTTGTATGCTCTGAATGCTGGGTCGAGAGACCCATGTTTGTAATGTCTCGCTCCTCGGAGCATACTGAATAAAATACTTGAGTTGTATAGTCATGTTGTGATGCCATGTTGTATTTGCGCATATCGAGCATATTGTGTGTATGTTATTGAAATGCTTGGTATGTGTGGGATCTGACTATCTAGTTGTTTATCCTTGGTAGCCTCTCTTACCGGGAAATGTCTCCTAGTGCTTCCACTGAGCTTCAGTAGCTTGCTTATGCTCCTGAACACTTAGGCTGGCCGGCTGTGTCCTTCTTCATTCCTGTGTCTGTCCCTTTAGGGAAATGTCACGTGGTGTCTACCAGAGTCCTGTTAGCCTGCTACAGCCCGGATTATGCAGAGTCTTGCTAGCCCAGTTGCTACAGCATAGATTCACTCGCTGATGACTGACACGTTTGTTGCTGGGTCATGTATGCCTGTCCCTGTAAGTTAGTGCCACCTTGGGTTTACGACTAGCCATGTTAGCCCGGGTTCTTTATCATATGGATGCTAGTGACACTATCATATACGTGAGCCAAAAGACGCAAACGGTCCCGGGCCTGGTAAGGCGACACCCGTGGGAATACCGTGCGTGAGCCCGCAAAGTGATATGAGGTGTTACATGCTAGACCAGTGTGGCATAGGATCGGGGTCCTGACAGCTTTGGTATCAGAGCCCGACTGCCTGTATGATTACCAAGCCAAACTGGTCGAAGTTGAGTCTAGAAATGCTTTAGTTATATGTAGGGGAATTGATTGTGGGATGGAATGTAAGGCTCTTTTTACTCCTTATACCTTATGCCCTTCTGATCTGAGTCATCTTGTCTTTCCTACGGGTTAAGGAACTAGGCTTTTTCTTCTATCTATCAGGATCACGTGTTACTAATCAGTAGACTCATAAGATTTTTGGATTTAAGCCTCAGTTCTGTTTCTACCTCCGTATGTTAACTGTTGATCTTGAAACCTTGATATTGTGCTTCTGAGTGGTTATGCCACCATTTTTGTAGCATGTCTCAAATTCTTTTGAACATTTACAGCTGTTATGTTGTCCGAGTCATCCTAGGTTTCTAAATAGTCTGAAGCATTTGCAAAATCCCTTCCTCCCGTTCCGATGTCCCTTTGGGCCAGATTAACCACACTAATCGTTGAGTTGAGGTACTCTATTGCCTTGACATATATATATATATCAGAGTTATTATTATGACCCTAGGTGTCTTAGAGTGCCACCTAGTAATGGAACCATGTTTTGCGTTCGCAGTGTGATGATTCTGGCCATTATTCTCGAAAGCATCCCGTGATGCCATTTAGTTAGTAGGTATTCCACTCCTGGGTTATGAACCCGAGATTCACCCTATCTACCTCATGTTGTTAGTGTTTGCTCATTCCTTTAGGTTATTAGTAACCTTTGCGATAGTCCTCGATGTCCGTGGTATTTCCTTCTTCCAAATACCATGTAATTCTTATGGCAGAAGTTCCTGGCTGAACCGAAAGATCACAATCAGTGTGCTCTTGTCAAGTTCTCGATTCTATGTTGTGACTCTGTCAGTCCTACCTCTCTGCATGAATTGTCCGAAAAAAATATGTTGAACTCGTTCGACATTCTAATCCATGCATCCACAACTTAGAAAATCATATGTTCTTTTGAGTTGTCCCTCTTAGTTGTCTTCTGACCCTCATCTATCAATAGATAGACAGGAGTAGTGGTGCAACGTGTTCATCGATGCCTATTACTCTTGTGGTCCGCCAAGCCATTCTATTCGGAGTGACTAGGAGAAACAAACTCCAGTACCTCATCCATATCCAGGATTGGGTCAAAGCAATTGTATTCCGCAGATCAAATTGCTAATCCATCTTTTGATTTTGTTCTACCTTGGAGTATTTCCGTATTTATATCAAGAATATCATAGGGATTGCACACCATCCTATGAACTCTTGATACAGTGATACTTCTCGCCATCATTATTCATTCCTCGGTCCCCGTGTTATTGTAACTGGAACACCGACAAGTGAATCGTGATGTGTGAAATCTATACTCCTAGCAACTTCGTTGCTCGGTAGTTAATGGACACTACTCTCATTCTTAGCGTGTTGGTTCTTGAATCATCATTCTAAGATAGGTTGTGCTACCTAGTCCATATCCCTGGTGCACTCTTCGATCAATGAGTTCGGATTGTGTCAATCCCATGCTCGTTTGATCATATTGTCTTGCCCTGAAAAGCAAGATTGTTCTCGAGCTTAGTAACATATCGGTGGTTCGTGATTTTCCGAATATCTTCTCGGAAGTGTTACCAGGTTGTCACCTGACCACTATGTTGAGTTCGTGATCAAGTTGGTTTATTCCTGTAAACCACCCTTCCTCCAAGAATCTGTGTTGCATACCCCAGAGCTGGTTGGTCAAGCTAAACAACAACTTGGAGAGTTGGAAGATGGAAGCTTGTCCGCTTTAGTTCATCTTAAGGGATATCTTGTATGTGTGTTGAAGGAAGATGGTATTTTCATCGATTGACCCTCATGGTCAGTTAATGGATCTATCATCTTATCCAATCTTTGATTTGGGTATGGGTTATCGCCAAATCAAATCAGAACCAACGATATTTGTAATGTTGTCTTACTTGTGGTTGTTTCCTCGGGCATACACCACTACATCTTTTGGTCTGACCAATGCTATCACCATGTTCACATAATTGTGGAATTCCATTTATATGGAAACCAGGATGAATTGTTGTTGAGCCCATCGACAACATCCTTATCTTCTCCATAATCTTGTTGAACATTAAGCTAGTATTGGAAACTTTTGAAAGCATTTGTTCATGCTAGCTCATGAAGCATATGTTCGGATGTAAGGAGTGATTTTCTCCGGTTCATGTGCATGTGATGCAAGTTGCCGCCGTGAATCCGAGAAATTCAATGTTGCTTCCTCTGGAATCACCCCTGATCAGTCATGCATACGTGCGAAGTATTCTGTGGTTTGAAGACTTGCAACCTTCATTCTATACGTATCCCTAGCACACCAAGCCACTAATTAATTTGTTCAAGGAAAAGGAGTTGTTGTGCTAATCCTAGGTCATGCATAAGACTTTGTTACCCTAGATGATGGTTCCCCACCTGAACTCATTAGTGTTTTATCATAAGACTACTATTTGGTCATGCTTGTCTGGGACATCGTGTTCACATGTGTTTAGCAAAACCAGCTCATGTTTTGGAGCTTGCTATCGTAGTTCATTTCCCGAGAATCTTGCAACGTCATCTCGTCGATTTGTGTTGCAAACTTTAATTTTCTTTCTAGACTTGATGAGTCTGGAACATTCTAACACCAACCAGATCTGAATCTTAGGCAGATATGATGGTTGGAACATGTCCCAAGAATTATAATATTGGTCTCTCTGTAACCCGGTAACGTGGATGTCATGGCCAACATACCTAGCCGGAAGGCCTATTATTATAGTATCTTGGTTGAAGAAGTTGACCACCTCCCCATAGGGATTTCGTAGGATTTACTCCCTAGTTGTCCCTTATGGATTTTGTGTTTCCGAAGTCCGACCTTTTACTTGATGTTCTAGATATCAAACCATATCTATGAATGGGATACGCTAGTACATCAAGGAGAACATTAGAAGCGGAGTGCTAAATGTCTCTCGGTCGATCGTCCAGATTTTGTCTCCTTGGCCTTGCTAAGGTGAAATCTGAGAGGAGTTATCTTCCTTTGCATCTACATCCTCCACCAATATCCATCATGGTAGTATGTTGTGTTGCCAGGATCCTTGACACGGATGTTGGTAAAACCTTGATGAATTTGGAAATGCTCAAGTTCTTGAGAGCATGCTCAAGCACTAGGTGCTATCATAGGCACTATCTGGGATTGCTCCTAGTTTTCTCGGTTATGCTATAAATTTTCAACAGTGGACTCACTCTCTACTGTTGAGCCTCTCCCTAGTGACCAGAGTCATTCCCAACATTTGCACCTTGTTCCTAGCTTGCACTGCCATTGTGCCATCCTACTGTAGACTACCCTTCTCAGTAATTACTGATCGAGATCATCCTCAAAGTGGTTCTACCATGGGTTCCATCCATTCCCGATGATAAGCAAAATCATCCCTTGTGTTGTCTTCAACAAGGTAGTCCACATCATCCATTCTGGCCCGAGAATGTCATTCTTTCGGACTCCTTCAAATGATCGATTGTGATTTGCCTTAGGCTGGTATAAAGACTTTCAATGATCTCTGAATCAAAGGTAATTCTTTTTGCCACTTAAGGGGATATATCTACGAGTCACCTTCCCTAAGGTGCCCCGTTATGGAATCATGGCAATTTTTCCTCGCTACTTTGAAACCCTCGTCAAACTATTTCTTCCGTCCCTCCTGATGCATGTCTTGCCTCTTAGCTCCAGAGATGTTTCTGTCTCATTCCGCGAATTGATCTTATGATCATTAAAATGATCCTAAGTTGCTCGAATCTCAGAAAGATCAATTCTTCTAAAATTCTCCCTTTCCTCTCGTTGTCATGTAGTGGAGTTCTCAGAGCAAGACGACGAGACAAAGATGGTGATTGAATCAACGCCCTTATGAAGTGCAAACTGGGTCGTGAAGATTATGTTAGTTTACGTTCCCCCTTCATCTTACCCTACGCTTGAATCTCGGGACGAGATTCTTGTTTAGTGGGGGTGAGTTGTCACAGCCCCAGTTCAGGCCTTGCTTGTCTTTGCTTTAGCTTCCATGCATCATGTCTAAATTCTATGAAACTTTGAAATGGGGGCTGATAAACCCTAGCAGCAAATGAAATTCAACTAGGGTCCAAATAAAATCATTTTCATTGAACCAAAATGCCCTTCTAAAATGTTCATCATCTTTGCCTTGGTCTAGAACCTTTGACAAAAATGGTGCACACTTTTCTAGGACAATAGAGAGTCACTGAATTAAATCATATGTTAATTGCATTTGGGCATTTAAATGCTATAAAAATATTTTAAATGCTCAAATAATCATAAACTAAAATGTTTGCTGCTAGAAATATTCCAAACAGTCATATTGAGCAGTTTCATGATTTTTGGAAATGCGCTGGCATTTTTAATAAAGCCTAAAACAGTATAACAAAATAGAAAAAAGAACAGAGAGAAAAGAGAGAGAAAGAAACTGACCTTGCGCTTACCGGCAGCCCACCTGGCCGGCCCAACCGGCCCAGCTCCCCACCGCAGCCCCCTCTGTCGCCTTCCTCCTCGCACCAGTAGGCAGGGGCGCATGCTCGCCGTGCGAGTGCACACGCCCGCCACCTCCTGCCTCCCTGCTCGCTTCCTCGACCCCCCCTGGAGACACCACGCGTCCCCCTCGATTCTCTCACTCTCTTCGTGCTCATCCCCTCCTCTGGCTCCCTCTCCCTCTCTTACCCGAGCGCACCCGAGCGCTGCTGTTGCCGCCGCTCACCGTCGCCATGGCCACCGGCCCTCCCTCGCCCAACTTACGTGCTCGAGAGCTCCGCCACGCCTTCCCTGTCAACTCCACCGAGCCACGTGAGCTGGGAAACACCGCAACGCCTCGACGTCGTCGTCTTCAACCACGGGCCACCGAGATCGCCGGTGCCCGTTCGTCGTCTCCGACGCATCCCCGAGCCCGCTGAGACCTCTTCCGGCTTCGCTGTGAGCTCCTCTTCCCCTCCCCCTAGCTCCCGTGCTCGTTTGGCCGCTGTAGCCACCGTTCCCACCGCGCTCGATCTCCGGCCTCCGCTGACCTTGTCGTCGCTGCCGCTACGGACGCTGCAGCTTGCGCCCGAGTGCGTCATCTTCCTCACCTCGCTCCCAGGAGCCGAAATAATCCACCCGTTCGTCCCACCGTGCACCACAGCGCCGATCCCAAGCACTCCCGAACTCCGGCCGCCGCCTGCCCCGGCCATCCCAGCCTCCAACGTCCGCCCCGCTGGATGCGCCACATTCACCGCTGCCATTAGACGCAAACGGTGAGGCAAATGGTCGCCTGTAGCTAAATCCCGAGCGGGCGCCGCCACGGTTTGAGGTCGCCGCCGGCCAAACCCCGGCGTGCTGACGTGGCGCTAGCAGATTAGGTGTTAATCACGTTTAGTTAGGGCCAGAGCCACTGACTGTGGGCCCTACCTCAGGGTCAAACCCAGTCAGCGCTGGATTTGACCGGCATTAGTCCCTGTGTCAATGACACGCGGGTCCCACCAGCCAGGTTTGACCCTGGTCAACTCGGTTGACCTGCTGACGTCATGATGATGTCACGCTAACGCAGTAAATCTATTTCTGGATTTAGTTTAATCTATTATATACTTAAAACAAGAGTCAAACAAGCCATCACGTTTGTCCACATATGCTAATCTTTTTTAAGCCGTTTGATTAGAATAACAAGGGCTGAGATTTAAAGATTCTTACGTAACACGAAATAATATATGTACGCGCAATATTGGACTTTCAAGTTGTCACGTTAGATGCAACTCCTGATTTATACAATATATAAAAATAGAAAAGTGGTGACATATTTACATGCAACTTGCACCGGAATAGAAAAAAAGAAGACCTGCACCACAACGATTCCTCAACTGTACGTACATATACATACATGGTAAGCTAACAGGACGGACAGACTTTTGGGCAAACCAATTGACATCCGGACACTCCCTCAAAAAGATTACATCCGGACACCAAGTGCCACCACGTCCTCTCTTGCATAAGCAAACCAACACACAACCGGACTACATGTGTATCTTTTTCTTCTTCTTTGCTTTGTTCAGTGAACTATCGAGAGGAGTACCAAAAGCAAAACTAATATAGGTACGGAATATGTTCACAAAATATCATGTTGGGTATTATAATATTTTTAACTGATCTCCGACTACTTTGAATAGTTTCATATGATGGTAATTATCCACATTTATATTAATTTAGGTTCTGTGCAACATTGCCGGTGAGCTTTTTTTGCAACTCTTGCTTGCCTCAACTTCGCTATCCGACGAATATGTATTTCAAGAAGAATATCTACAATGAATACATTTAGACATTTCAAATAAAAAATTGTCGAAAAAAGCCTTTTTCTACTCATAGGAACCGTGTGTTGAGTATATGAACTATATCCAGAAGCTCTGTTTTTGAACCAAGTCTATATGAAATCCTTTATAACTAAGTCCAGAATAAACTATATCTTTCAAAGTTCTTATAGGGTTACAAAGAATACGAATCTTCATAATTATGAATTTTTATATAAGAACTAAAATCAGTATTCTATTTTTCATATGTACTCCATTAAGTGAAATAATTAGGACGCTGAAGTCGGAATATTATATATAAATACATAAATATATACAAGGTGATTAAATAATTCAGATTATATGCATGAAATTCAACATGCGAAATACATGAAAATAATCGATATGTGTATTTTTATATAATATGTGAAATACATCAATATATAAAATCTTTTAAACGTTTATGCAAGAATCTTGACACGTAGAGCAAGAGTAAGAAAATTATATTATGTGTGCGAGTAAGTACCGTATGAAGAATGAAAACAAAGTTATTAAATAGTACCAAACATAGAAGCAAAAAATCATGTTGACTATGTAATCGATCATTTGTGTTGTGCTAAAAATTATATATTTATGCAAAAAAACATTATTATGACTGGATAAATAGAAATGATGACGAATTGAGTGAGGAACGATGGTTAGAAATGGTAATTTTCTTATCAAGAATTTCACTATATATTATATATAATTATGACGTATGGGAGAAGGACACCTGTTGGTTTACAAGGCAATCATCACGCGTTTTTCTAAGGGAGGCAATTATCACGTCTTGGTAAAAAGAGATATAAAAAGATGTAAGTTGCCATATAGAAACAGTATAAACATCTCTGATGCAAAAAAAAAAAAAACAGTATAACATCTCACGTGTAAAGTAGTACATGGAGGAAAAAAGAGTCCTGATCGGAAACTGTCACGAGCCCATCCCAGTTTTTCCATGGCGTGTGTGTGGAACAACCGCCCTTCTCTCTCCCATCGCCAGCGCACCACCTCCAACCATGACAACCCTTCCATATCTTCTTCGTCAAGCCGTTCCCGGTTTCCCCATGGCGTATCAAGCAGCCGCCATTCTTCTCCACCATCACCAGCGCGGCACCTACCAGACATCAGGCTCTCCAGGCAATATTAAAGATAAGAGGGCAAGACATACCAGTGAAGCTAACTGATTATACTTTGCAAGCGATCAGACAAGGCAAAGATATGCATGTACATAGCAGCTACCTATTGATTTCTCACGGAGACAAGCATGCTAGATTGCATGCACGTACAGAAATCGTTATGTAGTCATCACCGGGAGCCAGGTTTTGCAGGTCGCGCGAGCCGAAAAGTACGCGGCAACTCGCCGGATCGTGTTGGCGCAAGTCAAGAAGAGTCGGGGCCAAGACGTGCGTTATTTACTACAGGTCATCACGCGCCACAAGCATATGGATCCATGTAGCTGGTGTTCATGGTAATGAACAGTAGTCATGTGGACACTCAAGATGACAAGATTGGTCTAGCAACCGGTGCATGCTTGCCAAATCTGTTCCCGGGGCACATCAAGGCAATTTGATCGTTGTAGCCTGGCTACACAGCGCCATTGATACCAATGGTCCCAGTAACATATATGTTTGCAGTAGCTACCTGATTGATTTCTCACCGGAAGACACAGACACTAGATTGCATGCATGTACAGCAATCGTTTTGAAGTCATCACCGAGAGCCAGGTTTTGCCGGTCACAATGGCCGAAAAGTACGCCGCAACGACCCGGACCGTCTTGGCGAAAGTAAAGCCGAGTCCGGGGCCAAGACGTGCGCTATCTATCATAGGCCATGGCGCACCACAAGCATATGGATCCATGTAACTGGTGTTCCTATTGATGAATTGTAGTCGTGCAGACACTTGAGATGACACGACGGATCTAGCAACCGGAGCACGCTTGCTAAATTTATTTACCACACATATCAAGGGCAATTTGATCCCTGTAGCATGCCTACATGCCGGCAGTCATGGCAATGGTCCAGGTAACATCTATTCTTTCTTTAATTAAAGAGTTTAAGATCATGGCCGTACTAATGGGTGAGCTGAGTTAATTGTGTGGATATTCAAAACGTTCAGGGTGGTGGGTATGCAAATCCTTTTGCTAAAATTTTCGTACATGTACGCCATCCTGCAACTGATTCCGACAATACATGGTCTAGAGCCAAAATCATAATACAGTTTGGACTTAGGATAAGCGATCAACAGACAACTGTAATAAAGTCTCACCGATTGATTTATTTAGATGCACAAAAATTCATATATTCCATAAAAAACAGTATCTTTTAGATATATTATTTCTCAATAGTTATCTTGCAGATTGAACTGATATAAGCTACTTCAATTACTTTCTTATTGGAAAGGAGTTGCTCGAAATATTACATGCAAAGGTACATGTGTTGTTCAGTTGAGATATCAATATCAATGCTTACAGATCAGGAGAAGTCAATTGTGTAATACGATCTTCGGTGTCACTATAGCCTTAAGATGTCCGCCATAGCTTTAAACATCAAAATTTCTATCAGATTTACGTAATGATCTACAACATTGTTTCTGATGATAATGCTACATAGTATTTCACGTGTAAGTATACATACACATATTTTGAGATAATAACTATGTTAGCAACATTTTTACAGTTAGTTTTTGCTAAATCACTGAGGTAGGAGTATAGATGTTCATAAGACATTGCCATACAATAATAATACCTTATATTCAGATGACTTTTACTGCATGTAATATATTTATAATGCATGTCAGTCATCAAAAAGTATCACCGGACAAAATGGAAACTCCAGTATATGACAAAAAACAGTTACTCCATCAACCAAGGTCTGCTCCATGCATTATCTTTGTGTCCATAGAGATGTAGGTCGGTGTACTTCATTTATTTTGAATTAGTTGTAGTGGAGGTGTTCTTTTCAAAATTGATGAATTGCATGTGCAAATATTAACCAAAGAATGGATTGCTTGATTCAAGGAAACCAATATTTTCTTGGGATGAATGTAAACATGTTTGAGAAGAATTGGAACCTGTATATATTTTATGAATATGAAGCTTTGATTTATCATGATATGGTAAAATAATAACAAATATTTAGTTCCTACAGAAAACATGAATTGCAGAGTACTATTACTGTTAACTAATGCATGTGAGTAAGCATTGAAAATATATGGGTTTTCGTACAAGAAACAATATTAGATTGCCAAGTAAGAACATGACCTACCTAAAGACTATATGGCATATAAATATATGTGTTATATATATTGTGTGTATAGTTGAGCTATTCTTTTTAAATTGATATATTGCATGGTGCAGATATTAACCTAATTAAGAACGCATGCTTTGTTCAAGAAAAATAGTATTTTCTCGGGATGAATGTAAACAAGTTTGAGAAGAATTGGAACCTGTATATCATTTAAGAATATGAAGCTTTGATTTATCATGATATGGTAAAATAATAACAAATCATAGCTTCCTATAGATAACATGAATGTCAAAGTACTATTATTGTTAACAAATGTGATAAAGCATTGAAAGTAGATGAGTTTTTGTACAAGAAACTATAGTAGATTTCCGACTACAACTAAGAACATGACCTACCTAAAGACGAGTTGTTATATAACTATATATGTTATATATGTTGTGTGTATAGGGCATAAACAACTATAGAAACATAGGCGTGCCAATTAGTCGACAATCAAACATGCCATAATGGTGGCAGAAGTGATGTAACCTCAATTTGAGATGGAAATCTTTGCATCTTCTATCTTCAAACCACCAAGAAATTTGGATACTCATGGGTTGGTGCAATGCAACTCAACCTACATGTGTTATCTGCAACTTTATAACATTGAAGTTTCATTCAAACAAAACAAAAATGATCTTAGGAAGCAAGTACACTTTCAACTTTACGATATAAATAATGGTGCAATCCTTGCATAATTACGTAGAGAAAATGTTTGCACTACAAATTTTGGTGCAACTATCTATTTTATGGTAATTTTAAAAAAAAATCAACACAAACAAAATTCTAGCCGCGCAATTGCGCGGCTGACTCCGCTAGTTTTAAATAATCCAGAAATTGCAGAAAATGCTCTAAACTTCTAAAATTCATAGAAATTCATCTGTAACTCAGAATGAAATAAATTATATATGAAAATTGATCAGAAAAATCCTACCTTTCCATCTGTAATGGTTTCATACATGTCGTAACACTTTAACCTTGCTGTTTAAGTGAAACAAGTTAATGCACCTTTATGACTTCATAAAATGGGTTTGCATTTGAATCTTTGGTTCAAATGGACTCATTTCAATCTGTTCTAGCTTGCATTAGCCCAAAACACATTCATATTGCCATGTCATAGCATGCATCATATTGTTGTATATCGTCATGTGTTGATTGTGTTCGATGTATCCTTCGTGGTAGGTTCTGCCTCCGAGGATACCCACGATTATCGGACTGAAGGGAAGTATCCTAATACCACTCCATCAGGCAAGCAAAACCCCCTTGTTCATTCCGATACAATCCCACTCTCTCGCTTCTGCTCTCTTTTACTGCATTAGGACAACAACGATTCATCTACTATTTGCTGGGGTAGCTGAACCCCTTATCCTCTGCATGACCTGTCATTGCCACAGTAAATAGATGAAACCCACTAGCATGAGTAGGAGTTGTTCGAGCCCTGATGTGCCTACTCATTCATGCTTGTTTGTCATGCCTGCTACTGCTTAGAGTTGAGTCAGGTCTGATTCATCGGGGATGAATTGGAATGGTGTTGAACATGTCCTACTGTGTGTGAGCTAGGTGTGTGAATATGATTTGGTAAAGGTAGCGGTGAGAGGCCATGTAGGAGTACATGGTGGGTTGTCTCATTGAAGCCGTCATCAGGAACTGAGTTCTGTGTTTGTGATCCATGAAACAGTTACTACCACGCATTGGGCCCAAAACCAATGGACCCTCTCGGCTTCTTAATCACCCTTGTCCGCTGTCCAGGAGTTGCAAGTAGTTTCTGGTGTTTGTAGTATGCTGGAGGCCGTGCGTAGTGCTGACCCGAGGGGTGGGCTGTTATGCAGTAGGCACATGGCACGGTGTACCAGGCGCCCGTTTGGTGTCTCGGGAACCCTGCACATATCGTTCGGGGCTGTATGTGGAAACCTCGGCCGGACTCCCTGTGGATGGAACCTGAATAGGCGATAAACCTGGACTAGAGACTTCAGTGTTTAGGTAGGTCGTGGCCGACACCCTCGTTGGGCTTCCGCTTGAAGGTTGCCGAGTACATGTCGTGTAAACGGCGGTAAGTGGTGAGAGCGTGTGTGAAGAATTACACCCCTGCAGGGTTAACATCATCTATTCGAATAGCCGTGTCCGCGGTAAAGGACTTCTGGGTTGCCTATACAGTTCATAGACAAGTGAAAGTGGATACTCTAAAATACGCAAGATAAGCGTGAGTGCTATGGATGGCGTTCTCGTAGGGAGACGGGAGCGGATCCATAGTGGTGTATTGATATGGTGAATATGTGGACTCGTGTGCGCCACCTCAAAAGAGTTACTTGCAGTCGTAGTTCAGGATAGCCACCGAGTCAAAGCTGGCTTGCTGTAGTTAACCTCCACCACCCCCTTGTTGATAATGATGCATATGTAGTTAGTTCTGATGTAAGTCTTGTTGGGTACATTTGTACTCACGTTTGCCTATTTTATGTTTTGCAGAGAGACTTCGGTCTCGCTAGTAGTTTCGCGTGGACTTCGACGTTTAGCTTGTTACCTCAGCTACGATCTTGTGCCCTCGGCAGGATCCGGTAGATAGACAGGCTTCTTAGCCTTTTTTAGTTGTAGATGTCTGTACTCAGACATGTTAAGCTTCCGCTTGTGCTTTGACTTGTATGCTCTAAATGCTGGGTCGAGAGACCCATGTTTGTAATATCTCACTCCTCGGAGCATATTGAATAAAATACTTGAGTTGTATAGTCATGTTGTGATGCCATGTTGTATTTGCGCATATCGAGCATATTGTGTGTATGTTATTGAAATGCTTGGTATGTGTGGGATCTGACTATCTAGTTGTTTATCCTTAGTAGCCTCTCCTACCGGGAAATGTCTCCTAGTGCTTCCACTGAGCCTCAGTAGCTTGCTACTGCTCCGGAACACTTAGGCTGGCCGGCATGTGTCCTTCTTCGTTCCTGTGTCTGCCCCTTCAGGGAAATGTCACGCGGTGTCTACCGGAGTCCTGTTAGCCGGCTACAGCCCGAATTCTCCGGAGTCCTGCTAGCCCATTTGCTACAGCCCGGATTCACTCGCTGATGACCGACACGTTCGTTGCTCGGTCATGTATGCCTATCCCTATAAGTTAGTGCCACTTTGGGTTTACGACTAGCCATGTTAGCCCGGGTTCTTTGACATATGGATGCTAGCGACACTATCATATACGTGAGCCAAAAGACGCAAACGGTCCCGGGCCTGGTAAGGCGACACCCGTGGGAATACCGTGCGTGAAGCCGCAAAGTGATATGAGGTGTTACATGCTAGATCGGTGTGGCATAGGATCGGGGTCCTGACAGGCGGAGTGCCGGCGAAGGCTCCAAGAAGGTATCTCGCGGATACAGAAGGTTGCGGCAGTGGAAATAGTTTTTCGTGGTGCTCCTGGATGTTCTCGGGGTACGTGGATATATATAGGAGGAAGAAATAGGTCGGTTGAGCCACGAGGGGCCCGCGAGGGTGGGGGGCACGCCCACCCCCTAGGGCGCGCCTCCTGCCTCGTGGCTTCCTCGTCTGCTGTTTGACGTCCACTCCACATCTCCTGGATTGCGTTTGTTCCAAAAAGATCGCTCCCGAAGGTTTCATTCCGTTTGGACTCCGTTTGATATTCCTTTTCTTCGAAACACTGAAATAGGCAAAAAAACAGCAATTCAGGCTGGGCCTCTGGTTAGTAGGTTAGTCCCAAAAATGATATAAAAGTGTAAAGTAAAGCCCATAAACATCCAAAACAGGTAATATAATAGCATGGAACAATAAAAATTTATAGATACGTTGGAGACGTATCAAGCATCCCCAAGCTTAATTCTTGCTCGTCCTCGAGTAGGTAAATGATAAAAACAGAATTTTTGAAGTGGAATGCTACCCAGCATATTTCTCAATGTAATTTTCTTTATTGTGGCATGAATGTTCAAATCCAAATGATTCAAAACAAAAGTTCATATTTACATAAGAAATAGTAATACTTCAAGCATACTAACAAGGCAATCATGTCTTCTCAAAATAACATGTCTAAAGAAAGTTCATCCCTACAAAATCATATAGTTAGGATATGTTTCATTTTCATCACACAAAGTACTCCCATCATGCACAACCCCGGTTTCAGCCAAGCAACTGGTTCATACTTTTTAATGCGCTTCAGCTTTTTTCAACTCTCACGCAATACATGAGCGTGAGCCATGGATATAGCACTATGGGTGGAATAGAATATGATGATGGAGGTTGTGTGGAGAAGACAAAAAAGGAGAAAGTCTCATGTTGACGAGGCTAATCAACGAGCTATGGAGATGCCCATCAATTGATGTCAACATGAGGAGTAGGGATTGCCATGCAACGGATGCACTGGAGCTATAAATGTATGAAAGCTCAACAAAAGAAACTAAGTGGGTGTGCATCCAACTTGCTTGCTCACGAAGACCTAGGGCATTTTGAGGAAGCACATCGTTGGAATATACAATCCAAGTTCTATAATGAAAAATTCCCACTAGTATATGAAAGTGACAACATAGGAGACTCTCTATATGAAGAACATGGTGCAACTTTGAAGCACAAGTGTGGAAAAAGATAGTAACATTGTCCCCCTTTTTTCTTTTTTATTTTTTTTATTTTTTGGGCCTTTTTTTTATTTGGCCTTCCTCTTTTTTTCATTTTTTAATTAGCCTTTCTTTTTTTATTTGGCCTTTCTTCCTTTTTTTTATAAGGGACGATGCTCTAATAATGATGATCATCACACTTCTATTTATTTACAACTCATTGATTACAACTCGATACTAGAACAAGATATGACTCTATATGAATGCCTCCGGCGGTGTACCGAGATGGGCAATCAATCAAGAGTGACATGTATAAAAAATTATGCATGGTGGCTTTGCCACAAATACGATGTCAACTACATGATCATTCAAGGCAATATGACAATGATGAAACGTGTCATGATGAACGGAATGGTGGAGAGTTGCATGGCAATATATCTCGGAATGGCTATGGAAATGCCATAATACGTAGGTATGGTGGCTGTTTTGAGGAAGATGTAAGTAGGTTTATGTGTTATAGAATGTATCGTATCACGGGGTTTGGATGCACCGGCGAAGTTTGCAGCAGCTCTCAAGGTGAGAAAGGGCAATGCACGGTACCGAAGAGGCTAGCAATGATGGAAAGGTAAGAGTGCGTATAATCCATGGGCTCACATTAGTCATAAAGAACTCATATACTTATTGCAAAAGTTTTATTAGCCCTCGAAGCAAAGTACTAAAACGCATGCTCCTAGGGGAAGGGTTCGTAGGAGTTAACCATCGCGATATCCCAACCTCCACACATAAGGAAGGCAATCAAAAGAGCACCCCATGCAACAAATTTGTTACACAACTTTTACCATGCATGCATGCTACGGGACATGCCAACTTCAACGCAAGTATTCTTTAAATTCACAATTACCCAACTAGCATGACTCTAATATCACCACCTCTATATCTCAAAACAATTATCAAGCATCAAATTGATCATAGCATCTGAGGGAGTCCTGGATTAGGGGGTGTCCGGATGGCCGGACTATGACCTTTGGCCGGACTCCCGGACTATGAAGATACAAGATTGAAGACTTTGTCCCGTGTCCGGATAGGGACTTTCCTTGGCATGGAAGGCAAGCTTGGCGATACGATATGAAGATCTCCTCCCATTGTAACCGACTTTGTGTAACCCTAGCCCTCTCCGGTGTCTATATAAACCGGAGAGTTTTAGTCCGTAGGACGAACAACAATCATACCATAGGCTAGCTTCTAGGGTTTAGCCTCTCTGATCTCGTGGTAGATCAACTCTTGTAATACCCATACCATCAATATTAATCAAGCACGAGTAGGGTTTTACCTCCACCGAGAGGGCCCGAACCTGGGTAAAAACATCGTGTCCCTTGTCTCCTGTTACCATCCGCCTAGACGCACAGTTCGGGACCCCCTACCCGAGATCCGCCGGTTTTGACACCGACATTGGTGCTTTCAATGAGAGTTCCTCGGTGCCGTCACCGTCAGGAAGGATGCCGCACCCCGTCTTTAAAGACGGCGCTGTCGCTAAAGGAGCTTTGGTCGTCGATCAAACTCTTCGGCTAGGCAGGTTCTTGATGACCGCCTGTTCGGCCGCCGCGCCGACGATGACCTCTCAGGCCATCGAAAGCAATCTTCACATCAGCTCGGAACTCGCCGAGCAGTTAGATCCGACGGAGTTTTGTTCCTTGAATGAGCTCGTGGATCGCATTGCCGCCCTGGGAGTCGCTACGGATTACGGCCAGATCGGTCTTAAACCCGACGAGAGAGAGATCGACTCTCCCCAGGTCACCCACCACGTTGAATAGATGTGTCCGGATTCCCGACCCCTCCAAGCCGGATACCCGCGGAGGGGAGGATGTTGCCCAAGTCTTGAACCTAAAGTCAGGCAGCAGGCCTAATTCATTGAATAATGTCCAAGAAAGCAAGCCTCCGAATTCGGAAACCTCTTGGCCCCTGAATCTTTTATTGGGCAGGGTTCTAGATTTAAATCCACCCGCCCACCCAACTATAAGGGATTTATCCCAAATACGGCAAGCGCCCGGGGAAACAGTACACCACTATTGGGCCAGATTCCTCCTGGTTATGAACAGGATAAGGGACTGCCGTGAGGAAGAAGCAGTTTCATTCTTCTGTAACAATTGCACGGACATCGGAATCCTCAACGCCATAAGTCGCCGCGAAATTACACGCTTCGCCGATTTGACATCCATAGTACAAAAGTACTATGCGACAGAAAGCGTTCGGAAAACCAAAAATAAATTCTGGGACAATCCGGCCCTGAATTCAACATGAGTCCGAAACAAAAGGGCGCATTATTGCCAGGCACCTGAGCCAAACATCAAAAAACAAAAACCCTCCATAGGGTATGGGACCGTACTGGAGGGATGGCTCAATGGACCCTGTAAAATTTATAGTTCAGGGGAAGTCACACCAACTCACAGCCTTAGAGCATGTTGGATACTCCGGCAGGTGGCCAGAAGTGGCGAGGAGCTTCTAACTCCAGAATCCGAAGAACACCACCCCAGAAACGCCAGTACGGTGTCGACAGTCTTCGAGACCTTCGCATCAAACAACGCGAGGAAACGAACCCTCCACAACCTTGCCGAAGTCTACCAAGTAGCAACAATAAACCCATGGAGTGACATGGCTATTACTTTTAATGCCAGTGACGAACCTAAATTCCGGACAGCCCGAGCACCAGCCGCATTGGTCCTCAGTCCGATAGTGGACGGCTTCCGACTTACAAAGGTACTCATGGACGGTGGTAGTGGACTTAACCTCATCTACGAGGAAACCCTGCGAAAAATGGAAATAGACTGGAGTCGCATTGAGCGAAGCAACACAACCTTCAGAGGAATAATACCAAGCCGGGAAGCGTGCTGTTCAGGAAAGATCACACTCGATGTGGTGTTCGGCACGCCGGATAATTACAGATCCGAGGAGGTCACATTTCAAGTGGCCCCGTTCAGCAGCGGATACCATGCTCTACTAGGGCGAGAAGCATTTACAATTTTCAAGCCATACCCCATTATGGGTACATGAAGCTCAAAATGCCCGGACCCAACGGAATCATCACTCTTGCAAGTGATCTGGACACAACGCTCCGCACCGAAAACAAGACAGCCACACTGGCCCTGGAGGCATTATCCGAAGCCCTAGCGGCTGAGGAACTAACTGCTTTGTGCTCCATGGTGGACAGGGACGATGTGATACTAGATAAGAGATCCAAGTCCACCTCCTTCAAACCAGCAGATGAAATAGTCAAATTCCAAGTCCATCCAACGAACCCCACAAAAACGGCATCCATCGGGGCACAACTAAAACCCGATGTAGATGCCGCACTCAGAGAATTCCTGCGAGAAAATTGGGACATTTTTTCCTGGCACCCTTCAGACATGCCAGGAATCCCACGCAGACTGGCTGAGCACAGCCTGAACATCCTAAAGGGGTTTAAACCCATTAAGCAGACTCTCTGGCGTTTCTCCGAACCCAAGAGACAAGCCATGGGAGAAGAGCTAGCAAAACTACTAGAAGCCGGATTCATCAGAGATATAAAACATCCGGACTGGCTAGCAAACCTGGTGATGGTACCAAAGAAGGACAAATCCTGGCGCCTATGTGTCGATTTCAAACACCTAAATAAGGCCTGCCCAAAGGATCCTTTCCTGCTCCCCCGAATTGATCAAATCATCGACGCCACCGCAGGGCACGACTCATTGTGTTTCCTTAATGCATACTCTGGCTACCACGAAATCAAGATGGCAGAGTCAGACCAAGCCGCAACGGCATTCATCACCCCATATGGCCCATTCTACTTCAACACGATGCCCTTCGGGCTCAAAAACGCCGGCGTAACATATCAGCGCATGATTCAGACATGTCTGGCCAACCATATCGGCAAAATAGTTGAAGCGTACGTAGATGACGTGGTCATTAAAACCAAACACGTCGATACTCTAGTAGACGACTTGAGACTCACGTTCGACGATCTCCGATCATATGACATCAAGCTCAACCCAGAAAAATGCGTTTTCGGCGTACCAGCCAGAAAACTCTTGGGCTTCATCGTATCCGGTAGAGGAATTGAAGCAACCCAGGCAAGATCCGAGCCGTGTCACAATTGGATACCCCAAAAGACCTCAAACAAATACAAGAATTGACAGGATGCATGGCGGCTCTAAGCCGCTTTATCTCCCGCTTGGGAGAAAAGGCATTGCCCCTTTATCGCCTCCTGCGGTGCACCGAACACTTCGAGTGGACGGATGCCGCCACGGCCGGACTTGACGAAATCAAAACCATACTGGCAACAAATCCGGTCCTGGCCGCGCCCAACACGGGCGAACCAATGCTATTATACATCGCGGCGACCCATCAAGTTGTAAGCGTGGTGCTCGTCGTCGAACGAGAAACGGACGGACACAAGTTCCCTCTCCAAAAACCAGTTTACTACGTGTCCACTGTCCTAACTCCATGCAAGTCACGGTACCCGCATTATCAGAAGATAGCATACGCGGTGTTCATGGCATCCCGGAAGCTGCGACACTATTTTCAAGAGTGTTCAATAACAGTGGCATCTGAAGTACCCCTTAATGATATTATAAACAACCGCGACGCAACGGGCCGGATTGCCAAATGGGCCATCGAGCTCCTACCGTTCGACATAACTTACAAGCCAAGGCGAGCTATTAAGTCGCAGGTTTTGGCCGACTTCATCGCCGAATGGACCGAAGCCGAGCTCCATAAAGAGCATGGCGCATACTCCAATTGGATCATGCACTTCGACGGCTCCAAAATGTTGGCTGGCCTGGGGGCTAGCGTCGTTCTGACGTCCCCAACCGGAGATACAGTACAATACATACTTCAGATAATGTACACGGATTCCAAAAACGCAGCTGAATACGAGGCCCTTCTACATGGTCTCCGGATGGCAGTCTCCGTGGTCATTCAGCGCCTAGAGGTCCGCAGGGATTCAAACCTCGCGGTATCCCAAATAAATGGAGACTTTGACGCCAAGGATCCAAAAATGGCAGCTTATCGCAATGCCGTCCTAAAAATGTCAGCCCGGTTTGAGGGGCTCGAATTTCATCACATAGCCCGGGAGAACAACCAGGCAGCAGACGTGTTGGCACGCATCAGCGCCAAGCGCGATGCCGTCCCTCCCAATATCTTCCTTGAGAGGCTGTTCAAGCCGTCAGTATCATGGGAGGGAGAGTCCGGAAACAACAGCCCGGACACAACCACGCTGCCTCTCACTGAACACTCTGACACAGTTGGTGGCTCCACCACCGAAACAACACCGTCAGCCCACACAATAATGGCAGTCATTGCCCCGTGGACAGAACCATTCCTAGCCTACCTAACTAGGCAGGAACTTCCCGAGGACCAAAACGAAGACCGTTGCATAGTGCGGCGATCTAAAGCCTACAAAGTCCACGAGGGAGAGCTTTATAAGAAAAGCACAACCGGAGTCCTTCAAAGATGTATCTCCGAAGAAGAAGGGCGAAATCTTCTGGCTGAAATTCATGCTGGACTAGGCAGGCACCACCCCGCAGCCCATGCCCGTGTAAGCAAGGCCTTCCGTACCGGATTTTATTGGCCGACGGCCCGGGCAGACGCTCAGGACTTAGTGCAGCGATGCGTCAGTTGCCAATTATTCGCTAATCAAAGCCACATGCCACCTACCGCCCTACAAACCATCCCCATTACCTGGCCTTTTGCGGTCTGGGGGCTTGACATGGTTGGACCCCTTAAAGGAGGAACCCACAAGAAAAAATACCTACTGGTTATGGTGGACAAATTCACCAAATGGATAGAGGCCAAGCCTGTAAAGACGGTCGAATCCGGACCGGTGATAGACTTCATATCTGGGGTTGTATACCGTTATGGCGTCCCCCAAAGCATCATAACTGACAACGGCACAAACTTTACGGCCGACGAAGTTAAACTTTGGTGCAAAAACATGGGCATCAAGCTCGACTACGCTTCAGTCTATCACCCACAAACTAACGGTCAAGTTGAACGAGACAACGGTCTTATTATGAGCGGCATCAAACCCAGACTAGTGCGATCCCTCAAGGAATCAAACACGCACTGGGTAGAGGAGCTTGACTCCGTACTCTGGGGGTTGCGGACCACGCCAAATCGCACTACTGGATTCACACCATTTTTTATGGTATACGGCGCAGAGGCAGTTCTGCCCTGCGACATAATACATGACTCACCTCGAGTGCGCATGTACGAAGAAAGAGAAGCCGAGCTCGATCGACAAGACAGCTTGGACGCATTGGAGGAGGAGCGCGATGTGGCAAAAGCTCATTCCGCATTCTATCAACAACAGGCTCGAAGATATCAAAGCAGAGAAGTACGGGCCAAAACTTACAACGTTGGCGAACTAGTTCTACGCCTGTCGGACAAGAAAAAGGACAAACTAAAGCCCAAATGGGAGGGTCCCTTCATAATCGACCAAGTACTGACTGGAGGAGCGTACCATCTGCGAAATGCATCGGACAACCGACTCGAGCCGAACCCATGGGACGTAGCACGTCTACGAAGATTCTACGCCTAGCGCCGGACTCCGCGTTCGTCTCCTTCCTCTGTCCCCTTTTTATTTTTTCACATTAAGCTGTCTGGCATTTCTCTCCTTCTTCCTCCCTTTTCCTTTTTCTTCTCCCAAGCCCTTAGGGGCTTGCTTGCGCATCGTCCGCACATACTTGACGCGCCACCCGCGCTCATCATACCTGGGGGCTTCTTTATCAGAAGTTTATATAAACGGGCCTCATGCCCAAAACATGCATCGATATGACTTAAGTTTTGGCCAAGCTGGGTTGCCTGGCTCCTGTGCTTACCCCTATGTTCCTGTTCGTTCGGCTAGGTGGTAAAGGGAGCACCTCTGCGATTGTTGCTGTCGGGTCAGCCGAATGTGTACCTCAGACTGGGTGAAGCCGAAAGCTAGCGTTCTTAAGGGAATATTCGGTCGGTGAACTAAAAGATGTTTTTTCTTGTTTATTTATCTGCCCCCAGATGCTTTTCTACTCTTTTTTAGCAGTTCGGACATGCAATTTAGGGCATGCCTCCCAGGGAAAGGAACCCCTAACGGAACTATTCTCCCTGGAAGATGTTTCTTACTAACCATGTAATATAACATAACTAGTTGGGCACTTGTCTGCTAAAGCAATTATGACCCATACGCCTTATCTCCATGCATACCCCGGTTCTTACATAATCGAGAGGGTATTCGGACACACTCTGGACTATAGGGTCCAGAGGTCGAAGCGAAAAGGTCCGCAATGACAAACGATCTACAATCCGGCTAGAAGGCATTTTTAATGTCATTTTAAATTACAGAGTCAATCCGACTCGGTATATTCTTCTTCAATACCATCCAACAGGCGGTCTAATTTACAGTCCTATTGAGAATACTTTGCAGTCAGCTCTACCTGGCCATATACTAAACTGACAGGGATCTCCTTTCCGTCCGGACCCATAGGGCCGACCTCAGCCATGTGGTTCGGGTCCGCCTTCGTGTACCGAGTCTTCACCATGGCCCAGGCCTCCCTGGCACCTTGACGACAGGCCGATATCTTCCACAACCAGAAGCGTTGCTGCACTCCCTCAAGCTTCTTGGCAAGCTCCCCAAGGCCTTCGGGCATGGAGAGGGATGGCCACATAGCCTGGACGACGCCCTGCATTGCCTGCCGAACTCGTTCGTGCAGTTGCAACAGCTCGGGAAGAAGGTCCCCCGTTGAACCGGGCATTTCCTCCGCAGGATGACCTGTCAGCAGACCCACAGACATAGCTCTGTCAATCGACTTCCTCGCCGAATTTTTTTTCGAGAATTCGTTCAAGCACTTACTAAAAATGCCGCGTCGAAGTAGCTGATTCTCCTTTACGGAAGCAGACAGCTGGATACGAACATCCTTTAGTTCCTCGCCCAGCTGGGTATTGGCGTCTTGAAGTTTGTTCTTCTCTTGCCTCACCCTTGTCAGCATGCTCTCGCCATCCTTCAGCTGGCGTAGGAGTTGTTGCTTGTCCGGATTTACTCCGGCTTCATCTGCATTATTATCGTCAGCATTACACGCATGCAGCACTTCACAATGGAATTATTTTTGGGAACATACATTACCTGAGGGGGTCTCCTTTCCAATTGCTGAAGCGGCCAGTGCGGCCTCGAGTTGGGCCTTGCACTCCGCCAACTCCTGCGACAGTTGTGTGTTCTTCTCTGTAAGACCCTGCATAACACATGATCCTTAAAACAGTTATCTTAACTATTTCAAGTCTCGGGTGCTACTGACATATATAACTATCAGATTTACTCACCCGTATGTCTTTTACATACTGCTCTGTGACCCTGGCTAGACCATTTTGAGCGGCACGGAGGTACGCATCTCCTGTATTAAAGGCGTTCAATGCCTCCGGGGAAAAACATGCGTCCTGAAGAACAATCCGGCACTGCCGGTGGTTCATGGCGCTCTCCACCTCTGAATTGGTGGCAGATAGCCCGTCTGCATCCTTTGTCGGAGGAACGCCCGACGCGCGTCCCGTGTCCGCCTCCGCTTCCGGACCCGGCCTTGGCCAATGGATATAGTCCGGCGGGCTCTCTTCTTCCTAAGAAAAACGTGGGCGTTAGAATGACTTGAAGGCATAGACCCTAGGCGTGAAATTCGCACGCCATACCATTGCACCAGAGTCTCGATCTGGTGCGCACTTCTTTTTTGCCCGCCGGGCTTTAGCGGCCCCTGTTGGCTGCCCACCGCGGGCCCGGCAGTCCGCCTCAAGGATTTCCCCTACAAAACGAAACACTATTGGTCTACAGTATTCAAAATAAGGCATGGATGGATCTCCTTCAAAGTACCAGGACTTCGGTCTTGGCTACTTTTGAGGCTGGAGAGTAATCTGGGATAATCGGCCGTAATGGCCACTAAGGTGTTGTCCTTACTCAATTGATGAAACACCCCATCAATTAACTGCACACATAAGTCCGGATCCTCTCGGGAATCCGGATGGAGGGACCATTCCGGGTCCTCGGGTTGTGGGGGAGGGCTGTTGATCTCCTTCACCGTCTGGCGTAACTCCTGCGTTAATATCACCAGACTGAATACTCAATCATGGGAATTTTGAAAGTGGGTAGATGAGTAAAGATTGTTCGCTTACCCAGCTTCAAGGATTGTTCATAGAAAATCCTTTCAATGGACTAACACAGAGAAAATCCTCCTTTTCCCCTTTGTACAGGCCGGACAAGACCTCCACCAGATCAGCGACCAATCCTGGCCCCTTACGGCCATGACGGGTGGCATCATCCTCCCCGTTGAAATCCCACATGGGGTGGCCCCTATATTGGAGTGGCTGCACCCCCCACATAATGCATGTGGCCATGACCCCAATCATGGTCAATCCGGAATGAGCCAATAATCTTATTCGGCCCATCAGGTACAGGACGTCCCTGCCGTTCTCCCGTTGAGGGCTCCGCGGACGCCAACTTAGGTGTTTCTTCAGGGGGGCATTACTGAACTCCGAGAGGCCGATCCAAACTAGATCCCGTAGCGGGGCGTCTTCTATATAAAACCATTCCAAAGGCCAGTCTTCGAACGCCTTCTTCGGGGTTCTGGATAGATATCTGGTCCCGGCGATACGCCATAGTTCGGCTCCGCCCACTTGATATATTGACCCCTCATGAGAACGGGGTACGAGGCAGAATAATCTTTTTCACAGCGCAAAATGAGCCTCGACGCCCAAGAACAGCTCGCAAAGGGCCACGAAGCTCGCGATGTGTAGAATGGAGGCAGGTGTAAGGTGGTGCAGCTGGAGGCCATAGAACTCCAGGAGCCCCCGGAGAAACGGATGTATTCGAAATCCGAGTCCTCTTATTAGGTAGGGGACAAAACATACCCGCTCTCCTTTGGAGGGATTGGGAACGCTCTCCGCCTGTTTTCCGCCCTTGTAGGTGGCGAGTCCGGCTCAACCCGGAACCATGAAGGCTGGGGGAAGAAATCCCTTGGTTTGGAGCGCCACTAGCTCGCTGTGCGGGACTGAGCATCCCTCACAATCTCCAGGCTGAGGGCTGGGAGTGCGAGAGGAGGAGCCGCGTCGACTGTCCATGATGGAATGGATCTTTGTCAGAGGCGCTCCGATGAATACTCGCGGAAGGAGGATTATATGATTCGGATCTAGATCCTCGTCTCTTTTTATAGGAGGCTCATTTGCGCAGCTAGGGGGGAATGTAAAAATACCCTGGCTTTTCGCATTCGTTCGACACATGGAAAATGGCCTTTATTGGGCGTGGAAGCTAAGGAGCGCAACATTTATCTGAAGCCGGACACTATTCTACAAGTATATGGAGCTGGAGAAGAACCCGCCTTGCAATGCCGAAGACAATTTGCGCACCAGACTCGTCGTCATTGAAGCCTGGTTCGGGGGCTACTGAGGGAGTCCTGGATTAGGGGGTGTCCGGATGGCCGGACTATGACCTTTGGCCGGACTCCCGGACTATGAAGATACAAGATTGAAGACTTCGTCCCGTGTCCGGATAGGGACTTTCCTTGGCGTGGAAGGCAAGCTTGGCGATACGATATGAAGATCTCCTCCCATTGTAACCGACTCTGTGTAACCCTAGCCCTCTCCGGTGTCTATATAAACCGGAGAGTTTTAGTCCGCAGGACGAACAACAATCATACCATAGGCTAGCTTCTAGGGTTTAGCCTCTCTGATCTCGTGGTAGATCAACTCTTGTAATACCCATACCATCAATATTAATCAAGCACGAGTAGAGTTTTATCTCCACCGAGAGGGCCTGAACCTGGGTAAAAACATCGTGTCCCTTGTCTCCTATTACCATCCGCCTAGACGCACAGTTCGGGGCCCCCTACCCGAGATCCGCCGGTTTTGACACCGACAGCATCCAATTCACTTCCTATGATAGTTTTTATTATACCCAACTTGGATGCCCATCATTCTAGAACCAATTTTACAACCATAGAAAATACCGTGTTGTTCTAAAAGACTCTCAAAATAATATAAGTGAATCATGAGGGATCAACAATTTCTACAAAATAAAGCCACCGCCGTGCTCTAAAAGATATAAGTGAAGTACTAGAGCAAAATTATCTAGCTCAAAAGATATAAGTGAACTACATAGAGTATTGTAATATATTCCAAATCATGTGTGTCTCTCCCAAAAGGTGTGTAAATCAAGGGTGATTGTGGTAAAATAAAAAAGCAAAGACTCATATCATACAAGATGCTCCAAGCAAAACACATATCATGTGGTGAATAAAAATATAGCTCCAAGTAAAGTTACCGATAGACAGAGACGAAAGAGGGGATGCCTTCCGGGGCATCCCCAAGCTTAGGCTTTTGGTTGTCCTTGGATTATCTTGGGGTGCCATGGGCATCCCCAAGCTTAGGCTCTTGCAACTCCTTATTCCATAGTCCATCAAATCTTTACCCAAAACTTGAAAACTTCACAACACAAAACTAAACAGGAAATCTCATAAGCTCCGTTAGTGCAAGAAAGAAAAAACACCACATAAGGTACTGTAATGAACTAATTCTTTATTTATATTTGTGTTAAACCTACTGTTTTCCAACTTATCTATGGTTCATACCCCCCGATACTAGCCATAGATTCATCAAAAAAACCAAACAACACACGAAAAACAGAATCTGTCAAAAACAGAACAGTCTGTAGCAATCTGTAACTTTAGAATACTTATGGAACTCTAAAAATCCTACCAAAATAGGAAGTACTGGGTAATTTGTCTATTGATCTACATAAAAAATAATTAACTAAAAATCACGTTTCTGTGATTTATTAAAATTATTCTTGTGCGCGCAAAAGTTTCTGTTTTTCAGCAGAATCAAATTAACTATCACCGTAGGTTATCCTATAGGTTCTACTTGGCACAAACACTAATTAAAACATAAAACCACTTCTAAACAGAATCTAGATGGATTGTTTATTGAATAACATCAAGTAAAAATATTGGGTTGTCTCCTAACAAGTGCTTTTCTTTAAAGCCTTTTAGCTAGGCATTGATAATTTTAATGATGCTCGCATGAAAGACAAGAATTGAAGCGTAAAGAGAGCATCATGAAACACGTGACAAACACATCTAAGTCTAACATAGTTCCTATGCATAGGCATTTTATAAGAAAACAAATTATCAAGGCAAGCAAAATCTAGCATATGCAAGGAATAAGAAAGAGACAATAGCAATCTCAGCGTAAAGAGAGGTAATTTAGTAACATGAAAATTTCTACAACCATATTTTCCTCTCTCATAATAATTACATGTAGGATCATAAGAAAATTCAACAATATAGCTATCACAAAACATATTCTCAACATGATCCACAGGCATTCAAAGTTGACACTCTTCCAAGATAGTGGGATTAACATTAACTAAAGTCATGACCTCTCCAAACCCACTTTTATCAAAAATATCATAAGATTGAACATACTCCAAATATGTGGGATCTAAAGTTGACACTCTTCCAAACCCACTTTCAATATTATTGCAAACACTATTATCAATCTCATATTCATCATGGGGTTTAAATAAATTTTCAAGATCATAAGAAGAATCACCCCAATCATGATCATTGCAACAAGTAGTAGACATAGCAAAACTAGCATCCCCAAGCTTAGAGTTTTGCATATTATTAGAACAACTGACATCAAGAGAATTTATACTAAAATCATTGCAATCATGTTTTTATTCAAGGAGCGATCGTGAATCTCTTCATAAATTTCTTCATCACAATTTTCAGATTCACGAATTTCAAGCAAAACTTCATAAAGATAATCTAGTGCACAAAACTCACTAGCAATTGGTTCATCATAATTGGATCTCTTAATAAGATTAGCAAGCGGGTGAGGATCCATAGATCTCAGGTTCTCCGTTTAGCAATAAATAAGCAACTATTCCAACCAAACGAGCAAAGGAGCCAAGTAAGACATCAAAGCAAACGAAAAGACGAACAGAAAAAGGGCGAATAAAACGGCAAGGGTGAAGTGGGGGAGAGGAAAACAAGAGGCAAATGGAAAATAATGTAATGCGAGGGAGATGAGTTTGTGATGGGTACTTGGTATGTCTTGCCTTGAGCAAAGACCTCCGCGGCAATGGCTCTAGAAATCCTTCTTGCTACCTCTTGAGCACTGCGTTGGTTTTCCCTTGAAGAGGAAAGGGTGATACAGCAAAGTAGCGTAAGTATTTCCCTCAGTTTTTGAGAACCAAGGTATCAATCCAGTAAGAGGCTCCTCAAAAGTCCCTCGTACCTACACAAACAAACAAGAACCTTGCAACCAACGCGATAAAGGGGTTGTCAATCCCTTCATGGTAACATGCGAAAGTGAGATCTGATAGAGATAATAAGATAAAATAAATATTTTTGGTATTTTTATGATATAGATTGGAAAGTAAATATTGCAAATAAAAGATAGATCGGAAACTTATATGATAAAAGATAGACCAGGGGGCCATAGGTTTCACTAGTGGCTTCTCTCAAGATAGCATAAGTATTACGGTGGGTGAACAAATTACTGTCGAGCAATTGATAGAAAAGTGCATAGTTATGAGAATATCTAGGCATGATCATGTATATAGGCATCACGTCCGCAACAATTAGATCGAAACGATTCTGCATCTACTACTATTACTCCACACATCGACCGACTCTTGCCTGCATCTAGAGCATTAAGTTCATAAGAACATAGTAACGCATTAAGCAAGATGACATGATATAGATGGGTAAACTCAATCAATATGATATAAACCCCATTTTTTTATCCTCGATAGCAACAATACAATACGTGCCTTGCTGCCCATGCTATCACTGGGAAAGGACACCTCAAGATTGAACCCAAAGCTAAGCACTTCTCCTATTGCAAGAAAGATCAATCTAGTAGGCCAAACCAAACTGATAATTCGAAGAGACTTCCAAAGATAACCAATCATACATAAAATAATTCAGAGGAGATTCAAATATTTCTCATAGATAAACTTGATCATAAACCCACAATTCATCGGATCTCGACAAACACACTGCAAAAAGAGTTACATCAAATAGATCTCCAAGAAGATCCAGGAGAACTTTGTATTGAGATTTAAAGAGAGAGAAGTAGCCATCTAGCTAATAACTGTGGACCTGATGGCCTGTGGTAAACTACTCACAACTCATCAGAGAGGCCTTGTAGATGATGTAGAGGCCCTCCATGGTCGATTCCCCCTCTGGCAGAGCGCCGACGAAGGCTGACAAGATATACATTTCAGAATATCTTATAGGACTCATATTGACATGAGCATTCAATAAGCAAAACCAAATCATAAAATAAATAAGTATTCAAATTAGCATGCATTCAATAAGCAAAAGAAAATCATCTCTTGCGTCCGTACATCGTCGAATATTATCACTAATACATCTCGAATAGTATCATACATATAACATCACTAATACAACTAAATCCCTAGCGAATGACGGGTATCGGTGCGGGCGGTGGACACCGAAAGAGAAGGAACCATCACAGGATCATAGTTCCAGTGAGATCCTTGGAGAACCTGCCAGGTATTGGAGAAGTTGTGCTCCAACGCAACCAAGTAGCGACGGACGTGCGCGTCCTCCTCGCTGACACGGTGACGTACCACCTCCGCGGGGTCCTCAAGCCTCTCGACCGTCACTGGCCCACGTGACCGGCACCAAAGAAGGTTCGGGTCAACGACGAGCTGATTCCTCACCAAGCTGCGCCCTCTTGTAGGTAGCGCCTCCCAGTACCAGCCCGACGGAGCCCAGTCCCGGACATGGCCTATCTGGTCAAGCAGGCGTCCTCCACCGAGTCGACGACGAGGATGCGGGATAGGCATCATCGACGTCGATGCGGGAAAATTTGCTTTAACTAAAAAAATAACAACAAATGCGACATGTTCAACTAGTTCTATTAATTCAACTAGTTCTTACTAAAAATAAACTTACTATAAATAAAAATAAACTAGTACCTAATTAGTAGCTACCTCTTACTAACTAATTAGTACCTAGGAACAACTTCCCTAATTACCATCTAATTTGATGAACCTAGGGGTGGAAAGTGGTAGCGGATATTCCAATTATCCAACTTAAAAGTGAAATAAGTGGTCAAATTTTACTCGTTTTATGATTAATCTTAGAAATTATTATGCGTTACAATAGTGTTTATTCATCATCTAGGAAAACATCTGAGCCGCATCCGTATCCGATAACATTCGTATTCGCATTCATATTTGTTTTGTAAATATGAAAACCGAAGTGGTAAGAGCACTATCCGATCCGCATCCGATTCATTTCCACCCATAGATGAACCCTAACTAATTTGATACAACTAAAATTTGAAGAACCCTAGGCAAAGGTAGGGGAGGGGGAGGAGCAGGCATGCTCACCTCGGGTGCCTGCGGCGAGGGAGGGGTAGGCGGCGTCGAGGTCGGGGTCAGGGCGGCGTCGAATCCGGGGTTGGGGGCGACGTCGAGGGTGTGCGGAGAGCGACGGGAGAGTGTGTAGCGGTCGACGGGCGACGGCGGCGGCGACAGCGGAGGAGTTGGGATTTGGGGGAAGTGGCCGTGGGGAATAACGAACCGTGCGGTTAAGTCAGAAGTAGCAGTAGCGCGTTCCAGGAAGTGCGCTACTGCTAAGTTAGCTACAGCGCGTTCCTTGATACGCTCTACTGCTATTCCTTTCTCTTTTTTCCTCCTTTTCATTTATTTTTCTTTACATTATATATTTTTCCTTTCACCTTTTTCTATTTCTTTCATTTTCATTTACTTTTCTATTTGCTTTCTATTTAATTTTATTTCCTTTAGCAGTAGCGCCTTTCAGCGTAAACGCGCTGCTATAAAGCAAGTAGCGGTAGCGCGGTTTGACTTGATCGCTACTACTATATGTAGCCTATGGGCTAAGCCGTGGGAATTTTAGTAGTAGCGCTTTTATCTTCAGGCGCGCTACTGCTACAAGTGTATCTATAGCTCCGTTTACACCAGCGCCCTCCTGCTACTTAGCATCAGCGTGCTTTTTTAACATGCGCTACTGCTAAAGTTATGTGTATAAGGTTTTCCCTAGTAGTGACAGGACACGAGAGGAGATCTTCTGTCTTGTATCTCGACGGCCCATCAGTCTGGCCCACATCCAATAGACCGAACGCTCGAGGACCCCCTAGTCCAGGACTCCCTTAGTCAGTATCTTCATACCTAGTTCAATCTTATTACCGGTAAGTCTCTTTGCTCGTTTCGTAATACATCAGCTCGTGACTAACTCCTTAGTCATTTGCTTGCAAGCTTATGATGTGTATTACCGGGAGGGCCCAGAGATAACTCTCCGATACTCAGAGTGACAAATCCTAATCTCGATATATGCCAACTCAACAAACACATTCGGAGATACCTGTAGAGCATATTTATGATCACCCAGTTACGTTGTGACGTTTGATAGCACACAAGGCATTCCTCCGGTATCCGGGAGTTACATAATCTCATAGTCGGAGGAATATATATTTGACATGAAGAAAGCAATAGCAACGGGTGGGTCTTGTCCATCACGTCATTCTCCTAATGATTTGATTCCGTTATCAAATGACAACTCATGTCTATGGTTAGGAAACCTTAACCATCTTTGATGAACGAGCTAGTCTAGTAGAGGCTCACTAGGGACACGGTATTTGTTTATGTATCTACACATGTATTTAAGTTTCCGGTCAATACAATTCTAGCATGAATAATAAACCTTTATCATGATTAAGGAAATATAATAATAACCATTTTATTATTTCCTCTAGGGCATATTTTCGTTAGTCTCCCACTTGCACTAGAGTCAATAATCTAGTTCACATGACCATGTGATTAATACCCATAGTTCACATCTCCATGTGATTAACACCCAAAGAGTTTACTAGAGTCAAGAATCTAGTTCACGTCGCCATGTGATTAACACTCAAAGAGTACTAAGGTGTGATCATGTTTTGCTTGTGAGAGAGGTTTAGTCAACGGTTTTGCCACATTCTGATCCGTATGTATTTTGCAAATTTCTATGTCCACAATGCTCTCCATGGAGCTACTCTAGCTAATTGCTCCCACGTTCAATACATATCCAGATTGAGACTCAGAGTCATCTGGTTTGGTGTTAAAGCTTGCATCAATGTAACCCATTACGATGAACTCTTTATCACCTCCATAATCAAGAAACATTTCCTTAGTCCTTTTCAGGTACCTAAGGATAATTTTGACCGCTGTCCAGTGGTCCACTCCTGGATCACTATTGTACCCCCTTGCCAAACTCATGGCAAGGCACACAATAGGTCTAGTACATAGCATGGCATACTTTATAGAACCCATGGCTGAGGCATAGGGAATGACTTTCATTCTCTCTCTATCTTCTGTCATGATCAGGCTTTGAGTCTTACTCAACTTCACACCTTGTAACACAGGCAAGAACCCTTTCTTTTACCGATCCATTTTTGAACTTCTTCAAAACTTTATCAAGGTATGTGCTTTGTAAAAGTTTATTAAGCATCTCGATCTATCCCTATAGATCTTGATGCCCAATATATATAAGCACCTTCACTGAGGTCTTTCATTGAAAAATTCTTATTCAAGTATCCTTTTATGCTATCCAGAAATTCTATATCATTTCCAATCAATAATATGTCATCCACATAAAATATCAGAAATGCTACAGAGCTCCCACACACTTTCTTGTAAATACAGGCTTCATCATAAGTCTGTATAAAACCATATGCTTTGATCACCTCATCAAAACGTATATTCCAACTCTGAGATGCTTGCACCAGTCCATAGATGGATCGCTGGAGCTTGCACACTTTGTTAACACCTTTAGGATCGACAAAACCTTCTAGTTGCATCATGTACAACTCTTCTTTAAGAAATCCATTAAGGAATGCAGTTTTGACGTTCATTTGCCAAATTTCATAATTATAAAATGCGGCAATTGCTAACATGATTCGGACTGACTTAAGCATCACTACGGGTGAGAAGGTCTCATCGTAGTTAACCCCTTGAACGTGTCGAAAACCTTTCGCAACAAGTCGAGCTTTGTAGATGGTGACATTACCATTACCGTCTATCTTCTTCTTGAAGTTCCATTTATTCTCAATGGCTTACCGATCATCGGGCAAGTCCACCAAAGTCCACACTTTATTCTCATAGATGGATCCTATCTCAGATTTCATGGCCTCGAGCCATCTATCGGAATCTGGGCTCATCATAGATTTTGCATAGTTCGTAGGTTCGCCATGGTCTAGTAACATGACTTCCAGGACAGGATTACCATACCACTCTGGTGCGCAACGTGCTCTGTTCAACCTACGAGGTATGTTAGAAACTTGATCTGAAGTTTCATGATCATCATCATTAGCTTCCTCTCTAGTTGGTGTAGGCATCATGGGAACCGATTTCTCTGATGTGCTACTTTCCAATTTGAGAGAAGGTACAATTACCTTATCAAGTTCTACTTTCCTCCCACTCACTTCTTTCGAGAGGAACTCCTTCTCTAGAATTGTTCCATTCTTGGCAACAAAGATCTTGCCTTTGGATCTGTGGTAGAAGGTGTACCCAATTGTTTCCTTAGGGTATCCTATGAAGACGCACTTCTCCGATTTGGGTTTGAGGTTATCAGGCTGAAGCCTTTTGACATAAGTGTCGCAACCCCAAACTTTAAGAAACACAAGCTTAGGTTTCTTGCAAAACCATAGTTCATATGGTGTCGTCTCACCGGATTTAGATGGTGCCCTATTTAACGTGAATGCGGTTGTCTCTAAGGCATAACCCCAAAATGATAGTGGTAAATCAGTAAGAGAGATCACAGAACGCAGCATATCCAATAAACTACGGTTACGACGTTCAGATACACCATTAGGATGTGGTGTTCCAGGTGGCGTGAGTTGTGAAACAATTCCACATTGTTTTAAATGAAGGCCAAACTCGTAACTCAAATATCCGCCCCAGGGATCAGATCGTAGAAACTTTATTTCTTGTTACGATGATTCCCCACTTAACTCTTTCAACTTTTCAAATCTTTTAGACTTGTGTTTCATCAAGTAGATATACCCATACCTACTCAAATCATCTATGAAGGTCAAAAAATAATGATACCCGCCGCGTGCTTCAACACTCACCGGACCGTATACATCGGTATGTATTATTTCCAATAATTCATTAGCTCGCATTGTTCTGGAGAACGGAGTTTTAGTCATCTTGCCCATGAGGCATGGTTTGCAAGTATCAAATGATTCATGATCAAGTGATTCCAAAATTCCATCTGCATTGAGTTTCTTCATGCGTTTTACACCAATGGGCAGTGCCACAAGTATGTTGCACTATCATTATCAACTTTGCATCTTTTGGCATCAATATTATGAATATGCGTATCACTACAATCGAGATTCAATAAACCATTCACATTGGGTGTATGACCAAAGAAGGTTTTATTCATGTAAATAGAACAACAATTATTCTCTGACTTAAAGGAATAACCTATTGCAATAAACATGATCTAATCATATTCATGCTCAACGCAAACATCAAATAACATTTATTTAGGTTCAACACTAATCCCGAAGGTAGAGCGAGTTTGCAATGGTGATCATATCAACCTTGGAACCATTTCCAACACACATTGTCACCTCGCTTTTAACTAGTCTGTGCAACTCCTGTTTTGAGTTACTAATCTTAGCAACTGAACCAGTTTCAATACCTAGGGGTTACTACGAACACTAGTAAAATACACATCAATAACATGTATATCAAATATACCTTTGTTCACTTTGTCATCCTTATTATCCGCCAAGTATTTGGGGCAGTTCCACTTCCAGTGACCATTTCCTTCGCAGTAGAATCACTCAGTTTCGGGCTTGGGTCCAGCTTTGGGCTTCTTCACAGGAGTGGTAACATGCTTGCCATTCTTCTTGAAGTTCCCTTTCTTTCCCTCGCCCATTTTCTTGAAACTAGTGGTTTTGTTAACCATCAACACTTGATGCTCTTTCTTGATTTCTACCTTCGCCGATTTCAGCATCGCGAAGAGCTTGGGAATAGTTTTTGTCATCCCTTGCATATTATAGTTCATCATGAAGTTCTAGTAGCTTGGTGATAGTGACTAGAGAGCTCTGTCAATCACTATCTTATCTAGAAGATTAACTCCCACTTAATTCAAGCGATTGTAGTACCCAGACATTTTGAGTACATGCTCACTAGCTGAGCTATTCTCCTCCATCTTTTAGGCAAAGTACTTGTTAGAGGTCTCATACCTCTTGACATGGGCATGAATCTGAAATACCAATTTTCAGCTCTTGAAACATCTCATATGCTCTGTGGCATTCAAAAGGTTTTTGAAGTCCTGATTCTAAGCCGTAAAGCAAGGCGCACTAAACTATCAAGTAGTCATCATATCAAGCTTGCAAAATGTTCATGTCATCTGCATCTGCTCCTGCAATAGGTTTTTCACCTAGCGGTGCATCAAGGACATAATTCTTCTGTGCAGCAATGAGGATAATCCTCAGATCATGGACCCAGTCCGCATCCTTGCTACTATCATCTTTCAACTTAGTTTCCTCTAGGAACATATCAAAAAATATAGGAGCTATATTGCAAGCTATTGATCTACAACATAGATATGCAAAACTATCAAGACTAAGTTCATGATAAATTAAGTTCAATTAATCAAATTACTAATGAAATCCCACTTAAATAAACATCCCTCAAGTTATCTAAGTGACACGTGATCCAAATCAACTAACCCATGTCCAATCATCACGTGAGATGGGGTAGTCATCAATGGTGAACATCTCTATGTTGATCATATCTACTATATGACTCACGTTCGACCTTTCAGTCTCCAGTGTTCCGAGACCATGTCTGTACATGCTAGGCTCGTCAAGTTTAACCCAAGTATTCTGCATGTACAAAACTGTCTTACACCTGTTGTATGTGAACGTAGAGTCTATCACACCCAATCATCACGTGGTGTCTCGAAACGATGAACTTTGGCAACAGTGCATACTCGGGGAGAACACTTATATCTTGAAATTTAGTGAAGGGATCATCTTATAATGCTACCGTCGTTCTAAGCAAAATAAGATGTATAAAAGATAAACATCACATGCAATCAAAGTATGTGACATGGTATGGCCATCATCATCTTGTGCTTTTGATCTCCATCTCCAAATCATTGTCATGATCTCCATCGTCACCGGCTCGACACCTTGATCTCCACTGTAGCATCGTGGTTGTCTTGCCAACTATTGCTTCTACAACTATTGCTAACGCATAGCGATAAAGTAAAGCAATTACATGGTGATTGAATTTCATACAATAAATAGACAACAATAAGGCTCCTATCGGTTGCCGATAAATTACAAAACATGATCATCTCATACAACAACGTATATCACATCATGTCTTGACCATATCACATCACAACATGCCCTGCAAAAACAAGTTAGACATCCTCTACTTTGTTGTTGCAAGTTTTACGTGGCTGCTACGGGCTTCTAGCAAGAACTTTTCTTACCTACGCAGAAAACCACAACGGTGTTTCATCAAGTTTGCTATTTTAACCATCTTCAAGGACCGGCCGCAGTCAAAGTTGATTCAACTAAAGTAGGAGAAACAAACACCCGCCTGCCACCTTTATGCAAAACTAGTTGCATGTCTGTCGGTGGAACCATTCTTATGTGCGTGGACATGTAAGCTTGGTCCGGGCCGCTTCATCCGACAATACCACCGAATCAAAATAAGACGTTGGTGGTAAGCAGTATGACTATCACCGCCCAAAACTCTTTGTGTTCTACTCGTGCATATCATCTATGCATAGACCTGTCTCAGATGCCACTGTTGGGAAACGTAGCATGGAAAACAAAAAAATTCTACGCACACGCAATGATCTTTCCATGGAGATGCATAGCAACGAGGGGGAGAGTGTGTCTATGTACCCTCGTAGACTGTAAGAGCGTTTATTCAACGCGGCTGATGTAGTCGTACACCATCACGATCCGCCCGATCAAGTACTGTAGGATCAAAAATAGGTCTAGAGGGGGGTGATTAGACTACTTAACCAAATAAAAATATAGCCTTTTTCCCAGTTTTAAGTCTTGGCAGATGTTAACAACTTAGCACAAGTCAAGCAATCAACCTACACATGCAATTCTAAGAGTATAGCAGCAGAATGTAAATCATTGCATATGAAGGTAAAGGGAGGGGTTTGGAGTGGCAGACGCAAGTTAGACATGGAGATTTTTGGCATGGTTCCGGTAGGTGGTGCTATCATACATCCACGTTGATGGAGACTTCAACCCACGAAGGGTAACGGTTGCGCTAGTCCATGAAGGGCTCCACCCCATGAAGGGTCCACTAAGAAGCAACCTTGTCTATCCCACCATGACCATCGCCCATGAAGGACTTGCCTCACTTGGGTAGATCTTCATGAAGTAGGCGATCTCCTAGCCCTTACAAACTCCTTGGTTCAACTCCACAATCTTGATGGAGGCTCCCAAGTGACACCTAACCAATCTAGGAGACACCACTCTCCAAAAGGTAATAGATGGTGTGTTGATGATGAACTCCTTGCTCTTGTGCTTCAAATGATAGTCTCCCCAACACTCAACTCTCTCTCTCTCTCACACACACAGATTTGGCTATGGTGGAAAGATGATTTGAGTGGAACGCAACTTGGGGAATGCTAGAGATCAAGATTCTTGTGGTTGGATTGGAATGTCTTGGTCTCAACACATTAGTAGGTGGTTCTCTCTTAGAAAATTAATGTTGGAAGTGTAGGAATGTTCTGATGACTCTCTCTCTAATGAAGAGGAAGGTGGAGGGTTATATATAGCCTCCACACAAAATCTAACCGCTACACACAAAAGAGCCAACTCGGTCAGACCGAATATGCGAACTCGATGAGACCAATTCAATTCAAAATGTGAACGTTAGGATTTTCGATGGGACCGTCATGATCAACTCGATGGGACCGATGAGCTAGGGTTAGGGAAAAACTTGATTCTACAACTATTGCTTCAACTCGGTGAGACCAATTTCATTAACAAGCAAACAGATAGTTGGTCAGGCAAACTCTATGGGACCGATCGCTCCTTTCGGTAAGACCGAAACATTACAAAAGGGAAATAGAGAGTGTGCATTGTGAACTCGGTGCGACCAATCACTCATTTCGGTGAGACCAAAATGTTACGAAGAGAAATAGAAAGTTTGCAATCCCATCTCGGTGAGACCGAGATCCCTATCGGTGAGACCGAACTAATTAGGGTTTTTGGCAATTGCTTATGTCAAGTGAACTCGATGGCACCAGATGAATCAAATCGGTGGGGCCGAGTTTGACTTTAGGTTTAGGACATATTTGGATTTGAGAAGATGGTTGAGGGCTTTGGAGCATATCGCTAAGCATTTTGAGCAAGTAGACCATTAAGCAACACCTCATCCCCTTTTAATAGTATTGGCTTTCCTATGGACTCAATGTGATCTTGGATCACTAAAATAGAAATGTAGAGTCTTGACCTTTTGCCAATATTTGTCCTTCGCATTTTGAGGGGTCCACATCTCTAGTCCATGCCATGCCAATCATTGAACTTTCTAAAATAATCATCTTGAAAGGATATTAGTTCAATGAGCTATATGTTGTTAGGAATTACCAAAACCACCAAGGGATTAGTTGCACTTTCAATATCCCCCTTTTTGGTAATTGATGACAACATATAGATCAAAGCTTCGACAAATGATGATAAGAATGAAATATATTGTCGCTTTGAGAAGTATGTGATAAGCAAGAGCTCCCCCTAAATTTGTGCATTATTTATGATATGCTTTTGAATGCAAATGCACAATCGATTAGGCTCATGGGTTAATCTTCCATGTCACATACATCTTGGTGGAGCGCTCAAAATGGTAGAACATACATAACATGCACTCATCACCAAGAAAAATATGATTGATCATACACAATGAATAGCATCATTTAAGCATAGCATAATAGAGAAAAGTATGATCAACCACATGATCATAGAAGTATCTCACACACAAGCACAAATATTGTAGCAAGCACAAGCAAAACAGTAGCAAGAGAGACCAATAAAAAGCAAAACAGTCTCTCTCTCTCTCTCTCTCTCTCTCTTTCAAAGCCTATGATCTATACACTTTCTCCCCCTTTGGCAACAAGTTACCAAAAATCTCAAAAATGCGTAGTGCTATACGGCACTCTAAGCACGATCGTCGGGAGCTCCGGAGTGCGAAGATGGCGTGGAGAGAACAACATCTACAAAAACTTCGACTGGCGTCTAAGGTACTGGAGGGGTTGCCACTGGAGGGGCAACTGAAGCTGTGGCTGCAGGAGCTAAAGTTGTGGCCCTGGTGTCAATGACTGGCATTATTGCAGGCCTTTGTGCTCTAGGCACCCTCTGATAAGCATCTATGGTTGTCCTGTGACTCCTGTCCTCAAGATCTTCTTGTATCTTCTCAACTGAAGTCTGGATCTCGGTGACTTTGACATCCAAGTCATGAAGCTTTGTCTCAAAGATCCTCTCAAGGCTCTCTCGATTTCGAGTCAGGGTAGCTAGTCCTTTATCTATTATCAAAGTGGCCTCAAGCAGATAGCTGAGCTGGTCCTATTTGGTCTTTAGATTGACTTCTGAGGGACCTGGAGTCTTTGAAGCTTTTTCAGCCTTAGCCTTCTCTCTCTTCTCTTGAGCCTCAACTGAAGTAGGATGTGAAGCATCCATCAGAACAGTGTTATCCTCAACGTCTGGCCTCAAGGGAAGGTGCTCTTTGTCCAACAAATATGTGCTTGTTCCCATCTTGGAATCTATGAGCATCTGAATATGTGGAGCATAGCCACATGATCTGTTCTGATCTGTTGTGGTCCTCTTTACAGTCTCAACTATCAAGGACGTCACCTTGAACTTCTCTGGCACATCAACCATATGCAGCAAGTTGATGGAGTGACCATTGATCATCCTGTGATCTCCAGACTGTTGGGGAACGTAGTAGAAATTCAAAATTTTCCTACGTGTCACCAAGATCTATCTATGGAGAAACCAGCAACGAAGGGAAGGAGAGTGCATCTACATACCCTTATAGATCTCTAAGCGGAAGCGTTCAAGTGAACGGGGTTGATGGAGTCGTACTCGTCGTGATCCAAATCACCGATGACCAAGTGCCGAACGGACGGCACCTCCGCGTTCAACACACGTACAGCCCGGTGACGTCTCCCATGCCTTGATCCAGCAAGGAGAGAGGGAGAGGTTGAGGAAGACTCCATCTAGCAGCAGCACAACGGCGTGGTGGTGGTGGAGGAGCGTGGCTAGAAGAGGAGGAAGAGGAGACGCAGGGCTGCACCAACGAGAGATCGAATCGCGTGTGATGGGCAGCCCTATGCCTCACTATATATAGGGGAGAGGGAGGAGGGTGCGTCCCCTCTAGGGTTCCCACCCCTAGGGGGGGCGGCAGCCCTAGATGGCAAATGGGGTGGCGGCCAAGAGGGGAGAGGGGAGGGAGGCGCAGCCAGATGGGCCCTAAGGCCCATCCCCTTTAGGGTTTGCCCCCTTCCCACCTCTTAGGCGCCATGGGCCCTTGTGGGAGGCGCACCAGCCCACTAAGGGGCTGGTCCCTCACCACTCTTGGCCCATGAAAGCCTCTGGGGTTGGTGGCCCCACTTGGTGGACCCCCGGGACCCTCCCGGTGGTCCCGGTACGTTACCGATAAATCCCGAAACTCTTCTGGTGACCAAAACAGGACTTCCCATATATAAATCTTTACCTCCGGACCATTTCGGAACTCCTCGTGACGTCCGGGATCTCATCCGGGACTCCGAACAACATTCGGTAACCACATACAAACTTCCTTTATAACCCTAGCGTCATCGAACCTTAAGTGTGTAGACCCTACGGGTTCGGGAGACATGCAGACATGACCGAGACGTTCTCCGGTCAATAACCAACAGCGGGATCTGGATACCCATGTTGGCTCCCACATGTTCCATGATGATCTCATCGGATGAACCACGATGTCAAGGACTTAATCAATCCCGTATGCAATTCCCTTTGTCTAGCGGTATTTTACTTGCCCGAGATTCGATCGTCGGTATACCGATACCTTGTTCAATCTCGTTACCGGCAAGTCTCTTTACTCGTTCCGTAACACATCATCCCGTGATCAACCCCTTGGTCACATTGTGCACATTATGATGATGTCCTACCGAGTGGGCCCAGAGATACCTCTCCGTTTACACGGAGTGACAAATCCCAGTCTCGATCCGTGTCAACCCAACAGACACTTTCGGAGATACCTGTAGTGCACCTTTATAGTCACCTAGTTACGTTGTGACATTTGATACACCCAAAGCACTCCTACGGCATCCGGGAGTTACACGATCTCATGGTCTAAGGAAGACATACTTGACATTGGAAAAGCTCTAGCAAACGAACTACACGATCTTTGTGCTATGCTTAGGATTGGGTCTTGTCCATCACATCATTCTCCTAATGATGTGATCCCGTTATCAATGACATCCAATGTCCATAGCCAGGAAACCATGACTATCTGTTGATCACAACGAGCTAGTCAACTAGAGGCTCACTAGGGACATATTGTGGTCTATGTATTCACACGTGTATTACGATTTCCGGATAATACAGTTATAGCATGAATAAAAGACAATTATCATGAACAAAGAAATATAATAATAACTAATTTATTATTGCCTCTAGGGCATATTTCCAACACAGACTTGGGCAATAAAGTGTGCCTGAGGATAGTGTTGATTGTTGGCAGCCCTGACAACAGATAATAAACAGAGCCAAACTTATGAGTTTCCAAGGCATCATCTGGAATTTCCTTGTACATGTGTGCCATGGAGTTGTGATCTTTTCTGGGCTTGTCATACACATCGGTATCATTCTCTCCTTCTTCAGGTGCATTGATCAGCTTGGCTCACTCACAATTGAAGACTAATATCTTGTGCCTTTAGTCATCCAGACTATCCTGCCATCTGGGTAGAAGTGAGTTGTGGAGTAAAACTGCATCACCATCTCATCATTCCACTTTATTAGTTTCTGACCCACAAAATCATCAACTCCATTCATTCTGAAGCTCTCATGAACTCCAGGAAAGTGGTCTTGATTGTTGTCAATGAACTTCCAATTGACCCATCTCATGTCACTGACAATGGGCTTCTTGTCTAGGAGGACAGTCTAATAGAAGTCCTGTTGTTCCTTAGTGTGGAACCTGTAGTCTACAGCAGTCCTTCTCCTTGTAGCATAAGGATCTGTCTGCCTCCAAAGTCTAAGACCAGCATCTTTCCTTATCTCATGTTCTCAGCAATAGGATGAGTGTCATCATGGTCTGGAATCTTGGGCTTGAGCTTTCTAAGCACTTGGGCCTCTTCATCTTCTTCAATTTCAGGCATTGGGGCCTTGTTCTTCTCTGCAGCAGGGATGTTCCTGGTACTTCTCTTTGTTGCTGAGGGTTTTGATGCTTGAGCAGCTGGCTTGGGGCAGTCTTGGGCTTAGAAGGAGCGGCCCCTGTTTTGATTGCATCACCCGTAGGTTTCTGAGACTTTGGTGGAGGTGCAGCAGCTTCCTCTTCTTCCTCATCATCATCCTCATCCTCAGCTGGGTCTTTCATCATTGCGGATCTGCCAATCACTCTGGCAATGGTCTTCTTGACCCTTTCCTTTCTCTTCTTGCCTCCAGCAGCTTCTTCTTCTCTTGGTTCAAGAGAGAATTCCATTGTTTCCTGAGTTGAAGCTCTGGCTTTTCACATGGGCTTCCTCTGAGCAGGAGATTTCTTCTTCATGCTTGGCTTGATGCCAGCAGTAGCAGTAGTTTTCTCTTTCTTGATCAACTTCTTCTTGGAAGTGATTTCTTCATCAACTACAAAATCTTCATCCTCAGAATCTGAATTTATTTTCCTCCTTGTCCTTGTTGCTGCCTTGGGCAGATTGCTTTGGGTGCTTCTGCTACCCTCATCATAACTGCTATTGGAGGGACTTGTGCCCTCACTGAGATTTTGGTGCTCCTTAGACTTTTTTTGGCTATCACTCTGGTCTGACATCTCTGACACTGAAAGCTGGCCCTATGAATAGATATATAGGTTGAGATGGAGTAGATGAGTATCACAAAGCACAGCCATTTTTTGCAAAACAAATGAGTCAAAAACTTAGTTTTAGTTTTCTACAGAAAGCATTTCGGAGCTACCAATATTACAAACTCGGTGACACTGAAGCAGCTTTAGAGTCTAAACTAGTGAAATTGGACAGACCAAGACACAGTTTGGTGACTCCGAGATGCTAGGGTTTCACAGAGAAAGTAAATTCGGTCACACCGATTCGTACACTCCAGTCAGACCGAGTAGTACATGTGCAATGGCCTAGGCCAAATCGGTGAGACCAAAATCCTAATATCGGTCGGTCCGAGATTAGTTCGACAGAAACCTAAACCTAAATTTTTGCATCAAATCTAATCTAACGGAGTTTTGCAGTGGATAGAGTCGTTTCAATCGTGGCATGAATATAGGCATTGATCTTTGTGCTAAGAATCGGAGTTGGGAAAGCACAAAGGGTCGAGTTCATACCCTAGGTTGCTAATGAACCCGCTATGGCGACAACGGCGGCGAAGATTCCCGTTGACGGTGGAGGACACCAGCGGCAAGAGGTCGCGGGCGACGAGGACATGATCTGGAGACCACGAGTCAGCAGAGCTAGATAGGCGCGGGCGAAGGGTTTCAGAGAAATTTCCAAATTTTCGACCCGGGTATATATATCCACACACTGCCGGTGTGATTGAGTGGAATGACTCGGTGGCACCGAGATGAAGAATCACAAGCGGTTGCTGCAACTCGGTGTGACCGAACTGTTCTAATCGGTTACACCGAGATCAAAAACCTAGATCAACTTACTGAACTCGGTATGACCGAATGGAATGGGTTGGTCAGACCGAAATGCACTAAGAGGTTTTGGAAGTTTAAGCCCTTGACGGATTGGTGACTCCGACTGCTCCTCACCCGAGGGTCCGAATTCGACTTGTTCAAACTTTGCGATGTAGCATGAATAGAGTTTGAGATGAGAAAAACATAGATAGCTAGAGGGAGTTCTTAGGCATTCTTGTCCATCCATTTGGCAAAAAGAAAATCCAAACAGTCAAAGCAACAAATGGATGTCCTCGAATGAGAAAAAGATGCAATCAACATGCTCACACAATAAGATAGCAAATGAAATATGTGGCAAAGCATGCACAAACACTCTAGCATCTATCAAGCAATTTGTCGATGACTAGGTCATCTATATATGAGTATATTGACTTAGGAGTCAAATGAGAACATTTGATCATAGGTCATACTCATCGTTTAAGCACAAGTGGGGTTACCACTTTTACAAAAAGCATTGTTGTGTTCACACCATTAGAGTTGCTTTAGCTCAATTCTTAGAGCAATGCTCCCCCTAGATATGATATCCCCCCTAAGAGGGATGAACTAACCTTGGGTTTTGTCAATGATGACTTCATGTAGGTGTTGAAGATGTACATGCTCAATGTTGATGTAGATCATTTGGAGCAATCCATTGGAGTGAGTTGCACTTTCAATACCTACATGGGTTAGTCCCACAAGGAACATACAAGCATATCCATAGACATAGAGTGAAGTTCACACAAGATGGTGTCCATGAAAGCATTAGATTACCTTGTCCCTTGTCTTAAACAATGAGAGGGTTTGTGACTCCTTGAACTTGTGAAAGATGTGAAAGTTGATTGCACTTGTCCTTGCCAAATGAATATGAGTGAAGTATGTTGGCAGAGTCACCCTCAAGAACTCTCTAGTTCTTCTTCTTCGAGATCCACATCATCGTGATGGGAACCCTTGGAGTTGTAGTCGTACCTGATGAAGCAGAACTTGATGTAGTCTTGGGAACCCACTTGACCAAGGCCTTAGGTGCTTCTTCAAATGCATCAATCTCCTCATGAAGCTTGTCATTGCCTTTTAGCTTGTGGTCTTATGGTGGAAGATCATCTTGAGCTTGCGTTCCTTTGAAAGAAGTGGGATCATACTTCTCTTGTCGAGGTACGAACTTCGTCTTGGGGTATTGATCTTCTTCCCACTCAACTCCATTTGCATTGAACTTGCGTTCAAAACCAACACCTTGATTCTTCCGGTGCCTTCCTTGCTTGCGTACAATTTCCTCAAATTGCTTACTCCCGATACGGCTCTTGTAAACACCTTTCTCTATAATTCCCTTCAATAAGCTATTTTCTTGCTCAAGTGTAACTTGGCTAAGAGAATCATTAGTGGAATCAAGAGAACTACTAGAAGCAACAACATTGGATTTAACATGATTATTGTTACTACTAGAAGAAGAATCTTTCTTACTCTTGTTGCTAGATTTTACTTGTGGCATTTAAGTAGACAAGAGTAAATGCTTGGCAATGTAAGAAGAACTTTTCTTACGAAGATCATCATTGATTGCTTTTAAGAACCCATGCTCTTGCTCTAGATTGAGCTTTTCAAAGCCTAGGTTCTCTTGAGTCTTTAAAAGCTCTCGATGGTCTTCTAAGGTAGTTTCATGAGCTAACTTAAGAGTGTTTAGTTCTTTAGTTAGACGCTCAATCTCCTTCTTGGTTAGCATGATTAATAGCAAGTTTCTCATAGTTTTCATCACTGGAGTTGTCAACAAGTAAATCATGATCACCTAGCAAATCATCTTCATCACTATTGAAATCAACATACTTGGGGTGTGATACCTTTGGACCTTTACTCATGAAGCATCTTCCAATCCCTTCATTTGGTGAATCAAATATGTCATAGGATTTGGATGACACAAGTGCGAGACCGGCAACACCTTCATATTGAGTATATTCAGAGTCGGAGTGATAGCTTTTCTCGGAGTGGTTGTCGGAGTCGGAACCGGATACCCATTCACCAACATGAGCTTGATGTCTTCGTCTTGTGTAGCTCTTTGATGACTTGTCTTCATTTCTGAATCCTTGCTTCTGCGAGAGGACCTTCGTTCATAACGATCATCTCTACTCCTTCTTTCTCTTGGTGGGATGATTCATCTCTTTTGCTTCTCCTTTTAGGTGAGTCTTCTCTTCTTTTGTAGGGAGCCGTACACTCACTTGAGTAGTGGCTGGGTCTTCCAAAATTGTAGCAATTGTGATCATGACTAGAAAATCTTTTGTCATTGTAGGACCTTGACTTGGAACTTCTCTCTTTGCTTCTACTCTTGTAGAACTTGTTGAAGTTCTTCAGCATTAGGCTCAATTCTTCATTGAAGACTTGTTTCTCACTTGATGATGTAGGAGCATCACATGAAGCTTTGTAAGCACAACTAGACTTGTTATGGAGCTCTTATTTATCCTTGAGTGACATCTCATGAGCAACAATTGTACCAATGACCTCTGTTGGCTCGAGATCTTTGTAATTGGGCATCATTTGGATCAATGTGCACACGGTACCATATTTTCCATCCAAGGCTCTTAGGATCTTCTTGATGATGAATCTGTCAGTCATCTCTTCACTTCCTAAGCTGGCAATCTCATTTGTGATCAGAGCAAGCCTAGAGTACATTTCAGCGACACCTTCACCATCCTTCATTTTGAACTTGTCAAGTTGACTTTGAAGCACATCCAATTTGGATTCCTTGACGGAGTCGGTACCTTCATGCATATCAATCAAAGTATCCCAAATTTCCTTTGCATACTCAAGACGGCTGATTTTGTTGAATTCTTCGGGGCATAATCCGTTGAAGAGGATGTCGCAAGCTTGAGCATTGTATTGCAACATCTTCAATTCTTCCGTGGTAGCTTCACGATTCGGTTCCCTTCCATCGAAGAATTCACCTTGCAAGCCAATACACACAATAGCCCAAACGCGGGGTTATGTCCAGGAATATGCATTTTCATTTTATGTTTCCAACTAGCAAAATTAGTGCCATCAAAGTAAGGACCTCTACGGTGGTAATTTCCCTCACTAGATGCCATACTCTCCTAGGTTGTGAAACCAAGGCTATGATCACCAAAGCTATGGAAATCAAGGCAAATGGAGAATAAAGCTCTAATACCACTTGTAGGATCGAAAGTAGGTCTAGAGGGGGTGATTAGACTACTTGACCAAATAAAAATCTAGCCTTTCCCCAATTTTAAGTCTTGATAGATTTTAACAACTTAGCACAAGTCAAGCAATCAACCTACACATGCAATTCTAAGAGTATAGTAGCAGAATGTAAATCATTGCATATGTAGGTAAAGGGAGGGGCTTGGAGTGGCAAACGCAATGTAGACATGCAGATTTTTGGCGTGGTTCCGATAGGTGGTGCTATCATACATCCACGTTGATGGAGACTTCAACCCATGAAGGGTAACGGTTGCGTGAGTCCATGGAGGGATCCACCCACGAAGGGTCCACAAAGAAGCAACCTTGTCTATGCCACCATGGCCATCACCCACGAAGGACTTGCCTCACTTGGGTAGATCTTCATGAAGTAGGTGATCTCCTTGCCCTTACAAACTCCTTGGTTCAACTCCACAATCTTGATGGAGGCTCCCAAGTGACACCTAACCAATCTAGGAGACACCACTCTCCAAAAGGTAATAGATGGTGTGTTGATGATGAACTCATTGCTCTTGTGCTTCGAATGATAGCCTCCCAAACACTCAACTCACCCTCACAGATTTGGCTATGGTGGAAAGATGATTTGAGTGGAAAGCAACTTGGGGAAGGCTAGAGATCAAGATTCTTGTGGTTGGATTGGAATGTCTTGGTCTCAACACATGAGTAGGTGGTTCTCTCTCAGAAAATGAATGCTGGAAGTGTAGGCACGTTGTGATGGCTCTCTCTCTCTAACGGGGAGGAGGGTGGATGGGTATATATAGCCTCCACACAAAATCTAACCGTTACACACAAAAGAGCCAACTCGGTCAGACCGAATATGTGAACTCGGTGAGACCGATTCAGTTCAAAATGTGAACGTTAGGATTTTCGGTGGGACCGACATGATTAACTCGGTGGGACCGATGAGCTAGGGTTAGGGCAAAACTTGATCTCGGTTTGACTGATTACTTCAACTCAGTGAGACCGATTTCAGTAACAAGCAAACAGAGAGTGGGTCAGGCAAACTCGATGGGACCGATCGCTCCTTTCAGTAAGACTGAAACGTTACGAAAGGGAAACAGAGAATTTGCATTGTGAACTCGGTGGGACCGATCGCTCATTTCGGTGAGACCGAAATGTTGCTAAGGGAAACAGAGAGTTTGCAGTCCCATCTCTGTGAGACCGAGATCCCTATCGGTGAAACCGAACTGATTAGGGTTTCTGGCACTAGTAGAAAAGGGGGCAATGGTCCAGGCCGGGCCAGCCCATTAGTCCCGGTTCAGCCCAGAACCGGGACCCATGGGGGCATTGGACCCGGTTCGTGAGCCCCGGGGGCCGGCCGGGCCACATGGGCCATTGGTCCCGGTTCATCTGGACATTTTGGTCCTGATTGGTGGGACGAACTGGGACCAATGGGCCTCGCTCCTGGCCCACCACCATTGGTCCCGGTTGGTGGCTTGAACCGGGACCAAAGGCTTCCCTTTAGTCCCGGTTCATGCCACGAACCGGGACCAATTAATTGCCTATATATGCCCCTCGCCCGCGAGCAGAGCACTCCCACTGCTCTGTTTTTCCTGGCCGGCGAGAAGAGAGCTTTGTGGTGCTCTAGCTCACCTCCTATGCACACGAGGTGTTCGATGGAATGCTCGAGCCACACTACTTAAGCTTTCTCCTCTCCAAGCTCGACCTCCAAGCTCCATTTTCCTCAATATTTGTCTAGGTTTAGCGGTCTGTCACGTCCCGTCCTCGTCTTCACCGCCGTCGATCGCCCACGCCGATCTCGTCGCCGGCACCACCGTGGTGAGCCTCTTGTTCTTATCTTCTTTCTGAAAGGAAAAAAATTCTTACTTGTATGTTTATATAGATACTTGTATAATTTTCTTACTTTTATTATTGCATCTTATATAGTGTGATGGTTTTGGTATCCGCCCCCGTCGGCCCTCGTCCTGTCTATGATTCGGATGTGGTATATATTATCTTTTCATAACTATTGGTTCATTTATTGTTTATGACAATTATGTCGACCAACGTGACATAGATTTTATTTATCTAGGAGGTTGTTGAACCAGAAATTCCAACCGACCCTATTGTCGAGAGGTTAAATTTAGTTGAAGAAGAAAACAATTTCTTGAAGGAAAAAATAAGAAAAATTGAGGAGGAGAAGATGATATTGGAGTTGCATGTTGCGGATGTCGTCGATGATCACAACATCAAGATGGATGCAATGCGCTTGAAGATTAGAAATATTAGAAAATATGCCATTCATACCGAGGCTTGGTATCATTATGCCGTTGGATCAGTTGTTACATTGGTTGCGATTATGATCGCATTTGTTTTCGCATTGAAATGTTTTACATAGTTTCAATGTATGGTTTAATTAATTTAGATGCTCTGCAGAGCTTTATGTTGTTAGATGAGAACTATGTATGTACTTTGGTTTTAGTGTGATGATTAACTTCTATTAATTTGGTCACTTAATTATCTATTCATGATGTTCTGTAATGATTTTTGACACACTTAATTATATATAATGCACGCAGATGAACCGGCAATGGATATACGGTTCAAGACACACCTCCGAGTACATTAAGGGCGTGCATGATTTTCTTGAAGTGGCTGAGGCAAACAAGCAGAATGGTTTTATGTGTTGTCCATGCCCTATATGTGGGAATACGAAGTCTTACTCTGACCGGAAAATCCTTCACACCCACCTGCTTTACAAGGGTTTCATGCCACACTATAATGTTTGGACGAGGCACGGAGAAATAGGGGTTATGATGGAAGACGGCAAAGAAGAAGAGTACGATGACAACTATCTGCCCCCTGAATACGGTGATGCTACTAAAGATCAAGAGGAACCAGACGATGTGCATGATGATGCTGCAACGGGCGAAGCTGCTGAAGATCAAGAGGAACCAGACGATGTTCCCGATGATGATGATCTCCGCCGCTCATTGTCGATGCAAGGACGCAATGCCAAAGTCAAAAGGAGAAGTTGAAGTTCGATCGCATGTTAGAGGATCACAAAAAATGGTTGTACCCCAATTGCGAAGATGGCAACAAAAAGCTCGGTACCGTACTGGAATTGCTGCAGTGGAAGGCAGAGAATGCTTTGCCTAACAAAGGATTTGAGAAGCTATTGAAAATATTGAAGAAGAAGGTTCCAAAGGATAACGAATTGCCCGATAGTACATACGCAGCAAAGAAGGTCGTATGCCCTCTAGGATTGGAGGTGCAGAAGATACATGCATGCCCTAATGACTGCATCCTCTACTGCGGTGCGTACAAGGATCTGAACGCATGCCCGGTATGTGGTGCATTACGGTATAAGATTAGACGAGATGACCCTGGTGATGTTGCCGGCGAGCCCCCCAGGAAGAGAGTTCCTGCGAAGGTGATGTGGTATGCTCCTATAATATCACGGTTGAAACGTCTGTTCAGAAACGGAGAGCATGCCAAGTTGATGTGATGGCACAGTGAGGACCGTAAGAAAGACGGGAAGTTGAGAGCACCCGCTGACGGGTCGCAGTGGAGAAAAATCGAGAGAAAATACTGGGATGAGTTTGCAAGTGACCCAAGGAACGTATGGTTTGCTTTATGCACGGATGGCATTAATCCTTTCGGGGAGCAGAGCAGCAATCACAGCACCTGGCCCGTGACTCTATGTATGTATAACCTTCCTCCTTGGATGTGCATGAAGCGGAAGTTCATTATGATGCCAGTTCTCATCCAAGGCCCTAAGCAACCCGGCAACGACATTGATGTGTACCTAAGGCCATTAGTTGAAGAACTTTTACAGCTGTGGAATGGAAATGGTGTACGTACGTGGGATGAGCACAAACAGGAGGAATTTGACCTAAAGGCGTTGCTGTTCGTGACCATCAACGATTGGCCCGCTCTCAGTAACCTTTCAGGACAGACAAACAAGGGATACCACGCATGCACGCACTGTTTACTTGACATCGATAGTATATACCTGGGAAGCTGCAGGAAGAATGTGTACCTGGGCCATTGTCGATTTCTTCCGACCAACAATCAATGTCGAAAGAAAGGCAAGCATTTCAAAGGCGAGGCAGATCACCGGAAGAAGCCCGCCATGCGTACCGGTGATCACGTACTTGCTATGGTCAATGATTTACACGTAATCTTTGGAAAGGGTCCCGGCGCACTAGCTGTTCCGAATGATGCTGAGGGACACGCACCCATGTGGAAGAAGAAATCTATATTTTGCGACCTACCCTACTCGAAAGACCTAGAGGTCCGCTCTTCAATTGACGTGATGCACGTGACGAAGAACCTTTGCGTGAACCTGCTAGGCTTCTTGGGTGTGTATGGAAAGACAAAAGATACAGCTGAGGCACGGGAGGACATGCAACGTTTGCACGAAAAAGACGGCATGCCTCCAAAGCAGTATGAAGGTCCTGCCAGCTATGCTCTTACCAAAGAAGAGAAGGAAATCTTCTTTGAATGCCTGCTTAGTATGAAGGTCCCGACTGGTTTCTCGTCGAATATAAAGGGAATAATAAATATGGCAGAGAAAAAGTTTCAGAACCTAAAGTCTCATGACTGCCACGTGATTATGACGCAACTGCTTCCGGTTGCATTGACGGGGCTTCTACCAAAAAATGTCCGATTAGCCATTGTGAAGCTATGTGCATTCCTCAATGCAATCTCTCAGAAGGTGATCGATCCAGAAATCATACCAAGGCTAAGGAGTGATGTGGTGCAATGTCTTGTCAGTTTCGAGGTGGTGTTCCCACCATCCTTCTTCAATATCATGGCGCACGTCCTAGTTCATCTAGTTGACGAGATTGTCATTCTGGGCCCCGTATTTCTACACAATATGTACCACTTTGAGAGGTTCATGGGAGTCCTAAAGAAATATGTCCGTAACCGCGCTAGCCCAGAAGGAAGCATCTCCATGGGCCATCAAATAGAGGATGTCATCGGGTTTTGTGTTGACTTCATTCCTGGCCTTAAGAAGATAGGTCTCCCTAAATCGCGGTATGAGGGGAGACTGACTGGAAAAGGCATGCTTGGAAGGGACTCAATAATATGCAGGGACGGATATTCTTGGTCTCAAGCACACTACACAGTTCTACAGAACTCTACCTTGGTGACCCCGTATGTCGATGAACACAAGAACAGTCTGCACTCCAAACACCCGGAGCAGTGCGACGACTGGATTACATGTGAACACATCAGGACTTTCAGCAGTTGGTTGGAAACACGTCTCAGAGGTGACAACATTGTTTGTGATGAGCTGTACTTGTTGTCCAGGGGACCATCTTTGACTGTATTGATTTACAAAGGATACGAGATAAACGGGAATACATTTTACAGGATTGACCAAGATCAAAAGAGCACCAACCAAAACAGCGGTGTCCGCTTTGATGCAACAACCGAGAGGGGAAAGGACACATATTATGGTTACATAGTGGACATATGGGAACTTGACTACGGACATGATTTTAAGGTCCCTTTGTTTAAGTGCAAATGGGTCAATCTGTCAGTAGGTGGGGTATAGGTAGACCCACAGTACGGAATGACAACAGTGGATCTGAAAAATCTTGGGTACACTGACGAACCGTTCGTCCTAGCCAATGATGTGGCACAGGTTATCTATGTGAAGGACATGTCTACCAGACCGAGAAAAAGAAAAGATAAGGAAGCGAATACATCATACGATCAGCCAAAGCGCCACATAGTTCTTTCAGGAAAAAGGGACATCATGGGAGTGGAGGGCAAGACAGACATGTCTGAAGATTATGAAAAGTTTCATGAAATTCCTCCCTTCGAAGTCAAGGCTGACCCCAGCATCCTGATAAACGATGAAGATTATCCATGGTTACGGCGCAATAAGCAAATGACACAAGCGAAGAAAAAGTGAAGACTTTCTCCCGCAACTATTATGATGATACCATGCCAACTTTGTAACAGATGAGTATGATACCATTGTCCGTTTTGTACATGCACATGCTATGTGGGTGAAATTATGATACCATGCCAACTTTCAACTTTTTCAGAGTTCATTTGAAATGCTTTAATGTCTTATGGTTTGGCCCTCGTAATACCATTAATCCCGGTTCGCTCCTTGTCAACTATGTTCTCACCAAGAACACTCTCAAGAGGGCAGCCACGTGGGCCATTGGTCCCGGTTCGTCTGGACCTTTTGGTCCCGGTTCCACGCACGAACCGGGACCAATGCGGCTCGCCCCTGGCCCATGACCAATCCTTCAAAGAATTCAAATTTTAACTATTCAAATTTGAAAACTAATGGCACTAACAGAAAGTTTGTAATTTTTCTAAAACTAATGGCACTAACAGAAAGTTTATAATTTTGCTGACCTAAAAGCAAAAAGAATTTAAAACTAAAGCAAAAACCAAAAGAAAATAAGTAATGCAGAAAACAAAACAAAAAAACTGGAAAAAAATAGAAATAGCAACAATAAGTATTTTGTTGTAAGTAGAAACAAAATAAAATAAATAAAGCAACAAAGAAAACAAAAAAACAAAAAAAAAGTGTTTTCAAATTTGAAAACTAATGGCACTAATAGAAAGTTTATAATTTTTCTAAAACTAAAAGCAAAAAAAAGAATTAAAAATAAAGCAAAAAACAAAAGAAAATAAATAATGCAGAAAACAAAACAAAAAAACTGAAAAATAAAATAAAAATATCAACAATAAGTATTTTGTTGTAAGTAGAAACAAAATAAAACAAATAAAGCAAGAAAGAAAACAACAACAAAAAGTGTTTTCAAATTTGAAAACTAATGGCACTAACAGAATGTTTATAATTTTTCTAAAACCAAAAGCAAAAAAGAATTAAAAAATAAAGCAAAAAAGCAAAAGAAAATAAATAATGCAGAAAACAAAACAAAAAACTGGAAAAAAATAAAAATAGCAACAATAAGTAAAGAAAACAAAAAAAGTGCCTCCTACTAGGCCCCCGCGGCCTGAATACGACTAGAAACCCTACCATGGGCCAGGATTCAGGCCCGCAGAAGGCCCAGCAGGCCCACAGGCACATAGAGACAGATTAGGCCCGAAAGCCTGCTTTAGAGAGGAGCTCGAGAGGGTTGGCGCATCGCACCTTATAAACAGGTGCGGCTCTCTCTCAGCTAGCGAGGTGGGACTAAACTCCCACCACCACGTCGTTGTGCAAGGCCCATTGTTCCCGGTTGGTGGCACCAACCGGGACTAAAGGGGTGCATTAGTCCCGGTTGGTGCTACGAACCGGGACCAATGCCCCCCCTTTAGTCCCGGTTGGTGCCACCAACCCTGAAAAGAGGCCTTTGGTCCCGGTTGGTGGCACCAACCGGGACTAAAGGGGTGCATTAGTCCCGGTTGGTTTCACGAACCGGGACCAATGCTCTTGCTATATATACAGCACTTAGCAGTTTCGACCAAATCCCCCACTTCTCCCCCGACGCCCCCTGCTCCTCCTCGTCACCGTCGCCACCCGACGCCCCTGCTCCACCTTGTCGTCGCCGCCGCCACCGACGCCGTCAGGCTGCTCGCCTTAGCCGTCGCCGCCGCCACCGACACCGTCAGGCTACTCGCTGTCGCCGTCGTCGCCGCCTCTTGTGAGCATAGCCTGGTCCCTCGCCTGTCCCGTCCCATGCCCCTGCGCGGCCGCCACGCGCCGCCCCGCCGCCCCTTCCCTGCATTTTTCATAGCATTTTTTTTGTATTTTTTTGTTTGTATGTGTTTGTATGTGTATAAATATGTACATGTTCATAGTATTTTTTTTTCATAAGTGTATTTTTTTGTTCATTGCATTTTTTCATATATATAATGTATGTATGTATGTATGTGGTAGCTATATGATGAATGGATGTGGCTATGTATGTATGAATATAATGTTCATAGCATTTTTTTGTTTATATATGTTTTTTCATATATGTATTAATTTTTTATTTAGGTTGTTAGTAGATATTGATTTTGGGTTAGTGCATTTTAGGTTAGTGTAGAGGAAAAAGTAAAATAAGGAAAAGGAAGAAAAGAGGAAGAAGGAAGAAGGAAGAAGAAGAAGAAAAAGAAGGCGAGGAAAAAGGAAAATAAGAAGAGGAAGAAAGGAGAAGAAGAGGAGAGGAAGGAGAGGAGAAATAAATAAGAAGAGGAAAAAAGAAGAAAAAGAAGAGGAGAAAAAGAAAGGAATAGAGGAGAAGAAGAAAAAATAGAAAATTTTCCTCTTCTTCTATTTTTTCTTCTTCTCCTCTAATCCTTTCCTCTTCTTCTTTTTTTTCTTCTTCTCCTCTTCTTTTTCTTCTTTTTTCCTCTTCTTATTTATTTCTCCTCTTCTTCCTCTCCTCTTCTTCTCCTTTCTTCCTCTTCTTATTTTCCTTTTTCCTCTCCTTCTTTTTCTTCTTCTTCTTCCTTTCTTCTCCTCTATTCCTTTCTTCTTCTCCTCTTTTTTTTCTTCTTTTTTTTCTTCGATCTTATCCTCTATCGTCGTCGACGTACCCCTCCCGATAACTTCAACACGAAGGAGAAGAAGAAAAAGGAACTTCAACACGAGGGGGGGTACCGATACCCCCTCCCCGATAACATTATTTTCCCATGTATATGTATGTCGCGTCGTTGTCGATATAACCCCCTCCCAGATAACTTCGACATGAGGGGCGGTCGATATATATACCCCCTCTCGACCGTGATAACTTATACCAAGGCAGCACCCCCCTCGGCCCTCTCGCTCGACCAAAACTCTCGAGGATACCCAAACCCTAGAGAAAAAACGATGTTGGTCTCCTACCCCCTCCCGCCGTGCCCCTACCCGACAAACTCTCTCGAGGCCACCCAAATTTACCAAGTTAAAAGAGCGTTGTCGTCGAGGCCACCCCAAACCCTTGAAGCGTTGTGTCGAGGCCACCCCAAACCCTTGAAGCGTTGTCTAGGCCACCCCAAACCCTAGAGAAGCAGCGTCGAGGCCACTAACATGATTCCTTATTGTGATTGGCTAGCTAGTTCTACGTTTGCCACTAATATATATCCATCTATACCATGTTTGAATAATAATTGACATGTTGTAAATATTTGCAGAAACTATGGAGCACTCCCGAGACAAAGCAACAGAAGCGATGTTGGGGGACATAATTGCACAAGGAAGTGATGCGTTGCGTCATTTCTCAACGACACCGATGGTTAGGAAGGACTGGGTGAAGAAGAGGGCTATGTTCATGATGGCTCCGGCCCATTAATGCTGGTACAAGAAGAGGGCTATGTTCATGATGGCTCCGGTGACCCAATGGAGGTACAAGACGGAGACCGTGCTGACTGCTCCGGTGACCGAACCGAGTCCGGCCAGGTATATATATATATATTAGTTAAGCCCGTGCTGACTAGTTAATTGATGCATTCTGTTTTGGTATATGTACACATATTAATTAACTCTTGTCTTTCTTCCTTTTTCTAGCCCTCCGGATCGAGCACAACTTCGGTAAGGAGACGAGGCCCAAAGAAAAAGTTGAGCTCGGATGAAAGGTTTGAGATCATAGCAATCGCACCCAACGGCGAACCGATTGAACCCATCCGGACAAAGAACGCATTTTTTGCTCAGTGCGGGGTTCTTGTTAGGGACAAGATCCCGATCAGCATCCAGCAATGGTATAAGCCTAAGGAGGAAGACCTTGAGGTGTCTTATGTCAATGATATGCAGAAAGATGATCTTTGGACTTAGCTGAAGGAAAATTTCACCCTACCGCCAGAGGAGGATCCGGAGAAGCCAGTTAAAGAGCAATTAATCAAGTCTTGTGCTCTTAAGAAGATGGCAAGCCTATTCAGGAGGTGGGGGAAAGAGCTGAAAACAAGTTTGTCGACAAAGAAGAGACACCATAATTCATCGACAAATATGAGAAGATCAAAGATCACTGGCCCGCATTTGTGGCCCCCAAGACATCAGAAAAGAGTAAGAAGATGTCGGCGACAAACAAGCAAAATGTTGCGAAGAAGCAGTTTCACCATCACACGGGGTTAGGTGGCTACCTCAAAGCCCGGCCTAAGTGGTCCAAGACTGAGAATGATCTGCTTGATAAAGGGATCGAACCAGAGACAATGAACTGGCCAGACCATTGCCGGACTTGGTTCTTCGGGGCTGGCGGAACCTTGGACCCTGTATCAGGGAAGTGCCGTTGGACGGATGAGCAACTGAAAATACCAGTCACCAAGCTTCGACACTATATCGATGCAGCCAAAAAGGGACGTTCGTTCCAGACAGGGAGAAGGACGAGCTCACAATGGCCCTCGGGAATCCTGAGCACCCTGGACGGACACGAGGCACGCCAGGCTCCATTCTGTGGAAGGTTGGTTTTTCGAACGCAGGGGGTTACAAAACCCAGGAGAGGAGGAAGAAACTGGAGCGGGGCCAACTGCAGGCGCTGCACGAAAGGGTAATGGGGCTAGAGGAACGAGAAGCAGATCGCAGCAAACGACCTGCCGAAGCTTCCCCCAAAGCTACCCCGCCATCTCAGCGGAGAAGCAGCGTGGTTTCCACCGAGCTGCTTCAGCCAGAGCATGTCTTGACGGCTCATGCCAGCGATCCCGTGGATGCTATCACGGAGTCTCAAAATTGCCACATTATGACGCGATGGATGAATTTGAAGGTCAAGGCGGCTGTTGGCTCTGTTTATCCTACTGAACCCAGCGCAACTTTTCACTGTTGGCCGATTCCAGAAGGATATGCTAGGGTGATGATGGATGAAATAATGGAGGGATTTGAGGACCTCCAGCTTGACCACCCTACCGGTGAAGGGGAGACTAGGCTGGGTTCTGCTCTGAAGACTCCATGCCTATGGCGGAAGGAGCTCATCAACCTTCCGAGCTGGACGCCTCCGCCTCCTCCTCCTCCTCCGATGAGTCAGGGCACTCCGCCTCCTCCATCGCCTCCTCCTCCGGCAAGTGACAATCAGGGCACTGGGCCTCCTTCTCCGGCGCGTGGCGGCACTCCACCTCCTTCTCCGCCTACGCCGGCGCGCCCGAGCAGCCAGCAGCCTCCTCCTTCTCCGCCTCGCCAGCAAGGGCGGAAGAGACCCGCCGCTGCCCCGGCTGCTCCGGCGCGTCGTAGTCCTTCTCCTCCGTCTCGTAAGCAAGCACGAAAGAAGACAAACGCCACAGCCAGAGGCGGGAGGCAATACAGATACGGTCCACCTCTCAAGCCTCTAGAGAAGTTACCGTACGAGAGGACCGAGGAGGAAAACGCGACGATCGTGCGGACCCACATGAAGGACTTCTTTGAAGGGGTGAAAGCAAAGAGACATCCACCTCCAAAGGAGAAGGTAGATCCGGTGAAAGCAAAGCGCACTCGCGATGCCCTGAGCAAACCGGCAAAGTCTTCGCCGAGAACCAACTATGAGCGCATTACTGAACAGACATATCTCCAAGCGGAGCGGTCGGGAAGTACTGTCAGACATCAAAGGTCAAGAGAACGAGTAGCTGCAAAAAAATTGCCCAGCTCGGCGAACAAGAAAATCAATCGTGCCCCCCGCTCAATGTCTCTAGCGGCGACATCGTCGCTAATGCTCCGAGGATGGTGGCCGGTTATGGCAATCTATCAGATTACCTTCCTGACGATCAACTTCCTGATTTCATGGAGGTGGACGAACACAGATACGAGTATGAGAAGCCTCTCATCAAAGATGAAAAATCTCTAACAACGATGATGCGAAGATTCCATAATTGGTACATGAAAATCTACAGAGAGTCTGGGGGGACGAATAGTTTGTATCTGAACATTAAAGAGGAGCATGACCTCTTTGGAACTGATCTGTTGGTTGTTCCATTTGAGGAGTTCTTCACGTTCTTCAATCAAAAGGCCCTCGATAAATTAACGGTCTTTTGCTACTGTCTATAAGTACTATTTCTGTCATTAAGTCTCTATATATAGCTCGGCTCTTTCATTGCATGTATTTATAATTAATTATCCTCAATATATTATGCAGATTGAAGATCGTCGAGTGCAGAAAACAAGAAATGTATGATATTGGGTTCATTAACACAAATATCATAGATGATATTCAGGTTAAAAAGCACGCCGAAGAGGCCGAGGCCAACTTGCTACAATCGTTGATCAAAAATCAAAACAAAGATACCATACTCTTTCCTTACAACTTCAAGTGAGTGTTACTGTCGTGTGCATATTCGGTTTCCCTTATTACTCGAGCGAGGTTATAGTAATGTAATTGATGAGTTATGCATGCGTGCGCAGCTACCACTATGTTCTTCTAGAGATTAAGCTTGAGCAGGGACTAGTAACCGTCTTAGACTCGAGACGAAAAGATCCTGAAACCTATGGGGACATGACTGAATTGTTCAACAAGTAAGTTCAATCGATCATTATTGCACCATATCGGCAACTTTTTGTTCATTTCCTGATATCTCAAGTAATAATAATTATTTTCTTTGTCTTGCAGGGTTTGGAAACAGTTCACCGCAGAAGCTCCGGGACTGCCGAAGGAGCTGCGATATACATACCCGAAAGTAAGTACTACTGGCTAGCTAGTTGCGCGCATCTCCTTTTGATTCTATAGCTATACTTTCATCAATGCCATTTATAATGCTTCATTATCAGTTTGATTGACCTCTATTTTTCGTAAAGTGCTTGTGGCAGGAACAAGGGAATGATTTCTGTGGATACTACATGTGCGAGTTCATCTACAACGCGACTTTGAAAAATAAGCGGGGCTACTCTAAAAGACAATATGAAGTGCATAAGCAATAATATTCACAATTTCATTTTATTACACCATCATTTCTATTGAGTTTCATTCATATATATGTATTATTTAACCCCCTTCTTCAAATTAGATGTGGCAGATGCGGAATGAACTCCTAGAACAAGATCGCATGAAAGCAATTCAAGAGGAATTGGCGGGATTCTTTCTTGACCACGTCATCAATAAAGCCAGAGAATACCATGTGGAAGTTGATTTCAATTGCTAGGGGATTGTAATTAAGAGATCTTACATATTGTATATGTATGTAGCCAGTAGCGTCGGATAGATAATACGAAAACTTGTTGTTCGACCAATCTCTTGGAGAAGGAGAGGTCGATCGATCACTTCTCTCGGTATGCATGACGAACTTCTGTACTTAATGGTTCCCTTCATTTTCTTACTAGCTAGCGTGTCGAGGGCCTCTCTATGTATAGTACGTAGCGTCGACCAAGCACGGACATAAGAGAGGACACTTCTCTCTATTAATTAGCTAGCTAACACAATATATGAAACACCTAAATTAACCCCCCAAAAACCCCAACCCCCCCCCCCTTTCAAAAAAAAACAAAAACCCCCAGCCACTGAAATGCTGACGCGTGGATGCCTTTTGGTCCCGGTTGGTGCCACCAACCGGGACCAAAGGCCCCCCTGCCTGGGCTCGGCGCACCGGCCACGTGGAGGCCCATCTGTCCCGGTTCGTGTTGGAACCGGGACTAAAGGGGGGAGGTATTAGTAACGACCCATTAGTCTCGGTTCATGAACCGGGACTAAAGGCCCTTATGAACCGGGACAAATGCCCCCTTTTCTACTAGTGTGGCTATGGCTTATGTCAAGTGAACTCGGTGGCGCCGGATGAATCAAATTGGTGGGGCCGAGTTTGACTTTAGGTTTAGGACATATTTGGATTTGAGAAGATGGTTGAGGGCTTTGGAGCATATAACTAAGCATATCACTAAGATGGTTGAGGGCTGTGGAGCATATCACTAAGATGGTTGAGCCCTAGGGTTTTCCTAGTGGTGCCCCCCCCCTTCCATATAATGCACAAGGGAGAAGGAAAGGGGGAAGGCGCCCCTTCTCTTTACTTTCTCCCTTCCGGAGACATGGTAAGAGGAGGTGGCGCCTCCCCCTTCCATCTAATTGGGCGTGGCTGCCTTAGGGGGGCGCACCAGCCCATGTGGGCTGGTGTGTTCCTTCTACATGGCCCAATAAGGCCTAATACTCTCCCGGTGCCTCCGGAATCCCTTTCGGTATTCCGATAACTTTCCGGTGCATTCCGAAACCATTCCGGAGACCAAATAGCATCGTCATATATATCAATCTTTACCTCCGGACCATTCCTGAGCTCCTTGTCATGTCTGTGATCTCATCCAGGACTCCGAACAACATTCGGTCACTAAAACACATAACCCATATATTACCAAATCAACATCGAACGTTAAGCGTGCGGACCCTACGGGTTCGAGAACTATGTAGACATGACCGAGAAACCTCTCCGGCCAATAACCAATAGCATAACCTGGATGCCCATATTGGCTCCTACATATTCTTCGAAGATCTTTGTCGGTCAAATTGTTATGACAACATGCGTAATTCCCCTTGTCTATCGGTATGTTACTTGCCCGAGATTCGATCGTCGGTATCTTCATACCTAGTTCAATCTCGTTACCAGTAAGTCTCTTTACTTGTTCCTTAATACATCACCTCGTGACTAACTCCTTAGCCATTTTCTTGCAAGCTTATGATGTGTATTACCGAGAGGACCCAGAGATACCTCTCTGATACTCAGAGTGACAAATCGTAATATCGATCTATGCCAACTCAACAAAACACCTTCGAAGATACCTGTAGAGCATCCTTATGATCACCCAGTTACGTGTGACATTTGATATGACACAAGGCATTCCTTCGGTATCCGGGAGTTGCATAATCTCATAGTCGGAGGAATATGTATTTGACATGAAGAAAGCAATAGTAATAAACTGAACGATCATTATGCTAAGCTAACGAGTGGGTCTTGTCCATCACATCTTTCTCCTAATGATGTGATCCCGTTATCAAATGACAACTCATGTCTATGGTTAGGAAACCTTAACCATCTTTGATCAACGAGCTAGTCTAGTAGAGGCTCACTAGGGACACGGTATTTATTTATGTATCCACATATGTATTTAAGTTCCCAATCAATACAATTCTAGCATGAATAATAAACCTTTATCATGATTAAGCAAATATAATAATAACCATTTTATTATTGCCTCTAGGGAACATTTCCATCAATTCTCGTATGTCATTCTTGCTATTGTTACATGCTGGTAATAGTGATGTTCTCCAATGCATTATTATCGTCTGTTATGAAAAAAAGTGCCTGTGCTATTCATGATCATCACTATGCCATGTTCATCTGCATCTAGTAGACTAAGTCCGTTATTATTATTCATGCTAATGCTTCATATATTAAATGGTTATGTTGCAGATCCATGTTTATGTTGATATTATGCTCATACGCATTGTCATTTCATCATGTTATTTTTATTATGACTTGGCTCATTACATTTAAGTTAAACCGTACTTTAATACAACTTCAACACCTGTTGGCTGAGTCATAGTGCCATCAAATCGAGCTGACCAGTGCAGCCACACTTGCCTGTATGGGAAGGCCTTAATGCATTCTATTGTCATGCCTCTCACCGGTTCCTCCAACTAGGGAAGGTTATGTGTGCGCGCTACCCTGGCCCGGTAGGCGTCGATAACCTTGTGTACCCGAGTTGTATGGATCAATTGTCCCTGTTTGGGACCGTTTTGTTTTGTTTTGCCACGACGGTGGTTGTTTGATGTCCAGAGTGGCATCCAGGGCCACCCATGACTTAGCCCAAAGGGGAGTTTGTCGGAGTGGCCAGGAGAGTGGCATGCATTAGATTGGTTTTGTCGGAACACCGTTGGTCCACCCGAATGGGAGTACGATGACATGGGTTATGTGGTGTGGGTACAATGTACTAACCTTTGCAGAGTGTGTAATCTATCGATAGCCGCGCCCGCGGATATGGGCCTAGTTCGTAGTAGGTCACACTATGGGTCAACAGTTAAATAACCTGACTAATAAACAACCCCGGTTCGATGAGGAAAGAAGTTGGTTGATATTTATGTGATCGTGAGAGGATCACAATGGTATCGTTTATACCAAAGTTGGTTGATCTTTGTGGGTCATGTGATGACCGTGAGTAAAGATCGAGCTCCTTGTGGTCATGTGATGTTCACTATGGTATTGTTAATACCAAGCTTGGTTGATCCTGAGGTGATCGTGTGATGTCCATGATGGTAAGTTGATATCTATGGTGGTTACGAGGTAACCTCTGAACAGAGTAAGTCGGATCATGATATCTTAAACATGTTGCATGTTAGTATCATAATTGTCCACATCTTACGTAATATGTCCATGCCATGCTCATCTCGTATTGTTTTAGTAGTGTCATGTTCATCATTGTTTAGCCTGTAAATGTCATGATGTTGTTTGTCTTGGTTGCTGTGAGTTTGCGAATACATTCAAAGTACTCACCTGGCGTGTCATGCTAGTTTGCAGGTCATGCCGTGATTGCTTGCTTGTCGAGGATCCCGAGTTTGCAAGCTAGGATACACGTTCCAGCCAAAGTCCCTGCGGAGTGGAGTCCATCGTTGTCGTTGTTGTTCCGCTGCTAAAAGCTATTCCGCTGCTTTGAGATATTCTATTGCTAGCATAGGGCTACTTTCGCAGACGTAGTGTCGCCATGCCGAGATATTCCGTTGTAATACTCGAACCCTTGTACCCTGAGTATTTGTAATAAAGAGCTGATTTGTTCTATATCAAGCAGTGTCGTATTTCAGAAGACTTGATCTCTGCGCTGGAATAATATGGGGTGTTCCGGTCTTCCTAAGCTGATGTGCCACAGCTTAGCTTCGTATCATTTAGAGGTAACAAATCTGATCTTTGTAAGCTCTTTATTTGCACGAGTTATTGTTACTAACCTACCTGGACATTTTCAGGGGTTCTTGTATGTCACGTGACAACTCCAAAACTATATATACACACGTGTTGTACACTTTACATACGGACAGTGAACGCCTGCCTAGTATATATATAGCTATCAAAGAACTATCAAATGACAACTCATGTCTATGGTTAGGAAACCTTAACCATCTTTAATCAACGAGCTAGTCTAGTAGAGGCTCGCTAGGGACACGGTATTTATTTATGTATCCACATGTGTATTTAAGTTCCCGATCAATACAATTCTAGCATGAATAATAAACCTTTATTATGATTAAGCAAATATAATAATAACCATTTTATTATTGCCTTTAGGGCACATTTCCATCAATTCTCGTATGTCATTCTTGCTATTGTTACATGCTGGTAATAGTGATGTTCTCCGATGCATTATTATCATCTGTTATGAAAAAAAGTGCATGTGCTATTCATGATCATCACTATGCCACGTTCATCTGCATCTAGTAGACTAAGTGCATTATTATTATTGATGCTAATGCTTCATATCTATAATAACTAAATAGATGATCCCCACTAACCTATTTCTCTACACATGCAAGCTATACACATCAGCAAGCTTTTGATTGGTCCACGTCATCCCCACATGCACATGCAACCATGGCACTTCTACCAGATGTGTGAACCGACCCATTTGTATCTGTTCCCATGCCTAATTTCTAATCGTTCATTCGTTTGCCCTCTCCCGTTTTGTAACTGAAGAGTCAATGTAATCGTCTTTCTTTATGATAAAAAAACTGAAGAGTCAATCTAATATCCACACAAACAGGTCATGTGCATCCAGTACTCGAACCTTCCTGGAGATTGACCCAGTGAGACGTAGCGACGCTGCTGAAGTGCCAAGCGACCCTGGTGATCCAGGCACGGCATACAGTGTGACCCCGGTGAGCCGCCCACGATCCCGGCGACGTTGCCTGACCTCGCAATCCGGCGTCCCCATCGGTGCCGCTACATGTGACCTCGGCGAGCCATCCGGCGACCCCCTGCGTGTGATGCCGCTCCGGCGACCCTCTATGACAGCTGTCCGTTCGTCCATCGACCACTTTAGCTGCTGTACAGGGGGAGGCCAATTCTATGGGCACTATGTGATCACTGCAGGTCAACCTAGCCTCACACCCCGTTGCAGGTAAATCGAGACCTGCAGCCTCCGCGGACCCATACCCTGCGCCCCGGTGTCGACCAGAGCTCCCGATGAGCCGCACGCACCACCGTCAGTGTCCTCCCTCAACAACACATGCAAGGTTGGGGCTCTCCTTCCTCTATTTCTCCCCGGACTTGAGTGATTTTTTTTTAGTTAGTCTGGTTTGCAAGCTTTGATTCGTGTGTGGTAGGCAATTTTTTATAGAAGAAAGCTCTATTCCATCTCCAGCCACTTCCTCCAGGGCAGCAAGTCCGGTTTCCAGCAATGCTGCAAGCATTTTTCAAGACACAACGGATTCATGATCATGTTTCCAATCCGGTTGGTTTTAATCCGAAGCACTAGATGGTGAAAAAGTTCTCTTCATTTGTTTTCTTTAGTGTTCTTGAAGAAATAAACAAATGAAGCTTACCATTTATGACGTGCAACTACAATCCTGTATGTCTCTCCATATATCTCTCACTTACATACAGATATATGTTAGTTTAGTGTTTCTTTTTTGGTATTTCTAATGCTTTGCATTGATTTTCTTTTTGCAGAATCAGAGCATATGTGATATTTCTATTTACTTTCAGGTACGTTGTTGCCTAGCAATTAGCAAATTCATAAGTTAGGCAAAGTATGTTCGTTTCATTAATTTTCATACTGCCGCTTTTGATGGTGTGTATGATGCAGGCAGCAGTATCTAGCACGTCCCCTCCCACTTCTTTGGAGTAGTTCCACATTCTATTTCCAACAGGTGGTCTTACCCTGTTCACATGGAATTGTTAAGTCCCCAAAACTCATCAAGTTGTTAGAGGTTTCTTCTCAGATTCTTATGTGCACAGAGCAAGTACTATGACTCAACATATTGTCTTCTAGGGCTAATTCTGCACCCGTTATGTTTGAGAGAAGATATTTATTCTTCTTCTTTCACATTTAGCAGAAAGAATTGCTGACACAAGTGCTAGAATTTGGTGTGTATCCATCATGAATTCAATTTGCTTATTCATGTTCGCCACTACATCCATGTCTATTAAATCATGGATGCTTATGTCACTCATATTGACCCCTAATATTTTCATGTAGAGACGAAGACTTGGATTTGCTTTTGCTTTGGGCTCATCATTTGTACTGGATATTTTGTATCTCGAGATTTATTGCATGTAATGGTGCTGATTAATCTCAGATTATGAGAACGCAAATTGTATCTGGTAAGAATTTTGGTATAGTTTGTGTTTCGAGAATTTCGTACAGTTTGCGCTTTTCAGAAATTTTAGGCTGGCAGAAATGGTTAATATCAGATTAAGGAAATGCAAATTCTGTCATTCTAAGGAGACTTAGTTAATTAGATTTTTATTGAGCTACTAGGAGTTCCTTTGGGGCCGCTATTTACTATTCAGTCTTGGGATAGCTGAAGAATAATGTGGAGAAGTCTTTTGTGAGCTGATTTGAGCCTAGGTACAATTTATCTCTTTCTTTCTCGATGCCATTTTATTTTTACTTCATGCTTCACATTTATTCTGGACATCAGTTAGTTGACTGAATAATGCGGTGAGTGATCTTTTATTGGATGATTTGAGGTAAATGAATATTATGGAGATGGAAGCATTTGTTGGGTTGTTTCAGCTTACGTAGAGATTGTTCTGTATTTAAGGCTTGAAGCTGCTCATTTCTGTCAGGTTTGCATGAGCTAAAAGAATAAGATACAGTGAAATCTTTCATCAGCTGATTTGAGCTTTCTTATATTAATATAACAAAGTTTCGCACATATGGGTTGTTCTCTGATAAATGTGGGATCGCTTCTGTATTGAGGAACATTACTAGATGGGGCCAAAAGAGTTATCTCTGTTGATCGATATGCTATTGCTACAACATTTGTTTCATCATTTGTCACAATTTTTGCCTTCTTCCTCCCTCTCTAATTATATCAGAATTTGGTGTGACTTCTAGATATATTTGAATGTGATTTGGGTAGACATTGACATGGACATATGCCCCCTACTTTAGTAGTTCAAGTAGTTCTAGAATAGGAGACTCTGGGATGGCAAGTAGAATACCAACCAAACCATCCTCCTGAGATTCTGATTGCCACATATCATCCCATGTTTTGGTCTATGTACCTTTCATCGTACAATAACTATCAACTTGATCAACAAGGGATCAGGAATGCAAATCTTGAAGGAAAGGCTAAGACATAATCTATTTGTCATGATGCTATATTGTTCATACATAGTATTTGCACTATTAGGCCCGCTGCAACGCGCGGGGCATCATCTAGTATTAAATGGTTATGTTGCACATCCATGTTTATGTTGATATTATGCTCATACGCATTGTCATTTCATCATGTTATTTTTATTATGACTCGGCTCATTACATTTAAGTTAAACCATACTTTAATACAACTTCAACACCTGTTGGCTGAGTCATAGTGCCATCAAATCGAGCTGACCAGTGCAACCACACTTGCATGTATGGGAAGGCCTTAATGCATTCTATTGTCATGCCTCTCGCCGGTTCCTCCAACTAGGGAAGGTTATGTGCGCGTGCTACCCTGGCCCGGTAGGCGTCGATAACCTTGTGTACCCGAGTTGTATGGATCCATTGTCCCTGTTTGGGACCGTTTAGTTTTGTTTTGCCACGACGGTGGCTGTTTGATGTCTAGACTGGCATCCAGGGCCACCCATGACTTAGCCCAAAGGGGAGTTTGTCGGAGTGGCCAGGAGAGTGGCATGCAATAGATTGGTTTTGTCGGAACACCGTTGGTCCACCCGAATGGGAGTACGATGACATGGATTCTGTGGTGTGGGTACAATGTATTAACCTTTGCAGAGTGTGTAATCTATCGATAGCCGCGCCCGCGGATATGGGCCCAGTTCGTAGTAGGTCACACTATGGGTCAACAGTTAAATAACCTGACTAATAAACAACCCCAGTTCGATGAGGAAAGAAGTTGGTTGATATTTATGTGATCGTGAGAGGATCACAATGGTATCGTTGATACCAAAGTTGGTTGATCTTTGTGGGTCATGTGATGACCGCGAGTAAAGATCGAGCTCCTTGTGGTCATGTGATGTTCACTATGGTATTGTTAATACCAAGCTTGGTTGATCCTGAGGTGATCGTGTAATGTCCATGATGGCAAGTTGATATCTATGGTGGTTACGAGGTAACCTCTGAACAGAGTAAGTTGGATCATGATATCTTAAACATGTTGCATGTTAGTATCATAATTGTCCACATCTTAAGTAATATGTCCATGCCATGCTCATCTCGTATTGTTTTAGTAGTGTCATGTTCATCATTGTTTAGCCTGTAAATGTCATGATGTTGTTTGTCTTGGTTGCTGTGAGTTTGCGAATACATACAAAGTACTCACCTGGCGTGTCATGCTAGTTTGCAGGTCATGTCGTGATTGCTTGCTTGTCGAGGATCCCGAGTTTGCGAGCTAGGATACGCGTTCCAGCCAAAGTCCCTGCGGAGTGGAGTCCATCGTTGTCGTTGTTGTTCCGCTGCTAAAAGCTATTCCGCTGCTTTGAGTTGTTCTGTTGCTAGCATAGGGCTACTTTCGCAGACGTAGTGTCGCCGTGCCGAGATATTCCGTTGTAATACTCGAACCCTTGTACCCTGAGTATTTATAATAAAGAGTTGATTTGTTCTATATCAAGCAGTGTCGTATTTCAGAAGACTTGATCTCTGCGCTGGAATAATATGGGGTGTTCCGGTCTTCCTAAGCTGACCGTGCCACAGCTTAGCTTTGTAGCATTTAGAGGTAACAAATCTGATCTTTGTAAGCTCTTTATTTGCACGAGTTATTGTTACTAACCTACGTGGACATTTTCAGGGGTTCTTGTATGTCACGTGACAACTCCAAAACTATATATACACGCGTGTTGTACACTTTACATACGAACGGTGAACGCCCGCGCGCCTAGTATAGCTATTAAAAAGCCCGCTCCCTCCGGCCGGCCGGCGGGCGACATTCCGCGCGTGCAACGGAGCAAGATCATGAACGAATGACGGCCGTCAGCTAGACCGCACAGTGACGGCTACCGAACCCCTCGTGGCCAACCACCGTCCCTCGGTCAGTCATGCCGGTCGGTGCACCACAATCTGCAGCTCAGCCTCACCGGCGTCGATCTCGGGGATCACGGCGAAGGCGTCCTCCTTGCCGTGCCGTGCGAGCTCTCATGCATGGTGAGCCGGAAATGCATCCGTCGAATGCCGCTCCCTCGGTTGGTCACGCCGGTCGGCGCACCACGATCTGCATCTCCGCCTCGCGGGCCGGATACCACTCCGCGTCACTGTGATCCCCGCCGGCCTCCAGCTTGGGGATCACGGCGAATGCGTCCTCCTTGCCGACGCGGCGGCGGCAGACGGGGCACGTCGAGTGCGCCTCCAGCCACGTGTCGACGCAGTCCGCGTGGAACGCGTGGCGGCACTTGGGCAGCACCCGGAGCAGCTCGTCGGCCGCCGCGTCGAACGCGCCCAGGCACACCGCGCACTCCGGCTGAGCGGCCGCCGCGGCGCCGCCCATGTCCCCGAACCTGACCACCGGGAGCGCGTCAACGACCGAGAGGCTCAGGCCGGAGCAGCACCGGTCGCACGTCGACGACGCCCGGAACCCGAGGCCCAGGCGGCCGGCCGCGCCACGGGCACCGCGTTGCCTGCAGTGCTTGGCGTAGATGAGGAAGAGGAAGAGCCCCAGGAGGACGCCCGTGAGCACGCCCACGATGATGGACACGTCCGCGCCCGGCGGCTGCGGCAGCGGGGGCGGCACGCCCAACACGTCGGCGGCCGGCGTGGAGGACGCCGACGACGGCATCGCTATCATCTCGTGTCGGTCATGGGCGGCGCGCCCAAGTCAAACCATTCGAGGGAAAAGGAAAAGGTTGTTGCCTGGCCCGGCGTACGAGCGGTGCAGGCCGTGCGAGCTGGTGGCGCGAGGGAGGTCAGCCGGCGCCTTAAAAATAGAGGAAAGCTATCTTTGATCTCCAGCTAATTTTCGGTACTTTCTTTGGGAAATTGGATTGTGAAATGGTGTGATCAAATGGTTGTATCGTCTATCTACCACCCTAATAATACAACTCATTATTCATGCATCGAAACCACCCGATGTGACACTGCAAGGTCGAGTTACTGTACTATAATTGTTTTGAATCAGAAATGATCGAATTGATCGATCGATGGTTACAGGCCCCCTTTTATATGTCCCGAGGAGACACGACGATCCCTCGAGGAGGCGTCGGTTCCAGGAGATCGAAGGAAGGCGTCGGTTGCGGGACAAACCGCAACGACGGTTTGAGCAAGGGGAGATTTTCCCCTAATTACAGAATTATTTTAACACTCCCCCTAATCTACGCTTGACCATGTAGATCATCTTCACGATTGTCCGGGAAGCTATATCATCTCAAAAGATTCTCCTTCAAAAGTTCTTCATAAAATCTTTGATGAGATCCTGAAACATATACTCACAAAAAAAGATAGCATAATGTGATGTCATTAAAATAAGGATATATCAAGAAGAGACTCCCCCTGACACCTGCAAGTCCCTAAGTCTTCGCATACCAATTCCATGAACACATTTCTGGAATGTAGAATTTGGTAGAGACTTGGTAAATAAATCAGCGAGGTTGTCGCATGATTTGACTTGCAGAATGCTTATTTCCCTGCTTTTCTGAAGATTATGGGGGAAAACCATTTAGGAGAAATTTGCTTGGTGATATTACTCTTAATGTATCCTGTTTGCATCTGCGCAACACAGGCCGCATTATCTTCATAGATAATGGTAGGTGATTTTATCGAACCCATTCCACATGACTGTTCTATGTGGTTTATCATTCTGCGAAGCCATACACATTCGCATGTTGCTTCAAATAATGAAATTATTTCAGAATGATTGGTAGATGTTGCCACCAGAGTCTGTTTTGAAGACTTCCATGATATAGCAGTGCCACCATGTAGGAACACGAAGTCGGTCTGAGATCTGGCATTATGGGGATCAGACAAATAGCCGGCATCTGCATACCCAATCACATCAGAGTCCTGATTTTTCTGGAACTGGAAAAATAGACCAAGATCCTTTGTGCCTTGGAGATATTGAAAGATATTCTTCACTCCAGACCAATGACGTTTGGTGGGAGCTGCGCTATGTCTAGCAAGTAGATTCACTGCAAATGCAATATCAGGTCTTGTGCAATTTGCAAGATACATAAGCGCTCCAACGGCACTGAGGTATGGAACTTCAGGTCCCAACACCTCTTCTCCATCATCCCTTGGTTTGAACGGATCTTTCTCCACGTCTAGAGATCGAACCACCATAGGAGTTTTGGATGGATAGGATTTGTCCATATTGAATTTCTCCAATATTTTCTGGATATAGGCAGATTGGTGTACCATGATTCCTGAGGGAAGATGCTCAAGTTGAATACCTAAGCAAAATTTGGTTTTACCCAAATCCTTCATCTCAAATTCCATCTTTAGGTGATTGCGTGCTTCATCAATGTCTGGTGTGCTGCCGATGATGTTGAGATCATCAACATACACAGAAATGATGCAAAATCCTATAGAGGACTTCTTGATGAAAACACATGGGCAATCAGCACTATTGGAGTAACCTTTCTGAAGAAGGAACTCACTGAGTCGGTTGTACCACATCCGTCCCGACTGCCTTAAGCCATATAATGACTTATTCAACTTTACACAATACATGTTGCGTTTTGCATTTTTATTCAGGACAGAGATTCCATCAGGAACCTTCATATATATGTCTGAATCTAGTGACCCGTAAAGATATGCGGTCACGACGTCCATCAACTGCATAGATAGACGATTTTGCGCTGCCAAAGATATAAGATATCGGAAAGTGGTTGCACTCATTACTGGAGAATATGTTTCAGTGAAATCAATGCCGGGTTTCTGCGTGAAACCTTGTGCTACGAGCCTTGCTTTATATCTCACCACCTTATTGTTCTCATTCCGTTTCCGGAGAAAAACCCATTTGAATCCCACAGGGAAAACACTGGGAGGTGTAGGTATTGCTTCAGTGAATACCTTTCTTTTGTTAAGCGAGGCAATTTCTGCTTGGATTGCATCCTTCCATTTAGGCCAATCGGAGCGCTTTTGGCACTCAACGATAGACCTTGGATCATGATCAGTGAGAAGGGTATCTGCAATCTTTTCAGCAAAATATATGTCGACAGTCGTAGTCTTACGGTCAAATGATTCTCCAGAATCAACATAGTTGATGGAAATTTCCTGCACCCCTAGTGACTCTTCGTGATTTCCCAATACGATCGAGTCTGGGTGTTCCGATGTCCTAGTCAGTTTATGCATACTGGAACTGGGTTGTGGAGGTTGCCCTTCCACTGGGTGTATACTACCCATCAGGTGTTTGTCAACGTTGAGTTGACCTGCATTTACTGACTCCGAGGTTTTTCTCCTCGATTTCCTTTGCTGCTTGCTAGAAGCATGCTCCGGGTCAAGGCCGTACTACTCCCCCTCTTTTTAGGAATAGGGAGTTGAGTGGTTTTTATTGGTACCTCCACTCTTTCTGGCGCATTTCTGGCCGGGTTTAAGGATTTTGTAACACCTTTCAAATCAGTAAATGAATCTGGCAGATTATTTGCAAGATGTTGCAAATTAATGATCTTCCAAACTTGAAGTTCGGTCTCATGGGTGCGTGGATCAGAGGATGAAATGGAATAAGCATTCCAATCAATTTCCGGGCATTCTTTCTGGTACTTGAAATCTCCCCCTAATGCCGGATAATGTTCCTCATTAAATATGCAATCAGCATGACGGGCTGTGAACAGATCTCCAGTCAGGGGTTCCAGGTACTTAATAATCGACGGCGATTTGTACCCCACATAGATCCCCAACTTCCTGTGTGGGCCCATAGATGTCTGCTGTGGTGGTGAGATCGGGATGTATGCAGCACATCCGAACTTACGCAGATGGGAAATGTTTGGAGGATTTCCACGTACCAATTCTAGAGGGGAAGAACTGTGATATGCAGTTGGCCTCAATTGTATCAAGTCAGCAGCGTGTAAAACAGCGTGACCCCAACAAGAGGTTGGCAAATTGCAATTCGTCAACAAAGGTCTTGCAATGAGTTTGATCATCTTAATCAATGCTTCAGCCAAACCATTTTGTGTATGGACATATGGAACAGAGTGCTGAACTTCAATCCCCAAAGCCATGCAATAATCATTGAAAGCACGTGAGGAGAATTCTGCAGCATTGTCCATTCGAATTGACTTAATTCGACTTTCAGGATAATGGGCTTGCAACTTAATGACTTGCCTCATTATCTTGGCAAATGCATGGTTTCGTGTGGATAGAAGACACACATGTGACCATCGTGCAGATGCGTCAATCAGAACCATGAAATACCGGAAAGGTCAAGATAATGGCTGAATGGGACCACAAATGTCTCCTTGAATACGTTCAAGGAACTGAAGTGGTTCAGCTTGTATTTTGAGGTGTGAAGGCCTCAAAATTAGCTTTCTCGTGGCACAAGATGTGCACACAAAATCAGAAGATTGAGGAAATTTTGACTCAAGCAAATTATGACCAATGGAATTGCTAGTAATTTTTCTCATCATCCCTATTCCAGGATGGCCTAGGCGATCATGCCAGGTTTGGAATGCGTTAACATTCTGAAAAATTACTTTGTATGCAACATGTTCCACGGGTTTGATGTACGTATAGTACAAACCAGACGATAGAGAAGGAATTTTCTCATGTACCTTTTTGCCATATCCGTCATCTTTAGTAAAAAGTAGATACTCCTCTTTGTTGTCTTCATGGGTTTCAATATGAAAACCATTTTTACAGATATCTCGATAACTGATCAGGGTACGTGCAGAATCGGGATACAGTAAAGCATCCTCAATTGGCACATATGTACCACTTGGGAGGGTGAATATGGCACGTCCAGTACCAACAATCACAGTATCGCGTCCAGCGATAGTTAGAATATCTTCATTTGTCTTTTTCAGAGTTTGGAAATATTTCATCTCCCTCAGTATGGAGTTTGTGGCACCACTGTCCACAAGGCATAATTCCTCTTCCATCGGATTGTCCCCGTAGAAAACTATATAAAACAAAGAATTTTCAATAAGAAAACCTCATAGTAATATATAGAATACAATCTTTATTATATCAAATGTGCTGATACAATACAATATAAAGACAACAATAAACTTATGTTCTTATTACAATCATCACAAATGGACATAATTAAGTAGATCACTAAGGAGATTGAGGGACTAGTCGAAGTCGCCAAACACATTGTTTGCAGTGTACTCAATCAACGTGTTCTCCATTTCAGCAGTAGCCTCAGGCAGATAAGGAACCACAGCGTTGCTCAGTCCAGGAGGAACATCGTGCGAACCACCAGCTCCTTTTGCTCTATCCAGATGAAGGTTGAAGTTGGCTTCAAACCTTTTCCCTTGAGGTGCTTTGCGTCCCTGAGATTGCTGGTACAGCATAACCAGATGCTTGGGCATTGTGCACTTTTCAGTAGAATGCGTGGAGCATCCACACTTGCTGCAAAGCTTAGATTTATCAAACCTGGGCTTTGAAGTGCCTTTTCCCTTGCCTGGGTGTCTAGATCTCCTGTTCCCATTGCGCTTTCGCTTATGCTCGAAATTGGATTGTTTACCCCGAGGGGTACCATTAAACTTTTGTCTATTTGCAACATTCAGATGGACTTCAGGTAAAGGTTGTGACCCAACTGGACGCTGAGAGCCATTCTTAGCGAGTAGCTCATCATGCTTCTCAGCCTGAAGTAACATGTGAATAAGCTCGGAATAGACAGTGTAGTTTCGAGCACAGTATTGCTGTTGGAGGATTCTATCTGAAGGGAGCATAGTAGACAAAGTTTTCTCGATCTTCTCCCGCTCAGTAGGTTCCTTCTCACAAAAGCGCAGTTTGGAACATATCTTATGAACAGCATGATTGTACTCACCAATGGACTTGAAATCCTGAAGACGGAGATGAGTCCAATCATGGAGTGCTTCTGGCAGGACTACTGCCTTCTGTTGTTCATACCTCGTTTTGAGGGCCAGAAACAGAGTACTAGGAGATTCCTCCTGTAAATACTCGGACTTGAGATCTGGATGAATATGGTGCCTTATGATGAATAAGGCAGCATAGTTCTTCTGTTCTGTCAGCAGCGTGGCCCCATCCGGGAGAGGAGTCTCCGGGGGTTGTATTGCACGCGCTATCCCACGGGACGCAAGACTGATCTTGATGTCCATAGCCCATGTAGGGTAATTGTGGCCATTGAGGGCAAGCTCCTCAAACTCTTTGGCAGTCATCTTTGCCTACATGGGAAAACCAGAGATAATTAATTTACAGGTGGTAAATTAAAAACCATCATGTTTCTGTAATAAGAATGCAAAAATTTGATACTCAAGTGTAAACTTGAAAAATTCTCAACCTCAATTGTGTGAACATAACACTTTGAAGATCATTTAGATCTCACAGTAATAGGCTATATCGCCATTACCTTGTGTATGCTACAATTCAGATATAAGGAGTACACGTTGGAGGTAATCGCTTGTCGAGAATGACAAAGCGTAGACCTCACAGTAAGAGGGGATAATCTGCAAATGAGCAGTAGATCCCAACTCATTACCTTGTGATTCCAAATATAATGAGGGAGAAATATTCAAAAATTTGCAAGTTTGGTGTGCGAGAGAAGATGATCTCGATCGCTAAAACATGTTCAAGAGAACTTGATATGTGGTAAACACATGGAACATGACATACTTCCCAGATGAAATCCGGTACTTTATTTATATTATCAATCCATTACATAATATAAACACACTAATAACACAAGTCCTAGTCAGATGTAATCTAGAACAGGACTTGAATGTAAGTAGCAGTCAAACTAGGTATTAAATAGTACTAAACATAGTCTAAAACTGCACTAATACAATAATTAGTACTAATGATCAATGAAACAGATTAAAAAAATATCGTAGCCACCACGACGGCCCGTATGCGCCTGGGCCTAGGCTTGCACGGCCTTTGGCCAGCCCATCCGCCGCCGCACCGCATAAAGCAGAGGGGGGAGAGCGGTTACGGATACGGGTCGGATACTCCGACCCCCCCGCACCACTGCTCGATCCCCACCTCTGGTCACAGCGCCGCCGCGAGGAGGAGTGGCCGCCGCCGCATCCCTCCTTCTCCATTGGTTACCGGCGCAGCCCCGCCGAGCTCTCCTCGTCCGAAGAAGAAGCAACGACGACGAGGTCCAGGCGGACTCCTGGAGGCGCGGCGCTGGCGAGGCCGAGATTCGCCGGAGCCCACGAGTCGGCGCGGCGGCTGGGACGGCGGTCGAGGGCTGCGACGACGCACCCGAATAGGCGGCCGAAGCGCTGCTCAGTGCGGCTGCTCGAGCCCGCGGCCGTCTCCTGTTGAGGCGTGGCGGTGGCGGCACCGTCCTCCATGCCTGCTCCAAGGCGGACGACTCCGGAGGCACCGGTCGGCGCAGAGACGAAGGCGAGCGCCTCCTCCTCGTTCACGACGGCGCGCATCGGCACGGGGCAGTATCCGGGCGGGCCGGCGGCCTCGGCGGCGGGCGTTGGCGTCGACGGCGCGAGCCACGCGGCCGGCGGAGGAGGTGGTGGAGGCGGAGATCCAGGGGGCGGTGCAGGCGCGGTTGCAGCCCTGTGCACCATGGAGGCGCTTGGGCCGGCCACTAGCCAGGGGTCGAACCCCATGGGCGCCTGGCCACGGGCGCAGGGAGCACCGTCGTGGGCGCGTCCAGGGGCGAGGGGAGCACCGCGGGGGGCGCGTCCAGCGGCGCGGTGGTGGCCAGGAGCGCCACGTCCAGCGCCGCGGTGGTGGCCAGGAGCGCCACGTCCAGTGGCGAATCGACGGATGGCTTGCATCCGGCGACGGAAACGGCGGTGGCCACCAACTCCATGGCGGCGAAGGGCAATGAGACAGTAGCGGCGACCGTCCTCGCGGATCAGACGAAGGAAGAAGGAGACGAGGCCTGTCATCTCACCGGCGGCGGCGAGTGCTTCCTCTCTTCTCCTTTTCTCTGTTGCCTTTTGCTCTCGCTGGCTGGTACAACTCATTATTCATGCATCGAAACCACCCGATGTGACACTGCAACGTCGAGTTACTGTACTATAATAAATGACGAGCGAATCAACTGTTCGTTCGTTTGGCATTGAGTGTGCAGCTGTTGATGTTTGGAGGGCGTCGAAAGGGGTCACAGAGAAGCTTTATGCTGAGAAATATGAGGTGAAACAGCATTAAGGTTTTCAGAGGTGCAATATCCAGGGCTTAAAAATAGATGAAACTATATTTGATCAGGTTAATTTTTAGTAACTGTTCTCGAATTTCAATTGCTTCATGTAAGTAAGTTTGCCGAGATGATGCGACCAAGTGGCACTACCGTATACCACACAGAAAAAGTTATCCCAATCATACAACTCAAAATAGATGAGTTCAATCACAATTCACAGCCGATGCGACAGCAGAAATCACTGCAACGTGAAACTATTGCAGTATCAAGGATGAATGAATAACTCAAAGAAAGATACTGTAACAAACTAGCTTTTCCACTATCATTGAGGATGAGAATGACACTATGTTTTTGTCAGCAGCGGTACTGAAGCTCAGGCTGAAACGACACCCTGCAACGGCAAGTAGTAATTTTGGAGGACTGAAAGTTCCAGCTCAGAGATGATCAGCAACAGACACAGAGAAATTCGGCGTAATCTAGATAAAAGTCTGAACACAGCAAAGACAACATTTCGGAAGATAGCAAAATGCATACAATTGCTAGTCACACAACTGATATGATAAACCGACACAATTTAGTCACCAAATTCAACACTAAGCTTGTGAGTTCTGAATGTAAGATTATATAGGTACTCCATCGTTCACAAATATAAGATGTTTTGGATATTTCAATATGTACTACATACAGCTGAAATGAGTGAACACAATAAAACGTGCCTATATTACATCCGATTCAGAAAAAAGTTATGCATCCTGGGCTCAAGAGTATTTGACAAAATAACCAAAGACATCATTGTTTATATGATCCAAGTAATGCAGTCTGAATTGCAAGATGAACTTTACAGGTGCAGATTTAATTTACCCCTAAATTGAACCAAAAAAGTTGCAGGGCTATCTAGTTGCTCATTTTTTCGGACCAGATCAACACAGATGCATGACCCGTAACGGCGATTTAACTACTTACCACAAAAATCTCATATAACATCCATCCAATATAGACAATCAGGGGGGGTATCGCCCAAGACGCATATGATTGTTAGTCACCAAATTTGACAATGAGCTTGTGAGTTCAGAATGTAAGATTACATAGGAACATCCTGGGCTCAGGGTATTTGAACAAAATAACCTAACTACCTTAGACATATCATCATTCATACAATCCAATTAACTCATATTGAATTGCAAGATGAACTTCACAAGTATTACCCATGAATCGAACCAAAAGTTGCAGTCTTGCAGAAGACATCTAGTTGGTCATTTCCCAAACCAGGTCAAAACAGATGTACGACCCGTAAGAGTGATCTAACTACTTACCACAAAAATCTCATTTAAAAACATACATCCAAATATATTAGACAGAAGCAAAGTATACTGACAATCAGGGGGCATGGCAATTAAAGTATACTGACAGAAGCAAAATATACTGACAATCAAGGCTCAAGGGGCATGGCGATCAAAGCATACTGACAGAAGCAAAACATACTGACAATCAGGGGCCATGGCAATCAAAGTATACTGACAGAAGAAAAATATATCAAGGGCTATCTTCATCATGCAAGGCTTCTAGATTGTGACGTCTAATCTAACTTAAAGGAAACATCAAGGCACAAAGAGAACAATCAGCCTGATTCGCCACTACCAATACGAGATTGCGGCTGCAGTCTGTAGAAAGCAGCCCATGAGTATTGCCCATCAAAATATACTGACAATCATAGAGGGGGGGGGGGGGGGGGGGGGGGCATTGTCCATCGAAGTGTACTGAAGCAAAATATATCAAGGGCTATCTTCATCATGCAAGGTTTCTAGGTATTGTTATGTCTAACTTCCTCCAAAGGAAACATCATGGAACAAACAGAACAATCAGCCTGTCTCCAGCACTAACAATATGACATTGCATAAGCAGTTTGCACTTTGTACGAATCAGTCAATTATAAATCATGAACTGCACTAAGCCATTGCCATGATGCAAATGAAGTTAGAACCAAAAGGGAATTATCAGAGAGCGAAAAATCAAAAGGGCTCTGCTACTACGAAACAATAATCATCACATGATTATCAAGAATGCACTATGACAAGCACTAAGCCATTGCCATGATGCAAATGAAGTTAGAACCAAAAGGGAATTATCAGAGAGCAAAAAATCAAAAGGGCTCTGCTACTACGAAACAATAATCATCACATGATTATCAAGAATGCACTATGACAAGACACATAATTAAGCAATCCATAAATAATGCAAAGGTAGCAAGCCAACAGTGTATAAGACTACCTAATGGAGAAGAATTAAGTTATGATGGGAGCACAATTTAAAACGCAGAATGGTACGGCCGACATGCCATCATACATTCAAGAGTTTCACGAAGAGAAGGTTTGCAACTTCCGCAAGCGCTTCACAGCCGAGGAAGGGCTCTTCTTCAACAACTTCTTTGCAGACTTTGCTTTTGCCTTTGCCTTCTTCACCGGCGTGGAGCTTTCCTTTATAGGCCCAGGCCGAACTCCACTTTTTAGTGCACTCCCTCTTGGAGTAGCAGATGGTGGTAGCCTCAAGCACTGTGGTGGTAAAGGAGTTGGAGGGTTCCAAACTAGATTACTCTTCATTGAGAACCTCACTTTCTTACCACTCTTATCTCCATCCTGAGCAGGAACATTACCTTCGCTACCAACACCTCCACCAGAAACTTCTGATGACCTATCAGAAGATTTTGAGCGCTTCCTCTTCTTTGCCACTTTAGCAGTAACTGGTGTCACCGGCATCCCAGCTTCTGCGGCAGCCTTCTCAAACTGCTTTTGAAGATTGGACATCAAAGCCTCATCAAATGTAATGGCATCAGTGTCATCGCCCATCTGCTGGTCCTCTGATGTGGCATCTATACTCTGCTCACTGCTATCCCCTCCATCACTATCCTCAACCTTATTTTTCTTCTTCTTTTCTTTTTTCTCCTTGTTCTTGTCTTTCTTCACCTTCTTCTCTTGCTTCGGAGCCTTGACCTCCTCCTCCTCCCCACCTTCAACTAATGCAGCCTTCTTTGCCTTTTTCTTCTTCCTCTTTTTTTCCACCTTTGCCTCATCCAAATCAATGCCATTTTCTACCACTGCCACCATTGGCACCTGAGTGCCCTGAAACTCTGGCTCAGAGATCTTAACCCCAGACAGCTCCAATCCCTTTTCGAGCTTAACAAAAGCATCCCTCAGCCCAAACACCACTTTCCGGTTTCCCTGCACAGTCTCAGAACTCGCCCCGATATCCAGAAACCTCTTGCTGAATCCAAACAACAGGCCGACCTTCCCAAGCTTCTCCTCCACGCTCCCCTTCTCTGCCTCTTCACCTTTCCTCGTCATCTCAAGCAGCTGACTGCCGCTCTCCAGAAACCTCTCAAACAAGCTGGACCTGACCTTACTCACCAGCACCCTGTCGGTCGACTTCTCCAGCACAGTGAAGAAGGGGGCCAGCAGCAGCTCCATCGACTGCAAGCTAATCGGGAGCACGGGCAAGATCTCGTCGAGAAACACATCGGCGACATGGTACCCGAGCCCACGACCGGTGGCGTTGTCGACCTCGGGGAGAACGGCCTTCTCCGAGATGACGGAGACGATCTGGGCGGTGAGGTCGGGCGCGAAGGAGCGGGCGCCGAGGAAGAGGAAGGCGTGGTGGAGGAACCGGCGGTTGAGGAGGTAGAACTTGTCGAGGCGGTGGACGTCGATGGCGGACCACTCGCGGCGGATGGTGGCGAGGTAGGCGGCGAGGAAGTCGGCGGCGACGGCGGGCGTCGCGGCGGTGGAGACGGCGGCGGCGAGGCGGGAGGCGAGGTCGGCCTGGTAGAGCGGCTTGTCGGCGTGCCAGAAGCAGAAGAAGAGGCCCTTCCAGAGCTTGAGGAGGTCGGTGGCGGAGAGGTGCGGCGCGGAGGCGGGGAGGAAGTCGGCGAGGAGGTGGCGGACGGCGCGCTCGCGGGCGCCGGTGTTGCAGGAGGCCAGGCGGCGCGTGATGGCGGCGGCCTCCGCGGAGGCGGCGGCGGCGACCATGGGGGCGGGGGTGGGGTGGGGAGGTGGAAGGAACAAACCCTAGCGTTCGATTCGGGGAGGGTCTCGGCGTTTGAAATGACCTCGTTTCGTTTTTTTATTTTCCGGTCCGGGTCGGGTGCTAGGTCGGAGTCTGACAGGCGGGCCTGGACGTGGGGTCAGTTTAGGAAACAGGGGACGTCAGGCGGGGAAAGGATATGAACCATGGATTTTTCGGTCCACCCCCTTTGGGCTCTAGACCGCTTTAATTTGATTCGGGTTTGGCTCCCTGTTCATGGGAATTTCCTTTGATTCATATATAAACCATCGTCCTACGCCTACTAAAGGACTACCAGAACACAAAGGCACCGTTGCCACACCGTCTATCGAGAGAGAGAAAATGCCGGAGATTTGGACTATATATACATATAACATATATAAAGAATAGATATTCCTGTTGTTTTCTTGAAGCTTTCGAAATGCGGATTTCCTGAAAAAACGGTAATCTTGGAAACCTTTTGTTATTTTAACCCTAAAAGCGATCAAAGATTTCCTTTTTATTTTTTGATCAAATTTTGTTGGATTTGAGCAAATCTTATAATAAGAAATGGAAAGTACCGGTAGGTGTTTGGTTCTACCGGTGGTGGTCGGAAAAGCATCAAAGAGTTTGTTGTGTAGTGATGTGTGAGAGGTGGAGAGGGACATGAGTACATGTAGTACTCCTTCTGTCCATATATATAGGGTTTAATGCGTTTTTTGAGGCTAATTTTGATCACATGTTAAAGTAATAATATATGACATGCAAATTACGCAAAGCATACCGGCAAATTTGTACGTGAAAGAATCTTTCAATTATATAATTTTCACATTATACATATCATATACTATTAATCTTATCAATAGTCAAAGATAGTCTCAAAAACACATTAAACCCTATATATATGGATGGAGGGAGTATCCAAGAACAAATTTATCCCGCAAAAGAAATATCATCAATATGTAGATTGGTACTAGAAAGAGGCTCGCAAGGAAGATATGTTGTCTCGTGTTGTGTACCGTCAGCCCAGGTTTGACCCATCTTTCATTTCCAGCCTGATCGAATATAGCAGACCTAGGTAAGTTTATGTAGAGTGTATGCGCTTGTGTTCTGTGGGTGAGTGTATGTGAGTGTCTTTGATTGTACTGTGTTTAAAAAAACTTCTAAAAACAGGTAAGTTTGTGGAGCAGCGGCCGTAAAAACACTAGACGAGGCTTGTGGGCGACCAATTCGATCTAATTAGATGGCCACGAACGTCAAAACGTTTTGAGCAATATATTTTGCTCCATTATACTGCTCCTAATATCATGCATTTTGCCACATTGTTCTTCCATTTTCATTTATTATCATAGAAAAAGAAAAAAAATGAAAGAAGTAAACTAAAAAAGGAAAAGCATAAACAAAAAAAGGAAAAAATAGTGAAATAATAGAAAGGAAAAGAAAACCAAAAGGACAAGGAAAGGGGCAGGCCATCCCGAGGGGCAGAGTAAAAAGAAATGGCTTTGCTAATCTTAGCCGATTGAGATTTAACAGTCTCAGTCGATGCTTTAGTCGTCCGTTTGTCCTTAAAATTCAGGTAGAAGGGATGTGTTAGATCCGTGGGAGCAGCTTGCTAATGGTTACCCTTTGAGGGACAACCGCAAGGGTCACTTTTCTTTTTTCGGGGTCACTTTCGTGGCGTTGAGCACGTCAAGTGGTATATCCTGGTGACTTCCAGTGTCGCACTCTAGGTGTACCATCGGGATTTTAATTTTTTTTGTCTTTCTTTCTGTACATGTTTTTAGGTTTACTAGCAAACATGCTCGTGCGTTGCAACAGAAGAACAAAATATCATGTGCTCGTCTATCACCAATCTCATGATGCAACCATCACTTGTGTGCAAACAATTAGAGATGCTTTTTTATTCTTGCGCTTGTCCCTAATGTCTCAAATGCAAAATATTAATATCATTGATGTTTTTTTATATGAGATCTCATTAGGATCTATTGTATTTGATTAAGAAGTTTCAGCTAAGATTAGAAAAGGTGCTCAAGGTGGAGAAGGAGAAAACTAATTGGAGAAGACATACCTGGTGATTGGAAGTTATAGCTAGTTGTGCAAGCATTCATGGTTAAATTATAGATGGTGGGGCAAAGGATCAGTCGTCAAGACCACCAGCACTATTGTGATTATGGGCCTTGCCATGCGCATCTATCACGTTTGAGGTCGAGGCCGGCATGCTACCCGACGTGTCCTCCCGCCACATGCATGTACAGTCCCGCATCACGTCCAGCTGTGTGTGAGTGTGCCATCATATATCTGAGTGTATTCGCGACGGCAGAGCCCAGTGTCACGGTTGGAGAACCCGGTCCATGGTGTACATATGCGTAAGGCCATCTAGTCCGGCGTGATGCTGACACGGTCACACCAAGTAATCATGTGCTTTCACGATGGGAGAGACCGGTGTGCAGTCCCTTGTCGAACACCTCAATGGCCACCTAACTCGATGACAATCTGGATGTCACGCCCGTAGCTTTGATATGCGATTAAGGTCCGAGGCGTACATGGAGGAGGCGATGACATCATCAGCCTGAAAAGCATGGAGCACGTGGGGAGAGGCGGCGGTTAGGGGACGATTGGGTCGAGGTTATGTGTATATATTAAATACTAGGTAATTGTCCGTGCGTTGCAACGGAAAAACAAAAATCATGTATGCCTGGGTGTATATTTAGGTCATGCTTTCAAAAATAAATCAGCCATGAGCTCTTTACCCTCCTACTGCTACAGTATATTTAGGTCACGCACCTTGTTCCACCATGAACTATCTTTTCACTCAAGAACCGACAAAACATAGTTTAGTGTTACAATCAAAGGACTAATAAAATATTCCTTCATATGTACTTTCTTATGCATTTTCGATGGACAGATTATGATAAAAAAACATTATTCAACTCCTTGCGCATATCTGAGTCAAAAGATGAAACCATGGTAATTACGCAATTCAAGGGCGAAGAAGATACATAATTTAGTTCATCGCATATCTGCATGAAAAGAGTAGTCATGGTTAAACTGTACAAAGCATTGCATCGCTGCTTCTGCAGTCGTGCCCACTGAGATCTTTTCTCTAACAAAAATAAAAACATCGAATAGCAACTTTTCACGAAAGTCTGCGTAGGGGCAACATGCACTCTCCAAGGTCACCACTTCCTTCCATCGTCATACAACTCATCAACTTCATGTTTTTCTCTCCATAGCTTACAAAAAGAATTAGCATAGCAATATTCTAACTTCGGTCTATAGCACAACCTTTCCTCTGTGCTGAAAATTTGAGAACGTAAAAAGAACATTTAGAATGGTTATTTTTAAACTACCAAAACAAAAAAGATAGACATGTGGTGTGTGACATGATTTGTGACTAAGAGGCATTGAAAAGCATTTATGCTAGCACAAGGCGGACATGAAATGTTTAGCAAACAACCAATGGAAAGAACAAGAACTTGCTAAATTACAGTACCTCGTGTGTTCCAAGGAGTTTTTCCTTGTATACTCTTTATTTTGTCTGTGTACTGCCAGACAGTGCCATGTGAACTTGTAGACCTTCCGCCGATTGTGGTAAAAAGTAAACACATAAATCACGAATATAGTTTATCACTTGTGAACTTGCTCTTGCGCGGCCAAGATAGTGCGTTACCTAAGCGTATGCGCACAGGTATGTGAAGCTCACCCTCCGACCAATCGTAAACCAAACGGCCATGCTGCCGCCAACGGCCGAGCTCTGCTTCGACCCGAGCTCTCCGCACATATGTATTCTGATTGAAAAAAGGAGCAGCATGTTCATGTTGTTTCCAATATAACTGAATATAACCAGAATTATCAAGATCGAGGGCAGATTGAATTAGCTAAATAGACAGCCCCCTTCTTTCCGAATCAATGAAGATTGCACGACAGGAACTAAGTGCTCATGGCATCTGATACGTCTCCGTCGTATCTACTTTTCCAAACACTTTTGCCCTTGTTTTGGACTCTAACTTGTATGATTTGAATGGAACTAACCCGGGCTGACACTGTTTTCAGCAGAATTGCCATGGTGTTGTTTTATGTGCAGAAAATAAAAGTTCTCGGAATGACCTGAAACTCCTCGGAACATCGTAGAAAAAACAATAAAAAATCCTCGCCAAAGATGAAGACCAGGGGGCCCACACCCTGTCCACGAGGGTGGGGGGCGCCCCCTGGGCGCGCCCCTACCTCGTGCGCCCCCTGGTGGCCCTCCGACGCCAACTCCAACTCCATATATTGGCTTTCGGGGAGAGAAAAATCAGAGAGAAGAAATCATCGCGTTTTACAATACGAAGCCGCCGCCAAGCCCTAATCTCTCTCGGGAGGGCTGATCTAGAGTCCGTTCGGGGCTCCGGAGAGGGGGATTCGTCGCCGTCGTCATCATCAACCATCCTCCATCACCAATTTCATGATGCTCACCGCTGTGCGTGAGTAATTGCATCGTAGGCTTGCTGGACGGTGATGGGTTGGATGAGATTTATCATGTAATCGAGTTAGTTTTGTTAGGGTTTGATCCCTAGTATCCACTATGTTCTGAAATTGATGTTGCTATGACTTTGCTATGCTTAATGCTTGTCACTAGGGCCCGATCGAGTGCCATGATTTCAGATCTAAACCTATTATGTTTTCATGAATATATGTGTGTTCTTGATCCTATATTGCATTTCTATAGTCACCTACTATGTGTTATGATCCGGCAACCCCGAAGTGACAATAATCGGGACCACTCCCGGTGATGATCATAGTTTGAGGAGTTCATGTATTCACTATGTGCTAATGCTTTGTTCTGGTTCTCTATTAAAAGGAGGCCTTAATATCCCTTAGTTTCCAATAGGACCCCGCTGCCACGGGAGGGTAGGACAAAAGATGGCATGCAAGTTATTTTCCATAAGCACGTATGACTATATACGGAATACATGCCTACATTACATTGATGAACTGGAGCTAGTTCTGTGTCACCCTATGTTATGACTGTTACATGACAAACCGCATCCAGCATAATTATCCATCACTAATCCGGTGCCTACGAATTTTCCATATACTGGTTCTCGCTTATTTACTTTTCCGTTGCTACTGTTACAATCACTACAAAATACCAAAAACATTACTTTTGCTGTCTTTACTTTTGTTACCGTTACCACCATTATCATATTACTTTGCTACTAAACACTTTGTTGCAGATACTAAGTTTCCAGGTGTGGTTGAATTGACAACTCAGCTGCTAATACTTGAGAATATTCTTTGGCTCCCCTTGATTCGAATCAACAAATTTGGGTTAATACTCTACCCTCGAAAACTGTTGTGATCCCCTATACTTGTGGGTTATCAAGACCTTTTTCTGGCGCCGTTGCCGGGGAGCATAGCTCTATTCTTTGAGTCACTTGGGATTTATATCTGCTGGACACTATGAAGAACTTGAAAGATGATCGAACTACTATTTTTCCCTCAACTACGAGGGGAGGTAAGGAACTGCCATCTAGCCTTGCACTAGACTCTCCTTCTGTTATGAGTAAGCTTGCGACACCTAAACCTGCTACTGCTATGAATTCTGATATGTCGCATGTTATTGATGATGCCACTTCTGCTATGCATGATACTTACGATGAAACTACTTCTATGCTTGATACTACTGTGCCCCTTGGTGAATTTCTTGATGAGCAAATTGCTAGGTCTAGAGAAAGAGAAATTATTGAACCTGAATACGATGATGATAGTGATGATGAGAATATGCCTGCTATTCCTGAGGGTTATCTTTTTGATGCTGAATCTTCTGCAGCTATTTTTGCTTGCCAGGATAGATACGAACTTAAGAGGTTGCTTGTTAAATGGGGTAAAGAATCTCTTAGAGATAGGATGAGACCCGACCCTGCTTTTGCTACTTCACCTATCTGTGTTCCTGATACGGATTATTATGATTTTTTTGTTGATCCAGATATAATTACTTTGGTTGAATCTGATCCTTTTTATGGCTATGAATCTGAAACTGTTGTGGCACATCTTACTAAGTTAAATGATATAGCTGCCTTGTTTACTAATAATGAGAGATCGCGCTACCTTTATTTACTCAAAATATTTCCGTTCTCATTAAAGGGTGGCGCTAAGATATGGTTTAATTCTCTTGATCCTGGTTGTGTGCAAAGTCCCCAGGATATGATTTATTACTTCTCTGCTAAATATTTCCCTGCTCATAAGAAACAAACTGCTTTGAGGGAAATATACAACTTCGTGCAAATTGAAGAAGAGAGTCTCCCACAAGCTTGGGGGAGGCTTCTCAAGTTACTTAATGCTTTGTCTGATCATCCTCTTAAGAAACCTGAAATACTTGATATCTTTTATAATGGACTAACTGATGCTTCCAGAGATTACCTGGATAGTTGTGTTGGTTCTCTTTTTAGGGAAAGAACACCGGATGAAGCTGAAATTCTATTGAATAATATGTTGACAAATGAAAATAATTGGGCACCTCCTGAGCCAGTTCCAGAGCCAATTACTGAGCCTATTCCTAAACCAACTCCGAAGAAGAGAGGTGTTCTATTTCTCAGTCCCGAAGATATGCAAGAGGCAAAGAAATCTATGAAAGAAAAGGGTATTAAAGCTGAAGATGTTAAGAATTTACCTCCTATTAAAGAAATACATGGTCTTAATTTACCGCCTGTTGAAGAAGTATATGACCTCAATTACTTATTTACTGAAGAACCTCCCGATATCCCGACACATGTAGTAAAGGTAAATTCTCTCTATAGATATGATAAAGCTGAAGTCCCTCCTACTAAAATTGCTAGTCAGTGCTTGGATGAGTTTGATGACTTTATGTTTAAGCAAGATGACTTTAATGCTTATTTTGGTAGACAATTAAAACATAATACCTTTATGATTAAACGCTTGGGTGATTATATGGCTGATATTAGAGGAGGACTTAAACTTGTTAGTAAACATGCTTCTATGGTTACCACTCAAGTAGAACAAGTACTTGAAGCTCAGAAAGAAGTGCTTGATGAAATGAATAGTAAGAAAAATGATTATGCTGTTAGAGTGGCTACTAGAACTGGTAGAATGACTCAGGAACCTTTGTATCCTGAAGGCCACCCTAAGAGAATCGAGCAAGATTCTCAGAGAAATAATATTGAGGTACCTAGTTCTTCTAAGAGGAAGAAAAAGAAAAATGATAGGACTTTGCAAACTTCTAGTGAACCTATTGCTGAACCACCTGAGAATCCAAATGATATCTCTGTGTCTGATGCTGAAACACAATCAGGTGATGAACATGAACCTAGTGATAATGTTAATGATAATGTTCATGTTGATGCTCAACCTAGTAATGATAATGATGTAGAAGTTGAACCTGCTGTTGATCTTGATAACCCACAATCAAGGAATCAACGTTATGATAAAAGAGACTTCGTCGCTAGGAAACATGGTAAAGAAAGGGAACCATGGGTTCAGAAACTGTAACGCTCCGGATGCAACTTTCCATATTCGTAACTCCAACTCTTGCCTTTTTCGGAGATGCGATATGATAATTCCTTCGTGGTCGGGTTTTTGTTTTCATTTTGCATTTTGTTCAGGTCATGCATTTCATCTCATAGCATCATGCGCATTGCATCTGCATGTTTTCATAAAGCTTGCACCCGTTCTTAGTTGTCGCGTCCCCCCTTGCTTTCGTTGAACGTTCCGAGACCAATCGGGTTTTCGCTTCCCTCTTGACCATGCCCACCTAACCTTTTGCCAGCTCGCAGCCCCCTCGCACGCGCGTCCAAAACTACCCCGAACCCGACCCGGGCTGTCGTCACCGTTGGGTCCGGATCATCCCCAAACATCTATAAAACATCTCCGTTTTCTCTTTTGGACTCCCTAACCCATTTATTCCGGACCGCCCGATCGCAATCGGAGAATCCAAATCATCCCCTTTCGTATATACATATATAGACCCCTAGTCCATTTCTAGACCAAACCCTAGATCCTAGGCAGTTTGTCCCTGCCGTTGCCGCACAATCCCCCTCGGGATCCACCAGCGCCCAATCCCCTCGCAGCCTCCACCTTCTCCTCGTTTTTCCCTCCTGTCCAACCACCATCGTCGCCCAAATCCTGCAGGAGCCCGAGCTCCTCTGCCCGTCGCCCCTCTCCTGCAGCCACCCGAGCACTGGCCAGCTCGCTGGAGCAGCAGCACCACCGGAGCTTCCTCCACCTTCGAGCACCACCAGCAGGACCAGACCCGCTAGACCCTGCCGCCCTCGTCTGCTCTGGGGAGCCTCGCCTCCGTCGACGGCCGAACCCAGCAGGTCCCCGTCTCGCGCGCCCTTCTTCCCTTCTTTTTCCCTGACTCTCTTTCTCCTCTGACCGTCTCTCTCTCTCTCTTCGGCTCATGAACAAGCACGCCGCCGCTGCCTGGAACCAGCCGGATCCGATGAACCTCGCTGGGATCCACCTCCCCTCGTCCAGATCGGCCGGTCTTCGCCATCCCCATCTTCGTCAACTGCCAGGAGCTCCCCGCCGCCGGATCGGGACGTCTCCGCCCGGTTCCTCTCGCGTGTCGCCCTGCTTCCCCTGCATCGAAAGAGGAGGCGCGCTGTCGCGTGGTGACCCCTCCTCTGCTTCGCGCCGTCCGTCAGCAAGTTCGCCGCCGCCAAGCCGTCGTCCTCGCCCAAATCCCGTCGTCCTCGACGCCCCTGCTCTTCCGCGCCAAGCCAAGCCGCCGCCGGCGGCGATTCCTCTGCTTCCCGCCTCTGCATCGAGCAGTGCTCGATCTGGTCGCGCCCGTTGACTGCATATGTGCGCCCGTCCGTGTCCAAAACCAGAAGCAGCCAGCCCAACAGCGCCCTTAGGCCGCCCCAATCCATCACTGAGCCGGCCTCAAGGCCCAATGTGAGCAGCTCCCCCAGCCCAGTTTGCCTCAGATTCAGCCCGCATACGTTTTTTTCCCCAGATCTGCGAATTTGCTAATTATCCAGGGAATTACAGATTTGCAGAAAAACCCTCATGCTTCATGCATTTAATAACTCATGAACCGTGCATCGGATTAAAATGATTCAAACATGTAAAATGCTTAGTTTTTCATCTAGTTTCATAATCTGCTGCTTTCAACCATGTTTGAAATGTTTAAAATGTTGTTTGTTTAAATTTGCTCAAATGCCATGTTAAAATGATTTATTTCATAACTAAATAACTGTAGCTCGGTTTTAAATGTTCTTTATATGTAAATGGGGTGGAAAAATGCCTAGTTTAACATGGTCCACTTTATTTTCTTGTTTAACAACCTTAAAATATGGTTTAGGGCAGAACAATACCGAATCTAAAATATGCACTTGGGGATTTTCCGGAATTGTTGTTTGTTGTTCCGGCCTCATTTAAACTTGCCTAGATAGGTAGTTTTATTATGCTTCACCTCTTGCCATGTTTAACAACATTTAACATTGTTTGGTAGCTTAAACGAGATTAAACTAAATATGTCAATGTGATGTTTTGTCAATATGCAACTCGTTGCATATTGAACTCCATTTAACTTGTAGTATTGTTTGTTGCACTTTGCCATGCCTTGCCATGCCTCATTAAACCGGACATGCATCATACTTGGTTGAGCATCATGCCATGTCTATGTGTGGTGTGTTTACCATGTTGTGTGCTTCTTCTCGATAGTTCCTGTTTCGTTGCGATCGTGAGGATTCGTTCGTCTATGCTTGGTTCGGCTTCATCCGTTCATCTTCTTCATGGACTCGTTCTTCTTCCTAGCAGGATTTCAGGCAAGATGACCGTCACCTTGGATCTCACTACTATCATTGCTATGCTAGTTGCTTCGTTCTATCGCTATGTTGCGCTACCTATCATTTGTTCTTCAAGCCTCCCAAATTGCCATGTCAGCCTCTAACCTTTTCACCCTTCCCAGCAAACCATTGCTTGGCTATGTTACCGCTTTGCTCAGCCCCTCTTATAGCGTTGTTAGTTGCAGGTGAAGTTGAAGATTGCTCCATGATGGACAGGATTATGTTGGGATATCACAATATCTCTTATATTATTAATGCATCTATATACTTGGTAAAGGGTGGAAGGCTCGGCCTTATGCCTGGTGTTTTGTTCCACTCTTGTCGCCCTAGTTTCCGTCATACCGGTGTTATGTTCCCGGATTTTGCGTTCCTTACGCTGTTGGGTGATTTATGGGACCCCCTTGACAGTTCGCTTTGAATAAAACTCCTCCAGCAAGGCCCAACCTTGGTTTTACCATTTGCCTCACCTAGCCCTTTTTCCCTTGGGTTTCCGGAGCCCGAGGGTCATCTTTATTTACCCTCCCCCCCCGGGCTAGTGCTCGTCGTGAGTGTTGGTCCAACTCTGGGATGGCCTACCGGAAGTTTGGACAATCCGGTGTGCCCTGAGAACGAGATATGTGCAGCTCCTATCAGGATTTGTCGGCACATTCGGGCGGCTTTGCTGGTCTTGTTTTACCATTGTCGAAATGTCTTGTAAACCAGGATTCCGAGACTGATCGGGTCTTCCTGGGAGAAGGAATATCCTTCGTTGATCGCGAGAGCTTATCATGGGCTAAGTTGGGACACCCCTGCAGGGTATAAACTTTCAAGAGCCGTGCCCGTGGTTATGTGGCAGATGGGAATTTGTTAATGTCCGGTTGTAGATAACTTGACACCAGATCCGAATTAAAACGCATCCGTGTGTGTAGCCGTGATGGTCTCTTTTCGGCGGAGTCCGGGAAGTGAACACAGTCTTGGGTTATGTTTGACGTAAGTAGGAGTTCAGGATCACCTCTTGATCATTGCTAGCCGACGACCATTCCGTTTGCTCTCTTCTCGCTCTTATTTGCGTATGTTAGCCACCATACTTGCTTAGCCACTGCTGCAACCTCACCACTTTACCCCTTCCTTTCCCATTAAGCTTTGCTAGTCTTGATACCCATGGTAATGGGATTGCTGAGTCCTCGTGGCTCACAGATTACTACAACAACAGTTGTAGGTACAGGTTATGCGATGATCATGACACGAGAGCGATGTTTGCTTGTTTTGGAGTTCTTCTTCTGCTTCTTCTTCGTTCAAGGGGTAGGTTCCAGGTCGGCAGCCGTGGATGTCGTTTGAGCTTCTGTTTGTGTTTCATCCGTAGTCGGATGTTGATCTTATGTATTTTGTATTGATGTATTCGTGTGACATTGTATGTCTTATGTATGTATCCCCATCTATTATGTAATGTTGATGTAATGATATCCACCTTGCAAAAGCATCTTCAAGATGAGCTTCTATTCTTGGTGGGACCTTCGAGTTCCTTTAGGATAGGGTCGCATCTTGGGCGTGACAGAAACCCATGCCTTTTCCTCCAAAACCATCCAAGAAAAAGGATGATGAGGATTTTGAGCGCTTTGCTGAAATGATTAGACCCATCTTTTTGTGTATGCGATTAACTGATGTGCTCAAAACAAATCCTTATGCTAAGTATATGAAGGATATCATTACTAATAAAAGAAAGATACCTGAAGCTGAAATTTCCACCATGCTTGCTAATTATACTTTTAAGGGTGGAATACCAAAGAAACTTGGAGATCCAGGAGTACCTACTATACCATGCTCCATTAAGAGAAATTATGTTAAAACTGCTTTATGTGATCTTGGAGCCGGTGTCAGTGTTATGCCTCTCTCTTTATATCATAGACTTGACTTGAATAAGTTGACACCTACTAAAATATCTTTGCAAATGGCTGATAAATCAACGGCTATACCTGTCGGTATTTGTGAGGATGTGCCTATTGTAGTTGCGAGCATTACTATTTTAACGGACTTTGTTATTCTCGATATTCCCGAGGATGATAGTATGTCTATTATTCTTGGAAGACCTTTCCTTAATACTGTAGGGCTGTTATTGATTGCAACAAAGGCAATGTCACTTTTCATGTTAATGGCAATGAGCACACGGTACACTTTCTGAGGAAACAACCTCAAGTTTATAGTATCAACTCTATTGGAAAATTTCCATCGATTATATTTGGAGGTTTTGAATTTCCTCTCCCTACTGTCAAGAAAAAGTATGATATTCTTATTGTTGGGGATTTTCATATCTCCGTTGAGGTAACTTAGTGTTATTCGAAATTTCTCCGGTTCCGTGTTATTCGGAATGAGTTTGTTAACAAGACTTGATCAACCTTGTTAGTGGGTTCATTTTGATGATCATGAGATGGATGAAACTAGAAGCACAACCTTCTATACCCCCTTTTTATTTTTTTTGTTATTTAGTAGAAATAAAGTAAAATAGTATTTTTTTGTCTGTTTCCTGACTTATCCGTGCAATATAAAAATATCCCGAAAATAAAAGTCCTCAGAATGCCATGCCAATTTAATATGATTTTTTCGGGAATATTTGAGGATTTACTGTGCAAAAATTACCGCGGGGGGAGCTGCCACCTGGCCACGAGGGTGGAGGGCGCGCCCTACCCCCCTGGGCGCGCTCCCTGCCTCGTGGGCCCACGGTGGCCCTCCTCCACTTATCCCTGCACCCATCTTCTTCCTCTGCCTCACACAAACACGAAAAACCAACTCAAGCACGAGTTCCAGCCCCCGTTGCTGTGATTTTCGATCTCCTTGCTCAAAGCACCTCTTGTAAAACTGCTTGGGGAGATTGTTCCTTGGTATGTGACTCCTCCATTGGTCCAATTAGTTTTTGTTCTAGTGCTTTATTCATTGCAAATTTGTGCTGCATAGATGACCATGTTCATGAGCTTGCATGACAAATTTATATGGTTCCAAGTAGTTCCAATGCTTTATATAGTCTCTAGGCACTTATGGGAGTTGTTGCTATCAATTTTATTGAAATTGGTTCACTTTTATTCGAAGTTACTAAAAATTTCAGATTGTTTCAGAAATAATGAAGAGACTTTTGAGGGGCTCGTCGAGCCGAAGCTCTAAGGAAAAACAAAAGGAAGAAGAGCAGAAGCCCAAATTTAATTTGCCTCGCACCGCGGAGGTCCGGCCGTGTGAATGGCCTTCCGATGACTTCTTGAGGAGAGCCGGGATTATGAAGATTTCTATTTATTGATTGAGAATGCTGGCCTCACCGACTTCCTCCACGACCAACGTCATTAGTATCTCTTACTCACAAATACTTTTGTGCAAAACTTCTACTTTTTCCCTAAGAAATCACCTCCAACAGTAGAGTTTCATTTATATGACGTTGTTAAAGAAATGACATTAGCTGAATTCTGCGAGGTTTGCAGAATACCCTTTGAGGGCACCTTAGATGAACCCCACCGTAATGAAGTAGAAGCTTTTGTTAACACTATCACTGTGGGAGAAACTAGGAAGGTTACTGATGCAAGGATCACTAGCATACATTTTCCCGTTTTACGCTACTTTGCCTTATTTGCTAGTCGTTGCTTGATTGGACGCGGGAACTGTGGGAACCTTAGTATTCCTGATATTATTATTTTGTCCATGGTTTATACCGCAATAACTCTGTTAGTATGGGTGGAATTGTTGCTAGACGGTTAAGTCTGAACCGTACTAAGGGCCCCATCTTTGGAGGCATTTATGCTTCACGCCTAGATGAACATTTTGAAATACCTATTAGGCATGAGTAGAAAGAAGAAACAGCGCTGCCCCGTGCTTATTTAGATTATAAGAGTATGATAGCGCATGACTTTCTTGTTAAGAGTCGCGAAGGGGAGCTCAAATACAAATTATACTTTGATAAACATCACCCTGAGACTTTTACTTTGCCTGCCCCTTCTTTGTTTAACTTATCTGCAGGTCCTAACATCATTCCGTGGTCGGCTGTTCAAGCCTATCGGAATCCTACACCAGCCCAGGAACCGGAGCCACAAGATGAGCCTCCACGACTATCTGCTTATTCTTGGGATCCAGAGGAGGTTGCCAGCCAGTGGAAGCCGGAGCCTTCTTCGTCGCAGTATGACCCCAGCTTCACCTACGGGTATCCGCCAGGTTATCCCTGGCAATAGACCAACTTAGGCCAAAAGCCTAAGCTTGGGGGAGTACGTATTTCCCACCAACATTACATTCATGTTCACACACACTCATTGCTAGATGTCGGTGCTCATACTCTGTCACTGTAATATCCATGCTAGTTTACTTTCTTTTTCCTGCTTTCTTCTTGTGTGTTTAATAAACCTTAAGAAAAAACAAAAAAATTAGTAGTAGTTTAATTCTTTACTTGTAGTAGAAATTAAAAAGAAAAACCCAAAAATATTTCCCATTCTTCTTTTGCTTGTTGGGAGCTTTCCCGTGTAAATAGTTTATTTTATTTTCTTTCCTTTGGGGGTCGAGAAGACTTTATTGAAAATGCTTAGTGGCTCTTATATGCATGATTGTTTATTTAACTTAGAGCCCATATTACTTGTCTTCTCTCTTGAGTTGAATGCTTGCAGATTCCAGCTTAGTCCAATGCACGTGTACTCTTATTATTATACACATCATTCGGTCGTGCAAGTGAAAGGCAATAATGATGATATATGATGGACTTATTGGGATGAGAAAAGCTGGTATGAACTCGACCTCTCTTGTTTTTGTAAATATGATGATTCATCGTTTCTGAGTCAGCTATTATGAAGTCAACATATTTGCAATGACATTTAGAGATTATAGTTGTTTGTGCCATGCTTGATTAGCTATGAGTTATAATGGTTTACCTTGCATGCCAACATGCTATTAGAATGATTATGATGTGGTATGATGGGATGGTATCCTCCTTTAAATGAATTGAGTGACTCGACTTGGCACATGTTCACGCATGTAGTTGAATCAAATCAACATAGCCTTCATGATATTTATGTTCATGGTGGATTATATCCTACTCATGCTTGTATTCAGTGTAAATGAATTTTAATGCATGTTTACGACTATTGTCGCTCTCTCAGTTGGTCGCTTCCCAGTCTTTTGCTAGCCTTCACCTGTACTAAGCGGGAATACTGCTTGTGCATCCAAACTCATTAAACCCCAAAGTTATTGTTGGAAATATGCCCTAGAGACAATAATAAATTAGTTATTATTATATTTCCTTGTTCATCATAATCGTTTATTATTCATGCTATAATTGTATTGATAGGAAACTCAGATACATGTGTGGATACATAGACAACACCATGTCCCTAGTAAGCCTCTAATTGACTAGCTCGTTGATCAATAGATGGTTACGGTTTCCTGACCATGGACATTGGATGTCGTTGATAACGGGATCACATCATTAGGAGAATGATGTGATGGACAAGACCCAATCCTAAGCCTAGCACAAAGATCGCAGTTCGTATGCTAAAGCTTTTCTAATGTCAAGTATCATTTCCTTAGACCATGAGATTGTGCAACTCCCGGATACCGTAGGAATGCTTTGGGTGTACCAAACGTCACAACGTAACAGGGTGGCTATAAAGGTGCACTACAGGTATCTCCGAAAGTATCTGTTGGGTTGGCACGAATCGAGACTGGGATTTGTCACTCCGTGTAAACGGAGAGGTATCTCTGGGCCCACTCGGTAGGACATCATCATAATGTGCACAATGTGACCAAGGGGTTGATCATGGGATGATGTGTTATGGAACGAGTAAAGAGAATTGCCGGTAACGAGATTGAACAAGGTATCGGTATACCGACGATCGAATCTCGGGCAAGTACAATACCGTTAGACAAAGGGAATTGTATATGGGATCGATTGAGTCCTTGACATCGTGGTTCATCCGATGAGATCATCGTGGAACATGTGGGAGCCAACATGGGTATCCAGATCCCGCTGTTGGTTATTGACCGGAGAACGTCTCGGTCATGTCTACATGTCTCCCGAACCCGTAGGGTCTACACACTTAAGGTTCGATGACGCTAGGTTTATAAAGGAAGTTTGTATGTGGTTACTGAATGTTGTTCGGAGTCCCGAATGAGATCCTGGACATCACGAGGAGTTCCGAAATGGTCCGGAGGTAAAGATTTATATATGGAAAGTTGTTGTTCGGGTTCCGGAAAAAGTTCGGGTTTTTTCGGTATTGTACCGGGAAGCTTCCAGAAGGTTCCGGAGGATTCCGGAGGGGTCCGGAGGTCCGGAAATTGTTCCACCACGTCCAATACAGTAGCATGGGCTGTAGGGGGGCGCCCTAGCCTTAATGGGCCAGGGGCACCAGCCCCCCAAGGCCCATTCGCATGGGAAGGGGGAAACCCTAAGGGGGAGGGCCTCCACTTGACTTGGGAGGCACTCCTCCCCCCTTGGCCACCGCCCCAACCCTAGATGGGATCTAGGGGGGCCGGCCCCCTCTTCCCCCCACCTATAAATAGTGGAGGGGTGGGAGGGCAGCCGCACCACAAGTTCTGGCGCAGCCCTCCCCCTCTCCCAAGTACTCCTCCTCTCCCGCGGTGCTTGGCGAAGCCCTGCAGGATTGCCACGCTCCTCCACCACCACCACGCCGTTTTGCTGCTGCTGGATGGAGTCTTCCTCAACCTCTCCCTCTCTCTTTGCCGGATCAAGGCATGGGAGATGTCACCGGGCTGTACGTGTGTTGAACGCGGAGGTGTCGTTCGTTCGGCACTAGGATCTCCGGTGATTTGGATCACGACGAGTACGACTCCTTCAACCCCGTTCTCTTGAACGCTTCCGCTTAGCGATCTACAATGGTATGTAGATGCACTCTCCTTCCCCTCGTTGCTGGTTTCTCCATAGATAGATCTTGGTGACACGTAGGAAAATTTTGAATTTCTGCTACGTTCCCCAACAGTGGCATCATGAGCTAGGTCTATTGCGTAGATTCTTTGCACAAGTAGAACACAAAGTAGTTGTGGGCGTTGATTTTGTTCAATATGCTTACCGTTACTAGTCCAATCATGATTTGGCGGCATTGTGGGATGAAGCGTCCCGGACCGACCTTACACGTACACTTACGTGAGACAGGTTCCACCGACTGATATGCACTTGTTGCATAAGGTGGCTAGCGGGTGCCAGTCTCTCCCACTTTAGTTGGATCTGATTCGATGAAAAGGGTCCTTATGAAGGGTAAATAGAAATTGGCATATCACGTTGTGGCTTTTGCGTAGGTAAGAAACGTTCTTGCTAGAAACCCATAGCAGCCACATAAAACATGCAAACAACAATTAGAGGACGTCTAACTTGTTTTTGCAGGGTATGCTATGTGATGTGATATGGCCAAGAAGAATGTGATATGTGATGTATGAGATTGATCATGTTCTTGTAATAGGAATCACGACTTGCATGTCGATGAGTATGACAACCGGCAGGAGCCATAGGAGTTGTCTTAATTTATTGTATGACCTGCGTGTCATTAAACAACGCCATGTAATTACTTTACTTTATTGCTAACCGGTAGCCATAGTAGTAGAAGTAATAGTTGGCGAGACAACTTCATGAAGACACGATGATGGAGATCATGATGATGGAGATCATGGTGTCATGCCGGTGACGATGATGATCATGGAGCCCCGAAGATGGAGATCAAAAGGAGCAAAATGATATTGGCCATATCATGTCACTATTTGATTGCATGTGATGTTTATCATGTTTATGCATCTTATTTGCTTAGAACGACGGTAGTAAATAAGATGATCCCTCATTAAAATTTCAAGAAAGTGTTCCCCCTAACTGTGCACCGTTGCGAAAGTTCGTCGTTTTGAAGCACCACGTGATGATCGGGTGTGATAGATTCTTATGTTCACATACAACGGGTGTAAGCCAGATTTACACACGTGAAACACTTAGGTTGACTTGATGAGCCTAGCATGTACAGACATGGCCTCGGAACACAAGAGACCGAAAGGTCGAGCATGAGTCGTATAGTAGATACGATCAACATGAAGATGTTCACCGATGATGACTAGTCCGTCTCACGTGATGATCGGACACGGCCTAGTTGACTCGGATCATGTAATCACTTAGATGACTAGAGGGATGTCTATCTGAGTGGGAGTTCATAAGATGAACTTAATTATCCTGAACATAGTCAAAAGATCTTTGCAATTATGTCGTAAGCTCGCACTTTAGTTCCACTGTTTAGATATGTTCCTAGAGAAAATATAGTTGAAAGTTGACAGTAGCGATTATGCGGACAGTAGAAAGCTTATGTCCTTAATGCACTGCTCAGTGTGCTGAACCCCAAACGTCGTCTGTGGATGTTGCGAACATCGGACATACACGTTTTGATAACTACGTGATAGTTCAGTTAAACGGTTTAGAGTTGAGGCATCAAGAGATATAAGACCTCCGACGAGTCTCTTAGCCTGCAAACTAAAGGAGAAAAGCTCAATCGTTGAGCTTGTGCTCAGATTGTCTGAGTACAACAATCACTTGAATCGAGTGGGAGTTGATCTTCCAGATGAGATAGTAATGTTTCTCCAAAGTCATTGCCACCAAGCTGCTAGAGCTTCGTGATGAACTATAACATATCAAGGATAGATATGATGATCCTTGAGGTATTCGCGATGTTTGACACCGCAAAAGTAGAAATCAAGAAGGAGCATCAATTGTTGATGGTTGGTGAAACCACTAGTTTCAAGAAGGGCAAGGGCAAGAAGGGATACTTCATAAAACGGCAAATCAGCTGCTGCTCTAGTGAAGAAACCCAAGGTTGAACCCAAACCCGAGACTAAGTGCTTCTGTAATAAGGGGAACAACCACTGGAGCAGAATTACCCTAGATACTTGATAGATAAGAAGGCTGGCAAGGTCAATAGAAGTATATTGGATATACATTATGTTAATGTGTACTTTACTAGTACTCCTAGTAGCACCAGGGTATTAGATACCGGTTCGGTTACTAAGTGTTAGTAACTCGAAATAAAAGAGCTATGGAATAAACGGAGCCTAGCTAAAGGTGAGCTGACGATATGTGTTGGAAGTGTTTCCAAGTTTGATATGATCAAACATCGCACGCTCCCTCTACCATCAAGATTAGTTTTAAACCTGAATAATTGTCATTTGGTGTTTGCGTTGAGCATAGACATGATTGAATTAGGTCTATCGCAATACGGTTATTCATTTAAGGAGAATAATGGTTACTCTATTTATTTGAATAATACCTTCAATGGTCTTGCACCTAAAGGAATGGTTTATTGAATCTCGATCGTAGTGATAGACATTTTCATGCCAAAAGATATAAGATAGTAACGATAGTACCACTTACTTGTGGCACTGCCATGTAAGTCATATTGGTATAAAACGCATGAAGAAGCTCCATATTGATGGATCTTTGGACTCACTCGTTTTTGAAAAGTTTGAGACATGTGAACCATGTCTATTGGTGTATACGCATGAAGAAACTCCATGCAGATGGATCGTTTGGACTCACTTGATTTTGAATCACTTGAGATATGCAAATCATACCACATGGGCAAGATGACTGAAAAGCCTCGTTTTCAGTAAGATGGAACAAGATAGCAACTTGTTGGAAGTAACACATTTTTGATGTGTGCAGTCCAATGAGTGCTAAGGCATGCAGTGAATATCGTTATGTTCTTACTTCACAGATGATTCGAGTAGATGTTGAGTATATTTACTTGATGAAACACAAGTCTGAATTATTGAATGGTTCAAGTAATTTCAGAGTGAAGTTGAAGATCATCGTGACAAGAGGATAAAATGTCTATGATATGATCATAGAGATGAGTGTCTGAGTTACGAGCTTTGGCACGCAATTAAGACATTGTGGAAATTGTTTCACAATTAATACCGCCTGGAACACCATAGTTTGATGGTGTGTCCGAACATCATAGTTGCACCCTATTGGATATGGTGCGTACCATGATGTCTCTTATCGAATTACCACTATCATTTATGGGTTAGGCATTAGAGACAACCACATTCACTTTAAATAGGGCACCACGTAATTCCGTTGAGATGACACCGTATGAACTATGGTTTTAGAGAAACCTAAGCTATCATTTCTTAAAGGTTTGGGGCTGCGACGCTTATGTGAAAAAGTTTCAGGTTGATAAGCTTGAACCCAAAGCGGATAAAATGCATCTTCATAGGACACCCAAAACAGTTGGGTATACCTCCTAATTCAGATCCGAAAGCAATAGGGATTGTTTCTTGAATCGGGTCCTTTCTTGAGGAAAAGTTTGTCTCGGAAAGTTGAGTGGGAGGATGGTGGAGACTTGATGATGTTATTGAACTTTCACTTCAACTAGTGTGTGGCATGGCACAGGAAGTTGTTCCTGCAGCGCCTACACCAATTGAAGTAGAAGCTTATGATAGTGATCATGAAGTTTTGGATCAAGTCACTACCGTACCTCGTAGGGTGACAAGGATGCGTACTACTTCAGAGTGGTACAGTAATCCTGTCTTGAAGGTCATGTTGCTAGACAACAATGAACCTACGACCTATGGAGAAGCAATGGTGGGCCCAAATTCCAACAAATGGTTAGAAGCCATGAAATCCGAGATAGGATCCATGTATCAGAACAAAGCATGGACTTTGGTGGATTTGCCCGATGATCGGCAAGCCATTGAGATAAATGGATCTTTAAGAAGAAGACGGACGTGGACGGTGATGTCACCGTCTATGAAGCTCGACTTGTGGCGAAGAGTTTTTCACAAGTTCAAGGAGTTGACTACGATGAGATTTTCTCATCCGTAGCGATGCTTAAGTCCGTCGGAATCATGTTAGCATTAGCTGCATTTATGAAATCTGGCAGATGGATGTCAAAACGAGTTTCCTTACCAGTCTTCGTAAGGAAAGGTTGTATGTGATACAATCAGAAAGTTTTTGTCGATCCTAAGGATGCTAAAAGGTATGCTGGCTCCAGCGATCCTTCTAATGACTGGAGTAAGCATCTCGGAGTTGGAATGTACGTTTTGATGAGATGATCAAAGATTTTGGGTTTATACAAAAGTTTATGAGAAACTTGTGGGAGCACTATAGAATTTCTGATGAGTATATGTTATTGACATATTGTTGATCAGAAATGATGTAGAATTTCTAGAAAGCATATAGGGCTATTTGAAAAGTGTTTTTCAATGGAAAACCTGGATTAAGCTACTTGAACATTGAGCATCAAGATCTATAATGATAGATCAAAAACGCTTAATGGTACTTTCAAAATGAGCACATACCTTGACATGATCTTGAAGGTGTTCAAGATGGATCAGTCAAAGAAGGAGTTCTTGCCTGAGTTGTAAGGTATGAAGTTAAGACTTAAAGCTCGACCACGACAGAAAAGAGAGAAAGGACGAAGGTCGTCCCCTATGCTTTAGACATAGGCTCTACAGTATGCTATGCTGTGTAACGCACCGGAAGTGTGCCTTGCCATGAGTCAGTCAAGGGGTAAAAGAATGATCCAGGAATGGATCATTGGACAGCGGTCAAAAAAAATTGTCCTTGGAGTAAATAAGGACATGTTTCTCGATTATGGAGGTGATAAAGAGTTCGGCATAAAGGGTTACGTCGATGCAAGCTTTAACACCTATCCGAGTGACTCTGAGTAGCAAACCGGATACGTATAGTGGAGTGACCATTCGGAATAGCTCCAAGTGGAGGGTGGAAGCAGCATTTACAATATGACCTAGAGATTTGCGAAGTACATACGGATCTGAATGTTGCAGACCCGTTAACTAAAACCTCTCTCACAAGCAAAACATGATCAAACCCCAGAACTCATTGAGTCTTAATCACATGATGATGTGAACTAGTTTAATGACACTAGTAAACTCTTTGGATGTTGGCCACATGGCGATGTGACCTGTGAGTGTTAATCACATGGCGATGTGAACTAGATTATTGACTCTAGTGCAAGTGGGAGACTGTTGGAAATATGCCCTAGAGACAATAATAAATTAGTTATTATTATATTTCCTTGTTCATGATAATCGTTTATTATTCATGCTATAATTGTATTGATAGGAAACTCAGATACATGTGTGGATACATAGACAACACCATGTCCCTAGTAAGCCTCTAATTGACTAGCTCGTTGATCAATAGATGGTTACGGTTTCCTGACCATGGACATTGGATGTCGTTGATAACGGGATGACATCATTAGGAGAATGATGTGATGGACAAGACCCAATCCTAAGCCTAGCACAAAGATCGTAGTTCGTATGCTAAAGCTTTTCTAATGTCAAGTATCATTTCCTTAGACCATGAGATTGTGCAACTCCCGGATACCGTAGGAATGCTTTGGGTGTACCAAACGTCACAACATAACTGGGTGGCTATAAAGGTGCACTACAGGTATCTCCGAAAGTATCTGTTGGGTTGGCACGAATCGAGACTGGGATTTGTCACTCCGTGTAAACGGAGAGGTATCTCTGGGCCTACTCGGTAGGACATCATCATAATGTGCACAATGTGACCAAGGGGTTGATCACGGGATGATGTGTTACGGAACGAGTAAAGAGACTTGCCGGTAACGAGATTAAACAAGGTATCGGTATATCGACGATCGAATCTCGGGCAAGTACAATACCGTTAGACAAAGGGAATTGTATACGGGATCGATTGAGTCCTTGACATCGTGGTTCATCCGATGAGATCATCGTGGAACATGTGGGAGCCAACATGGGTATCCAGATCCCGCTGTTGGTTATTGACCGGAGAACGTCTCGGTCATGTCTACATGTCTCCCGAACCCGTAGGGTCTACACACTTAAGGTTCGATGACGCTATGGTTATAAAGGAAGTTTGTATGTGGTTACCGAATGTTGTTCGGAGTCCCGGATGAGATCCTGGACGTCACGAGGAGTTCCGGAATGGTCCGGAGGTAAAGATTTATATATGGAAAGTTGTTGTTCGGGTTCCGGAAAAAGTTTGGATTTTTTCGGTATTGTACCGGGAAGCTTCCAGAAGGTTCTGGAGGATTCCGGAGGGGTCCGGAGGTCCGGAAATTGTTCCACCACGTCCAATACAGTAGAATGGGCTGTAGGGGGGCGCCCTAGCCTTAATGGGCCAGGGGCACCAGCCCCCCCAAGGCCCATGCGCATGGGAAGGGGGAAACCCTAAGGGGGAGGGCCTCCACTTGACTTAGGAGGCACTCCTCCCCCCCTTGGCCGCCGCCCCAACCCTAGATGGGATCTAGGGGGGCCAGCCCCCTCTTCCCCCCACCTATAAATAGTGTAGGGGTGGGAGGGCAGCCGCACCACAAGTTCTGGCGCAGCCCTCCCCCTCTCCCAAGTACTCCTCCTCTCCCGCGGTGCTTGGCGAAGCCCTGCAGGATTGCCACGCTCCTCCACCACCACCACGCTGTTGTGCTGCTGCTGGATGGAGTCTTCCTCAACCTCTCCCTCTCTCCTTGCTGGATCAAGGCATGGGAGACGTCACCGGGCTGTACGTGTGTTGAACGCGGAGGTGCCGTCCATTCGCCACTAGGATCTCCGGTGATTTGGATCACGACGAGTACGACTCCTTCAACCCCGTTCTCTTGAACGCTTCCGCTTAGCGATCTACAAGGGTATGTAGATGCACTCTCCTTCCCCTCGTTGCTGGTTTCTCCATAGATAGATCTTGGTGACACGTAGGAAAATTTTGAATTTCTGCTACGTTCCCCAACAGTTATTCCTTATGAGTCCACTATACCTACCTATATGCGGTATTTACCTGCCGTTCCAAGTAAATTTGTATGTGCCAAACTCTAAACCTTCAAATAAACATTCTGTTTTGCATGCTCGAATAGCTCATATGTCAACTAGAGCTTCCCTTATCTTCCGTGTTAGGCGGGTTATTCTCAAGAGGAGTGGACTCCGCTCCTCATTCACGAGAAAATGGCTAGTAATCAGGATTCCCAGTCCCATGCTTTATGCAAACTAAATCAAAATAACTGCAAACAAAACTCCCCCTGGGACCCGTTGAATGTTGGAGGCACTCGTTGTTTTGAGCAAGCCATGGATTGATGCTTGTGGAGGAGGGGGAGTATAAGCTTTACCATTTTGTTTGGAAACCGCCTATAATCTGTTTAGCATGGAAGATATCGTCGTCTTTTAGTTGTTATGTTGACAATGAAAGTATGCCGCTCAAAATATAATTTATCTCTATTTCAAAACCGAGCTCTGGCACCTCTACAAATCCCTGCTTCCCTCTGCGAAGGGCCTATCCATTTACTATTATGTTGAGTCATCACCCTTCTTATTAAAAAGCACCCGCTGGAGAGCATGTCGTTTGCATTCATTATAATTGGTTTATATTGGGTATGACTTGACTGGATCTCTTTTACCATGAATTATAATGTTTAGTCAGTGCTTGATCTTTAAAGGTGCTCTGCATTTATGTTTTGCGGTCTCAGAAAGGGCTAGCAAGATACCATTTTGTTATACCATGTTATGATTATTTTGAGAAAGTGTTGTCATCCGAGTTTTATTATTATGGCTAGCTAGCTGATTATGCTATTGATATGAGTAATTCTGAGACCTACGTGTTATTGTTAGTATGGTTAGTTCATAATATTTGCTGAAACTTGAATGCTGGCTTTTCATGTTTACAACAACAAGAGCAAACAGAGTTTGTAAAAGTTTTTATTTTTCTCTTTAAGTTTTCAACTGAATTGCTTGAGGACAAGCAAGGGTTTAAGCTTGGGGGAGTTGATACGTCTCCGTCGTATCTACTTTTCCAAACACTTTTGCCCTTGTTTTGGACTCTAACTTGTATGATTTGAATGGAACTAACCCGGACTGACGCTGTTTTCAGCAGAATTGCCATGGTGTTGTTTTATGTGCAGAAAATAAAAGTTTTCGGAATGACCTGAAACTCCACGGAACATCTTAGAAAAAACAATAAAAAATCCTCGCCAAAGGTGAAGACCAGAGGGCCCACACCCTGTCCACGAGGGTGGGGGACGCCCCCCTGGGCGCGCCCCCCTACCTCGTGGGCCCCCTGGTGGCCCTCCTGAAGGAAATATGCCCTAGAGGCAATAATAAAGTTATTATTTATTTCCTTATTTCATGATAAATGTTTATTATTCATGCTAGAATTGTATTAACCGGAAACGTAATACATGTGTGAATACATAGACAAACATAGTGTCACTAGTATGCCTCTACTTGACTAGCTCGTGAATCAAAGATGGTTAAGTTTCCTAGCCATAGACATGAGTTGTCATTTGATTAACGAGATCACATCATTAGGAGAATGATGTGATTGACTTGACCCATTCCGTTAGCTTAGCACTTTATCGTTTAGTATGTTGCTATTGCCTTCTTCATGACTTATACATGTTCCTGTAACTATGAGATTATGCAACTCCCGTTTACCGGAGGAACACTTTGGGTGCTACCAAACGTCACAATGTAACTGGGTGATTATAAAGGATTACTACAGGTGTCTCCAAAGGTACATGTTGGGTTGGCGTATTTCGAGATTAGGTTTTGTCACTCCCATTGTTGGACAGGTATCTCTGGGCCCTCTCGGTAATGCACATCACTATTGTTGGGGAACGCAGTAATTTCAAAAAAATTCCTACGCACATGCAAGATCATGGTGATGACATAGCAACGAGAGGGGAGAGTGTTGTCCATGTACCCTCGTAGACCGTAAGCGGAAGCGTTATGACAACGCGGTTGATGTAGTCGTACGTCTTCACGATCCGACCGATCCAAGCACCGAACGTACGGCACCTCCGAGTTCAGCACACGTTCAGCTCGATGACGATCCCCGGGCTCCGATCCAGCAAAGCATCGGGGATGAGTTCTGTCAGCACGACGACGTGGTGACGATGATGATGTTCTACCGGCGCAGGGCTTCGCCTTAACTCCGTGACGATATGATCGAGGTGGAATATGGTGGAGGGGGGCACCGCACACGGCTAAGGAACGATCCGTAGATCAACTTGTGTGTCATGGGGTGCCCGCCCCGCCCCCGTATATAAAGGAGCAAGGGGGGAGGCCGGTGTCGTGGTTCTAAGTCTGACAGTAGAATAGGGGGTAGGTATGGAGAGGCAAGATCCTAGCTATGGAGCAGTTGTAAACACAAGGGATGTATGAGTTCAGGCCCTTCTCGGAGGAAGTAACAGCCCTACGTCTCGGAGCCCGGAGGCGGTCGACTGGATTATGAGTGTATGGATTACAAGGGTGCGAACCCCTTACACTGAGGAGGGGGGTGGCTTATATAGTGTCTGCCAGACCCCTCCGGCCCTCAGTTATGCAGGGTTTAAAGTACATTAAAGCTAGGCGTTACTGGTAACGCCTTACATAAAGTGTCCTAAATGCCATAAAGACTACTTAAATACAGACCGTTTGGATGCAGAGTGGCTCTTGATCTCCTGATGGTCGAGTGAGTCTTCATAGTCGAGTCCTTCGAGACCGTCGAGTGAAGTCCCTCTTGGTCAACTGGAATGCAGTTTCTTCTGAGGGTGTCCTTGGGAAGGGTACTTAGGACAGGTCTATGACCCTACCCTAGGTACATGACCTCATCATTAGCCCCCGAATGGATCGAGGTTTAAGTAAAGAAGGAGTTGATGATGTTTCCGACTCACTTTTATGTTCTGAACATGTATCATCTTGGACCAATAATCTTTTTGTTGATTACAACAACTTTTCTTTCAGTCGCCTTGATCCATTCTTTTCTCTCGTCGAGTGAACTTTTGAACTTAGTAATTTCCGAGCGACGGGTCGCAGGAAATCTCTCGTCTGACAGATTGATCTGCTGTTAGCGGATTTTGTGGGATCCGAATTTTGGGAAGCACGCGAAGCGGGGCGGACCGCGGCGCTCGGATGGGATAGGGCATAAATGCCTCGATTCCTGCGCCGTCTTTTTTGCCACGTATCGCGTATGCGCGACTGTTTCGGGATGTGATTGGATTGCCTGGGCCCACCTGTCATTCACTCAGAAGCGCCCTTATAAAATGCGCCCGGCGAGGGTTTTTGAACAGTACCTCCCCACTTCCCCGTCTGTCCTCTCCACCTTCTCCCATAGCGCCTGCTCTCGCCTCCGCCCAACCACTCCTCGTACGCTTCACCCGCAACAATGGTGAAGAAGAAGACGACGGCTCTGGAGCGCGCGAAGAAGGCGACGGCGACGGGGAAGGCGAAAGGGAGAGCGACCAGTCGGGGCGGATCCTCGTCAAGGTCCCGCCTGCCGCACGGTTGGGTTCAAGGGGATTGGATCCGCTCGACCATCACCGAGAAGGATCTCACTGAGATGGCCAACGAGGGTTTGATCCCCCACGGGGCAGCGAGGCTCCCGGGGAACGAGTGGCAACCACAACCGCAGGAGGGTGAGTGTGTTCTTCTGGCTACCCACGTCGACCGTGGGTTCTCCCTGCCTCCGAGTGTTTTCTTCCGTGGTTTCTTGAATTTCTTTGGGGTGCAACTCCACCATTTCAATCCAAATTCCATCGCCTACCTTGCTGCCTTCGTGTGAACTTCCTGGGCTGCCGACCGCACTGGGGTCTGTTTAAGCACATATTCACTTGTCGCTCACAGACAGTAAAAAGGCAAATCCAGATGATGATAGGACTAAGGTTATTCAGATGTGCGGGGGTCTTGGGATTCAAATGAGGAGCAAGAGTACTTTTCCGGCCATGACTCTTCCTGAGTCGGTCAGAGGGTGGCAGTCGACTTGGTTCTACTGTCAAGACGAGTTGACGCCGGGGCAGTCGACTGGTCTCCCTCCATTCTCCATGGACCGAGTGAACAAGCCCTCTTCTCTGAAGGTGCTCCCTGAGGAGAAAGCCCAAGTGAAGATGTTGATGGAGCGTGTAGTCCAGCTAGTTCGGGAAGGAGTGACGGGTATGGACCTTCTGGAGGTCTTCCTTAGGCGGCGCATCCAACCACTTCAGTACCGAGGCCATTGTATGTGGCTGTACCGTGGAACCGAGGATGAAACTCGGGTCCATCCAGAAGCAGTCGACGACGCCACACTGGAGAGGTGGATGGCCACGATCACAGGGAATAAAGACAATCCTCAAGGAGCCAGGAGGATTCCGCCACTCGACCATTCTTACACTCCAGACACGGTATGCCCACTTCATCCCCAATTGTAATCTTGCCATACTTATTCTGCTTTTGCTGCAAATTGGTCGATTGATCTTTATTTTGCTGTCTGTCAGGCCACCACCGAACTATACTCAATGCCCAATGGAGCACAGACGCCGACTGAAGAGGAGGAAGGAAGTGGGGGCGAAAGCCAGGAGGAGTGGGACTCGGATGCCGTTGATGATGATGATGATGATGATTCTGGTGAGGAGGAAGAAGAAGAGGAGGAGGAGGAAGTTGCACCTCCTCGCTCGGAAAGACGTTCGAAGCTGGCCCATGACCCTGCAACCGAACGTGGTAAGGGGGTCGCGACTGTCGCGCAGTGGACTAAGCGCCCTCGGACCACTTCTCCAGCGCCGACTGAGAAGGCTCTGAAGCAATCTCGAATGGCGCCATCGAAGCCGGCGAAGGTCTCGCCGAAGATGAAGGTGGCGATTCCCACCATATCAGGGTAAAAATGCTACTTGAGTCTTCTTGCTCTACATGAGTTTATTTTTGGTCGACTCATGAGTTAACCGAATGATTTTTGGAATTGCAGTGCTGCTACTTCTGATACCTCGGCCAGGGCTGACGATCATGAGATGGAAGACGCTGCTACCTCAAAACCTGGTATGACTTTCATAATCTCGTCTTCAGTCGATTGGCTCTTTGCCTCTGATCTTGATTCTTGTCTGTAGCTCTGTCCAATGTTGTTATTACCCTTCCTGACGACGACGATGAAGAACCACTAAGGCCAAGGAGGAACAAGAAAGCATCTGCTGGCAAGGTGACTCAGGGCGTGCCAGCCTCCGAGACATTGGTCGCGGAGGGAGAGAACATCACTCGGCCTACCGTGTCTTTTGCGGTACCGTTGACGAGTGCTCACCCTTCATCGTCGAGTGTTGCCCAGCCGTCACTTTTCTCGACCTATTTTGTTCCAGAAGACCAAGCCAGTGCTGCGAAAGAAGCAATACGCCAGGCGGGAGTCATGATGGAGCAAGTGAAGGCCATCCGAGAAGCAAGCCAGGCCGCCTATGACGCCAGCTCAGCTCTTCAGAGTAACGTTCAGGTCAGTCGGTCATCGCTTGTTCTGTTAGGATATGATATTTGAAAATTCTTCATTCTGAAATCCATAGTGATTGTCCTACACCCACTGGGTGTGTCGATTGAAATTCCGGTTTAGTGGGGGCACGTTGAGTGCACCCACTGGGTGTAGTCCCTGAGGCTATGGTGGACTGCTGGCAGTCGACCATAGGCTTTATAAGTTAAGTTTTTCCTTCATTCGACTCGGTTGAATGGGTTTCCCAAACCGGTGGGGGCATGCTGAGTGCACCCACTGGGTGTAGTCCCTGAGGCTATGGTGGACTGCTGGCAGTCGACCATAGGCTTTATAAGTTAAGTTTTTCCTTCATTCGACTCGGTCGAATGGGTTTCCCAAACCGGTGGGGGCACGCTGAGTGCACCCACTGGGTGTAGTCCCCGAGACTATGGTCGAATATTTGTATTCGACCGTAGTCTTAGAAACGTATGATTTTTCCTTAGTCACTCAAAAGTGAATTGTCTTTGACATTTTGTCGATTGGTCCTTCGTAGAAATCCTGCGACCTCGCGGCTCGTTACACTGAGTTGGAGAACAAACACATCCAGCTCGAGCTTGATCTGAAGCTGGCCCAGGAGAATTTATCGAAGGCGAAGGAGGAAGCTAAAGGTATGTTTGGTGAGGCCTCGATGAATGCCTTTGCCCCTCATTTGTTTCAAAGTCTGACCTTGCTGTAACTTTGCAGGCAAAGTGAAGGAGGCCCAGAAGAAGAAAGACCTTGAGTTAGCTGAGATGCAGAAAACAGCTTTAGAGAAGACCAAGCTCGCAGACGAGAAGTTGGCTTCGGTCACCAAGCTTGAAGAAGAGAACACCAATCTGAAAGCTGCTCTTGACGTTGCCAACAAGGAGGTCAGTTGACTGAAAAGTGATAAAATTGCCCTGAGTGACAAGGCCAGTGAGTTGGTGGGGAAGAAGAACGATCTGGAGGCTTATCTGGGCGGACTCGCCAAGAAGCTATTCCTCATGCTCGAAGGTAATCTTTTGAACCAAACAGGTATTTCTACTGTGATCTCTCTATTCGACTGTTGTCTTGACTCGGTGGTTGTGCTTGCAGAATTTTGCCAAAACTTTGAAGAGGAGACTGGTCGACTGGAGCCTAACCTAGACCCCATCAACTCTCCGGTGAATGATGAAGTCGCCATGAACGTGCTCCGACTCGAATCTCGTGTTGCTGCCGTCGTTGACTATCTCGCAAGGCTGAAGGTCGCCACTTTCCTCGACGCCACGCTCTGGCCCAGGGAGACGCTCCAGAATGACCTCGAGTCTCTGATGACTCGACTGAACACAGTCCCAGGCCGAGTGCAGGAGTGGAAGAAGTCTTCTGCCAGGTGTGGAGCAGATGTTGCTCTATCTCTGGCCCGAGTCCATTGCAAGGATGCACGAGAAGACAAGTTGGCGGCTCTTCGGGTGGCTAACACCAAGAAGCATGACTTCCGGTCTTTCATGGAGACCTTCATCGCCGCTGCCACTCGGATTGCTGATGGAATCGACCTTGACGAGTTTGTTGCACCTTCCAGCCCTCCACAGGAGGGGTAAAAAACTTCTTGAGCTCGACACTTTAAATTTGCCTCGGTATGCCGAGTGATTTTTGTAACCGACAAACCTTAACAGGCTTAGCGCCTGAGCACTTCAGTTCCGTTAGGTATTTATCCAAACTTGGATTCGACGTTTGAATATGTTTGCATTTGGTTTGAGATGTCTTTTGCAGGTTAAAGCGAGGCGCTTATTGCAATCGACTTGTTCCCTACTTCACTTAGGTTGGCGCTGGGCTGCAGCTAAGCCCCCGAGTGGGAGGTCTTCTCTCCACTCGGTAGGATTTTCAAAACTTAGGCGAGCACCGGGCTGCAGTTAAGCCCCCGAGTGGGAGGTCTGCTCTCCACTTGGTAGGATTTTCAAAACTTAGGCGAGCACTAGGCTGCAACTAAGCCCCCGAGTGGGAGGTGTGCTCTCCACTCGGTAGGATTTTCAAAACTTAGGCGAGCACTGGGCTGCAGCTAAGCCCCCGAGTGGGAGGTATGCTCTCCACCCGATAGGATTTTCAAAACTTAGGCGAGCACTGGGCTGCATCTAAGCCCCCAAGTGGGAGGTATGCTCTCCACTCAGTAGGATTTTCAAAACTTAGGCGAGCACTGGGCTGCAGCTAAGCCTCCGAGTGGGAGGTCTGCTCTCCACTCGGTAGGATTTTTATAACTTAGGTGAGCACTGGGCTGCAGCTAAGCCTCCGAGTGGGAGGTCTGCTCTCCACTCGGTAGGATTTTCACGTTGTACTTATGGCGTAGCTCGAAGGAGAAGGTCGCAGTCGACCTGCACCTCATCCTCCTTGCGGAGCGCATGTTGTACTTGTGGCATAGCTCGGAGGAGAGGGTCGCAGTCGACCTGCACCTCGTCCTCCTTGCGGAGCGCACGTTGTACTTGTGGCGTAGCTCGGAGGAGAGGGTCGCAGTCGACCTGCACCTCGTCTTCCTTGCAGAGCGCACGTTGTACTTGTGGCGTAGCTCGGAGGAGAGGGTCGCAGTCGACCTGCACCTCGTCTTCCTTGTGGAGCGCACGTTGAATTTGAACTTAGGCGAGTACTTGGACTGCAGCTAAGCCTCCGAGCGGGAGTCTGGCTCACCACTCGGTAGGATTTTATTGAAACTTAGGCGAAACGGATTCGCAGCTAAGCCCCCGAGTGGGAGGCTGGCTCATCACTCGGTAAGGATTTTTTTTTACAAACTTAGGCGAAACGGATTCGCAGCTAAGCTACCCACTGAGGGGGAAATTTTACTGAACAAAAAGTGACAAAAATCATTGGGGAAATTATGACACTATTATCTTGCAAAACATGAACTACAGAAGTACTTTTATTACAACTCATCCGAGTGAAAACTTAAGTGTAAAATGGGCGGAGTAACTCCGCGTTCCAAGATCGGGGCTCGTCGATTTTGTGCTCGACGTTGTAGAGATGGTACGCTCCGTTGTGGAGAACCTTGGTAACGATGAAGGGTCCTTCCCAAGAAGGAGCAAGCTTGTGTGGTTTCTGCTGATCCACTCGGAGAACCAAATCTCCTTCCTGGAAGGCTCGACTCTTCACGTTTTTGGCATGGAAGCGACGCAAGTCTTGTTGGTAGATGGTCGATCGGATCAGAGCCATCTCCCTTTCTTCTTCTAGGAGGTCGACTGCATCCTGCCGCGCTTGTTCTGCTTCAGCTTCGGAGTAAAGCTCAACTCGAGGAGCGTTGTGGAGTAGATCACTTGGTAAGACCGCCTCAGCTCCATAGACCAAGAAGAATGGAGTTCTTCCAGTCGACCGGTTAGGCGTGGTCCTTAGACCCCACAACACTGAGGGGAGTTCGTCGACCCATGCTCCAGCCGCATGCTTAAGGTCACGCATCAGTCGGGGTTTCAACCCTTTGAGGATCAAGCCGTTGGCCCACTCCGCTTGTCCATTCGACTGGGGATGGGCGACTGAAGCATAGTCGACTCGTGTGCCTTGAGATGTGCAGAACGCTCTGAATTCATCCGAGTCGAAGTTTGATCCATTGTCAGTGATGATGCTGTGTGGGACTCCATATCTGAATATCAGTTCTCTAATGAAGCTGACAGCAGTACCGGCGTCAAGGTTCTTGATGGGCTTAGCCTCAATCCACTTGGTGAACTTGTCGACTGCTACCAGTACATGTGTGAAACCGCTTCATCCTGTTCTCAAAGGACCAACCATATCCAAACCCCATACTGCAAAGGGCCAGACGAGTGGAATGGTCTTCAGAGCTGATGCAGGCTTGTGTGACATGTTGGAGTAAAATTGGCATCCTTCACACTTGTCGACTATTTCTTTTGCCATTTCATTCGCCCTTGGCCAATAAAATCCGGCTCGGTATGCTTTGGCCACAATGGTCCGAGAGGATGCATGATGGCCACAGGTCCCCGAGTGGATGTCATCAAGGATTATTCGACCTTCTTCTGGCGTTATGCACTTCTGACCAACTCCAGTCGCGCTCTCTCTGTACAATTGTCCTTTGATCACAGTAAAGGCCTTGGATCGACGGACGATCTGTCGAGCCTCTTCCTCGTCCTCTGGGAGCTCTTTTCTCAGGATATATGCGATTTATGGAACCGTCCAGTCGGGAGTGATCACTAAAGCCTCCATGACCAAGTCGACCACTGCTGGGACCTCAACCTCAGTCGGATCTGTGGCACTCTTGGGCTGCGGAGCTTCTTCGGTGAAAGGATCTTCTTTGACTGATGGAGTATGGATATGCTCCAAGAACACATCGCTGGGAATAGCTTCTCTCTTGGAACCTATCTTCGCCAAATCATCAGCCGCTTGATTCTTCAGTCGGGGTATATGATGGAGCTCTAACCCCTCAAACTTCTTTTCCAGCTTCCTCACTGCGTTGCAGTATCCAGTCATGGCTGGGCTTCTAACGTCGCACTCCTTCATCACTTGGTTGACCACCAAATCTGAGTCGCCATAAACCATAAGGCGACGGACGCCGAGTGAAATGGCCATGCGCAACCCATACAAAAGGGCCTCGTATTCTGCCTCATTGTTGGAGGAATCAAAGTGAATCTGGAGCACATATCTGAGCTTATCTCCTCTGGGGGAAACCAGGACAACCCCAGCACCGGAACCATTTAACATCTTAGAGCCATCAAAGAACATGGTCCAATGCTCCGAGTGAACTTGAGTCGGCTGCTGTTGTTCAATCCACTCGGCAAGGAAATCTGCTATTGCTTGGGACTTAATGGCTTTCTTTGCCTCAAACTTGATATCAAGGGGAAGGAGTTCAATTGCCCATTTCGCCACTCGACCAGTTGCATCTCTGTTGTGCAGAATCTCTGAAAGTGGAGCGTCGCTGACGACTGTAATGGAATGATCAGAGAAGTAATGAGCAACCTTCTTCGTGGTCATGTATATCCCATACACAAGCTTCTGATAATGAGGATATCTTTGCTTTGATGGAGTCAAAACTTCAGACAAATAGTACACTGGGCGCTGAACTTTGAAGGCTTTCCCTTCTTCTTCCCGCTCGACCGTAAGTACTGTACTGACGACTTGTCCCGTGGCTGCAATATAAAGCAACAGAGGCTCTTTGCTGATTGGAACAACAGCACCGGCTGGGTGGAGAGCAGAGCTTTTAGCTCGGCAAACGCTGCATCAGCTTCTGGAGTCCACTCGAACTTGTCTGCCTTCTTCATCAGTCGGTAAAGAGGCAATGCCTTTTCACTGAGTCGTGAGATGAATCGACTTAATGCGGCCAAGCATCCAGTAAGTTTCTGGACATCGTGCACCCGCACGGAGCGTTTCATTCGGAGTATAGTGCCGATTTTTTCTGGGTTAGCGTCGATTCCTCGTTCGGAAACGAGAAAACCGAGTAACTTTCCACCAGGAACTCCGAATGTGCACTTTGATGGATTGAGCTTGATATCATACCTCTTGAGGTTGGCAAATGTTTCGGCGAGGTCAGTCAGCAGGTCGGAACCCTTTCGCGACTTGACCACGATATCGTCCATGTACGCTTCCACATTCCGACTGATTTGAGTGAGCAAACACTTTTGAATCATTCACATGAATGTGGCTCCGGCATTCTTGAGGCCGAATGGCATGGTGATATAGCAGAAACACCTGAATGGAGTGATGAAAGCTGTTTTTATCTCATCGGGTCCGTACAGACGGATCTGATGGTACCCGGAATAAGCGTCTAGAAAAGACAATCTCTCGCATCCCGCAGTTGAGTCAACAATTTGATCGATGCGAGGGAGAGGAAAATGATCTTTCGGGCAGGCCCGATTGATGTGTTTGAAATCAATGCACATGCGGAGTGACTTGTCCTTCTTAGGAACCATGACGACATTGGCGAGCCACTCGGAGTGATATATCTCTCGGATAAATCCTACCGCCAATAGTCGAGCCACCTCCTCACCAATGGCTTTTCTCTTCTGGACGGCAGACCGTCGAAGATGTTCTTTGACTGGTTTTGTTGTTGAATCGACTCTAAGGCGATGCTCAGCCAGTCCCCTGGGAACACCCGGCATGTCAGCAGGCTTCCATGCAAAGATGTCCCAGTTCCCACGGAGGAACTGGATGAGCGCTTCTTCCTATTTAGGGTCGAGTGTTGTGGAGATATGGGTCGGAGCTGCATTGGGATCGGTCGGGTGAATGTGGACGGGCTTTGTCTCACCGGACGACTGAAACGCTGATTCGGTGGCAGGCTTCTTAGCCCGCAACAAATCATTCGGATCTGCATTTTTCTTGTATCCCTCTAGCTCGACTGTTGTCACCTGGGAGTCGGCAATTTTCGAGCCTTTCTGGAAACACTCTTTTGCTTTTTTCCGATCACTAGTGATAGTGATCACGCCTTTGGGGCCGGGCATCTTTAGCTTGAGGTACACGTAACATGGTCGAGCCATGAACCGTGCGTAAGCTGGTCTCCCCAAAATAGCGTGGTAAGCGCTCTGAAAGTCTACAACTTCAAACGTCAGCTTCTCTTTGCGGAAATGCTTCGAGTCACCGAACACCACGTCCAGAGCTATCTGACCAAGTGACTCAGCTTTCTTTCCAGGTATAACTCCATGAAAACTCATGTTGCTGGTGCTCAGTCGGGACATTGGAATGCCCATTCCTTTCAGCGTGTCCGCATACAATAAATTCAGTCCACTACCACCATCCATTAGCACCTTCGTCAGTCGAGTGCCTTCGACGATCGGGTCGACCACCAAAGCTTGCCTCCCAGGGGTGGCTATATGAGTCGGGTGATCGGACTGGTCAAATGTAATGGGAGTTTGGGACCATCTCAGATAACTTGGCGTCGCCGGGGCGACCATGTTCACCTCACGGTTGATAACCTTCAGTCGGCTCTTGCTTTCCACATCCGCAAAGATCATCAGAGTGGAGTTAACATGAGGATATCCTCCCTCACTGTCCTCCTTGTCTTCGGCTTTGTCCGACTCCTTTTCCTTGTCCTTGGGCTGTTTACCTTGGAACTGCTGGATCAGGAGCCTGCACTGCCAAGTGGTATGCTTCGGGTAAATGAAATTACCCTCTTCGTCTTTCTTCGTGTGGATGTGACACGGCAGATCCATCACGTCATTTCCTTCTTTATCCTTCACCTTCTTGGGGTTCCAGGATCCTTTGGGTTTTCCTTTGAACTTGCCCTGAGTCACGGCCAGAGCCTCTCCAGGAGCCGCTGGTTCGGCTTTCCGTTTCTGCTTTCGACCGGAGTTTCCTTTCTCCGACTGACTCGGCTTGTACTTGCCGCTCCGGAGTCGGTCCTCCTCTTCGCCGTTGGCGTACTTGGTAGCAATTTCCATCATCCGACTCAGGGTCATATCTCCGGTCCGACCAAACTTCAAACTTAATTCTCTGTTCTTAACACCATCCTTGAAGGCGCAGACTGCCTGATGATCAGACACGTTCTCCACGGTATGATGCAAAGTGATCCATCTCTGAATATACTCTCTTAAGGTCTCATTCGACTTCTGCACATAAACTTGCAGCTCTGTCAATCCAGCTGGTAGCTTGCAAGCTCCCTCAAATGTTCTGACGAACACTCAGGAAAGATCTTCCCAAGTGTAAATGCTGCTAGGAGTTAACTGATTCAACCACGCCCTGGCTGAACCTTCCAACATGAGTGGTAAATGCTTCATAGCCACTTCATCATTTCCGCCACCAATCTGCACTGCCACTCGGTAGTCTTCAAGCCAAGTTTCAGGCTCAGACTCACCGGTGAACTTGCTGACTCCAGTCGCCAACCTGAAGTTGGGGGGAATTACCGCGGCTCTGATAGCCCTGCTGAAACATTCCGGACCAGAAACATGCACTCGGCTGCTAGTGGGCGCATCTCTGTCATGGCCACCTCGATGAGCCCTGTTCCGATCGACTAAGCCTTGCACGATGATGGATCGCGCGTCAAAGCCTGGTTCCCTGGGGTCGACCGGAGCTCTTCGTCCCACACTGAGCTGGTGCCTGTCATCTTGCTGCCGATGAGCGTAAGACCCGCCCCTCGGGGGAGGAGTGGGCACTCGACGCCTATCATCACGATCGTATCGGTCACCATATTGGTCCCGTCGATTCTCGCGCCCTTCACGCCGCGAAGGCGATCTAGGGCTATGAGCCGACTGAACCGTATTCGCAGCAACGGATCGACTGTGAATCCTGTTGCGTGACTGCAACACGGCTGAATTCTGATCACCCGCTGCTCGGAGCAAATCTCTAATCTGCATCAAGCCTCTGCCAGCTCCGACTGAGAGGGCTGAATCGACGCCGCTATACGGGTTGCAGCTGCTAAATTCTGAATCGGGGTTCGATATACCTGAGTCGGCTGCGGGAAGAGTTGACGTCGACTGGAGTCGGGTACTCGTTGCCGCGCGCGCTCGTCGAGTGCTCGCTGGAGATTCTCCAGACGAGTGCGTTCGGCCAAGTTGGCCAAACGCACCTCCTCCAAGGCACGAGCCTCGGGTGTTTCTCCTGCGATGGGAGTATGCAGGGCATCCATGTTCCTGCGGCGAAGTTCTTCTCTTTGCAGGGAGTTAAGTGGCTCGGGTTGATATTCCTCATGGACATGAGCGGGGTCACCTCCACCGTCCACCCCGTCGTCGCGGGGGAAGCCGGGAGGGCTACGAGGCCTGTTGACCATCAAGACCTCCGCTACCGGATCGCTGCTATCGCACTCGGATGTGGTCTCTACGGAGCCAGTCGACAGATCGAACAGGCCGTAGAGAGATTCGTCGGGCTCGATTGCCGCGACTTGGGTGGTGGCCGACTGGCGGGCCACCACGTGCCTTACCCATCGTTGGAGCCTCGACCGACCAGAGCGCTTGCGCTGGCGGGAGATTGGGAGGGAGGACGACAGGGGAGTCGACCGATAGGGAGTCGACGGCTGCCGCAGCAGAACGCCGCGGACACACGCCCGAAAGTGCGTCGCCCCATGGACGGGGAGCGCGTCGATGTCGAGTGGAGCCTCCTGGAGCCAAGCGGAGTCGTCGACGATGAAGGTGAGCGCGCCGAGACGGATCTCGCGACCCTCGACCAAAAATCCACCAGGAACCATGACGAAGACAATCGGAACAATTGCAACTTCTCCAGAAATCGCTAAGACACCTGCCCCACGGTGGGCGCCAACTGTCGTGGTTCTAAGTCTGACAGTAGAATAGGGGGTAGGTATGGAGAGGCAAGATCCTAGCTATGGAGCAGTTGTAAACACAAGGGATGTACGAGTTCAGGCCCTTCTCGGAGGAAGCAACAGCCCTACGTCTCGGAGCCCGGAGGCGGTCGACTGGATTATGAGTGTATGGATTACAAGGGTGCGAACCCCTTACACTGAGGAGGGGGGTGGCTTATATAGTGTCTGCCACACCCCTCCGGCCCTCAGTTATGCAAGGTTTAAAGTACATTAAAGCTAGGCGTTACTGGTAACGCCTTACATAAAGTGTCCTAAATGCCATAAAGACTACTTAAATACAGACCGTTTGGATGCAGAGTGGCTCTTGATCTCCTGATGGTCGAGTGAGTCTTCATAGTCGAGTCCTTCGAGACCGTCGAGTGAAGTCCCTCTTGGTCGACTGGAATGCAGTTTCTTCTGAGGGTGTCCTTGAGAAGGGTACTTAGGACAGGTCTATGACCCTACCCTAGGTACATGACCTCATCAGCCGGACGGCCCTATAGGGCGCGCCAGGAGGAGGAGTCCTCCTCCTAGTAGGAGTAGGACTCCCCCTTTCCTACTCCTACTAGGAGGGGGAAAGGAAGGGGGAGAGGGAGAAGGAAAGGGGGGCGCTGCCCCCCCTCCTAGTCCAATTCGGACCAGAGGGGGAGGGGGCGTGCGGCCCACCCTGGCCGCCCCTCTCTCTCTCTACTAAGGCCCATGAGGCCCATTACTTCTCCCGGGGGGGGGGGGGGGGGGTTCCGGTAACCATCCTGCACTCCGGTTTTCTTCGAAATCACCCGGAACACTTCCGGTGTCCGAATATAGTCGTCCAATATATCGATCTTTATGTCTTGACCATTTCGAGACTCCTCGTCATGTCCGTGATCACATCCGGGACTTCGAACAAACTTCGGTACATCAAAACTTTTAAACTCATAATAAAACTGTCATCGTAACGTTAAGCGTGCGGACCCTACGGGTTCGAGAACTATGTAGACATGACCTAGAACTATTCTCGGTCAATAACCAATAGCGGAACCTGGATGCCCATATTGGTTCCTACATATTCTACGAAGATCTTTATCGGTCAAACCGCATAACAACATATGTTGTTCCCTTTGTCATCGGTATGTTACTTGCCCGAGATTTGATCGTCGGTATCCAATACCTAGTTCAATCTCGTTACCGGCAAGTCTCTTTACTCGTTACGTAATGCATCATTCCGTAACTAACTCATTAGCTACATTGCTTTCAAGGCTTATAGTGATGTGCATTGCCGAGAGGGCCCAGAGATACCTCTCCGACAATCGGAGTGACAAAACCTAATCTCGAAATACGCCAACCCAACATGTACCTTTGGAGACACCTGTAGTACTCCTTTATAATCACCCAGTTACGTTGTGACGTTTGGTAGTACCCAAAGTGTTCCTCTGGTAAACGGGAGTTGCATAATCTCATAGTTACAGGAACATGTATAAGTCATGAAGAAAGCAATAGCAATATACTAAACGATCAAGTGCTAGGCTAACGGAATGGGTCATGTCAATCACATCATTCTACTAATGATGTGATCCCGTTAATCAAATGACAACTCATGTCTATGGTTAGGAAACATAACCATCTTTGATTAATGAGCTAGTCAAGTAGAGGCATACTAGTGACATTAAGTTTGTCTATGTATTCACACATGTATCATGTTTCCGGTTAATACAATTCTAGCATGAATAATAAACATTTATCATGAAATAAGGAAATAAATAATAACTTTATTATTGCCTCTAGGGCATATTTCCTTCAGTCTCCCACTTGCACTAGAGTCAATAATCTAGTTCACATCACCATGTGACTTAACACCAATATTCATATCTGTATATGATTAACACCCATAGTTCACATCGTCATGTGACCAACACCCAAAGGGTTTACTAGAGTCAATAATCTAGTTCACATCGCTTATGTGATTAACACCCAAAGAGTACTAAGGTGTGATCATGTTTTTCTCGTGAGAGAAGCTTAGTCAACGGGTCTGTCACATTCAGAGTCGTATGTATTTTGCAAATATTCTATGTCTACAATGCTCTGCACGGAGCTACTCTAGCTAATTGCGCCCACTTTCAATATGTATCCAAATTGAGACTTAGAGTCATCTGGATCGGTGTAAAAGCTTGTATCGTTGTAACTTTTACGACGAGATCTTTTATCACTTCCATTATCGAGAAATATTTTCTTAGTCCTCACTAAGGATATTCTTGACCTCTGTCCAGTGATCTACTCTTAGATCAAAATTGTACTCCCTTGCCAAAGTCAGAGCAAGGTATACAATAGGTCTGGTACACAGCATAGCATACTTTATAGAACCTATGACTAAGGCATAGGGAATGAATTTTCATTCTCTTTCTATTTTCTGCCATAGTCGGGTTTTGAGTCTTACTCAACTTCACACCTTGCAACAAAGGCAAGAAATCTTTCTTTGACTGTTCCATTTTGAACTACTTCAATTTTTTTATCAAGGTATGTACTCATTGAAAAAACTTATCAAGCGTCTTGATCTATCTATATAGATCTTGATTCTCAATGTGTAAGCAGCTTCACCGAGGTCTTTCTTTGAAAAACTCCTTTTCAAACACTCCTTTATGCTTTCCAGAAAATTCTACATCATTTCCAATTAATAATATGTCATTCACATATACTTATTAGAAAGGCTGTAGTGCTCCCACTCACTTTCTTGTAAATACAGGCCTTTCCAAAAGTCTGTATAAAACCATATGCTTTGATCAACTCATCAAAGCGTATATTCCAACTCCGAGATGCTTGCAACAGTCCATTGATGGATTGCTGGAGATTGCACATTTTGTTAGCATCTTTAGGATTGACAAAACCTTCTGGTTGCATCATATACAACTCTTCTTTAATAAATCCATTAAGGAATGCAGTTTTGACATCCATTTGCCAGATTTCATAAAATGTGGCAATTGCTAACATGATTCAGACAGACTTAAGCATCGATACGATTGAGAAAATCTCATCGTATTCAACACCTTGAACTTGTTAAAAACCTTTCGCAACAAGTCGAGCTTAGTAGATAGTAACACTACTATCAGTGTCCGTCTTCCTCTTGAAGATCCATTTATTTAACATGGCTTGCTGATCATCGAGCAAGTCAATGAAAGTCCATACTTTGTTCTCATACATGGATCATATCTCAGATTTCATGGCCTCAAGCCATTTTGCGGAATCTGGGCTCATCATCGCTTCCTCATAGTTCGTAGGTTTGCCATGGTCAAGTAACATGACTTCCAGAATAGGATTACCGTACCACTCTGGTGCGGACCTTACTCTGGTTGACCTACGAGGTTCGGTAGTAACTTGATCTGAAGTTTCATGATCAATATCATTAGCTTCCTCACTAATTGGTGTAGGAATCACTGGAACTGATTTCTGTGATAAACTACTTTCCAATTCGGGAGAAGGTACAATTACCTTATCAAGCTCTACTTTCCTCCCACTCACTTCTTTCGACAGAAACTCCTTCTCTGGAAAGGATCCATTTTAGCAACGAATATTTTGCCTTCGGATCTGTGATAGAAGGTGTACCTAACAGTTTCCTTTGGGTATTCTATGAAGACGCACTTCTCCGATTTGGGTTCGAGCTTATCAGGTTGAAACCATTTTCACATAAGCATCGCAACTCCAAACTTTAAGAAACGACAGCTTAGGTTTACTGCTAAACCATAGTTCATACGGTGTCGTCTCAACGGAATTAGATGGTGCCCTATTTAAAGTGAATGCAACTATTTCTAATGCATAACCCCAAAACTAGTGGTAAATCGGTAAGATACATCATAGATCACACCATATCCAATAAAGTGCGGTTACGACGTTCGGATACACCATTACGCTGTGGTGTTCCATGTGGCACGAGCTGTGAAACTATTCCACATTGTTAAAAATGAAGGCCAAACTCGTAACTCAAATATTCTTCTCTACGATCAGATTGTAGAAACATTTATTTTCTTGTTACGATGATTCTCCACTTCACTCTGAAATTGTTTGAACTTTTCAAATGTTTCAGACTTGTGCTTCATTAAGTAGATATACGCATATCTGCTCAAATCATCTGTGAAGGTCAGAAAATAACGATACTCGCCACGAGCATCAACACTCATTGGACCGCATACATCGGTATGTATTCTATTTCCAACAAGTTAGTAGCTCGTTCCATTGTTCTGGAGAACGGAGTTTTAGTCATCTTGCCCAAAAGGCACGGTTCGCAAGCATCAAATGATTCATAACCAAGTAATTCCGAAAATCCATCTTTATGGAGTTTCTTCATGCGCTTTACACCGATATGACCCAAAAGGCAGTGCCACAAATAAGTTGCACTATCATTATTAACTTTGCATCTTTTGGCATCAATATTATGAATATGTGCATCACTACAATCGAGATCCAACAAACTATTTTCATTGGGTGTATAACCATCAAAGGTCTTATTCATGTAAACAGAATAACAATTATTCTTCAACTTCAAATGAATAATCATATCACAATAAACATGATCAAATCATATTCATGCTCAACGCAAACGCTAAATAATATTTATTTAGGTTTAACACCAATCTCGAAAATATAGGGAGCGTGTGATGATGATCATATCAATCTTGGAACTATTTCCAACACTCATCGTCACTTCCCCTCAACTAGTCTCTGTTTATTATGTAACTCCTATTTTGAGTTACTAATCTTAGCAACCGAACAAGTATCAAATACTCAGGGGCTACTATAAACACTAGTAAGGCACACATCAAACGCCTGTATATCAAATATACCCTTGTTCACTTTGCCATCCTTCTTATCCACCAAATATTTAGGGCATTTACGCTTCCAGTGACCATTTCCTTTGCAGTGTAAGCACTTAGTTTCAGGCTTTGGTCCAACTTTGGTCTTCTTCACGGGAGTGACAACTTGTTTGCCATTCTACTTGAAGTTTCCCTTTCTTTCCCTTTGCCCTTTTCTTGAAACTAGTGGTCTTGTCAATCATCAACACTTGATGCTCTTTCTGGATTTCTACCTTCATCGATTTCAACATCACGAAGAGCTCGGGAAACTTTTACGTCATCCCTTGCGTACTATAGTTCATCACGAAGTTCTAGTAACTTGGTGATGGTGACTAGAGAATTCTGTCAATCACTATCTTATCTGGAAGATTAACTCCCACTTGATTCAAGCGATTGAAGTACCCAGACAATCTGAGCACATGCTCACTAGTTGAGCGATTCTCCTCCATCTTTTAGCTATAGAACTTGTTGGAGACTTCATATCTCTCAACTCGGGTATTTGCTTGAAATATTAACTTCAATTCCTGGATCATCTCATATGGTCCATGACATTCAAAACGTCTTTGAAGTCCCGATTCTAAGCCGTTAAGCATGGTGCACTAAACTATCAAGTAGTCATCATATTGAGCTAGCCAAACGTTCATAACGTCTGCATCTGCTCCTGCAATAGGTCTGTCACCTAGCGGTGCATTAAGGACATAATTCTTCTGTGTAGTAATGAGGATAAACCTCAGATCACGGATCCAATCCGCATCATTGCTACTAACATCTTTCAACACAGTTTTCTCTAGGAACATATCAAAATAAACGTATGAAAGCAACAACGCGAGCTATTGATCTACAACAAACATAGACAAGCAAAATACTATCAGGTACTAAGTTCATGATAAATTTAAGTTCAATTAATCATATTACTTAAGAACTCCCACTTAGACAGACATCTCTCTAGTCATCTAAGTGATTACGTGATCCAAATCAACCAAACCATGTCCGATCATCACGTGAGATGGAGTAGTTTCAATGGTGAACATCACTATGTTGATCATATCTACTATATGATTCACGTTCGACCTTTCGGTCTCCGTGTTCCAAGGCCATATCTGTATATGCTTGGCTCGTCAAGTTTAACCTGAGTATTCCGCGTGTGCAACTGTTTTGCACCCGTTGTATTTTAACGTAGAGCTTATCACACCCGATCATCACGTGGTGTCTCAGCACGAAGAACTTTCGCAACGGTGCATACTCAGGGAGAACACTTCTTGATAATTAGTGAGAGATCATCTTAAAATGCTACTGTCAATCAAACCAAGATAAGATGCATAAAGGATAAACATCACATGCAATCAATATAAGTGATATGATATGGTCATCATCATCTTGTGCTTGTGATCTCCATCTTCAAAGCACCGTCGTGATCACCATCGTCACCGGCGCGATACCTTGATCTCCATCGTAGCATCGTTGTCGTTACGCCATCTATTGCTTCTATGACTATCGCTACCGCTTAGTGATAAAGTAAAGCAATTACAGGGCATTTGCATTTCATACAATAAAGCGACAACCATATGGCTCCTGCCAGTTGCCGATAACTTCGGTTACAAAACATGATCATCTCATACAATAAAATATAGCATCACGTCTTGACCATATCACATCACAACATGCCCTGCAAAAACAAGTTAGACGTCCTCTACTTTGTTGTTGCAAATTTTACGTGGCTGCTACGGGCTTAGCAAGAACCGTTATTACCTATGCATCAAAACCACAACAATAGTTCGTCAAGTTAGTGCTGTTTTAACCTTCGCAAGGACCGGGCGTAGCCACACTCGATTCAGCTAAAGTGAGAGAGACAGACACCCGCCAGCCACCTTTAAGCACGAGTGCTCGTAATGGTGAAACCAGTCTCGCGTAAGCGTACGCGTAATGTCGGTCCGGGCCGCTTCATCTCACAATACTGCTGAGCCAAATTATGACATGTTGGTAAGCAGTATGACTTGTATCGCCCACAACTCACTTGTGTTCTACTCGTGCATATGACATCTACGCATAAAACCTGGCTCGGATGCCACTATTGGGGAACGTAGTAATTTCAAAAAAATTCCTACGCACACGCAAGATCATGGTGATGACATAGCAACAAGAGGGGAGAGTGTTGTCCATGTACCCTCGTAGACCGTAAGCAGAAGCGTTATGACAACGCGGTTGATGTAGTCGTACGTCTTCATGATCCGACCGATCCAAGCACCGAACATACGGCACCTCCGAGTTCAGCACACGTTCAGCTCGATGACGATCCCCGGGCTCCGATCCAGCAAAGCATCGGGGATGAGTTCTGTCAGCACGACGGTGTGGTGACGATGATGATGTTCTACCGGCACAGGGCTTCGCCTAAACTCCGCAACGATATGACCGAGGTGGAATACGGTGGAGGGGGGCACCGCACACGGCTAAGGAACGATCCGTAGATCAACTTGTGTGTCATGGGGTGCCCCCTCCCCCCGCCCCCGTATATAAAGGAGCAAGGGGGGAGGCCGGCTGGCCCTATAGGGCGCGCCAGGAGGAGGAGTCCTCCTCCTAGTAGGAGTAGGACTCCCCCTTTCCTACTCCTACTAGGAGGGGGGAAAGGAAGGGGGAGAGGGAGAAGGAAAGGGCCCCCCCTCCTAGTCCAATTCGGACCAGAGGGGGAGGGGGCGCGCGGCCCACCCTGGCCGCCCCTCTCTCTCTCCACTAAGGCCCATGAGGCCCATTACTTCTCCCGGGGGGGTTCCGGTAACCCTCCGGCACTCCGGTTTTCTCCGAAATCACCCGGAACACTTCCGGTGTCCGAATATAGTCGTCCAATATATCGATCTTTATGTCTCGACCATTTCAAGACTCCTCGTCATGTCCGTGATCACATCCGGGACTCCGAGCAAACTTCGGTACATCAAAACTTATAAACTCATAATAAAACTGTCATCGTAACGTTAAGCGTGCGAACCCTACGGGTTCGAGAACTATGTAGACATGACCTAGAACTATTCTTGGCCAATAACCAATAGCGGAACCTGGATGCCCATATTGATTCCTACATATTCTACGAAGATCTTTATCGGTCAAACCGCATAACAACATACATTGTTCCCTTTGTCATCGGTATGTTACTTGCCCGAGATTTGATCGTCGATATCCAATACCTAGTTCAATCTCGTTACCGGCAAGTCTCTTTACTCCTTACGTAATGCAGCATTTCGTAACTAACTCATTAGCTACATTTCTTGCAAGGCTTATAGTGATGTGCATTGCCGAGAGGGCCCAGAGATACCTCTCCGACAATCGGAGTGACAAAACCTAATCTCGAAATACGCCAACCCAACATGTACCTTTGGAGACACCTGTAGTACTCCTTTATAATCACCCAGTTATGTTGTGACGTTTGGTAGTACCCAAAGTGTTCCTCCGGTAAACGGGAGTTGCATAATCTCATAGTTACAGGAACATGTATAAGTCATGAAGAAAGCAATAGCAATATACTAAACGATCAAGTGCTAGGCTAATGGAATTGGTCATGTCAATCACATCATTCTACTAATGACGTGATCCCGTTAATCAAATGACAACTCATGTCTATGGTTAGGAAACATAACCATCTTTGATTAATGAGCTAGTCAAGTAGAGGCATACTAGTGACATTAAGTTTGTCTATGTATTCACACATGTATCATGTTTCCGGTTAATACAATTCTAGCATGAATAATAAACATTTATCATGAAATAAGGAAAAAATAATAACTTTATTATTGCCTCTAGGGCATATTTCCTTCAACTATAAGCCTTGCAAGCAAGCTAATGAGTTAGTTACAGAATGATGCATTACATAACGAGTAAAGAGACTTGCCGGTAACGAGATTGAACTAGGTATTGGATACCGACGATCGAATCTCGGGCAAGTAACATACCGATGACAAAGGGAACAACGTATGTTGTTATGCGGTTTGACCGATAAAGATCTTCGTAGAATATGTAGGAGCCAATATGGGCATCCAGGTTCCGCTATTGGTTATTGACCGAGAATAGTTCTAGGTCATGTCTACATAGTCCCGTGGGGTCCGCACGCTTAATGTTATGATGACAGTTATATTATGAGTTTATGAGTTTTGATGTACCGAAGGAGTTCGGAGTCCCGGATGAGATCGGGGACGTGACGAGGAGTCTCAAAATGGTCGAGACGTAATGATCGATATATTGGACGACTATATTCGGACATCGGAAAGGTTCTGAGTGGTTCGGGTATTTTTCGGAGTACCGGGGAGTTACGGGAATACGGGGGAAGAAGTATATGGGCCTTATTGGGCTTTAGGGGAGAGGGAGAGGTAGGCCGCGCGCTCCCCATTGACTAGTCCGAATTGGACTAGGGGGAGGGGCGGCGCCCCCTCCTTCCTTCTCTTCCCTCTTCCCCTTCCTTGTCTCCTACTCCTACTACTTGGAAGGACTCCTAGTTGGACTAGGAAAAGGGGAATCCTACTCCCGGTGAGAGTAGGACTCCCTTAGGGCGCGCCATAGAGAGGGCCGGCCCTCCCCTCCTCCACTCCTTTATATACGGGGGCACGGGGCACCCCATAGACACACAAGTTGATCTACGGATTGTTTCTTAGCCGTGTGCGGTGCCCCCCTCCACCATATTCCACCTCGGTCATATCGTCGCGGAGTTTAGGCGAAGCCCTGCGCCGGTAGAGCATCATCATCGTCACCACGCCGTCGTGCTGACGGAACTCATCCCTGACACTTCGCTGGATCAGAGTCCGGGGATCGTCATCGAGCTGAACGTGTGCTGAACTCGGAGGTGTCGTACGTTCGGTACTTGGATCGGTCGGATCGTGAAGACGTACGACTACATCAACCGCGTTGTCATAACGCTTCCGCTTACGGTCTACGAGGGTACGTGGACAACACTCTCCCCTCTCGTTGCTATGCATCACCATGATCTTGCGTGTGCGTAGGAATTTTTTTGAAATTACTACGTTCCCCAACAGTGGCATCCGAGCCTAGGTTTCATGCGTAGATGTCAAATGCACGAGTAGAACACAAGTGAGTTGTGGGCGATACAAGTCATACTGCTTACCAGCATGTCATACTTTGGTTCGGCGGTATTGTGAGATGAAGCGGCCCGGACCGACATTACGCGTACGCTTACGCGAGACTGGTTTCACCGTTACGAGCACTCGTGCTTAAAGGTGGCTGGCGGGTGTCAGTCTCTCTCACTTTAGCTGAATCGAGTGTGGCTACGCCCGGTCCTTGCGAAGGTTAAAACAACACTAACTTGACAAACTATCGTTGTGGTTTTGATGCGTAGGTAAGAACGGTTCTTGCTCAGCCCGTAGCAGGCACGTAAAACTTGCAAACAACAAAGTAGAGGACGTCTAACTTGTTTTTGCAGGGCATGTTGTGATGTGATATGGTCAAGACGTGATGCTATATTTTTATTGTATGAGATGATCATGTTTTGTAATCGAAGTTATCGGCAACTGGTAGGAGCCATATGGTTGTCGCTTTATTTTATGAAATGCAAACGCCCTGTAATTGCTTTACTTTATCACTAAGCGGTAGCGATAGTCGTAGAAGCAATAGACGGTGTAAACGACAACGATGCTACGATGGAGATCAAGGTGTCGCGCCGGTGACGATGGTAATCATGACGATGCTTCGGAGATGGAGATCACAAGCACAAGATGATGATGGCCATATCATATCACTTATATTGATTGCATGTGATGTTTATCTTTTATGCATCTTATCTTGCTTTGATTGACAGTAGCATTTTAAGATGATCTCTCACTAATTATCAAGAAGTGTTCTCCCTGAGTATGCACCGTTGCCAAAGTTCGTCGTGCCCAGACACCACGTGATGATCGGGTGTGATAAGCTCTACGTCCATCTACAACGGGTGCAAGCCAGTTTTGCACACGCGGAATACTCAGGTTAAACTTGACGAGCCTAGCATATGCAGATATGGCCTCGGAACACGGAGACCGAAAGGTCGAACGTGAATCATATAGTAGATATGATCAACATAGTGATGTTCACCATTGAAAACTACTCCATCTCACGTGATGATCGGTTATGGTTTAGTTGATATGGATCATGTGATCACTTAGATGACTAGAGAGATGTCTGTCTAAGTGGGAGTTCTTATGTAATATGATTAATTGAACTTAAATTTATCATGAACTTAGTCCTGGTAGTATTTTGCAAATTATGTTGTAGATCAATAGCTTGTGTTGTTGCTTTCATATGTTTATTTTGATATGTTCCTAGAGAAAATTGTGTTGAAAAATGTTAGTAGCAATGATGCGGATTGGATCCGTGATCTGAGGTTTATCCTCATTGCTGCACAGAAGAATTATGTCCTTAATGCACCGCTAGGTGACAGACCTATTGCAGGAGCAGATGCAGACGTTATGAACGTCTGGCTAGCTCAATATGATAACTACTTGATAGTTTAGTGCACCATGCTTAAACGGCTTAGAATCGGGACTTCAAAGACGTTTTTGAACGTCATGGACCATATGAGATGTTCCAGGAGTTGAAGTTAATATTTAAGCAAATACCTGAGTTGAGAGATATGAAGTCTTCAACAAGTTCTACAGCTAAAAGATAGAGGAGAATCGCTCAACTAGTGAGCATGTGCTCAGATTGTCTGGGTACTTCAATCGCTTGAATCAAGTGGGAGTTAATCTTCCAGATAAGATAGTGATTGACAGAATTCTCTAGCCACCATCACTAAAGTTACTAGAACTTCGTGATGAACTATAATATGCAAGGGATGACGAAAATGATTCCCGAGCTCTTCGTGATGTTGAAATCGACGAAGGTAGAAATCAAGAAAGAGCATCAAGTGTTGATGATTGACAAGACCACTAGTTTCAAGAAAAGGGCAAAGGGAAAGAAAGGGAAACTTCAAGTAGAATGGCAAACAAGTTGTCACTCCCATGAAGAAGACCAAAGTTGTACCAAAGCCTGAAACTGAGTGTTTACACTACAAAGGAAATGGTCACTGGAAGCGGAAATGCCTGAATATTTGGTGGATAAGAAGGATGGCAAAGTGAACAAGGGTATATTTGATATACAGATTATTGATGTGTGCCTTACTAGTGTTTATAGTAGCCCCTGAGTATTTGATACTTGTTCGGTTGCTAAGATTAGTAACTCGAAACAGGAGTTACAGAATAAACAGAGACTAGTTGAAGGGGAAGTGACGATGAGTGTTGGAAGTAGTTCCAAGATTGATATGATCATCATCGTACACTCCCTATACTTTTGGGATTAGTGTTAAACCTAAATAAATGTTATTTGGCGTTTGCGTTGAGCATGAATATGATTTGATCATGTTTATTGCAATACGGTTATTCATTTAAAATCAAAGATTAATTGTTGTTCTGTTTACATGAATAAAACCTTCAATGGTCATACACCCAATGAAAATAGTTTGTTGGATCTCGATCGTAGTGATACACATATTCATAATATTGATGCCAAAAGATGCAAAGTTAATAATGATAGTGCAACTTATTTGTGGCACTGCCATTTGGGTCATATCGGTGTAAAGCGCATGAAGAAACTCCATAAAGATGGATTTTCGGAATCACTTGGTTATGAATCATTTGATGTTTGCGAACCGTGCCTTTAGGGCAAGATGACTAAAACTCTGTTCTTCGGAACAATGGAACGAGCTACTGACTTGTTGGAAATAATACATGCTGATGTATGCAGACCAATGAGTATGAAGGCTCGTGGCAAGTATCGTTATTTTCTGACCTTCACAAGATGATTTGACCAGATATGGGTATATCTACTTGATGAAACATAAGTCTGAAATAGTTGAAAGGTTCAAAGAATTTCAGAGTGAAGTGGAAAAATCATCGTAACAAGAAAATAAAGTTTCTGCAATCTGATCGCAGAGACGAATATTTGAGTTACGAGTTTGGTCTTCAATTAAAACAATGTGGAATAGTTTCACAGCTCACGCCACCTAGAACACCACAACGTTATGGTGTGTCCGAACGTCGTAACCGCACTTTATTGGATATGGTGCGATCTATGATGTCTCTTACTGATTTAACAATATTGTTTTGGGGTTATGCATTAGAGACAGCTGCATTCACGTTAAAAGGGCACCATCTAAATCCATTGAGACAACACCATATGAACTGTGGTTTAGTAAGAAACCCAAGTTGTCATTTCTTAAAGTTTGGGGCTGCGATGCTTATGTGAAAAAGTTTCATCCTGATAAGCTCAAACCCAAATCGGAGAAGTGCGTCTTCATAGAATACCCAAAGGAAATTGTTGGGTACACCTTCTATCACAGATCCGAAGGCAAGATATTCGTTGCTAAAAATGGATCCTTTCTAGAGAAGGAGTTTCTCTCGAAAGAAGTGAGTGGGAGGAAAGTAGAACTTGATGAGGTAACTGTACCTTCTCCCGAATTGGAAAATAGTTCATCACTGAAATCAGTTCCAGTGATTCCTACACCAATTAGTGAGGAAGCTAATGATGATGATCATGAAACTTCAGATCAAGTTACTACAGAACCTCGTAGGTCTTCCAGAGTACGGTCCACACCAGAGTGGTACGATAATCCTGTTCTGAAAGTCATGTTACTAGACCATGATAAACCTACGAACTATGAGGAAGTGATGATGAGCCCAGATTCTGCAAAATGGTTTGAGGCCATGAAATCTGAGATGGGATCCATGTATGAGAACAAAGTGTGGACTTTGGTGGAGTTGCCCGATGATCGGCAAGCCATATTGTATAAATGGATCTTCAAGAGGAAGATAGACGATGATAGTAATGTTACTATCTACAAAGCTCGACTTGTCGCAAAAAGGTTTCGATAAAGTTCAAGGTGTTGAATACGATGAGATTTTCTCACTCGTATCGATGCTTAAGTCTGTCTGAATCATGTTAGCAATTGCCACATTTTATGAAATCTGGCAAATTGATGTCAAAAACTGCATTCCTTAATGGATTTTTTAAAGAAGAGTTGTATATGATGCAACCAGAAGGTTTTGTTAATCCTAAAGGTGCTAACAAAATGTGCAAGCTCCAGCAATCCATCTATGAACTGGTGCAAGCATCTCGGAGTTGGAATATACGCTTTGATAAGTTGATCAAAGCATATAGTTTTATACAGACTTGCGGTGAAGCCTGTATTTACAAGAAAGTGAATGGGAGCACTACAACATTTCTGATAAGTATATGTGAATGACATATTGTTGATCGGAAATAATCTAGAATTATTCTGCAAAGCATAAAGGAGTGTTTGAAAGGAGTTTTTTCAAAGAAAGACCTCGGCAAAGCTACTTACATATTGAGCATCAAGATCTATTGAGATAGATCAAGACGCTTGATAAGATTTTCAATGAGTACATACCTTGACAAGATTTTGAAGTAGTTCAAAATGGAACAGTCAAAGAAAGAGTTCTTGCCTGTGTTGCAAAGGTATGAAATTGAGTAAGACTCAAATCCCGACCACAGCAGAAAATAGAAAGAGAATGAAAGTCATTCCCTATGCATCAGTCATAGGTTCTATAAAAGTATGCCATGCTATGGAGCAAACCTATTGTATACTCTGCCCTGGTTTGGCAAGGGAGTACAATAGTGATCTAGGAGTAGATCACTGGACATTGGTCAAAAATTATCCTTAGTGGAATAAGGATATGTTTCTCGATTATGGAGGTGACAAAAAGGTTCATCGTAAAGGGTTACGTCGATACAAGTTTTGGCACTGATCCAGATAACTCTAAGTCTCAATCTGGATACATATTGAAAGTGGGAGTAATTATCTAGAGTAGCTCCGTGCAGAGCATTGTAGACAAAAAATATTTGCAAAATACATATGGCTCTGAATGTGACTGACCTGTTGACTAAGCTTCTCTCACGAGCAAAACATGATCACACCTTAGTACTCTTTGGGTGTTAATCACATAGCGATGTGAACTAGATTATTGACCCTAGTAAACCCTTTGGGTGTTGGTCACATGACGATGTGAACTATGGGTGTTAATCATATACAGATATGAATATTGGTGTTAAGTCACATGGCGATGTGAACTAGATTATTGACTCTAGTGCAAGTGGGAGACTGAAGGAAATATGCCCTAGAGGCAATAATAAAGTTATTATTTATTTCCTTATTTCATGATAAATGTTTATTATTCATGCTAGAATTGTATTAACCGGAAACATAATACATGTGTGAATACATAGACAAACATAGTGTCACTAGTATGCCTCTACTTGACTAGCTCGTGAATCAAAGATGGTTAAGTTTCCTAGCCATAGACATGAGTTATCATTTGATTAACGGGAATCACATCATTAGGAGAATGATGTGATTGACTTGACCCATTCTGTTAGCTTAGCACTTGATCGTTTAGTATGTTGCTATTGCTTTCTTCATGACTTATACATGTTCCTGTAACTATGAGATTATGCAACTCCCGTTTACCGGAGGAACACTTTGGGTGCTACCAAACGTCACAATGTAACTGGGTGATTATAAAGGAGTACTACAGGTGTCTCCAAAGGTACATGTTGGGTTGGCGTATTTCGAGATTAGGTTTTGTCACTCCGATTGTCGGAGAGGTATCTCTGGGCCCTCTCGGTAATGCACATCACTATAAGCCTTGCAAGCAATGTAGCTAATGAGTTAGTTACCGAATGATGCATTACATAACGAGTAAAGAGACTTGCCGGTAACGAGATTGAACTAGGTATTGGATACCGACGATCGAATCTCAGGCAAGTAACATACCGATGACAAAGGGAACAACGTATGTTGTTATGCGGTTTGACCGATAAAGATCTTCGTAGAATATGTATGAGCCAATATGGGCATCCAGGTTCCGCTAGTGGTTATTGACCGAGAATAGTTCTAGGTCATGTCTACATAGTTCTCGAACCCGTAGGGTCCGCACGCTTAACATTACGATGACAGTTATATTATGAGTTTATGAGTTTTGATGTACCGAAGGAGTTCAGAGTCCCGGATGAGATCAAGGACATGACGAGGAGTCTTGAAATGGTCGAGACGTAAAGATCGATATATTGGACGACTATATTCGGACATCGGAAAGGTTCCGAGTGGTTCGGGTATTTTTCGGAGTACCGGGGAGTTACGGGAATATGGGGGAAGAGGTATATGGGCCTTATTGGGCTTTAGGGGAGAGGGAGAGGCAGGCCGCGCGCCCCCCCATTGACTAGTCCGAATTGGACTAGGGGGAGGGGCGGCGCCCCCTCCTTCCTTCTCTTCCCTCTTCCCCTTCCTTGTCTCCTACTCCTACTACTTGGAAGGACTCCTAGTTGGACTAGGAAAAGGGGAATCCTACTCCCGGTGGGAGTAGGACTCCCCTAGGGTGCGCCATAGAGAGGGCCGGCCCTCCCCTTCTCCACTCCTTTATATACGGGGGCAGGGGGCACCCCATAGACACACAAGTTGATCTACGGATCGTTCCTTAGCCGTGTGCGGTGCCCCCTCCACCATATTCCACCTCGGTCATATCATCGCGGAGTTTAGGTGAAGCCCTGCGCCGGTAGAGCATCATCATCGTCACCACGCCGTCGTGCTGACGGAACTCATCCCCGACACTTCGCTGGATCGGAGTCCGGGGATCGTCATCGAGCTGAACGTGTGCTGAACTCGGAGGTGCCGTACGTTCGGTACTTGGATCGGTCAGATCGTGAAGACGTGCGACTACATCAATCGCGTTGTCATAACGCTTCCGCTTACGGTCTAGGAGGGTACGTGGACAACACTCTCCCCTCTCGTTGCTATGCATCACCATGATCTTGCGTGTGCGTAGGAATTTTTTTGAAATTACTACGTTCCCCAACACCTCCGACGCCAACTCCAACTCCATATATTGGCTTTCGGGGAGAAAAAAATCAGAGAGAAGAAATCATCGCGTTTTACGATACGGAGCCGCCGCCAAGCCCTAATCTCTCTCGGGAGGGCTGATCTGGAGTCCGTTCGGGGCTCTGGAGAGGGAGATTCGTCGCCGTAGTCATCATCAACCATCCTCCATCATCAATTTTATGATGCTCACCGTCGTGCGTGAGTAATTGCATCGTAGGCTTGCTGGACGGTGATGGGTTGGATGAGATTTATCATGTAATCGAGTTAGTTTTGTTAGGGTTTGATCCCTATTATCCACTATGTTCTGAGATTGATGTTGCTATGACTTTGCTATGCTTAATGCTTGTCACTAGGGCCCAATCGAGTGCCATGATTTCAGATCTGAACCTATTATGTTTTCATGAATATATGTGTGTTCTTGATCCTATCTTGCAAGTCTATAGTCACCTACTATGTGTTATGATCCGGCAACCCCGAAGTGACAATAATCGGGACCACTCCCGGTGATGACCATAGTTTGAGGAGTTCATGTATTCACTATGTGCTAATGCTTTGTTCCAGTTCTCTATTAAAAGGAGGCCTTAATATCCCTTAGTTTCCAATAGGACCCCGCTACCACGGGAGGGTAGGACAAAAGATGTCATGCAAGTTCTTTTCCATAAGCACGTATGACTATATACGGAATACATGCCTACATTACATTGATGAACTGAAGCTAGTTCTGTGTCACCCTATGTTATGACTTTTACATGACGAACCGCATCTGGCATAATTATCCATCACTAATCCGGTGCCTATGAATTTTCCATATACTGGTTCTCGCTTATTTACTTTTTCGTTGCTACTGTTACAATCACTACAAAATACCAAAAACATTATTTTTGCTGTCTTTACTTTTATTGCCGTTACCACCATTATCATATTACTTTGCTACTAAACACTTTGCTGCAGATACTAAGTTTTCAGGTGTGGTTGAATTGACAACTCGGCTGCTAATACTTGAGAATATTCTTTGGCTCCCCTTGTGTCGAATCAACAAATTTGGGTTGAATACTCTATCCTCGAAAACTGTTGCGATCCCCTATACTTGTGGGTTATCAGCACCAGCTTAAATTCACACTCTCGTACATAGATGCTCACCTTGGCCTATGGAAAACAGGCTCTACCGATGGTTGCTGGGACGAGGCCGGACGGATTTGTCCTGACGAGATTACGCGCAAACTAGGCTGGATCAAAGGAAGTCGTCCTCGTTGGCGTCGGATGACACGGGCGTATCGGGAGGAGGGGGAGAAGGTGGGCATCCTCACCTAGGCGTATGTAGAATAGGCGGCGGCTGGTACGAGGGTGAGATGGGATTCATCCCAGCAAGATTTCGGCCAGCCGTGGTTGGATCGTAGGACGGTTGTCCTCCTTGGCATCGGATCGCGCAGCGGTAGGGGAGGTGGGAGGAGGTGGGCGATGTCTCAAGTGGCGGTGGCGGCGGTCGAGGGTCGTGCTAGCCTCTAGAGCATTCTCGCGTCGCAGGAAGCGGGGGAAAGGCTGGGCCAGGACAGGGGGCAGAAAATTGGGCTGACATCGCTCGTTATTTCGGTTTTATTTTTGAAAGAAAAATCGGGAAACAAGCGCTCGCGGGGGGAGGGGGATCGACGAAGGGTGGGTCGACGTAAGAGGGGAAACGGAACCTTACGTAATTTTTAGGTAGTAGAGAAGATAATAGCTAGCCTAATTGATTGATTATTTCGGTCCAAGCAGACATGGAGGACGTAAGTTTCGATAGCATTGTTTTGCATGCATCCGTTATCAATGCGTTTTGATGACTTGATTAATTTTTGCGGGCACACGACGGCTCACATGGGACGGTTGACAATTTTTTAAAAAAGTGATCAAATATTTGAAATACATGAAGAAACTTTTCAAATTATGAATATTTATTGATTTTTTTATATATGATGTGCAATTTTTACATATATATATTGAATTTTTTTGTAATATACGCTGAACAATTCTAAAATACACACCATTGTTTGATATACACTGAAAATATTTAAATATACACTGAACAATATTCTAATGCATACTGAACATTTTAGTGATATATGGAGAATAATTTTAAAATACAAAATGAACATTTGATGAAATATGATGAACATTTTCATAATATAGGGTGAGACATTCCTTAAATATGACGAATATTTTCGTCTATACATGCAATGAATTTTAAATAATACACAAAAAAGAAAAATAGAAAAGAAATAAGGAAATACGGAAAGCAAAAGGAACAAGAAGGAAAAAACAGAAAAGAAAAGAAACAGCAGAGCATACGTGGGCCAGACCAAACTGGGGCGTCTGGAGGTCAGCCCAGTTAAATTTTATCTTTGCCTAAAAAAAATTAAATTATAGCAGACCAAACTGGGCCTGAGGCTGGACTTCCTAACTTTTCTCAAAAGCATTGGCTGGGTGAGTTGACTCATTCGGATGATTCGCCATCCTTGTTCGATTCCCGCTGCGTGCAATTTTTTTGAGGTAATATCAGTGATAGTCATATAACTTGCATCCAATATTCAGTTTGATGCTAAAAGTTGTAAAATACGTCATTGCGGTCACATAACTTGCCTATGGGTGCAGATACAGTCACTTCTTTCGTATCCAGCCGTATCTTGTGGTCACGTGTTGTGTCAGCATGAATACGGCCCACATGTCAGTGGTTGTGAGTGGTGAGGCGTTGGGTGAGCCATGCATTATCTTTCTTCTGCAAAAAACATCCTTAATTTTTATTTAATTATGCACATGTAGGCACATAGTATCTTTCAAGAACGAGGAATAAAAAAATAGCGCCAGGGTACTAGAACGGACGTCCTGCAAACTAAGAGATAACTGCACTAACCACTCGAGTACTTGACCAAGAATAAATTGATATCAAACTTACAAATGTGTTCGCTCGGTCCAACAAAGGAATAAACAAAAACTAAAAACATGTCCGTGTATTCCCCGCAGGAACAAAATGATGTAACAAAAAAAACTTATATTTCAAAAATGTTCATACGTTGTAAAACAGGTATGTGATATTTAAAAAGTTAATCATTTAAAAATATATTTGTGTAACTAAAAAGGTAAGTTGCATTTTAGAAATGTTCACGCATTTCAAAAAATTATTCATGCGGGGAATAGAAATGTTCGTGTGTATGTTGTTATTAATCTTGTTCTATTTAAGAAAACACGCAGGTAATAGAAATTTATGCACATTATCACGGGGAGAGTGGGATCATTCTGTTTGAGCGATTTTTTTTTCAAATATAAGATTATTCAAATTTTAAAATTCTTTTGGACAAATCAGCTGAACTATATTTTTTATCTAGATTTTCAAATTTAAAATTATTTGAATTCGAAAAAACCTCACTAATTTGCCTGAAAGAAGTTCACGTACATTTATTCTGCACTATATCTTCTTTTATCTAGATTTTTAAATTTGCAATTATTTGAATTCAGAAAAAACAGTTCATTTGTCCGAAAATTTTACGTACAAGCATACTGACCTATATTTTCCTTTATCTAGATTTAAAAACTTAAAATTATTTGAATTCGATAAAAATTTCCATTGATTTGTCCAAAAAAATACATGCATTCATTCTGCACTAGATTTTCTAAGTTAAAATTAATCGAATTTAAACAAAAATTTAGTTGATTTGTCTAAAAAATATGTACATTCATTCTGCACTGTATTTGTTTTATCTATATTTTTCAAATTTAATATTATTCGAATTCAAACAAAAGTTTAGTGATTTGTCCGAAAAGTTTATCGAGAATATAAGTTATTTTCTTACATAGAAAAAAGAAAGAAGAATACAGAAGATAAATTGTGTATATCTCTTTAATTGCACATGCGGCGAGCTAGCCAGGAGGTCATAGGTTTGAACCGGGGCTATATCTGTTTTGCACAGCTTTTCCCGTTTTAATTTCTACTTTCTTCGTACTGTCCATATTATATGCAGCTAACTGTGCGTACTAATCACCAAAAATCAGGTTGGTCGAGTAGTTCGAAGCCCAGCATGTACCAGCGTTTTCAGTTTCATTTGAGAAATGTCCGTGTAAATAAAATGCAAGGGTTCAGAAAAAGTTTGGTTTTAATTTTATTTGAGAATTTTCTGCATAAATAAATAAATGCAAGGGTTAAAAAAACACTGACAATGGGCCCCCACAACGTTGGCATGCCACGTGTGTGTGGGATACGGCCAGATATGATAGAAAGCACCGTATATGAATGAGAGGACAAGTTAGATGACCAGAAACACGTACTTTATAAGTTTATGCACCAAACTGAACGTCGCATGCAAGTTTTGTGACTCCCGGTGTATTTACCTCATTTTTTTTATAGCAGACGAATTTTTTCTAAGTCTATTCCTAAGGAAACAGCGATGAACCAAAGGGATTTCAATCTCGGCCGTCAATCTCTATAATCAATATAAAATGAAGGGATATAAAGGGATGATGTATGGAGAACTATGAACACCTCCGTCCTTTAATATTAGGTATAGAATAGATATAGATTTGTTTATTTTCAACTTTTTGTTTTTTGCTTTTTTTACTAGGTTTTGTTGAAAGTAATTTTGTTTTTGTTTTTTAGGAAGCAGTGTTTTTTTTTGCGAGAAGCACAACATGTGCTTTTGCGAAAAAGCATAGTTGTGCTTCTCAAAAAGGAAAAAAATAGCCGCGAGAAAAACATCCGTGCTTCCACCGAAAAAAGAAAAAAAATACAACATGTGCTTATGTGAGAAGCATAGTTATAATTACGCGAGAATCACAACTTTGCTTTCACGGAAAGCACATGTTATGCTTCTACACTTTTCCAAAAAGAAAAGCGCATATATGCTTTCATTGAAAAATAAGAAAAGCACATCTATAATAAGAGTAAAAATACCCCTAGGAGTTGTTACTGTTTGAGTTGTCATATCGCATTTCAACTTTTATCCTTTATTATTCGTAAAAAAATGGTTATCCTTTATTGTCGGCTAGGTTCTAGCAGTACAACCTAGAGGAAAGCACAAGGCTATATCTCTAGATCCATGATGAATCAACAGGTTTCCAAACAAGTGTAAATTGGCATACAATCCACCAATAAGCTAGAAATTCCAAAGTAGGCTTACCTAGCTCAACAACAACACCATATATGTGCATAACAGCAATATATACATAGGCTTTGTCTTGTATCATAGTACACACAAGACCATAGTTAAGAAAAAAACGAGCATATGCTAGTGTTGTACTCCCTCCATCCGGAAATACTTGTCGCTCAAACGGATTTATCTAGGTAATATATCATAGTACAGGAATTAGCAGACGAGTTCACGATGGAACAGTAAACACGATATCAGATGCATGGCTTCATCATCACCGAGGGCCTTCTATAAAGCTTCATGACGGGCAAAGGTGGAATTAATTCTTCTGCGTAAGGCGCTATATATCCCATCGCCGAGATATCATGCTGGCTTTCAACAAGGAGGGACCAAGCAACAGTTATCTCCACTTCACAATCACCAAGACGACATCTTTCTCGACTTATGTTGCTGTCTTCAGCTTTGAAGACGACACTTCCACTGATTTGTCCGGCCTGTATGAGAATTTCAAGTCTTCCTCTTGATTTTACGGATACAGCTTGCCTTGACAGATCTAGATAACCACCCACAGGCACTGTTCCAGCTTGTGAACCAAGCAGCAAAACACGCCCAGATGGGCACTTGACACTGCCTTCAGTTTTACCTTCAGGTAGAGCGGAGCAAACGACCTTGATGCCATTGCCACAACGCAATGGGCCCTTTACAACACAAGCACCGACGATAGTGGCTTGGACTGACTGTTCAAGATGCTCACAGCATAACTCTATTGAACAAAGGCCCTGGAGAAGACGCGTAGAAATAACATCACCACTACCAAGATCATCTTCGTCATAAACGAAGGCTTTACTGATCAATGTTCTATCCTTTGACTCCACTGTGTCCTTTAGTGTTAGGTGGACTTCAATAGTAACATTGTTCTCCAATATGCCACCAGACATAATTGCACGAGAAGGGCCAGTCAAGTGCAAAAAAGAATCCTGCAAACATCAGTATTCTCCATTAACTTGTTAACAAATATGCAAGGAATAACAAAAGGAACAGGTGCATACCTCTCTTGTGAGGATTTGGCAGTCATCCCTAGCGCGAAGGAAGAGAATGTTGCGACGATAGTCGACAACATCTCGTGCAGCGACTACACCGTATACCTTCAGCGGCCACTCAAGGGCATAGCCTTCTGTTTCTGTGACTTTAATAGAGTAGACCTGCTAGTCCTCCCGACTTCAGCACCCAGTTGGGTGTGGCCTGCTATGTAGTGGGTAAAGAGGAGCAAGGGGCTCAATACCGCTGCATGCAACCAAGTGAAGTATGTGTTAGAAATCTAACGTGAACTAACCAAAGAGTGCACAGATTGCTTTTACTATACATTCAAGAAGAATAAAGAAGAGTCAATCTGAGTAGAGTAAATCCCTACGCTTACAGAACGAATTCGCTTGCTTGAGACATGCAGTAAGTGGAAGAAGAAAAGCATACTAACTACGACCATATCACTAGCGCATTTACTCACTTGGGTCTTCAAAGCTGCCAAAGTTACTGCGACTAAATTCCCAGTTTTCACGGTGGGCATTGAAATAGAACTCCTCAGCCTTCTTCTCCTCCTCATACTCACTCACAACCTTCCTATCCTTATCCCCGTCCTCTATCTCCTCGTGTTCCCTTATCGATCCCATTGCCGATGTCAAATCTGGCACCCATTGACAAAGCCGGTTGAAAACTGCAGAGATAAACTTCAGTGTGGAGCAATAGCATGCGAAGGGCTCATGAATAAGCATGCATATCGCTAGAAATTTTGCTTCTGTTGAGACTAGCTGGCCCATGTTGTCCCACAGCTCATCAAACTGCCTGGAGAGCAAATGTAATTTGAAGCTGACCATCGGCACCACCCCTGCCGTCTCAGTCTCTACCTCCTCCTCAATCATGTTTCTGACATATCTGGCTACAGACATTGAGAAATTGACCAGCGGCTCCATGAACTGCTTGGAGACCAATTTGCCCCCGTCACCAATCATGCTCAGTGTCTTCAACACTCTGCCTTCGTTGCCAATCCTCAACAATTCAACATCGCCACTCCTTCCCTTCAAAGGCTTCCCTCCAGTTTCCATCTTACCCTTGTCGCCAATTTTGAAATGGGTCTCGTACTCGGCCTGACCGAAGATCTTTTCCGACAACTCCAACATATCAAATTTCAACTTCAGAAGATTCGAGTGTTCCACGGAGTTGCAAAGTCCAATCTCTAACATCTTCTCCTCCCGGGCCTGGACCCAGCGAATACTCTCCTGCATTAAGATTCCAGCCTTACATACCTCCTCACTTAACATGGACCCGCCAGTCCTTTCCTTTGAATATCCTCCGGTCACCATCCCACTGTCCTCACGACTGTCACCTGACTGTAGCATCGTCGAGGGAATGAGGGACCAAGCAACAGTAATCTCAACCTTAGAGCCATCAGGGAGGTAACATTCACCTTTACTTATGTTGCATTTTTCGGGTGTGAAGAGGAATTGCGCAGCAATCTCAGCATTTTGTGATGGTGATTCAGCCATTATGAGGACTTGCAGCTTTCCTTTTAACTCCACAGAAACTACACATCTTGCCAGACTAAGGTAGCCATTATTAGTCAGAGACATTCTTCCACCTTTCGAATCAAGCAGCAAGACTTCCCTAGATGGAAGCCCAGCGATATCTTCATTACCATCCTGAGGCAGTGAAGAGCAAATAACTCGGCCACCATATGGAAAAGGCAATGATTCCTGTTTGGGTGTAACAAACACACCCATGATAGTGGCCTGGACCGACTGTTTAAGTTGCTCATAGCATAACTCCACTGTGCACAAACTGTTTTTCAGGAGAAAGGTACCAGAACTGTCACCATTGTAAAAGCCGAATGTACTGATCAATGTTGTATCTTCAGATTTTGTTGCGCCCTTTACTTTTAGTTGGATTTCGATGTAAACAGTATCCATCGACACAATTGCACGAACCGGGCCAGTCAAGCGCAAAAATGAATCCTGCAAGCATCGTTGTTTGCCATTAACTAATCAACAAGGATGCAGGCAGCCAGGCAACAAAGAAAAGATTAAGAACACAAAAATACCATGCGTACATTTTCTTCAAGGATTTGGCAATGCGTTCTTGAACGAAGGAATAGAGGGTTGCGATGACGGTCCACAGCATCTCGGACTGCGACCACTCCATACACCTCCAGTGGCAATGTGAGCTCTTTTGCTGTTGAGATTTTGATGGAGTGGATCTGCAAGGTACTCCCGGCGACAGCTTCATTCGGGATGCGGCTAGCTGTGCAATGTGTAAAGAGCATGGGGCTCAATAATGCTGCATCCAAGTTAAGTATGAGTTAAAGATTGAACATGAAGTAACTATATAGCGGCCAGAATCCTTTTATGCATACAAGAAGAATAAAGTAGAATCAATATGACTACATACTACAAGTGGAGTAAATTCCAACTTTTAAGGAATCAGCTTGCTTGAGACATGCAGTAAGTATAAAGAAGAAAACTAACTAAGAGTAGATAACTAGCAGCATGCACGTTTTACTCACTCTGGTCTTCGAAGCTGCGGTCATTGCCCCATAAACGTTCCCAGCAGCGGCGGTAGGAAGCGAATCTCTTCTCCTCCATCTCCATGGAAACTTCTTGGTCTCCACGACCTTCTCCGGCGATTCCTTCCCTGCCGCTCTCCTCCTCCTCCTTCAACTCCTCCATGGCTAACAAGAAGGATTCCGATTTCAGCTTGATGATTGTTGACTTCACTTTGGAGTCGAAGTCTGGGTCCATTCGCTGGAGCATACTGACACGTTCAGAGATCCACTGCAATTTGCAGATACGGCCCAGGTACGGCTCAGAGATAAATTTGATCATGGTGCTCCTTATATCTTTGTTTTCCGGCGAGAACGATCTCAGCAACTCGCACATCTCGTGCCGCAGCTCATCGATCTGCTCGGAGAACAACTGCAGTCTGAAGCCGAAGCTCAGCGCCGCCAGTGCCTCTTTCCGGGTCTCCTCTGCTTCGAGCACTGAAGCGACGTCGCCGACCTTTGCTTCGAATTCCGGCATGATGTCGCTAACCAATCTGTGCACGGTCTCCTCCAGGATGAACACCGAGTTCTCGTCGGAGTCGCCGGTGATCCTCCACTCGGTCTCGACTGCGGCGGCAAGATGCAGGGACTCGCCGCTGCTCCTTCCTGTCGAAAGCTCCCCTCCGGTTTCCATCTCGTCGTCCTCGTCGCGAATCTTGCTCTGGGGCTCCATCGATTCCCTTTTATTGCCGATCCAACCGGCGGACTGCAACGCGCGGATCCTCTCCTACATGCAGATTGCGGCCTGATAGAGCTCCTTGCTTAACTCGGACTCGCCACTCCCTGTCTTCGAACTCCCAGCGGTCGTTATCTCACTGCCCTCACCGCCGTCGTTTCTTCTCCGGCTGCCGCCGCCGCCGCCGCCGCTATTTTCCTTTTTTTGGGGGCGAGAACACGCTATTTTCCTTTTTTTTTTTGAGCAACACACGATATTTTCCTTTGTTTTTTTTTTTGAGCAACCTTTTTTTTTTTTTTTTTGAGTCCAAACACACTCTCATTTATTGATCAATATCCAAATACATAGGAATACAAGATAAATCCGGGGGATTAAGTAGCCAGAGTTGGCGTCCCGGAGAGAGTCCTAAAGTGTGTTTGGCGAGGCTGTGCGCCTCAAAGTTTGTCTCTCGCCCTTCGAAGATGAAGGAGCATGCTGAAAACTGCGAACCTCGGGAGATGATCTCTTTAACAATGCTCGCGTAACGGCCGCCCGTGCCCTTGTGTATGTCCTCGACAACCTCCTTGCAATCTGAGGCTACCAACACATGAGATAGTGAGAGGTCGAGGGCAAGGGAGAGAGCTTCTCTGCACGCCAAGGCTTCGAGTGTCGCCGGATCGTTAATACCTGTGTATCTTACTGCTGATGCACCAAGATACTTGCCCATGTCATCCCTGCAAACGGCACTTATAGACCCATCATTTGATGTACGCGAAGTAGCCCCATCAACACGAATTTTGCAGCAGCCTGCAACCGGCGGGATCCATCGTCGCCTCAAGTGCGTGCTGGCCGTAGAAGAACCGGCCGGTTTCTTTTTTACTCTGGACTCATCAAGCTCACGTAAATACGTGTTGATGAAATGGTTCGTAGCATGTGGGGACTGAAAATTCTGTTCGTGAATGGCCTTGCGGCGCGCGTGCCAAATCGCCCATAGGGTAACTAGCACTCTAGTGAAATCTCCATGAGGTAAGCTATCCAACAAGGCAAAAACCCACCTCTTCGTATCTGGCTCAGTATTGTTTTCCACGACTTCAACAAGTTCAGGGTCTTCCAAAGCCCACACGCATCGCGCCATGTTGCAATGGATTAGAGAATGTTGCCATGAATCATCTGCTCCGCATAGCTCACAAGATTTTGTTACCGACATATTGCGATGGTGCCTCAAGTCAGCCGTTGGAAGAGACTGTTGCGCCAGTCTCCACAAGAAAATTTTTATCTTTGAGGGAACCTCAACTTTCCACAGTTTAGTCCACGCCTTCTTCTCCCCTTGACTATTTGATGAGTCTGGCTGGCCTTCCAGCCACGCTTCTCGCCGCAGTTTTGTATCTACCAACATACGGTAAGCACTACGGACAGAGAACAAGCCATTCCGTTCGTGAGTCCAGGACCAAAAGTCACGGATCCGCATCGTGCACAGAGGAATAGACCGGATGGCTGCAACATCAGTGGGTAAGAAGACCTCCGATAGTTTCTGAAGATCCCATTCTGCATCTGGCGTTATAAGCTCGGAAACTAGCTGTGGGGGATTCGTAGCTAAACTTACAATAGGCCTCATGTTGTGTTCTCTGGGTAGCCAATTGTGTCGCCATATAAATGTGGATGCGCCATCTCCCACTCTTCTGATCATCCCTTGTGTCATCGTGTCACGTCCCTCAAGAATGGCACGCCAAATTTGGGACGGAACACTCCCAAGCTCAGCTTCAAGGAAGTCACTAGAGGGAAAATATTTGGATTTCAAAATTCTGGCGCTTAAAGAGTGGGGGTCCGTGAGGATCCTCCAAGCCTGACGAGCTAGAAGGGCAAGATTGAAAAGCTCAATATCACGAAAACCCAGCCCGCCACTGTATTTAGGTCTTGTCATGACACTCCAAGACACCCAACTAGGTTTCCTTTCCCCTTCTTTGCTTCCCCACCAGAACTTGCGTATAAGTGAGTTAATATGCTCACATAGTCCACGAGGTAACTTGAAGCATGACATGGAGTAGACCGGCACTGCTTGGGCAATGGACTTAATGAGAACATCCTTCCCTCCAACTGACAGAATTTTTGCCATCCAGCCTTTAACCTTATTCCAGACTCTATCCTTGAGGAATTTAAAAGCACCATTTTTACTATTACCCACGTCAGATGGCATTCCCAGATACCGTTCAGATAAAGATTCATTGGGTACATTCAAAGCAGCCTTAACATCTTCCTTGAGTGCATTAGGGCAACCCTTACTGAAAAAGACAGAGGATTTGGTTAAGTTTACCTTCTGACCTGAGGCATTGCAATAGCAATTCAATAGGTTTGACAGCTCATTAGCTCCATCTGTATTGGCCTTGACAAACAGCAGGCTATCATCTGCGAAGAGCAAGTGGTTTACCGGCGGTGCCGACGAGGCCACTTTGATTCCACTGAGGTGCGATGATTCATTTTTGTTTTTTAGGAGGCACGAAAGGCCCTCCGCTGCTAGCAAGAACAAGTATGGAGAAATGGGGTCTCCCTGTCGAATCCCTCTGGTTGGCTTGAACTCTTCGAGTTTGCCACCATTAAACATAACTGAAAATTTTACCGAAGTAACCATCCCCATGACAAGAGATACCCAAGCTGGTGCAAATCCCAACTTGATCATGATGGCTCGTAGATAATCCCACTCCACGCGGTCATAAGCTTTCATCATGTCCAACTTGACCGCACAAAATCTGTTTTTCTTTGCCTTGTTCCTCTTCATGAAATGGAGGCACTCATAGGCAGTTATTATGTTATCCGTGATCAGTCTGCCAGGCACAAAGGCGGATTGCTCCTCAGAGATGATATCAGGTAGAATCTGTTTCAGACGGTTAGAAAGCACCTTCGACGCGATTTTATATAGCACATTGCACAGACTGATAGGACGGAATTGAGAGAGCTGGGTGGGATCTTTTACCTTGGGAATCAGGACTAAAATAGTTTCATTAATAACCTCTGGGCTTTCCTCTCCTCTCAAAATGCGCAAAATAATATTCGTTACCTCCACACCGCAAATATCCCAGTGTCGTTGAAAGAAGTGGGCAGGGAAGCCATCTGGGCCGGGTGCTTTTGTTGGAAACATTTGGAAAAGCGCCGTTTTGATCTCTTCAGGAGTGTATGGTGCAATTAACATGTCATTCATCTCTTGCGTCACCTTGGCCGGAACCACATCCAGTACTTCATTCATACCTGATGTTCCTTCCGCAGAGAACAGATTTGAGTAGAACGTATTGATCATATTAATCATCTCCTGCGGATCCTGTGTTAAAGAGCCATCTGCTCGGGCTAAAGTCTTGATAGTATTTTTCCTCCTACGCATATTGGCCCTGCGTTGGAAGAACTTAGTGTTCTTGTCCCCGTCTCTAAGCCAGTCCACCCTGGATCGCTGCCTGTGTAAGATCTCCTCCATATGGTATAGCTCCACCAAGCGATCCACTATTTTTGTCTCTGCATGTGAGGGCCCAGAGCGATCAGGTTCATTCTGTAAGACTTCCAAATCACGTTTCAGTTTTTTGATCTCTCGGCAGACGTTGCCTATCTTTGCACCACTCCATTGTGTAAGCTTGCCTGAGAGTTCAAACAACTTTTTACTTAGCGCTTGAACAGTTTGTGCACCAGAGAGGCTGGACCATTGCAAAATCAGAGCATCACGGAACTCGTCGTGTTTCTCCCAGTGCAGTTCGTACCTGAACATTTTCCTTGGCGGGCCCCTCTCATCATTTGGTTCAAGCTGTAGGCGGATTGGGCAGTGATCCGAAGAGGCGCTCGTTTCATGCACTAGAGTCGCCGAGGGGAAGAGTACCTGCCAGTCATTGTTAGCAAGGGCACGGTCCAGCCGTACACGGCAGAAGCCACCCCCTGCCGTCTTCTTCTCAAAAGTCCAAGGTTTGCCGACGTAGCCAAGATCAATAAGTCCGGCGACATCTGTTGCGTCTCGGAATCCCGCCATTTGTGTGCTTCTCCTCTGGCTAGCACCCACGTGCTCGCTAGGATGAAGGACTTCATTATAATCCCCGATACAAAGCCATGGAAGGGTGCTGGCCGTAACGAGGGACTTAAGGAGATCCCAAGTCCTATACCGCTCGCTGACATTAGCTTCACCGTATATACATGTAAGGCGCCAGTCTTCTCTATTTGGAATCGACACAGTGGCGTCTATATGGTACTGAGAATAACCAAAAACACTGATATTTATTCCATCATTCCAGAAAACTCCTAGGCCGCCGCTGCGACCCGAACTACCAACTGCATAACAGTGATCGTAACCTAAAGTGCTCGCCATACTCTCGACACGTACTTTGGATATTTGTGTTTCAACAATACATAGTACGGCCGGGGCAAATTGCCTCGCTATATCGCGAAGCTCGCGAACTGTCGCGGGTTTGCCCGCCCCGCGACAGTTCCAGCAGATAATATTCATTGAGCGCGGCGGCGCTCCTCCAAGGAGCCCGCCTGTTCGCTCATTTTGTTCGTCGATTTGTTGGGTGACGACCCCTTCTTTGGCTTCTTCCTATCACGTGGGTTCTGGTATCCTGGGGGAGGGGGTGGAACAAGTATTATCTCCTTCGGCTGAACATGTTCAGCAGGAGTCTGGGCGTGACGTTCTGCAGTTTTCTCGACTGAAACCCCAAGAGCATCATCAGAAAGGTCAAGCTTCTTCTTAGCAGAAGGTTCGGTCTGATCGGCATCCTTCTCCACGGCGTCTGTCTTGAGTGGGCTTTCCGCTGTGTCATTCAGGTCCACGTCCTCTTGCAAGCCCGCTTCCTGTGATGATCGCTTCTTGGCTCCATCGCCGTTACCCCGGCCTCCATCAGCGTTGCCGCGTCCACCACGGCCTCTGCCTCGGCGTCCAGGTGCACCCCTGTTGCCACTAGTATAGCTGAAGTTGCCTCGACCAGTCTGATTAAACTGGGTTGAGGGGAGACTCCTTCTCTTGGCTAACATCCATTCACCATATTCAATCTCATCAGGATTGTGGATACCATTACCACACTCTTCAAGGATGTGGCCCATAACACCGCAGACTTCACAAAAGAAAGCAATCTTTTCATATTTCACCGGTAACAGTAGCCTCTCTTCACCCTTGATATTCAGTGGTGTAAACCTAACCAATGGCTGTGCTACATTGATCTTTGCTCGCACCCTGACATAGTTCCCCTCAAAAATTCTGGTTGGGTTCATCTCCACACTCTTCACTTGACCGATTCTCCGTGCTAATTGATCCATGATCGGTTCTTTGCGATACAGTTCTGGTGTGTCATGAATCTGCGCCCAGACATACACGCGATCAAGAACGACCGCCTCAGGCTTCCCCTTACCATCGTACTCTTCTATGATCACCATGAGTCCCCTGAAGATCCATGGCCCTTGATGCATCACCCTATTCCAGTCTCCCACGCAGAACAATTGGATTACAAACAAATTGTCACCTGCCTCGCGGATCTCTGGGTCATAGGCGAGACGCCATATGTATTTCATTGTGTTCTTGAAAGCATCCACGCTGAAGGGCTTCTTGGTGTTTACCTTGGCGACCGCTAACCAGCGCGCCTCCTTGGCAAATTGTGAGATTTCCTCCTCGCCCACGATCACGTCATCAAGCTCAGATTCCTTCAGCTTCATGTTTTTCATGGCCGTCTCCAGATCAACCGCCGCCTTGCTCCTTCTGCTACCAGCGGACCTGCCGCCCGGAGTACCAGTTGACGAGGAGGCCGCCATCGGATCTCAGGCAAAACCCTACCGCCCACACTGCGAAACCGAGGCCGGGTGGAAGGACTAGCCGACCCCGAAATCAGCCCAAGTACACAAGTGGGGGGAGGGAAGACAGATCTGACGCTCGACGGGATGAAAACCTCGACGGCGACCGAAATCGCCGGAGTAAGAAAACCCTAGATGGGTACTCTTTTTTGAGCAACCGATATTTTCCTTTGTTAGGGGGAAGGCAAAGGACCCAACTCTCCGCTCAGCCCGGCCCAGTAGAATCGCAGGTGCACCGGACTTCAAAGCCATATTCGGCACGGTCCACTAACAGCACAATGTTTTTTCATTGCAAACTCCAAAATTATATTGAATTTGTAATAATTTTATAAATTGGTTAGAAAATGAAATTATTATTGTAAAAAAAATGTTCATGCATACCAACAAATAAAATTCGTGTATCTGAAAAATGCTCATGCACTCGAAACAAGATGATGTGATAATTCTACTATCTATCCCATCCACCAGACTATGTTCTATTCTCTTTTTTTTTCACTCCTACCTGCCGAACGCTTCTCTTCGTTCCACACACATTCGGCGGGGGCTTCTTGGAATTGAATTCTCAAATGAGGAACTGGACAAAGCGGTAACATAGGTTTCTTAATGTTTTTTTTCTCTCTTTACGAGGTGATCAATTATTAGAAGTGGAAGGCAGCCCTACTACCTTGTGCATTCATTCTCGCCATTTTGCTAAGATGGGTGTGTGTGTCACTACGTTTGTACATCTCCATCCATCTCTATAATTTTTTGACATGGTCACAGTTGGAGTAATTAGCTTCTCGTAGGCATATCCATAGGTATTAAAAACATCTTTTATTCCTTTGTATTGATTGATTTGTTTAATCTTATGATTTTTACAACACAATTATCAATGGTCTTCATCAGTATGACAAGAGTTAATTATCTGAAATGTTTGGTAAAATACACAAGACACCGAGTTTCCACAGTATGTTCAAAGGAATAAAATAACTCATCTGTGCAGTACATCTAGTTGCCCTTTTTGTGTGCAAGATGTTTATATATTAAAGTTTTCAGTTTCTTGAAAAAGAAAATTGCATGTCATATCTAATGCATTATTAATAAAATGTATTTTTTTTATTTATTCAGTAGCAACACACATGTTATCCTTAGTTTTCATGAGGTGGCGTGTTCCTCCGGCACAACGATGCGGTATTGTCCCCTGATGGCAATGCTTAACTGCAATGGCACAAGTGCTGTGGCGGCAGACTCAGGTCACCGCGGATCTGGCGTGCGGCAGCTCGTGAGGCGGGCGGTGACTTGTTCGATTGTGGCAGCGACAATGCAATAGCAACAGCGGAGACTCGGGGGGGTACATCTGGGATGGTGTGGCTATGGCTTGCCGCATCTTGGCCTCTATGTCTCATCAGACTCTATCAGACTGGCTCTGGAGCACATGCACGCAAGATGTTGAATCTGTCGATGATGTTCGACCCTCTCCACAGTATCATGTCTCAAACTTCGGGGTGAAAATCAAGGGTTACGCCTTCGGTGGTTGCATGTGGTAGTGGCGGTGTTTACGTGTTGTTTCCTTCTTGAGGGCATTGCTTTGGATATTCCTCATATGTGCACTCAAGATGAAAACCCTTGTTCTGATCTTCAACAGTTCGATTCGAAGGTGAGGAGCTTGTGCGTCCTTTCTTTCCTGAAACATTGCTTTTGGAAAATATTTCTCATAGTTCCCGTGTTGTCAATGGCGTCATATGGTGTTGTTGCTTGTTGTGTGTTGTTGGTCATGTCGGCTCTCCTTTTTTTTATCATTGTTATCTTTTTTCTTTTTTGGTTGTGGACTATGTTCAGATATTTGTGCCGTTGCAGGACCGGCTGTAATTGGTATCATCTCATATCAATATATTACCGTTTGTCAAAAAAACATGCGTGAAACATAATTTTAAATTACATGTATGTATTGTACCTGCCTTCTGGGGCTGGAAGATATTAGTGAAAGTACTCGTGTGGGCACGAGATCACATTTGGAATAGTAAAATTCAAAAAAATTCCAAAACTTTTGGCAACAAACAATGATATGTGTTTCACATGCATGCAAAATTTCGCAATGAGTGACATTTGTGGAGAACAGGCAAAAAAATCATGAAATTTTGCACACATGTGAAACACACATCGAATGTTTGTTGCCAAAAAATTCATTTTTTATTTGTTTTACTATTTTTTGGAATTTTACTGTTCCCAAGGGTGAATGTGAGCTTGTGCTCATAAACTCCAGGTCGATACCTAGCTACTTCTACCCGCAAAAAAAAGATATCTAGCTACTTCTGTCGTGAACAAAAGTAAGCAGATATAGAGCCCCACGATACAATACTATGTACTGCTTCCCTATATTTTCTGTTTCTGTATTAAGTTTTCTTATTATTGATAAGGTTGATGTAGAAATAATCTCATTCCTCATAATATGTTCATCCCTTTACAAGGCTGACACCGCAAGTTGAATCCAGATTAACATGTTAGGTAAACATTACAATTTACAAACATTACATTTCAAGGAAGACTGGGCCAAGTCTCTACAGTATACGACTGAATTTTGCCTGTGCTGTGCTGTGCTGCTAAAATGGTCATGTGAAAGTAATAATTGAAGCATTCTTTTTAGCAACTGGAATCATATATTCATATGCTTGTCAGGCCAAAGAACGATAGCATCTTCTACACAGAAGATGTAGCAAAAGGCCCTGCTCTTTGCAAACGGAACAGAGAGAATTGTACACTGAATGATAATTCTTTCTTTGTAGTATATACGAAGACACGGTTAATTGTATTGTAGAAACCTACATATTTGGAATGCAGCAAACATTGGGTGCATGAAAGTTGTCATCGAGTCTGTAGCATGCGTTGGAAGCATTAAACAAACCTGAGGCATATTTTGGTCCTGATCGATCACAACTGAGTGCACTCAGTTGGCGATGGAATTTGCTAGTGTCAGATATGTTTTATTGTAGCAGAGAGGCCAACCAGGTAGCTGATCGCCTAGCTAGACATTCTTTTAGTTTGAGTTCTTCTGAATTCTGGGATTCTGATACTCCTGACTTTATTCTTCCTGAAGTTGTAAACGACATGGCTATTATTTAAGGAATAAGGTTAGTTGGACCATTGGATCATAGGATGATCTATTTGACCATGGCATTCAAGTGTAGGTGTTCTGGATGACTAAAGACAAGATGCCAGAGTCTTATCTACATGGGAGAAGTAGAAATTGGGTTTTCACTTTTTCTAAGACTTTGGGCGGATGGGAAAAAGGATGTTCCATAGGAATTCAATATTTGAAATGTGAAGCCCCATATTTGTGTGTATATAGGCATTTTATGAGTATGCGGAGCTCCATGAATTTTCTTGGAATTTATCAATTAGTGGAAATAGAGGTTGCTTCATCATGGTAGAATAAATATGATTTTCTCTTCACTTAAAAAATATGATTTTCTTTAATAGGGAAAGAATTATTTCACATGGGCTATGACTTTGGCTTTGGAATATGCGTGGTGTCATGGTTGTGACAAGGGATCCACCTTGTTTTATCATGCCAAGTGACCAAAGTTTGAGGTAGCCAATGAAAAGCAAGAAAAATTCAAAAATAAAACCCGCCAAAAAGGAAAGCAAAACGGAAGCAACAGAAAACCAAGAAGTAAATATTTGTATGTTACACAATATGTCCTAGGTGGCACTTGCGAAGGATGTGGTGACTGGTGAGCTTGGCGAGGAGGATGTGGCGGCGCGAAGAATGTGACGTTCGTGGCGAGCTTGAAGGAGCAACGCGGCCATAAGCGGTGCATGCCTCTGCTCCCTTCCTCCTCCTCCAAGCAAAGGCCGTGTGAGCCAGCGGGGAAAGAATTGGCACGAGAAACTGCACGAGATCCTCAAGCCATATGCTGACGATGATGGCCGATTCCTTGACCCCTTGTTCAGTTGAGGTGGTTTTTGGAGGGGAATGGCAGGGTTTGAGGGGGATTAGATCCCCTACAAGTCAAAATCCTCTCCAATCCACTTCAATCCCCTTGAGAGGAGATTAAACGAACAAGGCCTGAGGTGGAACTCAATTGCGGGCGAGATAGTTGAGGAGCACAACTAGATACTCCCGTAGTTCCATAATTCTAGTAATTATGAAATGTTTTTCTTCAAAAAAGAAAAGTAATTATGAAGTTCATGTCAAAACACCCCCCCCCCTTCTTCCAAACATGTAGGCTTAATTTAAAGCTCTCCCAAAAAATATTAGCGGCGGAGGCCGATTCAAAAATTTGCTAGAGTGAAACTTTGCAACGTGTTCTTTATAAAACAATATTTCTAGAGATAATTCCATTTTGAAGAATCTACTAGAGCTTCAACTTCACCCTTGATATGATCTAAAAATAGTTAGGCCCTCCGGTGTATTTCACCTTGTGAGGGAAGAGGGGGGCCGAGATTGTTGGGGAACGTTCCAGAAAATTAAAAATTTTCCTACGGTTTCACCAAGATCCATCTATGAGTTCATCTAAGCAACGAGTCAAGGGAGTGAGATTGCATCTATATACCACTTGTAGATCGCGTGCGGAAGCGTTCAAGGGAAGGGTGATGATGGAGTCGTACTCGCCGTGATTCAGATCACCGATGACCAAGTGCTGAACGGACAGCACCTCCGCGTTCAACACACGTATGGGACGGGAGATGTCTCCTCCTTCTTGATCCAGCAAAGGGGAAGGAGAGGTTGATGATGATCCAGCAGCACGACGGCGTGGTGGTGGATGCAGCAGAACTCCGGCAGGGCTTCGCCAAGCTGCTGCGGGAGGAGGACGAGGTGTAGCAGGGGGAGGGAGGCGCCAATGCACATGGTGTGGCTGCCCTCCCCCTTGCCCTCCTTTATATAGGCCCCCAGGGGGGCGCCGGCCCTGGGAGATGCAATCTCCCAAGGGGGGCGGCGGCCAGGGGGGTGGAGTGCCCCCCAAGGCAAGTGGGGCGCCCCCCCCCACCCCCACCCTAGGGTTTCAACCCTAGGCACAGGGGGTGGGCCTAGGGGGTGAACCAGCCGACTATGGGCTGGTTCCCCTCCCCACTTCAGCCCTTGGGGCCCTCCGGGATGGGTGGCCCCACCCGGTGGACCACCGGGACCCTTCCGGTGGTCCCGGTACAATACCGGGTGACCCCGAAACTTTCCCGATGGCCGAAACAACACTTCCTATATATAATTCTTTACCTCCGGACCATTCCGGAACTCCTCGTGACGTCCGGGATCTCATCCGGGACTCCGAACAGCATTCGGTATGCTGCATACTCATATTCATACAACCCTAGCGTCACCGAACCTTAAGTGTGTAGACCCTATGGGTTCGGGAGACACGTAGACATGACCGAGACGACTCTCGGGCAATAACCAACAGCTAGATCTGGATACCCATGTTGGCTCCCACATGCTCCTCGATGATCTCATCGGATGAACCACGATGTCGAGGATTAAACAACCCCGTATTCAATTCCCTTTGTCAATCGGTACGTTACTTGCCCGAGACTCGATTGTCGGTATCCCAATACCTCGTTCAGTCTCGTTACCGGCAAGTCACTTTACTCGTACCATAATGCATGATCCCGTGACCAACCACTTGGTCACTTTGAGCTCATTATGATGATGCATTACCGAGTGGGCCCAGAGATACCTCTCTGTCATACGGAGTGACAAATCCCAGTCTCGATCCGTGTCAACCCAACAGACGCTTTCGGAGATACCTGCAGTGCACCTTTATAGTCACCCAGTTACGTTGTGACGTTTGGTACACCCAAAGCACTCCTACGGCATCCGGGAGTTACACGATCTCATGGTCTAAGGAAAGAATACTTGACATTGGAAAAGGTCTAGCAAACGAACTACACGATCTTGTGCTATGCTTAGGATTGGGTCTTGTCCATCACATCATTCTCCTAATGATGTGATCCCGTTATCAACGACATCCAATGTCCATAGCCAGGAAACCATGACTATTTGTTGATCAATGAGCTAGTCAACTAGAGGCTTACTAGGGACATATTATGGTCTATGTATTCACACGTGTATTACTATTTCCGGATAATACAGTTATAGCATGAATAAAGACAATTATCATGAACAAGGAAACATAATAATAATCCTTTTATTATTGCCTCTAGGGCATATTTCCAACAGTCTCCCACTTGCACTAGAGTCAATAATCTAGTTACATTGTGATGAATCGCACACCCATAGAGTTCTGGTTTTGATCATGTTTTGCTCACGAGAGAGGTTTAGTCAATGGATCTGCGACATTCAGATCCGTATGTACTTTGTAAATATCTATGTCTCCATCTTGAACGTTTTCATGGATGGAGTTGAAACGACGCTTGATGTGCCTGGTCTTCTTGTGAAACCTGGACTCCTTGGCAAGGGCAATAGCTCTAATGTTGTCACAGAAGAGTTTGATCGGCCCCGACGCATTGGGTATGACTCCTAGGTCGGTGATGAACTCCTTCACCCAAATTGCTTCATGCGCTGCCTCCGAGGCTGCCATGTACTCCACTTCACATGTAGATCCCGCCACGACGCTCTTCTTGCAGCTGCACCAGCTTACTGCTCCACCATTCAACATATACACGTATCCGGTTTGTGACTTAGAGTCATCCAGATCTGTGTCGAAGCTAGCGTCGACGTAACCCTTTACGACGAGCTCTTCATCACCTCCATAAATGAGAAACATGTCCTTTATCCTTTTCAGGTACTTCAGGATATTCTTGACCACTGTCCAGTGTTCCTTGTCGGGATTACTTTGGTACCTTCCTACCAAACTTACGGCAAGGTTTACATCAGGTCTGATACACAACATTGCATACATAATAGATCCTATGGCTGAAGCATAGGGGATGACACTCATCTCTTCTTTATCTTTTGTCGTGGTCGGGGACTGAGCCGAGCTCAATCTCACACCTTGCAACACAGGCAAGAACCCTTTCTTGGGCTGATCCATTTTGAACTTCTTCAAAATCTTATCAAGGTATGTGCTCTGTGAAAGACCTATGAGGCGTCTCGATCTATCCCTATAGATCTTGATGCCTAATATGTAAGCAGCTTCTCCAAGGTCCTTCATTGAAAAACACTTATTCAAGTAGGCCTTAATGCTGTCCAGAAGTTCTATATCATTTCCCATCAAGAGTATGTGATCTACATATAATATGAGAAATGCTACGGAGCTCTCACTCACTTTCTTGTAAACGCAGGCTTCTCCATAAGTCTGCATAAACCCAAACGCTTTGATCATCTCATCAAAGCGAATGTTCCAACTCCGAGATGCTTGCACCAGCCCATAAATGGATCGCTAGAGCTTGCATACTTTGTTAGCATTATTAGGATCGACAAAACCTTCCAGCTGCATCATATACATCTCTTCCTTAAGATGTCCGTTAAGAAATGCCGTTTTGACGTCCATCTGCCATATCTCATAATCATAGTATGCGGCAATTGCTAACATGATTCGGACGGACTTCAGCTTTGCTACGGGAGAGAATGTCTCGTCGTAGTCAATCCCTTGAACTTGTCGATAACCCTTAGCGACAAGTCGAGCTTTATGGATGGTAACATTTCCATCCACGTCCGTCTTCTTCTTAAAGATCCATTTGTTTTCTATCGCTCGCCGATCATCGGGCAAGTTTGTCAAAGTCCATACTTTGTTTTCATACATGGATTCTATCTCGGATTTCATGGCTTCAAGCCATTTGTTGGAATCTAGGCCCGCCATCGCTTCTTCATAGTTCGAAGGTTCACCGTTGTCTAACAACATGATTTCCAGGATAGGGTTGCCGTACCACTCTGGTGCGGAACGTGTCCTTGTGGACCTACGAAGTTCAGTAGCAACTTGATCCGAAGTACCTTGATCATCATCATTATTTTCCTCTTCAGTTGGTGTAAGCATCACAGGAACATTTTCCTGAGCCGCACTACTTTCCCGTTCGAGAGGTAGTACTTCATCGAGTTGTACTTTCCTCCCACTTACTTCTTTCGAGAGAAACTCTTTTTCCAGAAAGGATCCGTTCTTGGCAACAAAGATCTTGCCCTTGGATCTTAAGTAGAAGGTATACCCAATGGTTTCCTTAGGGTATCCTATGAAGACGCATTTTTCCGACTTGGGTTCGAGCTTTTCAGGTTGAAGTTTCTTGACATAAGCATCGCATCCCCAAACTTTTAGAAACGACAGCTTAGGTTTCTTCCCAAACCATAATTCATACGGTGTCGTCTCAACGGATTTAGACGGTGCCCTATTTAAAGTGAATGTAGCTGTCTCTAGAGCGTATCCCCAAAATGATAGCGGTAAATCGGTACGAGACATCATAGACCGCACCATATCCAATAGAGTGCGATTACGACATTCGGACACACCGTTACACTGAGGTGTTCCAGGCGGCGTGAGTTGTGAAACGATTCCACATTTCCTTAAGTGTGTACCAAATTCGTGACTTAAATATTCTCCTCCACGATCTGATCGTAGGAAGTTTATCTTTTGGTCACGTTGATTCTCTACCTCATTCTGAAATTCTTTGAACTTTTCAAAGGTCTCAGACTTGTGTTTCATCAAGTAGACATACCCATATCTACTCAAGTCATCAGTGAGAGTGAGAACATAACGATATCCTCCGTGAGCCTCAACGCTCATTGGACCGCACACATCGGTATGTATGATTTCCAACAAGTTGGTTGCTCGCTCCATTGTTCCGGAGAACGGAGTCTTGGTCATTTTGCCCATGAGGCATGGTTCGCATGTGTCAAACGATTCATAATCGAGAGACTCTAAAAGTCCATCAGCATGAAGCTTCTTCATGCGCTTGACAACAATGTGACCAAGGCGGCAGTGCCACAAGTATGTGGGACTATCGTTATCAACTTTACATCTTTTGGCATTCACACTATGAATATGTGTAATATTACGCTCGAGATTCATTAAGAATAAACCATTGACCATAGGGGCATGACCATAAAACATATCTCTCATATAAATAGAACAACCATTATTCTCGGATTTAAATGAGTAGCCATCTCGTATCAAACGAGATCCAGATACAATGTTCATGCTCAAACTTGGCACTAAATAACAATTATTAAGGTTTATAACTAATCCCGTAGGTAAATGTAGAGGTAGCGTGCCGACGGCGATCACATCGACCTTGGAACCATTCCCGACGCGCATCGTCACCTCGTCTTGAAGGAAATATGCCCTAGAGGCAATAATAAAGTTATTATTTATTTCCTTATATCATGATAAATGTTTATTATTCATGCTAGAATTGTATTAACCGGAAACATAATACATGTGTGAATACATACACAAACAGAGTGTCACTAGTATGCTTCTACTTGACTAGCTTGTTAATCAAAGATGGTTATGTTTCCTAACCATGGACAAAGAGTTGTTATTTGATTAACGGGATCACATCATTAGTTGAATGATCTGATTGACATGACCCATTCAGTTAGCTTAGCACCCGATCGTTTAGTATGTTGCTATTGCTTTCTTCATGACTTATACATGTTCCTATGACTATGAGATTATACAACTCTCGTTTACCGGAGGAACACTTTGTGTGCTACCAAACGTCACAACGTAACTGGGTGATTATAAAGGTGCTCTACAGGTGTCTCCAAAGGTACTTGTTGGGTTGGCGTATTTTGAGATTAGGATTTGTCACTCCGAATGTCGGAGAGGTATCTCTGGGCCATCTCGGTAATGCACATCACTTAAGCCTTGCAAGCATTGCAACTAATGAGTTAGTTGCGAGATGATGTATTACGGAACGAGTAAAGAGACTTGCCGGTAACGAGATTGAACTAGGTATTGGATACTGACGATCGAATCTCGGGTAAGTAACATACCGATGACAAAGGGAACAACGTATGTTGTTATGCGGTCTGACCGATAAAGATCTTCGTAGAATATGTAGGAACCAATATGGGCATCCAGGTCCCGCTATTGGTTATTGACCGGAGACGTGTCTCGGTCATGTCTACATTCTTCTCGAACCGTAGGGTCTGCACGCTTAAGGTTTTGATGACAGTTTTATTATGAGTTTATGAGTTTTGATGTACCGAAGGAGTTCGGAGTCCCGGATGAGATCGGGGACATGACGAGGAGTCTCGAAATGGTCGAGACGTAAAGATCGATATATTGGACGACTATATTCGGAGTTCGGAAAGGTTCCAAGTGATTCGGGTATTTTTCGGAGTACCGGAGAGTTACGGGAATTCGCCGGGGAGAAGTATTGGGCCTTATTGGGCCCTGCGGGAAAGAGAGAGGGGCTGCCTAGGGCAGGCCGCGCGCCCCCCATGGCCTAGTCCGAATTGGACTAGGGGGAGGGGCCGCACCCCCTCCTTCCTTCCCTTCTCTCTTCCCCTTCCTTGTCTCCTACTCCTAATACATGGAAGGACTCCTAGTTGGACTAGGAAAGGGGAAATCCTACTCCCGGTGGGAGTAGGACTCCCCTAGGGCGCGCCATAGAAGAGGGCCGGCCCTCCCCTCCTCCACTCCTTTATATACGGGGGTAGGGGGCACCCCATGGACACACAAGTTGATCATCGTGATCGTTCCTTAGCCGTGTGCGGTGCCCCCCTCCATGATATTACACCTCGGTCATATTGTAGCAGTGCTTAGGCGAAGCCCTACGACAGTTGAACATCAAGATCGTCACCACGCCGTCGTGCTGACGAAACTCCTCCCCGTACCTCTGCTGGATCGGAGTTTGGGGTGCGTCATCGAGCTGTACGTGTGTCAAGAACTCAGAGGTGCCAGAGTAACGGTGCTTGGATCGGTTGGATCGGGAAGACGTACGACTACTTCCTCTACGTTGCGTCAACGCTTCCGCTTCGGTCTACGAGGGTACGTAGACAACACTCTCCCCTCTTGTTGCTATGCATCACCATGATCTTGCGTGTGCGTAGGAATTTTTTTCAAATTACTACGTTCCCCAACAGTGGCATCCGAGCCTAGGTTTTATGGTTTGATGTTATATGCACGAGTAGAACACAAGTGAGTTGTGGGCGATATAAGTCATACTGCTTACCAGCATGTCATACTTTGGTTCGGCGGTATTGTTGGATGAAGCGGCCCGGACCGACATTACGCGTACGCTTACACGAGACTGGTTTTACCGCCGTGCTTTGCACACAGGTGACTAGCGGGTGTCAGTTTCTCCAACTTTAGTTGAACCGAGTGTGGCTACGCCCGGTCCTTGCGAAGGTTAAAACAGCACCAACTTGACAAACTATTGTTGTGGTTTTGATGCGTAGGTGAGATTGGTTCTTGCTTAAGCCCGTAGCAGCCACGTAAAACTTGCAACAACAAAGTAGAGGGCGTCTAACTTGTTTTTGCAGGGCATGTTGTGATGTGATATGGCCAAGACATGATGCTATATTTTATTGTATGAGATGATCATGTTTTTGTAACCGAAGTTATCGGCAACTGGCAGGAGCCATATGGTTGTCGCTTTATTGTATGAAATGCAAACGCCCTGTAATTGCTTTACTTTATCACTAAGCGGTAGCGATTGTCGTAGAAGCAATAGATGGCGTAAACGACAACGATGCTACGATGGAGATCAAGGTGTCGCGCCGGTGACGATGGTGATCATGATGGTGCTTCGGAGATGGAGATCACAAGCACAAGATGATGATGGCCATATCATATCACTTATATTGATTGCATATGATGTTTATCCTTTATGCATCTTATCTTGCTTTGATTGACGGTAGTATTTTAAGATGATCTCTCACTGAAAATTATCAAGAAGTGTTCTCCCTGAGTATGCACCGTTGCCAAAGTTCGTCGTGCCCAGACACCACGTGATGATCGGGTGTGATAAGCTCTACGTCCATCTACAACGGGTGCAAGCCAGTTTTGCACACGCAGAATACTCAGGTTAAACTTGACGAGCCTAGCATATGCAGATATGGCCTCGGAACACGGAGACCGAAAGGTCGAGCATGAATCATATAGTAGATATGATCAACATAAGATGTTCATCATTGAAAACTACTCCATCTCACGTGATGATCGGTTATGGTTTAGTTGATTTGGGTCACGTGATCACTTAGATGACTAGAGAGATGTCTGTCTAAGTGGGAGTTCTTAAGTAATATGATTAATTGAACTTAAATTTATCATGAACTTAGTCCTGGTAGTATTTTGCAAATTATGTTGTAAGATCAATAGCTTGCGTTGTTGCTTTCATATGTTTATTTTGATATGTTCCTAGAGAAAATTGTGTTGAAAATGTTAGTAGCAATGATGCGGATTGGATCCGCGATCTGAGGTTTATCCTCATTGCTGCACAGAAGAATTATGTCCTTAATGCACCGCTAGGTGACAGACCTATTGCAGGAGCAGATGCAGACGTTATGAACGTTTGGCTAGCTCAATATGATGACTACTTGATAGTTTTGTGCACCATGCTTTATGGCTTAGAATTAGGACTTCAAAGATGTTTTGAACATCATGGACCATATGAGATGTTCCAGGAATTGAAGTTAATATTTCAAGCAAATACCCGAGTTGAGAGATATGAAGTCTCCAACAAGTTCTATAGCTAAAAGATGGAGGAGAATCGCTCAACTAGTAAGCATGTGCTCAGATTGTCTGGGTACTACAATCGCTTGAATCAAGTGGGAGTTAATCTTCCAGATAAGATAGTGATTGACAGAATTCTCTAGTCACCATCACCAAGTTAGTAGAACTTCATGATGAACTATAGTATGCAAGGGATGATGAAAATGATTCCCGAGTTTTTCATGATGATGAAATCGATGACGGTAGAAATCAAGAAAAAACATCAAGTGTTGATGGTTAACAAGACCACTAGTTTCAAGAAAAGGGCAAAGGGATAGAAGGGAACTTCAAGAAGAACGGCAAGCAAGTTGCTGCTCAAGTGAAGAAGCCCAAGTCTGGACCTAAGCCTGAGACTAAGTGCTTCTACTGCAAAGGGACTGGTCACTGGAAGCAGAACTACCCCAAGTATTTGGTGGATAAGAAGGATGGCAAAGTGAACCAAGGTATATTTGATATACATGTTATTGATGTGTACTTTACTAGTGTTTATAGCAACCCCTCGGTATTTGGTACTGGTTCAGTTGCTAAGAGTAGTAACTCAAAACGGGAGTTGCAGAATAAACAGAAACTAGTTAAGGGTGAAGTGACGATGTGTGTTGAAAGTAGTTTCAAGATTGATATGATCATCATCGCACACTCCCTATACTTTCGGGATTAGTGTTGAACCTAAATAAATGTTATTTGGTGTTTGCGTTGAGCATGAATATGATTTGATCGTGTTTATTGCAATACGGTTATTCATTTAAGTAAGAGAATAAACTGTTGTTCTGTTTACATGAATAAAACCTTATATGGTTACACACCCAATGAAAATGGTTCATTGGATCTCGATCGTAGTGATACACATATTCATAATATTGAAACCAAAAGATGCAAAGTTAATAATGATAGTGCAACTTATTTGTGGCACTGCCGTTTAGGTCATATCGGTGTAAAGCGCATGAAGAAACTCCATGCTGATGGGATTTTGGAATCACTTGATTATGAATCACTTGATGCTTGAGAACCATGCCTCATGGGCAAGATGACTAAGACTCCGTTCTCCGGAACAGTGGAGCGAGCAACTGACTTATTGGAAATAATACATACTGATGTATGCGATCCGATGAGTGTTAAGGCTCGCGGCGGGTATCGTTATTTTCTGACCTTCACAAGATGATTTGAGCAGATATGGATATATCTACTTGATGAAACATAAGTCTGAAACATTTGAAAAGTTCAAAGAATTTCAGAGTGAAGTGGAAAATCATCGTGACAAGAAAATAAGGTTTCTACGATCTGATCGCGGAGACAAACATTTGAGTTACGAGTTTGGTCTTCAACTAAAACAATGTGGAATAGTTTCACAAATTCATGCCACCTGGAACACCACATCATAATGGTGTGTCTGAACGTCATAACCGTACTTTATTGGATATAGTACAATCTATGATGTTTCTTACCGATTTACCAATATTGTTTTGGGATCATGCATTAGAGACAGCTGCATTCACGTTAAATAGGGCACCATCTAAATCCGTTGATACGACACTATATGAACTGTGGTTTAGCAAGAAACCAAAGTTGTCATTTCTTAAAGTTTGGGGTTGTGATGCTTATGTGAAAAAGTTTCATCCTGATAAGCTCAAACCCAAATCGAAGAAATGCGTCCTCATAGGATACCCAAAGGAGACTGTTGGGTACACCTTCTATCACAGATCCAAAGACAAGACATTTGTTGCTGAGAATGGATCCTTTCTAGAGAAGGAGTTTCTCTCGAAAGAAGTGAGTGGGAGGAAAGTAGAACTTGATGAGGTAACTGTACCTGTTCCCTTATTGGAAAGTAGTTCATCACAGAAATCTGTTCTTGTGACTACTATACCAACTAGTGAGGAAGCTAATGATGATGATCATGTAACTTCAGATCAAGTTACTACCGAACCTCGTAGGTAAAACAGAGTGAGATCCGCACCAGAGTGGTACGGTAATCCTGTTCTGGAGGTCGTGTTACTTGACCATGACAAACCTACGAACTATGAGGAAGCGATGATGAGCCCAGATTCCGCAAAATGGCTTGAGGCCATGAAATCTGAGATGGGATCCATGTATGAGAACAAAGTGTGGACTTTGGTGGAGTTGCCCGATGATCGGCAAGCCATATTGTATGAATGGATCTTCAAGAGGAAGACAGATGCTGATAGTAGTGTTACTATCTACAAAGCTAGAATTGTCGCAAAAGGTTTTCGACAAGTTCAAAGTGTTGACTACGATGAGAGTTTCTCACTCGTATCTATGCTTAAGTCTGTCCGAATCATGTTAGCAATTGCCGCATTTTATGAAATCTGGCAAATGGATAAACAAAACTGCATTCCTTAATGGAGTTATTAAAGAAGAGTTGTATGTGATGCAACCAAGAGGTTTTGTCGATCCTAAAGGTGTTAACAAAATGTGCAAGCTCCAGCGATCCATCTATGGACTGGTGCAAGCATCTCGGAGTTGGAATATACGCTTTGATAAGTTGATCAAAGCATATAGTTTTATACAGACTTGCGGTGAAGCCTGTATTTACAAGAAAGTGAGTGGGAGCACTACAATATTTCTGATAAGTATATGTGAATGACATATTGTTGATCGGAAATAATGTAGAATTAGTCTGCAAAGCATAAAGGAGTGTTTGAAAGGAGTTCTTTAAAATAAATACCTCAGTAAAGCTACTTACATATTGAGCATCAAGATCTATAGAGATAGATCAAGACGCTTGATAAGTTTTTCAATGAGTACATACCTTGACAAGATTTTGAAGTAGTTCAAAATGGAACAGTCAAAGAAAGAGTTCTTGCCTGTGTTACAAGGTGTGAAATTGAGTAAGACTCAAAACCTGACCACGGCAGAAGATAGAAAGAGAATGAAAGTCATTCCCTATGCCTTGGCCATAGGTTCTATAAAGTATGCCATGCTGTGTACCAGATCTATTGTATACCCTACACTGAGTTTGGCAAGGGAGTACAATAGTGATCTAGGAGTAGATCACTGGACAGCAGTCAAAATTATCCTTAGTGGAATAAGGATATGTTTCTCGATTATGGAAGTGACAAAAGGTTCGTCGTAAAGGGTTACGTCGATGCAAGTTTTGACACCAATCTGGATGACTCTAAGTCTCGATCTAGATACATATTGAAAGTGGGAGCAATTAGCTAGAGTAGCTCCGTGCAGAGCATTGTAGACATAGAAAATTGCAAAATACATAACGGATCTGAATGTGAAAGACCCGTTGACTAAGATTGTCTCACAAGCAAAACATGATCACACCTTAGTACTCTTTGGGTGTTAATCACATAGCGATGTGAACTAGATTACTGAATCTAGTAAACCCTTTGGGTGTTGGTCACATGTCGATGTGAACTATGGGTGTTAATCACATGATGATGTGAACTATCGATGTTAATCACATGGTGATGTGATCTAGATTATTGACTCTAGTGCAAGTGGGAGACTGAAGGAAATATGCCCTAGAGGCAATAATAAAGTTATTATTTATTTCCTTATATCATGATAAATGTTTATTATTCATGCTAGAATTGTATTAACCGGAAACATAATACATGTGTGAATACATACACAAACAGAGTGTCACTAGTATGCTTCTACTTGACTAGCTTGTTAATCAAAGATGGTTATGTTTCCTAACCATGGACAAAGAGTTGTTATTTGATTAACGGGATCACATCATTAGTTGAATGATCTGATTGACATGACCCATTCAGTTAGCTTAGCACCCGATCGTTTAGTATGTTGCTATTGCTTTCTTCATGACTTATACATGTTCCTATGACTATGAGATTATGCAACTCCCGTTTACCGGAGGAACACTTTGTGTGCTACCAAACGTCACAACGTAACTGGGTGATTATAAAGGTGCTCTACAGGTGTCTCCAAAGGTACTTGTTGGGTTGGCGTATTTCGAGATTAGGATTTGTCACTCCGAATGTCGGAGAGGTATCTCTGGGCCCTCTCGGTAATGCACATCACTTAAGCCTTGCAAGCATTGCAACTAATGAGTTAGTTGCGAGATGATGTATTACGGAACGAGTAAAGAGACTTGCCGGTAACGAGATTGAACTAGGTATTGGATACCGACGATCGAATCTCGGGCAAGTAACATACCGATGACAAAGGGAACAACGTATGTTGTTATGCGGTCTGACCGATAAAGATCTTCGTAGAATATGTAGGAACCAATATGGGCATCCAGGTCCCTCTATTGGTTATTGACCGGAGACGTGTCTCGGTCATGTCTACATTGTTCTCGAACCGTAGGGTCCGCACGCTTAAGGTTTCGATGACAGTTTTATTATGAGTTTATGAGTTTTGATGTACCGAAGGAGTTCGGAGTCCCGGATGAGATCGGGGACATGACGAGGAGTCTCGAAATGGTCGAGACGTAAAGATCGATATATTGGACGACTATATTCGGAGTTCGGAAAGGTTACGGATGATTCGGGTATTTTTCGGAGTACCGGAGAGTTACGGGAATTCGCCGGGGAGAAGTATTGGGCCTTATTGGGCCCTGCGGGAAAGAGAGAGGGGCTGCCTAGGGCAGGCCGCGCGCCCCCCATGGCCTAGTCGAATTGGACTAGGGGGAGGGGCCGCACCCCCTCCTTCCTTCCCTTCTCTCTTCCCCTTCCTTGTCTCCTACTCCTAATACATGGAAGGACTCCTAGTTGGACTAGGAAAGGGGGATTCCTACTCCCGGTGGGAGTAGGACTCCCCTAGGGCACGCCATAGAAGAGGGCCGGCCCTCCCCTCCTCCACTCCTTTATATACGGGGGTAGGGGGCACCCCATGGACACACAAGTTGATCATCGTGATCGTTTCTTAGCCGTGTGCGGTGCCCCCCTCCACGATATTACACCTCGGTCATATTGTAGCGGTGCTTAGGCGAAGCCCTACGACAGTTGAACATCAAGATCGTCACCACGCCGTCGTGCTGATGAAACTCCTCCCCGTACCTCTGCTGGATCGGAGTTCGGGGTGCGTCATCGAGCTGTACGTGTGTCAAGAACTCGGAGGTGCCGGAGTAACGGTGCTTGGATCGGTTGGACCGGGAAGACGTACGACTACTTCCTCTACGTTGCATCAACGCTTCCGCTTCGGTCTACGAGGGTACGTAGACAACACTCTCCCCTCTTGTTGCTATGCATCACCATGATCTTGCGTGTGCGTAGGAATTTTTTTGAAATTACTACGTTCCCCAACACGTCCTTCGCCAGTCTCCGCTTATTCCGCAGCTCCTGCTGTGAGTTATAAATATGAGCAACGACACCGGTATCAAATACCCAGGAATTACTACGAGTACTGGTAAGGTACACATCAATTACATGTATATCAAATATACCTTTGGTGTTGCCGGCCTTCTTATCCGCTAAGTATTTGGGGCAGTTCCGCTTCCAGTGCCCCTTCCCCTTGCAATAAAAGCACTCAGTCTCAGGCTTGGGTCCATTCTTTGACTTCTTCCTGGTAACTGGCTTACCGGGCGCGGCAACATCCTTGCCGTCTTTCTTGAAGTTCTTCTTGCCCTTGCCCTTCTTGAACTTAGTGGTCTTATTGACCATCAACACTTGATGTTCTTTCTTGATTTCAACCTCTGCTGACTTCAGCATTGAAAATACTTCAGGAATGGTCTTCACCATCCCCTGCATATTGTAGTTCATCACAAAGCTCTTGTAGCTTGGTGGGAGCGACTGAAGGATTCTGTCAATGACCGCCTCGTCAGGGAGGTTAATGTCCAGCTGGGTCAGGCGGTTGTGCAACCCAGACATTTTGAGTATGTGCTCACTGACAGAACTATTTTCCTCCATCTTACAACTATAGAACTTGTCGGAGACTTCATATCTCTTGACCCGGGCATGAGCTTGGAAAACTAGTTTCAGCTCCTCGAACATCTCATATGCTCTGTGTTGCTCAAAACGCTTTTGGAGCCCCGGTTCTAAGCTGTAAAGCATGCCGCACTGAACGAGGGAGTAATCATCAGCGCGAGACTGCCAAGCGTTCATAACGTCTTGGTTCTCTAGGACGGGAGCGTCACCTAGCAGTCCTTCTAGGACATATTGTTTCCTGGCAGCTATGAGGATGATCCTCAGGTTCTGGACCCAGTCCGTATAGTTGCTGCCATCATCTTTCAGCTTGGTTTTCTCTAGGAATGCGTTGAAGTTCATGTTGACATGAGCGTTGGCCATTTGATCTACAAGACATATTTGCAAAGGTTTTAGACTAAGTTCATGATAATTAAGTTCATCTAATCAAATTATTACAATGAACTCCCACTCAGATTAGACATCCCTTTAGTCATCTAAGTGTTACACGATCCGAGTCGACTAGGCCATGTCCGATCATCACGTGAGACGGACTAGTCATCGTCGGTGAACATCTTCATGTTGATCGTATCTTCCATACGATTCGTGTTTGACCTTTCGGTCTCTGTGTTCCGAGGCCATGTCTGTACATGCTAGGCTCGTCAAGTTAACCCTAAGTGTTTTGCATGTGTAAAACTGTCTTACACCCGTTGTATGTGAACGTAAGGATCTATCACACCTGATCATCACGTGGTGCTTCGAAACGATGAACTTTAGCAACGGTGCACAGTTAGGGGAGAACACTTCTTGAAATTGTTTGTAAGGGATCATCTTATTTACTACCGTCTTTCTAAGTAAACAAGATGCATAAACATAATAAACATCACATGCAATTATATAGTAGTGACATGATATGGCCAATATCATATAGCTCCATTGATCTCCATTTTCGGGGCTCCATGATCATCTTGTCACCGGCATGACACCATGATCTCCATCATCATGATCTCCATCATCGTGTCTTCATGAAGTTGTCACGCCAACGACTACTTCTACTTCTATGGCTAACGCGTTTAGCAATAAAGTAAAGTAATTTACATGGCGTTCTTCAATGACACGCATGTCATACAAAAAATAAAGACAACTCCTATGGCTCCTGCCGGTTGTCATACTCATCGACATGCAAGTCGTGATTCCTATTACAAGAACATGATCTCATACATCACAATATATCATTCATCATTCATCACAACTTCTGGCCATATCACATCACATGACAATTGCTGCAAAAACAAGTTAGACGTCCTCTATGCATCTTTTACGTGGCTGCAATTGGGTTCTAGCAAGAACATTTTCTTACCTACGAATAACCACAACGTGATTTTGTCAACTTCTATTTACCCTTCATAAGGACCCTTTTCATCGAATCCGCTCCAACTGAAGTGGGAGAGACAGACACCCGCCAGCCACCTTATGCAACTAGTGCATGTCTGTCGGTGGAACCGGTCTCACGTAAGCGTACGTGTAAGGTTGGTCCGGGCTGCTTCATCCCACAATACCGCTGAAGCAAGAAAAGACTAGTAGTGGCAAGCAAGTTGACAAGATCTACGCCCACAACAAAATTGTGTTCTACTCGTGCAATAGAGAACTACGCATAGACCTAGCTCATGATGCACTGTTGGGGAACGTTGCAGAAAATTAAAATTTTTCCTACGGTTTCACCAAGATCCATCTATGAGTTCATCTAAGCAATGAGTCAAGGGAGTGAGATTGCATCTACATACCACTTGTAGATCGCGTGCGGAAGCGTTCAAGGGAAGGGTGATGATGGAGTCGTACTTGCTGTGATTCAGATCACCGATGACCAAGTGCTAAATGGACAGCACCTCCGCGTTCAACACACGTACGGGACGGGAGACGTCTCCTCCTTCTTGATCCAACAAGGGGGAAGGAGAGGTTGATGATGATCCAGCAGCACGACGGCGTGGTGGTGGATGCAGTAGAACTCCGGCAGGGCTTCGCCAAGCTGCTGCGGGAGGAGGACGAGGTGTAGCAGGGGGAGGGAGGCGCCAATGCACAGGGTGTGGCTTCCCTCCCCCTTTCCCTCCTTTATATAGGCCCCCAGGGGGCGCCGGCCCTGGGAGATGCAATCTCCCAAGGGGGGCGGCGGCCAGGGGGGTGGAGTGCCCCCCAAGGCAAGTGGGGCGCCCCCCCCCCCCCCACCCTAGGGTTTCAACCCTAGGCACAGGGGGTGGGCCTAGGGGGCAAACCAGCCCACTATGGGCTGGTTCCCCTCCCCACTTCAGCCCTTGGGGCCCTCCGGGATGGGTGGCCCCACCCGGTGGACCACCGGGACCCTTCCAGTGGTCCCGGTACAATACCGGGTGACCCCGAAACTTTCCCGATGGCCGAAACAACACTTCCTATATATAATTCTTTACCTCCGGACCATTCCGGAACTCCTCGTGACGTCTGGGATCTCATCCGGGACTCCGAACAGCATTCGGTATGCTGCATACTCATATTCATACAACCCTAGCGTCACCGAACCTTAAGTGTGTAGACCCTATGGGTTCGGGAGACACGTAGACATGACCGAGACGACTCTCGGGCAATAACCAACAGCTAGATCTGGATACCCATGTTGGCTCCCACATGCTCCTCGATGATCTCATCGGATGAACCACGATGTCGAGGATTAAACAACCCCGTATTCAATTCCCTTTGTCAATCGGTACGTTACTTGCCCGAGACTCGATTGTCGGTATCCCAATACCTCGTTCAGTCTCGTTACCGGCAAGTCACTTTACTCGTACCGTAATGCATGATCCCGTGACCAACCACTTGGTAACTTTGAGCTCATTATGATGATGCATTACCGAGTGGGCCCAGAGATACCTCTCCGTCATACGGAGTGACAAATCCCAGTCTCGATCCGTGTCAACCCAACAGACGCTTTCGGAGATACCTGCAGTGCACCTTTATAGTCACCCAGTTACGTTGTGACGTTTGGTACACCCAAAGCACTCCTACGGCATCCGGGAGTTACATGATCTCATGGTCTAAGGAAAGAATACTTGACATTGTAAAAGCTCTAGCAAACGAACTACACGATCTTGTGCTATGCTTAGGATTGGGTCTTGTCCATCACATCATTCTCCTAATGATGTGATCCCGTTATCAACGACATCCAATGTCCATAGCCAGGAAACCATGACTATCTGTTGATCAACGAGCTAGTCAACTAGAGGCTTACTAGGGACATATTATGGTCTATGTATTCACACGTGTATTGCGATTTCCGGATAATACAGTTATAGCATGAATAAAGACAATTATCATGAACAAGGAAACATAATAATAATCCTTTTATTATTGCCTCTAGGGCATATTTCCAACAGAGACGTGGCGCGAACGGAGAAGGGTGTTTTTTTGAAGACAAACGGAGAAAGGTTTTTTTAAGACAAACGGGGAAAGGAGTGGAAAATGGCAATGAGATGCCTGTGGAAGATCAAGACGTACAACCCAGCGGTGGTATTCTTGTCTGAAACAAAAAAGACCTCGCGTGGTATGGAGAGACTAAAGTGGAGCCTAGGGTTCCGACATGGGGTAGCTGTTAATTGCAATGGCAAGAGTGGGGGGTTAGCGTTATGGTGGAAGGAGTCGGTCGAGGTGACAGTGAGGCCTTGGTGCCAATACTATGTCGACGCACAGATTGTAGCTGACGGGGTCACCTTTAGATTCACTGGAATCTACGGGGAACCGTGTGTGGAGAGAAGGACGAAGACGTGGGAGGTACTTCACTACCTACGGTCTCAAGATAATCTCCCGTGGATTTGCGCGGGAGACTTCAATGAAGCGCTTCTCCAAAAAGAGCAAATTGGCGGTAATCCGAGGAGCCTAAGCCAAATGGCAAATTTTGCGGAATGCTTGTCCGACTGCGGGCTTGCTGATCTTGGTTTCTCAGGCTACCCTTTCACTTGGGACAATAAGAGGGACGGCCCCAACAACATACAAGTGCGTTTGGACAGGGCTACTTGCAATGCTGAGTTTGCTCAGCTCTACCCGGCGGTTGAAGTTCTTCATGTGATGACGGAGGAGTCTGATCACCAGGCGCTGGTGGTCAAGGTGCAGGCGGCACTGGCTGCGGGGCACCAAGGAGGTCAACGGCCTTTCATGTATGAAGAAGCATGGACCAGGCATGACGGCTACGAAGCGATGATTGCTACTGCATGGGCCGAAGCGCAAGCAACCAATCAAGAGAGTGGTGCACTTGGGGCGACATGCAGCCGGTTCAGGACCACGTCAAGAGCTATGCAGGTTTGGAGCCGCCAAGTGTTCGGATCTATCAAAAAACAAATAGCCCACTTGAAGGTTCAGTTGGTTGACGCCAAGGAACGTGTTGTTCGGTCGGGGTACGGGCAGGAAATCAAGGATATTGAGGACCAATTACATGAGTTATATGAGAGGGAGGAGGTTTATTACAAGCAGAGATCCCGAGTTGATTGGCTTACCTATGGAGACCAAAACACTAAGTATTTTCAGAACTATGTGTTTCACCGTAAGAGGAAAAACACAGTTAAGGCTCTCAAAAGGGAAGATGGATCAAGATGTACTGATGACGAGGGAATGAGGGCGTTGGCGGCGTAGTTCTATGTGCAGCTCTTGCTTCCGAGGATTCGCGCGAGGGAGCCAGGGTCTTGCAGTATATTGAGAATGCGGTGACAGCGGAGATGAATGGTAAGTTGGATGCGCCCTTTACTGACAAGGAAATAGAGGTAGCCCTGTTCCAGATGGGCTGGACTAAGGCTCCGGGACCGGATGGGCTTCCGGCCATGTTTTATCAGAAGCATTGGGAGCTTGTTAAAGATGATGTGTGCAATGCGATTCGTGAGTTTCTTGCTGGAACGGCGGCCCCAACAGGTTTCAATGACACCGTTATCGTCATGATACCAAAAGTTAGCTCACCGGAGCTTCTCTCGCAGTTCCGGCCTGTTAGCCTTTGTAATGTTCTCTACAAAATCGCCGCGAAAGCACTGGCTAACCGGCTCAAGGTGGTACTGCCTTTCATGATCTCCGAAGAACAGAGCGCTTTTGTTCCTGGAAGGCTAATAACCGATAGTGTTCTTGTGGCATACGAGTGTGTACATGCAATAAGGAAGAGGAAGAGGAGGAAACCTTTTTGTGCGGTGAAGCTCGATATGATGAAAGCCTACGACAGGGTGGAATGGAATTTCCTTGAACAAGCCTTGCTGAAGTTTGGTTTCTCCAGTCACTGGACGGAGATGGTCATGAGATGTGTCAAATCGGCTACGTTCTGTGTGAAGCTAAATGGGGGTTTCTCTACCAGGTTCATACCCTCGCGTGGACTTAGGCAGGGAGATCCCCTCTCACCATATCTCTTCCTCTTCTGTGTAGAGGGGTTCTCTGCGATGTTGAAGAATGCACAGCGGGAAAATCGGATGAAGGGAGTTTCGTTTGGGTCACGGGGGCCTACAGTTACCCATCTCTTATTCGCCGACGATAGTGTGGTTTTCCTTGAGGGGTCCCGAGAAAATTTTGAGGTTCTCCGCGACATATTGCATGATTACGAGGTGGCTTCGGGTCAGAAAGTTAATCTTCAAAAATTAGCGATATTTTTTGGCAAGGGCTGCTCAGATGAAGTGAAGGCAGAGGTGCAACAGATCAGCGACATTGCAATGGAAGCTCTAGGAGAGAGGTATCTTGGGCTACCCACAGTTGTAGGGAAATAAAAGGACGGTACTTTTAAGTATGTAGAAGAAAGTGTGAGAGGGAAAGTGTCCGGTTGGAAAGGACAAGGGTTGTCCAAGATGGCTAGAGAGGTGCTTGTAAAGTCTGGACTCCAGTCTACCCCAGCTTTTACCATGAGCTGTTTTCAACTCACAAAGAAAATGTGCGGGAACTTGTCATCTATCTCCTCGAACTTCTGGTGGGGTGAAGCAAATGGTCAAAAGAGAGTACACTGGATTGCTTGGGAGAAAATGTGTAAGAGGAAGCATGAAGGTGGGCTAGGGTTTCGGGATCCGGAGGATTTCAACCAAGCCATGCTTGCAAGACAAGCTTGGAGAATACTCCAGGTTCCGGATTCGTTATGTGCTCAAGTGCTAAAGGCACGATATTTTGTTGAGGGGTCCATTCTAAATGCAACATGCCCGGAGGGGGGCTCTTTCACCTTCAGAAGTATTCTACACGGAAGGGACCTTCTGCTCGATGGTCTTATTTGGAGAATAGGAGACGGGACAGCTATCAAGGTTCACCATGACAACTGGATCCCTAGGAAGGGAAGTCTAAGGCCACTGGGCCAAAGATATATACATGGAATAACACGTGTGTGTGACCTGCTTAATGAGCAAAGGAGTGTTGGAAATATGCCCTAGAGGCAATAATAAATTAATTATTATTACTATATTTCCTTGTTCATGATAATCGTTTATTATCCATGTTATAATTGTATTGATAGGAAACTCAGATACATGTGTGGATACATAGACAATACCATGTCCCTAGTAAGCCTCTAATTGACTAGCTCGTTGATCAATAGATGGTTATGGTTTCCTGACCATGGACATTGGATGTCGTTGATAACGGGATCACATCATTAGGAGAATGATGTGACGGACAAGACCCAATCCTAAGCCTAGCACAAAGATCGTAGTTCGTATGCTAAAGCTTTTCTAATGTCAAGTATCATTTCCTTAGACCATGAGATTGTGCAACTCCCGGATACCGTAAGAATGCTTTGGGTGTACCAAACGTCACAACGTAACTGGGTGGCTATAAAGGTGCACTACAGGTATCTCCGAAAGTGTCTGTTGGGTTGGCACGAATCGAGACTGGGATTTGTCACTCCGGTAAACGGAGAGGTATCTCTAGGCCCACTCGGCAGGACATCATCATAATGTGCACAATGTGACCAAGGGGTTGATCACGGGATGATGTGTTACGGAACGAGTAAAGAGACTTGCCGGTAACGAGATTGAACAAGGTATCGGTATACCGACGATCGAATCTCGGGCAAGTACTATACCGCTAGACAAAGGGAATTGTATACGAGATCGATTGAGTCCTTGACATCATGGTTCATCCGATGAGATCATCATGGAACATGTGGGAGCCAACATGGGTATCCAGATCCCGCTGTTGGTTATTGACCGGAGAACGTCTCGGTCATGTCTACATGTCTCCCGAACCCGTAGGGTCTACACACTTAAGGTTCGATGACGCTAGGGTTATAAAGGAAGTTTGTATGTGGTTACCGAATGTTGTTCGGAGTCCCAGATGAGATCCCGGACGTCACGAGGAGTTCCGGAATGGTCCGGAGGTAAAGATTTATATATGTAAAGTTGTTGTTCGGGTTCCGGGAAAAGTTCGGGTTTTTCCGGTAGTGTACCGGGAAGCTTCCAGAAGGTTCCGGAGGATTCCGGAGGGGTCCAGAGGTCCGGAAATTGTTCCACCACGTCCAATACAGTAGCATGGGCTGTAGGGGGGTGCCCTAGCCTTAATGGGCTAGGGGCACCAGCCCCCCCCCCAAGGCCCATGCGCATGGGAAGGGGGAAACCCTAAGGGGGAGGGCCTCCACTTGACTTGGGAGGCACTCCTCCCCCCTTGGCCGCCGCCCCCAACCCTAGATGGGATCTAGGGGGGCCGGCCCCCTCTTCCCCCCACCTATAAATAGTGGAGGGGTGGGAGGGCAGCCGCACCCCAAGTTCTGGCGCAGCCCTCCCCTCTCCCAAGTACTCCTCCTCTCTCGCGGTGCTTGGCGAAGACCTGCAGGATTGCCACGCTCCTCCACCACCACCACGCCGTTGTGCTGCTGCTGGATGGAGTCTTCCTCAACCTCTCCCTCTCTCCTTGCTGGATCAAGGCATGGGAGATGTCACCGGGCTGTACGTGTGTTGAACGCGGAGGTGCCGTCCGTTCGGCACTAGGATCTCCGGTGATTTGGATCACAACGAGTACGACTCCTTCAACCCCGTTCTCTTGAACGCTTCCGCTTAGCGATCTACAAGGGTATGTAGATGCACTCTCCTTCCCCTCGTTGCTGGTTTCTCCATAGATAGATCTTGGTGACACGTAGGAAAATTTTGAATTTCTGCTACGTTCCCCAACAAGGAGTGCTTGGGATCAAGATAAGGTGCGCGCCATGTTCTCATCTGATGAGGCTGAGGAGATCTTGCAATTCCGGTGGGAGGGCCAACAATGCATGCCTATTTGGCATGGAACTACACCAAAAAAGGGGTGTTCTCAGTACGCTCGGCGTATCATCTGCGGACGAGGCAGAAAAGCCTCAAAGCTGGCTAGCCGGAATCTTCGTCAACCGTGGCTGATCACAAGGCCTGGCTCAGTTTGTGGGATACTGTTGCGCCGGGAAAGGTTAAAACTCACATGTGGCGCTTGATACGAAATGGGCTGGTGGTAGGCTCGGAGCTTAAAAGGAGGAAGATCAAGGAAGGAGTGTTCCGCGTGGCTTGTGGCAGGGAGGAAACGAACTATCACAGGTTTTGGGACTGCTTTCATTCAAGATTGTTCTAGAAAATAATGCGTTCGGAGTTGGGGGTGCCGGTGGCGATCCCACCGGAGTCGGTCAGTCCCCAGAATGCATTAGCGAGATGGCTACTGCCTTGGTTTGCGGATGCATCAGCTGATGAAAGGGCGGTCATGGTCCAAGGAACCTATGCGCTGTGGCTGGCTCGTAATAACACCAGAGACGGGCAGAGAATAGAAGGTGCTGATGGCATTGCGAGAAGGGTATTTGCAGTTATGGGTGAGTGGCAAGCTATCCATGGAAAGAAGAGCAAGCTCGATCAGCCAGCCCCTAGGGAGAAGTGGTGCCCGCCAGAGGACGAGTGGGTGAAAGCAAACGTAGACGGAGCGATGTCCAAGGTCGGTGACAGGGGAGGAGCAGGTGTCGTGCTCAAAAACCAGGAGGGGGCGTTCCTAGGAGGAGCTTGTCATGCGTTCAGGCAATGCAAAGAACCGGCAATAGTGGAGCTGTTAGCCTGCAGAAGAGCGGTACAACTCGCGCAGGATCTGAATATTCAAAATCTCCATTTAGAGATGGACTGCCGGGAGATTGTATGCAAACTGCAGAGCAAGGAGAAGGATTTTTCACCGCTCGGACCAGTTGTTGAAGAGGTCAAGCAAATGCTGGAATCAAGGGTTAGATGGAAGATTACATGGGTTCGAAGGTCGGCAAATAATGCTGCTCATCGGTTAGCGAGGGAGTGTGTGACGAATAATCTATGTAAGGTGTGGATGCATGTTCCACCAGACTGTATCTTACATGTTCTAGCGGACGAAATCCCTGATTGGGAGCTTTAAATAAAGTGCGGTGTGAGTTTCAAAAAAAAAAGAGACGTTAACGTGTTATAGGACCTGTTTTTCTTTTTTTTAGAAAGTCAGGACCTGTGGCTGGGTTGATACGTGTCGGCATGCATGTGGCCCGGTAATGCCCCATTCCTCCCGAGCATTGGGCTTTGGGCCTTTGGCACACCGAGCCGTGCGGCACGGCGAGGGGCTCGTTGTGGCCGCTGTACAGGAGCGACCCGTTGCTGCCAGACGACGCGCCGGCGCCGGTGCGGTGCGAGTGCGATGGATGGGCCCATGGTCAAGCCCCTGTCAATGGTCTCTCCCACTGACAGCACGGGCCCAGCGTCAATGTCTCTCCCACTGCCAGCACGGGCCCAGTCCAGATCAACGGCACAAGCGAGAAGCGACGGCGCCGACTTGAGCCGCCGGCTGGGGGTGGCGACCTGCCCCCCGCGGCCTCGGATCCCGACTCCCGACTCCCGAACCTAAAACCCCATTCCTTCCCACAGACGGCGTCCCCCATTCCATCAACCCCAAACCCCAGAGAGCACGAGCAGCGCGACGGGCGCCGTCGGCCTAGGGTTTGAGGTCGCCGGCCGCTGCCGCCGGCTGGTGCTCCGGTCGCCGCCTACTCTCCCATCCGCCCCTCTCTGGAAGCCCCACCTGCCACCTGTCAGCACCCGTACGGCGGCGCCTGCCCACCCCTCCCCCCTTCGGCGGCGCTTCCCCACCCCTACCCCTACCCCTCCCCCCTTCGGCGGCGCGCGGCAGGCGACGGGTTAGTGTCCTCCTCTCTCTCTCTCCCTCTCCTCCTCTCCCTCCATCTCTCTCTCTCTCTCTCTCTCTCTCTTTGACCCCCGCTTCGTCTCTGCAGGTCAGCGGCCGCCGACCAGGTCACGACACCGGAGGCCATCTCTGCTGGTGGAGCGGGCGGCGATCAGGACGACGCCAGCGGCAAGGACGAAGCCGACATTCAAAGTAAGCACTCTTGCATTTGCATATTTGCAGAGACCGCAATTGGTTGGTTTGTGTTGTCGCTTGGTAGCGCCTCGTTTCGGATTTTGTCAATCTAGACCAGGACTGGCCTGAAACGCCACGCAGAGGGGTTAGGCGCCCGTCTCCGGTAGCATGGCAGATGTGCCACATTAGCCTCACGTTAATCAGAAGAAATTAGACATGGATGGTGGGCTTGGCCACTTTGTTTCAGACTTTTCTGCTCCGTTGATAGCCCCCAGGCCCAGGGCCCCAGGCCCAGGCCACCATCCAAACACAAAGTCGTTCAGGCACACATGTCTCCAACCACTAGTAAGATAACTACTAGTTTCTGCAAAGATCAAGTACAAAGGCTAATTTGTCTGTTTGAGATTGCTTTTACCATGCTTACCACACCCGCGTGCTTAATTCCGCAGTTCACGAGCTACTTTGTAGATCCACAAACAATTGGCATATCCATATTACATAGATTCACGTGTTTACGGAGAGACTATACGGTTTCAATCGCACAAGTGCATCGATCTGGTTCACATCAACACACAAAAGACTTGACAAATTTATTGGATCTGATAGGAGAACCACGGAACTTACATAGGGAATGAGAGTTTACGGCTTGAGGCCTATCTCTGCGGATGGATTACAGATTTGAGTTGAGTTGCTCCTCCATTCCTTCAAGATATACCATCTATCCTCCCGCTGAGCTGCTCCATTCCTTCAAATCGGTGATGGCAGCATGTGTGTTGGAAAGAAGAGGTCAACTCCTAGTGTACGCCCTTGATATTCTCCCTCCCTTCAGATCTGACCTGAGTTTATGGGAACTGGTAGAGAAGGGATCATCCATCTGTAGAAATGGTGGAGGTTGCCGGTGGCGGCGCTCGGTGGAGAAAAAGAGGGAGAGAGAGAGGTGTGCATGGTGCTGTGTTTTGGCTGTCTTCTCCGAAATTTTGTACGACATGTGGGGTGTTTTTGCGAAAGGCGGTTAAGTGGCTCAGTGGCAATCCGACTGGATCTCAGCCTTTAATTTAAGATTGAATGGTATAGTAGCAGGAAGACTGACAAACCATCACCACCAAATGGCTCTTTTATAGGAGTAAAGAAATCCTAACCATGGCACAGGCATGTAAGGGAAATACAGAACAAGCACTACACATTTTGTAACTAAAGATAAATGACCAAATTTGATCACCATACTGTTTTACTTCCAAACAGAAGCATAATCACTAGTAACATCACATACATAATTCGTCAATTTCTAGATGATTTTGTAATCTTAGTAACAATCTTTTTGATATTTTGATATTTATATTCTGGATTATAATAATTTGCTTTGCTTATTTCATGTTAGTAACATTCTTTTTTGATATCTTGATATCTGTTACCAGCAAATCACTGATAAGTTGACACCCTTCTCTTGCCCCAGAGTAAAACTGGAATGCGATGTCCAAGCAGAGGAGAGGCAGGCGAGCTGGGGGTGCTCAACTTACCCCGGAGGAGCAGGAGGAGGATGACATGGGGATAGAGGAGGAGGTGCGGCGACGCCTTATGGGTGCATTCAGCAAGCTCACGGGGGGGACAAATAGGTGCGAGCGCGCTTGGACAGAGGCGGCTATGCGAGGTACCCTCGTGGCAGAGAGGCAGAAACTCATTGAGGTGAGTTGTTTTATGCTTATTTCTGGCTACCAGTTTCTAGTTTAAAAAACATGTCAGGTATGCCATACTGTAAATCTTGCTGCTACCGGTGTTAAAAAAAACACCTTGCTAAAGCCTTTATTTTGAACAGAGTGAAAGTCTTCAAAAGTTTGAGCTCAAAGTCAATTGTTCAGGCCAGGAATTTAAGGAATATATCAGGAAAAGAAGACTTCACATCAGAAAAGTTGCGTCGTACAATTTTGGGAAAAAAATTGTGGCAACGCCACCTGATCATGTGGTAAGTGGGTTACAATGCCTTTCTGTCCATGAACATGCTTTGCCTGCCCATGAGTTGTCTATATCTGAATGTCTCCATTTATGTATGAGTATGCAGGTTACCTTCAATATGACCGAACTAATGGAAGGTGACCCTGAGGTATCTGTATTGCAAATGCTCTGCTGTGATTGGAGTGGTTATTTCACGCTATTCCGAGAAACTCCAGACTACTCGCAGGACCCTAAGAAGAGGTACCAGAAAGGAGGTTTCTTGACATTTGCTCTCATGAAGGAGAAGATGTATTTTCCAGATATTTTTGGACCCATCACTGAGCTAGAGCAGTATGAAGAAGCTTACACAGATGTGTAAGTCACAATACTTCTTTACTACAATATTTTATTATTTTTGGTTAGTGCAACAAGTACTTTTTTGAAAGAAGAATCACAGGGAACACTTGAAAGCCTTTTTGTGTGTTTGAAGAAGAACCTAACAAAATACTCCCACAGTTCACAAATATAAGATGTTTTAACCTTTTTCTAAATCGGATGTACATAGACACGTTTTAGTGTGTTTGTTCACTCATTTTACTCCGTATGTAGTCCATATTGAAATATCCAAAACATCTTATATTTGTGAACGGTGGAGGGAGTGGGAAATAACGTGCGACGGTAGTACTCATGACATTGTTCAACTTCTGTGATGCTCAATAAAGTAATGACATGAAGACATGATGTGACTTCTGTTCACATTTTTTCTGACACTTGGTCAGTCCTTATGTCTAATTCCATGTCAAATATTTAGTTGTGAATCTACGTCAGCTGAGTTTAGCCACTTCACTGAAGATACTGGCTGCTTCCTGCTCAAATAATTTATCAATGGGAATGTCTTGGCCTCTTCGCCGAAGATACATGGCACTTGAGGCTTGCATGGAAAGCAGGCGACAGTATCTGTGCTTTAGGGTCGCTCATAAGTTTTGTAACCACATGATGATGGATGAATCACAAATGCGCATGTGCTTCGGCACATGGGTTGCGGGAAGGAATAACGTACGAGACCTATTTATGTGTAGCAACAGGTCTGACCAATTTATGAGTATAGTACCAAGGCCAATTAGCAATATGAGTGCAGTACCAAGGCCCCAAAGTACATACTAGTATGCAGTTTATTAGGCTGGTGGTTGCTATTTCAACCCTGGCATGCTTGGAAGTTGGAACAATTAAGTTTCCTGATCGTGTGAAAAATATTATAGCTGCTGCTCTGTTTTCATGAATTTTATCTAATAGTAATCATGTTCTGATCTCTAACTAGCGGAAGTAAATTGAGTTCTGATGTTGTCATTTGTTTCACACAGGAAACAAGTTGAAATATTCAAGAACTTTCTGAAGAGAATGAGCGATGGACTTAGGACCCTCAATGTGGACAATCGACGAGAATTTGATCCTTATATCGTTCGTTTGCTGAATCTGGCGATGTTCTTACTCGGCGAGTGCCCACGCTTCCCTGAAAGTGAGGACTTTGTGGTTGTGAATTGGGACAGGCCCCTTTGTCATCTGTCAAGGGTGACCCAGAGGCTGGATGGACTGATCCATGTATGGTCTTTTCTATCAAAACTGGCGTTCAAATTTTTCGTCGCCATCATAGAATTCGACATGCATTTCCGGGGGTCTCGAGCTAGTTTTGATGAAGCTAGGAAGCTGATGCATACGGCACTTGGGAGAGGTAGGCCTGCCCTGGAGCTGGATGACGACCTCAATTTGAAGACCTTGCAGCTAGATTTTTGTGGAGCAAATGGGATGTTCAATTTGAGAACACTGCTGGGGAGTTATCTTCGGGTCTTCAGATCGAGGTGCACGTACAACGAGCTGTGGACCGCGACCTGCCTGCGAGTTCAGCGACAAGATCGGGAGGAGCGTGGCCGGCCGGAGCGTCGCCGTGACGCGACTGGAAGATGGACGCAGGCCGACGAGTTGTTCCGGTAGGACCTCATCAATGGGCAAATCATTCAAGAGACTCACTATTGTATAGGAAACTGGTGACTGATGAAATTAGATTCCCACAGAAATTTTTATGGAAAATCAAAGTCCCAGCCAAGATTAAAGTGTTTTTGTGGCTAAGCATTAAAAAAAAAGCATTCTTACGCTAGACTCACTATTAAAGAGGGGTTGAAAAGGGGAAAAAATGTGTATTTTGTGGGAAAGATGAATCTGCTGATCATCTGTTTTTTACTTGTTCGGCTGCCTCCCTGATATGGAGTTTAATCAAATGCACATTTGGTTTGAGAAAAACACCTTCGTCTATTCATGAATGCTTTGGGTCTTGGTTAGATTCTTTCAAAAAAGATGATAAGAAAGTGGTGTTGGTTGGGGTGTCCACAGTATGCTGGGCCTTATGGAAAGCTAGAAATGGGATCATTTTTGAAAAGAAAAGAAACTCTGACCCTATGATTATAATCAAAACAATGACACATTGGATGGTGGATTGGTCTATTTTGCAGATAAAAGGGCAACAAAAAAAGGTGCTGGAGCTGGGGGCAAGATTGCTAGAACGGGTAGCAAGTGAAGTTTATGCGGACTCTCAAGGGTGGAGAATCAATGTGGTGTGGCTGGAATGACGAAATCTCTTCCTGGAGGGTGACTGGACTGGTTGCTCTACCTGTTCTTATGTTTTCTTTGCCCTGTCTTTTGCTTAGTTTGAGGCTGTTGGCCCTGGATGAATGTAATAACTTGATATGCTTAGAACCTAGAAGTTGAGACCTGGTGATGCTGGGATGGGAAGTGGGGTGGCAGTGCAATGTGGCTGTCCTCTTAGCCTAGCTGGGATGGTAGTTACATTTGGCTTTTGCCTGTTCTATAGTTTTCAGTGTCAGTCGTGTCTTGTCGCTCAAGAACTTGATGGTTTTCGTTAATGAAAATCGGAGGGGTGCGAAGCCCTTCTTTCAATCAAAAAAAGCTTCGGCGTCGTGCTCGTAGAGCTGCTCTGCGGCTGGTCCACAGGTCATGAGGGAAGATGGATGGAGAGAGCGAAGCGGATCAGCGACAACTCCTCATGGTCGTAGTGCGAGAAGGAGTTGAGTGACGCGAGGGAGATTGCGGAGGCGGAACCAGATCCGATCCTCAAGATCCAGGAGAGAGAGGTGTATGTATAGACCTGCAGAATCCAGGTGGATCGAGAGATGATGAATTAATTTAGCTAGATTTCAGTCAGCTGAATTTTTGTCTTGTGGCCAATCGATTTTCTGGTCCTTGGATTGTGCTTTAAGATTTGTGTAGTTTTCTTTTTTCTGTCATGTTTTGCTAGTTGTATTGGGCTGTTTGGATTTGATTGAAACCTATTTTGGGTCAGTCGATTTCGTTCTTGGGCTGAATTTCGTGGGTACATGCTGTTTTTTCATGTGTTTGCTTTTGTTTTTTGCATGTGTAGATTTTTTATTTTTCAATTGAGTTATTTTCTTTACGTATTTTTGGATGTTGAGTTCGTGAAAATGTATACATGCAAGTACTACATGTACAAATTACATTACAACACGGAAACTTCACTCTTATATATTTATTCTACATATTATAAAAAGTGCATTTTGTGCTAATTTTGTGATTTTTTTTCTTTTTTTTATTTTCTTTATTCTTTAAGGGTAATACCAATGCTAATTTTTTGGTTATTTCTTTGATAATTAAATACATTTTTCTATTATTGTATGTATATATGCATGAAAGCACTGTACAATATGTGTGTAAATTATACTAGACCGCTAAAGTTGCATTATTATATGTGTATTCGATGCACATTATAAAAAGTGCAATTTCACTGCAAAGTTGTGTGCAAATTTTTATTTACTTTCTTTCTTCTTAATAATAATACCAATGTCGCTAATTTATTCCCTCTTAGAAAACTTTATTTGTTTTACCATGTTTAGTTTTTAATTCAGTTCCTGTTTTCAAGGACAATACCAATGCCACTTATTCGTTTCTTGTTTAAAAACTTTGTTTTTATGTAAAATTCAGTATTATATGTTTATTCTTAGATAACTAAAAAACTGCAATTTATGTGTAAATCGTGTGCAAATTGCATCATTATTATTTTTGAATTCCTTTCTTCTTAAAGGGTGGTACCAATGCCACTATACTTTATTTCTTGTTAGAAAAAATTCCTTTTTGTTTTTGTGTTTGTAAGTAAGTATACATGCAAGTATGATACACCATGTGTGTAAATTATAGTAGAGAGCAAAAATTTCATTGTATATGCTTATTTTTGGCATATTACAGAAGTGCAATTTCAAGCATACTTGTGTCCAAGTTATTTTTAATTTTCTTTCTTCTTAAGGGGTTTCATTTTCCCCTATTCAGTATTTCGTTTTGTTTTTTATATTTTCTTTCTTCTTAAAGGGATTCATTCTTACATAGAAAACTTTATTGTTTTTTTAGTTTTAGTTTTTGTATTTTGTTTTCTTAAAGGGTTTCATTCTTCCATAGAAAACTCCATTATTTTGTTTTTGTTTTTATTTTTATTTTTTATTTTCCTTCTTCTTAAAGAGTTTCATTCTTCCCTAGAAAACATCAATATTTCGTTTTGTTGTTGTTGTTTTTTTTTATTTTCTTTCTTCTTAAAGGGTTTCAATCTTCTGTAGAAAATTTCATTATTTTGTGTTTGATTTATTTTCTTTCTTCTTAAATGGTTTTATTCTTCCCTAGAAAGGTTTATTATTTTGTTTTCATTTTCATTTTGATTGTATTTCATTGTCTTTCTTTAACAGTAATACCTTTATTTTTGCATATTATAACAAAGAGCAATTTTTGTGTAAATTGCATGCAAATATTGCCATTACTTGTTTTTTATTGCCTTTCTTCTTAAAGGGTACTGTCAATGTTCTTTTTTTTTAATTTTCTTTCTTCTTCAAGGGTAATATTAAATGCCAGTGATTCATTTTAGCTTGGAAGACTTCATTATTATTAATTTTTTTGTTTCTATTTTTCTCTTTCTTCTTTAAGGGCAATGTCAACTCCACTAATTCATTTGTTATGAGAAAACATCTTTTTTGTAAAATTTCCACTAACATATGTTTATTCTTGCATATTATAAAAAATATAATTTATGTACATATTGTGTGCAAGTTTTATCCTTATTCATTTTGTTTCTGAGGGGGTGGTGGTGGTGGGGTCGGTTGATGGTGTAGGGGTGCAACTTGCTTGAGGTTAGGCACAAGGCCAATCCATCAATCATAGTACTCATTGGCTCAACGACAAAAGCAGGCACACAAATGAAAATCCATTTCTGCACCCGAGCTCATCTGCACCTGCCCTGCCGAAAAAAATCAAAACAAATACTAGAAAAATTAAAAAAAATCAATCTTTTTGTGCGGTAGACAATTTGATGTGTGAGGTCTGCTCTAATTTTCACATCATTTGGACATCTGAGGAGCTTTCAGCAAAAAAGATATATTAGAGGTCTGTAAAAATGTTTACTGTTCATGTACTGTTTTGGCTCGATTTGCCTTTTTTGTTGAGAGCTGCTCAGATGTCCAAATGACTTGAAACATGGAGCGGATCTCACGCATCAAATTGTCTACCGCACAAAAAAAATTGTATTTTTTCAAAAAAAAAATCAAATTTGTTATGAATTTTTTTCTAATCAGGTGCAGATGAGTTTGGACACCAAAACGCCATACTCGCACACAAAGCAGCATACAATTACTACGTTCCACAATTTAGTTTGGATGAAAAGGAGGACGTACGTATCATGCGTCCATGCATATGCATGCAGAATGCATCATATGTACATGCATGCATGCGTAGATACATATCATGCACACGTGCGAAATATGTGCATGCATAGCGAATCTGGAATGGGCTGGCTACCAAACACGAAGTGTTGTTTGTCGACTGACCCAAAAGTAAGATCAGTCGACTTACCCGTAGTCGCTCCCATGATGAATTGTGCGAGAAGGATTTACTTCGAGGGATCACCTGCGGGGAGAGAGCGGATGCCGCTTTTCCCAGCTTCACCGCCGGTGGCGTTCATACACTGGCCGAGGGGAGAGGGGAGATCCAACGATATGAGGGTGTGTGTGTGGTGGGGGTGCGCCCCACAAGCGTCCCGCCGCTCCCGAAGCTAGTGGATCCTCTGCCATTTCTATCACCGGAGATCTGAAAGCCTCTCAAGATGTGAAGTTTGCTGCAGTTGGGGGAGGGCGTGGTTTGATGCCAAGCTGACTGAATATGATCTCAGTGGTCGTGGGAAGAGAGGGTGCAATTGGTTGTCTGATTGCTTGGATAATGTTTGTCCTGGAAGCAGGTTTTGGGCACTTGAGCAAATTGAAGAGGAGGAGGAAGGCAATTCCGATGAGAATGAAGCTAGTCAGAATGCTTACCTCGTCACTTTTGCTGATGTGCTTGCCTGTGCTATATGATGTAGGGTGGAACCCTATGGGCCGATCTTTCACGATTTGGAGGGGGATTCCCGAAGAACACGAAGAACACATAAGAGGAAAACACTCAAATCAACTAGATCCAATCACACATGTGATAGATCCACATACATAAAGAGGTAACAAATGTCCAAATCCAACAAAGGGGGATACAAAGGGTAGCTAGTTTATCCCAATCCACGAGGAGTTGAGGTCTTGAATCCGAGATGGATCATCCCACAATGGGGTCTTGAATCCACATGCGGCATCTTCTCCAAGGAGGCCTTGGACTCCGAGGAGTAGAGGTACGTGGATGAGCAAAGCTCTATCTCTAATGAGCTATCACATTTGCTAACCCTAACAAGAGGAGGGGGTGCTCTACTTATAGTCTAGGATGAAGTGGGTGTGTGTGTGAGAGAGAGGTTACAAGGCCCTACGACCGAAGGCAGCACGCAGGCGCCGGATGTCCGGCCAAGAAGCTTGCCGAAGATCTTCTTCTCTGGATAGTGTGCGCTGGATTTTCGGGGCGATGCCAGATGTACGGCCTATCGTCAATCGCCGGATGTCCAGGGGTCGGCTGGATGTCCGGCCGCTGTAGAGTCGCATGGCGTCTGTTCTTCTCTGTACTCCTTCTGGTTGGTGGAGCCGGATGTCCGGCCACTGTTGCTTCACGATGACTCCACTTGAGTCCCTTGCTCCGCTTCCGTGTGGACTTGTACTATGCTTCGTGCATCTCTATGGTCGTCTCCTCGGATCCTGAGCACCATGTAGTGTCTTTGCATTAGGTAGCAACCATGTCTCGCATGAATGGCAAGGGGAAGCATGCATTTAGGAGCGGGTTCACCTTGAGTCCAATGGCGTATGCTTGAGGTCTCAATGTATGTCTTCTTGGGTCCTGGGGAGTAGTTGAGTGTACATGGGGATGACCATAGGATGCTCCGCATCATCTTCCCCCCTTGGGAAAGATCCAACCTTAGATCGTAAACCTCATCACCATGGAAACGGTTGTCGTGGATGGACTTGTAGTTGGACGAAGTTGAAGACATGGCGCAATCCAAGTACTCCAAGGTGTCTCCGGAGTGGTATACATGCAAAAAGAGCAAACACAAACGACACTCAAAAATACAATGGTTAGCGCACACAAGGTGACCATCAAGTAAGCATGAGTTCGTCCGATAATAATGTTCGTGACAAGGCACAAGATGCTTAGCCAAATGATGTAGAATGACATGTAAAGCATGCAAGTGATCAAATTCATTTGTTGTGCACACAAAGGTGTTGTGAATGTGATTAATGCAACAATTGTGCAATATGATGTCATAATGGGATGGTTTATTAAAAGCATGAACATGGCAATTGGTGCGCAATGTGATTATGTTATTATGCAATTGATGGTGGGCAATGTGAACATTATGTATGAATATGCCATCAAGAAAGGTCACAACAAATTTGCTAAGAAAAGTGTACAAGCTCACATATCATGGATGACATGGGAATACAAGATGCAACAAGGCAATCATATATCATGCATAAGTTGCAAATTTCTTATGGAAAGGGATGTTTCCATCTAGCATGCTCATCAACAAATATGGAGGTGTTGGTGCAATATGGCAAAGGTATTTTGGCAAATCGATGCCCGATGTCATGGCATGAGTGGTGGTCCGGTGGTGCATCCACTAATTCCGTGCGCTCACCAATTTGAAGGTTCATAGGGTCAATCTCCAATGTGGCGCCTCCATCCAATAGATGTATCATGTAGACAAGAAGGAGACAACAATCAAAGAATGGTCCATTCAATATGTGTATTTGAGGATGGCTCAAAGGGAAAGGGTTCACCTTTAGGAGTGTCTCGAAAATGTTGGCTTCGCACATCGTGTATGCCTTCACATAACCAATATGACTCATGATGGCACCGCCTTGTGAATCCTCCAAAATGAAAGAACATGACAAACACTCGGAGAAACAAATGAGGTTAGTGGAAATGCAAAACCTATCATTCAGGTGGTGAGATACCCAACAAGTGTTTTCATCATTCTTATCATAAGAAAGGACAAGGGTGCATGGCATGGTATGTAGGCATATGATGCGAGTACAACCAAAGACATTATGCTCAATCAAACAAGCATGTGTCACAAGTAATATGTCCAAGTCTCCAAAATCAATAAGCATAACATGGTTGCACTCACTACAATGGAATATGAGAGAGGCAACTAAGAAGATAAGAGACAATGATTAAGACAATCAAGTGAGAGGCATGAACATATATTCTATCAACCGAATGAAATGAGCAATTATGGATCATGGGTGATGCACAAAGCAAGCAATCATGGTGATGAAGTCAAGCAAGCTAGTAGTGTGAAGATGCAACATACTAGAGGTAATCATGGTAATCATGTCATGTGTGCAAATAGTGTGCATACATAATGCACATGACATATCACAATCATGAAAACAAGATATGAACATAGTATAATCATTGTATTGGCAAGAAGTCCTATGCAAATAGCAATTGAACAATATGACTCTCCCAACACATGAAGAAACAATAGCATGAGGTACACGTAGAGCATGGCAATAGCAACTAGTATCTCCACCAAGCATGCAAATACACATAGTACTAGTAGAATGGTGAATCATATGTAAGTGCAATCCATCTATGAAGAGCTACGGCCTCCATCGTTGCAGTTGTGAATGGAGAGAGGAGGGAGGGAAACTATGGATGGGGCAAAGAATGAGAGAGGGTCGATGATGGTGGAGGAGAGGGCCGCGAGGTGAAGCTGGAGGTGGAGAGGGTTTTTATTTCGAAAACTTATTCCACAAAGGCATGCGCAACTTGTATTCATATGATAAGGAAAACATTAAATGCGCATATGACTACAACCATACGAGAAGGATACGAACAGTGCGACTGCTTCCGCCGAACTTTGAAGAAGACCCTTGAAAAACACAAAATTCCAATCCGGTCATTTGTCTTCCGCATTGGTCCCGTTGCCGTCTTGCGCTGATTCCTTCCACCGACGAGCAAATCCAATGGAGCCGAAGAAACCCCTCGCCATAAGGCTTTCTTGAACTGGTATATACACCCGCCACACACAACAGGATAAAATCCGATAAGGCTCCGTTCGGCCACAGGCGTCTTCCCCTGCGGAGGAGCTCTCCGAGCTTGCGTCGACTCCGATCTGGGAACTACACCCTCCCGCCTCCTTCGACAGCCACATCTGTTCCCAACTTGGATCACCATTGCTCAAAAAGGTCAAATTCTACAAACCCCTCGTCAACGCCGGCCAAGCCTCCAAAGAGAAAGAGCGAGGGTCGGGAGACCCTTATTCCGAGCACCACATCCCGCTCCTTAGAGATCATGGCGCCATGGACACTGCATGCGACGAGCCACCCCGACCTATGTACACACCGCACCCGGATCCAGGGTTTCACCAACCTTCCAGCCCTTGCAGGGGCTGCAGGGGGCGAGGGAAACCACACGAGGAGTCGGCGGGATCACAGGAAGGACGAAGATGCCTGGGATTCGCCTCTATCTACCATTGAGGAGAAGAGACGCGAAGCGCACCGTGGATGTAGCGGCGGCCTATTCCGGTGGAGGACCTATTCCGGTGGAGGACCTATTCCGGTGGAGGAGAGGGTTTGGCTAGAGGTGGAAGAAAGGGCCAGCGCAGTGGTACACATAGGGCCGGCCATTAGAGGCTCTGATACAAGCCGAAGACTAGAGGGATGCTGCAGAATACACACTTGTATTACTCAGAAGAGATTACATATGTATAGCAGTTAACGGAGAGAGAGGGCGAGTTGTTATACAACAACCAGACATATACACAGTATTTGACAGGTAGGAGATTCTTCACCACTTACCTATTGCAAAAAGGCGGCGACAGTTGCACAATATCGTGCATAGTGAACACAAGCGGACGCTAGCAATGCCAGAAATACTTCAGCACGCACTCAACCGCACGTCCCATGCCAGCTTGGTAAGCACTGAACATCAGCAATGATGAAAACACAAGGCTATATCTCCAGATCCACGATGAGTCAACAGAAACAAGTGCAAATTGGCATTCAATCCAGAAATAAGATGCTCCACGAATAAGCTAGAAATGGCAAAATAGGCTTACCTAGCTAAGCAAAAATATATATACATAAAAGCAAGATGCAATATAGACCTTGTATTGTACTCTGTATTTACAGGAACAATTAGCATACACGCAAGACCGAGGTTAAGAAATCATTATCATAGGCTAGTCTTATCATAGTACTACGAACAATTAGCATACACACAATAAGCTATAAGTAGCAGACAAGTTCAAGATGGAACAGTTCACATGTTCTCGGACGCACACATGACTCTTCACCGAACATCTTCAACAAGCGTCAACAAGCTTCATGGTAGGCCTGCGTGGAATTGATTCCCATGCGTAAGGCTGTATAGATCCCATCACCGAGATATCATACTGGCTTCCAATGAGCAAGGACCAAGCAACAGTTACCTCCACTTTACAATCACCAAGCTCAAAACCTTTTTGACTTATGTTGCTGGATTTGGTTGGAAAGACAACACTTCCACTGAAATCTCCACCCTGCACGACAATTTCCAGCCTTCCTCCTGATTTTACAGATACAACTTGCCTTGACAGATCTAGATAACCCTGTTCACTCACGGGTATTTTTTCAGCCCGTGAATCAAGCAGCAAAACTTGCCCAGATGGGTGCTTACCATTGCCTTCAGTATTGCCTTCAGTATCGTCCTCAGGTAGTACGGAGCAAACGACTTTGGTTTTGCCACAAGGCAATGAGCCACGTATCACACGGACACCGAGGATAGTGGCTTGGTGTGATTGTTCAAGATGATCACAGCATAACTCTATTTCACAAAGGCCACGGAGCAGACGCACAGAAACACCGTTATAATCATAGAAGAAGGCTTTACTGATCAATGTGGTATCTTTAGACTCCACTGTGCCCTTCAACTTTAGGTGAACTTCAATCGTAACAGTGCCCTCGGATATAATTGCACGAGACGGGCCAGTCAAGTGCAAAAAAGGATCCTGCAAGCATCATTATTCACCATTAACTTGTCAACAAAGATGCAAACAACAAGAAAAAGAACAGGAAAATACACATGCATACCTGTCTTGTGAGGATTTGGCAGTCATCCCTCGTGCGAAAGAAGAGAATGTTGCGACGGTAGTCCACTACATCTCGTGCAGCGACTACACCGTATACCTTCAGCCGCCACTCAAGGGCATAGCCTTCTCTTTCTGCAACTTTAATATAGTAGACCTGCATGGTCCTCCCGACTTCAGCACCCACTTGGGTGTGGCCTGGTAAGCTTCGGGTAAAGAACATGGGGCTCAATAACGCTGCATGCAACCAAGTCAAGTGTGTTAGAAATCTGACGTCAACTAACAAAAGATTGCACAAATTGCTTTTGCTATCCATTCAAGAAGAATAAATAATCAATGATTAAAGTAAATCACTATGCTAACAGAACGAATTAGCTTGCTTGAGACATGCAGTAAATGGAAGAAGAAAAGAAACTAACAACAACCATATCACAAGCACATTACTCACTTGGGTCTTCGAAGCTGCCAAAGTTGCTGCTCCTACGTTCCCAGCCTCTACGGTAGACATTGAAATAGTACTCCTCAGCCGCCTTCGCCGCCTCATGCGGATTCACAACTTTTCCACCCATATTCTTGTCCTCATCATCTTGCCTCATCGATTCTATTTGCTCTCCGAAATCTGGCACCCATCGACCAAGCTGGTCGAAAACTTCAGAGATAAACTTCAATGTGGAGCAATAGCGTGCGAAGGGCTCTCTAATAAGCATGCATATCGCTAGAAATTTTGGTTCTGCTGAGACTAGCAGGCTCATCTGGTCCCACAGCTCATCAAACTGCCAGGAGAGCAAACCTAATTTGAAGCTTACCCTCGGCACAGCCTCCTCTGTCACGGTCTCAGCCTGCTTCTTCTCAATCTTGTTTCTGACAGACTCGGCTACGGACATCGAGTTACTGACTGGCAGCTCCTTGAACTGCTCCTGCTCATTGAACTGCTTGGAGACTGATTTGCAACCATCACCAATCGTGCTCTGTGTCTGCACCATTCTGCCTTCGTTGCCAATCCTCGCCAATTCAAACTCGCCACTCCTGCCCTTCGACGACTTCCCTCCGGTTTCCATCTCTATGTCGTCGCCAATTTTTGTCTGGGTATCGGTCAATTTCCCTTTATTGCTGATCCAACAGGCATTCTGCATCGTGCCGATCCTCTTCTGGGCCTCATAGTCGACCCGACCAAAGATCTTATTCGACAACTCATACATAACTGATTTCAACTCTAGAAGATTCTTGTATTCCTCGGAGCCGTAGTGTCCAAACTTCCCCATCTTCTTCTCCAGGGCCTGGATCCAGCAGATACTCTTCTGCATGAAGATGGCAGCCTGACAGAGCTCCTCGCTTAACATGGACCCGCCACTCCTTCCCTTCGAATTTCCTGCAGTCGCCATTCCACTGTCCTCACGACTTTCACCTGACTGTAGCATCGTCGAGGGAACAAGGGACCAAGCAACAGTAATCTCAGCCTTAGAGCCATTAGCAAGGGGAAATTCACATTTACTTGTGTTGTATTTTTCGGGTTTAAGGAGGAATTGAGCAGCAATCTCAGTCTGTGATGGTGAACCGGCCATTATGAGGACTAGCAGCTTGCCATTTAATTCCACAGAAACTACATGTCTTGTCAAATAAAGGTAGTCATTGCTGGCCATAGGCATTCTTCCACCTTTTGAATCAAGCAGCAAAACTTGCCTAGATGGTACTTGCGCAGCGATATCTTCATTACCATCCTGAGGCACTGAATAGCAAACAACTCTGCCACCATGAAAAAGCAATGGTTCCTGTTTTGGTGTAACAGCCACACTGAGGATAGTAGCCTGGACCGACTGTTTAAGTTGCTCACAGCACAACTCCACTGTGCACAAGGCATTTTTAGCGAGATAGGTAGAGGAATTATCAGCATTGTAAAAGTCAAATGTACTGACCAATGCTGTATCTTCAGATTTTGTTGCGCCCTTCACTATTAATTGGATTTCGATGTAAACAGTATCCGTCGAGACAATTGCACGAACCGGGCCAGTCAAGTGCAATAAAGAATCCTGCAAGCATCATCATTTGCCATAATCAACAAGGATGCAGGCAACAAACAAAGGATCAAGAACACGAAAATACCATACGTACATTTTCTTTAAGGATTTGGCAGTGCTGTCTTGAACGGAGGAATAGAGGGTTGCGATGACGGTCCACAGCATCACGGACTGCGACCACTCCATACACCTCCAGTGGCAACTTTTGGGGTTCTACTAGTGAAACTTTGATGGAGTAGATCTGCAAGGTACTCCCTGCGACAGCTTCAATTGGAATGTGGCGTGATGTGCAATGTGTAAATTGCATGGGGCTCAATATCGCTGCATACAATTTAACAAGTTAGAGATCTACTACATCAAAGTCTCACTAGTAGAACCTCAAATCGTGGAGTAAACTTCCATTTAAGAATCAATCTGGTTAAGTGAGTAAATTCCAAAATGCAAGTAATCAGGTAACTAGCATGCAAGCAAGTTTACTCACTCTGATTTTCGAAGCTGTGGCCATCCTTGCCCCATATACGTTCCCAGTAGAGACGGTAGGCAGTGAATCTCTTCTCCTCCATCTCCACAGAATCTTCTTGGCCTGCCCTGCGAAGCTCGTCTTCCATGGCTGAAGAAAAAGATTCTGATTTCAGCTTAATCATCGTTGATTTCACTTTGTAGTCGAAATGTGAGTCCATTCGCTGGAGCATAGTGATACGGTCAGAGATCAACTTCAATTTGCTGATACGGGATAAGTACGGCTCAGAAACAAACTTCATCATGGTGCTCCTTATATCTTTGTTCTCTGACGAGAAGGATCTCAGAAAGTTGCACATCTCGTGCCTCAGCTCATCGATCTGCTCAGAGAATGCGGGCAATCTGAAGCCGAACCTTAGCACTGCCATTGCCTCCTCCCGGATCTTCTTCTTTTCAAATACCTTAGCAATGTCAACGACCACTTCTTCAAATTTCAACAGGATTTCGGTTGTCAATTCGGGCACGGTCTCCCAGCGGAGTTGACTGTCTGACTGGCTAACGATCCACTCCTGGGTCTCCATTGCAAGGAAATCAAGCAGCTCCTCACTGTCTGCGCCTCCGCCTCTCTCTCCGTCGGCAAGGATTCCGGAACGGTGGAGCAGATTCTCGAGTTCGAGGGATGCGGAACTCCTGCTTCCCTTCGACGACTTCCCTCCAGTCTGGGTCTCCATCGATTCCCCTTCATTGCCGATCCAACCGGCCCTCTGTACCGCGCCCATCCTGTGCCACAATTGGAAGATCCTCTCCGACAAGACGACCATATCCATTCTGAAATCCGGAAGATTATCATGGTCAGAATCGCTATGTGCAATCTCCTCCATCTTGGCCTCCTGGGCCTCGATCCACCGGATACTCTCCCGCATGCAGATTCCAGCCTGATAGAGCTCCTCGGTGAACATGGACTCCATCGAACTCCCTGCGGTGTCCATCTCACCTCCTCACCACTGTGCGGTGTCCTTTCTTCTCCCCGCCGCCGCCGCCGCCGCCGCTCTCGTGTTTTTGTTCGGGGGAAGGCAAAGGTCCCCCAGCTTAGGGTTTTCAAGATACGGTACAGACGGGCGTGCGCCCATATATTTTCTCAGGCGTAGCCAGGCCCAGTAGATCGACACGGACCCCTTCCCAGCACGCACATGGCCCAGGCCCATCCCAGTATCAGTGTCGTGAATTCAAAATAACATCACGAATTTGGAAAATGTTAGCAAATTCAATAACGAACATTTCTAAAATTCTGCAAAAAAGGGAGAAAAAAATTAAATACTGAATTTTTATAAAAATGTGGTCAATTATTGGAAAAAACGAATATTTTTTGAAAAAAATGAACATTTTTTATGATAGCGAAAATTTGTTGAAATTTTGATTAATTTACGAAAAGCAAACAAACTCTGAAAACATCATTTGTTTTTGGAAAACATGAACAAATTTGAAATCTCAAACATTTTGCAAAACCGAATATTTTTGAAATTTTGAATTTCTTTAATGATTTTGAAAAACTTTGAGTAAAAAAACAAGGAAAATGAATAAATTAAAAGGTGAAAGAAAATACAAAACAGAAAAAATGTAAACCAAAACCAAAAATAAAAAACCGAAAACCAGTAAGAAACAGAAAAACCGCTAGGAACCTTTTGAAAAGTTCCCAAAACCGGCTTGGGACCGTCTAGGGAACCCAGAAAAATGTTAATATGTAAAAGTAGTCCGACAAATATATAAAAGGTCTCATACCAATATGTTACGTGTATTTTAAAAATGTTTAACATTCATTTGGAAAATGCGCAGACATGAAAAAACTGTCATCATGTATTAGAAAAATGTTCTTGACATTTTACAATAATATTGTCCAATGTACTAAAATGCAACTTGGGTGAAGCTTGTCATGCTCAGTGTAAGCTCAGTTGAGTATCGGGTTTGGTTTAATTCTGACGAGACAGAGAGATTTAAGCCCACCAGAGGGTTGCGGCAAGGGGACCCTCTCTCCCCTTATCTTTTCCTTCTTGTACAGAAGGTCTCACGGCTTTGCTATCACATGCTGAGGAAACGGGTGAGCTTATTGGGGTCAAAGTTTGTCGGGATGCTCCAACTGTGACAAATCACTTGTTTGCGGATGATTCGTTAATCTCTACTATTAAAGGGCAATTTGCCGTCGTCGTGATGGTTCAACTTCGTATAATCCCCTCGCTCCCCTCCACCCGCTCTTGCGATCCCACTCTCCCCGCACGATAAAAAAAGCCACGATATCCTGCCTCCGGATCCACCTCTCCTCGTCCCGGACCTAAAAAAGCAGCAGAAAAAAGGGAAACCAACACGATCAACCCGCCCCACGAGGCCACAACTCCCACCCGCATCTCGCCCAATCCCCTGCCGATCCTCCCTCCCATCGGCGCTGCGCCAATCCCCTCGCCTCCATGCTGCACCCCTCTCTTTTTTCTAGCTCTGGCCGAGTCAACCACCATCTTCGTCGGGGCCCTGCACGCTATGTGTGTTGGAAATATGCCCTAGAGGCAATAATAAAAGCATTATTATTATATTTCTTTGTTCATGATAATTATCTTTATTCATGCTATAATTGTATTATCCGGAAATCGTAATACATGTGTGAATAACAGACACCAACATGTCCCTAGTAAGCCTCTAGTTGACTAGCTCGTTGATCAATAGATAGTCATGGTTTCCTGGCTATGGACATTGGATGTCATTGATAACGGGATCACATCATTAGGATAATGATGTGATGGACAAGACCCAATCCTAAGCATAGCGTGAGATCGTGTAGTTCGTTTGCTAGAGCTTTTCTAATGTCAAGTATCTTTTCCTTTGACCATGAGATCGTGTAACTCCCGGATACCGTAGGAGTGCTTTGGGTGTATCAAATGTCACAACGTAACTGGGTGACTATAAAGGTGCACTACAGGTATCTCCGAAAGTGTCTGTTGGGTTGACACAGATCGAGACTGGGATTTGTCACTCCGTATGGCGGAGAGGTATCATTGGGCCCACTCGGTAATGCATCATCATAATGAGCTCAAAGTGACCAAGTGTCTGGTCACGGGATCATGCATTGCGGTACGAGTAAAGTGACTTGCCGGTAACGAGATTGAACGAGGTATTGGGATACCGACGATCGGATCTCGGGCAAGTAACATACTGATTGACAAAGGGAATTGCATACGGGGTTGCTTAAATCCTCGACATCGTGGTTCATCCGATGAGATCATCGTGGAGCATGTGGGAGCCAACATGGGTATCCAGATCCCGCTGTTGGTTATTGACCGGAGAGCGATCTCAGTCATGTCTACATGTCTCCCAAACCCGTAGGGTCTACACACTTAAGGTTCGGTGACGCTAGGGTTGTAGGGATATGTATATGCAGTAACCCGAATGTTGTTCGGAGTCCCGGATGAGATCCCGGACGTCACGAGGAGTTCCGAAATGGTCCGAAGGTAAAGATTTATATATGGGAAGTCCTGTTTCGGGCATCGGGACAAGTTTCGGGGTCATCGGTATTGTACCGGGACCACCGGAAGGGTCCCGGGGGTCCACCGGGTGGGGCCACCTGTCCCGGGGGGCCACATGGGCTGTAGGGGGTGCGTCTTGGCCTACATGGGCCAAGGGCACCAGCCCCAAAGAGGCCCATGCGCCTAGGGTTACAAGGGGAAAGAGTCCTAGGAGGGGAAGGCACCTCCTAGGTGCCTTGGGGGGGGGAGGGAAACCCCCCTTGGCCGCCGCCCCCCCCTAGGAGATTGGATCTCCTAGGGCCGGCGCCCCCCCTTGGCCCTCCTATATATAGTGGGGGAAGGAGGGCTTTCATCCCACGCCTTTGGTTGCCTCCTTCTCCCTCTCCAACACCTCCTCCTCCTCCATAACGCTTGGCGAAGCCCTGCCGGAGTACTGCAGCTCCATCAACACCACGCCGTCGTGCTGCTGCTGGTGCCATCTCCCTCAACCTCTCCTCTCCCCTTGCTGGATCAAGAAGGAGGAGACGTGGCTGTTCCGTACGTGTGTTGAACGCGGAGGTGCCGTCCGTTCGGTGCTAGGATCTCCGGTGATTTGGATCACGTCGTGTTCGACTACATCATCCCCGTTCTTTGGACGCTTCCGCTCGCGATCTACAAGGTACGTAGATGCATCTAATCACTCGTTGCTAGATGAACTCATAGATGGATCTTGGTGAAATCGTAGGAAAATTTTTGTTTTCTGCAACGTTCCCCAACAGTGGCATCATGAGCTAGGTCTATGCGTAGTTCTCTTGCATGAGTAGAACACAATTTGTTGTGGGCGTTGATGTTGTCAACTTTCTTGCCGCTACTAGTCTTATCTTGCTTCAACGGTATTGTGGGATGAAGCGGCCCGGACCAACCTTACACGTACGCTTACGTGAGACCGGTTCCACCGACTAACATGCACTAGTTGCATAAGGTGGCTGGCGGGTGTCTGTCTCTCCTACTTTAGTTGGAGCGGATTCGATGAAAAGGGTCCTTATGAAGGGTAAATAGAAGTTGACAAATCACGTTGTGGTTTCACGTAGGTAAGAGAACGTTCTTGCTAGAACCCTACTTCAGCCACGTAAAACATGCAACAACAATTACAGGACGTCTAACTTGTTTTTGCAGCAAGTGCTTTGTGATATGATATGGCCAAAGTTGTGATGAATGATGAATGATCTATATGTGATGTATGAGATGTTCATGCTATTGTAATAGGAATCACGACTTGCATGTCGATGAGTATGACAACCGGCAGGAGCCATAGGAGTTGTCTTTATTTTTGTATGACATGCGTGTCATTGAGAAACGCCATGTAAATTACTTTACTTTATTGCTAAACGCGTTAGCCATAGTAGTAGAAGTAATAGTTGGCGAGCAACTTCATGGAGACACAATGATGGAGATAATGATGATGGATATCATGGTGTCATGCCGGTGACAAGATGATCATGGACCCCAAGATGGAGATCAAAGGAGCTGTGTGATATTGGCCATATCATGTCACTATTATTATTTGATTGCATGTGATGTTTATCATGTTTTTTCATCTTGTTTGCTTAGAACGACGGTAGTAAATAAGATGATCCCTCACGACAATTTCAAGAAGTGTTCTCCCCTAACTGTGCACCGTTGCTAAAGTTCGTCGTTTCGAAGCACCACGTGATGATCGGGTGTGATAGATCCTTACGTTCACATACAACGGGTGTAAGACAGTTTTACACATGCAAAACACTTAGGGTTAACTTGACGAGCCTAGCATGTGCATAGACATGGCCTCGAAACACAGAAGACCGAAAGGTCGAGCATGAGTCGTATAGAAGATACGATCAACATGAAGATGTTCACCGACGTTGACTAGTCCGTCTCACGTGATGATCGGACACGGCCTAGTTAACTCGGATCATGTTATACTTAGATGACTAGAAGAGGGATGTCTATCTAAGTGGGAGTTCATTGAATAATTTGATTAGATGAACTTAATTATCATGAACTTAGTCTAAATATTTTACAATATGTCTTGTAGATCAAATGGCCAACGTAGTCCTCAACTTCAACGCGTTCCTAGAGAAAACTAAGCTGAAAGACGATGGCAGCAACTACACGGACTGGGTCCGGAACCTGAGGATCATCCTCATAGCTGCCAAGAAAGATTATGTCCTACAAGCACCGCTCGGTGATGCACCTGTTCTCCCTGCAGAACAAGACGTTATGAACGCTTGGCAGGCACGTACCGATGACTACTCCCTCGTTCAGTGCGGCATGCTTTATAGCTTAGAGCCGGGGCTCCAAAAGCGTTTTGAGAGACATGGAGCATATGAGATGTTCGAAGAGCTGAAAATGGTTTTTCAAGCTCATGCCCGGGTCGAGAGATATGAAGTCTCCGACAAATTCTTCAGCTGTAAGATGGAGGAAAATAGTTCTGTCAGTGAGGACATACTCACTATGTCTGGGTTACATAACCGCTTGACTCAGCTGGAAGTTAATCTCCCGGATGATGCGGTCATTGACAGAATCCTCCAGTCGCTTCCACCAAGCTACAAGAGCTTTGTGATGAACTTCAATATGCAGGGGATGGAAAAGACCATTCCTGAAGTATTTGCTATGTTGAAATCAGCAGAGGTAGAAGTCAAGAAGGAACATCAAGTGTTGATGGTCAATAAAACCACTAAGTTCAAGAAGGGCAAGGGTAAAAAGAACTTCAAGAAGGACGGCAAGGTAGTTGCCGCGCCCAGCAAGCAAGCTGTCGGGAAGAAGCCAAAGAATGGACCCAAGCCCGAGACTGAGTGCTTTTATTGCAAGGGAAGTGGTCACTGGAAGCGGAATTGCCCCAAATACTTAGCGGACAAGAAGGCCGGCAACACCAAAGGTATATTTGATATACATGTGATTGATGTGTACCTTACCATTAATCGTAGTGACTCCTGGGTATTCGATACCGGTGCAGTTGCTCACATTTGTAACTCACAGCAGGAGCTGCGGAATAAACGGAGACTGGCGAAGGACGAGGTGACGATGCGCGTCGGGAATGGTTCCAAGGTCGATGTGATCGCCGTCGGCACGCTACCTCTACATTTACCTACGGGATTAGTTTTGAACCTCAATAATTGTTATTTAGTGCCAAGTTTGAGCATGAACATTGTATCAGGATCTTGTTTAATTCGAGATGGCTACTCATTTAAATCCGAGAATAATGGTTGTTCTATTTATATGAGAGATATGTTTTATGGTCATGCTCCGATGGTGAATGGTTTATTCTTTATGAATCTCGAGCGTAATGCTACACATATTCATAGTGTAAGTACCAAAAGATGTAAGATTGATAGTGATAGTCCCACATACTTGTGGCACTGCCGCCTTGGTCACATAGGTGTCAAACGCATGAAGAAGCTCCATGCTGATGGACTTTTAGAGTCTCTTGATTACGAATCATTTGACACGTGCGAACCATGCCTCATGGGTAAAATGACCAAGACTCCGTTCTCAGGAACAATGGAGCGAGCAACCAACTTATTGGAAATCATACATACTGATGTGTGCGGTCCAATGAGTGTTGAGGCTCGCGGTGGCTATCGTTATGTTCTCACCCTCACTGATGACTTGAGTAGATATGGGTATGTCTACTTAATGAAACACAAGTCTGAGACCTTTGAAAAGTTCAAGGAATTTCAGAGTGAAGTTGAGAATCAACGTGACAGGAAAATCAAGTTTCTACGATCAGATCGTGGAGGAGAATACTTGAGTCACGAGTTTGGTACACACTTAAGAAAATGTGGAATAGTTTCACAACTCACGCCGCCTAGAACACCTCAGCGTAATGGTGTGTCCGAACATCGTAATCGCACTCTATTAGATATGGTGCGATCTATGATGTCTCTTGCCGATTTACCACTATCTTTTTGGGGCTATGCTTTAGAGACTGCCGCATTCACTTTAAATAGGGCACCGTCGAAATCCGTTGAGATGACACCGTTTGAATTATGGTTTGGGAAGAAACCTAAGCTGTCGTTTCTAAAAGTTTGGGGATGCGATGCTTATATCAGGAAACATCAACCTGAAAAGCTCGAACCCAAATCGGAAAAATGCGTCTTCATAGGATACCCTAAAGAAACTATTGGGTATATCTTCTACCTCAGATCCGAAGGCAAGATCTTTGTTGCCAAGAATGGGTCCTTTCTGGAGAAAGAGTTTCTCTCGAAAGAAGTAAGTGGGAGGAAAGTAGAGCTTGATGAAGTATTACCTCTTGAACCGGAAAATGGCGCAACTCAAGAAAATGTTCCTGAGGTGCCTGCACCGACTAGAGAGGAAGTTAATGATGATGATCAAGATACTTCTGATCAAGCTCCTACTGAAATACGAAGGTCCACAAGGACACGTTCCACACCAGAGTGGTATGGCAACCCTGTCTTGGAAATCATGTTGTTAGACAACAGTGAACCTTCGAACTATGAAGAAGCGATGGCGGGCCCGGATTCCGACAAATGGCTAGAAGCCATGAAATCTGAGATAGGATCCATGTATGAAAACGAAGTATGGACTTTGACTGACTTGTCTGTTGAACGGCGAGCCATAGAAAATAAATGGATCTTTAAGAAGAAGACAGACGCGGATGGTAATGTGACCATCTATAAAGCTCGACTTGTCGCTAAGGGTTATCGACAAGTTCAAGGGGTTGACTATGATGAGACTTTCTCACCGGTAGCGAAGCTGAAGTCCGTCTGAATCATGTTAGCAATTGCCGCATTTTATGATTATGAAATTTGGCAAATGGACGTCAAAACAGCATTCCTTAATGGTTTCCTTAAGGAAGAATTGTATATGATGCAGCCGGAAGGTTTTGTTGATCCTAAGAATGCTGACAAGGTGTGCAAGCTCCAACGCTCGATTTATGGGCTGGTGCAAGCATCTCGGAGTTGGAACATTCGTTTTGATGAGATGATCAAAGCGTTTGGTTTTACACAGACTTATGGAGAAGCCTGTGTTTACAAGAAAGTGAGTGGGAGCTCTATAGCATTTCTCATATTATATGTAGATGACATACTTTTGATGGGAAATGATATAGAACTCTTGGACAACATTAAGGCCTACTTGAATAAGAGTTTTTCAATGAAGGACCTTGGAGAAGCTGCTTATATATTAGGCATCAAGATCTATAGGGATAGATCGAGACGCCTCATAGGTCTTTCACAAAGCACATATCTTGATAAGATTTTGAAGAAGTTCAAAATGGATCAGTCCAAGAAAGGGTTCTTGCCTGTTTTGCAAGGCGTGAAATTGAGCTCAGCTCAATGTTCGACCACGGCAGAAGATATAGAAGAGATGAGTGTCATCCCCTATGCCTCAGCCATAGGTTCTATTATGTATGCCATGCTGTGTACCAGACCTGATGTAAACCTTGCCGTAAGTTTGGTAGGAAGGTACCAAAGTAATCCTGGCAAGGAACACTGGACAGCGGTCAAGAATATCCTGAAGTACCTGAAAAGGACTAAGGAAATGTTTCTCGTTTATGGAGGTGACGAAGAGCTCGTCGTAAAGGGTTACGTCGATGCTAGCTTCGACACAGATCTGGATGACTCTAAGTCACAAACCGGATACGTGTATATTTTAAATGGTGGGGCAGTAAGCTGGTGCATTTGCAAGCAGAGCGTCGTGGCAGGATCTACATGTGAAGCGGAGTACATGGCAGCCTCGGAGGCAGCACATGAAGCAATATGGGTGAAGGAGTTCATCACCGACCTAGGAGTCATACCCAATGCGTCGGGGCCGATCAAGCTCTTCTGTGACAACACTGGAGCTATTGCTCTTGCCAAGGAGCCCAGGTTTCACAAGAAGACAAGGCACATCAAGCGTCGCTTCAACTCCATTCGTGAAAATGTTCAAGATGGAGACATAGAGATTTGTAAAGTACATACGAACCTGAATGTAGCGGATCCGTTGACTAAACCTCTCCCTAGAGCAAAACATGATCGACACCAGAATTCCATGGGTGTTCGATTCATCACAATGTAACTAGATTATTGACTCAAGTGCAAGTGGGAGACTGTTGGAAATATGCCCTAGAGGCAATAATAAAAGCATTATTATTATATTTCTTTGTTCATGATAATTGTCTTTATTCATGCTATAATTGTATTATCCGGAAATTGTAATACATGTGTGAATAACAGACACCAACATGTCCCTAGTAAGCCTCTAGTTGACTAGCTCGTTGATCAATAGATAGTCATGGTTTCCTGGCTATGGACATTGGATGTCATTGATAACGGGATCACATCATTAGGATAATGATGTGATGGACAAGACCCAATCCTAAGCATAGCGTGAGATCGTGTAGTTCGTTTGCTAGAGCTTTTCTAATGTCAAGTATCTTTTCCTTTGACCATGAGATCGTGTAACTCCCGGATACCGTAGGAGTGCTTTGGGTGTATCAAACGTCACAACGTAACTGGGTGACTATAAAGGTGCACTACAGGTATCTCCGAAAGTGTCTGTTGGGTTGACACAGATCGAGACTGGGATTTGTCACTCCGTATGACGGAGAGGTATCACTGGGCCAACTCGGTAATGCATCATCATAATGAGCTCAAAGTGACCAAGTGTCTGGTCACGGGATCATGCATTGCGGTACGAGTAAAGTGACTTGCCGGTAATGAGATTGAACGAGGTATTGGGATACCGACGATCGGATCTCGGGCAAGTAACATACCGATTGACAAAGGGAATTGCATACGGGGTTGCTTAAATCCTCGACATCGTGGTTCATCCGATGAGATCATCGTGGAGCATGTGGGAGCCAACATGGGTATCCAGATCCCGCTGTTGGTTATTGACCGGAGAGCGATCTCGGTCATGTCTACATGTCTCCCGAACCCGTAGGGTCTACACACTTAAGGTTCGGTGATGCTAGGGTTGTAGGGATATGTATATGCAGTAACCCGAATGTTGTTCGGAGTCCCGGATGAGATCCCGGACGTCACGAGGAGTTCCAGAATGGTCCGGAGGTAAAGATTTATATATGGGAAGTCCTGTTTCGGGCATCGGGACAAGTTTCGGGGTCATCGGTATTGTACCGGGACCACCGGAAGGGTCCCGGGGGTCCACCGGGTGGGGCCACCTGTCCTGGGGGGCCACATGGGCTGTAGGGGGTGCGCCTTGGCCTACATGGGCCAAGGGCACCAGCCCCAAAGAGGCCCATGCACCCAGGGTTACAAGGGGAAAGAGTCCTAGGAGGGGAAGGCACCTCCTAGGTGCCTTTTGGGGGAGGGAAACCCCCCTTGGCTGCCGCCCCCCTAGGAGATTGGATCTCCTAGGGCCGGCGCCCCCCCCTTGGCCCTCCTATATATAGTGGGGGAAGGAGGGCTTTCATCCCACGCCTTTGGTTGCCTCCTTCTCCCTCTCCAACACCTCCTCCTCCTCCATAACGCTTGGCGAAGCCCTGCCGGAGTACTGCAGCTCCGTCAACACCACGCCGTCGTGCTGCTGCTGGTTCCATCTCCCTCAACCTCTCCTCTCCCCTTGCTGGATCAAGAAGGAGGAGACGTGGCTGTTCCGTACGTGTGTTGAACGCGGAGGTGCCGTCCGTTCGGTGCTAGGATCTCCGGTGATTTGGATCACGTCGTGTTCGACTACATCATCCCCGTTCTTTGAACGCTTCCGCTCGTGATCTACAAGGTACGTAGATGCATCTAATCACTCGTTGCTAGATGAACTCATAGATGGATCTTGGTGAAATCGTAGGAAAATTTTTGTTTTCTGCAACGTTCCCCAACAATGTGAACGGTGGGCCGCGTCCTCCTCCGTGACTCCACCTCACGCTCATCGCCTCCCCAAAGAATCCTTCTTCTACCTTCGTGAAGGCCGTGGGCGCGCCTACGTGGTTAGTGGCTTAGTGCCCCCCGGATCACCCGACGGCGGCGCGAAGGAGGGGTCTTTTGAGGTATGCTGCGACAACGAAGACGACCGGAAGGCAGCCAGTTAACGCTTTCGGATTCTGAAGGATTGCGTCGTGGTGGCCGACGGCGGCTATGAGCTCAACCATTTTCCAATCAAAGTTGCTATGTTCCACTGCTCGACCCCCTCTGCCTCATCACTGGAAATAGCCTCGGTAAGAAAATCGCGCATGGTTAGCCCCCTCCCCCTCCTCTCTTCTGCCGGTGGTCATGATCAAAGGCATTATTTACATCACTGAAATATGCATCTTTCTTGAGCTTTTGTACTGATGCGATCTAGAAATTGGGTCCATATGAAGCGTTCAATCCTTGTTCTGGTAGCATTGCCCTTATGTAGTTCTAATCATTGATCTGGTTTGACTAGGATCCATGACTACGGACATACCGACATATATGTACACACATATGACATGCGTGATGCAACTGAAAGCTTTAATTTGGTTCATCTTTCATTCATTGCAGACCCATAAGCCTTTGGCTGCAAAACTAAAATTGGGTTGTACAATGCCAAATTGACGAAGAGAATGCAGAGAGGAGCATGATAGCGGCGGTGCGGCCATGGAAGAGGTGGGTAGGAGCGCTGGAGCAAGCCAGGGATAGAGCATCCCTCTGCTTGTCTTCCTCGTCTCCATGAGGGAGACCTAGGTGTTGCGGGTGCGAAAGCCTGGTCGCCGCCGCCATCGATGACCCATTCCACGCACGGATTGCCCTGCCCGACATTGACACATATCGCCACCCCTAGAACGCCTACTCCCTCCACTCAGGGCCCAGGCACAGCTGACATGCATGCTGGTGTCTTTACCCTCCCTACGAGGGCCTCTAGGAGGACCTCCACCTGGTCTGTTGCTCGTGCATCATCACCGACGCCACCTGATGCTGTTGTCACACAGGTCTCCTCATACGGTCATACTTCCTGCCTCGTTCACCATGAAGATTGAATTGAAGTTTGATATGTGAATGCACTTCAGAAAACAGAAAAACCGCTAGGAACCTTTTGAAAAGTTCCCAAAACCGGCTTGGGACCATCTAGGGAACCCAGAAAATGTTAATACGTAAAAGTAGTCCGACAAATATATAAAAGGTCTCATACCGTTCAAAATATGTTACATGTATTTTAAAAATGTTTAACATTCATTTGAAGAATGTGCAGACATGAAAAAACTGTCATCATGTGTTAGAAAAATGTTCTTGACATTTTACAATAATATTGTCCAATGTACTAAAATGCAACTTGGGTGAAGCTTGTCATGCTCTGTGTAAGCTCAGTTGAGTATCGGGTTCGGTTTAATTCTGGCGAGACAGACAGATTTAAGCCCACCAGAGGGTTGCGGCAAGGGGACCCTCTCTCCCCTTATCTTTTCCTTCTATGTACAGAAGGTCTCACGGCTTTGCTATCACATGCTGAGGAAACGGGTGAGCTTATTGGGGTCAAAGTTTGTCGGGATGCTCCAACTGTGACAAATCTCTTGTTTGCGGATGATTCGTTAATCTTAATGAAAGCCAATGATCAAAATGTTGAATGTTTGAAATCTGTACTGGACCTATATTGTTCGGCCTCAGGATAGAAGGTGAGTGCTGAGAATTCAAGTGTATTTTTCAGCCCTAGTACACCAGTTGAGATGAGAGTTCAAGTATGCACAATACTAGATATTGTGACAGAATCTTTAAATGGCAAATACTTGGGGCTTCCGACCACAGCTGGACTAGATAGGAGTGATAGTTTCCAATACTTGATTGACAGGATAATTTAGAGAATTAGTGGAGGGAAAGAGAAAGTTTTATCATCAGGTGGAAAGGAGGTATTACTCAAATCGATGGCACAAGCAATACCATCATATGCAATGTCGGTCTTCAAAATCCCTAAAAAAATTGCAAGGGAATTACGGTTGCGATGGCACAATATTGGTGGGGTGATGATGCTACCGAAAAGAGAATGCACTGGTTTGCGTGGTGGAAAATGTGTGTACCAAAGAAAGAAGGGGGAATGGGTTTTAGAGATATACATTGTTTCAATCTTGCTCTATTGGCCAAACAAGCTTGGTGTTTGATAGATAATCCCGAGTCCCTTTGTGCCACAATACTTCGTGCAAAATATTTTCCTGATGGCGACTTGCTTAATGCCACTTTGAAGAAGAAGGCATCTTATACATGGCAGAGTATTATGGAAGGAGTGGTACACTCAAGCTGGGACATGTTTGGCGAGTTGGAGATGGAAAAATATTAATATTTGGTCTGATGCATGGATACCACAGTCTCCATCTAGACTGTCGATGACTAGAAGGGGCAATGAACTACTCTCTAAGGTGGCTGATTTGATTGACCCGACCACATGCCAATGGGATACACAATTAGTTGAGCAGACCTTTTGTCTTGTGGATGTGTTCCGTATACTCTCTATCCCGCTACCATCATATGATATGGCAGATTTTGTGGCTTGGAACTTGACAAAAACTGGAGCTTTCTTGGTTAGGTCAGCTTACTATGCGGTCTGGAAGGATAAATATGGATCAAGGGCTGCAACAGATCGTCCTAGTGCGACGAATATAAACCCAATTTGGGATATTGCATGGAAATTGGGTTGCCCAACCAAGGTTAAAAATTTTCTTTGGAGAGCTCTTCATGGTACCCTGCCATGCCGTGTAACCCTAGCTGATAGACGTACGAAGGTAAATACAAAATGCCCAACATGCGAGTTGCCTGAGAGTGTTAAACATATGCTTTTCCAATGTCAGAAAGCAGGACATGTTTGGTTGGGGTTGGGGTTGGAAGATGTCATTGAGCGAGCTTGTAAAGTGGATCATGCGGGCGAGGCGGTGCTTGAATATCTCCTTCATCTTCCTGCAAACGAAACATGTGTCCTCGGGCAAGTTAGATCAGACCATCTGATAGCTGTTGAGACCTGGTATTTATGGTGGGAAGAAGGAAGATGGTGCATGGCGAGCAAATGCAACAACCTGCACAAATAATTCCTGCTATCCGAGCTCTGACAGAAAAAATTTCAGTAGCCTACGACAAAGGTCAAAAGGATCCTATGGACTCGCCCTAGTGCTGCCTTTGTGGGTGCTGCTTACGACAGTGATTCACTCCAAGCCACTGTGGGTGTTGTATTACATGACAATTCAGGGAAGTTCTTGGCCGCATGGAATAATGTTGCAGGGGATTGTGTGGATGCTCTTATGGCTGAAGCTATTGCTCTTCGCTTTGGCCTGAATCTTGCCCAGTCATTCGGATGCTCCAGGTTAATCATAAATTCTGTTAATTCCGATGTGATCGCTGCAATGCAAGATGGTGGTACTTTCTCGGGATTGGCTGCTGCTATTTTCGATGATTGTTATTACATGGCTCACGGATTTATCACGAGTCCATTACGAGCACTGTCATAGAGAAGGAAATTTTGTAGCTCATGAACCGGCGAGGATCGCTAGATTTTCTCCACCAGGTACTTGGTTTGATGAGGCACCTAGTGCCATTGCCTCTATGCTTGTAAATGATGCTACTTTGCTTACTACTCCCTCCGTCTGAAAATACTTGTCATCAAAATGGATAAAAGAGAATGTATCTAGACGTATTTTAGTTCTAGATACATCTTCTTTTATCCATTTTGATGACAAGTATTTTCGGACGGAGGGAGTACTTAATAAAGGGGTTTCGTTTTTTCAAAAAAAATGTAGTTTACAAAAAAAATGCGTGTGGGTGTTTTTCATGGTCCCTATTCTTCCTGTCAAACCCGAATCGCATCCAGGATTATACTGCTTGTACTATCAGTTTGCACGGTGATCATCTCTAGTTTGCCAAAAAATACATTCAGAAACTGAACCGGCATTTTTTTTGAGGGAGAAACTGAACCAGCATCTGACGCTGCCTTCTGTTGCCCATATATACCTTTTCGCATTACTACTACACTAAGAAGTACAACTAGCTAGAATGCCATCTTCACCAAGTGAACCTCTTCAACAAGCGTCAACAAGCTTCATGATCGGTCTACGTGGAATTGATTCCCATGCGTAAGGCTGTATAGCTCCCATCACCGAGATATCATACTGGTTTTCAACGAGCAAGGACCAAGCAACGGTTTATCTCCACTTTACAATCACCAAGCTCACAACTTTCTTCACTTATGTTGCTGAAATTGATTGTAAAGACGACACTTCCACTGATTTCTCCAGCCTGCACGAGAATTTCTAGCATTCCTCTTGATTTCACAGATACAACTTGCCTCGACAGATCTAGATAACCCTCTTCACCCACAGGCATATCTCCAGCTTGTGAATCAAGCAGCAAAATACACCCAGATGGGCGCTTACCATCGCCTTCGGTTTTGTCCTCGGGTAGTGCGGAGCAAACGATCTTGATGCCATTGCCACAAGGCAATGAGCCCCGTACGACACGGACGCCGAGGATAGTGGCTTGGTGTGAATGTTCAAGCTGCTCACAGCATAGCTCTATTTCACAAAGGCCCTGGAGGACACACGTAGAAATCATATCACCACTATCAAGATCTTTTTCGTCATAATAGAAGGCCTTACTGATCAATGTTCTATCTTTAGACTCCACTGTGCCCTTAAGTTTTAGGTGGACTTCAATCGTAACCGTGGGTTCCATTATGCCTCCAGACATAATTGCACGAGAAGGGCCAGTCAGGTGCAAAAAAGGATCCTGCAAGCATCATTGTTCACCATTAACTTGCCAACAAAGATGCAATCAATAAGGAAATGACAGGAAAATACCCGTGCATACCTGTTTGGTCAGGATTTGGCAGTCATCCCTAGTGCGAAAGAAGAGAAGGTTGCGACGATAGTCCACGGAATCTCGGGCAGCAACTACACAATATACCTTCAGTGGCCACTTGAGGGTGAAGCCTTCTCTTTCTGCGACCTTAATAGAGTAAACCTGCATGGTCCTCCCGACTTCAGCACCCACTTGGGTGTGGCCTGGTATGCTGTCGGTAAAGTACATGGGGCTCAATAACGCTGCATGCAACCAAGTGATGTATGTGTTAGAAATCTTTTGCCATCCATTCAAGAAAGAATCAAGGATTAAAGTACTATGCTAACAGAACGAATTAGCTTGCTTGAGACATGCAGTAAATGGAAGAAGAAAAGAAACTAACAAGAACCATATCACTAGCACATTTACTTACTTGGGTCCTCGAAGCTGCCAAATTTGCTTCTCCTACATTCCCAGCCTCTACGGTAGGCATTGAAATAATACTTCTCAGCCGCCTTCGCCGCCTCATATGGATTCACAACTTTCCCACCCATATTCTTGTCCTCATCATCTTGCCTCATCGATTCTATTTGCTCTCCGAAATCTGGCACCCATTGACCAAGCCGGTTGAAAACTTCAGAGATAAACTTCAATGTGGAGCAGTACCGTGCGAAGGGCTCCCGAATAAGCATGCATATCGCTAGAAACTTTAGTTCTGTTGAGACTAGCAGGCTCATCTTGTCCCACAGCTCATCAAACTGCCAGGAGAGAAAACCTAATTTGAAGCTTACCCTTGGCACCACCTCATCCGTCACGGTCTCGGCCTGCTTCTTCTCAATCTTGTTTCTGACAGACTCGGCTACGGACATCAAGTTACTGACCGGCAGCTCCTTGAACGGCTCCTGCTCATTGAACTGCTTGGAGACCGATTTGCCACTGTCACCAATCTTGCTCTGTGTCTGGACTGTTCTGCCTTCGTTGCAAATCCTCGCTGATTCAAACTCGCCACTCATTCCCTTCGACGACTTCCCTCCGGTTTCCATCTCTATGTCGTCGCCCATTTTGCTCTGGGTATCTGTCAATTTCCTGTTATTGCTGATCCAATAGGCATTCTGCATCGCGCAGATCCTCTTTTGGGTCTTGTAGTCGACCCGACCGAAGATCTTATTTGACAGCTCATACATATCGGATTTCAACACCAGAAGATTATTGTATTCTTCGGAGCCGTAGTGTCCAATCTTGACCATCTTCTTCTCCTGTGCCTGGATCCAACAGATACTCTCTGCATGAAGATGACAGCCTAACAGAGATCCTCGCTAAACATGGACTCGCCACTCTTTCCCTTCGAATTTCCTGCAGTCGCCATCCCACTGTCCTCAGGACTGTCACCTGACTGCGGCATCGTTGCGGGAACAAGGGATCATGCAACAGTAATCTCAACCTTAGAGCCATCAGCAAGGGGATATTCACATTTACTTGTGTTGTATTTTTTGGGTGTAAGGAGGAATCGAGCAGCAATTGCAGTCTGTGATGGTGAATCAGCCATTATGAGGACTTGCAGCTTTCCATTTAATTCCACAGAAACTACATGTCTTGCCAGATCAAGGTAGCCATTGCTCGTCATAGGCATTTTCCCATCTTTTGAATCAAGCAGCAAAACTTGCCTAGATGATACTTGCCCAGCGATATCTTCATGACCATCCTGAGGCAGTGAAGAGCAAACAACTCTGCCGCCATGTGCAAAAGGCAATGAATCCTGTTTGGGTATAACACCCACACTGAGGATAGTGGCCTGGACCGACTGTTTAACTTGTTCATAGCATAACTCCACTGTGCACAAGTTGTTTTTGGTGAGATAGGTACTGGAATTATAACCATTGAAAAAGCCAAATGTACTGATCAACGCTGTATCTTCAGATTTTGTTGCGCCCTTCACTATTAATTGGATTTCAATGTAAACAGTATCCGTCGAGACAATTGCACGAACCGGGCCAGTCAAGCGCAAAAACGAATCTTGCAAGCATCATCATTGCCATTAACTGATCAACAAGGTTACAGCATACATGCAACAAACAAAAGATCAAGAACACGAAAATACCAATATGTACATTTTCTTCAAGGATTTGGCAGTGCATTCTTGCACAGAGGAATAGAGGGTTGCGATGACGGTCCACAGCATCACGGACTGCGACCACTCCATACACCTCCAGTGGGAACATTTGGCGTTCTGCTAGTGACACTTTGATGGAGTAGATCTGCAAGGTGTTCCCGGCGACAGCTTCAATTGGGAAGCGGCGTGTTGTGCAATGTGTAAATTGCATGGGGCTCAATATCGCTGCATGTTGTGCAATGTGTAAATTGCATGGGGCTCAATATCGCTGCATGTAATTTAAGTATGAGTTAGAGATCTAACATAAAATAAATGATCCATTCAAGAAGAGTAAAGCAGAATCAATCTGGTTACATACTAAAGTGGAGTAAATTCCAAATTGTAAGGAATCAGCTTCCTTGAGATATGCAAGCATGCCAAGAAAACTAATTACAACCGGGTAACTAACATGCACGCATGTTTACTCACTCTGGTTTTCGAAGCTGTGGCCATCCTTGCCCCATATACGTTCCAAGTAGAGATGGTAGGCAGCGAATCTCTTCTCCTCCATCTCCATGGAATCTTCTTGGCCTGCCCTGCGGAGCTCGTCCTCCATGGCTGACAAGAAGGATTCTGATTTCAGCTTGATGATCGTTGATTTCACTTTGGAGTCGAAGGCTGAGTCCATTCGCTGGAGCATGGTGATACGGTCAGAGATCAACTGCAATTTGCTGATACGGGATAGGTACGGCTCGGAGATAAACTTCAACATGGTGCTCCTTATATCTTTGTTTTCAGATGAGAACGATCTCAGAAAGTTGCACACCTCATGCCGCAGCTCATGGATCTGCTCGGAGAACAAGTGCAGCCTGAAGCCGAAGCTCAGCACGGCCACCGCCTCCTTCCGGGTCTCTTCTGCCTGAAGTACCGAAGCAATGTCACCGACCTTTGCTTCAAACTCCGGCATGATCTCACTTATTAATTCCCAGGAGGGTGGGTTGCCTGCCTGGCCGACGATCCTCTCCGTTGCGGCCAGATCGAGCAGCTCCTCGCTTTCTGCGTCTCCGTCCCCTACCCTCGTCTGGGTGAGGATTGCGGCACGGTGGAGCAGCTCCTCGAGCTCTAGAGACGCGGCGCTACTCCACCCGTGACTTCCCTCCCGTTTCCATCTCGCCGCCGTCGCCAATCTCCATCGATTCCCCTTTATTGCCGATCCAACCATCGGACTGTAGCGCGCGGATCCTCTCCTCCATGCAGATTGCAGCCTGATAGAGCTCCTCGCTTAACTCTGGCTCGCCACTCCTTGTCTTCGAAATCCCGGCGGTCGTCATCTCACCGCCCTCACCACTTCTCCTGCCGCCGCCGCCGCCCCTTTTCCTTTATCAGGTGAAGGCAAAGGTCCAGCTGGGTTTTCTCTCAGCTCAGCCCGACAAGTAGGACCTCATGACGACCGATCAAGCCCAGCCGCGGCTAAATTTCGTGTTTTGACCCTTTTCCGGAATCTATTAGTGATCTGACCCTAGTCTGAATTTTTTTTCGAGATCTGACCCTTTTGTTACCGCTAGAGTCCATGGCGATAGGGTCTAACAGCCTACCGCCAGGGACTTTGGCGGTAGGAAACATCGCTACTGCCAAACGGGCTGGCGGTAGCCTGCACAACCCTACCGCCAAGGTGCTTGGCAGTAGGCACGAGCACGCACTGTGTTCAATACTTAGGAGTTTTTGGCGGTAGGGCATGCAACCCTACCGCCAAGGTCCTTGGCGGTAGGCTGTTATACCCTACCGCCATGGTCCCTGGCGGTAGCAAAAGGGTCAAATCTCAAAAATATTTCAGACTAGGGTCAGATCTCGAATAGGTTTGGGAAAAAGGGTCAAAACACGAAATTTAGCCTTGGCCGCCGCTGTCGTTCGATCTAATTTTCCATGAGCGACTAAAGTAAAAAAATTGATATGTATGTAAAAAGCAAATTTGCCGTGGTAGTATAGATAATTTTGCCATGGTAAAAAAGATGTAAATTTGCCATGTAAGATAAAAAGTATAAATTACACGACAACCAAAGTTAAAGTTTGCCGTGGCAATTTAGGTAAATTTGTTATGTCAATGAAGGTGGATTTTCCATGGCGGAATAGAAAAGTAAATTAATTTATCATGATCGACTAAAGTAAAATTTTGGCATGTACGTAAAAAGTAAATTTGCCATGATAGTATAGATAATTTTACCATGGCAAAAAAGATGTAAATTTGCCATGGAAAAATAAGAAGTAGAAATTGCCATGGTAATAAAAATCAAAGTTTGCCATGGCGACTTAGGTAAATTTGCCATGTCAATGGAGGTGAATTTGCCATGGCAGAATAGAAAAGGTAAATTTAATTTGCCATGTTTGACTAAAGTAATTTTTTGACATGTATGTAAAAAGTAATTTTTTTCATGGCAAAAAAATGTAAAATATGCTATGGCAAAATAAAAAGTAGTAACTACCATGGCAATAAAAGTTAAAATGCCTTGGCGATTTAGGTGAAGTTTCCATGCCACTAAAGGTAAATCTGCCATGGAAAAATAGAAAAGTAAACTTTTCCATGCCAATAAACTACAAAATTGTCATGCTACAAACCAAAAATAACCATGTTCTTAAAAAGGGTAAAATGTTGATGATCAATTTTTTTGTGTACAGATCACATGTCAAAGTTTAGACAACGTTTGCAATCTAAAATGATGGCAAAATGTACATAACATGTTGGAATGTATTTTTTTGGAGTACTAGTCACAAAGCAAGTTTACGGAATTTGTTCATAGCATGACAAGTTTCATACCTGCTCACATGGCAAATTCGTGAAAAGCATGGCAAAAGTGTATAAATCTTTGAAATATCCACATGGCAATTCTACGAAGTTTAAAACTTGTCACATGGCAAAAATATATATCCTTGCCTCCTTGGGCATGACAAAATTACACATATTTTGGTGTATACAAAAAACATGACAAAAATTGCCATGTGACAAAGATACAAATCAACAATACCTACAGATTTGCCATGGGCTTAATCAAATTTTGCCATAGGCATAAAATGTCAAATGCTTGTACCATGAGAGATATGGCTAAAAATTATGAACAAAAATTGCCATGGCATAGGCATAATAAAATTTTCATGGCGTTTTGGTTAAAATAGACATATAAGTAAAAGAATTGCCATCGATAAAGTATAACAATTGCCATGATCTCTAACCTCAATCAGACCACATATACTCTGTAAGAACAGCACCATATCATTTACAGGCCACATGACCTGGGTACTACTACTGGTACACATGTTTGAGCTGTGTGATCAACCAAAAACTGCCATGGGTGTAAATTTGCCATGTTCCTGAAACTTACCATGGCATCATCAAAATTTGCCATGTTCCTGAAACTTACCATGGCATCATCAAAATTTGCCATTACTCTAAATTTGCCATGGCTCGAAATTTTGTGGTGGCAAATTCATTTGCAAAAAACACAAGCACACATGTATGTATGTATGTGTGGGATTAACTGCTAATTTGCTATGGCCGGATTGTTCTCGCCATACAGAAGGCTAACGCACATGGGAAACAAAATAAAAAACTACACTCCCTACTCTACTCCGGCAGTGTATGTTGCTCAGCATGCGAGCCCCCCCAACGCTCCTGCGACGCGCTGCTCCAGCGCCCACAGCCTCTCCACCCGCCGGCAGCAGCCCCACCTCTGCGTCCGGCCAGGCTCGAAAGACCTCGCTGGCCTTTCCGCCGGGCTTCCCCATTCCCAGGTTTTGTCAAAGGGAGCTCATCCTCTCCATCTTTCCGCAGCTCGAGTAGTGTGTGGCAGATCCAGTTTCGCCGCCCAGAGATTCAGCTCGATCCAGCCCGCCCGGCGTCTCGGATTCGCATCCAGAGGTGAATCCGGATGGATTCATTGCGCTGCGGGGTGCGACAGAGGTTGCCCGCATAGTGAGCTTCGACTTCAATGCGACCTTGCTGGATTCAACTCCTCCCCCGCGCCATTCAAGGCGCTCACCGGCCGTGCGTCAAGCCCAAGTCTGCTCGTGTCTTCAATTCCGCGCGAGCACGCTCGCCATCGAGCCCTACGCTCCCCGCCTCCCCTGCTCCCGCTGACCAGAGCACTGATGGGGGGTGGACTTCGTCCGGGCACCGTTCTGGTGGAGGGCCAACAACCAGCATAAGCAGCATTCAAAGCGGAGAGCAACTGGCTATTATTCCCCTCTGACTTCTGCAAGTTTCGTCAAGCTGCACAAGCACATCTGCCATCGCTGCCTAGACAGAGGCCATTGCAAGGCTTCTTGCCGAAATCCTCTCAAGTGCCTTCGCTGCAGAAGGTGTGGCCACAGGGCACGCAACTGCTCCAGCTCCCCACCGCCGCCTGCTTCCTCGCGCTCCTCGCAGCCACTCACCCTCCCGCCGCCGTCGCCTGTGCCACGCGGGGCGCAAGCTGCCAGCATGGTTCGCATCGGAGACCCGTCACTTCGGCCAGCAGAGCGCCACGCCGTGATCACGGCGGCCCAAGACATGGACGTGCAGGCCGCAAACCTTGCGAGCCTGGCCGCGTTCGTCTGGCTGGGCAGCAACCGCCCTCGAGTCAGCACGGACGAGATGCGTACGGCAATCGCCGACCACTTCCGCATCAACCGCAACTGCTTCAAGGTCAAGCTGCACCTGCCGGAAGATTTCCTCGCCACCTTCGACTTCCCGCTGTTGGGGAACGTAGTAATTTCAAAAAATTTCCTACGCACACGCAAGATCATGGTGATGCATAGCAACGAGAGGGGAGAGTGTGTCCACGTACCCTCGTAGACCAAAAGCGGAAGCGTTAGCACAACGTGGTTGATGTAGTCGTACGTCTTCACGGCCCGACCGATCAAGCACCGAAAGCACGGCACCTCCGAGTTCTTGCACACGTTCAGCTCGATGACATCCCTCGAACTCCGATCCAGCCGAGTGTCGAGGGAGAGTTCTGTCAGCACGACGGCGTGGTGACGATGATGATGTTCTACCGTCGCAGGGCTTTGCCTAAGCATTGCTACGATATTATCGAGGAGGACTATGGTGGAGGGGGGCACCGCACACGGCTAAGAGATCAATGATCAATTGTTGTGTCTCCAAGGGGTGCCCCCCTCCCCATATATAAAGGAGTGGAGGAGGGGGAGGGCCGGCCCTCTCTATGGCGCACCCTAGGAGGAGACCTACTCCCACCGGGAGTAGGATTCCCCCCTTCCAAGTAGTAGGAGTAGGAGTCAAGGAAAGGGGAGAGAGAAGAGAAGGAAGGAGGGGGCGCAGCCCCTCCCCCTAGCCCAATTCGGACTAGGCCTTGGGGGGGCGCCCAGCCTCTCCTCTCTCTTTCCCTTAAAGCCCAATAAGGCCCATATACTCCCCGACGAATTCCCGTAACTCTCCGGTACTCCGAAAAATACCCGAATCACTCGGAACCTTTCCGATGTCCGAATATAGTCGTCCAATATATCGATCTTTACATCTCAACCATTTCGAGACTCCTCGTCATGTCCCCGATCTCATACAGGACTCTGAACTACCTTCGGTACATCAAAACACATAAACTCATAATATAACCGTCATCGAACTTTAAGCGTGCGGACCCTACGGGTTCGAGAACAATGTAGACATGACCGAGACACGTCTCCGGTCAATAACCAATAGCGGAACCTGGATGCTCATATTGGCTCCCACATATTCTACGAAGATCTTTATCGGTCAAACCTCATAACAACATACGTTGTTCCCTTTGTCATCGGTATGTTACTTGCCCGAGATTCGATCGTCGGTATCTCAATACCTAGTTCAATCTCGTTACCGGCAAGTCTTTTTACTCGTTCCATAATAAATCATCCCGCAACTAACTCATTAGTTACAATGCTTGCAAGGCTTATAGTGATGTGCATTACTGAGTGGGCCCAGAGATACCTCTCCGAAAATCGGAGTGACAAATCCTAATCTCGAAATACGCCAACCCAACAAGTACCTTCGGAGACACCTGTAGAGCACCTTTATAATCACCCAGTTACGTTGTGACGTTTGGTAGCACACAAAGTGTTCCTCCGGTAAACGGGAGTTGCATAATTTCATAGTCATGGGAACATGTATAAGTCATGAAGAAAGCAATAGCAACATACTAAACGATCAAGTGCTAAGCTAACGGAATGGGTCAAGTCAATCACATCATTCTCTAATGATGTGATCCCGTTAATCAAATGACAACTCGTGTCTATGGCTAGGAAACTTAACCATCTTTGATTCAACGAGCTAGTCAAGTAGAGGCATACTAGTGACATTATGTTTTGTCTATGTATTCGCACATGTATCAAGTTTCCGGTTAATACATTCTAGCATGAATAATAAACATTTATCATGAAATAAGGAAATAAATAATAACTTTATTATTGCCTCTAGGGCATATTTCCTTCAGTCTCCCACTTGCACTAGAATAATCTTGTTCACATCACCATGTGATTTAACACAAATATTCACATCTGTATGTGATTAATACCTATAGTTCACATCGTCATGTGATCAACACCCAAAGGGTTTTACTAGAGTCAATAATCTAGTTCACATCTCTATGTGATTAACACCCAAAGAGTACTAAGGTATGATCATGTTTTGCTCGTGAGATAAGTTTAGTCGACGGGTCTGTCACATCGAGAGCCGTATCTATTTTGCAAATATTCTATGTCTAGAATGCTCTGCATGGAGCTACTCTAGCTAATTGCTCCCACTTTCAACATGTATCCAGATTGAGACGTAAAGTCATCTGGATCTGTGTCAAAATTTGCATTGACGTAACCCTTTACGACGAACCTTTTGTTCACCTCCATAATCGAGAAACATATCCTTATTCCACTAAGGATAATTTTGACCAATGTCTACTGATCTACTCCTAGATCACTATTGTACTCCCTTGCCAAACTAGGACAGAGTATACAATACGTCTGGTCCATAGCATGGAATACTTTTATAGAACCTATGACTGAGGCATAGGGAATGCCTTTCATTCTCTTTCTATTTTCTGCTGTGGTCGGGATTTGAGTCTTACTCAATTTCATACCTTTGCAACACAGGCAATAACTCTTTCTTTGACTGGTCCATTTTGAACTACTTCAAAATCTTATCAAGGTATGTACTCATTGAAAATCTTATCAAGCGTCTTGATCTATCTCAATAGATCTTAATGCTCCATATGTAAGTAACTTCACCAAGGTCTTTCATTGAAAAACTTTCATTCAAGTATCCTTTTATGCTATCCAGAAATTCTATATCATTTCCAATCAATAATATGTCGTCCACATATAATATTAGAAATGCTACAGAGCTCCCACTCACTTTCTTGTAAATAAAGGCTTCTCCAAAAGTCTGTATAAAACCATATGCTTTGATCATACTATCAAAGCGTTTATTCCAACTCCGAGATGCTTGCACCAGTCCATAGATGGATCGCTGGAGCTTTCACTGTTAGCACCTTTAGGATTGTCAAAACCTTCTGGTTGCATCATATACAACTCTTCTCTAAGAAAACCATTAAGGAATGCAGTTTTGACATCCATTTGCCAGATTTCATAAAATGTGGCAATTGCTAACATGATTCAGACAGACTTAAGCATCGCTACAGTTGAGAAAATCTCATGTAGTCAACACCTTAAACTTGTCGAAAACCTTTTTTTCCGACAAGTCGAGCTTTGTAGATAGTAACACTACTATCAACGTCCGTCTTCCTCTTGAAAATCAATTTATTTTCTATGGCTTGCCGATCATCGGGCAAGTCCACCAAAGTCCACACTTTGTTCTCATACATGGATCCTATCTCAGATTTCATGGCCTTCAAGCCATTTCGCGGAATCTGGGCTCATCATCGCTTCCTCATAGTTTGTAAGTTCATCATGGTCTAGTAACATGACTTCCAGAACAGGATTACCGTACCACTCTGGTGCGGACCATACTCTGGAAGACCAACGAGGTTATGTAGTAACTTGATCTGAAGTTTCATGATCAACATCATTAGCTTCCTCACTTATTGGTGTAGTCGTCACAGGAACCGGTTTCTGTGATGAACTATTTTCCAATAAAGGAGCAGGTACAGTTACCTCATCAAGTTCTACTTTCCTCCCACTCATTCCTTTCGAGAGAAACTCCTTCTCTAGAAAGGATCCATTCTTGGCAACAAATGTCTTGCCTTCGGATCTGTGATAGAAGGTGTACCCAACAGTTTCCTTTGGGTATCCTATGAAGACACATTTCTCCGATTTGGGTTCGAGCTTATCAGGTTGAAGCTTTTTCACATAAGCATCACAGCCCCAAACTTTAAGAAATGACAACTTTGGTTTCTTGCCAAACCACAGTTCATAAGACGTCGTCTCAAACAGATTTTGATGGTGCCCTATTTAAAGTGAATGCAACTGTCTCTAATGCATAACCCCAAAACGATAGTGGTAAATTGGTAAGATACATCATAGATCGCACCATATCCAGTAAAGTGCGGTTATGACGTTCGGACACACCATTACGCTGTGGTGTTCCATGTGGCGTGAGCTGTGAAACTATTCCACATTGTTTTATATGAAGGCCAAACTCATAACTCAAATATTCTCCTCCACGATCAGATCGTAGAAACTTTATTTTCTTGTTACGATGATTCTCCACTTCACTCTGAAATTCTTTGAACTTTTCAAATGTTTCAGACTTGTGTTTCATTAAGTAGATATACTCATATCTGCTCAAATCATCTGTGAAGGTTAGAAAATAACGATACCCGCCACGAGCATCAACACTCATTGGACCGCATACGTCGATATGTATTATTTCCAACAAGTCAGTAGCTCGTTCCATTGTTCCAGAGAACGGAGTTTTAGTCATCTTGCCCAAAAGGCACGGTTCGCAAGCATCAAATGATTCATAACCAGGTGATTCCAAAAATCCATCTTTATGGAGTTTCTTCATGCGCTTTACACCGATATGACCCAAACGGCAGTGCCACAAATAAGTTGCACTATCATTATCAACTTTGCATCTTTTGGCATCAATATTATGAATATGTGTATCACTACGATCGAGATCCAACAAACTATTTTCATTGGGTGTATGACCATCGAAGGCTTTATTCATGTAAAACCGAACAACAATTATTCTTTGATTTTAAATGAATAACCGTATTGCAATAGACATGATCAAATCGTATTCATGCTCAAAGCAAACGCCAAATAACATTTATTTAGGTTTAACACTAATCCCGAAAGTATAGGGAGTGTGCGATGATGATCATATCAATCTTGGAACCACTTCCAACATACATCGTCACTTCACCCTCAACTAGTCTTTGTTTATTCTGTAACTCCTGTTTTGAGTTACTAATTTTTAGCAACCGAACAAGTATCAAATACCTAGGGGCTACTATAAATAATAGTAAGGTACACATCAATAACATGTATATCAAATATACCCTTGTTCACTTTGCCATCCTTCTTATCCACCAAATATTCAGGGTTTTTCCGCTTCCAGTGATCATTTCCTTCGCAGTAGAAGCACTCAGTTTCAGGCTTTGGTCCAGCTTTGGGCTTCTTCACGGGAGTGACAACTTGCTTGCCATTCTACTTGAAGTTTCCCTTTATTTCCCTTTGCCCTTTTCTTGAAACTAGTGTTCTTGTCAATCATCAACACTTGATGCTCTTTCTTGATTTCTACCTTCGTCGACTTCAACATCACGAAGAGCTCAGGAATCGTTTTCGGCATCCCTTGCATACTATAGTTCATCAAGAAGTTCTAGGAACTTGGTCATGGTGACTAGAGAACTCTTTCAATCACTATCTTATTTGGAAGATTAACTCCCACTTGATTCAAGCGATTGTGGTACCCAGACAATCTGAGCACATGCTCATTATTTGAGAAATTCTCCTCCATCTTTTAGCTATAGAACTTGTTGGAGACTTCATATCTCTCAACTCGGGTATTTGCTTGAAATATTAACTTCAACTCCTGGAACATCTCATATGGTCCATGACGTTCAAAACGTCTTTGAAGTCCCGATTCTAAGCCGTTAAGCATGGTGCACTAAATTATCAAGTAGTCATCATATTGAGCTAGCCAAACGTTCATAACGTCTGCATCTGCTCCTGCAATAGGCCTGTCACCTAGCGGTGCATCAAGGACATAATTCTTCTGTGCAGCAATGAGGACAATCCTCAGATCACGGATCCAATCCGCATCATTGCTACTAACATCTTTCAACACAGTTTTCTGTAGGAACATATCAAAATTAACATATGAAAACAACAACGCGAGCTATTGATCTACAACATAATTTGCAAAATACTACTAGGACTAAGTTCATGATAAATTTAAGTTCAATGAATCATATTACTTAGGAACTCCCACTTAGATAGACATCCCTCTAGTCATCTAAGTGATCACGTGATCCAAATCAACTAAACCATAACCGATCATCACGTGAGATGGAGTAGTTTTCAATGGTGAACATCACTATGTTGATCATATCTACTATATGATTCACGCTCGACCTTTCGGTCTCCAGTGTTTCGAGGCCATATCTGCATATGCTAGGCTCGTCAAGTTCAACCTGAGTATTCCGCATGTGCAAAACTGGCTTGCATCCATTGTAGATGGACGTAGAGCTTATCACACCCGATCATCACGTGGTGTTTGGGCACGAGGAACTTTGGCAACGGTGCATACTCAGGGAGAACACTTTTATCTTGAAATTTAGTGAGAGATCATCTTATAATGCTACCGTCAATCAAAACAAAGTAAGATGTATAAAAGATAAACATCATATGCAATCAAAAATATGTGACATGATATGGCCATCATCATCCTGTGCCTTTGATCTCCATCTCCAAAGCATCGTCATGATCTCCATCGTCACCGGCATGACACCATGATCTCCATCATCTTGATCTATATCAATGTGTCGTCACATGGTCGTCTCGCCAACTATTGCTCTTGCAACTATTGCTATTGCATAGCGATAAAGTAAAGCAATTATTTGGCGCTTGCATCTTATGCAATAAAGAGACAACCATAAGGCTTCTGCCAGTTGCCGACAACTTCAAAAAAACATGATCATCTCATACAACAACTTATATTTCATCACGTCTTGACCATATCACATCACAACATGCCCTGCAAAAACAAGTTAGACGTCCTCTACTTTGTTGTTGCAAGCTTTACGTGGCTGCTACGGGCTGAGCAAGAACCGTTCTTACCTACGCATCAAAACCACAACGATAGTTCGTCAAGTTAGTGTTGTTTTAACCTTCTCAAGGACCGGGCGTAACCACACTCGGTTCAACTAAAGTTGGAGAAACTGACACCCGCCAGCCACCTGTGTGCAAAGCACGTCGGTAGAACCAGTCTTGCGTAAGCGTACGCGTAATGTCGGCCCGAGCCGCTTCATCCAACAATACCTCCGAACCAAAGTATGACATGTTGGTAAGCAGTATGACTTGTATCGCCCACAACTCACTTGTGTTCTACTCGTGCATATAACATCAAAGCATAAAACCTAGGCTCGGATGCCACTGTTGGGGAACATAGTAATTTTAAAAAAATTCCTATGCACACGCAAGATCATGGTGATGCATAGCAACGAGAGGGGAGAGTGTGTCCACGTACCCTCGTAGACCGAAAGTGGAAGCGTTAGCACAACGCGGTTGATGTAGTCGTGCGTCTTCACGGCCCGACCAATCAAGCACCGAAAGCACGACACCTCCGAGTTCTTGCACACGTTTAGCTCGATGACGTCCCTCGAACTCCGATCCAGCCGAGTGTCGAGGGAGAGTTCCGTCAGCACGACGGCGTGGTGACGATGATGATGTTCTACCGTCGCAGGGCTTCGCCTAAGCACCGCTAAGATATTATCGAGGAGGACTATGGTGGAGGGGGGCACCGCACACGGCTAAGAGATCAATGATCAATTGTTGTGTCTCCAAGGGGTGCCCCCCTCCCCGTATATAAAGGAGTGGAGGAGGGGGAGGGCCGACCCTCTCTATCGCGCGCCCTAGGAGGAGTCCTACTCCCACCGGGAGTAGGATTCCCCCCTTCCAAGTAGTAGGAGTAGGAGTCCATTCTAACTCTTCTTGGGGGATTCCATCCACAAACACAAAGTTTGTGGCTGACCAATATGGCTCACCATCATTTAGCTATTGCATTTATTTTTCTCATTGCCGGTCACATGTATCGAACTAACTTCAAGGAAAGGAGAGAGAGACGAGAAGGAAGGAGGGGGCGCAGCCCCTCCCCCTAGTCCAATTCGGACTAGGCCTTGGGGGCGCCTAGCCTCTCCTCTCTCTTTCCCTTAAAGCCCAATAAGGCCCATATACTCCCCGGCGAATTCCCGTAACTCTCCGGTACTCCGAAAAATACCCGAATCACTCGGAACCTTTGTGATGTCCGAATATAGTCGTCCAATATATCGATCTTTATGTCTCGACCATTTCGAGACTCCTCGTCATGTCCCCGATCTCATCCGGGACTCTAAACTACCTTCGGTACATCAAAACACATAAACTCATAATATAACCGTCACCGAACTTTAAGCGTGCGGACCCTACGGGTTCGAGAACAATGTAGACATGACCGAGACACGTCTTCAGTCAATAACCAATAGCAGAACCTGGATGCTCATATTGGCTCCCACATATTCTACGAAGATATTTATCGGTCAAGCCGCATAACAACATACGTTGTTCCCTTTGTCATCGGTATGTTACTTGCCCGAGATTCGATCGTCAGTATCTCAATACCTAGTTCAATCTCGTTACCGGCAAGTCTATTTACTCATTCCGTAATACATCATCCCGCAACTAACTCATTAGTTACAATGCTTGCAAGGCTTATAGTGATGTGCATTACTGAGTAGGCCCAGAGATACCTCTATGAAAATCGGAGTGACAAATCCTAATCTCGAAATACGCCAACCCAACAAGTACCTTCGGAGACACCTATAGAGCACCTTTATAATCACCCAGTTACGTTGTGACGTTTGGTAGCACACAAAGTGTTCCTCTGGTAAACGGGAGTTGCATAATCTCATAGTCATGGGAACATGTATAAGTCATGAAGAAAGCAATAGCAACATACTAAACGATCAAGTGCTAAGCTAACGGAATGGGTCAAGTCAATCACATCATTCTCTAATGATGTGATCCCATAAATCAAATGACAACTCATGTCTATGGCTAGGAAACTTAACCATCTTTGATTCAACGAGCTAGTCAAGTAGAGGCATACTAGTGACATTATGTTTTGTCTATGTATTCACACATGTATCAAGTTTCCGGTTAATACAATTCTAGCATGCATAATAAAATTTAATCATGAAATAAGGAAATAAATAATAACTTTATTATTGCCTCTAGGGCATATTTCCTTCACCCGCATCACCCTGACCTGGTGGCAGCGCTCCCGGGAAGATTCGAGCAGGGTGGCCTCGACATCCATGTCGCGAAGTGGCGGCTCAACGCCCATGCAGAGGCCGTCAACGCCTTCCATCGCGTCCATCTCTGCATCTAGAATGTGGCTCTGAACGCGTGGAATGACAAGGTTGTTGAGCAGGTTCTTAGGCTGAAAACCTTGCTGCACCACTTCGACACTTCCATAGTCTCGAGGGAAGATGCTACCTCGCTCAACCTTTGGGCGTGGTCGGCGAATCCATCCAACATCCCCAAGGTTGTGCAGCTCATTGTGGGGGACAACCAGCCGATGGGTGCGTCCGCAGGCCCCTCCGGGATCACCAGGCGCCGTGCGCTCCGCCGTCGCATCCTGATTCATCTAGACCGGCACAAGGACTTCACCCCGACGCCAACGGCAACGTGCCTCGGCATCCATACTACTCCAACCGCTTTGACTGGAGCTATCGCGTGGTTGATGGTGAGCGCCCGCCTGTGCGCAGTGAGCCGTCTAGCCACCGCCGCGATGACAGAGATAGGCGGGAGGATGACCATGACAAAGATGATCGCCGAGGACGACAAGATGACCAGCAGCCGTCTTGGCGTGACCGCATTTTTCGCAGTCGCTCAAGGGCGCCGCACAGGAGGGAGGAGGATGACCGCCGCGATTCCAGAAGGGACGGCCGCCGTGACTCCAGGCGCGTTGATGGGTGGAGGCGCAGGGCTGTGTCGCCGCCCCCTGTTGGCCACAGCTCTGTTTCTCACCTCCCTGACTGTCGTAGCCACTCGGTGGAGCGCCCGGCGGCCCCAGAGATGCTCCAACGAGGACGGTCTCCACCGCCTTCAACCCGTACCACCTCCCGTGACATCATCGAGCTACAGGCCACCTCTCCAAGCCCGGCCTGGCTGCGCAGGGCGTTGGCCTGCTTTGGAACTCCAGTGCAACCCTCTCTGACGCTCGATGATAGGCCCTTGACGCCCAATGTTGCTGCTCCAGGCTCTAGCTCTGCTGCTGGCCTGGGTGAGGAGCCCCGCACGCCCGTCTTTGTGCCACGTCCAGTGGTGTCTGCGGTGCCCAGCGGCGTGGAGGATGGCCCGGGAGATGCGCTGGCTGCGGATGCGTGCACCCCCCTGTTTTTGTCGATGGTCCCTCCTCTTCTTACAGCTCCAAGCTCCCCACCGCCAAAGTGGCCTACTGCCAGGAGGAAGACGCTGACGGGGGTCACCGGCTTTGATCTGAGCCGGCGCAGCCCTCATTTGTACGCCAAGAAGAGGGCCATGCCCATTGCCCAGCTCGCCGAACAACTGCTCTGCCAAAGGATGGGGATTGTGGGCGAGGGGGAGAAGGTTACCTAGGAGGCGCTGAACCGCTACGTCGCCATGTTCCAGGGCCAGCTGCCTGACTCTGTTGTTGCTACCCTTTGAGCTCTCTTTAGGATGGACTGCGACCTGGCGACCGCAGTGGAGGAAGTGCTGCTGCAGCATGACGGAGATGCAAGCCTGGATATGGCCGCAACGGTGGATAATGCGGCTGTAGACGCGGCCTGATGAACCATAGGTTCCCCTGATGATGTACTGTAGTTTGCAAATGTTATGCATCCCTCATTGCATGTTGTTACGCCTGTTTGTGGCTGTTCTATTCAGCTGCTATCTGTTGCCTTGGCGAGGCAAACTGAACACCTTCTGGTGCTTTTCTAATGCCAATCTGCTATTGCATGATGTTATCCATGACTAGTCACAACCTCAGTGTTCTAAACTAGAATGTTCGGGGATTAAATTGCCCAAATAGAAGAGCTACTGTCAATGAGATTGTCGCTGCCTCGGCCTGGCACTTAGCGTGCTTCCAAGAAACAAAACTAGAGCTTGTTGACCCCATGACCGCCTCCTTCTTGGGTGGCTACAGGCTCAAGGGTTTTGCATAGCGTCCTGCTATAGGCACTCATGGGGGAATCCTTTTGCTTTGGGATGAAGACCACATGAAGCTTGAAAACGTGCATTTCGGCAAAGATCACCATCATTAGCTCCGGTACCTATTTCAACTTCACCACGGTCCATGGACCGACCAGAAATAACCTAAAGGACGATTTCTTTAGCGAGTTGATGGCTGAGAAGCCGCCTCAAGGCGATGGATGGTTGGTCACGGGCGACTTCAACGAAATCTACTGCACTCGAGACAAGAACCTGTCCAATGCAAACCATAGCCGCATCGCTCGCTTCCGAGATGCCCTCAATCTCTGTGAGCTCAAAGAAATTCACCTCCAAAATAGGAAGTTCACCTGGAGCAATGAACAAAGCAACCCAACCATGTCCAAGCTTGATGGCTTCTTCTGTAATGAGGATAGGACATTATTTTTGACAAGCATATCCTCCAGGCTCTGTCATCTTCCCTCTCGGACCATTGCCCACTTCTACTAGCTAACGATGATGGCCCCCGATGACCGAAGACTTTCCGCTTTGAGAACTTCTGGACAAGCATGCCTGGTTTCCGCCAAACCGTCCAGGATGCTTGGAATGAGCCCTCCATGCACTCTGAGGCGTACCAAAGGCTCTTCCACAAACTTAAGCTTACTAGTCAGAGGCTTAGGTCCTGGAGCAAGACCCTCTTCTCTCAGGCCAAAGTTCAACTGCACATGGCTCTAGAGGTCATCTTGCGTCTCGATGAGGCCCAAGACCATAGAGATCGATCTTAGCGCAGAGGAGGTGGACCTTCATAAAAGACTTAAGAAAAGAGTGGTCGGGCTGGCTGTTTTGGAAAGGGCTAGGAAAAAGCAAAACTCGCGTATAACAAATATCAAAGAGGGGGATGCAAACACCCGTTACTTCCATCTCTAGATCAACGAGAGACGCCGGAAAAACCTTATCCATAGACTCAAGCATGGAGGTGGCTGGGTGACTAGCCATGATCATAAAAGCAGCATTGTCCAGACACATTTTGCCAACATTATCAAGAGGGGTCCGCCACGCTCCAAAACTATCAACTGGTTCGCCTTTCCCCCTATGACCCATGACCTCTCTGACCTTGGGGAGCTCATCACAGAGGATGAAGTCAAGGATGCACTCTCTGCTCTTCCTGGAGACAAGGCCCCCGGACCTGACGGTTTCACCGGGAAATTTTTCAAGGTCTGCTGGGACATTATCAAAGATGATGTCATGTTGGCGATCAACAAGTTCTCAAATCTGCATGCGGAAAACTTCCACTGGCTCAACTCGGTGAATATCGCCCTCATCCCTAAGAAAGATGGCGCCGAAGACATCTCAGACTTCAGACCCATCAGCCTGATACATGCCGTTGCAAAGCTCATTGCCAAAATCCTTGCAACACGGTTGGCCCGTCATATGAACAATATCGTCTCCATTGCGCAAAGTGCCTTCATCAAAACAAGGAGTATCCACGACAACTTCCTGTATGTCTGGAACTTGGCAAGGAAATTTCACCGCAAAAAAACTCCTATGCTCCTCTTCAAGCTTGACATCAAGAAGGCTTTTGACTCGGTAAAATGGGATTATCTGATGGAGCTTCTAACCCATCATGGCTTCCCGAGTCGATTCAAAGGGTGGGTTTCGTCTCTCCTCTCCACGGCCTCCTCCAGGGGTTTGCTCAATGGTATTGCCGGTGACCCGGTCAAGCATGTGAAAGGATCGATATAGTTGACTAGAGGGGGGGTGAATAGGCAACTAACAATTTTTAGCTTTTCTTTACCAAATTAAACTTTGCATCAAAGTAGGTTGTCTAGATATGCAACTAGGTGAACAACCTATATGATGCAACAACAACAAGCACACGGGCAAGCAAGGGATACAACACAAGTAAGCTTGCAAAAGTAAAGGCACGAGATAACCAAGAGTGGAGCCGGCGGAGACGAGGATGTGTTATCGAAGTTCCTTCCTTTTGAGGGAAAGTACATCTCCGTTGGAGCGGTGTGGAGGCACAATGCTCCCCAAGAAGCCACTAGGGCCCCCGTATTCTCCTCACGCCCTCACACAATGCGAGATGCCGTGATTCCACTATTGGTGCCCTTGAAGGCGGCGACCGAACCTTTACAAACAAGGTCGGGGCAATCTCCACAACTTAATTGGAGGCTCCCAACGACACCACGAAGCTTCACCACAATGGACTATGGCTCCGAGGTGACCTCAACCGTCTAGGGTGCTCAAATACCCAAGAGTAACAAGATCTACCTGGGATAAGTGGGGGGAATCAAATCTCTCTTGGTGGAAGTGTAGATCGAGGCCTTCTCAACCTATCTCGAGCAAATCAACAAGTTTGATTGGCTAGGGAGAGAGATCGGGCGAAAATGGAGCTTGGAGCAACAATGGAGCTTAGAGGTGGAAGAGGTGGTCAACTAGAGGTAGGAGACACCCCTTTTATAGCTATGGAAAAGATCCAACGGTTATCCACATGTCCAGCCCGCGACATGCGGTACTACCGCTCCAGGAACGCGGTACTACCGCAAGGCCACGCGGTATTACCGTGAGGGACCACGGTACTTCTGCGGCAGCAGTAAAGATTAGGACATGCCTGACTAAGAGCAGTACTTCCGCGAGCGCGGTACCACCGCTCCCCCTTGCGGTACTACCGCAAGGCAGGGAAGTCCTAGCCTACGAAGGGCGCGGATGAATAAAAATACATCCGTTCCTACTTCCGCTGGAAAAGAAACAGTGCAAAAATCCGACGCGGTACTACCGCTAGGGAGCGGTACTACCGTATGGCAGCTGAACCAGGCCGCGCGCGGTACTACCGCGCACGAAGCGTGGTACTACCATGGAGGCGCGGATGTAAAAAATTACATCCGCTCCTACTATCGTGACGCAAAGGTACTAGGCATGAGGGCCACGGTACTACGACTCCAGGGGAGCAGTACTACTGTAGGCACCCGCGATACTACCGCGCGGGACATGCGGTACTACCGTGGGGGTGCGGATGTAAAAAATTACATCCGCCGCTACTACCGCACCGGAGCGGCACTAGGCCTGGGAGCCACGGTACTAGGACTCTAGAGGAGCGGTACTACCGTGGGCTCCAGCGGTACTACCGCAGGTGCTTGCGGTACTACCGCTCCAGAGAGCAGTACTATCGCAAGTTCAGCAATAGCCGCCAAGATAAGCACAAAGAGGATAACCGAGGGAAGCTCCAAAGTGCAAGGGAAAGGTGGAGACAAGGGGGGAAACGTGTACGTGATGATTCCACCCGAACCTTTCCGACACGGACCCCCTCTTAATAGTACAACTCTCCTACGAATCAAATCCACCAAAAAGAAATGTAGAACAATGCCGTCTTCAATAGTCTTCGAGGGGCACCGAATCGTCTCGTGCCTAGCGATGAAGCGTCTGAGAAACTCAAGGCACACGATTAGTCCGCAAAAGCATTGTCATCAATCACCAAAACACCTTAGGGATAAATATGCCCTTACAATCTCCCCCTTTTTGGTGGATTGATGACAATACGGGATTTGCACAAAAAGGATATAATATTGAGCAAAGGCAAACCCCTCCTCTCTAGAATATAGACGGGCTCCCCCTAGATGTGTGCAATCTAGATGGATGCTTTGGACTGCATAGCACACAAACTAGGATCAACACTCCCCCTATATTTTAGAGACAAAGGCATGATTACTAACATCTAAGCAAGAGCATAGCACAAAGATAGCACAATATAAGCAAGAGCATAGCACAAAGATAGCACAATAGATCACGAGCTCGCTAAGATAGATAGAGTGCATATGTCTTACACCATATGAAGGAAAGCAACCCAAAGCAACCGAAACGAGGTTCAAATGGGAAAGCAAACACACCGAACACGACGACGACACACGACTCGCAAATCCTACACTCTCTCCCCCTTTGGCATTGAGACGCCAAAAAGGCAGAGAGGACACCTACACACAAGGGGTGGCTCAAGCAGGGAAATCATCCCAATGCTCCTCGTCAGACTCGGCGGCAGGGATGGTCTCCTCGATGTCCTCCTCAAAATCAGTCCACCTGTAGCCTTGCTTCTCCATCCACTCGGCCTCTGGAGTGATGCGATCCTCAGAACCGCCAGACACGTCCTCGCCATACAGCTGCAAGATCTTCTTGTCCTGGCGGCGACTCTCCTTGGATGCCACGTGAGTCATGTATTGCCCCTTAGCTTGCATGTAGAAAAGAGTCTTCATCTTGTCCTTCAGCTTCTTGGCCCACGAGGGCATAGAGGAACTCTGGGAAGACCTAGCAGCATGGTCCTCAGCAACATCCTCGGCTCTAGCCTCCTCCTCATCAACAGCCCTCCTAGCAGCAGACACCTCAGCACGAGTAGTAGTGTTGGCCCAGTTGGGCTTGACACGAAGACAGATGGGATCATGTCGAATCCAGTCTGGAGCAAGGAACTCATCACCAGGGAACATCTTCTCCCAAGACTTGGAGATCAGCAGAAACAGATATGGTCCATAGATAGGCACCTTGCGGATGAACACCGCAAACCGAAGCTCACACCACATGATGTGTGAGACATCAAGTGGCTGAGTCTGAGACACACGAGCCTCCTCGCATAGGAGCATCATATCCACCATATAGGCATGAACCCTGTCCTTGTCACCAATGCGAGGGAACAAAGAGTTGCGGAAGATGCGATACATGATATCCAGAAAAGAGTTGAGCACCCACGCCGACTTGCCATTGGGAAGCGCCTTCTCAACGTAGAATGGCTGAAGCTTGTCCTTGTTGGCAGACTCAGAATTAGCATGGGGGCGAACACCCACGGGAGTGTCGAGCCCGTCATCAGGAACCTGGAGCAGATCCATGAACTCCTTCCAGGTAGCAGTCAACTTACGGCCATTGATCATCCAGGTCATCCTCCGCTCCTCATCAGGGTGAAAGTATACTGAGGCAAAGAACTGACAGATAAGCTCAGGGGCATAGTCAAGGTGAAAAGAGATCACATGTTCAATACCAAACTACTCCACCAAATCCAGAGCTTCTCCAAAGTACTCACGAAACTTGTCCTTCCTCAGGTGATGCATTTCTATCCATTTGACATCCACGTAGGTATTTTGCTTGTTCTTGATGACATCCAGATAAGTCAGAGTCTATTGCTTGTTCCAAAACAGTTCACATCCTCGGACAGTAGCACGAGGATTCACATACGGGTTGAGCTACCTGAGATGGACGAACTCAGATTGGGGTATCTCGTCCATGCCCTTAGTGGGTTCCTTGTGCTTACTAGCGGATGTCTTGACATGGCGCTTGGGGGTAGTAGAGCCCTCTGGTGCTTCACCTGAATTGCGCAGACGCTTGGAGCCAGTGTCACGACTGGGATTGGAACGGCGAGAGCCACCACCTGAGACACAAAATGCAAAACACCCACGACAAGCAAAAAGGATCAATGCAAAGACCACGGCAAGGCACAAGAAACACATAGAAACTATACATGAAAGTTGCCATGAGATAGATTTGACCCACGGCAGTACTGCCGGATGCTGCGGTACTAAAATTTTAGTACCGCTCCAAGTCGCGGTAGTACCGTGCGAGGTCACAGTAGTACCGGGGTGGGAGCGGTAGTAAAATTTTAGTGCCGCAGCGCGTGCGGTAGTACCGTGCCTGACGGGCGGTAGTACCGGACAAGCAGTAGTACCGCACATGTGGCGCAGTAGTACTGCACCACGTCAGATCCGAACCAAAGTTTGAATCTGAGAAGAACCGCGAAACCACGGCGGTACTATGGTTGATCAAATCTAGCACAGGACAAAAAGGGAAGTATAATCCCTACGCAATACTACTCTCCTACATCCTACTCTTGCGTAGATTTAGCTTAAGAATCTCAAGAACACACAAGTCTCCCCCAAAAACCTAGAGGCAAAGACAACAACCAAAACGAGAGGGAGTTGGGGAAAGACCTTGGTCCATGGCAAGAGCACGTGGTGGGGAACGATCCCACCGGACGGAATCGCAGGAGAGCAGCCGGAGGCGGAGATCCGGCGAAGGACGCTGGCCCCGTTCTTGAGCGAGGGAGAGAGAGAGAGACGAAGTGGGGAAACTAACGAATGGGTATGGGGGAGTTAGAACTCCCCCTGCCCGTCCTTATCCCCACGCGTCTGCGGCGGCATGCTAGTACCGCACATCATCGCGGCAGTACCGCTGGGGAGGAAATACCGCACCAAAGCGGTAGTACCGCTCTCCCAGGTGGCAGTAAAAAATTACTGCCGCGTTCGGGCGGTAGTACCGTGCTCTCCACACGCGGTAGTACAATATCAGGCTGCGGTAGTACCGTGAGCTCAAGAAAAAGCTGGTTTCAACACACAAAAAGAGGTCTTCGCAAGGAAACTTTTAGCACAAGAAACACCACAAGAACATGCACGACCCAAAGGCAGAAAGACAACAAGAAGCAACCACGTGACACTACCTCTCAAAAGGAGAGGGCGGTGGCCGGAGCCACCTATGTTTGAGTCAGTTGGTATGGCACCGCGAAGAATTATCCTTGGGCCCATGACCAAAACTCGTCTTTGAAGCACAAGTACCATAAAAAATGGCTAATGTGTAAGAGTTGATCGATTTATGTGTAATGGGGGGAGGGAGAGTTCATTAAGAGAACAACACTCCCCCTATGTCCATGCTTACACCTAAACTAGATAACAAGTTGAGTGTGGTGGGAGGTGCAAGGGTTCAAGTCACATTGCTCGAATCAATGATATTTAGCTCATGCCTTAACTCGCGAAATCTTGCTTCATCCAAGGGCTTCGTGAAAATATCTGCAAGGTTATCATGAGTGTTGACATACTTGAGCTCGATCTCCCCTTGCCTAATGTGATCCCGGATGAAGTGATATCGAATCTCAATATGCTTCGTCTTGAAGTGTTGCACCGGGTTGAGAGAAATCTTGATGGCACTTTCATTATCACACCAAAGAGGCACTTTGTCACAAATGACACCGTACTCCTTTAAAGTTTGCCTCATCCATAAGAGTTGTGCACAACAACTACCGGTCGCCACATACTCCGCTTCGGTGGATGAGAGAGACACACAACTTTGCTTCTTGGAAGACCAACTCACCAAAGAGCAACCAAGAAATTGGCACCCTCCGGAAGTGGACTTCCTATCCACTTTGTCTCCCGCCCAATCGGAATCCGTATATCCTTCAAGCTTGAAGTTTGCCCCTCTTGGGTACCATAAGCCAAAGTTTGGGGTATGAGCCAAATATCGAAAGATTCGCTTGACCGCCACATAGTGGCTTTCCTTTGGTGCGGCTTGAAACCGTGCACATATTCCCACACTCAACATGATATCCGGTCTAGATGCACAAAGGTAAAGCAAGGAGCCAATCATGGAACAATATACCTTTTGATCCACTGCTTTACCATTGGGATCAATGTCAAGTTGGCACTTGGTAGGCATTGGAGTAGAAGCCGGCTTGACATCACTTAGCTTGAATCTTTTTAGCATGTCTTGAGTGTATTTGGCTTGGTTGATGAAGGTACCTTCTCTTCTTTGTTTGATGTCAAAACCAAGGAAGAACTTCAACTCTCCCATCGAAGACATCTTGAACTTGGAGGTCATGAGAGCGGCAAATTCCTCATTGAAAGCTTTGTTAGGGGAACCAAAGATAATATCATCAACATATAGTTGGCATACAAACAACTCCCCTTTGACCTTCTTAGTAAAAAGAGTGGGATCGATTTGCCCCACCTCAAATCCACAATCTTGTAACAACTCAGTAAGGTGGTCATACAACGCACGTGGGGCTTGTTTAAGGCCATAGAGTGCCTTATCGAGTTGATACACATGATCCGGGAAGTAGGGATCCTCGAACCCGGGGGGTTGCTTGACATAGACCAACTCATTAATAGGACCATTAAGAAAAGCACTTTTCACATCCATTTGTTGCAACTTAAAGTTGTGATGGGAAGCATAAGCAATCAACAAACGTATGGATTCAAGGCAAGCAACGGGAGCAAAGGTTTCACCGTAGTCGATACCCTCGACTTGGGAGTAGCCTTGTGCTACCAATCTTGCCTTGTTGCGAATGATGTTCCCATGAGCATCTTGCTTGTTCTTGAATATCCACTTGGTTCCACTGACGTTGTGGTTCCCCGACGGCCTTGGCACCAATCTCCACACCTTGTTGTACTCGAAGTTGTTGAGTTCTTCATGCATGGCATTGAGCCAATCCAGATCTTCGAGCGCCTCATAGACCTTTTGGGGTTCAACACAAGAGACAAACGCGTGATGTTCACAATAGTTTGCTAATTGTCTACGAGTGCTTACCCCCTTTCTTAGGCTTCCAACCACATTCTCCATGAGATGACCTTTGGTGGTGAGCTTGGAAGCAATCTTCACGGCGCGACGCTCTAATTCCTCCTCGGATGTGGAAGGAGGAGGATCAACTTGATTATCTTGAGCGCCGTCTTGAGCTTGTTCAAAATCTTGAGTTTGCTCTTGATCTTGAACTTGCTTGAGGGGGAGAGCTTGACCTTGGACGTCATTTGGTGGTTCACCACCATCTTGAGGTTGATCTTGTCCTTGGTCTTGTTCACGTGGTTGAGGGCCTTCACTTTGTTCTTCGGAAGCATGTGGGTCTTGGGGAGGTGATGGCTCCACTTGAGTGGAGCATTGTCCTTCTCCTTCGGCCACAAGGGGTTCCTCAATGGGTAGAATATGACCAATACCCATTCTTCTTATGGCTTGGGGAGGAATTTCATCACCTACATCACATGTACCACTTTGCTCCACTTGGGAGCCGTTATTTTCGTCAAACTCCACGTTACATGTCTCCTCAATGAGTCCGGTGGACTTGTTGAGAACACGGTAAGCATGAGAGTTTGTAGCATAACCAACAAATATGCCCTCATAAGCTCTAGCCTCAAATTTAGACAAACGAACACCTTTCTTGAGAATGAAACACTTACACCCGAACACCCGGAAGTACTTGAGATTGGGCTTGTTACCGGTGAGTATCTCATAAGGAGTCTTGTTCAAGCCTTTGCGGAGATAGAGCCGATTGGATGCATGACACGCTGTGTTGATGGCTTCGGCCCAAAAGTTCTATGGAGACTTGAACTCCGCCATCATGGTCCTTGCCGCATCCATCAACGTCCGGTTCTTCCTCTCCGCGACACCATTTTGTTGAGGGGTGTATGGTGCAGCATATTGATGCTTGATCCCCTCATCACTAAGAAACTCATCCAAGGTGTAGTTCTTGAACTCGGTGCCGTTTTCACTTCTTATTGTCAAGATCTTTGCATCATGTTGACGTTGAGCTTCATTTGCAAAGTCGATGATGGTTTGTTGAGTCTCACTCTTCCTCTTGAAGAAGTATACCCAAGTGTATCTTGAATAATCATCCACAATCACCAAGCAATACTTTCTACCTCCAAGACTATCAAAAGATGGGGGCCCAAAGAGATCCATGTGAAGGAGCTCCAAGGGTCTCTTCGAGTAGATGATGGTCGTGGGAGGGTGAGCCTTCTCATGAAGCTTTCCTTCAATACAAGCACTGTAAGCAAGATCTTTGGCAAAACTAACATTTGTTAGTACACGGACATGGTCCCCCTTGAGAAGACTTTGCAAAGATCTCACATTGACGTGGGCTAAACGGCGATGCCAAAGCCATCCCACGTCAACTTTAGCCATTAGGCATGTCGCGGTCTTAGTGGGTCGCTCCGAAAAGTTTATCACATAGAGACCGTTCTCGACATGCCCAACAAAGGCTACTTTAAGAGTCTTGCTCCACAAGAGGGCTACGGTATCAATGTCAAAGAAAGTGGCAAAACCCATGAGTGCAAGTTGACGAACGGAAAGTAAATTGTATGCAAAGGACTCAACAAGCATGACTTTCTCGATCATTAGATCATGAGAAACGACAACCTTGCCAAGACCCAATACCTTAGAATGTGAGGCATCACCCCGCTCGACATTGGTGGGCATAGATGGAATCTTCTGCACGTCCACCACCAAGTCCTTGCTCCTGGTCATATGATTTGTTGCTCCACTATCGAGCAACCATGATCCCCCACCAGAAGCAAACACCTACAAGTGATCAATGCTTGGTTTTAGGTACCCATTTAGTAATGGGTCCTTTGATGTTATTAACAAGGGTCTTAGGAACCCAAATAGACCATTCAATGTACTCATAAGGATAACCAACAAATTTAGCATAAACATGCCCATCACTAGCACGACACAACACATATGACGGGTTAAAGTCGCCGGCTTTGTTGGAGGAGATGGTTTTGCCCTTTTTGACATCAACGCCCTTCACATTTTCCTTCTTCTCCTTAGGAGCACCCTCTCCCTCTTTCACATAAGTTTGCTTGAGAGGAGGAGGTTGTTTGGTCTTGTCATTCTTCTTCTTATTCTTGGACTTGGGTGCAAACCCAATTCCCTTCTTGGCCACAACTTCCTTTTGATTGCTCAAAAGGTCGTTGAGGTTCTTCTCACCTTGAATGCATGTCACAAGGCCTTTCTCAAGTTGATCCTTCAACTTGGCATTCTCCTCCACAAGATGCACATGCTCACAACACGGGTTAGTAGCATATGCATTATCAATTAATACCATATGAGGGAAGGTGGCCTTTTCCTTGGTTAGCTTAACTTGGAGTTGAGCATGAGACTCCTTGAGGTTAGCGTGAGCACCCTTCAAGACCTTGTGGGCCTTGTCAAGTACATCAAACTCCTCCATGAGTCTAGCATGATCAACCCCAAGTTTAGCCTTCTCGGAAGTTAGCACACGAGACACGACAAGAGCATGACCAAGATCTTTCTTTAACTTAGCATGGTCATCCTTGTATGACTCCTCAAGAGTCAAACGATGCCCACGCTCTTCCTCAAGAGCATTAGAGAGATCCGATATCTCATCGGCATAGTCACGACTATGACCTTCCATCTTAGAGATGGTTTCTTCGTGAGCCTCGATCATGTCATTGGCTTCACCAAGTTGTTCCAAGAGAGCAACAAAGTGCTTCTTGGATTTGCCCTTGAGCTTACTCATAAATGACTCAAATTCATTCACTTCCTCATTAGACCCATCATGTTCATCAATGCAACCCTCCAAAGAGGGATTAGTAATGATGGTGGTGATGTTGGGGGTTACCTTGTTAGAGGCTTTAGCCATGAGGCACTTGGCGGTGATGTTCTCGTTGGGTGAATCAAGGAGAGACACCCGGGGAGTGGTAGCAATGGCAACGAAGGCCATGGTCATTGCTTCTCCATTTTCATCATCACTGTCATCCTCATGGTATTCTTCTTGAACCACCAACCCACGAATAGGAGTCTTCTTGGTGAAGTTGTTCTTGTTGGGGAAGGACTTGGCTTTGTCTTTTCGGATGAACTTGCCACCATTGTCTTCCCGCTTCTCGTAAGGACAATCCGCAATGAAATGGCTCACATTGCCATAGTTGAAACAAGTTCTAACTCGTTGCTTGCCCTTGAAGCCACTTGAGTTGTTCTTGTTGAAGTTGGGTCTTGAATTCTTCTTGCTCCAAAATTGTCTTGAAGCAAGAACCATGTACTCATGATAATCATATTTCGTGTCTTCAGGGTTGCTCTCCTCATCTTCCTCTTCTTCCTCTTCTTCCACAATAACCTTGGCCTTCAAGGCAAGGTTGGGCTTCTTTGCCCTTTGAGAACGGAGCACCGCATTGTCGGCGGTCTTATCCAAGATGCTCATTGCAACGAACTCATCCAACACTTCACTTGAGGTCATGGAGTGGAAGTCCGGTCTTTGACGAATGACGGAGGACATGGCCTTGTTGTAGGGCATCATGGCCTTGAGGAACTTGCGCTTGATCCAATTGTCATCCGTGTCCTTGCTCCCATGATCTCGGAGTGAGACCGCGAGTTTGGTCACTCTTTGAAAGAGCTCACGAGGTTCTTCATCTTCTTTCATTGCAAACTCATCGGCTTCATCTTGCACCACTTCATAGTTGGAGCGTTGAATGATAGCACTTCCTCGATAAAGAGACACAACGCATTGCCATGCGTCTTTGGCCATGGCATGGGGTCAAAGATGAGGGAGATCTCCGAGAAGGATTGCATCTTGAATGATGAAGAGAGCACTCTCATTGAATTGATTATCCACCACTTCTCTCGGGGTGAAGTTGCTTCGGTCATGTGGATAGAAACCTTCTTCAATGATTCTCCAAAGATTAGTATTCACATGATTTAAATGATGCTTGAAGCGATACACCCAAGAAACAAAATCCTCATTTTTCACAATCTTAGGAGGAGGACCGGCATGATTTAAATGAGTAGAGGGAATCGTTCCTCCATAAATTGGAGTTTCCACATGGGCAAAGATGCCGGTGCCATTTCTACCACTAGTAGAAGGACCCTTCTCACTATTAGCTTCCCCCTTGTCGGAGTTAGCATCCGTCACCTTGTTAGTGGGATCACCCACTTTCAACAGCGAGGTAGGTAGTTTAAGTCCTTCTAAGAATTTATTAAACATGCTTTCTACCGTGGTTGTCATGGAGGTTTTGAATGTGTCCAAGGCCACATTGAATTCCTCACGGGACACCATGGTTTCCCCATCACCCATAGACGAGATCGGATTCACACCGGAGTGTTCCTCCTCCCCATGGTCTACAGAGTCAACCATACTCTTCGGAAGGCAAAGTCCTTAATAAAGAGACGAGGCTCTGATACCAATTGAAAGGATCGATATAGTTGACTAGAGGGGGGTGAATAGGCAACTAACAATTTTTAGCTTTTACTTACCAAATTAAGCTTTGCATCAAAGTAGGTTGTCTAGATATGCAACTAGGTGAACAACCTATATGATGCAACAACATCAAGCACACGAGCAAGCAAGGGATACAACACAAGTAAGCTTGCAAAAGTAAAGGCGTGAGATAACCAAGAGTGGAGCCGGTGGAGACGAGGATGTGTTACCGAAGTTCCTTCCTTTTGAGGGGAAGTACATCTCCGTTGGAGCGGTGTGGAGGCACAATGCTCCCCAAGAAGCCACTAGGGCCACTGTATTCTCCTCACGCCCTCACACAATGCGAGATGCCGTGATTCCACTATTGGTGCCCTTGAAGGCGGCGACCGAACCTTTACAAACAAGGTCGGGGCAATCTCCACAACTTAATTGGAGGCTCCCAACGACACCACGAAGCTTCACCACAATGGACTATGGCTCCAAGGTGACCTCAACCTTCTAGGGTGCTCAAACACCCAAGAGTAACAAGATCCGCTAGGGATAAGTGGGGGGAATCAAATCTCTCTTGGTGGAAGTGTAGATCGAGGCCTTCTCAACCAATCCCGAGCAAATCAACAAGTTTGATTGGCTAGGGAGAGAGATCGGGCGAAAATGGAGCTTGGAGCAACAATGGAGCTTAGAGGTGGAAGAGGTGGTCAACTAGAGGTAGGAGACACCCCTTTTATAGCTATGGAAAAGACCCAACCGTTATCCACATGTCCAGCCCGCGACATGTGGTACTACCGCTCCAGGAACGCGGTACTACCGCAAGGCCACGTGGTACTACCGTGAGGGACCATGGTACTTCCGCGGCAGCAGTAGAGACTAGGACATGCCTGACTAAGAGCAGTACTTCCGCGAGCGTGGTACTACCGCTCCCCCTTGCGGTACTACCGCGAGGCAGGGAAGTCCTGGCCTATGAAGGACGCGGATGAATAAAAATACATCCGTGCCTACTTCCGCTGGAAAAGAAACAGTGCAAAAATCCGACGCGGTACTACCGTATGGCAGCTGAACCAGGCCGCGCGCGGTACTACCGTGGAGGCACGGATGTAAAAAATTACATCCGCTCCTACTACCGAGACGCAGCGGTACTAGGCATGAGGGCCACGGTACTATGACTCCAGGGGAGCAGTACTACCGTAGGCACCCGCGGTACTACCGCGCGGGACGTGTGGTACTACCGTGGGGGCGCGGATGTAAAAAATTACATCCGCCCCTACTACCGCACCAGAGCAGCACTAGGCCTGGGAGACATGGTACTAGGACTCCAGAGGAGCGGTACTACCGCAGGTGCTTGCGGTACTACCGCTCCAGAGAGCAGTACTACCGCAAGTTCAGCAATAGCCGCCAGGATAAGCACAAAGAGGATAACTGAGGGAAGCTCCAAAGTGCAAGGAAAAGGTGGAGACAACGAGGGAAACATGTACGTGATGATTCCACCCGAACCTTTCCGACGCGGACCCCCTCTTAATAGTACGGCTCTCCTACAAATTAAATCCACCAAAAAGAAATGTAGAACAACGCCGTCTTCAATAGTCTTCGAGGGGCACCGAATCGTCTTGTGCCTAGCGATGAAGCGTCTGAGAAACTCAAGGCACACGATTAGTCCACAAAAGCATTATCATCAATCACCAAAACACCTTAGGGATAAATATGCCCTTACAGCATTGATGTGGCCTTCGACAGGGTGACCCTCTCTCGCCGTTGCTCTTTGTGTTGTCCATTGACCCGTTGCACCACATCTTGGAAAAGGCCACCTCTCAGGGTCTTCTGCACCTGCTAGGCAGCCGCTTCACGGGCATTAGGGCTTCTTTATACGCTGATGATGCGACGGTTTTTTGCGCCCCTATCAAGGAGGATGTCAGTTTCATTGCCAACGTGCTCTCCTCCTTTGGTGAATCAACAGGGCTGGTCACCAACTGTGTGAAGAGCTTGGTTGCCCCCATCCAGTGGGCAAGTCTGGACCTCAATGACATCCTGCATAATTTCCCGGCCTGCCGATCATCATTCCCAATTCGCTACTTAGGCCTTCTGCTTAGGATTCGACGGCTCAAAAGGATCCATTTACAGCACCTTGAAGACAAAGCACTCAGAAAGCTTGCACCTTGGAGAGGGAGACATGTGGCTATTGCGGGCCGAATGGCCTTGGTCAAGGCGGTCCTCACGGCGGTGGCCATCTACCATATCACCACACTAGACATCCCGGTGGAGGTGCTACAGAAATTGGATAGCCTGCGGAGAGCCTATCTTTGGGCTGGAACTGACACTGTGTCTGGAGGCAAATGCAAAATTAACTGGAGCACGTTTGCAGGCCCAAGCAATATGGGGGCCTGGGAATCCTCAATCTGAAAAAGTTTGCCACCGCGCTCCTCCTTAGATGGCTTTGGCTGGAATGTGAGGACACGCCAAGGGCATGGTATGGTACTGAGCTCCCCTGTAGAAAGGAAGATCGAGACATCTTTGCGGCTGTCACTAAGGTCAGAATTGGTGATGGCTCCAAGGCCATTTTCTGGGAGTCTTCTTGGTTGTATGGCATCCATCCCAAAGACATCACCCCAAAAATCTTCGAGCTTTCCAGGAAGAAGCGTGGCACCATTGCTTTGGCCCTCGGGGAGGATATATAACTGGGTAAATTGGATTGACACAACAGTAGGATTATCCCTAGTCCATCTCGAACAGTTCATTGCCCTGTGGAACATGCTCTTGCCTATCAAACTCCAACCTGGTGTCCTGGACACCATCCTTTGGAAGCTCTCCAGTGATGGATCTTACTCTGCCAAGACAACCTATTTGGCCCAATTTGCTGGACTTGTTCAATCCAACTTGCAAACCCTGTCTGGAAGGCTTGAGCCCCTCCAAAATGTAAATTCTTTGCATGGTTGGTCACACAAAATTGGGTCTGGATGGCGGACAGGCTACAACGTTGTGGGTGGCCAAACTGTGATCGTTGCCTGCTTTGCAATCAAGTGCGAGAGTCTGCGGCACATCTATTGTTCAAGTGATGCTTTCTCCATTCGGGTCTGGAAGGAGGTCCTTGCATGGATGCACCTTGATGTAGATACCATCCAATGGTTGAACTTTGGCACAGTAAGGTTTTGGTGGGATGGAGTCCTCGCCAACAATGCGCACCCGAGGAAAGCCTTGGCCTCCGTACTACACCTTGTAAGCTAGGAGCTTTGGAAGGAGCAAAATGCACGCATGTTTAGGACCAAGGCAGCACCTGTGGCGGTCATTGTGCAAACTATTAAGGAGGAGGCGTCTATCTGGGCTATGGCGGGCGCCAAACATTTGTGTAATTTGATGCCGCGAGAGTAGGCCTTTGCCCTTTCCGCTTTGGCGGGGTTTTGATGTACTAAACCATACTCTTCTCCTTATTCAATGAAAATGGCAAATCTTTTGCCTCGTTTCAAAAAAAAAATACTCTACTCCGGCCTAGCTTCCTATCTACTTCAGGAAACTAACAAACACAACATGGAGACATCGTATTTACAATAAAACAAAAAACACGGCTAGTTACTTTTTTAGAAAAGGAGGAATCACCCCAGCCTCTGCATCTGGGTGATGCATGCGGTAAGACCTTACAAAGTAATACAACAGTAAGCCCGAGGCCACCATGTAGACGCACCTGTCGCTACTCCTATCTACTTGATGAAGGGGTGCCGAATGTCCGGGCCAAATACCAAACAGACATCACACGAGAGCCTAACATCTAACGCCGGATGCCCCATCCAAGCCATATAGGGGGGACTGGGTAACACTCCGGTCCGGCGCACTCTTAGTGAGTACCACACGCACACGCTACAAAGGGCTGTCACCTCCGTCTTCCCTCTATACATCCTCAAAGCATGTACTGACGCATCGACCTTGTCAAGGCCTCTCTGCCATCGACACCACCATGACGCCAGACAACGTCGACCTCCTGTGTGTGTCCTTTGCCACACATCTGATGCCAAGCCTCCACTGCTTCGTGCCATCAAGAACCACCACCATGAATATGTAGAAAGAAACTCCAGTGCAGATGCCATCCGCTGGTCCCTCGAGCCCGAGTGCATCTCCAAGAATGCCGCCCCCAAGGGGGTAACGACACATGAATGCCGTCGTCATCCGATCAACTGATCTAGGGTTTCCCCCGGAGGTATTGGATGGAGTTGGGAGCCTCACCTCGATGATGCCTTCATGAAGGAAACAATGATAAGGGCATCGTCATCACCGGCTCCGGCCAATGACCGAAGACCAAGTTTTCACTCGGATCCGTCCCAAGAAATCCACTCGACAACCTGTGCACTGTCTCGACCACCTTCAAAGCCCCAGATCTAGCCGCCTAGATCTGGCGACCAACTGCAACAGTAGTGCCACCGTAGGAGCCCTAGCGCACCAGCCACTGCCTGAATGCGCCATCACTGGAGCCTGGGAGGAGGGCTGCCACCCCACCTCACCAAACCACGAGAGCCGCCAAGATGGATCCCGCACGCTCATCACCGTATCTGATCTGAACCAATCTATGCCCAAACCACGAGATCGCCGATGTAGATCCGCCTTGGATAGGGACTGCACCACGCCATGCCGCCGTGGGAAGCCCGAGCTTCACCCGCCGCTACCTTCCAGGGCTGCCGCCCCGGGATCCAGCCGCCGCCTCATTAGTCCCGGTTCGTGGCATGAACCGGGACTAAAGGTGTTGGTGGGGCCCCAGCATGACACCAGCCTGCCACCACCTCTTTAGTCCTGGTTCGTGCCACGAACCGGGACTAATGGTCGCCGCCCACCTAGCGGTTGAGCTGAACATAAGGTCCTTTTTCTACTAGTACTCCTCCTCTTCTACCCGAGTGGTTTTCTTCTCCATGGTGATGCCTTCACTGCCACACGAGGACACGAAACCCAAAAATCCCTCTTTGGTCTACTTCTTTTGTTTGTAGCGCCCCCGAGCACCTAGCATGATTGGTTTGTTCTCATGGCCCCAACAAATTATTATGGAAGAAAAATTCTTGTTCCTTGCCACTAGATGATTGGTGTTTTTCTTTCAGCCATCATAATGACAATTGGGAGCAGAAAGATTAGATAATTATATTTGGGACAATTGCATTTTTACCCCTATTTGGTTCCTACCTACGGGTTTTGCCCTTACTTTTCGAGCTTGCTCAGTTTTGCCCTTACTTTTTCCATCGAGGTCCCTCGAATGCCCTTTGACCGTTTGACCAAAACTTTGAAAATTCATAACTAATTCATATGAACTCAGAAAAATGCAAATAAGATATCAAAATGTTCATATAAACATTACCTTTATGGGCATATCATTTGCATTCAGGAAAAAAGCATCGTTTAAACTACCCGAGGTAATTAATGTTATTAACATTATTAAAAATAAATAGGTATAAATGATATTTTTTTTGTGAATAAAAATTATATGCAAATGTAGGTGATGTTTTCTGAACATCCTGATACCTTATTTGCATTTTCCTAAGTTCGTATCAATTTGCTATGAAGTTTCCAAATAATGGTCAAAGTCGTTAGAACATTCATAACAAGTTGATACAAACTCAGAAAAATGCAAATAAGTTATCAGGATGTTCAGAAAACATCACCTAAATTTGCATGTAATTTTTATTCATGAAAAAATATTGTTTATACCTATTTATTTTTAATAATTTTAATAACATTAATTACCTCGGCTAGTTTAAATGATGCTTTTGTCCTGAATGCAAATGATATGCCCATAAAGGTAATGTTTATCTGAACATTTTGATATCTTATTTGCATTTTTCTGAGTTCGTATGAATTAGTTATGAATTTTCAAAGTTTTGGTCGAACGGTCAAAGGGCATTCGAGGGACCTCCATGGAAAAAGTAAGGGCAAAACTGAGCAAGCTCGAAAAGTAAGGGCAAAACCCGTGGGTACGAACCAACTAGGGGTAAAAATGCAATTGTCCCATTATATTTAGACATACTAGTACGTATATTGACATAACTTGGAAGAATTAGTGATGGGTAATCGCTGCTAACTTCCATTCCGGCGGATTGCCAAAGTGGTAATTACTATGTCGTTCAGGACATGAAAAATTTAGTGTTGAATGCCAGCTTTGTGTAGGTCTAGCTCAGTGAGCTTCCTATTGGTTTGTTTTTCTCTCCCTGCATAGCTAGCTAGCTTACTGTTAACATGCCATCAGCTGGATATTATATTTTTCCATGGCAACATTAAAAATATAGAACTATCTATGATTACTTGGCACATATGTAGCTTCTGTAGTTTCTTGTGCACTCTGTACTACCAGCATTTGATAGGTTGTACTTGGTGTGAAATTCATTGATGTTGATTTACACACAAGTTTCATATGCATTGGTTAATAGTAGTTCTTCCCTAGTGCGGAGAGAGCTAAAATGTAATGGAAGTCATGGTACTGCATTTATTCTGTTCCTGAGAAGTATTTTATCGTGTGTCAAATGCAGGTGCTCTGACATTAGAAGTTTGCCTTATCTGAAAACGCCATGTTCAGTTGCTGGGTGCCTTTTGGTTCGTCGATCATGGAGAAGATTTCACCCGAAGCAAGAAAGGTATGTGAGCCATTCCCTTGACACAAAATTGTTGTAGACATTGTATTCATCAAATCTGATTCAATGCCGCCAAGCAAGAGCCAACCTGAAATAAATTGCTTGATGCATATAACAACTTGTCTACTGCTGATCATTATCACTACTGGAATCTGGCAATTTGCCGTCAGCCACATCTTTGCCGTCTGCCAGCTGACGGCAAAGAGGCTCTTTGCCGTCCGCTTCCACAAAGCTGACAGCAAAGAAAGGGCTGATGGCAAAATGGGTATATGCCGTCAGCTGATTCTTTGCCGTCAGCCAGCTGACGACAAAGAGCTGGAAGGCAGACGGCAAAGGGCCAGGTGGGCCCCACAGGGCATGGCGTGGCTAGGTCACGGCAAAGAGGAGACGTAGGCCAGCCCTAAACGGCCGTCGTCTTTGTCGTCTGCTAGCAGACGACAAAGAAGGCCCACTTAACAGGTCGTGCCGTCTCCCCTCTCTCTCTTTCTCTATCTCCCCTCCCCCACGCGCCCGCCTCTCTCCTTCCCAGCCGCTGCCGCCGCTGCTGTCGCCCCCGCCAGCCAGCCCCACCCCCCGGACCCAGCCCCCGCCGCCGTCCAGCCCTCTCCCTCCCCCCAGCGAAGAGGAACCCCGCCGTGCCCCGTCGCCCCACCGCGCCCCGTCTCCGGAGAGGCCAGCGCCGGGCCGCCCCGGTGCCGGACCCCTCCCCGCGGCCCTACGCCGCCCCAGCCCGCTGCCGCCCTCCTCCCCGCGGCCCCTGCTCCGCCCCGCCCCACCGGCCGACCTCGCCCTCCACCGGCGATCCCCTGCAGGTTTGTTCTTCCCCTCCTTTTTTTTAGTTTAGTTTTTTTTAGTTTCTTTTAGTTTAGTTTTAGTTTTAGTTTTAGTTTTATTTTCAGTTTAGTTTTAGTTTATTTTAGTTTAGTTTATTTTAGATTAGTTTTAGTTTTATTTTAGAAGAAGAGGAGTAGAAGTAGGAGGAGGAGGGAGGAAGAAGAAGAAGAAGAAGAAGACCCTAAATAGCAAGTATCATTGGTGCAAGATACATGTGTCCGTCGGTGTCGAACACTACATCCACGTCCCACAAATGACGCCGACGTCCGGCGTCTCAAAGCGCCGGGCGCCGGCTTCACTTGTGGGATGTGGATCTAGTGTTCAACGCCGAGCACCACATGTATCTCGCACCGATGATACTTGCTATTTATGGTTAATTATTAGGGGGTTAATTAGGGGGTTCCTCGGTGTCGATGGTACCCTAAATAGTAAGTATCGTCAGTGCAAGGTACATGTGGCTGTTGATGTCGAATACTACATCCACGTCACACAAGTGACACAGGGGTCCGTCGAACGCCATTGCAAATTTGTCTGGCAGCCTCAGAGATGACGATTGAAAGCTAAGTGTTGAAACTTGAAGCACCCAAACTAACTCAAGTCGGTTTGGTTGTTTGAAAATTTCAAAACTTGTCTTTAATCGTCATCGCAGAGGTTGCCGGACAAATTCGCCAAGGTCTTCGACCGTCATCGGCCACTAGAACTATTGTTGCGGGACGCCGGGCGCCGGCTTCACTTGTGGGATGTGGATGTAGTGTTCAACGTTGACGGCCTCATGTACCTTGCACCCATGGTAGTTGCTATTTAGTTTACCCGGGGACGAGCGGGTTAGAGGGTTCCTCGGTATCGATGGTACCGTAAATATCAAGTATCGTCAGTGCGAGGTACATGTGGCCGTCGGTGTGGAATACTTGCTATGTTACTCATCTTTCGATTTAAATATGCAGTTATTTCATCGTTGCGAGGGCCTAGTGTTCGACGAGCTCCGCCCATGCGTTCGTTGGTGAAAACAAATGACATCTCCTCCTCCCCCCTTCATTGCTCTATTCCGGTCTTCGTGCCGATGAAACTTGCTAGCTATAGGTGTCAATCATCAGTATGCGTAACCACTATGCGTCTCCCGTTCGAAAGGGTTACATCTATAAATATGCATGCATTTGCATATTTATAATCGTGATTCTTTCGAATTGTCCAACGTTATCCATGGACAGCCTGAGTATGTGTAGATTGGGTTCGTTTTCCCATATGCTCAGCTCCGGATCTGATGCAGAATTTCGTCAGTGCCTCCTTGTTGTCCTCCGGGTACACATCCTCTCTGCTTATTGCCGAAACGTGTATTAGGAGAACAGCGGGGAGGTGCTGCCGAAATTTTTGCGTCGGATCCGGAGCAGAGCATGGAAAAACGAACCCGATCTACACATACTCGGGTGGGATTAGGACCTACCCTTACCTATTAGCATGTAGGTTGCATGGACGTAATAAAACTAACAAACTCCATTAACTTATGGATATGGTTTGCCTAATTATGTATATATTTGTTGTGTGTCCAGTAGGAAGTCAATATGAGTGATCGTGCGTGGATGTACACTGGTTACACTAGTCAGTATGTTTAGACCGAGGAATGGTTAACAAAAACTAAGGGGTTTGTTAGAGCCACATTTGCAAATGGCCAGGAATGTAGCTGGTGCCCCTGTGCCCAGTGCGACAACTATAATCAGAGGGACGAGCTTCAAATGAGTAAACACCTGCAGAAGTATGGTTTTATGTCTGGTTACACGGTCTGTACATTACATGGTGAGTTTTCCCAACGTGCCAGAGCCGAGGTGGTTCGTCGTCGCACCGACGAGTATGGTACCGAGACCGCAGACATGGTGCAAGACTTTGACGATGCTCGGGACTCGGACAAGGAGATGGAGGAATCTGCAAAGGCCTTCACTGAAATGTTGGAGTCCTCAAAACGTCCTCTCCACGAGCACACTAAGCTTTGTCAGTTGGATGCCATCTCACAAATAATGGCTTTGAAGGCTCAATTCAACTTGGGCAGAGAATGCTACGACGCGATGATGACAGTTTTCGGACGATTTCTACCCAAAGGCCATGTGCTACCTCCAAACCTGTACCAGTCAGACAAAATCCTCCGTGCTCTTAAGATGCCCTATGAGAAGATACATGCATGTGAGAAAGGATGTGTCTTATTTAGGCTTCAGTATGAGGACTTGAACTATTGTCCCATTTGCAGTTCTTCCAGGTAGGTTGTGGTAGACAACGGTATGGGTGAGAAGACGCAGACCAAAATACCCATTAATGTTTTTCGGTATATGCCAATCGTACCAAGACTTCAACGTCTTTTCATGGTCGAAGAGACGTCCAAACAGATGACATGGCCCAAAACGGGCAAAAGAACCGAACTAGATGCAGATGGGAATGTGATGATGGCGCACACATCGGATGGTGAAGCGTGGAAGCGCTTCGATGCATTACATAAGGAAAAAAGGCAGATCCAAGGCATCCTCGAGTCGCCGTCAGCACAGATGGGTTCAGTGTGTTTGGTCAAATGGCAGCCCCATACAACTGTTGGCCCGTGTTTGTCATTCCACTCAATCCCCCCCGGGCAGATTATGCAAAGAAAGAACATTTTCCTGACGTTGATAATTCCAGGGCTCAACTATCCGGGGAAGAATATGAATGTGTACATGCAGCCGCTTAAGGACGAATTGCAAGAAGCTTGGGATAATGGGTTCAAGACATACGATGCCTTTCGCAAACAGAACTTCATAATGCGTGCTTGGTACATGTACTCGATGCATGACTTGCCGGCGTATGCGCTATTCGTTGCTGGTGTGTGCATGGAAGGTTCCCGTGCCCCACATGCAAGGGAGCTCTTGAGTTTCGTTGGCTGACGGCGGGGCGCAAGTATAGTTGCTTCGACTTGCATAGACAGTTTGTAGATCCTCGCCATAAGTTCAGGAAAGACAAGAAGAACTTCATGAAAGATAGAGTTGTCAAACACTCTGCACCACCTGCGTTGACAGGCCAACAGAAGGAAATGTATCAATCTAAGCAAGAATTAAGAAGGAAATCCCTTCCCTCTTGCCCGGCCGTGGGCAAAAAGGCCCCCGGCCGACCCTCTCGCGCCCTCTTTCTAGCAGTGTCATAACAAGTTCACGTGATATCAACAAGCGTCAGCAAGCTTCATGATGGGCATACGTGGAATTGATTCCCATGCGTAAGGGTGTACAGATCCATTCACCGAGATATCATGCTGGCTTTCAATGAGTAGGGACCAAGCAACAGTTATCTGCACTTCACAATCACCAAGCTTACAACTTTTTCGACTTATGTTGCTGAATTTGGTTGGAAAGACGACACTTTGACTGATTCCTCCAGCCTGCATGAGAATTTCTAGGCTCCCTCTTGATTTTACAGATACAACCTGTCTCGACAGATCTAGATAACCCTCTTTGCTCAAAGGCATTTTTCCAGCTTGTGAATCAAGCAGCAAAACATGCCCAGAGCCACTGCCTTCAGTTTTGTCCCCAGGTAGCGTGGAGCAACTGACTTTGATGCCGTTGTCACAAGGCAATGAGCCCTTAACAACACGGACACCGAGGATAGTGGCTTGGTGTGATTGTTCAAGATGATCATAGCATAAATCAATGTCACAAAGGCCACGGAGGAGACACGTAGAAACACCATCATTATCATCGAAGGCTTTACTGATCAATGTGGTATCTTTAGATTCCACTGTGCCCTTTAATTTTAGGTGAACTTCAATCGTAACAGTGTCCTCGGACATAATTGCACGAGACGGGCCAGTCAAGTGCAAGAAAGGATACTGCAAGCATCATTATTCACCATTAGCATGTAAACAAAGGTGCAAACAATAAGAGAAAGAACAGGAAAAATACCCATGCATACCTCTGTCGTGAGGATTTGGCAGTCATCCCTAGTGCGAAGGAAGAGAAGGTTGCGACGATAGTCCACAACATCTCGGGCAGCGACTACACCGTATACCTTCAGTGGCCACTCAAGGGTGAAGCCTTCTCTTTCTGCAACTTTAATAGAGTAGACCTGCATGGTCCTCCCAACTTCAGCACCCACTTCGGTGTGGCCTGGTATGATTTGGGTAAAGTACATAGGGCTCAATAATGCTGCATGCAACCAAGTTAAGTATGTGTTAGAAATCTAACGTGAACTACCTAAAGATTGCTTTTGTTGTCCAATTTGAATAAAGAAGAATCAATGATTAAAGTAAATCGCTATGCTAACAGAATGAATTAGCTTGCTTGAGACATGCAGTAAATGGAAGAAGAAAAGGAACTAAAAAAAACCATATCACTAGCACATTTACTCACTTGGGTCTTCGAAGCTGCCGAACTTGCTGCGCCTACATTCCCAATCTCTACGGTAAGCATTGAAATAATACTCCTCAGCCACCTTCGTCGCCTCATACACATCCACAACTTCCACATCCTTATCCCTGTCCAGGTTTACCTTTATCAATTCCAATCCCTCTCTGAAATCTGGCACCCATTGACCAAGCCGGTCAAAAACTGCAGAGATAAACTTCAATGTGAAGCAATAGTGTGCGAAGGGCTCCCGAATAAGCATGCATATCGCTAGAAATTTTGGTTCTGTTGAGACTAGCTGGCACATGTTGTCCCACAGATCATCAAACTGCCGGGAGAGCAAAGCTAATTTGAAGCTGACCCTCGGCACCACCTCAGCCCTAACAGTCTCTGCCACTGCCTCCTCAATCTTGTTTCTGACAGATTCAGCTATGGGGATTGAGTTATTGACCGGCAGCTCATTGAACTGCTTGGAGACCGATTTGCCACCATCACCAATCTTGCTCTGTGTCTGTACCATAATGCCTTCATTGCCAATGATCGCCAATTTAAACTCGCCACTGCCTCCCTTCGACGACTTCCCTACAGTATCCATCTCAATGCCATCGCCAATTTTGCTCTGGGTGTCTGTCAATTTCCCTTTATTGCTGATCCAACAGGCATTCTGCATCGCGCGGATCCTCTTCTGGGTCTCGTAGTTGAACCGACCCAAGATCTTATTCGACAGCTCATACATATCCAATTTCAACACCTGAAGATTCTTGTATTCCGCAGAGCCGTAATATCCAATCTCAACCATCTTCTTCTCCTGGGCCTGGATCCAGCAGATACTCTTCTGTATGAAGATTGCAGCCTGGCAGAGCTCCTCACTTAAAATGGGCTCGCCACTCCTTCCCTTCAAATTCCCTGTGGTCACCATCCCACTGTCCTCATGACTGTCATCTGACTGTAGCATCTTTGAGTGAACAAGGGACCAAGCAACAGTAATCTCAACCTTAGAGCCATCAGCAAGGGAGCATTCACATTCACTTGTGTTGTATTTTTCAGATTCAAGGACGAATTTAGCAGCAATCTCAGTCTGTGAATCGTCCATTATGAGGACCTGCAGCTTTCCATTTAATTCCACAGAAACTACATTCCTTGCCAGTTCAAGGTAGCCATTTTCAGTCATAGGCATTCTTCCACATTTTGAATCAAGGAGCCAAACTTGCCTACATGACGCTTGCTCAGGGATATCTTCACTACCCTCCTGAGGCAATGAATAGCAAACAACTCCACCACCATGTAGAAAAGGCAACGATTCCTGTTTTGGTGTAACAGCCACACTCAAGATAGTGGCCTGGATCGACTGTTTAAGTTGCTCACAGCACAACTCCACTTTGCAAAAGTCATTTTTGGCAAGATAGGTACCGGAATTGTCAGCATTGTAAAAGCCGAATGTACTGATCAATGGTGTATCTTCCGATTTTTTTGTGCCCTGTACTATTAATTGGATTTCGATGTAAACAGTATCCATCGAGACAATTGCACGAACTGGGCCCGTCAAGTGCAAGAAAGAATCCTGCAAGCATCATCATTTGCCATTGACTGTTCAACAAGGATGCAGGCAACAAGCAAAAGATCAAGAACACAAAAATACCATACATACATTTTCTTCGAGGATTTGGCAGTCCTCTCTTGAACAGAGGAATAGAGGGTTGCGATGACGGTCCACAGCATCACGGACTGCGACCACTCCATACACCGGCAGTGGCAACAAATAGGGTTTTACTAGTGATAATTTGATGGAGTAGATTTGCAAGGTACTCCCAGCGACAGCTTCAGTTGAAATGTGGCCTGGTGTGCAATGCGTAAATTGCATGGGGCTCAATAACGCTGCATGCAAGTTAAGTACGAGTTAGGTACGAGCTAGAGATCTAACATGAAGTAACTAGTCTATTCAAGAAGAATATATCGGAATCAATCTGGTTACATACTAAAGTGGACTAAATTCCAATTTGGAAGGAATCAGCTTCCTTGAGACATGCAGTATGTCAAATAACTACCACCGGGTAACTAGCATGCATGCATGTTTACTCACTCTGGTTTTCGAAGCTGTGGCCATCCTTGCCCCATATGCGTTCCCAGTACAGACAGTATGCAGCGAATTTCTTCTCCTCCATCTCCATGGAGTGTTCTTGGCCTTCCTTGGGGCTGTCGTTCTCCAACTCCTTCATTGCTGACAAGAAAGATTCTGATTTCAACTTGATAATTGTTGATTTCACTTTGAAGTCGAAGACTGGGTCCATTTGCTGGAGCATGCTAATACGTTGAGAGATCAATTGCAATTTGCAGATACGAGATAGATATGGCTCAGAAATAAACTTCTTCATGGTGCTCCTTATATCTTTGTTTTCTGGGGAGAAGGATCTCAAAATGTTACACATCTCATGCCTCAGCTCATCGATCTGCTCGGAAAACAACGACAGTCTGAAGCCGAACCTAAGCACTGCCATTGCCTCCTCCCTGATGGTTTTTTCTTCAAATACCTTAAGAATGTCAGCACCCACCACTTGTTCGAATTTCAACAGGATTTGGACTGTCAATTCTTGCACAGTTTCCCATCGGAGTTGACTGTCTGCCTGGCCAAGGATCCACTCATTGGCCTCATTTGCAAACAGATCAAACAGCTCCCCGGTTTCTGTGTCTCCGCCTATCTCTCCACCGGTGAGGATTCCGGCACGGTCGAGCAGATTCTTGAGCTCTAGGCATGCGGCACTCCTGCTTCTCTCCGACGACTTCCCTCCGGTTTCCATCTCTCCGCCGTCGCCAATCTTGCTCTGGGTCTCCATCGATTCCCCTTCATTGCCGATCCAACCGGTGCTCTGTATCGCCCCCATCCTGTGCCACAATTGGAAGATCCTGTCCGTCAAGACGGCCATATCCACTCTGAAATCCGGAAGATTATCATAGCCAGAGTCGCTGGCCTCCTGGTCCTGGGCCTCGATCCACCGGATGCTCTCCTGCATGCAGATTCCAGCCTGATAGAGCTCCTCGGTAAACATGGACTCCATCGAACTCCCTGCGGTGTCCATCTCACCTCCTCACCACTGTGCGGTGTCCTTTCTTCTCCCCGCCGCCGCCGCCGCCGCCGCTCTCGTGTTTTTGTTCGGCGGAAGGCAAAGGTCCCCCAGCTTAGGGTTTTCAAGATACGGTACAGATGGCGTAGCCAGGCCCAGTAGATCGACACGGACCTTCCCAGCACGAACATGGCCCAGGCCAATCCCAGTATCAGTGTCGTGAATTCAAAATAACATCACGAATTCCGAAAATGTTACCAAATAAAAAAAACGAACATTTATTAAATTCCTAAATTTTTAGAGAAAAACCGTAAATACCAAAATTTCTAAAATGTGGACAATTATTGAAAACAAGAATATGTTTCTTGAAAAAATGAACAATTTTTGAAATCCTGAACATTTTTTTCTGATAGCGAACATTTGTTTAATTTTTTATTAATTTTGAAATGCAAAAAAAATGAAAACATGAACAAAATTTGAAATCCCAAACATTTTGCAAAACAGAATAATTTTTTATATTTTGAATTTTTTAAAGATTTTGAAAAAAAATGGTAAAAAATATAGGAAAACGAATAAAAAGGAAAAATGGGGAGAAAAATACAAAACACAAAAAATGAAAACCAAAACCAAAAACCGCTAGGAACCTTTTGAAAAGTTCCCAAAACCGGCTTGGGACCATCTAGGGGACCCAGAAAATGTTAATATGTAAAATTAGTCCGACAAATATATAAAAGATTTCATACCATTCAAAATATGTTCAACGTGTATTTTTAAAAATGATTAACATTTCTTTCAAGAAATGTTCAGACATGAAAAAACTTCATCATGTGTTAGAAAAATGTTCTTGACATTTTACAACAACATTATCCAATGTACTAAAATCGTGTAGTTAAAAAAAATGTTTCATATCACATAAAACATATTCCACGTGTATTTAAAAAATGATTAATTAACATGTATCTTGTAAAATGTCCATCCTGTATCTTTTTTTTTGCATGGTAATACGTGTCTCAATCATATCATAAAGAATAAAGTACAAGTCACGTAAGGACCAACATGACAAAACTGAAAAGATAGCAGAACATCTCTAAGCTTGACATCAATGCCCGTCACCTGCCTCCAGCACCACCACAGCAGCCACCGAAGAAACGAGTGACGGATTACCTCCTCACCGGAGCTCGACGCGGCTACATCGCTGATATGTCACTACTAGGGAGAACCTTATACACAGAACTTTAGCAGTAGCGTGTCTAAGAAGCACGCTGGTGCTAAATAGCAGCAGCGAGCCTGCCGAAACCGCGCTGCAGATAGTTTCGTAGCAGTAGCGCGTCTCGCAGAAAACTCGTTACTACTAAAATTCTCACGGCTTAGCCGATATGGTACACATAGTACTAGCGATCTACATGGAACCGCGCTACTGCTACTTTCTTTGTAGCAGCGCGTTTTGCTCTAAACTCGCTACTACTAAATGATATAAAATTAAATGAAAAGCAAATAGAAAGGTAATTGAGAATGAAAGAAATCGAAGAAGGTGAAAGGAAAAAAAATGTGAAGAAAAATAAGTGGAAGAGGGAAAAAGGAGAAAGTTGTAGCAGTAGCACGTATTGCAGAACGCGCTGTAGCTAATGTAGCAGCAGCGTGTTTCTGGGAACGCGCTACTGCTACTTCTGACTTAACCACCGCGTTCGTCCTTCTCCCAACGGCCACTTTTCCCCCAAATCTCAACTCCGCTCTCGCCGCCGCCGTCGCCCGTCGGTCGCCGCGCGCTCTCCGCACACCCTCTACGCTGCCCCCGCCCCCGGATTCAACGCCGCCCCCGCCCCCGACCTCAACGCCGCCCCGGACGCCGCCCCCGACCTCAACGCTGCCCCGGACGCCGCCCCAAGCCCGACCTCGACGTCGCCTGCCCCTCTCTCGCCGCAGGCACCCGATCGAGGTGAGCACGCCTGCTCCTCCCCCTCCCCTACCTCTGCCTAGATAGAGTTCTTCAAATTTTAGTTGCATCAAATAGTTAGGGTTCATCTATGGGTGGAAATGAATTGGATACGGATGCGGCTGGGACTTTTTCTTAGGTGACGTTTTCTTAGATGATGAATAAACACTAGTGTAATGCATAATAAAACGAGTAAAATTTGACCTTCTTCTATTTAGTTAGTAAGAACTAGGTACTAATTAGGTGATTTTTTAGTTAAAGCAATTTTTCCCGCCTCAACGTGGACGATGCCTATCCCGCATCCTCGTCGTCGAGTCGGTGGAGGACGACACCTGCTTGACCAGATCGGCCATGTCCGGGACTGGGCTCCGCCAGGGTGGTACTGGGAGGCGCTACCTACCGGGGGGCGCAAGTTGGTGAGGAGCCAGCCTGTCGTTGACCCGAACCTTCTTTGGTGGCGGTTGCGTGGGCCAGTGACGATCCAGAGGCTCGAGGACTCCGCGGAGGTGGTGCGTCACCGTGTCAGTGAGGAGGACGCGCACGTTCGTCGCTACTTGTTTGCGTTGGAGCACATGCCGTTCTCCAATACCTGGCAGGTTCTCCGGGGATCTCACTGGAGCTATGATCCCGTGATGGTGCCTTCTCTGTGGGTGTCCACCGCCCGCGCCGATACCCGTCGTGTGCTAGAGTTTTAGTTGTATTAGTAATGTTATATGTATGACACTATTCGTGATGTATTAGTGATAATATTCGACGATGTACTGACGCATGAGATGATCTACTTTTGCTTATTGAATGCATGCTAATTTGAGTCCTATAAGATATTTTGAAATGTATATCTTGTGTTGCTCAATATCCAAGTGGCCGGTCATGTTTGCAGGTTATACCTTCGAGTGGCCTATGTTTTGCCGGAGTGTTGATTCATTTCCGTTCCGGCAAATTTCAGGCGCTCGATATGTCCTATTTTAGCAAAGGTCATGCCAGATTTTTCCGTGAATTTTGGCATGACTTGTGCTAGAATATGTAGGAAATATCGAGTGCCCCGGATTTGTGTGTTGAGTATCTTGGTAGTTGTCTTCGATCGATTATCAATTAATGTTTTAACTATGAACATAGGAAATGTCTGACGACGAGAAGGATTTCGGTATTTGCAAATACTGCGAAGACGAGCGCGGCCTGTGCGACGGAATCTTCCTAGATGATGATAGGCGCTTCGGCATCAAGCTGGACGAGAACTTCGAAGTGGATACAGTAAGTCACAACGACAAGTCTTTTTTCGTAATTAAGCATGACATCTGCTTCATTTGCTTCAACTTATTTATTTTTACTATTCTACTAGCGTATCCCCTGCCATGCAAGAGTTTTTGTATTGGATAAGATAGGTTTCAGTCATAGTATGGAGGAAAAGAAAGTTTACTTGAAGACCGAGCATGGTTATATTTTCCATGTGAAGTTATACAATTTAGACGACTACACCTATTTTGGATGCAAAACATGGCGAGCACTATGCAAGACTTATGCATTTGAGCCTGATATGGTTATCACCTTTGATATTCGTCCGGAAGATGATATTGAAGGTAATACCGACATCTGGGTCAATGTGCAAATGCCTCTAGTTATACCATTATGTAAGTTTCTCAACCATATTTATGTCTTTGATATTGTTTATTCAAAAATAGTTGACAACTAATTTGTATTGTCAGCTTATTTCCGTGCAAGCAAACATGTCCAGCGCTTGGTAGACAGGACCGTATACTGTCCTGGGCTGAACTCAACTGCGAGGAGCTCAGTCATTATGTTTCATGCTTTGAGGATCTTGATACTGTCAAGACAAATTTTCTTCCTGCATTTAGAAATCTTAGTACTGAAAATGTGCGACCAATAGTGTTCGTAATAAACTACGGTCACATCCATTTAGGAAGGATGGTAAGATTTTTACTTTTTATCCTCATTGCATCTTTTCCATACATTATTTTTGAAGCTAAACTTCATTGCTAAGTATGTTACCATACAATGTTCTTCAACAGGGACTCCCGATGAATGTTGTGCCTTATGGGATCGAGACTAAAGGTATCATGAGTATTATCAACTTACGGCCAAGATATCCTACAGCTTACTTTAGTGCATTCAAGATTAGCGACGGATGCTTAATAGTGCAAGACTGGACCAAATATGTGTTGGGGGAGCGCAGAAGTACTAGGGAGCAGCAACCAGAGGCGCCTTCCACGATTAGGAGACAGGTTCATCTGCATGCTCCAACTTGATCAAGGAGGAGAGCTACACATGTTTTATGTTCTTTTACCTAAGAGAGAGCAGCAGGAGTGAGTAGCAGGAGTGAGTAGCTGGCTAGAAATGAGTTTCAGGATGATGATGTGCTACATTATTACTATGATGAAGTTAGTGTTGGTAGTAATGACTATGATGATTATTATTAGCTAGTGTTAGTGGTGATTAAATAAATACTGTTGGTGGTAATGACCATGATGATGATTAAATATCTTGTGCTGGTGGATTAGATTCAAGTGGAGGCAACATGTGGTGCACATCGAAAGTACTACTAATTCAAACTAGATCAAGTTTGGATTAGTAGTATACTTTTGACATGCACCACATATTGCCTCCACTTGAACCTAATCCACCTTCATTTAATATACTGTTATGGACATAATGATGTAAACCTCATAACAGCTGGTATTGTACCAATATTTGTATGATGGCGCATAAATACACTAAAAATAAAAAATAAAAAAATACTAGTAGCGATGGAAAGAAAACACGCTGCAAGTAGATACCTCAGCAGTAGCGCGGTACTGAACAAGCGCTGCAGCTATTTGTACTAGCAGTAGCGTGTGATGGCACGCGTTACTGCTAAGCAATAGCTGTAGCGCCTTATTAGTAGCGTGGCTTCCTGCGCTACTAGTGGGCACAAAACACGCGCTACTGCTAGGATTTTCCCTAGTAGTGTGTAGCTTTGCGGACCTCCAAGGTGGCTCACCAAAAGTGAAGCCATTGCCGTTGAACGAATCAGACCGGAACTTCAGATCTGGCACCCCGACTAAGACGCCGTAGGAGGAAACGATACCTACCATCCACGAACCAAGAACCCAGCACACGTTTCGTCTTCCAGATGTCGTCGATGCATACCACAATCTGCATCCGCTCCTGGACTACCTCCCAAGCTCCACGCCGACGTTGGAGCAAACGTCGTCGCAATGGCGGAGCCTGAGGACAGAGGTCCACCACGAGGATGCCCCCGTCGCCACGCCATCCTTCCTTGAACAGGCTGGTTTCCAAATCTATCCCCAACTATAGGACTAATGGCCTCGTCAGGGAAGGATCCAAAGAATCTTTATTCAGTGCTCTCATCATCGCCGCCGAAGAAAATATGATGAACAACCTAAAAACATAGACTACAAGGGAGTAAAAACGATCCACGCGTGTGGATCCAGCGACCCCCTCACCACCAACGACCGAGGTCGCCGGTGGAGGGGAGCCGCCGGAGGACGGTGCTGAAATATGGCCTCTCCTGGCGATGGCTAGGGTTCCAACCGCGAGGGAGGAGAGAAAAACGATATGCAATTGGTGTGTCAGGATATGTCCATCTTGTATCAAGAAAATGTTTTGTGTGTATGAAAAATATACAACGTGTATCAGAAAAAGTAAACACATATTAAAAAATATAGAAAATAAAGAAAAAATGATAAACAAAATAACCGACGAAAACTGTAAACAAAAATACATAAAAGATTATGGAGTAGAAAATAATAAAACTAATCAAACCCGTAAAGACAACACACAGAAAAGCACAGAAAAGAAAAAACAATGGAACCCAAAGAAAACAAATAAAACCCATGAGGAAAATGCAAAAAATTTCTTGAAATAAAAGCAAATGAAAACCCGTGAAAGCATAAACAAAATACATCAATAAATACATAGAAAAGCAATTGAAAACCAAAGAACACAGGCGAAAGCTGTAAAAAAATAAAAAAAACAATTAGTACCAAGAAATCGATGAAAACTGTAAAGAAAGCACACGGAAAAAGCAAGATAAAAAAACCAGTGAAAATCGTGATGAAAAACACAAAAAAGGAAAGAAAGGAAAATCAAATAGACAACAAAGAAGAGGAAAACAGCATACAGCTCGCTCACTAGCTATGAAAAGAACAACTGGGTCGTCCTAAGTCCTAGTAACAATGTGATGGAGAAAAACTTTGAGGCATAACCGGAGGCACTACTATGTTTAAGATGGAAGCACACTTTGTGCTCGCTTTTTTGACAATCACAATTTGTGCCTCACATGGTGCATAACTGTGCCTTTCAATTTCTCAGAAGCATAGGAATCACAACTCTGTTTCACGCAATGTACAACAATGCTTTTTTTGGAGGGGGGGGGGGGGGGGGGGGGCATAGGTTATGCTTCATGTACTTTTCACTTTTTCAAAAGCGCAGTTTGTGCTTTTACGCACACAACTATGCTTTTCATTTTTTTGAGGAAGCACATCTGTGCTTCACACAGAAGCGGCGAGACGACAGATACCACGGAGTAGCTTGAGGTGAGGGCGAGACTGTCGTGGAATATCCGGGACAACTTTGCGAGTAGCACGCGGTGATTTACCCAGGTTCGGGGCTCTCTGGAGAGATAATACCCCTACTTCTGCATGTCTGAATATATATGTGGGAATATACGTAGCAGTACAGAGTTGCTCCTGGAGTTGTATCTGAAATCAATGCCATGGACACCTGATCTCGTATATATATGCATATGAGCACAAATGTGTGCATGGCTGTGGCTTGTGGCCGAAAGAGCCAGGCCATGTGTGTGGCCGCAGGGGCGGAGCCCATTGGGCTGACCCGTATGCACAGGAATACGGGTGAAAAAAATTCGCTAGCAGTACCTATCAATTAAAAAGCCCAGTGCATCAGGGTGGCCCAAGAGTTGTGCGTCAGGGTCAGCCCGTTTCAGCCACGCGTGACGCCTCCGGACTGGCCCAACGCAGCAGGACGCGTGCGTATACGCACGCACGACGGTTCGCTTGCGGATCCATCTCCTCACAGTGACGTACGCAAGCCTTATCGATCCACAATTTTTTTCCGCTAAAAAAAACTAATCGATCCATCGATTGATTTCTCCGTGTTACGCGTACGAAGCCAGCCTACCATACTCCATACGCCAACTGCGCGTGGCCGGCACGCACAGCCGCCGGAGACGGCAGCGGCAGCGCGCCGGCCGCCGAACGCCACGCAGCCTGGGTCCTTACACGGTGACCACACGACGCACACGAGCAACGCTGCATGCCGTCGGCCGGTCCGGCACTCGGTAATCTCGCCTCCTTTCCAAATTCCAATCTTGAATGTTTGTCTCTGTGCGTCCATAGATGATAGATTAGAAAAGGCCACAATTGTGGTAGCGCCTTTGTCTTGCTTTTCCTAATTTTGTTAAACTGCAACAATCATGTATAGACTTGTTAGCGAATATAATAAATCACTATGTCTTGGCGAAAGCGTGGGGCATTTTTTAGGGATATAGCTTCTAATTAGGTTATATATTATTTGTCTATACAATTCTTCATGTCTCATTTATAATTTGTATTTGTCAATTACAAATACTATGGACAAGTTTCTTCTCAAAAGAAATGCACAAGCACAGCCTAGAAGACATAAATTGGGAAGAGGAGATTCAATATGATCCAACAATCGCTTCAATGGACCAGTTTCAGTGATGATGTTATTTGTTATGTGGAGAAGGAAGAAATGAAAAGGGTCACCAATGCTCAAGTGGTTGAGTATTTCATGCTTGAAGGAATAGAAACGTACTAAAGGTAATTTTCAATTTTTAGCCATCTAAGTACTTTCATTTGGGCATTTTATTATATGTTCTGCTAGTAAGCTTAATTGTATATGTATCTTATAGGTTAAAGAACCTTGTTTCCGACGTTATATTTGGGGAATTTGGACATGCAAGACATCCTTTTCAAGTAATTGTGTCCTTTATTTTATCATTATAGTAAACAATTTGTTGGTTATATTTTGCTTTTATAGATCGCTTCTATTTTATTCAATAATGTGTGCTAGAATCTATGAAACACAACTTTATTCAATACATCCATGCTTGAAAATTGTATGCCTTGTTAAAGTGGTGCATCGGGTAACAATTGCTTCAGCTCCGCCCCTGTGTGGCCGTGGGAGTATGTGTGTGTGTGTGTGGGCGCGCGCTCATGCGTGAGCATGGATGGATGGATGGATGAATGTGAGCTAGTATATGTAGTGTGGGCTAGCTTAAGTTGTAAGCTAGGTGAGTGGAGTGGTTTATAGCTGGCCAAACGGGCCGGCCCGGCACGGCACGACCCGGCCCGCGCTAAACGTGCCTGGCACGGCCCGGCCCGCGACGGCACGAATACTAGCCGGGCCGTGCCGTGCCGGCCCACGGGCGGGGGGGCGCAGCCCAGGCACGGCACGCGGCATAGCTGGGCCGGCACGCGGCCCGCCCAGGCACGCCGGCCCGCTTGGCGCTAGCTGGCCCGCCTGGCCTGGCGCTCGCAGTCGCTGCTCGCTGCGCGCTGCGCGCTGGCACGCTGCATCGCTGGTCGGCTGGTCGCTGGCTCGCTGCATCGCTGCAGTCGCCTCTCGCCTGGCACGCTGCATCCCTGCAACCTGCAATTTTCCCTCGCTGCCACACAGTTACACACTGCACGCTGCACTATACTACCAAATACTCCATATCCTCAAGACCGAAATCGGAGAGTGGGAAGCTAGTATTGTCATGGTCATCCATGTTTGAGTGTGAGAAATATGTGGGCTGGGCAACCCTATTTATAGCAAAAAAATTGGTCATTTTTCGGACAAATTTGACCCTCTAACAATCAAATTTTCGAATATATGAATTTTCTTACATAAATACCCAAACCATATCCTAAACCGCTCTAAACCAACCCTAACCTCCCTCTAAACCCCTCCCAACGGCCGAGCGAACCCCCCGCTCCCCCATCGATCGAGGACTGCGCGCCTGGGGCCCTGCTGCCCGCTGTGACGCTGCGTCGCTGCCTCCCCTGATGCCTGCCGGCCCCCCCGCTATCCCCGTCCCAGGCAGCCAGGCGCGTTGGCCCGACAGGAAACCGCCCCGCTCCCCCAACGATCGAGGCGGGCCAATCGTGCCGTGCCGCCGGGCTGCGTGCCGTGCCGTGCCACGGGCCGGCCCGCTAGAATTCGTGTCGTGCCGTGCTGGCACGCGGGCTGAGGGTCGCGGCCCAGGCACGGCCCAGTGTGTGCCTCGTGCCTGGCACGGCACGATTAGCCCGTGCCGGGCCGTGCTACCGGGCGTGCCGTGCCGCCGTGCTGCCGGGCCGGCCCGATAAAATCGGCCCGTTTGGCCAGATATAGAGTGGTTGTTGGAATTTGCTAGTGGGCTTTTGGCCCAAAGCCCAACTAAAATTCTGAAATTCTCTTGGCCCATTCATGCACACATGTGAGTGGAGTGAGTGAGGCTAAAGTTTAGTCCCACCTTATAAGTTGAGAGAGAGTTGCACCTCTTTATAAGGTGAGCTCTCCTACCACTTGTATGAGCATGAGAAGAGGAGACCTACACGCGCGCTCCTCCTCCTTGCTCGCCGCGCCGCGCCGCGCCGCGGGTTGCGGGATTGAGCCGAGCCGACGATAGAGCTATGCACGTTGTCACGACCAACCCGGCCCGCACTATATAGTCAGGCAGACGTCTACCCTAGCCGCCGCCGCTTCGTATGGTTTCTCACCACCGCTCCAGATCATTGCGCCGCCAAGCAAGTCTTCTCCATCCCTCCTTTCGGCGTGCACTGGGAGAAGGGATAGCAGGCCTCCGGAACCCCGCCTCTCGTGATCCTGTACGGGAGAGCTGGCAGCGACGACTTCGCGAACGACGACTTCTTCCCCGACCTCGGCAACCTCATCCTCGACGACATGGGCGACAACGTCAATGCCGGCGGTGCTGCTCCCGCTGCACCGTACGTGATTCTATCTTTCCTGTTCGAGATCGTGGTAGAATTCATGGTTTTAATATGTGCCCTAGATGTGATATGTTCATCTGCTCTGCTAGTTCGCATGATTAGTTCAATCTCTGCTACTGTAGTCATGATTTATCTTCTGTTTATTCGGATTAAATCTCGTAGTAATTTGCTCATATTTCCAACAATCCAAAAACCTGATTATAGGCAATTTACTCCGAGTGGTTTTGCTGCGCATCTGAAGCCGCCTGCCTTTAAGGGGGCGCAATATAAGAGGTGGCGCACGAGAGCAGTCTACTGGTTTCAGACCATGGGCTGCTATGATGCCACTAAGGGCAAGCCTGAGGGCGATCTTAATCCAGCACAGCTGGAAGCTTTTGAGAAGATCGATACTCTCTTTAAAGGCGCTCTTCTGGGTGTTCTTGATGATTCCATTATGGATTCGTATATGTCATTTGACAACGGCAAGGACATGTGGGCTGCGCTCGAGGCCAAGTTTGGTGCCTCGAACGCTGGTAGCGAGTTGTAAGTCATGGAGCAATTCTATGACTACAAGATGACTGATGAGCGCTCTGTTGTACAGCAGGCTCATGAGATACAGTCGCTCGTAAAAGAACTTGAGCACTTCAAGTCCGGACAAATTTGTTGCCAGAGGCATTATTGCCAAGCTTCCACCTTCGTGGAACAATTTTGCTACTTCCCTGAAACACAAGAGACAGGAGTTTTCCGTTGCGGATCTCATTGGTACTCTTGATGTTGAAGAGAAGGCGAGAGCAAAGGACACACGTGCTCGAGTTGTCGAGGGAGCTTCTATTGCCCACAGGGTACAGAAGAAGAACTTCCAGCCCAATAAGTTCAAAAACAACAAGAACAAAACTCAGGGGAAAGGCAAGTTTGATACAAAGAACAAGCCATCACATTCTACCAACTTCAAGAAGAATTCTCATAAGAAGGGGAAGGGACTTTGCCATGTCTGCGGTGATCCGAATCACTGGGCTCCGAAGTGTCCTAACCGCTTTGAGGAGTGCGAACATGAGAAGGGCGGCAAGTCCGCTAATGTTGCCATCGGTGATACTGATATGAAGGAATCAGGGTACGATATTTTTCCTACCATCTTTTCAGTATTTCAATCCCCTGATTGGTTAATTGACACCGGTGCCAATGTACATGTTTGTGCTGACGCCTCCATGTTTTCTTCTTACCAGGCCACAGGGACTTCTCCCGTGCTGATGGGGAACGGGTCACATGCCATCGTTCAAGGTGTTGGTACGGTCGATCTGAAGTTTACTTCGGGGAAGACCGTGCGTCTGAAGAACGTTCATCATGTGCCGTCCATCAATAAAAATCTCATTAGCGGTTCCCGTTTATGTCGAGATGATTTTAAGTTAGTTTTTGAGTCCAATAAAGTTGTAATTTCCAAGTGTGGACAATTTGTTGGAAAAGGCTATGAGTGCGGAGGCTTGTTTCGCCTATCTTTGTCAGATATTTGCACTAAAGTTATTAATAATGTTTGCCACAATAATGAGTTGGATATTTGGCATTCACGACTTTGTCATATTAACTTTGGTTGCATGACGCGGCTAGCCAATATGAATTTAATTCCGAAAATCTCTACTGTCAAAGGCTCTAAGTGCCAAGTATGTGTGCAAGCTAAACAACCTCGCAAGTCCCATAAGACTGCAGAGGCAAGAGACTTCGCGCCACTAGAGCTTATACATTCTGATCTTTGTGAGATGAATGGCGTGTTGACAAAAGATGGAAAGAGATATTTCACGACGTTGTTCGATGACTCCACTAGATATTGTTATGTGTATCTTCTGAAATCAAAAGATGAGGCTTTAACTTTCTTCAAAAACTATAAAGCTGAGGCAGAGAACCAACTTGATCGAAAAATTAAACGGCTTAGATCGTGGTGGAGAGTATTTTTCCAATGAATTTGATCTGTTTTGTGCGGAGCATGGTATAATCCATGAGAGGACGCCTCCCTACTCACCTCAGTCTAATGGGGTGGCCGAAAGAAAGAACCAAACTCTAACTGACAGGGCCAGTCCTGAGATTTGAGGGGCCCAGGGCGAAATCAAAACCCGGGGCCCTTTATGCATCTTCATCGTATGATTATTTTTGTCAATGGAGGGAGTGCAACCCAGCATGTTGACCTAATTTCCCTATTAATTTTATATGATTATTGAAAGTGCTAGTATCGACTAGAGGGGGGGTGAATAGGCGATTTTTATGAATGTCTTCAAAACATGGAAGTTTCAAAGACAAACAGTAGAAATGACCTAGTTGATATGCAGCGGAAGATAAACTACCATAAGCAAGCCATAGTCAAGTATGCAATGATATGAAGGTACAGGACTAATAGCAGCTAAGGAGTAAGGATCGGGATGGAAGATAGTATGAAGCCAATCAACAGTAGTAGTTAAGCAATGAAGTCAAACAGGTATGGCAGACCGTCAATGACTTCATGAAGACAAACTTAAGTAAAGGATGGAAAGGATAGAACCAGTTGCTTGTTGAAGACACATGATTTATTGGATCAGTTCCAGTTGTTGTGACAACTGTACGTCTGGTTAGGGAGGCTGAGATTTAACTCAGAAGACCGTGTCTTCACCTTATTCCCCTTGAGCTAAGGACACCCAGTCCTCGCCCAATCACTCTGGTAAGTCTTCAAGGTAGACTTCCAAACCTTCACAGACTTCGTTCACCGGCAATCCACAATGACTCTTGGATGCTCAGAACGCGACGCCTAACCGGCTGGAGGATTCACAGTCCTCAAGTGTAATAAGTCTTCAGGTCACACAGACAGAAAGACTTCAGTGATGCCTAACACTCTTTGGCTCTGGGTGTTTGGGCTTTGTCCTCGCAAGGATCTCTCTCTCTCTCTCAAATGCTTCGAGGTGGGTTGCTCTCAAACGACAAAAGCCGTGCACTAACTCTGAGCAGCCACCAATTTATGGTGTAGGGGGTGGGATATTTATAGCCATAAGGCAACCTGACCTGATTTGTCCGAAATGACCCTAGGTCACTAAGGAACTGACACGTGTTCCAACGGTCAGATTTCAAACACACGCAGCAACTTTACTTGGGCTACAAGCAAAGCTGACTCATCCAGCTCTGGATAAGATTTGCTCTCATTGTCTTCGCTCGAAGACATAGGATTTGGGTTGAGCATCACTTCAGTCACTCTGAATTAGTTCACTTGGACCCCACTTAACAGTACGGTGGTTCCTATGACTCAACAAAGAAGAAAATGAAACAACGAAACCACACTTCGCGCTCCATAGTCTTCACGTAATGCTTCTCATGTCATAGTCTTCAATATGAATATCTTCTCATACCACCATTGTCTTCAATGTCTTCATACATTTTTAGGGGTCATCTCCGGTAGGTAAACCGAATCAATGAGGGACACTACCTGTGTTATCCTGCAATTCTCACAAACGCATTAGTCCCTCAACCAACTTTGTCGTCAATACTCCAAAACCTGAAGGAAATATGCCCTAGAGGCAATAATAAAGTTACTATTTATTTCCTCATATCATGATAAATGTTTATTATTCATGCTAGAATTGTATTAACCGGAAACATGATACATGTGTGAATACATAGACAAACATAGTGTCACTAGTATGCCTCTACTTGACTAGCTCGTTAATCAAAGATGGCTAAGTTTCCTAACCATAGGCATGTGTTGTCATTTGATTAATGGGATCACATCATTAGGAGAATGATGTGATTGACTTGACCCATTCCGTTAGCTTAGCACTTGATCGTTTAGTATGTTGCTATTGCTTTCTTCATGACTTATACAATGTTCCTACAACTATGAGATTATGCAACTCCCGTTTACCGGAGGAACACTTTGTGTGCTACCAAACGTCACAACGTAACTGGGTGATTATAAAGGTGCTCTACTGGTGTCTCCGAAGGTACATGTTGGGTTGGCGTATTTCGAGATTAGGTTTTGTCACTCCGATTGTCGGAGAGGTATCTCTGGGCCCTCTCGGTAATACACATCACTTAAGCCTTGCAAGCATTGTAACTAATGAGTTAGTTATGGGATGAAGTATTACGGAACGAGTAAAGAAACTTGCCGGTAACGAGATTGAACTAGGTATTGGATACCGACGATCGAATCTCAAGCAAGTAACATACCGATGACAAAGGCAACAACGTATGTTGTTATGCGGTTTGACCGATAAAGATCTTCGTAGAATATGTAGGAGCCAATATGGACATCCAGGTTCCGCTATTGGTTATTGACCACGAATAGTTCTAGGTCATGTCTACATAGTTCTCGAACCCGTAGGGTCCGCACGCTTAAGGTTTCGATGACAGTTATATTATGAGTTTATGAGTTTTGATGTACCGAAGGAGTTCAGAGTTCTGGATGAGATCGGGGACATGACGAGGAGTCTCGAAATGGTCGAGACGTAAAGATCGATATATTGGACGACTATATTCGGAGTTCGGAAAGGTTCCGAGTGATTCGGGTATTTTTCGGAGTACCGGAGAGTTACGGGAATTCGCCGGGGAGAAGTATTGGGCCTTATTGGGCCATACGGGAAAGAGAGAGGGGCTGCCTATGGTAGGCCGCGCTCCCCCCATGGCCTAGTCCGAATTGGACTAGGGGGAGGGGCCGCAACCCCTCCTTCCTTCCTTTCTCTCTTCCCTTTCCTTCTCTCCTACTCCTACTACATGGAAGGTCTCCTAGTTGGACTAGGAAAGGAGGGAATCCTACTCCCGGTGGGACTAGGACTCCTCCCTGGCGCGTCCTCCCTTGGCCGGCCGCCTCCTCCCCCTTGCTCCTTTATATACGGGGGCAGGGGGCACCCTATGACACACAAGTTGATCTACGGATCGTTCCTTAGCCGTGTGCGGTGCCCCCCCACCATATTCCACCTCGGTCATATCGTCGCGGAGTTTAGGCGAAGCCCTGCGCCGGTAGAACATAATCGTCGTCACCACGTCGTCGTGCTGACAGAACTCATCCCCGAAAGCTTTGCTGGATCGGAGCCCGGGGATCGTCATCGAGCTGAACGTGTGCTGAACTCGGAGGTGCCGTACGTTCAGTACTTGGATCGGTCGGATCGTGAAGACGTACGACTACATCAACCGCGTTGTCATAACGCTTCCGCTTACGGTCTACAAGGGTACGTGGACGGACACTCTCCCCTCTCGTTGCTATGCCATCACCATGATCTTGCGTGTGCGTAGGAAATTTTTTGAAATTACTACGTTCCCCAACAAAACCAACTAGGGATGGCACTAGATGCACTTACAATCCCCCCCTTTTTGGTGATTGATGACAAACTGGTTGAAGTTTTCAACGGGGATAAAGTATGTGAAATTGTAAGGATAGGGAATTGTCTTCATAAGTAGCAAGGGCTCCCCCTGAAGATGTGCATATAAGTAATTTGCTTTTGGAATGCAAATGCACATGGCAGATTATACTTATGGAGATCCTCTTCAACTTATGAAGATAATTCATCATGCATGTAATGATATAGTAAGTAGGATGACATGCATAATGAAAAATGGACGTCTGCAGAATGATCTAAGTGCGGAAGTTATCATCGCACATGCGGAATTTATCATCGCATCACAGTAAAGCAAATAAGTAGCAGACGACCATCAAGTTTAAGTGTTACAACTCAAAGAACCAAATGTTTCAAATGCAAGAGTTGTAAGCACGTGGCAAAATATAATGCAACCGCCCATATGAACCCGCTTGAAGACTATCAACTCATACGCTTCTCCCCCTTTTGTCAGTAAGGACCAAAAAGGTTTGAAGACATAGAGCATCTACTCGTCCTCATGAGTAGGTGAAGCAGCAGGGTTGTCATCGTTGGTTGGCGATGCAAATGAACTTGGTGCAGTGTCGATGCGTGCAGTAGTAGGAGGTGGTGAAGTAGCATCATCTTCATCATCGACCACTCTGGCATTGACAGTTGCCGCGGAGGAAGAATAGTCAGAGTCTTCAAGAGATGGAGTGCGACGTAGGACAGCAGTCCGTGGAGGAGTGGAGTCAAACTGGAATCTTTCATTGAAGCCATCGTCTTGAAGATCTGCTTCAGCACTAAGCAGGGTTAAACTCTTCCATGATCGCCGGCAAGTCTCATGAGCAACAAAGGCATTCTTGGTGGCAAGGTTACGAATGCGATTGACATCCACCAAGAGGCTTTGCATCTGTCTCTTGAGCCAATAGTGATGCTTATCCTGTTTCTGATGAAGGGCCACAAGAAGTTCTCGGTCATTGAGAACACGAGAGCGCTTCCGAGGCCTTTGGGCAATGGTGCTTTCAGTGGCTTCAATAGGTGCTCGATGAGGCAGACGAGTATTTCCAGCCAATGGATAGATTCGTGTTGCTGCTTGGACGCCTTCAATGGGTTGAGTGAAGCTTTGGTGCTCGACATTCTAAAGACAAAGAGGCTTCTTGGCAGGGTCAGAGTATATGGCTTCAACTGACATATCAACCTCTGGCAAAAAGATCAGATGATTGCGAGTAGAGGGCTGATAGTTGACAGATGAGTGTCGCTTGATGAGGCGCATGACCCATGGAGCATAAAACTTCAGACCAAAAAGGTCAGATCCAGAAGAAGCAAGTTGCCTGATGAAGAATTCTTGAGTATTGAAGCTGATGCCATTGAGAATGTAAAAGACCAAAGTCTTCATAGCTCCTTCAAGCTTGGCCGCTGATGAATGTCCTTTGATAGGCCATAGAGTTTGCCTGATAATATGATATATTGTGCGTGGCAGATACTCAAGGTCTTCAACAAAGAACTCTGTTGGATATTCAGCGTCAGATGGCAAGGGCTTCATCATGCTCAACATCTGGCTCATGTTGGGTTCTGGCTTATGGAAGATGCTCTCCAATGCATTGCAGTGTAGCTGACAATCAGGTTCATATAGATCTCCAGGAGTTAGCCCTGTAAGCTCAATGATGTCAAGAGCTTTGGCTTCATGATGAACATTTCCGGTCATCCACTCGAGGACCCATGTATTGATATCTCTGTTGTAGCCGCGAATGTGTAGAGTAGCATAGAATTGAAGCAATAGCTCTTCATTCCAGTGTTCTTTGTCTGTCACAAAGTTGAGCAGACCAGCATCACGAAAGCAATCAAGTGCTTCTTCTAAGCAAGGCAATCCAGCAATAGCTTCAGTGTCAAGGCGCATATGAGGGAAAATGCGCCCTTTATCATACAGAACGCAGGAGTAATAGCTTCGCTGTTGATAGCTCCAGAAACAATCTGATGATATCTTTGGCTTTGAGTAGGGGTTCTTGGCGCTGTCAAAGAAGGTATTGTGGCTCTTGAAGCCATTAGCATTGAAGGACCCTGGTGAGTTTGCAGTACCTGGAAACCTTGGCAGTCTTGGCTTTGGCTTCTAGACCTGAGGCCTATGCTCAACATGATAATCAAATTGAGGTCCAGAGGCAGTAGGCGGAGGTACCAGAATGGGCCATCGGACAGTGGTTAGCTGACCATGACTGTATGCTTGCTCAATTGTATGGGGCCTTGGTGGCGGAACAGGAGCAGGGGCAACAGCTGAGGCTTTAGGCTGCACAACAGGTGCTTCAGGAGCAGTTGCCTCATTAGCTTCAGGCACACTGGTAGGTGCAGGCTCCATATTAGCGTCAGCCATGACTACGTCATTGGCTTCATTGGCGTTGGTGGTGGCAGCTTCAACATTGTCAACCTCCTCTTGATGAACAGGAGGGTCGGGCACGGGCACGTTCACATCAGGAACAGCTTCTTCATTAACGAGGGGAGTAGGGATACGTACGTCTTCTTGATTGTCCTCGGCTAATGCAGCCGGAATGTCTTCAGCAGCTTGGGCTTCAGACTCGGAGACATTCACAGTTGGAGTGGGTTCAGAAAATACTTGATGTGCAACAGGCTGGCGTTGCACTTCTCCTTCTGGAACGCTCGATAGAGGGACTTGAGGCCTTTGTCCTTTGCACAGCCTGCGAAATGCTGGCAACGCCTTAGGAGATGGAGTTGGCTGGGTCTCAAAGTCTTCATCTTCTTCTTGCACGGGAGGTGTAACTTGTTGTTGTTGTTGGGGAGTACTGGGGGAGTCTTGTTGTTGTGGGTGATCAGCCCACGATGCATCCTGAGCAATTGGCGTCAGAGGACGACCAATGCTGATGAGTTCGCTGTTCGTAAGAACAGGCGATGATACCATGTTGTGTTCAGTCTGAGGAAGAACTTCATCATCTTCAACATTGTCATCATGACCAATGTTTTCAACAGCGGTGGGTTCAGCTGCTGGAATGTCTTCAGCTTCATGATCCACTGTGGAAGTAGGCTCATGAACTATCATCCTTCTTTCTTAATGTTCTGACGTAGGGCGAACCACTAAAATGGGTGCAACAACTAAGGGCTCTGTGGGAGCAGCCCTAGTCTTCTTGGTCTTGCGCTTCTTCTTGGAGGGAGCGACATCAGAGGCTTCAGTATTCTTCCTCTTTCTGGCTTTAGCCTCGGCAGCCCTCGTCTTCTTCTGTTCTGAAGCGGTAGTGGTGACCTTTGGCTTCGAGCCAGTCATGCTGCTTGGGAAGATAATGTGAGGGGCTTCTTAGCTTGAAGGTGCAGGCTAGTCAGCAGGAAGCTTCTTCTTTTTCTTTGCAGCCATTCTGGGGTCAATGCCAGGATGGCCAAGTGACTTGCGCTTCTCAGCCTCATTGTAGGCAAGCACACACTTATCAGCCAAACTCTTCATGCGCTCACGAGAGCCCTGAGCTTCTTCACGCTTCTTAAGAAAAGCTTCTTTAAACTCATGCAGCATGACCTTGAAGTTTCTGACGTCTTGAACACTTAGCTTGGCCACATGCTTCTTGAATTGAGCCTTCCCATAATCAATCTTGTTCTTCAGCTCAACGATGCGCTGAGCGAGAGCTAGCTCAGAAGCAATGGCGCCATTGAAGGCGACGCTGAGGCCAATGGGAAGCTGCAAATCTTCAAAGCTGAGATTGGGGGTGTCGAACCACTCATCAATGAAGTTGTGGATGATTGCCACATCAAAGAGAGGCAAGTTGTTGAAGATTTCTACTTCTTCCTTGCTCTTTATCAGTTGCTCAAGGGCATCATTAGCAAGATCTTCATCACTGGACAGATCAATGGGTTCTTCACGCAGAATGGCAGCAGGAGTCAAGGTTTGATCAGTATGCCTGACAATTTGCCTTTTCTTCTCCGTTCTCTTGGAGATACGGGATTGATCTTCAGACTGCACACTGTCTTTAGGAGGTGCAGTGGCCAGTGGCTTCGCACGTGAAGCTTTTGAAGGTGCTGATTTAGAAGCCTTTTGCTTCTTTTGCTTCTGCGGCTTTGGAGGAGGAGTTGGGGCTTCATCAGTGTCAACATCATTGTCAGAATGATCTACCCTGGCACCTTGGACCAAGATATAAGTGATGAGGCCATCGAGATTGGAGCAGGGGCCGATGACATTGGGTTCTGCATCACGGGAGCCGTCAGCACGGGGAGCAGAGGGACCAGGATTGAAGTCCAATCCCAATGACTTCTTGTTCTTCTTGGCCGAAGCCTGGGCGAGCTGAAGGTTGCGCTTGAAGAGAGCATCGTCACGACACCAGAGTAATGAAGTGGGATCGGCGTTCTTAGGCTGAGGTCCACGGACCATGCAAGGATAGAAGCCTTGCGCAATAGCTTCAGCTCTGTTCTTGGGTTGAAGTCCTCGATAGAGAATATCACCCCAAGGCCTCTTGATAGCATTCTTCTCTGCATATTCCTTGGTCACAAACTTGTTTGAACCATTTTTCAGCCCAATAGCGTCGAATCCATTGGATTCGTGTCTTGCACTGATGATAAGTTTCTTCAGGATCTGTCTTGTAGAGCTCTGCAAGGTCATCAGGCAGATCTTTGGATGTTCCTTCTCTGCGCTGTCTGCCACCCTTCCTTACTGATTTTTCTGCAGCCATGAACTTCAAACTGAATGGCTTCAAGATGTTCAATGGCTTCAGAGACTTACGCTTGCTGGTCAAGCAGGAACTGGCTTCAGGAGAATCAATGTGATGCTGTAAGTATTCTGCAAACGAATGCAGACTATGAGAACCAAGGGATTCTCCCACGGACATGTACCTGTGACAGCATTAGAGATGCGAGGGAAGGGGAAGAGGTCATATGCATTCTCAGAAGATTTTGAAGATAAATCAGTTTGAAGACATTGACCTCATGATGCGAAGACATTCACTTATATAGGTGAGTTGGTTCCAGATTTGTACCAATCCGTGAATAAGTACAAGTGAGGAATCAAACTAGACAGGAAATCTAAGTGAATAGACTAGGCAGTATGAGATGCAGACAGAATAGATCTAACATTGAATAGGCAGAAACCACTTTCGGTAAACAGGATGAATCTTGAAGATCAAAAAGGTGGTAAAAATAGAGTTATAATTACCGCACGAAGAACTGCTAGATGGGATGAATAGGAGACCGAGCAGTTCAGCCCACCGTGCCCTAACTTGGCGAGGGAGGACACCTACGGCGACGGCGGAGAGGACGATGTCCGCGGCCGGCGTGAGGACGGCGTCGGAGAAGTCGCGGCAGCTAAGCGCTTCGTCGCCGGCGTCGTCGAGAGCTAGCAGTGGCGCTAGGGTTTTGATGGAGGTGGAGAGGTGGAAGAAGGATTTCTTTACCGCAGGGGACAAGTATTTATAAGTAGGTGAGCGGCACAACGCAATTACGCTGGTGCCCCTGGCGGTTCACATCTGAGGGGCACGTTGCAAGCATGCAACATACTCAGAGTTGTCCCACGTTCCCACGCCCGCCAGGAATGTCGGAGAGTTGTTCCGGCTTCTCCGGATTTCAACAATAAAGATAAGTCATTTAAAACAGATTTAATGTTTGTCTCTTTGCCTTCTGCTGACTAGGATGCAGAGAAGACATTTGACAATTTCAACAGAATGCATATGATTTGGATAGATAGAGTTTGAGATAGAAAGCATAGAGAGGTTAGAGTCCGATCACATTCACTTAGTTCAAAAGATCCAACTTGAAGACATAGCTATAAGTGAATGCTGTAGAGGACAGAACACTTGTGTGTGTATATATATATATATATATATATATATATATATATATATATATATATCAGAAAGCAATCAAATCATCATAGTGCAGAAAATCATGAAGATAAATTGAAACTGAAGACAAACCAAATGCGAAGTCATTGCAATATAACGCCATGAGTGAAATACTTCAAACAGAGAAATTTGGTGGTGGCGTTACCCACCGTATAGGAAGTATTAGATCCAGACACGGCGCACAATTATCGTGACGCTCCGAAGTCAAATTCCATGTTAATGTGTTCACACTCAGAGTGTAAGTCTTCATTGATTGAATATATACATTACTTTGTGTGTTGCACATCTAAGTCATCAACATGCATAAGTGTTAGGATGTGTGCCTGATCACAGGACATTAGAGGATTCCAAGATATTTAGCTCACACCGTAACTTGCAAAACCTTTTCTCATCCAAGGGCTTTGTGAAGATATCTGCCAGTTGCTCTTCAGTGTTGACGTGAATGATGTCGATATCTTTCTTCATGACATGATCTCTGAGAAAGTGATGACGAATTTCAATGTGCTTTGTCTTCGAGTGCTGTACTGGATTGTTGGCTATCTTGATGGCACTTTCGTTGTCGCAGAAAAGAGGTACTTGTTTCAGGTTGATGCCATAGTCCTTGAGAGTTTGCTTCATCCATAGAAGCTGAGCACAACAAGATCCAGCAGCAATGTATTCAGATTCAGCAGTTGAGAGTGATACACAGTTCTGCTTCTTTGAAGACCAACAGACAAGTGATCGACCAAGAAAGTGACATGTGCCTGATGTAGACTTGTGATCCACCTTGTCACCAGCATAATCAGCATCCGAGAATCCCACAAAAATCAAATTTTGAGCCCTTGGGATACCATAATCCGATTGTTGGGGTGTAAGCCAAATATCGAAGAATTCGCTTCACAGCTAAGTGATGCGATTCCTTTGGTGCCGCTTGGAATCGAGCACACATGCAAACACTATGCATAATATCTGGCCTAGATGCATATAGATAAAGTAAAGAACCAATCATGGAGCGGTATACCTTTTGATCGAACTTTTTACCATTGTCGTCGGGACCAAGATGGTGTTTGGCTAGCATTGGCGTCGTGTAGCCTTTGCAGTCTTCCATTCCAAACTTCTTCAGACAATCTTTGAGGTATTTCTCTTGAGATATGAAGATGCCATTTCTTTGCTGACGAATTTGAAGACCGAGGAAGAACTTCAGTTCTCCCATCATGGACATCTGATATTGCTCTTGCATCATGTATCCAAACTCATAAGTATACTTCTGGTTGGTGCAGCCGAAGATAATGTCATCCACATATATTTGGCACACAAACAGTTCGCCATCATATGTCTTCGTGAAGAGTGTGGGATCGAGGGATCCCAGTTTGAAGCCTTTGCTCTTCAGGAAGTCTTTGATCGTATCATACCATGCACGAGGAGCTTGTTTGAGGCCATACAGTGCTTTGTTTAACTTGTACACCATATCAGGATGTTTTGGATCTTCAAAGCCAGGTGGTTGAGCGACATACACTTCTTCTTCAATCTTGCCATTGAGAAATGCACTCTTCACATCCATTTGATATAGCAAGATGTTGTGATGATTAGCGTAGGCTAGCAGTATGCGAATAGCTTCAAGCCTAGCAACAGGAGCAAATGTTTCATCGAAGTCAATTCCTTCAACTTGAGTATATCCTTGAGCCACAAGACGTGCTTTGTTTCTGACGACTTGACCATGCTCATCTTGCTTGTTTCGATATATCCATTTTGTTCTAATAATGTTATGCTTGCGAGGGTCAGGTCGCTTGACAAGTTCCCAAACATTATTCAGCTTGAACTGTTGAAGTTCTTCTTGCATGGCTTGAATCCATTCAGGTTCCATAAAAGCTTCAGCAACTTTCTTGGGTTCTGATATTGACACAAATGAAAAGTGCCCACAGAAGTTTGCTAGCTGTGTTGCTCTTGAGAAAGTGAGTGGACCAGGTGCATTGATGTTGTCAATTATCTTCTCTATTTGAACTTCATTTGCAACACGAGGATGAACTGGACGAAGACTTTGCTCTTGCTGATCATTGTCATCATTGGGAGGATTGTCTTCGGTCTGAGCATTGTCTTCAGGTTGGCTAGGTGCAGAAATGATAAGTTCCCCTTCAGGCTGTGCTTCACAAGGCATGATTTCACCCGTTCCCATCAACTTGATAGATTCGCTTGGACAAGCTTTGTCTAGTGTACTTGGCAGAATCTCTCTCTGTGAACCATTGGTTTCATCGAATCTCACATCCACAGTTTCAACGATTTTGTAGAGATAGAGGTTGAAGACTCTGTAGGAGTGTGAGTCCTTTCCATAGCCAAGCATGAAGCCTTCGTGAGCCTTAGGTGCAAATTTTGACTTGTGATGGGGATCCTTGATCCAACATCTAGCTCCAAATACTCTGAAGTAACTGACGTTTGGCTTCTTGCCAGTAAGGAGCTCATAGGATGTTTTGTTCAGAAGCTTATGGATGTACACACTGTTGATGATGTGACAGGCTGTATCAATGGCTTCAGGCCAGAACTTTCTTGGTGTCTTGTATTCATCTAGCATTGTTCGAGCCATCTCAATGAGGGTTCTGTTTTTGCGCTCAATGATGCCATTTTGCTGAGGTGTGTATGGAGCAGAGAACTCATGAGTGATTCCCATTGTATCCAGATACAGATCAAGTCATGTGTTCTTGAATTCAGTGCCATTGTCACTTTTGATATGCTTGATCTTCACGCCATAATTGTTCATTGCTCGATTGGCGAAGCATCTGAAGACATCTTGAACTTCAGTCTTGTAAAGAATTATATGAACCCATGTGTATCTTGAGTAGTCATCAACAATGACGAAGCCATAGAGACAAGCAGTTGTTGTGAGGGTGGAATAGTGAGTAGGTCCGAATAAGTCCATGTGTAACAGCTCGAACGGTTGAGATGTTGTCATGATTGTCTTCGAGGGGTGCTTTGCCCTTGTCATCTTTCTAGCTTCGCAGGCACCGCACAAATGATCCTTCTTAAACTTGACATCCTCGATGCCAATGACATGCTTCTTCTTGACGAGTGAGTGTAATTCCTCATGCCAGCATGTCCTAGCCTTCGATGCCAGAGCCAGCATTCTGAAGCTTTTGTGAGAAGACATACGGCAAGCTGTGGACCTGCTGAGAAATCTACCCTGTATAGATCATCTTTTCGATACCCTTCAAAGACTAGACACTTGTCAGATTCCATTAGTACAAGGCAGCGATATTTTCCGAATAGCACAATCATGTTCAAGTCACAAAGCATTGAGACAGACATTAAGTTGAAACCAAGGGATTCAACAAGCATCACTTTATCCATTTGTTGATCCTTTGAGATTGCAACTCTACCTAGACCCAATACCTTGCTTTTACTAGTGTAAGCAAACGTGATGTGACTCTTGTCGGATGGACGTAAGGTTGAGTCCATGAGAAGACTTCGATCACCAGTCATATGATTTGTGCATCCACTGTCCATAATCCATTCTGAAGCTTTTGGTGATGTACCCTACAGTGCAGTTAGGAGGATAGGCTTCACAAGAGTGTTGTGAAGCATAAGCATTTGGCATATATAGGGATTGTCACAGTTTTGATCAGGGTTGGGACATATAGTATGACTGGTAAACAATGCAGATGTGAAGTATATAGAATGATGTTTTATCATGCGTCCTTAATGTGTTTTAGGTCCCCAGCAATAGCATTGGACGCCTTTGATTTCAGGCTGGAGACCCTTTTCTGCAAAAGAGAGTTAATTCTTCTTTGCCACCCACATTTTCAGGGGTGGCTTAGAAGCAATGAGTCTAAGTGCAGCATCTGAGAATTTCGGCTTTGGAGCCCTAGAAAATAGCCTTGCAGGAGAAGAATGATACTCATATGAATAAGCAGAAAAGTTCTTAGATCTATGAACATAGCGATTCGAAGACACACGCTCATATTCATAAGTCTGAGTATGACTTCCCTGCAAAACATTGGCGTTAGGGTGACTCATGTGAGTCCTGTATCTGTATGAAGCCTTTGGGCCAAATGAAGCTATAGGTCTGGGGTTTGTCTTCTTCTTTGGTGGTGTCATGACGACATTCACAGAAGATTCTCAAGGTACTGCTTAGGTACCCAGATCTTCTTCATAGGTGGTCCATTCCTGCAGTTAGTACCAATGTACCTGGCAAACACTTCACCATTCTGATTCTTGAACAGCTTATAGTTTGCATCAAAGGATTCATCAATGATAATAGGATTAGCACAGGTAAAGCCAGATAAAGTGGATGGATCTACTAAAGGTTCCTTTGCAGCAACCCATGTGGTTTTGGGGTACTGCTCAGGCTTCCAGTACGAGCCATCAACATTCATTTTCCTCTCGAACCCAACACCCTCTTTCCTAGGGTTTCGGTTCAGAATCTGCTTTTTGAGCACATCGCAAAGTGTCTGATGCCCTTTCAGACTCTTATACATCCCTGTTTCAAGCAATGTCTTCAACATAGCATTTTCATCAGCAAATAGTAGTGGTATCCTCCGCAGAGGGGTTAGTAACCACATCAGTAGGTGAAGACAATGAAACAGTAGCAGCAGTGGAACATTCAGCAACAGATGTAGCGTTATCACGCTCAATGCATTTTAGACATGGTGGTTCAAATTCTTTCTGAGCGGGACTGATCTGTTGAGCGTGAAGTGACTCATTCACTTTTTGAAGATCTTCATGAGTCGCTCTCAATTTCTCAAGCTCTTGCTTCCTTTGAAGATAATCATAGGAGAGCCTTTCATAGGTAGTTGAGAGCGTTTCATGACGACTTTCAAGTTCTTGATACTTAGCATGAAGATTTTTTATATCTTCAACTAAGGACTGTGAACGGGTCATTTCAGCGTCCAACAGGTCATCGCTTTTGTCTAACAGTTTTTGAGTATGTTCCATAGCCTTTTGTTGTTCAGTTGCAATTTTAGCAAGTGTTTTGTTGCTGGGTTTGGATTCACAATCAGAGTCATCTTCACTTGATGTTTGGAAGTAAGCATCACGTGATTTTACCTTGGCACCACGTGCCATGAAGCAGTAGGTGGGAGTAGGATCGTCTTCGTCATTAGCTTCAGCGTTGGTGTGGAAGTCATTGTCTTCAGTGTTGAAGATGGACTTGGCAACATAGGCTGTGGCTAGAGCCAGACTTGCAACGCCAGGGTTGGACTCCTCTCCAGACTCCACCTCCGCCTCCTCAGAAGCAGATTCCTCCTCTGAATCCATTTCCTTGCCAACAAAAGCACGAGCCTTGCCAGATGAGCTCTTCTTGTATGATGAAGATTTGATAGAAGACTTAGAAGAAGACTTTGAAGATTTCTTCTTCTTCTTGTCATCAGAATCATATTCCTTGCTCTTCTTCTTCTTCTTCTTCTTCCCATTGTCCCACTGTGGACACTCAGATATGTAGTGACCAGGTTTCTTGCACTTGTGGCAGGTTCTCTTCTTGTGATCATGGGTGGAAGCTTCATCATTCCTTGAGCTGGATCGTGAAGACTTTCTGAAGCCTTTCTTCTTAGTGAATTTCTGGAACTTCTTCACAAGCATAGCAAGTTCCCTTCCAATGTATTCAGGATCTTCAGAACTGCAGTCAGATTCTTCTTCAGATGAGGAAACAACTTTTGCCTTCAAAGCGCGAGTTCGGCCATAGTTTGGGCCATAGATATCTCTTTTCTCAGATAGCTGGAACTCATGTGTGTTGAGCCTCTCAAGTATATCAGACGCATTGAGTGTCTTGAAGTCAGGACGTTCTTGTATCATGAGGGCAAGGGTGTCAAAGGAGCTGTCAAGTGATCTCAGCAATGTCTTGACGATTTCATGCTTGGTAATCTCAGTTGCGCCAAGAGCTTGAAGTTCATTTGTGATGTCAGTGAGGCGATCAAACGTGAGCTGGACATTTTCATTGTCGTTTCTCTTGAAGCGGTTGAAGAGGTTGCGAAGAACACTGATTCTTTGATCTCTCTGGGTTGATACGCCTTCGTTGACCTTGGATAGCCAGTCCCAGACTAGCTTTGATGATTCTAGAGCACTCACATGACCATATTGTCCTTTGGTCAGATGACCACAGATGATGTTCTTTGCAGTAGAATCCAGTTGAATGAACTTCTTGACATCAGTAGGGGTGATACCTTCACCAGTTTTGGGAACACCATTTTTGACGACATACCAGAGGTCGACATCAATGGCTTCAAGATGCATCCGCATCTTATTCTTCCAGTAGGGATATTCAGGTCCATCGAACACGGGGCAAGCAGCGGAGCAGTCGACATAGCTAAAACTCCAGGTGGTTAAACCGAATCACACAGAACAAGTGAGTACCTTGCTCTGATACCAATTGAAAGTGCTAGTATCGACTAGAGGGGGGGTGAATAGGCAATTTTTATGAATGTCTTCAAAACTTGGAAGTTTCGAAGACAAACAGTAGAAATGACCTAGTTGATATGCAGCGGAAGATAAACTACCATAAGCAAGCCATAGTCAAGTATGCAATGATATGAAGGTACAGGACTAATAGCAGCTAAGGAGTAAGGATCAGGATGGAAGATAGTATGAAGCCAATCAACAGTAGTAGTTAAGCAATGAAGTCAAACAGGTATGGCAGACCGTCAATGACTTCATGAAGACAAACTTAAGTAAAGGATGGAAAGGATAGAACCAGTTGCTTGTTGAAGACACATGATTTATTGGATCAGTTCCAGTTGTTGTGACAACTGTACGTCTGGTTAGGGAGGCTGAGATTTAACTCAGAAGACCGTGTCTTCACCTTATTCCCCTTGAGCTAAGGACACCCAGTCCTCGCCCAATCACTCTGGTAAGTCTTCAAGGTAGACTTCCAAACCTTCACAGACTTCGTTCACCGGCAATCCACAATGACTCTTGGATGCTTAGAACGCGACGCCTAACCGGCTGGAGGATTCACAGTCCTCAAGTGTAATAAGTCTTCAGGTCACACAGACAGAAAGACTTCAGTGATGCCTAACACTCTTTGGCTCTGGGTGTTTGGGCTTTGTCCTCGCAAGGATCTCTCTCTCTCAAATGCTTCGAGGTGGGTTGCTCTCAAACGACAAAAGCCGTGCACTAACTCTGAGCAACCACCAATTTATGGTGTAGGGGGTGGGCTATTTATAGCCACAAGGCAACCCGACCTGATTTGTCCGAAATGACCCCGGGTCACTAAGGAACTGACACGTGTTCCAACGGTCAGATTTCAAACACACGCGGCAAGTTTACTTGGGCTACAAGCAAAGCTGACTCATCCAGCTCTGGATAAGATTTGCTCTCATTGTCTTCGCTCGAAGACATAGGATTTGGGTTGAGCATCACTTCAGTCACTCTGACTTAGTTCACTTGGACCCCACTTAACAGTACGGTGGTTCCTATGACTCAACAAAGAAGAAAAGGAAACAACGAAACCACACAGTCTTCGCGCTCCATAGTCTTCACGTAATGTCTTCTCATGTCATAGTCTTCAATATGAATATCTTCTCATACCACCATTGTCTTCAATGTCTTCATACATTTTTAGGGGTCATCTCCGGTAGGTAAACCGAATCAATGAGGGACACTACCTGCGTTATCCTGCAATTCTCACAAACGCATTAGTCCCTCAACCAACTTTGTCGTCAATACTCCAAAACCAACTAGGGGTGGCACTAGATGCACTTACAGTTATATTAATTCTATCTTACTTTAGATTTTGCCAAGGAAATTGCATGCATTGTATATTTCACTATATAGTTTGACACACACACAAAATTGAACGGCTCCTTATCGCCCGCAGCTAGAATCACTATATAATTTACAACGATAAAAACTTTAGCCACCTAAATAAATTAAATCAACCATGGATTCTCTGATTAATTTCATCTCAGCTAGTATTTTCATTAATTCATGGATCGTAGTCATTCTCTCCCCTCGTATTTCATCAACCACCGACACAGCTAGATTAATTGATCAGAAGGCCGGACAACCACATCCTACTCTTCTCCGCTAATTCACTAGCTACTGATCGTGCCACTTTTTTTGCGAAAAGATTATGCCACTAAGTAGCAACTTATCTATCACAAGACCTAGCTTGCCCCAGGATGATGAATCAAGAAGATGCTTACATATTCTGTTGTTCAAGATTGCATGTCAGGATCGGGGGTGTTGTTACTCCTGTCCGACGAACATGAAATCATTCGAGCCGCCGTTGGAGGAGGAAGCATCAGTGAGGACTCCGCGGGAGGATGCTAAGCGAGTCGGGCGTGATGTACGCCTAGGTTATTTTTGAGGGACTGGTTTGCGGCTAGATCGATCGCTCATGTCGTTGTGTGTGGGCCTACGCGTGGGAAACGACAATTCCACTAATTCAGGCTATCGCAGATTTACCTGCCCATTACTACACCTAACGTACAGGCATGTTGCACCTAAATTAGCGCAGGGTCAATTTTTTCAAGGGCCTAATACACAGATCACACATACGCGGGGCCCCTATGTTTCGGGGGGCCCGGGGCGGCCGCCCCCCTACCCCCCCATCAGGGCTGGGCCTGCTAACTGATTTGGTTAACGCCATGTTAGACACATCGGGTCTTTCCAAGGAATGGTGGGGGAGGCGCTAATTGTTGGGGAACGTTGCAGAAAATTAAAATTTTTCCTACGGCTTCACCAAGATCCATCTATGAGTTCATCTAAGCAACGAGTCATGGGAGAGAGCTTGCATCTACATACCACTTGTAGATCGCGTGCGGAAGCTTGCAAGGTGATGATGGAGTCGTACTCGAACGTGATTCAGATCACCGATGCCAAGTGCTGAACGGACAGCACCTCCGTGTTCAACACACGTACGGGACGAGCGACGTCTCCTCCTTCTTGATCCAGCAAGGGGGAAGGAGAGGTTGAGGAAGACAGCTCCACCGGCAGCACGACGGCGTGGTGATGGTGGAGAAGCAGTACTCCGACAGGGCTTCGCCGAGCACACAACGAAGGAGGAGAGGTGTTGGGGAGGGAGAAGGAGGCAACCAAAGGCCAAGGACTCAGGGTGTGAAGTCCCTCCTCTCCCCCACTATATATAGGAGGGCCAAGGGGGGGGTGGCCGGCCCTAGGAGATCCAATCTCCTAGGGGGGCGGCGGCCAAGGGGGGTTTCCCTCCCCCCCAAGGCACCTAGGAGGTGCCTTCCCCTCCTAGGACTCTTGCCCCCTTGAACCCTAGGCGCATGGGCCTATGTGGGGCTGGTGCCCTTGGCCCATGCAGGCCAAGGCGCACCCCCTACAGCCCATGTGGCCCTCCGGGGCAGGTGGCCCCACCCGGTGGGCCCCCGGGACCCCTCCGGTGGTCCCGGTACAATACCGATAACCCCGAAACTTGTCCCGATGCCCGAAACAGGACTTCCCATATATAAATCTTTACCTCCGGACCATTCCGGAACTCCTCGTGACGTCCGGGATCTCATCCGGGACTCCGAACATCATTCGGTAGTCACATACTTGACTTCCTACTAACCCTAGCGTCACCGAACCTTAAGTGTGTAGACCCTACGGGTTCGGGAGACACGCAGACATGACCGAGACGACTCTCGGGCAATAACCAACAGCGGGGTCTGGATATCCATGTTGGCTCCCACATGCTCCTCGATGATTTCATCGGTTGAACCACGATGTCGAGGATTCGATCAAACCCTGTATACAATTCCCTTTGTCAATCGGTACGTTACTTGCCCGAGACTCGATCGTCGGTATCCCAATACCTTGTTCAGTCTCGTTACCCGGCAAGTCACTTTACTCGTACCGTAATGCATGATCCCGTGGCCAACACCTTGGTCACATTGAGCTCATTATGATGATGCATTACCGAGTGGGCCCAGAGATACCTCTCCGTTATACGGAGTGACAAATCCCAGTCTCGATCCGTGTCAACCCAACAGATACTTTCGGAGATACCTGTAATGCACCTTTATAGTCACCCAGTTACGTTGTGACGTTTGATACACCCAAGGCACTCCTACGGTAACCGGGAGTTACACGATCTCATGGTCGAAGGAATAGATACTTGACATTGGCAAAGCTTCTAGCAAACGAACTATACGATCTTTTATGCTATGCTTATGATTGGGTCTTGTCCATCACATCATTCTCCTAATGATGTGATCCCGTTATCAACGACATCCTATGTCCATAGTCAGGAAACCATGACTATCTATTGATCATAACGAGCTAGTCAACTAGAGGCTCACTAGGGACTCATTGGGTCTAAGTGTTCACACGTGTATTACGATTTCCGGATAATACAGTTATAGCATGAACAAAAGACAATTATCATGAACATTGAAATATAATAATCCTTTTATTATTGCCTCTAGGGCATATTTCCAACAGTCTCCCACTTGCACTAGAGTCACCAATCTAGTTACATTGTGATGAATCGAACACCCATAGAGTTCTGGTGTTGATCATGTTTTGCACGCGAGAGAGGTTTAGTCAACGGATCTGCGACATTCAGATCCGTGTGCACTTTGCAAATCTCTATGTCTCCATCTTGAACATTTTCACGGATGGAGTTGAAACGACGCTTGATGTGCCTGGTCTTCTTGTGAAACCTGGGCTCCTTGGCAAGGGCAATAGCTCCAGTGTTGTCACAGAAGAGTTTGATCGGCCCCGACGCATTGGGTATGACTCCTAGGTCGGTGATGAACTCCTTCATCCAAATCGCTTCATGCGCTGCCTCCGAGGCTGCCATGTACTCCGCTTCACATGTAGATCCCGCCACGACGCTCTGCTTGCAGCTGCACCAGCTTACTGCTCCACCATTCAACATATACACGTATCCGGTTTGTGACTTAGAGTCATCCAGATCTGAGTCGAAGCTAGCGTCGACGTAACCCTTTACGACGAGCTCTTCATCTCCTCCATAAACGAGAAACATGTCCTTTGTCCTTTTCAGGTACTTCAGGATATTCTTGACCGCTGTCCAGTGTTCCTTGCCGGGGTTACTTTGGTATCTTGCAACCAAACTTACGGCAAGGTTTACATCGGGTCTGGTACACAGCATGGCATACATAATAGATCCTATGGCTGAAGCATAGGGGATGACACTCATCTCTTCTTTATCTTTTGCCGTGGTCGGTGACTGAGCCAAGCTCAATCTCACACCTTGTAACATAGGCAAGAACCCCTTCTTGGACTGATCCATTTTGAACCTCTTCAAAATCTTATCAAGGTATGTGCTTTGTGAAAGACCTATGAGGCGTCTCGATCTATCTCTATAGATCTTGATGCCTAATATATAAGCAGCTTCTCCAAGGTCCTTCATTGAAAAACACTTGTTCAAGTAGGCCTTAATGCTGTCCAGGAGTTTCGTATCATTTCCCATCAAGAGTATGTCATCTACATATAATAGGAGAAATGCTACAGAGCTCCCACTCACTTTCTTGTAAACGCAGGCTTCTCCATAAGTCTGCGTAAACCCAAACGCTTTGATCATCTCATCAAAGCGAATGTTCCAACTCCGAGATGCTTGCACCAGTCCATAAATGGATCGCTGGAGCTTGCATACTTTGTTAGCGTTCTGAGGAACGACAAAACCTTCCGGCTGCATCATATACAGCTCTTCCTTAAGATGTCCATTAAGGAATGCTGTTTTGACGTCCATCTGCCATATCTCATAATCATAGTATGCGGCAATTGCTAACATGATTCGGACGGACTTAAGCTTCGCCACGGGAGAGAATGTCTCGTCGTAGTCAATCCCTTGAACTTGTCGATAACCCTTAGCGACAAGTCGAGCTTTATAGATGGTAACATTACCATCCGCGTCCGTCTTCTTCTTAAAAATCCATTTATTTTCTATCGCTCGCCGATCATCGGGCAAGTCTGTCAAAGTCCATACTTTGTTTTCATACATGGATCCTATCTCGGATTTCATGGCCTCAAGCCATTTGTTGGAATCCGGGCCCGCCATTGCTTCTTCATAGTTCGAAGGTTCATTGTTGTCCAGCAACATGATTTCCATGACAGGGTTGCCGTACCACTCTGGTGCAGAACGTGTCCTTGTGGACCTTCGAAATTCAGTAGCAACTAGATCTGAAGTACCTTGATCATCATCAACATTTTCCTCTTCAGTTGGTGTGGGCATTACAGGAATGGTTTCCTGCGCTGCACCACTTTCCCGTTCGAGAGGTAGTACTTCATCGAGTTCTACTTTCCTCCCACTTACTTCTTTCGAGAGAAACTCTTTCTCCAGAAAGCATCCGTTCTTGGCAACAAAGATCTTGCCTTCGGATCTTAAGTAGAAGGTATACCCGACAGTTTCCTTAGGGTATCCTATGAATACGCATTTTTCCGACTTGGGTTCGAGCTTTTCAGGTTGAAGTTTCTTGACATAAGCATCGCATCCCCAAACTTTTAGAAACGACAGCTTAGGTTTCTTCCCAAACCATAATTCATACGGTGTCGTCTCAACGGATTTAGACGGTGCCCTATTTAAAGTGAATGTAGCTGTCTCTAGAGCGTATCCCCAAAATGATAGCGGTAAATCGGTAAGAGACATCATAGACCGCACCATATCCAATAGAGTGCGATTACGACGTTCGGACACACCGTTTCGCTGAGGTGTTCCAGGCGGCGTGAGTTGTGAAACGATTCCACATTTTCTTAAGTGTGTACCAAATTCGTGACTTAAGTATTCGCCCCCACGATCTGATCGTAGGAACTTTATCTTACGGTCATGTTGATTCTCTACCTCACTCTGAAATTCCTTGAACTTTTCAAAGGTCTCAGACTTGTGTTTCATTAAGTAGACATACCCATATCTACTCAAGTCGTCAGTGAGAGTGAGAACATAACGATATCCTCCGCGAGCCTCAACGCTCATTGGACCGCACACATCGGTATGTATGATTTCCAACAAGTTGGTTGCTCGCTCCATTGTTCCGGAGAACGGAGTCTTGGTCATTTTGCCTAAGAGGCAAGGTTCGCATGTGTCAAATGATTCATAATCAAGAGACTCTAAAAGTCCATCAGCATGGAGCTTCTTCATGCGCTTGACACCAATGTGACCAAGGCGGCAGTGCCACAAGTATGTGGGACTATCGTTATCAACTTTACATCTTTTGGCATCCACACTATGAACATGTGTAATATTACGCTCGAGATTCATCAAGAATAAACCATTGACCATCGGAGCATGACCATAAAACATATCTCTCATATAAATCGAACAACCATTATTCTCAGACTTAAATGAGTAGCCATCTCGTATTAAACGAGATCCAGATACAATGTTCATGCTCAAACTTGGCACTAAATAACAATTATTGAGGTTTAAAACTAATCCCGTAGGTAAATGTAGAGGCAGCGTGCCGACGGCGATCACATCGACCCTGGAGCCATTCCCGACGCGCATCGTCACCTCGTCCTTCGCCAGTCTCCGTTTATTCCGCAGCTCCTGCTGTGAGTTACATATGTGAGCAACGGCACCGGTATCAAATACCCAGGAGTTACTTCGAGTACTGGTAAGGTACACATCAATTACATGTATATCAAATATACCTTTGGTGTTGCCGGCCTTCTTATCCGCTAAGTATTTGGGGCAGTTCCGCTTCCAGTGCCCCTTCCCCTTGCAATAAAAGCACTCAGTCTCAGGCTTGGGTCCATTCTTTGACTTCTTCCCGGCAACAGGCTTACCGGGCGCGGCAACATCTTTGCCGTCCTTCTTGAAGTTCTTCTTACCCTTGCCCTTCTTGAACTTAGTGGTCTTATTGACCATCAACACTTGATGTTCTTTCTTGATTTCAGCCTCTGCTGACTTCAGCATCGAGAACACTTCAGGAATGGTCTTTACCATCCCCTGCATGTTGTAGTTCATCACAAAGCTCTTGTAGCTTGGTGGGAGCGACTGGAGGATTCTGTCAATGACCGCCTCATCTGGGAGGTTAATGTTCAACTGGGTCATACGTGCGTGCAACCCAGACATCTTCAGGATGTGTTCACTGACAGAACTGTTCTCCTCCATCTTACAACTGTAGAACTTGTCGGAGACATCATATCTCTCGACCCGGGCATGAGCTTGGAAAACTAGTTTCAGCTCTTCGAACATCTCATATGCTCCGTGATGCTCAAAACGCTTTTGGAGCCCCGGTTCTAAGCTGTAAAGCATGCCGCACTGAACGAGGGAGTAATCATCAGCACGAGTTTGCCAAGCGTTCATAACGTCTTGGTTCTCTGGGACGGGAGCGGTACCTAGCGGTCCTTCTAGGACATATTGCTTCCTGGCAGCTATGAGGATGATCCTCAGGTTTCGGACCCAGTCCGTATAGTTGCTGCCATCATCTTTCAGCTTGGTTTTCTCTAGGAACGCGTTGAAGTTCATGTTGACATGAGCGTTGGCCATTGATCTACAATACATATTTGCAAAGGTTTTAGACTAAGTTCATGATAATAAAGTTCTTAATCAAAATTATGAACTCCCACTTAGATTAGACATCCCTCTAGTCATCTAAGTGTTACACGATCCGAGTCGACTAGCCCGTGTCCGATCATCACGTGAGACGGACTAGTCATCGTCGGTGAACATCTTTATGTTGATCGTATCTTCCATACGACTCGTGTTCGACCTTTCGGTCTCCGTGTTCCGAGGCCATGTCTGCACATGCTAGGCTCGTCAAGTTAACCCTAAGTGTTTTCGCTGTGTAAAACTGTCTTACACCCGTTGTATGTGAACGTAAGGATCCATCACACCCGATCATCACGTGGTGCTTAGAAACGACGAACTGTAGCAACGGTGCACAGTTAGGGGAGAACACTTCTTGAAATTTTGTAAGGGATCATCTTATTTACTACCGTCGTCCTAAGTAAACAAGATGCATAAACATAATAAACATCACATGCAATTATATGGTTGTGACATGATATGGCCAATATCATCAAGCTCCATTGATCTCCATCTTCGGGGCTCCATGATCATCTTGTCACCGGCTTGACACCATGATCTCCATCATCATGATCTCCATCATCGTGTCTTCATGAAGTTGTCACGCCAACGACTACTTCTACTTCTATGACTAACGCGTTTAGTAATGAAGTAAAGTAGTTTACATGGCGTTCTTCAATGACACGCAGGTCATACAAAAAAATAAAGACAACTCCTATGGCTCCTGCCGGTTGTCATACTCATCGACATGCAAGTCGTGAATCCTATTACAAGAACATGATCTCATACATCACAATTCAACATTCATCACAACTTCTGGCCATATCACATCACATGATCAATCGCTGCAAAAACAAGTTAGACGTTCTCTAGTTGTTGTTGCATCTTTTACGTGGCTGCGATTGGGTTCTAGCAAGAACGTTTTCTTACCTACGAATCACCACAACGTGATTTTGTCAACTTCTATTTACCCTTCATAAGGGCCTTGTTCATCGATTCCGCTCCAACTAAAGTGGGAGAGACAGACACCCGCCAGCCACCTTATGCAACTAGTGCATGTCAGTCGGTGGAACCGGTCTCACGTAAGCGTACGTGTAAGGTTGGTCCGGGCCGCTTCATCCCACAATACCGTTGAGCAAGAAAAGACTAGTAGAGGCAAGTAAGATGACAAGATCAACGCCCACAACAAATTGTGTTCTACTCGTGCATTAGAGAACTACGCATAGACCTAGCTCATGATGCCACTGTTGGGGAACGTTGCAGAAAATTAAAATTTTTCCTACGGCTTCACCAAGATCCATCTATGAGTTCATCTAAGCAACGAGTCATGGGAGAGAGCTTGCATCTACATACCACTTGTAGATCGCGTGCGGAAGCTTGCAAGGTGATGATGGAGTCGTACTCGAACGTGATTCAGATCACCAATGCCAAGTGCTGAACGGACAGCACCTCCGTGTTCAACACACGTACGGGACGAGCGACGTCTCCTCCTTCTTGATCCAGCAAGGGGGAAGGAGAGGTTGAGGAAGACAGCTCCACCGGCAGCACGACGGCGTGGTGATGGTGGAGAAGCAGTACTCCGACAGGGCTTCGCCGAGCACACAACGAAGGAGGAGAGGTGTTGGGGAGGGAGAAGGAGGCAACCAAAGGCCAAGGACTCAGGGTGTGAAGTCCCTCCTCTCCCCCACTATATATAGGAGGGCCAAGGGGGGGGTGGCCGGCCCTAGGAGATCCAATCTCCTAGGGGGGCGGCGGCCAAGGGGGGTTTCCCTCCCCCCCAAGGCACCTAGGAGGTGCCTTCCCCTCCTAGGACTCTTGCCCCCTTGAACCCTAGGCGCATGGGCCTATGTGGGGCTGGTGCCCTTGGCCCATGCAGGCCAAGGCGCACCCCCTACAGCCCATGTGGCCCTCCGGGGCAGGTGGCCCCACCCGGTGGGCCCCCGGGACCCCTCCGGTGGTCCCGGTACAATACCGATAACCCCGAAACTTGTCCCGATGCCCGAAACAGGACTTCCCATATATAAATCTTTACCTCCGGACCATTCCGGAACTCCTCGTGACGTCCGGGATCTCATCCGGGACTCCGAACATCATTCGGTAGTCACATACTTGACTTCCTACTAACCCTAGCGTCACCGAACCTTAAGTGTGTAGACCCTACGGGTTCGGGAGACACGCAGACATGACCGAGACGACTCTCGGGCAATAACCAACAGCGGGGTCTGGATATCCATGTTGGCTCCCACATGCTCCTCGATGATTTCATCGGTTGAACCACGATGTCGAGGATTCGATCAAACCCTGTATACAATTCCCTTTGTCAATCGGTACGTTACTTGCCCGAGACTCGATCGTCGGTATCCCAATACCTTGTTCAGTCTCGTTACCCGGCAAGTCACTTTACTCGTACCGTAATGCATGATCCCGTGGCCAACACCTTGGTCACATTGAGCTCATTATGATGATGCATTACCGAGTGGGCCCAGAGATACCTCTCCGTTATACGGAGTGACAAATCCCAGTCTCGATCCGTGTCAACCCAACAGATACTTTCGGAGATACCTGTAATGCACCTTTATAGTCACCCAGTTACGTTGTGACGTTTGATACACCCAAGGCACTCCTACGGTAACCGGGAGTTACACGATCTCATGGTCGAAGGAATAGATACTTGACATTGGCAAAGCTTCTAGCAAACGAACTATACGATCTTTTATGCTATGCTTATGATTGGGTCTTGTCCATCACATCATTCTCCTAATGATGTGATCCCGTTATCAACGACATCCTATGTCCATAGTCAGGAAACCATGACTATCTATTGATCATAACGAGCTAGTCAACTAGAGGCTCACTAGGGACTCATTGGGTCTAAGTGTTCACACGTGTATTACGATTTCCGGATAATACAGTTATAGCATGAACAAAAGACAATTATCATGAACATTGAAATATAATAATCCTTTTATTATTGCCTCTAGGGCATATTTCCAACACTAATGACCGCGTGTCATGTCCTAAACCGAGTTCCCACAAAGCATAAGACCATGACTCCATTTGAGGAATGGGAAAGGAAAAGGTTGAAACTCTCTTACCTACGTTCTTGGGGTTGTTTGGCGAAAGTCAATATACCAATTCCCAAGAAGCGCAAGCTTGGATCCAAAACCGTGGATTGTGTTCTTCTGGGCTATGCTTTTCATAGCATTGGCTATAGATTTTTGATAATAAAATCTGAGGTATCCGACATGCAAGTTGGTACGATTATGGAGTCTAATGATGCAACTTTCTTTGAGGACATATTTCCTATGAAAGATATGTAAAGTTCATCAAATCAGGAGATACCTATTCCATCTAGTGAGGAACTCACTGTAATTCCTGAACCCACCATTGCGATGGAACACGTTGAGAATCCTGTTGAGGGTGACAATAAAACTCCTATAAGGAGTAAGAGACAGAGGACTGCAAAGTCCTTTGGTGATGATTTCATTGTGTACCTTGTGGATGACACACCCAGGACTATTTCAGAAGCCTATGCATCTCCTGATGCTGACTACTGGAAGGAAGCTATTCGTAGCGAGATGGATTCCATCTTAGCTAACGGAACCTGGGAGATCACTGACCGTCCTTATGGGTGCAAACCTGTAGGATGTAAGTGGGTTTTTAAGAAGAAGCTTAGACCTGATGGTATGATTGAAAAGTACAAGGCACGGCTTGTGGCTAAGGGTTATACCCAGAAAGAAGGTGAAGAATTCTTTGATACTTACTCACCCGTGGCTAGACTGACCACAATTCGGGTGCTACTATCACTGGCTGCCTCACATGGTCTTCTCGTTCATCAAATGGACGTTAAGACGGCTTTCCTCAATGGAGAGTTGAAGGAGGAAATTTACATGGATCAGCGAGATGGTTTTGTAGTGCTGGTCAAGAAGGAAAGGTGTGCAAGTTATTAAAGTCTTTATATGGCCTTAAACAAGCTCCTAAGGAGTGGCATGAGAAGTTCGAAAGAACATTAACTGTTGTCGGCTTTGCAGTAAAAGATGGTGACAAGTGTGTGTACTATCGCCATGGTGGGGGCGAAGGAGTTATTCTTTGTCTGTATGTCGACGACATATTGATCTTTGGAACCAAACTTGATTTAATCAAGGAAGTTAAGGATTTCTTATCTCGCTGTTTTGAGATGAAGGATCTAGGAGTAGCTGATGTTATCTTAAACATCAAGCTGTTGAGAGATGAGAATGGTGGGATCACACTGCTTCAGTCTCACTATGTGGAAAAGGTCTTGAGTCGTTTTGGGTACAGCGACTGCACGCCTTCTCCAACTCCATATGATGCTAGTGTGTTGCTTCGAAAGAATCGACGGATTGCTAGAGATCAACTAAGGTATTCTCATATTATTGGCTCGCTTATGTATTTGGCGAGTGCCACGAGGCCTGACATCTCTTTTGCTATGAGCAAGCTGAGTCGGTTTGTGTCAAAACCAGGAGATGATCATTGGCGTGCGCTTGAGAAAGTTATGCGCTACTTGAAGGGCACTGCGAGCTATGGGATTCACTACACCTGGTATCCAAGGGTACTGGAGGGTTATAGTGATTCGAACTGGATATCTGATGCTGATGAGATTAAGGCCACAAGTGGTTATGTTTTTACACTTGGTGGTGGCGCTGTTTCCTGGAAGTCTTGCAAGCAGACCATCTTAACGAGGTCAACTATGGAAGCAGAACTCACAGCATTAGACACTGCCACTATTGAAGCAGAATGGCTTCGTGAGCTATTGATGGACTTACCTATGGTTGAAAAACCAATACCCCCTATCCTGATGAACTATGATAATCAAACTGTGATCGTCAAGATAAACAGTTCTAAGGACAATATGAAGTCCTCAAGGCATGTGAAGAGGAGATTAAAATCTGTCAGAAAACTGAGGAACTCCGGAGCTATTACGTTGGATTATATCCAAACGTCGAAAAACTTGGTAGATCCCTTCACAAAGGGTCTATCACATAATGTGATAGATAATGCATCGATGGAGATGGGTTTGAGACCCACCGCATGATTTGTCCATAGTGGTAACCCACTCTATGTGATCGGAGATCCCGTGAAGTAGAAGTGGGAGACAAGTTGTTGGTCAGCTGAGAGGAGAGTATCCTTATTTTAATTATGCCACTCCGTGAAGATGCAATACTCTCCTGATCTGCATGGCAGGTTGATATCTATCTTAATGTGTTCCAAGTGGCTTATTTGAGTAAGCAGAGATGTTGTCCTACAGAGCATCTCCTAAGGAACACACCTATATGATTGACTGTTAACGTCACAGTCTGTGAGAAGTGGGTGCTCTCTAATAAATTCATGAAAGGCCCTGGAGTACGACGTATACGCTCCACCCGCGGGGAAGCCTTGCGGCAGCCAAGTATCGGTCAAGAATTTGTGTGAAACTAGTCTTGCGGAAAACTTGTAGTTCAAGGCATAGTCCACTATTCAAGTTGTGATCTAGTGTAGCATAAATCTCTAAGTGAAAGTTCAACTTCACAATCTCCACTAAGCACCGGTATATAAACAATGTTTTGGAAACAAATGGTGAAATGTGCCAATGAGACTTTGTGGGGGATTGTTGGAATTTGCTAGTGGGCTTTTCGCCCAAAGCCCAACTAAAATTCTGAAATTCTCTTGGCCCATTCATGCACACATGTGAGTGGAGTGAGTGAGGCTAAAGTTTAGTCCCACCTCATAAGTTGAGAGAGAGTTGCACCTCTTTATAAGGTGAGCTCTCCTACCACTTGTATGAGCATGAGAAGAGGAGACCTACACGCGCGCTCCTCCTCCTCGCTCGCCTCGCCACGCCACGCCACGCCTCGTCACGACGCGCCGCGGGTTGCGGGATTGAGCCGAGCCGAGGACAGAGCTATGCATGTTGTCTATATTTTTGCTGCTCTCATTAATTAATAATTAACGGACGCGTTTACTGGACCATTTCCGATTCTTTTGGATCGTGACGACTCGGACGTGGGGTTTACTCCCACGACCTACCCGGCCCGCACTATATAGTCAGGCAGACGTCTACCCTAGCCGCCGCCGCTTCATATGGTTTCTCACCACCGCTCCACATCATTGCACCGCCAAGCAAGTCTTCTCCATCCCTCCTTTCGGCGTGCACTGGGAGAAGGGACAGCAGGCCTCCAGAACCCCGCCTCTCGTGATCCTGTACGGGAGAGGGGCGATCAGGTTTTTAGGGATCGCACTCGCGCGACTGCTGGCAGTGACGACTTCACGAACGACGACTTCTTCCCCGACCTCGGCAACCTCATCCTCAACGACATGGGCGACAACGTCAACCCCGGCGGTGCTGCTCCCGCTGCACCATACGTGATTCTATCTTTCCTGTTCGAGATCGTGGTAGAATTCATGTTTCTAGTATATGCCCTAGATGTGACCTGTTCATCTGCTATGCTAGTTCGCATGATTAGTTCAATCTCTGCTACTGTAGTCATGATTTATCTTCTGTTTATTCGGATTAAATCTCGAAGTAATTTGCTCATATTTCCAACAATCCAAAAACCTGATTATAGGCAATTTACTCCGAGTGGTTTTGCTGCGCATCTGAAGCCGCCTGCCTTTAAGGGGGCGCAATATAAGAGGTGGCGCACGAGAGCAGTCTATTGGTTTCAGACCATGGGCTGCTATGATGCCACTATGGGCAAGACTGAGGGCGATCTTAATCCAGCACAACTGGAAGCTTTTGAGAAGATCGATACTCTCTTTAAAGGCGCTCTTCTGGGTGTTCTTGATGATTCCATTGTGGATTCGTATATGTCGTTTGACAACGGCAAGGACATGTGGGTTGCGCTCGAGGCCAAGTTTGGTGCCTCGGACGCTGGTAGCGAGTTGTACGTCATGGAGCAATTCTATGACTACAAGATGACTGATGAGTGCTCTGTTGTACAGCAGGCTCATGAGATACAGTCGCTCGCAGAAGAACTTGAGCACTTGAAGTCCGGACAAATTTGTTGCCGGAGGCATTATTGCCAAGCTTCCACCTTCGTGGAACAATTTTGCTACTTCCCTGAAACACAAGAGACAGGAGTTTTCCGGTGCGGATCTCATTGGTACTCTTGATGTTGAAGAGAAGGCGAGAGCAAAGGACACACGTGCTCGAGTTGCCGAGGGAGCTTCTAGTTCCCACATGGTACAGAAGAAGAACTTCCAGCCCAATAAGTTCAAAAACAACAAGAACAAAACTCAGGGGAAAGGCAAGTTTGATACAAAGAACAAGCCATCACATTCTACCAACTTCAAGAAGAATTCTCATAAGAAGGGGAAGGGACTTTGCCATGTCTGCGGTGATCCTAATCACTGGGCTCCGAAGTGTCCTTACCGCTTTGAGGAGCACGAACATGAGAAGGGCGGCAAGTCCGCTAATGTTGTCATCGGTGATACTGATATGAAGGAATCAGGGTACGGTATTTTTCCTACCATCCTTTCAGTATTTCAATCCCCTGATTGGTTAATTGACACCGATGCCAATGTACATGTTTGTGCTGACGCCTCCATGTTTTCTTCTTACCAGGCCACAGGGACTTCTCCTGTGCTGATGGGGAACGGGTCACATGCCATCGTTCAAGGTGTTGGTACGGTCGATCTGAAGTTTACTTCGGGGAAGACCGTGCATCTGAAGAACGTTCATCATGTGCCGTCCATCAATAAAAATCTCGTTAGCGGTTCCCGTTTATGTCGAGATGGTTTTAAGTTGGTTTTTGAGTCCAATAAAGTTGTAATTTCCAAGTGTGGACAATTTCTTGGAAAAGGCTATGAGTGCGGAGGCTTGTTCCGCCTATCTTTGTCAGATATTTGCACTAAAGTTATTAATAATGTTTGCCACAATAATGAGTCGGATATTTGGCATTCACGACTTTGTCATATTAACTTTGGTTGCATGACGCGGCTAGCCAATATGAATTTAATTCCGAAAATCTCTACTGTCAAAGGCTCTAAGTGCCAAGTATGTGTGCAAGCTAAACAACCTCGCAAGTCCCATAAGACTGCAGAGGCAAGAGACTTGGCGCCACTAGAGCTTATACATTCTGATCTTTGTGAGATGAATGGCGTGTTGACAAAAGGTGGAAAGAGATATTTCATGACGTTGATTGATGACTCCACTAGATATTGTTATGTGTATCTTCTGAAATCAAAAGATGAGGCTTTAACTTTCTTCAAAAACTATAAAGCTGAGGCAGAGAACCAACTTGATCGAAAAATTAAACGGCTTAGGTCCGATCATGATGGAGAGTATTTTTCCGATGAATTTGATCTGTTTTGTGCGGAGCATGGTATAATCCATGAGAGGACACCTCCCTACTCACCTCAGTCTAATGGGGTGGCCGAAAGAAAGAACCAAACTCTAACTGATTTGGTTAATGCCATGTTAGACACATCGGGTCTTTCCAAGGAATGGTGGGGGAGGCGCTAATGACCGCATGTCATGTCCTAAACCGAGTTCCCACGAAGCATAAGACCATGACTCCATTTGAGGAATGGGAAAGGAAAAGGTTGAAACTCTCTTACCTACGTTCTTGGGGTTGTTTGGCGAAAGTCAATATACCAATTCCCAAGAAGCGCAAACTTGGACCCAAAACCGTGGATTATGTTCTACTGGGCTATGCTTTTCATAGCATTGGCTATAGATTTTTGATAATAAAATCTGAGGTGTCCGACATGCATGTTGGTACGATTATGGAGTCTAATGATGCAACTTTCTTTGAGGACATATTTCCTATGAAAGATATGTCAAGTTCATCAAATCAGGAGATACCTATTCCATCTAGTGAGGAACTCACTGTAATTCCTGAACCCACCATTGTGATGGAACACGTTGAGAATCCTGTTGAGGGCGACAATGAAACTCCTATAAGGAGTAAGAGACAGAGGACTGCAAAGTCCTTTGGTGATGATTTCATTGTGTACCTTGTGGATGACACACCCAGGACTATTTCAGAAGCCTATGCATCTCCTGATGCTGACTACTTGAAGGAAGCTGTTCGTAGCGAGATGGATTCCATCTTAGCTAACGGAACCTGGGAGATCACTGACCGTCCTTATGGGTGCAAACCTGTAGGATGTAAGTGGGTTTTTAAGAAGAAGCTTAGACCTGATGGTACGATTGAAAAGTACAAGGCACGGCTTGTGGCTAAGGGTTATACCCAGAAAGAAGGTGAAGACTTCTTTGATACTTACTCACCCGTGGCTAGACTGACCACAATTCGGGTGCTACTATCACTGGCTGCCTCACATGGTCTTCTCGTTCATCAAATGGACGTTAAGACGGCTTTCCTCAATGGAGAGTTGAAGGAGGAAATTTGCATGGATCAGCGAGATGGTTTTGTAGTGCTGGTCAAGAAGGAAAGGTGTGCAAGTTATTAAAGTCTTTATATGGCCTTAAACAAGCTCCTAAGGAGTGGCATGAGAAGTTCGAAAGAACATTAACTGTTGCCGGCTTTGTAGTAAAAGATGGTGACAAGTGTGTGTACTATCGCCATGGTGGGGGCGAAGGAGTTATTCTTTGTCTGTATGTCGACGACATATTGATCTTTGGAACCAAACTTGATTTAATCAAGGAGGTTAAGGATTTCTTATCTCGCTGTTTTGAGATGAAGGATCTAGGAGTAGCTGATGTTATCTTAAACATCAAGCTGTTGAGAGATGAGAATGGTGGGATCACACTGCTTCAGTCTCACTATGTGGAAAAGGTCTTGAGTCGTTTTGGGTACAGCGATTGCACGCCTTCTCCAACTCCATATGATGCTAGTGTGTTGCTTCGAAAGAATCGACGGATTGCTAGAGATCAACTAAGGTATTCTCATATTATTGGCTCGCTTATGTATTTGGCGAGTGCCACGAGGCCTGACATCTCTTTTGTTGTGAGCAAGCTGAGTCGGTTTGTGTCAAAACCGGGAGATGATCATTGGCGTGCGCTTGAGAAAGTTATGCGCTACTTGAAGGGCACTGCGAGCTATGGGATTCACTACACCTGGTATCCAAGGGTACTGGAGGGTTATAGTGATTCGAACTGGATATCTGATGCTGATGAGATTAAGGCCACAAGTGGTTATGTTTTTACACTTGGTGGTGGCGCTGTTTCCTGGAAGTCTTGCAAGCAGACCATCTTAACGAGGTCAACTATGGAAGCAGAACTCACAGCATTAGACACTGCCACTATTGAAGCAGAGTGGCTTCATGAGCTATTGATGGACTTACCTATGGTTGAAAAACCAATACCCCCTATCCTGATGAAATGTGATAATCTAACTGTGATCGTCGAGATAAACAGTTCTATGGACAATATGAAGTCCTCAAGGCATGTGAAGAGGAGATTAAAATCTGTCAGGAAACTGAGGAACTCCGGAGTTATTAGGTTGGATTATATCCAAACGTCGAAAAACTTGGCACATCCCTTCACAAAGGGTCTATCACGTAATGTGATAGATAATGCACTGATGGAGATGGGTTTGAGACCCACCGCATGAGTTGTCCATAGTGGTAACCCACTCTATGTGATCGGAGATCCCGTGAAGTAGAAGTGGGAGACAAGCTGTTGGTCAGCTGAGAGGAGAGTATCCTTATTTTAATTATCCCACTCCGTGAAGATGCAATACTCTCCTGATCTGCATGGCAGGTTGATATCTATCTTAATGTGTTCCAAGTGGCTTATTTGAGTAAGCAGAGATGTTGTCCTGCAGAGCATCTCCTGAGGAACACACCTATATGAATTTGACTGTTAATGTCGCAGTCTGTGAGAGGTGGGTGCTCTCTAATAAATCCATGAAAGGCCATGGAGTACGACGTATACGCTCCACCCGCGGGGAAGCCTTGCGGCAGCCAAGTATCGGTCAAGAATTTGTGTGAAACTAGTCTTGCGGAAAACTTGTAGTTCAAGGCATAGTCCACTATTGAAGTTGTGATCTAGTGTAGCATAAATCTCTAAGTGAAAGTTCAACTTCACAGTCTCCACTAAGCACCGGTATATAAACAATGTTTTGGAAACAAATGGTGAAATGTGCCAATGAGACTTTGTGGGGGATTGTTGGAATTTGCTAGTGGGCTTTTGGCCCAAAGCCCAACTAAAATTTTGAAATTCTGTTGGCCCATTCATGCACACATGTGAGTGGAGTGAGTGAGGCTAAAGTTTAGTCCCACCTCATAAGTTGAGAGAGACTTGCACCTCTTTATAAGGTGAGCTCTCCTACCACTTGTATGAGCATGAGAAGAGGAGACCTACACGCGCGCTCCTCCTCCTCGCTCGCCTCGCCACGCCACGCCACGCCACGACGCGCCGCGGGTTGCGGGATTGAGCCGAGCCGAGGACAGAGCTATGCACGTTGTCTATATTTTTGCTGCTCGGGAAAAATTAATAATATTTAACGGACGCGTTAATTACCGAACCGTTTCCGATTCTTTTGGATCGTGACGACTCGGACGTGGGGTTTACTCCCACGACCTACCCGGCCCGCACTATATAGTCAGGCAGACGTCTACCCTAGCCGCCGCTGCTTCGTATGGTTTCTCAGCACCGCTCCAGATCATTGCGCCGCCAAGCAAGTCTTCTCCATCCCTCCTTTCGGCGTGCACTGGGAGAAGGGACAGCAGGCCTCCGGAACCCCGCCTCTCGTGATCCTGTACGGGAGAGGGGCGATCAGGTTTTTGGGGAGCGCACTCGCGCGACTGCTGGCAGCGACGACTTCGCGAACGACGACTTCTTCCCCGACCTCGGCAACCTCATCCTCGACGACATGGGCGTCAACGTCAACGCCGGCGGTGCTGCTCCCGCTGCACCGTACGTGATTCTATCTTTCCTGTTTGAGATCGTGGTAGAATTCATGTTTCTAGTATGTGCCCTAGATGTGATCTGTTCATCTGCTATGCTAGTTCGCATGATTAGTTCAATCTCTGCTACTATAGTCATGATTTATCTTCTGTGTATTCAGATTAAATCTCGTAGTAATTTGCTCATATTTTCAACAGTGGTGGGCATGTCCTATTTGTCCCCTGGGTGACTTCATGAATAGTGCCCAGGAACAAGTGACACTATGCGAAGTGACGCCGCTACAGTGTTCCACTATTCGCCAGCAGTGTCGGGTATGGCCGTCTTGTTGGGGTCTCGTCGGTGTCGGGTCGGTGCAGCGGTTGACTCTGTGCAGTAGGCCTGCTGGAGCAGCCGGACGGGGAGCCGCCCCGGCAGCCGGGTGGCGAGCCGGCTGGGGAGCCGATTGGAGCAGCCGGGTGGCGAGCCGGCCAGAGCAGTCGGACTGAGGGGCATCGGCCGCCCCGATGTCTTGAAGCGTTGTTTCGCCGCCTTTGGGGTACCCGGGGGTCATTCTCCCGACAAGCACAATTGTGTTTCTCACTTTCCGAAGAAGCACATTTTAGGCTTTGCAGAAGCACAACTCTGCTTCACATGATGCACCGTTGTGCTTTCACTTTTCAAGAAAGCACATTAATGTGGCCTTACCTGAACCCCAACTTTGGCATAGTAATGTGGCCTAATCTAATCCTTTTCACATGCATTGGGGCAACATGGAATCCGCAAATGGCCAAAACCTCATCGTAGACTACCTCTTCTGGTGCATGATTGCAAATTATCCGCATAAGGACACCCATCACATGCCACACTTAGAAATGTAAGTCATTCACTCCTTTATGCTAAAACATATACATGACCTTGTGGTTTGATCTCATCCATCTTAATTTCTTCAATTTTCTGCGCAACAACCAACACTGGGTCATAATCACACTAACAACGGTGCAGGGCTTGGCTTGTATCTTTGATTCGAAGAGAGACAGCCTTGGACCAAACTGAAGCACGTTCTAAGTGCTGCTCTACTCAAGTATAAGAATTGTAAAATTAATATGACACAACATTCCGAATTCCAGTTCATTACCAACGCTTGTTGCTACCAAGAACCTAATGTCAAAACCTCCCAAAGGTCGGGCTACTATGACATATCCATGATGGACGACTTTATGCACAAAAGCCATTTTTTGCAAAATCATAGCCAAATCATCAGTTGGTCCGAGGAGGAGAGGGACATGGACAAACTGCAAAAAAAGACGCAACCGTGACATTATGGTCCGAACAAAAACTTTTTCTGTCTTGGGAGTGACACTTCCATGCTGATAATTGTGACAAAAACACGTATCATCATATATGTAGTGGGCTTCTACTTCTATGACAAAAAATTATGACAGACCATGGCTTTTTCGTCCTGGGCGGGCCGGAGGCGCACCTGCATGACATTCTTTGGGCGTCCATTACGTTAAAAATCATGGTAGAAGTGAGAGCGAGAATATTTTGGGGATTTCCCGGTATACGATTGGCAATCGGTGAGTGATTGGACCCAAGCAATGTCGTGGTTTGCGCATAAGGGGTGAGTCGGGAGCAACTATCAGCGCCACTTGGCGCTCTCTCCAGCTATTCGCCATGTGTCACACTATGGGCGCACCCTCCGGATTTTATTTTTTTATTTTTCTGCACGCGTTTTCGGCTTTTTAAACGTTTTTTTTTCGTTTTTTTTACATTTCGGTTTTCCACAGGTCTTCCCTAGCTTTTCGACCAAATTTTTTTTTTTGAAAAAAATAAATTTTTGCGCAAAAAAACGCATTTTTTTCGTGAGAGTCACGGTTTTGTTTTCGCGAGAGGCACGGCCGTGCCTCTTGGAAACGGAAAAAACGTGTTTTCTATTTTATTTTTCTTTCGCGAGAGGCACGGTTTTGCTTCCGCGAGAGGCACGGTTGTGCTTTCACGAGAATCACGGCCGTGCCTCCTCGGAAACGAAAAGAAACACGTTTTCTGTTTTTTTATCTTTCGCGAGAGGCACGGTTTTGCTTCCGCGAGAGGCACGGTCATACTTTTAAAAGAGGCACGGGCGTGCCTCTTTCGAAAAGGGAAAAAACACGTTTTCTGTTTTTTTTCTTTCGCGAGAGGCACGATTTTGCTTCCGCGAGAGGCACGGTTGTGCTTTCGCGAGGGGCACGGGCGTGCCTCTTTCGAAAAGAGAAAAAAAAACGTGTTTTCTATTTTTTTTTCGCGAGAGGCACGGTTTTGCTTCCGCGAGAGGCACGGTTGTGATTTCGTCAGAGGCATGGGCGTGCCTCTTTCGGAAAGGGAAAAAAATCCGTGTTTCGGGTTTGGTTTTTTCGTGAAAAAAATGTTCGTCAAAACCTATCACCATTGGATTTAGTTTTGAAGATCTCGACGCGAGGAATCCAACGGCGAAAGCGGTTCGGGATTTGGACGCACGGTTTAAGAGATAAAACGTTTTGAATAAATGGATCTACGATAAAAGGAAAAACATCCGAATTTTTGTCGAAAGAGACCACCTACGGAATCGAATTGCTAGAAAAGACCCACTCTGAGACGAATTGGCAAAAAGGACCCCCTCGACCGTGGCGGCAGGCGCGCCAGGCGACACGTGGCACCTGCGCCGAAAACCGTAGTCCGCAACCTGCCGCCTGGCTGGCTGTGCCGCCTGGCTGGCTGGCGGCAGGGCATGCCGCCTCGCGCCGTGGCGGCAGGTGCCACGTGTCGCCTGGCGCGCCTGCCGCCACGGTCGAGGGGGTCCTTTTTGCCAATTCGTCTTAGAGGGGGTCTTTTCTGGCAATTCGATTCCGCATGTGATCTCTTTCGACAAAATATCAAAACACCCAGGTTACGACAAGTGGCGCACATGCAGCGTGCCATTTGTCGCAACCTGGAAAAGTTGAAGTGATCTCCGCAAGGAGTACTACTTAATTAGTGATTTCGTCCATTCGTACTATTTCACAACCGATCTGCAAAAAAGATTATCACATGCCACAAAACATAGAAGAGACAACCCACAGCCCAGCTAAAGCCCGCAACGGGGCAACTAAAAATTCGAACACATCCCAGCAAGTTCCCAGGAGCGTGGCCATGCGGGGATTGAAAACGACAGAGACCGATGCGAATCTTGACGTTTTTGCAAAAGTTTTTCGTGTGCTTCATCGTGATTTGATATGATCGATTCCGCGGGCAAGTTTCAACGGGGATTGACCTTGATCCACACCACCTACCTTTTGCTTCATCATCACTAAAGGAAAAGGCCGATGGCCACATCCCAAGCGATGCAAATGCCTGCATTTTCCTTTCAGCAGACGAAGAGAGAAGGCAGCTCTAATGGCGCCGGTCAAAAGGAAAAGAGAAGCTCTAATGGGCAAACGGAGCCATCGTTGATCGGGAAAGAAGTAATCAACCTCGACGAGGAGTTGGGGACATTTCAGCCCGACGAAGCTAACCGGCGGATTCGCCGTCGCCCCTGCACGCACGCGCGCACGCACGCACGCTCCCCCGCCACCGCGCCACGGTCGTATCGTACTGTACGAAACCTCTCCGGTCAGTGGCACCGGCCGTCCGTTTCCAACGACAGCTCCTCGTCGCCTTCGCCGCCCGCCCCAAACATTCCTCGGGCGATTAAACTTAACGAGTCAATACCGGCCGGACGCGGTCCGCGCCAACGCCGGTCGCTCTCACCCAGGCGCGCATCGCCTTCTGTCGCCGATCAACTATAGTCTATTCCAGCCCCTGATCGCTTTTGTCAGCTCGCTAGTACTCCAGCTAGCGAGCGAGCGCGGCCGGCAGCGCCAGCCAGCGCCCCGCGTGGGCGGATCGGACGGGACACAAGCCGCCCCTCGGGGGCACCGATGGACTGCGCCTTCACCTCGGCATCGGAAGCCTCCACCCTCTCGCCCGCTCACTCGTCGTTTTCGAACGCTCACGGCTTGCGCGGAGCAGAGAGGCGCGCGCGTCCATGCTGCTAGTGCTCCGGAGGAGGCGACCGGCAAGGGTGACTGCTCGTCGTCGTTCGCGAAGGATCTGAGCTACGAGGTACGCAACTACGCATGATGTGATCTGCTCACTGCTCTTCAAGAACTAGCGTTGCTAGGATATACTGTGTAGAGTAGTAACATTTTCTGAATTTTAGAAAGCCCAAACTCGTATGATACAAGTCAGTTTGTGATTTGCCTGTATTTGTTCATCCTTTGCAACTCTGAATTACATCCCGGCATTATGTTAGCGTAGCTGGGCCGAGTTGATTTGTGATTGCTGTTCAACAATTGGCAAAATTACTGCAAGAAAACCAATGTTCAGACTTCAGATTCTGACATTGTTGATGCATATGCCTGCATACGAATATGCAGCGGCCGGCAGACGGCAGCAATGGCAGCCCGAGACACCAGTTCAATCTTCCTGATCCTGATCATCGCCCTCGTCATAGTCATCGTGATCCTGCTCGGCATCTGCTGGAGGTTCCTCGGACCGGGCATCATGAGGAGACTGCTCAGGCCCAGGAGATGCCCTTCAGGTGAACGTGTTCTCATTGATCATGCAGCAGATTAATAAGCGCTTCCACAGGAACCAGAGCTATCATAAGAAACCGTGCTAAGCCATGCAATTGTGTATGTGTCCATAATCAACAGAGGTGCCCGAGTACTTCAGCGGCAACATGAGCGGCAACCTGCGCACCATCACCTACTTCGACTACGTGACGCTCAAGAAGGCCACCAAGGATTTCCAACAGAAAAACCAGCTGGGGAGAGGAGGATTTGGCCCTGTTTATCTGGTACAACTCCATTTTAATCCCGGCAATCTTAGCAAGATAGTGTTCAATTTGCAGTAGTACAATTGAACAGAGGTGCTCTGCAGGGGAAGCTTGACGACGGCCGGAAAGTGGCGGTGAAGCAGCTGAGCGTGGGCAAGTCGGGGCAGGGCGAGTCGGAGTTCTTCATGGAGGTGAACATGATCACCAGCATCCAGCACAAGAACCTGGTCCGCCTCGTCGGCTGCTGCTCCGAGGGCACCGAGCGCCTGCTTGTCTACGAGTACATGAAGAACAAGAGCCTCGACAAGATCCTCTTCGCGGCGGCCGACGCACCGGCGCCGGCGCCGCCGTTGCTGGACTGGCGCACCCGGCACCAGATCATCATCGGCATCGGCCGCGGGCTGCAGTACCTGCACGAGGAGTCCAACCTCCGCATCGTCCACCGCGACATCAAGGCCAGCAACATCCTCCTCGACGACAAGTTCCAGCCCAAGATCAGCGACTTCGGCCTCGCCCGCTTCTTCCCCGAGGACCAGACCTACCTCAGCACCGCCTTCGCCGGCACCCTGTAAGCTAGCCAGTCCGTCGAGTTGCCTACCTCTGATCGCCTGACGGCGAAACGGTTCTTGACACTCAGCTGCTACGGTGTTGTCAGGGGGTACACGGCGCCGGAGTACGCCATCAGAGGGGAGCTCACGGTGAAGGCCGACACGTACAGCTTCGGCGTGCTGGTGCTGGAGATCATCAGCAGCCGGAAGAACACCGACCTCAACCTCCCCAACGAAATGCAGTACCTGCCCGAACACGTACACTGAACTGCCACTCTCTGAAGAACCGGCCTGAAGAAAAATCGTACTCCTACTCTGCTCTGAACTTTTTATGTCTTTTTCATTCAGGCATGGAGGCTGTACGAGCAGTCCAAGATCCTGGAGCTGGTGGACGCCAGGGTGCAGGGCAGCGAGGGGTTCGAGGAGAAGGAGGTGATGCAGGTGTGCCAGATCGCGCTGCTCTGTGTGCAGCCGTACCCGAACTCGAGGCCGGCCATGTCGGAGGTGGTGCGCATGCTCACCATGAAGACCGACCAGTCCATCCCGGCGCCCGCCAAGCCGGCGTTCCTCGACAGGAAGAACCTCAACGGCGACAAGGACGCCGCGTCCTCGGACACCGCCACCATGGAGATGATGAGGTCGCCGGCGGGCTACTGGATGATGACGCCCTCGCCCATGCTCGAGGTCGACAGGCCCTACGACATGAGCTTCGGCAAATGATCCATGGCGCGGCGCACCGCGCACGCAGCACCGTGAAATTTGTGACCGATGATTCAATGCTAGATTTACAGAAGTACGAGTATATGTTTATTTGCCTTTTCTTGTAGATACCACGAACATTTTTTAGAAGAAACAACAGTATGTATACGGTATACCGACGCATTCACCAAAGTGTGCTGCTTTAGTTCTGAAATAAACGTGTGATCATTTTGCAAGTTCGATTCAGAGAACAATAAAGATGGTGTATTTTCTCTTCTCTTAAACGTGACTTCATCTCACTATGTCTGTTCTGTTCTGTTCTAGAATAAATTCCCCTGTAAGATAAAATTTGTGACAACTTTTATCCCATTTTAAGAAAAATATTCAAAACTTGAAAGTATCATCCTAATCCAGAGCTCAAATAGTCCTAATATGAAAAGCAAATCCAAAAATGTAGCAAAACATTCAAAACCTTTTGATTTTTTACAACAAACATTGCCTAGTTTTCTACCTGCGTGTATATTTTCATGATGAAATGACATTCGTAAAGATCTGGGTCAAAAAAAATTCCATGCTTCAAAAAATAGTCTTCTTGGAGCTTTTTTTTCCTCGGAACAATACAGATGTCTTTCTTCACGAAACATCGCATGCAGGTGAAACATTTTGAAAAAAGGCTTCACGCCGATACAAAGACAACCGAAACCGGAGGTCCACACACCAGAATAGAATTACAGAGGTACAAAAGAGATGAGAAAATGGTTCCAGCTGCGGACAACATCACAGCACGCCCGAAAAATAGAAGATACACTCAAGGAGGATAAGGGCATGTACAACGGGGGCGCTTAAAACGGGCGCCAGGATCAAATTCCTGGTCGATGGGGCGGTTGGGCCGTCCAATCCTGGCGCCAGGTACGGCATCGAGCGCTTGCCCTATTTCCTCGTGCGAGATGGAAAGCTGCATGTAGCGGCCGGATCCTTTAGCGCTTCCGTAATTAGCGTTTAACATTGTAACAGACAACGCTTAGATGGACGAGACTTGCCTGCTCCCCGTGCGTGTGCCCATTCGTGCTCCCGCATACGTGGCTTGATTTAATTGGATCAAAATAAGGCCCGGCCCCATCCCCTTAAAATCAGGGGGGAAATGATTAGATTAGAAAGAAAAGGGAAAAAAGACAACCGTAGAATAAGGTGGGAGCACGGATGGGAGTATGGGGAGGGAGCAGGCAAGCCGGATCCCGCTTAGATGGGCTTTTGATTTTACAAGATTTGTTTTATTTCCCTGAGCGCCCATCTAGGCGTCATGCACTGAAGATGCCCTAAGTTACCATGACAAAGCGCGACACCAGCTCCTTGACCATCGCATGCCGGTGAAACCTTCATCTATGTTTGTCAGAAACATCCCATTCTTTTGTATTATCTTGCCAGTTTTTATTAACAAATCACAGTTCATCTTAGGTGTACACCTGAGATCCAAAACTCTTCAGAACTACCTTATTTAGCAAAGTTTCTCCTGATCTATGCATTTGTTAATAATATAACCTTGTTCTGCAAGGTGGGCTCTCATGCCAGGCTGACATGATGATGTCAAAATGGTCAGGGATTTCTCCTCGACATGTCTTGTGGCATGTCCAGCAGATGATGCAAAATAGAGCACCCAATAAAAATTAGGCAGGAAAGAGAAGCTTTTAGACCCCAGAAATTTTTCTGTTTGCATATACATCACTGGTTGGAGCAACGTTTTTGGCACAAAGTGATGTAAAACAACCGTTTTTCTTGTAGTCCCGTGTGGTTCCTGCTGCCCTAAATTTGCGGCAGCCGGGTGGCTGCGGTATTGTTGCAGCACTTGGGGCCAATTTTTTGGGCTACTAAAAAAGATTGCATCAAGATTTGGAGACAAAACATCTGTTGAGCACTGTTTTAGGGTGCAAATGCTCTAAAAAGCAGTGTTTTGGGTACTTGCCCCATTGTACATCATGTCTTGGAGATGCTCATAGTCAACAAATCGACAGGGTAGGGTGCTGAAGCCCGAGCCGGTAATCCAACATTGATCGAACCAAACAACACTTGTCCTCCCGCCTCCGCCTCTTCCCCAAAACTAGGGATTTGAAAGGGGAAGCGGAAGCGGCGGTTGTAGACTTCAGTATTTTGAATTCGAGCAAAGTAGCCTCTGCTTGCCGCTTGCACCATCCCCAATGATCACGAATCACCATGTCAAATCCCGCACTTTTCGATTGCGAAAATATTGTTGCATCCACGTTGACAAGCATCCACCCTTCAGGCGGTAGAGACCAATTTTAGTTTGAGTTCACAGACTCACGTGTGATGGAATTGGCCGAAGTGCAAAAATGCAAGTTGATGAACTCAATGCAGGCTTGGATCTTTCCCACAACACGAAGTGGATGAATAATACCTTACCATTATGGTAGGCATTTCCGTGCTCCCAGATATACCAAATTGTCACGATGAAAATCATGGCATGAAAATCTCTAGCATTTATCATATATGAAAATATTCATTGCTTAATATGGTTATAGCTTTTCAGATTTACGTAAATTCCATAATCCTTTTTAAGTTTTTCCAACATTTCTTTAACATGGTGACAATGCCAAAAAACAATGTTCAACAATTTCCTCCATATTGCAAAAGTAACAGTTATACCTAGTAGGTATCGATCTTACTAGAAGTTGATAGCCTCACAATCATAGGCCAGCCTCCATAATATTACTTTCATTTATAAGGAAACAAGATTGCCCAAAATTTTCTCCATTGGTTTCTGATTGGATGTCGAGCCTTTGCCATCTTCGCTTCGCTCTCTCTCGAAATTCATCGGTCTACCTGATTATAGGTTGATCTGACAAGGTAGACGGCATTCTTTGTGTTCGACCATGAGGCAAAATATTTAGAAGCTTCCATGCTTAAATGAATGCTCAGGATTTTCGCCATTGTGTCCTCTGAGAATTTATTTCTGATGACTGCCTTGTTCCATTGTTGTTCCCTCATGGTAATCAAGGAACACACTAATTGATTTTCACTCATTGGTTGGAGAGTTTCGAGAACCACATATGGAATTCAATTGTCCCCGTATATATGTATAGTTTGCCGTCTCCTACTCCCCATTGTAGGCCGTTTTGCACCTGTTGCTTCCCATACATCAGACTGTGCCATGTGTAAGAAGATGACCTCGGACACTTCGCAGTCCAAAAAAACCATCAGGATACTATATACCCTTTAACAGTCGGGCACACAACGAGTTGGCTTCAGTTAAAATGCACTAACATTGTTTCCCCACGATGGCTTGATTAAAAATTGAGAAGTTCCTGAAACTCATGCCTCCTAGGAACTTTGGTGAGGATAGGCACTTCCATGATCTCCAATGTAGTTTCGTTCTCCCATCTTCTATGCCCACCAGAATTTTGAAAATTTTATCTTCTTATCTTTTCACAAATGCCAATGCGAAGCACAAAATAACTCATTCATATGTTTGAATTCCATGTGCAAATTTTTTAACAGAACTTCTTTCCGGCTCTTGATAATGGCCTATCGGTTTAACCATTAAGTCTTTTCCATATTCGGCTAGAGAGAAAACTGAAGCAACTAGTTTGTGAATGTCCCACCTATGTAGGCATGTTGAGGTAAGTAGCTTGTAATGTGTCTTCCTCGGCTCCAATTTTCCTTTCTCACTCTTTCCTATATTTGTTCGTTGCAATGTGTACCTGAAAGTGCTAGTATCGACTAGAGGGGGGGTGAATAGGCGATTTTTATGAAAGTCTTCAAAACTTGGAAGTTTCAAAGACAAACAACAGAAACAACCTAATTGATATGCAGCGGAAGATAAACTACCCTAAACAAGCCATAGTCAAGTAGGTAATGATGTGAAAGTACAGTACTAATAGCAGTAAGGTAGTAAGGATCAAGATGGAAGATAGTGTGAAGCCAATCAACAATAGTAGTCAAGCAATGAAGTCAAACAGATGAACAGATAAGCAATGACTTCATGAAGACAAACTTAAGTAAGGTTGGAAGGGATAGAACCAGTTGCTTGTTGAAGACACAGGATTTGTTGGACCAGTTCCAGTTGCTGTGACAACTGTACGTCTGGTTAGGGAGGCTGAGATTTAACTCAGAAGACCGTGTCTTCACCGTATTCCCCTTGAGCTAAGGACACCCAGTCCTCACCCAATCACTCTGGTAAGTCTTCAAGGGAGACTTCCAAACCTTCACAGACTTCGTTCACCGGCAATCCACAATGACTCTTGGATGCTCAGAACGCGACGCCTAACCGGCTGGAGGATTCACAGTCCTCAAGTGTAGTAAGTCTTCAGGTCACACAGACAGAAAGACTTCAGTGATGCCTAACACTCTTTGGCTCTGGGTGTTTGGGCTTTGTCCTCGCAAGGATTTCTCTCTCTCAAATGCTTTGAGGTGGGTTGCTCTCAAACGACAAAAGCCGTGCACAAACTCTGAGCAGCCACCAATTTATGGTGTAGGCGGTGGGCTATTTATAGCCACTAGGCAACCCGACCTGATTTGTCCAAAATGACCCTGGGTCACTAAGGAACTGACACGTGTTCCAACGGTCAGATTTCAAACACACGCGACGACTTTACTTGGGCTACAAGCGAAGCTGACTCATCCAGCTCTGGATAAGATTTGCTCTTATTGTCTTCGCTCGAAGACATAGGATTTGGGTTGAGCATCACTTCAGTCACTCTGACTTAGTTCACTTGGACCCCACTTAACAGTACGGTGGTTCCTATGACTCAACAAAGAAGAAAAGGAAACAACAAAAACACACAGTCTTCGAGCTCCAAAGTCTTCACGCAATGTCTTCTCATGTCATAGTCTTCAATATGAATATCTTCTCATACCACCATTGTCTTCAATGTCTTCATACAAGTTTAGGGGTCATCTCCGGTAGGTAAACCGAATCAATGAGGGACACTACCTGCGTTATCCTGCAATTCTCACAAACGCATTAGTCCCTCAACCAACTTTGTCGTGAATACTCCAAAACCAACTAGGGGTGGCACTAGATGCACTGACAATCTCCCCCTTTTTGGTGATTGATGACAAACTGGTTGAAGTTTTCAACGGGGATAAAGTATGTGAAATTGTAAGGATAGGAATTTGTCTTCATAAGTTGCATGGGCTCCCCCTGAAGATGTGCATATAAGTAATTTGCTTTTGGAATGCAAATGCACATGGCAGGTTGTACTTGTGGAGATCCACTTCAACTTATGAGGATAATTCATCATGCATGAAATGATATGGCAAGTAAAATGACATGCATAATGAAAAATGGACGTCCGCGGAATGATCTAAGTGCGGAAGTTATCATTGCACATGCGGAATTTATCATCACAAAGCAAATAAGTAGCAGAAGTAACAGACGACCATCAAGTTTAGGTGTTACAACTCAAAGAACCAAATGTTACAAAATGCAAGAGTTGTAAGCACACAGCAAAATATAATGCAACCGCCCATATGAACCCGTTTGAAGACTATCAACTCATATGCTTCTCCCCCTTTTGTCAGTAATGACCAAAAAGGTTTGAAGACATAGAGCATCTACTCGTCATCATGAGTAGGTGAAGCAGCAGGGTTGTCGTCGTTGGTTGGCGGTGCAGACAAACTTGGTGAAGTGTCGATGCGCACAGTATTAGTTGGAGGTGGTGAAGTAGCGTCATCTTCATCATCGATCACTCTGGCATTAACTGTTGCCGCGGAAGAGGAATATTCAGAGTCTTCAAGAGATGGAGTTCGACGCAGGGTAGCAGTCCGTGGAGGAGTGGAGTCGAACTGGAATCTTTCATTGAAGCCATCATCTTGCAGATCAGCTTCAGCACTGAGCAGGGTCAAACTCTTCCATGATCTTCGGCAAGTTTCATGGGCAACAAAGGCATTCTTGGTGGCAAGGTTACGAATGCGATTGACATCCACCAAGAGACTTTGCATTTGGCGCTTGAGCCAGAAATGATGCTTATCCTGCTTCTGATGAAGAGCCACAAGAAGCTCTCGGTCATTAAGAACACGAGAATGCTTCCGAGGCCTTTGCGCAATGGTGCTTTCAGTAGCTTCAGTTGGCGCTCCGTGAGGCAGACGGGTGTTAGCAGCTAGTGGGTAGAATCTTGTTGCTGCTTGAACACCTTCAATAGGCTAAGTGAAGCTTTGGTGCTCAATGTTCTGAAGACAAAGTGGCGTTTTGGCAGGGTCAGAGTATACAACATCAACTGACATATCAACTTCGGGCAGAAATATTATATGATTGCGGGCAGAGGGCTGATAATTGACAGATGAGTGTCTCTTGATGAGGCGCATGACCCATGGAGCATAAAACTTCAGACCAAACAGGTCAGAGCCGGAAGCAGCAAGTAGCCTGATGAAGAATTCCTGAGTGTTGAAGCTGATGCCATTGAGAATAGAGAAGACCAAAGTCTTCATAGCTCCTTCAAGCTTGGCCGCTGATGAGTGTCCCTTGACTGGCCATAGAGTTCGCCTGATGATATGATATATGGTTCGAGGCAGATACTCAAGGTCTTCAACAAAGAAATGTGTGGGATACCCAGCGTCAGATGGCAAAGGCTTCATCATGCTTAGCATCTGGCTCATATTGGGTTCTGGCTTATGAAAGATGCTCTCCACAGCATTGCGGTGTAGCTGACAGTTAGGCTCATAGAGTTCTCCAGGAGTGGCTAGCCCAGTAAGCTCAATGATATCCATAGCTTTGGCTTCATGATGAACATTTCCAGTCATCCAGTCAAATTGGGGGCCGGAGGCAGTAGGCGGAGGCACCAGAACAGGCCATCGGACAGTGACAAGCTGACCGTGATCGTATGCTTTCTCAATAGTGTGAGGCCTTGGAGGCGGAACAGGAGCAGGGGCAACAACAGAGGATTCAGGCTGCACAACAGGTGCTTCAGGAGCAGTTATCATATTTGCTTCAGGTGCAGCCTCCTCATTGGCATCAGGTGCAGCATTTTCACTGACTTCAGGTGCAGCAGTGGCCACATTTGCTTCAGGCACAGTGGCCTCATTGGTTTCAGGCACACTGGTTGGTGTAGGCTCCACATTAGCGTCAGCCATGACTACATCACTGGCTTCATTAGCGTGGGTGGTGGCAGCCACAACATTTTCAACCTCCTCTTGACGAACAGGAGGGTCGAGCACAGGCACGTTCAAATCATAAACTGCTTCTTCTTCAATCGCAGGGGGAGTTGGGAAACGTACTTCTTCTTCTTTTTCTTTGGCTGATGCAGCCGGAATGTCTTCAGCAGCATGTGCTTCAGACACGGAGATGTTCACTGTTGGAGCTGGTTCAGAAAATACTTGCCGTGCAACAGGTGAACGTTGTACTTCTCCTTCAGGAACGCTCGACAGAGGGACTTCAGGCCTTTGTCCTCTGCGAAGCCTGCGAAGAGCTGGCTTCAAGTTGGGAGATGGAGTTGGGTGAGCCTGAAAGTCTTCATCCTCTTCTTGCACTGGGGGTGGAGCTTGTTGTTGTTGTTGGGGAGTACTGGGGGAGTCTTGTTGTTGTTGTGGGTGATCAGCCCACGAAGCATCCTGAGCAATTGGCGTCAATGGACGACCAATGCTGATGAGTTCGCTGTTCGTATGAACAGGCGATGATACCACTTGATGTTCGATCTGAGGAAGAACTTCATCATCATTTACATTGTCATCTTGACCAATGTCTTCAGCAGCGTTGGGTTCAGTCGCATGAGCCTCTGTGATAGCAGGCTCATGGACAACCATTCTTCTTTCTTGATGAACAGACACAGGGCGAACCACGGAAATGGGTTCAACGACTAAGGGCTCTATGGAAGCAGCCCTAGTCTTCTTGGTCTTGCGCTTCTTCTTGGAGGGAGCGGCATCAGAAGCTTCAGTGTTCTTTCTCTTTCTGGCATCAGCCTCGGCTACCTTTTTCTTCTTCCGTTCTGAAGCGGTTGTGGTGACCTTTGGCTTCGAGCCAGTCATGCTGCTCGGGAAGATAATGTGAGGGGCTTCTTGGCTTGAAGGCTCAGGCTGTTCAGGGTGCTTCTTCTTCCTCTTTGGAGCCATCCTGGGGTCAATGCCTGGACGGCCAAGGGACTTGCGCTTCTCAGCCTCATTGTAGGCAAGCACACACTTATCAGCCAAAAGCTTCATGCGTTCTCGAGAGCCCTGAGCTTCTTGACGTTTCATCAGAAAAGCTTCTTTAAGCTCATGGAGCATGACCTCGAAGTTGCGGACGTCTTGAACACTCAGATTGGCCACATGCTTCTTGAATTGAGCCTTCTCAAAATCAATCTTGTTTTTGAGCTCAACTATGCGCTGAGCAAGAGCTAGCTCAGAAGCAATGGCGCCATTGAAGGCGACACTGAGGCCAATTGGGAGCTGTAAATCTTCAAAGCTGACATTGGGGGTGTCGAACCACTCATCAATGAAATTGTGAATGATGGCCACATCAAACAGAGGCAGGTTGCTGAAGATTTCTGCTTCTTCTTTGCTCTGGATCAGCTGCTCAAGGGCATCATCAGCAAGATCTTCATCACTTGATAGATCAATGGGTTCTTCACGCAAAATGGCAGCAGGAGTCAAAGCTCGCTAATCAGATGGTCTAACAAGCTGCTTTTTCTTGTCCGTTCTCTTGGAGACACGGGACAGATCTTCAGATTGCACAATGGCTTCAGGAGGTGCAGTGGCTAGTGGCTTCGCACGCAAAGTCTTCGGAGGTGGCTTTGCAGCTGAGGTTGAAGCCTTTGACTTCTTTTGCTTCTGCGGCTTTGGAGGAGGAGCTGGGGCTTCATCAGAGTCAGCACCATCGTCAGAATGATCTACTCTGGTGCCTTGGACCATGATGTAAGTGATGAGGCCGTCAAGGTTGGCATAGGGGCCAATGACATTGGGATTAGCTTCACGGGAGCCATCAGCACAGGGAGCAGAGGGACCTGGATTGAAGTCCAAACCCAAGGACTTCTTGTTCTCCTTGGCCGAAGCCACAGCAAACTGATAGTTGCGCTTGAAGAGCGAATCTTCACGACACCATAGTAGTGAAGTGGGATCTCCGTTCGCTGGCTGTGGCCCACGGACCATGCATGGATAGAAGCCTTGTTCAATGGCTTCAGCACGGCTCTTGGGTTGAAGCCCTTGATAGAGGATATCACCCCATGATCTGTTGATGGCATGCTTCTCTACATATTCCTTTGTCACAAATCTGTACTTGAACCACTCCTCAGCCCAATAGCGTCGAATCCATTGGATTCGCATCTTCCTCTGATGATAATTCTCTTCAGGATCTGTCTTGTATAGTTCTGCTAAGTCATCAGGCAGATCTTTAGATGTGCCTCCTCTTCGCTGTCTGCCACCCTTCCTTGCTGATTTCTCTGTTGCCATGAACTTCAAGCTGAAAGGCTTCAGTACGTTCAAAGGCTTCAGAGATTTGCGCTTGCAGGTCAAGCAAGAACTGGCTTCAGGAGAATTTATATGATGCTGTAAGTATTCTGCAAAGGAATGCAGACTATGAGAACCAAGGATTCTCCCATGGACATGTACCTGTGACAGCATTAGAGATGCGAGGGAAGGGGAAGAGGTCATATGCATTCTCAGAAGATTTTGAAGATAAATCAGTTTGAAGACATTGACCTCATGTTGCGAAGACATTCACTTATATAGGTGAGTTGGTTCCAGATTTGTACCAATCCGTGAATAAGTACAAGTGAGGAATCAAACTAGAAGAAATCTAAGTGAATCGACTAAGCAGTATGAGATGCAGACGGAATAGATCTAGCTTTGAATAGACAGAAACTACTTTCGGTAAACAGGATGAATCTTGAAGATCAAAAAGGTGGTCAAAATAGAGTTATAATTACCGCACGAAGAACTGCTAGATGGAGAAGAATAGGAGACCGATCAGTTCAGCCCATCGTGCCCTAACTTGGCGACGGAGGACACCTACGGCGACGGCGGAGAGGACGATGTCCGCGGCCGGCGTGAGGACGTCGTCGGAGAAGTCGCGGCAGCTAAGCGCTTCGTCGCCGGCGTCGTCTCGAGCTAGCGGTGGCGCTAGGGTTTTGACGGGGGTGGAGAGGTGGAAGAAGTATTTCTTTACCGCAGGGGGGCAGGTATTTATAAGTAGGTGAGAGACACAGCGCAATTACGCTGGTGCCCCTGGCGGTTCACATCTGAGGGGCACGTGGCAAGCATGCAACACCCTCAGGGTTGTCCCACGTTCCCACGCCCGTCAGGCATGTCAGAGAGTTGTTCCAGCTTCTCCGGATTTCAACAGTAAAGATAAGCCATTAAAAACAGATTTAATGTTTGTCTCTTTGCCTTCTGCTGACTAGGACGCAGAGAAGACATTCGACAGTTTCAACAGAATGCATATGATTTGGAAAGATAGATGTTGAGATAGTAAGCATAGAGAGGTTAGGGTCCGATCACATTCACTTAGTTCAAAAGATTCAATCTTGAAGACATAGCTATAAGTGAATGCTGTAGAGGACAGAACACTAGTATATATATATCAAAAAGCAATCAAATCATCATAGTGCAGAAAGTCATGAAGACAAATTGAAACTGAAGACAAACCAAATGTGAAGTGATTGCAATATAACGCCTTGAATGAAACACTTCAAACAAGAAAAGTTGGTGGTGGCGTTACCCACCGTATAGGAAGTATTAGACCCAGACACGGCGCACAATTATCGTGGCGCTCCAAAGTCAAATTCCATGTTAATGTATTCACACTCAGAGTGTAAATCTTCATTGATTGAAGATATACCTTACTTTGTGTGTTGCACATCTAAGTCATCAACATGCATAAGTGTTAGGATGTGTGCCTGATCACAGGACATTAGAGGATTCTAAGATATTTAGCTCACACCGTAACTTGCAAAACCTTTTCTCATCCAAGGCTTTGTGAAGATATCTGCCAGTTGCTCATCAGTGTTGACGTGAACGATATCGATATCTTTCTTCATAACATGATCTCTGAGAAAGTGATGACGAATTTCAATGTGCTTTGTCTTCGAGTGTTGGACTGGATTGTTGGCTATCTTGATGGCACTCTCGTTGTCGCAGAAGAGAGGTACTTGTTTCAGGTTGATGCCATAGTCCTTGAGGGTTTGCTTCATCCATAGAAGCTGAGCACAACAGGATCCAGCAGCAATGTATTCAGATTCAGCAGTTGAGAGTGATACAGAGTTCTGCTTCTTCGAAGACCAACAGACAAGTGATCGTCCCAGAAAATGGCATGTGCCAGATGTAGACTTGCGATCCACCTTGTCACCAGCATAATCAGCATCTGAGAATCCAACCAGATCGAATCTTGAGCCCTTGGGATACCATAATCCGAGTGTTGGGGTGTAAGCCAAATATCGAAGAATTCTCTTCACAGCTAAGTGATGTGATTCCTTTGGTGCCGCTTGGTACCGAGCACACATGCAAACACTAAGCATAATATCTGGCCTAGATGCACATAAATAAAGCAAAGAACCAATCATGGAGCGGTATACCTTTTGATCGACTCTTTACCATTGTCGTCAGGACCAAGATGGTGTTTGGCTGGCATTGGCGTCGTGTAGCCTTTGCAGTCTTCCATTCCAAACTTTTTCAGACAATCTTTGAGGTATTTCTCTTGAGATATGAAGATGCCATTCCTCTGCTGACGAATTTGAAGACCAAGGAAGAACTTCAGCTCACCCATCATGGACATTTGATATTGCTCTTGCATCATGTACCCAAACTCATCACTGTACTTTTGGTTGGTGCAGCCGAAGATAATGTCATCCACATATATTTGGCACACAAACAGTTCAACATCATATGTCTTCGTGAAGAGAGTGGGATCGAGGGATCCAGGTTTGAAGCCTTTGCTCCTCAGGAAGTCTTTGATTGTATCATACTAGGCGCGAGGGGCTTGTTTGAGGCCATACAGTGCCTTGTTTAGCTTGTACACCATATCAGGATGTTTTGGATCTTCAAGCCAGGTGGTTGTGCGACATATACTTCTTCTTCAATCTTGCCATTGAGAAATGCACTCCTTACATCCATTTGATATAGCAAGATATTGTGATGATTAGCATAGGCTAGCAGTATGCGAATAGCTTCAAGCCTAGCAACAGGAGCAAATGTTTCATCGAAGTCAATTCCTTCAATTTGAGTGTATCCTTGAGCCACAAGACGTGCTTTGTTTCTGACGACTTGACCATGCTCATCTTGCCTGTTTCGATATATCCATTTTGTTCCAATAATGTTATGCTTGCGAGGATCAGGTCGCTTGACAAGTTCCCAGACATTATTCAGTTTGAACTGTTGAAGTTTGCTAGCTGTGTTGCTCTTGATCGAGTGAGCGGACCAGGTGCATTGATGCTGTCAATTATCTTTTCTATTTGAACTTCATTTGCAACACGAGGATGAATAGGACGAAGATGTTGCTCTGGCTGATCATTGTCATCATTGGGAGGATTGTCTTCGGACTGAACATTGTCTTCAAGTTGATTTGGTGCGGAGATAATAAGTTCCTCTTCAGGCTGTGCTTCAGAGGGCATGATTTCACCAGTTCCCGTCAGCTTGATTGCCTCGTTTGAAGGAGCTTCATCCAGTGTGCTTGGCAGAATCTCTCTCTGTGAACCATTGGTTTCATCAAATTTCACATCCACAGTTTCAACGATTTTGTAGAGATAAAGGTTGAAGACTCTGTAGGAGTGTGAATCCTTTCCATAGCCAAGCATGAAGCCTTCGTGAGCCTTAGGTGCAAATTTTGACGTGTGATGGGGATCCTTGATCCAGCATCTTGCTCCAAATACTCTGAAGTAACTGACATTTGGCTTCTTGCCAGTAAGTAGCTCATATGATGTTTTGTTCAGAAGCTTATGAACGTACACACGGTTGATGATGTGACATGTTGTATCAATAGCTTCGGGCCAGAACTTTCTTGGTGTCTTGTACTCATCTAGCATTGTTCGAGCCATCTCAATGAGGGTTCTGTTCTTGCGCTCAACGATGCCATTTTGCTGAGGTGTGTATGGAGCAGAGAACTCTTGAGTGATTCCCATTGTATCCAGATACATATCAAGTCCAGTGTTCTTGAATTCAGCGCCATTGTCACTTCTGATGTGCTTGATCTTCACACCATAATTGTTCATTGCTCGATTTGCGAAGCGCCTGAAGACATCTTGCACTTCAGTCTTCTAAAGAATTATATGGACCCATGTGTATCTTGAGTAGTCATCAACAATGACGAAGCCATAGAGAAAGGCAGTTGTTGTGAGGGTGGAGTAGTGCGTGGGTCCAAATAAGTCCATGTGTAACAGCTCGAAGGGTTGAGATGTTGTCATGATTGTCTTTGATGCGTGCTTTGCCCTTGTCATCTTTCCAGCTTCACAGGCACCACACAGATGATCCTTCTTGAACTTGACATCCTCGATGCCAATGACATGCTTCTTCTTGACAAGTGAGTGTAAGTTCCTCATGCCAGCATGTCCCAGCCTTCGATTCCAGAGCCGGCATTCTGAAGCTTTTGTGAGAAGACATACAGCAAGCTGTGGACCTGCTGAGAAATCTACCATGTATAGATCATCTTTTCGATACCCTTTAAAGACTAGAGATTTGTTAGATTCCATTAGTACAAGGCAACGATATTTGCCAAATATCACAATCATGTTCAAGTCACAAAGCATTGAGACAGACATTAAGTTGAAACCAAGGGATTCAACAAGCATCACTTTATCCATGTGTTGATCCTTTGAGATTGCAACTCTACCTAGACCCAATACTTTGCTTTTACCAGTGTCAGCAAATGTGATGTGACTTTTGTCGGATGGACGTAAGGTTGGGTCCATGAGAAGACTTCGATCACCAGTCATATGATTTGTGCATCCACTGTCCATAATTCATTCTGAACCTTTTGGTGATGTACCCTACAGTGCAGTTAGGAGGATAGGCTTCACACAAGTGTTGTGAAGCATATGCATTTGATACATATAGGGACAGTCACAGCTTATAACACAGTTAGGGCATAGTATGACTGATAAATTCAGATGTGAAGCATATAGAATTATATTCTCTCGTGCGTCCTTAATGAGTTTTAGGTCCCCAGCAATAGTATTGGACGCCATTGATTGCTGGCTAGAGACCGTTTTCTGCAAAAGAGAGTTAGTTCTTCTTTGCCACCCACATTTTCAGTGGGGGCTTAGAAGCAATGAGTCTAAGTGCAGCATCTGGGAATTTTGGCTTTGAAGCCCTAGAAAATAGCCTTGCAGGAGATGAATGATACTCATATGAATAAGCAGAAAAGTTCTTAGTTCTATGAACATAGCGGTTCGAAGATACACGCTCATATTCATAAGTCTGAGCATGATTTCCCTGCAAAACATTGGCGTTAGGGTGACTCATGTGAGTCCTGTATCTGTATGAAGCCTTTGGGCCATATGAAGCCATAGGTCTAGGGTTTGTCTTCTTCCTTGGTGGTGTCATGACGACATTCACAGGAAGATTCTCAATGTACCGCTTAGGTACCCAGATCTTCTTCATAGGTGGTCCATTCCTGCAGTTAGTACCAATGTACCTGGCAAACACTTCACCATTCTGATTTTTGAACAGCTTATAGTTTTCATCAAAGGATTCATCAATGATAATAGGATTTGCACAGGTAAAGCCAGATAAAGTGGATGGATCTACTGAAGGTTCCTTTGCAGCAACCCATGTGGTTTTGGGGTACTGCTCAGGCTTCCAGTACGAGCCATCAACATTCATTTTCCTCTCGAACCCAACACCCTCTTTCCTAGGGTTTCGGTTCAGAATCTGCTTTTTGAGGACATCACAGAGAGTCTGATGTCCCTTCAAACTTTTGTACATCCCTATTTCAAGCAATATCTTCAACATAGTATTTTCATCAGCAACAGCAGTGGTATCCTCCCCAGAGGGGTTAGTGACCACATCAGTAGGTGAAGACAATGAAACAGTAGCAGCAGTGGAACATTCAGCAACAGATGTAGCGTTATCACGCTCGATGCATTTTAGACATGGTGGTTCAAATCCTTCCTGAGCGAAACTGATCTGTTGGGCGCGAAGTGACTCATTCACCTTTTGAAGATCTTCATGAGCCGCTCTCAATTTCTCAAGCTCTTGTTTCCTTTGAAGATAATCATAGGAGAGCCTTTCATAGGTAGTTGAGAGTGATTCATGACGACCTTCAAGTTCTTGGTACTTAGCATGAAGATTTTTTATGTCATCAACTAAGGACTGTGAGCGGGTCATTTCAGCGTCCAATAGGTCATCGCTTTTGTCTAACAGTTTTTGAGTATGTTCCATAGCCTTTTGTTGTTCAGTTGCAATTTTAGCAAGTGTTTTGTAGCTGGGTTTGGATTCACAATCAGAGTCATCTTCACTTGATGTTTGGAAGTAAGCATCACGTGATTTTACCTTGGCACCACGTGCCATGAAGCAGTAGGTGGGAGTAGGATCGTCTTCGTCATTAGCTTCAGCGTTGGTGTGGAAGTCATTGTCTTCAGTGTTGAAGATGGACTTGGCAACATAAGCAGTGGCTAGAGCCAGACTTGCAATGCCAGGGTCAGACTCCTCTCCAGACTCCACCTCCGCCTCCTCCGAAGCAGACTCCTCCTCTGAATCCATTTCCTTGCCAACAAAAGCACGAGCCTTGCCAGATGAGCTCTTCTTGTATGATGAAGACTTGGAAGAAGACTTAGAAGACTATGAGGATTTCTTCTTCTTCTTGTCATCAGAATCATATTCCTTGCTTTTCTTCTTCTTCTTCTCATTGTCCCACTGTGGACACTCAGATATGTAGTGACCAGGTTTCTTGCACTTGTGGCAGGTTCTGTTCTTGTGATCATGAGTGGAAGCTTCATCATTCCTTGAGCTAGATCGTGAAGACTTTCTGAAGCCTTTCTTCTTTGTGAATTTCTGGAACTTCTTCACAAGCATAGCAAGTTCCCTTCCAATGTCTTCAGGATCTTCAGAACTGCAGTCAGATTCTTCTTCAGATGAGGAAACAACTTTTGCCTTCAAAGCACGAGTTCGGCCATAGCTTGGACCATAGATATCTCTTTTCTCAGATAGCTGGAACTCATGTGTGTTGAGCCTCTCAAGTATATCAGACGGATCGAGTGTCTTGAAGTCAGGACGTTCTTGTATCATGAGGGCAAGGGTGTCAAAGGAGCTGTCAAGTAATCTCAGCAGTGTCTTGACGATTTCATGCTTGGTAATCTCAGTTGCGCCAAGAGCTTGAAGTTCATTTGTGATATCAGTGAGGCGATCAAACGTAAGCTGGACATTCTCATTGTCGTTTCTCTTGAAGCGGTTGAAGAGGTTGCGAAGAACACTGATTCTTTGATCTCTCTGGGTTGAGACGCCTTCGTTGACCTTGGATAGCCAGTGCCAGACTAGCTTCGACGTTTCCAGAGCACTCACACGGCCATAGTGTCCTTTGGTCCGATGACCACAGATGATGTTCTTCGCAGTAGAGTCCAGTTGAATGAACTTCTTGACATCAGTGGGGGTGACACCTTCACCAGTTTTGGGAACGCCATTCTTGACGACATACCAGAGGTCGACATCAATGGCTTTGAGATGCATGCGCATCTTGTTCTTCCAGTAGGGATATTCAGTTCCATCAAACACGGAACAAGCAGCGTAGACCTTGATTATCCCTGCAGTCTGTTGGAAATATGCCCTAGAGGCAATAATAAAAGTGTTATTATTATATTTCTTTGTTCATGATAATAGTCTTTTATTCATGCTATAATTGTATTATCCGGAAATCGTAATACACGTGTGAATACATAGACCACAATATGTCCCTAGTGAGCCTCTAGTTGACTAGCTCGTTGTGATCAACAGATAGTCATGGTTTCCTGGCTATGGACATTGGATGTCGTTGATAACGGGATCACATCATTAGGAGAATGATGTGATGGAAAAGACCCAATCCTAAGCCTAGCACAAAGATCGTGTAGTTCGTTTGCTAGAGCTTTTCCAATGTCAACTATCTCTTCCTTAGACCATGAGATCGTGTAACTCCCGGATACCGTAGGAGTGCTTTGGGTGTATCAAACGTCACAACGTAACTGGGTGACTATAATGGTGCACTACAGGTATCTCCGAAAGTGTCTTTTGGGTTGACACGGATCGAGACTGGGATTTGTCACTCCGTGTAAATGGAGAGGTATCTCTGGGCCCACTCGGTAGGACATCATCATAATGTTCCAATGTGACCAAGGGGTTGATCACGGGATGATGTGTTGCGGAACGAGTAAAGAGACTTGCCGGTAACGAGATTGAACAAGGTATCGGTATACCGACGATCGAATCTCAGGCAAGTAAAATACCGCTAGACAAAGGGAATTGTATACGGATCGACTGAGTCCTTGACATCGTGGTTCATCCGATGAGATCATCGTGGAACATGTGGGAGCCAACATGGGTATCCAGGTTCCGCTGTTGGTTATTGACCGGAGAACGTCTCCGTCATGTCTACATGTCTCCCGAACCCGTAGGGTCTACACACTTAAGGTTCGATGACGCTAGGGTTATTAAGGAAGTTTGTATGTGGTTACCGAATGTTGTTCGGAGTCCCTGATGAGATCCCGGATGTCACGAGGAGTTCCGGAATGGTCCGGAGGTAAAGATTTATATATAGGAAGTCCTGTTTTGGTCACCGGAAAAGTTTCGGGTTTTTCCGGTAACGTACCGGGACCACCGGGAGGGTCCCGGGGGGTCCACCAAGTGGGGCCACCAACCCCGGAGGCTTGCATGGGCCAAGAGTGGTGAGGGACCAGCCCCTTAGTGGGCTGGTGCGCCTCCCACAAGGGCCCATGGCGCCTAAGAGGTGGAAAGGGGGCAAACCCTAAGGGATATGGGCCTTAGGGCCCATATTGGTGCGCCTCCCTCTCCCCTCCCCTCTTGGCCGCCACCCTTGTTCCCCATCTAGGGATGCCGCCCCCCCTAGGGGTGGGAACCCTAGAGGGGGCGCAGCCCCTCCCCTTCCCTATATATATTGAGGCATAGGGCTGCCCACAAAACGCGATTCGATCTCTCGTTGGTGCAGCCCTGCGTCTTTTCTTCCTCCTCTTCTGTGGTGCTTGGCGAAGCCCTGCAGGATAGCCACGCTCCTCCACCACCACCACGCCGTTGTGCTGCTGCTGGATGGAGTCTTCCTCAACCTCTCCCTCTCTCCTTGCTGGATCAAGGCATGGGAGACGTCACCGGGCTGTACGTGTGTTGAACGCGGAGGTGCCGTCCGTTCGGCACTTGGTCATCGGTGATTTGGATCACGACGAGTACGACTCCATCAACCCCGTTCACTTGAACGCTTCCGCTTAGCAATCTACAAGGGTATGTAGATGCACTCTCCTTCCCCTCATTGCTGGTTTCTCCATAGATAGATCTTGGTGACACGTAGGAAAATTTTGAATTTCTGCTACGTTCCCCAACAGTGGCATCATGAGCTAGGTCTATTGCGTAGATTCTTTGCACGAGTAGAACACAAAGTTGTTGTGGGCGTTGATTTTGTTCAATATGCTTACCGTTACTACTCCAATCTTGTTTCGACGGTATTGTGGGATGAAGCGGCCCGGACCGACCTTACACGTACTCTTACGTGAGACAGGTTCCACCGATTGACATGCACTTGGTGCATAAGGTGGCTAGCGGGTGCCAGTCTCTCCCACTTTAGTCAGAACGGATTCGATGAAAAGGGTCCTTATGAAGGGTAAATAGCAATTGACATATCACGTTGTGGTTTTGCGTAGGTAAGAAACGTTCTTGCTAGAAACCCATAGCAGCCACGTAAAACATGCAAACAACAATTAGAGGACGTCTAACTTGTTTTTGCAGGGTATGCTATGTGATGTGATATGGCCAAGAAGAATGTGATGAATGATATGTGATGTATGAGATTGATCATGTTCTTGTAATAGGAATCACGACTTGCATGTCGATGAGTATGACAACCGGCAGGAGCCATAGGAGTTGTCTTAATTTATTGTATGACCTGCGTGTCATTGAACAACGCCATGTAATTACTTTACTTTATTGCTAACCGGTAGCCATAGTAGTAGAAGTAATAAGTTGGCGAGACGACTTCATGGAGATACGATGATGGAGATCATGATGATGGAGATCATGGTGTCATGCCGGTGACGATGATGATCATGGAGCCCCGAAGATGGAGATCAAAAGGAGCAAAATGATATTGGCCATATCATGTCACTATTTGATTGCATGTGATGTTTATCATGTTTACGCATCTTGTTTACTCAGGACGACGGTAGTAAATAAGATGATCCCTTACAACAATTTCAAGAAGTGTTCTCCCCTAACTGTGCACCGTTGGTACAGTTCGTCGCTTCTAAGCACCACGTGATGATCGGGTGTGATGGATTCTTACATTCACATACAACGGGTGTAAGACAGATTTACACACGCGAAAACACTTAGGGTTAACTTGACGAGCCTAGCATGTACAGACATGGCCTCGGAACACGGAGACCGAAAGGTCGAGCATGAGTCGCATAGTGATACGATCAACATGAAGATGTTCACCGATGATGACTAGTCCGTCTCACGTGATGATCGGACACGGCCTAGTTGACTCGGATCATGTAATCACTTATATGACCAGAGGGATGTCTATCTGAGTGGGAGTTCATAAGATGAACTTAATTATCCTGAACATAGTCAAAAGATCTTTGCAAATTATGTCGTAAGGTCGCGCTTTAGTTCCACTATTTAGATATGTTCCTAGAGAAAATATAGTTGAAAGTTGAAAGTAGCAATTATGCGGACAGTAGAAACCTTATGTCCTTAATGCACCGCTCAGTGTGCTGAACCCCAAACGTCGTTTGTGGATGTTGCGAACATCAGACATACACGTTTTGATAACTACGTGATAGTTCAGTTAAACGGTTTAGAGTTGAGGCACCAAAGACGTTTTCGAAATGTCGCGGAACATATGAGATGTTTCAAGGGCTGAAATTGGGATTTCAGGCTCCTGCCCACGTCAAGAGGTATGAGACCTCCGACGATTTTCTTAGCCTGCAAACTAAGGGAGAAAACCTCAATCGTTGAGCTTGTGCTCAGATGGTCTGAGTACAACAATCACTTTAATCGAGTGGGAGTTGATCTTCCAGATGAGATGGTGATGTTTCTCCAAAGTCATTGCCACCAAGCTACTAGAGCTTTGTGATGAACTATAACATATCAAGGATAGAGATGATGATCCTTGAGGTATTCGCGTTGTTTGACATCGCGAAAGTAGAAATCAAGAAGGAGCATCAATTGTTGATGGTTGGTGAAACCACTAGTTTCAAGAAGGGCAAGGGCAAGAAGGGATACTTCATGAAACGGCAAATCAGTTACTGCTCCAGTGAAGAAACCCAAGGTTGAACCTAAACCCGAGACTAAGTGCTTCTGTAATAAGGGGAACAGCCACTGAAGCAGGATTACCCTAGATACTTGGTAGATAAGAAGGCTGGCAAGGTCGATAGAAGTATATTGGATATACATTATGTTGATGTGTACTTTACTAGTACTCCTAGTAGCACCAGGGTATTAAGATACCGGTTCAGTTGCTAAGTGTTAGTAACTCGAAATAAAAGAGCTACGGAATAAACGGAGACTAGCTAATGGTGAGCTGACAATATATGTTGGAAGTGTTTCCAAGTTTGATGTGATCAAACATCGCACGCTCCCTCTACCATCAAAATTAGTATTAAACCTGAATGGTTTATTGAATCTCAATCGTAGTGATACACATTTTCATGCCAAAAGATATAAGATAGTAATGATAGTACCACTTACTTGTGGCACTGCCATGTAAGTCATATTGGTATAAAACGCATGAAGAAGCTCCATGTTGATGGATCTTTGGACTCACTCATTTTTGAAAAGTTTGAGACATGCGAACCATGTCTATTGGTGTATACGCATGAAGAAACTCCATGCAGATGGATAGTTTGGACTCACTTGATTTTGGATCACTTGAGATATGCAAATCATACCACATGGGCAAGATGACTAAAAAGCCTCATTTTTCAGTAAAATGGAACAAGATAGCAACTTGTTGGAAGCAACACATTTTGATGTGTGCAGTCCAATGAGTGCTGAGGCATGCAGTGAATATCGTTATGTTCTTACTTCACGGATGATTTGAGTAGATACTGAGTATATTTACTTGATGAAACACAAGTCTGAATTATTGAATGGTTCAAGTAATTTTAGAGTGAAGTTGAAGATCATCGTGACAAGAGGATAAAATATCTATGATATGATCATAGAGATGAGTATCTGAGTTACAAGCTTTGGAACGCAATTAAGACATTGTGGAAATTGTTTCACAATTAATACCGCCTGGAACACCATAGTGTGATGGTGTGTCCGAACATCATAGTTGCACCCTATTGGATATGGTGCGTACCATGATGTCTCTTATCGAATTACCACTATCGTTCATGGGTTAGGCATTAGAGACAACCGCACTCACTTTAATAGGGTACCACGTAACTCCGTTGAGATGACACCATTTGGAGAAACCTAAGTTCTCGTTTCTTAAAAGTTTGGGGCTGCGACGCTTATGTGAAAAAGTTTCAGGTTGATAAGCTTGAACCCAAAGCGGATAAAATGCATCTTCATAGGACACCCAAAAACAGTTGGGTATACCTCCTAATTCAGATCCGAAAGCAATAGGGATTGTTTCTTGAATCGGGTCCTTTCTCGAGAAAAGTTTGTCTTGAAAAGTTGAGTGGGAGGATGGTGGAGACTTGATGAGGTTATTGAACCATCACTTCAACCAGTGTGTATCAGGGCACAGGAAGTTGTTCCTGTGGCACCTACACCAATTGAAGTGGAAGCTTATGATAGTGATCATGAAGTTTCGGATCAAGTCACTACCGTACCTCGTAGGGTGACAAGGATACGTACTACTTCAGAGTGGTACAGTAATCTTGTCTTGAAGGTCATGTTGCTAGACAACAATGAACCTACGAGCTATGGAGAAGCGATGGTGGGCCCAAATTCCGACAAATGGTTAGAAGCCATGAAATCCGAGACAGGATCCATGTATCAGAACAAAGCATGGACTTTGGTGGACTTGCCCGATGATCGGCAAGCCATTGAGATAAATGGATCTTTAAGAAGAAGACGGACGTGGATGGTAATGTCACCATCTATGAAGCTCGACTTGTGGAGAAGAGTTTTTCACATGTTCAAGGAGTTGACTACGATGAGATTTTCTCATCCGTAGCGATGCTTAAGTCCGTCAGAATCATGTTAGCATTAGCTGCATTTATGAAATCTAGCAGATCAAAACTAGTTTCCTTACCAGTTTTCGTAAGGAAAGGTTGTATTGATACAATCGGAAAGGTTTTGTCGATCCTAAGGATGCTGATAGGTAGGCTAGCTCTAGCGATCCTTGTAAGGACTGGAGTAAGCATCTCGAAGTTGGAATATGCACTTTGATAAGATGATCAAAGATTTTGGTTTTATACAAAGTTTATGAGAAACTTGTATTTCCAAAGAAGTGAGTGGGAGCACTATAGAATTTCTGATGAGTATATGTTGTTGACATGTTGATGATCAGAAATGATTTTCTAGAAAGCATATAGGGTTATTTGAAAGGTGTTTTTCAATAGAAAACCTGGATTAAGCTACTTGAACATTGAGCATCAAGATCTATAAGGATAGATCAAAATGCTTAATAATACTTTCAAATGAGCACATACCTTGACATGATCTTGAAGGTGTTCAAGATGGATCAGTCAAAGAAGAAGTTCTTGCCTGAGTTGTAAGGTACGAAGTTAAGACTTAAAGCTCGACCTCGGCAGAAAAGAGAGAAAGGACGAAGGTCGTCCCCTATGCTTTAGACGTAGGCTCTACAGTATGCTATGCTAAGTACCGCACCTGATGTGTGCCTTGCCACATGTCTGGCAAGAGAGTACAAAGGTGATCAAGGAGTGGATCATCAGATAGCGGTCAAAGTTATCCTTAGAGGAATAAGGATATGTTTCTCGATTATGGAGGTGATAAAGAGTTCGGCGTAAAGGGTTACGTTGATGCAAGCTTTAACACCTATCCAAATGACTCTGAGTAGCAAACCAGATACGTATAGTGGAGCAACCATTTGGAATAGCTCCAAGTGGAGTGTGGAAGCAGCATTTACAATATGACCTAGAAATTTGCGAAGTACATACGGATCTGAATGTTACAGATCCGTTGACTAAAACCTCTCTCACAAGCAGAACATGATCAAACCCCAGAACTCATTGAGTCTTAATCACATGATGATGTGAACTAGTTTAATGACACTAGTAAACTCTTTGGATGTTGGTCACATGGTGATGTGACCTGTCAGTGTTAATCACATGGTGATGTGAACTAGATTATTGACTCTAGTGCAAGTGGGAGACTGTTGGAAATATGCCCTAGAGGCAATAATAAAAGTGTTATTATTATATTTCTTTGTTCATGATAATAGTCTTTTATTCATGCTATAACTGTATTATCCGGAAATCGTAATACACGTGTGAATACATAGACCACAATATGTCCCTAGTGAGCCTCTAGTTGACTAGCTCGTTGTGATCAACAGATAGTCATGGTTTCCTAGCTATGGACATTGGATGTCGTTGATAACGGGATCACATCATTAGGAGAATGATGTGATGGACAAGACCCAATCCTAAGCCTAGCACAAAGATCGTGTAGTTCGTTTGCTAGAGCTTTTCCAATGTCAACTATCTCTTCCTTAGACCATGAGATCGTGTAACTCCCGGATACCGTAGGAGTGCTTTGGGTGTATCAAACGTCACAACGTAACTGGGTGACTATAAAGGTGCACTACAGGTATCTCCGACAGTGTCTTTTGGGTTGACACGGATCGAGACTGGGATTTGTCACTCCGTGTAAACGGAGAGGTATCTCTGGGCCCACTCGGTAGGACATCATCATAATGTGCACAATGTGACCAAGGGGTTGATCACGGGACGATGTGTTGCGGAACGAGTAAAGAGACTTGCCGGTAACGAGATTGAACAAGGTATCGGTATACCGACGATCGAATCTCAGGCAAGTAAAATACCGCTAGACAAAGGGAATTGTATACGGATCGACTGAGTCCTTGACATTGTGGTTTATCCGATGAGGTCATCGTGGAACATGTGGGAGCCAACATGGGTATCCAGATCCCGCTGTTGGTTATTGACCGGAGAACGTCTCCGTCATGTCTACATGTCTCCCGAACCCGTAGGGTCTACACACTTAAGGTTCAATGACACTAGGGTTATTAAGGAAGTTTGTATGTGGTTACCGAATGTTGTTCGGAGTCCCGGATGAGATCCCGGACGTCACGGGGAGTTCCGGAATGGTCCAGAGGTAAAGATTTATATATAGGAAGTCCTGTTTTGGTCACCGGAAAAGTTTCGGGTTTTTTCGGTAACGTACCGGGACCACCGGGAGGGTCCCGGGGGGTCCACCAAGTGGGGCCACCAACCCCGGAGGCTTGCATGGGCCAAGAGTGGTGAGGGACCAGCCCCTTAGTGGGCTGGTGCGCCTCCCACAAGGGCCCATGGCGCCTAAGAGGTGGAAAGGGGGCAAACCCTAAGGGATATGGGCCTTAGGGCCCATATTGGTGCGCCTCCCTCTCCCCTCCCCTCTTGGCCGCCACCCTTGTTCCCCATCTAGGGCTTCCGCCCCCCCTAGGGGTGGGAACCATAGAGGGGGCGCAGCCCCTCCCCTTCCCTATATATATTGAGGCATAGGGCTGCCCACAAAACGCGATTCGATCTCTCGTTGGTGCAGCCCTGCGTCTCTTCTTCCTCCTCTTCTGTGGTGCTTGGCGAAGCCCTGCAGGATAGCCACGCTCCTCCACCACCACCACGCCGTTGTGCTGCTGCTGGATGGAGTCTTCCTCAACCTCTCCCTCTCTCCTTGCCGGATCAAGGCATGGGAGACGTCACCGGGCTGTACGTGTGTTGAACGCGGAGGTGCCGTCCGTTCGGCACTTGGTCATCGGTGATTTGGATCACGACGAGTACGACTCCATCAACCCCGTTCACTTGAACGCTTCCGCTTAGCGATCTACAAGGGTATGTAGATGCACTCTCATTCCCCTCGTTGCTGGTTTCTCCATAGATAGATCTTGGTGACACGTAGGAAAATTCTGAATTTCTGCTACGTTCCCCAACACAGTCGACATAGCTGAAACTCCAGGTGGTTAAACCGAATCACACAGAACAAGGGAGTACCTTGCTCTGATACCAATAGAAAGTGCTAGTATCGACTAGAGGGGGGGTGAATAGGCGATTTTTATGAAAGTCTTCAAAACTTGGAAGTTTCGAAGACAAATAACAGAAACAACCTAATTGATATGCAGCGAAAGATAAACTACCCTAAACAAGCCATAGTCAAGTAGGTAATGATGTGAAAGTACAGGACTAATAGCAGTAAGGTAGTAAGGATCAAGATGGAAGATAGTGTGAAGCCAATCAACAATAGTAGTCAAGCGATGAAGTCAAACAGATGAACAGATAAGCAATGACTTCATGAAGACAAACTTAAGTAAGGTTGGAAGGGATAGAACCAGTTGCTTGTTGAAGACACAGGATTTGTTGGACGAGTTCCAGTTGCTGTGACAACTGTACGTCTGGTTAGGGAGGCTGAGATTTAACTCAGAAGACCGTGTCTTCACCTTATTCCCCTTGAGCTAAGGACACCCAGTCCTCACCCAATCATTCTGGTAAGTCTTCAAGAGAGACTTCCAAACCTTCACAGACTTCGTTCACCGGCAATCCACAATGACTCTTGGATGCTCAGAACGCGACGCCTAACCGGCTGGAGGATTCACAGTCCTCAAGTGTAATAAGTCTTCAGGTCACACAGACAGAAAGACTTCAGTGATGCCTAACACTCTTTGGCTCTGCGTGTTTGGGCTTTGTCCTCGCAAGGATTTCTCTCTCTCAAATGCTTCGAGGTGGGTTGCTCTCAAACAACAAAAGCCGTGCACAAACTCTGAGCAGCCACCAATTTATGGTGTAGGGGGTGGGCTATTTATAGCCACTAGGCAACCCGACCTGATTTGTCCAAAATGACCCTGGGTCACTAAGGAACTGACACGTGTTCCAACAGTCAGATTTCAAACACACGCGACAACTTTACTTGGGCTACAAGCAAAGCTGACTCATCCAGCTTTGGATAAGATTTGCTCTTATTGTCTTCGCTCGAAGACATAGGATTTGGGTTGAGCATCACTTCAGTCACTCTGACTTAGTTCACTTGGACCCCACTTAACAGTACGGTGGTTCCTATGACTCAACAAAGAAGAAAAGGAAACAACGAAAACACACAGTCTTCGAGCTCCAAAGTCTTCACGCAATGTCTTCTCATGTCATAGTCTTCAATATGAATATCTTCTCATATCACCATTGTCTTCAATGTCTTCATACAATTTTAGGGGTCATCTCCGGTAGGTAAACCGAATCAATGAGGGACACTACCTGCGTTATCCTGCAATTCTCACAAACGCATTAGTCCCTCAACCAACTTTGTCGTCAATACTCCAAAACCAACTAGGGGTGGCAATAGATGCACTTACAGTACCAATAAGTGTAAAGGATTTTCGAAAGTTGATTTTCTGTCCAGACCTTTGTTATGGATGGGGCAAACAAGGAGGACCAAGCGATAGCGATTTGTCACTGTTGCGGTCTGTTTCCAAATCCTTAACTCATGCAGAGGGGGGGGGGGAGAGAGAGAGATTTGGACGGGGTGTGGTGGTTCAGCCCCGAGTCGAGTGATGGGCTTTGGCACACGGGGAGAAAAGTTGCACCCGATTTGGCATCACTCGTTGGTGGGCCCACCTCACAGAACATGGTCAAATATAAAAAGGGGTATAACCGTATAAGGAATGAAAGGGAGTTTTTGCTAACTAAGGTGAAACTTATCAAAACTTCATATTAGAAAAACAAAAAAAGTGATTAGAATTTGCTCTCTTTCCGTTCAAAAGTTTATTCAAAACATCTGATACCCAGGTGTTGCTGGACGTGGAGTATCTGCTCCCGAACTCAAATGCTCCCCGATGAACAGAAAAATTAAAATGAATAGCAAAAACATTTATAAAATTCTGATCTTTTTTAATAAACTTTGACAAATGTTTTGTATGCTTGCAAAATTTCAGCACGAAATGACATTTATAAAGTTGTGGCAAAAAAAAATGATGTTCCATAAATTCTACTTTTGAAAACATTTTGGACTGTTGATTTTGCTTTTGGACTGAAATTTAGCAACCATAAAAAATATTTGTCATCGTTTACCAAAAAGTTCAGAATTTTTTGAATTGTTTTGTCTTTTTACTGTTCATTAGGGAGTCTTTGAGCTGGAGATCAGAATAGGGCTTTCGAGGTGTTACTATGCCACTGCTCATGACATGACACTGCTAGCGGAAATGCTCCAGAAAGTAAGCAGCACGAGACGACGTGACGGCCCTTGTAGCCGGGGCGCACCCTTCATTGCATCCGCATCGATGTGCTCAACGACCACCGAAACAGGCGCGATCACGGTCAAAATCGCCCGGCCACGGATCGCGGCTCGGCTAGGGGCTACGGCTAGCTTTGACCTGCATTCACCTGCACCCTGACCACATTAACTCACTCTAGTGCCGAGGTGCGCCCTGCCTCTGCCCGCCCTAGCCATTGCGCGAGCCGAGGTGAAACCTGAACTTGCCCGTTTCTGTAAAATCTTTGCTCGGCCGAGGAATGTGTCCAGTCCAGATAAGCACGGCATTTGCACGCAGGAGACGTTGATCTGATCAGTGTCCCAGCAGCCTTTCAGTGTCAATCATCATAATAGTACTAGCCACTAATTGAGGTTAACTTTTCTTCAGCGTGACCACCAGTCGGGGTGCGTCCACTCTCCACCGGAAGAAAGAAACGACCGTGCTCCACACCCACGTGCCCGCTTGCCCTGATCCGCGATGCATCCTCTGGTGTACGCTTAGCCCGAGACAGCCAGCCAGCCAGCCAGCCAACGTTGTACTAGCACGACAAAAAGAGAAGAGCATTCACTGCTCGTTTTGAATTCCGATTCCTTTGCAAGCGAGCGAGTGAGCGATCTTATCGCAGCATTTATTCTGCTTTGTGCGCAGCGGTAATTAAACCACGGCCCGCCGCAGGGGCGGAGACCGGGGGGCGGGGGGGGGGGGGGGGGGGGGGGGGCGAGCAGGGGCTAGACCCCCTCCAACCGCTCGCCCCCCCTGAAGTTATATACGTACTGGTGTATTAGAGTCCAGGCCTAATTAGGGACGCTAATGGCCGAGTAATCACTTGATTAATAATAGCCCAGCTTGATCAATCCTGGAATTAGTACGCAACAAACTAAGCCCAGTAGCCCATGGCGGCCATCACGGCCTTTCCCCATACCCATGTAGTACGTAGTAACTGTTTTGCGGAGCGCTGGTGCCATCGATCAGATCATTTGATTGATCCCCTGTACATGCATCTGGCTGCTAGGGCGCTTGCCTCCGCCGCCGTCGCTCGCCACGACGCCATCTACGGCTGGGCGCCGGGAGGCCACCCTTTGGATACAAGCAGGTACTAGCACCAATAGTGGCTATTAGCTATTAGTAATATTATTTTGTGAATCAGAACCTTACTCTGAATGTTAGTATTTCTTTTGATTTGGTTTCTGGGATAGATCGCCGCTGCCTGCATGCGCTAGGGCGCGGCATTGGAGCGCCAGGGCATTGGAGCATTGCCATCAGCTGCCTCAACCGTCGACACAAAGCTCGTCCCAATGAAGCTGTTGTCATTTGTTGGTGAGTATCAAGTCCTATACTCTTATGCTTCATGTGGTCAGAGCTAAACCAAAATCTCAAGTTATATCCAACATATAATAAGACTACACAAATTACTAGGTAATGTTATTGTTACATCATAAAATTGTATAACTATACATCAAGATGACAATCAGAAGTTTTGTTATTTATTTTTTGGTTTTTAGGTTTTGAGAATGATATTGTTGACTTGTTTGATATAGGTAATATGATTTGCGGTCTAGAGTTATACTTAAATAAACTAACAAAATTGTTATTTTATTCCAAATTGTGAACTATATATACTTGCAATTTGATTCCGTTGATATATACAATAGACTTCTACAATGTGATATATGATTGGTTGGTATTGGCTTCTTCGCCCCCCTCATGCTCAAATCCTGGCTCCGCCCCTGGCCCGCCGGCCTGTGTCCGAATCCGCGAAAAGGCCTTGGCAGCAGTGAGCTTTAGGCTGGTTGTAATGGAAAGTGTCGTATACTAGTATCATGCATATGATATTAGTGTATGATACTACCTCTCTAATGCATAGTATCACATATTAGTATCATGTATCACTTTATTTATTGCCATGCACGACACATAATTGTATACTCCCTCCGTCTCAAAATAAGTGTCTCAACTTTGTACTAGCTCTAGTACAAATTTGTACTAAGCTCAAGCCACTTATTTTGGGACGGAGGGAGTAACATTTATTATGATACGGTATCATGACACCTCGTCAAAATTGCTTAGTTGGCATGCATGATACTACCATTACAACCAGCCTTACTGCTACTCTGCACTCTCATAGTACTATAGTCTCATTTGGCCTGCCTGTGCACAGCTTAATTAACTGCCACTCCGTGCACGGACGTTAACAGGGAATCAGTTGCGGTAATGATAGCTTTATGCAGCAGGATACTACTACAGGGCTTAACTACGTCCTACTGGCGTGCGGCCTGCGGACTTGATTCGGTGTCTCCCTGCGCAGCAGGGGCCGTGCGGCGAGTCTTCAAGGAGATGACACCTTCGTTGATTACTAGTACTAGTGGTGCGAGGCCGAAAATTACGAGAAACAGCAGCGCTGCGGCATTAACTTTACGTTCAGTGCACCGGGCGTCATTAACTTGCATTCAGAACGCGCACTGATCAGTACTGATACCATATTACTCCTAGATATTAGTTTCATAATGGGATACGCTTTTGTACATGTCGAGACATGCGTGAACATGTAAATAGGCTGTATTTACCGTAGCAGAGTATAAATTAACCTGAACATAACCAACATTCGAGTTGGCTCGTCCACCTCAACAATCAATCGATGGTTCTCAGATGAACCAACATTCTGACGCGGACGTAAAACACCAAATTCGCACCAAACATGGCAACATAACTTCGAAAGCATTTCCCGCTGGCAGGCACGCGCTGCCTCGCAGGATCCCACTCCACTGCCATTAATAGCACACCCATATGGCTGGCTAGCTTCCGGCGTCGACGACCGATGGCGACCGGCAGAGGGCAACGGGCTACCGATCCATCGATGCCATCACATTGACTCCAGCTGCCCTCTTCTCCCCTGCCTGCCAGTGCCATAGGACGCACGCAGACGCAGGTGGTTTGCCCGTACTCCGCTCACGTGGCCACCGCCTCCTCTGCCGGCTGCGGGGCGCCGGCCGCGCTTCCTCCGCCCTCCACCTGCGGCCTTTTCCCCCGCCCCCTCCGTCGCTCCCGTCGCATCCGCCGTCCGTCCACGTCGCGCACCGGAATGAAAACCGACGACGACGGGAGGAGAAAACACCCGGCGCAAAGTTTCCATCCCCGGCATCATGGTGCCCTCCATGAACCGCCCCGCGCTGCATTGCGCTACAGCGCACGTACGCTGTACGCTGTACGTACCCCTCCTTCGCCGTCGCCCGTCGTGCCGTCCAGGCGTGCGTGTGTCCATCGACCTAACGGCACTCGAAAAGTAACGAAATAATGGAGCGGGTGGGTTGGGTACACCGTACACGCGCAACGCGCACGTTGCCGCTACATTACATTCTACCAGCTGATGCGCACTGCCGCGTATTGAAAGGGGGGCTCCATCGTGCGGCGGGTGCTGTTCGTACCGCCAAGTGTAGGGGCACCGTGCTAGTACGAGTGCCCGCGTTGAAAAGATTCCTAGGCAGATGCGGGGAGATGCGGCGACCGTCCGGTCTGCTGCTCCGGCGTGCCAGAGCCATGGGCATGGGATACGACGTAGTACTACCAAAATGTGAATCGCCGAGTAACGGTTATTTCCAGCCCGCAAAAAACAAACAAACAAACAATTAATTCCTTGTCGAAAGGATGCACACGTCTACCTTGCTTGATTTGAAACATTTCAAAACTATGAATCTGAAATTCTAAAAATAATGCCGAAAGGCCTAAGGGCATCTCCAACACTGACCCACAAATTCCCGCATCAATCCGGACCACGGGAGCCAACCAACACATTCTTGTATCGGTCCGGAGTGTTTTCTCCCGCAAACCAAAGACAAACGTCGGGAAGGTTTGCGGGAGTCCGAACCGCTGTCACGCCCACTTCTGACCGTCCTTCCCACCAAAAAACCTTCCTCCTCCCACGGCGCTATTCCCACCCGTCGCCAGCTGCCCGCATTCATGCCGCTGTAGAGCGCACCACTCCACATTGAAGGCGGCTCAGACCGGAAGCGACCTCAAACTGCTTCCACCATTGAGGCGGCGCCGGTCGAGGGTGCCACCCGCTGCACACCCGGTTGGAAACACCTCCTCGCCGCATTCAAATGCTTTCATTAAACCCACGTGGAAGCCGAGAAACCTACTCCAGCCACACGTCCGTTGACGAGCGGGCCGACATTAAACGCAACGCCGGGAAAACTCCTCCCGTCCACCCTCTATTTAGGCCAGACGCAGGGCAAGAATTGCACCACTCCGCCACTCACCATCTGCTCCTTCCAACATTTTGTCCACTCTTTCAATGATATCCAACGAGGAGGAAGAGTGGTTCTCCGGCATAAAATTTGTCTAGGTGGCCCGCCGAGCCCGGCGGTTACGAGCAAGGCCGCTCGACCTCCCTCGCCTAGCGAGACGGAGCAAGTTGCCGCCCAAAACTAACGCGTGATTCAGCAACTCGCCGCTCCAAGCCAGCTAGCGGAGGAGGGGCGAGTTGCTCCAGGCCGACACTACGGGGAGCATGGGGGCACGGGCATCGTCGTTGCCATGGACAACGTCGCGTCTTACTGTGTCTCCAGTGCGTGCGGCTGCACCATCCGCCATCGACGCCCGTGTAGCCGCGCCATCCAGGCAAAGAAAGAAGTCGGCTGCGCGAATGTCGACGAGGTGGTGGCCCGCACGTCTACCCCCGCCGCCATTATCGATGAGAAGTAGAACACGGGAGGCCGCCGTCGCTTGGGTCCCATGAAAGTCACCGTCGAGGCACCGCCGGCGTACACAACCGGTATCCTGCCCTCTCGCGGGCCACCATCGTCCCCTTACCCAAGAACCAACCTTGGTCCGTGCACCATAGGGACCCTTCCCTCCGGCTGAAGCATCTGGCGGCGGTTCCACTCAGTTGAGCGGTGGGGAAGCGAGCCTTCCTTTGCATTGAAGCATATACCTCCGGGGCTCACCGTTGCCGGTCATGGGGACGACGTTGGAGACCCGTCGATGCCGTCAGTAGACTAGTCGAGGGTATCATGTCATCGGAATGGATATACGCCGGCGCCGGCTGTAGACTAGTCCGGTTTCGTTTTTAGTTGAAAATATGTCCAAAATGTGACTGTTTTCGTCCGTATTGTACGAAATCAGTCATGTTTATATGAAATCCAGCTGAGTTTGCATAAATTTCATCCGGTTTGTTGAAAAAGAGTTTGCAATGTATGCGGCCACTGGTCCCCTGTTCGCGGACGGATGCGGGAGGAAATTTACGGGTCGCCGTTAGAGATGCCCTAAGGCTGCATATTAAATGTCACAAGTCTGTAAAAATACAGTCTTACAGAAAAGAAAAAATGACATCCACTTTCTTAGGGGGACCGAAATCTTCTTCCACCTGCATTCATCAACAGCGCGTCGTGAGCAAAGCTGGATGCCATCTCTAGCCTCCGTCTCGACGGTGTAAACTTGTTTAAATGCATAAGCTTGTAGAAACAACGTCTGGGAAGCCGTTGATGTCGACCAGAAGACGCCGACTGAGTAAGAAAATGTCGAAAGGAGCATCTAGATACTCCAAATGCCACGAACGTCGATCAAATCCAGACATATCCACCGAAGACCAAAATCGACCAGATCCAGGAAGATCCGTCGAAGACACACCTCCAAACGCCATCCACCGATGCTAAGCGCACCAATGGAAGGAGGACATGATGAGGAGGACGTTATTCCTATATTTTGGAGCAATATCTTCAAACACTTGAGCAAATGACTCATGATCAAAACCTCATCCCTTTTAATAGTATTAGTTTTTCTATAGACTCAGTATGATCTTTCCTCACTTGATAAAAAATGTAGAGTCTTGAAGTTTCTGTCAATTTATTTTCCTTAGCATTTTGAGGGGTCCACAATCATATGTCTTTGCCATGCCAACATTGAACTTATTTGAAATTTATCTTTGAAGATGCATTAGTTCAATGACATATATGTTGTTATTAATTATGAAAACCACCCGAGAGATTAGTTGCACTTTTACTATGGTCGGGGGCAACATTTTATATAACAATGGTGGGTGGCAGAGACTGGTGGCGCCAGAGTAGCCGCCTCGGCAACCGGGTGTCATTAATGTGGGCGGCAGACGGACGAACGGACGACTGTCGTGTCGTTTGAACGCGTAGCAGGGAAGCGGCGCGGACGGCGCTCTCTTGGTCGGCGCGCTGCTTTAGTGCCGACGCCAATGAGTGATCATGTCCGCTTTGACCGGGTATGAATGCGGGAACTAACGCTTTGGAGTGGCGCTGACTGTTTCGGGCAGGAAACGTGTGCGGGTGAGGGTGAGGGTTTGGGTAGACCAGGCAGTCAAAACAGAACTTGGATGCTATCCGAACGCCCGCAAAGGCCCATGTTTGTCTTTGATTTACGAAAGAAAAATACATGAACACCTCGCCTCGGACCGATACGTTGGATGTCTTCCTCGGTTGGGATAGCACGGTCGTAAAGAATGTGGGCGGTTTGAGGTGCATCTGGGTCGATGCGCTCCACGGCCACCAAAACCAAGCGTGATTGGTAATGATGGTCAAAATCACCCCGGCCACGGATGGCTCCTCCTTCGGCTCAGCTACGGGTAGGCTAGCTTTGACCTTCATTCCCCTCTCGCCTGACCACATTAACTCACTCTAGTAGAGCTAGCTCAACGGTAGGCCACCCAGTAGCCCGTCAGAACTGCGCGAGCCGAGGCGAAATACTAGCACGAACTTGCCTGCTTTTGCCAAACCTTTGCTCGGCCGAGGAATGTCGCCAAATAAGCCCGACATTTGCACGAGAAGTTTGATCAGTGTCAATCAAATTATGGGCCTTTGGCAGAACGGTGGCTACTAACTGGGATCAACTTTTCTTCAGTGTGACCACTAATCGGGGTGCTCCACCCACGTGCCCGGCTTGCCCTGATCTGCAATGCAAAGGCCTGGTCTACGCTTAGCCCGAGACAGCCGGCCAACGTCGTAGCGCGACAAAAAGAGAAGAGCATTCACTGCTCGTTTTGAAACCCCCATTCCCTCCATTATTTAAATTAAAAAGTGAGCGGGTGTTCTTTACACCACACCACAGCATTTACTACTTCGTGTTAACTGTCGACGGTCTGTGTCCGGCGGGTGCGTGCCGAGGCGTTAACAGGAAATCAGTGGTTAATGCAGCGACAGGAGTACGTACGTACCGGCGTGCGGCCTGATTCGGTGTCTCGTTCTGCACTTCTGTAGGGGCCGTGCACTGTGCAGCGAATCTTCAGGGAGATGAGACCTTCTTTAATTAGTCAGAGACGGTAAAGATCAGCAGCTCAGCGGTATTAACTTGCGCTCAGTGCTTTAATTTGGGCGTCATTAACTTACATTCACAACGCGCGCTGATCAGTACGGGAACGACGGATTCATTTCACAAGTTTCAGCGAGACGGTCTCTTTTGCTGCCCTTCTATGCAAAAAGGGAGTATGAAGTGTACATCATTTCTGATTCGATCAGATTCATCACGGAATACGCGTAATCTTTCTCATGCCGAGGCATGCGTAAACGTGTAAATGGAATGCATTTTGTGTTTGTGATTACAAGTAGTTCGTGCTATTGCCCGCACCAATGCATGTGTTAGTTTTCTTTGCAAGATTTTCGAACGAGAAGAAGTTACTTGCAGACATTGATCGCGCATCGACTGGCTTAAAGCAGGAGATCATAATAGGCATTTTCAGAAGCGAAAATGATACACCTATGCCTCACTAATCCCCCCCCCCCCCCCCCCTCTCCCCCCGCGACCCCGCTTCCATTTTCAGGGTGGGGACTGGGGACCGTGCCATGCAACCAAATTAGGTCACTACATCATTTACGTAAATTTCGTAGCTACCCATTCGTAGGTGTAGGAAAGCTTTTTCAGAAGAGAGCATCGCATAAAAAACTAAAAATATTGTACTTCCTCCGTTCCTTATTATAGTGCGCATAGACTGTGGCTCTTGTATCAACGAATGTGCTGGCCATTGTACTTTGGACGAGAAAGCCCAGTCTTTACCGCATGTGACCCACCACCCCACGTGCATGCTGCTGCGGGAGTAACTCCTCCAGCGATTTGAGGGCATGTACAATGGAGGCAGCAGCAAGATGCTGCCCCCGTACATCCACCTAGGCTTGGAGAGCTAGAGCCATTGCCCATACTGACTATTATCCAGCCCACATGCTGCCTGACATGTTCTTACTTGCGTCACTCTCTGTTGTTTTCTTCCCAGCCTACCACACATTTTTTCTCTTTTCCTTCTCTTTCTTTCCTTTTACTATCTTTCTTCAGCGAAGCAGCAGCCTCCTCTGCAAGCAGCACCTGCCACCTTCAGGCTAACGCTTTGTTGCCACGGTGGAGTCCGAACCTAGCTGTCCCATGAGGCAGCAGGGTTGGGGCTACGCGATGGCCATGCTCTGAGTGGAGGTTAGTTTGGTCTAAAATTGCAAACGTGCACTACAATCTGGAATTTGGGCAAAAAAGTTATACACGCTATAATAAGGAACGGAGGGAGTATACGCCTTGGTACGCGAGGATGGGTCACGGCTGATAAGGAGAAGTGACAGCTAATTGCAATTTTTTTGCAAACATTTTCGCTTCGGAAGCTTGGCTGACGCGGATCAGTTGTTAAACCATGTTGGGATTTTTTTTCTCGGACGAAATGAAAGCAAATTTAACAAGTGTTGTGACTGACATATAAATTGGGAAGGCCCTCTTTCGAATGGGGCCCACGAAATCCCCCGGGTCGGATGGTTTACCAGCTCTGTTCTACCAACGACACTCGTCCTTGGTAAGGGATGATGTATGCACTATTGTTAGAGAATTCCTGTCAGGCACGAGCCGTTTTAATGATTTTGTCATCGTCACGATCCCAAAAGTCAATTCAGCGGAGTTGCTTTCTCAGTTCAACCCCATTAGCCTCTGTAATGTCCTCTATAAAATTACAGCAAAGGGTGTTGCCTAATAGGCTCAAGGTGTTCTTGCCCATTATGATCTCCGAGGAATATAACACTTTTGTGCCAGGGCAGCTTATCTCTGAAAACGGGCTTGTTGTGTATGAGTGTGTGCATGCAATACAGACAAGGAATCATAAGAAGCCATTGTGTAAAGCTTGAGATGACAAAAGCCTAAGATAGAGTGGAATGGATTTTTCTTGCGCAATTGTTAGTTCACTTTGGTTTTGCTCACGCTTGGATACCAATGATTATGTGGTGTGTAACGGCAGCAAGTTTTTAGTGAAGCTGAATGGGGTATGCTCTAATAGTTCCTTGACTTCGAGAGGGCTCAGACGGGGGGGGGGGGGGCACTATCACCATATTTGTTTCTTTTTTGTGTTGAAGCTTTTCCAGCCCTACTAAGAAATGCACAACATGAGAAAACAATTAAGGGGTTGGGAGCACTAGCCCCAATGTCACCCACCTTTGTTTGCTGATGATAGCATCGTATTTTTGGAGGGGTCTAGTAGCAACCTTGTTTCACCTACAGATATTTTAAGTGCGTCCAAAGTGGCTTCGGGGCAAAGAAGTCAACCTCCAAAAATCATCTATTTTCCTTGCTAAGGGCAACAGGGACGATGATAAAATCATGCTAAAACAGGTAATAGACTTGACTCAGAAGCCCTTAGTGAGAGATATCTGGGACTACCGGCTTTTGTTGGTAGATCAAAGGTGGGCACTTTTAAGCATGTATGGGAATGTTCCAGGTAAAATTCTGGTTGCAAAAGACAAGGATTATCAAAGGTGGTAAAAGAAGTCCCTGTCAAATCTGTTCTCCAAGCTACAACAACATATAGCATGAGCTGTTTCAACTCCCAAAGAAAATGTGATGTAACCTGACTTCCATCTCATCTAACTTCTAGCGGGGTTTCACTAAATGCTGAAAATAAGGTGCACGGGATTCCATGGGATAAGATGTGTACAAGGAAAAGGGAAGGAAGGCTGGGTTTTAGGGACCCTTAAGCTTTTAATCAAACATTGTTGGTGAAACAAGCATGGCCGATCTTACACGTGCCCCCCTCTTTGTGCGCAAGGGTTTTGAAGGCTAGATATTTCAAGGAAGATACAATCAAGAATCCAACTTGCCCGAATTGGGACTTGCATACTTTCAGGTGTTGGAAATATGCCCTAGAGGAAATAATAAAATGGTTATTATTGTATTTCCTTGTTCATGATAATTGTCTATTGTTCATGCTATAATTGTATTAACTGGAAACCGTAATACATGTGTGAATACATAGACCACAACTTGTCCCTAGTGAGCCTCTAGTTGACTAGCTCGTTGATCAATAGATGGTCATGGTTTCCTGACCATGGACATTAGATGTCATTGATAGCGGGATCACATCATTAGGAGAATGATGTGATGGACAAGACCCAATCCTAAGCATAGCACAAGATCGTGTAGTTCATTTGCTAAGAGCTTTTCTAATGTCATGTATCATTTCCTTAGACCATGAGATTGTGCAACTCCCGGATACCGTAGGAATGATTTGGGTGTACCAAACGTCATAACGTAACTGGTGGCTATAAAGGTGCACTACAGGTATCTCCGAAAGTGTCTGTTAGGTTGGCACGAATCGAGACTGGGATTTGTCACTCCGTATGACGGAGAGGTATCTTTGGGCCCACTCGGTAATGCATCATCATAATGAGCTCAATGTGACTAAGTAGTTAGTCACGGGATCATGTATTACGGAACGAGTAAAGTGACTTGCCGGTAACGAGATTGAACGAGATATTAGGGATACCGACGATCGAATCTCGGGCAAGTAATATACCGATTGACAAAGGGAATTGTACACTGGATTGATTGAATCCCCGACATCGTGAATCATCCGATGAGATCATCGTGGAACATGTGGGAGCCAACATGGGTATCCAGATTCCGCTGTTGGTTATTGGCTGGAGAACGTCTCGGTCATGTCTGCATGGTTCCCGAACCCGTAGGGTCTACACACTTAAGGTTCGATGACACAAGAGTTGTTATGGGAAATAGTATGTGGTTACCGAAGGTTGTTCAGAGTCCTGGATGAGATCCCAGACGTGATGAGGAACTCCGGAATGGTCCGGAGGCGAAGATTGATATATTGGACGAAGGGTATTGGAGTCCGGAATTGTTCTGGGAGTACAGGGTGACGACCAGCGTGACCGAAAGGTGTTTCGGATGCCCCGGCAAGCGTTGGGGGGCCTTATGGGCCAAGTGGAGGGGGCACATCAGCCCACTAAGGGGCTGTGCGCCCCTCCCACCCCATCTCACATAACGTGGAGAGGTGGGGGCGCCTCCCCTAGGGCATCCACCCCTCCCGGCTTGGGGGGCAAGTTTCCTAGGGGTGGGTCGCCCAAACCCATCTAGGGTTTCCCCTGTGGCCGCCAGCCCTCCCCTAGGGAACCCTAGGGTGCCTCCTCCACCCCCTTCTCCCTATATATAGTGAGGGAGAGAGAGGGCAGCCGCACCCTTCCCCTGGCGCAGCCCCTCCCTCCTCCAACACCTCCTCCTCCTCTGTAGTGCTTGGCGAAGCCCTGCCGGAGAACCACGAGCTCCATCGCCACCACGCCGTCGTGCTGCTGGAGTTTTCCCTCAAATTCTCCTCTCCCCTTGCTAGATCAAGAAGTAGGAGACGTCCTCGGGTTGTACGTGTGTTGAACGCGGAGGCGCCGTCCGTCCGGCGCTTAGATCGGAATCGACCGTGATCTGAATCGATGCGTGTACGACTCCACCAACCGCGTTCTTGTAACGCTTCCGCATCGCGATCTTCAAGGGTATGAAGATACACTCATCCTCTCCCTCTCTTGTTGCTAGAATCTCCATAGATTGATCTTGGTGATGCGTAGAAAATTTTGAATTATTGCTTCGTTCCCCAACAGTGGCATCATGAGCTAGGTCTATTGCGTAGATTCTATGCACGAGTAGAACACAAGTAGTTGTGGGCGTTGATTTGTTCAATATGCTTACCGTTACTAGTCTTATCTTGATTTGGCGGTATCGTGGGATGAAGCGGCCCGGACCGACCTTACACGTATGCTTACGTGAGACAGGTTCCACCGACTGACATGCACTTGTTGCATAAAGGTGGCTAGCGGGTGCCAGTCTCTCCCATTTTAGTCGGATCGGATTCGATGAAAAGGGTCTTTATGAAGGGTAAATAGCAATTGGCATATCACCGTTGTGGCTTTTGCGTAGGCAAGAAGCGTTCTTGCTAGAAACCCATAGCAGCCATGTAAAACATGCAACAACAATTAGAGGACGTCTAACTTGTTTTTGCAGGGTATGCTATGTGATGTGATATGGCCAAAAGAATGTGATGAATGATATGTGATGTATGGGATTGATCATGTTCTTGTAATAGGAATCACGACTTGCATGTCGATGAGTATGACAACCGGTAGGAGCCATAGGAGTTGTCTTAATTTATTGTATGACCTGCATGTCAATCAGAACGCCATGTAATTACTTTACTTTATTGCTCACCGTTAGCCATAGTAGTAGAAGTAATAGTTGGCGAAACAACTTCATGAAGACACGATGATGGAGATCATGGTGTCAATCCGGTGACGAAGGTGATCATGCCGCGCCTCGAAGATGGAGATGAAAGGCGCAAGATGATATTGGCCATATCATGTCACTCTATGATTTGCATGTGATGTTTGTCATGTTTACATCTTATTTGCTTAGAACGACGGTAGCATAAATAAGATGATCCCTCATAAAATTTCAAGAAAGTGTTTCCCCTAACTGTGCACCGTTGCGAAAGTTCGTTGTTTCAAAGCACCACGTGATGATCGGGTGTGATAGATTCTAACATTTGCATACAACGGGTGTAAGCCAGATTTACACATGCAAAACACTTAGGTTGACTTGACGAGCCTGGCATGTACAGACATGGCCTCGGAACACAAGAGACCAAAAGGTCGAACATGAGTCGTATAGTGGATACGATCAACATGAAGATGTTCACCGATGATGACTAGTCCGTTTCGCGTGATGATTGGACACGACCTGGTTGACTCGGATCATGTATCACTTAGATGACTAGAGGGATGTCTATCTGAGTGGGAGTTCATTAAATAATTTGATTAGATGAATTTAATTATCATGAACATAGTCAAAATGTCTTTGCAAATTATGTCGTAGCTCACGCTTTGGTTCTACTGTTTTAGATATGTTCCTAGAGAAAAAAAATTAGTTGAAAGTTGATCGTAGCAATTATGTGGACTGGGTCTGTAAACTGAGGATTGTCCTCATTGCTGCATAGAAGGCTCATGTCCTTAATGCACCGCTCGGTGTGCCGAACCTCGAGCTTTGTCTGTGTATGTTGTGAACATCTGACATACACGTTTCGATGACTACGTGATAGTTCAGTGTGTAATGTTAAACGGTTTAGAATTGAGGCGCCAAAGACATTTTTCAAACGTCGCAGAACATATGAGATGTTCCAAAGACTGAAATTGGGATTTCAGACTAGTGCCCACGTCAAGAGGTATGAGGCCTCTGACAAGTTTCTTAAGCCTGCAAACTAAGGGAGAAAATCTCAATTGTTGAGCATGTGCTCAGATTGTATGAGTACTACAATTGCTTGAATCGAGTGGGAGTTAATCTTCTAGATGAGATAGTGATAGTTCTCCATAGTCACTGCCACCAAGCTATTAGAGCTTCGTGATGAACTATAACATATGAGGGATAGACATGATGATCCTTGAGCAATTTGCGATGTTTGACACCGCAAAAGTAGAAATCAAGTAGGAGCATCAATTGTTGATGGTTAGTAAAACCACTAGTTTTCAAGAAGGGCAAGGGAAAGAAGGGATACTTCATGAAACGGCAAATCAGTTGCTGCTCTAGTGAAGAAACCCAAGGTTGAACCCAAACCCGAGACTAAGTGCTTCTGAAATGTGGGGAACGGTCATTGAAGCAGAACTACCCTAGATACTTGGTAGATGAGAAGGCTGGCAAGGTCGACAGAAGTATATTGGATATACATTATATTAATGTGTACTTCACTAGTACTCCTAGTAGCACCAGGGTATTAGATACCGGTTCGGTTGCTAAGTGTTAGTAACTCGAAATAAAAGCTGCGGAATAAACGGAGACTAGCTAAAGGTGAGATGACGGTATGTGTTGGAAGTGTTTCCAAGGTTGATGTGATCAAGCATCGCATGCTCCCTCTACCATCGAGATTGGTGTTAAACCTAAATAAATGTTATTTGGTGTTTGATTGAGCATAGACATGATTGGATTATGTTTATCGCAATACGGTTATTCATTTAAGGAGAATAATGGTTACTCTGTTTATTTGAATAATACCTTCAATGGTCTTGCACCTAAAATGAATGGTTTATTGAATCTCGATCGTAGTGATACACATGTTCATGCCAAAAGATATAAGATATTAATGATAGTACCACATACTTGTGGCACTGCCGTTTGAGTCATATTGTTATAAAACGCATGAAGAAGCTCCATGTTGATGGATCTTTGGACTCACTCGTTTTTGAAAAGATTGATACATACGAACCATGTCTATTGGTATATATCCATGAAGAAACTCCATACAGATGGATCGTTTGGACTCACTTGATTTTGAATCACTTGAGACATGCAAATCATACCACATGGGCAAGATGACTGAAAGGCCTCGTTTTCAGTGAGATGGAATAAGAAAGCAACTTGTTGGAAGTAATACATTTTGATGTGTGCAGTCCAATGAGTGCTGAGGCACACAGTGGATATCGTTATGTTTTTACTTCACAGATGATTTGAGTAGATGCTAAGTATATTTACTTGATGAAACACAAGTCTGAATTATTGAAAGGTTCAAGTAATTCCAGAGTGAAGTTGAAGATCGTCGTGACAAGAGGATAAAATGTCTATGATATGATCATAGAGATGAATATCTGAGTTGCGAGTTTGGTACACAATTAAGACATTGTGGAAATTGTTTCACAACTAATACCACCTGGAACACCATAGTGTGATGGTGTGTGCGAACATCATAGCTGCACCCTATTGGATATGGTGCATACCATGATGTCTCTTATCGAATTACCATTATCATTTATAGGTTAGGCATTAGAGACAACCGCATTCACTTTAAATAGGGCACCATGTAATTCCGTTGAGATGAAAACATATGAACTATGGTTTAGAGAAACCTAAGCTGTCATTTCTTAAAAGTTTGGGGTTGCGACGCTCATGTGAAAAGTTTTAGCCTGATAAGCTCGAACCCAAAGCGGATAAATGCATCTTCATAGCACACCCAAAACAGTTGGGTATACCTCTTGTTCAGATCCGGAAGCAAAAGTGATTGTTTCTAGAACCGGATCCTTTCTCGAGGAAAAGTTTCTCTCGAAAGAAATGAGTAGGAGGATGGTGGAGACTTGATAAGGTTATTGAACCATAACTTCAACCAGTGTGTAGCACGGCATAGGAAGTCATTTCTGTAGCACTTACACCAATTGAAGTGAAAGCAGATGATAGTGATCATGAAACTTCAGATCAAGTCACTACCAATACTCGTAGGTCGACAAGGATGCGTACTATTTCATAGTGGTACATAATCCTGTCTTGGAGGTCATGTTGCTAGACAACAATGAACCTACGAGCTATGGAGAAGCGATGGTGGGCCCGGATTCGGACGAATGGCTCGAGGCCATAAAATCCGAGAGGATCCATGTATGAAAAAAAAAGTATAGACTTTGGAAGAACTACTTCATGGTCATAAGGCTGTTGGGTACACATGGATTTTAAAAGGAAGACGGACAATGATGGTAAGTATCACCCTTAAGAAAGCTCGACTTGTCGTTAAGATGTTTTCCGACAAGTTCAAGGAGTTGACTACGGTGAGACTTTCTCACTCGTAGCGATGCTAAGAGTCTGTTGGAATTGTATTAGTAGTTACTGCATTATTTATGAAATCTTGCAGATAGGATGTCAAAACATTGTTTCCTCGACAATTTTCTTGAGGAAAGGTTGTATGTGATACAACCAGAAGGTTTTGTCAATCCTAAAAGATGCTAGTATGCAAAGCTCCAGCAATCCTTCTAAGGACTAGACTAAGCATCTTGGAGTTGGAATATACGCTTTGATGAGATGATCAAAGATTTTGGGTTTATACAAAGTTTGTGAGAAACTTGTATTTCCAAAGAAGTTAGTGGGAGCACTATAAAATTTCTGATAAGTATATGTTGTTGAGATATTGTTGAACGGAAATGATGTAGAATTTCTGGAAAGCATATAGAGTTGTTTGAAAGGTGTTTTTCAATGGAAAACCTAGATTAAGCTACTTGAACATTGAGCATCAAGATCTATAAGGATAGATAAAAAATGCTTAATAGTACTTTCAAATGAATAAATACCATGACAAGATTTTGAAGGAGTTCAAATAGATCAGCAAAGAAGGAGTTCTTGGTTGTGTTATAAGGTTTTGAGCATTGAGTAAGAATCAAGACCTGACCACGACAGAAGAGAGAGAAAGGACGAAAGTCGTCCCCTATGCTTTAGACGTAGGCTCTACAGTATGCTATGTTGTGTACCGCACCCGAAGTGTGCCTTGCCATGAAGTCAATCAAGGGGTACAAGAGTGATCCAGGAGTGGATCACATGATAGCGGTCAAACTTATCCTTAGTAACTAGTGGACTAAGGAATTTTCTTGATTATGGAGGTGGTAAAAGAGTTTGTCGTAATGGGTTACGTCGATGCAAACTTTGACACTAATCCGGATGACTCTGAGTAGTAAACCGGATTCATATAGTAGAGAAGTTATTTGGAATAGCTCCAAGTAGCGCGTGGTAGCTGCATCTACAAGATGACATAGAGATTTGTAAAGCACACACGGATCTGAAAGGCTCAGACCCGTTGACTAATAACCTCTCTCACAAGCGAGATATGATCAAACCCCATGGGTGTTGGATTCATTACAATCACATAGTGATGTGAACTAGATTATTGACTCTAGTGCAAGTGGGAGACTGTTGGAAATATGCCCTAGAGGCAATAATAAAATGGTTATTATTGTATTTCCTTGTTCATGATAATTGTCTATTGTTCATGCTATAATTGTATTAACTGGAAACCGTAATACATGTGTGAATACATAGACCACAACTTGTCCCTAGTGAGCCTCTAGTTGACTAGCTTGTTGATCAATAGATGGTCATGGTTTCCTGACCATGGACATTAGATGTCATTGATAGCGGGATCACATCATTAGGAGAATGATGTGATGGACAAGACCCAATCCTAAGCATAGCACAAGATCGTGTAGTTCGTTTGCTAAGAGCTTTTCTAATGTCAAGTATCATTTCCTTAGACCATGAGATTGTGCAACTCCCGAATATCGTAGGAATTCTTTGGGTGTACCAAACGTCACAACGTAACTGGGTGGCTATAAAGGTGCACTATAGGTATCTCCAAAAGTGTCTCTTGGGTTGGCACGAATCGAGACTGGGATTTGTCACTCCGTATGACGGAGAGGTATCTCTGGGCCCACTCGGTAATGCATCATCATAATGAGCTCAATGTGACTAAGTAGTTAGTCACGTGATCATGTATTACGGAACGAGTAAAGTGACTTGCCGGTAACGAGATTGAACGAGGTATTAGGGATACCAACGATTGAATCTCGGGCAAGTAACGTACCGATTGACACAGAGAATTGTATACGGGATTGATTGAATCCCCGACATCGTGGTTCATCCGATGAGATCATCGTGGAACATGTGGGAGCCAACATGGGTATCCAGATCCCGCTGTTGGTTATTGGCCGGAGAACGTCTCGGTCATGTGTGCATGGTTCCCGAACCCGTAGGGTCTACACACTTAAGGTTCGGTGACGCTAGAGTTGTTATGGGAAATGGTATGTGGTTACCGAAGGTTGTTTAGAGTCCCGGATGAGATCCCGAACGTGACAAGGAACTCTGGAATGGTCCGGAGGCGAAGATCGATATATTGGACGAAGGGTATTGGAGTCCGAAATTGTTATGGGAGTACCGGGTGACGACCAGCGTGACCGAAAGGTGTTTCGGAGGCCCCGACAAGCGTTGGGGGGCCTTATGGGCCAAGGGGAGGGGGCACATCAGCCCACTAAGGGGCTGTGTGCCCCTCCTACCCCGTCTCACATAACGTGGAGAGGTGGGGGCGCCTCCCCTAGGGCAGCCACCCCTCCCGGCTTGGGAGGCAAGTTTCCTAGGGGTGGGGGAGCCCAAACCCATCTAGGGTTTCCCCTGTGGCCGCCACCCCTCTCCTAGGGAACCCTAGGGCGCCTCCTCCACCCCCTTCCCCCTATATATAGTGAGGGAGAGAGAGGGCAGCCGCACCCTTCCCCTGGCGCAGCCCCTCCCTCCTCCAACACCTCCTCCTCCTCTGTAGTGCTTGGCGAAGCCCTGCCGGAGAACCACGAGCTCCATCGCCACCACATTGTCGTGCTGCTGGAGTTTTCCCTCAACTTCTCCTCTCCCCTTGCTGGATCAAGAAGGAGGAGACGTCCCCGGGCTGTACGTGTGTTGAACGTGTTGGGGAACGTACTAATTTCAAAAGTTTTCCTACGCACACGCAAGATCATGGTGATGCATAGCAACGAGAGGGGAGAGTGTGTCCACGTACCCTCATAGACCGAAAGCGGAAGCGTTAGAACAACGCGGTTGATGTAGTCGTACGTCTTCATGGCCCGACCGATCAAGCACCGAAACTATGGCACCTCCGAGTTCTAGCACACGTTCAGCTCGATGACGTCCCTCGTACTCCGATCCAGCCGAGTGTCGAGGGAGAGTTCTGTCAGCACGACGGCGTGGTAAAAATCTTGATGTTCTACCGTCACAAGGCTTTGCCTAAGAACCGCTACAATATTATCGAGGAGGACTATGGTGGAGGGGGGGGGGGCACCGCACACGGCTAAGAGATCAAGAGATCAAGTGTTGTCTATGGGGTGCCCCCTGGCCATGTATATAAAGGAGTGGAGGAGAGGGGAGGGCCGGCCTAGCTATGGCGCGCCCTGGAGGAGTCCTACTCCCATCGGGAGTAGGATTGTCCCCCTTCCATGTGGTAGGAGTAGGAGTCAAGGAAAGGGGAGAAAGAAGAGAAGGAAGGAGGGGGCGCAACCCCTCCCCCTAGTCCAATTCGGACTAGGCCCTGGGGGTGCGCCCAACCTCTCCTCTCTCTTTCCCTTAAAACCAAATAAGGCCCATATACTCCCGAGCGAATTCCCGTAACTCACCAGTACTCCGAAAAATACCCGTCACTCGGAACCTTTCTGATGTCCCAATATAGTCGTCCAATATAACGATCTTTACATGTCGACCATTTCGAGACTCCTCGTCATGTCCCCGATCTCATCCGGGACTCCGAACTACCTTCGGTACATCAAAACACATAAACTCATAATATAACTGTCATTGAACTTTAAGCGTGCGGACCCTACAGGTTCGAGAACAATGTAGACATGAGCGAGACACGTCTCCGGTCAATAACCAATAGCGGAACCTGGATGCTCATATTGGCTCCTACATATTCTACGAAGATCTTTATCGGTCGAACCGCATAACAACATATGTTGTTCCCTTTGTCATCGGTATGTTTACTTGGCCGAGATTCGATCGTCGGTATCTCAATACCTAGTTCAATCTCGTTACCGGCAAGTCTCTTTACTCGTTACGTAATGCATCATCCCGCAACTAACTCATTAGCCACATTGCTTGCAAGGCTTATAGTGATGTGCATTACCGAGAGGGCCCAGAGATACCTCTCCAACAATCGGAGTGACAAATCCTAATCTCGAAATATGCCAACTCAACATGTACCTTCGGAGACACCTGTAGAGCTCCTTTATAATCACCCAGTTACGTTGTGACGTTTGGTAGCACACAAAGTGTTCCTCCGATAAACGGGAGTTGTATAATCTCATAGTCGTAGGAACATGTATAAGTCATGAAGAAAGCAATAACAACATACTAAACGATCAAGTGCTAAGCTAAGGGAATGGGTCAAGTCAATCACATCATTCTTCTAATGATGTGATCCCATTAATCAAATGACAACTTATGTCTGTGGCTAGGAAACACAACCATCTTTGATCAACAAGCTAGTCAAGTAGAGGCATACTGGTGACACTATGTTTGTCTATGTATTCACACATGTATTATGTTTCCGGTTAATACAATTCTAGCATGAATAATAAACATTTATCATGAAATAAGGAAATAAATAATAACTTTATTATTGCCTCTAGGGCATATTTCCTTTAGTCTCCCACTTGCACTAGAGTCAATAATCTAGTTCACATCGCCACGTGATTTAACACCAATATTCATATCGGTATATGATTAACACCCATAGTTCACATCGTCATGTGACCAACACCCAAAGGGTTTACTAGAGTCAATAATCTAGTTCACGTCACTTATGTGATTAACACCCAAAGAGTACTAAGGTATGATCATGTTTTGCTTGTGAGAGAAGTTTAGTCACGGGTCTGACACATTCAGAACCGTATGTATTTCGCAAATATTCTATGTCTACAATGCTCTGCACGGAGCTACTCTAGCTAATTGCTCCCACTTTCAATATGTATCCAGATTGAGACTTAGAGTCATCTGGATCGGTGTAAAAACTTGCACCGATGTAACTTTTACACGAACTATCTTATCACCTCCATAATCGAGAAACATTTCCTTAGTCCTCACTAAGGATATTCTTGCCCAATGTCTAGTGATCTACTCCTAGATCACTATTGTACTCCTTTGCCAAAATCAGGGCAGGGTATACAATAGGTCTGGTCCATAGCATGGCACAATTTATAGAACCTATGACTGAGGCATAGGGAATGACTTCCATTCTCTTTCTATTTTCTCTCGTGGTCGGGATTTGAGTCTTACTCAATTTCACACCTTTTGCAACACAGGCAGGAACTCTTTCTTTGACTGTTACATTTTGAACTATTTCAAAATCTTGTCAAGGTATGTACTCATTGAAAATCTTATCAAGAATCTTGATCTATCTCAATAGATCTTGATGCTTAATATGTAAGTAGCTTTACTGATGTCTTTCTTTGAAGAAATCCTTTTGAACACTCCTTTATGCTTTCCAGAAAATTCTACATCATTTCTGATTAACAATATGTCACTCACGTATATTTATCAGAAAGGCTGTAGTGCTCCCACTCACTTTCTTGTAAATACAGGCTTCACCACAAGTCCGTATAAAACCATATGCTTTGATCAACTCATCAAAGCGTATATTGCAACTCCGAGATGCTTGCACCGGTCCATAGATGGATCGCTGGAGCTTGCACATTTTTTTAGCGCCTTTAGGATTGACAAAACCTTCTGGTTGCATCATATAAAACTCTTCTCTAAGAAAACCATTAAGGAATGCAGTTTTGACATCCATTTGCCAGATTTCATAAAATGTGGCAATTGCTAACATGATTCGGACACACTTAAGCATCGCTACAGTTGAGAAAATCTCATTGTAGTCAACACCTTGAACTTGTCGAAAACCTTTTTGCGACAAGTCAAGCTTTGTAGATAGTAACACTACTATCAGCGTCTGTCTTCCTCTTGAAGATCCATTTATACAATATGGCTTATCGACCATCGGGCAACTCCACCAAAGTCCAAACTTTGTTCTCATACATGGATCCCATCTAAGATTTCATGGCCTCAAGCCATTTCGCGGAATCTGGGCTCATCATCGTTTCCTCATAGTTCGTAGGTTCATCATGCTCTAGTAACATGACTTCTAGAACAGGATTACCGTACCACTCTGGTGCGGACTGTACTTTGGAAGGCCTACGAGGTTTTGTAGTAACTTAATCTGAAGTTTCATGATCATCATCATTAGCTTCCTCACTAATTGGTGTAGGAATCACTGGAACCGATTCCTGTGATGAACTACTTTCCAATTCGGGAGAAGGTACAAATTATCTTATCAAGCTCTACTTTCCTCCCACTCACTAAAGGAAATATGCCCTAGAGGCAATAATAAAGTTATTATTTATTTCCTCATATCATGATAAATGTTTATTATTCATGCTAGAATTGTATTAACCGGAAACATAATACATGTGTGAATACATAGACAAACATAGTGTCACTAGTATGCCTCTACTTGACTAGCTCATTGATCAAAGATGGTTATGTTTCCTAACTATAGATATGTGTTGTCATTTGATTAATGGGATCACATCATTACGAGAATGATGTGATTGACTTGACCCATTCCGTTAGCTTAGCACTTGATCGTTTAGTATGTTGCTATTGCTTTCTTCATGACTTATACAAAGTTTCTACAACTATGAGATTGTGCAACTCCCGTTTACCGGAGGAACACTTTGTGTGCTACCAAATGTCACAACGTAACTGGGTGATTATAAAGGTGCTCTACAGGTGTCTCCAAAGGTACATGTTGAGTTGGCATAATTCGAGATTAGGTTTTGTCACTCCGATTGCCGGAGAGGTATCTCTGGGCCCTCTCGGTAATACTCATCACTTAAGCCTTGCAAGCATTGTAACTAATGAGTTAGTTACGAAATGGTGTATTACGGAACGAGTAAAGAGACTTGCCGGTAACGAGATTGAACTAGGTATTGGATACCGACGATCGAATCTTGGGCAAGTAACATACCGATGACAAAGGGAACAACGTATGTTGTTATGCGGTTTGACCGATAAAGATCTTCGTAGAATATGTAGGAACCAATATGAACATCCAGGTTCCACTATTGGTTATTGACCGAGAATAGTTCTAGGTCATGTCTACATAGTTCTCGAACCCGTAGGGTCCGCACGCTTAACGTTACGATGACAGTTTTATTATGAGTTTATAAGTTTTGATGTACCGAAGTTTGTTCGGAGTCCCGGATGTGATCACGGACATGACGACGAGTCTCGAAATGGTCGAGACATAAAGATTGATATATTGGACGACTATATTCGGACACCGGAAGTGTTCCGGGTAATTTCGGAGAAAACCGGAGTGCCGGAGGGTTACCGGAACCCCCCCGGGAGAGTAATGGGCATTATGGGCCTTAGTGGAAAGGAGAGAGGGGCGGCCAGCATGGGCCGCGCGCCCCCTCCCCCCTCTGCTCCGAATTGGACTAGGAAGGGGGGGCGGCGCCCCACCTTTCCTTCCCCCTCTCCCCCTTCCTTCCTCCTCCTAGTAGGAGTAGGAAAGGAGGAGTCCTACTCCTACTAGGAGGAGGATTCCTCCTCCTTGGCGCGCCCTCTAAGGGCCGGCTGGCCTCCCCCTTGCTCCTTTATATACGGGGGCAGGGGGGCACCCCATAGACACACAAGTTGATCTACGGATCGTTCCTTAGCCGTGTGCGGTGCCCCCATCCACCATATTCCACCTCGGTCATATCGTCGCGGAGTTTAGGCGAAGCCCTGCGCCGGTAGAGCATCATCATCGTCACCACGCCGTCGTGCTGACAGAACTCATCCCCGACGCTTTGCTGGATTGAAGCCCGGGGAACGTCATCGAGCTGAACGTGTGCTGAACACGGAGGTGCCGTACGTTCGGTGCTTGGATCGGTCGGATCGTGAAGACGTACGACTACATCAACCGCCTTGTCATAACGCTTCCGCTTAACGGTCTACGAGGGTACGTAGACAATACTCTCCCCTCTTGTTGCTATGCCATCACCATGATCTTGCGTGTGCGTAGGAATTTTTTTGAAATTACTACGTTCCCCAACAGTGGCATCCGAGCCTAGGTTTTATGCGTTGATGTTATATGCACGAGTAGAACACAAGTGAGTTGTGGGCGATACAAGTCATACTGCTTACCACCATGTCATACTTTGGTTCGGCGGTATTGTTGGATGAAGCGGCCCGGACCGACATTACGCGTACGCTTACGTGAGACTGGTTCTACTGACGTGCTTTGCACACAGGTGGCTGGCGGGTGTCAGTTTCTCCAACTTTAGTTGAACCGAGTGTGGCTACGCCCGGTCCTTGCGAAGGTTAAAACAGCACTAACTTGACGAACTATCGTTGTGGTTTGATGCGTAGGTAAGAACGGTTCTTGCTAAGCCCGTAGCAGCCACGTAAAACTTGCAACAATAAAGTAGAGGACGTCTAACTTGTTTTTGCAGGGCATGTTGTGATGTGATATGGTCAAGACGTGATGCTATATTTTATTGTATGAGATGATCATGTTTTGTAACCGAAGTTATCGGCAACTGGCAGGAGCCATATGGTTGTCGCTTTATTGTATGAAATGCAAACGCCCTGTAATTGCTTTACTTTATCACTAAGTGGTAGTGATAGTCGTAGAAGCAATATATGGCGTAACGACAACGATGCTACGATGGAGATCAAGGTGTCGCGCCGGTGACGATGGTGATCACGACGGTGCTTCGAAGATGGAGATCACAAGCACAAGATGATGATGGCCATATCATATCACTTATATTGATTGCATGTGATGTTTATCCTTTATGCATCTTATCTTGCTTTGTTTGACGATAGCATTTTAAGATAATCTCTCACTTAAAATTATCAAGAAGTGTTCTCCCTGAGTATGCACCGTTGCCAAAGTTCGTCGTGCCTAGACACCACGTGATGATCGGGTGTGATAAGCTCTACGTCCATCTACAATGGGTGCAAGCCAGTTTTGCACACACAGAATACTCAGGTTAAACTTGACGAGCCTAGCATATGCAGATATGGCCTCGGAACACGGAGACCGAAAGGTCGAGTGTGAATCATATAGTAGATATGATCAACATAGTGATGTTCACCTTTGAAAACTACTCCATCTCACGTCATGATCGGTTATGGTTTAGTTGATTTGGATCACGTGATCACTTAGATGGCTAGAGAGATGTCTGTCTAAGTGGGAGTTCTTAAGTAATATGATTAATTGAACTTAAATTTATCATGAACTTAGTACCTGAAAGTATTTTGCTTGTCTATGTTTGTTGTAGATAGATGGCTCGTGCTGTTGTTCCGTTGAATTTTAATCCGTTCCTTGAGAAAGCAAAGTTGAAAGATGATGGTAGCAATTACACGGACTGGGTCCATAACTTGAGGATTATCCTCATAGCTGCACAGAAGAATTACGTCCTGGAAGCACCGCTGGGTGCCACGCCTACTGCAGGAGCAACGCCAGATGTTGTGAACGTCTGGCAGAGCAAAGCTGATGACTACTCTATATTTCAGCGTGCCATGCTTTACGGCTTAGAACCGAGTCTTAAACGATGTTTTGAACGTCATGGAGCATATGAGATGTTCCAGGAGTTGAAGTTAATATTTCAAGCAAATGCCCGGATTGAGACATATGAAGTCTCCAATAAGTTCTACAGCTGCAAGATGGAGGAGAATAGTTCTGTCAGTGAGCATATACTCAAAATGTCTGGGTATAATAATCACTTGATAAAACTGGGAGTTAATCTTCCGGATGATAGCGTCATTGACAGAATTCTCCAATCACTGCCACAAAGCTACAAGAGCTTCGTGATGAACTATAATATGCAAGGTATGAACAAGACAATTCCCGAGCTCTTCACAATACTAAAGGCTGCGGAGGTAGAAATCAAGAAGGAGCATCAAGTGTTGATGGTCAACAAGACCACTAGTTTCAAGAAAAAGGGCAAAGGGAAGAAGAAGGGGAACTTCAAGAAGAACAACAAGCAAGTTGCTGCTCAAGAGAAGAAACCCAAGTCTGGACCTAAGCCTGAAACTGAGTGCTTCTACTGCAAGCAAACTGGTCACTGGAAGCGGAACTGCCCCAAGTATTTGGCGGATAAGAAGGATGGCAAAGTGAACAAAGGTATATGTGATATACATGTTAATTATGTGTACCTAACTAGAGCTCGTAGTAGCACCTGGGTATTTGCTACTGGTTCTGTTGCTAATATTTGCAACTCGAAACAGGGACTACGGAATAAGCGAGCACTGGCCAAGGACGAGGTGACGATGCGCGTGGGAAACGGTTCCAAAGTCGATGTGATCGCGGTCGGCACGCTACCTCTACATCTACCTTCGGGATTAGTTTCAGACCTGAATAATTGTTATTTGGTGCCAGCGTTGAGCATGAACATTATATCTGGATCTTGTTTGATGCGAGACGGTTATTCATTTAAATCAGAGAATAATGGTTGTTCTATTTATATGAGTAATATCTTTTATGGTCATGCACCCTTGAAGATTGGTCTATTTTTATTGAATCTCGAAAGTAGTGATACACATATTCATAATGTCGAAACCAAAAGATGCAGAGTTGATAATGAGAGTGCAACTTATTTGTGGCACTGCCGTTTAGGTCATATCGGTGTAAAGCGCATGAAGAAACTCCATACTGATGGACTTTTGGAATCACTTGATTATGAATCACTTGGTACTTGCGAACCGTGCCTCATGGGCAAGATGACTAAAACACCATTCTCCGGTACCATGGAGAGAGCAACAGATTTGTTGGAAATCATACATACAGATGTATGTGGTCTGATGAATGTTGAAGCTCGTGGCGGATATCGTTATTTTCTCACCTTCACAGATGATTTGAGCAGATATGGGTATATCTACTTAATGAAACACAAGTCTGAAACATTTGAAAAGTTCAAAGAATTTCAGAGTGAAGTGGAAAATTATCGTAACAAGAAAATAAAGTTTCTACGATCTGATCATGCAGGAGAATATTTGAGTTACGAGTTTGGTTTACATTTGAAACAATGCGGAATAGTTTCGCAACTCATGCCACCTAGAACACCACAAAGAAATGGTGTGTCCGAACGTCGTAATCGTACTTTACTAGATATGGTGCGATCTATGATGTCTCTTACTGATTTACCACTATCGTTCTGGGGTTATGCTTTAGAGACGGCCGCATTCACGTTGAATAGGGCACCATCAAAATCCGTTGAGACGACGCCTTATGAACTGTGGTTTGGCAAGAAACCAAAGTTGTCGTTTCTTAAAGTTTGGGGCTGCGATGCTTATGTGAAGAAACTTCAGCCAGATAAGCTCGAACCTAAATCGGAGAAATGTGTCTTCATAGGATACACAAAAGAGACTGTTGGGTACACCTTCTATCACAGATCCGAAGGCAAAACATTCGTTGCTAAGAATGGATCCTTTCTAGAGAAGGAGTTTCTCTCGAAAGAAGTGAGTGGGAGGAAAGTAGAACTTGATGAGGTAACTGTACCTGCTCCCTTATTGGAAAGTAGTTCATCACAGAAATCAGTTCCTGTGACACCTACACCAATTAGTGAGGAAGCTAATGATATTGATCATGAAACTTCAGATCAAGTTTCTACTGAACCTCGTAGGTCTACCAGAGTAAGATCCGCACCAGAGTGGTACGGTAATCCTATTCTGGAAGTCATGTTACTTGACCATGATGAACCTACGAACTATGAGGAAGCGATGATGAGCCCAGATTCCGCAAAATGGCTAGAGGCCATGAAATCTGAGATGGGATCCATGTATGAGAACAAAGTATGGACTTTGGTTGACTTGCCCGATGATCGGTGTCGGTGTCAAAACTGGCGGATCTGGGTAGGGGGTCCCAAACTGTGCGTCTAGGCGGATAGTAACAGGAGACAAGGGACACGATGTTTTTACCCAGGTTCGGGACAAGAGTGGATCTACCACGAGATCAAGGAGGCTAAACCCTAGAAGCTAGCCTATGGTATGATTGTTGTAATGGTTGTTGTGTCCTATGGACTAAAAACCCTCCGGTTTATATAGACACCGGAGAGGGCTAGGGTTACACAGAGTCGGTTACAATGGTAGGAGATCTACATATCCGTATCGCCAAGCTTGCCTTCCACGCCAAGGAAAGTCCCATCCGGACACGGGACGGAGTCTTCAATCTTGTATCTTCGTAGTCTTGGAGTCCGGCGGACGGTGATAGTTCGGACACCCCCTAGTCCAGGACTCCCTCAGTAGCCCCTGAACCTGGCTTCAATGACGATAAGTCCGGTGCGCATAATGTTCGGCATTGCAAGGCGGGTTCCTCCTCCGAATAATCCATAGAAGATTGTGAACACCAGGATAGTGTCCGGCTCTACAAAATAATTTCCACATTCCACCGTAAAGAGAATATCATGTACACAGGTTCAATCTGCTGACATATCTTGTAGCGTGACGTCACGCTACTACCAAGCCTTTACTTGAATCGTTTTTTGTTACACCACCTCAGCGCGTTTAGTGAAGCGGTTTCCATGGCACGTGCTGTCGAAGCAGAGATCGTGTTCCCCTTATTCCGGGATTCTCATCAATACGGACGTGGGTAACCCAACCGCGCCATTGATGGTGGCGCTTGGGAGATAAGCAAGTTTTACCAGGCCGGTGGGGACGTATAGTCTTCGTCCGCCCATATATAAGGGGATAAGGATCCGCCTTTTTACCTACGCCTTCTTCCTCCTTTGCTTATCCATCTCCGCGCACTCGAGCTCCAGCGCCCAAGTTCGCGCATCTCGTCTCAACCTTCTCCGACCATGTCCGGAGCGGGAGGTAAATGGTTGGCCTCCACCATTAAGGAGGAGCACATCGCCAAACTGCGCAGCGCCGGATACCTTTCCGGCGAGATCGCGCACCGACTGCCCGACAAGGGGCAGCTCATCCCCACCCCCAGGCCCCATGAGAGGGTCGTATTTCTCCCCCACTTCCTCCGCGGACTGGGCTTTCCACTTCACCCCTTTGTCCGGGGGCTCATGTTCTACTACGGCCTGGATTTCCATGATCTGGCGCCGAACTTCATCCTCAACATCTCGGCGTTCATCGTCGTGTGCGAGGCCTTCCTCTGCATCCAGCCCCACTTCGGCTTGTGGCTCAAGACCTTCAATGTCAAGCCGAAGGTAGTGAAGGGCACGCAGGCGGAGTGCGGAGGCGCCATGTTGGGCAAGATGCCCAACGTCCTCTGGTTCGAAGGGGCCTTCGTGGAGTCCGTCAAGGGGTGGCAGTCGATGTGGTTCTACATCACCGAGCCGCGCGACCCTACGTGGGCGGCGGCCCCCGAGTTCAGATCTGGTATCCCTGTGCAGCTCACCTCCTGGAAAGAGAAGGGCTTGCTATGGGGTAGTTCGAAGGAGCTGACGGGACTCCAAGCCTGTATCCAGAAGCTGGTGAACAAGAAGCTCAGGCTTGTTAACGTGGTCCAAGTCATGCTCGTCCGCCGGATTCTCCCATGCCAAGAACGGGCATTCAACCTGTGGGAGTTTGATCCGGCACAGCACCAAGCGTTGAGCGGGCTCTTCGACACAACGTACGAAGGCGCCTGGAGGGTGCTGTTTAAGGGCGCCGAAGCCCCCGCATCCGTGACGGAAGATCGCGGATCTCACTCGCAGCGTCCAACTGACGAGGTAAGTGATTCTACCCCTTTACGGGACACTTGTTGTTAATAGTTCGACCCTAAGCGGGTTTCAATCTCCCTTTTCCTTTGACAGGACTGGATGAAGAAGGCCGAGCAGCTCATCTGCCCGGCTCCCATGCCAGAAAACCCAGTGGACGCCCGTCTAGCGGGGCTGCTGGTTCCGGCACCACATGTGGTGCCAGAGAAGAAGGCCAAGAAGGTGGCCACGGGTACTCGAAAGAGTTCCCGTTTTCAGGTGTCCGACGACTCCGAGGCGGATTCCTCCCCCGAAGACGAGGAGGAGGAAGAAGACTCTCTCCCAGAGGAGGGAGAGAGAAAGAGGAAGGCCTCCCCAACAGGGGAGGCCGAAGGGTCCAAGAGGGGAAGAACTATTCCCCCGGACAGCTCCGCCAACGCCAACGTTGGTGAAGAAGAGTGGCCCTCGAGGGCCAGGCCTCCGGCAAGATCGTAAGTATCCTGATTCTGAATGATCTACAATTTCTTTTGTGTCACATAGTGTCCTTCTAATGCCGCATACTGCCCGCAGTCTGGCCGACGATGATCTCCCCGCTTCGTCGAGCGGGTCGTTGGCTCCGTCGGATGTGGATTCCATTCCGACTGCCTCCACCCCTCGCGCCGCTGAGGACGCCGAGGTGGGATCCCAGGAAGGGATCCATCAGGAGGAGGCTCCGGAGGCGCCGCAAGGCAGCCTCCCGGACTTTGTGCTGGACTCCACACCGGAACCCGCAGTGGTTCCGGAGTCCGGCAGGCGGCCCCTTCGCAAGAAGGGCAAGACCGTGACACCGGCGGCCCCCGTCCAACTGGAGGCGCCGGACAACTTGGTGGAGGCACTCAAAGGCGCTTCCATCGAGGAAGAACACCGCACTATCATGAGTGCGGTGATTCAGAAGGTTCAGCTCGCCAAGAGCGGGCTGACCGAAGCCTACAGCAGCCTTCTATCAGGCTTTGAGGTAAGAAGTTAAAATTATGTAACGTAATACCGCATAGACAGTAGCCCCTGATGCTCGGTTCGGTGTTCGGAAAGAAAAGCCGGACTGAGGATCTAAAAAGATATACGCAGGGTTACTAAAAAATTATGTCAATATGGGTTTGCAGGCTGCGCTGCTGACCTCTGCCGCACTGACTGCAGAGGTCGGTGCTTTGAAGCAGGACCTCGAGCGGTCCGAGCAAAAGCTCGGCCGTGCCAAGAAGCAGCTCGAGGACAAAGAAGGTGAGTAACACCACTTTGAATAGTTACCTTACAGAAAAGGATTTAGGTTGCAATAAAAATAACAAGGATAACGTGGGTACTGCAGGGGCCACGAACAAGGTGGCAACCCTGAAGGAGGCTGTGTCCGCGGCCGAACGCAATGCGGCCGCGGAACGGGCAGAGCGAGAGAAGCAGGAGGCGCGGGTGGTGGAAGTGCGGCAAGAGCTCCAGGCTCTCATGGAAAAGCATGAGAGTTTGGAGCGCGACTCAAAGACTCGTGAGTCCGAGCTTGCCTCGGCTCTCGAAAGTGCCAAAGCCGCCAAGGCCGAGGCCCATAAGGCCCTTCAGGAGGTTGAGGATGTGAAGAAAATAGCGGCGGGTAAGGCATTTTTCATGCAAAGCAAGCATGTTAATGTAAACTACCTGACACTTACCCGAATTCGGAGCTCTACAGGGGCATTTGCAGATCTGCCTTGCAGTGTATCCGATGCCGCCGCATTCTACCGTGGCGAGGAGGGGAGCTCAACGGAGAAGGTCTTCTGGTCTCAGTACGCTGAGGCCGGCCATCCGGTGCCACCTAGCGACCAGCTGAAGCAGCTGGTCGAGCTCCAGAAGGTAGCCGAGCAGGCCATGAAGGGCCTCATAGTCCGGCTGTGGCCTGGAGAGGCCATGCCTGGGAGCTACTTCGGCCTCGTGCGGCGGCTGGTGGATGCGTGCCCCTTGTTGGAGGTCGTCAAGCGCTCCGCCTGTATTGAAGGTGCTTGTCGGGCCCTTGCCCGCGCAAAGGTGCACTGGGGCAGGCTGGATGCGGAGAAGCTTATCACTGACGCGCCGTCAGCAGGCAAGGAGTACCGTACGCCCGAGATGTACTATAAGACTGTCCTGAAGGGTGCCCGCAAGATTGCGGATGAGTGCCCCAGAGATGTAATTATTGAGTAGACTCACTATGTATTATCCTGTGCGCTGAAATCTTTGTTCATATGCGCTAAGCAACGCTTGTTTGATTTAAAATATTACCTTCTGTGCGGCCGTTTATAAAATCTGAGAGATGGCAAGTCGTCGGCTTCAGCCCCCAAGCCACGACTGCTGGGGTGTTCGGGATAAACTTGAGCACTCTTGTTCCCATTTTTGGGTCCATCTAGGGAGGCGCTCAACACAACGAACAAGGCAACCGGACTTATAATGCTTGAACACTCTCACTTAGCCATAGAATTCTATAATTTTAAATTTCGGCGAAGCCCCGAGTATTCGGAAGACCGAGTTCGGGGCGCTATCCAAGCCTTGGCCGGACATTATCCGGTTCTTCGCTTGAAGCAGCATAAGTCTTTAAGGACTCGAAAAGACCTCTCAAACAGCGACCGGTCTCTCGCCTTATCATGACAGTCAGTTTTAGCTTTCTCCACTGAGGTGCTCGCCCAGCTCAACCGGGGCACAATCGCAGTGGTTCTCCCAGTGCCACCTTAGCCGACAGAACGGAACGTAAGGTACCAAAACGTGGGAGCCGGGCAAACCCAACTATTGACCCAAGACATGATTTGGAGCCGATTCATATAATGCTATAAGTTCGGGGTGCCACACTTGTGAAAGTGTTCGGACTTATCACACCATAATGCGGGGAACATAAGCCCCTGGTGTATTCGGCCGTACCAAAATATATGGGTGCAAGATGTCATTAGTGAACATATATGTAAAGTAATGCAATAACAGGCAAAAAGTGTTGCATTATTTATTCAAGGAATTCTGATATGAGTGCGGAATGATACAAATAGTGCGGTAAGCAAGGGATTGGACTAATTAAACATTTCCCCCTCTAGGGGTGGGCTACGGACTGGTGTATATAATCAAATTTAATGCTCGTAATGGAGACCACCTGAGTGTTCGTCGCAGCCTTCTTCCCTCCCTGGCTGTTGCATCGTGAGTTTGGCGGGTTCGCCGCTAGACAGGGCCTCTGGTGGACGGAGTCCTGTGTATACAAAGAAGGAAAATAACAAAAAGGAGCGACACACTTGTGAGCCCCTGGTGTGGTCGAGCCGCACTCTGGGCCTGTTGTGGTTGTGCCCCTCCCCCTAGGCCCATGGTATCTCCAGAGCGTAATGATGTACGCGGAGGGTTGGTCTTGCAATTATGCAAGGGCTGGGGTTGGGGCCGCATTGCTACGCGTGCTCGGAACGTGCCAGGTGGTCTTGGTTGATGTTGCTCCGGGCGCGTTTGGCCGTGTCCGGCCGTTTAACGGCCGGACTCGAAAATTGCCTTAGAAGGCTGCTCTGTACTTCTGCCGCGAGAGCCGCTATATGTTCCTCCGTTCGAAGCGAGCGTTCCGTATTTCCGTTGACTGTGATGACTCCACGAGGGCCTGGCATCTTGAGATTGAGGTATGCATAATGCGGCACCGCATTGAACTTTGCGAACGCGGTTCGTCCGAGCAGAGCATGATAGCCGCTGCGGAACGGGACTATGTCGAAGATTAACTCCTCGCTCCGGAAATTGTCCGGGGATCCGAAGACCACTTCCAGTGTGACTGAGCCTGTACAATTGGCCTCAACACCTGGTATGACGCCTTTGAAGGTCGTCTTTGTAGGTTTAATCCTTGAGGGGTCTATGCCCATCTTGCGCACTGTATCCTGATAAAGCAGGTTCAGGATACTGCTGCCGTCCATCAGGACTCTCGTGAGGTGAAATCCATCGACGATTGGGTCTAAAACCAATGCGGCAAATCCGCCATGGCGGATACTGGTCGGATGGTCTCTTCGATCGAAAGTGATCGGGCAAGAGGACCATGGATTGAACTTAGGGGCGACTAGCTCCATCGCATATACGTCCCTTAGTGCACGCTTCCGCTCCCTCTTGGGTATATGGGTTGCGTATATCATGTTCACCATCCGCACTTGTGGGGGGAAACCCTTTTGTCCTCTACTGTTCGGCGGTCGGGTCTCTTCCTCATCGTCGCTGTGCAGCCCCTTGTCGTTGTTTTCGGCAATTAACTTGCCTGTCTGCTTAAATACCCAACAATCTCTATTGGTGTGGTTAGCTGGCTTTTCGGGGGTGCCATGTATCTGGCATGAGCGGTCGAGTATTCGGTCCAAATTGGACGGACCCGGAGTGGTTCTTTTGAATGGCTTCTTCCGCTGACCGGGTTTAGAGCCTCTGAATCCGGCGTTGACTGCCGTATCCTCCTTGTCGTCGCCGTTAACGCGGTGTTTATTTTTGCTTCGACGCGACCTGCCATTGTGTTCCTTAGTGGCCGGACTACCAGTATTTTTGCTGAGGTTGTTGCTGTGAGCTAGCCAGCTATCCTCTCCCGCACAGAAGCGGGTCATTAATGATGTGAGGGCTGCCATGGATTTCGGCTTTTCCTGTCCTAGGTGCCGGGCTAGCCACTCGTCGCGGATGTTATGTTTGAAGGCTGCGAGGGCCTCTGCATCCGGACAGTCGACGATTTGATTTTTCTTTGTTAAGAACCATGTCCAGAATTGCCTGGCCGATTCGTCTGGCTGCTGGATTATGTGGCTTAGGTCATCGGCGTCTGGTGGTCACACGTATGTGCCCTGGAAGTTGTCGAGGAATGCAGCTTCCAGGTCCTCCCAACAACCAATTGACTCTGCGGGCAGGCTGTTAAGCCAATGCCGAGCTGGTCCTTTAAGCTTGAGCGGGAGATATTTGATGGCGTGGAGATCGTCGCCGCGGGCCATATGAATGTGAAGGAGATAATCTTCGATCCAAACCGCGGGGTCTGTCGTGCCATTGTAGGATTCAATGTTTACGGGTTTAAACCCTTCAGGGATTTGATGATCCATTACTTCGTCAGTGAAGCATAGCGGGTGTGTGGCGCCTCTGTATTGAGCAATATCACGACGTACCTCAAGGGAGCGTTGTCTGCTGTGTTCGGCCCGGCCGGAGTTGTTGTATCCGGTTCAACGGTATTCGTCGTGGGTCGCGGGGCGCCCACGTGATCCATAGATAGATCTGGATTCTCTTGCCTTATCCTCCAATATATCCCGCAAGTCCGGCGCGTTCCCCCGTGGCTTCGTACTTTTCGAGCGATGCCGGGGTACGGTCTAGATGGAAGGCCTGGATGCCTCTCTGTCGTGACCACGGGGTGGTCGGTCGGCCGTATTGTGCGCTGGTGATGAAGGTATATATGCTTCCTCTTCTAATCGGGGGAGCAACTTGCGTTTTGGGTAGCTCTTGGAGGGGCGTTCGAGTTCATACTCTTCGGCCGCGAGGACCTCGGTCCATCTGTCGGCCAGTAGGTCTTGATCAGCTTGAAGCTGCTGCTGCTTTTTCTTTAGGCTATTTGCTATGGCCATTAGCCTGCGTTTGAAATGCTCTTGTTCGACGGGATCCTCGGGCACGATGAATTCATCGTCGTCGAGGCTTGCCTCGTCTCCGGAGGGAGGTATGTAATTATCATCCTCGACCTCTTCGTCTGCCGCTCTCTTGTGAGGGCTTGCTTCTGCATCCTCCTGCGCTGAATCTTGCAGGAGGGGATTGTCTTCGGCACTCTCTGGGGTGTTATTATCTCCTGTGCCGGAATCTCCATTCTTGCTGTGGCGGGATTTAGAGCGGCGCCACTGATGTCGGCGCTTGGGCTGTTTCTTTAAGGAATCTGCCTCCGCTGCTTCTTCGCCGTCCCCATCTTTTGGGGTGTCCACCATGTATATGTCATATGACGAGGTGGTCTTCCAGTGCCCTGTAGGCGTTGGTTCTTGTTCGTCTCCGGCATCGTCGTCCATACCGTCGATGTCTTTGGAGTCATAGTCTAGCATGTCGGTTAGATCGTCGACAGTGGCTACAAAGTGGGTGGTGGGTGGGTTTTGAATTTCTTCGTCGTCCGCATCCCAACCATCCTGGCCATAATCCGGCCAGGGCTCTCTGGATAGCGAGAGATGTTTTAACGAATTTAAGATGTCGCCAAAGGGTGAGTGCTGAAAGATGTCAGCAGCAGTGAACTCCATGATCGGCGCCCAGTCGGATTCGATTGGCAGGGGCGCAGGAGGTTCGGAGTCCACCAGGGAGTCCGGCACCTCGGAGTCACGAGTTTTATAGGGGACAAGGCCAGTGTTCGGCTCCATCGCCGTGGAAGTTGCAGCTCCTGAGGAGGTGTCCAGCCACCCGCCCTCGAGCTACGCGATCGGCTCTGGACTATGGGTCGGAGCGGATTCGTGTGCGGCCTCCAAGGCGCTGTCCGGCGGCAGAGTTAGATCATGCCCATCATGACAGTGCGGCACGCACGGCTGTGGCTCGGATCCATCGAAGATCAAGTCTCCACGAATGTCCGCCGTGAATTTTAGGCTTCCAAATCTGACCTGACGGCCAGGGGCGTAGCTTTCGATCTGCTCCAGATGTCCAAGTGAATTAGCCCGCAGTGCGAAGCCGCCGAATACGAAGATCTGTCCGGGGAGAAAAGTCTCACCCTGGACGGCGTTGTTGTTGATTGAAGAAGCCATCGAGCCTATCGGTGACGACACAGAGGAACTCTCAATGAAAGCACCAATGTCGGTGTCAAAACCGGCAGATCTCGGGTAGGGGGTCCCGAACTGTGCGTCTAGGCGAATGGTAACAGGAGACAAGGGACACGATGTTTTTACCTAGGTTCGGGCTCTCTCGATGGAGGTAAAACCCTACTCCTGCTTGATTGATATTGATGATATGGGTAGTACAAGAGTGGATCTACCACGAGATCAAGGAGGCTAAACCCTAGAAGCTAGCCTATGATATGATTGTTGTAATGGTTGTTGTGTCCTACGGACTAAAAACCCTCCGGTTTATATAGACACCGGAGAGGGCTAGGGTTACACAGAGTCGGTTACAATGGTAGGAGATCTACATATCCGTATCGCCAAGCTTGCCTTCCACGCCAAGGAAAGTCCCATCCGGACACGGGACGGAGTCTTCAATCTTGTATCTTCGTAGTCTTGGAGTCCGGCGGACGATGATAGTCCGGCTGTCCGGACACCCCCTAGTCCAGGACTCCCTCAATCGGCAAGCCATTGAGAATAAATGGATCTTTAAGAAGAAGACTGACGCTGATGGTAATATAACTGTCTATAAAGCTCGATTTGTTGCAAAAGGTTTTCGACAAGTTCAAGGGGTTGACTACGATGGACTTGCCCGATGATCGGCAAACCATAGAAAATAAATGGATCTTCCAGAGGAAGACGGACGTTGATAGTAGTGTTACTATCTACAAAGCTCGACTTGTCGCAAAAAGGTTTTTGACAAGTTCAAGGTGTTGACTACAATGAGATTGTCTCAATTGAAGCGATGCTTAAGTCTGTCCGAATAATGTTAGCAATTGCCGCATTTTATGATTATCAAATTTGGGAGATGGATGTCAAAACTGCATTCCTGAATGGATTTCTGGAAGAAGAGTTGTATATGATGCAACCGAAAGGTTTTGTCGATCCTAAGGGAGCTAACAAAGTGTGCAAGCTCCAGTGATCAATCTATGGTCTGGTGCAAGCCTCTCGGAGTTGGAATAAATGCTTTCATAGTGTCATCAAAGCATATGGTTTTATACAGACTTTTGGAGAAGCCTGTATTTACGAGAAAGTGAGTGGGAGCTCTGTAGCATTTCTAATATTATATGTGGATGACATATTGTTGATTGGAAATGATATAGAATTTCTGAATAGCATAAAAGGATACTTGAATAAAAGTTTTTCAATGAAAGACCTCGGTGAAGCTGCTTACATATTGGGCATTAAGATCTATAGAGATAGATCAAGACGCTTGATTGGACTTTCACAATGCATGTACCTTGATAAAGTGTTGAAAAGGTTCAATATGGATCAGGCAAAGAAAGGGTTCTTGCCTGTATTACAAGGTATAAAGTTGAGTCAGACTCAATGCCCGACCACTGCAGAAGATAGAGAGAAAATGAAAGGAGTTCCCTATGCTTCAGCCATAGGCTCTATCATGTATGCAATGCTGTGTACCAGACCTGATGTGTGCCTTGGTATTAGTTTGGCAGGGAGGTACCAAAGTAATCCAGGAGTGGGTCACTGGACAGCGGTCAAGAACATCCTAAAATACCTGAAAAGGACTAAGGATATGTTTCTCGTATATGGAGGTGACAAAGAGCTAGTCGTAAATGGTTACGTCGATGCAAGCTTTGACACTGATCCGGACGATTCTAAATCGCAAACCGGGTACATATTTTTATTAAATGGTGGAGCTGTAAGTTGGTGCAGTTCTAAACAAAGCATCGTGGCGGGATCTACATGTGAAGCGGAGTACATAGCTGCTTCGGAAGCAGCAAATGAAGGAGTCTGGATGAAGGAGTTCATTTCCGATCTAGGTGTTATACCTAGTGCATCGGGACTAATGAAGATCTTCTGTGACAATACTGGTGCAATTGCCTTGGCAAAGGAATCCAGATTTCACAAGAGGACCAAGCACATCAAGAGACGCTTCAATTCCATTCGGGACCAAGTCCAAGTGGGAGACATAGAGATTTGCAAGATACATATGGATCTGAATGTTGCAGACCCATTGACTAAGCCTCTCTCACGAGCAAAACATGATCAGCACCAAGACTCCATGGGTGTTAGAATCATTACTATGTAATCTAGATTATTGACTCTAGTGCAAGTGGGAGACTGAAGGAAATATGCCCTAGAGGCAATAATAAAGTTATTATTTATTTCCTCATATCATGATAAATGTTTATTATTCACGCTAGAATTGTATTAACCGGAAACATAATACATGTGTGAATACATAGACAAACATAGTGTCACTAGTATGCCTCTACTTGACTAGCTCATTGATCAAACATGGTTATGTTTCCTAACTATAAACATGTGTTGTCATTTGATTAATGGGATCACATCATTAGGAGAATGATGTGATTGACTTGACCCATTCCGTTAGCTTAGCACTTGATCGTTTAGTATGTTGCTATTGCTTTCTTCATGACTTATACAAAGTTTCTACAACTATGAGATTGTGCAACTCCCATTTACCGAAGGAACACTTTGTGTGCTACCAAACGTCACAACGTAACTGGGTGATTATAAAGGTGCTCTACAGGTGTCTCCAAAGGTACATGTTGAGTTGGCATAATTCGAGATTAGGTTTTGTCACTCCGATTGTCGGAGAGGTATCTCTGGGCCCTCTCGGTAATACTCATCACTTAAGCCTTGCAAACATTGTAACTAATGAGTTAGTTATGAAATGATGTATTATGGAACGAGTAAAGAGACTTGCCGGTAACGAGATTGAACTAGGTATTGGATACCGACGATCGAATCTCGGGCAAGTAACGTACCGATGACAAAGGGAACAACATATGTTGTTATGCGGTTTGACCGATAAAGATCTTCATAGAATATGTAGGAACCAATATGAACATCCAGGTTCCACTATTGGTTATTGACCGAGAATAGTTCTAGGTCATGTCTACATAGTTCTCGAACCCGTAGGGTCCGCACGCTTAACGTTACGATGACAGTTTTATTATGAGTTTATAAGTTTTGATGTACCGAAGTTTGTTCGAAGTCCCGGATGTGATCACAGACATGACGAGGAGTCTCGAAATGGTCGAGACATAAAGATTGATATATTGGACGACTATATTCGGACACCGGAAGTGTTCCGGGTAATTTTGGAGAAAACCGGAGTGCCGGAGGGTTATTGGAACCCCCCGGGAGAGTAATGGGCCTTATGGGCCTTAGTGGAAAGGAGAGAGGGGCGGCCAGCATGGGCCGCGCGCCACCTCCCCCCTCTGGTCCGAATTGGACTAGGAAGGGGGGGCGGAGCCCCCCCCTTTCCTTCCCCCTCTCCCCCTTCCTTCCTCCTCCTAGTAGGAGTAGGAAAGGAGGAGTCCTACTCCTACTAGGAGGAGGATTCCTCCTCCTTGGTGCGCCCTCTAAGGGCCGGCCGGCCTCCCCCCTTGCTCCTTTATATACGGGGGCAGGGGTGCACCCCATAGACACACAAGTTGATCTACGGATCATTCCTTAGCCGTGTGCGGTGCCCCCTCCACCATATTCCACCTCGGTCAAATCATCGCGGAGTTTAGGCGAAGCCCTGCGCCGGTAGAGCATCATCATCGTCACCACGCTGTCGTGCTGACGGAACTCATCCCCGACGCTTTGCTGGATTGAAGCCCGGGGAACGTCATCGAGCTGAACGTGTGCTGAACACGGAGGTGCCGTACGTTCGGTGCTTGGATCGGTCGGATCGTGAAGACGTACGACTACATCAACCGCGTTGTCATAACGCTTCCGCTTAACGGTCTACGAGGATACGTAGACAATACTCTCCCCTCTCATTGCTATGCTATCACCATGATCTTGCGTGTGCGTAGGAATTTTTTTGAAATTACTACGTTCCCCAACACTCACTTCTTTCGAGAGAAACTCCTTCTCTAGAAAGGATCCATTTTAGCAACGAATATCTTGCCTTTGGTTCTGTAATAGAAGGTGTACCCAATAGTTTCCTTTGGGTATTCTATGAAGATGCACTTCTCTGATTTGGGTTCGAGCTTATCAGGTTGAAACTTTTTCACATAAGCATCACAGCCCCAAACTTTAAAAACGACAACTTTGGTTTCTTGCCAAACCACAGTTCATAAGGCGTCGTCTCAACGGATTTCGATGGTGCCCTATTTAAAGTGAATGCAGCTGTCTTTAATGCATAACCCCAAAATGATAATGGTAAATCGATAAGAGATATCATAGATCGCACCATATCTAATAAAGTGTGGTTACGATGTTCGGACACACCATTACGCTGTGGTGTTCCAGGTGGCATGAGTTTGTGAAACTATTCCACATTGTTTTAATTGAAGACCAAACTCGTAACTCAAATATTCTCCTCCACGATCATATCATAGAAGCTTTATTTTCTTGTTACAATGATTTTCAATTTCACTCTGAAATTCTTTTGAACTTTTCAAACGTTCCAGACTTATGTTTCATCAAGTAGATATTCCCATATCTGCTCAAATCATCTGTGAAGGTCAGAAAATAACGATACCTGCCGCGAGCCTCATCACTCATCGGATCGCATACATCAGTATGTATTATTTTCAATAAGTCTGTTGCTCGCTCCATTGTTCCGGAGAACGGAGTCTTGGTCATCTTGCCCAAAAAGGCACGGTTCGCAAGCGTCAAATGATTCATAACCAAGTGATTCCGAAAATCCATCTTTATGGAGTTTCTTCATGCGCTTTACACCGATATGACCCAAACGGCAGTGCCACAAATAAGTTGCACTATCATTATTAACTGTGCATCTTTTGGCATCAATATTATGAATATGTGTATCACTATGATCGATATCCAATAAACTATTTTCATTGGGTGTATGACCATCGAAGGTTTTATTCATGTAAACAGAACAACAATTATTCTGTGACTTTAAATGAATAATCGTATTGCAATAAACATGATCAAATCATATTCATGCTCAACGCAAATGCTAAATAACATTTATTTAGGTTTAACACTAATCCCGAAAGTATAGGGAGTGTGTGATGATGATCATATCAATCTTGGAACTACTTCCAACACTCATCGTCACTTCCCCTCAACTAGTCTCTGTTTATTATGTAACTCCTGTTTCGAGTTACTAATCTTAGCAACCAAACAAGTATCAAATACTCAGGGGCTACTATAAACACTAGTAAGGCACATGTCGGTGTCAAAACCGGCGGATCTCGGGTAGGGGGTCCCGAACTGTGCGTCTAGGCGGATGGTAACAGGAGACAAGGGACACGATGTTTTTACCCAGGTTCGGGCCCTCTCGATGGTGGTAAAACCCTACTCCTGCTTGATTGATATTGATGATATGGGTAGTACAAGAGTAGATCTACCACGAGATCAAGCAGGCTAAACCCTAGAAGCTAGCCTATGGTATGATTGTATGTTGTGTATGTTGCCCTACGGACTAAAGCCCTCCGGTTTATATAGATACCGGAGAGGGCTAGGGTTACACAGAGTCGGTTACAATGGTAGGAGATCTACATATCCGTATTGCCAAGCTTGACTTCCACGCCAAGGAAAGTCCCATCCGGACACGGGGCAGAGTCTTCAATCTTGTATCTTCGTAGTCTTGATAGTCCGGCGGACATTGATAGTCCGCCTGTCCGGACACCCCCTAGTCCAGGACTCCCTCAGTTGCCCCCGAACCAGGCTTCAATGACGATAAGTCCAGCGCGTTTATAGTCTTCGGCGTTGCAAGGCGGGTTCTCCCTTCAAATTCCATGTACCTGCCGAACAGTGTCCGGCTTCATCTTGAATACTGTGTTCCTCGGCTTCTACGCCAAATAAAGGCCCTCTTCCACGCGTCGCACGAATGCGAAAAGCCAGGGTGTTTTTTGCCTTTCACCCCCCAATTGTGCGAGTTAACCGCCTATAAAAGAGGCAAGAATCCAGATCCAAACCACACCATCTTCCTCCCGCGAATACTCCATTGAAGCGCCTTTGACCTAGAAATCCATTCCACCATGGATCGTCACCACGGCTCTTCTTCGCGCGCTCCCAGCCCACCGCCGGGGAGTTGGAGGAGGTGCTCTATTTCGCACAACGAGCTCGAGAAGCTCCAAACGGGGGGATTCCTCCCTCCGGCCGTTATGATCACAGTCCGGGCCGGACTGGTTACTTATCAAGGTGGGAGACAGGCGGAGGACACTCCAAGCCCCAATAAGGGGGAGCGAGTATGTTTTGTCCCTTATCTGACGAGGGGACTCGGATTTCCAATACATCCGTTCCTCCGCGGGCTCCTGAAGTTCTACGGACTCCAGCTCCACCACCTTACGCCCGCCTCTGTGCTGCATATCGCGGGCTACGTAGCTCTTTGCGAGCTATTCCTGGGCATCGAGCCCCATTTCGCATTGTGGAAGAGGATGTTTTGCCTCGTACCCCGTTCTTACCAGGGGTCCATATATTCAGTGGGCGGCGCCGAAATATGGCGCATCGCCGGGACCGGATACCTATCCGGCACTCCCAAGAAGGCGTCCGAAGACTGGCCCTCGGAATGGTTTTATATAGAAGACGCTCCGCTGCCAGACCCAGTCCGGATCGGCCTCCCAGAGTTTAGTGCTGCTCCCTTGAAGAAACGCCTCAGCTGGCGCCCGCGGAGCCCCCGATTGGAGGAAGACAAGAGCGTCCATTACTTGATGGGCCGGATAAGATTAATGGCTCATTCCGGCTTAACCATGATCGGAGTCATGGCGACATGCATCAAGCGAGGGGTACAACCACTGCAATACAGAGGCCACCCCATGTGGGATTTCAACGGGGAAGACGATGCTATCCGGCATGGCCGCAAAGGGCCGGATTCGACCGAGGATCTGGTGAAGATCCTGTCCAGTCTGTACAAGGGGGAGAAGGAGGATTTCCTTCGAATGAACCCTTTGAATGGGTTTTCCATGATCAACCCCAGAGGATGGGTAAGTGAACACCTTGAAGGGCCCAGCCCATGCTTTCGAAGTTTAAGCTTCTTACATTATGTCTTCGGCGTAGGGTCTACGCCGGATTGTGGAGGACATGGTAAGTCCTGCTCTGCAACCCGAGGATCCAGAAGGGTCCCTGGGTCCGGCCTCCGAAGAGGACCCGGATATCGAGGTGGAGCTGATCGATGGGGTGTATCACCAGCTCAGCATAGACAATGCTTTGGTCGCCATTACGGCGGACTACCCCGGACTAAGTCCGGCTTCCCAGGTGACTGCGACCGAAGTCCGGACACCATTATCTCATCCCTGCCCATTTCTGACCTTCGCGAACGATGGTATTTTGCAGGAAGCGCCTTTACGGCAGGAAGCCGAGCCCGCGGCGGCCGGCCAACAGAGGTCAGTCCGAACCAGCAGGCGGAAAAGGAGCGCAGTGCGGACGGAAACGTTGCCGCAAAGGTATAGCTCGTATTTGAATTTTTAGAGCAACGTTCCGAGGAAACGTCTAAGTGCCCATGATTTTTGTAGGAGAAAAAGTGCTCGCCGGACTGCGAGCGCAGGAATTGCCAATCCGACCAACACCGGCCAGGCCCGAGCGCCCGGCCCGGAGGGGGAGGCAAGCGCAAGACGCGAGCCGGATCCAACGGAGGATACCGACAGACTGTCCGCCACCAAGTCTGAGGTGGAGAGCGCCATGAACCATAGGCGCCGCCGGACAGTATTTCAAGAAGCGTGCTTTTCCCCTGAGGCATTGGATGCCTTTAACGCAAGGGACGCGCATCTCCGTGCTGCTCAAAATGGTTTTACCAGAGCCACGGAGCAGTATGTGAAAGACATACGGGTAAGGAAATTTTAATGGTTGTATATACCAGTAGCCCCCGAGACTTAAATTAGTTATGCTAACTGATTTAAGGATCATTGTAAATTTCAGGCACTTAACGAGAAGAACGCCTAGCTGTCTCGGGAGCTGCAAGATTGCAAGGCCAAACTTGAGGCCGCACTTGCTACCGCAGGAGGAGACGGAAAGACCCCTCCTGGTAACACATTTTTATTAATAAATATAAGCGTTGTGCGGCGTGCGCGCGAGTCTAATAATGACATTTGCAGGTACCGCCGGACAAGATCCGGACAGACAAGCATTGCTACGCCAGCTGAAGGCCGGCGAGAGTGTGCTGAATAGAGTTCAGCAGGAAAGGAACAAGCTCCAAGATGCCAACGCCAAGCTCGGAGAAGAGCTGAAAGGCGTACAGGCCGAGCTGTCCAGCTCCGTTAAGGAGAATCAGCGGCTTCGTCGCAGCATTTATAGTAAGTTCTTGAGCGAACTCTTTAGAAAAGAAGAGTCCGGCGAGGAAGCGTTTTGACATGATATGTCTTGTAGGTATACTCACGGGTCGTCCTGCAGAGGAGATGCCCATATCAATGGGTGATCAACTTCCCGAAGTGTTGCAGCTACTCGAACGAGTTCGGCAGGCAATGAGCGGTGTCGTTCAGGCTTTATGGCCAACCCTCACCCTACCCGAGGGCCTCGGGGAGCTTGCGGAGAAGCTGCAGCGAGTACGGCAGTGCTTCCGTTTGTGGAAGATTTCGGCTTGCCGTCAAGGTGCGAGGGAGGCTTGGGCCATGGTGAAGACGCGGTACAAGAAGGCAGATCCCAACCACATGGCCGAAGTTGGACCGGTGGGGCCCGATGGGAAGGAGATCCCTGTGAGTTTAGTGTATAGCCAAGTAGAGTTGGCTGCTAAATTTTCCCAACAGGACTGTAAATTAGACAGCCTATTAGACGGGATTGAGGAGGAATACAATCAATAAATTTGACAATGTATGTTATCCTTTAAAGTGACATGTGAAATGCCTTCTAGCCGGATTGTAGATCGTTTGTCTTTGCCGACCTTTTCGCTTCGACCTTGGGACCCTAGAGTCCGGAGTGTGTCCGAATACCTTTGTGGTTAAGAAACAACCGTGGTATGCATGGAGACCAGGCGTAGGGGTCATTAGGGCCTTATCAGACAAGTGCCCAACTAGTTATGTTATATTACATGGTTAGTAAGAAACATCTTCCAGGGAGAATAGTTCCGTTAAGGGTTCCTTTCGCTGGGAGGCATGCCCTAAAGTGCATGTCCGGACTGCAAAGAAAGCAGTAAAACATCTGGGGGCAGATAGATAAATAGGTAAAAAGTCATCTTTTAAGTCACCGACCGAATATTCCCTTAAGAACGCTAGCTTTCGGCTTCACCCAGTCTGAGGTACACATCCGGCTGACCCGGCAGTAACAATCGTAGAGGTGCTCCCTTTACCTCCTAGCCGAACAATCGGGAACGTAGGGGTAAGCACAGGAGCCAGACAACCCAGCTTGGCCAAAACTTAAGTCATATCGATGCATATAATGGCGAATAAAAGGTACATGTGGAAGCTTGACACATGTGATGGGTAAAAACCCGTATAATTGAGCTTCTGTAAAAGAAGCCCCCAGGAATAATGAGTGCGGATGGCACATCATGCGTATAATTGAGCTTCTGTAAAAGAAGCCCCCAGGAATAATGAGTGCGGATGGCACATCATGCGTATGCAAAGAATGCAAAAATAGGCCCGAAAGGGCTTTTAAATGAGAAGGATAAAAAGAGAAACAAAAGACAGCCGAAGTGTAAAAGTATGGACGGGGGAAGGGGACGAACTCTTAGTCCGGCGCTAGGCATAGAATCGTCGGAGGCGGGCTGCGTTCCATGGGTTCGGCTCGAGTCGGTGATCCGACACATTTCGTAGACGGTACGCTTCGCCGGTCAGTACTTGATCTATGATGAAGGGACCCTCCCATTTGGGCTTGAGCTTGTCCTTTTTCTTGTCCGGCAGGCGTAGAACTAGTTCACCAATGTTGTAAGTCTTGGCCCGTACTTCTCTGCTTTGATATCTTCGGGCCTGCTGCTGATAGAATGCGGAACAAGCCCTCGCGACGTCACGTTCTTCCTCCAATGTGTCCAAGCTGTCCTGCCGATCAAGCTCGGCTTCTCTTTCCTCATACATGCGCACTCGAGGTGAGTCATGAATAATGTCACAGGGCAGGACTGCCTCTGCGCCGTATACCATAAAAAATGGTGTGAATCCGGTAGTACGGTTAGGCGTTGTCCGCAGCCCCCAGAGTACGGAGTCGAACTCCTCGACCCATTGTGTGTCGGATTTGGTGAGTGACCTCACTAGTCTGGGTTTAATGCTGCTCATTATTAGACCATTTGCTCTTTCCACTTGACCGTTGGTTTGAGGGTGATAGACTGACGCATAGTCGAGCTTGATGCCCATATTTTTGCACCATGACTTAACCTCGTCGGCTGTGAAGTTCGTGCCGTTGTCGGTGATGATGCTGTGGGGGACTCCGTAACAGTGTACCACCCCTGATATAAAGTCTATCACTGGTCCGGACTCTGCCGTTTTGGCTGGTTTGGCCTCTATCCATTTGGTGAATTTATCCACCATGACCAATAGGTACTTTTTCTTGTGGGTTCCCCCTTTAAGGGGTCCAACCATGTCAAGCCCCCAGACCGCGAACGGCCATGTAATGGGTATGGTTTTGAGGGCGGTGGGTGGCATATGGCTCTGATTAGCAAAGAGCTGACAACCAACGCATCGCTGGACCAAGTCCTGTGCATCTGCCCGAGCCGTCGGCCAATAAAATCCTGTACGGAATGCCTTTCCTACAAGGGCCCGGGCTGCTGCGTGGTGTCCGCCTAGTCCGGCATGAATTTCAGCCAGGAGGTTTCGCCCTTCTTCTTCGGAGATACACCTTTGAAGGACTCCGGTGGTACTTTTCTTATAAAGTTCTCCCTCATGGACCTTGTAGGCCTTCGATCGCCGGACTATGCAGCGGGCCTCATTTTGATCTTCGGGAAGTTCCTGCCTAAGTAAGTAGGCTAGGAAAGGTTCTGTCCACGTGGCGATTACTGCCATTATGGCGTGGGCGGAGGGTGTTATGTCGTCTGCCGAATCACCAGTTGGTGCGGTTTTCTCCGGTTTGTAGCTACCAGACTCCTCTTCCCATAGTACGGATGGCTTGAAGAGCCGTTCGCGGAAGATATTTGGAGGGACAGCATCACGTTTAGCACCAATGCGTGCCAGGACGTCGGCCGCTTGGTTATTATCTCGGGCTATGTGTTGGAATTCGAGTCCTTCAAACCGAGCTGACATTTTTAGGACAGCATTACGATATGCTGCCATTTTCGGATCCTTGGCGACGAAGTCTCCATTTATTTGGGATATTGCAAGGTTTGAGTCCCCACGCACCTCTAGGCGTTGAATGCCCATGGAGACCGCCATCCGGAGACCATGTAACAGGGCCTCGTATTCGGCTGCATTGTTGGAGTCCGTGTACATTATTTGAAGTACATACTGGACTGTATCTCCGGTGGGGGACGTCAGTACGACGCCAGCCCCCAGTCCGGCCAACATTTTGGAGCCGTCGAAATGCATAGTCCAATTGGAGTACGCGCCGTACTCTTTAGGGAGTTCGGCTTCGGTCCATTCGGCGACGAAGTCAGCCAAAACTTGTGACTTTATAGCTCGTCGAGGTTTATAAGTGATGTTGAATGGTAAGAGCTCAATGGTCCATTTTGCTATCCTGCCCGTTGCGTCGCGGTTATTTATAATGTCATTGAGTGGTACTTCAGAGGCCACTGTTATCGAGCACTCTTGAAAGTAGTGCCGGAGCTTTCGAGACGCCATGAACACCGCATATGCTATCTTCTGATAGTGCGGGTAACGGGATTTGCAGGGGGTTAACATAGTGGATACATAATACATTGGTTTTTGAAGAGGGAATTTATGCCCTTCTGTCGCTCGTTCGACGACGAGGACTGCGCTTACAACTTGATGTGTTGGTGCGATGTATAACAACATTGGTTCGCCCAGAGTGGGCGCAGCCAGGACCGGATTTGTTGCCAGTATGGCCTTTATTTCTTCGAGTCCGGCAGTGGCAGCATCCGTCCACTCGAAGTGTTCGGTGCGCCTGAGGAGGCGATAGAGGGGCAACGCCTTTTCTCCTAAACGGGAGATAAAGCGGCTTAATGCTGCCACGCATCCTGTTAATTTTTGTATTTGTTTGAGGTTTTTGGAATATCCAACTGTGACAGAGCTCGGATTTTGGCCGGATTTGCTTCAATTCCTCTACCGGATACAATGAAGCCCAGCAGCTTTCCGGCTGGTATGCCGAACACGCATTTTTCCGGATTCAGCTTGATGTCATATACTCTGAGGTTGTCGAATGTGAGCCTCAAATCGTCTACTAAAGTTTCGACGTGTTTTGTTTTGACGACTACGTCGTCTACGTATGCCTCGACTGTTTTGCCGATCTGGGTACCCAGACATGTTTGAATCATACGCTGATATGTTGCGCCGGTGTTTTTGAGTCCGAAGGGCATCGTGTTGAAGCAGAATGGTCCATATGGAGTGATAAATGCCGTTGCGGCTTGGTCTGCTTCCGCCATCTTGATTTGATGATAGCCAGAGTATGCGTCCAGGAAGCACAACGAATCGTGCCCTGCTGTGGCATCGATGATTTGATCGATGCGGGGGAGAGGGAAGGGATCCTTTGGGCAAGCTTTATTGAGGTCTTTAAAATCGACACAGAGGCGCCAGGATTTATCCTTCTTTGGTACCATCACCAAATTTGCTAGCCAGTCCGGATGTTTGATATCTCTAATGAATCCGGCTTCCAACAGTTTGGCTAGCTCTTCTCCCATTGCCTGTCTTTTGGGCTCGGAAAATCGTCGAAGAGCCTGTTTGACTGGCTTGAATCCTTTTAGGATGTTGAGGCTGTGTTCTGCCAACCTGCGAGGGATTCCGGGCATGTCTGAAGGATGCCAGGCGAAGATATCCCAATTTTCCCGAAGGAATTCGCGCAGTGCAGCGTCTACTTCGGGGTTCAACTATGCCCCAATGGAGGCCGTCTTTGTTGGGTCCGTTGGATGGACCTGGAATTTTATTATCTCTTCTGCTGGTTTGAAGGAGGTGGACTTGGATCTTTTATCGAGTATCACATCGTCCCTGTTCACCGTAGAGCGCAGCGCGGTGAGTTCTTCTGCCGCTAGGGCTTCGGATAGTGCCTCGAGGGCTAGTGCGGCTGTCTTGTTTTCGGCGCGGAGTGCTATGTCTGGATCACTAGCGAGAGTGATTATTCCGTTGGGCCCAGGCATTTTAAGCTTCATGTACCCGTAATGAGGTATTGCTTGAAAAATTGTGAATGCCTCTCATCCTAATACGGCGTGGTATCCACTGCTGAACGAGGCCACCTGGAATGTGACTTCTTCGGATCTGTAATTGTCCGGAGAGCCGAACACCACATCGAGTGTGATTTTTCCGGTGCAGCGCGCTTCCCGGCTAGGGATTATTCCTCTAAAGGTTGTGCTGCTTCGCTCAATACGGCTCCAATCGATTTCCATTTTTCGCAGAGTTTCCTCGTAAATGAGGTTTAGTCCGCTGCCACCGTCCATGAGGACTTTTGTCAGTCGAAAGCCGTCCACTATGGGACTAAGTAACAGTGCGGCTGGGGCTCTGGTTGTTCGGAATGTGGGCTCGTCGCTGCCATTGAAGGTAATGGCTGTGTCGCTCCATGGATTTGCTGTTGCTACTTGGTAGACTTCGGCGAGTTCGCGGATTGATCGTTTTCGCATATTATTTGATGCGAAAGTCTCGAAGACTGTAGATACCGTGCTGGTATTGTTGGAGTGGTTTCCCGGAGCTAGAAGCTCTTCGCCACTTTTGGCCACCTGTCGTAATATCCAACATGCTCGATGGCTATGCGTTGGGACGGCTCCCTCTGTATTATGAAGCTTACAGGGTCCATTGAGCCATCCCTCCAGTACGGTTCCGTTTCCCTGACTGGGTTTTTGTTTTTTCGTTTTTGCATCTGGGGCCTGAGTGTAAGGCGCCCTTTTACTGCGGACTGGGTTTGGGGCCGGATTATCCCAGAATTGATTTTCGGTTTTTCGGAAACTCTCTATCGCACAGTACTTTCGTACTATGGACGCCAGATCGGTAAAGCGCGTAATTTTGCGACGATCAATGGCGTTTAGTATTCCCTTGTCCGTGCAGTTATTGCGGAAGATTGATATTGTGTTTTCCTCTCGGCAGTCCTTTATCCTGTCCATAACCAGGAGGAATCTGGCCCAGTAGTGATGTACTGTTTCTGTAGGCTCTTGCCGTATTAGAGATAGATCGCATATGTCTGGGCGGGTGGGTGGAATAAAATACGGATCCCTGCCCATCTTGAGGCTCAAAGGCCAAGGGGTTTCCGAATTCGGAAGTGTGTTTTGCTAGGGACAATCCAGCGAGTCCGGGGCGATGCAAGATTTTAAGTTCGATGCTCGATCGAAGTCCGTTCCTCCGCGGGAATCCGGCATGGAGGGTTCGGGAATCCGGACATGAATTGTTTTCAACACCGGCAAAGAGTTGCCGTATTGCTCTTCCACCACTGCGACGTGGTGGGTGGCCTGGGAAGAGTTAATCTCTCTCAGATCGGTTTTAAGCCCAATCTGGTTGTAGTCCGTAGCGACTCCCAGGGCGGCGATGCGATCCAAGAGCTCGTTAACAGATGAGAGCTCCATTGGATCTAATTGTTCGGCAGCTTTAGGGCTGACGCGAAGATTGCTTTCGACGACTTGAGAAGTCATTGTCGAAGCGGCAGCCGGACAGGCGGTCATGAGAAAACCACCAAGCCGGATAGTTTGGCCGGCGGCCAAGGCCCCTCCGGCGAAAATACCGTCTTTGAAGACGGGCGGAGGCATCCGCTCTATCGGTGACGACACAGAGGAACTCTCAATGAAAGCACCAATGTCGGTGTCAAAACCGGCGGATCTCGGGTAGGGGGTCCCGAACTGTGCGTCTAGGCGGATGGTAACAGGAGACAAGGGACACGATGTTTTTACCCAGGTTCGGGCCCTCTCGATGGAGGTAAAACCCTACTCCTGCTTGATTGATATTGATGATATGGGTAGTACAAGAGTAGATCTACCACGAGATCAAGGAGGCTAAACCCTAGAAGCTAGCCTATGGTATGATTGTATGTTGTGTATGTTGCCCTACGGACTAAAGCCCTCCAGTTTATATAGATACCGGAGAGGGCTAGGGTTACACAGAGTCGGTTACAATGGTAGGAGATCTACATATCCGTATTGCCAAGCTTGCCTTCCACGCCAAGGAAAGTCCCATCCGGACACGGGGCAGAGTCTTCAATCTTGTATCTTCGTAGTCTTGATAGTCCGGCAGACATTGATAGTCCGGCTGTCCGGACACCCCCTAGTCCAGGACTCCCTCAGCACACATCAATAACCGATATATCAAATATACCCTTGTTCACTTTGCCATCCTTCTTATCCACCAAATATTGAGGGCATTTCTGCTTTCAGTGATCATTCCCTTTGCAGTAGAAGCACTCAGTTTCAGGCTTTGGTCCAGCTTTGGGCTTCCTCATAGGAGTGACAACTTTCTTATCATTCTACTTGAAGTTCCCTTTCTATCCCTTTTCTTGAAACTAGTGATCTTGTCAATCATCAACACTTGATGTTCTTTCTTTATTTCTACCTTCGTTGATTTCAACATCACGAAGAGCTCGGGAATCGTTTTCGTCATCCCTTGCATACTATAATTCATCACGAAGTTCTACCAACTTGGTGATGATGACTAGAGAACTCTGTCAATCACTATCTTATCTGGAAGATTAACTCCCACTTGATTCAAGCGATTGTAGTACCCAGACAATCTGAATACATGCTCACTAGTTGAGCGATTCTCGTCCATCTTTTAGCTATAGAACTTGGTGGAGACTCCATATCTCTCAACTCGGGTATTTAATTGAAATATTAACTTCAATTCCTGGAACATCTCATATGGTCCATGATGTTCAAAACGTCTTTGAAGTCCCGATTCTAAGCCGTTAAGCATGGTGCACTAAACTATCAAGTAGTCATCATATTGAGCTAGCCAAACGTTCATAACGTCTGCATCTGCTCCTGCAATAGGTCTGTCACCTAGCGGTGCATAAGGACATAATTCTTCTGTGCAGCAATGAGGATAAACCTCAGATCACGGATCTAATCCGCATCATTGCTACTAACATCTTTCAACACAACTTTCTCTAGGAACATATCAAAATAAACATATAAAGCAACAACGCGAGCTATTGATCTACAACATAATTTGCAAAATACTACCAGGACTAAGTTCATGATAAATTTAAGTTCAATTTAATCATATTACTTAAGAATTCCCAGTTAGATAGACATCTCTCTAGTCATCTAAGTGATCACGTGATCCAAATCAACTAAACCATGTCCGATCATCACGTGAGATGGAGTAGTTTTCAATGGTGAACATCACTATGTTGATCATATCTACTATATGATTCACGCTCGACCTTTCGGTCTCCGTGTTTTGAGGCCATATCTGTATATGCTAGGCTCGTCAAGTTTAACCTGAGTATTCTGCGTGTGCAACTGTTTTGCACCCGTTGTATTTGAACGTAGAGCCTATCACACCCGATCATCACGTGGTGTCTCAGCACGAAGAACTTTCACAACGGTGCATACTCAGGGAGAACACTTCTTGATAATTAGTGAGAGATCATCTTAAAATGCTACCGTCAATCAAAGCAAAATAAGATGCATAAAGGATAAACATCACACGCAATCAATATAAGTGATATGATATGGCCATCATCATCTTGTGCTTGTGATCTCCATCTCCGAAGCACCGTTGTGATCACCATCGTCACCGGCGCGACACCTTGATCTCCATCGTAGCATCGTTGTCGTTTCACCATCTATTGCTTCTACGACTATCGCTACCGCTTAGTGATAAAGTAAAGCAATTACAGGGCGCTTGCATTTCATACAATAAAGCGACAACCATATGGCTCCTGCCAGTTGCCGATAACTCGGTTACAAAACATGATCAGCTCATACAATAAAATATAGCATCATATTTTGACCATATCACATCACAACATGCCCTCTACTTTGTTGTTGCAAAGTTTACGTGGCTGCTACGGGCTGAGCAAGAACCGTTCTTACCTACACATCAAAACCACAACGATAGTTCGTCAAGTTAGTGCTGTTTTAACATTCGCAAGGATCGGGCGTAGCCACACTCGGTTCAACTAAACTTGGAGAAACTGACACCCGCCAGCCACCTGTGTGGAATGCACATCGGTAGAACCAGTCTCGAATAAGCGTACGCGTAATGTCGGTCCTGGCCAATACCGCCAAACCAAAGTATGACATGCTGGTAAGAAGTATGACTTGTATCGCCCACAACTCACTTGTGTTCTGCTCGTGCATATAACATCTACGCATAAAACAAGGCTCGGATGCCACTGTTGGGGAACGTAGTAATTTCAAAAAAATTCCTACGCACACGCAAGATCATGGTGATGCATACCAACGAGAGGGGAGAGTGTGTCCACATACCCTCGTAGACCAAAAGCGGAAGCGTTAGAACAACACGGTTGATGTAGTCGTATGTCTTCATGGCCCGACCGATCAAGCACCAAAACTACGGCACCTCCGAGTTCTAGCACACGTTCAGCTCGATGACGTCCCTCGTACTCCGATCCAGCTGAGTGTAGAGGGAGAGTTCATTCAGCACGACGGCGTGGTGATGATCTTGATGTTCTACCATCGCAGGGCTTCGCCTAAGCACCGCTACAATATTATCGAGGAGGGCTATGGTGGAGGGGGGGCACCGCACATGGCTAAGAGATCAAGAGATCAATTGTTGTCTATGGGGTGCCCCCTGGCCACGTATATAAAGGAGTGGAGGAGAGGGGAGGGCCGGCCTAGCTATGGCGCACCCTGCAGGAGTCCTACTCCCACAGGGAGTAGGATTCTCCCCCTTCCATGTAGTAGGAGTAGGAGTCGAGGAAACGGGAGAGAGAAGAGAAGGAAGGAGGGGGCGCAGCCCCTCCCCCTAGTCCTATTCAGACTAGGCCCTGGGGGGGCGCCCAACCTCTCCTCTCTCTTCCCCTTAAAGCCCAATAAGGCCAATATACTCCCCGGCGAATTTCCGTAACTCTCCGGTACTCCGAAAAATACCCGAATCACTCGGAACCTTTCCGATCTCCGAATATAGTCGTCCAATATATTGATCTTTACATCTCGACCATTTCGAGACTCCTCGTCATGTCCCCGATCTCATCCAGGACTCCGAACTACCTTCGGTACATCAAAACACATAAACTCGTAATATAACTGTCATCGAACTTTAATCGTGCGGACCCTACGGGTTCGAGAACAATGTAGACATGAGCGAGACACGTCTCCGGTCAATAACCAATAGCGGAACCTGGATGCTCATATTGGCTCCTACATATTCTACGAAGATTTTTATCGGTCAAACCGCATAACAACATACGTTGTTCCCTTTGTCATCGGTATGTTTACTTGCCCGAGATTCGATCGTCGGTATCTCAATACCTAGTTCAATCTCGTTACCGGCAAGTCTCTTTATTCGTTACGTAATGCATCATCCCGCAACTAACTCATTAGCCACATTGCTTGCAAGGCTTATAGTGATGTGCATTACCAAGAGGGCCCAGAGATACCTCTCCGACAATCGGAGTGACAAATCCTAATCTCGAAATACGCCAACTCAACATGTACCTTCGGAGACACCTGTAGAGATCCTTTGTAATCACCCAGTTATGTTGTGACGTTTGGTAGCACACAAAGTGTTCCTCCGGTAAACGGGAGTTGCATAATCTCATAGTCATAGGAACATGTATAAGTCATGAAGAAAGCAATAGCAACATACTAAACGATCAAGTGCTAAGCTACCGGAATGGGTCAAGTCAATCACATCATTATTCTAATGATGTGATCCCATTAATCAAATGACAACTCATGTCTATGGCTAGGAAACACAACCATCTTTTATCAACAAGCTAGTCAAGTAGAGGCATACTAGTGACACTATGTTTGTCTATGTATTCACACATGTATTATGTTTCCGGTTAATACAATTCTAGCATGAATATAAACATTTGTCATGAAATAAGGAAATAAATAATAACTTTATTATTGCCTCTAGGGCATATTTCCTCCAGAACGCGGAGGCGCCGTCCGTTCGGCGCTTAGATCGGAATCGACCGCGATATGAATCGCTGCGTGTACGACTCCACCAACCGCGTTCTTGTAACGCTTCCACATCACGATATTGAAGGGTATGAAGATACACTCATCCTCTCCCTCTCTTGTTGCTAGAATCTCCATAGATTGATCTTGGTGATGCATAGAAAATTTTCAATTATTGCTACGTTCCCCAACATCAGGAGCATAGTTTATGGTCGTGATTTGTTAAGGGAAGAGGCTCTATCGAGAGGTTCAAATATCAACATTCATCATGATAATTGGATCCCAAAGAGTGGGAGTCTAAAACCTTTGGGACAGGAGTATGTGCAAGGTATCACTAAGGTTCCTGCACTGGCACCGGTTGAGCATTGGAAGAGATCGAAGATGGGATGGATTAAGGCCAACGTAGATGGCGTTGTCTCAAAGAACGGGGAGAAAACTAGCGGTGGTGTGGTTCTGCAAGATTACTAGGGTGCTTTTCCAGGGAGTGGTGATGCATTTATTCCCTACAATCATGAACCCCGAGTTTGCGAAAATCATGTCATGCCATCGTGCGGCTTAGTTAGCAGAACTGGATGTTCAGAAACTTCGTATTGAAATGGAAAGTCTGGTAGTCGTGCGTTCACTCACCAGCTAGCAAAACACCACATGTATGGCATCAGCCTCTTGAAGATTTTGCTTTAGATATTCCAGAGTGCTCCTCCCACCATGCGCTACATTCCCAACTTTTGCTCCCCCGGAAACAGATTCAAACCACCCTTTGCAGGTATTCAGTCTGGTTTCACGCCAGGCGACTCCTTCAGACGTCTCACAGTAGGTTCTGAAATTCCAACAAAAGATCTCCCTGTATATCATGGTACTGTTTTGTCTAGACTAGTCCTAGTACATGTTTCATAGAGATCCTGAGGCATCTATTAGAAACAATTTGAAATCCTAAAGTTCCATAGTCACCACAAGATTGTAGAAGTAACTACATTCAAATGTAAGGACATCTCCAAGGCGGGCCCTCAAATGTCCACTATATGTCCGGACCATTTTTGTCATCCAATGGGGACCTGTATATATCCGCTTAGTAGTCCGGATGTACGGATTCCGGTATTGAAGAGATAAACGGAGGGGGGGGGGGGGCTGCTGGAGTCCGGACATGCACTTGACCAATCACATGCATGACTCCCTCTTCTCTCTCTCCTCCCAACCGCACATGCATGGTCCCCACCTATGTTTTCTCCTCCCACCTATGTAGTTACTCCCTCTTCTCTCTCTCCTCCCAACCATAAATATTTCACCACATGCATGGTCCCCACCTATGTTTTCTCCTCCCACCAGATACTTTGTGATGAGAACTGGATGGCTTTGTCCCGCATTATGTCAGTGGACCACGTTCAAACATTGTCATAGTAGGTTATGAATTTCCAATTAAAGATCTCCCTGTAGATCTTGGTACTGTTTTGTCTAGTCCCCCGTGTAGATAGAGACTAGTCCTAGACTCCTAGTACATGTTTCATAGAGATCCAGAGGCATCCATTAAAAACTATTGAATTCCTAAAGTTCCATAGTCCCCACAGGATTGTGGAAGTAACTACATTCAAATGTAAGGGCATCTTCAAGGCGGACCCTCAAATCTTCACTACATGCTCAGACCATTTTTTTAATCCAACGGGGACTTGTATATATCCATTTAGCAGTCCGGATATACGGATTCCGGTATTCAAGAGACAAACGAGGGGGGCTCCCTCTTCTCTCTCTCCTCCAAACTGCACATGAATGAACCCCCTCTCCTATCTCTCTCCTCCTAAGAGGACACTAAAACACAAATATTTCACCACATGCATGGTCCCCATCTATGTTTTCTCCTCCCACCAGATACTTTGTGATTAGCACTGGATGGCTTCCTCTTGCATTATGTCCGCGGACCACGTTCAGACATTCTCAAAGTAGGTTCTGAAATTCCAACAAAAGATCTCCCTGTAGATCCTAGTACTATTTTGTCCACTCCCTCGTGTAAATAGAGACTAGTCCTAGTACATGTTTCATAGAGATCCAATGGCATCCATTAAAAACTATTGAATTCCTAAAGTTCCATAGTCCCCACGGGATTGTGGAAGTAACTACATTCAAATGTAAGGGCATCTCCAAGGCGGACCCTCGAATCTTCATTACATGTTCGGACCATTTTTTCATCCAACAGGGACCTGTATATATCCGTATAGCAGTCCAGATATACGGATTTCGGTATTCAAGAGAAAAACGAGGGGGCTCCCTCTTCTCTCTCTCTCCTCCCAACCGCACATGCATGATCCCCCTCTCCTATCTCTCTCCTCCTAGGAGGACACTAAACCACAAATATTTCATCACATGCATGGTCCCGACCTACGTTTTCTCCTCCCACCAGATACTTTGTGACTAGCACTAGATGGCTTCCTCCCGCATTATGTCCGCGGACCACGTTCAGACATTCTCACAATAGGTTCTAAAATTCCAACAAAAGATCTCCCTGTAGATCCTGTTTTGTCCAGTCCCTCGTGTAAATAGAGACTAGTCCTAGTACATGTTTCATAGAGATCCAGTGGCATCCATTAAAAACTATTGAATTCCTAAAGTTCCATAGTCCTCACGGGATTGTGGAAGTAACTACATTCAAATGCAAGGGCATCTCCAAGGCGGACCCTTGAATCTTCAGTACATGTTCGGACCATTTTTTCATCCAACGGGGACCTGTATATATCCGTATAGCAGCCCGGATATACGGATTCCTGTATTCAAGAGATAAACAGGGTGGGCTCCCTCTTCTCTCTCTCCTCCCAACCGCACATGCATGATCCCCCTCTCCTATCTCTCTCCTCCTAGGAGGACACTAAACCACAAATATTTCACCACATGCATGGTCCCTACCTACGTTTTCTCCTCCCACCAGATACTTTGTGATTAGCATTGGATGGCTCCCTCCCGCATTATGTCCGCGGACCACGTTCAGACATTCTCACAGTAGGTTCTGAAATTCCAACAAAAGATCTCCCTGTAGATCCTGGTACTGTTTTGTCCAGTCCCTCGTGTAAATAGAGAGTAGTCCTAGTACATGTTTCATAGAGATCCAGAGGCATTCATTAAAAACTTTTGAATTCCTAAAGTTCCATAGTCACCACAAGATTGTGGAAGTAACTACATTCAAATATAAGGGCATCTCCAAGGCGGACCCTTGAATCTTCACTACATGTTCAGACCATTTTTTCATCCAACGGGGACATGTATATATCCGTATAGCAATCGGGATATACCGATTCTGGTATTCGAGAGACAAATGAGGGGGCTCCCTCTTCTCTCTCTCCTCCCAACCGCACATGCATGATCCTCCTCTCCTATCTCTCTCCTCCTAGGAGGACACTAAACCACAAATATTTCACCACATGCATATGGTCCCTACCTACATTTTCTCCTCCCTCCAGATACTTTGTGATTAGCACTGGATGGCTTCCTCCCGCATTATGTCCGCGGACCACGTTCAGACATTCTCATAGTAGGTTCTGAAATTCCAACAAAAGATCTCCCTGTAGATCATGGTACTATTTTGTCCAGTCCCTCATGTAAATAGAGACTAGTCCTAGTACATGTTTCATAGAGATCCAGAGGCATCCATTAAATTTTTTTGAATTTCTAAAGTTCCATAGTCCCCACAGGATTGTGGAAGTATCTGCATTCAAATGTAAGGGCATCTCCAAGGCGGACCCTCAAATCTTCACTACACGTTTGGATGTTTTTTTTTCATCCAAAGGGGACCTGTATATATCCATTTAGCAGTCCGAATGCACGGATTCCGGTATTCAAGAGACAAACGCGGGGGGGGGGGGGGGGGGGGCAACGGACGGCTCCCTCTTCTCTCTCTCCTCCCAACTGCACATGCATGATCCCCCTCTCCTATCTCTCTCCTCCTAAGAGGACAGTAAACCACAAATATTTCACCACATGCATGGTCCCCATCTACGTTTTCTCTCCTCACCAGATACTTTGTGATTAGCAATGGATGGCACACCCGCATTATGTCTGCGGACCACCTTCGGACATAAAAACACACACATGTGAGGAGGTTTTGCGGGTCAGCATTGGAGATGCCCTAAGAACCTGGAATGACCAAAAAAGTATTCAATATATTCAGGAGATTAAACAGATGATCGGGGAGCCAGGAGGTCACGGTGAGCTGGTTTAGGAAAACGGCTAATAGAGTTGCGCATGTATTGGCCAAAGTAGGTGTGAGTGAGAAAAGCTGAGAGGTGTCGCCATTTGACCCATCCGAACGCATTCTAGTTAATAAAGTTTTAATTTCCTAAAAAAACGCATGTGTAAGTTTGAGATTGTAAAACAACATCATTATTGATTGCACCGTTGTTGACACGGAGGTGATTATCATAATCCAGCTTTCCTAACAATTGTTAGAGTGTTTATTTGTTGGGAAAATCTTCTTTGTTTGGCTAACCAGTTATTTATACTACAAAAAACCCAGTTACTCCCTCCGTATCAGTTTACAAGTCCTACGCGTATACCTAGGTTGCCAGTTTTATCATCCTAATACAAACTATATAACACAAAAATTACACATTTTGGAAATAGAACATCTGAAGTTTATATTGATATATTTTTTGTAATATATGACTTGTATTAGGTTGGTCAAATTGACGACCGCACGTCCTGTAAACTGAGAGAGGAAGTATTTTACTTTCATGGCTATTTTTTTTAACAAACTAGTATAAAATAACAAAAAAGAAAGTTGACTGATGCACCTCAACAATCGAGTGTTCTCAGATCAGATCAACCAACATTCTGACACGAACGTAACAAAAAAAAATCAACACAAACATGAGGGGCAACAGAATCCGGTAACTTCATAAGCAATTCCCGCTGGCACGTGTACCATAAATGCCACACGCCTACGGCTAGCTGGCTTCCGGCGTCGACGACCGAGTGCGACCGGCGCCATGGCATTGACTCCATCTGCCCTTATTTCCCCTGCCATAGGACGCACGCAGGTCAGGTGGTTTGGCCGTACTCCGCTCACGTGGCCTCTGCTACCACCCACATTGCATCCTCATCGATGTGCTGAAAGACCACCAAAACAAGCGTGATCGTGGCAAAAAAATCACCCGGCCACGGCTAGTCAATATTTACTCAGCCGAGGAATTATCTCCAAATAAGCACGACATTTGCACTTTCAGAGTATAGTGGTAATCAAAATAAGGGCCTTGGACAGAACTGTAGCTACTAACTGAGACGAACTTTTCAGCGCAGCGCGTGACCACTAGGGCACCACGGGCGGGGAGCGTCTACGCGGGAAAATCCGCCATGCTCCATTGCCCCGATTTGCAGTGCATCCCTAGTCTGCGCTGACATCCAACAACGTAGCAGGACAAAAAGAGAAGAGCACGTTTTGAGTTACTGTTCCTTGATTTAAAAGCTATATACTGACCCCGCAAAAAAAGAAGCTATATACTGTAGTGATCTTAGTACCACACCGCAAGCATTTACTCCGTGGTAACATAGCGATGGTCTGTGCCCGAATCCTCGAAAAGGCTTTCCCCGCAGGCCCGTGGCTGCCTGCGTGCCTGCGCCCAGCTTAATTAACTCGCACAGCATCCTTGAAAAAAAAATTAACTCGCACTCCGTACACAGACGTTAACATGAAATCAGTCGCGGTAATGACAGCTCTGTGCAGCAGGAGGATACAGGACTTAACTACGTGCTGACGTGCGGTACTAACGTGCGTTCAGTGCACCGGCCGCCATTAACCTGCGTTCAGTGCGTTGGGCACCATTAACTTGCATTCACAACGCGCGCTGATCAGTAATACTGGAACAACAATCTGACACGAACGAACGTAAAAACCCAAATTCACGCTAAACATGGCAACAGAATCCGGTAACTTGAGAGCTTCAAAAGCATTTCCCGCTGGCACGCGCTGCGTCGCAGGATCCCACTCCACTACCATTAATGGCACACGCCTACGGCCGGGCTGGCTTCCGGCGGCGACGACCGATTGCGACCGGCAGAGGGCAACGGGCGACCGATCCAACGATGCCACGGCATTTACTCCAGCTGCCTTCTTCTCCCCCTGCCTGCCAGTGCCATAGGACGCACGCAGCACAGGTGGGTTGCCCGTACTCCCGCTCACTTAGCCCCTGCCGGCCGCCCTCCAACTTGCTTGCGGCCTCACCGACCGAAAGCCCCCTCCGTCGCACCCCTCGCATCCGCCGTCCACGTCGGACGTCGGTGCGCCGGAGTAAAAACCGGCGGGAGAGCCACCCCGGCTGGCATCATGGTGCCCTCCATGAAAATCGCCCTGCGCTACAGGGCACGTACTAGTAGGCTGCGCTAACGGCACTTGAAAAAGCTGAAGCGCAACACGCACGTTGCAGTCGATGCGCAACACGAACGTTGCTGTCGACGCGCACTGTCGCGTAACGAAGGGGGGCTCCACCGTGCGGCGGATACTACTGTTTCTACTGCCAGGCGTAGGCGGACTGTGGGGCGTTGAAAAGGTTCCTAGGCTGCTCGCCTAGCTAGCTACTCCCACCGTTTCAAAATAAATGACTCAACTTTGTATTGTATTAACTTTGGTATAAAGTTGAGTTATCTATTTTGAAACGGAGGGACTAGCTACTTGCGGGAAAACGTGACCACCTTTGGGTCTCCAGCTCCGACGTGCCACAGCTTCCCTAGAGCTACAGGACCACCTTTCGGTCTCCAGCTCCGACGTGCCACAGCTTCCCCAGAGCTACATCATCAAGCAACAGTCATTTCCTCTCCGAAAGGCTGCACACGTCTGCCTTGTGGCTTGTGTGAAACATTTTAATCTATGAATCTGAAGTGAATTCTAAAAATGCCGCTGAATCGCGAGTTGAAACAAATTGTGATATTTTTTTCCTCGAGATAACAAAGAATCCGTACAAGTATTTCCAATTTTTTTCTGTGATTTGGCGGGTAAGTCAAGTTGGAGAAAAATACGATGTACTATGAGGTAAATGCGGAAGATGGATGTGAACCGAGTTTCTACGATCGCTCCAAGTTCTCTTCACTTCCCCTCATAAGCAGCGGCAAACTCTTTTCTTTCAGACTTCGTCAACGAGCCAGTGGATTTTGCCCCCCCCCCTCCCTTTTGCCCATTGCTCCGGGCGGTCGGTGCTGGGAGGGGAACCCCGATGCTTCGGCTCTGGCTGATAGTTTAGATTAGGTTTTTTTGTCCTCATTGGAGTCGCGCTAAGAAAAATACGATGCTTCTTCTTCGAGCTAGTCTTTCTGGCTACAATCCTCTTCAAAATTGTTCACCACGCCAGAGCCCCGACGAAGATTCAGGATGTCTCTTTGGGGTGACGAAATTAGAGTTTATAGTCATGCGTGCATGATGACGAGATTTGGTGCGAGGCGCTTTAGATAGACTCATTGGTTAAAAAACGACAATTCCACAGCGTCGGCAGTTCTAGGACACTCGTCTTTATGGGCATGTGCACGAAGACTTACCAACTTTCATCGACAAGGTCATACGGTCTTCGTTAGGGTCTCTCCTCCTTGGCGATCGGGAGGCGACAGCCTCGCCGCCGCCACCGCCGGACGCCGCGCCGGTCGTGTGTGGCCTCTCCTCCGTGTAATGTCTTCGCTAGGGTCTCTCGCCCTTGGCGATCTGGAGGCGACAGCCTTGCCGCCGCCACCGCCGGACGCCGCGCCGGCCGTGTGTGGCCTCTCCTCGCGTCTACGCTAGGGCTGGACGTCGGAACTGCTGTGGCCGTGTTCGCCGATCGATTGCTCGACCCCATGGGGCCCTGCGATCCTGTCGTGTCCAAGTTGGATTCTACATGCCCTAACCCCTAGCGCAAGGGAACGAACAAGTCTGCCTACAACAACCCATCTAGGGTTCCGCAGGGACGGCCCAAGGAGACGAGCAAGCCGCTGGGTCGCAACACGTACAAACCATCGCCGCCGCTAGTCGTCGACTGTGCAAGATGTGGGCAAGGAGCCGCTGGTGGCCGAGGTAACCCCGGAGGTTGGTCACTACTACGGAAAAGCCTATACACAGAATCTTACCTGCAGCGCTCTTCAAAATACCACGCTACTGCTACTTAGCAGCAGCGCGTGTCTGCCAAACGCGCTACTGACTTGGAAGTAGCAGTAGCGCGTGTGTAGCCTACAACGCTACTGCTATAGTTGCCATGACCTTGGCCCCCCCGCTAGCTATAGCAGTAGCGCACTTTACTGTAGAGCGCTACTGCTACTCAGGTTAGCTGTAGCGCGTTTTGGCAAACGCGCTACAACTATCCCTACCTTATCCCCACGGAGGACCGGCCCTCTCACTCACACTCTCACTCTCGCCCGCGTCAACCGTCGTCGTTCGTCGCCGCCGCCGCCGCCTTCGTTCGTCCGCCGCCGAGGTACTCCCCTCCTTCCGTCCCTCCTCCATCCTCCTCGCACATCCTCCCTCCACCTGCGGCCGCCCCTCCATCCTCCGCCGCCGCCCTCCTCCCTCCACCTGCGGCCGCCCCTCCTCCCTCCTCCGCCGGCAGTCCTCCTCCCACCGCCCTCGACCTCGCCGCCCCTAGCTACCTCTCCGTCGCCCCCCACCCTCTGCCACTAGTTAGTACTAGATTTAGTAGTAGTAGATGTTAATTTAGGGTTAGCTAGTACTAGATGTTGCTTAGTTAGTACTAGATTTTTAGTACTAGTATTGGTAGTTGAACTACTTTAATTGTAGTTGAACTAGTTTAGTAAGTAAATTAATAAACTAGTTGAACTAGTTGAATTAACAGAACTAATCTATTTTTAGTAAGATAATTAATATAACTAGTTGAACTACTTTATTTTTAGAAAGAACTAGTTTTTTTCTATTTATAGTAAGTTTATATTTAGTAAGAACTAGTTGAATTAATAAAACTAGTTGAACATGTCATGTTTGTTGTTAGTGATAACTTATATGGTTTCAGGTGACCTCCGTCGTCCCCGTCACCGACCCCCTCCGACATCCCCGCCGTCGTCCCAGTCACCGATCCCCTCCGACATCGAGGTGAGACCAGCCAAATATCCTTGTATATCTTGTGTTGTTGCTCAAATTGGATGTGGTTGCCCAAGTGGCCGTTCATGTTCAGTTTACATCTCCGAGTGGCCTATGTTTTGCCGGAGTGTTGATTAATTTCCGTTCCGGCAAATTTCAGGCGCTCGATATGTCCTTTTTTAGCAAAGGTCATGCCGGATTTTGTCGTGAATTCTGGCATGACTTGTGCTAGAATATGTACAAGTTTAATCTTTGAATGATGATTGTAGGAAATGTTGTACTCGGACGACGACGGTCTCCCGCGGGAGTGTAGCTGGTGCCACGACGATCGAGGTATGTGCGACAGGTTCGTTCGGCTGGACGACGATCGGCACTTCAGCATTAAGCTCGAGGAGACCTACGATGTTCATACGGTACGCAACGACGACAATAGTTTTTTTTCTCCATTAAGCATGACTTCAACTATTTCAACGTCTAATTTTCATATTTTACAATTCGACTAGCTTATCCCATGCCATGCAAGACGCTATGTCTTGGAGAGGATGGGTTTTGAAGACCATGAAAATTTCGAAACAAAGAAAATACACCTAAGGACCCATCATGATATGGATTTTGAAGTAAATCTGTACAATGCTCAGAGCGTAACCCATTTTGGTTGCCAAAATTGGGAAGCACTTTGCAAAATGTATGGTTTTTATGAGGGTATGATTGTCACCATGGATCTTGGTGATCCTGACAGCGAGGAAGACAATATGGACATTTGGGTCCTTGTTGATACGCTTCCGATTGTACCGCTATGTGAGTTTCTCAAACATAGTTATTAACTAATTTATATTGTTTATTTCAAAATAGTTGATAACTTATTTCCATTGACAGCTTATTTTGATTCTTCAAAGACTGTGCGGAAGATGGTAGATAAAACCCACTACACCAAAGGCACCCAATTAACGTATAAGGAGAAAAATCATCTGATCGCATTTTGTACTCTTCTTGAGAATTACAATGCCTATTATCGAACTCCTCCAAATTATGGTGAATACGTGCCACTAGTGCATGTGTTGAACAACGATAACTTCTCTGGAGATACCCTGGTAAGATTTTTTACTATGACGACATTCGTGCATTTTTTGCATACTTCTAAAACTAGTACATCATTGCTAACTACGAAGTTATTATTATGTTTTTCAACAGAAACTCCCGATGGATTGTGTGCCTCATCTGATGTCTCTGCATGGTCGCCTCTCAGTTCTGAACATACTGCCAGGTAAATCTACGGAGCTCACCTATGCATATCGGATTTCTAAAACCCGTGAACACATGATCATCAGAGAATGGAAGAAATGTATGGACATTCGCAAGGAGGTTCTTGGAAGTAACATTCAGCGAAAGGCAAGAATGGGAGACAGGCTAATCTCCATTCTCCATAATGGAGAGTCAGGGGCTATCTTGTTTTTTGTTATTTTACCTTAGAAAATGTAGTAGGTCTTAATCGAATGTAATAGGTCCTACGAGGTACAATATGTTTATTATGTGGTAATGTGTTAGAGTTGATAATGATGATCTTGAGGAGGTGTTATGTGATGTCAATGATGAAAACGATGATATTGAGGAGGTGTTATATGACAATGATGTATTATGATGCTAACTTGTTAATGATATGATGATGATGATGATATTATTATATCATTGGGTGAAAGAACCGCGGATTAGTTTCAAGTGGATGGACATCCACTTGAAACTAGTCCACGGTTCTTTCACCCCATGATGTAATAACTCATTATGATGTAAAAACAATCTCTAAATTCCTGTTGTATGAAAACTTGTGTAAAGGTGTATGAATACAACATGAAAAAGAAAAGAAATAAAATACTAAATAATAGTAGTAGCACGGGTTAGGAGAAGCGCTACTACTAATTACCAGTAGCGATGTCCTAAAGAACCGCTGCTACTAAGTCAATTTAGCAGTAGCGTGGGTCAAGACGCGCTATTGCTAAGCATTAGCTGTAGCGCCTTATCAGTAGCGCTCCTGCCCGCGCTACTGATAGGCCCAAAACCCGCGCTGCTGCTAGGCTTTTCCCTAGTAGTGGGTGGGGGCGCACGAAGGGCTCCCTTCGTGGACGCTGCTCGCCCGAAGCCTCCCAATGGGGGTCCTGTGGCTGCTGGGCGAATCAACCCGCGACTACAAACGTTGACAATCTGGGACCAGAGGAAGATGGCGGGAGCGGCGGATGCGCCGCCGATGATGCGGGAGCGCCAAGAACGGGATGTGGAATTCCCGGAAGTCTTCAGGGAAGGAGAGGACTCTAAGAATGAAGTTGAGCTCACCGAGGTGGACCTTGAGGAAGATGGTGTGCTGCAGCAGCAGGCATTGGGGTTTCTGGACGGGCAACCGACCCTGCTTGGCGGCGAGATGGCAGACCAGGACATGAAGGAAGGATCAAACACTATGGAGGCAGTCGGCTCAGGGGCCGCCGACGAACTGACGGGGCCGGCGGAGCCCCGTCAGGAGCAATGAATATCCTAAGTTGGAACTGCCGAGGGGGAGGGAACCCTTGGACAGTTCGTGATTTTGTGAGCCTTGTTCAGACTCACTCCCCTAGCATTGTGTTTCTTTGTGAGACTAGGCAGTCTAAGAATAAAATGAGTAGGCTTCGAGCTCGCTTAGGTTTGAGAGGTTTTGATGGTCTTGATAGTGTTGGTTTTAGTGGAGGTCTTGCTTTGTATTGGCATGAGTCTTGAGTGTGGATATAAAAACAATAAATGATAGATATATCGACGCGTATGTCACGAGTTTAGCGGGTGAGCCGCCCTGGAGGCTCACTTGCATCTACGGCGAGCCACGCACGGAGGACCGTCATCGCATGTGGTCTATCCTCCGTGATCTGCACCGACAAGTCACCATGCCGAGGGCTGTGATTGGCGACTTTAATGAAGCCATGTGGGGTTTTGAGCACTTTTCTGCAACACCACGCTCAGCAGATGAGATGATTGACTTTCGAGATGTGCTTGAAGTGTGTAGATTGGGTGATCTTGGTTTTGCAGGGCTGCCCTACACGTATGATAATATACGTGGTGGACGTGTGCAAGGATCGAGAAGAGGTGTCTAGATGGGGGGTGATTAGACCCTCAACAAACAAAGTTGGCAGTTTTTAAGTTTCGCAAGTTGAGGTGGTAGATTAACACAATTTCAAGCATACACAATACAATTCAAGCAAGCATGCAAAGAGTATATGAGCAGCGGAAAGTAAAACGTGCAACTTGCAAGAAAGTAAAGGGATGGGATTGGAGTGTGCAAACGCAATTGGAGACACAGAGATTTTTGGCGTGGTTCCGATAGGTGGTGCTATCGTACATCCACGTTAATGGAGACTTCAACCCACGAAGGGTAACGGCTGCGCAAGTCCACGGTGGGCTCCACACTCGAAGGGTCCAGGAAGAAGCAACCTTGTCTATCCCATCTTGGCCATCGCCCATGAAGGACTTGCCTCACTAGGGTAGATCTTCACGAAGTAGGCGATCTCCTTGCCCTTACAAACTCCTTGGTTCAACTCCAAAATCTTGACGGAGGCTCCCAACTGACACCTAACCAATCTAGGAGACACCACTCTCCAAAAGGTAATAGATGATGTGTTGTTGATGAACTCCTTCCTCTTGTGCTTCAAATGATAGTCACCCCAACACTCAACTTTCTCTCACAGATTTGGCTATGGTGGAAAGAATGATTTGAGTGGAAAGCAACTTGGGGAAGGCTAGAGATCAAGATTCATATGGTAGGATTGGAATATCTTGGTCTCAACACATGAGTAGGTGGTTCTGTCTCAGAAAATGTGTAGTGGAAGTGTAGGTATGTTCTGATGGCTCTCTCCATGAATGAAGAGTGGGTGGAGGGGTACATATAGCCTCCACAAAAAATCTAGCCGTTACACACAGATTCCCAAACTCGGTGGGACCGAATAAGCTAACTCGGTCAGACCGATTCAGGTCAAAATATGAACGTTAGAGTTTTCAGTGGGACCGATATAGTCATCTCGGTGGGACCGATGTGCAGGGGCTAGGGTAAAACCTCAACTCAGTTTGACAGATTACGCAAACTCGGTGAGACCGATTTTGGTAATAAGTAAACAGAGGATTGGTCAAGCGAACTCGGTGGGACCGACTGAACAAACTCGGTTAGACCGATTGAACAAACTCGGTTAGACCGAAAATGTTGCAATAGATCACAGAGAGTTTGCAAGCCCATCTCGGTGAGACCGAGATCCCATCGGTGAGACTGAAGTGACTAGGGTTTGGCAGTGGCTAAATAAAATGAAACTCGATGGCGCCGGATATACAAACTCGGTGAGGCCGAGTTTGACATTTAGGTTTAGGACATATGTGGGTGTGAGAAAGTGGCTGAGGGTTTTGGAGCATATCACTAAGCACTTTGAGCAAGCAAGTCATTAAGCAACACCTCATCCCCTTTTAATAGTATTGGCTTTCCTATGGACTCAATGTGATCTTGGATCACTAAAATGGAAAATGTAGAGTCTTGAGCTTTTGCCAATATTTGTCCTTAGCATCTTGAAGGGGTTCCACATCCTCTTGTCCATGTCCATGCCACTCCAATGTTGAACTTATCTGAAATGCACCAGGTAGAAGTATTAGTACAACAAGTGATATGTTGTCATGAATTACCAAAATCACCCAGGGAGCACTTGTGCTTTCTGTTGGAAATATGCCCTAGAGGCAATAATAAATTAGTTATTATTATATTTCCTTGTTCATGATAATTGTTTATTATCCATGCTATAATTGTATTGATAGGAAACTCAGATACATGTGTGGATACATAGACAACACCATGTCCCTAGTAAGCCTCTAATTGACTAGCTCGTTGATCAATAGATGGTTACGGTTTCCTGACCATGGACATTGGATGTCGTTGATAATGGGATCACATCATTAGGAGAATGATGTGATGGACAAGACCCAATCTTAAGCCTAGCACAAAGATCGTAGTTCGTATGCTATAGCTTTTCTAATGTCAAGTATCATTTCCTTAGACCATGAGATCGTGCAACTCCCGGATACCGTAGGAATGCTTTGGGTGACCAAACGTCACAACATAACTGGGTGGCTATAAAGGTGCACTATAGGTATCTCCGAAAGTGTCTGTTGGGTTGGCACAAATCGAGACTGGGATTTGTCACTCCGGTAAACGGAGAGGTATCTCTGGGCCCACTCGATAGGACATCATCATAATGTGCACAATGTGACCAAGGGGTTGATCACGGGATGATGTGTTACGGAAGGAGTAAAGAGACTTGCCGGTAACGAGATTGAACAAGGTATCGGCATACCGACGATCGAATCTCGGGCAAGTACAATACCGCTAGACAAAGGGAATTGTATACGGGATTGCTTGAATCCTTGACATCGTGGTTCATCCGATGAGATCATCGTGGAACATGTGGGAGCCAACATGGGTATCCAGATCCCACTGTTGGTTATTGGCCAGAGAGCTGTCTCGGTCATGTCTGCATGATTCCCGAACCCGTAGGGTCTACACACTTAAGGTTCGGTGACGCTAGAGTTGTTATGGGAATTAGTGTGCAGTTATAGAATGTTTTTCGGAGTCCCGGATGAGATCCCGGACATCACGAGGAGTTCCGGAATGGTCCGGAGGTAAAGATTTATATATGGGAAGTCCTATTTTGGCCACCGAAAAATGTTCGGGATTTTTCGGTATTGTACCGGGAAGGTTCTAGAAGGTTCCGGAGTGGGGCCCACCTGCATGGGGGACCCACATGAACGTGGGTAGTGGGGGCAAGGCCGCACACCCCTGGCAAGGTGCACCAAGATGCCCCCTTAGAAGGAATAAGATCATATCCCGAAGGGATAAGATCAAGATCCCTAAAAAAGGGGGATAACAATCGGTGGGGAAGGAAATAATAGGATTTCTTTCCTCCCACCTTTGCCAATGCCCCAATGGACTTGGAGGGCAAGAAACCAGCCCCCTCCACCCCTATATATAGTGGGGAGGCGCATGGGAGCTTCACCCTTGCCCCTGGCGCAACCCTCTCCCTCCCCAACACCTCCTCCTCCTCCGTAGTGCTTGGCGAAGCTCTGCCGGAGAACTGCAAGCTCCACCACCACGCCGTCGTGCTGCCGGAGCTCTCCCTCAACTTCTCCTCTTCCCTTGCTGGATCAAGAAGGAGGAGACGTCCCCGGGCTGTACGTGTGTTGAACATGGAGGCGCCATTCGTTCGGCGCTAGATCGGATCTTCCGTGATTTGAATCGCCGCGAGTACGACTCCATCAACCACGTTCTTGTAACGCTTCCGCTTAGCGATCTTCAAGGGTATGAAGATGCACTCCCCTCTCTCTCGTTGCTAGTATCTCCATAGATTGATCTTGGTGATGCATAGAAAATTTTGAATTTCTGCTACGTTCCCCAACAGTGGCATCATGAGCTAGGTCTATGCGTAGTTTCTATGCACGAGTAGAACACAAGTTGTTGTGGGCGTTGATTTTGTTCAATATGCTTACCGTTACTAGTCCAATCTTGTTTCGACGGTATTGTGGGATGAAGCGGCCCGGACCGACCTTACACATACACTTACGTGAGACAGGTTCCACCGACTGACATGCACTTGGTGCATAAGGTGGCTAGCGGGTGCCAGTCTCTCACACTTTAGTCGGAACGGATTCGATGAAAAGGGTCTTTATGAAGGGTAAATAGCAATTGGCATATCATGTTGTGGTTTTGCGTAGGTAAGAAACGTTCTTGCTAGAAACCCATAGCAGCCACGTAAAACATGCAAACAACAAATAGAGGACGTCTAACTTGTTTTTGCAGGGTATACTATGTGACGTGATATGGCCGAGAAGAATGTGATGAATGATATGTGATGTATGAGATTGATCATGTTCTTGTAATAGGAATCACGACTTGCATGTCGATGAGTATGAAAACCGGCAGGAGCCATAGGAGTTGTCTTTATTTATTGTATGACCTGCATGTCATTTAAACAACGCCATGTAATTACTTTACTTTATTGCTAACTGGTAGCCATAGTAGTAGAAGTAATAGTTGTCGAGACAACTTCATGAAGACACGATGATGGAGATCATGATGATGGAGATCATGGTGTCATGCCGGTGACGATGATGATCATGGAGCCCCGAAGATGGAGATCAAAAGGAGCAATATGATATTGGCCATATCATGTCACTATCTGATTGCATGTGATGTTTATCATGTTTATACATATTATTTACTTAGAACGACAGTAGTAAATAAGATGATCCCTCATTAAAATTTCAAGAAAGTGTTCCCCCTAACAGTGCACCGTTGCGAAAGTTCGTTGTTTCGAAGCACCACATGATGATCGGGTGTGATAGATTCTTACGTTCACATACAACGGGTGTAAGCCAGATTTACACACGCGAAACACTTAGGTTGACTTGACGAGCCTAGCATGTACAAACATGGCCTCGAAACACAAGAGACCGAAAGGTCGAGCATGAGTCGTATAGTAGATACGATCAACATGAAGATGTTCACCGTTGATGACTAGTCCGTCTCACGTGATGATCGGACACGGCCTAGTTGACTCGGATCATGTAATCACTTATATGACTAGAGGGATGTCTATCTGAGTGGGAGTTCATAAGATGAACTTAATTATCCTGAACATAGTCAAAAGATCTTTGCAAATTATGTCGTAAGCTCACGCTTTAGTTCCACTGTTTAGATATGTTCCTCGAGAAAATATAGTTGAAAGTTGACAGTAGCGATTATGCGGACAATAGAAACCTTATGTCCTTAATGCACCGCTCAGTGTGCTGAACCCCAAACGTCGTCTGTGGATGTTGCGAACATTGGACATACACGTTTTGATAACTACGTGATAGTTCAGTTAAACGGTTTAGAGTTGAGGCACCAAAGACGTTTTCGAAACGTCGCGGAACATATGAGATGTTTCGAGGGCTGAAATTGGGATTTCAGGCTCGTGCCCACGTCAAGAGGTATGAGACCTCCGACGATTTTCTTATCCTGCAAACAAAGGGAGAAAAGCTCAATCGTTGAGCTTGTGCTCAGATTGTCTGAGTGCGACTATCACTTGAATCGAGTGGGAGTTGATCTTCCAGAAATAGTGATGTTTCTCCAAAATCATTGCCACCAAGCTGCTAGAGCTTCGTGATGAACTATAACATATCAGGGATAGATATGATGATCCTTGAGGTATTCGCGATGTTTGACACCGCGAAAGTAGAAATCAAGAAGGAGCATCAATTGTTGATGGTTGGTGAAACCACTAGTTTCAAGAAGGGCAAGGGCAAGAAGGGATACTTCATGAAACGGCAAATCAGCTGCTGCTCTAGTGAAGAAACCCAAGGTTGAACCCAAACCCGAGACTAAGTGCTTCTGTAATAAGGGGAACAACCACTGGAGCAGAATTACCCTAGATACTTGGTAGATGAGAAGGCTGGCAAGGTCGATAGAAGTATATTGGATATACATTATGTTAATGTGTACTTTACTAGTACTCCTAGTAGCACCAGGGTATTAAGATACCGGTTCGGTTGCTAAGTGTTAGTAACTCGTAATAAAAGAGCTACAGAATAAACGGAGACTAGCTAAAGGTGAGCTCACGATATGTGTTGGAAGTGTTTCCAAGTTTGATGTGATCAAACATCGCACGCTCCCTCTACCATCAAGATTAGTATTAAACCTGAATAATTGTCATTTGGTGTTTGCGTTGAGCATAGACATGATTGGATTATGTTTATCGCAATACGGTTATTCATTTAAGGAGAATAATGGTTACTCTATTTATTTGAATAATACCTTCAATGGTCTTGCACCTAAAGGAATGGTTTATTGAATCTCGATTGTAGTGATACACATTTTCATGCCAAAAGATATAAGATAGTAATGATAGTACCACTTACTTGTGGCACTGCCATGTAAGTCATATTGGTATAAAACGCATGAAGAAGCTCCATGTTGATGGATCTTTGGACTCACTCATTTTTGAAAAGTTTGAGACATGCGAACCATGTCTATTGGTGTATACGCATGAAGAAACTCCATGCAGATGGATCGTTTAGACTCACTTGATTTTGAATCACTTGAGATATGCAAATCATACCACATGGGCAAGATGACTAAAAAGCCTCGTTTTTCAGAAAAATGGAACAAGATAGCAACTTGTTGGAAGTAAACACATTTTGATGTGTGCAGTCCAATGAGTGCTGAGGCATGTAGTGAATATCATTATGTTCTTACTTCACAGATGATTCGAGTAGATGTTGAGTATATTTACTTGATGAAACACAAGTCTGAATTATTGAATGGTTCAAGTAATTTCAGAGAAGTTGAAGATCATCGTGACAAGAGGATAAAATGTCTATGATATGATCATAGAGATGAGTATCTAAGTTACGAGCTTTGGCACGCAATTAAGACATTGTGGAAATTGTTTCACAATTAATACCGCCTGGAACACCATAGTGTGAGGGTGTGTCCGAACATCATAGTTGCACCCTATTGGATATGGTGCGTACCATGATGTCTCTTATCAAATTACCACTATCGTTCATGGGTTAGGCATTAGATACAACCACATTCACTTTAAATAGGGCACCACGTAATTCTGTTGAGATGACACCGTATGAACTATGGTTTAGAGAAACCTAAGATGTCATTTCTTAAAGGTTTGGGGCTGCGACGCTTATGTGAAAAAGTTTCAGGTTGATAAGCTCGAACCCAAAGCGGATAAAATGCATCTTCATAGGACACCCAAAACAGTTGTGTATACCTCCTAATTCAGATTCGAAAGCAATAGGGATTGTTTCTTGAATCGGGTCCTTTCTCGAGGAAAAGTTTGTCTCGAAAATTTGAGTGGGAGGATGGTGGAGACTTGATATGGTTATTGAACCGTCACTACAACTAGTGTGTAGCAGGGCACATGAAGTTGTTCCTGTGGCACCTACACCAATTGAAGTAGAAGCTTATGATAGTGATCATGAAACTTCGGATCAAGTCACTACCGTACCTCGTAGGGTGACAAGGATGCATACTGCTTCAGAGTGGTACAGTAATCCTGTCTTGAAGGTCATGTTGCTAGACAACAATGAACCTACGAGCTATGGAGAAGCAATGGTGGGCCCAAATTCCGACAAATGGTTAGAAGCCATGAAATCCGAGATAGGATCCATGTATCAGAGCAAAGCATGGACTTTGGTGGACTTGCCCGATGATCGGCAAGCCATTGAGATAAATGGATCTTTAAGAAGAAGACGGACGTGGACGGTAATGTCACTGTCTATGAAGCTCGACTTGTGGCGAAGAGTTTTTTCACAAGTTCAAGGAAGTTGACTACGATGAGATTTTCTCATCCATAGCAATGCTTAAGTTTGTCGGAATCATGTTAGCATTAGCTGCATTTATGAAATCTAGCAGATGGATGTCAAAATTTCCTTACCAGTTTTCATAGGGAAAGGTTGTGTGCGATACAATCAGAAAGATTTTGTCGATCCTAAGGATGCTAAAAGGTATGCTAGATCCAGCGATCCTTCTAAGGACTGGAGCAAGCATCTCGGAGTTGGAATGTACGCTTTGATGAGATGATCAAAGACTTTGGATTTATACAAAGTTTATGAGAAACTTGTATTTCCAAAGAAGTGAGTGGGAGCACTATAGAATTTCTGATGAGTATATGTTGTTGACATATTGTTGATCAGAAATGATGTAGAATTTCTGGAAAGCATATAGGGTTATTTGAAAGGTGTTTTTCAATAGAAAACCTGGAATAAGCTGCTTGAACATTGAGCATCAAGATCTATGAGGATAGATCAAAAACGCTAAATGGTACTTTCAAATGTGCATATACCTTGACATGATCTTGAAGGTGTTCAAGATGGATTAGTCCAAGAAGGAGTTCTTGCCTGAGATGTAAGGTATGAAGTTAAGACTTAAAGCTCGACCACGCAAGAAAAGAGAGAAAGGACGAAGGTCGTCCCCTATGCTTTAGACGTAGGCTCTACAGTATGCTATGCTGTGTACCGCACCTGATGTGTGCCTTGCTACATATCTGGCAAGAGGGTACAAAGGTGATCAAGGAGTGGATCACTAGATAGCGGTCAAAATTATCCTTAGAGGAATAAGGATATGTTTCTCGATTATGGAGGTGATAAAGAGTTCGGCGTAAAGGGTTACGTTGATGCAAGCTTTAACACCTATCCGAGTGACTCTGAGTAGCAATCCGGATACGTATAGTGGAGCGACCATTTGGAATAGCTCCAAGTGGAGCGTGGAAGCAACATTTACAAAATGACCTAGAGATTTGCGAAGTACATACGGATCTGAATGTTGTAGACCCGTTGACTAAAACCTCTCTCAAGCAAAACATGATCAAACCCGATAACTCATTGAGTCTTAATCACATGATGATGTGAACTAGTTTAATGACACTAGTAAACTCTTTGGATGTTGGTCACATGGCAATATGACCTGTGAGTGTTAATCACATGGCAATGTGAACTAGATTATTGACTCTAGTGCAAGTGGGAGACTGTTGGAAATATGCCCTAGAGGCAATAATAAATTAGTTATTATTATATTTCCTTGTTCATGATAATCGTTTATTATCCATGCTATAATTGTATTGATAGGAAACTCAGATACATGTGTGGATACATAGACAACACCATGTCCCTAGTAAGCCTCTAATTGACTAGCTCGTTGATCAATAGATGGTTACGGTTTCCTGACCATGGACATTGGATGTCGTTGATAACGGGATCACATCATTAGGAGAATGATGTGATGGACAAGACCCAATCCTAAGCCTAGCACAAAGATCGTAGTTCGTATGCTAAAGATTTTCTAATGTCAAGTATCATTTCCTTAGACCATGAGATTGTGCAACTCCCGGATACCGTAGGAATGCTTTGGGTGACCAAACGTCACAACGTAACTGGGTAGCTATAAAGGTGCACTACAGGTATCTCCGAAAGTGTCTGTTGGGTTGGCACGAATCGAGACTGGGATTTGTCACTCCGGTAAACGGAGAGGTATCTCTGGGCCCACTCGATAGGACATCATCATAATGTGCACAATGTGACCAAGGGGTTGATCACGGGATGATGTGTTACGGAACAAGTAAAGAGACTTGCCGGTAACGAGATTGAACAAGGTATCGGCATACCGACGATCGAATCTCGGGCAAGTACAATACCGCTAGACAAAGGGAATTGTATACGGGATTGCTTGAGTCCTTGACATCGTGGTTCATCCGATGAGATCATCGTGGAACATGTGGGAGCCAACATGGGTATCCAGATCCCGCTGTTGGTTCTTGGCCAGAGAGCTGTCTCGGTCATGTCTGCATGATTCCCGAACCCGTAGGGTCTACACACTTAAGGTTCGGTGATGCTAGAGTTGTTATGGGAATTAGTGTGCAGTTACCGAATATTGTTCGGAGTCCCGGATGAGATCCTGGACATCACGAGGAGTTCCGGAATGGTCCGGAGGTAAAGATTTATATATGGGAAGTCCTATTTTGGCCACCGGAAAATGTTCGGGGTTTTTCGGTATTGTACCGGGAAGGTTCTAGAAGGTTCCGTAGTGGGGCCCACCTGCATGGGAGACCCACATGAACGTGGGTAGTGGGGGCAAGGCCCCACACCCCTGGCAAGGTGCACCAAGATTCCCCTTAGAAGGAATAAGATCATATCCCGAAGGGATAAGATCAAGATCCGTAAAAAAGGGGATAACAATCGGTGGGGAAGGAAATGATGGGATTTCTTTCCTCCCACCTTTGCCAACGCCCCAATGGACTTGGAGGGCAAGAAACCAGCCCCCTCCACCCCTATATATAGTGGGGAGGAGCATGGGAGCTTCACCCTTGCCCCTGGCGCATCCCTCTCCCTCCCCAACACCTCCTCCTCCTCCGTAGTGCTTGGCGAAGCTCTGCCGGTGAACTGCAAGCTCCACCACCACGCCGTCGTGCTGCCGGAGCACTCCCTCAACTTCTCCTCTTCCCTTGCTGGATCAAGAAGGAGGAGACGTCCCCGGTCTGTACGTGTGTTGAACGCGGAGGCGCCGTCCGTTCGGCGCTAGATCGGATCTTCCGCGATTTGAATCGCCGCGAGTACGACTCCATCAACACGTTCTTGTAACGCTTCCGCTTAGCGATCTTCAAGGGTATGAAGATGCACTCCCCTCTCTCTCGTTGCTAGTATCTCCATAGATTGATCTTGGTGATGTGTATAAAATTTTGAATTTCTGCTACGTTCCCCAACACTTTCAATCTCCCTCTTTTTGGTAATTGATGACAACATACATCAAAGCTTTAGAAAGAGATATAAGGAAGTAGCAAGTAAAGCTTTGGAAGGACATGCAACATGCATTGGCTCCCCCTACATGCATGCAATCATGTGATAATAGATCATAAGAGTATGAGAATGCATAACATGTCAGAGCAAGCAATGAGTTACATGTGTCTTGGCTATATGCATCAGAGCAAATGATATAGATACTCGAATTGTACTTTCATGTTCTCTCTCTTGCAAACAATATGTACCACAGCAAGAGATCAAGAGTTTGGAGCACCACTTGTAGTTGAAGTTCATCTTCCTACATAGGTTAGTCTTGTAAGGAAGAGCACCTGTATATCCAAAGAGACAATCATAAAATTTGATATCAATTGAAATTTGATATATGGAATTTTTCAAAGGATATATATTGGATGGTTTCGTGCTTCCTTGTATTCATCCACCATTGTAGAGACTTGAAGATGTAGAGATTGCTTAAAATGTGATTGAGTTGCAATCTCATAGAGTTGGGCTTATCCAAGTACCTACAAGGGTTAGATAGCATGCAAGAGTACAAGAGTATCCAAGACATATGATCATCATCATAAGAGAATGGTCAATGATTAGTCATAGTAAGGCTCATGCCTTACATGCATCCACATGGAGTTTCTACTCCAAATTTGAGGCATCAATGATGTTCAATTCAATTCTCAACCTGCAAAACACTTTCTCATCAATTGGTTTAGTGAATATATCCGCCAATTGCTTGTCGGTACGAACATGCTTAAGTTTGATATCTCCCTTAGCAACATGATCTCGAATGAAATGGTGACGAACTTCAATATGCTTAGTTCGAGAATGTTGCACGGGATTATGAGCAATCTTAATAGCACTCTCATTGTCACAAAGCAATGAAAAATGTTTCACATATATCCCATAATCTTTAAGAGTTTGGGTCATCCAAAGTAATTGAGCACAACATGAACCAGCGGCAATGTATTCCGCTTCGGCGGTGGATAAGGATACCAAGTTTTGTTTCTTGGAGGACCAAGACACAAGAGATCTACCAAGAAATTGACAAGTACACGAAGTGGACTTTCTATCGACCTTGTCACCGGCATAGTCCGAGTCGGAGTAGCCAACAAGATCAAAAGAAGACCTCTTAGGATACCAAATGCCAAAATTTGGTGTGTGTATTAAGTATCTCACTATCCTTTTCACAGCCTTAAGATGACACTCTTTGGGGCTGCTTGATATCGTGCACACATGCACACACTTAGCATAATATCGGGACGGGAGGCACATAGATATAACAATGAACCAATCATAGAGCGGTAAACCTTTTTGTCAACCGGTTTGCCATCCTTTGTCAAGTCAAGATGTCCACTAGTAGGCATGGGGGTATTCATACCTTTGCATTCTTGCATCTTGAACTTCTTGAATAAGTCCTTGGTATACTTCGTTTGAGAGATAAAGATTCCCTCCTTAGTTTGCTTGATTTGCAAACCAAGAAAGAACTTGAGTTCACTCGTCATAGACATCTCAAACTTCTTTGACATAAGCTTCCCAAACTTCTCACTAAAATGAGGGTTAGTTGATCCAAACATGGTATCATCAATATAAATTTGGCACACAAATAATTCTCCATTAACCCTTTTAGTAAAGAGTGTAGAATCAATTTTACCAATTTCAAATCCTTTATCCAGAAGAAACTTAGTCAGGCATTTATACCAAGCTCTAGGAGCTTGCTTAAGACCATAAAGAGCTATGTGAAGTTTATAAACATGGTTGGGTTTCTTAGGATTACCAAATCCGGGAGGTTGTTTAACATAAACTTCCTCCTCAATTTCTCCATTGAGAAAAGCACTTTTGATGTCCATTTGATATAAGGTAATGTCATGATTATTGGCATAAGCAAGTAAGATGTGAATGGACTCAAGTCTAGCAATGGGGGCATAAGTCTCACCATAGTCCATCCTTTGACTTGAGTGTAGCCTTGAGCAACGAGACGATCCTTGTTGCGTACAACCTGTCCATCTTCATCTTGCTTGTTCCAAAATACCCATTTGGTTCCAATGACATTGTGCTTCTCATCGGGCTTCTCAACCAACGTCCATACTTGGTTCCTCTCAAAGTTGTGTAGCTCTTCGTGCATGGCATTTATCCAATCTGGATCTTCCAATGCTTGTTCAACCTTCATAGGTTCAATGCTAGAAATGAATGAGTAATGTTCACAAAAGTTAGCCAAACGAGTTTTAGAGCGAGTAATTCTCCCGGTTTGAATGTCATCAAAGATTTGTTCGACGGGGTGATCTCTTGAGACTCTTGCTCGAACTCGTGAATGCTTTTGTTTGGTTCGGGGTGGAACATCCTCTTCATTGTCCTTCTCTTTCTTCGTTGTTGTTGGCGTGATCATTCTCCCGTGGAGTTGGAGAAGGAGGTCATCGAGGTTCATCTTGAAGTATCCCAATTATTGTCACTTCGGGGTTGTCGAATCATAACACATAATAGGTGACTATAGACTTGCAAGATAGGATCAAGAACACACATATATTCAAGAAAACATAATAGGTTCAGATCTGAAATCATGGCACTCGGGCCCTAGTGACAAGCATTAAGCATATCAAAGTCATAGCAACATCAATCTTAGAACATAGTGGATACTAGGGATCAAACCCTAACAAAACTAACTTGATTACATGGTAAATCTCATCCAACCCATCACCGTCCAGCAAGCCTACGATGGAATTACTCACGCACGACGGTGAGCATCATGAAATTGGTGATGGAGGATGGTTGATGATGACGACGACGACGAATCCCCCTCTTCGGAGCCCCGAACGGACTCCAGATCAGCCCTCCCGAGAGAGATTAGGGCTTGGCGGCGGCTCTGTATCGTGGACAGGGTGTGGGCCCCCTGGCCTTGATTCTTTCGCCAGTATTTTTTATATCTTCCAAAACTTAGCTCCGTGGATTTTCAGGTCATTCCGAGAACTTCTGTTTTCTGCACAATAAACAACACCATGGCAGTTTTGCTGAAAACAACGTCAGTCCGGGTTAGTTTCATTCAAATCATGCAAGTTAGAGTCCAAAACAAGGGCAAAAGTGTTTGGAAAAGTAGATACGTTGGAGACGTATCAACTCCCCCAAGCTTAAACCTTTGCTTGTCCTCAAGCAATTCAGTTGATAAACTGAAAGTGATAAAGAAAAACTTTTACAAACTCCATTTGCTCTTGTTGTTGTAAATATGTAAAGCCAACATTTAAGTTTTCAGCAAAAATTATGAACTAACCATACTCATAATAACACTTAGGTCTCACATTTACTCATATCAATGGCATAATCAGCTAGCAAGCAATAATAATAAAACTCGGATGACAACACTTTCTCAAAACAATCATAATATGATATAACAAGATGGTATCTCGCTAGCCCTTTCTGAGATCGCAAAACATAAATGCAGAGCACCTTTAAAGACCAAGGACTAACTAAACTTTGTAATTCATAGTAAAAGAGATCCAGTCAAGTCATACCAAATATAAACCAATAGTAATGAATGCAAATGACAGTGTGCTCTCCAGCGGGTGCTTTTTAATAAGAGGGATGATGACTCAACATAAAAGTAAATAGATAGGCACTTCGCAGAGGGAAGCAGGGATTCATAGAGGTGCCAGAGCTCGATTATAAAATAGAGATGAATAACATTTTGAGCGGTATACTTTCACTGTCAACGCAAAAACTATGAGATGGAGATATCTTCCATACTACATGCATTATAGGCAGTTCTCAAACAGAATGGTAAAAGTTTATACTCCCCCACCACCAACAAGCATCAATCCATGGCTTGCTCGAAACAACAAGTGCCTCCAACTAACAACAGCCCTGAGGGAGTTTTGTTTAATTATATTGATTTGCTTTGATCTTTTTGGATCATGGGACTGGGCATCCCGGTTACCGGCCCTTTCTCGTGAATGAGGAGCGGAGTCCACTCCTCTTGAGAATAACCCACCTAGCATGGAAGATACAGACAGCCCTAGCTGAAACATGAGCTGCTCAAGCATACAAAACAATATTTCATTTGAACGTTTGGAGTTTGGCACATACAAATTTACTTGGAACGGCAGGTAGATACCGCATATAGGAAGGTATGGTGGACTCATATGGAATAACTTTGGGGTTTAAGGAGTTTGGATGCACAAGCATTATTCCCGCTTAGTACAGGTGAAGGCTAGCAAAAGACTGGGAAGCGACCAACTGAGAGAGCGACAATTGTCATGAACATGCATTAAAATTAATTTACACCAAGTACAAGCATGAGTAGGATATAATCCACCATGAACATAAATATCGTGAAGGCTATGTTGATTTGTTTCAACTACATGCGTGAACATGTGCCAAGTCGAGTCACTCAATTCATTCAAAGGAGGATACCATCCCACCATACCACATCATAATCATTTCAATAGCATGTTGGCACGCAAGGTAAACCATTATAACTCATAGCTAATTAAGCATGACACAAGCAACTATAATCTCTAAATGTCATTGCAAATATGTTTACTTCATGATAGGTTGAATCAGGAACGATGAACTCATCATATTTACAAAAACAAAAGAGGTCGAGTTCATACCAGCTTCTCTCATCTCAATCAGTCCATCATATATCGTCATTATTTCCTTTCACTTGCACGACCAAACGGTGTGTATAATAATAATAGTGCACGTGCATTCGACTAAGCTGGAATCTGCAAGCATTCAACTCAAGAGAGAAGACAAAGTAATATGGGCTCTAAGTTAAATCAACAATCATGCATATGAGAGCCACTAAACATTTTCAATATGGTCTTCTACTCTTGACCGCCAAAGGAAAGAAAGTAAAATAAAACTATTTACACGGGAAAGCTCCCAACAAATAAAATAAGAACGAGAAATCTTTTTGGGTTTTCATTTAATTACTACTACAAGCATGGAAATTAAACTAACTATTTTTTTGGTTTTTCTTAAGGTTTATCAAACACACAAGAAGAAAGCTAGAAAAAGAAAATTAAACTAGCATGGATAATACAATGAAAGAGTATGAGCACCGACAACTAAAATAGTGTGTGAACATGAATGTAAAGTCGGTGAGAAATACGTACTCCCCCAAGCTTAGGCTTTTGGCCTAAGTTGGTCTACTGCCAAGGGTAGCCTGGCTGATATCCATAGTTTTAACTGGGGTCGTACTTAGATGCAGCAGCAAATGCCTCCTGAGCTACGGCGTGCTGGCGAGCCGCCTCCGCTCTCCCCTCGTGTTCAACTGCCTCCTCCCTGGTAACAACATATCTTTGTTTTGCCTGGTAATCAAAAAGGAAAGGAGAAGGGAGAGTAACATGGACAGAGCTATGTCTGTCAAAGATTAGTCGATACTGGAGGAATTGTTCATTCCTCAAAAGAAAACGATGTTTGACCATCGCATCATAATCTAAATAAGCAGGAGGCAACACCATATCCCCTTCTCGTGGGGCTATACCAAGATAATTAGCCACACGGGTCGCATAAATTCCTCCAAATAAATCTCCAGCCCTACCATTATTATGCAACCTACGTGCAACTATTGCCCCCAAGTTGTAATCTTTATTACCTAACACAGCGCTCTTGAGGACACAAAGATCAGGGACACACATATGACATGCTTCGTCTTTACCGTTAATGCTTCTACCAATGAAGAGAGCAAAATAATGTACAATAGGAAAATGAATGCTCCCTATGGTAGCTTGTGCTATATCCCTAGATTCTCCCACTACGGGAGTTTGCAAGCAATTGTAAAATCTTCTAAGTCCATGGTATAAGATTTATCATAAATATCAAACAGGACACTCTGAGAATTACATGAAGATTTATATTTGAACCTTCTCATGAATGAATCAGTCAATTGATAGTACTGAGTACACTTATCTTGTAAGAAGTCCTCAAGATCGGCATTACGCACATATGCGTCAAATTCATCCTTAAAGCCTGCATTGACCATAAAATCATCTTATGGCCACTCACAAGCTCGTACTTCTGCGTCCCTTGGTGGTTCATCCTCTTGCTCACACATAGCAAGCCTGGGTCCTTTCTTTATTGAGCAACCACCTTGGTACATTCTCCTAGACATATTTCTTTTTTTGAAAAATTTCTGAAATTTTAGTAACTTCAAAATAAAAGTGAATAAAACTAAACAACATTGGTAGCAACTACTCCTACAAGTGCCTAGAGCCTATATCATGCATTAGAATTACTTGGGACCTCATAAATTTGACATGCAAGCTCAAGAACAAGGTCACTTATGCAGCAAAAATTTGCAATGAATAAAGCACTAGAACAAAAACTAATTGGACCAATGGAGGAGTCACATACCAAGCAACAATCTCCCAAAGCAGTTTCGTGAATGGAGCTTTGAGCAAGGAGATCGAAAATCGCAGCAAAATGAGCTAGAACTCGTGCTTGAGCTGGATGGGGATTTTTTGGGGAAGAAGATGGAGTGTGTTGATGCAGGAATAAGTGGGGGGGGGTTACCGTGGGCCCACGAGATAGGGGGGCGCGCCCAGGGGGTGTGGGCGCGCCCTCCACCCTCGTAGCCAGGTGCTTGCCCCCTGCAGTGTTTTTAGTGCCTAAATTACTCAAATATTCCATAAAATATCATACTAAATTATCAGGGCATTTGGAGCACTTTTATTTCCGGGATATTTTTTATTGCATGAATAATTCAGAAAACAGACAGATAATAATATATTTTCTTTATTTATTCTAAATAACAGAAAGTAAAAAGAGGGTACAGAAGGTTGTGCCTTCTAGTTTCATCCATCTCGTGATCATCGAAATAAATCCACTAACAAAGTTGATCAAGTCTTGTTAACAAACTCATTCCGAATAACACGGAACCGGAGAAATTTCGAATACCACTAAGTTACCTCAACGGGGATATGAACATCCCCAATAATAAGAATATCATACTTTTTCTTGACAGTGGGAAGCGGAAATTCAAAACCTCCAATAATGATAGTTGGAAGTTTTCCAATAGAATTGATGCTATGAACTTGAGATTGTTTCCTCGGAAAGTGTACCGTATGCTCATTACCATTAACATGAAAAGTGACATTGCCTTTGTTGCAATCAATAACAGCCCCTGCAGTATTCAAAAAGGGTCTACCAAGGATAATCGACATACTATCGTCCTCGGGAATATCAAGATAACAAAGTCCGTTAAGATAGTGACATTTGCAACCACAACAGGCACATCCTCACAAATACCGACAGGTATAGCAGTTGATTTATCAGCCATTTGCAAAGATATTTCAGTAGGTGTCAACTTATTCAATTCAAGTCTACGATATAAAGAGAGAGGCATAACACTAACACCGGCTCCAAGATCACATAAAGCAGTTTTAACATAGTTTCTTTTAATGGAGCATGGTATGTTTGGTACCCCTGGATTTACCTTAAGCATATCAGTTAAGCGCATACGTAAGAATATAGGTCTAATCATTTAAGCCAAGCGCTCAAAATCCTCATCATCCTTTGTCTTGGATGGCTTAGGAGGAAAGGGCATGAGTTTCTGAACCCATGGTTCTCTTTCTTTACCGTGCTTCCTAGCAACAAAGTCTCTTTTATCATTACGTTGATTCTTTGATTGTGGGTTATCAAGATCAACAGCAGGTTCAATCTCTATCTCATTATTTTTGCTAGGTTGAGCATCAACATGAACATTATCATTAACATTATCACTAGGATCATGTTCATCACCTGATTGCGTTTCAACATTAGAAATAGAAATATCATTGGGATTCTCAGGTGTGTCTATAACAGGTTCACTAGAAGCATGCAAAGTCCTATCATTTTTCTTTTTCTTCCTCTTAGAAGAAGTAGGTGCCTCTAAATTATTTCTCTGAGAATCCTGCTTGATTCTCTTAGGGTGGCCTTCATGATACAAAGGTTCCTGAGTCATTCTACCAGTTCTAGTAGCCACTCTAACAGCAAAGTCATATTTATTATTTGATTCATCGAGCAAATCACTTTAAGCTTTAAGTACTTGCTCAGCTTGAGTGGTAACCATAGAAGTATATTTGCTAATGAGTCTAAGTTCACCTTTTACTCTAGCCATATAATCACTCAAGCCTCCTATCTCGAAAACATTATTCTTTAATTCTCTACCAACATAAGCATTAAAACTTTCTTGTCTAGCCATAAAGTCATCAAATTCATCTAAGCATGGGATATGAAATTTAGTAGACGGGATTTCAACTTTATCATATCTAAGACAATGTGTTTCTTCGACAGGCGGTATATTAAGACCATGTATTTCTTCAATAGGTAGTAAATTCTTAACATCTTCAGCTTTAATACCTTTTTCTTTCATTGATTTCTTTGCCTCTTGCATATCTTCACGACTGAGAAATAGAATACCTCTCTTCTTTGGAGTTGGTTTAGGGATAGGCTCAGGACTTGGCTCAATTGGTTCAGGAATTGCCTCGGGAATTGGCGTAGGAAGAGTCCAATTATTGTCATTAGTCAACATATTATTCAATAGTAATTCAGCTTGGTCGACTGTCCTTTCCCTGAAAACACAACCAGCACAAATATCCAAATAGTCCTTGGAAGCATCGGTTAATCCATTATAAAAGATATCAAGTATTTCATTTTTCTTAAGAGGATGATCTGGAAAAGCATTAAGTAATCGGAGAAGCCTCCCCCAAGCTTGTGGGAGACTCTCTTCTTTGATTTGCACAAAATTATAAATTTCCCGCAAGGCAGCTTGTTTCTTATGAGCACGGAAATATTTAGCAAATAAATAATAAATCATATCCCGGGAACTACGCACACAACCAGGATCAAGAGAATTAAACCAAGTCTTAGCATCACCCTTTAATGAGAACAGAAATATCTTAAGGATATAATAATAGCTAGACTTCTCATCATTAGTAAACAGGGTGGCTATATCATTCAACTTGGTAAGATGTGCCACAACCGTTTCAGATTCAAGGCCATAAAAAGGATCAGATTCAACCAAAGTAATAATCTCAGGATCAACAGAGAATTCATAATCCTTATCAGTAACACAGATAGGTGAAGTAGAAAAAGCAAGGTCGGGTTTCATTCTAGCATTAAGAGATTGTTGCTTCAATTTAGCTAATAACTTCTTAAGATCATATCGATCTTTGCAAGCAAAAATAGCTCTAGCAGCTTCTTCATTCATAACATAACCCTCAGGAACAACATGTAATTCATAATCAGGGGGAGAACTTTCATCATCACTATCATGAATAATAGCATCTTCAATAATTTCATTCTCTCTAACCCTAGCAAGTTGTTCATCAAGAAATTCACCTAATGGCATAGTAGTATCACACACAAAAGTAGTTTCATCATAAGTATCATGCATAGCAGCAGTGGCATCATCAATAACATGCAACATATCAGAATTCATAGCAGTAGCAGGTTTAGGTGTCGCAAGCTTACTAATAACAGAAGGAGAATCTAGTGCAGAGCTAGATGGCAGTTCCTTACCTCCCCTCGTAGTTGATGGCAAAATCTTAGTTCTTTCGTCTTTCAAGTTCCTCATAGTGATCAACAGATATAAATCCCAAGTGACTCAAAGAATAGAGCTATGCTCCCCGGCGACGGCGCCAGAAATTAGTCTTGATAACCCACAAGTGTAGGGGATCGCAACAGCTTTCGAGGGTAGAGTATTCAACCCAAATTTATTGATTCGACACAAGGGGAGCCAAAGAATATTCTTAAGTATTAGCAGTTGAGTTGTCAATTCAACCACACCTGGATAACTTAGTATCTGCAGCAAAGTATTTGGTAGCAGAGTAGTATGATAGTAATGGTAACAGTGGCAAAAGTAAAGATAATAGTTTTGTAGTAATTGTAACAGTAGGAACGAAAAAGTAAATAAGCGAAGCACAAGATGTGAAAAGCTCGTAGGCATTGGATCAGTGATGGATAATTATGTCGGATGTGATTCCTCATGTAATAGCTATAACCTAGGGTGACACAGAACTAGCTCCAGCTCATCAATGTAATGTAGGCATGTATTCCGAATATAGTCATACGTGCTTATGGAAAAGAACTTGCATGACATCTTTTGTCCTACCCTCCCGTGGCAGCAGGGTCCTAGTGGAAACTAAGGGATATTAAGGCCTCCTTTTAATAGAGAACCGGAACAAAGCATTAGCACATAGTGAATACATGAACTCCTCAAACTATGATCATCACCGAGAAGTATCCCGATTATTATCACTTCGGGGTTGTCGGATCATAACACATAATAGGTGACTATAGAATTGCAAGATAGGATCAAGAACACATATATATTCATGAAAATATAATAGGTTCAGATCTGAAATCATGGCACTCGGGCGCTAGTGACAAGCATTAAGCATAGCAAAGTCATAGCAACATCAATCTCAGAACATAGTGGATACTAGGGATCAAACCCTAACAAAACTAACTTGATTACATGCTAAATCTCATCCAACCCATCACCGTCCTGCAAGCCTGCGATGGAATTACTCACGCACGGCGGTGAGCATCATGAAATTGGTGATGGAGGATGGTTGATGATGATGACGGCGACGAATCCCCTTATCCGGAGCCCCGAACGGACTCCAGATCTGCCCTCCCGGGAGAGATTAGGGCTTGGCCGCGGCTCCGTATCGTAAAACGCGATGTAACTTCTCTCTGATTTTTTTTCTCCCCGAAACGGAATATATGGAGTTGGAGTTGAGGTCGGTGGAGCGTCAGGGGGCCCACGAGATAGGGGGCCGCGCCCAGGGGGGAGGGAGTGCCCCCACCCTCGTGGACAGGGTGTGGGGCCCCTGGCCTTGATTCTTTTGCTAGTATTTTTTATATTTTCCAAAACTTATCTTCGTGGATTTTCAGATCATTCCGAGAACTTTTGTTTTCTGCACAATAAACAACACCATGGCAGTTCTGCTAAAAACAGCGTCAGTCCGGGTTAGTTTCATTCAAATCATGCAAGTTATAGTCCAAAACAAGGGCAAAAGTGTTTGGAAAAGTAGATACGTTGGAGACGTGTCAGATGCCTCCAAGTCAACTCGTGGTTCACCTTGGCGTGAGGTTGAGGCTTCCACTTGGACTGACGAGGTACTCTCCTTCACCTCCGTTGGGCGAATCTTGCCGATAGACAAGTCTTGGTTTGCTTCCGAAGGATCTTTGTCACCTACATCATTTGGCAATTGCTCTACTTGCGTTCCGTTAGATTCATCAAACTTCAAATCTACCATCTATTCAACCTTTCGAGTGAAATTGTTGTAGACACGGTAAGTGTGAGAGTTTGAGCCATAACCGAGTAGGAAACCTTCATGAGACTTAGGAGTAAATTTCGGACGACGATGCTTGTCAAGAATGTAACACTCTGAGCCGAATACCTGAAAGTATCCAACATGGGGTTTGTTACCGGTGAGGAGCTCGTATGTCGACTTGTCGAGTAGCTTGTGAAGATATAGACGATTCGTTGCATGACAAGCTGTCTCAACCACTTCTGCCCAAAAGTGTTTTCGCGTCTTGTACTCATCAAGCATCATTCTCGCCATTTCGATGAGCGTCCGATTCTTCCTGCAACAACTCCATTTTATTGACGTGTGTACATAGCCGAGAACTCATGTGAGATCCCTTCTTAGACAAGAAAGGTGTCCACATTGGCGTTTTTGAACTCCGTTCCGTTGTCACTGTGAACCTTCTTGATCTTCACTTCAAATTGGTTTTGGGCCTTCCTAGCGAAGTTTTTGAAGATCTCTTGAACCTGTGATTTATCATCGAGAAAGAACACCCACGTAAATCTTGAAAAATCATCAACGATGACTAGTCCAAACGGGTTACCACCAAGACTTTTGTAGGCGTTTGGACCGAAAAGATCCATATGAAGTAGCTCAAGCGGTCTTCTCGTGGTCATGATGTTCTTCGCTGGGTGGCTTCTTCCAACCTGTTTTCGTGCTTGGCAAGCGCTGCAAAGTCTATCCTTATCAAACATGACATCTTTAACACCAAGGATATGATCACCTTTAATAAGCTTGTTAAGGTTTCGCATGCCCACATGACCTAACCGTCCATGCCACAACCAGCCTTTGGAAGATATAGTAATTAAGCAAGTTCTAGGTTGGGCCTTTTTAGTGAAATCAACAATGTATAGATCACCTCTACGTATGCCGGTAAAGATCATTTCATGATTATCTCTTCGAAACACTTGTCAATCTACTTTAGTGAATAGGACATTGAAACCAAAGTCAGCTAGTCTAGATACAGAAAGTAGATTATAGCCAAGAGATTCAACGAGCATACATTTTGTATGGAGCTGTCATGTGAGATGGCCACCTTACCGAGGCCAACCAACTTACCCTTTGAGTTATCATCGAAAGTGACATACTTTCGAGGGCCGTCATTTTCAGCAAGCTCACATGATCGATACATCCAGCCATGTAGCCGTGAAGATTTGCCATAAGACCAAAGTGTCTCATAGACTCTTCAAGATCAAAGTCATTATCATCATCCTCATCATAGTATCCATGTTCAACGTCATCTTGCAAATGATCCTTTCCTAGAGAGAGTGATTCATTAGATATATAATTTTGACAATGTCCATCTCTATGAACTCTAATAGCTTCGGAAATAATATCCCTAATGATTCCAACATCTCCTTTGGCACGCATAAGATTGGTAACCTCAAATAAACAATCTCCAAACTTAGGATCATTGGGATACATCTTATTCAAAGCAATAGACTTATGAAGAATCTCATCTAAGTTCTTCAAGGAATAGTCTGGAAATCGTTCCTCAAGAAATCTCCATATGGTATAAGCACAATCAAGAGTTGGCGAGTGACCAATCAAATTTCTAGGCAATCCTCTAGTGATAAGATTGATAGTTCTAAGATTGCTAATCATGTGAAGACACTCATCATGGGTAGGATGCAAGGGATCAACAAGGGGTTCACATGGAGTAGTAATGTACTTGTTCAAATGATATTCATAAAAAATTCCAAGCATCTCATTTTCCACTCACTAAAGAACTCTCCATCAAGCATAGGCACTCTACGTCTAAGACTCCCCAACGTAGACTCATCCATCTTCCTCCAATGGTAATTAAACCAAAGCATTGTAGACCAAAGCTGTGATACCAATTGAAAGGATCGAGACGAGGTGTCTAGAGGGGGGGTGATTAGACCCTCAACAAACAAAGTTGGCAGCTTTAAGTTTTTCAAGTTGAGGTGGTAGATTAACACAATTTCAAGCATACACAATACAATTCAAGCAAGCATGCAAAGAGTATATGAGCAGCGGAAAGTAAAGCATGCAACTTGCAAGAAAGTAAAGTGATGGGATTGGAGTGTGAAAACGCAATTGGAGACACGGAGATTTTTGGTGTGGTTCCGATAGGTGGTGCTATCATACATCCACGTTGATGGAGACTTCAACCCACAAAGGGTAATGGCTGCGCGAGTCCACGGAGGGCTCCACCCACGAAGGGTTCACGAAGAAGCAACCTTGTCTATCCCATCATGGCCGTCGCCCACGAAGGACTTGCCTCACTAGGGTAGATCTTCACGAAGTAGGCGATCTCCTTGCCCTTACAAACTCCTTGGTTCAACTCCACAATCTTGACAGAGGCTCCCAAGTGACACCTAACCAATCTAGGAACACCACTCTCCAAAAGGTAATAGATGGTGTGTTGTTGATGAACTCCTTGCTCTTGTGCTTCAAATGATAGTCTCCCCAACACTCATCTTTCTCTCACAGGTTTGGCTATGGTGGAAAAATGATTTGAGTGGAAAGCAACTTGGGAAAGGCTAGAGATCAAGATTCATATGGTAGGATTGGAATATCTTGGTCTCCACTCATGACTAGGTGGTTCTCTCTCAAAAAAATGTATAGTGGAAGTGTAGGTATGTTTTGATGCTCTCTCCATGAATGAAGAGTGGGTTGAGGAGTATATATAGCCTCCACACAAAATCTAGCCGTTACACACAGATTCCCAAACTCGGTGGGATCGAAACAGCAAACTCCGTCAGACCAATTCAGGTTAAAAATATGAACGTTAGAGTTTTCGGTGGGACCGATATAGTCATCTCGGTGGGACCTATGTGCAGGGGTTAGGGTAAAACCTCAACTCAGTTTGACCGATTACGCAAACTTGGTGAGACCTATTTTGGGAATAAGTAAACAGAGGATTGGTCAAGCAAACTCGGTGGGACCGACTGAACAAACTCGGTTAGACCAAAAATGTTGCAATAGATCACAAAGAGTTTGCAAGCCCATCAAGGTGAGACCGAGATCCCATCGGTGAGACCGAAGTGACTAGGGTTTGGTAGTGGCTGAATAAGATGAAACTCGGTGGCGCCGGATATACAAAGTCGGTGGGGCCGAGTTTGACATTTAGGTTTAGGACATATGTGGATGTGAGAAAGTGGCTGAGGGTTTTGGAGCATATCACTAAGCACTTTGAGCAAGCAAGTCATTAAGCAACACCTCATCCCCTTTTAATAGTATTGGCTTTCCTATGGACTCAATGTGATCTTGGATCACTAAAATGGAAAATGTAGAGTCTTGAGCTTTTGCCAATATTTGTCCTTAGCATCTTGAAGGGGTTCCACATCCTTTTGTCCATGTCCATGCCACTCCAATGTTGAACTTATCTAAAATGCACCAGGTAGAAGTATTAGTCCAACAAGAGATATGTTGTCATGAATTACCAAAGTCACCCAAGGGAGCTCTTGTGCTTTCAACGTGCAAATGTCAAGGTCCGCCTTGACCGGGTGGTTGCAAACAACGCATGGCGGGATTTGTTTGAATATGCTAAGGTGGACCACCTGGTGGCACCTACTTCAGATCATCTTCCCATCCTGCTCCGGTGCTCGCGAGATGAACCAACGCAAGCCTCTGGCAAGAGGTTTCGGCAATATGAAGTCATGTGGGAAAGAGAGCCATCGCTCCAGGAGGTAATATGAAAACTTGGACAGATCTGGGTTCTATGATTAATCTTGGTGATGTTTCCTCTAGCTTGGGTAATTTGATGAAGAAGCTGCAGGACTGGAGCCGGAGAAATTTTTGCAATGTCATTAAGGAGATTAACAAGTCTCGCTCACTGCTCGAGGAGCTTTTGTCCATGAATGCAGATAGGAAGGAAATACGGGAGGCGACATATATCTTGAACGAGCTCTTATACCACGAAGAGATGATGTGGATACAACGATCATGGGTAGCGTGGTTGCAGGAAGGGGACCGTAATACCCAATGCTTCCACAGGAAGGCCAAATAGTGTGCTAGGAAGAACCGCATCAAGAAGCTACTTGATGCTATAGGAAACGCCCATAGTGATCATGTAACTATGGCAGCGATGGTCTCAGATTATTTCTCTGCGCCGTTTTCTGCGGACGAGACCATTTGTCCGGACCCGGTTATTGATTTAATCAACACTCGTGTTACTGACCGCATGAATGTTGGGTTATGCGCAGATTTTTCTGACACGGAGATTGCTGATGCCTTGTTCTAGATTGGACCCTTGAAGGCCCCGGGACCGGATGGATTTCTTGCTCAGTTCTTTCAAAGGAACTAGGAGGTAATGATGGAGCAAGTCATTGCTGGCGTGAAGGTGTTCTTTCGGACAGGCATTATGCCGGAGGGGGTGAATGACACGACCATAGTACTCATTCCCAAGGTGGATATCCCAGAGAGATTGTCTGAGTTCAGGCCCATCAGCTTGTGCAATGTCATCTACAAGGTGGCGGCCAAATGTCTGGTAAACCGCCTCTGCCATATTCTTGATGAGATTATTTCTCCGGAGCAGAGTGCATTTGTACCTAGACGCCTCATAACAGGCAATGCTTTAATTGCTTCTGAATGCTTTCACTACATCACTACAAAAAAAAATACACTTCCGTGATGATACGTGCTTGTCACAGTAGGTCGCGTTTTTTGTCATGCATGTACATCCATGATGATTTTATGATAGAATGAAGATAGTCATACCTGTGCTGTTGTAGAAGTGTTCCATGACATTACCAAAATTATCATCACGGAAGTGTCCACTTCCATGACGATAAATCACGCATCACAGAAGTGCTTTCGTCAAGGGTGACCGACACATGGCATCCACCGTAACGGAACGCTGTTAGGCTGTTGGGTTTTGGATCCGATAACCCGTTAACAGCCCCGACCAATGGGGATTTTCCACATGTAAAATCATCATTGGCTGGAGGAAACACATGTCGGCTCATCGTTGGGACAGATGTCATCCACTCATGGGACCCAAGGTGCCTATGATACGTCGACACGTGGCATGGCCCAACAGAGGCCATTCCTGTGAAAAGGCCGGCCTGTTTGATTTGGTCAAAAGGTGGCGGGCCGGCCCACAGAAAGCATGTTAACAGCCTGTCCACATATAGCCCATTTACAACCCAATAACCCAGGGCCCGTTACGCCCTATCCGAATTAGGCCCAGTAGCGTCATCTGGGCCATCCAATATGATTCCAGCCCGTTTTAACTTCCGACCCATGTGTGGCCCATGACTTCTTTCGGCCCATATGAGGCCCTTTATAACTCTTGGCCCATTAATGGCCCGTGGTGAAACTGGCCCATAATGAACAGTGTATCACTTTATACCCATTAACGGCCCATTATTCCACTAGGCCGTTTCCAGCCCAAGTTATCTTTCGGCCTTCTCAGGGCCTATTTGTTCTTGGGCTCATTTGCAGCATTCGGTTACTTACGGCCCGTTACTGTCATTTTTTGCTTGCGGGCCAAATTCAGCCCGTCGTTACGGTCAGCCCATTTGTGGACTGTTAATACGTTGGGCCGTTTTCATGTCAAAAAACCCGTTGGGCTGTTTTCATACAGTTATCAAATACGGCCCGTTATGGTCCACAAATAGTACGGTCCATGATTGGCGAAACGATGATACGCCCCGTAGAAGGCCCATGGATCCTACGGCCCATAGAAGGCCCATGGACCCTACGGCGCGTAGAAGGCCCATGGACCCTACGGCCCGTAGAAGGCCCATGGATCCTACGACCTTTTCAAAGGCTAATGGATCCTACGACCGTAGAAAGCCCATGGATCATCCGACTTGCAGGAGGCCCAGGGTTACAACAGTTTGTGTGCTGCCATGATTATTTTGGCCTAGTTACCAAAAATAGGCTATTGTGGCCACTAGAAAAACATAGAAAAAGAACTGCATTGACTACAAGCAAACAACTAAACAAGACAATGAGGAAATAAATAAGCAAGCAATTAAGGCTAGCCTATTACCGCTATTACACATATTACATCCACTGGGCATCAAAGTTCGCCACCAGTGCAAATATAGGGAACAAAGCAGCATATTACATACACTGGCCGTCAAAATTGGCCACCAGTGCAAATAAACGCGGCAGCAAAACAAGAGCATAACTGAAACAACTTCAGAAGAGCTCAAGAAACATCATCCTGGGTATCCACCATGCTGGCAATAAGCTTAGCAAACTTATTAGCTTTATCATGTTTGGCGCTAAAATCCTCCAATGCTTGCTGCTGCACCAGAAAGAATGCATCTGAATGCTCCAGGGACTTCCGCAGTCCTTCCGCTTCTTGTCGCAGCACCGCAAATCGATGTCTTTCAGCTTGCAGTTGAGACTCAAGAAACCGAATTGATTCAAACAATGAGTTTGAATATCTTGTGCAAGCGGTAGTGGCCAGTAACTCGAACACTAAACCAAGACAGGACTTTGGGGTTGTCTCACTGTCTTCAAGATAGTCATCCTTAGCTGTTTTATCAGCTTTGTTGGAGACCAACAAGGATGTGTCACTATCCTGAACCTTATCTGCATTACTTCCTTTACCATTGCTTAATAAGGAACTCTTCCCCAATATTCTGTCAGCATTCTAAAAGAAGAAACAAGCAGACACATAACAAGTTTAGCATGTACTAGTATATGAAACTCATTTTGGTGAACCGGTTCATTAGTAAGGTGGACAGGATAAACTACCAATTCTTCTATTGCCAAGCACTAGTACATAATAAAAGCATCAAACAAACATATATCTATGTCCTATGGTCACTGCATTGTCTGGCAAAATCAAAATAGAGACACGGTTCAAATCATATCAGTTCAAGACAAAGCAGCAGTGAAAGAATACAAAGCATGGGAAACTACACGGCACAACAAGATTTCAGATGGGTACCATGGGTCTACATGTACAACAACACTATTGGCTCTGTTTGGATGCTAGTAATATGCATGATATGAGAAGTCAACTGTATACACAATTGAAATTGAAATCAACAGAGCTATGGATAAGAGAAAACTTGTTAAAGAAACATGCGTGAACATACCTGCTGTGCCATTGGAGTTTCAATTGGATCCTTCAATTTAAAAATAAGTTTGTATGAGTAAATATAGTGATACAAAAGCAAAGCAGTAAGCACGATAGCAATCATAGTTAAAAAAGGCGCGCCTAGGCTCTAGGTGTTGGCAAAATGCATTGCGCATAACTACACTTAATCTGTGCATAACTGCGCATAAACATGCGCTTTGGTCAGTAAAGCGCAAGGCGGTGGAAAACGCATAATTAATGCCTAGCGCTTTTTTGAACTATGATAGCAATGGAATCTTAAATTAGAACAATTGTTCTTCAGGTTTAGGCACTTGTTCTACATGAACAGAGTACAGTAAGATGCAAGAATATAGTACTTAAAAATAGAAAATTAGCTCATAGACCTTACCACATTCTTGGTTCTGGACCAGTACAGAACAAGGCGTTCCCAGTCATCGTGCAGTAAATGTGTCTCAGGAGAACGTAAGGGAATTTGATGAGTTTCTTTGCCGGTGAAGTACGTTTTCTTCAGGTAATTCCGATACTGCCACCAAGCATTCTTGAAGATAGCAGAGGTATTAGCACAGGTTACCTCATCCTGAGTGAGGGAGTCCCGGACTAGGGGGTGTCCGGACAGCCGGACTATCATCGTCCGCCGGACTCCAAGACTACGAAGATACAAGATTGAAGACTCCGTCCCGTGTCCGGATGGGACTTTCCTTGGCGTGGAAGGCAAGCTTGGCAATACGGATATGTAGATCTCCTACCATTGTAACCGACTCTGTGTAACCCTAGCCCTCTCCGGTGTCTATATAAACCGGAGGGCTTTAGTTCGTAGGACATAACCTCCATTACAACAATCATACCATAGGCTAGCTTCTAGGGTTTAGCCTCCTTGATCTCGTGGTAGATCCACTCTTGTAATACACATCATCAATATTAATCAAGCAGGACGTAGGGTTTTACCTCCATCAAGAGGGCCCGAACCTGGGTAAAACATCGTGTCCCTTGTCTCCTGTTACCATCCGCCTAGACGCACAGTTCGGGACCCCCTACCCGAGATCCGCCGCTTTTGACACCGACATTGGTGCTTTCATTGAGAGTTCCTCAGTGTCGTCACCGATAGGCTCGATGGCTTCTTCAATCAACAACACCGTCCAAGGTGAGACTTTTCTCCCCAGACAAATCTTCGTATTCGGCGGCTTCGCACTGCAGGCCAACTCACTTGGCCATCTGGAGCAGATCGAAAGCTACGCCCCTAGCCATCAGGTCAGGTTCGGAAGCCTAAACTTCACGGCCGACATCCGCGGGGACTTGATCTTCCACGGACTCGAGCCGCAGCCGAGCGTGCCGCGCTGTCACGATGGGCATGATTTAGCTCTGCCGCTGGACAGTGCCTTGGTGGCCGCACACGAATCTGCTCCGGCCCTTAGTCCGGAGCCGATCGCCCAGATCGGGGACCGGTGGCTGGACACCGCCTCGGGGGCTGCACCTTCCACGGCGATGGAGCCGAACACTAACCTTGTCCCTTGTAAAGCTCGTGACTCCGAGGTGCCGGACTCCCTGCCGGACTCTGAACCTCCTGCGCCCCTGCCAATTGAATCCGATTGGGCGCCGATTATGGAGTTCACTGCCACGGACATCTTCCAACATTCACCCTTTGGCGACATCCTAAATTCGCTAAAGCACCTCTCGCTATCCGGAGAGCCCTAGCCGGATTACGGCCAGGATGGTTGGGATACGGACGACGAAGAAATTCAAAGCCCACCCACCTCCCACTTTGTAGCCACTGTCGACGATCTCACCGACATGCTAGACTACGACTCCGAAGACATCGACGGTATGGACGACGATGCCGGAGACGAATAGGAACCAGCGCCTACAGGGCACTGGAAGACCACCTCGTCATATGACATATACATGGTGGACACCCCAAAAGATGGGGACGGCGAAGAAGCAGCGGAGGCAGACTCCTTAAAGAAACAGCCCAAGCGCCGGCGTCAGCGGCGCCGCTCTAAATCCCGCCACATCAAGAATGGAGATTCCGGCACAGGAGATAATAACACCCCAGACAGTGCCGAAGACAATCCCCTCCAGCAAGATTCAGCGCAGGAGGATGCAGAAGCAAGCCCTCGCGAGAGAGCGGCAGACGAAGAGGTCGAGGATGATAATTACATGCCTCCCTCCGGAGACGAAGCAAGCCTCGACGACGACGAATTCGTCGTGCCTGAGGATCCCGTCGAACAAGAGCGTTTTAAACGCAGGCTTATCTCCATGGCAAATAGCCTAAAGAAAAAGCAGCAGCAGCTTCTAGCTGATCAACACCTACTGGCCGACAGATGGACTGAGGTCCTCGTGGCCGAAGAGTATGAACTCGAACGTCCCTCCAAGAGTTACCCAAAACGCAAGTTGCTCCCCCGATTAGAGGAAGAAGCATGCATACCTTCATTACCAGCGCACGATACGGCCGACCGACCACCCCGTGGTCGCGACAGAGAGGCATCCAGGTCCTCCACCAAGACCGTACCCCGGCATCGCTCCAAAAGTACGAAGCCAGGAGGGAACGCGCCGGACTTGCGAGATATATTGGAGGACAAAGCAAGGCAATCTAGATCCATCTACGGATCACGTGGGCGCCCCACAACCCACGATGAATACCGTCGCGCCGGATACAACAACTCCGGTAGGGCCGAACACAGCAGACAACGCTCACTCGAGCTACGTCGTGACATTGCTCAATATAGAGGTGCCGCACACCCGCTATGCTTCACTGACGAAGTAATGGATCATCAAATCCCTGAAGGGTTTAAACCCTTAAACATTGAATCCTACGATGGCACAACAGGCCCCGCGGTTTGTATTGAAGATTATCTCCTTCACATCCATATGGCCCGCGGCGACGATCTCCACGCCATCAAATACCTCCCACTCAAGCTTAAATGACCAGCTCGGCATTGGCTTAACAGCTTGCCCACAGAGTCAATTGGGTGTTGGGAAGACCTAGAAGCTGCGTTCCTCGACAACTTCCAGGGCACATATGTGCAAACACCAGACGCCGATGACCTAAGCCACATAATTCAGCAGCCAGACGAATCGGCCAGACAGTTCTGGACACGGTTCGTGACAAAGAAAAACCAAATAGTCGACTGTCCGGATGCAGAGGCCCTCGCAGCCTTCAAACATAACATCCGCGACGAGTGGCTAGCCCGGCACCTGGGACAGGAAAAGCCGAAATCCATGGCAGCCCTCACATCATTAATGACCCGCTTTTGCGCGGGAGAGGATAGCTGGCTAGCTCGCAACAACAACCTCAGTAAAAATTCTGGCAGTCCCGATACTAAGGACCACAATGGCAGGTCGCGTCGAAGCAAAAATAAACGCCGCATTAACGGCGACGACAAGGAGGATACGGCAGTCAATGCCGGATTCCGAGGCTCTAAACCCGGTCAGCGGAAGAAGCCATTCAAAAGAACCACTCCGGGTCCGTCCAATTTGGACCGAATACTCGACCGCTTATGCCAGATACATGGCACCCCCGAAAAGCCAGCTAATCAATTCAAGCAGGCAGGCAAGTTAATTGCCGAAAACAATGACAAGGGGCTGCATAGCGACGACGAGGAAGAGACCCGGCCATCGAACAGTAGAGGACAGAAGGGTTTCCCCCCACAAGTGCAGACGGTCAACATGATATACGCAACCCATATACCCAAGAGGGAGCGGAAGCGTGCACTAAGGGACGTATACGCGATGGAGCCAGTCGCCCCGAAGTTCAATCCATGGTCCTCTTGTCTGATCACTTTCGATCGAAGAGACCATCCGACCAGCATCCGCCATGGTGGATTCGCCGCATTGGTTTTAGACCCAATCGTCGATGGATTTCACCTCACGAGAGTCCTGATGGACGGCGGCAGTAGCCTGAACCTGCTTTATCAGGATACAGTGCGCAAGATGGGCATAGACCCCTCAAGGATTAAACCTACAAAGACGACCTTTAAAGGCGTCATACCAGGTGTTGAGGCCAATTGTACAGGCTCAGTCACACTGGAAGTGGTCTTCGGATCCCCGGATAATTTCCGGAGCGAGGAGTTAATCTTCGACATAGTCCCATTCCGCAGCGGCTATCACGCTCTGCTCGGACGAACCGCGTTTGCAAAGTTCAACGCGGTGCCGCATTATGCATACCTCAAGCTCAATATGCCAGGCCCTCGTGGACTCATCACGGTCAACGGAAATATGAAACGCTCCCTCCGAACGGAGGAACATACAGCGGCTCTCGCGGCAGAAGTACAGAGCAGCTTTTTAAGGCAATTTTCGAGTCCGGCCGTTAAACGGCCGGATACAGCCAAACGCGCCCGAAGCAACACCAACCAAGACCACCTGGCACGATCCGAGCATGCGTAGAAATGCGGCCTTGACCCCAGCCCTCGCATGATCGCAAGAACAACCCTCCGCGTACATCATTACGCTTTGGAGATACCATGGGCGTAGGGGAAGGGGCACGACCACAATAGACCCAGAGTGCGGCTCGACCACACCAGGGGCTCGCAAGTGTGTCACTCTCTTTTCATTATTATTTCCTTCTTTGTATACACAGGACTCCGTTAACCAGAGGCCCTGTCCGGCGGTGAACCTGCCGAACTCACGATGCAACAGCCAGGGAAGAAAGAAGGCTGCGACGAACACTCAGGTGGTCTCCATTACGAGTATTAAATTTGATTATATACACCAAGTCCGCAGCCCACCCCTGGAGGGGGACATGTTTAATTAGTCCAAACCCTTGCTTACCGCACTATTTGTATCAGTCCGCACTCATAGCAGACTTCCTTTAATAAATAATACAGCACTTTTTGCCTGTAATTACATTACTTTATATACATGTTCATTAAATGACATCTTGCACACGTATATTTTGGTACGGCCGAATACACCAGGGGCTTATGTTCCCCGCATTATGGTGTGATAAGTCCGAACACTTTCACAAGTGCGGCACCCCGAACTTATAACATTATATGAATCGGCTCCGAATCATGTCTTGGGTCAATAGTTGGGTTTGCCCGGCTCCCACGTTTTGGTGCCTTACGTTCCGTTCTGTCGGCTAAGGTGGCACTGGGAGAACCACTGCGATTGCGCCCCGGTTAAGCTGGGCGAGCGCCTCAGTGGAGAAAGCTAAAACCGACTGGCATGATAAGGCGAGAGACTGGTCGCTGTTCGAGAGGTCTTTTCGGGTCCCTAAAGACTCATGCCGCTTCGAGCGAAGTACCGGATAATGTCCGATGAAGGCGTGGATAGCGCCCCGAATTCGGACTTCCGGTACTAGGGGCTTCGCTGAAATTTAAAATTATAGAATTCTATGGCTAAGTGAGAGTGTTCAAGCATTATAAGTCCGGTTGCCTTGTTCGTTGTGTTGAGCGCCTCCCTAGATGGACCCAAAAATGGGAACAAGAGTGCTCAAGTTTATCCCGAACACCCCAGCACTTGCGGCTCGGGGGCTGAAGCCAACGACTTGCCATCTCTCAGATTTTATAAACGGCCGCACAGAAGGTAATATTTTAAATTAAACAAGTGTTGCTTAGCGCATATGAACAAAGTTTTCAGCGCACAGGATAATACATAGCGAGTTTACTCAAAAATTACATCTCTGGGGCACTCATCCGCAATATCACGGGCTCCCTTCAGGACAGTCTTATAGTACATTTCGGGCGTACGATACTCCTTGCCCGCTGGCAGCGGGTCAGTAAGAAGCTTCTCCGCATCCAGCCTGCCCCAGTGCACCTTTGTGCGGGCAAGGGCCCGACGAGCACGTTCAATACAGGCGGAGCGCTTGATGACCTCCACCCAGGGGCATGCATCCACCAGCCGCCGCACGAGGCTGAAGTAGCTCCCAGGCATGGCCTGTCCAGGCCACAGCCGGACTATAAGGCCCTTCATGGCCTCCTCAGCCGCCTTGTGGAGCTCGACCAGCTGCTTCAGCTGGTCGCTAGGGGGCACTGGATGGCCGGCCTCAGCGTACTGAGACCAGAAGACCTTCTCCGTTGAGCATCCCTCCTAGCCACGGTAAAATGCGGCGGCATCGGATACACTGCGCGGCAGATCTGCAAACGCCCCTGCAGATCTGGCCACGGTATCATGCTTGCTCTGCATGAAAAATGCCTTACCCGCCGCTATCTTCTTCACATCTTCAACCTCCTGAAGGGCCATACGGGCCTCGGCCTTGGCGGACTTGGCACTTTCAAGAGCCGAGGCGAGCTCGGACTCTCGAGTCTTTGAGTCGCGCTCCAAACTCTCATGCTTCTCCATGAGAGCCTGGAGCTCTTGCCGCACTTCCGCCACTCGTACCTCCTGCTTTTCTCGCTCTGTCCGTTCCGCGGCCGCATTACGTTCGGCCGCGGACACAGCCTCCTTCAGGGTCGCCACCTCGTTAGTGGCCCCTGCAGTATACACGTTATCCTTGTCATTTTTATTGCAACCTAAATCCTTTTCTGTAAGGTAAATCTTCAAAGTGGTGTTACTCACATTCTTTGTCCTCGAGCTGCTTCTTGGCACAGCTGAGCTCTTGCTCGGACCGCTCGAGATCCTGCTTCAATGCACCGACCTCCGCAGTCAGTGCGGCAGAGGTCAGCAGCGCAGCCTGCAAACCCATATTGACATATTATTTAGCAACCCTGCGTATATCTTTTTGGATCCTCAGTCCGGCTTTTCTTTCCGAACGCCAAACTGAGCATCAGGGGCTACTGTCTATGCGGTATTACATTACATAATTTTAAACTTCTTACCTTAAAGCCTGTTAGAAGGCTGCTGCAGGCTTCGGTCAGCCCGCTCTTGGCGAGCTGAACCTTCTGAATCACCGCACTCATGATAGTGCGGTGTTCTTCCTCAATGGAAGCGCCTTTGAGCGCCTCCAACAAGTTGTCAGGCGCCTCCGGTTGGACGGGGGCCGCCGGCGTCACGGTCTTGCCCTTCCTACGAAGGGGCCGCCTGCCGGACTCTGGAACCACTGCAGGTTCCGGCGTAGAGTCCGGCGCAAAGTCCGGGAGACTGCCTTGCGGCGCCACCGGAGCCTCCTCCCGATGGGTCCCTTCCCGGGACCCCACCTCTGCGTCCTCAGCGGTGCGAGGGGTGGAGGCAGTCGGAACGGATTCCACATCCGACGCAGCCAACGACCCGCTCGACGAAGCAGGGAGATCATCGTCGGCCGGACTATAGGCAGTATGCGGCATTAGAAAGACACTATGTGACACGAAAGAAATTGCAGATTATTCAGGGATCCGGATACTTACGATCTCGCCTGAGGCCTGGCCCTTGAGGGCCATTCTTCCTTGCCAACGTTGGTATTGGCGGAGCTGTCCGGGGGAATAGTTCTTCCCCTCTTGGACCCTTCGGCCTCCCCTGTTGGGGAGGCCTTCCTCTTTCTCTCTCCCCCCTCTGAGAGAGAGTCTTCTTCCTCCTCCTCATCTTCGGGGGAGGAATCCGCCTCGGAGTCATCGGACACCTGAAAACAGGAACTCTTTCGAGTACCCGTGGCCACCTTCTTGGCCTTCTTCTCCGGCACCACGTGCGGTGCCGGGACCAGCAGCCCCGCTAGGCGGGCGTCCACTGGGTCTTCTGGCATGGGAGCCGGGCAGATGAGCTGCTCGGCCTTCTTCATCCATTCCTGTCAAAGGAAAAAGGAGATTAAACCCCGCTTAGGGTCGAACTATTAACAACAAGTGTCCCGTAAAGGGGTAGAATCACTTACCTCGTCAGCTGGACGCTGCGAGTGGAATCCGCGATCTTCCGTCGCGGATGCGGGGGCTTCGGCGCCCTTAAAAAGCACCCTCCAGGCGCCTTCGTACGTTGTGTCGAAGAGCCCGCTCAGCGCCTGGTGCTGTTCCGGATTGAACTCCCACAGATTGAATGCCCTTTCTTGGCATGGGAGAATCCGGCGGACGAGCATGACTTGGACCACGTTAACCAGCCTGAGCTTCTTGTTCACCAGCTTCTGGATACAGGCATGGAGTCCCGTCAGCTCCTTCGAATTACCCCACAGCAAGCCCTTCTCTTTCCAGGAGGTGAGCTGCGTACGGATGCCAGATCTGAACTCGGGGGGCCGCCGCCCACGTAGGTTCGCGTGGCTCGGTGATATAGAACCACCCCGACTGCCACCCCTTGACGGATTCCACGAAGGCCCCTTCAAACCAAAGGATGTTGGGTATCTTGCCCAGCATGGCGCCTCCGCACTCCGCTTGAGTGCCCTTCACTACCTTCGGCTTGACATTGAAGGTCTTGAGCCACAAGCCGAAGTGGGGCTGGATGCAGAGGAAGGCCTCACACACGACGATAAACGCCGAGATGTTGAGGATGAAGTTCGGCGTCAGATCGTGGAAATCCAGGCCATAGTAGAACATGAGCCCCCGGACAAAGGGGTGAAGTGGAAAGCCCAGTCCGCGAAGGAAGTGGGGGAGGAAAATGACCCTCTCATGGGGCCCGGGGGTGGGGATGAGCTGCCCCTCGTCGGGCAGCCGGTGCGCAATGTCGCCGGAAAGGTATCCGGCGCAGCGCAGCTTTGTGATGTGCTCCTCCTTAACGGTGGAGGCCAGCCATTTACCTCCCGCTCCGGACATGGTCGGAGAAGGTCGAGGCGAGATATGCGAACTTGGGCGCTGGAGCTCGAGTGCGTGGAGATGGATAAGCAAAGGAGGAAGAAGGCGTAGGTGAGAAGGTGAATCCTTATCCCTTATATATAGGCGGACGAAGACTATGCGTCCCCACTAGCCTGGTAAAACTCGCTTATCTCCCAAGCGCCACCATCAATGGCGCGGTTGGGTTACCCACGTCCGTATTGATGAGAATCCCGGAATTAGGGGGAACACGATCTCTGCTTCGACAAGACGTGCCAAGGAAACCGCTTCGCTAAACGCGCTGAGGTGGTATAATAAAAAACAATTCAAGTAAAGGCTTGGTAGTGGTGTGACGTCACGCCGCAAAATACGTCAGCAGATTGAACTTGTGTACATTTTATTCTCTCTACGGTGGAATGTGGAATTTATTTTGCAGAGCCGGACACTATCCGGGTGTTCACAATCTTCTCTAGATTATTCAAAGGAGGAACCTGCCTTGCAATGCCGAACATTATGCGCGCCGGACTCATGGTCATTGAAGCCAGGTTCAGGGGCTACTGAGGGAGTCCTGGACTAGGGGGTGTCCAGACAGCCGGACTATCATCGTCCGCCGGACTCCAAGACTACGAAGATACAAGATTGAAGACTCCGTCCCGTGTCCGGATGGGACTTTCCTTGGCGTGGAAGGCAAGCTTGGCAATACGGATATGTAGATCTCCTACCATTGTAACCGACTCTGTGTAACCCTAGCCCTCTCCGGTGTCTATATAAACCAGAGGGCTTTAGTCCGTAGGACATAACCTCCATTACAACAATCATACCATAGGCTAGATTCTAGGGTTTAGCCTCCTTGATCTCGTGGTAGATCCACTCTTGTAATACACATCATCAATATTAATCAAGCAGGACGTAGGGTTTTACCTCCATCAAGAGGGCCCGAACCTGGGTAAAACATCGTGTCCCTTGTCTCCTGTTACCATCCGCCTAGACGCACAGTTCGGGACCCCCTACCCGAGATCCGCCGGTTTTGACGCCGACACTGATTTTCCAAATCGGTCCTTCTCTGTAGAGAAAAATGGGAAAATTTGCTGTATTATAACCATCATGGAGGTAGGATGTATGGGACAAAGCAAAGTAATTGCCATGAATAACATTACTTACACATAACTCCTGGACAAACACCTGCAACTGGCATTTTCCTTCATCTATAGTATAATATTTCCAAGCTGGGAAGATACGCACATACGATTTAACAACATCAAATGTGATAGCTGCTAAACTACGACTAGCTGGTTGGGCTTCCTCCACAAGAATAGGCGTACTAACTCGTGGAGTTGGGGTTCGCCGTGGTAGTACTGGCCCTTTGGGCACTGGAGCTGCCTTACTAACTGCTCTTGTTTGGGAGCTCTGTGGTGGAGATGGTGTTGTGTGAACAGGAACTGGGTTACTATCTGCTGGGGTTGGGGTTAGATTGGGTGAAGCTGGTTCTCTGTCCATCGCAGTAGGGGTACAATCTGCGGGAGTTTGGGTTATGTGTGGTAGGGCTGGTTCTTGTGCATGTACAACCGGGGGTGGAATACTTTTTGTAGTGGTGGAATAATTTTTGTAGATAGCGAGTGGTGGATAGCGAGTGGTGGAATACTTTTTGTAGTTTTGCAAAAGCACCTAATTAATGCTCCTGTTTTCCTCAAAAATTTATGTTTATCAATGAATTAATTGCAATGCATGCATGCATAAAGTACATGCATTGGTCAATTTTCTCTTAATACTTGCATGCAATGATTTAATGCACCTTGGAATCTGAACATATGATGGAAAACAACCAAATTGAGCCTTATAAAATGGAAAAATTAAAATTTCGAGATACGCCCTATAAACCGGGAAGGAGGGAGTACATCGAGAGAAAATTGTGGACTTGATTGCGGTTACCACGCCCTAATTAATTGAGCATTTAACCAAACGCGTCTAAAGTCTCTCTGGTGGTGGAAATGCATTGAGAGAAATGCATCATAATGAAGCGCGCCCTGTAAACTGTGACGGAGTGAGGAGTAGTATGAAGGTGCAAAACCAAGTACGCGTATGGCCAGTCGGTCAATGCACCTCCTCTTGGCATATCACTGACATGTGGGACAGGGTGTGAGCAAACCGATCTCAATTGACGGCAAAGAGCCAAACCGTCGTTCCTTGAGAGAGATGAGGAGCGAGAACACACAGACGGGCTCGCACGGAGGCCAAGATATATTCGAGCATGGTTGGTTGATCGATATCATCATTACATGTTGGGTTGCCGTTTTTCGCCCTTCTCCGGAATAAGCGTGTACTTTATCAGAGAAAAAAATAAGAGTACAGATGCTCCACCATGCGGTTCTAGTAGTAGTACTACTCGTACTACTAAACCTTGCGCTTGACTCTTCGCCTCTTCATGAAATCGAACAATGATGGTACTCTGCATGTTGGGTACTACAGTGTATGCCTCTGACAATCTGACACCAAATGGACTGATGCATGTCCACCGAGGGTAGGTTGCATTAGTCAAAAGGCGTAAGCGAGCTTCTCCTCGTTTGCGAGTTGACGAGACAAACCAAAAAGTAGTGCTAGTCCATACTCCCTCCTTTCCGGTTAATATAGCTTAATCTTTTTTGCGAGTAAATGAGAGAGCTTTATTTATATATCTTAGGATGATCAGCCAAGACACTGGTCACTAGGAAGCGAGGTACCCCGCAAAAAAAGAAGTAGGAAGCGAGGTGTTTCATCAAGCCAGCTCTCGGCCACATTCAAAGTGCAGCAAGCACGGTTCACACGAAGATGCGCCGCAAGGTTTGCTGACCTGTTTACATGCTGAATAACAAAAAAAGAGGAAATATTACCGAGCGCTCCTATTTGTAACACGATGTGGGCCAGAATTAAGCGAGAATTGTGACGAGTGTTCCATGCAATCAACTTCCATTATCACATGCGAGAACCCTCGAAGATAACCAAATGTGTTGAAGATTGCTTTATCATATTTTAAAATCATAATAAGAGTGCAGACGCTCCTCCATCCGGTTCCTAGTACTAGTATAGTACATACCTCTATAGACTATAGTAGTAGTACTAGTACTACTAGTAAACTTTGCGCTTGGCTGTTCGCCTATTTGGGAAGTCGAACAATAATAGCACTAATAGTATAGTGTATGCTTCTGGCAATCTGACACCGAATTAACTGTTGCACGTCCACCGCCTGAGCGAGGGAGAGCTTGCATTAGTCAAAAGTTTCTCCTTGTCCTGTGAGCCACCGCGCGCAAGCTTCTCCCATCCTGCAACCTTCTCCTCGTTCGGCAAGTTGATGGGACACATCAAAGTAATGCTAGTCCATACTGCCTCCTCTTCGGTTAATATGGCTTAATTTCAAACGAGATAAATACACTGTCTGTCACTATATATTTGTAAAAATACGGTCAGTGGACTTTATAATACGCTCATTGCGCTCAATATATATATTTTTCGGTGTTTATACGGTCACTAGCTCACCCTGACTGAGTATGTGTGTGCATGCACGTGTAGGTTGAGCACTTGAGCATGACCGTGTGTGTTCCGTCGTGTGCTCGGACATGCATGCATTAGGGCGTCGCGCGCGTTTTGCGTCCATGTGTACATGTGACTGTTGCATACACGTAGGGGGAGTATGTGTAGGGGCCACTAAGGAGCAGTCAAATCACACAGTAAGTTAGTTTGAAGAAGCAACCATCATTTCACTCTTCAATGACACGTACACAATATAAAATGGTTGATATGGAGAGAAAAGGAAAACCACTATATATACACTAGCAGGAGCCTAAGCTACAAGCCTGCTTGCTTAGGTTGCTCTCTTCACGAGCATAGAACGACGGGTCGGATCCCGCAACTGGGGGAAGGGAACAATGTTCTACGTAGACGCGGTCGACATCGGCGAGGAAGAAAACCCACAGTCGGTGCATCCCAATCGGGGGTCACCACCGTATGGGCCGATGTCGCATCCCAACCGCCCTTCTAGCTACAGCCCAACGTGCCAGGTAGTCCATCTTCCTTTTGGAGCCGGCTTCCTCCACTGCCGTAGCTCCATCTCCATGTCGATCTTTTGCTACTTCTACCGGCTTCTACTTGTGATGAGTTTATGTCTCATGAACCAGTGCCAGTACTATTATTCTAATCACACTTCTTCAATATCTTTGCCATCAGGGATGCTCAGGTCGATTTTAGTGGAACTGCACAAAAGCATCCCAGCCGTCTTTCATTCAACAGGTTCTACCTAGCCAGGAAATTAAATCCTGTTTAGGGTTTAGGGTTTAAGTCGTAGTGACCCCATCAGTAGTTTTCCTTTCGTACACACTCTCGCAACTTTTGTCTTTAGTTGTGAAGTAAATATTGGCTATGATCTGTGAATCATCGAGATGCATCAACATGTGTGTTAGTTTTCCTTTGTATTTGATGGAATGTTGTAACGGGGCAACCTTGGAATAGGAATGAAAATGGAGTGGAAAGTTTCTGTTTTTCCGGAGAAAAAATGGAAACAGAGAGAAACCAACGTTTCATTTCGTTGGATCGCGCCATCGAGCAAAACCAATTTTTAAATCACGTCGTGTCTCACCCTCCTCCACGGCTCGATCCCACACGGTCGCTCGGCATGCCACTCACCGCAAACCGAGTATACGATAACTTTCTCGCCTGCTTGTCGATGGATCGCGCCATGGAGTACTAGCACTACTGGAAGAGATTGCCGAGTTGGGGGAGGACAGCTAGATGTAGAACGGACTCCCAAGAACTTTTTACATGCATGTTGTAGCCGGCTATTGCGACCTTTGAATGCGGAGCAGTCGCGTGCACCCAGAAACGGCGCGGGCGACGCTGTCTCGACCGGCGTGCCGCTTCAATGTCGGCGCCAGTGAGAGGTCGCATCCGCTCTGGTCGGGCATGAATGCGGCACTGACCGTTTCGGGCGGGAAGCACGCGCGGGTGATGAAGAGTGTTCGGGTTGGTCAGGACCGGCCGCGACAGCGGTCCGGACGTTCGCAAACAAGAGATGTTGTACGTTAATATTGCTGCGTATACAATTAACAACGTAAACAATGTGCAAGTTGGAAAAATATGATTGGAGATGGAGATGGAAATGGAATTTTACGTAAACGCGGATATGCATGTCTATGTCTTTGTGTGTGTGCGCGACGACTCTCGCGACCTGGAAGCGGGGTCGTGTTTTTGATCGAGTTTTCTTTCTTGGTACGTTAGAAAATTGTCCGACAGTTTTCGTTTCTTTTTTCCGGGAACGCGCGTATTCTTTTTTTTTGAGGGTGCGCGTATTTTATTTAAAACCACTGCATGGAGAGATTTTTTTACTCCATTATAGGCTCTTGTTTGATAGAGTTTCTCGTGTCTCGCTCTCTCACCCTCTCCATATCAAAACAAGATGACAGTGTCCATTCTATCTCTCTCCTGACCGGTGGTCACAGATCCGGCCGAATCCCGTCCGCTGCGGGATGTGAGGAGGTGCAGCGTTGACGTTGTCGCCGTCGGCGACGGAGGAAGCCGATGCGCACCGTCCTCTTGGAGCCGGCGCTGGCGCGGACGAAGATCCTTCGCGCCCTTGTTCGCTGCCGTCGTGTGGGCAGATCTTGCCCGCCGGCCTAAATGACATCTCGCCCACCTGAGGTATAACTTCTTGTACTGGTCCAGCTCCCCAGGTCGCTGCGTGCGGATTTTCTTCTATGCGACTACTCCCCAGCTCCCCATGTATAGTAGCTAGGGTTCGTCGGTTGGTCCAACATCACCTACTATTACTATTATAGAGGAAATGCCACTCGAAAAGTTGCCCTGATTTATGCCTCGGTTGAGGTATACATGTAGTTTCGACAAAAAGTACAAGGTGGTTGTGCGGTCATTGTCCATATGGTGGTAGTACTATCACTGGTTAAATGAAGAAATGCTTTTTTTTTCGGGTATCCTGGTTTAGTTCCCATCAAGATAATTATGATGCTTCTGTTTGTTGGTGTACTTTTCATTAATTCTTATGGACAACTGAGATGTCGTTGCTAATCTTGTAAAACAAAGTAACAACACTATATCCCTTTTTTATAATTTTGGAAACAGCGATGCGTATCTCCATATCCGGGCATGTCTTCCTCAATTTCAGTGGAACTACACAAAATTGGATGGCCATTGTTGTTCTGCCTCACTGTCCTCTGCCACGTGGTTCTTCCTTTCTCGAGCTTGATTACTGAGAAGAAACAGACCACAGTGAGGATTTGTCGAACTTCATAGGTGCCTCACCCAAACTTGATGCCAAATGGATGATGCATCACCACGATGACCTATCGATGCTCATGGTTGCACCTCATGGTTGTGTCGGCTGGTGAAGCTGATCGATTTTCATTGAAAAACAAGTTGTCTTCCATCAGTGCTCTTTGCTTGTTACGCACAAAGATGATATCCTTCGTCAGTTCACCTTGGTTGCGTTGGAGACGCATTCGTCTTTCATGTTGGTGCAATTTTATCACACCATTGGCTGTGAACCAAATGTTTCCTCGAAGAAAGATCGACGTTGGTACTAACAACATAAGTTTTGTATTGATTTCTAAGCCTTCTCACAACATTGTCTCCAACTCCCCTGTAATTTTATTTGTCCAGCTATTAACTTTGATTTTAAAAATGGTGTGGACTAAAAACCCGGATGGACGTAGTAGCCCTCCATTTTTATTTACTCCGCATATTATATTTGACTGAAGTCAAACTTTGTAATACTCTCAAATGTTTCCGATAATTGAAATTAAAATTCTTTATTTGTACACACTCTCACACGTTTCCGATAATTTGGCGCATGTGTGGTTGTTCACTTAAGGGAGGGTAGTGTACCGCACGTGAAGTACAGGAAGTGCGACCAGGACGCGTGGGCGTGGATTGTTAGTTCATCGGAAGTAGTAGTAGTTTTCTTCAGTGTACGTTAAATAAAGAGTTTCGTTTCATACTTACACAATTTAAAACGATTGTGATTGAGAGAATAAGAAAACCACTCCACGAGAGTACTATATGGACGCAGCTTCATTGACTTAGTGCACCTGCCTTTGGGTTTATGACAGGTGGGCCCAAAATGTGTCTGGCTCACCTGTCATACAGCCAAAAGCAGGTGCAGTGAAGGCACCGGGCCTCAGTCCGTACTAAAGTGGTATATATATAAGCTAGAGCCTCAACGCTTGTTCGCTAGGGTTTGCACTCTCCACACTCTCGCCGCACTACATATATGTATACATGCTGGAGGCTCAGCGTTCATTTGCTAGGGTTTGCTATATTCATAGTCTCTCACCCTCTCTTCACCAGATCTAAACAAGACTACGTTGGCCTCTTGTCTCTCTCTCCCCCTCACAGCTGGTGAAGGAAGCGTCCGTATCCCGTCGCACCGGGAAGGGGAGGCAATACATTGCCGGCTGTGTTGTTCTCTTTCACCCAGCGCCTGTGCGGGAGGGCCACCGACCCCGTCTTCCTCGCTGTCGTACGTAGTGTGGGTAGATCCGGCCTCCCGCCGCATGCCTTGCCACATCTCGACGACCCTAAGGTATAAGTTTCTTTGAAACCGTCGTTGCTCTAGCTGCATGTGGATCTTTTTCGATCTGTAGTCGAATCTAGGTCTTGGTTCAAAGAGGAAAGAAGGGTGTGGTGGGCTGGAGCAAGAATCTAGGACGTGGTTCAATGAGGAAAGGAGGGACGGAAAGTAGTATAGACTGGCTATCCAGCCGCTTTGTTGGTTGAAAAGGGAAAAAGGGGGTAACCCAGTACACACATCTGTCAGGAACCGATCTCTTTGTTGAAAAGGGAAAGAAACTGGGGGGGTCGGGTGTTGGGGGTTGGACCCTTAAATTTTTTGAAGGGTTTGAGGGTTAAGGGGTTCTAGTCTACGCGTTTTTTCGCTCGCAAACTGTAAGAAAAGCAGTTATTTATAAGGGTTTGAGGGTTTGAGGGTACTACTAGAGATGCTCTTATGTATCATGATCTCTTCCCTCATGGAGTATCTCTGCCGCCTGGAACTCCTTCTCCCTGATGTCATCTATAATCACACCGTTACGTCCCAAGTAAGCTTCATGGAGATGCTTGACCGGGTGGTCCGGGTTTCACTGTGCCCTTGAAGTTGATATGACGAAGGCTTATGACCGGGTAGAGCTGTGCGCGTACGTGCACGGGCACTGGGCGCTAATCAATTTTTGGCCCATGTGGGATGAATTCAGGCAGAGGCCCATTAATCGAGCGACGCCGCTGCTTTGAGATTTTCCTTCTGTCCGACGATCTTCTCAAAGATATCTTTCTGACCAGCGCAGTTTGCCCCTAAAAAGGGACGTCTGGTGACTGCAGATTCGCACTTACTACAGTACTCCCGTATGTTTACAAGTAGTAGTACTCCAATTGTTTAAAGAAGCAGTAAGTTCTTTTTTTGAACGAACACGCAGTAAGTTCTATGATCCCATTCTGATCTTGGGCGACGCCATAAAAGTTGACCGGACGACCTGAACGTCCCCGGTGAGCCAAACCTACGTACACCCCCTTGATTGACGATTTACAAACAGAAATGGACACCCGGCCTGCGTGGCCACGTAATTGTGAGGATCTGCTAAAAGATATTTTTCTGACTAGCGCAGTTTGCCCCTGGCTAAAAACGAAGCCTGGTGCTCACAGATTCGCAGTTACTGTACTTCGGTAGTATATATTTTGTAAGTACTCCATTTGTTTAAAGAGGAAGTTTAATGATCCATTTATATCAGTAGTAGTAGTAGCAAAGTTGACCGGTCGACCTGAAGGTCCCAGGTGAGCCACATTACATCCCTTAATGAACGATTTACAAGCAGAAGTGGACACCCGAGTGGCCAGGTCATAAACACAGTACTAGCTGGTCATATTGAATGTAGTAGTACGTGGAGAAACGAAATTATAGGAGTGCCAGAGCCGTAAAACATGCATTTATAACTTAGCTTAAAGATCTTCATTGGGGGGCCAATGCAGCCAAAATGAGTAGCGCTAGGCCGCTAGCACAAGGCATGTGACAGCCAACGGCAGAACGATCATACCAGTGTAGTAGTATATGGCAGTGATCATACAGCTAATTCTAGGTCGTGTATATGGGGTCTCAAGGTTGTGAAAAAGGATAACACGGTGTGGCCCGTCGTCATATTTGTTCTTTCATCAACAGTTAAGACAATACCTTATGACAGAGGTCGGAGGGCCAGGAGAGACAATGAATGTAGATGAATGTACTACTCCCCCACGTTCCTAAATATAAGTCTTTTTAGGTATTTCATTCAATACAGACTACATACGGATATACTCCCTCCGTTCCTCAATCTAGTGCGTATAAAATTTTGACGAAAATTCCACTTTGTAGTGCGCATTAGCACCCGTGGGCGATTCTGGACGATTCTATCCCCAGACCGCAAGGACGCGCTTCGTCCTCCGCTCGCTCCTTCCTCTGTTCGCTTTATCCCCTCCTCCCGCAGATACATCTCGATTGAACTCCACATCGCCGATCTACTCGCCTAGCGCACGTGACTGCTATCCTTTGAAGAGATCGTGGCGGGGGAAGAGGTCAGAGGTGGTGGAGGCGGCGCCGCCGCGGCGTTCAGTGGCGTGATGGACGGAGGAGGCGGGGGGTGGAGAGGAGGATGCTTGTGCCGCCGTAGGAGAAGGCGATGCCGGCCGTCCAGGTGGTCAGGACTGCAGCGGCCCAGCGGGATTCAAGCAGCGGCGGTGGAAGTTCAAGATGGAGGAAGAAGATGATGTATGGTGCCACGGGCAAGAAGATGGGGAGCCGCCTGACAATGGCGGCGATAGGGGCTGGCTGGACGCCCTGTACACACAGGAGGCATGCCCTTTGCCCACGTTGACCACAACGGAAGGTTGGCTCCCGCCGGCGTCACTGACTGCTCGTTGGCTAGCTTGACACCGCGATCTTCTGGCAAGTCCTAACCTCGTGCGTCCCCCCTAACACGACCCCGGCGTCACCAAGTCCACCGTTGGCGTCTCCGGTGTCACCGCATCCACGGCCTGCATGCCCACGTTCGCGGTCGGCATCTCCGATGTAACTCTGTCCCCGGCTAGCATGCCTTCGTCGCTGCCGGCGTTGCCGCGTCCTCGGCCGGCGTCTCCGCGTCCAGCAAGTTACGAGGGCACGCCGCCGGCGCAGCGACGGCACGCTGCCACTTTCTTCTCCACTTAGTACTACTAGTACTCTAGTACTACTTGGGAACATATGGCATGGGCTGGGAGTGGGACAAAGCGTGTGAGGGCTCAGGGCTTTCTCGTCCAAAAGCTTCCGCCAGCGCATACATTGGTACGTGTGCTGCAAACTATGCGCACTAGATTGAGGAACGGAGGGAGTATATTAGAGTGTAGATTCACTCATTTTGCTCCGTATGTAGTCGGCATTTGAATATCTAAAAGGACTTATCTAGAAAGGAGGGGATACTATAGTAGTAACAGCTAGCATGTGAATTCCGATCAGAACAGAAATGAAAACTGGAATTCCAGATATTGACGCATATCATATACTCCCTCCGTTCGGAATTACTTGTCTCGGATATGGATGTATCTAGAACTAAAATATGTCTAGATACATCCATTTCTGCGACAAGTAATTCCAAACGGAGGGAGTATATCCGGAAAACAGAAGTCCCTTATAAATCAAAGTTTTGATGTGTTCTTTTTCTAATAAAGAGAGGTAGTTCTTACTAAAAAAATTCTTGCAAAACATAATTAACACGATAGCACAAAATGATTTCTTTTTTGTGTCCAAGAGAAAACAATTCAACATTTATTCTTGTCATGTATGTTCGCTACATTGATTTGGTCAGCACCAACAAGTATACCAAATTTGTTTGGCAATTGGCTAATTGGTATTCACCATAATCTGAAGTGCCAAATCCGTGTGATTTTTTGGGCAATTTGAAACTGCCACAATGAGTGTGTTTTTAACAAATTATGTATTTCAAATCTTTTGCGGGTTATCATCATAGATATGACGTCAATTCATATGTGGTCATCATGGCAGCATGTGAACGCGTGAAGGCTTAGAGCAACTTCAACCGGTGACCCAAACGGACGCGCCATTTGTCCATTTGGGTCAGCCCAACGGACACCCATGTCCGCTTTCGCGTTTGGGTCAGCGCTTGCGCCTAACACAGGGCTGGCCCATTTTTTGAGTTTGCGCGTGAAAAAAATAAATAACACAAATATTTTGAAATTAGAAACGTTAATTAAATATAAATGTCAGCCAGAAAGGCCGGCGGGAGTCCACAAGTCCACATTACATTAATTAAAAAAATTTAATTAAACTAAAAACAAGAAGGAGGAGCGCTACTCGAGGCGTCCTCGTCGTCATGGTCGGGGCCGGTGAGGTCGATGAGCATCGGCGCCAGGCCAGCCCAGGGGAACGTCGTCTCTCCCAGGCTGTGGCGACGTCCTACAGCGCCGGCGTGATCGCCACCGGCTGGGCAGCGTGGGCCCGTCGCTCCTCCTCCTTCACCTCGCGGCGCGCCTACTCTGCATCGCGCTACCACTGTTATTATTATTATTATTATTATTATTATTATTATTATTATTATTATTATTATTATTATTATTATTATTATTATGAGTTGTTGTTATGATGATGATGAGTTATTATATCATTGGGTGAAAGAAACATGGATTAGATTCAAGTGCATGGATCCAAAGTGACCAAGTTGGACTAGCATAATGATATAAGAATCTCTAAATTGCTACTATATGAAAGCTTGTCTAACGGGTATAAATACGGTATAAAATAAAAGAGAAATGGAATACCGAAAAATAGTAGTAGCGCGGGGTCAGGACGCGCTGCTAGTAATTAGTTGTAGTGCGTGATGGAACACACGCTACTGCTAAATCTTGGCAGTAGCGTGTGTTCCATCACGCGCTAGTGCTAATTACTAGCTACTGCCAAAAGTTAGCTGTAGCATCGTAGTAGTAGCGCGGGTGCCCGCGCTAGTGCTAGGTCTTTAACCCGTGCTATTGCTAGGCTTTTCCTAATGGTGTCCTCCTCCGCTTTGCGCCGCTCTTCATCTGCGCTTTTCACGAAGGACAGACACTAGTGCCGCCTGGTAGGCGGCCTCCTCCTCCCGGTCCTTATCGCGCACGACGGGGGGCGGCGGGGTGCGAGCCTGCACGTGTTGGACGCCGCGCGAGCGCCGCTCCTCGTGCTAGAGGGCGAACCAGACCTCCCAATCGGGAGAGTCTGCTCCGTAGGCAGGGTTGCGGCGCTGCTCCGGGGTCAGTAGATCCTGCCGGCGACGCACCTCCTCCATGTGCGCCCGCGTTGTCGGCGGCACCGCCGGCACTGGGATCCTATCTGGATCCAAATGCCAGTCATGTGGCAACGTAATGTCGCGGTATGGGAAGGGGATGCAGTGCTTCCTGTGCCACCTCGCCCGGTGCACTGGGACGCTTACCCGTTGCCTCGTCGGGCGGGCTGACGCCGGCGGCGGCGAGGGAATCACGCGCGAAGAGGATGAGGCGGAGCCTTGTCCTTGTTTTTTCCAGCGAAGATGCCCATGGTAGCGCGAGCTAGGCTAGGGTTGTCGCCGGCGGAGGAGCAGCAGGATGGATAGATGGGAACGGGAGGCTGGAAAAGGACGAGCCCCCCCTACGCTCGGATTAAAAAAGGACGCTCACCGTTGCTGACGCGTGGGCCCGCGATCTGTGGTCGTCATTAATAAAGACGCGAGAGGTGGTTGATTGGCCGCCATGTGGGGATGCGACGGGCATCGAGCGGACGCGCGGCCCGTCCGCGTCGCGTCTGCGCCGATGCGTTTCAGGCCCAAATTTGGCCTGAAATGGGTCCGCGCGGACCGTTTTGGGAATGGGTCGGCACGTTAGGTCAGCATTTTTGTCTACGGTGACCCAAACAGATATGTGCGGACGAAATGGGTCGCCGCGTTGGAGTTGCTCTTATGACCTTTGGGTCCAGCCTTGCTAGCAGCAGATTATATGGATGGACTTTGTAATCTTGTTTTCAACTGCTTTGATCATGTTTTGCCATAAACATTCTTATATACTCGCTCACCGAGACTTATTCTTGCTTAATAAAACGGTTGTGTGCATCGTATAATGCAGAGGTCGGGTTATCCCCTTATGAGGGGGGGGGGGGGGGAATGTGGGTTATCTGATCGAATCCGCATTGCTAAAGCTTAACAGTGAGGCCGATGACATGACAAGTGATTTGGTTGGGGTCAACGGCCGGAAGCCAGAGAATGAAGCAAATTGCTCCACCACAGTGCTGGATTGGATTAGGCTACAAGGCTGACCTAACTAGGTAGCTCAACTCCACTACTGTCATGTGTTATCGGCAGCTACTGCTACTCTACATTAGCATTGGGCAAGCAGCCTGGCTAGCACTTGGATCCGACGGGGTACATGGATGTGTCCCGATCGATCTGCATAGGGCATGCGAGTAGAGGCCGTAGGGCAGCAGTAGGAGTACCACACAATAACACGACCGCACAGTAGCGTACGTACGTATGTGCATGTCGTTAGCGTGCGTGCGTGCCTGCGTACGCAGACTCGTAGGACCGGCCGCCCAGGACAGGACCAGATACCGACGATACGGTGCAGGCCAAGCCAGGGCTCCATAAAGGCCCAACCTGGGCGGAGGTGGTTGGGGTTCGGTTCGGTTCGGCCGGAGACACGGACGGACGGAAGGAAGCAGCCCGGAGGAGGTGGAGGGGGAGGGGAAGAAGGCCGGCCTCGTTCGTCCGTCTCTGGACTGTTTTCAGCGGCTACCGTCGCCACCACCCTCCGTTTCTTCCTCTTTGCTGTCTCTCTGAACGCATGCAAATGCAACCCCTCTTTCCCTGGCCCCGGCCTTTTGTCCCCTACCCCTTTGTTACTTACTCCATGACCATCATGGAACGAAGCTGCCCCAGACGAGCAGCGGTTACAGCTCTCCGTTTCGAGCTTGACGTTTCTCTTGCTGGTCTACGCCACGTCTTCTCCCTCTCTCTCTCCCTCTCATCGGGGTTACGTAGGAGTACGAGTACATGCTTCTACCGCAAGCAAAAATGACCGGCCGGCCGGGGTGGCCATAGGACTTTGTCCCTCCGGCTCCGGGTGCGTCTCTCTCTCTCTCTCTCCATTTATGAAGCATGATGGTCGTATATTTATTGGCACCCAAAAGGCCGAGAAGCGGCATGGGGCATGTGGCAACAGCCCGCAGGGACTTTCGAAAGCTCGTTTTGACCGTGCCTCGCTCGCCCCACCCCACCCCACCCCCACCCGGACCATACTGTAGACAGTACCACGTACTGACCAAACGAAAGGAGTACGATACCACACTACAGTTACGTACACCGCCTCGACGTACGTACATACGCCGTCCAGCTAGCCATACTGCAGCGAGCACACGGCAATAAAGTCGACGACCTGGCGTGGTAGTAGTACTAAATGTAGCTCATACACATCGTGCGTTTTACGGGCGTGCAGATAATTGCTTGATTAGCTTGATTGGGTCTTGGGGGCGTAGTACATGCACGTAGGAATAGATCATGCGGAGAATCATTCTGCTCGCCGTAATAGTACCGTGGTGTGGTGTCAAGTTGACGCTACATCCCTCATGATAATCCTTGGGGAGAGAGAGAGAGACTAGACGAGTGTGAGTGTGAGTGTGCAGTGGAAGATGAGCGTGAGCCCCCGGCCCTGCTCACCAAACTTTCCATTTCATCCCCACCTTTTCCATCCATGCATCTGATCTGAGGGAGAAAAGCGTGGCGGCCTTTGTGCGGGCGTCTCCCTCTCTCTATAGACAGGTGAGCAGAGGTGAGCTGAGGCAGTGGCAGGGAGGAAGCAGCGAATTGAAGATCCTTAAATGCGGTTTGGTGGCATCCCCGCGCGCGCTGGCCCCCATGCAGGCCTGGCCTGGCCTGCCGTGGACGCATGGGTGCAACATGCCACCACCATTGCCATTGCCATTGCCATTGACACCCCCACCTACATAAATCCCCTCCCGCTAGCTTCCACCCCGGCTTTTACCGCTCTTTGACTCCACTCCACCGCCCAGCCACCCAGCTCCTCCCCCGCTCCCACACGCCAAAACATTCACTTGTTACTTAAGCTTCTTGCTTGGTTGGGTGCGCTCGCGCCGGCCGTGGATCGATCGGCCGCGCCGTATGGGGAGGCAGCGGCGGTGGTCGCGCGCGGCGCTCCTCGCGTGCCTGCTTCTCCTAGCCGCCGCGTGCGCCGAGTCGGCGCGCCCGGGGCCGGTGGTGGCAGCGGCGAGCGAAGGGCTGCCGGGCGGCGCGAGCGTGAGCGCGAGCGGCACCGACGACAGCGGCGGCGACGGCCCGCGGAGGAGCGCGTTCGACGTGCTGGTGGAGGGCCTCGTCAGCATCGGGCTGGGCCGGCGGTGGCGCGCCGGCGACGGCGTCGGGCTGGTGGACGGCGACAAGCGGCGCGTGCCGACGGGGCCCAACCCGCTGCACAACAGATGAGTACGTGCGTGCCTGCCACGTAGCTGGCTACCTAGCTTGCTCGCTAATCACCCGTTAGCTTTTGGACCTCGTAGCGTCCGTCGGTCCGTATACTGGCGCCGTCGCCGGCCGTGGCCGGGCGACGGCGAGCGCGAGCGGGGGAGGAGACGAACGGGAAGGAGAAGAGAGGATAGGAGCTTGTAATATTGCTGTTCCCTTCTGCTTCCCTTTCTTCTTTTTCCCCCTGATTTTTCTTCTTCTTCTTCTTCTTTCCCACAAAGGAGTACTAGCTACCTTTTTGTTGCTTGTCTTTTGCCCTTATTTTCTTGTGTCCTTGATTGGTTTGTGAAGTGGACAGCAAGGCCATTCTGTTGGTTGAAAGAGATAGATATATGAGTATATACTTCTTTGTTTGCTTGCTCCAGCAATGTGTTCATGTATTGACACCATATTCTCGCATGATCTTGCCTCAGATCACACACGCCAAAAGTTCACCTCACATTGATTTTCTTTGCTGCATTCATTTTTTCTTCTCATTGACGATATTCTCGCATGATCTTGCCTGAGATCACACAGAGCAAAAGTTCACCTTACATCGATTTTCCTTACTCCAGAGGGCTGTAAAGTTTTACAAAGCATTGAGTTTCCTTGTTATTGTGTCAATCGCTTCTGAAGAAAAAGGATTGCATGAGTACGAAAATGGCTGTGGATTGAAGAATACGGCATCGATTCAGAAAGGAAGGGAATGGATTGCAGGGAGTCTTCTCGAGGAAGATACGAGGAGAAAGTAGTCCACAAAAGGCTGGGATGTGATGAACACTTATTTTCGTTCAAACAAGAATGATGAACGCGTCAATCGATCGATCGCCTCCATTGGCGAGCGCACTTTGAGCCTTCAATCTCGGAGTAACAAATTACTCTCTTTTTTCTCTTGGATTGCCCCTTGTTCACTATCATTTCTTCTGTACAGTTCATTAGCTGTGCTTTTTTTTGTTATGTATATAAAACAGAGTATGAAGAACTTACAGGAGGGCAGGCAATATAAAATTTACACGCATTTCCTCAACTGAATGCAAATGCGAGAGTGAAACAGCATGTAACAAAAGATAAACAGAAGGTACTTTTATTTCAGAAAACAAATGTAGACTTAGTAGAGCCGACCAGCTCAAGTCATTTGGGGTTTTCATGCTTCCTGCGCAGGTTGCAGGATGATTAATCCCAACGAACCCAGAGCTCTGCAGCAAACAAACTGACGGAAACACATATCCTGCTTGGCCTGGCCGGAGTTAACTTAGCAAGTGATGCGATTTTCTAAGTATCCCATCAGCGTCTTGGCGCGATTTGACGCTTGACACGGGGATTCCGTGCGTGCGATTGCCTCCCCGATCACCCACACAAATCTAATCTGATCCCCGTCCATCGATCCATCAGCTCTTGTCAGCGTCGACAGGGACGATCCATCGCAGGCCGTCGCCGTTGCGGGGCTTGTTCAGCTTAGCTTAATTAATTATTAGTGTGATGGAGCGGCTGGCGTCGTGTTTGTTTCGTGTCCTCGCAAGCTCGCAACTGTTTGCCGACGATGCCCGTCCCATACAGTGCCCGGTGGCCCGGCCGGCTCGCTGCTGCTGTTGGCGACGCGGTCCCGTTAACCTCCCCACGTAGCAACGCAGCTACGTATATGTCGGTGACTCGGAGGGTGCTTGGATACGTTTTAGTCCCACTACTAAAAGTAGTGGGACTAAAACTTGCTAGCCTCACCCATGCTTGGATCCAAATACTAAAGAGACTAAAATCAAGTTATTGAGCATTTATTATCCTCCAAACCCTTCAATCCAAAACTCGCATGTGTTAAAAGAGAGAAATTAAATGAGGAGAGAGAGGGCTAATACATATTTTAGTAGGAGGGTGCTTGAATCCAAGGGACTAAAAATAGTCTCTTTTAGAGGCTAAGGGCATCTCCAGCCGTTGGCCCCCCAGGGGGCGCCTAAAAGCGCCGCCTGGGGGTGAGCCGGCGAAAAAAAAGGCCCTGGGGCGAGTCCTTGCCCAGCCGTCGACCCCCAGGGCCGCCTACAGGCGAGTGTAAAAAAAAGGGGGGGGCCGTTCGGCGAAGTTATAACAAAGAGCAGTTAAATTTCGTCCGAACATGGCGAATTTCGGCCAAATTCGCCCATTTTCATTACATTATTAAGCTAATCTAAAAAAGAAAGGCGCTGAAGTCGTCGCCGTCGTCGCTGCCATCGTCGTCGTCGACCTTCTCCTCCTTGACGCGGACGCCCCGGCTGGACCCGACGTCGCCATGGTGGACTGGCGGCGGCGCGTCGTCGTCGTCGCTGTCGCACAGGACGACGACTCCGTCTTCGTCGCGGCCGCGTCGGCGCTCCTCGAAGCGGCGCAGTTTGGCGCGTTGGCGCTCCTTCGCCTTCTCCCGGCGCGCCTTCTCCATCGCAATGGAGTCCTGGCGCGCCCATTCCAGGGCCGCGTCGTCGTCGACGAGCTCCGCCTTCGCCAGCGCCAGACCCGGCTTCGTCTTCACCGGCGCCAGTCCCGGCTCCGTCTTCGGCTTGACGAAGCGCGGAGGAACCGAGGACGAAGCGCGCCGGCCGCCCTCGTGGATGACGATGCCGGCGCTGCGAGTGCGCCGACCGAGCGGCGACTCCGCCGCAGGCTCGGCCTTGATGGCGAGCAGGGCCGGAGCGCCGGAGGAGTGCGAGGAGGATCGAGAGGAGGAAGAGGAGGAGGAAGACCCGAACCGCCTTGGCACCCATGTCCCGACACGCCGGTGCGTCGCCGGGGGGTATGCCAACGGCGGGTCGTTGCCGCCCTCGAGGTGTGTGAGCACGCCCTCGAGTGTGCGGCCGGGGACGCCCCACCAGAGGTGGCGCCCCTCGCTGTTCTGCCGCCCACCGACCACCGGCGCGCCGTTGGTGGACGCCAGACGCAGCTGCTGGCGGCGCTCGAAATACGCCGCCCAGGCGGCGTGGTTGTCGGCGGCGTACTGGGGGAGGGAGCGTTGGGCGTCGGGGAGGGACGCGCGGACGATCTCAACCTCCTCGGCGAAGTACTCCGGCTTCGCCGCGGCGTCGGGCAACGGGGGAATGGGCACTCCCCCGGCGCTGAGCCTCCATCCCGATGGCCCGGCGCGCATGTCCGGCGGCCCCGGGATGTTCGCCTGGAACAGGAGCCAGGACTCCAGAAGGCGGAGCGAACGGCGGCCGAAGCCGTTGGCCGCCGCCTCGTCCCCGGGGAAGCGTTCTGCCATGGCGACGGCGACGGTGCGCGGGAGAGGCAGGGAGAGGGAGGGTCTGGACGGCGGCGAGGAGCGGGGCGGGGCTGGTGTGGGCACAGGAAGTGGAGTAGAGGCCGCCGGCTTTTATAGCCGGGCCGAGCCGTGTGTACGCGTGCGAGGGAGGGGAGGCGTCGGCGCCGCCCCGTGACGCGCCGCCCGTGAAGGAATCAATGGCAAGGCTGACCGGCGGCAGCCTTGCCATTGATTCCCCACGGAAACCGAGGCCGTTGGGGGAAGACGAGGCGCCGAGTCGCTGACGCGGCTGGCCCGCGGCTTCTTCGCGCCAAAACAACTCGCCCCGGCGCCCCCGGGCGCCCCCCAGCGCGCCGGGTTCGGGCTGGGTCCGCCGGCGCTGTTTTCGGCCAAAGCCAGCAATTTTCGGCGTCCTGGGGGCGCGACTGGGCCGTTTTTTGGCGCCGGCGCGAAAAAATCGCCTGGGGAGGCCTTCTTGGGGGCGCGGCTGGAGATGCCCTAAAGTCCAAGCACCCCTGACTAAAGAGAGGCTAGGACTAGTCTTGAGGCTAAAATTTTTTAGTCATAGGAAACCTACTAAAATATGTATTAGCCCTCTCTCTCCTCATTTAATTCCTCTCCTTTAACATATGCGAGTTCTGGATTGGAGGGTTTGGAGGATAATAAATGCTCAATAACTTGATTTTAGTCTCTTTAGTATTTGGATCCAAGCATGGGAGAGGCTACCAAATTTTAGTCCCACTACTTTTAGTCATGGGACTAAAACGTATCCAAGCACCCTCTAGGTTTCCTATGACTAAAAATTTTTAGCCTCAAGACTAGTCCTAGCCTCTCTTTAGTCAGGGGTGCTTAGAACTTTAGCCTCCAAAAGAGACTATTTTTAGTCAGACTAAAAATAGTCCCTTGGATCCAAGCACCCTCTCGGTGTCGCTGTCGTCCAGCTGCGTGCGCAGCCTACGCGCGGACACGGTACGCATGTCGAGATAGAGTAAGACTCGTTGACAATTTCGTATACCTAGGAGGACATCTCTACCGCGGACTTTCAAACCGCCCGGACCGAGATAGTCCGTCCGTCCGCGGACCCGAAATCCGAACGTAAGGCCAACTCCACCGCACGACCTCAAACGGACGTCCGGTTTGCCGGATTTCGTCTCTGGCGGCAATGAGTTCGCCCATGTCTGTTTCTGTCCGTGGAGTCATGGGTGCGCCCAACGCGCGGCCGCACCCTAAATCATGTCCGTGTTGGACGTGATTAAAAAAACAAAAAAATTTAAATAAAATGACTAAAAAAGTAAATAAACGCAGTTAAAAACATAAAACATAAGTTAGGGGTCACGGCTACAAAACAACCCAGTTTCAAGGTTCGCTTAACGACCCAGTGCCATTATTAACATAAAAACAAAATAAAAAAACGCCGCCTGCGCGCTCCCGCCGTGGGCGTGGCCGTCTTTAGTGGCCGCCGATGTCGTCGTCGTCGCTGACGAGGTCGACGTAGTCCGGCGGCGTCCAGAGGTGGGCCGGCGGTCCATGGTACGCGGGGGCGGGCTGGAAGGCGGGGGCCTGCACCACCTCCTCCCGTGGCGACGCGTCCCCCTCCGGTGACCGCGGCGGCGTGGAGCACCAGTTCATGCCCCCCATGGCGTCGGCCATCTCCGGAGCCATGCACGACCAGCTCCACTGCTGGCCCACCAGGCCCGGGTGGAACGCGGCCACCGGCTCCTCCTCCATCGCCTCCTCCGCGGCCACCATCTCCATCTCGGGGATGGCGACGTCGCCGGCCGCAGAGAGGGCCATCATCTCCTCAAGGCCCTCCCATTGACGCTCGTCGTGCGTCAACATGGAGTCCTCCATGACACGCGCCATGAGACGGGCCTCCTCCTCCGCTGTCATGCGAGGAGGTGGTGGTGGTGATAGAAAGGGTGAAGGCTACGGCGTGGGCATGAGGCCGCGCACCCGCGTATGCCCGCGCTCCTGGGGAGCACGCGCTGCGCGCTCTGGACGTGCCCGCCGCGGCCCCTCGACGTGCCAGCGAAGAACGACGCGCTCCGCATGTCGTGCTCGTCCTGGAGCCACGTGTCCCAGAGCGGTGAGTTGGGGACGTACCCGTCGTCGGGGAGGAGGCGGCGGCGGAGCTGGATCTTCTCGCGGCGCGCACGGCCGCTCTTCGGCATCGGCGGGATCGGGACCCGGTCGGCGGAGAGGTGCCAGTTATTTGGGAGGTGCACGTCGCTCCACGGAAGCGGTGTCCTCGTCTCCCAATAACGGCGGCATACATCCACCGCGATGTACTGCCGGCCGCGCGCGCCGCCGGTCATAGAGCTAATGGTGAACGGGGCAGGCACGGGGTCCGACGCGGTGGCGGTGATGCGGGCTCCTTCACGGAGCAGCGGCGGCGGCCCGACGACGACGACGCCTCGCGGTCAGGCTTCCCATTGCGGCCGTGGTTCCAGAAGCCCATGGCGACTGCGAGGCGGCTAGCCGGCGAGTTCGAGGCTAGGGTTTGGGGGTTTGGGGTGTCCGGTTTCGAGGAGGCCGCGGGGTGGAGTGGGAGTGTGGACGACGACCGGTCCACGGCTTCCCCATTTAAGAAGGACCACGACCGTTCGCCTGGGCGGATGACACGCGGGGCCGGCCGCGCATGCGCATTGATGTCGGGTGGTGGGAGGTAGGTGTCCACCTGCCACATGGCCCCGACGCGGACAAGCACGCGTCTGTTGGCCCAGACACAAAACGGAGATGGGTCCGGGCCGTCACGCGCTGGGCCGCCCGGTTTGTCCATTTTACCCCAAACGGACGGGGCCGGATGGGATGGTGTCGCGCGGTGGAGTTGGCCTAAATCAGATGGGTTTTGCAGACATCTGGACGGTTGCCACGTACACGTCCGCCACTTTGGTCCAACCCAAAGACCTCACCCAAAAAACCTTTATCGTGCGAAGCAGTTGCCACATATTCATGCCAGTAAGCGCCGCTTCAAAGCGGATGTGACTTCACGGTATTGATGTCGGTCAGAGTGACGCGATTGGACAACCGGGCGAGCCGCTTCAATGTCGACACGGCGACTGAGAAGCCTACTCCGTCTGCTGCGCCGCATTGAAGCCTGCTTTCCTTGGTTTCTGATCACTTCGCCCGGCCTGGCCATGCATATTTAAGCAGGGCTCCAGCACAGTTCACACAACACCACACCCACTCCTTTTCTTCTCCGCTCATCTCTGCTCCGGCGCCGTCCAGATCCACATCATGTCGAAGTCCTGGTTCTCCGCGCTGGCAGGCGGCGGCGGCTCCAGATCTTAGCCCGCTGCCGCCACTCATCCGTGTTCCAACACCATCTTGATCCACACCATGTTGAAGTCCTGGTCTCCACACCAGCAGGTGGCGGCTCCAGATCTTGTCCCGCTGCCGCCACTCAGGGCCCTCAACCTCCAGAAACATCGACACCTCTGAGGAGGAGATCACCATCTCCTCTGGCGATGAGGAGGACCAGACGCCATAGCAGCCACGCCTCCTCACGGAGATGGAGATGATGGACGAGGAGTTCCAACAGCAGATCAATCTCCTGATCGAGCGGTCGATGTGCTCCCATTGCTCGCCGCCACCCTCACTGCCACCAGCACTCCTGAATGAGGAGCCGCGTAGTGCCTAGCCCAACTATTTAAGTCGACCGACAGAGAACGAGGTTGAGACGGAGGAGGATGTGGGGGACGCTGGCGACACGGATCTGTAGGCGGAGCAGCAGGCCGTCCTCGATTCCCTCCTCTCGGAGTCGGTTGCAGAGGTTACACGCCGTAGCCGGCAGGAGATGGAGGTGCAACAAGTCGTGGAGGAGGCGAAAATGCTCGCCTACATGGATGAGGTCGAGTAGGAGGAGGATGTCGGAGCCCTCCTACCTGCCCGTCCAGCCGGCACCCGGTACCGCCTTTGTGGACATCTCCGACGATGAAGATTAGATAGGGTACTACATAGTATGTAGTATGTAGGATTTCTTTTGCATGCTTGTTAAGAATCTAGGGGTCGAAATATGAGAGACTCGAATGCAGAGTGACTAAGTTGAGACGTGACCGGCACCCACAGACATTTGAGGGGTCGGATTTACAAAGTCCAGCACTATAGATGCTCTTACGTGCTCTAATCATCAGAACCGGGAGCGGAACTGGCATGGCGCACAACGGATAGGCGTAGCACGTAGTGAACGTATAAGAAGAAACTGAAAACGACCGTCGTTGAAGTGTGCTTAAACTCTCAGTGTTGGTAAAATAAGCAGAGTAAATTCAACTTTTAACCCCTTAGTGGTCGAAGTGCCAGGAACTAGTCGTTTAAATTTAGTATCTTCCTGGCTAGGTGTACTGTATTCTCACACTTCTCGTTTTCCCAGAAAATATTGCGGATCTATCAACGAACTTCGTCAAAAGTACAAAGCAGCTCAAACATGATTAAAATTGTATCAAGGTCTTTAGATCATTGTATGACCACAATTGCCGCCATGACGAGCCGTCGACATGCTGCTGACTATCATCGCTCCCCTACCTTTTTTTTGCGGGTGAAAAGGGATTTCTCATTACTCAAGGTGGCCTTTCAGCCGAGGCCAGACTTACAACACACTCAATCCCCGAGTGGGACCACCCAACAGTCCGGGGGGGGGGTCCTTCGCCCATAAGAGGCAAGTTCATGACTACATTTATTTTGTGAACGACAACAAAGGGTAAATGAGATCTCCCTTCCAGCGGCAACCGCTATATCTCTAATCTCCTGAATGAGGGTGCAATGCACCGAACGATTCTCCACATTTTCTGTGATCATCGCCACAGCCTCCGTGCAATCAAGCTCAACCGTTATTGGCAAACCGTTCCTATGCAGGGCCAACTCAAGGCCCTCCTTGCATGCCGCAAGCTCCGCTCCCAGGGCAGTATCGCATGTGCGCAGCTCTCTACATGTAGTATAGATGATTTCTCCTCAATCATCGCACACAATCATCCCTCCTCCTGCCGCCCCCGATGCCGCAACAAAACTTCCGTCGGTATTTAGCTTTGTGCGGCCCGGCACTGGCGCGGTCCATGACCTCTCCTCCTTGGCCACCTTAGGAGGGCGAGGGACATACTGTGGCAAGGAGACCGTCATCTTCCCCTTGGCCATATCAGCATTTGGGTGTTGTTTGATGCAGAGCAACGAAGTAATATACCCATGCAAGAACCGTCGTGAGGCTTCAGCAGGGGGCAGTTTCTTGTCATGCGTGATCTCATTCTGGACGTGCCAGGTCCTCCACATGATCATAAGCACGATCATCCTCGTTGCCTCGTCAAGAGGGTCCAGCAGGGTGAAGAGCCACTCCGGACCAGTGTTCATGATGTCCTCCACCTTCGGAATACACCAATCCATGGCCATGGCGTGCCACAACTCCTTTGCCAAGGGGCACCTGCAGAAAGCGTGGAACATATCCTCCCGTTCCAGTCCACACAGAGGGCATTGATCAGAAACCTCAAGATGACGAGAAAACTTATTTGCCCAAGTAGCAAGCGAGTTCGTAACGATCCTCCAAGCAAACATGCGTACCTTAGGGGGAGCAGGGCACCCCCATATGATCTTCCAGATGGCGCGATGACCATCCGGTGCCCTGCTCGTGGTGGTGGCCAGTGGACGCTCGCACTCGTCCATGGCGAACCGGTAAGCGGATAGCACGGTGAAAATACCGTTCTTCTCTGGTGCCCATGCGATGATGTCATCGGTTACGCGGGTTGAAGTACATATGCTGGAGATCACCTCCACATCTGCCGGGTGGAAAGTGATGGAGCAGGTCTAGGCGCCATGACTAGTCCTCGTGCCGGAGTTCGGCCACTCGTCGTAGTCGGCAGGTACCCTGTTGGGTAATAAGTTGGCATGAAGGCTCGCGGGGATCCATCGATCTCACCAAATCTGAATGTTTCGGCCATCCCCTACATGCCAGACGAGGCCCTTCGTGAGGAGCTCGAGGCCATATTGAATGGCCTGCCACGTAGGGGAGGCATTGCCGGAGAAGACTATATCCTCGAGGCGGCCCTCGGGGAAATACCTCACCTTGAAAACCCATGCACATAAACTGTGAGGATTAATTAGTAAGCGCCATGCCTGCCGGGCAAGGAGGGCCTGGTTGAAGACATGAAAATCGCGGAATCCCAACCCACCGTGAGTTTTGTGCGCCAAGTTCTTTGGCCACGCCAGCCAATGTGTCTTCCTCTTCCCTTCCGATGCACCCCACCAGAAGTTCCGGACCATGCGGTTGAGGTCATCACATACAGACATGGGTAGCTTGAACACCCCCATTACATACGTTGGTATAGCCCGCGCAATGGCTTTGATCATCATCTCCTTTCCAGCCAAGGACAACGTATCTCCCCATGCTATGATTCTCTTCAACAATCTGGACTGCAAGTTTTGAAACTTCCCACGAGACATGCGACCCTCCGGTGTAGGGAATCCCAAGTATTTATCCTCAAACAAATCTATCACAACATTAAGAACTGCACGCACTTTCTGTTGCTCCTCAATTGGACATGCATCACCAAATAAAGTGCTGCACTTTGCTGAATTAATACTCCGGCTTGTGGCCCTCTCATAAGCATGCAGGACCTGCTTCACATTCCTTGCATGCTCCTCTTCAGCTTTGAAAAAGAGTAGCGTGTCATCTGCAAAAAGTAGGTGGGAAACACCAGGAGCTCTACGACACACCTTTAGCGGGGTAAAATCACCAATTTCTTCCCCTTTCTTCAACAATGCAGATAGACCATCACCACCAATAAAAATAGGAACGGGGATAGAGGATCACCTTGCCGTAGCCCACGGTACGGTGCAAACGAATCCAAGAGGGTACCTGTCGGTGTCAAAACCGGCGGATCTCGGGTAGGGGGTCCCGAACTGTGCGTCTAGGCGGATGGTAACAGGAGACAAGGGACACGATATTTTTACCCAGGTTCGGGCCCTCTCGGTGGAGGTAAAACCCTACTCCTGCTTGATTAATATTGATGATATGGGTAGTACAAGAGTAGATCTACCACGAGATCAAGGAGGCTAAACCCTAGAAGCTAGCCTATGGTATGATTGTTGTTCGTCCTACGGACTAAAACCCTCCGGTTTATATAGACACCGGAGAGGGCTAGGGTTACACAGAGTCGGTTACAATGGTAGGAGATCTACATATCCGTATCGCCAAGCTTGCCTTCCACGCCAAGGAAAGTCCCATCCGGACACAGGACGAAGTCTTCAATCTTGTATCTTCATAGTCTTGGAGTCCGGACGACAGCGATAGTTCGGCTATCCGGACACCACCTAGTCCAGGACTCCCTCAGTAGCCCCTAAACCAGGCTTCAATGACGACGAGTCCGTCGCGCATATTGTCTTCGGCATTGCAAGGCGGGTTCCTCCTCTGAATAATTCATAGAAGATTTTGAACACCAGGATAGTGTCCGGCTCTGCAAAATAAATTCCACATACCACCGTAGAGAGAATAATATTTACACAAGTTCAATCTGCTGACATATTTCGTGGCATGACGTCACACCACGGCCAAGCCTTTATTTGAATTGTTTTTATTGTTCCACCTCAGCGCGTTTAGCAAAGCGGTTTCCTTGGCACGTCTTGTCAAAGCAGAGATCGTGTCCCCTTATTCCGGGATTCTCATCAATACGGGCGTGGGTAACCCAACCGCGCCATTGATTGCGGCGCTTGGGAAATAAGCGAGTTTTACCGGGCTGGTGGGGACGCATAGTTTCGTCCGCTCATATATAAGGGGATAAGGATCCACCTTTCTACCTACGCCTTCTTCCTCCTGTGCTTATCCATCTCCGCGCACTCCAGCTCCAGCGCTCAAGTCCGCACATCTCGCCTCAACCTTCTCCAGCCATGTCCGGAGCAGGAGGCAAGTGGATGGCCTCCTCCGTCACGGAGGGGCACATCAAAAGGCTGAGGAAAGCCGGATACCTGCACAACAATATTGCGCACCGGCTTCCTGACAAGGGGCAGCTCGTCCCCACCCCCAGGCCCCATGAGAGGGTGGTGTTCCTTCCCCATTTCCTCCGCGGACTGGGCTTCCCACTCCATCCATTTGTCCGGGGGCTCATGTTCTACTACGGCCTGGATTTCCATGATCTGGCCCCGAATTTCATCCTCAACATCTCGGCGTTCATCGTCCTGTGCGAGGCCTTCCTCTGCGTCCAGCCCCACTTCAGCTTATGGCTGAAGACTTTTAACGTCAAGCCGAAGGTAGTGGGCGGCCGCCAAGCGGAGTGCGGAGGCGCCATGGTGGGCAAGATGCCCAACATTACATGGCTCGAGGGCGCCTTCGTGGAAACCATCAAAGGGTGGCAATCGGGGTGGTTCTACATCACCGAGCCGCGTGACCCTGAATGGGCAGCGGCCCCCGAATTCAGATCTGGCATCCCCACATGGCTCACCTCCTGGAAAAAGAAGGGCCTGACATGGGGTGATTCGGAGGAGCTGACCGGACTTCAATCCTGCGTCCAAACCCTGGTGAACAAGAAGCTCAAGCTTGTCAACGTAATCCAGGTCAGCTCATTTGCCGGATCCTCCCGTGCCAACATCGGGCTTTCAATTTGTGGGAGTTTGATCCGGCACAGCACCCAACCTTGAGCAGGCTCTTCGACACTACATACGAAGACGCCTGGAGGGTGCTGTTCAAGGGCGCCGAGGCTCCCTCATCCGCTACCGAAGATCACGGATTCAGCTCGCAGCGTCAAGCCGGCGAGGTAGGCTGTTTTACCCTTTACGGGACACTTGCTTTCCATAGTTTGGCTCTATGTGGGATCTAAACTCCCTTTACCTTTGGCAGGCCTGGCAGAAGACGTCTGGGCAGGTTAACTGCCTGGCTCCCTTGCCCGAAGACCCAGCAGATGCCCGATTATCGGGACTGCTGGCCCCGGCACCTTACGTGGTGCCGGAGAACAAGACCAAGAAGAAGGCCACGGGAACCCGGAGGAGTTCCCGGCGCCAGGTGTTATCGGACTCATCGTCCGATGACTCTGAGGCGGACTCCTCCCACGAAGACGAGGAGGAGAAGAAAGAGGCCTCTCCCCCAGCGGGGGGAGAGAAGAAGAGGAAGGCTTCCCCAACGGGGGATGCCGAAGGGTCCAAGAAGGGAAGGACCCTTCTTCCGGACTGTTCCACCAACGCCGACGACGGCGAAGAGGAGTGGCCCTTGAGGGCCAAGCCCCTGGCGAGATCGTAAGTGTCCGGATTCCAGAATAGCTTATGATTTTCTTTTCGTCGCATAGTGTCTTCTAACGCCGAACCCAACCATGTAGCCGGCCCAAGGATGACCTTCCCGCTTCATCGAGCGGGTCCCTGGGTTCGTCGAATGTGAATAGCGCCTCACTTCCGACCGCCTCCTCCCCCCATGACGCAGATGGCGCCGAGGCGGGGTCCCAGAAAGGGACCAGCCAGGAGGAGGAGGCCCCGAAGGTGCCGCAGGGCAACCTCCCGGACTTTGGACCGGACTCCGCACCGGAACCTTTGGTGGTTCCGGAGTCCGGCGGGCGGCCCCTTCGTAAGAAGGGCAAGATAGCGACGCCGGTGACCTCCGTCCAACCGGAGGCGCCGGATAATTTGCTGGAGGCGCTTAACGGCGCTTCCATCAACGAGGAGCACCGCACTGTCATGAGTGCGGTGATTCAGAAGGTTCAGTCTGCCAAGAGCGGGCTGACCGAAGGCTGCACCAGCGTTCTAACAGGCTTCGAGGTATGTGATTAAGATATGTAAAAATAGTACCGCATAGACAGTAGCCCCTGATGCTCAGTTTGGTGTTCGGAAAGAAAAGCCGAACTGAGGATCTAAAAAGATATACGCAGGAGTCTAACATAAATATGTCAATATGGGAATGCAGGATGCGCTGCTCACCTCTGCCGCACTGACTGCGGAGGTGCATGCCTTGATGCAGAGCCTCGAGCGGTCCGAGAGCGAGCTCGGCCGTGCCAAGAAGCAGCTCAAGGACAAGGAAGGTAAGTAATACCTTATTAATGTGATACCTTATAGAAAAGGATTTGGTTGCAAAAAATGATAGGAATAACGTGGGTATTGCAGGGGGATACAAACGAGGTGGCGACCCTGAAGAAGGCGTGTCCGCGGCCGAACGCAATGCGGCCGCGAAACGCACCGAGCAAGAAAAGCAGGAGGCGCGGGTGGCGGAGGTGCGGCAAGAGCTCCAGGCTCTCGTGGAAAGACACGAGAGTTTGGAGCGTGACTCGGAGACTCGAGAGTCCGAGCTCGCGTCGGCTCTTGAGAGTGCCAAAACCGCTAAGGCCGAAGCCCAAAAGGTCCTCCAGGAGATCGAGGCAGTAAAGAAGATAGCGGCGGGTAAGGCATTCTTCATGCAAAGCAAGTATGTAAGAGTGAATTACTTGTTACTTACCCGAATTCGGAACTCTCCAGGAGCGTTCGTAGATCTGCCCCGTAGCGTGTCTGATGCTGCTGCGTTCTACAGAGCCGAGGAGGGGAGCTCGACGGAGAAGGTGTTCTGGTCTCAGTATGCTGAGGCCAGACATCCGGTGCCCCTGAGCGACCAGCTGAAGCAGCTGGTCGAGCTCCACAAGGTGGCCGAACAGGCCATGAAGGGCCTCATAGTTCGGCTGTGGCCGAAAGAAGCCATGCCTGGGAGCTACTTCGGTCTGGTGCGGCGGCTGGTGGACGCCTGTCCATGGGTTGAAGTCATCAAGCACTCCGCCTGCATTGAAGGTGCTCGTCGGGCCCTTGCCTGTGCTAAAGTGCACTGGGGCAGAATGGACGCTGAGAAGCTTGTGACGGACGCGCCACCGCCGGGCAAGGAGTATCGCACGCCCGAGATGTATTATAAGGGTGTCCTGAAGGGTGCCCGCCTTATTGCGGGCGAATGCTCCAAAGATGTAATTTTTGAGTAGACTCGCATTTTGTTATCCTGTGCGCTGAAAACTTTGTTCATATGCGCTAAGCAACGCTTGCTGATTTAAAATATTACCTTCTGTGCGGCCGTTTATTAAATCTGAGAGATGGCAAGTCGTTGGCTTCGGCCCCCATGCCACAAGTGCTGGGGTGTTCGGGATAAACTTGAGCGCTCTTGTTCCCATTTTTGGGTCCTTCTAGGGAGGCGCTCAACACAACGAACTAGGCAACCGGACTTATAATGCTTGAACACTCCCACTTAGCCATAGAATTCTATAATTTTAAATTTTGGCGAAGCCCCTTGTGTTCGGAAGGCCGAATTCGGGGCGCTATCCACGCCTTGGGCCGGACAAAGCCGGCTCCTCGCTCTAAGCGGCATAAGTCTTTAGGGACTCGAAAAGACCTCTCGAGCAGCGACCAGCTCTCGCCTTATCATGACGGTCAGTTTTAGCTTTCTCCACTGAGGTGCTCGACCCAGCTCAACTGGGGCACAACCGCAGTGGTTCTCCCAGCGCTACGTTAGCCGATATAACGGAACGTCAGGTACCAAAACATGGGAGCCGGGCAAACCCAACTATTGACCCAAGACATGATTCAGAGCCGATGCATATAATGCTATAAGTTCGGGGTGCCACACTTGTGAAAGTGTTCGGACTTATCACACCATACTTTGGGGAACTTAAGCCCTTGGTGTATTTGGCCGTACCAAAGCGTACGGGTGCAACATGTCATAAGTGAACATATATAGAATGGAATGCAATGATAGGAAAAAAGCGATGCATTGTTTATTCAAAAAATACTGCAATGAAGGCAGAATGATACAAATAGTGCGATAAGCAAGCGGTGGGACTATTCAATATGTCCCCCTCCAGGGGTAGGCTGCGAAATAGTATGTAAAACAGGTATAATGCTCGTAATGGAGACCACCTGGATATTCGTCGTAGCTTTTCTGCTTCCCTGGCTGTTGCATCGTGAGTTCGGCAGATCTACTGCCGGACAGGGCTTCTGGAAAACGGAGTCCTGAGAATAAAAAAAAGAATGACAAATTTGGGAGCCCCTGGTGTGGTTGATCCGCACTCTGGGCATGCCATGGTCGTGCCCCTCCCCCTATGCCCATGGTATCTCCAGAGCTTATTGATGTACGCGTGGTACTGGTCTCGCGATTTCGTGAGGGCTGGGATTGGGGCCGCATTGCTACGCGTGCTCGGAACGTGCCAGGTGGTCTTGTTGTAGGTTATTCCGGGCGTGCTTGACGGTGTCCGGTCGCTTAACAGTCGGACTCGAGAATTGCCTTAAGAGGCTACTCTGTACTTCCGCCGCGAGAGCCGCTGTATGCTCCTCCGATCGGAGAGAGCGTTCGGTGTTTCCGTTAACCGTGATGACTCCTCGAGGGCCTGGCATCTTGAGCTTGAGGTATGCGTAGTGTGGCACCGCATTGAACTTTGCAAATGCGGTTCGTCCGAGCAGTGCATGATAGCCGCTGCGGAACGGGACTATGTCGAATATTAATCCTCGCTTCGGAAGTTATCCAGGGATCCGAAGACCACTTCAAGTGTAACTGAGCCTGTACAATTGGCCTCTACACCTGGTATGACGCCTTTGAAGGTCTTCTTTGTGGGTTTAATCCTTGAGGGGTCTATGCCCATCTTGCGCACTGTATCTTGATAAAGCAGGTTCAGGCTGCTGCCGCCGTCCATCAGGACTCTAGTGAGGTGAAATCCGTCGACGATTGGGTCTAAAACCAATGCGGCGAATCCGCCATGGCGGATGCTGGTGGGGTGGTCCCTTCGATCAAAAGTGACCGGGCAGGAGGACCACGGATTGAACTTTGGGGCGACTGGCTCCATCGCGTATACGTCCCTGAGCGCACGCTTCCGCTCCCTTTTGGTATGTGGGTTGCGTATATCATGTTCACCGTCCGCACTTGTGGGGGGAAACCCTTCTGTCCTCTATTGTTCGGCGGCCGTGTCTCCTCCTCGTCATCACTATGCAACCCCTTGTCGTTGCCTTCGGCGATTAACTTGCCTGCCTGCTTGAACACCGAACAATCTCTGTTGGTGTGATTAGCTGGCTTTTCGGGGGTGCCGTGTATCTAGCACGAGCGATCGAGTATCCAGTCCAAATTGGACGGGCCCGGAGTGGTTCTTTTGAATGGCCTTTTCCGCTGACCGGGTTTAGAGCCTCTGAATCCGGCATTGACTGCCGTATCTTCAGTATTATCGCCGTTAATGCGGCGCGTGTGCTTATTGCGACGCGACCTGCGATTGCTGCCTTTGGTATCCGAACTACCAGAGTTTTTGGTTAGGTTGTTGCTGCGGGCTAGCCAGCTGTCTTCTCCCGCCAGAAGCGGGTCATGAGTGATGTGAGGGCTGCCATTGATTTCGGCTTTTCTTGTCCTAGGTGCCGGGCAAGCCATTCGTCACGGATGTTATGTTTAAAGGCTGCAAGGTCCTCTGCATCCGGACAGTCGACGATTTGATTTTTCTTGGTTAAGAACCGTGTCCAAAATTGTCTGGCCGATTCGTCTGGCTGCTGAATTATGTGGCTTAGGTCATCGGCGTCTGGTGGTCGCACATATGTGCCCTGGAAGTTATCAAGGAATGCGGCTTCCAGGTCCTCCCAACACCCAATTGATTCTGCTGGCAAGCTATTGAGCCAATGCCGAGCTGGTCCTTTAAGCTTGAGTGGGAGGTATTTGATGGCATGAAGATCATCACCGCGGGCCGTGAGGATATGAAGGAGATAGTCTTCGATCCAAACCGTAGGATCTGTTGTGCTGTCGTAGGATTCAATGTTTACGGGTTTGAAACCTTCGGGGATTTGATGATCCATTACTTCATCTGTGAAGCATAGTGGGTGTGCGGCGCCTCTGTATTGGGCTGTATCATGACGCAGCTCAAACGAGCTTTGTCTACTATGTTCGGCCCGGCCGGAATTGCTATATCTGGCGTGACGGTTGTTGTCGCGTATCGTGGGGCGCCCACGCGATCTTTAGATCGATCTTGTTTGTCTTTCCTTATCCTCCAATATGTCTCGCAAGTCCGGTGCATTCCCCCGTGGCTTTGTACTTTTTGAGCGATGCTGGGGTGCGGCTTTAGTGAAGGGCCTAGAGGCCTCTCTGTCGCGGCCACAAGGTGGCCGGTCGGCCGTATTGTGCGCTGGTGATGTAGGTTTATGTGCTTCCTCCTCTAATCGGGGTAGCAGCTTGCGTTTGGGGTAGCTTTTGGAGGGGCGTTCGAGTTCATACTCTTCGGCCGCAAGGACTTCAATCCATCTGTCGGCTAGCAAGTCTTGGTCAGCTCTAAGCCGTTGCTGCTTTTTCTGGAGGCTGCTTGCCGTGGCGATGAGCCTGCGTTTGAAACGCTCTTGTTTGACGGGATCCTCAGGCACGACAAATTCGTCATCGTCGAGGCTTGCCTCGTCTCCGGAGGAAGGCATATAATTATCGTCCTCTACCTTTCTGTCTGCCGCTCTCTCATGAGGGCTGGCTTCTCCATCGTCCTGTGCTGAATCTTGCTGGAGGGGGTTGTCTTCGGCACTGTCCGGGGTTTTATTGTCTCCGGTGCCGGAATCTCCATTTTTGCTTTGGCGAGATTTGGAACGGTGCCGCTAACGTCGGCGCTTAGGCTGTTTCTTGGAGGGGTCGTCCTCCGCTGTTCCATCGCCATTCCCATCCTTTGGATGTCCACCATGTATATGTCGTATGACGAGGTGGCCTTCCAATGCCCTGTAGGTGCTGGGTCTTGGTCGTCTCCTGCATCATCGTCCATACCGTCGATGTCTTCAGAGTCGAAGTCTAGCATGTTGGTTAAGTCATCGACAATTGCTACGAAGTGGGTGGTGGGTGGGCTTTGAATTTCTTCGTCGTCCGCGTCCCAACCGTCCTGACCATAATCTGGCCAGGGCTCTCCTGATAAAGAGAGACACTTTAGTGAATTCAGGATGTCGCCAAAAGGCGAGTGCTGAAAGATGTCCGTAGTGATGAACTCCATGATCGGCGCCCAATCGGATTCGATTGGCACGGGCGCGGAAGGTTCGGGGTCCGGAGAGGAGTCCGGCACCTTGGAGTCACGAGCTTCACACAGGACAGGGTCGGTATTCGGCTCTATCGCCGTAGAGGTAGCAGCCCCCGAGGCGGTGTCCAGCAACCCATCCTCGATCGGCGCCGTCGGCTCCGAGCTAAGGGTCGGAGCGGACTCTTGTGCGGCCTCCAGGGCACTGTTCGGCGGCAGAGCTAGATCATGCCCATCGCGACAGTGCGGCGCGCTTGGCTATGGCTCGAATCCGTCGAAGATCAAGTCTCCGCAGATGTCAGCCGTATAGTTCAAACTCCCAAATCTGACCTGATGGCCAGGGGCATAGCTTTCGATCTGCTCCAGATGGCCAAGTGAATTGGCCCGCAATGCGAAGCCGCTGAATATGAAGATCTGTCCGGGGAGAAAAGTCTCGCCCTGGACCACATTGTTGTTGACGATCGAAGGAGCCATCGGGCCTATAGGTGACGACACAGAGGAACTCTCAATGAAAGCACCAATGTCGGTGTCAAAACCGGCGGATCTCGGGTAGGGGGTCCCGAACTGTGCGTCTAGGCGGATGGTAATAGGAGACAAGGGACACGATGTTTTTACCCAGGTTCGGGCCCTCTCGGTGGAGGTAAAACCCTACTCATGCTTGATTAATATTGATGATATAGGTAGTATAAGAGTAGATCTACCACGAGATCAAGGAGGCTAAACCCTAGAAGCTAGCCTATGGTATGATTGTTGTTCGTCCTACGGACTAAAACCCTCTGGTTTAATATAGACACCAGAGAGGGCTAGGGTTACACAGAGTCAGTTACAATGGTAGGAGATCTACATATCCGTATCGCCAAGCTTGCCTTCCACGCCAAGGAAAGTCCCATCCGAACACGGGACGAAGTCTTCAATCTTGTATCTTCATAGTCTTGGAATCCGGCCGATGGTGATAGTTCGGCTATCCGGGCACCCCCTAGTCTAGGACTCCCTCTGTACCATTAAATTTTACAGTGTATCTCACCGAGATGACGCATGACATAATCCAGTTCACCCACCGGTGAGCGAAACCCATCTTTTGCATCGTTCGCTCCAAGAAGATCCAGTCCACCCTGTCATATGCTTTAGACAAATCCAGTTTATATGCGCAAAAACTTTTTTCTGGGTCCTCTTTCTGTATGCACTACAAAAAAAGACACATCCGTGACATTTTGGGCCGAACGTATTTTTTTCCTGTCATACATATGACACTTCTATGATGATAATTGTGACAAAACTCGGTATCATTATAGATGTGGTGGGCTCCTACTTCTATGACAAAAAATCATGACAGAAAATGGGTTTTTCATCCTGGGCGGGATGGAGACGCAGCTGCATGATATTCTTTGGGCCGTTCATGACGAAAAAAGCCGTGGTAGAAGCGAGGGCGAGGAAAATTTCAGGGAGTTCCCGGTTACGGTGGGAGGTCCGCGGCCGAGCGATGCGCATTTCTCTCGTACACGTACGCGTGTGTGCGCGAGGCGTTGGCTCTAACTGAACCCGAGCGAGGCATTGGGCTCTAACTGAACCCGAGCGATTGCACTGCAGGCTACGCATTACTGAACCCGAGCGATCGATCGATGCATGGCTGTTAACTGAACCCGAGCGATTGCACAGCAGGCTACATGTTACTGAACCCGAGTGATCAATCAATGCATGGCTGTTAACTGAACCCGATCGAGTGATTCCTTCGCTACTGCTGCTAACTAAAGCCGATCGATTGGATGAACAGTGAGCGTTGCAGGGGGAGGGGGTTGGATGAACAGTGAGTAGTGGGGTTGGATGCAGGACCCTGTGGCGTTGCCTCTAGATGAACAGGACGACCCGGTGGAGGGCTGGATGAACAATAGACGGTGAAGGGGTGCCCGTGGAGGGGTGGTTGAACAGTAGCCGGTGGAGTAACGCGCGGTGGAGGCTGGATGAACAGGAGCCCGTGGAGGCTGGAGGAGGTCGACGGTGGAGATGAATAGTATCCCGTGGAGTCCCATTTTGCGGTACGCCACACCCCTCCCGATGAACAGGACCCCCGTTTCGACCGTAGCGCTCCAACACAAGTCCGTTTTGCGGTACGCCACACCCCTCCCGATGAACAAGACCCCCGTTTCGACCGTAGCACTCCAACACAAGTCTGTTTCGTCCGTTTTGCGGTACACCACACCCCTCCCGATCAACAGGACCCCCGTTTTGACCGTAGGTGGTCCGTTTCCTCCGTTTTGTGGTATGCCAGACCCCTCCCGATGAACAGGATCCTGTTTCAAACGTGGCCGGTCGAACACAAGGTCGTTTCCTCCGTTCTGCGGTACGCCAGGCCTCGTTTCCATCACTTGTTCCGTCCAAGCCCTCCCGATCAACACGACGACGCATTCCGTTCCGGCCTAGCCGGTTGGCTCCCACGCGTTCCGTTGCCTCCCGATGAACACGACGCATTCCGTTGCCTCCCCTTGAACACGACGCATTCGGTTGCCTCCCCATGAACACGACGACGACACTGTTTCTCCGTTCCGACCCAGTCATGTACACGAGCCCTGCCATACGTATGCGCGAGTAGGCGTTGGAGACCCCGCCCGTATGTACGTACATGGCCGTATTTTCTTTCTTGCACCCTACCTGTGGTACGTATGTGTACATGCTACATGCGCGCCTCTACTACGACACGTGCACGCCTCTACTATGACACGTGTGTGCCTCTACATCGACCAGTATATATGTACGTACACGTTCGCGACCAGAATGACAACGATACGTACACTCCGACTAGTTGGTCCCGACTATCGGGCACTTCCTTGCGTGCGAAGATATAGATGGTGGGTCCCAGCAGTCAGCGGGCGAATCGATTTCTTATTTTTTGCCCGGATGCACTTCCTTGCGTGCGAAGATGTAGCTGGTGGGTCCCACCAGTCAGGGGGGCGAATCGTTTTTTTTTGCCCGGACGCACTTCCTTGCGTGCGAAGATGTAGCTGGTAGGTCCCAGCAGTTGGGGGGAAACATTTTTTTCGTGAAATATGGTGGCCCGTCTGGTGGGTCCCTTCTGTCAGGTGGTGGAATCATTATTTTCGCATAATAAGGAGGCACTTCCTTGCTGCGGCCGTGGACCCAGCTGTCAGCCTCTCCACGTACAGTCCACGTCCGATGGAAGTCGTTTCATGACCACGTTTACCACACCACACCGAGAGCACCAGGGCGGTGGACGACAGCGAGGCCTAGGAAGGGGACGATGGGAGCCGGGGAAGACGCGGCAGTGGAAGCCCGCGTGGAGAGGAGTACGAGGGTTCACTGGTTCGGCTGCGGTGTGAGGCTGCCGTCGCCGCAGGGCCTGGCCAGCGGTGGGAATAGTAAGGGCGGTGAGGCCTCCGCGGCAGCACAGCCGGAAGCATGCGACACGACCGACGCTGCTTTGGGCGGCTGGAGCAAGAAGACCAGAGGTTGAAGAAGCACTACAACCATTGGATGGACATCATACGGTCACTGAAGCTAGAATCGTTTATATTGACTAAGTTGACAAAGCCCTTGGTACGCGCCAACTTAGTAGGCCCACAGGTCAGCCTCCGAAACGGTGCGGCCCAAATGTCAGGGGGAGGAATCATTTTTTGGGCGTCCGAAGCTAAGAATATCCGAGATTGAAGAAGAAGCACGACATCCGTTGGATAGACATCCAATGGCCACTGCTGCTAGAACCGTGTGTTGACTATAATAAGTTGACAAAGCCTTGCATACGCGTCAAGTTATATTTTTTAGGGGACGCGTCAACTTAGTAGGCCCACAAGTGTGTGGTAGAGAACTTATAGTCCATTTGCGATTTGTAAGAATGTACACCCCATTTTTGAATTCTAATGGAATTTACTACAGCCCATTTATAGTTTGTTGAAAGCACAACACATTTTCTAGATAGGACAACGATTAATAATTTCAACCAACCGTTGAAGACAAAACTCAATAAAATTTCGCACATTTTGATGGGATCCGAAATATTTTTATCCCGAAACGTCTAGTCAGATTAAATATAAATTTGTATTACGTAAAAATCCAACGAAACATTGCACGCGCAACAATGAAAATTTAAGATTTTCAAAATCCATAAATATTATTTTATAAGCTAATTTCGTGTATGGTGCATTTTTTATAGTTACTGCCCAGTTTTTATAATTACTACCCATTTATTATTTTCTAAAGCCCATTTTACTGTTAAGCCTAATGCATCCCTCCTAGGAAAGATTTGCAGCCGAGCGGGGCGAAGAATAACAAGTTGACCTTGCCTGGGTATTCCTCAAAAAAACGTATAGTTGGGCTAGCCATTTTCATCTTGAAAAAATTAATATCTGGGCTGGATGTCTGGCCTGGGCTAGACGGGCCATAGCCCGCCCAATTAATACCCTGCTCTCCTTTAAACAATAACGAAATCATCGCCAAGAAAAACTCTGCAGTGCTCACGCCTCAAAAACACAAATACTGCTCGAGCTGCTTGGTCCCAGCTGTCGGCCGCACCTTGTGCAATTCTCTCGTTTATATTGACTATATAGGTTGAGAATGGTGTGGGACCGTGATGTCAGGAAACCAGGAGTAAGCAAAAAAAATATAGTTGTACATAATAAGGAGGCACTTGCGTACGTACGGCTATGGCCCTAGTGGGTCCCTAGTGTCATCCAGTCAAAATAAAGTCATCTCCTGAATCCTCATGTTCGTTGACGATGTTAACAATGCTCGGCGCCATGGCGAGCGCAACAACTCGAAAGACGACGGAGCCCTATGGATGGTCTGATACAGCGCCCGCTGCTCATTCAGGAAGCCAGGATCATCGGACACCTATGAGCACCTTCGAGAAACTGAGACGACATGAAACGGTAAGGCCGTGCTTGGGAGCTCTAGTTTATTTCAAACCTGTATTAACATACAAGTGTAATCTACTCATCATCGGAAACAACGCGTAATATACAGGCTTAATGAAACCGAGGGCCCGAGGTCTGTAAGTAAAACCGGCGGGTTACGCGTGTAATTTGAGAGACCAGTGTATATTTTACGAGCACTTCTATATGGACGACATTACCAGACGATACATGCACGATGTGCGTATCATGCCATCCATGGGCAAGGCTGAAACAACAGCTAACGGCTTGATTAGCAATCGTCCGAGTGTCGTTCAGCGTTTTTATCATGTGTGAAGTACTTTCGATATTTTACTAGTCGAAATCGACCAACCAAGCGATTCGCCCGAGACCATCTACTTTTATTTACAAGCGTCAGTTTTACAACCGGTTTTGGTTGGAAAACGACGATCCAATCACGGCCTAATATCATGAGTTGGTCGAAAGATCATATGGTTTCACGTCTAACCTACCCGACTTGTCGTATAGGCTCTGAATGAAACATAAGACGATAAACTTCTTAAGCACGGAAACAACAGAAGAGGATGATCTTCTTAACAAGCAAATCCCTGGCATTAGATCGACATGCAAAACAATACGAAGCATTATTCTCAGGAGGCACAGTGAACAGCTCATGATGCCGCATGCCACAACATTCCAAGCTCAACTTTGCAATCAAACACAAGGCCTGGCATTACATAGACAATATTCAGAACAAATTCTTAACACAGGAATATCTCAGCAGAGTAACTATTTACTTCTAAACTGAACACAGGAATAGGAAAAAACAATCGAAGCTGCTCACAGCAAGGGCGTCCAACTCAAAAATATCAAATGCATGTCTTCTGGCTAACATCAATGAGCAAATTTTGACAAGGTTTTCCAATTCCAATATATTAAACTAACATCTTCTTGCTAACATCAATGATTAAACTTTGACAAGCTTTTCCCATTCAAAATATGTAATGCCTATGATCGTGGAGTCCTGTCGTAGCTTCTTACTTGTTTGGGCACTTTTTGCCCAGTGCACTTCCCGTGTTGTAGAATTGCCAATGCTTTCTGCAAACTAGTCATGTCACCAGCGTCTAATAATACTCTGTAAAGCTTCTCGGTCATTCCTTCTGTAATGTAGCGCAAATAGTGACTGCTTCTTTCTACAAAGTGGAACGACCAACTGGAACCAGTAATGCAACAGTTTGCCTTGGACACATTGGCTCCTTTTGTGCAGTTCAACTAAAATTGAAGTCGGAATAAAACCGAGCTTTAATTTTGATATCCCTGTAAGTAACAATAGGTATAAGGGAAACAATTAGTAAGAAATAACGGTTGATGACTTGTACTCCCAGAAGAAAAGCATCTACTGATCTACCTTATCTTAATGGGAAACAAAGCAGGAGAGTAGCAATTCTCCATCAGTGTGATTCATTCATATTGACTGAGACATCTACTATATAATTAAGACAAGAGGCAAACAAGCCATTATATTGATCCACATAGATTAAATTATCTTGACCACTAATTTTAGATATCAAGGGCCGAGATTAAAAGATATGAACGTTACATACAAATATTGTTATATGGAAACAATTGGACCTGTCACGTACAAAAATAAAGTTTTGTACATCTAATGTTTGTCACGTACATGGTTTTGTGATGAAAAGTGCAACCACACCGTGCATAAGGAGGACACTAATGCCAACATCATGTACGTGCTACACTAAAAAGAGAAAACACCAGGCACGTGTTCTGTACATGGAAAAAGGGAACAGCCAATTCCTGTTTTGATTCATTTTCTCTTTTGCAGTACAAGAGGAGAAAAGAGGCACGTTACACATACCAAATAATCTCACGTACGTGCTTTCAGGAAAAAAACAATCTCATGTCCATACGTGACTAGAGAAAAGTCATAAAATAGAAAAAAAAAGAATAATGAGAGAATAGGAAACAAAAAAGACATAGGCACTATTTTAAAAAAAAACATAGGCACTACCTCAAAAAAAGGCACGCTACACATGACTAGAGGAAAGACTTAAAAAACATAGCAAAAGGAAAGCAGTCCGGTTTGTACATAAAGACAATTACCCCAATAAAATTAATGTATTATTGTAAGATACGGTCACATGAAGCAACCTGTCAAAAAAAATCAGACGCATTTTTGATCCATATAATTGCATATGCTAATATCGCTGATGATTTCAGCAAAAAAGAAATCACCGGGCAGCAAAAAAAGTTGCATTTGAAAATAAAACCACGATTCTAAAATAACATATGAAATAGTATTTGAAATAAGACCAAAATTAATCAGATTGTGCATATATAAATCAATAGAGGCACACTTCTTAGTGGGTGGATGTATTAAAGAACAACTTAATGTTGAAAAGAAATGCGTAATAAATTAAAATGAAATATGTTTTTTTATTTATATGACCTCCATATAGAGTCCAAAATATAATTATACAAAGTACAAAAGTGCCTAATGTTGCTAGATTTATATGTGGATCTGAATCTAAAACTGAATGTAAAATGTGAGTAGAATAACAATTTTTAAAATATAATTTATTGGGTGCCTAATATTTGTACAGGAAAACAATTACCCTACTAAAACTAATGTATTAGTGCCAGAAACGGCCTCATGCAGGAAGCTCTCAAAAATAAATCAAGCACTTTTTTATACATCTAATTGCGTTTGCTAACATCACTCATGATATCAGCCAATAAAAAATCTCCGGGCAGCAAAGCAGTTTTACATTTAACATGAAACCACGTGTCTGAAATATCATAAAAAATATATTTGAACTAACACTAGAATGAATTAGCTATGCATATAAATCAATAGAGATACAACTCTTATTTGTTGGATGTATAAGAACACAACTAAATGTTGTTAAAAAATTAGTATAAATGAAAATGAAATAAATTCTTATTTATTTATATGACTTCCATATGAAGTCAAAAATATAATTCTATAATGTCCAAAAGTTCCTAATGATGTTAATTTATATATAATCTGAACCTAAAACTGGAATGTAAAATAGAATAACAATTTTGAAAATTGATAGTATGCAATATGTAGTGAGGGTATAAAATGTTAGCATAAGAATCATCATGAATCAATTGTTTGGATGTACAAAGGTATCTTGATTCTGTTGTAGGAAAAGTGGTTAATGAGGGTACATTAGAGATGAGTGGCGCAATCATTAATCAGTTCGCCCTAGCAAACTACATAACGGTGACAAGCAACAAGAGAAGTTGCCGGCTGAGAAGAATTGCATTTTTAAAGGACCGCATATATATATCATATGAAAGGTAATCTGGGTGAAAAAAACATAGCTATACCAATGCTAACATATTACGTGCACAAGAGTGCATATTATATGAAAAATGCAAATGATTTTGTGGGTACAATGACAAAGATTCACTGAAATAAATTATTTCAAGTGAAAAATGTCATATTGATTGCGTTTAACAATATGTGTACCCTACATAAGGCAAACTATATATTTTTTAACACGGTATAGACGCAGACGCTCATACATACACACATACACTCACCTCTAAGAAAGCGCATACATACACACCCTATCCCTATGAGCACCTCTGAAAGATTGAGCCGGCATATCATCTTGGGATTGACGAAGTCGCCACAGGCGCGTTCATAGTGGATGAGAACGTCACCTCCCATTGAACGCACATCATCAAAAGGCTTGAAATAAATCCAGAAAAATACGAGCGCCAGTGTAAATATAGGACTTGAACTCTGGTGAGCTCAGGATACCACTGTCCTCCTAGCAATCCAATCACAGGCTGGTTCACATAAGGCAAACTATATCGAAAGCGAGTGAAATTCTGTCTAGGCAACTTTTGATGTATCTACATACAACAATAGTTACATTGTCTTAGACGGTTAAGAAAATGATAAAATTAGTAAGGTGACCATGTGCGGAAGCATACGTGCATGTATCTAAGACTAATCTTGCATCAATAAATTAAATTATTAAAATAAGGGACAAATAATCCATCACATTTATCCATATAGGTTAATTAAATTATCTAGACCATCAAATTTGGATACTAAGGGCTGATATTTGAAGATATGACATATCAACAAAACACTTTTTATGTATTTTTTGCATGTACCATGGAGAATTTCCGTAAGTTTTGATATTAGTGTTGGATAAGACTCTTGCTTGGATAAAGAATGCATCTCCATATTATGCATAAGAAATAGTATGAGGAACCTTTGTTTGAAAGTTCTCAAGATATACATTTTTGATACTATACTTTTATGTCAATTTTTCTTTTTTTCAATTGTATATTAGTACTAATATATCACTAACATGGACAAACATTAAAATTAATATAAAATTTAAAATTATATGTTAAATCTAGCCGCCCAATCGTGCATGCCATCCATTTATGCTCCATCGATTTTAATTAGAACGGTTAAGATTAAGAGATAAAAAAGTTACATAAAACATTAGTCATGTACAAAGGAGTCTCCTGGCATGACACGATTTTTGCGGCAAGAGACAATAACTAATATAACTGTAAAATGAGAGTGAGCGGTACAATACAAAGTTGTTCCAAACTCACATGCATGATCAATTTGAACATTCACAAAACATATTTTCGATTGGAGATATTTTTGTAAAAACAAACAAAAAATTACATTTATGTATAACCCACCTTTTTATGGCCCACCATGCAAAAGAACTCTTCATGTGCAACTAATAAGTTTCGATAATGTAAATTTTCAAAAATCAAGAAATATTTGAAAAGACAAATATGGCTGCAAGATAAAGGAAATATAGATAAAAATCTAGCCACGCAAATGCGCGGGTAACACCGCTAGTTATCTTAACAATGCCTTGTTTCAACATGTATAAAGAACGACAAAGCAGAAAAGTACCATTCCTAAAACTATGCAACTGATTCATTTTAACAAAGAAATTATCTTAACAATACCTTGATTAAACATGTAGAAAGAACTACAAAGCAGGATAGTACCATTCCTAACAAGTGTTGCAGTTTTGAACTAAGATTCAGTAGTTAATTAATTTTGAGAGTGGCGTTGCTTAATTTTACCAGCGGCATTAGATTAACGAAAAGCATAAACAGTTCCAGGGGAGAGTGGGCGCAACAACAATAAGTGCTTCCATCTACTTATAAAGGGGATGATGCAGAGTTTGTTGTAACAAAGCAACAAGCATCATGTCTGGGTTGGTCCCATTTTTGTTCACTACTTAATAGGAAAAGACAGCAATACAATAGCTTCAATTCAACATTTATTTAAAAAAGTACCAATACAAGTAGCACAACATCTTAAAGCACACTGCACAATCATGTGGATGAAGGCCTGTACTGACCTTTCATGAGAACACCAGGATAAAATATGAATCTGCCAACATGAATAGGAAATCCAATCTCGTTTTGTGCAGTTGCACTGAAATCAAGCAAAGTGTTTCGCGTAGCGAAGCAAAATGTCGCAATAGCAACAAGTTGAATAGATATCCCTGTTTAAACAGAGGCAAAAAAGTAATCAATTACTGGCTAATAAAGGAGGATGAAACATGCGGGCACAAAAATGGTAATCCCGCCAATCCCTAACAAGTGTTGCAGTTTTGAAATAAGATTCAGTAGTTAATTCTGAGAGTGGCATCAATTACTGGCTTATAAAGGGGGTGATGCTGAATTTGTTGTAACAAAGCGACAAGCATCATGTCCGGGTTGGTCCCATTTTTGTTCACTACTTAATGGGAAAAGACAGCAATACAATAGCTTCAATTCAACATTTATATAAAACAGTACCAAAACAAGTAGCACAACATCTCAAAGCACACTTCACATCATGTGGATGAGACCAAGATTTGAAGCAACTCGCCACGAAGACTGGAAACAAATCTCGCTCTCCTTTTGTGTAGTTCCACCAAAATTAAGCAAAGTCACCAGTGTGACATTCAAGTTGAACTGCACAAAACACTCTTAAAACATAAGTGTTTCGAGTAGTGAAGCAAAATGTCGCAATAGCAACAAGTTGAATCAATACACCTGTTTTAACAGAGGCAAAAAAGGAAACAATTACTTGCCGATAAAGGAGGATGAAACAAACGGTGACAGAAAGAAGCATCTAACTTATCTTGGATGGAAAACAAAGTAGGATAGTAGCATTTCTAAAAAGGTTGCATTGATTCATATTAACATAGACATTCTCTTGAAACAACATTCGTTAAAAAATATAATTTACTTTTAACAATGGCATTGCTTCAATTTTCCGGCGGCATTCTTAGATTAACAACAGCAAAATAGCTGTATGGGACATGCCAGCACCATATGCGTCCACACGTATAAATGGGTGATGCAGAGTATGTAGCCAAGTAGCATATATGCGTTGGTCCCACATTTGTTCTCTTTGAACCTTTTTCCTATATGAGGGCAGCAAATCTAGTCCTGCACAAACTACCCGATGTTGGAAATATGCCCTAGAGGCAATAATAAAATGGTTATTATTATATTTCCTTGTTCATGATAATTGTCTAACGTTCATGCTGTAATTGTGTTATCCAGAAATCGTAATACATGTGTGAATGCATAGACCACAACATGTCCCTAGTGAGCCTCTAGCTGACTAGCTCGTTGATCAATGGATGGTTACGGTTTCCTGACCATGGACATTGGATGTCACTGATAACGGGATCACATCATTGGGAGAATGATGTGATGGACAAGACCCAATCCTAAGCATAGCACAAGATCGTGTAGTTCGTTTGCTAGAGCTTTTCTAATGTCAAGTATCATTTCCTTGGACCATGAGATCGTGTAACTCCCGGATATCGTTGGAGTGCTTTGGGTGTACCAAACATAACATCGTAACTGGGTGGCTATAAAGGTACACTACAGGAATCTCCGAAAGTGTTTGTTGGGTTGGCACGGATAGAGACTGGGATTTGTCCCTCCGTATGACGGAGAGTATCTCTGGACCCACTTGGTAATGCATCATCATAATGAGCTCAATGTGACCAAGTGGTTGGTCACGGGATCATGCATTACGGTACGAGTAAAGTGACTTGCCGGTAACGAGATTGAACGAGGTATTGGGATACCGACGATCGAATCTCGGGCAAGTAACGTACCGATTGACAAAAGGAATTATATACGGGATTGCTTGAATCCTTGACATCGTGGTTCATCCAATGAGATCATCGTGGAACATGTGGGAGCCAACATGGGTATCCAGATCCCGCTGTTGGTTATTGGCCGGAGAGCTGTCTCGATCATGTCTGCATGATTCCCGAACCCGTAGGGTCTACACACTTAAGGTTCGGTGATGCTACGGTTATTAGGAAGACTTGTAAGTGATTACTGAATGTTGTTCGGAGTCCCGGATGAGATCCCGGACGTCACGAGGAGTTCCGGAATGGTTCGGAGGTGAAGATTTATATATGGGAAGTTGTCATACAGTAACCGGAAAAGTTCGGGGGCATATCGGTATTGTACCGGGGCCACCGGAGGGGTTCCGGGGGTCCACCGGGAGGGGCCACCTCTCTAGGAGGGCCTCATGGGCCGTAGTGGGCAGGGAACCAGCCCCTGGAGGGCTGGGTGCATCCCCCCTTGGTCCCATGTGCCTAGGGTTTGGGGGGGGGGGACCCTAGAGGGGGCGCCCCCTTGCTTGGGGGGCAAGCCCCCTCCCCTTGGCCGCCCCCCTCTAGATCTCATCTAGAGGGGGCCGGCCCCCTTCCCCTATAAATAGAGGGGCGAGGGGAGGGCTGCATACCACATCCAAGGCGCAGCCCCTCCCCTCCCCAACACCTCTCCTCCTCCGATTAAGTGCTTGGCAAAGCCCTGTCGGAGTACGACCACTCCATCACCACCACGTCGTCGTGCTGCTGTTGGAGCTTTCTTCCTCAACCTCTCCTTCCCCCTTACTGGATCAAGAAGGAGGAGACATCACCGCTCCGTACGTGTGTTGAACACTAGGTGCCGTACGTTCGGCGCTAGGATCATCGGTGATTTGGATCACGACGAGTATGACTCCTTCAACCCCGTTCTCTTGAACGCATCCGCTCACGATCTACAAGGGTATGTAGATGCACTCTTCTCTCTTGTTGCTAGAAGACTCCATAGATTGATCCTGGTGATGCATAGAAAAAAACTTATTTTCTGCAACGATCCATAACAGTGGCATCATGAGCTAGGTCTATGCGCAGTTTCTATGCGCGAGTAGAACACAAGATTGTCAATTTACTTGCCACTACTAGTCTTGTCTTGTTTCGGCGGCATTGTGGGATGAAGCGGCCCGGACTGACCTTACACGTACGCTTACGTGAGACAGGTTCCACTGACTGACATGCACTAGTTGCATAAGGTGGCTAGCGGGTGTCTGTCTCTCCCACTTTAGTCGGATCGGATTCGATGAAAAGGGTCCTTATGAAGGGTAAATAGAAATTGGCATATCACGTTGTGGTTTTAGCGTAGGTAAGAAATGTTCTTGCTAGAACCCTATAGTAGCCACGTAAAAACATGCAACAACAATTAGAGGACGCCTAACTTGTTTTTGCAGCATATGCCTTGTGATGTGATATGGCCAAAAGGATGTGATGAATGAAATATATGTGATGTATGAGATTGATCATGTTCTTGTAATCGGAATCACGACTTGCATGTCGATGAGTATGACAACCGGTAGGAGCCATAGGAGTTGTCTTTATTTATTGTATGACCTGCGTGTCATTGAATAACGCCATGTAATTACTTTACTTTATTGCTAAACCGTTAGCCATAGTAGTAGAAGTAATTCGTTGGCGTGACAACTTCATGAAGACACGATGATGGAGATCATGATGATGGAGATCATGGTGGCATGCCGGTGACGATGATGATCATGGCGCCCCGAAGATGGAGATCAAAAGGAGCAAAATGATATTGGCCATATCATGTCACTATTTGATTGCATGTAATGTTTATCATGTTTTACATCTTATTTGCTTAGAACGACGGTAGCACAAATAAGATGATCCCACATAATAATTTCAAGAAAGTGTTCCCCCTAACAGTGCACCGTTGCGAAAGTTCGTTGTCTCGAAGCACCACGTGATGATCGGGTGTGATAGATTCTAACATTCACATACAACGGGTGTAAGCCAGATTTACACATGCAAAACACTTAGGTTGACTTGACGAGCCTAGCATGTACAGACATGGCCTCGGAACACAAGAGACCAAAAGGTCGAACATGAGTCGTATCGAAGATACGATCAACATGAAGATGTTCACCGATGATGACTAGTCCGTCTCACGTGAAGATCGGACACGACCTAGTTAACTCGGATCATGTATCACTTAGATGACTAGAGGGATGTCTATCTGAGTGGGAGTTCATTATATAATTTGATTAGATGAACTTAATTATCATGAACTTAGTCTAAAATCTTTGCAAGATGTCTTGTAGATCAAAAGGCCCACACTAATGTTGCCCTCAACTTCAACGCGTTCCTAGAGAAAACCAAGCTGAAAGACGATGGCAGCAACTATACGGACTGGGTCCGGAACTTGAGGATCATCCTCATAGCTACCAAGAAAGCATATGTCCTAGATGCACCACTAGGTGAAGCACCCGTTTTCCCAGAAACTCAAGACGTTATGAATGCCTGGCAGTCGCGTAGTGATGATTACTGCCTGGTTCCGTGCGGCATGCTTTACAGCTTAGAACTGGGGCTCCAAAAGCGTTTTGAGCAGCACGGAGCATATGAAATGTTCCAAGAGCTAAAAATGGTTTTCCAAGCTCATGCTCGGGTCGAGAGATATGAAGTCTTCGACAAGTTCTACCATTGTAAGATGGAGGAGAATGGTTCTGTCAGCGAGCACATACTCAAGATGTCTGGGTTGCACCACCGCTTGTCTCAGCTGGGAGTTAATCTCCCGGATGACGCGGTCATTGACAGAATCCTCCAGTCGCTCCCACCTAGCTACAAGAGATTTGTGATGAACTACAATATGCATGGGATGGTGAAAACCATTCCTGAGGTATTTTCAATGCTGAGATCAGCGGAGGTGAAGATCAAAAAGGAACATCAAGTGTTGATGGTCAATAAAACCACTAGTTTCAAGAAAGGCAAGGGTAAGAAGAACTTCAAGAAGGACGGCAAGGGAGTTGCCGCGCCTGGTAAGCCAGTTGCCGGGAAGAAGCCAAAACATGGACCCAAACCTGAGACTAAGTGCTTTTATTGCAAGGGAAGCGGGAACTGGAAGCGGAACTGCCCCAAGTACTTAGCGGACAAGAAGGCCGGCAACACCAAAGGTATATGTGATATACATGTAATTGATGGGTACCTTACCAGTACTCGTAGTAGCTCCTGGGTATTTGATACCGATGCGCTTGCTCATATTTGTAACTCAAAACAGGAGCTGCGGAATAAGCGGAGACTGGCGAAGGACGAGGTGACGATGCGCGTCGGGAATGGTTCCAAGGTCGATGTGATCGCCGTCGGCACGCTACCTCTACATTTACCTACGTGATTAGTTTTAAACCTCAATAATTCTTATTTAGTGCCAGCTTTGAGCATGAACATTGTATCTGGATCTCGTTTAATACGAGATGGCTACTCATTTAAATCCGAGAATAATGGTTGTTCTATTTATATGAGAGATATGTTTTATGGTCATGCCCCGCTGGTCAATGGTTTATTCTTAAATTAATGAATCTCGAACGTGATGTTACACATATTCATAGTGTGAATACCAAAATATGTAAGGTTGATAATGATACTCCCACATACTTGTGGCACTGCCGCCTTGGTCACATTGGTGTCAAACGCATGAACAAGCTACATGCTGATGGACTTTTAGAGTCTCTTGATTAGAATCATTTGACACGTGCAAACCATGCCTCATGGGCAAAATGACCAAGACTCCATTCTTCAGAACAATGGAGCGAGCAACCAACTTATTGGAAATCATACATACTGATGTGTGCGGTCCAATGATCGTTGAGGCTCGCGGAGGCTATCGTTATGTTCTCACTCTCACTGACGACTTAAGTAGATATGGGTATGTCTACTTGATGAAACACAAGTCTGAGACCTTTGAAAAGTTCAAGGAATTTCAGAATGAGGTAGAGAATCAACGTGACCGAAAAATAAAGTTCTTACGATCAGATCGTGGGCGAGAATATTTAAGTCAGGAATTTGGTACGCACTTAAGGAAATGTGGAATCGTTTCACAACTCACGCCACCTGGAACACCTCAGCGTAACGGTGTGTCCGAACATCGTAATCGCACTCTGTTGGATATGGTGCGATTTATGATGTCACTCAATGATATACCGCTATCATTTTGGGGATACGCTCTAGAGACAGCTACATTCACTTTAAATAGGGCACCGTCTAAATCCGTTGATACGACACCGTATGGACTATGGTTTGGGAAGAAACCTAAGCTGTCGTTTCTAAAAGTTTGGGGATGCGATGCTTATGTCAAGAAACTTCAACCTGAAAAGCTCGAACCCAAGTCGGGAAAATGCGTCTTCATAGGATACCCTAAGGAAACCATTGGGTATACCTTCTACCTTAGGTCTGAAGGCAAGACCTTTGTTGCCAAGAATGGGTCCTTTCTGGGGAAAGAGTTTCTCTCGAAAGAAATAAGTGGGAGGAAAGTAGAACTCGATGAAGTACTACCTCTTGAACCGGAAAGTAGCGTAGCTCAGGAAGATGTTCCTGTGGTGCCTGCACCGACTAGAGAGGAAGTTAAAGATGATGATCAAGGTACTTCGGATCAAGTTGCTACTGAACTTCGTAGGTCCGCAAGGACACGTTCCACACCAGAATGGTATGGCAACCCTGTCCTAGAAATCATGTTGTTGGACAACGGCGAACCTTCGAACTATGAAGAAGTGATGGCGGGCCCATATTCCAACAAATGGCTAGAAGCCATGCAATCCGAGATAGGAACCATGTATGAAAACAAAGTGTGAGCTTTGACAGACTTGCCCAATGATCGGGGAGCGATAGAAAATAAATGGATCTTTAAGAAGAAGACGGACGCGGATGGTAATGTTACCATCTATAAAGCTCGACTTGTCGCTAAGGGTTATCGAAAAGTTCAAGGGGTTGACTACGATGAGACCTTCTCACCCGTAGCAAAGCTGAAGTCCGTCGGAATCATGTTAGCAATTGCCGCATTCTACGATTATGAGATATGGCAAATGGATGTCAAAACGGCATTCCTTAGCGGCTTCCTTAAGGAAGAATTGTATATGATGCAGCCGGAAGGTTTTGTCGATCCTAAGAATGCTAACAAGGTGTGCAAGCTCCAGCGCTCCATCTATGGGCTGGTGCAAGCATCTCGGAGTTGGAACATTCGCTTTGATGAAATGATCAAAGCATTTGGGTTTATGCAGACCTATGGAGAAGCCTGAGTTTACAAGAAAGTGAGTGGGAGCTCTGTAGCATTTCTCATATTATATGTAGATGACATACTTTTCATGGGAAATGATATAGAACTTTTGGACAACATTAAGGCCTACTTGAATAAGTGTTTTTCAATGAAGGACCTTGGAGAAGCTGCTTACATATTAGGCATCAAGATCTATAGAGATAGATCGAGACGCCTCATAGGTCTTTCACAAAGCACATACCTTGATAAGATATTGAAGAAGTTCAATATGGATCAGTCCAAGAAGGGGTTCTTGCCTGTGTTGCAAGGTGTGAAATTGAGCTCGGCTCAATGCCCGACCATGGCAGAAGATAGAGAAAAGATGAGTGTCATCCCCTATGCCTCGGCCATAGGGTCTATTATGTATGCCATGCTGTGTACCAGACCTGATGTAAACCTTGCCGTAAGTTTGGTAGGAAGGTACCAAAGAAATCCCGGCATGGAACACTAGACAGCGGTCAAGAATATCCTGAAGTACCTGAAAAGGACTAAGGATATGTTTCTCATTTATGGAGGTGACGAAGATCTCTTTGTAAAGGGTTACATCGACGCTAGCTTCGACACAGATCTGGATGACTCCAAGTCACAAACCGGATTCGTGTATATTTTGAATGGTGGGGTAGTAAGCTGGTGCAGTTGCAAGCAAAGCATAGTGGCAGGATCTATATGTGAAGCGGAATACATGGCAGCCTCTGAGGCAGCACATGAAGCAATCTGGATGAAGGAGTTCATTACCGACCTAGGAGTTATTCCCAATGCGTCGGACCCGATGACTCTCTTCTGTGACAACACTGGAGCCATTGCCCTTGCCAAGAAGACCAAGCACATCAAGCATCGCTTCAACTCCATTCGTGAAAATGTTCAAGATGGAGACATAGATATTTGCAAAGTACATACGGATCTGAATGTCGCAGATCCGTTGACTAAACCTCTTCCGCGAGCAAAACATGATCAACACCAGAACTCTATGGGTGTTCGATTCATCACAATGTAACTAGATTATTGACTCTAGTGCAAGTGGGAGACTGTTGGAAATATGCCCTACAGGCAATAATAAAATGGTTATTATTATATTTCCTTGTTCATGATAATTGTCTATCGTTCATGCTGTAATTGTATTATCCGGAAATCGTAATACATGTGTGAATGCATAGACCACAACATGTCCCTAGTGAGCCTCAAATTGACTAGCTCGTTGATCAATGGATGGTTACGGTTTCCTGACCATGGACACTGGATGTCACCGATAACGGGATCACATCATTGGGAGAATGATGTGATGGATAAGACCCAATCCTAAGCATAGCACAAGATCGTGTAGTTCGTTTGCTAGAGCTTTTCTAATGTCAAGTATCATTTCCTTAGACCATGAGATCGTGTAACTCCCGGATATCGTAGGAGTGCTTTGGGTGTACCAAACGTCACAACGTAACTGGGTGGCTATAAAGGTATACTACAGGTATCTCCAAAAGTGTCTGTTGGGTTGGCACGGATCGAGACTGGGATTTGTCACTCCGTATGACGGAGAGGTATCTCTGGGCCCACTCGGTAATGCATCATCATAATGAGCTGAATGTGACCAAGTGTTTGGTCACGGGATCATGCATTACGGTACGAGTAAAGTGACTTGCCGGTAACGAGATTGAACGAGGTATTGGGATACCGACGATCGAATCTCGGGAAAGTAACGTACCGATTGACAAAAGGAATTGTATACGGGATTACTTGAATCCTTGACATCATGGTTCATCCGATGAGATCATCGTGGAACATGTGGGAGCCAACATGGGTATCCAGATCCCGCTGTTGGTTATTGGCCGGAGAGCTGTCTCGGTCATGTCTGCATGATTCCCGAACCCGTAGGGTCTACACACTTAAGGTTCGGTGACGCTAGGGTTATTAGGAAGACTTGTAAGTGATTACCTAATGTTGTTCGGAGTCCCTGATGAGATCCCGGACGTCACGAGGAGTTCCGGAATGTTCCGGTGGTGAAGATTTACATATGGGAAGTTGTCATACGGTCACCTGAAAAGTTCGGGGGCATATCTGTATTGTACCAGGGCCACCGGAGGGGTTCCAGGGGTCCACCGGGAGGGGCCACATCTCTCAAAGGGCCTCATGGGCCGTAGTGGGCAGGGAACCAACCCCTGGAGGGCAGGTCGCATCCCCCCCTTGGCCCATGCGCCTAGGGTTGGGGGTGAACCCTAGAGGGGGCGCCTCCCTTGCTTGGGGGGCAAGCCCCCTCCCCTTGGCCGCCGCCCCCCTCTAGATCTCATCTAGAGGGGGCCGGTGAAGGAAATATGCCCTAGAGGCAATAATAAAGTTATTATTTATTTCCTTATTTCATGATAAATGTTTATTATTTATGCTAGAATTGTATTAACCGGAAACATAATACATGTGTGAATACATAGACAAACATAGTGTCACTAGTATGCCTCTACTTGACTAGCTCGTTTATCAAAGATAGTTATGTTTCCTAGCCATGGACAAAAGAGTTGTCATTTGATTAACGGGATCACATCATTAGGAGAATGATGTGATTGACTTGACCCATTCCGTTAGCTTAGCACTTGATCGTTTAGTATGTTGCTATTGCTTTCTTCATGACTTATACATGTTCCTGTAACTATGAGATTATGCAACTCCCGTTTACCGGAGGAACACTTTGGGTACTACCAAACGTCACAACGTAACTGGGTGATTATAAAGGAGTACTACAGGTGTCTCCGAAGGTACATGTTGAGTTGGCGTATTTCGAGATTAGGTTTTGTCACTCCGATTGTCGGAGAGGTATCTCTGGGCCCTCTCGGTAATGCACTTCACTATAAGCCTTGCAAGCAATGTGACCAATGAGTTGGTTACAGGATGATGCATTATGTAACGAGTAAAAAGACTTGCCGGTAACGAGATTGAACTAGGTATTGGATACCGACGATCAAATCTCGGGCAAGTAACATACCAATGACGACAAAGGGAACAACGTATGTTGTTATGCGGTTTGACCGATAAAGATCTTCGTAGAATATGTGGGAGCCAATATGGGCATCCAGGTCCCGCTATTGGTTATTGACCGGAAACGTGTTTCGGTCATGTCTACATAGTTCTCGAACCCGTAGGGTCCGCACGCTTAAGGTTTCGATGACAGTTATATTATGAGTTTATGAGTTTTGATGTACCGAAGGAGTTCGGAGTCCCGGATGAGATCGGGGACATGACGAGGAGTCTCGAAATGGTCGAGACATAAAGATCGATATATTGGATGACTATATTCGGAGTTCGGAAAGGTTCCGAGTGATTCGGGTATTTTTCGGAGTACCGGAGAGTTACGGGAATTCGCTGGGGAGTATATGGGCCTTATTGGGCCATACGGGAATAGAGGAAAGAGGCCGAAAGGAAGGAGGCGCGCAGCCCCCCTCCGGTCCGAATTGGACAAGGGGTGCGGCCCCCTTTTCCTTCCTCCTCTCCCCCTCTTTCCCCCTTCTCCTACTCCAACAAGGAAGGAGGGAGTCCTACTCCCGGTGGGAGTAGGACTCCCCTTGGCGCGCCTCCTCCTAGGCCGGCCGCCCCTCCCCCTTGCTCCTTTATATACGGGGGCAGGGGGCACCCCATGACACACAAGTTGATCTACGGATCGTTCCTTAGCCGTGTGCGGTGCCCCCCTCCACCATATTCCACCTCGGTCATATCGTCGCGGAGTTTAGGCGAAGCCCTGCGCCGGTAGAACATCATCATCGTCACCACGCCGTCGTGCTGACGGAACTCATCTCCGGAGCTCGGCTGGATCGGAGGCCGGAGATCGTCATCGAGCTGAACGTGTGCTGAACTCGGAGGCTCCGTACGTTCGGTGCTTGGATCAGTCGGATCGTGAAGACGTACGACTACATCAACCGCGTTGTGCTAACGCTTCCGCTTACGGTCTACGAGGGTACGTGGACGAACACTCTCCCCTCTCGTTGCTATGCCATCACCATGATCTTGCGTGTGCGTAGGAATTTTTTTGAAATTACTATGTTCCCCAACAGTGGCATCCGAGCCTAGGTTTTATGCGTTGATGTTATATGCACGAGTAGAACACAAGCGAGTTGTGGGCGATACAAGTCATACTGCTTACCAGCATGTCATACTTTGGTTCGGCGGTATTGTTGGATGAAGCGGCCCGGACCGACATTACGCGTACGCTTACGCGAGACTGGTTCTACCGACGTGCTTTGCACACAGGTGGCTGGCGGGTGTCAGTTTCTCCAACTTTAGTTGAACCGAGTGTGGCTACGCCCGGTCCTTGCGAAGGTTAAAACAGCACCAACTTGACGAACTATCATTGTGGTTTTTGATGCGTAGGTAAGAACGGTTCTTGCTCAGCCCGTAGCAGCCACGTAAAACTTGCAACAACAAAGTAGAGGACGTCTAACTTGTTTTTGCAGGGCATGTTGTGATTTGATATGGTCAAGACGTGATGAGATATAAGTTGTTGTATGAGATGATCATGTTTTGTTGAAATTATCGGCAACTGGCAGAAGCCCTATGGTTGTCTCTTTGTTGCATAAGATGCAAGTGCCAAATAATTGCTTTACTTTATCGCTATGCGATAGCAATAGTTGCAAGAGCAATAGTTGACAAGATGACCATGTGATGACACATTGATATAGATCAAGATGATTAAGATCATGGTGTCGTGCCAGTGACGATAGAGATCATGACAGTACTTTGGAGATGGAGATCAAAGGCGCAAGATGATCATGGCCATATCATGTCACATATTTTGATTGCATATGATGTTTATCTGTTTTACATCTTATTCTGTTTTGTTTGACGGTAGCATTTTAAGATGATCTCTCACTAAAATTATCAAGAAGTGTTCTCCCTGAGTATGCACCGTTGCCAAAGTTCGTCGTGCCCAGACACCACGTGATGATCGGGTGTGATAAGCTCTACGTCCATCTACAACGGGTGCAAGCCAGTTTTGCACACGCAGAATACTCAGGTTAAACTTGACGAGCCTAGCATATGCAGATATGGCCTCGGAACACGGAGACCGAAAGGTCGAGCGTGAATCATATAGTAGATATGATCAACATAGTGATGTTCACCATTGAAAACTACTCCATCTCACGTGATGATCGGTTATGGTTTAGTTGATTTGGATCACGTGATCACTTAGATGACTAGAGAAATGTCTGTCTAAGTGGGAGTTCTTAAGTAATATGATTAATTGAACTTAAATTTATCATGAACTTAGTCCTGGTAGTATTTTGCAAATTATCTTGTAGATCAATAGCTTGCGTTGTTGCTTTCATATGTTTATTTTGATATGTTCGTAGAGAAAATTGTGTTGAAAAATGTTAGTAGCAATGATGCGGATTCGATCCGTGATCTGAGGTTTATCCTCATTGCTGCACAGAAGAATTATGTCCTTAATGCACCGCTAGGTGACAGACCTATTGCAGGAGCAGATGCGGAAGTTATGAACGTCTGGCTAGCTCAAAATAATGACTACTTGATAGTTTAGTGCACCATGCTTAACGGCTTAGAATCGGGACTTCAAAGACGTTTTGAACGTCATGGACCATATGAGATGTTCCAGGAATTGAAGTTAATATTTCCAGCAAATACCCGAGTTGAGAGATATGAAGTCTCCAACAAGTTCTATAGCTAAAAGATGGAGGAGAATCGCTCAACTAGTGAGCATGTACTCAGACTGTCTGGGTACTTCAATCGCTTGAATCAAGTGGGAGTTAATCTTTCAGATAAGATAGTGATTGACAGAATTCTCTAGTCACCATCACTAAGTTACTAGAACTTCGTGATGAACTATAGTATGCAAGGGATGACGAAAACGATTCCCGAGCTCTTCGTGATGTTGAAATCAACGAAGGTAGAAATCAAGAAAGAGCATCAAGTGTTGATGATTGACAAGACCACTAGTTTCAAGAGAAGGGCAAAGGGAAAGAAAGGGAACTTCAAGTGGAAAGACAAGCAAGTTGTCACTCCTGCGAAGAAGCCCAAAACTGGACCATAGCCTGAAACTGAGTGTTTACACTGCAAAGGAAATGGTCACTGGAAGCAGAAATGCCCTGAATATTTGGTGGATAAGAAGGATGGCAAAGTGAACAAGGGTATATTTGATATACAGATTATTGATGTGTGCCTTACTAGTGTTTATAGTAGCCCCTGAGTATTTGATACTTGTTCGGTTGCTAAGATTAGTAACTCGAAACAGGAGTTACAGAATAAACAGAGACTAGTTGAAGGGAAAATGACGATGAGTGTTGGAAGTAGTTCCAAGATTGATATGATCATCATCACACACTCCCTATACTTTCGGGATTAGTGTTAAACCTAAATAAATGTTATTTGGCGTTTGCGTTGAGCATGAATATAATTTGATCGTGTTTATTGCAATACGGTTATTCATTTAAAATCAGAGAATAATTGTTGTTCTGTTTACATGAATAAAACCTTCAATGGTCATACACCCAATGAAAATAGTTTGTTGGATCTCGATCGTAGTGATACACATATTCATAATATTGAGGCCAAAATATGCAAAGTTAATAATGATAGTGCAACTTATTTGTGGCACTACCGTTTGGGTCATATCGGTGTAAAGCGCATCAAGAAACTCCATAAAGATGGATTTTCGGAATCACTTGGTTATGAATCATTTGATGCTTGTGAACCGTGCCTTTTGGGCAAGATGACTAAAACTCCGTTCTTCGGAACAATGGAACGAGCTACTGACTTATTGGAAATAATACATAGTGATGTATGCAGACCAATGAGTATGAAGGCTCGTGGAAAGTATCGTTATTTTCTGACCTTCACAAGATGATTTGAGCAGATATGGGTATATCTACTTGATGAACGTAAGTCTGAAATAGTTGAAAGGTTCAAAGAATTTCAGAGTGAAGTGGAAAAATCATCGTAACAAGAAAATAAAGTTTCTGCGATCTGATCGCGGAGACGAATATTTGAGTTACGAGTTTGGTCTTCAACTAAAACTATGTGAAATAGTTTCACAGTTCACGCCACCTGGAACACCACAACATTATGGTGTGTCCGAACGTCGTAATCGTACTTTATTGGATATGGTGCGATCTATGATGTCTCTTACTGATTTACCAATATTGTTTTGGGGTGATGCATTAGAGACAGCTGCATTCACATTAAAACGGCACCATCTAAATCCGTTGAGACGACAACATATGAACTGTGGTTTAGCAAGAAGCCCAAGTTGTCGTTTCTTAAAGTTTGGGGCTGCGATGCTTATGTGAAAAAGTTTCATCTTGATAAGCTCGAACCCAAATCGGAGAAGTGCGTCTTCATAGAATACCCAAAGGAAATTGTTGGGTACACCTTCTATCACAGATCCGAAGGCAAGATATTCATTGCTAAAAATGGATCCTTTCTAGAGAAGGAGTTTCTCTCGAAAGAAGTGAGTGGGAGGAAAGTAGAGCTTGATAAGGTAATTTGTACCTTCTCCCGAATTGGAAAATAGTTCATCACGGAAATCAGTTCCAGTGATTCCTACACCAATTAGTGAGGAAGCTAATGATGATGATCATGAAACTTCAGATCAAGTTACTACAAAACCTCGTAGGTCTTCCAAAGTACAGTCCGCACCAGAGTAGTACGGTAATACTGTTCTGGAAGTCATGTTACTAGACCATGATGAACCTACGAACTATGAGGAAGCGATGATGAGTCCAGATTCCGCGAAATGGCTTGAGGCCATAAAATCTGAGATATGATCCATGTATGGGAACAAAGTATGGACTTTGATTGACTTGCTCGATGATCAGCAAGCCATGTTAAATAAATGGATCTTCAAGAGGAAGACGGACACTGATAGTAGTGTTACTATCCACTAAGCTCAACTTGTTGCAAAAGGTTTTCAACAAGTTCAAGGGGTTGAATACGATGAGATTTTCTCACTCGTATCGATGCTTAAGTCTGTCCGAATCATGTTATAAATTGCCCCATTTTATGAAATCTTGCAAATGGATGTCAAAACTGCATTCCTTAATGGATTTATTAAAGAAGAGTTGTATATGATGCAACCAGAAGGTTTTGTGAATCCTAAAGATGCTAACAAAGTGTGCAAGCTCCAGCAATCCATCTATGGACTGGTGCAAGCATCTCAGAGTTGGAATATACGCTTTGAGAAGTTGATCAAAGCATATTATTTTATACAGACTTGCGGTGAAGCCTGTATTTACAAGAAAGTGAGTGGGAGCACTACAACATTTCTGATAACTATATGTGAATGACATATTGTTGATCGGAAATAATGTAAAATTATTCTGCAAAGCATGAAAGGATACTTGAATAAGAGTTTTTCAAAGAAAGACCTCGGTGAAGCTGCTTACATATTGAGCATCAAGATCTATTGAGATAGATCAAGACGCTTGATGATATTTTCAATGAGTACATACCTTGGCAAGATTTTGAAATAGTTCAAGATGGAACAGTCAAAGAAAAAGTTCTTGCCTGTAATGCAAAGGTGTGATGTTGAGTAAGACTCAAAGACCCGACCATGGCAGAAAATAGAAAGAGAATGAAAAGTCATTCCCTGTGCCTCAGTCATAGGTTCTATAAAGTATGTTATGCTGTGAACCAGACCTATTGTATACCTTGCTCTGAGTTTGACAAAGGAATACAATTTTGATCTAAGAGTAGATCACTGGACAGCGGTCAAGAATATCCTTAGTGAGGACTAAGGACATGTTTCTCGATTATGGAGGTGATAAAAGAGCCCGTCGTAAAAAGTTACAATGATGCAAGCTTTTTACACCAATCCAGATGACTCTAAGTCTCAATCTGGATATATATTGAAAGTGGGAGCAATTAGCTAGAGTAGCTCCATGCAGAGCATTGTGGACATAGAATATTTGCAAAATACATACGGCTTTGTATGTGACAAACCCGTTGACTAAGCTTCTCTCACGAGCAAAACATGATCACACCTTAGTACTCTTTGGGTGTTAATCACATAGCGATGTGAACTGGATTATTGACTCTAGTAAAACCCTTTGGGTATTGGTCACATAACGATGTGAACTATGGGTGTTAATCACATACAGATGTGAATATTGATGTTAAATCGCATGGCGATGTGAACTAGATTATTGACTCTAGTGCAAGTGGGAGACTGAAGGAAATATGCCCTAGAGGCAATAATAAAGTTATTATTTATTTCCTTATTTCATGATAAATGTTTATTATTCATGCTAGAATTGTATTAACCGGAAACATAATACATGTGTGAATACATAGACAAACATAGTGTCACTAGTATGCCTCTACTTGACTAGCTCGTTTATCAAAGATAGTTATGTTTCCTAGCCATGGACAAAAGAGTTGTCATTTGATTAACGCGATCACATCATTAGGAAAATGATGTGATTGACTTGACCCATTCCGTTAGCTTAGCACTTGATCGTTTAGTATGTTGCTATTGCTTTCTTCATGACTTATACATGTTCCTGTAACTATGAGATTATGCAACTCCCGTTTACCGGAGGAACACTTTGGGTACTACCAAACGTCACAACGTAACTGGGTGATTATAAAGGAGTACTACAGGTGTCTCCGAAGGTACATGTTGAGTTGGCGTATTTCGAGATTAGGTTTTGTCACTCCGATTGTCGGAGAGGTATCTCTGGGCCCTCTCGGTAATGCACATCACTATAAGCCTTGCAAGCAATGTGACCAATGAGTTGGTTACGGGATGATGCATTACGTAACGAGTAAAAAGACTTGCCGGTAACGAGATTGAACTAGGTATTGGATACCGACGATCAAATCTCGGGCAAGTAACATACCAATGACGACAAAGGGAACAACGTATGTTGTTATGCGGTTTGACCGATAAAGATCTTCGTAGAATATGTGGGAGCCAATATGGGCATCCAGGTCCCGCTATTGGTTATTGACCGGAAACGTGTTTCGGTCATGTCTACATAGTTCTCGAACCCGTAGGGTCCGCACGCTTAAGGTTTCGATGACAGTTATATTATGAGTTTATGAGTTTTGATGTACCGAAGGAGTTCGGAGTCCTGGATGAGATCGGGGACATGACGAGGAGTCTCGAAATGGTCGAGACGTAAAGATCGATATATTGGACGACTATATTCGGAGTTCGGAAAGGTTCCGAGTGATTCGGGTATTTTTCGGAGTACCGGAGAGTTACGGGAATTCGCTGGGGAGCATATGGGCCTTATTGGGCCATACGGGAATAGAGGAAAGAGGCCGAAAGGAAGGAGGTGCGCAGCCCCCCTCTGGTCCAAATTGGACAAGGGGTGCGGCCCCCTTTTCCTTCCTCCTCTCCCCCTCTTTCCCCCTTCTCCTACTCCAACAAGGAAGGAGGGAGTCCTACTCCCGGTGGGAGTAGGACTCCCCTTGGCGCGCCTCCTCCTAGGACGGCCGCCCCCTCCCCCTTGCTCCTTTATATACGGGGGCAGGGGGGCACCCCATGACACACAAGTTGATCTACGGATCGTTCCTTAGCCGTGTGCGGTGCCCCCCTCCATCATATTCCACCTCGGTCATATCGTCGCGAAGTTTAGGTGAAGCCCTGCGCCGGTAGAACATCATCATCGTCACCACGCCGTCGTGCTGACGGAACTCATCTCCGGAGCTCGGCTGGATCGGAGGCCGGAGATCAACATCGAGCTGAACGTGTGCTGAACTCGGAGGCTCCGTACGTTCGGTGCTTGGATCAGTCGGATCGTGAAGACGTACGACTACATCAACCGCGTTGTGCTAACGCTTCCGCTTACGGTCTACGAGGGTACGTGGACGAACACTCTCCCCTCTCGTTGCTATGCCATCACCATGATCTTGCGTGTGTGTAGGAATTTTTTTGAAATTACTACGTTCCCCAACAGCCGGCCCCCTTCCCCCTTCCCCTATAAATAGAGGGGCTAGGGGAGGGCTGCACACCACATCCAAGGCGCAGCCTCTCCCCTCCCCAACACCTCTCCTCCTCCGATTAAGTGCTTGGCGAAGCCCTGTCGGAGTACGGCCACTCCATAACCACCACGCCGCCGTGCTGCTACTGGAGCTTTCTTCCTCAACCTCTCCTTCCCCCTTGCTGGATCAAGAAGGAGGAGACGTCACCGCTCCATACGTGTGTTGAACATGGTGGTGCCGTCCGTTCGGCGCTAGGATCATTGGTGATTTGGATCACGACGAGTACGACTCCTTCAACCCCGTTCTCTTGAACGCTTCCGCTCGCGATCTACAAGGGTATGTAGATGCACTCTTCTCTCTCGTTGCTAGATGACTCCATAGATTGATCTTGGTGATGCGTAGAATTTTTTTTAACCCCCTCCCAACCTGTAGAAGTGAGGGTTGGGGGGCGAAAACTACCCCAACCCGCATCCGTGTTCCGGCTGAGCGCGGGAGGGAGTTTTCCCCGTCCCCAACCTCCCGCCCGCGCCCACCCGAGCCGCCGGCCGCCGGCCACCGCCATTCCGGTCGCCCCACGCCTCTCCTCAACGCGCGCGAGGCCGATGCAGCCGCGTCGCAGTCCTCGCCGCCGGATCCGCCATTCCCCGCCGCCTCCCGCCCCGCGCGGCAGCTAGAGGAGCCGCGCGCCCCACGCCCCAGCCCCCCCCCCCCCCGCCCCACGGCCGTCGCGCCCCGCAGCCCCAGGCCTCCAGGCTGCCGCGCTAGAGGCCAGGCGGGCCAGAGGCTGCCGCGTTGCCCCGAGCTCCCCGCAAGTATGCCTCCTTTTCTTTCTTTTTGTTTCATTTTTTCCTTTTTGATTCATTGTTGGCACTCATAATTTATTGTTTGTTGTCTTGTGTAGATGGAGGTGAACACCGGCGACATGGAGTCGTTGTCCGATGATTCCGGTTGGTCGTCATCGGACGATTCGGACATTGATGAGTTGCTATGGTGTCCAAGGACATGGATGAAGACCAATTGATATGGTGGAAGGAAGATGATGATTGTGTGATGTAAACTACTAAACCATGCATCAATGATCTTTATTTCCGTGTTTGTTTGAAGGTTGAATGTGTTTTTCTAGTGAAAATTGTGATATGTCAAATGACAGTTTTAAGGGTTGGGGTTGGGGCAAAGACCAGAACCCTCAAACCCAACCCTTATATAAGGGTTGGGTTTGAGGGTTCTAGTCTTTGTCCCTGTTTTTCAACACTTAAAAGTATAAAAAGTGGCCAATTCTCAACCCTTAAAATTGATTTTAGATTTAAGGGTTTAAGGGCCCTACTAGACATGCTCTAAGCACACAACCTGGCAAGGGCAGCCTTGTCTTTAGATTTTGGTCGGCATATGTGGCTACTTGTCAAGCCAGAGTTCTTGTTTATCCCGGGCGTTGCTACTTAGTTAATATAGTGTGCTCTTCTCAAAAAAAAAAAAAACCGTATGCGCACAGCTGCTCTTTCGATGAATAAAATTACACGTGTTTCTAAAAAAACTGCTCTTCCAATTTCATATAAAAAAAGCTGCTCTCCGATTTGTGTTAAAAAAACTGTTTTTCCGCTCACCAAAAAGAAATTGCTCTTTGGATTATATCCTTATATAAAAAAAGTAGAATGTTGCTCAACCGATATTCCGACGTACATGCACACAGTGGCGGAGCCAGGATTGGGGCAAGCCCCGGGCACAAAATAGTTTTTGCCGCGAGGGAAAAACTTAACGTACATAAGGCTTTTAGTTACCTCAAAAGATACCCATACAAAATAAGGCCCAATCACACTAAAAATTTAGAATTTAAACTCTATGCTTAACGATACAACAAAATGAATAAAAACATAGCAAAAACTACAAAGAACAATACATGATGAAAATGTGTACCGAATCAATGGTTTGCTTCATCTGTGCCTCACATAACCTCATCAACGATGAAAGAAGAGCCAACACCTTCAAGACATGAAAAGCGAAATTTCATAAGAGAAGGCATAAACATCAAGTAAAACAATTATCACTGATAACAATATAAATACTTACCACTTCAACTAGGTAAAAGCCCTTTGCAGACCTATAAGCAATATACCCTAAACAGATGAAAAAAATTCTCTTCATCTTATTTTTCTACAATATGAAATGAAATTAGCAACTACATCAATTTGAGTTCAACAATACCCTAGATATATGACTGGATAGATATACACACACTATTTCAATTAAATTCCAGTTCAACTAAAGATAGATATACACTGATATAAGTAGAACATGATACAAGTGAAAAGCATCAGGGGGAACAGAGAAAACATCAAAGAAAAATACAAGGTGCGGCACCCGGCAGTGAAGCAACCAGCAGGGGATGGCGCGCCCGGGCGAACGATGCACAGGACAGAAGGGCGGCGCCAGGGAGAAGGGGGAAGTGGGGAGGGGGTCGGGGGGTCGGAGGCATCGCCGGCGGCGCGAGCGCTGGACGATGGAGATTTGATCCTGTGCGCGACTCGGCAGCGGCCGCACGAGCGTTGCGTCTCCTTTTTTTCAGCAACAACACTGCGTTCCTCTGCCTCTTTTTTTTACGAAACGTTCATCCGCCTCGTGCGTGCGAGTAGATCGTGGGGTAGCCTTGCCTCGTTCGTGCGTCCGCTTTCACGTTTTTTTAGACAAACTGCAAAGCTTTATTAAGTCGTCACAACGTTTACAGGGATGAAATCAAGATCGTTGGGTTGGCCTAACCAAACATGGCGGCCAACTCCAAGAGATAGAGCGTACTTTGCAAGCTTGTGAGCCTCGACATTCGAGCTCCTAAATTCGTGAACGATATTACAAGTATCAAAACTAGACTTGAGATATAATATTTCATGCACTACTGCACCGTAGCTTCCTTTGAAGTGTTGATGAATATCGCCTACTGCCACCTTGCAGTCCGAAGCGATTTGGATCTTTCTGACATAGAGGTCTTCTGCTAACGCCATTGCCTCCCTGATGGCCAACGTCTCGAGGGTACCTGGGTCTGATAAGTTGGGGAATACCACTGTCGAAGCGCCCAAGAAGAATCCATCCCGGTCTCGACATATCGCTCCGACTGCTCCCTGTGTTCGGCCAACCGCAGCATCAACATTGATTTTTATCAGCCCCACAGGTGGTGCAATCCAGTGAGATGGACGCTGAGAGGGCGCCCTGTCTCCGGCCGACCGTGGATCCTGGAGGGATTTTAGCTCCGCTATGAAGGATTTGACGAATCCGTCGATGGCGAACGGTGTTTGGAAAATGTCCTCATACACGGCCTTTCTCCGTGCTCCCCACAACGCCCATAATGTAACAACAAAAACCAGGAAATCCTCTTGATTCAGGGCTTCATGCATACCAAATATCCATCGCATCGCATTTTCTTCTCTGCATGTACTTAGCTTGTCAAGGACAGTTTCTGAAGAAAGTGCCCAAGTGCTTCTTGAGACCGTGCAGTCCACCAGAGCATGGCGCCAATTATCAACAGCCCCACAGAGGCAACAAGCTCTGGTTGTTGCCATGTTCCGGTGATGGAGGAGAGCGGCCGTAGGTATTGAATGCTTAGCAAGCCTTCATAAGAAAATTTTGATCTTTGAAGGGACTCTGATTCGCCACAGCTCGGACCATCCTTGGTCGCCCATGGATTCAGAAAAGGCCCACTGCTCATAAAGCCATGCCTCCCTACTGATCTTTGTTTGCTGAATCATCCGATAAGCGGATCGCACTGTGAAAATACCCTTCCGATCCTCTGACCATGCCCAGAAATCATCAGTCTATCGTGTGCAGAGAGGTATCTGTAATATGGCTCCCGCATCTATTGGGATGAACACCGAACGGACCAGATCCTCGTTCCAGGTTGCTGTAGTGTGATCTATTAGCTCGGCCACTCTCGTCGGAGGATCAGGAACCAGAGAAGTGACTGGCCTTTTCATACTTGGTCTCGGCAGCCAGTTCTCCTCCCAAATTTGTGTTGTCTCTCCGTCTCCAATTCTACACACCAGGCCCTGTACCATGATGTCTCTTCCATCTAATATAGCGCGCCATATCTGTGATGGGTGTGGTCCCAAAGCTGCACCAAAAATATTTACGTCCGCTTTCATGTAAGACAGGCTATCAAGGCTTTGGGCTTTCTTTCTTTTACTGGGCTGCACCCCGGGCCTGCAGAAAAAGCTATATAATTGTAGTCTGTTAAATTTTGCACGCCCCCGGCCTGGGCCCTGGGTGCCCGGGGCCCAGCTCCGCCCCTGCATGCACACACAAATCGAACGACTCCGGCTTGGTCGAACCAACCTGTGGTTGGTTGGTTAGAGGGACTGAGCCCACCAGGGTTCAAGTCCTGGTGCTCGCATTTATTCCTGGATTTATTTTAGGATTTTTGGGGATGCGCATTTAGTGGGAGGAGACGTTCCCGTCGACGACGAGGTGTCTACGGTGACTTCATAAATTTCAAGATGTTATGCCGCGCAGTCTTTCGGAGGTGCCCATAGGGTAGGGTGTGCGTGTGTGCGTTCATAAGGATGAGTGTATGCGTGTGTATATAAGCGCTTGCGTCTGTACCATATTAAAGAAAAAAAACGACACCGGCTTGGTCTGGGTCTCGTCACGTACAGTGATGCAATGCAATGCACCGGGCACGTACGGTCGACCGCCCGTTGCATGCGTGCGCGGAAGCGGTTGACCTGGATCCACCCAAAAAGCACGGAATACTACTGTCGACGAAATTCTTTCTGGGTGGCCGAGTTCGGTAGTGGAAGTGGAGGCGTCAGTTAGCTGTGCCGGGGCGGCGTATCGTGGGAACGGAATTGGGCAGCGCATGCATGTGTGCAGGACGCGTTGCCGGCACTAGGCTTTAGGCTCCACCGGTTGGTGAAGCTTGAGGAAAAGGGCTAGCGCACGTAGGAGCAGCCAGAGCAGAGAAGAGACCGGTCAGCGAGCCCGATGGAGACAAGTGCAGAAGCCACGCACCGGCCGGCCAGCGTCGTCCAGGCCAGAGAGCACTCACCGACGGCCGCATGCTGTGGTAGGGTGGTGCAATGGGCCGGGGGACATACGTGCAGCGCCCGGCATTCGCGCAACGGTAGGAGCACCGAGGGCGGGCCGCTCGCCCGCCGCCTGTCCTTTCGGCCAACTTTCCCGTCCCCAAAACCCCCTGTGCTCTCTCTGCACGGCGTGGTCTGGGACCGGCACGATCTTTCCGCGATCAAGTTGGATCACTGTCGGTGGTGCCGCGCTCTACCGCGCTCCACTGCCGGTGCTAGTTCACGCACTATTTGGCTAGCTAGCGAGCTAAGCCTTATCATTCACGGACGGTTCATGTCGACAAGAAACCGAACGAGTTGACCGACCGAGCTCCGGCGACCGGCCTCCTGGTTCACGGTGGAGCGGTGACGTGTGGCCTTTCCTCTGTCGGTTTCCGTGCACATCTGTCTGTTTTTTCGGTGGTTTGGTAACCTAGTAGGCTAGTACGTGTATGGTTGAGGTGAGAAAAGCGGTGACGACCCCGAAAAGCGGTGACGGCGAAGAATGACCATCGCATATGTCATCTTTGTGTGTCCCTCCTTCCGCTTCACGATCATGCTGTCTCGTCCATGGGTCAATGACGCACTCCACCCCCCCGGCCGTCAGGTCGTGCAAGTCTGGTATGGTAGTATGAAGACAAGGGCCATCAGGCTGGCTGGGCCGCTGGAACAGGGCATACGATTAAGCGAGCCGGAATGGCCACCAGAGGACGCAACCATTATATCTCGCATTCCGCGAGACAGTAGAAACCCTCGCTGAAGCAAAATGAAATTGAAAAGGTAAATGTTTGGCAATGCGCGCCAGCCGAACTTTGCGCCGGTCGCGTCCACGCGCGCTCCGCCCCAGCCATCCACCAAGCCGCACGTAGGATACGGGCCATCCAAGTCGCTGCTTTTCTTCAACCTCCCGCGGATCCCACCTCATCCCCGTCTCCCAGCTCTGCGGATCTCGCCCCATCCTCGTCTCCCGCCTCCGTCGTTGCAGCACGCAGCGCCGACGCCCGCATCTCCTGCCTCCATCACTGCAGCGCGTGAGTAGCTCGCCATCGGCCATGGAAGATCGAATCCCCGCCGGCCATGGATGTAGATCTCACCCCGCCACGCTTGCAGCCCCGCTCGCCATTGGATGCAGCAAGGCCGTTGACCAATCCCATTTCCGTCGGTTGCAACTCCCACGCACCTCGTGCTTCTGCCTCGCCGCCGACGAGCCGGGCGGCGATGGACAACACCGGAGGCTTCTGCAGAACCGTCGCACCCCCCCATGTTGCAACCGTTTTAAAAAAAGCTTCATCCCCCTAGATGAAAAGCTTCAATCGGATGTAGAGAAAGCTACAAGCAGTCAGCGCCATCGCCGGAAAGCTACAACCCTTGACATGAAATGCTACAACCTTCGATGAAAAAAGCTTCAACCGAAACGACACAAAAAGTCTTGACCAAGCGCTGCTAAAAAGAAAATAGCTACAACTTTTGATAAAAAAGCTTCAACGGTTGTTGGAAAAAGCTACAACTAGACACTATGAAAATAAGAAAGCTTCAACCAGCGACGGCTGGAGGTGGAAGAAGATGATAAAACGCTGCAGTTTCGCTACATGCTTCAACCGACATAGATTTTGCTACAACCGGCATAGCATTTTGCTACGACCGGCGTCACGTTTTGCTACAACACATAGCCGGCGTTGCGTTTTGCTATAACTAGCATCGCCTTTTGCTACAACCGGTATAACGTTTTGCGACATCCATCACGGCTAAGCTGCGAGGCTCGACGGCGACGATGACATTTTTGCTGCAACCGTCGTAGGTTTTTGCTATGTCCGGCAACGGCTTTTGTTACATCCTTTCATATTTTAGATGCAAATGTTGCTACCTGCAACGGCGAGCTACAACCAGCGACGACGGCGATGTTTCTTTGTTGTTGCAACCGTGTCTTCATTTTGCTATGACTGACAACGAAAAATGCTATAACGGGCAATTCTATTTGCTGGAACCAGTCAATCACCAGCGAGGCGGAGTTGCATCCATGGCGTGCGCGGGCGGCGAGGGCGGGATCCATTCATGGCGAGCGTGGGCGGCGAAGCTGCATCCATGGCAAGCGCGGGGGGCGGAGCTGCATCCATAGTGAGCGCAGATCTCTGACGAGCGCGGGCGGCGAAGCTTCATCCACGGCGAGCGTGGATCTCTAGGGAGATCGGTAGCCTTGCTAACTAATACGCCCACTTCCCTTTACAGGCTAGTAGTAGAGTCGCAATTTACTTGAGGCTATCCGAGCCGGTCTTCTCCATTTTCTCATTCATTTTAGGTTTTCTTTTGTTTATTTTATTTTTTATTATTTTTCATTCTTTTCTTTTTTTCTTCTCCGACTTTGTTTCATTCCATTTGCATTTGTTTCTTTATTTTTTTTAATTTTTTTGGTTTTACTTTTTGAGTTTTTTTGTATCTTTCGTTTTCATTCTCCATTCTTTGTATATATCAATAACATTTTTCTAATAGATATTGAACATTTTCCAATACAAATTCAATATTTTTTAATACATGATGATCACTTTTTTTACAAAATTTTAACATTTTTCTAATAGACGTTGAACATTTTCCAATACAAATTTAATTTTTTTAATACATGATGAACATTTTTTGTACAAAATTTTAACATTTTTCTAATAGACGTTGAAAATTTTCCAATACAAAATTAATATTTTTTAATACATGATGAAAGTCTTCTGTACAAAATTTTAACATTTTTCAAATGGTTGATTAACATTTTTCAAATATAAGTTAACATTTTTTAATACAGTATCAACATTTTTCCTATACATACTTTAAAATCTTCTCAAATCCTTGATTAAGATTTTTTTAACACATGATCTACACTTTTTCTATATAGATTTAACATTTTTTAAATACTTGTTCAATATTTTTTTCAAATGATCGTTTAAATTTTTTATATACATGATTAAGAAATTCAACATTTTTTAATACATGGTCAACATTTTTTCTATACACATTTAACGTTCCCAAAATTCTTGATTAACATTTTTTCAAATAGTTGTTCAACATTTTAAAAAAAACTTGAAAAACAATTTTACATACATGAGAAAAAATTCATCATTTTTTAATACATGATTAACATTTTTTCTATTTACATTCAACATTTTTATGACTGCTTGATTAACATTTTTCAAATACTTGTTTAACATTTTTTCAAATACTTATTCAAAACTTTTTGAATGTTTTTTGTAGATTTATTTTGTAATTTATATATTTAGAATATTTTAATCATAATCAAAAGCACCAAAATAAAGCAAAACAAAACAAAAAAGTGTCTGTGCCCTACTGCACGTGTGGGCCCGCCTATCTCGGGCGCGGTTTCAGTGAGCCCAAAGGTGGGCCCACTGAAGGCGAGATATAGGGACGCCCACCAGAGGGCGGGTCGCTGTTCTGTTATAGAAAAAGGGTTCCCTAAAAATGGTATAGTAAAAGGGGTTTGCTAAAACTCAGTTGATTGATTTTTAGTGAAGTCTAAGTCGACTATGTTGACCTTTGGATTTGTTTGTTGTTTTAATAATATATGTGCACTGTTGACGTTTCGTGTGAACAGCTCGCGTGCGAAGTTTGGGATTGGGCTACTCCCTTTTGTCTTTGTTTTTTCTGTCGGGCTAGGGTTTGTGTGGGGGGCTGGCTAGGGTTGTGGCCTTTTTCATTGTCGGTTGGCCTTTTCTTTTTTGGTTGGCTGCCATTTTTATTTTTGTTAGTTTTAATTATTTATATACTTTTTGTATTTTTTGTCTCATTTTTCTTTTCTTCATTCATGTACTCCGTGCTTTTCTATCATTAACTTTTTAGTTATTGTCCTTTCTCTTTTTTGATAATTATTTTTCTTTTTATTATCCCTATTTTTATTCTTTATATACATCTTGTTTCATTACTTTTCTTTTCTATGTATGTAACATGAGTTATGTAAATGTCCATAACGCAATCAACAATTGCACTTGTCACAACCCGTCTGCAATTGGAAGAAGTAAAGCGTGACTACAATTTAAGTGGGATGTTGGCCAATTATGTCCATTATTAGCGTTGCAACTACATGTGTCGCAACCCGTCTGCAACTGCAAGGGGTGCAACACGACTGCTACTGTAGGGGGGGATATCGTCCAGTTGCATCACCATCACTAGAGATGCAACTGCATGTGTCACAACCCGCCTTCAACTACAAGGGGCACAACACGACTGCAACTGGAAGGGGGGCAAAGATGCCTGCCAACTGCAAGTCCACAACTAGAGTTGGAACTGCACGTGTCTCAACCCGCCTGCAACTGCAAGGGGTACAACACGACTGTAACTCGAAGGGGGGAGATGTCGGTCAGTTGCAAGTCCACAACTAGAGTTGCAACTGCATGTGTCACAATGTACCTGCAACTGCAAGGAATACAACACGACTGCAACTATAGTGGGAGGGATGTCGGCCAGTTGCATGTGCAACACTAGAGATGCAACTACATGTGTCGCAATGCTCCTACAACTGCAAGGGGTGCAACATGACTGCAACTGGAGGGGGGATATTCGCCAGTCGCATGTCCATCACTAGAGTTGCTGCTACATGTGTCGCAACCCGTCTGCAACTGCAAGGGGTACAACACGACTTCAACTGGGAGGGCGGGAGGCTGGCAAGTTGCAAGTCCACAAATAGAGTTGCAATTGGACGTGGCGCCATCCGCCTACAGTTGCAAGGTACAATTTGACTGCAAGTGAATGGGGAGGGGGCCAGTTGCATGTCCAACACTATAGTTGCAACTACACGTGTGGGAACCCACTTACAATTGCAAGGTACGACACGACTGGAACTTCACACGTATCATAACCCGTCATCAACTACAGGGGGTGCAACGCAATTGCAACTTGTGTAGGTTTGTATTTTTATTTATATTGACAATAGAAAATAATTTTAAAAATGTAAGGAAAAGCAATATAGAAAATGAAAAAGATAGGAAAATAGGCCGGTAGAGAAGGCGGAAAATGCCATCGGAGGCCGAGCTCCAGTGAGCTCGTTTTCATTTTTTATTTTTCTGGAGAACGAAAAATTCCAAATTTATTTGTTGAACACACATGCACATGTATACTATGTATATGCAAAATTTCACAGTATTATATGTTTACATGTGGCCTACAGGAAAAAGACAAATACACATTTTTTAATGGGCCTTTTATTTTTGTTATTGGGCCAGAAATTTGTTATTTTTGTACAGCCTACAAATCACAACATTTTTCGACGAAATTTAACACGTTCTTGCGGAATACATATAAGTTTTCATGATATTTTTTTCAGATTTTTTTGGAACTTTTAAATACGCTTTTTGATTTTTTCAAAATATCGAGCTCACTGGAGCTCGGCCTCCAAAAATCCGCACTCGGTAGAGAAGGTAGTTACTCCACCGAAGGAACAAGGAAAGGAAAATGAGCTAATTCCTAGCCCCTGAGCGGCCGCAGTAACCACAAACCAGTGGAAGGAAAACATACATCCCCCACGCCCTGCATGCATGACATGAGCTGACTGAGCAAGTCCGAATCGACTGAGGCCTAGTCAGACCCATAGAAAAACAATGTTGGCTAATGGCCTTAGCCTAAAAAAATGGCCATGTGCATAGCACTTGTTGTATCAGTAGTGTTATATCTACAACAACTATTTATATATTTTTTGTATTAGTACAAATATACATCTTGGTAGTTGTAAATGACATGCCCTTGTTTGTTCTTGCCAAAAGCATATGCTTAGATTGATTTTTATCCCCATGTTTAGTTTTTGTAAGAACCGATGCTCACGGTGTGGTGATCAAGATAATCAACGCATGAGATTACCATATTTGAATGTGTTGTGATCAAGTAGACAATGCGGCCCCATTGGCGGGGGGGGGGGGGGGGGGGGGGTCGGAAGAGGATAAGCGGCAACACGAGTTCAGCGCCACGTTGAAATAAAGGATTTAGCCTCTTTCATGCGGTTAGTGAAGACGGTTCTCCTTGAGAGATGCTTGCTTATTTGCGCTTTTATCTCCTTTTGCAAGGCACATACATGTTTTCTAGTATATCAAAGAATTAAAGCGGCTAAGCAGGGAGCGATCTCCTGCGTTTCCAGTGTTATGCAATGACTCCTTCCTGGCTGACACATATTCTATCTAATCTCTTTGTTTTTCCTTTTTCTTTGTACTGTCTATTGAGATTTACCGCTGAAGGTACGAAAATATCTTCAGCCAGGGCCCAGCCCAGAACCCATCGCCAATTTACAGATTTGGCGACTGATACAGACCCCGGACTCGTTATGTGCTCGCATTCTGAAGTCCCGCTACTATCCGGATGGCAAGCTTCTCGAGGCCCAACCACGAGAGGGTATATCTTACTCTTGGCGAAGCTTGTTGCATGGACTGCAGCTGTTCCGTGAGGGATACATTTTGAGGATTGGAGATGGGTCGCAGGTCAATATCTGGACCGATCCTTGGCTACCCCGTCCGTGGTCGCGCGGGGTGATCACTCCCAGAGGCGCAAACTTGCTTCAAAAAGTTAGCGAACTGATTGATCCGGAGACGGGATCGTGGGATGTGCAGCTGGTTCGGGACACTTTTTGGCCGGATGATGTTAAGCAGATTCTTCAGATACCGCTAAGGGACGGAACCCAGGACTTCATTGCTTGGCAATATGAGACTAAAGGGGTGCACTCGGTCAAAAGCGCTTATAAACTTCAAGTCCATATTGAGAGTATGAAACAGGATGGTGGAGTGGGGGATAGCTCACATGTGCCTGGCATGCTGAATAATATCACCGATGAGTCTTGGAAAAGGCTATGGAAGCTTCCATGCCCCCCCAACATCCACATGTTTGCATGGCGCCTAAAGCATGATTCCCTGGCCGTTCGTACAAAGGTGGCTCGCAAGGGGATCCCCATAGCTGATACCAAATGCCTGTTTTGCAGCCTGGCAGATGAGGATGGTGCCCACCTCTTCATAAAATGCAAGCATGTGAAAGAAGTCTGGAGGTTGCTAGAATTGGAGAAGGAACGCATTGAGCTGGAATCCATCGGGCCTGTGCATGCAGTTCTGGATTTTCTCTGGGAGCTTGACGTAAAAAAGTGGCTGCATGTTCTTGTCTTTTGGTGGATGTGGTGGTCTAACAGAAACAAGTTGAGACAGGGAGAGGGGCCCTGGTCAGCCGATACGGTGGCCCGCCGTACGAGAAGCTCAGTCCTCGAGTATCTTGAAATTTTCAGGGTTCAGTCGGCCAAGCCGGATCCTGACAAGTGGAGGCCTCCGGAGCACGCGGAGGTTAAGATCAACGTGGATGGGTCCTTCGTTCCAGGCCAGAACCGTTCGGGTTGGGGTGTTGCTGTCAGCTCGAGGGATGGCGCATTGGTCTATGCTCGAGCTGGGAGACAAGATCATATTTCAGATGCTTTTGCTGCAGAAATTTGTGCAGTGTTGCAGGCTGTGCACGCTGCGGCGGACCTGGGCATCATTCGAGTGGAGTTGGAGACCGATTCACAGCTGGTAGCAGAGGCATTGGACTTTCAGAAGGCCGACTACTCAGCGTATTCTGCCGTCATCGAAGACATAAAATACCATTTGAAACTTTGGTTCTCGAAAGTTACTATTTCTGTTTGTAGGCGTAGCGCAAACTCTGTTGCTGATGAGCTTGCCGGTATTGGTCGCGAGTGTGCGCCTAACCACTCTCTTGAGTGGGAGTCTGATGTACCCGCCCATGTGGGCGTTTGTGTCTTGGGCGATATGCCTAAGAGCAGTTAAGTTATAAAGCTGTTGGCTTTACCCTCAAAAAAAAAGAGAGACATGAGGGCAAAGGAACAGAGAGAAAGGGTGGTGCCCTGTCCACCCATCGCGCGACGCCCCGCACCCATCGATTCTTGCCTACATCCGCCGCTGGCCGCAGTCGACGTTCTCTCCATCGGGGCCGGCGACGGCACTGTCACCGTCGGGGCCGCTCTCCTTTTCTCCCCATCTAGAATCTAGGGCAGCCTTGGCGTGGCGTAGGTGGTCCAGGCATGACGTTCAAGATCGTGGACGGACGCAGCGTGGATGTACATCGTGTCGAGCCTCTTCGCCACTTCCAATCATCAGTGACTCGAGGTCCTCGATGACCTCATGTCGTTTCCCGTGGTCGCCAACGTCCCACGCTCCTAGACCTTTGTATCCATGGAGGTTGGGATGCAGCAGGCGCAATCATGCTCACCTCGCCGCAATCACAGGTTTGTACTACACGCACAGCCCCCTCCTTCTCCACATGGCAGCAGAGGTAGATGTTATTTTTTTTAATAATATACATGATATTTATATAGGTTTCTTTCTTGATACATTTCCTCTAAATAATTTAGCAAATGCAGAACTAGCTTGATCTTGCGCATATTTAAAGAGAACATTTAGTTTCACAATGTAATAAATGTGAGTTCTTTCAGCACACCTTCTTCGGTCTCCATGTATGTATTAGATACTTCACTGTTTCAAGTAGGTCATTTAAACTTGGAATTGCCGCTACATTTATTTGTTTTGGCATAAATTTGTATTATTAGATTTGATGGGTTGGTATACTGCCCTAATCACAACTGACTTCTCGAGTGTCCAGTTCCTCTGTTTGCAGATATGCATGATTTTGATCCTTTTGGAGAGAACTATGACAATGACAAGAGAGGATCATGTGATAGAAAATGCAAACAAACTGAATTGCACTTCTATATGACCAAACAAACATAGGCCAAATGGTCAAAATCTCATAATAATTTGTTTTGTCGAGTATTTAGAAATCAACTACGCACACAACTGTTTTGATGTTTTTCTACTAGCATTTTAGTTGCTTATGTATGGAAAACTTCAACCTTTTGTTTCTCTGTGATTTTATTATTGCTCACGGGGTTACCGATTTCTCAATGCAAATAGTACAATTTTGAGTTCTGATGTGTGTCCACCTCCAGATCATTTTACAATGCTAGGAGCTATATGTTGCTGCATATTCCAAAGGTTTGACTGGCATTGGCTTTTTTGTAGTTATCTCAACTGTCCTTGTCCGCGGTTTCTTCCATTGTTGGCGATTAATTTTAGTTGGTTGGCACAAAGCTGAATTCTGATTTATATCTCATTCTCTAAAGTTTAGATGTCATGCTGCTGGTAATAAATTCAAATAAATATGTCCAGCTGCGACATGTACCATCTGCTAACAAATTCTGCTCCACAATGTGATTTTTGTGTTTCTCTTCAGTTCTTGATGTCTGCAGTTCTGTATATAGAAGGTGATTTTTTTTTCCTCCTAAATCAGCTAGATGGATTGTTCTCTGTTGAACAACTATAGCATATAGGCCATTGGTAGAATATATTTCCCGGTATATTCTGTCCACGATTGAAGTTCAAGTGATCTGCTTATGAACCAAGTTATAAATTAGTTTTAAGTTTCCAGCATTTGCCCATGTACTACTTCCTCTTCATGTGTTGTTTCTGTTTTGTTTTAAGGTCATTGTTTGCTTCCATTGCAGGTAAGAGACTGAGAAAGATATACGTTTGTGTTGTTACTTGCTACTTTTTCATGAGCTTCATGTCAGATCTCATTACAAGTATTTTCCTTTGGCAATATACTCTGTTTTGTCCTTGATTTTACTTGCACTTCTCTATTGCATGTATAGAATTATTTGTCTCATAATGGAAAGCTCCAGTCTAGATACATTGATGGTGTGGTCTATTCTTTATCATGGGGGAGTACTTAAGTACTAAAATTACATGGCAGGGTAGATACTCATTGATAGCTTTTATGTTTGTTATCAATGATTCTGTCTTTGGTTTAACACTCTTAACAAGGACAAATGATGATTAATATTACAATGCCTATGTGGTTGAAATTATAGAAGCCCTACACTACCTTACTTTGTTATCTTTTAGTGTGCATGTATACTTAAATTAGATCCCTATGCTAGGATAGTGAGCTTCTGCTACATCTAGCCAAAGGAGCACTAGAGATACATATTAGAACACTATTATCTGAAGGAAATATGCCCTAGAGGCAATAATAAAGTTATTATTTATTTCCTCATATCATGATAAATGTTTATTATTCATGCTAGAATTGTATTAACCGGAAACATAATACATGTGTGAATACATAGACAAACTTAACGTCTCTAGTATGCCTCTACTTGACTAGCTCATTAATCAAAGATGGTTGTTTTTCCTAACCATAGACATGTGTTGTCATTTGATTAACGGGATCACATCATTAGGAGAATGATGTGATTGACTTGACCCATTTCGTTAGCTTAGCACTTGACCGTTTAGTATGTTGCTATTGCTTTCTTCATGACTAATACAAAGGTCCTACAACTATGAGATTATGCAACTCCCGTTTACCGGAGGAACACTTTATGTGCTACCAAACGTCACAACGTAACTGGGTGATTATAAAGGAGCTCTACAGGTGTCTCCAATGGTACATTGAGTTGGCGTATTTCAAGATTAGGTTTTGTCACTCCGATTGTCGGAGAGGTATCTTTGGGCCCTCTCGGTAATGCACATCACTATAAGCCTTGCAAGCAATGTGGCCAATGAGTTGGTTACGAAATGATGCATTACGTAACGAGTAAAGAGACTTGCCGGTAACGAGATTGAACTAGGTATTGGATACCGACGATCGAATCTGGGCAAGTAACATACCGATGACAAAGGGAACAACGTATGTTGTTATGTGGTTTGACCAATAAAGATCTTCATAGAATATGTAGGAGCCAATATGAGCATCCAGGTTCCGCTATTGGTTATTGACCGGAAACAGTTCTAGGTCATGTCTACATAGTTCTCGAACCCGTAGGGTCCGCACGCTTAACGTTACGATGACAGTTTTATTATGAGTTTATAAGTTTTGATGTACCGAAGGTTGTTCGGAGTCCCGGATGTGATCACGGACATGACGAGGAGTCTCGAAATGGTCGAGACATAAAGATTGATATATTGGACGACTATATTCGGACACCGGAAGTGTTCCGGGTGATTTCGGAGAAAACCGGAGTGCCGGAGGGGTTACCGGAACCCCCAGGGGAAGTATTGGGCCTTAGTGGGCCTGAGGGGAGAGAGAGGGCAGCAGCCCAGGGGGTGTTGCGCCGCCTCCTATGAGGAGTCCGAATTGGACTAGGGGAGGGGGGCGCGGCCCCTCTTTCCCTCTCCCTCTCCCTCTCTTTCCTTCCCCCTTCCCTCTTCCTAGTTGGACTAGGAAAGGGGAGTCCTACTCCTACTAGGAGGAGGAGTAGCCCCTCCTTGGCGCGCCCCAAGGGCCGGCCGGCCTCCCATTGCTCCTTTATATACGGGGCAGGGGGGCACCCCATAGACACACAAGTTGATCTTCGTGATCGTTCCTTAGCCGTGTGCGGTGCCCCCCTCCACCATATTCCACCTCGGGCATATTATTGCGGTGCTTAGGCGAAGCCCTGCGTCGGTAGAACATCATCATCGTCACCACACCGTCGTGCTGACGGAACTCATCCCCGACACCCTGCTGGATCGGAGTCCGGGGATTGTCATCGAGCTGAACGTGTGCTGAACTCGGAGGTGCCGTACGTTCGGTACTTGGATCGGTCGGATCGTGAAGACGTACGACTACAACAACCGCGTTGTTCTAACGCTTCCGCTTTCGGTCTACGAGGGTACGTGGACAACACTCTCCCCTCTCGTTGCTATGCATCACCATGATCCTTGCGTGTGCGTAGGAATTTTTTTGAAATTACTATGTTCCCCAATAGTGGCATCCGAGCCTGGTTTTATGCATAGATGTCATATGCACGAGTAGAACACAAGTGAGTTGTGGGCGATACAAGTCATACTTCTTACTAGTATGTCATACTTTGGTTCAGCGGTATTGTGAGATGAAGCGGCCCGGACCGACATTACACGTACGCTTACGCGAGACTGGTTTCACCGCTACGAGCACTCGTTGCTTAAAGGTGACTGGCGGGTGTCTGTCTCTCTCACTTTAGTTGAACCGAGTGTGGCTATGCCCGGTCCTTGCGAAGGTTAAAACAACACTAACTTGATGAACTATCGTTGTGGTTTTGATGCGTAGGTAAGAACGGTTCTTGCTCAGCCCGTAGCAGCCACGTAAAATTTGCAACAACAAAGTAGAGGACGTCTAACTTGTTTTTGCAGGGCATGTTGTAATGTGATATGGTCAAGACATGATGCTATATTTTATTGTATGAGATGATCATCTTTTGTAACCGAAGTTATCTGGCAGGAGCCATATGGTTGTTGCTTTATTGTATGAAATTCAAACGCCATGTAATTGCTTTACTTTATCACTAAGCGGTAGCGATAGTCGTAGAAGCAATAGATGGCGTAAACGACAATGATGCTACGATGGAGATCAAGATGTCGCGCCGGTGACGATGGTGATCACGACGGTGCTTCGGAGATGGAGATCACAAGCACAAGATGATGATGGCCATATCATATCACTTATATTGATTGCATGTGATGTTTATCCTTTATGAATCTTATCTTGCTTTGATTGACGGTAGCATTTTAAGATGATCTCTCACTAATTATCAAGAAGTGTTCTCCCTGGGTATGCACCATTGCGAAAGTTCTTCATGCTGAGACACCACGTGATGATCGGGTGTGATAGGCTCTACGTTCAAATACAACGGGTGCAAAACAGTTGCACATGCAGAATACTCAGGTTAAACTTGACGAGCCTAGCATATACAGATATGTTCACCATTGAAACTACTCCATCTCACGTGATGATCAGACATGGTTTAGTTGATTTGGATCACGTGATCACTTAGATGACTAGAGAGATGTCTGTCTAAGTGGGAGTTCTTAAGTAATATAATTAATTGAACTTAAATTTATCATGAACTTAGTACCTGATAGTATTTTGCTTGTCTATGTTTGTTGTAGATAGATGGCTCGTGCTGTTGTTCCGTTGAATTCTAATGCGTTCCTTGAGAAAGCTAAGTTGAAAGATGATGGTAGCAATTACACGAACTGGGTCCGTAACCTGAGGATTATCCTCATTGCTGCACAGAAGAATTACGTCCTGGAAGCACCGCTGGGTGCCAGGCCTGCTGCAGATGCAACTGACGACGTTAAGAACGTCTGGCAGAGTAAAGCTGATGACTACTCGATAGTTCAGTGTGCCATGCTTTACGACTTGGAACCGGGTCTTCAACGACGTTTTGAACGTCATGGAGCATATGAGATGTTCCAGGAGTTGAAGTTAATATTTCAAGCAAATGCCCGGATTGAGAGATATGAAGTCTCCAATAAGTTCTATAGCTGTAAGATGGAGGAGAATAGTTCTGTCAGTGAACACATACTAAAAATGTCGTGGTATAATAATCACTTGATTCAACTGGGAGTTAATCTTCCTGATGATAGCGTCATTGACAGAATTCTTCAATCACTGCCACCAAGCTACAAGAGCTTCATGATGAACTATAATATGCAAGGGATGGACAAGACTATTCCCGAGCTCTTCGCAATGCTAAAGGCTGTGCAGGTAGAAATCAAGAAGGAGCATCAAGTGTTGATGGTCAATAAGACCACCAGTTTCAAGAAAAAGGGCAAAGGGAAGAAGAAGGGGAACTTCAAGAAGAACAGCAAACAAGTTGCTGCTCAAGAGAAGAAACCCAAGTCTGGACCTAATCCTGAGACTGAGTGCTTCTACTGCAAGCAAACTGGTCACTGGAAGCGGAACTACCCCAAGTATTTGGCGGATAAGAAGGATGGCAAAGTGAACAAAGGTATATGTGATATACATGTTATTGATGTGTACCTTACTAATGCTCGCAGTAGCACCTGGGTATTTGATACTGGTTCTGTTGCTAATATTTGCAACTCGAAACAGGGACTACGGATTAAGCGAAGATTGGCTAAGGACGAGGTGACGATGCGCGTGGGAAATGGTTCCAAAGTCTATGTGATCGCGGTCGGCACGCTACCTCTACATCTACCATCGGGATTAGCTTTAGACCTAAATAATTGTTATTTGGTGCCAGCGTTGAGCATGAACATTATATCTGGATCTTGTTTGATGCGAGACGGTTATTCATTTAAATCAGAGAATAATGGTTGTTCTATTTATATGAGTAATATCCTTTATGGTCATGCACCCTTGAAGAGTGGTCTATTTTTATTGAATCTCGAAAGTAGTGATACACATATTCATAATGTTGAAGCCAAAAGATGCAGAGTTGATAATGATAGTGCAACTTATTTGTGGCACTGCCGTTTAGGTCATATCGGTGTAAAGCGCATGAAGAAACTCCATAATGATGGATTTTTGGAATCACTTGATTATGAATCACTTGGTACTTGCATACCGTGCCTCATGGGCAAGATGACTAAAACACCGTTCTCCGGAACTATGGAGCGAGCAACTGATTTATTGGAAATCATACATACTGATGTATGTGGTCCAATGAATATTGAAGCTCGCAGCGGGTATCGTTATTTTCTCACCTTCATAGATGATTTGAGCAGATATGGGTATATCTACTTGATGAAACAAAAGCCTGAAACATTTGAAAAGTTCAAAGAATTTCAGAGTGAAGTGGAAAATCATCATAACAAGAAAATAAAATTTCTACGATCTGATCGTGGAGGAGAATATTTGAGTTACGAGTTTGGTCTACATTTGAAACAATGAGGAATATTTTCGCAACTCACGCCACCCGGAACACCACAACGAAATGGTGTGTCCGAACGTTGTAATCGTACTTTACTAGATATGGTGCGATCCATGATGTCTCTTACTGATTTACCGCTATCGTTTTGGGGTTATGCTTTAGAGACGGCCGCATTCACGTTAAATAGGGCACCATCAAAATCCGTTGAGACGACGCCTTATGAACTGTGGTTTGGCAAGAAAGCAAAGTTGTCATTTCATAAAGTTGGGGCTGCGATGCTTATGTGAAGAAACTTCAACTAGATAAGCTCGAACCCAAATCGGAAAAATGTGTCTTCATAGGATACCCAAAAGAGACTATTGGGTACACCTTCTATCACAAATCTGAAGGCAAGATTTTGCTAAATTTGGATCCTTTCTAGAGAAGGAGTTTCTCTCGAAAGAAGTGAGTGGGAGGAAAGTAGAACTTGATGAGGTAACTGTACCTGCTCCCTTGTTGGAAAGTAGTTCATCACAAGAACCAGTTCCTGTGACAACTACACCAATCAGTGATGAAGCTAATGATATTGATCATGAAACTTCAGATCAAGTTACTACTGAACCTCGTAGGTCTACCAGAGTAAGATCCGCACCAGAGTGGTACGGTAATCCTATTCTGGAAGTCATGTTACTTGACCATGGCGAACCTACAAACTATGAGGAAGCGATGATGAGCCCAGATTCCGCAAAATGGCTTGAGGCCATGAAATCTGAGATGGGATCCATGTATGAGAACAAAGTATGGACTTTGGTTGACTTGCCCGATGATCGGCAAGCCATCGAGAATAAATGGATCTTCAAGAAGAAGACTGACGCTGATGGTAATGTAACTGTCTACAAAGCTCGACTTGTTGCGAAAGGTTTTCGACAAGTTCAAGGGGTTGACTACGATGAGACTTTCTCACCCGTAGCGATACTTAAGTCTGTCTGAATCATGTTAGCAATTGCCGCATTTTATGATTATGAAATTTGGCAAATGGATCTTAAAACTGCATTCCTGAATGGATTTCTGGAAGAAGAGTTGTATATAATGCAACCAGAAGGTTTTGTCGATCCAAAAGGTGCTAACAAAGTGTGCAAACTCCAGCTATCCATTTATGGACTGGTGCAAGCATCTCGGAGTTGGAATAAACACTTTGATAGTGTGATCAAAGCATATGGTTTTATACAGACTTTTGGAGAAGCCTGTATTTACAAGAAAGTGAGTGGGAGCTCTGTAGCATTTCTGATATTATATGTAGATGACATATTGTTAATTGGAAATGATATATAATCTCTGAATAGCATAAAGGGATACTTGAATAAAAGTTTTTCAATGAAAGACCTCGGTGAAGCTGCTTACATATTGGGCATCAAGATCTATAGGGATAGATCAAGACGCTTAATTGGACTTTCACAAAGCACATACCTTGATAAAGTTTTGAAAAAGTTCAAAATGGATCAGGCAAAGAAATGGTTCTTGCCTGTATTACAAGGTGTGAAGTTGAGTCAGACTCAATGCCCGACCACAGCAGAAGATAGAGAGAAAATGAAAGATGTTCCCTATGCTTCGGCCATAGGCTCTATCATGTATGCAATGTTGTGTACCAGACCTGGCGTATGCTTAGCAATAAGCTTGGCAGGTAGGTACCAAAGTAATCCAGGAGTGGATCACTGGACAACGGTCAAGAACATCCTGAAATACCTGAAAAGGACTAAGGATATATTTCTCGTTTACGGAGGTGACAAAGAGCTAGTCATAAATGGTTATGTCGATGCAAGCTTTGACACTGATCCGGACGATTCTAAATCGCAAACTGGATACGTGTTTTTATTAAACGTTGGAGCTGTAAGTTGGTGCAGTTCTAAAACAAAGCATCATGGCGGGACCTACATGCGAAGCGGAGTACATAGCTGCTTCGGAAGCAGCAAATGAAGGAGTATGGATGAAGGAGTTCATTTCCGATCTAGGTGTCATACCTAGTGCATCGGGACCAATGTAGATCTTCTGCGACAATACTGGTGCAATTGCCTTGGCAAAGGAATCCAGATTTCACAAGAGGACCAAGCACATCAAGGGACACTTCAATTCCATCCCGGACCAAGTCTAGGTGGGAGACATAGAGATTTGCAAGATACATACGGATCTGAATGTTGCAGACCCGTTGACTAAGCCTCTTCCACGAGCAAAACACGATAAGCACCAAGACTCCATGGGTGTTTGAATCATTACTGTGTAATCTAGATTATTGACTCTAGTGCAAGTGGAAGACTGAAGAAAATATTCCCTAGAGGCAATAATAAAGTTATTATTTATTTCCTCATATCATGATAAATGTTTATTATTCATGCTAGAATTGTATTAACCGGAAACATAATACATGTGTGAATACATAGACAAACTTAACGTCACTAGTATACCTCTACTTGACTAGCTCATTAATCAAAGATGCTTGTGTTTCCTACCATAGACATGTGTTGTCATTTGATTAACGGGATCACATCATTAGGAGAATGATGTGATTGACTTGACCCATTTCGTTAGCTTAGCACTTGATCGTTTAGTATGTTGCTATTGCTTTCTTCATGACTTATACAAAGTTCCTATAACTATGAGATTATGCAACTCCCGTTTACCGGAGGAACACTTTGTGTGCTACCAAACGTCACAACGTAACTGGGTGATTATAAAGGAGCTCTACAGGTGTCTCCAATGGTACATGTTGAGTTGGCGTATTTCGAGATTAGGTTTTGTCACTCCGATTGTTGGAGAGGTATCTCTGGGCCCTCTCGGTAATGCACATCACTATAAGCCTTGCAAGCAATGTGGCCAATGATTTGGTTACGGAATGATGCATTACGTAACGAGTAAAGAGACTTGCCAGTAATGAGATTGAACTAGGTATTGGATACCGACGATCGAATCTCGGGCAAGTAACATACCGGTGACAAAGGGAACAACGTATGTTGTTATGCGGTTTGACCGATAAAGATCTTGGTAGAATATGTAGGAGCCAATATGAGCATCCAGGTTCCGCTATTGGTTATTGAACGAAAACAGTTCTAGGTCATGTCTTAACGTTATGATGACAGTTTTATTATGAGTTTATAAGTTTTGATGTACCGAAGGTTGTTCAGAGTCCCGGATGTGATCACGGACATGACGAGGAGTCTCGAAATGATCGAGACATAAAGATTGATATATTGTACGACTATATTCGGACACCGGAAGTGTTCCGGGTGATTTCGGAGAAAACCGGAGTGCCGGAGGGGTTACCGGAACCCCCCGGGGAAGTATTGGTCCTTAGTGGGCCTGAGGGGAGAGAGAGGGCAGCAGCCCAGGAGGTGGCGCGCCCCCTCCTATGAGGAGTCCGAATTGGACTAGGGGAGGGGGGCGCGACCCCTCTTTCCCTCTCCCTCTCCCTCTCTTTCCTTCCCCCTTCCCCCTTCCTAGTTGGACTAGGAAAGGGGAGTCCTACTCCTACTAGGAGGAGGACTCCCCCCTCCTTAGCACGTCCCAAGGGTCGGCCAGCCTTCCCCCTTGCTCCTTTATATACGAGGGCAGGGGGGCACCCCATAGACACACAAGTTGATCTTCGTGATCGTTCCTTAGCCGTGTGCAGTGCCCCCCTCCACCATATTCCACCTCAGTCATATCGTTGTGGTGCTTAGGCGAAGCCCTGCGTCGGTAGAACATCATCATCGTCACCACGCCGTCGTGCTGACGGAACTCATCCCTGACACCCTGTTGGATCGAAGTCCGGGGATCGTCATCGAGCTGAACGTGTGCTGAACTCGGAGGTGCCGTACGTTCGGTACTTGGATCGGTCGAATCGTGAAGACGTATGACTACATCAACCACGTTGTTCTAACGCTTCCGCTTTCGGTCTACGAGGGTACATGGACAACACTCTCCCCTCTCGTTGCTATGCATCACCATGATCCTTGCGTGTGTGTAGGAATTTTTTTGAAATTACTATGTTCCCCAACATTATCGTCTTCCCATCTCTGTCTTCTACAAATTTTATTCAGTACTTATTTTAACTAGGTACAAAACAGACACCAATGACATAGGCATATATCTTGATACATAATCAAATTGGTAGATTCAATATTTAGCTTTGTCAAACTGACTAAAGGCAAAATTGTTACAGGAACAATGAAGAGGGAGGCTTATTATGGCAGGTGGCTCTACTTCGGTGAGATGAGCACCACTAGAGAATGAACTATCCCAACATTGTCGTTGCTACTGGGTGTTGCTCCTAGACCTCCACAAACACCTGAGTCTGGCTGTCGACGAAGGGCAACCATATGCAACCAGTGTTTATGGTAGGAGCCGCTATTGTTGTTGCCTATGTCCAAGCATATGCTACCCCCATTGCCCAATATTCTGCCAGTGGGGTAAAGTCCCCCTATCATCTTTCCAAACTGGCTGAGGCCTCTCTATTTGACACACATGGTGTTCATTAGATTGGTTGTGTTTTCATACAGAAACTGCTTTAGGTTACGATCTAGATGTCACTTCATGGGGTGGATGGGTAACAATTCTCTTTTGCATTTCATCCAAGTCATGTATGAATCAATCTATTCTTGTGTGTTCACAATAGTTGCTGCCTTGCCATGTACTCGGCTGGAAGCACACAGAGTTGAGAAATAGCTATAAACAAGAAAACAACGATGATACTCCTGCCGTTCCAGATCGGAGAGAGTAGTATATTATTCATATTTGTTTTTGTAATGTCATTTGAGCAGTTGCGAATAACTGTTGGGGAACGTAGTAATTTCAAAAAAATTCCTACGCACACGCAAGATCATGGTGATGGTATAGCAATGAGAGGGGAGAGTGTTGTCCACGTACCCTCGTAGACCGTAAGCGGAAGCGTTAGCACAACGCGGTTGATGTAGCCGTATGAATTCATGATCCGACCGATCCAAGCACCGAACGTACGGCACCTCCGAGTTCAGCACACGTTCAACTCGATGACGATCTCCGGGCTCCGATCCAGCAAAGCTCCGGAGATGAGTTCTGTCAGCACGACAGCATGGTGACGGTGATGATGTTCTACCGGCGCAGGGCTTCGCCTAAACTCCGCGACGATACGACCGAGGTGGAATATGGTGGAGGGGGGCACCGCACACGGCTAAGGAACGATCCGTAGATCAACTTGTGTGTTTCTGGGGTGCCCCCCCGCCCCCGTATATAAAGGAGCCAGGGGGGAGGAGGCGGCCGGCCAAGGAGGGCGCGCCAAGGGGGGAGTCCTACTCCCACCGGGAGTAGGACTCCCTTCTTCCCAAGTTGGAGTAGGAGAAGGGGGGAAGGAGGAGGAAGAGGGGAAGGAAAGGGGGGGCGCCGCCCCCCTTCCCTTGGCCTATTCGGACTAGGAAGGGGAGGGGGGCGCGGCCCCCTCCTGCCTCCTTCCCTTTTCTCCCTCGAGGCCCATGTAGGCCCAATAACCCCCGGGGGGTTCCGGTAACCTCTCGGTACTCCGGTTGTCACACCCTAGCTAGTTCATGCATTAGAGTGTTGCATCATGTCTTTTCCTTTCAATAGAAACTTGAAATGGGGATGATAGAACCCCCAGCCCCTCTGAATCCAACTAGGGTTTACTAAAAATATTTTCAATGAACCTGAAATGCCCTTCTAAAATGTCCATCATTTTTGGTCTTGGTTCAGAACCTCTGCCAAAGTGGTGCACAATTTTCTAGGTCATCCTAAGGTCTTTGAATTAAATCATAAGTATTTGAATTTGGGCATTTAAAATTTATAAAATATTTTAAATGTTCAAATAATCCTAAACTAAAAAGTTCCATGTTGTTTATATTTTAAAACAGTGGGCATGAGCAGTTTGGGGATTTTTGGAGTTGCTTAGGTATTTTTAGAAAGTCCACAAAGCTACAGAAATAAATAGAAAACAGAAATGAAAAGAGAGAGAGAGGGAACTAACCTGGCAGCCCACCAGCCAGCCCACCTAGCTGGCCCAGCCCAGCCACCGCTCAAGCGAGCTGCTTGGCCTCGCCAGGCAGGCAGCCAGGTGCTCGACGTCGGCACCGTAGTGCGCCACGCAGCTGCTCGCCGCCCTGCTTGCTCCCCTCGCCGTTCTGCCGCCCCTGGGTCGATCACCCACTTCCCCCTCGAGCTCTCAGACACGCCCCCTCCTCCCCAGCTCCTCTCCCTCGCCCTCCCGCACCATGGCCGACGCCACCGCCCGCCGCACCGCCGCCGTAGTCGCGCTCTCCATCGTCCTTGCGCCGCGCCACCGTGCCCAGGAGCTTCGCCGCCCTCCTCTCCGTCGAGCAAGCCGAGCCCCGAGCGCTCGCTTGCCCGAAGCCACTGCACCGACCCTGTTCGACCTCGCCACTGCCGGAGATCCCTTTCGCCGTCGCCGCCGCACCAGCTCATCCCCGACCGCGCCATCAGCTTCCTCAAGACCGCCATGAGCCTGGCTACCTCCTCCCCCTTCCCTTTCTTGCTCTCGTGCACCACAGCGAGCGCACGGAGCTTCACCGCACGCGCCGCCGCCGAGCTCGTCGCCGACGTGTCTCCGGCTAACCACCGGCCACCCCACCATGTCTAACGCACTCACCGCACCCCCAGGGGCCCAACGCACCTCACCACGTGCCTCGCCGTGCCCCGTAGCTTCGGATTCGTCTTCACCTGACTCCGGCGACCGCCAAAGTCGTCGCCGGCAATGTTTCCGGCCACCCCAAGTTCAACCACCACCACCAAGAGCTGCGGCTCGATCCTAGCTACATGTAGATGCTCTCCGCCACCCATTTGGTTGCCGAAATGCACAAAAGCACTCTCTCCGCCGCATCTGGCCTCGCCGGCGGCTAAACGCCGGCGAGTTTGACCATTGACTTTGACCAGGGTGGGCCCAGGTTGACTCCCCTGAGTCTATGACAAGTGGGGCCCCTCTGCTAATTAACCCAGATTAGTTTTAACTAAATTTAGTTAGTTTAATTAACTACTGACATGCGGGACCCACTGGTCAGTTTGACCTGGACCAGCTCCTTTGACCACTGACGTCATCCTGACGTAATGCTGACGTAGTAAGTTATTTACTGGAATTATTTCTACACAGGAAATTCCAGAAAATACTACAAACTTCAAAAAATCATAGAACTGTAGCTCCAAATGCAAAGTGTTATATATGAAAAATGATCAGAAAAATCCAATCTATCCATCTGTACTGGTTTCATGCATGTTTAAACAAGCTAACCTGCTGTTTAGCACAGAATAAGATAAAGCACTTAAAAGGGCCACTTATGAGTTTGAAATTTGAATCCTTGGTTCAAAATAGTTCAAACCCATCTGGTCTTAGTTGCATTAGCCCAACACACTCATTTTGCCATGTCTCATGCATGCATCATATTGTTGCATACTGTTCGGTGATGTTTGTGTATCGATGCTCTCTGCGGCAGGTCCTGCCCCCGAGGAGTACCGTGATTACCCCAACGAAGAACAATACCAGTGCACCGACCCATCAGGCAAGCAACCAACCATTTGATCATATCGATACAATCCCATGGTCTTGCTCCTGCTCTCTTTTACTGCATTAAGACAACACGATTCAAACTGCTGTGTGATGCGGTAGTTGAACCCATTTCCTCTGCATGACCTGCCATTGCCACAGTAACTAGATGAAACCCACTAGCATGTGTAGGAGTTGATTGAGCCATATGAATGTGTTGTTCCTACCTTGCTATGCCTGCTATGCTTAGAGTCGTGTCAGGTCTGGTTCATCTGGGTGATGGGCTAGAGTGAAATGATCGTGTCAGTATGAGAGTAATGTGTTGAACACGATTTGGTAAAGGTATCGATGAGAGGCCATGTAAGAGTACATGGTTGGTTGTTTCATTGAAGCCGTCCTTAAGCACTGAGATATGTATGTGTGATTTAAGATTCAGCTACTACCATGCATTGGCCCCGAAACCAATGGACCCTCTCGGCTTCTTATTCACCCTAGTCCTCTGTCCAGGAGTTGCAAGTAGTTTCTGGTGTTTGTAGCCTACTGGAGGCCGTGGACAGCGTTGACCGTAGGGGTGGGCTGTGATGCGGTAGGTACGTGGCCGGGTGTACTGGATGCCCGTTTGGTATCTCAGGAACCCTGTTCACATCGTTCGGGGCCGTATGTGGAAACCTCGGCCGGACTCCCTGCGGATGGAACCTGAATAGGCGATAAACCTGGACTAGAGACTTAGGTGTCTAGGTAGGTCGTGGCCGACACCCACGTTGGGCTTCCGCTTGAAGGTTGCCGAGTACATGTCGTGTAAACGGCGGTAAGTGGTGAGAGCGTGTATGAAGAAGTACACCCCTGCAGGGTTGACATCATCTATTCGAATAGCCGCGTCCGCGGTAAAGGACTACTTGGTTGCCTATACAGTTCATAGACAAGTAAATGGAAACTACTAAAAGCCTCAAGATAAGCGTGAGTGCCGAGGATGGCTCTTCCGTAGGAAGACGGAGGTGGATCCTCGGTAGTGTATTGAAGTGGTAAGTAGTGGACTCGAGTGCGCAAAACCATTTCAAGTTGGAGTCTCGTAGGATAGCTTAGCCAAGAGTCAAAGCTGGCTTGCTGCATTAACCCCACCAACCCTTCTTGATAATGTGCATGTATGTAGGATCTGATGTAAGTCTTGCTGAGTACCTTTGTACTCATGTTGCTTTAATTTATATTTTTCAGAAGATGCCACAACCCCTTCCGACGGGTTCTTCATAGACGTTGACATCGATGAGTAGACTAAGGCCCAGGTGGTGATCCTGAGCATGTGAAGGACCATGTAGTATAGCTAGGCTTACCCAAGCCTCTTTTATTTTACTAGTTGTCTGTACTCAGACAAGTTACTTCCGCTGTTGGCTTGTATGCTTTTATGACTTGAATGTGGGTCGTGTGACCCGTACTTGTGTGTGTGCTATGTATGGCTCTCTAAGCCTTTAAATAAAGTATTTGTGTTGTAGAGTCATGTTGTGATGCCTTGTTGTATTTGCACATATCGAGCATATTGTGTGTATGATTGAAATGCTTGGTATGTGTGGGATCTGACTATCTAGTTGTTTATCTTTAGTAGCCTCTCTTACCGGGAAATGTCTCCTAGTGATTCCACTGAGCCATGGTAGCTTGCTACTGCTCCGGAACACTTAGGCTGGCCGGCATGTGTCCTTCTTCGTTCCTGTGTCTGTCCCTTCGGGGAAATGTCACGCGTTGAGTACCGGAGTCCTGTTAGCCCGCTACAGCCCGGTTTACCGGAGTCCTGCTAGCCCAGTGCTACAGCCCGGAACTCACTCGCTGATGACCGACACGTTCGATGCTGGGTCATGGATGCCTGTCCCTGTAAGTCTGTGCCACTTTGGGTTTACGACTAGCCATGTCAGCCCGGGCTCCTTATCATATGGATGCTAGCGACACTATCATATACGTGTGCCAAAAGGCGCAAATGGTCCCGGGCAAAGGTAAGGCGACACCCGTGGGAATACCGTGCGTGAGGCCGCAAAGTGATATGAGGTGTTACACGCTAGATCGATGTGACATTGAGTCGGGGTCCTGACAGCGTTCGCATCAGACCCGGACTGCCTGTAGGTTCTCCAAGCCAAACTGGTCAATGTTGAGTCTAGAAATGCTTTAGTTATATGTAGGGGAATTGATTGTGGGATGGTACGTAAGGCTCTTTTTACTCCTTTACCTCATGACATTCTGATCTGAGTTAGTCCATTCTTCCAACGGGGGTTAAGGATTAGGATCTCTTCTCTCTATCAGGTTCACGTGATACTAATCAGTAGTACCTTATAGGTTTGATGATTACAAGCCTAGTTCAGTTCTACTACCCTGTTATGTTGTTAAGTTGGGCCCAGAACCTTGATATGATATTGTTGAGTGTCTACGCAATTCTTTGTAAAATGTCTCAAAATCCTTTTTGAGCATTTACAGCCGTTATGCTGTCCAAATTCTGCTAGAAATTCTAATGCCTTTGCATTGTGGTTGTGCTTTCAGATGGCCACTCGTGATCAAAACCAAGTGGTTCGCCTGACACGGTGCATCGACGTGCCCGGTCATACGGCTATGTTAGTCCGGGTAATGATCGAGACGGGTTACCGTTGGTATCCCGAATACACGGTTGAAGAGAAGTTCCGAGACTTTAATCAAAGCCAATATCTCTGCACTGTCAGGATATTTCCCTCTTATCCTGGATCCACCGAGCCCCTCCACTGTTCCTATGGACTCGGTGTTACTATTGAGATGGCTGTGCAAGATGCTGCCTACTCTATGATGACCATCATGCGAGTCAGGACTGGCCTGCTTCGCAACACCGACTTCCGGTATATGCCAGCTTCACTTCCTGGAGCGCATGGGTATCTCCGGGCTATCTATGCTGACTCCAGTCAGGAGGACTACTTAACTCACACCACTACCGAGATGCTCGAGGATAAGGACCGAGAGAATCGGGCCTTGAGGCTGGAGCTTTTCAACACCCGTTCTGATCACTGGGCCACCTTGACTCGGTTTGCACCAGCTGTGCAAGCTGGATATATGGATATGTGAGACCTATATCCTGTTAGATCTGCTCTGCCAGACATGATGGATTGGCGTGATGTGGGGGGCATCACCCCACCTCGTGGTCCCCGCAGGCCACCGTTTGTTGGTCCAAGACGTCACCCTAGCCCCTATGGTCCACAGGCTCCTCAGGACCGTCTGTTTCCGGATGCTCACATTGAACTTCCAGGCTGTGGAGGAGACTTCTATGAAAACTACTACGGAGATGTCTGAGTTAGTAGTAGTTCCACTAGTATTGTAATAGTTGTATTTCCACCGTCCTGCGTGACTTGTGGAATATGACTTAGTGTGTATCATTCCGGAGGTGTAGGAAAAATAATGTATAGGAGCTTGGAATGCCTCCGATGAGATGTAATCTCCCTTTCACCGTAGTAGTACTTTGTTTGGTCTTGTACTAAACCTGGTATGGTGTGTATGACGATGGAATAAAAGAAGCAGTTTCTGTATCTACCATGTCATACGGATGATCATCTTGCATTCCGAGTTATCCATTACATTCTACATTTCTATGTCAGAATCTTATCATCCTGGACTAAACCCTTGTCTTGTTTTCCTAGGATGGTCAACACCCGCAACAACCCTGCTCCCCCAGAGCAGGCCGAAGGCAGCAGAGTTGGGGAAGCAAACCTGCCTCACCCTCCTTCTCTGGCCGAAGTTATGCTGGAGGCCGAGAGAAACAAGCGGCAGACCAACCGTTTGTTGGAGCGCATCGAACAGAACACAGCACAGCATCAGAGAAATAACTTGGTGTCGCTCAGTGACTTCATCAAGTTACACCCACTTACCTTCCACCACTCCGTCGAGCCTCTCGACGCCGATGACTGGCTTCGCAGCATTACTCACAAGCTACGTTCTGCACTCGTAGCTGAGGCTGATAAGGTCACCTTTGCTGCATATCATCTCGAAGGCCCCGCCAGTCTCTGGTGGGAGAACTATATGGCTATGCGCCCAGCTGGCCATGTCACTACTTGGGCAGAATTTAGTGAGGCTTTCCGTGAACATCACATTCCGGAGGGTCTCATGGACCGTAAACGTGAGGAGTTCTGCAGTTTCACCCAAGGTCGACTCTCTGTGGACGCTTACAGCAGGGAGTTCGGTAACCTCGCACGCTATGCCACCGAAGAGGTCTCCACTAATGCCAAGAAGCAGGCAAGGTTCCGCAAGGGACTTAGCCCTGAGCTTCGCCGAGATCTCCGTCTGCATGAGTGCACCTCTTTTCAGAAGCTTGTGAACAAAGCCATCAGTGCTAAGACGGGTCAGACTGATTTCGAAGCAACACGCAAGCATGGCCGTGACATGGGTTCCTCATCCGGTGCTGGACCACAGAAGCGCCTGGTGTGGGTGCCTAACACTGCCCTGCCACCCAGGTTTACACCGAGGCCATCCCATCAGGCGCCTCGTCCAGCTCAGCAGTATGCACCAGCTAAGCCTTATGGTGGGCCAACCAACAATGCTCCTCCACGCACCAGCCTCGTGAGGTGCTTCAAGTGTGGGGAATCAGGCCACTACATGCGCGAGTGTCCCCAGACCAACCCCAACCAGTCTGGAAAAGCTGTTGGCCGTGGCAAGCCAGCAGGGAAGGTGTTCTATGCCAAGCCGGCCACCACTGCACGTGGCCATGTGAATTGTGTCTCAGCTGAAGAGGCCCAAGAGGATCCCAACGTCGTTCTCGGTACGCTCCTTGTTAATTGCCACCCGGCAACTGTTCTTTTCGATACTGGAGCATCTCATTCATTCATATCCGAAAACTATGCTCGCTTGCATAACACCGCATTCTGTGACATGCCTTCCACCATGGAAATTTCTACTCCTGGTTCTAGATGGCAAACCTCTAGAGTAAGCCATGGGAACGAAATTCAGGTCGACAGACTTGTTTTCCTTGCATCATTGATAGCTCTCAAATCTTCGGATATTAATATCATCTTGGGTATGGACTGGATGTCAGCCCATCATGCCAAAATTGATTGCTTCTCTAGAACTGTTCAACTCACTCACCCTTCGGGAAAGATAGTCAATGTCTTGACCCGAATAGCCAAGCGACAGCTATATTCTCTTAATGCTAGCCCCTTACCAGACCTCAAAGACGTTCCGGTAGTCCATGATTTTCCGGATGTCTTTCCAGAAGAATTGCCAGGTGTCCCACCTGACAGAGACGTCGAGTTCGTGATAGATCTCATTCCAGGAACTGTCCCAATTTCTAGAAGAACCTATAAGATGGCACCACTAGAACTAGCCGAACTTAAGAAACAACTCGATGAGTCCTTGAAAAAGGGTTTCATCCATCCTAGTTCATCTCCATGGGCTTGCCCCGTCCTCTTCGTCAAGAAGAAGGATGGTACGGACCGGATGGTTGTAGATTATCGACCCGTCAACTTGGTCACAATAAAGAACAAGTATCCGCTCCCCAAGATCAACGATCTGTATGATCAGCTCGCTGGATCCTCAGTCTTCTCTAAGATGGATTTGAGGTTGGGCTACCATCAAATCAAAATCCGAAACGGGGACATTCCCAAAACGGCCTTTGTTACTCGTTACGGCCAATACGAGTACACCGTCATGTCCTTCGGTTTAACCAATGCTCCAGCCACCTTCTCTCGGTTAATGAACTCAATCTTCATGGAGTATTTGGATAAATTCGTCGTGGTTTACCTTGATGATATACTCATCTACTCCAAGAACGAGGAAGAACATGCCGAACATCTAAGGCTAGTGTTGATGAAACTTCGAGAGCATCGCCTTTATGCCAAGTTCTCTAAATGCGAATTTTGGTTGCCAGAAGTGACCTATCTAGGACATGTAATTTCTGGTAAAGGTATTGCCGTCAATCCCGAGCGAGTTCAAGCCGTCCTTAACTGGACTCCACCTGAATCGGTCAAGCAAGTTCAGAGTTTCCTTGGCTTAGCGAGCTATTGTCGCCGCTTTGTCGAGAATTTCTCCAAAGTTGCTAAACCTCTAACTGAACTCCTCAAGAAAGATAAAAAGTTCGAGTGGACTCCACAATGTGAGCACATTTTCCAGGAACTGAAAAGACGCTTGACTTCTGCTCCCGTACTGGTACCACCAGATTTCTCCAAGGACTTTGTTATCTATTGCGACGCCTCGCGACAAGGACTAGGTGGCATTCTCATGCAAGATCGACACATAATTGCTTATGCTTCACGGCAATTACACCCACATGAGGAAAACTACCCTACTCATGATCTAGAGCTTGCAGCTGTAGTCCATGTACTCAAAACCTGGCGACATTACCTCCTCGGTAATCGTTGTGAAATCTTCACTGATCACCAAAGTCTGAAGTACATATTCACCCAACCGGATTTGAATCTCAGGCAAAGACGTTGGGTCGAGTTGATCACAGATTTCGACTTAGGGATAACTTACACCCCAAGAAAAGCCAATGTCATGGCTGATGCGCTGAGTCGTAAATCTTATTGCAACAATCTGATGTTGCAACAAAGTCAACCACTTCTCCACGAGGAATTTCGGAAGCTTAACCTTCACATCGTTCCTCAAGGATTCCTCTCCACCTTGGTGGCGAAACCTACCCTTACGGATCAGATCATCAAAGCTCAGAAGATAGATCCGGGGATTTCCTGCATTAAAAGAAACATCAAGAAAGGAGTCGCGAATTGTTTCTCCATTGATGATCAAGGAGTCGTATACTTCGGGAACCATCTAGTGGTTCCCAAAGTGCGAAACCTAAGGCGATTGATCCTTAAGTAAGCTCATGAATCTCCTCTCACCATTCATCCCGGTAGCACTAAGATGTATCAGGACCTACGCCAGAGGTTCTGGTGGACTAGGATGAAGAGAGAAATTGCTCAGTATATTGCTAACTGCGATGTCTGTCGTCGTGTAAAAGCAGAGCATCAATGGCCTGCTGGCACCCTTCAACCCTTAGCTATTCCTGAATGGAAATGGGATAAAATTGGTATGGATTTCATCACCGGTTTTCCCAAGACCAAGAGAGGGAATAATGCTATCTTCGTCGTTATCGACCGTCTTTCCAAAGTGGCCCATTTCTTATCTGTTCGCGAGAGTATAACCGCTAGTTAGTTAGCAGACTTGTACATCTCCCGAATAGTGTCTCTCCATGGTGTTCCATTGGAAATCAACTCGGATCGAGGAAGTTTCCAAAACGCTATGGGAACCCGCCTTTCCTTTAGTACTGCCTTTCACCCTCAATCAAGTGGTCAAGTAGAACGTGTCAACCAGATCCTAGAAGACATGCTTCGAGCTTCTGTTATCTCATTCGGAATGGATTGGGAGAAATGCCTTCCATTTGCCGAATTTGCTTATAACAACAGTTATCAATCTAGCTTGGGTAAAGCCCCTTTTGAAGTTCTCTATGGACGAAGGTGTCGAACGCCTCTTAACTGGTCAGAAACTGGGGAAAGACAATTCTTTGGCCCGGATATGATCCAGGAAGCAGAAGAACAAGTTCGCATCGTTCGTGAAAAGTTGAAAACAGCCCAATCTCATCAAAAGAGTCAATATGACCGAAAACATAAGGCTATGACTTTCGAGGTTGATGAGAAGGCTTACCTTCGGGTTACTCCTCTGAAGGGAACCCATCGTTTCGGTATCAAAGGCAAATTGGCTCCTCGCTACATTGGACCTTTTCGCATTCTTGCCAAACGAGGAGAAGTTCCCTACCAATTGGAACTACCTCTGCATCTCTCCAGAGTCCACGATGTCTTCCACGTTTCTCAACTCAGGCGTTGCTTCTCGGATCCTATCCGTGGAGTGGACCACGAAACGCTTGATCTTCAAGATAATCTCACGTATCGAGAGTACCCCGTTCGTATCCTCGATCAAGCCGGGCGTACCACTCGACGACATAATATCAAGTTTCTCAAGGTTCAATGGTCGCACCATTCTGAGTAGGGAGCAACTTGGGAAAGGGAGGATCGTCTTCGACTTGAGTATCCCGCCTTCTTCCTGGAGGAACCTAAATCTCGGGACGAGATTCTTTTGAGTGGGGGTGAGTTGTCACACCCTAGCTAGTTCATGCATTAGAGTGTTGCATCATGTCTTTTCCTTTCAATAGAAACTTGAAATGGGGATGATAGAACCCCCAGCCCCTCTAAATCCAACTAGGGTTTACTAAAAATATTTTCAATGAACCTCAAATGCCCTTCTAAAATGTCCATCATTTTTGGTCTTGGTTCAAAACCTCTGCCAAAGTGGTGCACAATTTTCTAGGTCATCCTAAGGTCTTTGAATTAAATCATAAGTATTTGAATTTGGCATTTAAAATTTATAAAATATTTTAAATGTTCAAATTATCCTAAACTAAAATGTTCCATGTTGTTTATATTTTAAAACAGTGGGCATGAGCAGTTTGGGGATTTTTGGAGTTGCTTAGGTATTTTTAGAAAGTCCACAAAGCTACAGAAATAAATAGAAAACAGAAATGAAAAGAGAGAGAGGGAACTAACCTGGCAGCCCACCAGCCAGCCCACCTAGCTGGCCCAGCCTAGCCACCGCTCCAGCGAGCTGCTTGGCCTCGCCAGGCAGGCAGCCAGGTGCTCGACATCGGCACCGTAGCGCGCCACGCAGCTGCTCGCCGCCCTGCTTGCTCCCCTCGCCGTTCTGCCGTCCTGGGTCGATCACCCACTTCCCCCTCGAGCTCTCAGACACGCCCCCTCCTCCCCAGCTCCTCTCCCTCACCCTCCCGCACCATGGCCGACGCCACCGCCGCCGCACCGCCGCCATAGTCGCGCTCTCCGTCGTCCTTGCGCCGCGCCACCGTGTCCAGGAGCTTCGCTGCCCTCCTCTCCGTCGAGCAAGCCGAGCCCCGAGTGCTCGCTTGCCCGAAGCCACTGCACCGACCCCATTCAACCTCGCCACCGCTGGAGATCCCTTTCACCGTCGCCGCCGCACCAGCTCGTTCCCGACCGCGCCATCAGCTTCCTCAAGACCGCCGTGAGCCTGGCTACCTCCTCCCCCTTCCCTTTCTTGCTCTCGTGCACCACAGCGAGCGCACGGAGCTTCACCGCACGCGCCGCCGCCGAGTTCGTCGCCGACAAGTCTTCGGCTAACCACCGGCCACCCCACCATGTCTAACGCACTCACCGCACCCCCAGGGGCCCAACGCACCTCACCACGTGCCTCGCCGTGCCCCGCAGCTTCGGATTCGTCTTCACCCGACTCCGGCGACAGCCAAAGTCGTCACCGGTGACGTTTCCGGCCACCCCAAGTTCAACCACCACCACCAAGAGATGCAGCTCGATCCTAGCTACACGTAGATGCTCTCCGCCGCCCATTTGGTCGCCGGAATGCACAAAAGCACTCTCTCCGCCGCGTCTGGCCTCGCCGGTGGCTAAACGCTGGCGAGTTTGACCATTGACTTTGACCAGGGTGGGCCCAGGTTGAATCCCCTGAGTCTATGACAAGTGGGGCCCCTCTGCTAATTAACCCAGATTAGTTTTAACTAAATTTAGTTAGTTTAATTAACTACTGACATGCGGGACCCACTGGTCAGTTTGACCTAGACCAGCTCCGTTGACTATTGACGTCATCCTGACGTAATGCTGACGCAGTAAGTTATTTACTGGAATTATTTCAACACAGGAAATTCCAGAAAATACTACAAACTTCAAAAAATCATAGAAATTAATCTGTAGCTCCAAATGCAAAGTGTTATATATGAAAAATGATCAGAAAAATTCAATCTATCCATCTGTACTGGTTTCATGCATGTTTAAACAAGCTAACCTGCTGTTTAGCACAGAACAAGATAAAGCACTTAAAAGGGCCACTTATGAGTTTGAAATTTGAATCCTTGGTTCAAAATAGTTCAAACCCATCTGGTCTTAGTTGCATTAGCCCAATACACTCATTTTGCCATGTCTCATGCATGCATCATATTGTTGCATACTGTTTGGTGATGTTTGTGTATCGGTGCTCTCTGCGGCAGGTCCTGCCCCCGAGGAGAAACGTGATTACCCCAACGAAGAACAATACCAGTGCACCGACCCATCAGGCAAGCAACCAACCATTTGATCATATCGATACAATCCCATGTTCTTGCTCCTGCTCTCTTTTACTGCATTAAGACAACGCGATTCAAACTGCTGTGTGCTGCGGTAGTTGAACCCATTACCTCTGCATGACCTGTCATTGCCACAGTAACTAGATGAAACCCACTAGCATGTGTAGGAGTTGATTGAGCCATATGAATGTGTTGTTCCTACCTTGCTATGCCTGCTATGCTTGGAGTCGTGTCAGGTCTGGTTCATCTGGGTGATGGGCTAGAGTGAAATGATCGTGTCAGTATGAGAGTAATGTGTTGAATACGATTTGGTAAAGGTATCGATGAGAGGCCATGTAGGAGTACATGGTGGGTTGTTTCATTGAAGCCGTCCTTAAGCACTGAGATATGTATGTGTGATTTAAGATTCAGCTACTACCATGCATTGGGCCCGAAACCAATGGACCCTCTCGGCTTCTTATTCACCCTAGTCCTCTGTCCAGGAGTTGCAAGTAGTTTCTGGTGTTTGTAGCCTACTGGAGGCCGTGGACAGCGCTGACCGTAGGGGTGGGCTGTGATGCGGTAGGTACGTGGCCGGGTGTACCGGATGCCCGTTTGGTATCTCGGGAACCCTGTTCACATCGTTCGGGGCCGTATGTGGAAACCTCGGCCGGACTCCCTGCGGATGGAACCTGAATAGGCGATAAACCAGGACTAGAGACTTAGGTGTCTAGGTAGGTTGTGGCTGACACCCACGTTGGGCTTCCGCTTGAATGTTGCCGAGTACATGTCGTGTAAACGGCGGTAAGTGGTGAGAGCGTGTATGAAGAAGTACACCCCTGCAGGGTTGACATCATCTATTCGAATAGCCGCGTCCGCGGAAAAGGACTACTTGGTTGCCTATACAGTTCATAGACAAGTAAATGGAAACTACTAAAAGCCTCAAGATAAGCGTGAGTGCCGAGGATGGCTCTTCCATAGGAAGACGGAGGTGGATCCTCGGTAGTGTATTGAAGTGGTTAGTAGTGGACTCGAGTGCGCAAAACCATTTCAAGTTGGAATCTCGTAGGATAGCTTAGCCAAGAGTCAAAGCTGGCTTGCTGCATTAACCCCACCAACCCTTCTTGATAATGTGCATGTATGTAGGATCTGATGTAAGTCTTGCTGAGTACCTTTGTACTCATGTTGCTTTAATTTATATTTTTCAGAAGATGCCACAACCCCTTCCGACGGGTTCTTCATAGACGTTGACATCGATGAGTAGACTAAGGCCCGGGTGGTGATCCTGAGCATGTGAAGGACCATATAGTATAGCTAGGCTTACCCAAGCCTCTTTTATTTTACTAGTTGTCTGTACTCAGACAAGTTACTTCCGCTGTTGGCTTGTATGCTTTTATGACTTGAATGTGGGTCGTGTGACCCGTACTTGTGTGTGTGCTATGTATGGCTCTCTAAGACTTTAAATAAAGTATTTGTGTTGTAGAGTCATGTTGTGATGCCTTGTTGTATTTGCACATATCGAGCATATTGTGTGTATGATTGAAATGCTTGGTATGTGTGGGATCTGACTATCTAGTTGTTTATCTTTAGTAGCCTCTCTTACCGGGAAATGTCTCCTAGTGATTCCACTGAGGACTGAGCCATGGTAGCTTGCTACTGCTCCGGAACACTTAGGCTGGCCGGCATGTGTCCTTCTTCGTTCCTGTGTCTGTCCCTTCGGGGAAATGTCACGCATTGAGTACCGGAGTCCTGTTATCCCGCTACAGCCCGGTTTACCGGAGTCCTGCTAGCCCAGTGCTATTGCCCGGAACTCACTCGCTGATGACCGACACGTTCGATGCTGGGTCATGGATGCCTGTCCCTGTAAGTCTGTGCCACTTTGGGTTTACGACTAGCCATGTCAGCCCGGGCTCCTTATCATATGGATGCTAGCGACACTATGATATATGTGTGCCAAAAGGCGCAAACAGTCCCGGGCAAAGGTAAGGCGACACCCGTGGGAATACCGTGCGTGAGGCCGCAAAGTGATATGAGGTGTTACAGGCTAGATCGATGTGACATTGAGTCGGGGTCCTGACACCGTTGGCATCAGAGCCGGACTGCCTGTAGGTTCTCCAAGCCAAACTGGTCGATGCTGAGTCTAGAAATGCTTTAGTTATATGTAGGGGAATTGATTGTGGGATGGTACGTAAGGCTCTTTTACTCCTTTACCTCATGACATTCTGATCTGAGTCAGTCCATTCTTCCACCGGGGGTTAAGGATAAGGATCTCTTCTCTCTATCAGGTTCACGTGATACTAATCAGTAGTACCTTATAGGTTTGATGATTACAAGCCTAGTTCAGTTCTACTACCCTGTTATGTTGTTAAGTTGGACCCAGAACCTTGATATGATATTGTTGAGTGTCTATGCAATTCTTTGTAAAATGTCTCAAAATCCTTTTTGAGCATTTACAGCCGTTATGCTGTCCAAATTCTGCTAGAAATTCTAATGCCTTTGCATTGTGGTTGTGCTTTCAGATGGCCACTCGTGATCAAAACCAAGTGGTTCGCCTGACACGGTGCATCGACGTGCCCGGTCATATGGCTATGTTAGTCCGGGTAATGATCGAAATGGGTTACCGTTGGTATCCCGAATACACGGTCGAAGAGCAGTTCCGAGACTTTAATCAAAGCCAATATCTCTGCACTGTTAGGATATTTCCCTCTTATCCTGGATCCACCGAGCCCCTCCACTGTTCCGAGTACTAAGGTATGATCATGTTTTGCTTGTGAGAGAAGTTTAGTCAATGGGTCTGTCATATTCAGAGCCGTATGTATTTTGCAAATATTCTATGTCCACAATGCTCTGCATGGAGCTACTCTAGCTAATTGCTCCCTGAGGGAGTCCTGGACTAGGGGGTGTCCGGACAGCCGGACTATCATCGTCCGCCGGACTCCAAGACTATGAAGATGCAAGATTGAGGACTCTGTCCCGTGTCCGGATGGGACTTTCCTTGGCGTGGAAGGCAAGCTTGGCGATACGGATATGTAGATCTCCTACCATTGTAACCGACTCTGTGTAACCCTAGCCCTCTCCGGTGTCTATATAAACCGGAGGGCTTTAGTCCGTAGGGGACAACATCCATTACAACAATCATACCATAGGCTAGCTTCTAGGGTTTAGCCTCCTTGATCTCGTGGTAGATCCACTCTTGTAATACACATCATCAATATTAATCAAGCAGGACGTAGGGTTTTACCTCCATCAAGAGGGCCCAAACCTGGGTAAAACATCGTGTCCCTCGTCTCCTGTTACCATCCGCCTAGACGCACAGTTCGGGACCCCCTACCCGAGATCCGCCGGTTTTGACACCGACATTGGTGCTTTCATTGAGTGTTCCTCTGTGTCGTCACCGATAGGCTTGATGGCTTCTTCAATCAATAACAACGTTGTCCAGGGTGGGACTTTTCTCCCCGGACAGATCTTCATATTCGGCGGCTTCGCACTGCGGGCTAATTCACTTGGCCACCTGGAGCAGATCGAAAGCTACGCCCATGGCCGTCAGGTCAGATTTGGAAGCCTAAACTTCACGGCGGACATCCGCGGAGACTTGATCTTCGATGGATTCGATCCGCAGCCGAGCGTGCCGCACTGTCGCGATGGGCACGATCTAGCTCTGCCGCCAGACAGTGCCTTGGAGGCCGCACATGAATCCGCTCCGACCTATAGTTCGGAGCCGATCGTGCAGATCGAGGACGAGTGGCTGGACACCGCCTCAGGAGCTGCAACTTCCACGACGATGGAGCCGAACACTAACCTTGTCCCTTACAAAGCTCGGGACTCCGAGGTGCCGGACTCCCTGCCGGACTCCGAACCTCCGGCGTCCCTGCCAATCGAACCCGATTGGGCGCCGACCATGGAGTTCACCGCTGCGGACATCTTTCAGCACTCACCCTTTGGCGACATCTTAAATTCGCTAAAGCATCTCTCGCTATCCGGAGAGCCCTGGCCGGATTATGGCCAGGATGGTCGGGATGCGGACGATGAAGAAATTCAAATCCCACCCACCACCCACTTTGTAGCCACTGTCAATGATTTAACCAACATGCTAGACTACGACTCCGAAGACATCGACGGTATGGACGACGATGCCGGAGACGATCAAGAACCAGCGCTCACAGAGCACTGGGAGGCCACCCCAACCCATGATGTATATATGGTGGATACCCCAAAAGGAAGTGATAACGAGGACCAACGGGGCGCAGCAAAAGATAATCCCGCCGATAAACAACCAAAACGGCGACGCAGACGCCGCCCTAAGTCCCGCCTCGACAAAAACAACGCTCCTAATGACCCAGCAATGGAGCAGGGCAAACTGGTGGACGACGAACATGCAGCCAAGCAACCGTCCGAACAGGACGAATCGGATAATCAATCAATTCCCGGCGAAACCAACAGTCCAGATGACCTCACGCCGGACACACCACCGGAGAAGCCTTTGCAAAAGACTCATCGCCACTGCAAGAAGTCTAAAGAAGGAAAAACGGAAGCTCAAAACAGCGGAAGACATACTCAGAACGAGGTGGAGCAAAGTTCTCAAAACCGCAGACAAATACGGCAATGGCCATCAATCAAAGAGCTACCCGAAGTGCAAGTTGCTACCAGAATTCGACGAGGAAGCCATAGAGCCCCCACAGTCAAAAAACAAAGAGGCCGCCTGGCCGGATAGACGGCCAGATGATAGGCCAAAAACTATAAGCGGCGCCGCACACAAGCCGGCCCAGGATCCTGGGAAAACAGATGACCCAGCCAGGTCCATTTATGGGCCAAAAAAGAGGGCCCCAGGAAGCAACACAACACGCCAAGTGTTCCAAGACAGCGGTACACCCAAATACAGGGGCGTCGCACACCCACTATGTTTCACCAATGAGGTGCTAGATCATGAATTCCCAGCAGGGTTTAAACCCATAAACATAGAGGCTTACGACGGAACAACAGACCCAGGAGTCTGGATAGAGGATTATATACTACACATACACATGGCTAGAGGAGATGACGTCCACGCCATAAAATATCTACCCCTCAAGCTCAAAGGGCCAGCTCGGCATTGGCTCAAAAGCCTCCTAGAAAACACTGTTGGAAGTTGGGAAGAGCTTGAGGACGCGTTTAGAGCAAATTTTCAGGGGACTTATGTCTGTCCTCCGGATGCAGATGATCTAAGTCATATAACTCAACAGCCCGGAGAGTCAGCGCGCAAATTCTGGAACAGGTTCCTTACTAAAAAGAACCAAATAGTCGACTGTCCGGACGCCGAAGCCTTAGCAGCTTTCAAACACAACGTCCGAGATGAATGGCTCGCCAGACACCTCGGCCAATAGAAGACGAGGACAATGTCCGTGCTAACAAGCCTCATGACCCGCTTTTGCGCGGGGGAAGACAGCTGGCTAGCAAGGTGCAGCACCAGCGACCCAAGTACATCCGAGATCAGAGATGGAAACGAAAAATCACGGCGCAAAAAAGATCAGCGCCGGAATAAAGAGAAAAGCCCAAAGAACACGGCGGTTAACGCCGAATTCATAAGCTCGTGGCCAAACAACAAAACACTGCCTCTTAAGGACAACAGCGACGAGCTATCCAACTTAAATAAGATTTTGGATCGGATATGTCAAATCCACAGTACCTCCTGAAGGCCTGCAAACCACACCCACCGAGATTGTTGGGTTTTCAAACAGTCCGACCGACTCAACGCCGAACACAAGGGGCTTGACTCACCAAGTGAGGACGACGACGAACCCCACCAGCAGGGCACCGGAAAACAAAAGACTTTCCCACAAGAAGTCAAAGCAGTAAACTCACTTCATGTGATAATACGGAAAAACAATGCGGCACCCGCTAAGATGGGTCACGCACGGTCCACCCCAGCGGAACTTCGAGATTGGATGTCAAAACCAATCACTTTTGACCACCTGGATTATTCCAGAAGTGTTCGAAATGCAGGATGGACTGCTCTGATATTGGATCCTATAATCGATGGACTACAATTTACACAAGTCCTGATGGACGGCGGCAGCGATTTAAACCTGCTATATCCGAACACAATCCGCAAGTTGGGGATAGACCTTACTACAATTCGACATAGCCGCACTTCCTTTAAAGGAGTGACGCCAGGCCCTTACGCCAAGTGCACAGGCTCCTTATTACTAGAAGTTGTGTTCGAGGTCACCGAACAACTTCCGACGCGAAAAACTAATCTTTCATATCGCCCCATTCAAAAGTAGCTATCAAGCACTATTGGGACGTGAAGCTTTCATCCGCTTTAACGTCGTACCACATTACGCATCTCTTACACTCAAAATGCCCAGTCCACGAGGCATCATTTCATTAAGAGGGTCATTCAACGACCCCGGACACGGCTAGACGAGTCCGGCATAAATAAGCTAGGGGCTCCCTAGCCGCACACCCCTTCACAGGGGGCTGCGCATATAAGCAACAATGGGCTAATATAGGCTCAGCTTTATTAATTTATTAATATTTTAATCTTCATGCACTTTTTGCACGATTTCTTTTCAAGCTAAGTTCCTCTCTTTTTACAGATGAACACCATGCACACCCGTCCAGGATAACGGCAAAACGGAGACACAGGCGCAGACGTGCAGTAAGGACCCGTTGCTAGGATTCTTTTCAGATTAAGACCCTGCGTAAACCTTTTTTACTGTCTCTTGTTGCTATAATCCCCTGGTTTTTCATGATAACCAGAGAGGATACTGACGTTTTGGCATCGACCGCGTCAGAGGACCTCGCCCGTACCTGGACACAAGGGGCTTAGGGCATTGCTTCGCCCGTTATTATAAAAGACCGAACACCTTAGGGAGTGTTCGGCGTCTCGAGTTAGGCCTTATATGCATCAGCTCTGAATCATGTCTTTGGTCAAATGTTGGGTTTGCTCGGCTCCTGTGTTTTGCTGCCTTACGTTCTGTATCATTGGCTAACGCGGCACCAGGAGAACTACTGCGATTGTGCCCCAGTTCGGCTGGGCGAGCACCTCAGTAGAGAAAGCCGAAAACTAACTGTCATGATACAGCGAGAGACTGGTCAACCACTCGATCGACCACCGGAATGTTTAGAATTCCTCCGCTTTGACGAAGGACCGTTTCCCGGTCAGGCACATGCACGCCCCGAATTCGGAGAGCGCGGTGCCCCCAGGGGCTATATCGTAGCCCCACCCTCGAACTCCAGTGGCTAAGTGAAAGTGATAAAGCGTTATAGTCCGGTTGCCTCGTTTGCTACGCTACCACCTCCTTAACAGGACCGAGACGTTGGATTAAGTGTGAAAATGCGCTATTTTTGCGAACACCCCCGCACCTTGTGCGTGGGGGCTGAAGCCGACGACTGCCATCTTTCAGGTTATACACACGTATACATAAACGGCCGCACAGGAGATATTTCAATACTTGAACGCACAAGTACAAAAAGCGCCTATATCATAAACATTCTTTTACAAGATAAAACGTTCATTTGAACGTGACATTTTTCGAGCACTGCGACTCTATTATACGAGCACCACGCATAACTTCCCCAAAATAGTGCTCGGCGGGTAACCGACTTTCGTCCGAACCCTGGGTTGCAACAGCGGTGGCATCCATCTCTGTCCAATGTGTCTTCACACGGGAAAGGGCCATCCGCGCACCCTCTATGCAGGCTGACCGCTTCATCACCTTGATATGCAGCACCGCCCCAAGAAACTGCTGCAATAAGCCAAAAAAGCTCATCGGCTTGGGCCTCTCCGGCCAGACATGAGTCACGATATCCGTCATGGCAAGTCCGGACAACCTATTCAGCTCAGCCCATTCGGCCAACCGATCGGTCAGCGGAAGTGAACGATCCGGACTATGGAATTGAGACCAAAATAGCCCTTTCGTCTTGTGATCCTTCTGACTTCGGAAGTGCACAACGGCATCCGACGCACTCGCCGCTAAGTCCATATATGGATCCTCCGGACCCCACAGCTGGCCAAGCTGGGCATACTTTGGATCCGTAAACCTGCGGCGTAGCAGAATAGGCTTGCCAGCCACAATGTCTCCGGCCTGACGCAGCTCCTCCTTTATAGCCCGCATTGCAGAACGGGCATCCTTGGCTTCGGCGGTGGCCTTCCCCAGGTCTTCTTGCTCCGATAGGCGCTCCTTTTCAAGAGCCTCATTGCGGTCGGTAGCATCCTTTAATTTAACGGCCAATTCGGCCATCTCTTTCCTGCTTCGGCAGTGTGCATCCCTTTTGGCTCCTAACTCCTCGGCCGCCCTCGAGGCAGCCGCATCACTCCTTCTGGCTTGCTCCTTGGCTTGAGCAAGTTCTGCCCGAAGGCTCTCCACAGCAGCAGCACCATTTGCGTCAAGCATAAACATTGTAAGAGGTGAGCTTTTGCTCCCTTAATAGGTGACTGCGGAGACACAATTTACCTTGCGACTCGTCAAGTCGCTTGTTGACTAGCGCGATGTCCGCATCCGCAACATCGAGTTGCCGCATTAATTCGGCAACTCCATCAGTCTGGCTAGCCCCCGGACTATTCGCCACCTGCATAGGAAAGGCGACACTCAATACCTGCGATTTTGATCCTTGGCATGCTGTCTCTTTCGACAACCCACCGAGTCTCAGGGGCTACTATCTATACAGGGCGCACTTTATGTGTAAAACTGTTAAAAAGGGGTGTCATTTTTACATACCTCAAACCCCGCCAGCAAACTCCTGACGGCATTATGCAATCCGCTTTCGGCGGACGAAATCCTTCTAATCACCATACTCATCAATGCACGGTGATCTTCTAAGATGGACGCCCTCTCAAGCAGATCCTTCAGCTCCCCCGGCCGAACACTAGTCGGCGCCGAACTCTTCGGCTCTGCCGGGCTCGGGGATACCCTCCGTGACAACACTTCAGGCTCGTCCGCCCTATCCGACGGCGTAGCAGACGGAGGCGTCTCGCTCTCCATCATCTCCGCACGAAGATCCCCCGAAGACGAGCTCATCTGAGAAGGTCGCAGATCCGAACTACAAGGTAAAAATTTCGGTTATCCTCAGAAGCACAAACAGGGACGTTTCTTATTAATGAACTCCCCCTTTTTTCTACTCACGGCTCGCTGGAGGGCCGATTCTTTAGAGAAGACTGTGCGGCCGGGACCTCCCCGGACGCAGGACCCTCTGGTGAAGATTTCTTCCCCCGTTTAGGGGCTTTGGCCTCCAGATCTTCGGAGGCGGTCCTCTTCTCCCCCAGGAGGGAGGGATTCTCGATCCCCCCTTATTCAAAAGCCTCCTTGGGTGAGGCGGTAGCTCCCCTATTTTCCCCTTCGCCTTCTTCTGAAGGCGCAACCTCCAACATCCTGACTAGCATGGTATCCGGCACGGTCTCTGGGAGGGGGCCGGACACCGTATCAGCTTTGCTTGCGCTATCCACTCCCGTTAAGGGGCAACAGGTTAAAAGGAGAATCATAGAAAGGAAAACAGAAGGTATGTCCGGATTCGGAACTACTTACTTGTGTATCCGGGCGATTGCAGCTTAGGCCGGCATCCTCGGTCAATTCCGGACACGTCACTTGTGGTCCGAAGAATAATGTGTACATCTCCACGGGTGTCATACCCATGAGGTGTTGAAGAATCCGTGGTCCCTCCGGATTAAACTCCCACAGCCGGAGAGGGCGGCGTTTGTAGGGCAAGAGACGCCTAATCAGCATAACCTGCATCACCACGACAAGATCGATCTCCCTCGCCTGGAGGTCTCGAATCCGGCACTGCAATAGGGGCACGTCCTTTGACGGCCCCCAGTTGAGCCCTTGGTTGACCCACGACCTCAACCACTCCTGCTGCCACGAGCCGAGCTCCTCTTGGAAGGAGCCCTCGGGCCACGGGGCATCGGCCCTCCTACTTACGGCCGCCCCGCCGCACTCTGCTTGACGCCCCTCGATCATCTTCGGCTCCACATTGAAGGTCTTCAGCCACAGGCCGAAGTGGGGGGTGACGCGGAGGAAGGCTTCGCAGACAACGATAAACGCGGAAATATGGAGGATAGACTCCGGAACCAGGTCATGGAATTCCAACCCATAGTAGAACATGAGCCCTCTCACAAAAGGATCCATCGGGAAGCCTAAACCCCGACGGAGGTGGGATACAAAGACGACATACTCGCCGGGCTCGGGGGTGGGAATGGCCTGCCCTTCGGCGGGCAGCCTGTGCGAAATTTCGTAGGACAGGTACCTGGCCTCCCTCAGCTTTAGCACGTCTTCCTCCGTGACGGAGGAAGGCATCCACTGGCCCTGAAGGCCGGAACCGGACATTGTTGAAGGTCCGAAGCGCTCGAATCTGGGGCTCTGGGTGTTGGAACTTGGAGCAAGGAGAGGATTCGATGAAGATTGGAGAAAAGAAATGAGCCTTGGTCCTATTATAAAGAAGGAGAATACCAAGAGCCGTCTCCGTGACCGTTCGGGACTCACCTGCGATAGAGGAGGCGTGGCGACGGGAGCGGTTGGGTTACCCACGTCCGTATTGATGAGAATCCCGGAATAAGGGGAACACGATCTCTGCTTCGACAAGACGTGCCAAGGAAACCGCTTCGCTAAACACGCTGAGGTGGTATAATAACAAACGATTCAAGTAAAGGCTTGGTAGTGGCGTGACGTCATGCCGCAAAATACGTCAGCAGATTGAGCTTGTGTACATAATATTCTCTCTACGGTGGAATGTGGAATTTATTTTGCAGAGCCGGACACTATCCTGGTGTTCACAATCTTCTATGGATTATTTGGAGGAGGAACCCGCCTTGCAATGCCGAACAATATGCGCGCCGGACTCATCGTCATTGAAGCCAGGTTCAGGGGCTACTGAGGGAGTCCTGGACTAGGGGGTGTCCGGACAGCCGGACTATCATCGTCCGCCGGACTCCAAGACTATGAAGATACAAGATTGAAGACTCCGTCCCGTGTCCGGATGGGACTTTCCTTGCCGTGGAAGGCAAGCTTGGCGATACGGATATGTAGATCTCCTACCATTGTAACCGACTCTGTGTAACCCTAGCCCTCTCCAGTGTCTATATAAACCGGAGGGCTTTAGTCCGTAGGGGACAACATCCATTACAACAATCATACCATAGGCTAGCTTCTAGGGTTTAGCCTCCTTGATCTCGTGGTAGATCCACTCTTGTAATACACATCATCAATATTAATCAAGCAGGACGTAGGGTTTTACCTCCATCAAGAGGGCCCGAACCTGGGTAAAACATCGTGTCCCTCGTCTCCTGTTACTATCCGCCTAGACGCACAGTTCGGGACTCCCTACCAGAGATCCACCGGTTTTGACACCGACACTCCCACTTTCAATATGTATCCAGATTGAGACTTAGAGTCATCTGGATTGGTGTAAAAGCTTGCATCGTTGTAAATTTTTACGACGGGCTCTTTTATCACCTCCATAATCGAGAAACATCTCCTTAGTTCTCACTAAGGATATTCTTGACCGCTGTCCAGTGATCTACTCTTAGATCAAAATTGTATTCCTTTGTCAAACTCAGAGCAAGGTATACAATAGGTCTGGTTCACAGCATAGCATACTTTATAGAACCTATGACTGAGGCATATGGAATGACTTTTCATTCTCTTTCTATTTTCTGCCATGGTCAGGTCTTGAGTTTTACTCAACTTCACACCTTTGCATCATAGGCAAGAACTCCTTCTTTGACTATTCCATTTTGAACTATTCAAAAATTTATCAAGGTATGTACTCATTGAAAAATCTTATCAAGTGTCTTGATCTATCTATATAGATCTTGATGCTCAATGTGTAAGCAGCCTCACCGAGGTCTTGCTTTGAAAAACTCGTTTTCAAGTATCCTTTCATGCTATCCAGAATTTCTATATCATTTCCAATCAACAATATGTCACCCACATATAATATTAGAAATGCTACAGAGCTCCCACTCACTTTCTTGTAAATACAGGCTTCTCAAAAAGTCTGTATAAAACCATATGCTTTGATCAACTCATCAAAGTGTATATTCCAACTCCGATAGGCTTGCACCAGTCCATAAATGGATTGCTGGAGCTTGCACACTTTGTTAGCATCTTTAGGATTGACAAAACCTTCTGGTTGCATCATATACAACTCTTCTTTAATAAATTCATTAAGGAATGCAATTTTGACATCCATTTGCCAGATTTCATAAAATGTGGCAATTGCTAACATGATTCGGATAGACTTAAGCATCGATACGAGTGAGAAAATCTCATCGTATTCAACCCCTTGAACTTGTTGAAAACCTTTTGCAACAAGTCGAGCTTAGTGGATAGTAACACTACTATCAGTGTCCATCTTCCTCTTGAAGATCCATTTATTTAACATGGCTTGCTGATCATTGAGCAAGTCAATCAAAGTCCATACTTTGTTCTCATACATGGATCATATCTCAGATTTTATGGCCTCAAGCCATTTCGCGGAATCTAGGCTCATCATCGCTTCCTCATAGTTCGTAGGTTCATCATGGTCTAGTAACATGACTTCCAGAATAGTATTACCGTACTACTCTGGTGCGTACTGTACTTTCGAAGACCTACGAGGTTTTGTAGTAACTTGATCTCAAGTTTCATGATCATCATCGTTAGCTTCCTCACTAATTGGTGTAGGAATCACTGGAACTGATTTCTGTGATGAACTACTTTCCAATTCGGGAGAAGGTACAAATTAAATTATCAAGCTCTACTTTCCTCCCACTCACTTCTTTCGAGAGAAACTCCTTCTCTAGAAAGGATCCATTTTTTAGCAACGAATATCTTTCCTTCGGATCTGTGATAGAAGGTGTACCCAACAATTTCCTTTGGGTATTCTATGAAGACGCACTTCTCTGATTTGGGTTCGAGCTTATCAGGATGAAACTTTTTCACATAAGCATCGCAGCCCCAAACATTAAGAAATGACAACTTGGGTTTCTTGCTAAACCACAGTTCTATGTTGTCGTCTCAACGGATTTAGATGGTGCCCTTTTAATGTGAATGCAGCTGTCTCTAATGCATAACCCCAAAACAATATTGGTAAATCAGTCAGAGACATCATAGATCGCACCATATCCAATAAAGTGCGGTTACGACATTCGGACACACCATAACGTTGTGGTGTTCCAGGTGGCGTGAGCTGTGAAACTATTCCACATTGTTTTAATTGAGGACCAAACTCGTAACTCAAATATTCGTCTCCGCGATCAGATCGCAGAAACTTTATTTCTTGTTACAATGATTTTTCCACTTCACTCTGAAATTCTTTGAACCTTTCAACTATTTCAGACTTATGTTTCATCAAGTAGATATACCCATATCTGCTCAAATCATCTTGTGAAGGTCAGAAAATAACGATACTTGCCACGAGCCTTCATACTCATTGGTCTGCATACATCAGTATGTATTATTTCCAATAAGTCAGTAGCTCGTTCCATTGTTCCGAAGAACGGAGTTTTAGTCATCTTGCCCAAAAGGCACGGTTCGCAAGCATCAAATGATTCATAACCAAGTGATTCCGAAAATCCATCTTTATGGAGTTTCATCATGCGCTTTACACCGATATGACCCAAACGGCAGTGCCACAAATAAGTTGCACTATCATTATTAAATTTGCATCTTTTGGCCTGAATATTATGAATATGTGTATCACTACGATCGAGATCCAACAAACTATTTTCATTGGGTGTATGACCATTGAAGGTTTCATTCATGTAAACAGAACAACAATTATTCTCTGATTTCAAATGAATAACCGTATTGCAATAAACATGATCAAATCATATTCATGCTCAACACAAATGCCAAATAACATTTATTTAGGTTTAACACTAATCCCGAAAGTATAGGGAGTGTGCGATGATGATCATATCAATCTTGGAACTACTTCCAACACTCATCGTCACTTTCCCTTCAACTAGTCTTTGTTTATTCTGTAACTCCTGTTTCGAGTTACTAATCTTAGCAATCGAACAAGTATCAAATACTCAGGGGCTACTATAAACACTAGTAAGGCACATATCAAGAACCTGTATATCAAATATACCTTTGTTCACTTTGCCATCCTTCTTATCCACCAAATGTTCAGGGCATTTCCGCTTCCAGTGACCATTTCCTTTGTAGTGTAAGCGCTCAGTTTCAGGCTATGGTCCAGCTTTGGGCTTCTTCGCAGGAGTGACAACTTGCTTGTCTTTTCCACTTGAAGTTCCCTTTCTTTCCCTTTGCCCTTTTCTTGAAACTAGTGGTCTTGTCAATCATCAACACTTGATGCACTTTCTTGATTTCTACCTTCGTCGATTTCAATATCACGAAGAGCTCGGGAATCGTTTTCGTCATCCCTTGCATACTATAGTTCATCACGAAATTCTAGTAACTTAGTGATGGTGACTAGAGAATTCTGTCAATCACTATCTTATCTGGAAGATTAATCTCCCACTTGATTCAAGCGATTGAAGTACCCAGACAATCTGAGCACATGCTCACTAGTTGAGCAATTCTCCTCCATCTTTTAGCTATAGAACTTGTTGGAGACTTCATATCTCTCAACTCGGGTATTTGCTTGAAATATTAACTTCAACCCTGGAACATCTCATATGGTCCATGACGTTCAAAACGTCATTGAAGTCCCGATTCTAAACCGTTAAGCATGGTGCACTAAACTATCAAGTAGTCATCATATTGAGCTAGCCAAACGTTCATAATGTCTGCATCTGCTCCTGCAATAGGTCTGTCACCTAGAGGTGCATTAAAGACATAATTCTTCTGTGCAACAATGAGGATAAACCTCAGATCACGGATCCAATCCTCATTGCTACTAACATCTTTCAACACAATTTTCTCTAGGAACATATCAAAATAAACATATGAAAGCAACAACGCAAGCTATTGATCTACAACATAATTTGCAAAATACTACCAGGACTAAGTTCATGATAAATTTAAGTTCAATTAATCATATTACTTAAGAACTCCCACTTAGACAGACATCTCTCTAGTCATCTAAGTGATCACGTGATCCAAATCAACTAAACCATGTCCGATCATCACGTGAGATGGAGTAGTTTCAATGGTGAACATCACTATGTTGATCATATCTACTATATGATTCACGCTCGACCTTTCGGTCTCCGTGTTCCGAGGCCATATCTGTATATGCTAGGCTCGTCAAGTTTAACCTGAGTATTCCGTGTGTGCAACTGTTTTGCACCCGTTGTATTTGAACGTAGAGCCTATCACACCCGATCATCACGTGGTGTCTCAGCACGAAGAACTTTCGCAACGGTGCATACTCAGGGAGAATACTTCTTGATAATTAGTGAGAGATCATCTTAAAATGCTACCGTCAAACAAAACAGAATAAGATATATAACAGATAAACATCATATGCAATCAAAATATGTAACATGATATGGCCATGATCATCTTGCGCCTTTGATCTCCATCTCCAAAGTACTGTCATGATCTCTATCGTCACCGGCACGACACCATGATCTTCATCATCTTGATCTATATCAATGTGTCGTCACATGGTCGTCTCGCCAACTATTGCTCTTGCAACTATTGCTATCGCATAGCGATAAAGTAGAGCAATTATTTGGCACTTGCATCTTATGCAACAAAGAGACAACCATGGGGCTTCTGCCAGTTGCCGATAACTTCAACAAAACATGATCATCTCATACAAGAACTTATATCTCATCACGTCTTAACCATATCACATCACAACATGCCCTGCAAAAACAAGTTAGACGTCCTCTACTTTGTTGTTGCAAGTTTTACGTGGCTGCTACGGGCTGAGCAAGAACCGTTCTTACCTACGCATTAAAACCACAATGATAGTTCGTCAAGTTGGTGCTGTTTTAACCTTCGCAAGGACCGGGCGTAGCCACACTCGGTTCAACTAAAGTTGGAGAAACAGACAACTGCTAGTCACCTGTGTGCAAAGCACGGCGGTAAAACCAGTCTCGCGTAAGCGTACGTGTAATGTCGGTTCGGGCCGCTTCATCCAACAATACCGCTGAACCAAAGTATGACATGCTGGTAAGCAGTATGACTTGTATCACCCACAACTCACTTGTGTTCTACTCGTGCATATAACATCAACGCATAAAACCTAGGCTCGGATGCCACTGTTGGGGAACGTAGTAATTTCAAAAAATTTCCTACGCACATGCAAGATCATGGTGATGGTATAGCAACGAGAGGGGAGAGTGTTGTCCACGTACCCTCGTAGACCGTAAGCAGAAGCGTTAGCACAACGCGGTTGATGTAGTCGTACGTCTTCACGATCCGACCGATCCAAGCACCGAACGTACGGCACCTCCGAGTTCAGCACACGTTCAGCTCGATGACGATCTCTAGGCTCCGATCCAGCAAAGCTCCGGAGATGAGTTCCGCAGCACGACAGCGTGGTGACGGTGATGATGTTCTACCGGCGCAGGGCTTCGCCTAAACTCCGCGACGATACGATCGAGGTGGAATATGGTGGAGGGGGGCACCGCACACGGCTAAGGAACGATCCGTAGATCAACTTGTGTGTTTCTGGGGTGCCCCCCCCCCCCCCCCCCCGCCCCCGTATATAAAGGAGCCAGGGGGGAGGAGGCGGCCGGCCAAGGAGGGCACGCCAAGGGGGGAGTCCTACTCCCACCGGGAGTAGGACTCCCTTCTTCCCAAGTTGGAGTAGGAGAAGGGGGGAAGGAGGAGGAAGAGGGGAAGGAAAGGGGGGGCGCCGCCCCCCTTCCCTTGGCCTATTTGGACTAGGAAGGGGAGGGGCGCGCGGCCCCCTCCCGCCTCCTTCCCTTTTCTCCCTCGAGGCCCATGTAGGCCCAATAACTCCCGGGGGGTTCCGGTAACCTCTCGGTACTCCGGTAAAATGCCGATTTCACCCGGAACGATTCCTATGTCCAAATATAGGCTTCCAATATATCGATCTTTATGTCTCGACCATTTCGAGACTCCTCGTCATGTCCGTGATCATATCCTGGACTCCGAACAAACTTCAGTACATCAAAACTTATAAACTCATAATAAAACTGTCATCGTAACGTTAAGCGTGCGGACCCTACGGGTTCGAGAACTATGTAGACATGACCTAGAACTATTCTCGGTCAATAACCAATAGCGGAACCTGGATGCCCATATTGGTTCCTACATATTCTACGAAGATCTTTATCGGTCAAACCGCATAACAACATACGTTGTTCCCTTTGTCATCGGTATGTTACTTGCCCGAGATTTGATCGTCGGTATCCAATACCTAGTTCAATCTCGTTACCGGCAAGTCTCTTTACTCGTTACGTAATGCATCATCCCGTAACCAACTCATTGGTCACATTGCTTGCAAGGCTTATAGTGATGTGCATTACCGAGAGGGCCCAGAGATACCTCTCCGACAATCGGAGTGACAAAACCTAATCTCGAAATACGCCAACTCAACATGTACCTTCGGAGACACCTTTAGTACTCCTTTATAATCACCCAGTTACGTTGTGACGTTTGGTTGTACCCAAAGTGTTCCTCCGGTAAACGGGAGTTGCATAATTCTCATAGTTACAGGAACATGTATAAGTCATGAAGAAAGCAATAGCAACATACTAAACGATCAAGTGCTAGGCTAACGGAATGGGTCATGTCAATCACATCATTCTCCTAATGATGTGACCCCGTTAATCAAATGACAACTCTTTTGTCCATGGCTAGGAAACATAACCATCTTTGATAAACGAGCTAGTCAAGTAGAGGCATACTAGTGACACTATGTTTGTCTATGTATTCACACATGTATTATGTTTCCGGTTAATACAATTCTAGCATGAATAATAAACATTTATCATGATATAAGGAAATAAATAATAACTTTATTATTGCCAGGGCATATTTCCTTCAATAATATCACACCATAGTTGTCCTCAAACTTTTGTATGCCCAAATATGACATATTATCATGTCTCATATTATTTTAATAAGAACATCACATCATAACTACCCTCAAATTTGTATATGTGACAAATGTGACATATTCTCATGTCTCATCATATTTAATTAGAAAAATGTCTTGCTTAGTAGCACGTTTGTATTAGAAACACAAAGGGCTTCTTTCATTTTTGGATTGTTATACTGTGTTCTCTAGATAACACAGAGTTGAAAGAGAAGAATGTTACAAGAAATTTCTGCATTGATACTACATAAGCATGTCTCTCAGTCATAGATGTGTAGTAAGAAAACAGTAGGAGGCATATGCATCTTTTAGTTAGAATATTTTTGTGTTCTTCTGATCTCCAAGAAGCTGTACTCAATACATTATTTATTCTTTGCAGCCATTAGTATTAATATATACATTTGAATGCAATGAAGAATTATCAATTTAGCATCAGTTGGCCTTGCTTGCATTATTTAGTACTGAGCCGACTAATTAAAAATGCAGTCAATGTTTGGATTATTTCCTTCAGGAAGATACCTCAGAAGCAGCTTTAATATATCCTGGATAGATTATGGTATGTTTACTTGGTATCTTCATTAAGCTTGCAAAATGATTTTTCTTGAGTTGATACAATGCATCTTCATTTCAATGCTTACGCTATGCAGTATGTCCTACATATTTGTCTAAGAGGGTTTTGACTATTTGTTTTAAATTTTTTGCTTCTTGCCCTCCATTGAATAATACAGGGTCCAGAATAGACCTATTAGAAATTAATGTGAAATATGTTTTTTGGTTATTTGTATCTAGCCACATAAAACATGTTTTATTTTTTTTGACGATCAACAATAGGGTTTGTAAAACAAACTTTCTGCGAAAGAGCCTATTTAAGTTGTTTCGTACTGTAATCTGTCCGGAGTCATAAAGTATCTCCAAAGGGGCATGCATGGAAAAAGGGTAGTGCACTATGCTTTGCTTACATACACATACTGTACTCGTGAGAGAAATACCTACACAATTCATCCCATGGAAAAACAAGCTTGATTGTTTATGTATTGTTATGCCTGAGCTTTGCTACACCTATGAAGAATCGTTATGAAGATTTACGCACAAGATTAGTTAGTAAATTATGATTAGAGGGGAGCAAGATTGATGAGAGCAAGCCATATCCACACGTAAGTTGATTTTTGTATGTTTCTTTGGTAGGTATAGAATTTTCGTAATTAGAGTGTAGAAATAAATTAACAGTTCTAGGCAAAGGTATAAGAATTTGGATGGTTCCCACATGACGTGGTAAGTTATGACAAATTTCTATTGCTTCAATCATAGTGTTGTGTATTTTTTTAAATACCACAATCAGGAATTTTAATTACTTGGAATATTGTTTTCATTATTTTTGGTTGCTGAATCTGCCAAAGCAGAAGATTTGAGATAAGAGGTTGTTGTAAAGGTGACGACTGATGAGATGTTTTACCAAGTTATCATGATTAAAAGAAGGCTATATGATTTGATATTAAGAGGCCTATTGCAACATCGAATTTGTAATGTTAAAAAAAGATTCCTCCGCCTGTAAAGAAGCTCGATAGTTGGTAATGTGAAGAAACTCGGCAGGTCATCTTCGAACTTTGCAAAATTGATACTAATGTTTTGTTGAACAGGTATCTTTATCAGAGATTGGAAGCCCCACATATGCTTATTTGAGCTCTTCTCATCTAGCTTTAAGTTGGATTACAAATGAAGGGATGGTACGTAGAGCGAACTAATTTGTAACTTCCTTGATGTATTATTGTTGCAACTAATCTGTGTTAGCGCCGTTGTTCTGTTGATGTAAGCAATTTGGGTTAGGCTATAAGATCTGACTATCATTTAGTTTTCTCTTATCCAACAATGCTACAACTACGGGCTGATTTCTACGAGGTCGTTGTTACGGACTGACGTGGAGCGAGCTAGAGCAATTTGTGCACTGAAATCATGGAAGGTGGAAAGATTTTCACCGGCCCGCAACTAACAATCGCTCCGCAAGGCTAATCCGTAAGAAACATCTCGTAAGTCTAGCATTATTGCTCTCATACCACCAGCTCGCCCTCGAACCAATTGGCGTCTTTTCTCTTATTAAAAAAATACAATGTAGACACACGCACAGGCTTCTCGACAGGTGTGGCGTGTGCCGCCATGCATCTGCCTGCTAGTTTATACTAAATGCTTATGCTTGTTTATAGCTCATATTTGTCGGTTCACAGTCATAGCTAATATTTGTTGCTGAAGTTAATAAATGTTACATTAGACTTTCTTTTCAATACGTTGTTGCTTAAAAAGATATTTAAATATGAATCCAGTAAATGTGACTAATTAAGAATAGAAAAAGAATGTCTTCTCAGAACAATTTATGACACTTGAATGAATATTGTATTATATGTATGTGTATGTACCCTATAGTATCTTGGTGGATATCTCTAAATTGGATGGTATGGAAAAATCTTGGTACATCTTTCGAGTTTATGATTAGATGGCACAACTTAGAATTCTAGATTATATATGGTGTTTAAAAGAATTTCCTGATGTGGGGACACCTTAGTGTTGTGAGGGACGGTGGCGCAATCTTTCATGGTGATACTGAAGTATTCAATAACAATGTTTTTGAAAACACAATATTGGCCACATGCTCATAACACGCGCGCGCGCACACACACACATCTATCCCTATGAAACCCGTGCACACCATACCCCTATGATCACCTCCGAGAGCCTAAGCCGGCATATCTTGAAATTGATGCATCACCGTAGTCACCTCGTACTCGACGGGCTGTCATACAATTGAAAGAATGCCGTCAAAAAGGCTGAAATAAATCTAGAAAATATGCGAGCACCCATGACAAGCCTTGGACTTAATCTTGGATGTGTTGGTTTTACCATAAGAAATCTAACCATCTAAGCTATGCTTAGCTTGTGTATCCAATAACTTGATCCATAAATACAAAAGTATACATTGATTTGGTCGCCCAATACCTCGGTACTTTCCAACTACCTTTCAAAACTCGTGTAAAATTTCATCCATCTTATACGCCAAAGGATTTTGCTTTATTTTCATATATGGCGGACAATGGATTGTCTCAGAATCGCAGGCCTACACAACTCACGTTTATTCCATCCCTGCTATTCTTCTAACATAGTACAATCGCGAAGGCTCATATACGCTCGCCTTATGACGTAGGAATGCATACCCTACTCATATAAGAACCTTCGAGTTACTGAGCGACGCAACATCTTGAGATTGACGAAGTCACCATATGTGCCTCATAGTTGATGAAAACGTTGTCGGCGTTCTGGGAACGGGGGTCCCCAGACTTGCCTGCCTGCGGCCTGCGGCGTGGCTCAAGTGAAGGCCCAGTGCAGCCCAGCTTCATCAGCTCAAGCTCAAGACCCTCGTGGGGCGGGCGACAGGAAGCTTCCTCAGGAGCAGCCTCACCAGGCAGGCTCGCGCGGAGTCCGTGACGCAAGCCATGACGATCGAGACTAGGCGGGCGCCAGGCGGGCGCCGGCCTGCGCAATGTCCTTGTTTCCCCTTTGGTACAAAGGGGGCAAGCACATGCCAAGGCATCAGGTTACCGTTTCGATGCAACAAGACCAAGACCAGCAGAGCGGCAGGATGAAAGTCATCGTGGAGCCCAGGACGGCGTCACCGCCAGAGTCTTTGGCAGTCGAAGACCAACTTTAGTTAGGATAAGTGTACTAGATGTTTCCCTTCAAAATGGCCAATTGTTGGCGCCCTTCCCGCTCATTATTTGGGAAGAGGCATAGGGCCTCCCTGTATAAATAGAGCTAGCCACCACAGTAGGAGGGGGATAGATCGATCGATCGGGAGAAGATCCAGATTGCGCATAGACTAGAGAGAGGCGACTGAACTCATCCAAGCAGTTCATCGCACCAGCTCAAGAAGAGCCCCTCGCGAGGCTGTTCTCTCTTTGTATTGTTCATCATCAGCCCCTGAGGCAATCCACCACACCACACACTGGAGTAGGGTATTACACCACAATGGTGGCCTGAATCAGTATAAACCTCGTGTCCCTTGTGTGTTCTTCTTTCTAGCCTAGATTCCTTGCGAGCCTTCGAGACGCGAGTTGGTAGGGGAAAGATCTTCGTGCGCACCCCAGAGTTCGAACCTCAAGGGTCTGCCGGAACCCGAAATCCGACATTTGGCGCGCCAGGTAGGGGTGCGCCGGAATCTTTCTTCCGCTGGTCGCATGTGATCTTCCGTCGTATCCATGGATGACGCTCGTCGGGCTCGCGCCGAGCGTCGGGCTGCTCTCGCCACCCGCGTCGCCGAGACGGCGCCCGTCGGCGGACGCCCCCGTCGTTCCCCGTCGCCTGCCACCAACGCCGCCAGCGGCCCGGCGGGGAACGAGCAGCAGGCCCCGTCCCTGCATCCTTCGGTGCGGCGGGAAGGCCGCACCGCCACCCCGTCGCTGACTCCAGCCGGTTCGTCGTCCCACGCCCGTCGCGCCCCCACGGACACGCACGCTGCGCTGCTCCTGGCACGTGAGCTCTTGCACTACCATCCCGTCGACGACCTCTACGAGGACTGGCTCGCCCGCATCACCGAGCTCGTCAGCGCCGCAGGGGGCTCTCCTTTGCCATCCCACTCGCTGCCTCGCCCTCCATCCTGCGCCGGAGGCGTGGATCAAGAGGTGCCTCCGCCACCTCCTCCCCAAGAAGGCGCCTTGGCTCCAATGCGCGTGGCCCCAGGACGAGACCCACCGCGTCCGGCGCCTGCGCGACAACAAAGGAGCTGCCAAGAAATCCCTCGCCCCCAAGAAGGTGCCCGCGTGCTCCCAGCACCGGTGCGCCATGACCGCATCCCTGCGCCACCACGTCAAGACCCTGCGCTGCTCCAAGCGGTGGCGCGTGGGAATTTCTAGGAGCAAGCCCAGCACCAACAAGGGCTCCGGTGGCCACCGCAGGCTGCCGCGCCTTCACCCCTGAGCTACGCAGTGTCGCATGGCCAGGCAAGTTCAAGTGTGACGTGCCCCCTCGCTACGACGGCACTGCAGACCCCGCGGAGTTCCTACAGCTCTACGAGCTGGGCATCGAAGCCGCCAACGGGGACAAAAAGGTCATGGCGAACTGGTTTCCCATGGCGCTCAAGGACGGTGCCCGCACCTAGCTCTTGAACCTGGCTCCTGGCACGATCTCCTCCTGGGACGAGATGCGCACTCGCTTCATCGCCAACTTCCAAGGCACTCGCGAACGGCCCCCGGCCATGAGTGACCTGCACCGCATCAAGCAATAGCCAGGAGAGACCCTGCAGAAGTACATCCAGCGCTTCAACAACGCTCGCCTCAAGATCGCCAGGGTGACTGAGGAAGCCATCATCTCATCCTTCTCCGATGGCGTGCGTGACATCAAGATGAAAGAGGAGCTAGCAATCCATGAAGACCTGTGCACATCCCTGGAGCTGTTCAACTTGGCGACCAAGTGCGCCAGGACTGAGGAAGGGCGCCTCTCCCTCCTCGAGCTTCCGGCTGCCAATCCAGAAGAGAAGAAGCCCAAGGTCAAGGACGTGAAGCGCAAGGGAGCTGTTGTGCTCGCAGCGGAGCCAGACACCAAGCGAGGCAGGGATCAGCCTGAGTCGTCCAAGGGTAGCCGGTACTGCGTGTACCACGACCTCCACACCCACAACACCAAGGAATGTCAAGAGCTCAGGGCCGTACAAGATGGGTGTATCGGCCGATGCCCCGAGCGCAACGATCGGGGCTATGGCCGAGGAGGAGGAAGAGGTGGAGGACGATGGGAAGACCGTGGCCCTGGCCAAGGGTGGCGTGACCGACCTCGCGAGGACCGTTGGCAGGACCAGCCTCGCGAGGGAGGTTGGAGGGATCAGCCTCGTGAGGATCGCCCGCACGGCAACGCAGGCCTCCCTCCTCTTCCACCATCGCCAAGGAGGAATGAAGACCAGCAGCAGGACGAGGGGGCTAGGGGCTTCCAGGAGCCGCGCGCAATCGCTTGCATCCTGGGCGGCGCCCAGGCCCCAGCCTCACAGCGCATCTTCAAGCAGTTTGCTCGCGAGGTGAATGCAGTCCTCCCCAAGCTTGAGGCCACGCACCCTCTCAGGTGGTCTGCGTGCGCTATCACGTTCAGCTCAGCGGATCAGCTCAAGTGCGCAGCAGCGGCCGAAGTCCTCCCGATGCTTCGTTCCCCAGTCATCAGCAATGTGCAAGTCACCAGGACCCTCATCAATGGCGAAGCAGGACTCAACGTCCTGTCCGTCGAGACATTAAACAATATCCAAGTGTCATATGATCAGCTTCAGCCGACCAAGCCTTTCTCAGGAGTCATTGATGGTTCCACTGTCCCAATAGGGCAGGTTCGCCTTCTAGTCACCTTTGGGCAGCGCAACAACTACCGCACCGAGCTCATTGACTTCGACGTCGCCCACATTCTCCTGCCATACAATGCCATCCTCGGGTACCCAGCCCTGGCCAAGTTCATGGCGGTGACTCACCATGGCTACAATGTCCTCAAGATGCCAGGAAGCGGTGGAGTCATCATAGTACCTTGCGAGGAAAGGGATGCAGTGTGTTCTCTTGAGCGTGCCTTCCAAGCCGCGGCAATCGAAGACCCAGATCATAGGAGCGGGAGACTTCCCGAGGCGGTCCCTAAGAAGAAGAAGGCTTCGCCTGGCCCAAGCCATCAGGAGGCGGGTACCCCCGGAGGTGTTGCGTCAGGATCCGCGCCCATTCAGGGGGCGCCACCCTCTGCCGCATAGGAAAGCGCACTCGACGCCCTCCTCGGGCAGGCCTCGGGGGCTCTTTCTTGGAGGGCCACCGACTTTGCCAAGGTCACGAGGGAGGCGCTCGGGCACCACTTGGAGGCATGCTTCAAAGCACGTTTCCCTCAGGAAGGTATGGGGAAAGGAGGGCCAAACCCTCAGGAGTTCATCACGAGAAACACTCAGGAGCTACAGGAGTCGAGAGTCATGCGCGGCAGCCGCCGGCTACCCACCGCAGCCCCCCATCCAGGCGAGGATGGCGGGTTGTGCGTCTGCATCGATGTGCCAGTGCTCAACCGAGCCGCGTCTCAGGGGTGTCTCTGGTCTTCACGCGTGGGGCGCTGCAAGGGTCCACCTCACAGCTACGTTTGCGTGCCACTCGGCTTGCCGAACGCGGTCGCCGCTTATTAGCGCCTGCTGAGGAGCATTCTGGAGGCTCAGGAGGTCAGGCGTTACGCGGTCCTGGCGGAGATGGAGATGGTCCTCGAAGATCCACCTATGCCCCCGGAGCCTCCCGAGGCTCATGGTCCCAGGAGCTCGTGAGGGTCGGCTTCCTCACCGCGCGTCGTCCGCTACTTCAGCATCCCTTCATCTTCAACGGTATCAGGTGACATCTTTCAAAGTTCCATTTTCAGCTAGGAGCGCCCACAGGGCTGCATCATTCCCAGGCCGTGTGGGTCCATCCCTGCGGCATGTATCCGTTTTGCTCATGTTCTCTGCTTACCTTCTTAGGGGCGCCCCTCGGGCTGCATTATCCCCAAGCGGCTTGGGCCTGACCCAGTGGCGTTTGCTTTTTCTGCATCTATCTAAATGGATTTGCTCCTCACTAGTGCAGAACCGGCCTTTAGTGCCGGTTCGTGACGGCCTTTAGTGCCGGTTCGCCAACCGGCACTAAAGAGTGGGAACTAAAGGTCCCCCCCTTTAGTACCGGTTCGTCATGAACCGGCACTAAAGTGCAAACACATGACACGAGCCAGGCCCGGGTGCGCGTAAGGCTTTAGTACCGGTTGGTAACACCAATCGGTACTAAATATTTGGGTGTTTTTTTAATTTTTCCTTTAATTTTGTGTTTTTAATTTAATTTAGTGATTGTTTTACATTATAATGAGTTGTTAAATTATTAGGTGAAAGTACCGCGGATTAGTTTTGACTGGATGCATTTGGATCTAGCTAGCTAAGTGATCAAGTATATGCCATATCCATATTATACTTGATCACCTAATTAGGTGATCAAGTATAATATATATGGATATGGCATATATATACTTGATCACTTAGGTAGGATCCATCCAGCTGAAACTAATCTGTGGTTTCTTTCATTAAATGATATAATAACTCATCATCATCATCATCATATATAATATAAAAACTCTTGCATCATATCATCAACATGAGTATATATATACTCTAGCTAGCTAGCTAAAAATCATCGTAGTCGTCATTATCACTATTTAATATCATAGTCATTACCGCTATCTAATCACCACCAACAGTAGCTTAAAGAAGAAACATTCACTTGTACCAGAAGCAAAAATATAATCGAGTTCAACATGATTGTCATGATATTATAAGCGTTCATATATAACACCACAAAAGCAAATCACTCTTTGAGATTAAGTTCAAAACGAAGAACACGGACATGAAAGGACAAGTACTAAGAGCAGCATGACCTAGCTAAATCACTCCTGCTAGCTACTCTCTCTCTGGTAAAATAGCATAGAACATGTATAGCTCTCCTGATTCATCATACTGGAGCATGCAGATGAACCTGTCTCCTAATCGTGGGCTGCGCTTCTCATTGCTGCCCCCTAGTACTTCTCTGTGATCGTTAACAATTTTCCTCCAATCTTTCACTATTAAGCATTCATCGCTTCTAGAAATCCTGAATGCATTCATGTGCAATGCAGGATATCTTGGCCGTAAGCTAATAATTGACATGCGACCTTTAGTCTCGATCCCCTGAGGCACAACTGTCATCGGGAGTCCCTGTTGAAGAACATAATATACTTAGCAATGAAAGTTTAGCAAAAATTATGTATGCAAAAGATGCACTGAGGACAAATAGTAAAAATCTTACCATCATTCCTAAATAGATGTGATCGTAGTTCAATACCATCACTATTGGTCGCACGTTTTGAGTACTAACATTTCTAAGTGCAGGAAGAAAATTTGTCTTGACAGTATGATGATCCTCAAGCCATGAAACATAATGACTTATCTCCTCGCAGTTTAGTTCAGCTCCGGGACAGTAGTAGGTCCTGCCTACCAAGCGTCGGACATGTTTGCTTGAATGAAAATAAGTTGTCAATAGAAATTAGTTATCAATTATTTTTGAATAAGAAATATCAAAGACAAAAATATAGTTGAGAAGAACTCACATAATGGTAGAACTGGAGGCGTTTGCACATCGACCCATATGTCTCTATTACCTTAAATATCATCTTCCGGACGAATATCAAAGGTGATAACCATACCAGGCTCAAATGCATAAGCCTTGCATAGTGGTTGCCAAGTTTTGTAATCAAAATAGGTGTACGTGTGTGCATTGTATACTTTGACATTGAAAGTATAACCATGCTCAGTTTTCAGGTAAACTCTCTTTACCTCCATAGTTTCCATATCATTGAAACCTATCTTATCCAAGACAAAAATTCTTGCATGGCAGGGGATGCGCTAGTAGAATAGTGAAAATTAAAAATTATAAGTCAGGAAAATGAAGCATATATAAGTCATGCTTAATTACGAAAACAGACTTGCCGTTGTGACTTACTGTATCGAATTCGAAGGTCTCATCCAGCTTGATGCTGAATCGCCTATCATCAATAAGGAAATTTCTGTCGCACTGGCCGCGCTGGTCTTCACAGTATTCGCACATAATGAAATTTTTTCCGTCGTCAGACGACATTTCCTATGTTCATATTAGGCGAAACATTAAACACTTACTAATTCAATTAATTCAACTACTTCTATTAATTCAACTAAGCATTAATTAAAATAAACTAGTTATATTAATTCAAAAAATCTCATATACCTAATTTTTAATTAGTTCAAATAATCTCATATACCTAAATTTTCTTACTAAAAATAAACTAGTTCTATTAATTAAACTAGTTCAACTAAACATTACTAAAAATAAACTAGTTATATCAATTCAACTAGTTCAACTAAACAATTACTAAAAATAAACTAGTTATATTAATTCAACTAGTTCAACTAAGCATTTACTAAAAATAAACTAGTTATATTAATTCAAATAATCTCATATACCTAAATTTTAATTAGTTCTAATAATCTCATATACCTATAAATTTTGTTACTAAAAATATTCTATTAATTCAACTAGTTCAAATAATCTCATATACCTAAATTTTCTTACTAAAAATAAACTAGTTCTATTAATTCAACTAGTTCAAATAATCTCATATACATAAATTTTCTTACTAAAAATAAACTAGTTCTAATTCATCTAACATTAACATTCTAAAAATAAACTAGTTATACTAATTAATTCATCTAAACAATAGAAAACAGAAAATAAGTAAAAAATATGTGTGTGTGTGTGTGTGTACGTACATGTGTAGTGTACGTGTAGTGTGTGTGTGTGTGTATGCATGTGTGTATGTATGTGTGTGTGTATGTGTGTGTGTGGGTACTACGATCGAGCGGGCACGTACGGGCGGCAGGGGCGGTGACGACGGGTGGCGGGGCGGCGAGGGCGGCGGCCGGGGTCGGCGACGAGACGGGCGGCGGGGGCGCGCGGCGATACGGGGACGATGACGACGGGCGGCGGCGGCGGCGAGGGCGGCGACAACGTGCGGCGGGGTCGACGACACGACGACATGGCGGCGTCGGCGTTGGGTATCGATGTCGCGCGAGAGAAAAGTGGAACGAAGTGGTCGATGATAACTGAATTTTCGTAAGTGTCATATATATAGGAGGGGCCTTTAGTACCGGTTGGAGCCACCAACCGGTACTAAAGGCCAATTTTGGCCAGCCCAAGCGGCGGGAAACGAGGGCCTTTAGTACCGGTTGGTGGCTCCAACCGGTGCCAAAGGGCAACACATTAGTACCGGTTGGAGCCACCAACCGGTACTAATGGTCGTGCATTGCCACCCGTCGTGCACTATTTTTAGTCCCACCTCACCGAGCGAAGAGCAGCCGCATTGGTTTATAAATCCAGCCGCGGCTACCCTTTCGAACTCCTCTATATAGCAGGCTTCTGGGCCTAATTAGGGCGCGCTGCCCTGTGAGCCTCCTGGCCCTTCTGGGCCTGTATTTGCACACCCTAGGTCTGGCAGGCCCACCGGGCAACGCCCCAACAATTTTTTATATAATTTTTTTCTTTTCTGCATTATTTATTTTCTTCTATTTATTTTTGAGTAATTTTTTTATATAGTTTTTTATTTTCTGCTTTATTTTTTTCTTCTATTTATTTCTGAGTTTTTTTTGCTGTATTTAGTTTCTTTGTGAATATTTTTTGCTTTACATAATTTTTTTCTTTTCTGCATTATTTACTTTCTTCTATTTATTTTTGAGTAATTTTTTTATATAATTTTTCTTTTCTGCTTTATTTTTTTTCTTCCATTTATTTCTGAGTAGTTTTTTTGCTGTATTTAGTTTCTTTGTGAATATTTTTGCTTTATATAGTTTTTTTTTTCTTTTCTGCATTATTTATTTTCTGCTATTTATTTTGAGTAATTTTTTTATATAGTTTTTTCTTTTCTCCTTTTTCAGAGTTCGTTTTGCTGTGATTTACTGTTTCACTGTCATTTAGCTCTCTAAACAAATTGGTAAATGACTGAAAAACAGAAGTGCCCATGTAACTGATGAGTTCTCGTCCGAAACCCTAATACTCCGAAAGAGATTGTCTAGTTTGTACACGAAGTTCGTCCAGTTTTTGCCGTGACCCTCTCCACTCTTTCGCACATGCTATGCGGGTGAAATGATGATACCTTCAACACTTTCAGAGTTTGTTTTGTAGTGATTTTCATTTTCACAGTCATTTAGCTCTAATCTAAACAAATCGGTGACTGAATAACAGCAAATGATGTCAGAACGTGTTGGAAATTGATGAAGTCGCTTCGAATGCTGCATAATGCCGGCTCAAAGAAAGTCTGGAGTTCAAATAAGTTTAAAAAAAATGAAGTGCCCGTGTAACTGATGAGTTCTCGTCCGAAACCGGTGAGACTCATATTGAGTCCACAAATTATACACATAGAGTTCAATGAAGACCAAATGCTTGTGATAATTTGAAAAATAACATATTTAAATTGTGCATCTGAACACAGAAAAAATACATTGATCAGTACCGTCTTTCAGCCAAAACGCGCTACTACTACAGAGAAGTACATATAAAAAATACATTGATCATCAATGATCTTTTTGTATAGAATCTAAATCGTCAATAGGAATCTACCACCGATTTAAGAACCGGCGAAGACTCCTATTGCAGCCACAGATCCTACACATAGAGTTCAATGAAGACCAAATGCTTGTGATAGTTTGAGAAGTAACATATTTAAGGTGGTCAAATTCTTGTTAGGGGAGCAAGGTGGGACTAAAAATAGCGCCTGCCACAACCTCTTTAGTACCGGTTCATGCCACGAACCGGTACTAAAGATGCTGGTGCCCGGCCAGCACCTTTAGTACCGGTTCGTGGCACGAACCGGTACTAAAGATTCGCACTGAACCGGTACTAAAGGTCTCCCCCCGCCTAGTCATTTGAACCGGCACTAATGGACGCATTAGTGCCGGCTCATATGCAAACCGGTACTAATGCTTCTCATATTTGACCCTTTTTCTACTAGTGCCTTCATGCTTAACATGCTTGACCTAATCGCCTGCTCGATTGACACCTACCTTTGGAGCTGCTCGCTCTGGCACGACACTTGTGTACGGGTCCGTCCCTACAACGCCGATAAATCTGAGTGGCTGAGCTCTGGCCGTGGCAGCCCCGCAAGGCGCCACCTCACCAGGCCCTTAGTGCCCCAATCACTCCCTCGGAGCGACCAATGGTTGGCTGACAACCGTAACGATAGACCTTGTTTCCCCTCGTGATTGGCATGCAGGACCCGCTCCGAAAGTAACGTTGGGGACGTTGCGAGCTCTCTGTCCCTCTCTCTGGCACGATCCGCTCGCGCGTTAAAGGGGGGCGCCTAAGCGTCGCGACTCATGGGCTCTTACTGGCTCTCCAGCCCTCATCCCCTGGCCTTGACCCACGGCATCGCGACCTGTCATACCAGCGGCGGCTGAGCTCGCTCGAGGGCTGAGACCTGAGGACGTAGAGCATGAAGGAAAGTGCGAGGAAGAGGGAAGAAGCTCACGAGGACCTAACCCAGCAACACCTCAGTTGCCGCCACGCAGGCCTGGCACTTCGCCGAAAACCACTCCAAACCTACCAGATAAGTCACGCAATAACTGAATGGACTCAGTGCTAAACCCTCGCCTACTGCAGCTTTGTCACAGCGACGCTGCCTGCCTATCTTGCCCAGCGGAGGCTGCTTGAGCGCTAAAGGGGACCTCCTGAGCATCGCGACTCAGGGGCTCTTACTGGACCTTGGGCCGCTCACCTCCTGGCCTTGACCACGGCATCGCGACCTGGCATACCAGCGACGGTTGAAGCCTGCCTGGGGACCGGGACCTGTCAGCGTAGAGCACCAAGCCCTCATGAGGAAACAAAGGGGGAGCTGAGCCGGGGCAGAACGCGCCTCCCGCGTCGTTTCATGATAAGGATGTACAAATTCACAAAAACATGGCGGGCGCCTTACATACCCCCATGGGGTGTCATTTCGGTTCCTCGCAGGGAACAAAAGGTGCTAAGGAACGATAACTACGCGCGCCTCCGCAGGAGACGCCATCATCAATAGTGGGTCGTCAGGCGTCGGCGCCAACCCCATCCAGATCAGCAGCGCCGGCGGCCTGAAGCACCCGCCCTGCTCCGAGCGCGACACGAACTCGGGGGCTCGTAGCTATCGTCACTCGTCTCTGGAGTCGTGTGAAGCTCGGCGGAGTCGCTGGATCCTCCGGCTCCTCCACTGCTGCCTGAGGAGCTGCTGGGGAAGCGGTTGGCAGGCCTGGTCCTCGCCACTCCGATGCTCCGGCCGCCTCCCTTGGGGCAGCATTCCAGCCGGCGTCCTTCCGCGTCGAAGACCTTGAAGAACATCAAGGAGGCGCCATCGTATTCGAGGTGGATTACGAGGGCGCCCCCTGTCCGGCAGGCCCGGGCGATCTCACCCCAGCCACGGGTCAGGAAGACCTTGCCTGGGGCGACGACCTCGGCCTTCGCCCCGGTCACGGGGGTGTTGCAGTCGGCGTGCTGCAGCCAGAGCTCCCGAGGCCCCCTCGGCGGAATCTCGAAGGCGAAGGAGGGAGGGAGGCGAATCCAAGATCGGGGAGGCATGGCGGCGTGAAGCACAAGCTTGAGAGAGGAGCCCTCAGCGTGGACTCCAGGAGGAATGACGCGCACCGCCGTAACTCGTCGGTGTCGCTCGACGCCTTCTTCTCCAGGGCCCTCGATTCGTGCGTACAAGGGCAACGCGAACCCAGGTGGCGGCCGCTCATACCAGGGCCTCGACGCCTCCTACCGAGCACCCTCATCTCGGCGGCAGAGGACTGGCCGCTTCTTCGGTGGAAGCGGGTCGGGACCCTCTCGGGGGGGCCTTTCCCTTCTATTCTGCAGAAAACCGGTGGATTGGTGTCATTGGTGTAATGTGGAGCAAGGGCGAGGAAGAAGAAGAAAAGGAGTAGCAGGAAGGGATGGACTGGAAGGGCTCGCGCCGTTCCGTACTTATAGCCGGAGAAGGCCAACCGTCGGCCACCACGACCGCAGGTAATCATGACCCATTTTTGCATGCAGGGACTTGTCAAGTCGTGCGGTTGCCGAGGCGTCGTGGGGAACCGGGGACGCCCACGTCCAATCAATCGCCACACGACACCCAAGGCCGCAGGCTATTGGGGCCCGCGGCGCTTCGCACTTGCCCGGGGCTACTGTCGGCGTTCTAGGAACGGGGGTCCCCAGACTTGCCTGCCTAAGTCCTGCGGTGTGGCTCAAGCGAAGGCCCAGTGCAGCCCAGCTTCATCAGCTCAAGCTCAAGACCCTCGCGAGGGGCCAAGCCTCGCAGGGCGGGCGACAGGAAGCTTCCTCAGGAGCAGCCTCACCAAGCAGGCTCGCGAGGAGGCGGAGAGATCAAGGCAAGGGCACCTCGTGAGGAGCCTGTGACGCAAGCCATGACGATCGAGACCAGGCGGGCGCCGGCCTGCGCAGTGTCATTATTTCCCCTTTAGTGCAAAGGGGGCAAGCACAGGCCAAGGCATCAGGCAAAGGTTACCGTTTCGATGGAACAAGATCGAGACCAGCAGAGCGGCAGGATGGAAGTTATCGTGGATCCCAGGACGGCGTCGCCGCCAGAGTCTTTGGCAGTCGAAGACCAACTTTAGTCAGGATAAGTATACTAGATGTTCCCCTTCAAAATGGCCAATTGTTGGCGCTCTTCCCGCTCATTTTTTGGCAGGGCCTCCCTCTATAAATAGAGCTAGCCACCACAGTAGGAGGGGGATAGATCGATCGATTGGGAGAAGATCCAGATTGCGCATAGACTAGAGAGAGGCGACTGAATTCATCCAAGCAGTTCATCGCACCAGCTCAAGAACAGCCCCTTGCGAGGCTGTTCTACCTTTGTATTGTTCATCATCAGCCCCTGAGGCAATCCACCACACCAGACACTGGAGTAGAGTATTACACCACAATGGTGGCCTGGACCAGTATAAACCTCGTGTCCCTTGTGTGTTCTTCTTTCTAGCCTAGATTCCTTGCGAGCCTTCGAGACGCGAGTTGGTAGGGAAAAGATTTTCGTGCGCACCCCAAAGTTCGAACGTCAAGGTCTGCCGGAACCCGAAATTCGACAAACGTCTCCTCCGTTGGATAAACATTGCCTGAGAAGCCAGAAATTAATTCAGAAAAATGCAAACAATAATGCCAAGTTTAGGCCTGGTGGGATTATTCTTCTTTCACTACAGGACTACCGTTGGCGCCGCACGCTTGTCAGCCCTAGCATATTCTTCTTTCACTACACGACTAACGTTCGAGTACTTAGTGCCATCGTTCATACTCAAGGATATGACAACGACGACAACTAGGATATCCCAATTTATCTTGACAATGAGATCTTATCTAGCAAACGTTCACTTGAAATTCAAAAAAAAACATTTGATTTTTTCAAATATATTTGAATTCTTGCATATAACTGAAATGACAGAAATATTTTGGCCGAAAGGTAAACATTTTGATGTCTACTAAAATTATTGAAATTCATTGAAACCTCACTGGAAGGGACACCACTAGTACTCAGTCGCCCAATACAATGTACACACCGTTGTTGCAAATTTTTAGCATACACGAAACTGTTTGTCTGGAACGAGTTAGAACAGTGATTGTTCAAGATTAACACGTACGTACCGGAGCCACACATAATTCTATTTTATCTTAGTTGACACGTCCCTGACTAGCAAGCTAGAGACAAGATGGACAGGTCTCAGTATCTCGAGCCCCGCACCCCGTGTGATGACATACTCTAATCATAGAGGAAAATTAGCATCAAACTTACAATATGCAAGCTACTAACATGCTAACGCATACTGCCAATCACGCCTCCAATCTACAAATGGACTAGATAGAAAGACACGGATTTGGAATTGCCTCCTCACTCTTGGGCATGCCGAATCCAAGTAGCTATCGGCCATCAATAACCTTGCCTGGTTAGCTGAATTGACACCTCAACCTCCAGCTTCAGCCCGGTCTGGTGTACCGGTAGATCATGTCATGTCCATCTAATATGATTGATTGAACGGCACAGGGTATTCAGACACTGTATGCTCAGCTACAAGTAGTAGTAGTTATGGGTTCACCCAATTACAAAAACGTAGGAATAGAAAAAACATATGATTGCATCGTCATGTCCATATGAATGCTACATTTCTTGGGTTTATTTGATTGCATCCCACGAAAAAACAAAGGATTCTTTTCGAAAGGTTTGAGTAAATGCTAAAATTCCTATAGAATGTAGTACAACCATACGAATTAAATGACACAATATTTTTTCTAAGAATTCGAATACTTCAAAATTCGTATGAAAACCCTTTTGAATCAAAAAACGCTACATGCATGCGTGCTGGGGTGGGAAAACCTTTTTCAGAGAACATAGGAAGTGCCAAGAATGATCACTGTGTGTCCAGTCCTATATTTAGGGGTTGTTTGGTTTGTGACTAACTTTGCCAAAGATTGCCACACCTAAGGTTAGGCAAGTTTGACCAACTTAGGCAAGTGTTTGGTTCTAGCCATACTTTTGGCAAGCCACACTTGGGTCCCACATGGCATACACACAAAAAGTGTGGCAAGATTCCCTTAGGCTTGCCAACTTGTGGCTTTCATTTTGATGAATTAACCTTAGGCAAGCTTGGCAAAAATATGTGGCAAAGTGTGACAATGCTAGGCCTAGAACCAAATAGCCCCTTAACTTGCTCCCAACACGGCCACACAATCTACCGAAATAGTAGACATGTCACATGAAAGCTGCCGGGCACCAGCAAATGGCCAACCAGCTTGAGCCACACTATTTCACTGACAGCAAGCATGCATGCACAGCATATTGCGCACAGAGCGTAGTATAGGCCCATTCCCTCGGACACGATACGTCCCACTACATCCTCAACGTGAGGCGTGGGTCGGTGATGGCCGTGATCGGTCAATTTTGGAATTTTTTGGGCGCGACTATTGGTGCTGGGTCCTCTCTGGTTTTCTTGTCAGGTTTTAGCAGGGATCCCCACGAGAAAAAGAAGGCATATACGGCTGCAAGTAGCCAAATGTGGTGGCTCCCCGTGCCGGCTCCTACTACCAAATTATTGTTTACTCCACTATTGGACATTTCCTGTCGCTCATGGCGCCCAGGTTCAGTCACATGTGATGTTATGGCTCACACACTGAAATAGTTAAGATCACATTACGCTAACACAGAGGGTTGAAAAGATTATACACGCTACACAAAGTAAATCTATATCAATATTATCAACCAAGATTTAATTGCCCCTCCCCATGTTTGTTACTGCTGTGTTTCGATATCAAGGCCCTCCATGGTTACCCGGATATCTTTTTTTAAGGGGTATAGCTAAGCTTTATTGATCATAGTGCACATGAAGCGGTATACACAAATAGGGGATGGAACCCGATCCTCTAACTTAGAGGAGGAAAGTCCCAGTGCTATAGTGCTCGCCTAGTGTAAAATGAAGAAGGAAAGTTATGGACTATTAGCAGGTTGTTTGCTGTTGGTATTTACTGTAGATATAAATAATCTAAAATTAATTTTATTTCACCATCAGTTTGTTTGTATGTAACTACTATAAATGTATACAGTAGATCTGTAATTTGCAAACTAATTTAAGTCATTTTAGCCTTAATCACATGAATTTAAGAAGGAAAGTTAGGACATTGTAGTTTCTCTAACATTCCTTCTTAATGTTAGTGGATCCAGTTCCCATGGGATGGGATAAACCATAGATGTCGTAGCTAACCTATCTGCATCAGTGCTTGATGCCCGACCTTCAAAAGTAAACTTACAATTAACTACCATACCTTCCATTTTTCTAAGTTCATCTTCCCACCAATTTTCTTGTACAAATATTCATGGATAACTACTGCTCCATCTGCAACCCCACCGCACTACATACCACATGTGACTTCTCAATGTTGAAAGATGTATTCCTCTGATCATACAATATTTTGCTTTCCCTCACGAGAGGTGGTTAGGGCAACGTTTTTCCTCCCCTCCAAGCTCCACCGATTAGACCATAGATTCGCCCCCTACCCTGCCGCTTCAGCGGCTGGTGGCGGGTACGGGAATCACGGTGCCTCGGTTCTATCTAGTAGTTTAGGTTAGGATTTTTTAGTTCTCACGGGAGCGGCCCTCAGACAGATGGTGGCGATTCATCTTCGAGTTGGTATTCCAAGCTTTGATCCTCCTCAAATATGTGCATCAGGACAGAGTCGACAGAGATTCGGCGTAGATTCCTTGTTATCTCCTTTGGGGGGAGGGGGTAAGGGAGAGATTAGGGTTTCTTGTTGTACGTGCGCAAAAGGCGAGATATGTTTCAGGCACTTTAGATAATTAAAGAGTTCAACAACTACAACTTCGGTTCCAAGGCAAGGCGTTGATCCTTAGTACGGATGGAAGAAAAGATCGAAGCTCTCAAGCTAAACGAGTAGCTAGTGCCTCGGCCCGAGTTCTCGAACTCAAAGAATAACGAGTCGAGTCAAGCTTTAGTTTAAGATCGTTTATAGACCGAGTTAAACGTGCCAATCTCACAAGTACTCATGTAACTCGTTAGGCTGGGTTCAAAAGATCAGCCACTCTCAATAAAAAGAAAATATCAGCCACTCTCAGTAAAAAGAAAAGATCAGCCACTCAGCACCCTGTGTAGCAGGTGCACAGCACAAGGCTCAGCCCCCCAGGAGACTCATACATCGCACGCGACGATTTCTCTCCTTCCATCCCTAGCGAAATTATAAATGATCGATTTCCCTCCTATCTTCTTTGTTTCTTTCACCTGTGAAGCGTGACGGCAGTGGCACCGCGCCTTCGCCGCAACCCCACCTCTCCGGCCAGCGGCATGCGCTTCTGAGGTGTGTGCGCCGGACAGTCCCTGCCAGCACTGCTCATCTCCTCCTTATCTTTCTTTAGTTCATTCTACTACTCATATATGCTTCCATTCTTCTCCAACTTGCTGATGTTACCGACGATCGTAAGTTAAACTCGTACATGCTTACAATTGTTTGTGAACAGTGTACATGCTTAATATGTACATGTTACATTCCCAAGTAATCATTTTTATCATATTCTTAAGGTTTTATGTTCATATCTTTAATGATCTTAACAAGCTAAACGAGTCAGCTCACGAGTTATACGAGTCGAGCCAATCTTGGATTTGAGCTCGTTATAGTAACGAGTCGAGTCGAGCTAGCTCGTTAATGAAACGAAATTCTAGCCCTAATCCTTAGGGGCAAGGAAGACTTTTTGACTGCCATCAACAATGTCATGCTGACTCCAAGCCGATTACGTGGTGACATTTTTGTTCTTCAAATGGGGCCTAATTTGCAAATATGCCTAAGCCTAGGCGCCAGTATGCATTTTGTGCTACCGTCGCGATGTGTACCTTAGCAAAGACACGGATGAGAGAGCGTTCTACAAGAGCTTCCTCCTCTGGTCGCTCTCTCCATTATTGTCATCTGCCACAGGCACCACCATGGAAAAGCTGCTCGCCGTAGTGTGTGTTTCAAGCCTTCTTCTAGCCACTCTTGCGGACGATGCCTCCTCCAGATCTTCTCTTCAGCACCCCTCCCTGGACAGTCTACAGGATCGTGTTCTGGGTCGCAAAGGCCGAGAAGAGCCAGCACACCACCATTACCGGCGTGAAGGCGAGCACGAGGAGCAGCATGAGGTCAGTCCACATGTCTCCCCCCAAAAGCTTCAGAAACGCAAAAACAGGGTTTCTCATGTGCTTTGCGCAGAGACTCTGCGGCTGTTATTCAGCTGTGTACCTGTCTTTGCACGAAGCACACACCATTTTCTGCTCAGAAGAAAATTGTTTTGCTCAGAGGAGAATACATGGCGATGAGGCGCACATGTGCAGGTTGTACCTATGGGAGTGGAGAGTGCTGAAGAGAGGAAGAAGGCAGGCTGGAGGAACGAGGACGAGGACGCGGTTGCGACGGAAGGGCTGATCTCCAGCGCGGATTACAGCGGCGTGGCCATGCACGGCCACAGCTCCCCGCCGGCGCACAAAAAACATCCCAAGCCATAGGATAGGCCTCCGGCTCTTCATTTCGTGTGTAATCTTGTCCAGTTCAATGTCCTGCTCTTTGTGCCTTTAGCAAAGTAGTAGTAGTCCAGTTTTATGGAATTGGTGTATCTTGAGTTCCTCGCCGTCTTTGTAAAAGATGGCCCACGATTTGATATGGATCTTCGTTAAAAAGAAAAATCGACATATATACATAGTAGTCCAGTTTTTGGCCTTTGTTGCTTGTGGCCGGGTCTGCATTGTGTTTATATCCCCTTGATGCTTCATTTTTAAGTTAATAGTAAAATTCACCTTTTATCAAAAAATAACTTGTGCCTTTTGTTGGTTCGCTGTGTGGTACAGCCGCTGTTTGTCGGGGGTTGGCTCCGGCGGGCGGCACTCGATGATCCGTGGGGTGCACCGTGCACCCAGCAGGTTCAACACCACCAAACGCGGAACGCACGGCACACGCACTCCACATACGGCGCTGTCGTGGCCACCCAGGGCAAAGCACGGTGAAGTGTGCACGGGTGGGGAACCTGGGAGGCTCCCATGGACTCCATGCACGGCAGCCGTGTGGACATGTCTGTCGCCAACTCGCCATTGCGCAGTGGGCACAGGGGGGCTGTCGGCATAATTCAGTTGCGCAAATAAACGCTGCCATGGCAGCCAAAATCGACAGGCGTTTTCACTTAGCAGTTTCTACACTACTTTTCTGTTAAGTTCAGTATCTGCACAAGGGCACGCTCGCTGTGCGCTCCGTGCGTTTAGGGAGTGACCAGCTGCACGACCTCGTCCGTGGAATGGCACACGCATTGTCGAGTTAGTTGCAAGCTATGCAGCAGCACGGCACGATCAGTTTCACTGAATACAAGGAAAAGAACTGAAAAGCAGCAGAACTTTGCGCTGCACGATTCCTTGTCTCGTTTATTCACAGCGTGTGTGCTCGAGCTGAGACAGAGAGAAACAGAGGGCCGTCCGGCAACAGTGGCAGCCGGCAGCGACCGTCCGCAAACAGACCGCCCTCCTCCACAGTGGTCATAGCGGCGTCTCGCAGCTTGGGGACACTGAGATTTACAGACGGACCAAGTTTTCCTTTCGAGCAACAGGCAAGAGTGCCTGTCTTTTCACTAAGAAGAAGGGAATTAAACCAACTTATAGGGAAAACTGGCCGAAAACCGATACATCTGCGACAAGTGCACACGCCAACCCCAACGCTGCGCACCAATCGAGCAGACGGACCAAGATGAAAGCAAAAAAAACGAAAAAAAGAATCCTTTGTGCGATTCATTATCCTTTTAATAACGTAGTTCTCCGAATAGACTCAGGTACAGTGATTGTACAGACCCAACAGATCAAATGGACTCAGTCCAAGCGAAAAAAACATGCGGAGTGGTTCTACAAACTGTGAGGATTTTTGTACAGACAGTGCCCCAACGGAACCACAGGATCAACAAGAATGGACGGCCAACGGTCTCGCCGCCGCCGCCGATTTATTTTCTTTTCCCCGGAAGAATTCGGCCCTTTCAGGTCCTTCATACCTTCAGCGCCAGCTTCTTGGCAGCGAGGGCCTCCGCCTCGAGGGTCGGCTCCCACAGGATCGTGGTCTCGGCCAGCAGCGCCGTCACGGTGTATGGGTCCATGTTCGAGGCCGGGCGACGGTCCTCCAGGTATCCTGTTGGCCAACAAGGCATCATTTTCAGTTCAAATATGAAGATTACCAAGCTACGACACGTACGTGCCAGCAGATTACCAGTATAATATATGCAAGAGGTTAATTTGAATTTTATTTGGGTTGTCATAATTCCTTTTCTGCTCCGCAAGACTTGGGCTTGCCCAATGTACTTGAATTTTATTTGGGATGTCATAATTCTTTTTCTGCATTCCCAACCATTGCAAAGTTTTGCAGAGAAAGGGAGAGCAAATACCTTTGCCCTTTGCCTCAGTCTCTCGCCCCACACGAATAGAGCAGCCACGGTTCGCGACACCCTGATAAACAAAGTGTTATGATCAGTATAACTTGCAAATAAACAGGAAGTAAAATACAACTAAAAAGAAAGAAAATGTTTGCTCCAGCCATACCCATGAGAAGTCTGATATGCTAGCTGTCTCATGTAGCCCTGTCAACCTCCGTTCGTTTCCTTCACCATATGCGGCTATGTGCAAGTCATGGCGGAGTGAAAGGTTCAGGATTGCCTTCTTGATCACGTCGAAACCTCCATCCTCACGCATGCTCAATGTGCTACATTTGCAACAACAAGACAACACGGCTTCTCACTTGCAAATTAAGGTGATGCTCTATCGGGTATTGAGAAAAACTACTAAAAACGTTAGTAATTAACTATAGTAAATACATGTCTATTCTGAATAACATTTGATAATAATTCTAAAATAACCAACACTGAACATCCATGCCCTGTTTGAAATATATTGTTTCGAGGAATATTTTCACTTAGTATTTACTTCAACACAGCTAGTCAGCTGCAATAGGTTTTCTGATATTTTTTTAATAATACATGTGGCAAGATATAGGTTTCTTAAAAAAAAAACACGGCAAGATATACTTTATAAAAGTTACACCAGATGAACAAATATTAACAGAAAAGAGTGAAACCTGTAATTTGTGTGGCAGCCAGCTCCATTCCAGTCACCCTACATCAGATAAATCTTCAGACTACTAATTTCTAATATATAAAGTGCTTCAAACAACTTACAGGAATATACCTGGATTGGTTTTGGGTCAAGGGTGAGCACGACACCAGCTTGCTCCGTGATTCTCTGATAACAGTGAGTAGGACGATAATTAGAAGTCTTATTAATGAGAAAATAATATCACAAAGAATGGTCACCTGATCAGTTGTGGATTTATGAGATTTGATGTTTTAGTGAAAACTGTTTTAATGGTATTTACGAAGGGCATTCTTCAAAGTGTCAAAATAAATCATAAACTCATAGCACATGCACCTATCAGGTTTTTGATAATGTAAAAAAGAGAGTCGACTTATTAGTCATATTATGCTAATTAAAAGCAAATAACAAAAACACTGTGATATCAGGCCATCAGGGGACCATGGATAGTTGTTTGAAGTACCTCGAGAATGTATCTTGAAGCCCATATGTGATCTCCTGCATCAATACCAACGCTAGGTCCAACCTGGTACTCCCACTGCATGAATACAGGTTGTAAATTTTCAGTTATTAAACAGTTCGATTTTCCTTTAAAAGAAGAGGTCAAAAACATCACACTGATTCACACATAACAAGAATAATTCATGCACGCATATAAATACGGAGGCATACCTGACCAGGCATGACCTCCCCGTTTGTTCCACTGATTTCAATTCCGGCGTAAAGGCATGCCTTGTAGTGAGCATCTGAAATGTCACGGCCAAATGACTTGTCTGATCCTACGGCGCAGTAGTATGGACCCTGCAACATTTCAGCACAAATATTACTACTTGGTTGTTTGTTCAATGAAGTGTATATTTCAGTCAGCCTAAGATTTATCGTCATCTGGTAAATCAAGCCTCTTGATGCAGTACCTGGGGGCCAGGGTACCCTCCAACAGGCCAGCCAAGAGGCCAGTTCACATCCCTCTGCATCAGAGTGTACTCCTGTTCGATTCCAAACCTAGAAAAGCAAATGTTTCAACTTCGTGTGCAAACAAATGTGAGCTAAAAAAATAGCAGGTTTTTATGTAGCACAGAGTTACTCGACACTTAGTTACCATGGCACTTGTGAAGTGACCTTGGGGTCACTGAAGATTTGTGCAGCCATGTGTCGTTTGTTAGTAGGGATGGGTTCCCCTTGTGGTGTGTAGGTGTCACAGATAACCTGAAAAACCAAATTCCGTATTAACTAGCAAGCCGATTTTACACATGTAACCAGTAAAGTGACCACTGGTATTAATCATCTCTTCATGATTAACATAAAGCGCATTCAGAAAGGTACCAGTATGTTGTTGCCTCCTCGGAATGGGTCCTTGAATATGGCCTGTGGGCTGAAAGCAGGACAGAAAAACATGAACAGAGTTAGCAAAAGTCGAAATATAGAATATTCTGTATGTGCAAGGCTGAAGAACACATGAACAGTTATTTTCCCCCTTACTATAGGATGACTTCACTGTCTTCTCCAGGAGCTTGCCCTGTGCTCGATCCGTCGTAGTTCCATTTCGGTAGCTCTGAGGGGTCCTCCACTGGCTTCGAAATCGTCTGAAACAGTAGCATTGCATTTTCTTGTCAGTGGCAGAAATAGAAAGTAGAGAAACAATACTCGGAAGTGAACTGCTCATCCCCTGAAATTTTGAAGAGAAAGAACTGTTCGTCCCGTAAGAACACTACAAAATATGTATGCAAGGAAACAGCGATAATTGTGATGACCATCACGATATCGAACTCGTACCCTTGATTTGCTTCTGAGGTCAATTCCAGATCCTCCAACCCTGCAGAATGCGAAGAAAAAAAGAGAAAGAGAAAAGGTCAGATTTGTTAACAGTAAAATGCTACTACAGACATAATTAATAGTGGTGCATGCCATGACAGGATCGACTCCTGGCTGCTACCCAAAAGTGGTGCGTCCACTCCCCTGAATCTTATTCAAGTGCCGGAACTAAAAAGGCAAAAGCAGTGAGTGAGTCGTCACAAATCACCCACCAGGCCTTGAAAACTTTGTCTATTATTAGCAGTTAGTATCGACTTTAAGGGTGCAAATCCGCACTGCACTGCTCGCTCCCGTGCTAATCTAATCTAATCTAATCTAATCCAGTGTAATCCCCTGAAAGTGCAGGGTTGGCCTATCCCAAGCTACTCCAGTACTACAGTGCCCTCATGGAAGTTAATCAATCCCTGGAAGCGAACAGGGTCCGCTGACGAGAAAACAGCGGCGACATTTGCGGTGAAGGGCGCGTATTCATGCGCACGTACCAGATGTACTCGGCGATGATCTTGTCGGTGAAGGGCGTGGTGTCCATGTCGAGCAGCTGCTGCATCCTCTGGATGACGCCGGTGGTCTCCGGGCCGAGGGCCAGCACCTTGAACCCGGAGGCGGCGCGGGCGGTCCTCCTGACGCCCCACACCCTGCCCGCCGGCTGCCTCGCCGGGACGGCCGACCTGCCCCGCGCGCCCACCTGGCACTGCATCGCCGGCACCACCGCCTGCGCCATCGCCGCTGCTTGCTTACTTACTTACTCCGCCGCCTTCCCCTTCAGCGCTAGCTGATCAACCAAACCAAACCAACGCAAAGGAAACAGCGCCATTAGCGCCGATCACTCGCCGGCGGCGAATGCAACAGAGAAGCGAGGAAGCATTGCATCGAGACGTCCGTAGTACTCACCTGACAACGACGCGGGCGAGACGAGGGAGGAGAGGAGAGGAGGGAAGGGGGGCGACCTGCGAGATCGCGCTGGAAATATTTATCTATGCGGTTTTGAAGGAAGCGTATAAGTAATTTAGATTGCGGGCGAGATTCTAGTGGCCGCGGCGCGGGCAGTGGCATCTGGCTCTTGATTAGGCGATAGGGCTCTGGGTGGACGAGATTTGAGGCGGCCCTTGCAGCTGCACCGGAGGCAAAAAACCGTCCAAAGAAGGCACACACATCTCGGATAGAGTTGTTTACAATGTGTTCCTTGTTCCTTCCCTTCCCCCGGCTCCGGATATGAAATGAAAGATGCGGCTGCCTCTCCTTGTCACGTCCGTCTCCCGCCCCAGCCCAAGCGACCTCTCCAACCAAACCCAGCCAGATGCATCAGAGCGGAGCAAGACCTGCACCGCACCGCAACGCAAGCAAACTATGTGCTGTGCGGCGTGTCTCATTGACCCCGGGGACAATAATTGGGGGTGTAGCCGTATAGGATGATGGATGGATGGATGGACAGTCATCCATTCATCTCCTTTGTCAGGTGCAGCATGTCTTTGGGTCGGATGGCCTGTCATGGGGGGGACGGCGCCCAAGCTAGGCCCACTTCCACTCCCAGCCGAGCGAGCCGGCCGGTGCAGTGCCGGGGACTGGAAGTGACAGCGCCCGGTAGCAGCAGCACAACACATGGGCTGCAGTACTTTTCTCTGCGTTCTTGTGCAAGTGCAACCACACTAGTCGTAGTAGGTGATTTTATCCTAGTACATCGTAGCATGTCAAAAGTAGAACCGGGTTCGTTGCAAGATCGAACAAACAAACGACCGATGCTGCAAAACGTCAAGGCCACCGTCCGCGGTGTGTACAAGAACTGATCCGGAAATAAGACTAGCCTCCATGCTTCCCGTGCAGCGCCAGCATGCCCTTGGCGTACCGCGACCGAGCCGTCCTGTACATGCGGAGCAGCGACTCGAACTCCCTGCGAGCGTCGTCGTACACGGCGCGCCTACAGAACCTCGACCTGAACTCGGCGAAATCAGCCGAGGCTCCCTCGCTGTCGGAGCTGAACATGTCGACAAGTTCTTCCAGGGGTCCCAGGACGTCGCAGAAGTCGATCCTCCTGAGACCGTGCTGCTGCTGCTGTGGGAGATGTCTGAGCCAGGCCATCCACTGGAAGGGCTCATCGTTTTTCTCCTTGACCGCGAGCTCGATCGACCTCAGGGCATCCTCGAAGCTGCAGCTTTTGTCAATCTTGTCGAGTATCTCGGAGAAGGTTGATCTCTGGCTGCTTCTGAGAGAGTTCAGATGGGACATTGGAAGGGAGTTACTGGATGACGGGAGCTTTGCCGCCACCATGCACGCCTTCCTCAGAGTAGGATCGTCATCCGAGAGCAGCCTGATGGCCACGTGCAGAAGGAGAGCAAACAATGGAGCTTGTTCTTCCATCCTGGACTCGACGGATCCACAGCTCCCCACAAGTTTCTGCTCCTCCAACCAGCAGTGAACAGCAATGTGTGTGAATCCTTCCCACCTGTAACAAAGGTAGATACATGGTCAGAAACAGAACCTCTAGACATGCAAGCCAGGAATGCCTTTTATATTTTAGTAGACAGGAAGAATACTCACTCAAAGGGTGGCTCGACCTCGATGGCAAGGGTCAAATGGAGCGAGTAATTGGCTGTTGCATTGACTTCAGATTCGCCTTCGTCAATGTCAGTGCAAGCCTCGTGCACATGGCCTCTAGGAACATACATTATGTCTCCTTCATGTAAAACTTCCACCCTTCCATCACTGCCATCCACCAAGCCATCTAAAGAGTGAAAGGGTTCATATAGTCTAGGCAAAATTGACTTTGTATTCGGCCAGATCTTCCACTTCTTGCGCCCAAGTAGTTGCCAAACAAGCACACAGTGATCGTCATAATGCCGAGCCAGGCCTTGAGATCTTGGGGGTGAGAAGTATATGTTGGCTCCTACAGAAGGTTGACCAAACAGATCAGCTAGAGCAGAGGCTATAGCAGCAACCTTCTCAGACCGGAACTCCATGCCACGCAAGGCGATTGAGAAACCATTCATGATTGCGTCCTTACATTGTTCAACAAATGCAGTTCCATCTGGGAAGATCATTCCATCATCGAAGAAATGCTCCTCCATCCAAGATCCTGTTGAGCACTGATCTCGTGTTCTCACGACTCTTACATCTTGCCTATACTTCACAGGAGCACCCAAGGAATCATGAGCCTCATGGAGAAATGAATTTATGTTGAGTTCATCCGAAGCAATAGCAGGGCAGGAAACAAGCCCCTGCATGAGTGACTCAATGGTGGCATCAGGTGTTCTAAGATCAAAAGCATTATGCAATGTAGTGAACACAGCATCCCCCTCCAGATCACTTTGTTTCTTCCTGTATAAATAAGGTGAGTTTTCCCAGTACATCAGGGCAAACTTTTCGAAGTCAGATTCCGTTTGTCCAAAAAAGCTTTCTCTGACCTCATCAGATTCCAGGTGGGCTGGATAAGAAAGATCCATCGAAAGCCTAAAGATAGCTTCAGATATCTCATCTGGTCTGCTTTGGAGTTGATCCTTCCAGTTGCTGCAGTCAGCTGATGATCGTAAGAGTATAACTTGGCTCCATAATTCATACAACAAATGCATAACTTTTCTAACTAGCTCTTGCTGCAGATTGTGCAACTTGTCGACTTTACAGGAGTTCACCATGAGCACCACTGTGTCAATGATCAAGTTCAAACATTTATCTGGCTCTGACATCCTTGCTTGGCACTCGGTGCTCCTGCTACCGACAACCGCAGAAATAGATTCCACCTGAGAAAATAGATACCTAAAGGAAGTCAATTCCACTGACTGGAGATATTCAGGAAGTACAAACAAGGAGTATCTCTTTCACCAATTACAACAGACTGCGATGCTAGCCTAGTTCTAGATATAGCCAGTAAAATACAAAGCTATATGATCATACGACACAAAAATGGTTTGATGGTTTGATGCCAAAAACTGTGATGGCTTAATAATGTACACATAGCTTAACTTGTCTTGTGAAGATAAAAGGTGGTTTTCATCCTTCTGAAGTTTATTCGCACTTCCACATATTCAGAATCTTCAGTAGAAAAACAGGCTAGTGCATGCACACAATGAAAATTCTAGGACATACTCCCTCTGTTCCTAAATATAAGTCTTTTTAGATATTTCACGATGGACTAGATACGGATCAAAATGAGTGAATCTACACTCTAAAATATGTCCATATACATCCGTATGTAGTTTGTAGTGAAATCTCTAAAAAGACTTAGATTTTTGAACGGAGGAAGTACAAGTTAAATCAAAATTTCGCTGAATCTCTGGAAGACAATTCATGGCAATCAAACAAACTATAAGCTAAAATATGCTTTAACCTAGAACAGCAAGTTGGATGCTCACAATAGGCTGGGCAGAACAGGGGAGCCCGAGAGACGTTCCCTGCCAATTGAAGACGCCGAGAGATCCATCACGGCATTGCAGGCAGCCTCGGACACACGCTGGCTGCTAGTCCCCAACGCCCGCGCCAAGCCACTGGCGATCCCGCCGTCGGACGCCAGCGCCTCGCCGGCCTCCATTGACTGCAGCGCCGCCGCGCCCATCACCTCGCAGCTCAGCGCGGCCACGGAATGCGAGCTAGTACATCACAGATCGCAACACAAATTAAGTGAGCAGGCTAAAACCACGAATTCAGTGATGCGATAGCAGAGATGGGGGAGAGGGTTCCCCTTTTGGTACCTGGAGGAGAGGAGGAGCGGTAGGAGCGCGACGAGGGACGCTGGGAGAGGGGAGAGCGCCGGCGCCGGCGGCGAGCGGGAGAGAAGGCGGCGCAGGAGGCGCGCGGCGACGGCGGGGGAGGAGGAGGACGCGCGCCGGTTCGGCCCGGTGGTTGGCGCGACGGCCGCGAGGAGGATGGGGAAGACGTCGCGGTCGAAGGAGGCGGCCGCCTCGCCGCCGCTTCCCTTCCTCCTCTTCTTCTTCCTCGCCCCGCCGGGATTTTCCATTCCGGCCGTCTCGCGACGGCTCGTGGCGGCGTCGGAGGAGGCTGTGCGGCGACGGGATTGTGGAAACGTGAAGGGTTCGTGCCCGTGTTGCCTCTTCGGTGGCGGATAGTATGTTGCCTCGTAACATTACGCTTTCTACGAGAGCTGGCAGGCTTCAAGTTCAAGGGTAGCGCCAACACAATTGACCGAAATGTAATCACATATTCACCCACTGGTCCGTACCAAAATGGAGGAGATATTCAGATATACCCTCAATTGATGCTTGGTGAAATGGATGTTCGAAGAATATCGAAGGAGGCGGCGGGTGATTTCTTCATCTACATCATGTGGAATGTCAGGAAGAGAAGAAACTGTCACATCTCCAACGACACTAGAATGATGGACATCACATAGAGAGACATGATTTTCCGACCAAGAGCAAACCAAAACTATAAGTAGTTAGCATGCACCGATAGGTAGGTGATGAGTTCCGATGTCTTCTCCTTCAAACATGCCAACATGTACATGTTTGAAAAGACCGCACTCCAAGCTGGAGTTGCAAGCTTGGAAATAGGATCCCTATATCCTCTTCATCGAGTGTATTTCAAGCTTGTGAACTGAGGCACCTCGTTATTAGTGCAAAGCTGCTCTCAAGGTTTGTCTTATAGTCCTTCAGCGGCTAGAGCAAACTCACCCCTCCAGACTTTGTTGGCGAGCCCGTGGATTCGCCTCCCATCTGTCAGCCGTTCCAACAGCCGATGCCCTGGAGGAGAATCCTGATTCCTTCACTCTGGCTAGTAGTTTAGGTTTGGGCTTTTTAGTCCTCGCAGATGCGGCATACGGACAGATGGTGACGCTTCTTATTCGAGTTTGTTTTGGGGGCTTTGATCCTCCTCGAGTTCGTTCATCTGGACGTAGTCGATATAGCTCCAGTGTATATTCCTATCGTCTCTTTGGGCGGCGAGGTTAGGGCTTTTTCTCGTCGTGCGTGCACGGCAGCAAGATTTAGTGTCGGTTGCTTCAAATATATTCAAGGGTTCAATGGCGACGACCGGCACCAAGGCTCTGGCGCGTCGGTGATTCGTTCTAGCAGCAATAGCGGTCATTTGGTGGTTTAGAGACCTCAATGTAACTTTAATTAATAATATACCTGAATCTTTTTTGAAAAAGGAGAAAGGAAAGAAAAGAGCGCACTTCCACCTATTGCCAGGGATCTTTTTTTTTTCACCTTGGAGGTTCCTCCTCCGAACACGAAGGACTTCGATTTTCCGAGACGAGCACACACTCATCCTTATGAACGCACACACATCCTACCTCTATAAGTATCTTTGAGAGGCTGAGCCAGCACATCATCTTAAGATTGACGAAGTTGTTACAGACGCCTTCGTAGTCGACGAGAACGTCTTGGGGATCTATATCTATAGTCTTCATTAAACCGAACCAGACTGGTGAAGCTGGGCATGATTCGAAAGGCGAAACGAACACGAGGGCCAGTTTAGAATTGAATTAGTTTGTTAAGAAAAGGCACGGAAGCCGGTGAAAAACAATCGATGCATTTCAACTTGAAACCGTACTGGCCGTATTAGACAAATCAACACTATGCATGCGCAGCGCATGGAGCAGTTAACAAGTTCAGCTTTTGCAATCATGCCGTTTAATTAAGGTTATCCGGCGTGTTTTCTATAGTTTCTCCTCGAAAGCAGCAGAAAGAAATGGTCCATCACATCGTTCGGCACGACACCTACTACCTACCGCGCGCGACGACGCCTTGGGCGCCAAGAACGCTGATCGTTGGCTCTTTGCCGCCGGCTCTCCTATATAAACCGCCGTTTGCGCCTCTCCCCTTGCACTCGCAGCTTCATCATAAACTTGCTCTGAGCAGGAGCAGCAGGGCAGCAACACCCTCTCCACGAAGCCTCACTACCCAACTAATAGCCTCCCTAGTCCCGCTTCTTCTTCACCATCATTTTCCGCCCAAGTTTCTTCTTCTTTTTCAAACCTTTTCTTCTGCGTGTTTTTCTTTTCTGAACTCATGCATGGGTGTCGATCTTGAGTTGCCAATTGGTTGGTGTTAAGTTTAGTTGTTGACGGTGTCATTGTTACATGATTTTTGGTTTGGTTTTGGTTTGGTCTGGTTTGGTTGTGAGGACGATGATGGAAACAAACGAAGGCTCGCTCGCCGAACCTAACATGGCTCTCAGTAAGCCTTGATGATCAGAAACCGTGATGTGGACTGAGTTCTCCATGCGTGCACTCCTTCTTTCTCTGAGAACATTTGAGAAACTCTGTTTTGATGTCGTCTTTGCAGAAGATTTGATGCCAATCCATAAGTTTGCCGTTTCCGAAAATTTGCAGGGACCGCATGGGTTGGATAAAAAATTATCGGAAAAACTACTCGCTGGCTTTTATTTCGCCTACATTCGTTTATGAAAATAAAAATCTGCTTGAACGGATCCATGCGATTCATGGCGATGTAGTCAATTCTGAAAAAGATGCCAATTGTGAGTATAACAATATCTTTATGTGATCGAAGATACTTAACTTATTTTGCATGCAGGTTTCTTCTAGAAAAAAACCATGACGCCCAAGGGAGCAACGCTGATACTAGTGACACGCCTGAAGGAAATAGGCATGCTACAATCCTGGGAGGAATGCCCGCCTACAGGCGAGAAACCACTAAATTCGGAGACGCACGGTGGAGGCGCTGCCTGTGCCATCTTCTACTGGTCTGAAGCCTGAACATGCCATTCTGTGTGTGGTTTTGCATCTTGTTTACAAGAGACCAAAATAGGATAGCAAATCAGGCCTCCTTTGGTTCATAGGAAATGAGCATCTCAAATCCTACGATAGGAACAGAAAAAATAAATGTCATTTGATTCACATCATAGGAATTTTTCATTGAGTCTAGGCTAACGTTTATTTTATTTTTTTAAATGTGGAGGATAGGAACCAATCCTGTGTATGAATAGGAATTCATTTCTATGAACCAAAGGACTCTAAATGAAAAATTCCTATAAGAATCCTATCCTACAGAAATCCTATGAAATTCTTCCAAAAGGAGATCACAATTGGCTAATTACAGTCGTACAGAGTAGCTGTATGGTTGCATAGGGAGCCTCCGTCTCCGTGTAATGATGACCTATTGCCACTAGACTGTTATCCTATTATTATGGAATAAAATTCCCATTTTCCCCGCAAAAAAAAAAAAACTGTACAAGGCCACTCTTCAAATAAGAAAAACAATTCTATTTACAAAAGACAACCCAGTAGAATTAAGTCTCCATCGAAATTAAGATCTATCCAACTCCTCAATTATACTTGTCATTGCTCAATAGCAGATATTACATCACACTCACACATGGTTTCGCAATCCGCAACAAGATACAACACAGTCGTCAGATCCAACACCATCCACGACTTTACCACAGTGAACGATCATCACCAGCAAATTTATTGTTAAATCTAAGGCCTAAGGCACACCCGTTCCTAACTTTTTTGCTCTCACATCAGAGTACACGTATCCTACATCCAGTTTCTGTCCGTTTAAACCTTAGAGAATCAATCAAGGCATGTACGTAGGTCATCACAGTACAACGGCCACTTGAGAAGTTGAGAATAACTCCTCACCTGCTTTAAGCAGGCGCGCTACTCCCTTGACCATGAAAGAAGCGCACGACGACGCAGGTTATGTTGTCGCTGCTCTCCCGCTTGTATGCCTCCTGCAGGAGCCTCTTGGCAGCTTCCTCTGGGTCTTGTATGGACCTGGTCATGTCGACAGCCTCCTGCAATATAAACATCGTGTAGAGAGGGCAGGTCAAACACACAGAATATGGTAAGGATAATGCAGGTCTTGAAATCCTTCTGTTTTCTTGAATTACCTCATTAGAGACCACATCCCAGAGCCCGTCGCTTGCAAGGATGAGAAACTCCAGGGACTCATCAACGATTTCCTCCTATGGCCCAGCAAAGCATTACTAAACACGATCATCATTTGTTAAAGGTCAATATAAAGAACAAGATTTCTTAAGCCCCTCAAGATGGTATACGCGAAAACAAAAATAAGTGGTTCTTCTTTCATTGGTACAGTGACTCACAAGAGTCATGAAGATGAGTGCCTACTTACATGCATATGCAGTCAGAGAGAGAGAAAACATGAGAAATATTAACACCCCAAAATCCATACCCGGATCTCTGGATCCACAACTACATACTGCTTTAAGAGCTTGTCACCAAAAGCGCGAGAAACAGCAAGGACACCACCAACACGCCATGTTCCTATGGAACAAGTAACATCATTAGAAAGGCAATCATATTCAGTCCAGATGGTTTGGAGAGAATGCAGTGCACAGTACCTGCCCACATAACAAAACCTCCAGCTTCTTCAATACGTTGCCGCTCATCTGTCTGATCAGGCTTATGATCTTTCGAAACAGGTACAGCTGCACAAACCAGCAGACCACGTTAAGTGAAGAGCTGTTAAAAGTGGCAATCATACCTACTTTACCATCAAAATAGCTTGAGTCCACAGGTACAAATAGCATCTTAACAAAACAAGGCAAACATTTAAGGCTTTAGGAAAGGCCTCCATTAGAAACAAAATAATCATACATCCAGTCAAATACAAAACAATCTTATAACATGTCTTAACTTTTACAAGCATGCATAAAAACATACTGTCGAGTAGACGTCTGTAAACGATGTGTTCTCAATCTCATATCACACATTTGAAGCACACTGTTTCCAATACATCCCTTTTAGGATGTTCCCATAATCCACTAAAACCTTAAATCCCAGTTACTAATGGAACATATTGATCAATATTGTAATCATATAACTTTGTAGTAGGTTGGAAGTTATACCAAGTTTGTCCATTCTGCTATATTCATTAACAAGTTTTAAACAAAAACGCGTTGTCTCAGAAAGTATGAAGTAAAAGCAATAAAAGAAGTCATAGGTGGGCATGTAGTAATGAAATGTTGAATGTTAGTTACCATTTCCTGCCCTGCATATGATAGCCCTGGAGTCTCCAACATTTGCGACAAAGAGACGATCACCGACAAGTACAGCAGTTGATGCGGTTGACCCACACTGGTTTTGAGTACTGTCAGATTCCAAGAACTCACTGTCGGTACTTTTATAAGAATCATCTGCAGATAGCAATGCCATGCAATGATTGTTAGTTTTATTCACACAACTCGGTGGTCGAGCGGATTACTAGCAAAAAGAACAAGGAAATACCTATAGCCACTTTTGTGTCACTCATGAACTTTGGATGTCTAAGAAGATGGCTGAAGAGGTTATGTTTGACATACTCAGCTACTTTAGCACCACCATGACCTATAAAATAAGCCATGCATTTAACAACCCAATTTGGAAGAAAATGGCAAATTTGTTTGGCTTGTTCAACTTTAACTTCTTCATTGTGCCCCCCCTGCGAATATTTTATATGTTTGTTTATCCATTAACCCCTCGATTAATGGTTGTTTTAGCCACACAAAACAATATACATTTCAAAGAGCAAAGAATTTTATGGTGCTAGCTACACTATATTATACAGATTCGAGTCCAACATAAGAAATATCAGTGTGATCTTCTGGCACATTGTGCCAAATGTGAAAAATGCCCTCTTATCGAAGTTCTAAGCTTAAACAAGAATTAACCATGAACAAAAACTACGTGAAGAGAGATGATACATACCATCAAAAACTCCGAATAAACCAATAAGCTGCCCATCGACACTTTCAATTCTTGTCTCATAAAAGTCTTCCATGGAAGCCCTTTTACCCAGGGAGCTCGCATAACCATAGCTAAACTTACCATTCTGGCTGGCAGAAAAAGAAACGAGAAATACTGAGCAAACAGGTATCATACTTAACCGGTCTTTTAGCCAATAACAACATAATATAAATATGGAGTTGCTATATTACTGGAGACCCCAGAGTACCATTCACAGATTAGATACAAACATATCACTGCATGTATCTGGACTACACGACTACAATAGTTATAGTTATACTAGTTTCAAACGCCACAGCTCGTAGAATATATGCCATGTATTATTAGCTTGCCGAGCCATATCAGGGTGAAATGTTATCTCGTATTACTAAAGGAGCAGCCATGGCATGGTGCGGAACTACACAGACTAGATTCATAGATGCAACATATCTTATGTTAGTTTTATGAAAGGAGCCATATGTGGCTATCACGACTCTTTGTGTGGGTGGTGGGGAAGTGCAGCAGCGAGCCGGTTAAGATTCCCTGTCTCTACTAACAGTAACATTTTTTCTTAAACAAGTAATAAAAACCGATTATCTGTGCCATTCATTAACCACGTGATTCGGAACTAACAAAAAGTAAAAGCACCTTTAATGTAGTCTCAAATCTTATACTACCGCCGATCCATAAAAAGTGTCGCAGTTTTGAACTCTAACCCCAGTTCAAAACTGCGACACTTATTTTGAATCGGAGGGAGTAGCAGTATTTCCAATAGGACAATCTGCAGCTATTTATCAACTCAGGATGCCAAGAATTCATTTGGCTACATTAAAAAAAAAACTCTCAAAATATGTCCAGGGCAACTAGGTATGCCTAGCTCAGGCATATAAAATGATTGTGTAATTTGCTCTCTGGGCATAACTATTGAGTCTCCCTATGAATTAGTAGGTGTTTTTACGAAGCGAAACTGGGTAATGGATGCCCTATTTATATCAAAGACATAGTTCCAAAGCGCAACATGAAATACTTTTGGGATAACCATCTTTGGTTATTTGGTTATCCAATACTACCATGCTACAACATGTGGCCTAACAAATTATGAGCCACAGCTGGAGAAAAAAAAACAGAGAACATCTCCTCGCTCGTAGCAACGCAATCACCACTACTCGAGATGCTAAATTCGTGTGATGGTCAAACCTATATGCCAAAACTGGGTGTGCCCGAACCACAGCAACCGACGAGGATTACTGCATTCACGGCAGCTGGGAGCTAGGGGCGTGCGTGCGTGCGTTCCGAATCGAATTGACGACGAATCGCACTGCCACTAGACCAATTCGACCAGATCAAGCAGAGAGAAGGGACAAAAGACACGCGGCGGCGGGGGGGGGGGGGGGGGGGGGGGGGGGGGGAGATTCCGGTGGTCGCTCCCAACCTGAGGCCGCCGCCGCTGACCGGCGATCCGTCCGTGGGGTGGCCGATGACGGTGCTCAGGTACCCCATCGCCGGCGAGCGCGACCAGCTCGCCGGAACCCGAGCAGAAGGGGAGGGGGGGGGTGCCACGAATCGGCGGAGAAACGGGTCAAATTCGGGGGATTTGGGGGGAGCGGAGACGGAGGGCGAGGGATTGGTCCATTTCTTTCTTTCTATAGTGGACGCGAGCTTCTCTCCTCCAGCACTCCTCGCCTCTGCCTCTGCCTCTTGGTCGGCCTTTTTCGCGGTTAGGCCCTCGGAGCATCGCGTAATTTGCCTGCTCTCCTCGGGCCCGTACGCCGTATCGCATCACACGCGGTGGCGTGGCGTGCGAGGCGCGACGACGAGTAAAGTCTGTTTTAGACCCTAAATTCATACAGCTCGTCGGAATCGAACCCTCACGTCTTAATCCCTGAAATCTGTACCTTGACCTTTGGGATCCCGGTCAATATCAACCTTGCATTCACCTAGAGCTGTTTGTGGCACTGAAAATAGTCTATCCCGGCCGGGATTACTAGGATCTCTCACTGACTCAGCAGTCCTACACGTCATATCCATCTTCTTCCCTGCTACTGTTGCGTCGAGCTGCCCGAGCAACGATGCTCACCACTGCATGCATGCCCCAAAGTCTCCCATGCCCGTGCGACGATGCTCACCACGACAACGCGTTCTTTTGATTTCACGTCTTCAATTTTATTTCGTGGTGCTGAATTTTAGTCGAGCTAGCGACGATGCTCATGGCGGAACCGCGTGCCGGCCAGGCGTGCGCGCAGGTCCAGCATGTGTTGTGCCGCCGGCCTTTGCTCCACGTGCCGCTCAACGTGTCCACAGGTGTGCATCGCCAAGTTTCGCCAGTACAGATCGATCAAGGCTCGCGGCGGTGTGTAACAAGTTGCTATGTACGTGAGGTCGTGAGTTAGATGCTGAAAAATTCATCCACCTGCTTGCCAACTTCTATGTGAAAGTACGCTACCGAACCCACCGCATCGTTTGAGTCAGCTAGCATCATAGCTAGTGTTCGCCGGAGAGTACTCGGCGACGATTCGGCATCTTGTTGTACATCGCCTGTACATCGCCGCACCACGTAGTTGCGGACGATGTGATAGACTGATAGCCGAGGGACTGGAGCACGAAGCCGAACAGGCCAGCGTAACCATACAGCGCAGCGTCGCGCACCTCCTGCTGGCCATCGCCATGACGGAGGTCGCCGGCACGCGGGTCCGCCTCGTCGGCCCAGCGGCTCGCGCCGCCCCGCTCTCCCTCATCCCCGACGTGCAGACATTTTCCCGCCGCGTCGGCGCGCACCGGCCGCCTCTACGTCATGCGCGCCATCGCAGGCCGCCCCCTCGCAGCTCCGGTTCTTCCTCTCACGTGTCACGTCTCGCCACAAGAGCTGCCGCCGGCCACGTCGTGCTCTGCATGGGGCGAACCTCCATGGATGCCCCCGCGCGAGCCATGGAGACTAAGAAAAACACCGGAACCTACATGCGGACCTTCATAGATTCCAGCAGTACAACCGCAGGCTCTGGTTTCAGGAGAGCGAGGGGGAAGGGGATTGGGATAGAAGATGGATATGACATGTGGGGTGGGGTTGTCAGTCAAAGTAGCATGTGATCCCGGGCGGGATGGAAATTTTCCAGGTGCGCCAAACAGGTCCAGGGTTGATATTGACCGGGATTATAAAGGTCGGGGTATCAATTTCAGGGATTCAGATGTCGGGGTTCGATTTCGACGAGCTCTACAAATTTGAGGTTTAAAACAGACTTTACTCGCGTGACGACCGAACCGGGCTCCTTTCAGGCCGGTTGTAACGGGAGTATCATATCTAGTATCATGCATGCCAACTAGGTAACTTTGATGAGGTGGCATAGAATTAAATGAAGTAAGAGAGGGTTGAGTATCATATCATGATATCGTATCATAATAAATGCTACAGTAGTATGTGTCATGCATGACAAAAAATAAAGTCATCTATGATACTACCATATGATACTATGCACTAGGGAGGTAGTATCATACATTAGTATCATATGCATGATACTAACTTATAATACTACTCATTACAACCAGCCTCACGTGAGGTCGGCGGTTTCATGTAGATGGGATTATTCGACAAGATCGAGGATGGATCCACCGTCCAAAACGCGCAACCCCCAACACCTGCACGTGACCTGAGCCCGACATGTGCTTAACTGAATACTTTTTGGAATATTGGCATCTGCAGCCTCTTTTCGGGTATATAGGGGCCGGGGTGCATTGGGGCACCTATAACGCGGGGGCTTAGGGCATGTACAATGGTTTTATCTTAAGAGTGCCACGTAAGATAAATGATGAGGTGGAGGAGAGAGAAATCATAAGAAAAGGCTTGTCTTATCTTATTTAAGAGAAGACAAGAGATGATCTCTTAGCACAATTTGTCTCACTATGTTTTTAAGAACAACTAATTATTGAAGATAAGGCTAAGAGATGACCCATTGTAGACATGTTTTTTTGTCATCTCTAATTTACATGCAAAACTTAAGATAAGACTATCTTATCAACCATTGTACGCCCTTAGACGAGATGCCACGCTTTGATTTCTGGCCGTTTTGATGTAATCCTGGCTCGGCGCTTGGTCTTTTTCTGCATACACCTTTCTAACGAGTGCAATGCATATCTCTTAACCAAAAATTCAATTCGGTTAGGCCTTGTACAAGGTACCTCGACAGGGTGCTATGTGCGTTGCGTCCGAAAAATTTCTTTGCACCCAAACGCAGAGTGCTTCGTTTATGGTGCCTAGGCTGCTTTGACATTCACCTAGCATCTACACTGACATCCGTCCTCTTCAATGCAGAGGTGCTCTGTTGCTCACATGCATACACTGGCCTTGTCCTTTTTTTTTTTGCCGACAGTGGCGGAGCCAGGATTGGACCAAGTCCCGGTCCCTGAAAAGAAAAATCGCTGCGAGGGAAAATCTTAACGTCCGTAAGGCTTTTAGCTACCTCAAAATATACCCCATACAAAATATGGCTCAGTTGTTTGAAAAAATTATAATTTAAACTCAATGCTTAACAATGCAATGAAATAGATAAAAACTTCAAAGAACAGTAGTACATGGTGAGAAAGAGTACCAAATCAATAGTCTGCTTCATCAGTGCCACGCATAACCTCATCAGCGCCGCTTGATTCCCTCTATCTGAAATGATAGGTGTAGACAGTCCTGTTGCAGACAGCGGTGAAAAATCTCTTCATCTTCTTTTTCTATAATATATGAAATGAAATCGGCAATTACATCAATTTGGGTTCAACAACATCATAGATATATATAACTGCATACAAAAGAACATAGTATAAATTTTAGTTCAGAGCAGCTTGTATACTGATACAACTCATACAAGTAGAACATGGTACAAGTAGAAAGCATCAAGGCGGAAACAAGGAAAGCATCAAAGAAAATTACAAGCTGTCGCAGCCGGCAATGAAGCAGCGCCATGCAGGCGAACGACCAACAGAAGGGCGGCGACGGGCGGCTAAATTTCGTGTTTTGACCCTTTTTGGTAAGAAATTCAGGATCTGACCCCACTTTAAAATATTTTCGGGATTTGACCCTTTTGCTACCGCCAGAGTTCCTGGTGGTAGGGTTAGACAGCCTACCGCCAGAGTAGGTGTGACGGAGGGGACGGTGGCCGTCACCGCGCGCTGACGTGGATAAGTACCTTACCGCCAAGCACCCTGGCGGTAGGCTGTCTAACCCTACCGCCATTGACCCTGGCGGTAAGGTGTGGCAGGGTTTTGCCAACCAGGCATTCTGTAACGAAATATGCTACTGCCCTGGCGGTAGGTCCACCCTACCGCCAGGTCCCATGGCGGTAGTCTGTCTGATCCTACCGTATAATGTTCCTGTAACGAAATATGCAAGGGCCCTGGCGGTAGGTCCACCCTACCGCCATGACCCATGGCGGTAGGCTGTCTGATCCTACCGCCAGGTTGCCTGGCGGTAGGGTCCTCTGTTTTGTTTTTCCAAGTTCATTTGGTTGCTTGTTTTTAAATTCAACATCACAGCAAGTTTCACAAATATGACAACAATATTATAGATTTTAAACAATTAAATTTGGGCATCACGTAGATCCATATTAAGATAACTTGAAGTGCATAGAACATTTCAAACACATAGATCCATAAATAGCAAACACATAGTTCCACATAGTTTCACAACCACTAGACAAGTTCAACCAAACTAAAAGAGACAAGTATCGAAGAGCATAATCACTTGCTCCTTCCCCTCTTGGTGGTACGGTCCTTGTTACTCTTTGAACGAGTCTCTTCGGTTGTAACGCCCCGGATCCGATGCACCAGGTGTCCGCCAATTATCCGCCGTCATTGCCATGTCATTTGCTTGCATGTTGCACTTTGCCATGTCATCATGTACATTGAATTGCATACGTGTTCGTCTCATGCATCCGAGCTTTTTCCCCGTTGTCCGTTTTGCAGTCCGACACTCCTATGTCCTCCGGCGTCCCCCTTTTTGTCTCTTGTTGTGAGCAGGTGTTAAACATTCTCGGAATGGACCGTGATTTGCCAAGCGGCCTTGGTACGCCACTGGTATACCACCTGTCAAGTTTCGTGCCATTTGGAGTCCGTTTGATACTCCAACGGTTAACCGGGGTACCGTGAAAGCCTCTTTTGTGTGCAGCCCAACACCCCTCCAAAACAGCCCAATAACACATCTAAGTCACCTCCATGCTCTCGGTCGTTCGATCACGATCGTGTGGGCGAAAACCGCACCTCATTTGGACTCTTCTAGCTCCCTCTACCTATATAAACACCCCCTCCCCCGAATTTTCGGATCAATTGCACCCCTAACCCTAGCTAAGTTCCTCCGCCGCCATCGGACATGTCCGCCGCCCGCCGGACGTCCCGCGCCACCGCCCCGCGCCAGTGGCCACCCGCCACCTGTCCCGCCGCCAACATCCCACCGCTACGGCCCGCGCAGCCCGAGCCAGGCCCACGGGGCCCGGATCTGCTCCGCGCCGACGCGCCACCCCGGCTCGCGCGCCGACCGCCCGGCCCATCGCGTCGCCGCCGCCCGAGCCGCCCCGCATCGCGCCGCCTCTCCGCCGCGGCCGCCGCCCGCCGCCTCTCCGCCGCTGCCGGTTGTCCCGCGCCGGCAACCTCCTCCGCGCCGGCGACCTCCACCGAGCCGCACCCCGCGCCGGCGACCCCCACCGCAGCTCCCCCCTCCCCCCCCCCCCCCCGCGCGCCGGCCCTCTCGTTCCGCCGCTCCGGCGAGCTCCCCTGTTCCGGCGAACCTTGGGCCCAGTGCGGCCCAGATCCAAATCCAGATCCGAAGGTTGACTTTCCCCCTCCCTCGAATTTTCCCCGTCCCGAGATTTTTGCATTCTGGTCCCTTGTTCATCGCATCATATCTCCTAGCATACTGCTCCGTTTTGCGTGTATGATATATCAAAATGTTTATTGTGAGATGATATTCATTTCATTCCATTGCGCCATGCTTGTTTGAGTTCATCTTGATGCCCTAATCATCGTTGGAAGAGTGCTATATGATGTTAACCTGCCGAAACTGTTATAACTTGCTGTTTTGTCTTTTTCATTGCATTTTGTGTGTGCATCCTATTAGCTTGATGTCTACAAGTGTTTTGAGCCACATCATGCCATCTTTACAGTGTTGTCATCCATGTATTTTTGTGTGCCTTGTTGTGAGTGCATTGAGCTCGTGAAGTAGGGTGCTTGCTGTTACTGTTTTGCTAGGCTGAATCTGCTATATCATGATGCTATGTAAACCTGCTTCTACAAGTCATTCTATGCATAATCTGGAGATGTTCACTAAGGATGTTTTGTTATACATGTCATGCTCTATCCATTCATGCCCCTCGTTGCATTTCCAGCCTGCTGTAACTTGTTTTTATCTTGTTCCAAACTTGCTAAATAATGTTGCTGTCAGCCTGTTAACATTAAGTTCAATGTTGCCATGATTGTTGTTAGTGATCCAAGCATGCTATGAACTTGATCTTGACATGTTTAGCTTTATAAATATGCCATATTACTTTTGCTCACCTTGCCATGCCATGTATTGCTCTGTGGTGAGTGGTACAAGCTCACCAACATGCCTACTTATTGTTGTTCCTGCCATGTATGAATCTGTCATCATTTGCCATGTTTGCATGGGTGATACCATCTTTTCTATGGATCTTTAGAATTCGTTCAGTAAGGGAATTTTGTTCTTTGTCTTTAGTACTAGCATGCCATGCCTTTGTTTGCCATGTTAAGTTCTTGTATCATGTTGTTTGATAGCCCTAAACATTGCAACCTGATGCTATTTCTGCTAAGTCTGAAACTGTTATTATTTGCAATCTTGCCATGTCCTTTTGAGCATGTTATATTGTTTTCTGGAGATAGCTCAGTGTTCATGTTTTGTCATGCTTTACCTGTAATTCATGTCCATACCTTTTGTTCTTACGTTGAGGTGTTGTAGCATAGTGTTTTGATGCTTGCTAGATGCCTAGTTGCTGTTTTGGACAGCTTGTCCTTTAAACTTGTTTCATGTGTATGTGTTGAACCGTTGCTCCGTTTTGAGTGTGCTCTATATGAAACTTGCTTAGATTTGCATGTAGTTTCATATTATCATGTTGCATCCCTGTTTTGAGAGTGTTTGCTTGATGTTTGGATGCCTTTTGCATCAATGCCATGTTTAACTTGTTTTGCTCATATCTTCTAGGCCGTAGCTCCGAATTAAATGAACTTTATATGTAACTTGGCTAGAATCTCGTGTAGATCATCTTGGTGCATCTTAACTTTCTGTTAAACAACTTCAACTTAATGTTTGTTCAGATCTGGACCAACTTTGAAACTTGCATATGAGGACTTACCAGAATTGTTATATGTTGTTCCCGGCCTCATTTAAACTTGTTTTGATGTGTTGCTCTTGTATGCATCATCTCTTGCCATGAGTAGCTTCATGTAGCTTGTCATGCATCATACTTGGTTGAGCATCATGCCTTGTCATGTGTGGTGTGTTTACTATGTTGTGCTTCTTCTCGATAGTTCCCGTTTCGTTGCGATCGTGAGGATTCGTTCGTCTACGCTTGGTTCGTCTTCGTGGCTTCATCTTCTTCATGGACTCGTTCTTCTTCCTTGTGGGATTTTAGGCAAGATGACCGCTACCCTGGATCTCACTACTATCATTGCTATGCTAGTTGCTTCGTTCTATCGGTTTGCTGCGCTACCTATCACTTGTTCTTCAAGCCTCCCAAATTGCCATGTCAGCCTCTAACCTTTTTCACCTTTCCTAGCAAACTGTTGCTTGGCTATGTTACCGCTTTGCTCAGCCCCTCTTATAGTGTTGCTAGTTGTAGGTGAAGTTGAAGATTGCTCCATGGTGGACAGGATTATGTTGGGATATCACAATATCTCTTATTTAATTAATGCATCTATATACTTGGTAAAGGGTGGAAGACTCGGCCTTATGCCTGGTGTTTTGTTCCACTCTTACCGCCCTAGTTTCCATCGTATCGGTATTTTGTTCCCGGATTTTGCGTCCCTAACGCGGTTGGGTGATTTATGGGACCCCCTTGACAGTTCGCTTTGAATAAAACTCCTCTAGCAAGGCCCAACCTTGGTTTTACCATTTGCCTCACCACCACCTACTTTTCCCTTGGGAGTCGCTTTCTCGAGGGTCATCTTTATTTTAGCCCCCCCGGGCCAATGCTTGTCTAAGTGTTGGTCCAAACCGAGCGATGTCTAGCGCCCCTGGGCAACCAGGGTCTATGCCAACCCGACGTCTTGCTCATCCGGTGTGCCCTGAGAACGAGATATGTGCAGCTCCTATCGGGATTTGTCGGCACAGCGGGCGGCTTTGCTGGTCTTGTTTTACCATTGTCGAAATGTCTTGTAACCGGGATTCCGAGACTGATCGGGTCTTCCTGGGAGAAGGAATATCCTTCGTTGATCGCGAGAGCTTATCATGGGCTAAGTTGGGACACCCCTGCAGGGTATAAACTTTCGAGAGCCGTGCCCACGGTTATGTGGCAGATGGGAATTTTTTAATGTCCGGTTGTAGATAACTTGACACCAGATCCGAATTAAAACGCATCAACCGCGTGTGTAGCCGTGATGGTCTCTTTTCGGCGGAGTCCGGGAAGTGAACATAGTCTTTGGGTTATGTTTGACGTAAGTAGGAGTTCAGGATCACCTCTTGATCATTACTAGCTTCACGACCGTTCCTTTGCTCCTCTTCTCGCTCTCTTTTGCGTATGTTAGCCACCATACTTGCTTAGCCGCTGCTGCAACCTCACCACTTTACCCCTTCCTTTACCATTAAGCTTTGCTAGTCTTGATACCCATGGTAATGGGATTGATGAGTCCTCGTGGCTCATAGATTACTACAACAACAGTTGCAGGTACAGGTTATGCGATGATCATGACGCGAGCGCGATGTTTACTTGTTTTGGAGTTCTTCTTCTGCTTCTTCTTCGATTAGGGGATAGGTTCCAGGTCGGCAGCCTGGGCTAGCAGGGTGGATGTCGTTTGAGTTTCTGTTTGTGTTTCATCCGTAGTCGGATGTTGCTCTTATGTAAGATGATGTTGTATTTGTGTGGCATTGTATGCCTTTTGTATGTATCCCCTTCTATTATGTAATGTTGATGTAATGATATCCACCTTGAAAAAGCGTCTCCATATGCGGTTCTATCCTTGGTGGGACCTTCGAGTCTCTTTAGGATAGTATCGCATATTGGGCGTGACATCGGTCTTCTTCTTGGGCCGGCGAGAAACCGGTCTCTGGAAAGGGTCCGGACTCAGCAAATCCTTCTTCTTCGGATTCCTCTTCGGCAGCTGAGATGCCTGAGATGTTTGAGTTGGTGGAGGTCCATCATCTTCATCGTACTCCTCCTCCCCGTTGCTCTCATCCTCCTCCTCCTCCTCCTCTTCTTCATGTGTGGCCTCCTCATCCTCATCCTCTTCCTCCTCCTCCTCCCCAACCAACTTGGACGATGAGGGAGCATGGCTCGATGAGCCGATGAGACCCTGTGTGGATACAGGCCGATAAGCTTCAACTGACCCAGCTCCAGCACACCCAAGCAGCCCTACCAGCTTGCGACAACGCTGCACGAACTTCTGCACTCACAATGAAGCAAGGTCATAATAAGTATCAGATCAACTGACTGCAAGTGAACAAGATGCATCTGTTCCGAGGAGGCTGAAATTGTACCTTCATCGTCCCCCTGACTCTGATCTCCGATTGTACGCTCCCGGGAAGATGACCTAGTGCATCTAAGGCTTCAAAGATGCATCTGTTCAGCTCACCGGACTGCAACGGCATAAGTCAGTCATGATGACGAATAAAATATTTTCAATACGACCGTCGGTTCAAACTTACCACTCTGTTGATGAGGGGTGCAAACTCCCTAAATCCACTGTGCATGTCTCTGATGCCGGTCTGGTATGCATGTTCATCGGCGTCATCCCTCTCCAGCTCCGTGATGTCTTCCGCTGTCCATCGAGGCATGAGACAAAGACGGTGCTTCTGGCCATCATCGTACCACCTCATGTGTCGGCCCAGGTAATCATCCCAGTTAGTTACTCTCCTCTCCACGTCTTTACGGTACTTCCGTCGGTTCCACTCCGTCACATGAGTCTTATGCTCCTCTCCCCAGTCTGTGATCGACTGATTCTTCTGCCGGCTCATCCTGCAAGGCATAAGCAACAAGAATCATCATAAGCACAATGAGATCATCATAAGCAACAAGAAACATGATAATCACGGAGAACAAAGAGCTCACAGGTCGAGCGCGTGGCCGCCGGTATCAGTGGGCTGGCCCGATGGGGTATGCTGATAAATCCCAAACTGCTTGGCCACGCGTTGTGGCAAATGCCACTCGACGGCGTACACACAGATCATGGGCACGATGCACCGCCAGAGACCATGGTCCGCATCGCACATCACGTTCAGATCAAAGTCCCACTCTCGTTCTTGTCGATACGGCCACCAGTTTACCTATTACATATACCTTGGTAAGTTTGCACTCTCGGCCACCAGTTTCGAGTCTCGTCGCCTTCTTCGCCATAGTCTTCCCATGGGCGTCTTCGCAACTTCTCCGGATGCCCCACCGGCAGCCGCTCCCACATCCAAATGGAGAAGGCCCAGACAAAGCCACCCATATTGGACTTGTCTCCCGTCCTCTGCATTGCGTCGTCAAGCTGCAAAACATCAAATGAGGATCAGATATAAGAAAATGTCGTGGACACACTTTCGTAGGTAGGCAGGCAATTAGACACTCTCTTACCGAACGGTATAGGTAGGCGAGAGATGCGGTCCCCCAACTGTACCCTGCATCCCAGTCAGCTAGGAAGAACAGATACGAGCAGTTGGCAGAGTTCCCGGAGCTGTCTGGAAACACAACCTCCGTGAGAAGATACCACAGGTAGGCCCTCGCGTACCACTCCACAGTCGCCTTGTCTGCGCCTTCGGGGCATGTCTTCCGGTGCTCCAAGAGCCAGATCAACGGCACACCGGATGTACGGTTACTCTTGGCACCGGGGCAGTCGCCGATGAGGGTGGTGACCCTCTCCTGCCAGTTGGTCCTCTCCACTCGACCGGTGAGTGCATGACCCTCGATCGGCATGGCAGTAATCATCTCCCAGTCCTCGAGGGTCACCGTCATCTCCCCGCATGGCAGATGAAAAGAATGGGTCTCCGGTCGCCACCGGTCAATCAACGCTGTCAGAGCTGCGTGGACAAGCGTCGGCGGCTGACGCTTGAACTGCAACACGAAACCCAACAGCCGAGCTCTCTTGAAGAACGGCGCGTAGCGCTCGTCGTATTCCATATGCCCATGAACCCCGTGACCCCTCATGCGCAGTGGCTGGAGCATCTGTCAAAAATTGAACGCCAAAAGTTAGGAAATTATTTTCGTCAATCCGAAAACTTGGATCAAAATTTCATTCATATAACTTACCTCTCCGTTCTCTATGAAACAGGCACGATGACCCTTTTCGAATGCCCAGTCCAGCATGCAGTACCGTGGGCCGATGTTGTCCGCAAGAGGTGGCCGCCTTAATAAAATTTCATAAACAAAAGCACCATAAGCATAAAGCATACATAAGCAAAAGATGAACTCAAATCATATCAACATGCATCATATCAAAATAAAATTTTAAGCATATTTCTCCAACAACATCTACTACACATGATGGATCAAATCATATCAACATGCATCATATCAAAAAAAAAATCCTCCAACATACATCATATCATCATATTTTTAAATAATTTTTCCAAACAACATCTTCATATCATCATATCAATATGAATCATCAAACTAGGGTTCAGCTTCACACTAGATCATATCATCATATCAACATGCATCATCAAACTAGGGTTCATCCTCATATCAACATTACATCACAATTTTTTTTAACAAAATAAATTATGAACTAGGGTTCATCTTCACACTAACATATGAACTATTGATTAGAGTTCATATCCAATACCACTAGTTACTAAAGAACTAAGAACTACAACTACAATCAATCTTAGGTGAAAAAAATCCAATCTAAGTTCAAAAACATGAGGGATTTCAAGCAAATAATGTGTCGAATAGGAATCAAGTTTGCAAAAACTAATTGGAGGGATCGGAGGAGCTTACGTTTCTCTCTTTGGGGCCATCTCGATCCGCCAAAACGGTGAAGAAACGGTGAAGATCGGAGGGGGAGAGTGGAGGAGATGAGAGAGGGAGAGAGGGGCGCGACTTGGGGGGAGAAAATGGATGAACTGCCGACTTGGGGGAGGGGAGGGGTGGGGAGAAGGGAAGGGGCGCGGGGGTCTCGGGCAAAATAACTGCCCGCACCCTACCGCCATGGGCTCCGGCGGTAGGGTTACACAGCCTACCGCCCGGGCCCCATGCGGTAGGGTGCGACGGAGGGGGGACGACGCCGTCTCCGCGCGCTGACGTGGATAAGTTTCTTACCACCAGGGTCCTTGGCGGTAGGCTGTGTAACCCTACCGTAGGAAAAAGGGTCAAATCTCAAAAAAAAAAAATTAAACAAGGGTCAGTTCCTGAATTTCTTACCAAAAAGGGTCAAAACACGAAATTTTGCCGCGATGGGCGACCTACAGCCCGGGAGCAGAAAGTGGGTGGGTCGGGGGCGGAGCCACGGCGGACGGTGGCGCGGGCGCTGGTGTCCCTGCTGCTGATGGAGATTGATCGTGTCGTCCGCGTGCGTCCGACTCGGTGGGCGGCGGCGGCCACGCGATCGTTTCGTCTCCTGTGCCTCTTGCGTGCTGGATCATAGGTTGTGCTTGTTGTGTCGTAAGTGCGCGTGTTTCTGGCTTTGGGCCTTCTTCGTTTTCATTGGGCTGCGCCCTGGGCCTGCACACAAATATCTGTATAACTATATCCTATTAATTTTTTCACGCCCCGGGCCTGGGCCCTGGGTGCCCGGGCCCAGCTCCACCCCTGTCGATGGAAGCATCAGGGTGAAGCACCGCGTGACTTAAAAGGAGGCAGTTGTTTGCATCAAGCACCGGCTGGCACCGGAAGCAAAACTTTGCTTCTACCTCCCTTCCTAAGCACCCATGCAATCTAATCTGTGCAAAAAAAAAACCCCGGATTTTTCTTCTTTTCTATGGCACCTGTTTAAGCACCTGCCATTGTACATGGCCTTAGCGCCTGAATAAGCGCCCACGCATTGGGGGAAGCAGACTCCTCTATGGGTTCAATTTTCTTAATTGTTTTTTTTATTATTCTAACCGGCCAAAAAGGAGCCCCTTCATTGTAAATGGCCCTATAGCATCTTCGATAGGTGCCCTGTGATAAGGCATGCTCACTTTTGACATCACGAATGGCAAAAATAATGCTTCACTAGGTAATGCGGAGCGTGACAGCGACCTAGAGGGGGCTAAATTCGAATTTAAAGTAAAATATGCATAAAAACAGGTGTAATCAAGTTTAGTGGACATGACAATCAAACCCTGAAGCCCAAGTTTTCATGGAAATCCATTTCAGTTTTTTTTATATGGAAATCAAAATTTCACACACCATCAGAACATCTTGGAATCATTTTTCATTAACTGAATTCAAAACAACCTTGCTTTGCTTTTGTAGTACTTCAGTTGTTCCACAACAGTTCAGTATTGAGCCGTTCAGCTCATCTGCAGTCATCCATACTCAAAACTCGTAGAGAAGATATGATTTGTGGATTTGATTTGTCAAGTATAGGAGGAAAAAAACATGAATTTATTAGACCAAAAGAATAAGAAGTAGATCGAGAGGAGGAGGAGGAGGAGGAGGAAGATCCAAACTGACACAAAACCAATGAGGGATTAATTATGAAGCCACTTGTGGCAATTGAGAGACAGTGACAATGCAAACGAGAACCACACCAACGACACAAAAGAATCCACAATCCAACAAGGACACCCGACACTAGCCACAAATGACACAAAAGTTACCTGCAACTACTAGGGAACAGGGGAATGGGTTCTCACATAGCTTGCCTGCCTACCTAGGCTGGAGAGGAGAGGGGAGGGCTGATGGTGAAGAGATCCGGGGCTAGAGGAGAGGGCAGAGAGAACGATCTTGGGAAGGGGGCAATATTGAGCTGTATAAGCCGGTAGTGCTAGGATGTATTAGTTACATTAAGTTGCATGTTTGATTTCTTTTGTTTCCTAATTTATTTATTCATTTGTTTTCCTTTCCTTTTTTTGTTGGTTTACCTTGCTAACGGGTGTGCTTGCAAGAACGGTGTGGTCCCAATTGTTTGCGGCTCTGAGAAAGCCGGAGTGAACACCAACGGTGGGTGACGTGCTCATTGATTGGTGCAACTCCTGCCGGGCGACTGATCTCCGGGCCAAGGAAGTACGAACTATACTCTCGCTAGGCATGTGAAAGCTTTGGAAACATAGAAACACGGTGGTCTTTGACGGCGTAACTCCATCACCGTACATGGTTATAGCCAAAATAGGGAGTGGATATAGAGCATGGAAACTTGCGGGCCTTCTCAAAGGAGATTTTTCTTTGTTTCTTGGCACGCTAGCTAGATGGGGGTTGTTAGCTCTTTTTTAGTTGTGACCGTGTGGTGGAGTGTCTACATGTAATCGCATGTAAGACACTGATGGTTGGGGCTCTTCCCTCTATTCTTCTTTAATGCATGATACGTACACGCTTGTGCATACTAAAATGATGGTATGGACTTTTTAAAAAATTGCATGAACAAATCTTTACATTGTGTTAACATTTTTAAATGCACAGTGAAGATTTTCAAAATTTTAAGTAAATTAACTTTAGTAATATATGTATTTAGAATATTTTAAAATATAAACAAAAGTACAATAAATACAAATCTCCTGGTCGCTTGAACCGGTATATAGACACACCCATTGCCAAACAACTTACAATTACAACTAGTGTTCTATTTTCTGGGCCCGACGAGCATTTTCACTATTTTCTGGGCGCAAGTTTCATGTGGCCCTTGCTAGAAAAAGAAGGAACGTTTGGGTGGAAAAGTTTACCCATCCGGAAGAGTACAATTATGGGGCGAGATGCCATCATTCTGTTGCGACATGAATATGTATCTTTGTCATGATCATAATGAAGCAAGAACTACTCGCTGACAATGACATGCTTCTATTCATGTGTAAACTAAATTCTATACTTCAATCTATGAAGGTTTACCACATGCATGTTATAACATTTGAACCCATTTAATGGACATGCTTGAATGAACAATTTTTACTTTTACTTAAAGGTTTCTTGCCACTAGTGAAAATGTCGAGTGAAGTGCATTGTAGATCCTCGAACTATTTCAAAGGTGTCACATATATCCTTGAACTATGAAAAGTGTCATCTAGGCCCTCAAAGTGCAATAAGTGTGTACATATGTGGAACCTCTGAAATATTTTGAGGACCTACGTGAAAACTCTAAAATAGTTCGAGGATCTGGATAACACGTGTGCTATTGCATTTCGAGGACCTGGATGACACTTTTCATAGTTCAAGGACCTATGTGACATATCTGAAATAGTTCAAGCACACACAATGCACTTTACTCGAAAATATCACAAGTTAGAGGAACGAGCTATGTATGAGTGGGTTGAGAATGATAAGCTGCAGGCAGGAACAATAGCTTTTCATACTAGGTAGTTTTGCAAGTGTTGAAATTGGAAAGTGAGATGCTATTGGTAGACTTGCTTCTCTGACATGAGGCTGAGTTGTTGATGCATGGAGATTATGTCATGGAGGTTGTGGAACTAAAAGGCAAACTACATGTCCATTAGGCAAAACTGCAATATGGTTGATCTGGCAACAACTTATGTGGATTATACCTAGATATGCCTTGTATAATTAAGATGTCTTTAATCTAGGGTGCATAACTTTTGTGCGGTAGAAGTATATTAGAGTACTGTTTTATATACATAACGTTTACCATAGTTTTGAGTGACCCTTGTTCATACATAGGGGAATCATCACCTCTTCAATGGACAGGAGGCACAATTAAATGAAATATTTTTATTGCTAGTGCAAGGGCATCATAGGTGCACGTAGAATTTAGCCACACAAAAAAAATCCATCTGACATGTTTTTACCTCAAAATATTCGTCATTCTATGCCAATCTGAGCCCACCCGGGATCGGTGGCTATTGGATGGAAGATCAAAAGGTGATTATATGAGCATGATGGGATATGGGTATATTTATTTGAGTGGATATAGCGTTTCAAAACCTATAGTCGCTAACCTTGGTCTACTTCCCGGTAAGGTTCGACTAAGCTAGTGGCCAACCTACCTAGGCCGACCCGAAGTGGATTGAGTGGAATGTCATTTGTAATTGTGCGTTGCGACCCTTTCCTACTCATGTGGAACCCCACAAGCCCACATTGAATTTTTTTTTTGTGGCCACCCCATACGCCCCAATTCGTTTTGCCCCAAGAATATGATGCCAAAAATTATCTTGTTCCAACGCACCAACTGTGGGAGGCACTTCTTGATGCTATCATGTCGCAAAGGCGGTGTTTCATGCTGGAAAAAAGGGGTATCCAACATCTGAAAAAGGTATCCAAGTAAGCTAACACACTCAGATATAGTCATGTGTTTCTAGATTATTTAGGTGTATGTATAGGAGAAGGAAGATTTAAGTAGGTATTTCAGTTCTGTTACGAAGGGACATGCTGGAGCATTTATCTACAATTTCATCTATGTTGAAAGGGCCTTCATGGTCATTGGATACATATTATATTTTGACGAACATAGCTTGGTTTCACAAAGTTTGTATGTTTCTGGTTCGCGGTATGGATTTACTCAAGGGTGAGATCAACATAGGCAATGACAAAGAAAGAAAGTTAACAATAGCAAATTGTGTCCACACGGCACCCAGATTACGAGATTACAAGATTAGCTAAGAAATGTCCTTTTGATAAGTGCAACCTTACTCATCCCGAAAGGAGACAAGTACCCTCGATATCTCTTCCCAAAACAAAGTTCAGCTATCACTAACTTCGTCACCATTTGTCTCTTTATCTGAAGGGGTGCCTCCTAAGTAAAAAAGGTATCAATTGGAGTCAACTTAACCTTGCATGTGGAATATAAGATTACCTAGTATGACGTTTCACGTACGAACCATGTCCATCTACAGATGCTAACTACCAACATGTCCATCCACGAACCCAAGTAATGAGTAAAACTAATCAGGCAATGTTTGGTCCTAAAACGTTAAACTATTCATGTTTACCATGTTTCTCGTGAAGCCCTTCTCAAGAAATGGCATAGATATACATACCTAAATAGTACAAAAACTTTTCGTAACACACATAATGTGCTAGCAATATCCTATAAGAATTATCTTTATCAAAATAGAAACCCAACTTAAACTTATAATAACTTAAGACATTTGGTCATGTCTGGCAAAAAAATCATTCAGAACTTCTCGAATGGCAATTTAACTTCACATAACAATTTAGTGGGCATCATACATAAGTGTGTTTTTGAACGATGTTGGATTGTTTGTAGTAGCAAACTCAGTGTATTTCGTTTGGGGATTTAGATGGACAAGGTGACCTGTATGTAGTAGTCATATGGTCTTCCTTTAATTCAAGCCAAAGATTAGATCAGAGTGAAAAGGATGATGCATATTGTTACGGCCGTAGAGGCCCACCGGGCAATCTTAGCCCACAAGTTATCTTAGGTTAATTCTTATGCAAGTTATCTTAGGTTAATTCTTATGCAAGTTATCTAGGTTATAAATATAGGTTGTAAGACTCTTTTTGGAATTAAGCAATAATAAGATTATCTCTATTTGCCGGCTCCCAGAGGAGCCGGAACCCTAGCCGCCCCCTGCCTCTTGCGCTGCAGCCGCCATCTTCCTCTACCGCGACGGCGCCCAGCCGCCGGCGCGGCCGCTCAACGCCACGCCCAGCCCCCTCCTTCCCCTACTGCCTACGGCCAAGAGTGGGCAGAACCCTAGCTCCTAACACCTTGGTATCAGGTACCCGGGTTTCGACCATGTCTTCACCACCTCCAAACCCGCCACCACCACCACCGCCGCTGCCCAACGCCTCCCCCACCGCCGCTGCCACCGACTCCACCAACGCCGCCGCTGCGTCGCCGGGCGCCACGGCCTCCCTATCGGCGCCGATCTCCCCCGCACCCGGCACCATGCCGGGCCAGGGCCAGCTGCAAACCCCCATCCAGCAACCACCGCCGTCACCTCCCCCAGCGCCGCAGCAGTTCACACCGGAGGCCATGGCCGGCGTGCTCAATGACTTGGTCGTCGCGGTCCAAGGCATCTGCCTATACTTGGCTAGCCCGTACGGGCCGTTCCCGCCGCTCCATCCGGCCGTGGCCGCGGGCCAGCAGGCACTGTTGTGGTACTCCGTACCTACGGCCATCACCGGAGGCTAACCGGTGCTTCCCTCACCGGCGGCTTCGGCGCCGCCTTGGCCACAGTGGCCGACGCCGACACTCACGGCGCCACCCGCGCCGCCAGCCGCCACCCAAGGCCCGCAGTGGCCGACCTGGGCCGCGCCGTCCGCGCCGTCCCCCGCCGCGTCGTCCCCCCCGGCTGCACCCGTGCAGGTGCCACCACCGCCCCCGCCCAGCCCTAGCTTGGGCCGGTCCTCGCCGAGCGGACTCCCAATCCAGGAGGTCCGCTTTCCTTCGTCACCGTCTCCGCTTCCCGGCTGGCTCCACGGGCCGCCGCCGGCTTACACGGAGGCCCGGCCGCCGTCGGATTTCCAGTTGCAGCCCGAGGCGTCGGGCGCCACAGGGAACTACGCCGGCCTTCCCACCATGGACCGACCGCCGTCCTCAGCGCTCCGCATCGCCGAGGCAGTGGGCCATGGCGCGCCGCACCAGCAGCCGCCCCGGTTCGCCAAGATCGACTTCGCCACGTACGACGGTTCAGACGACCCGCTTAACTGGCTCAACTAGTGTGACCAGTTCTTTCGCGGACAGCGCACGCCCGCGTCGGAGCGCATGTGGCTGGCTTCCTACCATCTCCGCGGGGCCGCCCAGACATGGTACTACGCCCTCGAGCAGGACGAGGGCGGCATGCCCCCGTGGGATCGTTTCCGCGAGCTGTGTCTTCTCCGTTTCGGGCCACCAGTACGTGGGAGCCGCCTAGCGGAGCTCGGCCGCCTGCCCTTCACCTCCACGGTGCAGGACTACGCCGACCGTTTCCAGGCCCTGGCATGCCATGCGTCGGGTGTGACGGCGCAACAGCGGGCCGACCTCTTTGTCGGTGGCCTTCCGGATCACATTCGCGTCGACATGGAGCTTCGCGGACCCCAGGATCTCCAGTTGGCCATGTACTACGCCCGCGCGTTCGAGCGCCGTGCGGTGGCCATCCAGCAGGAATCACCGTCCCGGACCGCTGGGTCGCTACCCGGGCTGGATTCCGTGCAGGGTCGGCCTGCGCAGGCTTCTGCGGCACCCCTCGTCGTGACCGCGGGACGCCCGTTCCGCCGGCTCACCTCAGCCGAGCTACTCGAGCGTCGCCGCCAAGGGTTGTTGTCGGTGTCAAAACCGGCGGATCTCGGGTAGGGGGTCCCGAACTGTGCGTCTAGGCGGATGGTAACAGGAGACAAGGGACACGATGTTTTTACCCAGGTTCGGGCCCTCTCGACGGAGGTAAACCCTACTCCTACTTGATTGATATTGATGATATGGGTAGTACAAGAGTGGATCTACCACGAGATCAAGGAGGCTATACCCTAGAAGCTAGCCTATGGTATGATTGTTGTAATGGTTGTTCTTCCTACAGACTAAAACCCTCCGGTTTATATAGACACCGGAGAGGGCTAGGGTTACATAGAGTCGGTTACAATGGTAGGAGATCTACATATCCGTATCGCCAAGCTTGCCTTCCACGCCAAGGAAAGTCCCATCCGGACACGGGACGAAGTCTTCAATCTTGTATCTTCATAGTCTTGGAGTCCGGCCGATGATGATAGTCCGGCTATCCGGACACCCCCTAGTCCAGGACTCCCTCAGTAGCCCCTGAACCAGGCTTCAATGACGATGAGTCCGGCGCGCATATTGTTCGGAATTGCAAGGCGGGTTCCTCCTCCGAATAATTCGTAGAAGATTGTGAACACCAGGATAGTGTCCGGCTCTGCAAAATAAATTCCACATAGCACCGTAGAGAGAATAATATGTACACAAGTTCAATCTGCTGATGTATTTTGTGGCATGATGTCACACCACCACCAAGCCTTTACTTGAATCGTTTTTATTACACCACCTCAGCGCGTTTAGCGAAGCGGTTTCCTTGGCACGTCTTGTCGAAGCAGAGATCGTGTTCCCCTTATTCCGGGATTCCCATCAATACGGACGTGGGTAACCCAACCGCGCCCGTAGCCACGCCTCCTCTATCGAAGGCGAGTCCCTAATGGTCACGGAGACGGCCCTTGGTATTCTCCCTCTTTATAATGGGACCAAGGCTCGTTTCTTTTCTTCAATCCTCAATCGAATCTGCCCCTTGCCCCGAGTTCCAACACCCAGAGCCTCAGATTCGAGCGCCTCGGACCTTCAACGATGTCCGGATCCGACCTTCAAGGCCGGTGGATGCCCTCCTCCGTTACGGAAGAGGACGTGCAAAAGCTGAGAGAAGCCAAGTACTTGACCTACGAGATTTTGCATAGGCTGCCCGCCAAAGGGCAAGTCATTCCCACTCCCGAGCCCGGCGAAAGCGTCGTGTTTGTGTCCCACCTCCGTCGGGGTTTAGGCTTCCTGATGGATCCTTTTGTGAGAGGGCTCATGTTTTACTATGGGTTGGATTTCCATGACTTGGCTCCGGAGTCCATCCTCCACATCTCGTCATTCATTGTCGTCTGCGAGGCCTTCCTCTGCACTACCCCCCACTTTGGTTTGTGGCTCAAAACTTTTAACGTGGAGCCGAAGGTGATCGAGGGGCGCCAAGCAGAGTGCGGCGCGGCGGTCGTAAGCAGGAGGGCCGATGCTCCATGGCCCGAGGGCTCCTTCCAAGAGGAGCTCGGCTTGTGGCAACAGGAGTGGTTTTATATTACCGCTCCCAGGGGCAGCAGGCAGAAGCCGCCACCCATCTTCCGCTCGGGACCTCCACGACGACTGATGTCATGGGTCAACCAAGGGCTCAACTGGGGGCCGTCAAAGGACATGCCCCTATTGCAGGGCCGGATTCGAGACCTCCAAGCGAGGGAGATCGATCTGGTCGTGGTGATGCAGGTCATGCTGATTAGGCGTCTCCTGCCCTGCAAACGCCATCCTCTCCGGCTGTGGGAATTTAATCCGGAGGGACCACGAATTCTCCAACACTTCATGGGTACGACACCCGTGGAGATGTACAAATTGTTCTTCGGATCACAAGAGGTGTGTCCGGAATTGACCGAGGACGCCGGCCTAAGCTGCAATCGCCCGGATACACAAATAGCTCTGTGTCCGGACATACCGTTTGTTTGCATTTCTACGATTCACCTTTTAACCAATTGTCCTCTAAACAGGAGTGGATAGCGCAAGCAAAACTGATACGGTGTCCGGCCCCCCTCCCAGAGACCGCGCCGGATCCCGTGCTGGTCAGGATGCTGGAGGTTGCGCCTTCAGAGGAAGGCGAAGGGGAGAACAGAGGAACTACCGCCTCTACCGAGGAGGCCTTTGATAAAGGGGGGATCGAGAATCCCTCCTTCCAAGGGGAGAAGAGGACCGCCTCCGAAAACCCGGAGGCCAAGGCCTCGAAGCGGGGGAAGAGATCTTCACCGGAGGGTCCTGCGTCCGGGGAGGCCCCGGCCGCACTACCTCCCCTAAGGAATTAGCCCTCCAGCGAGCCGTAAGTAGAAAAAAGGGGAGTTTTGTAATAAGGGACATCCCTATTTGTGCTTCTGAGGATAACTTAAGTTTTTACCTTGTAGTTCGGATCTCCGTCCTTCTCAGATGAGCTCGTCTTCGGGGGACCTTCGTCTGGAGATGATGGAGAGCGAGACGCCTCCATCCGCCGCGCCGTCAGGTGGAGCGGAAGACCCTGAGGTGTCATCACGGAGGGTATCCCCAAGTCCGGCAGGGCCGAAGAGTTCGGCACCAACTGGTGTACGGCCGGGGGAGCTGAGGGATCTGCTTGAGAGGGCGTCTATCTCAGAAGATCACCATACATTGATGAGTATGGTGATTGGAAGAATTTCGTCCGCCGAAGGTGGGTTGCATGATGCCTTCAGAAGCTTGCTGGCGGGGTTTGAGGTATGTAAAAATTACATACCTTTTGACAGTTTTACACATAAAGTGCGCCCTGTATAGATAGTAGCCCCTGAGACTCGGTAGGTTGTCGAGAGCGACAACGTGCCGAGGATCAAAATCGCAGGTATTGATTTTCGCCTTGCCTATGCAGGTGGCGGATAGTCCGGTGGCCAGCCGGACTGATGGAGTTGCCGAACTAAAGTGGCAACTCGACGTTGCGGATGCGGACATCGCGCTAGTCAACAAGCGACTTGACGAGTCGCAAGGTAGGTTTTTTCTCCGTGGTCGCCTAGGAAGGGAGCCGAAGCCCACTCCTTACAATATGTGTGCTTGATGCAGATGGTGCCGCTGCTGTGGAGGACCTTCGAGCAGAGCTTGCTCGAGCCAAGGAGCAGGCCAGGAGGAGTGATGCGGCTGCCTCGAAGGCGGCCGAAGAGCTAGAAGCCGAAAGGGCTACTCACTGCCGAAGCAGGGAGGAGATGGCCGAAATGACCGTGAAGCTGAAAGATGTTACCGACCGCTGTGAGGTTCTCGAAAAAGAGGGCCAAGCGGAGCAAGAAAGCCTGAAGAAGGCCACCGCCGAAGCCAAGGATGCCCGTTCTGCAATGAGGGCTATAAAGGAGGAGCTGCGTCAGGCCGGAGATATTGCGGCTGGCAAGCCTTTTCTGCTGCTCAGGAGGTTCACAGATCCGAAGTATGCTCAGCTTGGCCAGCTGTGGGGTCCGGAGGATCCTTATATGGATTTAGCGGCGAGTGCGGCGGATGCCGTTGTTCACTTCCGAAGTCAAAAGGATCATGAGACGGAAGAGCTGTTTTGGTCTCAATTCCACAGTCCGGAGCGTTCACTTCCGCTGACTGATCGGTTGGCTGTGTGGGCTGAGCTGAAGAGACTGTCCGGACTTGCCATGAAGGATATCGTGGCTCATGTCTGGCCGCATAGGCCTAAGCCGAAAAGTTATTTTGGCTTATTGCAGCAATTTCTTGGGGCGGTGCCGCGTATCAAGGCAATGAAGCGGTCGGCCTGCATAAAGGGTGCCCGGATGGCCCTCGCCCCTGTGAAGACATACTGGACGGAAATGGATGCCACCGAAGTTGCAACCCGGGGTTCGGACGAGAGCCGGTTACCCGCCGAGCACTATTTTGGGGAAGTTCTGCGGGGTGCTCGTGCAATAGAGTCGCAGTGCTCAAAGAAGTCATGTTTAAATGATTTCTATGGTTTGTAAGATGATATATAACATAAGTGCTTTTTATACTTGTGCGTTCAAGTGTTGCAATATCTCCTGTGCTGCCGTTAATGTATACTTGTGTATAACCTGAAAGATGGCAGTCTTCGGCTTCAGCCCCCACGCACAAGGTGCGGGGGTGTTTGCAAAAATATCGCATTTTCACACTTAATCCAACGTCTCGGTCCTGTGAAGGAGGTGGTAGCGTAGCAAACGAGGCAACCGGACTATAGTGCTTTATCACTTTCACTTAGCCATAGGAGTTTGAGGGTGGGGCTACGACATAGCCCCTAGGGGCACCACGCTCTCCGAATTCGGGGCGCGTATGTGCCTGACCGGAAAACGGTCCTTCGTCAAAGCGGAGGAATTCTAAACATTCCGGTAGTCGATCGAGTGGTTGATCAGTCTCTCACTGTATCATGAGAGCCAGTTTTCGGCTTTCTCTACTGAGGTGCTCGCCCGGCCGATCCGGGGCACAATCGCAGTAGTTCTCCTGGTGCCGCGTTAGCTGATGATACGGAACGTAAGGCAGCAAAACACAGGAGCCGGGCAAACCCAACATTTGACCAAAGACATGATTCGGAGCTGATGCATATAAGGCCTAACTTGAGACGCCGAACACTCCCTAAGGTATTCGGTCTTTATGATAACGGGCAGAACAATGCCCTAAGCCCCTAGTGTCCAGGTACAGGCAAGAATTTCTGGCGCGGCCGATGCCAAAACGCCAGCCTCCTCGTTGGTTATGGTGAAAAACCGTGGGATGTGAATCAACAAGAGACAGTAAGAAAGGTCTACGCAGGGTCTTAATCTGAAAAGAATCCTTGCGACGGGTCCCTGCTGCACGTCTGCGCCTGTGTCTCCATTGTGCCGTATCCTGGACGGGTGTACACGCTGTTCATCTGTAAAAAGAGAGGAACTTAGTTTGGAAAGAAATTGTGCAAAGAATGTATTAAAAATCAAAATATGAATGAATGAATAAAGCTGAGCTTTTATTAGCTTTTTATTGCTTATACGCACAGCCCCTTGTGAAGGGGTGTGCGGCTAGGGAGCCCCTAGTTTATTTATGCCGGACTCGTCTAGCCGTGTCCGGGGTCTTGAACGACCTTTTAATGAGATGATGTCGCGTGGACCGGGCATTTTAAGTGTAAGAGACGCGTAGTGCGGTATTGCGTTAAAGCGGACGAAAGCTTCACGTTCCAACAGTGCTTGATGGCTACTTTTAAATGGGGCGACATGGAAGATTAGCTTTTCGCGACGGAAGTTGTCGGGTGATCCGAACACAACTTCTAGTTGTAAGGAGCCCGTGCACTTGGCGTAAGGGCCTGGCGTCACTCCTTTGAAGGAAGTGCGGCTATGGTGAATTTTAGTAGGGTCTATCCCCAACTTGCGGATTGTGTCCGGATATAGCAGGTTTAAATCGCTGTCGCCATCCATCAGGACTTGTGTAAATTGTAGTCCGTCGATTATAGGATCCAATATCAGAGCAGTCCATCCTGCATTTCAAATACTTCTGGAATAGTCCAGGTGGTCGAAAGTAATTGGTTTTAACATCCAATCTCGGGGTTCCGCTGGGGTGGACCGTGCGACACGTGCTTTAGCGGGTGCCGCGCTATTGTTCCGCATTATCACATGAAGTGAGTTTACTGTTTTGACTTCTTGTGGGAAATTCTTTTGTTTTCTGGCGCTCTGCTGATGGGGTTCGTCGCCGTCCTCACTTGGCGCGTCGAGCCCCTTGTGTTCGGCGTTGAGTCGGTCGGACTGTTTGAAGACCCAACAATCTCGGTGGGTGTGGTTTGCAGGCTTCCCGGGGGTACTGTAGATTTGACATATCCGATCCAGAATTTTGTTTAGGTTGGATAGCTCATCACTGTTGTCCTTAAGAGGCAGTGTTTTTATGTTCGACCGCGAGCTTTTGAATCCGGCGTTGACCGCCGTGTTCTTTGGGCTTTTTTCTTTATTCCGACGCTGGTCCTTTCTGCACCGTGATTTTCCGTTTCCATCTCTGATCTCGGATGTACTCGGGTCACTGGTGCTGCATCTTGCTAGCCAGCTATCTTCCCCCGCGCAAAAGCGGGCCATGAGGCTTGTTAGCGCGGCCATTGTTCTTGGCTTTTCCTGGCCGAGGTGTCTGGCGAGCCATTCGTCTCGGACGTTATGTTTAAAAGCTGCTAAGGCTTCGGCGTCCGGACAGTCGACTATTTGGTTCTTTTTGGTGAGGAACCTGTTCCAGAATTTGCGCGCTGACTCTTCGGGCTGTTGGGTTATGTGACTTAGATCGTCTGCATCCGGAGGGCTGACATAAGTCCCCTGAAAATTTGCTCTAAACGCGTCCTCGAGCTCTTCCCAACTTCCAATGGTATTTTTTGGGAGGCTTTTGAGCCAATGCCGAGCTGGCCCTTTGAGCTTGAGGGGCAAATATTTTATGGCGTGGAGATCGTCCCCTCTAGCTATGTGTATGTGCAGGATGTAATCCTCAATCCAGACTCCTGGGTCTGTTGTTCTGTCGTATGCTTCTATGTTTACGGGCTTGAACCCCGCTGGAAATTCATGATCCAACACCTCATCGGTGAAACATAGTGGGTGTGCGGCGCCCCTGTATTTGGGTGTGCCGTTGTCTTCGAACACTCGGTGTGTTGTGTTGTTTCCTGGGGCCCTATTTTTTGGCCCATAAATGGACCTGATCGGGCCATCTATTTTGCGAGGATCATGTGTCGGCTTGTATGCGGCGCCGCTTGTCGCTTTTGGCCTGTCATCTGGTCGTCTATCCGGCCAGGCGGCTTCTTTGCTTTTTGATTGTGGGGTTCTACGGCCTCCTCGTCGAATTCGGGCAGCAGCTTGCGCTTCGGGTAGCTCTTTGTTTGGTGGCTGTTGCCGTATTTGTCCGCGGTTTTGAGTACTTTGCTCCATCTCATTCTGAGTATGTCTTCAGCTGTTTTGAGCTTCCGCGTCTGCTTCTTCAGGCTTCTTGCAGTGGCGATAAGTCTTTTGTGAAGGTTCTTATGCTCCGGCGGTGTGTCCGGCGTGAGATCGTCTGGACTGTTGTTTTCGCCGGGGATGGATTGATTATCCGATTCATCCTGTTCGGATGGTTGCTTGGTTGCATGTTCGTCGCCCACTAGTTTGCCCTGCTTTATTGCTGGGTCATTAGGAGTGCTGTTGTTATCGAGGCGGGACTTGGGGCGGCGCTTGCGTCGCCATTTTGGTTGTTTTTCGGGGGAATTGTCCTTCGCCGCGTCCCGTTGTTCCTCGTTATCGCTTCCTTTTGGGGTGTCCACCATATATACATCATGAGTTGGGGTGGCCTTCCAGTGCTCGGTAGGCGCTTGTTCTTGGTCGTCTCCGGCATCGTCGTCCATACCGTCGATGTCTTCGGAGTCGTAGTCTAGCATGTCGGTTAGATCGTCGACAGTGGCTACAAAGTGGGTGGTGGGTGGGTTTTGAATTTCTTCGTCATCCGCATCCCAACCGTCCTGACCGCAGTTCGGCCAGGGCTATCCTGATAACGGGAGATGTTTTAGCGAATTCAAGATGTCGCCAAAGGGTGAGTGCTGAAAGATGTCCACAGCGGTGAACTCCATGATCGGCGCCCAATCGGATTCGGTTGGTAGGGGCGCAGGAGGTTCGGAGTCCGGCAAGGAGTGCGCCGCCTCGGAGTCACGAGCTTTGCAAAGGACAAGGTCGGTATTCGGCTCCATCGCCGTAGAGATTGCAGCTCCCGAGGCGGTGTCCAACCACCTGTCCTCGATCTGCGCGGTCGGCTCCGAACTAGGGGTCGGAGCGGACTCATGTGTGGCCTCCAGGGCGCTGTCCGGCGGCAGGGCTAAATCATGCCCATCGTGACAGTGCGGCGTGCTTGGCTGTGGCTCGAATCCATCGAAGATCAAGTCTCCGCGGATGTCGGCCGTGAAGTTTAGGCTTCCAAATCTGACCTGACGGCCAGGGGCGTAGCTTTCGATCTGCTCCAGATGGCCAAGCGAATTAGCCCGCAGTGCGAAGCCGCCGAACATGAAGATCTGTCCGGGGAGAAAAGTCTCATCCTGGACTGCGTTGTTGTTGATTGAAGAAGCCATCAAGCCTATCGATGATGACACAGAGGAACTCTCAATGAAAGCACCAATGTTGGTGTCAAAACCGGTGGATCTCGGGTAGGGGGTCCCGAACTGTGCGTCTAGGCGGATGGTAACAGGAGACAAGGGACACGATGTTTTTACCTAGGTTCGGGCCCTCTCGATGGAGGTAAAACCCTACTCCTGCTTGATTGATATTGATGATAAGGGTAGTACAAGAGTGGATCTACCACGAGATCAAGGAGGCTAAACCCTAGAAGCTAGCCTATGGTATGATTGTTGTAATGGTTGTTCGTCCTACGGACTAAAACCCTCCGGTTTATATAGACACCGGAGAGGGCTAGGGTTACACAGAGTCAGTTACAATGGTAGGAGATCTACATATCCGTATCGCCAAGCTTGCCTTCCACGCCAAGGAAAGTCCCATCCGGACACGGGACGAAGTCTTCAATCTTGTATCTTCATAGTCTTGGAGTCCGGCCGATGATGATAGTCCGGCTATCCGGACACCCCCTAGTCCAGGACTCCCTTAGTTGTGCTTCAACTGCGACGAGCTCTACACGCCCGGCCATGCCTGCCTGCGACTCTTCTACCTGGAGGTTGCAGACTACATTCCGGAGGACGCCGTCGCCGCCGATCTGACCGCCCCAGCTGTTGAGAAGGTGTTTGATGCTGGTTGATCGCCTCGAGGAGTCTGCAAGTGCTTCCCCACCTTACAGCTCGAGGACGAGCTGTTTGTGCAAGCGGGGAGAAGTGTTACGTCCGTAGAGGCCCACCGGGCAATCTTAGCCCACAAGTTATCTTAGGTTAATTCTTATGCAAGTTATCTTAGGTTAATTCTTATGCAAGTTATCTAGGTTATAAATATAGGTTGTAAGACTCTTTTTGGAATTAAGCAATAAGAAGATTATCTCTATTGCCCGGCTCCCAGAGGAGCCGGAACCCTAGCCGCCCCTGCCTCTTGCGCTGCAGCCGCCATCTTCCTCTCCCGCGACGGTGCCCAGCCGCCGGCGCGGCCGCTCAACGCCACGCCCAGCCCCCTCCTTCCCCTACTGCCTACGGCCAAGAGTGGGCAGAACCCTAGCTCCTAACACATACCTTCCTCGATGATTTCCACATCATCAGACATAATTGTTGTCAACTGTATCCTATCGGGGTTACATTTCCTTCCTTTGATTCTGTAGAATACATCAACCTATACAGTAAAAATAAATACTTGTTAGTGCCACTATTTAAAATCAACCGGAATGTGATTTGTAGCAATGGTACAATACCCACAAGGAAGATTCAAATGAGGCCATCTCATCACAAAGTTATCAATGCAGCTTAAAGCATTTGGAGCAACTATGGTTTTTTAACAACAAAACCTCTACCGTTACAACATGGAGTCACATATTTAGATTAGATATCATCATTGTCATTCTTATTAAAAGGTCAGATATCGTTGCCGATGCACTTTGCAAACAAATGTATTTTTGAACGTACCCCCCCCCCCCCCCACACACACACACACACACCAATCTAATTAGATATATGATACATTCATCAAAATGAGTGTTGCTTGAGCTTGACAGAACATCGGTTTATGTGCACCAAAATAACAATTCAGAAAATGGAAATTGGTCATTTTACAAGCCTTCATTTTCATTTTCTTTCTCTCTTCGTCGCATCTTGTCTCTTCTCTTGGCCACTCTAGAATACGTTGTTAGGTAACCAAATTTAAAGTAGCAGTAGATAAGCGTATGCGGTGGCTAGGGAAACACATCACACTGTACAAGCGACTCAAACTACAATGGCCAATGATTTGGCAGCAACAAGGCCTCATTACCGAGGTCGACCGCTACACCAAATTTTGTCAACAACCCATCATACCATCATTCTAGAAAGTTGATGGAAGAGCTATTGCGATGGCATTTCTATGGAGGAACACGATGACCTGAGAGCAACAAGGACGGTGAGGAGACATCTCATGGGGTAGTAGAACAAATGGGACAATACATTACATGATAAGACTGAATTATTTTAAATAATATGAGTGAATCCATCAATGCGAGAACATATATATGCAGAAACAAGTAAAGAGATATTCCACTAAATGGACATGTGGATCCAACCAGTTTCCAGTGCCACTTAAGCCATAATGCGACATTAACAACACCCTCGGAGCAAACCAACCTTTGGATGGATCCGATGGATATTTGATATTTGTATGGCAATTATAGTTGGGATATGTCAGTTATCTAGTTTGAGAGTCCAAGAGGAAACCCGACTCGTGTAATAGTTTGAGGGACAAATGGTCAATTTCCTAGATATAAAGACAAAAGGGCAAAAATCTAATAGTTAAACATGAGCAAACTTACCGGTATATCCACATTTGAACCAAGCCCATTTCCTCTGACTAAATTATCCTCACATATGTGTAGCAACATAAACTCCAGCTAAAAATAGTAATAAGTGGTAGATATTTATATGTGTAAAGCTATACAAAATACATGAGATGAAATAATTTCTTTCCATAGTATTTATAGGGAAAGTGACAACTATGATGCGCCAACCTCAATTGTAGTGGAAATACATTTTCCATTCACCGATAAAATTATATCACCACTTCTGATATCAAGTTTCTCAGCAACTGATCCTCTTGCCACCTACAATTTAATTTAGAATAAAACTAGATGCAGAAATGAGAGATGGTTCCAAGAATAAGTATCTAAAGAGAATAACTACCTCTTCGACAATAAGACCTGTCTCAGTATTACACTCGCGAGAGATCTTCTCCATATAAATAAGGTTTTGGAAGATAATGGGTGAAAACTTCATTCCAAGTTGATCCGAGGGATGCATCTAGAAATAAGTATGTGTTAGATTTCATATAAGTAAGTACTCCCTTCATCTCATATGTAAGACGTTTATGCAGCTTGCAAAAACATCTTACATTGTGGGACAGAGGGAGTAAGAAAATAAAGTCTTTCAAACATATATTGCTTAAAAGTTACAAACAAAATTACATGCCTACCAAAACTAGTCTAAAACACACAATATTGAATAAGGCAAAAAAATCAAATGTCATCTATGTTTTTATAAAAGATTTCATTCTAAGCCTTGAACTTATAAATTGGAAATGCTATCCCTGAATTTCTACAACCAATTCAAATGTTATTTTGCATCGTTTAAAATAGGTGATGGCATGACACAGTTTCATCCTAGTTTGCTTTTGGCTGCTAACAGAAAAGTCCCTTCACTCTCAATCTGTAAAACGTTGGTGACCTCAAACAAGTTTTGTGCGACATGGAGATTCATCCCTTTACCCGCCTCATTGTTGGCAAGCCACCATCTGAGACATACATTAAAACCAAGTCCACATGGACGCCACACAGAAGAACAACTGCCACAACCTCCCTCGTACAACCTCGTCGCTCGCCCCTCCAGGGTGATCGGGGGCGGGAGGGGGGGGGCAACTCTATCCCCCAGCCGCCTCGATCCCATCCCTCCTTCCCATTCGTCGCCGGGGGATAGTGTCGGGAAGAGCTCGTGCGTTTGACAACGGCGGTGGAGGGTTGCTCCTCCTTCCGGATAGTACGGCGGAAAGGGCGCCAGATCCGCGGAGGTGTGGCCTCTTCCTCGGTCCATCGCGGCGTGGTGGCTCCTGCTAGAGGCATTTGTGGTGATGCAGGGTGAGGTGGCCAGAGGATGGAGGTGGGGCTGCGCATGACCGGTGCGGCGGGCGTCTGGTACGGGTCGGTCTTGGCGGACGTGGCGGCAACTCTGGCCCGGATCTGAACATGGTGGCGACGGCGTCCCCTCCGCCGGGGATGACGGGCCAGATGGTGGGTCCTTGTGGCAGCACTAGTGGCAGCGGATCTTGGGATCCCGCACCTGGGGATGTTGTAGTATGCGCGTGGTGGCCGGAGCTTCCTTTGGCGTCGCCGGCACGTGATGCGAAACTCCGGGATCATGTGGGTGATTTGGTGTCTGGATCTCGAGGTGGTGACGGCCTTCTGAAACTGGTGGGGGTATGGGATGTCCCTTCCATCAACAGATCGGGTTCGATGTGGCTCGACAGGTGACACATGTGCCTCTTTCGGAGTTGTCAAGCGGTCTCTGTCACCGGCAAGTGAAGCCAGTGGTGGATGCGCTACCGGTGGATGCTACGCACAACGTCTTATATGGAGACGTCAGGTCATGCCTGCTGACAGCGGGTGATGCTTGCTGGCTCTGGCGGAGGTGTCATGTTTAGCCTGTTGCTGTTGGATCGAAGGTGGTGCGACAGTAGCTGGAGGCAGGCGGCATGGGACGTCTTTTCTTCCATTGTCTCCTCCAGAGGTATCCGGCTATCGAGATGTCGGTAGACGGATAAGGGTGGATGGTACAGATGACTTTAGCGATGAGTTTATGCAGTCAAGTGGAAACATAAGATCTCTGATCAGACTATGTCGTCGCGCGCCTGTGTCGTGTCCTTGCTGAAGGTGGTTGATTAAAGCTTTGCTTTGGGGATGAGAATCCAGAGTTCAACCTTGTGGTGGACTCATCATCATCGGCGCACGTGCGACGATTCCTACTTGAAGGCGTAGCCTAGGAGTTGTGTATTTTCCGTTTATGTTGTGTCTTGTATCATAGGGATTAGTGGCTATCGGGGGAGGTACTATCGCAAGGTATACGGCCTCAGGGTTTGTTTTCGATTTATTTCCGGGTCGATGGTCTTTGACTGCTGGATTTTGCACTATTAACAATATATGGCTGCATGCATCGTCCTCATGCAGAGGCTGTGGGTTATCCTCCTTTCAAAAAAAAGAGCCATGTTGGACCAAATCTACCTTCGATTGGGCTTAGGGTCTAAAATGTCTGGTTTGAATAGTTCGGTTGAGATCGATCTTTGTATTGTTGCATTACATTGGTGCAAATCATACTTTATTGATGCTTGCCATGATTCCAAAAAGGGTCATTTTTAGCACACAAAAAAATGCCGTACCCCTGTCCCAGTGAAATAGCAAGCCAGTCATACAAAGGATGAAAAGCCGCTACACAAAACCCTTCTCCGGTATCTCAACTCATATCTCAACTATTTCCCATCTCAAATAAACACCTAACAAGTTCAAGTTGTTGTCATTTCAGGGGTCAAATAGATTGCTTAAAATGTATTGCAATGGAACAATGCCTGCTAAGCTTTTACGAATAGTATATTCCATAAAACAGTAGAAGATATCCCTTCAAAAAGGATTTAGAAATGTTATAAAAAATAAATGAATGAAAACTTACCCGTGTACCCTCCAGAGATGCAAGCACTTGAGCAGGATTGAAGAGGGTATGAAACCCATGTTTGCAGAAAGACTTGCCATTCCCATAACATTGCCATTTTCATCTATGACTGGCCCTCCAAGTGTGCACTACAACATTGTGTGGTCAATATCAAAATGCAAGATTCGTACTATTAGCCTAGAATTTATGAGACATGCAACTTAAAATGAAAATAAAACATGCATAATTTGATCTCACGGCAGAATATTATGTATACCTCACGGACTACAGCTTCCATGTCGTGGAATTAACACGTTAGATGTCCTCAAGAAAGAACTTAGTCGTGGAGCCATCGCTACGGGTTAGCTTGAAGGGGTTAAACCGGACAAGGGACACGGGAGTTTATACTAGTTCGGCCCCTTCGATGAAGGTAAAAGCCTACATCTAGTTGTGATGGAATTGATTGGGTTTCGATGATCAGGGAGCGAATACGCTTTGCCTGAGTCTCGAGTTGTTGTCTGTTGTCCCTGAACCGCCGCCGGGTTGTCCCTTTATATACACAGGTTGACGCCCGACCGGTCTACAGAGTCCCGAGACCGACTCATACAAGGGTCCGGCTCGGTCTCTCCTTTCCTAACTTACAACACAAATTACATAACCATGGCGGTTTTGCTATCATGGGCCCTAATCCGCCTTTGGGCTCCGGCCCTCTAAGCTTCATAGTAAAACGCCATCTTCTGAGTCTTCATGGGCTTCGCTATGGTTGAGGGTAAACCGGCCCCTCTTGGGCGGTTTATACTCAATAGTTATATCCCCAACATTAGGCCCCAGAGTGATTTCAACCTGTTCATGTCAATCTTCAGTACTTAGAAAAATCCTGTGAATATCTTCCTTCGTTTCTCGTAAATCGCCATGATGTCTTCTTTTATAAACTTTGTTAATCCGCCGTGACGTCATCCTCTGGATACAGCAACAGATCATCATGATGTCATCTTTGTAAAAAATGAATAAAAAAGATTCCCTTCATTTAATGTCATCCCGGAAATCGAGGTGACAGCTGCTCCACTTGCCGCTTTGGACTCCTCGATTTTCGTGCCTGTCACTTATCTCCCTTCCCTGTTATAAATAAGCCCGACAGGTACTTTCATTTCCTTCCCTTTCTTCTCATCTTCTTCCTCGCGACCCGAAGAACCCTAGCGCCGCCGCCGCCGTCGATCTTCGAATCTGCACCAACCAAGGCCGCTGCATCATCCTGTTTGTTCCAGAGACCCTGTCGCATTCCTTCACCACTGAGCGGCCCTGGTATGTTCATTTCCCTGTACCCTAGATCTTCATTAGGGTTTTCGAGTTCATCCATGTCCGCCGCCGTTCCTTAGCTCTTCTGCAGCCTTCTCTTTAGTCCTTTTACTAAGGGTATATATATGCATCTGCTAGCTTTGATTTGCGGCTAGATTCTTTTTTATAGTCCATCATCACGTGGCTTCTTGCTGCTCCAAACAGACTGTGTCTGGATCTTATCGGTTCTTCTTAGCGCCATTGTAGGGTTTAGGAAAATTTTCTTTAGTTATCCACGGTAGATCCAAAATTGTACTGTGATATTGTGAAACCTGTTTTTGTAACACTTAGCAGATTTTTTGAATCCTGGCCCTTCTGCCTACGGGCGGTTTAACCTTTGATAACCAATCCGCCATATATCATTAGCCCTCTCTTAAACTGCCAACTGAACTTGCACGGCAATTTGTCCGGTTTAACACTGAATAGTACACTTGAACCGTTAATTGTAAACTGACTCTTATTTTTCCTTTCAGTTTCCCTTCGAGATGACCAAACAATTCTCTGCTTGCAATTGGGTTCCGTCCCGGATCACGGAAACACAAATCAACGGATATGTCACCACTGGCGCTTTAGCCTCAAAAAGGGTCCTTCGTTGGCGAGTTCCGGGCTCTAAATGCCCACCTGAACCTCAAGATGGAGAAGTGATTGTATTTATGCAACACTTAGACCGGGGATTCAACCCGCCCGAATCAAAAAATTTCCGGGATGTCCTTGCAAGCTTCCAACTCCATCCACAAGATATTGGACCGAACTCCGTGTCCAATATATGCAACTTTCAAGTATTCTGCGAAGTCTACCTTCAAGAAGAGCCATCTGTGGAGTTGTTCCTGGATTTTTTTCATTTGAACCGCCGTACGGAATTATCGGATGGTCCCAACACAGAGCTTGGTGGTGTTTCAATTCAGAAAAGGAAAGTTGATTTCCCTCATGCAAAACATCATAGCCATCCTAAAGATTGGAACCAAACTTGGTTTTATTGCCGGAACACTGCCCCTGATGGAGAAAATCCTTTGCCGGGTTATCGCCCTCACCGGCTTAGCAACGGTCACCCATTCCTTCACGCTTATCCGCCGCAGAACGGAAAAACTTTGCACCTCAACTCGCCAAGCTCCGGGCTCTCATGGCCAACGGTTTGACTGGCATTGATCTCGTCCGCTGCTGGGTTTCTTGGGGCATTTTGCCTTTAAGCCGCCGCCCCGGATAGATGCATGAATATACTGGCAACATCAAAGACCCTCAATGATATCATGAAGTAGTAATGACGGACCTTGAAGTTACTGAATCTGTGAAGAAGATGCTTGATGAAACAATCTCTGCATGCAGCCAAACCGGGTTACCACCTTTTTGCGTCTCCAATCAACCGCCAGCGGTAAAGTTCATCTCAATACTTACTGATTCGCCTCCGCATTAATTATGTGCTAACCTTTTCTTGCCTTAATTTCACAGGCTAACAGCTCCTTCTAGAAACGGACTAAACCGGCCAGGGCTCCTCGTGCAAAGAGCAAGGTCACCAAGAAAATTGCCAAGAAGAAAACCACCGAGTCTTCTGATCCGCCAGAAGATGAGGAATCAGACGCAGAGGTAGAACTTGACTCACTTGGTTCCTTTTTCGTATGTCTTATTGACAATGATTATTCCTAGGATGATGCTGAGGCCAGCCACGCAGACCATGTTGAGGTAATCACTCTTTCTTTCGATTCAGATCTTGTACCGGTTCAAAGAGTTCGTCGTACTGTTCGGAAAGTAAAACACTCTCACCCCCTTGCTCATTTGGATCCAAAATTTTCTTTGAAGACACAGCAAGCCGCAGAGCGTCGCACAACCCGGCACAGTGGTCAGCAAATCACTTCGTCCGGTCTAGCAGATACACCAACCCGGAAACATCGTCCAGAGGTGACTTGTTCTCCTGAAAAACTTTATCCTTTGAAGGGTTTCTTCCGATGCCCACTCAATCCGTCTGACCCGAATTATCAGGCATCTTCCAACTCGTCTGACGGTTCATCAACCACTCAGCTGCCTCCCCTCAAGACCGTCGCTGGGTAAGTACATTGTTCCTCAATTTGTTTCTTCATGTGTCAGTTTATCATATTCTAACTGTTGATGTTGTAGTGCCAAGGCCCGATTAAGTAAGAAAGCCAAGACCAGCGGCCCTACTGACGATGTTGATCCGGAGAAGACCCCAAAGAATGATGGCGAAAATCCTGAGATTTCCATAGACAGCTCTGCTCCGCAAAACCCAGGCGTTGATGCTAACCCACCAGAAGTTGAACCGGAGATACATGTTGATACATCACATCCTCATGACACTCCAAGTCCAACTGTTGAGCAGCGGGATTCAACTGCTGATCCGCCAAGCCCTGCTACCAGACCGCCGAGCCCTGCTGCCAAAGCGCCAAGCCCAGTTAAGAAGAATGTCAATCCATCAAGCCCAGCCAAAGATGATGATGTTGTTGTTACTGGCACTGCATATACCGCCACTGGCAATCTGGTTGCTCTATCAAAGCACACTGCCAAGGACGAGTTTGCTGCTATGAGCAAGGGGAAGGGGAAGACAGATTTGTCAGCCTATGTTGATCTTTCTGCTCAAGACCTTCACTCTGGATTCTTGAACTGGCTTTACACCAGCCGGGATTATGAAGCCGGTTTGGTAAATCTGATGAAGGAGCGCTATGAGGTAATTATCAAAACACCATCTTTATTCTGTCCACTCCTTGTATTGTAGCCCCCAAGGGCCGGTTTGTCTTAGAAAGTCAAACCGGGAATCTTATATTCCGTATTGTACTTTGTTGATTTTCCTTGTGTATTTTGTGATCAAACACACATTAGTCCCCAACTGTTATGATTAAAACTTGTATTAATCCGTGGGACTTCAATAATCAGTAGAAAAAATGATCCACATTAGCCCCCAAGTGCCAAGTGTATAACTAGTGATATGCTTGGGACTTTCAAAGAAGATATTGACACGCTCTTCTAACTGTTGTAGACTGAGATAAATCAACAAGTCTCTCAAATTGCGGATCTTCAAGAGATTCTTAAATCCCAACAAGCAGAAACCGCCAAGGCAAAAGATGAGTTAAAAACCGCTTTAACCACCATGGAGCAGCTCAAAGAGTGGTTCAAGTCTGAAAGGGCCAACTGGGACACCGAAAAGGTTGGATTGCTGAAGCGGGCAGAAGACACTGAATCAGCTCTTAAACCGGTGGCGGAAGAACTTAGTGGATTGAAGCGCCAAGTTAATGCCATGACTTCTGCAATATTTGGTAAGTATCTTTTGCCAATGCTTTGTGAATGTCTAGCTTTGAAATTTTTCCGGTATAAAATGAAAATTTTAAACTGCTGTAGGTAGCCGCATTGCTCATCTGGGCTCTGATATGCGGAGGAAACTAAAGGCCGCCTATACACTGATTGAACAGCTGTGTACCGGTGCCCAACGGGTTATCTGCGCATCTTCCTATGACAATGCGACCCCAATACTGATCAAGGACACGCTGGCCAGGTTATCTATGATGCCAGCACAGATAGAAGAGCTGAAGCGATCCGCTGCCAGGGCTGGCACTTTGTTAGCACTTAATCGAGCCAAAGCATGGATAGCTGATCTTGATCCGGTTGATATAGCCAAGGGCTTCCCCAGTGAACAAGAAAACGGAGCAGTGTTTGATAACGAAGCCCTCAAACGTGTGACGAGGGAGATGCGTCCTCTAGCGAGTCAGTTGGCAGAAGAAGCTAACTTGACGGTTCACCGATCCTTCTATGATGCTAACAACAAACGGGTTGAGGCTGTCATTCCAGAAGTGCAAAATCTTATTCCCCCAATCCGTAAGCACACTTACGCCCCTGACATTGATTCGACCGAGCTTATAAGTGAAGAGGTTGTCCTTCAGGCCTTAACCCGGATTGACTGGACCACCACTGACTTCCAGCCATTGGATGGGGAGGAGGAGGCTGAACCGACGCCAGATGACCCATCTACTTCACATCAACATGGAGATGAAGCTTGATCCGGCAATCTGGTTGATACATCAGAAACTGTCCGGTTTAAAATAATTCCATATTTTGGGCCATTAAGTGCCTTGTAATAGGGTAGCAAAAATACTTCGATCTGCTGCCATCATGTAGTGGGAGATACTTTATGTGATCCGCCATTATAATTCCAATGTTAGTTCATATATCATAATATGCAATTCCTATGCCTGCATAAAAAATTGTCCTGGCGGTTTACCGCCGGACGGGTCATAATGCCCAAGAAGAGGCCTGACTGATAATCAAACTGTAAGAAATATGAAATAACTCATACCTGTGACGTAATATCACTTTAGTTGGTTTACCAACTTTGATTGCAATAAGGGTGCAGCGCCAAATCTGGAATTTTTGTATAACTCCATCATGTACTGATGACGTATAATAAGTCATACCGGGTGATGATAAACACCAGATGATCAAAACTGGCGACAAGTAGTCAAAGCCAGGCCGGGTTAACAAACTCCGGTTTGATAATAAGGTATGTCAACTTGTAGTTGAAAACCATGCCGGTTTAAGAAACACCGGGCTAATAAGATGACTGAGAAGTCATACCAGGTCAAAGAAACCGGTTTAACATAAAATTTATCAAAAGAAAAGTGACAAACAGAAATAAAATCGTGTAGTCAAGGCTTTTCGAGGGCTACCAGGCCCAAATTCGAGGCTTTTAATGGGCTGCCAGGCCACTGAGTTGAACCAGTTAACAAAGCCTTTTAAGATGGACCTCCAACTAACCAATCACCGTTTTAACTTTGACAAGTTCAGGGTCTCAACGAGAGTAACTGTCAAACGTTCGGAGGGTCATGCCGGGATTACCTGGATAGGAGTGTCTTACATGATGAAGGCAGGTTAACCCGGGGTTTTAGGTAAATATACCAGGCTTCCAAGCCGTGGGTCGATACCCAGCTACAAGGGTCCTTTCAAACTCCTTGGTATTTGACACAAGGAGCCCCCAAGTAATGTGATGAGTTGTGCTCATTGGGTGCCTATGTTTGAGCTGTGCATAGCATCCAGACTCTCTTTGGCCCCTTGGGTGTGAAGCTCCCAAGCTATGTTGTGGCGTGATAGCCGGTTTAACAGGCAGTACTCCGCTTTGTCAACTGAAGCCCCCATGTAACTCAAAGGATATATGAGAAAAAACAGCAGAGGCCCTGCTTACAGCAAGGATGATGGTTTATTTATTGATCATAATATATACATTGTCGAAATATGTACATAAGAAGAGCCGATGGCTCAAGTGTAGTAAGGCCGTAGGAGAGTTATGTTCCACGGCCGCCGGGTCTCCTCCTCAGAGCTGCGTGAGTTGTCTCGAACGTCAATGAGGTAGTATGATCCGTTGTGCAGATTTTTGCTGACCACAAAGGGCCCTTCCCAACGCGGGGATAACTTGTGCATGTCGGTCTGATCCTGGATGAGCTGGAGCACCAAGTCGCCTTCTTGAAAGGTTCTTGTCCTAACCCGGTGGCTGTGATAACGCCGCAGGTCTTGTTGATAAATCGCCGATCGAGCCAAAGCCATGTCCCATTTCCCATCTAACAGGTCCAGCGCCTCTTGGCATGCTTGCTCATTGTCCGCTTCAACATAATTAGCAACCCGGGGCGAGTCATGACGAATATCACTTGGTAGGACTGCCTTTGCCCCATATACCATGAAGAAAGGTGTGTAACCTGTTGATCGATTGGGGGTGGTGTTGATGCTCCATAACACAGAAGGCAATTCTTCCACCCAACAACCCGGCGTCCGCTTCAAAGGAATCATCAGCCGGGGTTTAATACCCTTCAAAATTTCTTGGTTGGCTCGCTCTGCTTGACCGTTGGATTGAGGGTGCGCCACAGATGCTAAGTCAAGCCGGATGTGCTCTCTTTGACAGAAATCCTCCATCTCACCTTTGGAAAGGTTTGTACCATTATCCGTGACAATACTATGTGGAAAGCCAAAACGGAAAATAATCTTTTTGAGAAACTAAACTGCCGTAGCTGCATCACACTTGCTGACAGGCTCCGCTTCAACCCACTTGGTGAATTTGTCAACCGCCACCAATAGGTGGGTCTTCTTATCCTTGGAACGCTTAAAAGGCCCCACCATATCAAGCCCCCAAGTAGCAAAAGGCCAAGTGATAGGAATCATCCGTAGTTCTTGAGCCGGAACATGAGCTCTGCGTGAAATTTTTTGACAAGCATCACATCGCTTTACCAGATCCTCCGCATCAGCATGGGCTGTCAACCAGTAGAACTCATGACGAAAAGCTTTTGCAACCAGGGACTTTGAACCGGCATGATGACCACAATCCCCTTCATGAATTTCCCGTAGGATTTCTTGGCCTTCTTCCAGAGAAACACAACGCTGAAATATGCCTGAAACGCTACAGCGATGTAACTCGCCATTGTGAATAACCATGGACTTGGATCGCCAGACTATCTGCCGAGCCAGGACTTCATCATCTGGTAACTCGCCCCAGTTCATATATGCCAGATATGGAACCGTCCAATCCGGCACAACGTGCAAAGCGGCCACCAATTGAGCCTCCGGATCAGGAACAACCAAATCCTCTTCTGTAGGCAACTTAACAGACGGGTTATGCAAGATATCTAAAAAGGTATTGGGAGGTACCGGTTTACGCTGAGATCCAAGCCGTCTTAAAGCGTCTGCTGCTTCGTTTTTGCGCCGATCGATATGCTCAACCTGATATCCTTTGAAGTGACCCGCCACAATATCCACCTCATGTCTGTAAGCCACCATGAGTGGATCCTTAGAATCCCAAGTACCAGAAACTTGCTGAGCCACCAGATCAGAATCTCCAAAACAACGAACTCGACTTAAGTTCATCTCTTTAGCCATACGGAAACCATGGAGTAAAGCTTCATACTCAGTTGCATTGTTAGTACAGGGAAACATCAACCGGAGAACATAGCAAATTTTATCACCTCGAGGGGAAGTAAGGACAACTCCAGCCCCCGAGCCCTCTAGCTGCCTAGATCCATCAAAATGAATAGTCCAGCATGTATTATCCGGTTTGTCTTTTGGTGCTTGCAACTCGGTCCAATCATTGATAAAGTCCACAAGGGCCTGAGATTTGATGGCTGTTCGAGGCACATACTTCAAACCGTGTGGACCAAGCTCAGTTGCCCACTTTGCAACCCGGCCAGTTGCTTCCCTGTTTTGAATTATATCGCCCAAAGGAGCAGAACTAACCACTGTGATGGGATGGCCTTGAAAGTATTGCTTGAGTTTTCGACTTGCCATAAAAACCCCATACACCAACTTCTGCCAATGTGGATAGCGTTGTTTTGACTCGATCAGGACTTCACTGATGTAGTATACAGGTCGTTGAACCAGATATTCCTTCCCAGCCTCCTTACGCTCAACCACAGTTGCTACACTGACCACTCGGGCATTGGCAGCCACGTATAATAGCAAGGGCTCATTATCAACCGGAGCTGCAAGAACCGGCGGTTCAACCAACTACCGTTTTAACTCCTCAAAAGCCGCATTGGCTGCGTCACTCCAGACGGAATCGTCTGTCTTTTTCAACATATGATACAAAGGAATTGCCTTCTCTCCCAAACGGCTGATAAACCGGCTAAGGGCTGCAATCCGACCCGCCAGACGCTGAACATCGTTGATACACTTCGGTTTAGCCAGGGATGTAATCGCCTAGATTTTTTCCGGATTAGCCTCAATGCCCCTGTTGGATACCAGAAAACCTAAGAGCCTGCCTGCCGGAACACCAAAAACACGAAGATTGTCAAACGTCTCCTTGAGGTCATCTATCAGTGTTTCCTTCTTCCTGGATTTTACCACAATGTCATCCACATAGGCATGAACATTATGCCCAATCTACGTGTGAAGACAATTCTGCACACAACGCTGATAAGCTGCCTGGGCACTCTTGAGCCCAAAGGGCATAGAAACATAGCATAAGGCTCCAAAGGGAGTGATGAAGGCTGTCTTCTCCTGGTCCTTAACTGCCATCTTGATCTGATGATAACCTGAATAAGCATCCAAAAAACTCAGGCGCTCACAACCCATCGTCGCATCAATGATCTGATCAATACGCAGGAGAGCAAAGGGATCGGCCGGACAAGCTTTATTCAAGTCCGTGTAGTCCACACACATATGCCAAGTGCCGTTTTTCTCAAGAACAAGCACCGGATTGGCCAGCCATTCGGGATGAAACACTTCAACGATAAACCCAGCAGCCAACAGCCAGGCTACCTCTTCACCAATTGCCATGCGTCTTTCCTCATTAAAGCGACGAAGAAATTGCTTGACCGGTTTAAACTTGGGATTAATATTAAGAGTGTGCTCAGCGAGTTCTCTCAGTACACATGGCATGTCAGAAGGCTTCCATGCAAAAATGTCTCGGTTCTCACGGATGAACTCGATGAGCGCGCTTTCCTATTTCGGATCCAGATTTGTGCTGATGCTGAACTGCTTGGACGAATCGCCAGGCACGAAGTCAACAAGTTTAGTCTCGTCAGCCGGTTTGAAATGTAGGGTTGGGTCATGCTCAGTGGTGGGCTTCTTCAGAGGGGTCATATCTGCCGGATCAACATTTTCCTTATAAAACTTTAGCTCCTCTGTAGCACAATCCGACTCAGCATAGGCCGCATCACCTTCCTCGCAATCCAAAGCAATTTTACAACTTCCGTGAACCGTAATAGTCCCTTTATGACCCGGCATCTTGAGCTGCAAGTAAATATAACAAGGCCTCGCCATGAATTTTGCATAAGCCAGTCGCCCAAACAGTGCGTGGTACGGGCTCTGGATTCTCACCACTTCAAAGGTCAATGACTCAGACCGGGAGTCATGTTCATCACCAAACACAACTTCCAAAGCGATCTTACCTACAGGATATGCCGATTTACCTAGTACCACACCATGAAAAACAGTGTTGGATGGTTTAAGACTCTTGTCTGTCAACCCCATGCGACGGAAGGTCTCATAATACAGAATGTTGATACTGCTTCCTCCATCCATGAGTACCTTGGTGAACTTATAACCTCCCACCTGAGGTGCCACCACCAAAGCCAGGTGACCCGGATTGTCAACCCGGGGCGGATGATCCTCCCTATTCCACACAATAGGTTGTTCGGACCACCGCAGATAATGTGGTACTGCCGGTTCAACAGCATTAACTTCCCTCTTGTGAAGCTTCTGATCACGCTTGCACAAACTAGTGGTGAACACATGATACTGTCCACCATTCAACTGCTTTGTGTGACTCTGGTAGCCCGACTGCTGCTGATTTCCTTGATTACTCTGCTGGTTATTACCACCTTGGTTGTTCTGGTTGCCCTGATTATTCTGAAATCCAGAGTTTAAGCCGCCGCCACCATGAAAACCTAGACCTGAACCGCCTGATGGACCCTGATCATACCGGAAAAGATCAGAGTTTTTGAACTCCTTCATAATGTTACAATCCTTCCAGAGATGCGTTGCAGGAACCTCCTTGGTCCCATGCTTTGGGCAGGGCTGATTCAACAAGCGCTCCAGATTCATTCCGCTGCCGCGCTGGGGCGGTTTACCCTTACGACGCCGCACATTAGCGTTAGCCACAAAATCTGAATCCGCTTTACGCTTACCGTTATTCCCATGGCCTCCTTGGTTGTGCTGCTGTCCCTTTGCACCGCCATTCTTCTTTCCCTTCTCCAATTTCTCATCATCAGAATTGGGATCCTTGGTATTATCAGAATCGGCATACTTGACCAAGGCTGCCATGAGGGTTCCCATGTCGTTGCAGTGGCGCTTGAGCCGTCCCAACTTCATCTTCAGTGACTTAAACCGGCAATTGCGCTCCAGCGTTATGATCGCTTGACCAGCGTTAATCTGGTCGGACGAATGCAAAACTTCTGAAACCCGGCGTACCCAATGAGTTGTTGACTCGTTCTCCCCTTGAACACAAGCATCCAGGTCCACAATGGACATGGGCTGTTTGCACGTGTCTTTGAAATTGGCTATAAACCGGGCCTTCAGCTGATCCCACGACTCGATGGAGTTAGCTGGCAAATTTTTCAACCAAGTACGGGTCGTCCCTTCCAACATCATCGTGAAGTACTTTGCGCAGGCCGCTTCATCCACATCTAGCATCTCCATTGCCATCTCATAACTCTCGACCCATGCCTCAGGTGGCTGATCCGCAGTATAATTAGGCACTTTACGTGGACCCTTGAAATCTTTGGGCAAACGCACATTACGGAGAGCCGAAATAAGACACAGCACTCCCCAGGAACTGAAGGCAAGCCCGGTGCCTCGGTCTACTGATGCCGCTGGCTGAACCGGGGCGGGTTGATGACGACCCAAAGCGGCCTCCCTTCATGCTCTGCCATTATCCACCACGTCTTGAGCATTACGACGCCGAGCACTGCTAGACACTTCCGGTTCATCCATGTGCCTGCTATAGCTTGGGCTCGGACGAGGGGTTGAATGAATTCTATCCCGGCTATAAGAATAAGCCTGCTGTTGTACCACGGCGGTTTGAAGAAGGTCCTTAGCCCGCCGCGTTTCAATTGCTGCCAGTGAATCGCCCTCCATCGGAATGGCTGCCAGGCGTGATGCTGCGGCAATCATGTTATCCAGAGGGCTCAAGAAGTGACCGGCGGTGTAGACACGTATTGCAGCGGGTTATCTGTTCGCCGGGGTGGTTCTGTTATCCGTAGTTGATCCAGAGCTGTCCTAGGGGCATCAGTCCGGTTTGCAGCAGCCGGATTGCTCGGCCCAGCGCCTGGTGTTTGAAAGAGGTTCAATCCTTCGTAGACCGACGGCAGACAAGACCGGTACTTCCTTCGCATTACATCCTCTGATGCGGTCCGATCCAACATGAGCCGATAATTCTGCGTCTGTATCTGCTGTGACTGGGCATCCAAAGTGGCCCGTTCTTCAGCCATCCTCGCATCCTCAGTTGCCAGGTCCTCCTTAGCTTGTGTTATCTGGTCCTTCAGCTTTGTAATGTCCGCATTGTGCTGATCCCGCGTCTCCGGGGTGACAGTCGTGGTTAACAAAGTCGCCCAGGCATCCATCAAACCGGAGAGGACTTGATCCGGTCGGCGCACCGGGACTCCTGCCGCGGCTGCTGATCCGGTATTCATTGCCGCTGTAGATGAAGACTGCAAAGTGGGCTGTGTTCCGGCCATGTAAACAGCAACCCGACTTGGTGGTTCAATGAGGTCCGGAATACTGTTGCCATCGGAATATCCTTCGAACACACCGTTATGAATCTGGTACAAGGACTCGGTTTCGCCAGTGGATGACTCGCCGTCGGAATAGACGGCCGTCTCGCCTTCAGACACCGGTTCAGATCCGATCTCATGGACACATCCTACGAACGCACGCTTCATGGCGGGCTTAACCCGGGCTGGACTCGCATGCTGAGCCGTTTCGACGAGGTCGGTGCAGATGTCCGGCTCAGGGCCCGGTTCGCCGATCTTGCCGATGAAGACATGAATTCCGCCAAAGGGGACCCGGTACCCATGTCACGCCCAATATGCGACCCTATCCAAAAGGAACTCGAAGGTCCCACCAAGGATAGACCCGCATATTGAAACGCTTTTGCAAGGTGGATATCATTACATCAACATTACATAATAGGTAGGGATACATACATAAGGCATACAATGCCACACGAATACAACATCATCTTACATAAGAGCATCATCCGACTACGGATGAATCACAAACAGAAACTCAAATGACATCCACCCTGCTAGCCCAGGCTGCCGACCTGGAACCTATCCCCTGATCGAAGAAGAAGCAGAAGAAGAACTCCAAACAAGCAAACATCGCTCTCGCGTCAAGATCATCGCATAACCTGTACCTGCAACTGTTGTTGTAGTAATCTGTGAGCCACGAGGACTCAGCAATCCCATTACCATGGGTATCAAGACTAGCAAAGCTTAAAGGGAAAGGAAGGGGTAAAGTGGTGAGGTTGCAGCAGCGACTAAGCATGATATGGTGGCTAACATACGCAAATGAGAGCGAGAAGAGAAACAAAGGAACGGTCGTCAACTAGTAATGATCAAGAGGTGATCCTGAACTCCTACTTACGTCAAACATAACACAGAAACCGTGTTCACTTCCCGGACTCCGCCGAGAAGAGACCATCACGGCTACACACGCGGTTGATGCGTTTTAATTCGGATCAAGTGTCAAGTTATCTACAACCGGACATTAACAAATTCCCATCTGCCACATAACCACGGGCACGGCTCTCGAAAGTTTATCCCCTGCAGGGGTGTCCCAACTTAGCCCATGATAAGCTCTCGCGGTCAATGAAGGATATACCTTCTCCCAGGAAGACCCGATCAGTCTCGGAATCCCGGTTTACAAGACATTTCGACAATGGTAAAACAAGACCAGCAAAGCTGCCCGATGTGCCGACAAATCTCGATAGGAGCTGCACATATCTCGTTCTCAGGGCACACCAGATGAGCCAGACGTCGGGTTGGCATAGACCCTGGTTGCCCAGGGGGCGCCGGACATCGCTCGGTTTGGACCAACAGTTAGATAAGCATTGGCCCGAGGGGGCTAAAATAAAGATGACCCTTGGGTTAATTACTCCCAAGGGAAAAGTAGGTAGTGGTGAGGCAAATGGTAAAACCAAGGTTGGGCCTTGCTGGAGGAGTTTTATTCAAGGCGAACTATCAAGGGGGTCCCATAAATCACCCGACCGCGTAAGGAACGCAAAATCCGGGAACATAATACCGGTATGACGGAAACTAGGGCGGCAAGAGTGGAACAAAACACCAGGCATAAGGCCGAGCCTTCCACCCTCTACCAAATATATAGATGCATTAATAATATAAGAGATATTGTGATGTCCCAACATAACCCTGTCCACCATGGAGCAATCTTCAACTTCACCTGCAACTAACAACGCTATGAGAGGGGTTGAGCAAAGCGGCAACATAGCCAAACAACGGTTTGCTAGGAAGGGTGTCAAAGGTTAGAGGTTCATGGCAATTTGGGAGGCTTGAAGAACAAGTTATAGGAAGCGCAGCATAGCGATAGAACGAAGCAACTAGCATAACAATGATAGTAGTGAGATCCAGGGTAGCGGTCATCTTGCCTGAAAGCCCGCAAGGAAGAAGAACGAGTCCATGAAGAAGATGAAGCCACGAAGACGAACCAAGCGTAGACGAACGCATCCTCACGATCGCAACGAAACGGAAACTATCGAGAAGAAGCACACAACATGGTAAACACACCACACATGAACATGACATGATGCACAAACAAGTATGATGCATGAAAAAACTAGATGAGGCTACACATGGCAAGAGATGATGCAAATAAGAACAACACATCAAGGCAAGTTTAAATGAGGCCGGAAACAACATATAACAATTCCGGTAAGTCCTCATATGTATATTTCTAAATTGGTCCAGATCTGAATAAACCTTATATTCAAGTTGTTAAACAGCAAGTTAAAATGCACCATGATGATCTACATGAGATTCTAGTCAAGTTACATATAAAGTTCATTAGATTTGGAGCTACAGCCTAGAAGATATGAGCAAAACAAGTTAAACATGGCATTGATGAAAAATGCACCCAAACATCAAGAAAACACATCAAAACAAGGATGCAACATGGTAATATGAAACAACATGCAAAATCAAGCAAGTTTCATATAGAGCACACTCAAAACGGAGCAACGGTTCAACACATACACTCTATACAAGTCATAACAATCTGTCTAAAACAGCAACTAGGCATATTGCAAGCATCAAAACAACAAGCTACAGCATCCCAATGTAATAAAAAAAGGGATGGGCATGAAGTACAGGTAGAGCATGACAAAACATGAACACTGAGCTATCTCCAGAAAAGACTAGAACATGCTCAAAAGGACATGGTAAGATTGCAAATAATAACAGTTTCAGACTTTGCAGAAATAACATCAGGTTGCAATGTTTAGAGCTATCAAACAACATGTTACAGGAACTTAACATGGCAAACAAAGTCATGACACGAATCTACTAATTGCATATAACAAAAGTCCCTTACTGACCATGAGCCAAAAAGGCACAGAAAATATGATGGCACCCAGATAAACATGGCAAATGATATGACAGATTCATACATGGCAGGAACAACAATACGTAGGCATGTTGGTGAGCTTGAACCACTCACCACAGAGTATTACATGGCATGGCAAGGCAACCAACAATAAGAATACATGTTTATGAAGCTAAGCATGGCAAGAGAAAGTTCATAGGGTACATGGATCACTAGCAAAACACATGGCCAAAACTGAACTTCAAGTTAACAGGTTGACAGCAACAATATTTAGCAAGTTTGGAGCAAGATTACAACATGTTACAGCAGGCTATAAATGAAACCATGGGCATGAATGGATAGAGCAAGACATTTATAACAAAACATCCTTAGTGAACATCTCCAGATTATGCATGTAATGACTTGTAGCAGCAGGTTTACATAGCAAAAAAATATAACAGAATCAGTCAGGAAAACAGCAACAACAAGTACCCTACTTTACGAGCTGGATGCACTCAGTACAAGACTCAAAAAAATACATGGATAACACCCCTGGAAAGATGGCATATCATAGATCAAAACACATGTAGAGCTCATGCTCATAGGATGCACACATCAACCATGGCAAAAATGACAAATGAGCATGTTATAACAGTTTCAGCAGGTTAACATCACATAGCACTTTTACAACGATGATTCAGGCATCAAGATGGACTCAAATGAACATAATGCAATGGAATGAAATGAAGTACTCGTCGAGTCGAACAATTTGACATATTACACGCACGAAACGGAGCTACATGCACAGAGTTATGATGTGATGAACATGGCATGATTATGCAAAAATGTTCGGGGACTTGGGGAAAAAAACGTGGTCAACCATGCAGATCCAGATCGGGCACGGGAACCGAGGTTGATCCGGAGCTCGCCAGAGATGGGCGACACGGCGGCCGGAGCTGGAGGCCGCGGAGGCGGGGCGACGCCGGCGAGGGGCTGCGGCGAGGGGGGGCCGGCCGGGCGGCCGGGGCGGCGCCGGGCACGGGAGGCGGCGAGAGGCGCGGGGGGCGCGGAGGCGGGCCGGTGCCGGAGATGGCCGGCGGCGGGGGAGCTCCGGCAGGGCCCCAAGGCGGCGGGCGACAGAGGGCGGCAAGGTGCCGCGGCGATGGCGGGCGGCGGAGCGCCACGTGGCAGGTGGCGATAGGCGCGGGGCGGCGGCGTGATCTGTCCGGTGAGGCCGAACATGTCCGGTGGCGGCGGGGAAATTTGTCCGGTGGCGCGGAGGGGAGAAGGCTAGGGTTTGGACCCGGGATTAGAGGAGGGGGAGGTGTTTATATAGGTAGAGGGAGCTAGGAGAGTCCAAATGAGGTGCGGTTTTCGTCCACACGATCGTGATCGAACGACCGAGAGCATGGAGGGGAGTTGGATGGGTTTTGGGCCACTTTGGAAGGGGTGTTGGGCTGCACACAAAAGAGGCTTTTACGGCTACCCGGTTAACCGTTGGAGTACCAAACGACCTCCAAATGGCACGAAACTTGACAGGCGGTCTACCGGTGCTATACCAAGGCCGCTTGACAAACCTCGGTCCATTCCGAGAACGTTTAACACCCGCACACGAAAAGAGGCAAAAGGGGCCGCCGGGGGACATAGGAGTGCCGGATTGCAAAACGGACAACGGGGAAAATGCTCGGATGCATGAGACGAACATGTATGCCAAACCAAATGCACATGATGACATGGCAAAATGCAACACGCAAGCAAATTACATGGCAACAACGGCGAATAACTGGCGGACACCTGGCGCATCGGATCCGGGGCGTTACAACACTCCTCCACTAACAAGAGATCTCGTCCCAAGATCTTAGGACCGAGACGGAAGGGAAAAAAAGGATGAGGTGAAACAAGAACTCAAGAGAAGAAGCAAAGAATCGAGAGCACTCGAGAAGAATAGAGGAACGACGAGAATGACAAGAATCGAAAGCTCACGGAATCAGATAGACTATGAAACCACTCCGGTTAGAACGAGATAAGAAACGAATACAGCTGAAAGGATTTAGGCAGCACTCTGACTGAACATGGAAAGAATAGAATATGAACTTGAGAAGATGGTACGATACTTGACGAGAGGAACGACACAATGCCTCCGGAAGAATTGAAAAAGTTGAATGAAAAGAACGGAGAAGAAAATGACAACTTGTGCCACGAATGAAATTGAAAGCATCTTTAGTAGGAAGGTTTTAACGGATTTGTTGAGAAAATCAACCACGCAAAGAATAAGATTGTCGTGGACTTATGGATAACATCTCAAAATTATGAGGTGATCGCCGACCACAAGCGGAAAATGATTGGATAGCTGAGAAGAACGAAGAAATGCAAAACTCCACTTCAAAAGAAAACGGAGAATTAATTGCACCTCGAGAAGCAAGAAGAAGGATACTTGAGCTCCTTCGATTAGAATCTTGATGAAATCTTGAAAGAATGAATTAAATCATGAAGAACCACCATGAAGAACTCCGGTGACAAAAGGACGATGAGATCGAATGAAGGAAGAAAGAATAAGATTAAAGCTTGTGATGATTTAGATGAAGGTTCTGACGAGATGGTCGAGGAAATTTGAACTCCGGAAAAGAAAAGATGAAAACACTTGAAACTAGAATTTATTCATCAAGAACAAACTCCGAAGGAAGGGATTAATCACTTGGATGAAATAAGAATAAGATTTATTGTATGCTTATCCTCCACCAATTAAATTGATGCGAAGCAATGGATTTGCATACTACTTATCCTTCTTGAAAAGGATTAAGGGGGGTATAACACAAACTTGAGAAGGTCTTCATGAATCACCGGTAGGATTGAAAGAACGAATGAATTAATATGATAATCAAAGAAAAAGAATCTTGAACGAACCACCGTAAGAATTCTAAAAAGACTGATGAAAGAGAATGAATCACCGGGAAGAATTAGGAGAACAAATATGCTAGAGGGGATTTAGATGCAAAAGAACAAAGAGATCATGAGCTGGTTAAAGAACACTTGAACAAAGCGCCGGGATAAATAGAGAACGATAACTGGAATGATGGCCTCCGGTGAAAGAAACGGGAAAACAACTTCTGACATACTCCGGATGGGTAAGAAAGAATATCTGACAAACGGAATAATATGAGAGGATAACATGAAGCTAGAACCACAAAACTTCAAGAGAACGAGCAAGATTTAGAGGAAAAACTCTTCTTCAATCTTCAAATGACGACGAGAAAACCCCATCAAAATTACTGAGATACTCCGGGAGAAAGAAAAGCAGAGGGGTTGAGCCAACAATGAAGGAATTTGAAAATGATCTTGGAAAGGCATGTGACTGATGGAATCCATTCTTACATCACACTTTGAAAAGAATTTGCGAATAACTCCGGGGGAATTAGAAGAGTCAGGTAAGATCCTGGGAAAAGACCTATGGGTTAGGGCCCACTAAAAAGAAACACCATTGAAAAAAAAGGATTGTTAAACAGATAGATGATGCACCGGAACAATTGAAATATTTGAATGAGGTGACAACCTCGAATTAATTTGAACACGGACGAATCTTCTGAGATGTCTTGAACACTCCGGAAGGATAAACTGGCGAGAGGCGAACAAGCAAGGAAAACACTTGAGCTACGGAAAAGAATATGATCAACCTGAAAAAAAAAACTTGAATTGAGTGCACCGGAAAAAGAAAGGGATGAAGAATGACGAACGAGACGAGAATTCACCGGTTGAAATAATTGAGGGAAGACTGAAGGGTTCCACATGATTGAAATAGATAGTCGAGAGAGACTCAGACTCCGGGAAGAAAAGGGTGGGAGGGCGGGAAAAACAAAGGCAACTTGGAAGGGGGAACCGACGAATATCTTAAAGAGAGAACACCGATTGAAATCATTGAGGAAAGAAAACAAAGACTTCGCACGAGTAGGATGGATACTCGATTACGGACTCCGGCTCCAAGAAGAAAAGGGTGGGTGGGTGGAAAAAACAAGGACAACTTCGGACAGGGAAACAACATCGATCGAAAAGAGCTGAGGATTGATCTCCCAAAGACAAAGAGGTTCGAGTCGACTTGACGAGAGATGCACCGGACAAAAGAGGATGGACAACTCGCGAAACTAACCACGTGATCCTAAAGAAAAATTTGAACGGGAAGAGGAGTAATTCAAAACACCTACGTCAAGATTCCTCACCAGAGCGACGAAGGGGCTGAGGAGTAAAAGAATTCCTACTCTCCGATATAACTAGACTCCGAAAACAGTTTTCTTCTAGACTCAACAACGGCCAAACTACACGATCCTTCAAGGGGGCTCCTAGGGTCGGTCGAGGCTCTGATACCAACTTGTCACGCCCAATATGTGACCCTATCCAAAAGGAACTCGAAGGTCCCACCAAGGATAGACCCGCATATTGAAACGCTTTTGCAAGATGGATATCATTACATCAACATTACATAATAGGTAGGGATACATACATAAGGCATACAATGCCACACGAATACAACATCATCTTACATAAGAGCATCATCCGACTACGGATGAATCACAAACAGAAACTCAAATGACATCCACCCTGCTAGCCCAGGCTGCCGACCTGGAACCTATCCCCTGATCGAAGAAGAAGCAGAAGAAGAACTCCAAACAAGCAAACATCACTCTCGCCTCAAGATCATCGCATAACCTGTACCTGCAACTGTTGTTGTAGTAATCTGTGAGACACGAGGACTCAGCAATCCCATTACCATGCGTATCAAGACTAGCAAAGCTTAAAGGGAAAGGAAGGGGTAAAGTGGTGAGGTTGCAGCAGCGACTAAGCATGATATGGTGGCTAACATACGCAAATGAGAGCGAGAAGAGAAACAAAGGAACGGCCGTCAACTAGTAATGATCAAGAGGTGATCCTGAACTCCTACTTACGTCAAACATAACACGGAAACCGTGTTCACTTCCCGGACTCCGCCGAGAAGAGACCATCACGGCTACACACGCGGTTGATGCGTTTTAATTCGGATCAAGTGTCAAGTTATCTACAACCGGACATTAACAAATTCCCATCTGCCACATAACCGCGGGCACGGCTCTCGAAAGTTTATACCCTGCAGGGGTGTCCCAACTTAGCCCATGATAAGCTCTCGCGATCAATGAAGGATATACCTTCTCCCAGGAAGACCCGATCAGTCTCGGAATCCCGGTTTACAAGACATTTCGACAATGGTAAAACAAGACCAGCAAAGCCGCCCGATGTGCCGACAAATCCCGATAGGAGCTGCATATATCTCGTTCTCAGGGCACACTGGATGAGCCGGACGTCGGGTTGGCATAGACCCTGGTTGCCCAGGGGGCGCCGGACATCGCTCGGTTTGGACCAACACTTAGACAAGCATTGGCCCGGGGGGGGGGGCTAAAATAAAGATGACCCTTGGGTTAATTACTCCCAAGGGAAAAGTAGGTAGTGGTGAGGCAAATGGTAAAACCAAGGTTGGGCCTTGCTGGAGGAGTTTTATTCAAAGCGAACTGTCAAGAGGGTCCCATAAATCACCCGACCGCGTAAGGAACGCAAAATCCGGGAACATAATACCGGTATGACGGAAACTAGGGCGGCAAGAGTGGAACAAAACACCAGGCATAAGGCCGAGCCTTCCACCCTTTACCAAATATATAGATGCATTAATAATATAAGAGATATTGTGATATCCCAACATAACCCTGTCCACCATGGAGCAATCTTCAACTTCACCTGCAACTAACAACGCTATAAGAGGGGTTGAGCAAAGCGGTAACATAGCCAAACAACGGTTTGCTAGGAAGGGTGTCAAAGGTTAGAGGTTCATGGCAATTTAGGAGGCTTGAAGAACAAGTTATAGGAAGCGCAACATAGCGATAGAACGAAGCAACTAGCATAGCAATGGTAGTAGTGAGATCCAGGGTAGCGGTCATCTTGCCTGAAATCCCGCAAGGAAGAAGAACGAGTCCATGAAGAAGATGAAGCCACGAAGACGAACCAAGCGTAGACGAACGCATCCTCACGATCGCAACGAAACGAAAACTATCGAGAAGAAGCACACAACATGGTAAACACACCACACATGAACATGACATGATGCACAAACAAGTATGATGCATGACAAAACTAGATGAGGCTACACATGGCAAGAGATGATGCAAATAAGAACAACACATCAAGGCAAGTTTAAATGAGGCCGGAAACAACATATAACAATTCTGGTAAGTCCTCATATGTATATTTCTAAATTGGTCCAGATCTGAATAAACCTTATATTCAAGTTGTTAAACAGCAAGTTAAAATACACCATGATGATCTACACGAGATTCTAGTCAAGTTACATATAAAGTTCATTAGATTTGGAGCTACGGCCTAGAAGATATGAGCAAAACAAGTTAAACATGGCATTGATGCAAAATGCACCCAAACATCAAGCAAACACACCAAAACAAGGATGCAACATGGTAATATGAAACAACATGCAAAATCAAGCAAGTTTCATATAGAGCACACTCAAAACGGAGCAACGGTTCAACACATACACTCTATACAAGTCATAACAATCTGTCTAAAACAGCAACTAGGCATATTGCAAGCATCAAAACAACAAGCTACAGCATCCCAACGTAATAAAAAAAGGGATGGGCATGAAGTACAGGTAGAGCATGACAAAACATGAACACTGAGCTATCTCCAGAAAAGACTAGAACATGCTCAAAAGGACATGGTAAGATTGCAAATAATAACAGTTTCAGACTTTGCAGAAATAACATCAGGTTGCAATGTTTAGAGCTATTAAACAACATGTTACAGGAACTTAACATGGCAAACAAAGTCATGGCACGTATCTACTAATTGCATATAACAAAAGTCCCTTACTGACCATGAGCCAAAAAGGCACAGAAAATATGATGGCACCCAGGTAAACATGGCAAATGATATGACAGATTCATACATGGCAGGAACAACAATACGTAGGCATATTGGTGAGCTTGAACCACTCACCACAGAGTATTACATGGCATGGCAAGGCAACCAACAATAAGAATACATGTTTATGAAGCTAAGCATGGCAAGAGAAAGTTCATAGGGTACATGGATCACTAGCAAAACACATGGCCAAAACTGAACTTCAAGTTAACAGGTTGACAGCAACAATATTTAGCAAGTTTGGAGCAAGATTACAACATGTTACAGCAGGCTACAAATGAAACCAGGGGCATGAATGGATAGAGCAAGACATTTATAACAAAACATCCTTAGTGAACATCTCCAGATTATGCATGTAATGACTTGTAGCAGCAGGTTTACATAGCAACAAAATATAACAGAATCAGTCAGGAAAACAGCAACAACAAGTACCCTACTTTACGAGCTCGATGTACTCAGTACAAGACTCAAAAAAATACATGGATAACACCCCTGGAAAGATGGCATATCATAGATCAAAACACATGTAGAGCTCATGCTCATAGGATGCACACATCAACCATGGCAAAAATGACAAATGAGCATGTTATAACAGTTTCAGCAGGTTAACATCACATAGCACTTTTACAATGATGATTCAGGCATCAAGATGGACTCAAATGAACATAATGCAATGGAATGAAATGAAGTACTCGTCGAGTCGAACAATTTGACATATTACACGCACGAAACGGAGCTACATGCACAGAGTTATGATGTGATAAACATGGCATGATTATGCAAAAATGTTCGGGGACTTGGGGAAAAAAACGTGGTCAACCATGCAGATCCAGATCGGGCACGGGAACCGAGGTTGATCCGGAGCTCGCCAGAGATGGGCGACGCGGCGGCCGGAGCTGGAGGCCGCGGAGGCGGGGCGACGCCGGCGAGGGGCTGCGGCGAGGGGGGGCCGGCCGGGCGGCCGGGGCGGCGCCGGGCATGGGAGGCGGCGAGAGGCGCGGGGGGCGCGGAGGCGGGCCGGTGCTGGAGATGGCCGGCGGCGGGGGAGCTCCGGCAGGGCCCCAAGGTGGCGGGCGACAGAGGGCGGCGAGGTGCCGCGGCGGCGGGCGGCGGCGGCCGGAGCCGGCGAGGGAGGCGGGGCCTCGGGCGCGGGCGGCGGGGCGCGCGGGCCCGATCTGGGCCCCGCGGGCCGCGGCGATGGCGGGCGGCGGAGCGCCACGTGGCAGGTGGCGATAGGCGCGGGGTGGCGGCGCGATCTGTCCGGTGAGGCCGAACATGTCCGGTGGCGGCGGGGAAATTTGTCCGGTGGCGCGGAAGGGAGAAGGCTAGGGTTTGGACCCGGGATTAGAGGAGGGGGAGGTGTTTATATAGGTAGAGGGAGCTAGGAGAGTCCAAATGGGGTGCGGTTTTCGCCCACACGATCGTGATCGAACGACCGAGAGCATGGAGGGGAGTTGGATGGATTTTGGGCCACTTTGGAAGGGGTGTTGGGCTGCACACAAAAGAGGCTTTTACGGCTACCCGGTTAACCGTTGGAGTACCAAACGACCTCCAAATGGCACGAAACTTGACAGGCGGTCTACCGGTGCTATACCAAGGCCGCTTGACAAACCTCGGTCCATTCCGAGAACGTTTAACACCCGCACACGAAAAGAGGCAAAAGGGGGCGCCGGGGGACATAGGAGTGCCGGATTGCAAAACGGACAACGGGGAAAATGCTCGGATGCATGAGACGAACATGTATGCCAAACGAAATGCACATGATGACATGGAAAAATGCAACACACAAGCACATGACATGGCAACAACGGCGAATAACTGGCGGACACCTGGCGCATCGGATCCGGGGCGTTACAACCCGTACTTGATTGAGCCGGCCTTGGGGCCCCACCCTTCGTCGTCGATGCAGAGCTTGCCGCGACGACTCTTGGTCATCCGGCCGACCACGTATCCCTTAAGTCCTTCAGAGCTGCCCTTCAAGAACTCGAAACCACCGTGCGATAGCCCCACGGTGGACGCCAACTGTCGTGGAATTAACACGTCAGATGTCCTCAAGAAAGGAATTAGCCGTGGAGCCATCGCTACGGGTTAGCTTGAAGGGGTTAAACCGGACAAGGGACACGGGAGTTTATACTAGTTCGGCCCTTTCGATGAAGGTAAAAGCCTACGTCTAGTTGTGAAGGAATTGATTGGGTTTCGATGATCAGGGAGCGAATGCGCTTTGCCTGAGTCTCGAGTTGTTGTCTGTTGTCCCTGAACCGCCGCCGGGTCGTCCCTTTATATACACAGGTTGACGCCCGACCGGTCTACAGAGTCCCGAGACCGACTCATACAAGGGTCCGGCTCGGTCTCTCCTTTCCTAACTTACAACACAAGTTACATAACCATGGCGGTTTTGCTATCATGGGCCCTAATCCGCCTTTGGGCTCCGGCCCTCTAAGCTTCATAGTAAAACGCCATCTTCTGAGTCTTCATGGGCTTCGCTGTGGTTGAGGGTAAACCGGCCCCTCCTGGGCGGTTTATACTCAATAGTTATATCCCCAACATTCCACGTGCATGTGATGGTGATACTCATATATAGTTGGGCCTTCATACTGGACTCTGCCATTGCTTAGTTGTATATTGAAGTTTTCATCTCTCCCAAGAACATAGACAAGTTGCGCCAAGTTAACTTCATTTCCAAAGTGAGCCAGCTCGGCAGGTCGACCCATAGTTACACGAATCAGAGCAAAACCATAGTGCTTATGGTAGTGCAATAATTGGCCCTTGATTCTATCATTCACCAACTGAATATAGACCTGGAATGGCAGTTGCAAAAGATATAGTATTATGTCTTCCTGAGAAAGGTTTAGTTTTTTTTCTCAATGTAGCCTACTAAATACACAACTAAAAGTCTGCAGAAGTAGAGGGAGTCATCTGATCTAGATAGACTGAACAAGTGATATAATAGGCATGGAATACTTATCACGCAAAAATGTACTACTCCCTCCGTCCTAGTGTCAAAAAACGTCGTACATTATGGGACAGTGGGAGTACAAGATAAGGATCTTATTTGATTATTTCTCAAACTAGAACCATTCATCTCTTAACTCATTTCACAACAATTAAGACATTTCACAACAATGTTCTTTTATATTTGAGAACTAACCTCTGCATCAGGCGTATACTTATGTTCGCCTGACCACTCATTCAAGGAATCCTCGCAGCAAGTAAGATGTGTGGATGTCAAAACCACCGCATCTTTACTATTCTCATCCCATTCGATCAGGAAGCCAGAACACTGTCTCAACAACTTATTATCTGCATTTGCACTTGCACATGCGTTAGCAAATATCAGACATGTTTAGAGAAAAAAAACAAGAGTGTGTTACCATTACCAATATATGATGAAAGAAATACAACAGACTTTGCTGCTTTGAGGATGATCTTAGTTGCATGCGCATGGACCGGAAGAAACTCCTTGTGATCAAGGCCTAAAGATTGAAGGCTCGTGTGTGGAAGCTTCATTTGGGAATCTGCATTGACACGACAAAGAATAAAAGACAGAATTTTGCTTGCCCATTATGTTGGGACTTGTGTCACCTCAAACATAAGGAGTTTCACACACGAGCCTTCACACACAAGTGCTTATCCATGTTTGAGGTGATAAGCGGACATGGTACATGGATGAGCAAAATTTAGCCTTGCCTACTGTTTTGCCGGTACTTAGACAACGCAAAAATACCGGCCAAGTGTTGACTAGCTCACAAGTTCTAGTGCCAAAAAAGGTCTTATATTTCGGGACGGAGGGAGTAGAAGATAAGGATTGTAATGCAAACCTAGTTTATTGAAGCAATTTTCTCTCCTCCTCTTTGGTCGGGCCGTCGTCGAAAAGTTCTTCATGGATTACTTGATGAGTGAAGCACACAATAACAAGAAGGTAAATTTGCACGCGTTGGCGGCCCGGGCTTTCGCAGTACTCGATGAAAGGACAACGAACAGGAGTTGCGATGAACTGGGTGTAGAAGAAGTAGATGTAGCCGAACAAAGTTACTTCGGATCAAGTGATACGCAAGAAACCAAGGTAATGGAATCCGCAGATGATATATCCAAACCCAATCTCTGGTAGCAACTCGTCGTGAATATTTCTCCCCGAGACACGGCTTTGCCCTCGCCTTTAATAGCGCACGATCGCACGGCTGGGGGGTGCAGCCGGACTGGATTCTAATCGAATCACCGGCCTATTCCGTGTCATCCAAATCGAATCTATATACCAAATTCATACGCGACCTTACCTTCATAACTAGGACTCTTTCTTACCTTCAAAAAAAAATAACTAGGACTCTTTCTAACAGCAAAGCTACGTAACTAGGCCAAACCTATACGTTAGGACTCATACCAAAATTTCTGGGATTTTCTGGCGTGTGTACACGGTGTTCCGAAAAGCGTGGAGTGTGCGTGCGCTGCCGGATCAGGACGTGAGCGCGGAGCAGCACCATGGCAGCAAACACGCCAGCGTATGGAAGATGTTTACAACGACGTGAGCGCGGCGGCGAGGTAGCGGAGGCTGTTGGGTGACGGGACCGCGGGCAAGCGAGGCCATTGGAGTGCATGCAGCCAAGCCAACAATGCAACCTCAGATCAAACACGGTGGCATCGAACGCGTGCTATCGACGTCGGTGTGCCATGAGGGCATGCCCAATGGGTAGCCCCAGTACCGGTGCCTCGCATGCCAGCTAAGTTCGGATGCCACCATGGCATTAAAGTGGTAGCTTGCAGACCACAGGTGACTCTTGCAGAGGAGTAACTTCCTCGAGCGAAAAGAGCAAGAAAAAGGTAGAAAAGCAGGAGAGAGCACAAAAGAGAGAGAGAGAGAGTGTGTGTGTTGCAGAGAAGATTCGTCAGCCCCGGTGGCCTCACAGTTTTGCGTTGGGAGATTAAAATCGAACTGATAGCCTCAACCTACTCAGTCTATGTGACTAGCATGGGGCAGCACCAAACGGGTGCTACCGTAGTTCATGCCCTGAGGACGCTAGAAACGCAGGCACCGTATAGCATGCATGCGTGTTCTTGGCCCACATGGCGGAGGTGAAGGCAAGGGTTCTCGTTGGAGACGATGGCGCACGACAGCAGCTGGAACTGGAGTGCTTACCGGGCGAGAGCGGGATCGGCGGCGACCTTACGATTTCATACTTCCATGACTAGTAAGCTTGCACGTACGTGCAACACACGTCTAAATTAACATACAATATATCATTGCACATCTAAATTAACATACAATATTAACAAATATCTTTAGTTATAAAAAAACATCAAAGCTATTCTAAAAAATAATTAAATGAAAATGCGATCTAGCGTGATGAATAAGGATTATTTGAGGCAATAAGTACATCCTTTTGCAAAATATTCTTGGGATGCCAACTTAATTATTTGAAGTATATTGTTTGACCATTTACACAAAAATGAAGAGATGGTTACAAAAATGAGGAGATGGCTTGAACAGTGGGATCTTCAGACATCAAACAAGGTTTCGTGTCGACCAAAACAAAAATTAACAAACTAAGATAACATCTGGGCTCCCAACTGTTCAAGCCATCTTCACCCGGGCTGCCATAAACATCTGATCACTTCTCCTCTTTCTCCACGTAGACAGCCTCTTCACCCGGGCTCCCAACTGGTGCTGGTTCATCATCTTGACACGGATTTTTACGTATGGACGTGCTTCTCTCCGCCACAAGTGATGGGCTTGTAATCGCCAGGTACCTCTGGATGGCTATAGCAAGCTCCTCTGTTAGAATCAAATCACCAACCTTGGAGCAAGAGAGGTGTAAACACGGAGAAAAAGAAACAGACCCATACTTGCAAACGCACCTTGGGAAGATAAAGCTTCCAGCTTGGCCATGTATCTTGAGCCTTCTGGACATTAGACTGCATAAGCTCTAGTGACATGTTCTTGCGGCGCTGGTCCATGAAAATGCCAATGGTCAGAACAAGCTTCTTTGGCATGCCCACAACCACTATTTACAGTATATAAATATCAACAGCTAATAAAAGATATCTCTATAATTAGCCAGTATTTCAACATATAATCTCATCTAGCATCTTGAACGAAAGTCTGAAATCTATCATTTAGCAAACTAAATTTTTGCATATTATCTAGATGTAGCAAGTTTAGTGTTGTGAGTTCAGAAAGGCACGTGCAGAAAAAAATCATAACTGATGTGAATCATTTTCATCAAGGCTATTTCTTTGGCCTTATCATTTACTAGTAAGATGCCCGTGCATTGCATAGAACACCAAGATTGAGGGTGGACGGTGCCGGCAGCGGTCATCACATCAGATTATTCCATGGCCTTCTGGATGTGGGAAGAGATAAGGCTGATTGTGAGAGATAAGGAGTTGTTTGTAAATAAAGAAACAAGTGCGGGCATTTTTTTTTCAAAACTACAGCAGTTTGCTTTGTATGCGTCAGATCTAGATCCAACGGCTATTGGTGAAAGATGACAGACACACCATCACCACCAACTCGGATTTTTATAGGAGTAGAGACATGTTCAAAAAGGCTATTTCTTTGTGCTATCGACGTGGTTGTGCCATGAGGACGCTAGAAACGCAGGCACGGTATAGCATGCATGCATGTTCTTGGCCCACATGGCGGAGGTGAAGGCCAGGGTTCTCGTTGGAGACGATGGCGCACGATAATAGCTGGAAGTGGAGTGATTACCGGGCGAGTGCGGGATCGGCGGCGACCTTACATTTTCATACTTCCATCGGCGTGAGCGTGACCGTGACCGTAGAAGGATCACTCACGGGAAAAAGTCTAAAATAAACCTTAAACTTGTAGACGTAAGCTAAATCGAACCCTGAACTTGTAATCCATGAAATAGTGAAATCAGCACACCGAATTTTTCAATCCCGGTCTATTTTAAACCTTGAGCGCATTGGCAAACAGGGATTGCGGAAGTGGCAGCTCAAACCCGGGATTTGGTTGCGACCGCACGCGACTGGGTCGGCCCACAATGCGCGAAGCATGGACCTGGCAGGGATTTGGCTGCGACCGAATGCGACTGAGCCTTTTCTCCGTCACGCGCGACTTATAAAAAGCCTAAAAAAAGAGGGTACAATGAGTCGAACTTGCGACAAGGCGGTGCAATTCACGTGTTGCTTGCCACTCCCCCTAAAAGCTATTTAAGATGAGAGAGAAGAGCGACTCTATTTAACACATAGCAGCATCGAAATATGGAAACACCTCGGAAATTTTACGAAACATTTTCTTGAAAATTGTCAACAATATTTTGAATCCGAACATTTTCAGGAACTTTTGGGATTATGATCTTTTTTGAAAAACACAAACAAATTGTGAAAACATTAAACCTTTTTAAATAACCAAAAAATTGAAAGTGAAAGAAATTTTTGAAAAAAATGCTTTTTTTAAACCTGAACAAAATTTGAAGTGCGGACAATTTTGAAACCGGAAAAATATTTGAAAATTTGTTCCAATATTTAGCAAAATAGAAAGTGCTCGCACTTTAATTTTTTGAGGTTTCAAAATTTGTTCCCATTTTTATATAAAAATGTGTACATGTCAAAACAATTCTTGTTTGAAAAAATCATACTTTAATTTTTCCCATGTTTCAAAAATTCTTAGAGCTTTCAAAAATATGTTCGTTCTTTTTAAACTGTTCACACTTTAAAAAAAGTTCAGGTTTAAAAAATAGTTCTCGTTTTCAAAAAAAATATTTTGGAACAAATGTTTGTTCCAATTTTCTTTGACAATTTTCAAGAAAAAGTTCAAAAGAAAATTCAAAAATGTTTTCACTCGATGTCAATGTTGTGCTATGTGATTAAATAATTTCATGCTTCTCATTGATCACTAAATGTCATTGGTTAGGTTGGCTAGCGGGAGTGTTTTTGATGCACCAGCACCCAAGTTCAATTCCCTTGAGTCATTGGTTAGGTCGAGCTGCAGCCAGCAGACCTGCCGATAATCCCATTGAAAACAGAAGTTCAAAATAGACCGGGATTAGAGAATTCGGTGTGCCGATTTTAGGGATTAGAAGTTCAGGGTTTGATTTAGCTTTCGACTATAAGTTCCATTTTCTTTTAGACTTTTTCCTCAGTCATGTAAACACCCTTTTTAGGGAGATTCACGTAAAGACTTTATAAAATAATAATTCACGTAAAGACTTGATGCACACACAAAAAAAGAGTAAAGACTTGATGCATTTGATATAGGCTTTTAATAAAAAAATTAAACTGGAAAACAGGTACATGCGTACACGGCGATCGCATACACGGCTCCTGATTTACGTAGGAAACCAACCGAACGCAAGCGAAGTTGTAACGTGATTATCCACTAAAAGAAAGGACAACGATAACTGCCACACGTGTGGCACAACAGAAACCCGCCCACACGCCTGTGTGTGGATACCCAACAAGCAGCCCACACGACCCTGTGTGGGCGAATATTAGCACTGCCCACACGTGTGGCAGGAGGAGCACCCTACCACACGACTTGTTCGATACGAGGGGATCGATCACCCACACGAATTTGTTCGGCAGGGGAACCCACAGCCCACACGCCTCCATCACAGTAGGTCGTTTTTGCTGTGAAAAAAGGAACAAAAGGCCCATTGAAAACGAATTAAATGAAAAGGCCCAGATTTTATTTTTTTCTGCAACAAATAAAAGCCAGATTTTGCTCAGCCACTAAGAAATGCCATCAGCTGCTTTGAAAATAGCAGAAAAAATTGCCATTTGAGTTTGACCAAACTATTTGCCATTATATTGTTTTTTAACAATGGCAATGGTTTATAAACACATATTTAATGCCCAAAATGAAATATGGCAAATCTGCCATGACAGAAAAAATCAATATTTCCATGTGAAAAAAAATAGTTGAAAAATTCATGTGAAAAGAACGCAAAAATTTGACAGGACAGTAAAAGATAACAAATGCAATGGCATTTTTTATTAAAAATTCCATGAAAGTTTACTTAAAATTGTCGTGTTTTGAAGGAGAATTTTGCCGTGTGTGAGAAAAAACACAAAAAGTTGAAAATCAAGTATGAACAAAGAGATTTGCCATGGAAGATTGGTATCAAAGAAATTGCCGTATTTTGTATGATGAATTTATTGTGTGTGAAAAAACATACAAGAGTTGGAAAATCAACTATGAACAAGAAAAATGCCATGGCAGATTCGTATCAAAACTTGCCACGACAAAATTCACGTAAACTAAATTTGTCATGAACAAGAAAAATTGCCATGGCAGAAAAAATCATTTCCACTAAATTGCCATGATTTGAGAACTAAATTTGCCATGATCAATAAACTAAATTTGCCATTATTTGTAAACTAAATTTGCCATGAACCAATAAACTAAAATTTGCCATGATCAATAAATTGAATTTGTATCAAAACTTGGCATGACGGATTTTCCGTGTTCTGGTATGATGAATTTGCCGTGCGTGTAAAAATAGAAAAAAGTTGAAAAATAAAAATTATGAACAAGAAAATTTCCACGGCAGATTCGTATCAAAACTTGCCATGGCAAATTCGTACCAAGAATTGCCGTGTGTTTGAATGGTGAATCTGCCATGTGCCAATTTTTTTAAGATCAACTATGAACAAGAAAAATGCCATGGCAGATTCGTATCAAAACTTGCCACGACAAAATTCACGTAAACTAAAATTGTCATGAACAAGAAAAATTGCCATGGCAGAAAAAAATCATTTACACTAAATTGCCATGATTTGAGAACTAAATTTGCCATGATCAATAAACTAAATTTGCCATTATTTGTAAACTAAATTTGCCATGAACCAATAAACTAAAATTTGCCATGATCAATAAATTGAATTTGTATCAAAACTTGGCATGACGGATTTTCCGTGTTCTGGTATGATGAATTTGCCGTGCGTGTAAAAATAGAAAAAAGTTGAAAAATAAAAATTATGAACAAGAAAATTTCCACGGCAGATTCGTATCAAAACTTGCCATGGCAAATTCGTACCAAGAATTGCCGTGTGTTTGAATGGTGAATCTGCCATGTGCCAATTTTTTTAAAATCAACTATGAACAAGAAAAATGCCATGGCAGATTCGTATCAAAACTTGCCACGACAAAATTCACGTAAACTAAATTTGTCATGAACAAGAAAAATTGTCATGGCAGAAAAAATCATTTACACTACATTGCCATGATTTGAGAACTAAATTTGCCATGATCAATAAACTAAATTTGCCATTATTTGTAAATTAAATTTGCCATGAACCAATAAACTAAAATTTGCCATGATCAATAAACTGAATTTGTATCAAAACTTGGCATGACAGATTTGCCGTGTTCTGGTATGATGAATTTGCCATGCGTGTAAAAATAGAAAAATTTTGAAAAATAAAAATTATGAACAAGAAAATTTCCACTGCAGATTCGTATCAAAACTTGCCATGGCAAATTCGTACCAAGATTTGCCGTGTGTTTGAATGATGAATCTATCGTGTGCCAAAAAAAGAAAAAAAAATGAAAATCAAGTATGAACAAGAAAAATGCCATGGCAGATTCGTATCAAAACTTGCCACGGCAGAATTCAGGTAAACTAAATTTGCCATGAACAAGAAATATTACCATGGCAGATTCATTTGAAACTTGCGATGGCAAAAAAATCATGTAAACTAAATTGCCATGATTTGAAACTAAATTTTTCATGATCAATAAACTAAATTTGCCATGATTTATAAACTAAATTTGCCATGAACCAATAAACTAAAATTTGCCATGATCAAATAAACCAAATTTGTATCAAAACTTGGCATGGAAGATTTGTATCAAGAATTGCCGTGCTCTGGTATTATGATTTGTCGTGTTTGTAAAAAACACAAAAAGTTGAAAATCAAAAAATATGAACGAGAAAATTGCCATGGCAAATTCGTATCAAGAATTGCCGTGTGTTTGTATGATGAATTTGCCGTGTGTGAAAAAAACACAAAAAGTTGAAAGTCAGGTATGAACAAGAAAAATGCCATGGCAGATTCATATCAAAACTTGCCACGGCAGAATTCACGTAAAGTAAAAATTGCCATGATTTGAAAACGAAATTTGCCGTGACTAGTAAACTAAATTTGCCATGAACCAAATAAACTAAATTTGACATGATCAAATAAAATCAGATTGCCATTGTCAATAAACTAAATTTGCCATTATCAACAAACTAAATTTAACGTGGTTAAGTAAGAAACAAAAGCATAAAGATAGGCATGGGCGTGTTAAAAATAACTAAATTTGCCATGACAAAATAACATGACATTTTTGCCATGGCAAACTTTGAAAAAAAAGGTCATAGGAACATTTTCTAAACTTGCTATGTGATCAAATGCAGAAAATTGGCATGCTACGTACACATATAACTTTGACATGGGCTTGTATTACGAGGGACATGGGCTTAATCAAATATTGCCATAGGCCTAAAAAATGTAAGTGCTTGTATTACAAGGGACATGGCTACAAATTATGAATAAAATTGCCATGGCATATGCATATTCAAATTTGCCATGGCGTTTTGCTTAAAAATAGAAATATACGTTACAGAATTGCCATCGATAAAAGTGTAACAATTGCCATGATTTCTAACCTCAATCTGACCACATGTATTCTGTAAAGAACAACACCAGTTCAGTAACAGGCCTTGTGACCTGGGGCACTACTACAGGCACACATGTTTACTTTGCGAAATGGGGCATGTTACTTTGTGAAAAAATTGCCATGATTTTTTAGGACATTATCTCTTAAATTTCCCGTGAGGTGAAAAGTGATGTTGCACTAGACTTGGCGTGCGCTAGCGTGGCTGCTCTGGTTGTGGACAAGGATGGCGGCATCCTCATCGGTGCACCAGAGCGGAGCGGAGCGACCGCTGCACCTGCATGTGTGCAGGTCCGAGGGTGTGCGACATGGCAAAATTACAATTTTCTTGTTTTCATACATGAAGGCAAAATTAGAAAATATCTATGAATTTTGCAAATTGTGCGTGCAATTCACAGTCACAAAGGATAAAATCTGAAAAAAGCACCTGAGCATGAGAAGCATCCAAGATTCTCATGTCCTTGCACTGACTCCACCTGAGCACGAACTTCCCTTGTTGCTGCTTGTGGAGCCGTCCCCATCCTCTGCTGCTGCTTCCACACCCCGATGCTACTCCTCCAAAACATCCTCCACTGATGTGTTGGTCCTCCTGGTCGCACTGCGACTGCTCCCAGAGCTCGCGTTGCACGGAGCGTGGAGGTTTGGACATGAGGAAGCTGTCCGAGCAGACTGCGGAGCTCGTGGTGCATGAAGGCGTCGGAGCCGAACGCCGACATGCCCGTCCCAGACCACAGCTCTCACGTACCCGCGTCAGCATCTAGTGCAGTAGCGAGGGCGCCCCTCGTCGTCGACTGGATCGCGTACCATCGTCTTCCCGCTACTGTTCTCCACCAGAGTTGCCGCCGCGCGCTACCCGCACAACCGCCTCCACTCTATGTGCGCGCAGATCCTCGCCGTAGCCTCCTGCCGTGTCGCCGGAGCCGCGCCAACACCCGAGGCCTTAGCACGGGCGGCCCCGTCTTTAAACGCATCGGCCCCCATCTCCTTCCCGCCACTCATCTCCGCCGCGGTCTCCGGGAGCAGCACCTCCGCAGCGGTCTCCGAGTAAGCCGCCGGCGCAGCCACCCCGCATGAGCTCCTCGCCGTGGTGCTCGCACTCCGGGAGCAGCACCTCCGTCGTGGTCTTCGAGTAAGCCACCGGCGCAGCAACCCCGCACGAGCTCCACGCCGTGGTGCTCGCACTCCGCGAGAAGCACCTGCTCGCGCCGAGCTCACGCCGCCGCGGCCCCTGCTCACGCCAGAGCTGCCCCCGCGCTGCCTCTGCTCGCGCCGATGCGGGCCGACGGTGCAGCTCCAAGCACGGCGCTCTCCCTCCTCCGCCGCAGCAGCTTGAACCCCAGCAGCGGCGCGCGCCTTCCCTCGTCGTCGGCCCAATCCCCTGCCGGGCGCCGTTCCCCTCCCCCTCCCCTCCTCTGGCGACCCCCCTCTTTCACTCGTGTGGATGACAAAGAAAGCGATGACGAGTGGATAAGAAGGGGAAAGAGGGTGAAGGCGGTGAGCTAAAAAAATGCGTTCGGGCGGATGGCATAGCGCCCGCACGTCCGACTCACAACCGGCCTCGTCCGAGCGAGAAATCAGCGTGCGGGCGAACCGCCAAACCTCCACACACCGGCCCTGTCCTACGTGGCACGCAAAAAATGCTCCAATGTGTCAAGATTCGTGCAAATTTAACTGGACGGCGATCCATGCGTGTGGGCGAGTTGGAATATTGCCACACGTGTGGGCGTTAGTGTTTTCGAAAAGCACGTGATTATTGCGTAGTACGGTACGGGTTAGAGACCCACCCGAATTAGATTAATCACCTGGGCCCTCTTATATAATCAACTCGTAGTTAACAAACTTCTAATCTAATCTGATCAAAACCTCAACAGCTTTTTCTAAACCCTAGACAGATCCGTTCGACATGGGTGTCGGCCCTTCCGTTGCCGACGGCGGCGACACCACGGCGGTGACGGGATCCATCAGCGAGGTGCCCAAGGTATCGGGCACCCACGAGTTCACGATCCGCGAGTACAGCCGCACCAAGGGCATGGGCGTGGGGAAGTCGATCTTGTCGCAGTACTTCTCCGTCGACGGCCGCCGGTGGTACATCCGCTTCTACCCGGACGGCTACAGCACGGCCGACGGCGCGTGGATCGCCTTCTACGCGCAGACGCTCTACAAGCCGCAGTTCCGCCCCGTGCGCGCCGAGTTCACCTTCCAGCTCCTCGGCCCCAACGGCGACGTCCGCCACACGCGCCGATCCGATCGGGCCTGCAAGTACGACACCTTCTGCAACAGCTGGGGCATCCGCCGCTACATCACCCGGGAGCAGCTCGAGAGCGCGGCGCTCGGCGCCATCCACGCCGACTCCATCACCGTGCGCTGCACCGTCACGATCCACCTGGCGCGGAGGAGGAGCCTCGCGATCAACCGCCCGGGCCTCGTCCAGATGCCGCCGCCGCCGCCGTCGAACCACGGGGAGAACTCCCTCAGGTTCCTCGCCGGCGGGAAGGCCCCCTTCGACGTGCGCTTCGACGTGGACGGCGAGATCTTCGAGGCGCACCGGATGGTGGTGGCCGCGCAGTCGGCGTGGTTCGAGAGCCTCCTCTACGGCCACGGCCGCGAGGCCGGGAAGGACGTCCTCGAGGTCGGCGGCGGCATTGTCACCGCGGAGGCGTTCCGTGGCGTGCTCCACTTCATCTACACCGACGAGCTGCCCCCCGAGGCCGCCAAGGGGAGGGGGTCGTACGACCTGACGCTGCGGCTGTTCGAGGCGGCCGACTACTACCTCATCGAGAGGCTGAAGCTGATGTGCGCGTGCAGGCTGGGCGACTTCATCAAGGACTCCACCGTGGACGCGCTCATGGTGATCGCGGAGGACTACTCGTGCAAGGACCTCGCGCAGGCGTGCCGGAACTTCGCGGCGCGCAGGGGCCTGAGTTTGGCAGCGATAAAGAGGAGATTAGTGTCCGGCGCCGCTCCGGCGACGAGGAGGATCATGGACGTGCCGGCTCCGTCGACGAGCGGCTGAGTGAAATTTTCTTGTGCGTGCATGCATGCATGTGGTACGTATACTTAGTAGGGTAATCTGTCGGACTACATATATTATAGCGTAGTTAATTAGGTTATTGGTGTGCTGAAGTACTGTTTATACTCCATACTCCATAGTCGTATATTATATAAGCAAGAGTCCAGTTTATGATAGTTGCCTCTGTCATCGTGTCATCGTCGTGAGAAAGAATTTGATACCTTTGTAGTTAGGCTATTGGTCATATCCACAATTTGATTGCCTTGAGTTTGCACTTTACACTACCCATGGTATATAAGAATTTGCTTTCACGTTCTTGGCTTTCGTTGATGATTTCGCTGGGTTATGAACTTGCTCTATTGTTCTTTTCAAAACCTGTCACTATTTGTCGCTAAAGCGACAGAGATTACAAAGCAAACACCGAGAAGGAAAACATGACCAGGAAATTAGGGGGCTAAGGGAGGGTTTGTGTCAGTTTTAAATTATAGGGTATCTGAGTCTGATCATCATCAGGTCTGGAAACAATGCATGTTGCTCAGCCCAATTATTGTGAAATAACTAATCTCTGAATTTACTGACGGACCTCTGGGCATACGTGTAGCGTCACACATCAATTAAATCCTATCATGTGTTTTTCCTTTTGACACACATTGCACTGAAATCAGCACTATCACAAACAAAACAATAAAGAAGGCATGCTCCGTCGCCATGAGTACCCATGACAACCATTGTTTTTCATATTCCTTTTTTTTGGTTGGGTTGTGAGCTTGCTCTCTTTTTCTATCCAAAAGAACCATCACACTGTCATGTTGCCAATGCTTATCGGTTATCAGAGACAGGGGGGAGGGGGGCTTTCCCAAGTGGATCATCAGGTCAAGAAAACATTCGTGTGGCTGAGTCCAATTATTGTACTCCCTCGGTTCACAAGTACTCCCTCCGTTTCAAAATAGATGACCCAACTTTGTACTCCCTCCGTCTCAAAATTCTTGTCTTTGATTTGACTTGATACATTCGTATCTAGACAAATCTAAGACAAGAATTTTGGGACGGAGGGAGTACTAACTTTGTACTAAAATTAGTACAAAGTTGAGTCATCTATTTTGAAATGGAGGGAGTATTATAAGATGTTCTAACTTTTCTTTGGATCGGATGTGTATATAACCGTGTTTTTGTGTGTTTCTTCTCACTTCAGTCCATATGTAGTCCATATAAATATGTAAAACATCTTATTATTTGTGAACCAAGGGAGTACACTTTAGCTATTTATTACCAGTTACGTGAAAATAAGATTTGGATAAGTCAGTTTCGCGTGAAAGCCGCAACGTCTCCCGAGGCTGAGACGGGGGGTGACGCACTAGCTTATGTTTGTTCCACAAGGCTGAGTGAAGACCTCGATGGAGACAGAGTTTTTTTTTTAACTCACTATAAGAACTTTATTTAAATTTCCCAACCAGGGATCTCGTCCGACATAGTCTGCAAGATGCAGTCTGGTGGTTCATGCAACCACACCTTACAAAGATTATTCGCCACATATTCCCTAGCTAAAAAATGAGCTGCATTGTTAGCAAAACGTCTAACCCAGGTTACTCTCCACCTTTCCCTTGATGCCATCAATTGCTTCACCTCTTCGATAATCGGCCCCAACGGTGATAAGTCCTTCTCTTTTCTCTGCAGTTTGCAAACAATCTCACGACAGTCCATCTCTACATGCAGGTTTTGTACGTTTAGCTCCTTCACGAGTTGTACTGCTCTTCTACAGGCGTAGAGCTCCACCCTTGCCGGTTCTGTGCAGTGAGAAAAAACATGACAGGCTCCGCCTAGGAATGCACCCTCCTGGTTCCGAAGAACCACACCTGCTCCTCCCAGCTCGCCAACCTTGGATATAGCCCTGTCCACATTTGCTTTCACCAACCCATCATCTGGCGGGCACCATTTCTCTCTAGGGGATGGGTTATCTCGCTTGCTCTTCCTCCCATAGATAGACTGCCACTCACCCATCAAGGCGAACACCCCTTCTCGCGATCAAATCAGCACCTTCAATTCGTTGCCCCTCTCTTGCATTATTATGTGCCAGCCAAAGTACATAACCCCCCTGGACCATGACCACCCTTTGATCATCCGAAGCTTCCGCAAACCAAGTCAGGATCCATCTCGCTAATGCATTCTGGGGGCCGACTGACTCCGGTGGGATCACCACCGGCACCCCCAACTCTGAATGCATAATCTTCCAGAACATTCTAGAATGAAAACAGCCCCAAAATCTGTGATAATTCGTTTCCTCCCTTCCACACGCCACACAGAAGACTCCCTCTTTTATCTTCCTCCGTTTGAGCTCAGTGCCTACCGCCAGTCCGTTCCAAATCAGACGCCACATGTGCGTTTTCACCTTGCCCGGTGCTATAGTATCCCACAAACTGAGCCAAGCCTTATGATCTGCCACCGTAGACGAGGATTCTGGCCGGACTGCTTTGAGACTTTTCTGCGCCATCCTCAGGTGATATGCCGGTCGCACCGTAAACACACCATTCTTGGTGTAATTCCACGCCAAAAAGTCCTGCATGGTCGGACCTCCCACCCGGAATATGCATGATCTCCTCAGCCTCATCCGGAGAGAACATGGAGCGCACCTTGCCTTGGTCCCATGCATTCCTTTGCGTGTTGAGAAGGTCACATACTCAAGTTATTCCATGTTATATCTTTGGCCCAGTGGCCTTAGACTTCCCTTCCTGAGTATCCAATTGTCATAATGCACTTTAATTCTTGTCCCATCACCTATTCTCCAAATGAGACCATCCAGCAAGAGATCCCTGTCATGTAAAATGCTTCTGAAGGTAAAGGAGCCACCGTCCAGGCAGGTTGCATTAAGGATTGACCCCTCCACAAAATATCGAGCCTTCAAAACGTGTGCACACAAAGAATCCGGTACCTGAAGAATTCTCCAGGCTTGCTTAGCAAGCATGGCTTGGTTGAAGGCCTCCGGATCACGGAAACCCAGTCCACCCTCATGTTTCCTCTTGCACATTTTCTCCCATGCGATCCAGTGCACCCTCTTTTGATCATTCGCTTCACCACACCAGAAGTTCGAGGAGATAGATGACAAATTCCCGCACATTTTCTTTGTGAGTTGAAAACAGCTCATGGTAAAAGCTGGAGTTGACTGGAGACAGAGTTGATGCACTTGCCCATGGCGTCACCGTCATAGACGAGGACGAGGTTTCACAGGTGCGGGTGCGGGTGCGGGTGCGCGGCCTGGGGCGGTGTGGTGGTGGTGGGGGGCTATTTGTTTTAACTCCTTGGATTAGACGACATTCGAGATCAACATTGCGACGCCACGACCACCGGCGAGTCATGTGGAGAGGAGGGCGTAGAGAAGAAATTGTGTATGTTGCGAGGTATAAGATCAACAACCACCGCCGATCGGCCAGGCTTTCAGCCTATTGCGTGCAGCCCGACGCATTGTTGTGGACCATGCTACCGCCTCTCCATAACCTTTATCTCTATAAACGGCTTATCATCCACTTGTTTCATTTTCTTATTTGATCCCATCTCTTCTTTCTCGCTTCCTTTTTTCTAAAGGCTGCCATGGACGCGTCTCTCCTCACCTTTTTGCTGTCATTGCCGCCATGGATGCTCTTCTCCCACTTTGTTGTGGCCACTAAGGACACTCTCCCTTCTCACCATAAGCATGGTCTCCGCTCTCTTCTCCTTCCATATTTTTTTCTATCTATATTTTCCTTCAAGTTTTCCGTTGTTCATTATTTTTTAATCAACTTTCTTTCCTTTTAATTTTTCTTCTTTTTATTTTCATGTCTATTATTCAAATTCACATTTTAATTTCATGAATCATTTTTCAATTCATAATATTTTTTGAATTTGTGATTTTTTTCGATCTCACAAACTTCATTTGAATTTTGGAAACTTTATTTGAATTTTGAATATTATTCACATTTCTAAACTTTATTTGAATTCATGAGCATTTTCTCAATTCATGAACTTTTTTTAATTCACAAACATTTTTTAGTTACATGAATTTTTTTGAATTCACAAATACTTTTGATTGGTAAACTTGTTTTAGTTCCATGTTTTTTTACGATTTGCATGATCATTTTTTGAATACGTGAATGTCAGACCAATTCACGAACATTTTAAAATTTGTGAATACTTTTGAATTCACGAACATTTTTAAATGCACTAGCATGTCTAAATACATAAAAAATGATGAAATTTGTTTGAATTCATTAACATTATTAAAATTCATGAATTTAATTCAAATTTGTGAAGTTTTTCAATTTTGTGAACATTATTAAAATTCATTAACATTATTCAATTTCGTGATTTTTTTTTCAAATTTATAGACATTTTCTTAATTCATGCATATTTTTTTCATTACTATTATTATTGAATTTCATGATGTTTTTCGAGTTTTTGAACATTGCTTTTGCATTTGTGCACATTTTTTGTATTTTTTAAATTTCCATTTTTTCATACTCGTTAACATTTCTTGAATTTGTGATGTTTTCTCAAAAACCGGGTGAAAACAAAAAGAAAGTCGTAAAAAAAACGCTGTGAAAACCAGACGCGCAGTTATTAATTAAGTGACCTGTGTTGTTTAGTTAGCAAAAAAACGCACATTGCAATTTCGTGCTGATGCTTGCGTCGCTCGCAGTTACTACTAATCAGAGGGAAAAAAAGAACGAACTAAACACGGCCGTGGCTGCAGTTGCGAGATGGGCCAGGCCCAGCGACGCGAGGCTGCGCCTGGTTTGCTGCAACGGGCGATACATGTCACCCCCACATGTCAGTAACGCGGGAAGGCGTTAAGACCTTCCGAGCGACGGCAATGGATTCTCCGCGCACTCGGAGCGAAGCAGTCGGCAGTCGCACGTGATGGGCCTGCCCGAGGAGGAGTATGCGGCTGCAAACCCTTCCGTGCTTCTCCCGCGCCGTGCCCATGAGGGAGACGCCGGATTCCTCTTATTGCCGCCCGCGGAAGCATCCTTTCCCTTCCGCCTGGCACCCGCCGCATGCCCACCAGGCGTTCGACGTAATGCCACGCCCGGGAGACCCAGCCCCCATTTTATATCTTCCAAGTCCAGGACGGAGGGGGCTCCTGGTTTATTCGTGAAATAATTGTCAGCATCCCCGAGCTTCAACCTTAGGTAAGATCCTGCCACAGTCGTGCTATGTTGGTTCTTGAGATTGCAGAACTGCAAATTACTTATGCTTGTGCGTACATAGCATGCATTTGAATTTAGCACAATTGCGCACAGTTATTAGCACACAGACGACGCTGTGGACCTATTGCACTAGTCACTATTTCATTTTCTCTTTATTAATTCTTGCGGTGCCACTTTAAATTGTAGCTGCACTGGTGCATCGGTTGGACCGTGCAGAAGTGGAATACTTGAGTTTCTTACATCTTCTGTGTGGACCAGATTAATCCATGAACAGAAAATAAATCACATGATTGTCAATTGAATACCTTCCTCATCTTCTTTTCTTGGTGATCCCAGAAATTCACGATAGTATATTATGCTATATAGGATAGGTGGTCTTAAATATGCCACTTTTCTTAACTTATAAAACAATTGAACTCTAAAATTTAAGTTGGGATTTGGATGGTATTACAGGAAAAAAAATCGTAACACAGAATACTAATGACCATAACTAGCATATTGTTTCCCCATGGACTTGCACAGTTAAAACTCTCGATTTCCTTTCTGCTTTGTGTATGCTTGCCTACATTGTTGGGTCAAATAAAAGAAAAACCTGCTTCTAATGGCCTGCCTTCTTTTTACAGAGGGTTCAATACCACAGCGCCATTTACCAAATTTCCACTTGAAGCTTACTGGCATATCCTGCAAGTGGATAACTAAAACAGCTCCATATCAAAGATGAGCTTCAGATCTATTGAGCAATTACTTAGAAGGAATAGCAAGATCAAAATTTCTCAGAGTATTGCCAATGGTATTCATGACGAGAAGGAAGAGCAGTCTGTGCAAACCTTGAGGGAGTCACTTCTTGCGAGCAACCAGCTCCCAGAGAAGTTTGATGACCATCATGTCCTACTACGGTATCTAAGTTTTATCCATTATCCAGAAACTATGTTGTATACTTTTATACACGGTTACATCACCAAAATTATCCATCTAAATAATGGGAGATATTTTACACCTCAACAGTTAGGAGGTTAGACGTACTCTTATTTTGTATTGAAGTTGGACTTGATATGATTGAATCTTCATCATGTAGCTTTCTGAGAATGCGAGGATTCAACATAATAAAGGCAAAAGAGATGTTCTTGAACATGCTGAAATGGCGTGAGGATTGTGCTGTTGATACCATTGCAAAGGTATGCCATGGCTGTCATTTGTAAATACCCCTGTTTGTAATTTGTCCAAAGAGTCTCGTAATTGTCTTGTATCCTTCTACGTTTGTAGTTCCACAGTATCATTGTTATCTGGTTGAAATATTAAGGGGAAATGGTGTTTCTATGTTACAGGATTTTAAATTTGAGGAATTTGACGCATTAAAACGATGCTATCCTCATGGATTTCATGGAGTTGACAGATTTGGAAGGCCACTATACATTGAACGGATTGGCTCAGTGGATCTCAGTAAGCTCATGCAAGTGACTAGTATTGATCGATATATAAAATATCATATATCAGAACAGGAGAAAACTTTATCTTTGAGATATCCTGCATGTTCTCTTGCCGCAAAGAAGCACATATCGTCTACAACAGCCATATTAGATGTGAAAGGATTGGTGCGTTGCTGTCTGTGAAATCTTCTAATCAGCGCTATACATTAATTCCATTGTTTCATTGAAGAGGGTAGTTGCATAGCTGTTTGATCATTTCTTCATTGCCTGATACTGAGGCCAAGCTTTTGTCTTGGAAGCAGGTACTCAATTTGTTTTTGTTGTCATGTAACTTGGTTCATTCTTAAGGCCGTTCCTCTGTCAAGTAGTATTTATATTAGGAATTTGTGGCTGCAATAGCAATGTACATTCATAAACTATCATATGTCTAAGCTATTAGTTTTTAGCACTCGCACTAGCACATGATTAGGCTATTTTAATATGTACCTAACTATTCATTTGGATACTCCTGTTATTTCAGGGCATGAACAATTTTTCAAAAGCTGCACGAGAGATGTTCATTGAAATTCAGAAGATTGACAGCAATTACTATCCAGAGGTAATCTAATCTAGTTAGAAAATGTCTATGTTAGACCCTTGACTATGTTCCCCAGAAGACTAGAATCCCGAAGTTTAAAATCATTTATCTAAAAATTTGTTTTGTTGTGGACCTTGATCTATAATAGCTTGGATAAGATAATGGTCTGAAGACAATCTCTTAGGCTTTGGGATTTCTTTGCTTGATCTAAAAGCTTGATTCAAAGTTTCGAACTCAAGACCAAACCATAAGTCTACCTTCTTATTCAATTGGACTCTTGCTAATTTAACTGGACTCTTTCCTATTGAGCCAACAGTATCTAATTTAACTGGACTCTTTCCTATTCAGAAGATAATCCCTTATATGTTCGTCTCAACTCTCCTCCAAGACCGGGGTGGTACTAAACTTCCCACCATGTCATGATAACCCACATGAGCCTTTGAGATTTTGCAGGAGTTATTGTTTGTATTGGCCTAAAGCCCATCTATAATTCAACAATCCCCCACCAGATCTTGGAGGCCCATTGTGTTGTCCTCTGTTTCAAACACTGTTTTGATATACCAGACTATGCTTTGAAATGTCAGTTTGGCCTAAAGAAGTTTCACCAGTTGTCTTACTGGTACTAGGCTGTTGAAGGCTAACCCTGCATGTGGAGCATATTAGTCACACTCTGGGCCTATTCATGTGCTTACTAGAGATTACCCTATCTCATAGACTGTGACCAGCAGTCGGGCTTATATAGGTGTGTTCTTCCAAAGATTGCTAGGTAGGATAGCATCTTGCTTATACAAGCCTTAGAACACATTAAGATAAAAGTCAACCCGCCATAAAATTTGTGAGGGCACTGCATCTCGAACGGAGTGGGTTAGTAAAGTTACTCTCCTCCAGTTAACTAGTCGTTTGTTTTCCAAGGTCATACTTCACGGGATCTCCGATCACATAAGTTGGGTTACCACCATAGCAACTCATGTGGGTCTCATACTCATCTCCCTCGATGCATTTTCTATCACAACACGTGATAAAGCTTTTGTGAATGGATCTGCCAGATTCTTAGCCAACTTGATATAATCCAACTCTATTACTCCGGAGTTTCTTAAATATTTGATAGGTCTCAATCTTCTTATATGCTTTCTGGATTACATGTTGTTGGAAACAAACCGGCTTTGTTTGCTCACGGCAAACGCAATGTCAGGCGTCGTAGCGCAAGCTAGGTACATAAGTGAACCAATCACTTGAGTATCTCAACTGATATATAGTTGTGCCTTCGAACTTCCGAATCTGTACACTAGGACCATATGGTGTTGGAAAAGAATTGTAATCTGAATAACCAAAGCGACTCAGAATGTTCTCAACATAGTGGAATTACAGAAGTGCAATCCCACCCTCAATATCTCTCAATAACTTGATGTTCAAGATAACATCAGCACACCAAGGTCTTTCATCTCAAAGTTACGAGATAGAAAAGCCTTAACCTCCTCAATGACTTTGAGGTTGGTTCCAAATATCAGTACGACATACAGGCACAACATAACTCCTCCCCATGGCGACAGTATACACATTTGTCAGCTTCATTAAGAATAAAGCCAACAGATGTTAAGCTTTCTCAAACTTCTCATACCATTGCTTAGGAGCTCCTTTCCTTCCTTCCTGGCGTCCATCTGATGGACGAGAAGACCATGCGAGCCCCCCAACGAGAGTAACACTCGAATGGTGGTCAGTCTGGCCATAGGCGAGTAAGTATCGAAGAAATCTTCACCTCTTTCTGGGTATAACCCTTGGCCAGAAGCCTAGCATTGTTCTCTTCAATCATACCATCAGCCTGAGCTCCTATTTACTTCCTTTTCATGTGTTTTCCGTTTGGGGATGATATGGAACGTATCTGATAACAAGAGCTAGAATATAGAGTAAAAATAAATAAGAGCTAGACTATTTGCCATTGTAGATATGTAGGGAATTCAAATTTAGGCAACCCATACCATGATGAGCGTAAAGGTGCAGTTTTCTAAAGAATATTTCAGACATAGGTAGCTTCATCCCTGCTATGTCTAATACATAGTTTTTAAATAGCAGGCTATGGCATTCTACGTTTGGAGCTAAATTGACTCTTATGGCATGCTAAATGACGCTAAATTGTACACGATCCGTTTAGCGTGAGGCCCCTCCAAACACTATAGCAGAGCTATAATGCCGACATAGCGCACTACTTAAATTATGGTCTAATCCGATAGTCTAGATTTTTATTTCTCTTTATTTATTTATTTTATGTCGCAGATAGTTAATAGTTAATACATTGCCTTGAGAGTGTGTTAGGAATGAGTTTCTATTTTATTTTATTGTCCATTAAGTTCTGCTATCACTTATTAGCACCTAGGAATTTCTTGCTGGGAAATTATGGAGCTTCATAAAACAGAGGCAGTTATGGCTAATATCCTATTGTTCGGAAACAAAACTAGTTAGATTTTTTGCTTCCAATCTCAGCAGAAAATAGTTTCAACAATATATTCATATGGCCTTGATTTATGATACAGACATTACATCAACTTTACATAATCAACGCTGGTTCTGGATTTAGAGCATTGTGGAAAGTACTAAAAGCATTTATGGAGGCAAGAACTCTAAAAAAGATTCAGGTAGCGCATGTTTTCTTTCCGTAAGTGTCAATTATTGTTCTTGGACAAAAGATTGAATCACTGAATACTTTGCTTACTCACATGCCACTTGCAAGGTTTTGGGGACCAATTACCTTAGCACCGTACTAGAAGCTGTTGAACCAAGGTAAAGTGCATCAAGTTATAAGCTACTTTTACATTGTTAGGAGAATGACCGTTTGCTCTTTCCTGCAGCAATTTACCTGAATTTCTGGGTGGAACATGTACTTGTTCTGCAACTGGAGGGTGCTTGCTCCAAGATAAAGGACCTTGGACTGATGCTGGAATTATCCGTGCTTCTAAGGTGAGGTATGATGCTTCTTTTAAAGTTTGTTTGAAATTTGCTGGGAAGCTGAACTAATTGTTGGGAGTATATTTGTACCTAGGAAGTTTTTGGAGGTGGGAAATCTTTCAATAAGATGACTTCTATAACTGGCAGCAGGCTATTTTTTTAGTATAGTTGTTTGCAACTTTAGCTTTGACTGAGTGAAACCTATCCTTGGATTGCCCAGTAGGAGGCTACAATAGTGTTGTTTGGTCAGTGGCCATTCATATGTTGGTATTATACTTCTCAATTTCAAGTGTTATGGACTAGATACTTCATGGTTGTTCAAGTTTTAATCTTGATTTAGTATATCTACTGCCCTATTTTATCTTTATATTTATACTCCCACAAATATTTGAGTTGGTGGCGGCGATGGACCTTCTGCCATGCCACCTCCTCTCCTCCACCAAAGTAACTTCATAACTGGTTGGGCAATCTCTCCACAATTTCCACCATCTTGGATTCGCATAGTATGTCGTATGGTTATTTTTGCCGTATTACTTTAATTTTTTAAATTGGTTTTAGCAACACACGGGCATTCTGCATAATAGAAAAAAAACACAATTTCCTACCTGTGAGCTTCCTTTCCTGGATTGCCCCCTCCTCATCTCTCCATTGAGGTTTCCTTTCTTCTTCAGTGGCTGATTTTCGGAAAAAAATATTATGACATAGCACAGGGACCTTCCCCATCAAAAGAAAACATCTATTGGAGAAAAATAGAAGTGTCACACCTTCATTGCATCTACTCATTTCATCTTCTTTTTGCCCTCCCACCTCCATTTCATCACCAAGTGTCATATTAGAATAGAAGAAACATACTCCTATCTTCTCTCGTTTTCTCCCTCCTTTCCTTTGCAAAGAATGCATTATGGATTTCTGACACTTCATTTGCAGGAGCCTTCAGCAAGACATGTAGATCCCACGTGTGGTAGAAAACGTACTCTTGGCATGTTGTTGTTAGAGGATAATCAGGTCTTGATACTGTTACTGAAATTCTGCTTCTGTCCTTGTATACTTCCATTTAAAAAACTGGAACAGCACATCTGATAGCACATAGCACTGAAAGTAAAAAAAATAAAAATCTCAAAAGGTTTGTGCTATGGTTTGACTGTGAACCAGTAGTACAGTTGCACTTCGGGAGTTCAGATTAGCAGATATTACTTGTATGTCTTTCGAATGAGTGGTTTTGCCTCGTAGCCTAACTACTCCCCGTGAAATGAGAATTCTCCAGTTACTAATTGTTGTAAATCTGTATGGAACAGGCTGCTAATCAGATGAGTGAAAATACTCATCAGAAACAAGCCAACGAACAGATCTCAGGGAAGATACAAGAACTTGAAGACTGTGCTGCTCAGACCAAGGAGGTGAGAAAAGACACTTAATTAAGAAATTGCAGCCTAAGCATCAGCTGAGTGATAATTTCTTTGTACATTCAGACCCTAGAGACACTAATATGTAAGCAGAAAGAACTTGCAATCCACATTGAGCAGTTGAGGAAACTCGTACGGTGAGAATGACATCCTCCTTTATCTGTCTAACTGCATGCTGTGAATCCTTCTCAAATTGAGGTCGTGATATGTGTTTCGTTGTTTTGTTAATACAGGGATGATGTCCCGGCAGAGAAGAAGACAAGTATCTAAACCTTGAAGTGAGAAGGAGAAACAAGTCATCACTGCATTGCAATGAAGAATTTGGCAGCATATATGGTTTCGAGTAATGCTTTCTATAACCGCTATGAACCTGTAGGATCCTACCATGCATATTGACTTCAAAATGCGGTTTATTTCTAGTGTACACCATGTCTACTACTGCTCTACCTCGTCCTTCCAAGAAAAGTCACATATCATGTTACTCGTGTAATTTACCTTCCTCTAATTATCATGAATGAAATAATCATCTCTTGTATTAAATTTTTACTTTACCTGCAAAATAATAATAATATAAAAAATAATTTATGTGATACTTTTGCCAATATCTGCCGTCCCTGAGGCTTGTCTGAACATCGTGGTTGCATTTCAAAGGCAGCTTAATATCAGGATGTAATTCTAGCTTTCTAGGGTTGTTTTGGTTTCAGTGAGATTTAAAGGCCTTGATCACCACCTGGGTGTCTGAAACACAGGTGCATTGTTGTACGTTACATATGCATCGCTAGAAAGTACTACCAAAACACACCAACAGCCTCAGTATGAGCAGATGAGCTAACTTCCAGGGAAGCCGAAGTGGTGTTCAGCGCGGAAAGGATGTGGCCGCCGTGACCAGAGTGGCCATCACCGAGAGGGTGGGTGACCGTCGTGGCCGGAGCGGCCCGCGGTGCAGCTAGGGGGCTATGAGGCTGCTAGTGAATCGACTGTAGGGGCTGTGTTTGGGCCTATTCACACATGAACATGGCGCTCCTACGGTGATTGATGGATTACATGTCAGAAACCGGATCCTCTAACATAGAGATTAGAGAAGAAAAGTCACCGTGCTACAGTGCTAGCCTGATGTAAAAAGAAGAAGGAATGTTAGGGACTGTTCAGTTCCTTACATATCGTGCAGATGCCTACACGAGCCAACAAAGTAGGGAGGCTTTTTTGGACCGAAGATAAAGCATGGAAGTTAGAGAAAACGGAGGTCAATTTCAATGTAGCGCTCAGTTCGGTTTATGCAGGACGAAAAAACGACGATATACCTGAACAACAAACAACTAACGATGGAAATACCGAACCGAAAACTATAGATCGAATAAACCAGAAATATCCATCAACTCGGTTAGGTTAGCTAGGTTTGATGTTCAGCTTTTAATTTTAAAAAAGACATAATTCACATTTTCACAGTCAAAGAATGGTGCAGCGTCACCCTACAGTCTTGTTGAATCCTGAGTCCGGGTCGAGGCAAATCGGCGGGCGACATGCGAGCCCCTCGCTAGCGTTGTTTAACCCGGGTGGTCGCGGAAATCCCCGTGACGTGAATGCGACGTGCACGCCATCGAACAAGTGCAGGATCACTACAGCCTGTGCAGTGGTGCTTGGGCTTCCTTCCCTCATCTTCTCTTCTGTAAAGAAAGAGAAAACGACGACCCCTGTCGAACGAGAGGACAAGACGGGCTCTGCCCGGCAGGCGGCAGCTCGATCCACCGTGGCGTTTTGCGCGTAAACCAAGCCGGCTTTGAGACGGACGAGACAAATCTTCTCCCCAGATCGAGCTTGTCCGGATCACCCACCCACTCAACACTCATCATCAAGTGGCAATAATGCATGCAGCACCAACTATCCATCCAGATCATTCTTCTTCCCATGCTCAGCATTCAGTCAACTCCGAGCTACTGCAGTGAGCCGCCATGTGTGTCTGTCTTGGACTCTGGACTGACTGGAGCAAACATCCCGTTTCAAAGTTTATCGAAAATATGCTTGGACTGCTTAACTTTTCTGGTAAAGAGATGAAGACGCTCGCAAAAATAAATCAATTTAGACGCTCTGGTTTTGTTGTTTTTTTTTCCTGAAAAGGGTTTGAAAATGTACCAAAACGTCTATATGAAATTCCTGCCAAACCATAGCTTTCATGGCCGGAAAGCATAGCTGCAGGGGGTTGTTACGAGATACACATTGGTTTTCTCCCTTTGCATTTGAACTACACATATTTCGTCTTTTTTGCGGGTACAACTATAGATATGTCGACTGGTATGACCATGGATATTCCTTCCGCGAAAGTGCCCAGGGCCATATATTAACTTTTGCAGTTCTTTACAAGCACATTTATACAGAAAAAAAATTACATTCAAATCTTTGGAGGTGCCAAAGTCTTCTTCCTCCTGCGTCCATCGGCGGCGCCTTGTGACTCGTGAGCATAACTCGATGTCGCCTCTACGCCTCCACCTTAAGGGAGCAAACTTTTTGAATCAGGAGCTTGTAGAATAGAAGCAGCAGACGGGAAGTCGTCGATGCAAATTAGGAGACACCGCCAGCCGCCCCGGAGAAAACAACGCCAATGAGGACCTGTAGAAACTCAAAAAACCATGTATATTCATTATTCTCTTTGTTCTCTTTTTTTAATAATTGATTAATTAACAATATATGTGTTATATGCCATAAAAATATACATGTCATTGTAGATTTTGTTCAGATACAAACTCGATAAAATGACAGTGGCTTTTTTAATTTTACTTTTTGCAAATATATGACCGTGGATATTTAGTACGCTAGGTCACGCTACATATCTCTCATCATCTCGCCTATAAAACCGGCAAATTTTATCCGAGATGATCCCAGAAATCTCTACGATGTGACGTGCACATGATTAAATAAATGTTACTTTCTTGGTATATATCGGCCATTTGGTACAGGCTGTTTGAGCGGTTGTTGGGCTTTGCCGCATCTTTCACAAGAAAACGGAAGAAGAAAATGATCGGCCGTTGGTGAGAGAGAGAGAGAAGAGGTCCAAAGACTCTGACGCGGCTCTATCGCGCCGGCTATTTCGATTCGGAACCATGCACGGACCAATCAGGTGACGCCACGTACGTGTACCGGCTGGTTAGGAGTATATCACCTCGCATCTCGTCAGATTGGTCAACTCTCTCAACTCCCCTGCGTGGACTCCCGAGTCCCCCGGATCGACGCCGTCAACAACAGCAATGGCGCCGTCGCACCGCGGCGGCCAGCCCCTCGACCTCGACGCCGCGCCCGCCGCTCCCGTGCTCGACGACGACGGCCGCGTCGCCCGCACGGGGAACCTGTGGACGTGCGTGGCGCACATCATCACCGGCGTCATCGGGGCGGGCGTGCTGGCGCTCTCCTGGAGCGTCGCGCAGCTCGGCTGGGTGGCCGGCCCCGTCGCCATGGTCTGCTTCGCCGCCGTCACCTACGTCTCTGCCGTCCTTCTCTCCCACTGCTACCGCTCCCCCGCCCCCGCTGCCGCCGGTGGCTCGGACCTGCCGTCGTCCGAGGGGGACAAGACGCGGCGGAACTACACCTACATGGGCGCCGTCCGGGCGCTGCTCGGCAGGAAGCACACCTACGTCTGCGGCTCCCTCCAGTACCTCTACCTCTACGGGATCGGCGTCGCCTACACCATCACTACCGCCACCTGCCTCGGGTAAACACTTCAGAAACCAGAGCTCCATCGATTCTCTTTGTTCCTTCGTTCCTTCCTCGTCGTTGCTGATGGGATCGATCGCGGTGGTCGGCAGCGCGATCAAGAAGGCCAACTGCTACCACGACCACGGCCGCGGCGCCTCCCGCTGCACCTCGGACGACCGCGAGCAGCACCTCTTCATGCTGCTCTTCGGCGTCGCGCAGCTGGTGCTCTCCTTCATCCCCAACTTCCACAGCATGGCGTGGCTCTCCGTCGTGGCGGCCGTCATGTCCTTCACCTACTCCACCATTGGCCTCGGCCTCGGCCTCTCCAAGACCATAGGTATATAATTCAGTTCAGTTAATTACCTGATTTTTATGCTCTGAATCTGACTCTGAAACTCAAACTCTGCTGCTCAGGCGACGGTGTGGTCCGAGGGAGCGTCGCCGGCGTGCCGATGCACACCCCGATGCAGAAGGTCTGGCGGGTGTCGCAGGCCATCGGCGACATCGCGTTCGCCTACCCGTACTCCATCGTGCTGCTGGAGATACAGGACACGCTGCGGTCATCGCCGCCGGAGGGGGAGACGCTGAGGAAGGGTAACGTGATCGCGATGCTCGCCACCACCTTCTTCTACCTCTGCGTGGGCTGCTTCGGCTACGCCGCCTTCGGCGACGCCGCGCCGGGGAACCTGCTCACCGGCTTCGGCTTCTACGAGCCCTACTGGCTCGTCGACTTCGCCAACGCCTGCATCGTGCTCCACATCCTCGGCGGCTACCAGTTCTTCAGCCAGCAGATCTTCACGGTGTGGGACAGGTGGCTGGCGGCGCGGTTCCCGGAGAGCGCGTTCGTGTGCCGGACCTACGCCGTGAGGCTCGTGCCGGGCCTGCCGCGCTACGGGCTGAACCTGCAGCGGGTGTGCTTCCGGACCGCGTACGTGGCCAGCACGACGGCGCTGGCCGTCGTGTTCCCCTACTTCAACGAGGTGCTGGGCCTGCTAGGCGCGCTCATCTTCTGGCCGCTCATCATCTACCTCCCCGTCGAGATGTACTGCGTGCAGCGCCGGGTCAGGGCATGGACGCCGACGTGGGTCGCGCTGCAGGCCTTCAGCGTCGCCTGCTTCGCCGTCGGGACCTTCGCCTTCGTCGGCTGCGTCCAGGGCGTCGTCCAAAAGAGGCTCGACTCCTAGCTCTCTTAGGCCACACCGCCACACACCCACCGTTGTTTGTTGTTGTTGTACATGTCTTCCTTTAGCTAAGCAAGCACTTTAGAAACTGTCCATCCAGTTGTACTTACGAAATTTGTTCGGTTCCTGCTAGGCTGTACTTTTGGGTTGGTTTTACACTTTTAGAGCATCTTCAACAGGCGCCGAACGCACCGCGCGCTAAAAAGTGATTTGGCGCGGCGCGCGGCGTTTGCTCCAGCAGCCGCGCTGTAAAGCCCCCCGCGCGCGCAGCTCCAGCAGGCGCGGTAAAAATACAGCGCGCGAACATTTTTTTTGCATAGCAAAAAGAAAAACGATGCAAGATATTTTACATAGATAGATAGTTCGACATACATAGATAGATAGCCACTACTATGGCATAGATAGATAGATAGAAACTACTCCAAGTCGCTACCATCATCATCATCATCATCCTCGTCGGTGTCGTCCGAGGTTGAGAGCCATATGTCGTCCCAACGGTCATCGTTGGCCGTGAAGAACGACCTCCCACCTGCTGAAACTATGTCGCACTGCTCGTTCGCCAATGCCTTCCGCTGACGCCAGTCAGCCCGCTCCGCACGGCGCCTTGCCGTCCTCTCCGCCCAGTAGGCGTGCTCGTCGGCGACGTCCTCCGGGTGGCGACGGCGCCACTCCGCCATGGCTCGCTCGTCCTCCTCGGCGACGAGGAGGCGGCGCTGCCGCCGAGCATGGTCGGCACGGTCGAGGTCGGTGATGAGACGCGGCGGAGGGGCGACGCGCTGCGCCTGCTCGCGCGTGAAGACGTCCCGGAAGTTCATCTGCGATCGGGGCCTGTCCAAGCGCCACGCCGCCGCGTCGTACGCGCGGGCCGCCTCGTGCGCGCTCCGGAATGTCCCGAGGCCGAGCCGCACGTCGCCGGACCGTATCTCGGCGGAGAACCAGCCGTTGGGGCGCGCGCGGACGCCGCGATAGCCCGAAGCACCCCGGCGGCGCGGCGGCATGGTGGCGCGGTGGTGGCGCGGAAAGCTGCGAAGCGGAGAGGCGGCGAGCTTGCGAGGGGAGGGCGCGTGGCTGTGTGCGGTGCGCGTGGCGGGCACGGCAATTTAAAGGCGCGCGGTAAGCGGCGCGCCAAATCTACCGCGCCGCGTGCCGCTTTCTCCCCCGCGCGCGCAAGCGCTTCCCGCGCGCGGTAAGTTTCCGCCACCGCTGGAGCGCACGGAATCAACCGGCGCGCGCTAAAACGTAATTTTACCGCACGGGCGCGCCTTTTGCCGCGCCTGTTGGAGATGCTCTTACTATGGTATTGTTGTACATACATAACCACGTCATCACCATGGCTCAACCAATCTCCATGGCGCCTGGCATGTATGGCACGCCGCGTTTCGTGCCTCCAGCATCGCCCAAGAAAAACTGATTATAACAGGCTGTATTCCCGCGAATCAACCTGTGGTTGAGATATAAGCCCTCAGAATGAACAACGCACGCGAGCCCTGTCGGTCTATGCCAAACTATCGGCCAAAAGGGTCGAGAACCAATCATATCTGACTTCGATAACATGGCTCACATGAGAAAGAATCATGTTTTACATGATGTCATGTTTGTCAAAGATCCAAGGAAGCGCCCCGGGGGGTAGGCACGCCGCTGAGCTCGTGGGCCCCTCGTAGCTCCGTTTGACCTAATCCCAACTCTGTAAATTCACAAATATTCTCAAACCAACAGAGAGCCATCCGAAACACCTTTTCCACATCCGCAAGCTTATTCTTCCACGATCCCATCTGAAAGTCTGCCAAAGGGAGAATCGATCACGGAGGGCTTCTACATCATCCTTGTTGCCTTCTGATGATGCGTGAGCAGTTCACCATAGAACTGTCCATAGCTAGTATCTAGATGACTTCTTCTCTCTCTTTTGATCTTTAATAGAATGTACTCCTTGATCTTTTTGAAGTTCTATCCGATGTAATCTTCTTTTGTGATGTGTTTATTGAGATCCGATGAATTGTGCGTTTATGATCAAATTATTCATTGAAAGTAATTGAGTCTTTTCTAAACTTTATTATGCATGATTGCTATAGCTTTGTATTTCTCTCTGATCTATCCGTTTTCTTTGGCCAACTAGATTGATTTATCTCCCGTGGGAGAGGTGCTTTGTAATGAGTTCAATATGGCGGTGTCCTCACCCAGTGACAGAAGGGGTAGCAAGACACGTATTATATTGTTGCTATTGAGGGTAAAACGACAGGGTTTATCATATTGCTCGAGTTTACTTTGTCTACATCATGTCATCTCACTGAAGGCGTTACTCTGTTTGCCTCTAATTTGCATGGTTTGAGTGAAACTAACCCGAGTTGGCGTTGTTTTCAGTAGAACTATCACGGTGTTGCTTTTGTGCAGAAATAAAAGTGTTCGAAATTGGATGATATTTCTTTGATATTTATTTTGGAGTAAATAAAGATTTTGGAGCAAAGAAGTACCAGACGGGGGCCACCGGACTGTTACACGGCTAGGTGGCGCGACCACCCCAGGGCGCGCCACCTGCCTGCCTGTGTGCCCCCCTAGCCACCACCTTGACCTTATTCCGCAGCTATAAATTCACATCTGCCCAAACAAATCACAGAAAAGTTTTATCACGTTCTACGATATGGAGCCGCCGTCACCTCCTGTTCTTCATCGGGAGCCCTAATCTAGATCATGTTTCTGGCTCCGGAGGTGGGGATTCATCGTTGTCGTCATCACCAACCATTCTCCATCAAAAATTACATGATGCTCACATCCATGTGTGACTAATCTTCTGTAAGATACAGAGATAGATGGGATTTGGATGATATTATTTATGTAGTTGTTGTTAGATTTGTCAGGGCTTGATCCCTATTATTCACTATGTTGTGAGATTGATGTTGCTATGAATTTGTTATGATTAATGCTTGTCACTAGGGCCCGAGTGCCATGGCTTCAGATATGAATCTATTATGTTTTTCATGAATATATTTGTGTTCTTAATCATACGCAGAAATTGTATACACTTGTTATTGTCTCAACCATAGACCCCGAAGTGACAACAATCGGGATACTCTATGGGGCGACGTTCATTTGAGGGTTAATGTATTCACTATGTGTTAATATTTTGTTTCAGTTGTCTAATTAAAGGAGCGCCTTAGTACCCTTAGTTTCCATTAGGACCCCGCTGCCACGTATGGGAAGGTAGGACAAAAGATGTTATACAAGTTCTTATCACAAGCATGTATTACTATATACGGAATACATGCCTACATATGATTGATGAATTGAAGCTAGTTTGTTATCGCTCTAGCTTATGATTGTTGCATATTGAATATCATCTGAACACCCCGTCGCTATTATTCACTACTGCTTTGCTTGTTACTATTACTGCTATTGTTACTATGACAATATTAGAAAAGCGTAGGCATGGTGTTAACACCTCATCACTACTGCTATCTGTTGGGGAACGTTGCAGAAAATTAAAATTTTTCCTACGGTTTCACCAAGATCCATCTATGAGTTCATCTAAGCAACGAGTCAAGGGAGTGAGTTTGCATCTACATACCACTTGTAGATCGAGTGCGTAAGCGTTCAAGGGGATGGTGATGATGGAGTCGTACTCGCCGTGATTCGGATCACCGATGACCAAGTGCTGAATGGACAGCACCTCCGCGTTCAACACACGTAGGTGACGGACGACGTCTCCTCTGTCTTGATCCAGCAAGGAGGAAGAAGAGGTTGAGGAAGGCAGCTCCAACGGCAGCACGACGGTGTGGTGTAGTTGGTGCAGCAGTACTCCGACAGGGCTTCGCCAAGCACGTACGGAGGAGGAAAGGTGTTGGGGAGGGGAGGGGCTGCGCCTTGAGTTGTGTCCAGCAGCACTCCCCTCACCCCTCTATTTATAGGGGAAGGGGCAAGGGGGGGCGACCCCTCTAGATGGGATCTAGAGGGGGGGCGGCGGCCAGGAAGGGGAGGCTTGCCTCCCAAGCAAGGGGGCGCCCCCCTTAGGGTTTCCCCCCCAACCCTAGGCGCATGGGCCCAAGGTGGGGGGCGCGCCCAGCCCTCCAAGGGCTGGCTCCCTGCTCCTTGCGGCCCATGTGGCCCTCCGGAGTGGTGGCCCCTCCCGGTGGACCCCCGGAACCCTTCCGGTGGCCCCGGTACAATACCGATAGGACCCCGAATTCTTCCGGTGTCCGTATGACAACTTCCCATATATAAAACTTCACCTCCGGACCATTCTGGAACTCCTCGTGATGTCCGGAATCTCATCCGGGACTCCGAACAACTTTCGGCAATCACATACAAGTCTTTCTAATAACCCTAGTGTCACCGAACCTTAAGTGTGTAGACCCTACGGGTTCGGGAGACATGCAGACATGACCGAGACTCTCCGGTCAATAACCAACAGCGGGATCTGGATACCCATCTTAGCTCCCACATGCTCCTCGATGATGTCATCGGATGAACCACGATGTCGAGGATTCGATCAAACCCCGTATACAATTCCCTTTGTCAATCGGTACGTTACTTGCCCGAGATCCGATCGTCGGTATCCCAATACCTTGTTCAGTCTCGTTACCGGCAAGTCACTTTACTCGTACCGTAACGCATGATCCCGTGATCAACCCCTTGGTCACTTTGAGCTCATTATCATGATGCATTACCGAGTGGGCCCAGGGATACCTCTCCGTCATACGGAGTGACAAATCCCAGTCTCGATCCGTGTCAACCCAACAGACACTTTCGGAGATACCTGTAGTGCACCTTTATAATCACCCAGTTACGTTGTGACGTTTGGTACACCCAAAGCACTCTTACGGTATCCGGGAGTTACACGATCTCATGGTCTAAGGAAGAGATACTTGACATTGAAAAAGCTCTAGCAAACGAACTAACCGACCTTTATGCTATGCTTAGGATTGGGTCTTGTCCATCACATCATTCTCCTAATGATGTGATCCCGTTATCAACGACATCCAATGTCCATAGCCAGGAAACCATGACTATCTGTTGATCACAACAAGCTAGTCAACTAGAGGCTCACTAGGGAATATTGTGGTCTATGTATTCACACGTGTATTACGATTTCCGGATAATATAGTTATAGCATGAATAAAAGACTATTATCATGAACAAAGAAATATAATAATAACACTTTTATTATTGCCTCTAGGGCATATTTCCAACAGTCTCCCACTTGCACTAGAGTCAATAATCTAGTTACATTGTGATGAATCGAACACCCATAGAGTCCTGGTGTTGATCATGTTTTGCTCGCGAGAGAGGTTTAGTCAACGGATCTGCGACATTCAGATCCGTATGTACTTTGCAAATTTCTATGTCTCCATCTTGAACGTTTTCACGGATGGAGTTGAAGCGACGCTTGATGTGCCTGGTCTTCTTGTGAAACCTGGGCTCCTTGGCAAGGGCAATAGCTCCAGTGTTGTCACAGAAGAGTTTGATCGGCCCCTACGCATTGGGTATGACTCCTAGGTCGGTGATGAACTCCTTCACCCAAATAGCTTCATGCGCTGCCTCCGAGGCTGCCATGTACTCCGCTTCACATGTAGATCCCGCCACTACGCTCTGCTTGCAGCTGCACCAGCTTACTGCTCCACCATTCAACATATACACGTATCCGGTTTGTGACTTAGAGTCATCTAGATCTGTGTCGAAGCTAGCATCGACGTAACCCTTTACGATGAGCTCTTCATCACCTCCATAAACGAGAAACATGTCCTTTGTCCTTTTCAGGTACTTCAGGATATTCTTGACCACTGTCCAGTGTTCCTTGCCGGGATTACTTTGGTACCTACCTACCAAACTTACGGCAAGGTTTACATCAGGTCTGGTACACAGCATGGCATACATAATAGATCCTATGGCTGAAGCATAGGGGATGACACTCATCTCTTCTTTATCTTTTGCCGTGGTCGGGCATTGAGCCGAGCTCAATCTCACACCTTGCAATACAGGCAAGAACCCCTTCTTGGACTGATCCATTTTGAACTTCTTCAAAATCTTATCAAGGTATGTGCTTTGTGAAAGACCTATGAGGCGTCTTGATCTATCCCTATAGATCTTGATGCCTAATATATAAGCAGCTTCTCCAAGGTCCTTCATTGAAAAACACTTATTCAAGTAGGCCTTAATGCTGTCCAAAAGTTCTATATCATTTCCCATCAAGAGTATGTCATCTACATATAATATGAGAAATGCTACAGAGCTCCCACTCATTTTCTTGTAAACGCAGGCTTCTCCATAAGTCTGCATAAACCCAAACGCTTTGATCATCTCATCAAAGCGAATATTCCAACTCCGAGATGCTTGCACCAGCCCATAAATGGATCGCTGGAGCTTGCATACTTTGTTAGCGTTCTTAGGATCGACAAAACCTTCCGGCTGCATCATATACAGTTCTTCCTTAAGATGCCCGTTAAGAAATGCTGTTTTGACGTCCATTTGCCATATCTCATAATCATAGTATGCGGCAATCGCTAACATGATTCAGACGGACTTCAGCTTCGCTACAGGAGAGAATGTCTCGTCGTAGTCAATCCCTTGAACTTGTCGATAACCCTTAGCGACAAGTCGAGCTTTATAGACGGTAATATTACCATCCGCGTCCATCTTCTTCTTAAAGATCCATTTGTTTTCTATCGCTCGCCGATCATCGGGCAAGTCTGTCAAAGTCCATACTTTGTTTTCATACATGGATTCTATCTCGGATTTCATGGCTTCAAGCCATTTGTTGGAATCTGGGCCCGCCATCGCTTCTTCATGGTTCGAAGGTTCACCGATGTCTAACAACATGATTTCCAGGACGGGGTTGCCGTACCACTCTGGTGCAGAACGTGTCCTTGTGGACCTACGAAGTTCAGTAGCAACTTGATCCGAAGTACCTTGATCATCATCATTATTTTCCTCTTCAGTAGGTGTAGGCATCACAGGAACATTTTCCTGAGCTGCACTACTATCCCGTTCAAGAGGTAGTACTTCATTGAGTTCTACTTTCCTCCCACTTACTTCTTTCGAGAGAAACTCTTTTTCCAGAAAGGATCCGTTCTTGGCAATAAAGATCTTGCCCTCGGATCTTAAGTAGAAGGTATACCCAACGGTTTCCTTAGGGTATCCTATGAAGACGCATTTTTCTGACTTGGGTTCGAGCTTTTCAGGTTGAAGTTTCTTGACATAAGCATCGCATCCCCAAACTTTTAGAAACGACAGCTTAGGTTTCTTCCCAAACCATAATTCATACGGTGTCGTCTCAACGGATTTAGACGGTGCCCTATTTAAAGTGAATGTAGCTGTCTCTAGAGCGTATCCCCAAAATGATAGTGGTAAATCGGTAAGAGACATCATAGACCGCACCATATCCAATAGAGTGCAATTACGATGTTCGGACACACCGTTACGCTGAGGTGTTCCAGGCGGCGTTAGTTGTGAAACGATTCCACATTTCCTTAAGTGTGTACCAAATTCGTGACTCAAGTATTCTCCTCCACGATCTGATTGTAGGAATTTTATCTTTCGGTCACGTTGATTCTCTACCTCATTCTGAAATTCCTTGAACTTTTCAAAGGTCTCAGACTTGTGTTTCATTAAGTAGACATACCCATATCTACTCAAGTCATCTGTGAGAGTGAGAACATAACGATATCCTCCGCGAGCCTCAATGCTCATTGGACCGCACACATCGGTATGTATGATTTCCAACAAGTTGGTTGCTCGCTCCATTGTTCCGGAGAACGGAGTCTTGGTCATCTTGCCCATGAGGCATGGTTCGCATGTGTCAAATGATTCATAATCGAGAGACTCCAAAAGTCCATCAGCATGGAGCTTCTTCATGCGCTTGACACCAATGTGACCAAGGCGGCAGTGCCACAAGTATGTGGGACTATCGTTATCAACTTTACATCTTTTGGTATTCACGCTATGAATATGTGTAACACTACGCTCGAGATTCATTAAGAATAAACCATTAACCATCGGAGCATGACCATAAAACATATCTCTCATATAAATGGAACAACCATTATTCTCGGATTTAAATGAGTAGCCATCTCGTATCAAACGAGATCCAGATACAATGTTCATGCTCAAACTTGGCACGAAATAACAATTATTAAGGTTCAAAACTAATCCCGTAGGTAAATGTAGAGGTAGCGTGCCGATGGCGATCACATCGACTCTGGAACCATTCCCGACGCGCATCGTCACCGCGTCCTTCGCCAGTCTCCGCTTATTCTGCAGCTCCTGCTGTGAGTTACAAATATGAGCAACGGCACCGGTATCAAATACCCAGGAGTTACTACGAGTACTGGTAAGGTACACATCAATTACATGTATATCAAATATACCTTTGGTGTTGCCGGCCTTCTTATCCGCTAAGTATTTGGGGCAGTTCCGCTTCCAGTGACCCTTCCCCTTGCAATAAAAGCACTCAGTCTCAGGCATGGGTCCATTCTTTGACTTCTTCCTGGTAACAGGCTTACCGGGCACGGCAACCTCCTTGCCGTCCTTCTTGAAGTTCTTCTTGCCCTTGCCCTTCTTGAACTTAGTGGTCTTATTGACCATCAACACTTGATGTTCTTTCATGATTTCAGCTTCTGCTGACTTCAGCATAGAAAATACTTCAGGAATGGTCTTTTCCATCCCCTGCATATTGTAGTTCATCACAAAGCTCTTGTAGCTTGGTGGGAGCGACTGAAGGATTCTGTCAATGACCGCCTCATCAGGGAGGTTAATATTCAGCTGGGTCATACGGTTGTGCAACCCAGACATCTTGAGTATGTGCTCACTGACAGAACTATTTTCCTCCATCTTACAACTATAGAACTTGTCGGAGACGTCATATCTCTCGACCCAGGCGTGAGCTTGAAAAACTAGTTTCAGCTCCTCGAACATCTCATATGCTCCGTGATGCTCAAAACGCTTTTGGAGCCCCGGTTCTAAGCTGTAAAGCATGCCGCACTGAACGAGGGAGTAATCATCAGAACGTGTTTGCCAAACGTTCATAACGTCTTGGTTCTGTGGGAAGGGTGCTTCACCTAGCGGTTCATCTAGGACATATGCTTTCTTGGCTGCAATGAGGATGATCCTCAGGTTCCGGACCCAGTCTGTATAGTTGCTGCCATCATCTTTCAGCTTGGTTTTATCTAGGAACGCGTTGAAGTTCATGTTGACATGAGCGTTGGCCATTTGATCTACAAGACATATTTGCAAAAGGTTTTTAGACTAAGTTCATGATAATTAAGTTCATCTAATCAAATTATTATAATGAACTCCCACTCAGATTTGACATCCCTCTAGTCATCTAAGTGATACACGATCCGAGTCGACTAGGCCGTGTCCGATCATCACGTGAGACGGACTAGTCATCGTCGGTGAACATTCTCATGATCGTATCTTCCATACGACTCGTGTTCGACCTTTCGGTCTCCGTGTTCCGAGGCCATGTCTGTACATGCTAGGCTCGTCAAGTTAACCCTAAGTGTATTGCGTGTGTAAATCTGTCTTACACCCGTTGTATGTGAACGTAAGGATCTATCACACCCGATCATCACGTGGTGCTTCGAAGCGACGAACTTTAGCAACGGTGCACAGTTAGGGGAGAACACTTCTTGAAATTGTGTAAGGGATCATCTTATTTACTACCGTCGTTCTAAGTAAACAAGATGCATAAACATAATAAACATCACATGCAATTATATAGTAGTGACATGATATGGCCAATATCATATAGCTCCATTGATCTCCATCTTCGGGGCTCCATGATCATCTTGTCACCGGCATGACACCATGATCTCCATCATCATGATCTCCATCATCGTGTCTTCATGAAGTTGTCACGCCAACGACTACTTCTACTTCTATGGCTAACGCGTTTAGCAATAAAGTAAAGTAAGTTACATGGCGTTCTTCAATGACACGCAGGTCATACAAAAATAAAGACAACTCCTATGGCTCCTGCCGGTTGTCATACTCATCGGCATGCAAGTCGTGATTCCTATTACAAGAACATGATCTCATACATCACAATATGTCATTCATCATTCATCACAACTTCTGGCCATATCACATCACATGACAATTGCTGCAAAAACAAGTTAGACGTCCTCTAATTGTTGTTGCATCTTTTACGTGGCTGCAATTGGGTTCTAGCAAGAACGTTTTCTTACCTACGAATAACCACAACGTGATTTTGTCAACTTCTATTTACCCTTCATAAGGACCCTTTTCATCGAATCCGCTCCAACTAAAGTGGGAGAGACAGACACCCGCCAGCCACCTTATGCAACTAGTGCATGTCAGTCGGTGGAACCGGTCTCACGTAAGCGTACGTGTAAGGTTGGTCTGAGCCGCTTCATCCCACAATACCGCTGAAGCAAGATAAGACTAGTAGCGGCAAGCAAGTTGACAAGATCTACGCCCACAACAAAATTGTGTTCTACTCGTGCAAAGAGAACTACGCATAGACCTAGCTCATGATGCCACTATTGGGGAACGTTGCAGAAAATTAAAAATTTTCCTACGGTTTCACCAAGATCCATCTATGAGTTCATCTAAGCAACGAGTCAAGGGAGTGAGTTTGCATCTACATACCACTTGTAGATCGAGTGCGGAAGCGTTCAAGGGGATGGTGATGATGGAGTCGTACTCGCCGTGATTCGGATCACTGATGACCAAGTGCTGAACGGACAGCACCTCCGCGTTCAACACACGTACGGGACGGACAACGTATCCTCCGTCTTGATCCAGCAAGGAGGAAGAAGAGGTTGAGGAAGGCAGCTCCAACGGCAGCACGACGGCGTGGTGTAGTTGGTGCAGCAGTACTCCGACAGGGCTTCGCCAAGCACGTACGGAGGAGGAGAGGCGTTGGGGAGGGGAGGGGCTGCGCCTTGAGTTGTGTCCAGCAGCCCTCCCCTCACCCCTCTATTTATAGGGGAAGGGGCAAGGGGGGCCGACCCCTCTAGATGGGATCTAGAGGGGGGGGGGGCGACGGCCAGGGAGGGGAGGCTTGCCCCCCAAGCAAGGGGGGCGCCCCCCTTAGGGTTTCCCCCCCAACCCTAGGCGCATGGGCCCAAGGTGGGGGGCGCGCCCAGCCCTCCAGGGGCTGGCTCCCTGCCCCTTGCGGCCCATGTGGCCCTCCGGGAGGGGTGGCCCCTCCCGGTGGACCCCCGGAACCCTTCCGGTGGCCCCGGTACAATACCGATAGGACCCCGAATTCTTCCGGTGTCCGTATGACAACTTCCCATATATAAAACTTCACCTCCGGACCATTCTGGAACTCCTCGTGATGTCCGGGATCTCATCCGGGACTCCGAACAACTTTCGGTAATCACATACAAGTCTTCCTAATAACCCTAGCGTCACCGAACCTTAAGTGTGTAGACCCTACGGGTTCGGGAGACATGCAGACATGACCGAGACTCTCCGGTCAATAACCAACAGCGGGATCTGGATACCCATGTTAGCTCCCACATGCTCCTCGATGATGTCATCGGATGAACCACGATGTCGAGGATTCGATCAAACCCCGTATACAATTCCCTTTGTCAATCGGTATGTTACTTGCCCGAGACCCGATCGTCGGTATCCCAATACCTTGTTCAGTCTCGTTACCGGCAAGTCACTTTACTCGTACCGTAACGCATGATCCCGTGATCAACCCCTTGGTCACTTTGAGCTCATTATCATGATGCATTACCGAGTGGGCCCAGGGATACCTCTCCGTCATACGGAGTGACAAATCCCAGTCTCGATCCGTGTCAACCCAACAGACACTTTCGGAGATACCTGTAGTGCACCTTTATAATCACCCAGTTACGTTGTGACGTTTGGTACACCCAAAGCACTCTTACGGTATCCGGGAGTTACACGATCTCATGGTCTAAGGAAGAGATACTTGACATTGAAAAAGCTCTAGCAAACGAACTAACCGACCTTTATGCTATGCTTAGGATTGGGTCTTGTCCATCACATCATTCTCCTAATGATGTGATCCCGTTATCAACGACATCCAATGTCCATAGCCAGGAGACCATGACTATCTGTTGATCACAACGAGCTAGTCAACTAGAGGCTGGGACATATTGTGGTCTATGTATTCACACGTGTATTACGATTTCCGGATAATACAGTTATAGCATGAATAAAAGACTATTATCATGAACAAAGAAATATAATAATAACACTTTTATTATTGCCTCTAGGGCATATTTCCAACACTATCATATTTCTGTGCAACTCATAAATTGCTACAAGGAAGTTATCTCACAGGTCTGGTTGAATTGCCAACTCAACTGCTAAGGCCTACAAATATTATTCGGCTCCCCTTGTGTCGAATCAAAAAAAATTGAGTTGAAATACTACCACTAGTAGAAAACGGAGCTTTAGCACCGGTTCGTAAGGGCCTTTAGTGCCGGTTCCATAACCGGCACTAAAGGGTGGGCACTAAAGCCCCCCCCCCTTTAGTACCGGTTCGGCACGAACCAGCCTAAAGTGCCACCACGTGGCGTGAGCTCGCGCCCTGGTAAGGGGGACCTTTAGTACCGGTTGGTAACCCTTTAGTACCGGTTGGTGTTACCAACCGGTACTAAAGGTTTTTTTATATTTTTTTTTGAAAATTTTGGAAAAAAAAATTGATTTTTTTATTTTTTATTTTTCTGAATTATTTGATGATTTAGTCTCTAATCACCTCTCTTAACTGCTCAAGTGTGGATCACTCATTCCAAATCATCTAACTTCTCGACCGATCACCCATCCCTCTCACTACTCTAGCCCGAGCACGCTTAACTTTCGGGTTCTATTCTCCTTCGTTTCCGAGTCTGCACTTGTTGTTTTCCTGACAATAGTAAGATGTCAATCCTATTAACCCTCAGGAGTTTAGCTTGAGCATGAAGTCACACATTTCATCGTTTGAGTTTGAAACTATTATTCTAAAAAACAGTAATTATTTAGTAACGCTAATATTTCTTGAATAAGTTTGACCATACTTTGACCATACTTTGACCATAGTTTGACCAGATTTGACCAAAATTCAAAAAATTGAAATAATTATTTAGCAACACTAATATTCTTGAATAATTACGTAGTAACATTAATACTTCTTGCATAAGTAGTTTGACCAGATTTAACCAAATTTTTTTAAAAAAACTGAAATTTGACCATATCTTTTTTTCCTTTTGGAATTTGAGGATTCTAAAAAATTCCAAACAGGCCATAGACTATCTCCATCGGATGCGGATTTTCGTGCTGAATTTTTTGATATATTATACGTTTTTTTCCGACATTGTATGCAGAAGTTATTGCCGTTTTACATTTTCCCTACACTTTTTGCAAAACATGTCCAAATTGTAGTTTTCAAATTTTCCTAACTAGTAGATGTAGTAATATAACTACCTCTCGAAGGATTTTATTTTTTGAAGTTTTTATCATTTTCTTTTGATTTTTTCAGAACTGAAATGGCGACACACGGGGGGGGGGGGGGGGGAGGGGGGGGGTAGAGTTTGAAAATTGCCCTATAGCCCCTTTAGTACCGGTTCATGGCACGAACCGGTACTAAAGGTTAGACCTTTAGTACCGGTTCGTGCCACGAACCGGTACTAAAGGTTCAACACGAACCAGCATTAATGCAAATCCGTTCGAACCGGCACTAATGGTACCATTAGTACCGAGCCAAAATCAAACCGGCACTAATGTGCTTCACGTTTGACCTTTTTCTACTAGTGTACCCTAGAAGACTGTTTCGATCATCAGTATCCAAAGTAGGAGCAGTGATGGGAGTCTCAGTTCTTGATTCATCACCTGCACATTTGAAATAAATCCATGTTATGGTATCCAAGATATGTGGAAGAGAAGTCTCGATCTAGAGGATTGCCCCCCCCCCCCCCCCAGACTGACCTAGTTGTCCTTGACTTGCTTCAGAAAGAAAAGACCTAGTACTTGTTTACCTTGACCATGGCTACTTTCCCGCCGCCTTTCCTTCTATACTTTTCCTATGTGCTATCCCAGGCATCCCTTGTCAAGCTACCCATCCCTACGAAAAAGCAAGCCTACTTACTACGTGTTTTCCTCTATTGGCAAATACGCATATACTGACCTACTCACGTGCATATCTTGCATAAAGCCTTCCCCTAAAAAAACAAACTAGCCCGTATCTTCCTAGTCCTTGTTGCCAGCCCTACTCGACTTTACTCGACTATTTAGAAAAAGCTACTACTTGAATGCATACTTTTACAAAGTAGGAGCAATGATGGGAGTCTCAGTTCTTGATTCATCACCTGCACATTTGAAATAAATCCATGTTATGGTATCCAAGATATCAGAATAATAAGATGAAGAGTAGAATACTTTTGAAGTAGATGATTACAACTGGAGTGTGGCGAAATCTATCAGGTGAGAGTTGAAGACAAAATATGAGTTGTAAAATTAAACTTATTGATATGTTCTTTAAATAAATTATATACTAGTTTGTAGTGGCAGAGCTAGAAGAAATTTGTTGTGGGGAGAAGGCTAATTTCCGCCCATCTAAGACCTCCCATAAATAATTCTTCATTAATTGGTTCAAAGAGGAGGGGGGGTATTGGCCCCCTTAGGCAAGTAGCTCGACCTCTACTTCTTCCATGATGACCTTCTTTTCCTCAACAAAATAACCCAATGCAAGCGAGGAGTGCCTAGATGACCACTAGTACAGCAGGAACCACACCCAAAATTATCTTCTTCTTTTTCTTCCCCTTCTTCTTGTTATCTGCATACATACAGATAATATTATTCAAAATGAAAATATTAGATAAGTAGGTGTATTCAATATTTCATTGTGCTATCAGCTTACCCTTTCACGCGTTTGAGGAGAATGTGCCATTAAAAAACTTGTAAAGGTGAAACTGGTAGCTGCACCATGGCAAAGTATACCTCTGACCTGACCATCCGGTCAAATTGCTGGCAGACCACAAATCATCAAGACAGTCTCCACACTCTACATGCATCAACTCTGGTACACACTGCGCCAAGCCGTAGGCGGTGTACTTGGTGCCATCTATGTTGATCTCCTCGACTGCAGTGGTGAACCTCTCAAACATGTTTGCTGCCATGCCAACTACACCGGCAATGACTGCAATGATTTTGTTGTCAAATGCCTTGTTTTGCACAGTGGTAGTATCAACTTGTTCCATTTATGTTGCCCACTCGCGATATCCACTTGATCATTGATGTCTACTACACAACCTTCTTCTTGTAGACGTTGTTGGGCCTGCAAGTGCACATGTTTATATGACAATAGCAAATTTCCCTCAAATAGGTGACCTAAGGTTTATCAATCCGTGGGAGGCGTAGGATGAAGATGGTCTCTCTCAAGCAACCCTGCAACCAAATAACAAAGAGTCTCTTGCGTCCCCAACACACCCAATACAATGGTAAATTGTATAGGTGCACTAGTTCGGCGAAGAGAAGGTGATACAAGTGCAATATGGATGGTAGATAAAAGTTTTTGTAATCTGAAATAACAAAAACAGCAAGGTAACTAATGATAAAAGTGAGCGTAAACGGTATTGCAATGATAGGAAACAAGGCCCAGGGTTCATACTTTCACTAGTGCAAGTTCTCTCAACAATAATAACATAGATAGATCATATAACAATCCCTCAACATGCAACAAAGAGTCACTCCAAAGACACTAATAGCGGAGAACAAACGAAGAGATTATGGTAGGGTACGAAACTACCTCAAAGTTATTCTTTCAGATTGATCTATTAAAGAGTTCGTACTAGAATAACACCTTAAGACACAAATCAACCAAAACCCTAATGTCACCTAGATACTCCATTGTCACCTCAAGTATCTGTGGGCATGATTATACGATATGCATTACACAATCTCAGATTCATCCAACCAACACAAAGTACTTCAAAGAGTGCCCCAAAGTTTCTACCGGAGAGTCAAGAAAACGTGTGCCAACCCCTATGCACAGGTTCGTGGGCGGAACCAGCAAGTTGGTCACCAAAACATACATCAAGTGGCACGTGATATCCCATTGTCACCACAGATAAACACGGCAAGACATACATCAAGTGTTCTCAAATCATTAAAGACTCAATCCGATAAGATAACTTCAAGAGGAAAACTCAATTCATCACAAGAGAGTAGAGGGGGAGAAACATCATAAGATCCAACTATAATAGCAAAGCTTGCGATACATCAAGATCGTGCCATAGAGAGAACAAGAGAGAGAGAGAGAGAGAGAGAGAGAGAGATCAAACACATAGCTACTGGTACATGCCCTCAGCCCCGAGGGTGAACTACTCCCTCCTCGTCATGGAGAGCGCCGGGATGATGAAGATGGCCACCGGTGATGGGTTCCCCCTCCGGCAGGTTGCCGAAACGGGCTCCCGAGAGGTTTTTGGTGGCTACAGAGACTTGCGGTGGCGAAACTCCCGATCTATCTTCTTATTCGATGTTTTTAGGGTATATCGGAATATATAGGCGAAAGAAGTCGGTCGGGGGAGCCTCGAGGGGCCCACGAGAGTGGAGGGCGCGCCCAGGGGGTGGGCGCCCCCCTATCTCGTGGCTTCCTTGATGCTTCCTTTACTTCAACTCCAAGTCTCCTGGGTCACGTTCGTTCCAAAAATCACGCCCCCGAAGGTTTCATTCCGTTTGGACTCCGTTTGATATTCCTTTTCTTCGAAATACTGAAACAGACAATAAAACAGCAATATGGGTTGGGCCTCCGGTCAATAGGTTAGTCCCAAAAGTAATATAAAAGTGTATAATAAAGCCCGTAATCATTCAAAACAGATAATAAAATAGCATGAATGCTTCATAAATTATAGATACGTTGGAGACCTATCAATCATGTCGCCAAAAATGTGAAGTGTGCAAAGATCGGAAATGAGGGTTACTTCTTTCTCTGCACACAAGCAAGTTGTGCCTTTCTTTGGCTCCTCTCGTATTGAATCAATAAATTTGGGTTAAAATAGTACCCTCGAAGACTGTTGCAATTCTCTATACTTGTGGGTCATCAGTATCCAAAGCAGGAGCAGTGTGGGTCGATCTTGGAGCACCAAGGTCCTTTTTCTCGCCAATGATGGGAGTCTCAGTTCTTGGTTCATCACCTGCACATGTGAAATAAATCCATGCTATGGTATCCAAGAGATCAGAGTAATAAGATGAAGAGTAGAATATTGTTGAAGTAGATGATTACAACTGGAGTGGGCTGAAATCTATCAAGGGTGAGTTCAAGACAAAATATGAGTTGTAAAATTAAACTTATTGGTAAATTCTTTTAATCTTTCCCTAATTTTCTCTACTCCTAATGGAGCAGTTGGTGAATAGTCCGCCGGTTATTTTTCGCTGGTTTTATTTCGTTCCACCCTATTCGTCTGGTTTTTTTTCGTCCGGTTTTTTCGTCCCCGCACCACCACGCACGCACGCACAAAAAAAAAACCCACCCGGCACCAAACGTGGCTCCTCTCGATCCCCGTAAACGCCGCTGCCGTCCTCTTCCTGACGCAACCGCATGTCACAGAGAAGACGCCGCCGCCGCCGACCGGGATCGACGTCTCTCGCTGCCGCGGTCTCGTGCGATCTCCCAGCCGCCGACGTACGGGATCGCCGCCACCGACCTCCGGGATCAGCGTCTCTCGTTGTCACGATCTCCCTGCCGCCAGCATACGGGATCGCCGCCGCCGCCGTACCAGAGGAAACACTGTCGACGATGTCCGGGATCGACGACCCCGCGCTTCCACAGATGTGCGTTCGAGTCGTGCATCCCTTTAGCCTCCGCCCCTCCATCGTCCATGGCTCTGTGATCTGTCGTGTTTGTTACCCCAGTATCCTGTCCCTTTTCCCCCGAGATTGATGTGCTGTTTGTTTTTTGTATCATTGTGCAGGAGGTTGGAGAAGCGCAGGGAGAAAGGGGACCGTGGACCAAGGTTCTACAACTTTTGTTTATAGATTCGGGATTCTTACAGCCAAAGACTATTTTACTAGAGATTGGCGATTTTGGGTTTCCACTGTAGCCATTGTAGGATTCACTATTTTGTTCAACATACTGTACCTTCTGGCACTTACGTACTTGAGCTATTAGTACCTTTTCTTCTTCTTCTGGTTGACATTATTGTTCACTATATATGATTTGTTCTCATCCAGTTGGCAGCAGCTCAAACACAGTTTCGGACGAGGAGAATGAGAATGAGACAAACATTCAGACGAGGAGAATGAGACAAACACTCTATAGGTGAGTTCTTATTATTCACTATCTTCACTTGCAATTTCTGAATGTTTGTCTCATTCACTATCTTCACTATCTTTCATTGCACTACTGAAGTCTAATTAGTGAAGACATTTGAATCCGTTAACAATAATTCTAATTATTCACTATCTTGACTTGCAATTTCTGCAGATGAAGCGACAAATCAGACAATTTGGTCACATACTTGCCTTTCCAGCCTCTTTCACTTTCTTTCAACCATGTAAGCCTACCTATCTTTCTACTCACACATATCGTGTTAGGACATAAATTCATCACCAGTATGATACCATTATCTACAAATGTGGGCGGAAAATACTTTAGGCCTAACATAAAATCTCTCAGCTTGTGTTTCAGGAAATGAGAGAGCAAGGATTCACAGAAAGTCATCTCCACTTGCTCTCTCATATCACAGGTGCTTTTTGGCCTGGTGTTTTGTCATGGGAGCCACATGTGTTCATCTAATACAACTTCCATGCGAATCTCTTTCCTCATTCTGTTTTTGGTTTGGACCGAAACAACTTATCGTTATTGCTGGTTCTAGGATGCGGGTTGGGATATCTCCAGATTAATATCAAGGATTTTAGGATATTGTTAAATTCCAGTTAAGAGCTCGTTATAAATGTTGTCCTATCGGTACCAGAATAGATTCGTGAAGTAAAATTCAAAAAACTTGTAATTTAGTCGCAAGAATGGCGAATGAGGTTTACTTATGATGTGAGTTAGGTACCCAAAATTGTGGACTAAGGAACCAGATGTGAGTTGTATCACCATTGGCATTTTACTGTATAGGCTATTATAGACATGGCTCTACATGCGTTGAGAAGTGTGAGCACGTCAAGATATTCTCCATCTAGGAATCCTCGTATATATTCACACATACGTTATTCTTTAAATCTGCTTGGGGGTCAAACTCAGGTGAACGGACACAGGTGCATGATTATTAGTATCCAAAGTGCCTTTGGAAGGTGTTTACTTCTGATGACATTGCATAATGAGAGGTGTGACAGGAGTATTTGTTGTATTTTACCTGACTGGTATTACTGCAACTATTAATTATCCATGTTAGTTCTCTTCAAATAGCAATTAGGGTATGACTGGCTTTACTGATGCTCTCATTCCAAGGAAAAATGTGAATATTTGATTTCATTGGCAAAGCCTCACATGAAGAAGTCGACGCCCCGACGCTGGTTGATTCTGCAACTGGACGCAGTAAAGATAGCAGGTTTAGACATTACAAATTCTTGTTTCTTTTGGAACTTCTACACACGACCTGATGCCAACTTATTCTTAATGAAATGTATTCAGGGTGCGAATGAGTTCACGAGTAAATATGAGGGTTGGGAGTTGTACACCCATGATCGTGGACACTAACTGAGGACAAAAATGTGATGGCGTCATTAACAGTTCAATGGGAATTTGGAGAAGGGTGCATTATCTCTGTGTAGGTCCAGTTCTCATCGCTCTTATGATTAGATTCTTGACATGACCTCGTAACATAATGTCGTCTCTCCCTGAGTGTGTTTATATTTATTTTGTTTATAAATGACACCAGTGCTTTCAGCACTACCGGACTCGCGGTCTATGCCTACGGCCAGGGGCCGTCGGCATAGATCTATGCCGACGGCTGCCGTCGGCATAGTGCCGTCAGTGTAGATCACGTCAGCGTACTCCTGTCAGACCGTCGGCATAATAATGCCGTCGGCATAGGGGGCTATGCCGACGGCCCTGGCGCAGCCGTCGGCATAGTTTAGCCGTCGGCGTAGTTTTCCGTCTGACGGCAACGAACGGCGCCGTCAAAACTGCTGGCGGCTCAGGAGGCGACACGTGGCAAAGATATGCCTACGGCAAAGCCGTCGGCATAGGTTAAATCTATGCCGACGGCTTTGCCGTAGGCATATCTTTGCCACGTGTCGCCCCCTGGTTTAACCTGGCGGCAGGGCTATGCCTACGGCAAAGCCGTCGGCATAGATATAAATTTATGCCGACGGCTTTGCCGTAGGCATAGCCATGCCACGTGTCACCTCCTGGTGGCTCCTGAGCTTATCTATGCCGACGGCTTTGCCGTAGGCATAGTTTTTTTTTGTTTTTCCTGTTTTCTCTTTTCCAATTCATTTGACAACATTTCAAAACAGAATAATATGAAATATGACAGTTCATCAACATCATTTAAACATAGTCAACTTCATCGTCTAAAGATCATCACCGGCGAAAGTCCACGAACATAAGTAGTGCAAGACATGAAACATCATAAAAGTTGAAACATGAAAGACATGGCACAACGACCGCATACATGGAATCATCATCGACATCAAGCACCACCGAGTCCACCTCCGCCAAAACCACCACCACCACCGAGTCCACCTCCGCCAAAACCACCACCTCCGCCAAGTCCACCTCCGCCAAAACCACCACCAAGTCCACCTCCGCCAAAACCGCCACCGCCAAGTCCTCCTCCGCCAAAACCGCCACCGCGACCACCATCACTCTGCCAGATCGGAGTGACTGGGGTCGACGGAGCAGGAGTCGAGCCACCGGTCCCCTACATGTTTGAAAGAAGTTTCTAACGGTAAATATGACATGATAGTGTTGAATGAACGAGAACTAGTTTCTCATTAGTTAGGCAAATTTACTAACCGGAGTATCACCGCCTAGTGCCAGCCATTCCTCGAACGTGGGAATGTGTGGGGCGTCTCCCGCAGGTGGTGGTGGGGGTCCAACTTGTGGTGGCTCCGTGCGGTTAGTCCAAGACGCCAACATAGCCTGGATGTTAGTTAAACAAGTCCACTTAGAAACAAGCCATGATCAACAAAGCCAGAAGGAACGAAAGTGCAAATTTGAGCTTGGTTTAAGAGGGCAAAACTAACCGCCATCACTTGACGGCTGTAATCATCATTTGCCTTCACTCGTTGCAAGTACTCCCTCACCTCAATATGCCTATGCTCAAGAAAGGCCTGATATGCCTACAAAATTGAGGTTGTTTCTAAGTGGGCAGTGATGAAAATAAACTAAGAAAGATAGAGACAAAGAAGATAAGGGGAAGTACTTACAGCACGTTGGCGGACTAAGGGAGGCTGCGAACGCCCCGTACTCTCTAACGGGCTCGGGTTGGTAGCTCGAAGCCGTGTGTACGAGATCGACGGAGTGATCAAGCCATCGAAACACGGATACCGGCCATGGGACTTACCCTGGATGGCCACCACCGCCGTGTCGTCGATCTGAGACTGGGCGACCTCAGGAACGGGAACATCCGGATGCAACTTCTGATAGTTCTGAGTGTAAGACTCCAGGTGTTGCTCGGTGTTGCCGTAGTACTGGCTCTCGCCCTCCTTGCGATCACTCCGCTCGCGGTCCAGCTTCCACGACTCCATGTCTGAGAGCGGCCTCTGCAACTTGTCCTCCTGCAACGTCAAACAGAAGTTAGCCATACATAAGAACATGATGGTAAAGAAGAACCAAAATGCATCTTTCATATAGATATACCTTCATGGCCTTGAAGCCCCAGTGGTTCCTGTTTCCTTGGCCGTGTGTCCCGTCTTTTCCACGGTTAGCCCAGGCCTTGATGCTCTTGGCAACAAACTCTGGATCGTCACCGACCCACCTATCCACCAAACATGCCCATCCATCATGCCTTCCATAGCACCAACGAGGAACAACCTATGCAAATTTTGGAAGCATGACATGTGAGCACGAAACATATAGTTGACTCCTTGAAACAATGAAAAGTCAGTAATAGTTACCATCATGAACTGCTCCCTGCTCATGGTAATTTTTTGCCTCTGTGCTTGAGTTTTGGTCATCTTTTGTTGCAGGTAGATGTGGTAGTACTGTGAGATGGCAACCCAACGCACCTCGTACTGCAACTGACGAGCTTTCTTCTTTGCAGACGCAAGTAAGACCACGTCGGCTCTGGCCTTGTGCTCGTCAAGAACTCTATAGAGTTGCTGCAATCATGCATAAACCAGAAGCAAACAAGGCATGAGTTGAGTGATTCAATGATTTTTAGCTGCCGCTTCTGACCATGCTTATCGACCACCTCAATATACCGAGAGGAACCGCACTTCCTACAGTAGTTGTCATCCGCATACTCATGCCTAAACAAAAGGCAATTCTTTGGGCAAACATGTATTTTCTCATAGTCCATGGAGAGCGCCTTCATGATTTTCTTCGTACCGTACAGGGTTTTCGGCAGTTCATGGCCCTCGGGCAGGCTGTTAGCCCATACTCCCAGAAATGCTTCGAAGCAACCTCGGCTATAGCCGTACTGAGCCTTCACTTCCACCAGTTGCGAGATGGCATCCAGCACAGACAGCTTGGCACCCTCATAGAGAGGTTTCTTTGACGAGGCCAAGATTTCCAGGAAGGCCTTTGCGGTTTCCTCCGGCTCCTCCGGTTCATTCGCTAAATGTGACGGAGGTGTCGGCTGTGCAGCAAAGACATCATCTAGCATGTCTCTAACCCCATCGTCCTCATAACCAGCGACGCGTTGTCGTATCACATCCTCTCTACCACGCTCCCGCTGGGCAAAGTTTATCGGCATATTAAAGTTGGGCATAAATCCATGCGTGCGAAGGTGCTTAGTCATCTCACTCTTATCTCTGCGGATACGTCTCTTACATCTGGCACACGGGCATTCTGGCACCATCCTCATTGGACTACGGAATATCTCTTTCAAAAACACATCAGTTTTCTCGGCCCACTCTGTTGTTACTTGATTCCGACGGAAAAACCCACTATACATCCACTGATTATCTGCCATCTCTGCTTTATTGGAAGCCACACAATAAAATTAATGATTCATTTAAATTACCCACATCAATATTTTATTTTTTACAAGGTTAACGAGTAATCCACCTACATCTCTAATAGGTAAAGATGGGTCCTAATCCCACTCGAGAATGTGTAGATTGAGTACGGTCCATGTGTTGGAGAACGTAGTAGAAATTCAAAAAATTTCCTACGTATCACCAAGATCTATCTATGGAGAGACCAGCAACGAGGGGAAGGAGAGTGCATCTACATACCCTTGTAGATCGCTAAGCGGAAGCGTTCAAGAGAACGGGGTTGAAGGAGTCGTACTCATCGTGATCCAAATCACCGGAGATCCTAGTGCCGAACGGACGGCACCTCCGCGTTCAACACACGTACAGCCCGGTGACGTCTCCCACGCCTTGATCCAGCAAGGAGAGAGGGAGAGGTTGAGGAAGACTCCATCCAGCAGCAGCACAACGGCGTGGTGGTGGTGGAGGAGCGCGGCTATCCTGCAGGGCTTCGCCAAGCACCACGGGAGAGGAGGAGGAGGAGGAGAGGCAGGGCTGCACCAAGAGGGAGAAGATCTCGTGTGTTGGGCTGCTCCAATGCCTCCAATATATATAGGGGGAAGGGGGGCTGCGCCCCCACCTAGGTTTCCACCCTAGGGGGCGGCGGCCAGCCCTAGATGGGACTTGGAGGGGGCGGCCAAGAGGGGGAGAGAGGGGGCGCGCCCTAGGGTGGGCCTTAGGGCCCATCTGCCCTAGGGTTTCCCCTCTCCCCTCCTAGCTGCGCCTTGGGCAAGGGTGGGAGGCGCACCAGCACACTCTGGGGCTGGTCCCTTTCCACTCTAGGCCCATGCAAGCCTCCGGGGCCGGTGGCCCCACTTGGTGGACCCCCGGGACCCTCCGGGTGGTCCCGGTACGTTACCGATAAACCCCGAAACTTTTCCGGTGACCAAAACAAGACTTCCCATATATAAATCTTTACCTCCAGACCATTCCGGAACTCCTCGTGACGTCCGGGATCTCATCCGGGACTTCGAACAACATTCGGTAACCACATACAAGCTTCTTTTATAACCCTAGCGTCATCGAACCTTAAGTGTGTAGACCCTACGGGTTCGGGAGACATGCAGACATGACCGAGACGTTCTCCGGTCAATAACCAACAGCGGGATCTGGATACCCATGTTGGCTCCCACATGTTCCACGATGATCTCATCGGATGAACCACGATGTCAAGGACTTAATCAATCCCGTATGCAATTCCCTTTGTCTAGCGGTACGATACTTGCCCGAGATTCGATCGTCGATATCCCAATACCTTGTTCAATCTCGTTACCGGCAAGTCTCTTTACTCGTTCTGTAACACATCATCCCGTGATCAACCCCTTGGTTACATTGTGCACATTATGATGATGTCCTACCGAGTGGGCCCAGAGATACCTCTCCGTTTACACGGAGTGACAAATCCCAGTCTCGATTCGTGCCAACCCAACAGATACTTTCGGAGATACCTGTAATGCACCTTTATAGCCACCCAGTTACGTTGTGACGTTTGGTACACCCAAAGCATTCCTACGGTATCCGGGAGTTGCACAATCTCATGGTCTAAGGAAAAGATACTTGACATTAGAAAAGCTCTAGCAAACGAACTACACGATCTTTGTGCTATGCTTAGGATTGGGTCTTGTCCATCACATCATTCTCCTAATGATGTGATCCCGTTATCAACGACATCCAATGTCCATAGCCAAGAAACCATGACTATCTGTTGATCACAACGAGCTAGTCAACTAGAGGCTCACTAGGGACATATTGTGGTCTATGTATTCACACGTGTATTACGATTTCCGGATAATACAGTTATAGCATGAATAAAAGACAATTATCATGAACAAGGAAATATAATAATAATACTTTTATTATTGCCTCTAGGGCATATTTCCAACACCATGCTCTACCCCATTCCGAGACAAAATTTCGGCAGCACCTCCCCGCTGTTCTCCAAATACACGTCTCGGCAAAATGCCGAGAGAATGTGCATCCGGAGAACAACGGGGAGGGGCCGCCGAAATCCTGTCTCGGAACGGGGTAGAGCATGAACAACGTACCCAATCTACACATCCTCGGGCTGTCCGTGGAAAGCGCTGGACAATCCGAAAGAGCTGCGGTGATAAATATGCAATTGAATGCATATTTATCGATGCAACCCTTTCGGACGGGAGACCTAGGTTACGCGATTTGATGTGAAAATTCAATCTAGTGACATGGAAAAAAGTGGACGAGGTCATGGAATTGTTGCTCACCCTCCGATGTAGAGGATGTAGTCGATCAAAGGAGGGACGATCGTGGACAAACACCTCCAACGTGGATGATCACTCCACGAAGATGGAACACCACAAATCCTGTTAATTCCACCGAGTGATGAAAATTTAGGTCATCACCTCACATTAAGCATTGGCACAACATTATGAATGAACATGAAACAACATGTTAAATTGTAAAAAAAACTCTAAACCCATTCCTACTCCATTCCCTCTCTCCCACATTCTTTCTCTCTTATAAAAAAACAAACGGAGCTCGTTCATACTCCATTATCTTCCCTCGCTCATCTCTTTACATGCACATATTGAAAAACTTGAGCAATATCTAAGTGTCCAAATTCACAAAATTGAGCAATATCCATCAATGCATCCATCTATCACAAACTTCACCATCAATCTGTACATGCATGCATATATCCATTCATCACATATCCATCTATGCAAAAAACAGTAACAAAATGCAAAAAAAATTAAAAAAATTCTCACCTTGGCCGCGCCGGTGTAGCGGGCAGCAGGGAGGCCGGGGGGTAGCCGCCGGGGAAGGGTGGACGGGGCCGGCCGGGGCGCAGCAGGGCATCGGCGGAGGGGCGCAGCAGGGCAGGGTGGACGGCGCCGGTCGGTGCAGCTGGACAGGGACGGCGCGGGGTCGGGGACGGGTGTGGACGGCGCTGGCGAGAGGTGGCGGAGGGACAGGGGTGGTGGTGGAGTGAGGGGGCGGAGAGGAGGGTGGTCACGGCAGCGCGAAGAAGAGCTGGCGACGGCGTGGCGGCGGCAGTGGCGCGAGAAGGGGGCGGGGATGTAGGCGGGGAGGGGGAAGGGGCGAGGGAAGATGGTGGCGCGGGTGGAGCGGCGGCGGGCGGCCGACGGGGAGCGACACGGGTGACTGGGAGCGGCGGCGGCGGCGCGGGTCGAGCTGGCGGCGACGCGGGTCGAGCAGCGGGTCGGGGCGAATGAGTGGTTGACGGTCGACCGGCTGAGGATAAGGTCGAACTATGCCGACGGCTTAGCCGTAGGCATAGTTATTATTTTTATTTTTTTAATGTTTTTAATAGCTTATATTTTTTCTTCTTTCTGTTTTTTTATTTCATATAAATTTTTGATGTTTTTATAGTCATAAGTTATATATTTTATATTTTTTTATGTATTATTATTTCATATGCTTTTTTAATGTTTTCTTAACGCTGCTCGGCCTCTCCTCTTCCGGAACCACACAGAGGGGAGGTGAAGGTGCCACGTGGCATATATTTTTTTTGCAACAACTTCTATACATGTTTAACATTTTTTAAAATATTATTAACTGTCTTCAAATATATTTTTAGTGTACATTATTTTCATACACATTGAAAAGTTTCGTTAACATCTAAAATGAGGGACCGACGCGTCGTTCCCCCCCTCCAGGTGCCGGGGCGGCGCCGTCCGTGATGCGTGCCGCCTCTTCGGACATGCCAGAACACCACCCCGCATGTATGAGGGCCCGGTACGACGCTCCGGTGGCATTGCTACCCCCCAGGGCCCCCGTCCCGCCTAACCCTGGAGCGGTTGACCACGAGATCTAGCCCTTTGACTTCCCACGGACGGGCTTTGACCAGTGGAGCTCTCCACCCGGTTGTGTCAGGTCGGCCCATAGGGACACCCGGGAGCAACATCCGGGCCAAAACCACAGCTACATCCAGTCCGTGTAGAACCGACGCGGCAGTTTCCCCCCTCGAGGTGCCGCCGGCGGCGCCGTCCGTGAGGGAGGCCACGCACCGGAGATGCGTGCCGCCTCTTCGGACATGCCACAACACCATCCCGCATGTATGAGGGCCCGGTACGACGCTCCGGTGGCATTGCTACCCACCAGGGCCCCCGTCCCGCCTAACCCTGGAGCGGTTGACCACGAGATCTAGCCCTTTGACTTCCCACGGACGGTCTTTGACCAGTGGAGCTCTCCACCCGGTTGTGTCAGGTCGGACCATAGGGACACCCGGGAGCAACATCCGGGCCAAAACCACAGCTACATCCACTCCGTGTAGAACCGACGTGGCAGTTTCCCCCCTCGAGGTGCCACCGGCGGCGCCGTCCGTGAGGGAGGCCACGCACCGGAGACGCGTGCCACCTCTTCGGACATGCCACAACACCACCCCGCATGTATGAGGGCCTGGTATGACGCTCCGGTGGCATTGATACCACCTAGGGCCCCCGTCCCGCCTAACCCTGGAGCGGTTGACCACGAGATCTAGCCCTTTGACTTCCCACGGACGGGCTTTGACCAGTGGACCTCTCCACCCGGTTGTGTCAGGTCGGCCCATAGGGACACCCGGGAGCAACATCCGGGCCAAATCCACAGCTACATCCACTCCGTGTAGAACCGACGCGGCAGTTTCCCCCCTCGAGGTGCCGCCGGCGGCGCCGTCCGTGAGGGAGGCCACGCACCGGAGATGCGTGCCGCCTCTTCGGACATGCCACAACACCACCCCGCATGTATGAGGGCCCGGTATGACGCTTCGGTGGCATTGCTACCCACCAGGGCCCCCGTCCCGCCTAACCCTGGAGCGGTTGACCACGAGATCTAGCCCTTTGACTTCCCACGGACGGGCTTTGACCAGTGGAGCTCTCCACCCGGTTGTGTCAGGTCGGACCATAGGGACACCCGGGAGCAACATCCGGGCCAAAACCACAGCTACATCAACTCCGTGTAGAACCGACGCGGTAGTTTCCCCCCTCGAGGTGCCGCCGACGGCGCCGTCCGTGAGGGAAGCCACGCACCGGAGACGCGTGCCGCCTCTTCGGACATGCCACAACACCACCCCGCATGTATGAGGGCCCGGTACGACGCTCCGGTGGCATTGCTACCACCTAGGGCCCCCGTCCCGCCTAACCCTGGAGCGGTTGACCACGAGATCTAGCCCTTTGACTTCCCACGGACGGGCTTTGAACAGTGGACCTCTCCACCCGGTTGTGTCAGGTCGGCCCATAGGGACACCCGGGAGCAACATCCGGGCCAAAACCACAGCTACATCCACTCCGTGTAGAACAGACGCGGCAGTTTCCCCCCTCGAGGTGCCGCCGGCGGCGCCGTCCGTGAGGGAGGCCACGCACCGGAGACGCGTGCCGCCTCTTCGGACATGCCACAACACCACCCCGCATGTATGAGGGCCCGGTACGACGCTCCGGTGGCATTGCTAACCCCCAGGGCCCCTGTCCCGCCTAACCCTGGAGCGGTTGACCACGAGATCTAGCCCTTTGACTTCCCACGGACGGGCTTTGACCAGTGGAGCTCTCCACCCGGTTGTGTCAGGTCGGCCCATAGGGACACCCGGGAGCAACATCCGGGCCAAAACCACAGCTACATCCACTCCGTGTAGAACCGACGCGGCAGTTTCCCCCCTCGAGGTGCCGCCGACGGCGCCGTCCGTGAGGGAGGCCACGCACTGGAGACACGTGCCGCCTCTTCGGACATGCCACAACACCACCCCGCATGTATGAGGGCCCGGTACGACGCTCCGGTGGCATTGCTAACCCCTAGGGCCCCCGTCCCACCTAACCCTGGAGCGGTTGACCACGAGATCTAGCCCTTTGACTTCCCACGGACGGGCTTTGACCAGTGGACCTCTCCACCCGGTTGTGTCAGGTCGGCCCATAGGGACACCCGGGAGCAACATCCGGGCCAAAACCACAGCTACATCAACTCCGTGTAGAACCGACGTGGCAGTTTCCCCCCTCGAGGTGCCGCCGACGGCGCCGTCCGTGTGGGGGGCCACGCACCGGAGACGCGTGCCGCCTCTTCGGACATGCCACAACACCACCCCGCATGTATGAGGGCCCGGTACGACGCTCCGGTGGCATTGCTACCCCCCAGGGCCCCCGTCCCGCCTAACCCTGGAGCGGTTGACCACGAGATCTAGCCCTTTGACTTCCCACGGACGGGCTTTGACCAGTGGAGCTCTCCACCCGGTTGTGTCAGGTCGGCCCGTAGGGACACCCGGGAGCAACATCCGAGCCAAAACCACAGCTACATCCACTCCGTGTAGAACCGACGCGGCAGTTTCCCCCCTCGAGGTGCCGCCGGCGGCACCGTCCGTGAGGGAGGCCACGCACCGGAGACGCGTGCCGCCTCTTCGGACATGCCACAACACCACCCGGTTGTGGTAGGTCATCTGATATATATATATATATATATATATATATATATGAACACTTGGGAGCAAAGTCCCCTTCGTATAGACCCGATGCGGCTGTTCCCCATTCCAGGTGCCGGCTAGCGGTGGCACCGCTCGTGAGGCGGGTCACACCGCTGTGTACAGAATCGAAAAATAATGTATGTATGCTTATTAACACGTACTATATGTAAGTTAGTCAAATAATAATATTTAAGAAAACATAAAATATAAAAAAGAAAATTAAACTAACGAGTGGAGGGGGTGACCGGGAAGTGGATAAGGGAACTATGATAAAAAGATCGATGACGTGGTAAAAAAAGAAAAAAAAACTATGAAAAAAATATAGCTATGAAAAAAAGAAAAAAAGAAAAAAAGAAAAAAGAAAAAAAGAAAAAAAAACTATGCCGACGGCAAAGCCGTCGGCATAGCTGCGGCATAGGGCAGATGGCCGGCGCGCCGCGGATCGGTGATGTGGCATCTATGCCGACGGCAGCCGTCGGCATAAGTGGTGGTCGGTGCGCCTCGGATCGATGACGTGGTTAGGGCATCTATGCCGACGGCCTCCCGCCTCGGCCGTCGGCATAGATCGGACGCTGTTAGACGCACGTCACGGCGGGATCGCCGGGCCCGCAACTATGCCGACGGCCGATATATGCCGACGGCGGCTGTAGGCGTAAGTTTGGGTAAGCCGACGGCCGTTCTGGGCCGACGGGGGCCGTCGGCATAGGTCTGGATAGCCCGACGGCTTTATTACGCCGACGGCCTGGAAATGGTTGTCGGCATAGCGCAGACAAGGCCGACGGGGGCCGTCGGCATAGATATGGCCGTCGGCACAGGGGCCCTGTTTCGGTAGTGCAGGATTTATATGGCCTCTCCGCTTACTAATTAAGACCAACAAAGGTGTTATAATTTACAATCCAATATGATTCAATTCCTTTTCTTTTTTACTTTGTAGGCTGATTGGTGTAGAGCATGTAGGATGTGCTTGGCGAGCTTGAATGCGACCAAACCGTGTTGGATTCGACATCAAACATTTATATCTTACTATGTAGGAGTACTTTGTTATGGTTTCGTTGCAATGCTTGTGGCCAATAAGATGTTTTCTTATACAGATTGTTGGGTGAGATGTTTGTGGACTTTGTACAAGAAATAAGAGAGAGAAGTAAGATTAAACCGCAACTCTGATGGCGGTGGCCAGCTGGGAGGCAAGCCCTCCTAATCCCCCCTCCTCCTCATTTTCCTTTTAAACCTAGATGTTGGTTTCCAATGGTATAACCAGTGCGTACTTCCATTGCTTCCATGCACCTTGACTTCCATTAAGCAATATTTTGCGTCTGCCACTGGGCAGTGTGATGGTCAAACTTTTGAGTGATGCTTGTGGACTTTGGATTGCTTACAGGTTGGTGGAAATTCATTTTTTGAGTGAGCTGATTATTAGGTGTTCGTTGAAATAAAACATATGTATGTGTGACCCTTAGGTGTTCGTTGAAAGTCCCCATACGAGTTGATGTTTCAGATTTTAAGTAGTGTGTGTTCTTTAATGGACCAATTCATGGCTTTCATCTTTCATGTGTGTGTCTTCAAGTTTTGTAGGCAGTCACCACACGTAACTAGCCAAGCCCCTGATGGCCCGATCATGCTCGCGGTTGGCTATTTTAAAATGTTTCTCTTTTATCTGTTGTGTGCTCATTGAACTATGGTGATTATGCTTGTCAGTCCGTTATCAAGGTGAGTTGAGGTAGATAGCACGGGCTGATATTGAAAAAGAAAATGTCATAGTGATGGTAAGCAAAATATTACGATTTAATTAGTGAAGGACTATAGAGAGTAAGAGGTCTTGATGAGATGCTTACATGACGTGAATAATTAATTTGAGGTGTATCATGGGCCCTGCTTCATTATTCAGTTATGTCGCTTGTATTCGTGGATCAATTGCTGGACATATAAAGTTCAATTTTCACAGATAGCAAAAGCTGCAAAACTAGGTGTGCTGAATTTTGTTCAAAGTGCAACCTTCTACTTTCATGCGGGAGCATATGAGCTCGGGTGCAGAATGGACTTTTCGCCTAGAATGATACAATTGTTGTATTTTTGTTGACTCACTCTGCTTGATCATGTTACTGATTATTATTGTTCTCCCGTTGCAACGCACGGGCATGTTTGCTATTATTTTTTTTAATTTTTTTTAATAATAAAGCACGGATTGGGTCTCTGGATTCACCGTCGCGGCGTTTTTGCAAAAACAACCTTATGTTTTTTGATATTGAACCCGCAATCCATGATTAATCTGGGAAGAAAAAACGGTTCGCTAGAAAAAATACATGTACGCTTCGACCTCCTCTCCTCGACCCTGCCCTTGTGCCCAGGCCGAGCCAAATCCCAGTAACCGCCGCCACACCACTTGCCGACATGGCCGACCTCAACCTGCCCGCTGCCGTGGTCGCACCTCTGCCCGCTCGCCGCCCCCTCTGCGGCGCTCGAGTGCAGCTTCGGATCAGGTCAACGCGGCGGCTCGAGGGGCTGAGGACGACGTGTCTGCTCGGTGTAGAACGGCGGCGGCGGGATCCAGCGGGCGCAGGAGAAGGAGGGATCCGGCGCGGCGACGTGAAGTCCTTGCAGGTGGAGGCGGGCCTCCATGGCTGCCAGGGAGAGCTCCAAGGTCAGTGGGGCTTCGATTTTTTCTGGTAGACAAGAGACAGAGGAGGATCCAGGGAGGAGAGGTAGTAGAAGAAGGACGGGGAAGAAGGAAGGGTGCGGCAGGGGTGCAGCAGTGCGAGGGCACTGGTCTCGCGCGTGAGGAGCGCCTCTCCTCGGGAGGATCGGGAGGGAGCGAGTGAAACTCAAATCCACTTCAGAGCAAGGTACTGTTGTAGAACTACGAAGAAGCAAGCTGACCAGATGCACACATACTAGCCGACAACGACGATGAAGCAAGCCAACCAGATGTGCACGAAACTACTACCATACATCATGCCTGATTGAATCCTCGGGTACGTGTTCCATTGGCTAATGGCCCATGATAGCTAGCTAGCAAACATGTAAATTCCCCACGCTTGATTGATTCCTTTCGGACTTTATTAATTCTATACGTTCTTCCCATGATTATCTACGTAATACTAACGGTTGACGTTTCTTTCACGCATACATGGTTTTGCTAGGAGTTTTTCCACTGTTGAGGTTTGAACTCTGAATAACTTAAGGATAAATCTTATAGCAGATCAAAATCATGGTCGACGCAAAAAAAAAATCAGAATCATGGCTGTGCTGATTCCATAGGAGCCTCATGATGGTTTGTGTTCTTTTATTCAAATGAAAAAACCAAGATTATTATTGTAACTGTTACCGTTGTACCAGCAGGATTATCCTAGAAGTTGTGCCAATTTTTCATCAATTGATAACACGGTAAGATAGTGAAATTATTATTGTAACTGTTACAGTTGTACTAGCAGGATTATCCTAGAAGTTGTGCCAATTTTTCATCAATTGATAACACAGTAGGATAGTGAAATTATTATTGCAACTGTTTACAGTTGTACTAGCAGGATTATCCTAGAAGTTGTTTCAATTTTTCATCAATTGATAACACAGTAAGATATTGAATCATCTTTGTAAACTTTTAGATAATTCTCACTTTCTATGCTAAGCTCGAATTTGAAGATACAAGTTACGGTGTGTCTTGAGACAGTCTGACTAAAAAACGAACCTTCAATTTCTGCAATCAGAAGAAAAGTGAGTCATTTTTCAATCAAAAACATAATACTTCTCAGCATAAGCATGATAAAGTGCAGCAACCGACTTGGCTTATTGTTTTGGAAACTGCAACCGGTGCTCTCCTGCTTGGTTCATGCGCCTTTGAAGGTCATTAGACCAGCCAGCATGAGCTCTTTTACCAAAACAAGGTAGTTCATTTGTCTAAAATTGCGACTCAGAAACACCTCAAATAATAAAAAAAAGGGCAACCTGGTGCATGTAGCTCCCGCTTGCGCAGGGTCCAGGGAAGGGTCCGACCACTTTGGGTCTATAGTACGCAGCCTTTCCCTACATTTCTGTAAGAGGCTGTTTCCAGGACTTGAACCCATGACCTCATGGTCACAAGGCAGCAGCTTTACCACTGCGCCAAGGCTCCCCTTCCTTTTAACTCAAATAATAAATAAATAAAATAGGATGAACATTGTAGGTTATGATCTGGCACGGTTGAATCATGAGAACATAGCAAAGTTTCTTGGCGATTGCAGAGAGAGTGACCCATTCTCGAGGATGTTAGTCTTTGAGTACGCATCAAATGGACTCTGTACAAGCGCCTAACTGTAAGTCTATCTCTTCAGTTTCATTACGACAGACTAAATATTTGCATTTTCTGCGTGTCGTAGATTTGATCTCATTTGTTTTCTAACTTTAGATGGGGAAGCGACCCAATTTTCTTGGCTCAAACGAATGAAAATAGCCATCGGCATCGCCCATGGTTTAAGGTATCTGCACACCGAGTCGCAGCCTCCTTTCGCTATATCAGAGACGAACTCCAATTCAGTATAAGTTACAGAAGATTTTACCCCCAGGTACTTCCATGGCTTTTCTGTACAAACTGGACTTTGAAATCCACTTCAGACAATTGCTCGACATAAATTATTCTTATGAGCAGGCTGATGACATCGTCTACCTGCGATGCGACTGGAGAGCTCCAACATGTACGTGGGTGTGGGACCGCAGATCCGCGTCGCCAGCCTACACAAGGTCATGGTCAACGAGCCGACGCGGGGTTCATCGCCCGTCTTCGTCAGGTAAGCACAGCGATCCACTTTTCCTCTTTCTCATCATATCCTTTTTATTGTGATATTGCATTTAAGTCAATCATTTTTTATGATTCTTCCAGTGTTAAGGAAAATGGACCTTTACTATAAATTGCGTGTATAGATATGTAGAGGATGAACTCAACAAGCGGATCTTTCAAGGTTAATTAGCTTTGCACATTTTATTAAATAGATGCAATGGCATAGCACCTTCAATATCATGCTTGCACTCACATGTTGATCAAACAGCACCATGAATGCTGCCCAGAATTACCATGCCTTCACCTTTCGCTATAAGTTTATATGCTGCTACTTTTCAGGTGACTTTTTCATCCGATTTCTACTTCTAAAAATTAGAAAATACCTTCAGATCAAAGCAACGGATTTATAGATTTCTGGGTAGTGGTGCTACTACATCTCCATCCAGCTTACGGTCTTTGGTCACTGATTCTGAGGTACGGTGTTGTTTTACTTTTATGTTAAATCCCATTTAGCTTGGCACCTCCATTTATTGGTTTGGGCTGAGCAAAGACCCCGTCGAGCAGTATGACTATCTGGAAGCATAAATATTCAAATCATTGATGAGATAAATCTTGTGTACCGGTGCTTAGCAGCTAGCGGAATGTGGCTGGTAGTTTTGGTCTGTATGTAGGTAGCTTCCTGATGTGTGTGGATCTGTGTTTATTCACGACCTGAACTTATTTCTGTTTTCTGTTGGCTTCAATTTTAGTAAAGATGGGGGTCGGGCAAAAAACTACACCCTATACATGTAAGTTGACTGAAATAATAAGTAGCTATATTTCTCCGGTTCCTAACATGGTTGTAGACTAGATATTCATGTTGGTTTGTCTTGCTGTAGAACCTGCCCCTATTCATCTGTTACACATTTTGTGTAGCTATTAAGGAAGAAAGTAATGGACATTCACAGTCATAGTCTCCCCATCAGCATTTGATGGCAGGAGCCGCTGCTTTACAGAAGATGGATGTGAAACCAAAATCATATTCTACCAACATTTATTTAGTGCATATTATCATTTAGCAATACGTTGGTTGTGCCTCCCCATGATCAATGGAGATCTTGTGTAGATGTAATGCAGTTTTGTCATGCGTTAAACTTCTCAATTGTTGACCATAGAAAATCTGTGTAGTTCTCATTTTCTACATATGTTTCTGGTTTCAAGGAGAATTCTTACTCCTTTTGGACTTAGCATCTTTAAACATTGTAGATTCCAATCTCTTGCGTATTTACATCAAAGACTGTTTTTCGAATGCTTATCATGTACAGTACTAAACTCCCTGACCCATCCTTATTCTGTCACATGTGTTGTTCCCTTGTCATCACTGAGCTCCAGAAAACACAACTGCAAGGTACAGAAAAGTTGCCACTTGGTTAAAATTTTAGTTAACAGTGTAGACATGTTAATAACACTATATAAATGAATTTGACTACATCCGAACGAACTTATCTTGCTTCCAAGAAGAGTAAAATTATCTTTAATAATTTCCTGGATTTTACTTATATTAATGTTTCTTAACATGTTTGGAACGTCGTTTCCTCCAAAATGCAGCATTTATCTTCCATTTGGAGCATAGGATGCATTTTTTATCGGTTGTTGACTGAAAAAACCCACTTTTATGAGTTATACTTAATTAATTGCCTTCTAGGCAAACCTTCAAATATATACAAGTTCTCTGATAATGTAGTCACGGGAAGATTATATTCTTGGTTTACATTGTAAATGTTTTCATTGACCACAAAATTGACTTTCTTTTTTGTTTCTTTTCAGCTTTCAGGTCCTAAATGAGAAGGTAAGGATGTACTTGGGCAGTATGAGGAGACCCAGTTCCATTATCTCAGAAGCCAGAAGTTTCACCTGCAATAAAAAAAGAAGCCAGAAGTTTCACATTTAATATCTCTGGTTCTAAGATTTGTTTAAGAAAATGGTCATTCTGCTATTAGCACCACGATTATGTGTCAATTGTAGATTATTAATTGCTTAGAACTATTTTTTATGTTTGATTCCTTCGGATCTTATTTATTCCACAACAAAATATTTTTTAGGATTGGTCCGTTTGAGGATCAAACTTCGAACATGTGAATTTATGTGGCATCAAGCTAAGTCTATTGATACATTGCTATCATTTTTTGCTTTGCACAATTAATCCTGTCACTAGAGATGTATGTTAATTCTCTAGCTTTGCTCATGTTATCCTTTAATTTCATCTTAGTTGATAGAATATTGCGCCATGCGTTCACAAATTACATGATCATGTGGGTGGATTGTTTCTCCCGTTTTTGCTATCTTTTGTATCTGCCTAAACTCTTAGTTTAATGACTCAAATGAAACCATGACACAACATAGAGGAACACTATTTGGGGCAGTACAACGTTATAGTGGTCGCTTTGTTGAGAGGTGAGCAAATACATGATGCCAACGGAGCAACTGGGTGGGTGAATCAAGACTAGCTCTCATTTACTTCGATGTCTTGGTGCTCAATTATCTTTTCCGAATGATTATTTGTCCTGCTCTTGCAATTCTCACACTTTAATGTGAGAAAAGATCCCACATGAATCATTCTTTATTCTTTAGCAAGGCTACATGGAGCAACAACACCAGAATTTAGTTATGCATTTGCTTTAGCCAAGAAAACTGAATCCCATGCGACTTTTCAAACATGTGAATTATGGTACGGTTCGTGTTGCAACGTACGGGCAATTAAATACAAAGGGGCAATTATTCGTTACTAGGGAGATAGTGAGATGGGAAAAGGGAAGAGAGACATCGCGTGCAGCTTGTCTTGCAACGACAGTGTCTTCTTTTTCTGAGAGCGTGCGTGTTTGTGTAGGCATGTCCTTATGTTTGGGCCAAGCCCAAATAGTGCAAAAAAAAACAATTACAAATAAAATACAATTAAAAAAATAGAACATTCTTAAAAAACATTTGTTTAAAAGATGTTCCATTTTAGAGAAATGTTCCAATTTAGTAAAAGATTAACTATTCTTAAAGAAGTGTTCCATTTTTTATGTAAACATTAACTTTTATTAAAAGTAAGAAAAAATCCATGTTTAACCTTATCATCAACATTTATTAAAAATGGATTAAAAAATGATGCACAATGGCATATGAAGCAGGGTTTTTCCCAAGCTAACCACACACTTTATTTGTTGCTCAATAATGTTTTGAGGAATACATGCTTTTTTGGCACATGCAGCAGTTTGTGTCCCTTTTTTTGCCCGGTGCAATGTCGAAGCCAGGTGCACTCGGCGACTGCGTTGGCTACCGCTCGGTACTCTGCCTCCTCGCTAGGGTGCGACAACGTGGGTTGTCGTTTGGACGACTACGAGACGAGGGAGGGACCGAGGTAGACGCAATAGCCAGAAGTGAAGCGACATGTATCGGGACATCCAGTCCAATCAGCATCAGAGTAGGCCACCATATCCATGGAAGGAGACGCCGTCAATGTCAGCCCAAGAGACATCGTGCCACGAATATAGCGAAGAATCCGTTTCACGAGGTTCCAGTGGGAGTCACGAGGAGCGTGCATGTGGAGACACACCTGCTGAACAACATACCGCAAGTCTGGTCTGGTGAGCATCAGATACTGGAGAGCACCAACAATGGACCGGTAGAACGGGGCATCCGACACAGGGGAACCATCCAGAGCAGAAAGCTTGGTCATCTTGCGGAGCAGGTCTACTGTGAGCAACCAACCGATTTTGTCGATGCCACTCATCCTGGTCACATGTGTTTGTTGTCTCGGTCTCTCTACGGCCTCAAGCAGGCACCCCGTTCATGGTACCCGCGCATCTTGGCCATGTGTGCTCTGATATCATGTAGAAGACTAGGTTTAGCTAGACTAGGTTTAGCTGTACAACACGCAATGCATTGATCGGGTGCACTAGGCACGTATATATCATGTACAAGAGGGGCGACGACCTCAACTATACAAATACCTAGATGGTGGGCCCACGACACACTATTACAAGCACATATGTATTTAACATAGTCAATGGTGTACGCGGAAGGGACTACACCAGGCAGCAGAGTGGATTAGTTTCGCGAGGAAGGAAGCCTGCAAGTTCCATATCGTCACTGATGATTATTGCTATACCAACTCCCATCGTCAGCAGCTGATTTGACTAGCACCAGTGCTTGCTGTCCTATAAAAACCTGCTCCCCCTCCGGTGCACATCCGTACCGACATATCACTAGCAGGCAGTGGCGGAGCTAGAGCAGAATTCTTGGGGGGGGGGGGGGGGGGGGGCGGAACACAAAATGTGAACATTTGAGGCAGCAAAATGCTATTTTTTCTTCCAGCTAGGCCCTCTACTTAATATTTTCTTCACATAATTGTCCAAAGTTGGGGGGCCACAGCCCCCCCCCCCAAGGAGTACACTAAGCTCCGCCACTGCTAGCAGGCATACCGACGGATTTGGAGCAGCTATCATCTTTAGCGGCCATGGTCAAGAAAGGAATCCGGTATGTCGTGGTCAGTGCACTCTTCTCTAAACCTCCATTTTCTTTCTCTTGTTGGCTCGATTGAGAACCGATGTCCACGCCGTGTGGTCTCGCCGCAGGTGGATGCCTTCACGGCCCAGTCGTTCAAGGGCAACCCGGCGGCGGTGTGCTTCCTGGAGGACGACGCGGCCGCCCCTGCGGGGGACGGGCGGTGGATGCAGACCGTCGCCGTCGAGTTCAACCTCTCCCAAACGGCCTTCTTCTCCCGTAACTCGTCCTATGCGGCCGATAGTTCTTTTAATAAATTATATACGAGTATGTAGTGGCAGAGCTAATTTGTTAGGGGGCAAAGGCTAATTTCCCTCATCTAAGACCTCCCAAAAATAAATTCTTCATTAATTGGTTCAAACCGGGGGAGGGGGGCATTGGCCCCCTCATCTAAGTAGCTCGACCTCTACTACTATGTTGGTATATTGACACCCTTACCTAAAGACTCCTTCTGTAATGACCTTCTTTTCCTCAACAAAAATAACCCAGGCGAGGAGTGCCTAGATAACCACTAGTACAGCGGCAACCACACCCAAAATTATCTTCTTCTTTTTATTCTCTTTCTTCTTCTTGTCATCTGCATACATCCAGATAGTGTTATTCAAAATGAAAACTTTAGATTATAATAACTAGTTGTATTCAATATTTCATTGTGCTACCAGCTTACCTTTTCAAGCGTTTGAGGAGAATGTGCCAAAATTTTGCATTGGCTCGCCGTTGAAAAACTTGCAAAGGTGAAACTAGTAGCTGTACCACGGCAAAGTAGACCTCTGACCTGACCATCTGGTTAAACTACCGGCAGACCACAAATCATCGAGATAGTCTTCACACTCTACATGCATGAACTATGGTACACACTGCGCCAAGCCGTATGCGGTGTACTTGGTGCCATCTACGTTGATCTCCTCGATTGTAGTGGTGAACCTCTCAAACATGTTTGCTGCCATGCTAGCTACAATGGCAATGAGTACAATGATTCTCTTGTCAAATGCCTTGCTTTGCATAGTGGTAGTATCAACCTGTTCCATTGAAATGTTGCCCACTGGCGATATCCACTTGATCATGTCGCCAAAAAATTGAAGTGTGCAAAGATCGGAAATGAGGGTTACTTCCTTTCTCAGCACAAAAGCAAGTTGTGCCTTTCTTTAGCTCCCGTCGTGTCGAATCAATAAATTTGGGTTGAAATAGTAACCTCGAAGATTGTTGCGATCTCCTATACTTGTGGGTCATCAGTATCCAAAGCAGGAGCATTGTGGGTCGATCTTGGAGCACCAAGGGCCTTTTCATAGCTAGCTAGTGATGAGTCTCAGTTCTTGGTTCATCACATGCACATTTGAAATAAATCCATGTTATGGTACCCAAGAGATCAGAATAATAAGATGAAGAGTAGAATATTGTTGAAGTAGATGATTACATCTGGACTGAGGCAAAATCTATCAGGGGAGAGTCGAAGACAAAATATGAGTTGTAAAATTAAACTTATTGATATGTTCTTTTAATAAATTATATACTACTCCCTCTGTCCCATAATGTAGGACAGTTTTTGACACTAGTGTAGTGTCAAAAAAGTCTTACATTACGAGACAAAGGGAGTAGTTTTCTCTAAAGCCTAGAGTTCAGAACCTTGACTCCGTTTTCACTATAGCTGTATTTTATACCCGGGTAAATGCTGGCAATAACTCTAACTGTCTTAAGATAGCGATTTTTTGTCTAGTGTCTTCCTATGCACTAGGTTATTTGGACCATATTTATTTTGGTCTCATTTCTGAAAGACACCGTTTCATCTGCCAAGTTAGTAAGCTCCTAAGAATTGAAGCCCTGAGAGAGCTCGAGTGTTTTTTTCAAATGGATCCCATTTGTTAGAGAAAAAAAATCATTCATGAATATATTAAAAGTTCATGAATATTTTACGCTTGTGAACATTTTTCAATTCGCTACCTTTATTTCAAAATTATGAACTTTTTTGAAACTTATTTTTTAAAATTATGGGTTTTTATTTTTTTAATCAAGATTTTTAATATGTGTGAACATCTTATGATTTACTGAACTTTTTTAGATAGAAAAAGGTAGCTACCTTTTAAGAGCTAGAGTGTGGAGCGAGCGGAAAAAACTAAGCGAGCGATTGGAGCAGGGAGGCAAGTTGAGCGAGTTAGAGCTTAGTGGACAGCCCCATGTGATGTTATAGCAACAATTGCACGGTTTTAGCATGGAATGGCAGCTTCTAAGGTGATTAAGAAATAAGCCCCCGAGGCCCGAGGGGCCCACACAACAACCACCGGCTGACACCGAGGCCAGAACATGTAACCACAACCGCACAACGATGAACTTCACTCTTCTCTTAGAGCAAATACTGTCTCTAACAACTATCCATCATGATATACAAATGATAAAAATATCACTAGAACATAATTAAAGTAGATAAAACCAAAACGAAACAACCGTCCACAATAACCTGCTAGAGAAAAATAAACATCTCATCAATGAAAAAGGCGCAGCGAAGCGCGCGTTAGCCTCTAGTTCCATCTAATCCCCCATGGCTATTACAGGGTGGAACAACTCCATTTCTCCTCGCAAAAAGAAAAAAGAAAAGAAAAAGAAAAAAAAGAACAACTCCATTTCAGTTGGTTGCGGTTCCTCCAATCAAAGCGGTGTTAGTTAGTTGGACAGTGATTGATTTGTTTGGCTCACCAACCCCCCCTCACCTAACACTCCAAAAAAACAAAACCGATTCTAGGTGCAATACAATATCTATCTACTACTCCACTGTACTACGCGATATGTTTTGGAGGAAAAGGGGTCTGCCTTCTTTGGTAGCATCTTCTTCCCCTCATGGATCGATGATGGATACGTGTGGCCGGCACCAACTATGATGTTCAGTTGGAGCCCCTCACCTCACTCTCTCACTGGAGCAAAACAAAGAGAATTGCATCATCAAGCATGCATACAGGGAGAAAATACACAATAATAAAACAAAATACGGTTAGGCCTTGTGTATTTCTTTACTCAACTAGAATGTGATTGTATACTGAGAAAAAGAACAAGAGGAGGTAGGTCGCAACGGATGGTGGGACCCGGTCGCCGAACAAGGTGTTGAAAGTGCGGAAGAGAAGACGGGGAAAGGTTCAGCCCAGCCGCTTTGCTGACCCGACCCTCTTGTTTCTGTTTGGGTTCGACCGACGCCGCCTCTGTTTTTTGCGGCTAAAAGGAGCAGTATCATCGGCTAGAAAGCAAGCAAGATGGCACGGAGATTTCTGCCTCTCCTCCCGCAGACGTCGCCTCCTTGAACCAGACACGCCACCAGGCAGCAGGAAACAGAGGCAGGAGAAGGCTCTCCTCCTTGTAGCAGGCGTCGGTTCTATTCTATCAGCAAGCAGTTCAGGTTAGTACCTTATTTTCTCTTGATTTTCTTCTGGAAGCATCATCGCGATTCACATGTTCTTCCAAGAATTGGAACTTAGATACGTACTAGGTTCTTCTTTCTTGGTGTCCATTTAGCTGAGACTGCCTGCGGATTGGATAGTGCATGCGCGGGCTGAAATGAACTAGGGTTTGGTCAGCTCGCAGCTCTTCCGTGGGCAACTCTGATTCTGTATCACTTGCTCTTTTGGGCGGCAATCAGTTCTTCTGTACCATAGAACGAATGGAGTGAATTCTCAAGCGCCTGATCGATTGATTTCCTTTGTCCGCATCAGGTTGGCAGGGCGCAAGAAAATTGGGGATTTTCCCCTGTGCAGTCAGGGTTCTCCATTTGTGTTCTCCTCACCACAACAGAACCAAGAAGATTGGAGACGGGCATGCGCCGGGTTCGAGTCTCGTCCCACCACTCTCCGGTTCACAAGCTGGGCGATTCGCACATGAAGCTGACGCCCAAGTTCCGGCTCGCCGCCGGCACCACCTCATCACCGTCCTCCTCCGAGCTGGAGCAACCTCAACCTCCATGGGAGACGCCCCTCATCCCGGGCCTCCCGGACGACGCGGCGCTCAACTGCCTGCTCCGGCTGCCCGTGGAGGCCCACGGCGCCTGCAGGCTCGTGTGCCGCCGCTGGCGCCACCTCCTGGCCGACAAGGCGCGCTTCTTCACGCAGCGGAGGGCCATGGGCCTCCGCTCGCCGTGGCTCTTCACGCTCGCCTTCCACCGCTGCACGGGCAAGATACAGTGGAAGGTGCTGGACCTCGACCGCCTCGCCTGGCACGCCATCCCCGGCATGCCCTGCCGGGACCGGGCCTGCCCCCGCGGCTTCGGCTGCATCGCCGTCCCGGGCGACGCCGGCGCCCAGCTGCTCGTCTGCGGCGGGCTCGTCTCCGACATGGACTGCCCGCTGCACCTCGTGCTCAGGTACGACGTCTGCAGGAACCGCTGGGCCGTCGTGGCCCGGATGCTCTCGGCGCGGTCCTTCTTCGCCGGCGGCGTCATCGACGGCCGGGTGTACGTCGCCGGGGGCTACAGCACGGACCAGTTCGAACTTAACTCAGCCGAGGTTCTCGACCCGGTGAACGGTGTCTGGCAGCCAATCGCCAGCATGGGCGCCAACATGGCCTCCTCGGACTCCGCCGTGATCGGCGGCAGGCTCTACGTCACCGAAGGCTGCGCGTGGCCCTTCTTCTCGTCGCCGAGAGGGCAGGTGTACGACCCCAGGGCCGACCGCTGGGAGGCGATGCCGGCCGGGATGCGCGAGGGGTGGACGGGGCAGAGCGTGGTCATCGACGGCCGCCTGTTCGTCATCTCGGAGTACGAGAGGATGAAGGTGAAGGTGTACGATCCGGAGGCGGATTCCTGGGATCCTGTCGACGGGCCTCCCATGCCCGAGCGGATCATGAAGCCTCTGTCCGTGAGCTGCCTGGAGAGTAAGATCGTCGTCGTCGGCCGAGGCCTCCAGGTGGTGATCGGCCATGTCAAGAAGCAATCCGGCGGCAACGGCGGTTCTTGTGATTACTTGGTTCGTTGGCAGGATGTGGAGGTTCCCAGGGCGTTCAGCGATCTCACGCCTTCAAGCAGTCAGATTCTGCATGCTTAACTCTTCTGCCTCTAAAAATAAAAGCTCTCATTCCTGCTGTCATCTTGTATAATCTGCAAGTGATATGTATCAGTAAAGAAACAATTGGAGACTGTACTAGTAAATTTGTAACTTTTGTATTCAGCCTCCATTTGTGCCAGATGATTGGACGAAAAACTGAAATCCTCATCTACCTACCTACCTACCTACTGGAGGACTAGTCGAGGAACGTGTAGGCACTGCCCACCGCAAACGCTAGTCCACAACAGCAGAAGAATCCAACTCAAATGCCCTCCAGTCTTGTGGCCAGCATCAATCCACCAGCTGAAACTTGACATTGAAAATAGGCAAGTGAAACCAATTTCAGACATGGTTTTCAGCTGCTGCTGCTGCTAAAAAATCCTGAATTTTTCCCTTGTGAAAAGGAGTTGCGGAGATCGAAACAGCACCCGCCAATGGAGGCGCTCTACCTGCTGGCATCCCTGGCCACCACCCTCCTCACCTCCGCCGTGCTCTCCCTGCTCCTCCTCCTCCGCCTCCCCTTCGCCCGCCGTCCCGCCCCCGGCGGCGCCGGCGCCGGCGCCGCGCGGCTCTACGAGGGCCGCGTCCGGCACTCGCGCCGGCGCCCGGCGGGGCACGCCTTCGAGTACGCCGTGCGCTACGCCCTCGTGGACCTCGACCTCCTCCCCCTCCCCGGCCACCTCTCCGCCGCCGAAGCCCGCAGCATCGCCTCCACTTCCGGCCCCGTGTAAGGCCCTGACGACCTGTGATGCATTTCTCAACTCTCTGACACATTTCGTAAAACAAATTTCACACCACTTCTTGTACTCTTATGGCAAAATCACATTGCTTGTTGTATGTAAAACATATTTGTATTGCAAAAGCATAACTAGGATTTTTTTTTGTGCGTAAATTTTCGTCATTTGCACTGTGGTGAGCCGGTTCTTTGTTTGATGAAGGCGTCTCCTGACGGTACCCAAGAGCGTGGGGTACGAACAGAACCCACTCAGCGTCTACTACTGCTATGACGCAGCAGCCCAAGAACAAGATGAAGGCCTCAAGATGTGCATTGCTGAAGTGAGGCCTCTCCTCTCATCTGTGTTGGATTCATCATGTTGATTGTTTTTTAGTTAGTTCATTACTCTTTTTTTGTGAGGGCCATTACATTGTTGACTGTCTGACATTTTACTGTCGGTTTCAGGTCACAAATACTCCCTGGGGGGAGAAGGTGATGTTTACCTTCCAACCGGGTTCCGATCTCGTTGCAAAACCTTTACATGTCAGCCCCTTCATGGTATGGTTCTGATCTTATGGAATATACATGGAGGTTTTCATTTAGACAAATGTGGGCGTGATGAACCGTGAATTTTTTAGGCAAAAATATATAAAAAGTTGTGAATTTCTGTTTGCTCCTTTCTCAAATGAAACATTTTTGGCTATATCCTGTTGCATACGGTGCTCATTGCATAATATTTTTTTGATGGCTGACACCTAATAGTATTTACTATCTAAATTGTCTACTTGGTCTAGTTTCTGTTAATTTGGACTTGTTATATCTGATCCACTACCATTTGTCCATTACATAATCTTAGTGGCTTTCCTTTTTGTTGCATGACCTCTAGGATATGCTTGGCAATTGGAGTATTCGTGCTGATGCCCCAGGCAATAATCTATACGTTGCTATTGCGGTTCAGCATCCTACACTTGGGAGCTATTTTACTGCAGCATTGAATGCCAAGTTAGTTGGTCAGACGTCAGACTCGGTTAAGCTAGCAACATTCTTCTGGCTGATGCCTCATAAGGTTGCTGCAGGGATATACTGGGAGGTAACTTTCCTATGTTCAATGCTCCTGTTCTGGTATCATGCTTATATTTATGGTTACATTCTCATATGTAACGCTATCCTCATAGACAGTCCTTTAGATATTTTTGGATCAACTTGTTGGTTACATTTCTTTCCTATGTTGATCATTTGATTCTTGAATTATCTTTCTTGGTTGACCAACTGGACTAATATGTATAGATAATAGAGATTAGTGAAGAGTTTTCTTTTGATCTGTGACGTCTCTGGCATTAAAATATACAGAAAAAGCTTCAAAGTTTTTTAGGAGTATATGCCAATTTTCACCCCATAGTTGAGACCTTATGACAGCTGCTATCCCATTTACATAATCTTGCCGTATTTTATCCCTTACTTCAGACTTTTTGACAGCTTTTACGCCATTTTGTTATTTACCCGAACTTGACAAGGGGAGCCTTAGTATGGCATGGCAGCTAATTGGCTGGACAACTCGGATATGTATTCGTTCTAGATGTAACGAATTATGTTAAGTCTCATTGGATAATAGTGTCAATTTTTGTCAAATTGGTGCTGCTAGCCATGTCGTGCTGCCCCTGCACCATGTCAAATATTGCCCCTAATGAATAACATGTCTGAGTTGTCCACCAAGTCAGCTGCGACATCATCCGGACATATGGGTCCATGCTTGTCAATCTGGAGAAAATAATAAAGTAGGGTAAATGCCATCACGTGGTCACAACTACGGGTAAAGTGTGGCATGATCTTTTAAATGGGGTAAAAGCCGTCACAACTCAAGGGCTCAAAATCAAGGGTAAAATGTGGAATGTGCTATTTTTAGGATCTCTATATTGGATTTTTGTTTAAACATTATGTTTTTTTACAAAATGCAGCAGCGCTGCTTTTCATTGCCATTAAGTTAGGGGAAAAGTACACAAGGTTAGTAGTACATTGTGCAAATGGAAAGTAAAGAAGAAAAGCTGTACATGAACTAGCAGACTAAACTAAAGGTGGGGAAACTATGGTTGTTCCATCAAAACACGTCTTAGCTCTGGCGCCGGGATTGATTTATGGGAGAAAACCGAAACATTAGTGCTGTAGCGACAGTTTGGCCCCCTTCAGGCCAGACACTTTCTATTCGTCTATCTCATCAGAGAGAAGCTGCGACAGCACAGTCAGTGGACTTGGCTTCATTGCAGAAGTCCATGTTGGGATTATTTTTCTCCGGTCATCTGCGTGCAATCCATTATTAGTTGTCTTTTATGACAGGATGAGTCAACTTAAAATCACAAAATTGACATGATGTGTGCATTTCAAACACAGAATTCAGTGACATGAACTGTTAAAAGTTCAGAAGACTGTTCTTCTGGAAATCGTACTAAGCACGTAAGCATTGCTCAAGAAATAGCTGATGTTGGAAATTGCTATTGTTACAAAAGTTCAACTAAACATCCTGACTGTGTTATCAGTTTTATCGCGAAATTAAATTGGGGGCAGGGAGCTCCTTAAAAGGAGGTTCAAGTAAACATTGGTATTTCATGTCTTCCGTCTCGGATTTTGATGTTGCAGGGCACATGATATCTTTAATACTTGAGCTAGAACTATGATCAAATAACTGGCAGTTGTAAATTTGAAACGACTACTACTCGACACCAAGATGGTCCAAGTAATTTGGCAGATGCACCCTTGAAGAGTATGCTGGTTGTTGCTTGGAGCATCATAAATCTAGATAGTTCTGACTGTCACTAAAATTAGGAGATAGCATGTTTCATATCCTGAACAAACATTTTTCTCTATGTTTCACAGTGCATTTTGCGTGTATACATGCATTTGCGGCCCTTGATCTTAAGTAGGGTTAGAATGAATTGTCTATTCAGCATAGCTTTGAATCATCTCTTTAAAATGCTTCAGTCAGTCGATTGTTACTGGACATAGTTTACGCCTTTTGAGGTTAAGCAAGCTCATGTAATCTTTGTTGGTGTTTTCTGCTCCTCTTCAGGCCTTCAGGCTTTGGTTGAAGAATGTGAGATTCCTAGACCATCCGAGGTACCTGAGCGGGAGCTACAGGTCCGAAGCTCTGAAGCGCGACCTTGAGATCCGTTCCTCCTGCAGCTTCCTGCATCAGAAACCGAGAGAGAGCATTGGAAGAAGCGGCACAGCAACGACCAATGAAACAGCAGAGAACTCAAACCATCAGAATTACAAAGATGGCGGAGGGAGCATCGGGGCGAGGTGGTGCGTCTGGAGGGATGCTCAATGGCCATGGTGCTGATGGTAACACCAACAGGGAGAAATCATTTATAGTAGATGAGATTATTTTTTGAAATGCTCCAAGTGTATGATTGAATCAAAGCTATTTTGTTTTCTGGGGTATCTGAGATCAATGGAAAGACACATTGTTTTTATCTTTCCATATTTATGTGTCAGGATTTTTAGTAGTGATTTCCTCCCTACATTTTGGTGTGTGTGATCTTTGCTCTCCCCCAGATGACAAATTTACTCGATAGCAAGTTCAAAGATATCGAGATGCAAGGTATAGCACAAACTGAAGAAACAGGGATTGCTTGCACAAACAAAATCTCTGCAGATCATCGCCTGTCCTTATTTTGAATTACATAAACAGGAATAATAGTTACATGCTTTTTTTAACAAAGAAAATGGTAAATTGTTAGCCCCAAATGCCTGATTCAGATCCACCACTACCCACGGAAGCGTCTGTCGGCTGTGCTGCTATTTGACCTATACTACAGTTTCACTCCAGAGTGAATGGCAACTACACCGCCCACCAGATTTTCATATTCGACCGCCTCAAATCCAGCTTCCTGGATCATCTGAGCAAACTTTTCCTGCAAAGTAAAAGTAGTTTGATCAGCAGAAATGCGGAACATATACAGACACATGAATGCTGAAAAAGATCGTAGTCTTGCATCCTTCAGCTTTATATCTTTTGCTGTGACAGGAACAGGCAATGTCAATACTGTTTCACAAGGTACTAATAGTACTTTCCTAGATATTCAAGAGGTTGACATATGCTAGAAATCACTAAAAAGCAATAAGTTTAGAAGAAAGAAGTCAGCTCAGTAACAGGAAATGCTTTAGAAATGCCGATCTTCACCTGTTTTGGAAATCGACGAATGCTCTCGACCAAGTATTGGTAAGACTGCCTATCACCAGCAACTAGCTCTCCCACAGCCGGAATCACAGAAAATGAATAGATGTCGTAACTGGAGGAAAAAATTTGATAGTGAGCTTCCAAAAGTTCAGAGAGTTAATCGAAACAGTAGAACACAACATTCACATTACTTTCCAAAAAAGCACTGGGAGGATACTTTTTGGGGAAGGATGAGACAACACTATCATTGAAGCAAATAAACAAAAAAGGGTCATTTCTATTTGTACCAAATAAACGACAACAAGAAACATGAGCCTACTTAGGGCAAGTTCAGCCGATGTTTAACACATAGCCACATTGGTTGCTAACAGATTATAACTTTGTTGCAGTGCCTAGTGCAAATGCTGAAAACAAACAGTGCAGTTGCTGACAATTAATTGCAGGACCGGCATCTGCTTGTTTAATTTTAACAGAATGTTCAAGACATTTCTCATACAAATTTATCCTACAATGCTGGCATACTTGACCAAAGAAAACTTACATGTCTTTAAAAACTGGAACATCTACATGACTCAACTCCAAGCATAGGAACCTTCCTCCTTTCTTTAGAACTCTGAAACACACAAACCCATGTGAAACTGATTAGATGCAAAGAACAGAAACTAGTCAGATTTCATAAGACATGCAGCAAATCCTACAGCAAGAAATCTCCTCGAAAACAACATTCAATCCAAACTTGCCAACCACTTGTAAGTTTGAAAAGTCAAAATCAAATACAAATATTGAACAGATGGACACATCTAATTTCCAGCATAGTAGAAACCTCAGGAGATTAAAACTGGGACTGGGGTAAGATCTGTTAGTTGGTTAATGATTTTTACATGGCCCACCTGTAAGCTTCTGATAGAGCTTTCTCGATGTGTGTAACATTTCTGATCCCGAATGCAATAGTATAGCCATCCATAGACCCATCCTCAAAAGAAAGAGCTTCTGCATCTCCCTGTACCCAACTAAGGCACTGCTCTTCATTATAGCCTGAAATAAGAATAAACTGTCAGACAACAGAACAACATTTGGAACTAAGGTGGCATGATGAAATGAGTTTCATGAACCACAACCTTTTTCAGCAGCACGCTTCTTTCCAACTTCTAGCATATTTGGATTAATGTCGCAAACATAAATGTGAGTGTCTTCTTCCATATCAGTAAGAGTACCCTGCGTAGCTCTGTGGCTCACACTCTTAATTCTTTCGACTACACGGAATGCAACATCCCCTGGAGTTGACATAGAAGAAATGGCAGGTACATTATTTCAAATTTCATTACTAGTGATCAAGAGAATTGACAATATATTGGCGCAGAAACTTCTTAGCAGCATAACACGTCAAAAGGAAGCCATTCATAAATGAAAAGATACAGTAGCAACAGGAAACACATAATTCTTATGTTAGGGAAAGGATGGACATGGGAGCAATGCTGAGGAATCAGTACGAAGTTTGTGTAAGGTAAGCCATCCCAGAACATGCCATTTGGGAGAGCCACCGAAGCAAGACATCCGATTCCACTAAATTCGTTTGTGACAGTCTATGTTGTCCTAATTGCGTCAATCTGATGATTCCCATCTTATATTCTGAATGATGGTATAGTGCTAGAAGGACACCCCTGTTAACTAACTAGGAGTATTATTTTACCTGTCCCACCGGCCACGTCGAGGTGCTTCATCCCAGGAAAAGGATTCAGCTTGGAGATCAGCCTGGAAAAGAGGTCACAAGAATCCGATAAGAACAAGGAATCCCCGTATATTACGAAGTAATGGACTGAGCTCCACTAGCTAACCTGTCCTTCCAGAGCCTGTGCAGGCCAGCGCTCATGAGGTCATTCATGATGTCGTAGCTGGAGGCGACGCTGCTGAAGACGTTGCCGACCAGCTTGCTCTTCTCGTCCTCGCGCACCTGCTTGAATCCTGACGAGGAACGAGGCAGTGAGCGGCAAGCAGGCCACGAGAGAGCGGGCGACGAGGGGAGAGGGGGCGCGTACCGAAGCTGGTGGCGTGGGAGTGGAGGAAGGCCGATTGGCTGGCGGTGGCGGCCGCCGGCAGGAGGTGGCCGTGGCGGCGGCGGAGGCTGGAGGACGCCAGCCTCGCGGCGGCCGTTCGCAGAGCCATGCCCTTCCTTCCTCGGCGGGGCGAGATGACCGGAGTAGCAGATAGCCGTCGGCGGGGGGAGAAGGGAGCACGGGCAGCGACGGCGGTGCGTGCGGAGATGCGAGCGACACGGCGACAAGGGAGAGAGAGAGAGGGGGGGCCTGTGTTGTTCTCTCGGCTTGTTGGGCCGCGTTTTCTTTTTCTGTGGACTTGTTGGGCTGCGTCGCTTTCCGCAAGCCTTTGTCGGCCTTGCAGTCGCGGGCCGCATCTCCCCTCGTGCCGCCCAAGGCCCAAGCGGTGTAGCACACGGAATCTCGAGGATTCCTAAACCGAGGAGTAAAAAAAAACAGCAAGAATCGCCTAGCGAAAATCCTTGCGGCTCGGGTTCCGGCGGCCGCCGCCGCGATGAAGCTCGTCCACCGCAACCTCACCCGCAACGGGCCCGGCTCCGCCAAGGTCCCCCCCCCCCCCCCCCCCCCGTCCCCTCCCTCTCGTCGCGCTCTGTTTGAGGAGCGGCCCGGGCTGGCCCCTGGTGGGATTCTTTGGGCGTGGCTGCTGACTAGGTCGCTCCTGTGTTGGTGTTGCGCAGCTGCTGCCGGAGGAGGAGGACGACCTGTGGCACGCGTACAATCTCATCGCCGTCGGGGACAGCCTCCAGGCCGTCACTGTCCGGTGGGTTCTCCTTTTGCATCGTGGTGCTTGTTTTACTTTTTGGTTCAGCTCATGTGCTCTGTGCTAGTGGTTAGTAACCGAGTCCTCTGGTGGATGCTTCAGCCGCCATATATAATTTGCTCTCCCCGGTTTAGCACTTTCTGATTGCTAGTTTTGAAGTACTCTTATGGATCTCGGTTGACCATTGCAATTGCAAGCAGAGTTATAGTAGGTTCCTGCATGGGAGGCATGGTTTGCCAGGTGAAGAAAAAGAAAAATAAGGTCGAGCTGGCTATGATGGGTATTTCTCAGCTCTTGACTGTGGTTCTTGGGGGATTGTAGACCATTCATGTGATAAGTGATTTTCTCCTCCATAGTAGTATAGTTGTTGATAAGTTCAAGCCTATGTCTAAGGGCCTTCCAGTTGTCCAGTATGGTAACTCACAGTCCTCTTGAAAGTGATCATCTTCTTCTGTTTGTTTCCAGGAAAGTTCTCAGGGATTCTGCTTCTGGAGGGCGTGATGCGGAGCGCGTGAAGCTAAAGTTGGAAATTGTAGTTGAGGTGATATCGTCTGTCTATCTGCTTTGAGTTGCTTTGTTCTGTGGTTCTAGCTGTAACCATTTTGGTTTCCAACATTAGGCATCATCATCATTATGACCGTGTACTTTATGACGTCACAGATGGAAAATTGTAGGGAATTAGCTTACTGGCTCTGGCTGCAAAGGCTTAGAGTTATTACCGATTCTAGAACATACCTGTCGGATATGTACTGAAAAGGCTCAAATAATCTGTGAGCTGAAAATTAGAGAAGGGATTAAATTGTGTACGCCTTCTATGCATGTTGCTGCCACTGCGTTAGAATAATAACGTACCGCTTTCCTTGCAAAAAAAAACAAAAAATAAACATACAGCTGTATAATGGGCACCTAATGAAGCATCATCACTGAGAACTCGAACATACATTGAGCAGAGGTAACAAGGCACCATGCCTAGGAATTAACACCTTACGTCGCTTTTCTTTGTTTTGTTTATTATTCTTTCCATTGCTACAAAAATCAAAATTATATGTTTTTCTAATATGATAGTTGACATAATTCTTTATCTTGGGCAGTCTGTAGATTATGACAAAGAGGGTAATGTTTTGCGCGTGCGCGGCAAAAATATTACTGAGAATGATCACGTGAAGATTGGCCAGTTTCATACTTTAGAACTTGAGCTGAAGAGACCTTTTGTTCTACGAAAGGTATGCCCAAAAGTTATTTTAAGCTATTGTACCTGTTTACTCTGGGACTACCATACTGGTTACAATTGATGATAAGTGGCTTAAAACTTGTAATCAGTTTAAATTTTGGAAATGGCTTTACAATCTAATTGGTACTCTTTCTATTTGTGTAGGAATATTGGGATTGGTTAGCACTTGATACCATCCAACAAGCATGTGGTATGTGATTTATCTTCAACAGATATTGTAGCCTTTTATCATTAGCTGCTTCACTGCTACTGCTTCCCAAAAAAGACAGCGTTTTAATTGTGTGCATTTAAACCTCTTTAGATCCTACTGCAAGTGCTGATCTAGCAGTTATTCTCATGCAAGAAGGACTTGCCCACTTATTCCTTATTGGGAGAAGGTATGCAGAAACGTTTTTCACTTGCTGAACAACATAATATTTGATTGTCTTCTCTTGAATTGCTTTAAATAATTAGATCCCATGCAAGTCACGCTAAATATATTTACTTCCTAGAATAACCTTACAATATGCTTGTCTGATTCTCTCATGATAAGCATATCTCATCAAGTTACATTGATCTTTGCGCCCCTTTGATGAGCTTCTGTTATCCAATCGATCATTACCTTAAAAATTGACTTCTTTCCCTTGTGTGTGTGTGCTGTTGGTGGGTGGTGGTGGTGGTGGGGGGGGGGGGGGTTAGTATTTCCAGGAACAAATCCAACAACAACAACAAAGCCTTTCAGTCCCATAAGATCTTGAAACCTAGCCATGGTTCTGGCCTATGTTTTCAAAGCGGTAAAGCGAAGCGAGGCGCTGGGGGGGCGCCTCACTGCTTAAGCGCTAAAGCGTAAAGCGAGGCGACGCTTTAGACAGACTCTGAACCTGATGGGCAGTAGAATAAAGTACCATTTAGTGTGACATACATACATTGATTCTAATCCACTAGTGAGCACATATATTCTAATCCATCCACTAAGCAGTAAGCAACTACCAACTACTATAAGAGAGGCAGTAGCAGCACCTAACAGCAGATGAGCTGTGCATAGCATAACACATAACAGAGCAGGAAAGGCATGACAAGCTGGTGCAGACCTGAGCATGGTTGAAAGAGCAAAGGGAGGGGAAGGGGGAGAAGAGAGGGCAGGAGCCATACATTGTGGTTGCGCAAGAGGAGGGGGGGGGGGGGGGGGGGGGAGGAGCTACAGACGGAGAGGAGAGGGAGGAGCTGTGGCCGGAGAGGAGGAAGCTGGTGCAGATCTGAGGAAGTTGCTGCCAGAGGAGAGAGGAAAGAGCTGAAAGCCTGGAGATTTGCATGCTCTGATTTTGGTTCTCTCTCTTTCTTTCCTCTACTATAACTGTTTCACATGTGAGCCCAGTTTTCCCACTCCTGTGTTCCTGCCCAGCCCTTTTCCCCGCCAGAGATCTCTGTTCCCCTGCCTGGCAAGTCTAAGGCGTCCTATTTTCCCTAAGGCGCCAATCAAGACGCCTAAGCGGGCGCTTCAAACGCTTTAATGTCTAAGGCGGACGCCTTAGACACATGTCTAAAGCAAGTTGGACGCTTTGAGCCTGGAGGGCGCTCTAACGCTTAAGCGTCGCTTAAGCGACGCTTTAGGGACGCTTTACAAACAGAGGTTCTGGCACGTGGATTGCTAACTTCCACGCACCCCTGTCATGGCTAGTTCTTTGGTGATATTACAGTCCTTCAGATCTCTCTTCAAGGACTCCTCCCATGTCTAGTTTCGTCTACCCCGACCTCTCTTGACATTATCAACACGTTTATCCTTCCGCTATGCGCCAGCGCTTCTGGAGGCCTAGGTTGCATATGCCCAAACCATCTCAGACGGTATTGGACAAGAGTCCATGTAACTATTAAATATGTAATGGGAACGAATAATTGCTTGTGATGGTACTGATTTTGAACTAGAATGTCAAATGGTGCTAACACCAAACCTAAGTTTCATGAGTATTTTCATTCAGTATTCATGCACCCTGTGCAGTTACGCAGGAACAATAGATTTGTTTATGTCTCCCCTAAATATGAACATCCAGTAGTCATATAGATTCTGACACGTTCTTATTATTGCTTCTCTAGTTGTTGATTGGCTTGAGTTGTTTCTGCCTTTTCATTCAACTTACTAGCCATGACTGTTTTAAACAGCATAACAGCAACAAGGTCACGTATTGAAACATCGATACCTAGGAAACATGGACCTGCCATTGCTGGTTACGAATCGGTATGTTAACTATTTTAAGATAATGTGAATTTTCTTTGTCTTATCTATGTGCTACTAAGTTGGCAGCCTTTTGTTCCTCTGCAGGCTCTCAAGAAGTTCTTTGAGCATGTTTTGCAAGTAAGCAAATAATAATCTGTACAAAGTTCACAAGAAATGAGAATGTTTATCAATATTTTTTTTGTAACACATTACATTGCTTGTCTGCAGGCTTTGCTGAAGCACATTGATTTCGAAGTGGTCCAATGTGTTGTAATTGCAAGCCCAGGTTTTACTAAGGTAATCACATACCTTGAGGAAAAAACTTTATTATTATAATACTTTCTTTATAAGGGTCATCAGTTTGTGAAAACATCTTAAACAATGTTTTCTCAAGAATGATAAATGTACCTGTCATGTGATGTTAAATCAGTTTCTAAGTCGATCTTGATAGGCATATTAGAAACCAGTCAGTTAATGTTTAATAAACCATGCTTCATAAAAAAGGTCTCGGGCTTATATGTTGCTCTGGTCACATAATATGTCAGCACTGGTTCATTGTTTATAAGGCGGTAACGCGACCTAAGGCGAGCACCGACTGCCCTGACTCCTATAAGCTCCTAAAGCTGGCATAATTGTAAGGCGCTGCCAGGTCGCCTTGCTGCCGAAGCATCACCTAAACATCCAAGGCGGTGCGCCTTATAAAAAATATGTTCTGCAGCTATATTCCATGTCCCGAGGGACTACCCAAAGCCTGATGTTTCCATTCCTTTATTTCGTTACCAACTTGAGTGTGTAGTACTGTACTAACATATGGTTTACCATCACTCATTGTCCTGTTTTAATGGGTAACTAGGGAGTTTGCTGAGCACATACAGCTTCAATTTTATGTACCAGTGTAATATGGTCAAATTTTCATGGTTTTGGCTGCACCTGGCAATGTAGTCAATTGCTTCATTGCATGTTACTTTGGCCATCTACACTTGTTTCCAACTTGAAACATGTGCTGCTGTCTACTTCCATTTTGGTCCATCTATTGCTACTTGCTTAAGTTAAACCCTCCATATCTTCATGAAAATAATATCAATTCCTAGTCTCTTTTCTTCTCTTTTTATCTTAATTACAGGATCAGTTTCGTGATTACATGCATCTTGAAGCTGCACGGCGAGACTTGAGAGTAATAATTGAGAACAAATCACGCATTATTCTTGCACATGCACCTTCAGGCTACAAGTGAGTTCTATATTTTCTCATTCAATAGATTCTGTGTACTCCTCAACCTGTTTTGGCCGTCTATCTTTCCCCTTTTATTTAAGCTAGAACAGGGTAATACTTGGAGATTTAGGTTCTGCTTCTAAAATTCTGAATAATCTGCTGGAAACTTGCTTGATGTGGTACTACTAACATGTCTATCCGGCTGTACAAGTGGTTCATTTGCCTGTGACCAGTTGTATGGTCATTCTGTAATACTCTAATTCTCTACTGAGCTATATATTTGCTAAATGAGTGGTTGGTTTATGTATTTCCTGGTCCTCTATTTTCTCTTTGCTCTCTGTTTTCTTTGATCCTAATGTTGCTGTTGATTATTGGTTATTTGGTATAGGCATAGTTTGAAGGAAGTTTTGGACACCCCAGGTGTGATGTCACTGATAAAAGATACAAAAGCGGCACAGGAGGTAAGTCTGATTTAGAACTCCCCGTTGTCAATATATCCTGTAGCTTACACGTATGATTCCTCTGAAAAAATTCCATATCTTGATTAACATGCCAGACACTTTCAAAACAGATTCTAAGTGCAGCTGCTCAGATCTTGTCTTGTATTTCTATTGTAATTTGCAGGTGCAGGCTTTGAAGGAGTTCTTTGCTATGCTTACTAATGTAAGCCTCTTGAAACAAGTGAACTTGTAACTAATGGCTTTTGACATGTTCAGTACTACTATTTAACTTATCTAATATGTTGCTACTGCTTAGATGTTGACCATGTATACATATACATACACACTTGTATTTTAGATCATAAGAACAGTTACAGTATTGATTTTATGTGTTTATGACTTGCAGCCGTTGGTTCTGCTTAGTTCAAGCATATCTGATTAGACTTAAATGTTTGCTGCTTAATTGCAGGACTCAGCCCGAGCGTGTTATGGACCTAAGCACGTTGAGGTCGCACATGAACGTCTTGCAATACAAACTCTTCTGATGACAGATACTTTGTTTCGGTAATTCATGTTTATGGACTTGATTATACTGTTATTTCTTGTGCATATGTTCTGTTTGAAAAATGTGGTTGGTTTGGTATTAGAACAAGTGGAAAACTACAGCCACAAAAAACTTGACAAAGAAGTCTCAATGCAACAAAACTGTGCAATGTGGCCATTGCGGTAGGTTAGTTAAACTTGCTTGCCTACCTGCTATGGATGAATGGTGTGGCTCACCAGGAAACATTAGATTAATGAAGCAAATTCTGAAATATTGGTTCGGTATATATTAATTTCCACTCCTTATTGTTCATCATGGCATGAACGAGCACTTGATACAAAGAGAATTATTGTAGCAACTGCTACTATGTGTTCTAACTAATGAGTACTGCAAACTTTATTTTGAAAGGTCACGAGCAGAAACTTAGGTCAAGTTATTGATTTATGTAGCCGGCTTTGTTCAGTTGAAATAAGTTTGCAACATGAGCTGGTTGCTGATCACTACTCTTGATTTTGAAGATGCTATTGATTGTGAATCCGTATTAGGCTATTTACACACAGGAATGGAATCGAAAATTTTCTGGAAGGAAAAATAGCAGGCTTCCCTTTGAATAGTTCATTTTGTTAGTCTGGGCATTATCAGTAATTCACTTTTGTTAGTCTGGGCATTAGCAAGGGAGGTTCCCATATTTGATGAGTGGCTTCAAGCCGAATATCTGTATGTACATGCGCTTCCTATGCATCTAATATGACCTGAAAATTGAAACAGAAGTTCATGAGTTGCAATTTGCCTGTACAGTCTTGCTGTTTATTTATTCTCCTTCTGCTTCCCCTTGTAGGAACTCGGACATCGCTAGCAGGATGAAGTATGTGAACTTGGTTGAGTCGGTCAAGAAATATGGTGGTACAGTGCACATATTTTCTTCGATGCATGTCTCCGGCGACCGTGAGTATACTGCCACTATTCACCTTATTCATAATTGCACATTTCACACTACAATCAGTGAAAAATATTGAGATGGAATAAAGTGTCACGCCGTTGGAAATGTTGCCAAGAGAATTAATAATTAACTAAATGTAGTTATAGTTACATGCTACGGCAAAAAGGTTGAAGCAAGAAGGAATTTCTTTATTACAAATCAATTTTTCTTCACAGTTCCTGCGTTCTGAGATTGCATTTTTCTCTCCTGATATGTTTGAACAGAATTGGCACAGTTGACAGGAATAGCAGCTATACTTCGTTTTCCTCTGCCAGATTTGGAGGACATCGAGATGTGATTAGTCCAGACCTCCGGAGCTGCCTAACATTTGTTGTACCAACCTGTTAACTTATAGCTGATCAAGTGTAATAATAATATAACAGTTGGTTCTATTTAGGTAGCAACAGAAAGAAATTCTGATGACATTTTAATATATCCTTGTTGTAAATGGTTAGCTATGCCACATCTATTGGTTATTCTTGACTTAATAATAAGGGCCCTCTCCATTTTTTCCCTTGAGATGTGGATGCTGAGGTACACAGGTCGGCCAGGGCTGCGACTTCTCTAGCTTCATGTCGACATATCTCGCTGTGTAACCACCCTCGTTAAATGTGTGTTCTGTAAACATTTACTGGATAAAGGTTGGTCGTTCTCTGGAAAACTTGTGTCCGCTTTCTGGAAAACTTCGCCGCCTCTACCTGGTAGGAACCGGATCCCTACCAGGGCGTGGCCTTAGGTTGTATGGGTGGAAGGAGGGATGACGTGGAAGAAGGTGTGGTCGCCGGCGGGGCGCCGTCGTTGCGTGCGTGCGTGCGCGAGAGAGAGCGTAGGGGCGGCAGCTATGGTTAGGTCTCCCGACTTCCTAAGGAAGCCGAGCAAATATGATTGCTTTTTGCTTAATTCCAAAACGGGTCCTTACATGAGTTTATATAATCCTCCTAATAAGATAATTGGGCTAAGCCTCTAATAACGATAAGATAAACTGGGCCATAACTAACTGGCTAAGCCCTTAATATGCCGGTCATAACATCTCTCCCCGCCTGTACAAACAGCTTGTCCTCAACGAGCCGGAAGGCTGGGAAGATCAACGGTGACGAGCTGGAAGGCTGGTAAGATCAACGGTCGCCAAACACCTCCGCGTCAATTGGGGCAGGCTGGTCGCCAAGCCCGACGGTGGTGGGTCCTCCTCAATGTAGTTTGTAGCCTCCAGGTAGAAGAGTCGTGGGCAGACGTGGCCCGGTACGTAGGGCTCGTCGGAGTTGAAACACAACCATTGGCAGCGACGCTCGAGTTGCTCGGCCGGGGTGAGCCGGCGGAACGGGCGTGCCGCAGCCGCGGCGATGGGCGCCGCGGAAGCCTGGGCAGGCCGACTCTGCGCGGTAACTTTCGGCCAGGGTGGCGGCCCAGCGGCCCGGGGCGGTGGCGCCTGCTGGATGGCCACCGCGCGACGCTCGAATGCGCGGGCGTAGTACATGGCTGTCTGGAGGTCCTTTGGCCCGCGCATCTCCACGTCCACGCGGATGTGGTCCGGTAGGCCGCCGACGAAGAGCTCAACTCGCTGACGAGCCAAAACGCCAGGGACGTGGCACGCTAGTGCCTGGAAGCGATCGACAAAGTCTTGCACCGAGGTGAGGAACGGAAGACGCCCAAGCTCCGCCAGACGGCTCCTGCGTATAGGCGGACCGAAGCGCAAGAGGCACAAATCGCAGAAGCGCTCCCATGGTGGCATGCCACCCTCATCCTGTTCGAGGGTGTAGTACCACGTCTGCGCGGCTCCTCGGAGATGATACGAGGCGATCTAGGTGCGGTCGGACGCGAGCGTGAGCTGTCCCCTAAAAAATTGGTTGCATTGGTTGAGCCAATTCAGGGGGTCGACGGTGCCGTCATAGGTCACGAACTCCAGCTTGGAGAATCTCGGCGACGTCTGAATGTGGACGACGAGCGGGTGCGCCTCGTCAGCACGGAGCAGCGAGGATGACGGGGCCGAGTAGACGAGCATCAGGGTGCCGCCCTGGAACAGGGGCCCGTCGACACTGGCGAAGGGCTCGGCGGAGCCTGAGGACCCGCCAAACTACATGGCCGGGTGCGTCGCCGGCGGGGCAGCACGTGCGGCCCGACCGAGGCCGTCGTGTAGACCGGCTCAAGGGACCCAGCGAGCCAGGCCGGTAACGGAGACGGTGACGGGGGAAACCGGACCTGGTGGATGGGCATCCCCGGGCCCGTCGTTGGGATGCCCAGGGCCGCGGTCGCCGGTGGCGGCGGCTGCAGCTGTTGCCCATGCTGCATGGTGGAGGCGCCGGGGGTTCGTCGCTGTTGGCGGCTGTCACCGAGGATGACGGCTACCGCGGCGGCGGGGCCGTGGCAAAGGGCACAGGCAGCTGCGGCGCATAGGATCTCCCGAGGAATGTGTAGATGCCCATGACCGCCTGGGTGAGATCCTGGATGGCAGCCGTCATCTCCTCCGGGGTGAAGACGACGGGGACGGGCGCGGCGGAGGTGACCGACTCGACAAGAGCAGGGCGCTAGCCGTGGTGGCCATCGGGACGGTCGTCGCGGTCGGCAGCGGGGGGTCGGGATGGGCGGCAGCGAGGACATGATCGCACCGAAGCTATCTGATACCAAATTGGTAGGTACTGGATCCCTACCAGGGCGTGGTCTCAGATTGTATGGGTGAAAGGAGGGATGACTTGGAGGAAAACGTGGTCGCCGGTGTCGGTGTCAAAACCGGCGGATCTCGGGTAGGGGGTCGCGAACTGTGCATCTAAGGCTAATGGTAACAGGAGACAGGGGACACGATGTTTTACCCAGGTTCGAGCCCTCTCGATGGAGTTAATACCCTACTTCCTTGATGTTGATGATATGAGTATTACAAGAGTTGATCTACCACGAGATCATAGAGGCTAAACCCTAGAAGCTAGCCTATGATTATGATTGTTGTTGTCCTACGGACTAAACCCTCCGGTTTATATAGACACCGGAGGGGGCTAGGGTTACACAGAGTCGGTTACAGAGAAGGAGATCTACATATCCGAACCGCCAAGCTTTCCTTCCATGCAAAGGAGAGTCCCATCTGGACACGGGACGAAGTCTTCAATCTTGTGTCTTCATAGTCCAACAGTCCGACCAAAGTATATAGTCCGGCTGTCCGGACACCCCCTAATCCAGGAGTCCCTCAGTAGCCCCTGAACCAGGCTTCAATGACGATGAGTTCGGCATGCAGATTGTCTTCGGCATTGCAAGGCGGGTTCTTCTCCAAATCCTCCAGAGCATTGTTGTGATGAGCAGTGTCCGACTTCTTATCAATGCTGCTCCTCGACTTCTGTGCTTCAATTATGGCTGCTTCCACGTGTCGATCGGATGCGAGAAGTCGAAGCATTTTTACATTAACCACCCCAACCATGCGAGTAAATCTTCTATAAAAGAGGCGAGGATTCTCAGATCCAAATCACACCATCTCCTCCCAGCGAGCTTTCATCAGATCACGCCTGAAAAAATCCATTCCATCATGGCCGGTCGTCGCGGTTCCTCCTCTTGCTCCCGTAGCACTAGGCCAGGCGACTGGGAGAGATGTTCTGTTTCCCACAGCCGATTAGTAGAGTTGCATACCAAAGGGTTTCTCCCACCTGCATATATGGTCCCCGTCCGAGCTGGACTAGCCACCTATAAATTCCAAACCCATCCAAGGGAGAGCGGGTGTGCTTCATCCCCTACTTGTTGAGGGGGCTCGGATTTCCAATCCATCCTTTCCTCCACGGGCTTCTGGAGTTCTACGGCCTCCAGCTGCACAATTTTACCCCAGCCTCCATACTGCATATCGCAGGCTATGTTGCCTTCTGCGAGCTTTTTCTAGGCTGTGAAGCTCATTTCGAGCTGTGGAAGAGGCTATTCTGCCTCGTACCCCGTACTCAGGAGGGGTCGGTATATCAAGTGGGCGGAGCCGAAATATGGCGCATCGCCGGGACCGGATATCTATCCGGCACCCCGAAGAAGACATCCGAGGATTGGCCCTCGGAATGGTTCTACATGGAGGACGTTCCTCTTCCGGACCCTGTCCGAAAGGGCCTCCCAGAGTTCATAAATGCCCCGCTGAAGAAGCGCCATAGCTGGTGCCCCAGGAGCCCCTAGGAGGAAGATAACAGAGAGATCCTTTTCCTGATGGACAGGATAAATACGTTGGCCAAATCAGGACTGACAATTATTGAGGTCATGTCCATATGTATAATGCGGGGAGTGCATCCACTTCAATATTGGGGAAAACCCATGTGGCACTTCAATGGAGAAGATGATGCCACCCGCTGTGGCCGTAAAGGACCGAACTCTCCTGCTGCTCTAGCGAAGATACTATCTGATTTGTTCAAAGAAGAAGAGGAGGAGTTCATCCATATCAAGCCACGGGATGGATTCTCCATGTACAACCCCCCAAGCTGGGTGAGTCGCTATCTTTTATTCCAATCTCTCCCACGTTGTTAGCATAGATGTTTAGTTTGCCAATTCATTGCAGGAACTGCGAAGGGCTATGAAGGATGTTCACAGCCCGTCTCCACAGCCAGAGGACCCTGACCAGGCTCTCGACCCCGGACTCGAAGAAGATTTGGATACGTTTATGGAGCTTGTTGACAGGACCTTTTACCAGCCGAGCCGCGATGGTGTGATGGTGGCCATCATAGCCGATTATCCTGGCTTACTCCCTGTTTCCCAGGTAAGTAAAGCCACAGTCCCGACTTCCAAAAAGGATCCCCTCTTTACACTTCACCCACCGCACATGTCTCGTGTCTTACAGGGAAGGCCATCGGGGCGCCAAGCTGAACCCGCGGTGACTCACCAACAAGGGGCACCGAAGCCGGGTAGGCTTAAAAGAAAGGCGATCAGGACCAAGACGCCATTGCAAAGGTATGTTTAAAAACCTGCCACGAAGTTATTACTGTTAAAATATAACAATGTCTTCTGCCTCCTGACAGAAAGAGCGCTCGCCGGACTGTATCCGGAGAGCCTGCCGGTCATGCTTCCACCAGCCAGACTCCGAGGCCATACTTAAGGGAGGAGGTCAACGCGGACGATCCTCCTACAGAGGATGCGGATAGATTTTCCGCTACCAACTCCGAAGTGGAGAGCGCCATATCATAGGCGCCAACGGGCCGCACTACGCAACCCTAATTTCTTTGAAGAGGTGTTCGATGCCTTCAACTCAGGGGACGCGTACATCCGGGCTGCTCAAGGTGGCCTTGCAAGGACCATGGACCAGTACGTGAAGGATATACGGGTAAGAAAATTTGATAAGTGTATATATCAGTAGCCCCTGAGACTTGAAACAGTTGGCACAACTGATTTAAGGATCCTTGTATGCATAGGTTCTGACAGAGAAGAATACCCAGCTATCCAAAGAGCTGGAGGAGTGCAAGGCCTAACTACGGGCCGCAACCGCCGTGATGGAGGAGTCTACGAAGGCCCCAACTGGTAATGTTTGCGTTTAAACGAGAGGAATGTCATGGTATGTACTAGTTAAGTATTCGGAAGGAATGCGATTCTAACAAGAGAACTTGTAGGCAATCTCGGAGGCAATCCAGAGATCGTACCCGAGGATGAGCAACATGTTCGGCGACAGCTGAAGGCTGGCCAGCGTGTGCTTACCAAGGTGATAAAGGAGAAAAATACTCTCCAGGACGCGAACATCTGGCTGGAAGTCGAATTAAAGGATGTTCAAACCCAGCTTCTTGACTCCGTGAAGGAGAATAGGAGGCTTCGACGCGGCATATTCGGTAAGTGTTCTGACGAATCACTATAAGGTTCGGCGAAGAAGCGACGCTAACAGAATTATGCCTGTAGGCGTGCCGACAGGTCGTCCTCAAGAGGAAATGCCCGGATCTGCAGGCAATCTTCTGCCGGAGCTCTTGCAACTGCACGAACAAGTTCGGCAAGTGATGCGGGAGATTGCCCAAGCCTTATGGCCATCCGCGTCCCTTCCCGGAGGCATGAGGGAGCTTATGGAGATGCTCAAGGGAGCGCGACAGCGCTTTCGATTATGGAAGATTTCGGCCTGTCGACAGGGCGCAAGGGAAGCCTGGGCCATGGTGAAGACGCGTTACACCAAGGCTGACCCGAACCATATGGCCGAGGTCGGACCTGTAGGGTCAGATGGGAAGGAGATCCCTGTTCATCTGGTGTATGACCAAGTAGCATTAGCCGCTATGTATTCCCAGCAGGACTATAGACTAGACAGCCTGTTGGATGGTATAGAAGAAGAATTTAGTCAGTCTAAGTGACATTATACTTCGAAGGACATATTTTGTCCCTAGCCGGATTTGAAGGAAATATGCCCTAGAGGCAATAATAAAGTTATTATTTATTTTCTCATATCATGATAAATGTTTATTATTCATGCTAGAATTGTATTAACTGGAAACATAATACATATGTGAATACATAGACCAACATAACGTCACTAGTATGCCTCTACTTGACTAGCTCATTAATCAAAGATGGTTATGTTTCCTAACCATAGACATGTGTTGTCATTTGATTAATGGGATCACATCATTAGGAGAATGATGTGATTGACATGACCCATTCCGTTAGCCTAGCACTTGATCGTTCAGTATATTGCTATTGCTTTCTTCATGACTTATACATGTTCCTGTAACTATGAGATTATGCAACTCCTGTTTACCGGAGGAACACTTTGGGTGCTACCAAACGTCACAACATAACTGGGTGATTATAAAGGAGTACTACAGGTGTCTCCGAAGGTACATGTTGGGTTGGCGTATTTCGAGATTAGGTTTTGTCACTCCGATTGTCGGAGAGGTATCTCTAGGCCCTCTCGGTAATGCACATCACTATAAGCCTTGCAAGTAATGTAGCTAATGAGTTAGTTACGGAATGATGCATTACATAATGAGTAAAGAGACTTGCCGGCAACGAGATTGAACTAGGTATTGGATACCGACGATCGAATCTTGGGCAAGTAACATACCGATGACAAAGGGAACAATGTATGTTGTTATGCGGTTTGACCGATAAAGATCTTCGTAGAATATGTAGGAGCCAATATGAGCATCCAGGTTCCTCTATTGGTTATTGACCGAGAATAGTTCTAGGTCATGTCTACATAGTTCTCGAACCCGTAGGGTACGCACGCTTAATGTTACGATGACAGTTTTATTATGAGTTTATAAGTTTTGATGTACCGAAGTTTGTTCGGAGTCCCGGATGAGATCACGGACATGAAGAGGAGTCTTGAAATGGTCGAGACATAAAGATTGATATATTGGACGACTATATTCAGACACCGGAAGTGTTCCGGGTGTTTTCGGAGAAAACCGGAGTGTCGGAGGGTTACCGGACCCCCCCGGGAGAAGTAATGGGCCTTATGGGCCTTAGTGGAGAGAGAGAGGGGCAGCCAGCATGGGCCGCGCGCCCCTCCCCCTCTTGTCCGAATTGGACTAGGAGAGGGGGGCGGCGCCCCCCTCTTTCCCTCTCCCTCTCCCCCTTCCTTTCCCCCTCCTAGTAGGAGTAGGAAAGAGGGAGTCCTACTCCTACTAGGAGGAGGACTCCTCCTTGGCGCGCCCACAAGGGCCGGCCGGCCTCCCCCTTGCTCCTTTATATATGGGGGCAGGGGGGCACCCTAGGACACACAAGTTGATCTACGGATCGTTCCTTAGCCATGTGCGGTGCCCCCTCCACCATATTCCACCTCGGTCATATCGTCGCGGAGTTTAGGCGAAGCCTTGCGCCGGTAGAGCATCATCATCGTCACCACGCCGTCGTGCTGACGGAACTCATCCCCGACACTTTGCTGGATCAGAGTCCGGGGATCTTCATCGAGCTGAACGTGTGCTGAACTCGGAGGTGCCGTACGTTCGGTACTTGGATAGGTCAGATCGTGAAGACGTACGACTACATCAACCGCGTTGTCATAACGCTTCCGCTTACGGTCTACGAGGGTACGTGGACAACACTCTCCCCTCTCGTTGCTATGCCATCACCATGATCTTGCGTGTACGTAGGATTTTTTTGAAATTACTATGTTCCCCAACAGTGGCATCCGAGCCTAGGTTTTATGCGTTGATGTTATTTGCACGAGTAGAACACAAGTGAGTTGTGGGCGATACAAGTCATACTGCTTACCAGCATGTCATACTTTGGTTCAGCGGTATTGTTGGATGAAGCGGCCCGGACCGACATTATGCGTACGCTTACGCGAGACTGGTTTTACCGCCGTGCTTTGCACACAGGTGACTAGCGGGTGTCTGTTTCTCCAACTTTAGTTGAACCGAGTGTGGCTATGCCCGGTCCTTGCGAAGGTTAAAACAACACTAACTTGACGAACTATAGTTGTGGTTTTGATGCGTAGGTAAGAACGGTTCTTGCTCAGCCCGTAGCAACTACGTAAAATTTGCAACAACAAAGTAGAGGATGTCTAACTTGTTTTTGCAGGGCATGTTGTGATGTGATATGGTCAAGACGTGATGCTATATTTTATTGTAGGAGATGATCATGTTTTGTAACCGAAGTTATCGGCAACTGGCAGGAGCCATATGGTTGTCGCTTTATTGTATGAAATGCAAACACCCTGTAATTGCTTTACTTTATCACTAAGCGGCAGCGATAGTCATAGAAGCAATAGATGGTGTAACGACAATGATGCTACGATGGAGATCAAGGTGTCGCGCCGGTGACGATGGTGATCACGACGGTGCTTCGAAGATGGAGATCACAAGCACAAGATGATGATGGCCATATCATATCACTTATATTGATTACATGTTATGTTTATCCTTTATGCATCTTATCTTGCTTTGATTGACGGTAGCATTTTAAGATGATCTCTCACTAAATTATCAAGAAGTGTTCTCCCTGAGTATGCACCGTTGCGAAAGTTCTTCGTGCTGAGACACCACGTGATGATCGGGTGTGATAGGCTCTACGTTCAAATACAACGGGTGCAAAATAGTTGCACACGCAGAATACTCAGGTTAAACTTGACGAGCCTAGCATATAACAGGTATGGCCTCGGAACACGGAGATCGAAAGGTCGAGCGTGAATCATATAGTAGATATGATCAACATATTGATGTTCACCGTTGAAACTACTCCATCTCACGTGACGATCGGACATGGTGTAGTTGATATGGATCACGTAATCACTTAGAGGATTAGAGGGATGTCTATCTAAGTGGGAGTTCTTAATTAATATGATTAATTGAACTTAAATTTATCATGAACTTAGTACCTGATAGTATTTTGCTTGTCTATGCTTGTTGTAGATAGATGGCTCGTGCTGTTGTTCCGTTGAATTATAATGCGTTCCTTGAGAAACCAAAGTTGAAAGATGATGGTAGCAATTACACGGACTGGGTCCGTAACTTGAGGATTATCCTCATTGCTGCACAGAAGAATTACGTCCTGGAAGCACCGCTGGGTGCCAGGCCTGCTGCTGATGCAACTGACGACGTTAAGAATGTCTGGCAGAGCAAAGCTGATGACTACTCGACAGTTCAGTGTGCCATGCTTTACGGCTTAGAACCGGGTCTTCAACGACGTTTTGAACATCATGGAGCATATGAGATGTTCCAGGAGTTGAAGTTAATATTTCAAGTAAATGCCCGGATTGAGAGATATGAAGTCTCCAATAAGTTCTATAGCTGCAAGATGGAGGATAATAGTTCTATCAGTGAACACATACTCAAAATGTCTGGGTATAATAATCACTTGATTCAACTGGGAGTTAATCTTCCTGATGACAGTGTCATTGACAGAATTCTTCAATCACTGCCACCAAGCTACAAGAGCTTCGTGATGAACTATAATATGCAAGGGATGGACAAGACTATTCCCGAGCTCTTCGCAATGCTAAAAGCCGCGGAGGTAGAAATCAAGAAGGAGCATCAAGTGTTGATGGTTAACAAGACCACCAGTTTCAAGAAAAGGGGCAAAGGGAAGAAGAAGGGGAACTTCAAGAAGAACAGCAAACAAGTTGCTGCTCAAGAGAAGAAACCCAAGTCTGGACCTAAGCCTGAGACTGAGTGCTTCTACAGCAAGCAGACTGGACACTGGAAGCGGAAATGCCCCAAGTATTTGGCGGATAAGAAGGATGGCAAAGTGAACAAAGGTATATGTGATATACATGTTATTGATGTGTACCTTACTAATGCTCGCAGTAGCACCTGGGTATTTGATACTGGTTCTGTTGCTAATATTTGCAACTCGAAACAGGGACTACGGATTAAGTGAAGATTGGCTAAGGACGAGGTGATGATGCGCGTGGGAAATGGTTCCAAAGTCGATGTGATCGCGGTCGGCACGCTACCTCTACATCTACCATCGGGATTAGTTTTAGACCTAAATAATTGTTATTTGGTGCCAGCGTTGAGCATGAACATTATATCTGGATCTTGTTTGATGCGAGACGGTTATTCATTTAAGTCAGAGAATAATGGTTGTTCTATTTATATGAGTGATATCTTTTATGGTCATGCACCCTTGAAGAGTGGTCTATTTTTATTGAATCTCGATAGTAGTGATACACATATTCATAGTGTTGAAACCAAAAGATGCAGAGTTGATAATGATAGTGCAACTTATTTGTGGCACTGCCGTTTGGGTCATATTGGTGTAAGGCGCATGAAGAAACTCCATACCGATGGGCTTTTGAAATCACTTGATTATGAATCACTTGGTACTTGCGAACCGTGCCTCATGGGCAAGATGACTAAAACGCCGTTCTCCGGGACTATGGAGCGAGCAACTGATTTGTTGGAAATCATACATATTGATGTTTGTGGTCCAATGAATGTTGAGGCTCGCGGCGGATATCGTTATTTTCTCACCTTCACAGATGATTTGAGCAGATATGGGTATATCTACTTAATGAAACACAAGTCTGAAACTTTTGAAAAGTTCAAAGAATTTTAGAGTGAAGTGGAAAATCATCGTAACAAGAAAATTAAATTTCTACGATCTGATCGTGGAGGAGAATATTTGAGTTACGAGTTTGGTTTATATTTGAAACAATGTGGAATAGTTTCGCAACTCACGCCACCCGGAACACCACAACGAAATGGTGTGTCCGAACGTCGTAATCGTACTTTACTAGATATGGTATGATCTATGATGTCTCTTACTGATTTACTGCTATCGTTTTGGGGTTATGCTTTAGAGACGGCCGCATTCACGTTAAATAGGGCACCATCAAAATCCATTGAGACGACGCCTCATGAACTGTGGTTTGGCAAGAATCCAAAGTTGTTGTTTCTTAAAGTTTGGGGCTGCGATGCTTATGTGAAGAAACTTCAACCAGATAAGCTCGAACCGAAATCGGAGAAATGTGTCTTCATAGGATACCCAAAAGAAACTATTGGGTACACCTTCTATCACAGATCTGAGGGCAAGATTTTCGTTGCTAAATTCGGATCCTTTCTAGAGAAGGAGTTTCTCTCGAAAGAAGTGAGTGGGAGGAAAGTAGAACTTGATGAGGTAACTGTACCTACTCCCTTATTGGAAAATAGTTCATCACAAGAACCGGTTCCTGTGACAACTACACCAATTAGTGAGGAAGCTAATGATATTGATCATGAAACTTCAGATCAAGTTTCTACTGAACCTCGTAGGTCTACCAGAGTAAGATCCACACCAGAGTGGTATGGTAATCCTATTCTGTAAATCATGTTACTTGACCATGATGAACCTACGAACTATGAGGAAGCGATGATGAGCCCAGATTCCGCAAAATGGCTAGAGGCCATGAAATCTGAGATGGGATCCATGTATGAGAACAAAGTATGGACTTTGGTTGACTTGCCCGATGATCGGCAAGCCATTGAGAATAAATGGATCTTTAAGAAGAAGACTGACGCTGATGGTAATGTAACTGTCTATAAAGCTCGACTTGTTGCAAAAGGTTTTCGACAAGTTCAAGGGGTTGACTACGATGAGACTTTCTCACCCGTAGCGATGCTTAAGTCTGTCCGAATCATGTTGGCTACTGCTGCATTTCATGATTATGAAATTTGGCAAATGGATGTCAAGACTGCATTCTTGAATGGATTTCTGGAAGAAGAGTTGTATATGATGCAACCAGAAGGTTTTGTTGATCCAAAAGGTGCTAACAAAGTGTGCAAGCTCCAGCGATCCATCTATGGACTGGTGCAAGCATCTCGGAGTAAACGCTTTGATAGTGTGATCAAAGCATATTGTTTTATACAGACTTTTGGAGAAGCCTGTATTTACAAGAAAGTGAGTGGGAGCTCTGTAGCATTTCTGATATTATATGTAGATGACATATTATTAATTGGAAATGATATAGAATTTCTGGATAGCATAAAGGGATACTTGAATAAAAGTTTTTCAATGAAAGACCTCGGTGAAGCTGCTTACATATTGGGCATCAAGATTTATAGAGATAGATCAAGACGCTTAATAGGACTTTCACAAAGCACATACCTTGATAAAATTTTGAAAAAGTTCAAAATGGATTAGGCAAAGAAAGGGTTCTTGCCCGTGCTACAAGGTGTGAAGTTGAGTCAGACTCAATGCCCGACCACAACAGAAGATAGAGAGAAAATGAAAGATGTTCCCTATGCTTCAGCCATAGGCTCTATCATGTATGCAATGTTGTGTACCAGACCTGACGTACGCTTAGCAATAAGCTTGGCAGGAAGGTACCAAAGTAATCCAGGAGTGGATCACTGGACAGCGGTCAAGAACATCCTGAAATACCTGAAAAGGACTAAGGATATGTTTCTCGTATATGGAGGTGACAAAGAGCTAGTCGTAAATGGTTACGTCGGTGCAAGCTTTGACACTGATCCGGACGATTCTAAATCACAAACCGGATACGTGTTTTTGTTAAACGGTGGAGCTGTAAGTTGGTGCAGTTCTAAACAAAGCGTCGTGGCAGGATCTACATGTGAAGCGGAGTACATAGCTGCTTCGGAAGCAGCAAATGAAGGAGTCTGGATGAAGGAGTTCATTTCCGATCTAGGTGTCATACCTAGTGCATCGGGACCAATGAAGATCTTCTGTGACAATACTGGTGCAATTGCCTTGGCAAAGGAATCCAGATTTCACAAGAGGACCAAACACATCAAGAGACGCTTCAATTCCATCCGGGACCAAGTCCAGGTGGGAGACATAGAGATTTGCAAGATACATACGGATCTGAATGTTGCAGACCCATTGACTAAGCCTCTCTCACGAGCAAAACATGATCAGCACCAAGACTCCATGGGTGTTAGAATCATTACTGAGTAATCTAGATTATTGACTCTAGTGCAAGTGGGAGACTGAAGGAAATATGCCCTAGAGGCAATAATAAAGTTATTATTTATTTCCTCATATCATGATAAATGTTTATTATTCATGCTAGAATTGTATTAACCGGAAACATAATACATGTGTGAATACATAGACCAACATAACGTCACTAGTATGCCTCTACTTGACTAGCTCATTAATCAAAGATGGTTATGTTTCCTAACCATAGACATGTGTTGTCATTTGATTAATGGGATCACATCATTAGGAGAATGATGTGATTGACATGACCCATTCCGTTATCCTAGCACTTGATCGTTTAGTATATTACTATTGCTTTCTTCATGACTTATACATGTTCTTGTAACTATGAGATTATGCAACTCCCGTTTACCGGAGGAACACTTTGGGTGCTACCAAACGTCACAACGTAACTGGGTGATTATAAAGGAGTACTAAAGGTGTCTCCGAAGGTACATGTTGGGTTGGCGTATTTCGAGATTAGGTTTTGTCACTCCGATTGTCGGAGAGGTATCTCTGGGCCCTCTCGGTAATGCACATCACTATAAGCCTTGCAAGCAATGTAGCTAATGAGTTAGTTACAGAATGATGCATTACGTAACGAGTAAAGAGACTTGCCGGTAACGAGATTGAACTAGGTATTGGATACCGACGATCGAATCTCGGGCAAGTAACATACCGATGACAAAGGGAACAACGTATGTTGTTATGCGGTTTGACCGATAAAGATGTTCGTAGAATATGTAGGAGCCAATATGAGCATCCAGGTTCTACTATTGGTTATTGACCGAGAATAGTTCTAGGTCATGTTTACATAATTCTCGAACCCGTAGGGTCCGTACGCTTAATGTTACGATGACAGTTTTATTATGAGTTTATAAGTTTTGATGTACCGAAGTTTGTTCGGAGCCTCGGATGAGATCACGGACATGACGAGGAGTCTCGAAATGGTCGAGACATAAAGATTGATATATTGGACGACTATATTCGGACACCGGAAGTGTTCCGGGTGTTTTCGGAGAAAATCGGAGTGCCGGAGGGTTACCGGAACCCCCCCGGGAGAAGTAATGGGCCTTATGGGCCTTAGTGGAGAGAGAGGGGCAGGCAGCATGGGCCGCACGCCCCCTCCCCCTCTGGTCCGAATTGGACTAGGAGAGGGGGGCGACGCCCCCCTCTTTCCCTCTCCCTCTCCCCTTCCTTTCCCCCTCCTAGTAGGAGTAGGAAAGAGGGAGTCCTACTCCTACTAGGAGGAGGACTCCTCCTCCTTGGCGCGCCCACAAGGGCCGGCCGGCCTCCCCCCTTGCTCCTTTATATACGGGGGCTGGGGGGCACCCTAGGACACACAAGTTGATCTACGGATCGTTCCTTAGCCATGTGCGGTGACCCCCTCCACCATATTCCACCTCGGTCATATCGTCGCGGAGTTTAGGCGAAGCCCTGCGCCGGTAGAGCATCATCATCGTCACCACACCGTCGTGCTGATGGAACTCATCCCTGACACTTTGCTGGATCGGAGTCCGGGGATCGTCATCGAGCTGAACGTGTGCTGAACTTGGAGGTGCCGTACGTTCGGTACTTGGATCAGTCGGATCGTGAAGACGTATGACTACATCAACCGCGTTGTCATAAAGCTTCCGCTTACGGTCTACGAGGGTACGTGGACAACACTCTCCCCTCTTGTTGCTATGCCATCACCATGATCTTGCGTGTACGTAGGATTTTTTTTGAAATTACTACGTTCCCCAACAGGATTGTAAATCATTTGTTTTGGCCGACCTTTCCGCTTCAACCTCTGGACCCGACAGTTCGGAGTGTATCCGAATACCCGCTCGGTTATGTGAAAACCAGGGCACGCATGGAAACAAGGCATAGGGGTCATAAGTGCTTGAACAGACAAGTACCCAACTACTTATGTTATATTACATGGGTAGTAAGAAACATCTTCCAGGGAGAATAGTTCCGTTAAGGGTTCCTTCCCCTGGGTGTGCATGCATTAATGTGCATGTCCAAACCGTGAAAAATAATGCAGGATATAAACATCTGGGGGCATGTTTTTGTAATAAGTAAAAGACATCTTTTGTTCACCGACCGAATATTCCCTTAAGAATGCTAGCTTTCGGCTTCACCCAGTCTGAGGTACACATCCGGCTGAACCGGCAGTAACAATCGCAGAGGTGCTCCCCTTATGCCCTAGCCGAATTAACAGGAACGTAGGGCATAAACACAAGAGCCAGGCAACCCATCTTGGCCAAAACTTAAGTCATATCGATGCATATAATGGTGAAAAAAGGCACATATGGAGAAATGACACATATGTAGTGGGCATAAAGCCCAGAAGATAATTTATATTAAGCTTCTGTGTAAGAAGCCCCCAGGTATACTGAACACACATAGTGTGGCAGGAGTGTGCGATCGAAGCGCACTTAAAGCGTTTAAGGCTATATATAAAAAGAAAAGAAAGAAATGAGGAGGGTATATCTTTAAAAAATAAGCGGAGATAGGGGAATGAACACAGAGTTCAGCACTAGCCGTAGAATCTTCGGAGTCTGGCCGCGTTCCATGGGTTCAACTCGAGTCGGTTGTCTGATGCATCATGCAGGCGGTACACCCCTCCAGTGAGAACTTTGTCGATGATGAACGGACCCTCCACTTGGGCTTGAGTTTGTCCTTTTTCTTCTCCAGTAGGCGCAGAACGAGTTCACCAATGTTATAGGTTTTGGCCCGTACTTCTCTTCTTTGATACCTTCGAGCCTGCTGCTGATAAAATGTGGAACGGGCCTTTGCGACGTCCCGCTCCTCTTCTAGGGCATCTAAACTGTCCTGCCGATCTAGCTCGGCTTCTTTCTCTTCGTACATGCGCACTCGAGGTGAGTCATGAATAATGTCACAGGGCAACACCGCCTCTGCGCCGTACACCATAAAGAATGGTGTGTATCCGGTGGTGCGATTGGGCGTGGTCCGCAACCCCCATAGTACGGAGTCGAGCTCCTCGACCTAGTGCGAATCTGATTCCTTCAAGGATCCCACTAGTCTGGGTTTGATGCCGCTCATAATAAGACCATTTGCTCACTCGACTTGACCGTTTGTTTGGGGGTGATAGACGGAGGCATAATCGAGCTTAATGCCCAACTTCCCGCACCAAGTTTTCAACTCATTGGCTGTAAAGTTGGAGCCATTATCGGTGATGATGCTGTGTGGGACACCGTAACAGTGTACGACTCCGGATATAAAGTCTATCACTGGTCCGGATTCGGCCGTTTTAACTGGCTTGGCCTCTATCCATTTGGTGAATTTATCTACCATGACCAACAAGTATTTTTTCTTATGGCTTCCTCCTTTAAGGGGTCCAACCATATCAAGCCCCCAGACTGCAAAGGGCCAAGTTATGGGGATTGTTTGAAGAGCGGTAGGCGGCATATGGCTTTGATTGGCAAAAAGATGGCAACCGATGCAATGTTGGACAAAGTCCTGTGCATCCGCTCAGGCTGTTGGCTAGTAGAAACCTGTACGGAAGGCCTTGCTTACAAGGGCCCGAGCTGCAGCGTGGTGGCCACCGAGTCCGACATGAATTTCTGCCAAAAGCTGTCGTCCTTCCTCTTCGGAGATGCACCTTTGTAGCACTGCAGTCGCGCTTTTCTTACAAAGCTCCCCCTCGTGGACCTTGTAGGTCTTAGAGCGCCGCACAATGCAACGTGCCTCATTCTGGTCCTCAGGAAGTTCTTGCCTGTTTAGGTAGGCTAAGAAGGGTTCTGTCCACGGGGCGATTATAGACATAATCATGTGGGCCGATGGTGTTACCTCGGTGGCGGAGCCTTCGATTATGTCAGAGTATTCGGAGTCTGGGGTTGTCTTCGGATCCGGACTGATATTGCCGGTCTCCCCTTCCCATACCACGGATGGCTTGAACAACCTTTCCATGAAGATGTTAGGTAGGACGGGGTCGCGCTTAGCACCGATGCGGGCGAGGATATCCGCCGCTTGATTGTTTTCTTTTACCATGTGGTGGAATTCGAGCCCCTCGAACCGAGCTGACATTTTAAGAACAGCATTGCGGTAGGCCTCCATTTTTTGGTCCTTGGCGTCAAAGTCTCCATTTATTTCAGATATTGCAAGGTTCGAATCCCCACGCACTTCTAGGCGTTGAATGCCCATGGAGACCTCCATCCGAAGACCGTGCAACAGAGCCTCGTATTTGGCTGCATTGTTGGAATCTGTGTATAGTATTTGAAGTACGTATTGGACTGTATCTCCTGTGGGTGATGTCAGGATAATGCCTGCCCCTAGACCAGCCAGCATCTTAGAGCCGTCAAAGTGCATGATCCAATTGGAGTATGCGTCGTACTGTTTAGGGAGTTCGGCTTCTGTCCGTTCGGCGACAAAGTCAGCCAGTACTTGCGACTTAATGGATCGTCGTGGTTTGTATGTAATGTCGAACAGGAGGAGCTCGATAGCCCATTTATCAATCCGGCCCATGGCGTCGCGGTTATTTATTATGTCATTGAGTTGTACTTCGGAGGCCACCGTGATTGAACACTCTTGAAAGTAGTGTTGTAGTTTTCGGGATGCCATGAAGATTGCGTACGCTATCTTTTGTTAATGTGGGTACCGTGATTTTCATGGAGTGAGGACAGTGGATATGTAGTATCACTACAAAAAAAAATACACATCCGTGACATTTTGGGCCGAACAAAATTTTTTCTGTCATACATATGACACTTCTATGATGATAACTGTGACAAAATCCGATATCATCATAGATGTGGTGGGCTCCTACTTCTATGACAAAAAATTATGACAGAAAATGGGCTTTTCGTCCTGGGCGGGCCGGAGACGCAGCTGCAGGACATTCTTTGGGCCGTCCATGACGGAAAAAACCGTGGTAGAAGCGAGGGTGAGGAAAATTTTGGGGAGTTGCCGGTTACGGTGGGAGGTCGGGGGCCGAGCGATGCGCATTTCTCTCGTACACATACGCACGTGTGTGCGAGGCGTTGGCTCTAACTGAACCCGAGCGAGGCGTTGGGCTCTAACTGAACCCGAGCGATTGCACTGCAGGCTACGCGTTACTGAACCCGAGCGATCGATCGATGGCTGTTAACTGAACCCGATCGTGCGATTCCTTCGCTATTGCTTCTAACTGAAGCCGATCGATTGGATGAACAGTGAGCATTGCGGGGGGGGGGGGGGGATGGATGAACAGTGAGCAGTGGCGTTGCCTCTGGATGAACAGGACCTCGTGGTGTGGAGGGCTGGATGAACAGTAGACGGTGGAGGGGTGCCCGTGGAGGGGTGGTTGAACATGACCCCGTGGTGTGGAGGGCTGGATGAACAGTAGACGATGGAGGGGTGGTTGAACAGTAGCCGGTGGAGTAGCGTGCGGTGGAGGCTGGATGAACAGGAGCCCGTGAAGGCTGGAGGAGGTCGACGGTAGCCCGTGGAGGCTGGAGGAGGTCGACGGTGGAGATGAACAGTATCCCATGGTGTCCCGTTTTGCGGTACGTCACACCCCTCCCAATGAACAGGACCCCCGTTTCGACCGTAGGAGGTCCGTTTCGTCCGTTTTGTGGTACGCCAGACCCCTCCCGATCAACAGGACCCCCGTTTCAACCGTAGGAGGTCCATTTCGTCCATTTTGCGGTACGCCACACCCCTCCCGATCAACAGGACCCCCGTTTCGACCGTAGGAGGTCCGTTTCCTCCGTTTTGCGGTACGCCAGACCCCTCCCGATGAACAGGATCTCGTTTCGAACGTGGCCGGTCGAACACAAGGCCGTTTCCTCCGTTCTGCGGTACTCCAGGCCTCGTTTCCATTGCCTGTTCCGTCCAAGCCCTCCCGATGAACAAGACCACACATTCCGTTCCAACCTAGCCGGTTGGCTCCCACGCGTTCCGTTGCCTCCCGATGAACACGACACATTTCGTTGCCTCCCCATGAACACGACGACGATGATGTTTCTCCGTTCCAACCCATTCATGTACACGAGCCCTCGCCGTACGTATGCGCGAGCAGGCGTTCGAGACCCCGCCCGTATGTACACATACGTGGCCGTATTTTCTTTCTTGCACCCTGGCCGCTGTACGTACGTGTACATGCTATGTGCGCGCCTCTACTATGACACGTACGCGCCTCTACTAGGACACGTGCGCGCCTCTACATCGACCAGTATATATGTACGTACACGTTCGCGACCAGAATGACAACGCTACGTACGCTTTGACCAGGTGGGTCCCGACTGTCAGGAACTTCCTTGCGTGCGAAGATGTAGCTGGTGGGTCCCAGCAGTCAGGGGGCGAATCATTTTTTTTGCCTGGACGCACTTCCTTGCGTGCGAAGATGTAGCTGGTGGGTCCCAGCAGTTAGGGGGGCGAATCGTTTTTTTGGATGCACTTCCTTGCATGCGAAGATGTTGCTGGTGGGTCCCAGCAGACAGGGGAAAACATTTTTTTCACGAAATACGATGGCCCGTCCGGTGGGTCCCCGCTGTCAGGTGGAGGAATAATTATTTTGCGCGTAATAAGGAGGCACTTCCTTGCTGCGGCCGTGGACCCAGCTGTTAGCCTCTCCATGTACAGTCCACGTCTGATGGAAGCCATTCCTTGACCACGTTGACCACGCCGCGCCGAGAGCACCAGGGCAGTGGACAACGGCAAGGCCTAGGAAGGGGACGACGCGGAGCCGGGGAAGACGCGACAGTGGATGCCCACGCGTAGAGGAGTATGAGGGTTCACTCGTTCGGCTGCGGTGTGAGGCTGCCGTCACCGCAGAATAACAGGGGGTGTGGGTGCATAGAGGGATGGCCTGGCCAATGGTGGGAGTAGTAGGGGGCGGTGAGGCCTCCACGACATCACACCCGGCCATGGGCGGCAGGAGCAGGCGGCACGACAGGCGCTGCTTTGGGCGGCTGGAGTAAGAAGACCAGAGGTTGAAGAAGCACTACGGCCGTTGGATGGACATCGTACGGTCACTAAAGCTAGAATCGTTCATATATTGACTAAAGTTGACAAAGGCCTCCGTCCCAGTCAACTTAGTAGGCCCACAAGTCAGCCTCTCACCAAGGTGGGTCCCAGCTAGCAGGGGGTATTCATTTTTTTGTACGTAATAAGGAGGCACTTCCGGTGGGTCCGAGCTGACAGCGGGGGGAACATTTTTTTCACAAAATACGGTGGCCCGTCCTGTGGGTCCTAGCAGTCAGGGGGAAACATTTTTTCATGAAATACTGGTGGCCCGTCCGGTGGGTCCCTGCTGTCAGGTGGAGGAATGATTATTTTCCGCGTAATAAGGAGGCACTTCCTTGCGGCTGCCGTGGACCCAACTGTCAGCCTCTCCACGTACAGTACTCTTCCGATGGAAGTCGGTCGTTGACCATATTGACCACGCCGCGCCGAGAGCACCACGGCAATGGACGACGGAGAGGCCTAGGAAGGGGACGACGCGGAGCCGGGGAAGACGCGACAGTGGAAGCCTGCATGGAGAGGAGTACGAGGGTTCCCCGGTTCGACTGCGGTGTGAGGCTGCCGTCGCCGCAGAATAACAGGGGGTGTGGGTAAGTAGAAGGATGCCCTGGCCAGCGGTGGGAGTAGTAGGGGGCGCTGAGGCCTGTGTGGCAGCACAGCCGGCCACGGGACGTGGGAGCAGGCGGTCCCGCCGGCGCTGCTTTGGCGACTGGAGCAAGAAGATCAGAGATTGAAGAAACACGACAGCCGTTGGATTGACATCCAACGGTTACGTCTGCTAGAATCGTTTGTTGACGTATATAATAACTAAAAAAAATCTTGCATACGCGTCAACTAAACAGGCCCACAAGTCAGACCACTGCCTCTTTTTTTAATAATTTATATATAGCTCATGGCAACTTCTTATGCAATTTATTGCAGTCGTTTTTTTTGGTTGGCCAGGGCCAATTTCGCATATTTCTGTGGGTTCCAAACTATTTTTAATACTGAGATGTCGAGTCAGATTTAAAGTACTTTGAAGATATATTTAAATTAGGTTAATGCCCAGTGAAATAGGAATCTGAAAATGTGAAAAAAATCAGAAATTATAAAGTAATTGCCAATTTGTCATCTGTTTTTATATTTACAACCCATTTCATATTATGCAGACGTCTTGAAAGAGTTGCAACCCATCAGGGCGTAGAAAAATAAGTAGGCCTGGATTGGGTATTCTTCAGAAAAAATAAACTGGGCTAATTTTCACAAAGAAAAAATAGCTGGGCTGGTCACATGGTGAACATAAAATATAAGCCTGGGCTAGACGGGCCACAGCCCAGTTAAAACCTTGCTCCGTCTCAACAATACCAAACAAAAAAATACTGCTCGAGTAGCTACGTCCCAGGTGTCAGCCGATCTTGTGTTGTTCTCTTGTCTATTGACTATATACGCTCACAATGTCGTGGGTCCCAGATGTCAGGAAAACACTAGGAGGAAGCATTTTATTTTTCCATACGCTGACGTGGTGGGCCCCTACTGTCATCCTCTCCACGTACTTTTGCCGATTCCTGTTGTTTGTTGACCATGTTGACAACGCGAGAGGGCGGCGCCGCAGCGAGCGCACCAAAGCGCGCGGAGGACGTCGATGTTAACGATTTAGGAGACGGTGGGGCGGTGATGCGTGCGCTGAGGCGCAGCCATCCGTGGGAGGCGGAAGCAGGCGGCCCCGCCGGCGCTGGTTTGGTTTTGGCGGCTGGAGGAAGACAGGACTGAAGAAACACAACAGACTGTAAAAGCAGTAGGAGTACTTAACAACCTTAACTGAAACCAACAGGGGGCACTTAACAACCAAAGCTGATAGCAATATGAGTACTTATACAGGTTCAACCGTACAAAGCACACTTCGAACAATGCTACTTTGCCTACAGTTAACCAAGGGTGAGGCCTCCAAGCCCCAGGACAAGGCCCAGGCGCCACCCGCGCATCCACAACCTTCTGAAAGCGGCTTCATCTCGCAACGTGGTCAATAAACAAGATATTCACTTTAGAGCCATGGAAAAGCATGAACATAATCTTCTATCCTATTCTCCAAGATGGACGGGGCTTCATTATTTGAGACCACCCATGAATAAGTATCTTTTCACCTCCAAGGGGAATTGAGTAGGTCGACATAAACATCATGTTGTGACCAAGTGCAAGTCTGACCCGACCATGACCAGGCATCTGTATAGGAATAATAGAACTCGGCAGTTCCCGTTTCAAGAAGATCACAACTGTAAAACTGTGTATAAGCAATAGTTTATGAACAACATATATAACAGAAAACATCTCGTACCATAAGTTTCTCGACACAGTTGAACCTGTTCGACGAGTGCAACAGTGGCACACATATCCCACGTGGCCTTCCACCATTGAAATGCCCCACAAGGACCTCAAGACGATCAATAAAGTGTAGGAACTTGTGGATGTCGTTCCAGTCAACTTCAGTGCCATTAGTAACAGCCGAGTTATTACAGAGTAACAAACGAGTAGACTGCTTAACTCTGAAAAAACCTACACGTGCCACCAATTATAAGAAAATATTAGTTAGAAGTAGCATCTTCGTGAGAGATTCATTGCTACTTCTAAAGTTAAATTGTGATTAGTTAGACATAATAGGTGGATTAAGAAGTAATTGAGGCAACAAGCAAGAACCAGATACAAAACTAACATGGATAAACAATTGGAACGACGTCGGGGTGGAAGATCGCAGTGAAGATGAGACCAGGTTCTGCTATTTCCATCAACATTCGTGCGCCAACTTTCAGTCTGTAACACTTAAGAAAGTTTATCCAAGTTCGGCCATAAAAAAGCAGTGATCTTATTGGTTCATGAACCCAACTCGGAAGTAATATCCATGGCTTGTCTTCACTGTGACCATTAAACTAGTGTATTTAGTTATGGCAAGGCCGAGCATCTTGAGTACATGTGTTCTGGCAGAGCAAATAATACACTGCAGGAAAAATAATACTCCCTCTGTTCCTATATATATGGTATATAGTTTTTGGCACGGTTATTAAAGAACGCACATTGAGGGATAATTTCACAAGTTCTGGGTGAGATTACACCTGACTAATTAACATGAGAAAATAGAGGAGCTTGCCTAATATAAGGAAATGTAATCAAATCCCTAAAAAAATTATCCAAACGAGTGGTGCAACACAATACACCTTATATTTTGGACTTCTTCTCAAAAAACTATACACCTTATATCAAGGAATGGAGGGAGTATGAGAACACAACATGTTCAAAAAAACCCACCCTCCCGGATAGAAAAGAGGATTCTAGGAACATACTGTGTGCGTTTCAAAATGCTGTGTTAGGATGAGAAGGAACAAGTGTGGCGTCTCGCCGAAGGCACATAAATGTGTAGGGTACTCGCACTTTGGGCACTGCAACTGAAACACACTAGATTCAGTACGAAGAAAAATGCATCAACGATGGCGGCTGCCATCCTAGGATTACCTGCAACCAAGGGACTTGGATTTATCGGGGATGGATTTAGAATTCGTACTTGGTTCTCCATGAGAAAACCCTATGCAATCGCCGAGCGGGGGTTTTCTCTGAACAAGCAGACGATGGAGAAGGGGATTCAGGCCCAGTGAAATATTGCCGCTTCGTCCGTCCAGCTTACTGCTAAAGTTGGAAGGGGGAGGGGTTGTGATTTGACGGCTCATTGGGCATTACTGCGGCGCTACGACCGGGGTGTGTCTAACGTGAAGTTGTGCACTCTAATTTGTGCATATGGCATGTGGACCCCATTGCCGGTTGCCCCACATATCAGCGAAAGGAAGTAGAAAGACAGGAGTAACTAGTTACACATAAATATTTTTTTGACAGAGAGATACTCCCTTTGTAAAGAAATATACAAATCTTTTATATCACAGGCTCACCTTGCCTAGAAATATACTCCCTCTGCAACGCACGAGCATTATGGGGGTTCAACTTTTTTTATGGGGGTTCAGCTGAGAATATAATACTCAGATAGGCTCACGGTTCTGGACTTTGGGCCGCAGGCCGACCTGCATGTTTGGGGGCCCATGTGTTCTACCTCAGCGCTTTTCATATTGCAAGCGATCGGCACGTCGCTGGTTTTAGATGCTGTCACAAGGCGAATACACAAAATTGAATAAAGCACGACAGTTGTTGGAATGAAATCGAACGATAGTTCCTAACCAGCAATTAGAGTTGCAATTCTATCAACGATATACCATGTGATAAATAATACTATCGTACTACTTATACACACATGACACTTGTTTCACCATGCCAGATTATTACATCAAAATATCTTGGAGGATAGATCAGTTCGGCAGTTGCGTGCTGCTATTGAAGAATTTCAAAGTTGATTTGGACCAGCTCTCCTTGCCGAGAAAGTTCGATTTTGACATCATCCCCTACCGCAATATATGATTTAGATTTGAACCTTGACCATCCTTTAGAATCAATCATCATGCGACCATCCTTTGTACTTACAGTATATTGAGCAGGTTCATTCACACCAAGGCTGCGCATGATAAGAGAAACTTGGCCGCGGTCGCCCGGATTGTTGAACGACTCTGTCGTTACTCTAGGAATTCTCTATTTGCAAACAAGAAGACATACCCAAACAGTTAGATCAACACAGTGAATCATGTGAAACAACATGGAAAGAAAAAAGAACAAAGCACTTGGGCGGCCAATGCTTACCAAGAAGGTGGACATGTCGGTATTTGTAAGGACTTTGGTATATGAAGTGCGAACTGCAGCCCAGTCTATTGCCGGTGCAACTGCACGGGCCGGAGCAGATGCAAGTGCAAGTGTTGGTGCAGGTGCCGAAGACGCTGCTGCTGGCGGAGATGGTGCTCCTTGTAGAGCTGGTGCTGGTGTCGGAGCAGGTGCCGGTGTTGATTCCCGATCCTCCAGTAGATCAGACTGATCCGCTAACGCTGTCGGTGCCCAATCCTCAGCTGGATCAGACTAAGCTGCTGCCGCTGTCAGTGCTAGAGTAACTGCCGGTGCTCGATCTGTGTGAGACAGCAGCAATCGTGTCTGGTCTGCTATGATTAGCTTTCTAACTTGACTAGGATCCGTGACCGTGATCCAGTTTCTTTCTTCATTTGTTTTAAAGGCGAGAAGGACTAATTGTGGCATTTTTGTTAAACCAAACTGCAGTTCATCATAGGGATTCAGCTTGCTCAGATAACAGATTGATCCAATTTTTTCCAGTAATATAAGTGATGGACAGTGCCTTCGTTACTGACACGACATAAGAAGTGAAACCTGCAAAAATAGCCATCGTAGAGCAAACCAAACGGTTTATTCTGTGATGAATGTCACATGGCAAAACCTGCATCGTAAAATTGCAGGAAAAGAAAGAAAACATGACATTAAATCAATAAGATTTAGACAGTAAATCAATAAGATTTACTTGATGTGACACGAGTGAATCCTTACCAGGAAATCACTATGTTGAAGTACTAAAAAGAAGATTGATCGTCCAACTACGCGTGGCATGCAGGGGCCCCGCCTACTCCCACAAGCAAGACAGTCCAAAGGTCATGACAAATCGTATGGACCGAACATCCATGGGACTGGAAATCCTGGTGGGTGCGATAAACCCTGCAATGCATACAGATATTGGAGTGTAACCATAATTGATAAACCGTCCTCACAAAAAATATGATCTAGATACTTCAAAATGTACAAACTAAATTGAGTGGACAGACATTAACATAGACCGTTCTCAGGACTGACCACACACCAAAAGTGCTAGTACTAATAAACAATACAAGGTTCACAAACACAAATCAAGTACTGAACAATAGTACTTACTACAGACAAGCAAAGTTGCACTAACTAAGCTCTGCAGACTATTTCTTGCCACCGACCTACGGGATGAACCCCGCATAATTGACTAGGCCATGGACTTCGTGTGAGATGTCTACATGCACCATCACCATCTTGTCAACCTTGGAGAACCTAACAGAGTGGTCTTTCCACTCATAAACATGATGATGAAGACAGGCCGCATCATATTTGTTAGGAAGCTTTACAAGAACCACACCCTTCATAATCGAAGGCACAACCAGGAAATTGTTGTGGTCAAGTACAGCCTCGAGAACACACCTGACTACAATGCTACAGGAAAACACTAGTTCAGGACACATGGCAACAAGGACACAGCAGCTGGATAGTTCAGCAGTAGAACTCATCATCAGGTCTTCTAGTTCACACGACATGACTTTGAGAACTTCATCTCCACCGCGGACCTGGTTCTAATTCAAACAGAAACCATATTTTATTACTACCTCCGTTCAGAAATATAAGATGATTTTCGATATTATACTCCATATATGACTACATATACGCACAGAAATGAGTGAACAAAGACACTAGAACATGTCTTCAAAGGCATGAGAGCAGAGGGATTACATGCAATATCCATAACACAAGTTACTGAGGCAAATATACCCTCTTAAAAGGTAGCATTGATGTTCATAAAGTACTCCCTCCGTCCCAAAATTCTTGTCTTAGATTTGTCTAGATACGGATGTATCAAGTCACATTTTAGTATTAGATACATCCGTATCTAGAAAAATCTAACACAAGAAATTTGGGACAGAGGGAGTAGTTGAAAGTAATCTATAAGAAATTAGTGTCAATCTCTCACAAGTTTTGGTCAAAAGAGGAATTTAGAACCGTCATTTGGCACACTAAAATCACATGCAAGATCACCCAGAAAGTTGTACTACCAGTACTAGTACTGCGTGTTAGATGAAAAAACACGATCAAGATCGAGAAAAAGATCGTCAACAAGAGACATTACCTGGACTTGCTTAATGAGGGATCCCGGAGAGGGGGGCTTGGACAGGGTGATGGCTTTGAGCTTGTCTGCAGTAGTCTCGGCGGGGTGCTTACGCTTCTTCATACCATGAGCCTTGACGGTTTTGGCCAGAGCCATAGACATCACGTCGGCCGGTGCTCCAGCGACCATCCAAGAGAGGAAGCTGAGAGAGAAGAGTGAAAGGAGGAACGAGATGAGGGAGAAGCGAAGCGAGTGGGGGTTTTCTTCTAGAGAGGAAGCTGAGAGAGAAGAGTGAAATGATGGTTGCTTCGTCCGTGCAACTTACTGCTGGAAAGGATGTTTTTTTTTGATTTGACGGCTCATTGGGCATTAGTGCGACGGTTCGATCGGGGTAGTCTACCGTCACTCTACTATGGAGTAATTTAGTGCATGGCTATTGGACCCAGGTGCTGGCTGTCCCACACGTCGGCAAAAGTGAGTAATTTAGTGCATGGCTATAGGAGGATCCGCACGGTAGAGCGTGTCCACTGTTTTTCATTTTGAAGAAAAAAATGATTACAGCAAGCATTTCCACTCTTACGACGGAGGAGTGCGAAACACGGCAGCCACTTGAACATACACAGTGCTCCTACTACTAGGCATATGCAGTGGTTCATACGTCAGTACTACACAATCTTGTTGCTAGTGTAGTAAGATATGACGATAACAAATGATGTTGTGCGCATGTCAACTACTCCTATATGTAACATAGTACCGCTTTTTCGACTGTCCGGTCGAGAATGAACGGTGAGATCAATGTTAACGGAACTGGGTCCACAGCGCACGGAGAGTACGGTGCTACAGTACTCCACGAAACCTGAACCATATGAAGCACGAATAGTGTTAGACAGGATGTATGAAGGGTGCATGGGATGGGAGCAAAAGTTCCCTTCTCGACCCACTTTTGGGTGTTTGGCAGAGTGCATGAAGGGTGCATGAGTCCACACTAGTAGGTTGACAAAAATACACGAAGAGGAAACAACTATATTGAGATGAGAATGCAACCAAACACACCAACACGCTTTGTGCTACAGTGACTGATCTGCACCGTCTGAGTTTGATCCAACGGTCATGTTGCGCCGAGACATGGACATGCCCATGCCCATGCAGAGAGCGCCTAAACACCACCGAAGTCCCTCTGCTTCTCGAGGCGCACGACGTTGGTGATGCAGGGTGCAACCGCCCGCAGAGCCTGCTCCCGGTCGATGGGAGCCAGCTCGTCAAATATGACGTCCAATGGCACGAATGGATTCCGGTGTCGGAGCCGTGAAAGGATTCACCCGGCAATGGCGACGGCAGCCCGCAACCCCTCATTGTCTAGCTCAGCCCCCACCATCGCACAGAGATGGCTCAGCTCCTCGAAGATATAGGTGAAGAAGGAGACCAGGTCAGGAAGCCGCAGCTCGTTGAAGTCGATCAGGTGGTCGAACAGGTTTAACCCGACGGCCGGCATCGTCGCGCTGGCACGACGGTAGGCATCACGCAGCCGCAACACGTGCGTGGCAACTTGGTTCACCAAGTGGCTGAGGCGATCCTGGACCTCGTCACGATCGACCTGCTCGTGCACCAGCCGGATCCCCTGACAGCCTATCGTATCTCCCGCTTTCTGCAGCAACGCCGCCGACGCCTCGAGCATCTTTGTGGTGGACACCTGCCGCTTTTGAAGCTCCGTGAACTCCCGCACATAACAGAGGAGCATGGCACTCCTCTCCTCATTGAGCTCACGGAGCTCCACGTCCTTGGCCCTGAGCACCGCATCCTTGCATGGAGCTCCTGTGTCAGGCGCCTCACCTCGGACTCCGTGATTTGCTGCACCACAATGGCACCAGGTAGAAGCAATGGGGAGAGGAAGCAAAGGGGGCGAACCGGCTGAAAGGAAATGCAATCTACGGGAAGGCGGAGGGAGCCAGCCGAGGAGCGGGGAATCTTTTGGTTTTCACCACGGTAAAACACCAGTCGATGATTTCTCACATCAGGGAGCAGTGAGTTTTTACAGGCGGAGTCATCATGACTAATTGCTGCCGCGCCTGCTCCCGTCAATCAAAAAATTAAAAATCCTGCCGCGCCTACTCCCGTCAATCAAAAAATTGAAAATCCTGCCGCACCCAAACACCAAAGCAACACTGCGGTGGATATTTAAATTTACCTACCGGCAAGTAGATAAAAAAGGGGTGAAAAAACAAATGTGGCGGCGGCCTAGCTAATCGGTCGAACTAGCCCAACTAGCTAGCCATCGTGCTTCACTGATGTACTCGGTGGGAAAGGTGTCCTTTCGTGATTTGACGACTCATTTACTTGCTTCGGCGGTACAACCGAGGAGGACCCAGAAAACGCGCGGTAGGGTGTCCCACGTCAGGACCCTGAAACCGCGTGGTAGGGTGTGCCACGTCTTGGCACGGAGGAAAAATGTGCGTGTAAAAAATATACTGTATCAGATGTAGTACCTATGGTTCCACCTCGGGACCCAGCCAGTCAGTCGAAAACACCCCACTAGCCACACAACTTCATCATGCAAACGTGGCACGGAGGATAGATGTGGTTAGCTCCGTCTCGACCAGCCACAACGTCTCTTGTTCTAGGCGATTCTTCTATTTTCCAAGCTTTTTTTAGTTGTAATAACACCACGGCAAGCTAGCGCCGCTCTTCATGTGTGCCCGTGCAAAGATTGAGATCGCAGACATGGGACTCACCAGTAAGTGAGACAACAGTCGTGCACGTGTTGACGAGGCACTCCCTCCACTCTACTCAACGCAAGTACTGTATAAAATCAAGTTATGGACAAAGCCAACAACCGTTCATTTTTTCAGGCTATCGACTTACGCTTTGTAGTCCAGGTTGCCAGTCCGAATCTCATCTTTCAAATTTTGTTAGTTTTAGGTCCAAATTTGATTAATGACAAGTGGGACCCCCGTGTGTTGTTCCGATATTTCAGTGTAGGATGGTTTTTTTAAACAAACACTTTGCGCGGTTAGACAAGTAACGACACGAGTTACACGTATTTTGCAAGTTTACGAACAAAAATGATAGCGGCATAGAATATCACATCCACCCAGCAGCTTAGATACTATGGTGATACGAGTTTTTACACTGTTGGAAGTGAGATCCAATGGCTTGGAGTAGTGTTTGTAATTATGCGCAATTTCCAAACTCTCCAAATGTTTTTTTTTTGCAAATAAAACATTCAGGCCTCGTGTGTTCCGTTGCATCTTCGATCCAACGGCTCCCCGGTGTTCATATTAGGTGCTCCCCGTAGCTTAATTACCCGCTACAGTGATATGAGCATCTAGGTCGTATAATCAGTGATCAGATGGCACATGCGTAGTACTTGTACTTTTTGCGCATTTCCCAAACTTTATCAGCTGTATATTGCAAAAACATTCAAACCTCCTACTGTGGGCCATTACATCTCAGTGAACTCGTATCACCATAGAACCTACGATGCGGGAGCACCTCATACTCTCCCGTGCGAGAAAACATAAGGTGCTACCGCAGCTTGGATGCTACGGTGATACGAGCTTGGAGGTCGTTTGATCTGAGATCCAATGGCATTTGAGCAGTCTTTGTGCTTGTAAGCAGTGGCCGAACTCTTTTGGGGATTTTCTGCAAAAAACCATTCGAACCACCGAGGAGGTGGTGGGTCACAAATCCAACGCCTCCGAAGAGCTTGTATCACCAAAGCACCTAAGGTGTGGTAGCACATGATATTCTTACATATAGGAGAATATGATGTCCTCCTTCATCTTAGATGCTACGATGATATGAGCTTCGAGGTTGTTGGATATGGGATCAAAGGGCATCTAAGTAGTTTTTGTACAAATTGTGTGCAATTCTCAAACTCATCAAGGTTTCCTGCAAAAAAATTAAGACACATCATGTGAGCTGCTATATCTCAGATCTACAAGCGCCAAGCAACTCGTATCAGCATATAGCATCTAAGGTATGGGGGCACATGATATTCTCCCGGGGAGGAGGGGTGGGGGGTGCACAACCAATCAGTGGTTGGGAGGGTGGGGACAAATATAATCTAAACAACCCTAAACAGAGCTCCACAATTTTATCTAAGGTCGAGGGGTTGACCCCTGACAATCATAGCTCCGCCTAGAAACAACATTTGCATGTACTGTAGTACTAGACTTAATATTCATGTTTCAGTTTCATGTTCATTTTAAATATTGAACTGAGGACCATGGATGTCTTACATTTTACTCCCTTCGTTCCTAAATATTAGTCTTTTTAGAGGCTTCAAATGGACTGGCACATACGGATGTATATAGACATATTTTAGAGTCTAGATCCACTCATTTTGCTCCGTATGTAGTCACTTGTTGAACTCTCTGAAAGACTAATATTTAGGAATAGAAGGAGTATTTTTGAATTCATGTCATACATGCATGGTTTGGAAAAATAGATGCACCATACTTATTGGATTGTTGTTGTGTTCGTGCGTGTGTGTTTCTCTCTGTGTGTGTGTGTGGTCATATGCTTGATACATACAAAGTTTTCTCACCTCCATATTGTTCATCTTTTAAATTTGAATTTGCATTGGAAAACTTACTAGGGATATCATGAAATGTGAAACCCACGTTGAGATCACTATATCACAAACTCACTCTAATTCAACAACTCGTCATGAATCAATTACCACGTTGAGATTAGTATTTGCAAGGAAAATATAGGTATTGTAATACACATAGATTCATTCGGCAATTTAAAAGGTTCCTTTCGTATTCTCGAATGGTATGACCCAACGGCGTACCAGCCAGACCTTGGCTCATGTTGATCCTAAAAAAACGGGCTCGTGTCCTTCGGTGGCGTGCGTGGTATGCACATTAGGCCACACCAACCAGTCAAGCCTCAGTATTTCAAGTCGAAATATCTGGCGGCCAGAATTCCATCCCTAGGAAATTCCCCTCATGTCCCCGGTCCATAATGACTACTGATGAACAACAGAGGGATGCTTTAGTAACTACACAACGTTACCTACCGTGCCGAGCACGATGCAATTCCCTTGGTCGCCGCTCGTCAAGGTCACCCGTCAACTGCATTGCCTAGTACTACTACTACACCAGGATGAGCACAGAATTGAGCCCGTTTGTTCGTGCCTAGTACTTGAGTTAATATATCAGGCAATGCACTGGTACGGAGGGATTATCCTTTTACTCTGCATATATAACTTTTTTGAAGTCTAACTAAGAAAAATGTTTGACCAAATCCTTTCTTAAGAAATACAACACGACAGATGTACGACTTGAAAATTTATTGCATGATGCAGGTTATGATATTGTTTCAAATCCTGGATCTTAAATTTCAGAAAATCCAAAAGTGAGCATAAATTCTTGAAACTGAGCATGGTCACGTGATATGACACAAATATTACTTCGTAAGTTTTTTCTTCAATTCGAGACAAGCTGCTTGTGACAAGTTGCACAAATGAAGAGCCAAGGTATTTTGGAACAAAGACCTGTCACATTAAGGCGAACACTTTCACTATTAAAACCATGGGCATTTACGTGCCGCCACAAGTCCCCGCTTCTCATCGGCAGGTGTCGTCCCAACAAGCATGTGACTTCACGGGAGGCGTGCAAGCAGACCGCTGTGCCGGCTGTCAGGGAGGCGTGCGAGCAGACCGCTGTGCAGACTCACCGGGAGGCGAGCCCTTTGACCAGGCTCCGCCACCCATGGTCATCCCAACTGCTCCCACTTTTAATGTCGCCGGCACCGCAGTTTAAAATCAACCCCGCACTACCCGGTATTGCTACAATGCTCTCTCTTCCTCTCCGATTCTCCTGTCGTCTACCTCCAACCAGCCTGACCTAAACGTATGCCATGCCGCATCACGATGGTCTGCCCTTAGTGTTCCAGTTTCATGAGGAAGACACCCAGCCGGAGTCTCAAGAACATAAGGCGCTTTGGGACGAGCTTGAACTGGCCTTGCGGGAAGATGCCGCGCCTGTCCCCGCTCCCGTTCCGGCACCTGTCGCCCCGACTACGCCAGCGCCCATCCCCGTGGCATTGATGGGCTGTGAGCCACACATTGTCGCCGAGCTTGATGCCACGGGATTCCACGAGGTCCCCGCCAACTTTCACACACCTATGCACCTGCCAGCGCATGCGCCTGCGTGTGCACTGACGCGCACGCCCGTGCCAGTGCCCGTGCACCTGCCAGCGCATGCGCCTGCGCGTGCACTGACGTGCGCGCCCGTGCCGGTGCCCGTGCACACGAATGTCTCTGCCACGCCGTTGACAGCGCCTGTCCCCGCGCGGGTGCCAGTGCCCCCCTCAGCGGCATGGATGGCCGCCGTCGACCGCTTTCTTGCACCAACGCCAGTCGCCTCCTCCCGCCAGTTGACTTGCTCCGAAGTCCAGAACATTTTGGCCTTCCTTTAAGCTAGGCCAACGTCCAGGAGTACGCCAACAACGGCGCAAGACGCCGCCGTCGCCATCGGTCAGTGGCCCAACGAGACACAAAGCACGGCAGACGAGCCGCTTCCCACCGCGAGACGCCCCCGCCGCCGCCGCGTAATCTAAATTTTCCATGAAAAACGTTCAGATTGCCATGCTTAAAATCCGAACGTTTATCATTTCCATTTATTTTATATTGATCGTCGTATAATTTAAAGTCGGAGTCAGACTGAACGAAATGTATGGTTTGATCGATTGAATGTTCTGCTAGAGTCGTATCAAATTAAATATAAAACGTCATCAAGCCACATGTATTCCTTGTAATCCAACGACCTAGACTGCTTCAATGTCGAGCGCTCAACACGTTTAGCGTGCAGTTAATTTCATGCCAAAAATAGTGCTAATCACATGACAACACGCAAATAATATCCTATTGTTAATATCCGCATGCACTTACTATACTTCCAAATTAACGTGCATTGCACGTACACACTAACTAGTGCTGCTAGTACGTGAAACTGGTGCCGTGACTTGTGAACGTGTCCAGATATGGTCAACGGCAACATCGCCCGCGAGTTCTTCCTGTTTGCCCGTGCGTCTAAACGCAGAAGGGGAGGAGAGAGAGAGAGAGCACACATGGAACCCACCTGTAAGTGAAGGCGAATAGTACTAAAAATAATATTACATGTTATGTATTAATTAGGCTATGGTAATATAAAAACATTATGTGAACAAAGGGGGTACAACAAACATTGCTATTCTACGTATGTTGCCTATTGACGTGCGACTTGAAGGCCCGGTCGCATGTTCGATCCTCGTCCTTTATTTTTTAATTTGTATATGGGTCCAAATTTGTTTCATGACATGTGGGCCCTTCGGTGTGTAGTTTGTAGCACTTTAATTTGTGGGTCGAAATTTGTTCCATTCCAAGTGGACTATCGGTGTGTAGTTTTGTAGCTTATTTATAATAATTAAAGAGAACAACATAGTTTTTTCAATAATACCATGGTGCGACGTTGAAGGCGAGAAAGGACGTGCGAGAGAGTGATGACCGAGCTAGAGGGAAATCAACTAGGGGAGTTGCGTGGGTTGCAATGGTGTTTGGAGTAGTTGTGGGCCGAATGGTACGAAAATATAATCTAAACCGACCGGAATAAATGCCTACACAAATTAATCCAAGGTTGGAGTGCCCCTCGCAATGTAAATAGCTCCGGCTTTGCGAGGGATGGAGAGGTAGTAGCTTCAACGCGTGGAAGATACGGTGTGAGAAAGCGAGGTCAATCGAGAGACATATAAATAGAGAGACAAAGTGAGTGTGGTCCGATATTCATTGAACAAATATATATGCTCCAGAGATATATTGTCTGATTGAGCTTTTGGCAAGGGTGAGGGCTGTAAGATAGAGCTTGAGAGATGATCTAGTCACAGACGTGTAGATATATTTTGTGCGTGGGAGGAAGCAAGGTCAACCGATCACATAGGGTCGCCGTGCGATCGAAAGAGTGAGACGGGTTGGAGAGAGTGACCTAGATAGATGATGTGCGTGAGAGAGTATACAATGTGAATAGGTCGAATTGGGCTCAAACATGGTGATATATCATTTTTGTCCGAGAAAGACGAGGTCAACCGAGACATACAGAGAGAGAGAGAGAGATAGAGAGAGAGAGAGAGAGATTGAGTGAGCGTGGCCCACCATGAGGTCGAAAGAGTGGCGGCGGCTTGGATGGACTGACCTAGATAGACAATCTGCATGAGAGAGTATAGAGTGTGTCGATCGAGGCCCGAACAGGGAGATATATCATTTGTGTGTGAAAGAAAACGAGGTTAAACGAGACTCAGATAAAGAGAGGGAGATTGAGCGAGTGTGGCCCGCCGTGCGGAAGAAAGAGTGAGACAGTCTCGAGGGAGTGACCTAGATATACAACGTGTGTGCGTGCACACGAGAGGTTGGGGGGGGGGGCTAGATAGGCAATGCATGTATTTAGCGCGAGAGGGTGAGAGGGAGAGGGGAGAGAGAGAGAGCTCGGCATGGGGTGCAATGGCGGGTGTGTGAGGTAAATACATTTGGTAACAGAGTGGAAAAAGGGGTTGTGTAGTTGAGAGACTTAGAGATTGAAACATGGAAAGAAAGAATGAACGTGTGTTGGAAACCGATAGCTTCCTAAGGTGGTTAGGAGAGGAAGATTGACCGGTACAGGAAGTATGTAGCATTTGTGCGGGGGGGGGGGGGGGGGGGGGGTGGGGCTAAAAACAACATTTGAATGTACATAGTATGAGACTTAATATCGATGTTTCAATTCGGTGTACATTGTAAGATTTGAACCGAGGAACAGGCATATGGGTAATTATTTCGAATTCGTGCCATACTAAGTTTCGAAAAGTTGACATTGACTCAATTTGTTGTGCTATTTTGTAGGTCATATGTTTGAATCCATCTAAAAGTTTTCTCACTACCATGGTGTTCATCATAATGAATTTGTATTAAAACAGTAGCGTGGATACAGTGAAATGCGAAATCCACGTTAGAATTGGAGATCGCTACGTGACACACACTCTAATTCAAATAACTAACTATGTGACACACACTCTAATTCAAATAACTAATTATGTGACACACTCTAATCCACGTTAGCGTGGGTACCGTTTCGATTTTTTTTCAAATAACTCCTCATTAATTAATTTATAGTACTCCCTCTGTTCACTTTTATAAGACCTTGAAGACATTTCAGACAATGTGCAAAATAGTTCATTTTAAGTTGTCTGAAACGACTTACAAAAGTGAACGGATGGAGTATCTTGTTTCGAATGACTAATTATTGCAAGGAAAACACGGGCATGGCAATACATACAGATTCGTTTGCAAATAAAAGAAGATTCGTTTGCATTCTCAAATGTAGGCGCACTAGGCAGACCAGGGTCGTGTCGGGGTGGACGCTGCTTCGGTGCCTTAAAGGCAACTGCCCTTGGGTGACTGACATGTGGGCCAGCCACCTGTTGGGCCCACATGTCATGGACACAAAGGCAGGTGCCTTAAGGCACCAAAGCATAGTCCTGTCGGGGTGGTCGCATGTGTCGAACGGACGCGTAGCACCCAGCCACCCACCCCCCCTCCCCCCCCAAAAAAGGACGACGACAATATAAGTTCGCGCTTCCACGTTTCGGATTGAAATATCTGGCGGCCCCAATTCCAGCCCTGCAAAATCTCTCTTCTCCACCGTCCTCTTCCGTGCCCAGATTGCTCAAATCCCTAATTCGCCACCATCCCTCGAATCGCCCCTCGTCTCGTCTCTTTTCCCACCGTTCCCCACCTCTGTGCCGGACGACGATGACGAAGACGACGGTCGCGCTTCACCACCACACCAGAGCTACCTCATCTACGCCCTCGTCCACCGCACTGGGTGGTCCACCGACAACGTCGGCCGCCCCAACCGACGTGCCTCACAGACACCGAGTTCCACCGCATCAGGTGCGTGATACGTCTCCGTCGTATCTATAATTTTTGATTGTTCCATGCCAATATTATTCACTTTCATATACTTTTTGGCAACTTTTTATATTATTTTTGGGACTAACATATTGATCCAGTGCCCAGTGCCAGTTCCTATCTGTTGCCTGTTTTTTGTTTCACAGAAACCCAATATCAAACGGAGTCCAAACGGGAAAAAAACGGACGGAGATTTTTTTTGGAATATTTATGATTTTTGGGAAGTAAAATCAACGCGAAACGGTATCCAAGGTGGGGACGAGGTAGGGGGGCGCGCCCTACCCCCCAGGCGCACCCCTGGCCCTCGTGGTCCACCTGTAAGGCAGTTGATGCTCTTCTTCTGGTGCAAGAAAGATAATTTTATGAGAAAGATCTGGGCGAAAGATTCACCCCAATCGGAGTTACGGATCTCCAGATATAAAGGAAACAGTGAAGGGGTAGAACCAGGGAACGCAGAAACAGAGAGATAGATCCAATCTCGGAGGGGCTCTCACCCCTCCCAAGCCATGGGAGCCAAGGACCAGAGGGGAAACCCTTCTCCCATCTAGGGAGAAGGTCAAGGAAGAAGAAGAAGAAGGGGGGCTCTCTCCCCCTTGCTTCCGGTGGCGCTAGAACACCGCCGGGGGCCATCATCATCACCACGATCTTCACCAACACCGCCGTCATCTTCACCAACATCTCCATCACCTTCCCCCTTCTATCTACAGTGGTCCACTCTCCCGCAACCCGCCGTAGCCTCTACTTGAACATGGTGCTTTATGCTTCATATTATTTTCCAATGATGTGTTGCCATCCTATGATGTCTGAGTAGATTTTCATTGTCCTATCGGTGATTGATGAATTGCTATGATTGGTTTGAGTTGCATGTTTTATTATTGGTGCTGTCCTATTGTGCCCTCCGTGTCGCGCAAGCATGAGGGATTCCCGTTGTAGGGTTTGCAATATGTTTTTGATTTGCTTATGGTGGGTGGCGTGAGTGACAGAAGCACAGACCCGAGTAAGTAGGTTGTTTGCGTATGGGATAAAGGGGACTTGATACTTTAATGCTATGGTTGGGTTTGACCTTAATGAATCTTTAGTAGTTGTGGATGCTTGCTAGAGTTCCAATCATAAGTGCATAGAATTCCATGTAAGGGATGATATGTTAGCTTATGCCTCTCCCTCAAATAGAATTGCAATAGTGATTACCGGTCTAGTAATATAGTCAGTTGCCTAGGGACAATTCCACAACTCCTACCACCACTTTTCCACACTTGCCATATTTACTTTAGTTGTGGTTTTATCTAAGCAGCCCCTAGTCTTTATTTACTCGCTCTTTATTACCTTGCTAACCTATCCAAAAACACCTACAAAGTACTTCTAGTTTCATACTTGTTTCTGGTAAAGCGAACGTCAAGCATGCGTAGAGTTGTATCGGTGGTCGATAGAACTTGAGGGACTATTTATTCTACCTTTAGCTCCTCGTTGGGTTCGACACTCTTACTTATCGAAAACTGTTGCGATCCCCTATACTTGTGGGTTATCAAGACCTTTTTCTGGCCCCGTTGCCGGGGAGTCATAGCGTGGGGTGAATATTATCGTGTGTGCTTGTTTGCTTTATCACTAAGTATATTTTATTTGCTGTTCTTAGTTGTTCTCTATCTTTAGTTATGGATATGGAACACAAAATACCAAAAAAATTAGGTGTACTTGCTACTCATGAGGATGGGGTAACTCTTAAAACCCTCGATTCTCATCATGAGAAAAATTTTTTGTACTACTTTGATAATCCTGAGAAAACCCCATTCAACTTTATAATGGGAGTAACGTTGGATCAACGTGAATACTTTAGGGATTATCGCTCGACACAAAAAGGGAAACTATTATGGGATCAAATTAATATGTTGAAGTGGTATGCTAGACAACTATGCTTGGAATATGATTATACTTGTTGCTCTAGGATGAATGCTCCACACCTCCCCTTTTCATGCAAATTTAATGATAATGAAACCTTGGCTTCTTATGCTAGAGGTATATATGATTACTATGATGTGAAACAAATAGAAGAATTTGTTGCTTTTATGGGTGCTTATGAAATTGAATCCATGTTTAAAGAGTTTGAGGATTTTGATGATGCTTATTATAGATCTGAAAATTTAGCTATCCTCAAATATTTCTATGAGAATTATAAATACAATTATGAAATTAATGCACTTATTAAGAAAGTCTCCGCTGTCCAAGAAGAGACTAATATTTTGCAGGAAGCTATGGAAGAAGAAATTGATGAAACTGTGAGCTCATTGGATGAAAAAGATGATGAGGAGAGCGAAGAACAAAAGGAGGAGGAGCGGATTAGCTACCCGTGCCCACCTTCTAATGAGAGTAACCCTCCAACTCATACATTATTTAATTCCCCTTCGTGCTTACCGAAGGATGGTTGCTATGATGATTGCCATGATGATTGCTATGATGATTGTTATGATCCGCTGATTCTCTTGAAATATCCCTTCTTGATGATGCTTGCTATGCTTGTGGCCAATATGCCAATATGAATTATGCTTATGGAGATGAACTTGCTATAGTTCCTTATGTTAAACATGAAATTGTTGCTATTGCACCCACGCATGATAGTCCTATTATCTTTTTGAATTCTCCCAACTACACTATATCGGAGAAATTTGTGCTTATTAAGGATTATATTGATGGGTTGCCTTTTACCATTGCACATGATGATTTTGATGAATGTAATATGCATGTTCTTGCTGCTCCTACTTGCAATTATTATGAGAGAGGAACTATATCTCCGCCTCTTTATGTTTCCAACACGATAGAATTGCAAGAAACTGCTTACACTATGCATTGGCCTTTACTTGGTGTGCATGAATTGTTCTTTTATGACATGTCGATGCATAGGAAGAGAGTTAGACTTCGTCATTGCTTGATATATGTTACTTTGTGCTCACTACTAAATTACAAATCATTGTTAATTAAAATTGGCTTTGATATACCTTGGGATCCGGGTGGATTCATTACTTGAGCACTAAATGCCTAGCTTAATGGCTTTAAAGAAAGTGCTGCCAGGGAGACAACCCGGAAGTTTTTCAAGAGTCATTTATTTCTGTTGAGTGCTTTCATATAGTTTAAAAAACAAAAAAATAAAGAGGGTAACCTAAAAACTTTTCAAAAAGGAAAGTGAAAGTAAGAAAGATAAGCATTGTTGAAGTGGGAGAGCTCCTTGAACTTTGTTCATGCTCACGGAAACTTTGTGAATCTTGATTACAGAAACTTTTCATCAAAAATAATTATCCCCTTGTACAATTCCATTGTATTATAAAAATAATGTGCTAAGGTTTGCCTTTAGGATGTTTACAATGCTTGTTGGTTTGTACGGTGCAGGACAGAAACTTTGGCTGTAGTGAGCGATTTTACATTTTTAACTGGAACATCAATTGGTTCTGATTCCTTTTGCACTGTCTTGATATACAACTTTTTTATTTTTCCTAATTTTACTAGAATTTTTGGGGTACCAGAAGTATGCTGGATGTTCAGATTACTACAGACTGTTCTGTTTTTGACAGATTCTGTTTTTGATGCATAGTTTGCTTGTTTTGATGAATCTATCAATTTATATCAGTGGATTAAGCCATGGAAAAGTTATATTACAGTGGACATAATGAAAAAATAAAATATGAATTGGTTTGATACAGTACTTAGAGTAGTGATTTGCTTTATTATACTAACGGATCTTACCGACTTTTCTGTTGAAGTTTTGTGTGGATGTAGTGTCTAATCGAGGATGTCTCGATATGAGGAGAAGGAAGAGAGGCAAGAGATAAAACTTGGGGATGCCCGAGGCACCCCAAGTAAATATTCAAGGAGACTCAAGCGTCTACGCTTGGGGATTCCCTAGAAGGCATCCCTCTTTCTTCAACAAGTATCGGTATGTTTTCGAATTCGTTTCGTTCATGCATTATGTGCAAGTCTTGGAGCGTCTTTTTCAATTAGGTTTTTATTTTTCTTTTATGCACCATGCTGGTATGAAATAGTCCTTGGTTGATTTATAGAATGCTCATTGCACTTCACTTAAATATTTTGAGTATGGCTTTATAGAATGCTTCATGTGCTTCACTTATATCATTTGAAGTTTGGATTGCCTGTTTGTCTTCATATAGACAATCGCCATTTGTAGAATGCTCTTTTGCTTCACTTATATTTGTTAGAGCGTGGGCATATCTTTTGTAGAAAGAATTAAACTCTCTTGCTTCACTTATATCTATTTAGAGAGATGACAGGAATTGGTCATTCACATGGTTAGTCATAAAATCCTACATAAACTTGTAGATCACTGGATATGATATGTTTGATTCCTTGCAATAGTTTTGCGATATAAAGATGGTGATATTAGAGTCATGCTAGTAGATGGTTGTGTTTAGTAAAGATGTTGGTGTTAAGGTTTGTGATTCCCGAAGCATGCACGTATGGTCTAATAACTATGTAACCAAATTGGCGCGCATTGTATTTTGATTGTCTATCTTTGCGTGAAGGTCGGGGGCGCGCGATGGTTAACTCCTACCAACCTCACCCCTAGGAGGATGCATGTAGTACTTTGTTTCAAGGGCTTCTAAATTTTTGCAATAAGTATGTGAGTTCTTTATGACTAATGTTGAGTCCATGGATTATACGCACTCTCACCCTTCCATCATTGCTAGCCTCTTCGGTACCGTGCATTGCCCTTTCTCACCTCGAGAGTTGGTGCAAACTTCGCCGGTGCATCCAAACCCAGTGATATGATACGCTCTATCACACATAAACCTCATTATATCTTCCTCAAAACAGCCACCATACCTACCTATCATGTCATTTCCATAGCCATTCCGAGATATATTGCCATGCAACTTCCATCATCATCATATACATGACTTGAGCATTTATTGTCATATTGCTTTGCATGATCGTAAGATAGCTAGCATGATGTTTTCATGGCTTGTATGTTTTTTGATGTCATTGCTATGCGAGATCGTTGCACATCCTGATACACTGCCGGAAGCATTCATATAGAGTCATATCTTTGTTCTAGTATGGAGTTGTAATATTGAGTTGTAAGTAAATAGAAGTGTGATGATCATCATTATAGAGCATTGCCCCATAAAAAAAAGAAAAAAAAGGAAAGGCCAAAGAAGCCTAAATAAAAGAAGGGGGCCAAAGAAGCCCACCAAAAAAAGAAAAGAAAAGGGGCAATGTTACTATCCTTTTTCCACACTTGTGCTTCAAAGTAGCACCATGTTCTTCATATAGATTGTCTCCTATGTTGTCACTTTCATATACTAGTGGGAATTTTCATTATAGAACTTGGCTTGTATATTCCAACGATGGGCTTCCTCAAATGCCCTAGGTCTTCATGAGCAAGCAAGTTGGATGCACACCCACTTAGTTTCTTTTGTTGAGCTTTCATACATTTATAGCTCTTAGTGCATCCGTTGCATGGCAATCCCTACTCCTCACATTGACATCAATTGATGGGTATCTCCATAGCCCGTTGATTAGCTGCGTTGATGTGAGACTTTCTCCCTTTTTGTCTTCTCCACATAACCTCCATCATCATATTCTATTCCACCCATAGTGTTATATCCATGGCTCACGCTTATGTATTGCGGGAAGGTTGAAAAAGTTTGAGAATACTAAAGTATGAAACAATTGCTTGGCTGACACCGGGATAGGCATGAGGGGTACCTTGTGTTAAGAAAAGGGAGCATACAAGACTATATGATTTTTGTAGGGATAACTTTCTGAAGCATTGATGTGTTGAAAGACATGATTGTTTGTTGGGATGCCCTAAGTATTATTGCTTTTATGTCAAATGATAGACTATTGCTTTGAATCACTCGTGTCTTAATATTCATGCCATGATTAGACATATGATCAAGATTATGCTAGGTAGCATTCCACATCAAAAATTATTCTTTTTTATCATTTACCTACTCGAGGACGAGCAGGAATTAAGCTTGGGGATGCTGATACGTCTCCGTCGTATCTATAATTTTTGATTGTTCCATGCCAATATTATTCACTTTCATATACTTTTTGGCAACTTTTTATATTATTTTTGGGACTAACATATTGATCCAGTGCCCAGTGCCAGTTCCTGTCTGTTGCATGTTTTTTGTTTCGCAGAAACCCAATATCAAATGGAGTCCAAACGGAAAAAAAACGGACGGAGATTTTTTCTGGAATATTTATGATTTTTGGTAAATAAAATCAACATGAAACGGTATCCGAGGTGGGCACGAGGTAGGGGGGCGCGCCCTACCCCCCCAGGCGCGCCCCTGGCCCTTGTGGTCCACCCGTAAGGCGGTTGATTCTCTTCTTCTGGAGCAAGAAAGATAATTTTATGAGAAAGATCTGGGCGAAATATTCACCCCAATCGGAGTTAGGGATCTCCAGATATAAAGGAAACGGTGAAGGGGTAGAACCAAGGAACGCAGAAACAGAGAGATAGATCCAATCTCAGAGGGGCTCTCGCCCCTCCCAAGCCATGGGAGCCAAGGACCAGAGGGGAAACTCTTCTCCCATCTAGGGAGAAGGTCAAGGAAGAAGAAGAAGAAGGGGGGCTCTCTTCCCCTTGCTTCCGGTGGCGCCGGAACGCCGCCGGGGGCCATCATCATCACCACGATCTTCACCAACACCACCGTCATCTTCACCAACATCTCCATCACCTTCCGCCCTTCTATCTACAGTGGTACACTCTCCCGCAACCCGCTATAGCCTCTACTTGAACATGGTGCTTTATGCTTCATATTATTTTCCAATGATGTGTTGCCATCCTATGATGTCTAAGTAGATTTTCATTGTCCTATCGGTGATTGATGAATTGCTATGATTGGTTTGAGTTGCATGTTTTATTATTGGTGCTGTCCTATTGTGCCCTCCGTGTCGCACAAGTGTGAGGGATTCCGGCTGTAGGGTTTACAATATGTTTATGATTTGCTTATGGTGGGTGGCGTGAGTGACAGAAGCACAGACCCGAGTAAGTAGGTTGTTTGCGCATGCGATAAAGGGGACTTGATACTTTAATGCTATGGTTGGGTTTTACCTTAATGAATCTTTAGTAGTTGTGGATGCTTGCTAGAGTTCCAATCATAAGTGCATAGAATTCCAAGTAAGGGATGATATATTAGCTTATGCCTCTCCCTCAAATAGAATTGCAATAGTGATTACCGGTCTAGTAATATAGTCAGTTGCCTAGGGACAATTCCACAACTCCTACCACCACTTTTCCACACTCGCCATATTTACTTTAGTTGTGTTTTTATCTAAGCAGCCCCTAGTCTTTATTTACTCGCTCTTTATTACCTTGCTAACCTATCCAAAAACACCTACAAAGTACTTCTAGTTTCATACTTGTTTCTGGTAAAGCGAACGTCAAGCGTGCGTAGAGTTGTATCGGTGGTCGATAGAACTTGAGGGAATATTTATTCTACCTTTAGCTCCTCGTTGGGTTCGACACTCTTACTTATCGAAAACTATTGTGATCCCCTATACTTGTGGGTTATCAGTGCGCTTCACCGATGCCGTCTCTCAGCTCATCGGGGCTACTTCACCGAGCACATCGTCGCACCTCCGCCCCCCGAGGCCGTTGGGGCTTCACCAACGGTCTCGTCCACCGCATCGTAGCGCTCCGCTGCCACTCAAGATCTGCATCCGTGCATGGCCAGCCAACGCCAGCGCATCACCCTCAACGGCTCTGAAGTGACCCGCACTCTAGCTAGGCGAGCATGCGCAAACGCCGGCCCGAACTAGGTATCCACACATCACTCCCTTGTGCACTGTTCCGACGATGTTTGGATATCCTTTCACTGCTCTCTTAGCTTACACGCCTATGCAACTCTGACTTTAACTCTTATTTCTTCTGGAGATATCATCTGAAACAAGCAAATCCATTTTTTAGCGAAGCATGACGGCGCTACGGGATCTGGTACACATCCTGCACACCCGTATAACCTTGTAAGTATCTGTCCTCCGGTACAACATCAAGGTCGATTCCTCTTATTTGATCAACCATTCGCCGTGTCAAAAATGCAGTGGGGGATGCAAGGAGCACAAGGCCTGCACATCCAAGCAAGTGGTAACATGGACTTGTACATGGAACATCCCAAGCGCAAGAAGAGCTGCAGTGAGCCTGTACAACGAGCTAGCGTAAGTCCCTGCATTTCATTTAATTCGTACTGGCATTCGTGTATGATTTGTGTGAAGTGGCTGATCCACGAATTCAAGTTACCAGGGACGAACATTTAACTTAAAAAATATGAAGGCACTTGCACTCCGGAAATCAACATAACTTGAGAAATGCGAAGCTACATGCACTTTGAAAACCAGCTAATGATCCAAAGTAGTTCAGATTATAAACACTAAATGATGCAAGCACCAAAAAACACAAAATGAAACATGGTGTACAAGGACTACAAACATGGTCTGTACCTGCTTGAATTATTCGTTCTCTGGCTGAAAATATCGAAGTGTAATTACACGCATAACCAATGCACAAACTGCATATCATTATATCTATCCTGCACAAGTATGCCAATAGTTTCAAACAACAGATTAGAAAAGTATTTATGCTATGTTGTCATGATACGGGGACTTTCTGGTAGATGGCCTCGACGTTTCCTCAAGCTATGAAAATGCACTATAATTTGCTTGTCATCAATGCCTGCAAATCTCTGTCTCTCTCAACATAGTAGATCATCATTAGACACTAAATCCTTCAATGAGCTTGCAAAATGCTTGCATTAGATCCCTCATTAGACACTATATGTTCATCACCAGGAGCATGTAAAATGTTTGCATCAAATGTTGGGCAACGCAGTAATTTCAAAAAATTTCCTACGCACACGCAAGGATCATGGTGATGCATAGCAACGAGAGGGGAGAGTATTGTCCACGTACCCTCGTAGACCAAAAGCGGAAGCGTTATGACAACGCGGTTGATGTAGTCGTACGTCTTCACGATCCAAGTACCAAACGTACGGCACCTCCGAGTTCAGCACACGTTCAGCTCGATGACGATCCCCGGACTCCTATCCAGCAGGGTGTCGGGGATGAGTTCCGTCAGCACGACAGCGTGGTGACGATGATGATGTTCTACCGACGCAAGGCTTCGCCTAAGCACCGCAACGATATGACCGAGGTGGAATATGGTGGAGGGGGGCACCGCACACGGCTAAGGAACGATCACGAAGATCAACTTGTGTGTCTTGGGGTGCCCCCCTGGCCCCGTATGTAAAGGAGGGAGGGGGAGGTACGGCCGGCCCCCTAGGGGTGCGCCTGGAGGAGTCCTACTCCCACCGGGAGTAGGACTCCCCCCTCTTGCCTTGTAGGAGAAGGAAAGGGGAAGGGGAAAGAGGAAAGGGGCGCCCCCCCCCCCTTCCTTGTCCTATTCAGACTAGGGGGGAGGGGGCGCGCGGCCTGCCCTGGCCAGCCCTCCTCTTCTCCCTTAGGGCCCATGTAGGCCCATTAACCCCCGGGGGGGTTCCGGTAACCCCCCGGTACTCCGGTAAAATCCCGATTTCACCCGGAACGATTCCGATATCCAAATATAGGCTTCCAACATATCAATCTTTATGTATCGACCATTTCGAGACTCCTCGTCATGTCCGTGATCATATCCGGGACTCCAAACAACCTTCGGTACATCAAAACTTATAAACTCATAATAAAACTATCATTGTAATGTTAAGCATGCGGACCCTACGGGTTCAAGAACTATGTAGACATGACCTAGAACTGTTCCTGGTCAATAACCAATTGCGGAACCTGGATGCTCATATTGGCTCCCACATATTCTACGAAGATCTTTATCGGTCAGACCGCATAACAACATACGCTGTTCCCTTTGTCATCAGTATGTTACTTGCCCGAGATTCGATCGTCGGTATCTCCATACCTAGTTCAATCTCGTTACCGGCAAGTCTCTTTACTCGTTCCGTAATACATCATCCCGCAACTAACTTATTAGTTGCAATGCTTGCAAAGCTTAAGTGATGTGCATTACCGAGTGGGCCTAGAGATACCTCTTCGACAATCGGAGTGACAAATCCTAATCTCGAAATACGCCAACCCAACATGTACCTTCAGAGACACCTGTAGAGCTCCTTTATAATCACCCTGTTACGTTGTGACTTTTGGTAGCACACAAAGTGTTCCTCCGGTAAACGGGAGTTGCATAATCTCATAGTCATAGGAACATGTATAAGTCATGAAGAAAGCAATAGCAACATACTAAACGATCAAGTGTTAAGCTAACGGAATGGGTCAAGTCAATCACATCATTCTCCTAATGATGTGATCCCATTAATCAAATGACAACTCTTTGTCCATGGCTAGGAAACATAACCATCTTTGGTTAATGAGCTAGTCAAGTAGAGGCATACTTGTGACACTCAGTTTGTCTATGTATTCACACATGTATCATGTTTCCGGTTAATACAATTCTAGCATGAATATTAAACATTTATCATGATGTAAGGAAATAAATAATAACTTTATTATTGCCTCTAGGGCATATTTCCTTCAGTCTCCCACTTGCACTAGAGTCAATAATCTAGTTCACATCGCCATGTGATTTAACACCAATATTCACATCTGTATGTGATTAATACCCATAGTTCACATCGTCATGTGATCAACACCAAAAGGGTTTACTAGAGTCAATAATCTAGTTCACATCGCTATGTGATTAACACCCAAAGAGTACTAAGGTATGATCATGTTTTTGCTCGTGAGAGAAGTTTAGTCAACGGGTCTGTTACATTCAGAGCCGTATGTATTTTGCAAATAGTCTTATGTCTACAATGCTCTGCACGGAGCTACTCTAGCTAATTGCTCCCACTTTTAATATGTATCTAGATTGAGACTTAGAGTCATCTGGATCGGTGTAAAAGCTTGCATCAATGTAACTCTTTACGACAAACTCTTCTATCACCTCCATAATCGAGAAACATCTCCTTAGTCCTTACTAAGGATATTCTTGACCGCTGTCCATTGATCTACTCCTAGATCACTATTGCACTCCCTTGTCAATACTTAGTGGTAGGGTATGCAACAGATCTGATACACAGCATGACGTACTTTATAGAACCTATGGCTGAGGCATAGGGAATGACTTTCATTCTCTTTATATCTTCTGCCGTGGTTGGGCTTTGAGTCTTACTCAATTTCACACCTTGTAACATAGGCAAGAACTATTTCTTTGACTGTTCCATTTTGAACTACTTCAAAATCTTGTCAAGGTGGGTATTCATTGAAAAACTTATCAGGCGTCTTGATCTATCTCTATAGATCTTGATGCTCAATATGTAAGCAGCTTCACTGAGGTCTTTCTTTGAAAAACTCCTTTCAAACACTCCTTTATGCTTTGTAGAATAATTCTACATTATTTTTGATCAACAATATGTCATTCACATATACTTATCAGAAATGCTGTAGTGCTCCCACCCACTTTCTTGTAAATACAGGCTTCACTACAAGTCTGTATTAAAACTATATGCTTTGATCAACTTATCAAAGTGTATATTCCAACTCCGAGATGCTTGCACCAGTCCATAGATGGATCGCTGGAGCTTGCATATTTTGTTAACACCTTTAGGATTGACAAAACCTTATGGTTGTATCATATACAACTCTTCTTTAATAAATCCATTAAGGAATGCAGTTTTATTTATCCATTTGCCAGATTTCATAAAATGCGGCAATTTGCTAACATGATTCGGATAGACTTTTAAGCATCGATACGAGTGAGAAAATCTCATTTTATTCAACACCTTGAACTTGTCGAAAACCTTTTGCGACAATTCGAGCTTTGTAGATAGTAACACTACTATCAACGTCCATCTTCCTCTTGAAGATCCATTTATTTTCTATGGATTGCTGATCATCGGGCAAGTGCACCAAAGTCCACACTTTGTTATCATACATGGATCCTATCTCAGATTTCATGGCCTCCAGCCATTTCGCAGAATCTGGGCTCATCATCACTTCCTCATAGTTCGTAGGTTCATCATGGTCTAGTAACATGACTTCCAGAACAAGATTACCGTACCACTCTGGTGCGGACCGTACTCTGGAAGACCTACGAGGTTCTGTAATAACTTGATCTGAAGTTTCATGATCATCATCATTAGCTTTCTCACTAATTGGTGTAGGAATCACTGGAACTGATTTCAGCGATGAACTATTTTCCAATTCAGGAGAAGGTATTATTACCTTATCAAGTTCTACTTTTCTCCCACTCACTTCTTTCGAGAGAAACTCCTTCTCTAGAAAGGATCCATCTTAGCAATGAATATCTTGCTTTCCGATCTGTGATAGAAGGTGTACCCAATAGTTTCCTTTGGGTATTCTATGAAGACGCACTTCTCCGATTTGGGTTCGAGCTTATCAGGTTGAAACTTTTTCACATAAGCATCGCAGTCCCAAACTTTAAGAAACGACAACTTTGGTTTCTTGCCAAACCAAAGTTCATAAGGCACCGTCTCGAACAGATTTTGATGGTGCCCTATTTAAAGTGAATGCAACGGTCTCTAATGCATAACCCCAAAACGATAGTGGTAAATCGGTAAGATACATCATAGATCGCACCATATCCAATAAAGTGCGGTTATGACGTTCAGACACACCATTACGTTGTGGTGTTCCATGTGGCGTGAGCTGTGAAACTATTCCACATTGTTTTATATGAATGCCAAACTCGTAACTCAAATATTCTCCTCCACGATCAGATCGTAGAAACTTTATTTTCTTGTTACTATGATTCTCCACTTCACTCTGAAATTCTTTGAACTTTTCAAATGTTTCAGACTTGTGTTTCATTAAGTAGATATACCCATATCTGCTCAAATCATCTGTGAAGGTCAGAAAATAACGATACTTGCCACGAGCATTAACACTCATTGGATCTCATACATCAGTATGTATTATTTCCAACAAATTTGTTGCTTGCTCCATAGTTCTGGAGAACGGAGTCTGCCCATGAGGCATGGTTCGCAAGCATCAAGTGATTCATAATCAAGTGATTCCAAAAGCCCATCAGCATGGAGTTTCTTCATGCGCTTTACACCAATATGACCTAAACGGTAGTGCCACAAATAAGTTGCACTATCATTATTAACTTTACATATTTTGGCTTCAATATTATGAATATGTGTATCACACGATCGAGATCCAACAAACCATTTTCATTGGGTGTATGACCATAGAAGGTCTTATTCATGTAAACAGAACAACAATTATTCTCTAACTTACATGAATAACCGTATTGCAATAAACATGATCAAATCACATTCATGCTCAACACAAACACCAAATAACACTTATTTAGGTTCAACACTAATCCCGAAAGTATAGGGAGTGTGCGATGATGATCATATCAATCTTGGAACTACTTCCAACACACATCGTCACCTCACCCTCAACTAGTTTCTGTTTATTCTGCAACTCCCGTTTCGAGTTACTACTCTTAGCAACTGAACCGGTATCAAATACCAAGGGGTTGCTATAAACACTAGTAAAGTACACATCAATAACATGTATATCAAATATACCTATGTTCACTTTGCCATCCTTCTTATCCGCCAAATACTTGGGGTAGTTTTCCAGTGACCAGTCCCTTTGTAGTAGAATCACTTAGTCTTAGGCTTAGGTCCAGACTTGGGCTTCTTCACTTGAGCAGCAACTTGCTTGCTGTTCTTCTTGAAGTTCCCCTTCTTCCCTTTGCCCTTTTTCTTGAAACTAGTGATCTTGTCCACCATCAACACTTTGATGTTTTTCTTTGATTTCTACCTTCACCGATTTTTGCATCGCGAAGAGCTTGGGAATTGTTTTCATCATCCCTTGCACATTATAGTTCATCACAAAGTTCTACTAACTTGGTGATGGTGACTACAGAATTCTGTCAATCACTATCTTATCTGGAAGATTAACTCCCACTTGATTCAAGCGATTGTAGTACCCAGACAATCTGAGCACATGCTCACTAGTTGAGCGATTCTCCTCCATCTTTTAGCTATAGAACTTGTTGGAGACTTCATATCTCTCAACTCGGGTATTTGCTGGAAATATTAACTTCAACTCCTGGAACATCTCATATGGTCCATGACGTTCAAAACGTCATTGAAGTCCCGATTCTAAGCCGTTTAAGCATGGTGCACTAAACTATCAAGTAGTCATCATTTTGAGCTAGCCAAACGTTCATAACGTCTGCATCTGCTCCTGCAATAGGTTTGTCACCTAGCGGTGCATCAAGGGCATAATTCTTCTGTGCAGCAATGAGGATAAACCTCGCATCACGGATCCAATCCGCATCATTGCTACAAACATCTTTCAACACAGTTTTTCTCTAGGAACATATCAAAATAAACATATGAAAGCAACAACGCGAGCTATTGATCTACAACATAATTTGCAAGATACTACCAGGACTAAGTTCATGATAAATTTAACTTCAATTAATCATATTACTTAAGAACTCCCACTTAGATAGACATCCCTCTAATCCTCTAAGTGATTACGTGATCCATATCAACTACACCATGTCCGATCATCACGTGAGATGGAGTAGTTTCAACGGTGAACAACAATATGTTGATCATATCTACTATATGATTCACGCTCGACCTTTAGGTCTCCGTGTTCCGAGGCCATATCTGTTATATGCTAGGCTCGTCAAGTTTAACCTGAGTATTCCGCGTGTGCAACTATTTTGCACCCGTTGTATTTGAACGTAGAGCCTATCACACCCGATCATCATGTGGTGTCTCAGCATGAAGAACTTTCGCAATGGTGCATACTCAGGGAGAACACTTTTACTATGATAATTTAGTGAGGGATCATCTTATAATGCTACCGTCAATAAAAGCAAGATAAGATGCATAAAAGATAAACATCACATGCAATCAATATAAGTGATATGATATGGCCATCATCATCTTGTGCTTGTGATCTCCATCTCCGAAGCACCGTCGTGATCACCATCGTCACCGGTGCGACACCTTGATCTCCATCGTAGAAACATTGTCGTTACGCCATCTATTGCTTCTACGACTATCGCTAACGCTTAGCGATAAAGTAAAGCAATTACAGTGCGTTTGCATTTCATACAATAAAGCGACAACCATATGGCTCCTGCCAGTTGCCGATAACTTCAGTTACAAAACATGATCATCTCATACAATAAAATATAGCATCACGTCTTGACCATATCACATCACAACATGCCCTGGAAAAACAAGTTAATGTCCTCTACTTTGTTGTTGCAAATTTTACATGGCTGCTACGGGCTTAGCAAGAACCGTTCTTACCTACGCATCAAAACCACAATGATAGTTTGTCAAGTTGGTGTTGTTTTAACCTTCGCAAGGACCGGGCATAGCCACACTTGGTTCAACTAAAGTGAGAGAGATAGACACCCGCCAGTCACCGTTAAGCATGAGTGCTCGTAACGGTGAAACCAGTCTCGCGTAAGCGTACGCGTAATGTCGGTCCGGGCCGCCTCATCTCACAATACAGCTGAACCAAAGTATGACATGCTGGTAAGTAGTATGACTTATATCGCCCACAACTCACTTGTGTTCTACTCGTGCATATGACATCTACGCATAAAACTTGGCTCTGAGGCCATTGTTGGGGAACGCAGTAATTTCAAATAATTTCCTACGCACACGCAAGGATCATGGTGAGGGGAGAGTATTGTCCACGTACCCTCGTAGACCGAAAGCGGAAGCGTTATGACAACGCGGTTGATGTAGTCGTAAGTCTTCATGATCCGACCGATCCAAGTACCGAACGTATGGCACCTCTGAGTTCAGCACACGTTCAGCTCGATGACGATCCCCGGACTCCGATCCAGCAGGGTGTCGGGATGAGTTCCGTCAGCACGACGGCGTGGAGACGATGATGATATTATACCGACGCAAGGCTTCGCTTAAGCACCGCAACGATGTGACCGAGGTGGAATATGGTGGAGGGGGGCACCGCACACGGCTAAGGGATGATCACGAAGATCAACTTGTGTGTCTTGGGGTGCCCCCTGCCCCCGTATATAAAGGAGGGAGGGGGGAGGTGCGGCCGGCCCCCTAGGGGTGCGCCTGGAGGAGTCCTACTCCCACTGGGAGTAGGACTCCCCCCTCTTGCCTTGTAGGAGAAGGAAGGGGGAAGGGGAAAGAGGAAAGGGGGCGCCGCCCCCCTTCCTTGTCCTATTCGGACTAGGGGAGAGGGCGTGCATGGCCTGCCCTGGCCGGCCCTCCTCTTCTCCCTTAGGGCCCATGTAGGCCCATTAACCCCCCCCCAGGGGGGGGTCCGGTAACCCCCCGGTACTCCGGTAAAATCCCGATTTCACCCGGAACAATTCCGATATCCAAATATAGGCTTCCAATATATCAATCTTTATGTCTCGACCATTTCGAGACTCCTCGTCATGTCCGTGATCATATCCGGGACTCCGAACAACCTTCGGTACATCAAAACTTATAAACTCATAATAAAATTGTCATCGTAATGTTAAGCGTGCGGACCCTACGTGTTTGAGAACTATGTAGACATGACCTAGAACTGTTCCTGGTCAATAACCAATAGCGGAACTTGGATGCTCATATTGGCTCCCACATATTCTACGAAGATCTTTATCGGTCAGACCGCATAACAACATACGTTGTTCCCTTTGTCATCGGTATGTTACTTGCCCGAGATTCGATCGTCGGTATCTCCATACCTAGTTCAATCTCGTTACCGGCAAGTCTCTTTACTCGCTCCGTAATACATCATCCCGCAACTAACTTATTAGTTGCAATGCTTGCAAGGCTTAAGTGATGTGCATTACCGAGTGGGCCCAGAGATACCTCTCCGACAATCGGAGTGACAAATCCTAATCTCGAAATACGCCAACCCAACATGTACCTTCGGAGACACCTGTAGAGCTCCTTTATAATCACCCAGTTACGTTGTGACGTTTGGTAGCACACAAAGTGTTCCTCCGGTAAACGGGAGTTGCATAATCTCATAGTCATAGGAACATGTATAAGTCATGAAGAAAGCAATAGCAACATACTAAACGATCAAGTGCTAAGCTAACGGAATGGGTCAAGTCAATCACATCATTCTCCTAATGATGTGATCCCATTAATCAAATGCTAACTCTTTATCCATGGCTAGGAAACATAACCATCTTTGATTAATGAGCTAGTCAAGTAGAGGCATACTAGTGACACTCAGTTTGTCTATGTATTCACACATGTATCATGTTTCCGGTTAATACAATTCTAGCATGAATAATAAACATTTTATCATGATGTAAGGAAATAAATAATAACTTTATTATTGCCTCTAGGGCATATTTCCTTCATCAAATCCTTCATTAGCAGTCTGTTCATTAGACACTTCAGGCTCAAGAACAACATGAGCTTGTATGTTTGCATCGGAAACTTGATTAGATACATCAGATTCAGTCAGTTCAATATTGATTGGGGGAGGTATAAAATAAGTAGAAATTGGTTTCATTTTCTCATAGATTCCCTACATACAAGCAGTTTTACAACCCCGTCAGGTTTAACTATTGGCCAGAAATTGAAGAGTTGAATTAGATATAATCAGGGATGTGATGTACCTGCTCATTGCGCATGCTACTCTTGCAAGCTGCGACTGTCCGTTTGCGCAAACTCGATGCCATGCCCGTGCTGCCGCTGCTACCTCCCACGCAGGCTAGGGTTGGATCTTCATCTTCTTGTCCTTCCGTTCGCTTGAAGCCCAGCGACCGCCCTCCAACGAGGGCGCGAGGAAGTGCTGTGTCGGTCTGTCCAGCGGCGGCTAGGTTAGGAGCAAACCAGACTGGAGGCTGGAGCAAATGAATTGGGATTTTTCCTGCTGTCGATCGATATGGGAGGCACTCGTTTGGGCCGCGAGCCTGCTATAGGGCCTGCCTTGCACTTATGTTATTGACCCATCCAAATTGAAACATTTTTCTACATTTTTTACATTGCCTGCTCGTGCATTGGGACAAACAAAACTAGCATGGGCCAACCTGGATGACCCAAACTAGGTGCACACTTTTCAGCCACCTGAGGCGGCTGCCCATACCAGCCCCTATGGTGGCGTCGCTCCTTTTTGCATGTATGATTGCATAGTGAAAAATATTCTAGTGGCGCTTTTGATTTACCCACAGAATGGTTGAATTGCTTGTTTCTATGAACTGAGTTCGCCAATAATGTGAAGGATGCCAGTCTTTTCATCCTATTGTAGATTGCTTAGATCTCGATATGCCAAAAGTAATCGCATGAAATATACAGTAAAAGCCAGTGTGATGTGTTTGGCTACAACTAGTCTGACTACACGTCCTCATATAACATATCAAGGACGCACCATCTTACCAGATTAACCATTCGACTTACCCATGCAGTGTGGGAAGAAAGAAGTATTGGGACTACGTATCCAAGCAGTTGATGCCATGGACTCCTTCGTACAACCTTGTAAGCAAAAACGAAGTTGCAGTGTGCCTATACAAAGAACTAGCGTTAGTTCAGTTACCTGCTTCTCGGAATTTTAGTTACCCACTTATTGCAAAATTGTTCAATTACGTTGCTTGGCTTAATTTAGTTTCCTACTGATTACATAATGACACAACCTGTTAATCATATTGTAGACTGCGCCTATCTATGTGTTTGATACTTACTGTTAAGAATTACCTGTTTGCCTTAACTTAAATATCTACTTGTTTGTTTAACTACTTTGCTGCTGCAACAGTGGGTTACAATGATGTTAATAACTACTTTTCAGCATCCAATTGAAACTCTTTAATTCCTTGTTTGTTTAACTGGTTTGCTGTTATAACTCCCAGTTGAGATGTTTTGCTAACTTCAACTTTTCTGAATCCTATCGGAACTTTAATGGCAAAACATGTTAGCCCAAGATCAAAGAGCGAGGTCCCCATGGACGTTGCATCATCCGACAGCAGTGGCACCGGCCCAATCGTGCATTATGAATTGCCAACTGCTGATGCTCTAGAGGATAAACTAGTGGTAGAAAGAGATTCTGCTTCTGCACTTAGAGATGAAGTTGACATGTTGAGGAAGCAAACAACAAAATCACAAGCAGTACTCAAGACAACCATTAAATATTTGGTGGATTTCAAAACGAAGCAAGCTGAGACTGACCAGATTGTTAAGGTCCTGAAGGAGAAAAGGAAATTAAATTCCTACTTGGTAAATCATAGGTGAAATGTTCTTTCCATAGTTGAATAACCTTTGTGTTGTCTGTTCATGTAATCAATCAAACCATTTGTTTTAGAGATCATCTAATAATTGTTTTTTTGTTTTTTGGTTTGTAATTTTATTTGAGCACAAGTCTGTATTAATTGATAAGACTCGGAAACATTTCATTTGGATTGCTGTGCCAGACCTACAAATATGCCAATCGGGCTGAATGTGCATTCAGCAATAGTAGTAGTACAGATGGACCATAAGTGGCACGCATCGGAAAGGGCCAAGATGCTGGCTAAAAAAGGATGCTATTGTAGCCAAAAAACAGTACAATGGCTTGGCTTATGTATGTTAGTTAATATTATTGATCCATATACTCTATAAGTGTTTATATGTCTGTTAGTTCTGTACATTCTTGGTTGATTGACTCGGTATTTGAATCTCGATACATCGCTTGTGTACATATCTAAATGGGAGTACACATTATGCTGCGTGTGACATTTGAGTTGGACATGAAGTGTTCCAAATATTTGAATTCACCTTAAACTGGATTCTAGTTTCTGAATTTGAGTATCGGCATTTGTAAACCATATTCATATATGACAGTGGAATACATCTTTGTCGTCCTTTTGAAGATATATAAAACACATAGAATGATTTATAAAGATTCATATAGGAATACAAAATGGATTCGAATTTAGTTGCCAGGGTAAACGTGGATGCTTATTGTCCCAAAATTCAAAAGAAGCAGCAAAATGTCCACTCCCACGTCGGCTGCCCGAAGCCAAGTGTTTGGGAGATGGAAATTCTGTCTACCCATTACACGGACAATCCATCGGCCCGATTTCCATTGCTTTAAATAGGGTAGGTTAGTAACTTCAATTAGACGTGACACGACCGCCTCTGAGCCCATTCCGACACGGTGGGCGTCAAACATGGGCGGCAAAACACATTTGATTCAAGCTTGTCCGAAAGACCTCTGTTTCTCCCTCCATTCCCAATTCATACACGGTGGGCGGCAAAACAAACTCGACTCGGCCGAAATCGATGTAGGCAATTTTTTTCAATAGGGGCAGGTTTGTAACTTCACTCAGACGTGACACAACCGCCCTACCTGTCAGCCCCGTTCATACACCGTGGGCGCCAACCACCCTCTACTTGCCCGAAATCGCTCTGGGCAAATATTGGCGAGATGCGAGATTACCGTCCTATCCCCAACCGACGAGACGTCCAAATTTTAAACGGGGGCTAAGTTCATAACTTTCCCATATTTCAGACAGGCATGTTCCAAAAACATGGTTCTCCGTACCTCTTCCTCCATTTTCCCATTCATTCGCCGTCCGTGCTAGAACACCCCATCCCCACACCAGCCTCCGTCCGCCAGCCCATCCATCGCCGCCATCCTCCACCACATCCATCGCCACCGTCCTCCACCATGCCGGAGCGCCTACCAAGACCGCGTCGTCCACTGCTAGAGATGGACGTTTCTCATCCACGGCGATGGACCAATAGCCTTGCATTGCGTCCTCTCGCTTCATCGACGCCGTCGTCCTCTTTGTCGGGGCGGCTCACACGACCTTCTCTTCCACCGCAACGGGACTTATCCCCGATGCAACCGTCTACCGTCGCAGATCTCCTTCAACGCCACCGACAGCCATCGCACCCCGGATGCCTACACGGCGCCGCAAGAGAGGTGGTACTTCATATCTCCTCAACTTTTTGATCTCAACCAAAAAATAGATCTTAACTTGGTTACTCTACTTTCTTTTCAGCTCTTAGAATTTAGTTCTTAGTTCGAAGCAAACAATGGATGCTAAATATCATTTATCCGGTTTGCAGCTTCAAATCTACCATGGCACAACCATAATACGGTTTAATTGATCATGCTTAGAGTTTAATTGATCATGTTGGTTCCGTGGTAGTTTCTTTAATAGAAATCGGAGGAGAAACCCTCTTTTGCTAAAAAATATGCTTAGAGTTTCCCCCTTTTATGATCAGTATAGAATACGTGCTTCGTGTCATAATAACACTGCTCCACCCATCAAGCTGGACAAGCTTAGATGTTCAAATATGAATCGGATATTATTAAAACAGAGTTGTTTAATTGGTCAGCTAAATGTTCCTAAATTAGTTTCAAAAATGCATGTTCGCCGCTCGGGTGTGTATCTCTACAGGGTGCCCACGGTGGGCCGGCCCACCCTAGGATTTTGGGTGGTCCAAAGCCCCGATTCCCCTCTGTTCTGCTACGCGCTTCCGATCTCTACTCGCCCCCAGCCGCCTGCCTCGCCGGCGACTTGCCGTCCCCGGACGACATGACTCTAGGAGGAGACGCCGGACTAACAGGAGGCCAGGATCCGCTCGCCCAACAACGTCACCGCTGCCCGGGCGCGCCGCCGTGCCTACCTTCCTAGTCCGTTCAGGGCTCAGGCGAGCAGCACCCACCAAGCCAACCTGATTTCTCCTGAGATACGTCCTCAACACTCAGCAGCCACTCCTCATCACCCATTTTCTAATTGATTCATTACTCATTAGGCAGGACTGTCATTAGGGTTTGTTGTGTGCTCAATGCTACCTACACTTAATGGTTCAGATGTATTTCGGTAATCTTTAGTACCTCTAAAGTTCACAGGGTTTTCAAAATTCCGGCCCTCGGAACAGAAACTAGTCATTTTGGATTGTTGGTCGTAGTGACATTGACTCAGATTACTACTACAAGCCAGGTTTGTTGACAATTTTACTTGTCTTTCTTACTCATTCGATATAATATCCAATTATTCACGTCGATTAGTTGCAAACAATAAGTGCTAGACAAACTTCTTCATTCACATTTTGGACGGTCTCTTACTGCAGTTACAATTCTGCATACTTGTCCTAATAAGCTCACAAGTAAATGATTGATTCACTACATCTATGCTTGCCTTGTCATATTTGTTGTCAGTATTCTTTTAGGATGGACCACCCCGTTTCTAAATACTGGAACCATAGACATGAGTGAATAGTATTTCTCTATGTGATCTCTTCCATCATGTGTGGGTAATGAACACTGCATTGTATAGGAAGAAAGTGTCATTTCCAGCTTTTACATAGGTTTCGATCTTTTAAATGGAATACAATCTGCCTACTTTCTTTGTATCGCACTACCAACACTCCACTCTTGAAGCTAAACATTATGCCACTCATAATTGCTTAGTTTATTTGTTCAAATACGAATTTCATATGATTCTAATGTTCCTACTTCAGTTTTGAAATGTGTGTCTGCCTGTTATAGAGACATAAGGGGTTTGTATTTCTGTGTGTTCTGGTCAGCACGGTTGGGGAGGTGAACTTTGCATATGCAGGGGTTTATAGGAAGACACTCTCCGAGTTGAATCCGCAATGCATTCCATAGATAATCTGACTACTTTTTATGTTTTCATGGATCTCAGATTCTGAACAGCATCATAATGATTATGAGCTTGCGTGCATGAAAAGAATAAAGCAGAATGCCATGGCTGTCAAACTTGGCATTAAGGGACTGAAATCAAGTCTGGATGCAATGCAATGCAAATGCTCTCCACCTAAAGATTCATGCTCAGAATATGATCCTAACAGTGATTCTGAGCTAGAGGGAGACCTAAGTCAATGTAGCTCCCTAGTGGAGGAGTTAGAGGAAGATGTCCTATCTTATTCACCCATCAACGTACTTGCTCTAACTTTCCAAGGTTACATTGCTCGCACATATCTTGCAACTGATGCTTTGCATTGCTTCTACTTTGTTGAACTGCCATTAGCTTAGTTTACACATCATGTATGTGAATACGCCCTGCCTATCCATTTTCAGTACATATTCCATCTATCATCATACCATATTTATCCATTCAAATGCTATTCTTGTGTATCAGACGTTCAAAAGGAAGAGGGCGATTGCTAATCATGGAGGAGCACAAGCAAAGTATTTGGAAAAGATAGTGGCACCTGATAAATCAAATAGCCCATTAGGTGTAGTTGCAATATCACCTGACCCACAAAATACCCCAACTCTAGCAGACTCTAGCCCTACTACACTGGTCATTTCTAATGCCCCAACTCAGCAGACCCCAACTGCAAAAAGCAGTATGATTATGCCAGTTGACATAGAACCAGCTGTACGACGCAAAACCCCCATTCCAACAAAGAGTACACCAAATCCAGTTGCCAAATCCCTTTTCAAACCAGAGAGAGCCCCAATTGCAGCAAATAGGACCCCTATTCCATTTCTTCCCAGTTTAGAAGACAAAGCTTATGTTGTTGTCAGGAACTTTGTGCGCATCTTTCCTTCATGGAAAGATTATACCGCAGACACAGAACAATTTCCAATCTTCCTCCGCAACTTACACGTAAGTAATGTACTAATGTTGTTCATGGTCATTACTGCATATGTTTCTGCTGACAGAAAACACAAGATTTCATTCTTTTAAATAGGCGAGGAGCAAACTGGATTGTGATGACGAGCAAGGGTTGGTTGCTGTCGATGTCAAAACCGACGGATCTCGGGTAGGGGTTCCCGAACTGTGCGTCTAGGCGGATGGTAACAGGAGACAAGGGACACGATGTTTTTACCTAGGTTCGGGCCCTCTCGGTGGAGGTAAAACCCTACTCCTGCTTGATTAATATTGATGATATGGGTAGTACAAGAGTAGATCTACCACGAGATCAGAGAGGCTAAACCCTAGAAGCTAGCCTATGGTATGATTGTTGTTCGTCCTACGGACTAAAACCCTCCGGTTTATATAGACACGGAGAGGGTTAGGGTTACACAGAGTCGGTTACAATGGTAGGAGATCTACATATCCGTATCGCCAAGCTTGCCTTCCATGCCAAGGAAAGTCCCATCCGGACACGGGACGAAGTCTTCAATCTTGTATCTTCATAGTCTAGGAGTCCGGCCAACGGTGATAGTTCGGCTATCCGGACATCCCCTAATCCAGGACTCCCTCAGTAGCCCCTGAACCAGGCTTCAATGACGATGAGTCCGGCGCTCATATTGTCTTCGGCATTGCAAGGCGGGTTCCTCCTCCGAATACTTCATAGAAGATTTTGAACACAAGGATAGTGTCCGGCTCTGCAAAATAAGTTCCACATACCACCGCAGAGAGAATAATCTTTACACAAATTTAATCTGCTGATGTATTTTGTGGCGTGACGTCACATCACGGCCAAGCCTTTACTGGAATCGTTTTTACTGTCCCACCTCAGCGTGTTTAGCGAGGCGGTTTCCTTAGCACGTCTTGTCAAAGCAGAGATCGTGCCCCCTTATTCCGGGATTCTCATCAATACGGACGTGGGGTAACCCAACCGTGCCATTGATTACGGCGCTTGGGACATAAGCAAGTTTTATCAGGCTGGTGGGGACGCATAGTTTCGTCCGTCCATATAAGGGGATAAGGATCCACCTTTTTACCTACGCCTTCTTCCTCCTTTGCTTATCCATTTCCGCGCACTAGAGCTCCAGCGCCCAAGTCCGCACATCTCGCCTCAACCTTCCCCAGCCATGTCCGGAGCGGGAGGCAAGTGGATGGTCTCCTCCGTAATGGAGGGACAAGTCAAAAAGCTGTGGAAGGCCGGATACTTGTCCAGTGACATCGCGCATCGGCTCCCCGACAAGGGGCAGCTCCTTCCTACCCCCAGGCCCCATGAGAGGGTGGTGTTCCTCACCTACTTCCTCCGCGGACTAGGCTTTCCACTTCACCCATTTTTTCGGGGGCTCATGTTCTACTATGGCCTAGATTTCCATGATCTGGCCCCGAATTTCATCCTCAACATCTCGGCGTTCATCGTCGTGTGCGAGGCCTTCCTCTGCATCCAGCCCCACTTCGGCTTATGGCTGAAGATTTTTAATGTCAAGCCAAAGCTAGTGGGCAGCCGCCAAGCGGAATGTGGCGGTGCCATGGCAGGCCGGATGGCCAACGTCCTATGGCTCGAGGGCTCCTCTGTGGAGACAATAAAGGGGTGGCAATCGGGGTGGTTCTACATCACCGAGCCGCGCGACCCCAAATGGGCGGCAGCCCCCGAATTCCGATCTGGTTTCCCCACACGGCTTACCTCCTGGAAAGAGACGGGCCTAACGTGGGGAGATTCGGAAGAGCTGACCGGGCTCCAAGCCTGCGTCCAAAAGCTGGTGAACAAGAATCTCAAGCTTGTCAACGTAGTCCAGGTCATGCTCATACGCCGGATCCTCACGTGCCAACAACGGGCCTTCAAATTGTGGGAGTTTGATCCGGCACAACACCAAATCTTGAGCAGGCTCTTCGACACTACGTACAAAGATGCCTGGAAGGTGCTGTTCAAGGGCGCCGAGGCTTCCGCATCCGCTACCGAAGATCTCGGATTCAGCTCGTGGCATAAAGCCGACGAGGTAAGCTATTTTACCCTTTATAGGACACTTTTTCATAGTTTGACACTATGCGGGATCTAAACTCCCTCACCTTTGACAGGACTGGCTTAAGAAGGCCGAGCAGGCTAACTGTCCGGCTCCTTTGCCAGAAGACCCAGCGGACGCCCGCTTGGTGGGGCTGCTGGTTCCGACACCCCACGTGGTGCCGGAGAAGAAGGCCAAGAAGAAGGCCATGGGAACTCGAAAGAGTTCCCGGTGTCAGGTGTTATCGGACTCATCATCCGATGACTCCAAGGCGGACTCCTCCCGCGAAGACGAGGAGGAGAAGAAAGAGGCTTCTTCCCCAATGGGGGGAGAGAAGAAAAGGAAGGCCTCCCCTACTGGGGAGGCCGGAGGGTCCAAGAAGGGAAGGACCCTCCCTCCAGACTACTCCACCAACACCGACGACGGCGAAGAGGAGTGGCCTTTGAGGGCCAAGCCCCTGGCGAGATCGTAAGTGTCCAGATTCCAGAATAACTCATGATTTTTTATTTGTCGCATAATGTCTTCTAACGCCGAATACAACCATGTAGCCCGCCCAAGGATGAGCTTCCCGCTTCGTCGAGCGGCTCTCTGGGTTCGTCGGATGTGAATAGCACTTCTCTTCCGACGACCTCCTCCCCTTGCGATGCAGAAGACACCATGATGGAGTCCTAAAAGGGGCCCAACCAGGAGGAGGTGGTCCTGGAGGCGCCACAAGGCGACCTCCCGGACTCCGGGCGCAAAGGGGGTAAAACCCCAGAGGGCTCTAAGTCCGGCCCCGTGCCGGACTCCGTACCGGAACCTTCAGTGGTTCCGGAGTCCGGCAGGCAGCCCCTTCGTAAGAAGGGCGAGACTGCGATGCCGGTGGCCTCTGTCCAACCGGAGGCACCGGATAATCTGCTGGAGGCGCTTAACGGCGCCTCCATCAACGAGGAGCACCGCACTATTATGAGTGCGGTGATCCAGAAAGTTCAGTCCGCCAAGAGCGGGCAGACTGAAGCCTGTACCAGCCTTCTAACAGGCTTTGAGGTTAATTTTTAAGATATGTAAGAATATTACCGCATAGACAGTAGCCCCTGATGCTCAGTTTGGTGTTCGGAAAGAAAAGCCAAGCTGAGGATCTAAAAAGATATACGCAGGAGTCTAACATAAATATGTCAATATGGGAATGCAGGCTGCGCTTCTGACCTCTGCCGCACTAACTGCGGAGGTCAATGCATTGAAGCAGAGCCTCGAGCGGTCCGAGAACGAGCTCGGCCTTGCCAAGAAGCAGCTCGAGGACAATGAAGGTAAGTAATACCTCATTAAAGTAGTACCTTATAAAAAGGATTTGGTTGCAAAAAATGACAGGAATAACGTGGGTATTGCAGGGGCCATGAACGAGGTGGCGACCCTGAAGGAAGCGGTGTCCAAGACTGAAAACAGTGCGGCCTTGGAGCGCACCGAGCGAGAGAAGCAGGAGGAGCGGGTGGCGGAGGTGCGGCAAGAGCTCCAGGCTCTCGTGGAAAAACACGAGGGTTTGGAGCGTGACTCGAAGACTCGAGAGTCCGAGCTTGCCTTGGCTCTTGAGAGTGCCAAAGCTGCTAAGGTCGAAGCCCAGAAGGCCCTCCAGGAGATCGAGGCGATGAAGAAGATAGCGGCGGGTAAGGCATTCTTTATGCAAAGCAAGCATATAAAAGTGAATTATCTGTTACTTACCCGGATCCGGAGCTCTCCAGGAGCGTTCGCCGATCTGCCCCATAGTGTGTCTAATGCTGCCGCGTTCTACCGAGCCGAGGAGGGGAGCTTGACGGAAAAGGTGTTCTGGTCTCAATATGCTGAGCCCGGACATCCGGTGCCCCTGAGCGACCAACTGAAGCAGCTGGTCGAGCTCCACAAGGTGGCCGAACAGGCCATGAAGGGCCTCATAGTTCGGCTGTGGCCTAAGGAAGCCGTGCCTGGGAGCTACTTCGGTCTGGTGCGGCGGCTGGTGGACGCCTATCCATGGATTGAGGTCATCAAGCACTCCGCCTGCATTGAAGGTGCCCGTCGGGCCCTTGCCCGTGCTAAAGTGCAATGGGGCAAGATGGATGCTGAGAAGCTTGTGACGGACCCGCCACCGCTGGGCAAGGAGTATCGCAAGCCCGAGATGTTTTATAAGGGCGTCCTGAAGGGTGCCCGCATTATAGCGGGTGAATGCTCCAAAGATGTAATTTTTGAGTAGACTCGCATTTGTTATCCTGTACGCTGAAAACTTTGTTCATATGCGCTAAGCAATGCTTGTTAATTTAAAATATTACCTTCTGTGCGGCCGTTTATCAAATTTGAGAGATGGCGAGTCATTGGCTTCAGCCCCCATGCCACGAGTGCTGGGGTGTTCGGGATAAACTTGAGCGCTCTTGTTCCCATTCTTGGGTCCTTTCGAGGGAGGCGTTCAACACAACGAACGAGGCAACTGGACTATAATGCTTGAACACTCTCACTTAGCCATATAATTCTATAATTTTAAATTTTGGCGAAGCCCCTAGTATTCGGAAGACCGAGTTCGGGGCGCTATCCACGCCTTTGGCCGGACAATGCCGACTCCTCGCTCTAAGCGGCATGAGTCTTTAGGGACCCAAAAAACCTCTCGAACAGCGACCGGCTCTCGCCCTATCATGACGGTCAGTTTTAGCTTTCTCCACTGAGGTGCTCAACCCAACTCAACCGGGGCACAATCACAGTGGTTCTCCCAGTGCTACCTTAGCCGATATAGCGGAACGTAAGGTACCAAAACATGGGAGCCGGGCAAACCCAACTATTGACCCAAGACATGATTCGGAGCCGATTCATATAATGCTATAAGTTTGGAGTGCCGCACTTGTGAAAGTGTTTGGACTTATCACACCATGTTTTGGGGTACTTAAGCCCCTGGTGTATTATCCGTACCAAATTGTACGGGTGCAACATGTCATAGATGACCATTTATAAGGAAAAAGGAAAAGCAATAATAAGCAGAAGCTATGTATTGTTTATTCAAAAGATACTGTAATAAAAGCAGAACGATACAAATAGTGCGATAAGCAAGGGATGGGACTATTTAACATGTCCCCCTCTAGGGGTAAGCTACGGGATGGTATGTAAAACAGGTATACTGCTCGTGATAGAGACCACCTGGACACTCGATGTAGTTTTTCTGCTTCCCTGGCTGTTGCATCGTGAGTTCGGCGTTTCAACTACCGGACAGGGCTTCTAGAAAACGGAGTCCTATGAATAAGAAGAGAAAGAAAAGAATGGCACCATTGGGAGCCCCTTGTGCGGTTGAGCCGCATTCTAGGCATGCCGTGTTGTGCCCCTTCCCCTATGCCCATGGTATCTCCAGAGCATAGTTATGTACGCATGGTACTGGTCTCGCGATTTCGCGAGGGCTGGGGTTGGGGCCGCATTGCTACGCGTGCTCGGAACGTGCCAGGCGGTCTTGTTGTAGGTTACTCTGGGCACGCTTGACGGTGTCCGGACGTTTAGTAGTCGGACTCGAGAATTGCCTTAATAGGCTGCTTTGTACTTCCGCCGCGAGGGCCGCCGAGTGCTCCTCCGTCCGGAGAGAGAGTTCAGTGTTTCCATTGATCGTGATTACTCCTTGAGGGCCTCGCATCTTGAGTTTGAGGTATGCATAGTGAGGCACCGCATTGGACTTTGCAAATGCGGTTCATCCGAGCAATGCGTGGTAGCCGCTGTGGAACGGGACTATGTCGAAGATTAATTCCTCGCTTCAGAAGTTATCCGGGGATCCAAAGACCACTTCAAGTGTAATTGAGCCTGTACAATTGGCCTCTACACCTGGTATGACGCCTTTAAAGGTCATTTTTGTGGGTTTAATCCTTGACGGGTCTATGCCCATTTTGCGCACTGTATCCTGGTAAAGCAGGTTCAGGCTGCTGCCACCGTCCATCAGGACTCTAGTGAGGTGAAATCCGTCAATGATTGGGTCAAGAACCAATGCGGCGAATCCGCCGTGGCGGATGCTAGTGGGGTGGTCCCTTCGATCAAAGGTGATCGGGCAGGAGGACCACGGGTTGAACTTTGGGGCGACTGGCTCCATCGCGTATACGTCCCTTAGTGCACGCTTCCGCTCCCTTTTGGGTATGTGGGTTGCGTATTTCATGTTCACTGTCTGCACTTGTGGGGGAAAGCCCTTCTGTCCTCTATTGTTCGGCGGCTGGGGCTCCTCCTCGTCATCGCTATGTAGCCCCTTGTCATTGTGTTCGGCACTTAACTTGCCTGCCTGCTTGAATACCCAACAATCCCTGTAGGTGTGGTTGGCTAGTTTTTCGGGGGTGCCATGTATCTGGCATAAGCGATCGAGTATGCGGTCCAAATTGGACGGGCCCTGAGTATTTCTTTTGAACGGCTTATTCCGCTGACCGGGTTTGGAGCCTCTGAGTTCGGCGTTGACTGCCGTATCTTCAGTATTATCGCCGTTAATGCGGCGCTTGTGCTTGTTGCGACGCGACCTGCCATTGCTGTCCTTGGTATCCGAACTACCAGGGTTTTTGGTCAGGTTATTACTGCGAGCTAGCCAGCTGTCCTCTCCCGCGCAGAAGCGGGTCATGAGTGATGTGAGGGCTGTCATGGATTTTGGCTTTTCCTGTCCTAGGTGCCGGGCAAGCCACTCATTGCGGATGTTATGTTTGAAGGCTGCAAGGGCCTCTGCATCCGGACAGTCAACGATTTGATTTTTCTTGGTTAAGAACCGTGTCCAGAATTGTCTGGCCGATTTGTCTGGCTACTGAATTATGTGGCTTAGGTCATCTGCGTCTGGTGGTCGTACATATGTGCCTTGGAAGTTATCAAGGAATGCGGCTTCCAGGTCTTCCCAACAACCAATTGACTCTGCTGGCAGGCTATTGAGCCAATGCTGAGCTGGTCCTTTAAGCTTGAGTGGGAGGTATTTGATGGCATGTAGATCATCACCACGGGCCATGTGGATGTGGAGGAGATAGTCCTCTATCCAAACCGCACGATCTGTTGTGCCATCGTATGGTTCAATGTTTATGGGTTTGAAACCCTCGGGAATTTGATGATCCATTACTTCGTCTGTGAAGCATAGTGGGTGTGCGGCACCTCTATATTGGGCTATATCACGACGTAGCTCAAATGAGCTTTGTCTACTGTGTTGGCCCGACCGGAATTGCTGTATCCGGCGTGACGGTTGTCATCACGTGTCGTGGGGCGCCCACGCGATCTGTAGATCGATCTTATTTGCCTTGCCTTATCCTCCAATATGTCTCGCAAGTCCGGCGCGTGTCCCCGCGGCTTTGTACTTTTTGAGCGACGCCGGGGTGCGGCTTTAGTGGAGGGCCTAGAGGCCTCTCTGTCGCAGCCACGAGGTGGCCGGTCGGCCGCGTCATGCGCTGGTGATGTAGGTTTGGATGCTTCCTCCTCTAATTGGGGTAGCAGCCTGCGTTTTGGGTAGCTCTTGGAGGGGCGATCGAGTTTATACTCTTCGGCTGCGAGGACTTCGGTCCATCTGTCCGCTAGCAAGTCTTGGTCAGCTCTAAACTGCTGCTGCTTTTTCTTGAGGCTGCTTGCCTTGGCCATAAGCCTGCGTTTGAAACGCTCTTGTTCGACGGGATCCTCGGGCACGACAAATTCGTCATCGTCGAGGCTTACTTCGTCTTCGGAGGGGGGCATATAATTATCGTCCTCCACCTCTCTGTCTGCCGCTCTATCACGAGGGCTGGCTTCTCCCTCCTCCTATGCTGAATCTTGCTGGAGGGGGTTGTCTTCGGCACTGTCCGGGGTGTTATTATCTCCCTGCCGGAATCACCGTGTTTGCTATGGCGGGTTTTAGAGCGGCGTTGCTGACGCCGGCGCTTGGGCTGTTTCTTGGAGGGGTCCTCCTCCACTGTTCCATTGCCATTCCCATCTTTTGGGGTGTCCACCATGTATATGTCGTATGACGAGGTGGCCTTCCAGTGCCCTGTAGGCGCTGGTTCTTGGCTGTCTCCTGCATCGTCGTCCATACCGTTGATGTCTTCGGAGTCGAAGTCGAGCATGTCGGTTAAATCATCGACAGTGGCTACGAAGTGGGTGGTGGGTGGGCGTTGAATTTCTTCGTCGTCCGCATCCCAACCTTCCTGGCCATAGTCCGGCCAGGGCTCTCCTGATAAGGTGAGAGACTTTAGCAAATTCAGGATGTCGCTAAAGGGCGAGTGCTGAAAGATGTCCGTGGCAGTGAACTCCATAGCCGACGCCCAATCGGATTCGATTGGCAGGGGTGCGGGAGGTTCGGAGTCCGGAGAGGAGTGCGGTACCTCGGAGTCACGGGCTTTGCAAAGGGCAGGGATGGTGTTCGGCTCAATCATCGTAGGGATCGTAGCCCCCGAGGCGGTGTCCATCCACTCGTCCTCGATCGGCGAAGTTGGCTCCGAGCTAAGGGTCGGAGCGGACGCTAGTGCTGCCTCCAGGGTACCATTCAGTGGCAGAGCTAGATCATACCCCTCGAGACAGTGCGGCACGCTTGGCTGTGGCTCGAATCCGTCGAAGATCAAGTCTCCGCGGATGTCAGCCGTGTAGTTCAAACTCCCAAATTTGACCTGATGGCCAGGGGCGTAGCTTTCGATCTGCTCCAGATGGCCAAGTGAATTGGCCCGCAGTGCGAAGCCGCCGAATACGAAGATCTGTCCGGGGAGAAAAGTCTCACCCTGGACCGCGTCGTTGTTGATGATCGAAGGAGCCATCGGGCCTAAAGGTGACGTCACAGAGGAACTCTCAATGAAAGCACCAATGTCGGTGTAAAAATCGGCGGATCTCGGGTAGGGGTTCCCGAACTGTGCGTCTAGGCGGATGGTAACAGGAGACAAGGGACACGATGTTTTTACCCAGGTTCGGGCCCTCTCGGTGGAGGTAAAACCCTACTCCTGCTTGATTAATATTGATGATATGGGTAGTACAAGAGTAGATCTACCACGAGATCAGAGAGGCTAAACCCTAGAAGCTAGCCTATGGTATGATTGTTGTTCGTCCTACGGACTAAAACCCTCCGGTTTATATAGACATAGGAGAGGGTTAGGGTTACACAGAGTCGGTTACAATGGTAGGAGATCTACATATCCGTATCGCCAAGCTTGCCTTCCACACCAAGGAAAGTCCCATCCGGACACGGGACGAAGTCTTCAATCTTGTATCTTCATAGTCTAGGAGTCCGGCCAACGGTGATAGTTCGGCTATCTGGACATCCCCTAATCCAGGACTCCCTTAGTTGCGCTTTTCAAGCACTCGTTGATGAAGTATCGTTCCTACCTGAGGCAAGTGCACTTCGATGGCAAGCCTCTGAATGAAATTTCTATAAAGTCTCTGGTGCTACATTTATTCGACGGTGACTGGAATAATCTTGTTACACATTGGTCTCGGCTGCAGCGTAAGGTACTGTCTATGATATCACATCACAATTTGAACTACATTTCTGCATTTGCCTTAATGTCTCACTTGTACGAAAACTGTTAGCATAAGAACATCCGTTCTTAAGGGACCACAGAATCTTGCAACTATACTCCACACTGCATTGCTCTTGTGAGTACCTCTTGCCCTGTATGACCATACTTACTTCCATAACTGTTTGATTATGTAGCATCACTGCACATGTTAGCCTCGTAATCGTCCATTTGATGGACATTATAAGATCCGTATGGACTCTTACAGAAATTTAGAATCAACGCAATGCTTTTGAAGAGGTTTAGCTCTGCAGTCCTCTTGTAAGGACTGGACGTGGTCTGTCACCGTACTTACATTAACAACTACTCCCTCCGTCCCATAATATAAGAACGTTTTGTACAGTACACCAGTGTTCAAAATACTCTTGTATTATGGGAAGAGGGATTGGTTCACTTTGTAGCATTCTGCATCTTATCTCCCTCGCCCACCATTTACTAAAAAAGATCAGATCTATATTTAATCTTACCAACAAGTAGAATACACAGACAATGCCAGTGCAGAAGTGTAGCCCATTGCTCTTGTCAGTACATTTTGTCCTGTAATGCTTGTACTTCCAGGGATTGGTAGTTGATTATGTAGCATCAATCTGCATCTTATCTTCATTATCCTCTATCCCTTCCAGTATTATCATATCTATAATTACTCTCTACAAAATGTAGAGTACAGGCAATGCTTATGAAGAAGATTCTGTGCTGAAATTCTCGAGTTATCCTTCCCTTGTCATGGAGAAGGGCATTATAAAGCCGATGTTAACTGTTAATGTAAGTCAGTCCTTCTAAAGCCTTTATCCTCAACTGCTGTTTAATTTGCTCATACTCCCTATCGTTTACAGCTGTTTAGTTTGCTGTTTCTACCAAAATGCATGTTCGTAAGAACCGTAAGTTCTAAGTTTTACTTGTAAAACCAAATTCCTTATTTATACCATGCACATTACTTAATACTCCATATATGTATGCTTGGTTTTGTGGATCTATAATCCAGTGTGTGGTGAAGTAGCCCACGTTTGTACCTTGTCATCTCCTGTTTTATCTTACCGATGTGGCTGATGATATGAACAACATGCCATGCACATTATCCAAAATAGATACAATGATTTTCTTTGCCCTTCATCTATGCTTGTTATGTTGACATGGTAATCCAGTAGTGTGGTGAAGCTCCCCGCATTATGAACAATGCCAAATTATGCTATTGATATTTTGAACTTACTCTTTATTTTCTAATTTGAAATTGGATAGAATTGACAAAACAGTTATCATCTTTGTTTATACACGTGCAAAACCTGTCATCTCTCTGCTGTGTTTCAGGGTGATATGCCTGATGGCATGCACAAGTCTGCTGAAGGCTGTGAGACAGACCCAACATATATTGCAGCAAAGAAGGCAAAACATCTTGAAGATAGCAAGACAACCCCAAAGTCTTGTCTTGATGTAGTGTTCAAGTTACTTGAGACTAACAGTCAGACAAGCTCACAGAATTCGTTGTCTGAATTAGTTTGACTTCTTCAGTCCCAAGTTCTAGCAGAAAGGCATTCTGCAACTCAACTTCGACTTGAAGTCCTATCTCTAAGAAAGATTGCGGAGAACACCAATGAGAACCTCATCGCTAAACAGCTACACCTGGAGGCTATGACCGACATGCTAGGCCAGTCTCACAGCCTTGCTCAGCAGCTTTTGCAGCAGTTCCCCCGCAAGGCTAACCTTTCTTGAACTGTCTTGGAAGTGGTCTCGGTTCAGTATTATTTTGTTACGCTGCAATGGTGCCCAGTTTTTGTAATCTGCTTCTTCGTTGCGCTTTATGATCACTGGTGGCGAACTTCGATGCCCAGTGGATGTAATATACCTTAAATCCTTTATTGTATAGTGTAGGTTTATTCTTAGTTACTATGCCATAATTTCTTTATTGTGTAGAGTAGGTTTGTTCTTAATTCCTACTCCCTCTGTAAACTAATATAAGAGCGTTTAGATTACTAAAATAGTGATCTAAACACTCTTATATTAGTTTACGGAGGGAGTACTAGTTACTGCCATCATTTGCTATCTGGAAAAAAAATCAGATGTAGTCGACCGGGCCGAAACATTCGACTCTAACGGGCCAGGTTTTTAGCGGGCCACAATTGGGCCGGCCTGCGTCTTTCTTGGCCCCAAATGATTGGGGCCTTCACACATTGCGCCAGGCCCAAACTTACACTGGCCTATATTTTAGTTGGGCCTTTTGTCGACCCAGCGCTTAGTTTGGCCCAGGTAGCGTTTGGCCATTAATAGGATGAATATTGTACTGGCCTGTTACGACCGAGATGAAACCACGGGCCTTTAGCAGGCCAAAATGCATGTTGGGCCTCAATTTTCACTAGTCGTCGACGGTCCTTCAGCATGCCAAAATGTAGACCGGGCCGTTTTGGGCCCAGTTAGCTCACGGGCCATTACCAGGCCGAAACATATCTCGGTCCTTAGTTGGCCCACTGATATCATGGGCCTTTAAGAGGCCGAAAGCTTAGTACAGGCATCAACGGGCTGAATTACGCGACAGGCCTTTAATAGGCCCAAAGTCACGTTGGGCTTAACTGTTGCCACCTTTAGCACGGGTCGTTAGTGGGCCCGATGTCCCGTTGGACCATATATGGCCCATGGGCAGCACGGGCCATTCCCAGGCCGAAAGTCACACCGGGCTGAAATGGGCCCATGTCTGCATCAGGCCTCTAACAAGCCGAAAGTCACTGGGCTGTAGTTGGGCCCAAATATCCAGCGAACAATTAACCGGCCAGATCTGGTTTCGGGCCGCAAATGGGCCCAAATATTGGGCGAACAATTGACGGGCCAGATCTGGCTTCGGGCCGTAAATGGGCCCAAATATTGGGAGAACAATTAACGGGCCAGATCTGGCTTCGGGCCGTAAATGGGCCTTTATTAAGCAGGCCGTTATTGGGCTGGCCCACTAGTACCTGATTAAGTTCTACGGGCCTTTGACTGGGCCGGCCTTTTTAACCTATATGGGCCTCTGTTGGGCCCAGCCACGTGTCGACGTATCATAGGCATGTCTCCTCCAATGGACGGGCGACATCTGGCCCACTGACGAGCTGACAGGTGTTCCCTTCGGCCAATCAGAATTTTACACGTGGAAATTTCCCATTGGTCGGGGCTGTTAACGGGTTATCAGATCCAAAATCCGACCCGATATCTTAATGGCGTTCCATTACGGTGGATGCCACGTGTCAGTCACCCTTGATGAAAGCACTTCTGTGACGCGCGATTTATCGTCATGGAAGTGGACACTTCCGTGATGATAATTTTGGTAGTGTCATGGAACACTTCTACGACAACACATGTATGACTATCTTGATTCTGTCATAAAATCGTCATGGATGTACATGCATGACAAAAAACGCAACCTACTGTGACAAAGACGTATCATCACGGAAGTGTAGTTTTTTTGTAGTGTATACCGGCTTTTAAAGCAGGAACTTATGTCCGTCCGTCTCTCGTTCGACCACGAGCACTGCGCTTACAACCTGATGTGTTGCAGCTATATATAACAGTATGGGTTCACCAATACTTGGTGCGGCCAGGATTGGATTACTGGCCAAGGGGGCCTTTATTTCTTCCAGTCCGGCCGTAGCCGCATCCGTCCATTCGAAGTGGTCGGTGCGTCGAAGAAGGCGATAGAGGGGTAATGCCTTTTCTCCTATCAGGAGATAAAGCGGCTTAAGGCAGCCACAGATCTAGTTAATTTCTGGATTTGCTTGAGGTCTGTTGGGGTAGCCAACTATGACAGAGCTCGGATTTTAGCCGGATTTGCTTCAACTCCTCTATTGGAGACGATGAAGCCCACGAGCTTTCTGGTAGGTACGCCAAAGACGCATTTTTTTGGATTGAGCTTGATGTCATATGTTCGGAGATTGTCGAACGTAAGCCTCAAGTCGTCTATTAAGGATTTGACGTGTTTGGTTTTGATGACCACATCATCTACGTATGCCTCCACTGTTTTGCCGATTTGTGTTTCCAAGTATGTCTGAATCATGTGTTGATAGGTTGCACCGGCGTTTTTAAGCCTGAAAGGCATCGTGTTAAAACAGAAGGGGCCGTATGGAGTGATGAATGCCGTTGCGGCTTGGTTGGACTCCGCCATCTTGATTTGATGGTATCCGAAGTATGTGTCAAGGAAACACAAAGAATCGTGCCCTGGGGAAGGGATCCTTTGGGCAAGCCTTATTAAGGTCCTTGAAGTCAACGCATAGGCGCCAGGATTTGTCCTTCTTTGGTACCATCACCAGGTTTGCTAGCCAGTCTGGATGTTTTATTTCTCCGAGAAATCCGGCCTCGAGTAGCTTGGCCAGTTCTTCTCCCATGGCCTATCGTTTGGGTTCTGAAAAGCGCCGAAGAGTCTGCTTGACCGGCTTGTATCCCTTTAGTATGTTTAGGCTATGCTCGGCCAGCCTGCATGGGATGCCTGGCATGTCTGAAGGATGCCAGGCGAAGATGTCCCAATTCTCACGCAAGAACTCTCATAGTGCAGCGTCTATTGTGGGATTCAGCTGTGTCCCGATTGATGCTGTTTTTGTAGGGTCCGTTGGGTCGACCTGGAATTTGACTATTTCGTCCATTGGTTTTAAGGAGGTGGATTTGGGTCGTTTGTCGAGTATCACATCGTCCCTGTCCACTGTGGAGCGCAGTGCGGTTAGTTCTTCGGCTGCGAGGGCTTCGGATAATGCCTCAAGGGCCAGTGCGGCGGTTTTGTTTTCAGCACGGAGTGCTATGTCTGGATCACTGGCTAGAGTGATGATTCCATTGGGCCCGGGCATCTTGAGCTTCATGTACACGTAGTGGGGTATAGCTTGAAAGCTCGTGAATGCATCCGGCCCTAGAAGGGCGTGGTATCCGCTGCTGAATGGTGCCACTTGGAATATGATTTCTTTGGACCTGTGATTCTTCGGCGTGCCGAATACCACGTCCAGTGTGATTTTTCCTGCACATCACGCCTCCCGACTAGGGATGATTCCCCTGAAGGTCATGCTGCTCTGCTCAATGAGACTCTTGTCTATTTCCATCTTGTTAAGAGTCTCCTCGTAAATGAGGTTTAATCCGTTGCCGCCGTCCATGAGCACTTTAGTAAGCCGGAAACCGTCCACAATTGGACTAAGGACTAGCACGACTGGTGCCCGGACTGTTCGGAATTGAGGCTCGTCACTGGCATTGAAAGTTATAGCCATGTTGTTCCATGGGTTTATTGCTGCAACGTGGCAGACTTCGGCGAGGTTGCGGAGCGCTCGCTTGCGCATGTTGTTTGAGGCGAAAGTCTCGAAGACTGTCAGTACTGTATTGTTATCCTCCGTGGGATGGAGCTTTGCGGCATTGTTAATGAGGAGATCCTCGCTGCTCTTGGCCACTTGCCGAAGTAACCAACATGCTCTAAGGCTGTGTGTTGGTATGGCGTCCGGTGTGCTGTGGATTTTGCATGGCCTGTTGAGCCATCCCTCCAGTATGGTTCCACGCCCTGTGAAGGGCTTTGGCTTCTTGGTAATTGGATTGGGTGGCTTACGAGATCGCACCCTTTTAGTTCGGACTGGGGATTTAGTGAGAGCCGGAGGGTCCCAGAATGTCGTTTGGGTTTTCCAGGCACATTCCATTGCACAGTACTTCTGTACTATGGTCGCCAAGTCGGCAAAGTGTGCTATGTCACAGCGACTTATGGCATTGAGAATTCCCTTGTCCGTGCAATTATTGCAAAAGAATGAGATTGCGTCTTCCTCGTGACAGTCCTTGACCTTGCTCATTACAAGGAGGAATCTGGCCTAGAAGTGGTGTACTGTCTCTTGGGGCTCTTGTCTAATGTGAGCAAGATCGCCTATATCTGGGTGGGTGAGTAGATTTAAATTCGAATCCTGACCTAATTTGAGACCCAGGGGCAAAGGAGTTCCTGGTCTCGATAGTTCAGACTCCAGGATGTTGCCCAATTTTTCTGGCCCGCTGCCCGATTCTAACTTCGGGTCCGGGGCCATGTCCTTCCGTAGATGGGTATCCGGCTCAGAGACCTTGGGAATCCGAACATAGTTCGTCCTCAAAATAGAGAAAGAATCGTTGTATTGTTCCTCCACCACCGCTATCTGATGGGTGACCCGTGGAGAGTTAATCTCCCTTTGGTCGGGTTTAATCCCGATCCGATCATAGTCCGTAGCGACTCCCAGGGTGGCGATGCGATCCAAGAGCTCATTGAGGGAGGAGAGCTCTATTGGATCCATCTGCTCGCTGAATTCCGAGCTGGCGTGGAGGCTGTTCTTGATGACCTGAGAAGTCATCGTCAGCGTGGAGGCCAAACGGGCGGTCATGACGAAGCCGCCCAACCGGAGAGTCTGGCCTACAGCCAGGGCTCCCCCAGAGGTGATGTTGTCCTTGACAACAAGGCGAGCCATCAAGCCTTATCGTGACGGCACAGTGGAACTCTCAATCAAAGCACCAATGTCGGTGCCAAAACTGGCAGATCTCGGGTAGCGAGTCCTGAACTGTGCGTCTAAGGCTAATGGTAACAGGAGACAGGGGACACGATGTTTTACCCAGGTTCGGGCCCTCTCGATGGAGGTAATACCCTACTTCCTGCTTGATTGATCTTGATGATATGAGTATTACAAGAGTTGATCTACCACGAGATCGTAGAGGCTAAACCCTAGAAGTTAGCCTATGATTATGATTGTTGTTGTCCTACGGACTAAACGCTTCGGTTTATATAAACACCGGAGGAGGCTAGGGTTACATAGAGTCGGTTACAGAGAAGGAGATCTACATATCCGAACCGCCAAGCTTGCCTTCCACGCAAAGGAGAGTCCCATCCGGACACGGGACGAAGTCTTCAATCTTGTGTCTTCATAGTCCAACAGTCCGGTCAAAGTATATAGTCCGGCTGTCCGGACACCCCCTAATCCAGGACTCCCTCAGCCGGTGCTGGGGCGCCGTCATTGCGTGCGTGGGCGCGCGCGCGAGAGAGAGAGAGAGAGAGCAGGAACGACGGCTAGGATTAGGTCTCCCGGCTCCCTAAAGAAGCCGAGCAAATATGATTGCTTCTTGCTTAATCCCAAAACAGGTCCTTACACGAATTTATATAATCCTCCTAATAAGATAATTGAGCTAAGCCCCTAATAACGATAAGATAAACTGAGCTACAACTAACTGGGTTAAGCCCTTAATATGCAGGTTATAACACTACGATAGAATCCCTAGTTGATCTAAATATAACCCTAGCTGCGGCCATCCTTTTCCTTCCTATTGTGGGGAACACCCACCAGAGCTATGTCTCGCTCTTTGCGACACAGAAGCTCATCCCGCCTTTGGCGTGTGGGCAAGCGGGCCAGCCCACATATGTGTTCTTGGAGACTTCTCTAAGCAGTTTTGGGAAGTTTTGATGGATCGGTATTAGAACGAAATCACTAATTAAGGAATACTCATTGCAAAGAACACTCCACTTTCCCAAGTCACGACAAGTGGCACACATGCAGCGTGCCACTTGTCGCAACCTGGGAGTTTTCCCTTTTTTCGTAGATCCGTTTATTCAAAACGTTTTATCTCTTAAACCGTGCGTTCAAATCTCGAACCGTTTTCACCATTGGATTCCTCGCGTCGAGATCTTCAAAACTAGATCCCATGTTGATAGGTTTTGACGAACTTTTATTTTCACGAAAAACTGGACAGAAAAAACCGGACGGAAAAAACCAGGCGAAAAAACCGGGAGCATGGTTTTTTCCCTTTCTGAAAGAGGCACGCCCGTGACTCTCGTGGAAGGAAAAAACAAGAAATGCGTTTTTTTCCGTTTCCGAGAGGCACGGCCGTGACTCTCGCGAAAGCACAACCGTGCCTCTCGCGAAAGTAAAACCGTGACTCTCGCGAAAGAAAAAAAAATAGAAAACGCGTATTTTTTCCCCTTTCCTAGAGGCACGACCGTGACTTTCGCGAAAGCACAACCGTGCCTCTCGCGGAAGCAAAACCGTGACTCTCACGAAAGAAAAAAAAACAGAAAATGCGTTTTGTTTTTTCCCTTTCCGAGAGGCACGGCCATGACTCTCGCGGAAGCAGAACTGTGCCTCTCACAAAAGCAAAACCGTGACTCTCGCGAAAAAAATAATTTAGAAAACGCATTTTTTCGTTTCCGAAAGGCATGGCCGTGACTCTCGCTAAAGCACAACCGTGCCTCTCACGAAAGAAAAACCGTAACTTTCGGAAAGGAAAAAAAACGCGTTTTTTTCGTGCAAAATATTTTTTTTTCGATTTTTTTCTTGATCGAAAAGCTAACAAAGACCGGGGGAAAACCAAAACATCGAAAAAACCAGGAAAAAACACGTTTAAAAAGCCGAAAACGCGTGCGAAAAAAAAACAAAATCCGAAGGGAGCGTCCAGAGCGCGACACGTGGCGAATGGCTAAGAGCGCGCCAAGTGGCGCTGTTAACTAGTTGCTCCCGTATTAGAAGTTTCCATCCGCTTTTTTATTTTCTTTTGTTTCGATGTGTCTTATATCAGTTTTCAATGATTTTTTGTTTTTTTTCTAATTTCTGTTTTCCCTTTTTCTTCATTTTTCAAAAATACATGTGGGCCTTTTCTTCAAATACATGCTGAACATTTTTCGTATACAGGCTTACCATTTTTTAGTTACGCAAATATTTTTTTGACATTGTATAAGTATTTAAAAATGTCATGAACATATGTAGAGTGTGAATATTTTGATGGTATGAAACATTTTTAGAAAATTGTACGCACATTGTTTTACATTTCATAACATTTTTTAAAATGTGATGAACATTTTTTGAAACACATAAATATTTTATTTAAATGTCACATACATTTTTTGGCAATAAACAATTTTTGAAATTATGTGTCATTTTCTATATTGTACTATTTAAAAAAAAGAAATGAGAGGACTTTTTAAAAAACACATGAACATTTTAAAATTTTCAAAATTGTTTTTGAACCATAAGAACAAAATTTTTATACTACGTAAATATATTTTAAATGAATGATGAACACTTTAAATTTTTTTAAGTAAACTATTTTTTGGAAATGTGCGTGCAACATGTGTTGTGGGCCCTTGCACTTCAGTTTTTCCTCCTCTGGACGGATCTGGTATCTTCTACTTAAATCCTCCGCGCCCAAGTTTTAAGTATGCCGCTGCAACCTCAGATCCCCTGCTCAAGAACGACACCCCACTATGTTGTGAATTGGGTGAGACGACCTTTGCGCAGAACACACATCAACCTGCATTGCAAGACCAGGGCGCCAACATGGAGATGCAAGGACGGGGCGTTCTGCGAACCAACATATGGTTAGACGGTTAGGTGGACAATGGTATCCCCAACCCATCAGGATTCAAGTCTTGATGCTTCTATTTATCTTGGACTTATTTCAGAATTTTCGGCGATGCGCGTTTAGTGGGAGGAGACGTTCTGGTCCACTACGAGGCACCTACGGTGATCTCTTAAAATCTCGAAATGATATACCGTCTCAGTCTCTCGGAGGTGCTCATAGGGGTAGGGTGTGCGTGCGTGTGTTCATAGGGGTGAGTGTATGCACGTATATATGAGCGCTTATGTCTGTAGTGTGTTCAAAATAAAGGACGGGGCGTGCTTGTCGTGCACCGTGACACGGCGGTTGCAATCCCATAGGTGACGCGACAGAGGAAGAGGAGAGACGACATGCGCCACGAGGGATAGAGGTTGCTGCTGAGACAATTTTATGCAACAACGACGACAAAAGCAGCAATGCTGCAGCGAAAACATCTTTCATTGCGATCTTTTTTACAACATCAGCCATGTTACAAAGGAGTGAAGACGCAAAAATCTACATGAGTTGGGCGGTCCTTCTGTCTCGCAATGAGACCTCCGAATTGGCGCATGGCGGCTATTGAAGAACCAGCGATCACGCGCCGCTGGATCGGGACGACCCACTCATCTTCCAGATCTCTCCTTCGCCAGTCTTGCTCGGCCGCTTGCCCACTCACTTTATTTTCTTGCTTGTTACTCCCTCTGTTCTTAAATATTTGTTTTTTTAGAGACTTCAAATAGACTACCACATACGGATGTATATAGCCATATTTTAGAGTGTAGATTCACTCATTTTGCTCCGCATGTAGTCACTTGTTGAAATCTCTAGAAAGACAAATATTTAGGAACGGAGGGAGTATTTGCAAGGCTGGTTTGTTGTCCACGTAGAAAATCGTCGGTTTTAATTTTATTAGTAATTTCTTAAATCAATGTTTTCAAAAATGTTTGAGAAATTAAAAATATTAACGAATTTGAAAATATACAGGAAATACAAAAAAATGGGGACTAAAAATATTAACTTTTTCATGGATTTTTTTTTAAAAAACTCATAGATTTGATTTTTCATGAATTTGGGAAAAAGAGTTCACCAATTTCAAAAAATCCATTGCATTTGAAAGAAAAAAAATCATGATTTTAAAAAAGGAAATATAAAAATTTAATGTATTTGAATTAGATTCAAAATTTAAAGACGATTGCAAATTTGAGAAATCTCACAAGAAATAATGCATTTAAAAACTAAAAAAGTAATAAATAAAATTAAGAACGAAAAGTAAAAAAAACCGAAAACGAAATAATAAAACAGTAGGAAAACTGAACAAAAATCCAACCGAAAAACAAAGAAAAAAAACTAGCTACGTTTGTCCCAACTAAAACCACGCGTAGCGCCCATTGCGAAAGAAAGAAAATAGGCCTAATAGGCCGGCCCATGTAGATCGTTTGAGGATGAACAGAGACAGATGCGCCTAACTCAGTTCACCAGACTTCCCTCTCATTAGGGTTTTGTTTTCTCCCGGGGCGACTCACCATGTCGCCGTCGAGATCGTTTTCCCCTACCTCCGTAGCGCCTTCCCTGGCCCGTGCGCCCACACTGGAGAGGCTGGGACGGTGGAGGGTTAGGGTTTCATCAGGAGGGTCCTATTGGTTTCATCGGACTAGGGTTTAGGATGTCATCCAACAAGGATTCGGGGTCTATGACGATGGATCAAGTAGAGGCCGAGGATGTGGAAAAGCTGATGCAAGAGCTGGGGCTGACGGAGGAAGACCTGGACGATGTTGTTTTTGATGAGAAAGAGGTCCCGCTGGAGGCCGCGCGATGGGCTGCCCTGATTAGGGTTCACTCAAGCAAAACATATAGTTAATTTTGGTTCTTCAAGAACATGTGGGCGGCATGAGATCTTGCCCAGGAAGTAAAATTCAAGCCATTGGAGGACAACCTTTACACCGCCCAATTCTCTTGCTTAGGAGATTGGGAGAGAGTCACCCAGGACGGCCCTTGGCACTTTAGGGGTGATGCGGTGATCATAAAGCTGTATGATGGACTTGTAAAACCCTCCACAGTTCAGCTTGACACTATTGAAATTTTGGCTTAAATCCATGACGTTCCAGACCTGTTTGCACATCTAGTGCCGGCTCTTGCGGCAAAGATTGGAGAGGTTCTCTTTGCTGAACCACCATCACAGGATTTCACAGGAAATTTTTATCGTGTCTGGATAAGAATCAACGTTTTGAAGCCTTTGAAGAATGCAGTATCAATGATACGCGATGGAAAGCTCCAGATCTACCTTGTCAAGTATGAGAAGCTCCCTGATTGGTGTGCGGTATGTGGTATGTTGGGTCACCTTTTCAAGGAACACGGTACATGAATTCATCCACCGCTAGAATTGATCTTCAAGGACCTGCGAGCATCTTGGACAATGCGGACCGAGCGTGGACCTGGGAACGGGCGCGGCCGAAGAGGGGGACATAGAGGAGGACGTGGCGGAGGCCGCGGAAGGGAAGCGCCAGAAAGCTCGCGCTATGATGGATCTGAGGATGATCTGAGGCATGGAGAAGATCTTGATGCTGATATGAAGGATGCTGAAAATAACAGAAAGAGAGCGTCTGAACTTGCTGCTGGAACTAGGCTACCAGCGACAGATTCAGTTCGGACCAGTCAATTGGCACTACCTTCTCCTGAGGTTCCTCCTAGCCCGAGCGGCAAATAAGACCCGAAAAGGGCAAAGGTGATAGTGGAAGCAGAGAAGAACATCCCGGCAAAATATAGCGTGCAAGCAAAAGGAGATCTAAAGTTGGCGGGCCCGAACGACGGGCATCGCTGAGGCCAATGAGTGCCTTCTGCTGGAAATGTCGTGATGCGGGCAAAGCCGCGACAGTTCGAGAACTTCGCGACTTCGCGAAGAAATTTGTGCCTACCCTACTATGCATAGTTGAAACACAGATAGATGGGTCTAGGGTAGAAGCATTGGTAGGTACTTTGGGTTTTGATAATTCATATGCTGTTTGTAGTCAAAGTCGAAGTGGTGGTATCGGTCTTTTTTGGAATAATTCAATAAAAGTAGAGATTCTTGGTTACTCTTGTTATCATCTTGATGTTTCGGTGGAGGAAAGCAACAATGATAAATGGAGGTTAACATGTGTTTATGGTGAGGCACAGACGCACTTGAGGCATTATACTTGGACAGTGTTGAAGAACATAAACACTTTGATTACTCTCCATGGCTGTGCATGGGCGATTTCAACGAAGTGTTACGTCCGGAAGAGCATGAGAGGGTGGGGCAACGCAGTAACTCCCAAATACAGGCTTTTCGAGACACCACATATATTTGCATGTTGCTAGACTTGGGCTTAAGGGCAATTTTTGGACTTCTGAGAAGAAAGTTTCAGGGGGAAGCTACACAAGATGCAGACTAGACAGAGCATTGGTTACGCTGCATGGATGGCCAAGTTCTCTTTGGTGTCTGTTTCACACCTTACAGGGTCTACTTCATACCACTAGCCCTTGTTAATTGATTTTGGAGGTGCGAATGAGGTGCTTATACAGCGACCTTTCAAATACGAATTGATGTGGGAATCGCATGAAGGGTTCAAAGACCAACTCACAACCGGCTGGTGCTCAGGACAACCGTGTTTATCTATATAAGAGATGCAACAAAAATTAGACAGCCTATCTAAGGGATTGAATAGATGGAGCAGGGATACCTTTGGCAGTGTTCGGAAAGAAATAAAGCATTTGAAGAGTTTGCTAGAAGAGCTCAGGAGTGATCCAGCGAGGACAGGGCCAACCCATGTGGAACTAAAAGTCAATGAAAGGTTGATTGAGATGTACCACCGAGAGGAAATCATGTGGCGCCAACAGGCTATAGTTGAATGGTTGTCGGCCGGTGGCAGGAACACCAGATTTTTTTTCATATGCGAGCTAGTATACGGAGGAAAAAAATTGATAAAGGCTCTATAGAATTCCCTTGGCGCGGTGATAGCTAACCCTGCGGAGTTGAAGGCTATGGCTAATGTTTTTTATCAAAACTTATACTCATCCGAGGGGGGACAGGACATGGGGGTTGTTTTATAGCATGTACCCCGGAAGGTAACTTACGAAATGAACACAACTTTGTGCGCTCCATACACTAAGAACGAAGTGAAAAATGCCTTTTTCTAGATGTTCCCAACAAAAGCGTCGAGCCCTGACAGTTTTCCAGCTCATTTTTATCAGTGCCATTGGGACATATGCGGAGATGAAGTCACGAATATTGTTCCAAGGATAGTACGAGGAGAAGAAAGCCCAGAGTGCATCAATGACACGGTTTTGGTATTAATCCCCAAGGTAACAAGCCCAATGGTATTATCCCAGCTCCGGCCAATAAGTCTTTGCAATGTTCTATACAAGATAGCCTCAAAGGTGATAGCAAACAGATTGAAAATTATTTTACCTAACATAATCTCGGAGGAACAGTCAACCTTCGTTCTGGGAAGGTCGATAACTAACAACATCATATGTGCCTATGAGTGTCTACATTTCATGAAGAGATCTAGGTCAAAAGATAATTCCTTTTGTGCATTAAAGCTCAACATGATGAAGGCATATGACAGGTTGGAGTGGTCATACTTGAGATCCATCATGGCAAAGCTTGGTTTTGCAGGTCGATGGATAAACACTGTGATGAGTATGGTTTCATCGGTAAGTTTCTCGGTGCTTTTCAATGGTGAGAAACTTGAGACTTTCAGGCCAACGAGAGGTATTCGGCAGGGAGATCCAATCTCCCCCTATTTATTCTTGATTGCAGCAGAGGGCCTTTCGTGCCTCCTCAAATCCAGTTCTTTGTAATCTTTTGTAGGCATCAAGGTGGCTCTGAAGGTGCCCACTGTTAACCACCTTCTGTTTGCAGATGACACCCCGTTGCTTTTCAAGGCGAGCGTAGAGGGGTCTGGAGTGGTGTCAAACCTACTTGATACTTATTGTGCTGCATCTGGGCAAAGGATAAATCATGACAAGTCATCCATATTCTTCAGCAAGGGTTGTCCCGAGACACTAAGAGAGGCGGTCAAGAATACCTTGCAGGTCCACAACGAATCATTCAGTGAAAGGTATCTAGACATGCCTACGAATGTGGGTCACTTGAAGAATGGAACTTTCAAATACTTGAGAGACCGTGTTTGGGAGAAAATAAAAGGATGGATGGAAACGATTTTATCTGCAGCAGGTAAAGAGGTTTTGATTAAATCGGTTGCCCAAGCAATTCTTCTTTTCTCTTTGTCATGTTTCAGATTGCCAAGAGGACTTTGCGAGAGCATAACTTCCATCATTCGGCAGCTCTGGTGGGGCAGTAAGCCGGGAAGGAGGAAACCGAGCTGGGTAGCATGGGATTCATGACCCAGCCAAAACATCTTGGAGGCCTTGGTTTTCGTGACATGGAAATTTTCAACTTAGCTCTTCTTGCTCGCCAGGCATGGAGGCTGTTGACAGAGGAAAGGTCCTTGAGTGGGAAAATTCTGAAAGTTGTTTATTATCCGAGTAGTACATTTCTAGACGCGGAGCTGGGGACGCATCCATCCCAGATATGGAGGGCGATACTTGATGGCCGGGACATCTTAATGCAGGGAGTTATCAGGAGAATTGGGAATGGTGAAACCACCAACATATGGCATCAAAACTGGATTCCCCATGACAGTTTCAAGAGACCCATTACTTCACTTGTTGCAAACCCGCCTCAGATGGTCTCCGAGCTGATCGATGCAACTAGTTCATCATTGAACTAGGAGCTAGTTCGGGCTACATTTACTCATTTTGATGCAGCATATATTCTGAAGATACCGATTTCTCTACAAGAAATATGTCAACTTGTGACCACCACTATTGGTCACTGAAAGGTCATAGTTTTTCATTTACGACCTTTTTGTGACAAAAAACAGAAGGTCAAAAGCTGACGGTCGTAAACTGACATTCATGACCTTCTTTGCGATATGTAAAAGGTCGTTGGTTCCACGACCAAATTTTTGGTCACAAGCAACCTCCCCAGACCACGTAGGCATCCAGCATGGCAAGCTGACGTGGATAGGAATCAGCCCGGTCTGATTCAGTGTTTTACATGGGTCGAGCCCAACAATTCTGCCCATTTATTGTTTTTTTCCTTTCAAGTTTGGTCAGCTACATGGGCCAAGCCCAACAGACTTTATTTTTTGGGCAACATCATTTTACACTCCACTTTTTTTCGGCCTCGGCCTTTTTCTAGCCCATTTGTCAGTTTTCGTTTATTTCTTGTCCATTTTAAAGTAGGTCCCACTAGTCAAATGGGAACCAATTACCACAGGTCAGTACTATATTTCTGCAATTAGATAATGTGATTCAAAAAGAGCCAATAAGGCATAATATTTCAAACAACAGCCAAGCAAAGTACATTACAATCCTGTACACCCAAAACTGAGATTACATTACAACAGCCAAGCAAAGTACAAATTACAAATCTAGTATTTAGCTATAAAGTACAACTAAATATACACATAACTAGCTTCACACATAACTATCTCCAGTGAGCTAAAAATGCATTGCTGGGTGTGGTTTTTCTTCGGGATTCTTCTTCCTAGAGCTCCTGTACTCCCAACTTATGAAGAATGAAGGCCAACATCTGCAAATAATAAATTATGAAAAGTTAAAAACATAATCAAGTGAATCCGTGGATATAAAATTCTCATAACGATGAAAATTTGCTGCAGTACTTTCGATTTAACAGGAAACCATGCATATAACATTCTCATAACAGCGAAAACTGAGATATATTTTGCAAATGATCAAGTACCAGCATAGAGCAAGTTAACACAACAGATGGACAATACAAGCTATTAGTGATTTTCCACTTTAGAACAGGGCACATGCATCAAGTTTTATAGTCAGGAACAAAGAAGAAGTGCCAGAAGAGGCCAAAGAGATGACATACCCTGGGGCGGCCGAAGATGGTGAAATGATGATCTACTTGTTCTTAGACAGCTCAATGAGCACCTGATATAAAAAACAGGTTGAATTAATCATAAGCATGCTGAATTAATCAACATTCCTAGCTGAAACACCACACTATGAATGATTGTTCAAGTATAGTATATGCACCTGAATGTAATCAGGTCCATATGTTGCCAGACAGAGATGGCATCTGTATATACCTAGAATCAATCACAAGGTATAGGGAGAGAATTAAACACATATATTCTTACTAGTACTGCTAGGTTGCTAGCTAGCTGCATGTATCCATCTAGTAAGCAGTCACAAGTCAGAACACACATCTGATGCCACCATATTATCTTACACTTCAGGAACTAGTACAACATGATAGGATGACTTGTGATGCTACCATCTTATCTTAGAAGAAGAAAAACAACGATACATCTAGCAAGAACGGATTGACAACTAGCTAGTTGCCGATCCATGATTTTATAGTACGGTGCAAGATAGCTATCATCACTGAACAGTTCAAGATTGAAGAATTTAAAACATGTGAATTGCAGTAAATTGTAGCTTGGGTATTCTCTGCATGAAGCTTGTCCTGGAAACAGAAATTAAACATCAGTCTGAGCCACTTTCTTGTATGGGACAGAGTTGTACAAAGGCAAAGAAAACAAAAATATCGCTCACCCACAGCTTGTAGGACTCTGGACTCTGAGTCAAGCACCAAATGAACACATCAGTGGCCTCCTTGTCAAGCTCTGCATTATCTGAACATAATACACAGGTAAGCTAACTGGAATTTGCAAAACACAATTAAACCGGTTCTGTATTGCAGAATGAACACATTTCCACTTGCTTTCTTTATTGCCTTCACAGCCAACGGCAAAAGCTGCTGCGATGCTGGCTAAACAGCCTTAGAGCCAGGAGTACCAACAAGAGCCAACTCCTTTATTGTTGGGTAGGCTGCTTCAAACCTTTATGTAGCCTAAATAATTTAATGCAGAGGTATTAGAATATTGTCTCATATTAAACATACCGCAGAAACGATACAAAATAGTATGGAACTGAGTTGAATTATAGGACTACTATGGTTGCTTTGTTAACAGATACTCAAGAATTACTTGAAAAAGAGAAGATACAAAATAACTAGTTGTCCAGTACAACTGCTACTACTACTTGTTTATATACCCAAGTGTCTCCATAGTGCATATTTTGTTTGTGAAACCTATAAGGTCTCAAAATGTTAGTTAGAGCTCTATGCAGAATACTTTGGAGGAAAACTGTGCAAACGCTCAAGAACTGGTACTTGCTGTACCAGGAACAGGATGCGGCAGTGGAGCTTCAAGAAAAATATTTAGGGGCCAAAACTAGGAAAACACCAATTATTCACATTGAAGATTGAACGTATATGCCATTCTGGCATATCCTTGAAGGAACAATTCTCATAACAGGAACACAAGAGAGGGCTATTGATTTTGATGAAAACTAAATCAGAGCACTACTAATGTAATTCTGTTAACAGATACTCAAACATTACTAGAACAAGATTTGCAGAACATCTAGTTGTCCACTACAGAAACGTCTCTATTTGCCTCTAAACTAAACCAAGATAGTATGTATTGCGGCTACAACCAACCTACAACTACTGTAGACAGTGAAGCTTACCAGACCACAAGAACATGGAACGATCCCTGTGTACATCTAATATAATCTCTCTTTTTCACGATATTAATCTAACCAATCTCAAGATTGAAGAGTAGAACAACCGCACATACCAATCATGTAAGCCCTTGCTCACCACAATGGTGTAGGCGCCATTGTCGGCCGGCACGGACTCCTCCATGTACCTCACGTCCCACCCCAACACCTTCACGTCCTAGGTCAGCATCGTGTCGCCCTGAATTGTAGTTGTCACAACCAAATTCAGTCAGTCAGTCACCCGGCTCTACAGTACCGAATGAAATTTTCTGAAGGAACAGACTCAGATTTCTGCTGTTTGTACCTCGACGGGCTTGATCTCGATAGTCCTGGAAGAGGTCGACCTAGAACCTGCTTCATGGCGGCGCGGAGGTCATTCTTGGCGGGGCCAGGGGAGCCGCGGAGGTCCGTCACCTACAGCAGCAACGCGACGCTGCCGGGGCGGTGGCGGCCAGGCTCTTCCACTCCCGGCGCCACCGGAGCGTGCGGCAGAGCATCTCGATGTCGGCGCCCGCCTTGAAGTTGCGTGCGCGGAAGAACTTGAGGAGGACGATGTCTGTCGCCTCATCGCCCCTGCTCGGCGGCAGTGGCACGCCCCACAGCACCACGTCCTTGTCGACGACGACCACCGCCATCGGCCCCGCCTTCTCACCCTCGACGGAGGTCTCCTCCTTCTGCATGACCGCCTCTGCCTCACTGCCATCGCGCCCTAACTCCCGGTCCTGTCAAAAAAACCGCGGCGAAATTAAAATCAGATCAACGCGGCGAACAGGAGGCGAGGCGAACAACGCGACGGACCGAGCAAGGCGGGGACGGTGTCGCGCGCGCGTGCTCCGATGCGGCAATGGCAGCGGTGTTCGCCTGATCGATCTCCGCTCCGTCTGTGTCTCTCTCCCCGCGCGAGAAGCGGTGGACGAATCGTGAATCGGAGGAGAGGGGTGCGTGGGTCGCTTACGAGGGCGAGGGTGCTCTTGCCGGAGTAGGGTGGCGGGGAGAGTGAGGGCGGCGGCGGAGGTGGGTGGCGGGGAGGTTCTGAGGGGTGGGTGGTGGGGACGAGGGGGACGAGGGGATCTTCATTTAGGGAGAAGGGGGAGGGAGAGAAAGAAAGAAAGAAAGGAGGCGGGGGGTGGATGGAAAACGGGGGAGAACAGAGCTAGGGTTTCGCCTCAGGTGGGGTTGGTGGGGGAGGCGAGGGGTGAGGGCTGCCGTTGGATCCAGAAGGATCCAACGGTGTTTCGTGCATGACGCGTGTTTAGTCCACGGACCAATCAAAACGCAATACAACATTATGACCAATTAAATTGGTCGTGATAGATTTAAAAATAAGATGTTAAAATCATGTAAGCTATTTTATGATCACACAAAAAAAAAACCTTCTCATTGTGACACCAATTGTGAACTAGCTTTCAGGAAAATAACAAACATGGAATGGCAAACAACGTTGCCTAAGCAAGTTTTCATTTTCTTTGCACGAAAAAATCATTTTTTATTTTTTGAGTGCCCAAAATGAGTTTTTTTGTGAAGAACCTACCAAATAATTGTTGCAAAATTGAACCACATCAATTTTCTAAAATACTAGGCCATATTTAATGCACAATTGACCAAATGGTTGGGTGTCAAAAGCTTTTATCCACCTCTCGTGAAAAAGACAAATTTCTGCCGATTCAGCTAGAAGCGGGTCAAATTTGAATTGCGGCTGCCTCATAGTTTGCTATTTATTTTTTCAAAAAATCATTTTTAGGTACAAAAGTATCTATTTAATCATAGAAACAGCAAAAGTTTTCCAAGATTCAACTACTAGCTAGGAACAGCCATGCCTGCCATTTTGACCGCATTTTCAAACGGGCATAGAAAATTCAAAAAAATCAAAAAATTGGAAAACCTTTGCATTGTGTCATTATATGTGACCAAGTTGACAGGAAAAATAATAAACTTGTAATACGGCAATTATTTTAAAAAAGTGTTCTAAGAAATGAGCTATCATGTGTGGAGATCAATGGATTTCAAGCCAAATGATCAATCTTATGGCCACATTCATGGCATAGTTTGTTCAAATGATCTCATATTGTGCACAAGGATGCATCTTGGAATTCCAAACAATGTTGCGTAAGCAAGTTTTCATTTTCTTTGCACGGAAAACTCATTTTCCATTTTTCGAGTGCTGGAAATGAGTTTTTTTTGTGAAGGACCTACCATATATTTGTTGCAAAATTGGACCAAATCAATTTTCTAAAATACTAGGACATACTTAATGCACAATTGACAAAATGTTTGGGTGTCAAAAGTTTTGATCCACCTCTGGTGAAAAAGACAAAATTCCATCGATTCAGCACGAAGCGGGTCAAATTTGATCTGCAGCTGCCTCATAGTTTGCTATTTATTTTTTCCAAAAATCATTTATAGTTACATAAGTACCTATTTAATCATAAATACGTGGTTTGGTGGCGATACATTGAGGTTTGGACGGTCGCCGATGGCCCCAACTCTAGAGCGCGTAAACTCGCATGCGCGTCGCGTGGTCACCGCGTGACCGTTGCGTTGCCATGTGTTCTGGGCGGCCTAGGCATGTCTAGTGGGTTGGGCACTCCCCAGGTAGGTTCTAGGAAGAAAATCACAACATAAGATTCTCACGAGGAGACCGACCGATGCTAAAACATGAATAAGCAGCCAAGTGTTTGATTAACGGTATGGGAAATGCACATGGCTAATGGGCGTGAGTTTTGGCTGAGGATGATCAGTTACTAAGAAGACCGTCTTCACAAATTTTCAGCTCAAAAGGAGGAGCCTAGGTGGTACTTGCTTTGCAAAGTACCACACTAGACATAAATACGAATGTTGAAGCTGAGCTCAAAATAATGAATGGATTGAGCTGGCATTTGGTGGAGGATGGTTATTTGGGCATAGGAAAGCACTGTAGAAAATGGATACCATTTGGACATGCCAAAGTGGTACTTCCTTCACAAAGTGTTTTTCTGAACAGAATAGGAAAATGAATATTTTTGAATTATTTATGAACTAGGCAAGGAAGGTTTTTTACATATTCGATGAAGATATGACCCAAAGAATTTATGAGATTTTTTTGGGGAATTTTTGGAATGACAGAAATATAGGTTGCTTCACAACAACCTAGGGCAAAAACTGCCACACGGACATGACACACAGGCAAAACTGATGAGGTGGCGCCTAGTCATAGCAATAAGTACTAATGCATCCACGTTCACAACCTCATGACCATTTATATTGGTTGTAATCAGGTAGAAATAAGGTCATGGACCACTCTTGTCTGCTTTATGACCATTTCGTGTAAGGCAATTCAGGGTTTGAGCCCTTCCAAGCGAAATGGCCATGGATTTACGACCAATTCAGCTAGGGTCACCAAGAGAAGGTCACTAGTTGACATATTTCTTGTAGTGTTTGCACACGCAAAGTAGACGACTTCTGGGCATGGCACGAGGAGAGCCGGAGATTGTTCTCAGTACGGTCTGCTTACCGCATGGTGATGCGTATAAAACACAACCGGGAATCCTGGCTGAATGAACAAGGCGGATCCTCTACATTACAGAATGAAGGCGATCACCGGGGCAAAATTTGGCACATCGAGGTCCCCTCGAAGTTGAAAACTTTTATTTGGCGGCTTGCGAGGTGATCCATGAAGGAAATATGCCGTAGAAACAATAATAAAGTTATTATTTATTTCCTTATATCATGATAAATATTTATTATTCATGCTAGAATTGTGTTAACCGGAAACATGATACATGTGTGAATACATAGACAAACAGAGTGTCACTAGTATGCCTCTACTTGACTAGCTCGTTGATCAAAGATGGTTATGTTTCCTAGCCATAGACATGAGTTGTCATTTGATTAACGGGATCACATCATTAGGAGAATGATGTGATTGACTTGACCCATTCCGTTAGCTTAGCACTTGATCGTTTAGTATGTTGCTATTGCTTTCTTCATGACTTATACATGTTCCTATGACTATGAGATTATGCAACTCCCATTTACCGGAGGAACACTTTTTGTGCTACCAAACGTCACAACGTAACTGGGTGATTATAAAGGTGCTCTACAGGTGTCTCCGAAGGTACTTGTTGAGTTGGCGTATTTCAAGATTAGGATTTGTCACTCCGATTGTCGGAGAGGTATCTCTGGGCCCACTCAGTAATACACATCACTATAAGCCTTGCAAGCATCATAACTAATGTGTTAGTTGCGGGATAATGTATTACAGAACGAGTAAAGAGACTTGCCGGTAATGAGATTGAACTAGGTATTGAGATACCGACGATCGAACCTCGGGCAAGTAACATACCGATGAAAAAGGGAACAATGTATGTTGTTATGCGGTTCGACCGATAAAGATCTTCATAGAATATGTAGGAGCCAATATGGGCATCCAGGTTCCGCTATTGGTTATTGACCAGAGAGATGTCTCAGTCATGTCTACATAGTTCTCGAACTCGTAGGGTCCGCACGCTTAAACGTTCATTGACGATGTAGTATTATATGAGTTATGTATGTTGGTGACTGAATGTTGTTCGGAGTCCCGGATGAGATCACGGACATGACGAGGAGCTCTGGAGGTAAAGATTCATATATTGGATGATATGGTTAGGCCAAGGGGTCAGGCCCACGGGGCTATAAGTCAGTGCAAAAGGAGTTTTGCGGAGGCCAGGGGGCCAAACGCCGGAGACCCTGGCGTTTGGCCCTGAGCCAGACGCCGAGACCCATGGCGTTTGGGCCAGACGCCAAGGATTGTGGCATTTGGTCATGGAGTCCGAGTGGGACTCTCGCCTTTCGGGCAAAACCGACTTTGAGGAGGCTTTAGCTCCAAGTTTCGACCCCAGGGCTCAACATATAAATAGAGGGGCAGGGCTAGCACCAAAGACACATCAAGAAACACCAAGCCATGTGCCGGCAACCCCGTCCCCTCTAGTTTATCCTCCGTCATAGTTTTCGTAGTGCTTAGGCGAAGCCCTGCGGAGATTGTTCTTCACCAGCACCGTCACCACGCCGTCGTGCTGCCGGAACTCATCTACTACTTCGCCCCTCTTGCTGGATCAAGAAGGCGAGGACATCATCGAGCTGAACGTGTGCTGAACGCAGAGGTGCCGTACGTTCGGTACTTGATCGGGATGGATCGTGAAGGTGTACGAGTACATCAACCACGTTGATAAACGCTTCCGCTTACGGTCTACGAGGGTACGTAGATTACACTCTCCCCTCACGTTGCTATGCATCACCATGACCTTGTGTGTGCGTAGGAAATTTTTGAAATTACGATGTTCCCCAACAGTGGCATCAGAGCCAGGTTTTAAATGTAGATGTTATATGCACGAGTAGAACACAAGTGAGTTGTGGGCGATACAAGTCATACTGCTTACCAGCATGTCATACTTTGGTTCGGCGGTATTGTTGGATGAAGCGGCCCGGACCGACATTACGCATACGCTTACACAAGACTGGTTCTACTGACGTGCTTTGCACACAGGTGGCTGGCGGGTGTCGGTTTCTCCAACTTTAGTTGAACCGAGTGTGGCTACGCCCGGTCCTTGAGAAGGTTAAAACAACACTAACTAGACGAACTATCATTGTGGTTTTGATGCGTAGGTAAGAACGGTTCTTGCTCATCCCATAGAAGCCACGTAAAACTTGCAACAACAAGGTAGAGGGCGTCTAACTTGTTTTTGCAGGGCATGTTGTGATGTGATATGGTCAAGACATGATGCTATATCTTATTGTATGAGATGATCATGTTTTGTAACTGAGTTATCGGCAACTGGCAGGAGCCATATGATTGTCGCTTTATTGTATGCAATGCAATCGCCTTATAATTGCTTTACTTTATCACTAAGCGGTAGCGATAGTTGTAGAAGCAATAGTTGGCGAGACGACAATGATGCTACGATGGCGATCAAGGTGTCGCGCCGGTGACGATGGTGATCATGACGGTGCTTCGGAGATGGAGATCACAAGCACAAGATGATGATGCCATATCATATCACTTATATTGATTGCATGTGATGTTTATCTTTTATGCATCTTATTTTGCTTAGATCGACGGTAGCATTATAAGATGATCTCTCACTAAATTTCAAGGTATAAGTGTTCTCCCTGAGTATGCACCGTTGCGAAAGTTTTTCGTGCTGAGACACCACGTGATGATCGGGTGTGATAAGTTCTACGTTCAAATACAACAGGTGCAAGACAGTTTTGCACACGCGGAATACTCAGGTTAAACCTGACGAGCCTAGCATATGCAGATATGGCCTCGGAACACTGAGACCGAAAGGTCGAGCGTGAATCATATAGAAGATATGATCAACATAGTGATGTTCACCATTGAAAACTACTCCATCTCACGTGATGATCGGACATGGTTTAGTTGATATGGATCACGTGATCACATAGATGATTAGAGGGATGTCTATCTAAGTGGGAGTGTTTAAGTAATATGATTAATTGAACTTTAATTTATCATGAACTTAGTCCTAGTAGTATTAGCATATCTATGTTGTAGATCAATAGCTCGCGTTTAGCTCCCCTGGTTTATTTTTGATATGTTCCTAGAGAAACTAAGTTGAAAGATGTTAGTAGAAATAATGCGGATTGGATCCGTGATCTGAGGATTATCTTCATTGCTACACAGAAGAATTATGTCCTTGATGCACCACTAGGTGACAGACCGATTGCAGGAGCAAATGCAGACGTTATGAACGTTTAGCAAGCTCGATATGATGACTACTTGATAGTTTAGTGCACCATGCTTTATGGCTTAGAATCGGGACTTCAAAGACGTTTTTGAAATGCCATGAAGCATATGAGATGTTCCAAGAGTTGAAATTAGTATTTCAAACTCATGCCCATGTCGAAAGGTATGAGACCTTTGACAAGTACTTTGCCTACAAGATGGAGGAGAATAGCTCAATCAGTGAGCATGTGCTCAGATTGTTTGAGTACTATAATTGCTTGAATCAAGTGGGAGTTAATCTTCCAGATAAGATAGTAATTGACAAAGTTCTCTAGAAATCAAGAAAAGCATAAAGTGTTGATGGTTGACAAGACCACTAGTTTCAAGAAAAGGGAAAAGGGAAGAAAGGGAACTTCAAGAAGAACGGCAAGCAAGTTGCTGCTCAAGTGAAGATGCTCAAGTCTGGACCTAATCCTGAGACTAAGTGCTTCTACTGCAAAGGACTGGTCACTGGAAGCGGAACTGCCCCAAGTATTTGGCAGATAAGAAGGATGACAAGGTGAGCAAAGGTATATTGGATATACATGTTATTGATGTGTACTTTACTAGTGTTTATAGCAACCCCTCAGTAATTGATACTAGTTCAGTTGCTAAGAGTAGTAACTTGAAACGGGAGTTGCAAAATGAATAGAGACTAGTTAAGGGTGAAGTGACGATGTGTGTTGAAAGTGCTTCCAAGATTGATATGATCATCATCGCACACTACCTATACTTTCGGGATTAGTGTTGAACCTAAATAAATGTTATTTGGTGTTTGCGTTGAGCATAAATATGATTTGATCATGTTTATTGCAAAACGATTATTCATTTAAAGTTAGAGAATAATTGTTGTTCTGTTTACATGAATAAAACCTTCTATGGTCATACACCCAATGAAAATGGTTTGTTGGATCTCGATCGTAGTGATACACATATTCATAATATTGAAGCCAAAAGATGCAAAGTTAATAATGATAGTGCAACTTATTTGTGGCACTGCCTTTAGGTCATATTGGTGTAAAGCGCATGAAGAAACTCCATGTTGATGGGATTTTGGAATCACTTGATTATGAATCACTTGATGCTTGCGAACCATGCCTTATGTGCAAGATGACTAAGACTCCGTTCTCCGGAACAATGGAGCGAGCAACTGACTTATTGGAAATAATACATACTGATGTATGCGATCCGATGAGTGTTGAGGCTCGCGGCGGGTATCATTATTCTTTGACATTCACAGATGATTTGAGCAGATATGGGTATATCTACTTGATGAAATATAAGTCTAAAACTTTTGAAAAGTTCATATAATTTCAAAGTGAAGTGGAAAACATCATAACAAGAAAATAAAGTTTCTATGATCTTATCGTGGAGGAGAATATTTGAGTTACGAGTTTGGTCTTTATTTAAAATAATGCGAAATAGTTTCGCAACTCACGCCACCTGGAACACCACAGTGTAATGGTGTGTCCAAACATCATAACCGCACTTTATCAGATATGGTGCGATCTATGATGTCTCTTACCGATCTACCACTATTGTTTTGGGGTTATGCATTAGAGACAACTGCATTCACGTTAAAAAAAGGGCACCATCTAAGTCCGTTGAGACGACAAAATATGAACTGTGGTTTGGCAAGAAACCAAAGTTGTCGTTTCTTAAAGTTTGGGGTTGCGATGCTTATGTGAAAAAGCTTCAACAAATCTGAAGGCAAGACATTCGTTGCTAAGAATGAATCCTTTCTAGAGAAGGAGTTTCTCTCGAAAGAAGTGAGTGGGAGGAAAGTAGATCTTGATGAGGTAACTGTACCTGCTCCCTTATTGAAAAGTAGTTCATCATAGAAATCTGTTCATGTGACTCCTACACCAATTAGAGAGGAAGCTAACGATGATGATCATGTAACTTCAGACCAAGTTACTACCGAACCTCATAGGTCAACTAGAGTAAGATCCGCACCAGAGTGGTATAGTAATCCTATTCTAGAGGTCATGTTACTTGACCATGACGAACCTACGAACTATGAGGAAGCAATGATGATCCCAGATTCCGCGAAATGGCTTGAGGCCATGAAATCTGAGATGGGATCCATGTATGAGAACAAAGTGTGTACTTTGATTGACTTGCCCGATGATCGGCAAGCCATATAAAATAAATGGATCTTCAAGGGGAAGACGGACGCTGATAGTAGTGTTAATATCTACAAAGCTAGACTTGTCGAAAAAGGTTTTTGACAAAGTTCAAGGTGTTGACTACGATGAGATTTTCTCACTCGTATCGACGCTTAAAGTCTGTCCGAATCATGTTAGCAATTGCCGCATTTTATGAAATCTGGCAAATGGATAACAAAACTGCAATCCTTAATGGATTTATTAAAGAAGAGTTGTACATGATGCAACAAGAAGTTTTTGTCAATCCTAAAGGTGCTAACAAAATGTGCAAGCTCCAGCGATCCATCTGTGGACTGGTGCAAGCATCTCGGAGTTGGAATATACGCTTTGATGAGTTGATTAAAGCATATAGTTTTATACAGACGTGCGGTGAAGCCTGTATTTACAAGAAAGTGAGTGGGAGCACTACAACCTTTCTGATAAGTATATGTAAATGACATATTGTTGATCACAAATGATGTAGAATTTTCTAGAAAGCATAAAGGAGTATTTGAAAGGAGTTCTTCAAAGAAAGACCTCGGTGAAGCTGCTTACATATTGAGCATCAAGATCTATAGAGATAGATCAAGACACTTGATAAGATTTTCAATGAGTATGTATCTTGACAAGATTTTGGATTAGTCCAAGAAGGAACAGTCAGAGAAGGAGTTCTTGCCTCTGTTGCAAAGGTGTGAAGTTGAGTAAAGACTCAAAACCCGACCACAGCAGAAAATAGAAAGAGAATGAAAAGTCATTCCCTATGCCTCAGTCATAGGTTATCTAAAGTATGCTATGCTGAGTACCAGACCTATTGTGTACCTCACCAAGAGTTTGGTAAGAGGGCACAATAGTGATCTAGGAGTAGATCACTGGACAACGGTCGAAATTATCCTTAGTGGAATAAGGAAATATTTCTTGGTTATGGAGGTGATAAAGAGTTTGTCGTAAAGAGTTACGTCGATGCAAGCTTTGACAGCGATCTAGATGACTCTAAGTCTCGATCTAGATACATATTGAAAGTGGGAGCCATTAGCTAGAGTAGCTCCGTGGAGAGCATTGTAGACATAGAAATTTGCAAAATACTTACGGATCTGAATGTGACAGATCCGTTGACTAAAATTATCTCACAAGCAAAACATGATCACACCTTAGTACTCTTTGGGTGTTAATCACATAGCTATGTGAACTAGATTACTGACTCTAGTAAACCCTTTGGGTGTTGGTCACATGTCGATGTGAACTATGGGTGTTAACCACATACAGATGTGAACTATTGATGTTAAATCACATGGCGATGTGAACTAGATTATTGACTCTAGTGCAAGTGGGAGACTGAAGGAAATATGCCCTAGAAGCAATAATAAAGTTATTATTGTTGGGGTCTACGGTAGGGTGCGTCAACTGCAAATTAAAATTTCTTACGCGCAGAACAACCAAGAACATGCTACGGGAGATGGATCACAGTCCGTTACCACTAGACGCGCAGTGCTGTGCAGCGGAAGTAGAGTTGAGGCAGCACGTCCGCGTGGATCGTCTCCTCCTCGTCCGATCTCCCTCGAACAGCCGGTCGTCCGATCCCACGTACAAGTTCGCCGGAGCGGCTCAAGTGCACCGCCTCTAACGGTATCCGCGCGTGCAGGAGGAAAACCTTGCGGCGGACTGCTAGGTCTGATCACACAGTCGGCAACGAGTGGAGGTGGCTATTCGCAACACATGCAAACCCTAGTCGCAGCACCGAAGCGATCAACTGCATGAGTGTGCCGCATCTCCACTTATATAGGCGTCCATTGCAGGCTCAACACTTGGGCCTCGCAAGGACCCTAAATCCCAAAGTCTACTCAGTCACGTTCCTAGTCCAGTTCGGATCACATCCGACTAGTGTCCTACGAACCGACCTCGTAGGTTCCTTCCCTTAAGCGCGCGATCCCTTAGGTTCAAGTCGGCTTGGTCACAGTTCGGATCACCTCCAACCTGCACGGTTGGTAGAGGCCTCTAGCAAGGCATGCCAACCACCAAGCAGACTATGAAGCTGGTTAGGTGAACCTGTACAACGTGTCACACTTCTGTTCCCTTTGTCGCACGATATATGTTGCCGGGCTCAAGGCGAGACTGTCATCCTTGTGCTAGCCCGACCTCTTTCTCGTTCCAGTGATCCCGACCACTACCCGGATTATCTCATAATCCTTGTTGCATGGCCATGCTTCTCCTAGTATGATCACACGAGGGGCCCAGAGTATATCTCTCCTGATCGGAGGGGCAAATCCCATCTTGCTCGACCATGTCTCGCAGCATGGGACTGGACAAACCCAAAACCTACCTTTGTAACTACCCAGTCATGGAGTAGCGTTTGGTCGGCCCAAAGCAAGTCTGTCACCATCCCGAGTACATGCATCAACTCAGGTCTTAGGACATAGAATGTATGTTGTACTAGAGACTCATAGATGACATATCACTGCGTCTCATAGTTGGGTCTGTCCAACTTAGACCTTATCTCGACTCGGATCTGACTACGTCGAATCCGACCAGACCTTTCCAAGTCCATATTATCCGGTTAGCATCCAATGCTCCATGGCTAGTGAGACCAATCCATCGACCGTGTCATATGCTAGTCTAGTCGGCTGCGCGTCCACACAACCCTTTCGACTAGGGACCTTTTAGGACAGCCATCATACAATGCATAGTCCCACAAACAAGTCACATACTTGCTGATACACATCATTGATAATGTCCAAGGACTATCTTTATTCATAAACACATAGGAAATATCATCATACATGATTGCCTCTAGGGCATATCTCCAACAGTCTCCCACTTGCACTAGAGTCAATCAAATAGACATCGAATGCCCATAGCTCTAACGTGCCCCTCATGCTTGGGTTGTGTAAGCGGCTTAGTCAACGGATCTGCAACATTTGTATCTGTGTGAATCTTGCATAACTCTACATCACCATTCTTTACGATCTTTCGTATCAGTTAATATTTCCGATCTATGTGTCTGACCTTGTGGTGATTCCTCGGCTCCTTGGCTTGTGTGATGGCACCAGAATTATCATAATAAAGGTCCAACAGTTTCACCGAGGCTGGGAGAATACCAAGATCATCCAGAAAATGTCGTATCCAAACACCTTCCTTTGCAGCTTCACAAGCAGCAATGTATTCGGCTTCTGTGGTAGAATCGGCCACCGTATCCTGCTTGGAACTCATCCAGTGCACTGCTCCTCTGTTGAGGACATACATGAATCCGGACTGTGATCGACAATCATCTTTGTCGGTTTGGAAACTAGCATCGACGTAACCCCTTATGACGAGCTCTTCCTCACCTCCATAAACTAGGAACATCTCTTTAGTCCTTTTCAGGTACTTCAAAATAGTCTTCACTGCTACCCGGTGACTCTCACCTGGGTTGGCCTGGTATCTACTTGTTAGGCTTATTGCAAAAGCAACATCAGGCCTTGTACATATCATGGCATACATGATGGATCCGATTGCAGATGCATACGGAATCCTACTCATCCTGCTTCGCTCATCAGATGTCGAAGGACTCTGAGTCTCGCTTAGCCTTATACCATGTGAGAGCGGCAAGAACCATTTCTTCGCCTCACTCATGTTGAACCGTTTCAACACTTTATCTATGTACGTGCTCTGGCTCAAGCCGAGCAGCCTCCTCGATCTATCTCTATAGATCTTAATGCCTAAAATATACACTGCCTCACCAAGGTCTTTCATTGAAAACTTGCTATTCAATGATTCCTTGACCGAGTTTAGCATCGAAACATTGTTCCCGATCAATAATATGGCATCCACATACAAGATCAAAAACACTATCGAGCTCCCACTTAACTTCTTGTATAAACAAGAGTCTTCTTCGCTTTTGATGAAAACGAGACCAGTGATGACCTCATCAAAACGAATGTTCCAACTCCGAGATGCTTGCTTCAACCCATAAATGGATCTCTTGAGCTTGCATACCTTACTAGTGCTAGTCGGATCGACAAAACCCTCGGGCTGTATCATATACACGTCCTCGGTTAAATTTTCCGTGAAGGAAAGCCGTTTTGACATCCATCTGCCATATCTCGTAATCCAAATATGCAGCTATAGCTAGTATGATCCTCACCGATTTCAGCATCGCTACCGGCGAGTAAGTCTCGTCGTAGTCAATTCCTTGAACTTGTCCATAACCTTTAGTGACAAGGAGAGCTTTGTGCATCTGAACATTTCCACCCACATCAGTTTTCTTCTTAAAGACCCATTTGCAACCAATGGCAGTTACACCAGGTGGCTGATCAACCAAGTCCCAGACTTGATTCTCATCCATGGATTTTAACTCGGATCTCATGGCCTCCAGCCATGCCTCGGAATCTGGGTTCACCATTGCTTCCGCATACGTGGCCCGCTCGTCGCTTTCTAGCAACAATACATCATGCACTCTGCGCAATCTTTCCGACCTTCGTGGTTCCGGTGCCGCTTCCACTACAGGTTCCCTGACTGACTCCGATATGATCTCATCACGAGCCGAGCTGTCCCCGAGTGGACCTCGAATTTCTTCGAGTCGAACCGTCCTCCCACTGGCCTCCCGACTGAGAAACTCTTTCTCAAGGAAAACCCCTTTCCGAGCAACAAACACTTTATTCTCTTCCCGGTTGTAGAAGCTATATCCCAAGGTTTCCCTCGGATATCCCACGAATATGCATTTATCCGATTTAGGTGTAAGCTTGTCTGACATAAGTCACTTGACAAATGCTTCACAACCCCAAATCTTTAGAAAAGACAAACTGGGACTCTTCCCGGTCCACATCTCATGTGGTGTGTTGTCTACGGATTTTGATGGTACCCTATTAAGTGTGAAAGCTGCGGTTTCTAGAGCGTATCCCCAGAATGACAAGGGTAAATCCGATTTGCTCATCATAGACCGGACCATGTCCAACAAGGTCCTATTCCTCTGTTCTGACACGCCATTTCTCTATGGCGTACCTGGAGGTGTGAGCTGAGGTACTATACCTCGACTTTTCAGATGATCATCAAACTCCTGGCTCATGTACTCACCTCCACGATCAGATCGCAGAAGCTTTATAGTCTTGCCGAGCTGATTCTCAACCTCGTTCTGAAACTCTTTGAACTTTTTAAGAGTTTCCGACTTGTGCCTCATCAAATAGATATATCCATATCTACTCAAGTCGTCAGTAAAAGTCACGAAGTACTGATAGCCACCTCGAGCAGTTGTGCTCATTGGGCCACACACATCACTATGTATAAGTTCCAATAGCTCGAACGCCCTCTCGCAACTCTTTGCGAAAGGAGACTTAGTCATCTTGCCGAGTAAGCATGATTCACATGTCTCGAATGACTCAAAGTCGGATGAAGTTAGGAGCCCATCATCATGGAGCTTCTTCATGCGTTTCAGACTAATGTGTCCAAGCCGGCAATGCCAGAAGTATGTCGGATTTATCTCATTAGGCTTATGCCTCTTGACATTCACGTTATAGACCATTGTCCTTTAAATTGAGTTCATAACCTTGACTCATCAAACATGAGGCAGAAATAATGTTCTGACTAAGTGCAGGAATGTAATAACAATTATTCAATTCCATAATGAATCCAGAAGGAAGATGGAGCTGCATCGTGCCGACCTCCAACGCAGCAACTCTTGCTTTGTTGTCGACCCTGATGTCCATCTCCCCTTGTGCCACACGCCTAGTTCTTACCAGCCCATGCATCGAGTTGCAAATATGAACAGTCGATCCAGTATCAAATACCCAAGAGCTACTAGGTATGTCAGCAAGGTAAATGTCTATAACATATGCAACAAGTGTACCTTTGCCTGAAGCAGCATTCCCGGCCTTTTTGCCATGCTCTGCAAGCCACTTGCTATAGTTCCTTTTCTAGTGACCAGTCTCCTTACATTGAAAGCAAACGGTCTTCGAGTCCGGTCCAGACTTTGGCGCAACGGTGGAGGTTACCGTCTCCGTGCCCTTTGCCTTAGCCTTTTTCTTGGACCAACTCTTCTTGAACTTAGCCGATTTCTGCACCATCAACACTTGATGCGTGCCTTTCTTAATATCCTGCTCTGCCACCTTGAGCATCCCATGCAATTCAGTGAGCTTCTTATCCATGCCATGCATATGATAGTTCGAGATGAACGTCCCATAGCTGGGCGGAAGAGAACCCAGAACTGCATCTGTAGCAAGCTCATCCAAGAGCGAGAAGCCCAACCGATCCAAAGCTTGCGCATATCCGATCATCTTGATCACATGTGGGCTCAGTGGATCACCTTCCTTCAGCTTGCAATCCATCAAGGATCGCCAGACGTTGAACCTTTCAGTCCTAGCCTGTGTCTGAAACATGCTTTTGAGACTCTCGATCATATCGTAAGCCTCAACATTTTTGAAATGCTGTTGCAAATCGGGCTCCATACAAGCCAGCATCAGACAACTGATCTCTGTTGATTCATCAACGAGTTTCTGGTAGGCATTCTTAGTTGTGGCATTAGCATTATCGGCAGGTTCCTATGGAAGTGGATCCTCTAGAACATGTTCCTTTTTATCATGCTTGAGAACAATTCTCAGATTTCTATACCAGGTGGTAAAGTTTGTTCCATTCAGTTTATCCTTTTCCAGAATTGATTTCAATGCAAAGTTGGGTTGAGCAGGTGGTGCCATTGATCTACAACAGAAGATATGCAATCACTAAGCAATGTGTTTATGTAGAGTAATTCGCCTAAACAGAAATACTCCCACTGAAGTCAGCATCCCTCCGCAAACTCTTAGTGATTCAGGATCCGACTAGCGCATGCGACTAGTTAGCTTTAGCATCACTGCTAGCCAACATGCCTATCCGGTACGCAACTCCTTGCTAATCGCATCTCTATACGACTCCTGTCAGTCGGGAAGGTATCTCATACCCCGGCTCCCAACCTTCTTTGCCACAAGGCCCAAAACCGTTTTGATAGCCTTGTCAAGTTAACCCGATGCAGTGCACGTCCGTGTCTGACACGAACCCTTCAGTTCAAGGACACCCAGCAGCACCCCAATTTTATGAGCCCACTACTAGACGTACTTGACGTGTGAAGGTGCAACATCGGGGATGGCAATTCGCTTGATATTCATGAGGGATCATTCTACCATTATAACATGCATAGAACCAAAGAAGCATAACAATCACAAATAAGCACATATTGTGAAATAGTATGGCTCCTTCATGGACGTTCTTCGGCTCCGACTCCGATGATCATCTATGAACTCCATCTTGTTTGTCATGCCGGGATGTCAAGACACCAACCTGATCTCTATTATCCAACTACTACAACTAGTAATGAATTTTACATAGAGTCACAAGTCGACACGCAGGTTGTTATACAATATAATGATGACACTTTGGCTCCTACCGGCTGACAAACATGACACGCAGCCATGTATAAATTACACACATGCATCACATACACATGAGCCATACTATTCACATCAAACCTGCAAAACAAAGTTATGCATAGAGTCGCATTCTACCGGTTTATGTGTCGGGTACGAAATACACAGTGCTATGCACATGGCGGTCCCGCTAGCCGGTTAGTGGGCGGGGTTCGAAGGGGCAGCGCCCAACATTTTTGGAAATCACAGATCATATCTGAACTCCGATCACGCCGAATTTTCTGATCTGACCGATCTTATCGATCATCACGAGTCTGATTCGGGTTTACGTTTCACTGTTAACCCCGATGGCGGATACCGACCGGTAGGGGTAGGTTGTGTCACGACCTCATCGACTCCGATCATCAAAAAACATAGCCTCTTCAATCCCCATGTGCAGCTGATCACATCAACCGTGCACATAGCCGATCTTATAAGCAATAGCAGATCTCATCTGCCGCCTTCACATATCTAATATGCATACAATCTGAATCCAAATCCTATAGCAGAGGCTCTGATACCACTGTTGGGGTCTACGGTAGGGTGCGTCGACTGCAAATTAAAATGTCCTACGCACAGAACAACCAAGAACATGCTACGGGAGATGGATCACAGTTTGTTACCACTAGACGCACAGTGCCGTGCAACAGAAGTAGAGTTGAGGCAGCACGTTCACGTGGATCGTCTCCTCCTCGTCCGATCTCCCTCGAAGAGCCGGTCGTACGATATATGTTGCCGGGCTCAAGGCGAGACTGTCATCCTTGTGCTAGCCCGACCTCTTTCTCGTTCCAGTGATCCCGACCACTACCCGAATTATCTCATAATCCTTGTCGTATGGCCATGCTTCTCCTGGTCGGATCACACGAGGGGCCCAGAGTATATCTCTCCTGATCGGAGGGGCAAATCCCATCTTGCTCGACCATGTCTCACAGCATGGGACTGGACAAACCCGAAACCTACCTTTATAACTACCCAGTCACGGAGTAGCGTTTGGTCGGCCCAAAGCAAGTCTGTCACCATCCCGAGTACATGCGTCAGCTCAGGTCTTAGGACATAGAACGTATGTTGTACTAGAGACTCACAGATGACATATCGCTGCGTCTCATAGTTGGGTATGTCCGACTCAGACCTTATCTCGACTCGGATCCGACTACGTCGAATCCGACCAGACCTTTCCAAGTCCATATTATCCGGTTAGCATCCAATGCTCCATGGCTAGTGAGACCAAGCCATCGACCGTGTCATATGCTAGTCTAGTCGGCTGCGCGTCCACACAGCCCTTTCGACTAGGGACCTTTTAGGACAGCCATCATACAATGCATAGTCCCACAAACAAGTCACATACTTGATGATACACATCATTGATAATGTCCAAGGACTATCTGTTGGAAATATGCCCTAGAGGCAATAATAAAAGTGTTATTATTATATTTCTTTGTTCATGATAATTGTCCTTTATTCATGCTATAACTATATTATCCGGAAATCGTAATACACGTGTGAATACATAGACCATAATATGTCCCTAGTAAGCCTCTAGTTGACTAGCTCGTTGATCAACTGATATTCATGGTTTCCTGGCTATGGACATTGGATGTCGTTGATAACGGGATCACATCATTAGGAGAATGATGTGATGGACAAGACCCAATCCTAAGCATAGCACAAGATCGTGTAGTTCGTTTGCTAGAGCTTTTCCAATGTCAAGTATCTTTTCCTTAGACCATGAGATCGTGTAACTCCGGGATACCGTAAGAGTGCTTTGGGTGTACCAAACGTCACAACGTAAGTGGGTGACTATAAAGGTGCACTACAGGTATCTCCGAAAATGTCTATTGCGTTGCCACGGATCGAGACTGGGATTTGTCACTCCATATGACGGAGAGGTATCTCTGGGCCCACTCGGTAATGCATCATCATAATGAGCTCAAAGTGACCAAGTGGTTGGTGATGGGATCATGCATTACGGTACGAGTAAAGTGACTTGCCGGTAACGAGACTGAACGAGGTATTGGGATACCGACGATCGAGTCTCGGGCAAGTAACGTACCGATTGACAAAGGGAATTGTATACGGGGTTGATCGAATCCTCGACATCGTGGTTCATCCGATGAAATCATCGTGGAACATGTGGGAGCCAACATGGGTATCCAGATCCCGCTGTTGGTTATTGACCGGAGAGTCGTCTCGGTCATGTCTGCATGTCTCCCGAACCCGTAGGGTCTACACACTTAAGGTTCGGTGACGCTAGGGTTATTAGGACGACTTGTATGTGATTACCGAATGTTGTTCGGAGTCCCGGATGAGATCCCGGACGTCACGAGGAGTTCCGAAATGGTCCGGAGGTGAAGTTTTATATATGGGAAGTTGTCATGCGGACACCGGAAAGTTTCGGGGGCATATCGGTATTGTACCGGGGCCACCGGAGAGGTTCCGGGGGTCCACCTGGAGGGGCCACCCCTCTCGGAGGGCCACATGGGCCGCAATGGGCAGGGAACCAGCCCCAGGAGGGCTGGGCGCGCCCCCACCTTGGGCCCATGCGCCTAGGGTTGGGGGGGAAACCCTAGTGGGGGCGGCCCCCTTTGCTTGGGGGGCAAGCCCCCCTCCCTGGCCGCCGCCCCCCCTCTAGATCTCATCTAGAGGGGCCGGCCCCCCTTGCCCCTTCCCCTATAAATAGAGGGGTGAGGGGAGGGCTGCTAGAGACAACCCAAGGCGCAGCCCCTCCCCTCCCCAACACCTCTCCTCCTCCGTTACGTGCTTGGCGAAGCCCTGTCGGAGTACTGCTGCACCAACACCACCACGCCGTCGTGCTGCCGTTGGAGCTATATTCCTCAACTTATCCTTCCCCTTGCTGGATCAAGAAGGAGGAGACGTCTGCCATCCCGTACGTGTGTTGAACGCGGAGGTGCTGTCCGTTCAGCACTTGGTCATCGGTGATCTGAATCACGGCGAGTACGACTCCATCATCACCATCCCCTTGAACGCTTCCGCACGCGATCTACAAGTGGTATGTAGATGAAAACTCACTCTCTTGACTCATAGATGGATCTTGGTGAAACCGTAGAATTTTTTTTAATTTTCTGCAACGTTCCCCAACAGTGGCATCAGGAGCTAGGTCTATGCGTAGTTCTCCATTGCACGAGTAGAACACAATTTGGTTGTGGGCGTAGATCTTGTCAACTTGCTTGCCGCTACTAGTCTTATCTTGCTTCATCTGTATTATGGGATGAAGCGGCCCGGACCAACCTTACACGTACGCTTACGTGAGACCGGTTCCACCGACTGACATGCACTAGTTGCATAAGGTGGCTGGCGGGTGTCTGTCTCTCCCACCTTAGTTGGAGCGGATTCGATGAAAAGGGTCCTTATGAAGGGTAAATAGAAGTTGACAAAATCACGTTGTGGTTATTCGTAGGTAAGAAAACGTTCTTGCTAGAACCCAATTGCAGCCACGTAAAAGATGCAACAACAATTAGAGGACGTCTAACTTGTTTTTGCAGCAATTGTCATGTGATGTGATATGGCCAGAAGTTGTGATGAATGATGAATGATATATTGTGATGTATGAGATCATGTTCTTGTAATAGGAATCATGACTTGCATGTCGATGAGTATGACAACTGGCAGGAGCCATAGGAGTTGTCTTTATTTTTTGTATGACCTGCGTGTCATTGAAGAACGCCATGTAAATTACTTTACTTTATTGCTAAACGCGTTAGCCATAGAAGTAGAAGTAGTCGTTGGCGTGACAACTTCATGAAGACACGATGATGGAGATCATGGTGTCATGCCGGTGACAAGATGATCATGGAGCCCCGAAGATGGAGATCAATGGAGCTATATGATATTGGCCATATCATGTCACTACTATATAATTGCATGTGATGTTTATTATGTTTATGCATCTTGTTTACTTAGAACGACGGTAGTATATAAGATGATCCCTTACAACAATTTCAAGCAGTGTTCTCCCCTAACTGTGCACCGTTGCTAAAGTTCGTCATTTCGAAGCACCACGTGATGATCGGGTGTGATAGATCCTTACGTTCACATACAACGGGTGTAAGACAGTTTTACACATGCAAAACACTTAGGGTTAACTTGACGAGCCTAGCATGTACAGACATGGCCTTGGAACACGGAGACCGAAAGGTCGAACACGAGTCGTATGGAAGATACGATCAACATGAGGATGTTCACCGACGATGACTAGTCCGTCTCACGTGATGATCGGACACGGCCTAGTCGACTCGGATCGTGTAACACTTAGATGACTAGAGGGATGTCTAATCTGAGTGGGAGTTCATTATAATAATTTGATTAGATGAACTTAATTATCATGAACTTAGTCTAAAACCTTTGCAAAATATGTCTTGTAGATCAAATGGCCAACGCTCATGTCAACATGAACTTCAACGCGTTCCTAGAGAAAACCAAGTTGAAAGATGATGGCAGCAACTATACGGACTGGGTCCGGAACCTGAGGATCATCCTCATAGCTGCCAGGAAACAATATGTCCTAGAAGGACCGCTAGGTGACGCTCCCGTCCCAGAGAACCAAGACATTATGAATGCTTGCCAGTCTCGTGCTGATGATTACTCCCTCGTTCAGTGCGGCATGCTTTACAGCTTAGAACCGAGGCTCCAAAAGCGTTTTGAGCAACACAGAGCATATGAGATGTTCGAGGAGCTGAAACTAGTTTTCCAAGCTCACGCCCGGGTCGAGAGATATGACGTCTCCAACAAGTTCTATAGTTGTAAGATGGAGGAAAATAGTTCTGTCAGTGAGCACATACTCAAAATGTCTGGGTTGCACAACCGCATGACCCAGCTGAACATTAACCTCCCTGATGAGGCGGTCATTGACAGAATCCTTTAGTCGCTCCCACCAAGCTACAAGAGCTTTGTGATGAACTACAATATGCAGGGGACGGTAAAGACCATTCCTGAAGTATTTTCAATGTTGAAGTCAGCAGAGGTTGAGATCAAGAAAGAACATCAAGTGTTGATGGTCAATAAGACCACTAAGTTCAAGAAGGGCAAGGGCAAGAAGAACTTCAAGAAGGACGTCAAGGAGGTTGCCGCGCTCGGTAAGCCAGTTACCGGGAAGAAGTCAAAGAATGGACCCAAGCCTGAGACTGAGTGCTTTTATTGCAAGGGGAAGGGTCACTGGAAGCGGAACTACCCCAAATACTTAGCGGATAAGAAGTCTGGCAACACTAAAGGTATATTTGATATACATGTAATTGATGTGTACCTTACCAGTACTCGTAGTAACTCCTGGGTATTTGATACCGGTGCCGTTGCTCATATTTGTAACTCACAGCAGGAGCTGCGGAATAAACGGAGACTGGCGAAGGACGAGGTGACGATGCGCGTCGGGAATGGTTCCAAGGTCGATGTGATCGCCGTCGGCACGCTGCCTCTACATTTACCTACGGGATTAGTTTTAAACCTTAATAATTGTTATTTGGTGCCAAGTTTGAGCATGAAGATTGTATCTGGATCTCGTTTAATGCGAGATGGCTACTCATTTATATCCGAGAATAATGGTTGTTCTATTTATATGAGAGATATGTTTTATGGTCATGCCCCGATGGTCAATGGTTTATTCTTAATGAATCTCGAGCGTAATCTTACACATATTCATAGCGTGAATACCAAAAGATGTAAAGTTGATAACGATAGTCCCACATACTTGTGGCACTGCCGCCTTGGTCACATTGGTGTCAAGCGCATGAAGAAGCTCCATGCTGATGGACTTTTGGAGTCTCTCGATTATGAATCATTTGACACATGCGAACCATGCCTCATGGGCAAGATGACCAAGACTCCGTTCTCCGGAACAATGGAGCGAGCAACCAACTTGTTGGAAATCATACATACCGATGTGTGTGGTCAAATGAGCGTTGAGGCTCGCGGAGGATATCGTTATGTTCTCACTCTCACTGATGACTTGAGTAGATATGGGTATGTCTACTTAATGAAACACAAGTCTGACACCTTTGAAAAGTTCAAGGAATTTCAGAATGAGGTAGAGAATCAACGTGACCGAAAGATAAAATTATTACGATCAGATCGTGGAGGAGAATACTTAAGTCACGAATTTGGTACACACTTAAGGAAATGTGGAATCGTTTCACAACTCACGCCGCCTGGAACACCTCAGCGTAACGATGTGTCCGAACGTCGTAATCGCACTCTATTGGATATGGTGCGGTCTATGATGTCTCTTACTGATTTACCGCTATCATTTTGGGGATACGCTCTAGAGAAAGCTACATTCACTTTAAATAGGGCACCGTCTAAATCCGTTGAGACGACACCGTATGAATTATGGTTTGGGAAGAAACCTAAGCTGTCGTTTCTAAAAGTTTGGGGATGCGATGCTTATGTCAAGAAACTTTAACCTGAAAAGCTCGAACCCAAGTCGGAAAAATGCGTCTTCATAGGATACCCTAAGGAAACCATTGGGTATACCTTCTACTTAAGATCCGAGGGCAAGATCTTTGTTGCCAAGAACGGATCCTTTCTGGAAAAAGAGTTTCTCTCGAAAGAAGTAAGTGGGAGGAAAGTAGAACTCGATGAAGTACTACCTCTTGAACGGGATAGTAGTGCAGCTTAGGAAAATGTTCCTGTGATGCCTACGCCAACTGAAGAGGAAAATAATGATGATGATCAAGGTACTTCGGATCAAGTTGCTACTGAACTTCGTAGGTCCACAAGGACACGTTCCGCACCAGAGTGGTACGGCAACCCTGTCCTGGAAATCATGTTGTTAGACAACGGTGAACCTTCGAACTATGAAGAAGCGATGGCGGGCCTAGATTCCAACAAATGGCTTGAAGCCATGAAATCCGAGATAGAATCCATGTATGAAAACAAAGTATGGACTTTGACAGACTTGCCCGATGAACGGCGGGCGATAGAAAACAAATGGATCTTTAAGAAGAAGACGGACGCGGATGGAAATATTACCATCTATAAAGCTCGAATTGTCGCTAAGGGTTATCGACAAGTTCAAGGGGTTGACTACGACGAGACATTCTCTCCCGTAGCAAAGCTGAAATCCGTCCGAATCATGTTAGCAATTGCCGCATACTATGATTATGAGATATGGCAGATGGACGTCAAAACGGCATTCCTTAACGAACATCTTAAGGAAGAGCTGTATATGATGCAGCCGGAAGGTTTTGTCGATCCTAAGAACGCTAACAAAGTATGCAAGCTCCAGCGATCCATTTATGGGCTGGTGCAAGCATCTCGGAGTTGTAACATTCGCTTTGATGAGATGATCAAAGCGTTTGGGTTTATACAGACTTATGGAGAAGCCTGCGTTTACAAGAAAGTGAGTGGGAGCTCTGTAGCATTTCTCATATTATATGTAGATGACATACTCTTGATGGGAAATGATATAGAACTTTTGGACAGCATTAAGGCCTACTTGAATAAGTGTTTTTCAATGAAGGACCTTGGAGAAGCTGCTTATATATTAGGCATCAAGATCTATAGAGATAGATCGAGACGCTTCATAGGTCTTTTACAAAGCACATACCTTGATAAGATTTTGAAGAAGTTCAAAATGGATCAGTCCAAGAAGGGGTTCTTGCCTATATTGCAAGGTGTGAGATTGAGCTCGGCTCAATGCCCGACCACGGCAAAAGATAAAGAAGAGATGAGTGTCATCCCATATGCTTCAGCCATAGGATCTATTATGTATGCCATGCTGTGTACCAGACCTGATGTAAACCTTGCCGTAAGTTTGGTAGGAAGGTACCAAAGTAATCCCGGCAAGGAACACTGGACAGTGGTCAAGAATATCCTGAAGTACCTAAAAAGGACAAAGGACATGTTTCTCGTTTATGGAGGTGACGACGAGCTCGTCGTAAAGGGTTACGTCGACGCTAGCTTCGACACAGATCTGGATGACTCTAAGTCACAAACTGGATACGTGTATATGTTGAATGGTGGAGCAGTAAGCTGGTGCAGCTGCAAGCAGAGCGTCGTGGCGGGATCTACATGTGAAGCGGAGTACATGGCACCCTCAGAGGTAGCGCATGAAGCAATTTGGGTGAAGGAGTTCATCACCGACCTAGGAGTCATACCCAATGCGTCGGGGCCGATCAAACTCTTCTGTGACAACACTGGAGCTATTGCCCTTGCCAAGGAGCCCAGGTTTCACAGGAAGACCAGGAACATCAAGCGTCGCTTCAACTCCATCCGTGAAAATGTTCAAGATGGAGACATAGATATTTGCAAAGTACATACGGATCTGAATGTCGCAGATCCGTTGACTAAACCTCTCTCGCGAGCAAAACATGATCAACACCAGAACTCTATGGGTGTTCGATTCATCACAGTGTAACTAGATTATTGACTCTAGTGCAAGTGGGAGACTGTTGGAAATATGCCCTAGAGTCAATAATAAAAGTGTTATTATTATATTTCTTTGTTCATGATAATTGTCCTTTATTCATGCTATAACTGTATTATCCGGAAATCGTAATACACGTGTGAATACATAGACCATAATATGTCCCTAGTAAGCCTCTAGTTGACTAGCTCGTTGATCAACTGATAGTCATGGTTTCCTGGCTATGGACATTGGATGTCGTTGATAACGGGATCACATCATTAGGAGAATGATGTGATGGACAAGACCCAATCCTAAGCATAGCACAAGATCGTGTAGTTCGTTTGCTAGAGCTTTTCCAATGTCAAGTATCTTTTCCTTAGACCATGAGATCGTGTAACTCCCGGATACCGTAAGAGTGATTTGGGTGTACCGAACGTCACAACGTAACTGGGTGACTATAAATGTGCACTACAGGTATCTCCGAAAGTGTCTGTTCGGTTGACACGGATCGAGACTGGGATTTGTCACTCCGTATGATGGAGAGGTATCTCTGGGCCCACTCGGTAATGCATCATCATAATGAGCTCAAAGTGACCAAGTGGTTGGTGATGGGATCATGCATTACGGTACGAGTAAAGTGACTTGCCGGTAACGAGACTGAACGAGGTATTGGGATACCGACGATCGAGTCTCGGGCAAGTAACGTACCGATTGACAAAGGGAATTGTATACGGGGTTGATCGAATCCTCGACATCGTGGTTCATCCGATGAAATCATCGTGGAACATATAGGAGCCAACATGGGTATCCAGATCCCGCTGTTGGTTATTGACCGGAGAGTCATCTCGGTCATGTCTGCATGTCTCCCGAACCCGTAGGGTCTACACACTTAAGGTTCGGTGACGCTAGGGTTATTAGGAAGACTTGTATGTGATTACCGAATGTTGTTCGGAGTCCCAGATGAGATCTCGGACATCACGAGGAGTTCCGGAATGGTCCGGAGATTAAGTTTTATATATGGGAAGTTGTCATGCGGACACCGGAAAGTTTCGGGGGCATATCGGTATTGTACCGGGGCCACCGGAGAGGTTCCGGGGGTCCACCTGGAGGGGCCACCCCTCTTGGAGGGCCACATGGGCCACAAGGGGCAGGGAACCAGCCCCTGGAGGGCTGGGCGCGCCCCCCACCTTGGGCCCATGCGCCTAGGGTTGGGGGGGAAACCCTAGTGGGGGCGGCCCCCTTTGCTTGGGGGGCAAGCCCCCCTCCCTGGCCGCCGCCCCCCTCTAGATCTCATCTAGAGGGGCCGGCCCCCCTTGCCCCTTCCCCTATAAATAGAGGGGTGAGAGGAGGGCTGCTAGAGACAACCCAAGGCGCAGCCCCTCCCCTCCCCAACACCTCTCCTCCTCCGTTACGTGCTTGGCGAAGCCCTGTCGGAGTACTGCTGCACCAACACCACCACGCCGTCGTGCTGCCGTTGGAGCTATATTCCTCAACCTCTCCTTCCCCTTGCTGGATCAAGAAGGAGGAGACGTCTCCCGTCCCGTACGTGTGTTGAGCGCGGAGGTGCTGTCCGTTCAGCACTTGGTCATCGGTGATCTGAATCACGGCGAGTACGACTCCATCATCACCATCCCCTTGAACGCTTCCGCACGCGATCTACAAGTTGTATGTAGATGCAAACTCACTCCCTTGACTCGTTGCTTGGATGAACTCATAGATGGATCTTGGTGAAACCGTAGGAAATTTTTTAATTTTTTGCAACGTTCCCCAACACTATCTTTATTCATAAACACATAGGAAATATCATCATACATGATTGCCTCTAGGGCATATCTCCAACAATTATTTATTTCCTTATATCATGATAAATGTTTATTATTCATGCTAGAATTGTATTAACCGGAAACATGATACATGTGTGAATACATACACAAACAGAGTGTCACTAGTATGCCTCTACTTGACTAGCTCGTTGATCAAAGATGGTTATGTTTCCTAGCCATAGACATGAGTTGTCATTTGATTAACGGGATCACATCATTAGGAGAATGATGTGATTGACTTGACCCATTCCGTTAGCTTAGCACTTGATCGTTTAGTATGTTGCTATTTCTTTCTTCATGACTTATACATGTTCCTATGACTATGAGATTATGCAACTCCCGTTTACCGGAGGAACACTTTGTGTGCTACCAAACGTCACAACGTAACTGGGTGATTATAAAGGTGCTCTACAGGTGTCTCCGAAGGTACTTGTGAGTTGGCGTATTTCGAGATTAGTATTTGTCACTCCGATTGTCGGAGAGGTATGTCTGGGTCCACTCGGTAATACACATCACTATAAGCCTTGCAAGCATTGTAACTAATGAGTTAGTTGAGGGATGATGTATTACTAAACGAGTAAAGAGACTTGCCGGTAACGAGATTGAACTAGGTATTGAGATACCGACGATCGAACCTCGGGCAAGTAACATACCGATGACAAAGGGAACAACGTATGTTGTTATGCGGTTCGACCGATAAAGATCTTCGTAGAATATGTAGGAGCCAATATGGGCATCCAGATTCCGCTATTGGTTATTGAACAGATCAGTGTCTCGGTCATGTCTACATAGTTCTCGAACCCATAGGGTCCGCACGCTTAAACGTTCGTTGACGATATAGTATTATATGAGTTATGTATGTTGGTGACCGAATGTTGTTCGGAGTCCCGGATGAGATCACGGATATGACGAGGAGCTCCGGAGGTAAAGATTCATATATTGGATTATATGGTTAGGCCAAGGGGTCAGGCCCACGGGGCTATAAGTCGGTGCAAAAGGAGTTTTGCGGAGGCCAGGGGGCCAAACGCCGGAGACCCTGACGTCTGGCCCTGGGCCAGACGGCGAGGCCCATGGCGTCTAGGCCAGACGCCAAGGATTGTGGCGTTTGGTCCTGGAGTCCGAGTGGGACTCTCGCCTTTCGGGCAAAACCGACTTTGAGGAGGCTTTTGCCCCAAGTTTCGACCCCAGGGCTCAACATGTAAATAGAGGGGCAGGGCTAGCACCAAAGACATATCAAAAAACACCAAGCCGTGTGCCGGCAACCCCGTCCCCTCTAGTTTATCCTCCGTCATAGTTTTCGTAGTGCTTAGGCGAAGCCCTGCGGAGATTGTTCTTCACCAACACCGTCACCACGTCGTCGTGCTGCCGGAACTCACCTACTACTTCGCCCCTCTTGCTGGATCAAGAAGGCGAGGACGTCATCGAGCTGAACGTGTGATGAACGCGGAGGTGCCGTACGTTCGGTACTTGATCGGGACAGATCGTGAAGGTGTACGACTACATCAACCGCGTTGATAAACGCTTCCGCTTACGGTCTACGAGGGTACGTAGATTACACTCTCCCCTCTTGTTGCTATGCATCACCATGATCCTGCGTGTGCGTAGGAATTTTTTTAAATTACTACGTTCCCCAACAGTCCATGCCAACCGGGGAGCTTTTGAAACATAGAAATATGTCTACTGAAGATACTTGTCACCTTTGTGGAGCGAGGGATACCTGGAAGCATGCCCTCTTAATGTGCCCGATAGCTACTGGTGTATGGGCCCTAGCACCGGAGGACTTGGTATTTCATTTGGTTGACAGGCAGGAGGAAGGATCCAGGGAATGGTTTTTTGCACTTCATGATGCTCTGGACAGCAAGGCCTTTGTGTGTTTGACTGTCACTCTATGGGCCATTTGGGGAGCAGGGAGGAAAGTTATCTATGAAGATATATCTCAATCTCCGCATAATGTCGACGGTTTCATCACGAGCTACCTCGCAGAAGTCCCAAGACCAAACCGGTGGCTGGTACCGGAATAGGGAAGCGTTAAGATAAATGTTGACGCTGCAGTCTCAAGCCATGCTAGACATGGGGCAGTAGGGGCAGTCTGCAGAAGCTCGGAAGGAGTCTTTTTGGGAGCCTTAGTGCTTGTCATTAAACATATTGCAGATCTACCGACGCTTGATGCAATGGCAATCATGGAAGCTTTAGCTCTAGCAGACGATCTTTATCAGAGACGGGTACATGTGGCCTCTGATTGCAAGGTGGTGGTCGAGGACCTAAAGAAGGAGAACTCATCAGTTTATGGCGCTATCATACATGAGATTTTACATCACTCTTCAGATTTTGCTTTTTGTAAGTATAGTCATGAATTTAGGAGTTCGAATGTCGAAGCTCACAATGTAGCGAAGTATGCTTTATCGCTCGGGGTGGGTCGCCATGTGTGGTTGGGACATGGTTGGGATACCCGGGAGATCTTCCATCCGTCACTGTAAATATCGTGACGAATTAGTAAAAACTTCGCGAGGTTGTCTAAAAAATAATGTAGATCGTCTGAGGATTCAGCTCTCGCAAGTTCACAACAGTCGTCGATAGGAAGCAGCCACGGATCCGAGATGGAGCCGATATGAAGTAGCGATGGATCCGGAGAGGCTCTGGAGATTTTTCGACTAATTCGGTTCAACCATGAGTTTATAGAAGCAAAAACAGCCATAAGATTGCGAAATACGGAGACGGATATCTGGTTGAAGGCGAGCTAGGGACAAGGAGAAGGCTAACAAGTCCCAATGTCGATGCAAAAAAAAAAGTCCCAATGGACAGCAGGCTCTCGTCGGAAGGGCGGAAACTTGTTAGAGTTAATCCCGTGTCTGTGTATGGGGAACAAAATCTTGTACGAAACGGGTCGCACGCTCCAAATCGTTGGACCCCGTTCCGATGCTGCCACCTAGAAAAACGGATCTTAAAGCATCTCCATCTTCTTCCACCACCTCCAGGTAACTTCTTCGTTTCCCAAAACTATTCGCCAAATTCCTTCACAGATCTCGCCATGGCGCTGCTTCTCTGTCCCCGCCGGTGCACACGATGCCTGGCGCTGCTGCTCCGTCCTCAAATCGTCCTGGTTGCTCAACTCCACCGGTATCGATGACGATGCAGTTGCGCTGCTCGCCCTCCCCGTTCGCGGTCACGCTCCTCAACACCGACTAAATTCCGCTGCTCGCCGCTGGTCTCATGTGCCCTTGGTCTCGGTTCTTTTTTTCTAAGTACGCATAAGTATGCGTATCATTCGTTGAAGAAGAAAAGGGGAGACTCCCCTAGTGTTATATGTACAAAGTTTATTTACATGCCCGATTTTCCGGCACTACCAGAAATTAGGGTCTACTAGGACTCAACAGCCCACCGGTCTACCTCCGCCTCAAGACCCTCTGCGCCCTTTTTAAGTAAGCTGGCCTTGGCCCATAGCCTTCCTTCGTCCATAATCCGCTGCTTCAATTGGGGAATCGACGGTAGCATGCCGTTGAATACCACGTCATTTATGTGCTTCCGTCGTAGCATCCACATAGTCAGTAGGCATTTGGCTCTTGTTGACTTCCGGTCCATAACGGTCGAGTCCTGCCTGGTGCACCACGCACCTAAATCCTCATCTGCAAGCGGCTCACAAGCTGGCCTATCCGTGAACCTCCCCAACGAGTGCCAGATTTGCTTGGCAAACACGCAGTCAAGCAGCAGGTGCCATGTGGTTTCCTCTCCTTGGCTGCAAAGCGGGCATGACTCCTGATGAGGCAGCCCTCGACGGGCAAGACAATCCGAAGTACATCATCTGTTCTTGAAGGCTAGCTAGGCGAAAAAACGGCATTGGTGTGGCGCCCGCGATCCCCAAGTAAATGCCGCCGTCTGCGACACCTCGAGCCCCATAAATCGGGCCGCGTATGCTGAACGAGCTGAGAACTGGCCGTTCTTCTCCCAACTCCACCCAACCATGTTCGCAGTCTGCCTTCCCTTAGGCGCCCCCCTCGTATCCGACGGCCCTCTCCCTCCCGAGCCGCGGTGATGGCTCATGGATGGAGGCGACAAAGCTACATTGCTAGAGGCAATCACGAAGCCCCTCAAGGCGGGTACTTGCTGGTGTTGCTCCGGCCCTGGCGAACTTGGACCCGCGTCTCTCCGGTGTCCATGGCTGTCGGTGACCTCTGTCGGGTGGCTCCGGCCTCGAGAACACAACAGCTGCGTCCCTTCCAGCTCACCTGGCTCCTCGACGTCCCGACGGCTATGGCCACGGCAGCTCGGATCTGCGTTCCTCCAGTCCTAGCTTGTCGGCATTGCTGTTCGCCGCCGCCCACCCCCTCGTGGTTTACTTCACCGTCTGCCCTACCCTGTACACTTCAAAGCCTCCCCTTTTTGCCAGATCCAATGCTCGTGGATTCGGAGGAGGTGCCACCCTCCGACGGCAGGTGCAGCCTGCCAATCCCCTTCCGACATGGTGGCTCCGATCAACATTGGCTTCCTCATCCTCGTTTCCAGATATAACGGGTATGGGATTACTCAGCCTCAGGCCAGGGAGAAATCCCTGCTCGGTTTGCCGATGCTGGCAACGGCGGCATCTGCGAATGTCGCTTTCTCATTGGAGGCGTTGTCAAGGCCCTTGGTTGCGCCCCTCTTCGAGCTCAGGGGAAACCCTAGGTCCGGTTCCTCCGGACCGGATGGCGACGGCGTCTCGGCGTCGTATTCCTTCTTGAAGGTGCTATCTTGCTCGCTCGCGGTGTCCCCGGTCTTGGCTCTGGCGACATTTGCTGCTCTTTGTTTGGGTTTGGTAGGTTTAGCTGTGTTGTATCTTCTCTTCGGGCCGAGCATCCCTTGTCTTTTCTGCTTTGTGCACCATGTTCACGCCTGTCTGCATTCGTGCCATGTGTTGTACCCTTATCTGTACTTATTCTACTCCTTCTATCAATGCAATATTACGGAAACTTTGCGTATTCGTGAAAAAAAAACTCCACCCAACCACATCATCCACACCCTCTGTAATCTGCATCACCGTAACTCGCGACCAAAGACGAAGGAACTGGAGCAGCGTTTCCGCTGTGAGATCAGGGCCAATGTCGCCGCCGTCGGTTCTGGAGTTGGTTGGCCGGCCACCGCCATCTTGTCTCGCGGGGAAGGAAGAATCGAGATTAGGCAAAGGATTGTGGATAAGTTGAGAAGAAGTTATACGGATGCTTTAAGATTCACACTGCCACGTGTCTTTTGATGGAATAGGTCTACAGATCGTTAGCGTGAGTCCAGGTCGTATATGATTTTTTCCCTTTTTCCCGTGTGTGTATGCGTATCCATGTAGGATACCTATACCTAGTCGGTTTGTGTTAGGCCTAGCTTAGTATCGATCCTGTTGGCGCTAGTACGTTCCGCCGACAGAGCCGATCGCAAGTTAAAGCAAGCCCAGGCCAACGTGGTATCGCTAATCAATCTACCTGCTAGCTTGTGTTCTTGTTGAGGCTAGCTTGCAAGTACGGGTTGCTCCGGGTGGATTTGTTCTAGCGTTCAAAAACCAACAAAACTAAAGCGGAGATGATCGGTCGCCACGCCGAAGAGGAGGAGGAGGAGGAGGAGCAGGAGCAGGTGTATGGGATGCCCCAAAAATCACTTGACGAGTCGCACATGGATCATCTCCAAGACGAGGTGAAGAAATTGCTGCGATCTTCCTCGACCAACGAGAGGGATGCAGTTAGATCCTGGCTCAACTCCGAGCGCTGCCTGCGCGCGCTCTCCCAGCTACAGTCTATCTCCGCACGCATCGATGATCTCCGCAGGTCGAACCCAGGCCTCGATCATGAACTGAAATTGATGCTGAGACCTTCTAAGCATGAATCAGACTCCGCGGAGGAGGAGGGGCTGTTCGCTGCCCGCCGTAGCATGTGGGAATTGATCAACGCCAACAAGTTTGAGGAATTGAGTGAGTACATCTTTTCTTGCTCTCACTGCATTTGTTACTACTACTTGTGTAGTAGTACCAAGCACTCAACTCTATGTCTTTTAGTATTGGATTTGGCGGATTAGTCTTTTCTTTATGCCTAATTAGTTGCTTAAGAAGTAGCACAATGTGTAGTACTTTGGGGCTTCAGTATCACACGACCTTTTTCCTTGTGGTGACCATATCCTTGATCGAGTAGATGATTAGTTTGACTCGTTATTATCACTTCAACATAGGTAGCTGTTCAGAGAATGTTTTGCTTACAACACGAGCAGATTGATACATGTGGAGAGAAGGGGGTGGGCAGAAGGAAAAAGAAAAGAGAGGAGAGAGAGGAGGAGAGGAGAGAGAGAGGGGGGGGGGGGGGGTGGCTGACGTGGGGGAAAGAGATTGGTTAAGCAAAAGCGCCGGTTGGGCTCGCCGGCGGTGTTTTTCGTTAAATCCGGCGAAAAGTGAGATCCTGGGGAACCGAGTGGGGTGTCTTTTGCCCGCCGGCGCCCAAAAAGTGGCAGGGGGGCATCCTGGGGGCGTTAGTGGAGATGCTCTTATGAACCTATGGCTACATGTTACATTGATGTGGACGAAATCAGATGTTAACTCTTCTAATCTCTGCATTACATTCCTAACGCACTTGACTTGGCTTCATGCAGCATCACTGACTTCCATGCTCTTTACAAGCTGCACACCTGGACGCATGCCATGGTACGCTGTTGACCAACTGAGCTTGCAGATCTACTCAATCAAGATTACAGAAATTACTGATCTCGAGTGGCCACTAGTGGTTTATGGAATTGTTGCAGCCCGAGACACCGTGGACAGCTGCCGAAACCCTCTGTTCCTTTGTCCAAGAGATGAGTGGCAGTGCATCACTCAACAGGTATGCATGGTATAATTTTTGTTCTTGTTGTTGTTGCTTCGTTGATCAGTAAGTGACAAATGACAATGGTTGTAGGATCCCTTTTTGCGCTTGACTGGCCCAGCTCGTGCAATTTTGTGTGAAGACACTGTTTCTTTTGAAATCCAACTAAAATTAAAGGGCAGAGCAGAGTCTGAAGATAGAACATTCATCATTGATATATTGTCTCATGATGCGAATCCTGGTGATCGGTTTTCTACCCTGAATTTCAGCAACCACTTTTGCAAGATGGAGCTTTGCGTTGAGCGATTTAAGGGGTCAGTCCAGGCAACTATCTTGGATGTTCATGTCGTTGAACATGGATCACCGCCTTTTCCACATGGCGGCCGAGTTGTCTGCTCCTCGCTGCCTCGTGGTGTACATGAAGTCAATTGGCCCTCATCTAGGCAAATTGTGTTGCTTGATTCAGTTGATGGGAGAAGGTTTACAGATGAGCATGGTTATATTGATCTGCAGAGGAATGTTGTTTCTGCTGAATTAAGAGGAGAATTGATTGTTTGTATCAAGGCCTACTCGTCATGTGGTGACATATGTGGTGATGTTCATTTTACACCCAAGAAGTGCAATTTTAGTAAAGAGAGAATTGTCCTTGGGGACATGGAGGTCGAGGTTACAGTGGCTTGGTCTCTAATGGTTGACGATGATGTGACTATCCAGGCAAGTGGCCATGTGGACCCATTTGGGATGTGCCCACCTCTACACCCCTCTCTGTTGAAAGAAATGGATTGGTCTATTTACTAGTCTTCGATAGGATCTGTATTATGTTATCTGAACCTCTGGTCTACGGAGTATTTTGAATTCTGAGCTTGTCTGCAACTTTCTGAGCTTCTCTCTGGACTGGCCTGCTTATGCACGTACAATTGTTATATCTTAACAGCTTTATTGTCTGTTGGAGTTGTGTGTTTGTTATTTCTGCCAATTGATGTTGCTAGAAGTGATGCTGATTTCTCTCTGCCATTGTGTTCACGTAGTTCAGTCGTGTCATACAAATTGTCTAGTGATAACCTAGTCATCTAAACGGGCCACTACACTTCAAATCAGGATAAATGGGGCAGATCCATGGCTTGCTGCAAGGTTCCGGTGCTGCTGAACGCGACTCGTCGCTGGTGCCTGTAACACCCCATTACGACTGACTCCACAGACCAACACTAATCTTTTCTACGCAGTTTGTCCTCACTCATGAGCATCCGGGACCAACTTTCCGGTCGGTCACCCATCATAGAATTACCCCAAGCCAAGCATGCTTAACTTTGGAGTTCTTTTCGAATGGGCTTCCGGAAAAAAAGAAATTCTTGGTTGATGTGGACATAGCTATCATAGAAACGTCTATAAATATTACACCACAAATTATTAACCAGATACTTTCGTTCCTTTGAACATATTATTTAACTCATAGAAATATTATATTACACTCATGTTATGATTTACTTGTACTCAGAAAGAAAAAAAACGAAAGAAGCCAGGGACTATCGTGTTTTAAAACCAGATGAAGCAATTCTTGATGCATGCATGCGCTCCATCCTCGCATGCATGCATGGCCATCGAAGCATCCACTCCATACCATCCATCAACGATATGTCACGTGGCGTGCAAGAGGACCGAATCCACTGATTAGTATCAGCCACGTGGGCCATGGCACTTTGGGCTGCCCCAAGTCTCCTCACGCGCCAATTCTCAAGAAGGCCTGCGGCTTGGCCTGCCAACCCACCCGTGGACAATTTCCTTCTACCAGCGGTCCGGATGGAACACGCCGACGTACTCGTTCGGCGCCGACTCTTAATAAATAGACGTTATCTATTAGAGTTTAGACTCTGGTTTTGTTTAGAGAAGTTTAGCTATTGCTACTTTTATTTGTCTTCGCTCGTAGCGGCTAGTGCGACCGACAAGACATCTATCGAAACCCTAACTTGTGAGATTTATTCATCTAGCATATCCGCAATTTCAGATTGCTTGGCTATTATTTTCTTGCATGTTCTTCGATTTGCTTGCAGGAAAAATCCTTCGTGGATAGGTCGATCGCGCCGTTGGCTCGGTTGATAACGCCGTGGAGTTGGTTCAGCGATTGCCGTGGATATCAGTCGTGTACGGTTCTCCCTGTACGGTTGGTAGCCGGATTGTGAGGGTCAAATCCCACCCAAAATCGTAGTTATCTCTCTCTCATCGAAAGATCGGGCCCCAGTTCACATCAAGTGGTATCAGTTTTCAGGTTTATCGGTGAGAGATTTACAATTTTGTTAGATTAGTTTATTTTCCAGTCCTACAACCCACAGAAAAGCCAAAAAAAAAATAGATTAGTTCATCCGTTGCACCTATCTTTTTAGCCTTTAAGCAATTTTTGCATCTAGTATTTGTGTAGTTGAATTTTTAATTGCATTCATCTAATACTAGTGCTGGTCTTGATTAGTCCAAGAGTAAATTATTTACCAGATCGAACTTTGTTTTTGTCCACCATATTTTCTGCCACATCAGTCCATCCGCCGCGCACCGCGTACCTCATCTGCCAAGTTTAAGTGTTTGCCACACACGCGCCTGAGTCGCTGCATCTGTACCCACGTCCCATTCACCTTAAAATTTGTTCATGTGCTGCCGCGCGCACGCCACATACTTTTGCCGCTAGAGACCAAGCATCTTGATTCCATCTGGGTAACCATCCATCATTACTTTTAGTGCCACCGCCATCAGCACACGTCCTATCAAAAGTACAAGTTGTGTCTTGCTTTTCCTCTGACTAGTTTGCTTTTCTATCTATTCTCTGGTACTAGTAGCACACAGCTTGTTTTGCAGTGTTTTTTCATTTCGTCTGATAGTAACCGGCTTGTAAGAAAAAAAAGGAGCAAAAAAATGAAAAAAAAAGAAAGAGAAGAAAAACAGAGAAAAAAATAGCAAAAAGAACACGAGAAAGAAACAAAGAGAAAGAAAAAAAAGAAAGAAAAGAAAGGAAAAGTGCAAAGTTGAGGCCGCATAGCATTTTGCTGTCCAGGACTTTTGCTCTGTACGAGCGACAGTTTATACCTTACTTATATCTAGCTATTTAGAGTTAACATATTTGCATCGCTTTCACACTCATTTGATTCAGTATCTGGGCTTAGATTATTTTCTCTCTTTCTAGTCGATTGCCAGCACTAGTTAGGAGTTTGATCAATTATTCAACTTGCATTGCTTTTTGCTAAATTGTGCCACTGATATTGTGAGTTGAGAAACCTTTTGCCAAGCTACACTTTTCCTACCAATAAGTACAGGTCCCGACACTACTGATTCCTGGTTATCGCTCCACCAATCTTCATCGGTCGTTTGAAGCCAACACCAACGTGCCGATCACCACCTGTTGCATTGGTAAGAACAAGTGAGAATTTGATACTAAGCTTGAGTGTGAGCGATTTTTTCTTCACCACGTCCTACTAGTTGATAGGGATTATACACTGTGTGTTTTTTTCTCTTTCGCTAACAATGGCACAGGATCAACCCACACTTGAGGGCCTCACTGCGGATGTGAAAGTCACCAGCGAGCGTCTCGCCCAACTTGTGCTCAGATTGTGGCCGAAGAGAGGCTCAAGGCCATTGAGGATGCACAGGGTCTTGCGAAACACACAACTACAAGACATCTTGTTACGTCTGGATGAGCTGTGGACTGCACTCCCCGTCAACAACAATGCCGTTCCTCACAATTCCACGGGTGTTGCCGCTACTTCGCGAGCTCGACGTGTGCCCATGGGCCATCCACAGCACCCCGCTACTGCCACCGATGCTGCCACCATAAACCAGCACCCACAAATTCCTCCTCGCGTCCACGAGCGACATGGGGACAACTACGAGGATTCTTCTGGTGACACCGAGGACGACCAAATGGTTAACCACCACAATGACCGTGCTCATCGACAACTGTGTTTCAACCGTCAAGGTATGGCACGAGGTCCACACAGGTATGATGTTCGCGATTACGACCACTCTAGTGCTAAAATTAAATTTACTATGCCTGCTTTCAATGGTAAATATAATCCAGACGTTTATCTTGATTGGGAACTTTCAGTTGAACAAAAATTTGCATGTCATGATATTCCTGAGAACCAAAGAGTTAGGGCAGCCACTAGTGAATTTACAAACTTTGCTTCCATGTGGTGGAGTGAATATTGTCGTATTAATGCAAATAATATACCTACTACTTGGGATGCTTTAAAACGAGCTATGCGACAGCGTTATGTTCCTTCATATTATGGTCGTGATAAACTAAATGAATTGCAATGTTTAAAACAAGGTAGTAGTTCTGTAGAGGATTATTATCAAGAACTGCAAATTGGCTTAGTGCGATGTGGATTAGTTGAAACCGAAGATGCTATGATGGCTAGATTTTTAGGTGGTTTGAATCGTGATATTCAGGATATATTGGACTATAAGGAGTACAATTCTATTACTCGTTTGTTACATTTTGCTTGTAAAGCTGAAAGGGAAGTACAGGGACGACACAAGAAGGGACGGGGTAATTTTTCTGCAGGTCGCCGCTCATCATGGACACCCTCTCCTACAGTTCCGTCCACTACTGAGTCAACACCACATATCTTGAACAATGGTGCACACCCATCAAGTTCAAAATCAGCTCCACAATCATCCGAGACTTCAAAAGCAATTTCTCTAGCACCCACCACTTCGTCTGGACGCACAAGGGACATGAAGTGTCATATATGCAAAGGTGGCGGGCACTTGATGAAGGACTGCCCAAATAAACGAACATTCATTGTGCGGGAAGACGGTGAGTACTCCTCTGCTAGTGATTTGGATGAAGATACACGCGCTATGCTTGCCATTAATAATGCAGGTGACATTAAGGAGCATGATACAGAGGAGATACATATTAATGCTGAGATGGCCGATCAGTACCCATGTCTTGTAACCATGCGAGTACTTAGTGCCCAGGTGGGGCATACTGAGATGCCTCAATGCCATAATCTTTTTCAAACTAAGTTTGTTGTCAAAGGGCATTCCGTTCGTGTGATTATTGATGGTGGAAGCTACAATAATTTGGCGAGTATGGAAATGGTAGAGAAGCTTTCCCTCACCACTACGAGACATCCCCATCCATATTACATCCAATGGTTCAACGACTGTGGTAAGTTGAAGGTAACACGTCGTGTGCGAGTACAATTTACACTTGGTTCATATCATGATTACGTTGACTGTGATGTTGTACCTATGCAAGCTTGTTCTTTATTGTTAGGTCGACCTAGGCAATATGATAATAGTGTTACTCATCAAGGTAGAACAAATTCATATACTCTTGTGTTCGAAGGAAAAACCATCAACTTGCTTCCTATGATCCCTGATGAGATCATAAATGATGAGAACGTTAAATCAACGGACCGTACTACACACAATATGCCTGCTATCAATTCTGAAATTTTTCCGTTGACTGTCCCAAGTTCTGAGAGGGACATACTGCGTGCCCAAATAGTTCATTTGCATTTCCATAATTCATACGTAGACTTTGTGTGGGATAACACTTTTCATGATTTTCCTAATGGTGCTATTACAAATTTATTTCACCCTCCTGACCTAACGCCTTCAGAACGGCCTATATATGTTGCATCTATTTTTGTGTTGTTCTATGATGTGTTTCAGATAAATAAAAGCTGAGGACGGCTTTGTTTTCAAGGAAGGGAGGATGATGTGGACATAACTATCATAGAAACGTCTACAAATATTACACCACAAATTATTAACCAGGTACTTCCGTTCCTTTGGACATACTATTTAACTCACAGAAATATTATATTACATGCATGTTATGATTTACTTGTACTCAGAAAGAAAAGAACGAAAGAAGCCAGGGACTATTGTGTTTTAAAACCAGATGAAGCAATTCTTGATGCATGCATGCGCTCCATCCTCCCTGCATGCATGTGATACGTCTCCGTCATATCTACTTTTCCAAACACTTTTGCCCTTGTTTTGGACTCTAACTTGTATGATTTGAATGGAACTAACCCGGACTGATGCTGTTTTTAGCAGAATTGCCATGGTGCTGTTTTATGTGTAGAAAATAAAAGTTCTCGGAATGACCTGAAACTCCATGGAACACCTTAGAAAAAACAATAAAAAATCCTCGTCAAATATGAAGACCAGGGGGCCCACACCCTGTCCATGAGGGTGGGGGGCGCGCCCCCCTAGGTGCGCCCCCCTACCTCGTGGGCCCCCTGGTGGCCCTCCGACGCCAACTCCAACTCTATATATTGGCTTTCGGGGAGAAAAAAAATAAGAGAGAAGAAATCATCGCGTTTTACGATACGGAGCCGCCGCCAAGCCCTAATCTCTCTCGGGAGGGCTGATCTGGAGTCCGTTCGGGGCTCCGGAGAGGGGGATTCATCGCCGTCGTCATCATCAACCATCCTCCATCACCAATTTCATGATGCTCACCGCCGTGCGTGAGTAATTCCATCGTAGGCTTGCTGGACGGTGATGGGTTGGATGAGATTTATCATGTAATCGAGTTAGTTTTGTTAGGGTTTGATCCCTAGTATCCATTATGTTCTGAGATTGATGTTGCTATGACTTTGCTATGCTTAATGCTTGTCACTAAGGCACGACTGCCATGATTTCAGATCTGAACCTATTATGTTTCCATGAATATATGTGTTTTCTTGATCCTATCTTGCAAGTCTATAGTCACCTACTATGTGTTATGATCCGGCAACCCCGAAGTGACAATAATCGGGACCACTCCCGGTGATGACCATAGTTTGAGGAGTTCATGTATTCACTATGTGCTAATGCTTTGTTCCGGTTCTCTATTAAAAGGAGGCCTTATGTCACGCCCAATATGCGACCCTATCCAAAAGGAACTCGAAGGTCCCACCAAGGATAGACCCGCATATTGGAACGCTTTTGCAAGGTGGATATCGTTACATCAACATTACATAATAGATGGGGATACATACATAAGGCATACAATGCCACCAGGATACAACATCACAATACATAAGAGCATCATCCGACTACGGATGAAAACACAAGCAGAAACTCAAACGACATCCACCCTGCTAGCCCAGGCTGCCGACCTGGAACCTATCCCCTGATCGAAGAAGCAGAAGAAGAACTCAACGCAAGCAAGCATAGCTCTCGCGTCACGACCATCGCAAAACCTGTACCTGCAACTGTTGTTGTAGTAATCTGTGAGCCACGAGGACTCAGCAATCCCATTACCATGGGTATCAAGACTAGCAAAGCTTAATAGGAAAGGAAGGGGTAAAGTGGTGAGGTTGCAGCAGCGACTAAGCATATATGGTGGCTAACATACGCAAATAAGAGCGAGAAGAGACAAGCGGAACGGTCGTGAAGCTAGCAATGATCAAGAGGTGATCCCGAACACCTACTTACGTCAAACATAACACAGAAACCGTGTTCACTTTCCGGACTCCGCCGAAAAGAGACCATCATGGCTACACACGCGGTTGATGCGTTTTAATTCGGATCAGGTGTCAAGTTATCTACAACCGGACATTAACAAATTCCCATCTGCCTATAACCGTAGGCACGACTTTCGAAAGATTATACCCTGCAGGGGTGTCCCAACTTAGCCCATGATAAGCTCTCGCGATCAACGAAGGATAAACCTTCTCCCAAGAAGACCCGATCAGACTCGGAATCCCGGTTTACAAGACATTTCGACAATGGTAAAACAAGACCAGCAAAGCCGCCCGATGCGCAGAGCAATCCCGATAGGAGCTGCACATATCTCGTTCTTAGGGCAACACCGGATAGGTCAGCCTACGAGTAAAACCAACCCTCGAGTTGCCCCGAGGTGGCCCCGCAGTTTGCCCGATTCGGACCAACACTTAGACAAGCACTGGCCCGGGGGGGGGGGCTAAAATAAAGATGACCCTCGAGAGAGTGACTCCCAAGGGAAAAGTATAGGTGGTGGTGAGGCAAATGGTAAAACCAAAGTTGGGCCTTGCTGGAGGAGTTTTATTCAAAGCGAACTGTCAAGGGGGTCCCATAAATCACCCGGCCGCGTAAGGAACGCAAAATCCAGGAACATAACACCGGTATGACGGAAACTAGGGCGGCAAGAGTGGAATAAAACACCAGGCAAAAGGTCGAGCCTTCCACCCTTTACCAAATATATAGATGGATTAATAATATAAGAGATATTGTGATATCCCAACCAAAATCCTGTCCACCATGGAGAAATCTTCAACTTCACCTGCAACTAACAACACTATAAGAGGGGCTGAGCAAAAGCGGTAACATAGCCAAACAATGGTTTGCTAGGAAGGGTGTCAAAGGTTAGAGGTTCATGGCAATTTGGGAGGCTTGAAGAGCAAAAGATAGGTAACACAGCATAGCGATAGAATGAAGCAACTAGCATAGCAATGATAGTAGTGAGATCCAGGGTAGCGGTCATCTTGCCTGAAATCCCGCAAGGAAGAAGAACGAGTACATGAAGAAGATGAAGCCACGAAGACGAACCACACGTAGACGAACGCATCCTCACGATCGCAACGAAACGGGAACTATCGAGAAGAAGCACACAACATGGTAAACACACCACACATAGGCAAGACATGATTCACAACAAGCATGATGCATGACAAGGCTACATGAAGCTACTCATGGCAAGAGATGATGCATACAAGAACAACACATCAAGGCAAGTTTAAATGAGGCCGGGAACAACATATAACAATTCCGGTAAGTCCTCATATGCATATTTCGAAATTGGTCCAGATCTGAATAAACCTTATGTTCAAGTTGTTAAACAGCAATTTAAAATGCACCACGATGATCTACACGAGATTCTAGTCAAGTTACATATAAAGTTCATTAGACTCGGAGCTATGACCTAGAAGATATGAGCAAAACAAGTTAAACATGGCATTGATGCAAAATGCACCCAAACATCAAGCAAACACCTCAAAACAATAATGCAGCATGTTAATATAAAGCTACATGCAAAAACAAGCAAGTTTTATATAGAGCACACTCAAAACGGAGCAATGGTGCAACACATACGCACTATACAAGTCATAACAACAATCTGTCCAAAACAGCAAGTAGGCATATTGCAAGCATCAAAACAACAAGCTACAGGACCTCAACATAATACCAAAAGGCATTGTCATGAAGTACAGGTAAAGCATAACAAAACATGAACACTGAGCTATCTCCAGAAATCACTAGAACATGCTCAAACACACATGGAAAAATTGCAAATAATAACAGTTCAGACTTTGCAGAAAATAACATCAGGTTGCAATGTTTAGAGCTATCAATCAACAGGTTACAGGAACTTATCATGGCAAACAAAAACATGGAATGAATCTACTAATTGCATAGAACAAAAGTCCCTTACTGACCAAGAGCCAAAAAGGATCAGAGGATATGGTGGCACCCATGTAAACATAGCAAGTTATATGACAGATTCATACATGGCAGGAACATAATTATGAAGGCATGTTGATGAGCTTGTACCACTCACCACAGAGCAATATATAGCATGGCAAGGCACCCAACAGTAATAATACATAATTGTGAAGCTAAGCATGGCAATAGCAAGGTCATAGGGTGCATGGATCACTAGGAAAACACATGACAACAACTGAACTTAATGTTAACAGGCTGACAGCAACATTATTTAGCAACTCTGGAGCATGAAAACAATAAGCTACAGCAAGATATAAATGCAACCAGGGGCATGGATGGATATAGCATGACATGTAGAATAAAACACTCTTAGTGAACATCTCCAGATTATGCATAGAATGACTTGTAGCAGCAGGTTTATATAGCATCACGAAATAACAGATTCAGCCTAGCTAAACAGCAACATCATGAACCCTACTTAACAAGCTCGATTCCCTCACCACAAGTCATTGCATGACAAGATAAGTATAGCATCATCAAGAAGACATGTTTATGTAACCAACCAAGGCAAGAACAAGTCCATAGCATGCAAGGATCAACTATAGCAAGCTTGGCAAAATTGAATAACATGTAAACAATCTGCGAGGAAACATTTTGAAGCAAAAGTAGAGCACGAAATTGACATGCTAGACTACTCCATAATTGCAACCAAGGGCATGAATGGATAGACAATAACCATATGTTCAAAACACCCTTAGTGAAGTATCTCAAAATATGCATGTATCTCTCTGTAGCATCATGTTTACATGGCATCAAAATAACAGCAGAACAGGGACTGAAATCAGCAACATCACGATGCCTAGTTTGCATGCTTGTGCTAGTCACCTCATTGATCACAAAAATACATGGTAAGCACCTTCGTAAAGAAGACATGGCATAGTTCAAAACACATGAAGACATCAACCTCATAGGATGCACACATCAATCATGGTAAAAATGACAAAAGAGCTCGTTCTGATAACAGACAGCAGAAAACATTATGAAGCACTCTTACAATGATGATTCAGGCATCTAGATGACCTCAAATGAATATGATGCAATAGAATGAAATGATGTACTCGTTGACACAAAAAATTTGACATATTATACGCACAAAATGGAGCTACGGATGCAGGGATACGATGCGATGAACATGGCATGATTATTACACAGATTCGGGGACTTAGCAGTTTTCTTCACCTCGCGAAAAACGTGGACGGAGAGGACCCGGGACGGAGGGAACCAGGATCGGGGGAGCCGTTTGGTTGGACTCCCAGTGGATCTCATCCACCCGGAGTGGATCTTGACCGGAGGTAACTCCGGCGAGCTCGCGAGAGCTCCGGCGAGGCGCGCGACGCCGGGAAGGCGTAGGGGAGCGGCGGATCCGGCGGGGACGGGGCGCCGGTGCCGAGGACGAGGAGCGGCGGAGCACGGAGGGGCACTTGGGCGCGCGGTGGTCGGCGCTGGGTCCGGCGAGGCACGGCAGGGACGCAGCGGCGACCTCGGCGGGCGGCGTGCCGGCGAGGCGCGGGGCATCGGGCGCGGGTGCCCACGCTGCGGCGGCGGCTTCGGCCGGGAGGAGCGGGAGACCGGCCGAAGGCGGCGGCGAAGACAGCTCCGGCGGGGACGCGCCGAGGCGGGCGGCGGCCCGCGTCGAGGCACGCGGCGGCGGGGCGGAGCTTCTCCGGCGGCGGCGTGCGGAGGTGCGGGAGCTGGGCGCGGGCGACGGGGACGCGGGCGCGGTCGGGCCCGGCGCGGCCCGGGACGGGCCGGCCGTGGGCCGGGCGGGCCGCGGCGGTGGAGGGTGGCGCGGGGACACGTGGCAGCAACGGATTGGACGCGGGACGGCGGCTGGACGTGTCCGGCCGTCGGCGGACATGTCCGACCCGGTGCGGAGGGAAGTTTTAGGGTTTGGACTGCGAGATCTTCGGGGGAAGCACATATTTATAGGTAGAGGAAGCTAGGACAGTCCAAATGAGGAGCGGTTTTCCCCCACATGATCGTGATCGAACGACCGAGAGTGTGGAGGAGAGTTAGATGGGTTTTGGGCCAGTTTGGAAGGGGTGTTGGGCTGCAAGGAGAAGGAGGCTTTGCGGTTACCCGGTTAGCCGTTGGAGTACCAAACGACCTCCAAATGACACGAAACTTGACAGGCGGTCTACCGGTGCTATACCAAGGCTGCTTGGCAAGACTCGGTCCATTCCGAGAAAGTTTAACACCCGCTCACAACAGGAGACAAAAGGGGGACGCCGAGGGACATAGGAGCACCGGATTGCGAAACGGACAACAGGGAAAAGGCTCGGATGCATGAGACGAACATGAATGCAAAATGAGATGCACATGATGACATGATAAAATGCAACACGCAAGCAAATGACATGGCAATGACGGCGAATAACTGACAGACACCTGGCGCATCAAAACCGGGGCGTTACAACACTCCTCCACTAACAAGAGATCTCGTCCCGAGATCTTAGGACCGAGACGGAAGAGAAAAGGGATGAGGTGAAACAAGAACTCAAGAGAAGAAGCAAAGAATCAAGAGCACCCGAGAAGAAGAGAGGAACAACGAGAATGACGAGAAACGAAAGCTCACTGAATCGGATAGACAAAGAAACAACTTCGGTTAGAACGAGATAAGAAACGAATAAGACTGAAAGGATTTAGGCAGCACTCCGGCTGAACATGGAGAGGAAAAGAACATGAACTTGAGATGATGGAATGATACTTGATAAACTCTTGAAGAATGAATTAAATCATGGAGAACCACCATGAAGAACTCCGTAGACAAAAGGATGACGAGATAAAATGAAGGATGAAAGAATAGATGAGCGTTACGATGATTTAGATGGAGGTTCCGACGAGATGGCGGACGAAATTTGTACTCCGGAAAAGAAAAGATGAAAAACACTTGGAACTAGAATTTATTCATCAAGAACAAACTCCGAAGGAAGGGACTACTCACTAGTTTGAAATAAGAATAGGATTTATTGTATGCTTATCCTTCATCCAATTAAATTGATGACAAGCAATGGATTTAGCATACTACTTATTCTTCTTGAAAAGGAATGAGAAGTGACATATCGCAAACTTGAGAAGGTCTTGTTGAACCACCGGTAGGATTGGAAAGAACGAATGAATTAATATGATAATCAAGGAAAAGAATCTTGAACGAACCACCGTAAGAATTCGGAAATGACTGACGAAAGAGAATGAATCACCGGGGAAGAATTAGAAGAACAAATATGCTTGAGAGGATTTAGATGCAAAAGAACAAAGAGACCATGAGCTGATTAAAGAACACTTGAACGGAACACCGGGATAAATAGAGAATGATGACTGGAATGATGGCCTCCGATGAAAAGAAACGGAAAAACAACTCCTGAAAAACTCCGAATGGGTAAGAAAAGAATATCTGACGAATGGAATAAGTCGAGAGGATAACATGAAGCTAGAACCACGAATCTTCGAGAGAACAGACAAGATTTAGAGGAAAAACTCTTCTGCGGTCTTCAAATGACGATGAGAAACACCACCAGAATTACTGAGATACTCCGGTAGAATGAAAAACAGAGAGGTTGAGCCAAAATGAAAAGAATTTGAAAGCGATTTTTGGAGAAGGCATGTGACTGATGATATTCATTCTTACGTCACACTTGAAAAGAATTGAGAATAACTCCGAGGAATTAGAAGAGTCAGGTAAGATCCTGGTAAAAGACATGTGGGTTAGGGCCCACTGAAGAGATAACACCGTTGAAAAGGATGATGAACAGATAGATGATGCACCGGAACAATTGAAATATTTGAATGAGGTGACAACCACGAATTAATTGGGACACGGACGAATCTCCTGAGATATCTTGAACACTCCGGAAGGATAAACTGGCGAGAGGCGAACGAGCAAGGAAAACACTTGAGCCGAGGAAAAAATATGATCACTACCGAAAAACTAGAATTGAATCCACCGTAGAAGAAAAAGAGATGAAGAATGTCGAACGAGACGAGAATCCACCAGTTGAAATAATTTACGAATGATTGAAGAGGCTCCGCATGAATGAAATTGATGGTCGAGAGAGAGTCAGACTCCGGGAAGAAAAAAGGGTGGGAGGGCGGGAAAAACAAAGGCAACTTGGAAGGTAGAACTGACGAATAACTTGAGGAGAAAACACCGGTTGAAATCATTGAGGAAAGAAAGCAAAGACTTCGCATGAGTAGGAAGGATACTCGATTACGGACTTCGGTTCCGAGAGGAAGAAGGGTGGGTGGGTGGGAAAAGAAAACAACTGAGGATTGAACGCAAAGATGAAGAGGCTTGAGCCGACTTGACGAGAAATGCACCGGATAAAAGAGCTGAGAACCAACAATCGGAAAACCAACTACGTGATCCTAAAGAAAAATTTGAAGGGGAAGAGAAGTAATTTAAGACACCTACGTCAAGATTCCTCACCAGAGCAACGAAGGGGCTGAGGAGTAAAAATAATTCCTACTCTCTGATATAACTAGACTCCGAAAACAGTTTTTTTCTAGACTCAACAACGGCCAAACTACACGATAAATCAAGGGGGCTCCTAAGGTCGGTCGAGGCTCTGATACCAAACTTGTCATGCCCAATATGCGACCCTATCCAAAAGGAAATCGAAGGTCCCACCAAGGATAGACCCGCATATTGGAACACTTTTGCAAGGTGGATATCATTACATCAACATTACATAATAGATGGGGATACATACATAAGGCATACAATGCTACCAGGATACAACATCACAATACATAAGAGCATCATCCGACTACGGATGGAAACACAAACAGAAACTCAAACGACATCCACCCTGCTAGCCCAGGCTGCCGGCCTGGAACCTATCCCCTGATCGAAGAAGCAGAAGAAGAACTCAACGCAAGCAAGCATCGCTCTCGCGTCACGACCATCGCAAAACCTGTACCTGCAACTGTTGTCGTAGTAATCTGTGAGCCACGAGGACTCAGCAATCCCATTACCATGGGTATCAAGACTAGCAAAGCTTAATAGGAAAGGAAGGGGTAAAGTGGTGAGGTTGCAGCAGCGACTAAGCATATATGGTGGCTAACATACGCAAATAAGAGCGAGAAGAGACAAGCGGAACGGTCGTGAAGCTAGCAATGATCAAGAGGTGATCCTGAACACCTACTTACGTCAAACATAACACAGAAACCGTGTTCACTTTCCGGACTCCACCGAAAAGAGACAATCACGGCTACACACGCGGTTGATGCGTTTTAATTCAGATCAGGTGTCGAGTTATCTACAATCGGACATTAACAAATTCCCATCTGCCTATAACCGCAGGCACGGCTTTCGAAAGATTATACAGTGCAGGGGTGTCCCAACTTATCCCATGATAAGCTCTCGCGATCAACGAAGGATAAACCTTCTCCCAGGAAGACCCGATCAGACTCGGAATCCCGGTTTACAAGACATTTCGATAATGGTAAAACAAGACCAGCAAAGCCACCCGATGCGCCGACAATCCTGATAGGAGCTGCACATATCTCATTCTCAGGGCAACACCGGATAGGTCAGCCTACGAGTAAAACCAACCCTCGAGTTGCCCCGAGGTGGCCCCGTAGTCTGCCCGGTTCGGACCAACACTTAGGCAAGCACTGGCCCGGGGGGGGGGGCTAAAATAAAGATGACCCTCGAGAGAGTGACTCCCAAGGGAAAAGTATAGGTGGTGGTGAGGCAAATGGTAAAACCAAGGTTGGGCCTTGCTGGAGGAGTTTTATTCAAAGCGAACTGTCAAGGGGGTCCCATAAATCACCCGACCGCGTAATGAACGCAAAATCTGGGAACATAACACCGGTATGACGGAAACTAGGGCGGCAAGAGTGGAACAAAACACTAGGCAAAAGGCCGAGCCTTCCACCCTTTACCAAATATATAGATCCATTAATAATATAAGAGATATTGTGATATCCCAACCAAAATCCTGTCCACCATGGAGAAATCTTCAACTTCACCTGCAACTAACAACGCTATAAGAGGGGCCGAGCAAAAGCGGTAACATAGCCAAACAATGGTTTGCTAAGAAGGGTGTCAAAGGTTAGAGGTTCATGGCAATTTAGGAGGCTTGAAGAGCAAAAGATAGGTAACGCAACATAGCGATAGAACGAAGCAACTAGCATAGCAATGATAGTAGTGAGATCCAGGGTAGCGGTCATCTTGCCTAAAATCCCGCAAGGAAGAAGAGCGAGTCCATGAAGAAGATGAAGCCACGAAGACGAACCACACGTAGACGAACGCATCCTCACGATCGCAACAAAACGGGAACTATCGAGAAGAAGCACACAACATGGTAAACACACCACACATAGGCAAGACATGATGCACAACAAGCATGATGCATGACAAGGCTACATGAAGCTACTCATGGCAAGAGATGATGCATACAAGAACAACACATCAAGACAAGTTTAAATGAGGCCGGGAACAACATATAACAATTCCGGTAAGTCCTCATGTACATATTTCGAAATTGGTCCAGATCTGAATAAACCTTATGTTCAAGTTGTTAAACAGCAAGTTAAAATGCACCACGATGATCTACACGAGATTCTAGTCAAGTTACATATAAAGTTCATTAGACTCGGAGCTACGGCCTAGAATATATGAGCAAAACAAGTTAAACATGGCATTGATGCAAAATGCACCCAAACATCAAGCAAACACCTCAAAACAATGATGCAACATATTAATATGAAGCTACATGCAAAAACAAGCAAGTTTCATATAGAGCACACTCAAAACGGAGTAACGGTGCAACACATACGCACTATACAAGTCATAACAACAATCTGTCCAAAACAGCAAGTAGGCACATTGCAAGCATCAAAACAGCAAGCTACAGGACCTCAACATAATAACAAAAGGCATGGGCATGAAGTACAGGTAAAGCATAACAAAACATGAACACTGAGCTATCTCCAGAAATCACTAGAACATGCTCAAACACACATGGAAAGATTGCAAATAATAACAGTTCAGACTTTGCAGAAAATAACATCAGGTTGCAATGTTTAGAGCTATCAATCAACAGGTTACAGGAACTTATCATGGCAAACAAAGGCATGGCATGAATCTACTAATTGCATAGAACAAAAGTCCCTTACTGACCAAGAGCCAAAAAGGATCAGAGGATATGATGGCACCCATGTAAACATAGCAAGTTATATGACAGATTCATACATGGCAGGAACATAATTATGAAGGCATGTTGATGAGCTTGTACCACTCACTACAGAGCAATATATAGAATGGCAAGGCACCCAACAGTAAGAAGACATAATTGTGAAGCTAAGCATGGCAATAGCAAGGTCATAGGGTGCATGGATCACTAGGAAAACACATGACAACAACTGAACTTAATGTTAACAGGCTGACAGCAACATTATTTAGCAACTTTGGAGCATGAAAACAATAAGCTGCAGCAAGCTATAAATGCAACTAGGGGCATGGATGGATATAGCATGACATGTAGAATAAAACACTCTTAGTGAACATCTCCAGATTATGCATAGAATGACTTGTAGCAGCAGGTTTATATAGCATCACGAAATAACAGATTCAGCCTAGCTAAACAGCAACATCATGAACCCTACTTAACAAGCTCGATTCCCTCACCACAAGTCATTGCATGACAAGATAAGCATAACATCATCAAGAAGACATGTTTATGTAACCAACCAAGGCAAGAACAAGTCCATAGCATGCAAGGATCAACTATAGCAAGCTTGGCAAAATTGAATAACATGTAAACAATCTGTCAGGAAACATTTTGAAGCAAAAGTAGAGCACGAAAATGACATGCTAGACTACTCCATAATTGCAACCAAGGGCATGAATGGATAGACAATAACCATATGTTCAAAACACCCTTAGTGAAGTATCTCAAAATATGCATGTATCTCTCTGTAGCATCATATTTACATGGCATCAAAATAACAGCAGAACAGGGACTGAAATCAGCAACATCATGATGCCTAGTTTGCATGCTTGTGCTAGTCACCTCATTGATCACCAAAATACATGGTAAGCACCTCCGTAAAGAAGACATGGCATAGTTCAAAACACATGAAGACATCAACCTCATAGGATGCACACATCAATCATGGCAAAAATGACAAAAGAGCTCGTTCTGATAACAGACATCAGAAAACATTATGAAGCACTCTTACAACGATGATTCAGGCATCTAGATGACCTCAAATGAATATGATGCAATAGAATGAAATGATGTACTCGTTGACACAAACAATTTGACATATTATACGCACAAAACGGAGCTACGGATGCAGAGATACGATGAGATGAACATGGCATGATTATTTCACAGATTCGGGGACTTAGCAGTTTTCTTCACCTCGCGAAAAACGTGGACGGAGAGGACCCGGGACGGAGGGAACCAGGATCGGGGGAGCCGTTTGGTTGGACTCCCAGTGGATCTCATCCACCCGGAGTGGATCTTGACCGGAGGTAACTCCGGCGAGCTCGCGAGAGCTCCGGCGAGGCGCGCGACGCTGGGAAGGCGCAGGGGAGCGGCGGATCCGGCGGGGACGGGGCGCCGGTGCGGAGGACGAGGAGCGGCAGAGCATGGAGGGGCACTTGGGCGCGCGGTGGTCGGCGCTCGGTCCGGCGAGGCACGGCAGGGACGCAGCGGCGACCTCGGCGGGCGGCGCGCCGGCGAGGCGCGGGTGCCCACGCTGCGGCAGCGGCTCCGGCCGGGAGGCGCGGGAGACCGGCCGAAGGCGGCGGCGAAGACGGCGCCGGCGGGGACGCGCCGAGGCTGGCGGCGGCCGGCGGCGAGGCACGTGGCGGCGGGGCGGAGCTTCTCCGGCGGCGGCGTGCGGAGACGCGGGAGCCGGGCGCGGGCGACGGGGACGCGGGCGCGGTCGGGCCCGGCGCGGCATGGGACGGGCCGGCCGGGCCGCGGCGGTGGAGGGCGGCGCGTGGACACGTGGCAGCAACGGATTGGGCGCGGGACGGCGGCTGGACGTGTCCAGCTGTCGGCGGACATGTCCGCCGCGGCGCGGAGGGAAGTTTTAGGGTTTGGACTGCGAGATCTTCGGGGGAAGCACATATTTATAGGTAGAGGGAGCTAAGAGAATCCAAATGAGGAGCGGTTTTCGCCCACACGATCATGATCGAACGACCGAGAGCATGGAGGAGAGTTAGATGGGTTTTGGGCCAGTTTGGAAGGGGTGTTGGGCTGCAAGGAGAAGGAGGCTTTGCGGTTACCCGGTTAAACCGTTGGAGTACCAAACGACCTCCAAATGACACGAAACTTGACAGGCGGTCTACCGGTGCTATACCAAGGCCGCTTGGCAAGACTCGGTCCATTCCGAGAAAGTTTAACACCCGCTCACAATAGGAGACAAAAGGGGGACGCCGGGGGACATAGGAGCGCCGAATTGCAAAACGGACAACGGGGAAAAGGCTCGGATGCATGAGACGAACATGAGTGCAAAATGAGATGCACATGATGACATGATAAAATGCAACACGCAAGCAAATGACATGGCAATGACGGCGAATAACTGACAGACACCTGGCCCATCAAAACCGGGGCGTTACACCTTAATATCCCTTAGTTTCCAATAGGACCCCGCTGCCACGGGAGGGTAGGACAAAAGATGTCATGCAAGTTCTTTTCCATAAGCATGTATGACTATATACGAAATACATGCCTACATTACATTGATGAACTGGAGCTAGTTCTGTGTCACCCTATGTTATGACTATTAGATGACGACCGCATCCGGCACAATTATCCATCGCTAATCCGGTGCCTACGAGTTTTTCATATACTGGTTCTTGCTTATTTACTTTTCCGTTGCTACTGTTACAATCACTACAAAATACCAAAAACATTACTTTTGTTGTCTTTACTTTTGCTACCGTTACCACTACTGTCATATTACTTTGCTACTAAACACTTTGCTGCAGATACTAAGTTTCCAGGTGTGGTTGAATTGACAACTCAACTGCTAATACTTGAGAATATTCTTTGACTCCCCTTGTGTCGAATCAATAAATTTGGGTTGAATACTCTACCCTCGAAAACTATTGCGATCCCCTATACTTGTGGGTAATCAAGACCTTTTTCTGGCGCCGTTGCCGGGGACCATAGCTCTTTTCTTTGAGTCACTTGGGATTTATATCTACTGGACACTATGAAGAACTTGAAAGACGATCGAACTACTATTTTGCCCTCAACTACGAGGGGAGGTAAGGAACTGCCATCTAGCTCTGCACTAGATTCTCCTTCTGTTATAAGTAAGCTTGCGACACCTAAACCTGCTCGAGCTATGAATTCTGATATGTCGCATGTTATTGATGATGCCACTTCTGCCATGCATGATACTTATGATGAAACTACTTCTATGCTTGATACTACTGTGCCCCTTGGTGAATTTCTTCATGAGCAAATTGCTAGGTCTAGAGAAAGAGAAATTATTGAATCTGAATTCGATGATGAGAGTGATGATGAAAATATGCCTCCTATTCCCGAGGGTTATCTTTTTGATGCAGAATCTTCTGCAACTATTTTTGCTTGCCAGGATAGATATGAACTTAAGAGGTTGCTAGTTAAATGGAGTAAAGAATCTTTTAGAGATAGAATGAGACCCGACCCTGCTTTTGCTACTTCACCTATTTGTGTTCCCGATAAGGATTATTATGATTTTTCTATTGATCCAGATATAATTACTTTGGTTGAATCTGATCCTTTCTATGGTTATGAATCTGAAACTGCTGTAGCACATCTTACTAAGTTGAATGATATAGCTGCCCTGTTTACTAATGATGAGAGATCGCACTACCTTTACTTACTCAAAATATTTCCATTCTCATTAAAGGGTGATGCTAAGATATGGTATAATTCTCTTGATCCTGGTTGTGTGCAAAGTCCCCAGGATATGATTTATTACTTCTCTGCTAAATATTTCCCTGCTCATAAGAAACAAGCTGCTTTGAGGGAAATATACAACTTCGTGCAAATTGAAGAAGAGAGTCTCCCACAAGCTTGGGGGAGGCTTCTCAAGTTACTTAATGCCTTTCCTGATCATCCTCTTAAGAAACCTGAAATACTTGATATCTTTTATAATGGACTAACTGATGCTTCCAGAGATTACCTGGATAGTTGTGCTGGTTCTCTTTTCAGGGAAAGAACACCGGATGAAGCTGAAATTCTATTGATAATATGTTGACAAATGAAAATAATTGGGTACCTCCCGAGCCACCTCCTGAGCCGCTCCAGAGCCAATTACTGAGCCTATTCCTAAATCAACTCTGAAGAAGAGAGGTGTTCTATTTCTCAGTCTCGAAGATATGCAAGAGGCAAAGAAATCTATGAAAGAAAAAGGTATTAAAGTTGAAGATGTTAAGAATTTACCTCCTATTGAAGAAATACATGGTCTTAATTTACCGCCTGTTGAAGAAGTATATGATCTCAATTATTTATTTACTGAAGAGCCTCCCGATTTCCCGACACAGGTAGTGAAGGTAAATTCTCTCTATAGATATGATAAAGCTGAAGTCCCTCCTACTAAAATTGCTAGTCAGTGCTTGGATGAGTTTGATGACTTTATGTTTAAGCAAGATGACTTTAATGCTTATTTTGGTAGACAAATTAAACAGAATACCTTTATGATTAAACGCTTGGGTGATTATATGGCTGATATTAGAGGTGAATTTAAACTTGTTAGCAAACATGCCTCTATGGTTACCACTCAAGTAGAACAAGTACTTAAAGCTCAAAAAGAAGTGCTTGATGAAATGAATAGTAAGAAAAATGATTATGCTGTTAGAGTGGCTACTAGAACTGGTAGAATGACTCAGGAACCTTTGTACCCTGAAGGCCACCCTAAGAGAATCGAGCAAGATTCTCAGAGAAATAATATCGATGTACCTAGTTCTTCTAAGAGGAAGAAAAAGAAAAATGATAGGACTTTGCAAACTTCTGGTGAACCTATTACTGAACCACCTGAGAATCCAAATGATATCTCTATGTCTGATGCTGAAACATAATCAGGTGATGAACATGAACCTAGTGATAATGTTAATGATGATGTTCATGTTTATGATCAACCTAGTGATAATGATGTAGAAATTGAACCTGCTGTTGATCTTGATAACCCATAATCAAAGAATCAACGTTATAATAAAAGAGACTTTGTTGCTAGGAAACATGGTAAAGAAAGGGAACCATGGGTTCAGAAACCCATGCCTTTTCCTCCAAAACCATCCAAGAAAAAGGATGATGAGGATTTTGAGCGCTTTGCTGAAATGATTAGACCCATCTTTTTGCGTATGTGATTAACTGTTGTGCTCAAAACAAATCCTTATGCTAAGTATATGAAGGATATCATTACTAATAAAAGAAAGATACCTAAAGCTGAAATTTCAACCATGCTTGCTAATTATACTTTTAAGGGTGGAATACCAAAGAAACTGGGAGATCCCGGAGTACCTACTATACCATGCTCCATTAAGAGAAATTATGTTAAAACTGCTTTATGTGATCTTGGAGCCGGTGTTAGTGTTATGCCTCTTTCTTTATATTGTAGACTTAACTTGAATAAGTTGACACCTACTAAAATATCTTTGCAAATGGCTGATAAATCAACTGCTATACCTGTTGGTATTTGTGAGGATGTGCCTGTTGTGGTTGCAAACGTTACTATTTTAACGGACTTTGTTATTCTTGATATTCCCGAGGATGATAGTATGTCTATTATTCTTGGAAGACCTTTTCTTAATACTGCAGGGGCTGTTATTGATTGCAACAAAGGCAATGTAACTTTTCATGTTAATGGCAATGAGCACACGGTACACTTTCCGAGAAAACAACCTCAAGTTTATAGTATCAACTCTATTGGAAAAATTCCATCGATTATATTTGGAGGTTTTGAATTTCCTCTCCCTACTGTCAATAAAAAGTATGATATTCTTATTGTTGGGGATTTTCATATCCCCGTTGAGGTAAGTTAGTGCTATTCGAAATTTCTCCGGTAACATGATTATCGGAATGAGTTTGTTAACAAGACTTGATCAACCTTGTTAGTGGATTCTTTTTGATAAGCATGAGATGGACGAAACTAGAAGCACAACTTTCTGTACCATCTTTATATTTTCTGTTATTTAGTAGAAATAAAGTAAAGTAATATTTTTCTGACTGTCTCCCAACTTATCTGTGCAATATAAAAATACCCTGAAAATAAAAGTCCTCAGAATGCCATGCCAATTTAATATGATTTTTTCGGGAATATTTGAGGATTTATTGTGCAAAAATCACCGCGGGGGGAGCTGCCACCTGGCCACGAGGGTGGAGGGCGCGCCCTACCCCCTGGGAGCGCCCCCTGCCTCGTGGGCCCACGGTGGCCCTCCTCCACTTATTCTTGCACCCATCTTCTTCTTCTGCCTCACACAAACACGAAAAAGAAACTCAAGCACGAGTTCCAGCCCCCGTTGCTGTGATTTTCGATCTCCTTGCTCAAAGCACCTCTCGCAAAACTGCTTGGGGAGATTGTTCCTTGGTATGTGACTCCTCCATTGGTCCAATTAGTTTTTGTTCTAGTGCTTTATTCATTGCAAATTTGTGCTGCATAGGTGACCATGTTCTTGAGATTGCATGTCAAATTTATATGGTTCCAAGTAGTTCCAATGCTTTATATAGGCTCTAGGCATTTGTGGGAGTTGTTGCTATCAATTTTATTGAAGTTGGTTCACTTTTATTTGAAATTACTAAGAATTTCAGAAATTTTTCAGAGGGAACAATATGTTTAGGAGGATGTTCCAAGGTGGCCCTTCAAGGAAGCAAGGTCCCAGACTTGCAATATGTGATGCTGACGAGGAACCACCAAGAGATGCTCCTGTGAGGCCCTGTGAATGGCCTTCGAATTTTTTTATGAATCAAGTGGGAATCAAAGAAGAATTTAGCGCATATTTGCGCAACGCCGATCTTGAGGACTTTGAAGCTGACAAATGCCCCCAGTATCATGATCTCACAAGTTCATTTGTGAGGAGGTTTGAGTTTTCATCTTCGCGTAATTCTCCTTCAGTCATGTTTGACCTTTATGACAAACCTTATACCATGGACTTAGAGGATTTCACTTCTGCTTGCAAACTTCCATCTTGGGGTAGTGTCAGGGATCCCCCTAAATCTGAATATCGAGACTTTCTTGCTAGAATAACTGTGGGGGAATCTAGAGATATAACACAAGCCACTTTAGGGAGCATTCACTTTCCTGCTATACACTATTTTGCTCTCTTTATAGGTAGATGCATAAATGCTAAGGATGAAGCATGTCACTTGTGTGTCCCTGGCCTCAGCATTCTCAGAAGTGTTGTGTTAGGAGACCAATCTTATCATATGGGAGCCATCGTAGCTCGTACGTTGCATCAGAATAGACATAACGGAGATTTCTTTGGAGGAATTTATGCAACCCGCTTAGCTAATTTTCTTGAGATAGACATTCGCGAGGGTGATATGGAGTTACCCCCCCCCCCTTCTTATTTAGATTTTGATTCTATGGCATCTCACCAGTTTGTTGAGAGGACTGAACTACATCTCCAGTATCGACTAATCTTTAACAAACGTCATGTAGTCCATATTGCTCTTCCTTCTCCTGCCTTCTTTGATTTTCAGACAAAAGGAAGATATATTATTACCAGAGAGGAGGAAGATGAGTACGAGAGGAGAGCAGAGGCTGCTCGACGCCATGCTACAGCTCAGGCGGCGATAGAAACTGCATCACAGTATGACCTCAGCTTCACCTACGGGTATCCGCCAGGGTATCCCTGGCAATAGACCAACTTAGGCCAAAATCCTAAGCTTGGGGGAGTACGTATTTCCCACCAACATTACATTCATGTTCACACACACTCATTGTTAGATGTCGGTGCTCATACTCTTTCACTGTAATATCCATGCTAGTTTATTTTCTTTTTCCTGCTTTCTTCTTGTATGTTTGATAAGCCTTAAGAAAAACCAAAAAAAATTAGTAGTAGTTTATTTCCTTGTTGTAGTAATTAAAAATAAAACCCAAAAATATTTCCCGTTCTTCTTTTGCTTGTTGGGAGCTTTCCCGTGTAAATAGTTTTTATTTCTTTTCCTTTCTTTGGGGGTCGAGAAGACTATATTGAAATTGCTTAGTGGCTCTTATATGCATGAACGATTATTTTAACTTAGAGCCCATATTACTTGTCTTCTCTCTTGAGTTGAATGCTTGCAGATTCCAGCTTAGTCCAATGCACATGCACTCTTATTATTATACACTTCGTTCGGTCGTGCAAGTGAAAGGCAATAATGATGATATATGATAGACTTATTGGGATGAGAAAAGCTGGTATGAACTCAACCTCTCTTGTTTTTGTAAATATGATGATTCATCGTTTCTGATTCAGCTATTATGAAGTAAACATGTTTGCAATGACATTTAGAGATTATAGTTGCTTGTGCCATGCTTGATTAGCTATGAGTTATAATGGTTTACCTTGCGTGCCAACATGCTATTAGAATGATTATGATGTGGTATGATGGGATGGTATCCTCCTTTAAATGAATTGAGTGACTCGACTTGGCACATGTTCACGCATGTAGTTGAATCAAATCAACATAGCCTTCATGATATTTATGTTCATGGTGGATTATATCCTACTCGTGCTTGTATTCGGTGTAAATTAATTTTAATGCATGTTTACGACTGTTGTCGCTCTCTCAGTTGGTCGCTTCCTAGTCTTTTGCTAGCCTTCACCTGTACTAAGCGGAAATACTGCTTGTGCATCCAAACTCCTTAAACCCCAAAGTTGTTCCATATGAGTCCACTATACCTTCCTATATGCGGTATCTACCTGCCGTTCCAAGTAAATTTGTATGTGCCAAACTCCAAACCTTCAAATGAAATTCTGTTTTGTATGCTCGAGCAGCTCATGTTTCAACTAGGGCTGCCCTTATCTTCCATGTTAGGCGGTTATTCTCAAGAGGAGTGGACTCCGCTCCTCATTCACGAGAAAAATGGCTGGACTTCGGGATGCCCAGTCCCATGCTTTATGCAAACTAAATCAAAATAACTGCAAACAAAACTCCCCCTAGGACCCGTTGAATGTTGGAGGCACTCGTTGTTTCGAGCAAGCCATGGATTGATGCTTGTGGAGGAGGGGGAGTATAAACTTTACCATTCTGTTTGGGAACCGCCTATAATTTGTTTAGCATGGAAGATATCGTCATCTCATAGTTGTTGCGTTGACAGCAAAAGTATGCTGCTCAAAATGTTATTCAATCTCTATTTTAAAACTGAGCTCTGGCACCTCTACAAATCCCTGCTTCCCTCTGCGAAGGGCCTATCTATTTACTTTTATGTTGAGTCATCACCCTTCTTATTAAAAAGCACCCGCTGGAGAGCACACTGTCGTTTGCATTCATTATTATTGGTTTATATTGGGTATGACTTGACTGGATCTCTTTTACCATGAATTACAATGTTTAGTCAGTCCTTGATCTTTAAAGGTGCTCTGCATTTATGTTTTGCGGTCTCAGAAAGGGCTAGCGAGATACCATTTTGTTATTTCATGTTATGATTATTTTGAGAAAGTGTTGTCATCCGAATTTTGCTATTATGGCTCGCTAGCTGATTGTGCTATTGACATGAGTAATTGTTAGACCCTCGTGCTATTGTGAGTATGGTTAGTTCATAATAATTGCTGAAACTTGAATGCTGGCTTTTCATGTTTACAAACAACAAGAGCAAACAGAGTTTGTAAAAGTTTTTCTTTTTCTCTTTCAGTTTATCAACTGAATTGCTTGAGGACAAGCAAGGGTTTAAGCTTGGGGGAGTTGATACGTCTGCGTCGTATCTACTTTTCCAAACACTTTTGCCCTTGTTTTGGACTCTAACTTGTATGATTTGAATGGAACTAACCCTGATTGACGTTGTTTTTAGCAGAATTGCCATGGTGTTGTTTTATGTGCAGAAAATAAAAGTTCTCGGAATGACCTGAAACTCCACGGAACACCTTAGAAAAATAATAAAAAATCCTTGCCAAAGATGAAGACCAGGGGGGCCACACCCTGTCCACGAGGGTGGGGGGCACCCCCCTGGGCGCGCCACCCTACCTCGTGGGCCCCCTGGCGGCCCTCCGACGCCAACTCCAACTCTATATATTGGCTTTTGGGGAGAAAAAAATAAGAGAGAAGAAATCATCGCGTTTTACGATACGGAGCCGCCGCCAAGCCCTAATCTCTCTTGGGAGGGCTGATCTGGAGTCCGTTCGGGGCTCCGGAGAGGGGGATACGTCGCCATCATCATCATCAACCATCCTCCATCACCAATTTCATGATGCTCACCGCCGTGCGTGAGTAATTCCATCGTAGGCTTGCTGGACGGTGATGGGTTGGATGAGATTTATCATGTAATCGAGTTAGTTTTGTTAGGGTTTGATCCCTAGTATCCATTATGTTCTGAGATTGATGTTGCTATGACTTTGCTATGCTTAATGCTTGTCACTAGGGCCCAAGTGCCATGATTTCAGATCTGAACCTATTGTGTTTTCATGAATATATGTGTTTTCTTGATCCTATCTTGCAAGTCTATAGTCACCTACTATGTGTTATGATCCGGCAACCCCGAAGTGACAATAATCGGGACTACTCCCGGTGATGACCATAGTTTGAGGAGTTCATGTATTCACTATGTGCTAATGCTTTGTTTTGGTTCTCTATTAAAAGGAGGCCTTAATATCCCTTAGTTTCCAATAGGACCCCGCTGCCACGGGAGGGTAGGACAAAAGATGTCATGCAAGTTCTTTTCCATAAGCACGTATGACTATATACGAAATACATGCCTACATTACATTGATGAACTGGAGCTAGTTCTGTGTCACCCTATGTTATGATTGTTACATGACGAACCGCATCCGGCACAATTATCCATCGCTTAATCCGGTGCCTACAAGTTTTCCATATACTGGTTCTCGCTTATTTACTTTTCCGTTGCTACTGTTACAATCACTACAAAATACCAAAAACATTACTTTTGTTGTCTTTACTTTTGCTACCGTTACCAGTACTATCATATTACTTTACTACTAAACACTTTGCTGAAGATACTAAGTTTCCAGGTGTGGTTGAATTGACAACTCAGCTGCTAATACTTGAGAATATTCTTTGGCTCCCCTTGTGTCGAATCAATAAATTTGGGTTGAATACTCTACCCTCGAAAACAGTTGCGATCCCCTAGACTTGTGGGTTATCAGCATGCATGGCCATCGAAGCATCCACTCCATACCATCCATCAACGATGTCACATGGAGTGCAAGAGGACCGAATCGACTAATCAGTATCAGCCACGTGGGCCATGGCACTTTGGGCTGCCCCAAGTATCCTCACGCGCCAATTCTCAAGAATGCCTGCGGCTTGGCCTGCCAACCGACCCGTGGACAATTTCCTTCGACCAGCAGTCCGGATGGAACACGTCAACGTACTCTTTCGGCGCCGACTCTTAATAAATAGACATCATCTATTAGGGTTTAGACTCGGGTTTTGTTTAGAGAAGTTTAGCTATTGCTACTTTTATTTGTCTTTGCTCGTAGCGGCTAGTGCGACCGTCAGACATCTATCGGAACCCCAACTTGTGAGATTTATTCATCTAGCATATCCGCAATTTCAGATTGCTTGGCTACTATTTTCTTGCATGTTGTTCGATTTGCTTGCATGAAAAATCCTTCGTGAATAAGTCGATCGCGCTGTTGGCTCGGTCGATAACGCCGTGGAGTTGGTTCAGCGATTGCCGTGGATATCAGTTGTGTACGGTTCTCCCTGTACGGTTGGTAGCCGGATCGTGAGGGTCAAGTCCCACCCAAAATCGTAGTTATCTCTCTCTCATCGAAAGATCGGGCCCCAGTTCACATCATTGGTTGATATGAGTAGTTTATCATTCCTATTAAGCCATGCTCTCACATAGGGAAATGTCATGTGGTGTTTACGGAGTCCTGATAGCTTGCTACAGTCCGGTTACACTCCCTGCTGACCGACATGTGCAATGGTTGGGTCATGTATGCCTGTCCCTGTAAGTTTGTGCCACCTTGGGTTTACGACTAGTCTACAGATGCTAGCGACACAATCATATACGTGAGCCAAAAGACGCAAACCATCCCGACCCAGGTAAAGGTGGCAGCTGTAGGTTACCGCGCGTGAGGCCACAAAGTGATATAATGTGTTACCTGCTAGACCGGTGTGACTTAGGATCAGGGTCCTGACTGTGCCATGGCAGGCATGTAGGGCGTCGGTGTTGCAAGGTGGGCGGCCGCCGCTCACCACCGGTGCCGCAACATGTGTCGTGTTGCAATAGGTGGAGTTGCGAGGAGCCGTTGTTGGTCCACGTCACGCAAGCCGAGATGACCTCAATACGCTCCATGTTGAAATGGATGACCGCAATATTGTCCGTGTTGTGATGATCCCATGATCGACACATGGTGTGAAACAAAAGGTTTGGCGGTGAGTGCAAGAGAGCTCATGTTGCAAAGCGTTGAGTGCAACATGAGCATTGTTGCAAAGGCTGCCGCACCTCAACGGCTCACTAGAGAGAGATCGGACAATTGTCCCGCGCTACATCCAACGAGTAGTCGGTCTTCTAGAATTATCACACGATCGACACGTAGCATCTATTTGTTTTGAAAATGGGTTCCTAAAAATAATGAAATTGAGAGTTATTGGTTAAATAAACACCCATCCTCTCGTTTGCCTCCTAGTTTCTTTTTTACTTCATGTATAAAGATTTGTCTGAAGTCAAACTACACAGAGTTTGATCAAATTTATATTAAAAAAGTATCAACATCTAGAATACTACATTGTCAATGTTGATATTTTTTCCTATATAAAGTCCGTCATACTTTACGAAGTTTGACTTCTGACAAATTTTATAAACGGACAACAAAAACGGAGGAAGTACCATAGAATCCCTAACTCTAGCTAAAATAACCGGATGTAATAACTGGTGAAAAGTCGCGAGGAGGTCAACCCCAGCGAACGCCTTCCCCGCCATTGGACGTATCTTGGGGCAAGGCTGATCAACTTGAGCCGTTCGCTGTTTCTCTGTTCTTGGTGAACATCTTCTTTTTTGTTTTCTCAAAAAAGTGCAGGACCAAGGCGCACGAGGATGGGTTCGAACTCGCGACATCCTGCGTACGAGGCAAGGGCACTTACCTCGACTAAAGTTGAGGGTTGTTAACACCTGCGCTTAAGCTACGAAAATTTTATTTTTTGTTTTAAATTTGGTTATTCATTTGAATTGTTTTTCCGGAAATAAGGATTTTTTTCATTTTTTGAAGAAAAAAATCTGCTTTAAAGAGTTTTTTCCTAAACTTGGCATGTGCATTTTTTTATTATGGGGTAGCACGATTTTTTTTATTTTTAACCATGCCATTTTTTTCTTCCAAAATCTGGCAAGTTTTAGGTCTTTTTGTAAGGGCGACGCTACGCGTCGGCCGATGGATAATTAGAAAATATCCATTGGATGAGCACGCTAATGGCCGTGTGATCTACGGCGTAGGCAGCCACCCCTTTGTAGCAAAAGTAGTGTTGCAGAAGGCCTTCTACAATAAGATGCTTGTTGCAATCACATCAAAGCATTTATTTTTCTTCTGAAAAATCTTTGCACAACAAAGGTATGTTGCAGAAATATTTGCAACACACGATGTGTTGCTGGAAAATGTTCTGGACCGTTTTCTATCGAATTTTGTAACAAAGCTCATGTTACGGAAAACTTTTTGCAACATCAGACATGTTGCAGAGAACAAATCTAGTAGTGGTTGCGTGCTTGGCGGCAGACGGAGCAACACGGGGGCGACAACTCGACCGGGAGTTCGGTCTCTTTGGTTGCACGCTAGTAACATCGTGTAGCTCGCCAGAGAAGCTCGTCGGCGGCGAGCACATGTGGCATTAGTTAGAGCAGTGCGGGGAGGCAACGACTCGAGGGGAGCTCAGGGCAGTCGGAGCAGCGTGGGAAGGCGGTGACCCAACGGGAGCTCAGGGCAGTCGGAGCAGCACGAGGGAGGCGGTGACTCGACAGGACATCAGGGTTAGTCGAAGCAGTGAGAGGAGGCGGCGACTCGACTGGAGTTCGGGAGGAACAAGAGAAGGCGAGTTCTCTCAAGATCCAGATCCTGCAACAGAGCCGTTGTTGCGATGAGAGAGATTGCAACAACAATCCAGTTGCGGAAACTAGTGGTGGTGGCCATGTGGCACATGGCGTGTAGAGAAGGCGGCGGACACGGAGCTGTGATCCGCAGAGTGATTTATAGTGTTTTCCTTTTTTGTAATGCCCCATTGAATGTTTTGGGGGGAATTTATCACTTATTCATGGCAATTTTCGAATTTTTTTTTTACATTCTCACATGGCAATTTATTATAAAGAGCATGGAATTTTTATAATTAATGACATGAAATTTTATTGTTAATAGGATAGAAATTATTATTATTATTTAGATAGAATGACATTTTTATTATTAAGAAGGGGCATTTTTGTTTTTTACAAATAAAAAATGTGTTTGGTCCATGGCAAATTTATTGGACTTATCCCAAAAATATTTTTATAAAGTATAGCATGGCATTTTCTATAAAATAGAGCATGCCAGTTGTAAACTATATTTTTCCTTTTTTGCGGAAAAACTAACGCCCACACGTGTGGGCGTTTGCACATCGCCCACACGCCTCCATCACCACTCATTTTGCCAGAATTGAATAAATGACATCAACAGATTTTTTTTTTTGTTTTCGGCTTAAGAATGTTTTATCTTCTAATAAAAAAAGCGAATTCAAAATCCGTCTCGATGAGATCTTCAAAACTAGACCCATGTTGATATGTTTCGACGATTTTTTTTTTGCCCAAAAATTGCCATGATGTTTACACTATAGTTGCCATAATGCTTAAACTAAAGTTGCTATGTGGCAATTTTAGTTTGTAGAACATGGCAATTTTAGTTTTTTTATGATGGCAATTCCAGTACTTTGACCATGAAAATATTTTTTTTGTATGAACCATGATAATTTTAAGTGCATGTATCATGACAATTTTAGTTTATGGTGCATGACAAGTCTATTTTCTTAATTCCCCATTTTATAATATCTTAAAATTTACTTTTAAATGTAAAAGAAAATAGCTGAAACATATCATGGCAACTTCAGTGTAAATATTATGGCAATTCATGTGTAATAGACATGACAACTTTTAACAAAAAAAAAATTCGCCGAAATATATCGATATGAGATCTAGTTTCGAAGATCTCGTCGCGAGGGATTTAATGGTGAAAACGGATCTTCAATCGGATTTTTCATTTAAGAGATAAAATATTTTAAAAACTGAAAAGCCAAAAAGATTTCCACATGCATGTATGCGGTGACATAGCGTAGTCTGTGTGTTATATGGCGTGTGAGAGGATTTGGCTCCCACCACACGTGTGGGCGTTAGCATTGTCCTTTTTCTGAGGGGTAAAACTATATTTTTCCCGTATGAGTTTTTTCCCATTATTTGTTAATGGCGATTTTTTTTTTTTGGAAAAGCTGCTATTTGGGCCTAGACCATTTTTTTCCTACGTGCTCCACAATGGGCCAGGATCGACCCCTTGGCGGGTCCATGGGAGCTCTTCTGGCGATCGATCGCCAAGGGTCCCAAAAAAATTCCCTAGCTGCCGAAGAAAAAGAGCGCAGAGGCGGTGAAGAAGAGAGAGAAGAGTGCACGCCGCCCTTGTGTGATGGATCCGCTAAGAACTGGCAACTGATCCGAGCTGGAGCCGATCATAGGGCTCCTATCCGGATCCGGAGTGCTGATCATGGGGACGTTCGACTTCGACTAGGAATCAACCGTGAGGCGGATAGGAAAGACGGTCACAAGATTGCGGCCCTCCGCTGGAAAGTCGAGGTTGCTCCAGGATATAAAGATCCAAGAGAAAGAAGTGTGCACGTTGCCCTTGTGTGATGGAGCCGATAAGAAGTGGCGACGGATCCGGCGAGCTCATCGGGATCGGATCCGGGAAGCGCAAGGGCATCGTATCAGGGAAGCGCACGGGCATCTCCTCAGAAACGCTGAATTTACTCCTCAGAGAGGCGTTGAAAACCAGGGTAAAGAATCAGATATCGAGCCGGTTGAGGAATATCGACGACCAAGGCGAGCGGATCCAGGCGCTGCGGGAGTTTCAGACGTGGATCATGCATCAGCATCAAGAGTCGAGCATAGACGCACCGATGCAGACCGAGAAGAGCGAGGGAATCGAAGATCTGGGCACTCTGGTCGACACTCTCGCCGGAGAGATATCGAGTTCGATGGTGGTGAAATTTGTGAAACAGGAAGACAATCCTGTTTGCGCATTAGATTCGTGCTCCGAGGAGATCCGTGATCTGTGGGAAAACTTCCCAAGATACGAGCATGATCTCGCCCTTCTCTCCAAAGTGCAATCAATCTCTGCGAGTATCGATATGCTTCGGAGGCTGGAACCGGAGCTTGACAGAGAACTGAGATCGATGGAGGTGAAGGCTGAGGAGGAGGAGATCAGCAGGGATGATCTTGGTTGCAAACTGAGATCGATGGAACTGAAGGTTGATGAGGAGGAGGTGAGCAAGGATGAAGAAGCAAAATCTGAATCAATAGCAGTCGGGATGGTGGTCGAGGGATTGGATGCCTACCGTAGCTGCTGGGAGTCGTTATGGCGCCCTGCGAGGAGTTTTGAGGACATGAGTAAGTAAACAACTGTACACATGCTTTTCACTATGATCGTGTTTACAGTTAGTTTGTTTTTCTACTTGCTCCAACTGCACTTTTCACTATGCAAGCAGACCTAATTACATCCATTCTGTAACCTTTGAACCCTTTGTTCAATAACTAGAAACCTGGGCGGACCATGTTTGCATTGCATTGAAACAAATATTTGATCTGTATTCAATTGACTCGATCTAACAGAGAATATGTTATTTTTTCTACCTTTCAAAATTCGTAATAACATAGAAACTGGCTACTGTAAACTCAACATATTTAGCCTTACAATAAATGAAATAGCAAAAAGATCCATGTACATACAGAAAAGTCTGAAGAGGGTTGACTGAAATAAGTTTATAGGGACACGACATATTGTTGTGCAAATTATTGTTGAGGTAGCAAAATTAGAATGAGCTGCACAGGTTTCCTGCATCACATCAAAACAGGCGCCGCATTACTGGACCTTCACTGTGTTTGTTCATCATCCACGACCTCCAAAAACCACACGCGGACAGGCCCTGCTGGGGCACTTCACACACACACTCCTAGGCCCGCCACCAAAACCTGTTATTGCGAACTTTAGGGACGTTTTGTCTAGCGATGTTTATGGAAAATTACCTGTGAAACCATGATCTTACTGAAGATCCAGTTATTAGTTCATCCTTCTACAGCACGCTCACACATGACAGTAGGACTAAATTCAGTCATCGGCTCCTAGGGAGCCACCATCCAATGGGAATAAAGAGCAATGGAAGATTGGTGATTACACAGAACGACATTTATGAAAAAAAAGCAGAATTTCCTAGCAACAGTACATACAAACTCAAGAAAACAGTATACACCCGTGAGAAGAAAACAGACTACACAGTTGATAAATGATAGCTGAAGTTGTATCAGAGTGACTAATACAAAGATCAAAAAGAGGCAAGAAAAAGAGAAACAAAATACGTGAACCAGGTTGCTCCCGCAAATAACATCCATCTGTGATAGGATCCAAAAAGATATGGATCATTCAGCTGAACCCTACATCAACCTTTCAAATCACATTGGATCATCAATGTAAGCATACATCAGAGCGGATGAAGTAGAATAGCAACTGAATCTCAGCATATAATTTTGCATAACTGCAATAACATTGGCACTGTAGTTAAACATTGAGTTGATTGCCTCATTTGTGAATTTGAAGGAAAAAGAGAAGGCTCTCAATCGATTTCACAGATAGTGTTTCGGAAATACAGAAAGGTCGGCATACCAATCTGAGTGTACATTATGTACTGTTCTGTTACAATGCGATACTTTCCTTATTATGAAGGAACAGAAAATCAAAACAAAAACAACCCACCCTGTGGTTGCCCATACATTATTTTCTGAGCATGTGGGTGTCAGTCTACTTGTTGTTCATGGATTATATAGATTAAAGTGTCTGTTTCATTGTCTAACTATAGCTGAAACTTGAGAAGGTCACTAGTTTACATTTGGTAGAAGTAATCAAAGATTTTGAAATGTGTATTTTCCTAGCTGAAAAGTAATGTTGGCATGAGAACTTGTAAATAGCATTGTAGATTGCAAAGCTACCCATGTGAGTACTTAAATAAGGTGATGATATAGGACAAATGCCGGGAAAATAGTACTTGATACTTATACAGAATTTGTAGACTTACTAAAAGCTCTACCTTCTACATAGGCAACACAAGTTTAATTAGTTTTTATAAATTATATTAAGTCTTATTCTTTCTTAAGCCTTATTCTACTTGCTCCCATTACACTTTTCACTATGCAAGCAACATAGTTCCATTCATTACTTAACATTTGTTCTTTAATTAGGGGAGGGATTTTCCTTTATATGTAACCCAAACTGGTTCAGGGGACCTCATGCTCAGTTTGTAGTGTTTAATTTCTAACTAACACTTCATTGGCATGCAGCGTTAGCGAGTTCCATGCTCTTTACTCACTGCACACCAGGCCGTATGCCAACAAATGCCATCGTTGGGAGCACCTTGCAAATCTACTCAGTTAAGGTTGCAGAAATACACGGCTTTGAGAGCCCCCTGAAGGTGTACGGTGTGGTTGCTGCCCGAGACACAGTGGACAGCAGTCGTAACCCAATCTTCCTTCGTCCAAGAAATGGCTGTCAAATCCTCAATTTGCAGGTATGTATGGTTATTCAACTATTTCTCTTGACATCTTTATTGTTGTTGATTAGTTCATGACAACTGATGATGCTTGCAGGATCCCTTTCTACACTTAACTGGCCCATGTCGTGCAATTGTGTCTATGAACCCTGTTGACATTGAGATAGAGCTGAAACTAAAGGGCGCAACCAAGTCCGAGGACAGGATATTGATCAGCAAAGTCTACCACCACAATGGTGAAAGTTTAGGTACCTATCTCGTCAGCGACATGCATTGTGGGATAGAATTATGCTTTCAGCAACTTAAGCAGTCCATTCAGGCCACAATCTCGCGTGTTCGGATTGTTGAAAGGGACTCAGCGCCTTTTCCACATGGTGGGTGGTGGCCGAGTTGCATGCTTCTCGCTGCCTCACGAGCAATCCGAAGAAATTGTGATGCTTGACACAAAAGGTGGAAAAATGCCAATGGGAAAACACCGTTGTTTTGAGCTGTCCAGAAAGGTTGTCTCTGTAGAATTAGAAGGGAAGCTCAAAGTTATGATTCAAGCATATGCACCATCTGATGAAATTACTGGCGGTCATGTCCTCTTCACACCACAAAAGTGCGGCGCAACTAAAGGTATCTGTCATCTTGGTGAAACTGCGGTGGAGGTTACCGTTGCTTGGTCCCTCCTCCCCTCGCCGAAAGAGAGCTTACCTTGTCCATTGCCTGTAGACAGGATTTGTTAAGAGATGGCTATGTTTTCCATGATTATGTGTGCACTTTGACTTGTGCATTTAGTCTTTTGTGTGGAAAGTTGGTGCTTCGATGGTGTACTATTTATTTGTGAAAATTAAGATATTGTATGCAGGCATCAACGTCTTCATCAACTACACATCCATCCTGTCTTGCGTGAAAAGCAAACCAATTCGTGTCAAAAGCAAAGTATTCATATAGCACACATAAAACAAACGCGGTCTGAAATTGTTAGGGGAGTTGGTGACTATCTGTCTGTGGTACGTACGTCCTACCCTCACGGTCTTTGCCGAGAAGCTGCAACTCGACCACCTTGAGCTTGACTTCATCTTCGAGCTCGCAGATCGCCACACGGGAAGTACACTACGCTTGACACAAACCTTCCCCGGGCCCGTGTCGCCCGCTGTCGTGTTTTACGTCATTCCGGTAAGCCAGTTCTTCCGTCCCCAGTCTCTCCGGACGTTGCTGGTGACACGTCGATGAGACGAGCCCTGCCATGGTTTGGGGTTCAAATTGCGTAATGTCGCCATGGTGTGGGTCCGCGTCGGGATGGCCAGGGATCTCACTAAGTGTTAAGTATGCCTTAAGAGCATCTGCAGCTGGGCGTCTCAAACCCGCATCATACGCCCGGGCGGGCCGCCCAGTTGCAAAATTTGATCCAAACGGGCGCCTCAAACGGCCCTCGAATGCTCGGGCTGACCGGTACCCGTCATATCCAGCCCAAATATGGGGTGGTTACACTACCGGACTCGCGGGCTATGCCTACGGCCAAGGGCCGTCGGCATAGGTCCTATGCCGACGGCATAGATCTATGCCTACGGCTGCCGTCGGCATAGCTCCGTCGGTGTAGATCATGTCAGTGTAGATGTGTCAGACCGTCGGCGTAGTATAGCCGTCGGCATAGGTGCGTATACCGACGGCCGTGGGGCAGCCGTCGGCATAGTTTAGCCGTCGGCGTTGTTTTCCGTCTGACGGCAACGGACGGCGCCGTCAAAACCGCTGGCGACTGGGGAGACGACACGTGGGAAAGGTATGCCGACGGCTTGGTCGTCGGCATACCTTTGCCACATGTCGTCTCCTGGCTTGGCCTAGCGGCAGGGCTATGCCTACGGCAAAGCCGTCGGCATACATGGAAATCTATGCCGACGGCTTTGCCGTAGGCATAGCTCTGCCACGTGGCGCCTCCTGGTGGCTCCTGAGCATATATATGCCGACGGCTTTGCCGTAGGCATAGTTTTTTCCCCCTGTTTTCTCTTTTTCAATTCATTTGACAGCATTTCAAAGCAGAATAATATGAAATATGACAGTTCATCATCATCATTTAAATATCGTCAAGTTCATCATCTAAAGATCATCACCGGCGAAAGTTCACGAACATAAAGTAGTGCAAGACATGAAACATCATAAAAGTTGAAACATGAAAGGCATGGCACAATGGCCGCATACACGGAATCATCATCGACATCAAGCACCACCGAGTCCACCTTCGCCAAAACCACCACCACCACCGAGTCCACCTCCACCATCAAGCACCACCAAGTCCACTCTAGCATTAACATTATCCTTTGTCTTATCAGGAATGTTGAGGATCGTGTGAAAAAGGGACTCTGCGACATTCTTTTCGGTGTACATCACGTCAATGTTGTATGGAAGTTTGAGGTCCTTAAAATAGGGAAGCTGCGTGAAGGGGGTAATGTGAGTCCAGTTGTGCGTCTCACCATATCCTTCAAAACAGTTTTTCCCTTTACCTTTTCCTTTGCCCTCGTCTTCGCCTATGGCTTTGCCTTTGCCTTTGCCTTTCCCTTCACCGACAGGCTTAAGAGCTTTCAGCTGAGCAAGCACATCCGCACCAGAAAACGTTGGAATCTCGTTTACTTCATGGACAACTTTGCCTTTTGTGAAGTTCTTCTTGTCTTCCCTATCAGGATGGTCTGGAGGGAGGAACTGTCGATGCAGGTCAAAGGCAACATACTTGCCACCCTTCTTCAGCCAAATGAAAAACAAGGCCTGCATGCACACTGGGCAAGGCATCTTTCCCCTTGTACACCATCCGCAGAACAGGGCATAGCCGGGAAAGTCATGCATGCAATACTGTAGCCAAACTTTCATCAAGAAATTTTTCGGCAGATGCTGGTCGTATGTCAACCTCGGGAAGTACCAAGAATGGTGCAAATCATCCACCAACGGCTGCATAAACACACTCAAATTCTTCCCCGGATATTCAGGCCCCGGAATTATAAGCGACAGGAACATGGTCTTGCATTGCATTATGGCGCCGGGAGGGAGATTGAGCGGAATAACAAATACGGGCCAGAAGCTGTATGGATTAGACGACATACCATATGGATTGAACCCATCACCTGTTATAGCAATTCTGACATTCCCAGCCTCGGCTGCTTCCTCCGGGTACTCTATATCGAATGACTTCCATGCTTCACCTTCTGATGGATGTACAATTTTTTTGGATTGTACCTTTTCCCTTCCTTGTGCCACTTCATCATTTTGGCAGACTCCTCGGTGATGAAAAGGTGCTACAGTCTTTTTATAAAATCAAGATACCGAAGAACCTTCACAGGGATTTTTAGCTGCTGCTTCTGACCATGCTTATCGACCACCTCAATATACCGAGAGGAACCGCACTTCCTACAGTAGTTGTCATCCGCATACTCATGCATAAACAAAAGGCAATTCTTTGGACAAACATGTATTTTCTCATAGTCCATGGAGAGCACCTTCATGATTTTCTTCGTACCGTACATGGTTTTCGGCAGTTCATGGCCCTCAGGCAGGCTGTTAGCCCATACTCCCAAAAATGCTTCGAAGCAACCTCGGCTACAGCCGTACTCAGCCTTGACTGCCATCAGTTGTGAGATGGCATCCAACACAGACAGCTTGGCACCCTCATAGAGAGGTTTCTTTGACGAGGCCAAGATTTCCAGGAAGGCCTTTGCGGTTTCCTCCGGCTCCTCCGGTTCATTTTCTGAATGTGACAGAGGTGTCGGCTGTGCAACAAAGACATCATCTAGCATGTCTCTAACCCCATCGTCCTCATAACCAGCGATGTTTTGTCGTATCACATCCTCTCTACCACGGTCCCGCCGAGCAAAGTTTATCGACATATTAAAGTTGGGCATAAATCCATTCGTGCGAAGGTGCTTAGTCATCTCACTCTTATCTCTGTGGATACGTCTCTTACATTTGGCACACGGGCATTCTGGCACCATCCTCATTGGACTATGGAATATCTCTTTCAAAAACACATCAGTTTTCTTGATCCACTCTGTTGTTACTTGATTCCGACGGAAAAACCCACTATACATCCACTGATTATCTGTCATCTCTGCTTTATTGGAAGCCACACAACAAAATTAAGGATTCATTTAAATTACCCACATCAATATTTTATTTTTTACAAGGTTGACGAGAAACGACATTTAATCCACCTACATCTCTAATAGGTGAAGATGGGTCCTAATCCCACCCGAGAATGTGTAGATTGAGTACGGTCCATGCTCTACCCCATTCCGAGACAAAATTTCAGCAGCACCTCCCCGCTGTTCTCCAAATACACGTCTCGGCAAAATGCCGAGAGAATTTGCATCCGGAGAACAATAGGGAGGCGCCGCCGAAATCCTGTCTCTGAACGGGGTAGAGCATGAACAACGTTTCCCAATCTACACATCCTCGGGTTGTCCGTGGAAAGCGTTGGACAATCCGAAAGAGCTGCGGTGATAAATATGCAATTGAATGCATATTTATCGATGCAACCCTTTCGGACGGGAGACCTAGGTTACGCGACTTGATGTGAAAATTCAATCTAGTTAAAAGAGGCTAGGAGTTGAAGGTGGATTCGTAGCTCACCCTCCAGTGTAGAGGAAGTAGTCTAGCAGCGGCAGGATCACGGACCAAACCGAGACGACGAAGGCTCCAGTGAGATGAAATACCACAAAGCCTGTAAATTTTACCGAGTCAAAAATTTGAGGGCATCACATCACATAAAGCATTGACACTTCAAACTATGAAAAAAATCATATTGCTGATGACATCTAGTCAAGGTTTTAGATCATCATGATACTTCAAATCCTAATTTTCATGAAGTGTCAAATTTTGTTCTTCAATTTGTTTTAGCAAGATCATCATGATAAAATAACTACTCATCAGATACCAATTTTGTCAACATCACAAAATGAAACTATAGCTATTTGACAACATCTCAAATATACCAATTTTGTTCTTCGAATTTTTTTAGTGCATCTCACATAGCTATTTGACAACATCACCAACTTGACCAAAGCAATAACTAACCAATATACATCAATCCATCCATTCATCCATACAACATGCATCTATCACATATATAATAAGCAGTAAAAATTGCAAAGAAATGAAGAAAAAAAGCTCACCGGGGCGGCCGCGGACAGTGAGGCAGTGGCGGCCGGTGCAGCGGGCGAGCAGGGGGCGGCAGTGGAGGGCAGGGCTGGCTGGGGACGGGAGCGTCGGGCCAGGGACGGGAGCGTCGGGCGCACGGGCCGGCAGGAGCCGCGGCCAGCGCGCGGTCGGTGGGAGGCCGGGGCAGTGGCGAGGTCGGGAGAACTGTGGGGCAACGACGGCGACTTCGGGTGTGGATGCGGGAGCGGCGACGCGGGTGTGGAGGCGGGGGAGGGCGGCGGCAGGGGTGGGGTGTGCGGCGAGGGGGCGGGGTGGAGTGGGCGGGGTGGAGTTGTTGGAAATATGCCCTAGAGGCAATAATAAATTAGTTATTATTATTATATTTCCTTGTTCATGATAATCGTTTATTATCCATGCTATAATTGTATTGATAGGAAAATCAGATACATGTGTGGATACATAGACAACACCATATCCCTAGTAAGCCTCTAGTTGACTAGCTCGTTGATCAATAGATGGTTACGGTTTCCTGACCATGGACATTGGATGTCGTTGATAACGGGATCACATCATTAGGAGAATGATGTGATGGACAAGACCCAATCCTAAGCCTAGCATGGAGATCGTGTAGTTCGTATGCTAAAGCTTTTCTAATGTCAAGTATCTTTTCCTTAGACCATGAGATTGTGCAACTCCCGGATACCGTAGGAATGCTTTGGGTGTACCAAACGTCACAACGTAACTAGGTGGCTATAAAGGTGCACTACAGGTATCTCCGAAAGTGTCTGTTGGGTTGGCACGAACCGAGACTGGGATTTGTCACTCCGTGTGACGGAGAGGTATCTCTGGGCCCACTCGGTAGGACATCATCATAATGTGCACAATGTGATCAAAGAGTTGATCGCAGGATGATGTGTTACGGAACGAGTAAAGAGACTTGCCGGTAACGAGATTGAACAAGGTATCGGCATACCGACGATCGAATCTCGGGCAAGTACTATACCGCTAGACAAAGATCGTGTAGTTCGTATGCTAAAGCTTTTCTAATGTCAAGTATCATTTCCTTAGACCATGAGATTGTGCAACTCCCGGATGCCATAGGAATGCTTTGGGTGTACCAAACATCACAACATAACTAGGTGGCTATAAAGGTGCACTACGGGTATCTCTGAAAGTGTCTGTTGGGTTGGCACGAATCGAGACTGGGATTTGTCACTCCGTGTGACGGAGAGGTATCTCTGGGCCCACTCGGTAGGACATCATCATAATGTGCACAATGTGACCAAGGGGTTGATCACGGGATGATGTGTTACGGAACGAGTAAAGAGACTTGCCGGTAACGAGATTGAACAAGGTATCAGGATACCGACGATCGAATCTCAGGCAAGTACCATACCGCTAGACAAAGGGAATTGAATACGGGATTGATTGAATCCTCGACATCGTGGTTCATCCGATGAGATCATCGTGGAACATGTGGGAGCCTACATGGGTATCCAGATCCCGCTGTTGGTTATTGGCCGGAGAGTTGTCTCGGTCATGTCTACGTGTCTCCCGAACCCGTAGGGTCTACACACTTAAGGTTCGATGATGCTAGGGTTATAGGGAATGTTTGTATGTGGTTACCGAATGTTGTTCGGAGTCCCGGATGAGATCCCGGACGTCACGAGGAGTTCCAGAATGGTCCGGAGGTAAAGATTTATATATGGGAAGTCCTGTTTTGGTCACCGAAAAAGTTTCGGGTGCTATCGGTAACGTACCGGGACCACCGGGAGGGTCCCGGGGGTCCAGCAAGTGGGGCCACCGGCCCCCGAGGGCAGCATGGGCCAATTGTGGGAGGGGACCAGCCCCAGGTGGGCTGGTGCGCCCCCCCAACAGGGCACAAGGCACCTAGGGTTTGGGGAGGGGGCGCCTCCACCTTACTTGGGGGGCAAGTTTCCCTTCTCCCCCTCTTGGCCGCACCCTAGATGGGATCTAGGGGCTGCCGCACCCCTTGGGGGTAGGAACCCTAGAGGGGGAGCAGCCCCCTCCCTCTCCCCTATATATAGATGAGGTCTTTGGGGCTGCCAACACATGATTCGATCTCCCTCTTGGCGCAGCCCTACCTCTCTTCCTCCTCCTCTCTCGCAGTGCTTGGCGAAGCCCTGCTCGAGTGCCACACTCCACCACCACCACGCCATCGTGCTGCTGCTGGACGGAGTCTTCCCCAACCTCTCCCTCTCTCCTTGCTGGATCAAGGCATGGGAGACGTCACCGGGCTGCATGTGTGTTGAACGTAGAGGTGTCGTCTGTTCGGCACTAAGATCATCGGTGATTTGGATCACGGCGAGTACGACTCCATCAACCCCATTCACTTGAACGCTTCTGCTTAGCGATCTACAAGGGTATGTAGATGCACTCTCCTTCCCCTCGTTGCTAGATTACTCCATAGATTGATCATGGTGATGCGTAGAATTTTTTTGATTTCTGCTACGTTCCCCAACAGTGGCATCATGAGCTAGGTCTATGCGTAGTTTCTATGCACGAGTAGAACACAAGTTGTTGTGGGCGTTGATTTTGTTCAATATGCTTACCATTACTAGTCCAATTTTGTTTCGACGGTATTGTGGGATGAAGCGGCCCGAACCGACCTTACACGTACACTTACATGAGACAGGTTCCACCGACTGACATGCACTTGTTGCATAAGGTGGCTAGTGGGTGCCAGTCTCTCCCACTTTAGTCGCATCAGATTCGATGAAAAGGGTCCTTATGAAGGGTAAATAGCAATTGACATATCACGTTGTGGTTTTGCGTAGATAAGAAACGTTCTTGCTAGAAACCCATAGCAGCCACGTAAAACATGCAAACAACAATTAGAGGACGTCTAACTTGTTTTTGCAGGGTATGCTATGTGATGCGATATGGACAAAAGAATGTGATGAATGATATGTGATGTATGAGATTGATCATGTTCTTGTAATAGGAATCATGACTTGCATGTCGATGAGTATGACAACCGGCAGGAGCCATAGGAGTTGTCTTAATTTATTGTATGACCTGCGTGTCATTGAACAACGCCATGTAATTACTTTACTTTATTGCTAAGACGTTAGCCATAGTAGTAGAAGTAATAGTTGGCGAGACAACTTCATGGAGACACGATGATGGAGAGCATGATGATGGAGATCATGGTATCATGCCGGTGAGGATGATGATCATGGAGCCCCGAAGATGGAGATCAAAAGGAGCAAAATGATATTGGCCATATCATGTCACTTTTTGATTGCATGTGATGTTTATCATGTTTATGCATCTTATTTGCTTAGAACGACGATAGTAAATAAGATGACCCCTCATTAAAATTTCAAGAAAGTGTTCCCCCTAACTGTGCACTGTTGCGAAAGTTCGTTGTTTCGAAGCACCACATGATGATCGGGTGTGATAGATTCTAACGTTCACATACAACGGGTGTAAGCCAGATTTACACACTCAAAACACTTAGGTTGAATTGACGAGCCTAGCATGTACAGACATGGCCTCGAAACACAAGAGACCGAAAGGTCGAGCATGAGTCGTATGGTAGATACGATCAACATGAAGATGTTCACCGATGATAACTAGTCCGTCTCACGTGATGATAGGACACGGCCTAGTTGACTCGGATCATGTAATCACTTAGATGACTAGAGGGATGTCTATCTGAGTGGGAGTTCATAAGATGAATTTAATTATCCCGAACATAGTCAAAAGTTTTTTTGCAAATTATGTCGTAGCTCGTGTTTTAGTTCTACTGTTTTAGATATGTTCCTAGAGAAAATTTAGTTGAAAGTTGATAGTAGAAATTATGCGGACTAGGTCCATAAACTGAGGATTGTCCTCGTTGCTACGCAGAAGGCTTATGTCCTTAATGCACCACTCGGTGTGCTGAACCTCGAACGTCGTCTGTGGATGTTGCAAACATTTGACATACACGTTTTGATGACTACATGATAGTTCATTGCGTAATGTTAAACGGTTTAGAATTGAGGCACCGAAGACGATTTCGAAACGTCGCGGAACATATGAGATGTTTCGAGGGCTGAAATTAGGATTTCAGGCTCGTGCCCATGTCAAGAGGTATGAGACCTCCAACGAGTTTCTTAGCCTACAAACTAAGGGAGAAAAGCTCAATCGTTAAGCTTGTACTCAGATTGTCTGGGTACAACAATCACTTGAATCGAGTGGGAGTTAATCTTCCAAATGAGATAGTGATGTTTCTCCAAAGTCATTGCACCAAGCTACTAGAGCTTCGTGATGAACTATAACATATTAGGTATAGATATGATGATCCTTGAAATATTCGCGATGTTTGACACCGTGAAAGTAGAAATCAAGAAGGAGCATCAATTGTTGATGGTTAGTGAAACCACTAGTTTCAAGAAGGGCAAGGGCAAGAAGGGATACTTCATGAAATGGCAAATCAGCTGCTGCTCTAGTGAAGAAACCCAAGGTTGAACCCAAACCCGAGACTCAGTGCTTCTGTAATAAAGGGAACAACCACTGGAGCAGAATTACCCTAGATACTTGGTAGATGAGAAGGCTGGCAAAGTCGATAGAAGTATATTGGATATACATTATATTAAATGTGTACTTTACTAGTACTCCTAGTAGCAGCAAGGTATTAGATACCGGTTCGGTTGCTAAGTGTTAGTAACTCGAAATAGAAGGCTATAGAATAAACGGAGACTAGCTAAAGGTGAGATGACGATGTGTGTTGGAAGTGTTTCCAAGGTTGATGTGATCAAGCATCGCATGCTCTCTCTACCATCGAGATTGGTGTTAAACCTAAATAATTGTTATTTGGTATTTGTGTTGAGCATAAACATGATTGGATTATGTTTATCACAATACGGTTATTCATTTAAGGAGAATAATGGTTACTCTGTTTATTTGAATAATACCTTCAATGGTCTTGCACCTAAAATGAATGGTTTATTGAATCTCGATGTAGTGACACACATGGTCATGCCAAAAGATATAAGATAGTAATGATAGTACCACCTACTTGTGGCACTGCCATGTAAGTCATATTGGTATAAAATGCATGAAGAAGCTCCATGTTGATGGATCTTTGGACTCACTCGTTTTTGAAAAGTTTGAGACATGCGAACCATGTCTATTGGTGTATATGCATGAAGAAACTCCATGCAAATGGACCGTTTGGACTCACTTGATTTTGAATCACTTGATACATGCAAATCATACCACATGGGCAAGATGACTGAAAGCCTCATTTTCAGTAAAATGGAACAAGAAAGCAACTTGTTGGAAGTAATACATTTTGATGTGTGCAGTCCAATGAGTGCTGAGGCACACAGTGGATATCGTTATGTTCTTACTTCACGGATGATTTGAGTAGATACTGAGTATATTTACTTGATGAAACAGAAGACTGAATTATTGAATGGTTCAAGTAATTTTAGAGTGAACTTGAAGATCATTGTGACAAGAGGATAAAATGTCTATGATATGATTATAGAGATGAGTATCTGAGTTACGAGCTTTGGCACGCAATTAAGACATTATGGAAATTGTTTCACAATTAATACCGCCTGGAACACCATAGTGTGATGGTGTGTCCGAACATCATAGTTGCACCCTATTGGATATGGTGCGTACCATGATGTCTCTTATCGAATTACCACTATCGTTCATGGGTTAGGCATTAGAGACAACCGCACTCACTTTAATAGGGCAACACGTAATTCCGTTGAGACGACACCGTTTGAACTATGGTTTGGAGAAACCTAAGTTATCGTTTCTTAAAAATTTTGGGGCTGTGACGCTTATGTGAAAAAGTTTCAGGTTGATAAGCTTGAACCCAAAGAGGATAAAATGCATCTTCATAGGACACCCAAAACAGTTGGGTATACCTCCTAATTCAGATCCGAAAGCAATAGGGATTGTTTCTTGAATCGGGTCCTTTCTCGAGGAAAAGTTTGTCTCGAAAATTGAGTGGGAGGATGGTGGAGACTTTATGAGGTTATTGAACCATCACTTCAACTAGTTATGTAGCAGGGCACAGGAAGTTGTTCCTGTGGCGCCTACACCAATTGAAGTAGAAGCTTATGATAGTGATCATGAAGTTTTTGATCAAGTCACTACCGTACCTCGTAGGGTGACAAGGATGCGTACTACTTCAGAGTGGTACAGTAATCCTGTCTTGAAGATCATGTTGCTAGACAACAATGAACCTACGAGCTATGGAGAATCGATGGTGGGCCCATATTCTGACAAATGGTTAGAAGCCATGAAATCCGAGATAGGATCCATGTATCAGAACAAAGCATGGACTTTGGTGGACTTGCCCGATGATCGGCAAGCCATTGAGATAAATGGATCTTTAAGAAGAAGACGGACATGGACGGTAATGTCACCGTCTATGAAGCTCGACTTGTGGTGAAGAGTTTTTCACAAGTTCAAGGAGTTGACTACGATGAGATTTTATCATCCGTAGCGATGCTTAAGTCCGTCGGAATCATGTTAGCATTAGCTGCATTTATGAAATCTGGCAGATGGATGTCAAAACGAGTTTCCTTACCAGTTTTCGTAAGGAAAGGTTGTATGTGATACAATCAGAAAGGTTTTGTCGATCCTAAGGATGCTAAAAGGTATGCTAACTCCAGAGATCCTTCCATGGACTGGAGTAAGCACCTCGGAGTTGGAATTTACACTTTGATAAGATGATCAGACATTTTGGGTTTATACAAAGTTTATGAGAAACTTGTATTTCCAAAGGAGTGAGTGGGAGCACTATAGAATTTCTGATGAGTATATGTTGTTGACATATTGTTGATCAGAAATGATGTAGAGTTTCTGGAAAGCATATAGGGTTATTTGAAAAGTGGTTTTCAAGGGAAAACCTGGATTAAGCTACTTGAACATTGAGCATCAAGATCTATAAGGATAGATCAAAAACCGCTTAATGGTACTTTCGAATGAGCATATACCTTGACGTGATCTTGAAGGTGTTCAAGATGGATCAGTCAAAGAAGGAGTTCTTGCCTGAGTTGTAAGGTACGAAGTTAAGACTTAAAGCTCGACCACGGCAGAAAAGAGAGAAAGGACGAAGGTCGTCCCCTATGCTTTAGACGTAGGCTCTACAGTATGCTATGTTGTATACCGCACCTGATGTGTGCCTTGCTACATATCTGGCAAGAGGGTACAAAGGTGATCAAGGAGTGGATCACCAGATAGCGGTCAAAATTATCCTTAGAGGAATAAGGATATGTTTCTCAGTTATGGAGGTGATAAAGAGTTCGACATAAAGAGTTGCGTCGATGCAAGCTTTAACACCTATCCGAATGACTCTAAGTAGCAAACCGGATACGTATAATGGAGCGACCATTTGGAATAGCTCCAAGTGGAGCGTGGAAGCAGCATTTACAATATGACCTAGAGATTTGCGAAGCACATACGGATCTGAATGTTGCAGACCCGTTGACTAAAACCTCTCTCACAAGCAAAACATGATCAAACCCCAGAACTCATTGAGTCTTAATCACATGATGATGTGAACTAGTTTAGTGACACTAGTAAACTCTTTGGATGTTGGTCACATGGCGATGTGACCTGTGAGTGTTAATCACATGGCGATGTGAACTAGATTATTGACTCTAGTGCAAGTGGGAGACTGTTGGAAATATGCCCTAGAGGCAATAATAAATTAGTTATTATTATTATATTTCCTTGTTCATGATAATCTTTTATTATCCATGCTATAATTGTATTGATAGGAAACTCAGATACATGTGTGGTACATAGACAACACCATGTCCCTAGTAAGCCTCTAGTTGACTAGCTCGTTGATCAATAGATGGTTACGGTTTCCTGACCATGGACATTGGATGTTGTTGATAACGGGATCACATCATTAGGAGAATGATGTGATGGACAAGACCCAATCCTAAGCCTAGCACAAAGATCGTGTAGTTCGTATGCTAAAGGTTTTCTAATGTCAAGTATCATTTCCTTAGACAATGAGATTGTGCAACTCCCGGATGCCGTAGGAATGCTTTGGGTGTACCACACGTCACAACGTAACTGGGTGGCTATAAAGGTGCACTACGGGTATCTCTGAAAGTGTCTGTTGGGTTGGCACGAATCGAGACTGGGATTTGTCACTCCGTGTGATGGAGAGGTATCTCTGGGCCCACTCGGTAGGACATCATCATAATGTGCACAATGTGACCAAGGGGTTGATCACGGGATGATGTGTTTACTGAATGAGTAAAGAGACTTGCCGGTAACTGATACGTCTCCAACGTATCTATAAATTTTGATTGCTCCTTGCTACTTTATCTACTGTTTTAGGCAATATTGGGATTTATTATCCACTTTTATATTATTTTTGGGACTAACCTATTAACCGGAGGCCCAGCCCAGATTTGCTATTTTATGCCTATTTCAGTGTTTCGAGGAAAAGGAACATCAGACGGAGTCAAAACGGAACAAAATCAACTGGAGAAGTTAATTTTGGAAGGAAACCAACCTCATGGGCTTGGAGTGCACGCAGGGGAGTCCCGGGCTGTCCACGAGGGTGGAGGGCGCGCCCCCCTGGGCGCGCCCCCTACCTCGTGAGCAGCCCGGAGGTCCATCGACGTACCCCCTGCACCCATATATACCTACATACTCTAAAACTTCCATAACAGAAAATACATCGGGAGTTCCGCCGCCGCAAGCCTCTGTAGCAACCAAAAACCAATCGGGACCCTGTTCCGGCACCCTGTCGGAGGGGGATCCCATCACCGGAGGCCATCTTCATCATCCCGGCGCTATCCATGACGAGGAGGGAGTAGTTCACCCTCGGGGCTGAGGGTACATACCAGTAGCTATGTGTTTGATATCTCTCTCTCTCTCTCTCTCTCTCTCGTGTTCTCCCTCATGTTCCATCTACGGCATGATCTTGATGTATCCCGAGCTTTGCTATTGTAGTTGGATCTTATGATGTTTCTCCCCCTCTACTCTCTTGTGATGAATTGAGCTTCCCCTTTGAAGTTATCTTATCGGATTGAGTCTTTTATGAACACTTGATGTATGTCTTGCGTGGGATAACCGTGGTGACAATGGGTTATTCTATTGATCCACTTGATGTATGTTTTGGTGATCAACTTGCGGGTTTCGTGACACTTGGGAACCAATGCATAGGGGTTGGCACATGTTCTTGACTCTCCGGTAGTAGCTTTGGGGCACTCTTTGAAGTACTTTTATGTTGGTTGGATGAATCTGAGATTGTGTGATTCATATCGTATAATCATGCCCACAGATACTTGAGGTGACAATGGAGTATCTAGGTGACATTAGGGTTTTGGTTGATTTGTATCTTAAGGTGTTATTCTAGTACGAACTCTTTTATAGATCGATCTGAAAGAATAGCTTTGTGGTGGTTTCGTACCCGACCATAATCTCTACCTTTGTTCTCCGCTATTAGTGTCTTTGGAGTGACTCTTTGTTGCATGTTGAGGGCTTGTCATATGTTCTATCTATGTTATTATTGTTGAGAGAACTTACATTAGTGAAAGTATGGACCCTAGGCCTTGTTTCTTACCATTGCAATACCGTTTACGCTCACTTTTACCGCTCGTTACCTTGCTGTTTTTATTATTTCAGATTACAAAAACCTATATCTACCATCTATTTTGCACTTGTATCTGCATCTCTTCGCCGAACTAGTGCACCTATACAAATTACCATTGTATTGGGTGTGTTGGGGACACAAGAGACTTTTTGTTATTTGGTTGCAGGGTTGCTTGAAAGAGACCATCTTCATCCTACGCCTCCTACGGATTGATAAACCTTAGGTCATCCACTTGAGGGAAATTTGCTACTTTCCTACAAACCTGTGCACTTGCAGGCCCAACAACATCTACAAGAAGAAGGTTGTGTAGTAGACATCAAGCTCTTTTCTGGCGCCGTTGCCGGGGAGGCTAGGTAAGTGAAGGTATATCTTTAGATCTTGCAATCGAATCTTTTTGTTTCTTGTTTTAGCACTAGTTTAGTTTACAAAAGAAAATTACCAAAAAAAGGAGTTGAGTTTGTCTCATACGCTTCACCTTTTTAATATCTTTCGTGAGTATGATGGAAAGGAAAATTGTGCTCAAGTGCTAGAAGAAGAAATCTATAGAATGTTTTTATATGATGAGCATGATTGCAATGTTGTTAGTATGAATTCCTTGAATATCCATGATGCTAATGATATGCAAAGCCACAAGTTTGGGGAAGCTATGTTTGATGAAGATGATATTTTTTGTCCCCCAAGCTTTGATGAGCAAATTTACTATGATGAAAGCATGCCTCCTATCTATGATGATTATTGTGATGATACGTATGCTATAAAGAAGAAGTTTGCTTATGTGGAGAGTGGTAAATTTTCTATGCTTGTAGATCATGAAAAGAATGATTTAGGAGCTGGTTATATTGTTGAATTCATTCATGATGCTACTGAAAATTATTATGAGGGAGGAACATATGCTTGTAGGAATTGCAATAATGTCAAGTTTCCTCTCTATGTGCTTAAATTCTTGAAGCTATGCTTGTTGTGCCATCCTATGCTAGTTGATTATTGTTCCCATAAGTTGTTTGCTCACAAAATCCCTATGCATAGGAAGTGGGTTAGGCTTAAATGTGCTAGTCATATGCTTCATGATGCTCCCGTTATGTTTCAATTCTTATCTTTTATGTGAGCATCATTGTCATCATCATGCCTATCTAAAAGACATTAAAGAAAAGCTCTTGTTGGGAGACAACCCAATATTTATACTTACTGTTTTTATGTGTCCACATGATTATGCTACTGTATTAATCATGTTTTATAGCTTTTGTTTCAATAAAGTGCCAAGTAGAACCTTTGGGAAGACTTGGGTGAAGTTTATATGATCTTGCTGTGAAAAACCGAAACTTTAGCGCTCACGAGAATAGCTGCCATTGTATACTGGAGGGTGCTTTTAGGTTTATTCTTTTTGCAGATGATTAATAGACAAATTTCTCAGGTCCAGCAATTTATTTTATAATTTTTGGGGTTCCAGAAGTATACGTTTTATACAGATTACTACACACTGTTCTGTTTTTGAAAAATTCTGTTTTCTTTGTGTTGTTTGCTTATTTTGATGCATCTATGGCTAGTATTAAGTGGTATGAACCATAGAGATGTTAGAATACAGTAGATATTACACCAATATGAATTTATAATGAGTTCATTACAGTACCTAAGTGGTGGTTTTATTTTCTTATACTAACGGATACGAGTTTTGTTTTGAGTTTTGTGTGGTTGAAGTTTTCAAGTTTTGGGTAAGGATTCGATGGACTATGGAATAAGGAGTGGCAAGAGCCTAAGCTTGGGGATGCCCAAGGTACCCCAAGGTAATATTCAAGGACAACCAAGCAACCATGCTTGGGGATGCCCCGGAAGGCATCCCCTCTTTCGTCTTCGTTCATCGGTAACTTTACTTGGAACTATATTTTTATTCACCACATGATATGTGTTTTGCTTTGAGCATCAATTTATTTTGTTAGTTTTTTTGCTTTCTGTTAGTTAGAATAATGTTTTGCCTCTTTAGTTTCAATAAAAAAGTCAAGGATAGCCTTTGCCGTGCTTATTTTGCTAGTTTGCATGTTGCTGTTTGAAAACAGAAAGTTTACCGCTGTTGCAAAAATTCTCTAGAAAAGTCAGAGCATGGTCTAACGTTGAATCTTTTTGAATATTGAGATCTGATAAATTTATTACAATTGGGATTTTATTTCATAATTTTTGGAGTCAGGGAAGTATTGATACTCTTGCATCCTTTACAGACTGTACTGTTTTGACGGATTGCTGTTATGGTTGCATTGTTTGCATATGCTTGCTTGTTTAATAATTCTATTTGATGATAGGAGTGTTAATTATGCAGAGGAATTTTGTATTGAATGTTGAATAATAATTTAAGTGATTTGTTACAGTAGAAAATGATAAGGTTTTGCATTGGTTTATACTAACCTATCTCACGAGTTCTTGTTGAGTTTGTTGTGAATGAAGCTTTTGATAAAAAGAGAAACCATGATATGAGAGGAATTAAGGAGACACAAAAGTTCAAGCTTGGGGATTCCCAAGGCACCCCAATATAATATTTCAAGAAGTCTCAAGCATCTAAGCTTGGGGATGCCCCGGTAGGCATCCCACCTTTCTTCTTCAACAACTATCAGTTAGTATTGGTTGAGCCTAAGTTTTTGCTTCTTCACATGAGTTGTGCTATCCTTGCCATGTAGTTTTCTTTAGCTTTGCTTTCTGTTTGATTGAAGTATCAAGATCTGAAATTCTTTAATATGAGAGAGCCTTACAAAAATTGGAATTTGCTAGAATACCCTATGTGCTTCACTTATATCTTTTGAGCTTGATAGTTTTGCTCATAGTGCTTCACTTATATCCTTTGAGCGTGATAATTTTTGCTCTAGTGCTTCACTTATATCTTTTAGAGCATGGTGGTGGATTTGTTTTAAAGAAATTATTGATCTCTCATGCTTCACTTAGATTATTTTGAGAGTCATTAATAGCATGGTAATTTGCTTAATGTTAATATACTTGGTATTCAAGATATGTGAAACTTTCTTTTGAGTGTGTTGAATACTAAGATAAGTTTGATGCTTGATAATTGTTTTGAGATATGGAGGTGATAATATCATATTCATGCTAGTTGGGTGATTATGAATTTGAGAAATACTTGTGTTGAAGTTTGCAAATCCCGTAGCATGCACATATGGTTAAAGTTATGTAACAAATTTGAAACATGAAGTATACCTGGCTTGTGCATCCTTATGAGTGGCGGTCGGGGACGAGCGATGGTCTTTTCCTACCAATCTATCCCCCTAGAAGCATGCACGTAGTACTTAAATTTTTGATGACTTCTAAATTTTTGCAATAAGTATATGAGTTCTTTTGATTAATGTTGAGTCCATGGATTATACGCACTCTCACCTTTCCGCCATTGCTAGCCTCTTCGGTGCCGTGCATTGCCCTTTCTCACCTTGAGAGTTGGTGCAAACTTCGCCGGTGCATCCAAACCCCGTGAAACGATACGCTCTATCACACATAAACCTCCTTATATCTTCCTCAAAACAGCCACCATACCTACCTATTATGGCATTTCCATAGCCATTCCGAGATATATTGCCATGCAACTTCCACCATCATCATCATGACATACATTGCTTTTGTCATATTTCCATTGCATGATCATGTATTGGACACCGTATTTGTGGCAAAGCCACCATGCATTATTTTTCATACATGTCACTCTTGATTCATTGCACCATCCTGGTACACCACTGGAGGCATTCATATAGAGTCATATCTTGTTCTAAGTTTCGAGTTGTAATCCTTGTGTTGTAATCAATAGAAGTGTGATGATCATCATTATTAGAGCATTGCCCAAATAAAAAAAAGACAAAGGCCAAAAAAAAGAAAGGCCCAAAAAAAACAAAAAAATAAAATAAAAAGGGCAATGCTACTATCTCTTTTTCCACACTTGTGCTTCAAAGTAGCACCTTGTTCTTCATGTAGTCTCATATATTGTGCTTCAAAGTAGCACCTTGTTCTTCATGTAGTGAGTCTCATATATTGTGCTTCAAAGTAGCACCTTGTTTTTCATGTAGTGAGTCTCATAAGTTTTCTTTTTTATACTAGTGGGAATTTTTCATTATAGAACTTGGCTTGTATATTCCTACGATGGGCTTCCTCAAATGCCCTAGGTCTTCATGAGCAAGCAAGTTGGATGCACACCAACTAGTTTTCTTTTGTTGAGCATTCATAGCTCTAGTGCATCCGTTGCATGGCAATCCCTACTCCTCATGTTGACATCAATTGATGGGCATCTCCATAGCCTGTTGAATATCCTTGTCAATGTGAGGCTTTCTTCTTTTTTGTCTTATCCACACAATCCCCATCATCATATTCTATTCCACCCATAGTGCTATATCCATGGCTCATGCTCATGTATTGCGTGAAGGTTGAAAAAGTTTGAGATTATTTAAGTATGAAACAATTGCTTGGCTTGTCATCGGGGGTATAGAAGTTGGGAACATCTCTGTGTGACGAAAATGAAGCATAGTCTAACTATATGATTTTGTAGGGATGAACTTTCTTTTGCCATGTTATTTTGAGAAGACATGATTGCTTTGATTAGTATGCTTGAAGTATTATTATTTTTGTGTCAATATGAACTTTTGTCTTGAATCTTTCGGATCTGAATATTCATATCACAATTAAGAAGATTTACATTGAAATTATGCCAAAGTATCACTCCGCATCAAAAATTCTTTTTTATCATTTACCTACTCGAGGACGAGCAGGAATTAAGTTTGGGGATGCTTGATACGTCTCCAACGTATCTATAATTTTTTATTGCTCCATGCTACTTTATCTACTGTTTTAGGCAATATTGGGCTTTATTATCCACTTTTATATTACTAGCACAAATGCCCGTGCGTTGCAACGGGTGGAAAAAATTGCAAAACCTGCTACACATGTCATTGCTCACCATTTCTTATATCCATTTTTGATAAATGTGGTAATAAGTTTAAATTGATTAGCGTTGTTCGCAGCATGAATTGTGGACATGAAGAAATCACCCTGATGTCCTTCAGTTGATGGAAGAGTGGTGGTGCATGGATTAGTCTGATTAATCACTTTTATCTTTTGCTCTTTGAAAAAAACCGTGTGTTGCACCATGTGAAGAAAATATATATATGAGATGTTCCTTCCCATGGTAAGCGTGACTCAAGACCTTCACAAGCCCATACCCTCTATTTCAGCACATGTCCATTTGTGTTGCCACTTATCATTGCCCTTGCCGTCCATGGCCTTCAAAGCGTTCCGCATGGCTAAGCTTAACCGCTCGCTCGACCTCGTCAGAGCGTCCACATCATCCGTCGATTGACTCGGCCGGCGTATTAAGCCTACGAGCTCTTTCTCAAACCTCCTCGGCTAGTTACGGCGGCTCCGAATGGTTGTTCCAAATAATAGATAATTATAATGTAAATTATGCTGTATTTATTTTTGATTTTGACTGCCTTCTATAAATATGGATTTCAAGTTATTGTTAAAGTTATTTAAAAATCCATAATAATTTATAATCAAATAATTTCTCCGCCATACAAAATCTAAAATAAATATTTTAAACTTTGAAAGATTAAAGCATTAAGTATATGCAGATCATCTTAAATTCAACCATAACTATTTTCAAATTCATGTAATTCTAATATATTTAGAACAATAGTATCTTAATTTTGAGTTAAAGTAAGTAGGATATTTTTTTCAATATTTATAAGAGAATTCGTGTACTGTTGGCTGCTGCTGATTTACACGGTGATCACTGATGGGATCGACGTACATATCTGTAGTTAATCTATATTAGCGCGCACATACACATGTACCTTAGGTGTTTCCTCACGGCACCATAGACTTAGACCGCATTGAGGTAGAGCATCATCTCCATCAAAGATAGATGGCAATCAGAGCGGCAAAATTACATATGCCTGGGAGAAAGGGGCGTAGCTTCAGACATCCATTGTAGAGTGAATTCTCTTTTTGTTTTCCTCTTATTGTAAAAAAATAGCGGGAAATGCTGACAATCACACAAAAAGAGCAAAACCATATTGCATACCTGAGTGTCTGGATGTGAGTACAAATTCACAAATCAGGGTGGATGATCATGTAGGTTCTCGTTTACAAGTCAGCATGCTGCGAAAAACATAATGTGATAAAGCCTGGAAGTAGGAAATATCCAAAGCAAGGAGCAGTCATTATTTTGCTACTGGCCTTTGCACACGTAACTGAAAGTGGGATCGATATTACTTAAATGCTGAAAAGAATTTTCTGACAATAGCAATCATGAAGGAAACATGAACAATTTGTGCAGAACTTGGCTATTAGCCTTGGCACAAATTTATTAAAGTGTGATTAGTAAGACAATTAAGTCCTGATGAATGTATTAAAAGTGTGATCATTTTAAGTTAGATATGTATAGTATATATCGTACATCTGAAAGTGGAGACTTTTAGTTATAGAAATGTGTAAGTGACAAAGTATAATTTAAACTAATTATCAATCATAAATTCCCAATTATTGTAAGGTTAACATAAAAAAATAGCGGGAAATGCTGACAATCACACAAAAAGAGCAAAACCATATTGCATACCTGAGTGTCTGGATGTGAGTACAAATTCACAAATCAGGGTGGATGATCATGTAGGTTCTCGTTTACAAATCAGCATGCTGCGAAAAACATAATGAGATAAAGCCTGGAAGTAGGAAATATCCAAAGCAAGGAGCAGTCATTATTTTGCTACTGGCCTTTGCACACGTAACTGAAAGTGGGATCGATATTACTTAAATGATGAAAATAATTTTCTGACAATAGCAATCATGGAGGAAATATGAACAATTTGTGCAGAACTTGGCTATTAGCCTTGGCACAAATTTATTAAAGTGTGATTAGTAAGACAATTAAGTCCTGATGAATGTATTAAAAGTGTGATCATTTTAAGTTAGATATGTATAGTATATATCGTACATCTGAAAGTGCAGACTTTTAGTTATAGAAATGTGTAAGTGACAAAGTATAATTTAAACCAATTATCAATCATAAATTCCCAATTATTGTAAGGTTAACATTATAGAAAACTCAAAGCTTTTACAAAATAATGGCGAAACTGGCTACACAAAAGACAATTTTCATAAGCAAATATAGGCGTTTCAGTGCAAGGATAGAGCTAGCTAGGTAGTATAGGTTTTCCACGTCGTGGACGTTGGGACGGACTCGTACGTGTCTAGCCTGCAATCTATACTTTTTTTTTGAACGTGCAACCTATACTTTTTGTGCAGCGTGACACCCCCTCGAGCGAAATGCTGTGGGACTTCTCGTCAGCTCTCTTCTTCCCGAGCTCGCCGAGCCGCCTCTCCGTTGGGTTTATTCATCTGCTCCATCTTCCCACTTTTCGGGGCCAATTCTTTGTTCGGTTCCCCTCGATTGCTTGTTGACTTCTGAAGTTCTAATACGGCAAGGTCGCCGGTGTATAAAAATTAGTAAAACTGGTTGGAAAGGAGCGAAGTGGGACTTATTGTGGGAGCACGTTGTATTCCTAAACAAGCAGACCAGGTGAGTTGGCTGCAGCCTTCAAGGATTAGGCGATGGTCGTGAGTTCGAAACGCACCGCGGGTATTTTTCGCTCTTTCTCAAGTCGTTGTTTTTTGTTGAAAAAACGATGTGGGGCAGGCCCAGTTGAGCCCATCCGGGAGTCAGGGGCAGATAAAACAGCCCAATCGACGGACAATATCTTGGAACTCATATAATATAGTACCACCTCGAATAAATAGTACCACCCCGTGTGTAGAAAATAATATATGTGGAAAAAAACTGAAAGCGTAAAATCACGTGAAGAAGCGTATTGTGACGGTGAATCCGGAGACCCAATCCGTGCTTTATTATTAGGGAGAGATTTTTGGGACTAACCTATTAACTGGAGGCCCAGCCCAGATTTGTTGTTTTATGCCTATTTCAATGTTTCGAGGAAAAGGAATATCAGACGGAGTCAAAACGGAACGAAATCAACTGGAGAAGTTAATTTTGGAAGGAAACCAACCTAATGGGCTTGGAATGCACGCCAGGGGAGTCCCGGGCTGTCCACGAGGGTGGAGGGCGCGCCGCGCGCCCCCTACCTCGTGAGCAGCCCGGAGGTCCACCGACGTACCCCCTGCACCCATATATACCTACGTACCCTAAAACTTCTAAAACAGAAAATAGATCAGGAGTTCCGCCGCCGCAAGCCTCTGTAGCCACAAAAAACCAATCGGGACCCTATTCCGGCACCCTGCCGGGGGGGATCCCATCACCGGAGGCCATCATCATCATCCCGGCACTATCCATGACGAGGAGGGAGTAGTTCACCCTCGGGGCTAAGGGTACGTACCAGTAGCTATGTGTTTGATCTCTCTATCTCGTGTTCTCTCTCGTGTTCCATCTATGGCACGATCTTGATGTATCCTGAGCTTTGCTATTGTAGTTGGATCTTATGATGTTTCTCCCCCTCTACTCTCTTGTGATGAATTGAGTTTCCCCTTTAAAGTTATCTTATCGGATTGAGTCTTTTATGAACACTTGATGTATGTCTTGCGTGGGATAACCGTGGTGACAATGGGTTATTCTATTGATCCACTTGATGTATGTTTTGGTGATCAACTTCCGGTTTTCGTGACACTTGGGAACCTATGCATAGGGGTTGGCACACGTTCTTGACTCTTCGGTAGTAGCTTTGGGGCACTCTTTGAAGTACTTTTATGTTGGTTGGATGAATCTGAGATTGTGTGATGCATATCGTATAATCATGCCCACAGATACTTGAGGTGACAATGGAGTATCTAGGTGACATTAGGGTTTTGGTTGATTTGTATCTTAAGGTGTTATTCTAGTATGAACTCTTTCATAGATCAATCCGAAAGAATAGCTTTGTGGTGGTTTCGTACCCGACCATAATCTCTATGTTTGTTCTCCGCTATTAGTGTCTTTGGAGTGACTCTTTGTTGCATGTTGAGGGCTTGTCATATGTTCTATCTATGTTATTATTGTTGAGAGAACTTACACTAGTGAAAGTATGAACCCTAGGCGTTGTTTCTTACCATTGCAATACCGTTTACGCCCACTTTTACCGCTCGTTACCTTGCTGTTTTTATTATTTCAGATTACAAAAACCTATATCTACCATCTATTTTGCACTTGTATCTTCATCTCTTCGCTGAACTAGTGCACCTATACAAATTACCATTGTATTGGGTGTGTTGGGGACACAAGAGACTTTTTGTTATTTTGTTGCAGGGTTGCTTGAGAGAGACCATCTTCATCCTACGCCTCCTACGGATTGATAAACCTTAGGTCATCCACTTGAGGGAAATTTGCTACTGTCTTACAAACCTGTGCACTTGCAGGACCGACAATGTCTACAAAAAGAAGGTTCTGTAGTAGACATCAGTAACGAGATTGAACAAGGTATCGGGATACCGACGATCGAATCTCGGGCAAGTACCATACCGCTAGACAAAGGGAATTGAATACGGGATTGATTGAATCCTCGACATCGTGGTTCATCCGATGAGATCATCGTGGAACATGTGGGAGCCAAAATGGGTATCCAGATCCCGCTATTGGTTATTGGCCGTAGAGTTGTCTCGGTCATGTCTACGTGTCTCCCGAACCCGTAGGGTCTACACACTTAAGGTTCGATGATGCTAGGGTTATAGGGAAATGTTTGTATGTGGTTATTGAATGTTGTTCGGAGTTCCGGATGAGATCCCGGACGTCACGAGGAGTTCCGGAATGGTCCGAGGTAAAGATTTATATATGGGAAGTCCTGTTTTGGTCATCGGAAAAGTTTCGGGTGCTATCGGTAACGTACTGGGACCACCGGGAGGGTCCCGGGGGTCCACCAAGTGGGGCCACCGGCCCCAGAGGGCAGCATGGGCCAAGTTTGGGAGTGGACCAGCCCAAGGTGGGCTGGTGCGCCCCCACCAGGGCCCAAGGCGCCTAGGGTTTGGGGAGGGGGCGCCTCCACCTTACTTTGGGGGCAAGTTTCCCTTTTCCCCCCTTGGCCGCACCCTAGATGGGATCTAGGGGCTGCCGCACCCCTTGGGGGTGGGAACCCTAGAGGGGGCGCAGCCCCCTCCCTCTCCCCTACATATAGTTGAGGTCTTTGGGGCTGCCAACACATGATTCGATCTCCCTCTTGGCGCAGCCCTACCTCTCTTCCTCCTCGTCTCTTGCAGTGCTTGGCGAAGCCCTACTGGAGTGGCACGCTCCTCCACCACCACCACGCCGTCGTGCTACTGCTGGACGGAGTCTTCCGCAACCTCTCCCTCTCTCCTTGCTGGATCAAGGCATGGGAGACGTCACCGGGCTGCATGTGTGTTGAACGCGGAGGTGCCGTCCGTTCGGCACTAGGATCATCGGTGATTTGGATCACGGCGAGTACGACTCCATCAACCCCGTTCACTTGAACGCTTCCGATTAGCGATCTACAAGGGTATGTAGATGCACTCTCCTTCCCCTTGTTGCTAGATTACTACATAGATCTTGGTGATGCGTAGGATTTTTTTGATTTCTGCTACGTTCCCCAACAGGAGTGCGGCAGCGGCGAGGGGGCAGCCGGGGTGGAGTGGGCGGGGCGCAGAATGCGTTGGCGGCGCAACTCGGGGGGGAGGGGGGAGGAGAGAATGAGTGGAGGGGGTTCGCCCCGCGGGTGGGTAAGGCAGCCTATGCCGACGGCTAAGCCGTCGGCATAGGTGTGGAGGCCACGTGGCACCTATGCCGACGGCTTAGCCGTAGGCATATTTTTTTTATCACCCACATCACTCATCCGTGTAACGCCTACCGTATGGACGCAGCTATGCCGACATAGTTTTATTTTCCTTTTTTATTTTATATACTTTTTTTAATGTTTTCTTATAGTTATATTTATTCTTTTTTATTTCATATAGATTTTTAATTTTTTTATAGTTATAATTTTACTTTTTTATGTATTATTATTTCATATAGATTTTTTATTTTTTTAAACCGCTCGGCCCTCTCCTCTCCCGGAACCACATAGAGGGGAGGGGAGGGGAGGCACCAAATTCGAGCAGCTTCGTCTGCCAAGGCCGTGGCCTGGTCGCGGGTATGGGAGCGCCATGGCCGCCCTCGTGTGCTCGATCTGTAGCTTAGTTCGTCAGGTGAGTGAAGGGGGAGGGGGTCATCGACGGTGAGGGTGGGGGTGGGGGCGGGGGTAGCTTAGTTCGTTAGGTGAGTGAAGTGGGAGGGGGTCATCGACAGAGCACTACTAGGGAAAAGCCTATACGCAGAATCTTACCAGCAGCACTCCTCAAAATAGGACGCTACTGCTATTTAGCAGCAGCGCGTGATAGCAAAACGCGCTGCTGAAAGGAAAATAGCAGTAGCGCATCCACAGCAAAACGCGCTACTCCTCTAATTGCCATGACCTCGCCCCCCGCTAGTTATAGCAGTAGCGCCCTATAATGAACCGCGCTACTGCTATGGAAGTTAGCAGCAGTGCGCTTCGAGAAAAACCGCTACTGCTAAGATCAGCCCACAAGTTTAGTCCCACCTCGCTCCATGAACAGGGTGTTTACCACCTTAAATATGTTATTTCTGAAAATATCACAACCAGTTGGTCTTCACTGAACTCTATGTGTAAAATTTGTGGCCGCAATATGAGTCCTCTCCGGTTCCTACTGGAGAGGACTCATATTGACAATTCAGATTGTACACAAAAACATCATTGATGGCCAATGTATTTTTGCATTGACCTATTTTTGTATAGTTACACTTAGCAGTAGCGGTTTATATGCAAAGCGCTACTGCTATTCAGATTAGCTGTAGCGCGTTTTGGCAAATACGCTACAACTATCCCTACCTTATCCCCACGTGCACGACCGACCCTCTCTGTCACTCACACTCTCACTCTCGCCTGTGTGCCGATAACCGTCGTCTTGCGTCGCCGCCGCCGCCGCCTTCGTCCGTCCGTCACCGAGGTACTCCCCTCCTTCCGTCCCTCCTCCCTCCTCCTTGCACATCCTCCCTCCGCCTGCGGCCGCCCCTCCCTCCTCCGTCGTCGCCCTCCTCCCTCCGCCTACGGCCGTCCCTCCTCCCTCCGCCACCGGCAGCCCTCCTCCCACCGCCCTCGACCTCACCGCCGCCAGCCGAGCCCACCCACACCACCCCTAGCTACCTCTCCGTCGCCCCCACCCCCTGCCACTAGTTAGTACTAGATTTAGTAGTAGTAGATGTTAATTTAGGGTTCATAGCTAGTACTAGATGTTTCTTAGTTAGTACTAGATTTTTAGTAATAGTAGATGTTAATTACTAGTAGTGATGGTACTAGTTAACTAGGGTAGTATGATTAATAGTAGTTGTAGTTGAACTACTTTAGTTGTAGTTGAACTAGTTTAGTAAGTAAATTAATAAACTAGTTGAAGTAGTTGAATTAATAGAACTAATGTATTTTTTAGTAAGATAATTAATATAACTAGTTGAACTACTTTATTTTTAGAAATAACTAGTTTTTTTTCTATTTATAGTAAGTTTATATTTAGTAAGAACTAGTTGAATTAATAAAACTAGTTGAACATGTCATATTTGTTGTTATTTTTTAGTTTAAGCAATTATTCGGGATGTATTAGTGATAACTTATACGGTTTCAGGTGACCACCGTCGTCCCCGTCACCGACCCCCTCCGACATCCCCGCCGTCGTCCCAGTCACCGACCCCCTCTGACATCGATGTGAGACCAGCCAAATATCCTTGTATATCTTGTGTTGTTGCTTAAATAGAATATGTGGTTGCCCAAGTGGCCGTTCATGTTCAGTTTACATCTCCGAGTGGCCTATGTTTTGCCGGAGTGTTGATTAATTTCCGTTCCGGCAAATTTCAGGCGCTCGATATGTCCTTTTTTAGCAAAGGTCATGCCGGATTTTTTTCGTGAATTCTGGCATGACTTGTGCTAGAATATGTACATGTTTAATCTTTGAATTATGAACGTAGGAAATGTCGTACTCAGACGACGATAGTCTCCCGGGGGAGTGGAGCTGGTGCCACGACGATCGAGGTATGTGCGATAGGTTCGTTGAGCTGGACGAAGATAGGCGCTTCAGCATTAAGCTCGAGGAGACCTTCGATGTTGAAACGGTACGCAACAACGACAAGTGTTTTTTTCGTAATTAAGCATGAATTCAACTATTTCAACGTATAATTTTCATATTTTACAATTCGACTAGCTTATCACATGCCATGCAAGACGCTATGTCTTGGAGAGAATGGGTTTTGAAGACCATGAAAATTTTGAAACAAAGAAAATACACCTAAGGACCCATCATGATATGGATTTTGAAGTAAATCTGTGCAACGCTCAGAGCGTAACCCATTTTGGTTGCCAAAATTGGGAAGCACTTTGCAAAATGTATGGTTTTTATGAGGGTATGATTGTCACCATGGATCTTGGTGATCCTGACATCGAGCAAGACAATATGGACATTTGGGTCCTTGTTGATACGCTTTCGATTCTACCGCTATGTGAGTTTCTCAAACATAGTTATTAACTAATTTATATTGTTTATTTTAAAATAGTTGATAGCTTATTTCCATTGACAGCTTATTTTGATTCTTCAAAGACTGTGCGGAAGATGGTAGATAAAACCCACTACACCGATGGCACCGAATTAACGTATAAGGAGAAAAATCATCTGATCGCATTTTGTACTCTTCTTGAGAATTACAATAACTATTATCGAACTCCTCCAAATTATGGTGAATACGTGCCACTAGTGCATGTGTTGAACCACGATAACTTCTCTGAAGATACCCTGGTAAGATTTTTTACTATTACGACATCCGTGCATCTTTTGCATACTTCTAAAACTAGTACATCATTGCTAACTACGAAGTTATTATTATGTTTTTCAACAGAAACTCCTGATGGATTGTGTGCCTCATCTGATGTCTCTGAATGGTCGCCTCTCAGTTCTGAACATACTGCCAGGTAAATCTAGGGAGCTCACCTGTTCATCAAAGAATGGAAGAAATGTATGGACATTCGCAAGGAGGTTCTTGGAAGTAACATTCAGCAAAAGGCAAGAATTGGAGACAGGATAATCTCCATTCTCCATAATGGAGAGTCAGGGGCTATCTTGTTTTTTGCTATTTTACCTTAGAAACTGTAGTAGGTCTTAATCGAATGTAGTAGGTCCTATGAGGTACAATATGTTTATTCTGTGGTAATATATTAGAGTTGATAATGAGGAGTACTTGTGATTACGACTAGTGACCAATTTGCTATGTGATGTCATTGATGAAAACGATGATCTTGAGGAGGTGTTATATGACAATGATGTATTATGATGATAAGTTGTTAATGATATGATGATGATGATGATATTGTTATATCATTGGGTGAAAGAACCGCGGATTAGTTTCAAGTGGATGGACAATCTCTAAATTCCCGTTGTATGAAAACTTGTGTAAAGGTGTGTGAATACAACATGAAATAAAAAAGAAATAAAATACTAAATAGTAGTAGTAGCGCGGGAAAAGAGAAGCGCTACTACTAATTACCAATAGCGCTGTTCTGAAGAAGCGCTACTACTAAGTCAATTTAGCAGTAGCGTGGATCCAGGCGCGCAATTGCTAAGCTTTAGCTGTAGCGCCTTATCAGTAGCGCTCCTGCCCGCGCTACTGCCCGCGCTACTGATAGGCCTAAAACCCGCGCTGCTGCTAGGCTTTTCCCTAATAGTGGAGGGACACCTGGGAGCAACATCCGGGCCAAACCCACAACTACATCCATACCGTGTAGACCCGACACGTCTGTTTCCCCCCTCCCGGTGCCGGCGGCGGCGTCGTCCGTGAGGGGGGCCACACACCGGTGACGCGTGTCGCCTCTTTGAACATGCCACAACACCACTCCGCATGTATGAGGGCCCGGTACGACGCTCCGGTGGCATTGCTACCCCCTAGGGACCCTGTCCCGCCTAACCCTGGAGCGGTTGACCATGAGATCTAGCCCTTTGACTTCCTACGGATGGGCTTTGACTAGTGGACCTCTCCACCCGATTGTGTCAGGTTAGCCCAGAGGGACACCTGGGAGCAACATCTGGGCCAAACCCATAGCTACATCCATTCCGTGTAGACCCGACGCGTCCGTTTCCCCCCTCCCGGTGCCAGCGGCAGCACCGTCAGTGAGGGGGGGGGGGGGCACGCACCGGAGACGTGTGCCGCCTCTTCGGACATGCCACAACACCACCCACTACTAGGAAAAGGCCTACTAATGGCGCACCGATTTTGCCTACTAATGGCGCACTACTGGTGCGCCATTAGTATCACGCCACTAGTATTTTTTACTAATGGCGCAGGTGCGCCATTAGTATCTGGTATACTAATGGCGCACCACGCAGTGCGCCATTAGTTTTGCCCATAGTGCGCCGCTAGTGTCTGCTATACTAATGGCGCACCACATGGTAGTGCACCATTAGTAACAATTTTTTATTTTTTTTGTTTTTTCTTAATCTCAGGTCACTATTTCACATATGAGATATCCAACATATATATATACAACAAGCATCCATATAACAATCATAGCCAACACACAAGTTCCATCATATATACATACATAGCCAACACATAGTTCCATCGTTACATATTACAAAAGTTTCACATTGTTCATCCAACACCGTTATCCATCAATTCACAAAAGTTTCACATTGATACAAAATAAAAACACAAATGGAAAAGAAGCACTCCATCCATGCAAGCTTCCGTGAATTAAATCAAATCTGCAAAATGATAAATAAGAAGTTAGAAGAAGAAGAAGAAGAAGACTAGAAGAATACTAGAAGAAGAATAAGAAGAATTTTGGAAAAGAAGAAGAAGAAGAAGAAGACTATAAGCTTATATGTAAACTTGATCATTTTGTGCTAACATAAGTAATTTTGGAGCTAACCTATAGGAAACTAAGCATATAAGCTCTAAGTTAACATATTAGAGCCAACTTAGCTAAAATGAAGCTAACATATGTCATTTTGGAAAAGAAGAAGACTAAGAAGAAGACTATAAGCTTATTATGTAAACTTGATCATTTTGTGCTAACATAAGTTATTTTGGAGCTAACCCATAGGAAACTAAGCATATAAGCTCTAAGTTAGTATATTAGAGCCAACTTAGGTAAAATGAAGGTAACCTATGTCATTTTGGAAAAAAAGAAGAATAAGAAAAAGACTATAAGCTTATTATGTAAACTTGATCATTTTGTGCTAACATAAGTTATTTTGGAGCTAACCTATAGGAAACTAAGCATATAAGCTCTAAGTTAGCATATTAGAGCCAACTTAGGTAAACTAAAGCTAACCTATAGGAAACTAAGCATATTAGAGATAACATAGGTAACTAAGTATATATATATATCATTTTGGAGATCTGACATACCTGACATAGTTCAGTTCTCATTGTTCTTTTCCTTATCCTTCCACAGTATGATGCGCAAGAGCGGCGAGGCGGTGGAGGCGGTGGAGGCAGTGGGATGTAGTCTTCTACCACAATTGGCGTGGTCATGTCACCCAGCTGTGGGATTGCCGGCGCCACCACCGGTGCGTGGTCATTGTTAGGCACCACCACCATCGCGAGGCCACCTTCAGGCAGGACGGACACGACCATCGCTAGGTCATCCTCAGCCACCTCCATCTCTTGTCCATGGTCAGCCACCACCATCTCTTGCCCATGGTCAGCCACCACCATCTCTTGCCCTTGGTCAGCCACCACCAGCGCTAGGTCATCCTCATCCTGATGCCCATCATCATCCTGCAGATCCTCATCCCCACTCTGCTCCTCTTCTCCCGCATTCCAGTCTGGATCATCCTTCTTGTTGTCTATGCTGCTGCCAGAATCGCTGCTGCTTTCGCTAAAGCCAGAATCGGTGTTGCTTTTGCTACAACCATAGTCGCTGCTGCTTTGGCTGTAGCCAGTGTCGCTGCTGCTGGTCCCATTACCTGTCCAAATGCAACAATGATAGTTAACAATCGATGTGAGACAAAGCCAAATGTAGAGGAATAAGAAGAGGCAGAACGTACCGACATCATCATTGTCAGCATAGCGCATGCGACACATAGTCGCGTTGAACACCTTCACGATGAGCATGGTGGCGGCGTCGTCGTACCTGAAGAGAAGGAAGTACCCCAGCCGCAGGTCGTAGGCACGGTAGAACTTCTCCCACCCACGAGACAAGTACATGTGGCCCTCCTTGATCACCAACTCCACATCCCACTGCCTGCGAAACCAGCTGCCGGCCTGTCGCAGCTTCACATTATTTGGTGGATCTTCACCCAACATGTTCATAAAACTGTCAGGCAGCCTCTGCAGTTTGGGACACTGAGTGATGTAGCAAACAACAGATATCATAATGAGATGGGTGAAAGAGAGATCTCTCGTTTTATATACCTGCGTCATGGATGATACTGAAGTCCCAAGTATGATACTAAAGAACTCCGAAGCATCCAACTCGTACTGCGGTGTCGCTGAGCGGCGGTGGCTGCTTCCCCCCATCTCTGATAAGCAGCAGAAGAGACCAATTAGTACCCTTACAACAGATCATAAAACATGCATGATAACAGGCTATACTGAAAGGCCAATTGTACTGGACTATAAATTAGGGTAACAATGACACAGAAGATGGGAGCACCTAGTACACATTAGCAAAACAAAAAGGTACCACACTTAAAAGGAAAGACCACCTGGCTCTATTGCCACCTATGGTTTAATGCAGCAAGAATAAAGGGGCAGTTGATCCTACTTAACTAAGTACTAAGATACCCCGGCCCATGCATTAGTCTCAAGTACCCCATATGTCCTATTTTTAGCAAAGTCATGCTAAAATTCACGGAACATTTCAGCATGACCTTGGCTGAAATTAGGACATATGGAGTACCCGAATTTGCCAGAACGGAAGTTAATCGACATTCCGGCAAACTCAAGGGCCTCTCGGGGTACCTGCAAAATCATTATTCCACCCCCGCCCCGTTGCAACCCCACTACACCCCACAATATCATCATGACACGATGGTCGGAGACAAAACCCCGCAATATCATCATGACACGATGGTCGGAGACAAAACCTAGCAATATATCTTCTAGCCATGAAACCCTACCCTGATTCTCCTTTCTTCCTCTTTTTTCACTTAAACCTGCAAACATGTAGGGAAAGCAATTAATACAAGGCACAAAAATGGCATGCTATGTAGCCTTAATGCTACAGAACATATGAAATACATGCCAGCAATATATATGCTATAAACTCCAATAATTTTTTAATAAAAACAATAGCTAAAAATAGTAGCAAGCAAGCAATTCATTTAACTAACTATTTAAAACAGTAGCAAGCAAGCTATTTTGATGGCTGTGCATGGCTCACTTGATACCATGCATGGTTTATTAATTTATGGGAAACTAGAAGAGACCTGGTCTCTGTCTCTACCATTTGCTGGCATGAATTAGTTAACACCGTAAACAAAGCTACTGTTTTTGCTAGCAAGCAAGCAAGTATATAAACAGCTCAAGCAAGCTTCCTGAAGAATATTAACAAATTTATCTGTACCAATGAACTAAATCTATCTGTTACCACCTCTCGGCCTCTTGCCAAAGAAGATCAGAGGAAGCATATCAATGAACTAAATCTATCAATTTTGCTGAAATAATAAAGCTCTAACAAAAGTTATTTTAGCACCCAGATACAAGCATATGAAGAAAATTTTATGACAGTATATACAACAACTTATCCTCTAAGCCAAAACAACTTTGTAAAAGCCAGATACAACTTCTTGAGATAATTTTGAGTAGAAATCCTTGAGGAACTAGCAGCAAGGAGTGGCTAGAACTACAGATTTACACATTAAAGGACACAAACTCAAGCAAGCTTCCTGAACAATACCCTGACAGAAAACATAGGACAAGCAATGAATTTCTATAACTAGCAGAGATCATGTGCAACTGCGTGACTATCATTTGTATTCTTGTTGCTAAAACTTGCCAAGTTTATGTCTAGGTAAGGAGCAGAAAGAAAATTCCTAGCAGTTCAGGAACTGACAGAAAACTTGCAACTGCGTGACTATCATTTCTATAACTAGCAGTTGGAATATCACCCATTGTGTTGCCTAAAAAAGTCTAAAACCGCAGGTATTTGCTCCTACATGACACCAATTCAACGTAAAGATTGTATTTAGCAACTTTGGATTTAACATGATTAGGACGCCCATCTGGCCAATGTTTGGTTCCTAAATTAAGCCCCATTCTAAACAAAATCATCGCCAAGCCTACACAGGAAAATGGACACTTGCTACAGAGTAAAAAGATGGACATGGCCGGGAGGGATTTGACCTAAACCTAGAAAAAGAGAGAAGAAGAGGGCATGGCCGGGAGGGAGGAGAGGAGGAAGAGAGGAGAAGAGAGGCAGAGGGAGAAGGGCAATGAAGATTACCTGACCACGATGAGGTGGTGGCCGGAGCGGAGACGACGGAGGGCGAAGATGGCAAGCTTGGGGGAGGCGGGGAGGTCGCGGGCCTCCTCTCCTGGTGGAAGTGGGGCCTCCTCTCCTGGTGGACGTGGGGCGGCGCCGAGGCTCCAAGTCTCCGGCGGCTCCGAGGGTTAGGGAGGGAGGTGAGGGAGGCGGGGCTCGGGGGGGGGGAGGCGACGCTCAAGGGGGAGGAAGGGGAGAGGGAGGCGGCGGGGGCGCGTGGGCGGCTGCGGCGGACGGAGGAGGCGGCGGCGTACAGTTGGGGAGGGAGGCCACAGTGAGCTGAGTAGGTGGTGTGGGGGGAGGGTTCTAATGGCGCACCTAAACCTAGTGCGCCATAAGTACGACTGGTCAGGTTATATACAACCTAACCCATATCTAAATCAGAACAAGCCCACTAGCCCGACTGGTCAGCACGCAGCACACACACCAGGAGGTCTTGGGTTTGATTCCCAGGCTCCCCATTTTTTGTATTTATGCATTTAAAATGCTGTTTGATATTTATTTGTGTTTAAATATGTTCAAACTTGTTTAAATCGTAACAGTAATATTTTTTTATAAAAATAGTAGTAATTTTTTAAAAAATATCATCAAATTTGTTATTTGAAAATATTTATGAATATGAAAAAATATCATCAAATTTATTATTTGAAAATATCATCAAATTTGTTATTTGAAAATATAATCAAATTTGTTTTTTTGCAATTTTAGTTGCATTCATTTGTGACGGTGCAGCGGGCCGGGGAGGGTGCGGGGGAGAGGGTGCGGGTGGTCGTCGGCGACGGTGGAGTGGGGGACGGTGCGGGCCAGGGGTCGGCGGCGGCGGCTGGTGGAGCGGGCGAGGGTGCGGTGGGACGTCGGCGGCGGTGGAGTGGGGGAGGGTGCGGGAGGTCGGCGGTGGCAGTGGAGTGGGGGAGGGTGCGGGCCGGGGGTCGGCGGCGGCGGCCGGTGGAGCGGGGGAGGGTGCGGTGGGACGTCGGCGGTGGTGGAGTGGGGGTGGGTGCGGGAGGGCGTCGGCGGCGGTGGAGTGGGGGAGGGTGCGGGCCGGGGGTCGGCGGCAGTGGCCGGTGGAGCGGGGGAGGGTGCGGTGGGACGAGGGGTCGGTGGAGGGTGCGGTCGGCAATGTTGGCCGGTGGAGCCGGGGGTCGACCCTGGTTAATAATGGCGCACCAGCTTCTGGTGTGCCATTAGAAGTTTTGCAAAAAAAGTATATATTCTAATGGCGCTCGGTGTGGCCAGTGCGCCATTAGAATGTTTGGAAAAATTAAAAAAAAATTGTTTCCAGTGGCGCACCATGTTCCTGGTGCGCCATTAGTGTCTTCCACACTAATGGCGTACCGAAACATGGTGCGCCATTAGTATATACTAATGGCGCACTACCTGACAGGTGCGCCATTAGTGTCCATCCCATCTATAGCCCTTTTCCTAGTAGTGACCCCGCATGTATGAGGGCCCGATACGACGCTTCGGTGGCATTGCTGCCCCCCAGGGCCCCTGTCCCGACTAACCCAGGAGCGGTTGATCACGAGATCTAGCCCTTTGACTTCCCACGGACGGGCTTTGACCAGTGGACCTCTCCACCCGGTTGTGTCAGGTCTACCCATAGGGAAACCCAGGAGAAACATCCGGGCCAAACCCACAGCTACATCCACTCCGTGTAGACCCGACACGTCTGTTTCCCCCATCCAGGTGCCGACGGCGGCGCCGTCCGTGACGGGGGCCACACCCCAGAGATGCGTGTCGCCTCTTCGGACATGCCACAACACCACCCCACATGTATGAGGGCCCGGTACGACGCTCCGGTGGCATTGCTACCCCCCAGGGCCCCCGTCCCGCCTAACCCTGAAGCGGTTGACCACGAGATCTAGCCCTTTGACTTTGTTTGGACGGGCTTTGACCTGTGGATCTCTCCACCCGGTTGTGTTAGGTCAGGCTATAGGAACACTTTGGAGCAACATCCGGGCCAGACCCACAGCAAGATCCCCTCCGTGTAGACCCAACGCGTCGGTTTCCCCCCTCCAGGTGCCGGCGGCGGCGCCATCCGTGAGGGGGGGCACACCCCGGAGACGCGTGCCGAGCGTTTGCAACTGCCACAACACTTCCAGACTTGTGAGAGGCAGCCTATGCAAGATTTGACGGCATGCTAGCCCCCGGAGGCCTCCGGCCACACTCGTAGACGTGCGAAGCGCGAAGCGCAATCCGCGTCGAGGGAAGTGTTCAGATACTTCCCCATCACAAAAAATTATGAAAAATTACCATCGATCCTATAGCACATGTACCCACGTCGTGTAAAAAACTCATGATTTTATCGCGCTCCGAGTATTTAATAATATTCATGCCGCATCGTTACCGTAAAACGTCTACTACCGTGTCATCGCCGTACGTGAGGGGGGCCACACCCCATAGACGCGTGCCGCCTCTTCGGACATGCCACCACACCACCCCGCATGTATGAGGTCCCGGTGCGACACTCCTGTGGCATTGCTACCCCCCCCCCCCCAGGGCCCCGTCCCGCCTAACCCTATAGCATTTGACCATGGGATCTAGCCCTTTGACTTTGCACGGACGGGATTTGACCAGTGGACATCTCCACCCAGTTGTGTTAGGTCAGCCCATAGGAACACTTTAGAGAACCATCCGGGCCAGACCCACAGCAAGATCCCCTCCGTGTAGACCCGACGCGTCCGTTTCCCCCCTCCAGGCGTCGGCGGCGGCACCGTCCGTGAGGGGGGGGGGGCACACCCCAGAGATGCGTGCAGCCTCTTCGGACATGCCACAACACCACCCCGCATGTATGAGGGCCCGGTACGACGCTCCGGTGGCATTGCTACCCCCGAGGGGCCCCGTCCCGCCTAACCTTGGAGCGGTTAACCACGAGATCTAGCCCTTTGACTTCCCACGGACGGGCTTTGACCAGTGGACCTCTCCACCCGATTGTGTCAGGTCAGCCCAGAAGGACACCTGGGAGCAACATCCGGGCCAAACCCACAGCTACATCCACTCTCTGTAGACCCGACGCGTCCGTTTCCCCCCTCCCGGTGCCGGCAGCGGCACCGTCCGTGAGAGGGGCCACGCACCGGAGACGCGTGCCGCCTCTTCGGACATGCCACAACACCACCCCGCATGTATGAGGGACCGGTACGATGCTCCGGTGGCATTGCTACCCCCAGGGCCCCCGTCCCGACTAACCCAGGAGCAGTTGACCACGAGATCTAGCCCTTTGACTTCCCACGCACGGGCTTTGACTAGTGGACCTCGCCACCCGGTTGTGTCAGGTCCGCCCATAGGGACACCCGGGAGCAACATCCGGGCCAAACCCACAGCTAAATCCACTCCGTGTAGACCCGACACGTCCGTTTCCCCCTCCAGGTGCCGGCGGCGGCGCCGTCCGTGATGGGGGCCACACCCCGGAGATGTGTGCCACCTCTTCGGACATGCCACAACACCACCCCGCATGTATGAGGGCCCGGTACGACGCTCCGATGGCATTGCTACCCCCAGGGCCCCCGTCCCGCCTAACCCTGGACCGGTTGACCACGAGATCTAGCCCTTTGACTTCCCACAGACGGGCTTTGACCAGTGGACCTCTCCACCCGGTTGTGTCAGGTCAGCCCAGAGGGACACCTGGGAGCAATATCCGGGCCAAACCCATAGCTACATCCACTCCGTGTAGAGCCGACGCGTCCGTTTCCCCCCTCCAGTTGCCGGCGGTGGCGCCGTCCGTGAGGGGGGCCACACCCCGGAGACGCGTGCTGCCTCTTCGGACATGCCACAACACCACCCCGCATGTATGAGGGCCTGGTACGATGCTCCGGTGGCATTGCTATCCCCAGGGCCCCCGCCCCGCCTAACCCTGGAGCGGTTGACCAAGAGATCTAGCCCTTTGACTTTGCACGGACGGGCTTTGACCAGTGGACCTCTCCATCCGGTTGTGTTAGGTCAGCCCATAGGAACACTTTGGAGCAACATCCGGGCCGGACCCACAGCAATATCCCCTCCGTGTAGACCCAACGCGTCCGTTTCCCCTCTCCAGGTGCCGCCGGCGGCGGCGTCCCTGAGGGGGGGCACACCCGGAGACACGTGCCAGGCGTTTGCAACTGCCACAACACTTCCAGACTTGTGAGAGGCCGCCTACGCAAGATTTGACGACATGCTAGCCCCCGGAGGCCGCCGGCCACAGTCGTAGACGCGCGAAGCGCAATCCGCGTAGAGGGAAGTGTTTAGATACTTCTCCATCACGAAAAATTATAAAAAATTACCATCGGTCCTATAGCACATGTGTCCACGTCGTGTAAAAAACTCATGATTTTATAGCGCTTGGAGTATTTAATAATATTCACGCCGCATCGTTACCGCAGAACGTCTACTACCGTGTCATCGCCGTCCGTGAGGGGGGCCACACCGCGGAGACGCGTGCCGCCTCTTCGGACATGCCACTACACCATCCCGCATGTATGAGGGCCCGGTGCAACGCTCCGGTGGCATTGCTACCCACAGGGCCCCCGTCCCGCCTAACCCTATAGCGTTTGACCACGGGATCTAGCCCTTTGACTTTGCACGGACGGGCCTTGACCAGTGGACCTCTCCACCCGGTTGTGTTAGGTTAGCCTATAGGAATACTTGTGAGCAACATCCGGGCCAGACCCACAGCAAGATCCCCTCCGTGTAGACCCCACGCGTCCGTTTCCCCCCTCCAGGTGCTGGCGGTGGCGCCGTCCGTGAGGGGGTCCAAACCCCGGAGACGCGTGCCGCCTCTTCGGACATGCCACGACACCACCCCGCATGTATGAGGGGCCGGTGCGACGCTCCGGTGGCATTGCTACCCCCCCCCCCAGGGCCCCCGTCCCGCCTAACCCTGGAGCGGTTGACCACGAGATCTAGCCCTTTGACTTTCCACAGACGGGCTTTGAACAGTGGACCTCTCCACCCGGTTGTGTCAGGTCAGCTCAGAGGGACACCTGGGAGCAACATTCGGGCCAAACCGACAGCTACATCCCCTCCGTGTAGACCCGATGCATCCGTTTTTCCCCTGCAGGTGCCTGCTGCGGCGCCATCCGTTAGGGGGGGCACGCCCCAGAGATGCGTGCCGCCTCTTCGAACATGCCATAACATCACACGGTTATGGTAGGTCATCCCATAGAAACACTTGGGAGCAACGTCCCCTCCGTATAGACACGATGCAGCTGTTTCCGCCCTCCAGATGCTTGCGGCGGCGCCGTCCGTGAGGGGGGCACACCGCAGACGTGAGGGGGTCACACTCCGGAGACGGGTGCCGGGCGTTTGCAACCGCCACTAAACTTCTGTCGCATAGCTGTTTTTGATTTTAATAAAATATAAGGACCTATATTCAAAAGAACATGACGGCCACATTATCAATGTGCTCGAAAAAATACAAACTATATATATATATATATTCATAATCTATGGAAAAAATTACAAACTACATATATATTCATATAATACATAAAAAAACATAAAAACATATTTTTTTTAAAAAGCATAAAAACATATGTAAAAAAAGCATAAGAACATATGAAAAAAAATGCATGTAAAAAAAAACTATGGCATAGAAATGGCAGGGTTTTGGGAGGGGCCGTGCCGCAGATCGGTGACGTGGCACCTATGCCGACGGCTGCCGTCGGCATACCTACGCCGCGGATAGGTGACGTGGCATGCGGAGATATCCGACGGCCGCCCGTCCCGACCGTCGGCATTGGGTTGACGGCGTTAGCCGCTAGTCACGGGCGGGGTCGCCGGGCCCACAGATTATGCCGACGGCTGGTTTATGCCGACGGCTGCTGTCGGCATGTCTGAATCTACGACGATGGCCGTTCTGTGCCGACGGCTGCCGTCGGCATAGCTCGGTGTAACCCGACGGCCAGGATAGGCCGACGGCTAGATCTGGGCTGTCGGCATATCTCAATCTAGGCCGACGGCAGCCGTAGGCATAGGTTTGGCTGTCGGCGTAGGACCATTTTCCGGTAGTGTTATGGGGGCGCCCAGGCGCGCCTGGACACGCCCGCCACATCGGACCCGGCCTAATTAGTTATCCACGAGTCTCATCTGTCCCATTTTAATTCTTCATAATCCTTCCTATACAAAGCGGACGCAAGCCTGTAGATGTGGAACACAACGCCTGTACCTGCTCTATTGTCTCCTGACAGACATGAGACCACTGAGCGAACATTCTCCCTCTTTTTTCTCGGCATGCTCTGCAAAGAGACAAACACCACAGAGTCAGTTGTTGCCAAGTGGCAAACAGGTTTTGCATTCCGGAAGGAGCAAAATCCACATCGCAAGGCCCACTGCTGTGGATGTGGTGACAACGGACTCATTTGTCCTCTCGACAAAAGGTTGTGACCTTCCTTCGAAGAAAGGAGAGAGCCTTTTGACAATTCATAGAAGGAAAAATGGCTTTCTTGACGTTTCTGATAACTCTAGATTTGTGTTTTTTGACCTTCGGATAAGCTCTGAGATTGCACGCGGGTGTGGTTGATTCTGCATTAGATAAAAAATTGTTCAGACGCACGATACAACTTACAAAGACAAAAGCTAAAGGCATCTTGGAAACCGACAATCCTCTTGGACCAAACGGTAGACATCACGAGTGGAACAAATTCCCAGCCGCTTGAGTCAATCTAGCTAACCAGAAAGCACCAGCTGCCTGTGGACAAAACAGAGCACCAGATGCTGCCGTCTTGGGTTATTTTAGTCACCGGGGCATCAGGATCAGGCCAGATGCTGGGGCGGCGACGTACACTGACCGGACCATGAGATTTCCGTCCATTAGCGGAATGTTAACTTGCAGTGTCAAACCCCTGGGGATTGGCCAATCCCCTAACCTAACCATCAACCACCTGGCTGACTAGCGAGTGTGCGTTATGCGCCTGACCAATCAGTTGATTAATGTTCTCTCCTCGACCAAGTGGACAAACAAAAGCAATCTAAACTTCTACTCCCTCCGCTTCCTAAATATATAAGCCTTTTTCAGATATTCCAGTATGAACTACATACAGACCAAAACGAGTGAATCTACACTTTAAAATATATCTATATACATTTGTGTGTAGATTACATTTAAATCTCTAAAAAGGCTTATGTTTAGAAACGGATGGAGTATATGGAACCTGAGAGTTTCACTGGATTTCTGCCGGAGCTGAGCTGCTTCCCATAAAAATACTGAAGTTCAGGTAAGTTCTTTTCCGCGGATTTTGAGCACTGTGCCTTCGTCATGTTTCGAAAACAACAAATCGGCAGCCCGTACGTTCGTCACACGCCAACTTGACAGTACTAGTCGTCTAGCATACATCCATCATGGTTTTTTTAGAAGAGTATGCATCCATCATGCTGTCAACCCTCTTAGACCAGGGTCCAAATCTCTCACCTAGCATCCTCCTTAATCTAATACTACAAGCAAGAGATTTAGGCATTGATTTAAGGACATATCATCACCCTGATGAGCAAAGCTTGTCTACATGTATAGTATACTAATGTGCATTGCTGCAATCATCACAATAAGTGTAAATTATCCAGTTTGCGGACGGCTTAAATATTAAATCACTTTCCTGCGTACCTGAAAGGACCAGCTAGGAAGTCATCGAGAGGAAATTCAATATAAATCGGGCCCAAATAGCCTAATTAAAATGTTAATGCTAAAGATATCTCATATATATAGGACACGTCTGCCTCTCCCTCAAAATAAAAAGTAAAAAATAGGACATGTCTCCGTGGGAAGTCCCAGTACTTAGCATTACTTCGAACTAACAAAGAGCTCGCCTCCATACTCTTATAGTACATTATATCCATTAATTATTTTTTACAAGTAAAGCACTAGGTCATGTTCTAAAATGGAAGCTAGCAATGTAGCTGATTTAAGTTCCATACGCATATGATCTAGCAATCTATGTTTTTTTCATTTGAATAGTTTGGATTGCTTATAGTACTCCTTAATATCTTCTTAGGCTTCCTTAAGTCTGATGTGATACGATCACATATTTATTTTTGATGATATGGTAGCTGACAAGGTGGGTCGCCTGGTTAAAACCACCCCAACTCACCAAAAACTAGTTTGAGAAGAGGGTAGGGTTGAAACTTGACCGGTATTGACAGTTCAAGGTGGTAACTTAGACAATTCTATAGTTTATGGTTGATTCTTGGACATATGTGACAGTTCAGGGTTGAAATATGAACTTTTTTCCCATTTACTAGTCCACTCATCTCTTGCATGCATTTTCCTCCGGTCAATAGTTTTTCATGTTAACGATGTTTACTGCCAACCATGGCCCTCAAACTCTATAACCCCCCCCCCCCCCCCCAAAACACTGTGAGGGCATCTCTATTTTGAGACCCTCATTTTTTGGATGGCATTTCAACCACATCTTCAAAAGAATCCTCTACATTAGTTTCTCTCTATTTTACTTATTTGTACACTATACGCAAACTATATGCATACAACACATTCTAGCCCCGAGATAATATGGACATATATTCTACCACACCTAATTTATCAACATTTCAAAACTTAAAGTCATAATTCATTTTGAATATGAAACACAAAGCATGGTCATTATCAAACACATCTTCTTTTGGTTGGGTTTCTTGAGTAGCTTTTTGTAGGAAGAAGCCGAAACCAGCCATACACATTTTTTGACCAGCTACGGGACCATGGTCCAAATTTGCTTCTCGTTATAAAGTACATAAAGAAATGTTATACAACCCATAGAGAGCTCCCAAGGTAATACCATACCGAAGTCATTGTTTTTCCAAGTGTCGGCCCTGGCCTTCCATTGCAACTACAACAAAATTGTCACATGAGGGCACGACACCAAACGAAGTGGTTTCCCCTTCTCCTTAATTCTGGCTGTCGCCCCGAGCTACGAATGCACCCACACCTAGGGATCTAGATCTACCATGCCACGACCCAGGTTCACATGACGCAATCGTTCCCTGGCTGTTGGATGCATCCATCGCAGACGCTAACACTCGTCATCTCTCCGCTGCCCCTAACCGACCCACCTGATCATGTTGCCTTCTTGCGATCCCTAATCAGGCCGCCTCCGATCACCACCAACCACTAGTAGAAAAATGGTCAAATCTGAGACACATTAGTCCCAGTTTGCATTTGAGCCGACACTAATGTGTCCATTAGTGCCGGTTCAAATGGCTAGGCGGGAGGAGAGCTATAGTACCGGTTCATTGCGAATCTATAGTACCGGTTCGTGTCACGAGCCGGTACTAACGATGTTGGGCCCGGCCACCACCTTTAGTACCGGTTCGTGGCACGAACCGGTAGTAAAGAGGTTGTGGCAGGCTATTTTTAGTCCCACCTCGCTCCCCTAGCAAGATTTTTACCACCTTAAATATGTTACTTCTCAAACTATTACAAGCATTTGGTCTTCATTGAACTCTATGTGTATAATTTGTGGACTCAATATGAGTCTTCACCGGTTTCTAAACCGTTGAAGACTCATATTGATAATTCAGATTGTACACAAAAAGATCATTGATAATCAATGTATTTTTGATGTATACTTTTACATGTTTACGCCCTCACTCTCTCCACTTACTTCAAAACTGGACGCACTTCGTGTACAAACTGAACAATCTCTTTCGGAGTATCGGGTTTCGGACGAGAACACATCTGTTACACGGGCACTTCATTTTTCTTATTTAAACTCCAGACTTTTTTTGAGCTGCCATTATGCAGCATTCGAAGCAGCGCCATCAATTTCCAACACGTTCTGACATCATTTGCTGTTTTTCAGTCATTTACCAATTTGTTTAGAGAGCTAAATGACCGTGAAATAGTAAATCACAACAAAACGGGTTATCGGTCAGATATCCTTAAACCTCGGGTACCTTCCGGACTATGTTTTTCTTCCGTTTGCTTGTTTACCAAGATAAAAAAATCTTTATATACCCCCGAACATATTGATCACCGTACTGTGGAGAAATCTTCTGTTTTCTTTTCTTGCTGTTTTCGGTCAGATATGTTAAGCCAGGCATCATGTCTTGTCCCTCCTCCAACAAAGTAGAAGATGATGCTTGGTTGATGAAAATCGAGCTAAAGAGAGAGGGGCCCGAAGAACCTCTCGAAGGTAGCAAGAGCTAGGGGGCCATCGGAGATCCAACACCGGTGGTCGAGCAATCCCTGCCTGCCGAGGAGGAAGAAAAGATATCCTTAAACTTTACTATGATCATCTTACCCCCACTGAGATTGAAGCCTTTCGGATCATTGAAACGGTTCGTGTGCAAAATATTCTGTTGCAAGAGCACATCACCTTCCTCCGGAGCGTCATCCGTAGGCTGGAGAATCTTGTAATCATGAAGGACAAGATCACTACCACTTCACCACCACCACCTCCTTCTTCATCACCAAAAGAAAATTGAGTATCGGGTATGGGAACTCCCCTTGGCTTTCGCCAAGCTTGGGGGAGGTGCCCCGGTATCGTACCACCTCCACTATCTTTTGCCTTTACTTATCTTAGTTCGATCCATATTTATCTTTTGCTTTCGATGAATAAAAGTTTAGTTTGATCCTTTCTTTTCGATGAATAAAAGCATTCGAAGCGACGTCATCAATTTCCAACACGTTCTGAAATTGAAAATCACTCCAAAATGAAGCATTATACAGCATTCGAAGCAACTAAAGCAAAAATATTCACAAAGAAACTAAATGCAGCAAAAAAACTATATAAAAAATTACTCAAAATAAAAATAAAAATAAAATAATGCAGAAAAGAAAAAACTATATAAAGCAAAAATATTCACAAAGAAACTAAATACAGCAAAAAAACTACTCAGAAATAAGTAGAAGAAAAAATAAAGCATAAAAGAAAAAACTATATAAAAAAATTACTCAAAAATAAATAGAAGAAAATAAATAATACAGAAAAGAAAAAAACTATATAAAAAATTGTTGGGGCGCTGCCCGGTGGGCCTGCCAGACCTAGGGTGTGCAAATTCCGACCCAGAAGGGCAAGCAGGCTCACAGGGCAGCGCGCTCTAGTTAGGCCCAGAAGCCTGCTATATAGAGGAGTTCGAAAGAGCAGCCGCGGCTGGGTTTATAAACCAGTGCGGTTGTCCTTCACTCGGCGAGGTGGGACTAAACATAGTGCACTACGGATGACAGAGCACGACCATTAATACCGGTCTCCAACCGGTACTAATGGAGGGGGCTTTAGTACCGGTTGGAGCCACCTACCGGTACTAAAGGCCAATTTTGGCCAGGCCAAGCGGCGGGAATCGAGGGCCTTTAGTACCGGTTTGTGGCTCCAACTGGTACTAAAGCCCCCTCCTATATATACTACACTTAAGAAAAATCAGTTCCATCATCAACCACTTCGTCTCCACTTCTCGCGTGCGCGACATCGCCGCCGCCGCTGCGTCGTCGCCCCCGCCGCCCTCGCCGCCCCCGCCGCGCGTCGTCGCCCCCACCGTGCGCCGTCGCCGTCCCCGTCGTCGCCATCTCGCGCCGCCGCGCCCCGAGTACGTCGCCGTCGATCGCCCAGGCCCACCGCCCGTCATCGATCGCCCCCGGCCCGCCGCCCGTCGTCGCGCCGTCCCCGCCGCCGTCCGTACGCCAGCGCACCCGGCCCACTCGTACTACCCCCCCCCCACACACACATACACATGCACACACACACACACACACACACACACACTACACACACATGTACACACGCATACACACACAGTACTACACACACACACATTTTTTTTTACTTATTTTCTGTTTTCTATTGTTTAGATTAATGTTAGATGAATTTCGTAGATAAGAATGTTAGAATGTTTAGTTGAACTAATTGAGTTAGTAGAATTAGTTTATTTTTAGTAAGGAAATTTAGGTATATGAGATTATTTGAACTAGTTGAATTAATATAACTAGTTTTTTTTAATTAGTAAATGCTTAGTTGAACTAGTTGAATTAATATAACTAGTTTATTTTTATTACTAAATGCTCATTTGAACTAGTTGAATTAATATAACTAGTTTATTTTTATTAGTAAATGCTTAGTTGAACTAGTTGAATTAATAGAACTAGTTTATTTTTAGTAAGAAAATTTAGGTATATGAGATTATTTGAACTAGTTGAATTAATATAACTAGTTTATTTTTATTAGTAAATGATTAGTTGAACTAGTTGAATTAATATAATTAGTTTATTTTTATTAGTAAATGCTTATTAGAACTAGTTGAATTAATATAACTAGTTTATTTTTATTAGTAAATGCTTAGTTGAACTAGTTGAATTAATAGAACTAGTTTATTTTTAGTAAGAAAATTTAGGTATATGAGATTATTTGAACTAGTTGAATTAATATAACTAGTTTACTTTTAGTAAATGTTTAGTTGAACTAGTTGAATTAATAGAACTAGTTTATTTTAGTAAGAAAATTTAGGTATATGAGATTATTTGAACTAGTTGAACTAATAGAAGTAGTTGAATTAGTTGAATTAATAGAATTAGTAAGTGTTTAATGTTTCACCTATATGAACATAGGAAATGTCTTCTGACGACGAAAAAGATTTCATTATGTGCGAATACTGTTAAGACCAGCGCGGCCTGTGCGATAGAAATTTCCTTGTTGATGATAGGCGATTCAGCATCAAGCTGGATGAAACCTTCGAATTCGATACAGTAAGTCACAATGACAAGACTTTTTTCGTAATTAAGCATGACTTATATATGCTTCATTTGCTTGAACTTATAATTTTTAATTTTCACTATTCTACTAGCGCATCCCCTGCCATGTAAGAATTTTTGTCTTGAATAAGATAGGTTTCAATGCTATGGAAACTATGGAGGTAAAGAGAGTTTACCTGAAAACTGAGCATGGTTATACTTTCAACGTCAAAGTATACAATGCAAACATGTACACTTATTTTGAATGCAAAACTTGGCAAGTACTATGCAAGGCTTATGCATTTGAGCCTGATATGGTGATCACCTTTGATATTCGTCCGGAAGATGATATCGAAGGTAATAGAGACATCTGGGTCGATGTGCAGACGCCTCCAGTTCTACCATTATGTGAGTTCTTCTCGACCATATTTATGTCTTTGATGTTGTTTATTCAAAAATAGTTGACAACTAATTTCTATTGACAGCTTATTTTTATTCAAGCAAACATGTCCGGCGCTTGGTTGACATGACCTACTACTGTCCCGGAGCTGAACTAAACTGCGAGGAGATAAGTCATTATGTTTCATGGCTTGAGGATCTTCATACTGTCAAGACAAATTTTCTTTCTGCACTTAGAAATGTTAGTACTCAAAACGTGCGACCAATAGTGATCGTATTGAACTACGGTCACATCTATTTAGGAATGAAGGTAAGATTTTTACTATTTGTGCTCAGTGCATCTTTTGCATACATAATTTTTTTGCTAAGCTTTCATTGCTAAGTATATTAATTACTATACGATGTTCTTCAACAGGGACTCCCGATGACAGTTGTGCCTCAGTGGATCGAGACTAAAGGTCGCATGTCAATTATTAGCTTACGGCCAAGATATCTTGCATTGCACATGAGTGCATTTAGGACTTCTAGAAGCGATGAATGCTTAATAGTGAAATATTGGAGGAAAATTGTTAACGATCGCAGAGAAGTACTAGGGGGCAGCAATGAGAAGCGCAACCCACGATTAGGAGATAGGTTCATCTTCATGCTCCAATATGATGAATCAGGAGAGCTATACATGTTCTACGCTATTTTACCTGAGAGAGAGCAGCATGAGTGATTTAGCTAGTTCATGCTCTATACGTACTTGTCCTCTCATGTTCGTGTTCTTTGTCCTGAACTTAATCTCAATGAGTGATTTGCTTTTGTGGTGTTATGAACGCTTATAATATCATGACCAACATGTTGAACTCGATGATATTTTTGCTTCTGGTACAAGTGAATGTTTCTTTTTTAAGCTACTGTTGGTGGTGATTAGATAGCGGTAATGACTATGATGATTAAATAGTGATAATGACGACTATGATGATTTTTAGCTAGCTACTCCCTCCGTCCCATAATGTTGATGATATGATGCAAGAGTTTTTATATTAATATGATGATTATGAGTTATTATATCATTTAATGAAAGAAAGCGCAAATTAGTTTCAGCTGGATGGATCCTAGCTAAGTGATAAAGTATATGCCATATATATCCATATTATACTTGATCAAGTATAATATGAATATATATGGCATATACTTGATCACTTAGCTATAGCTAGGATCCACATGCATCCAGTCAAAACTAATCTGCGGTACTTTCACCTAATGATATAACAACTCATTATAATGTAAAACAATCACTAAATTAAATTGAAAACACAAAATTAAAGAAAAAAAACACCCAAACATTTAGTACCGGTTGGTATTAACAACCGGTACTAAAGCCCTACACGCACCCGGGCCTGGCTCGTGCCACGTGGTGGCACTTTAGCGTCGGTTCATGACGAACCGGTACTAAAGGGGGGGAGGGGCTTTAGTCCCCACTCTTTAGTGCCGGTTGCCGAACCGGTACTAAAGGCCGTTACGAACCGACGCTAAAGCCCGGTTCTGCACTAATGAACCACACCGTTTGCCTTCCATGAGCAAGTGCCTCCACTTACATACCATACGCATCGATCACCGCTGATAATAGCACTAGTAGACTCTAACATCTTCTTCCGACCATCCATGACCACACAGTTGTTACCTGTGACGCCCGGATAATCAAGCTACAGTTAACCTTTGCTAATGATGCCACGTCACCTCGATTACTGTTGCTACTCTCGTGTTAGTTCGAAACCGATTATAATTCAAAATTCAAAATCAAGCAAACAATAAAAGTTTTCAAATATTAAAACTAAAATGTTCGGGGTCAGCCAAATATTGCATAGGTAATTATGGTGAAGTAAACACATTTTTAGAAAAGGCCTAAATACTTTAAAATGAAATAAAACAAAAAAGAAAATAAATAAAAAGAAAAAGTGAAAATAAAGCTAAAGGAAACGGACCCCCCCCCCTCTCTTGGTCCAGACGGCCCAGCTAACCCAGCTGACCGGCCCAGCCGGCCCGGCCCGCCTCCCCCTGCCGCCTCCCTTCCCTGTTCCCCCGACCCGGGTCGGAACAGGGGCGTGTCCCCGCCGCACCCTCTCGTCGGCGATGAGGAGGGGATAAGGTCGCCACGCCCCCCGCCTCCTCGATCCTGCCTCCCACTCTCCCCCACTCTCGCCCTCGGTCCCTGCGCCTCTCCCTCTCCCCTCAGATCCACCCTGCTCTCCTCGTTCCCCCACCACATCCGACGCCGCCATGGACCCGCCGCCATGAAACGCGCGACCACAGCCCTCGCCTCGCCTCACTTGCATGTCGTTCGTCTCCGCCTTCGTCATCCTCGCCGACCGGTGGCCGCAGTTGGAGCTCGGAGCCACCGCAGCACCCACAACGCGCCGTCTTCCTCCTCTGCCCCAACAAGCTACGCCGCCGCTCTTCACCAACTCCGGCGTCGACTCTGCGGCTCCTAAACCCCCCAAGGGCCTTTCGTGTGTGCCGCTCGGTGAGCTCCACCCCTCCTACTCTCCCTTTGCTCTCTCGCACGCCCTAGCTAGCTGCCGCCGAGGCGCCCGAACGCAGCACCGGGGAGCTCGTTGCCGACGGGTCTCCGTTGACCAAATGGTCACGGGCTCAACCCCGTTGCACTCCCCACGCCGCGTAGATACTTCCTAGCCTCTCCGTTTGCTCGCTTGCGCGCCGCAGCTCTGTTTTTCGTCGAGCACACGTGCACGCCGCTGCCTCCGCCGCTCGCTGGCGCCGAGTCCGGCGATGCTACGGCCACCACTGGACGCGGCGCTGTGAGCTCGTTCGAGCGCACCCAACCGTGCGTAGAACCATGCCCCATACCACCGTTTGCCCTCACGCCCGACTCCGACCGTCCGCCGATGTGCTCGCCGCCATCACTTCTGGCCACCTCCGGCCACGCCACGGCCACCACTGGACGCGGGGCACTCTCCTCGTTCGAACGCAAGAGACGGCGCTCGATTTGGTGCCCCGTAGACGAATCCCGACGCTCGCCGGTGTTCGGCCGCTGCGCGCGAGCTCGTCGGAGCTACTCCAGCGGCTCCGCTGAGCTGGCACACCGGGGCCCACCCCTGGGTCACTGCTTGTGGGCCTGGGGGCCCTAACTGGCCACGTTGACCGAAGTCAACTATGCTGACGTGGCAGTTACTGCCACCGACATGCGGCCCCATCCCATAAAACGAATAAAAACAAATAGATAAACTGCTAATTAATTAATTAAAACCTAATCTCTCACAGACTACTGGGCCCTACCTGCTAATTAACCCATTTAGTTAGTTTTAAAACTCTGTTAATGCCCCTGACAATGACATGTGGGTCCCACTGGACCCACCCGTCTGGTTTGACTGGTCAACCGACCAGTTGACCTGCTGACATCACTTTGATGTCATGCTTGCGTCATCAAACACTGTTCTGGATAATGTTGGCTTTAGATAAATAATTAAAATCAGAAAATGATTTAAATCTTTAGAAAATCATATCTTTTTATCCGTAACTCGGATGAAAATACTTTCTACATGAAAGTTGCTCAGAACGACGAGACGAATATGGATACGCAGCCCGTTCGTCCACCACACCTCCCTAGCATAGCGAACACGCAACTTTCCCCCCTCAGGTTCATCTGTCCGAAAATGCGAAACATCGGGAATACTTTCCCGAATGTTTCCCCCCTTCGTCGGTATCATCACTACCGCGATTGGGTACACCTAGCATTGTTACTTGTCATGTCATGCATCGATATGCATATGTTTGCATTGTATTCATTGTTTCTTCCCCCCTCTTCTCTCCGGTAGACTACGAGACCGACGCTGCTGCTGCCCAGTTCGACTACGGAGTTGACGACCCCTCCTACTTGCCAGAGCAACCAGGCAAGCCCCCCCCTTGATCACCAGATATCGCCTATTCTTCTCTATACTGCTTGCATTAGAGTAGTGTAGCATGTTACTGTTCGGTTACTCCTATTCTGTTGCATAGCCTCTCATTGTTGCTACAGTCATTGATACCATACCCGCAATCCTAAATGCTTAGTATAGGATGCTAGTTTATCATCATTGGCCCTACATTCGTGTCAGTCTGCCTTGCTATACTATTGGGCCGTGATCACTCGGGAGGTGATCACGGGTATATACTATATATATATACATACTACAGATGGTGACTAAAGTCGGGTTGGCTCGGGGAGTACCCGCGAGTGATTCACGGATTGGGGGCTGAAAGGGCTTTTGTCCCGACGGCCCTCTGTGTGGATCTTTGTGGCGGAGCGACAGGGCAGGTTGAGACCACCTAGGCGAGAGGTGGGCCTGGCCCTGGTCGACGTTCGCGGTTGCTTCATAATAACACTCTTAACGAGATCTTGGTATTTGATCTGAGTCTGGCCACTGGTCTATACGCACTAACCAACTACGCGGGAAAGATATGGGCACTCGACGTCGTGGTATCAGCCGAAGCCTTCGTGACGTCAGCGACTGAGCGGCGCGCGCCGGGTTGGACTGCGTAACGCGACTTCCTTTGTAATGGAGGTTGCTAGGTCTGCTCACCGGCCGCGTACGCAACATGCAGGTGTGCAATGGGCGATGGGCCCAAACCCCTACGCGCATAGGATTTAGACCGGCGTGCTGACCTCTCTGTTGTGCCTAGATGGGGCTGCGACGTGTTGATCTTCCGAGGCCGGGCATGACCCAGGAAAGTGTGTCCGGCCAAATGGGATCGACCGTGTTGGGTTATGTGGTGCACCCCTGCAGGGAAGTTAATCTATTCGAATAGCCATGTCCCTCGGTAAAAGGACGACCTGGAGTTGTACCTTAACCTTATGACAACTAGAACCAGATATTAATAAAACACACCCAGACAAGTTCCATAGACAACCCGGTGATCGCTTTTCCACAGGGTGACGATGGGAGGATCGCCTGGTAGGATTATGCTATGTGATGCTACTTGGAGGACTTCAATCTACTCTCTTCTACATGCTACAAGACGGAGGCTGCCAGAAGCGTAGTCTTCGATAGGACTAGCTATCCCCCTCTTATTCTGGCATTCTGCAGTTCAGTCCACTGATATGGCCTCCTTACACATATACCCATGCATATGTAGTGTAGCTCCTTGCTTGCGAGTACTTTGGATGAGTACTCACGGTTGCTTTGCTCCCTCTTTTCCCCCATTTTCCTCTTCTTCTCGGATGCCGCAACCAGACGTTGGAGCCCAGGAGCCAGACGCCACCCTCGATGACGACTACTACACTGGAGGTGCCTACCACTACGTGCAGGCTGCTGACAACGACCATGAGTAGTTTAGGAGGATCCCAGGCAGGAGGCATGCGCCTCTTTCGATCTGTATCCCAGTTTGTGCTAGCCTTCTTAAGGCAAACTTGTTTAACTTATGTCTGTGCTCAGATATTGTTGCTTCCGCTGACTCGTCTATGATCCAGCACTTGTATTCGAGCTCTCGAGGCCCCTGGCTTGTAATATGTTGCTTGTATGACTTATTTATGTTTTTAGAGTTGTGTTGTGATATCTTTCCGTGAGTCCCTGATCTTGATCGTACACGTTTGACTAGTGTACGAATGAATCGTGGGCGTCACATTACCGACCAAAATCAGCCATCCAATGCCACACCACCATTCCCGGTGAGTGCTACTGCAGCATGAATGTCCTGGTCATGCCTAGATTACAGATTTTGGAGTTTTTCCTTAATGAAACTTGGAAGTGTGCATATGTTTTCTTCATAACTAGAAAGGACATAGACTAGGGAAGGTTATAGTTCTTGCAATTTATTTCAGTTTCATAAATTCCTTCTATAGGAGTAGGTGTGTTTCGACTCATGATGTTGATTTAATAGATTTTTTACTTCATCTTTCTTCTCAAATGTACTATAGTTTAAATATAATATAGTTAATGCATATGTACATGTGCACACTGACACATTAGCTATATTTTCACGCATTGACATAAACTTTCTTTTAAAAAGATTTAGAACACAAAACTAGGAGTTGACATGGGATCTAATGTTGCTTTATCAAAACTGGTATTTTCACCCCAAAGCTTCATTTCATATCCGCTTGGCCATGCTCGAGCATGTTCTGCAATGGCTTAGTATTAATGCTACAATCGGAAACGTCTATTCACAATTGAGGAACACAATATCAAAATTTGACAGCTTGGGACACTCTATGCAGATGCCTAAAAGAACTATATTTTCTGGCTTTAGATGGCTTGTCGATGGCTATGAGATCCTAAAGCTTATGAAGTTTAAAGAAAACACAATCAAAAAATTAATTATGTGATCTTATCATGGTATAAAGTAAAAGTGAAATAAAGAAACCAGCTACTCCCCCCGTTCCCAAATACTTGTCTTTCTAGGCATTTCAAATGGACTCAACATACGGATGTATGTAGACATATTTTAAAATGTAGATTCATTCATTTTGCGCCGTATTAGTCACTTGTTGAAATCTTTAGAAAGACAAGTATTTAGGAACGGAGGGAGTAGAAAGCAAAGGGAATCCGAAACTTCAGAGTCAGGCATATATGATGATGAAGATGAGGCTGGGGTACATGAAGAGGTTAAGGACATGCTCAAGAGATTATATGAGGATATGGATGAGAAAGTGTATAAGATATGGCTAGAGATTATATCTAATGGGGAATATCTAGTTGCAGAACTGATGCGGTGTTGATCTAAACAAATCACTTCTTTGAATCCTGAAAGTGATCACTAAAAGGAGTCATCAAACCAAAATTTAGACAATGTAGGAATCAAAAAGGGTGTGTGTTGTATGACTTGGTGCATGTACAATGAACCCACAACTTGTAGAAGACTCTGAAAGTTCATACACTATCTTTCTCAATTTTTGGTAATCAAGCATTCAAAATTCTTAATGGTTAGGTATTTGCATCTAGAAAAAAAAGTGTTATGGTAATAACATATATTGGTATTTGTTTTCTTTGTAATTACTTGGCTAATGAGACACTTAATAATTTTTTTGTATTATGATATTATGGCATATAGCTTCTGAGGGGTTGTTGTCTTGCTTGTTTACACGGGATTGGCAGTACACCTACTTTAATAGTATCCCTCTATTTATATAATATCATAACTCAAAAATTGACCATGGATGTTTCTTGTTTTTTTCCTGAAGCCCACCTGAATATTTATCTTTTTTTAGCATGCATGCCAAATATGTACTATGTTGTAATATAGGAAAAGACAAAAGCTTATATAATCTGTAGGAATAACCATTAACAAATTGTCTCACTGGTATAGCATTAGAGCATGTATAATGGAGGTGCTTAAGAATTAAGAGGAGTGCTTACAGAGAGTAAAACCTTGGATTTTTGCCACATCACATTCACCGGGTGTTTATAGAGAGGGCTCGTTGTTTCCTTTTGCTTGCGGCACTAGCAATTGTCATAAAAAAATTCGAAAAGGGGGGACTCCTCGGCCTCTGCATCAGAATGATGCATAAGGCCACTTAAATAAATAAAGTAGGTTCAACAAAGTCATAGATTCTTGAAACAAAATAAAGGCGAGCTCACATAGAGCCTTGACGCCAAAACAAGAAAAGGTCATAAATCCACAAACGGCTGGCAAAATAAAGATAGGAAAACTAATTGCCTATCCTATTACATGACCGCCATCCAAACCGGTTGAAGATATCCCGCGCTACCATCTCCCACCGGACAGATCCAGTAACCAAACGCTCCCTGGCCTCCGTCGGAGTGAGTAAGGACCACATACGGATCAGCGCCGTAGCACGGAATACAACCTGCAAAAAATGAATAGTAGTTATTCTGTTAAAAACCAAATCATTTCTGCAGTTCCAAATTGCCCATAACAACGCACAAACTCCTACACGAATATGTCTAGCTGTATCGGACTCTATCCCATCCAGCCACGTTCCAAATAATGCCCCAACTGAACTCGGAGGAGTAATGTTAAAGGCAATTTGCACGGTGCGCCACAGAATTCTCGCCAACGGACACTCAAAGAAGAGATGCTTAATGGTCTCGTCCTGATCACAGAAACTACACCTAGTAGATCCTGTCCAATTGCGCTTAACCAAGTTGTCCTTTGTTAAAATAACCTGTTTATGGACAAACCACATAAACACTTTAATTTTCAAAGGAACTTTTACTTTCCAAACATGTTTGGAACTAGGAATGACAGTCGAGTTGATAACATCGATGTACATCGACTTAACAGTAAATTATCCACACCTAGTAAGTTTCCAACACAACTGATCGGGTTGATGAGTTAGCTGGACTTCCATTAGTCTACGCACCAAATGAAGCCAAGCTTCCCATCTATCACCAACAAGCACCCTCCGAAACTGAATATTAAGGGGAATGGACTGCATGATCATTGCAACTAACGCATCACGTCGCTGGACAATACGATACAGGGTTAGGTACTATATTGCCAATGGTGTATCACCCAGCCAAGTATCCTCCCAGAACCGTGTATCATTGCCATCACCGACAATAAACTTTGTTCTATTAAAGAAGGATGCCTTAACTCTCATAAGCCCCTTCCAAAACGGCGAATCAGTTGGTCTCACTGTCACCTGTGACAAAGTTTTGGAAAGAAGATACTTGTTGCGGAGAATCTGCGCCCAAGTTGCGTCAGTGTGAACTGAAAGCTTATACAGCCACTTACTAAGAAGGCATCTATTCTTGACCTCAAGATTCTCGATACCCAAACCCCCTTGGTCCTTTGGTCGACAAATAACATCCCACTTGGCGAGTCTATACTTTCTCTTAAGTTCATCACTCTGCCAAAAAAATCTTGATCGGTAGAAGTCCAGCCTTTTCCTAACCCCAACTGGAATCTCAAAGAAAGATAGTAGGAACATCGGCATACTCGTGAGCACTGAATTAATAAGAATTAACCGACCTCCATATGACATAAGTTTGCCCTTCCAGCAACTAAGTTTCTTTTCAAACCGATCTTCGACGCATTTCCACTCTCTGTTCGTTAGTTTACGATGGTGAATGGGTATACCTAGGTAAGTAAAAGGTAAAGCCCCTAATTCACATCCAAACAATTGCCTATAAGCCTCTTGTTCCTCCTTGGCTCTTCCAAAGCAGAACAACTCACTTTTATGAAAGTTAATCTTTAACCCGGTCAATTGTTCTAATAAGCATAACACCAGCTTCATATTTCTTGCTTTTGCCAGGTCATGCTCCATAAAGATGATTGTATCATCAACGTACTGCAGAATGGACACACCCCCATCAACTAGGTTGGGCACCAAGCCACCCACCTGACCGGCCTCCTTTGCCCTACCTATGAGAATTGCCAACATGTCAACCACAATGTTGAACAAAATAGGGGACATTGGATCTCCTTGCCTCGGGCCTTTGTGTGTCTGGAAATAATGCCCTATATCATCATTTACTTTTATTCCAACACTTCCTTTTTGCGTAAAGGATTCTACCTGGCGTCGCCAAGCCTCATCAAAACCCTTCATACGCAAGGCATGTTGAAGGAATGGACATTTGACTTTTTTGTATGCTTTTTCGAAATCCACTTTGAAAACAACCCCATCCAGCTTTTTCGTGTGGATTTCATGGAGCGTTTCATGAAGGACCACTACCCCCTCAAGGATATTCCTGTCTGGCATGAAAGCAGTTTGGGTAGGCTGCACAACAGCATGCGCGATCTGTGTGAGCCTATTGGTCCCGACCTTGGTGAAAATTTTGAAACTAACATTAAGAAGACAGATTGGCCTGAATTGCTCTATTCTCACAACCTCTGTTTTCTAAGGTAGAAGGGTGATCGTTCCAAAATTGAGCTAAAAAAGATGAAGCTGTCCAGCAAACAGATCATTGAACAAAGGCAACAAATCCCCTTTAATGATATGCCATCATTTCTTATAAAACTCCGCTGGAAATCCATCGGGGCCCGGCACCTTGTTATTTTTCATTTGCGAAATGGCCTCAAGTACCTATTTCTTGGAGAAAGGAGCCGCAAGAATATCATTCTCCACCGCTGTGAGTTGAGGAACATCCTCAACCCTGGACTCATCCAGAGACACATAGTTCTCTTCTGGAGGGCCAAACAGCTGCTTATAGTACTCGGTAATGTACAATTTTAGGTTTTCCTGTCCTGCAATTGTACCCTCATCTTGCTCAAGCTGAAAGATCCTCTTCTTTCGATGCTTACCATTAGCGATCATGTGAAAGAATTGAGTGTTCGCGTCCCCCTGGACTGCTCGCCGGACCTTGGCCCACAACGCCCACTTCAACTCTTCTTCCCTAAGTTCTTTCAACCTCAATTCCGCATCAAGCTTGGCATGAAGCTCCGCGGCCGGCAGTATCGTGGTTTCTGCTTTTACATCTAGGGTCTGAATAAGGGAAAGGAGCCTTTCCTTTTCGACCTTATAAATCCCGCTAAGATGCTTAGCCCATCCACGCAGGAAACTCCTCAAATGCCTAATCTTATTCTGCCAGCGCTGAAGCGCAGTCTTCCCTCCTGAATCCTTAGCCCACTCTCTGGCCACGAGATCAAGGAAGCCTTCTCGTTCAAACTAAGCCATCTCAAAGGAGAACACATTCTTGTTCCCCAGGTGGGTGGGCTCACCAGAGTTCACAAATAACGGCGTGTGGTCAGAAATACCACGGGACAAGGCCTGGACTGTTACTAGAGGGAACTTTTGTTCCCAATCGACACTGGCCAACACTCGATCCAACTTCTCATACGTCGGATTTGGAAGCGCGTTAGCCCAGGTGAATTTTCTACCTGAGAGCTCAATTTCTCTCAGGTCCAAACTTTCAATGATAGTATTGAACATAAACGACCATCTGCCGTCAAAGTTATCATTATTCTTATCCTCACGCCTTCTAATGATGTTAAAATCAACCCCCACCAGGTTAGGAAGCTGCTCAGAACCGCAAATCCTAACGAGATCAGCCAAGAACTCGGGCTTAAGTTCAGGCTGTGCGGCACCATATACCGCAACCAAAGCCCAATTAAACCCATCGGCCTTCGATCGCACCCGAAACTTGACTGCAAAGTCTCCCATTACCACACTACGAACCTCGAGCGCATCACATCGAACACCGAGTAAGATGCCACCGGATCTCCCTCTCGGTGGCAAGCAATGCCAACCAAAATCAATACCTCCCGACAAAATACTTAGAAATTGTGGCGCAAAATTATCTCTACTGGTCTCTGATAGAGCAATAAAATATAAATGATGCTCGACAGACGCCTCAGCAAGAAACCTTCTTTTAGCCAAGTCCTTTAGACCTCTGCTATTCCAAAAGATGATTGTCATAAATGAAAATGAAAAATATTGACCGAATCCCACGAGATCCGCCGGAGGCAAACCTTCACATGCTACAAGAAAAAGACACTCTAAAGTACTCCCTCCGTCCCATAATATAAGAACGTTTTTGGCACTAGTGTAGTGCCAAAAACACTAGTGCCAAAAACGTTCTTATATTATGGGGCGGAGGGAGTATGTGGGTGTCCCATGATTATCCTTGACATCTCTTGCACATGCCGGTGTATCATATGCTAGATACTAAGATGAGATCAAGTGTACAAACATTAGTGGCAGAAACTTGCGCTTCATATTTTCATGATTTCGAGCTTGGCGCCTGAGAATCAAGTTGACCAGCATGTGCTCCCCGCTCTGTTTCAAAAACAACAAATCGGCGGCCATTCGTGACACGCATGCATGCCAGGTTAACCATCATCCAAATGTCTAATCAAACATCCTCCTCGATCCAATCCTTCAAGTAAATGATTTAGGCTTTGTTTTCTAGAAACGTCAGCCATATAGTACTCAATGCATGGCTCCAATCATTGCGACAACTATAAATTACCCAACTTGTGTTGATTAATTTAGCCCTCGTTACAACATGACAACTAAGATATTTAAAAAATATATCTCCTCACAAGAAAAGATAAGATATTAAACCAAGAAACCCCAACATCTAGCAATTAACACTAATCACACGTACCCGAAAGGACCAGCTAAGCATTAAACAATCGCAAATACCATCTAATCAAGGTCCAGATAGCCTTATTAAAAAGCTAAAGCTAGCTCTCTCATAGGACACGTCTCCCTTCATGGTCCCAATACTTAGTAGTCCTTCGAACCCACCAAGGGCTGGCCTCCATGCTCTTATCACGTTATATCCATTATTAATTTGTCAACATAATTAAAGTTTAGCAATTGGCCATGCTCTGAAATGGAAGCTAGCGATCAATCGAGGTGATAAAAGTTTCTCATGATTTAGCCAGCCTCTGAGTTGGCCGTCTTATGGTATATTTAAACTATATTTGAAATCATTTATATAATTGAAATCTTGATGGATCTTTCAAAAACACCGTTATGGAATAAATTTTAGGCTTGTTAATTGTTGTTGTTTTGCAAATTGATTAAAATTAAATTAATTTCAAAAGTGATAACAAATGTATACAAACGGGTTTTAATTATTTGAAAAAAGTTTTCAGGTACTTCAAAATAATAGTTTTAATTATTCGAAAGTGATTTTTATTAATGCACTAAAAATATTTTCATATTTCAAAATTGTTTTTTTGAACTCTTTCTAAAACATGTATCTCACATATTTTTATTAATGGTACTATAAAAATGATTTCTATTTCACTTTATTTTCAAATAATTTTTGCAACATATATCTCACTCATTACACTCCCTAGTTTAGTTTCCTTTTTTTTGACATATTTCACAGATCACGTATTTCACTTTTTTGAAATATTTCTGAAACATGTATTCCACATATTTCACTTGTTTGAAATGTTTCCGAAACATATACCCCACTCATTTTTGTAGTTATTTTTATTTTAATTTAATGATATATTTCAAAGATCACGTATTCACTTATTGGAATATTCCTGAAACATATATTTCACTTTTTCGAAATGTTTTTGAAAGATATGTCATACTCATTTTAGTACATATTTCAATTTCACTTATTTTAAATACTTCACAAATCACATATTTCACATATTGGAAATATTTTAAGAAACATACACCTCAATAACTCCCTTGCATTTCCGTTTTTTGTATTTGAAATAGTTTGCAGATCACATATTTCACTTATTTGAAATATTTCACATATCACAATTTTACCTATGTGACATATGTGAAATAAATGAAAGATTCCATCTATCCGGAAATACTTGTTGGGGATATGGATGAAAATGGATGTATCTAGAAGTAAAATACGCCTAGATACATCCATTTCTCTGACGAGTATTTCCGGAAAGAGGGAGTAAGTAACATATTTGAAATTCACTTCAAATCACATTTCACTTATTTCACATATCACAATATTCCCTTCCATATCATAACCGAAATATGTCAATGTTTCACCTTTTTGTTTAATAGAAGCAGTGATTACAACATCAATTTTAGATCTTAACATGAATTTCAAAAATATTATTTATCAACCAAAATATTTCAGGAACTAAAATATGATATTAAGTAATATTGGACAATTGATTTAACTTAAATTGAAATATTCTTAGAACAATGAAAATAAAACTAGTCAAAATGTATGCAAGATTGGTCGTGTATTAAAAGTATTGTAGCCAGGAATTCAAATATATATACAAAATCAAAATTCTACTAATAATTTGAAATATAGCCATCATCTAAATCATTACAATGAAGTAAAAATGCAAGAATTTTAGATAGAGAGAGAGAGAACCTAGAACTACACATGCAACAAACTATGTCTACACACTCTCTCACCTTTATATTTCTATGATAAAAGCTTACCTAAATACATATGTTGGTACCACTTTTACGGTATATGGGAGAATGTATTGTGTGTATAGTTTAGGGAAACAGACTGATAGATTTACCAAAACTCTGTGCATGAATCTCCATGAATGGTACAAAGGTGAATCCTTACCCTAACATAGTTTTACCTTTCGATTTATTTTGTTATTAACTAGGCTGACTTCTCACGTGCATGCCTTTTCCTCTGGTCAATAGTTGCTTCATGTTAACTATGTTTACTTGCAACCATGGCCCTCATATTCTACCCCCCCCCCCAATACCTTTTGTTGGAGAACCTCTCTATCTTGAAACTCTCATTTGTTTGGACGACATTTCAACCACAACTTTGAAATCATCCCCCTTATTGGTTTCTCTCTCTTTTACTTGTCCATACTCCATGCAAACTATATACATACAACACATTTTGGCTCCAAAATAATTTGAACATATATATTCTATCACATATAATTCAAAAACATTCACAAACTTTGAAAAAAAAAATAATCTTTTTGATTTAAAACACCAAGCATGGTAGTCATGAAACATAGGCTCCTTTTTTATTGTGTTTTTTGAGTAAATTTTTGTAGGAAAAAATCAAAACCCAGACAAACACGTTTTCAAACCAGCTGCGGGACGATGGTCCAAATTCACTTCTAGTTATAAAGCCCATAAAGACAAGTTATACAATCCATAGAGATCTCCCAAGGTAACTCCGTACCGAAGTCATTGCTTTTCAAGTGTTGGCTTTGGCCTCCAATCGAAACTATGACAAAATTGTCACATGAGAGAACGATATTGACAAAATGAAGGAAATATGCCCTAGAGGAAATAATAAAGTTGTTATTTTATATTTCCTTATATCATGATAAATGTCTATTATTCATGCTAGAATTGTATTAACCGCAAACTTGATACATGTGTGGATACATAGACAAAACACCGTGTCCCTAGTATGCCTCTACTAGACAAGCTCGTTGATCAAAGATGGTTAAGTTTCCTAGCATGGACATGAGTTGTCATTTGATGAACGGGATCACATCATTAGTGGAATGATGTGATGGACAAGACCCATCCATTAGCTTAGCATAATGATCGTTCAGTTTTATTGCTACTGCTTTCTTCATGTTAAATACATATTCCTCTGACTATGAGATTATGCAACTCTCGGACACCAGAGGAATGCCTTATGTGCTATCAAATGTCACAACGTAATTGGGTGATTATAAAGATGCTCTACAGGTATCTCCGAAGGTGTTTGTTGGGTTGGCATAGATCGAGATTAGGATTTGCCACTCCGAGTATCGGAGAGGTATCTCTGGGCCCTCTCGGTAATGCACATAATATGAAGCCTTGCAAGCAATGTGATTAATGAGTTAATTACGGGATGATGTATTATGGAACGAGTAAAAAGACTTGCCGGTAATGAGATTGATGTAGGTATGAAGATACCGACGATCGAATCTCGGTCAAGTAACATACCGATGACAAAGGGAATAACGTATGTTGACATAGCCGTTCGACCAATAAAGATCTTTGTAGAATATGTGGGAACCAATATGAGGATCCAAGTTTCACTATTGGTTATTGACCGGAGAGGTGTCTCGGTCATGTCTACATAGTTCTCGAACCCGTAGGGTCCACACGCTTAACTTTCGTTGATGATATAGTACTACATGAGTTATGTATTTTGGTGACCAAATGTTGTTCGGAGTCCCGGATGAGATCATGGACATGACGGGGAGCTACAGAATGGTCCGGAGGTAAATATTCATATATTGGATGATATGGTTAAGCCAAGGGGTCAGGCCCACAGGGCGATAAGTCAGTGCAAAAGGAGTTTTGCGGAGGCCAGGGGGGCAAACGCCGGAGACCTTGGCGCCTGGCCCTGGGCCAGATGCCGATGCCAATGGCGTCTGGGTGAGACGCCAGGGATTGTGGCGTTTGGTCATGGAGTCTAAGTGGGACTCTTGCCTTTCAGGCAAAACCGACTTTGAGGAGGCTTTTGCTCCAAGTTTCGACCCTAGGGCTCAACATATATATAGAGGGGCAGGGCTTACACAAAAGACACATCAACATTCACCAAGCCGTGTGCCGGCAACCCCTTCCCCTCTAGTTTATCCTCCGTCATAGTTTCTGTAGTGCTTAGGCGAAGCCCTGCGGAGATTGTACTTCACCAACACCGTCACCAAGCCGTCGTGCTGTCGGAACTCATCTACTACTTCAGCCGTCTTGCTAGATCAAGAAGGCGAGGATGTCGTCGAGCTGAACATGTGCAGAACACGGAGGTGCTGTACGTTCGTACTTGATTGGGATGGATCATGAAGGTGTACGACTACATCAATCACGTTGATAAACGCTTCCGCTTTCGGTCTACGAGGGTCCGTAGACACACTCTCCCCCTCTCGCTCCTATGCATCTCCTAGATAGATCTTGCGTGAGGGTAGTTTTTTTTTTGAAATTTTTGATTTTTTTTGCATAAAGGTGGCTGGCGGGTGTTTGTTTCTGCAACTTTAGTTGAATCAAATTTGACTGCGGACGGTCCTTGTGAAGGTTAAAACAACAAACTTGATAAATCATCATTGTGGTTTTGTGACGTAGGTAAGAACAGTTCTTGCTAGAAGCCCGTAGCAACCACATAAAACTTGCAACAACAAAGTAGAGGACGTCTAACTTGTTTTCGCAGGGCATATTGTGATGTGATATGGTCAAGACATGATGTGATATACGTTGTTGTATGAGATGATTATGTTTTGTAAAAGTTATCGGCAACTGGCAGGAGCCTTATGGTTGTCACTTTATTGTATGAAATACAAACGCCATGTAATTGCTTTACTTTATCACTAAGCGGCAGCGATAGTCGTAGAAGCAATAGTTGGCGAGACGACCACGATGGTACGATGGAGATCAAGGTGTCAAGCCGGTGACGATGGAGATCATGATGTTGCTTTGGTGATGGAGATCAAAAGCACAAGATGATGATGGCCATATCATGTCACATATTTTGATTGCATGTGATACTTATCCTTTTGCATATAATTTTGCTTAGTACTGCGGTAGCATTATAAGATTAGCCATTACTAAAATTTCAAGGTATAAGTTGCTGGGGAACATAGCAGAAATTCAAAATTTTCCTACGTGTCACCAAGATCTATCTAAGGAGAAACCAACAACGATGGGAAGGAGAGTGCATCTACATACCCTTGTAGATCGCTAAGCGGAAGCGTTCAAGAGAACGGGGTTGAAGGAGTCGTACTCGTTGTGATCCAAATCACCGGAGATCCTAGTGCCGAACGAATGGCACCTCCGCGTTCAACACACGTACAGCCCGGTGACGTCTCCCATGCCTTGATCCAGCAAGGAGAGAGGGAGAGGTTGAGGAACTCCGTCCAGCATCAGCACAACGGCGTGGTGGTGATGGAGGAGCGTGGCAATCCTGCAGGGCTTCGCCAAGCACCGCGGGAGAGGAGAAGGGAGAGAGGTAGGGCTGCGCCAGGGAGAGGTCAAACTCCTCTGTTGGCAGCCCCAAAACCCTCAAGTATATATAGGGGGAGAGGGGGGGCTGCGCCCCCAACTAGGGTTCCACCCCTAGGGGCGGCGGCCAGCCCAAACCCATCTAGGGTGCGGCCAAGGGGGGGAGAGGGGAAACTTGCCCCCCAAGTTAGGTGGGTCCGCCCCCTCCCCCAAACCCTAGGCGCCTTGGGCCCTTGTGGGGGGGCGCACCAGCCCACCTGGGGCTGGTCCCCTCCCACACTTGACCCATGAAGCCCTCCGGGGATGGTGGCCCCACTTGGTGGACCCCCGGGACCCTCCCGGTGGTCCCGGTACGTTACCGATAAAACCCGAAACTTTTCCGGTGACCAAAACAGGACTTCCCATATATAAATCTTTACCTCTGGACCATTCCAGAACTCCTCGTGACGTCCGGGATCTCATCCGGGACTCCGAACAACATTCGGTAACCACATACAAACTTCCTTTATAACCCTAGCATCATCAAACCTTAAGTGTGTAGACCCTACGGGTTCGGGAACCATGCAGACATGACCGAGACGTTCTCCGGTCAATAACCAACAGTGGGATCTGGATACCCATGTTGATTCCCACATGTTCCACGATGATCTCATCGGATGAACCACGATGTCAAGGACTCAATTCCCTTTGTCTAGCGGTATAGTACTTGCCCGAGATTCGATCGTCGGTATGCCGATACCTTGTTCAATCTCGTTACCGGCAAGTCTCTTTACTCGTTCCGTAACACATCATCCTGCGATCAACTCTTTGATCACATTGTGCACATTATGATGATGTCCTACCGAGTGGGCCCAGAGATACCTCTCCGTCACACGGGGTGACAAATCCCAGTCTCGATTCGTGCCAACCCAACAGACACTTTCGAAGATACCTGTAGTGCACCTTTATAGCCACCTAGTTACGTTGTGACGTTTGGTACACCCAAAGCATTCCTACGGTATCCGGGAGTTGCACAATCTCATGGTCTAAGGAAAAGATACTTGACATTAGAAAAGCTTTAGCATACGAACTACACGATCTCCGTGCTAGGCTTAGGATTGGGTCTTGTCCATCACATCATTCTCCTAATGATGTGATCCCGTTATCAACGACATCCAATGTCCATGGTCAGGAAACCATAACCATCTATTGATCAACGAAGTAGTCAACTAGAGGCTTACTAGGGATATGGTGTTGTCTATGTATCCACACATGTATCTGATTTTCCTATCAATACAATTATAGCATTGATAATAAACGATTATCATGAACAAGGAAATATAATAATAATAACTAATTTATTATTGCCTCTAGGGCATATTTCCAACAGTATCCCACTTGCACTAGACTCAATAATCTAGTTCATATCGCCATGTGATTAACACTCACAGGTCACATCGTCATGTGACCAACATCCAAAGAGTTTACTAGTGTCATTAAACTAGTTCACATCATCATGTGATTATGACTCAATGAGTTCTGGGGTTTGATCATGTTTTGCTTGTAAGAGAGATTTTAGTCAATGGGTCTGCAACATTCAGATCCGTATGTACTTCGCAAATCTCTAGGTCATATTGTAAATGCTGCTTCCACACTCCACTTGGAGCTATTCCAAATGGTTGCTCCACTATACGTATCCGGTTTGCTACTCAGAGTCATTCGGATAGGTGTTAAAGCTTGCATCAACGCAACTCTTTACGCCGAACTCTTTATCACCTCCAGAACCGAGAAACATATCCTTATTCCTCTAAGGATAATTTTGACCGCTATCTGGTGATCCACTCCTTGATCTCCTTTGTACCCTCTTGCTAGATATGTAGCAAGGCACACATCAGGTGTGGTACACAGCATAGCATACTGTAGAGCCTACGTCTAAAGCATAGGGGACGACCTTCGTCCTTTCTCTCTTTTCTGCCGTGGTCGAGCTTTAAGTCTTAACTTCATACCTTACAACTTAGCCAAGAACTCCTTCTTTGACTGATCCATCTTGAACACCTTCAAGATCATGTCAAGGTATGTGCTCATTTGAAAGTACTATTTAGCGTTTTTTGATCTATCCTCATAGATCTTGATGCTCAATGTTCAAGCAGCTTATTCCAGGTTTTCTATTGAAAAACACCTTTCAAATAACCCTATATGCTTTCCAGAAATTCTACATCATTTCTGATCAACAATATGTCAACAACATATACTCATCAGAAATTCTATAGTGCTCCCACTCACTTCTTTGGAAATACAAGTTTCTCATAAACTTTGTATAAATCCAAAATCTTTGATCATCTCATCAAAGTGTACATTCCAACTTCGAGATGCTTACTCTAGTCCTTAGAAGGATCGCTGGAGCTAGAATAGCTTTAGCATCCTTAGGATTGACAAAACCTGTCTGATTATATCGCATACAACCTTTCCTTACGAAGACTGGTAAGGAAACTTATTTTGACATCCATCTGCCAGATTTCATAAATGCAGCTAATGCTAACATGATTCCGACGGACTTAAGCATCGCTACGGATGAGAAAATCTCATCGTAGTCAACTCCTTGAACTTGTGAAAAACTCTTCGCCACAAGTTGAGCTTCATAGACGGTGACATTACCGTCCACGTTCGTCTTCTTCTTAAAGATCCATTTATCTCAATGTCTTGCCGATCATCGGGCAAGTCCACCAAAGTCCATGCTTTGTTCTGATACATGGATCCTATCTCGGATTTCATGGCTTCTAACCATTTGTTGGAATATGGGCCCACCATTGTTTCTCCATAGCTCGTAGGTTCATTGTTGTCTAGCAACATGACCTTCAAGACAGGATCACCGTACCACTCCGAAGCAGTACACGTCCTTGTCGTCCTACGAGGTTCGGTAGTGACTTGATCCGAAGCTTCATTATCACTATCATAAGCTTCCACTTCAATTGGTGTAGGTGCCACAGGAACAACTTCCTGTGCCCTGCTACACACTGGTTGAAGTGATGGTTCAATGACCTTATCAAGTCTCCACCATCCTCCCACTCAATTCTTTCGAGAGAAACTTTTCCTCGAGAAAGGACCGTTTCTAGAAACAATCACTTTTGCTTTCGGATCTGAATTAGGAGGTATACCCAATCATTTTGGGTATCCTATGAAGATGCATTTATCCGTTTTGGGTTCGAGCTTATTACGATGAAACTTTTTCACATAAGCGTCGCAGCCCCAAACTTTCAAGAAACGACCGCTTAGGTTTCTCTAAACCATAGTTCTCACGGTGTCATCTCAACGGAATTACGTGGTGCCCTATTAAAGTGAGTGTGGTTGTCTCTAATGCCTAACCCATGAATGATAGTGGTAATTCGATAAGATACATCATGGTACACACCATATCCAATAGGGTGCAACTATGATGTTCGGACACACCATCACACTATGGTGTTCCAGGCGGTATTAATTGCGAAACAATTTCCACAAAGTCTTAATTGCGTGCCAAAGCTCGTAACTCAGATACTCATCTCTATGTAGACATTTTATCCTCTTGTCACGACGATCTTCAACTTCACTCTGAAATTACTTGAACCATTCAATAATTCAGACTTGTGTTTCATCAAGTAAATATACTCAGTATCTACTTAAATCATCTATGAAGTAAGAACATAACGATATCTATTGCGTGCCTCAGCACTCATTGGACTGCACACATCAAAATGTGTTACTTCCAACAAGTTGCTATCTTGTTCCATCTTACTGAAAATGAGGCTTTTCAGTCATCTTTCCCATGTGGTATGATTTGCATATCTCAAGTGATTCAAAATCAAGTGAGTCTAAACGACCCATCTGCATGGAGTTTCTTCATGCGTATACACCAATAGACATGGTTCGCATGTCTCAAACTTTTCAAAAACGAGTGAGTCCAAAGATCCATCAACATGGAGCTTCTTCATGTGTTTTATACCAATATGACTTACATGGCAATGCCACAAGTAAGTGGTACTATCATTACTATCTTATATCTTTTGGCATGAAAATGTGTATCACTACGATCGAGATTCAATAAACCATTCCTTTTAGGTGCAATACCATTGAAGGTATTATTCAAATAAACAGAGTAACCATTATTCTCCTTAAATGAATAACCCTATTGCGATAGACATAATCCAATCATGTCTATGCTCAACGCAAACACCAAATGACAATTATTCAGGTTTAATACTAATCTTGATGGTAGAGGGAGCGTGCAATGTTTGATCACATCAAACTTGGAAACACTTCCAACACATATCGTCAGCTCACCTTTAGCTAGTCTCCGTTTATTCCGTAGCCTTTTATTTCGAGTTACTAACACTTAGCAACCGAACCGGTATCTAATACCCTGGTGCTACTAGGAGTACTAGTAAAGTACACAATAACTTAATGTATATCCAATATACTTCTATCGACCTTGCCAGCCTTCTCATCTACCAAGTATCTAGGGTAATTCTGCTCCAGTGGCTGTTCCCCTTATTACAGAAGCACCCAGTCTCGGGTTTGCGTTCAACCTCGGGTTTCTTCACTAGAGCAGCAACTGATTTGTCGTTTCATGAAGTATCCCTTCTTGCCCTTGCCCTTCTTGAAACTAGTGGTTTCACCAACCATCAACAATTGATGCTCCTTCTTGATTTCTACTTTCGCGGTGTCAAACATCGCGAATACCTCAAGGATCATCATATCTATCCCTGATATGTTATAGTTCATCACGAAGCTCTAGCAGCTTGGTGGCAATGACTTTGGAGAAACATCACTATCTCATCTGGAAGATCAACTCCCACTCAATTAAAGTGATCATTGTACTCAGACAATCTGAGCACAAGTTCAACGATTGAGCTTTTCCTCCCTTAGTTTGCAAGCTAAGAAAATCGTCAGAGGTCTCATACCTCTTGACGTGGGCACGAGCCTGGAATCCCAATTTCAGCCCTCGAAACATCTAATATGTTCCGCAACGTCTCGAAAATGTCTTTGGTGCCTATATTCTAAACCATTTAACTGAACTATTACGTAGTTATCAAAACATGTATGTCCGATGTTCGCAACATCCACAGACGATGTTTGGGGTTCAGCACACTGAGCGGTGCATTAAGGACATAAGCTTTCTACTGTCCGCATAATCTCTACTGTCAACTTTCAACTATATTTTCTCTAGGAACATATCTAAACAGTGGAACTAAAGCACGAGCTTACGACATAATTTGCAAAGATCTTTTGACTATGTTCAGGATAATTAAGTTCATCTCATGAACTCCCACTCAGATAGACATCCCTCTAGTCATCTAAGTGATTACATGATCCGAGTTAACTAGGCCGTGTCCGATCATCACGTGAGACGGACTAGTCATCATCGGTGAACATCTTCATGTTGATCGTATCTACTAAACGACTCATGCTCGACCTTTCGGTCTCTTGTGTTCCGAGGCCATGTCTGTACATGCTAGGCTCGTCAAGTTAACCTAAGTGTTTCGCGTGTGTAAATCTAGCTTACACTCGTTGTATGTGAACGTAAGAATCTATCACACCCGATCATCACGTGGTGCTTCGAAACGACGAACTTTCGTAGCGGTGCACAGTTAGGGGGAACACTTTCTTGAAATTTTAATGAGGGATCATCTTATTTACTACCATCGTTCTAAGCAAATAAGATGCATAAACATGATAAACATCACATGTAATCAAATAGTGACATGATATGGCCAATATCATTTTGCTCCTTTTGATCTCCATCTTCGGGGCTCCATGATCATCATCGTCACTGGCATGACACCATGATCTCCATCATCGTGTCTCCATGAAGTTGGCTCGCCAACTTATTACTTCAACTACTATGGCTACCGGTTAGCAATAAAGTAAAGTAATTACATGGCATTGTTCAATGACACGCAGGTCATACAATAAATAAAGACAACTCCTATGGCTCCTACCGGTTGTCATAGTCATCGACATGCAAGTCGTGATTCCTATTACAAGAACATGATCAATCTCATACATCACATATCATTCATCACATTCTTCTTGGCCATATCACATCACATAGCATACCCTGCAAAAACAAGTTAGACGTCCTCTAATTGTTGTTTGTATGTTTTACGTGGCTGCTATGAGTTTCTAGCAAGAACGTTTCTTACCTACGCAAGACCACAGCGTGATATGCCAATTGCTATTTACCCTTCATAAGGACCCTTTTCATCGAATCCGTTTCGACTAAAGTGGGAGAGACTGGCACCCGCTAGCCACCTTATGCACCAAGTGCATGTCAGTCGGTGGAACCTGTCTCACGTAAGTGTACGTGTAAGGTCGGTCCGGGCTGCTTCATCCCATAATACCGTCGAAACAAGATTAGACTAGTAACGGTAAGCATATTGAACAAAATCAACACCCACAACTACTTTGTGTTCCACTCGTGCAAAGAATCTACGCAATAAACCTGGCTCTGATACCACTGTTGGGGAACGTAGCAGAAATTCAAAATTTTCCTACGTGTCACCAAGATCTATCAAAGGAGAAACTAGCAATGAGGGGAAGGAGAGTGCATCTACATACCCTTGTAGATAGCTAAGCGGAAGCGTTCAAGAGAACGGGGTTGAAGGAGTCGTACTCATCGTGATCCAAATCATCGGAGATCCTAGTGCCGAACGGATGGCACCTCCGCGTTCAACACACGTACAGCCTGGTGACGTCTCCCATGCCTTGATCCAGCAAGGAGAGAGGAAGAGGTTGAGGAAGACTCCGTCCAGCTGCAGCACAACGGCGTGGTGGTGATGGAGGAGCGTGGCAATCCTGCAGGGCTTTGCCAAGCACCGCGGGAGAGGAGAAGGGAGAGAGGTAGGGCTACGCCAGGGAGAGGTCAAACTCCTCTGTTGGCAGCCCCAAAATCCTCAAGTATATATCGGGGGAGAGGGAGGGCTGCGCCCCCACCTAGGGTTCCACCCCTAGGGGCGGCGGCCATCCCAAACCCATCTAGGGTGCGGCCAAGGGGGGGGAGAGGGGAAACTTGCCCCCCAAGTTAGGTGGGTGCGCCCTCTCCCCCAGACCCTAGGCGCCTTGGGCCCTTGTGAAGGGGCGCACCAGCCCACCTGGGGCTGGTCCCCTCCCACACTTGGTCCATGCAGCCCTCCGGGGATGGTGGCCCCACTTGGTGGACCCCCGGGACCCTCTCGGTGGTCGCGGTACGTTTCCGATAAAACCCGAAACTTTTCCGGTGACCAAAACATGACTTCCCATATATAAATCTTTACCTCTGGACCATTCCGGAACTCCTCGTGACGTCCGGGATCTCATACGGGACTCCGAACAACATTCGGTAACCACATACAAACTTCCTTTATAACCCTAGCGTCAACAAACCTTAAGTGTGTAGACCCTACGGGTTCGGGAACCATGCAGACATGACCGAGACGTTCTCTGGTCAATAACCAACAACGGGATCTGGATACCCATGTTGGTTCCCACATGTTCCACGATGATCTCATCGGATGAACCACGATGTCAAGGACTCAATTCCCTTTGTCTAGCGGTATAGTACTTGCCCGAGATTCGATCGTCGGTATGCCGATACCTTGTTCAATCTCGTTACCGGCAAGTCTCTTTACTCGATCCGTAACACATCATCCTGCGATCAACTCTTTGATTGCATTGTGCACATTATGATGATGTCCTACCGAGTGGGCCCAGAGATACCTCTCCGTCACACGGAGTGACAAATCCCAGTCTCGATTCGTGCCAACCCAACAGACACTTTCAGAGATACTTGTAGTGTACCTTTATAGCCACCCAGTTACGTTGTGACGTTTGGTACACCCAAAGCATTCCTACGGTATCCGGGAGTTGCACAATCTCATGGTCTAAGGAAAAGATACTTGACATTAGAAAAGCTTTAGCATATGAACTACACGATCTCTGTGCTAGGCTTAGGATTGGGTGTCGTCCATCACATCATTCTCCTAATGATGTGATCCCGTTATCAACGACATCCAATGTCCATGGTCAGGAAACTGTAACCATCTATTGATCAATGAGCTAGTCAATTAGAGGCTTACACTACTGGAATCAGCTACTTTGCTATCTGCCAGCTCTTTGCCGTCAGCTAGCAGACAGCAAAGAAGCTCTTTGGCATCAGCTACCCGAAAGCAGACAGCAAAGAACTGGCTGATGGCAAAGAAAGCCTTTGCCATCAGCCTGTTCTTTGCCGTCTGCTAGTTGACGACAAAGAATCTTTGCCGTCCGCTAGCAGACGGCAAAGAGGGAGGGGGGCCCCACTGAGGAGCTGGTTAAAAGATACTTAACGTCCCCCCCGCTTTGCCGTCCGCAGCAGATGGCAAATATGAACAAAAGCGGACGACAAAGGAGGGCGGACGGCAAAGGCTACCCTAACTAACCTAACTAACGGCCGAGCCCCCTCCCCCGCCCGTTACTCATCTCTTCTCCCTCGCGCCGCGCCCGCCCCCGCCGCCCGGCGCCGCCCCCGCCCTCGCCGCCCCCGCCACCGCCCCCCGCCGCCCGGCGCCGCCGCCGCCCCCACCCCCTCCCCCACCCGCCACCGCCCCCACCATCCCGCCGCCCGGCGCTGCCCCCGCCCCTCCCGCCCCCGCCCCCGCCCCTCCCGCCCGGCGTCGCCCCCGCCCCCGCCGCCCGGCCATCCCACTACCCCGGAGCCCCGCCGCCCCTCCACCCACCCACCACCCCGGCGCCAGCGTCGCCCCCTGCTCCGGTTAGTTTTTTTTTCTGTTTTTCTATCTTTTTGCTGTTTAATTCTTGTTTAATTGTTAGTGTTAGTGTTAGTGTTAGATTTAGTGTTAGAAAAGAAGAAAATTTAGTGTTAGTGTTAGAAAAAAGAATATGTAGAAGAAAAGAAGAAGAAGTGGGAAAGAGATAAAAAAGAAGAAAAGAAAAGAAGTAGAAAAAAGATGAAAAAGAAGAAGAAGAAAAGAAGTAGAAGAAGTAGAAGAAGAAGAATAGAAGAAAAGAAAAGAAGTAGAAAAAAGATGAAAAAAGAAGAAGAAGAAGAAGAAAGGAAAGAAGAAGAAAGGAAAGAAGAAGAAGAAGAAGAAGAAGAAAGGAAAGAAGAAGAAGGATAGAAGAAGAAGAAGAAAGGAAAGAAGAAGAAAAAAGAAGAAGAAGAGAAGGAAAGAAGAAGAAGGATAGAAGGAAACACCCCGACCACTGACCCCGACACCCCGACCCCGACACCACACCCCGACACCTGACCCCGACACCCTGACCCCGACACCACACCCCGACACATAGACCACGACACCACACCCCGACACCCTGACCCCGACACGACACCCTAACCCCGAAACAGCACCCCGACACCGACATGACACCCCGACCCCCTAAACCTCCCGAAAAGGTGCTCTTTGGCCTTCTAAAGGCCGACGGGATTATATATTTGTGAATTATTAGTTAGGTCATATATTTTTCGATTTTGTTATGAAAAATATCATATATAATTGTGTTGATCGGGTAGATTTAAATGTGCAGTTGTTTCATCGCTGCGAGGTTTGGTGTTCGACGACCTCGCCGTGCGTTTGACGAGCTCTGCCCCTTCGTTCGTGGGTGAGCACAAATGACATGTCCTTCTACCCCATTAATTATTTGCACAAATGACATGAAATATGGTAGCTAGCTATATATGTGTCTTGAATCATCAGTATGCGTAACCAATATGTGTCTCCCGTTCGAAAGCGTCATAGTTATAAATATGCATGCATTTGCATATTTATAACCTTGATTCTTTCGAATTGTCCAACGCTATCCATGGACAGCCCGAGTATGTGTAGATTGGGTTCATTTTCCCATATGCTTTGCTCCGGATCCGACGCATAAATTTCGTCAGTGCCTCCCCTGTTGTTCTCCGGGTACATATCCTCTCTGTTTATTGCAGAGACGTGTATCAGGAGAACAGCGGGGAGGTGCTGCCGAAATTTTGCGTCGGATCCGGAGCATAGCTTGGGAAAATGAACCCAATCTACACATACTCGGGTGGGATTAGGACCTATCATTACCTATTAGAGTGTAGGTTGCATGGACGTAATAAAATTGACAAAGTAGATCAACTAATGAATATATACATCATGAATTATATATATAACTGTTGTGTGTCCAGTAGCTCTGAAAGTCAAGATGAGTGATCGTGCGTTGATGTATACTGGTCACACTGGTCAGAACAAATGGAGCACTGAATGGTTCACAAAAACCAAGGGGTTTGTGCAAGCCGCATTTGCAAATGGCCAGAGGAAAACTTGGTGCCCCTGTTTCCGATGCGACAATTGGGAAAAGAGGACAGAGGCTGAAATGGGTAAACACCTGTAGAAGAATGGTTTTACGCCCGATTATACGGTGTGGACATTTCATGGTGAGTCTGCCCAACGTGACCGAGCTGAGGTGGATCATCGTCGCACCGACGAGCATGGTACCGGGATGGAAAACATGGTGCAAGAGTATGATGATGCTCGGGATTCGGACGAGGAGATGGAGGAATCTGCAAAGGCCTTCAACGAAATGTTGGAGTCTTCAAAACGTCCGCTCCACGAGCACACTGAGCTTTGTCAGTTGGATGCCATCTCACAAGTAATGGCTTTGAAGGCTCAGTTCAACTTGGGCAGAGAATGCTATGACGCAATTATGACAGTATTTGGACGCTTTCTACCCAAAGGCCATGTAATGCCTGCAAACCTGTACCAGTCGGACAAAATCCTCTGTGCACTGAAGATGCCCTATGAGAAGATACATGCCTGTGAGAAAGGATGTGCCTTATTTAGGCTTGACTATGTGGACTTGAGCTATTGTCCCATTTGCAAGTGTTCCAGGTATATTGTGGTAGACAACGGTATGGGTGAGAAGACACAGACCAAAATCCCTGTTAGTGTTCTTCGCTATATGCCAATCGTACCAAGACTTCAACGTCTTTTCATGGTCGAAGAGACAGCTAGACAGATGACATGGCACAAAACAGGCAAAAGAACCGAACTAGATGCAGATGGTAATCTGATGATGGTACACACATCGGATGGTGTTGCGTGGAAAAAGTTTGATGAATTACATGCTGACAAAGCGGCAGATCCGAGGCATCCTCGAGTCGGCATCAACACCGATGGGTTCAGTGTGTTTGGTATGACGGCAGCCCAATACAGTTGTTGGCCCGTATTTGTCTTTCCACTCAATCTCCCCCCCCGGACAGATTATGCAAAGAAAGAACATTTTCCTGACGTTGATAATTCCAGGGCCCAACTATCCGGGGAAAAATATGAATGTGTACATGCAACCGCTTAAGGACGAATTTCAAGAAGGCTGGGATAATGGGTTCAAGACATATGATGCCTATAGCAAACGGAACTTCATAATGCGTGTCTGGTACATGTACTCGACGCATGACTTGCCGGCGTATGCGCTATTTGTTGGCTGGTGTGTGCATGGAAGGTTCCCGTGCCCCACATGCAAGGAAGCTCTTGAGTTTCGTTGGCTTCAGGCCGGTCACAAGTTTTCTTGCTTCGACATGCATAGACAGTTCCTGGATCCTCGCCATAAGTTCAGGAAAGACAAGAAGAACTTCATCAGAGGTAGAGTTGTAAAAAACTCTGCACCACCTGCGTTGACAGGCCAACAGACCCTGGATCAGTTAAACGCTCTCGAGCCAGATCCAGAGCGTCCAGGGTACTTCAAGGGGTATAATTCTGAGCATGCCTGGACTCACAAAACATGCTTATGGGATCTGCCTTACTTCAAAGACCTCCTTTGCCCACACAACATCGACGTGATGCACACTGAGAAGAATATCACCGAGGCACTTTTTGGTACATTGTTCGGCATAGATGGGAAGTCAAAGGATAATACTAAGGCTAGAGTCGATCTGGAGGCGCTATGTGATAGGCCGTTACAAAACATGAAAGAACCGAAAGGAAAGCAGAACTGGACGAAGCCAAAGGCATGGTTCAATCTTGGAAGGCCAGCTATGAGGGAAATTATCTTGTGGGTGAAAATGCAGGTGATGTTCCCCGATGGGTATGCAGCGAATCTAAAGAGGGGAGTGAGTCTTGATAAATTGAAGATATTTGGTCTCAAGAGTCATGATTGGCACATATGGATTGAGCGGGTAATGTCGGTGATGTTGTGTGGCTTCATCCCTGAGGATGAATGGCTAGTACTGGCAGAACTTAGCTATTTCTTCCGTGTTCTTTATGCGAAAGAACTATCGCCTGGCGTGCTAGAAGAAATGGAAGAGTTGGCGCCAGAGTTGATCTACAAGTTAGAGAAGATCTTTCCACCGGGCTTCTTTAATCCAATGCAGCATTTGATTTTGCATCTCCCGACTGAGGCAAGATTGGGGGGGCCCGTGCAAAATCGTTGGTGCTACCCAACTGAGAGGATGCAGAAGAAGCTTCGAGAAAAATGTAAAAATAAACGTAGAATTGAAGCGTCTATGGCTGAGGCATTCATCACTGAGGAGGCGGCAAACTTCGTGACAGCACACTACGAAACCAAAAATCATCATTTGCATAATCCGAAGCCTCGGTACAATGCTGACGAGCCTAAAAAGGGTGGATCCAACCTCAGCCTATTCAAAGGCAATCTCGCACTAGCCAGTGTTTCAAATCCATTATCTTTGGATAACGAAGAATGGTGGACCATTTCGTTGTATATCTTCAACAACCTGATAGAAGTGCGGCCGTACATCGAGTAAGTTCTCGGTACATTGTTTCGCAACTTCTATTTCCTTTGAACTGCTCTTATTCCTGGATATTTCATACAGTCGATACATCGCCCTATTCTCGTATGCAGCGGTGATCCAAAAGGATTCCGTCGAAGAGTATGAGCTTCTCGCAAAGCAAGGAGGCGGCTATCCCGGTTTCATCTCTTGGTTCAAACAAACGGTAAATTCTATTAGACAATTTCATTTCATTCGCTAATTTGTGTGTAATGCAACAATCCTTTCATATTAAACTTGTAGGCTAATTCAGAGTTTATGGACGCCGAATTGAGACAAGTCGCTAATTGTTTTGACTATAAGGTCCGTTCATTTGACAAATACCACATCAACGGGTATCGTTTTCGTACCTATGGCAAAGTGCTATCTATGGCCGACCGAAAGTCTACAAATTGTTGTGTATCTGCTATCGGCGAAGGAGGTACCGAGTATTATGGGAGAGTTGAAGCAATTTATGAACTTCTATTCTATGGTGAAAACCCACCGAATGTCGTAGTCTTCAAATGTTATTGGTTTCAGCCGAAGGAGACTAGAAGGACTCATGAACATATAGGGCTAGTTGAAATCAACCAAATCACTCATTTAGATGTTCCTAATGTCTATATTATGGCTCAACAGACGACCCAAGTATTCTATCTACTTTGGGCATGCCAAACTAATCCAAATCTGAAAGGTTGGGATGTCGTTTATGAAGTGCCGCCACGTGCTAGACTATCTCCCCCAAAGGAAGAGGATTATGAACCTCACATTAACCCAGACACATATGAAGGAGAATTCTTCCAAGAGACACGTCTTTCCAAAAAGCGTTTCAAGAACCGGTATACTTCACCCCAAAACATTGAAGTAGACAGCGACAGTGAATCTCACATCATCCCAGAGGAGGAACAAGAAGAGCCGGAGCAAGAAGAGGTTACTGCTGCGGACGACCTCTCAATGCTTGACCGATTACGTCAAGGTGGCCTTCCACATGTTGATGCCACTGAAACCTATGAGCCCGTCATTGATTATAGTGATGATGATGATTATGCATTTATTGATGATACTGACCGAGATTATTAGTAGTGTCAGGTATTCAATTTTTTTATGTTGTACTTGATGATGATACACTTAAGTGATATACATATTATTATTCATGTCGGTATTTTTTTATGTTGTACTTTCGTTTACTCTTTGTCATGGCAGGTGTTGAAAGATGGAAGGGGAGCCGACTGAGGCCAAGGACAAACGTGCCCAAATTAAAGGTGTGCCACACCATCAAGGTAGCTCCAGCTTATATCAGTTCGGGCGGAATTGGGTAATGTGGTTTGCTTCATTATTAATGCAATTCATTCATCATGCTAGCTTGAGCCCTTTAATTACTAATTTACTTTGTTTCTCTCTTTTAGGCATGCTACAATAAGATGGATAAGGTGCCAGAGGGGTACGACCTGTATGCCATGGCCCACACTGCCTCTTACAAGCAAGTCAAGGGGAAGGCGAGGAAAGGGGAGGAGTTTAACCCGAGCCAGATCCCCTACAATCCAGAGAAGGTGATGATATCTAGTGGCGGGAGGTCCCGTGGCTCCATAGCCATTGATCCAGAGATTGCTCCTGAGACCACGGTGAGTTTAATTTGAATGGACGTTACTTGCTAGTCTTAACATTTGAGTGTCATCATGCTAACGAAACATTGGAAATGATCTTTGGTGCAACGTTACTCCACACAAGCATCACACGATCCTTCTCCAGCTACTGGCCTGAGCCAGCCCGCTCCCACACCTCTATGATCAAGGTAAGTTTCTCTAGTTTTTTGCTTAACAAATGCATAAAGACCTAGACTTAGCTTTATTTCATCCAATATTCTTACCTTAATGACCTAGAGTTAGCTTCTTTTCCTGCAAAATGACTTAATAAGCTTACTGACCTCCAAAACCAGCCATTCCTGTAGTGTTACTAGGGACATGGTGTTGTCTATGTATCCACACATGTATCTGATTTTCCTATCAATACAATTATAACATGGATAATAAACGATTATCATGAACAAGGAAATATAATAATAATAACTAATTTATTATTGCCTCTAGGGCATATTTCCAACATAAGTGTTCTCCGCGAGTATGCACCGTTGCGAAAGTTCTTCGTGCTGAGACACCACATGATGATCGGGTGTGATAAGCTCTGTGTTTAAATACAACGGGTGCAAGCCAGTTTTGCACATGCAGAATACTTGGGTTAAACTTGATGAGACTAGCATATACATATATGTCCTCGGAACACTGGAGACTGAAAGGTCAAACGTGAATCATATAGTGGATATGATCAACATAGAGAAGTTCAACATTGATGACTACTCCATCTCACGTGATGATCAGACATGGTTTAGTTGATTTGGATCATGTATCATTTAGATGACTTGAGGGATATCTATCTAAGTGGGAGTTCCTAAGTAATTTGATTAATTGAATTTTAATTTATCATGAACTTAGTCCTGATAGTATTTGCAAATTATGTTGTAGATCAATAACTTGTGTTGTAGCTCCCCTATGTTTTTTGATATGTTCCTAGAGAAAACTAAGTTGATAGATGATAGTAGCAATGATGCGGACAGAGTCCGTGATCTGAGGATTATCCTCATTGCTGCACAGAAGAATTATGTCCTTGACGCACCGCTAGGCGACAAACCTATTAAAAGAGCAAATGTAGACATTATGAACGTTTGGCTAGATCAATATGATGACTACTTGATAGTTTTGGGCACCATGCTTTACGGATTAGAACCGGGGCTTCAAAAACATTTTGAATGCCACGGAGCATATGAGATGTTCCAAGAGCTGAAATTGGTATTTTAGACTCATGCCTGTGTCGATAAGTATGAGACCTATGACAATTACTATGCCTACAAGATGGAGGAGAATAGCTCAACCAGTGAGCATGTGCTCGGAATGTCTGAGTACTACAAACTTCGTGATGAACTACAATATGAAAGGGATGGAAAAGACTATTCCCGAGCTCTTCACGATGCTAAAATTGGCGAAGGTCGAAATCAAGAAAGAGCACCAAGTGTTGATGGTTAACAAGACCACTAGTTTCAAGAAAAAGGGCAAAGGAAAAGAAAGGAAACTTCAAGAAGAATGGAAAGCAAGTTGCCACTCCCATGAATAAACCCAAAGCTAGACCCAAGCCTGAAACTGAGTGTTTCTACTGCAAAGGAAATGGTCACTGGAAGCGGAAGTTCCCCGAATAATTGGCGGATAAGAAGGATGGCAAAGTGAACAAAGGTATATTTGATATACATATTATTGATATGTACTTTACTAGTGTACGTAGCAACCCCTGGGTATTTGATACCGGTTTAGTTGCTAAGATTAGTAACTCGAAACGGGAGTTGCAGCATGAAGATAGACTAGTTAAGGATGAAGTGACGATGTGTGTTGGAAGTGGTTCCAAGATTGATATGACCATTGTCGGTGTCAAAACCGGCGGATGTCGGGTAGGGGGTCCCGAACTGTGCGTCTAGGCGGATGGTAACAGGAGACAAGGGACACGATGTTTTTACCCAGGTTCGGGCCCTCTCGGTGGAGGTAAAACCCTACTCCTGCTTGATTAATATTGATGATATGGGTAGTACAAGAGTTGATCTACCACGAGATCAGAGAGGCTAAACCCTAGAATCTAGCCTATGGTATGATTGTTGTTCGTCCTTCGAACTAAAACTCTCCGGTTTATATAGACACCGGAGAGGGCTAGGGTTACACAGAGTCGGTTACAATGGGAGGAGATCTTCATATCGTATCGCCAAGCTTGCCTTCCACGCCAACGAAAGTCCCTATCCGGACACGGGACAAAGTCTTCAATCTTGTATCTTCATAGTCCGGGAGTCCGGCCAAAGGTCATAGTATGGCCATCCGGACACCCCCTAATCCATGACTCCCTCAGTAGCCCCTGAACCTGGCTTCAATGATGATGAGTCCGGCGCGCAAATTGTCTTCAGCGTTGCAAGGTGGGTTCCTCCTCCGAATACTTCATAGAAGATGTTGAACACAAGGATAGTGTCCGGCTCTGCAAAAATAAGTTCCACATACCACCGTAGAGAGAATAGTATCTGCACAAATCTAATCTGCTGACGTATTTCGCAACGTGACATCATGCCACAGTCAAGCCTTTATTCGAATCATTTTACTGTTCCACCTCAGCGCGTTTAGCGAGGCGGTTTCCTTGGCACGTCTTATCGAAGCAGAGATCGTGCCCCCTTATTCCGGGATTCTCATCAATACAGGCGTGGGTAACCCAACCGTGCCTTTTGGTATGACTCTCTAATTGAAAGCGAGTCCCAAACAGTTATGGGGAGGGCTCTTGGTATTCAACTACTTTATAAAGGGACCAAGGCTCGACTCCCTTCTCTTTCAATCCAATCAAATTCGCCCCTCGCCTCGAGTTCCAACACTCAAAGCTTCTAGTTTTAGGCGCTTCAGACTTTTGACGATGTCCGGTTCCGACCTTCAAGGCCAGTGGGTGCCTTCCTCCGTTACGGAAGAAGACGTGCGAAAGCTGAGAGATGCCAGGTATCTAACCGGCGAAATCTCGCATAGGCTGTCTCCTCAAGGGCAGGCCATTCCTTCTCCCCAGCCCGGTGAGAGCGTGGTGTTCATATCTCACTTCCTTCGGGGGCTAGGCTTCCCAATTGATCCCTTCGTGAGAGGGCTGATGTTTTATTACGGGATGGAATTCCATGACCTAGCTCCGGAGTCCATCCTCCAAATTTCATCATTCATTGTTGTGTGCGAAGCCTTCCTCCATATCACCCCTCACTTCGGATTGTGGCTCAGAACCTTCAAGGTGGAGCCCAAGATGATCGAGGGGCAGCACGCTGAGTGCGGAGGAGCTATCATAAGCAAGATAGCCGGTGTTCCATGGCCCGAGGGCACTTTCCAACAAGAGTTCGGCTTATGGCAACGGGACTGGTTTTACATCACAGCCCCCAGGGGCACCACATGGGTGGCGCCGCCTGCTTTTCGCTCGGGTCCCCCACCACGGCGAGCGTCATGGGTCAATGAAGGGCTTGTCAGGGGGCCGTCCAAAGACGTGCCCCTTCTGCAGGACCGCATTCGATATCTCCTAGAAAGAGATATTAACTTGACCGTGGTGGCGCAAGTTATGCTGATTCGCCGCACGCTGCCGTGCAAATGTCGCCCTCTTCGCCTGTGGGAATTTAATCCAGAGGGACCGCGAGTCCTCCAACACTTTATGGGCGCGACGCCCATGGAGATGTACAAATTGTTCTTCGGACCACAAGCAAGGTGTCTGGTCTTGTCCGAGGACGCAGGCCTGAGCTGTAATCGCCAGGATGCTAAGGTAAGTAGCCCCGTGTTTGGACACACCGTCCGTATTTTCATTATAAAGTTGCCCTTTAACAGAGCTATCCTTTGAACAGGAGTGGATAGCGAAGGCAAAGCTTATCAGGTGTCCAGCCCCCCTGCCCGAGACTGCGCCGGATCCTGTGTTAACCACGATGCTGGAGATTACGCTTTCGGCAGAGGGCGAAGAGGGGAACCAAGGAGCTACCGCCTCCATGTAGGAGACTGTCAGGAAGGAAGGAATCGAGAATCCCCCCAACCTAGGAAAGAAAAGGAGTGCCTCTGAAGACCCAGAGGGGATAACCTCGAAACGGGGGAAGAAATCTTTGTCAGAGGATCCGGCGCCGGAGACTGCCCCGGCCGCATTGCGCCCTCAAGGGGATCAGTTTTCCTCCGAGCCGTAAGTAAAGAGAGGGATTCAAAAATTAGTGGTATCCCTGTTTTATTTCTGAGGAAGATAACCAGAATATTACCTTGCAGTTCGGACCTCAACCCTTCTCAGCAGAGCTCGTCTTCAGGGGATCTTCGTCCGGAAATGATGGAGAGCGAAACGCCTCCCCTAGCTGCACCCACTTACGAGGCAGGCGACCCCGAGGTGTCGTCCCGGCGGGTTTCTCCGAGTCCGGATCCTGAAAAAGGTCGTCGGGCTAGTCCGGTGCCCTCTGGTGCGCGGTCGGAGAGGCTGAAGGATCTGCTCGGGCGAGCGTCCGTCTCAGAAGAACACCGTATGTTGATGAACACGGTGATAGGAAGGATTTCATCCGCGGAAAGCGGGTTGTACGAGGCCGCCAGGAGTTTACTGACAGGCTTTGAGGTACGCGAAAAGGTGTACCTTTTGGTAGAGCCGCATAAAATGCGCCCTGTATAAATAGTAGCCCCTGAGACTCTGTGTGTCGTCAAGAATGATGGCGCACAGAGGATCAAAACCCCAGGTATAAAATGTCACCTTTTTATGAAGGTGGCGAGGCGTTCGGTGGCTAGCCGGACTGATGAATCTGCCGAGCTAAAGCAGCAACTTGACGTGGCGGATGCCGACATCGCGCTTGTAAATAAGCGGCTAGGGGAGGCACAAGGTATGCTCCACAGATATCTGATAAGAGGAGTCCGATGCTCGTGCCTTACAATATATGTGCTTATTGCAGACGGTGCTGCTGCCGTGGAGAACCTGCGGGCAGAACTTGCCCGAGCCAAGGAGCAAGCAAGGAAAAGTGATGCGGCTGCCGTTAAGGCGGCTGAAGAGCTGAAAGCCGAACAGGCTGCTCACTGCCAGAGTAAGAAGGAAATAGCCGAGGTGGCCATAAAATTGAAGGATGCTGCCGATCGCTGTAAACTTCTTGAACAAGAAGAAAGGATGGCGCATGAGGACCTTGAGAAGATCACTACCGAGGCCAAGGATGCTCGCTCTGCAATGAGAGCTATGAAGGAGGAGCTGCGTCAGGCCGGAGATATCACGGCTGGAAAGCCCTATATGCTGCGGATGAAGTTCGGGGATCCTAGGTATGCTCCGTTAGACCGGCAGTGGAGTGCGTAAAACACTTATCTAGATGTGGCAGCGAGTGCGGCATAACCAACCGAACACTTCCGAGGTCGAGGCGACCATAAATTGGAAGAACTTTTTTGGTCGCAGTTCCATAATCCAGAATGCCCACTTTCGGTATCCGACCGTTTGGCCGCCTTTGCGGAGCTGAACAGGTTATCCGGACTCGCAACATACTCGCCATGAAGTATGTTGCGAGTCATTTGTGGCCGGGGGAGCCAGAGCCGAAGAGTTATTTTGGATTGGTGCAACAGTTCCTTGGTTCTGTGCCGCATGTTGATGCGATGAAGAGGTCGGCGTACATAGAGGGTGCACAAATGGCTCTTGCCCGTGTCAAAACATACTGGGCGGATATGAAGGCCAGCATTGTTGCATCCCAGGATTTGGACGAAAGCCGAGTACCTGCCAAGCACTTCTTTGAGGAAGTTCTTCCGTGCGCTCATTTAATAGAAGCGCAGTGCTCGAAGGATGTAGTGTTCGAATAGCCTGTGCTATTGTAAAAGGAATATTTTGATAGAATATAAAAGCTTTTTATACTTGTGCTTGCAAGAATTATAATACCTCCTGTGCGGCCGTTTAATGTATATGTGTATATAACCTGAAAGATGGCAGTCATTGGCTTCAGCCCCCACGCATATAATGCGGGGGTGTTCGCAAAAAGGCGCTTTTTCACACTTAATCCAACGTCTTGGTCCTACAAAGGAGGTGATAGCACGGCGAACTAGGCAACCGGACTATAATGCTTTATCACTTTCACTTAGCCATAGGAGTTTGACAGTGGGGCTACCTAATAGCCCCTAGGGCACCGCGCTCGCCTGAATTTGGGGCGCGTGTGTGCCTGACCGAGAAGCGGCCCTTCGTTAATGCGGAGGAATCCTAAAGATTCCAAGAGTCATCGAGTGGTTGACCAGTCTCTCGCTATATCATGACAGTCAGTTTTCGGCTTTCTCTAGTGAGGTGCTCGCCTGGCCGAACCGGGGCACAATCGCAGTAGTTCTCCTGGTGCCGCCTTAGCCGATAGAGCAGAACGTAAGGCAGCAAAACACAGGAGCCGGGCAAACCCAACGTTTGACCAAAGACATGATTCGGAGCTGATGCATATAAGGCCAAACTCGCGACGCCGAACACTCCCTAAGGTATTCGGTCTTTATGAAGACGGGCCAAAATAGGGCCCTTGGTAAAAAAAGCCCCTGGTGTCCAGGTATGCGCAAAATTCTGGCGTGGCCATATGCCAAGACGCCAGCCTCCTCCTCGGTTATAGCGAAAACCGGGGGATGTTGTCAACAAGAGACAGTAAAAAAGGTTTATGCAGGGTCTTAATCTGAAAAGAATCCTTGAAACGGGTCCCTACTACACGTCTGCGCCTGTGTCTCCGTTGTGCCGTATCCTGGATGGGCGTAGCACGGTGTTCGTCTGCGAGAAGGAGGAACTTTAGTAAAGAAAAAATAAACGTGTGAGAAATCTATATTAGAATAAACAAAATATAGTTGGAGCAAGAAGTGAGCCGTATTGTCTCCTGGCGTGAACATGCGGAGTCCCTTGTACAGGGTTATGTGGCTATTAAGCCCATGTATGTTGACGTCGGACTCGTCGAGTCGTGTCCGGGATAGTAGGGCTGAATTAGTGTGCGGCTGTCCAGGCGGCCGCACCATTACCCGTACTTTGGGGGTCAATTGATATTCCCCTGTAATGAGATGATGCCTCGTGGGCCGGGCATTTTAAGTGTAAGGGATGCATAATGCGGTATTGCGTTAAAGCGGGCGAAAGCTTCACGTCCCAGTAGCGCTTGATAGCGACTCACGAATGGGGCAATGTGGAAGGTTAGCTTTTCGTTTCGGAAGTTGTCGGGTGAGCCGAACGTGACGTCTAACGAAAGGGAACCCATGCTCTAGGTATTTGGGCCCGGCGTGACTCCTTGAAAGGAATGTTGCCATGGCGAATTATAGTTGGGTTTACCCCTAGTTTGCGGATTGTGTCCTGATACAAAAGGTTTAAGTCACGGCCGCCGTCCATAAGGACTCTTGTAAATTGTAGTCCGTCAATAACCGGATTTAAGACCAAGGCAGTCCAGCCTACGTTCCGGGCCCCTCTGGAGTAATCCTGATAATCAAAGGTGATTGGTTGTAACAACCAGCGGCGGTGCTCCTCTGGGGATGGCCGTGTGGCGCGTGTGTTCGTGGGCGCTGTTCTGTTTTTCCCTTTTGTCATCTGAAGTGAATTTACTGTTTTGACTTCTTGTGGGAACTTCTTTTGTTCTCCGGTGTTCTGCTTGTGGGGTGCGTCGTCATCCTCACTAGGTGTGTCGAGCCTCTTGTGTTCGGCATTGAGTTTACCGGACTGTTTGAAGACCCAACAATCTCTGTGGGTATGGTTTGCGGGTCTCCCAGGGGTACTGTGGATTTGACATATCTTGTCCAGGATTTTGTTGAGGTTAGACAGCTCGTCCCTGTCATCTTTGGGTGGCGGTTTTTTCTGATTTTGCCGAGAGCTTTTGAATCCGGCGTTGACTGCCGTGCTCATCGGGCTATTATCCTTGATCCGACGCTGTTCTTTGTTACGGCGCGGTTTCCCGTTTCCATCTCTGAGTTCGGATGTACTCGGGTCACTGGTGCTGCTTCTTGCCAACTAGCTATCCTCTCCTGCGCAAAAGCGGGTCATGAGGCTTGTTAATGCGGCCATTGTTCTTGGCTTTTCTTGGCCGAGGTGTCTGGCGAGCCATTCATCTCGGACGCTATGTTTGAAAGCTGCTAGGGCCTCGGCATCCGGACAGTCGACTATCTGATTCTTTCTAGTAAGGAATCTGTTCCAGAGTTTCCGGGCTGACTCTCCGGGCTGCTGAGTTATATGACTCAGATCATCCGCATCCGGAGGTCGGACATAGGTCCTTTGAAAATTTGCCCGGAAAGCGTCCTCGAGCGCTTCCCAACTTCCTATGGTGTTTTCGGGAAGGCTTTTAAGCCAATGCTGGGCTGGCCCTTTGAGTTTAAGGGGTAAGTATTTTATGGCGTGAAGGTCATCTCCTCTGGCCATGTGTATGTGGAGGATATAATCCTCGATCCAGACTCTGGGGTCTGTTGTTCCGTCGTATGCTTCTATGTTCACGGGCTTGAATCCCGCTGAGAATTCGTGATCCAGCACCTCATCGGTAAAACATAGGGGATGTGTGGCGCCCCTGTATGTAGGTGTGCCGCGATGTTCGGATTTTTTTTGCGTTGCATTGCTCGCTGGAGCTTGCTTTCTTGGCCCATATACGGATCTAGTTGGGCCATTTTTTTGATGCGGATCCTTAGGCGGATCGCGCCCCGTATTGTGTGCGGTGCCCTTTGTCGCTTGAGACCGATCGTGGGGTCGTCTATCCGACCTGGTGGCTTCCTTATTTTTTGACTGTGGGGGCTTTATGGCCTCTTCGTCAAATTCCGGTAGTAGTTTCCGCTTCGGATAGCTTTTTGTGTGACGACTGTTGCCGTACTTGTGTGAAGTATTGAGTACTTTGCCCCATCTGATTTTGAGTGCATCTTCCGTTGTTTTGAACCTCCGCTTCTGCTTTTTCAGGCTACGTGGAGTGGCAACGAGCCTTTGGTGGAGGTTCTGATGTTCAAGCAATTTGTCCGGCGTGAGGTCGTCCGGACTATTATCTTTCCCGGAGATTGGTTGTTTGGATTGTCCGCCCTGTTTGGACGGTTGCTCGATGGCGTATTCGTCTTCCGTTGATTCGCCCTGCTCTGTGGCTGGGTCTTTGTCGAGGTGGGGCTTGGCGTGGCGCTTACGTCGCCGCTTTGATTGTTTTTCAAAGGAGCGATCCCTGGTTGCGCCCTTTTGATCCTCGTTATCATTTCTTTTAGGTGTGTCCACCATGTATACATCATATGACGAGGTGGCTTTCCAGTGCCCTATAGGTGCTGGTTCTTGGTCGTATCCTCCATCGGCGTCCATACCGTCGATGTCTTCAGAGTCGAGGTCGAGCATGTCGGTTATATCATCGACAGTGGCTATAAAGTGGGTGGTGGGTGGGTTTCAAATTTTTTTCATCGTCTGCATCCCATCCCTGCTGACCATAGTCCGGCCAGGGCTCTCCTCACGAAGAGAGAGACTTTAGTGAATCCAGGATATCGCCAAAGGGCGAGTGCTGAAAGTCGTCCGCGGCGGTGAACTCCATGATCGGAGCCCAATCAGGTTCGATCAGGAGAGGTACAGAATATTCGGAGTCCGGAACGGAGTCCGGCACCTTGGAGTCACGGGCCTTGCAAAGGACTAGGCTAGTGTTCGGCTCTATCGCCGTAGAGATTGCGGCTTCCGGGACAGCGTCTAACCGTCCGTCCCTGACTAGCGCAGTCGGCCCCGAGCTAATGGTCGGAGCTGACACCTGAGCGGCACTCTGGGCGCTGTCCGGCGGCAAAGCCGGATCATGCCCATCGAGACAGTGCGGCTGGCTCGGCCGTGGCTCGAATCCATCAAAGATCAAGTCCCCGCGGATGTCGGCCGTGTAGTTCAGGCTTCCAAACCTGACCTGATGGCTAGGGGCGTAGCTTCCGATCTGCTCCAGATGGCCAAGCGAGTTGGCCCACAGTGCGAAGCTGCCGAATATGAAGATCTGTCCGGGGAGAAAAGTCTCACCCTGGACCACTTCATGGTTGACGATCGAAGAAGCCATCGGGCCTAAAGGTGACGACACAGAGGAACTCTCAATGAAAGCACCAATGTCGGTGTCAAAACCGGCGGATCTCGGTAGGGGGTCCCGAACTGTGCGTCTAGGCGGATGGTAACAGGAGACAAGGGACACGACGTTTTTACCCAGGTTCGGGCCCTCTCGGTGGTGGTAAAACCCTACTCCTGCTTGATTAATATTGATGATATGGGTAGTACAAGAGTTGATCTACCACGAGATCAGAGAGGCTAAACCCTAGAATCTAGCCTGTGGTATGATTGTTGTTCGTCCTACGGACTAAAACTCTCCGGTTTATATAGACACCGGAGAGGGCTAGGGTTACATAGAGTCGGTTACAATGGGAGGAGATCTTCATATCGTATCGCCAAGCTTGCCTTCCACGCCAAGGAAAGTCCCTATCCGGACACAGGACGAAGTCTTCAATCTTGTATCTTCATAGTCCGGGAGTCCGGCCAAAGGTCATAGTCCGGCCATCCGGACACCCCCTAATCCATGACTCCCTCAACCATCATTGCACACTCCCTATACTTTCGGGATTAGTGTTGAACCTAAATAAATGTTATTTGGTGTTTGCGCTGAGCATGAATATGATTAGACCATGTTTATTGCAATACAGTCATTCATTTAAGACAAGTAGTAATTGTTATTTTGTTTACATGAATAAAACCTTCTATGGTCATACACCCAATGTTAATGGTTTATTGAATCTCGATCATGGTGATACACATATTTGTTGGAAATATGCCCTAGAGGCAATAATAAAATGGTTATTATTATATTTCCTTGTTCATGATAATTGTCTATTGTTCATGCTATAATTGTATTAACTTGAAGTCGTAATACATGTGTGATTACATAGACGACAACATGTCCCTAGTGAGCCTCTAGTTGACTAGATCATTGATCAATAAATGGTTATGATTTCCTGGCCATGGACATTGGATGTCATTGATAACGGGATCACATCAAGGAGAATGATGTGATGGACAAGACCCAATGGCTCTTTCTACTTTGCTCATTGGGTATACCCGTCAGTGATCCACAGATACGATGCTTTTGGATTCCTAAAGGGAGAGGATAGTTCTTTCTGGGTTTTAGAGGTCTCCCCTTTAACCTAGTACTCTTAGGAAGGTCGGGTTAACCTTCTACTAGAACTGTTCTATCTACGAAATTGGAAAGTAGGGTCAACTTGCCATAATATATAGCCCAACTTGATCCATCTTAGAGTAGACGCCTATGGAACCGCCCCCGAGTCAACAATGCACCCGATCGCGAGCCTTATATGAGTTTCATAGTCAGCCTGCTCTTTCAAGAACGTGGCTTCTAAACTCGTTGTTTCCTAAGCATAGCACAAGATCATGTAGTTCGTTTCCTAAGAGCTTTTCTAATGTGAAGTATCATTTCCTTAGACCATGAGATTGTGCAACTCCCTGATACCGTAGGAATGCTTTGGGTGTACCAAATGTCACAATGTAACCGGGTGGCTATAAAGGAGCACTACAGGTATCTCCGAAAGTGTCTGTTGGGTTGGCACGAATCGAGACTGGGATTTGTCACTCCGTATGACGGAGAGGTATCTCTGGGCCCATTCGGTAATGCATCATCATAATGAGCTCAATGTGACTAAGGAGTTAGTCACGGGATCATGGGTTACGGAACGAGTAAATAGACTTGCCGGTAACGAGATTGAATGAGGTATGGGGATACCGACGATCGAATCTCGGGCAAGTAACATACCGGTGGACAAAGGGAATTGTGTACGGGATTGATTGAATCCCCGACATCATGGTTCATCCGATGAGATCATCGTGGAACATGTGGGAGCCAACATGGGTATCCAGATCTCGCTCTTGGTTATTGGCCGGAGAGATGTCTCGGTCATGTCTGCATGGTTCCCGAACCCGTAGGGTCTACACACTTAAGGTTCGGTGACGCTAGAGTTGTTATGGGAAATAGTATGTGTTTGTCGAAGGTTGTTCGGAGTCCCGGATGAGATTCCATACGTCACGAGGAGTTCCGGAATGGTCCGGAGGTAAAGATTTATGTACGGGAAGTCCAGTTTCTGTCACCGGAATGGTTTCAGGGGTTATCGGTATTGTGCTGGGACCACTGAAAGGTGTCCGGGGGTCCACCGGGTGGGGCCACCTGCCCCGGGGGACTTATTGGGCTTCACAAGGGTGGAAACCAGCCCCTAGTGGGCTGGTGCGCCCCCCAAGGGCACAAGGCGCCTAGGGTTGGAAACCCTAGGAGGTGGGGGCGCCTCCCACCAAACTTGGGGGGCAAGTCCCCCCTTGGCCGCCGCCCCCCTTGCCAACTATTACTTCTACTACTATGGCTAACGCTTAGCAATAAAGTAAAGTAATTACATGGCGTTTTCATTGACACGCAGGTCATACAATAAATTAAGACAACTCCTATGGCTCCTGCCGGTTGTCATACTCATCATCGTGCAAGTCGTGATTCCTATTACAAGAACATGATCAATATCATACATAACATATATCATTCATCACATCCTTTTGGCCGTATCACATCACACAGCATACCCTGCAAAAACAAGTTAGACGTCCTCTAATTGTTGTTGCATCTTTTAAGTGGCTGCTATGGGTTTCTAGCAAGAATGTTTCTTACCTACGCAAAAGCCACAATGGTGATATGCCAATTGCTATTTACCCTTCATAAGGACCCTTTTCATCGAATCCGATTTGACTAAAGTGGGCGAGACAGACACCCGCTAGCCACCTTATGCATCAAGTGCATGTCAGTCGGTGGAACCTGTCTCACGTAAGCGTACGTGTAAGGTCGGTCCGGGCCGCTTCATCCCATAATGCCGCCGAATCAAGATAGAACTAGTAATAGTAAGCAAATTGAACAAATCATCGCCCACAACTACTTGTGTTCTACTCGTGCATAGAATCTACGCATAGACCTAGCTCATGATGCCACTGTTGGGGAACGTAGTAATAATCCAAAAAAATTCCTACGTGTCACCAAGATCAATCTAGGAGATGCTAGGAACGAGAGAGAGAGAGAGAGGGAGTGCATCTTCATACCTCTTGAAGATCGCTAAGTGGAAGAGTTACAAGAACGCGGTTGATGGAGTCGTACTCGCGGCGATTCAAATCGCGGAAGATCCGTTCTAGCGCCAAACGGACGACGCCTCCGCATTCAACACACGTACAACCCGGGGACGTCTCCTCCTTCTTGATCCAGCAAGGGGAGACGAGAAGTTGAGGGAGAGCTTTGGCAGCACGACGGCGTGGTGGTGGAGCTTGTGGTATTCTTGCAGGGCTTCGCCAAGCTCTACGGAGGAGGAGGAGTTGTTGGAGGAGGGAGGGGCGGCGCCAGGGGAAAGGTATGGCAGCCCTCCCACCCCCACCCCCCACTATTTATAGGGAAGGGGAGAGGGGGCCGGCCCCACAAGGGGCAAGTTCCCCAACAATATTCACAATATTGATGCCAAAAGATACAAAGTTGATAATTATAGTGCAACTTATTTGTGGCACTACCGTTTAGGTCATACCGGTGTAAAGCGCATGAAGAAACTCCATGCAGATGGACTTTTGGAATCACTTGATTATGAATCATTTGATACTTGTGAACCGTGCCTTATGGAAAAGATGACTAAAACTTTGTTCTCCGGAACAATGGAACGAGCTAATGACCTATTGGAAGTAATACATATCGATGTATGTGGTCCAATGAATGTTGAGTCTCGTGGCGGGTATCGTTATTTTCTGACCTTCACAGATGATTTGAGTAGATGTGGGTATATATACTTAATGAAACACAAGTCAGAAACATTTGAAAAGTTCAAAGAATTTCAGAGTGAAGTGGAGAATCATCGTAACAAAAAATAAATAAAGTTTCTACGATCTGATCGCGGAGGCGAATATTTGAGTTACGAGTTTGGCCTTCATTAAAACAATGTGAAATAGTTTCACAACTCACACCACCTAGAACACCACAGCGTAATGGTGTGTCCGAACGTCGGAACCGCACTTTATTAGATATGGTGCGATCTATGATGTCTCTTACCGATTTACCACTATCGTTTTGGGGCTATGCATTAGAGACAGCTGCATTCACGTTAAACAGGGCACCGTCAAAATCCGTTGAGACGACATCGTATGAACTGTGGTTTGGCAATAAACCTAAGCTGACGTTTCTTAAAGTTTGGGGATGTGATACTTATGTCAAAAGGCTTCAGCCTGATAAGCTCAAACCCAAATCAGAGAAGTGCATCTTCATAGGATACCCTAAGGAAACAATTGGGTACACCTTCTGTCACAGATCTAAAGGCAAGATATTTGTTGCCGAGAATGGAACCTTTCTAGAGAAGGAGTTTCTCTCGAAAGTAGTAAGTGGGAGGAAAGTAGAACTTGATGAGGTAATTGTACCTACTATCAATTTGGAAAGTAGCTCATCCGAGAAATCCGTTCCCGTGATGCCTACACCAACTGGAGAGGAAGCTAATGATAATGATCATAAAACTTCAGATCAAGTTGCTACAGAACCTCGTAGGTCAACCAGAGCATGATCCGCACCAGAGTGCTACGGTAATCCTGTTGTGGAAGTCATGTTACTTGACCATGATGAACCTATGAACTATGAAGAAGCTATGATGAGCCGAAATTCTGATAAATGGCTTGAGGCCATGAAATCTGAGATAGGATCCATGTATGAGAATTGGTGGATTTGCGCGATGATCGGTGACCCATAGAAAATAAATGGATCTTCAAGAGGAAGACAGACAGTGATGGTAGTGTTACTATCTGCAAAGCTCGAATTGTTGCAAAATGTTTTTGGCAAGTTCAAGGTGTTGACTACGATGTGATTTTCTCACTCATATCAATGCTTAAGTCTGTCCGAATCATGTTAGCAATTGCCGCATTTTATGGAATCTGGCAAATGGATATCAAAACTGCATTCCTTAATGGATATTAAAGAAGAGTTGTATATGATGCAACCAGAAGGTTTTGTCAATCCTAAAGGGGCTAACAAAGTGTGCGAGATTCAGCGATCCATTTGTGGACTGGTGCAAGCATCTCAAAGTTGGAATATATGCTTTGGTAAGGTGATCAAATAATATAGTTTTATACAGACTTATGGAGAAGCCTGTATTTACAAGAAAGTGAGTGGGAGCATGACACGTCTCCAACGTATCTACTTTTCCAAACACTTTTGCCCTTGTTTTGGACTCTAACTTGCATGATTTGAATGAAACTACCGGACTGACGTTGTTTTTAGAAGAACTGCCATGATGTTGTTTTATGTGTACAAAAGAAAAGTTCTCGGAATATCCTGGAAATCCACGAAGGCACTTTTCAGATTTAATAAGAATTTTTGGCGAAAGAATTAGTGCCAGGGGGCCCACGGCCTGTCCACGAGACAGCCCCCCCCCTATGGCGCGACCCCCTATCTCGTGGGCCCCTTGGACCTCCACGGTTTGAATTTATGGATGATCATACAAAAAATTTATGCCGGATTGAATTTTGCTTCTAGAAATCTTTTAGATTCAGCCGCGGGAGGCACTTTTATGGAAATCACTTTAGGAGAAGCTACTAAACTCCTAGATAATATTATGGTTAATTATTCTCAATGGCACACCGAAAGATCTACTAGTAAAAAAGTTCATGCGATAGAAGAGATTAATGTTTTGAGTGGAAAGATGGATGAACTTATGAAATGTTTGCTAATAAGAGTGCTCCTATTGATCCTAATGATATGTCTTTGTCTACTTTGATTGAGAATAATAATGAATCTATGGATGTGAATTTTGTTGGTAGGATTAATTTTGGTAACAACGCGTATAGAGGAAACTTTAATCCTAGGCCGTTTCCTAGTAATTCCTCTAATAATTATGGTAATTCCTACAACAACTCTTACAGAAATTTTAATAAGATGCCCTCTGATTTTGAGATTAGTGTTAAAGAATTTATGATCTCTCAAAAGAATTTCAATGCTTTGCTTGAAGAAAAATTGCCTAAGATTGATGAGTTGGCTAGGAACGTGGATAGAATTTCTCTTGATGTTGATTTTTTGAAACTTAGATCTATTCCACCTAAGCATGATATCAATGAGTCTCTCAAAGCCATGAGAATTTCCATTGATGAGTGCAAAGAAAGAACCGCTAGGATGTGTGGTAAGAAAGATTGCTTTTTAAGAGCGTGTTCTTCTAGTTTTCGTGATAATAATGATGAAGATCTAAAAGTGATTGATGTGTCCCCTATTAAATCTTTGTTTTGCAATATGAATCTTGATAATGATGGGACTGGAGATGAGTCAACTTTAGTTAAAAGGCGTCCCAATGATTCGGAGTTTTTAGATCTTGATGCTAAAATTGGTAAAAGTGGGATTGGAGAGGTCAAAACTTTACATAGCAATGAACCCACTATTTTGAATCTCCTCTGGATTCTTTTATGTATGATCGGTTATCTTTGCAAGTCTCTTCGAATTATCAGTTTGGTTTGGCCTACTAAATTGATCTTTCTTGCAATGGGAGAAGTGCTTAGCTTTGGGTTCAATCTTGCGGTGTCCTTTCCCAGTGACAGCAGGGGCAGCAAGGCACGTATTGTATTGTTGCCATCGAGGATAAAAAGTTGGGGTTTATATCATATTGCTTGAGTTTATCCCTCTACATCATGTCATCTTGCCTAATGCGTTACTCTGTTCTTATGAACTTAATACTCTAGATGCATGTTGGATAGCGGTCGATGTGTGGAGTAATAGTAGTAGATGCAGGCAGGAGTCGGTCTACTTGTCGCGGACGTGATGCCTATATACATGATCATGCCTAGATATTCTCATAACTATGCACTTTTCTATCAAATGCTCACAGTAATTTGTTCACCCACCGTAATGCTTATGCTATCTTGAGAGAAGCCACTAGTGAAACCTATGGCCCCGGGTCTATTTTCTATCATATAAGTTTCTGATCTACTTTATTTTGCAATCTTTACTTTCCAATCTATATCATAAAAATACCAAAAATATTTATCTTATCTTATTATCTCTATCAGATCTCACTTTCGCAAGTGGCAGTGAAGGGATTGACAACCCCTTTATCGCGTTGGTTGCGAGGTTCTTGTTTGTTTGTGTAGGTACGAGGGACTTGCGTGAAGCCTCCTACTGGATTGATACCTTGGTTCTCAAAACTGAGGGAAATACTTACGCTACTTTGCTGCATCACCCTTTCCTCTTCATGGGAAAACCAACGCAGTGCTCAAGAGGTAGCAGTAGGATGGCAACTTCGTCCACTCCCTCCGGCCCGAAAATAGGATCCCCGGCGATCCCGCTCAATGGTGCTGCTCCCACCGCAGCCGATGTGTTCGACGAAATGGGTGCAAGGTATGGCTCGGTCATCCGTTTACTCTTCGGTCATGGAAATAATCTTTGCTTTCGTGATTATAGTTCGTGACTTGTTGCCGTTCTCTATAGCGAACAATGCAACTGTCCAATTTGTGAACTTGTTGGACACCAACGCCATTGACAACGATGAGGCCCCAGTCTCCGCATTTGAGTACAATGAAACGGAGGGCAGCGTGGATAATCATGAATGCGCAGACGAATTGGAGGAGATCCATCAGTTGGTGTATGAGGTATAGCAAGCAAAGAGTGGAAAAAGCCAGAGATCGAACAACTACATGATCTTGGAAGACCAAATCTTGATCAAGGCATGGAGTGCGGTATCTCTTGATGCATGCACGGGTACTTCTCAAACCGCCAAGAGGTATTGGCAAAGGATCGAAGATCAATACTTTCGCATGATGGCAAAGTATCCCAATAGGACTCCACGCACCTTTCGGTCTCTCCAAGGGCGTTGGACGTGACCAAGCCCATTTGCAGCCATTGGGCAGCTTGCTTGGAGCAAGTACGCAATGCACCTCCAAGTGGAACCGTGGAGTCGGACTATGTGAGTTCATTTTACCTTTGTTCAAGTTGTGCAAATCGCATTACATCATTCAAAATGATTGTATGATATGAAACATTGCATTGTTCAAATTGTGTAGGACAAAATTGCCCAACATGGAGGCTTCAGATGGAAAATTCTTCAAACTAGATCATTGTTGGGAGCTTCTCAAGAATTGCGACAAGTGGGCATTGATAGAGAAAGAGTCCCCACCGAAGAGAGGTTCACTTACAAACATGGATGAAGATGAGGATGATGATGGCCCAAGGAACTTGAACAAGCCCGATGGCGACAAGAAGACTAGGGAGAAGATCAAGAGAGAGCACGAAGCGGCAAGTTTGAGGGAGAAGATTGATGCCATGGTGCAATCAAATGAGATGATGCTTTTGAAGTCGTTGGAGATCAAGAAAGAATTGGCCGAGAAGAAGGCACCGGAGAAGCATGAGAAATGGGAGTTGCTCAAGGAAGAGGGGCTACGCAAAGTGGCCATTGAGGAGATAAGAGTGCGCGCCGCTGAGACAAAGCCGCGTCCATGTTGCTCGCCGAAGAGAACAAGATCATGTCAATGAACCGCAATGACATGGACAAGCTCACCAAAGAATGGCATGATATGGCAAGAAGAGAAATCTTGAAGAGGAGAATGGTTGCGTCGGCCAGTGCGTGTTACAGTGGGGGAGGTGGATTCGGTGCGGGTTTTGGAGCCAATGTTGCTGATGTGTTCAGTGCACCAGCCAATGATTTCGCTGCCGGCATTGGCACAAGCGCCGGAGGTGGATTCTGTGGCTCCGATGATCTCCATGGACTCGATGGCGCGGAGTGAAGATCGACCAAGATGATGCCGGACATGCTCGTCGCTTTTGCAAACCCTTTTGCGTTTGTCCTATCAATACTATGCTTTATTTCGCGCGCGAACTATGTTTTAGCATTTGAATTTGAACTCATTTGTCCGAATATGAACTCATTTTAGCTTATTGGGGTTTTCGGTTTGCGGGTCGGCGCGGCGCTGCCCGAACAGACCCCGCGTAGCCAACCCGTAAAAACGCATATTCGGTGAATATGCCTTTTTACGGGTCCGTTTTGCGGGGTCTGAGTCTATCCTCGGCCGCGCCGGCCTACATACGCCCTTTTCCGCGAACTGCAAAACACATATGTGGGTTCGCATTTTGCGGGGTCTGCTAGAGATGCTCTAAGGGGTTGTTGTCTTGCTCGTTCACGAGCTTGGTAGCACCCCTACTTCAATAGTATCCCTCTATTTATAAAATATTCTAACTCTCATATTTCAAAAACAAATATCAAGCTCTAGATAATTCTTACCTTTTTTCCTGAAGCCTACCCGAATATTTTATTTTTCTTTGCATGCATGCCAAATATGTACAATATTGTAATATTTGAAAGGACATAAGCTTATATAATTTGTAGGAATAACCATTAACCAGCTATCTCACTAGTAGCGTGTTAGAGCATGTAGAGTGGAGGTGTTTCACAATTAAGAGGAGAGAGAGAGAGAGAGAGAGAGAGAGAGAGAGAGAGACCTAGGCTTTTAAGTATCCTTATGTGTATGTTTATTACTTCTTAAACGGGTTGGATACAAGACATTTTGTTGTTTCTTGGTTGAACACAAATTATGCTCTTCACATAATTCTTGGACATATATGTTAGAACTCGACATACATACCTTTTACATCTTGAAAATGAGATGTTTTCTCGGCCATTTTGTTCAGAATACTTCTCTTCAAATTCACTCTACACATTTATTCCAGATCAAGTTATTTAAAATGTAGAGAAAATGGATCTGAGAACTTCTGGAGAAATGAAGAAACAAAATGTGGAAACAGATGAAGAAAAAAAAAACATTTGAATCATGAAAAGTTCAATGGAGAACAGCTCTGCTACAAAGATCAGAGGAAAAAAAATGCAAACCAAATGGGTTCAGAAATTGCACTAAAGGGAAAACACGCAAAATAAAAGATTGTACTGCTTCAAAGGTCTCGAATTGTCAGACCATCTCCAGCATTGGAGGAAACCTAAAGTTAGATTTAAAGAATCAAACCCAAGAGGCTCGAAGGGTGTCCCAGATCACGACAGCTCTCGCCTGGTCGCCGGATTCCTGGATTTAGCGATGTTGGAGTTTTGATCTGGAGCTAGCTGCACCGATGACCTTGTGGTGGTGCCAGGAGCCATGGTGATATCCCACCTCAAGCAAAAAAATAAAATTGCTGGGCTACCTGAAGCATTTGTGTAAAAAAACCTCGCCTCACATGCCAGTGCTTCGTATGCTAAATACTGGGATGCGATCAGGTGTACAAACATTAGTGACAAAAACTTGAGCCTTCTTAGAGCGACTCTAGCAGACCCCGCAAAAAACCCCGACCCGCAAAATAACTGCCAAAATGCGGGTCGGTGCGGAAAATCCCGACCGAACAGACCCCGCAAACGCAGCCGGCCCGCAATTTTTTTTGAGGGCGCGGCAAAACCTCGGCCCCAACCCGCGAATATGCGGGTTTTCGCCTCGCCCTTACGGTGCCCCGTATCACAGTGAAGCGATTGACAGGAGGGACATTTCAGCACGCGTCCTTTCCCCACCTCCTTCCGCCGTCGCCCGCCATTGGTTCCATCCGTCCGCCATCGGCGATTCCGGCCAAATCTACGGGCGGAATCGCGCCGCGGGGGATCGACTGGCCTCAAGCCGCCCCTCATCGCCGCCCGGGATCACCCGCCCCACGAGCCGCCGGTTAGTGTTTGTTTGTGCTTCGTGTCGAGCGCTCCGCATAGTTGGTTGCCGCGGCGTGCGCTTCTCATTCATGTAGATGGAATTGAGCCCGTGCGAGAAGTTTTTGCTCTCCGATTCGGATGACTCGGGTGTTGAGACGATGATTTCAAACTTTCGGCAGCAGACATTGGTGATGACTCTTGTCATGAAGGAGCACGAGAGAACTGAAAGAGGCGGCGAGGATCGACCGTCGGGCGTCTTTGCATTCCTTGGAATCGCCATCTGGAACAAGATGTTGATGCAAAACTACTTTGCGGAGAATCCAACATATCCACCGCACCTCTTCCGGAGAAGGTACCGAATGCGCCGATCCCTCTTTCTGAAAATTGTTCAAGCTTGCGAGGCAAATTATCGGTATTTTACTCAAAGAAGAAATGATGCGGGCTTGAAGGGATTTAGTGCACATCAAAAAATCTTCGTAGCTATGCGGGTGATTGCATATGGTGTTTCGGCTGACTATGCCGATGAGTTCGAACTTTGTGCGTGAGAATAGCGCGCGACCAATATGTGTGCTCCGCTCTGCTTCGAAAACAACAACTCGTCGGTCGTTCCTGACACGCACGCGAGGTTAACTAATCTAATCCATTTTGGCACGCTCTTAACCAGCGTCCAAATGTCTCATCAAACATCCTCCTCAATCTAGTCCTACAAGTAAGCGATTTAGACTTTGCTTTCTTGACACGTCGGCTATATATTCCTACATGCATGGCTCCAATCATCACAACAACTGTAGATTACCCAACTTGTGTTGATTAATTAGCACCCCGTTACACCACGACAACTAAAATATTAAAAAAAAATCTCTCTTCACAAGAAAAGATAAGATATTAAACCGTGAAACCACAAAATATGTATAGCAATTAACACCAATTGCACAAACCTGAAAGGACCAGCTAGGCAGTAAACAAGTGCAAATTCCTTCTAATCAAGGTCCAGATATATAGCCTTACTAAAATGCTAAAGTTTTCTCATAGGACACCTCTCCCTTCGAAGCCCCAATCCTTAGTATTACTTGGAACCCACCAAGAGCTGGCCTTCACGTTCTTATCGCAATATATCCATTATTAATTTGTCAAGATAACTAAAGCTAGGCAATTGGCCATGTTCTGAAATGGAAGCTAGCGATCAATGAAGTTGATAAAAGTTTCTTGCATGATTTAGCCAGCCTCCGAGTTGGCTATCTTGTGGTAGATTATACAATATAAGTACATATGTGCTCCTTCAACTTTGCTTAATTTAGATTTATAGCTAGCTCTTTTTCCCACGATGAGATCACATCTTTTTTCTCATGGGTCATGTACACTTGGGCTGTGTGCCAATGATTAGCATATATGCGTACTACTGGTAGGCCTTGCTAGCTAGCCTGGCTAGCTTCCAGTGACGGGAAATCATCACGCCATCATCATCACCAGTTCACTACCACCAAATCGCAGCAGGCTACACGTTATTATTTATCATATCCATCCTGGCCTACTTAATTTGCTAAGCAGATAGCCACTCTCTCTCACGCTCGCTCCACTATATAAACCTTCACCGGTTCTGGTCACACAGCAAAGCAAATTGATCTCTTGCACACCACTCGAAAGATCCAACAGAGCTAGCAGCTAGCTATAGCGGAGCCGAACAGAGTGCAGCAGAGTACTAGGGTGTGTTTCTCGGCATGTCGACGAGGCTGGCCGCGGTGGTGCGGTGGTGCGGCGGCGCGCGGAGTGAGCGGCCGACGCTGCGACGACGGCGCAGCGGCAGGACGGTGCAGCTCGGCGGGCGGCGCAGGAGCGGCAGCCGCGGTTGCAGGCTGGCCGTGTCGTGGCTGGTGCGGTGGCGGCTGGTGGCCGAGCTGCTGCGGCCCATCAGGAAGGCGCTGATTGAGATGGCGGCCGGGCAGCGGGGGCTGGTGGCGCTGCCGCTAGCCAGCTTCCCGTTCGTCGGCGCGCTCTCGCTCCCGGGCGCCGTCGCATGACGCGAGACTGGGCGTCCGGCGATAGCGCAAGAAGGCTTGGATACAATCAGCGAGTAGGATACGTATTTGGCTAGTTTAGCTCCTATATTTATACTCTTGTAAACCGCGTGTAAACAACCAGATCTCAAAGCAATAATAATGTCCTCAGGAGCGGCATCGTCATGTTGCGATCCAATCGGCGCCCTGTACTCTTTTGTTGAGCTAGCTCAGATCGATCATGCCAGCCGGCCGCTCTACTACGATCCAGCAGTAGCTAGCTGGTGGCCAGGAGTTAGCTAAGGGCATCTCCAGCCGCGCCCCCAACAGGCCCCTCTAGTCCACTTTTTCGGCGCCGGCGCCGAAAAAACGGCCCAGTCGCGCCCCCAGGACGCCGAAAATCGCCGGTTCGGACCTTTTTTCCACCCGGCGGTCACAGGCCGAACCCGGTGCGCTGGGGAGCCGTTGGGGGCTCCGGCGCTAGGGAAAAGCACGCCTGGCCCACACCGTCAGGGGAAAAGTCAAGGTTTTCGTCCCCCGACTCGCCTGCACCCCCCGCGCCCTCGGCCACCACTAGCTATATCCCGGCGACGGCCGCCGGCCTACTCCGCTAGATAGCCATTCCCCGCCGGAAAATAGCAACGCTTCGCCGCGCCAGCCCCTCCCGCAGCAGCTGGGCGTTTCCGGCCGCCGTTTCCGGCCGCAGAGGCGCGGTTTAACGGCGGGTACACGCCCACCGAGCGCAAGGTGTTCGGCGTTTTGACTGTCTCGGCGATGGACTCGGATGAGGAGGAAGAGCTCGCCACGCTGCTGGAGGAGGAAGCCGCGGCCGATGTCCAGGAAGAAGAGCATCTGATGGTGCTCGCCGCCCTCGCCCAGCTGCTGGCGAGCAATGAAAAGCCGCGTCGAGGTGGCTCGGCGCCGGGGCGGGTGAAAGCAAAGAACCGGCATCGTCTTCAAGGCTACTGCATGCTCTACTCCGACTACTTCGCCGATGCTCCACTTCATGGCGAGAGAACATTTCGGCGCCGTTATCGGATGAGCCGAAAACTCTTCCTCAGGATTGTGAATTCCATCCGGGAGTTCGACAACTACTTCAAGTGCAAGATGGATTGCACTGGCGCTCTTGGATTCACCTCCATCCAGAAGTGCACGACAGCGATGACGATGCTTGCATATGGAGCTCCCAGTGATTCACTCGACGACTATGGGCGCATGGCCGAGTCCACCAACATAGAGTGTTTCTACAAGTTCTGTCGGGCAGTGGTGGCAGTGTTTGGGCCACAATACTTGAGAACACCCAATGCGGAAGACACTGCTCGGATCCTAGCCCAGAATGCAGCAAGAGGATTTCCTGGGATGCTTGGAAGCATCGACTGCATGCATTGGAAATGGAAGAACTGCCCATTTGGTTGGCAGGGGATGTACAAAGGCGCAAAAGGCGGTTGCAGTGTAGTGCTTGAGGCAGTAGCCACACAGGACCTCTGGATTTGGCACTCCTTCTTTGGTATGCCAGGAACTCACAATGACATCAACGTGCTGCAGTGCTCTCCTATTTTTGCCAAGCTCGTTGAGGGTCATTCTCCTCCGGTGAACTTCGAGATCAATGGGCATCAATACAACAAGGGGTACTATCTAGCTGACGGCATCTATCCGAGATGGTCGACATTTGTGAAGACGATCTCAAACCCTGTGGCAGGAGGCAAGAACGCGTGGTTTGCGAAGCTTCAGGAGGCTTGCAGGAAGGATGTCGAGCGGGCATTTGGTGTGCTCCAATCTCGATTCGCTGTTGTTCGGTACCCCGCTCAAACCTGGTCGAAAGATCAAATGTGGGAGATCATGACTTGCTGTGTCATCTTGCACAACATGATCATCGAGAGCGAGCAAGAAGACCCAGTGTTTGACACTGAACCATACTACAGGCAGGGTCCTCTAGCCGAAGTTGATCACCAGCTACCGGCAACTTGGACTGCCTATCTCAGTATGCGTCAGGAGATCCGAGACCCACTGGTGCATCATCAACTGCAGAAAGATCTGATTGAGCACCTATGGAGGCTCAAGGGGGACGCCGCGTGATGAAATACGAGTTTTTATTTGTTGAACTATATAATTTGTATTGAACTATTTGTTGCCGTAGTATTTTGTTGAAGTATTTGATTTTTCTGTGATGAAATATGTGATAAGGAATAATTGTGTTGATAATTGAATGCCGGGACAAGGCGAAACCACGCCGAATATGGGCCTATTCTCGCCCATATGGGCCGTTTATTTGCCGAAATTAGGCTGCAAAGTGGGCCAATTTCGGTGCCTGGGGGCGACGACTGGGTGCGAAACCGCCCCCAGCGCCGAGTGAATCGCCGACTCGCCCTCAGGGGGCGTTTTTTATGCGTCCTGGGGGGGCCAACGGCTGGAGATGCCCTAAGGCTTGTGAGCTTGGTGCCTGCAGCTTGCGTATTGTCTGTCTCCAGGAAGAATCAATCAAGGGTGCCCTCTGACCTCTGTACTTACACATCTCACCGGAAAGTAATCGTCGAGCCGTAGTACCCTTTTTTTTGAAAGGTCGAGCCGTAGCCCGTAGTACCTACTTGAGCCAACATAGGCATGTGTTCCTCGACGGAAAGTACTCGTCAGTGGAGCGAGATCAAAAGTGTGATCCGGGCCAAGCCAACATGGGCCTCCTGCCCTGGTTGGGCTTCAAGATGGAGCGCCTCTTTCCTGGGCTCACGCTGCTGTTATTGTTTGATGATGCAAATACAGAGGCGTGTTGGTATCGTGCTATGGATGAAAGAGTTTAGGTCAATCCAAGACAATGACGTGAGAGCCTGTGGATCTTCTCAACGGCCATTAAGCCATAGGGTTCAAGTGCGTGTACTAAGTCAAGAAAGATGACGAAGGAAGCTTAGTGAAGTATAAAGCAAGGCACGTGGCTAACGGATACGGACGTCGGTCAAGAGCAAGGTGTGGATATCGAGGATGTGTTCGCTCCAGTTGCAAGTATGGAATCGATGAGGGTACTCATAGCTGTCCAGGATCAAGAATCTTGGAGGATGCATCACTTGGATGTGAAATCTATGTTTATGACTAGAGATTTAGAAGAAGAATTGCATGTAAATAAACCACCGAGTTACATCCAGTAGAAGAGCACAAGGTATTGGATCTACACAAGGCGTTGTACGGGTTACAATATGCTCCTCGCGGTTGCAACATCAAGTTTGACCATACATTAGTTTCTCTCGGTTTTGAGAAAGGGTCACTAGAGCATGCTATGTATAAGTGAGGTAAAGGCATGATCGTCTCTTAGTGGGCATATATGTTGATGATCTATTGGTAACTGGAGTAAATGAAGAGGATTGCTAGATTCAAGCTACAAACGAATGAGCTATTGAAGATGAGTGGTCTAGGGCTACCGAGTTACTACCTTGAGATCAAGGTATGACAAAAGCTGGATAGGATCACACTACGTCAAGAGGTGTACACAAAGAAAATACTTTATAGCAGTGGAATGGAGGATTGCAACCCAATTCATGTTCCAACTGAACCTTGTCTCAAACTAGGCAAAAAGAGTGAAGCACCCACACTTGATGCAACGAGGTATAGAAGGCTGGTCAAAAGCTTAAGGTATCTAGTGAATACAAGATTTGACTTGGCTTAAGATATCTGGTATAAACAATGCTAATAGACCAAGTCCGGTCTTGTATTCACGAGATACCTCAAACTTTCGACCACACTTCTATATTCTGCTGCACCAACCACAAGTGCTTCATCCTACCTGCTTAGTTTAAGATGAGGCTCCATTGAAACATGAGTTGGACAACAATCCTCCATGCCACATCTTTCAAGTATCGTCTTTGCATATGCCTCCTTGCATAGTGTGATCCCCTCTAGCTTTTATTGTACCTCAATCCCAAGGTAGTAACTCAAGAGTCCTAGATCATTCATCTTGAATAGCTATTTCATTTGTAGTTTGAATCTAGCAAACTCCTCTTCATATGCTCCGGTTATCAATAGATCTTCAATATATATAGATGCCCACTAAGAGACGATCCCTTCCTTTACCACATTTATGTTGGAAATATGCCCTAGAGGCAATAATAAAATGGTTATTATTATATTTCCTTGTTCATGATAATTGTCTATTGTTCATGCTATAATTGTATTAACTGGAAACCGTAATACATGTGTGAATACATAGACCACAACATGTCCCTAGTGAGCCTCTAGTTGACTAGCTCGTTGATCAATAGATGGTTATGATTTTCTGACCATGGACATTGAATGTCATTGATAACGGGATCACATCATTAGGAGAATGATGTGATGGACAAGACCCAATCCTAAGCATACACAAGATCGTGTAGTTCATTTGCTAAAGCTTTTCTAATGTCAAGTATCATTTCCTTAGACCATGAGATTGTGCAACTCCCGGATACCGTAGGAATGCTTTGGGTGTACCAAACGTCACAATGTAACTGGGTGGCTATAAAGGTGCACTTTAGGTATCTCCGAAAGTGTCTGTTGGGTTGGCACGAATCGAGACTGGGATTTGTCACTCCGTATGACGGAGAGGTATCTCTGGGCCCACTCGGTAATGCATCATCATAATGAGCTCAATGTGACTAAGTAGTTAGTCACAGGATCATGCATTATGGAACGAGTAAAGAGACTTGCCGGTAACGAGATTGAACAAGGTATAGGGATACCGCCGATCGAATCTCAGGCAAGTAACATACCAATGGACAAAGTGAATTGTATATGGGAATGCTTGAATCCCCGACATCGTGGTTCATCCGATGAGATCATCGTGGAACATGTGGGAGCCAACATGGGTATCCAGATCCCGCTGTTGGTTATTGGACGGAGAGATGTCTCGGTCATATCTGCATGATTCCTGAACCCGTAGGGTCAACACACTTAAGGTTCGGTGACGCTAGAGTTGTTATGGGAAATAGTATGTGTTTATCGAAGGTAGTTCGGAGTCCCGGATGTGATCCCGGACATAACGAGGAGTTTCGGAATGGTCCGGCGGTGAAGATCGATATATTGGACGAAGGGTATTGGAGTCCGGAAGTGTTCCGGGGATACCAAGCTATGGCCAGCATGACCGAAAGGTGTTTCGGGAGCCCCGGCATGTGTTGGAGGGCCTCATGGGCCAAAGGGGAAGGGGCAAACCAACCCACTAAGGGGTGGTGCGCTCCCACACCCTTTCCCACGTTATTTGGGGAGGTGGGGCGCCTCCACCTGGCTTGGGAGGCAATCCTCCACCTGCTTGGCTTGGGGGGCAAGTCTCCCTAGGATTTTTCCTAGGGAGATCCAATCTGCTTGGCCGCCGCCCCCTGGGGGAAACCCTAGGGCGCCTCCCCCTCTCCCCTTGCCCCTATATATAGTGGAAGGGTGGGAGGGCAGCCGCCCCTCTTCCCTGGCGCAGCCCCTCCTCCAACACCTCCTCCTCCTCCGTAGTGCTTGGCGAAGCCCTGCTGGAGAACCACGAGCTCCACCACCACCACGCCGTCGTGTTTTCGGAGTTCTCCCTCAACTTCTCCTCTCCCCTTGCTGGATCAAGAAGGAGGAGACATCCCCGGGCTGTACGTGTGTTGAACGCGGAGGCGCCGTCCGTTGGCGCTTAGATCGGAATCGACCGCGATCTGAATCGCTGCGAGTACGACTCCACCAACCGCGTTCTTGTAACGCTTTCGCATCGCGATCTTCAAGGGTATGAAGATGCACTCCCCTATCTCTTGTTGCTAGTCTCTCCATAGATTGATCTTGGTGATGCGTAGAAAATTTTGAATTATTGCTACGTTCCCCAACAGTGGCATCATGAGCTAGGTCTATTGCGTAGATTCTATGCACGAGTAGAACACAAGTAGTTGTGGGCGTTGGTTTTGTTCAATATGCTTACCATTACTAGTCCTATCTTGTTTCGACGGTATTGTGGGATGAAGCGGCCCGGACCGACCTTACACGTACACTTAATTACGTGAGACAGGTTCCACCGACCGACATGCACTTGTTGAATAAGGTGGCTAGCGGGTGCTAGTCTCTCCCACTTTAGTTGGATTGGATTCGATGAAAAGGGTCCTTATGAAGGGTAAATAACAATTGGCATATCACGTTGTGGTTTTGGCGTAGGTAAGAAACGTTCTTGCTAGAAACCTATAGCAACCACGTAAAAACTTGCAACAACAATTAGAGGACGTCTAACTTGTTTTTGCAGCATATGTCGTGTGATGTGATATGGCCAGGAAGGATGTGATGAATGAAATATATGTGATGTATGAGATTGATCATATTCTTGTAATAGGAATCACGACTTGCATGTCGATGAGTATGACAACCGGCAGGAGCCATAGGAGTTGTCTTTAATTATTGTATGACCTGCGTGTCACTGAATAACGCCATGTAATTACTTTACTTTATTGCTAAACTGTTAGCTACAGTAGTAGAAGTAATCAGTTGGCGAGACAACTTCATGGAGACACGATGATGGAGATCATGGTGTCATGCCGGTGACGATGATGATCATGGAGCCCCGATGATGGAGATCAAAAGGAGCAAAATGATATTGGCCATATCATGTCACTATTTGATTGCATGTGATGTTTATCATGTTTATGCATCTTATTTGCTTAGAACGACGGTAGTAAATAAGATGATCCCTCATAATAATTTCAAGAAAGTGTTCCCCCTAACTGTGCACCATTGCGAAAGTTCATTGTTTCGAAGCACCACGTGATGATCGGGTGTGCTAGATTCTAACGTTCACATACAACGGGTGTAAGCCAGATTTACACATGCAAAACACTTAGGTTGACTTGACGAGCCTAGCATGTATAGACATGGCCTCGGAACACAAGAGACCGAAAGGTCGAACATGAGTCATATAGTAGATATGATCAACATGAAGATGTTCACCGATGATGACTAGTCTGTCTCACGTGATGATCGGACACGGCCTAGTTGACTCGGATCATGTATCACTTAGATGACTAGAGGGATGTCTATCAGAGTGGGAGTTCATTAAATAATTTCATTAGATAAACTTAATTATCATGAATATAGTCAAAGGTCTTTGCAAATTATGCCATAGCTCGAGTTTTAGTTCTACTGTTTTAGATATGTTCCTAGTGAAAATTTAGTTGAAAGTTGATAGTAGCAATTATGCGGACTGGGTCTGTAAACTGAGGATTGTCCTCATTGCTGCGTAGAAGGCTTTTGTCCTTAATGCACCGCTTGGTGTGCTGAACCTCGAACGTCGTCTGTGGATGTTGTGAACATCTGACATACACGTTTTGATGACTACATGATAGTTCAGTAATGTTAAACTGTTTAGAATTGTGGCACCGAGGACGTTTTTGAAACGTCGCGGAACATATGAGATGTTCCAGGGGCTGAAATTGGGATTTCAGGCTCGTGCCCACGTCAAGAGGTATGGGACCTCCGAAAAGTCTCTTAACCTACAAACTAAGGGAGAAAAGCTCAATCATTCAGCATGTGCTCAGATTGTCTGAGTGCTACAATCACTTGAATCGAGTGGGAGTCAATCTTCCAGATGAGATAGTGATGGTTCTCCATAGTCACTGCCACCAAGCTATTAGAGCTTCGTGATGAACTATAACATATCAGGGATAGACATGATGATCCTTGAGGAATTCACGATGTTTGACACCGCGAAAGTAGAAATCAACCAGGAGCATCAATTGTTGATGGTTAGTAAACCACTAGTTTTCAAGAAGGGCAAGGGAAACAAGGGATACTCCATGAAACAACAAATCAGTTGCTGCTCTAGTGAAGAAACCCAAGGTTGAACCCAAACCCGAGACTAAGTGCTTCTAAAATGAGGGAAACGGTCACTGAAGCAGAACTACCCTAGATAATTGGTAGATGACAAGGCTGGAAAGGTCGACAGAAGTATATTGGATATACATTATATTAATGTGTACTTTACTAGTACTCCTAGTAGCATCAAGGTAATAAATACCGGTTCGGTTGCTAAGTGTTAGTAACTCGAAATAAAAGGCTACGGAATAAACGCAGACTATCCATAGGTGAGATGACGATATGTGTTGGAAATGTTTCCAAGGTTGATGTGATCAAACATCGTACGCTCCCTCTACCATCGAGATTGGTGTTAAACCTAAATAATGGTTATTTGGTGTTTGCGTTGAGAATAGACATGATTGGATTATGTTTATCGCGGTATGGTTATTCATTTAAGGACAATAATGGTTACTCTGTTTATTTGAATAATACCTTCAATGGTCTTGCACCTAAAATGAATGGTTTATTGAATCTCGATCGTAGTGATACACATGTTCATGTCAAAATATATAAGATACTAATGATAGTACCACATACTTGTGGCACTGCCATTTGAGTCATATTGGTATACAACGCATGAAGAAGCTCCATGTTGATGGATCTTTGGACTCACTCATTTTTGAAAAGATTGAGACATGCGAACCATGTCTATTGGTATATATGCATGAAGAAACTCCATACAGATGGATCGTTTGGACTCACTTGATTTTGAATCACTTGAGACATGCAAATCATACCACATGGGCAAGATGACTAAAAGGCCTCGTTTTTCAGTGAGATGAAACAAGAGAGCAACTTGTTGGAAGTAATACATTTGATGTGTGCAATCCAATGAGTGCTGAGGCACGCAGTGAATATCATTATGCTCTTACTTCAAGATGATTTGAGTAGATTCTGGGTATATTTACTTGATGAAATACAAGTCTGAATTATTGAAAGGTTCAAACAATTTCAGAGTGAAGTTGAAGATCTTCGTGACAAGAGGATAAAATGTATATGATATGATTATAGAGATGAATATCTGAGTTGCGAGTTTGGTACAAAATTAAGACACTGTGGAAATTGTTTCACAACTAATACCGCCTGGAACACCATAGTTTGATGGTGTGTCCGAACATCATAGTTGCACCCTATTGGATATGGTGCATACCATGATGTCTCTTATCGAATTACCACTATCGTTTATGGGTTAGTCATTAGAGACAACCGCATTCACTTTAAATAGGGCACCATGTAATTCCGTTGAGATGACACTGTATGAACTATGGTTTAGAGAAACCTAAGCTGTCATTTATTAAAAGTTTGGGGTTGCGACGCTTATGTGAAAAGTTTTAGCCTGATAAGCTCGAACCCAAAGCGGATAAATGCATCTTCATAGTGTTGGAAATATGCCCTAGAGGCAATAATAAAAGTATTATTATATTTCATTGTTCATGATAATTGTCTTTTGTTCATGCTATAACTATATTATCCGGAAATCGTAATACACGTGTGAACACATAGACCACAATATGTCCCTAGTGACCCTCTAGTTGACTAGCTCGTTGTGATCAATAGATAGTCATGGTTTCCTGACTATGGACATTGGATGTCTTTGATAACGGGATCACATCATTAGGAGAATGATGTGATGGACAAGACCCAATCCTAAGCATAGCACAAAGATCGTGTAGTTCGTTTGCTAGAGCTTTGCCAATGTCAAGTATCTCTTCCTTCGACCATGAGATCGTGTAACTCCCGGATACCGTAGGAGTGCCTTGGGTGTATCAAACGTCACAACGTAACTGGGTGACTATAAAGGTGCATTACAGGTATCTCCGAAAGTATCTGTTGGGTTGACACGGATCGAGACTGGGATTTGTCACTCCGTATGACGGAGAGGTATCTCTGGGCCCACTCGGTAATGCATCATCATAATGAGCTCAAGTTGACCAAGGTGTTGGCCACGGGATCATGCATTACGGTACGAGTAAAGTGACTTGCCGGTAACGAGACTGAACAAGGTATTGGGAAACCGACGATCGAGTCTCGGGTAAGTAACGTACCGATTGACAAAGGGAATTGTATACGGGATTTGATCGAATCCTCGACATCGTGGTTCAACCGATGAAATCATCGAGGAGCATGTGGGAGCCAACAAGGGTATCCAGATCCCGCTGTTGGTTATTGCCCGAGAGTCGTCTCGTTCATGTCTGCGTGTCTCCCGAACCCGTAGGGTCTACACACTTAAGGTTCGGTGACGCTAGGGTTGTATGAATATGAGTATGCAGCATACCGAATGTTGTTTGGAGTCCCGGATGATATCCCGGACGTCACGAGGAGTTTCGGAATGGTCCGGAGGTAAAGAATAATATATAGGAAGTGGTTTTTCGGCCATCGGGAAAGTTTCGGGGTCTCCCGGTAATGTACCGGGACCACCGGAAGGGTCCCGGGGGTCCACCGGGTGGGGCCACCCATCCCGGAGGGCCCCATGGGCTGACGTGGGAGGGGAGCCAGCCCATAGTGGGCTGGTGAGCTCCCCTAGGCTCACCCCCTGCGCCTAGGGTTGAAACCCTAGGGTGGGGGGGGGGGCGCACCACATGCCTTGGGGGGCACTCCTCCCCCCTTGGCCGCCGCCCCCTTGGGAGATCCAATCTCCCAGGGCCGGCGCCCCCCCCCCCCGGGGTCCTATATAAAGGAGGGCAGGGGGGAGGGCAGCCGCACCCATTGCCTTGGCGCCTCCCTCCCCCTGCTACACCTCGTCCTCCTCCCGTAGACGCTTGGCGAAGCCCTGCTGGAGTTCTGCTGCATCCACCACCACGCCGTCGTGCTGCTGGATCATCATCAACCTCTCCTTCCCCCTTGCTGGATCAAGAAGGAGGAGACGTCTCCCGTCCCGTACGTGTGTTGAACGCGGAGGTGCTGTCCGTTCAGCACTTGGACATCGGTGATCTGAATCACGTCGAGTACGACTCCATCATCACCATCCCCTTGCAAGCTTCCGCACGCGATCTACAAGTGGTATGTAGATGCAAACTCACTCCCTTGACTTGTTTCTTAGATGAACTCATAGATGGATCTTGGTGAAACCGTAGGAAAAATTTTAATTTTCTGCAACGTTCCCCAACAGTGGCATCATGAGCTAGGTCTATGCGTAGTTCTCTAATGCACGAGTAGAACACAATTTTGTTGTGGGCGTGGATCTTGTCAACTTGCTTGCCTCTACTAGTCTTTTCTTGCTTCAGCGGTATTGTGGGATGAAGCGGCCCAGACCAACTTTACACGTACGCTTACGTGAGACCGGTTCCACCGATTGACATGCACTAGTTGCATAAGGTGGCTGGCGGGTGTCTGTCTCTCCCACTTTAGTTGGAGCGGATTTGATGAAAAGGGCCCTTATGAAGGGTAAATAGAAGTTGACAAAATCACGTTGTGGTTATTCGTAGGTAAGAAAACGTTCTTACTAGAACCCAATTGCAGCCACGTAAAAGATGCAACAACAATTAGAGGACGTCTAACTTGTTTTTGCAGCGATTGATCATGTGATGTGATATGGCCAGAAGTTGTGATGAATGATGAATTGTGATGTATGAAATCATGTTCTTGTAATAGGATTCACGACTTGCATGTCGATGAGTATGACAACCGGCAGGAGCCATAGGAGTTGTCTTTATTTTTTGTATGACCTGCGTGTCATTGAAGAACGCCATGTAAACTACTTTACTTTATTGCTAAACGCGTTAGCCATAGAAGTAGAAGTAGTCGTTGGCGTGACAACTTCATGAAGACACGATGATGGAGATGATGATGATGGAGATCATGGTGTCAAGCCGGTGACAAGATGATCATGGAGCCCCGAAGATGGAGATCAATGGAGCTATATGATATTGGCCATATCATGTCACAACTATATAATTGCATGTGATGTTTATTATGTTTATGCATCTTGTTTACTTAGGACGACGGTAGTAAATAAGATGATCCCTTACAAAAATTTCAAGAAGTGTTCTCCCCTAACTGTGCACCGTTGCTACAGTTCGTCGCTTCTAAGCACCACGTGATGATCGGGTGTGATGGATTCTTACGTTCACATACAACGGGTGTAAGACAGTTTTACACAGCAAAAACACTTAGGGTTAACTTGACGAGCCTAGCATGTACAGACATGGCCTCGAAACACGGAGACCGAAAGGTCGAACACGAGTCGTATGGAAGATACGATCAACATGGAGATGTTCACCGACGATGACTAGTCCGTCTCATGTGATGATCGGACACGGGCTAGTCGACTCGGATCGTGTAACACTTAGATGACTAGAGGGATGTCTAATCTGAGTGGGAGTTCATAATTTGATTAGAACTTAATTATCATGAACTTAGTCTAAAACCGTTGCAAATATGTCTTGTAGATCAAATGGCCAACGCTCATGTCAACATGAACTTCAACGCGTTCCTAGAGAAAACCAAGCTGAAAGATGATGGCAGCAACTATACGGACTGGGTCCGGAACCTGAGGATCATCCTCATAGCTGCCAGGAAGCAATATGTCTTAGAAGGACCGCTAGGTGATGCTCCCGTCCCAGAGAACCAAGACATTATGAATGCTTGGCAAACTCGTGCTGATGATTACTCCCTCGTTCAGTGCGGCATGCTTTACAGCTTAGAACCGGGGCTCCAAAAGCGTTTTGAGCATCACGGAGCATATGAGATGTTCGAAGAGCTGAAACTAGTTTTCCAAGCTCATGCCCGGGTCGAGAGATATGATGTCTCCGACAAGTTCTATAGTTGTAAGATGGAGGAAAATAGTTTTGTCAGTGAGCACATCCTGAAGATGTCTGGGTTGCACAACCGTATGACCCAGCTGAACATTAACCTCCCAGATGAGGCGGTCATTGACAGAATCCTCCAGTTGCTCCCACCAAGCTACAAGAGCTTTGTGATGAACTACAACATGCAGGGGATGGTGAAGACCATTCCTGAAGTGTTCTCGATGCTGAAGTCAGCAGAGGCTGAAATCAAGAAAGAACATCAAGTGTTGATGGTCAATAAGACCACTAAGTTCAAGAAGGGCAAGGGCAAGAAGAACTTCAAGAAGGACGGCAAGGATGTTGCCGCACCCAGTAAGCTAGTTACCGGGAAGAAGTCAAAGAATGGACCCAAGCCTGAGACTGAGTGCTTTTATTGCAAGGGGAAGGGTCACTGGAAGCGGAACTGCCCCAAATACTTAGCGGATAAGAAGGCCGGCAACACCAAAGGTATATTTGATATACATGTAATTGATGTGTACCTTACCAGTACTCGTAGTAACTCCTGGGTATTTGATACCGGTGCCGTTGCTCATATTTGTAACTCACAGCAGGAGCTGCGGAATAAACGGAGACTGGCGAAGGACGAGGTGACGATGCGCGTCGGGAATGGTTCCAGAGTCGATGTGATCGCCGTCGGCACGCTGCCTCTACATTTACCTACGGGATTAGTTTTGAACCTTAATAATTGTTATTTAGTGCCAAGTTTGAGCATGAACATTGTATTTGGATCTCGTTTAATACGAGATGGCTACTCATTTAAGTCTGAGAATAATGGTTGTTCGATTTATATGAGAGATATGTTTTATGGTCATCAATGGTTTATTCTTGATGAATCTCGAGCGTAATATTACACATGTTCATAGTGTGGATGCCAAAAGATGTAAAGTTGATAATGATAGTCCCACATACTTGTGGCACTGCCGCCTTGGTCACATTGGTGTCAAGCGCATGAAGAAGCTCCATGCTGATGGACTTTTAGAGTCTCTTGATTATGAATCGTTTGACACATGCGAACCATGCCTCATGGGCAAAATGACCAAGACTCCGTTCTCCGGAACAATGGAGCGAGCAACCAACTTGTTGGAAATCATACATACCGATGTATGCGGTCCAATGAGCGTTGAGGCTCGCGAAGGATATTGTTATGTTCTCACTCTCACTGATGACTTGAGTAGATATGGGTATGTTTACTTAATGAAACACAAGTCTGAAACCTTTGAAAAGTTCAAGGAATTTCAGAATGAGGTGGAGAATCAACGTGACCGAAAGATAAAGTTCCTACGATCAGATCGTGGAGGAGAATACTTAAGTCACGAATTTGGTACACACTTAAGGAAATGTGGAATCGTTTCACAACTCACGCCGCCTGGAACACCTCAGCGTAACGGTGTGTCCGAACGTCGTAATCGCACTCTATTAGATATGGTGCGGTCTATGATGTCTCTTACCGATTTACCGCTATCATTTTGGGGATACGCTCTAGAGACAGCTACATTCACTTTAAATAGGGCACCGTCTAAATCCGCTGAGACGACACCGTATGAATTATGGTTTGGGAAGAAACCTAAGCTGTCGTTTCTAAAAGTTTGGGGATGCGATGCTTATGTCAAGAAACTTCAACCTGAAAAGCTCGAACCCAAGTCGGAAAAATGCGTCTTCATAGGATACCCTAAGGAAACTGTCGGGTATACCTTCTACTTAAGATCCAAGGGCAAGATCTTTGTTGCCAAGAACGGATGCTTTCTGGAAAAAGAGTTTCTCTCGAAAGAAGTAAGTGGGAGGAAAGTAGAACTCGATGAAGTACTACCTCTCGAACGGGAAAGTGGTGCAGCGCAGGAAAATGTTCCTATGATGCCCACACCAACTGAAGAGGAAAATAATGATGATGATCAAGGTACTTCGGATCAAGTTGCTACTGAACTTCGTAGGTCCACAAGGACACATTCCGCACCAGAGTGGTACGGCAACCCTGTCCTGGAAATCATGTTGTTAGACAACGGTGAACCTTCGAACTATGAAGAAGCGATGGCGGGCCCAGATTCCAACAAATGGCTTGAAGCCATGAAATCCGAGATAGAATCCATGTATGAAAACAAAGTATGGACTTTGACAGACTTGCCCGATGATCGGCGAGCGATAGAAAACAAATGGATTTTCAAGAAGAAGACAGACGCGGATGGTAATGTTACCATCTATAAAGCTCGGCTTGTCGCTAAGGGTTATCGAAAAGTTCAAGGGATTGACTACGATGAGACATTCTCCCCCGTAGCGAAGCTGAAGTCCGTCCGAATCATGTTAGCAGTTGCCGCATACTATGATTATGAGATATGGCAGATGGACGTCAAAACGGCATTCCTTAACGGACATCTCAAGGAAGAGCTGTATATGATGCAGCCGGAAGGTTTTGTCGATCCTAAGAATGCTAACAAAGTATGCAAGCTCCAGCGATCCATTTATGGACTGGTGCAAGCATCTCGGAGTTGGAATATTCGTTTTGATGAGATGATCAAAGCGTTTGGGTTTATGTAGACTTATGGAGAAGCCTGCGTTTACAAGAAAGTGAGTGGGAGCTCTGTAGCATTTCTCATATTATATGTAGATGACATACTCTTGATGGGAAATAATATAGAACTTCTGGACAGTATTAAGGCCTACTTGAATAAGTGTTTTTCAATGAAGGACCTTGGAGAAGCTACTTATATATTAGGCATCAAGATCTATAAAGATAGATCGAGATGCCTCATAGGTCTTTCACAAAGCACATACCTTGATAAGATTTTTAAGAGGTTCAAAATGGATCAGTCCAAGAAGGGGTTCTTGCCTATGTTACAAGGTGTGAGATTGAGCTCGGCTCAGTCACCGACCACGGCAAAAGATAAAGAAGAGATGAGTGTCATCCCCTATGCTTCAGCCATAGGATCTATTATGTATGCCATGCTGTGTACCAGACCCGATGTAAACCTTGCCGTAAGTTTGGTGGCAAGATACCAAAGTAATCCCGGCAAGGAACACTGGACAATGGTCAAGAATATCCTGAAGTACCTGAAAAGGACAAAGGACATGTTTCTCGTTTATGGAGGAGACGAAGAGCTCGTCGTAAAGGGTTACGTCGATGCTAGCTTCGACTCAGATCTGGATGACTCTAAGTCACAAACCGGATACGTGTATATGTTGAATGGTGGAGCAGTAAGCTGGTGCAGCTGCAAGCAGAGCGTCGTGGCGGGATCTACGTGTGAAGCGGAGTACATGGCAGCCTCGGAGGCAGCGCCTGAAGCGATTTGGGTGAAGGAGTTCATCACCGACCTAGGAGTCATACCCAATGCGTCGGGGCCGATCAAACTCTTCTGTGACAACACTGGAGCTATTGCCCTTGCCAAGGAGCCCAGGTTTCACAAGAAGACCAGGCACATCAAGCGTCGTTTCAACTCCATCCGTGAAAATGTTCAAGATGGAGACATAGAGATTTGCAAAGTACACACGGATCTGAATGTCGCAGATCCGTTGACTAAACCTCTCTCGCGAGCAAAACATGATCAACACCAGAACTCTATGGGTGTTCGATTCATCACAATGTAACTAGATTGGTGACTCTAGTGCAAGTGGGAGACTGTTGGTAGAGGCAATAATAAAAGTATTATTATATTTCATTGTTCATGATAATTGTCTTTTGTTCATGCTATAACTGTATTATCCGGAAATCGTAATACATGTGTGAACACATAGACCACAATATGTCCCTAGTGAGCCTCTAGTTGACTAGCTCGTTGTGATCAACAGATAGTCATGGTTTCCTGACTATGGACATTGGATGTCTTTGATAACGGGATCACATCATTAGGAGAATGATGTGATGGACAAGACCCAATCCTAAGCATAGCACAAAGATCGTGTAGTTCGTTTGCTAGAGCTTTGCCAATGTCAAGTATCTCTTCCTTCGACCATGAGATCGTGTAACTCCCGGATACCGTAGGAGTGCCTTGGGTGTATCAAACATCACAACGTAACTGGGTGACTATAAAGGTGCATTACAGGTATCTCCGAAAGTATCTGTTGGGTTGACACGGATCGAGACTGGGATTTGTCACTCCGTATGATGGAGAGGTATCTCTGGGCCCACTCGGTAATGCATCATCATAATGAGCTCAAGGTGACCAAGGTGTTGGCCACGGGATCATGCATTACGGTACGAGTAAAGTGACTTGCCGGTAACGAGACTGAACAAGGTATTGGGATACCGACGATCGAGTCTCGGGTAAGTAACGTACCGATTGACAAAGGGAATTGTATACGGGATTTGATCGAATCCTCGACATCGTGGTTCAACCGATGAAATCATCGAGGAGCATGTGGGAGCCAACAAGGGTATCCAGATCTCGCTGTTGGTTATTGCCCGAGAGTCGTCTCGGTCATGTCTGCGTGTCTCCCGAACCCGTAGGGTCTACACACTTAAGGTTCGGTGATGCTAGGGTTGTATGAATATGAGTATGCAGCATACCGAATGTTGTTCGGAGTCCCGGATGAGATCCCGGACGTCACGAGGAGTTTCGTAATGGTCCGGAGGTAAAGAATAATATATAGGAAGTGGTTTTTCGGCCATCGGGAAAGTTTCGGGGTCTCCCGGTAATGTACCGGGACCACCGGAAGGGTCCCGGGGGTCCACCAGGTGGGGCCACCCATCCCGGAGGGCCCCATGGGCTGACGTGGGAGGGAAGCCAGCCCATAGTGGGCTGGTGCGCCCCCCTAGGCCCATCCCCTGCGCCTAGGGTTGAAACCCTAGGGTGGGGGGGGGGCGCACCACATGCCTTGGGGGGCACTCCTCCCCCCTTGGCCACCGCCCCCTTGGGAGATCCAATCTCCCAGGGCCGGCCCCCTCCCTGGGGTCCTATATAAAGGAGGGCAGGGGGGAGGGCAGCCACACCCATTGCCTTGGCGCCTCCCTCCCCCTGCTACACCTCGTCCTCCTCCCGTAGACGCTTGGCGAAGCCCTGCTGGAGTTCTGCTGCATCCACCACCACGCCGTCGTGCTGCTGGATCATCATCAACCTCTCCTTCCCCCTTGCTGGATCAAGAAGGAGGATACGTCTCCCGTCCCGTACGTGTGTTGAACGCGGAGGTGCTGTCCGTTTAGCACTTGGACATCGGTGATCTGAATCACGTCGAGTACGACTCCATCATCACCATCCCCTTGCAAGCTTCCGCACGCGATCTACAAGTGGTATGTAGATGCAAACTCACTCCCTTGACTCGTTGCTTAGATGAACTCATAGATGGATCTTGGTGAAACCGTAGGAAAAATTTTAATTTTCTGCAACGTTCCCCAACACATAGGACACCCAAAACAGTTGGGTATACCTCCTATTTCAGATCCGGAAGCAAAAGCGATTGTTTCTAGAAACGGGTCCTTTCTTGAGGAAAAGTTTCTCTCAAAAGAATTGAGTGGGAGGATGGTGGAGACTTGATGAGGTTATTGAACTGTCACTTCAACTAGTGTGTAGCAGGGCACAGGAAGTTGTTCCTGTGGCGCCTACACCAATTGAAGTGGAAGCTTATGATAGTGATCATGAAACTTCGGATCAAGTCACTACCAAACCGCGTAGGTCGACAAGGATGCATACTACTTCGGAGTGGTACGTACTTCTGTCTTGGAGGTCATGTTTCTTGACAACAATGAACCTACGAGCTATGGAGAAGCGATGGTGGGCCCGGATTCCGATGAATGGCTCGAGGCCATAAAATCCGAGAGGATCCATGTATGAAAACAAAGTATACACTTTGGAAGAACTACTTGATAGTCGTAAGGCTGTTGAGTACTGATGGATTTTAGAAGGAAGACATACAATGATGGTAAGTGTCACCATTAAGAAAGCTCGACTTGTCGTTAAGATGTTTTCCGACAAGTTCAAGGAGTTTACTACGGTGAGACTTTCTCACTCGTAGCGATGCTAAGTCTGTTGGAATTATATTAGCAGTTACTGCATTATTTATGAAATCTTGCAGATAGGATGTTAAAACATTGTTTCCTCAACGATTTTCTTGAGGAAAGGTTGTATGTGATACAACCAGAAGGTTTTGACAATCCTGAAAGATGCTAACAAGTATGCAAAGCTCCAGCAACCCTTCTTAGGACTGGAGTAAGCGTCTCGGAGTTGGAATATACGCTTTGATGAGATGATCAAAGATTTTGGGTTTATACAAAGTTTATGAGAAACTTGTATTTCCAAAGAATTTCTGATGGGTATATGTTGTTAACATATTGTTGATCAGAAATGATGTAGAAGTTTTGGAAAGCATATAGGGTTATTTGAAAAGTGATTTTCAATGGAAAACCTGGATTAAGCTACTTGAACATTGAGCATCAAGATCTATAAGGATAGATCAAAACGCTTAATAGTACTTTCAAATGAACACATACCGTGAGAAGATTTTGAAGGAGTTCAAAATAGATCGGCAAAGGAGTTCTTGGCTGTAAGGTGTGAGTATTGAGTAAGACTCAAGACCTAACCACGACAGAAGAGAGAGAAAGGACGAAGGTCATCCCCTATGCTTTAGATGTAGGCTCCACAATATGCTATGTTGTGTACCGCACCTGAAGTGTGCCTTGCCATGAGTCAGTCAAGGGGTACAAGTGTGATCCAGGAATGGATCACAGCACTGCGGTCAAGGTTATCCTTAGTAACTAGTGGACTAAGAAATTTTCTCGATAATGGAGGTGGTAAAAGAGTTCGTCGTAAAGGGTTACGCCAATGCAAACTTTGACACCGATCCGGATGACTCTGAGTAGTAAACCGGATTCGTATAGTAGAGCAGTTATTTGGAATAGTTCCAAATAGCGCGTGGTAGCTGCATCTAGGAGATGACATAGAGATTTGTAAAGCACACACGGATCTGAAAGATTCAGACCCGTTGACTAATAACCTCTCTCACAAGCGAGATATGATCAAACCCAATGGGCGTTGGATTCATTACAATCACATAGTGATGTGAACTAGATTATTGACTCTAGTGCAAGTGGGAGACTGTTGGAAATATGCCCTAGAGGCAATAATAAAATGGTTATTATTATATTTCCTTGTTCATGATAATTGTTTATTGTTCATGCTATAATTGTATTAACTGGAAACCGTAATACATGTGTGAATACATAGACCACAACATGTCCCTAGTGAGCCTCTAGTTGACTAGCTCGTTGATCAATAGATGGTCATGGTTTCCTGACCATGGACATTGGATGTCATTGATAACGGGATCACATCATTAGGAGAATGATGTGATGGACAAGACCCAATCCTAAGCATAGCACAAGATCGTGTAGTTCGTTTGCTAAAGCTTTTCTAATGTCAAGTATCATTTCCTTAGACCATGAGATTGTGCAACTCCCGGATACCGTAGGAATGCTTTGGGTGTACCAAACGTCACAACGTAACTGGGTGGCTATAAAGGTGCACTACAGGTATCTCCGAAAGTGTCTGTTGGGTTGGCACGAATCGAGACTGGGATTTGTCACTACGTATGACGGAGAGGTATCTCTGGGCCCACTCGATAATGCATCATCATAATGAGCTCAATGTGACTAAGTAGATAGTCACGGGATCATGCATTATGGAACGAGTAAAGAGACTTGCCGGTAATGAGATTGAACAAGGTATAGGGATACCGCTGATCGAATCTCGGGCAAGTAACATACCAATGGACAAAGGGAATTGTATACGGGATTGCTTGAATCCCCGACATCGTGGTTCATCCGATGAGATCATCGTGGAACATGTGGGAACCAACATGGGTATCCAGATCCTGCTGTTGGTTATTGGCCGGAGAGATGTCTCGGTCATGTCTGCATGATTCCCGAACCCGTAGGGTCTACACACTGAAGGTTCAGTGATGCTAGAGTTGTTATGGGAAATAGTATGTGTTTACTGAAGGTAGTTTGGAGTCCCGGATGTGATCCCGGACGTCACGAGGAGTTCCGGAATGGTCCGGCGGTGAAGGTCGATATATTGGACGAAGGGTATTGGAGTCCGGAAGTGTTCCGGGGGTACCAGGCTATGACCAGCATGACCGAAAGGTGTTTCGGGAGCCCCGACATGTGTTGGAGGGCCTCATGGGCCAAAGGGGAAGGGGCAAACCAGCCCACTAAGGGGTGGTGCGCCCCCACACCCTTTCCCACGTTATTTGGGGAGGTGGGGCGCCTCCACCTGGCTTGGGAGGCAATCCTCCACCTGCTTGGCTTGGGGGGCAAGTTTCCCTAGGATTTTCCCTAGGGAGATCCAATCTGCTTGGCCGCCGCCCCCTATGGGAAACCCTAGGGCGCCTCCCCCTCTCCCCTTGCCCCTATATATAGTGGAGGGGTGGGAGGGCAGCCGCACCTCTTCCCTGGCGCAGCCCTCTCCCTCCTCCAACACCTCCTCCTCCTCCTAGAGCTTGGCGAAGCCCTGCTAGAGAACCACGAGCTCCACCACCACCACACCATCGTGCTGTCGGAGTTGTCCCTCAACTTCTCCTCTCCCCTTGCTGGATCAAGAAGGAGGAGACGTCCCCGGGCTGTACGTGTGTTGAACGCGGAGGCGCCGTCCGTTCGGCGCTTAGATCGGAATCGACCGCGATCTGAATCGCTGCGAGTACGACTCCACCAATTGCGTTCTTGTAACGCTTCCGCATCGCGATCTTCAAGGGTATGAAGATGCACTCCCCTCTCTCTCGTTGCTAGTCTCTCCATAGATTGATCTTGGTGATGTGTAGAAAATTTTGAATTATTGCTATGTTCCCCAACAATTTATACATTGTATGCTCTAGTGAATTTTTCTTAAACGCAAGGAGAGAATTCAATGTGTAGTCAAGCTTGATGTTCCATGCCTGACGGTCTTGTCGTAGTCCGTAAAATGCCTTGTCTAGCTTTAATACTTTGTGCTCTTCTCCTACATTGATTTACCCTAGTGGTTGCTTCACATATAACTCTTTTGCTAACTGCCCAATCAAAACTCGAAGTTTTCATCCATGTGATGTAGCCTTCTTGAATCTTGAAAGGTGAGAGGTGGGCTCATGTACTCGTGTATCTCACCGTGGCCTTGTGTGGGTAGCGATAGGAAAGTTATCGGTTGTGTCGTCGAGGTCGGGCCTACACCAACAAAATCCTTGTTCGAATTCTATGGTTAATTATGCTTGAGTAATTTTGCTCTTTGGTTCAAATTTGTAAATGCGGAACAGAAAAACACATAAATAGAGATCATAGCAAGAAAACTAGAGGATGTATGGTCAAGTGATTGTGCACATAAAAGAATATAGGATTATTCACATGAGGTGGAGTGGACGGGAATGTTTCTATGAAATCTAGTGTAAACGAATCCAAAGGAAATAATCCTGTGGATTGCAATCCAACAAAACAAAAAGACCACATTGAAAAAGTTCCTAAGGATTAGAATCCTCCACAATTCCTTTGCAAATCATTTTAATAAAAAGAGCCACTTTTAGAGGAGGATAACATGAAATTTTGAAACTAAATGTGCTTATTTAGTTATATAATGGTTGGCACTGTAAGTTGGCAGGTATACTTATATACTTGCAATGGTTGGTGCTCTAAGAGAGCATTGTTCATCCTAGTGGGAACTACATTGTCTGTGTGTCACCCTAAGAAAGACGAACATGTATATTTCACCTCTTGTGGGCTTACATCCTTGCTTGGTATAATACAACAAACCCAAAAATGCGACATTGTACGCCCACAAAATAAGAGTGCTGGAGCTTGGGCTCTTCAAATAAATGGGATGCAAAATAATTTTTTGAACTGCAAAAGCTTCAGAAAAACCACGTATCTAAAAACTACAATATTGGGGAGAGAAAAAAACTAATTTTAGTAGAAAATACAGAGTTTTGCGATGTGTGCAATAGAAAAACATTTAGAGCACTACATTTGCTAGAGCAGCCCCGCTCTTTTTCCAAGACACAAATGGTAACATTTTGACAAAATCATACAGTAGCACAAGTAATTCCCGCACACATATGTGGGAAATTATTTCGGATTATTTTAACTTCACATTTCTCAATGTTTCTAGAATAAGATCTCTAGGTACCGCGACCCACAATTCCTCTAAAAGAAAATGAAAGTATTAATTCTATAGCAATCTTTCGCTCTTGCTCGACACACATAATAGTGACCTAACTCACGAGATGAGTACTCCAGTTGTATTATGTCCATTATATATGCATGATGAAAAAAAATTGGCACGTGTATGGAGAAATCTCATCAAATCAGCAGTGTTACTTACTGGAGACTGTTTTGCTAACAATATATATACTGAAGTTGGCTATGCCCCTAGGTTTTTTTGGAGGCTGGCCAGCAGAAAATTAGATAGACCAGGGAAATACTAGTACAAATCATGGATGTGATTTAATTTGGCCTAGACATATATACTAGTGTTCATACAGAAAAAACGTATCCATAAATAATCAGTGCACATGTTGATCAGCCAACATTTTTTTGTTTAAACTTTCGTCTCGTATTCATATTAATTGATGGGAAAGTTGATGCTAGCAAAAGAGTACAGCTAATCTTCAAGTGGGCCAATTATGAGCTGGTGGACTTCAAGATGTCATTAGCTGTTCATTTGAGTACCATTTTTAGTGATGTGAATGATTTATAGCCATCTTATATGGCTAATCTGTGGTCCAATGCAAGATATTGGACAATGACTTCTCAGGCGAGATGCACACACGCATGCAGCTAGTCGTGTCAAAAAGTGGGGATTCAGTCCAAGCCTTTGTCACATGAATATTTAATTGACAGCAACAGGGCAATGTCAATTTTGAAAAACAATGTAAAATATAATGCTAACATACTAACAGAAAAACGGTGTATCGTTATAGATAAGTGGAAATAATCATATGTAAGTGGAAATTATAAAATACTTTTGCCCAAAATAAGCTCAACATATATAATAGGTATAAAATCAAAGAAGTGGCACACATAGATGAAATTACATGCAATTGAGATATGTGGAATAGTGCATACTCTCACACACGCATATATATATATTTTCATGTCTATATAGTGACTCCAACGTTCTGTATTTTTTACTCATATACTCCCTCCGTCCGGAAATACTTGTCATCAAAATGAATAAAAGAGGATGTATCTAGATGTATTTTAGTTCTAGATACATCCTTTTTGTCCATTTTGATGACAAGTATTTTCGGACGGAGGGAGTATTTTTTACCATGAGTTAAGCTAAATGTTCCGTGTATAAGTATCAGATGAGATGACATGCAGCCTAATTACTTTCCTTTGTGTGAACTGAGACATGCAAAAGAAGCAACATCAAGCCTTTGAGATTCTTAACCCCCATAAAGAAAACAAGCACGGAACGCATGCATGTGTCTGAAGACAACTAAGAACACGGCAAAAGGAGAAGCAAACAGAGAAGACCAGCATCAAGTACACACACGGAATACTCCGGTGGCACCTAAAAAGGAACAGGTATAAGTTGGTAGTTGAGAGAGAGAGAAGATGATTTCAAAGGGAAAAACAAAAGGGAGGCACTTTAATCAAAAGATGCTAACCGCCGATGGAGAGAATGTCTTAGGTCCCTTTGGCTACAAGTTATGTCTTCTCCAGCTCAAAGATTATCAAACCCCTGTCTTCCATAGATTGTGGATCCCACTTTCTCAAGTTTGGGAGGAGCTTGGGAAATAAACACCCCACCAAACAACCTCAGCATAACCACCCCTCAGGCACTCTAATCACAAGGCAAAAGGCAGCTAGCTATATATCTAGCTAGAGCATCATCCAGCTATACATGGATGCATGTGCAGGGAACTACTCTTTGATTCTAGAGCAATCAACATGTGAGTCTAGCTAGCTCAACAGCAATATACAATCTGTCACATGCATCAGGATGGAAGGAAACATTGCTATGCTTTCGTGCATGGAACTGCATGTGTAGGCATGCATGGTAAAGTTCCCCTAATTAATTACCTTGTTCACCAATTAGAATTCACAGATAGACCTACAAGAGAAAAGGTAACAGGAAGGGAAGAGAACCTACACATCTATAGCTTCAAGATATATAGCACCCACATGACATGGTATCATATCATATCATCTAGCATATATATGTAGTTCAATCAAGAACATATTATGCGTAGATCAATGAAGTAATTAACCCAACAACATTGCACTAGTATATACGTAACTCCATATCGATCGATTATCTCTTTATATGTTACAATTAATTACCTTTGTATTTTCTGGTGTGGTTCCAATGTGTCCCCAACCTATACAAATGCATACTACACCCAATCTTTTCTCACCTACTAATAATTCACCTTGCCAGCAGCTCAACATATATACTCCACCAATCTTCCTCCACCTCCACCGTACCTAACTCTCCCCTGCCGGCAGGTAATCCTCTATGTTGATCATGCGCGATCGATGCATTGACCAATCTCATGTCACATGAACAAGAGATCCATGGATCGATATCATGGAGGCCGCACCGCAGCAGCATCGTATGATTTCAATCCATGGATGGTACGTGCAGGAAGAAGTGATAATTTAGAATTACTCGATCGACCGGAGGATGCATGATGATGATGATGACGGACTGGATGAATCATTGGCAGGAGAAGAGGTCGGCGAGGCCCTGCATGAGCTGCACCTGCGCGCGGAGGCAGCGGACGTAGTCGGCGGTCTCCTCCAGCAGGCTGCAGTACTCCATCCCGGCGCCTCCCGGGACGAGCCGCCGCAGCGCGTCGCTCCTGGCCGGCTCCCCCGCCTGCCGTGCCGGAGGGGGCGGAGGGACCAGCGCCGCACGAGCAGCCGCCGACGATGCCTGCCCGTGTCCGACGACAGGAGCGGCGGCGGCGCGTGGTGCTGCTGCTGCCGGTCCGGCGACGACGCGCCTCCGTACGAGCACCGCGGCCCGCCTCGACGTCTCCGCCCTGGATCTCCGCGCGCGCGCCTGGGCCTGGAGCAGCAGCGCGCGGCTCCATGCGCGGCGCGGCCCGGTGGCGCGGGCCATGGAGGAGTAGGCGGCGCGGCGGATGGTGCGCGTGCGGCGCCTGGCCGGGCCGGCCGCGCCGTGGATCCGGGAGAGCGCGCGCAGGAAGTGGAACGCCAGCATGCGCTTCGTCGGCGCCGAGGCCGACGCCGCTGTAGCGGATGAGCTGGCAACGACGCGGTTAGGGTTTGAGCTCTCCGTCGCGCCCTTGGCGTCCATCAAACGGCTCGTCCACCCAAGATCCTCAACTCACCTCAACTCACCACACCTCGCTCGCAGAGAGAAAGAGAGGAGGAGGAGGAGGAGAGGGTGATGAGGGAGAGGAAAGGCGGGAGGCGTACGCGGGGGGCGCGGGCGCGTGGCTTAAAAGGCAGGAGGGGCGGTCGTGGGGGAGGAGGAGATTGGGTGGGGGAGAGAGAGAGGAAGAAGAAGGTGAGGAAGATTTGGTGTCTGACACAAAGCGGGGAGAGCAATGGGGCCGCGATGCCGCTGCCGCCTTTGTGCTGTTGTGATGGTAGAGAGAGCCCGAGAAACACGGCTCTGACACAAAATGTGATGTCCTGGGAGGATCCGGTGCGTGTCTTATAATACCCAGTTGACAACCAGGGACAAAGCCAATGAGTGTTGTGCATTTCTCAAAGAAATAATTCATGTACATGCATGTAGAGAGAGAGAGAGGGGTGCATGTGATGTGATCGAGTGTGGTGGTTACCAGGAAAGCTAGATTAATTAGCTACTAGTCACAGGGAGGGAATGCATGCTAGGAAGAGCCAGTGAACAACTCTCTCTTCTGGCCGGCGAGCGGCGAGCCCATGCATGTGATGCGTGAGCTAAATGGGTGCGTCGTGCGAGATATGGCGGGATACAGGAACAACTCCGGTCGGACGGCGGTCGGATACGCATGTGAGCTAGCTCGATCATCTTGCACGCGTCTACTCTGGATGGGCAGGTAACTCATGCCTTGGTGCATGCATGCATCCAGAGCAACTAGCCAGGCCGGACGCCAATTAATATATCGGCAAGCAAGAGATGAACCTAGCTGATGCAGATCAACGAGGGACCAAGGTGAGCTAAAACCATGTGCAAAGCTCTGTTTTTTTGTTTTTTTTGGCCTTGCCAAAAACCCGTAGGCCGTACATTAGATCAAAAATCAGCCGTTACAAATATAAGAAATTACACGTAAGTTCTTAAATAAATCAGCACCGTCTTCCCTTTGCATCTGTCGGTGGTGCGCCATGAGCAAACATAGTCGTTGTCTCTAGGTCTTCGCCTTAGCAGAGCACTTTTGTTAACACCCAAGAGATTGAAGAAGCAATGGCCAGAAAGCAGAGGCATACATAGAGAGAAAATGACCCGATGTCCTAACGTTAAACAACACACATTTTTCATTTATAGATAGGGTGTCACACACTGAACTGTAAATGAAAATTACAAGGTCAAAAATCCTGCACCATGTGTCATGTGCATCCAGGTGCCCTGCAGAGAGTCATCGATGTAGGCAAAACGACGTCGGTGATCATGATCTGGCCAAATCACCATAATGGAGAAGCTGACACCGAGGAGGCCTGAAAGATAGCCCCAACTCTTACCAGACAGAGATGGAAGACACAAACCTCGCATCCTTCATCATACGAAGGAGGAACAGGAGAACAATACACGAAGAAATCATCCCCTTTGTAGGGCAATGCCGATGACCTAGTCAAAACGAAGCCAAAATGAGCCCAAGATCTTGCCCTAACTGAAGATTCACATGCTCTCCATCAATGCAAAATGTCATCATCGGAATGAGGACGAGATAGGAAAACCTTATCCCCCGTTGCCGATAACGCAATCGCCTCACCACCACCATCAACACACTTAAAGTTAACCCTAACTAAAGTTAGGGCAACCGGATACTACAAGACACCCTAGACTTGGGTTTCCCTCCCTCGCCGCCGCCGAAACGCACCCAAAGGTGAGGGAAATTGGTGGTGGCCTAAGGAGGAACCCTAGTCACCTGTGTTCTCATGTGAGGAGGCGTAGTCGCTAGGTTCGATCGTGAGATCGAGTCGCGCGTTGTGTGCACTCTGTTTGTATGTGTCTTGTACATAAAGGACTACCGACATTTCTTGGAGTTATAATTTTTTTCCATGTGAAATGTTTCATGAAACGTGTAAATCCCAATTTTATCTCCTAGTTGTGATATTGTGACTGTTTTCATTGAAAATAATTTAAAAAATCATGCCACATGTTACCCACTGGTTTCTGACGTCGTGACAATCTTAACTTATTTTGACATTTATTTTGCGGGTAGCTCATTATGTTATTTCTACCAACTATAAAAGGTTGACAGTAATTAAAAACGACATGGCAACTGATTGGATGGACTTCTCAGGCGCGTCCTCATTAGACTCATACCGAATCATGTAAAATTCTATGAAAGCATGTCGATGTTGCAACTAACGGGGCGACGTCGTCACAAAATTTCAGTTAAGGGGCAGGTAATAAAAAGGTTATAACCCAAACAGAATAGCATGGCGAAGATCGATCGTCTCCTACCTTATCCTTTGCCTTTTGGTCGTGGAAACTGGTGTACTTGGCCGTCACTTTTCCGTTTCAGCACCAGCGGCACGTTGCCATCCGCATCATCATCGTCGCATCAGAAAAAAAAGGCATTAAGCAACCCGTTAATTAAACCGCCGATCCGGCCGGAGCTGCATGCGTGTAAGCAAAGCAAGCCATCAAGTAATGCATATGTACGAGCGTCTGTGTCTATACTGTGTTTGTAAAAACAAGCAATCAACTAACGGGATTCCTTCCAAACTCCCGTTTCCAACGTGGCAACATGCACCGTATCCGCGCATACGTACGTATATCATCGGCACTAATGACCGCCCACGTAGAGTATGTATGCATGATCAATGGATGGCATCACCAAATCTTCCCTGTCGAGGAGCTGCCTGCGCTGCACCGCACTGCACATGTCGCGTGCGCTTTGGTGCGTGCGGCGGATAGATATAGATAGCTAGCTAATGGCTAAAGCTAAGCCAAGCTAAGCTAGCTACGGTGTAGGGGTAACATGGGATGGGAGCCGCGATTCGTTTCGTTTCCGTTGGTCGCAGCGCAACGCAACGCAACGGCGGCTGCGTGCGGCTGCGGCTTGACAGCCGGCCCCGACGAGACGTCAGGAGAGAGAAACATGGATGGGAATCAAGTTGGGAGGGGAGGGGGTGATGGCGGTGGTGTACGTGCGTGCGTGGTGGGTGGTGGGCCCAGGTGCCGCGAACCACCACATGAGCGCACATGGGGGTGGCCTGCCCCACCCGCCTCCTCCCACGGCTCGGCTGGATATAGGGCCTGTTTGGATGATGCCCACGGGAGCCCTGCCAAAACGGTGGCGTGCCAATTTTTTGGCCACCGAATTCGCCGCCAAGTTCTCGCCACCACGCGGGCGTCAGAATCACTGCAGGTCGCAGCAGGTGACCAAAATATTGGCTGGGATTCTAAAATTCGGTTGCTATCCAAACACCAGCTCAACCCATCGGTCAACGCCAAAAAATTGGCAGGTCAGCCGTGGGCACTCAACCAAACAGGCCCATATTTTTTGGTCTAGGCTAGAGAGAGAAAATGCTGCGAATGTTGTGGCCACCGCCGACTGCACCGTATTCTCTTTCGTCTCCAAGTACGCGTACGTACGTCGCCACAGCTGCCCGCTCATCCTAGTCGCGCTCATACATTCCGCCCCTTTTCGTCAGCCGGCCGGACAAGATTCGATCGATTTCCAATCGTTTGGTGCCGATTAGTATAATGGCTGCATGCATCATCCAGATGCAGAGGCTGAGAGTCTTTCTCTTTTTTTTAAAAAAAAAGAGAAAGGGGAAGTGTATTTGGTTTGACCCTACAGCTACGTATAGCGCATAACACTGTATCAATTCAAGTGTGGTGGTGTTAGTTAGGGTTGACGCGTACACGGCAGTGGTCGTACGTATTGTAGTATATATCTTTTCCGTTGTTTTTGCTTGGACTTTGGAGAGAGCTAGCGCACATGCGCGTGAGACGGACGACACACATTGATTAGCAATCTGCTGATATAATCATCAATCAATCCGGTGCACCGTTCGGTCGGACGTCTAAACCGAGCCCAGCTATCAGCCTCGGCGTCCCACGAGCGCCTGCTTGTGACCGGCCGATCGATGGTTAAGACTTGCTAATCAAATATCAGCACAGCTCCAGACAGAACGATGTAGAAGGAGGGTGAGAGGTCGAAATGCATGCATCCGTGCATGCAATGCAAGAAAGAAAACAAAGAGGAACACAGCATGAGCGTTGCACAGTTACACTTGCACCCCGGCACCGGCAGCGCTATCTATCGGTCAATCGGTCGATCGACGTAGCTAGCCCTAGCCACCCGTACGTGGGACTGTTAACCTGTTCCCATCAACGGGATAAGAGCTTGCATATGTGCGTGTGTGCGACGCTGTATGGCGACCCCCAACCTTTCCATGTGAGACATGAACAATCATGTACTACGTATGTCCGGTCACTGCTTGCTTTATAGGACTACATGGGACGTACGTGCTTGATCGTCGAGCATATGTTAGCTAGCTGCTCTCCATCGGTCCAAGAAAATATGAACTTCACCTGAAATATTCAAAAGATATGAAAGTAAATCACCGTAACGATACATTATTGGTGCTAATTAAAGTGCACATGTACGCGTAGTTGGTTAACTACTTGCCTAAACATTTAAGATAATTAGGACTCAGATAATAGTAAACAGAGGATCGATCGACACGGAACCCTCCATCAAATATCATAAGGTAGATAGCTAGTAAGCTAGGCGTCCTCTTCCTCCTCTGCCTAATCCTAATCCCAAAAGTAGAACTTTAAGCGTGTGTGTGTCCGTCTCCTCCCTAATGAGTTGCATTGGTTTCAAGTGGTTATACGATAATCCAGGCTCACTAGCTGTGGCTACCAACTGCCCACACGATTGCCTAGCTAGCTCCGATAAACTTGAGCCCAATAATGATGATTACCACATGACATTAACTAGTCTCCAACTGATAATGATCCGTACGCGCTGCTACCTCCGGCACTCGTCTAGTCATGGGCCATGGCTGCCGCATGGATCCATCATCTTCTTGGAGCTGCCGGGCACAACACAGTACATTCTTTCATATTGTAGAAACTGAACTATATCGCGAGTGCTGTAGATCATACTGTAATTAGATGACAAAGCCAAATCCTCTGCCGTCATTTGCACAGTGTACTACTATTGTAGTTAGATGACAAAGCCACAACGAGAACGGACGTTTGGCTCTCAGCCTCCATGGAGCCTTTTTTTGAAAAAACTAATCAAAATTCAAACATTTTGCCTTCAAAAAAATCTGAAAAAAACTGTGAAAGTAAACAAGGATGTTATGTGTATCTGTGTAAAATTTCAGGATGAAAAATATTGAAATGCGACCTGTAAAAAATGCAAATTTGTGGCCTGGGAGGATTAATAGTATCATGTGTTAAAAAGCCCTAGATTTGTCTTTTTGGCATAACCCTCATTTCAATGTATTTTCGCCTGAAAATTTACACACATGTGCGTTATTCCTTTATGTATATCTGTGGGTTTTTTTTCATAATTTTTTGAAACATAGAAAATCTGAAATTTGACGAAATTCGGATTTTTCAAAACCGAGCTCCATGGAGCTCGGCATCCAAAGACAATATTCATAACCACAGTCTCCTTTATAAGAAAACTATATTCCAAGTTTAATTAGTACTCATGATATGTAGCTCCATATACATCAAGGACTCCATATATTAGCTACCACAATAAAATAGACGGTCCTTTCTTTTTGTGAGAAATTATGAGAGCTTTATTCAAACAAAAGAAATAGATGGTCCTGTCTAACACAGTTTTGCAACTCAGAACATTAACTATAGAACTTAGGAATAGTTATTTTACAGTCAACCATGATAACTGTCTGATCTAGATATTCTCATCATTTTGCACTTCATAAATCCAAATGTCAGAATTGAAAGGTACTTCCGATGAAATAGAAATCGTTATTTCTCAGTCGCTTAAGAAATAGCAAAACTCATAACTAAAATATAAGAAACATTCGGGTATAGTAGGCTGCAGGAGACCAGGAAGCAAGCTATTGGGAGTTTTGAAACTTTATTATGTTATATTAAAGGCCTAAGCCCGACTTTATAAATAAAGCCTCAAGGCAGCGTCATAAGCCCAAACACCAACCAGGGCGATACACCCAACATCCACAGCAGCAGAAGTAATCCAAGACACACGAAAGTATGAGGGGTACATGGCATCCTGCCAAACATGACACACAGGCTGGAAGGATAACGAAACAACCAACAGCAGGAAGGACGGGACTGCACCAAGCAGGGTTAGACATCAGGAGCCTGCCCGGAGATGGAGGACGCCGAGGCCCGAATTTTAGAGATTAACAGGTCCAGAGCTCCCCGATCGTCCTCTTTAGTCAATGATCTCCACTGCTATAAGAATATACACGATTTGAAAAGAACGTCAGCAACTTTCGAAGGAAAGACATGTTCAATAGTAAATTTGTTCCTAATCGTCCAAAGGGACCAGCAAATCGCACCCAAGCCAAACCAGAAAACCCTCTTGGTGACCCCAACCAATGAGTTGGCAAGGTTTCTCATCTCTTGAAAGGAAGAGGGGTTCCAAGTAACCTGAAGCCACGACCGGACACAGCACCACACTAACTTAGCCAAAACACAGTGAAAGAAGATATGCTCCGTGTTTTCCACAGCACCGCAAAGAGCACAGAATTCCGAGCCCGGACCATTAAGCTTACGGATTTGGTCAGCAGCGGGTAGCCGGCCCCTAAAGGCTTGCCAGAGGAAGATTTTAACCTTAGGAGGGACTTTGGACCTCCAAATGCAAGAGAACCTATTGGAAGGGACACCACCGATGAGCCTCGCGTACAAAGACTTAACCGAAAAGCGTCCAGAGGCAGAATGAGGCCAGACAACAAAGTCCGGCGACTCCGAGAGCATGGGGAAGAAGGCAGAAAGACTTTGCCAGTCTTCCAACTCTTCAGGAGACAGGGAGCGGCGAAAAGCCAAATCCCAATTATTAGCTGCCACCTCTGCGATGGAGATGTCAGGGTTAGGACAGAAAGAAAACAAACCGGGAACCTACTAGCCAAAGGAGCATCACCACACCACCAGTCGCGCCAAAAACGAACCGAGGTACCATCACCCACAATAAACTTAACACGATCCAGGAAGAGAGGCCTGACTTTAATAAGGTCCTTCCAGAACTGAGAACCACGCTAGGCACCGGCAAACATAGGGCTTGAATGGGGAAAGTATTTAGCCTTAAGAATGGAATACCAAAGAGAGCCGGCCCCACTGGTCATTATTTTCCACCACCATTTAATTGGCAGACACTTGTTCATGACCTGCGTATTAATAATGCCTAACCCTCCAAGGTTTTTAGGCCTGCACATAAGCTTCCATTTAACCAACCTGTACTTCCATTTATTATCAGCAGCATTCCAATAAAAAGCACCTCTGTGTTTGTCAAAACCAGCATGGGTGCCAACCGAAAGGAGATAGAAGCCCATAAGAAACATTGGGAGGGAGGAGAGACAAGCATTAATGAGAGCAACTTTGCCAGCATCGGTATTATATCTACCACGCCAGGGAAGAACCCTATTTCCCACCTTAGACATAGCTAGAGCAAAGTCCTTGGCATGAAGCACCACAGGAGAGATAGGCAGACCCAAATACTTGAAGGGGAAAGAGCCCAGGAAACAGTTTAGCAGCCTAGAACCTCTCAAGGCCTCTGTATCATCGAGGCCAGTGACAAGAACCTCACTTTTGGAAAAATTAATTTTCAAACCCGAGACAGCCTCAAAGCAAAGCAGGATGAACTTAAGGTGGGCAATGCAGGCATCATTCAACTCAACCATAATGATGGTATCATCAGCATACTGCAGGTGGGTAATCCCATCCGGGACTAGGTGAGAGGCCACATGCAAGATATGACCATGCTAAGCTGCCCTAAGAAGAATGCAGGAAAATGCGTCGGCCACAAAATTGAAAAGCATAGGGGAGGCAGGGTCCCCTTGACGCAAGCCTCGGCCGTTAACAAAGAAATTACTAATATGACCATTCACAGAGACCGCGGTATGCCCGCCCGAGACCAACTGCATGATACGATGCACATAAGCCCCATCGAAGCCTTTCGCAAGAAGGACCTGCCTTAAAAAAGGCCAGCTAACTGAATCATAGGCTTTCTCAAATCAAGTTTTAAAATGATCTCTTTGGAGCTACGAGCCCGCAGGTCATGAACTATTTCATGAAGACAGAGGACCCTGATGTCTACTACACAACCTTCTTCTTGTAGACGTTGTTGGGCCTGCAAGTGCACAGGTTTGTAGGACAGTAGCAACTTTCCCTCAAGTGGATGACCTAAGGTTTATCAATCCGTAGGAGGCGTAGGATGAAGATGGTCTCTCTCAAGCAACCCTGCAACCAAATAACAAAGAGTCTCTTGTGTTCCCAACACACCCAATACAATGGTAAATTTTATAGGTGCACTAGTTCGGCGAAGAGATGACGATACAAGTGCAATATAGATAGTAGATATAGGTTTTTGTAATCTGAAAATATAAAAACAGCAAGGTAACTAATGGTAAAAGTGAGCGTGAACGGTATTGCAATGATAGGAAACAAGGCCTAGGGTTCATACTTTCACTAGTGCAAGTTCTCTCAACAATAATAACATAGATAGATCATATAACAAGCCCTCAACATGCAACAAAGAGTCACTCCAAAGCCACTAATAGCGGAGAACAAACTTAGAGATTATGGTAGGGTACGAAACCACCTCAAAGTTATTCTTTCGGATCAATCTATTCAAGAGTTCGTACTAGAATAACACCTTAAGACACAAATCAACCAAAACCCTAATGTCACCTAGATACTCCATTATCACCTCAAGTATCTGTGGGCATGATTATACGATATGCGTCACACAATCTCAGATTCATCCAACCAACACAAAGTACTTCAAAGAGTGCCCCAAAGTTTCTACCGGAGAGTCAAGAACGTGTGCCAACCCCTATGCATAGGTTCATGGGCGGAACCCGCAAGTTGGTCACCAAAACATACATCAAGAGGCACATGATATCCCATAGTCACCACAGATAAGCATGGCAAGACATACATCAAGTGTTCTCATAAAAGACTCAATCCGATAAGATAACTTCAAAGGGGAAACTCAATTCATCACAAGAGATTAGAGGGGGAGAAACATCATAAGATCCAACTACAATAGCAAAGCTCGGGATACATCAAGATCGTGCCATAGAGAGAACACGAGAGAGGGAGATCAAACACATAGCTACTGGTACATACCCTCAACCCCGAGGGTGAACTATAACCTCCTCATCATGGAGAGCGCCGGGATGATGAAGATGGCCACCGGTGAGGGATCGCCCCTTCGGCAGGGTGCCAGAACGGGCTCCCGAGAGGTTTTTGGTGGCTACAGAGGCTTGCGGCGGCGGAACTCCCAATCTATCTTGATTTTTGATGGTTTTAGGGTACGTAGGCATATATAGGCGAAAGAAGTCGGTCGGGAGGTGCTCGAGGGGCCCACGAGACAGGGGCGCGCCCTACAGGGGGGGCATGCCCTCCTATCTCGTGGAGTCCTCGAGTATCTTCTGACTTGAACTCCACGTCTCCAGGATGATATTCTTCCAAAAAATCACGTTGTCGAAGGTTTCATTCCGTTTGGACTCCGTTTGATATTCCTTTCCTTCAAAATACTGAAACAGGCAATAAAACAACAATATGGGCTGGGCCTCTGGTTAGTAGGTTAGTCCCAAAAATGATATAAAAGTGTATAATAAAGCCCATAATCATTCAAAACAGATAATATAATAGCATGGAACAATCAAAAATTATAGATACGTTGGAGACGTATCAAGCATCCCCAAGCTTAATTCCTGCTCGTCCTCGAGTAGGTAAATGATAAAAACAGAATTTTTGATGTGGAATGCTACCTAGCATGATTCTCAATGTAATTTCACTTTATTGTGGCATGAATGTTCAGATCCAAATGATTCAAAATAAAAGTTCATATTAACATGAAAATGGTGATACTTCAAGCATACTAATCAAAGTAATCGTGTCTTCTCAAAATAACATGGCCAAAGAAAGTTATCCCTACAAAATCATATAGTCTGGCTGTTGCTCTATCTTCATCACACAAAGTATTTAATCATGCACAACCCCGATGACAAGCCAAGCAATTGTTTCATACTTTAATAATCTCAAACTCTTTCAACTTTCACGCAATACATGAGCGTGAGCCATGGACATAGCACTATATGTGGAATAGAATGGTGGTTGTGGAGAAGACAAAAAGGAGAAGATAGTCTCACATCAACTAGGCATATCAACGGGCTATGGAGATGCCCATTAATACATATCAATGTGAGTGAGTAGGGATTGCCATGCAACGGATGCACTAGAGCTATAAACATATGAAAGCTCAACAAAAGAAACTAAGTGGGTGTGCGTCCAACTTGCTTGCTCACGAAGACCTAGGGCACTTTTGAGGAAGCCCATCATTGGAATATACAAGCCAAGTTCTATAATGAAAAATTCCCACTAGTATATGAAAGTGACAACATAGGAGACTCTCTATCGTGAACATCATGGTGCTACTTTAAAGCACAAGTGTGGAAAAAGAGATAGTAGCATTGTCCCTTCTCTCTTTTTCTCTCATTTTTTTTCTTTTTTTTCCTTTTTTTTCTTTTTTTTCTTTGGCCTTTCCCTTTTTTTTGGCCTTTCTCTTTTTTTTTTCTTTTTTTTCTTTTTTTTGGTAAAGTACGAAGTCTCATCCCGACTTGTGGGGGAATCATAGCCTTCATCATCCTTTCCTCACTAGGACAATGCTCTAATAATGAAGATCATCACACTTTTATGGATTTACAACTCAAAGCTAGAACAAAATATGACTCTATATGAATGCCTCCGGTGGTGTACCGGGATATGCAATGAATCAAGAGCGACATGTATGAAAATTATGAAGGTGGCCTTGCCACAAATACAATGTCAACTACATGATCATGCAAAAAGCAATATGACAAAAGTAATGCGTGTCATATGAACGGAACGGTGGAAAGTTGCATGGCAATATATCTCAGAATGGCTATGGAAATGTCATAATAAGTAGGTATGGTGGCTGTTTTGAGGAAGGTATATGGTGGGAGCATGGTACCGGCGAAAGTTGCGCGGCACAAGAGAGGCTAGCAATAATGGAAGGATGAGGTGCGTATCATCCATGGACTCAACATTAGTCAAAAGAACTCATATACTTGTTGCAAAAATCTAGAAGTCATCAAAAACCAAAGCACTACGCGCATGCTCCTAGGGGGGTAGATTGGTAGGAAAAGACCATCGCTCGTCCCCGACCGCCACTCATAAGGAAGACAATCAATAAATAAAATTGTGCTCCAACTTCATCACAAAGCGGTTCACCATATGTGCATGCTACGGGAATCACAACCCTTAACACAAGTATTCTTTAAATTCATAATCACCTAACTAGCATGACTTTAATATCACTACCTTCATATCACAAAACAATTATCAAGCATCAAATTGATCAAAGCATCCAATTCACTTCCTATGAAAGTTTTCGTTCAAATTACCATTTTGTTTAAGAATCTCAAAATAATATAAGTGAAGCATTAGAGACTAGCAATTTCTACAAAATATAACCACCGTTGTGCTCTAAAAGATATAAGTGAAGCACTAGAGCAAACAACAAACTACTCCAACAAGATATGTGAAGATCAATGAGTAGCAACTTTGCGAAGACTCTCTATCATTAAAGAATTTCAGATCTTGGTATTGTATTCAAGCATCAAGCAAAACAAAATAAAATGACATTGCAAGGATAGCACAACTCATGTGAAGAAGCAAAAACTTAGGCTCAACCGATACTAACCGATAGTTGTTGAAGAAGAAAGGTGGGATGCCTAACGGGGCATCCCCAAGCTTAGATGCTTGAGACTTCTTGAAGTATTATCTTGGGGCTCCTTGGGCATCCCCAAGCTTGAGCTTTTGTGTCTCCTTAATTCCTTTCATATCGTGGTCTCTCTTTTTATCAAAAGCTTCATCCACAACAAACTCAACAAGAACTCGTGAGATAGGTTAGTATAAACCAATGCAAAACCTTATCGTTTTCTACTGTAATAAATCACTAAAATTATTATTCAACATTGCATAATAAATGCCTCTGAATATTTAATACTCCTATCCTTAAATAGAATCATTAAACAAGCAAACATATGCAAACAACGCAAACATAATAGCAATCTGCCAAAACAGTACAGTCTGTAAAGAATGCAAGATTCATCATACTTCCGTAACTCCAAAAATTATGAACTAAAATTACCACTGTAATGAATTTATCATAGCTTAATATGCAAAAATATTCAACGTTATACCATTCTCTGACTTTTCTAGGGAATTTTTGCAACAGCGGTAAACTTTATGTTTTCAAACAGCAACATGTATACAAGCAAAATAAGCATGGTAAAGGCTATCCTTGACATTTTTATTGAAACTAAAGATGCAAAGCATTATTCTAACTAAAATCAAGCAAACACTAACAAAAGAGAATGACGCTCCAAGCAAAACACATATCATGTGGTGAATAAAAATATAGCTTCAAGTAAAGTTACCGATGAACGAAGACGAAAGAGGGGATGCCTTCCGGGGCATCCCCAAGATTAGGCTCTTGCTTGTCCTTGAATATTACCTTGGGGTGCCTTGGGCATCCCCAAGCTTAGGCTCTTTCCACTCCTTATTCCAAAGTCCATTGAATCTCTACCCAAAACTTGAAAACTTCAACCACACAAAACTCAAACAAAACTCGTAAGCTCCGTTAGTATAAGAAAATAAAACCACCACTTAGGTACTATAATGAACTCATTCTAAATTCATATTGGTGTAATATCTACTGTACTTCAACTTATCTATGGTTCATACCCTCCGATACTACTCATAGATTCATCAAAATAAGCAAACAACACAAAGAAGACAGAATCTGTCAAAAACAGAACAGTCTGTAGTAATCTGTATCAAACTTATACCTATGGACCTACGAAAATTATGAAATAAATTGCTGGACCTGAGTAATTTGTCTATTAATCATCTGCAAAAATAATCAACCTAAAAGCACTCTCCAGTAAAAAATGGCAGCTAATCTCGTGAGCGCTAAAGTTTCTGTTTTTCACAGCAAGATCACATAAACTTCACCCAAGTCTTCCCAAAGGTTCTACTTGGCACTTTATTGAAGCAAAAGCTATAAAACATGATTACTACAGTAGCATAATCATGTGGACACACAAAAACAGTAAGGGTAAATATTGGGTTGTCTCCCAGCAAACGCTTTTCTTTAATGCCTTTCTAGCTAGGCATGATGATGACAATGATGCCCACATAAAAGATAAGAATTGAAACATAAATAGAGCATCATGAAGCATATGACTAGCACATTTAAGTCTAATCCACTTTCTATGCATAGGGATTTTGTGAGCAAACAACTTATGGGAACAATAATCAACTAGCATAGGGAGGTAAAACAAGCATAGCTTCAAAAATTGAAGCAAATAGAGAGGAAACTTGACATTATTGCAACTCCTACAAGCATATGTTCCTCCCTCATAATAATTTTCAGTAGCATCATGAATGAATTAAACAATATAACCAGCACCTAAAGCATTCTTTTCATGATCTACAAGCATAGAAAATTTACTATTCTCCACATAAGTAAAATTCTTCTCATTCGGAATAGTGGGAGTATCATAAGAGACTCGAACACTAAAAATTGTTTCCACATTAAAAGAGTAATGTTCAGAAAAAGGGTAATCATAATCATGACAAGATTTGTAAATATAATCATCACTACCTTTTATAGCATAAGTTTCATCACAATAATCATCATAAGTAGCAACTTCGTTCTCATCATAATCGATTGAAACCTCTCCCAAAATAGTGGAATCACTAAATAAAGTTGACATTCTTCCAAATCCACTTCCATATTCATCACAATAAGATTCAACATCTTCCAAAATAGTGGGATCACTAATTCCTAAAGTTGACACTCTTCCAAACCCACTTTCATCAATATAATCATCATAGGTAGGAGGCATGCTATCATCATAACAACTTTGCATATCAAAACTTGGGATGCTAAAAATATCATCTTCATTAAACATAGCTTCCCCAAGCTTGTGGCTTTGCATATTATTAGCATCATGGATATTCAAGGAATTCGTACTAACAACATTGCAATCATGCTCATCATACACATATTTCATACCAAGCATTCTATGTAATTCTTCTTCTAGCACTTGAGCACAATTTTCCTTTCCATCAAACTCACGAAAGATATTAAAAAGACGAAGCGTATGAGGCAAACTTAACTCCATTTTTTTCTTTTTTTTTCTTTTTATAGACTAAACTAGTGATAAAACAAGAAACAAAAAGATCCGATTGCAAGATCTAAAGATATACCTTCAAGCACTCACCTCCCCGGCAATGGCGCCAGAAAAGAGCTTAGTTGACGGGGTGTGAGTGAGTGCCCTTTACCTAGCCTCCCCGGCAACGGCGCCAGAAAAGTTCTTGATGTCTACTACACAACCTTCTTCTTGTAGACGTTGTTGGGCCTGCAAGTGCACAGGTTTGTAGGACAGTAGCAAATTTCCCTCAAGTGGATGACCTAAGGTTTATCAATCGTAGGAGGCATAGGATGAAGATGGTCTCTCTCAAGCAACCCTACAACCAAATAGCAAAGAGTCTCTTGTGTCCCTAACACACCCAATACAATGGTAAATTGTATAGGTGCACTAGTTCGGCGAAGAGATGAAGATACAAGTGCAATATAGATAGTAAATATAGGTATTTGTAATTTGAAAATATAAAAACAGCAAGGTAACTAATGGTAAAAGTGAGCGTAAACGGTATTGCAATGATAGGAAACAAGGCCTAGGGTTCATACTTTTACTAGTGCAAGTTCTCTCAACAATAATAACATAGATAGATCATATAACAAGCCCTCAACATGCAACAAAGAGTCACTCCAAAGCCACTAATAGTGGAGAACAAACGTAGAGATTATGGTAGGGTACGAAACCACCTCAAAGTTATTCTTTCGGATCAATCTATTCAAGAGTTCGTACTAGAATAACACCTTAAGACACAAATCAACCAAAACCCTAATGTCACCTAGATACTCCATTATCACCTCAAGTATCCGTGGGCATGATTATATGATATGCGTCACACAATCTCAGATTCATCCAACCAACACAAAGTACTTCAAAGAGTGCCCCAAAGTTTCTACCGGAGAGTCAAGAACGTGTGCCAACCCTATGCATAGGTTCATGGGCGGAACCCGCAAGTTGGTCACCAAAACATACATCAAGAGTCACATGATATCCCATTGTCACCACAGATAATCACGGCAAGACATACATCAAGTGTTCTCATAAAAGACTCAATCCGATAAGATAACTTCAAAGGGGAAACTCAATTCATCACAAGAGAGTAGAGGGGGAGAAACATCATGAGATCCAACTACAATAGCAAAGCTCGGGATACATCAAGATCGTGCCGTAGAGAGAACACGAGAGAGAGAGAGAGATCAAACACATAGCTACTGGTACATACCCTCAGCCCCGAGGGTGAACTACTCCCTCCTCGTCATGGAGAGCGCCGGGATGATGAAGATGGCCACCGGTGAGGGATCCCCCCTCCGGCATGGTGCCGGAACGGGCTCTCGAGAGGTTTTTGGTGGCTACAGAGGCTTGCGGCGGCGGAACTCCCGATCTATCTTGATTTTTGATGGTTTTATGGTATGTAGGCATATATAGGTGAAAGAAGTCGGTCGGGAGGTGCTCGAGGGGCCCACGAGACAGGGGGCGCACCCTACAGGGGGGGCCTCCTATCTCGCGGTGTCCTCGAGTATCTTCTGACTTGAACTCCATGTCTCCAGGATGATATTCTTCCAAAAAATCACGTTGCCGAAGGTTTCATTCCGTTTGGACTCCGTTCGATATTCCTTTTCTTCGAAATTCTGAAACAGGCAGTAAAACAGCAATATGGGCTGGGCCTTCGGTTAGTAGGTTAGTCCCAAAAATGATAGAAAAGGGTATAATAAAGCCCATAATCATTCAAAACAGATAATATAATAGCATGGAACAATCAAAAATTATAGATACGTTGGAGACGTATCAGACCCCATCTACAATGTAATGCCCTTTGATGAAAGCAGTCTGATACGGACTGATAACTCTATGGGTAACGGGGGATAGGTGATTGGCGAAACCCTTCGCAGGGAATTTAGCAAAGTTATTAATCAAAGCAATGGGCCTAAACTGAGAGAATAGTTCAACACCTTTAACTTTAGGGATCAGGGAGATCACCACATAATTAAGTCGAGAGATATCAACAGTGCCTAGGCAAAACCCTTGGATGACATTACAGACTAACTGCCTAAACTGAGGCCAAAACTTCCGAAATAAAGGAATAGAGAAACCGCCCGGCCCAGAGGCAGCGTTCGGGTTGGCAGAGTTAACCACATCCCAAATCTCCTTATCAGAAAGAGGGATCATCAACGCAGCATTTTCGTCGGCCGAAATCCTCGAACTATGGTCCCATAGGGTAGGAGAGATGGACAGTCCCGAAGGAGGTTTGGCCCCTAACAGCGAAGAGAAGAACTCAACCACATGAGATAGGATTAACGATTGGTCCGAAGTACGCACACCATTAATGATCAGGCTATTAATACCACAACGCCTCCGCCTACCATTAGCAATGGCAAAGAATTAAGTCATGGGGGAGTCCCCTTTTAAGGTTCAATTAAGCGTACCCCGCAGCTAACGCCAGTAAATTTCCGCCTGATGATGCAACTGCATCAAGGAGGCCTCCAGGTTATAACGTAGAGACCACCCATCGTCAGAGAGCCCAGAGGAGTCGGTCGCAAGGTCAAGGGACAGAATTTGAGCTTCAAGAAGATCTTTCGAGCGACGCTCCTCAGCTGCGTGGTTACGGGACCACCCTCTCAAAAATTTCTTCAAAGAATAGGAGCACGAGTGCCAGTCATCCAGAGGACCAAAGGATCGAGCATTGGAGGAGAGAAGGAGGGTAATCTTCAAGGCCAACATATTGAAGGAAATATGCCCTAGAGGCAATAATAAAGTTATTATTTATTTCCTTATTTCATGAATGTTTATTATTCATGCTAGAATACATGTGTGAATACATAGACAAACATAGTGTCAATAGTATGCCTCTACTTGACTAGATCGTTAATCAAAGATGGTTAAGTTTCCTAACCATAGACATGAGTTGTCATTTGATTAACGGGATCACATCATTAGGAGAATGATGTGATTGACTTGACCCATTCCGTTAGCTTAGCACTAAATCATTTAGTATGTTGCTATTGCTTTCTTCATGACTTATACATGTTCTTATAACTATGAGATTATGCAACTCCCGTTTACCGGAGTAACACTTTGTGTGCTACCAAACATCACAACGTAACTGGATGATTATAAAGGAGCTCTACAGGTGTCTCTGAAGGTACATATTGGGTTGGCGTATTTCGAGATTAGGATTTGTCACTCCGATTGTCGGAGAGGTATCTCTGGGCCCTCTCGGTAATGCACATCACTATAAGCCTTGCAAGCAATGTAGCTAATGAGTTAATTACGGAATGATGCATTATGTAACGAGTAAAGAGACTTGCCGGTAACGAGATTGAACTAGGTATTGAGATACCGACGATCAAATCTCGGGCAAGTAACATACCGATGACAAAGGGAACAACGTATGTTGTTATGTGGTTTGACCGATAAAGATCTTCGTAGAATATGTAGGAGCCAATATGAGCATCCAGGTTCCGCTATTGGTTATTGACCAGAGACGTGTCTCAGTCATGTTTACATAGTTCTCGAACCCGTAGGGTCCGCACGCTTAAAGTTTGATGACGGTTATATTATGAGTTTATGTATTTTGATGTACTGAAGGAGTTCGGAGTCCCGGATGAGATCGGGGACATGACGAGGAGTCTTGAAATGGTCGTTTTGTAAAGATTGATATATTAGACGACTATATTCGGACTTCGGAAAGGTTCCAAGTGATTCGGATATTTTTCGGAGTACCGGAGAGTTACGGGAATTCGCCGGGGAGTATATGGGCCTTATTGGGCCATACGCGAATAGAGGAGAGAGGCCAAAAGGAAGGAGGTGTGCAGCTCCCCTCTAGTCCGAATTGGACAAGGGGTGGACCCTTTTCCTTCTTCCTCTCCCCCTCTTTCCTTCTCTCCTACTCCAACAAGGGAAGGAGGAGTCTTACTCCCGGTGGGACTAGGACTCCCCCCTTGGCGCGCCCTCCTCCTAGGCCGACTGCCTCCCCCCTTGCTCCTTTATATACGGGGGCAGGGGGGCACCCCATAGACACAACAATTGATCCTTGAGATCTCTTAGCCGTGTGCGGTGTCCCCCTCCACCATAATCCATCTCGATAATATCGTAGCGGTGCTTAGGCGATGTCCTGCGTCGGTAGAACATCATCATCGTCACCACGCCGCCGTGCTGACGGAACTCTCCCTCAAAGCTCGGCTGGATCAGAGTTCGAGGGACGTCATCGAGCTGAACATGTGCTGAACTCGGAGGTGCCATGCGTTCGATACTTGATTGGTCGGATCTTGAAGACGTACGAATACATCAACCGCGTTGTGCTAATGCTTCCGCTTTCGGTCTACGAGGGTATGTGGCCAACACTCTCCCCTCTCGTTGCTATGCATCACCATGATCTTGCGTGTGCGTAGGAAATTTTTGAAATTACTACGTTCCCCAAAAGTGGCATCCGAGCCTGGTTTTATGCGTAGATGTTATATGCACGAGTAGAACCCAAGTGAGTTGTGGGCGATACAAGTCATACTGCTTACCAGCATGTCATACTTTGGTTCGGCGGTATTAATGGATGAAGCGGCCCGGACCGACATTACGCGTACGCTTACGCGAGACTGGTTCTACCGACGTGCTTTGCACACAGGTGGCTGGCAGGTGTCAGTTTCTCCAACTTTAGTTGAACTGAGTGTGGCTACGCCCGGTCCTTGCGAAGGTTAAAACAACACTAACTTGACGAAATATCATTGTGGTTTTGATGCGTAGGTAAGAACGGTTCTTGCTCAGCCCGTAGCAGCCACGTAAAACTTGCAATAACAAAGTAGAGGACGTCTAACTTGTTTTTGCAGGGCAAGTTGTGATGTGATATGGTCAAGACGTGATGAGATATAAGTTGTTGTATGAAGCCTTATGGTTGTCTCTTTATTGCATAAGATGCAATAGCCAAATAATTGCTTTACTTTATCGCTATGCGATAGCAATAGTTGCAAGAGCAATAGTTGGTGAGACGACCATGTGACGACACACTGATGTAGATAAAGATGATGGAGATCATGGTGTCATGCCGGTGATGATAGAGATCATGACAATACTTTGGAGATGGAGATCAAAGGGCAAGATGATCTGATAACCCACAAGTATAGGGGATCGCAACAGTTTTCGAGGGTAGAGTATTCAACCCAAATTTGTTGATTTGACACAAGGGGAGCCAAAGAATATTCTCAAGTATTAGCAGCTGAGTTGTCAATTCAACCACACCTGGAAACTTAATATCTGCAACAAAGTGTTTAGTAGCAAAGTAATATGATAGTGGCGGTAACGGTAACAAAAGTAAAGACAACAAAAGTAATGTTTTTGGTATTTTGTAGTGATTGTAACAGCAGCAACGGAAAAGTAAATAAGCGTAAACCAGTATATGGAAAACTCGTAGGCACCGGATCAGCGATGGATATTTATGCCAGATGTGGTTCATCATGTAACAGTCATAACATAGGGTGACACAGAACTAGCTCCAGTTCATCAATGTAATGTAGGCATGTATTCCGTATATAGTCATACGTGCTTATGGAAAAGAACTTGCATGACATCTTTTGTCCTACCCTCCTGTGGCAGCGGGGTCCTATTGGAAACTAAGGGATATTAAGGCCTCCTTTTAATAGAGAACCGGAACAAAGCATTAGCACATAGTGAATACATGAACTCCTCAAACTATGGTCATCACCGGGAGTGGTTCCGATTATTGTCACTTCGGGGTTGCCGGATCATAACACATAGTAGGTGACTATAGACTTGCAAGATAGGATCAAGAACACACATATATTCATGAAAACATAATAGGTTCAGATCTGAAATCATGGCACTCGGGCCCTAGTGACAAGCATTAAGCATAGCAAAGTCATAGCAACATCAATCTCAGAACATAATGGATACTAGGGATCAAACCCTAACAAAACTAACTCGATTACATGATAAATCTCATCCAACCCATCACCGTCCAGCAAGCCTACAATGGAATTACTCACGCATGGCTGTAAGCACCATGAAATTGGTGATGGAGGATGGTTGATGATGACGACGGCGACAAATCCCCCTCTCCGGAGCCCCGAACGGACTCCAGATCAGCCCTCCCGAGAGAGATTAGGGCTTGGCGGCGGCTCCGTATCGCAAAACGCGATTAATCTTTCTCCCTGATTTTTTTCTCCCTGAAATCCAATATATGGAGTTGGAGTTGGCGTCGGAGGGCCACCGGGGGGCCCACGAGGTAGGGCGGCGCGCCCAGCGGGGAGGGGCGCACCCCCACCCTCGTAGACAGGGTGTGGCCCCCCTGGTCTTCATCTTTGGCGAGGATTTTTTATTATTTATTTTAAGATATTCCATGGAGTTTCAGGTCATTCCGAGAACTTTTGTTTTCTGCACATAAAACAACACCATGGCAATTCTGCTGACAACAGCGTCAGTCCGGGTTAGTTCCATTCAAATCATACAAGTTAGAGTCCAAAACAAGGGCAAAAGTGTTTGGAAAAGTAGATATGACGGAGACGTATCAACTCCCCCAAGCTTAAACCCTTGCTTGTCCTCAAGCAATTCAGTTGACAAACTCAAAGAGAAAAAGAAAAAACTTTTACTAACTCTGTTTGCTCTTGTTGTTGTAAACATGAAAAGCCAACATTCAAGTTTGAGCAATTATTATGAACTAACCATACTCACAATAACATGTAGGTCTCACAATTATTCATATCAATAGCATAATCAGCTAGCAAGCCATAATAATAAAACTCGGATGACAACACTTTCTCAAAATAATCATAACATGATATAACAAAATGGTATCTCGCTAGCCCTTTCTGAGACCGCAAAACATAAATACAGAGCACCTTTAAAGATCAAGGACTGACTAAACATTGTAATTCATGGTAAAAGAGATCCAGTCAAGTCATACCCAATATAAACCAATTATAATGAATGCAAACGACAGTGTGCTCTCCAGCGGGTGCTTTTTAATAAGAAGGGTGATGACTCAACATAAAAGTAAATAGATAGGCCCTTCGCAGAGGGAAGCAGGGATTTGTAGAGGTGCCAGAGCTCGATTTTGAAATAGAGATAAATTATATTTTGAGCGGCATACTTTCACTGTCAATGCAACAACTATGAGATGGCTGTATCTTCCATACTGCATGCATTATAGGCAGTTCCCAAACAGAATGGTAAAGGTTTATACTCCCCCTCCTCCACAAGCATCAATCCATGGCTTGCTCGAAACAATGAGTGCCTCCAACATTCAACGGGTCCCAGGGGGATTTTTGTTTAATTATTTTGATTTGCTTTGACCTTTTTGGATCATGAGACTGGGCATCCCGGTTACCGGCCCTTTCTCGTGAATGAGGAGCGGAGTCCACTCCTCTTGAGAATAACCCACCTAGCATGGAAGATATAGGCAGCCCTAGTTGCACATGAGCTGCTCGAGCATACAAAATAGAATTTCATTTGAAGGTTTGGAGTTTGGCACATACAAATTTACTTGGAACGGCAAATAGATACCGCATATAGGAAGGTATAGTGGACTCATATGGAACAACTTTGGGGTTTAAGGAGTTTGGATGCACAAGCAGTATTCCCGCTTAGTACAGGTGAAGGCTAGAAAAAGACTGGGAAGCGACCAACTGAGAGAGCGACAACAGTCGTAAACATGCATTAAAATTAATTTACACCGAATATAAGCATGAGTAGGATATAATCCACCATGAACATAAATATCATGAAGGCTATGTTGATTTGATTCAACTACATGCGTGAACATGTGCCAAGTCGAGTCACTCAATTCATTTAAAGGATGATACCATCCTATCATACCACGTCATAATCATCTCAATAGCATGTTGGCACGCAAGGTAAACCATTATAACTCATAGCTAATCAAGCATGGCACAAGCAACTATAATCTCTAAATGTCATTGCAAACATATTTACTTCATAATAGCTGAATCAGGAATGATGAATCATCATATTTACAAAAACAAGAGAGGTCGAGTTCATACCAGCTTTTCTCATCCCAATAAGTCCATCATATATCATCATTATTGCCTATCACTTGCACGACCGAACGATGTGTAATAATAAGAGTGCACGTGCATTGGACTAAGCTGGAATCTGCAAGCATTCAACTCAAGAGAGAAGACAAGTAAAATGGGCTCTAAGTTAAATAAACGATCATGCATATGAGAGCCACTAAGCATTTTCAATATAGTCTTCTCGACCCCCAAAGAAAGGAAAAGGAATAAAAACTATTTACACGGGAAAGCTCCCAACAAGCAAAAGAAGAACGGGAAATATTTTTGGGGTTTTCTTTTTAATTATTACTACTACAGCAGGAAAAATAAACTACTACTAATTTTTTTGGTATTTCTAAGGTTTATTAAACACACAAGAAGAAGGCAGGAAAAAGAAATTTAAACTAGCATGGGTAGTGCAGTGAAAGAGTATGAGCACCGACATCTAGCAATGAGTGTGCGTGAACATAAATGTAATGTCGGTGGGAAATATGTACTCCCCCAAGCTTAGGCTTTTGGCCTAAGTTGGTCTATTGCCAGGGATGGCTTGGCAGATATCTGTAGGTGAAGCTGGGGTCGTACTGTGACGAAGAAGACTCTCACTGCCACTGGCTGTCAGCCTCCTCTGGATCCCAAGAATAAACAGATAGTCGTGGAGGCTCCTCTTGTGGCTCCGGCTCCAGGGCTGGTGCAGGGTTCCGATAGGCTTGAACAGCCGACCATGGAACGATGTGAGGTTCTGCAAACAAGTTAAACAAAGAAGGAGCAGGCAAGGTAATAGTCTCAGGGTGATGTTTATCAAAGTATAATTTATATTTGAGCTCCCCATCGCGACTCTTAACAAGAAAATCATGCGCTATCATACTCTTGTAATCTAAATAAGCACGGGGCAATGCTGTTTCTTCTTTCTCCGCATGCCTAATAGGTATTTCAAAATATTCAGCTAGGCGTGAAGCATAAATGCCTCCAAAGATGGGGCCCTTAGTGCGGTTCAAACTCAACCGTCTAGCAACAATTCCACCCATACTAACAGAGTTATTGCGGTATAAACCATGGAGCAAAATAATAATATCAGGAATACTAAGGTTCCCACAGTTCCCTCGTCCAATCAAGCAACGACTAGCAAATAAGGCAAAGTAGTGTAAAACAAGATAATGTATGCTAGTGATCCTCGCGTCAAAAACCTTCCTGGTTTCTCCCACCGTGATAGTGTTAATAAAAGCCTCTACTTCATTACGGTGGGGTTCATCTAAGGTGCCCTCAAAGGGTATTCTGCAAACCTCACAGAATTCAGCTAATGTCATCTCTTTAACAACGTCATATAAATGAAAATCTACTGTTGGAGGTGATTTCTTAGGGAAAAAGTAGAAGTTTTGCACAAAAGTATTTGTGAGTAAGAGATACTGATGACGTTGGTCGTGGAGGAAGTTGGTGAGGCCGGCATTCTCAATCAATAAATAGAAATGTTCATAAATCCCGGCTCTCCTCAAGAAGTCATCGGAGGGCCATTCACACGGCCGGACCTCCGCGGTGCGAGGTAAATTGAATTTGGGCTTCTCTTCTTCTTCCTTTTGTTTTTCCTTAGAGCTTCGGCTCGCCGAGCCCCTCAAAAGTCTCTTCATTATTTCTGAAACAATTTGAAATTTTTAGTAACTTCAAATAAAAGTGAACCAACTTCAATAAAATTGATAGTAACAACTCCCACAAGTGCCTAGAGCATATATCAAGCATTAGAACTACTTGGAACCATATAAATTTGACATGCAAGCTCAAGAACATGGTCACCTATGCAGCACAAATTTGCAATGAATAAAGCACTAGAACAAAAACTAATTGGACCAATGGAGGAGTCACATACGAAGGAACAATCTCCCCAAGCAGTTTTGCGAGAGGTGCTTTGAGCAAGGAGATCGAAAATCGTAGCAACGGGGGCTGGAACTCGTGCTTGAGTTGGTTTTTCATGTTTGTGCGAGGCAGAGGAAGAAGATGGGTGCAGGGATAAGTGGAGGAGGGCGACTGTGGGCCCACGAGGCAGGGGGGGCGCCCAGGGTGGTAGGGCGCGCCCTCCACCCTCGTGGCTAGGTGGCAGCTCCCCCCGCGGTAATTTTTGCACTAAAAATCCTTAAATATTCCCGAAAAAATCATATTAAATTGGCATGGCATTCTGAGGACTTTTATTTTTGGGATATTTTTATATTGCACGGATAAATCAGGAAACAGACAGAAAAATACTATTTTACTTTATTTCTACTAAGTAACAGAAAATATAAAGAGGGTACAGAAGGTTGTGCTTCTAGTTTCATCCGTCTCATGCTCATAAAAAAGAATCCACTAACAAGGTTGATAAAGTCTTGTTAACAAACCCATTCCGATTAACATGGAACCGGAGAAATTTCGAATAACACTATGTTACCTCAACGGGGATATGGACATCCCCAATAATAAGTATATCATATTTCTTCTTGACAGTAGGGAGAGGGAATTCAAAACCTCCAAATATAATCGATGGAATTTTTCTAATAGAGTTGATACTATGAACTTGAGGTTGTTTCCTCGGAAAGTGTACCGTATGCTCATTACCATTAACATGAAAAGTGACATTGCCTTTGTTGCAATCAATAACAGCCCCTGCAGTATTAAGGAAAGGTCTTCCAAGAATAATAGACATACTATCATGTTCGGGAATATCAAGAATAACAAAGTCCGTTAAAATAGTAACGTTTGCAACTACAACAGGCACATCCTCACAAATACCGACAGGTATAGCAGTTGATTTATCAGCCATTTGCAAAGATATTTCAGTAGGTGTCAACTTATTCAAGTCAAGTCTACGATATAAAGAGAGAGGCATAACACTAACACCGGCTCCAAGATCAAATAAAGCAGTTTTAACATAATTTCTTTTAATGGAGCATGGTATAGTAGGTACTCCTGGATCTCCAACTTTCTTTGCTATTCCACCCTTTAAAGTATAATTAGCAAGCATGGTGGAAATTTCAGCTTCCGGTATCTTTCTTTTATTTGTTATGATATCCTTCATATACTTAGCATAAGGAGTTGTTTTGAGCACATCAGTTAATCGCATACGCAAAAAGATTGGTCTAATCATTTCAGCAAAGCGCTCAAAATCCTCATCATCCTTTTTCTTGGATGATTTCGAAGGAAAAGGCATGGGTTTCTGAACCCATGGTTCCCTTTCTTTACCATGTTTCCTAGCAACAAAATCTCTCTTATCATAACGTTGATTCTTTGATTGTGGGTTATCAAGATCAACAACAGGTTCAACTTCTACATCATTATCATTACTAGGTTGAGCATCATCATGAACATTATCATTAACATTTTCACTTGGTTCATGTTCATTACCATATTGTGTTTCAGCATCAAACAGAGAGAAATCATTTGGATTATCAGGTGGTTCAACAATAGGTTCACTAGAAGTTTGCACAGTCCTATCATTTTCCTTTTTCTTCCTTTTGGAAGAACTAGGCACATCAATATTATTTCTCTAAGAATCTTGCTCAATTCTCTTAGGGTGGCCTTCAGGATACAAAGGTTCCTGAGTCATTCTACCAGTTCTAGTAGCCACTCTAACAGCATAGTCATTTTTCTTACTATTCATTTCATCAAGCACTTCTTTCTAAGCTTTAAGTACTTGTTCTACTTGAGTGGTAACCATAGAAGCATGTTTGCTAACAAGTTTAAGTTCACCTCTAATATCAGCCATATAATCACCCAAGCATTTAATCATAAAGGTATTCTGTTTTAATTGTCTACCAAAATAAGCATTAAAGTCATCTTGCTTAAACATAAAGTCGTCAAACTCATCCAAGCACTGACTAGCAATTTTAGTAGGAGGGACTTCAGCCTTATCATATCTATAGAGAGAATTTACCTTTACTACCTGTGTCGGGATATCGGGAGGTTCTTCAGTAAATAAGTAATTGAGATCATACACTTCTTCAACAGGCGGTAAATTAAGACCATGTATTTTTTCAATAGGAGGTAAATTCTTAACATCTTCAGCTTTAGTACCTTTTTCTTTCATAGATTTCTTTGCCTCTTGCATATCTTTGGGACTGAGAAATAGAACACCTCTCTTCTTCGGAGTTGGTTTAGGAATAGGCTCAGTAATTGGCTCAGGAGCTGGCTCGGGAGTTAGCTCGGGAGGTACCCAATTATTTTCATTTGCCAACATATTATTCAATAGAATTTCAGCGTCATCTGGTGTTCTTTCCCTGAAAAGAGAACCAGCAAAACTATCCAGGTAGTCTCTGGAAGCATCAGTTAGTCCATTATAAAAGATATCAAATATTTCAGGTTTCTTAAGAGGATGATCAGGCAAAGCATTAAGCAACTTGAGAAGCCTCCCCCAAGCTTGTGGGAGACTCTCTTCTTCAATTTTCACAAAATTGTATATTTCCCTCAAAGCAGCTTGTTTCTTATGAGCGGGGAAATATTCAGTAGAGAAATAATAAATCATATCCTGGGGACTTTGCACACAACCAGGATCAAGAGAATTAAACCATTTCTTAGCATTACCCTTTAATGAGAACGGAAATATTTTGAGTAAATAAAGGTAGCGCGATCTCTCATTATTAGTAAACAGGGCAGCTATATCATATAACTTACAAAGATGTGCCACAACAGTTCCAGATTCATAGCCATAAAAAGGATCAGATTCAACCAAAGTAATTATATCCGGATCAACAGAAAAATCATAATAATCCTGATCGGGAACACAGATAGGTGAAGTAGCAAAAGCAGGGTCGGGTCTCATCCTATCTCTAAAAGATTCTTTACTCCACTTAACTAGCAACCTCTTACGTTCAAGACTATCCTGACAAGCAAGAACAGCTTCAATAGATTCAGCATTAAAAAGATAACCCTCAGGAATAGCAGGCATAGTTTCATCATCAATAACATCATCGTGTTCAGGTTCAATAATTTCTCTTTCTCTAGACCTAGCAATTTGCTCATCAAGTAATTCACCAAGTGGCACAGTAGTATCAAGCATAGAAGTAGTTTCATCATAAGTATCATGGATAGCAGAAGTGGCATCATCAATAACAAGCGACATATCAGAATTAATAGAAGTAGTCGGATTAGGTGTCGCAAACTTACTCATAACAGAAGGAGAATCTAGTGCAGAGCTAGATGGCAGTTCCTTACCTCCACTCGTAGTTGAGGGATAAATTTTTTTCTTAGCGTCTTTCAAGTTCTTCATAGTGTCCAGCAGATATAAATCCCAAGTGACTCAAAGAATCGAGCTATGCTCCCCGGCAATGGCACCAGAAAAAGGTCTTGATAACCCACAAGTATAGGGGATCGCAACAGTTTTCGAGGGTAGAGTATTCAACCCAAATTTGATGATTCGACACAAGGGGAGCCAAAGAATATTCTCAAGTATTAGCAGCTGAGTTGTCAATTCAACCACACTTGGAAACTTAATATCTGCAACGAAGTGTTTAGTAGCAAAGTAATATGAAACTGGCGGTAACGGAAACAAAAGTAAAGACAACAAAAGTAATGTTTTTGGTATTTTGTAGTGATTGTAACAGCAGCAACGAAAAAGTAAATAAGCGTAAATAAGTATATGGAAAACTCGTCGGCACCGGATCAGCGATGGATATTTATGCCGTTTGTGGTTCATCATGTAACAGTCATAACATAGGTTCACAGAGAACTAGCTCCAGTTCATCAATGTAATGTAGGCATGTATTTTGTATATAGTCATACGTTCTTATGGAAAAGAACTTGCATGACATCTTTTGTCCTACCCTCCCGTGGCAGCGGGGTCCTATTGGAAACTACGGGATATTAAGGCCTACTTTTAGTAGAGAACCGGAACAAAGCATTAGCACATAGTGAATACATGAACTCCTCAAACTATGGTCATCACCGGGAGTGGTCCCGATTATTGTCACTTCAGGGTTGCCGGATCATAACACATAGTAGGTGACTATAGACTTGCAAGATAGGATCAAGAACACACATATATTCATGAAAACATAATAGGTTAAGATCTGAAATCATGGCACTCGGGCCCTAGTGACAAGCATTAAGCATAGCAAAGTCATAGCAACATCAATCTCAGAACATAATGGATACTAGGGATCAAACCCTAACAAAACTAACTCGATTACATGATAAATCTCATCCAACCCATCACCGTCCAGCAAACCTACAATGGAATTACTCAGGCACGGCGGTGAGCATCATGATATTGGTGATGAAGGATGGTTGATGATGACGACGGCGACGAATCCCCCTCTCCGGAGCCCCGAACGGACTCCAGATCAGCCCTCCCGAGAGAGATTAGGGCTTGGCGGCGGCTCCGTATCGTAAAACGTGATGAATCTTTCTCCCTGATTTTTTTCTCCCCGAAAGCCAATATATGGAGTTGGAGTTGGCGTCGGAGGGCCACCAAGGGGCCCACGAGGTAGGGCGGCGTGCCCAGGGGGGAGGGGCGCGCCCCCACCCTCGTGGACAGGGTGTGGGCTCCCTGGTCTTCATCTTTGGCGAGGATTTTTTATTATTTATTCTAAGATATTCCGTGGAGTTTCAGGTAATTCCGAAAACTTTTGTTTTCTACACATAAAACAACACCATGGCAATTCCGCTGAAAACAGCGTCAGTCCGGGTTAGTTCCATTCAAATCATACAAGTTAGAGTCCAAAACAAGGGCAAAAGTGTTTGGAAAAGTAGATACGATGGAGACGTATCATGATCCTGGCCATATCATGTCACATATTTTGATTGCATATGATGTTTATGTTTTATACATCTTATTTTGCTTAGTTCAACGGTAGCATTATAATATGATCTCTCACTAAATTTGAAGGTATAAGTGTTCTCCCTGAGTATGCACCATTGCGAAAGTTCTTCATGCTGAGACACCACGTGATGATCGGGTGTGATAGGCTCTACGTTCAAATACAACGGGTGCAAAATAGTTGCACACGCGGAATACTCAGGTTAAACTTTTGACGAGCCTAGCATATACAGATATGGCCTCGGAACACTAGAGACCGAAAGGTCGAGCGTGAATCATATAGTAGATATGATCAACATAGTGATGTTCACCATTGAAAACTACTTCATCTCACGTGATGATCGGACATGGTTTAGTTGATTTGGATCACATGATCACTTAGATGATTAGAGGGATGCCTATCTAAGTGGGAGTTCTTAAGTAATATGATTAATTGAACTTTATTTATCATGAACTTAGTTCTAGTAGTATTTTGCAAATTATGTTGTAGATCAATAGCTCACGTTGTTGCTTCCTTATGTTTTATATGTGTTCCTAGAGAAAACTAAGTTGAAAGATGTTAGTAGCAATGATACAGACTGGATCCGTGATCTGAGGTTTATCCTCATTGCTGCATAGAAGAATTATGTCCTTGATGCACCGCTAGGTGACAGACCTATTGCAGGAGCAGATGCAGACATTATAAACGTTTGGCTAGCTCAATATGATGACTTCTTTATAGTTTTGTGCACCATGCTTTATGGATTGAAACCGGGACTACAAAAATGTTTTTGAAACGTCACGGAACATATGAGATGTTCCATGAGATGAAATTGATATTTCAGACTCATGCCCGTGTCAAGAGGTATGAGACCTCTGACAAATACTTCACCTAAAAGATGGAGGAGAATTGATCAACTAGTGAGCAAGTGCTTAGATTGTCTGAGTACTACAATCACTTGAATCAAGTGGGAGTTAATCTTTCAGATAAGATAGTGATTGACAGAGTTCTCTAGTCACCATCACTAAGTTACTAGAACTTCGTGATGAACTATAATATTCAAGGGATGACGAAAACGATTCCCGAGCTCTTCGTGATGCTGAAATCAACAAAGGTAGAAATCAAGAAAAAACATCAAGTGTTGATGATTAAACAAGATCACTAGTTTCAAGAAAAGGGCAAAGGAAAAGAAAGGGAACTTCAAGTAGAATGGCAAGCAAGTTGTCACTCCCGCGAAGAAGCCCAAAACTAGACCAAAACCTGAAACTGAGTGTTTCTACTGTAAAGGAAATGGTCACTGGAAGCGGAAATTCCCTGAATATTTGGTGGATAAGAAGGATGGCAGAGTGAAAAACGGTATATTTGATATACAAGTTATTGATGTGTACCTTACTAGTGTTTATAGTAGCCCCTGGGTATTTGATACTTGTTCGGTTGCTAAAGATTAGTAACTCAAAGCATGAGTTACAAAATAAACAGAGACTAGTTGAGGGTGAAGTGACGATGTGTGTTGGAAGTGGTTCCAAGATTGACATGATCATCATCACACACTCCCTATACTTTCGAGATAAGTGTTAAACCTAAATAAATGTTATTTGGCGTTTGCATTGAGCATGAATATGATTTGATCATGTTTATTGCAATACGGTTATTCATTTAAAGTCAGAGAATAATTGTTGTTCTGTTTACATGAATAAAACCTTCAATGGTCATACACCCAATGAAAATAGTTTGTTGGATCTCGATCGTAGTGATATACATATTCATAATATTGATGCCAAAAGATGCAAAGTTAATAATGATAGTGCAACTTATTTGTGGCACTGCCGTTTGGGTCATATCGGTGTAAAGCGCATGAAGAAACTCCATAAAGATGGATTTTCGGAATCACTTGGTTATGAATCATTTGATGTTTGTGAACCGTGCCTTTTGGCCAGTATGTCTAAAACTCCGTTCTCCGGAACAATGGAACGAGCTACTGACTTGTTGGAAATAATACATACCGATGTATGCGGTCCAATGAGTGTTTATGCTCGTGCCGGGTATCATTATTTTCTGACCTTCACAGATGATTTGAGCATATATGTGTATATCTACTTAATGAAGCAGAAGTCTGAAACATTTGAAAAGTTCAAAGAATTTTAGAGTGAAGTGGAAAATCATCGTAACAAGAAAATAAAGTTTCTACGATCTGATCATGGAGGAGAATATTTGAGTTACGAGTTTGGTTTACATTTAAAACAATGTGGAATAGTTTCACATCTCACGCCGCCTGGAACACCACAGCATTATGGTGTGTCCGAACCTCGTAACCGCACTTTATTGGATATGGTGCGATCTATGATGTCTCCTATCCGTTTACCACTATTGTTTTGGGGTTATGCATTAGAGACAGCTACATTCACTTTAAATAGGGCACCATCAAAATCCGTTGAGACGACGCCTTATGAACTGTGGTTTGGCAAGAAACCAAAGTTGTCATTTCTTAAAGTTTGGGGCTGTGATGCTTATTTGAAAAAGTTTTCAACCTGATAAGCTCGAACCCAAATCGGAGAAGTGCGTCTTCATAGAATACCCAAAGGAAATTATTGGGTACACCTTCTATCACAGATCCGAAAGCAAGATATTCGTTGCTAAAATTGGATCCTTTCTAGAGAAGGAGTTTCTCTTGAAAGAAGTGAGTGGGAGAAAAGTAGAACTTGATGAGGTAACTGTACCTACTCCCTTATTGGAAAGTAGTTCATCACAGAAATAAGTTCATGTGATTCCTACACCAATTAGTGAGGAAGCTAATGATGATGATCATGAAACTTCAGATCAAGTTACTACAGAACCTCATAGGTTTTCCAGAGTACTATCTGCACTAGTGTGCTATGGTAATCCTATTCTGGAAGTCATGTTACTAGACCATGATAAACCTACGAACTATGAGGAAGCGATCATGAGCCCAGATTTCGCGAAATGGCTGGAGGCCATGAAATCTGAGATAGGATCCATGTATGAGAACAAAGTGTGGACTTCGGTGGACTTGCCCGATGATCGGCAAGCCATAGAAAATAAATGGATCTTCAAGAGGAACACAGATGTTGATAGTAGTGTTACTATCTACAAAGCTCGACTTGTTGCAAAAAGGTTTTAGACAAGTTCAAGGTGTTGACTACAATGAGATTTTCTCGACTGTAGCGATGCTTAAGGTCTGTCCGAATCATGTTAGCAATTGCCACACTTTATGAAATCTGGCAAATGGACGTAAAAACTGCATTCCTTAATGGTTTTCTTAAAGAAGAGTTGTATATGATGCAACTAGAAGGTTTAGTCAATCCTAAAGGTGCTAACAAAATGTGCAAGCTCCAGCGATCCATCTATGGACTGGTGCAAGCATCTCGGAGTTGGAATATACGCTTTGATGAGTTGATCAAAGCATATGGTTTTATACAGATTTTTGGAGAAGCCTGTATTTACAAGAAAGTGAGAGGGAGCTCTGTTGCATTTTCTAAAACTATATGTAGATGACATATTGTTGATTGGAAATGGTATATAATTTCTGGATAGCATAAAGGGATACTTGAATAAGAGTTTTTCAATGAAAGACCTCGGTGAAGCTGCTTACATATTGGGCATCAAGATGTATAAGATAGATCAAGACGCTTGATAAGATTTTTTCAATGAGTACATACCTTGATAAGATTTTGAAGTAATTCAAAATGGAACAGTCAAAGAAGGAGTTCTTGTCTGTGTTGCAAGGTGTGAAATTGAGTAAGACTCAAAACCCGACCATGGCAGAAAATAGAAAGAGAATGAACAGTCATTCCCTATGCCTCAGTCATAGGTTCTATAAAGTATGCTATGCTGTGTACCAGACCTATTGTATACCTTGCTCTGAGTTTGGCAAGGGAGTACAATTTTGATCTAAGAGTAGATCACTAGACAGCGGTCAAGAAAGTTCTTAGTGAGGACTAAGGAAATATTTCTCGATTATGGAGGTGATAAAAGAGCCCGTCGTAAAGAGTTACAACAGTGCAAGCTTTTACACCGATCCAGATGACTATAAGTCTCAATCTGGATACATATTGAAAGTGGGAGCAATTAGCTATAGTAGCTCCATGCAGAGCATTGTACACATAGAATATTTGCAAAATACATACGGCTCTGAATATGACAGACCCGTTGACTAAACTTTTCTCACGAGCAAAACATGATCACACCTTAGTACTCTTTGGGTGTTAATCACATATCAATGTGAACTAGATTATTGACTCTAGTAAACCCTTTGGGCGCTAGTCACATGACGATTTGAATTAGGGGTGTTAATCACATGCAGATGTGAATATTAGTGTTAAATCACATGGTGATGTGAACTAGATTATTGACTCTAGTGCAAGTGGGAGACTGAAGGAAATATGCCCTAGAGGCAATAATAAAGTTATTATTTATTTCCTTATTTCATGATAAATGTTTATTATTCATGCTAGAATTGTATTAACCGGAAACATAATACATGTGTGAATACATAGATAAACATAGTGTCACTAGTATGCCTCTAGTTGAATAGCTCGTTAATCAAAGATGGTTAAGTTTCCTAACCATAGTCATGAGTTGTCATTTGATTAAGGAGATCACATCATTAGGAGAATGATGTGATTGACTTGACCTATTCCGTTAGCTTAGCACTTGATCGTTTAGTATGTTGCTATTGCTTTCTTCATGACTTATACATGTTCCTATAACTATGAGATTATGCAACTCCCGTTTACCGGAGGAACACTTTGTGTTCTACCAAACGTCACAACATAACTGGGTGATTATAAAGGAGCTCTACAGGTGTCTCTGAAGGTACATGTTGGGTTGGCGTATTTTGAGATTAGGATTTGTCACTCCGATTGTCGGAGAGGTATCTCTGGGCCCTCTCGGTAATGCACATCACTATAAGCCTTGCAAGCAATGTAGCTAATGAGTTAGTTATGGAATGATGCATTACGTAACGAGTAAAGAGACTTGCCGGTGACGAGATTGAACTAGGTATTGAGATACCGACGATCAAATCTCGGGCAAGTAACATACCGATGACAAAGGGAACAACGTATGTTGTTATGCGGTTTGACCGATAAAGATCTTCATAGAATATGTAGGAACCAATATGAGCATCCAGGTTCCGCTATTGGTTATTGACCGGAGATGTGTCTCGGTCATGTCTACATAGTTCTCGAACCCGTAGGGTCCGCACGCTTAAAGTTCGATGACGGTTATATTATGAGTTTATGTATTTTGATGTACCGAAGGAGTTCGGAGTCCCGGATGAGATCGGGGACATGACGAGGAGTCTTGAAATGGTCGAGACGTAAAGATTGATATATTGGACGACTATATTCGGACTTCGGAAAGGTTCTGAGTGATTCGGGTATTTTTCGGAGTACCGGAGAGTTACGGGAATTCGCCGGGGAGTATATGAGCCTTATTGGGCCATACAGGAATAGAGGAGAGAGTCCAAAAGGAAGGAGGCGCGCAGCCCCCTCTGGTTCGAATTGGACAAGGGGTGCAGCCCCCTTTTCCTTCTTCCTCTCCCCCTCTTTCCTTCTCTCCTACTCCAACAAGGGAAGGAGGAGTCTCCTGGTGGGAGTAGGATGATAACCCGCAAGTATAGAGATAGTTGTAGCCTCTTTCGATAAGTAAGAGTGTCGAACCCAACGAGGAGCTAAAGGTAGAACAAATTCTCAAGCCCTATCTGCCACTGATATGACTCTATGCACGCTTAGTGTTCGCTTTACCTAGAACAAGTATGAAACTAGAAGTACTTTGTAGCTGTGAAAGGATAACTTTGCAAGATAATAAAGAACAAGTAAATAAAAAGTAGGGACTGTTTTGATAAAAAGTAGGGTCTTGTAGCATTCAGTTCAACGACCTAGGTGAGCTAGATAGGTCAGTGCTGCCCCCCCCCCCCCCCGCGTCGCCCTCCCCTGGCAACGGGGGGGGGGGGGGGGGGGTAACCGCACCCGTCGCCGCCGGGAACCCTCCCCCTCCGCCACCCCCGCTTCGCCGCCGCCGGAGGGTCGGCTGGTGAAGCCGCGCCGCGCCCTGCGATGGCGGCGGCGGGGCGGATCCGTTCCCCTGCAACCCCCCACGCGCTTCCCCGCCTCCGCCCCGCGCCCCCCAGATCCATCGTCGCTGGGGGATCCCCCTGCCCACTTCCGTCGCGCTGCGCCGGAGTGCCAGCCGGCAAGGCCGTGTCGCGCTCCAGGAATGTGGCTGCAGGGCGGATCCGTCCCCCACGCGCCATCCACCCCCCGCCCCCTGCCCCCGGCTCCGCGTCCTATTGCTCCTACGTGGGGGCCCTCTTCCCAGCTGCTGCACGTCTCTGCCGATCCACGGCGGGCGCGGCGTGCCGGCCACAGCTGCTCGGCGCCGCCTCCTGCAGTCCTCCTCTCGTCCCTCCGTGCGCGGCCCAGCTCTGCTGGTGTTGCTGGTCTTGGGTTGGACACAGGTACTGCGGCCGGTCGCGGAGGTGCTCGCGGCCTCCCTTCCTGAAGGCAGCCCCCTTCGTCACCGGCGGTCCTTCCTCTCCCCCCGAGCTACGGCGACAGCTCACGCGGTGGCAACGAGACTATAGTGTTAGTGGCAGTCTTGAAGCCCCTCAAGGAGGGTACTTGCTGGAGCTGCTCCGGTCCCGGCGACCTTGGACCCGCGTCTCTCCGGTGTCCATGGCTGCCAGCGTCCTTCGGCGGGTGGCTCCGGCCTCGGTGACCCAGCGGCTGTGTTCCTTCCAGCTCGCGTGGCTCCCCGATGTTCCGACGGGTATGGCCACGGTAGCTAGGATCTGCGTCCCTCCAGTCCTAGCTTGCCGGCGTTGCTGTTCGCCGTCGCCCAACCCTCCTTGTGGTCTGCTTCGCCTCCTGCCGTACCTTGTACACCTCAATGCTTCCCCTTTGCTAGATCCGTGCTCGTGAGTTCGGAGGCGGTGCCATCCTCCGACGGCAGCTGCAGCCCCGCCAACTCCCTTCCGACACGGTGGCTCCGACCGACGTTGTCCTCCTCATCTTCATTTCCATACACGGTGGCTATGGGATTGCTCAGCCTCAGGCCAGGGAGAAATCCCTGCTCGGCTTACCGATGCTCGCAGCGGCGGCATCTGCGGATGTCGTTTCCTTCTTGGAGGCATTGTGAAGGCCCTCGGCTGCGCCCCTCTTCGAGCTCAGGGGAAACCCTAGATCTGGTTCCTCAGGACCAGATGGCGACGGCGTCTCAGCGTCGTCCTCCTTCTTGAAGGCGCTATCTTGCTCGCTCGCGGTGTCCCTTGTTTCGGTTCTAGAGATGTTGGTGCTCTTGTTGGTTCTGCATTGCCGTGCTTGGGTTGGGTTTGGTAGGTTTAGCTGTGATGTATCCTCTATTCAGGCCAAGCATCCCTTGTTCCCCTGCTCCGGGCACCATGTTCACGCCTATCTGCGTTCATGTGATGTGTTGTACCCTTAATTGTACTCATTCTTCCTCCTATCAATGAAATGATACGCAAGCTTTGCGTATTCGAGAAAAATTAAATATAGTGAGTGTAAAAAAGTGGTGATAGGAGTTGTGGATTTGTCCCTATGCAACTGACTATGTTACTAGACCGATAATCACTATTGCAATTCTATTTGAGGGAGAGGCATAAGCTAACATACTTTCTCTACTTAGATCATATGCACTTATGATTGGAACTCTAGCAAGCATCCGCAACTACTAAAGATTCATTAAGGTAAAACCCAACCATAGCATTAATGTATCAAGTCCCCTTTATCACATACGCAAAAACACTACTTACTCGGGTCTGTGCTTCTGTCACTCACGCCACCCACCATAAGCAAATCATAAACATATTGCAAACCCTACAGCGGGAATCCCTCATGCTTGCGCGACACGGAGGGCACCATGACAGCACCAATAATAAAACATGCAACTCAAACCAACCATAGCAATTCATCAATCACCGACAGGACAACGAAAATCTACTCAGACATCATAGGATGGCAACACATCATTGGATAATAATATGAAGCATAAAGCACCATGTTCAAGTAGAGGGTACAGCGGGTTGCGGGAGAGTGGACCGCTGAATATAGATGGGGGAAGGTGATGGAGATGTTGGTGAAGATGACGGTGGTGTTGGTGAAGATAGCGGTGATGATGATGGCCCCCGGCGGCGTTCCGGCTCCACCGAAAGCAAGGGGGACAGAGCCCCCCTTCTTCTTCTTCTTCCTTGACCTTCTCCCTAGATGGGAGAAGGGTTTCCCCTCTGGTCCTTGGCTCCCATGGCGTGGGAGGGGCGAGAGCCCCTCCAAGATTGGATCTATCTCTCTGTTTCTGCGTTCTCTGTTTCTTCCCCTTCACCGTTTCCTTTATATCTGAAGATCAGTAACTCCGATTGGGGTGAATCTTTCGCCCAAATTTTTCTCGTAAAATTAGCTTTCATGCACCAAAACAAGAGCGTCAACCACCTTATGGGTGGCCCATGAGAGCCCAGGGCGCGCCTGCCTCCCTGGGGAGCGGCCCCCTGTCTCGTGGCCACCCCGGACACTGTTTCGCGGTTATTTTACTTCCCAAAAATCATAAATATTCCAAAAAAATCTCCGTCCGTTTTTATCCCGTTTGGACTCCGTTTGATATTGGTTTTCTGCGAAACATAAAACATGTAACAGACAGGAACTGGCACTGGGCACTGGATCAATATGTTAGTCCCAAAAATAATATAAAAAGTTGCCAAAAGTGTATGAAATATGAAGAATATTGGCATGGAACAATCAAAAATTATAGATTAGACAGAGACGTATCAGCATCCCCAAACTTAATTCCTGCTCGTCCTCGAGTAGGTAAATGATAAAAAAGATAATTTTTGATGTGGAATGCTACCTAGCATAATCTTGATCATATGTCTAATCATGGCATGAATATTAAGACACGAGTTATTCAAAGCAATAGTCTATCTTTTGACACAAAAACAATAATACTTAGGGCATCCCAACAAACAATCATGTCTTTCAAAACATCAATGCTTCAGAAAGTTATCCCTGCAAAATCATATAGTCTGGTATGCTCCCCTTTTCTTAACACAAGGTACCCCTCATGCCTATCCCGGTGTCAGCCAAGCAATTGCTTCATACTTTAGTATTCTCAAACTTTTTCAACCTTCACGCAATACATGAGCGTGAGCCATGGATATAGCACTATGGGTGGAATAGAATATGATGATGGAGGTTACGTGGAGAAGACAAAAAGGAAGAAAGTCTCACATTGACGCGGCTAATCAACGGGCTATGGAGATGCCCATCAATTGATGTCAATGCGAGGAGTAGGGATTGCCATGCAACGGATGCACTAAGAGCTATAAGTGTATGAAATCTCAACAAAAGAAACTAAGTGGGTGTGCATCCAACTTGCTTGCTCATGAAGACCTAGGGCATTTGAGGAAGCCCATCATTGGAATATACAAGCCGAGTTCTATAATGAAAATTCCCACTAGTATACGAAAGTGACAACATAGGAGACAATCTATATGAACAACATGGTGCTACTTTGAAGCACAAGTGTGGAAAAAGGATAGTAACATCACCCCTTTTCTTTTTCTTTTTTTTTCTTTTTTCCCTTTTTTCTTCTTTTTTTTCTTTTTTCTTTCGGTGGGCTTCTTTGGCCCCCCTTTTTATTTAGGCTTCTTTGGCCTTTCCTTTTTTTTTCTTTTTTTCTCTTTTTTATGGGACAATGCTCTATAATGATGGTCATCACACTTTTATTTACTTACAACCCAATATTACAACTCCATACTAGAACAAAGATATGACTCTATATGAATGCTTCCGGCGGTGTACTGGGATGTGCAATGATCTAGCGTAGCGATGACATGAAAACATCATTCTAGCTATCTTACGATCATGCAAAGCAATATGACAATAAATGCTCAAGTCATGTATATGATGATGATGGAAGTTGCATGGCAATATATCTCGGAATGGCTATGGAAATGCCATGATAGGTAGGTATGGTGGCTGTTTTGAGGAAGATATAATGAGGCTTATGTGTGATAGAGTGTATCGTATCACGGGGTTTGGATGCACCGGCGAAGTTTGCACCAACTCTCGAGGTGAGAAAGGGCAATGCGCGGTACCGAAGAGGCTAGCAATGATGGAAAGGTAAAAGTGCGTATAATCCATGGACTCAACATTAGTCATAAAGAACTCACATACTTATTGCAAAAATTTATTAGCCCTTGAAACAAAGTACTAAACACATGCTCCTAGGGGGGAGATTGGTAGGAGTTAACCATCGCGCGCCCCTGACTTTCACGCAAAGATAAACAATCAAAATACAATGCGCGCCAATTTGGTTACATAGTTAGTAGACCATATGTGCATGCTTTGGGAATCACAAACCTTAACACCAACATCCCTACTGAACACAACCATCTACTAGTACCTGCCACATATTATCATCACTATATCGCAAAACTATTGCAAGGAATCAAACATATCATATTCAGTGATCCACAAGTTTATGTAGGATTTTATGACTAACCATGTGAATGACCAATTCCCGTCATCTCTCTAAATAGATATAAGTGAAGCAAGAGAGTTTAGTTCTTTCTACAAAAGATATGCCCACGCTCTAACAAATATAAGTGAAGCAAAAGAGCATCCTACAAATGGCGGTTTTCTATGTGAAGAGAAACAGGCAATCGAGACTTCAAATGATATAAGTGAAGCACATGAAGCATTCTATAAAGCCATACTCAAAAGATTTAAGTGAAGTGCAATGAGCATTCTATAAATCAACCAAGTACTATCTCATTACCAGCATGGTGCATAAAATAAGAATGTAAACTAAATGCAAAAGACTCTCCAAGACTTGCACATAATGCATAAATGAAACGAATACGAAAACATACCGATACTTGTTGAAGAAAGAGGGGATGCCTTCCGGGGCATCCCCAAGCTTAGATGCTTGAGTCTCCTTGAATATTTACTTGGGGTGCCTCGGGCATCCCCAAGCTTGAGCTCTTGCCTCTCTTCCTTTTCCTCATATCGGGACCTCCTCGTTTAGACACTTCATCCACACAAAACTTCATCAGAAAACTCGGTAAGATCCGTTAGTATAATAAAGCAAATCACCACTCTAAGTACTGTAGAAAACCAATTCATATTTTGTTTTTGCATTGTGTCTACTGTAATATAGCTTTTTCATGGCTTAATCCACTGATATAAATTGATAGATTCATCAAAACAAGCAAACTATGCATCAAAAACAGAATCTGTCAAAAACAGAACAGTCTGTAGCAATCTGAACATCCACCATACTTCTGGTACCCCAAAAATTGTACCAAAATTAGGAAAAATAAAAAAGTTGTATAGCAAGACATTTAAAAATGAATCAGAACCAATTGACGTTCCAGATAAAAATGTAAAATCGCGCACTACAGCCAAAGTTTCTGTCCTGCACCGTACAAACCAAAAAGCATTGTAAACATCCTAAAGGCAAACTTTGGAACATTATTTTTATAATACAATGGAACTGTACAAGGGGATAATTATTTTTGATGAAAAGTTTCTGTAATCAAGATTCACAAAGTTTCCGTGAGCATGAACAAAGTTCAAGGAGCTCCCCCACTTCAACAATGCTTGTCTTTCTCACTTTCACTTTCCTTTTTGAAAAGTTTTTAGGTTCCCCTCTTTATTTTTTTGTTTTTAAACTATATGAAAGCACTCAACGGGAATAAATGACTCTCTAAAACTTCCGGGTTGTCTCCCTGGCAGCGCTTTCTTTAAAGCCATTAAGCTAGGCATATAGTGCTCAAGTAATGAATCCACCCGGATCCCAAGGTATATCAAAGCCAATTTTAATTAACAATGATTTGTAATTTACTAGTGAGCACAAAGTAACATACATCATGCAACAACAAAGTCTAAATCTCTTCATATGCATCGGCATGTCATAAAAGAACAATTCATGCACACATAATAAAGGCCAACGCATAGTATAAGCAGTTTCTTGCAATTTTATCGTATTGGAAACATAGAGAGGTGGAGATATAGTTCCTCTTCATAATACTTGCAAGTAGGAGCAGCAAGCACATGCATATTACATTCATCAAAATCATCATGTGCAATGGTAAAAGGCAACCCAGCAATATAATCCTTAATAAACACAAACTTCTCCGAATAGTGTAGTCGGGAGAATTCAAAAAGATAATAGGACTATCATGGGTGGGTGCAATAGCAACAATTCATGTCTAACATAAGGAACTATAGCAAGTTCATCTCCATAAGCATAATTCATATTGGCATCTTGGCCACAAGCATAGCAAGCATCATCAAAAAGGGATATTTCAAACAAATTCAAGGGATCATAGCAATCATCCTTCGGTAAGTACGAAGGGGAATTAAATAATGTATGAGTTGGATGGTTACTCTCATTAGGAGGTGGGCACGGGTAGCTAATCCGCTCTTCCTCCTTTTGTTCTTCGCTCTCCTCATCATCTTTTTCATCCAATGAGCTCACAGTTTCATCAGTTTCTTCATCCATAGCTTCTTGCAAAATATTAATCTCTTCTTGGACAGCGGAGAATTTCACAATATATGGTTTAACGTAGGCATTAGAAGCATAATTATCATAACAATATTCAAGTATGGCAAAACTTTCAGATTTGTAAAGAGTAGCATCATACTTTTCAATCAAAGAAGGAATTTCAAAAGCACCCTCAAAAGCAACAAATTCTTCAATTTGTTGAACATCATTGTAATTATAAACACCCTTAGCATACGAAGATACGATTCCATTATCAAACTCACATTGGTAGGGAAGGTGTTTCTTAGGGTTTTCAGAATAACAAGTAACATAATATATTTCACATAAATTCCAAGCATAGCATTGCAAATGTTGAATTTGATCCCATAATAGTTTTCCTTTTTCAGATATACGGTGTCGCACATAAAAAGCATGCTCATCTAAAGATTTTCCCTCAACTAAGCTAGTTGGAGTTTTAGCACGAGCACATAGGGATCGAAGATGATCCAAGTAAAAAGCTTCAGTAGTGTGATAAATTTTGAGTGGTTCTTCAACCATTGGATCAGTAGGTACAACTATTTTTTTTGGTATTTTGCGTTTCCTTCCCATAACTAAAGATAGAAAACAACTAAGAACATCAAATAAAAATTACTTAGTGATAAAGCAAACAAGCACACACGAGAATATTCACCCCACGCTATGATTCCCCGGCAACGGTGCCAGAAAAAGGTCTTGATAACCCGCAAGTATACGGGATAGTTGTAGCCTCTTTCGATAAGTAAGAGTGCCGAACCCAACGAGGAGCTAAAGGTAGAACAAATATTCTCTCAAGCCCTATCTGCCACTGATACGACTCTACGCATGCTTAGTGTTCGCTTTACCTAGAACAAGTATGAAACTAGAAGTACTTAGTAGGTGTGAAAGGATAACTTTGCAAGATAATAAAGAATAAGTAAATAAAAAGTAGGGGCTGTTTAGATAAAGATGCAACAAAGTAAATATAGCGAGTGTGGAAAAGTGGTGATAGGAGTTGTGGAATTTTCCCTAAGCAACTGACTACGTTACTAGACCGATAATCACTATTGCAATTCTATTTGAGGGAGAGGCATAAGCTAACATAATTTCTCTACTTAGATCATATGCACTTATGATTGGAACTCTAGCAAGCATCCGCAACTACTAAAGATTCATTAACGTAAAACCCAACCATAGCATTAAAGTATCAAGTCCCCTTTATCCCATACGGAAACAACCTACTTACTCGGGTCTGTGCTTCTGTCACTCACGCCACCCACCATAAGCAAATCATAAACATATTGCAAACCCTACAGCGGGAATCCCTCACGCTTGCGCGACACGGAGGGCAACATACGAGAACACCAATAATAAAACATGCAACTCAAACCAATCATAGCAATTCATCAATCACCGATAGGACAACGAAAATCTACTCAAACATCATAGGATGGCAACACATCATTGGATAATAATATGAAGCATAAAGCACCATGTTCAAGTAGAGGGTACAGCGGGTTGAGGGAGAGTGGACCGCTGAATATAGATGGGGGAAGGTGATGGAGATGTTGGTGAAGATGAGGGCGGTGTTGGTGAAGATCGCGGTGATGATGATGACCCCCAGCGGCGCTCCGGCGCCACCGAAAGCAAGGTGGAGAGAGCCCCCCTTCTTCTTCTTCTTCCATGACCTTCTCCCTAGATGGGAGAAAGGTTTCCCCTCTGGTCCTTGGCTCCCATGGCGTGGGAGGGGCGAGAGCCCCTCCAAGATTGGATCTATCTCTCTGTTTCTGCGTTCTCTGTTTCTTCCCCTTCACCGTTTCCTTTATATCTGGAGATTTGTAACTCCGATTGGGGTGAATCTTTCGCCCAGATATTTCTCGTAAAATTAGCTTTCTTGCGCCAAAAGAAGAGCGTCAACTACCTTACAGGTGGCCCATGAGAGCCCAGGGCACGCCTGCCTCCCTGGGGCGCGACCCCCTGTCTCGTGGCCACCCCGGACACTATTTCGCGTTGATTTTACTTCCCAAAATCATAAATATTCCAAAAAAATCTCCGTCCGTTTTTATCCCGTTTGGACTCCGTTTGATATTGGTTTTCTGCAAAACATAAAACATGCAATAGGCAGGAACTGGCACTGGGCACTGGATCAATATGTTAGTCCCAAAAATAATATAAAAAGTTGCCAAAAGTGTATGAAAGTTGAAGAATATTGGCATGGAACAATCAAAAATTATAGATACGACGGAGACGTATCATAGGACTCCCCCCTTGGCGTGCCCTCCTCCTAGGCCAGCCGCCTCCCCCCTTGCTCCTTTATATACGGGGGAAGGGGGGCACCCCATAGACACAACAATTGATCCTTGAGATCTCTTAGCCGTGTGAGGTGCCCCCCTCCACCATAATCCACCTTGATAATATCGTAGTGGTGCTTAGGCAAAGCCCTGCGTCGGTAGAACATCATCATCGTCACCGCGCCGTCATGCTGACGGAACTCTCTCTCAAAGCTCGGGTGGATCGGAGTTCGAGGGACGTCATCAAGCTGAACGTGTGCTGAACTCGGAGGTGCCGCGTGTTCGGTACTTGATTGGTCGGATCGTGAACATGTACGACTACATCAACCGCATTATGCTAATGCTTATGCTTTCGGTCTACGAGGATACGTGGACAACATTCTCCCCTCTTGTTGCTATGCATCACTATGATTTTGCGTGTGCGTAGGAAAATTTTGAAATTACTACGTTCCCCAACACATATCACTGAAACCCTCAATCAATAGCCAAGAAGCGTCAAATTGGAATCTAGCAGGAGGTCTATGAAGCTGCGACCCATCATCCATAAGAAGAGGAGTATGGTCCGAACCAACAATACATTTGGCGACGAGGGAGGACCTGGGAAATAATGAGTCCCACCTAGAGCAAATAAAAACTCTATCAAGAACCGATCTGATCGGGTTAGCCTGGTGATTAGACCAAATGAAGCGGGCTCCAACCCTAGGTAGCTCGTGGATGGCATTAGAACTAATAAAGTCATTAAACGCATTAGCCAGGGGCCATGAGAAGTTGTTATTATTTTTACCAGAAGGGGAACAAAGGAGATTAAAGTATCCACCGATAACCATCGGTAGATTTCAAGCCTCAATCTTCTGAGAGAGCTCGTCCAGAAATAGAGAAGAAAGCGTGTGATCAGCTGGCCCATATACTACAATGAACTCCCACAACAAATTAAGGGCTTTGTGGCAAACAACTATGCTGGCCCAGAAGATTCCATGATCAAAGGCAACGAAATCAAAAACATCTTTTTTTGAGCCAATGAGGATGCCCCCCGAATGGCCCAACGCAGGTAACACATGCCAATCAAATCTATCCATACCCGCAATAGATGACAGTTCATGAGGAGAGAAAGAAGTCTTGAAAGTTTCCACCATCACTATCAAATCAACATTATTCGCACGAACCAAGTCTTTAATTTGATCCCAGCGCCCCCTAGCACCGAAACCCCTAATGTTCTAGAATAGAGCCCTCATTTATAAGACAATTTTTTAATGCGGAGCCTAGACCTGCTAGGAACCATGTAGGGTTTAGATCGTTTGGGAGGGCCCTTTTTAGTAGTGCTAGGTCGGGGTTGGCCACTACCAACCTCCACCCCCTCACCCAGAACCCGGGTTCCTACAGAAGCAGCAGCCGAAGAGGCAACGGCCTCTTTAGCTTTAGCAGTAGCCGCCTGGGCCAGCTCGTTAGCCCGAATAGTAGAGAGAAGAGCAGCAGGAGAACAAACTTCGGGATCTACCGACTCCCACATCCGACATAATATTTAACAGGAAATCATCAGATAGAGATGGTAGGACTAGCCGGGACATGGAAGAAGAGGGACAAGGGCCATGGTGGTTACCTGAAGGAGGAAGATCCTTAGCAGCAGTCCGCATCTCTGCCCTCTCCATGATGGAACCACCCGCATCAGCAACCCGCCTACCCTTACGGGCCGTGGACAGGGGCGACCGAATTGCAGGAGAAGGAGCCACATGAGAAGCTGGGACAGGGCCGAGCCGAGGTCCTTGTCGAGGCGGCGACAGACGCCAGTCATTGACCGCTTGGAGCCCGAGGAGTTTTTGCTCTTAGCCGAAAACTTGCGCACAAAAGATTTCTTCTTTCTCTTAGACTGGGCTCCCACCTCATCACGAACAGGAGAAATAGGCCGGTCCTCAATCCCAGAGCGAGTGGGTGAGATCGGGCAAACTGGGAGGTTGGAGCAGGCACCGGAGGTGGGAGTGATCGAAATCAGCTAGTTCTTCAGAAGCACATCATCAGCAGGAGGAATCAGGGAGTTAGCCTTGGGGATCGCCGCCGGCTCACGAGGAGCCGTACCAGCAGTGGCCTGGGATTGAAACAACTCACGCTCCGACTCGGCCAGGCCGTCCCATTCAGACTGGGTAAACCTCAGGTTAGAGCCATCACTTAGATTTTGATGACCAGCAGAACCGTCACCCTCCTTGTCATGCTTGTCGGAGGGGTTGGATGGGGGAGGAGGGGGAGGTGGGGGTTGAAAAGCGGCCGCCCCTTCCACCCGAACCCGGAGTCTGACACCACTTGGGGAAGGGAAGACCTCAATAGCTCCATGAACACACAACGGATCCACGCACCAGATCTTAATCCTTGCAGGGCCAACCTTGTCCAAAGACTCAAGATCCACCTCCACAGGTTTCCCAATAAGCACCCCGAACGCCATGAGAAAGGCAGACGAGCGAAGCCCCGCTGGCAGATCATCCACCAACACCCAAACCTAAGAGAAAGGACCAACCGTCCTGCCACTGTAAGAGGCCGACTTGACAGAAACCACCAGCTGGTTGAGGGGGAGGGTAAAGCTCGTGCAAGAAGCAATCATCCGCAGACAATCTTTGGAGGGGAAATAACAGAGAATTTAAAGTCCGAAATCTGATTGACTTGCCAATCCCATCCCCGACATCCCAAATCCGAAGCCCTTCCAGCAGAGTTTGAGGTGAGATCTTTTGGTCTTTCACAGTAACGATAGCAGCATTAGAGAGGGAGGGCGCCACCAACAGGACAGGAAGGTCACTGTCTAGGGCAAAGAAAGTGCATCCCGGGAGCCCCAAACCAAACTGGATGACCGACGGGGGTTTCAGGCGATTCATGCAGTTGACAGTAAGATGCCCATCAGAGCGGCAAATCAGGCAGAACGGAGGGTTGGTACATCTAGACTGAAAGTGTTCGGGCCTGTGGCAGGCGAAGCAGGTGAGCCCAGACGGATTGCTTGGGGTGGAAGAGGTGGGACGAATCTGCGGGAGGGAGACGGGAGGTGGCAGGAGACCGTCACCCACCCCCGACGAGGAGGAGGCACCAGGGAAAGGACCAGTCGGCCGACGCGCCGGCCCCGCAAAGGAACGCAGCGGAGGACGAGGCCCCGCACCCGCACCGGCCGGGCGAGGCGGAGGGGGGATCCGAGCCAAAGTAGATGCACCACGCCCCGCGCCAAGGGCCGACAGAGCACCGGAGGAGGAGATCCCCCCACCAGCCACCGCCGCCGCCTCCCAGGGATCCACCGCCAGAGAGAGGGAGGCCCCAGATCCGGACCCTTGCGGGCTAGATCCAGACGCATGCTCCCGCTCCGAACCTTGAAGCCAATCCGGGCCGGCAGCCCATGCCGCGCGGTCGCGAGCCACCTGCTCACGAGCCGCCTGCTCCGCCTCCAACTTGGAGCGGAGCGAGGCCTCAAGCTCTAGATCTGTAGCAGAACCCGACGGGTCCTCCCGCCGACGCTTGCTACCAGACATCGCCTCGCAAGACGAGCCCCGCGACTTATCCATGGAGAGCACAGAAGCGAAGGAGAGGAGGAGGGAAGGGGGTGGCTAGATCTGACGAGACGGCGGATGGGGAGCCGGTGGCGACGCAGATCTGCAACGGAAGCCGAAAACCCTAATAGAGGGGGGAGGTACCACGGGGGATCCATATATACCCTGACCGCGCCGTGCCCTCCAGGACCTGACGGGCCAAGCGGGCCGAGGGGAGAGGGAGGGGGCCCAAAGCAGAAAGGGGCCGCACTGGGTCCACATGGGGGAGGGGGGGAAATCGACACCAGACGCCAGAGGAGGGGGGTGGGCGGGGGCGACAGGACACACCATAGCTAGACGGCTCAACAGGCCCAACAGACGGGCCAGTCCGCGAGCCACTGGTCAACGGAGAGGAGACCAGATCTAGGGCTAGCGGAGCCAGCGCCGCGGCCCGTCCCGGCGACGCCGGCGCCGGCGCCGGGGAGGCCGAACCAGGGCCGGAGGAGGGAGAGAAGGGGCACGCCACACCCGGAGCGGCACCCAAAATCCCAGGAGAAGGCGAACAGAGGGAGGCCTTACCAGATTTGCGACGGTGACGAGACACCCGAAACCAGCCATCATCAGACGGCAACGACGCCACCGGCCGATCCCGGCCCCCAGGAGCGAACTTGCGGAGGCGAGGAGCGGCGGCAAGGGGCGGGCCCGTCCCGGCCAACACGGCGAGGGGCAGGGAGACGGAGCCCCATCCGACGAGCCGTCCACATCGAGAGCGAGAGCCCAGCGGAGACGACAGAGCCACCGGAGAGCGCCCCTCAACCGAGCGAGCGGGAGAGGAACACCCAGACGCAGGGGGAGGGGGGGGGGGGTCAGGGCCCAGATCGGCGTCGGAGAAGCAGAGGGCGAGGACGGAGGAGCCGGGGGAAGGAAGAGGCGGCGCAGGGAAAGAGGGAGCGAGAGGAGAGAAAGGAGCCGTCCCCATCCTATGCGCGAGTTTTGAAACTTAAGCTACACTACTTGATAAGAGACAGATAAGTAATTGAGTGACGCATAACCCCTACCTTCTAATGCCATTCTTATATTTAAATGTGAAGTTTGATCGTCATGTATACGAATGAGTTAGATCATAAAAATTGCATTCGCATTATCCCAAGATATATGCCAAAAATAAAGGACAGTATAATATATAGTGAAAGTCTATATGTGTAGACACGTATAAGTTCAAAGGTTCAACTGGTTTTTATTTATTTTTCCCTTGATAGCTATGTAACTTCACCCTGTCATATTTTGTAAAGATGTATATTTAAATGTATTGATATATAAACCATCGTTACAGTTTAACAAAGTGGCAACTGGACACAGGTTCCTGCACCCAAACTCACATGCCCTAATTTTAAAACATAATTAAATAAAATAATCAAAAAATTTGGCTTGTTGATACTAAGTTGAATTATGTACTATCACTTTTTTGTGAAAACAAATGTTGCTTTGTACGTCTGCATGAATAAAGCAAGAATAAGGAGGTAAAAATCATTTCGTTTAGTTTGTGAAAAAACTTGTGTATACTTCTTTTTCTACCTTCGCGCATACGAATGCAAGATCTTCTTTTTCACGGAACTTTAAAGCAATCTACATGTGAGAATTGTGAGGAGTTATTTGAAGAGTGGATTTTTAAAAAAAGAAATGTTTTACGGTGAAAAGGGGTGAAAGTGCTCCACCATTCGGCATTATCAATGCATGCTACTCGATCACTCCGTTTCTAGATATAAGTCATTTTAGATATTTCAATACGGACGACATACGGATGTATATAGATGTATTTTAGAGTGTAGATTCACTTATTTTGCTCCGTATGTAGTCCGTATCGGAATCTCCGTATGTAGTCCGTATTGGAATCTCTAAAAAGGCTTATATTTTGGAACGAAGGGAGTAGTTTCTACTCCCTCTTATCACAAGTGTGTATTCTTTGGACATCGACATATAGCCTCCAAGGTAAAACTTTGACCATCAATCTGTAAAGCTAGGAGGTGGTAGATTGTGGCCACAAATTTAGATCAACTTTATTTTTGGTGTTTAATTACAACTTTTTACAATGGTGCTAATAAAGCTAGCAGATGTAAGCATCAAAAAAGTCAGTAAGCTTATCCCAACTAACTATAGGCATGCATGCTTCCACTTTGGTCCTTTGGAACACCAACTTTTCACATGGTATTGTCCATGTTGAGCTCGTGCACTATGACACGGAAGGAAGCTAACTAACATTATACTACATCGTTCCAAAACCTAACACCATGTCCCTCTCACCATGCAAGAAATTAGTGCAACCAAAAAGGTTAATTGCCCACCAAATAGAAGAAGAAAAAGATGACAGGGATACGTTTAGGTCAATGCACGCAATTGGTAAAACTTAGCGGGTGAGTTGCTTAATAACCTACAATTTTAAAGCATGCAAGGGCTTTACAACGTGGGAAATAAACATATGGCCGGCCAATGAGGACGCAACAAGTTACAAATAAAGTACGATACATATGGGCATGCATGTTCCATGATATGGCATGGATGTAGATAGATGCTGTCGTTCATGATCACGCGCCTTTGGCGGTAGAAGGTTCCTAGACTAGAAGCAGGATTATATATATGAGACGGGATCCCGCTTTGGGAGACTACAACAGGGCCCCATTTCGTTTACCTCATTGATTTGGTCCCCTAAAGAGTACCCTAGCCCACATGCATGCATAAGACGATATTCATCAGTTAATCGACCATACCTAACGTGCAAAAGTCATGGGAAGAGGCACGTTAGGTTTTACTACCTCCATCTCAAAATAGCGTACAAAAATAGCTTATATTTTTGCTTAAAAACGGCTTATATTATATTGAGGAGGAGTTAGTAGTTCCTAATGCTTGAGAAATGTTTTTTCATGTGGGTCTATTTACACTTTACATCAATGTTGTCTAAGTCGATGCTACTAGTCGTCTGATCACAAACCTCTCTACCCCGCACAAATCTCAACGCTTACACATCAGATGGCTCAGGTTGTTGAGCTAGACATAATCAACACCTAGCTTGTGGGACTCGAATTAAGTACAAACCTGTTTCAATTTTGCAATGTCCAAATCTGCCATGCTAGCTAGGGAAATCGACGATTGAAACACCAAAAACACGCATGATGTACATGGAATACGTTACCCACTCATCTTTAGCTATAGCTTAGCACTAGCAACATGGGCAGCGTGGCCGGTGGTTACACCTGATGATCAGTCAACAACTTTGCTCCTGTTATCAACTGAAAATCGTGATGCTTGCATGTAGCTAGCATGCCTTACAAGACACTCCACCCCTCTCTCTTTTCTCTTCCTGAAAGTAACACGCCATATGCATCATCCATTTATTCCCTAGCTAGTTTATTTATTTTCTTCCGTTCGATTCTTCTAGCTATATATATAGCTAGCTAATTATCTGTCCCGCAGCACGTACGTGCCCGGCTTTGCTTGAGGACGTACGATGACGTCCGGCTGCCTCTTAATTCCCCATTGATTGGCATGGTTAGCAGTCATGTGCCGGCCCATTAGTTGCGAGCTAATCATAGGGGGGCAGCGCCTACTTGTTAATGCACTTATACTTAGAGAGAAAGGAAAAACCAGCAATTGTTCAGCTAATTGTCTATTATGTCCGGGACTCGTTGGACAATTGTGGGTGGCGTCGTGGTCGTGGAGCCATCGCAAGCTGTAGCCAGCATGAGACCTGCCCGCCCACCCGCCCGTTATCTTGGAGGAGGTTTTAAGGATTAACTTGAATGCATACTCTGATGTCTACGGCCGGCAGCCGAGAGTTGTATGATGGAGGCGTTTACTGTGGCATCCACTGGCTTGGGTAGCTAGCAAACAGTGTGGAGTTCGATCGAGGGTTCCTCTCGTTAGGCCAACAGTGCCTGTCATTATGGCCTGTTAACATTACCGTATGCATATACTAATCGGCCGATCGACGCGCTCAGATTTCTACGGCAACATCGCGCAACAGTAGACGTCGTCTAGAAGTTTTCACCCTGCCGCTGCCGGCATGATGTAGTCTTGCTGAAAATGCTGTCGACCGATGCATGGAATCCGATCCCACCATAATCCCGAATATTTGTCGTTGTGAGAGGATCGACTGGGCCCGGCAGGCGGGCCGCGAATCCAGCGCGGCTGGTGGGCGGAGACGATTGAGCAGGAGGCCGGGCCACGTGCATGCCGCCGCCGCGCGCGTACGGCGCTGGCCCCATAGGATAGGAGACGGCGCGTACAGTGGCTAGCGATTTGCGGTGGGAGCGCACATGCGGCTGACAATTAACAGCGCTGGCCGGCGCGGCGGCGAGGGAGTGGTTCAACGGCGGCGACTCGGGGTTAGAAAGCCGGCCAACCGGACGGCCGGCGAATTAAGCGGCCAGCAAGAAAGTGATGTACCAGTGGCCGGCGCGCGCACGGCAGGTGATTTTGCACCGAACCATCTCTCTCACCTGTACTTCATCTGCATGTGCAGAGCGCTCGCGCGGCATCACAGGAAGCAAGGGAGGGTGCGGCGCAGCGCGCGCTACAAGCGACGGTGCGCACGCACTTGCGCGGCATGAGACGCCACGTAGCTGCATTGCATGTTTGTGGGCATGCGGCTGTCCAATTACCATGGATGTGATCTAGGTGCGGGGACCAAGCTGGGGTCGATGAGATGAACTCACTAAGGAGTAGCCAACAACGTGGAACATTTTGAGTACGTTCTAGGAGTATGTTTCTAAGGCCGCTTTTGCTTTAGCCAACTGTATGTACTCGCAAAGAAAGCCAATTCAGACATCTAAAGAAAAAGGTAGCCGAGGATAGAATTGGGAATCAAGCTTTGTGCTGCTGCATAATGCCATTGTTTCGATGTAAAGTACAGCTTTGATTTTCTGGGGAAGGAGAACCAGCACGCATTGTCCACATAGATAGGAGCCGGCTTCGGCACCACGCGAGACACCCACTACTCTCTTTTCTTTGTTTTTTTTGCCAGAGAAATTTTCGATCTCACTAAAAAAATACACTTCCGTGATGATACGTGTTTGTCACAATATGTCATTTTTTTATCATGCATGTACATTTATGACGATTTTATGATAGAATCAAGATAATCATACATGTGTTGTCGTAGAAGTGTTCCATGACATTACCAAAATTATCATCACGGAAGTGTCCACTTCCATGACGATAAATCGCGCGTCACAGAAGTGCTTTCGTCAAGGATGACCGACACGTGGCATCCACCGTAACGGAACACCGTTAAGCTATCGGGTCCGGTTTTGGATCCGATAACCCGTTAACAGCCGCAATCAATGGAGATTTTTCACGTGTAAAATTATCATTGGCTTGAGAAAACACGTGTCAGCTCATCGTTGGGCAGATGTCGTCCATTCATTGGACCCAATGCGCCTATGATACGTCGACACGTGACACAACCCAACAGAAGCCCATTCATGTGAAAAGGCCGGCCCGTTTGACTTGGTCAAAAGGTGGCGGGCCGGCCCACGGAAAGCCTGTTAACGGCCTGTTCACATATAGCCCATTTACAGCCCGCTAACCCAGGGCCCGTTACGAGCTCTCCGAATTAGGCCCAGTAGTATCATCTGGGCCGTCCAATATGATTCCAGCCCGTTTTAACTTCCGGCCCATGTATAGCCCATGACGTCTTTCGGCCCGTAAGAGGCCCTTTGTAACTCTTGACCCATTAACGGTCCGTGGTGAAACTGGCCCGTAATGAACAGCGTATCACTTTATACCCATTAACGGCCCATTATTCCATTGGGCCGTTTCCAGCCCATGTTATCTTTCGGCCTTCCTAGGGCCCATTTATTCTTGGGCTCATTTCCAGCATTCGGTTACTTACGACCCGTTATTGTCATTTTCTGCTTGTGGACCAAATTCAGCCTGTGGTTACAGTCGGCCCGTTTGTGGTCCGTTAATACGTTGGACCGTTTTCATGTCAAAAAAACCCGTTGGGCTGTTTTCATAGAGTTATCAAATATGGCCTATTAACAGCCCATTATGGTTCACGAATAGTATGACCCCGTAGAAGGCCCATGGAATGTACGGCCCGTAAAAGGCCCATGGATCGTACGGCCCGTAGAAGGCCCATGGATCGTATGACCCGTAGAAGGCCCATGGATCCTACGGCCCGTATAGAAGGCCAATGGATCCTACGGCCCGTAGAAGGCCCATGGATCATACAACCCGCAGGAGGCCCATGGTTACAACAGTTCGTGTGTTGCCATGATTATTTTGGCCTAGTTTCAAAAATAGATTATTGTGGCCACTACAAAATCACAGAAAAAGAACTGCAGTGACTACAAGCAAACAACTAAACAAGACAATAAGGAAATAAATAAGCAAGCAATTAACGCTAGCCTATTACCGCTATTCCACATATTACATCCATTGGGCATCAAAGTTCACCACCAGTGCAAATATAGGGAACAAAGCAGCATATTACATACACTGTCCGTCAAAATTAGCCACCAGTGCAAATAAACGCGACCGCAAAACCAGAGCATAACTGAAACAACTTCAGAAGAGCGAAAGAAACGTTATCCTGGGTACCATGCTGGCAATAAGCTTAGCAAGCTTATTAGCTTTGTCCTGTTTGGCGTTAAAATCCTTCAACGCTTGCTGTTGCACCAGAAAGTATGCATCTGAATGCTCCAGGGACTTCCGCAGTCCTTCCGCTTCTTGTCGCAGCACAACTAATCGATGTCTTTCAGCTTATAGTTGAGACTCAAGAAACCGAACTGATTCAAACAGTGAGTTTGAATAGCTTGTGCAAGCGGTGGTAGTGGCCAGTAACTCGAACACTAAACCAAGAAAGGACTTTGGGGCTTGTCTCACTGTCTTCAAGATAGTCGTCCTTATTTGTTTTATCAGCTTTGTTGGAGACCAACAAGGATGTGTCACTATTCTGAACCTTATCTGCATTACTTCCTTTACCATTGCTTAATAAGGCATTCTTCCCCAATATTCAACATTCTAAAAGAAGAAACAAGCAGACACATAACAGGTTTATCATTTCTAGTATATGAAACTCATTTCGGTGAACCAGCTCATTAGTAAGGTGGACAGGATTAAACTACCAAGTCTTCTATTGCCAAGTACTAGTACATAATAAAAGAATCAAACAAACATATATCTATGTCCTATGGTCAGTGCATTGTCTTGCCAAATCAAAATAGAGACACGGTTTAAATCATATCAGTTCAAGACAAAGCAGCAGCGAGAGAATACAAAGCGTTGGAAACTACATGGCACAACAAGATTTTAGATGGGTACCACGGGTCTAAATGTACAACAACACTATTGGCTCTGTTGTGATGCTAGTAATGTGCATGATATGAGAAGTCAACTGTATACACAATTGAAATTGAAATCAACATAGCTATTGATAAGAGCAAACATGTTAAAGAAACATGCGTGAACATACCTACTGTGCCATTGGAGTTTCGATTGGATCCTTCAATTTAAAAATAAGTTTGTATAAGTAAATACAGTAATACAAGAGCAAAGCAGTATGCATGATAGCAACCATAGTTAAAAAAGGCGCGCCTAAGCGAGCGCTTAAGCGCGCCTAGGCTCTAGGCGTTGGCAAAACACATTGCGCATAACTACGCTTAATCTATGCATAACTTCACATAAGCATGCACTTTGGTCAGTAAAGCGCAAGGCGGTGGCAAAACGCACAATTAACGCCTAGCGCTTTTTGAACTATGATAGCAATGGAATCTTAAATTAGAACAATTGTTCTTCAGGTTTAGGCACTTGTTCTACATGAACAGAGTACAGTAAGACGCAAGAATATAGTACTTCAAAATAGAAAATGAGCTCATAGACCTTACCACATTCTTGGTTCGGGACCAGTACAGAACAAGGCATTCCCAGTCATCGTCCAGTAAATGTGTCTCAGGAGAACGTAAGGGAATTTGATGAGTTTCTTTGCCGGTGAAGTATGTTTTCTTCAGGTAATTCCGATACTACCACCAAGCATTCTTGAAGATAGCAAAGGTATTAGCACAAGTTACCTCATCGTGAGTTTCCAAATCGGTCCTTCTCTATAGAGAAGAATGGGAAAATTTGTTGTATTATAACCATCATGGAGGTAGGATGTATCGAACAAAGCAAAATAATTGCCATGAATAATATTACTTACACATAACTCCTGGACAAACTCCTGCAACTGGCATTTTCCTTCATCTTCAGTATAATATTTCCAAGATGGGAAGATACGCACATACGATTAATCAACATCAAATACGATAGATGCTAAACTACGACTAGCTGGTTGTGCTTCCTCCACAGGAATATACGTACTAACTAGTGGAGTTGGGTTCGCCGTGGTAGTACTGGTCCTTTGGGCACTGTAGCTGCCTTACTAACTGCTCTTGTTTGGGAGCTCTGTGGTGGAGATGGTGCTATGTCAACAGGAACTGTTACTATCTGCTGGGGTTGGGTTAGATTGGGTGAAGCTGGTTCTCTATCCATCACAGTAGGGGTATAATCTGCGAGAGTTTGGGTTATGTGTGGTAGGGCTGGTTCTTGTGCATGTACAACCGGGGTGCTATCTCCACCAAGAGGTAGCACTATTTTATTTGAAGACCGTGTTTTTAGTCCGCTAGATACTGGCATCACCCGCTCCAATTCAAATGGCTGATAAACAAGAAACATAGTTAAATGTACAGACATTGTATGAGAGACAGATGCAATAGATAGTGTGGAAAAAAGAGGGCATGAAATAGTTGACATGTATATTGTTTAACTAAAACGGATAGCATGACATAATTTCACATATATGATGTCTATCTAAACTGGATAGCATAGCATAACATAATTCAAAGATATGATGAATAACTAAATAGGATCGCATGACATAATTCACCTACATGTTATCTAAGTAATCAGGATCGCATCATTTAAGTCACATATGTGATTTATATGCTAAACAGAGGGCATTCGATATGATGTGTGAACTAAAAACATGGTGTTGAATATTGTGTATATGATGTCTAAACTATGGAATGGAAGACACCATATGCATGATATGAGCAGTATAACCGTCCCAAGTTAGAGCATACACCTCGGTGGGGGAATATGACTGATCATCTGTCTCTGAATCCATCTCTGAGGAGCTATCGTGACCCAACAAGAGATCTAGTTCAACAGGTAGCACTGTGTGCTCTGAAGGCCTTGTTTTTGCTCCAGATTTTTCCATCTCCCACCCAAATGGCTGATTCACAGGAAAAGTAGTTTAATGTACAAACATTGTCGACAAATGAAAATGTAATGAAGAAAAGGATGGGCAAGATAGAATTCAAATATATGATGCCTGGTTAAACAGGATGGCATTGCACATTTCACATATATTATGGCTAGTTAAAAGACATGAGACTGTATAATTCCCATATATGATATAGAAACTAAACAGGTGGCATTACAGAACATGTCTAAACTAAGCATATGACATATATGATGTCAAAAGTAGGCACTGCAAGGCAACATATGCATGATATGACTAACATCATCATGCCAAGGTAGAGCAAACACCTTGTGGGGTAAATAGGAGTGGTCAGCGGCATCCAAATCCACCTCAGAACAGATATCTTCCTCTGGATTACAATCTGGAGAGGGGTGGGGAGTGTTTTCCATTGAACCCATCATGGAGCGATGTCTGCATGACATTGTATTGCCGCGCAAAACTCTTCTATTTTTCTCTACATGTTCAGCATGACTGTGTACAATATCTGACATGCATACGAAAAAATATGGTGAGATTATGTAAGTAGAGCATGCATAAATTTAGAGTGATGGTAATAACCAGTGAATGGATCCAAAAATAATGATAGCAGGCTCATGATTGCTTTAATTTAATAAAAAGACAAATGATGATTTCTTTACTATTTGTTTCCCACCCAAGATGAACAACATAGGCATACCCTAGGTGAACCAGATATTAGACAGACATACTATTCATTGCACCCCCTGAGCATTTGTAAACACATGATTTCTGTCAACTTGGGTGTTTGGTTTAAAGGAGTTGGAAGAGCACAGGAATGCAATGAAACATGGCCAAAATAAAGTGAAACCATATGAAAACGTCTACAGTTAGAATGTTATTCTTCTACTAATGCACTTGGTCTTGTTTTCATGCATAGAATTTTGAAAAGTAGGTCCAGGTGGATGTTTTGCTTCATTCCTTTCAACAAAATGCATGAATAATTGAATAGTAGAGTGCCATTGGAAAATTCCCTATTGCTATGTTTTTCCGTTGAACCAGAATAGCCCTAATGGGTCGACATGAATGTATAGTAATAAATGATGCAACAAGTGTATAACCTCTTTGCCGTAGCCATGTCGATCTCAGCATCATTGGGTTTGGAGCTGAAGCAGTTGAGGTAGAGGTGGCTGACGGAGGTGTGGAGAAAGATCTGAGGAATCTATAGACAATGTCAAGGGCACTGCTCTGTTGTGATGGATCATTCCATCGTTGGAGCAGCTCCGGTGAGTCGTAAGACGTCAAGGCTGAAGCAGCACAAGATAGACATCGTCAATCTCCAATAGATGATGTAAAATATATGTAAAATTTACATCACCAAAAACCACCTGACTACAACAGATGAGGTAAAAACTGTTGACTCTCAACTTAACTGTCGAAACTGAAATTTATGGTGGAATCTGAATGTTACTTTTGAAACTGAACACAATGGTAGCAGAGAGGCACTTGACATGTAGTTTAGGGAGCGCTTGCAGTTCATCTTCAACCTGCACCCCCTAAGCCGCCAGCCACCACCAGTCGAACCGCTGGCCCTAGTGCCGCCTCGCCGCCCCTAAGCAACTCCCCACCACCGGTCCGCCGCCACCCCGGCCAGCCCTCTAGCCCCCCCCGCCCCCACCCTGAACCCTAAGATAGATCATCGGGTACATCTCCGGCGAGCCCCCGTCCCTGCTGCGGGTGGTTCTTCCTTAACTCCGGTGAGCCCCCCACCCCCTGAAAATCGACTGACCCAAAAGTCGATTCAGTCGACTAAAGTGTAGCTAAATCGGAGCAGAGCAGCAGCAGCAGCAGCGCGAGCGAGCGAGCGAGAGCTGGAGCAGCAACAACTGGGCGAGTGCACGATCGAGCGAGAGCCGGAGCAGCAGCAGCAGATCCGGCTGGTATGGCCGCCACCGCCAAAGGGGCCTCGCACTGGGGGAGAGCTGCCATGGAGATGTCGCCCGCGGCGCCGGCTTCAAGGTAGCTGCTCCATGGGGGTGCGGGATGGAGCATCATCGGCGCCGGGAGGTCGAGTTAAGGAGAAGGTGCGATGCGATGAGTGTACAACCTCTTTGGTGGCGCCGAGTAGGCCTCGGCTTTGTCCGAGGAGTCGGTGAGGATGTTGCGGTTCTGGTGGAGCAGGTTAAGGCGGCGCTGTGGGGATGGAGCAGCCGTGATAGACGAGGCGATCGTCGGAGCAGCTCCTTGGAGGTGGAGGACGATGAGATGGACGACAGATCCTCATCTAGGGAGGTGGACGAGGGACGTCGAGCTGTTACGGTGGACGACGTCCTCGGGGAAGAGGCTCCGACTGGGCAGCAGTGAGGTGGCGGACGGAGGAGGGTGGGGATTCGCGGCTGGAGCGGAGAGGTTATGGCGGCCTGGGATTTCGAATGGCGAAAAGGAGGTGATGGGAGGGTGTGAACCATGACTTAGGGACGCGCTTGTCCAAAATGTAGGGTGTGTTACAAAAGTACCCCCCACCGATTTGAATTAGCGGCCCTTTCGGCTCAGGGTTAGAAGGGGGATTTCGCGTGTCGGGATTTGGCAGCTGGAGGGAGTTTTCGCACGCGTTGTAATTTTGGGATAGCAAGGCGCGGGTTGTGAACGCGCTAGTTTTGGGAGCACGATATCTGAATTTTTGGATATAACAAGGTGCGGGTTGAAATTTAGGGACAAGCCTAACATGTAATATTGTACTTGTACGTACCAAATCAATTCACACTTCCCTCAACAAAAAAAACGAAAAAAAATAAAACTATTCACGCCACACAAAGATAGAATTTTGCCCCGTTTTACTATACAAATGCTATTCAAAGCTACCCCTTCCTTCCATCTAAATAGGGCCTAATGTGTTTTTGGATGCTAACTTTGACCAAATATTAGATCAATAATATATCACATGCAACTTACACAAAGCACACCATTAAATTCGTGTGTGAAAGGATCTTTCAATGATATAATTTTCACATTGTGCATGTCATGTACTATTAATCTTGTTAATAGTCAAAGGCGGTCTTAAAAAACGCATTACTCCCTATATAGATGGAAGGAGGGAGTATGAATCCATGTTATGTCCAATTAATTTTTTTCGCTTGCTGTATAATGCATGTAACCTACTCATACCAACATTTTAGTGCATTCCAAATGTCTATACTACCGCTGCAATTCGAGCTGGATTTGAATTCGTTTATCTATTTCAATAAGAACCTACAATCATGATTGTTGCCAACTTCAACCATCATTCATGTATTACCTTAATAACACACCACATGATTACTATAGAGATAGATATGAACCATGTGTACTACATGAACTCGAATTCTATTTTTTGAATACACTTGATGTTGATTCCAAATAATAGTACATTTGATGTACTAACACTACTAGGGTAAATCTTATACACAGAATCTTACCAGCAACGCTCTTCAAAATGCCACGCTACTGCTATTTAGCAGCAGCGCGTGCCAGAAAAAGCGCTGCTGAAAGAAAAATAGCAGTACCGCATCCCCTCTAAACCGCGCTACTGCTCTCACTACTAGAAAAACCCCTACTAATGGCGCACCTAATTTGGCCATTAATGGCGCATCAGTGGTGCGCCATTACTAGCACGCCATTAGTAATTTTTACTAATGGCGCACCACTGGTGCGCCATTAGTATCTGGTATACTAATGGCGCACCACTGGTGCGCCATTAGTATAGGCCAGGGTGCGCCATTAGTATGCCTCCCAGGGGCCATGTATACCCAGGTGCTTTGGCATACTAATGGCGCACTACAACGGGATGCGCCATTAGTGACCGCGGCATACTAATGGCGCACTGTCCAGTGATGCGCCATTAGTATGCTTTGTCATACTAATGGCGCACTGTCATGTGATGCGCCATTAGTATGAATATTAGGTTTTTTTATTTTTTATTTTCTGTTTTTTGCACAGGTTACAAAATGTATAATTTGACAAAATATAGACAGCACACATCAACAACAGATTCATCGAATACAATAGAAGATTAGTCTTTGAATACAATTCATCATATTAGTCTCCGAATACAATTCATCATATTAGTCTCCGAATTGAAAAGACCGAACAAAGATAGAACATTATATTACAAGTCTCGAGACCGCGAGTAGCGAGTTTGTCTTCACATTACAAGTCGATATCGATCATCTAAACTACCATCACATAGAAGAGAGCTGCGGTCATCACGATGAGCATCATCACGATGAAACTCGTCTTCATCCGGTTCCTCCAACGCTCCCTCCCCTCTCCCGCTAGATAGAGGGCGTATCTAGATTCGGCCTCGGCCCTAGTGGTGTACCCTTTGTAACTGTTACCGCTGAATCGGTGAACCTGTCTCCGACACTCCTCCTAGTCATCGTAGACTCCGGGAACCTTACCCTTGTACACGACATACGTCGGCATCGCTATGCACTAGCCAAACGAAACGTTAGTACCAATTCACAGACAATACATAAGCAATATATAAGTATGCAACAGAACGATCGGAAGAGAAAAGCAAGACATTAATAGCATCGATTACATCTAAGTTGAACGACTCTCGAAACCAAAGAGACATACTACAAGTTCATTAAAGTTTAATTGCAACATGAGCCAATCGATGTTTCAGAACTAGACACAACATCACTGCTTTCGACTCGACTCAAGGGACCGAAGCGTGGATGAAGCCGCCGTCTATCGTGGGAGTCATGAAATAATGGTCGTTGTCAGCCTGCATTTGTAGCATTGTGTCGATGTCACTGTTGGACGGTTGATTGTTGAGGTAGAACTGCCCCGAGGTACGAAGGACATCTTGATGGATGATTTCCGCAAACTCCGACTGGATGCGAAAGAATTCTTGTCGGAGGTCCGCGTCCTGGATTGCCGACATGCTCTTTGCCCAATCTTTGAGTTTACTCGGTAGCAGAAGTTGATGATGGTCCCGTACGATCGCCCGCATGTGATGGATGGTGTAGTAGGCACCCTTCTGACCGCCAGGCGGCTGCTTGACGCAGCAGAACGTCGTATTGTGGGAGAACACATGCTTGCTGTACTTACGAATAGGCTTGGTGAAGGTGCCTCCAGATTTGGCGTAGCCGGGGAGAACATCATCAAGAACCTTCTTGACATTTGTGTAGTCTACGTTCGACTGACGGTCCGGGTCAAAATACGTGGCCATGGAATATTTGGGGCTTAGGAGGATGAGCGTGCAACGTGTGTCACTGCAGAAAACACGGAATGTTAAAAGAAAAACGATCGAAATGTAAGAATTCATATGTTACGGGCCGGTTGAGGGGAGGACTTACTCAGGAAAGTAAGGCACGAGGAAGTTATCCTTATCTTGGTTTGGCAGAATGACGCCTTCGAGGTAAGAACTCGCGACTTGCCGGTCCCCAGCGCTGCCCAAGATCTTGGCACGCATGTAGAAGGGGTCGACTATCACGATGTCCGGGGTCTTGTCGCGAATGATCCGCATCTCCATACTCAGTGAAAATAGCCGAACGAAGGTGTAGTGCAGCGAATGAAGGTTCAACATAGCGTGGATGTCATCAAAACACAGGACGATCGTACGCCCGATGGAGTTATCCACAAAGCCCTTTCCCTCTGGCACCTTGGCCGCGAAAACCGGGTATGCCACATCCTTCTCTCTGAGACGCCGCTTCTCCAAAGAAAGAACACTGTCATGCAGACTCCGCATAGCACCGGTTGCAGCATTGAGCATATTTGTCGGTAGCATCGCCCTACCCGCCACATGCACCCTCCTCGAGATATCCTGCGGTGAAGGTGGCCCGTCCTGAGCACGGATCGTACTCGGTGCCGGCTGGCTCGCACCCTTCTTAGTCTTTCTTTTGCGTGCCTTCTTCGTCTCCTGTAATGGGACCGAATTCTGCTCACAGACCGCCTTCTTGAGTGTGTTGGGGCTGATAATATTTCGCACCTCGCCTATCTGAGGCTCGGTGAAGTCGGCAGCTAGAGGCGTCTCCTGAGAGCTGAACGCCAGACGGCGCCTGTTGCAACTTGGCTTCTCCGCGGTACCAGCTAGATCGCACACGTCTTTTGTTGGGTTTGGTTCTTGAGAAGGAGGCCCCATGAAGTCGCCATCGTACCCATGATCAGCAAAGTACTGATCGACGTTGCCAAATGTATCATCGTCGTCGTCGTCGTCATTCTGATCCTGTGCCATATGCATGTTTGGATCCAGTGGCATAGGGATGTCCGGCACCGTTGCGGCGGTCTTGCCATGGGGCCGACTTGGCGCCGGCACGACTGGCGGTGTTGTCTTTGGGGTGGTGTCCCCCACCCCCAAATGAATCTGGCTCTTCGGCCAAAGCAGGGGCCAGCTCAGGCAGGCACTGAGGGTCATCACGTCATCATCGTCGGCCCCGACGGGTCGAATCGGAGGTAACAAGTCGTCGCAGCCTGGCAGCACCCGAACCAGTTGAACCCTAAACAAGTTCGGTGGCATCTGGGTACCATGGAACAAGGGGTTGCCCGGTTGAACGATTTTGCCCTTGGCGACATCGACCAACTAGTTGTTCACGAAGTGGAGGAGAGTGCACGGAACGTCGGCGGCGCCCTGCGAAAACATGTAGGGCGTCAGGGATGCCCAGTCAAAGGCAAGGAGATGAAGTCCTCGGCCGAGAGAGGCTTAATTAGTTACCGTGATGATGGTGTCGAGCTCGGCTAATGTCGACGCACCGCCAACGGCGGGCGTGCAGTTGACGGAGGGGTCGCTTGCTGCAGAGGTGCCGGCCGGCGTACACCCGGGTGCATTAAGCTCCCGTGCCGGCGTCGGAGACACCAATGCCGCCTCCGCCGGAGGCACCAATGGCCCCGCCATCGCATTATGCGAGTTGCTGGCCGTGAAGCTAGGAATCGGGGGCGGCCCCTGTTGGCCGCCCGCAAGCCACGCACTCAACCCCGAGATCAAGGTAGGCACAATGGTGGTGATCGTCGCTCCGAGTCGTTGTTCCACTTGCTCTTGGACAATCTCCGGAATCCGCACCACCTGTGCCTTGAGTTCTTGAACCTCTCGCGCCCGGCTTTCCGAGCTGGTCTTTTTCTCCTTCCGCACACCAGCGGTATAGTATGACCCCCATTTTGTCGACAAGCCTTTGCCGGCCACACGACCAGCTGACGTCGGCTTACTGAGCTTATCCTTCTTCTTCATTACATTCAACGCCCTATTTAGAGTGGTGTCCCAAGGGTTGCTCTTAGTCGACCCCGCGCTACTGCTTTCAGTCGCCTGCGGAAGGAATGTGAACCATTTAGAAATTTGGCTTCATTAATTAGAATGCAACCATATGGAGCTAATTACGCGGGGGTGTATTCCTTACCAGAACAAGCTCAAGCTGCCTGGTCTTCGGATCCGTGGTAAGCTCCTTTGTTTTCGGGTCCTTCTTGTACCGGGCCCTGACAAAGTTCCTGGTCTGCTTGTCACCGTATTTATCGAAGAGGGGCGGTAGGCCTTGCTCGGCACGGTCCGCCTCCTCCTTGTCCCATATAGGCTCCGCCACTCTGTAACCGCCGAGACCGAGTGTGTGTTCCCCTATGTTCAGATCCCACATTTGTTTCCCCCACTCCCTTGATTGGGAGTTTGCGGTGCTCGAGCAATTGATCTTGAAGTCGTTGTAGTCATCTTCGGTGATCGAAGGATTTTTCTCCTTGATCTTCTGATATCTCTCACCTTTCTCGATCATTTTCTTCACATTGCTTTTCCAAGTAGACAGGGCCTTGCTCATCTTCGTGAGGGCAGCATTGTTCACTTTATTCCCTTTGAGGCTTGTGTTTGCAAATTCAGCGGGGAACTTGTATCGTTCGTGCAGCTTCGTGAAGAGGAGGTGGCGCAAATTCCCTCGGTCAGGATGCCTCAGGTTCTCGGTGTTGATCGAGACGGTGCTCCGGACAATGCACCCGAGCTGAAGCGAGTACCCCTTGACTATTCGTTTGGGAGCCGTTGGATTCCCGTTGGAGTCCACTTCAGTAACTTCCTCCTTGAGGGTGAGGAGCACGATCGGGCGCCGGTCCTTCCGTTGCCTCTTCGGTTGGCTGCCATCTGTGCGGGCGCCGCCATCATCAGTGGTGGCATCCTCAGCGGCACCATCAGTGGTGGCATCAGTGTGGTCATCCTCGGCGGCACCATCAGTGGTCTCAGGATCGGTGGGGAAGGCGGCGGCCTCATACAAGTGAGGTTGTTCCTCCATCTCCTGGGACAGCTCCCAGAATGCCTTGCCGCCCGAACCCCTCGCCTCATTGTTGTGGGCCATGTTTCTCTCTAAATAGAAACAAAGTTTGGTCAAAAAGTTGGTTATTGTCAAGGAACAAGATCATGGTCTCATCATTTAGGGTTTGTCGACACCGAGGCATCCTAAAATCTAAGCCTTTATCATTGAGGGTTTTTCGACGCCGAGGCACCCTAAAAGCCTAAGCTTTCATCATTTCGGTTTTTATCGACACCGAGGCACCCTAAAAGCCATGCATTAGTCACAAGTACGCCGGGGCACTTGATCCTACTTAATTAACTACTACGATACCCCGACCCATGCATTAGTCACAAGTACCCCATATGTCCTATTTTTAGCAAAGTCATGCTAAAATTCACGGAAAATTTCAGCATGACCTTTGCTGAAAATAGGACATATGGAGTACCCGAATTTGCCGGAACGGAAGTTAATCGACATTCCGGCAAACTCAAGGGCCTCTCGGGGTACCTGCAAAATCATTATCCCAGGTGGACATGGATGCAATGTCACATGTCACATGGATCCCACACCCACAGGAGCTCTGCTAACAAATGTGCTCTGCTTCAACACAAATGTGCTCTGCTTCAACACATTGGAAACTGAGTTCTGACTGCTACAAATTCAGTTTTCAAATACCAGCAATTAGGAGCCTATATGGTACCATTTTGTTATCCTAGCAAGAACAGCATGAGCCAAACAAGTAAATGGAAAACATGTTTCCTCAACAAGCAAAAAGGGAAAATGCAAATTATGGCACATAGATGTTGATCCACTGACATTCATAAATTTCAGAAGAGAAAACAGCAGGCATTGCCCATGCAGTATTTACTGCTAACCTGGGAGAAGAGGTTCTTATTTTCACTCCCAACAACAAACAGGAAAACGTCTACATCGATGCACTCGGACGAAGAAAGTGCAGCATACATATAGTTCATAACAGAGTGCACTATGTTATGCTATGAAAACCTATTCAGTTATGCTATCCCTCAAGTTATGCTATGAAAACATATTCAGTTTTTGAGACACCAACAATTAAGAACCTACAGACAAGTATTAAGAGAGCAGCTACACTAGGATTAAAGAAATTGACTCCTAACTACTACCCAGTTCAGCGTTGAGACTCCACCAATTAAGGTCCTACATAGTAATAGACCATCTAAAATAGCATTCCACTACTACCCACTACAAGCAGTATGTGCTAAACTAGCATGTCACTACTACAGACTAGATTGGAAACTGGGTCCTAGCAGCTACATATTCAGTTTGCAACATAACCAATCAAGACCCTACAAGGTGCCACTTGTTCATCCTACCAAGAAGAGCAGCATCTAGAAAAGCCCCATATTTCATGCACTCTGCTTCTACACAAATGTGCTCTGCTCCTAGCTAGTTTCAGTTCAGATCTGATTACTCTTTGCTCTTATCCTGGTTTAGATCTTGTGGTGTTCGTATATGCAATTGCAGACCAAAACAAAACTACAATTAACAGCCCCTGTTTTATTGCATGTAAATAATCGCAGAACAAATGAAGACCAGAGACACGGGCATCACATTTGAGAGGGAGAAGCTCACCTGAGAGGATCCTCCCTCGATTCGGGCCGCCGCTGCTGCCTGTCTCCTTCGCGGACGGGATGAGCTGGGGTCGAGCGGACGGCAGCGCGGCGAGGAGAAGGCTGGGCGGGACGGGGCCCCGCAGAAGGATGGTGTCGGGGCGGCGTCGAGGGCGGCGGGGCGACGGTGGTGTCGGGGCGGCGTCGAGGGCGGCGGGGCGACGGTGGTGTCGGGGCGGCGGGGCGACGGTGGCGTCGGGGCGGCGTCGAGGGCGGCGGGGCGACGGTGGTGTCGGGGGGGGGGGGGGGGGGGCTGGGGCGGCGGGGCGACGGTGGCGTCGAGGGCGGCGGGGCGACGGTGGTGTCGGGGCGGGGCGACGGTGGCGTCGAGGGCGGCGGGGCGACGGTGGTGTCGGGGCGGGGCGACGGTGGCGTCGGGAGAGGAGATCGGGGAAGGGATCGCGGGCAAGGGCGAGGGAGAGAGAAGGGATCGCGGTACGAAGTAGGGGCGCACAATACTAATGGCGCACCACCCTTCGGTGCGCCATAAGTACATACATGCTAATGGCGCACCTCACCCTGGTGCGCCATTAGTATTTTTTTTTCTGCTTGAGCCAACAGTTATCTACCACCTGACCTGATACATGTCAAGTGTTCTCTACTAGCTCGACTGGTCAGCAGCTAGTTCTCACACCAGGAGGTCCTGGGTTCGATTCCCAGGCTCCACAACTTTTTTTATGCATTTAAAATGCTGTTTGATACTTATTTGTGTTTAAATATGTTCAAACTTGTTTAAATCATAATAGTAATATTTTTTTATAAGAAAGTAATAATTTTTTAAAAAATATCATCAAACAGTAATGCCGATGGAGCGGGGGAGGGTGCGGGGGGTGCGGGGGAGGGTGCGGGGGGTGCGGGGGGTCGGCGGCGGCGGTTGAGTAGGGGAGGGGTGCGGGGGGTCGGCGGCGACGGTTGAGTAGGGGAGGGGAGCGGGGGGTCGGCGGCGGCGGTTGAGTAGGGGAGGGGTGCGGGGGGTCGGCGGCGGCGGTTGAGTAGGGAAGGGGTGCGGGGGTCGGCGGCGGCGGTTGAGTAGGGGAATCGAGAGGGTGCGGGCGGTGGACCGGATCTGGCGAGGTGGGATAGCGATCGAGATGGAGGGGGATCGAGATCGAGTGTCCATGAAATTAAAAAATATTCATGATAGTTCAAAAAGTGCCCATGAAATACAATCGAGAAATGAAGTCTACGATTTAAATACAATCGATCTTAGCTAGCTATCTGTTCACAATCTTCTTGCCCTTCTTTTTCGCAAATGGAGTTCTTCTATGGAACGGACGTCCTTTAGGTAGGGTGGTCCTGCTTCTTCTTGTGGTGTATGCTGCTACTTCATCATCGTCGTCATGTTCGATCCTCGGGTCGCCGTACTTGTCGAAGTCTTGCTCATTGGCTACTCCATCCATTTCGATGATCTTCCTTTTGCCTCTCCTCACGACAACACGACTGGGCTTTGGCGGGTCGATAATGAAGAAGCATTGGTCCACTTGGGAAGCCAGTACCCATGGCTCATTTTTCGCGGTGACGTTTGCGCCCGCGGTCTTGGATTTGGCTTCGGGTATAACCATGGTGGTGAAATACCGGTCTTCTTTTATGATGTTCTTGGCCCATCTGACACGGAACATCGGGACCTTCTCTCCAGCGTAGCTCAGCTCCCAGATCTCCTCGATCCTTCCGTAGTATCTGTCCTTGTCGTTACCGGTGTAGGATTCCATCGTTACCCCGGAGTTCTGATAACCATCGCTCTTCATGTCCTTGGCCTCGGTGTAGAATGTGTAGCCGTTGATATCGTACGCCTCATAGGTCATCAGGTTGTGCTCGGCGCCCTGTGACAAGGCGAATATGAGTTGTTCTTCTGCGGAAGAATCCTCATGTAAAGGGTACGACAGAAGCTTCTGCTTGAACCAACGCGTGAAACATGAATTGTGCTCTTTGAGTATATCTCCGTCCGTCCTCTGTTGGCCTCGGTCATTGTACGTCTTCTTAATAAAGGTTTTGTGCTCTACCACCCAAGGATCGACCACGTCTATGTGTTGTAAAGCGACTAGGTTTGCTCTTACAAAGTCGGCGAGTCGACCCTCGAAGTCGACATGCATTTCGCGGCGACCCTCACGGTGACCCCATCCAGCGAGCCTGCCGAGGTGCCTGTTGACGGGCAGACCAACGGGGTTCTCGATGCCTAGATAATTCGTGCAGTAGGAGATGCACTCTTCGGTTAGAAAGCCCCTGGCTATGCTTCCTTCTGGACGTGACATGTTGCGAACGTATCCTTTGATGACACCATTCATCCTTTCGAACGGCATCATGCTGTGCAGGAACGTCGGCCCGAGTTGGATGATATCCTCCACTATATGGACCAGCAGATGCACCATAACGTCGAAGAATGCGGGCGAGAAGTACATCTCAAGCTCGCATAGTATCACCACGATCTCTTCTTGTAGCCTTCTGAGTTGCCTCACACCAATCGACTTCCGAGAGATGACGTCGAAGAAGTTGCATAGGCCAAATAGCGTTTCACGGACGTGCGCGTCCATGATCCCACGGATTGCAACTGGAAGTATCTGCGTCATTAGCACGTGACAGTCGTGAGACTTCATCCCGCTGAACTTCTGCTTCGCTGGGTCTAGGTATCTGCTTATCTTCCCCGCGTAACCGTAAGGAAGTTTTACTCCTAGGAGGCAGGTGAAAAACTGCTCGATCTCCTCCTGACTTAGAGTGAAGCACGCGGGAGGGTAGTCATTTCCGGTCTTCTTGGCCTTTTTGCCTTTGCGACGACTTTCTGTGTCCTGCTTCGCCTCATCATCATCATCATCATCATCATCATCATCATATATAGCGTGAAGCTCCTGCCTGATGCCCATTGATTTCAAGTCTGCCCTTGCTTTCGGCCCATCTTTGGTCCTCTCTGGTATGTTGAGCAGGGTACCAAGCAGACTCTCGCACACGTTCTTCGTGATATGCATGACATCAAGGCTGTGAGGCACACGGTGGATCTTCTAGTACGGCAAGTCCCAGAAAACAGACCTCGTTTTCCATACCTTCAGCAGCGGCTCTAGCGCCTTTCGCTTCTTTCCCGGCTCTGGCGCCTTTTGCTTCTTTCCCGGCAGTGGGCAATCTTTCCAATTTTTCAACAGCTTGTCTATTTCCTCGCCGCTCCTCGTACACGGGCGTTTTCGGGGTTCGGTTTCACCATCGAACAGATCCTTGCGTTTCCTCCACGGGTCATCGTCGCGAAGCCACCTTCGATGTCCCATGAACACGATTTTCGAAGACCCGGGATCTCTATCTAGCTGGCGATACGTTGTGTCATCCATGCACCTTACGCATCTAGAAAATCCGTGGACTACCTGCCCCGCAAGATATCCGTAACTGAGATAGTCGTGCACCGTCGTGAGCAGTGCGGCTCTCATGGGGAAATATTCTTTCTCTGCGGCGTCCCACGTATTGGCTGGCGTTTTCCACAGCGTGTCAAGCTCCTCTTTCAGCAGCCCCAGATACAGATTGATGTCATTCCCTGGTTGTTTCGGCCCTTCAATTAGCATACTCATGTGAATGTACTTCCTATTCATGCACAACTAGGGGGGAAGGTTGTACATCCACACAAACACAGGCCAGGTGCTATGTGTGCTTCTCTGGCTGCCAAACGGATTGACTCCATCGGTGCTCGCGCCCAGCATGATGTTCCTTGGATCGTTCCCAAATTCTGGGTATTCGAAGTTCAACGCTTGCCACTGGCTCGCATCCTTAGGGTGACTCAGCATCTTGTCTTTTTTATCTATCTCCGGATCATTTGCGTCATCTTCTCGCTTCTTCTCCTCCTCATCCGCGTGCCAACGCAGGAGCTTTGCTACCTTAGGGTCCGCGAAATACCGCTGCAGACGAGGAGTGATCGGAAAGTACCACACCACTTTTCGAGGAGCTTTCTTCCTCTTCTTGTATCGAGTGACACCGCACACCGGACATATGGTAGACTCCGCGTGCTCGTCCCGATAAATGATGCAATTGTTCATGCACACATGGTATTTCACGTGCGGTAAATCCAGAGGACACACGATTTTCTTTGCCTCCTCCGAACTGGTCGGGCACTTGTTCCCCTTGGGAAGACGTTCGTGCCAGAATGACATGTTCTCGTCGAAGCATGCGTCGGTCATTTTGTGTTTTACCTTCATCTCCAGAGCCATGAGCGTTACTTTCAGGCGGGTATCCTCGGGCCTGCATCCTTCATACAATGGAGTAACCGCGTCTAACTCAAGTTGATCCATCTTGGCTTTCTCTCGGGCGGCAGCTCTTGCGTTATCCGTCTGCTTGAGAAGCAGCTCTTGAATATGAGGGTCCTGCACCCAGCCCATCGATGGTCCAGCGTCGTCTGCTCCGCCGGCATCATCATCATGTCCTGCATCTTCTATATGATGATTGTGTACAGCATCACCGTCGTGATCATCTCCTGGGGATTCGTCGTCTTCTCGCCCGCCCGAGCCGCGGTGGTTGTCTTGCTGCCCTTCCTCATTTCTTGCCCGGCCCCCATGGACGACTTCGTAGTCATCTTCATCACCTTGCCACCGATAGCCATCCATGAAACCACGCAAGAGTAGGTGGTCCCGCACCTGCCCGGAATCCGGGTCCGCAATAAGGCTATTCAGCTTTCATCTTCGACATGGACATCTTATCTCCGTCTCGTTCTTTTGAAGCATCTCGGTCTTCGCGGACCTCAAAAACCTATTCACGATGCCTTCGGTCATCGTGCGGACCATGGTCACCTGCGGGGTAGAGCAAAACGATATTTTAGAACCAAGAAAAAATTTGGCATGACTTTCCCTAAAAATAGGACCAAAAAGAATGCTTAATGCCAAAATTCTCGCCGAAACGGAAATGAATCAACATTCCGGCAAAATATTGGCAACTATCGCATTTCAAATATCGGTACACCTCCAAACACAAACACATATGCAACACCACAAACATATGCAACACCACGAACATACATAGATCTAGCTAGGCCATAAAAAGTGCATGTGCACATTGTTGTAGGGAGAACAACATAAATATAGCTTCCCCCCTTACTTACCTAGCAAAACAAGGTAACTTAACCACTTAATTTGAATGAATCTATGGTGGAAATGAGGTGAAAAAGAGGAGGCACCCGAGACAAGGAGGAGGCGGTGGAGAGAATGAAGTGGGGAGAAAGTGAGTGTGGGAGGAGAGGCTGTCCAAAATATCTTGTTGCTGCCCACTTACTAATGGCGCACCAACAACAAATGCGCCATTAGTAATCCAGGTTACTAATGGCGCACCCCCTAGTGGTGCGCCATTAGTAGTTTTGCAAAACAAAAAAAACATACTAATGGCGCACTCTGCCACGGTGCGCCATTACTAGTTTAAACTAGTAATGGCGCACCGAGTGTGAGTGCGCCATTAGTACTTTTGCAAAAAAAGGAATAAAAATAATAACATTAGTGGCGCACTTTCTGGCTGGTGCGCCATTACTAGTTACAACTAGTAATGGCGCACTTACTATGGATGCGCCATTAGTATGTTTGGACAGGCGCACTAGTTCAAAAAAAAATTGATACTAATGGCGCACCGTGGACATGGTGCGCCATTAGTAGTTTCAACTCTAATGGCGCATCAGAAGGTGGTGCGCCATTAGTATATACTAATGGCGCACCACTTGTCTGGTGCGCCATTAGTGTCAATCCCATCTATAGCCCTTTTTCTAGTAATGTCTAATTGCCATGACCTCGCCGTCTAGCTAGTTATAGCAGTAGCACCCTATTCCATCCCGCGCTACTGCTATGGATGTTAGCAGCAGCGCACTTCTATAAAGCTTGCTAGTGCTAAGTTCAGCCCACAAGTTTAGTCCCACCTCGCTCCGTGAACAGGGTGTTTACCACCTTAAATATGTTAGTTCTCAAACTATCACAACCACTTGATCTTCACTGAACTCTATGTGTAGAATTTGTGACTACAGTATGAGTCTTCTCCGGTTCCTACCGGAGAGGACTCATATTGACAATTCAGATTGTACACAAAACTATTATTGATGACCAGTGTATTTTTGCATTGACAGACAATAATGTATTTTTTGCATGCTTACACTTAGCAGTAGCGCTTTTAATAGTAAAAGGCTACTGCTAGTCCAACTTAGCACTAGCGTGTGTCCCTGCACAACGCTACTGCTATTCTCCTTAGCTATAGCACTTTTTCGTGCCCGCGCTACTACTAACACTACCTTATCCCCACGCGGCCGACCGTCTCTCTCACTCACTCTCCCTCTCAGTCACTCTCGCCCGCGCCGAGAGCCGTCGTCGTCCGTTGCCGTCGCCGCCGCCGTCCGTCCGCCACCGAGGTACTCCCTCCTTCCGTCCCTTCTCCTCCCACCGTGCCCTCCTCCCTCTGCCTGCGGCTGCCCCCTCCTCCCTCTGCCTCCGGCTGGCCCCTCCCCTCCTCCTCCGGCCGCCCCCTCCCCCTCCTCTCTCCTCTCTCCCTCCCTTGTCTCTGTTCTTGCAAATCGTAGGTAATTTAAATGTAGATTTTAGAATGTAGACATCGTAGACTGTAGGTTTTTTAATAGAATAATTTTTTGACTATTTTAGGTGTTTTGGATAAAATAGAAGTAAGAAAATTTAGGGTAGAACTAGGATAGTAGAATTTTTTTAGCAAGTTTTTAATAGAAATAGTTTATTTAGTAAGTGGTTAATATAACTAGTTTATTTATATTAAGTGCTTAATAAAACTAGTTTATTTAGTAAGTTCTTAATAGAACTAGTTTATTTATAGTAAGTGATTAATAGAACTAGTTTATTTAGTAAGTAGTTAATAAAACTAGTTTATTTAGTAAGTAGTTAATAAAACTAGTTTATTTAGTGTTAGAATTATATATAAGATATTTTCAAATGTTTCTTTTCATATTTTCAACCATTGAAATGCAATGACCATCGATAAGTGGCCTATGTTTTGTTGGAGTGTTGATTAATTTCCGTTCCGTCAAATTTCAGGCGCTCGATATATCCTTTTTTAGCAAAGGTCATGCCGGATTTTTTGGGTTTTGCCGTCGAGTTATAATCTTTGAATTTTGAACACAGGAGATGTCTGATGACGATGGGATCCCGGAATGCGGGTACTGCTATGATGACCGGGGTGTGTGCGACCGGTTTCCTCACCTGCAAAATGATAGGTTTTTCACTGTGAAGCTGGAAGAGACCTTTGATGTTTGTACGGTACACAACGACAAGCATTTCATTGTAATTAATATCATCACTTGTGCTTCTTTTGTTCAACATGTAATTTATGGATTTTTTTTCAATTCGATTAGTACATCCCCTGCCATGCTAGACCATATGTATTGGAGAAGCTTGGTTTTGGTTTAGATGACTTTGAGAATGTGGAGACGAGGAGGGCTCACTTAAGAACTAAACATGGTTATGAGTTTCTAGTTACGTTGTACAATGCGGTCGATCGCTCCCATTTCGGTTGATCTAATTGGGAAGCTCTCTGCAAGGCATATGGATTTGAGGAGGGAATGCAAATAAGATTTGATATTCGTCCCGAAGATTATGATGATGATGATAATATCGACATCTGGGTGGATGTGGATATGCCTCCAGTTTTACCTAGATGTGAGTTTGTCAAACTAATCTGTTAAGCTCAGTAATTTATGTTGTTAATTCAAAAATCTTTGGTGTTCATCCGTACTAAATTTATTTATTTACAATTGTCAACTTATTTCTTATCTTCAAGAAATACTCGGAAGGTAGTAGACATCACATACTACAACTATGACTCCAAGCTTAATTGTGAGGAGAAAGGCTATCTTGTCTCATTCATACAAGATGTTGAGGCCTTCAAAACCAGTCACTCTATCAGCCCAAATTATACTAGAGACGTGCCACTAGTACATAAATTTCTTGATGGTAACTTCATTGCCAAAAACTTGGTAAGATTTTGTTAATGATGGTAACTTCATTGCATACATTATTCTTAAGTAAACTACATTGCTAACTATATATGTTACTATTTCGTTTTTGAACAGAGGCTCCTGAAGTAGGTTGTGCCTGACATGCTACTTACAGAAGGTAATATGCATGTGGCTAGCGTACGACCAACTCCTTCAGATGCTTACCATACTGCATACTCGATTTCTTCAAATGATGGAAGGCTCAAAATCAAAGAATGGAGCAAAGTGATGAATGCGCACACAAATAATTGGAGACAAAATGATTGTGCGCAAGACACAAGTTGGAGATAGGTTTATGTCCATTCTCCATTATGGTGAAGGACCGATTTATCTGTTTTATGGTATTTTAACTAGGAGAGAAGAGTAGGTCCTAAGTATTAAAAACAATTAGTTAGTGTTGATTATATATGACTACAATGTCTTAGACTTGATGGTGATGCTGAGTAGGAGTAGTGATTATGAGTACTATGATGATGATGATGATGAGTTATTATGTCATTGGGTGAAAGAGCCGTGGATTAGTTTCAAATGGATGGATCCAAAGTGACCATTGGTTACTTTGGATCCATGCATTTGAAACTAATCCAAGGTTCTTTCACCTAATGATTTAATAACTCATTATGATGTAAAAAGAATCTCTAAATTGCTACTGTATGAAAAATTGTATACAGGTGTATGAATACGATCTAAAATTCAAAAGAAATGGAATACGGAATAATAGTAGTAGCGATTATTTTTGAAAGCGCTACTAGTAATTAGCAGTAGCGATTGGCCTAGAAAGCGCTACTACTAAGTAGATATAGTAGTAGCGAGTGCCAGTAGGCGCTACTGCTAAGCTTTAGCTGTAGCGCCTTATCAGTAGCGTGCTTACCCGCGCTACTGATAGGCCAAAAACCAGCGTTACTGCTAGGCTTTTCCCTAGTAGTGTAACTATATGTTTATAATCTAAACCATGTTCCATACGTACACCGTGTTTATCACACAAAGTATAGTGCCTCGCCCCCTACATTATGACAAGTATTTAGAACTGAGCTGCAAAAGCCACACATTAGCCCAAATTATAATCAATGTTCTACATAAAGATATCTTCTTCAAGTATCCGTATCCACTTTTTTATAATGAATTATGATCTTTGTTCGTCTTTTACACCTTCACGATCCTCTTCTATTTGTAGCTAGCTAGCGCTAACTTTCTATCGTGCATGCACACGCCCGCCCCCTCTCACCCACCCTTAGCGTCCCCTCCATCGTGCACGTTCGTTATTTCTCTTTAAGTCATCCACCCGCAGTGTGTGTAGGCCCCCGGCTCCTTCTTTCCAGCACACACCGATCGATATATCTCTCTAGCCAAGTGTGCCTACCACAAACACATATATACTTCTCCTCTTCTCTTCTCACTGTCCATGCCCCCTATGTCCAATACGGTTCCACGCAGGTGCACACTCCCGCCCCTCTTTTTATTGATCTCATACTCGCACACTCCTCCCCCCTCGACATGGTAGGCCTCTCGCACCACCTCCTGGCCGCACCCCTCTCCCCCTGTCTGTCTCTCCGGACCTTATTTGCTTTTCACACATGCAGGCGTGTATATGTACTGATCTCCCTACATATAGCTAGGTCGACTATAATTTGTTTTCCCCACGCACCGATACACTTACCTCGCTAGTTATGTCTCTCCCTTTCTCGGACACACGATGGTTGATCTCCCTATGTAGTTACGTATGCTTACCACAACCATATCATCTCCCCTCATTATCCTTGCATACCTCCCGACCCATCTCTCACACGTACGTGCATAGACAAACAGACATTCCCCGCCCTCTCTTATTGATAATGCACTCGTACCCTCCGTTTGTCTAGCAGGCATCTCCCACCATTTGTGAGACGCCACTCCAATACCAACCCTCCGACGCTCTACCTTTGTCTTTCTCCCAACCTTATTCCTCTGCTACACATATCCATGGATGCCAATCGATCTCCCTCAATACATAGCTCGGTCTCTCTCCTTACCCACACATATACTAGTCGATCGGTATCTGCCCCCTCCCCCCCACACACACACACCGATAGTTGAACGTTGTAGGTAGGTATCCATGCCACGGAGAAAAACTGCACCTCCGCCCTCTCAAATTCCAGTAGGCCAGGAGCCTTGTATCTTTAACCTGGGCAAACACAAATTCGATGGCACTCTTTATCGATCGCGCAGCTACACACTTCATCCCTGTTTTCAATTCTATCGATATCTCACGTCCATGACTCCATTTCACACACATTGCATATGTTACATTTTTTATTTCAGATATCATCAACACATTGCCTCTATTTCGCACAAAGCATCTCTCTCACACCCACCCACGTACGTACCTGCACCTAAAGAAGAGGTGCAAGCAGTGCGCACATACTCACGTCTTGTTCCCGGCCACACCCGCGCGGGTACAGGGTGGAGTTCGTTTCTGTATAAAAAGGCAGCCCACGTGATAATTTGAAGTGTGTAGTGGTTGTTTACTCGAAGGAGGGTCGGGTACCACGCCTAGACGGAACAAAGTTCGACTTGACAGATTAGTATTAAATGAAGTTATATATTCCTCAATGACACGTACAGAATATAAAACAATTGCCGTGGGGAAAATGGAAAAATGGGTTTGTCTCTCATCACACCATCTCTCACAAGGTGGTGGTGGCCTCTCTCTCTCAGCGTTGGTCAGTGATCCGGCCGCATCCCGTCCGCCGGCGAAAAGGGAGGATGTGCATCATCTCTCCGTTCGACGGCATTGAGGCAGCATGTCCCGATCTGCGGTACCCGCCGTTCTGTCTGACCAAGCTCCGGCGCGGTAGGGCCTTCACCACTTGCTCACTGCCACAGTATGGGCAGATCTCGGCCACCGGCGCCCTCCTAGAAACATCCTGATGACCCTCAGGTACAGCTTCCTCCGGCCTTGCTCCACTGCCCATCTTCCCACGTTGCTGCATGTGGATCTTCTTTAGTTGTTTGCTTAAATCGTATCTCGGCCGGCGTACTTTCCATCTTGCAATCTCGTCCTCAAACCATTTTTTGATAAACCACCATGTGCTATCTTTCCCTTATTACATGGAATATGCTTCATTTTTATCGGCGTATGTGTCTTCAACTCGTGTTATTGGGCAGTAATTGTTTCCTTTCTACCTCCTTTTGCAAACAGGGCTATCCATTTTCACCTAGTTGTTATTGCGACCTTTTGGTGAACTGCACAAATCAATTTTTTCTTAAGAGTGTTTTGTGCAGTTCCACCAAAATGTCACACGGGCAACATTTTTACATTTCTGTGGGACTGTAGAAAGGGAGATTGGTTTTGCTATCCTCCTCATCCAACTCCGTGCCTAATCTTCTCCAACAAGAAGTTAGTCCTAAAGAGAGATCGTAGAGGTGATCGGCTTCTATTTGTGTGTGTTATGTTTCATCATCTAGTTCCACTATTATTGTAATCACACTGACTGGATATCTTTGCAAACAGGGATGGTCTGCTCGATTTTAGTGGAGCTAGACAAAATGATCGGATTGTGGTGTCCTCCATACACATCTGTTTTGGCTATAGAGCTGGGTGAAACTAGCTGCCAAGCAATGAACAATGTGCCAACAAAATGGAGCCATGCCTACGAACATCATCGATCAATTATATATTTTTCTTTATTTGTACACCTTCTCACAACTTTGTCTTCAATTGTGATGTGAATATTGGCGCTGATCTGTGAACCATTGAGATGCATTAGCAGCCATGGTAGTTTCATTTGTATTTGATGGAATGTTGTAACGAGATAATCTTGAGGCAAGATACATGAATCCTAAGTTGAAACCTTTTTTCGTGCGGGAACCAAAGTTGAAACCTTCATAGCATCACAGTACAATTTCATTCAAATTATGCGTACATATAAACAAATCCTGAAGGATTGATAGCAATGCCAGAAACAATTCAACTTGATTTCGCTGACATGTTGGACATCCTTCATCCGACTCCACCTGTGATGCATCAATATTGGGTGCACAACACAACTGCAGGGAAAGATTCACCCCGGTCGTTGCGTCGTAGTAGTAATGACTAGTGAGAAGTCAAATCACAGATCCCCACCTTCACCACAGTAAGTTACTCGGACGATGCAACCATCATTTCTCTGTTCCTTGAATCCGCTGGTACACCCATATTCCCAAAGTAAGAAGTTGCTCGGGCGAATCAACCATCACTTTGCCTTTCCCACAGTAAGTACTAGTACCTCCTTTTTTTACTCTAGAAACAACCACACGCGAATATTGGACGGTGACAACATAGCAACTGAATCAAAAATTCTATAGTATGAGAATAACTTTGAACGTAAGCCATTGATTCACTCTATCCAATGGTCATAGTTAGAAAATCCAAACAAAACCAAGCATTGGATCAACTATTTTAGCAATCAGATTGTTGCCGCCTGCTCAACCGCCTGCCCACCTAGCCCACCTATATATCCACTCACGTGTGATGACCACAGGAGCTATCCATTCAGATTGTATGTTTAAAAAATAAAGGTCGATAACTAATGCGGCACCTCGGGCCAACGCGGCCAGATCGCATTTCGCATGAGAAATTACACACCATATTTCGTTGACATGTGGTCCCATTCCAACATGTCAGTGAGACGACGATGAGTCCTTTTCTACTAGTATTTTCGAATGGACGTGTAGGCCGGGGCGCCTCTTCGTGTACCGTGGCAAACTGGAAACTGTCCACCAACTCTTCACCTTTCCCTCTCGATTTGGAACTGCTATTGCATGCTCTTCCTCCCTCCTCCATTTTCCTTCACCCTTCCTTCTTCCATTGTTCGATCATCTTCTCCATGGAGGGAACAGGCCGGAAACGACCCCATATTCTTGCCCCGATCTGAAAGATGACGTGGTGGAGGAACTCATTGATCAGTGCAACGTCATCACCTCGGCTAGCATGGCAGGTTTGTTCAAGACCATTCTCAGCTCAACTAATAACATCATTATGAGGAACCCAATGGTCCAGGAGCGGTTTGATCTCCCCTATCTTCTTCGCCGTGACCCTGCTGACTGGCACGGGGACGATGGATGCCTCGCCTTGTGCAAGTTGATGTCGCTTGATAATGATACGTATGATGTTAAGATGCCATCGCTTGAGGGCAAGGCTTCGGCAGGTGAAAATGGAGATTGGGTTGTTTATATTAGGTAAAACTGTGTGTGGGAACTTGTGAATGTGTACATTCGTCACCGGGTTCCACTTTGAAAAATCTCAGCAGACTGCCCAGAGTTTGAGCACACCGGTATTCGACGCACATTCAAATACGATCATGGTGACTGTCTTCTACGGAAGATAGTAATTTGTCGAGTTCCCAACCGCTCTTGGAATTACAAGAACTATGAAGTTGTTGCTATCTTAGACAAGCTTGGTGCAATCCTTCGTGGTTCGACTCGATGGATATTCCTCAAAAATCAGTTTCTATACACGGATGTGTACTGTGATGCAATTCAATACGAGGGTCTTGTGTTTGCTTCCACCACTCATGGCACTGTTTTTGCATGGGATCCTCGTAGTTTCGGTATGTTTGTCTTCCACCGCAATTATAATTGTTTCGACCACATGCATGCGGGTTAGGAAGTTTCCCTTTACTAATTAACCTTCTTCTTGTGTTTCCAAGGTCCTGTGAACATTCCACCACCTATACTTGAAACAATTTATAACCAAGGGGGAGATGACGTTGGTAATGATCACGAGCAGGGCCCATATACTCAGTGGCGCCTGGCAACTTATTCTGATGGATCACCCCTTCTTGTCTGTATACAGCCCACTGCTGAGGTTACTACTAAGGAAGCATGTGTTGTCTCCCATGGTCCCACTCTCCGGACCTATTCCAACACCCGTTGCATGGTATTCGGGATGGATACTAGTGTGCTAGCGCCAACACCTTCTCCCTGGTACAATATTGATAGTCTTGGAGAAAACTCGCTCTTCCTTGGACAAAACTATCCAATGATGGTGAAAGGCGATCCAACTGTTGTTGACACAACGTTACTAGTACCATTTATGAGAAGCAACTCTATCTATACCTTGGACATTTCAGTGGTTCCCTACCCTGGTACTGATATAGTAGGCCGCTTCAGCATGGATGATCAGTCTTGCATTGGTCTCGAGATTGAAAATAGATGGCCCTTCCCAGAGAATCACTTGTGGTTCAAAGCCAGTGTTTCCAACGCCGAGGATTGGCTGAGTTGAAGTTCATTTCATTGCTTGTTATTTGTTGTGTGATGAAAACTTTAGTATTTATAATGTATCCTCGTTGGCATTGTGGGCTGATGACCTGTTATATGTAATAAAATGATATGCCTGTGATAAACTTACTAAATTTATGAATGTCTTTCGAGTCGCTTCTCTGAGTGAGTGCTGCGACGAGGCAAAAAAACATTTTCCGAATACATAATTGTACATGCATTGCAACAGGTTATTGGATGATGCCAATCAACAATAGTAGTACACTATTTGTACTATCTTCACATGCTTCGCGCATCGGGCAGGTGTTTTTACTGTAGCTGTGAATCCCATCATCCTAGGTCCTCGGATGAGTCTAGTAGAAATTGCATTCTGATATTTGGGTTCAAACTTTCAGAACTGCTGCACTATCTCTACGTCTACATATATGTAATACAACAAGTTTTAAACTTGAGACCAGCCACCCACCCTCACAAAAAACACTTTTTAACCTAGCACAGACTCCAGGAAATTTGGCCACAGTGTGAGGTGGGTGTCGGTGTCAAAACTAGCGGATCTCGGGTAGGGGGTCCCGAACTGTGCGCCTAAGGCTAATGGTAACAGGAGGCGGGGGACACAATGTTTACCCAGGTTCGGGCTCTCTCGATGGAGGTAATACCCTACTTCCTGCTTGATTGATCTTGATGATATGAGTATTACAAGAGTTGATCTACCACGCGATCGTAGAGGCTAAACCCTAGAAGCTAGCCTATGATTATGATTATTCTTGTCCTACGGACTAAACCCTCCGGTTTATATAGACACCGGAGGGGGCTAGGGTTACACAGAGTCGGTTACAAAGAAAGGAATCTTCATATCTGAATCTCCAAGCTTGCCTTCCACGCAAAGGAGAGTCCCACCCGGACATGGGACGAAGTCTTCTATCTTGTACATGATCTGCACGGCTGTTCGAGGACCCCTTAATCCAGGACTCCCTCAGTAGCCCCTGAACCAGGCTTCAATGACGATGAGTCCGGCGCGCAGATCGTCTTCCGCATTGCAAGGCGGGTTCCTTCGCCGAATACTTCTAAGTAGATCTTGAACATAAGAATCATGCCTGGCTCTGCAAAACAAATTCCATATACCACCAAGAAGAGCATTATATTTTCACGAGTCCAATCCGCTGACAGCTTTTGCAACACGACATTACGTCATCGGTCGGCCATTATTTCAAATAGTTTTTCCAACCTACCGCTCCACGCTTTGCGAGGCGGTTTTATTGGCACATCTTGTCAAAGCGGAGATCGTGTCCCCTTATTGCGGGATTTTCAACAACACGGGCATGGGTAACCCAACCGTCCCATTATTATGATTCCTTGGGAATAGGCATGTTTTAAGGCCATGTAGGGGACGTTTGATATTCGTCATCTTTATGAGGAGGCCAAGACCCGCCTTTCTCCTCTACGCTACTCCTCTCCTCCTCCCAGCTCGAGTTCCAACACCCAAGGTTTAACCAGTCGCTCCAAACCTCAGACCTTGTCCGATCCAGCTTTCAAGGCCGGTAGATGACTTCTTCTGTCATAGAGGAGGATATCACGAAGCTCAGGGAGGCGAGGTATTTGACCGTGGAGATCCTTCACAGGCTTCCTACACAAGGGTAGGTTATCCCTACTCGTATTTATCCCTCACTTCCTTTGGGGCTAGGTTTCTCCCTTCATCCCGTCGTTCAAGGGCTCATGTTTTACTACGGACTAGATTTCCATGATCTAGCTCCAGACTCCTTCCTTCACATCTCATCATTCATTATCATGTGTGAGGCCTTCCTCCGTATCTCTCCACACTTCGGCATATGGCTCAAGACCTTCAATGTAAAGCCGAAGTTAATAGATGGGAGATACGCAGAGTGCGGAGGTGCTATAATAAGAAAATTGATCGACATCGCCTGGCCAAAGGGTTCCTTCACTGAAGCTTCCGACGTATGGCAATAGGAGTGGTTTTATATCACAAAACCTCGTGTTACAAAGTGGGCGGCTTCACCCGCCTTCCGATCCGGCCCTGCGCCTCAGCTTGCATCGTGGATCAACAAGGGGCTGGACTGGGGATCGCTAGATGAAGTTCAAATACTGCACAACCGCATTCGAGACCTTATTAAGAAGGACATCGATCTCATCAAGGTAATCCAAGTTATGTTAGTCCGTCGGGTCTTGCCATGCCAGTGTCCACCTCTCCGCCTGTGGGAGTTCAATCCAGAAGGACCGCGAACCATTCAACGCTTCTTCGGCACAACGCTCGAAGGGATGTATGAATTATTCTTTGGGTCACGAAAAAGGTGTCTGGACACCATAGAGGACGCAGGCCTCGACTACAACCACCCAGATTCCCCGGTAAGCACTCAATTTCCGAACACATTTTTAGTTTAAGTTTCCCATAACAATATTCTGAAAAAATTGTACTCGGCCAGGGTTGGGTAAAGAAGGCGGAGAGGATCAGGTGTTCGGCCCCTCTTCCCGAAAACTTAGCGGATCCAGTGTTAACCAGGATGCTGGCTCCGGCGCCTTATCATGTGCCGTTGAGGGAAGAAAAGGAGAGGAGTGGGGAGGTCAAAAGTGGCCTTCATACCAGAGGTACATCACGCACCATATCCGAGGAAATCAAAACTCCTGTGTTGGAGGATGAACGGGGAGGATAATCTACCATTCCCTCCCCCCACAGGAAGAAGAGAGCCACCCCTGAAGACCTGAAGGCAGAGGCCTCCAAGCGAGGGAAGAAATCCCTATCAGGGGCCCGGATTCAGGAGGTGATATTTCCGCACAGTGCCCACAAGAGGGCCAGCCTTTAGAGGAATCGTAAGTGAACTAAGGTGTTTAATAAGCATACCCCGTTATTTCCTATTTGTGAGGGTAATATCTGAAACGTATGTTTTGCAGTTCGTCCTATAGCCTCCCTCAACAATCTTCGTCCTCGGGGGATCTTCTTCCGGAGATGATGGAGAGTGAAACGGCACCTCATACTTCCCCGCCCCATAAGGCGGACGACCCCGAGGTGTCGTCCCAGAGGATCTCTCCCGATCCGCAAAGGAGGACAAGGCCAGAAGGTGACTCTTCGGCCGCCCGAGGTCCGGGGTGTTCTGCTCCTAGAGAGACGAACAACTAAATCCCTGGACTATCCGATATACAGCCGGACATATTGACGGGTCTTCTGCGGCAAGCGCCTATCTTCGAGTAACATCGTACCTTATTGGGTACGGTGATTGAGAGAATTTCGTCCGCAAAAAGCGGATTGAATGAAGCCTTTACGAGCCTGCTAAGAGGCTTTGAGGTACATAATGTGACATTTTTTAATTGTACCATAAACGCAAGGTGCACTGTGTATAGATAGTTTCCCCTGAGACTCTGGTTGCCATCCGAATGGGGCGATCAGAGGATCAAAGGATAAATAAGCTCAGGTAATAATTTTGCCAATTTGTACACAGGCAGCTCCAACCCCGGCCACTGCCCGGGGTGCCGAATTGGCCGAACTGAAGCAGCAACTTGATGTAGCGGATGATGACATCACGCTCATGAACAAGCGACTTGACGAGGCGCAAGGTATGTCTTTTGGGCGGTCAGTGAGTATAAATAGGAGCATGATGCTGGAATTTATAATATGCTTGACTGCAGATGGTGCTACCGTCGTGGAGACCCTTCGGGTTGAGCTTGCCCGGGCCAAGGAGCAAGCCAGGATAAGCAACATGGCTGCCGAGAAGCAAGTTGGTGAATTAAAAGCCAAACAGGCTGCTCATCGCCTGAGTGAGGAGAGAATATCCAACATGGCTCTTGAGCTAAGGGATGCAACCGGCCGATATGAACTTCTCAAGAAAGAAAACCAAGTAAAAAAGTCTGACCTTGAGCAGGCCTTACAAGTGGCAAAGGAAACCCGGTCAGAGGCCAGAGCGGCTAGGGAGGAGATCCGACAAGCCGGGGAGATCGCGGCTGGGTATCCCTTTTTATTACTCCCTCCATTCCTAAATATAGGGTGTATAGTTTTTGGCATGGAAATTAAAGAATGCACATTGAGGGAAAATTTCACAAGTTCTGGGTGATATTATACCTGACTAATTGGCATGAGAAAATAGAGGAGATTGCCTAATATAAGGAAATGTAATCAAATTCTAAAAAACTTATCGAAATGAGTGGTGCAATGCAATACACCTTATATTTTGCGTTTTTTCTCAAAAACTATACACCTTATATCAAGGAACAGAGGGAGTACGAACTAAGTTCGGCGATCCGAAGTAGGCCCCGCTTTATCAAATGTGGAGTTCTCCGGATGCATATTTGGACTTGTCGAAGAGTGCTTCGGATGCGACGCAGTTTTTCCAAGGCCAAGAAGGCCATGAAGCAGAAAGCCTTTTCTAGTTGCAGTTTAGCATGCCAAGGCGTCCGCTGCTGTTGAATGAACCGATGGCTGAATGGGCCGAGCTCCACAGGATATCCGGATTTGCCATGAAGGCTGTCATGGACCGGCTGTGGCCTGAGGGACCAATTGCAAATATTTATTTTGGTTTATTGCAACAACTTGTTCGTGTGGTGTCGCATATCGACGCTGTCAAGCGGTCAACGTGCATAGAAGGTGCATAGATGGCCCTTGCCCGTGTGAAGACGTACTGGGCGAAGATGAAGGCCAACGATATTGCAACAGGGGGTCCACCCGAGGGTCAGGACACACTAGAGCACTAGTTTGAAGAAGTCTTAGAGGGTGTCCGCTTGATAGAGGGTCAGTGCTCGAAAAATATTATGTTCGAGTAACATGTATCCGAATTGTAAAAACAATGCTTATGATAGTGAAGGCCGTGTTTATACTTTTTCCCGTAAAGTATTTTAGTGCCTCTTGTGCAACCGTTTATGTATATATGTATATTACCTGAAAGTTTGCAGTCGTCAGCTTCGGCCCCCTCGCGTATAACGTGGGGGTGTTCGGAAAAGCACTTGATCACACTTGACCCAATGTCTTGGTCCATTAAGGAGGTGTTAGTGCGGTGAACTAGGCAATCGGACTATAGAGCTTTAACACTTTCTCTTAGCCATAGGAGTTCGACGGTGGGGCTACTATATAGCCCCTGGTATGTCCGTGTTTATCCGAATACGATGCGTTTACATACGTGACCAGCAAACTGGTCCTTCGTTAATGCGGAGGAATCGCGAAGATTTCGCTGAGTCATTGAGTGGTTGACCAGCTCTCGCCTTACCATGACAGTCAGTTTTCGGCTTTCTCTACTGAGGTGCTCATCTGGATGAACCAGGGCACAATCACAGTAGTTCTCCCTTTACCACCTTAGCCGATAGAACGGAACATAAGGTAGCAAGCACATGAGCCGGGCAAACCCAACTATTGACCAAAGACATGATTCGGAGCTGATGCATATAAGGCCAAAACTCGCGACGCCAAACACTCCCGGAGGTATTCAGACTTTTCAATATATACCGGGCTGGATATAGCCCCCGGTAATGAACCCTGAATTCAAGGCACGTGCGGCAATCCGACATGAGGACAGAGCGCCTGTGGTGAGAGCATAGTTCTCAAAGCACACTGTTGGCTGCTTCTATAACATCCATTTTAGTACGGCGAATCGTAAGTTTGCAAATAATGCCGATATCTTTCCTGGGCAACTTATATGCAAGGTGGGTATGAAACAACAAGAGATAATAATAAGAAAAAAAGAGTTTACACCAGGTCTTAATCTAAAAAGAAACCTTAAAATGGGGCCCTGCTGCACATCTGCGCCTTTGTCTCCGTTGTGCAGTGTCCTTGAAGGGTATATCATGATGGCCATCTGTAAAAAAGAAAGAACCAGGTGAAAGAATCGGGTATGGCTGTGGGTATAGTTTGTTGGTTTTGATGAACCATGAACTGTAGCTTCTTGGGTCCGAATAGGGTCAAGCCGAACTATAGACTTCTTACGTGCAAGGTGCCCCCAGCGCCACCCAAGGAATTTTGAGTGTATATTTATGTATACGGGAAAACATGTACAGTCTTCTTATGGGGCGATCTATGGGGGCAGGGTTGCTAAAAAGCTCAGGTTTATCTGAGCTGCTACACGTAGGTGCATGCCGAACACTTTTGGCTATGTCCGCGGTCTTGAGGATCGATGAGCTGCTTAGCTTGAAAAGGCCGCTTCGTGCTTCGGCTACTAGAGCCACCGCGTGTTCTTCTGTACGAAGAGAACGCTCCGTATTTCCGCTGACCGTGATAACGCCACGTGGTCCAGGCATCTTGAGTTTGAGATAAGCGTAATGCAGGAGTGCATTGAAACGGGCGAAGGCCGTTCGTCCGAGTAGTGCATGATAGCCACTTTGGAACGGAGCAATGTCGAAGATTAGCTCCTCACTTCAAAAGTTATCGGGAGAGCTGAAGACAATGTCCAATGTTAGAGAGCCCATGCAGCGGGCCTCTACGCCTGGTATTACTCCTTTAAAGGTAGTGTTGCTTTGCTTGATTCTTGACGGGTCTATCCCCATCTTACGGACAGTGTCCTGATATATCAGATTGAGACTACTGCCGCCGTCCATGAGGACTCGAGTGAGGTGGTATTCGTCATTTATTGGGTCAAGCACTAAGGCAGCCGAGCCCCGTGATGGATACAGTCGGATGATCCCTGCGATCGAAGGTGATCTGACAGGCCGACCATGGGTTGAATTTTGGGGCGACAGGCTCTATAGCATATACGTCCAGGAGTGCGCATTTGCGCTCCTTCTTTGGGATATGAGTGACATAAATCATGTTCACTGTTTTGACCTCCGGTGGAAATTTCTTCTGTCCCCCCATATTCGGCTGACGAGATTCGTCCTCGTCTTTGCTTTGCGGTCCCTTACCTTTGTGTTTGGCGTTGAGCTTGCCGGCCTACTTGAAGACCCAACCTTCTTTGTTGGTATGATTAGCTGGTTTGTCGGGGGTGCCATGAATCTGGCAGGACCTGTCTAGAATTTTATCTAGGTTGGATGGACCATCTCTGCTACCTTTAAGTGATTTTTTCTGTTGACCGGGTCTATAACCCCTGAATCCAGCATTTACCGCTTTATTGTCTGGGCTTTCTTCATTGCTTCGATGTTTGTTTTTATTGCGTCGTGGTTTTCCATTGCCAGGATCGCTGGTGCTGCTACGGGCCAACTAGCTATCCTCTCCCGCACAAAAGTTGGTCATGAGTGTAGTTAAGGTTGCCATTGTCTTTGGCTTTTCCTGGACGAGGTGCCTGGCTAGCCATTTGTCCCGGACACTATGTTTGAAAGCTGCTAAGGCTTCGGCGTCCGGATAGTCGACGATTTGGTTCTTCTTAGTGAGAAATCGGTTTCAAAGCTTATGGGATGACTCTCCGGGCTGTTGGGATATGTGACTTAGATCATCTGCATCCAGAGGTCGGACATAGGTCCCTTGGAAATTGGCCCTGAAAACATCCTCAAGTTCTTCCCAGCTTCCAATGGACTTTTCGGGGAGGCTTTTCAGCCAGTGCCGAGCTGGTCCTTTTAGCTTGAGGGGTAGGTATTTGATGGCGTGGAGATCGTCTCCGTGAGCCATGTGGATATGAAGAATAAAGTCTTCTATCCAGACCGCAGGGTCTGTCGTTCCGTCGTATCCCTCGATATTCATGGGTTTAAACCCTTTTGGAAATTCCTGATCCAACACCTCATCAGTGAAGCACAGGGGGTGTGCAGAACCCCTGTATTTGGCTGTGTCGTGGCGTGGGTCGGACGGTTGTAGTGTTCGGTGTTGGTTCCGAACTGGTAAGTGACCGGCATATTTGGTTTGATGGCCATGATCCTGTGTGGGAACACGTTCCCTGGATCCATAGATGGACCTTGTTCTGCCAGCCTTTTTCTTCAGGTCTTCGCGTAAATCGTGTTTTTGGTCCTGGGTTGCGACCTCCCTTCCTTTATGGGGAGGGGCTACGGGTTTGTGTGCAGCGTTGTTACCCGATCTGTCTCGACCATGAGGTGGTCGGTCTGGTTGATCGGCTATATTGTTATTCGACGGTATGGGCGCGATAGCCTCGTCGTCGAATTCGGGCAGCTGTTTGCGTTTGGGGTAGCTCTTTGTTTGGTGATTACCGCCGTATTTTTCCTCAGTGTCGAGCACTTTGTTCCATCTATCATTGAGCGTATCCTATGCCACTTTAAGCCATTGCTTCTGCTTCTTCAAGCTCCTCACGGTGGCGGTAAGTCTCTGGTGGAAGCGCTCTTGTTCCAATTGTCTTTCCGGGACGATGAATGCATTGTCATCTAGACTGGTCTCCTCTTCAGAGAGAGGATGATAATTGGTGTCTTCGGCATCGCTGTGATCGGACAGTGGCCCCAGACTGTGTTTGCTGTTTCCTTGCTCGTCCTGCTTCATTGTTGGGTCTGCGGGGTCTTCATTGTCTTCGGCGTCGTCCGGGGTGTTATTCTCTCTTGTGCCGGTATCGCTGTTTTTACTATGGCGAGGTTTAGAGCGGCACCGTTGACGTCGGTGCTTCGGCTGCTTCTCAGGAGGCTTATCCTCAACTGGATCCTTTTTGTCTTCGCCATTGTTTTCTTTGGGTGTGTTCACAATGTATATGTCGTATGAGGAGGTGGTTGTCCAGCTCCCTGTGGGCGGTGGTTCCTGTTCTTCTCCCGCATCGTCGTCCATACCGTCGATGTCTTCAGAGTCAATGTCAAGCATGTCGGTCAAGTCGTCGACAGTGGCTATCAAGTGGGTGGTGGGTGGGTAACGAAGTTCTTCATTGTCCACTTCCCACTCGAGCCGGACATAGTTCGGCCAAGAATCTCCTGCCAAGGAGAGGGATTTCAATGAGTTTAACACATCGCCTAAGGGTGAGTGTTGGAAGATGTCCGTGGAGCTGAACTCCAAGATCGGTGTCCAGTCAGGTTCGATGGGCGCGGATACACGCGGTTCGGAGCCTATGGCCGGAGACGAGTCTGAGGTTCCTCTGACACATGCCTCGTTGGAGGTCAGATCTGTGTTCGGCTGTAGCGCCGCTAAGTCTGTGTCTTCCGTGGCGAGCTTGAGCTTCCCGTCCTCGGATGGCGCCCTCTGCTATGGATCTAGGACCGGAGCGGTTACAGGTGCTATTTCCAGAGCACAGTCCAATGAAAGATTTAGGTCATGTTCATCATGGCAGCAGGGTGCGGGTATCATGGGCTCGAATCCGTCAAATATCAAGTCTCCACGGATGTCGTCAGTGTAGTTCAAGCTTCCAAACCTGAACTGATGGCCATGGGCATAGTTGTCGATTTGCTCCAGATGGCCAAGCGAGTTTTCCCGCAATGCGAAGTCGCCGAATACGAAAATCCGTCCGGGGAGAAAAATCTCAACCTGTACTGCGTTATTGTAGATTCTTGAAGGAGCCATCAAGCCTGACAACGCAGTGGAACTCTCAATGAAAGCACCAATGTCGGTGTCAAAACCGGTGGGTCTCGGGTAGGGGGTCCCGAACTGTGCGTCTAAGGCTAATGGTAACAGTAGGCGGGGACACAATGTTTACACAGGTTTGGGCCCTCACGATGGAGGTAATACCATACTTCCTGCTTGATTGATCTTGATGATATGAGTATTACAACAGTTGATCTACCACGAGATCGTAGAGGCTAAACCCTACAAAGCTAGCCTATGATGATGATTATTCTTGTCCTACGGACTAAACTCTCCGGTTTATATAGACATCGGAGGGAGCTAGGGTTACACAGAGTTGGTTACAGAGAAAGGAATCTTCATATCCGAATCGCCAAGCTTGCCTTCCACGCAAAGGAGAGTCCCACCCGGACACGGGACAAAGTCTTCTATCTTGTATCTTCATAGCCCAACAATTTGGCATATGCATATAGTCCGGCTGTCCGAGGACCCCTTAATCCAGGACTCCCTCAGTGGGCCATATGTTAATGTGTTCGCTGTACGTAACCAGCACCTCGAATCCTCGATACTACTACTATAAATAGTAGGAGTAGTAGGGTGGCATGGGCCAGAACAAGCATTCACATCTAAGAGTACGTCACACGCCACCAACATGACTTCCATCTAACACCATATTTCTTGGAGTCCATGCTACAATAATCTCTTCAACCTCGTCATTTCTCTAACTCAGCCATCGCGCGACGGGCGAGGTGAGGGTTTGCTGATAGTCGGTTTCCTCAATTGCGGTCCCACTTGTAAGGCCAACTCCAACGCACGACCCCAAACGGACCTCCGTTTTGCCTGGATTCTGTCCGTTTGGGTAGGGCAATGGGGTCGTGTCCGGGCCATTTCTCAGATGCGGTGGCCGTGCGCCGAACGCGCTGATGCATCCCGGCCGCGTACATTTTTCTTTGCAAAAGCATATCTTTTTTTCATCATTGATTTTTTGGTACATGGAAATACATCACCAAAATTTTGACTAGAAAAGCAAGACCAAAGAAAACAAGAACCACAAGAATACATTTTAGAAGATATCCAACTTCCATAACTGCTCTTGTAAGTTGGATTAGTGCCTTCTCAATGCATTCATTGTTGATCTTTTTTTTGCGAATACGCAAAGTTTGCGTATCTTTTCATTGATAAAAGAAGAGAAAATGAATACAATAGAGGATACAACACATGAGTATGGAACCCAGAGCAGAGAGAGGGATGCGTTCATTGTTGATCTGCGGAGGCTCGATCTTGCGTGCTTCTTTCTTCTTCGAGTGTAAAGAAGTAGACGTTGCTTCCTCGCATCTAGTCTCATGTCTAGCCTCTATTCTATCAACCAGTGCACTAGTCTCATATCTAGCCTCTATGCTAGCTAAAAGTGCTAGAACATATACTAAATTGCGCTCTATCAATATATTGATGTACTCTTCTTTCCAATACCAAAACTTGCATCCATTCTACACAATAAAAATTTAAGTTAGCACAACTAGTCTAATCCGAGAGCACAACCGAAGATTTGGTCGAGTTCTTTCCTTTTGCCGACACATGGGACATCCAACATCCAGGTCGTGTCATGCAAGAAAATAGAGTGGTAGTTGAAGCCACATGATGTGCATCTTGGGTTAAACTATAAATAGAATGTTACTACTCTTGAGTAACTCCAAAATCGTCCACCGAAGATCTTTATTGTATTTGTTTTTCATCACCAGCACGTTGAGGTGAAAGATGTGCAGGTTTAGTGGGTCCTCTTGCGTTTTCACTGACATGTGGAACTGCATATGAGCAAACAGACGATGGGCTCCGCGCGTCTACTGGCTGGCTGAGAAGAGAGATAGAGGAGGGATGAGCATGGACTCCAGGAAATTTGTTATATGTAACCAGCACCTTGATATTCGCGTGTGGTTGTTTCTAGAATAAAAAAGGAGGTACCCCTACTTATGTTACTCCCACTACGCCTAGCCTAAGGTTAGTATGTGACCTTGCGCTTGGCTCTTCGCCTCTTCCGGAAGTCGATGGTTCTACAGTAGTACTTCTGGTAATCTGACACCAAATGAACTGTTGCACGTCCACCGCTTGAATCAAAAGTTTCTCCTCATGCTGCGAGCCACCGCGCACGTGTTGGCGAGGGAGAAGGCGTAATCAAGCTTCTCGTCGTTCTGTGAGTTGATGGGACACATCAAAGTTATTTAGTACGTACTCTCTCCAAAAAAGGGCTGACCATGTCATGGCTACCATCCCGTGCTCCATCGTTGAGTATGTGCACTATTCACGTGCCATCGAGGAGAAAAAAAATATTGCGTAGTAGGTGCCATCGAAGTGCATGACTCACTTACGCATTGCTTATCTGATTATCTCCATTTTCTTGCATGACACGTGCACCTTGATGCTAGATGTCTCGCATGTTGGCAAAAGGATGAAAAAAGCTCACGTAAAAGAAAAGAGTTGAAGAACATAGATTCCCGACGATCGAGAAGGAGCAAGGAACCTCGCGGTGGAGCGTCTGCAAGGAACCTTGCACGTTTTCCCCTGTTTTTTGCACCTGTCCACCTATAAACAAATAAAAGAACATGAACTCTTTGCTAACCACTAGAAACGATACATCAGGATGCTAAGTTGAGGATGTTTTATAGTTTATATTGATAACCACGCAACAAGCCACACATGCAGCCACACATGTACACATGCCAACGCACTAACTCCATCCGATCCAACTCATGCACATACGCGTATACCACGGAGCACACAACGCACATAGGAGTACACAACACGTGCATGCACACACACTCGCCGCAGAATGCACGTGAATAACACATGCATGCACACACACTCGGCTGCATGGAGGCATGCGCCAGCTGCGGCGAGGTCCGGTTTGTCGTGCTACGGCAAAGCTCGCACACGACAGCGCCTACACATCTCTTGCAGCACCTCTTTGCCACTGTTGCTCAAGGACTAGTCAGAGATGAAGACAACCGCAACCTCGGCCTTAGAGCTAACACCGATGGAAAAATATGCACGCTGCATGCACACGAGCACGTACGGAGTGCCCATGATGTGGTGCGTCCCCAGTCGCCTCTACTCCTTCTGCGCACGTTGTCTATCAAGGCGGCTGCATGCCTAATGATGATGTGGGTGAGATCTTCTAGGACTCAGATGATGACGAGGAAAATTATGAGACACAAGGTGACGTACACCGTCAAGGTCCACGGTCAAGGGGGTACTAAGTGCTAAGTGCTTAGATGTGCTTAGATGAGGTGCTAAGTGCATTAAATGGCTTAGTAACTCAAGTCTTCAACGCAAACGCATAGGTGCTTAGTTTACTGTTGCTAAGCTTGCTTCATTTAATTAGCTATAGGCTCAAAACTGTCTTTCCACCGTTTCTTCTTGCGGTCACCAAACCAGTCTCTCTCTTCTTAATTAACTTGCCATATCATATTTTATGCCTATGTGGCGGGCTTAGCAGCTATACATGGTGGAGCACTGGGAGAGGCCAAGGTTGGTCATAGTGGGGAGTAACTTATACTGTAACATATTACTATGTTACACTAAACATCTCTATAAACCGGAAAGGAGGGAGTAGTAACATAGACTAGTGTCATATACAGAGTATGGGAGCATGATACGTCTCCGTTGTATCTATAATTTTTGATTGTTCCATGCCAATATTATTCAACTTCCATATACTTTTGGCAACTTTTTATACTATTTTTTGGACTAACATACTGATCCAGTGCCCAGTGCTAGTTCCTGTTTGTTGCATGTTTTATGTTTCGGTAGAAACCCCATATCAAACAGAGTCCAAACAGGATAAAAACGGACGTATGATATTTTTGGAATATTTGTGACATTTGGGAAGAAGAATCAACGCGAGGGGGCCACGAGGCAGGGGCGCGCCCCAGGGGGGTGGGCGCGCCCCTAACCCTTGCGGGCACCCCGTAAGGCGGTTGCTGCTCTTCTTTGGCCGCAAGAAAGCTAATTTTCAGAAAAAATCTTGGCGAAAGTTTCAGCCCAATCGGAGTTACGGATCTCCAGGAATATAAGAAACCATGAAAGGCTAGAATCTAAAACGCAAAAACAGAGAGACAGATCCAATCTCGGAGGGGCTCTTTCCCCTCCCACGCCATGGAGACCATGGACCAGAGGAGAAACCCTTCTCCCATCTAGGGAGAAGGTCAAAGAAGAAGAGGAAGAAGGGGGCTCTCTCCCCCTTGCTTCCGGTGGCGCCGGAACGCCACCGGGGGCCATCATCATCCCAGTGATCTACACCAACACCACCGCCATCTTCACCGAGATCTCCATCACCTTCCCCCTTCTATATTCAGTGGTCCACTCTCCCGCAACCAGCTGTACCCTCTACTTGAACATGGCGCTCTATGCTTCATATTATTATCCAATGATGTGTTGCCATCCTATGATGTCTTAGTAGATTTTCATTGTCCTACCGGTGATTGATGAATTCCTATGATTGGTTTAATTTTCCTGTGGTTATGTTGCTGTCCTATGGTGCTCTCCGTGTCGCGTAAGCGTGAGGGATTCCTGCCGTAGGGTGTTGCAATACGTTCATGATTCGCTTATAGTGGGTTGCTTGAGTGATAGAAGCATAAACCTGAGTAAGGGGGTTGTGGCGTATGGGAATAAAGAGGACTTGATACTTTAATGCTATGGTTGGGTTTACCTTAATGATCTTTAGTAGTTGCGGATGCTTGCTAGAGTTCCAATCATAAGTGCCTATGATTCAAGAAGAGAAAGTATGTTATCTTATGCCTCTCCCACATAAAACTTTCTATCGGTCTAGTAAAGTAGTCAATTGCTTAGGGACAATTTCACAGCTCCTACCACCACTTTTCCACACTCGCTATATTTACTTTATTGCTTCTTTATCTAAACATCCCCTAGTATATATTTACGTGCTCTTTATTATCCTGCAATTCTATCCAACAACACCTACAAAGTCCTTCTAGTTTCATACTTGTTTTAGGTAAAGCGAACGTTAAGCGTGCGTAGAGTTGTATTGGCGGTCGATAGAACTTGAGGGAATATTTGTTCTACCTTTAGCTCCTTGTTGGGTTCGACACTCTTACTTATTGAAAGAGGCTACAATTGATCCCCTATACTTGTAAGTTATCAAGACCTTTTTCTAGCACCGTTGCAGGGGAGTCATAGCGTGGGGTGAATATTCTCGTGTGTGCTTGTTTGCTTTATCACTAAGTAATTTTTATTTGCTGTTCTAAGTTGTTCTCTACCTTTAGTTATGGATATGGAACATGAAATACCAAAAAAATTAGGTGTACTTGCTACTCATGGAGATGGGGAAACTCCTAAAACCCTCGATGCTCATTATGTAAAAGAAATTATGTACTACTTTGATAATCCTGAGAAAACCCCATTCAATTATATTATGGGAGACACGTTGGATCAACATTAATACTTTAGGGATTATCGCTTGATACAAAAAGGCAAACTATTATGGGATCAAATTTATATGCTGCATTGGTATGCTCGGCAACTATGCTTGAGATATGATTGTACTTGTTGCTCTAGGATGAAGGCTCCACACCTTCCCTTTTCATGCAAATTTAATGATAATGAAACCTTAGCTTCTTATACTAATGGTATATATGATTACTATGATGTTGAACAAATTGAGGAATTTGTTGCCTTTAAGGGTGCTTATGAAATTGAATCTTTGTTTGAAAAGTATGAAGCTTTTGATGATGATGTTTATAGGCCTGAAAATTTTGCTATATTGAAATATTGCTATGAGAATTATGAATATAACTCTGATATTGATGCGTTTATTGAGAAAGTCTTCGCTGTCCAAGAAGATACTAATATTTTGCAGGAGTCTATGGAAGAAGAAATTGATGAAACTGTGAGCTCATTGGATGAAAAAGATGATGAGGAGAGGGAAGAACAAAAGGAGGAAGAGCGGATTAGCTACTTGTGCCCACCTTATAATGAGAGTAACTCTTCAACTCATACATTGTTTAATTTCCCTTTGTGCTTACCGAAGGATGATTGCTATGATGATTGTTATGATCACATTGATTCTTTTGAAATACCCCTTTTTGATGATGCTTGCTATGCTTGTGGCCAAGATGCCAATATTAATTATGCTTATGGAGATGAACTTGCTATAGTTCCTTATGTTAAAAATGAAATTGTTGCTATTGCACCCACGCATGATAGTCCTATTATCTTTTTGAATTCTCCAAACTACACTATATCAGAGAAGTTTGCACTTATTAAGGATTATATCGATAGGTTGCCTTTTACTACTACACATGATGATTTTGATAGATATAATATGCATGTGCATGCTGCTCCTACTTGCAATTATTATGAGAGAGGAACTATATCTCCACCTCTCTATGTTTCCCATACGATGAAATTGCAAGAAACTGCTTATACTATGCATTGGCCTTTACTTGATGTGCATGAATTGTTCTTTTATGACATGCCGATGCATAGGAAGAGAGTTAGACTTCGTTGTTGCATGATATATGTTAGTTTGTTCTCACTAATAAATCACAAATCATTGTTAATTAAAATTGGCTTTGATATACCTTGGGATCCGGGTGGATCTATTACTTGAGCACTATATGCCTAGCTTAATGGCTTTAAAGAAAGCGCTGCCAGGGAGACAACCCGGAAGTTTTAGAGAGTCATTTATTTCTGATGAGTTCTTTCATAAAGTTTAAAAACAAAAAAATAAAGAGGGGAACCCAAAACTTTTCAAAAAGGAAAGTGAAAGTGAGAAAGACAAGCATTGTTGAAGTGGGGGAGCTCCTTGAACTTTGTTCATGCTCACGGAAACTTTGTGAATCTTAATTACAGAAAATTTTCATCAAAAGTAATTATCCCCTTGTACAATTCCAATGTATTATAAAAATAATGTGCCAAGGTTTGCCTTTAGGATGTTTACAATGCTTGTTGGTTTGTGCGGTGCAGGACAAAAACTTTTGCTGTAGTGCGCGATTTTACATTTTTTACTGGAACGTCAAACGGTTCTGATTCCTTTTGCAATGTCTTTCTATACAAGTTTTTTATTTTTCCTAATTTTGGAAGAAGTTTTTGGGTACCATAAGTATGGTGAATGTTCAGATTTCTACAGACTGTTCTATTTTTGATAGATTCTATTTTTTGATGCATAGTTTGCTTGTTCTGATGAAACTATCAATTTCTATCAGTGGATTAAGCCATGGAAAATTTATATTACAGTAGACACAATGCAAAAATAAAATATGAATTGGTTTGCAACAGTACTTAGAGTAGTAATTTGCTTTATTATACTAATGGATCTTACCGAATTTGCTGTTTAAGTTTTGTGTGGACGAAGTGTTCTAATATCGAGGAGGTCTCGATATGAGGAAAAGGAGGAGAGGCAAGAGCTCAAGCTTGGGGATGACCAAGGCATCCCAAGTAAATATTCAAGGAGACTCAAGTGTCTAAGCTTGGGGATGCCCCGGAAGGCATCCCCTCTTTCTTCAACAAGTATCGGTATGTTTTCGGATTCTTTTCGTTCATGCGATATGTGCAAGTATTGGAGCATCTTTTGGATTTAGTTTTCACTTTTATTTTATGCACCATGCTGGTACGAGATAGTCCTTTGTTGATTTATAGAATGCTCTTTGCACTTCACTTAAATCTTTTGAGTATGGATTTATAGAATGCTTCATGTGCTTCACTTATATCATTTGAAGTTTGGATTGCCTGTTTCTCTTCACATAGAAAACCGCCATTTGTAGAATGCTCTTTTGCTTCACTTAAACTTGTTAGAGCATGGGCATATCTTTTGTAGAAAGAATTAAACTCTCTTTCTTCACTTATATCTATTTAGAGAGATGACAGGAATTGGTCATTCACATGGTTAGTCATAAAATCCTACATAAAACTTGTAGATCACTGAATATGATATGTTTGATTCCTTGAAATAGTTTTGCGATATAGAGATAATAATATGTGGGAGGTTCTAATGAATGGTTGTGTTTAGTAAGGATATTGGTGTTAAGGTTTGTGATTCCCGAAGCATGCACATATGGTCTCCTAACTATGTAACCAAATTGGCACACATTATATTTTGATTGTTTATCTTTGCATGAAGGTCGGGCGCGCGCGATGGTTAACTCCTACCAACCTCCCCCCTAGGAGCATGCATAGTAGTACTTTGCTTCGAGGGCTAATAAACTTTTGCAATAAGTATATGAGTTCTTTATGAATAATGTGAGTCCATGGATTATACACACTCTTATGCTTCCATCATTGCTAGCCTCTTCGGTACCGTGCATTGCCCTTTCTCACTTCGAGAGTTGGTGCAAACTTCGCCGGTGCATCCAAACCCTGTGATACGATACACCCTATCACACATAAGCCTCCTTATATCTTCCTCAAAACAGCCACCATACCTACCTATCATGGCATTTCCATAGCCATTCCGAGATATATAGCCATGCAACTTCCATCATCATCATATACATGACTTGAGCTTTCATTGTCATATTGCATTGCATGATCATAAGATAGCTAGCATGATGTTTTCATGGCTTGTCCGTTTTTTGTCATTGCTACGCTAGATCATTGCACATCCCGGTACACCGCCGGATGCATTCATATAGAGTCATATCTTTGTTCTAGATATCAAGTTGTAATATTGAGTTGTAAGTAAATAAAAGTGTGATGATCATTATTATTAGAGCATTGCCCCAGTGAGGAAAGGATGATGGAGACTATGATTCCCCCACAAGTCGGGATGAGACTCCGGACTTTATGAAAAATAAAAGAGGCCAAAGAAGCCCAAATAAAAAAAAGAGGCCAAAGAAGCCCATCCAAAAAAATATAAAAAAGAGAAAATAAATGAGATAAAAAGAGAGAAGGGGCAATGTTACTATCCTTTTACCACACTTGTGCTTCAAAGTAGCACCATGTTCTTCATAGAGAGAGTCTCTTGAGTTATCACTTTCATATACTAGTGGGAATTTTCATTATAAAACTTGGCTTGTATATTCCGATGATGGGCTTCCTCAAATGCCCGAGGTCTTCATGAGCAAGCAAGTTGGATGCACACCCACTTAGTTTTCAGTTTGAGCTTTCATACACTTATAGCTTTAGTGCATCTGTTGCATGGTAAACCCTACTCCTCGCATTGACATTAATTGATGGGCATCTCCATAGCCCGTTGATTAGCCGCGTCGATGTGAGACTTTCTCCATTTTTGTCTTCTCTACATAAACCTCCACCATCATATTCTATTCCACCTATAGTGCTATATCCATGGCTTGCGCTCATGTATTGCATGAGGGTTGAAAAAGCTAAAGCGCGTTAAAAAGTATGAACCAATTGCTTGGCTGACACCGGATGAGCATGAGGGGTATCTTGTGTTAAGAAAAGGGAGCATACAAGACTATATGATTTTGTAGGGATAGCGCTCTTTAGCATTGATATTTCGAAAGACATGATTGCTTGTTGGGATGCCCAAATTATTATTGTTTTTATGTCAAATGATAGACTATTGCTTTGAATCACTCGTGTCTTAATATTCATGCTATGATTAGATTATATGATCAAGATTATGCTAGGTAGCATTCCACATCAAAAATTATCTTTTTTATCATTTAACTACTAGAGGACGAGCAGGAATTAAGCTTGGGGATGCTGATACGTATCCGTCGTATCTATAATTTTTGATTGTTCCATGCCAATAGTATTCAACTTTCATATACTTTTGGCAAATTTTTATACTATTCTTGGGACTAACATACTGATCCAGTGCCCAGTGCCAGTTCCCGTTTGTTGCATGTTTTATGTTTCGTAGAAACCCCGTATCAAACAGAGTCCAAACAGGATAAAAACGGACGGAGAATATTTTTGGAATATTTGTGATATTTGGGAAGAAGAATCAATGCGAGACAGTGCCCAAGTGGGCCACGAGGTAGGGGGCGCGCCTCTGACCCTTGTGGGCACCCTGTAAGGCAGTTGCTGCTCTTCTTTGGCTGCAAGAAAGCTAATTTTCGGGAAAAAAATCTTGGCGAAGGTTTCAGCCCAATCGGAGATACGGATCACCGGGAATATAAGAAACGGTGAAAGGCCAGAATCTAAAATGCAAAAATAGAGAGAGAGAGACAGATCCAATATCGGAGGGGATCTCGCCCCTCCCACGCCATGGAGACCATGGACCAGAGGGGAAACCCTTCTCCCACCTAGGGAGAAGGTCAAGGAAGAATAAGAAGAAGAAGGGGGCTCTCTCCCCGTTGCTGTCGGTGGCGCCGGAACGCCGCCGGGGGCCATCATCATCACCGTGATCTACACCAACACTGCCGTCATCTTCACCAACATCTCCATCACCTTCCTCCTTCTATATTCTGCGGTCCACTCTCCCGCAACCCTCTGTACCGTCTACTTGAACATGGTGCTTTATGCTTCATATTATTATCCAATGATGTGTTGCCATCCTATGATGTCTGAGTAGATTTTCATTGTCCTACCGGTGATTGATGAATTGCTATGATTGGTTTAATTTTCTTGTGGTCATGTTGCTTTCCTATGGTGCTCTCCGTGTCGTGTAAGCGTGAGGGATTCCCGCTGTAGGGTGTTGCAATACGTTAATGCTTCGCTTATAGTGGGTTGCTTGAGTGACAGAAGCATAAACTCGAGTAAGGGGGTTGTCGCGTCTGGGAATAAAGAGGACTTGATACTTTAATGCTATGGTTGGGTTTTACCTTAATGATCTTTAGTAGTTGCAGATGCTTGCTAGAGTTCCAATCATAAGTGCATATGTTCCAAGAAGAGAAAGTATGTTATCTTATGCCTCTCCCACATAAAACTTTCTATCGGTCTAGTAAAGTAGTCAATTGCTTAGGGACAATTTCACAACTCCTACCACCACTTTTCCACACTCGCTATATTTACTTTATTGCTTCTTTATCTAAACAGCCCCTATTTTATATTTACGTGCTCTTTATTATCTTGCAGTTCTATCCAACAACACCTACAAAGTCCTTCTAGTTTCATACTTGTTTTAGGTAAAGTGAACGTTCAGCGTGCGTAGAGTTGTAGCAGCAGTCGATAGAACTTGAGGGAATATTTGTTCTACCTTTAGCTCCTTGTTGGGTTCGACACTCTTACTTATCGAAAGAGGCTACAATTGATCCCCCTATACTTGTGGGTTATCAGAGCACATGATATTTCCTCGTCCGGACCGATCCCAAGTTGGCTTCCACCTTCTTGGCCCAACAAAAACCCCTCCCCCCTCCCGTGCGTGCTTCCCGCCCGGCGCCAGCTGAGCCCGCTGCTCCACATTGATGGTAAGTCAGGGTGACGCGACCTCTCACTGCTTCCACCATTGAAGCGGCACACGGATCTAGGGTACCGCCCACTGCACGCCCGGCATTTCAAACTACATAGTGGAGAGTAACTTTAGAGCAAGTACTGCAATTAGATGAGATAAGCATGCTATATGGTTTTAAATATAGTATTTGTGCTTAGTTGAAGGAGAGAGAAAAGGAGAGAGAAAAGGAGAGAGAAGAAAAGCGGATTGTAAACTTTTAGCCGGTTGTAGCAGGAGCCCCAACATACTTTGTGAGACAAAAGGTGGGGCCATTATTAATGATATAGTATTTATACTAAAGGGACTAACAGACGCCTTAATTACTCCATTTTTTGAGACAAACCTTGGTGGGGCTATTATTGAGTTGGACGTGGGGTTTGGGGGCCAAAGGCTTACTATTATACTTGGTCTTACTCGCACGACCGACCTGGCATGCTCTACCCTAGCCGCCGCTGTATCATATGGTTTCACATCGTTCCAGATCTTAGCGCCGCCACGCAATTCTTCTCCAGCCATCCTTCCGGCTTGCACTGCGAGAAGGGACAGCAGTCCTCCGAACCCCGCCTTTCGTGATCCTGTACGGGAGAGGGGCGATCAGGTTTTTGGGGAGCACACTCCCGTGACTGCTGCCAGTGACGACTTCCTCAACGACACCTTCTTCCCCGTCCTCGGTAACCTCTTTATCAACAACATGGGTGACAACATCAACCACAGCGGTTCTGCTCCCGCTGTACAGTATGTGATTCTGTCCTCCTGGTTTAGTCCGCATCATTACTTTGATGTTTGCAATTGTCGTCATGATCTATTTACTGCTGATTCAGATTAAATCTCATAGTAAATTGCTCATATATTCAACAATCCAATCCAAAAACCTGATTATAGGCAATTTACTCTGAGTGGTTATGTTGCGCTTTTGAAGCCGCCTACTTTTAAGGGGGTGCAATATAAAAGGTGGCGCACAAGAGCAGTATATTGGTTTCAGATCATGTACTGCTATGACGCCACTAAGGGTAGCCTGAGGGCGATCTTAATCCTACACAGCAGGAAGCTTTTGAGAATATGGATACCCTCTTCAAAGCCGCCCTGCTGAGTGTTCTTGACGATTCCATTGTGGATTCATATATGTCGTTTGATAGCGGAAAAGACATGTGGGCTGCCCTCGAGGCCACGTTTGGGCCCTCGGGCGCTGGCAATGAGTTGTACGTCATGGAGCAATTATGTGACTACAAGATGACTGTTGAGCGCTCTGTTGTTCAGCAGACTTATGAGATATAGTCACTCTCTAAGGAACTTGAGTACTTTAAGTGTGTGTTCCCGGACAAATTTGTTGTTGGGACCATCATTGCCAAGCTTCCACCTTCGTGGAATGATTTTGCTACTTCTCTGAAAAACAAGAGACATGAGTTTTCTATTTTGGATCTCATTAGCACTCTTGATTTTGAGGAGAAGGCGAGAGCAAAAGACACATGTGCTTGGGTCGCTGAGGGAGCTTCTAGTGCCCACATGGTACACGAGAAGAACTTCCAGCCCAACCAGCCCCCTAAACAACAAGAACAAATCTCATGGGAAAGGCAAGTTTGATGCAAAGAACAAACCGCCAAATTCTACCAACTTCAAGAAGAATTCTCATAACGGGAAAGGGATAAAACCTCAATTTTAGTAGCACCACACAAAGTTGTTTAAAGCCCATTTGTTTTTATTGTTTGCGAGGAGAAGCCCATATTTCTTGAAGAGGGGGCGATCCCAGAAAAACCCTCCTTCCTCCTCACTTCCACTTACTCCCTCAGTCTGGGTTTAGGCCCATGAGCCAATTGCTAAGACGAAGAAGATGTACACATATTCGCTCAAAAAATAAAAAAAGATGCACACAGATTCGCTCGAAAAATAAATAAAGAAGATGCACACAAAGAAAATAAATCTCCTTAATTTACTCCATAACCACCCTATTAAATAGGCCTAATAAAAAAACAGGCGTATGCAGTGGCCAGCGGGCACATGCATCCTGCATGCATGGCTAGTCAGCCAAGTCCATGCGCCAGCTCCAATGCAGCAATGCAAAAGAAGAGAGTGGTTCTTGGGAAAAAGCGAGTAGTTAGTGCAGCGGGCCTTATAAAGACGAATAGCTCGCTCTCCCGCTTCCGTCTCCCCCCAATTCCCCCCGCTCCCCAACCTTCCTCACTCGTTCAGAAAACCCCCGCTCACCTTCTTCCTCACTTGTACAGAAAACGCCTGCTCCTCTTCTACCACTCCTAGAGAAATCCCCAGCACTCCTTCTTCCCCACTCGCACTGCCACTAGGCTCGTATCTGGCTACTCTGCTCAAAACCGTGAGCTCGGCGCGACGCCCACAAGGAAAATGGAGTCGGCTGGCCCCAGTGCCAAGAAGATGAGGCTCCCACCAGCGGCGACGCCGGTTGTAGATCCCGCACACGGTAGTGTGGGGAGAAGCGGCGAGCCCCTCCCCCCCACCCACCCGGATCTGAGGAACCGGTAGAATCTCCGGTGGACCGCATCAGCGATCTCCCAGACGTCATCCTTGAGGAGATCATCTCTCTTCTCCCCACCAAGGATTGCTGCCGCACACAAGTACTCTCAACTCGGTGGCGCCCTCTATGGCACACCGCACCCCTCAATCTCGACTGTCGTTAGATATCTGTCCTTCCTGAATTTGATCTCCTCAAAGCCATCGTCTCTTGTCACCAGCAGAGCCCCGTTCAATGCCTCTGCGTCCCGACACGCTACCTGCTGTGGATGCTTGGCTGACATCCCCTGAATTCGGAAAACTCCAGCAGTTTGAGTTGTACCATTACCACAAAAGTTTCATACCACGAACACACCAAGAATTCATGCCCACACCACCGTTGTCCATCTCGTAGTTTTCCTCCTCTCTCCACACCACCACCTTCGCCCAGTGGCATCTACTAGACGATCTGGTACAAATGCTTTGACTCCCACTGCTAAAAAACTTTTGCTTGTGGTGGTTTATCTGTCAGAGGCCTCACTGCACAACGTCATCCACTCCAGTTGCCCTGCCCTGGACCGCTTGCTAATTGTTTTGGGAATAGAAGTCCGTATCAGTTTTCTCCAAATAAAGTCGCCTCACCTTAAAAGCGTTGGAATTTGTTTGAAGGACATCAGCTCATCATCGAAGATGGCCCTTCACTTCAAAGGTTGCTCCTTGATAATTGTTATAGACATTCACAAATAATTGTCGTCTCTGCGGCCAAACTAGAGACCTTGGGTGTAATTCCTGACCCGTTTAATGATCACAAGGAGTTGGTATTTGGCTCCTCACTTTTTTAGGTACTATATATTATCATCTACACATTTTTAATCATAAGCTGCATTTTTTATTTGTGCGCATAAGTTTTATATCATCTTGGAGTACACTTTGGGTACTAATATTATGTTATATGCTCAATCAAGAGTTCGTCCATTGATAGCCTATCAATGCTGCTGGATTCTGTCAAGATCATATATATTAGAATGTTTAGTTTTGATCTGAACATAATTATTGGCTTGCTGTGATGCTTTCGATCTCTGGAGAATTTTTATATAGAGGTGATGATTTCATGCACACTGAAAGCCCGTACATATTGTACTAGAGTTAACTGTTCAGCTGTTGTTCTTTCGACATACTCTTTTTTCAGACCTTAACTGTTTTCAATCTTCATGTCTACTTAGGCAGAATCACATGGAGCAAAACATATAACCAATCGGTGGCATAATAACCACCAGGATTTTCTTAGTTCTCATGAAATTTGTTTGACGACAATAACGATGGAAGGATATGCATCCAACCAGACAAACAAAACCTTTGTAACATTCTTCCTGTTGAATGCGAGGTTACTATTGTCCATGAGGCTTAATTTTTACCGCAAGAGATTTCTCATGAACGGACATGTTGAACAGCAAAAAAAGAAGTTTCAGGTGGACAAATGGGCTTCTAAAAATGCTCGGCCTCTATTTACAACAAGTTGTAGTCATCCTGAAATAATTTTTTTTTGCATAGGATGTTGATTTTATGGATCAGACCGATCCATTTGTTTGTGACTACAAAAAAGAGTAGTTGGGTTAGATGTTGCAGCCATGTTCAATCTGGGTTTTGTCTAAAAATTTGATGAACAATTAATCCTTGGGCTTTTTGTACCATTTGTATGCTTCAGTTGCATGTTGTTGCCCTCGTACTCCCCTCCACCTGCCCCTACACTGCCGCATCTTCCACGGCTGCTGTTCGTTCCGGTCCGAGGCCTCGCCGTCGTTATCTGCCATGGTTCGCTTGCTGTGCCCGCTGCCGTCTGGCGTTGTCAACATGGTCAACAACCAAGAGGAATCAGGAGATGACTGATATGGAGAGGCTGACGGTAGGGAACCACCAGGGTCACTGCATTTCGCAAGCAGGTGCCTCATTATTACAAGCCAAAAAATACTTCCTCCTAATTTTTTGACAATTAGGTCCCACACCATTGTCAATGTAGTCAATAATAGAGAAAATTACATAATGAGCGGATAACACCAAGGATCTAGTAGCTCGCCCAGTTGTTTTTTTGTTTCAGAGACGCATCTCAACTGCGTGCTGTGCAGGGGCTGTGGCCCATCTAGCCCATGCTTACGATTTTATTAAGCACATGACAAGCCCAGTTGGTATATTTTTTCTTTCTGAAAAAGGCTAGCCTAGTTCTTTTTTTGGAGAATACAAAAACCAAGGCCTACTTGCTTTTCTCAGCCCTGCTGGGCTGCAAATCTTTCAAGACGAGGAGAGATGTAAGTAGTAAGAAATGGGCTTCCCCAGAAAATGGGGTATAAGTTGTAAGAAATGGGCTGCAAATTTTTAAACCAAAGCCAACCGGCAATTGCATTAAAATATCATATTTTCTCCCACAAGATAAACTACTCATACAAATGCATCTTCATGTTCCGTGCAACAAATGGGCATCTTGCTAGTTAAGATTCTAAATTTCATTCATTTTTTTTTGCAGAGAATTGTTTTTTGAATTGATTTTGATATAATTTTTTGAAAATTATTTTTAACGTGACTCGAAATTTCATGATTAAAAGAGTTCGGACCCCATCGAAATATGCAAAATTTCATTGAATTTTTTAGCAGTGCCCAGAATATATGGTCTGTAATGCTAATAAAAAGAATATGGGCTTCAAATATCCTTAAGAATTAGCAAATGGGATGTAAATTATTGAAAATAATGGCTAATGGGTTGTATTTTGTTTTCCATAGATTTGAAGGCTGACTTCTGGGCCAACTAGGTTGGCGATGACGCTGTCCTAAATTTTTTTTGACGCGTACGCAAGGCTTTGTCAACTTAGTCAACACACAACGGTGACTGTTGGATGTCCATCCAACGGCCGCTGTGCTTCTTCAATCTCTGATCTTCCTGCTCCAGCCACCCAAACCAGCGCCGGCGGGACTGACTGCTCCCTCCTCCCGTGGCTTGCTGTCCTGCCGCCAGACCATCCCTCTAACCACCCACACATCCTGTTATTTTCTGGCGACGTCAGCCTCACCCCGCAGCCGACCAGTTAGCGCTCGTACTCCCCTCAGCACGGGCATCCGCTGCGGTGGCTTCACCGGCTCCAGGTGGTTCCCTTCCTAGGCCTCGCCCTCGTCCACCGCGTTTGCGCTCTCGGCGCGGCGAGGTCAACATGGTCAACAAACAACAGCCATCGGAAGAGGCTGACAGTAGGAGCCCACACAGGGAAATGCCTCCTTATTACGCGCAAAATAATGATTCCTCCACCTGATAGTTGGGACTCACCGGAAGGGCCTCTGTATTTCGTGAAAAAAACATTCCCCCCGCTGTCATATCAAACCCACCAAAAGTGCCTCCTTATTACACAGAAAAAATGAATACTCCCCCTGCTAGCTGGGACCCACTTTCGTAGGAGGCTGACTTGTGGGCCTACTAACTTGACGGGGATGGAGGGCTTTGTCAACTTAGTCAATATGAACGATTCTAGCTCCAGTGACCGTACGATGTCCATCTGTCGGATTTCGGGTTCCGGCAGACCCTCAAGGTTCGAACACTAGGGTGCGCGCGGAGATCACACCTCCAGCCTACCCATGTCTCACCGCCTCGCCAGGATCTAAAACTACACGAAGAACAACACAAGGGACACGAGATTTATACTGGTTCAGGCCACCATCATGGTGTAATACCCTACTCCAGTTTGTGGTTTGTGGATTGCCTCAGGGGCTGGTGAGGAACAGTACAGTGGAAGAACAGCCTCACGAGGGTCTGTTCTTGGCTGGGGCGATGAACTGCTAGGGGAGTTCAGTCGCCTTTCTCTCTCTCTATGTCTCAGATGTAGATCCGATCTCTCTCCCCCTACCCTGTGGGTGGCTAGTCCTATTTATAGGCGAACGCCTCGGGCCTCTTCCCAAATAATGAGCGGGAAGGGCGCCAACAATTGGCTATTTTGAAGGGGAACGTCTAGTACACTTATCCTGACTAAAGTTGGTCCTCGCCTGCCAAAGACCCTGACGATGACGCCGGCTTGGGCTCCACGATGACCTTCGTCCTACCGTCCTGCTGGTCTTGGTCTTGTTGCACCGAAATGGTTGCCTTTGCTTGATACCCTCGCCTATGCTTGCCACCCGCTGCGACGACCTATACCTCCTGCGATCTATGGTTAGCGTATCCCTGTTCCTGAGGGATGAGCAGTACCCGATAGTCGCTGCCTCCGGTGCGGTCGACTGGGCCTTCCCTGGGCTCCTGAAAGAGCCCAGCCTCTGGCGTTTCTTCTCCCCAGCCTGGGCCGAGGAACTGGCCATGGTCTTCCTCCTGCACGTGCCCTTGATCCATCATGTGAGGCACATATGCCTCCGGGGCCGCCGCCCCGAACGCCTTGCCATAGTGCCTCGTGTGCCACGCAGTTCTGCTCATGGTGCCAACCTGGGAGTGGTAGCGCGACGGCACACCGCGACCGTGGACTGCGGTGGATCCCCCTTCGCTGGTCGGAGGCGGAGGCGGCACCGTTGGTGGCCAGGCACCGACGGCCAGGTTGGCGTTGGAGTGGCCCTGGAATCCGCTTGGTGCTGTGCAGGCGCGTGTGGGGCCTCCGTGCGATCCGCCTTGGGCCTGAGGCAGCAGCTGGGTGCAGAAGGGGTGAGCCCCCCGAGGCGGCGGAGCCCAGGAGCTCTGCCACCCTCTCTAGTAGCACATCACGGCCGCCCTCTAGCAGCCTGCATTGCAGTAGCTCTCGAGCTACCGTGAGTGCATTCCTTGAGTTCGCCTGCTCTCGCCGTGAGTACGGTGCCATGGCCGCGGCGTGGCTTGAGGCCCTGGCTGCCGACCGCACCTGCCGCGGCGTGAGAGCTGGTGTCGTCTGACCGCGTCGCCCGCGGCCCACAGCGCCCTGCGGACTGCGGGCTGCCTGGGGCATGGGGTTGAGGTCTCCCTGGGAAAGCGGCTCCGCGTGGGCAGGCCAGGTCGCCCAGGGATCAGGATTGCCTGTTGGGTCGCTAGACATGATGACGATGATGCGACAGGTGGCGAAACATGAGGCGACGGAAGGCAGATTCCGGCACACCCCTACCTGGCGCGCCAAATGTCGGATTTCAGGTTCCAGCAGACCCTCAAGGTTTGAACACTGGGGTGCGCGCGGAGATCACACCTCCAGCCTACCCATGTCTCACCGCCTCGCCAGGATCTAAAACTACACGAAGAACAACACAAGGGACACGAGATTTATACTGGTTCAGGCCACCATGGTGGTGTAATACCCTCCTCCAGTTTGTGGTGCATGGATTGCCTCAGGGGCCGATGAGGAATAGTACAGTGGAAGAACAGCCTCACGAGGGTCTGTTCTTGGCTGGGGTGATGAACTGCTAGGGGAGTTCAGTCGCCTTTCTCTCTCTCTCTCTCTATGTCTCAGATGTGGATCCGATCTCTCTTCCCCTACCACGTGGGTGGCTAGTCCTATTTATAGGCGAAGGCCCCTGGCCTCTTCCCAAATATTGAGCGGGAAGGGCGCCAACAATTGGGCATTTCGAAGGGGAACATCTAGTACACTTATCCTGACTAAAGTTGGTCCTCGCCTGCCAAAGACCCTGACGAGGACGCCGGCTTGGGCTTCATGATGACCTTCGTCCTGCCGTCCTACTGGTCTTGGTCTTGTTGCACCGAAATGGTTGCCTTTTCTTGATACCCTCGCATGCGCTTGCCCCCTTTGCACCAAAGAGGAAACAAGGACTCTGCGCAGGCCGGCGCCCGCCTGGTCTTGGTCGTCATGGTTTGCGTCACGGGCACCTCGTGTGGTACCCCGCCTTGATCTCTCTGCCTCCTCACGAGCCAGCCTGACGAGGCCGTGCCTGAGGAAGTCTCCTGTCGTCCGCCCCGCGAGGCTTGGACCCTCGCGAGGGTCTTGAGCATGTGTTGAGGAAGATATGCCGTACTGGGCCACTCCTTGAGCCACGCCGCAGGCCGCAGGGAGGCAAGTCTGAGTACCCCCGTTCCCAGAACGCCGACAATAGCCCCCGAGCCCAAGGCGCGCTTGGACTTGGCTTAGCAGAGGAGCGAACAGGCAAGTGCGAAGCGCCGTGGGCCCCAATAGCCGGCGGCCTCGGGCGCCGCGTGGCGGTTGATTGGACGTGGGCTTCCCTGTTCCCCCATGCCTCCTTATTTTGCGCCCCAGCTAGGCAGACCCGCTGTTGCACACAATCTCCCCTCTTCTCGCCGCTTACGCGCCTCCTGCTCTTCCTTCTCTTGAGCTCCAGCCATTGCTTCCAATCCAATCTCCCATCCTCTCCCTTTCTATCACCATGGCTCCGACGAAGAAGGGGAAAGGGCCAAAGCATGTGCCCTCGCCCCGCCCGTCGCCGTCGGTGGCTCCTGCTGTCGACCGCTCGATCATACTCAACCGGGAAGGCTTGGACAAGGTCAGTTCTACCATTGCCACCATCTTCAACGAGTGCGGGAGGATGACGGTCTGGCCTGCGTCTCACTTCTCCATTGACAGAACAGTCACCAAGGTCCGGTACTTTGCCGATGCTCTGTTGGCGGGTCTGGTTCCCCCCTTTTCCGATTTCTTCAATGATGTTCTTTCCCATTACCAGATCCACATGATGCATTGGGGTCCTGAATCCATTACTCTTCTTGCCGTTTTTGCTTTTGTTTGCGAGGTGATGATGGGCACTCCTCCTTCAGTTGCCTTGCTGTGCCACTTCTTCTCTTTGCTTCTCAGTGATCCCACTCAATGCTCGGGGTGCGTGAGCTTCCTTGCCGCACCAGAAACAACGGCTTCGGGAATCGATTTCAGCCTTCCTCCGCCTGCGGCCGGGTTCCGTGAGCGGTGGCTGTACGTGGATGCCGGGGTGCCCAGCCCCCTGCTTTCGGAGCCAACCGTGCCAGCTATCCCCAATTCGGGCTGGGGCCAGGAGACGCTCACGAGCCCCCGGCTCGTCTTCCTTTGGCATCGCTTCGTGAACTTGAGGGCGCTCGACGTGACGGCACCCAAGGTGGTGAAGGAGTTTTTCCTATGTCGCATTGCCCCTCTCCAGCACCATTCCCACCGGATGTGGTCTTTCGGGGCATGAAGATCGCATGAGGCTGCAGGAGGAAGATCTGACGCCTGAAATGCTGAGGAAGGTTCTCATGATCCTGACTAGCGACCCTTCTCCTGGCAGCATCCGGCATGGTGGCGCCCTGCTGTACCTTTTCTCAAACAGGGGTGATTTTTTGAAGCAGATGCCCAGCTTCGATGAATGGGGGCTGCGCCCTGCGGGCCTCAGGGGGCCTCGCGAGAACCCAGTTGTGGTGGTTGCCCTTCTGGTTTCCCACGACGGTCCTTCCTCGAGTGGTGGAGCTGGGAGGCAAAGGGCGTCGGGGGCTGAGGGGGCCACCGTCGGGACGGTGACGCCACGCAGTACTCCTGAGGCAGCAGCTCCTGAGACCCAACCTGCGGTGGCTGAAGGTATCAAGCCGCGGCCCGCGGCTCCTGTGGCAGAGGCCCCAAAGGCCCCGGCCGCCCTTAATGGCGCGGCGTCCGGCGGCGTGTGCCAGGGCGATACCCCGGTGTCGGTCATATTGGCGCTTCTTCCTCGTCGTAGCCTGACCCTTGCACCGAGCTCCTGGGCCGCTTCAGCGTGGACTTCAAGGCTCTCCGAAAGAGAAGGGAGACCTTGGGTGATGATTACCCTTGCCTCATATTGAAGCGCATGAAGTACTTCACCACTGATGAGTAAGCCTTTCCCTTTCTCTGTTCCTTACTTTCCTGCTGCTTCAACTGATCATTGCCCTGCAGGGCACTTCCTTCCAAGTTCACGGAGATGGCTGAGGAGCCATCCCTCCAGGCCTCGCCCTCTCCACCTTCCCCAAGCACCCCGAGCTCCAGCAATGCCCTTGCGGCGAGGCCGGTTGGAGAGGTGGGCCATCCTGTGATGCGTCCTGATTCTGCGCACCTCGCGACCATCCTTCGCGAGCCCTCCTGGGGCATAGCCAGCCTGCCCTGGGCTCTTCGACTGGTTGTGGACAGTGACTGGCTGAGGTCGGCCGTGCGATCTTCCTTGGAGGGCGAACCGGTTCCGGGCCAGGCTTCTGGCGAGGCGCGTCCGGCCATCGCGAGGGCGCCAGCCCCCAGCCCCCTGCCCAGAGGGGGCGTGCTGATCCGTGGCCCTCCTCGTGCGCCCGAGGCGGAAGGTGATGCGGAAGACGTGCTCGAGTGCGCTCGGGAGAGCTGCACCCTCCGCCAAGGGTTCCTCCGGAGGGCGGCGGACGTGGTGAGCCAGCTTGGTGTAGAGCTCGCTGACAAGGACGCACGTCTTGAGGCCGAGGGCCTGCGCCTAGCTGAGGAGAGGCGCAAGCTGAATGTGGCCGTTGCCCTTGCGCGCCACCAGCGTGACCTCGATAATGAGAAGGCCGAGGGGTCGCTGGCGGCTTCTCGGGAGGCCTGCTCCCGGGCCGTCTTGGAGGCTCAGGAGGCTGACCAGCGGCGCAGGGTCGCAGAAGAGCGGGTGTGGGAGCTCCGGGCCTGGAGTAGCTCCCTGGAGCAACAGGTGGAGTTGCGTGAGGTGGCCCTTGCGTCGATGGAGGGGGGCTCCGTCGATCGGGCAAAGCTTCAGAAATGTGAGGAGGCACTGACGCTGGAGGCCACCGAGCGCACCCTGGAACTCGAGAGATTGGAGACGAGGGAGCGCCTGGTGGCGCAGGCAGAGGATGATGCTGCCGCGAGGGTAGCCCGAGCCTCAGAAGAGGTTGATCACCGGGTGGCGGCGGCACGCTCGAACCTCGAGCGCGAGTTCGAGGAAAGGCTGGAGTTGCTCAAGGTCGAAGCAGAGGGCAGGACCGTCGTCCTGAAGGCCAAGCTGGACGAAGTGACGCGGCGTGCGGACGCTGCCGGGGCCGCCCTTGGTGCGGCATAGGCGGAACTAGCTTCCTCCCGCGCCGAGGCCCAGGAGGTTGTAAGAGCATTTTGGGAGGGGGAGCCCCTCGTGTAAAAACGTTAAGTTAGCGTATTTGTAGACATGATATCACCCGTGTGCCTGCGCCAGGCGGCTGGTTCATGGCGAGCCGACTGGCTTGTTTTACCTTCGACCCACGTGCGCCCTGAGCTAGCCTGCGGAGGGCCGTGGTGTCTTGAGTGTCTCCTGAACGAGCCTGTTGAACCTGCAAGGAGAACCTCCTGAGAGGGCGTGGCGACGGTAGTCTGGGCTGCGCGCATGCTGGGCCTAGCCCGGCTCTCAAGGGGCTGACGAGGGGAGGCGGCTAATGCCGGAGGGACGCAAAGAGGTGACCAGAACGTGAGAGATTGCTCGAACGAGACTAAACACCCCTTCCCCGTACACACGCAAGTCTCAAGCTCAAATCCAACTTAAATCCAAACAGGGAAAAGCAACAACCAAGGGGAAAAGCAAGGAAAGCAGAAAAAATCCGCGTCCGGCACCTAGTCTAGTCTTCGACGTCTTTTCACCAGCGCGGAGCTAAGTGCTGCCACTGGGCGTGGGCGGGAGCCCCCGGGGCCCGAGGGCGGCTCTCCGGAGACTCCGGGGCGTGTACAGCCCCACTCAATATTACGTGAGAGTGTCACGGGGCGGCGCGCTTCACAGGCACTGGGCCTTCTTCACAGGTGCCGGCCTTGCTTCATATCGCCAGACGAGGGCCCCGCCTTGTGCCACACTCTATTGCCATCGACGACGGCCGGAGATTGAGGACGCCGCCGATGGGATAGAGTGGTCGCCAGCAGTTCCCCTGACGACCACGGGTCCTCTGCCGGGGGTAGGCCCTAGGGCACCTCCCCGGCAGAGGGCCTACCTCCTGAGGACGCCGTGCTCCGAGCGCCGTGTGGGCGAGGCCGGATTTCGGCCCCTCTCCTGCAGCCCTCGGTGCCCTCCTCCTGAGGGGTGGGGGCTACTGGATTGGGGCAGCCACCCGCTGCAATGACCTATACCTCCTGCGATCTATGGTTAGCGTATGCCTGTTCCTGAGGGATGAGCAGTACCCGATAGTCGTTGCCTCCGGCGCGGTCGACTGGGCCTTCCCTGGGCTCCTGAAAGAGCCCAGCCTCTGGCGTTTCTTCTCCCCAGCCTGGGCCGAGGAACTGGCCATGGTCTTCCTCCTGCGCGTGCCTTTGATCCATCATGCGAGGCACATATGCCTCCGGGGCCGCCGCCCCGAGTGCCTCGCTGTAGTGCCCCGTGTGCCACACAGTTCTGCTCATGGTGCCAACCTGGGAGTGGTAGCGCGAAGGCTCACCGGGACCGTGGGCTGCGGTGGATCCCCCTTCGCTGGTCGGAGGCGGAGGCGGCACCGTTGGTGGCCAGGCACCGACGGCCAGGTTGGCGTTGGAGTGGCCCTGGAATCCGCTTGGTGCTGTGCGGGCGCGTGTGGGGCCTCCGTGCGATCCGCCTTGGGCCTGAGGCGGCAGCTGGGTGCAGAAGGGGTGAGCCTCCCGAGGTGGCGGAGCCCAGGAGCTCTGCCGCCCTCTCCATAGCATGTCGCGGCCGCCCTCTAGCAGCCTGCATTGCAGTAGCTCTCGAGCTACCGTGAGCGCATTCCTTGAGTTCGCCTGCTCTCGTCGTGAGTACAGCGCTGTGGTCGCGGCGTGGCTTGAGGCCCTGGCTGCCGACCGCACCTGCCGCGGCGTGAGAGCTGGTGTCGTCTGACCACGTCGCCCGCGGCCCGCAGCGCCCTGCGGACTGCGGGCTGCCTGGAGCACGGGGTTGAGGTCTCCCTGGGCAAGCGGCTCCGCGTGGGCGGGCCAGGTCGCCCAGGGATCAGGATTGCCCGTTGGGTCGCTAGACATGATGACGATGATGCGACAGGCGGCGAAACATGAGGCGACGGAAGGAAGATTCCGGCACACCCCTACCTGGCGCGCCAAATATCGGATTTTAGGTTCCGGCAGACCCTCAAGGTTTGAACAGTGGGGTGCACGCGGAGATCACGCCTCCAGCCTACCCATGTCTCACCGCCTCGCCAGGATCTAAAACTACACGAAGAACAACAGAAGGGACACGAGATTTATACTGGTTCAGGCCACCATCGTGGTGTAATACCCTCCTCCAGTTTGTGGTGCGTGGATTGCCTCAGGGGCCGGTGAGGAACAGTAGAGTGGAAGAACAGCCTCACGAGGGTCTGTTCTTGGCTGGGGTGATGAACTGCTAGGGGAGTTCAGTCGTCTTTCTCTCTCTCTCTATGTCTTAGATGTCGATCCGATCTCTCTCCCGCTACCATGTGGGTGGCTAGTCCTATTTATAGGCGAAGGCCCGGGCCTCTTCCCAAATATTGAGCGGGAAGGGCGCCAACAATTGGGCATTATGAAGGGGAACATCTAGTACACTTATCCTGACTAAAGTTGGTCCTCGGCTGCCAAAGACCCTGACGATGACGCCGGCTTGGGCTCCATGATGACCTTCGTCCTGCCGTCCTGCTGGTCTTGGTCTTGTTGCACCGAAATGGTTGCCTTTTCTTGATACCCTCGCCTGCGCTTGCCCCCTTTGCACCAAAGAGGAAACAAGGACTCTGCGCAGGCCGGCGCCCGCCTGGTCTTGGTCGTCATGGCTTGCGTCATGGGCACCTCGTGAGGTACCCCGCCTTGATCTCTCCGCCTCCTCACGAGCCAGCCTGACGAGGCCGTGCCTAAGGAAGTCTCCTGTCATCCGCCCCGCGAGGCTTGGCCCCTCGCGAGGGTCTTGAGCATGTGTTGACAAAGATGGGCCGTACTGGGCCACTCCTTGAGCCACGCCGCAGGCCGCAGGCAGGCAAGTCAGGGTACCCCCGTTCCCTGAACGCCGACACCATCCAACAGTCATAGTGCTTCTTCAAACTCTGGTCTTCGTGATCCAGCCGCCCAAAGCAGCGCCGGTCCTGCCGCATGCTCCTGCCTCCCGTGGCCGGTTGTGCTGCCGCAGAGGCCTCACCGCCCCCTAATATTCCCACCGCTGGCCAGGGCATACGGCGATGACACCCTTACACCGCAGCCAAACCAATGAACCATCATACTCGTCTCTGCGCGGGCTTCCAGTGTCGCGTCTTCCCCTGCTCCATGCCATCCCCTTCATAGGCCTCGTCGTCGTCCACCGTCCTGGTGCTCTCAGCGCGGCGTGGTCAACGTGGTCAAGGAAGAACTTCCATCGGAAGTGTACTGTATGTGGAGAGGCTGACAGCTGGGTCCACGGCGGCCGCAAGGAAGTGCCTCCTTATTACGCGCAAAGTAAGTATTCCTCCACCTAACAGCGGGGACCCACCAGACGAGCCACCGTATTTCATGAAAAAAAACGTTTTCCCCCTGACTACTGGGACACACCAGCTACATCTTCGCACGCAAGGAAGTGCGTCTGGGCAAAAAAACAATTTATCCCCCTGATTGCTGGGACCCACCAGCTACATCTTCGCATGCAAAGAAGTGCCTGACAGTCGGGACCCAACTGGTCGAAGCGTACGTAGCATTGTCATTCTAGTCGCAAACGTGTACGTACATACTGGTCGATGTAGAGGCGTGCATGTGTTGTACTAGAGGCATGCATGTAGCATGTACACGTACGTACAACGGCTAGTGTGAAAGAAAGAAAATATGGCCACGTACGTACATACGGGCGGGGTCTCGAACGCCTACTTGCGCGTACGTACGGCTAGGGCTCGTCTACATGGCTGGGTCGGAACGGAGAAACTGCAACATCGTCTTGTTCATGGGGAGGCAACGGAATGCGTCGTGTTCATCGGGAGGCAACGGAACGCGTGGGAGACAACCGGCTTGGACGGAACAGCCAATGGAAACAAGGCCTGGCGTACCGTAGAACGGAGGAAACGGCCTTGTGTTCGACCGGCCATGTTCGAAATGGGATCCTGCTCATCGGGAGGGGTCTGGCGTACCGCAAAAAAGAGAAAACAGACTTGTGTGGGACCTCCTACGGTCGAAACGGGGTCCTGTTGATCGTGAGGGGTGTGGCGTACCACAAAACGGAGGAAACAGACTTGTGTTGGAGCGCTACGGTCGAAACGGGGGTCCTGTTCATCGGGAGGGGTGCGGCGTACCACAAAACGGGACTCCACGGGATACTATTCATCTCCACCATCGACCTCCTCCAGCCTCTACGGGCTACTATTCATCCATCGTCAACCTCCTCCAGCCTCCACCTGTGACTGTTCATCCAGCCTCCACCGCGCGCTACTCAACCGGCCTACTGTTCAACCAGCCCTCTCCACGGGCTACTGTTCATCCAGCCCTCCACGGGCTACTGTTCATCCAGCCCTCCAACGGCTACTGATCAACCAGCCCTCCACCGGGTCATCCTGTTCATCCAACCCTCCACGGGGTCCTGTTCATCCAGCCCCAAACGGCTCGATTGATCGGGGTCCTGTTCATCTAGAGGCAACCACGGGGTCATGTTCATCCACCCCCACCGGGAACTATTCATCCAAACACCCCCCACCAATGATCACTATTCATCCAAGCCCCCCCCCACCACTGCGACGCTCACTTTTCATCCAAACCTACTAGCAACGCTCACTGTTAATCCAGAGGCAGCATCGATCGTCTTTAGTTAGCAACAGTAGCAAAGGAATCGCTCGATCGCTTGGGTTCAGTAACGCGTAGCCTGCAGTGCAATCGCTCGGGTTCAGCTAGGTGACGCCTCGCTCAGGTTCAGTTAGAGCCCAACGCCTCGCACCCACGCGCCTACGGTACGAGAGAAACGCGCATCGCTCGGCCCCCGACCACCCACCGTAACCGGGAACTACCCGATATTTTCCTCGCCCTCGCTTCTACCACGGTGTTTCCCGTCATGGACGGCCCAAAGAATGTCATGCAGCTACGTCTCCGGCCCGCCCAGGATGAAAAGCCCATTTTCTGTCATGATTTTTTGTCATAGAAGTAGGAGCCCACCACATCTATGATTATACCGGGTTTTTTCGCAATTATCATCATAGAAGTGTCATAAGTATGACAAAAGAAAATTTTCGTTCGGCCCAAAATGTCACGGATGTGTCTTTTTTTTGTAGTGTCTATTCATCAATCATGACAGTACAGAGAACACAAGAGGTAATAAAAATTAGAATTAGGTCTATGGACCACCTAGCGATGACTAGAAGCATTGGAGCGAGCCGAAGGCGCCTCACCGTCATCGCCCCTCCATCACCGGAGTCGTGCAAACCTTGTTGTAGTAGACAGTCGGAAAATCGTCATGCTAAGAACCCAAAGGACCAGCACACCAGAGCAGCAACCATCGCCCATGAAGAGAGTTGTAGATTGGAAATATCAAACCTGAAACCACACGAACGAAGACGAACAAAAATTGAATCCAAATAGATTCACCGAAGACACCAACCGAATCCCATGAGATCCGACGAAGACACACCTCCACACATCCTCCGACAACGCTATTCGCACCATCGGGATGTGTATAGGACATGGGAGACATTATTGCTACCGAGGGACATCGTCGCCGCCCACAGCTCCAACCAAGACGTTCAACCTAGCAAAAATGAGAACTGGGTCCCTCCCGCTGGCAGGGGGGGATGCTCCGCACCTCTATAGGCCAAAGTCCACCAGAGGCAGGGCAGATCCACGGAGGCGCCGACGGGAGGAGGAAGGAGAGTTTTCGTGTGGAGGAGGAAACACTTTGTTTGTGGAGGAGGAAAAACTTCTGATGTATTCATCAGCTATCATGCCAGTACAAATAAACCTAATAAGTAACCAAAATTACATCCAGATCTATAGACCATCTAACAAAAATTGAGTCGTTTGGCTCCCTATCTCCAGATATGTAATTTCATTAATAAATTGTTTTAGTTGTCAGGGCATCTCCAACACCGACCCTCAAACCGCGGAAGCCATCCAATGTGGTCCTGTATTGGTCCGTCGAGCGGTACGAATGTGTTTTCTTCCTCAAATTGGAGACAAATGTGGGGGCATCTGGTTTGCGGGAGTCCGGACAGCAGCCCCGTAGGAATACGACACCCCCGGCCCACTCAGTAACCCCACCTTGTCTCATTTCCTTCCAGTCCTTCTCTTCTCTCCCTTACTTTGCATCCGCACCCTCCACCCCCGCTGTCGTCGGTGTACGTCTCCGGCCGCTACTGTGATGGCCGGATAATTAAGCTACAGTAACCTCCTGCTAATGATGCAAGGTCATCACTCTTACTATTGCTAATCCTCACTTGATCCAAGTCACTGTTCAATTTCAAATTCAAATTTGTGAAACTTCAAAATAAAAATGCTCAAGGTGTGTCAAATAATCCCTGGATATTTTCCATGTTGGAACCAACCTCTTTTGAATTCCAAATGCCCATGGGATTAATTTTTGGTCCAAGCGGCAATTAAATTGGCCTTTTCAATTTCTACAAATGGTTAGACAACTCCTTTTGACCCCATACCTTTTTTCCATCTCAATATATTGTGTCAGATTTATGTGCCAAGTTTTCTTCATAACAAAACTCATTTGGTACAAAAAGAAAATGCAAAAGGAAAAGAGAAAATGGAAAATAAGAAAAAGAAAAAGAAACCCCCCTGACTCCCACTGGGCCTAGCCCAGCAGACCAACACAGTTGGCCCACCTTGTCCTCTCGGTTGCTCCCCCCTCCCTTCCTGTTCCTTTGTCTTGGTCGCTATAGGGGCATGGCTGCCCCCGACAACCTCACCGGCGACGCCCTGAGAGGATAAGAACTCCACTGAGGCCTCCCCCCAGATATTTATCCCGCATCCACTCGCCCACTTGCCCGCTCTCGCCCTCCTCTCGATCGCTCCATATTCCCCACAACGGCCGAGCGCCATCGTCGCCGTCTCCGCATCGATTCCCCGGCCACCAGCTGCTCCGCGCCGCCCAGAGGCGTCCAGGAGGAACGCCGTCGTCCGCTCCATTGTCCACGCCCATGCGCAGGAGCGGGGAGCCCCTTCATCATCGGGCCGACCATTCTTCCTCTAATCCGGCCACCGCGAGCTCGTCAATGACTCCAGCCACCTCGACTCTCCCTCGGGCCTTCCCAGCAATGACGGTGAGCACTGCGTGCTCCCCCTCCTCCTACACCCTCATTTTCTACGCCCGTAGCCGTCCCGCCATGTTACCGAGCTTTACCGCCTACCATGGCTGCCGCCTGCGCGCCGTGCTAACTCCGGTGCGCTCGCGACTGCTTTGGCTGCGCGTCATGGCACCCACGGCGCCGCCTCGTGCTAGTCCCCTTAGTCGCCCCGCCTCGCTCTCGATCAAGGTCTGAGCATCGCCGTCCGCCGATGGGCTCGCCGTCACCGCTACGGTGCTCCTCCGGCCACGCCACCACCGCAGATCGCCTCGTCGTCGCATGCTCTTTCCAACGCACCCACGCGCGACCCTTCCTGTGCTCTGTGCGGGATTTCTTGAGCCCCCCCCCCCCCGTCGCCGCCGCGCGTCGCCATGCAATTTGGTCGCTCGAGCTCTCTCCGGCACCGACGCCGACGTGGCTCAGTGGGCCCCGCCCCTGAGTCACTGACCAGTGGGCCCTGGTGGCCTAGTTGACTAGGTTCACTACAAAAAAAAGACACATCTGTGACATTTTGGGCCGAACGATTTTTTTGTCATACATATGACACTTCTATGACGATAATTGTGACAAAACCCGGTATCATCATAGATGTGGTGGACTCCTACTTCTATGACAAGAAATCATGACTGAAAATGGGCTTCTCGTCCTGGGCGGGCCAGAGACGCAGCTGCATGACATTCTTTGGGCCGTCCATGACGGAAAAAACCATGGTAGAAGCGAGGGGGAGGAAAATTTCGGGGAGTTGCCGGTTACGGTGGGAGGTCGGGGGCCGAGCGATGCGCGTTTCTCTCGTACACGTACGCGCGTGTGTGCGAGGCATTGGCTCTAACTGAAACCGAGCTAGGCGTTGGGCTCTAACTGAGCCCAAGCGATTGCACTGCAGGCTACACGCTACTGAACCCGAGCGATCGATCGAAGGCTGTTAACTGAACCCTGTCGAGCGATTCCTTCGCTACTGCTGCTAACTGAGGCCGATCGATTGGATGAACAATGAGTGTTGCGGGGGGGTTTGGATGAATAGTGAGCGGTGGCGTTGCCTCTGGATGAACAGGACCCCGTGGCGTGGAGGGCTGGATGAACAGTAGACGGTGGAGGGGTGCCCGTGGAGGGGTGGTTGAATAGTAGCCGGTGGAGTAGCGCGCGGTGGAGGCTGGATGAACAGGAGCCCGTGGAGGCTGGAGGAGGTCGACGGTGGATGAACAGTAGCCCGTGGAGGCTGGAGGAGGTCGACGGTGGAGATGAACAGTATCCCGTGGAGTCCCGTTTTGCGGTACGCCACACCCCTCCCAATGAACAGGACCCCTGTTTCGATTGTAGCGCTCCAACACAAGTCCGTTTCATCCGTTTTGCGGTACGCCACACCTCTCCCGATCAACAGGACCCCCGTTTCGACCGCAGCACTCCAACACAAGTCCATTTTGTCCGTTTTGCGGTACGCCACACCCCTCCCGATCAACAGGACCCCTGTTTTGACCGTAGGAGGTCCGTTTCCTCCGTTTTGCGGTACGCCACACCCCTCCCGATCAACAGGACCCCGTTCCGAACATAGGAGGTTTGTTTCCTCCGTTGTGCGGTACGCCAGGCCTCGTTTCCATCGCCTGTTCCGTCCAAGCCCTCCCGATGAACACGACCACGCATTCCGTTCCGACCCAGCCGGTTGGCTCCCACGCGTTCCATTGCCTCCCGATGAACACGGCGCATTCCATTGCCTCCCCATGAACACGACGCGTTTCGTTGCCTCCCCATGAACACGAGCCTCGCCGTACGTATACGCAAGTAGGCGTTCGAGACCACGCCTGTATGTACACATACGTGGCCATATTTTCTTTCTTGCACCCTATACGTACGTGTACATGCTACGTGCGCGCCTCTACTACGACACGTGCGCGCCTCTACATCCACCAGTATATATGTACGTACATGTTTGCGACCAGAATGACAATGCTACGTATGCTTCGACCAGGTGGGTCCCGACTGTCAGGCACTTCCTTGCATGCGAAGATGTAGCTGGTGGGTCCCAGCACTCAGGGGGGCGAATCGTTTTTTTCTCGGACGCACTTCCTTGCGTGCGAAGATGTAGCTGGTGGGTCCTAGCAGTCGGGGGGAAATGTTTTTTCGCGAAAGGTGGTGCGTCCGGTGGGTCCCTTCTGTCAGGTGGAGGAATAATTATTTTGCAGGTAATATGGAGGCACTTCCTTGCTGCGACCGTGGACCCAGCTATCAGCCTCTCCATGTATAGTCCATGTCCGATGGAAGCCGTTCCTTGACCAGGTTGACCACGCTGCGCCGAGAGCACCAGGGCGGTGGACGACAGTGAGGCCTAGGAAGGGGACGACGCGGAGCCGGGGAAGAAGCGAAAGTGGATGCCCACGCGTAGAGGAGTACGAGGGTTCACTGGTTCGCTGTGGTGTGAGGCTGCCGTCGCCGCAGAATAACAGGGGGTGTGGGTGAGTAGAGGGATGGCCTGGCCAGCGGTGGGAGTAGTATGGGGCGGTGAGGCCTCCGCCGTATCGCAGCTGGCCACGGGAGGCAGGAGCACGAGGCACGACCGGCGCTGGTTTGGGCGGCTGGAGCAAGAAGACCAGAGGTTGAAGAAGCACTACGGCCGTTGGATGGACATCGTACGGTCACTGGAGCTAGAATCCTGCATATTGACTAAGTTGACAAAGCCCTCCGTCCCCATCAACTTTGTAGGCCCACAAGTCAGCCTGCCACTATATTGGGTCCCAGCTAACAGGGGGAGTATTCATTTTTTTGTGCATAATAAGGAGGCACTTCCTTGCGTGCGAAGATATAGCTACTGGGTCCGAGCTGTCAGCGGCGGTAACGTTTTTTTCGTGAAATACAGAGGCCCTTCCAATGGGTCCCTGATGTCAGGTGGAGGAATCATTATTTTGCGCCTAATAAGGAGGCATTTCCTTGCGTGTGGCCGTGGTCCCAGCTGTCGGCCTCTCCACGTACAGTCCACTTCAGATGCATGTCGGTCGTTGACCACGTTGACCAGGCCGCGCCGAGAGCACCAAGGCGGTGGACGACGGCAAGGCCTAGGAAGGGAACGACACAGAGGCAAGGAAGACTCGGCAGTTGTTTCCCACACAGAGGGGAGTACGACTGTACGAGGGTTTACTGGTTCGTCTGCCGTCACCGGAGAATAACAGCAGGTGTGGGTGAGTAGAGGGATGGCTAGGCCAGCGATGGGAGTACGGTGGGGCGGTGAGGCCTGTGCGGCAGCACAGCCGGCCGCGGGAAGGAGGGAGCAGGCAGTCCCGCCGGCGCTTGTTTGAGTGGCTGGAGCAGGAAGAGCAGAGATTGAAGAAGCACGACGGCCGTTCGATGGACATCCAACAGTCACTGCTTGTGAGTTAACCTTTTTTTAGGGAAGCCTCAAATATGTAGAAAACAGCATACAACCCATTTGCCAATATTTCTTATAATTTACAGCCCATTTGCTAATTCTTAAGGTTTTTTTGGAGCCCGTATTCTTTTCGTTAGCATTACAACCCATATTGGGGCCACGGTTAAAAAATTATATGAAATTTTACATATTTCGGTGCGGTCCGAACTGTTTTTAATCCCGATATTTCGACTCACATTCAAACTGATTTTAAAAATAAATGTATATCAATATAAAATCCAACAAATTCTCCACGCATAAAAATTAATGTAATTTAAAATCTCGAAATGAAAAAAAAGATATTTGAAACTAATTGATGGTTTGATGTGTTTTAAAAATGTACAGCCCATTTCTCATTACTGATAGGCCATTTTCTCAGCCAGCCAAATCAAGCTCTCTTCGTCTTGAAAGATTTGCAGCCCAAGAGGCCTGACAAAGCGACTTACTTGGCAAATCACAAAAAAACTGGGCTGTGGCCATGGACCCAGCTGTCAGCCTCTCCACGTACAGTACTCTTCCAATGGAAGTCGGTCGTTGACCACATTGACCATGCCGCGCCGAGAGCACCAAGGCGGTGGACGATGGCAAGGCCTAGGAAGGGGACGACGTGGAGCCGGGGAAGACGCAGCAGTGGATGCCCACGCGGAGAGGAGTACGAGGGTTCACTGGTTTGGCCGCGGCGTGAGGCTGCCGTCGCCGCAAAATAACAGGGGGTGTGGGTGAGTAGAGGGATACCCTGGGCCAGTGGTGGGAGTAGTAGGGGGCAGTGAGGCCTCCGCGGCACCACAGCTGGCCATGAGAGGCAGGAGCACGCGGCACGACTGGCGCTGCTTTGGGCGGCTGGAGCAAGAAGACAAGAGGTTGAAGAAGCACTATGGCCGTTGGATGGACATTGCACGGTCACTGGAGCTAGAATCATTCATATTGACTAAGTTGACAAAGCCCTCCGTCCTCATCAACTTAGTAGGCCCAAAAGTCAGCCACCCACTATGGTGGGTCCCAGCTAGTAGGGGTATTCATTTTTTGGTGCGTAATAAGGAGGCACTTCCTTGTGTGCGAAGATATAGCTGGAGGGTCCGACCTGTCAGCGAGGGGAACGTTTTTTTCGCGAAATACAGAAGCCCTTCCCATGTATAGTGCACGTACAGTGCGTAATAAGGAGGAACTTTCCTTGCGTGTGACCATGGACCTCGTGGTTCCCAGCCATCAAGCTTTCCACATACAGTCCTCTTCCGTTGACTCTTGTATGTTTACCACGCCGCGCCGAGAGCACCGAGGCTATGGACGACGGTGAGACCCCAGACTGGAACGACCCGTAGATGGGGAAGACGCGGCAGTAGAGTCGCAGACGGAGAGGAGTGGGAAACTTGACTGGTTTGGGTGCGGGGTGGGCCTACACTCGGCAGAGAATAACAGGAGGTGCGGAGTGGAGGGATGGCCTGGCCGTCGACGGGGTAGTGTTTCGCTGAGGAGCACAAAACAACGCCGCTGGACGCCGAAGGCTGGAGCAGGCAATTCCGGCAGCGCTGGGGAAAGAAGACGAGAGATTGAAGAAGAATGCCGGCCGTTGGATGTAAATCCAATACCTTCTTAGGCTTCAATCTACTGGCCCACATGTCAGCCAGTCCATTTGTTTTTTTAGTCCATTTGGTGGGCTGGGTGAAACAATGATGTAGCATCTAAGCAGATCATTTAAATCCCATTTGCATTTTTCTCGAAATCCGTGGACTTGCTGGGCTGGGTGAAAATATCATGTTGGGCTAGATGGAGAAATGTTACAAAAACATAAACACATGATTGCACATCAGTAAAATCTTTGCAAGCTTATGTACGCAATCACTAGGAGTTAACTTGCCAAGTTATATATAAACAATTATTATTATTATTTTGTAAGAACTGTCAACTTACAAAATAAAATATCATTTTAATTTGATGAGTTAATAGTACATGGGGTATTATTATTTTTTAGGGTAGACGTGGGACAGTTGAGTTGGTTCTAGGGGAAAGTACTGGGAGAAAACTCAGTTTACATCAAAAAAGAAAGTGGGAGAAAATTCAGAGACCTGAGGAGGGGAATATGTTGGGAGGAAGGAGATTCAAAGCACGGCAGCCAAGTGAACTAGTTTTTTTTTACGGACAAGTGAACTAGTTTACATACACAAGCAAATAGCCACTAAAAAAGCAATCAGGTTGATGGGTTCTTAAAAGAAATATTTCAGACAAAACATATAATTACGACCCATAGGCTAATGCATGAAACACTCAGATGATAAAGGTGCTTATAAATAGATAAAGTACAACATCTAGACCTTCCTGGCATGCTTGATCATGACGCTGCGGCTGTCCATGTACTTGTCGATTATGAGAAGCAGACACGCCCTCATGTCCAAGATCTACCTGTACATGTCGTAGCATGCATATGCGTCCTTGGCCGCATAGGTTATGTAGGCTAGATTCAGAGGTACCGCCCACGTGTTCAGGCCGTCTTGTTTCATGTTGGCGTATCAGGGGTCGATGATGGTCTCAGCAAGGTCAACCATAGAGTCCTTCTCCTGCCCGTTGCTGATGATCTTGTATTGCTTCTGGATGTTGACAAGCTTGTTGCACCAGATGGCCGAATCGTCACGTTCTTCCTTCTCTCCACCGTAGTGAAGGTGCAGTCGGCGCTACCGATGAAACGGGCAAATGCTCCAGAACCTGGTGCAGCCATAGGACTGAGGCGAGGCAGAGCTTCATCGAGTCCGTATCGTTGGTGTACATCACATTCAACTTGGTGCAGCCATAGGACTGAACGGCGAACTCAAAGGGGAACTCCTTGCTGAAGTCCATATCCAGCAGGCTCACCCCCTCGGATCGCCATTGGAATCTCTTCGAGTGAACGAGTGTGTAGGCGGCGGCAGCAGTTCGTTTTTCAGCTCTTGGGGAACTGGATTCAACAGTAAGCTGAGTGTGTACAGGCAACAACAGTTACTACCCCTCCCTCGTCCGCTGCACGCCCGATAGAAGATGCACCCTCGGCGCATTGAAACACCTCCATTAAGAAACCTACTCCGGCCACACGTCGGATCACGAGCGGGTCTGTATTGGTACTGTAATAACAGGAGTTAGTGGTCACTTTACTTAAATTTAATTAGCTTTAATAGAAATTTATACTTAAAACAAGCAATTCATTCGCTCGTTCTATCAGTGCCACAGGATCAACATGCACAACAATTAGAATTATTATTCTCAGGACGCACACGATCAGCACATTTGTCGCACTTTCACAAAGATAATACTACCAAGTTTGAACTGTTTGTTATGGTTGTTGTCCTCTGCATCATCATGCCGTGTTTCCCAGCTTGCAAGATTCAGAACCAACAAATAAGATCCAAATAATAAGTACAACAAAGATGCTTACACATCTCATTGATTCCTAGCTTGCAAGATTCAGAACCAACAAAAAAGGTTCAAATAATAAGTACAACAAAGATGCCTACACATCTCACTGATTCCTAGCTTGCAAGATTCGTAACGAACCCATTAGAGCCTTTTGATAAAGTGAATATTGGGATTAAATCCATCTTGGCTAGACATTTCATACAATCTAAGAACTTGGCGAATGCTCTTGACCGTCAGAACATCTATAGTTGAGTATTCCTGTTTGCACAACATGTTTGCACAACACAAACAAGGAGACGGGAGAGCATGATTTTGCTTTAATAGCAGCCTCCTTGAACTCAACGTCCAGCTCTACTTGGATGAGGTCTGCCTGGAGTTCCATGATTCAATTCATGCGCCTTTTTCTGCAGTTCACCTGAAATGAAGCAAAGATTGCATCATTCAGCTAGCAAGAAGTACTTGCTCTTGTGAGCTGGCAGGTTCTTCTTCAGTAGTTGCACTAAAATTGAGGAACATTAAGGTTGGCTGTCCGACATGTCGGAGTAGTAAGAAGGAGCAAAGAATGATGCGGTATATACTAGTACTATACTACTCCCTCCGTGCCTAAATATAAGTCTTTGGAGAGATTTCACTATGGACCACATATGGAGAAAAATGAGTGAATCTACACATAAAATGCATCTATATACATCTGTATGTGGTCCACAGTGAAATATCTACGAACACTTATATTTAGGAACGGAGGGAGTACTACTCAGGTCGGAGGAGTGCAAACCATGGTAGCCCAGTGAACTAGCAGTGCGAACCACGATAGCCCAGTGAACCAGCAGTAGAAAACAATGTGGTGATATGGCCATAAAAAACAACAATGTGCTATGGTCCACACTGTAGCATGTACAGTAACACTCCTCTTTGTTTGGATCCCTGAGTGAGAGCTAGTTTGGGTTGAAATAGCCTCAAATTATCGAAACAAGAGGGGTTAGTTTGAGCTAGTTTGCTCTAACCCAGCTAAAAAAACTAGCCTGGTGGAGAGGTTCTAATTGGGTTAGTTATCCTCGGGCCCACTAAAAGAGAACTAAAAACATCTCCCCTGCCCGCACCAGATCGCTCCCCCCTATTGCACGACTCCTCTCTGCTCCCCATAGGGCCGCCCGCCCAAGCGCCGCTTGCCCTCTCTCTCGTCCGGCCGTCCTCTCCTTCCGGCCTCCGCTGCCCTACTCCGGCCGCCCTCTCCCTCTGGCCTTCGAATGTCGCCCCGCTCCCCCTGCACCAGTCATTTTTCTCCCTTTGTCGTGCGCCTCGGCGGTGCATCTATCAGGGAGGTTGCGAGAGGGGTGAGTTTGTTCGTTCCTTCTCTGTCTCACGGCCATATCATTGATCTTGCTTGCTCTAGCGCTAATTCTGATTTGGAAAAGTAGATCCCGATCAAACTTGGTATAGATTTGTGGTGCACGGATGGAATTGTTTGATGCTGCTTGAGGAGGTACTAAATCTTTCTAGAGGCCCAAAGATTCAGGTCACCTTTCTAGGTATTTCAATTTCAGGCTTGCATTATTTCTAGAGGCCCAAAGATTCAGTTCACCTTTCTAGGTATTTCAATTTCATGCTTGCATTATTTCTAGAGGCCCAAAGATTCAGTTCACCTTTCTAGGTATTTCAGTTTTAGGCTTGCATTATTTCTAGAGGCCCAAAGATTCAGTTCACCTTTCTAGGTATTTCACTTTCAGGCTTGCATTATTTCTATAGGCCCAAAGATTCAGTTCACCTTTCTAGGTATTTTAGTTACAGGCTTGCATTATTTCTAGAGGCCCAAAGATTAAGTTCCCAGTCGGTGGCAAGCGGCCCTGCTACCCATGCCGGTGTTGACCTCAACTTGCAAGGGCCAGCGTCGGAGGGGTTCCCGGGGCTTGGGCTCTACAGAGCCTTCCTCCAGAGCGACGATGGTGAGCTCCTCCCTCGGTACGTGAGGGGCTCCGGGCTCCCTCCCTATCGTGAATAACTTCCATGATGAGTTAGCTCATTCTTTGTTTCATGAAGTGATTTTTTACTTTGTGAAGCTTGATTGACGACTTGTATGTTTAAGTGGGATATCTCATTTGTATGGACAAAGTAAAAATTATCATGGTTTGCATGCTTGATTTGTATAGATGGTTCGTTTATGTCAATTATGAGCGGGAGGAGGCCACCGAAGAGCCGGCCACACCAAGAGGGTGCTTGGATCCAAGGGACTTATTTTAGTCTGACTAAAAATAGTCTCTTTAAGAGGCTAAAGTTCCAAGCACCCCTGACTAAAGAGGGGCTAAAACTAGTCTTGAGACTAAAAAAATTTTGTCAGGGGTACCCCTACTAAAATGTGGATTAGTCCTCTCTCTCCTCATTTAACTCCTCTCCTTTAACACAGGCGAGTTATGGATTGGAGGGTTTGGAGGATAATAAATGCTCATTTACTTGATTTTAGTCTCTTTAGTATTTGGATCCAAGCATGGGTGAGGCTAGCAAGTTTTAGTCCCACTACTTTTAGTCATGGAACTAAAACGTATCCAAGCACCCTCCAAATCCGGCAGGAAATAGGGTCCAAAGTAGTCAAATGATTGAGATAGAGCATTTATTGTCAATCTAACCCTGCCATCCATACACCTCTTTGGTTTAGAGTTAGTTCGGGGTTAGAATCTAACTCTAACCTCTAACTGAGTTAGAGCTCTCCTCATCTCGGTTCATCGCCATCATACTTTCCCCATTCCTGTGTTTTCACTATCCTGCGAATCAAAGAGGCCCTTTTTTGCGGGAAAAATCAAGGAGGTCCTTAGACTGGTTTAGGTCCGGTCATTTTTTATGAACGTGTTATGTCCAAAATTTAATGAACGTGCTCTGGTTTCCACGAAAATAATCCGGTTTCATGTAGTAATTCATTCATTTATTTATTCTTCTGCAGGGGGTTTGCATGTAACTCGTGAGGTCTGAAATGTAAAGTACCCCGGCATATGCTCCGAGTCGTGCATGCACTACGAGCCAGATGCTCTATGTCCCACATGTCGGCGAATGGGAGAACGTGGAAATAGCCCAGGAGTACATATAGGAGGATAAATGCGTGAAAAAATATGTACTGTGAAGCGTAGCCGCGGTTAGAAAAGGAGACCTAAAGTGATGACAGCTATAGGTCGCACGCACCCAACTAGTGGTACTAGACATATGACTAATTTTGCCCTCAAAAAAATAATAGAGGCACGAATGCTCAGTACTCCAATTCTATAAACACGAGTCCCATCTGACAACAGCGTCCGTGCTATAGCTAGCTCTCCTCCCTCGTTTCTCTCTTCTAATTCTAAACTCGGCCAATGCCCGGTTGGCGGGGTGGGTTTTCTCAACTGCGGCCCCACCTCACAGTGAAAACGTTACGACTGGAATAAAACTGCCATATACTCCCTCCGTTCATAAATATAAGCCTTTGTAGATACTATTTCAAATGGAATACAGCATACAGATGTATGTAGACATAGTTTAAAGTGTAGATTTACTCATTTTGCTCCGTATGTAGTAGTCACTTGCTAGAATCTTTAGAGAGACTTATATTTGGGAACGGAGGGAGTACTATACTAATAAAACATTAAGGCCACGAGGCGATGCAGTGCTGGTTACAGGAGGCAATAAGAAGAGATGCATCCATCGGCGACGTCCACGTCCTCGACTCAGGGCGCCGGCCCACCGAACGGCGCCTAAGTAGCAGCGGCTTTCGTGGCCAGGTCGACATGCTTCTGAACAATTGCGTCCTAAGATTCCAGCTGCTGGAAGAAGGCCAACGTCTTTCTGTCCTCTCTTGCCTTGTAGTGGCCTATGTAGAAGATTTCCTCGTAGACGTGGATGTGCAGGTCGACGGTTTCTTGCATGGCGAGGCGCTGCGCGGCGAGCGCGGCCTCGAGGTGCACATTCTTCATCGCTACCTTCGGCACCTGCAGGGCCACCAGGGCTTGAAAGAGTTCGTCACCATGGAGGCCGATGAGGGTGGCAGGCAATGAGGAGCCTAGCGCGCGGGCTGGAGCAGTACGGCAAGGTCACTCGCGCGCTTCTTGATGGCAGTGAACTTGCGGATGGAGTTGACCATCATGTCGTCCATGTGAGAGGTGAAGCCGGCGTCGGCGAGGGCTACAATGCCTGCGGTCGCCAGCACCGTATGGAAATGCTACGCGGTACGGTGCAGGGCCGCAGGCCGGCGCCTTGGATGATTTGGCACAGCCGACTGCCGCTCGCGTCCATGGCCTCCATAGGTGCTTGTGGGTTCTGGTCACTTGGTCTTGGATTGGAGTGAGCAGTGTTGTGCAGAGACTTGGGAGTAGATGGATTGGAGTGGTGGGGCGCCTTTATTATATGAGAGTCCAAACTCTGTTGCATTTACATCGTGTTGGCTCTATTCTGCTTCTCCAATTAATTCCCTCTGCATGTAATTGAGGACGTAGACCGTTCAACGTCTCCGGAACCGCTACCCTCTCCCTCCTTGGCATTCAAGCACCTATGGACCCGTCGACGACGAGGTGCCTATGGTGACTTCATAAATTTCAAGATGATAGTGTCGTGCGTGTGTGCGTTCATAGGGGTGCGTGTATGTGCGTGTATATGAGCGCTTGCGTCTGTACTGTGTCAAAAAAACATAAATGCGTGTCAAAAAGAGACTAGTCAGTATACTCAATATTGTGCACCTCGGAGAGGAAAACGATAGAACTAGTACGTATTTATTTACGGTGCAAATTCACTCATTTTTCTCCATATGTACTCCGTCTCGGAGTAGTCTAGTCACTTGTTGAAATCTCTAGAACGGCAAATACTCCTTTCTGGTTACAGGGCTATACTAGCAAGTAGTTGTACGTACTAGTACAATAGTGGGCTCACATAGCAATTTCGTCTCATGCAACGTTCGGTTTGCACTTGGCACTTCGCCTCTTCGAGAAGACGAACAATGATGTTACTACTACTGCTTCTACAGTGTCGAATCCACTGCTGCATGTCTTTCCACCGCGAGTGGGACGGATAGCTTGTTGTAGAAGTACTACTAAGCAAAAGCATGTCCTCATTTGCGAGCAACCGCACGCATGAGCGAGGGAGAAGGCGTGTAGTAAAATCAAGCTTCTCCTCGTTGTACGAGTTGACGCGACACATCATAGCACTGACCCCATATGCTTGCCTCTAAACTTGGCTGAAAGACCCATAGTGTATAATATATTTGCTACAACCTCTAACATTTACCCACCACAAATTAAAATATATGTGGTCGTATGCATCATTCTGATGCAGAGGCCGGGAGTCCCCCACCCCTTTAAAAAAACAATTAAAATATATATTCCTGTCTTGACTAGATGAGCGTGCAAACTACAATCACCAGGGTGACAGGTAGGGCCAGAAGACTATTTTATTTTTTAAAAAAACTTCGAGACGGCCACATAGCATGGAGCCGACCCGAACGATTTTAAGCTTACAGGCATGGTACACGCTATCCTAGACTACTCTACACATGAAACTGCCGCGCGGGCGTCCAGGCTACGCTTGGCTCTTCGCCTCTTTGGGAAGTCGAACAATGATGGAGTATTACTGCACTGGAGGAGTACTACAGTATGCTTCTGGCCATCTGACACCGATTGAACTGCTGCATGACCACCGCGTGTGGGAGGGAGAGCGTGTAGCGAAAGCTTCTCCTAGTCTTGCCAGCCACCACGCTCATGGGTGAGGGAGGGACACTCCTACCTTTGCCTGTATGACATGTGGGCCTGACAGGTGGGTGGCCAACCTGTCATACAGCCAAATGCAGGTGCAGTTAAGTCCGCGAGGGAGAGGATAAATAAACTTCTCGTTGATGTACGAGTTGACGCAACACATCAAAGCACTGCACTCGATATATTTCAATAATTTGCGGTTACCGATGCATTAATTACAACGCATGCATGCATGCCCTGACTCTCCTTTTGATACTTGCATGTGTTGATTTAATGCACCTTGAAGTAGTACTCCCTCTGATTCCTTTTACTTTGCGTATAACTTTTTCTTGTTTTTCTCAGATTAATCTGCGCGTTCGCGTTGGTTTCCACCTGTGCCCCCGCTCAATTAGAGCAAGTACAATAAGGTGATGTAGGCGCGTTGTAAGACATTAAATATTATATTCTTGCTTACTTGGAAGAGAGAGAAGAGGAAAGAGAAGAGAAGCGGGCTACTAGTTAACAGCCGGCTGCAGCACTTGCTCCTAGGTACTTTGTGAGAGAGTGGGGTGGGCCATGTATCAATGAAGTAGTACATATTTATATCTAGATATTGTACTTGTTGGCTATAAACTTGGCTATATGTGACATGGCAACATCATATAGCCAGCAACTGGCTATATTATTAACCATGCTCTTAGTTCTGCCCCCATTAATCGCGCCAGTTTCCAAAGCAGAAAATGGCTACAGGCAAACGCATGCAGCGCCGGATGCGTCTTGACCGCCTGGGGAAGCCAACTCAAGCGAAAAGGAAGGAGGACCGGCCAACCATTGCATGCGCATTTACTGTCGATATTTATGCAGCTTACTCATGCACAGGGGCAAATTTGTCCGGAAAACTCAAACTACTGCCTTCCTTGGTATGCGGGAGGAGAGTTATGCGCAGAGTATAAAATATGTGACGGTAAAACTTTATAATGCCCCGACCCAAGCGAGAGATGGTTGTGCACGAGGAGGGCGAGATCATGCAGACGGAAGAGGAACCGACGAGGGAGCTCACTAAGGTCTCGATGGACCTCACCGTGCTCCACTGCCCCTTGTGCCTCCACCCCTTGACGCCTCTAGTGTATGAGGTTCGAATACACATCGTCCATTCAGCTGATTGAGCAAGGTGCAGGTTTCTTTATTGATGTGTTGTTTGATGGATTTCTGCAGTGCAAGGGAGGGCACCTGGACTGCGCGGACTGCCGCGTCGAGCACCCCGAGAACCAGCGGCAGTGCCAGAAGTGCAAGAGCGGCGGTGGTTTCGACGTGCGGAACATGGCAGTGGACGCCGTAGTTTCGTCGCTGAGGGTGGAGTGCCCGCATGAAGGCTGTGGGCTCTACGTCACTTACCACAAGCTCGCCGATCACCAGAGCATGTGTCCTCTCACCCCCTGCAAATGCCCCATGCCCGTCTGCGGCTACGAAGGCCCGCCGTCGACGCTCTACCACCACATCAGCAACGCGCATCCCATGCCGTGCACAGGATCCAGTACGGCAAGGTGCTCCAGCTGCAAGTGCCACTGTCGAAGCCACGGCTCTTGCTTTTCATGGAGGAGGACGACCGCGCATTTTTCTTGGTCGGTGGCGTGCTCGACATCGGCGCGCCTATCGCTGTGTCGGTGGTCTGCATCAGAGCGGGGGCGTCTCCACTACCTCACTACGTGGCCAAGCTGTGGGCGAACGGCCCGCCGGGGAGCCCAAAGGCACGACCGACCCCATCAAGGTGGAAATGGAGGTGACAAGCAGCAAGGATCCCGGCGACGTCGACGTGCAGGAGCTGACCTTCTTCACAGTTCCGTCCAAGCTGCTGGCCGGGGCTAAGCTGGTGTCCCTCCACATTCAGATTGACAAGCTCACGTCCTAAATGTTTCTACAGTGCCTTCTGTTTATCTTAGTAATATGTTAATATAGGGATTACCTCGGTCTACTTTAGCTTAAGAAATGGTGGGTTTTCATGGCGATGCAGCAATTACTTCGACATCAGATCAGTAATTTCCAACAGTCGAACGGATATTTTGTGTCTGTTGGATATAAAGTTCCTTTGGGTAAGAAGTACTAGATAAAAGGAGATGTATGTAGACGTATTTTAGTTTTAGATACGTCCCTTTTCATCCATTTTGATGACAAGCACTTCCTCCGTTCCACAATACATGCCTTCCATTTGTCAAAATATAGATATACCTAGACATGTTTTAGTATATAGGTACATCCATGATAGAGCCAGTCGGATGGTTGAGAACACTATAATTCGTAGCTACAAATGCGTGTGTGACTCCCAGATGCAGAAGCCGGGGGTCATCATCCTCCTTTTCAAGAAAAAACAGACGCATGTGTGAGAGGACGAGTGCGTGCGTGCACCTCTTCTCTTCCTGTATAACGTACTAAACTCAGTGTACAAGTTTTTGTGGGTGGCACGATGGTGCGTGCGAGAAGTCCCGAGAGATAGGTTTAATGCATCTCAAAAAAGACTAGCCTATAGCTTGCCACGCGGCTATTCCTGTCGAACGCCCCATTAACCGTAAGATATGTATTACGACGGTGCCAGTTATTGCACGTACACAATAGAAAAAGTACACCACGGCCGAGAATATGTGCCCTGATACGTCTCCAACGTATCTATAATTTTTGATTGTTCCATGCTATTATATTACCCCTTTTGGATGTTTATGGGCTTTATCTTACACATTTATATCATTTTTGGGACTAACCTACTAACCAAAGGCCCAGCCCGTATTGCTGTTTTTTTGCCTATTTCAGTATTTCGAAGAAAAGGAATATCAAACAGAGTCCAAACGGAATGAAACCTTCGGAGGCGTGATTTTTGGAATGAACGTGATCCAGAGGCCTTGGAGTGCAAGTCAAGAAGCAGCCGAGGCGGCCACGAGATAGGAGGGTGCCCCCTATCTCATGGGCCCCTCGGGCGGCCACCAACGTACTTCTTCCTCCTATAATTCTACGTACCCTGAAAACAACCAGGGAGCAACCGAAACACAATTTCCACCGTTGTAACCTTCTGTATCCGCGAGATCCCATCTTGGAGCCTTCGCCGGCGTTCCACCGGAGGGGGAATCGACCACGGAGGGCTTCTACATCAACACCATAGCCCTTCCGATGAGTTGTGAGTAGTTTACCACAGACCTATGGGTCCATAGTTATTAGCTAGATGGCTTCTTCTATCTTTTTGGATCTCAATACAATGTTCTCCCCCTCTCTTGAGGAGATCTATTCGATGTAATCTCTTTTTGCAGTGTGTTTGTTGAGATCCGATGAATTGTGGGTTTATGATCAAGTTTATCTATGAATAATATTTGAATCTTCTCTGAATTCTTTTATGTATGATTGAGTTATCTTTGCAAGTCTCTTTGAATTATCAGTTTGGTTTGGCCTACTAGATTGATCTTTCTTGCCATGGGAGAAGTGCTTAGCTTTGGGTTCAATCTTGCGGTGTCCTTACCCAGTGACAGAAAGGGTTGCAAGGCACATATTGTATTGTTGCCATCGAGGATAAAAATATGGGGTTTATATCATATTGCATGAGTGTATCCCTCTACATCATGTCATCTTGCTTAAGGCGTTACTCTGTTCTTATGAACTTAACACTCTAGATGGAGGCAGGAGTCGGTTGATGTGTGGAGTAATAGTAGTAGATGCAGGCAGGAGTCGGTCTACTTGTTGCGGACGTGATGCCTATATACATGATCATGCCTAGATAATCTCATAATTATTTGCATTTCTATCAATTGCTCGACAGTAATTTGTTCACCCACTGTAATACTTATGCTATCTTGAGAGAAGCCTCTAGTGAAACCTATGGCCACCGGGTCTATCTCTTATCATATTTGCTTCCAATCTACTCTTCTTTGCATCTATATTATAAAATACCAAAAATATATTTATCTTATCATACTATCTCTATTAGATCTCACTTTCACAAGTGGTCGTGAAGGGATTGACAACCCCTTTATTGCGTTGGTTGCGAGTTCTTTGTTTGTTTGTGTAGGTGCGTGGGACTTTTGAGGAGCCTCCTACTGGATTGATACCTTGGTTCTCAAAAACTGAGGGAAATACTTACGCTACTCTGCTGCATCATCCTTTCCTCTTCAAGGAAAACCAACGCAAGCTCAAGACGTAGCAAGCCCACGTAATGCCATCCGGGGATAGTGCCGCACTTTGAAACTAGAACCGTCAATAAATTTTGAGCTTGCATCTCGTCACATTCCAAATTACTCCACGCTATATTGAATTGCAAACCTGTTCACACCGATCACGACCTAAACTGTTTTCCACTTAGGAGTGTATTAGTACTCGGTTATAAATATTAGTATGCCAAGATGACTGCACATTCCTCCTCAACTCCTCATCCACAAAAACAAACAAGTCATTCAACATCCTTCCCTTGCGTCTGCCATGGCCAGCGTGAGTTCTGGGTCGAGAGATTGCCACCATGGAGAGGCGAGTATGGATGCGGAAGCACGAGAGATGTCCTGCCTCGCTGCAAAAGTAGCCGACATGTCCCGCCGCGTGGAAGTAGCAGCACAGAGGTCCCGCCACGCCGCTGAAGCAGCACGGAGGTCCCGCCGCACCGTCGATGCAGCAGACTGGTCCGGCCGCGCCGCAGAAGCAACAGAGATGTCCCGCCGCACCGCGAATGTAGCAGAGATGTCCCGCCGCACCGCGCTGGCCTGGGAAAATTTCTCGCTGGCAGGCGATGACTGTTACAGGCGCATGCATGCGATCGTCCATAGCGAGATGGATCAAATCTCCGGCTGGGCGAGGTTGTAGGACGACATGAAAGCCTCGTTTGAACAGGCTACCGGCGTCATCCGGCAACTAAGGGAGGGCAATGAGAGGCTCTGGGCCGAGCACGACCTGTTGAGGGCGAAGATCGTCCGAAGTGCAGACTAGCAGGAGGAGACCAGTGCCTTGTTGAAGAGGACCGGCGTCATCGTCAAGAAACTTATGGACGAGAATGACATGCTCCGCATCGAGCGCTAAAGGCTGGTGGAGGAATCTGTGGATGTTCTCAAGCAGCATCTTGAGGACACGAAAGAGCTCATCGCCGCTCGCCGCGGAGACTAGTTCCCGCGGCCTGCAGCAACACATCAAGAAAGTAGAGATCAGCGAGCCAGATCCTTGTCTTCCTTCTTATTTTGCCCTTGTGTATTTCGGGCATAGCTGCATGTGGCTTTTTTAATTATCTTTCTAATTATGTAAGACAATTAAACGTCCTTATATATTCATCAGTCTTGCTATAAGTCGCAGTAGATGCTACTCCCTCTCTCTCAGTTTACAGGGCATGCGCGTACCCCTAGGTCGTCAATTTGACCAACCTAATACAAGTAATATATTACAAAAAATATAGCAATATAAACTTCAGATGTTCTATTTTCAAAAGACATAATTTTTGTGTTATACAGTTTATATTAGGGTGATCAAATTGGCAACCTAGGTATACGCGTAGGACTTATAAACTGAGATGGAGGGAGTATATAGGTCCGTCGGATCTTGCATCAAGATCCGTGCTTTCAGATTTTTCTTATTTCTCTCTTAAATCTCAGTCGAGTGAGACATAGCCATGCCATTAAACAGAGGCTCGGGTGCCATTAATGGAGACCTTGGGAGAGAGGTAGACGGCAGATGGAGGTCAAAGGGCTCGCCTCCCAATAAGCACACGCAGGGGTCTGATCGCACGCCTCTCATACTCAAATAGCTACCCTGCACGGCGCCTCCTAGCTAATAAAAAATGGGGACGTGTGGTGGCACGTAAATGGTAGTAAATAGAACGCCCACGGTTTCAATACTACTTGTGTTTCCGATTGTAACGTGATAGCACTTGTTACAAAATGACTTTGTTGATTGTTAATGTGTGCGCCTTCACAAATCGGACATGGCACCAAGCCAAGTTTCATTATTTTCATGTGTGTTTTCGATTTACAGAAATTAAAAAACTAAGTTTCTCAATGTTTCCAGCCCAGCCACGACGCCCAGAATTTTGAATTTTATTCCCATTTCTTGCATGGAACCTAGAAATTTACCCAAGGACACACATGTGATTTTTCAACCAACTTTGGTGCACTAGAACATGTGCTTGTATTTCAAATTTGAATTATGCACACAAAGGTGACACATTCCCTCTCAGAACCACAAGCCTTCTTGAGAGAAGCTCCGATTTGCAAGAAGCTTATACCCAAATTTGTTCCTATTCGGCCAAAAAAATTTACCACGGCATGGTGCTACCATGGCATGACACCATGCCAAGTATCATGATTTTAAAACCAAGTTTCTCAATGTTCTTGACCGAGCCACGATGCTCAGATGTTTGAATTTTATTCTCATATTCTGCATGGGACCTAGAAATTCACCCGAGGACACAAATGTGATTTTCAACCAACTTTGGTGCACGGGAGCATGTGCTTGTAGTTCAAATTTGAATTATGCACATTAAATGACCAAAAACTCAACTAATGTGTAAAAAAGGCTAAACGAAGCTGGAATGATTTCCAAAATTTAACAGGGCACTCATGTAGTTCTATGTTGCCTTTGTAAATAAACTCAAGGGGGACAACGTATATCGTTTCGCACGCAAAGGTGGCACATTCCCTCTTAGAACCACGAGCCTTCTTGAGAGAAGCTTCGGTTTGCAAGAAGCCTATACCAAAATATGTTCCTATTCGGCCAATTCTTTTACCACAGCATGGTAGTACCATGACATGACACCCATTCCAAGTTTCATGATTTTCAAACGTGTTTTGGATTTACAAGAATTTAAAAACCAAGTTTCTCAATGTTCTCGGCCGAGCCACGATGCCCAGATGTTTGAATTTTATTCTCATTTCTTGCATGGGACCTAGAAATTCACCCGAGGACACAAATGTGATTTTTCAACCAACTTTCGTGCACGAGAGCATGTGCTTGTAGTTCAAATTTGACTTATGCACATTAAATGACTAGAAACTCAATTAATGTATAAAAACGACAAATGAACCCGGAATAATTCCAAAATTTAACCGGGCACTCATGTAGTTCTATGTTGCCTTTGTTAAGAAACTCAAGGGTGGGGGGCAGCGTATATCGTTTCACACTCAAAGGTGGCACGTTCCCTCTTAGAACCACGAGCTTCCAAATCGACCCATTTTTTTACCACAACATGTTAGTGCCATGACATGACACCATGCCAAGTTTCTTGATTTCCAGACAAGTTTTGGATTTACATGAATTTAAAATCTAAGTTTCTCGATGTTCTCGGTCGAGTCATGACGCCCAGATGTTTGAATTTCATTCTCATTTCTTCCATGGGACCTATAAATTCAACCAAGGACACACATGTGATTTCTCAACCAACTTTGGTGCACCGGAGCATGTGCATGCAGTTCATATTTAGATTATGCACTTTAAAAGTCCAGAAACTCAATTAATGTATAAAAAGACCAAACGAACCCGAAACAATTCCAAAATTTAACAGGGCGCTCATATAGTTCTATGTTGCCTCTGTAAAGAAAATAGGGGGAGGCAGCGTATATCGTTTCGCACATAAAGGTGACACGTTCCCTCTAGGAACCACGAGGCTTGTTGAGAGAATCTCCGGTTTTGCAAGAAGCTTATACCAAAACTTTTTCCAATTTAGCCAAAAATTATACATATGAAACCAGGGTTTAGATTATCCCGAACATCTCGCTACGCAGACCAATAATGTACTATGATTTGAATTCAACATAAAATGGATACAAATATTTCAATTGGAGAGCGTATGGTACATGTAGTTCATAGTGAAATATGATTACTGCTATATGCATGTTTTTTTTTATCAAGATAATATTTAAATTATTTTATAACTTGACAACAATCGTATTCAAATAAGGAAAATTGATTCAAATTTAGTCCATATGGTAGACGACAATATATATGTTCACATGGTGGAGTAAAATGTTCATATATGATGGAAGATCAAAATGTACGACTACATCAATTACAAACCGCAAGGTCACCTAACGATATATTCGAATTCAACATAACGTGGATTCAAAAATTGAAATTCGAGATCATGGCATCTGTAATCATCTAAAAAGGGACATTACTCTTTCTTTGGTGGGAATTGATTTATTTTTTGTTGTTGTTGAGGGAAGTGCGAATCGATTTGGTACTGTGCAGGGTAATCTTGTTCTCCTGATTTTTTTTACATTTTTCTTGTAGTTTATTCAATGGCATCTATAGAAATATAGTAAAAGGGGACATGACTCTCTTGTGTCTTGTATGAATTGTTTTTTTACATGTTAAGTTTGTTCTGCTGAACAAGGAATTCGCACCTTGTTATCCCAAAATTTTCAAGTTCGATTATCTTTTGTCTCACCTTCTTTGAAACTCTCGCTTCTTCAACCGGCGTCGCGCCTTGTTATCCCGAAATTTGGATGCGTGCGAGAACTCCCTCATCCAAAATCGCTCCTGTAGCCCAGACACGTGAAATCCCCCTTCTACCCCTCAGCCAGAAATGAAGCTCCACGTCGCGGTGTCAAAACCGATGGGGGTACGCTGGTAACTTACCCTACATTTCGGACAAGCGCGTCCCTAAGCTAGGCTCCCCCTCCCCCTTCGCCCCCCTATTCGTACACCAAGGCTGCCAAAACCCGCGAAACCCCACGCTCCTCCGTCGGCCTCCCGACCGCCGCTCAGCCGGAGACTCTTCCCCGACTACATCGTCCACCGCAACAGCTCGTCGTCCCTCATCCACCGCGCCGGATGAGGATCCGTTGTCGATCTTGTCGTCCCGCTGGATCAGCCGCCCCGTCCTCCACCTCCAAGGAGCTGCCCCAATGTTCGCCTCGTCTATCGCGCCACCTCAATCCCCACAGCACCGTCTTGAGCTGCCCCACCGGAACTGCATCACCCTCACCAATTCCTTCGATGAAGCCGAGGCCAACTCGGCGCCACCAAGGAGGTTCTACACTCACCGCTGCATTTTATCTTTTATACGATCTCACGGGGCTGCCGGTGCTCGATATCGAGCAGACATGGCGGGTCTCCATCGACGGCGCCGTTGCCGGCCACATCATCCACGGCGTCTCTCCCCCATGTCGTTGCTTCCTCGGCGGCGACTTCCACAACGGCACTAGCTGCAGGTGCTCCAGCTCTCGCTCGCGCTGCGGCTCTGTTCTTGCTGTCGGTCGTGCTGCTGCACTGCTCCTGCTTTCATTCGTGCTGCTGCTCTGCTCTTTCTCTCGCTTGCACTACTGCTGCTGCTGTTGCACGACCTCTGGTAGCTACAGGAGTTGCTGCTTTAGCACTCGCTTGCGGTGCTACTGCACGACTTGCTCTCTGCTAGTGCGTTCCCTGATCGAGCGTCTGCTGATTTAGATCACTGCTTCTCTGCTACTAGTGCTCGAATGCCCTAAACATCTATTGCAATGCTCTATTACTAGTTTGATCAGTTTCAACAGTGAAATTCAGCTTTGACTGTGAAGTTCATTTTCTTCAGTTAAGTTCAAAGTGAATAGTACTTACAACATCTATCGGAGCGGCCGTGGCGTGGCTGATGCGTTTTACATCTAGCACTTTTTGGTGATGTATTTTACATCATCTATAGCAGATGATATTAGGGTCCCAGTTCAGATTAACGTTGTCTGTCTTGTCATGCTTCAGCCTCGTTGCCGTACACCTTAGCGGAGCTTCTCCAATGACAGAACCGTCCATCATAGTGGAGCAGTACCCTCGGCGCTGTTTCCAGAGGCCTCGGATATTCTTCCCCGCCTCCGACAGTCACACCAGCATCATCACAATCCTCCACGTCCAACCCAATGATGCTGAGGTCCACAAGGCTATGCCAAAGAGGTTGTACACTTGTCGCATCACTTTGTTTCTCCATTCGTCTGTTCTTCCAATTCATGTGAGCCAAACACCCAGGTTGACTGAAATCCTATGTTTCCAAATGCTCTGTTTTGCACATGCATTCCTATCCTATTCATGTGTTTTTCCTATCCCTGCGTTTATAGAATCCTCCAATTCTAAGGATCCCTTACAGATTTACTTCATTTTCAGATAGGCGTCAAAGAAAAATCTGTGTGTTATGTGCTGCTCGTGTCGTGCCATCATCCACCCCACCTGAGGTGCACCATCGACAGAAGCGTTCACTTCAGCAGAGATCCCCCCTACAGTCTTTCTTTCGCCGCCTCAGATCATCTTCCCCATTGCCGGCAGCCATGCCAACTGCATTACCATCATCGACTAAGCAGATGAACCTGAGGACTACACAGTTTTGGAAGAAATGTCACAGTCTTTCGTGTTTGCTTATGTTATACATCGGTTATTATTACCTGCTACTTTATCGTTCAATCTTGAGTTTTGAATTACCCATGGGTCTCATACCGAGCGAGCAACGAATAGTATCTGTCTACTATCTGGTTCATCTGGGGTCTTCTATGTGGTTCATGTTGGGTGGGCAACAAACAATAGATGATCCATTGTCTATCTTTTTAAACTGAAGCTAAAATCTACCTGCTATCATTAGTTTTGGATCCATCCACTCGTTTTCTACCATCAGTCTTGATTTTTGCATGTAACCCTTAGGCCTTACAAAATCTAACTATTTTTTATTATTATGCATGTCAGATATTGTACACAATCGTACTGAACATGTAGAGAAAAAGAGAAGATCGTTGCATGCGAATATAATGTCATGCAGACGCCGCTCCATGGTGGGCGAAGAGCCCCCCCCCCCCCTCCTGCATTTCCATATTGTATTCCAGAGGAAGATAACTGTTCAGATGGAGATTCAGAAGGAGCCGACCGCGCTTGTTTACCATCTGAGGTGTTTGCTCTAACCTGGCATGCTGATGTTGGTCATATCATGCATATGGCTCCTTGCATTGCTTACATTATACATCTTATATGTCATCATCTTAGTTTAGATTTGCTTTGTGTGAATGCCACCTGTTTGGTTTCTATATCATACTCCCACCATTCCTAAATATTTGTCTTTTTAGAGATTTCAACAAGTGACTACATACGGAACAAAATGAGTGAATCTACACTCTAAAATATGTCTATATACATCCGTATGTGGTAGTCCATTTGAAATCTCTAAAAATAAAAATATTTAGGAACGGAGGGAGTATATGGGAATTATGCAATGCCATCTTCTTTAGCCAGGCATCATATACCTGAATCATGCAATGCCATCCTGTTTAGCCAGTCATCGTATATGTGAATTGTATCGTGCCATATTTTTTTCCATAATGTATTCCATTTGTCAACAATGTTTATACATTCATCTACTCTTCCTGTGCATCAGCCATTTGAGTCGGTCATGGGAAAATCTGGAGTGAAAACAAGGTCTTGTGAGCAGTCAGTGCTACCTGTCAATGCAGATTTCTTGCTGGATACAGATAGCTCCTCACAGGAGGATTCAGAGAGAGATGACCAGTTGTATTCCCCCCCCCCCCCCGAGGTGCATGCTCTAACTTGGCTGGGTTATATTGCTCATATCATGCATACGGTGTCTTGCATTGCCATGCCATCTGCTTAGATTAGACATGCTTTGTGTGAATGCCTCCTGTTTGCTTTCAATATCGGATATGTGAATTATGCAATGCCATGTTTTTCAGCCAGTTGTCATATATGTGAATTATGCACCGCCATGGAGCCAGGCATCATATATGTGAATTATCTCATGCCATATTTTTTTTTCATTACGTATTCCATTTCTCGACCATCTGTGTATATTGAACTACTCTTCATGTGTATCAGCCATTTGAGCCGGTTATGGAAAAATCTGGAGTGAAAACAAGGTCTTCAGAGCAGGCAATGGTACCTGTTGAAGCATATATCTCGATGGTTACAGGGAGCTCCTCAGAGGATGATTCAGAGACAGATGACCAGACCTACATCCCACCTGAGGTGTATGCTCTAAGTTGCAATGTTTATATTTCTCATATGATGCATATGGTGTCTTGCATTGCTTAGTTTAGACATCATATGCACAATATTGAATTCTATCTGCTTAGTTTAGAGATCATACATGCGAGTGCCAGCTGCTTAGTATATGAATCAATTATGTCAATTATATCATGCCATCCTGTATACTCAGACAACATGTATGTGAATTATTTCATCCCAACCTATTTTAGAAAGACATCAATTAGTTTTGTCATGTCATCCTGTTTAGGTACTCATCATATGTTGAATTATGCCATTATATCGTGTTAAGTTATCCATCATATATCTGAAACTTTGTCATGCTATCATGTTTAGTTAGGCATCATGTATGTGAAATTGTGTCATGCTGTCCTGTTTGGTTAGACAACATATATGTGAATTACCACATCTGTCTATCATACAATGTCTGTACGTTCAATTTCTTTTCTTGTTTATTAGACATTTGAATTGGAGGGGGTGATGGCACCATCTAAGGGAGCAAAAACCCATTCTTCACAAAAGATAGTGCTACCGTCGATGCAGATAGAACCATGGTTGTACTGGCCCACAAACTAGCCCCACCACACATAATCGAGACTCTTCCAGATTGCACACTTACACCGTTGGGCAGAGAACTAGCTGTCGGTGTCAAAACCGGCGGATCTCGGGTAGGGGGGTCCCGATCTGTGCGTCTTAGGCTGATGGTAACAGGAAGCAAGGGACACAATGTTTACCCAGGTTCGGGCCCTCTCGATGGAGGTAAAACCCTACTTTTTGCTTGATTAATATTGAAGATATGAGTAGTACAAGAGTAGATCTACCACGAGATCGTAGAGGCTAAACCCTAGGAGCTAGCCTACGATGGTATGATTATAAATGTGATCGGCCTTCTAAGGACCATCCTCTCCGGTTTATATAGACACCGGAGAGGGCAAGGGTTTACACGGAATCGGTTACAAGGAAGGAAATACAATATCCGGATCGCCAAGCTTGTCTTCGACGCAAAGGAGAGTCCCATCCGGACATGAGCCGGAGTCTTGATTCTTGTATCTTCACGCCTAAATAGTCCGGACGATGTATATAGTACGGCTGTCCGGATACCCCCTAATCCAGGACTCCCTTAGTAGCCCCTGAACCAGGCTTCAATGACGATGAGTCCGGCGCAGTCTTGTCTTCGGCATTGCAAGGTGGGTTCCTCCTCCCGAATACTCCAATGTATTTGCTACGACGGATAGTGTCCGGCTCTGCAAGATGATCTTCACATGCCATCGTTGGGAACATAGCATGAATCCGTTCTGCTGACAATCCTTGTATGTCGTGTCTTTGCATCGTGGCCTGGTCCAACATGAACCGGCGTTTCTTGCTCCACCTCGACTTGTGTCGCGAGGTGGTTTTATTGGCACGTCCTGCCAAAGTAGAGATCGTGTTCCTCTTATTACGGGATCTTTCATCAATATGGGCGTGTGTGACCCCATGATGACCGTTGGCATGACTCCGTGTATCTTGGATAAGTCTCAAGCGGTAACGCTGAGGACTCTTGATATTCTTCCCCTTTATAAAGGGGTCGAGGCCTACGCCTCTTTTCCACCTCCCTTGCTCCTTCTCGCACCTCGAGCTCCAGCACCCAAGACCTAAGCTCCAACACCCCAGATCCTCCAGTATGTCCGGATCCGGCGCCACTTCCTGAAGGCTCGCTTGGTCCAACCGTTGCCAAGATGCTTGGCCGGGTGCTCAGCAAAATTCCCTCAGGGAAAGGCGAATGAAAGGGCGGCGAAGCCGAACTTCACACACTATGCATCCAAAGTGGGAGAATCATTACCTCCCCTGGGGAGGATAGTCGGGAAGGGGAGGTTAAAGCCTCCTCCCCGCGCGGGAGGAAGAGGGCCGCCTCCGAAGACTTGGAGGCGGAGATGCCCAAACAAGGGAAGAAGGTATCACGAGGGGGCTCTGCCGCGACGGGCATCCTCACAGCATCGTGCCCACCAACGGGCCAGCCCTCCACCGAGCTGTAAGTTGATCGTCAATTTGAAGGTAGGGTGTTTCTCCGAGATTCATAACAGGGACTCCGTCTTTTGCAGTCTGGCGAGCAGCTCTTCTCAACAGAGTTCGTCCTCGGGGGATCTTCCTCCGGAGATGATGGAGAGTGAGACCCTGCCCACCTCTCCGCCTCATGAAGCGGGCGACACTGAGGTGTCGTCACGGAGGAGTCTGGATCTGCCGATGCCGGAGGCTAACATGTTAGCCGCCCTGAGCCCGGAGCGTTTGGCTCCCACGGGGGGCGATGCGAAGGCTCCGGCACAGTTTGATATCCGGCCGGACGTACTGACGGGCCTTCTGTAGCGATCCGCACTCTTGGAGGAGCACCGCTCTTTAATGAGCACGGTGCTCACGAAGATTACATCCGCTACGAGCGGTTTGAATGAGGCATTTACAAGCCTGCTCAAAGGCTTTGAGGTATGTAGTGAAAAAATGTACTAATTTTTTGGTTGTGAAGCACGCGCTAGGTGTGCTCCCTATGGATAGTAGCCCCTGAGACTCTGGTTGCCCGCCATAGGCGACAAACGGGGGATCACATAGTAATGGTTGTGCCGTACATGTGCGCAGGTATCTAAGGATCCGGCAGCCGACCAGTCTGTTGAAGTTGCCGAACTAAGGAGGCAGATCGGATCTATTGATGCCGATATCACGCTGGTGAACAAACGGCTGGAAGAGTCATAGGGTATGTGCTCTGCTTCCCTTATTGTGTTGTATAGGAAAATGCGAGAGGGGCATAATATTAATGCAATGTGCTTGTACTACAGATGGTGCTGCTGTCATGGAGGCCTTGAGGGCGGAACTTGCTCAGGCCAAATAACAAGCTCGGGCTAGCAATTCGGCTGCCCTAAAGGCGGCCGAAGAATTGAGAGCCGAACAGGCTTCTCATCGCCGAAGCGAGGAAAAGATAGCCGAAATGGCTGGGGAGTTGAAAAATGCCGTCGACCGGTATGTACTCCTTGAAGAGGAGAATAAGGCTAGTTCGGCTGAGGTGGACAAGGCACTTAATGCTGCCAAGGAGATGCGGACCGAGATCCGGGGTATGCGGGAGGAGCTCCAACAAGCCGACAAAATCGTGGCTGGGGGCTCCTACTTACTACGGACGAAGTTTTTGGATCCGAAGTATGCTTCCCTGGCTGGGCGCTGGAGTCCTGCAGACGCATATGCGGACTTGGCGAATAGTACAGCTGACGTTGTCAAGTTCTTCGAGGGTCAAGGTGATAAGGAGGTGGAGAAGCTTTTCTGGTCGCAATTCAATGCTCCCACTCGCCCGCTGCCGCTATATGAGAAGGTGGTTGCTGTGGCGGAGCTCCACCGGCTGTCCGAGCTTGCAATGCGGTCTGTAGTAGACCATCTATGGCTGAAGGGGCCCAAGCCGGACAGCTACTTTGGCTTAGTGCAACAATTCCTTGGGACCGTGCCTCGGATCGACGCCATGAGAAGGTCGACGTGCATAGAGGGTGCGCAGATGGCTCTTGCCCGCGTTAAAGCCTATTGGACGGATATGGAGGCCACCATTATAGCTACCCAGGATTCAGCAGGGGGCCAATATCCGGTCGAGCACTACTTGGCGCAGGTCACAGAAGGTGCCCGCCTAATAGAGGCGCGGTGCTCGAAGAATGTCTTGTTCGAGCGATGAATCGAATCATTGTAAAAACAATGTTTATTTTGATTATGAGGCTATATTTATACTGTTTGCCTAAAAATATGATTGTGTCCCCTATGCGGCCGTTTATATATATATATATATATATATATATATATATATATATATATATATATATGTAATCCGAAAGTTAGCAGTCATTGGCTTCAGGCCCCACGCATATAATGCGGGGGTGTTTGAGAAAAAATATGCATAGTCACACTTGATCCAACGTCTTGGTCCATTAAGGAGGTTATCGCATGTCGAACTAGGCAACCGGACTATATAGCTGTATTGCTTTCGCTTAGCCACGGGAGTCTAATGGTGGGGCTACTATGTAGCCCTTGGTACTTTCGCTTGCATCCGAATACGGGCGCGTGTGTACATGACCGGGAAATGGTCCTTCATTCATGCGGAGGGATCCTAAAGATTCTGATAAGTCTTCGAGTGGTTGATCTGTCTCTCGTTGTATCATGACAGTCAGTTTTCGGCTTTCTCTACTGAGGTGCTCATCCAGAATAACCAGGGCACAATCGCAGTAGTTCTCCTTTGGCCACCTTAGCCGATAATAACAGAATGTAAGGCGGCAAACCCAGGAGCCGGGAAAACCCAACATTTGACCAAACACATGATTCGGAGTTGATGCATATAAGGTCAAACTCGTGACGCCGAACACTCCCGAAGGTATTCGGACTTGATAACCGATGATGGGCTCAAGAATGCCCATTCATTATAAATGTTGTGTTTCCAGGTACGTGCATAAGTCTTTCGTGGAGAAATGCCAATAACGACAGTATCCTCTGTGGGTATGGAACCCATGGGATGGTTAAACAACAAGAGGCAATAGAAAAGGTTTACACAGGGGCTTAATCTAAAAAGAAACCTGTTGAGCGGGGCCCTGCTGCACGTCTGTGCCTTTGTCTACATTGTGCCGTATCCTGGAAGGGCATCGCACGAACGTTGCCTGTGAAAAAGAGAACTCATAGGAGAGTACAACGTAAGTATGCGATGGATAATAAAAGTTTAAGATGTTGTCCTGCTAATAAAGTTGAGCCAAGTGTGGGGCTTTATTAAATGTTTAGAGCCCCTGGTGTCCTCTATGGGATTACATTTACGGTGCCCTGGTACGATTTTATCTGGGCTACCGGACTCGTCTAACCGTGTGTGTGGTCTTAAGGACCAGTCATGTTTTTGTGATATTGGAGGCCGCTTATAGTCCGGCCGATAGGGCCGTCGCGTGTTCCTCTGCGCGTGAAGAGCGCTCTGTAATTCCACTAATGGTGATGGTGCCAGGTGGACCGGGCATCTTGAGTGTGAGGTAGCCATAGTGCGGCAGTGCGTTAAAGCGGGCGAAGGCCGTTCTTCCAAGAAATGTGTGATAGCCGCTTTTGAAAGGGTGCGATGGTGAAGAGTAGTTCTTCGCTTCTGGAGTTGCCTAGGGAGCCGAATGTTACTTCCAGTATGACGGAGCCCCTGCCGTAGGCTTCAACGCCTGGTATCACCCCTTCAAAGGTGGTGTTGCTTTGGATAATTCTGGATGGGTCTATCTCCATTCTGCGGACAGTGTCCTCATATATTAGATTGAGACTGCTGCCGCCATCCAAGAGGACACGGGTGAGACGGTATCCGTCGATTATTGGGTTAAGCACCAAGTCCTCAGATCCTTCACGCTGAATACTAGTTCGTCCGTCCATGTGATCGAAAGTGATCGGACGAGAAATCCAGTAGTCAGATATGGGTACGATGGGCTCTACATCGTGTGCGTCTATGAGCGCGCGTCCGTGCCATGTGTGAGTCGCGTGGATCATGTTTACTATTTTAACCTCTGGCGGGAATTTTTTCTGTCCCCCAGTGTTCGGCTGGCGAGGTTCATCCTCATCTTCACTTGGTGTTTCCCTCCCCTTGTGTTCGGCATTTAATTTGCCGTCCTGCTTAAAGACCCAGCATTCTCTATGCATGTGGTTCGCAGGTTTCTCGGGGGTGCCATGAATTTGGCATAGTCTGTCCAGGACTCTATTCAGACCGGAAGGTCCCTCTTTAGTGCCTTTAAACGGCTTCTTTTACTGATTAGGTCGAGAGCCCCTGAATCCGGCGTTGACCGCTATGTTGTCCGGGATCTCTTCCTTGTTTGGGCGTTTGTGTTTATTACGCCGTGGCTTCCCGTTGCCATCCCTTATTTCGGATGTGTTGGGTTGCTGGTGCCTTTACGGGCTAGCCAGCTATCTTCACCCGCGCAAAAGCGGGTCATAAGGCCTGTTAGGGCTGCCATTGTCCTTGGCTTTTCTTGGCCTAGGTGTCGGGCGAGCCACTCGTCGTGGATGCAGTGTTTGAATGCTGCTAAGGCTTCGGCGTCCGGACAATCGACAATTTGATTCTTCTTAGTGAGGAATCTGTTCCAAAGCTTGCGGGCGGACTCTCTGGGCTGTTGGATTATATGACTTAGATCGTCTGCGTCTGGAGGCCGGACATAAGTCCCTTGAAAGTTGGCCCTAAAAGCATCCTCGAGTTCCTCCCAACTCTCGATTGAGTTTTTGGGGAGGCTTTTCAACCAGTGTCAAGCTGGTCCTTTCACCTTGAGGGGAAGGTATTTGATGGCGTGGAGGTCATCCCCACGAGCCATGTGAATGTGTAGGATAAAATCCTCGATCCAGACCCCTGGGTCTGTCGTTTTGTCGTATGCCTCTATGTTCACAGGTTTAAAGCCTTGTGGGAATTCATGGTCCAGTACTTCTTCGGTGAAGCACAGGGGGTGAGCAGCCCCTCTGTATCTGGGCGCGCTGTGGCATGTGTTCGGCTGTTGTTGTGTCCGAAGCTTATTCCGAACTGGTATTTGGCTTGTATGAGCGTTTGGGTGACCATAGTCCCTCGCCGGGGTGTGTCCGGGTCCATAGATGGACCTGGCTGCACCATCTTTCTTATCCAGATGCTCACGCAGATCGTGCGCGGCATCAGTAGCCGTTCTGTTGTGGTTATGAAGCGGTACGTCGGGGCTCCTGGTCGTATTATTCTTTGGTGGAGCAGCCTCGTCGTCGAATTCTGGCAGTAGCTTGCGTTTTGGATAGCTTTTTGTATGGCGATCGTCGCCATATCTTTCTTCAGTGTCTAGCACTTTATTCCATCTACGACTGAGCGTCTCGTGTGCGGCTTTAAGCCATTGCTTCTGCTTTTTTAGACTTCTTGCCGTGGCCATAAGCTTTCGGTGGAGGTTTTCTCGTTCCACGTGCTCGTCCGGAATGGTGAATGCGTCATTGTCCGAACTGTGTTCCTGTCTTGAGGCGGTTTCATGAGCTTGTCCCTCCGGATCATTATGATCGGGTATTTGCTCTGAACTCGGTTTGGCGTGACCTGGCTCATCCTGCTCCATTGCTGGGTCCATGTGTTCGTTATTGCCTTCGGGGTTTACTGGGATGTCGATACTTCCCGCGCTCTTGTCGCTATTTTTACTGTTGCTGGACTTTGAGCGGCGTCTGCATCATCGTTTTGGCTTTTGCATGGGTGTTTTATCTTCCGGTTTATTGCCGTCGTCCTTCTTGGGCGTATCCACCATGTATATATCGTGTGACGAGGTGGTAGCCCCGCGCCCCAGGGATTCTGAAGCTTCTCCTGCATCGTCATCCATACCGTCAATGTCTTCAGAGTCGAAGTCAAGAACGTCAGTTAAATCATTGATCGTGGCAATGAAGTGGGTGGTGGGTGGGCAACGAATTCCTTTGTCACCTGCTTCCCACTCAGGCTGGACATAGTTCGGCCCAAGGCCTCCTGATAAAGAGAGAGACTTTAATGAGTTCAGCATGTCGCCGAAGGGCGAGTGCTAGAAGATATCCGCAGCGGTAAACTCCATTACCGGAGCCCAACCCGGCTCGAGGGTATGCTGACCGGGACCAACAACCAGATATGTGTCCGGGGGCCCGGGGTTACAGGCCTTCATAGAGGTGAGACCTGTGTTCGGCTCCACCGCCAATGAGTGTGCGGCCTACGGGGCGGGGTCCACCCCTCCATCCTTGGGCAACGCAGCCTGCTTCGGATTTAGATCCGGGGCTACTGCAGGGGTGATATCCCGAGCGTCGTCCGACAGCAGGCCTAGGCCGTGCTCGTCGTGACTGTCCGGTGCTCCTAGCACAGGCCCGAATCCATCGAAGATTAAGTCTCCGCGAATATCCGCCATGTAGTTCAAGTTTCCGAACCTGACCTGGTGGCCAGGGGCGTAGCTATCGATCTACTCTAGATGACCAAGAGAATTGGCCCGCAGCGCGAAGCCGCCGAACACAATGATCTGTCCGCGGAGAAAAGTCTCGCCATGGACCGTGTTGTTGGCGATTGAAGACGACATCAAGCCTCAAAGCGACGACACAGAGGAACTCTCAATGAAAGCACCAATGTCGGTGGCAAAACCGGCAGATCTCGGGTAGGGGGTCCCGATATGTGCGTCTTAGGCTGATGGTAACAGGAAGCAAGGGACACAATGTTTACCCAGGTTCGGGCCCTCTCGATGGAGGTAAAACCCTACTTCCTACTTGATTAATATTGAAGATATGAGTAGTACAAGAATAGATCTACCACGAGATCGTAGAGGCTAAACCCTAGGAGGTAGCCTATGATGGTATGATTGTAAATGTGATCGGCCTTCTAAGGACCATCCTCTCTGGTTTATATAGACATCGAAGAGGGCTAGGGTTTACACAAAGTCAGTTACAAGGAAGGAAATACAATATCCAGATCGCCAAGCTTGTCTTCCACGCAAAGGAGAGTCCCATCCGGACACGAGCCAGAGTCTTGAGTCTTGTATCTTCACGCCTCAATAGTCCGGACAATGTATATAGTCTGGCTGTCCGGATAACCCCTAATCCAGGACTCCCTCACCAGCTACAACCCATCTAACCACAGCCCCAGCGGATAGTAACCCAGTTATAGTTGACAAAGCACCATGTCCACCAAAGAGTACCCCCACACGAGCAGTTTTTAAAGCTACTGCAGTGCCCAAAGCACGAAGACCACCAGAGCTAACCCAAACTCCACGTTTAAAGAAGAAGAGCAACTGTTCTCAGGTCAGATTCCGTAGCTATGGTCCATACTCCTTTGCTGTTGCATCACTGTATTTACTCATACCAACTACTTTCGAATTTGAAGGATCCAATTGAAACTCCAATGGCGCAACAAGTATGTTTTAAACCTATTTCTTTAACTGGATTGCTGTTCTAACTTCTTGCTCTATGTTGATTTCAGTTTAAGTTGCATAAATAGTTATGTTCTCATGTGATGCACATTACAAGTGCTGCCAATGCTGTGTAGTTTCTCACACTTATATTCTCTCTATGCTGCTGTGTCTTAAAAATATATGAGTTGAAATGTGTCTCTATCTTGATTAGGGAACATAAACTAGAATGATATGGACAATACAGTGACCATAGTACATAGATATATGTTTGTTTCATGCTGTTATCCTGTCCACCTTAGTACTGAACCGGTTTACCAAAATGAGTTTCGTATACTACAAGCTAAACCTGTGATGTGTCTGCTTGTTTCTCTTGTAGTATGCAAACAGAATATTGGAGAAGAGCACCCCACTATGCAATGGTAGAGAAAGTAATGCAGATAAGGTTCAAGATAGTGAGACAACCCTGTTGGTCTCCAAGAAAGGTGATAAAAACGATCTTGTAGACAGTGAGAAAACCCCACAGTCCTGCGTTGATGTAGTGTTCGAGTTACTGGCCAGTACTGCTGGCACAAGCTCTTCGAACTCGCTGCCTGAATCACTTAGCTTCTTTAATCTCAATTACAAGCTGAAAGGCATCAGTCAGCTGTGCTGCGGCAAGAAGCCGAAGGACTGAGGAATTCCCTGCAGAATTCAGATGCGTACTTTCTTGTGCAACAGCAAGTGCTGGAGGATTTAAGCGCCAAACAAGAGAAAGTTAATAAGCTTGCTCATCATCTTGCTAGCATTATGGGTACCCAGGATATTGTTTCTTGAACTCTTCTGAAGTGGTTTTAGTTCTGGACTTGTTTTGCTGCGGCGTTTATATGCTGCTTTGTTCCCTATATTTGCACTGGTGGCGAACTTTGATGCCCAGTGGATGTAATATGTGTAATAGTCGTGATAGCCTATCATAAGTTTCTTTCTTATTTATTTCCTTGTTCTCTTGTAGTCTATGCAGTTCTTTTTCTGCGGTTTGCTAGTGGCTGCAATAACCTATTTTTTAAAACTAGGCCACAATAACCATGGGCTAATATTTACTGTAGTGACATTGGGCCTCTTACGGGCCGTAGAAATACCTTCTACGGGCCGTAGAAACAGTAGGCCTTCTACGGGCCGTAGAAACAATGGACCTTCTATGGGCCGTAGAAACAATGGGCCTTCCACGGGCCGTATCATCAATGGGCCTTATACGGGTCGTATGATCGATTGGCCAAACATGGGTCAATAATAGGCTGCATTATGGCCGTAAATGGGCTAGAGTTGGAATAGTCCGTTCATGGGCCGACCATAACGGGCCATCGATAATAGGCCATATTTGATGAAGCTATGAAAATGGCCCAACGTATTAACGGACCACAAACGGGCCGACTGTAACCATGGGCTGAATTTGGCCCACAAGCAGAAAATGATAGTAATGGGTCGTAAGTAAACGAATGCTGGAAATGAGCCCAAGAATAAATGGGCTCTGAGAAGGCTGAAAGATAACATGGGCTGAAAACGGTCCAACGGAATAGCGGGCCGTTAATGGGTATAAAGTGATACACTGTTCATTACGGGTCAGTTTCACCATGGGCCGTTAATGGGTGTAAAGTGATACACTGTTCATTACGGGCCAGTTTCACCACGGGCCGTTAATAGGCCAAGAGTTACATAGGGCATCATATGGGCCGAAAGACGTCATGGGCCATACATGGGCCAGAAGTGAAAACGGGCTGGAATCATATTGGATGGTCCAGACGACGCTACTGGGCCTAATTCGGATAGGCCGTAACGGGCCTTGGGTTAGCGGGTTGTAAATGGGCTATATGCGAACAGGCCGTTAACAGGCTTTCCATGGGCCGGCCCGCCACCTTTTGACCAAGTCAAACGGGCCGGCCTTTTCACAGGAATGGGCCTCTGTTGGGCCGTGCCACGTGTCGACGTATAATAGGCGACTTCTGTCCAATGAGTGGATGACATCTGTCCCAACGATGAGCCGACACATGTTTCCTCCAGCCAATGATAATTTTACACGTGGAAAATCCCCATTGGTCGGGGCTGTTAACGGGTTATCGGATCCAAAACCCAACCCGATAGCTTAACGGCGTTCTGTTACGGTGGATGCCACGTGTCGGTCACCCTTGACGAAAGCACTTCTGTGACGCGTGATTTATCGTCATGGAAGTGGACACTTCCATGATGATAATTTTGGTAATGTCATGGAACACTTCTACGATAGCACAGGTATGACTATCTTCATTATGACATAAAATCGTCATGGATGTACATGAATGACAAAAAATGCGACCTACTGTGACAAACATGTATCATCACGGAAGTGTATTTTTTTATAGTGGTTGACCCAGTCAACTTCTGACTGGACTGACCAGTGAGATTGACGTGTGGGCCCCACTTGTTTAAAACGTTTTGAAAACAAATAAATCTGCTAATTAAAATCTGTTAATTAATTAGTAATTAGTTAGCCACCGACACCAGGGGCCCACACCTCTAATTAGCCTGTTAGTTTAGTTTAAATTACTGTTAGACTAACAGAGGCTGACATGCTGGTCCCACTGGACCCACAGGCCAGGTTTGACCCGGGTCAGCGAGTCTGTTGACTGCTGACGTCACCCCCACGCAATGCTGATGTCATATTCCATTTCTATTAATATAAATAATTCCAGAATATTGTTAAAACTTTCAAAAATCATATAAAATAATTTGTAGCTCGGATGAAAATATTTTATACATGAAAGTTGCTCAGAACGACGAGACGAATCCGAATACGCGACCCGTTTACCTGTCAGATGCCTCTAACTATCTAAACATGGGACTTTCCCCCACCAATCTTTTGTCTGAGACAGGTCCGGAACCAGGAAAACATTCTCGGTTCTTTTCCCCCTTCACCTATATCGATTAGCACTACGTTAGAACACCCCTAGCTCTGCTTGTTGACTTGTCATGTATCTTGTTTGCTTTGTTTTTACTTTTTCTCCCCCTCTTCTCTCCGGTAGACCTCGAGATTGCTGTTGATGCCCCTGTGATCGACTGCTTCGACGATGACACTTCTTCCCTTTCAGCGGAGCTTCCAGGAAAGCCCCCCTTTGATCATCCCGATATCGCCCATTCCATTCTCTCATGCTTGCATTAGATTTTGCTACTGTTATTGATTGCTCCTATTCTGATGCATAGCCTGCTTTTGTAACCTGCTATTGTACCCTACCTACTTATCCTAAACTGCTTAGTATAGGTTGCTTAGTGATCCATCAGTGACCCCCACCTTGTCCTTGTTGCCCTGCTTCATCATCGACGACTCGATCAACGTGATCGACGACCAGAGCCCGACACCTCACATCACATCATGCCATTTTGTTGCTCGACTCTACAGAGTTACCATCGAGTGCTCGAGGGTGGTACCTCATACATCACTCTTGATGAGATCTCTGTAGTGTAGCTATTCGGTCATGGTCATCGAGGGTGATTCCTCCTTAAACACTTCCGATACGACTCTGTCGTGCAACCCTTCAAGTGTGAACCTCGAGGGTGGTTCCTCTTACGTTCACCTTGATGATTACATCAAGTGGAATCCACCGAGGGTGATTCCTTGGGTTTTCCCCTTGATGTTTGGACACAAGGTTACCCGGAATTTACTTGAGACCATTGATGAAGTCGGGTCGGCCCTGAGGGGTACCCACGAGTTGATGTGAAAGTCGGGCCGGCCCGTAGAGCACCCGGAGTTTTCCATGTGGCACGGCCATGCAGTCTGGGCCCTTGCCGTAAGTCCACGAGACGGGGCGACGAGGTCACCTTATCGTGAGTCTCTGCTCGTCTCCGCGAGCCCCCAATGCACTAACAGGTTCGGGTATTTGTTCTGAGTTGGCATCTGGCTTTTACGCACAAACCACCACGCGAGAATAGTTATGGGCCTCGACATTGCAGTATCAGCCAAAGCTTTGTCAGACGTCCAGTTCAATAGTGCGGCATGGTCGGATCATGCTGGCCATCCGAGGCGGTGCTGGTATTCACCCTGCACGCAACGACCCAGAGTGTTGCGGGCGATGGGCCCAAGACCCCGGAGCGCTTAGGATGTAGACCGGCGGGGACCTCTCTGCTGAGCCTAGGTAGGGTTGCGACGTGTTGATCTTCCGAGGCCGGGCATTGACCCAGAAAAGTGTGTCCGGCCAGAGTAATGAAGCGTGTTGGGTAACATGGTGCACTCCTGCAGGGAAATTATATATTCGAATACCGTGTCCATGGTAGTGGACGTTCAGACTTATATCCTGATCTTATATAACTAGAAATGTATACTTGAGATATGTGATGGATATGTGGCTCCAGGATTGCTTTCTCGCAGGGTGTCGAGGAAGGATCTCTAGGCATTATTTCTGCAACATGTTTGTTAAATATTAAACTACTATTCTTTACTCTTCTACATGCTGCAAGATGCTTGGAGCTGCTTGAAGATGCTGGTCTTCGATAGGCTAGGCCTCCCCCCTCTATTCTAGCATTCTGCCGTTCAGTCCATAGATACAAACCTTCCATCTTGATACCAATGCATACTTAGTATAGATCTGATGCTTGCGAGTACTTTGGATGAGTACTCACGGTTGCTTTGCTACCCCTTTTCCCCCTTCTTTCTTCTTTTCAGTTCATGCAACCAGATGATGCATCCCTGGAGCCAGTTGCCATCACCGATGGATGCTACTACATGAAGGCCGTCGACGATCAGGAGTACTTAGGAGGTCCCAGGCAGGAGGCCTTGCCAGGAGGCCTTGCCTCTTCGATCTTTGTTGCTTTTGTGCTAGCCTTCTTAAGGCATCCTGGTTTAACTTATGTCTGTACTCAGATATTGTTGCTTCCGTTGACTCTTGTGTATCGAGCTATGTATTCGAGCCCTCGAGGCCCCTGGCTTGTAATATAAAGCTTGTATTATTTTGAATTGTGTCTAGAGTTGTGTTGTGATATCTTCCCGTGAGTACCTGATCTTGATCGTACACATTGTGTGTATGATTAGTGTATGATTGAATCGGGGGCGTTATAGCTAAAGAGGCATTGCCAGACATCCGCAACTAGTACCGACGTGCCCGTTCACCTTTATGACGGTGTTGTCTACCCTGGAGCCGTTTGTACATAGGTACACTACGAGCCCCCCCCCCCCCCCCCCCTTGTCGATGACCTCCATGGCGGGCACCACGCTCGGTAGGTGTTCGGTCAAATGTCATTGAGCTTATTTTTGAACGCTATGTCGTTTTTAAGAGTACGAAGGATGGAGAGCTACTCGACCATGGAGGATGAGTTGGTGTGCGATACGTGGTTGGCCGTATCTGCGGATTTCGTAGGCAGGAGCAGAGGGGGCGAGGGCGGGGGCTTCTGACAGCAAGTGCATGAAACCATTTCACGCACGAAAGAACATTGCACCCTACGACAAGTGCATCATTCAAGAACGCAATGTGAGCTCCTTATCGTATCGTTGGTACGCTACCCAGACCGACGTCACCAAGTCTTATAACGTGGTTCGTCAGCTGGAGGCAAGGTGGCCATTGCACGCGGCAGAGGACTAGATCATAAGTTTTGCTTCCTCTTGCTTAACATGTTGATTTATTGGTCCACTCAATGTTGCTCTACACATTATGTAGCCCGCACGCACTGTCATGATGTACCACAGGACAAAGGGGCGGCCATTTACGTACAAACTTTTGAATGAAGCTGAAGGGGGAGTATGTGTGGGACGACTTGATCCGTTGATGAAAAACATGTTGGGCATCCGGTTAATCTAGTCGAATTTGAGACATTGTTGTACTAAACTTAATTTGCATGCTATGTATGGATGATTTATACTGTTTTCTATCTGAACTTTGATGAATATCGGCCGATTTGTATGAATTCCGTCCGGTCAGTTCAAATGCGGATTGAATTATATGCGAGTAGCATTGGATGGCCGGCCACTGCATCCGTGTCCGCAGACTGGTCACCCCTGTCTGTGGACGAATGCAGGAGGAAATTTGCGGATCGCCGTCGGAGATGCCCTAAGCGAGTAAGCAAATGTGTGGATCTATGGTAGCAAATGATGTCATGCATGTACGGTTTTATCTAAAACCACTAATAAACATGTTCTTCACGAAATTATGAAGACAACTAGTGAGAGCGTCTATTTATTCCTGTGGAAAAAAGATCAGAAGAAAAACTAGGATAGATGGAGCCTGAGATCGACTTGTTATTGCGTAACTATGATGCTCAATTTCCAGCACACGCCGACGGGGAGAAGTATATAAATATACTCCAGATAAAATGGATCCAACGGATCGGCGAGGCGCCGTCGCTATCCGGCCCGGACGGCGACACGGCCGACGGCACGACAAGGCAAGGCCGGCGGGGCTCCGGGCCGGAGGAACCCCGGCCACGCACAAAACCCCCCCGCGCGACACGGCACCAACCAGCATCCAGCACAGACCACACCGTACCCCCGCCTCGCGCGCGCGCTCCTCCCGGCCCTATCCACCCCGCCCCGCTACTGACGGACGGAGACGGGCGGGAGTGCAAAGAAGACGACGTCGTCGTATCGTATGTGAGGGGTCCAGCTGCCGGATGGGCACCCAGCCAGCCGAGCTATGCGGACGCGGATAGGTACGCGACGGGAGTCCAACACCGATCCATGCTCCGATGGTGAGGCTACCTAGATACGGCCGGGGCGCGCACATGCATGCCCCGTCCCGGCCTCCTCCTGGCTGCGGTGGTTGAGACGTTGTGGGTTTGCACTTTGCAGTACGCACCGGAAGCAGGCGACCCTGCGACCGGGCGAGCGGGGTGACGGGCGAGTACATACACAAAAAAAATCATACATACGCATAGATATGTCCAACGGATTCGGTGACGTCGATCCATCTCACCAGCCAAGCCAAGCGAAGCCTCTCTGCGAACAATCTTTTCCCAAGGGCATCTCCTCCAATAGACACATAAAAACTGCTCCGCGTGTTAAAATTCGGGGTTTTTGGATGCCGGACAGCTCCGGCAGAAACTGTAAAATAGTGCACGCGCAAAAAAGTTTGGACACGTGCTAAAAGACACTACCAGAAGCTGTAAATATGGAGCATCCGTTTGCGCGCGCTTCACAATTTGCACTGCGTGTTTTTTTTATGCGCGTTTTTAGGCATCTGACAAACAATATTGGGTCCGACGCGCTAAAAGTCACGCGAAATTTTTGTACGCCGGTTGAAGATGCTCTAAGGTTTGTGGATGCAATGCATCCTTGGTCTCGACCCGCGGTGGAGCCGGCACGGTGTACCACTAGGACATGCGGCTCGCGTGGTGGATTCAACCACGCATATCCATGGTCAGTACATCGTCATAGACGGCGGCCGGTTGAAAGATGATGGGTGCCGTGCAGACGGAGGCGGACGTGGCTCGGCGGGGTGGTGACGCCGCACGTGGTGGGGGCGGGGCGAGCGCGACCTACCGATCGACGGGATGGGCCGGCGCCGCGGAGGCGCGACGGCTGAAAGAAGCGGCAAGGCAAGCAGGCGACCGCCGGGACCGGGACGACCGATAGCTGCTGGGGTAGGGGGTCCCGGGGCGCTCGTGCATCGCCTACCGTGACATGCCACCTACGTCCCCGCCCCCCGATCTCTGTTCGTCGCGCCTCCTAGTTTCGTTTGACTCTCCCACTCGCTGCACGCTCCGGCCCGATCCCGCACGATCGCCGGCCTACCTCTATCAGCAAAGCAACTCGTAGTCGTATGTGTACTACTACGTAGACACTGCGCGTAGCAACAGGCACGCGCACGTTGCTGCTCTGGAACCAGCTTATACATACTCGATATGTAGGAAAACATGGGTACGTACGTGCATATATATACCTGGGCAAGCTCTGGTCCAGGAGGTTCCGCCGGAAGTTGGCTGGAAAGCTACTGCCAGGTGCGGAATTGATTTACTTATAACGGTCAAAACGTCAAAACTGACCGAGGTGAACGTACGTTACGTGGACGGGTTGCTTTGTAGCCCGTGGTGGAATTTCTAAAAAAACTTATATAGAGAAACGGAGGGAGTATTTGTCTCTTTAGAGATTTTAAACGGACTATTATATACGGATGTATATAGACGTATTTTATAATGTAGATCTATTTATTTTGTTCCGTGTGTAGTCATTTGTTGAAATCTTTTGAAAGACAAATATTTAGGAACGGAGGGAGTAGATAGTTGGCTAGGCGTCCTCTTCGTCCTCTGCCTAATCAAAATCCCAAAAGTAGATCTTTAAGCGTATGTGTCCTTCCTAATGAATTGACTTGGTTTCAACTTTCAAGTGGTTATACGATAATCCAGGCTCACTAGCTGTGGCTACCAACTGCCCACACGATTGGCTAGCTAGCTCCGATAATTAAACTTGAGCCCAATAATGATGATTAGCACATGACATTAACTGGTCTCCAACTGATAATGATCCGTACGTACGTGCTGCTAGCTCCGGCAGTCGTTTAGCCATGGGCCATGGCTGCCGCATGGATCGATCCATCATGTTCTTGGAGCTGTCGGGCACAGCACAGTACATTCTTTCATATTGTAGAAACCGATCTGAATAGCAACAGTTACTTTTCAGTCAGCCTTGATAGACGCCCGATGTACATATTCTCATCATTATTTCGCACTTAATAAATCCAAATGTCAGAATCGAACGGTGTGTGGAAAACTGCGAGAACGTCTTACCCTACCGAGGGCGACGGTTTCATGTTAAATAGCCCGGAGCTGATCCCTGGGATATGCGTACATGATAGTTGAGATTACAAACTTAAGATACAAGAAAGGAAGGTTCGGTTAAAGAGATAAGATCACCTCAAACAACCTATCTATATCATGCACAACAACTCCATGTAGACTTGTGCCTCAAGTAGACGCATATGTTTAACACCCTCCCTTAATCATAACTTGGACATGTTGAGATTATGCTTGAATTCTTCAAAAGCCTTTGTGGGCAATGCTTTTGTAAACCCATCTACAACTTGATCTTTGGAATGAATGAACCGAATGTCCAGTTGCTTGTTAGCAACTCTTTCTCTGACAAAGTGAAAATCAATTTTAATGTGCTTTGTTCTAGCATGAAAACAGGGTTAGCTAACAAGTATGTGGCACCAAGATTGTCACACCACATACATGGGACTTGAATACATTTTATACCAAGTTCCTTTAGTAAGGACTGAACGCAAATGATTTCTGCAGTTGTATTTATAAGTGCTTTATACTCTGCCTCTGTACTTGACCTAGAAACAGTAGCTTGTTTCTTTGCACACCATGAAATGAGATTTGGTCCATAGAACACTGCAAAACCACATGTTGAGCGTCTGTCATCTAAGCATCCTGCCCAATCAGAATCAGTAAAAGCACTAACAAGTTTAGAGGATGACTTGCTAAAACTGAGACAAGTATTCAAAGTGTTTTTGACATATCTGATAATTCGTTTAGCAGCAGTCCAATGAGATGTGGTGGGTGCATGAAGAAACTGACATACTTTGTTAACTCTCGTAAGGGTCAAGTACTGAAGTGCACCTACCAAGCTTCTGTAGTTGGTACTATCCTCTTGATTCAAGGGATCTCCTTCAGTGAGAGACAATTTGTCAGAACTGGACAGTGGAGTTGGTGATGGTTTACATCCTTGCAATCCAGCTCGCTTTACAAGATTGGTTGCATATTTTTCCTGAGTAAGATGAAGATCATCACCAAATTTCTTTACCTCAATACCCAAGAAATAGTGTAGATCTCCTAGATCTTTGAGAGCAAACTCAGCACTTAGATCTTTCAACAATCTTGCCACTGCCTCATTAGATGAACTGGCCACAATAATATCATCAACATAGATGAGTAAGAACATGGATGTATTCAACTTGTTGTAAATAAATAATGAGGTGTCAGCCTTGGAAGGAGTAAACCCAAGTGCTTGTAGTTTGTGACTGAGACGTGAGTACCAAGCTCTGGGGGCTTGTTTTAACCTATATATTGCTTTACCAAGTTTGCAAACATGAGAGGGTAACCTTTTGTCCTCAAACCCAAGAGGTTGCTTCATGTAAACATCCTCTTCCAGAACGCCATGGAGGAACGCATTCTTGACATCTAGCTGACGGAGAATCCATCCCCTGGACATAGCAATAGACAAAACAAGACGAATCATGGCAGCTTTTACTACTGGACTAAAGGTATCCTCATAGTCTAGACCATAACGTTGCTTGAATCCTTTTGCAACGAGTCTAGCCTTGTAACGATCTATAGTTCCATTAGAGTTTTGTTTTATCCTGAAGACCCATTTACAATCAATTAAATTTTTACCTTGCTTTGGGGGAACTAGGTGCCATGTTTTGTTTTTCTGAAGAGCCATGAATTCTTCATCTATGGCCTTTTTCCATGTTGCATTTCCTAATGCTTCTTGAAGTGTAGCAGGTTCACCTGTAGAGCATACCAAACCAAATTTTGTGATGGTTTTATAATTAATAGGTTTGATTACCCCTTTTTGAAGTCGTGTCCGCCGTGGCGTAGGAGACACAGCAGCAACATCCGGCACAGAGGGTCCAGATTCTCCACCTGCAGCGCCAGATCCCGAGGGGGATTGAGCTACAGGAGATGGCGGCGCGCTGGGATCCTCTGTGGCTGCGGGTCGGTGCACAGGTGAAGGAGCGGGCGCAGACGATCCAGGGTCGGGTCCCCCCGACACGGCATCATGCCGCAATGATGAGCCAGGGACCCCGGACCGCACAGCCAGGTCAAAGTCGGTCGGGCAGCGCGCCTGTCGCCGGGTGTAACACTGGCTTGCATCGGTTGGCCACCGAATTGGAGGAGGGCGCGTGCCGGATGGAGACTCACCAGGCACGCGTGGCCCCGCTGGGCGGATCACAGGCGACCGCACGTCCGCGCCTGAGAGGCTGGGGCCGTCGCTGTCATGGGCCGCAGATTCTGACGCACTGCGTCGCGCCAGCGGCTCGAATCCTGCAGCAGATTCGCTGCCAGGGTGCTGCATCACTGATCCCAAGGGGGATTTGCTCCCTGGGAATGGACACATAAAATGTGCCTCATGTGTTGTATTGTTTGGCACAATTTCTTCACCGTTTTCTTCAGAATTTTGGCCTGCATCACCAGAGGACTCATGCACACGATGATGAGGGTTAGTCAACAGTGGTACATTGCAATTATTTGCCCTGTGATCACCATTGATAAGATGTGAGGGCAGAAGAAGGATTTCTTATCGAAGAAGTGCTCCGGCATTTCGGTGGAGATCACGAAAGGGAAAATGAGTTTCATCAAAGACGACATCACGAGATATGTAGACGCGACCGGTGGACACATCAAGGGATTTTATGCCTTTGTGTTGAGAACTATACCTAATAAAAACACACTGTTTGGACCTGAACATGAGCTTATGGTTGTTAGGTCGTAGATTGGGCCAACAGCACACCCAAAAACACGAAGGGAGTTGTACTCCGATTTGGTGTGAAAGAGTTTTTCAAGAGAAGTTTCATAGTTAAGAACTCGACTAGGTAACATGTCTATGGGATGCACAGCAGTAAGAAAGGCCTCATCCCAGAATTTAAGAGGCATAGATGCACGTGCAAGAAGGGCAAGCCCAACTTCAACAATGTGGCGGTGCTTGCATTCAGCCGACCCATTTTGTTGGTGGGCGTGTGGGCAAGAGACTTGTGAGATACGCCAAGTGTTTGGAAGGAGTTTAATTTTTCGTACTCCCCTCCCCAATATGATTGATCTGCAATTATTTTACTATCAAACTTGTGTTCAATTAGAGCTTGGAAGTTTTGAAAAACTTGGAATACTTCGGATCTTTTCTTAAGAAGATAGATCCATGAATATTTGCTATAGTCATCAAGGAAACTGGCGTAATAAGTATGTCTACCAACAGAGGAAGGGGCTGGACCCCACACATCAGAAAAAACAAGTTGCAATGGTTTGGTAGAAATACTTCTAGAAATTGGATAAGGCAATTGATGGTTTTTAGCCTTTTGACATGAATCACAAATTGTTTCATTGTCACGCTCTCCATATGAGAGCTTATTTTTCCTAAGTAATTTCTCAACTAAAGAAAAGGATGCATGCCCTAAACGATCATGCCACCGAGATGATGAAAGCTTGATAGCACCACAAGCTTGTTTATTTTGCCTCCTAAGCTTAGGAATCAACGGATAGAGCCCTCGAACACATCTACCTCGATACAGGATTTTCCTCATGGCCTGATCCTTGATAAAAAAGAAGAACGGGTGAAATTCAATAAAGACATGATTATCAAGGGCTATACGATGAACAGAAAGTAGGTTCATGGAGGCTTTAGGGACATGCAAGATTTTTCGAAGATGAATTTTTCGGTGAGGGGTTTTAATAATTGAATTACCAATGTGATGGATCCTCATACCTTCTCCGTTTGCAGCATGAATCTGGTCGGATCCGCGGTACTTCTCCCTCATGGTGACTTTCTCAAGCTCACCCGTGCTGTGGTTTGTAGCACCACTATCCATGTACCAGTTTGTGTCAACGCCGTACGAGCCCTCAGCGCCGCCGGCTACCTTTTCATCTTGGGAGGAATATTCATCTTCCTCAAACCGGTACCAGCAGTCCTTCGCTGAGTGGCCCAGTTTGCCACAGATCTGGCACTTGACAGCATCAGGGTGTGACTTGGTGTTGTTGCCGGTGCGGCGACCATTTGGTGTTGTTGTAGGAGGGCCGCCCGCTGTTGTTGCTGCCACTGGTGTTGTGGCCGCCGCGCGAGTTGGTGTTGGCGGCTTTCCTCCCTCTGCGTGGCGGCCCACGGTAGCGAGAGGATCCACCACCCCCGCGACCATGTGATGCGCCATTTGCAGAGGACTTGACGCCGGTGCCCGTGCCCTGGTAGAGCGCCACCCTCTGGTCAAAATTGCTCATCTGAGCAAAGAGCTCATCGAGCGTGACAGGGATGGTGTGAGCATCGAGCGCCGAGACCAGCGGTTGATACTCCATGTCGAGATCGGCGAGGATGTGCGAGATCAGCCGGTCGTCGTCCAGCGGCTTTCCTGCCACCGTGAGCTCGTCCGCCAGCGATCGCATCTGTGCGAAGTACGTCACCACAGACTGTTGCACCTTCTGCGCATTAGCAAGAGCTATGTGTATGTTGTTGATGTGGGACAGAGAGGTCGAGGAGAACATGCTAGCCAGCGATGTCCAGAGATCATGCGCGTGGACAATAGAGGTGACCCGCACAAGCACTTCCTTTGACAAATTATTCAGCAAATAGCCCAATACCTGCTGATCCTCCCTGACCCAGATGGGATGCAGGGGGTTCGGCAATGTCTCTTCCTTCCCATCTGATGCCTTGGTGGTGCTAGTCTGTGCGGGCTCCTACGTGGTTCCATCGACATAGCCGAAGAACCCCGCACCTCGGAGCAGCTGTGGCGTGATCTGCGTCCGCCAGAGCACATAGTTTGTGCAGGTAAGCTTCTCAATGATCTGACCGCTAAGGCTGGTCTGGGAGAAGCTTGAGGAGGAGGAGGACATGGCGGCGTAGTGGTGGATGTGGGCTAGATGATATGGAAAAGGATGGCTCTGTATACCATGTGGAAAACTGCGAGAAAGTCCTACCCTACCGAGGGCGACGGTTTCATGTTAAATAGCCAGGAGCTGATCCCTGGGATATGCGTACATGATAGTTAAGATTACAAACGTAAGATACAAGAAAGGAAGGTTCGGTTACAGAGATAAGATCAACTCAAACAACTTATCTATATCCTGCGCAACAACTCCATGTAGACTTGTGCCTCAAGTAGACACATATGTTTAACACGGTGCATTTCAATGAATTGAAATAGTTATTTTTTTTACTCGCTTAAGGAATTACTAGCAAAAGCAATAACTACAACATAAGAAACATTCTGGTATGGCTCCAGGAAGCCGGTGATTGGGAGTTTTGAAACTTGAACTATATACTACTTGATAAGAGACAGATAAGTAATTAACTGACGCATACCTCTTACCTTCCAATGTCATTCTCATGTTTAAATATGAAGTTTGATCGTCATGTATACGTACGAATTAGAGCATAATAGCTGCATTGGCATTATCCCAAGATTTTTGTTATTAAATTAGAGAATAAAATTTACACTGGCATTATCCCCAGATATATGTTACGAATATACCAGATGAAAGCATAAGTGCTTCCTGGGTGATTTCGGTAATTAATGTCAACATATCTTTTGTTGGAATAACATTTTTATCTAGTATATTTTAGAGAGTTCAACAAAGGCGTGGCATGGACAAGAGGATGTGGAACCCCTTCAAGATGCTAAGGACAAATATTTTCAAAATCTCAAGACTCTTCATTTCTATTTTAGTGATCCAAGATCACATTGAGTCCATAGGAAAATCCAATACTATTAAAAGGGGATGAGGTGTTGCTTAATGGTCTACTTCCTCAAAATGCTTAGTAATATGCTCCAAAGCCCTCAACCATTTTCTCAAATCCAAATTTGTCCTAAACCTATAGTCAAACTCGGCCCCACCGATTTGATCTATCCGGCGCCAGCGAGTTCATTGATATAGCCATAGCCAGAAACCCTAATCAGTTTGGTCTCACCGATAGGGATATCGGTCTCACTGAGATGGGATTGCAAACACTCTATTTACCTTCGTAACATTTCGGTCATACCGAGATGAGCGATTGGTCCCACCGAGTTCGTAATGCAAACTCTTTGTTTCCTTTTCGTAATGTCTCGGTCTCACTGAAATGAGCGATCAGTCCTACCGAGTTTGCTTGACCAAGTCTCTGTTTGCTTATTGTTGAAATCACTCTCACCGAGTTAATGCGATTGGTCTCACCAAGATGAGGTTTTGCCCTAACCCAAGTGCATCGGTCCCACCGAGTTGATCTCGTCGGTCCCACCGAAAACCCTAACGTTCACATTTTGAACTAGACCGATCCCACCGAGTTTCTCTATTCGGTCTGACCGAGTTTGGTAAATTGCGTGTAACGGTTAGATTTTGTGTGGAGGCTATATATACCACTCCACCCCCTTCTCCATTAGAGAGAGCCATCAGAACATGCCCACACTTCCACTACTCATTTTCTGAGAGAGAAGCACCTACTCATGTGTTGAGACCAAGAAATTCCAATCCAACCACAAGAATCTTGATCTCTAGCCTTCCCCAAGTTGCTTTCCACTCAAATCATCTTTCCACCATATCCAAATCAGTGAGAGAGAGTTGAGTGTTGGGGAGACTATCATTTGAAGCACAAGAGCAAGGAGTTCATCATCAACACACCATCTATTACCTTTTGGAGAGTGGTGTCTCCTAGAATGGTTAGGTGTCACTTGGGAGCCTCCGTCAAGATTGTGGAGTTGAACCAAGGAGTTTGTAAGGGCAAGGAGATCACCTACTTCGTGAAGATCTACCCAAGTGAGGCAAATCCTTCGTGGGCAATGGCCATTGTGGGATAGCCAAGGTTGCTTCTTCGTGGACCCTTCGTGGGTGGAGCTCTCTGTGGACTCGCGCAACCGTTACCCTTCATGGGTTGAAGTCTCCACCAATGTGGATGTACGATAGCACCACCTATCGGAACCATGCCAAAAATCTTCGTATCTCCAATTGCGTTTGCACACTCCAATCTTATCCCCTTACTTTCTTGCAAATTGCATGCTTTACTTTCCGCTGCTCATATACTCTTGCCATGCTTGCTTGAAATGTATTGTGAATGCTTAAATTTGTGATAAAACTCCACCTCAACTTGAAGAACTTAAAAATCACCACTTTTTCTTGTTTGACCGAAAGAGACAAACCAGTGTGTCCGGGTTCATTACAGAGATAAATCATAGGTCCAAAAGATCTTCAAGAACTTTTCTAGGAAGGCCCAAAATCAATTTGAAGTGAAGATCAAGAAGGTTCGCAGCGACAATGTAACAGAGTTCAAGAACGCCAATGTGGACACCTTTCTTGATGAAGAAGTGATTTCACATGAGTTCTCAGCTATGTACACACCTCAAAAAAATGGAGTTGTTGAGAGGAAGAAGCGGACTCTTATTGAAATGGCGAGAATGATGCTTGATGAGCACAAGACGCCAAAACACTTTTGAGCGGAAGTGGTTGAGACAGCTTGGCATGCAACAAATCGTCTATATCTTCACAAGCTACTCGATAACACGACATACGAGCTTCTCACCGGTAACAAACCCCAAGTTGGATACTTTCGAGTATTTGGCTCAAAGTGCTATATTCTTGATAAGCATCATCGTTCGAAATTTGCTCCTAAATCTCATGAAGGTTTCCTACTCGGTTATGGCTCAAACTCTCACACTTACCGTGTATACAACAATTTCACCCGAAAGGTTGAAGAGACGGTAGATGTGAAGTTTGATGAATGTAACAGCTTGCAAGTAGAGCAATTGCTAATTAATGGAGGTGACAAAGACCCTTCAGAAGCAATACAAGACTTGTCTATTGGCAAAATTCGCCCAACGGAGGTGAAGTAGAGTACCTCGTCCGTCCAAGTGGAAACCTCAACTTCACGCCAAGGTGAACCACAAGTTGAGTTGGAGGCATCCACAAGTGGAACACATCAACATTATGGAAATGAGGATGTACAACAAGATGAACCTCATCGACCTCCTTCTCCACCTCCGCAAGAGAACAACAACGCCAACAACAATGAAGAAAGATAAGAGGAAGAACAAGACAATGAAGAGGATGTTCCACCCCGACCCAAACAAAAGCTCTCACAAGTTCGAGCAAGAGTCTCAGGAGATCATCCCATCGAACAAATCTTCAATGTATTCAAACCGCAGGAATTACTCGCTCTAAAACTCATTTGGCTAACTTTTGTGAACATTACTCATTAATTTCTAGTATTGAACCTCTGAAGGTTGAAGAAGCTCTTGATGATCCGGATTGGGTGAACGCCATGCATGAAGAGCTACACAATTTCGAGAGGAATCAAGTATGGACGTTGGTTGAAAAGCCCGATGAGAAGCACAATTTCATTGGAACCAAATGGGTGTTTCAGAATAAGCAAGATGAAGATGCACAAGTTGTATGCAACAAGGCACGTCTCGTCACCCAAGCCTACACTCAAGTTGAAGGTATGGACTATGGTGATACATATGCCCCCATTGCTAGACTTGAATCCATTCACATATTACTTGCTTATGCCAATCACCATGATATCACATTATACCAAATGGACATTAAAAGTGCTTTTCTAAATGGTGAAATTGAGGAGGAAGTTTATGTTAAACAACCTCCCGGCTTTGTTAATCGCAAGAAACCCGATCATGTTTACAAACTTCACAAAGCTCTTTATGGTCTTAAACAAGCTCCTAGAGCATGGTATAAATGCTTGACTAAGTTCCTTATTAAAAAAGGCTTTGAGATTGAAAAAATTGATTCTACACTTTTTACAAAAAGGGTTAATGGTGAATTATTTGTGTGCCAAATTTATGTGGATGATATCATATTTGGTTCGACTAACCCTCATTATAGTGAAAAGTTTGGAAGACTAATGTCGAAGAAGTTTGAGATGTCTATGATGAGTGAACTCAAGTTCTTTGTTGGTTTGCAAATCAAGCAAACTAAGGAGGCTACCTTTGTTTCCAAAACAAAGTACACCAAGGACTTATTCAAGAAGTTCAACATACAAGAGATCAAAGGTATGAAAATACACATGCCCACTAGTGGACATCTTGACTTAACTAAGGATGGCGAACTAGTTGACCAAAAGGTTTACCGATCTATGATTGGTTCATTGTTATATCTATGTGCCTCCCATCCTGATATTATGCTAAGTGTGTGCATGTGTGCACGATATCAAGCCCCCCCCCCCAAAGAATGTCATCTTAAGGCTATGAAAAGGATAGTGAGATACTTAATTCATACACCAAACTTTGGCATTTGGTACTGAAGGAAATATGCCCTAGAGGCAATAAGTTATTATTTATTTCATTAATTCATGATAAATGTTTATTATTCATGCTAGAATTGCATTAATCGGAAACTTAGTACATGTGTGAATACATAGACAAAACCTATAGTCCCTAGTATGCCTCTACTTGACTAGCTCGTTATGTTTCCTAACCATAGACATGTGTTGTCATTTGATGAACAAGATCACATCATTAGGAGAATGATGTGATGGACATGACCCATCTATTAGCTTAGCATTATGACCGTGTCTGTTTCATTGCTACTGCTTTCTTCATGACTTATACAAGTTCCTCAAACTATGAGATTATGCAACTCCCGAATACCAGAGGAACACTTTGTGTGCTACCAAATGTCACAACATAAATGGGTGATTATAAAGGTGCTCTACAGGTGTCTCTGAAGGTGTTTGTTGGGTTGGCATAGATCGAGATTAGGATTTGTCACTCCATGTTTCGGAGAGGTATCTCTGGGCCCTCTCGGTAATACTCATCACTATAAGCCTTACAAGCATTGTGACTAATGAGTTAGTTGCGGGATGAAGTATTACGGAATGAGTAAAGACACTTGTCGGTAACGAGATTGAACTAGGTATTGAGATCCCGACGATCGAATCTCGGGCAAGTAACGTACTAATGACAAAGGGAACAACGTATGTTGTTATGCGGTTTGACTGATAAAGATCTTCGTAGAATATGTAGGAACCAATATGAGCATCCAGGTTCCGCTATTGATTATTGACCGAAGATGTGTCTCGGTCATGTCTACATAGTTCTCGAACCCGTAGGGTCCGCACGCTTAACGTTCGATGACGATTGGTATTATGAGTTTATGTGATATGATGTACCGAAGATTGTTCGGAGTCCTGGATGTGATCACGGACATGATGAGTAGTCTCGAAATGGTCGAGACATACATATTGATATATTGGACGACTATATTCGGACACCAAAAGTGTTCCGGAGAAGTTTCGGATAAAACCGGAGTACCGGAGGGTTACCAGAACCCCCGGGGGATTAATGGGCCTTAGTGGGCCTTAGTGGAGAAGGGAGAGGGTCGGCCAGAGGTGCCCCCCCCTTGCCTAGTCCAAATTGGACAAGGGAAGGGGGGTGCCCCCTCTCCTTCCTTCTCTTCTCTCCTCTTTCCCTCTTCTCCTTCTTGGACTAGGAAAGGTGGGAGACCTACTCCTACTGGGAGTAGGAGTCATCCCCCTTGGCGTGCCCCTTGTTGGCCGCTGGACTCCTCCTCCCCTCCTTTATATATGGGGGAGGGGGGCACTCCAAAGACACACAAGTTGATATTGTTTAGCCATGTGGCCGGTAACTTCACAGTTACACACCTCGGTCACATCGTCATAGTGCTTAGGCGAAGCCCTGTGCCGGTAACTTCATCATCACCGTCACCACGCCGTCGTGCTGACGAAACTCTCCCTCGTCCTAAACTGGATCAAGAGTATGAGGGACGTCTCCGAGCTAAACGTGTGCTGAACGCGGAGATGCCTTACGTTCGGTTCTTGGATCGGTTTGATCGCGAAGACGTTTGACTACATCAACCACGTTAACTAAATGCTTCCACTTTTGGTCTACCAGGGTATGTGGACACACTCTCCCCTCTCATTGCTATGCATAACCTAGTGATAGATCTTGCTGATCATAGGATTTTTTTTGAAATTACTGCATTCCCCTACAGTGGCATCCGAGCCAGGTCTATGCATAGATGTTATATGCACGAGTAGAACACAAAGAGTTGTGGGCGATAATAGTCATACTGCTTACCAACATGTCATACTTTGATTCAACGGTATTGTTGGGTGAAGCGGCTCAGACCAACATTACGCGTACGCTTATGCGAGACTGGTTCTACCGACGTGCTTTTCACATTGGTGGCTGGTGAATGTCTGTTTCTCCAACTTTAGTTGAATCGAGTGTGGCGATGCCCGTTCCTTGTTGAAGGTTAAAACAACACACTTGACGAAAAATCGTTGTGGTTTTGATGCGTAGGTAAGAACGGTTCTTGCTAGAAGCCCATAGCAGCCACGTAAAACTTGAAACAACAAAGTAGAGGGCGTCTAACTTGTTTTTGCAGGGCTTGTTGTGATGTGATATGGTCAAGGCATGATGTGATATAAATTGTTGTATCAGATGATCATGTTTTGTAACAAAGTTATCGGCAACTGGCAGGAGCCATATGGTTGTCGTTTTATTGTATGCAATGCAATCGCCATGTAATTCTTTTACTTTATCACTAAGCGGTAGCGATAGTCGTAGTAACAATAGTTGGTGAGACAACAACGATACTACGATGGAGATCAAGGTGTGGCGCCGGTGATGATGGAGATCATGACGATGCTTCGGTGATGGAGATCATGAGCACAAGATGATGATGGCCATATCATGTCACATATTCTGATTGCATGTGATGTTCATCCTTTATGCATCTTATTTTTCTTAGAACATTGGTAGCATTATAAGATGATCCCGTACTAAATTTCAAGGTACAATTGTTCTCCCTGAGTATGCACCGTTGCTACAGTTCGTCGTGCCGAGACACCAAGTGATGATCGGGTGTGATAAGCTCTACGTTCACATACAATGGGTGCAAGCCAGTTTTGCACACACAGAATACTCGGGTTAAATTTGACGAGCCGAGCATATGCAGATATGGCCTCAGAACACTAGAGACCGAAAGGTCGAGCGTGAATCATATAGTAGATATGATCAACATAGTTATGTGTTCACCATTGACAACTACTCCATCTCACGTGATGATCGGACATGGTTTAGTTGATTTGGATCACGTGATCACTTAGATGATTAAAGGGATGTCCATCTAAGTGGGAGTTCTTAAGTAATATGATTAATTGAACTTTAATTTATCGAACTTAGTCCTGATAGTATTTTGCAAATTATATTGTAGATCAATAGCTCGCGTTATAGCTTCCCTATGTTTTTATATGTGTTCCTAGAGAAAACTAAATTGAAAGACGATAGTAGCAATGATGCGGACTGAGTCGATGATCTGAGGTTTATCCTGATTGCTGCACAGAAGAATTATGTCCTTGATGCACCGCTATGTGACAAAACTATTGCAGGAGCAGATGCAGATGTTATGAACGTTTGGCTAGCTTAATATGATGACTACTTGATAGTTTAGTGCACCATGTTTTATGGCTTAGAATCGGTACTTCAAAGAAGTTTTGAACATCATGGACCATATCAGATGTTCCAGAAGTTGATGTTAATATTTCAAGCAAATACCTGAGTTAAGAGATATGAAGTCTCCAACAAGTTCTATAGCTGAAAGATGGAGGATAATAGCTCAAGCGGTGAGCATGTGCTCAGATTGTCTGGGTACTACAATTGCTTGAATCAAGTGGGAGTTAATCTTCCAGATAAGATAGTGATTGACAGAGTTCTCTAGTCACCATCACCAAGTTACTGGAACTTCGCGATGAACTATAGTATGCAAGAGATGACGAAAAAGATTCCCGAGCTCTTCATGATGCTGAAATCGACGAAGGTAGAAATCAAGAAAGAACATCAAGTGTTGATGATTGACACGACCACTAGTTTCAAGAAAAGGGCAAAGGGAAAGAAAGGGAACTTCAAGTAGAATGGAAAGCAAGTTGTCACTCCCATGAAGAAGCCCAAAGCTGGACCAAAGCCTGAAACTAAGTGCTTCTACTGCAAAGGAAATGGCCACTGGAAGCGGAAATGCCCTGAATATTTGGTGGATAAGAAGGATGGCAAAGTGAACAAGGGTATATTCGATATACAGGTTATTGATGTGTACCTTACTCGTGTTTATAGTAGCCCCTGGGTATTTGATACTTGTTCTGTTGCTAAGATTAGTAACTCAAAACATGAGTTATAGAATAAACATAGACTAGTTGAGGGTGAAGTGATGATGTATGTTGGAAGTGGTTCCAAGATTGGTATGATCATCATCGCACACTCCCTATACTTTCGAGATTAGTGTTGAACCTGAATAAATGTTATTTGGTGTTTGCATTGAGCATGAATATGATTAGATCATGTTTATTGCAATATGGTTATTCATTTATGACAGAGAATAGTTGTTATTCTGTTTACATGAATAAAACCTTCTATGGTCATACACCCAATGTTGATGGTTTATTGAATCTCGATCGTGGTAATATACATATTCATAATATTGATGCCAAAAGATGCAAAGTTGATAATGATAGTGCAACTTATTTGTGGTACTGCCATTTGGGTCATATCGGTGTAAAGCGCATGAAGAAACTCCATAAAGATGGACTTTTGGAATCACTTGATTATGAATCATTTGATACTTGCGAACCGTGCCTTATGGTCAAGATGACTAAAACTCCGTTCTCCGGAACAATGGAACGAGATAGTGACTTATTGGAAATAATACATATCGATCTATGCGGTCCAATGAGTGTCGATGCTTGTGGCGGGTATCGTTATTTTCTGACCTTCACAGATGATTGAGCAAGATATGGGTATATCTTCTTAATAAAACACAAGTATGAAACATTTGAAAGGTTCAAAGAATTTCAGAGTGAAGGATCACACATAGTGTTTCCGCTTGAGGTAGTAGCCATGTCTCATGTGTAGGAAAGGATAGTTCAGAGAGGAGCGAGTTCACCTTATCTTCAATAGCCTTTGCTCGAGCTCTTGTCATTGGTCCAAGTAGTGTTGTGGGAGATGTAGATACGTCCATGGGGATGATCGTGGGATGCTCCGCATCATCTCCCCCCCCCCCCCCTAGGAAAGATCCGACCTTAGATCAAAAGCTTCATCACCATGGTATGGCGAAAGGTCCTTGACATTGAAGATGTTGCTCATGTTGTACTTGTCGCTTGGGAGGTCGACCTTGCAAGCATTGTTGTTGTAGCGTGCTAGCACCTTGAATGGTCCATCGGCTCGGGGTAGAAGTTTGGACTTGCGTTCATTGGGGAAGCGGTCCTTGCGAAGGTGTAGCCACACAAGATCTCTGATGTTGAATATCATGGGTTGCTTGTTGATGTTGAGCTTGGTCGCGAGTCGTTGTACTTGTTGCTCGATGGTGTGCCTTGTATCTTCATGCATCTTCTTGAGGTAGCTTGCTACTCACTCGCGTCCATATTGGTGTGCTCTTGTAGTGGAAGAGGTAGAATGTCCAATGGGGACAACGGGTTGAAACTGTAGACGACCTCGAAGGGGGACTTGCCGGTAGTCGAATGTCTTGCACGGTTGTAGGTGTACTCGGCGATGGGTAGGCACTCCTCCCACTCCTTGATGTTCCTCTTGATCAACACGCGAAGTAGAGTGGAGAGTGTACGGTTCGTCACCTCCATTTTGCCGTCGGTTTGAGGATGGTATGCCGAAGTGAACAAGAGCTTGATTTCGAGCTTGGCGCATAGAGTCTTCCAAAAGTAACTCAAGAACTTGACGTCGCGTACCGAGACAATTGTCTTTGGAACTCCATGGAGACACAAGATTTCCCTACAAAAAATATTTGCAATATGTGAAGCATCGTCTATCTTGTTGCATGGGATAAAATGAGCCATCTTGGAGAATCGGTCCACAACAACAAACACGGAATCCTTTCGGTTTTGAGTTCTAGGTAAACCAAGTAAAAATCCATGCTAATGTCTTCCCAAGGTTGATAAGGAATAGGAAGATGCATGTAAAGAACATGGGATTGAGCTTTTGACTTAGCTTTGCGACATGTAGAGCATTGGTTGGTGAAGCGTGAGACATCGCGGAACATCTTGGGCCAAAAATAGTACTTTGAGAGCGTAGAGAATGTCTTGTCACGTCCAAAGTGTCCCATGAGTCCGCCTCCATGAGCCTCTTGCAGAAGGAGCAAACGAAGAAAAGACTCGGGAATGCAAAGTTTGTTAGCTCTCATAAGATAATCATCCTTGATGTAATATCGTTGCCAAGATGTATGCGTCAAACACTTGGCATAGGGAATAGAAAAAGTAGGATCATGCACATACAAGTGTTTTATGTGCTGAGAGCCAATGACATTCAATTCAAGTTTAGTGACAAGCGTGCATATGCAGGAAAGAGCATCCGCCACTACATTTTCCTTACCCTTGATGTACTTGACGACATAAGGAAATGATTCAATGAATTCACTCCATTTAGCATGATGCTTGTTCAACTTAGTTTGTCCTTTTAAGTACTTCAGCGTTTCATGATCGGTATGAATGATAAATTCATGAGGGCAAAGCTAAAGTTCCCATTCACGCAAAACTCGCACTAAAGCATATAGCTCTTTGTCATAGATGGGGTAATTAAGTTGCGCTCCGGAAAGTTTCTCACTAAGGTATGCTATGGGGTGCTTCTCTTGCGTTAACACACCTCCTATGCCATTACTGTCGGTTGATACATCTCCAATGTATCTACTTTTCCAAACACTTTTGCCCTTTTTTTGGACTCTAACTTGCATGATTTGAATGAAACTAACCCGGACTGACGCTGTTTTCAGCAGAACTGCCATGATGTTGTTTATTGTGCAGAAAACAAAAGTTCTCGGAATGACCTGAAAATCCACGGAGATAACTTTTGGAAAATATAAAAAATACTGGCAAAAGATGAAGGCCAGGGGGGCCACACCCTATCGATGAGGGTGGGGGCGCACCCTCCCCCTGGGTGCGCCCCCTATCTCGTGGGCCCCCTGGAGCTCCGCCGACCTCAACTCCAACTCTATATATTCCGTTTCGTGGAGAAAAAAATCAGAGAGAAAGTTTCATCGCGTTTTACGATACGGAGCCGCCGCCAAACCCTAATCTCTCTTGGGAGGGATGACCTAGAGTCCGTTTGGGGCTCCGGAGAGGGGGATTCGTCGCCGTCGTCATCATCAACCATCCTCCATCACCAATTTCATGATGCTCACCGCCGTGCGTGAGTAATTCCATCGTAGGCTTGCTGGACGGTGATGGGTTGGATGAGATTTACCATGTAATCAAGTTAGTTTTGTTAGTGTTTGATCCCTAGTATCCACTATGTTCTGAGATTGATGTTGCTATGACTTTGCTATGCTTAATGCTTGTCACTAGGGCCCAAGTGCCATGATTTCAGATCTGAACCTATTATGTTTTCATGAATATATGTGTTTTCTTGATCCTATCTTGCAAGTCTATAGTCACCTACTATGTGTTATGATCCGGCAACCCCAAAGTGACAATAATCGGGACTACTCCCGGTGATGACCATAGTTTGAGGAGTTCATGTATTCACTATGTGCTAATGCTTTGTTTCGGTTCTCTATTAAAGGAGGCCTTAATATCCCTTAGTTTCCACTAGGACCCCGCTGCCATGGGAGGGTGGGACAAAAGATGTCATGCAAGTTCCTTTCCATAAGCATGTATGACTCTATTCGGAATACATGCCTACATTACATTGATGAACTGGAGCTAGTTCTGGGTCACCCTATGTTATAGTTATTACATGAGGAATCGCATCCGACATAATTATCCATCATTGATCCAATGCCTACGAGATTTTCACATTTTGTGCTTCGCTTATTTACTTTTTCGTTGCTACTGTTACAATTACTACAAAACTATTATCTTTACTTTTGCCACTATTATCATTACTATTATACTACTTTGCTACTAAATACTTTGCTGCAGATACTAAGCTATCCAGGTGTGGTTGAATTGACAACTCAACTGCTAATACTTAATAATATTCTTTGGCTCCCCTTGTGTCGAATCAATAAATTTGGGTTGAATACTCTACCTTCGAAAGGTGTTGTGATCCCCTACACTTGTGGGTCATCATCGGTGTCAAAACCGGCGGATCGCGGGTAGGGGGTCCTGAACTGTGCGTCTAAGGCTAATGGTAACAGGAGGCGAGGGGACACAATGTTTACCGAGGTTCAGGCCCTCTCGATGGAGGTAATACCCTACTTCCTGCTTGATTGATCTTGATGATATGAGTATTACAAGAGTTGATCTACCACGAGATCGTAGAGGCTAAACCCTAGAAGCTAGCCTATGGTATGATTGTTGTTCTTGTCCTACGGACTAAAACCTCCGGTTTATATAGGCACCGGAGGGGGCTAGAGTTAGAGTCGGTTACAGTGAAGGAGATCTACATATCAGGATTGCCAAGCTTGCCTTCCATGCAAAGGAGAGTCCCACCCGGACACGGGACGAAGTCTTCAATCTTGTATCTTCATAGTCCAACAGTCCGGCCAAAGTATATAGTTTGGCTATCCGAGGACCCCCTCATCCAGGACTTCCTTAGTAGCCCCCGAACTAGGCTTCAATGGCGATGAGTCCGGCGTGCAGATTGTCTTCGGCATTGCAAGGCGGGTTCTTTTCCAAAATCCCCGAGTACCTGTTGTAACAAGCAGTGTTCGGCTTCCCATTAATGATGCACCCCTCGACTTCTGCACCCTAATAATGGTAGTCTCCATGTGCCGAGCAAATGCGAGAAGTTGGGACATTTTTACATTTGCCACCCTAACCATGTTAGTAAATCATCTATTAAAGAGACGGGGATCCTCAGATCCAAATCACAACATCTTCCACAAGCGAGTATCCATCAGAGAGCGCCCGGAAAAAGCCATTCCACCATGGTCGGCCACCATAGCTCCTCCTCTCGCTCCCGCAGTGCTAAGCCAGGTGAGTGGGAGAAGTGTTCTGTCCCCCACGGTCGATTGGTGGAGTTGCAGACCCAGGGGTTTCTCCCACCTACAGATATGGTCCCCGTCCGAGCCGGACTAGCCACTTACAATGGCGGGGAGCAAGCGAAAGAGTTTTCCCAACCCATCCAGGGGGAGCGGGTATGGCTTGTCCCTTACTTGCTGTAACGCCCCGGATTCGATGCGCCAGGTGTCTTCCAGTTATTCGTCATTCTTGCCATGTCATTTGCTTGCGTGTTGCATTTTGGTCATGTCATCTTGTGCATCTCATTTTGCATACGTGTTCGTTTCATGCATCCGAGCTTTTTCCCCGTTGTCCATTTTGCAATCCGGCACTCCTATGTCCTCCGGCGTCCCCCTTTTGTCTCCTGTTGTGAGCGGGTGTTAAACTTTATCGGAATGGCCCAAGGTTTGCCAAGCGGCCTTGGTATACCACCGGTAGACCGCCTGTCAAGTTTCGTGCCATTTGGAGGTTGTTTGATACTCCAACAGTTAACCGCGTAGCCCGAAACCCCCCTTTTCTCCTGCATCCCAACACCCCTCCAAAGTGGCCCAAAACCCATCCAAACCCCCTCCATGCTCTCGGTCGTTCGATCACGATCGTGTGGGCGAAAACCGTACCTCATTTGGACTTTCCTAGCTCCCAAAATCTATAAAAAGGCCACCTCCCCCGAAATGCGCGGATGAAATCCACCCCTAACCCTAAAAACCTCCCTCCGCGCCGCCGGACATGTCCGCCGACGGCCGGATGAAATGGCGCCGCCACTCCCGTCCAACCCGCGGACGCCACGTGGCGCCCCGCGCGTCCCTGCCGCTGCCGGCCCGCTCGGCCCGGGCGCGGCCCGCCCGAGCCCATCCGGCTGCGCCGCCGGCCCGCGCGTGCTACGCCGCCAGGCGCCTCCCGCGCCCGAGCGCTGCGCCGCCGCCCCGCCGACGCCGGACCCCTCCGCCGCGCCGGAGCGCCTCACCGCCCCGCCGCCGACCTCCGCCGCCCCGCCTTCCGGCCTCCCACGCCGCCGCCGCGGAGCACAGACGCCGCAGCCCGCAACTCCGGCCGGCGCCGCCCCGGCCGCCTCCAGCCCCTTCACCGCCCGGCCCCGCGGCCATCTCCGCCCACCGGCCTCCCCTCGCTCCGGTCGCGCCTCCCCGGCGTCCCCGCGCCGCCCCTCGTCGGGATCCGGCCGGATCCGGCGAGATCCGGCCTGAAGCTCCCTTCCCCGGCCATCTTCGTGTTCTCCGGCGAGTTTGCTCCGGTGAGCCTCGAGAACCGTGCCAGATCTGGATCCGAAGTTGACCCCGATTTTTGCCTAAGTCCCCGAATTTTTTGCATTTCGGTCCCCTGTTCATCGCATCGTAACTTGCTGCATACTGCTCCATTTCATGCATATAATATGTCAAAATGTTCATCATGAGATTCTCTACATTTCATTACATTGTGCTATGTTTGTTTGAGGTAATCTTGATGTCCTAATCATTGTTGCAAGAGTGCTATATGTTGTTAATCTGCTGAAACTGTTATAACTTGATGATTTGTCATTTTTGTTGCATTTGATGTGTGCATCCTTTGAGCATGAGTCCTACATGAGTTTTGATCTATGACATGCCATCTTTACAGAGGTTCTATCCATGTATTTTTATGAGTGGTGTAGTGAAAGCATCAAGCTTGTTAAGTAGGGTACTTGTTGTTGCTGTTTTGCTAGACAGATTCTGTTATATCATGATGCTATGTAAACCTTCTGCTACAAGTCATTCTATGCATAATCTGGAGATGTTCACTAAGGATGATTTGTTATACATGTCATGCTCTATTCATCCATGCCCCCTGGTTGCATTTATAGCCTGATTTAGCTTGTTGTAATCTTGCTCCCAAATTGCTAAATAATGTTGTTGTCAGCCTGTTAACATTAAGTTCAGTTTTGCCATGTGTTTTTCTAGTGATCCATGCACCCTATGAACTTGCTCTTGCCATTCTTAGCTTCATAGACATGTATTCTTACTGTTGGTTGCCTTTCCATGCCATGTATTGCTCTGTGTTGAGTGGTTCAAGCTCACCAACATGCGTACTTATTGTTGTTCATGCCATGTATGAATCTATCATATCATTTGCCATGTTTCCATGGGTGCCATCATATTTTCTGTGACCTTTTTGGATCATGGTCAGTAAAGGACTTTTGTTATATGCAATTAGTAGCTTCATTCCATACCTTTGTTTGCCATGTTAAGTTCCTGTAACATGTTGTTTGATAGCTCTAAACATTGCAACCTGATGTTATTTCTGCAAAGTCTGAAACTGTTATTATTTGCAATCTTGCCATGTCATTTTGAGCATGTTATAGTGATTTATGGAGATAGCTCAGTGTTCATGTTTTGTCATGCATTACCTGTACATCATGACCATGTCTTTTGTTTTCATATTGTGGTACCGTAGCATATTGTTTTGATGCTTTCAATATGCCTAGTTGCTGTTTTGAACAGATTGTTGTTATGTCTTGTTTGGAGTGTATGTATTGCACCGTTGCTCCGTTTTGAGTGTGCTCTATATGAAACTTGCTTAGAATTGCATGTAGTTTCATATATCTTGTTGCATCCTTGTTTGAGGTGTTTGCTTGATGTTTGTATGCATTTTGCATCAATGCCATGCTTAACTTGTTTTGCTCATATCTTCTAGACCGTAGCTCCGAATTAAATGAACTTTATATGTAACTTGACTAGAATTTCGTGTAGATCATCTTGGTGCATCTTAAATTGCTGTTTAACAACTTCAACTTAATGTTTGTTCAGATCTGGACCAACTTTGAAACTTGCATATGAGGACCTACCGGAATTGTTATATGTTATTTCCGGCCTCATTTAAACTTGCCTTGATGTGTTGCTCTTATATGCATCATCTCTTGCCATGAGTAGCTTCATGTAGTCTTGTCTTGCATCATGCTTGGTTGTGCATCATATCATGTGTATATGTGGTGTGTTTACCATGTTGTGTGCTTCTTCTCGATAGTTCCCGTTTTGTTGCGATCGTGAGGATTCGTTCGTCTACGCTTGGTTCGTCTTCGTGGCTTCTTCTTCTTCATGGACTCATTCTTCTTCCTTGCGGGATTTCAGGCAAGATGACCGCTACCCTGGATCTCACTACTGTCATTGCTATGCTAGTTGCTTCGTTCTATCGCTATGCTGCACTACCTATCTCTTGCTTATCAAGCCTCCCAAATTGCCATGTCAGCCTCTAACCTTTTCACTCTTCCTAGCAAACCGTTGCTTGGTTATGTTACCGCTTTGCTCAGCCCCTCTTATAGCGTTGTTAGTTGCAGGTGAAGTTGAAGATTGCCCCATGATGGACAGGATTATGTTGGGATATCACAATATCTCTTATTTTATTAATGCATCTATATACTTGGTAAAGGGTGGAAGGCTCGGCCTTATGCCTGGTGTTTTGTTCCACTCTTGCCGCCCTAGTTTCTGTCATACCGGTGTTATGTTCCCGGATTTTGCGTTCCTTACGCAGTTGGGTGATTTATGGGACCCCCTTGACAGTTCGCTTTGAATAAAACTCCTCCAGCAAGGCCCAACCTTGGTTTTACCATTTTCCTCACCTAGCCCTTTTTCCCTTGGGTTTCCGGAGCCCGAGGATCATCTTTATTTACCCCCCCCCCCCCCCCCCCGGGCCAGTGCTCGTCGTGAGTGTTGGTCCAACCTGTCAGCCACCGGTGGCCACCAGGGGCAACTCTGGGATGGCCTACCGGAAGTTTGGACAATCTGGTGTGCCCTGAGAACGAGATATGTGCAGCTCCTATCAGGATTTGTCGGCACATTCGGGCGGCTTTGCTGGTCTTGTTTTACCATTGTCGAAATGTCTTGTAAACCGGGATTCCAAGACTGATCGGGTCTTCCTGGGAGAAGGTATATCCTTCGTTGCTCGCGAGAGCTTATCATGGGCTAAGTTGGGACACCCCTGCAGGGTATAAACTTTCGAAAGCCGTGCCCGCGGTTATGTGGCAGATGGGAATTTGTTAATGTCCGGTTGTAGATAACTTGACATCAGATCTGACTTAAAACGCATCAACCGTGTATGTAGCCGTGATGGTCTCTTTTCGGCGGAGTCCGGGAAGTGAACACGGTTTTGGGTTATGTTTGACGTAAGTAGGAGTTCAGGATCACCTCTTGATCATTGCTAGCTTCACGACCGTTCCTTTGCTTCTCTTCCCGCTCTTATTTGCGTATCTTAGCCACCATATATGCTTAGTCGCTGCTGCAACCTCACCACTTTACCCCTTCCTTTCCCTTTAAGCTTTGCTAGTCTTGATACCCATGGTAATGGGATTGCTGAGTCCTCGTGGCTCACGTATTACTGCAACAACAGTTGCAGGTACAGGTTTTGCGATGATCTTGACGCGAGAGCGATGCTTGCTTGTTTTGGAGTTTTTCTTCTAATTCTTCTTCGATCAGGGAATAGGTTCCAGGTCGGCAGCCTGGGCTAGTAGGGTGGATTTCATTCGAGTTCCTGTTTGTGTTTCATCCATAGTCGGATGTTGCTCTTATGTATTGTGATGATGTATTCGTGTGGCATTGTATGCCTTTTGTATGTATCGCTACCTATTATGTAATGTTGATGTAATGATATCCACCTTGCAAAAGCGTTTCAATATGCGGTTGTATCCTTGGTGGGACCTTCGAGTCTCTTTAGGATGGTATCGCATTTTGGGCGTGACACTTGCCGAGGGGGTTCGGATTTCCAATCCATCTGTTCCTCCGCGGGCTCCTCGAGTACTACAGCCTCCAGCTACATAACTTCACTCCTGCCTCCATACTACACATCGCAGGCTATGTTTCCTTTTGCGAGCTATTTTTGGGCTGCAAAGCTCATTTCGAGCTATGGAAGAGGCTATTCTGCCTCGTCCCCCGCACTCAGGAGGGGTCAATATATCAAGTGGGCGGAGCCGAAATCTGGCGTATCGTCGAGACTGTATACCTGTCCGGTACCCCGAAGAAGACATTTGAAGACTAGCCTTCGGAGTGGTTTTATATGGAGAACGTCCCCCTTCCGAACCCTATTCGGATGGGCCTTCCTAAGTTTGCTAATGCCCCGCTGAAGAAACGCCACAGCTGGTGCCCCCGGAGCCCCCCAGGAGGAAGATAACAGAGAGGTCCTTTACCTGATGAGCAGGATAAAAACGCTGGCCAAATCAGGACTGACATAATCAAGATTATGTCAATATGTATAATGCAGGGGGTGTAGCAACTTCAATATCGGGGCAAACCCATGTGGCACTTCAATGGAGAAGACGATGCCACCCGCTGCGGTCGTAAAGGTCCGGACTCCGCCACCGCTCTGGCGAAAATACTGTCCGATTTGTACAAAGGAGAAGAAGAGGAGTTCCTCCGTATTAAGCCACGGGATGGACTTTCCATGTACAACCCCCCAAGCTGGGTGAGCTGCTATCTTTTACTCAACTCCATTCATTCCCGCATTCTTCATCACAAATATTTACCTTGCCAATTCATAGCAGGAACTGGGAAAAGCCGTGAGGGAGGTCCACAGCCCGTCTACACAGCCAGAGGACCCTGACTGGGCCCTCGACCCCGGACTCGAAGAAGATCCGGACGTATTTGTTGAGCTCGTCGATAGGACGTTCTATCAGCTAAGCCGTGACGGTGCCATGGTGGCCATCATAGCTGATTATCCTGGCCTACTCCTTGCATCACATGTAAGTAAAACCAGAGTCCCAACTTCAGAGAAGGATCCCTTCTTTGCGCTTTACCCAACGCACATGTATTGCGTTTTACAGGGAAGGCCATCGGGGCGCCATGCTGAACCCGCGGTAGCTCGCCAACAAGGGGCACCGAAGCCGGGTAGGCTCAAAAGGAAGGTGGTTAGGACCGAGACGTTGTCGCAGAGGTATGATTAAAAACCTACTCCGTGATTATCGTCTTTAAAATATAACAATGTCCGTGGTCCCTGGCAGAAAAAACGCTCGCTGGACAGTGTCTGGAGAGCCTGCCGGCCATGCCTCCACGAGCCGGATTCCAGAACCGGACTCAGGGGCGGTGGCTAACGCAGGGACAACGCCGGACGGTCCTCCTACAGAGGATGCGGATAGAATGTCCGCTACGAATTCGGAAGTGGAGAGCGCCATGAATCACAGGCGTCGACGGGCCGTACTCCGCGACCCTAATTTCTCCGAAGAGGCGTTCAACGCCTTCAACTCGGGAGACGCGTACATCCGAGCTGCTCAAGATGGTCTTGCCAGGGCCACGGACCAGTGTGTAAAGGATATACGGGTAAGAAAATCTGATAATTATGTATATCAGTAGCCCCTGAGACTTGAAACAGTTGGCACAGTTGATTTATGGATCATTGTATGCATTGGTTCTTACGAAGAAGAATACCCAGTTGTCTAAAGAGCTGGAGGAGTGCAAAGCCCATCTATGGGCCGCAGTTGCCGGAATGGAGGAGTCCAAGAAGGCCTCATCTGATAATACTTTGCTTGATCGAAAAGAAAGTAATGACATGTACCAGTTCGTATTCGGTGTGCATGCAAATCTAACAATAGATTCTGTAGACAATCCCGGGGGTAATCCGGAGATCGTATTAGGGGATGAGCAATATGCTAAACGATAGCTAGAGGCTGGCGAGCGCGTGCTTACAAGGGTTATTCGAGAGAAAAATGATCTCCAGGATGCCCATACCCTGCTGGGCGTTGAACTGGGAGATGTTCGGGCCCATCTTGCAGACTCCGTGTAGGAGAATAAGAGGCTTCGACGCGGCATTTTTAGTAAGCGCTCGAACGAACATTTATACAGTTCGGCGAAGAAGCAGGCTAATAGCGCTATGTCTGTAGGTATGCTGACAAGTCATCCCGAAGAGGAGATGCCCGGATATGCAGTCGATCTACTGCAAGAGCTCTTGCAACTGCACGAACAAGTTCGGCAGGTGATGCAGGGTATTGCCCAGGCCTTGTGGCCCTCTGCCTCCCTGCCCGGAGGCATGGGGGAGCTTGTAGAGATGATCAAGGGAGCGCGGCGGCCCTTCCGATTATGGAATATATCAGCCTACTGACAAGGTGCAAGGGAAGCCTAGGCCATGGTGAAGACGCGGTACACCAAGGTTGACCCGAATCACATGGCCGAGGTCGGACCTGTAGGGTCAGAGGGGAAAGAGATCCCCGTTAGTCTGGTATATGACCAGGTAGGATTAGCCGTAAAGTATTCCCAATAGGATTGTAGGCTAGACAGCCTATTGGATGGTACAGAAGAAGAATTTAGTCAGTCTAAGTGACTGTGTACTTCAGAGGACTTATTTTGTCCCTAGCCGGATTGTAAATGTCGCAACCGGTTTTCCAGGTATTAATTTCCAGAAAATGGCCATTGTGCTCACCAGCCCCAGGATAACTGTTAGCTGATGAGGCACCAACTTGATATAGAAATTCCAAGCAAAATACAACATATGTAGTACAAGACCATTCTGGCCTGTGAGTACAACAAATGGTTCTAGTGGTTGATGGCGGAAGCAGTCTTAAATCATCGGCGTCTACGAGGCTCCATTTCCCACAGGAACAGCTGACCAGGTTTACTCCTATCTTCGCGAGGCTGCTATCACCATTGCTTAGGTTCTGGGGCTGTCATCACGTCGCTCCTTTCCGTGCAAGAAATCTGGCCAAGACAATAGCCAGGGACAAGCCAGTGAGTACTTTGAATGTACTCGCAAACATTATGAACACTGGGATAATGTACTGAAAATCATGCACTGAAATATTCTATGATCACATCATCAGTCATAAATAAAGATCTTTTATGCAAGCAAGCAAGTTATTTATGTGCATCATGATATGCAATAATGAAGTGGAAATAAAATGCCACAGTCGGGCATCTCAGCGACACCACATAAAGGGCTAATAAAGTAAATAAATAACAAGCAATGTCACAGTCGGGCGTCTCAGCGACACCACATAAAGGGCTTATAAAGTAAATAAATAACAAGCAATGCCACAGTCGGGCATCTCAGCGACACCACATAAAGGGCTTATAAAGTAAACAAATAACAAGCAATGCCACAGTTGGGCGTCTCAGCGACACCACATAAAGGGCATATAGAGTAAATAAATAACAAGCAATGCCACAGTCAGGCATCTCAGCGACACCACATAAAGGGCTTATAAAGTAAATAAATAACAAGCAATGCCACAGTCGGGCGTCTCAGCGACACCACATAAAGGGCTTATAGAGTAAATAAATAACAAGCAATGCCACAGTCGGGTGTCTCAGCGACACCACATAAAGGGCTTATAAAGTAAATAAATAACAAGCAATGCCACAGTCGGGCGTCTCAGCGACACCACATAAAGGGCTTATAAAATAAATAATCACAATGAATATCCAGGAGGTAGAACCGTCCCAGGGATACTCCATAATTCAGATAACACAATGGGTTAGTCCATAATAAAAATAAACATAATTATCATGAGTCATCAGTCATGATCCACATTCTGGTTTAGTAGTTTCTCCTCCGAAGACCGACACTAAGACCGACACTTGACACATCCCAGACTGTAGTCCTTAACCATGGACACGGCTATTCGAATAGATTTAATCTCTGCAGAGGGTGTACTCTTTACCCGCGAGCAACGGATTCCATTAGTCCATCGGGACTAATTTCGTCTACGGTCTTTTAGTTGAAAACACACCTAACTTGCACACACCAGCTTAACTCACCGGTGTCTAGAATCACTCACGACACCCATCAAGCAAACCTCTAAGTGGGGAGGCTACAACCTCGCGTAGCATGGGATCAAATTTATATCGCGCGCTCTAAGGGGTGGCCTCCCCTCTCGGTCCCAACCGGAAACACCCATGCCCTCGGACCAGGTGGCCTTCCTACCGGCTACAACCGATATCTTCCACCATGACCTCTCTGTACGGTGTGTGCTAGAAAGGGGTTGACGACTTACTGAACCGTACCCTAATTGTTGTAGGGACAAGTGGTAGTACGAAACAAGTATGGGGGTTACTGGAACAAGACTCGATCTACGGCCGACTCAGGAGGTTTATAATTTCCCTGCATGATTAGCATAATGAATGTATTTCATCCAACAGATAGAATCACCACTCATCATACCTGTCGGTGTCAAAACCGGCGGATCTCGGGTAGGGGGTCCCGCACTGTGCGTCTAGGCGGATGGTAACAGGAGACGAGGGACATGATGTTTTTACCCAGGTTCGGGCCCTCTCGATGGAGGTAAAACCCTACGTCCTGCTTGATTAATATTGATGATATGGGTAGTACAAGAGTAGATCTACCACGAGATCAAGGAGGCTAAACCCTAGAAGCTAGCCTATGGTATGATTGTTGTAATGTATGTTGTCCTACGGACTAAAGCCCTCCGGTTTATATAGACACCGGAGAGGGCTAGGGTTACACAGAGTCGGTTACAATGGTAGGAGATCTACATATCTGCATCCCCAAGCTTGCCTTCCACGCCAAGGAAAGTACCTTCCGGACACGAGCCGGAGTCTTCAATCTTGTATCTTCGTAGTCTTGGAGTCCGGCGGACATTGATAGTCCGGCTGTCCGGACACCCCCTAGTCCAGGACTCCCTTTGTAGCCCCTGAACCAGTCTTCAATGACGATAAGTCCGGCGTGCATAATGTTCGGCATTGCAAGGCGGGTTCCTCCCTTGAATAATCCAGAGGAGATCATGAACACCAGGATAGTGTCCGGCTCTGCAAAATAAATTCCACATTCCACCGTAGAGAGAATAAAATGTACACTTAGTTCAATCTGCTGACGTATCATGCGGCGTGACATCACACCGCCTCCAGGCCTTTGTTTGAATTATTATACCACCTCAGCATGTTTAGCGAAGCGGTTTCCTTGGCACGTCTTGTCGAAGCAGAGATCGTGTTCCCCTTATTCCGGGATTCTCATCAATACGTGTGTGGGTAACCCAACCGCGCCATTGATGGTGGCGCTTGGGAGATAAGCGAGTTTTACCAGGCTGGTGGGGGACGCATAGTTTTGTCAGCCTATATATAAGGGATAAGGATTCACCTTCTCACCTACGCCTTCTTCCTCCTTTGCTTATCCATCCCCGCGAACTCAAGCTCCAACGCCCGAGCTCGCGCATCTCGCCTCAACCTTCTCCGAATATGTCCGGAGCGGGAGGCAAATGGTTAGCCTCCACCGTCAAGGAGGAGGACATCACCAAGCTGCGCAGCGCCGGATACCTTTCCGGTGATATCGCGCATCGGCTGCCCGACAAGGGGCAGCTCATCCCTACCCCCGGGCCTCATGAGAGGGTCATCTTCCTCCCCCACTTCCTCCGCAGACTGGGCTTTCCGCTCCATCCATTTGTCCGGGGGCTCATGTTTTACTACGGCCTGGATTTCCACGATCTGGCGCCGAACTTTATCCTCAACATCTCGGCGTTTATCGTCGTGTGCGAGGCCTTCCTCTACATCCGGCCCCACTTCGGCCTGTGGCTCAAGACCTTCAACGTCAAGCCGAAGGTTGTGAAGGGTACGCAAGCGGAATGCGGAGGCGCCATGTTGGGCAAATTGCCCAACGTCCCTTGGCAATAAGGGACCTTCGCGGACTCCGTCAAGGGGTGGCAATCGGGGTGGTTCTACATCACCGAGCCGCGCAAATCCACATGGGCGGCGGCCCCCGAGTTTAGATCTGGCATCCCCACGCAGCTCACCTCCTGGAAAGAGAAGGGCTTGCAGTGGGGGAATCCGGTGGAGGTGACGGGACTCCGAGCATGTATCAAGAAGATGGTGAGCAATAGGCTCAGGCTCGTCGACGTGGTCCAAGTCATGCTCATCCGGCGGATCCTCCCATACCAAGAACGGGCATTTAATTTGTGGGAGTTCAATCCGGAACAGCACCAGGCGCTAAACGGGCTCTTCGATACAACATACGAAGGCGCCTGGAGGGTGCTGTTCAAGGGCGCCGAAGTCCCCGCGTCCGCGACCGAAGACCGTGGATTCAGCTTGCAGCATCCAACTGACGAGGTAAGTGATTCAACCCCATTACGGGACACTTGTGATAATTAGATTGACTCTAGTGAGGTTTCATTCTGCCTCTTCCTTTGACAGGAATGGATGGAGAAGGCCGAGCTGCTCATCAGCCCTACTCCCATGCCAGAAGACCCAGCGGACGCCCGCTTAACAGGGCTGCTGGTTCCGGCACAGCACGTGGTGCCGGAGAAGAAGGCCAAGAAGGTGGCCGCGGGGACTCAAAAGAGTTCCTGCAATCATGCGTCTGATGACGACGAGGACTCCTCCCCCGAAGACGAGGAGGAGTACTCTCTCCCGGAGGAGGGAGAGAAGAAAAGGAAGGCTTCCTCCATCGGGGGGGGCCGAAGGGTCCAAGAGGGGGAGAACTATCCCCCCGGACAGTTCCGCCAACATCAGCGTTGGTGAGGATGAGCGGCCTCCAAGGGCCAGGCGTCCGGCAAGATCGTAAGTATCCGGATTCTTGATGTGTAATTTCTTTTATGTCGCGTAGTATCCTTCTAACGCCGCATTCTGCCCGTAGTCCGGCCAATGATGATCTCCCCGACTCATCGAGCGGGTCATTGGCTTTGTCGGATGTGAATTCCATCCCGACTACCTCCACCCCACGCGCCGGCGAGGACGTCGAGGTGGGATCCCAGAGAGGGACCCATCAGGAGGAGGCTCCGGAGGCGCCGTCAGGCAGCCCCCCGGACTTCGTGCCGGACTCTACATCGGAACCCGCAGTGGTTCCAGAGTCCGGCAAGCGGCCCCTTCGAAGGAAGGGCAGGACCGTGACGCCGGCAGCCTCTGTCCAACCGGAGGCGCCGGATAACCTGCTGGAGGCGCTTAAAGGCACTTCCATCGAGGAAGAACACCGCACTATCATGAGTGCGGTGATTGAGAAGGTTCATCTCGCTAAGAGCGGGCTGACCAAAGCCTGCAGCAGCCTTTTAACAGGCTTTGAGGTAAAAAGTTAAAATTATGTAATGTAATACCGCATAGACAGTAGCCCCTGATGCTTAGTTCGGTGTTCGGAAAGAAAAGCCGGACTAAGGATCTATAACAAGATATACGCAGGGTTGCCTAAAATATGTCAATATGGGTTTGCAGGCTGCACTGCTGACCTCTGCCGCACTAACGGTGGAGGTTGACGTGCTGAAGAAGGAACTCGAGCGGTCCGAGCAAGAGCTCGGCCATGCAAAGAAGCAGCTCGAAGAAAAAGAAGGTGAGTAACACCTCTTTGAATAAGTACCTTACAGAAAAGGATTTTGGTTGCAAATAAAATTAACAAGGATAATATGTGCATTGCAGGGGCCACTAACGAGGTGGCAGCCCTGAAAGATGCTGTGTCCGCGGCCGCACTGCGGGCTGAGCGAGAAAAGCAAGAGGCACGGGTGGCGGAAGTTCGGCAAGAGCTCCAGGTTCTCATGGAAAAACATGAGAGTTTGGAGCGTGACTCCAAGACTCGAGAGTCCGAGCTTGCCTCGGCTCTCGAAAGTGCCAAGTCCGCCAAGGCCGAGGCCCATAAGGCCCTTCGGGAGGTTGAGGACATAAAGAAGATAGCGGCGGGTAAGGCATTTTTCATGCAAAGCAGGCATGTTAATGTGAACTACCTGACACTTACCCGAATTCGGAGCTCTCCAGGGGCGTTTGCAGATCTGCCGCGTAGTGCGTCTGATGCCGCCGCATTCTATCATGGCGAGGAGGGGAGCTCGACGGAGAAGGTCTTCTAGTCTCAGTATACTGAGGCCGGCCATCCGGTGCCCCCAAGCGATCAGCTGAAGCAGCTGGTCGAACTCCACAAGGTAGCTGAGGAGGCCATGAAGGGCCTCATAGTCCGGCTGTGGCCTGGACAAGCCATGCCTGGCAGCTACTTTGGCCTCGTGCGGCGACTGATGGATGCATGCCCTAGGCTGGATGTGGTCAAGCGCTCCGCCTGTATCGAAGGTGCTCGTCGGGCCCTTGCCCGCATAAAGGTGCAATGGGGCAAATTGGATGCGGAGAAACTTCTCACGGACCAACCGCCGTCGGGCAAGGAGTATCGCATGCCGGAGAAGTATTATAGAATTGTCCTGAAGGGAGCCTGCAATATTGCAGATGAGTGCTCCCGAAATGTAATCTTTGAGTGAACTCGCTGTTTATTTATCCTGTGCGCTGAAAACTTCGTTCATATGCGCCATGAGCAACGCTTGTTTAATTTAAAATATTACCTTCTGTGCGGCCGTTTATAAAATCTGAGAGATGGCAAGTCGTTAGCTTCAGCCCCCAAGCCACAAGTGCTGGGGTGTTCGGGATAAACTTGAGCACTCTTGTTCCCATTTTTGGGTCCATCTAGGGAGGCGCTCAACACGACGAACGAGGCAACCGGACTTATAATGCTTGAACACTCTCACTTAGCCATAGAATTCTATAATTTTAAATTTCGGCGAAGCCCCTGGTATTCGGAAGACCGAATCCGGGGCGCTATCCACGCCTTCATCGGACATTATCCGGAACTTCGCTCGAAGCGGCGTGAGTCTTTAAGGACCCGAAAAAACCTCTCGAACAGCGACCAGTCTCTCGCCTTATCATGCCGGTCAGTTTTAGCTTTCTCCACTGAGGCGTTAACCCGGCTCAACCGGGGCACAATCGCAGTGGTTCTCCCAGTGCCACCTTAGCCGACAGAACGGAACGTAAGGCACCAAAACGTGGGAGCCGGGCAAACCCAACTATTGACCCAAGACATGATTCGGAGCCGATTCATATAATGCTATAAGTTCGGGGTGCCGCACTTGTGAAAGTGTTCGGACTTTATCACACCATAGAGTGGGGAACATAAGCCCCTGGTGTATTATGCCATACCAAAATATACGGGTGCCAGATGTCATATAATGAGCATATATATATAAAATGTGATGCAATTGCGATCATAAAGGCGCTGCATTATTAATGAAAGAAAAGTCTGCTGGTAGAGCGGACTGATACAAATAGTGCGGTAAGCAAGGGATTTGGACTAAATAAACATGTCCCCCTCCAGGGATGAGCTGCGGATTTGGTGTATATAATTGAATTTAATGCTCGTAATTGAGACCACATGAGAGTTCGACGCGGCCTTCGTTAGTCCCTGACTGTTGCATCATGAATTCGGCAGGTTCACCGCCGGACAGGGCTTCTGGTTAACAGAGTCCTGTGTACAAAACAAGAATAAAAAAAAGAGGGGCACATTTGTGAGCCCCTGGTGTGGTCAAACCGCACTCGGGGTCCGTTGTGATCGTGCCCCCTCCCCTGTGCCCATGGTATCTCCAAAGCGTAATGATGTACGCGGAGTGTTATTCTTGCGATCATGCGCGGGCGAGGGTTGGGGACGCATTGCTACGCGTGCTCTGATCGCGCCAGGTGGTCTTGGTTGGGATTGCTCCGGGCGCGCTTTGCTGTATCCGGCCGTCTAACGGCCGGACTCGAGAATTGCCTTAGAAGGCTGCTCTGTACTTCTGCCGCGAGAGCCGCTGTATGTTCCTCCGTTCGGAGGGAGCGTTCCATATTCCCATTGACCGTGATGACTCCACGAGGGCCTGGCATCTTGAGCTTTAGGTATGCATAGTGCGGCACCGCGTTGAATTTGGCAAACGCGGTTCGCCCGAGCAGGGCGTGATAGCCGCTGCGAAACGGGACTATGTCGAAGATTAACTCTTCGCTCCGGAAATTATCCGGGGATCCGAAGACCACTTCCAGTGTGACTGAGCCTATGCAGTTGGCTTCCACTCCTGGTATGACACCTTTAAAGGTTGTCTTTGTAGGTTTAATCCTTGATGGGTCTATGCCCATTTTGCGCACTGTATCCTGATAAAGCAGGTTCAGGCTACTGCCGCCGTCCATCAGGACTCTCGTGAGGTGGAACCCATCGACGATTGGGTCTAAGACCAATGCGGCGAATCCGCCATGGCGTATGCTGGTCGGATGGTCTCTTCGATCGAAAGTGATCGGACAACAGGACCATGGGTTAAACTTCGGGGCGACTGGCTCCATCGCATAGACGTCCCTTAGTGTGCATTTCCTCTCCCTCTTGGGTATGTGGGTCGCGTATATCATATTCACCGTCCGTACTTGTGGGGGAAAACCCTTCTGTCCTTTGTTGTTCGGCGGCCGGGTCTCTTCCTCGTCGTCGCTATTTAGCCCCTTGTCATTGTTTTCGGCAATTAACTTGCCGGCCTGCTTGAACACCCAGCAATCTCTATTGGTGTGGTTAGCTGGCTTTTCAGAGGTGCCATGTATCTGGCATGAGCGGTCGAGTATTCGGTCCAGGTTGGACGGACCCAGAGTGGTTCTTTTAAATGGCTTCTTCCGTTGACCGGGTTTAGAGCCTCGGAATCCGGCATTGATCGCCGTATCCTCCTTATCGTCGCCGTTAATTCGGCGCTTGTTTTTGTTTCGACGTGACCTGCCGTTGTTGTCCTTAGTATCCGGACTGCCAGAATTTTTACGGAGATTGTTGCTGCGGGCTAGCCAGCTGTCCTCTCCCGCACAAAAGCGGGTCATTAGCAATGTGAGGGCTGCCATGGATTTCGGCTTTTCTTGCCCCAGGTGCCGGGCTAGCCGTTCGTCCCGGATGTTATGTTTGAAGGCTGCAATGGCCTCTGCGTCCGGACAATCGACGATTTGATTTTTCTTTGTCAAGAACCGTGTCCAGAATTGTCTGGCTGATTCGTCTGGCTGCTGAATGATGTGGCTTAGGTCATCGGCGTCTGGTGGTTGCACATATGTGCCTTGGAAGTTATCAAGGAATGCGGCCTCCAGGTCTTCCCAACACCCAATCGACTCTGCGGGCAGGCTGTTAAGCCAATGCCGAGCTGGTCCTTTAAGCTTGAGTGGGAGGTACTTTATGGCATGGAGATCGTCGCCGCGGGCCATATGGATGTGGAGAAGATAGTCTTCGATCCACACCACGGGGTCTGTTGTGCCATCATAAGATTCGATGTTTACGGGTTTAAACCCTTCGGGGATCTGATGATCCATTACTTCGTCAGTGAAGCATAATGGGTGTGCGGCGCCCTTGTATTGAGCGATATCGCGACGCAGCTCGAGAGAGCGCTGTCTGCTGTGTTCGGCCCGGCCGGGGTTATTGTATCCGGCACGACGGTATTCGTCATGGGTCGTAGGGCGCCCACGTGATCCATAGATGGATCTAGATTGCCTTGCTTTGTCCTCCAATATGTCTCGCAAGTCCGGCGCGTTCCCTCTTGGCTTTGTACTTTTGGAGTGATGCCGGGGTATGGTCTTGGCTGGGGGCCTGGATGCCTCTCTGTCACGACCACGGGGTGGTCGGTCAGCCATATCGTGCGCTGGTGATGGAGGTACGAATGCTTCCTCCTCTAATCGGGGGAGCAGCTTGCGTTTTGGGTAACTTTTGGAGGGACGTTCGAGTTTATACTCTTCGGCCGCGAGGACCTCGGTCCATCGATCGGCCAGCAGGTCCTGATCAGCTTGAAGCTGCTGCTGCTTTTTCTTTAGACTGTTTGCTGTGGCGATAAGCCTGCGCTTGAAGCGCTCTTGTTCGACGGGATCCTCAGGTACGACGAATTCGTCATCGTTGAGGCTTGCTTCGTCTTCGGAGGGAGGCATATAATTATGATCCTCAACCTCTTCGTCTGCCGCCCCCTCATGAGGGCTTGCTTCTGCGTCCTCCTGCGCTGAGTCTTGCTGGAGGGGATTGTCTTCGGCACTCTCTAGAGTATTATTATCTCCTGTGCCGGAATCTCCATTCTTGCTGTGGCGAGATTTAGAGCGGCGCCGCTGAAGCCGGCGCTTGGGCTGTTTCTTTAAGGGATCTGCCTCCGCTGTTTCTTCGCCGTCCCCATCTTTTGGGGTATCCACCATGTATACGTCATATGACGAGGTGGCCTTCCAGTGCCCTGTGGGCGCTGGTTCCTGTTTGTCTCCGGCATCGTCGTCCATAGCGTCGATGTCTTCGGAGTCGTAGTCTAGCATGTCGGTTAGATCGTCGACAGTGGCTACAAAGTGGGTGGTGGTTGGGCTCTGAATTTCTTCGTCGTCCGCATCCCAACCATCCTGGCCATAATCCGGCCAGGACTCTCCTGATAACGAGAGATGCTTTAGTGAATTCAAGATATCGCCGAAAGGCGAGCATTGGAAGATGTCCGCGGCGGTGAATTCCATAACCGGCGCCCAATCCGGATCGATTGGTAGGGGCGCGGGAGGTTCGGAGTCCGGCGAGGAGTCCGGCGCCTCGGAATCACGAGTCTCACACGGAACAATATTAGTGTTCGGCTCCATCGCCGTGGATGTTGAAGCCCCCAGGGCGGCGTCTATCCACTGACCCTCGATCTGGGCGATCGGCTCCGGGCTAATGGCCGAAGCGGATCCGTGTGCGGCTACCAAGGCACTGTTCGGCGGTAGAGCTAGATCATGCCCATCGTCACAGTGCGGCGCGCTTGGCTGTGGCTCGAGTCCGTCGAGGATCAAGTCTCCGCGGACATCGGCCGTGAAGTTTAAGCTTCCAAATCTAACCTGACGGCCAGGGGCATAGCTTTCGATCTGCTCCAGATGGCCAAGCGAATTGGCCCGCAGGGCGAAGCCGCCGAATACGAAGATCTGTCCGGGGAGAAAAGTCTCACCATGGACAGCGTTGCAGGTCGAAGATGCCATCAAGCCTATCGGTGACGACACAGAGGAACTCTCAATGAAAGCACCAATGTCGGTGTCAAAACTGGCGGATCTCGGGTAGGGGGTCCCGAACTGTGCGTCTAGGCGGATGGTAACAGGAGACGAGGGACACGATGTTTTTACCCAGGTTCGGGCCCTCTCGATGGAGGTAAAACCCTACGTCCTGCTTGATTAATATTGATGATATGGGTAGTACAAGAGTAGATCTACCACGAGATCAAGGAGGCTAAACCCTAGAAGCTAGCCTATGGTATGATTGTTGTAATGTATGTTGTCCTACGGACTAAAGCCCTCCGGTTTATATAGACACCGGAGAGGGCTAGGGTTACACAGAGTCGGTTACAATGGTAGGAGATCTACATATCCGCATCGCCAAGCTTGCCTTCCACGCCAAGGAAAGTACCTTCCGGACACGAGCCGGAGTCTTCAATCTTGTATCTTCGTAGTCTTGGAGTCCGGCGGACATTGATAGTCCGGCTGTCCGGACACCCCCTAGTCCAGGACTCCCTCAATACCCCTCATGCCATGCCGGACACACTCGTCTCGACGAGGAACTAGGGACAAGCTCGGGTCTACCCAAGACAGAGACTTTCCCGTCTTCCTTCCGATAGGCACGAAAGGCATACAAGGATGATCACTATCACAAGCATGTCCATTTCCAACAGCAAGGAAATTTCCAATAAGCATTCATGCACAAGATCACATCACCACATAAAATAACAAGTTCCACGTATTGAGGTGGTGTCATAATCGTGTCAAACAATGCATGCAAAAATATTGTGACAGGGTTCAGAATGCTTGCCTTCAAGTTGTGGAAAGGCATGGTGCACTCCAAAACTTTTGAAAGCTTTCTCCTCTCTCCAAAATCCTATTTAAAAATACTTTTGAATCAATATATAGTTTCAAAAACGGTACCAAAAAGTTGTCTGAATTTTTTTGAAATAAATCTTAAAGTAAACTATACAATATTTGAGAGAGGTAGGAAAAAGAATCAACACATTTGGAGTTGTATTTAAAAAGTTAAGCTCAGTCAAAGTTTTGGTCAAAAACTATTTTTAAAATAAAACAGAAAAAGAAAAATGTTTCGAATATATTCGTACTCGTCGAAAGCATATTTTGGATTTACGCTTCCACTTACTCTAGCGTGGACGGTACGCGAGTCACTGATAGTGGGCCCGCCTGGCCCACTGGTCAGGTTTGACTGGTCCTCCCTCCCTTTTTCCTTCTTTGCCCGAGCGGGGTAGAACACCGGCGACCGTCGCCGGTGAACGGTGGGTCCTTGCGGGGAGCTGAGGGCGGGGACGGATCCGCGGGTCCAGGGCGATCCTTCCGGTGGTTGCGGGGTTGTTGGAGGTGGAGGGATTTGCCGTCGACGAGCTTCGCGGCGGCCGGTGGCTTCGGGAGCAAAGTGAGTTTGTGGCTATGGTGGCTCTCCGTCGCAGCTGGGGGTCTGGGCGGCTCCGCAAGATGGATTGGAGTCTGTTGGTGGTGTTGGGAGGGCCGGGGAGGCTCTGGTTATGCCGAACGGAGCCGGGAGGCGGCGGTGGCCGAACTGGCCGGAGTCGGTGAAGATGGCCTCTTCCCCCTCAATTGACGGCAACGGGGCACTAGGAGGATGGTGAGAGGTTGCCTGCGTGCGAGGATGAGCTCGGGGCTCCTTAAATAGACTCGCCAAGGCGGTTCCGTGGCGGCCGGGGATAAGGTTGCCGGCGACCGTCTTTCTGTAGCTATGGCGATGTGGCGGCGACGCGTGCTAGGGGACGAGGCTGCGGATGAGCTGGAGATGCTCAAGGGGGCAGCTGGCGAGCGCTGGTGGCTTGTGCGGCACCGACTGAGGCAGGGGCGCGCTGCGGACGCCGGCGTGCCGCCAAGGGCTCTGACGGTGGTGTTGTAGGGTGCCAGGGCTGCTTGGCGTGATGCGGTGAGGAGGGGAGTGAGTGGCGTGGCTCTACAGAGCGGGCAGAACAAGGGGCGCGATGTGGCGGCTCGGGCGCGGCACGTGCAATACGCTTGTTCTGCTCGCGCCCAGAGCACGCACGGAACGTGCTTGATGAAATGTTTCGACATCTTAGGTGGCTCTAAACCACAAGAGGGTTAGCAGGGTGGGGTTATAGGCTAGGGCAAAACCATTGGACATGCTGGTCTGGTCAGGGAATCAAGTTCATCATGCAAACAAAAACTCATGCCAAATCTGTCCATGCTCACCAGGTGTTTGATAAAATGCCACAGGCACCTAAGCATTTCTTGGGGTGGCCAAAACTTCCAAAGTGGGGTCTCTCTAGATGGATGAGAGGGTGGTGAGGTTAGTTTGCCCAAATCTCAAACTTGCTAGTGCAAGTTTTGCAAAACTTCAATTCTGGACAGCAGGTAGATGGCATTGCTTTATGAACCAAAAATGATCCAATAAGTGCATGCTCCTGGACTTAGGGGTTTAGCAGGGAGGACTATTGGTATGAGAAGGAATCAAGGGTAAAAGAGCAACTTAAGAAGTTGTTGTTGTACAAATCTTCAAGTTGGGCCAGTATGGAATAGAGGTTGATTCACTCAAATTTTTCAAAGAACATCACTAGGTTTTTGCATAAAGTTGAATCATATGCTACTACTAACATCCCAAAATTTTGGTGAAGGCTTTAAAGAAATAAATAAATAGGTTGTAGTGCAAATCTGCCCACTGGACCTGATTTGAAAATAAAGTGTAGAGCTCAAAATATTCAATGAATGAAATATCTTTTTGCATAAAAGTGATTTAGAAACATCTCATGGCATCTCCAAATTTTTGTGGGATTTTTAAAAGAATTTATCAAATGGTTGTAGTTCAAATAGGACCACAAACCATGGAAAAACCATTTTTAAAGGAATAAAGATCAGGGAAATAATTTTATAATTAACTCCTCTGATAAAAAGAAAAGATTTTCTTGAGAGGATAAACAAGTCCAATAACATATTTGAAAGGTTTCCCTGAAGGAAACAACTCCAAGTTAAATAGGAAATGTTACAAAAATCAAAGGGGAGCCCAGAAAATGAAAGTTTTAATTTCCTCGCAAAATTTTAATTAACAAAACAAGGTTAAAATTTTGGGGTGTCACAACACTGCCCCCCTTAAGAAAAATCTCGTCCTCGAGATTTGCTAAGGATTGTTTAAAAAAAATGTTTACCGAATTGAAACAATCTCTTAAGCGGTAAAAGCGGCTACAGTAAGAGGGCAATAAGTGGTGCAAGAATACAGTGTGGGACACTGGCGCGGCGTGGAAAAATCTACGGTTTGGGGGAAAAACGAGCGATTTCTACGTCGGACGCGGTAAATTTAGAATAAATTCTATATCTTAAAATACACTGGTCGTACCCGAGAGCACAGTGCTCCCTCTGGCTGACAGGTGGACCCGGGGCCCACTGTCGGCCTCTTCTTCTTCCTCTGGCTCTTTCTTCTTCCTCTCCCCCGCGCGCTTTCCCGCACTTTCTCCACCGGCGACGCCTAGCGCCTAGGGCATCTAGGCCATACTGCGGTAGTGCGCGGCGTGCTAGCTGCCGGTGCAGCGTGCACTCACCTCGCGGGCCAGTGCGCTGTCAGCACTGCTCGTGGATTCGCCTCCGAACACCGGCGATCGGGCGACAAGCGGCGCTGGTGGACCTCGCCCACCGTACACCGATCTCGAGCTATAAAATGACCGGGGGTGCTCCTTTCTTCTTCCTCACAACTGGCCATGCTCCTCCTTCTCCTCTGTTTCCGTTTGCCGAAGCTCGAGGCGAGGCTCTAATGGCGGAGGTGGTGCCGGACTGGTACGTGATCCTGGTGTGCGGAGGGCTGGCAGCAGTGCTGGGACTCTCCGTGCTCCTGTGCGCGATGATCCTCGATATTCGTCGCGATGCTGCCGTTCGAGTGTTGGCTCTCCGCGGTGGCAGTGATCACGAGGAGTAGGTGGGGTCTATCGGGTGCTAACCGTTGCCGAGAGTTGTCCAGTTAGCTGCAACACGGTTGCAAGGTTTAGCAAGCAGTGTAGGTGTTCGAGCGATTGTGGTTGTGAGTCTGTGGTCGTGGTGCTGTGTGAAATAAAATAAACCACGTCGTGAGAAAGTGTAGATGCAGCAACTCGGGGAATAGAAATCTCACTCCAGGATTTTTCGCGAGAGAAAACAATAATACACTAGAGTCAAACCGCAACAGAACTACTCACATTAATAGAAACTAAAAGATTTGCTTGCTGCGCAAATTCGGGGTACCAGGCATAAATTACAACACATAAACAAATGTTGCGGTAATAAACACAGCAGAGACGTCTAAAAGGAAAATGGTAACTGGACGGGGTCCCAAGAAAACGTCTCTGGTACTAGGATACATTCTTCTTCTATCGGGGAAAGTGGATTGACCAGTCGATGAATGTGTCTCTCCTGGTCGGGCCTCAGTGATCTGCCGATGGCGATCTGAGGATTTAAATCCGCGAGACTCTGGAGATAACCCATCACATGTTGGGTTAAACGCTCTTGAGTGATGACGTACTGGACAAGGTTGGCCAGTACTGGGTCTCTCTCAATACGTCCACCGGGAAAAGATGTTACTCCTCCGGGTGCTGCACGACTCGGAAAGTAATAATACCCTCATTCGCTGGCATAGGGTACCGCAAATCAAAGGCGAGCAAGCACTTCGTATGCAGCAGCTTCTACGGCCATATGTGGGGTTGGCATAGATTTCCCCACGAAGGAGACCTCTGTTGGGTCTTGGTTTGGGTTTACGGGAGGGATGTGCACTGCTGCCCAATATCTCGAGGTGGAAGGGGTGATTCTCGATTTGAACAGCTCATACTGGGGTGGCTGGGTAGCGCCCATGGTACTGCAGGTAAAATCCCACAATATTTTGACAAAACTACCCGGGGTTGCGTCTGGAGTTCTCAGATAAATACTAGGGCTCGGCATGGCAAGAAATGGTTGTGAGGATGGTGCACAAGGTGAGAGGTGCTTGGCAAGGTCACGCGGTGGCCTTTTTATAGTACTGGAGCTGGGTTGTTTTACCGTGGTGAAAGGTAATGAATTTGCCCGATCAGCTCCAAGGGTCAGGGTCAAAGCCACAGATACACACATCTCACTAAAGTGACGTATCACTATGGGGGTCGTCGGGGTGGTTTTTGGTAGCTGTGCCTGGAAAATATACCCATGCAAGATTACAACGACAGGCGGTGTTTATTTACCAGGTCACATGATTACAAAGCGAGGATACACTGGGACTCGACACTACTCGAGTGACTTAGTCTACCTCGTTTACATCTAAGCGACCGTGACTTGTGGATGTCGAGGCTTCTCCACGGGTCTCACCGTCGGAATTAGCTGGAGAGGATTGAGGGGCTGCAGGCTCGGGGTAGCGATGATGACCATCTCGGGGATTGTTGGCCACAACCCCGTTGGAGTGTGCTCCCAAAAGGCGACGAAGCACTTCTGGTGTCATCAAAGCACCTTGGTTGATGGATGGGGCTGACCTCAGGGTCTCGATCGGGTGTCCGAACAGCACGACTGGGTTGTTGGCGTCGGGCTCGTTCTCTTCTCTCGTCGGGGCTCGACGAACCAACTCTCCACGAGCTGCGATCAGATCAATGGTGATTTGATCGAACAGTTCCTCTAGTGCACTTACATAGCGCACCAGGTGCAACAATGCTGGATCTGTCTCGTGATCTCCGTTGGCAACTTGGGGTGATCTACCATACCCTTCACGTCTGGGGGACTAGTGGAACGAGCGATAGTTAACTCTAGGCGACAGGTGCCTGAGATGAACTATAGCCTCTCAAGTAGCTAGTTGGATGGCTTGTGGCTCAAAGGAAGTTGTCCTTCCGGTGAACCTGTAGGGGCACTCGGGTGCTAGACCCCTACCGTAGACGTGTACAGTGGCCCAGAATTGACGGCTCTGACCGCTCATGGGTCCTTGGTACACCACATATTCTGGAGGCTCTTCTAACGCATAGGCACGACGGGTGAGGTTTGCGAGTATGGTCACAAAGCCTCCAAGGTTGGTTGTTGTGGTCTCATTGTGCACGATGGGGCCAGGCATTATGGCTCGGTTTTGGGTAGAGGATGTGATGTGCTGGGTTGGGGCTAGCGTGCCCTTTTTATAGGAAAAGGGGACGGAGTCTTCCTTCGCACGCTTGCGAATGGGACATCTTGGGTGCTGGTCACTGGTGCGTGATCGACAGGCTAGGTTGATAGGTTGGGCACCGACTGCCAAAAGTGTCGGGGTCACTGTGTGGCTATCTTGCACGAGAAGCTTGGCTGTGGTTTGGTTAAGGTCTGGCGGGTTGGTTTGCCTAAGTTTTTCGACCTGGCTAAGATAGGATTAGCCAATGGTCAGCTTGGCTCTGATACCAAGTTTGTCGCGACCGGTTTTCCGGGTATTAATTTCCAGAAAATGGCCGTTGTGCTCACCAGCCCCAGGATAACTGTTAGCTGATGAGGCACCAACTTGATACAGAATATCCAAGCAAAATACAACATACGTAGTACAAGACCATTCTGGCCTGTGAGTACAACAAATGGTTCTAGTGGTTGATGCCAAAAGCGGTCTGAAATCATCGGCGTCTATGGGGCTCCATTTCCCACAGGAACAGCTGACCAGGTTTACTCCTATCTTCGCGAGGCTGCTATCACCGTTGCTTAGGTTCCGGGGCTGTCATCACGTTGCTCCTTTCCGTGCAAGAAATCTGGCCAAGACAATAGCCAGGGACAAGCCAGTGAGTACTTTGAATGTACTCGCAAACATTATGAACACTGGGATAATGTACTGAAAATCATGCACTGAAATATTCTATGATCACATCATCAGTCATAAATAAAGATCTTTTATGCAAGCAAGCAGGTTATTTATGTGCATCATGATATGCAATAATGGAGTGGAAATAAAATGCCACAGTCGAGCGTCTCAGCGACACCACATAAAGGGCTAATAAAGTAAATAAATAACAAGCAATGCCACAGTCGGGCGTCTCAGCGACACCACATAAAGGGCTTATAAAGTAAATAAATAACAAGCAATTCCACAGTCGGGCGTCTCAGCGACACCACATAAAGGGCTTATAAAGTAAATAAATAACAAGCAATGCCACAGTCGGGCATCTCAGCGACACCACATAAAGGGCTTATAGAGTAAATAAATAACAAGCAATGCCACAGTCGGGCGTCTCAGCGACACCACATAAAGGGCTTATAAAGTAAATAAATAACAAGCAATGCCACAGTCGGGCGTCTCAGTGACACCACATAAAGGGCTTATAAAATAAATAATCACAATGAATATCCAGGAGGTAGAACCGTCCCAGGGATACTCAATAATTCAGATAACACAATGGGTTAGTCCATAATAAAAATAAACATAATTATCATGAGTCATCAGTCATGATCCACATTTTGGTTTAGTAGTTTCTCCTCCGAAGACCGACACTAAGACTGACACTTGACCCATCCCAGACTGTAGTCCTTAACCATGGACACGGCTATTTGGATAGATTTAATCTCTACAGAGGGTGTACTCTTTACCCGCAAGCAACGGATTCCATTAGTCCATCGGGACTAATTCCGTCTACGGTCTTTTAGTTGAAAACACACCTAACTTGCACACACCAGCTTAACTCACCGGTGTCTGGAATCACCCACGACACCCGTCAAGCAAAACTCTAAGTGGGGAGGCTATAACCTCGTGTAGCATGGGATCAAATTTATATCGCGCGCTCTAAGGGGTGGCCTCCCCTCTCGGTCCCAACCGGAAACACCCATGCCCCCGGACCAGGTGGCCTGCCTACCGGCTACAACCGATATCTTCCACCATGGCCTCACTGTACGGTGTGTGCTAGAAAGGGGTTGACGACTTACTGAACCGTACCCTACTTGTTGTAGGGACAAGTAGTAGTACGAAACAATTATGGGGGTTACTGGAACAAGACTCGATCTACGGTCCACTCAGGAGGTTTATAATTTCCCTGTATGATTAGCATAATGAATGTATTTCATCCAACAGATAGAATCACCACTCATCATACCCCTCATGCCATGCCGGACACACTCGTCTCGACGAGGAACTAGGGACAAGCTCGGGTCTACCCAATACAGAGACTTTCCCATTTTCCTTCCGGTAGGCACTAAAGGCATATAAGGATGATCACTATTACAAGCATGTCTGTCGGTGTCAAAACCGGCGGATCTCGGGTAGGGGGTCCCGAACTGTGCGTCTAGGCGGATGGTAACAGGAGACAAGGGACACGATGTTTTACCCAGGTTCGGGCCCTCTTGATGGAGGTAAAACCCTACGTCCTGCTTGATTGATATTGATGATGTGGGTATTACAAGAGTAGATCTACCACGAGATCAAGGAGGCTAAACCCTAGAAGCTAGCCTATGGTATGATTGTAGTAATGGTTGTTTTTCCTACGGACTAAAGCCATCCGGTTTATATAGACACCGGAGAGGGCTAGGGTTACATAGAGTCGGTTACAATGGTAGGAGATCTACATATCCGTATCGCCAAGCTTGCCTTCCATGCCAAGGAAAGTCCCATCCGGACACGGGACGAAGTCTTCAATCTTCTATCTTCATAGTCTTGGAATCCGGCCGATGATGATAGTCCGGCTATCCGGACACCCCCTAGTCCAGGACTCCCTCAGTAGCCCCCGAACCAGGCTTCAATGACGACGAGTCCGACGCGCATATTGTCTTCGGCGTGGCAAGGCGGGTTCTCCTCCAAATTCCATGTGCTTGCCGAATAGTGTCCGGCTTCCTTACAAATGTCGCGTTCCTTGGCTTCCACGCCCAATAATGGCCCTCTTCCACACGTCGCACGAATGCGAAAGGCCAGGGTATTTTCATATTTTACCCCCTAGCTGCGCAAATAATCTTCCTATAATAGAGGCAAGAATCCAGATCTAAATCACACCATCCTCCTTTCGCGAGTACTCATCGGAGCGCCTCTGACCAAAAATCCACTCTATCATGGACCGTTGACGTGGCTCCTCCTCTCGCGTTCCTAGCCCTCAGCCAGGAGATTGGAGGAGATGTTCAGTTCCGCACCACGAGCTGGTGACGCTCCAAACGGAGGGATACCTTCCTCCGGCCTTCATGGTCCCGGTACGAGCCGGGCTAGCCACCTACAAAGGTGGAAAACAAGCGGAGGCCCCCCCTAGTCCCTCTAAAGAGGAGCGGGTGTGCTTCATCCCTTACCTAATAAGGGGGCTCGGATTACCCATACATCCATTTCTCTGGGGGCTTCTGGAGTTCTACGGACTCCAACTTCATCACCTCACGCCCGCCTCCATTCTGCATATCGCGGGTTTCGTAGCTCTCTGCGAGCTGTTCCTGGGCATCGAGCCCCATTTTGCGCTGTGAAAGAGACTATTCTGCCTCGTACCCCGTTCTCACGAGGGGTCAATATATCAAGTGGGCGGAGCCGAAATATGGCGCATCGCCGGGACCGGATATCTATCCGGGACCCCCAAGAAGGCGTCCGAAGACTGGCCCTCGGAATGGTTTTATGTGGAAGATGCTCCACTGTCGGACCCAGTTCGGATCGGCCTCCCGGAGTTCAGCAATGTTCCTTTGAAGAAACGCCTAAGTTGGCGCCCGCGGAGCCCTCAACAGGAGGAAGACAGGAGCGTCCATTATTTGATGGGCCGGATAAGGTTGCTGGCCCATTCCGGATTGACCATGATCGGAGTCATGGCCACGTGCATTATGTGAGGGGTGCAGCCGCTTTAATATAGGGGCCACCCCATGTGGGATTTCAACGGGGAGAATGACGCCACCCGTCATGGTCGCAAGGGGCCGGGATCGGCCGCGGATCTGGTGAAGATCCTATCCGGCCTGTTCAAGGGGGAGAAGGAGGACTTCCTCCGGACGAGCCCATTGAATGGGTTCTCCATGAATAACCCTCGGAGCTGGGTAAGCGGATGTTTATTCATCCGACCCGTGCTTTCAAAGCCGAGTGCCTTACTCTATGATTTTGACGCAGGAACTGCGCCGGGATGTGGAGGACATTCACAGTCCGGCTCCACAACCTGAGGATCCAGGAAGATCCCTTGATCCGGCCTTCGAAGAGGATCCGGATATAAAGGTGGAGCTGATCGATGGGGTGTTCCACCAACTTAGCATGGACAATGCTCTAGTCGCCATCACGGCTGACTACCCCGGCCTATCTCCGGCTTCCCAGGTAATCATGACCGGAGTCTTGACACCATTACATTGTCCTCACGTATTTCTTACCGTCGTATACAATGGTGTCTCGCAGGAGGTGCCTTCAAGGCGGGAAGCCGAACCCGCGGCGGTTGACCAACAAAGGTCAGTCCGGCCCAGCAGGCGGAAGAGGGGTGCGGTATGAATTGAAACGTCACCGCAATGGTATAGCTCGCGACTGTTGTTTAGGAAAAGATTCCTAGGAGGTGTATGAATGCTCATTACTTTTCCAAGAGAAAGAGCGCTCGCCGGACTGTGTCCGGAGAGGTTGCCAACCAAGCCTCTGCCAGCCAGGCTCCAACACCTGGTCCGGAGGGGGAGGCGAGCGCGAGGTGCAAGCCGGATACTCCTCCAACAGAGGATGCCGACAGGCTGTCCTCCACCGGGTCTGAGGTGGAGAGCGCTATGAATCATAGGCGCTGCCGGGCAGTTCTTCGTGACGCGTGTTTATCCCCAGAGGCGTTGAATGCCTTTAACGCGGGAAACGCGCACCTCCGTGCCGCTCAAGATGGTTTAGCTAGAGCCACGGAGTAGTATGTAAAGGACATACGGGTAAAGGATTTTAATAGTTGTATATGTCAGTAGCCCCTGAGACTTAAAGTAGTTAAAAGAACTGATTTAAGGATCATTTGATATGCAGGATCTTACAGAAAAGAATACCCAATTGTCTGAGGAGCTACAAGGGTGCAAGGCCCAACTTGAGGCCACGCTAGCTGCCGCAGGAGGAGATACCGAGACCCCCTCCGGTAACACATATTTCAAAAAGATAAGCAGTGTGCGGCGTGCGTGTGAGTCTGACAATAGTATTGCAGATGTTGCCGGACTTGATCCGGACAAGCAACAGCTACTGCGCCAGCTGAAGGCCGGCGAGAGGGTGCTTATGAAGGTGCAGCAGGAGAGGAACAAGCTCCAAGATGCCCACACCCAGCTGGGAGAAGAGCTGAAAGGTGTGCGGGCCCAGCTGTCTGGCTCCGTAAAGGAGAATCAGCGGCTTCGTCGCGGCATTTATAGTAAGTGCTTGAGCAAACTCTTTTGAAAAGAAGAGTTCAACGAGGAAGTCGATTGGCAGAAATTTGTCTTTAGGTGTGCTCACAGGTCGCCCTGCGGAGGAAATGCCTGGTTCAATGGGTGGCCAACTCCTCGAGCTGATGCAACTGCACGAACGTGTGCGGCAAGCGATGAGTGGTGTCGCCCAGGCCTTATGGCCATCCGTTTCCCTACCCGAAAGCCTTGAAGGGCTTGCCGAGAAGCTTCAGGGAGCACGGCAGCGCTTCCGTCTGTGGAAGATATCGGCCTGTCATCAAGGCACCAGGGAGGCCTGGGCCATGGTGAAGACATGGTACAAGAAAGCGGATCCGAACCACATGGCCGAGGTCGGACCTGTGGGGCCCGATGGGAAGGAGATCCCTGTGAGCTTAATGTACGGCCAAGTAGAGTTGGCCGCTAAGTATTCCCAACAGGACTGTAAATTAGACAGCCTGTTAGACGGGATTGAAGAGGAGTACAGTCAGTCGATTTGACGATGTATTTTGAAATGACATGCAAAATGCCTTCTAGCCGGATTGTAGATCGTTTGTCTTTGCCGACCTTTTCGCTTCGACCTCGGGACCCTAGAGTCCTGAGTGTGTCCGAATACCTTCTCAGTTATGAAAAAACTGGGGCATGCATGTAGACCAGGCGTAGGGGTCATAAGTGCTTTATCAGACAAGTGCCCGACTAGTTATGTTATATTACATGGTTAGTAAGAAACATCTTCCAGGGAGAATAGTTCCATTAAGGGTTCCTTTCCCTGGGAGGCATGCCCTAAGGTGCATGCCCATACTGCGAAAAGAGCAGAAAAAGCATCTGGGGGCAGATAAATTGAATAAGTAATAAATCATCTTTCAAGTCACTGACCGAATATTCCCTTAAGAACGCTAGCTTTCGGCTTCACCCAGTCTGAGGTACACATCCGGCTGACCCGGCAGTAACAATCGCAGAGGTGCTCCCTTTACCTCCTAGCCGAACAATCGGGAACGTAGGGGTAACCACATGAGCCAGGCAACCCAGCTTGGCCAAAACTTAAGTCATATCGATGCATATAATGGTGAATAAAAGGTACATCCGGAAGTATGACGCATGTATTGGGCATGAAGCCCGTACAAATAAGCTTCTGTTAAAGAAGCCCCCAGGTATAATGAGTGCTAGGAACACATCAAGTGTGTGCGATCAATGCGCAAATCAGCCTATCAAAGGCTTTTTACTGGAAGAAAAAATTAATAAAAAAAGAAAAGAGGAAGAAGGAGGGGGACAAGAGACAGTGAATAATGTAAAAGGTGGACAGAGGAGGGAGACGAACTCTGAGTCCGGCGCTAGGCGTAGAACCTTCGGAGACGGGCTGCGTTCCATGGGTTCGGCTCGAGTCGGTTATCCGATGCGTTACGTAGACGGTATGCTCCGCCGGTCAGGACTTGGTCGATGATGAAGGGACCTTCCCATTTGGGCTTAAGTTTTTCCTTTTTTGTTGTCCCGCAGGCGTAGAACGAGTTCGCCAACATTGTAAGTCTTGGCCCGTACTTCTCTGCTTTGGTATCTTCGAGCCTGCTGCTGGTAGAATGCGGAACGAGCTTTTGCCACGTCCCGCTCCTCCTCTAAGGCATCCAAACTGTCCTGCCGGTCTAACTCGGCTTCTCTTTCTTCGTACATGCGCACGCGAGGTGAGTCATGAATTATGTTGCAGGGCAGAACTGCCTCTGCGCCGTACACCATTATAAAGGGTGTGAATCTGGTAGTGCAATTTGGCGTGGTCCGCAGCCCCCAGAGTACGGAGTCGAGCTCTTCTACCCAGTGCGTGTTAGATTCCTTGAGGGACCACACTAGACTGGGTTTGATGCCGCTCATGGTTAGACAGTTTACTCGTTCGACTTGACCGTTAGTTTGGGGGTGATAGACTGAAGCATAGTCGAGCTTGATGCCCATGTTTTTGCACCAGAGTTTAACCTCATCGGCCGTGAAATTTGTGTCGTTATCGGTGATGATGCTGTGGAGGACACCATAACGGTGTACTACCCCTGATATAAAGTCTATCACGGGTCCGGATTCGGCCGTTTTAACTGGTTTGGCCTCTATCCATTTGGTGAATTTGTCCACCATAACCAATAGGTATTTTTGCTTGTGGGTTCCCCCTTTAAGGGGTCCTACCATATCAAGCCCCCAGACCGCGAACGGCCAGGTGATGGGTATAGTTTTGAGGGCGATGGGTGGCATGTGGCTTTGATTAGCAAAGAGCTGACAATCAACGCATCGTTGGACTAAGTCCTGAGCATCTGCCCGGGCAGTCGGCCAATAAAATCCTGTACGAAAGGCCTTGCCCACAAGGGCTCGAGCTGCGGCGTGGTGCCCACCGAGTCCGGCATGAATTTCAGCCAGGAGATTTCGCCCTTCCTCTTCGGAGATACACCTTTGAAGGACTCCGGTTGTGCTTTTCTTATAAAGCTCTCCCTCATGGACCTTGTAGGCTTTAGGTCGTCGAACTATGCAGCGGGCCTCATTTTGGTCTTTGGGGAGTTCCTACCGAGTTAAGTAGGCTAGGAATGGTTCTGTCCACGGGGCGATTACTGCCATTATTTTGTGGGCTGAGGGTGTTATTTCATTGGCTGAGCCACCTACCATGTCAGAATGTTCCATGCTGGGTGGCGTGGTTGTTTCCGGGTTGCTATTTCCGGACTCCTCTTCCCATAGTACGGAGGGCTTAAAGAGCCATTCCAAAAAGATGTTGGGAGGGACGGCGTCGCGTTTTGTGCTGATGCGTGCCAACACGTCGGCTGCCTGGTTGTTGTCCCGGGATACGTGATGGAATTCGAGTCCTTCGAACCGAGTTGACATTTTTAAGACGGCGTTACGGTAGGCTGCCATTTTCGGATCCTTGGCGTCAGAATCTCCATTTACTTGGGATATCACAATGTTTGATTCCCCGCGGACCTCTAGGCGTTGAATGCCCATGGAGATGGCCATCCGGAGACCATGTAGAAGGGCCTCGTATTCGGCTGCGTTGTTGGAGTCCGTGTACATTATTTGAAGTACATATTGGACTGTGTCTCTGGTTGGGGACGTCAAGACGACGCCAGCCCCCAAGCCGGCCAACATTTTAGAGCCGTCGAAGTGCATAATCCAATTGGACTATGCGCCATACTCTTTAGGGAGTTCGGCTTCTGTCCATTCAGCGACGAAGTCAGCCAAAACTTGCAACTTTATAGATCGCCGTGGTTTGTAGGTTATATCGAATGGTAAAAGCTCAATGGCCCATTTTGCAATTCTGCCCGTCGCGTCGCGATTGTTTATGATGTTGTTGAGAGGTACTTCGGAGGCCACTGTGATCGAACACTCTTGAAAGTAGTGTCGTAGCTTCCGGGATGCCATGAACACCGCGTATGCTATCTTTTGATAATGTGGGTATCGGGACTTGTATGGAGTTAAGACAGTGGATACGTAGTACACTAGTTTTTGAAGCGGGAATTTGTGCCCTTCTGTTTCTCGTTCGACGACGAGTACTGCGCTGACAACTTGATGAGTTGCTGCGATATATAACAACATAGGTTCGCCCAGGTTGGGCGCGGCCAGGACCGGGTTTGTTGCCAGAATGGCCTTGATTTCTGTGAGTCCGGCTGTGGCAGCATCCATCCATTCGAAGTGTTCGGTGCGCCGGAGGAGGCGATAGAGGGGCAGAGCCTTTTCTCCCAAACGGGAGATGAAGCGGCTTAGAGCTGCTACGCATCCAGTTAGTTTCTGTATTTGCTTGAGGTCTTTTGGGATATCCAATTGTGACAGAGCTTGGATCTGAGCTGGGTTTGCTTCAATTCCTCTACCGGATACAATGAAGCCCAAAAGCTTTCCGGCTGGTACTCCGAAGACACATTTTTCCGGGTTGAGCTTGATGTCGTATGCTCGGAGGTTGTCGAATGTCACCCTCAAGTCGTCTACTAGAGTTTCGACGTGTTTGGTCTTGACGACCACATCGTCTACGTATGCCTCTATAGTTTTGCCTATCTGGGTAGCCAGACATGTCTGAATCATGCGCTGATATGTTGCACCGGCGTTTTTGAGTCCGAAGGGCATTGTGTTGAAGCAGAATGGCCCATATGGAGTAATGAATGCCGTTGCGGCCTGGTCTTTCTCCGCCATCTTGATTTGATGGTACCCGGACTATGCGTCGAGGAAGCACAATGAATCATGCCCTGCGGTAGCATCGATGATTTAGTCGATGCGAGGGAGGGGGAAAGGGTCCTTTGGACAAGCCTTGTTAAGGTCTTTGAAATCGACGCAGAGGCACCAGGATTTGTCCTTTTTTGGTACCATTACTAGGTTGGCTAGCCAGTCCGGATGTTTTATATCTCTGATGAATCCGGCCTCTAAGAGTTTGGCTAGCTCCTCTCCCATTGCCTGTCTTTTGGGTTTGGAAAATCGCCGAAGAGCTTGTTTGACTGGCTTGAATCCTTTTAGGATATTTAGGCTGTGCTCTGCCAGCCTGCGTTGGATTCCTGGCATGTCTGAAGGGTGCCAGGCAAAAATGCCCCAATTTTCCCGAAGGAACTCTCGTAGTGCGGCTTCTACATTGGGATTTAACTTTGCCCCAATGGAGGCCGTCTTTGTGGGGTCCGTTGGATGGACCTGAATTTTGACTATTTCGTCTGCTGGTTTAAAAGAGGTGGATTTGGACCTCTTATCGAGTATCACATCGTCCCTATCCACCGTGGAGCGCAGCGTAGTTAGTTCCTCTGCCGCTAGGGCTTCAGATAATGCCTCTAGGGCTAGTGCGGCTGTCTTATTTTCAGCGCGGAGTGCTGTATCTGGATCACTGGCGAGAGTGATTATTCCATTGGGTCCGGGCATTTTGAGCTTCATGTACCCGTAATGGGGTATATCTTGGAAGATTGTGAATGCCTCTCACCCTAACAAGGCGTGATATCCGCTGCCGAATGGGGCCACTTGGAACGTGACCTCTTCGGACCTGTAATTGTCCGGCGAGCTGAACACTACATCTAGTGTGATTTTTCCTATGCAGCGTACTTCTCGACTAGGGATTATTCCCCCTGAAGGTTGTGCTGCTTCGCTCAATGCGGCTCTAGTCAATTTCCATCTTTTGAAGGGTTTCTTCATAGATGAGGTTTAATCCGTTGCCGCCATCCATGAGTACCTTGGTGAGGCGAAAGCCGTCCACTATGGGACTAAGGACCAATGCGGCTGGTGCTCTAGCTGTTCGGAATTTAGGTTCGTCGCTGGCATTGAAGGTGATAGCCGTGTCACTCCATGGATTTGTTGTTGCTACTTGGTAGACTTCGGCGAGGCTGCGGATTGTTCGTTTCCGCATGTTATTTGATGCGAAAGTCTCGAAGACTGTTAATACCGTACTGGTACCACTGGGCTGGTTGCTCGGGGCTAAAAAGCCTTCGCCACTTTTGGCCACCTGCCGTAATATCCAACATGCTCAAAGACTATGTGTTGGAGTGGCGCCCTCCGTACTGTGGATTTTGCAGGGTCGGTTGAGCCATCCCTCCAGTACGGTTCCGTACCCTTTAGGGGTTTTTTGCTTTTTGGTTTTTAACCCAGGTGCTTGAGTGTGATGTACCCTTTTATTTCGGACTGGGGTTGTATTCAGGGACGGATTGTCCCAAAACCTAGTTTCGGTTTTCCAGGCACTCTCCATCGTGCAGTATTTTTGTACGATGGTCGATAGGTCGGTGAAGCGTGTAACTTCGCGACGACTGATGGCGTTTATAATTCCCTTATCCGTGCAATTGTTGCAGAAGGTTGAAATCACGCTTTCTTCACGGCAGTCCTTTATCCTGTTCATAACCAGGAGGAATCTGGCCCAGTAATGATGTACTGTTTCACCGGGCTCTTGCCGTATCTGAGATAGATCGCTTATGCTTGGGTGGGCGGGTGGAATTAAGTTTGAAACCCCGCCCGATCTAAGGCTCAAAGGCCAAGAAGCTTCCGGATTTGGAAGCTTGTTTTGTTGGATTCTTTCCAACAAATCTGGTCCGGTGCCTGACTTTAGGTTCAGTATTTGATTGGCGTCCGTCCCTCCGCGGGAATCCGGCATGGAGGGATCGGGAATACGGACATAGTTGGTTTTTAACATAGAGGAAGAGTCGCTGCGTTGTTCCTCCACCACGACAACGTGGTGGGTAACCTGGGGAGAGTTAATTTCTCTCAGATCGGTTTTAAGCCCAACCTGATCGTAGTCGGTAGCGACTCCCAGGGCGGCGATGCGATCCAAGAGCTCGGTTACAGAGGAGAGCTCAATCGGATCCAGCTGCTCAGCGAATTCGGAACTGACGCGAAGATCGCTTTCAATGACCTGAGAGGTCATTGTCGGAGCGGTGGCCGAACAGGTGGCCATAAGGAAACCGCCTAGCCGGATAGTCTGGCCGGCGGCCAAAGCTTCCTTGACGACGGTGCCGTCTTTAAAGACGGGAGAAGGCATCCTTCCTGATGGTGACGGCACAGAGGAACTCTCAATGAAAGCACCAATGTCGGTGTCAAAACCGGCGGATCTCGGGTAGGGGGTCCTGAACTGTGCGTCTAGGCGGATGGTAACAGGAGACAAGGGACACGATGTTTTACCCAGGTTCGGGCCCTCTTGATGGAGGTAAAACCCTACGTCCTGCTTGATTTGATATTGATGATGTGGGTATTACAAGAGTAGATCTACCACGAGATCAAGGAGGCTAAACCCTAGAAGCTAGCCTATGGTATGATTGTAGTAATGGTTGTTTTTCCTACGGACTAAAGCCATCCGGTTTATATAGACACCGGAGAGGGCTAGGGTTACATAGAGTTAGCTACAATGGTAGGAGATCTACATATCCGTATCGCCAAGCTTGCCTTCCACGCCAAGGAAAGTCCCATCCGGACACGGGACGAAGTCTTCAATCTTCTATCTTCATAGTCTTGGAGTCCGGCCGATGATGATAGTCCGGCTATCCGGACACCCCCTAGTCCAGGACTCCCTCAATGTCCATTTCCAACAGCAAGGAAATTTCCAATAAGCATTCATGCACAAGATCACATCACCACATAAAATAACAAGTTCCACGTATTGAGGTGGTGTCATAATCGTGTCAAACAATGCACGCAAAAATATTATGCCAGGGTTCAGAATGCTTGCCTTCAAGTTGTGGAAAGGCATGGTGCACTCCAAAACTTTTGAAAGCTTTCTCCTCTCTCCAAAATCCTATTTAAAAATACTTTTGAATCAATATATAGTTTCAAAAACGGTACCAAAAAGTTGTCTGAAATTTTTTGAAATAAATCTTAAAATAAACTAGACAATATTTGAGAGAGGTAGGAAAAATAATCAACTCATTTGGAGTTGTATTTAAAAAGTTAAGCTCAGTCACAATTTTGGTCAAAAACTATTTTTAAAATAAAACAGAAAAAGAAAAACGTTTCGAATATATTCATACACGTCGAAAGTGTATTTTGGATTTACGCTTCCACTTACTCCAGCGTGGACGGTACGCGAGTCACTGACAGTGGGCCCGCCTGGCCCACTGGTCAGGTTTGATTGGTCCTCCCTCCCTTTTCCCTTCTCTGCCCGAGCGGGGCGGAACTCCGGCGACCGTCGCCGGCGAACGGCGGGTCCTTGCAGGGAGCTGAGGGCGGGGACGGATCCGCGGGTCTAAGGCGATCCTTCCAGTGGTTGCAGGGTTGTTGGAGGTGGAGGGATTCGCCGTCGACGAGCTTCGCGGCGGCCGGTGGCTTCGGGAGCAAAGTGAGTTTGTGGCTATGGTGGCTCTCAGTCGCAGCTGGGGGTCTGGGCGGCTCCGCAAGATGGATTGGAGTCTGTTGGTGGTGTTGGGAGGGCCGGGGAGGCTCTGGTTATGCCAAACTGAGCCGGGAGGCGGCGGTAGCCGAACTGGCCGGAGTCGGTGAAGACAGCCTCTTCCCCCTCAATTGAGGGCAACGGGGCACTAGGAGGATGGTGAGAGGCTGCCTGCGTGCGGGGATGAGCTCAGGGCTCCTTAAATAGACTTGCCAAGGCGGTTCCGTGGCGGCCGGGGATAAGGTTGCCAGCGACCGTCTTTCTGTAGCTATGGCGACGTGGCGGCGACGTGTGCTAGGGGATGAGGCTACGGATGAGCTGGATATGCTCAAGGGGGCAGCTAGCGAGCGCTGGTGGCTTGTGCGGCACCGACTGAGGCAGGGGCGCGCTGCGGACGCCGGCGTGCCGCCAAGGGCTCTCACGGCGGTGCTGTAGGGTGCCAGGGCTGCTTGGCATGATGCGGTGAGGAGGGGAGTGAGTGGCGTGGCTCTACAGAGCGGGCAAAACCAGGGGCGCGACATGGCGGCTCGGGCACGGCACGTGCAATACGCGCGTTCTGCTCGCGCCCAGAGCACGCATGGAACGTGCTCGACGAAATGTTACGACATGTTAGGTGGCTCTAAACCACAAGAGGGTTAGCAGGGTGGGGTTATAGGCTAGGGCAAAACCATTGGACATGCTGGTCTGGTCAGGGAATCAAGTTCATCATGCAAACAAAAACTCATGCCAAATCTGTCCATGCTCACCAGGTGTTTGATAAAATGCCACAGGCACCTAAGCATTTCTTGGGGTGGCCAAAACTTCCAAAGTGGGGTCTCTCTAGATGGATGAGAGGGTGGTGAGGTTAGTTTGCCCAAATCTCAAACTTGCTAGTGCAAGTTTTGCAAAACTTCAATTCTGGACAGCAGGTAGATGGCATTGCTTTATGAACCAAAAATGATCCAATGAGTGCATGCTCCTGGACTTAGGGGTTTAGCAGGGAGGACTATAGGTATGAGAAGGAATCAAGGGTAAAAGAGCAACTTAAGAAGTAGTTGCTGTACAAATCTTCAAGTTGGGCCAGTATGGAAAAGAGGTTGATTCACTCAAATTTTTCAAAGAACATCACTGGGTTTTTGCATAAAGTTGAATCATATGCTACTACTAACATCCCAAAATTTTGGTGAGGGATTTAAAGAAATAAATAAATAGGTTGTAGTGCAAATCTGCCCACTGGACGAGATTTGAAAATAAAGTGTAGAGCTCAAAATATTCAATGAATGAAGTATCTTTTTGCATAAAAGTGATTTAGAAACATCTCATGACATCTCCAAACTTTGGTGGGATTTTTAAAAGAATTTATCAAATGGTTGTAGTTCAAATAGGACCACAAACCATGAAAAAACCATTTTAAAAGGAATAAAGATCAGGGAAATAATTTTATAATTAACTCCTCTGATAAAAAGAAAAGATTTTCTTGAGAGGATAAACAAGTCCAATAACATATTTGATAGGTTTTCCCTGAAGGAAACAACTCCAAGTTAAATAGTAAATGTTACAAAAATCAAAGGGGAGCCCAGAAAATGAAAGTTTTAATTTCCTGGCAAAATTTAAATTAGCAAAACAAGGTTAAAATTTTGGGGTGTCACAGTAAATCATTTGTAATGGCGGACCTTTCCGCTTCAGCCTCCGGACCCGATAGTCCGGAGTGTATCCGAATACCCGCTCAGTTATGTAAACCGAGGTACGCGTGGAAACCAGACGTAGGGGTCATAAGTGCTTGAACAGACAAGTACCCAACTAGCTATGTTATATTACATGGATAGTAAGAAACATCTTCCAGGGAGAATAGTTCCGTTAGGGGTTCCTTTCCCTAGGTACACATCCATTATTGTGCATGTCCGAGCTGCGAACAGAGACATGGGATATAAAACATCTAGGGGTTTATATTGTAAGTATGTAAGAAACATCTTTTGTTCACCGACCGAATATTCCCTTAAGAACGCTAGCTTTCGGCTTGACCCAGTCTAAGGTACACATCCGGCTGACCCGGCAGTAACAATCACAGAGGTGCTCCCCTTATTCCCTAGCCGAACTAACGGGGACGTAGGGCACAAACACAGGAGCCAGGCAACCCAGCTTGGCCAAAACTTAAGTCATATCGATGCATATAATGGCGAAAAAAGGTACATATGGAAGAGTGACACATATGTGGTGGGCATAAAGCACGCAAGATAATTATATTAAGATTCTTTATAAGAAGCCCACTGGTATAATGAGCGCGCATAGCGCGTCAAGATCGTGTAGTCAAGACACACTTGAAGCCTTTGAGGCCACAAAAAGAAAAAAAAGGAGATAATGTGAAAAAGAAAGGCGGAGGTAAGGAGACAAACACTTAGTTCGGCACTAGGCGTAGAATCTTCGGATTTTGGCTGCGTTCCATGGGTTTGGCTCGAGTCGATTATCAGATGCATCACGCAGACGGTACGCCCCTCCGGTGAGAACTTTATCAATGATGAAGGGACCCTCCCACTTGGGCTTGAGCTTGTCCTTTTTCTTCTCCGGTAGGCGTAGAACGAGTTCGCCAACGTTATAAGTTTTGGCCCATACTTCTCTGCTTTGATACCTGCGAGCTTGTTGCTGATAGAATGCGGAACTGGCTTTCGCGACGTCGCGCTCCTCCTCCAGGGCATCTAAACTGTCCTGCCGATCAAGATCGGCTTCTTTCTCTTCGTACATGCACACTCGAGGTGAGTCATGAATGATATCGCAGGGCAATACCGCCTCTGTGTCGTACACCATAAAAAATGGTGTGTATCTGGTAGTGCGATTCGGCGTGGTCTGTAGTCCCCATAGTACGGAGTCGAGCTCCTCGACCCAGTGCGTATCTGATTCCTTTAGGGATCTCACTAGTCTAGGTTTGATGCCACTCATAATAAGACCGTTCGCTCGTTCGACTTGACCGTTCATTTGGGGTGATAGACGGAGTCGTAATCAAGCTTAATGCCCATGTTGTCGCACCAAGTTTTCACCTCGTCGACTGTGAAGTTGGAGCCGTTATCGGTGATGATGCTGTGGGGGACACCGTAACAGTGTACAACCCCTGATATGAAGTCTATCACTGGTCCCGATTCGGCCGTTTTAACTGGTTTGGCATCCACCATGACCAACAAGTATTTTTTCTTATGGCTTCCTCCTTTAAGGGGTCCAACCATATCGAGCCCCCAGACCGCAAAGGGCCAAGTTATGGGGATTGTTTGGAGAGCCGTAGGTGGCATATGGCTTTGATTTGCAAAAAGCTGGCAACCGACGCGATGTTGGACGAGGTCCTGGGCGTCTTCTCAGGCTGTCGGCCAGTAGAAACCTGTACGAAAGGCCTTGCTTACAAGGGCCCGAGCTGCGGCGTGGTGGCCGCCGAGTCTAGCATGAATTTCAGCCAAGAGCTGCCGCCCTTCCTCTTCGGAGATGCATCTTTGGAGCATTCCGGTCGTGCTTTTCTTATAAAGCTCTCCCTCATGGACCTTGTAGGCTTTAGAGCGCCGCACAATGCAACGTGCCTCATTTTGGTCCTTAGGAGTTCTTGCCTATTTAGGTAGGCTAAGAAGGGTTCTGTCCACGGGGCGATGATAGCCATAATCACGTGGGCCGAAGGTGTTATTTCGGTGGCGGAGCCTCCGATTACGTCAGAGTGTTCGGGGTCTGGGGTTGTGTTCGGATCCGGACTGGTATTGTCGGTCTCCCCTTCCCACACCATGGATGGCTTGAACAGCCTTTCCAAGAAGATATTAGGTGGGACTGGGTCGCACTTAGTGCCAATGCGTGCGAGGATATCCGCCGCTTGATTGTTTTCTCGGACCACATGATGGAATTCGAGCCCCACGAACCGGGCTGACATTTTGAGGATGGCATTACGGTAAGCCGCCATTTTTGGGTCCTTGGCATCAAAGTCTCCATTTATTTGAGATATTGCAAGGTTCGAATCCCCACGCACTTCTAGGTGTTGAATGCCCATGGAGACTGCCATCCGATGACCGTGCAACAGAGCCTCATATTCGGCTGCATTGTTGGAGTCTGTGTATAATATTTGGAGTACATATTGGACTGTATCTCCGGTGGGGGATGTTAGGACAACGCCTGCCCCGAGACCAGCCAGCATCTTAGAGCCGTCAAAATGCATGATCCAATTGGAGTACGCGTCGTACTCTTTAGGGAGTTCGGCTTCGGTCCATTCGGCGACGAAGTCAGCCAGTACTTGCCACTTAATGGCTCACCGTGGTTTGTATATTATGTCGAATGGGAGGAGCTTGATAGCCCATTTAGCAATCCGGCCCATGGCATCGCGATTATTTATTATATCGTTGAGTGGTACTTCAGAGGCCATCGTGATTGAACACTCTTGAAAGTAGTGTCGTAGTTTCTGGGATGCCATGAAGACCGTGTATGCTATCTTTTGATAATGTGGGTACCGTGACTTGCATGGAGTGAGGACAGTGGATACGTAGTATACCGGCTTTTGAAGCGGGAACTTATGTCCGTCCATCTCTCATTCAACAACGAGCACTGCACTTACATCCTGGTGTGTTGCAGCTATATATAACAGCATGGGTTCACCGATATTTGGTGCGGCCAGGATTGGATTGCTAGCCAAGAGGGCCTTTATTTCTTCAAGTCCGGCAATGGCCGCATCCGTCCACTCGAAGTGTTCGGTGCGTCGAAGAAGGCGATAAAGAGGTAGTGCCTTTTCTCCCAATCGGGAGATAAAGAGGCTTAGGGCAGCCACGCATCCAGTTAATTTCTGGATTTGCTTGAGGTCTGTTGGGGTAGCCAACTGTGACTGAGCTCATATTTTAGCAGGGTTTGCTTCAATTCCTCTATTGGAAACGATGAAGCCCAGCAGCTTTCTCGCATGCACGCCGAAAACGCATTTTTCCGGATTGAGCTTGATGTCATATGTTCGAAGATTGTCGAACGTAAGCCTCGAGTCGTCTATTAAAGATTCGACGTGTCTGGTTTTGATGACCACGTCGTCTACGTATGCCTCCACTGTTTTGCCGATTTGTTTTTCTAGGCATGTCTGAATCAGGCGTTGATAGGTTGCACCAGCATTTTGAGCCCAAAAGGCATGGTATTAAAACAGAAGGGGCTTGTCGGTGTCAAAATTGGCGGATCTCGGGTAGGGGGTCCCAAGCAGTATGTTTTAGGAGCAATGGTAACAGGAGGCAAGGGACACGATGTTTACCCAGGCTTGGGCCCTCTCGATGGAGATAAAACCCTACTCCGGCTTGATTAATATTGATGATATGGGTAGTACAAGAGTTGATCTACCACGAGATCAGAGAGGCTAAACCCTAGAAGCTAGCCTATGGTATGATTGTTGTTGTATATCTCTCTATCGACTAGCCTGGCCTCGGTTTATATAATGCACCAGAGGCCTAGGATAACATGAGTCCTAGCCGAATACACCGGTGGGGGAGGAGTCCTTGTCTTGATCGCCAAGTCTTGTGGATTCTTCCTTGTATGCGGCAGCTGTCCGGACTGGCCCATGAGTATACGACCATGGGGGTCCTCGGCCCAATCCAACTGATAGGGAGACGACGCATTGAGTACCCCCTAGTCCAGGACACCGTCAGTAGCCCCCTGAACCGGTCTTCAAGTTAGGGACGCTCCTCGATTCTTCTGAACTGTTCTTCATCTTCGGTCGCCGGTCTTGAAAACTGGTTCAACAAATCTTCTCATCTTCTATCTTGAGGATCGCCGAAATGCATTCGACGAGTTTATACGTCGGGTATCCGAGGAGCCCCTTTAAGTTTCCGGCCTTTATCAATGCCTTGTTATTTTTATGCCACACCTCGGGTTCGGAGTTGTTCCCGGGAGGCAGTGTCCTCTGCGTCCGAGCTCTAACGCCGGACTGCATTCAAGGTATCTCTTGCAGCCAAGCACTAATGCCGGACTGCTTTCGAGCTCCAACGCCGAAATGTATCCGAACTCCAACGTCGGACTGTGTCCAAGCTCCAACGCCGGACTATATCCAAGATGTCATAGATCATCTTGGTCCAAAAAAAGTTGAAGGAGTTTAGCCGAGCTTAATGCCGGAAATGCCCTCTAAGGAGCCAGCCACTTGCTTCCGAGCTATATGCTGAACTGCTTCCGAGGTGGTTAAGCACCTCGGTCATGGGCTGATTTTTGTCAATATTTTTGACTGGTGCAATTTATTCTCTGCCGAGATACATAGTCAGTAGCCCTCAAGGTGGGTATCGGTCTAAAACCCGAGATGCACATGAAGGATGACAAAAGACCGCTGATCCCCATAGCCGCTGAGACTCAGGTTGATTTGCAAAATCGGTCTGAGGATCAAGTCCTAGCTCGGCAGAATACTTTGGGACACAAAAAGCGGCGTGCTCAATCCTCGAGACTCAGGTTGGGTGCGGCCGACCAACCTGAGGATCAAAATCTCCTCAGAAACTATATATCACTTCAAATTTTCTACATAGAACAGGCAATGCAGTAGCCCCCGAGACACTGGTCGGGTGGCAACACCAGATCAGGGGATCGATGTGCCCCTTTAATATTTGTAAATAATAAGCCCGAAGCCTAGTAGCCCCCGAGCCTTAATGCGGGCATGGGAGGCCGAATTAAGGATCGATATCCATAGTAAAATCACAAATTATGTATAATGACTCTATGTATCCAAGTACTTTACGTTATTAATGCTCGAATCCGCATTGTACAAAACTTTGTTGACCAACCATCGGCTTTCACCTCCTCGGCCAATAGCCGAGGAGTGTTTGTCCTACTTTATAAAGCCTTTATGAAGGCAAAGATTTACAACAAACAAGGCAATTTGCCATACGGTTTTATAAACAAAGGTACGCGGAGAGACATGTTATATTACTGTTTAACAGAAGAAATATCTTCCAAAGAAAATAGTCCCACTATCGGTTCCTTTCTTTGGGTTGTCATGCTAAGCATGATCATGAAACCTCAGCTCCAATGTAAGAGCAAAATATCGAGGATTTAGTTTGGGAGGCCAGTTAATAGCCCCCGGTAGTGTTCGGCGACAGTCGAGGTCAAGCCGTAAACACTTTGGCCATTGTTATGAATGGCCCGTCGTTTGACGTCGTCATCGGATCGCCGACCAGTTTACGCTTATTGTGATAGTCAGTTTTCAGCTTTCTCCACTGAGGTGCTTAACCATGTGAGCTGGAAGCACAATCGCAGTGGTTCTCCCTTTGCACACCTAGCCGAACAAAGCGGAACATAGGAGGCAAGCGCAGGAGCCGGGCAACCCAACTATTGACCGAAGACACAATTCGAAACCGATGCATATATAGCAATATCCAAGAATGTTTTTGCTGAATCTCTAAAGGTGTCAGGCGTTGCACTGCGAGACTTGTGCTGAAAACACACAAGTAGTTTAGAAGTGCCATCGGCTCGAAAAGCTGAAAAACTTATTCAAAAGGTTAATGTCCGAACTAGATCAAGTGTTCGGTGCCAATCCTAAAATTGGACTTTAGAAAAAAAAAGGTGCTTCTGTCGTGCTTTAACATGACACATCCTATCTCAAAACTTCAAGTGGGTCAGCCTATGGCTTCAACCTCCTATCCCGAAGGCGGAGTACTTCTTACTAGGCCAGTTTAGCAAACTAAACTCTAGCGGCTTTGAGAGAGAAATTAGGCTCCCCGCTAGCGACCGCACACTTGTGTCGAAAAAAGGAGTGATAAATAATAATAAAAAGTTTGCAACGACTAAGAAGAAAAACGCTTATCATAAAACAGCTCATGTAAATTTAAGAGCCCCCAAGTGACTTGGGTAAAAGAATGACTGCATGTACCGAAGTACTTATATCATATCTATGTTCATCCGAACTTTAAATGCGTCTTAACCGACCGTCGGCTTCTCCCTCTTCGGTCAAGGACTGAAAAGTGTTATGTACTCCATCTGTCGAGAATATCGACGGTGTTTCCAATAACCAGGCAATCAGGCCATAAGGCTGTAACAGACAAAGTGCGCTCAGGGAACTTATGCTATATTACTGCGAAGAGTAAGAAGCATCTTCGAAGAAAATAGTACCCCCACCGATACCTTTCTTCGGTGCTCATTGTTATTATGAGACTTGTGCAATAGACTTTTTGTACTCATGAGTTCCGTTGTGTGCCGACCATGATTGAAAACAATAAGAGCACTAGCTTTCGGCTTCACCCAGTCTGAGGTCCGGCTCGGGTGACCCGATCATGACAATCGCAGAGGTGCTCCCTTTACTCCCTAGCCGAACGTATGGTGCATATTATGGCGTAATACACGAACAAGGAATGAAGCCGTACAAGTATAACCATATGCAAGAGGAAAAAGCTTCATGAAGGAAGCCCCCAAGTAATCGGGGTATTTGAATTTGCGCGTCACAAACAAAGTTTGGACAAGGAAATTTTTACAAGCAACTTTTTTCCAAAAAAGTATAATGCTTGGCTGAGCCGAACACAAGTTAAAAATTTAAAACTTTGAGTATGAAGACAACTTAGCTGGTTAATGTGTTTGGTATTAATGACGCGGTCCGAGCTTGATGCGGGACAAGGTTCCATCCCCGAGCCGGTCCTGAGGTGGCGGAGCAAAGAGCTCGGCACTCCGAAGTGGTGACATAGCACGGTCAATGCAGGACGGCAGGGTGATGCCGAAGTCCCCGGCATGGGGTAATGAAATATTGGCGAAGCCCCCCGTCCAGCCGAGGTGACGCCAAAGGATATAGTCCGGCTGGATCATTTTCCTGTGCACAAAAAATGGTGCAAACCGGAGATAATAGTAATAATAAAAAAATAAAAAAAATCATTGCATAACAAATAATTTATGCAAAGTGAGTAATAAAAGAAATATGGCCTGGTGCCGAAGTCAATGTCGATGCACGGCAGCGGCGTGATGCGGTAAAGGCATGGCAAGGTCTGAATTCACAGGTTAGTTCGAGTTCCGGATGCGGCGTTCGCCGGACTATGTACGGAAACTGACCGAACCACCATGCGACCGTCGGTAATGCGGCCACCATTTGATAGACCTGCGTACATATGACGGACAAACCAGAGTAATAATTCATTGGGAAAAATGAACCCTAACAAGCAAAAAATACTAGGATTAATAGCACCTGGCTTATTTGTTGTAGCAATCCGAAGAAAGGTGATTCCTAAAATTGGGACTCGATCCGCACACCTATCACCTGATGGGCGATAAAGCAGCAGCATGGCGATGCTGGCAAAGGCTGGCTCACCGAGGCAAAGCCCTCGGTCCAGCTAACGTGACGGAGCTGGTCGGCCAGCGACGCCGAAGTCTCTGGAGTAGGTTGATGAAGAGATGATGAAGCCCTCGGTCCAGCAATGCAGGTCGTGACGTGGTCGATGCCGGCTTGATGAAGTGACCGTGTGGCGATGCAGGCGTGCCTGCTCCGTGTAATCCGTGGGGCGGCGATGTTGGTGATGATTTATCCTTCGCGATGCCTGACTCTTGTTCGACTTGCCGAGATGATGATCCGAAGAAGTTGAGGCGGCTCACTTAAGTGACGACGTGTCTAGCGCAGGTCGGCAGCCGTGGAGCAATATTGCCGGACTGGTTTGACACCAGCATGGTGTTGAAGATCATGTTCAAAAGATTTTAAAGTTAGTGGGATGTGTTCGCAAAACACAATACCCCATACAAAACTTCCTTCAAAAAGGATGTCCGAAATTCCGTTCATAAAAAAGACGAACTCGGGTCGGATTCGTTTTCGCGCAGAAAACAGATCCGAAAAGTGATGCACTAATTGGAAGGTTCCCGGAGTTCGAACGGTCGGATCGAGCTGAAATTTTGAGGCGTAGTAGATATAGGAATTCCGCAGCCGATCAACGGTTGGATATTCCAAAGGATGTACGAGCTAGAAGCTGGACACCACACCCTAAACTCGTCCAGATTCCCATCCAGATTTGACATGGCTCCGGTATATTGTGGATTGCCGGAGATTCCTCCATCGGAATTCGATGAAATTTTCCAGTGTTGTTATAAGATCAATTCTGCACAATTCCACCGAAGCGATCGTTAAAACGACACTTGAGGAGGCGGTGGTGGCAGACACAAGTCCGCTGTCCAGAAAAACAGCACGGTCGCCTAAGGGCGATGTTGACGTTGAGCCCCCGGGCTCCCTGGATGATTCCTCCATGATCTTGATAGAGATCGGAGTTGATGTTGATGAAGGCCCTTATCCGAACATGACGATCGGAGGTAGGGCACAGTACTTGGTCGAACCAAGGTGACCAGTCGAGCTGGTGACGAAGACGCCAAAGTCGCAGTTGATCTGCAGTCGAGCCATTGATCCTTTCGCCGATCACACAGCGGAACTCTCAATGAAAGCACCAATGTCGGTGTCAAAACCGGCGGATCTCGGGTAGGGGGTCCCAAGCAGTGTGTCTTAGGATCAATGGTAATAGGAGGCAAGGGACACGATGTTTACCCAGGTTCGGGCCCTCTCGATGGAGGTCAAACCCTACTCCTGCTTGATTAATATTGATGATATGGGTAGTACAAGAGTTGATCTACCACAAGATCAGAGAGGCTAAACCCTAAAAGCTAGCCTATGGTATGATTGTTGTTGTATATCTCTCTATCGACTAGCCTGGCCTCGGTTTATATAATGCACCAGAGGCCTAGGATAACATGAGTCCTAGCCGAATACGCCGGTGGGGGAGGAGTCCTTGTCTTGATCGCCAAGTCTTGTGGATTCTTCTTGTATGCGGCAGCTGTCCGGACTGGCCCATGAGTATACGGCCATGGGGGTCCTCGGCCCAATCCAACTGATCGGGAGACGACGCGTTGAGTACCCCCTAGTCTAGGACACCGTCAGGGCCATATGGTGTGATGAATGCCGTTGCGGCTTGATCGGACTCCGCCATCTTGATTTGATGGTACCCGGAGTATGCATCGAGGAAGCACAATGAGTCGTGTCCTACGGTAGCGTCGATGATTTGATCAATGCGGGGGAGGGGGAAGGGATCCTTGGGGCAAGCCTTATTGAGGTCCTTGAAATCGACACATAGGCGCCAGGATTTGTCCTTCTTTGGTACCATCATTAGGTTTGCTAGCCTGTCCGGATGTTTTATTTCTTTGATGAATCCGGCCTCGAGTAACTTGGCTAGCTCTTCTCCCATGGCTTGTCGCTGAGGTTCTGAAAAGCGCCGAAGAGTCTTCTTGACCGGCTTGTATCCCTTCAGTATGTTTAGGCTATGTTCGGCCAGCCTGCGTGGGATACCTGGCATGTCTGAAGGATGCCAGGCGAAGATGTCCCAATTCTCACGCAAGAACTGTCGCAGTGCGGCGTCTATTGTGGGGTTCAGCTGTGCCCCGATGGATGTTGTTTTTGTAGGGTCCGTTGGGTGGACCTGGAATTTGACTATTTTGTCCGCTGGTTTGAAAGAGGTGGACTTGGGTCGTTTGTCGAGTATCACATCATCCCTGTCCACTGTGGAGCGCAGCGTAGTTAGTTCTTCGGCTGCGAGGGCTTCGGATAATGCCTCAATGGCCAGTGCAGCGGTTCTATTTTCGGTGCGGAGTGCCACGTCCGGATCACTAGCTAGAGTGATGATTCCATTGGGCCCGGGCATCTTGAGCTTCATGTACCCATAATGGGGTATAGCTTGGAAGCTCGTGAATGCATCCCGCCCTAAAAGAGCGTGGTATCCGCTACTGAACGGGGCCACATGGAATGTGATTTCTTCGGACCTATAATTCTCCGGTGTGCCGAATACCACATCTAGTGTGATTTTTCCCGCACATCGTGCCTCCCGACTATGGATGATTCCTCTGAAGGTTGTGCTGCTTTACTCAATGCGGCTCTTGTCTATTTCCATTTTGTTAAGAGTTTCCTCGTAGATGAGGTTTAATCCGCTGCCACCGTCCATGAGCACTTTAGTAAGCCGGAAGCCGTCCACAATTGGATTAAGTACCAAAGTGGCCGGTGCTCGGACTGTTCGGAATTGAGGTTCATCACTGGCATTGAAGGTTATGGCCGTGTCGTTCCATGGATTTATTGCTGCAACATGGCAGACTTTGGCGAGGCTGCGGAGTGCGCGCTTGCGCCTATTATTTGAGGCGAAAGTCTCGAAGACTGTCAGTACTGTATTGTTATTTTCCACGGGATGATGCTCTGCGGTATTGTTGATGAGGAGATCCTCGCCGCTCTTGGCCACCTGCCAGAGTATCCAACATGCTCTAAGGCTGTGAGTTGGTATGGTATCCGGTGTGCTATGAATTTTGCAAGGCCCATTGAGCCATCCCAATACAGTTCCACGCCACGTAGTGGGCTTTGGTTTCTTTGTAATTGGATCGGGTGACTTGCGAGACTACACCCTTTTAGTTTGGACGAGGGGTTTAGTGAGAGCCGGAGGATCCCAGAATTTTGTTTGGGTTTTCCAGGCGCTTTCCATCGCACAGTACTTCTGTACTATGGCCGCCAAGTCAGTGAAGTGTTCTATGTCACGGCGACTTATGGCGTTGAGGATTCCCCTGTCCGTGCAATTTTTGCAAAAGAATGAAATTGTGTCTTCCTCGCGACAGTCCTTGACCTTGCTCATTACAAGGAGGAATCTGGCCCAGAAGTGATGTACTATCTCTTGGGGCTCTTGTCTAATGTGGGAAATATCACTTGTATCTGGGTGGGTGGGTAGATTTAAGTCCAAACCCTGAATCAATCTGAGACCCAGGGGCAGAGGAGCTTCCGAGCTTGGCAGTTCGGGCTCCGGGATGTTGCCCAATTTTTCTGGCCCATTGTCCGATTGTAGGTTCGGAGCTTGGGCCATGTCCTCCCGTAGACGGGTATCCAGCTCAGAGAGCTCGGGAATCCGGACATAATTCGTCCTTAGAATAGAGGAAGAATCGCTGCATTGCTCCTCCACCACCGCTATCTGATGGGTGACCGGCGGAGAGTTAATCTCCCTTTGGTCGGGTTTAAGCCTGATCTGATCATAGTCCGTAGCGACTCCCAAGGCGGCGATGCGATCCAAGAGATCATTCAGGGAGGAGAGCTCCATTGGATCCACCTGCGCGGTGAATTCCGGGCTAACGTGGAGGCTGTTTTTGATGACCTGAGTAGTCATCGTCGGCGCGGCGGCCGAACGGGCGGTCATGACGAAGCTGCCTAGTCGAAGAGTTTGGCCTACATCCAGGGCTCCCCCAGAGGTGATGTTGTCCTTGACAACTAAGGCGAGCCATCAAGCCTTACCGTGACGGCACAGTGGAACTCTCAATGAAAGCACCAATGTCGGTGTCAAAACCGTCGGATCTCGGGTAGGGGGTCCCGAACTGTGCGTCTAAGGCTAATGGTAACAGGAGGCGGGGGACACAATGTTTACCCAGGTCCGGGCCCTCTCGATGGAGGTAATACCCTACTTCCTGCTTGATTGATCTTTGATTATATGAGTATTACAAGAGTTGATCTACCACGAGATCATAGAGGCCAAACCCTAGAAGCTAGCCTATGGTATGATTGTTGTTCTTGTCCTACAGACTAAACCCTCCGGTTTATATAGACACCAGAGGGGGCTAGGGTTACACAGAGTCAGTTACAGAGAAGGAGATCTACATATCCGGATTGCCAAGCTTGCCTTCCACGCAAAGGAGAGTCCCACCCGGACACGGGACGAAGTCTTCAATCTTGTATCTTCATAGTCCAATAGTCCGGCCAAAGTATATAGTCCGGCTGTCCGAGGACCCCCCTAATCCAGGACTCCCTCAATTATGACTAGCATCACAATGAATTTCAAATGGTTTTTCAAAGTTGGGTAATGCAAGCACGGGAGCATGCGTAAGAAAATTCTTAAGCTCATTAAATGCGGTATCTTGGGATTGTCCCCAAACAAATGGCGCATTTTACTTACTCAAAGATGTAAAGGTGAAGCGATGGTGCTAAAATCCTTCACAAAGCGGCGATAGAAACCGGCTAAACAAATAAAACTACACACTGCAAGTTGGTTGGTTGGGGCCAAGTTTTAATAGCATTGATCTTAGAATCATCTACAAGAACACCCTTAGAAGACACAACAAAGCCCAAGAAAACAAGCTTATCGACACCAAAAAAGCATTTGTCCATATTAGCATAAAGTCGCTCTTTCCTAAGGGTTTGCAACACGGTTCTAAGATGGGTGACATGATCTTTGAGGGATTTGCTAAAGACAAGAATAGCATCAAAATAGACCACGACAAATACACCAATATAGGGACGAAGAACAAAGTGCATAACTCGCATGAAAGTATCAGGTGCTTCGGATAAACCCATTGGCATAACTAGCCATTCATATAAGACAAATTTGGTCTTAAATGCGGTTTTCCATTCATCACCGTCTTGGATGTGTATTTGATAGTAGCCATTCTTAAGATCAATCTTAGAGAAAATGGTGGCTCCGCTAAGCTCATCAAGCATATCATCTAAGCATGGAATAGGGTAATCGTATCTAACGGTGATAGCATTGATGGGACGGCAATCGGAAACCATGCGATAAGTAGTGTCTTTATTTGGAACAAGTATGACTGGGACGACACAAGGGCTCAAGCTTTCACATACTTGACTGTTGTCGATGAGTTGTTGTACTTGCCATTGGATTTCCTTAGTTTCCTCGGGGTTGACGCGGTAGGGAGCCTTGTTAGGTAGAGGTGCTCTGAGGATGAGGTCGATTAGGTGCTCAATGCCTCGTAGTGGAGGTAGACCCAGAGGTAGCTCATCGGGGAAAACGTCTTGGAATTCCTGCAAAAGAGAAGACAACACTAAAGGTAGATCGTGAGAGGTGTTAATCTTTGGTGCCTCGTCCTTGCACACGAGGACATAGTGCCGAACACTTAGTGGGTTCTCACACACTTCTCTCATCTCACTTTTGGTGGCAAATAGTACTAAGTTCTTCTTGTCACTCATCGTGGAGGCACTCGATTTTGGCTTGTGGCGCTCACTCTCTTTTGGGTGGATCACTTTCTCACTCTTTTCTCCACCATGGGTGGCTTGATTGTCGGCGATCACTTGACTTGGAGACATAGGTCGTAGCACGTACTCCTTGCCTTTCATCTTGAAGCTATAGTGATTGGTACACCCGTTGTGGATGATGCCACGGTCAAATTGCCATGGTCGACCAAGAAGGAGGTGGCAAACGGACATCGGGATGACATCACACTCCAAAGTGCCTTCATATGCTCCAATTTTGAAGGAGACTTTGACCGTATGCTCAACTTGGATAGTGCTGGAATCGCTTAGCCATTGAACCTTGTAGGGGTGCGGGTGCTTCATCTTAACCAATTGGAGCTTGGACCATAGTTCTTCACTTGCCAAGTTGTGACAACTTCCTCCATCGATGATGACCTTGACGGACCTTCCATTGATGACGACCTTGGTGTGGAAGATATGGCATCTTTGGTCTTTGTCTTGTTGATGTTGAAGAGTAAAGACTTTGGAGACAACGAGAGCGGGGCTCGAATCCTCATCACAAAAGACTTGATCATCTTCGTCTTCGTTCACGCGCCAGTGCATGGCCACTTGCTCAAGGGCTTCCATTTCCTCTTCACTCATGGAGTCATAGGTTCCGTCATCGTTGAGGATCATGGTGCGCTTGTTGGTACACTCAAAGGACTTGTGGCCTCGGTCTCCGCAAGTGAAACACTTGATAGACTTGTCTTGACAGTCCCATCGGTTAGAGTAGATGATGAAGCGCGGCTTGAAGTTGCTTGTAGGAGGAGGACGACTTGAGGTTGTCGAATTTTTCTTGTTACTCGACTTGTCGCAGTTGCTTGTAGATGGCTTGGTTGATGTAGAAGGAGTTGGAGTTGTTGAAGCTTGGGTGTTGGAGAAGTTGTAGCTCTTGGACGAGTACTTAGCGTACTAGAAGTCATCTTGCACTTGACGTTCCGCTTTGGTAGCTTGATGCACGAGCTCTATGAGGTTGGAGTAGGGTTGGAAGTCGGCAATCTTCCTGCTGGGATAATTGAGGCCATTCAAGAAATGGGCCATAGTTTGCTCATCATCTTCTGTGACATTGGCTCTTATCATGGCAATCTCCATTTCCTTGTAGTATTCTTCAACACTCTTTGTTCCTTGCTTGAGGAGTTGGAGCTTCTTGAAGAGATCGCGGTTGTAGTAGGTTGGCACAAAGCGTGCACGCATGACATCTTTCATTTCCTCCCATGTGGTGATTGGTGGTTCACCTCTTGCTTCTCGGCGCTCAAGAACTTGTTCCCACCATATGAGCACATATTTTTGGAACTCAAGGGATGCCATAGCGATCTTCTTCTCTTCCTCATAGTTGTGCAAGCGAAAGATCTTGTCGACCTTCAATTCCATGATAGGTACTCTTCGGGATCATTGCTTCCATTGAACTTGGGCATGGTTAACTTGAGCTTGCCATAGCATTGCTCTTCATTGTGTTGGGGTCGAGGGTGATGATAATGCCCTTGACGTGGAGGATTGTCAACCTCATGTTTGCTCTTGGCGTGGAGGATTTCCAGAGTCATCTTGCTCTTGATGAGCTTGAGGTTGTGGAGGAGCTTGTCGAGCTTGTGGAGGAGCTTTAGGAACTTGACAATGCACACGTGATTTATAAATCCTCTCTTGGACTTCCTCGTGAAATGCTTCTTGTTGCTCGCGCGTTTGACCATTGCGGTCGGCGATGGCGCGACTTCTGGCATATAGTGCATATTGCGCCTCAAGTGCTTGGGCTTCACATTGTTGTTGTTGTTGATGGAGTGCTTCGGGTCTTGGTCATCTTGGTGTTGGCGCGCTCGCTCTTCCTCTTGATGATGTTGAAGTTGACAATGTGCTTGCTCGTCGAATTGCTCTTGTGGATGGTTGCCATGAAGAGGGTTGCGGTAGCTTGACGGTCTTGGCACGCGGCTCGACGTAGAGTGTTCGATGTCCGTGTACTTGAGACGGAGAGAGTGTCGCCGGATTGATGACTCGAGCGACTCCGTCTTGTGTAGGACGAAGTGGTGGAATGGTGGTTGATCACCAAAGCATGAATCTCATCCATTCTTGCATCGTTCTCTTGTTTGTGTGCTTCGAACTTGTTGTCGAAGTAGTCTCGCATTGCTTGTTGTTCTTGATGTAAGGCTTTTTGTGCACCGAAGATGTGGCTCTTGGTGACATAGGATGACATGTCATCTTGCTCAATGAAGAGTGGGTTGGTAGAAGAACTTGGCCTATCCATCATTCCAACCAAATATGTGAGTGGGAGAAAGAGAAGGACTTATACCAAGTGTACCTTGACCGATGTTGAAGATGGATCATTGATCACTCAAATGTGGAGCAAGGAAATAGCACAATTCGTACCAATTCTTGTCAGTTCTCACACCTACACAAGTAAAAGCTTATGGTGGAGCTAGGTTAGGATGATGGCACAAAATTTGATGCAATTGTTAGTGAGCCTCAATAATGTTGGAAAAGGTTCACAAATTTGCAAATGCAACAAGTAGACCAATAGCAAGATATGGTACACGGAAACACACACGCAAATAGATAAGTGGGGTCGTGCAACCAAGGGATGAGCCAAAATGTGGAGTCCATGAAAATGCTCTTGTTGCACAACACTAGAGAGACAATAGGCGGATACGGAACTTGTGCACAACCTACTAAGCAAAAAATGCAACGACTTCTATCCCAAGTATGCTATATGTATGGTATTCCGGTGATATGATCCAAGATGATCGGATATGACAATCTTAATGTAGTATGATGCTATGGTTCTTGCTTATAATCTCTTTGCTTATCTTTCCTTCTTGCTTAAAAGCTTGTTTGGCGCTTTCTCTTTTGAGCTCTTGTCTCATGCAGAACTTCACGAACTAAGATAGCAATTGTGTATGAGATGACAAGTTTGTGACACAATAGATGATACCACGATATGCACCACTATGATATGGTATGTATGCTATGTGGAGTATGATCACTAATGTGCACAAGTCACGTTGTCGGCAATACTCAAAGGCTAGTCTCGATGGATAAGCAATGCAAAAGTAAGGCTTGGTGGTTATCAATGCAATGGCAACATGAAATAGAGGTTACCATTCTTGCTTACGGTCGGGGTGTCAAAATTGTGTAGCGGTCGACGTCGGAGATTATGAGTCCTTGACGAAGATGCGTGGTGGTGATGTTGATGTCGCACCGTACCTATATAGCCGAAACACAATAGGACACGGGAACCACAACTCAAAATCTCAAAGAACAAAACGGGGCAAAATTGTCAGAGGTGGTAGTGGTTAAACAATGGTGGTGCTTGCAGAAAGTGGTGGTGGTGTCGGAGTGCGTATGCGGTGGTGGAATGGTAGTTGAAGTGCGTATGTGGAAGTGGTGGCGGTGGCTAAAAAATTTCGGGCGAAAAAAATTCAGTTTCGTCAGGGAACAGCGGACGTACGGTCGTGGTCCGGTCGTCAGACGTCCGGTGGCTAGCGAACGTCCGGTGCCTGGGCAATTTCGGGCACGGGATGAACAGCTCGGGTTCGTGGTGGAGGTGGCGAAATCGGTCAAATCCGAGCGATTTTGTGGATGGAAAAGGTGGAGAAGGTGGGGAAAAGCTAGATCCACATGTGGCAAAGCAAATCCATGGATCAAATCCAACAAAAATTCGTCACACCAACAAATCACAAAAAAAATTGGGGCTATTTTTGGTGGAGATTTTCTAAATTGGGGAAGGACACAACAAAATCAAGCTAGAAACAAGGGGTAGGGGCTCCAAATACGTGTTCAACGTGGCTCATGATACCAAGATGATGTAGGATAGAACCCTAGCTGCCCGATCTTTCACGATTGGAGGGAATCCTACAAAGAACACGAGGAACACGTGGGGAAAAACGAGGAGAACACGATGGAAACATAAGAGAAATCACTCAACCAACAAGATATAGTCACACATATGCTAGATCCTCGAAACACAAAGAGATACACGATTCAAATCCAACAAAGGACGATACAAGTTATGGTAGTTCTTCTCCGTGAGGAGGTCTTGAGGGGGTCTTCCCGTAAAGGGGTCTTGATATCCGCTTGGGGGATCTTCTCCGAAGAGGTCGTGAGCTCCGAGGAGAAGTAACCAAGTGGATGAGCAAAGCTCTCACTCAAATATGAGCTAATCCATTGCTGACCCTAACTAGGAGGAGGAGGAGTTCTATTTATAGTCTAAGTGCAAAAGGGGGCGGAATGAAGGGGTACATGGGCTTCGGGCCCGAAGTTGCGCACACATAGCCAGCGGACGTCCGGTCTCTACCGGTCGTCCGGTCGCTCGCGGAGGTCCGGACGTCCGGTAGAGCTCGGACTTGCGCTAACTTCGTTCTGTGATCAAGTTGTCGGACGTCCAATGGGGCCGGTCGTCCGGTCACTGGTCGTCCGGTTGATTCGGTCGTCCGCTCGCTGGGCAATGTTCGTTGTAGCACTCGTCGGTTGGGCCTTCAGGAGCCGAACATCCGGTCCTGGTCCGACGTCCGCTGGCTGGAGCATCAGGCGTCGGACGTCCGATCCTGGGCGGACGTCCGCTCGCTGGGGCTTCTTCGGTAGCTCCTCTTCTTGTCCTTCATACTCGGTGTCCTTGCCGTCTTGGCCATTGGATGTAGCTGTTCCGTGGCCTTCTTCTAAGTACCTGATCACACATAGTGTTTCCGCTTGAGGTAGTAGCCATGTCTCATGTGTAGGAAAGGATAGTTCGGAGAGGAGCGAGTTCACCTTATCTTCGATAGCCTTTGTTCGAGGTCTTGTCATTGGTCCAAGTGGTGTTGTGGGAGATGTAGATACGTCCATGGGGATGATCGTGGGATGCTCCGCATCAGTTTCTGGCAAGGGAGTGGGGAAAATTGAGCAAAAGTTAAGAGCGCGGGGATGAATGAGTAAAGGTAAGGAACCAGGGGCACAGATGTAAAAAACCCTTAAATGTATGGTTATATAAACTATCATTACAGTATAACAAAGTGGCAATAGGATACTGATTTTCAGGACCTAAAGTCACATGCTCTATTTGTAAACTAAGAATTAAGGAAGTCCAAAATAATAATAGTAGATACTAGAGTGAATCATGTACCGTCAACTTTTTGTGAAAAAAGGAGGTAAAAATCATTTGCTTTAATTAGGTTGTGAAAAATCTTATGTTTACTTACCATAACCCATATGAATGTAAATATGTTTTTTCACAATAATTCAAAGTCATCTACATGTGAGAATATTTAGGAGTTTGTTTGAAGAATGAGTTTTTATATTTTCGAAAAGGGTGCAAAGTGCTCCTACGTAGCATTAGCATTCTGCTTTACCCATGCATGCGGGTTTCTACTCCCTCTAATCAATCTGAGAAGCTGGAAAGAGGTGGATTGTGGCTACAAGTATACGATCAACTTTATGTTGGTGTTTAATTATGCATTTTTAGGACGGTGCTAATAAAGCTAGCAAAAGATGTAAGCATCAAATGAGTTAGTAAGCTTATCCTAACTAACTATAGCCATGCATGCTTCCACCTTCGTCCTTTGGAAATTGGAACACCAACTTCTCACACGGCGTTGTCCATGTTGAGCTCGTGCACTATGACACGGACGGAAGCTAACTAACATCATACTACATCCTTCCAAAACCTAAAACCATGTCCCTCTCACCATGCAAGAAATTAGTGCAACCAAAAAGGTTATTGCCCACTCAAAAGAAGAAGAAAAAGATGACAGGAATACATATGGGTCAATGGGAGAAACCCTCAAACAAATCTGATCAAAACAAAAACAAGGCAAACACAAGCTGGGCGCTCTCAACCCTAGCCGCCCCTCCTCCTCACCCCCTCCCCTCCTCCCTCCCTCGCCGCCGCCTGAGGCAGCCGTCGGGCAAGCCCGGGGCGCCAAGGATGGTGGCGGCGGGGCCTCGGTTGCCCTGCTCCTATGTGGGGAACCCCGGATTTGGAGTGGCGGCTCCATTGGCAAAGCACGGCCGGCTAACAGCCGCGCGAGTGGTGGACCCAGTGTCCCGGCCGCGCGGGCGGCGGGATCCGGTGGTCGTTGGCGGCCGGCGGCGACTTCTGCGGCGGTCGATGTGTGCGATCTGGCGCGTCCCTTCCTCCCCTGTTCGGCGTGCGGGCCAGCCTGGTCGGGCCGCGCCTCCTCTTGGTCGCCGATTCTGTATAGGAGGTGCTGTTGGTGGCAGAGATCTAGTTCGGGCGAAATCCCTGGCCGGCTGTGCCGACGGCGACGCCTGAGGGCGCCATTTCCCTCCTTGGAGGCGTTGGTACAGACAGATCTCCTCACTTCACCTTCCCCTTGGTTTCTCGGGCGAAAGCCCTAACTCTGTTGGGCGGCGGCGGCTGCGCTCACAGCGTCGTTCCCTTCTTGAAGACATCGCTTTGGGAACCTTGGGGTTGGGTGGCGCTTGTGGGTGGTGCGCGGTGGTGCGGCCCTTTCCTAGCATGGATTTATATCCGTTGCTTAGAGATGGAGTCGCGTAGGTGGAGGTCGTCGGCTGGCGTCGTGGTGGCATCAATGGCGGAGGACCTGCCGAGACTCGCGTAGATAGAGATCGTCATTTGGCGTCGTGGTGGCGTCGATGGCGGAGGACCTGCCAAGGTTGCCACCTCAATCTGCTGAAGATGGACCAGTGGAAGATGACGGCAATGACACATGTGAGTGCGTCAGACCGATTTGAGCCCCGGACCCGGCAGATGGCTCGGTCGGGGCCTCGGCCGGTTTTAGATGTTAGGCTTAGGTGAGAGGTATGGGTATGTGGCCCAGCTTGCACACCTTCATCATTTAAATAGGAGTAGCGGCAGATGCTGCCAAGATGGCGGATTCAGGTATATTGTTGTTATACTTTGTGAGGTCCTCAAGAATAATAATCGATAAAAAGGTCGTATGCATCTCCCAGATGCAGAGGCCGGGGTCATCCTCCTTTTTGAAAAAAAAAACATATAGATCAATGCACGCAAGTGGTAAAACTTAGCGGGTTAGTTGCTTAATAACCTTGAACTTTAAATCATGAGTGAGCTTTACAACGTGCGAAATAAACATGTATCTGGCCAATGACGATGCAACAAGTTACTAATTAAGTACGATACATATGGACATGTCATAGATGTATAGAAAGATGTTGTCGTTCATGACGAGGCGGCTTTGGTGGTAGAAGGTTCCCAGAAGTAGGAGTATATATAGGAGGTGGGATCCCACTTTGGGAGATTACAACACGGCCCCAGGCCCCCATTTCATTTACCTCATTGATTTGGTCTTCCAAAGGGTTCTTCGCGCACATGCATCCATGAGACGATATTCATCATCAGTTAATCGACCATGCCGGACGTGCTTAGTTCCTAATGCTTGAGAAATGTTTGTCATGAGGGTCTGTTTACACTTTGCACAAATGTCGATAAGAGTTTCTAGTGTCTAAGTTCTCGACCCTCGCTTCGTAGGAATAGTACGAATCCTGCCTTTCGATCAAGCAATACTTCCGAGAAATCCGATTTAGCGCTGGATGGCCGTACCTCTACTTACGATAATTGCTTTAGGAGCAGATGCATTTTAATCTCAACGCTTACACATCAGAAGATAGCTCAGGTTGTTGAACTAGACATAATCACAATCTTCTATGTCTCAAATTAAGTAAGAACCTGTTTTGATTCTGCCCAGACCGAAGCCTGCCATGCTAGCTAGGGTAATCAACGATCGAAATTGGGGGTGCAGAGCGGTGCCCGATCTGTCCCGCTTCATAGGCAAAATGGAATTTCTTTAGTTATAACTGCTCTTCTCAGACTTAGTTCAGTTTGAACTAATCCCCTACTTATGCGGGACTATGTGGAGGCCCGCTTGCATCCCTAATCGAAACACCATAAATACTCATGATATATATATGGAGCATGTCACCCACTCATCTATAGCTATAGCTTAGCACCAGTAACATGGGCAGGTCGTTACACCCGATGATCAATCAACGACTTTGCCCGAGTTATCAGCTGAAAATCGTGATGCTTGCATGTAGCTAGCATGCCTTACAAGACACTCCACCCCTCTCCTCTTTATCTTCCTGAAAGCAACATGCCATGCGCATCATCCATTTATCCCCGAGTTTGTTTCATTTTCTTTTCTTCTCTTCTATTCTTCTAACTAGAGCTAGCTAATTACTCCCTCTGTAAAAAAATATAAGAGCGTTTAGACCACTATTTAGTGATCTAAACGGTTTTATATTAGTTTACAGAGGGAATACTATCCAGTAGTACGTGCTCAGCTTTGCTTGACGACGTACGACGACGTCCGGCTGCATCTTAATTCCCCATTGATTGGCATGGTTAGCCACCATGTGCCGGCCCATTAGTTGCTAGCTAATCGTAGGGGACCAGCACCTACTTCTTTATACACTTACTCGTGGAGAAAAACCAGCGAATTGTTCAGCTAATTGTGTCCGGGACTCGTTGGACAATTGCAGGGGCCGTCATGGTCGTGGAGCTATCGCTAGCTGTAGCCAGCATATGAGACCTGCCTGCCCGCCCGCCCGCTAGGTTTTAAGGATCAACTTGAATATATGCTTTGATGTCTGCGGCCGGCAGCCCCGGGGATATATGATGGAGGCGTTTACTGTTGCATCCACTGGCTTGCTTAGCTACCGAACAGTGTGGAATTCGACCGAGGGTTCCTCTCGTTAGGTCAACAGTGCCTGTCATCGTGGCCTCGAGTAAGTGTATAAACACCCTCGAGTTCGTACCGCTGCATCGTCTTTCACCCTCCGGGGGCCGGCCACGTACGCGCCTGTGCGAGTACGGCGTGACATGACAGAAACCAACAAATTTGGATGGGCCGTATATAGGATGGAAGTGGGCGCGCGCACATGGCGACTAGGGAATGGCGGCCTGAGCGCACATGCAGCTGACAACAGCCGCTCGCCAGGGTGGAAGGCGATTTCGGCGGCGAGTCGGGTTAGAAAGCCGGCCAACCGGACGGACGGCGAATTAAGCGGCCAGCAAGGGCGCGCGGTTGAGCAAGCAAGTACACCGGTGTCCGGTGACACCATGAGGGAAGCAAGGGAGAGGGTGCGGTGCGGCACAGCGCAACGCGCGGGAGCGCGCGCTGCAGGCGACGAACGCCAGCGCGCACTTGCGCGGCGCATGAAGCGCTCACGGTGGGTTCAATTTGTACGACGAGATCGACCAGGTGCCGGTGCGCTGCCGCGCCGACGAGCTCGTCGTCACTGCAGTACATTGCATCATTGCTTGTTTGTGGGCATGCATGCCGTTGCTCAATTACCAAGGAAGACGTGTTGTTTAGCTGCAGGACCCAGCTGGGGTCCATGATGAGATGAACTCACCAAGGAGTAGCCAACAACGTGCAACATTTTCAGTACGTTCCATGCTTTAAAGACGGCTTTTGCTTTAGCCGACTGTGCCTACTCGCTCGGAAAGCCAACTCAGACATTAAGGACGCGTTTTGTTACCTGCATCGTTTTGAGACACTTTGCATACTTGTCATAACTAGGCCTGGCTGACCATATGCAGGCAAAAAGACAACATTTGCAAATTGTTTGGTCGTCTGTGTTTGTGCTTTAGGTGTGAGGAGAGACAAAAGCACAGTTGTTTGGTTGTGTGCAAGTACTTGATCTGCTCATCTCTTTCAAATATGGTGGAGTTACCATCCATTTGACAACACACACACAACATACTATGATCAACAGCAGCACAAAAACAGTAAAAACAAGCAAAGAACAGGCAAATCATAAGCTACTAGGCATAACTTTAAAACAGCGGGGCATCCCATGCCCCTGCTAGACCCCAGGGTGCTGCTTCCTGGTCAAAATATGGACATATGTTGATAGCAAAAGGGACTATCGGGTTTCAGTCCAAACCTACACTACTTAAGCTCAGAGTACTACACATGGTTCAGACTAGACAGGCGAACTAGAGGGCCTGAGTGATGTCGCCGACGCAGTTGTGCCTCGTGCCCCGGACGGTGCAGATGTTGGAGTTGTTGGCGTTGTAGATCTGCACCTTGAGCCCCAGGGCGGGAGAGCTTGAAGACGACAAGGTCGCTGGGGGTGATCTTGTGCCGACCGCAGAAGTACTCCCAGTCGCGCCCCAGAACCATGTGCCCCTTGAACATTTGCACCTGGACCTAAAACTCGCACCGCTTGTTGGCGGAGAGGCTGATGATGCGAGGAGGGCTGTTGGCCAGCCATTGCTTCCTCACCGGCCTGAACTTTTGCGAGATGATAAGCATGGTGACGTCCTCCTGGTCAGCGATCTGCACGTATACCTGATAGGTTCCCGTGCACCCTCTTCGTGCTCCGTCCTCGACCTCCTGCCAGCGCCCAGCGGCATCCTCATGAACTCCATCTTGCCAGGGAGCACCACCCTCTTCAGCCAGCGGTTGGTGGGGATGAGGTCATCCGCCCCCTCCGCGCCAGCGACGACCTGCGCACCACCGCCGGCTCCGTCCCACTCTATCTTCATTATCTTCTCAGCAAGATGGCCATCGGTTAACAACACATACGACACATGATCAAAGCTAACAAGTAGAACATGATGTATGCTCACTAAACGCAGCTTACAATGATCACTACTAAGTACTAACACATTACAAGTGCTACTCTGATCAGTGGTTACAGTTATCAGTTCTAACACTGATCAGATGAATCCACCGCTCACATGTCCTACTTGCACCTACTATTTTTAGCATTCAGGTATGTCCTACTTGCATGCCACATGCACTCACATACCCTAGCAACAAGAGCATGCATAACAACAACAGCAAGAAGAGTAGCATCAACAGCAGCAGCAAAAGAGTAGCATGAACAACATCAGTAAGAACTAACAATAGTAGCATATACACTAGTAGTAGCATCAAGAACACACAATGTGGCACTACAAGCTAACAATTTGGCAGTAGAAAGTAACAATGTGGCACTAAAATGATGCAAGCTTACATTTTGAACAATCTAGGCATGTGGGATGAACAAAGTAAGCATGCAGTCTTGTTCATCCCCAAAACAGTGGATTATCATCGAATCCAGTGAAATCTAGTAGAATCCAGTCGAATCAGATTGAACGTATGTGCCACAATCTAATCTAGCAAACTATGAACTACCCTAAGAACCCTAACTAAGAAGCAGAGGGGGATTTGATAGCTTATAGTGGGGGTTGCCGGTGTAGTGTACACCGGCCATGGTGAAAACCCCGGCGGAAAGAGGGGTGCTGCCGTCGCCGATGAAGAGGAACCGACCATTCCTAGGGCCGCGGTCGTGCACCTCGGCCTGCGCCGGCTCGAAGATGACGCCGACGTCCTCAAGCTCCCTTCCCCTTGCACCGGACACAGAGGAGAAAAACCTCTTATGGGGGTAAAAATACCCCCATAAGAGGGGCCTGCAAAGGACGGCGCCGGCGGGTATTGGATCCCTGCGATGTTGGAGCCGATGGAGAGGACCACCGGCTCCGGTGGCGGAGCCGGAGCGACCGGCGCCGGCGGTGCATTGGCCGGGGGTGATGGCATGGTGCCGAAAGGGGAGGGAGCTTGCAGTGCCGCCGCCAGATCTACTCCACCGCGGAGAGGCTGGCAACCCACCTCTCTTGGAGTGGTAAGACGGCGGCGTGGCCATCGGAGAAATCGAACAGGCAGTGAGGTGAGAGAGAGGGAGTGGGTGTGAACTGGCGAGGGAGGTGATGGGAGAGGGCGTGGGGAGTTATGAGCTGTCGCATCGTCTCCCGCGTGTCCGAAGGCGTGCAGGCGCTCGCTACGCCTGGCTCGAGCGAGCCTGGCTCGCAAAAACAGCCGATTCGGCCGTTCCTCCATAGCCAGGTTGAGGCCTGCTTTGAGGTTCGTGCGGACCAGGTTTTTGATGCGGCTCAGGCAACCAAACGGACTAGATTCCTCCCGCGCGGGCCTGGCCCGACCTAATGCGACCACCCAAACGCGTCCTAAACGAAAGGTATCTGAGAATTGAGAAGCAAGCTTTGTGCTGCTGCATATTGTCCTTATTTCTTTTTATTTCGATGTAGAGTACAACTTTGATTTTCTAAGAAAAAACAGGAGAACCAGCACGCATTGTCCACTTAAGATAGAAATCAGCTACAGAGTGCGACGCGCCTAACCTGTGACACCTCCGGTACCTGCATCAATTGATCTTTTCAAAAAGGCATCCATCAATTGATACACTCGGAAGTAGTTTTTCTTTTGCGGGATACTTTTTTTTGGCGGAAAATTTAAATGATCGGTTCTATTATAAAAGTTTGTCGAAAGTACCAAGCATCTAAAATGTAATTGCATCGAGATTTCAATACCACTGAACGCTATCGCCGCTCCCCTACCGGCGCCAGCTTGATCGTGTTGATGACAGTCGAAAAGTATTCATGCACCTGCCCCAAGGACCAGCGCCCCGGAGCCACAGCTGTCACCGTTAAACCGTTGCATAGATCAGAAGCACTTGTCACCAAATCTCGACACATTATGATAAACCCTAAGCTCACTGTCACAAGGAGACGGCAAGAATATACACCGGAGCTCCGTCAACTACTTCCAAATAAATGACCTTGAGGACATCGAAGCCGAAAAACAAACTCGAAAAAGGATTGCCGCCATCCATCACCGCATCATGCGAGGACTAAAAAAATCCCCGTCACCGTCACCGGCCGCCGGAGCGGTGAACAGAGAGGAGACGGATTCACATGCTCGACTACGGTTAGGACTTACGATAGAAAACGAGAGGAAGCCAGCGTACGTTTTTTCTGCGGGATACACACCGTAATTTTTACTGCAAAGTACCACTCAGAAAAAGTTTGGAAAGCAACGACACAATGTTTGAAAACAAACTTGTCTACAAGTAGATGCTTCTGGGTGGATAACATGAAGAAGGATGCAAATAAGCTCTCATCTACTCCCTTCGTCCTTAAATATAAGTTTTTTTTTAGATTTCAATATGAACTATATATAGATGTATATAAATACTACCTCTGTCCCATAATATAAGAACGTTTTTGACACTAGTGTAGTGCCAAAAATATTTTTATATTATGGAACGGAGGGAGTATATTTTAGAGTGTAGATTCGCTCATTTTGCTTAGTATGTACTTCCTCTGTAAACTAATATAAGAGTGTTTAGATCACTAAAATAGTGATCTAAACGTTCTTATATTAGTTTACGAAGGGAGTACTCTATATTAAAATCTCTAAAAGAACTTATATTTTAGGAACAGATGGAGTATGTTTCATCTAACTCTTACACTATACGATTTTATATGGAGAGTCGTGGGGATTTTTCTCTTTTACATTTTTGTTTGGGTGATCAAATTGTGTAGAGTTAGATGAGAGTTTTGTTAATTCTTATCTAGATGATAATTGAGAAATTCAGAAGAAAACATCCCCGACGGATTCACGGGATTCGGACGGCGTTTTTCCTTGATGAATTTAATTGGATTCGATCTTCGTTCGTCTGCGCTCGTGTGTCCTTAGATTGGATTCTGATCTATGTTTCTCTTCATGGCAGTGGTTGCTATTCTGGTGTGTTGGTCTTATTAGGCATTAGCACGATAACTTCCCCAATGTTTGTAGCGGCGTTCTACTGACCTGGACATAACTTTTAATTCTAGTGTTTTTTGTACTGCCTGCAGTTGATGAATAGATCCCCGAGTTATGTCTCGTGATATATTAGGAAAAAAATTGATGCATCCATCATATATACGGATAACATGGATCCAATGGATCATCAGCGAGCGATGCGCGTCCGTCTAGGTGGCGCCGTCGCTCTCCGGCAGGACGGCGACACGGCTAACGGCTCGACAAGACAAGGCCGCGCGGGCCCCCGGAGAAGTCCCTTACGGGCGGCGCATGTGGCTGACACGCAGCACGAACACCCCCCGCACGACACGGCACCAACCGGCAAGCCCCCGCCTCCCGCCCCGCCGCGCGCTCGACGGCAACGTCCGGCGGCACTGGGGCCGGGCTGCCGCCGATACGCCGCCGTCGAGTGGAGCTAGCGCTGCACTGTTCATCCGGACGCAATGATTGGTACCGGTACGCACGTACGTGCACGCGGTCTTCTTCACGTATGGGTTGGAGCCGTGGCAGAGATATACGTCTCGTTGATCAAATCGGCCCACGCATGCATGTGTACTTACCTGAATTATGTTAGTATATATAATCTGGCCGGTTCTCATTGCTCGGTCGAGGAGGGCGGGGAGGGAAGGCATCGCCTGGGTCCAGCTGCCGGGCAGCCACCGGTACGTCGAGGTCGAGAGTTAGACGGGACGGGGATAGGCGACGGAAATCCGATACCGGTCCATGTAGAGTGAAGTCTAAAATAAACCCTGAAGTTGTAGAGCTTGACGTAAACCAATCCTCATCTCTAACCGTGCAAAGATTTCTGATTATAGGCCCATCAGTCTCTGTAATGTAATTTACAAGGTGATTTCGAAGTGCTTGGTGAATCGCCTTAGGCCCCTCCTAGACACTCTTGTCTCTCCAGAACAGAGTGCCTTCGTGTCAGGCCGGATGATCACGGATAATGCTCTTGTGGCTTTCGAGTGTTTACATTATATCAAACAAGAGAAAGATCCCACGAAGAGTTTTTGTGCATATAAGCTGGACCTGTCAAAAGCTTATGATAGAGTGGATTGGGTCTTCTTGGAGCAGGTGATGCAAAAGCGTGGTTTCACTCAGCGATGGATTGACTGGATAATGACGTGTGTCACATCGGTGAGATATCGTGTTAAATTAAACGGGACCCTCTTGGATTCATTTGCACCGTCGCGTGGGCTTCGGCAAGGAGACCCCCTTTCTCCATTCTTATTTCTGTTCATTGCGGATGGGTTATCGGCAATTTTAAAGAGTAAGGTTTCAGCAGGCAGTGTTACACCAGTGAAGGTATGCAGGAGAGCACCGGGTATTTCGCATTTGTTATTTGCTGACGATACTTTGCTGTTCTTTGAGGCTTCTAGTGAACAAGCAGTAAATGTTAAGGCAGCCTTGATCATGTATGAGAGGGCTACGGGACAGAGTTTGAACTGCAATAAGTGCTCGATATTTTTTGGTGTTGCATGTCTAGGGGCGGTACAAGAGCAAGTGCGAGATGTTTTGGCTGTCACTTCGACGATGTTTGAAGAAAAGTATTTGGGTCTCCCAACTCCCGAGGGGCGTATGTCAAAAGGGAAATTTCAGAATCTGCAAACTAGTCTTACCAAGCGTCTGATCCAATGGGGTGACGGCCTCTTGGCGCAACCAGGAAGAGAGATCTTGATTAAAGCGGTAGCTCAAGCATTGCCAACGTATATCATGGGGGTTTTCAAGCTACCCTTCTCTGTCTGTGATGACTTGATACGGATGGTAAGGAACTTCTATTGGGGTTCCAGCAAAGGGAAGAGGAAGGTCCACTGGAGAGGCTGGGATCATTTGCTTCAGCCTAAAAGCAAAGGGGGTGCTGGTTTCCGGGACTTCCGGATGTTTAATCAAGCTTTGCTAGCCCGGCAAGCATGGCGTTTGTTGATGAAACCTGAAAGTTTATGTGCGCAAGTGTTGAAAGCGAGATATTACCCCTCTGGCAATTTGGTGGACACAGTATTCTCAGGTAATGCCTCTTCTTCATGGCAAGCGATATCTCATGGTCTTGATCTTCTGAAGAAAGGGCTGATATGGAGAGTTGGGAACGGGCGAAATGTTCGGGTGTGGAGAGATAACTGGATCCCGAGACCATACTCCTACAAGCCAGTATCGCAACATGGTCGGTGTCGTATTCGGTTTGTTGCTGGGCTGCTAAATGAAAATGGATCCTGGAATTTGGACGTGCTACAACGATCCCTCTTACCTGCGGATGTGGAGGAAATCCTGAAAATACGAGCTTCCCCTAGGCTTGGGGACGACGTCATTGCATGGGGTCCTGAGAAAAGTGGCACGTTTACAGTCAAATCGGCATACAATCTAGCGTTTGAGGAGGCGAATAGGGCTACAGCTGTGTCGTCTAGCTCGGTGCCGGATGGTAGGCGTTCGTGTTGGCAATATATATGGAAATGCAGCGTCCCCCCAACAGTACGAAACTTCGCATGGAGATTGTCAATTGACTCGCTGCCTACTTGGAAGAATAAACACAGAATTGGTTTGGAGGTGAGCAGTATATGTCCTGTATGTGGAATGGAGGAGGAAGATAACTTCCACCCGTTCATTAGGTGCCAGTTTGGACGGGACTTATATTTACAGATGACCACCTTGTGGCAAATTCCAACGCTGAATTCCTTTCTGAACTCACGGAAGGAGTGGCTCCTCAACTCGCTTGCCCAAATGAATGAAAATCAGCGATGCATGGTCTTGCTAATCTTCTGGAGATGTTGGTACATACGCAATGAGGTAATACATGCCAAACCGGCTCCTCCCATGACTGTGTCAGTCAGCTTCCTCCAAAGGTATTTGGAAGAATTAAGTGGGATCCAAGTTAATGACCGGTGTGATCCAGCAAAGGGAAAAGGTAGTGTAACCCTTGTTAGTGGGGTGCAGCTGATGAAGCAACCGAATTGCGACACACCATGGAGGCCTCCCAAGCGGGGCTGGGTCAAATTAAATACAGATGGATCTTTTGCTGTTTCAGGTGGAGCGGGTGCCGGGATGATCCTGAGGGATAGTGCTGGGGCGGTCATTTTTTCATCTTGCAGATCCTTGTATCATTGCAGAGATGCTCTGGAAGCGGAGTTTTGTGCTTGTATGGAAGGTTTGTCGTTTGCAATACAGCGATCGGACCTACCGATTGAAGTCGAGATGGACTCGAGCAATGCCGTGGCTATGATTTCAAGTGAGGAGGTGGACCGATCAGTGTATGCTCCTCTGGTGGGAGAGATCAAGCACCTGCTGTCTCTTAGGAATTTTTGTATTACTCTTGTTCCTCGTAGTCAAAATAAAGCTAGTGATAGACTAGCTAGTTTCGCTCGTGTCGAGGATCGGACTATCACCTGGGTCGGTTCGGGCCCGGAGGAGGTCTTGGTGATTGTTCATGAGGACTGTAAGAACTTGATTACTTAGTAATACATTTCTTTACCCGCAAAAAAAAAAGATTCCAGTCAATCCAAACCCTGGATGTGTTTGGATGAGTAAAATCCTGTTTGTTGTAACAGAAAAGGCGTGATCCCAGCCGGGATTGATTCTACTCTCACTTACAACATGGGACCACCTGTCACACATGAACATGAAGAAGTATATTAAAGGGAAGACCGGCGGCTTGGCCTCCGCGGCGAGCACCGCCGCCGTGTCCATCAACGAAGTGTTTGCACTGTCGAGATTAACGGCGAACTACACCTAGATTACTATCAGACAAGGCAAGAAAAATATCACAAGGTCCTGTTTTATTTATTTTGATTTCTATCACAAGGTCCTGTTGGAATCCATCGGCATCCGGCGTCTCGCGTGCGTGTACCCAGAAGAGATAGTCTAATCCATCAAGCCAGACTCACTGACTCACGTACCAGTTCGTGCTTGTACAGGACTATATCAAGCCAGCCCTGTACGCATGTGTCTTCCGGCAACACTTCAATGCTCAATCGATGCTCGTTGATACAGAAGAAGCTCAGGTGGCTCTGGTCGTCTTCGCCTTTGCCGTGCGTGCCCACGCCTGGAGCTTTGTCTTCGCAGACGGAGGCGACTCTCCGAGGCACAGCGTCGACGAAGCCAAGGGAGATGTTGAGCTTGGTCCGGTGATCCCTAATGGCGTCCTTCATCCTCTTGATGACGAACAGCTCCGCGCCGTTGGCGTGCTGGGCTCCTAGTTCCTCACCGGCCACGGCTGCCATCGCCATCATGGCCTGCGTGCTCACCGTATGGCAACAGGCACTCCAGGACTGCATCTCCAATCAGGATTGTGCACCGAGGAAGATGGCTATGATGTTTTGACCCGCGTGACATGAGAGAAGCGAGCTTCCGGTAGGATTGTGCTTTTCCTAGTCTGCCAAACATATGTGGGGTTAGGATAGACCAGGATCAGAGAGGTTGGGGTACCGATTTCAGGGATTTGAAGGTGAGGGTTCATCTACGTCAACCGCTACAATTTCAGGGTTTATTTTAGACTTCACTCGTCCACGTACAATCAATGGGTCGAGAGGCCGGGCGCACATGCACCATCCTCCGGTCGAGGCTAGACGGTGGTTGAGACGTTGTGGTTTTGCAGTACCGGAGCCAGAGGCAAACGACTGGACGGACGGACTCGGCGACGTCGATCGAACTGGTGATTCAACCACGCAACGATTATTGATCGGTTCAGGTCGAGACCATGATCTCGGGGCCATGGATGGATGCAAACAGCGAGACGTGTTCCCTCCCTAGCGTGTGTAAGCATGCACGGAAGCACGCACGACGTATGAGAGGCGGTCAGTTTCTTTTTAACACAGCACAACGCAGATGCCTAAATACACGCAACATGCACTCATGTCCGGTGCGGTCAGTTGGCCAGAGTCTCCCGGGTGCACGTAGTAGGGGATGCGTCTTTCCGTGCGGCGCCGGAACGCGGACGTGGTGCGCCGGCCGGTGGGGCTGAGCTAGCCAGCAGTGGCTGTGTGGGGCTGTGGGGGGTGGCCATCGACGTACGCCGGCCGCACATGGTGGGGGCGGCGGCGGCGAGCGTGACCTAGCGATGGACGGACGGGATGGGCGGAGCGGGCGGGGCCGATAACGAGAGGAGAGCAGGGCGAGTGACGGCACGCAGGCCGGCGGCAAGCGACCACCGGTCGATTCATCGTCCCTGCTGGGGTCCCGGCCGGTCGGCGCTCGTGCATCGCTTACCGTGACATGCCACCTACGGACGGCCCCGGCCCCGGCCCCGCCCGATCTCTGTCGTGCCTCCTAGTTTGACCCTCCCACTCGCTCCACGCCAGGCCCCGTCCCGTTCGCGCACACATGGCATGGCCTGCCTACCACTACCAGCAAGCACCACACCACACAACCGCCCGCAGATCGCTCTGCTTCTTGAATGGATTTTGTTTGCACCTACGTGGCGGAGCTAGGTAGGATCTTTTGGGGGGGGCCAAACATAAATATGGGTGTTTAGCTGGCCAAAATATTCTATTTTTCCTAATCTTCCTCTCCCCCCAAAAAAATTCTTTCACGAATTTGACCAAGGCTGGGGGGCCATGGCCCCTGCAGCTTTCAACGTAGCTCCGCCACTGCCTACGTATGTATGTATGTGGTCCGAGCATCGACAGTGACGTGCACGATGCTGCTCTGGAACCAGCTTATAGTGCTAGGTATATGTAGGAAAAGATGGATACGTGCATATATACACCTGCGCAAGCTCTGCTCCAAGGGGTTCTGGAATAGAGTAGAAAGCAACTGCGCTACCAGGCGCGGAGATGATTACTCATTGGTCAAAACTGAAAAGCGAGTGAGGTGTACGTATGTACTCCCTCTGTTCGGAATTACTTGTCTCAAAAATGGATGTATCACATCCATTTTCGAGACAAGTAATTCCGAACGAAGGGAGTAGTACGTGGACGGGGTTGAACTGATGGGACGGTCGCACTACGCGTTAGCGTGCACGAGTGCCCGGCGATCCCACGCCACACGAGTCGTCAGGTTGTTAGTATTAATTTGAGAAGAAGAGTTCAGTATCCTCATTCCTCATGGCCTATCCTATCCTGCCTGAAGAATATGTGCGATTTCCACTTGCGGTCTCCGCCCTCATATCTACTCCTTCGCCGACTCGTCTCATCACTGCTCTCATCGTTGGTGGTGATACCAGTAATCCGAAAAGATAATGGACATGACAATGGATCTTGAGTAGCGTCGCATAGAGGTCAAACGTATGGACAAGAGAAGACAGCGCCAGATGCTTGCTGGTTCAGTTTCTGAAAGAAATTGGCAAACAGAGATGACCACCGCGCAACCTGATAAAACGCAACAGAATGCAGGACGTGATTCGGATTTGACACGAGAATGAGCAAATCACGGAATGGAGTCATCAGAATGGGGGCTATCACTTGGTGAGAATTTCAAGCTAGCCAAGGTCAGGGAATTGGCAAAGGCTCCCAAGGAAAGGAAGTGCAGATTTTTACGGCTGAAACTTCCCATTGCCAAGGCTTTCGACACGGTCACTTGGCAGTTCCTTTCGGATGCGCTGCGAAAAATCGGCATCAGGCACAAGTGGTGCCCGTGGATGTTGTTCGCTTGCCAATACATTCTGCAGTCAAACTTCTGCTGGATATTTTTGGAAGCTCCACTGTCTACGATGCAGACTTGGTAAGAAGTCGATCCCACCTATCCTCTGTGGAGATGATCAGATCATGGACTTCAGTAAGATTCTAAATTGTCAAAACGCACCTCTCCCTATTTAAGTACCTGAGGAAGTAACGGAAAGAAGAGTTACAGAGCCTTATTGACATTATCAGAGGAAGATTGAGTCCGTGGCCTACAGGTTTTCTCTATCAAAGTGGTCATTTTATCTTGGTGCAAGAGGTGCTTTCAGCTATCCCGATTTCCCGCCTAACGTCCCTGGATCCCCTCCATGGGTTTTCAAAGCAATCGACGAGTCCGAAGATCTTTCCTATGGAAAGGGACTGAAACCATCCAAGGTGGGCATTTCCTTGTTAGCTTGAAGCATGTGTGCCGCCCAAAATCGCTTCGGTTCGGCCACATGTCACTGACCCAACTGCACCTGCAGTTACGGCACTGAAGCTCAGTCCGCACATGCCCTACTCAGAAAGGGAGCGTACTCGGCTAAATCTGTTTATAGAGCTCGTTTTTGTGCGTTGAACAATTGCAACACTGCTAATGATATCTGGCATGTTTGCACTCCGCTCAAATGCAAACCCTTCCTATGGCTGGTCATGCCGGGTAGAGTTTGGACAGCGGACCGTCTTCCAAGCGAAACCTGCCTCGCAAAGCAGCATGTTCATTCTGCAGTTGTAAACAAGAAAATGTTCATCACTTGGTCATGGGTTGCTGGGTCATCAGTACCATCCGGAGCTCGACGCCGCACTGGGCAAGGCTTCATAAGGTCGTTCCTTCCTCCGATCTTTCGCATAGAGATTGGTGGCATGATGCTAGAACCATAGTACAAGGCGTAAGAAAGAAGACTCTGAACTCTTTGGTCATTCTCATCACCTGGAGCATATGGAGAGAGAGCAACAGCAGGGTGTTCAACAACACTTGTACCCGTCACCATCCAAATCATCGAGCTGATCAAGACGGAAGCTAAAACAGTGGGTTATTGCGAGTTCTGGGCGTTTCACTCCGCCTCCAGCTACAGATCTTGCCTGCATGTTTAGCGGCATTCAGCTTGGAGAAGGCTGCAGGGGCCTAAGGTGAAGCTTCCGAATTTCAATGGAGTCCCTTGTCACCTGGACCATTTGGAGTATATGTAACAGCAGGGTTCTTGAGGATAACTACCCTCCAGTCCAGTGAATCTTTTATCACATCATGGCAAATAGAAGGAATTGATTCTAGCCGTTTGTTTCTTCCTGTCGCTGGTGCCTGCTGGATGTTTGTTCAGAGAAAATAAATGAGAGGATGCTTATCAGCAAAAATTCTGCAGCCCAAACATACACAGAAAATTATGTCAGATAAGACGTAGGTTTCTTTGAAACAATTAACTGTATCTCTGCGTATACAAAGAAAGAATTCTCATTCACTGATACATTTCTCTCCGCTTACAAAAAAAGGAGCATCAGGATAAGGGCCTTTCACTACATCTTCTAGTGATATCTATTAACAAAAAATTTGGGAGGCGCTCAAAAGGACCCGTCCTTTGGCCTGATGACAAGCATATGATCCCAGGGATTGTGTACCTGACTGAATCCAGTCGCTCGAAAGAATGCTGCAATTATTACTTTCGCATGGCCGTTTTTGCAGCACAGCGCAGGCCAACATGAGTACAAAAACTGTAAGCATAAAAAAACTGTAACTCTAAATCTAAGTGAACACGAACGTAAACCAGATCAGCAAAATTGAGAAGATTCCAATGCGCTCTTCCTAAGGCGCCATAAGCCCTTCGATTGTGTACTGAAGAGATTTGGCCCAGTCTTCCTTGAAAAGTAATGTTTGTAGTGTTTTCATCACATTGTAGTCTGGATCCAACTTGCGCTGCCAGCCCTGTAAAGGAATTAACAAATTAAGGGGAATCACTTATTTTGTTACACATCGATTTTATCAATAAAAGAAACTTAGTACAGAAGCAGAAAATATAGGAGAGCGGTACAGATAAGTATCATGGGGCTCTATTTGCTACTTTTGTTCAGTACAGCATAAACAGAAGAGCTTCAGAAGGAGCTACAATCTTCCAGCACAACAAGGTAGGGCACAATCTGTACATTTTTTCTAATAAAATGTTATTTCGTCACTTCTGCGACCATCCATATGTCACACCTAACTAGCGGGTTAGTGTGTCCTAGAGCTGGCTGGTGGGCCCAGCCAGCTGGCCAGCCAAGTGGCTGCGTGTGCGTGCGTTAAAGGGTGGCCGCCTGTGGCCGTGAGGGGTATGCGTGTGTTGACAATTCCTGTACCCAAACCTTCCTCTGCAATCCATCTCTGCTTCTTCCTCTCCACGCCATCTTCCCCTCTCGTCCCGATCTGGATCCCCTCCCTCTATCTTCCGTTCCTGGGGTGTTACAGTTGGTAATCAGAGCCATCAAATCGCCAAAAAAAATTCTTGCTTGTTTGGGAGTCGGTAACATCCACCGCGCCGGTGTGGTTTGCTCCGGCAAGCCGCACGAAATCCGCCGCGGGGTTCGACGCCCTTTCGAGCAGGACAACGGCTCCTTCCAAGGCTTCGGCGGCGACGCGGCAAGTTCTCGCCGCCATGGACGAGGGGAACACCAACATCACCAAGATGCTGCAGACGCTGCTCGCCAGAATCGACGACCAGAAGGTGGCGCACGAGAAACAGATCGAGCTCCAGGCCGCGTTCAACGCGCAGATCTCGCTGGAGATGCGCGGCCTCTCGCGCCAGCTCGATCTGACCCAGTCGGACCTCGACCTCACGCGCAAGACGGTGGAGGGAGCTGCCTCTCCGTCAGGATCGGTCACCACGCTTCTTCACCAGCCCCCACCACAGCAGCAACCACCACCGCCCCCACCTCCTCCTCCGTCGCCGCGCCCCGTACCAGATCCACTGCGCCCGTCGTCATCGCACGCACGTCTGGGCAACAACCGCCCACCTCTTCTTCCCGTGCCACCACCACAAGGCGGGTTCGTCGCCGCGCCGACCGCGTCTCCGACGGGGTACCACACCAACGAGTACCACAAACCCCCTAAACACGATTTTCCCAAGTTCGACGGCACGGCGCCATACTTGTGGCTGGACCGCTGCCTCGCCTACTTCGAGCTCTACAAGGTGGCCGCCCACCACTGGGTCGCCACCGCGGCGCTCTACATCGACGGCCAGGCCGCGCACTGGCTCCAAGCGTTCCGCCAGACGCACCGCAACATCACATGGGACGTCTTCACGTCGGCGATCCTGGAGGAGTTTGGCGCCGACGAGTTCGAGATGGTGATGCACAGGCTGCTTTCAACTCCGTCAAACAGGCACCGTCGCCGAGTACCGCGCCGTGTTCGACGAGTAGATGTACCACTTGCTCGCTCTGGATCCAGCAATCAACACCAAGTTCTTCGTGACGCAGTTCCTCCTCGGCCTGAAGGACGAGCTGCGTGGCCCGGTGCGTCTTCATGCTCCTTCAAGCATCACGCGCGCTTCGGTGCTCGCGCGCATCCAAGAAGAAGAACTGGGCACGACCCGCGCGCGACCTCGCATCACACCGGCGGGCCGGCCACCTCCAGTAGCAGCCGCAGCAGCACTCCCACAGCGCACCGTGGCCGCGCCGGTTCGCGCCCACGGCGACGAGTACGCGCGGGAGCGACAGCTGCGCGATTTTCGTCGCGCGAACAATCTCTGTTTCAAGTGCGGCGATCGCTACTCCCGAGAGCATCGCTGCGCCCATCCCGTGCAGCTGCTCACAATCAACGTGGGTGACCACGGTGAGGTGCTGTCTGACGACACTATCCATGCCCTGCAACTCCTCGACGACCCTGGACCAGCCGTGCAACCCCCCGCTCCGGCCGTGGACGCGCCGGAGTGCTGCCTCCTCTCGTCGCAGGCGCTCGATGGCACTGACTCGGCGACGACGATCAGGTTGCGCTCCCTGGTGGGGAACCAAGTCATGCTCCTGCTGCTCGACTCGGGCAGCACCCACAGCTTCGTCAACAAGGCGTTCGTGGATCGCCTCGGTCTCGCCACGGAGGAAATGCCGCCGACCGAGGTGCGCGTGGCCAACGGTGACAAACTCACCTGCAACCGCATCGTGCCCGGCCTCAAATGGTGGATGCAGGGCCACACCTTCGTTTCTCCACGACGGCGAAGAGGTCACGCTCCGCGGTGTTCCAACCAAACCGGCTACTACACTCAAGGCAGTCAGTCCCGAGGAGCTGCGCAAGATGATCGCCGGCAACGATGTCTGGGCAATGGCCATGGTGGACACCCGTGGCCCTCCAGCGCGCCAGGTTCGCAAAGGCCCAAGTCAAACACCATTGGCAGACCTGCTCGAGGAATTCGCCGACGTGTTTGCGGCACCGCAAGGGCTCCCTCCCCATCGCCAGTACGACCACGCCGTCACGCTGGTGGAGGGCGCAGTCCCCGCGAACACATGCCCGTACCGCTACTCGCCACTTCAGAAGGACGAGATCGAGCGACAGGTCAAGGAGATGCTGGACTCCGGCGTGATCACGCACAGTGTCAGTCCCTATGCCGCGCCAGTATTGCTTGTGAAGAAGAAGGACGGCACCTGGCGATTCTGCGTCGACTACCGTCGTCTCAACGACGCCACTGTCAAGAACAAATTTCCCCTGCCCATCATCGACGAGCTGCTGGACGAGCTGGCCGGCGCCGCGGTGTTTTCCAAACTGGACCTGCGGGCAGGCTACCATCAGATCAGGATGCGGGAAGAAGACGAGTCCAAGACGGCGTTCAAGACACATCATGGGCATTTCCAGTTCAGGGTCATGTCGTTCGGCCTCACGAACGCACCTGCCACTTTTCAGTGTCTGATGAACGCCATCTTCGGCAAGTATGTCCGCAAGTTCGTCATCATATTCCTGGATGACATCTTGGTCTTCAGAGAGACGATGGAGGAACACTTGGAGCACCTGCGCATCGTCTTCGAGCTGCTCCGAGCGCACCAGCTGTACGTCAAAGAATCCAAGTGCACGTTCGCCTGCGACCACATCGATTACCTCGGCCATGTGATCTCCAAAGAAGGCGTGGCCACGGACAAGGAGAAGACGCAGGCCATGGAGCAGTGGCCAACACCGACGAACGCCACGGAGCTGCGGGGGTTTCTAGGCCTCACCGTCTATTACAGAAAATTCGTGCCGCACTACGGCATCATCGCCAAACCGCTCACGCATTTCCTCACCAAGAAGGGTTTCTCCTGGACCGAGCAGGCGCAAACGGCATTCGACATGCTCAAGAGCGCCATGGTCACCACACCGGTCCTGGCGCTGCCCAACTTCGAGCGCCCGTTCACGATCGAGATGGACGCCTGCGACACGGGTGTTGGCGCAGTGCTGGCGCAAGATGGCCACCCGGTGGCCTACTTCAGCAAGGCGTTGGGCGTGCGCAACCAGAAGCTCTCCACCTACGAGAAAGAGTTCCTCACCGTGATGATGGCCGTCGACAAGTGGCGCCAGTACTTGCAGCGCGGCCCCTTCGACATCATCACGGACCACAAGTCCCTCTACAACCTCGGGGAACAGCACCTGAAAACAGAGCTTTAGCGCAAGGCCATGGCGAAGCTGGTGGGACTCCAGTTTCGTTTCCAGTACAGACGTGGGCTGGACAATGGCGCCGCAGACGCGCTCTCCTGTGTGGGCAAGCAATTCGAGGTGGCCGCGCTCTCGGCGTGCCAGCCAGCGTGGATGCAGGAGGTGATCAACTCCTACGCCACCGATGCGGACGCACAAGAGCGGCTGCAGCAGCTCGCCCTGCACAGCCCCGACGAGCACGGCTACGAGCTCTACCGTGGCACGATCCGACGCTAAGGGCGCCTCTGGATCGGTGCCAATGCTGCTCTGCGCACCAAGCTCATCGCCGCGCTGCACTGCAGCGCCGTGGGAGGCCATTCTGGCAGCACCGCCACCTACCAACGCGTGCGCAAACACTTCGACTGGCGCGGCCTCAAGCGCGACGTCGACGAGTTTGTGCAGCAATGTGCGGTGTGCCAGCAGGCCAAACACGAGCACGTCAAGTCGCCGGGGTTGTTGGCCCCGCTGCCAATCCCGGCCGCACCCTGGGAGGATCTTACCATGGACTTCGTGGAGGGCCTGCCGCACTCGGAGGGCTGCGACACGATCATGGTGGTCGTCGACCGCTTCACCAAGTTCGCGCACTTCGTCCCTCTCCGCCACCCATTCAATGCCACGCAGGTGGCGCGGGCATTCTGGGACAACGTGGTGAAGCTGCACGGCGTTCCCTCCTCCATCGTCTCTGACCGCGACAAGATCTTCACAAGTCATCTCTGGCGTGAGATCCTCGCCGAAGCCGGTACCAAACTGCTCTACTCGACGGCCTACCACCCCCAGACGGACGGCCAGAGTGAGAGCGTGAACCAGTGCATGGAGATGTATCTCCGTTGCGCGGTCCATGACTCGCCGCACAAATGGCGTCGCTGGCTGCCCATGGCAGAGTTTTGGTACAATTCCACATTCCACGCTTCTCTTCAGGGTACGCCCTTCAAGGCCCTCTACGGCAAAGAAGCTAATCTGGGGGCAATGGCGTCCTGGGAGGCGTCGACAGCCGCCGGAGAAGAGATGGACTGGGCGGCGCACAACGCGCACATACGCGCCCACCTGGAGCGCGCGCAGCGTCGGTTTAAGAAGAACGCGGACCGCAATCGCATCGAGCGCCACTTCCAGGCAGGGGAACAAGTGCTGCTCAAGCTCCAACCCTACGGCAGCGCTCGGTGGTCAATCGCCCGTGCGCCAAGCTCGCGTTCAAGTTCTTCGGGCCCTCCAAGATCATCGAGAAGATCGGCTCGCTCGCGTACAAGCTCGACCTGCACAAGAGTGCCAGATTCACCCCGTCTTCCACGTCTCGCAATTGAAGCCCTTCACACCGGACTTCACGCCGGTGTACAGCGAGCTGCCCAAGGTGCCCGACCTCTCCACCACCGGTCTCTCTCCCACACGCGTCCTGGACCGGCGCATGATGAAGCTGGGGAACGCGCCAGTGGTACAGATCAAGGTTCAACGGGGAGCTGGGGACTCCGCACCAACGACGTGGGAGAATTACGACGTTCTTCGTCAGCGCTTTCCTTCGGCGGAGCTCTGGGAGGAAGAAGACGCTGGCGAAGACGATGAAGACGACGAAGACGATGCTCAGTCTTAAGGAGGGAGGAATGTCACACCTAACTAGCGGGTTAGTGTGTCCTAGAGCTGGCTGGTGGGCCCAGCCAGCTGGCCAGCCAAGTGGTGCGTGTGCGTGCGTTAAAGGGTGGCCGCCTGTGGCCGTGAGGGGTATGCGTGTGTTGACAATTCCCGTACCCAAACCTTCCTCTGCAATCCATCTCTGCTTCTTCCTCTCCACGCCATCTTCCCCTCTCGTCCCGATCTGGATCCCCTCCCTCTATCTTCCATTCCTGGGGTGTTACACCATACTAGCAAACATGGGGTCTAAAATCCACACGTCCAAAGCCTTTTTTCTTTAAACAGAAAAGAAAATGAAATTCAGAATTTTTACAACTAAGGTTCTTTCTTTACAGAAAAACTAGACATGGCTGCAATGACAGTTCTACTTTATTTTCTCTACTATGAAAACTTCTACAACTAAGGTTGGAAAGCTAACCAAACTAAGAACCCCTTTATTGCCTAATATCAAATTCAAACTGAGCACTACACAAGATCAATAGTATCGAAGAACTTCACGACCATATGTTATATATTAAAGCTCACTGCATACTTTTCTCATGAGCGATTCAGTTTCTGCAGGCACTATTAATCATGAGCAGTTCCTAAATAGTCTTGAAATTTGGGTCATGGTGCTCTACTGAACATCTAGGACAGGGACAGCAATGAATTTCTAGAAAATGAGCAACATTTACAGAGGTTTAAGATTAAAATTCTGTAAAGTACATCATAAGCACACAGGTCATAAAGTTTACCTCAAGAACTAATGTAGTCACCATAACAGTGCAAACATTCCCATCAATGTTTACTTTATGACGTCGGACTTGCTCGAGCAACTGGTGCATACAATCAGCAGGGTGTATAACATCACCTTCAGGGGTACCCCAGAAGGAAAATGCCCGCTCAACTTCCTGTTAGCAAAAACCAGGATATCTCAATAACTGAAACCATGAATTGTTCATTTCACAGTTTGACAATCCAAGGCATGCATATAAATACAATGTTTACTGCAATAATGCCATCCATTTAGTAAGCAGAAGCCATTCAATATAATAGCCCAATTTTTCATACCAAAATGCCAATAAAATCAACTAGTAATTTGTGGAAGAAAAAAGCATCTCCAGTGTTCACTAACAAAAGAAAAATGAAAATAATTACCTCGATAAAAACTTTTGGATTCGGGCAGTTCTGCTGTTTTGACAACTTCAGTGTACTCTCTGCTGCTGTACGACCATCTCGACGTGCAACAGCCTTGAAAAACTCCAGCAAATTCACACGGTCATTACTTGAAAGTTCAGCAGTCATTCCTACATCGAGGAATACCACATGTGGCCTTGACTTCAAAAGGGTGTTATTCGGATTTCTTGGTTGTGCAATACGGACCAGGATATTTCCAGGGTGCATGTCTGCATGGACAAAATTATCAACCTGGAAAAGGTGGATGCCAATGAGTACACAACAGTATAACAATATGCTAAATAGACAGACATGCTGAGGCTTATCAAATTGACAAGAATACTAGTGATGTATACGCAGTACTTTCTGAAGAACAAAGTAACTTAAAGTGCCAGTCTGATGCATAAAATAATATATTGAAGCCCCTTCGTTGTTCTAAAAGTACCGGTTCCGTGTTACATCAACTAATTCAAGTGTTCAGTTTTAGTAATAAAGCATATATTCTCAATTAATTCTCCGCCAGATTCGAAAAAAAATAATTAATTCTCTGCCACAGAGACAATTCTGCTAACTGATAGTGATATGTTCATTTAGTAATTGTAGAATCCATATCAATATGTACAGGATATAATTGTAAATAACTCTAGAAATTAATGTTCCAACTAAAATTAGATGCAATCATGCTCAAATGAACTTACAACCTAAACAATACTCCCTCTGCAGCAAGATACATGCCATGCTACCTTTCAAATTTATTCGAAAATACATGTCATTCTACTATTTCGAGATAACGTTGCACTACTTATTCCTTTACATATCCCTCTCTCTGGATAATTCTAATGCTATCTGTTCTACGCTGTTCAAGAGTTGAGTAACCTAATGAGAGGGGCAATGCGGTCTCTGTATCTTGGTTGGTGCGCAAATTTCTACAGCATTCAGGACCCAATATACTACTTACGTAGATTATAAAATATGAGTGTATAAAAGGGAAATCTCTGTCATTCTGCTGTTTTAATACAGAAAGCATTACTCCCGTCTTCAAAGGCAAAACAGAAACAAGAATGAGAAGACAAAGGCAAAACAGAAACAAGAATGAGAAGACAAAGAGATGGTTGAATGTAGTACCAGTAGCATTTTCAAGAGTGCATGAGTGCCAATATGTGCAAGAGCACTTTTGACTCGCTCCTCTCCGTCATGGTCATCCACATAGTGTGAGACACTCTCCCCAAGCTCGTAAGTCTCGACCAAGACAGCAGGATGAACAAATGGATAAAGAGGTTTCGGAAATGACACATCTTTCCACCTGCGGAAGTTGTAGATAAACCGGCTCAAATGAGCAGCTTCCCTTGCAAGGTCAACTTGAGACATCATGAAGACAGCAAACTGTTGCACACTCTCATCTAGCCGTAGCCAATTTAATGCTGGAATATATCTTGAAGCTTTAGCTACCGCATTAATTATACTGAAATCTCTCCGTATTGAGTCTCCAACACCAGGATGTCTTACTTTAACTGCGACTGTTATAATCTTTGGCGTCTTTTGGCCAGGATGTCGGAATTTCAAAGCAGCCCGGTGCACTTGAGCAACACTTCCAGATGCTACAGGTTCTTCTTCAAATTTCTCAAAAATTTCAGATATCTTTCGACCAAAAGCCTTCTCGACAGTTTTCTTGGTATATGCATAGCTGTGAGCTGGTGCTTTTGTGTGTAGCTTTGACAACTCGGTACAAAGGTCGTTTGCAAATAGATCAGGACGTGTCGCCGCCCACTGGCCCCATTTAATAAATGCAGGACCTGCCTTCTCTAAAGTACGATGCACAAGACGGAGCCATGTTTTCCTATACTTGCTGCCAAGAGTATCCGCAAATGGTGCCATCAGTATACTGGGAGTAAACAAGAAAGCCAGATATATTGATCTGAGGATTATGATAACCATTTCTACTGCTGAGAATATCAATGTGGTGACATAAATACGGCTGTCCTGAGCTCGCGAGTAAATATTCTCTCGTATTGGGAGGTACTCGCCATCTGCAAAGCTCTTCTCACCTAGCATCAACTCTCCAGCTACAAAAGCGACGAGGTAAGGAACTAACTTATATCTAGTGGCAGTCAGGGTAACGGCACAAGCAGCTCTACTTAAAAGCGGAGATGCTTTTGGTACAGCAGAACCCGTTGACATGAGCTGCTTCCAAGCAAATTGCGGAGATGCTTTTGGTACACGAGCACCCATTGCCATGAGTTGCTTCCAAGCAAGCTGGCCATGAAATGCATTCCGTCTACATGACGAGAGAACAGAAAAGTTTCTGGCACCAGGGCTCCAGTATAGGCTCTCCTTTGCTCGTCCGAGCATGTGCGAGGTGCCCGGTCCATTGTGGACTCCCTGGTGCAAGAATGCCCTGCTGTTATAGGCCAAACCGGGCGACCCAATGTTCTGCGCACCTGAACTGCCGGGCTTCGAGTTGACCAATACGACCTGAGCAATTTTTCTGCCGCTCTTCCCTAATTGCAGAAACCTGGGGGCAACAGGAAAACCATGTCCACTTCAGCATTTGGGCGAATCGAACCAGAATCCTAAATTACACAGCGATAAGCACCAAGTGAATAAGATATTGCAGGCGGGCGGCGGTGGCTGACCTCGACATCACGGCGATCTCCTCCAGAGGGCGCCTCGAGGGCGGCGGGGAACCCTGCTCCGGCGAATCAAGCGAACCTGGTGGCACGAGACGCACTCATTGAGAATTTGGATTCGGCGGGGGAGCGAGCGAGCGGGGAGATCAAATCAGGGCCGCGGATGCGGATAAGACGCTTACCGACGCGGCGGAATCGTTGGACGGCGCGGGCACGATCACCATTGCGAGGGCCGGGAAACCCTAGAGGCGGCCATGACCGGCGGCGAGGCAGCGGCGCATGGGGGAGGCGACGGGCGCGGCGGTCGGCTGAGGGTTAGGGTTTGGCGGGGGAGGGGGAGGAAGCGAGTTTCGCTTTTTTGTCTGGTGGCGCGTCTGGTGCCGACGTGAGGAGGGAGAGAGGCCGCGTGGGGAGCTGCACGGACGGCAGCGAGGCAAGGCGGAGGAAGAAGGGGGGAGAGGGTCGGAGGAGAGGCGCAGCGTGTGCAGCAGGCGTGGGTCGGGCCTAAACAATAGGGTGGCCGTCGGCCCGCCGATCTGGGAGCTTTCTTTCCCTTTCTTCCTTTCCAGGTTTTGCTCGTTTTCCCCCCTCAAAAAAAAAGGTTTTGCTCGTTTCCGATTATTTTTTCTTGTTTCCAATATTTTTTTCAGGTTTGTTTCCAAATTTTGCCGCTGCCCCTAAATTGCAACGACTCAAAAAAAAAATGTGGCCATGCGAATAAATTAATAATACAACAGGATAAAAATACGGAAACACTAACGCCTACACGTGTGGGCGTTTTCATCTCGCTCACACGCGTGGATCCGCGTCCGTTTGTGAGTGCACGAATCTTGGCATGTTTCTAGTGCCACGTAGGACTGGGCTGGTTTGTGGGCATTCACCCGGTCGCCCACACGGCCGTTTCACCACACGGGAGGGGCCAGTGTGTGGGCGTTCAGCAGTTCGCCCGCACGCCACTTTCCACTAACGCACAAGGGCTGGTGTGTGGGCATTTGCCATCTCACCCACACGCCTGTCTCCTCTCCCACATCCAAGCTGCTAGTTAACATGTGTTTTGCAGTGTACATGGCAACTGCCCTATTGTGCTTGTAAGCAGATGGCAACTCTCTTTTTTTTACCCGAACATGTCAGTTGCCATGTGTTTTGCAGGGTACTCGGTAACTGCCTAGTGTGCACGTAATCAGATGGCAACTCTCTTTTACCCGAGTTGCCATGTGTTTTTGCATTGTATATGACAAATGTCCTAGTATGCACGTAAGCAGATGGCAACTCTTCCTTTTACATGGCAACTCTTCCTTTTACATCTGCCCTAGTGTGCTTGTTAGTAGGTGGCAACTCCTAAAGTTTTGAAATCGTGGCAACTGCAGTAGACCAGACCATATATGGCAACTGTAGTTGAGCAACCATAGCAACTGTAGTTGTCCGACACGGCAACCGTAGTTCAGCGACATGGCAACTGCAGTTAAACGAACATGGACGAGGGTCTGGGCCATGGCAACTGCGGGCGCGCGGTGACTGTCACGCGGGGCGTGCGGAACCACGAGGTACGAGGCCTGACGCACGGGGCGTGTGGGTGTTATCTATTTCGTCCACACGCACGCGTATGAGAGGGATCGGGAGGGGAAAAAAAGAGGTGTGTGGGCATTACTTGTTTTGCCCACACGTAGGTGTGTGAGTTGTTCCTCTTATACACCACACAAAATGTGTGGGCAGACTCTCTAACGCCCACACGTGTGGCACTTATCGGCGCCCTAAAAATAATGAACGCTCTTAGTTGGCACACGTTTGCTGTGAGGGGTGGCACTTGCGAACATTAGATGACAAAATTAGTTGTATGGGTTGATAGTTTCTTCATAAATGCATGATAGTTTCTTTAGAAAAAAAGCATGTTGCTTCTAAAAACTGCAACCATTTGAACTTTCGAAGCAACTAAGCTGTCAATTGTTCGCTTGCCATCCCCTCTCAGCTGACCTTCGCCAGATAACATTATCAAAATAATCACAGAGGATTTTTTATCGAAAGTGATTACAGAAAATACCTTGATTTATTGTGATCTTTGCACGATCGTGCTAGGCCTTTAGACCCCCCCCCCCCACTACACACACAAATGCTATTGTGACAATGACATAAATTTCGTGTATCGCAGTGAATGCCCTATACACCATTGGATTCCCTGCACGAATCCTAGAGTCACTACTGCAGGATGCTGCTAACCGCACTTTATTGGATATGGTGCGATCTATGATGTCTCTTACCGGGTTACCACTATTGTTTTGGGGTTATACATTAGAGACAGTTGCATTCACTTTAAATAGGGCACCATCAAAATATGTTGAGATGACGCCTTATGAACTGTGGTTTGGCAAGAAACCAAAGTTGTCATTTCTTAAAGTTTTGCGCTGCGATGCTTATGTGAAAAAGCTTCAACCTGATAAGCTCGAACCCAAATCGGAGAAGTGCGTCTTCATAGGATACCCAAAAGAAAATGTTGGGTACACCTTCTATCACAGACCCGAAGGCAAGATATTTGTTGCTAAGGATGGATCCTTTCTAGAGAATGAGTTTCTCTCGAAAGAAGTGAATGGGAGGAAAGTAGAACTTGATGAGGTAATTGTACCTTCTCCCGAATTGGAAAGTAGTTCATCACAGAAATCAGTTCTAGTGATTCCTACACCAATTAGTGAAACTAATGATGATGATCATGAAACTTCAGATCAAGTTACTACAGAACCTCGTAGGTCTTCTAGAGTATGGTCCGCACCAGAATGGTACGGTAATCCTATTCTGGAAGTCATGTTACTAGACCATGATGAACCTACGAACTATGAGGAAGCGATGATGAGCCCAGATTCCGCGAAATGGCTTGAGGCCATGAAATCTGAGATGGGATCCATGTATGAGAACAAAGTGTGGACTTTGGTGGATTTGCCGGATGATCGGCAGGCCATAGAAAATAAATGGATCTTCAAGAGGAAGACGGACGATGATAGTAGTGTTACTATCTACAAAGCTCGACTTGTTGCAAAAGGTTTTCAACAAGTTCAAGGAGTTGACTACGATGAGAATTTCCCACCCGTAGCGATGCTTAAAGTCTGTCTGAATCATATTAGCAATTGCTGCATTTTATGATTATGAAATTTAGCAGATGGATGTCAAAACTGCATTCCTAAATGGATTTCTAGAAGAAGAGTTGTATATGATGCAACCAGAAGGTTTTATCGATCCAAAGCGTGCTAACAAAGTGTGCAAGCTCCAGCGATCCATTTATGGACCAGTGCAAGCCTCTCGGAGTTGGAATAAACGCTTTGATTGTGTGATCAAAGCATATGGTTTTATACAGACTTTTGGAGAAGCCTGTATTTACAAGAAAGTGACTAGGAGCTCAGTAGCATTTATAATATTATATGTGGATGACATATTGTTGATTGGAAATGATATAGAATTTCTGGATAGCATAAAAGGGATATTTGAATAAGATTTTTTTCATTAAAAGACCTAGGTGAAGCTGCTTACATATTGGGCAACAAGATCTATAGAGATAGATCAAGACGCCTGATAAAGATTTTTCAATGAGTACATACCTTGACAAGTATTTGAAAGAGTTCAAAATGGACTAGTCAAAGAAGGAGTTCTTGTTTGTATAACAAGGTGTAATATTGAGTAAAGACTCAAAACCCGACCACAGTAGAAAATAAAAAGAGAATGAAAGTCATTTCCTATGCCTCAGCCATAGGTTCTATAAAGTATGCTATCCTGTGTACCAGACCTATTGTGTACCTTGCCATGAGTTTGGCAAAGGGGTACAATAGTGATCTAGGAGTAGATCATTGGATAGCGGTCAAAATTATCCTTAGTGAGAACTAAGAAAATGTTTCTTGGTTATGGGGTGTGCTACCTCTTGAGCACTGCGTTGGTTTTCCCTTGAAGAGGAAAGGGTGATGCAGCAAAGTAGCGTAAGTATTTCCCTCAGTTTTTGACAATCAAGGTATCAATCCAGTAGGAGGCTCCACACACGTCCCTCGTACCTACACAAACAAACAAGAACCTCGCAACCAACGCGATAAAGGGGTTGTCAATCCCTTCACGACCACTTGCGAAATTAAGATCTGATAGAGATAAAAAGATTAGATAAATATTTTTGGTATTTTTATGATATAGATTGGAAAGTAAAGATTGCAAAATAAAGTAGATTGGAAACTTATATGATGGAAGATAGACCCGGGGGCCATAGGTTTCACTAGTGGCTTCTCTCAAGATAGCATAAGTATTACAGTGGGTGAACAAATTACTGTCGAGCAATTGATAGAAAAGTGCATAGTTATGAGATTATCTGGGCATGATCATGTATATAGGCATCACGTCCGCGCCAAGTAGACCGAAAAGATTCTGCATCTACTACTATTACTCCACACATCGACCGCTATCCAGCATGCATCTAGAGTATTAAGTTCATAAGAACAGAGTAACGCATTAGGCAAGATGACATGATGTAGAGGGATAAACTCAAATAATATGATATAAACCCAATCTTTTTATCCTCGATGGCAACAATACATTACGTGCCTTGCTGCCCCTGCTGTCACTGGGAAAGGACACCGCAAGATTGAACCCAAAGCTAAGCACTTCTCCCATTGCAAGAAAGATCAATCTAGTAGGCCAAACCAAACTGATAATTCGAAGAGACTTGCAAAGATAACCAATCATACATAAAAGAATTCAGAGGAGATTCAAATATTTCTCATAGATAAACTTGATCATAAACCCACAATTCATCGAATCTCGACAAACACACCACAAAAAGAGTTACATCGAATAGATCTCCAAGAAGATTGAGGAGAACTTTGTATTGAGATTCAAAGAGAGAAGAAGCCATCTAGCTAATAACTATGGACCCGAAGGTCTGTGGTAAACTACTCACAACTCATCAGAGAGGCCTTGGAGATGATGTAGAAGCCCTCTGTGATCGATTCCCCCTCTGGCGGAGCACCGGAAAAGGCCCCAAGATGGGATCTCATGGGTATAAAAGGTTGCGGCGGTGGAAATAGGGTTTCGTGGTGCTCCTGGATGTTTTCGGGGTACGTAGATATATATAGGAGGAAGAAGTGGGTCGGTGGAGCCACGAGGGGCCCACGAGGGTGGGGGCGCGCCTTGCAACCTCGTGGACGCCTCGACTGCTTCTTGACGTCCACTCCAAGTCTCCTGGATTGCGTTTGTTCCAAAATGATCGCTCCCGAAGGTTTCATTCCGTTTGGACTCCGTTTGATATTCCTTTTCTTCGAAACACTGAAATAGGCAAAAAAAAAACGCAATTTGGGTTGGGCCTCCGGTTAGTAGGTTAGTCCCAAAAATGATATAAAAGTGTATAGTAAAGCCCATAAACATCCAAAACGGATAATATAATAGCATGGAGCGATCAAAAATTATAGATACATTGGAGACGTATCAGGGTGATAAAGAGTTCGTCGTAAAGAGTTGCGTCGATGCAAGCTTTTACACCGATCCAGATGACTCTAAGTCTCAATCTGGATACATATTGAAAGTGAGATGAACTAGGGTTTGAGAGGAGATGGTGTTGGAGAAAATGTTGATGGAGATTGACCCTCTCCCGATGAGAGGATCGATGGTGATGACGATGGCGACGATTTCCCCCTCCCAGAGGGATGTTTCCCCGGCAGAACAGCTCCGTCAAAGCCCTAGATTGGTTCCGCCCAGGTTCCGCCTCGAGACGGCGGCGCTTCGTCCCAAAAGCTTCCTTATGATTTTTTTCTAGGGCAAAAGACACCATATAGCAGAAGATGGGCATCGGGGGCCTACCAGGTGGCCCACAAGGCAGGGGCGCGCCCTCCACCCTTGTGGCTGGTGGGTGGCCCCCCTCTGGTGCTTTCTTCGCCCATAATATATTCCAAAACTGACTTTTGTGGAGTGAAAGTGCGTTATATCGACTAGAGGGGGGGTGAATAGGCGATTTTTATGAATTCTTCACTGAGGAATTTGCCGGTGAGGAAATTCCTAAATGAAGAACTACTAGCAGCGGAATAAGTACTCAGAAAGGAACATAACAGAACACAAGCATAGTCATCATGATGAAATGAAGACAAGCACAGAGTACAGAAAGCGTAAACACAGGATAACACAAGATCAAGACGAACAGACTGAAAAAATTGAACTGAGGAAATTGAGAAAGTCTTTAGTCAAAGTATTCAAACAGATATGAACAGGCACACAACAACATGCATGAGGAAATGAAAGAGTTGAGGAAATAGAACCAGTTAGCTCGGTGAAGACAATGATTTGGTAGACCAGTTTCAACTGTTGTCTCAGCTGTACATCTGGTTGGAGTGACTGAGTATTTAAACTCGAGGACACACAGTCCCGGACACACAGTCCTCACCGTATTCTCCTTGAGCTAAGGTCACACAGACCTCGCCCAATCACTCGTGGTAAGTCTTCAGGTGACTTCTGAACCTTCACAAACTCGGTCACTCGACGATCCACAATTCCTCTTAGATGCTCTAGACCTTGACGCCTAACCGTCTGGAAGAAGCACAGTCTTCAAAGGTAACAAGCATCGGATCCACGCAGGATCAATCTCTTCAGTGATGCTCAATCACTTTGGGGTTTTGTAGGTTTGGGTTTGGGATTTCGTCACTTCATGATTTTCGCTCAAAGTCCTCGGAGGATGGGATGCTCTCAATTGACAAGTGTCAGTTTCTCTCGGAGCAGCCAACCAGCTAGTGGTTGAGGGGGCGGCTATTTATAGCCTAGGGAGTAGCCCGACATGATAAGACATAAATGCCCTTGACTGATATGACCGTTAGGTGGGTAGATATTTTGGAACCGCTGGCGCATAGCACAGCAACGGTCGGAATTTTGACTATCAAAATCCTCAGGGCTATCATGTTCCTCACTGTGTAGGCAATTCACACTGGTGAATTCCTAACTCCTCAGTCAGAACAAATTCCTCAGAGACCAGAAGAACTTCATCTCTGTCACTGAAGAATATGACTGGACTGTATGAGATTTCCAATGGCTTCACTCGAAGGGATTGGTAGGTGTAGAATTTTGAGTTGAGAATCACATGGAAATTTTTCCTTAGTATTTCCTCGACCCCCTTTAACAGTACAGTGTTTCCTATGACTCAAGAAAGAGAAAATGAAACTATAAAAACAAGAGTCTTCACACCAATTTCTTCACTTTCAAAGTCTTTAGTAAGTCTTCAGAAATCCAAAGTCTTCAGTCGAAGAACTTCATTTTTAGGGGTCGACTTTCTCTGTAAATATCAAACTCCTCATAGACTTATATACCTGTGTACACTCACAAACGCATTAGTCCCTTAACCTATAAGTGGCACTAGATGCACTTACAATCTCCCTCTTTTGGTGATTATTGACAATATAGGTTAAGTTTTCAACGGGGATAAACATATGAAGTGTAAATACTGATATTGAGGAATTTGATTGCAAGATATAGAAGAACTCCCCCTAAAGATGTGCATAGTGAGGAATTTGCGTTTGAAGCAATGCACACTTGAAGAGTATAATCATGGAGATCTCCCCCTATATCTTGTAATTCATACACGCATTTGATATATAATATGAAGAATTTGAAATGCATGATGAAATATGGTGACTGATGTAATTCAGCATGTGTGCATTAACATTAATGAGGAATAAGCATGCAGAAGAACACAACAAAAGTATCAGGTCACCATAGAGTTTAAGATTACAACTCGATCCAGCAAAGTCATCAGAAGAACGAGAGTTGTAACTTAGCAAAAAACGCCCATATAAGATAGACCTGCTTGAAGACTAACTCAAATTTCTCCCCCTTTGTCATCGAATGACCAAAAGGGTTGAAATTGAGGACTAACGCCCCTGAAGAATATCAAGTAGATGGAGGAGCACCAGCCTTGTCAGGGTCTTGAGTCGATGTAGGGCCTGCTGCAGTGTCGTCCAAGTCTTCATGCTCATCTGTGGCGCGCGATGAAGAATATGAGCTGGTCACCAAAGAAGGAGCCTTGACCTTCTTGTATCTCTTCGAAGGAGGAGGAGACCAGTCAAAGTCTTCCTTGAAGCCCATTTGCTTCAGATCTTCTTCACCATATAGATGTGACAATATAGCCCAGGTGCGATCAAATACTTCATGGAGGTAGTAGTGGTTTTTCTTCACTGCATTATGTGTGGAAGTCATGCTGTGAAGAATAGAACCAAACTGACACTTAACCCATTTGTGGTTGCAATCCACCTTCTGGTGAAGACTTATCAGCAGTTCACGATCAGTCAGCACACGAAGAGCAGTAGCTTGAGGACTTGTCTTGGTAGCATTGTATCATGAGTGGCAGAGTCATCATTGGTGGAGTAAGATGCAGCTTTGCGGAACTGACAATCCAATGGACGAATGCCTTCATCGATCATAGCAGGTGCCTTGCCCTTTTCTTCAGCTGAAGAATATGTCCGTTTGAGGACTTCAATCGGAGGCAAGTAGCTGCCATGGTTGAGAGTGTCAGCCTTGTAGTTAAGTGAAGACCTTGTTCTGAGGAAGCTCATGATCCACGGCGCGTAAGGCTTCAGCTCAAATGGAGAAAGTGCAACATTCGCTAGAGTCCTCATGAAGAAATCATGATAGTTTATGGGAATGCCATGCATGATATTGAAAAGCATGTTCTTCATCATTCCGACAATTTCTTCATCGGATGAGTCATGGCCTTTGATGGGACTCATGGTCTTCGTCAGAATGCGATAGATTGTCCTCGGCACATAGAGCAATTCCTTCACGAGGAATTTGGTCCTTGGAGCTTGTCCTGGCTTCAGCGGCTTCATGAGTACTTGCATATAATGATCAGTGAGTTCAGGCTCATCATACAAACAATGAGCACCGTCAAGTGGAGGACTGATTGGCAGGGCACGAAGCAATTTAGTGGCTGGTGCCTTGTAATGCGTATTTTCAGTCATCCAGTCCAACACCCATGAGTTGACATCAGCAGCATCGCCTGTGATATGCAGAGTTGCGTAGAACTGAAGAATAAGCTCTTCATTCCAATCAACTATGTCAGTGACGAAATTGAGCAAGCCAGCGTCATGAATCATGCTGAGGACTTGAGAGAAGCACGGCATGGATTCCATGTCCACATGAGGAATATGCTCATGATCGAATACTTTGTCCTTGTTGTACAACACTGAGGAATAGAAGTTTGCCTGGCTGGCAGTCCAGAAACGCTTCCTTCTAAGACGAGCATTGTCATAAGGGTTGAAGTCAGTGAAGAACACGTGCTCACCGAAGAAATCATCAGCCTTGAATTTTTGCTTCTTTGAGAAAGGATCCTTGGGCTTGGGCTGAGGAGTATCAGTCAATTGCATTACTACCTCAGGGATCGCAATCTCAGGTTCCTTGGGCTGAGGAATTTTAGGCTCTTCAGCAGTTTCAGCCTGGGTTGCCAATTCTTTATTGACAATTTCTTCGTCCATTTGTTCTGATGAAGCAGCAGAAGGAGTTTCTTCATTGGATTCATCAGGAATCACATAGTCTTCACCAAGAGGAACAAGGTCCTTTGATGGCATAGATGAAACTGGAACGACATCAATTGGATTGTCAATTGAACTGATCAGAGTCTTCATCTTCTTCGTAGCTGAAGAATTTGATGAAGCTGATGCCTTCCTTTTCTTCACAGCTGCATGTTCTGCAGCTTTGGTCTTCTTCCCATCTGATGCAGATGGAAGGATTGGAGTTGGTGTAGGCGCAGGCGGTGCAGAGGACATAGGTTCATTTTCCTCAGGCGCAACTGATGCAGTTGCCTTGACTTGTTCACTTTCTTCAGGCACACCACTAGTGGATGCCCTGGCAATATCTTCAGCGGCTGGAATGGATTCATCATTCCTGGCACTCTCATTGTCTTCAGCAGCCTGATCGTCATCAGCGATGCTGGCATTTTCTTCAGTAGGCTGAGCAGATGCCTCAGCCTGAGTAACTTCAACGTGCACAGGTGGAGCAGCACTTGAAGTGAATTTCTTCGTCAGATTGACGAAACGCACCTTGGCGCCCTTCCAGTCAGCATAATAGCAATCAAATTCATCGCTCAGTTGCTTGATTTCAGCTTGCAAGGCAAGTAGCTAATCAGGGGTGAGAGTGAGGACATTGTCCTTGAGGTAGCGCTGTTTCTTGTACTGCGCTTTCTTCAGACTTCTGCCTTGTTCAAATTTCCATTTCTCTTCCTCAATGAAGGCAGTGAGGACATCGCTTTGACCAGGAGTGAGGTTTAACTCCGGCAAAGGCGTGTTGGGGTCCTTGTGCCATAAGTCAATGAAATCAAGGATCAGCTTGGGATCCAACATTAGTGGCACATTGCTGCCTTTGGCTCTAGCGGCCCTGGCTTGCCTGTTTCTGATGATTTCGGCAAGTTCTTCATCATTAGCCTCATCATCATTAGACGGTACATGGAAGGCTACCTGCTTCTTGTGAGGACTTGGGCGAGTGCCTCGTCCAGAAGTGGCCTTTTTCTTCAACAAAGATGGACCAGCTGAGGAATTTCAAGCAGCAGAGGAACTTGCAGATGCTCCTGAGGCAATAGAGAAGCCTTGAGTCCTTTGGCACGTGGCAAGGTGCACAGGTGTCGAAGATTTTGTCGGAGCAACTGAAGACTTTGTCGGAGGAGGAGGAGGAGCAGACTGAGGAATTGGCCGTGAGAGCTTTGAAGATGCTGGACGTGAGGGCATTGAAGGAGAAGCACTTGGCTTGTGAGCGAGCTTCTTAGGCATAGCCTTTTTGGGCTTACTACCAGAGGCCTCAGCAGTGTTAGCAGCAGCAGCAGAATCTTCATTGAATTTCCTCACTGCTTCTTTTGCTTGCTTGGCTAGTTTGGCCTGGCGCCTAGCCCATTCAGTAGGATAGTCCTCACCGCGCTTGAGGCTGGTGGGATCTGCCAATTGGCCTGGTGCCAATGGAGGTCTTGGGCATGGAGGGTTGAGTGCGAATTTCTTCATGTACTTGGGAGTAACATACCTGTACTCCCTCCATTCTCGTGCCCATCTCCTTTCAATCCTCTGTATGCGCACTTTGCGCTGATTCTTGTTCTCCTTACCAAACTTGGCTTCATCAGGTGTGCAATAGCCTGCGTAAATGTCCTCGGGGATCTCAAACGCAGTCATGACCTCAGGCTTCTTTCCTACCTTCCGTGGCTTCTTACTATCTGCCATTTTCTTTAGTTGAGGAATTTGAACAATTGAATTGTCTGAAGAAGTATGCAACTTTTCTTCGAGGAACGCTGCAAATGAGTTAAGTTGATTAGAACCTAGTGATTCAGCAGCAGACATTTGTACCTGTGAACAGAGTGTAGTTGCGAGGAATTTGGAGAGGTCATATGCGTTTTCAGAGGGTTTTTCAAAAAAGACAAGTTTGAGGAATTTGACCAGAAGCGTCTTGAGGAATTTCACTAAGCGTTATTTGTCTTAGGTTCCAGATGTTGGAAATATGCCCTAGAGGCAATAATAAAATGGTTATTATTGTATTTCCTTGTTCATGATAATTGTCTATTGTTCATGCTATAATTGTATTAACTGGAAACCGTAATACATGTGTGAATACATAGACCACAACATGTCCCTAGTGAGCCTCTAGTTGACTAGCTCGTTGATCAACAGATGGTCATGGTTTCCTGACCATGGACATTGGATGTCATTGATAACGGGATCACATCATTAGGAGAATGATGTGATGGACAAGACCCAATCCTAAGCATAGCACAAGATCGTGTAGTTCGTTTGCTAAAGCTTTTCTAATGTCAAGTATCACTTCCTTAGACCATGAGATTGTGTAACTCCTTGATACCGTAGGAGTGCTTTGGGTGTACCAAACATCACAACGTAACTGGGTGACTATAAAGTTGCACTACAGGTATCTCCGAAAGTGTCTGTTGGGTTGGCACGAATCGAGACTGGGATTTGTCACTCCGTATGACGGAGAGGTATCTCTGGGCCCACTCGGTAATGCATCATCATAATGAGCTCAATGTGACTAAGTAGTTAGTCACGGGATCATGCATTATGGAACGAGTAAAGTGACTTGCCAGTAACGAGATTGAACGAGGTATTGGGATACTGACGATCAAATCTCGGGCAAGTAACATACCGATTGACAAAGGGAATTGCATACGGGATTGCTTGAATCCTTGACATCGTGGTTCATCCGATGAGATCATCGTGGAACATGTGGGAGCCAACTGGGTATCCAGATCCCGCTGTTGGTTATTAACCGGAGAACGTCTCGGTCATGTCTGCACGGTTCCTGAACCCGTAGGGTCTACACACTTAAGGTTCGGTGATGCTAGAGTTGTTATGGGAAATAGCATGTGGTTAACGAAGGTTGTTCGGAGTCCCGGATGAGATCTTGGACATGACGAGGAGCTCTGGAATGGTCCGGAGGTGAAGATCGGTATATTGGACGAAGGGTATTGCAGTCCGGAATTGTTTCGGGGGTACCAGGTGATGACTAGCGTGTCCGAGAGGGGTTTCGGAGGCCCCGGCAAGCGTTTGGGGGCCTTATGGGCCAAGGGGAGAGGGCACATCAGCCCACTAAGGGGTTGAGCGCCCCTCCCACCCCATCTCGCGTAACCAGGAGAGATGGGGGCGCCACCCATAGGGCAACCTCCCCTCCCGGCTTGGGGGGCAAGTTTCCTAGGGGGTGGGGCGCCCAAACCCATCTAGGGTTTCCCCTGTGGCCGCCGCCCCTCCCCTAGGGAACCCTAGGGCGCCTCCCCCTCCTCCCTTCCCCCTATATATAGTGAGGGAGAGAGAGGGCAGCCGCACCCTTCCCCTGGCGCAGCCCTCTCCCTCCTCCAACACCTCCTCCTCTTCCGTGGTGCTTGTCGAAGCCCTGCCGGAGAACCATGAGCTCCATCACCACCATGTCGTCGTGTTGTCGGAGTTCTCCCTCAACTTCTCCTCTCCCCTTGCTGGATCAAGAAGGAGGAGACGTCCTCGGGCTGTACATGTGTTGAACGCGGAGGCACCGTTGTTCGGTGCTTAGATCGGAATCAACCGCGATCTAAATCGCTACGAGTATGACACCTTCATCCGCGTTCTTGTAATGCTTTCGCATAGCGATCTTCAAAGGTATGAAGATGCTCATCCTCTCCCTCTCTTGTTGCTAGAATCTCCATAGATTGATCTTGGTGTTGCGTAGAAAATTTTGAATTTCTGCTACGTTCCCCAACAGTGGCATCATGAGCTTGGTCTATTGCGTAGATTCTATGCACGAGTAGAACACAAGTTGTTGTGGGCGTTGATTTTGTTCAATATGCTTACCGTTACTAGTCCTATCTTGTTTCAACGGTATTGTGGGATGAAGCGGCCCAGACCGACCTTAGACGTACACTTACATGAGACAGGTTCCACCGACTGACATGCACTTGTTGCATAAGGTGGCTAGCGGGTGCCAGTCTCTCCCACTTTAGTCGGATCGGATTCAATGAAAAGGGTCCTTATGAAGGGTAGATAGCAATTGGCATATCACATTGTGGTTTTGGCGTAGGTAAGAAATGTACTTGCTAGAAACCTATAGCAGCCACGTAAAAACTTGCAACAACAAATTAGAGGACGTCTAACTTGTTTTTACAGCATATGCCGCGTGATGTGATATGGCCAAAAAGGATGTGATGAATGAAATATATGTGATGTATGAGATTGATCTTATTCTTGTAATAGGAATCACGACTTGCATGTCGATTAGTATGACAACCGGCAGGAGCCATAGGAGTTGTCTTTATTTATTGTATGACCTGCGTGTCACTGAATAACGCCATGTAATTACTTTACTTCATTGCTAAACCGTTAGCCATAGTAGTAGAAGTAATAGTTGGCGAGACAACTTCATGGAGACACGATGATGGAGATCATGATGATGGAGATCATGGTGTAATGCCGGTGACGATGATGATCATGGAGCCCCGAAGATGGAGATCAAAAGGAGCAAAATGATATTGGCCATATCATGTCACTATTTTGATTGCATGTGATGTTTATCATGTTTATGCATCTTATTTGCTTAGAACGACGGTAGCTTAAATAAGATGATCCCTCGCAATAATTTCAAGAAAGTGTTCCCCCTAACTGTGCACCGTTGCGAAAGATCGTTGCTTCAAAGCACCACGTGATGATCGGGTGTGATAGATTCTAACGTTCACATACAACGAGTGTAAGCCAGATTTACACATGCGAAACACTTAGGTTGACTTGACGAGCCTAGCATGTACAGACATGGCCTCAGAACACAAGAGACCGAAAGGTCGAACATGAGTCGTATAGTAGATACGATCAACATGAAGATGTTCACCGATGATGACTAGTCCGTCTCACGTGATGATCGGACACGGCCTAGTTGACTCGGATCATGTATCACTTAGATGACTAGAGGGATGTCTATCTGAGTGGGAGTTCATCAAATAATGTGATTAGATGAACTTAATTATCATGAACATAGTCAAAAAGGTCTTTACAAATTATGTCGTAAGCTTACGCTTTAGTTCTACTGTTTTAAGATATGTTCCTAGAGAAAATTTAGTTGAAAGTTGACAGTAGCAATTATGCGGACTGGGTCCGTATACTGAGGATTGTCCTCATTACTGCACAGAAGGCTTATGTCCTTAATGCACTGCTCGGTGTGCTGAACCTCGAACGTTGTCTGTGGATGTTGCGAACATCTGACATACATGTTTTGATGACTACATGATAGTTCAGTAATGTTAAACGATTTAGAATTGTGGCGCCGAAGATGTTTTTTTGAAACATCGCAGAACATATGAGATGTTCCAAGGGATGAAATTGGGATTTCAGGCTCGTGCCCACGTCAAGAGGTAGGAGACCTCCGACGAGTTTCTTAGCCTACAAACTAAGGGAGAAAAGCTCAATCGTTGAGCTTGTACTCAGATTGTCTGGGTACAACAATCACTTGAATCGAGTGGGAGTTAATCTTCCAGATAAGATAGTGATGTTTCTCCAAAGTCATTGCCACCAAGCTACTAGAGCTTCGTGATGAACTATAACATATCAGGGATAGATATGATGATCCTTGAAATATTCGCGATGTTTGGCACCGCGAAAGTAGAAATCAAGAAGGAGCATCAATTGTTGATGGTTAGTGAAACCACTAGTTTCAAGAAGGGCAAGGGCAAGAAGGGATACTTCATGAAATGGCAAATCAGCTGCTGCTCTAGTGAAGAAACCCAAGGTTGAACCCAAACCCGAGACTAAGTGCTTCTGTAATAAGGGGAATGGTCACTGGAGCAGAACTACCCTAGATACTTGGTAGATAAGAAGGCAGGCAAGGTCGACAAAAGTATATTGGATATACATTATATTAATGTGTACTCTACTAGTACTCCTAGTAGCGCCATGGTAATGGATACCGGTTTGGTTGCTAAGTGTTAGTAACTCGAAATAAAAGGCTACGGAATAAACGGAGACTAGCTAAAGGCGAGGTGACGATATGTGTTAAAGTATTTCCAAGGTTGATGTGATCAAACATCGCACGCTCCCTCTACCATCGGGATCGGTGTTAAACCTAAATAATTGTTATTTGGTGTTTGCGTTGAGCATAGACATGATTAGATTATGTCTATCGCAATACGGTTATTCATTTAAGGAGAATAATGGTTACTCTGTTTATTTGAATAATACCTTCAATGGTCTTGCACCTAAAATGAATGGTTTATTGAATCTCGATCGTAGTGATACACATGTTCATGCCAAAACATATAAGATAGTAATGATAGTACCACCTACTTGTGGCACTGCCATGTAAGTCATATTGGTATAAAATGCATGAAGAAGCTCCATGTTGATGGATCTTTGGACTTGATGACCCACAAGTATAGGGGATCTATCGTAGTCCTTTCGATAAGTAAGAGTGTTGAACCCAACGAGGAGCAGAAGGAAATGATAAGCGGTTTTCAACAAGGTATTCTCTGCAAGTACTGAAATAAGTGGTAATAGATAGTTTTGTGATAAGATAAATTGTAACGAGCAACTAGTAACAAAAGTAAATAAAGTGCAGCAAGGTGGCCCAATCCTTTTTGTAGCAAAGGACAAGCCTGGACGAACTCTTATAATAGGAAAAGCGCTCCCGAGGACACATGGGAATATCGTCAAGCTAGTTTTCATCACGCTCATATGATTCGCGTTCGGTACTTTGATAATTTGATATGTGGGTGGACCAGTGCTTGGGTGCTGTTCGTACTTGAACAAGCATCCCACTTATGATTAACCTCTATTGCAAGCATCCGCAACTACAACAAAAGTATTAAGGTAAACCTAACCATAGCATGAAACATATGGATCCAAATCAGCCCCTTACGAAGCAACACATAAACTAGGGTTTAAGCTTCTGTCACTCTAGCAACCCATCATCTATTTATTACTTCCCAATGCCTTCCTCTAGGCCCAAATAATGGTGAAGTGTTATGTAGTCGACGTTCACATAACACCACTAGAGGCTAGACAACATACATCTTATCAAAATATCGAACGAATACCAAATTCACATGATTACTAATAGCAAGACTTCTCCCTTGTCCTCAGGAACAAACGTAACTACTCACAAAGCATATTCATGTTCATAGTCGGAGGGGTAATAATGTGCATAAAGGATCTGAACATATGATCTTCCACCAAGTAAACCAACTAGCATCAACTACAAGGAGTAATCAACACTACTAGCAACCTACTAGCACCAATCCCGGACTTGGAGACAAGAATTGGATACAAGAGATGAACTAGGGTTTGGAGATGAGATGGTGCTAGTGAAGATGTTGATGGAGATTGCCCTCTCCCAATGAGAGGAGCGTTGGTGATGACGATGGTGATGGTTTCCCCCTCCCGGAGGGAAGTGTCCCCGGCAGAACAGCTCTGCCGGAGCCCTAGATTGGTTTCGCCAAGGTTCCGCCTCGTGGCGGCGGAGTCTCGCCCCGAAAGGTTCTCTGCTATTTTTTCTCATCGAAAGACTTCATATTGGAGAAGACGGGCATCAGAGAGCCACCAGGGGGCCCACGAGGTAGGGGGCGCGCCCAGGGGGGGCGCGCCCCCCACCCTCGTGAGCAGGGTGTGGGCCCCCTGGCCTTCATCTTTGGCGACGATTTTTCTTTATTTATTTTAAGGTATTCCGTGGAGTTTCAGGACTTTTGGAGTTGCGCAGAATAGTCCTCTAATATTTGCTCCTTTTCCAGCCCAGAATTCCAGCTGCCGACATTCTCCCTCTTCATGTAAACCTTGTAAAATAAGAGAGAATAGCCATAAGTATTGTGACATAACGTGAAATAACAGCCCATAATGCAATAAATATTGACATAAAAGCATGATGCAAAATGGACATATCAACTCCCCCAAGCTTAGACCTCGCTTGTCCTCAAGCGAAAAGACGATAACAATAAATATGTCCTCATGTTTAGATGTAGAGGTGTCGATAAAAACAAAATACGGACATGAAGGCATCATGATTATTTCATAACAGCAACATAAATAGATTTTGTCATATGATTACTCATGTTCAAGTGATGATCTTTTCACAAAGCCAAAGTATGAGTCAGAAACCTTATTGGGCACCAGCAAATTATACCCTCAGTCATTGAAGCAATTGCAATTTATCATAACATTGGAAAGAGTCTATGTCAGAGCTTTAAAAGCAAGTCCACATACTCAACTATCACTTAGTCCTTCATAATTGCTAACACTCACGCAATACTTGTGGTTACGGAGTTTTAATCGGACACAGAGAAAGATAGGGGTTTATAGCTTTGCCCCACAACCTTTTACCTCAAGGGTAATGTCAACAATAATAATTCATGCTCCCCCACATCCAATTAGATATAAATATCATGTTCTTTCCAACATGCTGAGCTTGCCAAAGGATAAAATGAAAAAGGAAAGGTGAATATCACCGTGACTCTTGCATAAGGTAGAGGATAATAATAAAAGATAGGCCCTTCGAGAGGGAAGCAGAGGTTGTCATGCGCGTTTAGGGTTGATACACAAAATCTTAATGCAAAAGAACATCACTTTATATTGCCCCTTGTGTGTGAACCTTTATTATGCAGTCCGTCGCTTTTATTGCGTCCACAACAAGTTCATACAAAGCTTATTTCTCTACACTAATAAGTCATGCATATTTCAAGAGCAATTTTTATTGCTTGCACCGATGACAACTTACTTGAAGGATTTTACTCAATCCATAGGTAGATATGGTGGACTCTCATGGCAAAACTGGTTTTAAGGGTATTTGGAAGCACAAGTAGTATTTCTACTTGGTGCTAAGAATTTGGCTAGCATGAGGGGGAAAGGCAATCTCAACACGTTAGAGGATCCATGACAACATACTTTATCTCAGATGTAAGAAAACACAACTCATTATGTTGTCTTCCTTGTCCAACCTCAACTCTTTAGCATGTCATATTTTAATGAGTGCTCCCAATCATAAAAGATGTCAATGATAATATATCTATATGTGAAACCTCTCTTTCCTTATTACTTCCTATTAATTGCAACGATGACCAAAACTATATTTGCCAACTCCCAACAACTTTTAATCATCATACTCTTTCTATGTAAAGTCATTACCTTCACTAAGATCAATATGAACTCTTTGATTCTTTTTATTCTTTTTCTTCTAATCACCCAAGATCATGGCAAAATACTCAAGCCCTTGACTCAACACTAATCTTTATTATATAGCTCAGGGACTCGATTACAAAGAAGGATCATAAAGTAAAACTTAAAACTAGATCATGCCATGATTTTATTCTACTAAATCAAGATACTACTAATAGGATCGAACTAAGAAAAACGGTAAAGATAGGAGTTGTGATGGCGATATGATACCAGGGCACCTCCCCCAAGCTTGGCAGTTGCCAAGGGGAGTGCCCATACCCATGTAATTATTTCTCCTTCTTTGTTGTTTGCGTAATATTCTTGGCGATGATTCCCCTCAGAATACGGTTCTCCTCCTTGAGCTTATTGACTTACTGCTTGAGGTCCATTATTTCCTTGCGAAGCTTTCCTGTAACGGCTAAAGCTCCTTGCACCCAAGGGTGTTGCATAGCTGCGGGAGAACCAGAGACACTCCTCCTCATATTTTCATAAGAAAGAAATTTAACATTTGAAGGGATAACCGAGTTTGGAATAGCTGAGCTCTGTAGCTCCCCCATCGTAAGCCCAGCTCGGAGGCGAGAGGTGACTTCTTGATCCTCCATGGCATCTACTCTCATCAGGTTAGCCTCCATCTCTTCCTCCGTTGCTGGCCCAAGGTGGTCAGCGTCGCTGTTTGCCCTTGGTTCTGGTGCTGGGTTGGATACCCGGCTCTCCCTGACTGACTCCTGAGAAGACATCTTGCTCTAATCTGCAGCAGCAACAGCTCGAAATCAAAAACAGAGGATAATTGCGTGATACTAGAGTCAAAACCTTCAGGAGTTTATATAATGAATTTTTATCGACCAAAATACGTATCGTGCAAGGAAACGGAGTCCGGAGGGCACACGAGGTGCTCACGAGGTAGGGGGCGCGCCCTCCACCCTCGTGGAGGCCTCGTGTCCTCCCCGGACTGCTACTTATTTTTCTATTTTTCTAAATATTCCAAAACAGAGAAATATTGCCTTAAAAATTGTTTTGGAGTCGGTTTACTTACCGTAACACATACCTATTCCTTCTTGGAGTCTGAAACATGCTAGAAAGTGTCCTTTATGTATTCCTCCGTGGTTACTGTTTAAATAATATTAATTTTAACATTTATGGGATTACCTGAAATATAGTGTTTAATACTTTGACCGTTTACCACCTTCGGATTTGTGCCTGTGAAGTTGTTGATTTTTATGGCACCGGAATGATAGACCTCCTCAATAACGTAGGGACCTTCCCATTTGGAGAGAAGTTTTCCTGCAAAAAATATTAAACGAGAGTTGTATAGCAATACATAATCACCTACATTAAACTCACGCTTTTGTATCCTTTTGTCATGCCATCTTTTGACTTTTTCTTTAAACAACTTGGCATTTTCATAAGCTTGGGTTCTCCATTCATCAAGTGAGCTAATATCAAATAACCTCTTCTCACCGGCAAGTTTGAAATCATAGTTGAGCTCTTTAATAGCCCAATATGCCTTATGTTCCAGTTCGAGAGGTAAGTGACAAGCTTTTCCATAAACCATTTTATACAGAGACATACCCATAGGATTTTTGTATGCAGTTCTATAGGCCCATAATGCATCATTCAGTTTCTTGGACCAATTCTTTCTAGACCTATTGACAGCCTTTTGCAAAATTAATTTGAGCTCTCTATTGCTCAATTCTACTTGACCACTAGACTGAGGGTGATATGGAGGTGCAATTATATGATTAACGTCGTATTTAGCAAGCATCTTATGGAAAGCAACATGAATAAAGTGTGAACCACCATCAGTCATTAAATATCTAGGGACTCCAAACCTCGGAAAAATAACTTCCTTAAGCATTTTAATAGAAGTGTTATGATCAGCACTACTAGTTGGAATAGCTTCTACCCACTTAGTAACGTAATCAACAACAACTAAAATATGTGTATATCTGCAAGCATCCGCAACTACAACAAAAGTATTAAGGTAAACCTAACCATAGCATGAAACATATGGATCCAAATCAGCCCCTTACGAAGCAACGCATAAACTAGGGTTTAAGCTTCTGTCACTCTAGCAACCCATCATCTACTTATTACTTCCCAATGCCTTCCTCTAGGCCCAAATAATGGTGAAGTGTTATGTAGTCGACGTTCACATAACACCACTAGAGGTTAGACAACATACATCTTATCAAAATATCGAACGAATACCAAATTCACATGACTACTAATAGCAAGAATTCTCCCTTGTCCTCAGGAACAAACGTAACTACTCACAAAGCATATTCATGTTCATAATCAGAGGGGTAATATTTGTGCATAAAGTCTCTGAACATATGATCTTCCACCAAATAAACCAACTAGCATCAACTACAAGGAGTAATCAACACTACTAGCAACCTACTAGCACCAATCCCGGACTTGGAGACAAGAATTGGATACAAGAGATGAACTAGGGTTTGGAGATGAGATGGTGCTGGTGAAGATGTTGATGGAGATTGCCCTCTCCCGATGAGAGGAGCGTTGGTGATGACGATGGTGATGATTTCCCCCTCCCGGAGGGAAGTGTCCCCGGCAGAACAACTCTGTTGGAGCCCTAGATTGGTTCCGCCAAGGTTCCGCCTCGTGGCGGCGGAGTCTCGTCCCCAAAGGTTCTCTCCTATTTTTTTCTCATCGTAATACTTCATATGGGAGAAGATGGACGTCGAAGAGCCACCAGGGGGCCCACGAGGTAGGGGGGCGTGCCCAGGGGGGCGCCCCCCACCCTCGTGAGCAGGGTGTGGGCCCCCTGGCCTTCATCTTTGGCGAAGATTTTTCTTTATTTATTCTAAGGTATTCCGTGGAGTTTCAGGACTTTTGGAGTTGCGCAGAATAGTCCTTCAATATTTGCTCCTTTTCCAGCTCAGAATTCCAGCTGCCGGCATTCTCCCTCTTCATGTAAACCTTATAAAATAAGAGAGAATAGCCATAAGTATTGTGACATAACGTGAAATAACAACCCATAATGCAATAAATATCAACATAAAAGCATGATGCAAAATGGACGTATCAATATCGATTAGAGGCAGGAAAAGGTCCCATATAATCAAAGCCCCATACATCAAACGGTTCAATAACAAGTGAATAATTCATAGGCATTTCTTGACGTCTACTAATATTACCAATTCTTTGACATTCATCGCAAGACAAAACAAACTTACGGGCATCCTTGAAGAGAGTAGGCCAATAAAAACCGGATTGCAATACCTTATGCGCAGTTCTATCTCCAGCGTGGTGTCCTCCATAAGCTTCGGAGTGACACTTGCATAGGATCTGTTCCTGTTCATGCTCAGGTACACAACGTCTAATAACACCATCTACTCCTTCTTTGTAAAGATGTGGGTCATCCCAAAAGTAATGTCGCAAGTCATAGAAAAACTTTTTCTTTTGTTGGTATGTGAAGCTAGGCGGTATAAATTTAGCAACAATATAATTAGCATAATCAGCATACCATGGAGTGCTACGAGAAGTGCTTATGACATTTAATTGTTCATCAGGAAAGCTATCATCAATAGGTAGTGGGTCATCAAGAATATTCTCTAACCTAGACAAGCTGTCTGCAACGGGGTTCTCAGCTCCCTTTCTATCAACAATATGTAAATCAAATTCTTGCAGCAGGAGAACCCATCTAATAAGTCTAGGTTTTGCGTCTTTCTTTTCCATAAGATATTTAATAGCAGCATGATCTATGTGAATAGTAACTTTAGAATCAACAATATAGGGTCTGAATTTATCACAAGCAAACACGACTGCTAAAAGTTCCTTTTCGGTAGTATCATAATTTCTTTGAGCACTATCTAGAGTCTTACTGGCATAATGGATAACATTTAATTTCTCATCAACTCTTTTCCCTAGAACAACACCTACAGCATAATCACTAGCATCACACATAATTTCAAAGGGTAAATTCCAATCAGGTGGTTGAACAACAGGTGCAGAGACTAATGCTTTCTTAAGTATTTCAAATGCTTCTACACAATCATCATCAAAGACAAATGGTACATATTTTTGTAATAAATTAGTCAGAGGCCGAGAGATTTTTGAGAAGTCCTTAATGAACCTCCTATAAAATCTGGCGTGACCAAGGAAACTTCTTATACCTTTGATGTCCTTGGGACATGGCATCTTTTCAATAGCATCAACCTTGGCTTTATCAACTTCAATACCTCTTTCAGAAACTTTGTGCCCCAAGACAATACCTTCATTAACCATAAAGTGGCACTTTTCCCAATTCAAGACAAGATTAGTTTCTTCACATCTCTGCAAAACTCGAGCAAGATTGCTCAAGCAGTCATCAAAAGAGGAGCCATAGACGGAAAAATCGTCCATGAAAACCTCACAAATTTTCTCGCAAAAGTCAGAGAATATAGCCATCATGCATCTTTGAAAGGTAGCATGTGCAATACATAAACCGAAAGGCATACGTCTATAAGCAAAAGTACCAAAAGGGCATGTAAAAGTAGTCTTTGATTGATCTTTAGCCGACACAGGTATTTGAGAAAAACCAGAATAACCATCTAGAAAGCAATAGTGTGTATGTCTGCATAAGCTTTCTAGCATTTGATCAATAAAAGGTAAGGGGTAATGATCTTTCTTAGTAGCCTTATTTAATTTGCGGAAATCAATTACCATCCTATAACCAGTGATGATTCTTTGCGGAATCAATTCATCTTTATCATTAGGGACAACAGTATACCTCCCTTCTTAGGGACACAATGGACAGGACTTACCCACTGACTATCAGCAACGGGATAAATTATACCTGCCTCCAGAAGCTTGAGTATTTCCTTTCTTACCACTTCTTTCATCTTAGGATTCAAACATCGTTGAGGATCACAAACTAGTTTGGCATCAGCTTCCAAATTTATTTTATGTTGACATAGAGTGGGACTGATGCCCTTAAGATCATCCAGAGTATATCCAATAGCAGCACGGTGCTTCTTCAGAGTTTTCAATAATCTTTCTTCTTCATGCTCTGAAAGGTTAGCACTAATAATGATAGGATATATTTTCTTTTCATCAAGATAAGCATATTTAAGATTATCAGGCAACGGTTTAAGCTCAAACACGAGATCACCCTTGGGTGGAGGAGGATCCCCTAGGATTTCAACATGCAAATTGTGTTGCAGAATAGGTTCCTGTTTAAAGAATACTTCATCTATTTCCCTTCTTTCATTCAAGAACATATCATTTTCATGGTCTGGCAAATAGTGTTCTAAAGGATCACTAGGAGGTACATCAATAGAAGCAAGACCAATAATTTCATGCTTACTAGGCAATTCTTCCTCACGATGTTGTTTACTAAATTTAGATAAATTAAACTCATGAACCATATCATCCAAACCAACAGTAACAACATTCTTTTTGCAGTCTATCGTAGCATTAATAGTATTCAAGAAGGGTCTACCAAATATAATGGGACAAAAGCTATCTTGTGGAGAACCAAGAACAAGAAAATCAGCGGGATATTTGGTTTTCCCACACAAGACTTCAACATCTCTAACAATTCCCACTGGTGAAATAGTATCTCTATTGGCAAGTTTAATTGTGACATCAATTTCTTCTAACACAGGCAATGCAATGTCATGCATAATTTCTTTGTATAAGTCAATGGGTATAACACTAGCACTAGCACCCATATCACATAAGCCATGATAACAATGATCTCCTATTTTAACAGAAATAACGGGCACGCCTACCACAGGTCTATGTTTATCTCTATCACAGGGTTTAGCAATTCTAGCAGTTTCACCAGAGAATTGAATAACATGCCCATCAATATTATCAGACAAGAGATCTTTAAGAATAGCAATATTAGGTTCTACTTTGACTTGGTCAGGAGGTGTATAAGTCCTAGTATTGCTTTTACGAACAACAGTTGAAGCTTTAGCATGATCCTTCATTCTAACAGGAAAAGGTGGTTTCTCAACATAAGAAGTGGGAACAATAGGATCATTATACGTGACAGTCTTTTCTTCAACTTTAACAGGTCAACTACTTTTACTTCTATGGGAGGATGATATTTAAACCACTTCTCCTTGGGGAGATCAACATAAGTAGCAAAAGTTTCACAGAAAGAAGCTACTATCTCAGAGTCAAGTCCATATTTAGTGCTAAAATTTCGGAAAATATTGGTATCCATAAAAGATTTAACACAATCAAACTTAGGTATCATACCTGACTCCTTACCTTCGTCAAGGTCCCAATCTTTAGAGTTGCGTTTAATTCTATCCAATAAATTCCATCTAAAATCAATAGGCTTCATCATAAAAGAGCAAGCACAACAATTATCGAGCATGGTGTGATTGTTACCAGAAAGCCGAGCATAAAAACTTTGCATAATTACTTCTTTTGCGAGCTCATGATTTGGGCATGAATATAACATTGATTTAAGCCTCCCCCAAGCTTGAGCGATGCTTTCTCCTTCGTGAGGCCAAAAATTATATATATAATTGCGATCACGATGAACAAGATGCATAGGGTAATACTTTTGATGAAATTCCAATTTCAATCTTTTATAGTTCCATGATCTCATATCATCACATAGCCTATACCATGTCAATGCGTCTCCCTCCAAAGATAAAAGGAAAGCCTTCTTCTTAACAACATCATCGGGTATACCTGCAAGCTTAAATAGTCCACAAATATCATCCACATAGCATAGATGTTCGTCAGGATGCTTTGTTCCATCTCCTGCAAAAGTGTTAGCTAGCAATTTTTCCATCATACCCGAAGGAATCTGAAAAGGAGTTTCATTTTCAGTAGGTTCAATAGGTTCAGTAGGTTGAGGAGCAACTCTTGGCTCAACTGGACGGGGTGAAGATACCCCGAACAAGCCCCTCAGACAATTACTTTCCATAGTAACAAGTGACAGAAAATTTCAGCACACTAAATAAATTTTTCCTTACCAAATTCCACCTACCAAAGGCGCTTCACTCCCTGGCAACGGCGCCAGAAAAGAGTCTTGATGACCCACAAGTATAGGGGATCTATCATAGTCCTTTCGATAAGTAAGAGTGTCGAACCCAACAAGGAGCAGAAGGAAAATATAAGCGGTTTTCAGCAAGGTATTCTCTGCAAGTACTGAAATAAGTGGTAATAGATAGTTTTGTGATAAGATAAATTGTAACGAGCAACAAGTAACAAAAGTAAATAAAGTGCAGCAAGGTGGCCCAATCCTTTTTGTAGCAAAGGACAAGCCTGGACGAACTCTTATAATAGGAAAAGCGCTCCCAAGGACACATGGGAATATCGTCAAGCTAGTTTTCATCACGCTCATATGATTCGCGTTCAGTACTTTGATAATTTGATATGTGGGTGGACCGGTGCTTGGGTGCTGTTCTTACTTGAACAAGCATCCCACTTATGATTAACCTCTATTGAAGCATCCGCAACTACAACAAAAGTATTAAGGTAAACCTAACCATAGCATGAAACATATGGATCCAAATCAGCCCCTTACGAGAAAACTAGGGTTTAAGCTTCTGTCACTCTAGCAACCCATCATCTACTTATTACTTCCCAATGCCTTCCTCTAGGCCCAAATAATGGTGAAGTGTTATGTAGTCGACGTTCACATAACACCACTAGAGGCTAGACAACATACATCTTATCAAAATATGGAACGAATACCAAATTCACTTGACTACTAATAGCAAGACTTCTCCCTTGTCCTCAGGAACAAACGTAACTACTCACAAAGCATATTCATGTTCATAATCAAAGGGGTAATAATGTGCATAAAGGATCTGAACATATGATCTTCCACCAAGTAAACCAACTAGCATCAACTACAAGGAGTAATCAACACTACTAGCAACCTACTAGCACCAATCCCGGACTTGGAGACAAGAATTGGATATAAGAGATGAACTAGGGTTTGGAGATGAGATGGTGCTGGTGAAGATGTTGATGGAGATTGCCCTCTCCCGATGAGAGGAGCGTTGGTGATGACGATGGTGATGGTTTCCCCCTCCCGGAGGGAAGTGTCCCCGGCAGAACAGCTCTACTGTAGCCCTAGATTGGTTCCACCTCGTGGCGGCGGAGTCTCGTCCGAAAGGTTCTCTGCTATTTTTTTTCTCATCGAAAGACTTCATATAGGAGAAGACGGGCATCGGAGAGCCACCAGGGGGCCCACGAGGTAGGGGGCGCGCCCAGGGGGGCGCGCCCCCCACCCTCGTGAGCAGGGTGTGGCCCCCCTGGCCTTCATCTTTGGCGACAATTTTTCTTTATTTATTTTAAGGTATTCCGTGGAGTTTTAGGACTTTTGGAGTTGCGTAGAATAGTCCTCCAATATTTTCTCCTTTTCCAGCCCAGAATTCCAGCTGCCGGCATTCTCCCTCTTCATGTAAACCTTGTAAAATAAGAGAGAATAGCCATAAGTATTGTGACATAATGTGAAATAACAGCCCATAATGCAATAAATATTGACATAAAAGCATGATGCAAAATGGACGTATCAGGACTCACTCGTTTTTGAAAAGATTTAGACATGTGAACCATGTCTATTGGTATATACGCATGAAGAAACTCCATGCAGATGGACCGTTTGGACTCACTTGATTTTGAATCTCTTGAGACATGCAAATCATACCACATGGGCAAGATGACTAAAAGCCTCGTTTTCAGTAAAATGGAACAAGAAAGCAACTTGTTGGAAGTAATACATTTTGATGTGTGCAGTCCAATGAGTGCCGAGGCACGTAGTGGATATCGTTATGTTCTTACTTCACAGATGATTTGAGTAGATACTGAGTATATTTACTTGATGAAACACAAGTCTGAATTATTGAATGGTTCAAGTAATTTCAGAGTGAAGTTGAAGATCGTCGTGACAAGAGGATAAAATGTCTATGATATGATCATAGAGATGAATATCTGAGTTGCGATTTTGGTACACAATTGAGACATTGTGGAAATTGTTTCACAACTAACACCGCCTGGAACACCATAGTGTGATGGTGTGTCCGAACATCATAGATGCACCCTATTGGATATGGGGCATACCTTGATGTCTCTTATCGAATTACCACTATCGTTCATGGGTTAGGCATTAGAGACAACCGCATTCACTTTAAATAGGGCACCACGTAATTCCGTTGAGATGACACAGTATGAACTATGGTTTAGAGAAACCTAAGCTGTTGTTTCTTGAAAGTTTGGGGCTGCGACTCTTATGTGAAAAAGTTTCATCCTGATAAGCTTGAACCCAAAGCGGATAAATACATCTTCATAGGACACCCAAAACAGTTGGGTATACCTCCTATTTCAGATCCGGAAGCAAAAGTGATTGTTTCTAGAAACGGGTCCTTTCTCGAGGAAAGGTTTCTCTTGAAAGAATTGAGTGGGAGGATGGTGGAGACTTGATGAGGTTGTTGAACCATCACTTCAACTAGTGTGTAGCAGGGCACAGGAAGTTGTTCCTGTGGCACCTACACCAATTGAAGTAGAAGCTTATGATAGTGATCATGAAACTTCGGATCAAGTCACTACCAAACCTCGTAGGTCGACAAGGATGCATACTACTTCAGAGTGGTATGTAATCCTGTCTTGGAGGTCATGTTGCTAGACAACAATGAACCTACGAGCTATGGAGAAGCGATGGTGGGCCCGGATTCCGATGAATGGCTCGAGGCCATAAAATCCGAGAGAGGATCCATGTATGAAAACAAAGTGTAGACTTTGGCAGAATTACTCGATGGTCGTAAGGCTGTTGAGTACAGATGGATTTTAAAAGGAAGACGGCCAATGATGGTAAGTGTCAGGATTAAGAAAGCTCGACTTGTCGTTAAGATGTTTTCTGACAAGTTCAAGGAGTTGACTGCGATGAGACTTTCTCACTCGTAGCGATGCTAAAGAGTCTGTTGGAATTATATTAGCAGTTACTGCATGATTTATGAAATCTTGCAGATAGGATGTCTAAAACGTTGTTTCCTCGATGATATTCTTGAGGAAAGGTTGTATGTGATACAACCAAAAGGTTTTGTCAATCCTAAAAGATGCTAACAAGTGTGCAAAGCTCCAGCAATCCCTCTAAGGACTGGAGTAAGCAACTCGGAGTTGGAATATACGCTTTGATGAGATAATCAAAGATTTTGGGTTTATACAAAGTTTATGAGAAACTTGTATTTCCGAAGAAATGAGTGGGAGCACTATAGAATTTCTGATGAGTATATGTTATTAACATATTGTTGATCAGAAATGATGTAGAATTTCTGGACAACATATAGGGTTATTTGAAAAGTGTTTTTCAATGGAAAACCTGGATTAAGCTACTTGAACATTGAGCATCAAGATCTATAAGGATAGATCAAAAACACTTAATAGTACTTTCAAATAAATACATACCGTGACAAGATTTTGAAGGAGTTCAAAATAGATCGAAGAAGGAGTTCTTGGTTGTGTTATCAGGTGTGAATATTGAGTAAGACTCAAGACATGACCACGGCAGAAGAGAGAGAAAGGACGAAGGTCGTCCCCTATGCTTCAGACGTAGGCTCTATAGTATGCTATGCTGTGTACCGCACCTTAAGTGTGCCTTGCCATGAGTCAGTCAAGGGGTACAAGAGTGATCCAGGAATAGATCACAGGACAACGGTCAAACTTATCCGTAGTAACTAGTGGACTAAGGAATTTTCTCGGTTATGGATGTGGTAAAAGAGTTCGTCGTAAAGGGTTACGCCGATGCAAACTTTGACACTAATCCGGATTATTCTGAGTAGTAAACCAGATTCGTATAGTAGAACAGTTATTTGGAATAGCTCCAAATAGAGCGTGGTAGCTGCATCTAGGAGAAGACATAGAGATTTGTAAAGCACACACGGATCTGAAAGATTCAGACCCGTTGACTAATAACCTCTCTCACAAGCGAGATATGATCAAACCCCATGGGTGTTGAATTCATTACAATCACATAGTGATGTGAACTAGATTATTGACTCTAGTGCAAGTGGGAGACTGTTGGAAATATGCCCTAGAGGCAATAATAAAATGGTTATTATTGTATTTCCTTGTTCATGATAATTGTCTATTGTTCATGCTATAATTGTATTAACTGGAAACCGTAATACATGTGTGAATACATAGACCACAACATGTCCCTAGTGAGCCTCTAGTTGACTAGCTCGTTGATCAACAGATGGTCATGGTTTCTTGACCATGGACATTGGATGTCATTGATAACGGGATCACATCATTAGGAGAATGATGTGATGGACAAGACACAATCCTAAGCATAACACAAGATCGTGTAGTTCGTTTGCTAAAGCTTTTCTAATGTCAAGTATCATTTCCTTAGACCATGAGATTGTGTAACTCCCTGATACCGTAGGAGTGCTTTGGGTGTACCAAAGGTCACAACGTAACTGGGTGACTATAAAGGTGCACTACAGGTATCTCCGAAAGTGTCTGTTGGGTTGGCACGAATCGAGACTGGGATTTGTCACTCTGCATGATGGAGTGGTATCTCTGGGCCCACTCGGTAATGCATCATCATAATGAGCTCAATGTGACTAAGTAGTTCGTCACGGGGTCATGCATTATGGAACGAGTAAAGTGACTTGCCGGTAACGAGATTGAATGAGGTATTGGGATACCGACGATCGAATCTCGGGCAAGTAACATACCGATTGACAAAGGGAATTGCATACGGGATTGCTTGAATCCTTGACATCGTGGTTCATCTGATGAGATCATCGTGGAACATGTGGGAGCCAACATGGGTATCCAGATCCCGCTGTTGGTAATTGACCGGAGAACGTCTCGGTCATGTCTGCATGGTTCTCGAACCCGTAGGGTCTACACACTTAAGGTTCGGTGACGCTAGAGTTGTTATGGGAAATAGTATATGGTTAACGAAGGTTTTTCGGAGTCCCGGATGAGATCCCGGACATGACGAGGAGCTACGGAATGGTCCGGAGGTGAAGATTGGTATATTGGACGAAGGGTATTGGAGTCCGGAATTGTTCCGGGGGTACCAGGTGATGACCAGCGTGTCCGAGAGAGGTTTCGGAGGCCCCGGCAAGCGTTTGGGGGCCTTATGGGCCAAGGGGAGAGGGCACATCAGCCCACTAAGGGGCTGAGCACCCCTCCCACCCCATCTCACGTAACCAGGAGAGGTGGGGGCGCCACCCCTAGGGCAACCTCCCCTCCCGGCTTGGGGGGCAAGTTTCCTAGGGGGTGGGGCGCCTAAACCCATCTAGGGTTTCCCCTGTGGCCGCCGCCCCTCCCCTAGGGAACCCTAGGGCGCCTCCCCCTCCTCCCTTCCCCCTATATATAGTGAGGGAGAGAGAGGGCAGCCACACCCTTTCCCTGGCGCAGCCCTCTCCCTCCTCCAACACCTCCTCCTCTTCCGTAGTGCTGTACCGACCAGACCTCAAACGGTCAAGTCTCTGTGCCCCAGTGTCATCCCTGGATCAGTAATGCTGACACACACAGTACACGAAGGATTTATAACAGAGTAGCAATCACACACTTATTACATCTAATGTCTGAAAAGAGAACTTATTACAATAATATGGCTTAAGGCCATCTAATGCGATAACAGCGGAAGGCTTGGAAGATAAAGTGAGTCCATCAACTCTAACGGCATAGCTGAGCTGCACGGCAATGACCTAACGAACCTTACTCCTCGTCTGAAAAGTCTACAACATAATACGTGGCAGCCCGAAAACGGGTCAGCACATGGAATATGCTGGCAATATAACACAGTAGAATAGAAACAAAATAATACTATCACTACATGCATATATGGCTGGTGGAAAGCTCTAGGGTTATCGCTTTGCGGAAAGCAATTTTTTCCCTACAACAAAGGAATGAATTTTAATTTAAATATCATGGTGGTTGATAAAACATTGAGAAGGTAACCCCTCCTCAATCCCAATTAAAATTGTTAACAACCCAACAATATTAATTAAGAGTGTTGAGATACATGTGAATACTCAAGTACTAGATACTCAAATTGTCCATAACCGGGGACACGGCTAACCATGATTAGTTTGTACACTCTGCAGAGGTTTGCACACTTTTCCCCACAAGACTCGATCGCCTCCGTTGGATCTCTCGCACTACATGATGTTTGAGAAACGGATGACCGAGACACAGTCTTTCAGAAACATTAACTCTCTACTCCGGGTAGACCATACCACATCTACAAAACCCACTACCTGCTGATCTACCTCTTCAAGAGCTTCATGTAACTTACTCAACTATGCTAGAGCCCATAATAGCTTGTGGCTGCACACGGAAGTTTCTAGCATGAATAATCTCAGTTCCCTTTGAGCCTGGGTGGCGGTCCATAGGAAGATCACACGGTAACCCCGGGATTTCCAAAAAAAATAGGCAGTCACTGGATACCCCAGGTGCCTCAATCCACCCAGATGTGTATTTAAGTTGCCACCTTAAGTTGAACCATTAATTAAAAATCTCACATATGTCATGGAAAGCACTCAAACCCAATCCACGTCTACGAGCATAGCATGGCAATATAAGCATAACATAGAAGTAACTCCCAAGGGTTTGATAATAAATAGGGTAATAGGTTCTACCTCAGCAACTACTTCCCAACCCACAAGTTAAAGACATCCTAATCATGCAATGTTTGAGGTTTGAACTAATGCAATGAAAACTGGGTATGGAAATAGTATGATCAATGTGTTACTTGCCTTGCTGACGATCCGTGAATCCTAGAGACTCGTAGTAACACGCTTCGCACTCCGGGAATTCTATCCCAAACAAACAATAACACACATAAGCAACTAGCTAAGATGCACAAACAGAACTCCAAATAAAAGAGATTGACCAGAAAATTCAACTTAAGAACTCCGGTTTGCAAAAAGAATGAAATCAAACGGAGCAACGAAACTCAAACGACGAAAGAAACAAGATCCATTTACTAATCTAGACTAAGGTCAAACTTTATAGTACCAAAACTTTGTTTAAGTTGATTAAACAGAAATAGGGTCTCGAGACGAAACTCTAGGCGTTTGAATCGCCTGATTCTGATAAACGAGCAAGAAGTTATACTAGTTTGAACATCGGATCAGGAATCGCGATCAAAAAAATTGCGGAATAAATCCGATAAAAGAAAAGCGACGAACAGTTTAACGAACGAACGTTCGTTATCTGTGACTAACGGAAGAGAACCTTTCGTTTAAACGAACGTACGGACGAACGTCCATTAAATAAACGAACCGAGAAAACCGGCGAACCGAAATCTAAAAAATGATCTAGGGTTTCTAAAAAAACAAACGGTTTTAAAAAAAACGGCGGCGATGGTTCGGTGCGGTACCTCGACGAGGTGGCTCCGGCGAGGCGGGGTTGGGCGGCGGCTCTCGGGCGGCGGGCGGCGGCGGTGGAGTGCGGCGGCGAGGCTCGGCTCCGGGTGGCGGGAGCCGGCGGTGGTGGTGGCTAGAGGGGGGGGGGGGCGATATTTATAGGAGGGGGGGTCGGTGCCTTGGGGAAGGGGGCAGGCGGTGGCGGAGTCCGAGCTGGACTCTGGTGGCGGCGGCACGCGGGAGGAAGGCGGCGGCGCAGCTTGGGCCGGCCTGGCCTGGCTGGGCTGCGGCCCAGTCGGGTGCGGGCGCTTGCATTTTTTTTAATAGTTCCACCGACGGAAAAAATCCTATAAAATAAAATAAAACTCTAAAAGTGCCAAAACAAATTTTCATCGTCTAAATAAAATATTTAGAACGAGATGAACATTTTCTTGGCCCTAAAATGCAATTTTGAAAACGTGCATATTTTTCTAATGCAAATAAAATCCAAATAAACTCAAATAAAATCTAGCAAAATGATTTTAATATTTTTCCTCCAATATTTCAATTGTTTTGGAGAAGTCATATTATCTCCTCTCATATATTTTATAAGAAATATTTTTCAGAGAGAAAAATAATTAAAACCGAAATCCTCGTTTCACTATTTGATAGAAACCAAATATGAAAACCGGGAAACCCCCAACTCTCTCCGAGGGTCCTTGAGTTGCTTAGGATTTCGAGGATTTTCGGATGGAAACACAATAAAATATGCTATGCATGGATGATCTATGTATAACATTCCAAATTGAAAATTTGGGATGTTACAAACCTACCCCCCTTAAGATGAATCTCGCTCTCGAGATTCGGATTGGTCAAAAAATAGGTGCGGGTGGTCCTTGCGAAGATCATCCTCTCGTTCCTAGGTGGCTTCATCCTCGGTATGGTGGCTCCACTGAACCTTGCAAAATTTGATAACCTTGCTGCGAGTGACTCGGCTGGCAAACTCAAGAATCTTCACTGGTTTCTCCTCATACGTCAAATCACTGTCCAGCTGAATTGCCTCCAAAGGTATGGTATCTCTTAAAGGTATATCGGCCATCTAAGCATGACACTTCTTCAGCTGTGAGACGTGGAACACATCATGAACTCCTGACAATCCCTCAGGTAATTCCAACTTGTAGGCAACTTCTCCCATCCTTTCCAAAACACGATATGGTCCTACAAACCTCGGGGCTAATTTTCCCTTAACTCCGAATCGTTTCACCCCTCGCAAGGGTGATACTCGTAGATATGCTCTGTCTCCGATTTCATAGGTTACCTCCTTGCATTTCGAGTCTGCATAACTTTTCTGTCTGGACTGAGCTATCTTCAGTCTATCCCGAATCAACTTAACCTTCTCCTTAGACTCTTTGATCAAGTCTGGTCCAAACAACTGTCGGTCTCCTACCTCGTCCCACATCAATGCTGTTCTGCACCTACGTCCATACAAAGCTTCGAACGGTGCCATCTTCAAACTGGCTTGGTAGCTATTGTTGTATGAGAATTCAGCGTAGGGCAAATTGTCATCCCAACTAGATCCATAGTCTAGTGCACAAGCCCTCAACATATCTTCCAGTATCTGGTTGACTCTCTCGGTCTATCCATCTGTCTGCGGGTGGAATGCTGTACTGAACTCCAATCTTGTACCCAAAGTCTGGTGTAACTGATGCCAAAACTTTGAAGTAAACTGCGTCCCTCTATCTGATACGATGCTCCTCGGAACTCCATGCAAACATACGATCCTGGACATATATATTTTGGCCAACTTTGCGCTTGTATAAGTAGTTTTCACTGGAATAAAATAAGCCACTTTGGTCAAACGATCCACTACTACCCATATTGAGTCATAGCCTGCTTTTGTCCTAGGTAGTCCGATGATAAAGTCCATGCCAAGTTTATCCCACTTTCATTCGGGTATCGGCATTGGCTGCAATAGTCCTGCTGGCTTTTGATGCTCTGCCTTCACTCTTTGACATACATCACATACGGCTACATACTCAGCAATATCCTTCTTCATACCAGTCCACCAGAAATGTTCCTTTAAATCCAAGTACATCTTAGTGTTTCCGGGGTGTATTGAGTATGGTGAGTCATGAGCCTCCTGAAGTATTAACTTCCTAATTTCTGGGTCATTGGGCACATAAACTCGGTCCTCAAACCATAAGGTATCGTGCTCATCCTCGCGAAAACCTTTGGCCTTTCCTTCGCTCATCTTCTCCTTTATTTCCGCAATCTCTTTGTCCTCCTTCTGAGCTTCTCGAATTTTGCTTAACAAGGTCGACTAGACCTCCATTGTTGCAATGAAACCTCGTGGAACAATCTCCAATCGAAGTTCCATGATATCCTCAGCTAACTCCTTTGGCAATCCCCTACTTTCAATTATGTTAGCATAACTCTTCCGGCTTAAAGCGTCTGCTACAACATTGGCCTTCCCTGGATGATAGTGTAGCTTCATATCATAATCCTTTATAAGTTCCAACCATCTTCTCTGCCTGAGGTTCAGCTCCTTTTTGGTGAAGATATATTTCAAACTCTTATGGTTCGTGTACACATCACAACGGTTCCCAATAAGGTAATGTCTCCAAGTTTTTAATGCATGCACCACTGCTGCTAACTCCAAATCATGGGTGGCATAGTTCAACTTGTGGGGCTTTAATTGTCGTGATGCATACGAAACAACTTTTCCATCCTGCATAAGCACACATCCCAGTCCCAAGCGTGAGCGCAATATACTTGAAACTCCTTATGTATATCTGGCAATGTTAGTACTGGGGCTATAGTCAAACGTTTCTTCAACTCCTGGAAACTTGTCTCGCAATCTTCCGTCCATATAAAGTTATTGTCCTTCTTCAATAGTTCAGTCATTGGTTTTGCCAGCTTGGAAAAATTCTCAATGAATCTCCGATAATATCCCGCGAGTCCAAGGAAACTACGGATCTCGCCAACTGAAGTGGGTGCCAACCATTCAGTGACTGACTAAACCTTGCTGGGGTCCACTGCTATACCTTCTCCTGATATAACATGCCCAAGAAATCCAACCTCCTTCAACCAAAATTCGCACTTGCTGAATTTGGCGTATAACTGGTGTTCTCTGAGTTTCTCGAGAACTAACCGCAAATACTCCTTGTGCTCCTCTTCATTCTTCGAGTATACCATAATATCATCGATAAACACTACTACAAACTTGTCCAAATATTCCATGAACACTTTGTTCATCATACTCATAAAATAGGTAGGGGCTTTTGTCAGTCCAAACGACTTGACCGTATACTCGTATAATCCATACCGCGTAGTAAACGCTGTTTTTGGTATATCCTTCTCTCGGATCTTCAACTGATGGTATCCTGATCGCAGATCAATCTTCGAAAACACCTTAGCTCCTTGCAGCTGATCAAACAGATCATTGATCATCGGTAGTGGATACTTGTTCTTAATGGTTACTTCATTCAAGGCTCGATAATCAACAACCATCCTTAGGGATTTATCCTTCTTTTCTACCAAAAGTACGGGAGCTCCCCAAGGTGATGAACTCCTTCGAATATAACCTTTCTCCAACAACTCCTCGATCTGCTTCTTAATTTCCTCCAGATCATTTGTGGACATCTGATAGGGTCTCTTGGATATTGGCCCAATACGTGGCAATAACTCCATCAAAAACTCAATGTCTCTATCCGGTGGCATGCCAGGTAACTCTTCTGGGAAAACATCCAGATAATCCTTTACTATAGGTACTTCCTCCTGAACAACTCCCGTGAGGGCATTTACTTGGGTCCTCCTAGGAACGTGCCTAGATACATACTTAATCCTTTTTCCCCCCGGGGTGGTGAGATAAATTGACTTACTAGCACAGTCAATACTTCCTCCATACTTTGACATCCAATCCATACCTAATATCACATCCAATCCTTGTGACTCCAAGATAATTAGGTCAGATAGAAAAACATGCGTCCCAATGGTTAGGGGTATCTGGTTGCACCATCGGCTGGCCATATACTCTGCTCCAGGCGAGCTTACTAACAGAGGGGTTCTAAGGGTTTGGGTTGGCAGGTTAAACTTATCCACGAATCCCCTTGATATGTATGAATGTGATGCAGCAGTATCAAAAAGAATAAGGGCGGTAAATGACTTAACTAAAAACTTACCTATTACCGCGTCCGGCTGTTCTTCAACCTCCTCCATATTAACGTGGTTCACTTTCCCTTTGTTGAATGGGTTAGGCTTCTTTCCAGTGCTCCCATTTCCATTTCCATTCCTTCCTTCATGACAATCATTGGCGTAGTGCCCAGTCTTCCCGCACTTATAACAAGTAACTTGACTTAGGTCTCTCTTGGCGGGTGTGGCTGGGTTGGAGCGGTTATTGTTAGTTCCGTTCCCATTTCCGTTCTTAGTGCCATTGTGATTATGCGATCCTCCTCCAGGGTGGTTATGACCTCCGTGGTTATGAACGAGTCCTCCCGAATTCGGGGTTAAGCGAGGCTTCTGCTGAGCTCATGAATTATACTTCCCTTGTCCATACTTCCTCTTACGGCTCTCAATCTGCTGCTGCTTCCATTCAATCATAAGAGCTTTATCTACCAACTCCTGGTAGTTGTTGAAGGTTGCCACCATCAACTGCATGCTCATCTCATCATTCAACCCTTCCATAAACTTCTCCTGCTTTGCGGCATCCGTGGACACATCATCAGGGGCATAGCATGATAATTTGCTAAAATCATCTACGTACTGGCCAACCGTACGGTTCCCCTGACGTAAGTTACAAAACTCCCGCTTCTTCATCTGTATAGCTCCAGTGGAAACATGGGCATTCGAAAGGCCTGCTGAAACTGAGCCCATGTGACAGTGTCGACAGGGTAGGTGGTGGTGAAATTCTCCCACCATGCGGCTGCGGGTCCATTTAGTTGGTGTGCGGCAAAGCGCACCTTCTCCGCATCCGTGCACCCTGCGGTGGTTAACTCCCTTCCGGTACGGCGTAGCCAATCATCTGCAACTATTGGCTCGGTGCTACTAGAGAACACCGGCGGTTGTAACCTTAGAAAATGGGCTAGGTTGTCCACTGGCGGCGGGTTGTTGTGGTTGTTGTTATTGTTGTTGTTGCCCTGGTTCTGAACTAGCAATTGCATCAAAGCATTCTGCTGCTGGATCAACTGGGTGAGCTCCGGTGGGAAGGCAAAACCGGTGTCACGTCTCGGAGGCATCTGAGGGGTTTTAGATAGAAGAGATTAGAATAGAGAAAGGTCTAGTGAGGAAGCACTATCCATATGCACATGACACAAACACAATCATTTCACTCAGTCAATCAAGCAAGGGCATACATCGGTCTAAAACTATCGCAAAAGTGCTCAACTACTACTTGATACATGGGGGAATACTAATACTGTATGATGGTCATCTAGAAATTTTGATCGGTGGAAGATTCCATGCTGTCCGCTCCAGCTTCGTCTTCATAGTCATCATCGCTCGGTTCAGAATCGGTGTCGTCAATGATGATGTAGTTGTCTGGGCAGGTGGGGTCGTCGTCTTCATCTCTCTGGGCTGATCCTCCCATGAATATCCCGATCTTTTTAACCAGGTCATTGTTCTTCTCCAGTAGTGTCTTGATTTCCTCCTCATATCCATCTCGTGTGAACTTGAGTTCTTCTTCTAGCTCGATGATCCTAGTATTTGCCTTCTTCAATTCCATCATATCGGCGCACATCTGGTTCTCCTGGCGTCGAATGTGTTGGTTTAGCTCTTGGATAAAAGCTGCGACTGATCTATCCTTCCTGGTGCTGATCATCTCCCATTGCTCATCTCGGCGCCCACATATCTAATAGGTAGTGTCCTTAAGCTCCCTGTTGTATACTTCTCCAATGCGTCCCATGGTAATGTGGGCTGCCATGCTCTTACCTAGACTCCAGGTTGGTGCTTCGAAAGAAAATTCTATGGGTTTTGAAGTTGGCGAGAACGTTCTTCCTAGAACTTGTACTTGAATCATCCAGCGCTCCTCTTCCGGTAAGGTGGCGTTGTATGTCACGGTGAAACTAGGTATCCCAATGTTCAAGTACCTAGTGACTTCCTTCAAGTGGCGTCCAAAAGGTGTATCCTCATCCGGTTGCGCGAACTTGTTCTTCTTCTCCGTCATCCTAAGGAGTGGAAAAGGGAGAGGAGTCAGAAATGAGTAGAGAAGAGTGACCTATGGTTTATCTTAGTGGTCGTGTCCTACACTCAGCGTGTGCTCTGATACCATCTTGTAGTGACCAGACCTCAAACGGTCAAGTCTCTGTGCCCCAGTGTCATCCCTGGATTAGTAATGCTGACATGCATAGTACATGAATGATTTATAACAGAGTAGAAATCACACACTTATTACATCGAATGTCTCAAAATAGAACTTATTACAATAATATGGCTTAAGGCCATCTAATGCGATAATAACGGAAGGCTTGGAAGATAAAGTGAGTCCATCAACTCCAATGGCAAAGCTGAGCTACACGGCAACGACCTAACGAACCTTACTCCTCGTCTGAAAAGTCTGCAACATAATACGTTGCAGCCCGAAAACAGGTCAGCACATGGAATGTGCTGGCAATATAACACAGTAGAATAGAAACAGAATAATACTATCACTACATGCATATATGGCTGGTGGAAAGCTCTAGGGTTATCGCTTTGCGGAAAGCAAAATTTTCCCTACAACAAAGGAATGAATTTTAATTTAACTATCATGGTGGTTGATAAAACATTGAGAAGGTAACCCCTCCTCAATCCCAATTAAAATTGTTAACAACCCAACAATATTAATTAAGAGTGTTGAGATACATGTGAATACTCAAGTACTAGATACTCAAATTGTCCATAACCGGGGACACGGCTAACCATGATTAGTTTGTACACTCTGCAGAGGTTTGCGCACTTTTCCCCAAAAGACTCGATCGCCTCTGTTGGATTTCTCGCACTACATGATGTTTGAGAAACGGATGACCGAGACACAGTCTTTTAGAAACATTAACTGTCTACTCCGGGTAGACCATACCAAACCTACAAAACCCACTACCTGTTGATCTACCTCTTCAAGAGCTTCACGTAACTTACTCAACTATGCTAGAGCCCATAATAGCTTGTGGCTGCACACGAAAGTTTCTAGCATGAATAATCTCAGTTCCCTTTGAGCCTGGGTGGCGGTCCATAGGAAGATCACACGGTAACCCCGAGATTTCCAAAAAAAAACAGGCAGTCACTGGATACCCCAGCTGCCTCAATCCACCCAGATGTGTATTTAAGTTGCCACCTTAAGTTGAACCATTAATTAAAAATCTAACATCTGTCATGGAAAGCACTCAAACCCAATCCACGTCTATGAGCATAGCATGGCAATATAAGCATAACGTAGAAGTAACTCCCAAGGCTTTGATAATAAACAGAGCAATAGGTTCTACCTCAGCAACTACTTCCCAACCCACAAGTTAAAGACATCCTAATCATGCAATGTTTGAGGTTTGAACTAATGCAATGAAAACTGGGTATGGAAAGAGTATGATCAATGTGTTACTTGCCTTGCTGACGATCCGTGAATCCTAGAGACTCGTAGTAACATGCTTCGCACTCCGGGAATTCTATCGCAAACAAACAATAACACACATAAGCAACTAGCTAAGATGCGCAAACAGAACTCCAAATAAAAGAGATTGACCAGAAAGTTCAACTTAAGAACTCCGGTTTGCAAAAAGAATCAAATCAAACGGAGCAACGAAACTCAAACGGCGAAAGAAACAAGATCCGTTTACTAATCTGGACTAAGGTCAAACTTTACAGTACCAAAACTTTGTTTAAGTTGATTAAACAGAAAGAGGGTCTCGAGATGAAACTCTAGGCGTTTGAATCGCCTGATTCCAATAAACGAGCGAGAAGTTATACTAGTTCGAACATCGGATCAGGAATCGCGATCAGAAAAATCGTGGAATAAATCAGATAAAAGAAAAGCGACGAACAGTTTAACGAACGAACGTTCGTTATTTGTGACTAACGGAAGAGAACCATTCGTTTAAATGAACGTACGGACGAACGTCCGTTAAATAAACGAACCGAGAAAACCGGCGAACCGAAATATAAAAAAACGATCTAGGGTTTCTAAAAAAACGAACGGTTTAAAAAAAAACGGCGGCGATGGTTCGGCGCGGTACCTTGACGAGGTGGCTCCGGTGAGGCGGGGTTGGGCGGCGGGGCGGTGGCTCTCGGACGGCGGGCGGCGGCAGTAAGCGGCGGCGGCTGCGGCGCTCGGCTGCGGCGGTGGCGGAGTGCGGCGGCGGGGCTCGGCTCCGGGTGGCGGGAGGCGGCGGCGGTGGTGGCTAGAGGGGAGGGCGTTATTTATAGGAGGGGAGGGGGCAGGCGGCGGCGGAGTCCGAGCCGGACTCTGGCGGCGGCGGCGGCGTGCGGGAGGAAGGCGGCGACGCGGCTTGGGCCGGCCTGGCCTGGCTGGGCTGCGGCCCAGTCGGGTGCGGGCGCGCGCATTTTTTTTAAATACTTCCGCCGACGGAAAAATTCCTATAAAATAAAATAAAACTCTAAAAATGTCAAAACAAGTTTTCACCGTCTAAATAAAATATTTAGAACGAGATGAACATTTGCTTGGCCCTAAAATGTAATTTTGAAAACGTGCATATTTTTCTAATGCAAATAAAATCCAAATAAACTCAAATAAAATCTAACAAAATGATTTTAATATTTTTCCTCCAATATTTCAATTGTTTTGGAGAAGTCATATTATCTCCTCTCATATATTTTATAAGAAATATTTTTCGGAGAGAAAAATAATTAAAATCGAAATCCTCGTTTCACTATTTGATAGAAACCAAATATGAAAATCGGGAAACCACCAACTCTCTCCGAGGGTCCTTGAGTTGCTTAGGATTTCGAGGATTTTTGGATTGGAAACACAATAAAATATGCTATGCAGGGATGATCTATGTATAACATTCCAAATTGAAAAATTGGGATGTTACAAGTGCTTGGCGAAGCCCTGCCGGAGAACCACGAGCTCCATCACCACCATGCCGTCGTGTTGTCGGAGTTCTCCCTCTACTTCTCCTCTCCCCGTGCTGGATCAAGAAGGAGGAGACGTCCCCGGGCTGTACGTGTGTTGAACGCGGAGGCACCGTTGTTCGGTGCTTAGACCGGAATCAACCGCGATCTGAATTGCTAGGAGTACGACTCCTTCATCTGCGTTCTTGTAACGCTTCCACATAGCGATCTTCAAAGGTATGAAGATGCTCATCCTCTCCCTCTCTTGTTGCTAGAATCTCCATAGATTGATCTTGGTGTTGCATAGAAAATTTTGAATTTCTGCTACGTTCCCCAACGCTAGAGTTCTATAGATTGAAAATCCACACAATTGAGGAATCTTGAAGAAAATCATAGCTTAGAGAAACGAATCAAGAATAGATGATATGTGAGGTGTTCATGTGTGTGAAGAATTGAAGAATAAACACCTTTCAAGATTTTCAGCAAAACTTGAGAATCAAAGCGAGCAGTTAAAAGTAACTTTTAATTACCCAAAGTGAAGAACACGACAAACTAAGAATAACAGATGTGAAGTTCGTCAGTTCAGATCTTCCACGCCCTAACTTGGCGGAGGAAGACGGCTACGGCGACGGCAAAGGGAAGATTTTCGCGGCCGGCGCGAGTACGACGGCGACGAGGTCGAGGCAGTGAAGCTCTTCCTCACCGGCGACGATGGAGTAGCGGCGGCACTAGGGTTTAAGAAGCTCGAGCGGGAGAGAGAGATCGAGCGGAGTAAAGGAAGTGAGGAAGGGGTGAGGGGGTATTTATAGTCGCAGTGAAAAACTGTTCGCCTGAAGATTTAGGACGAACGTGCCCCTGGCCCTTCTCATTCGCATGACATGTGTCACCCATGTACTGTGAGGTGGCGATCGTGTAAGATCGTGGGTGAGTAGATAAATATATCGTGGGATGCGGAACGGTTTGAGCGGCAAAGCCAAAAATTCAGATAAGATAAGTTTTAAATTTCCGCTCGCAATTTCTTCAGCTGTCAGGACACAGTGAAGAATTTGAACAAGTTTCAATTAGAACGCATATGAGGAATTTGTGAATAGACTGGGTTGAGTTTAGCATAGAGGGGGAAGGGTCCGATCACATTCACTTAGCATAAGAAATCAACTTTGAAGAAATAACAATAAGTGAATGCTGTAGAGGACTTAAAACCTATATATATATACATATACATATATATATATATATATATATATATATATATATATATATTCGAATGAAGAACAACACCGGGAAGAGTGAAGACAAAGCAAGGTTGAAGAATTTGAAAAACTGAGGAATTTCAAAAACGAAGAAAAACTCAAATTTAAGATTTTCAACTTTTTGTGGTGGCGTAACCCACCGTATAAGAAAGTTGGCTTCAGACACCGCATACAATTGTTGTAGGGCTCTGAGAGTCAATTTCTTCATTAATTTCTTCACACTTAGAGGGTTAGTCTTCATTGATTGAAGAAAAATGTTACTTCGTGTGTTGCGCATCTAAGTCATCAAGTCAACATAAGTGTTAGGATGTGTGTCCATTTCAGACAACATTCGAAGATTCTAGGATATTTAGCTCACACCGTAACTTGCTAAATCTCTTCTCATCCAAGGGCTTAGTGAAGATATCGGCCAATTGATCTTCGGTGCTGACGTGATCGATGGAGATGTCGCCCTTCAACACATGACCACGAAGAAAATGATGACGAATTTGGATGTGCTTGGTCTTCGAGTGCTGAACTGGGTTATGAGCAATCTTGATGGCACTCTCATTGTCACAGTAGAGAGGCACATTCTTCACATTGACGCCATAGTCCTTGAGTGTTTGCTTCATCCATAGTAATTGAGCACAGCAGGATCCAGCAGCAATGTACTCAGCTTCTGCAGTGGAGAGAGATACGCAATTCTGTTTCTTTGAGGACCAACCGACCAAAGATCGTCCGAGGAAATGACATGTGCCTGACGTTGACTTGCGGTCTACGCGATCGCCAGCATAGTCAGAGTCTGAATATCCAATGAGATCAAATGAAGAGCCCTTGGGATACCATAATCCAAGTGTTGGTGTGTGAGCTAAGTATCGAAGAATATGCTTCACAGCCTTATGGTGTGATTCCTTCGGTGTAGCTTGAAATCGGGCACACATGCAAACAGTAAGCATAATATCCGGCCTAGATGCACATAGGTACAATAAAGAGCCAATCATGGAGCGGTATACCTTTTTATCAAAGTCTTTACCATTTTCATCAGTGCAAAGATGGCCATTTGTGGGCATTGGAATTTTGACCCCTTTGCAATCTTGCATGCCGAATTTACTCAATACGTCCTTGAGGTATTTCTCCTGAGATATGAATATCCCATTGCGCTGTTGACGAATTTGAAGATCTAAGAAGAATTTCAACTCTCCCATCATAGACATTTGATATTCTTCACTCATCATATAGGCAAATTCATCACTATATCGTTGGTCAGTACAGCCGAAAATGATATCATCAACATATATTTGGCACACAAACAATTCACCATCATAAGACTTAGTGAAAAGAGTAGGGTCGAGTGAACCGGGTTTGAAGCCATTCTTCACGAAGAATTCCTTCAAGGTATCATACCACGCCCGAGGGGCTTGCTTGAGGCCATACAGGGCCTTATTGAGCTTGAAGACTTTATCCGGATTCTTTGGATCTTCAAAACCTGGGGGTTGAGCAACATATACTTCTTCCTCAATCTTACCATTGAGGAATGCACTTTTTACATCCATTTGTTGTAAGATAATGTCATGATGGTTAGCGTAAGCAAGTAATATGCGAATAGCCTCAAGTCTAGCAACAGGTGCAAAAGTTTCATCGAAGTCAATTCCTTCAACCTGTGTGTAGCCTTGAGCTACAAGTCGAAGCCGGAGATTTCCAATATGGATCCAGGGGTGAGCTGGTGAAGCTGGATCCTGTAAAATTCCAGCAAGCCCCGCGGGAAGGGGTGAATGGGGAAGCCTAGCTAAGCCTCTTAGAAGGAAAGGCACGAAACATACCCTCTCTTCTTTTCTTGGGGCAAAGTTCTCCGCAAAGGCCTCGTCGTTCATGAAAGTTAATCCAACGCGGACTGATACGAGATCTGTATCAGGGAGATATCCCTGCGTTTGAAGATTGCTCAACCGGAGGCGTGAAACCGAGCAGCTAGCCCAGTCACCCGGGAGAGGGCCATGAGGGCGTGAGGATGAACCTAGGGCGGTGACCATTTGATCCGGGATTTCTTTGGTTTGGTCCTGGCTTCTTGCTTTGGGATGGATTAACCACTGGTCATGCTCCTAAACTGTTAAATAGGTGCGCCTGCTTGTCCTAGAAGGGTGTTTCTATAAAATAGCACTGGACTGTTCGCCTCCTGATGGGCGCATGGAAGTCGAGGGTTGACTTTAGCCCTTGATGAAAATTAATACCGACGATCCTACAATGACTTGACGAATTAGGAGGTCATCGGCGACCGAACTGTTAAAACTTCCGAACAAGGAAGGGTTGAAGAACTCGCCTCGCAAGCTGAAGACTTTGGGATGCATAGGGCGACTGTCAACTACGAACCCCGGCGTTGGAGGCTAGTTCGGGGGCTACTGAGGGAGACCTGGAGTTGGGGGTCCTCGGGCCGCCGCCTCATCTTTCATGAGCCGGACAGGTGGGCCGCACTACAACTGCTGGAAGGTTGGACTACGAGACAACTTCGTAACTGGGCAAGAGATCTTGGGTGTCTTGGTGTGTCCTCCAAGTCAAGATGGAAGATTCGACATGTTTATTCCCTTCTTGTGACCGACAATGTGTAACCCTAGTACCCCTGGTGTCTATATGAACCAGAGAGTTTAGTTTGTAGAGGCTAGAACAACAACCATCATCCTACTCGCTTGGGGTTTAGTTCATTTGATCTCGTGGCAGATCGACTTTGTAATCATCCTACACACTTCAATACAACCAAGCAGGACGTAGGGTTTTACCTCTTAGAAAAGGCACGAACCTAGGTAATACCGTGTCCTTCATCCCTTGTTCCCCATTGATCCAAGATCCACAGCTCGGGACCCCCTACCCGAGATCCGCCGGTTTTGACACCGACATCGACAACTACTTCTTCTATGACGCCCGTGAGAGTGCCTTTGTCTGTCTCGGGGGCTACTACTTTGGCATGGATGAGTAGCTGCTCGAGCAGATGTTGATGAAAGCGAGTGTCGAGTTGGTGGGGGTGGCGGAGGGCGGTGAGGATGACGGGGTGGACGTCAAGGGTGACAGATTCATTGCAAAGTTCTACACGTAGATGAAGCTGCAACGACAAGTATCATTGCTGCAAAACAACGACATGAGGAGATGAGCATCTGCTAGATACAGTGTTAGATTGCTTGTTTATTTCATGAGTTTGATTAACTTTTGGAGAAGCCACCAGATGGGTAACTGCACCATGCAACCAAGTATATTGGCTACCGAGTTTAATCAACTTTTATCTCTAATAATTTTCTCCTATATGACTGCCATTTATGCAAAAGATTCTCAATTCTGTATGCACATGTTGTAGCAGCTAGATAAAAAGGGCTCGGAAGGAGCGCATGTCTACCTGGCACCGCCCAGGAAATGCCTTAGGCGACACGCCATTGGCGCGCCCCAACCGCTAGTCATAACCAAAGGTTTCACAAGCGGAATGATCTAGGGTGGATCAATGATGTCGCACAAGTGTAGGGGTGAATTGTACATATTTCTGATAATAAAAGTATCAATCTCGCCGGGAGTTGAAGGAAAATGGGAGGTGCAAAATAACAAGGATTCAATGTGAATGCTAAAAGGTGTGATAGTGTGGTGATTTGTGAAGTCGAAGCGGTAACCAAACATGAGTAGCAATAAATTGTGAAAGAGTGCAACAAGTGATCCAATCCCCAGTAATGATAAGGACAACCGGTTGTGTTACTTATGATGAACAACATTCTTGAGGACGGTGGGAAAATGACATACTCCCTTCGTCCCATAAAGATCGTTTTGCAAGCTGTTTTAGCTTGCAAAATGATCTTATATTATTGGACGGAGGGAGTTAGTTGTCAACTCCATACATGGCTTAATTAGTGTTGTAGGTATAGAGCCTAATATGATGTGCTGCAAAACTATTGACTCACACATATTTATGATTGTGCTTTTAGCAGGCAATTTGCAACTATATTTATTAAGGCCAATACCCCGCAATAGCCATAACTTCGTACATCCTATTCACCCCTCATGACGCAACTTACATTTCTGTCAGTTCGACCTCCCATAATGCTCTCCTCTAGACCCATATAGGTGAATTCATGCAGTCAACATTCTGATAATAACACTAGAGAATTAAACTGCAACATGATTAAATAACTATCTTTAATGCAAATATATATATGACATTTGAAAACTATCTTTCTATCATATCCTCAAGGACACAAGGGAACTAATCACAACACATCATGGTGAACATATTCAGTATGGTTATGATAATTGTAACAATATGAAAATAATGATTTTCACCAGTAAAACACAAGGAATCAACTACCAATACAACAATTAACACCCATAAAAGGTACCGGCAATCAAATTGCACGCAACTGTACAAAAGTGAACAAGATGAGATGTGTGTGAAAGGATCGATATGATTGACTAGGAGGGGGGGGGGGGGTGAATAGACAATTGCCAATTTATAGCTCTTTTAATCAAATTAGGTTTAGCAACAAATAGGTTGTCTAGATATGCAACTAGGTGAACAACCTATATGATGCTAACAACAACAACACAAGCAAGCAAACAAATGATACAACACAATATTAGTTTGCACAAAGTAAAGGTAAGAAATAACAAATGGAGTCGGTGAAGACGAGGATGTATTACCAAAGTTCATTCCCTTGAGGGGGAAGTAAGTTTCCGTTGGAGCGGTATGGAGGCACAATGCTCCCCAATAACCCACTAGGGCCACCGTATTCTCCCCATGTCCTCGCACAATGCAAGATGTCGTGATTCCACTAGTGATGTCCTTCAAGGCGGCGACTAAACCTTTACACATAAGCTTGGAGCTCTCTCCACAACTTAATTGGAGGTTCCCAACACCACCACGAAGCTTCACCACAATGGATTGTGGCTCCGAGGTGACATCTTCCGTCTAGGGTGCCCAAACATCCAAGAGTAACAAGATCCGCAAGAGATTAGTGGGGGGAAGCAATATCTCTTGGTGGAAGTGTTGATCGGGGCCCTCTCAAGCAAACCCTAGAGAATCAACAAGTTTTGATGGTTAGGGAGAGAGAGGCGAAAATGAGCTTAGGAAAAATAATGAAGCTTTGGGGAAAAGAGGTGGGTCTTCTTGGGGAAGAAGACATCCTTATATAGTGTGGGATAAATCCAACTGTTTTCTGCCCATGTAAAAGATTGAACTGTGGTCATTTATTCTAAGAAGCACGTTCAATCTTTTACGAGTCTGGTCAAGTTCGGTAGGAAGATAGCCAACGTGAACCCTACTCCACACCCATGAAGATTTTTCATCACTCTACCCGAAGTATTAACCACATCCTTGAAATCCTCTACGTGTGCTCCTTCACTCAAACACGATATAATTTGTTCATCCAACACCAGACCTTCCCTCTCCCGGTATGATTCACACCTCAAATGCTTAACCATTTGGCCAACCGAGGAGTTCTCAACAAATTAATAAGCAGAGGGCAACGGTAGATGATGTGCCATACCTTACAATTTGAGAATGTGAAGACCATTGGGGGCAAGCCACCGCATGATCAAGCTGCACCTTCAGGTTTTTTTACGGCCAACCATAGGGTATTGTACGTCCATGGAACGTCTTGACGGCCTAAATCGAATAATCTTTTTGTGCCAAAGAGACTGCAGACTGTGGTTGCACGTATCTGATAAAAAGAAAAATAAAATCAACATTGTTCCTTAAAAACGCGACAATGCATTGTAATCATAATCAGAATAGTACAAATTTGCAGATTTTTTTTTGAGGCAAAGTACAAATTTGCAGATGGACAGCAACAACACAAAGGCTGTAATTTGTCGGCCTAGGCAGACACGATATTTTGTAATTGTCCCCTATTTTAGTGGACTTGGACACCAGCATAGGGAGCACATCCCCTTTTACCCCTTTGCAAAGTCGTCGTCGAGAGCCAGCCGGCAGTCTCGCCGCCCACGCAAAGTCGGCAAGCAACACGCCCCCGTTCGCATCATGACTTGATACGAACAAGCGCCCAACGCGATTCGCAAAAAGAAAAAACAAAGAACAGAGGGGGGAAAAAGAAGTCGCCGATTCGTCGGTGGCGCGGGCTTCCTCCCTCGTCTGACTCTGCCGGCAGACGCGACGCAACAGCACGCGCGAGAGAGGAGCGAGGATCGAGGCCTGCAACGTGGCCGCGGGGCGCCTGCGCCTTTGCTTCGCTTCCCAGGGAAGTCTGTAGTAGCGCTAGCGCGCTATATAACGAGCGCGAGATCCAGATCTGGAGCCGATGCGCCCCGCCCCCACCCTGCTCGCCCTCACCCTCGACGCCGCGCTCCTCCGCATCGCCACCCTCCGCGACCTCTCCCGCCTCCCCGACCACATCCTCGTCGACCTCTTCCGCGTACGTGCCCCCTCCTCCCCTCCCCTTCGGATCCCTAATCTTTCCGTTAATCGCTCACCGCTGATCACTCATCACTGTGTGTGTGGCTTACCCCGGTTTTGCTTTGGGGGTGATTAATTAGTTTCTTCCGGCCAGTCCTAGTCTGACCCCGTGTTGGTTTGGGGCATCTCTAGTCCGAGTGAGTGACCGATTCGGGTCGCCTGTTCTGTGATCCCACACGCGGGGCTGTTTAATCGTCTCGTCTGCTGGAGGCTAGCAGATACTAGAATGTGTCCTCTCGACCTAAACATGGGCGGAGTAGATTGCGTGATTGGTCTGACAGCCATGTTTTCTTACAGCCGATTTACTTCCTTGGTCGATTCAGGGTCGGGTATTGTATTGCCGGCCGTGATGCCACAAGGGAAGGGAGCTGTCTTTATGTATGCGTGGCCTGTTAAAATGCACCACGGTCACAGTCGTTCTGATCGATATCTGTGTTTGCTGCCCTAAGGGGACAGTGGAATGATGTCTCATTTGTCCTAGTATTTAGATTAGAATCTGGTTTTGACTGTGCAGGTATTCTGGCCAGTATATCAGGGTGGTTTTGAACTTAATTTTATACCTGGCTATTAGGGATATCAGATGATTGCCTTATTTATCACATCTGAAGTCTGTCTTGAGGGTGCAATTTCTGGCTGGCAGGTTCAGTTTGAGCATTAACTGAATCAGTCATCACCTGCACTCTTGTAGTCTTACTTTTTTTGTCGTTAGATCTCTCATGACTGACGAGTGACGATTGTTTGATGGCAGAGAACCCTTAGTGCTGGTAAGCTGACAGAGAGAGTCCTCAAGTTGTTTCTGGCAACCGATTGCGAGGAGATCATCTTGCTTGTTCAGCTCCTCAACATTAAGCAGCCACTTATACCGGTCCTTCCCACGAGTATGCCACTTATCTGTTCATCCTCTGCTGGTTCGAATGTTGATGTTATGTCATAAGGATGCTGGCTTATTTGACTTAATATCCTCTTGTTTGTTTGCTTGTTTGTTTGTAGGGTGCTCTGAGAAGTTCTAGTACTGCTGCTGCTTAGACCAGGCTGATTAGCTGAGAAGATGTCTCTGGAAGTTCATGATAGCGAGGTTGACATTGTGATTGCTGCACTCCAGCCCAACCTGACCTCTTTCTTTCAGGCGTGGCAGCCATTTTTCTCCCGGTTTGACATCATCGTTGTCAAAGATCCAGAGTTGGCAGCAGATCTTCAGATCCCTTCAGGTTTTAATGTGAAGGTTTACACAAAGTCTGACATTGATGGACTACTTGGTGCCACATCCATCAACTTCTCTGGCCATTCTTGCCGTTACTTTGGGTACCTCGTCTCACGCAAGAAGTATGTCATCTCAATTGATGACAATTGCCTCCCAGCAAAGGACCCTGCTGGGATGACTGTTGATGCTGTCACACAGCACATGATCAATTTGAAGACACCTGCTACACCTTTCTTCTTCAACACACTGTATGACCCATACCGCAAGGGTGCTGACTTTGTCCGTGGATACCCATTCAGCCTGCGTGAGGGGGTTGAATGCATGCTCTCATGTGGGCTCTGGCTGCACAATGCGGACTACGACCCAATGACACATGTCGTGAAGCGGAACCAACGCAACACGAACTATGTGGATGCTGTGATGACAGTTCCACTCGGTGCGATGTTCCCTGTGAGCGGGATAAATGTTGCATTCAACCGTGAGGTTCTGGGGCCCGTGATGTTCCCTGGCCTGCGGATTCGCAAGGAAGGGAAGCACAGGTGGGACACCCTTGAAGACATATGGAATGGCCTGTGTGCCAAGGTGGTCTGCGACAGCCTGGGTTACGGCGTGAAGACCGGACTGCCTTATGTGATGAGAAGTGATGCAGAGGCAGGCAAGGCCTTGGAGAGCCTGAAAGAGTGGGAAGGGGTGAAAGTTATGGACGATGTCCTTCCCTTCTTCGAGTCGCTCAAGCTGTCAAGGACCGCAGTTACTGTCGATGACTGCGTTAAGGAGCTAGCTGGCATTGTGAGGCAGAAGCTGGCGCCAAAGAATGCAATCTTCGCCAAAGCTGCCGATGCCATGGAGGAATGGACCAAGCTCTGGAAATCTCATGGAGCTCAGAACGCGTAATACTGGACTGCGTCCATTTTATCCATCAAGATACTTATTTTTCTTCTTCTTGGACTTTAAAATTTCCATATGCACTCTTATGATGCAGCTGAATAAACGATGTTTCCGTGTGAGGGGAATTTGTGATGTAGAACATGTAGTTGCCAGGTGTTCGGTTTGTGCATGCTCAAGAACCGTGTATACCAAATCAAAATTATTTACTCCAACCGTTGGTTGTCGCGGGTGTGCTTGCCCATCGGAGTTCGGTGTCATGACAGTTAATTGGGTCCGGAGGGATACATGATTTGCAAGGAAGAGCTGTGTTGCACCCTCCTCTGTTTTCTTGTCCAGAGGCATTTCTCTCATCCATGCTTCTTTCCTTTGAAAAATGTTTCTTTAACATAGTTTCTAATGCAAAATGTATTGATTTGGAAAACACCGAGTTCCTCATGAAAAATGTTACGCAAAATGTCTTGACCGGCCATGCCACTTTTGGAAGGATCGCTGCTCGGTTTAACCTCTCTTTTCATTCGGTCGAAACAGAGCATTTCGTCCATGTTCCTTTTCTTTTCTCCCTGAACCTGAAGCATTACATTGTGATACATGCCTTGTCAACCACAAGTTGCAAGTCTTCTCTCCTCAACTTGCTAAATATAGTAGAATGGGAGCACCCAGATATTTGAAAGTGAAAGCAAAACGTAGCATTTCGTTCATGTCTCCTCTTTTTTTTTTTCCCTTTCTTGAGACATTATATGATGATACACGCATGCTCCTCAGAAACTCTTCTCTTCTTTTTGATAGATTCGTCATGTGTTCTTTTTAGTCATAGCCGTGGATTCCGCTCAAAGTCGAGCGCCCGGTGTCTGGAGTTACAGTGTTCAAGGGTGATCCGGTGGAAAGCAAAGGACCATATAATCCCCTAACTTCCACAAGGAATTCTACACCCTAGCGCCGCGGATGAAACCCTAGTCCGATAACAGGTGTAGTACCATGTCGATGTCCCTGAGACGTGAGTTGTTGATACAAGCCCGGCAGTGGCCGGAGGTGAAGAGAGGACTCAGAGAGAAGAGAGAGCAGAATTCAGTTCAGGACTTGTTCAGAATTCAATTCATGCCTTTTTTTTTTGGGTTCAGAATGCCTTGGTTCAGTACAGCTCGGGGCTGAAGAAGCAGACACACGCCACGCGGCACCACCTTGTTCCCCACCATGGCTGACCGGTGGCGAATTCCGTCGTGTACGTCTCACCGACGGGTGCCAAGCGGAGGTACGGAATGCCGTTGTGCGGAGCACTAACCATGGCAAAGGCGCGTTCCAGATACAGGCGATCAATCAAATACTGTATGATAATTGAACAAGCTGGCAACCTGAAGAGAGACTAATAAGACATGACGCTAAGTAACCCAGCTAGCTACGTACTACAACGTGCGCACCAAAAACTCCCCTTTGACCGGAAGCAATGAGCACAGAACCGCAATGAAATGCAGGGAGGAGCTAGGTGGTTATATAAGCCCCTGTCCTCGTCTGCATTTTCATCAAGTCTTGACACACATACACTTTCCTGCACCACCCAAAGCCGGAGGGAGAAATGAAGATGGAGATCAGCTCAAGGGCGGCCCTCCTGGTCGCGTTCGCCGCGGCGGCCACCATCGGCCTCGCGGGCGCCAGTTTCCGGGACAACTGCGACATCAAGTGGAACGCCGAGAACGCGGCCTTCTCCGACGACGGCCACGGCCTGACCATGTCCCTGAAGAGCAACACCTCCGGCTGCTTGCTGCAGACGAAGAAGCAGTTCATCTACGGCAGCGTCTCCACCCGCATCAAGCTCGTCCCGGGGAACTCCGCCGGCACCGTCACCACATACTACGTACGTATCTATCCTTAATTACCTATACTTACTAATGAGTTTGGACTGCAATGCTCACTGTATGTGCATCAATTGATTGTAAATCACCAGACATCGTCCGTGGGGGCGGACCATGACGAGATCGACTTCGAGTTCCTGGGGAACGAGACGGGGCAGCCCTACACGCTGCACACCAACGTGTTCGCCGACGGCGTGGGCAAGAAGGAGATGCAGTTCGTGCCCTGGTTCGACCCCACCACCGACTTCCACACCTACACCATCTCCTGGACGCCCTGCATGATCGTCTGGTACGTCGACGACACCCCGATCAGGGTGTTCCGCAACTACCGGGACAAGGGCATCGCGTACCCGATCAAGCGGCCCATGTTCGGCTACTCCAGCATCTGGTCGGCGGAGGACTGGTGCACGCAGGGCGGCCGCGTCAAGGCCGACTGGTCCAAGGCGCCCTTCGTCGCCAGCTACCGCGACATGGTCCTCGACGTCTGCCCCTGCGACGGAAACGACTCCTGCGTCTATGGCTGCGCGGGGGCCTTCGGCCATGGAGGTCAGGAGCAGAACTGTGCTGGCCTCAGCGACCAGCAGCGGACCAAGATGCTGGAGAAGCAGAAGTACAACAGGATATACGACTACTGCGTCGACTACAAGGACAACAAGAAGCCCGGCCCCGAGTGCAGCCTGCCGCAGTACTGATCGACCCACGTATCCAGCTGCCGTTTGATCGTGGCACGCACCAGGGAACATTGGTTGGCCGGCCGGTCTACCACTGCATGCATACACGATCGATTGATTCGACTGGGACATCATTTATTATTATTATTTTGTTATACATATATTTTTGTGTTCTCAAGATTTTTCATTCTTGTCTTCTAAATTCTGTTTCTTTTGAACAGCTCCATCATATATATATTTGCATTATGCTATGATATACATGGATGAGTTTTATGTGACCCAACTTAGTTCCTAAGTATTACCCTAAAAAGTGTTGTTCCTAAGTATGTAAATAATCATGATCTTCTGTTGAATGGATCACTCATGGCATGATTGACCCTCTGGATTTTGTTTTGGAAAACGAGATTAAACCCATGGCCTCTGCATTATCGTGATGGACACGACCATTTTTTTTATTAATATCAAGCAAAGTACATAACAAAGGTAACCATAGATTAATCAATACAAGATATGGAAAAAAAAACCTCCTACAATTAAGTCAACTTTTTTGCTGCAACGCCTTCAAGAAGGATTGACCTGCTCGACATTCAGGTCTAGCGTGCGGTCGCCTGCATGGCATCAATGAGAAAAAGTGGCCCTCACCTTTGGTTGCCTAGTATGCATTAGTGGAAGAGAGAAGTACATATTACTACCCCGAACTCTTCAATTTTCTAAGATTCAACCCCGAAGGCTGAAACAACATAAGAATCAACTTTGAACTATGAAAACAATCTAACATTTTAACCCTTATTTCCCTGAAGCCGGTTTTCGCCGAGTTAGCCTGGTTTCGACCTGTTGACCGGCCAGCCAACAGGTGTGTATCATTATCCTAGAAAATGAAATTTGAGGGCAATCATATTTCTGTCTGACAAAAATGTGTGAAACTTTCCTAGAGTAATCACTATAGTAGTGTTGATTTTATAGATTCTTTTCGAAAATTTATACACACTTACATTTTTTTGTCAAAATATGACCAATAAGTGGATGGAAAAGGAAATTTGAGGGTATTCTTAATTTTTTTCAAAAAAAAAAGTCTGAAACTTCCCGAATTATCACTATATTAGTCTTGATTTTACATAATTTCTCCAAAAAAAAATCAGACAATTTCATGGGCTGAAAATGTATTTTAGGATTATTCTTAATTTTTTGAAAAAAAATCTCATAAACTTTACCAAAACGATAACTATATTAGTCTTTATATTACATAATGTTTTCAAAGTTTTCTTGACAATTTTTTTTGTTCCAACTTTGACCAAGAAAGGGGTTGTAAATGTAATTAAAGGGTATTATTAAACCTATTTCGCAAAAATGTCTGACACTTCCCCAGAATGATAAGCATACTGTGACAGCCTGGATTTGCCTTCCCTCTTTTTCCGGACTTTCTTTGCATTTGCTTTGGATTTGGAGTTTTGAATCAATTCAAATGGACTTGGACACTTGGGCCTACCCTTGATTTTCACCCAAGTGACCCATCCACCCCTAGCTTATCTTTCCTTCTCTGAAGAACTCCAACAAAAGCCCAAGGAACATTTTTCATAAAAGAAAAATATTCATTTTCTTCCCTGAAAATCACTTCAGAGAAGTATGCTCCAAAGAAACCCCTAGTTTTATTGTTCCTAAAATCCTGAATAAATTTACAAATATTCTTTGAACCCTAGGACACCTCCCTGAGCAAAAATATTACATAACTTTTTGGAATATTTTTGCTACAGAAAATCATTTCTGTTCTGGACAGCATGACCACATTACACAGCAAGTATATTTTTCCTTGATCTTTTGGGGCCGATCTTTTCTGAGCTTCATTAACTTCCTAAGAGAATGCTAAACTCCAAAGCACAACCCTTAATTCTCATTAGATTCTCAGTAAAGCTCACAAATTTCTGTCCAAAAACTTGCCAGGAAGAAACCCACTCGCACAGCTCACCTGTGACCCAACCAAGCACAAGGAACAACCAAAACCACTAAGGACTACACGCCAGGCATGGAGTTTGTGCTTAGCTTAGCATGATGCCAGAGTTCACGCGGTGACCGCGTTCGTCCAGAGGGGTTGGCATGCAGCTGAAGCGCTCTGCGACGCGCCAGCGTCTCTATCGCGCGCGTGCTCACTGCCCCGGCTGCCGCACCTTGCCAAACCGCGCCCCCATCTTTGTCTTCACCTCCTTAACCCTGCCCTGGCGCTCGTCGATGCCGGAACTCGCTGCAGCGAGCACGGGCACGACGCAGCCAAGCCAACAGTGCGCCCGTGCCCCTATGCTTGTCGCGTACTTGGCTCCTGTGCTTGTCGCTGCTCGCCCACAGTTCACGTGTAATCCCCAACGTCTTCCCTCCCCCTCTCAGTGACGCTATTCATGCCGGGCGCCACTCCAGAGAGCTCGGGCGAGCTCTCGATCCCCGCCTCGGCCTCGCCTATAAATAGAGCCCCCCCGAGCTTGTTTCTCTTCACAAACTCACTCACCACACCACCACGATGCCGTAGGTAGCCGCAGCCCGGCCGGGCAGACCTATGGCCGCCGTTCTCGCCCCGAGCTCACCGGCGATCCCCATCCACTGCCCCTCCCTCTCCAGAGCCGCTCGAGCTCCACCGACTTCTCCGGCGTGTCCCTGGTGATGCACTGGTGCGTGCTGGTGCCATTGGAGCCGCTGGATCGGCCCTGCCTCGCCGGAATCGCCATCTCCGACGAGCTCCACCTACTGCCGCCGCTGGAGAGCTCCGTTCCAACCCCGTCCGGCCACCCCTAGCCACGCTATGGGTACGGGCAGGTGCACTTCGATCTCCTCTTCCTTCCTATCCTCTCAGATCTTGTCGCCGAGCACTCCTCGCCAGAGAAAGCGCCGCCGCCGCGACGCCCGACTCTGCTTCTCTCCCCCTCCGCCTCTGACCTGACCGCTGGGCCTCGCTGTCAGCCTCTCAGCTGCGCCTGAAGTGGTATGAGTGGTGGCGTCCCGCTAGTTTACGTCTTCGACGTCACCCCCTGATTTTTCTTTTATTCAAATTTAATTCAAATTTTGACCAGAACTTTGACTAGCTGTAACTCCTAAACTACAAGTCCAAATGAGTTGATTCTTTTTTGCATTGTGTTCTTACTAGAAAATCCTAGCAGCACACCCAAGATGAGATTTTTCTCTGCTGTCTAGAATTTCTGGTAAATTTTAGAAGTGTTCTTGATATTTTCTTTTTATCATTTGAATTATTTTCAGAAGGTGAAGCTTGTCTTGAAGGCATCCAGGAGGACTGTGAAGCTCCTCTGCACTAAGGCAAGCCACAATAGCATTTTCATGGTGTCTTTGCAATATCCATGATTTTCTAACTTGAATATATGATAATTTTTGCATATGGTTATTATTATGAATAATATTGCCTGTGCTAGAATAGTTTGTCATGATCAATATGCTTAGTTAACAGAAATGAGTGCTTGAACTAGTGAGCTATAACATGAGTAGTTTGACTAAATGATTTTTGACATGACTATGGTATGGCGAATATCGGTATTATTTTTCATATATGCATGATGAGCTTCTTCATATGATAAATGACAACAAAAAATGATGAGTATAAATGACCAGTAAGAAAGAACCAGTAAGTTGAGTAATGATTTGTGCAAGTAGAACTTGATAAGGTTGATCTGTTGTTTCTAAGTGACATGTGATGCATGTCATATGGTTTCATGAGCATGGCATATGGTGACTCGAGCATTTTATTCCAAGTTAAACCTGATGTTAATTGAACTTGAACATAAAGTTGATCGGGTCATGGTGCCATTGAATAGGGCTGACAAGTCCAACCACATTTGCCTTAGTATGGGGAGGCCGTTAGTCGGCCCGTTGTCATGCCTCTTGTCGGTGCTCCAACTAGGGAAGGTTATGGGCGTGCGTTACCCTGGCCCGGTAAGCATACATAACCTTGTGAGCCCGTTGTTGTTATGGTACCTTGTCCCTGTTTGGGACCGTTTATTTGCCATGACGGTGGCCGTTTTGCCTTTGGTAGGCTGGGGCACCCATGACTTAGCCCAACGGGGAGTTGGTTGGAGTGGCCGATAGGGTGTCATGGCAATGTGAGAGTTCTATCGGAATGTCGTTGGTCCACCCAAATGGGAGTGCGAGGCCATGGGTTCCGTGGTGTGGGTACAGTGCGCTACCTCTGCAGAGTGTATTAATCTATCGATAGCTGCCCCGCGGATAAGGGCCCAGCTCATAAGTAAGTCACACCATGGATCAACTTTTGTAAAGAAATCTTGCACACTAAGTTACTTGCATTGCACTAGTTGAATCATGATGATGTCAGTGAGACTGACTGTTGTGGTATCGTTTGTGATCCATGAGTGATCACCGTTTGGTTACAAGGTAATCTGTTGAACCGAGTATGGTTTCGTTTGTGATCCGATATGATCACCGTTTGGTTGTGAGGAAACCCATTGGTAAGAGAGTCCGAGTGACTCAGTACAAAAGTTTGGTTTCACCGCATGAGTAGCATGTTGTTTGCATTTAACTTGATTAAATATCATGATATTGTTTTCCATTATGGTTATGCTTGTTGTGAGCTTGCAAGTACATTCAATGTACTGACCTGGCGTGTTATGCCAGATTTCAGGAAAGTCTAACTGGATCAGAGTGCTGCCCTGTCTAGATCGTGTCCACATCGATGTCCCTGTGCTATGGAGTCCCGCTACGTTGTTGTTCCGCTGCCGTGTAGAGTCGTGCTCGAGGCCCCTTTATGTTCACTAAATATTGTACATATTGTTCAGCCACATCGAGTCTGCCACTTGGCCTCGCTACTTGATGTAATATTGCACCATGCTTCCGCTAGTTTCAATAAAGCGGTTATTTTCTGTACCAAGATGTTGTGTATTGCCAGAAGACATGATCTTTGGGTTGGAAATGCAAGGTAAACCGGTTGCTCTGAGCTGGGGTGCCACAACGCTTGGTATCAGAGTCGCGCCGAGTGTAGGACACGCTAGACCCCGACACGTGAAGTAAACGCTAGTTAGTTTGGTAATTGAGTGCCGTTAGTGTTTGCATCTGGTTGTGCATTACATGCATTAGATTTATTGTTATTTCTAACCGGTTAATGGTTGTGAGTGTAGATGGTTCTGGTGACGTATCCGTGTCAGTTGGAGCTGATGCCATACACTTCACCGCATCTCCTTCGTAACGTGTGGCGTCGACTGTTGATATGTCTCCAACGTATCTATAATTTTTGATTGTTCCATGCTATTATATTACCTATTTTGGATGTTTATGGGCTTTACTTTACACTTTTATATCATTTTTGGGACTAACCTACTAAGCGGAGGCCCAACCCGAATTGCTGTTTTTTTGCCTATTTCAGTGTTTTGAAGAAAAGGAATATCAAACGGAGTCCAAACGGAATGAAATCTTCGGGAGCGATCTTTTTGGAACAAATACAATCCAGGGAACTTGGAGTGGACGTCAAGCAACAAACGAGGCGGCCACGAGGGTGCCCGGCATGCCCCCTGGGGGTGGGCGCGCCCCCACCCTCGTGGGCCCCTCGTGCGTCAACCGACCTACTTCTTCCTCCTATATATATCCACGTACCCCAAAAACATACAGGAGCACAACAAAAAACTATCCTCGTGGGCCCCTTGTTCAATGAAGTAATAAAATACAAAGCATGTATGCAAGGCTATCCAGTTAACTGCCACTTTCTACAACTGCAATTCCTAGTTTCCAAATTTACTGGATATCTCCACTCTCTCTTTTCCTTGTCAACTGCTGTAATCTCTGCCTCATATGTGCTTCTTTTCACTATCTCCATATCAAGGTCCTTAGATTTTGCATGAAGCATTTTCATGACTTTGGGGATTATGATGTGGCCAATGAATGTAGCAGCTGCAATCTGCTGTTTGAGATCAAACTTTTCCATTATAAATTGTCTTATTTTGTCTAGCAAGTCCACAATGTGTACACCCTTCCATTTTCTAATCTTTGAATTGAAGGACTCAGCTAGATTGTTATTAACAAAATCTATTTTGCACACAGCTCAAGGGTGATTCGCCCCGTAGGCGCGGGACGAGTCGCTGCGGCAAGGGTCTTGCCAGGGCTGCTAGAACTGTCTCCCGGCAAGGATCTCGCCGGGGGAGTCCGCTTCGTCCCCTTTGCTCTTCGTGGTCTTGGCCTTGGCGTCGTAGTTCTCTTAAGCTTCGGTCTTACCCTGGCTCACCTCCCTTGCCTTGCTTGGTGTGGTGGTGCTCGTGGCTCACACTGCCCGTGCACAGTTATAGGGGTACAAAAAGTGTACCCCTCTTTTTGTACACCGACACCTCATTGCTACATAGAAGAAGTACTTCATTGAACAGTGACCTTGCCCATAGCTTGGTGTGATGCTCCTCTAAGTACTCTTTCACACCAGCCTTACTGTGCAACTGCCTAAGATGGTAGTTGTGTTTCTTTATGCTGTATGTCAATGAGCAGGGCCATAAATTTTCATCAAAGAATTTTCCTCTAAACTTTTTTGTGAAATTTGCAGCCAAATGCCTCATGCATTCTCTGTGCTCCACACCTGGGAACACAACTTCCACTGCAGTCTCCAGGCCTTTGCATGCATCATTTGTGGATAACAAGACCTGGTGGGTGTCCTATAAGCTCTCTTAAATTCTGGAAAAACCAAGTCCAACTCTCTATATTTTCACCCTCTACAACTCCATATGCAACTGGGAAGATCCAGTTGCAAGCATCCACAGCACATGCACTAACTAGTTGCCCTCTAAATCTACCATTCAATGCAGTGGCATCTACTGCAAGATAAGGCCTACACCCATTCAAAAACCCTTGCCAGCATGCTTTGAAAGAAACAAAAACTCTTCTAAAGCACTCCTTCTGTCTACTCTTCCCATTCAGTTTGTAATGTACAATGTGTTTATCAATGCTAACTACACTGCCAGGAGATGCTTTCTCCACTTCTGCCTTGAAGGTATACAATAACTGAAAAGAGTCAACCCACTTACCATAGATATTGTCAAGTGCCATTTGCTTCCCATAGAATACTCTCATATATGGAACTGCCAGGCCATACTTCTTCTTCAAATTTTTCTGCAATTCTGTTGGTCCCACTTCTGAATCCTCTAAAATCCAGGTCTTCACAGCATCAGCAACCCATATACTCTTAGCTGACCTCAACCTCTTCCTCCTGTTCACACTGGGACATTTATGAGCAGTCTTGTTCAACTTAACCTGCATTCATGATAGTTCAGAAACATGTCAGAATCTATGTGTTGCAACAAACAAACAAAATACAGTATCAATGCTGCTAACTACAAATGCACTGTTAGTTGCTATATTTAATACCTGAAATAGTGTGCTGTGTCTCACTAAGGAGGCATGCATCCTCCATTGACACCTCTTATAAGCACAATGCACTGTCAACCTAGTACTGTCACTCTTGTCTATCACAAATTCACTTTGAGTCTTTATTGAGAAGGTTGCAAGGGCATTTCTACAGTCTATGGCACTGGAAAATATTGTTCCCTCTTTCAAAGAAGGATCATCTCTATTGTATTGCACATCTGGTCTTTCCTCATTAGATGTTTCAGAGTACCCCATGTCATTGTCCTCCTCTTTCTCATCTTCACCTGCCTCACCAAACATGCCTTCAGGGGGTGGAACATAATCTTCCCCCTCATCATCTTTCTCCTTGCCCTTCTTCCTTGTTACAAACTGTGGAAACAACCTTTCATCCTCATCATCACTTGGCCAATCATCTGGTAGTCCCTCTTCAGTGTATGGGTCACCTGTATCTTTATTATGAGAGGGAGCTGCATGCCTAGGAACTTCTACAGTAGGTGTTCCTGGTGCCTGCATGGAACTGCTGCCTCCACTATGAGCTGTTGCTTTTTTGCCCCTTGATTGGCTAGTTCTACCTTTACCTGTAGACCTAGACTGAGATCTTGTTCCTCTGCTCTTTGGCTCTCCTCTCTCCCTTTGTATGACACTGATTTCTAGTTTAGCAAGGAAAGAATCATGTATTGCAAACATGATACCAAGATCATCATCACACTGGACAGGGACCCATGCTGATTTGTCAATGTCCCAGTACCTGAATTCCACTGCATCGTATAGACCCCATGGATATTTAGCAGCTATGGCAGATCTAAACTGATTGAAAGTCCATTGATTGTCAGCAACAAAAGGAAAAGAGAATCCTGTGTTGGATGCTTTTGTGCCAGCACTAGCTAGAAGTGTGGTTTCCATTCTACAATCCATCCCAACTGCTCTATCGGGGTCCATCCTACGATGACCATGGAAAACAGACAGATCCCAACGCCATGAGCACTATGAACTAGGTCAACAAATTAAACTACAAGAACAAATTGAACTACAAACGGCATGAGACCGCATCAGATTACAAGAGATACTTACCCCGCCGAAGCATTCTTTTGTAGTTGCAGTGTGCTCCCTCGTTCGTCGCCACCGCAACTGCTGCCCCCATCCATCCCGTCGCCTGTGTCTCCTTCACGCCGTAGCAGAGCGACATAGTCAAATCCGAAGCTCCACATGGCTGCCATCAGTAGATCGAGCCTTAGGAGTTGGGATCGACCGGATCGAGCGAGCTAGGGTTAGGGTTACGGCAGGAGGTGATTTGGGGGAGAAAGAGAGAGGGTGCAGCTCGGGCGAGAGAATGAGAGGAGGAGAGAGTGAACCGGTTAGTTGGGCCCAGATGTAAGGACGAAGGGGCAAATGTCAAAGAAACAACCGCTTACTAGTCAAACAGCCTTGACTAGACGGAAACGGCATAGAAGGGCAATTCTATAAGGGAACATGACGGCGGAGGGGCATTTTTGAGCAGGCTTTCAAATTAGGGGCAAATGTGAATAGTGGGTTCGAGTTAGGGACACAGATGTAAAAGACCCTAAAAACTATCATAGGTAGTGAATTAGATGCTATGATCAATTTGATACTTGATAATTGTTTTGAGATATGGAGGTGGTGATATTAGAGTCATGCTAGTTGAGTAATTGTGTATTTAAAGAATGCTTGTGTTGAAGTTGGCAAGTCCCGTAGCATGCACGTATGGTAACCGTTGTGTAACAAATTTGAAACATGAGGTGTTCTTAGATTGTCATCCTTATGAGTGGCGGTCGGGGACGAGCGATGGTCTTTTCCTACCAATCTATCCCCCTAGGAGCATGCACGTAGTGCTTGGTTTTTGATGACTTGTAGGTTTTTGCAATAAGTATATGAGTTCTTTATGACTAATGTGAGTCTATGGATTATACACACTTTTACCCTTCCATCATTGCTAGCCTCTTTGGTACCGTGCATTGCCCTTTCTCACCTTGAGAGTTGGTGCAAACTTCGCCGGTGCATCCAAACCCCATGATAAGATATGCTCTATCACACATAAACCTCCTTATATCTTCCTCAAAACAGCCACCATGCCTACCTATTATGGCATTTCCATAGCCATTTCGAGATATATTGCCATGCAACTTTCCACCGTTCCGTTCATCATGACACGCATCATCATTGTCATATTGCCTTGCATGATCATGTAGTTGACATCGTATTGTGGCTAAGCCACCTTCATAATTTTTCATACATGTCACTCTTGATTCATTGCCCATCCCGGTACTCCGCCGGAGGTATTCATATAGAGTCATATCTTGTTCTAGTTTTGAGTTGTAACTCATGAGTTGTAAATAAATAGAAGTGTGATGATCATCATTATTAGAGCATTGTCCCTAAAAAAAGAAAGGACAAATAAAAAAAGAAATGCCAAAAAAAGAGAAAGGCCAGAAAAAGAGAAAGGCCCAAAAAAAGGGGACAATGCTGCTATCTTTTTCCACACTTGTGCTTCAAAGTAGCACCATGTTCTTCATATAGAGAGTCTCATTTGTTGTCACTTTCATATACTAGTGGGAATTTTTCATTATAGAACTTGGCTTGTATATTCCAACAATGGGCTTCCTGAAAATGCCCTAGGTCTTCGCGAGCAGGCAAGTTGGATGCACACCAACTAGTTTCTTTTGTTGAGCTTTCATACATTTATAGCTCTAGTGCATCCGTTGCATGGCAATCCCTACTCCTCATGTTGACATCAATTGATGGGCCTCTCCGTAGCCCATTGATTAGCCTCGTTAACATGAGACTTTCTTCTTTTTTGTCTTCTCCACACAACCTCCATCATCATATTCTATTCCACCCATATTGCTATATCCATGGCTCACGCTCATGTATTGCGTGAAAGTTGAAAAAAGTTTGAGATTACCAAAGTATGAAACAATTGCTTGGCTTGTCATCGGGGGTGTGCAAGATGAGAACATTCTTGTGTGACGAAAATGGAGCATGACCAAACTATATGATTTTGTAGGGATAAACTTTCTTTAGCCATGCTATTTTGAGAAGACATGATTGCTTTGACTAGTATGCTTGAAGTATTACTATTTCTTATGTCAATATGAACTTTTATTTTGAATCATTTGGATCTGAACATTCATGCAACAATAAAGAAAATTACATTGATAATTATGCTAGGTAGCATTCCACATTAAAAATTCTGTTTTTATCATTTACCTACTCGAGGACGAGCAGGAATTAAGCTTGGGGATGCTTGATACGTCTCCAACGTATCTATAATTTTTGATTGTTCCATGCTATTATATTACCTATTTTGGATGTTTATGGGCTTTACTTTACAATTTTATATCATTTTTGGGACTAACCTACTAACCGGAGGCCTAGCCCGAATTGCTGTTTGTTTGCCTATTTCAGTGTTTCAAAGAAAAGGAATATCAAACGGAGTCCAAACGGAATGAAACCTTCGAGAGCGATATTTTTGGAACAAACGCAATCCAGGGAACTTGGAGTGGACGTCAAGCAACAAACGAGGCAGCCACGAGGGTGTCCGGTGCGCCCCCTGGGGGTGGGCATGCCCCCCACCCTCGTGGGCCCCTCGTGCGTCAACCGACCTACTTCTTCCTCCTATATATATCCACGTACCCCGAAAACATCCAGGAGCACCATGAAAAACTATTTCCACCGCTGCAACCTTCTGTATCTGGGAGATCCCATCTTGGAGCCTTCGCCGGCGCTCCGCCAGAGGGGGAACCGATCATGGAGGGCTTCTACATCAACACCATAGCCTCTTCGGTGAGTTGTGAGTAGTTTACCACAGACCTTCGGGTCCATAGTTATTAGCTAGATGGCTTCTTCTCTCTCTTTGAATCTCAATACAAAGTTCTCCTCGATCTTCTTGGAGATCTATTCTATGTAACTCTTTTTGTAGTGTGTTTGTCGAGATCCGATGAATTGTGGGTTTATGATCAAGTTTATCTATGAGAAATATTTGAATCTCCTCTGAATTCTTTTATGTATGATTTGTTATCTTTGCAAGTCTCTTCGAATTATCAGTTTGGTTTGGCCTACTAGATTGATCTTTCTTATAATGGGAGAAGTTCTTAGCTTTGGGTTCAATCTTGCGGTCTCCTTTCCTAGTGACAGCAGGGGCAGCAAGGCACGTATTGTATTGTTGCCATCAAGGATAAAAAGATGGGGTTTATGTCATATTGCATGAGTTTATTCCTCTACATCATGTCATCTTTCTTAATGCGTTACTCTGTTCTTCATGAACTTAATACTCTAGATGTAGGCAGGAGTCGGTCGATGTGTGGAGTAATAGTAGTAGATGCAGAATCGTTTCAATGTACTTGTTGTAGACGTGATGCCTATATACATGATCATGCCTAGATATTCTCATAACTATGCACTTTTCTATCAATTGCTCGACAGTAATTTGTTCACCCACCATAATACTTATGCTATCTTGAGAGAAGCCACTAGTGAAACCTATCGCCCCCGAGTCTATCTTTTATCATATAAGTTTTCCATCTACTTTTATTTGCATCTTTTATTTTCTAATCTATATCATAAAAATACCAAAAATATTTATCTTATCTTATTATCTCTATCAGATCTCACTTTCGCAAGTTACCGTGAAGGGATTAACAACCCCTTTATTGCGTTGGTTGCGAGGTTCTTGTTTGTTTGTGTAGGTGCGTGGGACTTTTGAGGAGCCTCCTACTGGATTGATACCTTGGTTCTCAAAAACTGAGGGAAATACTTACGCTACTTTGCTGCATCACCCTTTCCTCTTCAAGGGAAAACCAATGCTGTGCTCAAGAGGTAGCAACTGTACCCTCATGGTGACGACCTAGCATATCGGGTGTACTAGGAGCGTCTAGCCGACTCCGTGTATGAGTATCACGCCGTGGTTACCCTGCGCACCAGTTCGTCAGCAGGCTCTTACACTCGTACCTCTCGCAGCAGTTATGAATCCACCGCCGCTTAGGCCGTCCAGTATGCTGCATTCAAGATTCTTGTTGAGCTATGCTACACAGAGGCTCGGATGCAGAACCACCCAGGTTTTTGCTTCTACCCATCTTTGCACAATGATGGTCGTGTTCGCTTTCCTTCTGTTGATCCGGCGTCTGATAGTGACACTAGCCACCTTTCTCGATATATCACTGCTGGTTATCTACTAATTCACGGGTTGGCTTGAGAGCTGAATCGTGCTCATTCTGCTTTAGCCGCTGCTAGATCCTACCCTACTCCACCTTCTACGAGATTTACTCCTTATATTGTGCCCAGTTCTAGCTTGCCTATTTCCCCGGTTACTCCCCCAAGTAGCTCGGGCACCTCGACTGTGAACCCACACAATGCTCCTGCTGAGTGGGCGTCTCTTCTTGCTACCCTTGCAGCTCTCATGATCCCTTCTCACCCCGCGCCTACCTCTGAGGGAGAGCCCTCGAGGCAACATCGTCGTGTTACCTTTAACCCGGAGGTCTCGGTTAGCGTGGTCAGTTCAAGATCTGAGTCTGACTTAGGTGAGGATCCGTCAGCACCGACAGAGTCCTAGAGCGTCTGAGTATCCGCAGTGGTCATGTGATGTATGGATGTAGTTGTATGAGCCATGATGTATCGTGCGTGTATGCGAGTAGTCGTACCAGTCATGATGTCTATCTTTCATGTATGAGTCTATGTATAATTATGTTGGAGCTTTTTATTTGATCGCCACATTTCTCGATTCTTTCGTTTTGCTCTTTCGGGTTTGTCGCTAGCTTTTCTTACCATGTTTGGATGTTGCTCTTCGCGGCTGCTCTTATTGGAAAAAATAAACAGTAGGATGATGCGGGGAGGCAGCATCACGCATGCTTGTAAGGATGTCCCTGTTCGTCGCTCAGCAAGACAGGCAGGGCACTCCCCCGAGCCCTATCCGCAACCACCGCCTCCACTGCCAAATCCACCCTCCACTGAACGAATTATGCACATGTTTGAAGAAAGAAGAAACAATGATCCGATTGAGCTGTTAAAAAATGTGCAAGCTATGGTTGGGCAGAACGGGAATCAAAACGGCCATCACTCCAAGCTGTCAGATTTTCAAAGAACTAAGCCTCCCAGTTTCAGTCAAGTGGTTGACCCTTTGGAAGCCGATGATTGGTTACGAACTATTGAGAAGAAACTTGAAATTGCTCGCACTGACGAAGCTGACAAGGTTCCGTTTGCTACCCACTATCTTGAAGTAGCCACTGCTATATGGTGGGATAAGGCTAAAGCTCTATGGCGTGCATGAGAAGAAATCACGTGGACTAATTTCAAGGACCAGTTCCTCAAGTACCATATTCCAGCTGGTATCATGAAGGTCAAGCAACGCGAATTCCTTGGTCTCACTCAAGGAAGTCTGTCAGTAAGTGAATATTTGCACAAGTTCAACTATTTGGCCCATTATTCCCTCTATGATGTGGCCGCTGAAGAAAGGAAGATCAACAGGTTCCTTGGAGGATTAAATCAACACCTCAGGAGTGCTCTATGCATGCTCGACTTTCCAGATTTCTAGTCTCTGGTAAACAAGACCCTTATCGCGGAAAGAAAGTACAAGCCTGTGCAAGACAACCAACCCGCAAATAATGACCACAAGCGTAAATTCGAGCCGAAGAAGGACAGACAAATCATGCAGAAGGCCCGTACCTGGCAACAGACTCAAGTGGAGTACAAACCAAATTGGCAGTAGAATGTGAACAAGACCACTACCCAAGTCAAAAATGTCATGACCAGTCCAGTGCACGAGGAGCGTCAGCGCAACAATGCCTGCTTTTATTGTGGACAGACCGGACATTATGCCAGGCAGTGTCCCAAGAAGTCAAATGCCCCGTTTCGGCCGCAAGTCAACCACATGGGGCCATATCATACCCAGAAGATCGTCCAAGGGAAAGTTTATCACCTCTCTGCAGACGAAGCCCAGGAAAACCTTGAAGTCGTCATTGGTATGTTTCTTGTTAATAACATACCCGCAATAATTTTATTTGACTCTGGGGCTTCCCACTCTTTTGTTTCTTGGAGTTTCGTTGCCCGAAACAAATTTCCTTGCTCGCTTTTGGGAAAAAGTATGATGGTTCAATCCCGAGGATCCGTGCTCAAAAGCAATCTGGTCTGCTGAAATTTGGAAATTGATATCAAGGGAGTCCGTTTTCCAACTACTTTGATAGTCATCGAGTCTGCCAAGTTGGATGTTATTTTGGGAATGAACTGGTTGACCCAATATCAAGTATGCATCAATTGTGCGACCCGAGAAGTCAACTTGACAAATCAGGAAGGGCGATCCATAAAATTCTATGCCCGCAAAAGCATCCCCAAAGAAGAACTGGTCTTCACAGATGTAGCTAAAAAATTGGATATGATTCCTATGGTAAGTGAATTTCCCGATGTATTCCCCGAGGAATTACCCGGAATGTCTCCAGACAGAGAGCCTCAGTTTGCAATTGATCTTGTACCTAGCACTGCACCATTGTACAAGAAGTCTTATCGAATGCCTTCATCTGAACTCGTGGAAGTAAAGAAACAGTTGGATGAGATGCTACAGAAACGATATATCTGCCCAAGCTCGTCACCATGGGGATCACCTGCAATATTCGTAGACAAGAAAGACAATAGTCTCAGAATGTGCGTGGACTACTGTCAGTTGAACGATATCACCATCAAGAACAAATACCCGCTACCAAGGATTGATGATTTTTTCGATCAACTCAGTGGGGCAAAAGTGTTTTCCAAGATTGATTTAAGGACCGGATATCATCAGCTCAAGATTAAGAAGGAAGATATTCCTAAGACCGCGTTCACTACCCGCTACGGTCTATATGAATATACGATGATGTCTTTCGGTCTCACAAATGCTGCAGCCTTTTTCATGCATATGATGAATAAGGTGTTCATGGAATTCTTGGATAAGTTTGTGGTGGTTTTCATCGATGATATTCTCATATACTCTAAAAGTGATGAAGAGCACAAGGAGAACCTCGGAGCAGTCTTACAAAGACTCCGTGACCATCAGCTTTATGCAAAATTCAGCAAGTGTGAGTTTTGGCTCAAACAAGTTGGATTTCTAGGACATGTTCTATCAGTAGAAGGCATCGCAGTGGATCCCAGCAAAGTAAAAGATGTGCTTGATTGGGCAGCACCCACGACGGTATCCAAAATTCAGAGTTTTCTTGGATTAGCCGGATATTACTGTCGGTTCATCAAAGGATTTTCCAAGATTACTAAGCTTATGAAAAAGCTCCTCAAGAAAGATAAGAAGTTTGAATGGACTGAGGATTGCAAGAAGAGCTTTAACGAGCTAAAAACCACATTAACATCAGCACCAGTACTGACTCTCCCAGACATTTACCGCAGCTTTGATGTTTATTGTGATGCATCCAGAAAAGGTATTTGGTGCGTACTCATGCAAGATGGCAAGGTAGTAGCTTACGCATCTCGTCAGCTATGACCTCACGAAGGAAATTACCCTACACATGATTTGGAACTGGCCGCTGTTGTGCACTCTCAAAAGATTTGGAGACATTACCTCATTGGAAAAAGATGTCAAATATTAACCAACCACAAGAGTCTCAAATATATATTTACTCAGCCAGACTTAAACCTTCGACAACGAAGATGGCTTGAGTTGGTCAAGGACTATGATCTGGGAATAAATTACCATCCGAGAAAGGCTAACGTAGTTGTTGATGCCCTCAGTCGCAAGCCTGTCAGTTTAAATGCCATGACGGAGTCCTTGCCCCCTGAACTCCAGCAAGAGATTGCCCAACTTAACTTGGTAATTTTAAACGCCAGCCTTGCAAATATTTTGGAAGTAACTCATACTCTCGAGGAGGAGATTTGCATGGCCCAGGCTGACGACGAGATTCTGCAAGGACATCTCAGACGTCTGCGAGAAGGCCTGACTCAGGATTCCTCTGAGGACGCACTGGGTACACTCAGGTTTCGAAGACGAATATGTGTACCCGAGAAAGCAGACTTGAGAAAGAAAATTTCGGCAGAAGCACATGAGTCCTCATACTCGATACACCTCAGAGGCACTAAAATGTACGAAGACCTTCGGCAGATATTTTGGTGGGATGGAATGAAAAGGGACATCGCATATTTTGTTGCCTATTGTGACATCTACAACAAAGTTGTTTTACTAGATAGAGGAGATCGTAACAAAGAAGGGGGCGTTGGTTTCGTTGGATTTGGACTAACGAGTAAAAAGATGTGGTCGTTTGAAACCCAGGGGCTAGACTGTAAAAGAAAAAAATACTATGAATAGGTCCCTGAACAGAAAATAAAAATAAAAAGAAAAACCTAAGGTTTGAACGTTCGTTACAGAACGCTAACAAACGAAAATCGTTCACTGTGTTGACCTAACCAGTGAACGTTCGCAAAATAACTAGACTAAAAGAAAAACCGGTTTTTTCTGAAAAAACAAAAACAAAACCGATCGGTCTTTGCGGTTTTACCGGTCGGGGCGGTTTTCTATCAGAAAACCGGCGGCGGATCTCCGGCGGCTTCCCGCGGTGGCGGGCATCGGCGAGGAGCGGGGCGACGGCTGCGGGCATCGATGGCGACGACAGAGTAGCTGGGGAGGGCGGCGTGGAGCAGCGAGTGCGCTGGTGGCGCCGGCGGCAGTCAGCAGCGGCGATGGAGTGCGGGACAGGGCGGCGGAGCTGTGGCGGATGTCGCCGGCGTAGGCGAGGCGCGATATGCGAGGCGAGGCGAGGGGAGAGGAGAGGGATCCGGGCGGCTCCCTTTATAGGGGAGAGGTGGGTGCGGTGGCGTGGAGGAGGGGGCAAGGGAGGCGGCGACCGGCGGAGTCCGCATCACGGACGGCGGCTGTGTCCGACGCGTGCATGTGAAAGTTGGTGGCGACGGCTTTGGGCCGGCTGGGCCGCGGCCTGGCGAACGGGGACGGCCCGGTCCGGTCGGTCCGAAGAGAAAGTTTTTTTTAACAAAGCAATTTTTTGACAGAGAAGAAAATAAATATAAACCAAAAGAAAATAAAATATCATATAGGCATATTGTATATCAAAATTTTCAAAAAAAGATTTTCTACAACGTGGACATTTTTCTAGCATCAAATAAAATCCACAAAATTTGAAATAAAACAAAGAGTGCTACTGCTCTAATAAAATCCAATAAAAATCATTTTAAAAATACCAAAATGATTTCAAATTTATTTCTCTTCAATTTTCTGATGTAGGCAATCATTTTACCCTAATTTCCATATATTTTATTTTTGGAGAAAAATAATTTGAATAAAACCCAAATAACTCCGAATTGAAAATAATTTCCAATAGGACTTTAAATTTGATCCTTTTAACTCCCAACTCATATTTCATATGTTTTGAAGAAGTCATTTTATCTTCTCTCATGAAAATCATTGAGTTGCTTGAAGTTTATGAATTGGAAATATTTTCGGAATGAAATTCAAATCTTTTTGAAACCCTTTTCATTTATTTAAATGGAAGAAGTCATGTCAACTTCTCTCGAGGGTTTTGTGGTGATTTTTTTTTGAATTAACGGAGATGCAAAAAAATTTAAAGTTCGGGAAAGTCCTTTTATTCCCTCTCATTTAACTTTCAAAAGTTTCAAATTTCACTCACTTTCAGTCAATCAATCACACAACGATCAAACAAACAATCTATTTAATATAACATTCCAAAATTTAGAATTTTGGGATGTTACAAACCTACCACCCTTAAAATGAATCTTGTCCTCGAGATTCTGAGAGGCTAGCAAGAAATAGGTTAGGTTTGGGGTCTTCTCAAAATCCATCAATCATCATAGGGGGTCTGGGGTGCTACCACCCTTAGAAACATGGTTACGGTTCCATGAAAACTCATATACTCCATCCTTATTGTTGACAGTGTCAAACTTCTTAGATCTTCAGGATAATTCCTTCTCTGGGCTCTTTCGGTGGTGGCATAACCTCTTCCTCAATTCCTCTATCCTTTCATCTTGATAAGGTTATTCCATGACTGGGTCTTCTTAGCTGACGGGTCTGGCGCCAATATTAAACAACTATTGATATCTCATGGTGGTCCACAATTTATGGTTTCTCCTACAGGAAATGGGTCTGGGTTGAGCCTCACCGTATATCCCACGATTGGCAATAGCTGCCGTGTACAAGGGAAAATACCTATACCATTCTAAGGTTTAAACAAGGTCTAATATCATCGTCTCTCTACTATGGGTAAGTCATTCAAATTTACCATCCCACATAGCAAGGCGAATAATAAGAGTAAGTCGGTATGGTGATCAATCCATCCCGCACCCAAATCACTACCTTGTATATGGTTTAGCGAATCTCGCATTCTAACACCCAGTCATCCTCACAAGCTTTGCAGAATCTATCTTGTCGACGAACTAAGTTCGGATAAATCCATGGATTCTGCAAGCCAAATGAACATCTATCGTTCCTTCACAACCCTTAGGTTTTGCGTTTGCTCCTATAAAGCGTCTGTCGATAAAATCGTAACTTCTTCCAGGGTTTTTCCTTCAAAAAGAGTGTGCTTGCTTCTTGGCAGGTCTTGGGTCCTGTGGGTTATGGGCCATCTCATCACTGGTAAACCTTGATCTCATCCACGGGGCAACTGGTCATTTCTCCAACATCCAACTTCCTAGCATTCTTAAATCCATCCAATTGTACTATCTCTCTTCCTTCTATTTGTACCAAACTAAGAGTGATTACTCAGACTCATCAGAGAGTCACCATTGCCAACATCATACCTCCTTTATATCCAATAGTACTTCATTCCTTCATACTATTGGGGTATCCCACATATCACGACAAAACTCATACTTATTTTGTCCGAAGTGCACTTCGTGGAATATCATTTTCTTTACCAGGGGTCAAGGGTTCTCACAATTACTACCACCCTTGAAATGCATATCCATAGACCATATTTCTCATATCCTCGAAATTGGTCAAAATCCTTCTTCATAGAGTAACTACTCATAAGACCCAAATAAGTACCAACGATGATAACTTTATTGATTCTCCAATTACTACAATCTCCTATATTTTCATTACAGGCTCAACTCAACACCTCAATAATAAAAATGTTCTCACTACTTCTACTATACTTCTCACAGACTCAACTATTTAACACTAGCCTCCTTCTCTTTGGGACAATCCCTGGCAAAGTGCCCTGCTTCATTACATCGAAAACATATTACTTCTGACAAGTCTCGCGGTTTCCTTTTTGGGTAACTGCTGAAGTAGTGCCTTGACTCCTTGCACCTGAAACAGGTGATATGGCTCAGGTCCTTCCTGGAAGCCAATCTATTTCTCTTCCTGGATTTTTCTGTTCCAATCAGGGATTCTATTTCCTGTGGGTCATATTCTACTTCCACTATCGGGAATGCTACTAGATCCCCATTCATACAATTCTGGGAGATGTGTCCTTCTTCTCCACATGAATAGCACGACTTGGTGCAGGGTTTAATTGGGTCTGCTTTGGGTGTGTCCTCCACCTCTTCCTTCATTACTGGTTCTTCTAAACTTTCCATGAGGGCTCCTTTCATTGCTTCTTTCTTATGTTGGATGGTTCTTTGTACCATGGGGTAAAGGGGACACTGAGCAGGGTAGTGGGTAGTTCCTTCACACAAGAAACAAGTAATCTGCCTAGTTAGGCATTCTTCCGCTGGGTGACTTCCTTCACAATTAGGGCATTCATCCTTGTGCTCCTTATGGTTGTGTCCTATTTCTCCACAAATCTTGCATGCACAAAACTTCTTCATATATATCCTTTCCATAAGGTTTCATCTTCTGGGGCACAAGCCGAGATTTTGGCAAGGTCAACTTAAATTCTTTCCAAGTGGTTACTCCTTACCATCCATTGATGGTTTGGTACATCCTCCACCAAGTAGCAACACCTCTTTCAAAGCACTGAAGAGTATGTTGGGTCATATCCTTTTCGACTATAGGGTTATTCTTCATGTGATCCTCCATGTTCTAAATCCATTGGTCCGTGTCCAATTGAGTCATCGGTCCAGATAATATGAGCTCATCTCCATTCATCCTCTATTGGGTCCATGGGTTTGGGGTGAGATAAGAGAGATAGAGAGGGATGCACACAATGCAAACAATAGTTTTGGAAGGACAAATTTTATTTGTGGCTGTCGAAAAAATGTCAAACAAATGACAGCTCACAACCGTCGCATCTAACGTAGGTATATAACAGGGGTTTGGTCTTCTGTAGGTCAATAAATCTTCAAAGTCGCCAAACTCTTCTTGTTCATGTCTCTGATGGCTTCTTTCGATCATGCTTGTTTCTTTCGATCATGCTTGTCCTTCTCAAGTTCTTTAGCCAGATCATCTCTGTTGACGCGAAGTCTCTCATGTCATCCTTTAATATTCTGGAGTTGCGTTCCAAACTTCTGGGTTTCAACATCCTTGGCATGAACCATGGTCCTACTGTCCTTCAGTTCTCGACGAATCTCCGGTATCTCGAGGTTTTGCTCCTCCTGCTTGGCTACTTTCGGCTTCTGGTTCCTAAGTTCTTCACGAATTGCCTCCTTGTCAAAATATGACTTCATAAAGGTCCACCCTAAACTTCTTGATGTAATACTCCAGATCCTAGTGATACACCAGCTACGTTAAAACTGCATCCTTTGCTGACAGGTGCTCCATCATCCTTCTACCATCCAATCCTTCCGAAGAAATGCATGCTTAACTCAGCATGGTGACAATAGCATAAGCGGGCGATAACACCATGGTTAGCCGTGTCTATGCCCATGTTACTGCCATGAGCTTTCATTCCATAGTTGATATCTCCTGCCTTAGGGTTTTCTTGACAAAAGCTGTGAGTTTTAATGCTTCATGTTCCGGTCTTTCTCCGACACACCTTGATCTCAGGTATTGACAGCTTTAATAGTCTGATAATTAAGTTCCATAAGGGTGGCCTTCCTAGGTCATACCAATCTGGAAATTCTTCAGAGCCTTCAAATTCTCCTAGTCTCCGGAGTCTTCAACCGTTGTAGTTTCCAGTATTTGGATGCACGGTAAAATCTTCTTCATTCAGAAGTGGTCTTAGTTGTCCGATATCTTGTACTTCTTGGAGTGGTCTCATCAGTCGAATCTTCGTGGTCAAAAGGGAAAAAGGGGTATAGTCACACTAAAAGGGAATATTTGAATAAGCTCAGAAAGGAAGAGAGGTAAAATATTTTTTTGAAGAGGAAGTTGTAGAGAAAATCTTTCCTATGGGCCTGCCAGTTTCTAGGGGTCACGTCCTACAGTCAACATGTGCTCTGATACCATCTTGTAGCGACCCGACCTCAGACGGTCAAGTCTCTGTGCTTAAGTGTCATCCCTGGATCGGTATGCTGACACACACAGTACTCAAGGATTTATAACAGAGGTAAATCACATGTATAAAGTAACGTAAATACTATTACCTCAATCCAAATAGCGGAAGTAACAACATGGTTGTGGATTCCTATCAACACCAACGACAAAGTTGAGTGTAGAAATCGTAACCCTAACGTATCACTTACTCGTCGTAAGATTCCTGTAACATGAGACATTGCAGCCACAAAGGGTCAGTACATTGAATGTACTGGCAAATTCACACCATAGGATACTGATGAATAATAGCTATCACTACATGCATATTTGGCTGGTGGAAAGCTCTAAGTTTATAATGTTTTTGCGAAAAGCCAAATTTTCCCTACTGCAAAGGAATATATTTTATTTAACTACAAAGTTTGTTGAAAACATTGAGAAGGTAAACCCCCTCTCAATCCCAATTAAAAGTAATCATTAACAACCCAACAATTTAATTATAGATTGATGATATCAACATGATAATCCAAGAACTAGATACTCAAAACGTCCATAACCGGGGACACGACTAACCATGATTAGTTTCTACACTCTGCAGAGGTTTGCGCACTTTTCCCCACAAGACCCGATCTCCTCCATTGGATTTCTCGCACTACATGGTGTTTGAGACACGGATGACCGAGACACAGTCTTTCAGAAGCGTTAGCACCTTACGATGGGTAGACAGTTACACCCACTTTCCCCTACATCTACTAGTCTACCACTGTAAGAGTTCACACGACTTAATCAACTATGCTAGAGCCCATAATAGCTTGTGGCTGCACATAGAAGTTTCTAGCATGAATAATCTTATGATCCCTTTGAGCCTGGATGGCGGTCCATAGCATAATCACACGGAACCCTGGGATTTCCAAAAAATCAGGCAATCACTGGGTTCCCCAGGTGCCTCAATCCATCCAGATGTGTATTTAAGTAGCCACCTTAAGTTGAACCATTAAGTAGCAATCTCACATCTGTCATGGAATACACTCAAACCCAATCCACGTCTACAAGCATAGCATGGCATTATAAGCATATCGTAATAGTAATTCCCAAGGTTTGAATGCAGGGCAATAGGTTCCTACCTCATCAACTACTTCCCAATACCCACATGTTATCAATCCTACTCATGCAATGTTTGAGGGTTGAAACTAATGCATAAAAACTAGGTATGAAAGGGATATGATCAAAGTGTGAACTTGACTATACTGTTGATGAAGATGATTCACACTCATAACTCCTGATAGTTCTACTCGTCACACTCCGGTCAATCTATCGTAAGCAAGCAATAGTAACCACACATAAGCAAATCACTCAAAAGATCGGGAAGAACGAAAAAGACAATTTGGAAAACATCAAAACCAAGCAAATAACTCTTGCAACATAACACAATTTCTAACAGTACCAAAATTATGTGAATTTGGCCTTATCAGAAAGTTTAGGCCAAGAGCTTCGTTTTGCAAAAAGAATCAACTCAAACGGAGTTATAAAACTCAAGTTACGATCAAACGAAGTTCAAATACAAATCTGTTTGAATTAAAATTTTAGAACTTTCAAAAATATGTTTAAGTTGTTTTACTGGATAGAGGAGATCGTAACGAAGAAGGGGGCGTTGGTTTCATTGGATTTGGACTAACGAGTAAAAAGATGTGGTCGTTTGAAACCCAGGGGCTAGACTGTAAAAGAAAAAAAAACTACGAATAGGTCCCTGAACAGAAAATAAAAAGAAAAAGAAAAACCGAAGGTACGAACGTTCGTTACAGAACGCTAACGAATGAAAATCGTTTGCTGTGTTGACCTAACTAGTGAACGTTCGCAAAATAACTAGACTAAAAGAAAAACCATTTTTTCTGAAAAAAACAAAAGCAAAACCGACCGGTCTTTGCGGTTTACCGGTCGGGGCAGTTTTCTGTCGGAAAACCAGCGGCGGATCTCCGGCGGCTTCCTGCGGCGGAGGGCGTCAGCGAGGAGTGGGGCGACGGCTGCGGGCGTCGGTGGCGACGGCGGAGTAGCTGGGGAGGGCGGCGTGGAGCGGCAAGTGTGGTGGTGGTGCCGACGGCAGTCAGCGGCGGTGGCGGAGTGCGGGACAGGGCGGCGGAGATGTGGCGGATCTCGCTGGCGGCGGAGTGCGGGACAGGGCGGCGGAGCTGAGACGGATCTCTCCGGCGGCGGCGAGGTGCGATATGCGAGGCGAGGCGAGGGGAGAGGAGAGGGATCCGGGCGGCGCCCTTTATAGGGGAGAGGTAGGTGCGGTGGCGTGGAGGAGGGGCAAGGGAGGCGGCGGCCGGCGGAGTCCGCATCACGGACGGTAGTGGTATCCGGCGCGCGCACGTGAAGGTGGGCGACGGCGACTTTGGGCCGGCTGGGCCGCGGCCTGGCGAACGGGGCCGGCCTGGTCCGGTCGGTCCGAAGAGAAAGTTTTTTTAACAAAATAATTTTTTGACAGAGAAGAAAATAAATATAAACCAAAATAAAATAAAATATCATATAGGCATATTGTATATCAAAATTTTCAGAAAAAGATTTTCTACAACATGGACATTTTTCTAGCATCAAATAAAATCCACGAAATTTTAAATAAAGCAAAGAGTGCTACTCTCTAATAAAATCCAATAAAACATCATTTAAAAAAAATACCAAAATGATTTCAAATTTATTTCTCTCCAATTTTCTGATGTAGGTAATCATTTTACCCTAATTTCCATATATTCTATTTTTGGAGAAAAATAATTTGAATAAAACCCAAATAACTCCAAATTGAAAATAATTTCCAAAAGGACTTGAAATTTGATCCTTTTAACTCCCAACTCATATTTCATATGTTTTGAAGAAGTCATTTTATCTTCTCTCATGAAAATCATTGAGTTGCTTGAAGTTTATGAATTGAAAATATTTTCCGAATGAAATTCAAATCTTTTCAAAACCCTTTTCATTTATTTAAATGGAAGAAGTCATGTCATCTTCTCTCCAGGGTTTTGTGGTGAATTTTTTTTGAATTCACGGAGATGCAAAAAATTGGAAGTTCGGGAAAGTCCTTTTATTCCCTCTCATTTAACTTTCAAAAGTTTCAAATTTTCACTCACTTTCAGTCAATCAATCACACAACAATCAAACAAACTATCTATTTAATATAACATTCCAAAATTTAGAATTTTGGGATGTTACACATTATCAGAATAATGAAGCTCCTCATACAAACTCCAATAAAGGATCATTTTGGTGGAAAGACTGCATGAAAATGTTTGACCTATTTAAGAAGATGACATCATGTGTGATCAAAGCAGGAAACTCATCCATGCTGTGGGATGACAAATGGAATGGAGAGAGCATGAAGTTGAAATACCCTGAGCTTCACTCTTTCTGCCCTCAAGAGAAAATATCTATTGAGGCAGCCAAAGGTACTGAAAATCTTTACAATTTATTCCAGCTGCCTTTGTCCATTACTGCACATCAACAATTTCATCTTCTATCTGATCAACTACAAAGCATCAGATTCAATAATGATCATGATATATGGAATTTCCTTTAGGGCAGCAATATAAATATGACCAAGAGGATTTATAATTTCTTAATGAGAAATGAGGAGGCCAATGTGACCTTCAAATGGATATGGAAAACTTGCTGCCTACCAATGCATAAATTATTTTGTTGGTTCCTTCTTCATGATAGAATAAACACATGTGATCTCCTGACCAGGAAGAATATGCATCTTGATTCCACTCATTATGTATTATGTAATGTTGAGGATATGGAAGACAGAATACATCTGTTATTTTCCTGCCCATTTAGCCAGGGATTTTGGTGGAACATTGGCTTTGAATGGATCTCTGATCTGAGCATTCATGATATGATAATCGAAGCACAACAAAGATATCAACTCCAATACTTCATGGAAATTATGATTGTGGGTTGCTGAAGTATATGGAATCAAAGAAATGGCCTGATATTTGATGGAATCCCATGCTCAATCAATGAATGCAGATATGACTTTATCAGATCTTTCAAATTAACAATGCTGAGAGCTAAACCCAGTCTCAAGGAGGGCATGTCATCTTGGATTGACAATATTTAATTTTCCTCATTTTTCATTATGTAATTTAATAAGTTCCTTGGTTGTCCCCCCATCAACCATTGTAAAGACTATGTTACTTTTTGTTTAATTATATGAAAATGGCACACAGTAGGGCTTTTGCCTTACTGTTTTATGGTAAACTAACAATTAATGCCACTTTACTTGGCATTAGAAAACCAATATAAATTATTGCATAACAAGATAGAACATGAAGGTATATATTTATTCACACTAGTGTTAAAGAATGTTTTAGTCCAAACTATAATTGAAATAGCGAATTTTTTTTTGCGGAGTACACACTTCATAGTTTTCCTTGAATGGTATGATTTATTCTTGGAGATTCATCAATTACAAAGCAATGTACATCCCAAGTTTTGTGAATCTTTCTGAAACATATATATATATATATATATATATATTAGGAGGACATAACATGACCATTCCAATTTTCATATGTTCTTTTATCACATTTGGATTTTACATAAGAATTAAAGCCAATAAGATGTATGTAAAAGTTTGAATTTTCCCGAGACAACGACGACGGGTTACGGGAAAATGGCTACTACAACATCACAACATCAGCAAAGGTGAACATGGTGAGCTGTGTTGTTTGCTCTTGTACGTACAAAATCAGTACTATAATAATGGTATTGGGCCCGATTTATGTTATTTGAATATAAAGTGACCAATATGAGATACCTTTGCATGGTAGATAATTTTCTCTTTAAGATTGCCACGTATCTTTTTGGGTGATGGTGGAATTTTCCCATTTTTTCTTCTGCACTTAAGTCAGTAAATTGAGAAAGTCGAGTTTTCGTAATCGACCAATTCATTAACATACCACTAAACCACTTTTTATTAACACAGTGACAACGAGCCCTTATTGCAGCTTATGCTACTAAATTTGTTGTTCTTTTTTTGGTATCAACAATGAAGAAACATTTTCCTTGACTTGCTGCATCAAAAACTAACTCACAAGCTTATGATAAAAAGACAAGCCGTTCTAGCAAGATTTATAATATGAATACCTTTACGCTATGCCAAAATGTAAGGGGCCATGTTAGGATTCCATTTCTTAATACCATGACCAAAATGAAGTCCTGCTTCTATCATCTCTTTCACATTAATATTCCAATATATTCTTGACATTTTTTCCACACTTTCTCTTTTTTCATGCTACCATTCCATTATGGAATTTATTTCTTTTTGAAGATTAAGAAAGATTCAAAATAGCTTGAAGTAAACAATAATTGTTCCAATAATAATTGTTCTAAGAGAACCTTGTAGTAAGAGTTGGCTATTGATACATGGTATAAACATAAGGTTAATGAATTAACTGACTTGTTTTACTTATTAAACATAAAAATCTTAAATTTGAAATGTTAGTGGTCGTTCAAAAGTCAAGTAAAGTAAAAAAATGTTTCATGTATCCTTAGATGATATAGGGTTAAATATTAAAAGGGGGGTTCTTATGTCTCGTAAAAATGTTTGTTATGTCAGAATCTGAAGAAACTAATTTTGTATGGAGAAACAGAAAAATCTCTCATTTCTGGCGCGAATACATTTCATTTTCAAAATAAAAGTTCTTGTCTTGTGGGGAATGGTGCACAAATTTTTGGAATCCGGTACCAATAGGTATAATCCCCCCCAGGACTAGGTTTTCTTTCCAGTTTTCAACCAATCAATGAGACCTCATAGGGCAGCTTTTGCTAAAACTCTAGCAGTTTCTTGGAATCTTGCTTCAGATATGAAACTTTGGGTATTCAGGGAAGCCCTTGTTATTCCCAACAAGATTGCCCGATAATAGATTGATTCATCGAAATCTCGCCGTGCTCGTTCCACTTGCAATAGTCTGATTAATTCCTGAGGCGAAAAAACATTAGACATTCCATCTTCAAAAACTTACACTTTTGATGTTAGTTGGCGTATAATAATATTTATATGTCTGTTATGGATATGTACCCCTTGGGATCAATAAACTTTTTGGATGTTATTAACCAAAGAGATATGACTTTGGGCTAGGCTTAACCCAACTCCAATCAAGAATCCCCAAGGGACTTGGTATAGGCTCATTCAAATCCTCAATTCTCCTTTCGAGAATCGGGGACAATGTATCAATTGAACGCGCTTCAAAGATTTGTTCCACTTTTGGAAGTGTGTTGTGTCACTAGATCTCGATTTTCATATATAAACGTAACTAACCTATTTCCCTTGTAAAGTATTTCTCAATAGTGACCATTAACAGTTGCTCCTGCAGTGGCCAAACAAGGTTTAGCTGCACTTATAACAAAGTAATCCATATTTACAATGAAAATTTGACTAGATTTTTTATGTGCAATTTAAATAGACATACATTTTCAAAAATAAATGGTCTAAGGTGAATTACTGCCAATGTCTCTTTCCAATAATCATGATGGACAAAATGACAATTCGAAAGGAACGGATCCAACATTATGTTACTATCAAAATTAGAAATCCTTTTATTTTCATCTATTAAAGAGTATTAAGTTCTAATTGGAAGGTTTATGTTAAATTGTCAAGGAACAAATAATTTTTGAAAAGTATTTCATTATGCGTTAGTGAAAATGTTGCTTCAATGGGGAGTAAAGGGGATCTTTGGATAATAATTGGATAGTTATACAGACTGCTAATCCAAGGATATTTTTCCGCTACTTTTCTACCCAATTAGTTTATGTTTGTTCTAATTACAAAAAAGAACACACCAAGTTTTTTTGCACACCAATCGCTCTTTTGACTTTGGAATACAACCACTTTATCAATATACTGCTTATTTTACACATTCAATCCATAACATCCCTTATTCAATGCATAATCAAGATTAATTAGGATTTCTAAAAAAATATAAGATAAAGGGTCCACTCATAGGAAAACGCAGCCTTTCCCCGCATCCAGCACTAATCCATTTTTAACGTTTAATTAAAGCGGGGAATCATTCCAATTAGGAAGTTAAGCTCGTTGCTTTTTTATTTTATCATAAGAGCCAGGCTCTATCCATTATTCGGTAGACCCAGAAAATCATAATTTTGGAATCCATTCAAATTTTTTTGATTTTATTACGACATACTATTTTTTCCATTCATTACCTTTGAGGATCAGTCGTGGTCTTCTAGACGCTACCAAGAGTCTGGATGAATTTGTTGTTTCATCCAAATGTGTAAAAGATCATAGTTGCTCTTAAAAGCCGAGTACTCTACCATTGAGTTAGCAACCCAGATAAAAAAGGATCTTAGATACAATCGAATTCCAAAAATCGATGGAATTACACAGCGTGCTTATGTCAAAACATTGAACTAGCAAGACATCAAAAGAAAGATTTTTATCGACCATAAAAACACTCAAATTGAAAGCAAAGAGGTCTAGTTACATTCCACTAGAGTTAAAAAAAAGAGCGACCCTGATCACGATGGCAAAATTCTCCTTTTTAGCGATTTTTATTTAAAAACTATATATTTTATTATATGAAAATACATGCAATAGGAACACCCTTATCATTTGAGCGAAGTGTAGGCAGAAAAATTGAATATGGAGTGAGTATAAAGAGACCCATCTATCTAAAAATTCTATTTGTTCAGTAGACCTTTGTCAATGGAAATACAATGGTAATAAAACAAATTAGATAGAAAAAGTAAATAAAAGAGGGGCTTATGTTGAATTTGCACAATATAAATCTAAATAGGATTAAGAAAGAGGTAAATTGGATTTGTTTCGTACATTTATTCATGATTTGTGTTGATTCATTCTAAAAAAGCTTAATCTTGAATTATTTTGCAAAGCTCTTGGATAATTAGGACAATATTGACCCATTATTCAGTGCAATGTTTTCATGGTAAAATTTTAGGCACCTTGAAAAGGTTGCATCATGCTTGTTGATGCATATTGTTAGCCCCAACCTAATATCATGGCCTAAAGGAACATGACATTGCCTGGTCCAAAACTCTATTGTAAGGATTGTGAAAGATGCTACACAAACACGGATTGCAATTGGATCTTACCATGGATGTCACATTGCAGATAGAGACATGGGGGCAATGCATGAAAGAAAGAGGTGAGAATGTGGTGCTGGCGCATGTGGGATGTACCCAGACACGGTCGCGAACAAGGGGAGGAGTCAAAGGACGACCCGGTACTCCCAACATGATTGGCGATGGAGTGTCGTGGGGGGGGGGGGGTAAAGAAAGATGGTGGCTGATACGTCTCCAACGTATCTATAATTTTTGATTGCTCCATGCTACTTTATCTACTGTTTTGGACTATATTGGGCTTTATTTTCCACTTTTATATTATTTTTGGGACTAACCTATTAACCGGAGGCCCAACCCAGAATTGCTGTTTTTTTTCCTATTTCAGTGTTTCGAAGAAACGGAATATCAAAGGGAGTCCAAACGGAATAAAACCTTCGGGAACGTGATTTTCTCACCGAACGTGATCCAGGAGACTTGGACCCTGCTCCAAGGAACAAAAGATGCGGTCACGAGGGTGGGGGGTGCGCCCCCCTCCTGGGCGCCCCCCTACCTCGTGGGCCCCCTGTTGCTCCACCGACATACTCCTTCCTCCTATATATACCTACGTATCCCCAAACGATCAGAACAGGAGCCAAAAACCTAATTCCACTGTCGCAACCTTCTGTATCCACGAGATCCCATCTTGGGGCCTGTTCCGGTGCTCCGCCGGAGGGGGCATCCACCATGGAGGGCTTCTACATCAACACCATAGCCCCTCCGATGAAGTGTGAGTAGTTTAATTCAGACCTTCGGGTCCATAGCTAGTAGCTAGATGGCTTCTTCTCTCTTTTTGGATCTCAATACAATGTTCTCCCCCTCTCTCGTGGAGATCTATTCGATGTAATCTTCTTTTTGTGGTGTGTTTGTTGAGACCGATGAATTGTGGGTTTATGATCCAGCTTATCTATGAGTAATATTTGAATCTTCTCTGAATTCTTTTATGTGTGATTGAGTTATCTTTGCAAGTCTCTTCGAATTATCCTTTTTGGTTTGGCCAACTAGATTGGTAGTTCTTGCAATGGGAGAAGTGCTTAGCTTTGGGTTCAATCTTGCGGTGTCCTTTCCTAGTGACAGCAGGGGCAGCAAGGCACGTATTGTATTGTTGCCATCGAGGATAACAAGATGGGTTTTTTATCATATTGCATGAATTTATCCCTCTACATCATGTCATCTTGCTTAAGGTGTTACTCTATTTTTAACTTAATACTCTAGATGCATGCTGGATAGCAGTCGATGAGTGGAGTAATAGTAGTAGATGCAGAATCGTTTCGATCTACTTGTCTCGGACGTGATGCCTATATACATGATCATACCTAGATATACTCATAATTATGCTCAATTCTGTCAATTGCTCAACAGTAATTTGTTCACCCACCGTAGAATATCTATGCTCTTGAGAGAAGCCACTAGTGAAACCTATGGCCCCTGGGTCTATTCTCATCATATCAATCTCTATCGATTTATTACTTGCTTCGTTTTTACTTTGCCTTTTACTTTTCACTTTGCATCTATCTATCAAAAATACCAAAAAAATTATTTATCATCTCTATCAAATCTCACTCTCGTAAGTGACCGTGAAGGGATTGACAACCCCTAATCACGTTGGTTGCGAGTAGCTATCGTTTTGTGCAGGTACGAGGGACTTGTGCGTGGTCTCCTACTGGATTGATACCTTGGTTCTCAAAAACTGAGGGAAATACTTACGCTACTTTGCTGCATCATCCTCTCCTCTTCGGGGAAATCCAACAGAGTGCTCCTACTTTTCTGGCGCCGTTGCCGGGGAGGCTCACGCAAGCAAGTCAACCATACCAAGTACCCATCACAATCCCTATCTCTCGCATTACATTATTTGCCATTTGCCTCTCGTTTTCCTCTCCCCCACTTCACCCTCGGCATTTTATTCGCCCTCTCTTTCCCAATCTCCTCCTCTCTTTCCCGTTTGCCTTTTTCGTTGCCTTTCTGTTTGCTCGTGTGATAGTTTACTTGCCTATCGTCATGACTATTCTCATATCTTCTCCGCTATCTCCCGAGAATGAAGTTCTAAATTTTAAGCAAAGGGAGGGAGGAAATCTAAAAGATGCTTGGTATAGAATTTGCAATGCTCAAAATAGATCTACTAGGAAGCAATCTACTTCAGTTCTTCTTCGTAATTTTTACGTAGGTGCTAATCCTTGGTATAGATATATCCTTGATACCATTACCGGAGGGAATTTCTTGGGTAGCCATACTTTTGATTCTTATAATGCTTTAATAGATATATTTGGCTCGCCACCCCTTTTGACTAATGGAACTACGTTAACTTTGGAGCATGTTATGCAAAGGCTTGAAACTATTGAGAATAAAGTTGCTACCATTGAATCAATTGAAAATATTGATAAAAATATCCGCAATCAAATTACCCAATATGGATCTAAGGTAGGAATGACTTTGAAAATTATTAAAGAAAAAGAACCCATAGTTAATGAGAAAATAAATCTAGATTCCACAAGAATCGATAAACTTGAGGGTATCATTACCAACTTGGGAACCGTTTTTTCTTCCATTCAAAACACTCCAAGTTCTTCTACTAAAAAAACTAAGCTTATTTATGTTCCTAAGAATAAGGGAGAATCATCTAGTAAGGAAACTGCGGATCTTAAATCTATAAGTGTTCATCCCAATCTTTTTACCATCATTAAGGAACCATTTGCTATAAATGAATTTCTCGATCTTTTGCCTAAAAATTTGATAATTACTAGAGAGAAAGAAAATTCTAAAAGGGGTAGATACCTCATCGAAGAATTGCCTACCAAAGATGGCAATACCTAGATCTATCCTTGCTTTTATGCCTAGCTAGGGGCATTAAACGATAGCGCTTGTTGGGAGGCAACCCAATTTTATTTTGTGTTTTATGTTTTTTTGCTTATTTTTAGGAATAAATAATCCATCTAGCCTCTGTTTGGATGTGGTTTTATCTTTTAATTAATGTTTGTGTCAAGTAGAACCTATAGGATAACCTACGATGATAGTTGATTTGATTCTGCTGAAAAACAGAAACTTTGCACGTACGAATATAATTTTGTTAAATCACAGAAACGTGATTTTGCGTTGATTCTTTTTTATGCTGTTCAATAGACAAATTTTCCAGGACTTCCTATTTGGGTAGAAGTTTTAGAGTTCCATAAGTTTGCGTTAGTTACAGATTTCTACAGACTGTTCTGTTTTTGACAGATTCTGTTTTACGGGTGTTGTTTGCTTATTTTGATGAATCTATGGCTAGTAAAATAGTTTATAATCCATAGAGAAGTTGGAATACAGTAGGTTTAACACCAATATAAATAAAGAATGATTTCATTACAGTACCTTAAGTAGTTCTTTGTTTTCTTTCTCTAACGGAGCTCACAAGATTTCTATTGAGTTTTGTGTTGTGAAGTTTTCATGTTTTGGGTGAATTCTTTTGATGGATTATGGAACAAGTTGTGGCAAGAGCCTAAGCTTGGAGATGCCCATGGAAACCCCAAGATAATCCAAGGACACCAAAAAGTCAAAGCTTGGGGATGCCCCGGAAGGCATCCCCTCTTTCGTCCACTTCCATCGGTAATTTACTTGGAGCTATATTTTTATTCACCACATGATATGTGTTTTACTTGGAGCGTTTTGTATTATTTGCGTCTTTTCTTGTTAGTTACCACAATCATCCTTGATGTACACACCTTTTGAGAGAGCCATACATGAAATGGAATTTGCTAGAATACTCTATGTGCTTCACTTATATCTTTTGAGCTTGATAGTTTTGCTCATAGTGCTTCACTTATATCTTTTGAGCGTGATAATTTTTGCTCTAGTGCTTCACTTAGATCTTTTAGATCACGGTGGTGGATTTGTTTTAAAGAAACTATTGATCTCTCATGCTTCACTTAGATTATTTTGAGAGTCGTTAATAGCATGGTAATTCGCTTAATGTTAATATACTTGGTGTTCAAGATATGTGAAACTTTCTTTTGAGTGCGTTGAATACTAAGATAAGTTTGATGCTTGATAATTGTTTTGAGATATGAAGATGGTGATATTAGAGTCATGCTAGTTAAGTACTTGTGAATTCAAAGAATACTTGTATTGAAGTTTGTGATTCCCGTAGCATGCACGTATGGTGAACCGTTATGTGATGAACTCGGAGCATGATTTATTTATTGATTGTCTTCCTTATGAGTGGTGGTCGGGGACGAGCGACGGTCTTTTCCTACCAATCTATCCCCTAGGAGCATGCGCGTAGTACTTTGCGTTGATAATTCTAGATTTTTGCAATAAGTATATGAGTTCTTTATGACTAATGTTGAGTCCATGGATTATACACACTTTTTCCCATCCTTCCACCTTTGCTAGCCTCTCTAATACCGCGCACCTTTCGCCGGTATCATACACCCACCATATACCTTCCTCAAAACAGCCACCATACCTACCTATCATGGCATTTCCATAGCCATTCCGAGATATATTACCATGCAACTTTCCACCGTTCCGTTTAATATGACACGCTCCATCATTGTCATATTGCTAGCATGATCATGTAGTTGACATCGTATTTGTGGCAAAGCCACCGTTCATAATTCTTTCATACATGTCACTCATGATTCATTGCATATCCCGGTATACCACCGGAGGCATTCATATAGAGTCATACCTTGTTCTAAGTATCGAGTTGTAATTGTTGAGTTGTAAGAAAAATAAAAGTGTGATCATCATCATTATTAGAGCATTGTCCCAAGTGAGGAAAGGATGATGGAGACTATGATTCCCCCATAAGTCGGGATGTGACTCCGGATGAAAAATAAAAAAAAGAGGCCAAAAAAAAGGAGAAAGGCCCAAATAAAAAAATGAGATAAAAAGAGAGAAGGGACAATGCTACTATCCTTTTACCACATTTGTGCTTCAAAGTAGCACCAAGATCTTCATGATAGAGAGTCTCTCATTTTGTCACTTTCATATACTAGTGGGAATTTTTCATTATAGAACTTGGCTTGTATATTCCAATGATGGGCTTCCTCAAAATGCCCTAGGTCTTCGTGAGCAAGCGAGTTGGATGCACACCCACTTAGTTTCTTTTGTAGAGCTTTCATATACTTATAGCTCTAGTGCATCCGTTGCATGGCAATCCCTACTCACTCACATTGATATCTATTGATGGGAATCTCCATAGCCCGTTGATACGCCTAGTTGATGTGAGACTATATTTCCTCTTTTTGTATTCTCCACAACCACCATTCTATTCCACATAGTGCTATATCCATGGCTCACGCTCATGTATTGCGTGAAGATTGAAAAAGTTTTGAGAATGTCATAAGTATGAAACAATTGCTTGGCTTGTCATCGGGGTTGTGCATGATTTAAATATTTTATGTGGGGAAGATGGAGCATAGCCAGACTATATCATTTTGTAGGGATAACTTTCTTTGGCCATGTTATTTTGAGAAGACATGATTGCTTTGATTAGTATGCTTGAAGTATTATTATTTTTTATGTCAATATGAACTTTTGTCTTGAATCTTTCGGATTTGAATATACATATCAAAATTAAGAAGATTTACATTGAAATTATGCCAAAGTATCACTCCACATCAAAAATTCTTTTTTTATCATTTACCTACTCGAGGACGAGCAGGAATTAAGCTTGGGGATGCCTGATACGTCTCCAACGTATCTATAATTTTTGATTGCTCCATGCTACTTTATCTACTGTTTTGGACTATATTGGGCTTTATTTTCCACTTTTATATTATTTTTGGGACTAACCTATTAACCGGAGGCCCTGCCCAGAATTGCTGTTTTTTTTGCCTATTTCAGTGTTTCGAAGAAACGGAATATCAAACGGAGTCCAAACAGAATAAAACCTTCGGGAACGTGATTTTCTCACCAAACGTGATCCAGGAGACTTGGACCCTGCTGCAAGGAACAAAAGAGGCGGGGAGCGCCCCCTACCTCATGGGCCCCCTATTGCTCCACCGACGTACTCCTTCCTCCTATATATACCTACGTATCCCCAAACGATCAGAACAGGAGCCAAAAACCTAATTCCACCGCCGCAACCTTCTGTATCCATGAGATCCCATCTTGGGGCCTGTTCCGGAGCTCCGACGGAGGGGGCATTGTCACGCCCAATATGCGACCCTATCCAAAAGGAACTCGAAGGTCCCACCAAGGATAGACCCGCATATTGGAACGCTTTTGCAAGGTGGATATCATTACATCAACATTACATAATAGATGGGAATACATACAAAAGGCATAGAATGCCACAAGAATACAACATCATCTTACAAGAGCAACATCCGACTACGGATGAAACACAAACAGAAGCTCAAACGACATCCACCCTGCTAGCCGAGGCTGCCAACCTGGAACCTATCCCCTGATCTAAGAAGAAGCAGAGGAAGAACTCCAAAACAAGTAAACATCGCTCTCGCGTCAAGTTCATCGCAACCTGTACCTGCAACTGGTGTTGTAGTAATCTGTGAGCCACGAGGACTCACCAATCCCATTACCATGGGTATCAAGACTAGCAAAGCTTAATGGGAAAGGAAGGGGTAAAGTGGTGAGGTTGCAACAGCGACTAAGCATATATGGTGGCTAACATACGCAAATAAGAGCGAGAAGAGAAGCAAAGGAACGGTCGTGAAGCTAGCAATGATCAAGAAGTGATCCTGAACTCCTACTAACGTCAAACATAACACAGAAACCGTGTTCACTTCCCGGACTTCGCTGAGAAGAGACCATCACGGCTACACACACGGTTGATGCGTTTTAATTCGGATCTGGTGTCAAGTTATCTACAACCGGACATTAACAAATTCCCATATGCCACATAACCGCGGGCACGGCTTTCAAAAGTTTATACCCTGCAGGGGTGTCCCAACTTAGCCCATGATAAGCTCTTGCGATCAACGAAGGATAAACCTTCTCTCAGGAAGACCCGATCAGTCTCGGAATCCCGGTTTACAAGACATTTTGACAATGGTAAAACAAGACCAGCAAGACCGCCCGATGCACCGACAACCCCGATAGGAGCTACACATATCTCGTTCTCAGGGCAACACCGGATAAGCTAAGCGTACAGGTACCGACGTAACCCAAGTTGCCAAGGGATGGTCCCGCACGGTGCTCTAGTTTGGACCAACACTTAGACAAGCACTGGCCCGGGGGGGGGGGCCATAATAAAGATGACCCTCGGGTTAGTTAGTCCCAAGGGAAAGGTAGGTGGTGGTGAGGCAAATGGTAAAACCAAGGTTGGGCCTTGCTGGAGGAGTTTTATTCAAAGCGAACTGTCAAGGGGGTCCCATAAATCACCCGACCGCGTAAGGAACGCAAAATCTGGGAACATAACACCGGTATGACGGAAACTAGGGCGGCAAGAGTGGAACAAAACACCAGGCATAAGGCCGAGCCTTCCACCCTTTACCAAATATATAGATGCATTAATAATATAAGAGATATTGTGATATCCCAACATAAACCCTGTCCACCATGGAGCAATCTTCAACTTCACCTGCAACTAACAACGCTATAAGAGGGGCTGAGCAAAGCGGTAACATAGCCAAACAATGGTTTGCTAGGAAGGGTGTCAAAGGTTAGAGGTTCATGGCAATTTGGGAGGCTTGATGAGCAAAAGATAGGTAGCGCAGCAAAGCGATAGATCGAAGCAACTAGCATAGCAATGATAGTAGTGAGATCCAGGGTAGCGGTTATCTTGCCTGAAATCCCGCAAGGAAGAAGTACAAGTCCATGAAGAAGATGAAGCCACGAAGACGAACCAAGCGTAGACGAACGAATCCTCACGATCGCAACAAAATGGGAACTATCGAGAAGAAGCACATAAGAAGGTAAACACACCACACATAGACAAGAAATGATGCACAACAAGCATGATGCATGACAAAGCTACATGAAGCTACTCATGGCAAGATACGATGCAAACAAGAGCAACATATCAAAGCAAGTTTAAATGAGGCCGGGAACAACATATAACAATTCCGGTAAGTCCTCATATGCAAGTTTCAAAGTTGGTCCAGATCTGAACAAACATTAAGTTGAAGTTGTTAAAACAGAAAGTTAAGATGCACCAAGATGATCTACGCGAGATTCTAGTCAAGTTACATATAAAGTTCATTAGATTTGGAGCTACGGCCTAGAAGATATGAGCAAAACAAGTTAAACATGGCATTAATGCAAAATGCATACAAACATCAAGAAAACACCTCAAAACAAGGATGCAACACGATAATATGAAACAACATGCAATTCTAAGCAAGTTTCATATAAAGCACACTCAAAACGGAGCAACGGTTCAACACATACACTCCAAACATGATATAGCAATAATCTGTCCAAAACAACAACTAGGCATATTGTAAGCATCAAAACAATATGCTACAACACCTCATCAAAAGAATAAAAGGCATGGGCATGAAGTACAGGTAGAGCATAACAAAACATGAACACTGAGATATCTCCAGAAATCAATAGAGCATGCTCAAACACACATGGCAAGATTGCAAATAATAACAGTTTCAGGCTTTAGCAGAAATAACATCAGGTTGCAATGTTTAGAGCTATCAAACAACATGTCACAGGAACTTATCATGACAAACAAAGGCATGGAATGAATCTACTAATTGCATATAACAAAAGTCCCTTACTGACCATGAGCCAAAAAAGGATCAGAAGATATGATGGCACCCATGTAAACATGGCAAGTTATATGACAGATTCATACATGGTAGGAACAACAATAAGTAGGCATGTTGGTGAGCTTGAACCACTCACCACAGAGCAATACATGGCATGCAAGGCAACCAACAGTAAGAAGACATGTTTATGAAGCCAAGCATGACAAGGGCAAGTTCATAGGATGCATGGATCACTAGGAAATCACGTGGCAAAACTGAACTTCATGTTAACAGGCTGACAGCAACATCATTTAGCAACTTTGGAGCAAGATATGAACAATCTACAGCAAGCTATAAATGCAACCAGGGGCATGGATGGATAGCTCATAACCATATGTACAAAACATCCTTACTGAAGTATCTCAAAATAAGCATGGATCTCTCTGTAGCATCAAGTTTACATGGCATAAAAATAACAGCAGAACAGGGACTGAAATCAGCAACATCACGAGGCCTACTTTACATGCTTGTGCTAGTCACCACATTCATCACAAAAATACATGGCATACACCGCATATCATAGATCAAAACACATGTAGACATCAACCTCATAGGATGCACACATCAAACATGGCAAAAATGACAAATGAGCATGTTATAACAGTTTCAGCAGATTAACAGCAACATGCACTCTTGCAATGATGATTCGGGCATCAAGATGAGCTCAAATGAAAATGATGCAATGGAATGAAATGAAGTACTCGTTGAGACAAACAATTTGACATATTACACACACGAAACGGAGCAATATGGATAGAGTTATGATGCGATGAAAATGGCATGATAATGCAGATCTGGGGACTTAGGAATTTCGGGGTCAACCTTAGACAGATCTGGATCTGGCGCGGAACCCGAGGTTCGTCGGGGTTGCGGGCTGCGGCGGCCGGAGATGAGGGAGAGGGCGCCGGAGAGGAGGGGGCCGGCGAGGGGGGCGCCGGATCCGGCCTTCCCGCGGCCGGATCTGGCCGGGGCGGCGCGGAGGCGGCGGGGCTCCGGCGAGGCGCGGGGCTCCCACGGCGAAGGTCCGGCGAGGCGACCGGAGGTGAGGCGTGGCGGCTCCGGTCACCGGCGGGAGGAGCCGGGCGGAGCGCTGGCGGAGGGCCGAGGCGGCAGCGCCAGGCACCCGGGGCGGCGCGGACGGGGAGGCGCCGGCGGCGGAGAGGCGGTGCGACGCGGGGCGGCTCGGGCGGCGGTGACGCGATGGGCCGGGCGGGCGGCGCGCGGGCCAGGAGGCGCGCCGGCACAGAGCAGATCCGGGCCCCATGGGCCTGGCTCGGGCTGCGCGGGCTGCGGCAGTGGGAGGTTGGCGGCGGGACAGGTGGCGGCGACGGATTGGACGGGCCGGCGGCTGGACATGTCCGGGCGCGGGGGTGGACGTGTCCGGCGGTGGGAGGAAGGAGGAGACTAGGGTTAGACCGCGAATTGCACGGGGGAGGGCATATTTATAGGCAGAGGGAGCTAGGAGACTCCAAATGGGGTGCGGTTTTCGCCCACACGATCGTGATCGAACGACCGACAGTATGGAGGAGAGTTAGATGGGTTTTGGGACACTTTGGAAGGGGTGTTGGGCTGCAACAAAAGAGGGCTTTACGGTTACCCGGTTAACCGTTAGAGTACCAAATGACCTCCAAATGGCACGAAACTTGACAGGCGGTCTACCGGTGCTATACCAAGGCCGCTTGGCAAACTTCGGTCCATTCCGAGAACGCTTAACACCCGCACACGAAAAGAGACAAGAAGGGGACGCCGGAGGACATAGGAGTGCCGGATTGCAAAACGGACAACGGGGAAAATGCTCGGATGCAAGAAACGAACACGTATGCAAAATGAGATGCACATGATGACATGATAAAATGCAACACGCAAGCAAATGACATGGCAACGACGGTGAATAACTGGCGGACACCTGGCGCATCGAATCCGGGGCGTTACAACACTCCTCCACTAACAAGAGATCTTGTCCCGAGATCTTAGGACCGAGACGGAAAGGAAAAGGGATGAGGTGTAACAAGAACTCAAGAGAAGAAGCAAAGAATCGTGAGCACTCGAGAAGAAGAGAGGAACGACGAGAATGGAGAGAATCGAAAGCTCACAGAATCAGATAGACTATGAGACCACTCCGGTTAGAACGAGATAAGAAACGAATAAGACTGAAAGTATTAGGCAGCACTCTGACTGAACATGGAGAGGAATAGAACACGAGCTAGAGAGGATGGAATGATACTTTATGAACTCTTGAAGAATGAATTAAATCATGAAGAACCACCATGAAGAACTCCGGTGACAAAAAAAGATGATGAGATAGAATGAATGATGAAAGAATAAGACGAGCCTTGCGATGATTTAGATGGAGGTTCCGACGAGATGGCCGAGGAAATTTGAACTCCGGAAAAGAAAAGGTGAAAACACTTCGAACTAGAATTTATTCATCAAGAACAAACTCCGAAGGAAAGGATTACTCGCTTGATGAAATAAGAATAAGATTTATTGTATGCTTATCCTTCATCAAATTAAATTGATGACAAGCAAAGGATTATGCATATTACTTATTCTTCTTGAAAAAGGATTGAGAAATGACATATCGCAGACTTGAGAAGGTCTTCATGAACCACCGGTAAGATTGAAAAGAACGAAAGGATTAATATGATGACAAAGGAAAAAGAATATGAATGAACCACCGTAAGAATTCGAAAATGGCTGATGAAAGAGACTTAATCACCGGGAAGAATTAGAAGAACCAATAAGCTAGAGGGGATTTAGATGTAAAAGAATAAAAAAATCATGAGGTGATTAAAGAACATTTGAACGAAGCACCGGGATAAATAGAGAACGATAACTGGAATGATGGCCTCCTGTGAAAGAAATGAAAAAACACAACTCCTGACATGCTCTGGATGGATAAGGAGGTATATTTGACAAATGGAATGATTCGAGAGGATAACATGAACTAGAACCACGAATCTTCGAGAGAACGGGCAAGATTTAGAGAAACTCTTCCTCGATCTTCAAATGATGACGAGAAACACCACCAAAATTTGTTGAGACACTCCGGAAGAATGAAAAACAAAGAGATTGAGCCAACAATGACAATGATTTGAAATCGATCTTGGAAAGGCATATCTGACTGATGAAATCATACTTACGTCAGACTTGAAAAGAAATAGGAATGGCTCCGGAATAATTAGAAGAGTCAGGTAAGATCCTGGAAAAGACCTGTGGGTTAGGGCCCACTGAAGAGATAACACCGTTGGAAAGGATTGTTGAACAGATAGATGATGCACCGGAACAATTGAAATATTTGAATGAGGTGGCAACCTCGAATTAATTCGAACACAGGTGAATCTCCTGAGATGTCTTCCGAACTCCGGAATGATAAACTGGCGAGAGGCGAACGAGCAAGGAGAACACTTGAGCCGAGGGAAAGAATATGATCAACCCGAAAAACTTGAATTGAGTCCACCGGAAAAGAAGTGAAGAATGTCAAACAAAACGAGAATTCACCAGTTGAAATGATTGAGGGAAGACTGAAAAGGCTCCGCACAAATGAAATTGATGGTCGGAAGAGATTCATACTCCGGGAAGAAAAAAGGGTGAGAGGGCGGGAAAAACACAGGCAACTGGAAGGGGAATCGACGAATATCTTGAAGAGAAAAACACCGGTTGAAATCATTGAGGAAAGAAAGCAAAGGCTTCACACGAGTAGGATGGATACTCGATTACGGACTCCGGCTCCGAGAAGAAAAAGGGGAGGGCGGGTGGGAAAAGAAGACAAATGAGGACGGGGAAAACCTCATCGCTGAGAAAGAACTAAGGATTGAACTTGCAAAAACGGAGAGGGTCGAATCACTTTGACGAGAAATGCACCGGAGAGGGTCGAATAACCACCATGGAGGGCTTCTACATCAACACCATAGCCCCTCCGATGAAGTGTGAGTAGTTTACTTCAGACCTTCGGGTCCATAGCTAGTAGCTAGATGGCTTCCTCTCTCTTTTTGGATCTCAATACAATGTTCTCCCCCTCTCTCGTGGAGATCTATTCGATGTAATCTTCTTTTTACGGTGTGTTTGTTGAGACCGATGAATTGTGGGTTTATGATCCAGCTTATCTATGAGTAATATTTGAATCTTCTCTAAATTCTTTTATGTTTGATTGAGTTATCTTTGCAAGTCTCTTCGAGTTATCCTTTTTGGTTTGGCCAACTAGATTGGTAGTTCTTGAAATGGGAGAAGTGCTTAGCTTTGGGTTCAATCTTGCGGTGTCCTTTCCCAGTGATAGCAGGGGCAGCAAGGCACGTATTGTATTGTTGCCATCGAGGATAACAAGATGGTTTTTTATCATATTGCATGAATTTATCCCTCTACATCATGTCATCTTGCTTAAGGCGTTACTCTGTTTTTAACTTAATACTCTAGATGCATGCTGGATAGCGGTCGATGAGTGGAGTAATAGTAGTAGATGCAGAATCGTTTCGATCTACTTGTCTCGGATGTGATGCCTATATACATGATCATACCTAGATATACTCATAATTATGCTCAATTCTGTCAATTGCTCAACAGTAATTTGTTCACCCACCGTAGAATATCTATGCTCTTGAGAGAAGCCACTAGTGAAACCTATGGCCCCCGGGTCTATTCTCATCATGTCAATCTCTATCGCTTTATTACTTGCTTTGTTTTTACTTTGCCTTTTACTTTTCACTTTGCATCTATCTATCAAAAATACCAAAAATATTATTTATCATCTCTATCAGATCTCACTCTCGTAAGTGACCGTGAAGGGATTGACAACCCCTAATCGCGTTGGTTGCGAGTAGCTATTGTTTTGTGCAGGTACGAGGGACTTGTGCGTGGTCTCCTACTGGATTGATACCTTGGTTCTCAAAAACTGAGGGAAATACTTACGCTACTTTGCTGCATCATCCTCTCCTCTTCGGGGAAATCCAACGCAGTGCTCAAGAGGTAGCAGTGGCCCAGGAGGTGATGTAGCCTATCCAAGGGCGTCAGATCTGGACCGAATGGCAAGAAAGAAAAACAACCTTTGGGATAGAATGGTGATGTAGCCCATGCACTCGACCTCGGATGAAGATCACATTCTTATGATTGAAGCATACATGTTAGGTTGATTTTAAAGTGACTAGAGGCTGATACGTCTCCAATGTATGTATAATTTTTTTATTGTTTCATGCTATTAACATACCACTTTTACATACTTTTGGCATCAATTTATATTATTTTTCTAAACTAAGCTATTAATCTAGTGCCTAGTGCGAGTTCCTGTTTTTTTACATGTGTTTGGTTTTACATAAAATCAATATATAGGAAGGTAAAAATACCGTGGTGATTTAATATGATTTTTTTCTGAAATATATGTGGTTTTTGGGTAAAGGAATCAATGCAAGCCGTTGCCCGAGGCCCCGACACGGCCTCATGGCGTGGGTACCCCATGGCCATGCCATGGCCCTGTGTAGGGTATGTGGATCTAGGCTGGAGCCCTTCTTTCGCCGTAAAAATCTAATTTTATAGAAAATATTCCCTCAGAATTTCCGCCTTGTCGGAGTTACAGATCTCTGGCTATAAAATAAACAGTGTTCGACTAGAAACCATTACCCAAAAACAGAGAGACAAGGAGAAGAGATCCAATCTCAGAGGGGCTATTGCCCCTCAGGGAGCCATATCTACCAAGGACAAGAGGGGAGAACCTCTCCACCCACTCTCCCCTTCTATGGGGAGGCCATGGAGTAAGAAGACGGAGGGGCAGCCTCTCTTCCTCTCTCTCTCCCAGTGGTGCCGGAATGCAGTCGAGGGAATCATCATCGTGGCGATCGCCTTCATCAACGTCGCCGTCTTCACCAATATATCCATCACCTTCCTCACCTCTTTTTAGCAGTCCACACTCCCGCAACCCGCTACAATCCCCTACTTGAACATCGTGGTTTGATGCTATGAATTATTATTGAATGATTGTGTCATCGCTATTGTGTCCAAGTAGATTCTTGTTGTCCTTTGGGTTCAATGGTGAACTGTTATGATTGGTTTGAGTTGCATAATTTTTTCAGTCCTTTGGTGCCCATCATATGAGGGCGCGCATGGATCACATCTTAGGGCTACTAGTACGTTGATAGGACTAGGCATAGGCCAGCCGGAGTGACTGAAACTACCAGAGCCGAGTCTAGAAATTGATGCATATGGAATTAAAGGGGGACCACACACACACACACACACACACACACACACACACACACACACACACACACACACATATATATATAACAACCAACTTGTAATGAGTCTGCACGGAATAGTAACAACATTACTTGCATTGACTGTCCACAGATGGTTGCTAGTAATGAAAGTACAACCTATCATTTAGTAATATGTTACTACATGTCTAGGCAATGTTTTACTATGTTTAGAGATGAAACCATCGATGTCTCCATTACCATCTATACTATATATATTACTGGCAATGAATAGTGACCCCAGAATTAGGACGTAGCGGACAACCGCATGGTAATAGAATTAAATGTGTTACTTTCTTTTGTACATGACATTACCCTCAAATATTTTTGCGGTGGAGAGTGGCCTTCTCCACGTGACCCGCGCGCCTGATTAAGAGCGGCCGGAGAGCAGGGTAAGAAAGAATACGCGCACGCTTACAATAGCGTAGCTGTATATATATATATATATATATATATATATATATATATATATATATATATATATATATATATATATATATATATATATATATATATATATGTTACCACCTCTTGAGTTTTATATGTTGTATGTAGTATCTGTCAAAACCGAGAATATGTATGTGTAGTATGTAGTATATAACAATGTTTAGGTAGTATATATACTACTTTTTAGGTAGTATGTACCATATTCTAAGCATACTCTTTTTTACGTACATATATGTACGTATTTCATAAATATAACAAAAATTATGGGCTCATATGCAATTTTTTCATGTAACTTGTTTTGAAATATCTTATATATAGTATACGAACATATTTAGAATGATAAAATAATATATAAGGTACCACATGGTAGTATATAAGACATGTGGGGTAACTACCCACAGGTGGTAGGATGGATTTTTCTTATATATATATATGTATATATATATATATATATATATATATATATATATATATATATATATATATAGAGAGAGAGAGAGAGAGAGAGAGAGAGAGAGAGAGAGAGAGAGAGAGATAGTAACACTATTCTAATCCCAGGATTAGAATATTATTCAGATCACGGTGCACCCTATATAGGAGGCGACTAGATGTTCCCGAATTGGTGCTCCCCGATAAAAAAACAGCCCACCACCACCACCCCAGCCCCACGCCCACAATCCTCTCCCGCACCACTGGCCTCGATTCACGCTCGATCCCCCATGCACTGGCCCTGGATCCCATCGTGCCGCCCCCATCGTCGCTGGCTCTGGATTCCATCGCGCCGCCGCCCGCCGTCACTAGCCCTGGATCCTATTGCGCCGCCGCCCTCCGTCACCGGACCTGGATCCCATTGCATCGCCGCCTGCCCTAGATCCCATCGTGACACCCCCTCTGTGGATCCATCGCACCACCGTCGGGCCGTTGATCTCCGTGCGCTGCCGAGGACCACCACGTCGAAAGTGTCATCCCTAACCTCCCAGTCCCCACTACCACCTTCCTGTGTCGCCGCCTACACACCACCACAGCCCGCCCACACCAACCAATTCCAGCGCTTACTAGGTTGGCCCCGGTGAGGCTCCACCGCTGCCTCGCAGCCTCCTCTCGATGGGGCTCCACAGCCACAACACCAAGGGCCTTCATCGCTGCTACCTCCGGCCGTTCAAGTACGCAACCCCTGGAGGTACAACAACCATAGCTTGGGGAAATTACTGCAGTGTTCATCGCCTCACAAAGTACATTTGATTTTGTATCTTTTTGTCATTTTTCACTCATTTTATTTCAGCAAGATGGTTGTTGAAATGCTTCACCTGCTAGGCTACTACAAATTTATAGGAAAAATCAAACTTCACCAAAATCTAGAAAATGAAAGGATGAGCACGGACGCAGTCGATGTCCGATGTGTTCCCCTACCGATGAAGTAATTCAAGGGGTATGTGGTTTCATTCGTATGAAGCACCAACAACAATAACTTCAGCTTTTCTTCTGTGAAGTAATTCTCGTTCGCTGCATTTGTTGCTACTTCTTCACCTCTGTTTTAGCTAGCTTATGGTGCTTCTTTTCATCCCCACGCAGCTTCCTTTTCAGCCGTTGAAGCTACAGATGGAGCGTGTATGAAGCTGAACTGCAAGGTGAGGGAGGGGGCGAGACTAGCTTCCATTTGTTTCTTCCTTTTCTGTCTCTAAAGTTACGAGAATCAAGTTACATGAATAGAAGAAAAGGTTTAGAAATAAGATGATACTTATTGAGCTAGTGTAGATGGGTGGCAAATGGGGCACGTGGGTGTTCGTCTATGTACATGTCAAACATGTTCTTGCAAGAACTTCTATTGCCTATATTTGCATAGTTCAAAATGGATAAAAAAACAAGAGTTCATTATATGAAAGAAAGTGGCAACATGTGAATTTTTTGAGCCGAGGCAATTTTTGTTACTGATGTTTAGTTTTGTGAATTCCTGCTACTACTAACAGAGAAGGAGAACACCCACCAAACATTATCTTTGAGATAAAGTGGAGCCTTGTTAGTGCGAACAGATATTTGTAACTCTGAATGTCTATGAGTAACTATTTTGAACTTTTTAGTTCTGTAATTATGTGTTGTTTTTAGGGTACTATTTCTTTTGTATGTGACCATTTGTTATGCATCCGTTTTACAAACTCCAATGCGGAGTAGTTCCCATATACTCTTAAACATGTGAAAATCATATACAAAAAATCAGAAAGATAATAACAAAAATAAGTAAGAAAACCCTTGAAGTTCAACTAGAAGAGCCAAATAAGTTCATGACGCCCTTCGGCGGAGCATGAGTCTTGGGCGTGTGCGTCTTGAGAGTGTGCTATTTGTATGGGTGCCCCCATGCATGTCTGCGGCACGTATGTGTGCTCCGAGTAGGTCTATCATAGGGTTTTTTCATATCTAAAAAATACATGTTATAAAATAGTTAACAAAATGTTAACCAAAAAACAAAACTAATGCAATGGCCTAAAGAATAAGCCCAACCATTCGGAAGTTGAGTGATAAAAAACCTAGAAGTACAAATTAATAACAGAGAAGTTCGAAGATTTTAAAAAGTTCAATTTTTTTCTAGTTACTACAGAATAAACCGAAGACGTTCAAATTAAAATAAAGGAACAACTAAAAAAGTTTAAAATAGATTTCCCCCTTTTTAAAAAACTAGAAGCTCAAACTAAAAGAACCAAGAAGTTAAGTTAAAATAAGGAAATGGTTTAATGTTTATAAAAATGATTTTTTTTCTATTTTTGAGAATAAAACCAAGAAGGTCAAATTGAAATTAACATAAAATAGATTTTTTTCAATTTCTAGCAAGACCCCTAGATGTTCAAACAGAATAATTAGAAGTTCAAAATTAAAATAACGGAGAGGTTCGTTTATATTAATTAAAATTTTCCTCGCAACTAAAGAGTAAGCAAAGAAGGCCAATTTTAAGAAATAGAGCAGCTCAAAATTTATAGAGAAAATGGATTTTTCTTGTTTCTACAAAAAACCTAGAGTTTCAAATTTAAATAACAAAGAAGTTCAATGCTTATTACAAGACCAACAAAGTTCAAATAAAAAAAACGGAGGATTTCAAAACGTTTATAAAAATAGATTTCTCCCTCTGTTAGAAAAAGATCAAGAAGTTCAAATTTAAATAATTGAGCAGTTCAAAATTTATTACATAACTAGGACTTTTTTTGTTACTAATGAATAACACCAAGTAGTCCAAATTTTTAAAAAATATGAAGTTGTTTAATGTTTATAAAAACTCAGATTTTCCCCAATGATAAATATTAAAACCAAGAAGTTCAATTTCAAAAAATAGAGTAGTTCAATGTATATAAAAAACTCAGAGTTTCACGTTACTACAAAATAAAGCCAATAAGTTCAATTGGAAAAAGCGGAGCAGTTTGATATTTATTTGAAAAATCGGATTTTTCTAGTTACTAAAGAATAAAACTAATAAGTTCAATTTGAAATAACAAAGAAGTTTGATGTTTCTAAAAAACCTCCATTTTTCACATTTTGGAAAATACACAATGAAGTTCAAATAAAAAGGGTAGAGCGGTTTAATGTCTATAAAAAAGTCAGATATTTTCACGTAACCGAGAGAAGTTCAGATTGATAACTGCCAGAACTTCACGTACTACAAAGTGTGCATTTTGTATGAAAAAAAGAATAAAAAATCAAAGGCTAAAAGTTTTGTTGCTAGAAGTTCAAGTGCTCGGCCCGGGAAAGTTAAAAAATTCTTGTGAGAGAGTTTGAACAAAAATACGTGACAGAAGTTCAAGGTGGAAACAGCAGGAAGTTCAACTACTACACGGAATGCATTTCAGATAAAAATATAAGAATATAAAATAGAAAGCTTAAAAATGTTTGTTGCAAGAAGTTCACGTGCTCCTCCTAGCATAGTTTAAAATTCATGTGCGAGACGTCCTTTGTTCATTTACATGTTGAAAAAAAGGGAAAAACAACATTGTTTTGCCATTTTAAAAACTGCTCTCAAACAACAACGAATTTGTAACACTTGTCTACATGAAAAACTTGCTGCTATTCATAATATTTCCAACGGTATATTATGTGCTACATTTCGATGAATAGTTTAAAATTTTCATGTATACCATTTAAAACACGTTTTTATGTATTCAAAAAGTTCTTTTGAACCATCGCGATTATGAAAAACTGATCAACACGGGAGGGTTGCGTGTATTCAACATATATCATTTGCTCAATTCCGGTAAGTGGTTTGGGAGTTACATGTAAAAAACTTCGCGTAAAAAGCAGAGTGAAGTTCAAATAGAATTGCGACAGAAGTTCAAGTACTCCACACAGTGCATTTCCTTTCACGATGAAGGCAGAAATTATGATCTGGCCATTTTCTAAATTACTTGAAAACATCTAGGAAATAGAGAAAACTTTATATATGAAAAAGTTTCGCATTTTCGATAGCTATCCAGCGCTATATTATTTGCCCCATTCCGACAAAGTTTGTGAAAATTACAGCAAAAAATGTTTTAAACATTTTTCAAAATTGACTTAAAACCGTAAGGAGTTGGAAGAACATTGTATACCAAAAAGTTTCGCATTTCATCATGATTTCCAATGCCATAACATTTGCTGCATTCCGACACACAGTTAAAAAATTAACTTGAAAATACAAACTTGGTGGAACTTGAACCGTTTTCTAAATTACTCTTAAATCGTTCAAAATTAGAAAAAACTTTGTACATGAAAAAGAAGTGCATTTTAGTAAGCTTTCCAACGCCATACCATTTGCCTAAATTGGATAAGCCATTTAGAAATGACATCAAAAATATGAACTCGGCTGTTTGGTTTGCGAAATTTTATGATTTTCCAAATTCTCTTTAAACATAGGGAATTAGAGAAAACTTTGTACATGTGGAAGGAGCGGATTTGCAGCAGCTTTCCAACGACATATTATCAAAATAGAATTAGTCCCGTCTCATTATGAACCGAAAGGAGCTTTCTAGGAATTTGAGTTGCTCAATACGGACGGAAAGATTCTTTCGTGAAATAAAACGATAGGTTGATGAGGGAAAGGAAACCAGACCTTTTTTCTATGGTATGGCCTGGGTGGCCTAAGCGAAATCCCGAGATATGAAGGAGCCGATCAATCTGTGAAAAAAGATAAAACAACTTTCTTGTTGTCAAGTAGTAAACCATAGTTCTCATCCTAGGAAACCATATCTATCATCGGTTCAGAGCTCCCAACTATGAAGCTCTTTTCTAGAGCGAGTCAACAATTCGTGGATCCATGGTTTGGATGAAGCTATGTACCCGGGTAGAGATGATTTGTCTCAAAGATGTTCCGCTCATCCAAGAATCTGAAACTTCATCTACATAAACTTATAAATAGCCCTTTCCTTTCTTTTCTTGTCTTCAAAAGGTAATCAATCCTTTCTTTTCATCTTTTATCAAGTCTTCCTCTTCCTGATTGAGTCAATCAGGGATAGAAATTCGGATCAACACGCTTCGGGGGCCTCGTCTTACTCACTCACCTTCTACTAATCGGACCGTGACAAAACAACCAGCCCAGTAATAGGCAAGGACTGGCTGAAATCCCTTTCCGCATCGTCCTTCTCTATTGGGGGCTCCCAACACCTCAGCCACACATCTTTTTCGTCCGCTTATTCTTTTTTTCAGAATTTGGATTTAATAAACTCTTTTTACAAAGGGCAGCCAAACGGAGGCGTGAATGCAAGATGCCAGCGGAATGATCGACCGGACAGAGGCTAGGGCAGCTTTCTTCCCACCGCGTCCTTCCTTGTGTGTCGGAGATACAAAGCAAGTGCACCGGAAAAGAAGGGGAACTGAATCGATCTATTCCATGATTTTGCCTCATTCTGATAAACGGCTTAGTAATGAGATTGAAAATACGATTCACGTTTTTTGTATGAAGAAAAACGGTTTTTAAAACTACTCTTAAACTACTTACGTTTTGCCAGAAATTTAACTTGGGTCATGATACTCATGTCCATAGCTTTCCAACGATATATTGCAAGCCTCATTTGGGCAATGTTTGCGGAAGTTCAACCTGGCATTAGGGAAAGTTCAACTACTACTGCTGGGACAGGTCAGGTGGTTATTAGAATATTATTCTCATTCCGTGATCAGAATAGTGTTTATATATATATTAATGCTATGGTTGGGTTTTACCTTGATGAACTTGCTAGTAGTTCAGATGCTTGCTAATAGTTCCAATCATAAGTGCATAAAATTCCAAGTAAGGGATGGCTTGCTAGTAGAGGCATGTCCCACATATAAACTGCAATGACGATGATCAATAGTAACTTAGCTATTTTCCTAGGGTCAATTCCGCACACCATACCACCACTATTCGACACTCAATATTTGTATTATATTATATATTTACTTAGGCAACACCTATTTTTATGTTTAAGTTCTCTGTTATCCTGCAAAACTACCTCTTTATACCAGCAAATGTAGTTTTATTTTTTGTTTCTAGATAAAGAAAAATGCTTGGTTGACGTACGGTTTATCAGTGAAAGATAGGACCTAATAGAATGTTGATCTTACTTTTAGCTCCTTGTAGGTTCTATAGTCCATATTTACCACTTTCATCGTTGGAAAGTACTGTGACAATTCCTTGCACTTGGGGATTATCTAAGGTTCATAGGTGTGCCAGTGTATATTGATCCAACATCAAGATTATGGGGACACAATTTTAGAGTATAATAGGAAAAGTTTTCTAAAGACGTTTTTTGTATAGAGTTAAATTTATAAAATGATTTTGGCTATAGTTGTCAAATAACTTTAGAAACTCAAGAACGTTATAAGCAACAAAACATTGGGCATACTAAAAGTATTTCCCCATAATTTTAAATTTAGAAATTATTTGAAAACAATGCAAATACAAAACCCTAAAATAGTTTTAGGGTTTATTAAATTCCCTAAAAAACAGAAATACATCATAGTCAATGTTAAAAATTATCTTGTATATGTTTATTTTATTTTATACATTAAAAGCATTCCCCTTATTTAGATAATCAAAATAGGGTTGAAAAATATTTCTAATTTCTGTGGAAGTATAAGAAAAATTATTTGAGACAACATGTCTTTAGAATAATTTAATCAAGGTTAGGAACTTTTGATCAAAATTCACAAAAAAGGCTGCCCCTGCGTCTACGGCTGCGCCGGGGCGTTCAACCACAGCGGGCGGCAGCAAAACTGCGCTGGCCTCACCGACCAGCAGCGGGCCAAGATGCAGGAGGTGCAGAAGACTCACAGGATCTACGACTACTGCGTCGACTACAGGGACAACAAGAAGCCCGGCCCCGAGTGCAGCCTGCCGCAGTACCGATCGACCCATGCATATCCAGCTGCAGTCTGATCGTGGTCGTGGCACGCAACAAGCGGCAATGGTTGGCCTGCCGATCTATCTACCACGGCATACACGACCCATTGATTCCATTGGGACTTTATTTATTTATTTTTTGATACGTATATTTTTTGTTTTCTCAAGGTTGTTCATTCTTGTTGCTCCCGGATGGTTTTTTCCAAATTTTGTTCAATGCTTACCCGATTAAGTAATCATTTTTTTGAAACAAGGCAAAAGATTTGCCATTTTCATTGATAAAGAAGAAGATATAGAGGTTTTGGCAAAAGGCTGAATTACAAAGCATTACTCTCGCGGCATTACATTACTCAAAAAATTTGCCCCTGCCAGGCACCACATGGAAGCCTCCTTTTTGATTTTAGCAACAATCACCCCCACCGGCACCGCGGTGTTGCGGAAAACACGAGTATTCCACTCATTCCAAATTTCCCACGAGATAAGCATCATTAAAGAGATGAGCGTCCAGCGAGATTACGAGATGCTACAGTCAAAGAGTTGCCACCAATCCTTGATGGAACCTACAGCCACCCAATCTGCAGGCTGCACATCAACAAGGCCAAGCCAAGTCTTAACCATCACCCAAACTATGACGGTGTAGCGGCATTGGAATAGGAGGTGTGCAGCCGACTCTTGAACTTGCTTACATAGGGGAGAGGTCCTCCTGGATAGTCATTTTCTGAATTTGGTCCAACGCCAGTTTATCATAGCGAGGGTCGCCAAGCTTGAGGGCTTTGGGCTAGATTCCGTTGTAACGGGGGGTAGTCAATGCCCTAGCCAGTCCTTGATTTCTACAGGCTGAGCTAAGCTCAGGGTGCAGAACCGGATCCTCGAAGGGGTCCGGACAGTCATTGGAAGTTAAGGACGGATCTTGATCCCTGTGTGTGGATTCCACGTCGGGGTTTGAGATCGAGTTGCTTCGGGCCGAGGGTAATTCCTAGCCCTTGTCCGCCACTTCGTCGTGGGAGCTCAAGGCTGGGTGAGCATTTTGGAGGAATGGTTCAACCGAGATTGACTCCTGGCTTCTGCCTCTGGCTCCTGCCTCGAAGGTTGGGGGTAAGTCCTCTACCAACATGATGGGTTCGGGCAAAGGTGGAGTCTGGCCGCCGCTCGAGGCAGAGCTGTCCTGGCTCGAGGCTGCTGGGGCCGATCCATAGATCGGATCCGAGGGAGACTCCCGGGCAGGCGCGACGAGGCCTACATGGGTGCAGGAAGAGGTAGTGAGTCCGGCGAAGACCAGATCGCCCCGTGAATCTGCCACATATTCTAGGTTGCCGAATCGAATTCGGTGTTCGGGGGCGGAGTTGTTGATCTGATCCAAATGACCAGTCAAGTCAGCGTGCAACATGATGCTGCCAAATGCGAAGAGTTGACCGGGGACGAAGAAGTCCCCGGATCCGACGCTTCCTCATACGATCAAGCGAGCCATTGATGTTGGGGAACGTTGCAGAAAATTAAAATTTTTCCTACGGTTTCACCAAGATCCATCTATGAGTTCATTTAGCAACGAGTCATGGGAGAGTGATTGCATCTACATACCACTTGTAGATCGCGTGCGGAAGCGTTCAAGGGGATGGTGATGATGGAGTCGTACTCGCCGTGATTCAGATCACCGATGACCAAGTGCTGAACGGACAGCACCTCCGCGCTCAACACACGTACGGTACGGACGACGTCTCCTCTCTCTTGATCCAGCAAGGAGGAAGGAGAGGTTGAGGAAGATAGCTCCAACGGCAGCACGACGGCGTGGTGGTGTTGGTGCAGCAGTACTCCGACAGGGCTTCGCCAAGCACGTAACGGAGGAGTAGAGGTGTTGGGGAGGGGAGGGGCTGCGCCTTGGGTTGTGTGTAGCAGCCCTCCCCTCACCCCTCTATTTATAGGGGAAGGGGCAAGGGGGGTCGGCCCCTCTAGATGGGATCTAGAGGGGGGGGGGGGGCGGCGGCCAGGGAGGGGGGACTTGCCCCCCAAGCAAAGGGGGCGCCCCCTCTAGGGTTCCCCCCAAACCCTAGGCGCATGGGCCCAAGGTGGGGGGTGCGCCCAGCCTTCCAGGGTCAGGTTACCTGCCCCTTGCGGCCCATGTGGCCCTCCGAGAGGGGTGGCCCCTCCCGGTGGACCCCCAGAACCCCTCCGGTGGCCCCGGTACAATACTGATATGACCCCGAATCTTTCCGGTATCCGTATGACAACTTCCCATATATAAATATTCACCTCCGGACCATTCCGGAACTCCTTGTGACGTCCGGGATCTCATCCGAGACTCCGAACAACTTTCGGTAATCACATACAAGTCTTCCTAATAACCCCAGCGTCACCGAACCTTAAGTGTGTAGACCCTACGGGTTCGGGAGACATGCAGACATGACCGAGACGGCTCTCTGGTCAATAACCAACAGCGGGATCTGGATACCCATGTTGGCTCCCACATGCTCCTCGATGATGTCATCGGATGAACCACGATGTCGAGGATTCAATCAACCCCGTATACAATTCCCTTTGTCAATCGGTACATTACTTGCCCGAGACTCGATCGTCGGTATCCCAATACCTCGTTCAGTCTCGTTACCGGCAAGTCACTTTACTCGTTCCGTAATGCATGATCCCGTGACCAAACACTTGGTCACTTTGAGCTCATTATGACGATGCATTACCGAGTGGGCCCAGAGATACCTCTCCGTCATACGGAGTGACAAATCCCAGTCTCGATCCGTGTCAACCCAACAGACACTTTCGGAGATACCTGCAGTGCACCTTTATAGTCACCCAGTTACGTTGTGACGTTTGGTACACCCAAAGCACTCTTACGGTAACCGGGAGTTACACAATATCATGGTCTAAGGAAGAGATACTTGACATTGAAAAAGCTCTAGCAAAACGAACTACACGATCTTGTGCTATGCTTAGGATTGGGTCTTGTCCATCACGTCATTCTCCTAATGATGTGATCCCGTTGTCAATGACATCCAATGTCCATAGTCAGGAAACCATGACTATCTGTTGACCAACGAGCTAGTCAACTAGAGGCTCACTAGGGACATGTTATGGTCTATGTATTCACACGTGTATTACGATTTCCGGATAATACAGTTATAGCACGAATAAAAGACAATTATCATGAACAAGGAAATATAATAATAACCCTTTTATTATTGCCTCTAGGGCATATTTCCAACAGTCTCCCACTTGCACTAGAGTCAATAATCTAGTTACATTGTGATGAATGGAACACCCATAGAGTTCTGGTGTTGATCATGTTTTGCTCGCGAGAGAGGTTTAGTCAACGGATCTGCGACATTCAGATCCGTATGTACTTTGCAAATATCTATGTCTCCATCTTGAACATTTTCACGGATGGAGTTGAAACGACGCTTGATGTGCCTGGTCTTCTTGTGAAACCTGGGCTCCTTGGCAAGGGCAATAGCTCCAGTGTTGTCACAGAAGAGTTTGATTGGCCCCGACGCATTGGGTATGACTCCTAGGTCGGTGATGAACTCCTTCACCCAAATAGCTTCATGCGCTGCCTCCGAGGCTGCCATGTACCCCGCTTCACATGTAGATCCCGCCACGACGCTCTGCTTGTAGCTGCACCAGCTTACTGCTCCACCATTCAACATATACACGTATCCGGTTTGTGACTTAGAGTCATCCAGATCTGTGTCGAAGCTAGCGTCGACGTAACCCTTTACGACGAGCTCTTCGTCACCTCCATAAACGAGAAACATGTCCTTTGTCCTTTTCAGGTACTTTAGGATATCCTTGACCGCTGTCTAGTGTTCCTTGCCGGGATTACTTCGGTACCTACCTACCAAACTTATGGCAAGGTTTACATCAGGTCTGGTACACAGCATGGCATACATAATAGGTCCTATGGCTGAAGCATAGGGGATGGCACTCATCTCTTCTTTATCTTTTGCCGTGGTCGGGCATTGAGCCGAGCTCAATCTCACACCTTGAAATACAGGCAAGGACCCCTTCTTGGACTGATCCATTTTGAACTTCTTCAAAATCTTATCAAGGTATGTGCTTTGTGAAAGACCTATGAGGCGTCTCGATCTATCTCTATAGATCTTGATGCCTAATATATAAGCAGCTTCTCCAAGGTCCTTCATTGAAAAACACTTATTCAAGTAGGCCTTAATGCTATCCAGAAGTTCTATATCATTTCCCATCAAGAGTATGTCATCTACATATAATATGAGAAATTCTACAGAGTTCCCACTCACTTTCTTGTAAACACAGGCTTCTCCATAAGTCTGCATAAACCCAAACGCTTTGATCATCTCATCAAAGCGAATGTTCCAACTCCGAGATGCTTGCACCAGCCCATAAATGGATAACTGGAGCTTGCATACTTTGTTAGCGTTCTTAGGATCGACAAAACCTTCCGGCTGCATCATATACATCTCTTCCTTAAGATGTCCGTTAAGGAATGCCGTTTTGACGTCCATCTGCCATATCTCATAATCATAGTATGCGGCAATTGCTAACATGATCAGGACGGACTTCAGCTTCGCTACGGGAGAGAATGTCTCGTCGTAGTCAACCCCTTGAACTTGTCGATAACCCTTAGCGACAAGTCGAGCTTTATAGATGGTAACATTTCCATCCGCGTCCGTCTTCTTCTTAAAGATCCATTTGTCTTCTATTGCTCGCCGATCATCGGGCAAGTCTGTCAAAGTCCATACTTTGTTTTCATACATGGATTCTATCTCAAATTTCATGGCTTTAAGCCATTTGTTGGAATCTGGGCCCGCCATCGTTTCTTCATAGTTCGAAGGTTCACCGTTGTCTAACAACATGATTTCCAGGACAGGGTTGCCGTACCACTCTGGTGCGGAACGTGTCCTTGTGGACCTACGAAGTTCAGTAGCAACTTGATCCGAAGTACCTTGATCGTCATCATTATTTTCCTCTTCAGTTGGTGTAGGCATCACAGGAACATTTTCCAGAGCTGCACTACTTTCCCGTTCGAGAGGTAGTACTTCATCGAGTTCTACTTTCCTCCCACTTACTTCTTTCGAGAGAAACTCTTTTTCCAGAAAGCATCCATTTTTGGCAACAAAGATCTTGCCCTCGGATCTTAAGTAGAAGGTATACCCAATGGTTTCCTTAGGGTATCCTATGAAGACGCATTTTTCTGACTTGGGTTCGAGCTTTTCAGGTTGAAGTTTCTTGACATAAGCATCGCATCCCCAAACTTTTAGAAACGATAGCTTAGGTTTCTTCCCAAACCATAATTCATACGGTGTCGTCTCAACGGATTTAGACGGTGCCCTATTTAAAGTGAATGTAGCTGACTCTACAGCGTATCCCCAAAATGATAGCGGTAAATCGGTAAGAGACATCATAGACCGCACCATATCCAATAGAGTGCGATTACGACGTTCGGACACACCGTTACGCTGAGGTGTTCCAGGTGGCGTGAGTTGTGAAACGATTCCACATTTCCTTAAGTGTGTACCAAATTCGTGACTTAAGTATTCTCCTCCACGATTTGATCGTAGGAATTTTATCTTTCGGTCACGTTGATTCTCTACCTCATTCTGAAATTCCTTGAACTTTTTAAAGGTCTCAGACTTGTGTTTCATTAAGTAGACATACCCATATCTACTAAAGTCATCAGTGAGAGTGAGAACATAACGATGTCCTCCGTGAGCCTCAACGCTCATTGGACCGCACACATCAGTATGTATGATTTCCAACAAGTTGGTTGCTCGCTCCATTGTTCCGGAGAATGGAGTCTTGGTCATCTTGCCCATGAGGCATGGTTCGCATGTGTCAAATGATTCATAATCGAGAGACTCCAAAAGTCCATCAGCATGGAGCTTCTTCATGCGCTTGACACCAATGTGACCAAGGCGGCAGTGCCACAAGTATGTGGGACTATCGTTATCAACTTTACATCTTTTGGTATTCACGCTATGAATATGTGTAACATTACGCTCGAGATTCATTAAGAATAAACCATTGACCATCGGGGCATGACCATAAAACATATCTCTCATATAAATAGAACAACCATTATTCTCGGATTCAAATGAGTAGCCATCTCGCATTAAACGAGATCCAGATACAATGTTCATGCTCAAACTTGGCACCAAATAACAATTATTAAGGTTTAAAACTAATCCCGTAGGTAAATGTAGAGGCAGCGTGCCGACGGCGATCACATCGACCTTGGAACCATTCCCGACGCGCATCGTCACCTCATCGTTCGCCAGTCTCCGTTTATTCCGCGGCTCCTGCTGTGAGTTACAAATATGAGCAACGGCACCGGTATCAAATACCCAGGAGTTACTACGAGTACTGGTAAGGTACACATCAATTACATGTATATCAAATATACCTTTAGTGTTGCCGGCCTTCTTATCCGCTAAGTATTTGGGGTAGTTCCGCTTCCAGTGACCCTTCCCCTTGCAATAAAAGCACTCAGTCTCAGGCTTGGGTCCATTCCTTGACTTCTTCCCGGTAACTGGCTTACCAGGCGCGGCAACCTCCTTGCCGTCCTTCTTGAAGTTCTTCTTGCCCTTGCCCTTCTTGAACTTAGTGGTCTTATTGACCATCAACACTTGATGTTCTTTCTTGATCTCAACCTCTGCTGACTTCAGCATTGAAAATACTTCAGGAATGGTCTTCACCATCCCCTGCATATTGTAGTTCATCACAAAGCTCTTGTAGCTTGGTGGGAGCGACTGAAGGATTCTGTCAATGACCGCCTCATCCGGGAGGTTAATGTCCAGCTAGGACAGGCGGTTGTGCAACCCAGACATTTTGAGTATGTGCTCACTGACAGAACTATTTTCCTCCATCTTACAACTATAGAACTTGTCGGAGATGTCATATCTCTCGACCCGGGCATGAGCTTGGAAAACTAGTTTCAGCTCCTCGAACATCTCATATGCTCCGTGTTGCTCGAAACGCTTTTGGAGCCCTGGTTCTAAGCTGTAAAGCATGCCGCACTGAATGAGGGAGTAATCATCAGCACGAGACTGCCAGGCATTCATAATGTCTTGGTTCTCTGGGACGGGTGCATCACCTAGCGGTCCTTCTAGGACATATTGTTTCCTGGCAGCTATGAGGATGATCCTCAGGTTCCGGACCCAGTCCGTATAGTTGCTGCCATCATCTTTCAGCTTGGTTTTCTCTAGGAACGCGTTGAAGTTCATGTTGACATGAGCGTTGGCCATTTGATCTACAAGACATATTTTGCAAAGGTTTTAGACTAAGTTCATGATAATTAAGTTCATCTAATCAAATTATTATAATGAACTCCCACTCAGATTAGACATCCCTCTAGTCATCTAAGTGTTACACGATCCGAGTCGACTAGGCCGTGTCCGATCATCACGTGAGACGGACTAGTCATCGTCGGTGAACATCTTCATGTTGATCATATCTTCCATACGACTCGTGTTCGACCTTTCGGTCTCCGTGTTCCGAGGCCATGTCTGTACATGCTAGGCTCGTCAAGTTAACCCTAAGTGTTTTGCATGTGTAAAACTGTCTTACACCCGTTGTATGTGAACGTAAGGATCTATCACACCCGATCATCACGTGGTGCTTCGAAACGACGAACTTTAGCAACGGTGCACAGTTAGGAGAGAACACTTCTTGAAATTGTTGTAAGGGATCATCTTATTTACTACCGTCGTTCTAAGTAAACAAGATGCATAAACATAATAAACATCACATGCAATTATATATAGTAGTGACATGATATGGCCAATATCATAAAGCTCCATTGATCTCCATCTTCGGGCTCCATGATCATCTTGTCACCGGAATGACACCATGATCTCCATCATCATGATCTCCATCATCGTGTCTTCATGAAGTTGTCACGCCAACGACTACTTTTACTTCTATGGCTAACGCGTTTAGCAATAAAGTAAAGTAATTTACATGGCGTTCTTCAATGACACGCAGGTCATACAAAAAATAAAGACAACTCCTATGGCTCCTGCCGGTTGTCATACTCATCGACATGCAAGTCGTGATTCCTATTACAAGAACATGATCTCATACATCACAATATGTCATTCATCATTCATCACAACTTCTGGCCATATCACATCACATGACAATTGCTGCAAAAACAAGTTAGACGTCCTCTAATTGTTGTTGCATCTTTTACGTGGCTGCAATTGGGTTCTAGCAAGAACGTTTTCTTACCTACGAATAACGACAATGTGATTTTTGTCAACTTCTATTTACCCTTCATAAGGACCCTTTTCATCGAATACGCTCCAACTAAAGTGGGAGAGACAGACACCCGCCAGCCACCTTATGCAACTAGTGCATGTCAGTTGGTGGAACCGGTCTCACGTAAGCGTACATGTAAGGTTGGTCCGGGCCGCTTAATCCCACAATACCGCTGAAGCAAGATAAGACTAGTAGCGGCAAGCAAGTTGACAAGATCTATGCCCACACCAAAATTGTGTTCTACTCGAGCAATAGAGAACTACGCATAGACCTAGCTCATGATGCCACTGTTGGGGAACGTTGCAGAAAATTAAAATTTTTCCTACGGTTTCACCAAGATCCATCTATGAGTTCATCTAGCAATGAGTCATGGGAGAGTAATTGCATCTACATACCACTTGTAGATCGCGTGCGGAAGCGTTCAAGGGGATGGTGATGATGGAGTCGTACTCGCCGTGATTCAGATCACCGATGACCAAGTGCTGAACGGACAGCACCTCCGCGTTCAACACACGTACGGGACGGACGACGTCTCCTCCGTATTGATCCAGCATGGAGGAAGGAGATGTTGAGGAAGATAGCTCCAACGGCAGCACGACGGCGTGGTGGTGTTGGTGCAGCAGTACTCCGACAGGGCTTCGCCAAGCACGTAACGGAGGAGGAGAGGTGTTGGGGAGGGGAGGGGCTGCGCCTTGGGTTGTGTGCAGCAGCCCTCCCCTCACCCCTCTATTTATAGGGGAAGGGGCAAGGGGGGCCGGCCCCTCTAGATGGGATCTAGAGGGGGGGGGGGGGGCGGCGGCCAGGGAGGGGGGACTTGCCCCCCAAGCAAAGGGGGCGCCCCCTCTAGGGTTCCCCCCCAAACCCTAGGCGCATGGGCCCAAGGTGGGGGGCGCGCCCAGCCTTCCAGGGTCAGGTTCCCTGCCCCTTGCGGCCCATGTGGCCCTCCGAGAGGGGTGGCCCCTCCCGGTGGACCCCCGGAACCCCTCCGGTGGCCCGGTACAATACTGATATGACCCCGAATCTTTCCGGTGTCCGTATGACAACTTCCCATATATAAATCTTCACCTCAGGACCATTCCGGAACTGCTCGTGACGTCCGGGATCTCATCCGAGACTCCGAACAACTTTCGGTAATCACATACAAGTCTTCCTAATAACCCCAGCGTCACCGAACCTTAAGTGTGTAGACCCTACGGGTTCGGGAGACATGCAGACATGACCGAGACGACTCTCTGGTCAATAACCAACAGCGGGATCTGGATACCCATGTTGGCTCCCACATGCTCCTCGATGATGTCATCGGATGAACCACGATGTCGAGGATTCAATCAACCCCGTATGCTTAGGATTGGGTCTTGTCCATCACATCATTCTTCTAATGATGTGATCCCGTTTTCAATGACATCCAATGTCCATAGTCAGGAAACCATGACTATCTGTTGACCAACGAGCTAGTCAACTAGAGGCTCACTAGGGACATGTTATGGTCTATGTATTCACACGTGTATTACGATTTCCGGATAATACAGTTATAGCATGAATAAAAGACAATTATCATGAACAAGGAAATATAATAATAACCCTTTTATTATTGCCTCTAGGGCATATTTCCAACAATTGATCCTCTGAGCGACCCCACAGTGGAACTCTCAATGAAAGCACCAATGTCGGTGTCAAAACCTGCAGACGTCGAGGTAGGGGGTCCCGAGATGTGGATCTAGGGTCGATGGGTAACAAGTGACGACGAACACAGTGTTTACCCAGGTTCAGACCCCCTCGAAGAGGTAAAACCCTATGTCCTGCTTGATTATATTGAAGGTATAACGTGGTTTACAGAGTAGATCTACCTCGCGATCAGCATGAGCTAAACCCTAAGGCTATGAGGTGATGAATGTTGCTCTAACCCTAATGATTACCCCCTCGGTTTATATAGACACCGATAGGGTTAGGGTTTACGAAGATAGATTAGAATAAGGGTTTAAAGAGATCCTGCGCATTCTTGACTTGGGGGGCACACCACGGCTTCATAGATCTCCTATCAATATATGGCTCCACCAGTTCGGCCCACGTACAATGGGTCATCGCCCCGAGGACCCCTTAGTCCATGACTCCCGCACCATTCAATCGATATTGAATAGAGGAGTAGGGATTGCCATGCAACAGATGCACTAGAGCTATAAGTGTATGAAAGCTCTCATAAACCGGACATGTTTCCTCTCGATACCTAGAGACTAGCTCGGAGATGGTGCAATTTATAAGCGGCCTAGGTGAGGCTTATTCGAAACGCGCCCAAATTTTTACCACACCCTATAGGGGCGATGTGATGACACGGTGCCAGCTCCTGAGAATTCCACCCCCGGTGGCAGCGCATGCCCCTCCCTCCGTGTCCATCATTAGGAATATAGACTACCACTACGGATTTAAATGGGTTGGATCATTGCTCTCACATAGACGGAAAAATCGAAAAAATTGAATTAATAAAAAGCGTCGGCATCCATCATTAGGAATAGGGACTGTCACTATGGACCTTCTCGATCTGTAATAGACGAAGATTCATAGTGACAGTTCATATCCTTAACAAGAGTGTAATAAAGACCGAAGCTTACTGCTTCTGGACTATCCGACTATTTAAACCTGTTATGTTGCTTGTCTTCGGGCGAGGTGGGACTAAAGCTTTGCTGACCGCCACCGAGCTGTTATTCGCCGCCGGATGTGCCACGTAGCCCTTTTGCCGAGTGTGCCTTGCAGAGGATATCGGCAAATGTATGTGTTTGCCGAGCTGCGTCTGTTGCCGTGTTGTACTGCCGGCGTATATGCATTTGCCGAGTGCCCGTGGTTTGCCTCTCAGCAAAGAGCCTGGCACCCACGTATAAGGAAATTCCAGTAGTGAAAACGATTTTTGTTGTTGTGTTGGCATGTTGACTGTGTGCATCATGCTATGCAGTGGTCAGATTTTCTTTTAATGTGGTTTTATCACCTTGATATATTAATTAAATGAAATGTCTTTTATGGAAAAAAGAATCATCATGGACCATCAGGGTCCTCAAACGATCATCGTTGTGCTGACCACTAACCATGTGAAAGACTCCTCCAGATAGAATCAAGTAATATGATAATCGAACAAGCCGTCAACAAGCACTAGGTAGGTGCAACCTGAAAGAGAGAATAATAAGACATGCATGGCGCAAAGTAACCCAGCTACGTACTACTACGTGCGCACCAGAAACTAGCTTTTGACCGAAAATAATGAGCACAGATCCGCAATGCAATGCAGAGACGAGCTAGCTCGTTATATAAGCCCTTGCCCCCCTCTGCATTTTCATCAAGTCTTGATACACATACACTTCCTACACCAGCAGTCAAGCCGGAGGAACCAAGATGGGGAGCTCAAGGAGGGCGCTCCTCCTGGTGGCGATGGCGGCGACGGCCATCGGCCTCGCGAGTGCCAGTTTCCGTGACAACTGCGACATCAAGTGGAACCCCGAGAATGCGGCCTTCTCCGACGACGGCCACGGCCTGACCATGTCCCTAAAGAGCAACTCCTCCGGCTGCTTGCTGCAGACGAAGAAGCAGTTCATCTACGGCAGCGTCTCCACCCTCATCAAGCTCGTCCCGGGGAACTCTGCCGGCACCGTCACCACATACTACGTGCGTATCCTATATATTCCTATAGTATACTTATTACTAATGAGCTTGTACTGCGATACTGACCGCATGTGCACCATTTCATTGATTGTAAATCACCAGACATCGTCTGTGGGTGACGACCATGATGAGATCGACTTCGAGTTCCTGGGGAACGAGACGGGGCAGCCCTACACGCTGCACACCAACGTGTTCGCCGACGGCGTGGGCAAGAAGGAGATGCAGTTCGTGCCCTGGTTCGACCCAACCGCCGACTTCCACGCCTACACCATTTCCTGGACGCCCTGCATGATCGTCTGGTACGTCGACGACGTCCCCATCCGGGTGTTCCGCAACTACCGGGACAAGGGCATCGCGTACCCGATCAAGCGTCCGATGTTCGGCTATTCCAGCATCTGGTCGGCGGAGGACTGGGCCACGCAGGGCGGCCGCGTCAAGGCCGACTGGTCCAAGGCACCCTTCGTCGCCGGCTACCGCGACATGGTCCTCGACGTCTGCCCCTGCGACGGAGCCGACTCCTGCGTCTACGGCTGCGCCGGGGCGTTCAGCCACGGCGGGCGGCAGCAGAACTGCGCTGGCCTCACCGACCAGCAGCGGGCCAAGATGCACGAGGTGCAGAGGTCTCACAGGATCTACGACTACTGCGTCGACTACAGGGACAACAAGAAGCCCGGCCCCGAGTGCAGCCTGCCGCAGTACTGAGATCGATCCAGCTGCGCTGTCTGATCCGCTGATTGTGGCCGTGGCACGCACCAATGAAACAATGGTTGGCCGGCCGGTCTACCACTCCATGCTCCATACACGACCCATTGATTCCATTGGGATTTCATTTATTCTTTTTATTTTGATATATACATATTTTTATCTCAAGACTTCTCATTCCTGCTTCTCCCAAGATGTTTGTAAATTTTGTTTTCTTTTGAACAACTCCATCATATACGTGTGCACATTGAACTTTTGTATACTTGCAAGATGCTAAAGATATAGATGGATGACTAAGTATACCTATTTTATGATATCATGACCTAACTTTGCTTGCAATAGGTTTTTCTTTTCTTTTTTCTTCTTTTTCGAAAAGGAGGTTGAAACCCCGGGCATCTGCATCAATGTGATGCACACAACCATTTTTATTAAAAGTATATGCATCACAACAGGATCATACATCAACACACACAGTACATGACCAAAACTACTATGGCAGACCCATTACAAAACGTGCAGTAAATACATACGACTAAGTCGACCTCTTTCACAGGAAATCACCGTTGAGGGGCTGGCCTCGCCCTCCTTCTTCACCGACTTCTTCTGCTTGGCGTCACGCTTTCAATAGAACTCTTGCTCGGCCTGGACAAACACCGGATGCTCCTGCGCGAACCTCACCAGCATCTTCTTCATCCGCTGCCACATCCACAACCATAGCCGACATCGAAGCATGCATCAACACCCAAAGCCAAGCCCATGCCCAAGCCATGGTGCCTTCAACAATCTAGAGCGTGAAGGAATGGTCAAAAGCGACGAACTAGGAAACATTGTCATCCAACCATCGCCCAAGGATAGCAGTCCTTCTATCTCTTTCATTGGCAAGCTCTCAACGCTCTTATGGAAGACACTCTATTCCGTCTCTTAGCCTATGTGAATGGCGAGCTGATTAAAATTGCAATCGGCTCAACCACTCGCCCCCTAGATACCATCATGCACGAACTGTAGATGCTTGACGGGGGTCTTAAGAGTTGAGTTGTCTGTTGTCTCACCGGGTTACTAAGATATTCCTCCTCCGCTACAACCTCCGAGGGCGGATAGCTAGCTGACCCTTGGATAATGCTTATGTTCGCCAAAGCAGTGGCCGAAGACCATCTCTTGGGTTACGAAGATATTCCTCCTCCACTACAACCTCCGAGGGCGGATTGCCAGCTGACCCTTGGATAATGCTTATGTTGGCCAATGCAGTGGCCGAAGACCATCTCTTTTGGGTAAGAGTCAACCCGAAGGTCGTAATAACAATATGGATGTCTATGAGGGCCAACAAGTAACGGTTAATGATGATCTTCTTGTCAATGGGTAATTCTTGCTTGATGAATATCAGAAATCAGCCCCCATCAATCTTGATGGACCAATGCCTCATGATCTTTTTGAAGCATTCTCTATGCCTCCCGCAGAACAAGAACATGTTGTTCCTTGCCAGAAGAGTATTCAACGACAACTTTACGCCAACAGACACACACATGTGCCACTAGCTAGGGGAGCATTGCTGAGTCCAAACACACTCAATGAGATGGTTGAGAATAATAAAGAGGTTCATCGTGTTGCATGGTGGAGTTACCATTTCCCAGGTGAAACCATCCTTCCGAAGGCGTTGATCTTCTACCGACAGAATTGAGGCTTCTGCATGACACAATTCACTGTAGAGAGAAGTACACATTTTCTCACGGAGCTGGATTTTGCCCTGTTTTTCCAGTGATGGTGCCACCGAATCTTGGTTTGTGCGACGATTTTGCCACGGACAAGTTCTATGTGCCATTCGAAGACATCTTCATCATGTTCCACCTACTCAAGCTCGGTGGCTCTTAGTTCGCCTATGGGCAATCAACAACATCTACATTGCCAAATGCGAGCTCAACAAGGATGTTGCAGTAGCGGATCCCTATCTCATGCACGAGCACAACCTCAGTGTTCCTGACCATCATCAAGCTATATAGAGGTATCATGCAGATTTCATGATTGCCAATATGGACAAAGATTGCCTTCTCGTGGACGCGGAGTTTTTGCTCCCAAGCTCAAATGATCTCGGATGAACAGTAGAATAAAAAAGATTCAAATTGGAATTTTTTTGTGACAAACATTGACAAAAGTTCCACGCGCTTGCAAAAATTCTCATGGAATCACATTTCTGAAAGGCGAGGCAAAAAAAAAATTGATACTCTGAAAATGCTACTTTCGAAAGCATTTTGGAGCACCAATTTTGTCTTTTTGCCACGCGTTCCAGGAATGTGATTACTTGACGAATTTTTGCAAGCAGTTGAAACTTTTGTCAATGTTTGTCACAAAAATAATACTGTTTTTTTATTTTACTATTCACGCGAGCTTATTTGAGCTTGGGAGCAGAAGGACACTTCCGCCTTCTCGTACCCTACTTTCCCAAGTAAGTCATTCGCTTGCCAGTATACTTTGTGCAATTTCGTTATGCTTGCATGTAGAAAGTTAACTCGAGGATAAGTGGTCTTTTCAACTATTTGCGCAGAGAACATTGTGTCCTCAATGTTATTACACCGCAGTTTGCCGATACTTATTTTTTGGATTAGACAAGGAAAGTCAAGAAAGACTACAGAGACATCAAGAAGATTCTGGATGAAGGACTTGTTGAGTATACCACCCGGGAAGGAATTATCAAAGAGGGATATCACAAGTTTGATAAAATTTAAAAGGTAGGCTTCAGCCACAAAACCGAATTCTGTTGGCTGCAATAACTAGAAAACAATGATTCAGACGCCTACTACGTCGTCCACCACATGGAGGAGTACATACAGGAGGGAGAACGGCTTAAAAGACAATTTGATGTCATCACGTGGGGGAGGAAAATGAAGGAAACCAACCTAGGATATCGCAGAGATGACTTCAGACACATCCAGGTCAAGTTTGCGACCATCCTCAACAAGTATGTCATCGACCACAATGTGGTTTTCAACGGCGGCGAACCTACCGGCCCGGAGGAGATACAAACTCGCATTAAGCAGCAGGGTCTCGATGCTAACGGTCTGGTATCTATTGCGGATCCGGTGAAGAAGCACGTAAAGGACGGACGTGAAGTTTGTATACTCGAGCACACCTGGTATCGTTATCTGGGCTGCCCGTTATTGTTGCGTGAGCTGATCCATTCAATGCAGGATTCCCGTACGATTGAGTGTAAAATGGGGAAAAGAAGAAATACGTGTGATGACATGTGTCATATACGGTGGGTGAAGGGCAGGCGCCGGCTGCACCGAGGAGCCGATCCGTGGCTCAGGACAAACATGAAATCTAATGGTGTAGACTTTGAGGAAATGTCAATAAGGTTTCGTACGAATGTTACCTTTAGTGAAGTAAGAAACCACAAATTATGGGTTTTTTATAAAAATTATGCTCATTACTGTATGTATAGTTTACTCTCAGTTCACAGCTAAATTAATACATTCAATACTCCATGAAATTCATTTGCATATGCATTCATCAATGCACAAATAGACCAGTTACAAATACAAGTTCATCATAATAAAAGATATCGCTCATGTTGATATCAAGGCATCCCAAAAATCATCACATCTGCCAGAAAGTCTTTAATTAGGGCGACATACTCCAAAAGGATTGAATTTGCTGCGAAGACATATAATCTTACATACCATTTTGGTGAACACACCTTTCTCGTTGCTTTGATTGGCATGGTCACCAAACCGGTCTACATGGGTATTTTCCCAACCCTCATTCACATTATCACTCGGACTAGCTGCATGAAAAGAACTAATCTAAGGCTGCAACATAATTATGATTTTTTTTAACTTTCACTAATTTCTTAGCATAACAGAAGAATTGCATAGTTGCGAGTAACCAAAAAAAATTAATATGTGGCAATAATATTCATTAGTTATAGACAAACAAAAAACTATGTCATGCAAACACACTAGTAGTAAAAGTTGATTTCCAAACAACACATAAACAAATATGCAATTAGCAATCTCTCCAAGTACTAGCTAGTTCTAAAATGGCACAATTGTAAAATGCTTAGACTATCAAAGGCGGTTGCCGTTTTAAAATGTCTCCAAGGCCTTTACCGTAGTAGGCGGTTCCCTAAACAAAACCACTTCTAGTGCTATACATTTAAGTTGGTTCCATGCATTGAGAATACTCTCATTCAAAATGGTATTGCAATTCAGAACCGCCTCTTGTTCTTATTTAGGGTTGGCATTTTAATTATTGTTTGCAGCTAACCCTTCAATTAAAATTCTGAAAGTCTCCTCACATACACATTCTCGTTCACCACATAAAACCATTGCATCTCATAATACATTCATATATGTTCAATATGTCAAAGCGACATATACAAAAGTTTTGTAGACTTCACATCCAACATATGAAACAAGGTTCTAAAATCCAAAGATTTATAATATATTTCCCTCGTCGTCTCGAGTGGTATACCCATCTCGCCTCTTCACGTCGTCTTTTGGTCTCGAGTGGTCTACCTATCTTGCCTTTCCATTTCGTCTTTTCGCTCGAGTAGTCTACTCATCTTAACTTTTCATGTTGTCTTTGCAGACCAACCGACGCCTGATATCTTGTTGATTGAAAAACTGCCTCTTGACTTAAATTATTAATTAGAGGTGGTCAGGATTTATGGACGGCCTCAACTAGTTATTAGAGCCAGTTTTGCTACTTGAACCGCATGCATGAGTTTCACAAGGATGATTAACCGCCTAGGTTAGGCTATTAGAGGTGGCTGAAATGTTTTGGGTGAAAACGGCTTCCCTACGTGGAACGCCTCTAATGCCCATTTATGTACTACTAGTGTCCTTTCCCTTCTTGGCTCAAAGTTGGCGCACTCCCTCATCTCATCTCATCGACAGGTGCGCAGTTTGGCATGAAACAAAGAGGAAGTACGAAACACCGTTGTGCTGACCACTAACTAGTCAAATCCAGATGCAAGCAATCCATATGATAATTGAACAAACCGACAAGAAGCACTAGGTAGGTGCAACCTGAAGAGAGAATAATAAGACATGCATGGCGCAAAGTAACCCATCTACATACTACACTACGTGCGCACCACACACTTTTGCTTTTGACTGAAAATAATGAGCACAGATCCGCAACGCAGAGAGGATTATATAAAGCCCTTGTGCACCTCTGCAATTTCATCAAGTCTTCTTGACATACACTTCCTACACCACCAAAAGCTAAGCCAGTGCCAACTACGAAGTAGGAGAAGATGGAGAGCTCAAGGAGGGCGCTCCTCCTGGTGGCGATGGCGGCGACGGCCATCGGCCTCGCGAGTGCCAGTTTCCGTGACAACTGCGACATCAAGTGGAACCCGGAGAACGCGGCCTTCTCCGACGACGGCCACGGCCTGACCATGTCCCTAAAGAGTAACTCCTCCGGCTGCTTGCTGCAGACGAAGAAGCAGTTCATCTACGGCAGCGTCTCCACCCTCATCAAGCTCGTCCCGGGGAACTCTGCCGGCACCGTCACCACATACTACGTAAGTATATCTATCCTATCGTGGTTAGCTTTAATTATCTACAATAATACTTACTAATGAGCTTGTACTGAAATGTTGATGTACTGCACTACTAACTGTGCATGCATTAATTTATCATGGATTCAGACATCTTCTGTGGGGGACGACCACGACGAGATCGACTTCGAGTTCCTGGGGAACGAGACAGGGCAGCCCTACACGCTGCACACCAACGTGTTCGCCGACGGCGTGGGCCAGAAAGAGATGCAGTTCGTACCCTGGTTCGACCCCACCGCCGACTTCCACGCCTACACCATTTCCTGGACGCCCTGCATGATCGTCTGGTACGTCGACGACGTCCCCATCCGGGTGTTCCGCAACTACCAGGACAAGGGCATTGCGTACCCGACCAAGCGGCCCATGTTCGGCTACTCCAGCATCTGGTCGGCGGAGGACTGGGCCACGCAGGGCGGCCGCGTCAAAGCCGACTGGTCCAAGGCGCCCTTCGTCGCCGGCTACCGCGACATGGTCCTCGACGTCTGCCCCTGCGACGGAAGCGATTCCTGCGTCTACGGCTGCGCCGGGGCATTCAGCCATGGCGGGCGGCAGCAGAACTGTGCTGGCCTCAGCGACCAGCAGCGGACCAAGATGCTGGAGAAGCAGAGGTCTCACAGGATCTACGACTACTGCGTCGACTATAGGAACAACAAGAAGCCCGGCCCCGAGTGCAGCCTGCCGCAGTACTGATCGACCCATGCATATCCAGCTGCAGTCTGATCGTGGTCGTGGCACGCACCAAGCGGCAATGGTTGGCCGGCCGATCTATCTACCACGGCATACACGACCCATTGATTCCATTGGGACTTCATTTATTTATTCTTTTGATACAGATATTTTTGTTTTCTCAAGATTTTTCATTCTTGTTGCTCCACGGATGTTTTTCCCCCTCAAAATTTTGTTCAATGCTTACCCGATTAAGTAATCATGATCGATCTTTTTTTGAATGGATCACATAAGGCATGATTGGTTGCATGCATGAACCAACGAGCCAGGCCCACTAAAGAATCAGGTAAGGTTACTCACAACCACAACACACCACGATTACAATAATCTATTGGTCTATGAGAAATTTACTATGATAATTTTGGCCTAAATCCCGCGGTGGCACTAAACTTTTCATCTTGATCAAAAGAAAGCTTACCATGCCCAATTGGGTGGTGCTTTTTCATGACCAAAGGAGGTTTTTACCACCAAAAACATCACATATAAGGAAGATGCATAATTACTTAAATATGAATTTATTTCGAATTTACAGATCCTATTTGAGATACATGTACATTTTTTCTGTAGAGAGAGATACATGTAGTTCAAATTTGAATAATATCTTGTAATTAACTCGACACTCATTTAAGACCTAAATAATAGCAAATGATTTTAAAAAATGCTACCTTTGATATGAACACTACAATAGTATGTTCCATGTACAAAACATTTGGAATACTGCAAACAAATATTTTTGTAAGGTCCTATACAAGGTACCTTATCTTGTTTGTTTCAGAAATTGAAAATACATAACAAGATGGAGCATAAAGGAAGGAAAATCTAATGGGCCAAAACAAATCTCTTCTCTCTCCTTTTTCTTTTTCTTTCATTTCCCTCTACAACCAAATGGGCCAAATCCATGTTTACTTTCCCTTCTCCTTCCCTTTCAACAGTAGAAAAAAGCCCATTTGTCCCGGTTCCGGAACCGGGACTAAAGGGTCGATACTAAAGCCCAATACCTTTAGTCCCGTATCTTCTACGAACCGGGACAGATGGGGCTTCACGTGGCCGCTGCGGCTTGCCCAGGCAGGAGGGCCTTTTGTCACGGTTGGTAGCACGAACCGGGACCAAAAGGCATCCACGCGTCAACAGTTCAGGGGCTGGGGTTTTTGTTTGTTTTTGAAGGGGGGGGGGGGGGAGGTTTGGGGTTTTTGGGGGGTTTGTAGGGTTAATTTAGGGGTTTCATATATTGTGTTAGCTAGCTAATAGAGAGAAGTGTCCTCTCTTATCTCCGTGCTTGGTCGACGCTACGTACTATACGTATAGAGAGGACTCGACACGCTAGCTACCTAGTAAGCAAATGAAGGAAACCATTAAGTACAGAAGATCATCATGAACATATACAGAGAGAAGTGATCGACCTCTCCTTCTCCGAGAGATTGGTCGGGCACTGTTTATGAGCCGGCCGGGACTCTGTAGAGCCGTTGGGCGTCGACCTCTGTATATAAAGGGACGATCCAGCGGCGGTTCAGGGCAAGTAACATCAACTTGAGAGCTAGGTCAAGCGATTCGCTCCCTGGTTATCGAGACATAAGCAATCCCACTCAAAACTGGATCGTAGGCTTTTACCTTCATCATAAGGGGCCGAACCAGCATAAACCTTGTGTCCTTTGTCCCGATTAACCCCTTCAAGCTTCCTAGTTGCGATGGCTCCACGACTAAGTCCTTTCACTAGGACATCTGCCGTGACAATTCCACGACAGTTAGCGCCCACCGTGGGGCCAGTGCACGGTGGATTCGAGTTCTTGAAGGGCAGCTCTGAAGGGCTCAAAGGATACGCTGTGGGCCGGATGACCAAGAGTCGTCGCGGCAAGCTCTACATCGACGATGCAGGCTGGGGCCCCGACGCCGGCTCAATTGAGTACGGGTACCGGGTCCCCTTCGGCGGAATTGACGTCTTCATCGGCAAGATCGGCGAGCCGGGCCCTGAGCCGGACATTTGCACCGACCTCGTCGAGACGGCTCAGCGTGCGAGACCCGCTCGGGCTCCGCCTGCCGTGAAGCGTGCCTTCATGGGATGCATCCATGAAGGGCTCTCTGAAGGATCTGCATCTGGCGGTGAGACGGCCATCTACTCTGATGGCGGGTCATCCACAGGTGAGACAGATTCATTGTATCAGCTGCAAGATGGCGGGCTTGGGGTCTGTTCCGATGGTAGCAGTATTCCGGATTGCTTCGAGCTGCCGAGCAGGGTTGGGATATTCATGGCCGGCACACAACCTATCCAAGACCCCACAACTGCGGCAGCCATGACCTCCGGGTCAGCAGCAGCCAGGGCCCTGTGCGCTCGCCGGCTCAGGTGTTGATGGATCTCACAGATAAGATGACCACTCTGTTAACCGCCGTGGTCAACCCGGCGGATCAAGCTCGTCATGATGCAGAGGTGGCACAATTAAAATTGGATATGGTGCAGGCTAAGGAAGACCTAGCAATGGAAGATGTCAGCATAACCGCAGAGCGGGCAGCTCTGGATGTTCAGGCTTAGCGGATTCAGGCACAGGCTTTCCGGCTCACGCAAGATCAGAACGCGTCTAATGAGGTCATGAGGAGAAGACATCAGAAGACTCAGTCTCGGCTCCCCCGGTTTACGACCCTCGAAACCTCTTTCACACACCTGGGCAGGGCCCAGTAACCCGCCGTGGCTCTCCCCGCGTACGGGGGCAGACCGGGTTGCAACACCTGGGGACGGCGCGCCGATTCAACCATAGGTGATGGGACCTCCCCGCGTAAACACGGCTCCACCTCAGTACGTACCAACACCTCTGGGTCACTATTCTAACCCGTTGGAGAACATGATAGCGGCGGCGGCACGACTGGCAGCTCTTCCAGTTGATGGCGACTCTCCGGCGGCGGTTGAAACCCGCCGGATCAGAGAGCTTCTTCAGACGGCCTTAGCCCAACAGGAGGCGTACTCATATAGCCAGGACAGGATCCATTCAACTCCTCGCCCAAGCTGAAGCCCGAGTTATAGCAGGCACATGGATTTAGTGGCCGTTTCAAGCAACGTCCGGCACCGTAACCAGCAAGGTGGGCATGACCCAGCGCGCCATGAAGCCTTTAACTTGGTAGATCAAGACAGAATACGTCAAGAGGCTGAACGAGCGGCGGCTCAGCAGGCAGCTGAGCAGGCGGCTCAGCTGACGGCTTACCAGCCATATCCAGTTTATCCAACGACTTCTATCGAGGCAGGTGTGGCCACCAGGACCAAAGGAGTCCCCTGTCTAGTGCCGGCTCTACGTAACGAGCGTTTGCCCAAGGATTTTAAGGGACCTAGGAAGGTGTTGAACTACACGGCCGACTTACAGCCCGGGGCATGGATCGAAAGTTACGAGATGGCTATGGAGTTATTGGAGGTCAGTGATGCTGCGATGGCCAAGTACTTTACCATGATGTTGGATGGGACCGCCCGCACTTGGTTGAAAGGCCTGCCACCTAATTCAATCAGTTCATGGGCGGAGCTAAAGGCCCGGTTCATCCAGAACTTCAAGGATACGTGCAAGCAGCCCATGTCAATTGTGAATTTGACGAATTGCAAGCAAGAGGAGGGCGAGTCTACAACCCATTGGGTGCGCCGGGTTAAAGCCATAATACATTCATCTGATAAGATGGATGCCGACTCTTTAGTCTTAATGTTGGAGAAAAATTGCCATTTTTTGCCTCTGAAACAAAAGCTGGGGCGGCTCAAGCGCGATTGTAATGATATGGGCACGCTGATGGCGGCTCTGGTCAAGTACGCCGACTCTGATAGTACCAAGGATCTTGAATCTGATGATGACACGACAGGGAAGGGAAAGAAGAATGGCAACGGCAAGGGCCCTCGGCACAACCCGGCAAATCAAGGAGGTAATAAACATAAGGCTGACAGTAGTTTGGATTTTGTGGCTAACACTAGTGCGTAGGGTAACAACCAACGTCGCAAGGGGAGGCCACCTCCCCGGTCTGGCAGGTCAGGCCCCACACTTGAGCAATTATTGAACGAGCCCTGTCTGAGACACAACACCCAGCAGAAGCCGGCTACCCATCTATGGAAGGACTGTACGATCATGAAGGCTTTCAAAAATTCCAACATGTTCGATGGTAACAATGGGCAGGGCGGCGGCTCAGGCGGCGGCAGTTTTCATGGCCCAGGCGGTGGTTCAAACCCTAATTTTCAAAATTCTCAAGGCAGTCAAGGTGGATATAACCAACAATCTGGTCAGGGTGATCAGCGACAGCAGCAAGGCGGATACCAGAGCAATCCAAAGCAGCTGAATAGTGGGCAATATCATGTGTTTACCACCAGTTTATGCAAACGAGACCAGAAGCTTCATAAGAGGGCTTTGAATGCTGTTGAGCCGGCAGTTCCTCGTTATTTGAGATGGTCTGAGCAGCCTATTCTATGGAGTAGGGAGGATCACCCTCCCCGGGTTGATAATCCGGGTCACTTAGCCTTGGTGGTGGCCCCTCAGGTGGGTGGATATAAATTCACCAAGGTACTCATGGATGGAGGCAGCAACATTAATATCCTCTATTATGAGACCTTCCGTCGCATGGGGCTAACTGATAAGAGCCTTAAGCAGTCCAACACTGTCTTCCATGGAGTCGTGCCCGGTAAATCAGCGTATCCCGTCGGTAAGATCAAATTGGAGGTAGCCTTTGGGGATGAATATGACTCCAGGGCCGAGAAATTGACGTTTGAAGTAGTCAAGATCAAGAGCCCATATCATGCTCTGTTTGGGCGGCGACTTATGCCAAATTCATGGCACGACCGTGTTATGTGTATTTGCAGCTCAAGATGCCGGGTCATAAGGGAACCATTACGGTGCATGGGAGCCGGAAGGTAGCCTTGGAATGTGAAGAAGGTGACGCGGCTTATGCTGAGTCAGACTGTGCAACAGAAGAGTTAAAGTTCTACAAGGACAATGTTGACCCGGCGGATATGACGTCTTTAAAGAAGCCAACCACGGAACATGATCCGGTCATGAAGTTTAAGTCGGCCGATGATACTAAGCTTGTTAATTTTGTTCTAGGTGACTCATCCAAACAGTTCAGTATCAGTGCTAATTTGGATCCCAAAAAGGAAAGCGCGCTCATCGAGTTCATCCATGAGAACCGGGACATTTTTGCATGGAAACCTTCTGACATGCCAGGTGTACCGAGAGAACTCGCTGAGCACACTCTGAATATTGATCCAAAGTTTAAGCCGGTCAAGCAGTTTCTTCGGCGGTTCAATGAGGAGAGGCGGAAGGCCATTTGTGAGGAGGTAGCCCGGCTCTTAGCAGTTGGGTTCATCATCGAAGTGTTTCATCTAGAGTGGTTGGCTAACCCGGTGCTTGTGCTTAAGAAAAACGGCACTTGGTGTATGTGTGTGGATTACATGGATTTAAATAAGGCTTGTCCAACTGATCCTTTTGCTCTCCCTCGTATTGATCAAATCATTGATGCTACAGCAGGTTGTGAGTGTTCGAGTTTTTTGGATGCTTACTCTGGTTATCATCAGATCAAGATGGCAATTAAGGACAAGGAGAAGACGGCGTTCATTACTCCGTTTGGAGCCTTCTGCTATGTATCAATGCCTTCTAGGCTCAAGAGTGCCCAGGCGACTTACCATCGATGTGTGCAGAATTTTCTTCATAATCAAATTGGGCGCAATGTTCATGCTTATGTGGATGACATAGTGGTGAAATCCAGAGAGAAGGAGACCTTGATTGATGATCTTAAGGAAACCTTTGACAATCTTCAGGTTTACAAGATGATGCTTAACATGGCCAAGTGTGTTTTGGTGTGCCTGCAGGCAAGCTTTTGGGTTTTCTGGTTTCTAACAGGGGCATCGAGGCTAACCCGAAGAAGATCAAGGCCATCACCTCTCTGGCCAAACCAGCGTGTATCAATGATGTTCAGCGTTTGACGGGTCGTATCGCTGCTCTAAGCCGGTTCATAAGCTGGTTAGGTGAGAAGGCCGTACCACTATATCAAATGATGAAGAAGACAGATAACTTCACCTGGAGTGATGCTGCCAACGCTACTTTTGAAGATTTGAAGAGACAGCTGGCTGAGCCGCCAGTTCTTGCTGCTCCCATTGATAAGGAGCCCTTGTTATTATATGTGGCTGCTAACACGCGTGCCGTCAGCGTGGCTATCGTGGTGGAGCGCAAGGAGGCTGGCAAGGAACACCCGATTCAACGGCCGGTTTACTACATCAGCGAGGTGCTTATTGAGTCCAAGCAACGATATCCGCACGGGCAGAAGCTTGTTTATGGGGTGTTCATGGCAAGCCGGAAGCTTAAGCAATACTTCTTGGGCCACCCCATCACTGTGGTTAGTTCTTCTCCTTTGGGGGATATCATTCAAAACAGAGAGGCCACAGGACGAGTCGCCAAGTGGGCCATTGAGCTTGGGCCTCATGGCTTAAAATATGTGCCACACACAGCTATTAAATCTCAAGCACTAGTGGATTTCATCAACGATTGGACAGAGCTGCAGATGCCTGAAGAAAAGCTGGACAACACGTATTGGACAATTCATTTTGACGGGTCCAGGCAATTGGAGGGCTCGGGGGCTAGAGTTGTTTTGACTTCCCCTCGAGGTGACAAATTTTGTTATGTGCTACGATTGATGTTTCCCTGTACTAACAATGCAGCTGAGTATGAAGCCTTACTCCATGGTCTCCGGATGGCTAAGGTGAAAGGATCGAGAAGAGGTGTCTAGAGGGAGGGTGATTAGACACTAAGTACCAAAAGTTGCAGTTTTTAACTTCTTTAAGTTTAAGTGGAGTTTAGGCACAAGTTTAACACTCACAATACATAACAAGCAAGCATGCGAAGAGTATATGAGCAGCGGAAAGTAAAGCATGCAACTTGCAAGAATGTAAAGGGAAGGGATTGGAGGATTTAAACGCAATTGGAGACACGAATGTTTTTGTCGTGGTTCCGATAGGTGGTGCTATCGTACATCCACGTTGATGGAGACTTCAACCCACGAAGGGTAACAGTTGCGCGAGTCCACGGAGGGCTCCACCCACGAAGGGTCCACGAAGAAGCAACCTTGTCTATCCGACCATGGCTGTTGCCCATGAAGGACTTGCCACACTAGCGGTAGATCTTCATGAAGTAGGCGATCTCCTTGCCCTTACAAACTCCTTGGTTCAACTCCACAATCTTGTCGGAGGCTCCCAAGTGACACCTAGCCAATCTAGGAGACACCACTCTCCAAGAAGTAACAAATGGTGTGTTGATGATGAACTCCTTGCTCTTATGCTTCAAATGATAGTCTCCCCAATACTCAACTCTCTCTCACATGATTTGGATTTGGTGGAAAGAAGATTTGAGTGGAAAGCAACTTGGGGAAGGCTAGAGATCAAGATTCATATGATAGGAATGGAATATCTTGGCCTCAACACAAGTGTAGGTGGTTCTCTCTCAGAAAATGCAAGTTGGAAGTGTAGGTTCGTTCTAATGGCTCTCTCCATGAATGAAGAGTGGGTGGAGGGGTATATATAGCCTCCACACAAAATCTAACCATTACACACAACTTGCCAAACTCGGTGGGACCAAATTGAGAAACTCGGTCGGACCGATTCACCAAATCTAGTGACCGTTAGGATTTTTGGTGGGACCGACATGCAACTCGGTAGGACCGATATGGTTAGGGTTAGGGTGTAACGTGATACGTCTCCAACGTATCTATAATTTTTGATTGCTCCATGCTACTTTATCTACTGTTTTGGACTATATTGGGCTTTATTTTCCACTTTTATATTATTTTTGGGAATAACCTATTAACCGGAGGCCCATCCTAGAAATGCTGTTTTTTGCCTATTTCAGTGTTTCGAAGAAACAAAATATCAAACGGAGTCCAAACGGAATGAAACCTTCGGGAGTGTGATTTTCTCACCGAACGTGATCTAGGAGACTTGTACCCTACTCCAAGCAGTGCCAGAGGCGGTCATGAGGGTGGAAGGCGCCCCCCCTGGGCGCCCCCCTACCTCATGGGCCCCCTGTTGCTCCACCGACTTACTCCTTCCTCCTATATATACCTACGTATCCCCAAACGATCAGAACAGGAGCCAAAAACCTAATTCCACCGCCGCAACCTTCTGTATCCACAAAATCCCATCTTGGGGCCTGTTCTGGAGCTCCGCCGAAGGGGGCATCCACCATGGAGGGCTTCTACATCAACACCATAGCCCCTCCGATGAAGTGTGAGTAGTTTACTTCAGACCTTCGGGTCCATAGCTAGTAGCTAGATGGCTTCTTCTCTCTTTTTGGATCTCAATACAATGTTCTCCCCCTCTCTCGTGGAGATCTATTCGATGTAATCTTCTTTTTGCGGTGTGTTTGTTGAGACCGATAAATTGTGGGTTTATGATCCAGTATTATCTATGGAAAATATTTGATTCTTTTCTGAATTCTTTTATGTATGATTGAGTTATGTTTGCAAGTCTCTTCGAATTATCCTTTTTGGTTTGGCCAACTAGATTGGTAGTTCTTGCAATGGGAGAAGTGCTTAGCTTTGGGTTCAATCTTGCGGTGTCCTTACCCAGTGACAGAAGGGGCAGCAAGGCACGTATTGTATTGTTGCCATCGAGGATAACAAGATGGGTTTTTTATCATATTGCATGAATTTATCCCTCTACATCATGTCATCTTGCTTAAGGCGTTACTTTGTTTTTAACTTAATACTCTAGATGCAAGCTGGATAGCGGTCGATGAGTGGAGTAATAGTAGTAGATGCAGAATCGTTTCGATCTACTTGTCTTGGACATGATGCTTATATACATGATCATTGCCTAGATATGCTCATAACTATGCTCAATTCTGTCAATTGCTTAACAGTAATTTGTTCACCCACCATAGAATATCTATGCTCTTGAGAGAAGCCACTAGTGAAACCTATGGCCCCCGGGTCTATTCTCATCATATCAATCTCTATCACTTTATTTACTTGCTTTGTTTTTTACTTTGCCTTTTACTTTTCACTTTGCATCTATCTATCAAAAATACCAAAAATATCATTTATCATCTCTATCAGATCTCACTCTCGTAAGTGACCGTGAAGGGATTGACAACCCCTAATCGCGTTGGTTGCGAGTAGCTATCGTTTTGTGTAGGTACGAGGTACTTGTGCGTGGTCTCCTACTGGATTGATACCTTGGTTCTCAAAAACTAAGGGAAATACTTACGCTACTTTGATGCATCATCCTCTCCTCTTCGGGGAAATCCAATGCAGTGCTCAAGAGGTAGCATAACGTAATCTCGATGAGACCGATTACTCAAACTCGGTAGGACCGATTTTGGTAATAAGCTAACCAGAGAGTTGGTCAGGCAAACTCGGTGAGACCGATTACACAAACTCGGTGGGACTGATTTTGGTAATAAGCTAACCAGAGAGTTTGCATTGTAATCTCGGTAGTACCGATAACTCAAACTCGGTGGGACCAATTTTGGTAATGGACATACACAGAGAGATTACAATCCCATCTCGGTGAGACCGAGATCCCTATCGATGAGACCGATTTGCCTAGGGTTTGTGGCAGTGGCTATGACATATGAACTCGGTGGCGCCGGATAGAAAGAATCGGTGGGGCCGAGTTTGACTTTTTGGTTTAGGACATATGTGGATGTGAGAAAGTAGTTGAGGGCTTTGGAGCATATCACTAAGCATTTTGAGCAAGTAAGCCATTAAGCAACACCTCATCCCCTCTTGATAGTATTGGCTTTTCCTATAGACTCAATGTGATCTTGGATCACTAAAATAGAAAATGTAGAGTCTTGTTCTTGGAGCTTGAGCCAATCCTTTGCCCTTAGCATCTCGAAGGGGTTCCACATCCTTTAGTCCATGCCACTCCATTGTTGAACTTGTCTGAAACATACTAGGTAAAAGTGTTAGTCCAACAAGAGATATGTTGAAATTAATTACCAAAATCACCCAGGGAGCACTTGTGCTTTCATAAGGAGATGAGCTTAAGCCGGGTAAGGTGTTTCAGCGAGTCAGATCTGGTGGCTCAACAGGTGTCAGGCAAGTGGGATTCTAAGAACCCTCTCATGGTGGCTTATCGCCGTGAAGTCGATGCAATTGCAGGACACTTCAAGGGTTATCAGGTGGAGCACATTGACCGCAGAAAGAATGAGGCAGTTGATGCTTTAAGCCGGCTGGGATCTCAGCATAAGCCGGTGCCGCCTAATATTTCTTGGATATTCTGCATAACCCTTCTGTCAAGCTACCCACAGAGGAAGACTTGGCTGCTCCTGACCCGGAAGCACAATTGGTGGCGGCTTTTCATGTCATTCCAGATTGGACGGTGCCATATCTGGCTTACATGACTTGGGGCGAGTTGCCTGAGGATGAAACCTTGGCCAGGCAGATAACCCGACGGTCTAAGTCTATGATGATTGTCAATGGCGAGTTGCATCATCGCAGTGTTACAGGGGCGTTTCAGCGTTGCATCTCTCCTGAAGAAGGCCAAGAAATTCTTTGTGAGATTCATGAAGGGGATTGTGGTCATCACGTCGGGTCAAAATCCCTCATGGCCAAGGCTTTCCGTCATGGATTCTATTGGCTGACAGCTCATGCTGATGCAGAGGACTTGGTCAGTAAATGTGATGGTTGTCAGAAGTTCCCAAGATGGGCTCATGTGTCGGCTCAAGAATTGAGGATGATTCCAATTACATGGCGATTTGCAGTCTGGGGGCTTGACATGGTTGTGCTTTTTAAAAGGTCCAAAGATAAAAAGACCCACCTCTTTGTGGCGGTTGATAAATTTACAAAGTGGGTTGAGGCAGAGCCAGTCAGTAAGTGTGATGCAGCTACGCAGTTCAATTCATGAAGAAGGTGATATTTCTCTTCAGCTTTCCATACAACATTATAACTGACAATGGCACTAATCTGTCTAAAGGCGCCATGGAAGAATTTTGTCAACGGGAGCATATTCGGCTTGATGTTTCATCAGTGGCTCACCCCCAATCCAACGGTCAAGCCGAGAGAGCCAATCAGGAGACCTTGAAAGGCATCAAGCCCCGGCTTTTGGTCCATTTGTAGAGGACGCCGGGTTGCTGGGTTGAGGAGTTACCCTCTCTGTTATGGAGCATTAACACTACTCCTAACAGATCTACGGGTTATACACCTTTCTTCATGGTCTACGGAGCTAAGGCAGTTCTCCCTAGAGACATCCATCATGACTCGCCTCGCGTGGCGGCTTATGTTGAAGCGGACAATGAACAAGCGCGTCACGATGCTCTTGACCTTTTAGATGAACAGCGGGACTTGGCAGCAGCTCGTTCGGCGATTTACCAACAAGACTTGCACCGATATCACAGCCGCCGGGTTAAGTCCAGAGCCTTTCAGGAAGGCGATTTGGTGCTCCGGCTCATCCAGGATCAAACTGATGCGCACAAGCTATCCCCACCTTGGGAAGGGCCCTTTGTGGTCAGCAAGAACTTGAACAACGGGTCATATTACCTTATCGATGTTCGAGAGAGCAAATACTCACATAAGTCGGAGGAAGAGACCCGCCGGACGTGGAATATCGCTCATCTTTGTCCCTACTACACTTGAGCCATAGGCTCTCCTGATGTACATATTTTGACAATGTATATATTATGATAAATAATAAAGCAGGACCTCTGTCCTTTTTTCCTTCCTCAAGGTAAATTTGCCATTGTTATTGTCATTATTTTCTCACATGATCACTTGGGGGCTGATCACATTTGATCCGGCTTAACCCGCTTGATCCGGCTTACGATCGTATTCGAATCTAGCCGTCAAAAATTATGATCACTAGGGGGCTTCATGTTCAAACATAGGTCATATTCGAACCAAAGAGAACACAGCTGTCGGTACCCTTTTGATTGGCACACTGCCGAGCTCACTAGGGGGCTTCTTGATCGTATTCGAATGATAGCTTAACCCCTTTTGGGAACCGACTTTGATCGTATTCGAATCAGAGTTGTTAAAAAAACTCTCAAGGTCATTAGGGGGCTTCCTGTTCATACATAGGTCGTATTCAAACCAAAGAAAACACAACTGTCGGTACCCTCTTGATCGGCGCAATGCCAAAGCCACTGGGGGCTACATGATCGTATTCGAATCATAGCTTAACCCCTCTAGAATGGTTTATTGATCGTATTCGAATCAGCATCCTTGAAATTTTTTATATTCTATTTCGGTTTAAGTTTTCTTTGGACACAACATCTAGAATGGTTTACAAGTTTAAGTATGGTTGCTTTTGACCCAGCTCAATATCGACTGATGAGTCGCCGGTACAAAAGCATCATTATACCTTTGAAATTTTGGGTGTCCAAAGACTGGGTTATCACCCTTACCGACCGGGTCATATAAGCCGGCGGTGCAAATTTAAGAAGTCATAGGTATAAGATCATAGTTGTGTTTTTACAACAAGCTAATCATGACTCTTTTTAAGTCCTTTTGACCCGCCTGGTGGTAAGCTGCCAAGGGATTTTGCAGTCTGTTTTCATATGGAGGACAATTTAAAAAGTCTGATCAAGCATACGGTAAGCAGAAGAAAAGTAACACGGATGGATATAACATGGCAGTTTAATGGCGTTAAGGATTCAAACATGCACGATGGCACGGCCAAAATAAAGTTATTTCTATCCTATTACATGACTCCCTAAGTCCAAATAATTCACATTGTTTTTTAAGTACATCCCAGGTATGAGCCGCCACGGCAGGTTCACCTTCATGATTGGCCTGAACCGTCCGGGTTAGCCCTCTCCGTGTCTTCGCCCTGCTCCCTTTCCTGGAAGGTTGACGATGACCAGTCAATGTTGTTCAAAGCTTCAAATTCAGCTTCAGCATCAACAAGGTCGTCCGGGTCAACTTCAGGAGCGAAGGTGTGCTTACGGAGTGGGGGGGATCAGACTGGTCACTTCATAATGTGGCGGTGGAATTCTCCTGTTTTCTTCATCATAACCCGCTTGGTATTTGGTAAGATCTACTTCATTTGCTATAATTGTAGCCACGAGGCGTATCTCCTTTACACAGGCAGTGAAGTCGTTTTCTTCAAACGGGGTGCCATCCTCTTTTAAGCTTGGGTAGCCAGTGGCAATGTCGGCCGAGTCTAGCTCTGGTAGCCAAGCCTTGGCCCGGCTTAAAGCATTTACTGATCCGGCTCTTGCAGGTGACCGCCTCAGGTCATTGAACCGTTGAGGGAGCACGGAAAGCTTCTTCAGGACCTCTACCAGGAGGGTTGGCACTTCATTCGACAAAGCCACTGTAGCTAATGCACGTTGAGATCCGGTGTACAATTGCTCCACCAAAGTGTACACTGCCTTCAGTTTGATCAGCATGTCTTGGTTCAAGTTTGAGCTTCTGGGGCCTGCATAAACGTGATCAGGTGAGTTAATTCCAGTTTTATGATCAACTGAAAGGGTTTAGATATTTCAACACTTGCAGGGCGACTTACCAAAGATCGCTGAGACCATTTGGGAGACATGGCACTTTAAACCGGTTAATTCACCAGTGACTTCTTCCAGAGCCGCCTCTGTTTTTTCACCTCGGTTAATTAGTGCAGTATTTTCATCAGCCCAGGATTTCTTTTCAGCTTCAAATTCTTTCTTCAATTTTTCTTGTTCAGAAACACTGAATTTGAACTTGGTGTTGGCCTTTTCGATTTCCATCTCTTGGGTCTCAAGGCGGTTCTTCAGATCAGTCACCTCGGATTCGAGTTGACTCGTGGCGGCCTATACAAATACAGAGTCAAAATCAAGCCAATTTTTATGTAATGTTAAAGTCCCAAGTCTTTTGCCAGCAAAAGCACATGGCACTTGGGGGCTAATGTTACCGAAGAATTTCATTTTCAATGGCGATTCATAAGACGGCGATTCATAAGAGTAAGTCCCAAGCATTTTGCAAGCAATAATACTTGGCACTTGGGGGCTAATGCATATTGCTGTTCAAGGACCCGTAAGAATTTTTTATAAGGACCGGCTCAACCATATTGGTTAAGCCGCCCCTTGGGGACTACATAGTAAGCCGGAACTCTTATATGTTTCTTTCATTTATATTACTAATATTATTAAGTTTGTTTCAAAGTCTACAACATAAGCATCATAAGCAGTGGACTTGGGGGCTAGCATAGTAAAGATTAATGAACAAAAGAGAACGGGTTATACCTCAATTTGTGGTGCATCTGCTTCACCATATCAATCTCGAGGTTCCGGCTGCTGTGCACTTGGCTCATGTAGCCAGAAAAGATGTCTCCAATACTCATATGAGCATAGTTTGCAACATCCAGTTTGACTCGGCGGTGGTCCAGAAGTTCTTCCTTGGCGGGGCACTTGGCCAGTACAGTCGGCCTTCCCGGTTCAACAAAGCCGGTTCTGGTGATGTCAACTTCAGCATGTTGAGGGTCATCAGTCCTGACCGGGCTAGGGGCCTTTGGATTCTCTGATTCGTTGGCGGCTCGTTCAGTGGGCAGGTCAGTAGCAGGAGTTGGTAAATCTTGAGCTGGCTCAGATGGCGGCTCATGAGTGGTCGAGTCCGGCACGGCTGTTTCAAGAACCGGCTACTGACCTGCCCACTAGCCGAAGGGAATCAAGGGCTACCTCTGACTCAGAAGAGTCCGCTAGCCGAAGCAGGTCAGAAGCGGTGGCCTTCTTGCCCTTCCTTTTGGCAGCTTCTTTCCTGGCGGCTTTCTTCTCTTTTCTAGCTTTCTTGGCAGCTTCATGGTCATATTTGACTTTTCAAAAAATTTCACCCGCCTGCAAAGATTAGCATATGCATGAGTATGGTTAAAAAATGAGCCAAGGGAATCAAGGGCTACCTCCGACTCAGAAGAGTCCGCTAGCCGAAGCAGGTCAGAAGCGGTGGCCTTCTTGCCCTTCCTTTTGGCAGCTTCTTTCCTGGCGGCTTTCTTCTCTTTTCTAGCTTTCTTGGCAGCTTCATGGTCATATTTGACTTTTCAAAAAATTTCACCTGCCTGCAAAGATTAGCATATGCATGAGTATGGTTAAAAAATGAGCCAAGGGAATCAAGGGCTACCTCCGACTCAAAAGAGTCCGCTAGCCGAAGCAGGTCAAAAGCGGTGGCCTTCTTGCCCTTCCTTTTGGCAGCTTCTTTCCTGGCGGCTTTCTTCTCTTTTCTAGCTTTCTTGGCAGCTTCATGGTCATATTTGACTTTCCAAAATTTATCACCCACCTGCAAAGATTAGCATATGCATGAGTATGGGTGAAACATTAAGAAATTAAAGTAGTCATTTCACATGGGCGGTTTACCTTTGGAGTCGGGTTAGCTTTGCAGAAGGGGGCTAGGCCCACCTTGCCGCAATCCGCCAGGCTCTCGTTCAGAAGAGACTTGGTCATGTCGTCAATGACATCGTCAGGTAAGTCGACAGGGCTGTGACTCAGAGGATCATTCTTGGCGCCAGTGTATTCTCACATCAAGCCGGTGCGGCGGCTCAACGGAATAACCCGCCAGGCGAGCCAAACCCGGACCAGGTCAATGCCTGTCATCCCGTTCTCCAGAAGAGCCTTGATCTTGTCCAAAGTGGGGGCAAGCGATTTACGTTTGTGGCTGTAATCTTGTTAGTCAGATGATGGTTGGGCCCAAGACGAAGGGCACGAAAGCCGGGCAGAGGGTTTTCATCAGCCGGAGAGGTATCTTTGCAGTAAAACCATGTCATATTCCAGTCTTTGGGGTGGCTCGGCGGGTTGGCGTAAGGGAAGATCACATCTCTACGGCGCTGGATCAAGACACCGCCTAGCTCTAAGCTTTGACCGCTAGTGCACTCATTCTGGCGGTTCAAATAAAACAGTTCTCTGAAGAGCAGCAAATTGGGTTCTTCTCCAAGGTATACTTCGCTGAATACTTGGAAATTGCAGATATTAGACATGGAATTGGGTCTGATGTCTTGTGGGTGGAGATCAAAGAAATTTAGCACGTCCCTGAAGAATTTTGAGCCAGGAGGGGTAAATGCCCAGTTCATATGATCTGTGAAAACAACAACCTCTCCGTCTTTGGGTTGAGGAAATTCTTCCTCCGGGTTAGGAGCACGATAAGGCATGACTTCTTTCTTCGGCAGATAGCCGGTTTTCACAAAATCATCCAAGGTGCTGTCAGTGACAATGGATTTAACCCAGTTGCAGGAGGTAGGTGCCTTTGGTGCCATTCTGATTGAAATCCTAAGAAAAAGTAAAAGTGTCGGTTCAAATTTAAGCCGGGCAGGAAAAATATATTACTGTGCATATTCAAGATGGCGGCTTACGAAGGGGCCTAATGGTATAAGGATAACTATGTCATGGTTGTTTAAGCCACCATAGGCTATATAAGCCATCAAGACTATTTAAACCGCCAAGGATGGTTTAAGTTATTAATTAAGGCATTGCTTCCTTAAAGCCGGCGGAAGAGTCGCCATGACTAGATAAATCTAACAAATACAGATTTTTCCTAAGTGTTATACAAACAGATTTCACAATTTGTAGCTATTATTTTGGATCAAACAGATGTTCAGAAAAGAAAATTTACTAAACCTAAAACAGGGTGCGGAGGAGTTCATGCGCTATAATGGGGTTTTCTTACATGGAAAGGAGATCTGCTGGTGCCCGAAATGGATGCGGAACACGTACCGCATAAGATCTATGGGGTTTTTTGGATCGAAGGAAGCCATAGCAGATGGAACACAAGAATTCAGATGAACTTCGTGCAGTACAGAAGAACATGCTAGCCCTAGCGTGGATCTATGGTGCAGAAAGGGGAACACTTACTGCGGAAGATCTGCGGAGGAGGGACGTTGCCGTTCTCTGGTCAAGTTTAGGTCGATGCAACGACCAAGATCGACGGAGACGAGGTGCGCTGTGGCGACGGTGGCGAGAGGAAGAAGATGCGGAACGGGAAGAATGAAAGAAGACCTAGTTGGGTCTATTTATAAGGAAGGGCCACTAAAGAGCGCGAAAAACGAGGAGGCCGAAACATGAGTTATCCAACTACAAGGACGCCTCGATTTTCAGGATGGTCATCAAGACAAAGATCTGTTGGGATACATTGGATGAAACACGCTTTTATGACAGGTGACGTCATGGCGGGTTACCGCAAATCCAGAAGATGATGTCATGGCGGGTTACAAAAATTTCATAAAGGCAGAAGATTTTTTCCTTAAGTGTCGAAGATTGACATGAAACCAGTTCAAATCAATCTGGGGCCTAATGTTGGGGATATAACTATTGATATGACCCGCCCAGGAGGGGCCGGGTCATACTTGCAAATATTCTTGAAGCACAAGACCCAGGATATAGATGGCGGTTTAGATAAGGGCCCAAGGCCTAGAGACGACTTAAGGCCCGTAGTGATAAGCCACCATATATGCGTGACTTGTATTGTAAGGCAAGAATAGTTAAGAGACCGAGCCGGACACTGTTAATGAGCCGCCCGGGACTCTGTAGAGCCGCTGGGCGTCGACCTCTGTATATAAAGGGATGACCCGGCGGCGGTTCAGGGCAAGCAACATCAACTCGAGAGCTAGGTCAAGCGATTCGCTCCCTGGTTATCGAGACATAAGCAATCCCACTCAAAACTAGATCGTAGGCTTTTACCTTCATCGTAAGGGGCCGAACCAGTATAAACCTCGTGTCCTTTGTCCCGATTAACCCCTTTAAGCTTCCTAGTTGCGATGACTCCACGACTAGGTCCTTTCACTAGGACATCTGCCGTGACAATTCCACGACACCCCCGGCAGTCCCGGAGCTTCTACGGTGAACTTTTTCCAAATCCTGCCAGACAAAGAAAACAATTACTTGATATCAATAAATGAACAAAGTTGCCGATATGGTGCGATAATGATCGACTGAACTTACTTCTCGAGCATTTTAGTCATGGCCGCATACTCCTCCGGATCTTTTCATCTCGAGTCTATGACGGTTACTAGTCCCTGCTCAAGCTTAATCTCTAGCAGAATAAAGTGGAAGCTGCACATGCATGCATAACTCATCAATTACATTACTATAACCTCGAGTAATAAAGGAAACCGAATATGCACAAGACAGTAACACTCACTTGAAGTTGTAAGGAAAGAGTATTTTATCTTTGTTTTGATTTTGAAGCAATGATCATAGCAAGTTGGCCTCGGTTTGTTTGGCATCATGTTTAACATTCCATTTATCTATGAGATTTGTGTTAATGAACCCAATATCACCGATTTTTCTTTTCTTGCATTCGGCGATCTTCAATCTGCATAATATAGTGAGGATAATTATATATACATGCAATGAAAGAGCCGAGCTATATATAGAGACTTAATTACAGAAGTAGTACTTACAGACAGTAGCAAGTGACGACTGTCTTATCGATGGCTTCTTGATTGAAAAACTAGAAGAACTCCTCAAATGGAACAGACAACAGATCAATTCAAATGAGGTCGTGCTCCTCTTTAACTCTCAGCGTTAAAGTATCCTTCCCAGGCTTGCTGCAGGTGTCCATGTACCACTCATGGATATTTGACACGAAAAATAATAATAGCAACGGTGGTTGTCGTATTATTATCTCTCTACGCGCCAGGGAAATAAATATGCGGGCGTGCCAGCGTACTAAGTACACAAATAAAATATGGGGAAACTTGTACTTTATTAATCTCTCAATGGAGAAACAAATTACATGATCCCTTTAAATAAGCGCTCCATGGCCTGCTAGCGCGGCCGATATGACTTGGACGATTGTGAAGTTCTGGTTCACGGGACCTCGGAAGGCTCCCGCTTAATTACGTCTGCGAGCTGAAGTCGCGGACCACCTCCGATTAAGCTGCTGCAATGGTCGTCGTCTTCATGTCTCGTCTTCTCCAAGTGATCGGTGTAGATGGTGGAGATGATATAGAATGCTGGAGTGATACATCCTTTGCTCCGGCGATGCTTAGCCATATCCCTCCGGCTTGTCGATGACCGATGATGAAGATGTCTGGCCTTGTTGGCTCAGACAAATGGGTGGCCTTCACCTCATCGGTGCTTGGCCTCATGGTGTCTGCCTCGTCGGTGTCGGACTAGATGTCTTGCCTTCGCCTCGTCAGTGCCCGGCAAGATATGGATAGCTTCATCGGAAGAAGACATGTCGGTGAAGTAGCTTCGCCTCGTCGGAACTTGGATGATGTTAGGGAAGTGTGTTGATGTAGAAGTCGGAGTAGACAATGAGTATCGCCGCGTGGCGGCATCACTTGAAGATGACGAAGTTGTCGATGTAGACCTTGGGGCGTTGCAGCTGCGGGGACGACCTCTGCTCAGTGCAGATAGTTGGTGTAGAAGAATGACAGCGTGCCAGTGCATTCAGCATGCTCGCCAGGCGATGAATCAAAAGAAGATGGTGACGCCATGTGGACATCCGGTTGCCCCAATGTAGACGATCTCCTCACCAGATGAAGAGTCGATGAGGTTGGCGACGCTATGATGTACTTGGGAGGCGTGTCGTTGCAGTCAACATCCTCGCCAGGAGAGTAGTTGAGGAAGATGGTGAAGTCATGTTGATGTAGAAGGCTTCCTCGTCGGGACGGAGGTTGGTGATGACGGCACCGGCGAGGTTGATGAAGATGTGAAGACTATGCAGGGCGGGCTGTACACGGGTAACTCCTCCTCCGTCTTCTTCTCTGAGGTCTGCGGTGAGGCCCGATTGCTCGCCGGTGACGCCGGCGTATGATCTTCATAGTTGTTGATGTAGTGTGGGGGAGAGCTAGCATCCAGTTGCATACGGGCCAGCTCCGATCTTCCCTCTGTCGTGATGCGCATCGCCCACTCGCTCGGTGCCCTGAAATGAGAGATCGAAAACGAGAGAAAGAGATAGATGGAAGATGACTCATGTAGGCATGCCGCCCAAGAAGATGGACGTTGTGACTTCACTCTTCATGTAGTTGAGGTAGATGGTGATGAAGGTTTGGACTTCGGCCTTCTCCTCCTTGCTTGTGGACAACTCCACATGATCACCATGTGGATGTGATCCGGCTCGGGGCACCGTCCACGGTTCGAGAAAGGGGTATGGCGCTGGGTTGCACGCCGACAGCCCTGGCGACAACATTGCCAAGGTGGAAGTGACGTTGGGTTATCCACCAGTATGATGTAGATGGCGTCGGGCTGCATGCAGGTTGTCCCTCCGATGCCATGGTGGTGGTGTAGATGGTGCCGGGCTGCACGCCGGCAGCCCCTCGGATGTCGCCGCCAAGGTGGAGTTGGCGCCAAGCTAACGGCTGCCATCGTGGTGGAAACATACATCGAAGAAGACACCGCCATCGTCGTGTTCTTCTCCAGGGCGAGGTGAATGATGGTGAAGCCTTGGATGCGGGCCTCCTCCTTCTGGCGTGCAAGTCTTGGTGCAGATTAGAAGGAAACATCGCCAGATCGTTCTCCGGAGTGCGTCCGTTGTCGCCTGTGCAGGCCATCGTGTCCACCGGCATGTCATCCACGGCCGTGCACCCTGGCTACGCTTGCACCATAGCAGAGTCCTCCTCGGCGTGGTGCACGCGGCCTCCGTCAGCGCGTGTCGGCGCTGTCTCCCCCTGTGTGTGGGTGTTGGCGAATGGATGGATGTTGCGAGTGATCTCCATTGCATGCTGTACATGTACGTGTTGGTGAAGATGGATGAAGATGCCGATCGAAGAAGGCATCGTGGGCGCCCGCGGCCGCCTTGGGTACCTTCCTAGGGCCTGTTGCGCGGGCCACTCCGTGCATCCGCAGCCGCAGGACGACCAGGCCGGGTGTGTGGATCGCTCCGAGAGCATGCCTTTGCCATGGTTGCGTCCTCGCATTCTCCTCGCCGCCGCCACCATGGGAGTGTCTCTGCCTGGGCATGTGTTGGTCTCCATGCGTACTTGTGGTCGCCCTGCTCGGCTTGCGCGCTGCCGCCTGCGCGTCGTCCCATCCTCGACGCTGCCACCGCAGGCGTTTCTCCCTTGGCCGGTGCCTGCACGAGAAGGAAGCCGAGCCTTCGTCTTCATGTGCTCTGCACGCCTCGATCAGATGTGATCTGATCAAGACCCTGCTACACCTGCCTGCTTCACCCGTGAGCTCTCCTCCGTGGCCGTCTGCATGAGAAGGGCCTTCCTGACCGCCTGCACGAGAAGGATGCCGGCCGCGTGCGCGTGATGTGCTTGACGCCCAACAGATCGCCTCCCTTCACTGAGGCTCGCGTGTGTACGTGAGCACTCAGCTTGATGCAGCTCAATGGCCACGTACAGGAGTCTTGTCTGGATGCCTTGTCCGCGAGCACTCCTCGTGCTTCCCATGGCGCATGAGCCTCCGCCAGGGCCAGGGCGCGCACGTGTTGCACGGCGAGCTCGCCGGCGCATCCCTCCGGCGCCGGACAGGACCTGGCCGCGTGCGCGTTGCCTCCGCCGCGGACGCGTCCTCCTCCTTGGTTGGCTTTCGTCTTCTGGACGCCACCGCCACGGCGCATCTCCTCTGCGCGTCCCACGTACGGTACCTAGTAGATGGGAGATAGAGAGGAGAAAAGAGCATACACGTACCATGGAAGAGGAGAAGCTGGACATCCATGCATGATGTCTTCCTAAACCTTCTGTAGGCACGAACAACGATAGCTTGACGTGGCATGGCATGGCCACGTGCACGTCGCTGTTGCCGCAGGCCGGCGCGTCTTCAAGATCGGACACGGTCAGTGCCGAATCCGCCGCCGCGCCGCCATCTTCTTTGATATGGCCGTGTTCTGCTGTGCGGCTGCCGGTGTCGAGCTCCGGCTAGTACACAATGGCCACTGCAGCTGGATAGGGACAAGACGTGGGCGCTATGCCGGCGCGTCGTCCACCTGCAGCAATGTGTTACTGTTGCCGTTGAGATGCGATCGCCGCCGGGAGCGCGTCTCCTTTCCGGTGTGCGTGCCTCCCGCCTGGTATGTTCCGCCTCGACGCGGCCGCATGGGCGCGTCTCGTCCTCCCTCTTCTAGACGCTGCCACCATGGCGCGTCGCCTCCTGGCTGGGCTCCTCGTCGACGGGGCCGCATGGGCGCGTCTCCTCCTCCTGCCCTCTCTTTCCCCTCGTGCCTGTGTGTATGATTGTGTATTTATAGGCGGACAAGCTAGGGTGCTGCGTCGCGCACCGCCGCTGGCCGGTCCGATCTTCCTGGAAGAGATATGGACGCGAAGCTGTTTTAAAAGATAAACGCGTTATGCTTATCTTTCCATCCATTGCACACGCATGAGCATCCATGCAGCGTACGGCACGCCATTGATCGGGTATTCGGGTATGTATTCATACACCGGCAGGGTACTTGAATCGCGTACGCCCTATCCAAGACGTGTCACGCACGATAGTTGCATCAAATCTTACTGCATGCATGTGCTAGCAACGTGGATAGTTTTTCCATGCATCAGTACATGTACGTACGAAGCCCAATATGCATGGGCCATGCAGTGCAATTGCTGCCCAACGTACACATCCATCAAGAACTTGGGTTAGCTAATTAAATTAACCGACCATTAGCCCATAATAAAATTATCTTCCGCTCAGGATTTTCAATGTACCGACACTGTGCACGTGTATGATACACATGCAATATCCATGGGCACTTGCTGCTCCACAAAAAGAAAATCCTAGGCTTCTCCTCAACTTATGAGGAAAGAGAGAAAAAGGTATTGGTACAACTTATCATCAAACAACTTTTTTTATGACACATTCTCCTTAGTTTCGTACTATATGTAGTACAAAATCTCGTCGAACAATGGAATCTTCACATCATCGTTGTTAGAGGAGGATGACCAGGTTTGACGAGAGGCTTCCCATGCTGGTATTTGAATTCGTCCAATCAAAATGTGCATCGTCGGCAGGTAATCTCCAGGACTGGTACCGGGCACCATCCCCGGATGATTAGCGACGATATCACTAGACACCTTGAGCGGGGGCACGATTGGTTTGCTTGTTCGCCGAGTTGGGGAATTTTTTCCCTAGTTCTTCGTTCTGCTAACCTTCGATCACTGCAAGTACTTCCCGACCGGGACTCTTCCTTATATGACCTTTCAATAACGCGATCACAGTTGGTTTGCGGCAGAGAAGGTGGTGGTCGCTTCAAGGAATCGAAAGTGCGCTGAACTTTCACCTTATCTATCTTATCCTCCGAAGGTGGATGTTTCTTTGCAAAAAAAATCCTTCACATAGGCTTGACAGATCTCCGCTATTTCTTGTTTGGTCATCTCGTATGGTAACATTTCTAGAGGCTTGAGAGATGGACCGAATCTGTATTGCCTCCCGCCTCTAGCTGTACTGCTAGATGCCGGAGCAGTCGGAGCGGCTGCGGCTGTCTTATTTTGTTGCTTACGAGGCGGAGAAGAAGGAGGCGGAGTGCTATGACATGCCGGAGCAGCCGGAGTGGCGGGGGCTGTCTTCCATTGTTGGTGATGAGATGGAGGAGGAGGTGGGCTGCTCAGACGCGCCGGCGCAGGCGGAGAAGGAGGCGGAGTGCCGCCACGTGCCTGAGCAGCCGGAGGAGGCGGAGGAGGAGGCGGAGTGCCCTGACTCACCAGAAGAGGAGGAGGAGGAGGAGGAGGAGGAGGAGGCGTCTAGTTCGGAATGTTGATGAGCTCCTTCCGCCATAGACATGGAGTCTTCAGAGCAAGACCCAGTCGAGTATCCCCTTCACTGGTAGGGTGGTCAAGCTCGAGCTCCTCAAATCCCTTCGTTATTTCATCGACCATCACAACATCATAACCTTGTGGAATCGAAAGGCGGTGAAAAGTTGCGCCGGGTTCAGGAGGTGCAACAGAGCCGACAACCGCCTTGACTTTGAGGTGCTGCCATTACGTGATAAGGTGGCAATCTTGAGCCTCCGTGATAGCATCCACGGGGTAGCTAGGAGCCGTGAAGTCAGGCTGCTGAAGGAGCTTGGTGGAAGCCACGCTGCTTCTCCGCTGAGATGGCGGGGCAGCTTCTGGGGTAGCTCCGGCAGGTCGCTGGCTCTGAACTGCTTGTTCCTCTAGCGCTTATACCCTTGCATTCAGCTTCTGCAGTTCGGTTAGCTCAACTTTCCTCCTCCTCCCCCGGCTTTCGTAACCGCCTGCGCTGGGAAACCCAACCTTCCACGCAACGGAGCCTGCCATGCCTCGTGTTCGTCCTGGGTGCTCAGGATTGTCGAGGGCCTGTGTGAGCTTGTCATTCTCTCTATCGGGAACGAGCGTCCCTTCCTGCGCTGCGGTGATATACTTCTGAAGCTTCTTGACCGGTATTTCAAGTTGGTCCTTCATTCAATGGCACTTCCCTGTTTCAGGGTCCAAGGTTCCCGAAACTCTGAAGAACCAAGTCCTTGAACGGTCTGGCCAGTTCAATGTCTCTGGTTCGACCCCTTTATCAAGCAGGTCCTTCTCAGCCTTGTCCCACAACGGCCGGGCTTTGAGGTAGCCACCTGACCCTGTGCGATGGTGATGCTCCTTCTTTACAGCATTGAAGTTGTTTGTCGCTGACATCTTCTTACTCTTCTCCGATGTCTTGTGGACCACAAATGTGGCCCAGTGATCTCTTATCTTCTCAAATCGGCTGGTGAATTCTGGAGTCTTCCCTTTGTCGACAAACGTTGATTTCAACTCATTCTTCCACCTCCTGAATAGATCTTCCATCTTTGTAAGAGCATGAGCCTTGACCAATGGCTCTATAACAGGCTCATCCGGATCCTCCTCTGGCGGTAGGGTGAAATTTGCCTTCAGCTTGGTCCAAAGAGCATCTTTCTGTCTATTTGTTGACATAAGAGACTTGAGGGTCTTCTCTCTTAGGCTTATTCCATTGGTGGATGCTGATCGGGATCATGTCCCTAACAAGAACCCCGCACTGAGCAGAAAATGCTTCCTTGGTCCGGCTGGGTTCAATCGGTTGGCCATCGCCCTTGATTGCTGTGATCGTGAACCTTTCATCCTGGCGCAACCTTTCCTTTGGGCCTCGTCTTGTTACCGAAGTTTGGCTCGATCCGGAGGGCTAGAAAAGAAGAAAGAAGAGAGTTAATATGTGTACATACCAAAACAATTAATGCATCAGTTAGCTAGTCAACATAGGCTTAATTAATATATATACCTCCCCGGACTTTGCAACAGCTCCTTCCTCCGTTCGCTCACCAGAGCCGTCATCACGATCTTCTTCTTCCATCGGCATTCGGTCACCGAAGCCATCATGATCATGTCCTTCCACCTCCATTGTTCAATCACCGGAGCCTGCTTCACCCTCTCCTTCCAGACCATCGGTGTCGTTGATGTACGACATGACATCACCTCCACCGAGGATTATGTCCCCCAACAACTGTTCTCTTCGAAGTCTCGGTGCTCCATAGTTTCTGCAAATATTACAACATGGCAATTAATATACAAACATGACAGGTGGATATATTATTAGTGGAAAACATAGACCTAGCTAGCTCGACACTTCTACGGTTTGGGGTGGCCTCGACAACACTTCTAGGGTTTGGGGTGGCCTTGACAACAATGCTCTTTTAACTTGGTAAATTTGGTTGGCCTCGGCAATGCTTCTAGGGTTTGGGCTGGCTTCGACAATGCTTCTAGGGTTTGGGGTGGCCTCGACGACAATGCTCTTTTAACTTGGTAAATTTGGATGGCCTCGGCAATGCTTCTAGGGTTTGGGGTGGCCCCTAGACGACCCTGGACCCCTGGACGACCCTCGACGACCCTTGACCCTCCACCCCTCGGTGACCCTCGACCCTCTACCCTAGTTCACGACCCTCGACCGCTCGGCGATCCACGACCCTCTACCCTAGTTCTCGACCCTCTACCCCCTCATGTCACGTTTGTCTAGTGTCAAAGGATTCAACAAAACCATGTCTTCATCATTAGGCGAAAGTAACAGGCGCATGATGGTACGATGCTCTCCAAAGTTATTTTAGAACGGAGTCCCAGATAGGATAATTTGCTTTTTAGTACAAAGTTCAGAAAGAGCCATCCGGATATCGCTATTTGGAAGGCCTTTGTTGAAATTCATACGAAAAGGCGAATTATCCTATCTGGGACTCCGTTCCAGAATAACTTTGGAGAACTTCGTACCATCATGCCCCGACTACTTCCAGCTAATGATGAAGCCATGTATTTTTTCAATACTTTGATACAAGGCAACCTCGCGATCCCTCGGCGAGCCTCAACCCTCAACCCCTTGACGACCCTCGACCCTCGAACCCTCGGCGACCCTCGACCCCTCGGCGACCCTTGACCCTCGACCCCTCGGCGACCCTCGACCCTCTACCCTAGTTCCCGACCCTCGACCGCTCGGCGAACCTCGACACCCTCGTTCCCGATAAAAATTAAGAAGAGGAAGAAGAAGTAAAAAAAGAGGAGAAGAAGAAAAAATAGATTGATTTTTCCCGATAAAAAATAGATTTTCTTCTTCTCCTCTATTCCTTCTTCTTCTCCTCTTTTTTTCTTCTTCTTCCTCTTCTTATTTTTTCTCCTCTTCTTCCTCTCCTCTTCTTCTCTTCTTCTTCTCCTTCTTTCTCTTCTTCTCCTTCTTTCTCCTCTTCTTCTCTTTTTTCTCCCCTTTTTCCTCTCCTTCTTTTTCTTCCCTTCTTCCTTCTTCCTTCTTCCTCTTTTCCATACATATAAAAAGTTTGAAAAATACATACATACATACATACATATAAAAAGAAAGTATACACACACACACACACACACACACACACACACACACACACACACACACACACACACACACACACACACACACACATATATATATATATATATATATATTAAACACTATTCTGATCACAACATGAACTTCCCGAGTAACGCGTTTGACCTTCCCCGAGTACTAGGTTGAACTTCAGCTAAAATGTGTCCAAATGGGGCTTGCGATATACCGTTGGAAAGCTATGGACACCAGTATCATGACCCAAGTTAAATTTTCGGTAATGTAAGCGGTTTAAGAGCAGTTTTGGAAACCGTTTTCTCTTCATACAAAAAACGTGAATCACATTTTCAATCGCATTTCTAAACCGTTTATTGAAATAAGGTAAATAATATGGCGTTGGAAAGCTGCTGAGAAACCGCTCCTTCGACCTGTTGAAAGTTTTCTCTAATTCCCTATGAATAAAGAGTAATTTGGAAAATTGTAAAATTTCGCAAACCGAACAGCCGAGTTCGTATTTTCAATGTAATTTCTAAATAGCTAATCCAATTGAGGCAAATTATATGGGTTGGAAAGCTTATGAAAATACGCTACTTTTTCATGTTGAAAGTTTTTTCTAACTTTGAACGGTTTAAAAGTGATTTATAAAACGTTACAAGTGACACCGAGTTTGTATTTTCGAGCTAATTTTTTAACTGTACGTCCGAATGTAGAAAATGATACGACGTTGGAAAGCCTGAGGAAATGCGAAACTTTTTGGTATATATTGTTTCTCCCAATTCCTTACTGTTTTAAGTTTATTTTGAAAATAGCTAAAAATGTATTTTCGCCTTAATTTCTACAAACTTTATTGGAATGGGGCAAATGTTATACCGTTGAAAAGCTAAGGAAAAGGCGAAACTTTTTCATGTTGATGGTTTTCTCTGATTCCTAGCCAGTTTCAAGTAATTTCGAAAATGGCAAGATCATTCGTTCTGCCTTTATCGCGGAACAGATTCTTCGAAAATGCACCGCGTGAAGAACTTGAACTTCTCGGCATGTCTACATGAACTTCACTCTATTTTCACGTGTTTTTTTTTGCTCGTAAATCTCCATCCATTGCTCATAGCTCTCCATCCATTCACCGGAATTGAGCAGGTGATATACCGATGGAAAGCTGCTGTAAACACGCAACTTTCCCGTGTTGATCATTTTTCATACTTGTGACGATTTTAAAAGTTTTTCATCTGAAATTCATTCAGCGTAGTAGTTGAACTTTCCTGCTGTTTTCACGTTGAACTTATGTGGCATATTTTTGTTTGTAATTTTCTCATCCATTCGTCAGTGTTAGACAAATGATATTCGTTTTGTACAAACGTCTCTCACAATAATTTTTTTTAACTTTCTCCGACCGAGGACTTGAACTTACACAAATGATATTCCTGCCATTTTGAAGTAAATTAGAAAATGTCGAGATCATGATTTCTGCATTCATCGCGAATGGAAATGCACTGCGTGAAGTAGTTGAACTTCTGGGGTATGTCTGTTTGAACTTCACTCTGTTTTTTACGTGCTATTTTTTGCATTGCGTGAAGTAGTTAAACTTCTGGGGCATGTCTGTTTGAACTTCACTCCGTTTTTGACGTGCTGTTTTTTGCACTGCGTGAAATAGTTGAACTTCTGGGGCATGTCCGTTTGAACTTCACTCTGTTTCACTTTATTGTATTTTTCTTATATGAAATACACACCGTATAGTACGTGAACTTCCAGTTGTTATCACTCTGAACTTCTCTCTGGTTTGAGAGAATTATTTTAAAACATAAAAAACAACATATTTTTTTATGTATTTTGGACATCTAATACACGGTGAACCTCTCTCACAAGAATTTTTTGAACTTTTCCTCGCCGAGCACTTGAACTGTTCTAGCAACCATTTTTTTGTTTATGAGTTGTTTTTAAAAGTGCAAAAAATGGCGTTGTGTTTTTATTTTTTGAACAGGTAAATCATAGGTTTTAATTAAGTCCGAACTTATGTGTTATTTCAATTTGAACTTCACCTTTTTATATTTTGATTAAAGAATTGTATTCGATTTTTATATGAAAAAAATCGAGCATGGAAATACAAGGTGAACCTCTCTCGCAAGGATTTTTGAACTTCCCCGGACAGAGGACTTGAACTTCTGTCAACAAACTTTTTAAGCTTTTATTTTCTATACTTCTATTCTCACCTGAAATGCATTCCTTGCAATACTTGAACTTCTCATTGTTTTCACTATCAACTTATGTCACATTTTTTGTGTGCGTCGAATTACACGCAATTGAAGGTCAGATGTCATTTTTGGCATTTTTAAAACATGTAATTGGAGGTCGGACGTCCCGCAATATAAATTCTGAACCGTGCACGGAGGTGCACGTGAACTTCTTGCAACAAATCTGAGTTTTTTGTATACTTCGAACTTCTATGTTATTTTAGATTGAACTGCTTAGTCTTATTCTTAGAAAAAAATATGTTTTCAAATAAGCATCAAACACTTTTTTAAATTAAACCTCATACTTTTATTTTTCCTAGAAATGGATTGAGTTTTCCGTAAACATCAAACTGCTCGTTTTATTTTAATTTGAACTTCTTTAATTTTATTCTTTAGTAACGAAGAAAATCTGTGTTTTTTTATAAATATCAAACTTTATTTTTTATAATTTGGACTTCTTGGTTGATTTGAGATACTTTTTTTTTTCATTTTTTGAAACCGTAAAACAATGTTCTTTTTATAAAAAATAAGCATCAAAGGCATGTGTTATGTTAATTTGAACTTCTTATTTTTCTTTTTAGATACAAAAATTCCTGATTTTTTTATAAACATTGACCTGCTATGTATCTTAAATTTTGAATTTCTTGGTTTAGTTTCAGAGACCGAAAAAATTGTCTACTGTTTTGTCTTTTAACTTATAGGCTTTTGGGGGTTTTGTGAACTTCTAGAGTTTATTTTTGTGCAAAGTCACACGCACACGCACACACACACGCACACGCACACGCACACGCACACACACAATAGAACGACACCCACACACTAATGCTCACATGTTGTTTTCCCCTTCTTTCAATATGTAAGTTTTTTTTAAGGTGTGTTGTGAGTAGAATTCCAAACTTCGGCGGTTGGTGTATAGATTGTCTCTGTCAACATGCACATACTTTTTCAAACATAAATCTGAAACAGAGTAAGAAAAAAAGAGTACAAACGAGCATGAACTAGCATAAACATGTATAAAAAGTCCATCACAATCTGAACAACATCTCTGATTTTTTACCAAAAAACTCTCTAAAACTTTTTCTTCCGCTGTTATGACTGATCTTCAATTTACAAACTCACAACAAAAAGGAGAGAAGAGAAAGGTATCCGCATGGGGAGGCGTAGGTGCAGAATAGCAACAGGGGAGTGCTCCCTCAAGTGCACTGCACGCACATGTGCATAGACGGCGAATGCGATGTTGCGCCGTCACTGGGAGGGCACGTCGTCCTGCTACTCCGGTGCAGGTGCCATATTATTTTCTTTCCAAATAAATACACTCCAAACTACTGTAACACATCTCAATCAGGTAGGTAGGGGTTACAAATAAAGAAATAGCAAGTACATCTAGTTTCAGTGCCTCTTTTTCGCACACAGATATGTGACCAAATTGGCATTCCTGCTTGTATAAGTGATCTTTGAACCCCTGCAAACTTGTGAGTATGAACACATGTCTGGAAAGCCATCGACCGCCTCAGAACAATCCCTGGGATCCTGCCACATCATGCATAAAACTTGGCCTTCAGTCTCAATAATAATATTTCCGCATCCTTCTTCGATCGCCATCAGCATGGTTGTCCCTGTAGGCCAACTATCAACTTATGATTATATAGTTATGAGCATTTGGCAATTTTTTATGAGCTATTGAAGAAACTAAAGATCGCTGGCAAAACATGTTTATTGATCATTGGCAAACAGCATGCGAGCTACAACCAAGCTATTTTGCAAGCACATGAGTGAAGGCGGTACCTCTGTTCTTTTTGAACTTCTTGTTTATTTGATTCTGAACTTGCGATTTTTTTTGCAGGGTGCAGGTTACGGTAGTGCCGCATGGGCAAGGGCGACTGCAATGTCTAGGCGGTCTTTGGGCACAGCAGTTAGGGTCAGGCATGAGCGTTGAGGATACCATGCAATTTTCATTCTGTTTGTGGATCAAGTGGTTCAGTATCTCAATGTAATAGTTAAGTAAATAAGCAGGGTATCTTTTTTTTCTCTTAAAATTGGAATTTTATCAAAGTAAATATTAAATATCATGTCTACGTATAGGATACTCATGTCCACAGTAGCGCCTAAGTTATCGGGATTTTCGATGAAAACATACTATTTTCCCTACCACAATGTCAATAAAAATGATGTCATGTGAATGGAAACTTGGAATGAAAACTTTTCCATTGGACGATTGCAAACCTGCGAGAGTAGTAAATCGAGCTTGCCACTGTTCATCAGGGATGGGGAAGATTTCACCATGGCTAGGATGGTACCTTCATTTTTTGTGTAATGCAGAAATAGTAAAAATTAAACCGTGATTGTTGATCAAGGACTGTAAACAGGATCAGTGGATGAAACAAGATCAGATTTTGTTCACAGACTGTAGAACATCTAAAAATTGAATACTTGTAAATAAAAATCAAAGTGTGTGTAGGGGAGAGTTCAACTTGAACTGCTCATCTACCCAAACCGTTCCTTCCTTCTTTCATATAATTCCACATGGATGCATTCCAGGCCTTCCTTATTAAGTGCACTTCATCTTTTTTTACTGAAGAAGAATATAAGTGTACTAACGAGACGCAGTTCCTTTTCAAAGCAAGTGTCTTCCTGAAGAAAAAGGAAAACCACGGCTAGACTTACAAATGCCTTCCTGAAGAGAAGTGTAATAAATGTCTTACTCTGAATGCACTTAGCTAGCAACACTCGGACTTTAGTTTTGACCATGCATTCTAGCCGCCGGCCACCGTGATGTGGCTGTCATTTTTTATTCGAACGACCATGAGAAATCTACTCGACCTGCCATGTTGCCCTGTACAACCACGTGATGTTGAATAAGAGCAGCATCAGTGACATCAGATGGAAGAAGGATAGTAGCAGAGGTAAGCAATTGCAGCAGCACCACAAGGCTCTCAAGCAACAGTCCCACATGGGCTGAAGCGAAAGTGAACAATGGGTAGGCGAGAACGCAAGTGCTGGCCAGCAGCCGCACAGGAGTAAGAAGGTCACAGGCTGCGCAGGGGGAAGTCCATCGTGCACAGGAGGAAGAAGGCACACGCGGGGTTGGAAGGGGTCGATGGCAGTGCGAGAAGCCGGCAGCTGCACACGGAGCATCTCGAGGAGATGGCTCGATCGCCGCCGTTTTCGTTGCTGGCTGGGAAGAAAAAATAGAGATGAGCGGCGTTAGGTGATTTAGTTGAACGACACCAGTTGGTACAGTTGAACGGCGGCCCGACAGGGTGCTCGAGGTGGCGAAGTTGAATGGCATACCAGCAGGGTGCCGAAACAAAATGGGCATCTCTGAAGTTCGAGTATACTAGTACATGCATTTTGTCTAAAACAGAAATATTTTACTTCAATTGAAGCAGAGAATAGAAACATTCTGTAGAGTGTGGACACACAAAAATCAAGGCAAAATGAAGAAAGGCTCAGAATGCCTCCCAGGATAAATTCCTCGATGGTTCACACACTGATGAGTCTGCAGTTCAGGAGAGAGCTGAGGAACGGTGTTCGTTGTAGCTTGATGCAGCCACACATATGGGCAGAAGGCAAACCTGCACATGGAGCACAAAATCGGTGTGGCTGCTGGAGGTTGCGATGGAGCGAGACTATTGATGATTGGCGGTCGGGCAGAGGAAGGAAGGGGAGACAGGGCGGCGAGAGAGAGCCGCGTGGGCGTTGAGGAACTGCGCGGCCTACATCAGGGCGCGTGGGGACGACCCTACCTCAATGGAGACGGGAGCTCGCTGACGAGCGCCAACGGGAAGAGGTGGCGCAGGGTCTAGGCCGCCGGCGGTAGATCTCGTGACTGGGGGCGGCGGCTCCGGTGGCCGGCAGCGCGGGGGGGTGGGTGTCGCGGCTCCGGTGGCCAACAGCGGGGGGGGGGGGGGGGGGGCGCTGTGGTCGGGTGGTCCATCGGGGTCGGGGGCGGCGGCGGCGGTGGCGCGCTGGGGCCGAGGGGCCGGCGGCGGGAGCCGTGCCGGACTCAGGGGGCAGCGGCGGGAGGTGGTCGGGGGATCCGGAAAGAGGCGATGAGGTGCGGGAGGAGGGTGGGGTGGGAATGGGCCGATCGGGTTTTCTCTTTTTTGTGTTTTCGGGAGTTCGGGAGGGCCCGACAAAGAGGGCCACCGTGATCCAAATGGATTGAGTTGAGACCTTGCCAAGGCCTGAAAGCATCCGTGCGTCTAAGCCATTCCCATCGCAATCTTAAAGCAATGCCGTGCTTGGATAGATCAATGACGCCCAAGCCGCCCAAGTGTTTTGGCCTGCATAACCTTGCCCAGGATACCACACACTTGCCGCCATTCACCTCCTCCGTCCCGGCCCAGAAAAAAGCCCGACAACCTCTGTCCACTCTTTCCAGCGCCCATTTTGGCGCCTCCGCAACCATAAGGTGGTGTGTGGACCGCGCCCTCATGACTTGGTTGACGAGGATAAGTCTCCCAGGTCTAGTTACCAAGCCCCTTTGCTAACCAGGCAAAATGTGAAGGGCCGCATCCACAATCGGCTGCCACTCAGATCTTTTGAGTTGTTTAATGCTTAACTGGAGGCCTAGATATTTGCATGGAAATATGGAGATCTTCCAGAGTAGCACCGACATGACGAGCTCAACATCCTCAGTCTCAGCTCGGATCATGATTGCTGCAGATTTGGCGAAGTTTACTTTAAGCCCCGATGCCACTCCAAAGATAGTGAGGGTTTCCTTAACGAACAGGAGATCTGGCCAAGTTGGTTTTATGAATAGCACTACGTCATCTGCGTACAGAGATGATACGTCTCCAACGTATCTATAATTTTTGATTGCTCCATGCTACTTTATCTACTGTTTTAGGCAATATTGGGCTTTATTATCCACTTTTATATTATTTTTGGGACTAACCTATTAACCGGAGGCCCAGCCCAGATTTGCTGTTTTATGCCTATTTCAGTGTTTCGAGGAAAAGGAATATCAGACGGAGTCAAAACGGAACGAAATCAACTCGAGAAGTTATTTTTGGAAGGAAACCCACCTGATGGACTTGGACCCCACGTTAGAAGATACGGGAGGTGCTCACGAGGGTGGGGGGCGCACCCTCCCCCTCTGGGCGCGCCCCCTGCCTCGTGGGGCCTCTGTAGCTCCACCGACGTTCTCCCTCCACCCATATATACCTACGTACCCTAAAACTTCCAGAACAGAAGATAGATCGGGAGTTCCGCCGCCGCAAGCCTCTGTAGCCACCAAAAACCAATCGGGACCCTGTTCCGGCACCCTGCCGGAGGGGGATCCCATCACCGGAGGCCATCTTCATCATCCCGGCGCTATCCATGATGAGGAGGGAGTAGTTCACCCTCGGGGCTGAGGGTATGTACCAGTAGCTATGTGTTTTGATCTCTCTCTCTCTCTCGTGTTCTCTCTCGTGTTCCATCTATGGCACGATCTTGATGTATCCCGAGCTTTGCTATTGTAGTTGGATCTTATGATGTTTCTCCCCCTCTACTCTCTTGTGATGAATTGAGTTTCCCCTTTGAAGTTATCTTATTGGATTGAGTCTTTTATGAACACTTGATGTATGTCTTGCCGTGATTATCTATGGTGACAATGAGATATCATGTGCCACTTGATGTATGTTTTGGTGATCAACTTGCGGGTTTCGTGACACTTGGTAACCTATGCATAGGGGTTGGCACACGTTCTTGACTCTCCGGTAGAAACTTTGTGGCACTTTTTGAAGTACTTTTATGTTGGTTGGATGAATCTGAGATTGTGTGATGCATATCGTATAATCATGCCCACGGATACTTGAGGTGACAATGGAGTATCTAGGTGACATTAGGGTTTTGGTTGATTTGTATTTTAAGGTGTTATTCTAGTACGAACTCTTTTATAGATTGATCCAAAAGAATAGCTTTGTGGTGGTTTCGTACCCGACCATAATACATACGTTTGTTCTCCGCTATTAGTGGCTTTGGAGTGACTCTTTGTTGCACGTTGAGGGTTTGTCATATGTTCTATCTGTGTTATTATTGTTGAGAGAACTTGCACTAGTGAAAGTATGAACCCTAGGCCTTGTTTCCTATCATTGCAATACCGTTTACGCTCACTTTTACCACTTGTTGCCTTGCTGTTTTTATATTTTCAGATTACAAATACCTTTATCTACCATTCATATTGCACTTGTATCACCATCTCTTCACCGAACTAGTGCACCTATACAATTTTCCATTGTATTGGGTGTGTTGGGGACACAAGAGACTTTTTGTTATTTGGTTGCAGGGTTGCTTGAGAGAGACCATCTTCATCCTACGCCTCCTACGGATTGATAAACCTTAGGTCATCCACTTGAGGGAAATTTGCTACTATCCTACAAACCTGTGCACTTGCAGGCCCAACAACGTCTACAAGAAGAAGGTTGTGTAGTAGACATCAAGCTCTTTTCTGGCGCTGTTGCCGGGGAGGTGAGTGCTTGAAGGTATATCTTTAGATCTTGCAATCGGATCTTTTTGTTTCTCGTTTTAGCACTAGTCTAGTTTATAAAAGAAAACTACAAAAAAATGGAATTGAGTTTGTCTCATACGCTTCACCTTTTTAATATCTTTCGTGAGTATGATCGAAAGGAAAATTGTGCTCAAGTGCTAGAAGAAGAAATCTATAGAATGTTTTTATATGATGAGCATGATTGCAATGTTGTTAGTATGAATTCCTTGAATATCCATGATGCTAATGATATGCAAAGCCACAAGCTTGGGGAAGCTATGTTTGATGAAGATGATATTTTTTGTCCCCCAAGCTTTGATGAGCAAATTTACTATGATGAAAGCATGCCTCCTATCTATGATGATTATTGTGATGATACGTATGCCATAAAGAAGAAGTTTGCTTATGAGGAGAGTAGTAAAATTTCTATGCTAGTAGATCATGAAAAGAATGCTTTAGGTGCTGGTTATATTGTTGAATTCATTCATGATGCTACTGAAAATTATTATGAGAGAGGAACATATGCTTGTAGGAATTGCAATAATATCAAGTTTCCTCTCTATGTGCTTAAAATCTTGAAGTTATGCTTGTTTTACCTTCCTATGCAAGTTGATTATTGTTCCCATAAGTTGTTTGCTCACAAAATCCCTATGCATAGGAAGTGGGTTAGACTTAAATGTGCTAGTCATATGCTTCATGATGCTCCCGTTATGTTTCAATTCTTATCTTTTATGTGAGCATCATTGCCATCATCATGCCTAGCTAAAAGGCATTAAAGAAAAGCACTTGTTGGGAGACAACCCAATATTTGTCCTTATTGTTTTTGTGTGTCCACATGATTATGCTACTGTAGTAATCATGTTTTATAGCTTTTGTTTCAATAAAGTGCCAAGTAGAACCTTTGGGAAGACTTGGGTGAAGTTTATATGATCTTGCTGTGAAAAACAGAAACTTTAGCGCTCACGAGATTAGCTGCCATTTTTTACTGGAAAGTGATTTTAGGTTGATTCTTTTTTCAGATGATTAATAGACAAATTACTCAGGTCCATCAATTTATTTCATAATTTTTGGGGTTCCAGAAGTATACGTTTTATACAGATTACTACAGACTGTTCTGTTTTTGACAGATTCTGTTTTCTATGTGTTGTTTGCTTATTTTGATGAAACTATGAGTAGTATCGGAGGGTATGAACCATAGATAAGTTGGAGTACAGTAGATATTACACCAATATGAATTTAGAATGAGTTCATTACAGTACCTAAGTGGTGGTTTTATTTTCTTATACTAACGGAGCTTACGAGTTTTGTTTTGAGTTTTGTGTGGTTGAAGTTTTCAAGTTTTGGGTAAAGATTCGATGGACTATGGAATAAGGAGTGGCAAGAGCCTAAGCTTGGGGATGCCCATGGCACCCCAAGGTAATATTCAAGGACAACCAAGCAACTAAGCTTGGGGATGCCCCGGAAGGCATCCCCTCTTTCGTCTTCGTCTATCGGTAACTTTACTTGGTGCTATATTTTTATTCACCACATGATATGTGTTTTGCGTGGAGCGTCATTTTTTTTGTTAGTTTTTGCTTGCTGTTATTTAGAATAATGTTTTGCATCTTTAGTTTCAATAAAGAATTCAAGGATAGCCTTTGCCATGCTTATTTTGCTGGTTTGCATGTTGCTGTTTGAAAACAGAAAGTTTACCGCTGTTGCAAAAATTCCCTAGAAACTTCAGAGCATGGTATAATGTTGAATATTTTTGCATATTGAGATATGATAAATTTATTAAAGTGGGAATTTTAGTTCATAATTTTTGGAGCCAGGGAAGTATTGATACTCTTGCATTCTTTACAGACTGTACTGTTTTGACAGATTGCTGTTATGGTTGCATTGTTTGCATATGTTTGCTTGTTTAATGATTCTATTTGAGGATAGGAGTATTAAATATGCAGAGGAATTTAGTATTCAATGTTGAATAATAATTTTAGTGATTTGTTACAGTAGAAAATGATAAGGTTTTGCATTGGTTTATACTAACCTATCTCACGAGTTCTTGTTGAGTTTGTTGTGAATGAAGCTTTTGATAAAAAGAGAAACCATGATATGAGAGGAATTAAGGAGACACAAAATCTCAAGCTTGGGGATGCACAAGGCACCCCAAGATATTATTTCAAGAAGTCTCAATTATCTAAGCTTGGGGAACCCCGGTAGGCATCCCACCTTTCTCCTTCAACAACTATCGGTTAGTATCGGTTGAGCCTAAGTTTTTGCTTCTTCACATGAGTTGTGCTATCCTTGCAATGTAGTTTTCTTTAGCTTTGCTTGCTGTTTGAATTAAGTATCAAGATCTGAAATTCTTTAATGAGAGAGAGCCATACATGAATTGGAATTTGTTAGAATACTCTATGTGCTTCACTTATATCTTTTAGAGCATGGTGGTAGTTTTATTTTGAAGAAATAGATGAACTCTAGTGCTTCACTTATATTATTTCGAGAGTTGTTAATAGCATGGTAATTTGCTTAATATTAATATACTTGGTATTCAAGATATGTGAAACTTTCTTATGAGTGTGTTGAATACTAAGATAAGTTTGATGCTTGATAATTGTTTTGAGATATGGAGGTGATAATATCATAGTCGTGCTAGTTGGGTGATTATGAATTTGAGAAATACTGGTGTTGAAGTTTGCAAGTCCCGTAGCATGCACGTACGGTTAAAGTTGTGTAACAAATTTGAAACATGAAGTGTACCTGGCTTGTGCATCCTTATGAGTGGCGGTCGGGGACGAGCGATGGTCTTTTCCTACCAATGTATCCCCCTAGGAGCATGCGCGTAGTACTTGAATTTTTGATGACTTCTAAATTTTTGCAATAAGTATATGAGTTCTTTTGACTAATGTTGAGTCCATGGATTATACGCACTCTCACCTTTCCACCTTTGCTAGCCTCTTCGGTACCGTGCATTGCCCTTTCTCACCTTGAGAGTTGGTGCAAACTTCGCCAGTGCATCGAAACCCCGTGATACGATACGCTCTATCACACATAAACCTCCTTATATCTTCCTCAAAACAGCCACCATACCTACCTATCATGGCATTTCCATAGCCATTCCGAGATATATTGCCATGCAACTTCCACCATCATCATCATGACATGCATTACTTTTGTCATATTGCCATTGCATGATCTTGTAGTTGACATCGTATTTGTGGCAAAGCCACCATGCATTATTTTTTTATACATGTCACTCTTGATTCATTGCACCATCCCGGTACACCGCCGGAGGCATTCATATAGAGTCATATCTTGTTCTAAGTTTCGAGTTGTAATCCTTATGTTGTAATCAATAGAAGTGTGATGATCATCATTATTAGAGCATTGCCCAATCAAAAAAAAGAAAGGCCAAAAAAAAGGCCCAAAAAAAGGCCAAAAAAAGGAAAGGCCCAAAAAAAAGAAAATAAATAAAAAGGGCAATGCTACTATCTCTTTTTTCCACACTTGTGCTTCAAAGTAGCACCTTGTTCTTCATGTAGTGAGTCTCATATATTGTGCTTCAAAGTAGCACCAAGATCTTCATGATAGTGAGTCTCATAAGTTGTCTTTTTAATACTAGTGGGAATTTTTCATTATAGAACTTGGCTTGTATATTTCTACGATGGGCTTCCTCAAATGCCCTAGGTCTTCGTGAGCAAGTGAGTTGGATGCACACCCACTAGTTTTCTTTTGTTGAGCATTCATAGCTCTAGTGCATCCGTTGCATGGCAATCCCTACTCACTCACATCGATATCTATTGATGGGCATCTCCATAGCCCGTTGATACGCCTAGTTGATGTGAGAATTTCTCCTTTTTGTCTTCTCCACACAATCCCCATCATCATATTCTATTCCACCCATAGTGCTATATCCATGGCTCACGCTCATGTATTGCGTGAAGGTTGAAAAAGTTTGAGATTATTTAAGTATGAAACAATTGCTTGACTTGTCATCGGGGGTATAGAAGTTGGGAACATCTTTGTGTGACGAAAATGAAGCATAGCCTAACCATATGATTTTGTAGGGATGAACTTTCTTTGGCCATGTTATTTTGAGAAGACATGATTGCTTTGATTAGTATGCTTGAAGTATTATTATTTTTGTTTCAATATGAACTTTTATCTTGAATCTTTCGGATCTGAATATTCATATTACAATTAAGAAGATTTACATTGAAATTATGCCAAAGTATCACTCCGCATCAAAAGTTCTTTTTTATCATTTACCTACTCGAGGACGAGCAAGAATTAAGCTTGGGGATGCTTGATACGTCTCCAATGTATCTATAATTTTTGATTGCTCCATGCTACTTTATCTACTGTTTTAGGCAATATTGGGATTTATTATCCACTTTTATATTATTTTTGGGACTAACCTATTAACCGGAGGCCCAGCCCAGATTTGTTGTTTTATGCCTATTTCAGTGTTTCGAGGAAAAGGAATATCAGACGGAGTCAAAACGGAACGAAATCAACTGGAAAAGTTATTTTTGGAAGGAAACCCACCTGATGGACTTGGACCCCACGTCAGAAGATACGGGAGGTGCTCACGAGGGTGGGGGCGCACCCTCCCCCCCTGGGCGCGCCCCCTGCCTCGTGGGGCCCCCGTAGCTCCACCGACGTTCTCCCTCCACCCATATATACCTACGTACCCTAAAACTTCCAGAACAGAAGATAGATCGGGAGTTCTGCCGCCGCAAGCCTCTGTAGCCACTAAAAACCAATCGGGACCCTGTTACGGCACCCTGCCGGAGGGGGATCCCATCACCGGAGGCCATCTTCATCATCTCGGCGCTATCCATGACGAGGAGGGAGTAGTTCACCCTCGGGGCTGAGGGTATGTACCAGTAGCTATGTGTTTTGATCTCTCTCTCTCTCTCTCTCTCTCTCTCTCGTGTTCTCTCTCGTGTTCCATCTATGGCACGATCTTGATGTATCCCGAGCTTTGCTATTGTAGTTGGATCTTATGATGTTTCTCCCCCTCTACTCTCTTGTGATGAATTGAGTTTCCCCTTTGAAGTTATCTTATTGGATTGAGTCTTTTATGAACACTTGATGTATGTCTTGCCGTGATTATCTATGGTGACAATGGGATATCATGTGCCACTTGATGTATGTTTTGGTGATCAACTTGCGGGTTTCGTGACACTTGGGAACCTATGCATAGGGGTTGGCACACGTTCTTGACTCTCCGGTAGAAACTTTGGGGCACTTTTTGAAGTACTTTTATGTTGGTTGGATGAATCTGAGATTGTGTGATGCATATCGTATAATCATGCCCACGGATACTTGAGGTGACAATGGAGTATTTAGGTGACATTAGGGTTTTGGTTGATTTGTATCTTAAGGTGTTATTCTAGTACGAACTCTTTTATAGATTGATCAAAAAGAATAGCTTTGTGGTGGTTTCATACCCGACCATAATATCTACGTTTGTTCTCCGCTATTAGTGGCTTTGGAGTGACTCTTTGTTGCGCATTGAGGGTTTGTCATATGTTCTATCTATGTTATTATTGTTGAGAGAACTTGCACTAGTGAAAGTATGAACCCTAGGCCTTGTTTCCTATCATTACAATACCGTTTACGCTCACTTTTACCACTTGTTGCCTTGCTGTTTTAATATTTTCAGATTACAAATACCTTTATCTACCATTCATATTGCACTTGTATCACCATCTCTTCGCCGAACTAGTGCACCTATACAATTTGCCATTGTATTGGGTGTGTTGGGGACACAAGAGACTTTTTGTTATTTGGTTGCAGGGTTGCTTGAGAGACCATCTTCATCCTACGCCTCCTACGGATTGATAAACCTTAGGTCATCCACTTGAGGGAAATTTGCTACTGTCCTACAAACCTGTGCACTTGCAGGCCCAACAACGTCTACAAGAAGAAGGTTGTGTAGTAGACATCAAGAGACAGATGCTGCATCGGGCTACACCCATTGATCTGAAGGAAATATGCCCAAGAGGCAATAATAAAGTTATTATTTATTTCCTCATATCATGATAAATGTTTATTGTTCATGCTAGAATTGTATTAACCGGAAACATAATACATGTGTGAATACATAGACAAACACAACGTCACTAGTATGCCTCTACTTGACTAGCTTATTGATCAAAGATGGTTATGCTTCCTAACCATAGACATGTGTTGTCATTTGATTAATGGGATCACATCATTAGGAGAATGATGTGATTGACATGACCCATTCCGTTAGCATAGCACTTGATCGTTTAGTATATTGCTATTGCTTTCTTCATGACTTATACATGTTCCTGTAACTATGAGATTATGCAACTCCCGTTTACCGAAGGAACACTTTGGGTACTACCAAACGTCACAAAGTAACTGGGTGATTATAAAGGAGTACTATAGGTGTCTCCAAAGGTACACGTTGGGTTGGCGTATTTCGAGATTAGGTTTTGTAACTCCGATTGTCGGAGAGGTATCTCTGGGCCCTCTCGGTAATGCACATCACTATAAGCCTTGCAAGCAATGTGACTAATGAGTTAGTTGAGGGATGATGCATTATATAACGAGTAAAGAGACTTGCCGGTAACGAGATTGAACTAGGTATTGGATACCGACGATCGAATCTCGGGCAAGTAACATACCGATGACAAAGGGAACAACGTATGTTGTTATGCGGTTTGACCGATAAAGATCTTCGTAGAATATGTAGGAGCCAATATGAGCATCCAGGTTCCGCTATTGGTTATTGACCGAGAATAGTTCTAGGTCATGTCTACATAGTTCTCGAACCCGTAGGGTCTGCACGCTTAACGTTACGATGACAGTTTTATTATGTGTTTATAAGTTTTGATGTACCGAAGGTTTTTCGGAGTCCCGGATGTGATCACGGACATAACGAGGAGTCTCGAAATGGTCGAGACATAAAGATTGATATATTGGACGGATATATTTGGACACCGGAAAGGTTCCGGATGAGATTGGGACTATACCGGAACTCCGGGAGGTTACCGGAACCCCCCGGTAAGTATATGGGCCTTATTGGGCCTTAGTGGAAAGGAGGGAGAAGGAGCAAAGGAGGGGGCGTGCCCCCCCCCCAAGCCCAATCCGAATTGGGAAGGGGGCCGCCCCCCCCTTTCCTTCTTCCCTCCCCTCTCTTCCTTCCCTCTCCTACTCCTAATAGGAAAGGGGGGCCAAACCTACTTGGAGTAGGATTGCCCCCCCTAGGGCGCGCCTCTCCCCTTGGCCGGCCCCCTCCTCTCCCCCTTTATATACGGAGGAGGGGGCACCTCTAAACACACAAGTTGATCTATGTATCGTTCCTTAGCCGTGTGCGGTGCCCCCCTCCACCATATTCCACCTCGGTCATATCATCGCAGAGTTTAGGCGAAGCCCTGTGCCGGTAGAGCATCATCATCATCACCACGCCGTCGTGCTGACGGAACTCATCCCCGACACTTTGCTGGATCGGAGTCCGGGGATCGTCATCGAGCTGAACGTGTGCTGAACTCGGAGGTGTCGTACGTTCGGTACTTGGATCGGTCGGATCGTGAAGACGTACGACTACATCAACCGCGTTGTCATAACGCTTCCGCTTACGGTCTACGAGGGTACGTGGACAACACTCTCCCCTCTTGTTGCTATGCCATCACCATGATCTTGCGTGTGCGTAGGAACTTTTTTGAAATTACTACGTTCCCCAATAGTGGCATCCGAGCCTAGGTTTTATGCGTTGATGTTATATGCACAAGTAGAACACAAGTGAGTTGTGGGCGATACAAGTCATACTGCTTACCAGCATGTCATACTTTGGTTCGGCGATATTGTTGGATGAAGCGGCCCGGGCCGACATTACGCGTACGCTTACGCGAGACTGGTTTTACCGCCGTGCTTTGCACACAGGTGACTAGCGGGTGTCTGTTTCTCCAACTTTAGTTGAACCGAGTGTGGCTACGCCCGGTCCTTGCGAAGGTTAAAACAGCACTAACTTGACAAACTGTCGTTGTGGTTTTGATGCGTAGGTAAGAACGGTTCTTGCTCAGCCCATAGCAGCCACGTAAAATTTGCAACAACAAAGTAGAGGACATCTAACTTGTTTTTGCAGGGCATGTTGTGATGTGATATGGTCAAGACGTGATGCTATATTTTATTGTATGAGATGATCGTGTTTTGTAACCGAAGTTATCGGCAACTGGCAGGAGCCATATGGTTGTCGCTTTATTGTATGAAATGCAAACGCCCTGTAATTGCTTTACTTTATCACTAAGCGGTAGCGATAGTCGTAGAAGCAATAGATGGCGTAACGACAATGATGCTACGATGGAGATCAAGGTGTCGCGCCGGTGACGATGGTGATCATGACGGTGCTTCGAAGATGGAGATCACAAGCACAAGATGATGATGGCTATATCATATCACTTATATTGATTGCATGTGATGTTTATCCTTTATGCATCTTATCTTTCTTTGATTGACGGTAGCATTTTAAGATGATCTCTCACTAATTATCAAGAAGTGTTCTCCCTGAGTATGCACCATTGTGAAAGTTCTTCGTGCTGAGACAACACGTGATGATCGGGTGTGATAGGCTCTACGTTCAAATACAACGGGTGCAAAACAGTTGCACACGCAGAATACTCAGGTTAAACTTGACGAGCCTAGCATATACAGATATGGCCTCGAAACATGGAGACCGATAGGTCGAACGTGAATCATATAGCAGATATGATCAACATAGTGATGTTCACCATTGAAACTACTCCATCTCACGTGATGATCGGACATGGTTTGGTTGATTTGGATCACGTGATCACTTAGATGACTAGAGAGATGTCTGTCTAAGTGGGAGTTCTTAAGTAATATGATTAATTGAACTTAAATTTATCATGAACTTAGTACCTGATAGTATTTTGCTTGTCTATGTTTGTTGTAGATAGATGGCTTGTGCTGTTGTTCCGTTGAATTTTAATGCGTTCCTTGAGAAAGCAAAGTTGAAAGATGATGGTAGCAATTACACGGACTGGGTCCGTAACCTGAGGATTATCCTCATTGCTGCACAGAAGAATTACGTCCTGGAAGCACCGCTGGGTGCCAGGCCTGCTGCTGATGCAACTGACGATGTTAAGAACGTCTCGCAGAGTAAAGCTGATGACTACTCGATAGTTCAGTGTGCCATGCTTTACGGCTTAGAACCGAGTCTTCAACGACATTTTGAACGTCATGGAGCATATGAGATGTTCCAGGAGTTGAAGTTAATATTTCAAGCAAATGCCCGAATTGAGAGATATGAAGTCTCCAATAAGTTCTATAGCTGCAAGATGGAGGAGAATAGTTCTGTCAGGAACACATACTCAAAATGCCTGGGTATAATAATCACTTGATTCAACTGGGAGTTAATCTTCCTGATGATAGTGTCATTGACAGAATTCTTCAATCACTGCCACCAAGCTACAAGAACTTCGTGATGAACTATAATATGCAAGGGATGGACAAAACTATTCCCGAGCTCTTCGCAATGCTAAAAGCCGCGGAGGTAGAAATCAAGAAGGAGCATCAAGTGTTGATGGTTAACAAGACCACCAGTTTCAAGAAAAAGGGTAAAGGGAAGAAGAAGGGGAACTTCAAGAAGAACAGCAAACAAGTTGCTGCTCAAGAGAAGAAACCCAAGTATGGACCTAAGCCTGAGACTGAGTGCTTTTACTGCAAGCAGACTGGACACTCGAAGCGGAACTGCCCCAAGTATTTGGCGGATAAGAAGGATGGAAAAGTGAACAAAGGTATATGTGATATACATGTTATTGATGTGTACCTTACTAATGCTCGCAGTAGTACCTGGGTATTTGATACTGGTTCTGTTGCTAATATTTGCAACTCGAAACAGGGACTACGGATTAAGCGAAGATTGGCTAAGGACGAGGTGACGATGCGCGTGGGAAATGGTTCCAAAGTCGATGTGATCGCGGTCGGCACGCTACCTCTACATCTACCATCAGGATTAGTTTTAGACCTAAATAATTGTTATTTGGTGCCAGCGTTGAGCATGAACATTATATCTGGATCTTGTTTGATGCGAGACGGTTATTCATTTAAATCAGAGAATAATGGTTGTTCTATTTATATGAGTAATATCTTTTATGGTCACGCATCCTTGAAGAGTGGTCTATTTTTATTGAATCTCGATAGTAGTGATACACATATTCATAGTGTTGAAACCAAAAGATGCAGAGTTGATAATGATAGTGCAACTTATTTGTGGCACTGCCATTTAGGTCATATCGGTGTAAAGCGCATGAAGAAACTCCATACTGATGGGCTTTTGTAATCACTTGATTATGAATCACTTGGTACTTGTGAACCGTGCCTTATGGGAAAGATGACTAAAACGCCATTCTCCGGAACTATGGAGCGAGCAACTGATTTGTTGGAAATCATACATACTGATGTATGCGGTCCAATGAATGTTGAGGCTCGCGGCAGGTATCGTTATTTTCTCACCTTCATAGATGATTTGAGCAGATATGGGTACATCTACTTAATGAAACACAAGTCTAAAACATTTGAAAAGTTTAAAGAATTTCAGAGTGAAGTGGAAAATCATCGTACCAAGAAAATAAAGTTTCTACGATCTGATCGTGGAGGAGAATATTTGAGTTACGAGTTTGGTCTACACTTGAAACAATGCGGAATAGTTTCGCAACTCACGCCACCTGGAACACCACAACGAAATGGTGTGTCCGAACGTCGTAATCGTACTTTACTAGATATGGTGCGATCTATGATGTCTCTTACTGATTTACCGCTATCATTTTGGGGTTATGCTTTAGAGACGGCCGCATTCACGTTGAATAGGGCACCATCAAAATCCATTGAGACGACGCCTTATGAACTGTGGTTTGGCAAGAAACCAAAGTTGTCGCTTCTTAAAGTTTGGGGGCTGCGATGCTTATGTGAAGAAACTTCAACCAGCTAAGCTCAAACCTAAATCGGAGAAATGTGCCTTCATAGGATACCCAAAAGAGACTATTGGGTACACCTTCTATCACAGATCTGAGGGCAAGATTTTCGTTGCTAAAATCAGATCCTTTCTAGAGAAGGAGTTTCTCTTGAAAGAAGTGAGTGGGAGGAAGGTAGAACTTGATGAGGTAACTGTACCTGCTCCCTTATTGGAAAGTAGTTCATCACAAGAACCGGTTCCTGTGACAACTACACCAATTAGTGAGGAAGCTAATGATATTGATCATGAAACTTTAGATCAAGTTTCTACTGAACCTCATAGGTCTACCAGAGTAAGATTCGCACCAGAGTGGTATGGTAATCCTATTCTGGAAGTCATGTTACTTGACCATGATGAACCTACGAACTATGAGGAAGCGATGATGAGCCCAGGTTCCGCAAAATGGCTAGAGGCCATGAAATCTGAGATGGGATCCATGTATGAGAACAAAGTATGGACTTTGGTTGACTTGCCCGATGATCGGCAAGCCGTTGAGAATAAATGGATCTTTAAGAAGAAGACTGACGCTGATGGTAATGTAACTGTCTATAAAGCTCGACTTGTTGCAAAAGGTTTTCGACAAGTTCAAGGGGTTGACTACGATGAGACTTTCTCACCCGTAGCGATGCTTAAGTCTGTCTGAATCATGTTAGCTATTGCTGCATTTTATGATTATGAAATTTGGCAAATGGATGTCAAAACTGCATTCTTGAATGGATTTCTGGAAGAAGAGTTGTATATGATATAGCCAGAAGGTTTTGTTGATCCAAAAGGTGCTAACAAAGTGTGCAAGCTCCAGCGATCCATTTATGGACTGGTGCAAGCATCTCGGAGTTGGAATAAATGCTTTGATAGTGTGATCAAAGCATATGGTTTTATACAGACTTTTGGAGAAGCCTGTATTTACAAGAAAGTGAGTGGGAGCTCTGTAGCATTTCTGATATTATATGTAGATGACATATTATTAATTGGAAATGATATAGAATTTCTGGATAGCATAAAGGGATAGTTGAATAAAAGTTTTTCAATGAAAGACCTCGGTGAAGCTGCTTACATATTGGGCATCAGGATTTATAGAGATAGATCAAGACGCTTAATAGGACTTTCACAAAGCACATACCTTGATAAAATTTTGAAAAAGTTCAAAATGGATCAGGCAAAGAAAGGGTTCTTGCCCGTGATACAAGGTGTGAAGTTGAGTCAGACTCAATGCCCGACCACAGCAGAAGATAGAGAGAAAATAAAAGATGTTCCCTATGCTTCAGCCATAGGCTCTATCATGTATGCAATGATGTGTACCAGACCTGACGTATTCTTAGCAATAAGCTTGGCAGGAAGGTACCAAAGTAATCCAGGAGTGGATCACTGGACAACGGTCAAGAACATCCTGAAATACCTAAAAAGGACTAAGGATATGTTTCTCGTATATGGAGGTGACAAAGAGCTAGTCGTAAATGGTTACGTCGATGCAAGCTTTGACACTGATCCGGACGATTCTAAATCCCAAACCAGATAGGTACTTTTATTAAACGGTGGAGCTGTAAGTTGGTGCAGTTCTAAACAGAGCGTCGTGGCGGGATCTACATGTGAAGCGGAGTACATAGCTGCTTCGGAAGCAGCAAATGAAGGAGTCTGGATGAAGGAGTTCATTTCCGATCTAGGTGTCATACCTAGTGCATCGGGACCAATGAAGATCTTATGTGACAATACTGGTGCAATTCCCTTGGCAAAGGAATCCAGATTTCACAAGAGGACCAAGCACATCAAGAGACGCTTCAATTCCATCCGGGACCAAGTCCAAGTGGGAGACATAGAAATTTGCAAGATACATACGGATCTGAATGTTGCAGACCCGTTCACTAAGCCTCTCTCACGAGCAAAACATGATCAACACCAAGACTCCATGGGTGTTAGAATCATTACTATATTATTGACTCTAGTGCAAGTGGGAGACTGAAGGAAATATGCCCTAGAGGCAATAATAAAGTTATTATTTATTTCCTCATATCATGATAAATGTTTATTATTCATGCTAGAATTGTATTAACCGGAAACATAATACATGTGTGAATACATAGACAAACACAACGTCACTAGTATGCGTCTACTTGACTAGCTTATTGATCAAAGATGGTTATGTTTCCTAACCATAGACATGTAATGTCATTTGATTAATGGGATCACATCATTAGGAGAATGATGTGATTGACATGACCCATTCCATTAGCCTAGCACTTGATCGTTTAGTATATTGCTATTGCTTTCTTCATGACTTATACATGTTCCTGTAACTATGAGATTATGCAACTCCCGTTTACCGGAGGAACACTTTGGGTACTACCAAACGTCACAACGTAACTGGGTGATTATAAAGGAGTACTATAGGTGTCTCCAAAGGTACACGTTGGGTTGGCGTATTTCGAGATTAGGTTTTGTCACTCCGATTGTCGGAGAGGTATCTCTGGGCCCTCTCGGTAATGCACATCACTATAAGCCTTGCAAGCAATGTGACTAATGAGTTAGTTGCGGGATGATGCATTATATAACAAGTAAAGGGACTTGCCGGTAACGAGATTGAACTAGGTATTGGATACCGACGATCAAATCTCGTGCAAGTAACATACCGATGACAAAGGGAACAACGTATGTTGTTATGCGGTTTGACCGATAAAGATCTTCGTAGAATATGTAGGAGCCAATATGAGCATCCAGGTTCCGCTATTGGTTATTGACCGAGAATAGTTCTAGGTCATGTCTACATAGTTCTCGAACCCGTAGGGTCCGCACGCTTAACGTTATGATGACAGTTTTATTATGAGTTTATAAGTTTTGATGTACCGAAGGTTGTTCGGAGTCCCAGATGTGATCACGGACATGACGAGGAGTCTCGAAATGGTCGAGACATAAAGATTGATATATTGGACGGATATATTTGGACACCGGAAAGGTTCCGGATGAGATTGGGACTATACCGGAACTCCGAGAGGTTACCGGAACCCCCCGGTAAGTATATGGGCCTTATTGGGCCTTAGTGGAAAGGAGGGAGAAGGAGAAAAGGAGGGGGCGCCCCCCCCCCAAGCCCAATCCATATTGGGAAGGGGGCCGGCCCCCCTTTCCTTCTTCCCTCCCCTCTTTTCCTTCCCTCTCCTACTCCTAATAGGAAAGGGGCGCCAAACCTACTTGGAGTAGGATTGCCCCCCCCCTAGGGCGCGCCTCTCCCCTTGGCCGGCCCCCTCCTCCTCTCCCTCTTTATATACGGAGGAGGGGGGCACCTCTAGACACACAAGTTGATCTACGGATCGTTCCTTAGCCGTGTGTGGTGCCCTCCTCCACCATATTCCACCTCGGTCATATCGTCGCAGAGTTTAGGCGAAGCCCTGCGCCGGTAGAGCATCATCATCGTCACCACGCTGTCGTGCTGACAGAACTCATCCCCGACACTTTGCTGGATCGGAGTCCGGGGATCGTCATCGAGCTGAACGTGTGCTGAACTCGGAAATGCCGTACGTTCGCTAATTGGATCGGTCAGATCGTAAAGACGTACGACTACATCAACCACGTTGTCATAACGCTTCCGCTTACGGTCTACGAGGGTATGTGGACAACACTCTCCCCTCTCATTGCTATGCCATCACCATGATCTTGCGTGTGCGTAGGAATTTTTTTGAAATTGCTACGTTCCCCAACATGATCGTGCTCATCACTCGAGCCTCATGCGCCTTAATAATAATTGCCGTTAGGACATCCATGGCAATAAGTAAAAGCAAAGGGGAAATCGAGTCTCCTTGCCTCAATCCTTTAGCATGCATGAACTTGTCGCCAGCACATCCATTTACCAGCACTCTTGAGCTGGCAGTGGTAAGAAGAATAGTGATCCAAGATATCCAACGTTCCAAGAAACCTTTGGCTCCGAGCACTTCAAACAGAAATGGCCAAGCCAGGGAGTCAAAAGCTTTTGTAATGTCAAGCTTTAGCAAAACACCTTTCTCTTTCCTTCGGTGTATTGTGCGCGCCATTTGCCTCACTAGCAGAAAGTTATCATGCAAGTATCTCCCCTTGATGAAAGCAGACTGGTTCGCCTGTACTAGCTCTCCCATGCGCGGTCTGAGCCTTGCAGTTAGAAGTTTGGAAGCAATCTTGGGCATGCTATGCACTAGGAATATGGGTTTGAAGTCGAAAATAGTGCAAGCTTCCGGAGACTTCGGCAGAAGAGTGATCAAAGCTCGGTTTAGCCTCCCAAAACCCCTTCCATTTCCAACAAAAAGCTTGTGAATCGCGGCAATGAGGTCCACCTTGATCACCTCCCAAGCTTTCTGGAAAAACAATCCTATTAACCCGTCCGGCCCAGGTGCCTTGTCCGAGGGCATATCCTTGATAACAGCCCAGATCTCGTCCTCAGTAAACACTCTATCCTGCTCAAAGAGATCAATATGATCGACTCCCAATCCCTCTAGGTCCAGAGTGAATTCTCATGCCACATCCTTGCCCAACAGATCTTTGTAAGCATTGTAAAAGGCTTCCTCCTTGCCTTTCTGATCTGTGATAATACGACCATCCATATGCAAAGAAGGGATGCAATTCTTCATACGCCTCCCATTCGCCACCAAGTGAAATAACTGCGTGTTTGCATCTCCTTCTTGAAGCCATGTTATCCTCGACCTTTGCCTAGCAATGGTCCTTTCTAAGGAAGCCAACCCTAGCACAAGATGCTTAAGGGTTCTTCTGAGCCATCTCTCTTCCTTCGTAAACAAGGTTAGGATTTTTAATGAAAATTCACAAAAAAAATCCAGATATAAAATTCAATCACAAACAAGGTAAATCAACATTATATTTTACAAAATATTTTTATTTTAATATTTTTGGATGTTACTGTTAAGATATGTCCTAGAGGCAATCATGTATAATGATATCTCCCATGCGGTTATGAATTAAGATAGTCCTTGGACCTTAGCAATGATGTGTATCAACAAGGACGCGACTTGTTTCTGAGACTATACATTGTATGATGACTATTCTAAATGGTCCCTAGACGAAAGGGTTGTGTGAGCTCGCAGCCGAATAGACTAGTATGACATAGTGGACGGCCTGGTCTCACTGTCCATGTAGCATTGGATGCTAGCCGGCTAATACGGACTCGGAAAGATCTGGTTGGATCCAAGTCTAGACAAGGTCAGAGTCGGACAGACCCAAACAGAGATGCTAAAGATTTTTGGTCATCTGTTAGTCTCTAGTATGACATGCATTCTATTGATCAACTAGTTTGCGACCCCTTTTGCGTAGGTTGATCTCATCTTGTTTCACCATTCAAAGGATTAGTTGGTTTAAATTTCTTAGCTGCTTGCTACAATCTCACCACTTGATCCTCATCCAAACCATATGTAATGCTAGTCTTGATACCCTTGGTAATGAGACTTGCTGAGTCCTTAAGACTCACCTTTCCACAATGCTACTTGTGAGCTGCGTTGGAATTTTCCCTGAAGAGGAGAGGAGATGCAACATGGTAGAGATAAGTATTTCCCTAAGTGAGAACCAAGGTATCGTTCCAGTAGGAGAATCACACAAAGCCTCGTGAACAACACCTGCACACACAAAAGCAAATACTTGCACCCAACGCGGGCAAGAGGGTTGTCAATCACCTTGAACTCGTTACTTGCAAGGATCAAATTTTGTATAGGTAGATGGATAAACTGCAAAACAAAATAAAAGAAAAAAATTACAGCAAATATATTTTGGTTATATATATATATATATATATATATATGTATGTATGTATATATATGTATGTATATATATATATAGGGAAAATGCATCCTACTACCGGGTGTAGTTACACCCATTTCTCATATACTACCATAGGATAGTATATATACTAATTTATCATTTTTAGTATGTTCATATACTATATCTAAGATACTCCATAGCGAGTTATGTGAAAAAATTGCATGTGAGCATATGTTTTTATCATATTTGTGAAATACGTACATATTTGTACATAAAAAAGAGTATGCTCAAAATATAATACATACTACCTAAAAAATAGTATATATACTATCAAAACATGTTTATATACTACATACTACACGTAGATATACTCCAATATGATAGATACTACCTAAAACGTATAAAACAAAAGTAAGAGTAACTACACCCGGTAGTAGGAAAAATTAGTCCTATATATGTATATATATATATATATATATGTATATATATATATAATATAAAGGTAGACCCGACGGCCATAGTTTTCACTAGAGGCTTCTCTCTCGAACACATAGCATACTGTGGGTGAACAAATTACTGTTGGGCAATTCATAGAAAAGCGCATAGCTATGATGATATTCAAGGCAATGATCATGTATATAGGTATCACATCCAAGACAAATAGACCGACTCCTGCATGCATCTACTACTATTACTCCACCCATCGACCACTAATACGTCCATTTTGCGTCATGTTTTCTTACTGTTATTTATAATGTTTTTATCCATAATAATGCTTTTTGGAGTAATTCTAATGCCTTTTCTATCATAATTTGCAAGGTACACACCAAGAGGGAGAATTCTGGCAGCTGGAAATCTGGACTTGGAAAGCTACGTCAGGCTACCTATTCTGCACAACTCCAAACAAGCTGAAACTTCACGGAGATTTTTTATGGAATATTTGTGGAATATTGGAGCAAATAACCACCAAAGGGAGCCCACCAGGTGGGCAAAACCCATCTGGGTGCGCCAGGGAGCCCAGGCGCGCCCTGGTGGGTTGTGCTCACCCAGGCCCACCTCCGATGCCCATATTATGGTATATAAGTCATTTTGACCTAGAAAAAATAGGGAGAAGGCTTTCGGGACGGAGCACCGCCATCTCGAGGCGGAACTTGGGTAGGAGCACTTTTGCCCTCCGGCGGAGCAATTATGCCGAGGGAACTTCCCCCCCGGAGGGGGAAATGATCGTCATCATCATCACCAACAACTCTCCCATCTTGGGGAGGGCAATCTCCATCAACATCTTCAATAACACCATCTCATCTCAAACCCTAGTTCATCTCTTGTATTCAATCTTGTTACCGGAACTATAGATTGGTGCTTGTGGGTGACTAGTAGTGTTGATTACATCTTGTAGTTGATTACTATATGGTTTATTTGGTGGAAGATTATATGTTCAGATCCATTATGCTATTTAATACTCCTCTGATCATGAGCATTTCTATCATTTGTGAGTAGTTACTTTTGTTCTTGAGGTCACGGGAGAAATCATGTTGCAAGTAATCATGTGAATTTGATATGTGTTCGATATTTTGATAATATGTATGTTGTGATTCCCTTAGTGGTGTCATGTGAACGTCGACTACATGACACTTTACCATATTTGGGCCTAAGGGAATGCATTGTGGAGTAGCAATTAGATGGTGGGTTGCGAGAGTGTCAGAAACTTAAACCCCAGTTTATGCGCTATTCCGTAAGGGACCGATTGGATCCCAAAGTTTAATGCTATGGTTAGAATTTATTCTTAATACTTTTCTCGTAGTTGCGGATGCTTGCGGGAGGGTTAATCATAAGTAGGAGGTTTGTTCAAGTAAGAACAACACCTAAGCACCGGTCCACCCACATATCAAATCATCAAAGTAGCAAACACAAATCAAACCAACATGATGAAAGTGACTAGATGAAATTCCCGTGTACCCTCAAGAATGCTTTGCTTATCATAAGAGACCATTTTGGCATGTCCTTGACTCAAAAGGATTGGGCTACCTTGCTGCACTTTTTCTATTACTATTGTTACCTACTCGTTACAAATTATCTTGCTAACAAACTACTACGCTACTTACAATTTCAGCACTTGCAGACATTACCTTACTGAAAACTACTTATCATTTCCTTCTGCTCCTCGTTGGGTCCGACACTCTTAGTTATCGAAAAGAGATACACTTGATCCCCTATATTGTGGGCCATCAAGACTATTTTCTGGCACCGTTGCTGGGGAGTGAAGCGCCTTTGGTAAGTGGAATTCAGTAAGGAAACATTTATATAGTGTGCTGAAATTTATTGTCACTTGTTACTATGGAAAACAACCCTTTGAGGGGTTTGTTTGGGGTATCTTCACATCGTCCGGAACCACAATTACCTACCCCTCAACCTACTGCACCTACTGAAGATATTGAATATGAAATTCCTTCGGGTATGATAGAACAACTGCTAGCTAATCCTTATGCAGGAGCTGGAACCGAACATCCTGATATGCACGTGATATATGTGGAACAAATTTGTGGATTATTTAAGCTTGCAGGTCTACCCTGAGATGAGGTTATGAAAAAGGTTTTCCCTTTATCTTTGAAGGGAAAAGCATTGTCATGGTATAGGCTATGCGATGATATTGGATAATGGAATTGGAATCGCTTGAAATTGGAATTTCACCAAAAATTTTATCCTATGCATCTAGTTCATCGTGATCGGAATTATATATATAATTTTTGGCCTCGTGAAGGAGAAAGTATCGCTCTAGCTTGGGGGAGGCTTAAGTCAATGTTATATTCATGCCCCAATCATGAGCTCTAAAGAGAAATTATTATTCAGAATTTTTATGCTCGGCTTTCTCGTAATGATCAAACCATGGTTGATACTTCGTGTGCTGGTTCTTTTATGAAGAAGACTATTGAATTCCGATGGGATCTTTTGGAAAGAATTAAACACAACTCTGAAGATTGGGAACTCGACGAAGGTAAAGAGTCAGGTATTAAACTTAAGTATGATTGTGTTAAATCTTTTATGGACACCGATGCTTTTCAAAAGTTTAACACTAAATATGGACTGGACTCTGAGATAGTAGCCTCCTTTTGTGAATCATTTGATACTCTTGTTGAACTCCCTAAAGATAAGTGGTTTAAACATCACCCACCTATTAAAGAAGAAATTAAAGAACTAGTACTAGCTAAATAAGAAACTATACTTTATAATGTTGATCCAGTTGTCCCTTCTGCTTATATACAGAAACCACCTTTTCCTACTAGGATAAAGGAACATGCTAAAATTTCAACTGTGGTTAACAAAAGCTATATTAGAACACCTAAACCAGATGAACAAATTAAAGTAGAACCTATCATTGCTATGGTTAAAGATCTCTTGGAAGAAGATATGGATGGGCATGTTATTTACTTCTGTGTTGAAGCTACTAGAATTGCCAAACCAGGTAAAGAGGATAAATATAGACCTGTTGTTGGCATGCCTGTTATCTCTTTTAAAATAGGAGATCACTGTTATCATGGTTTATGTGACATAAGTGCTAGCGTGAGTGCTATTCCCTTTACCCTATATCAAGAAATTATGAATGAAATAGCACCCGTTTTAATAGAAGAAATAGATGCCACTATTAAACTTGCTAATAGAGACACCATCACACCACTTGGGATTGTTAGAGATGTTGAAGTCTTGTGTGGGAAAGTAAAATATCCTACTGATTTTCTTGTTCTTGGTTCCCCACAAGATGACTTATGTCCCACTATTTTTGGTAGACCTTTCTTGGACACAGTTAATGCTAAGATAGATTGTAAGAAACAAACTGTCGGTGTTAGTTTTGGTGGTGAGTCTCATGAGTTTAGTTTTTCCAAGTTTACTTGAAATCTTCATGAAAAAGAATTGTCGAGTAAGGATGAATTAATTGGTCTTTCTTCTATTGATGTGCCACCTACTGATCCTTTAGAACAATATTTGCTAGACCATGAAAATGATTTACATATGCATGAAAGGAATGAAATAGATAAGATTTTCTTTGAACAATGTCCTCTACTTAAACACAATTTGCCTATTGAAACTCTAGGAGGTCCTCCTCCACCTAAAGGTGATCCTATGTTTGAATTAAAACAATTGCCAAACACTTTGAAATATGCTTATCTTGATGAACATAAGATATATCGTGTTATTATTAGTGCTAACTTTTCAGATCATGAAGAAGAAAGATTATTGAAAGTTCTAAGGAAGCACCGAGCTAATATTGGATATACTCTTGATGATTTAAAGGGCATTAGTTCCACTCTATGTCAGCACAAAATTAATATGGAACCTGATGCTAAACCCGTTGTTGATCACCAACGTCGGTTAAATCCAAAGATGAAAGAGGTGGTAAGAACGGAAATACTAAAAAATTTGGAAGCAGGTATAATCTATCCTATAGCTGATAGTACATGGGTAAGTCATGTTCATTGTGTCCCTAAGAAAGGAGGTATTATTGTTGTTCCTAATAATAAGAATGAATTTATTCCACAAAGAATTGTTACAGGCTATAGAATGGTAATTGATTTTAGAAAACTAAATAAAGCAACTAGAAAAGATCATTACCCTTTTCCTTTTATTGATCAAATGCTTGGAAGATTATCTAAGCACACACACTTTTGCTTCCTTGATGGATATTCTAGCTTTTCATAAATACCTGTTTCTCAAACTGATCAAGAAAAGACCACTTTTACTTGTCCTTTTGGAACCTATGCTTATAGACGTATGCCTTTTGGTTTATGTAATGCACATGCTACCTTTCAAAGATGTATGACTGCTATATTCTCTGACTTTTGTGAAAAGATTGTTGAGGTTTTCATGGATGACTTTTCTGTTTATGGGAAGTCTTTTGATGATTGTTTAAGCAATCTTGATCGAGTTTTGCAGAGATGTGAATAAACGAATCTTGTCTTGAATTGGGAGAAGTGCCACTTTATGGTTAATGAAGGCATTTTCTTGGGTCATAAGATTTCTGAGAAGGGTATTGAAGTGGACATAGCTAAGGTTGATGCAATTGAGAAAATGCCATGTCCTAAGGACATCAAAGGTATTCATAGTTTCCTAGGTCATGCAGGTTTCTATAGGAGATTTATCAAAGACTTTTCTAAAGTTTCTAGGCCTCTTACTAATCTTTTGCAAAAGGATATTCCTTTTCTTTTTTATGATGATTGTCTTGAAGCCTTTGAAACACTCAAGAAAGCCTTAATTTTTGCACCTATTTTTCAACCACCTGATTGGAACTTTCTTTTTGAAACTATGTGTGATGCTAGTGATTATGCTGTTGGTGCTGTTCTAGGACAAAGAGTTGATAAGAAATTGAATGTTATTCATTATGCTAGTAAGACTCTAGACAGTGCTCAAAGAAATTATGCTACTATTGAAAAAGAATTCTTAGCAGTGGTGTTTGCTTGTGATAAATTAAGATCTTACATTGTTGATTCCAAAGTAACTGTTCACACAGACCATGCTGCTATTAAATATCTTATGGAAAAGAAAGATGCTAAACCTAGACTTATTCGTTGGGTTCTCTTGTTACAAGAATTTGATTTAGATATCATTGATAGAAAAGGAGCTGAGTACCCCATAGTTGATAACTTGTCTAGGCTTGAAAATATGCTTGATGACCCACTACCTATTGATGATAGTTTTCCTGATGAGCAATTAATGCAATAAATGTTGCTAATAGTACTCCTTGGTATGCTGACTATGCTAATTACATTGTTGCTAAATATTTACCACCTAGCTTTACATACCAACAAAAGAAAAAATTCTTCTATGATTTAAGACATTACTTTTGGGATGACCCACATCTTTATAAAGAAGGAGTAGATGGTATTATTAGACGTTGTGTACCTGAGCATGAACAGGGACAAATCCTATGAAAATGTCACTCCGAGGCTTATGGAGGGCATCATGCCGGAGATAGAACTGCTCACAAGGTATTGCAGTCTAGATTTTATTGGCCTACTCTCTTCAAGGATGCCCGTAAGTACGTCTCATCTTGTGATGAATGTCAAAGAATAGGTAATATCGGTAAGTGTCAAGAAATGCCTATGAATTATTCACCTGCTGTTGTACCATTTGATGTTTGGGGATTTGATTACATGGGACCTTTTCCTTCCTCTAATGGGTATACACATATTTTGGTTGTTGTTGATTATGTTACTAAATGGGTAGAAGCAATTCCAACCAGTAGTGCTGATCACAACACCTCTATTAAAATGCTTAAGGAAGTTATTTTCCCAAGGTTTGGAGTCCCTAGATATTTAATGACTGATGGTGGTTCATGTTGGGGAACGTTGCAGAAAATTAAAAATTTTCCTACGGTATCACCAAGATCCATCTATGAGTTCATCTAAGCAACGAGTCAAGGGAGTGAGTTTGCATCTACATACCACTTGTAGATCGCGTGCGGAAGCTTGCAAGGGGATGGTGATGATGGAGTCGTACTCGACGTGATTCAGATCACCGATGTCCAAGTGCTGAACGGACCGCACCTCCGCGTTCAACACACGTACGGGACAGGAGACGTCTCCTCCTTCTTGATCTAGCAAGGGGGAAGGAGAGGTTGATGATGATGCAGCAGCACGATGGCGTGGTGGTGGATGCAGCAGAACTCCAGCAGGGCTTCGCCAAGCGTCTACGGGAGGAGGACGAGGTGTAGCAGGGGGAGGGAGGCGCCAAGGCAATGGGTGCGGCTGCCCTCCCCCCTGCCCTCCTTTATATAGGACCCCAGGGGGGCGCCGGCCCTGGGAGATTGGATCTCCCAAGGGGGCGGCGGCCAAGGGGGGAGGAGTGCCCCCCAAGGCATGTGGTGCGCCCCCCCCCCCCCACCCTAGGGTTTCAACCCTAGGCGCAGGGGGTGGGCCTAGGGGGGCGCACCAGCGCACTATGGGCTGGCTCCCCTCCCACGTCAGCCCATGGGGCCCTCCGGGATGGGTGGCCCCACCCGGTGGACCCCCGGGACCCTTCCGGTGGTCCCGGACATTACCGGGAGACCCCAAAACTTTCCCGATGGCCGAAAAACCACTTCCTATATATTATTATTTACCTCCGGACCATTCCGAAACTCCTCGTGACGTCCAGGATCTCATCCGGGACTCCGAACAACATTCGGTATACTACATACTCATATTCATACAACCCTAGCGTCACCGAACCTTAAGTGTGTAGACCCTACGGGTTCGGGAGACACGCAGACATGACCGAGACGACTCTCGGGCAATAACCAACAGCGGGATCTGGATACCCTTGTTGGCTCCCACATGCTCCTCGATGATTTCATCGGTTGAACCACGATGTCGAGGATTCGATCAAATCCCGTATACAATTCCCTTTGTCAATCGGTACGTTACTTACCCGAGACTCGATCGTCGGTATCCCAATACCTTGTTTACTCTCGTTACTGGCAAGTCACTTTACTCGTACCGTAATGCATGATCCCATGGACAACACCTTGGTCACCTTGAGCTCATTATGATGATGCATTACCGAGTGGGCCCAGAGATACCTCTCCGTCATACGGAGTGACAAATCCCAGACTCGATCCGTGTCAACCCAACAGATACTTTCGGAGATACCTGTAATGCACCTTTATAGTCACCCAGTTACGTTGTGACGTTTGATACACCCAAGGCACTCCTACGGTATCTGGGAGTTACACGATCTCATGGTCGAAGGAAGAGATACTTGACATTGGCAAAGCTCTAGCAAACGAACTACACGATCTTTGTGCTATGCTTAGGATTGGGTCTTGTCCATCACATCATTCTCCTAATGATGTGATCCCGTTATCAACGACATCCAATGTCCATAGCCAGGAAACCATGACTATCTGTTGATCACAACGAGCTAGTCAACTAGAGGCTCACTAGGGACATATTGAGGTCTATGTATTCACACATGTATTACGATTTCCGGATAATACAGTTATAGCATGAACAAAAGACAATTATCATGAACAATGAAATATAATAATACTTTTATTATTGCCTCTAGGGCATATTTCCAACAGTCTCCCACTTGCACTAGAGTCACCAATCTAGTTACATTGTGATGAATCGAACACCCATAGAGTTCTGGTGTTGACCATGTTTTGCTCACGAGAGAGGTTTAGTCAGCGGATCTGCGACATTCAGATCCGTGTGTACTTTGCAAATCTCTATGTCTCCATCTTGAACATTTTCACGGATGGAGTTGAAACGACGCTTGATGTGCCTGGTCTTCTTGTGAAACCTGGGCTCCTTGGCAAGGGCAATAGCTCCAGTGTTGTCACAGAAGAGTTTGATCGGCCCCGACGCATTGGGTATGACTCCTAGGTCGGTGATGAACTCCTTCACCCAAATCGCTTCATGCGCTGCCTCCGAGGCTGCCATGTACTCCGCTTCACACGTAGATCCCGCCACGACGCTCTGCTTGCAGCTGCACCAGCTTACTGCTCCACCATTCAACATATACACATATCCGGTTTGTGACTTATAGTCATCCAGATCTGAGTCGAAGCTAGCGTCAATGTAACCCTTTACGACGAGCCCTTCGTCTCCTCCATAAACGAGAAACATATCCTTTGTCCTTTTCAGGTACTTCAGGATATTCTTGACCGCTGTCCAGTGTTCCTTGCCGGGATTACTTTGGTATCTTGCTACCAAACTTACGGCAAGGTTTACATCGGGTCTGGTACACAGCATGGCATACATAATAGATCCTATGGCTGAAGCATAGGGGATGACACTCATCTCTTCTTTATCTTTTGCCGTGGTCGGTGACTGAGCCGAGCTCAATCTCACACCTTGTAACATAGGCAAGAACCCCTTCTTGGACTGATCCATTTTGAACCTCTTCAAAATCTTATCAAGGTATGTGCTTTGTGAAAGACCTATGAGGCGTCTCGATCTATCTCTATAGATCTTGATGCCTAATATATAAGTAGCTTCTCCAAGGTCCTTCATTGAAAAACACTTATTCAAGTAGGCCTTAATGCTGTCCAGAAGTTCTATATTATTTCCCATCAAGAGTATGTCATCTACATATAATATGAGAAATGCTACAGAGCTCCCACTCACTTTCTTGTAAACGCAGGCTTCTCCATAAGTCTGCATAAACCCAAACGCATTGATCATCTCATCAAAACGAATATTCCAACTCCAAGATGCTTGCACCAGTCCATAAATGGATCGCTGGAGCTTGCATACTTTGTTAGCGTTCTTAGGATCGACAAAACCTTCCGGCTGCATCATATACAGCTCTTCCTTAAGATGTCCGTTAAGGAATGCCGTTTTGACGTCCATTTGCCATATCTCATAATCATAGTATGCGGCAACTGATAACATGATTTGGACGGACTTCAGCTTTGCTACGGGAGAGAATGTCTCGTCTTAGTCAATCCCTTGAACTTGTCGATAACCCTTAGCGACAAGCCGAGCTTTATAGATGGTAACATTACCATCCGCGTCTGTCTTCTTCTTGAAAATCCATTTGTTTTCTATCGCTCGCCGATCATCGGGCAAGTCTGTCAAAGTCCATACTTTGTTTTCATACATGGATTCTATCTCAGATTTCATGGCTTCAAGCCATTTGTTGGAATCTGGGCCCGCCATCGCTTCTTCATAGTTCGAAGGTTCACCGTTGTCTAACAACATGATTTCCAGGACAGGGTTGCCGTACCACTCTGGTGCGAAACGTGTCCTTGTGGACCTACGAAGTTCAGTAGAAACTTGATCTGAAGTACCTTGATCATCATCATTATTTTCCTCTTCAGTTGGTGTGGGCATCACAGGAACATTTTCCTGCGCTGCACTACTTTCCCGTTCGAGAGGTAGTACTTCATCGAGTTCTACTTTCCTCCCACTTACTTCTTTCGAGAGAAACTCTTTTTCCAGAAAGTATCCGTTCTTGGCAACACAGATCTTGCCCTCGGATCTTAAGTAGAAGGTATACCCGATAGTTTCCTTAGGGTATCCTATGAAGACGCATTTTTCCGACTTGGGTTCGAGCTTTTCAGGTTGAAGTTTCTTGACATAAGCATCGCATCCCCAAACTTTTAGAAACGACAGCTTAGGTTTCTTCCCAAACCATAATTCATACGGTGTTGTCTCAACTGATTTAGACGGTGCCCTATTTAAAGTGAATGTAGCTGTCTCTAGAGTGTATCCCCAAAATGATAGCGGTAAATCGGTAAGAGACATCATAGACCGCATCATATCTAATAGAGTGCGATTACGACGTTTGGACACACCGTTACGCTGAGGTGTTCCAGGCGGCGTGAGTTGTGAAACGACTCCACATTTCCTTAAGTGTGTACCAAATTCGTGACTTAAGTATTCTCCTCCACGATCTGATCGTAGGAACTTTATCTTTCGGTCACGTTGATTCTCCACCTCATTCTGAAATTCCTTGAACTTTTCAAAGGTTTCAGACTTGTCTTTCATTAAGTAAACATACCCATATCTACTCAAGTCATCAGTGAGAGTGAGAACATAACGATATCCTCCGCGAGCCTCAACGCTCATTGGACCGCATACATCGGTATGTATGATTTCCAACAAGTTGGTTGCTCGCTCCATTGTTCCGGAGAACGGAGTCTTGGTCATTTTGCCCATGAGGCATGGTTCGCATGTGTCAAACGATTCATAATCAAGAGACTCTAAAAGTCCATCAGCATGGAGCTTCTTCATGCGCTTGACACCAATGTGACCAAGGCGGCAGTGCCACAAGTATGTGGGACTATCGTTATCAACTTTACATCTTTTGGCATCCACACTATGAACATGTGTAATATTACGCTCGAGATTCATCAAGAATAAACCATTGACCATCGGAGCATGACCATAAAACATATCTCTCATATAAATCGAACAACCATTATTCTCAGACTTAAATGAGTAGCCATCTCGTATTAAACGAGATCCAGATACAATGTTCATGCTCAAACTTGGCACTAAATAACAATTATTAAGGTTCAAAACTAATCCTGTAGGTAAATGTAGAGGCAGCGTGCCGACGGCGATCACATCGACTCTGGAACCATTCCCGACGCGCATCGTCACCTCGTCCTTCGCCAGTCTCCGTTTATTCCGCAGCTCCTGCTGTGAGTTACAAATATGAGCAACGGCACCGGTATCAAATACCCAGGAGTTACTATGAGTACTGGTAAGGTACACATCAATTGCATGTATATCAAATATACCTTTGGTGTTGCCGGCCTTCTTATCCGCTAAGTATTTGGGGCAGTTCCGCTTCCAGTGACCCTTCCCCTTGCAATAAAAGCACTCAGTCTCAGGCTTGGGTCCATTCTTTGACTTCTTCCCGGTAATTGGCTTACTGGGCGCGGCAACATCCTTGCCGTCCTTCTTGAAGTTCTTCTTGCCCTTTCCCTTCTTGAATTTAGTGGTCTTATTGACCATCAACACTTGATGTTCTTTCTTGATTTCAGCCTCTGCTGACTTCAGCATCAAGAACACTTCAGGAATGGTCTTCACCATCCCCTGCATGTTGTAGTTCATCACAAAGCTCTTGTAGCTTGGTGGGAGCGACTGGAGGATTCTGTCAATGACCGCCTCATCTGGGAGGTTAATGTTCAGCTGGGTCATACGGTTGTGCAACCCAGACATCTTCAGGATGTGCTCACTAACAGAACTGTTTTCCTCCATCTTACAACTATAGAACTTGTCGGAGACATCATATCTCTCGACCCGGGCATGAGCTTGGAAAACTAGTTTCAGCTCTTCGAACATCTCATATGCTCCGTGATGCTCAAAACTCTTTTGGAGCCCCGGTTCTAAGCTGTAAAGCATGCCGCACTGAACGAGGGAGTAATCATCAGCACGAGTTTGCCAAGCATTCATAATGTCTTGGTTCTCTGGGACGGGAGCGTCACCTAGCGGTCCTTCTAGGACATATTGCTTCCTGGCAGCTATGAGGATGATCCTCAGATTCCGGACCCAGTCCGTATAGTTGCTGCCATCATCTTTCAGCTTGGTTTTCTCTAGGAACGCGTTGAAGTTCATGTTGACATGAGCGTTGGCCATTTGATCTACAAGACATATTTGCAAAGGTTTTGGACTAAGTTCATGATAATTAAGTTCTAATCAAATTATGAACTCCCACTTAGATTAGACATCCCTCTAGTCATCTAAGTGTTACACGATCCGAGTCGACTAGCCCGTGTCCGATCACCACGTGAGACGGACTAGTCATCGTCGGTGAACATCTTCATGTTGATCGTATCTTCCATACGACTCGTGTTCGACCTTTCGGTCTCCGTGTTCCGAGGCCATGTCTGTACATGCTAGGATCGTCAAGTTAACCCTAAGTGTTTTTGCTGTGTAAAACTGTCTTACACCCGTTGTATGTGAACGTAAGAATCCATCACACCCGATCATCACGTGGTGCTTAGAAGCGACGAACTGTAGCAACGGTGCACAGTTAGGGGAGAACACTTCTTGAAATTTTTGTAAGGGATCATCTTATTTACTACCGTCATCCTAAGTAAACAAGATGCATAAACATAATAAACATCACATGCAATTATATAGTTGTGACATGATATGGCCAATATCATATAGCTCCATTGATCTCCATCTTCGGGGCTCCATGATCATCTTGTCACCGGCTTGACACCATGATCTCCATCATCATGATCTCCATCATCGTGTCTTCATGAAGTTGTCACGCCAACGACTACTTCTACTTCTATGGCTAATGCGTTTAGCAATAAAGTAAAGTAGTTTACATGGCGTTCTTCAATGACACGCAGGTCATACAAAAAATAAAGACAACTCCTATGGCTCCTGCCGGTTGTCATACTCATCGACATGCAAGTCGTGAATCCTATTACAAGAACATGATTTCATACATCACAATTCATCATTCATCACAACTTCTGGCCATATCACATCACATGATCAATCGCTGCAAAAACAAGTTAGACGTCCTCTAATTGTTGTTGCATCTTTTACGTGGCTGCAATTGGGTTCTAGCAAGAACGTTTTCTTACCTACGAATAACCACAACGTGATTTTGTCAACTTCTATTTACCCTTCATAAGGGCCCTTTTCATCGAATCCGCTCCAACTAAAGTGGGAGAGACAGACACCCGCCAGCCACCTTACGCAACTAGTGCATGTCAATCGGTGGAACCGGTCTCACGTAAGCGTACGTGTAAGGTTGGTCTGGGCCGCTTCATCCCACAATATCGCTGAAGCAAGAAAAGACTAGTAGAGGCAAGCAAGTTGACAAGATCCATGCCCACAACAAAATTGTGTTCTACTCGTGCATTAGAGAACTACGCATAGACCTAGCTCATGATGCCACTGTTGGGGAACGTTGCAGAAAATTAAAAATTTTCCTACGGTATCACCAAGATCCATCTATGAGTTCATCTAAGCAACGAGTCAAGGGAGTGAGTTTGCATCTACATACCACTTGTAGATCGCGTGCGGAATCTTGCAAGGGGATGGTGATGATGGAGTCGTACTCGACGTGATTCAGATCACCGATGTCCAAGTGCTGAACGGACAGCACCTCCGCGTTCAACACACGTACGGGACGGGAGACGTCTCCTCCTTCTTGATCCAGCAAGGAGGAAGGACAGGTTGATGATGATCCAGCAGCACGACGGCGTGGTGGTGGATGCAGCAGAACTCCAGCAGGGCTTCGCCAAGCGTCTACGGGAGGAGGACGAGGTGTAGCAGGGGGAGGGAGGCGCCAAGGCAATGGGTGCGGCTGCCCTCCCCCCTGCCCTCCTTTATATAGGACCCCAGGGGGGGCGCCGGCCCTGGGAGATTGGATCTCCCAAGGGGGCGGCGGCCAAGGGGGGAGGAGTGCCCCCCAAGGCATGTGGTGCGCCCTCCCCCACCCTAGGGTTTCAACCCTAGGCGCAGGGGGTAGGCCTAGGGGGGCGCACCAGCCCACTATGGGCTGGCTCCCCTCCCACGTCAGCCCATGGGGCCCTTCGGGATGGGTGGCCCCACCCGGTGGACCCCCGGGACCCTTCCGGTGGTCCCGGTACATTACCGGGAGACCCCGAAACTTTCCCGATGGCCGAAAAACCACTTCCTATATATTATTCTTTACCTCCGGACCATTCCGAAACTCCTCGTGACGTCCGGGATCTCATCCAGGACTCCGAACAACATTCGGTATACTGCATACTCATATTCATACAACCCTAGAACCTTAAGTGTGTAGACCCTATGGGTTCGGGAGACACGCAGACATGACCGAGACGACTCTCGGGCAATAACCAACAGCGGGATCTGGATACCCTTGTTGGCTCCCACATGCTCCTCGATGATTTCATCGGTTGAACCACGATGTCTAGGATTCGATCAAATCCCGTATACAATTCCCTTTGTCAATCGGTACGTTACTTACCCGAGACTCGATCATCGGTATCCCAATACCTTGTTCAGTCTCGTTACCGGCAAGTCACTTTACTCGTACCGTAATGCATGATCCCATGGCCAACACCTTGGTCACCTTGATCTCATTATGATGATGCATTACCGAGTGGGCCCAGAGATACCTCTCCGTCATACGGAGTGACAAATCCCAGTCTCGATCCGTGTCAACCCAACAGATACTTTCGGAGATACCTGTAATGCACCTTTATAGTCACCCAGTTACGCTGTGACGTTTGATACACCCAAGGCACTCCTATGGTATCCAGGAGTTACACGATCTCATGGTCGAAGGAAGAGATACTTGACATTGGCAAAGCTCTAGCAAACGAACTACACGATCTTTGTGCTATGCTTAGGATTGGGTCTTGTCCATCACATCATTCTCCTAATGATGTGATCCCGTTATCAACGACATCCAATGTCCATAGCCAGGAAACCATGACTATCTGTTGATCACAACGAGCTAGTCAACTAGAGGCTCACTAGGGACATATTGAGGTCTATGTATTCACACGTGTATTACGATTTCTGGATAATACAGTTATAGAATGAACAAAAGACAATGATCATGAACAATGAAATATAATAATACTTTTATTATTGCCTCTAGGGCATATTTCCAACAGTTCACACTTTATTCATGGTGCTTTTTCGTAAAATGCTTGCCAAGTATGATGCTAACCACAGAATTGCATCACCTTATCATCCTCAGTCTAGTGGTCAAGTTGAGCTTAGCAATAGAGAAATAAAAGTAATCTTGCAAAAGACTGTCAATAGGTCCAGGAAGAATTGGTCTAAGAAATTAGATGATGCACTTTGGGCTTATAGAACAGCATATAAAAATCCTATGGGTATGTCTCCTTATAAAATGGTTTATGGAAAAGCTTGTCATTTGCCTCTTGAGTTAGAACATAAAGCATATTGGGCAATCAAAGAAGTCAATTATGATTTCAAACTTGCTGGGGAAAAGAGGTTATCTGATATTAGCTCATTAGATGAATGGAGAACCCAAGCTTATGAAAATGCAAAATTATTCAAAGAGAAAGTTAAAAGATGGCATGACAAAAGAATTCAAAAGTGTGAGGGTTGTCATCGAGGAGGTTTACCGGTCTGGAGCCATCAAAATAAATAATTCCGAATGTACTAACCCGAGGGTTGTCAATGGGCAATGAATAAAGCATTATATCTCAGGTACACCCATTAATGATGAAAGTAATATTATCCAAACTTTGACACCGGAAGAACACATAAAAGAGTCCTTCCGGAACACTCCAGAATCATGGAAATAAGGAGATATGTGATACGGTAAGTAAACCGACTCCAAAAAATCCGCAAAAATATTTTTGTCGGTTTTGGAATATTTTAGAACTTTGTAAATAAAGAAACTACCAGGAAGCGTCCCTTGGTGGGCACAAGACACCAGGGCGCTCCAGGCTTGCCTGGCGCGCCCAGGTGGGTTGTGCCCACCTAGGACACCTTCCGGACTCCGTTTTTCTCCCGTATACTTGTCCTCCAAGATAAAAAAATCTATATATACTTCCCAAACCTATTGATCACGGTATTGCGGAGAAATCCTGTGTTCTCTTTTCTTGTTGTTTTCGGTCAGATTTATCAAGCCAGGCATCATGTCTTCATCCTCCTCCAACAACATGGAAGAAGATGCTTGGCTGATGAAGATCGAGACAAAGAGGGAGGTGCCTATGAACACCGTCAAGGGAGATAAGGTCAAGGGAGCTACCGCAGATCCATCCCCGGTAACAGCACAAGCACTGCTGGCCGAGGAGGAGGAAGAATATATCCTTAAGAGCTACCTTACTCACCTTACTCCTGCTGGGATTGAAGCTTTTTGCGTCATGGAAATAGTTCGCATACAAAATAAGTATCTTACCTGCGAAAATATTCCGCATCAAGAGCATATCATCTATCTTCGAAGTGTCATCCATCGGTTGGAGAATCTTTTGATCCTTAAGGATAGGATCGCTTCATTACCACCACCATCTGCTTCACCACCAAAGGAGAACTGAGTATTGGGTATGGGCACTCCCCCTGGCTTCTTTACTTTCTTGTTGCAAATAAAGAAAAGAAATAAGAAATAAAAAGAGAAGGAAGTAAATAAAAGAAATGAAATAAATTAAGAAGATCATATACTAATCCTATGGTAGGTGATGGCACCACATAAGGAAAAGTATAAGTCGAAAATTTTATTAGAGATTGACAAACATAGCATTAGTCAATGAGGCAACTCATGAAAGAATTAATAAGGGAAGAGAAGATTCACATATAAATATACTATCCTAGAAATCTTTTGTGATTGTGAGCCCTCATCAAAATATTATATGCCAAAATTGTTGACGTTGGACAAGTAAGACAACTTAATGATTTATGTTTGTTTATATTCACATAGAAGTCATATTGTCATAGATCCTTCAACATGTGGTGCTTGCCCCTATCTTTTCTAGCCAAAACTTCCGCATTAAGTAGAGATACTACTTGTGCATCCAAAAACCCTTAAACCCAAATCTTTTTCAAGTGTCGACCATACCTACCAAGGGATTGAGCAAGATCCCTCAAGTAAATTGTCATCGGTGCAAAAAGGCAATAAAAATTGCATCTAAATGTGTGGATCATTTAGTGTAAGATAAAATTGAGCGTTGTACAAACTTGGATGACAAAGAATAAAAGCGACATACTGCATAATAAAGGTTGTCATCTTAAGGGGCAATACAATGTGATGTTCTCTTGCACTAAGGGATTGAGCACAAACAAATAAGCGCATGGCAACCTCTGCTTCCCTCTGCGAAGGGCCTATCCTTTACTTTTATGTATTTACTTTTATGCAAAGAGTCAAAGTTTACCTTCTATTCCCTTTTATTTTTATCTTTTGGCAAGCATCATGTGGTGAGGAAAGATCTAGGCACATATGTCCAGTTGAATATAGATAGCATGACCCTTGAGGTGAGTATGTTGGGAGGCGAAACTATAAGCCCCTATCTTTCTATGTGTCCGGTTGAAATGTTTTGCTCATGTGTATGCAGTGAGTGTTAGCAATCATAGAAGACTATATGATGGTTGAGTATGTGGACTTGCCCTAAGGCTCCGACACGTGACTCTTCCTGAAAAGATGATGAATTGTAGTTGCAAAGTTGACTGAGAACATAGTTATTATTGATAGAAAAGCGCATAGTTGCAATTGATAGAAAAGCGTGTAGTTATGACTATATTCAAAGCACTAATCATGTATATAGGTATCACGTCCGAGACAAATAGACCGACTCCTACATGCATCTACTACTATTACTCCACCCATCGACCGCTGATACGTCCATTTTGCATCATGTTTTCTTACTGTTATTTATAATGTTTTTATCCATAATAATGCTTTTTGGAGTAATTCTAATGCATTTTCTCTCATAATTTGCAAGGTACACACCAAGAGGGAGAATTCTGGCAGCTGGAAATCTGGACCTGGAAAACCTACGTCGGGCTACCTATTCTGCACAACTCCAAACAAGCTGAGACTTCACAGAGATTTTTTATGGAATATTTGAGGAATATTGGAGCAAATAACCACCAGAGGGGGCCCACCAGGTGGGCACAACCCACTTGGGCGCGCCAGGGAGCCCAGGCGCGCCCTGGTGGGTTGTGCTCACCTAGGCCCACCTCCGGTGCCCATCTTCTGGTATATAAGTCATTTTGACCTAGAAAAAAATAAGGAGAAGGCTTTCGGGACAGAGCGCCGCCGTATCGAGGCGGAACATGGGCAGGAGCACTTTTGCCCCCCGGCAAAGCGATTCCGCCGGGGGAACTTCCCTCCCGGAGGGGGAAATCATCGTCATCATCACCACCAACAACTCTCCCATCTTGGGGAGGGCAATCTCCATCAACATCTCCAACAGCACCATCTCATCTCAAACCCTAGTTCATCTCTTGTATTCAATCTTGTTACCGGAACTATAGATTGGTGCTTGTGGGTGACTAGTAGTGTTGATTACATCTTGTAGTTGATTACTATATGGTTTATTTGGTGGAAGATTATATGTTCAGATCCATTATGCTATTTAATACTCCTCTGATCATGAACATTTTTATCATTTGTGAGTAGTTACTTTTGTTCTTGAGGTCACGGGAGAAATCATGTTGCAAGTAATCATGTGAATTTGATATGTGTTCGATATTTTGATAGTATGTATGTTGTGATTCCCTTAGTTGTGTCATGTGAACGTCGACTACATGACACTTAACCATATTTGGGCCTAAGGGAATGCATTGTGGAGTAGCAATTAGATGGTGGGTTGCGAGAGTGACAGAAACTTAAACCCCAGTTTATGCGCTATTCCGTAAGGTACTGATTGGATCCCAAAGTTTAATGCTATGGTTAGAATTTATTCTTAATACTTTTCTCGTAGTTGCGGATGCTAGCGGGAGGGTTAATCATAAGTAGGAGGTTTGTTCATGTAATAACAACACCTAAGCACCAGTCCACCCACATATCAAATTATCAAAGTAGCGAACACAAATCAAACCAACATGATGAAAGTGACTAGATGAAATTCCAGTGTACCCTCAAGAATGCTTTGCTTATCATAAGAGACCGTTTTGGCCTGTCCTTTGCCTCAAAAGTATTGGGCTACCTTGCTGCACTATTGTTACTACTATCGTTACTTGCTCGTTACAAATTATCTTGCTATCAAACTACTACTCTACTTACAATTTCAGCACTTGCAGACATTATCTTACTAAAAACTACTTGTCATTTCCTTATTCTCCTCCTTGGGTGATGTCTACTACACAACCTTCTTCTTGTAGACATTGTTGGGCATCTAAGTGCAGAGGTTTGTAGGACAGTAGCAAATTTCCCTCAAGTGGATGACCTAAGGTTTATCAATCCGTCGGAGGCGTAGGTTGAAGATGGTCTCTCTCAAGCAACCCTGCAGTAAAATAACAAAGAGTCTCTTGTGTCCCCAACACACCCAATACAATGGTAAATTGTATAGGTGCACTAGTTCGGCGAAGAGATGGTGATACAAGTGCAATATGGATGGTATATATGGGTATTTGTAATCTCAAAATATAAAAACAGCAAGGTAACAAGTGGTAAAAGTGAGCGTAAACGGTATTGCAATGCTAGGAAACAAGGCCTAGGGTTCATACTTTCACTAGTGCAAGTTCTCTCAACAATAATAACATAACTGGATCATATTACTATCCCTCAACATGCAACAAAGAGTCACTCCAAAGTTACTAATAGCGGAGAACAAACGAAGAGATTATGGTAGGGTACAAAACCACCTCAAAGTTATCCTTTCTGATCGATCTATTCAAGAGTCCGTAGTAAAATAACACGAAGCTATTCTTTCCGTTCAATCTATCCTAGAGTTCGTACTAGAATAACAACTTAAGACACAAATCAACCAAAACCCTAATGTCACCTAGATACTCCAGTGTCACCTCAAGTATCCGTGGGCATGATTATACGATATGCATCACACAATCTCAGATTCTTCTATTCAACCAACACAAAGTACTTCAAAGAGTGCCCCAAAGTTTCTACCGAAGAGTCAAGACGAAAACGTGTGCCGACCCCTATGCATAAGTTCACAAGGTCACTGAACCCGCAAGTTGATAACCAAAACATACATTAAGTGAATCATGTGATATCCCATTGTCACCACAGATAAGCACATGAAAGACATACATCAAGTGTTCTCAAATCCTTAAAGACTCAATCCAATAAGATAACTTCAAAGGGAAAACTCAATCCATTACAAGAGATTAGAGGGGGAGAAACATCATAAGATCCAACTATAATAGCAAAGCTCGCGATACATCAAGATCGTGCCAAATCAAGAACACGAGAGAGAGATCAAACACATAGCTACTGGTACATACCCTCAGCCCCGAGGGTGAACTACTCCCTCCTCGTCATGGAGAGCCCCAGGATGATGAAGATGGCCACTGGTGAGGGATCCCCCTCCGGCAGGGTGCCGGAACAGGGTCCCGATTGGGTTTTGGTGGCTACAGAGGCTTGCGGCAGCGGAACTCCCGATCTATGGTGCTCCTGGATGTTTTCGGGGTATATGGGTATATATAGGAGGAAGAAGTAGGTCGGTGGAGCTGCGAGGGGCCCACGAGGGTGGGGGCGCGCCCAGGGGGTAGGCGCGCCTCCCTGCCTTGTGGCCTCCTCGCTTCTTTCTTGACGCCCACTCCAAGTCCTCTGGATCACGTTTGTTCCAAAAATCACTCCCCCAAAGGATTCAGTCCATTTGGATTCCGTTTGATATTCCTTTTCTATGAAGCACTGAAATAGGCAAAAAAACAGCAATTTGGACTGGGCCTCCGGTTAATAGGTTAGTCCCAAAAATAGAATAAAAGTGTATAATAAAGGCCATTAAACATCCAAAATAGATAATATAATAGCATGGAACAATCAAAAATTATAGATACGTTGGAGACGTATCATTGGGTTCGACACTCTTACTTATCGAAAAGAGCTACAATTGATCCCCTATACTTGTGCATCATCAACCGCTATCCAGCATGCATATAGGGTATTAAGTTAATAAAAAACAAAGTAAAGTCTTAAGCAAGATGACATGATGTAGACAAAGTGAACTCAACTAATATGAATAAACCCCATCGTTTTATCCTTAATGGCAATATTACAAATACATGTCTTGTCCCATTCTGTCACTAGGATAGAGCACCGCAAGACTGAACCCATCACAAAGCACATCTCCCACTGAAGATAAATCAATCTAGTTGGTCAAACCAAATGGATAGATCGGAGAGAAATACAAAGCTATATAAATCATGCATAATAAAGTTCAGAAAATACTCAATTACTTATCATGAAAAATCAGATCATAAAACACAATTCATCGGATCCCAAAAAGCACATCACAAAAGAAGATTATATCAGATAGAACTCTAAGAACATCGAGGAGAATATTGTATTGAGGATTGAAGAGAGAGAAAAAGTCATCTACCTACTAGCTGTGGACCCGTAGGTCGGTGGTGAACTACTCACACATCATCCGAAGGCATCAAGGATATGTAGAAGCCCTCCGTGATCGATTCCCCCTTTGATAGAGTACCGAAAAAGGCCTCAAGATGGGATCACATAAGAACAGAAGCTTGTGGCAGTAGAGAAAGTATTTTCGGGTGGCTCTCTGGTATATTGGGAATATTTGGGAATTTGTAGAGGCGGAATTAGGTCAAGAGGTGCCAAGAGGGGCCCACAAGCTCACAGGGCGCCCTCCTGGGCCGCACTCTGTGAGCTTGTCGCTCCCTCCTGACTCTTCTGGTCTTCATGGGTCCCTTCTAGTCTAGAAAAAATTAAACCAAAGATTTTTTTCCCGTTTGGACTTCATTTGATATTGATGTTCTGAAAAGTCAAAAACATGGAATGCACATTATTTTGTAATATGTTCATCATTATAACTAATAATTACTCTACACCATCCTTTAATACTAGTATGCACAAACACACCTTCATGCTTCATCTTGTTATGCAATAGTTTGTATTTTCTATTTTTTGACTTATGAAGTTAATGAACCTTGTGTGGGACCTTCCAAATTTTTATATCCTAAATGCTACATAATATTACTGTATGGAACATACTAGAATGTAGTGTTCATGTCAAAGTTAACCTAATTTCTTAAATCATTTGCTATTATTTATGTATTAAATGAATTTGAGGCTATTAACTAGATATAATTCAAAAATGAAACATTTACATTCACTCGTTAGTTTTTTTACAAAATCTAAATGTGGTACAAATATATTAAAATTGGCATGGCATCATATAATGGTGTCATAAAACCACCTTTATAATTTTAGACAGTATCACTAAACTTGGACTGTATACACCTTTGTAATTTCACACAATTCATAAAACTTTGGAATCTTAAATTACAATTATTTATTAAGAACAAATCAAATCTTACTATTAACCTCCATGGAAATGTCATGAATAGATACTTGGGAAATTATGAATATTTCCATATAATTACTCATATATTTGGTGGTTCCATATATTTCAAGGGTCGCCGAGGGTTCGAGGGTCGAGGGTCGCTGAGGGGTCGAGGGTCGAGGATCGCCGAGGGGTCGAGAGGTTGCCTTGTGTCAAAGTATTGAAGAAATCCATGGTTTCATCATTAGCCGGAAGTAACCGGGGCATGATGGTACGAAGTTCTCCAAAGTTATTCTAGAACGGAGTCCCAGATAGGATAATTCGCCTTTTGGTACGAATTTCAGCAAAGTCCTTCCAAATAGCGATATTTGGAAGGCTCTTGCTGAACTTTGTACCAAAAAGCGAATCCTATCTGGGACTCCGTTCCAAAATAACTTTGGAGAGCTTCGTACCATCATGCGCATGTTACTTTCGCCTAATGATGAAGACATGGTTTTGTTGAATCCTTTGACACTAGACAAACGTGACATGAGGGGGTCGAGGGTCGGGAACTAGGGTAGAGGGTCGTGGATCGCCGAGTGATCGAGGGTCGTGAACTAGGGTAGAGGGTCGAGGGTCACTGAGGGATCGAGGGTTGAGGGTCGTCGAGGGTCATACAGGGGTCGAGGGTCGTCGAGGGGCCACCCCAAACCCTAGAAGCATTGCCGAGGCCATCCAAATTTACCAAGTTAAATGAGCGTTGTCGTCGGGGCCACCACAAACCCTAGAAGCGTTGTCGAGGCCACCCCAAACCCTAGAAGCATTGCTGAGGCCATCCAAATTTACCAAGTTAAAAGAGCATTGTTGTCGAGGCCATCCCAAACCCTAGAAGCGTTGTTGAGGCCACCCAAAAGCGTAGAAGTGTCGAGCCAGCTGGGTCTATGTTTGCCACTAATAATATATCCATCTCTCATGTTTGTATATTAATTGCCATGTTGTAATATTTGCAGAAACTATGGAGCACCGAAACTTCGAAGCAGAACAGTTGTTGGGGGACATAATCCTCGACGGAGGTGAAGTCATGTCGTATCTCAACGACACCGATGGTCTGGAAGGAGAGGGTGAAGCAGGCTCCGGTGATCGAACAATGGAGGTGGAAGGACATGATCATGATGGCTCCGGTGACCGAATGCCGGTGGAAGAAGAAGACCGTGATGACGACTCCGGTGAGCGAACAGAGGAAGGAGCTGTTGCAAAGTCCGGTGAGGTATATATATATTAATTAAGGCTATGCTGACTAGCTAATTGATGCATTAATTGTTTTGGTATGTACACATATTAACTCTCTTCTTTCTTCTTTTCTAGCCCTCCAGATCGAGCCAAACTTCGGTAATGAGACGAGGCCTGAAGAAAAGGTTGCACCAGGATGAAAGGTTCACAATCACAGCAATCAAGGGCGATGACCAACTGATTGAACCCAGCCGGACCAAGGAAGCATTTTCTGCTCAGTGCCGAGTTCTTGTGAGGGACATGATCCCGATCAGCATCCACCAATGGAATAAGCCTAAGAGCGAAGACTCTCAAGTGTTGTATGTCAATGATAGACAGAAAGATGATCTTTGGACCGAGCTGAAGGCAAATTTCACCCTACCGCCAGAGGAGGATCGGGATCGATAAGCCTATTATAGAGCCATTGGTCAAGGCTCATGCTCTTAAGAAGATGGCAGATCTATTCAGGAGGTGGAGGAATGAGTTGAATTCAACGTTTGTCGACAAAGGGAAGACTCCAAAATTCATCGGCCAATTTGAGAAGATAAGAGATCGCCAAAAGATCGGAGAAGAGTAAGAAGATGTCAGCAATAAACAAGTTAAATGCTGCAAACAAGGAGCATCACCATCGCACGGGTCAGGTGGCTACCTCAAAGCCCGGCCGTTGTGGGACAAGGCTGAGAAGGACCTGCTTGATAAAGGGGTCGAACCAGAGACACTGAACTAGCCAGACCGTTCAAGGACTTGGTTCTTCGGGGTTGGGGGAACCTTGGACCTGTTGGAAATATGCCCTAGAGGCAATAATAAAATGGTTATTATTATATTTCTTTGTTCATGATAATTGTCTATTGTTCATGCTATAATTGTATTATCCGGAAATCGTAATACAGGTGTGAATACATAGACCACAACAAGTCCCTAGTGAGCCTCTACTTGACTAGCTCGTTGATCAACAGATAGTCATGGTTTCCTGACTATGGACATTGGATGTCATTGATAACGGGATCACATCATTAGGAGAATGATGTGATGGAGAAGACCCAATCCTAAGCATAGCACAAAGATCATGTAGTTCGTTTCACTAGAGCTTTTCCAAATGTCAAGTATCATTTCCTTAGACCATGAGATTGTGCAACTCCTGGATATCGTAGGAGTGCTTTGGATGTGCCAAACATCACAACGTAACTGGGTGACTATAAAGGTGCACTACGGGTATCTCCGAAAGTGTCTGTTGGGTTGGCACGAATCGAGACTGGGATTTGTCACTCCGTATGATGGAGAGGTATCTCTGGGCCCACTCGATAATGCATCATCAAATCAGCTCAATGTGACCAAGTGTCTGGTCATGGGATCATGCATTACGGTACGAGTAAAGTGACTTGCCGGTAACGAGATTGAACGAGGTATTGGGATACCGACGATCGAGTCTCGGGCAAGTAACGTATCGATTGACAAAGGGAATTGTATACGGGATCGATTGAATCCTCGACATCATGGTTCATCCGATGAGATCATCGAGGAGAATGTGGGAGCCAACATGGGTATCCAGATCCCGCTGTTGGTTATTGATCGGAGAGGCGTCTCGGTCATGTCTGCATGTCTCCCGAACCCGTAGGGTCTACACACTTAAGGTTCGGTGACGCTAGGGTTGAAGAGATATGAGTATGCAGTAACCCGAAAGTTGTTCGGAGTCCCGGATGAGATCTCGGACATCACGAGGAGTTCCGGAATGGTCCGGAGGTGAAGAATTGTATATAGGAAGTGCAGTTTCGGCCATCGGGAAAGTTTCGGGGGTCACCGGTATTGTACCGGGACCACCGGAAGGGTCCCGGGGGTCCACCGGGTGGGGCCACCAATCCCGTAGGGCCTCGTGAGCTGAAGTGGGAGGGGAACCAGCCCCTGGTGGGCTGGTGCGCCCCCCTTGGGCCCCCCTGCGCCTAGGGTTGGAAACCCTAGGGTGGGGGGGGGGGGCGCCTCCACTTGCCTTGGGGGGCAAGCCTCCCCCTTGGCCGCCGCCCCGCCTTGGAGATCCCATCTCGTAGGGACGGCGCCCCCCAGGGGGCCTATATGAAGGGGGGAGGGAGGGCAGCCGCACCCATGCTCTTGGCGCCTCCCTCTCCCCTTGCTACACCTCTCCCTCTCGTAGAAGCTCGCCGAAGCTCTGCCGAGATCGTTGCTGCATCCACCACCACGCCGTCGTGCTGCTGAATCTCCATCGACCTCTCCTTCCCCCTTGCGGGATCAAGAAGGAGGAGATGTCTTCCTCAACGGTACGTGTGTTGAAGGCGGAGGTGCTGTCCGTTCAACACTAGGATCATCGGTGATTTGGATCACGGCGAGTACGACTCCCTCAACCCCGTTCTCTTGAATGCTTCAACACGCGATCTACAAGGGTATGTAGATGTACTCCCCTCTCTCGTTGCTAGATGACTCCATAGATTGATCTTGGTGAATGTAGGAAATTTTTTATTTTATGCAACATTCCCCAACAGTGGCATCATGAGCTAGGTCTATACGTAGTTCTCTTTGCATGAGTAGAACACAATTTGTTGTGGGCGTAGATGTTTTCAACTTTCTTGCCACTACTAGTCTTATTTTGCTTCAGCGGTATGGTGGGATGAAGCGGCCCGGACCGACCTTACACGTACTCTTACGTGAGACAGGTTCCACCGACTGACATGCACTAGTTGCACAAGGTGGCTAGCGGGTGTCTGTCTCTCCCACTTTAGTTGGAGCGGATTCGATGAAAATGGTACTTATGAAGGGTAAATAGAAGTTGGGAAAGCACGTTGTGGCTTTTATGTAGGTAAGAAAATGTTCTTGCTAGATCACCTATAGAAGCCACGTAAAAACTTGCAACAACAATTAGAGGACGTCTAACTTGTTTTTGCAGCAAGTGTTTTGTGATGTGATATGGCCAAAGGATGTGATGAATGATATATGTGATGTATGAGATGATCATGTTCTTGTAATAGGAATCACGACTTGCATGTCGATGAGTATGACAACCGGCAGGAGCCATAGGAGTTGTCTTTATTTTTTGTATGACCTGCGTGTCATTGAAGAATGCCATGTAAATTACTTTACTTTATTGCTAAACGTGTTAGCCATAGAAGTAGAAGTAGTCGTTGGCGTGACAACTTCATGAAGACACGATGATGGAGATCATGGTGTCATGCCGGTGACGAAGATGATCATGGCGCCCCGAAGATGGAGATCAAAGGAGCAATATGATATTGGCCATATCATGTCATTATTTGATTGCATGTGATGTTTATCATGTTTTACATCTTATTTGCTTAGAACAACTGTAGCTTAAATAAGATGATCCCTCAAAATAATTTCAAGAAAAGTGTTCCCCCTAACTGTGCACCATTGCGAAGGTTCGTTGTTTCGAAGCACCACGTGATGATCGGGTGTGATAGATCCTAACGTTCAAATATAATGGGTGTAAGCCAGATTTACACACGCAATACACTTAGGTTGACTTGACGAGCCTAGCATGTACAGACATGGCCTCAGAACACGAAAGACCGAAAGGTCGAGCATGAGTTGTATAGTAGATACGATCAACATGAAGATGTTCGCCGATGTTAACTAGTCCGTCTCACGTGATGATCGGACACGGCCTAGTTGACTCGGATCATGTTTCACTTAGATGACTAGAGGGATGTCTGTCTAAGTGGGAGTTCATTCAATAATTTGATTAGATGAACTTAATTATCATGAACTTAGTCTAAAAACCTTTGCAAAATGTCTTGTAGATCAAATGGCCAACGCTCATGTCCACCTCAACTTCAACGCGTTCCTAGAGAAAACCAAGCTGAAAGATGATGGCAGCAACTATACGGACTGGGTCCGGAACCTGAGGATCATCCTCATAGCTGCCAAGAAAGATTATGTCCTAGAAGCAGCGCTAGGTGAAGCACCAATCCCAGAGAACCAAGACGTTATGAACGCTTGGCAGTCTCATGCTGATGATTACTCCCTCATTCAGTGTGGCATGCTTTACAGCTTAGAACTAGGGCTCCAAAAGCGTTTTCAACAACACGGAGCATATGAGATGTTCAAGGAGCTGAAAATGCTTTTCCAAGCTCATGCTCGGGTCGAGAGATATGAAGTCTCCGACAAGTTCTTCAGCTGTAAGCTGGAGGAAAACAGTTCTGTTAGTGAGCACATACTAAAGATGTCTGGGTTGCACAACCGCTTGACTCAACTGGGAGTTAATCTCCCAGATGATGCGGTCAATGACAGAATCCTCCAGTTGCTCCCACCAAGCTATAAGAGCTTTGTGATGAATTTCAATATGTAGGGGATGGAAAAGACCATTCCTGAGGTATATTCAATGCTGAAATCAGCAGAGGTAGAGATCAAAAAGGAACATCAAGTGTTGATGGCGAATAAAACCACTAAGTTCAAGAAAGGCAAGGGTAAGAAGAACTTCAAGAAGGACGGCAAGGGAGTTGCCGCGCCCGGTAAGCCAGTTGCCGGGAAGAAGTCAAACAATGGACCCAAGCCTGAGACTGAGTGCTTTTATTGCAAGGGAAGTGGTCACTGGAAGCGGAACTGCCCCAAGTACTTAGTGGACAAGAAGGCCGGCAAAACCAAAGGTATATGTGATATACATGTAATTGATGTGTACCTTACCAGTGCTCGTAGTAGCTCCTAGGTATTTGATACCGGTGCGGTTGCTCATATTTGTAACTCAAAGCAGGAGCTGCGGAATAAGCGGAGACTGGCGAAGGACGAGGTGACGATGCACGTCGGGAATGGTTCCAAGGTCGATGTGATCGCCGTCGGCACGCTACCTCTACATTTACCTACGGGGTTAGTTTTAAACCTCAATAATTGTTATTTAGTACTAGCTTTGAGCATGAATATTGTATCAGGATCTCGTTTAATTCGAGATGGCTACTCATTTAAATCCGAGAATAATGGTTGTTCTATTTATATGAGTGATATGTTTTATGGTCATGCCCCGCTGGTGAATGGTTTATTCTTAATGAATCTCAAGCGTAATGTTACACATATTCATAGTGTGAATACCAAAAGATGTAAAGTTGATAACGATAGTCCCACATACTTGTGGCACTGCCGCCTTGGTCACATTGGTGTAAAGTGCATGAAGAAGCTCCATGCTGATGGACTTTTAGAGTCTCTAGATTATGAATCGTTTGACACATGCGAACCATGCCTCATGGACAAAATGACCAAGACTCTGTTCTCCTGAACAATGGAGCGAGGAACCAACTTATTGGAAATCATACATACTGATGTGTGCGGTCCAATGAGCGTTGAGGCTCGCGGAGGATATCGTTATGTTCTCACTCTCACTGATGACTTAAGTAGATATGGGTATGTCTACTTGATGAAACACAAGTCTGAGACCTTTGAAAAGTTCAAGGAATTTCAGAATGAGGTAGAGAATCAACGTGACCGAAAGATAAAGTTCTTACGATCAGATCGTGGGGGGAGAATATTTACGTCACAAATTTGGTACGCACTTAAGGAAATGTGGAATCGTTTCACAACTCACGCCGCCTGGAACACCTCAGCAAAATGGTGTGTCCAAACGTCGTAATCGCACTCTATTGGATATGGTGCAATCTATGATGTCACTTACCGATTTACCGCTAACATTTTGGGGATACGCTCTAGAGACAGCTACATTCACTTTAAATAGGGCACCGTCTAAATCCGTTGAGACGACACCGTATGAATTATGGTTTGGGAAGAAACCTAAGCTGTCGTTTCTAAAAGTTTGGGGATGCGATGCTTATGTTAAGAAACTTCAACCTGTGAAGCTCGAACCCAAGTCGGAAAAATGCGTCTTCATAGGATACCCTAAGGAAACCATTGGGTATACCTTCTACTTAAGATCCGAGGGCAAGATCTTTGTTGCCAAGAACGGGTCCATTCTGGAGAAAGAGTTTCTCTCGAAAGAATTAAGTGGGAGGAAAGTAGAGCTTGATGAAGTACTACCTCTTGAAACAGTGAGTAGCCCAACTCAAGAAGATGTTCTTGTGGTGCCTGCACCGACAAGAGAGGAGGTTAATGATGATGATCAAGATACTTCGGATCAAGCTCCTACTGAACTTTGAAGGTCCACAAGGACACGTTCCACACCAGAGTGGTATGGCAACCCTGTCTTGGAAATCATGTTGTTAGACAACAGTGAACCTTCGAACTATGAAGAAGCGATGGTGGGCCAAGGTTCCAACAAATGGCTTGAAGCCATGCAATCTGAGATAGGATCCATGTATGAAAACAAAGTGTGGACTTTGACAGACTTGCCCGATGATCGGCGAGCAATAGAAAACAAATGGATCTTTAAGAAGAAGACGGACGCGGATGGTAATGTTACCATATATAAAGCTCGACTTGTCGCTAAGGGCTATCGACAAGTTCAAGGAATTGACTACGATGAGACATTCTCCCCCGTAGCCAAGCTGAAGTCCGTCCGAATCATGTTAGCAATTGCCGCATACTATGATTATGAGATATGGCAAATGGACGTCAAAACGGCATTCCTTAACGGTCACCTTAAGGAAGAACTGTATATGATGCAGCCGGAAGGTTTTGTCGACCCTAAGAATGCTAACAAGGTATGCAAGCTCCAGCGCTCCATCTATGGGCTGGTACAAGCATCTCGGAGTTGGAACATTTGCTTTAATGAGATGATCAAAGCGTTTGGGTTTATGCAGACTTATGGAGAAGCCTACGTTTACAAGAAAGTGAGTGGGAGCTCTGTAGCATTTCTCATATTATATGTGGATGACATACTTTTGATGGGAAATGATATAGAACTTTTGGACAGCATTAAGGCCTACTTGAATAAGTGTTTTTCAATGAAGGACCTTGGAGAACCTGCTTACATATTAGGCATCAAGATCTATAGAGATAGATCAAAACGCCTCATAGGTCTTTCACAAAGCACATACCTTGATAAGATAATGAAGAAGTTCAATATGGATCAGTCCAAGAAGGGGTTCTTGCCTGTGTTGCAAGGTGTGAAATTGAGCTCGGCTCAATGTCCGACCACGGCAGAAGATAGAGAAAAGATGAGTGTCATCCCCTATGGCTCAGCCATAGGGTCTATCATGTATGCCATGACCTGTACCAGACCTGATATAAACCTTGCCGTAAGTTTGGTAGGAAGGTACCAAAGTAATCCCGGCATGGAACACTGGACAGCGGTCAAGAACATCCTTAAGTACCTGAAAAGGACTAAGGATATGTTTCTCGTATATGGAGGTGACGAAGAGCTCGTCGTAAAGGGTTATGTCGACGCTAGCTTCGACACAAATCTGGATGACTCTAAGGCACAAACCGGATACGTGTATATTTTGAATGGTGGGGCAGTAAGCTGGTGTAGTTGCAAGCAAAGCGTCGTGGCGGGATCTACATGTGAAGCGGAGTACATGGCAGCCTCGGAGGCAGCGCATGAAGCAATCTGAGTGAAGGAGTTCATCACTGACCTAGGAGTCATACCCAATGCGTCGGGGCCGATCACACTCTTCTGTGACAACACTGGAGCTATTGCACTTGCCAAGGAGCCCAGGTTTCACAAGAAGACCAGGCACATCAAGCTTCGCTTCAACTCCATCCATGAAAATGTTCAAGATGGAGACATAGATATTTGTAAAGTATATACGGACCTGAATGTAGTAGATCCGTTGACTAAACCTCTCCCTAGAGCAAAACATGATCAACACCAGGATGCAATGGGTGTTCGATACATCACAATGTAACTAGATTATTGACTCTAGTGCAAGTGGGAGACTATTGGAAATATGCCCTAGAGGCAATAATAAAATGGTTATTATTATATTTCTTTGTTCATGATAATTGTCTATTGTTCATGCTATAATTGTATTATCCGGAAATCGTAATACATGTGTGAATACATAGACCACAACAAGTCCCTAGTGAGCCTCTAGTTGACTAGCTCGTTGATCAACAGATAGTCATGGTTTCTTGACTATGGACATTGGATGTCATTGATAACGGGATCACATCATTAGGAGAATGATGTGATGGACAAGACCCAATCCTAAGCATAGCACAAAAATCGTGTAGTTCGTTTCGCTAGAGCTTTTCCAAATGTCAAGTATCATTTCCTTAGACCATGAGATTGTGCAACTCCCAGATACCGTAGGAGTGCTTTGGGTGTGCCAAACGTCAAAACGTAACTGGATGACTATAAAGGTGCACTACGGGTATCTCCAAAAGTGTCTGTTGGGTTGGCACGAATCGAGACTGGGATTTGTCACTCCGTATGACGGAGAGGTATCTCTGGGCCCACTCGGTAATGCATCATCAAATGAGCTCAATGTGACCAAGTGTCTGGTCACGGGATCATGCATTACGGTACGAGTAAAGTGACTTGCCGGTAACGAGATTGAACGAGGTATTGGGATACCGACGATCGAGTCTCGGGCAAGTAACATACCGATTGACAAAGGAATTGTATACAGGATCGATTGAATCCTCGACATCGTGGTTCATCCGATGAGATCATCAAGGAGCATGTGGGAGCCAACATGGGTATCCAGATCCCGTTGTTGGTTATTAACCGGAGAGGCGTCTCGGTCATGTATGCATGTCTCCCGAACCTGTAGGGTCTACACACTTAAGGTTCGGTGACGCTAGGGTTGTAGAGATATGAGTATGCAGTAACCCGAAAGTTGTTCGGAGTCCCGGATGAGATCCCGGACGTCACGAGGAGTTCCGGAATGGTCCGGAGGTGAATAATTGTATATAGGAAGTGCAGTTTCGGCCATCGGGAAAGTTTCGGGGGTCACCGATATTGTACCGGGACCACCGGAAGGGTCCCGGGGGTCCACTGGGTGGGGCCACCTATCCCGGAGGGCCTCATGGACTGAAGTGGGAGGGGAACCAGCCCCTGGTGGGCTGGTGCGCCCCCCCCCCCTTGGGCCCCCCTGCGCCTAGGGTTGGAAACCCTAGTGTGGGGGGCGCCTCCACTTGCCATGGGGGGCAAGCCTCCCCCTTGGCCGCCGCCCCCCCTTGGAGATCCCATCTCCTAGGACCGGTGCCCCCCAGGGGGCCTATATAAAGGGGGGAGGGAGGGCAGCCGCACCCATGCTCTTGGCGCCTCCCTCTCCCCTTGCTACACCTCTCCCTCTCGTAGAAGCTCGGCGAAGCTCTGCCGAGATCGTTGCTGCATCCACCACCACGCCGTCCGGCTGCTGGATCTCGGTCAACCTCTCCTTCCCCCTTGCTGGATCAAGAAGGAGGAGACGTCTTCCTCAACCGTACATGTGTTGAACGTAGAGGTGCTGTCCGTTCAGCACTAGGATCATCGGTGATTTGGATCATGGCGAGTACGACTCCCTCAACCCCATTCTCTTGAACGCTTTCGCACGCGATCTACAAGGGTATGTAGATGCACTCCCTTCTCTCGTTGCTAGATGACTCCATAGATTGATCTTGGTGAACGTAGGAAATTTTTTATTTTATGCAACGTTCCCCAATAGGACCCTGAAACAGGGAAGTGTCATTGGATGAAGGAGCAACTTGAAATACCGGTCAAGAAGCTTCAGAAGTATATCGCCGCAGCGCAGGAAGGGACGTTCGTTCCTGACAGAGAGAACGATGAGCTCACACAGGCCCTCGGCAATCCCAAGCACCCAGGACGAACATGAGGCACGGCAGGCTCCGTTGCGTGGAAGGTTGGGTTTCCCAGCGCAGGCGGTTACAAAAGCCGGGGGAGGAGGAGGAAAGTGGAGCTGACCGAACTGCAGAAGCTGAATGCAAGGGTACAAGCGCTAGAGGAACAAGCAGTTCAGAGCCAGCGACCTGCCGGAGCTACCCCAGAAGCTACCCCGCCATCTCAGCAGAGAATCAGCGTGGCTTCCACCGAGCTCCTTCACCAGCCCGACTTCACGGCTCCTAGCTACCCCCTAGATGCTATCACGGAGGCTCAAGATTGCCACCTTATCATGCAATGGCAGCACCTCAAAGTCAAGGTGGCCATCGGCTCTGTTGCACCTCCTGAACCCGGCGTAACTTTTCACTGCCTTCCAATTCCACAAGGTTATACTATTGTGATGGTCGATGAAATAACGGAGGGATTTGAGGAGCTCGAGCTTGACCACCCTACCGGTGAAGGGGAGACTCAGCCGGGTCTTGCTCTGAAGACTCCATGTCTATGGAGGAAGGAGCTCATCAACCTTCCGAACTGGACGCCTCCGCCTCCTCCTCCTCCTCCGGCGAGTCAGGGCACTCTGCCTCCTCCTCCGCCTCCTCCTCCGGCGAGTGATCAGGGCACTCTGCCTCCTTCTCCGCCTGCGCCGGCCCGTCCAAGCAGCCCGCCTCCTCCTCCACCTCGTCAGCAATAGCGGAAGACAGTCGCCGCCGCTCCGGCTGCTCCGGCGCGTGGTAGCACTCCGCCTCCTTCTTCTCTGCCTCGTAAGCAACAAAAGAAGATAGTCGCAGCCGCTCCGACTGCTCCGACGTCTTGCAATACAGCCAGAGGCGGGAGGCAATACAGATTCGGTCCATCTCTCAAGCCTCTAGAGAAGTTACCATACGAGATGACCGAATAGGAAATCGCAGAGATCTGTCAAGCCTATGTGAAGGATTTTTTGCAAAGAAACATCCACCACCGGAGGAGAAGATAGATAAGGTGAAAGTTCAGCACACTTTGGATGCCCTGAAGCTACCACCACCTTCTCCGCCGCAAACCAACTATGATCGCGTTATTGAAAGGTCATATAAGGAAGCGTCCCGGTCGGTAAGTACTTGCAGTGATCGAAGGTTAGCGGAACAAAGAAGTGGGAAAAAATTCCCCAGCTCAGCGAACAAGCGAACCAATCGTGCCCCCCGCTCAAGGTGTCTAGCGATATCGTCGCTAATCATCCGGGGATGATGCCTAGTACCAATCCTGGAGATTACCTGCCCGACGATGCACATTTGGATACAATGGAGGTGGACGAATTCAAATACCGGCACGGGAAACCTCTCGTCAAACCTGGTCATCCTCCTCTAACAACGATGATGCGAAGATTCCATGAGTGCTACATGGACACCTGCAGCAAGTCTGGGAAGGATACTTTGACGCTGAGAGTTAAAGAGGAGAACGTCCTCGTTGGAATGGATCTGTTGTCTGTTCCATTTGAGGAGTTCTTCCAATTTTTTAATCAAAATGTCGTCCATAAAACAATCGTCACTTGGTACTGTCTGTAAGTACTACTTCTGTAATTAAGTCTCTATATATAGCTCAGCTCTTTCATTGCATGTATATATAATTATCCTCACTATATTATGCATATTGAAGATCACCGAATGCAAGAAAAGACAAATCGGTGATATTGGGTTAATTAACACAACTCTCATAGATGAATGGAATGCTAAACATGATGCCAAACAAACCGAGGCCAACTTGCTACGATCGTTGCTTCAAAATCAAAACAAAGATAAAATACTCTTTCCTTACAACTTCAAGTGAGTGTTACTGTCTTTTGCATATTCGGTTTCCCTTATTACTCGAGGTTATAGTAATGTAATTGATGAGTTATGCATGCGTGCGCAGCTTCCACTTTATTCTGCTAGAGATTAAGCTTGAGCAGGGACTAGTAATCGTCATAGACTCGAGACGAAAAGATCCAGAGGAGTATGCGGCCATGACTAAAATGCTCGAGAAGTAAGTTCAATCCATCATTATCGCACCATATCGGCAACTTTGTTCATTTCTTGATATTAAGTAACTGTTTTCTTTGTCTGGCAGGGTTTGGAAAAAGTTCACCGCAGAAGCTCCGGGACTGCCGGGGAGCTGCGATTTACACACCTGGAAGTAAGTACTACTAGCTAGTTCCGCACATCTCCCATTGATTCTAGCTAGTTTCATCAATACCATTTAGCATGCTTGCTTATCGGTTTGATTGACCTCTGTTTCTTGTAAAGTGGTTGTGGCAGGAACCCGGGAATAATTACTGTGGATACTACGTTTGCGAGTTCATCCACCACATGACCTGTGAGGGGGGCTACTCTAAAAAACAATTAGAAGTGCGTAAGCAATAATATTCACAATTTTATTTTACTACCATCATTTGTGTTGAGTTTCATTCATATATATGTGTTGACCCCCTTCTTCAAATTAGATGTTTCAGATGCCGGATGAACTCCTACCACAAGATCGCATACGAGCAATTCAAGAGGAATTGGCGGGATTCTTTCTTGACCACGTCATCGATAAAGACGGAGAATACCATGTTGAACTTGAGTTGAGATGTTAGGGGATTGTAAGAGATCTTATATTGTATATATGTAGCCAGTAGCGTCAGATAGATATACGAAAACTTGTTGTTCGACCAATCTCTCGGAGAAGGAGAGGTCGATCACTTCTCTCTTTATATGTTCATGACGATCTTCTGTACTTAATGGTTTCCTTCATTTGCTTACTAGCTAGCTAGCATGTCGAGTCTTCTCTATACGTATAGTACGTAGCGTCGACCAAGCATGGAGATAAGAGAGGACACGTCTCTCTATTAGCTAGCTAACACAATATATGGAACCCCTAAATTAACCCTACAAACCCCCCCCCCCCCCCCCCCCAAAAAAAAACCCAAACCTCCACCCCTTCAAAAACAAACAAAAACCCCAGCCCCTGAACTGCTAATGTGTGGATGCCTTTTGGTCCCAGTTCGTGCTACCAACCGGGACAAAATACCCTCCTGCCTAGGCAAGCCGTAGCGGCCACGTGGAGCCCCATCTGCCCCGGTTCGTAGAAGAACCAGGACTAAAGGTATTGGGCTTTAGTATCGACCCTTTAGTCCCGGTTCCGGAACCGGGACAAATGGGCCTTATGAACCGGGACAAATGGGCTTTTTTCTACTAGTGAAAGGGAAGGAAAAGGGAAAGTAAACATGGGTTTGGCCCATTTGGTTGTAGAGGGAAATGAAAGAAAAATAAAAAGGAGAGAGAAGAGATTTGTTTTGGCCCATTAGATTTTCCTTCCTTTATGCTCCATCTTGTTATGTATTTTCAATTTCTGAAACAACAAGATAAGGTACCTTGTATAGGACCTTACAAAAATATTTGTTTGCGGTATTCCAAATGTTTTGTACATGGAACATACTATTGTAGTGTTCATATCAAAGGTAGCATTTTTTAAAATCATTTGCTATTATTTAGGTCTTAAATGAGTGTCGAGTTAATTACTAGATAGTATTCAAATTTGAACTACATGTATCTCTCTCTACAGAAAAAAAAAGTACATGTATCTCAAATAGGATCTGTAAATTCGAAATAAATTCATATTTAAGTAATTATGCATCTTCCTTATATGTGATGTTTTCGGTGGTAAAAACCTCCCTTGGTCATGAAAAAGCACCACCCAATTGGGCATGGTAAGCTTTCTTTTGATCAAGATGAAAAGTTTAGTGCCACCGCGGGATTTAGGCCAAAATTATCATAGTAAATTTCTCATAGACCAATAGATTATTGTAATCGTGGTGTGTTGTGGCTGTGAGTAACCTTACCTGATTCTTTAGTGGGCCTGGCTCGTTGGTTCATGCATGCAACCAATCATGCCTTATGTGATCCATTCAAAAAAGATCGATCATGATTACTTAATCGGGTAAGCATTGAACAAAATTTTGAGGGGGAAAAACATCCGTGGAGCAACAAGAATGAAAAATCTTGAGAAAACAAAAATATCTGTATCAAAAGAATAAATAAATGAAGTCCCAATGGAATCAATGGGTCGTGTATGCCGTGGTAGATAGATCGGCCGGCCAACCATTGCCGCTTGGTGCGTGCCACGACCACGATCAGACTGCAGCTGGATATGCATGGGTCGATCAGTACTGCGGCAGGCTGCACTCGGGGCCGGGCTTCTTGTTGTTCCTATAGTCGACGCAGTAGTCGTAGATCCTGTGAGACCTCTGCTTCTCCAGCATCTTGGTCCGCTGCTGGTCGCTGAGGCCAGCACAGTTCTGCTGCCGCCCGCCATGGCTGAATGCCCCGGCGCAGCCGTAGACGCAGGAATCGCTTCCGTCGCAGGGGCAGACGTCGAGGACCATGTCGCGGTAGCCGGCGACGAAGGGCGCCTTGGACCAGTCGGCTTTGACGCGGCCGCCCTGCGTGGCCCAGTCCTCCGCCGACCAGATGCTGGAGTAGCCGAACATGGGCCGCTTGGTCGGGTACGCAATGCCCTTGTCCTGGTAGTTGCGGAACACCCGGATGGGGACGTCGTCGACGTACCAGACGATCATGCAGGGCGTCCAGGAAATGGTGTAGGCGTGGAAGTCGGCGGTGGGGTCGAACCAGGGTACGAACTGCATCTCTTTCTGGCCCACGCCGTCGGCGAACACGTTGGTGTGCAGCGTGTAGGGCTGCCCTGTCTCGTTCCCCAGGAACTCGAAGTCGATCTCGTCGTGGTCGTCCCCCACAGATTACAGAAGATGTCTGAATCCATGATAAATTAATGCATACACAGTTAGTAGTGCAGTACATCAACATTTCAGTACAAGCTCATTAGTAAGTACTCCCTCCATCCCATAATATAAGATATTTTTTGACACTACACTAGTATAAAAAAAAACGTCTTACATTATGGGACGGAGGGAGTATTATTGTAGATAATTAAAGCTAACCACGATAGAATATAGATATACTTACGTAGTATGTGGTGACGGTGCCGGCCGAGTTCCCCGGGACGAGCTTGATGAGGGTGGAGACGCTGCCGTAGATGAACTGCTTCTTCGTCTGCAGCAAGCAGCCAGAGGAGTTGCTCTTTAGGGACATGGTCAGGCCGTGGCCGTCTTCGGAGAAGGCCGCGTTCTCGGGGTTTCACTTGATGTCGCAGTTGTCACGGAAACTGGCACTCGCGAGGCCGATGACCGTCGCCGCCATCGCCACCAGGAGGAGCACCCTCCTTGAGCTCTCCATCTTCTCCTACTTCGTAGTTGGCACTGGCTTTGCTTTTGGTGTGGTGTAGGAAGTGTATGTCAAGAAGACTTGATGAAAATGCAGAGGTGCACAAGGGCTTTATATAATCCTCTCCGCGTTGCGGATCTGTGCTAATTATTTTCAGTCAAATGCACTGTTTTAAATAGCCCGCTATAGCTCCGCTGTAGCACGCTATAGCGCTTACAAAATGTCTTGCGCTAAGAGACTTTGGTCCAAACAAATGAACAAATATTTTAAATAGCGCGCTATAGCTCCGCTATAGCACGCTATAGCATTTGGAAGAGGTCTGCCGCTAAAATGCTTAGCGTGCTATTTAAAACTATGGTCAAATGCAAAAGTGTCTGGTGCGCACGTAGTGTAGTATGCAGCTGGGTTACTTTGCGCCATGCATGTCTTATTATTCCCTCTTCAGGTTGCACCTACCTAGTGCTTGTTGTCGGTTTGTTCAATTATCATATGGATTGCTTGCATCTGGGAGCATCTGGATTTGACATAGTTAGTGGTCAGCACAACGGTGTTTCGTCCTTCCGCTTGCTTGCATGCCAAACTGCACACCTGTCGACGAGATGAGATGAGATGAGGGAATGCCCCAACTGTGAGCCAAGAAGGGAAACGACACTAGTAGTACACTAGCAGGTAGTGCGCGGCGGCACGCCGCGCCCTATTGGTTCGTGTGTGATATGTTTTTATTGAGTTTTTCAGAACTCGTTGTGCTTTGTGTATGTGTGTATCTTTATAGTAAGTGTGAGAATAATTCTGCAGTAGTAGTCTCTAGATAGAGTCTATATTGCGGTACATAGAATTGGTCTCAAGGATGTAGTGATGGAGTAGAGGACAATTCCTTCCTTTTGTCTTTTGCAGGCTTATTTCAAGCGTAGATGATTAAGGCAATTGCGGTTGACGCACTGTCAGGTTAGGGTAGACGCTTCCTAGCTCATGGCGGAACGAAATTAGGATACTGCAGGCAGGTCTTCCTGAGGACCCTTGTATTTCTGGAGGATCCATCATGAACTACCACATCTTGTATGCCACTCCTAGGACATGAAACAATTGTGGATCATCGTGTTGACTGCATCATGATTGATGAGCCCCTAGGGTTTCAGCCGTTTTGGTGGTGAAGCGAGATTTACCTCATCAAGTTGATCACTCTTTAAAGCTGCCAAAACTTATACTATGATATTACAATTGCCAATGAACTATTACAATTCAATTTAATTTTATAAAACCCATCCTATTTTTTTAGAGACTTCACTGAGAAATATATATACCACACAACACAATAGTAATATTCTCTAGGAAAACTATTACATAGTTAAAAACTTGTTATGCCAAACCAGTAAACAAGGATTCCAAAGACTCATACTTGTCTTTTTGAGGAAAAAATAATTAATCCATAGTTTTGGTAACAAAACCCACAATCTCTAGAACGACATGATCGAGAAACAATGGATTAGGCGGCAACGTGGCCACACATACACGCAATCACATTATGTGTAGGCAAGAACAATCACGAAGCTGTGACTAATCGACGAAAAAAAATACTGCAAGCCTCAGTGGCCCCCACCGCCGTTCTAGCCAGGCGTGCGCCTCCGCTGCTGGCCGCGGTGAGCGGCCACTCAAAGAAATGCCTGATTAGTGTGGGGCTCGGCTGCCATTCCTCGAGACTTCCAAATCCCCGACCGGAGCCCCAATGGCTGCCGTCGGAGAACTCAAGTCGGGAGTACCGCCTGATCCTGCTCAACCGCCGCCGTGAACACCGAGCTCAGCCAGCCCCATCCTCCTCCCATGCGCCATGAGTTTGTAGCCCGAGCTAACAAATGGCTTGCTCTGAATCAGCTCGTCGCGACACAGTCCGACCGCCTCTGACCATGGAGCAAGGGAGTCCGGTGAGAGAGCTAGTGTACCAAGGCAACGGTCCTGTGTCTCAAAAAGATCAGGATCCTCCATCGATCTGAGCAAACACATTCCACCTTCCAGATCGAAGTTATTGTGTCGATTCTGCTGTTTTTTTTGAAGACATGGAGTCATGCCCGAGGAAAAAGGTGGAGAGTTTCGAGGAGAAGCCGGTTGGAGAAAATTTCTACTTGTTTACTGAGGTATTTTTTGGCCCATATACACTTCTATGCTCGATCGATTGATTCGTTGCAGGTGTCAAGTGGATACAGTGCACATTGCACACTACTTGCATCTTCGCAGTTGAAATTGAGATTAGTGAAAACCAACTACATTTGAGCAGCCCAAAAGGTAATAGAGGAGCAATAATAGTAGTCTGTGTTTTGTTAGGTGCCTATTTCTTGTCAATGCTTGTCATATACAAATACAGATTGGTATTGCATACATGTGCTTCAGTTAGCACATTTGCTCCCATATTGCCACTCAGACCCAGTGTCTTGGTCCTTGAGTGCAAAGGAAAAAGGACACAATCCATCAAATTTTAGTCCTGAAGCAAGTATACTCTTGGCTATAGAAAGTTCATCAATTTTTCTTTGGTCCACAACGTCAAAAGAAAATATAGCGACGCATAAGCCTGAAATTATCATCAGTGTCTAAACCAATAGTACAGGAGCACCATGTAAAATATTGGAATATATTGAAACATACCACTATACCAGGCCTTGTTATATCAACAACAGGGACATACAAAGATGTTCCTAAATTTAGTAATAACTGAAACATATCAGTGTCACTTTGTACTCTTAAACCAATAGTTCCTAAATTCAGTAATAACTGAAACAGATCAGCATTACTCTTAAATCAAGAATATTGATTAAGATAGTACTACGTATGAACGTATCTAGCATGAACCCAGAACTGTACCCTCATGTTTCCCTGACTTGCAGGTAGCTCTCTTGTCAACCCATTATATTTTGAGTCACAAATATTTTCAACCATCAAATAATTACTATTTTCACTAATACAGAGTACAGTAGTAAGTAGCTAGCGGGTCACATGGATTAAATAGCTATTTATTTTTTTTACAATATTTGGTAAGATGTCCCAAGACTTTATTCGTGGCAAAGTAACACATACCAGGAAATGGTACGTCTAGTCACCCATAGTAAGACAATAGCAATAAACCAGTCACCCATAGTTCAAAGGAGTCTAGTGGCATTGTCACAAAGTACTCATTTACTCTTGACACTGTATTTTTTTACATTCAGAAATTAGCTGCTCCGACTACACAGACCAAGTGTTCAACATGCAGCTGCTTACATACACTGAGAATACGCATATACTACTGCATAGCTTACAACCATGTATGAGTGTTGTCACCACCATGATCAGTAGCAGCAATCAACAGTCCTCATTGGCCCTAAATAAAATAAAACAACATAAAAAATCCTGCATAGTCCACCCATTGTCGCATGCACACTTGTCATATTTTTTTCTGAACCAAACCACACCAATTAATGATGAAACTCCTCATACAGATGCATCCCTACAAATACTAAATCAAACTTAAACGAAAGAAAGTCACTAAGAGCAATTGTCATGCAACCAGCCAATATGAGAAAAGAAACACGGGTCAAGAAACCATTCGTCAGTGGGAATCGAAATGAAAGCCTATGCAGTCATTAATTGGCTCTCAGGAGGCCAAATGCAACTCGCATGCAGATGAATGAAGCGAGACAAATAGCAGGCCCCAAGTTATAAACCTGTAAGATTATGAAGTTGTCCTATCAGTTCGTTTTTAGATATCTGCAAGAAGTTTTGTGGGTAAGACAGTTTTCAGTAAGCTAAAGAGTCTTGTGCTTAGAAAGCTTATCTTTTGCAAGCGAAAAAGAAGAACCGGAACGCGACCGCTGCACCAGAGACCGAGGTAATACCGACATGGAAAGGGGGGCGTCGCCGAACCTGAGCCGATGGGGAGAAGTTGTGCTGGTGAGACGACGTGTTGCATCGCTGCCAAGCCAATGACCGAGACGCTTGATCCGTAGTCGGCAAGGAAGAAAGAGCAGCTTCTATTTGTGCTTCCACCTTCCCACGTTGGTGTTCCATACAGCGAGTGGCAGCTTTGCTAGCTCCTGCACTATTCATGCTTCCATATCAAGCGCCGACTGCAGGTCTGGTCCCAGATCAGGGGCCAGCAGCATTTGACTCCCATAGTTTGCAGGAAAAGGGCGTGGTGGAGAGAGCGATTTGCTGCTGGGAGGATCTAGTGAGGACGCAAAAAGAGGCGCCCGCTCCTCGTTGGAAATATGCCCTAGAGGCAATAATAAAATGGTTATTATTATATTTCCTTGTTCATGATAATTGTCTATTGTTCATGCTATAATTGTGTTATCCGGAAATCGTAATACATGTGTGAACATATATAGACCACAACACGTCCCTAGTGAGCCTCTAGTTGACTAGCTCGTTGATCAACAGATGGTTTCCTGACTATGAACATTGGATGTCATTGATAACGGAATCACATCATTAGGAGAATGATGTGATGGACAAAACCCAATCCTAAGCATAGCACAAGATCGTGTAGTTCGTTTCGCTAGAGCTTTTCCAAATGTCAAGTATCATTTCCTTAGACCATGAGATTGTGCAACTCCCGGATACCGTAGGAGTGCATTGGGTGTGCCAAACGTCACAACGTAACTGGGTGACTATAAAGGTGCACTACGGGTATCTCCGGAAGTGTCTGTTGGGTTGGCACGAATCGAGACTGGGATTTGTCACTCCGTATGACGGAGAGGTATCTCTGGGCCCACTCGGTAATGCATCATCATAATGAGCTCAAAATGTGACCAAGTGTCTGGTCATGGGATCATGCATAATGGTAGGAGTAAAGTGACTTGCCGATAACGAGATTAAACGAGGTATTGGGATACCGACGATCGAATCTCGGGCAAGTAACGTACCGATTGACAAAGGGAATTGTATACGGGATTGATTGAATCCTCGACATCGTGGTTCATCCGATGAGATCATCGAGGAGCATGTGGGAGCCAACATGGGTATCCAGATCCCGCTATTGGTTATTGACCAGAGAGGCGTCTCGGTCATGTCTGCATGTCTCCCGAACCCGTAGGGTCTACCCACTTAAGGTTCGGTGATGCTAGGGTTGTTGAGATATTAGTATGCAGTAACCCAAAAGTTGTTCGGAGTCCCGGTTGAGATCCCGGACGTCACGAGGAGTTCCGGAATGGTCCGGAGGTGAAGATTTATATATATGAAGTTCAGTTTCGGCCATCGGGAAAGTTTCGGGGGTCACCGGCATTGTACCGGGACCACCGGAAGGGTCCCGGGGGTCCACCGGGTCGGGCCACCTATCCCGGAGGGCCCCATGGGCTGAAGTGCGAGGGGAACCATCCCCTGGTGGGCTGGTGCGCCCCCCCCCCCCTGGGGCCCCCTGTGCCTAGGGTTGGAGACCCTAGGGGTGGGGGCGCCTCACTTGCCTTGGGGGGCAAGCCACCCCCTTGGCCGCCGCCCCCCCTTGGAGATTGGATCTCCTAGGGCCGGCGCCCCCCTAGGTGCCCTATATAAAGAGGGGGCGAGGGAGGGCAGCCGCACCCTAGTCCCTCGCGCCTCCCTCTCCCTCCCGTGACACCTCTCCTCTCGTAGTGCTTGGCGAAGCCCTGCCGAGATCACTGCTGCATCCACCACCACGCCGTTGTGCTGCTGGATCTCCATCAACCTCTCCTTCCCCCTTGCTGGATCAAGAAGGAGGAGACGTCTGCCCAACCGTACGTGTGTTGAACGCGGAGGTGCCGTCCGTTCGGTGCTAGGATCTCCAGTGATTTGGATCACGACGAGTACGACTCCCTCAACCCCGTTCTCTTGAACGCTTTCGCGCGCGATCTACAAGGGTATGTAGATGCACTCCTCTCTCTCGTTGCTAGATGACTCCACAGATTGATCTTGGTGAAGCGTAGAAAATTTTTATTTTCTGCAACGTTCCCCAACAATGACATCATGAGCTAGGTCTATGCGTAGTTACTATGCACGAGTAGAACAAAAACTTGTTGTGGGCGTAGATGTTGTCAATTTTCTTGCCACTACTAGTCTTATCTTGCTTCGGCAACATCGTGGGATGAAGCGGCCCGGACCGACCTTATACGTACGCTTACGTGAGACGGGTTCCACCGACTGACATGCAGTAGTTGCATAAGGTGGCTAGCGGGTGTCTGCCTCTCCTACTTTAGTTGGAGCGGATTCGATGAAAAGGGTCCTTTAGAAGGGTAAATAGAAATTGGCATATCACGTTGTGGTTTTATGTAGGTAAGAAACGTTCTTGCTAGAAACCTATAGAAGCCACGTAAAAACTTGCAACAACAATTAGAGGACGTCTAACTTGTTTTTGCAGCATATGCCTTGTGATGTGATATGGCCAAAAGAATGTGATGAATGATATATGTGATGTATGAGATTGATCATGTTCTTGTAATAGGAATCACGACTTGCATGTCGATGAGTATGACAACCGGCAGGAGCCATAGGAGTTGTCTTTATTTTTTGTATGACCTGAGTGTCATTGAATAACGCCATGTAAATTACTTTACTTTATTGTTAAACGCGTTAGCCATAGAAGTAGAAGTAATCGTTGGCGTGACAACTTCAAGAAGACACGATGATGGAGATCATGGTGTCATGCCGGTGACGAAGATGATCATGGCACCCCAAAGATGGAGATCAAAGGAGCAATATGATATTGGCCATATCATGTCACTATTTGATTGCATGTGATGTTTGTCATGTTTTACATCTTATTTGCTTAGAACGACGGTAGCTTAAATAAGAGATCCCTCGCAATAATTTCAAGAAAGTGTTCCCCCTAACTGTGCACCGTTGCGAAGGTTCGTTGTTTCGAAGCACCACGTGATGATCGGGTGTGATAGATCCTAACGTTCGAATACAACGGGTGTAAGCCAGATTTACACACGCAATACACTTAGGTTGACTTGACGAGCCTAGCATGTACAGACATGGCCTCGGAACACGAAAGACCGAAAGGTCGAGCATGAGTCGTATAGAAGATGCGGTCAACATGAAGATGTTCACCGATGATGACTAGTCCGTCTCACGTGATGATCGGACATGGCCTAGTTGACTCGGATCATGTTTTCACTTAGATGACTAGAGGGATGTCTGTCTGAGTGGGAGTTCATTGAATAATTTGATTAGATGAACTTAATTATCATGAACTTAGTCTAAAATCTTTACAATATGTCTTGTAGATCAAATGGCCCATGCTAATGTTGCCCTCAACTTCAACGCGTTCCTAGAGAAAACCAAGCTGGAAGATGATGGCAGCAACTATACGGACTGGGTCCGGAACCTGAGGATCATCCTCATAGCTGCAAAGAAAGATTATGTCCTAGAAGCACTGCTAGGTGAAGCACCCATCCCAGAGAACCAAGACGTTATGAACGCTTGGCAGTCTCGTGCTGATGATTACTCCCTCATTCAGTGTGGAATGCTTTACAGCTTAGAAACGGGGCTCCAAAGCGTTTTGAGCAACACGGAGCATATGAGATGTTCGAAGAGCTGAAAATGGTTTTCCAAGCTCATGCCCGGGTCGAGAGATATGAAGTCTCCAACAAATTCTTCAGTTGTAAGATGGAGGAAAATAGTTCTGTCAGTGAGCACATACTCAAAATGTCTGGGTTGCACAACCGCTTGACTCAGCTGGGAGTTAATCTCCCGGATGACGCGGTTATTGACAGAATCCTTCAGTCGCTTCCACCGAGCTACAAGAGCTTTGTGATGAACTTCAATATGCAGGGGATGGAGAAGGCCATTCCTGAGGTATATTCAATGCTGAAATCAGCGGAGGTAGAAATCAAAAAGGAACATCAAGTGTTGATGGTGAATAAAACCACTAAGTTCAAGAAAGTCAAGGGTAAGAAGAACTTCAAGAAGGACGGCAAAGGAGTTGCCGCGCCCGGTAAGCCAGTTGCCGGGAAGAAGTCAAAGAATGGACCCAAGCCAGAGACTGAGTGCTTTTATTGCAAGGGAAGTGGTCACTAGAAGCGGAACTGCCCCAAGTACTTTGCGGACAAGAAGGCCGGCAACACCAAAGGTATATGTGATATACATATTATTGATGTGTACCTTACCAGCACTCGTAGTAGCTCCTGGGTATTTGATACCGGTGTGGTTGCTCATATTTGTAACTCAAAGCAGGAGTTGCGAAATAAGCGGAGACTGGCGAAGGACGAGGTGACGATGCGCGTCGGGAATGGTTCCAAGGTCGATGTGATCGCCGTCGGCACGCTACCTCTACATTTACCTATGGGATTAGTTTTAAACCTCAATAATTGTTATTTAGTGCCAGCTTTGAGCATGAACATTGTATCTGGATCTCGTTTAATACGAGATGGCTACTCATTTAAATCCGAGAATAATGGTTGTTCTATTTATATGAGAGATATGTTTTATGGTCATGCCCCACTGGTCAATGGTTTATTCTTAATGAATCTCGAATGTGATGTTACACATATTCATAGTGTGAATACCAAAAGATGTAAGGTTGATAATGATAGTCCCACATACTTGTGACACTGCCGCCTTGGTCACATTGGTGTCAAGCGCATGAAGAAGCTTCATGCTGCTGGACTTTTAGAGTCTCCAGATTATGAATCGTTTGACACATGCGAACCATGCCACATGGATAAAATGACCAAGACTCCGTTCTCCGGAACAATGGAGCGAGCAACCAACTTATTGGAAATCATACATACTGATGTGTGCGGTCCAATGAGCGTTGAGGCTCGCGGAGGCTATCGTTATGTTCTCACTCTCACTGATGACTTAAGTAGATATGGGTATGTCTACTTGATGAAACACAAGTCTGAGACCTTTGAAAAGTTCAAGGAATTTCAGAATGAGGTAGAGAATCAATGTGACCGAAAGATAAAGTTCTTACGATCAGATCGTGGGGGAGAATATTTGAGTCACGAATTTGGTACGCACTTAAGGAAATGTGGAATCGTTTCACAACTCACGCCGCCTAGAACACCTCAGCGTAACGGTGTGTCCGAACGACGTAATCGCACTCTATTGGATATGGTGTGATCTATGATGTCACTTACCGATTTACCGCCATCATTTTGGGGATATGCTCTAGAGACAGCTACATTCACTTTAAATAGGGCACCGTCTAAATCCGTTGAGACGACACCGTATGAATTATGGTTTAGGAAGAAACCTAAGCTGTTGTTTCTAAAAGTTTGGGGATGCGATGCTTATGTCAAGAAACTTCAACCTGAAAAGTTCGAACCCAAGTCGGAAAAATGCGTCTTCATAGGATACCCTAAGGAAACCATTGGGTATACCTTCTACTTAAGATCCAAGGGCAAGATATTTGTTGCCAAGAACGGGTCCTTTCTGGAGAAAGAGTTTCTCTCGAAAGAAGTAAGTGGGAGGAAAGTGGAACTTGATGAAGTACTACCTCTTGAAAGTAGCGCAGCTCAGGAAGATGTTCCTGTGGTGCCTGCACCGACTAGAGAGGAAACTAATGATGATGATCAAGGTACTGCGGATCAAGTTACTACTGAACTTCGTAGGTCCACGAGGACACGTTCCACACCAGAGTGGTATGGCAACCCTGTCCTGGAAATTATGTTGTTAGAAAACGGTGAACCTTCGAACTATGAAAAAGCAATGGTGGGCCCAGATTCCAACAAATGGCTTCAAGCCATGCAATCCGAGATAGGATCCATGTATGAAAACAAAGTATGGACTTTGACAGACTTGCTTGATAATCGGCAAGCGATAGAAAACAAATGGATCTTTAAGAAGAAGACGGACGCGGACGGTAATGTTACCATTTATAAAGCTCGACTTGTCGCTAAAGGTTATCGACAAGTTCAAGAGGTTGACTACGATGAGACTTTCTCACCCGTAGCAAAGCTGAAGTCCGTACGAATCATGTTAGCAATTACCGCATACTATGATTATGAGATATGGCAAATGGACGTCAAAACGGCATTCCTTAACGGTCATCTTAAGGAAGAATTGTATATGATGCAGCCGGAAGGTTTTGTCGACCCTAAGAATGCTAACAAGGTATGCAAGCTCCAGCTCTCCATCTATGGGCTGGTGCAAGCATCTCGGAGTTGGAACATTCGCTTTAATGAAATGATCAAAGCGTTTGGGTTTATGCAGACTTATGGAGAAGTCTGCGTTTACAAGAAAGTGAGTGGGAGCTCTGTAGCATTTCTCATATTATATGTGGATGACATACTTTTGATGGGAAATGATATAGAACTTTTGGACAGCATTAAGGCCTACTTGAATAAGTGTTTTTCAATGAAGGACCTTGGAGAAGCTGCTTACATATTAGGCATCAACATCTATACAGATAGATCGAGACGCCTCATAGGTCTTTCACAGAGTACATACCTTGATAAGATATTGAAGAAGTTCAATATGGATCAGTCCAAGAAGGGGTTCTTGCCTGTGTTGCAAGGTGTGAAATTGAGCTCGGCTCAATGTCCGACCACGGCAGAAGATAGAGAAAAGATGAGTGTCGTCCCCTATGCCTCAGCCATAAGGTCTATCATGTATGCCATGACCTGTACCAGACCTGGTATAAACCTTGCCGTAAGTTTGGTAGGAAGGTACCAAAGTAATCCCGGCATGGAACACTGGACAGCGGTCAAGAACATCCTAAAGTACCTGAAAAGGACTAAGGATATGTTTCTCGTATATGGAGGTGACGAAGAGCTCCTCGTCAAGGGTTACGTCGACGCTAGCTTCGACACAGATCTGGATGACTCTAAGTCACAAAGCGGATACGTGTATATTTTGAATGGTGGGGCAGTAAGCTGGTGCAGTTGCAAGTAGAGCGTCGTGGCGGGATCTACATGTGAAGCGGAGTACATGGCAGCCTTGGAGGCAGCGCATGAAGCAATCTGGGTGAAGGAGTTCATCACCGACCTAGGAGTCATACCCAATGCGTCGGGGCCGATCACACTCTTCTGTGACAACACTGGAGCTATTGCACTTGCCAAGGAGCCCAGGTTTCACAAGAAGACCGGCACATCAAGCGTCGCTTCAACTCCATCTGTGAAAATGTTCAAGATGGAGACATAGATATTTGTAAAGTACATACGGACCTGAATATAGCAGATCCGTTGACTAAACCTCTCCCTAGAGCAAAACATGATCAACACCAGAGGCTATGGGTGTTCGATTCATCACAATGTAACTAGATTATTGACTCTAGTGCAAGTGGGAAACTGTCGGAAATATGCCCTAGAGGCAATAATAAAATGGTTATTATTATATTTCCTTGTTCATGATAATTGTCTATTGTTCATGCTATAATTGTGTTATCTGGAAATCGTAATACATGTGTGAACATATATAGACCACAACACGTCCCTAGTGAGCCTCTAGTTGACTAGCTCGTTGATCAACAGATAGTCATGGTTTCCTGACTATGGACATTGGATGTCATTGATAACGGGATCACACCATTAGGAGAATGATGTGATGGACAAGACACAATCCTAAGCATAGCACAAGATCATGTAGTTCGTTTCGCTAGAGCTTTTCCAAATGTCAAGTGTCATTTCCTTAGACCATGAGATTGTGCAACTCCCAGATACCGTAGGAGTGCTTTGGGTGTTCCAAACGTCACAACATAACTGGGTGACTATAAAGGTGCACTACGGGTATCTCCGAAAGTGTCTGTTGGGTTGGCACGAATCGAGACTGGGATTTGTCACTCCGTATGATGGAGAGGTATCTCTGGGCCCACTCGGTAATGCATCATCAAATGAGCTCAATGTGACCAAGTGTCTGGTCATGGGATCATGCATTATGGTACGAGTAAAGTGACTTGCCGGTAACGAGATTAAACGAGGTATTGGGATACCGACATCGAATCTCGGGCAAGTAACGTACCAATTGACAAAGGGAATTGTATACGGGATTGATTGAATCCTCGACATCGTGGTTCATCCGATGAGATCATCGAGGAGCATATGGGAGCCAACATGGGTATCCGCTGTTGGTTATTGACCGGAGAGGCGTCTCGGTCATGTCTGCATGTCTCCCGAACCCGTAGGGTCTACACACTTAAGGTTCGGTGACGCTAGGGTTGTTGAGATATTAGTATGCAGTAACCCGATAGTTGTTCGGAGTCCCGGATGAGATCGCGGACGTCACGAGGAGTTCTGGAATGGTCTGGAGGTGAAGATTTATATATAGGAAGTTCAGTTTCGGCCATCGGAAAAGTTTCGGGGGTCACCGGCATTATACCGGGACCACCGGAAGGGTCCCGGGGTCCACTAGGTGGGGCCACTTATCCCGGAGAGCACCATGAGCTGAAGTGGGAGGGGAACCAGCCCCTGGTGGGCTGGTGCACCCCCCCCCCTTGGGCCCCCCTGCGCCTAGGGTTGGAAACCCTAGGGGTGGGGGGCGCCTCACTTGCCTTGGGGGGCAAGCCACCCCCTTGGCCGCCGCCCCCCTTGGAGATTGGATCTCCTAGGGCCGGCGCCCCCCAGGGGCCCTATATAAAGAGGGGAAGGAAGGGCAGCCGCACCCTAGTCCCTGGCGCCTCCCTCTCCCTCCCGTGACACCTCTCCCTCTCGTAGTGCTTGGCGAAGCCCTGCCGAGATCGCTGCTGCATCCACCACCACGCTGTCGTGCTGCTGGATCTTCATCAACCTCTCCTTCCCCCTTGCTAGATCAAAAAGGAGGAGACGTCTTCCCAGCCGTACGTGTGTTGAACGCGGAGGTGCCGTCCGTTCGGCGCTAGGATCTTCGGTGATTTGGATCACGACGAGTACGACTCCCTCAACCCCGTTCTCTTGAACGCTTTCGCGCTCGATCTACAAGGGTATGTAGATGCACTCCTCTCTCTCGTTGCTAGATGACTCCATCGATTGATCTTGGTGAAGCGTAGAAAATTTTTATTTTATGCAATGTTCTCCAACACTCCTAATGCGTCCCTGCTACCTGTTGCGGATGCAAGGAAAAGGAAATATTGGGAGATGGGTAGGAAAGAGGAAGGGGGGGGAGCCATCGACCTTATTAGCGAGGGGAACGCACCAGCGAGGCAGCGACCGAAGGTGGCGCTGGTTCGTCTCAACGACGGCAGCACACCTGCGCTGGAGGATGACGACGCCGCGGAGGAGTCGCGCGGGGTAGGGAGAGCCCATGATCGGTGAGCGACCATGCAGCCGCCGCCGACACTGCATCGGACACCAACAGGGCAGAGCTCACACTGTATTAGACGGGAAGGGCGTCGGAAGAGAAGGAGCAGGGATGATGGCGGACGCACACAGAGTGGGGCGTTTTTATATAGAGCCAAACAGCGGCCAAGCGGTGGAACGGGATTTCACGGGATCCTTCCTTCGAGAGACCCGGCGAAATATTTGGTCAATTATCGAGAGACACGGGAGTCTTCGAGTGAGAGTCCAAGAGGACAGGTGGAGCGAACTGAAAGGAGAGAGAACGAAGCCAATCCACATGTACGTCTTTATTTTTCTATAGAACTACACGTGTCGTAAGCTCTCTATTCTTATGATTTCTTTACTCCAGACAAGTTTGACCGGTAGATGGTCAAAGCGGTGGGTAGACGTGGCAAACGGAGGGAACGAAGCACTTCCCTCACATGTGTCATTCTTACAGCAGCAGTAAAAAAGTTCAAAAAACCCAGAAAAAAGAATCCTTTACGGACCTAGTCTTTTTAGTATAAATGGGCATTAGAGGCGTTCCACGTACGGAATCCGTTTTCACGGGAGCAACTAATTAACGAGCACTTCTTCGGGAGCCCCGCAACGATCAGCGCCACTTGGCGCGCTCTCAGCTATTCGCCATGTGTCGCGCTCTGGGCGCTTCCTCCGGATTTTGTTTTTTTATTTTTTCGCACGCGTTTTCGGCTTTTAGAACGGTTTTTTCCGGGTTTTTTTGACATTTTGGTTTTCCACTTGTCTTCCCTAGCTTTTCGAAAAAAATAATTTTTTTGCGCAAAAAAACGCATTTTTTCGCGAGAGGCATGGTTTTGTTTTCGTGAAAGGCACGGGTGTGCTTTCGCGAGAGGCACGGCCGTTCCTCTTGGAAACGAAAAAAAATGTGTTTTTTATTTATTTTTCTTCTGCGAGAGGCACGATTTTGCTTCCGCGAGAGGCACGGTTGTGCTTTCGCGAGAGGCACAGGCGTGCCTCTTTCGAAAAGGGAAAAACGCATTTTCTGTTTTTTTTCTTTCGCGAGAGGCACGGTTTTGCTTCCGCGAGAGGCACGGTTGTGCTTTCGCGAGAGGCACGGGCGTGCCTCTTTCGGAAAGGAAAAAAACGTGTTTTCTATTTTTTTTTTCTTTCGCGAGAGGCACAGGCGCGCCTCTTTTGGAAAGGGAAAACAACGCGTTTTCTTTTTTTTTTCTTTCGCGAGAGGCACGGTTTTGCCTCCGCGAGAGGCACGGTTTCTATTTCATCAGAGGCACGGGCGTGCCTCTTTCAGAAAGGGAAAAAAACCCGTGTTCCCGCTTCGGGTTTTTTCGTCCGGTTTTTTCGTGAAAAAAAGTTTGTCAAAACCTATCAACATGGGATCTAATTTTGAAGATCTCGACGCGAGGAATCCAACGGCGAAAGCGGTTGGAGATTTGGACGCACGGTTTAAGAGATAAAATGTTTTGAATAAACGGATCTATGAAAAAAGGGAAAACTTTCAGGTTGTGACAAGTGACGCACATACAGCGCTCCACTTGTCGCAACCTAGGGAAGTTGAAGTGATCCCCGTAGGGAGTACTCCTTAATTAGTGATTTCGCCGTTTTCACCCAAAACATTTCAGCCACCTCTAATAGCCTAACCGAGGCGGTTAATCATCCTAACAAAGTTCAAGTAGCTAAACTCATGCATGCGGTTCAAGTAGCAAAACCGGCTCTAATAACTAGTTGAGGCCGTTCATAAATCCTGACCGCCTCTAATTAATAATTGAAGTCAAGAGGCAGTTTTCCAATCAACAAGATATCAGGCGCCGGTTGGTCTGCAAAGACAACATGAAAAGTTAAGATGGATAGACTACTTGAGCGAAAAAACGAAATGAAAAGGCAAGATAGGTAGACCACTCGAGACCAAAAGACGACGTGAAGAGGCGAGATGGGTATACTACTCGAGACGACGAGGGGAATATATATAAATCTTTGGATTTTAGAACCTTGTATTGAACATATATGAATGTATTATGAGATGCAATGGCTTTATGCGGTGAACGAGAATGTGTATGTGAGGAGACTTTCAGAATTTTAATTGCAGGGTTAGCTGCAAACAATAATTAAAATGCCAACCCTAAATAAGAACAGGAGGCGGTTCTGAATTGCAAAACCATTTGGAATGAGAATTCTCAGTGCATGGAACCAACTTAAATGTATAGCACTAGAAGTGTTTTTGTTTAGGGAACCGCCTATTACGGTAAACGCCTTGGAGACATTTTAGAACTAGCTAGTACTTGGAGAGATTGCTAATTGCATATTTGTTTATGTGAAGTGTTCGGAAATCAACTTTTACTGCTAGTGTGTTTGCATGACATAGTTATTTTTCATGTCTATAATTAATGAATATTTTGCCAAATATTGATTTTTTTGTTACTCGCAACTATGCAATTCTTTTGTTATGCTAAGAAATTAGTGAAAGTTAATGTTTTCCATAATTATGCTGCAGCCTTAGATTAGTTCTTTCAATGCAGCTAGTCCGAGTGATAATGTGAACGAGGGTTGGGAAAATACCCATGTAGACCGTTTTGGTTATTTTTTTAGAAAAGTAGGATGACCCCCGGCCTCTGCATCTGGGAGATGCATGCTGTCATGATTATTCTCGAGGACCTTACAAAGTATTACAACAATATGTCTAAAACCGCCATCTTGGCAACATGCCACTACTCCTATCTATATGATGAAGGGGTGCTAGCTGGGCCAAATACCCGGACCACTCACCTAAGCCTATCATCAAAAGCCGAAAGCCCCAGCCGAGCCACATACCGGGTCAGGGGCACAAACCGGTCTGCCGCACTCACATGTGTCCTCGCCGCCGTCATTCCATAGGCCCGTCTTCAGAGCAGATATTGAGGCTTCTACCTTGTCAGGCCCTCTCTGCCATCGACGCCACCATGACGCCAGACAGCGTCCTCCTCCTGCGCGAGTCCATCTCCAAGCATCGGACGTCAAGTCTCCACTGCACCACGCTGCCAAGATCGGTCGCCATCAATGTTTAAGATGAAGCACCGCTCACCCAAGAAACCAACCACCGTTCCCTCGAGTCCGTGTACACCTTCAAGAATGACGCCCCAAGGGGGAAACGACACAAGAGCGCCGCCGTCATCCGATCTACTGATCTAGGATTTCCCCCGGAGGTAGCAGATAGTTGTCTTGAACTTCTCCTTGGCAATGCCTTCAAGAAGGAAATGCCGCAAAACAGCGCCGTCACCGCCGGCCTTGGCCAGGTTTTCACCCGGATCTGAATAGAGGACCTCCATCAAGCAAGTTGTACACAAACCGCCACCGTCGCTGCCGGGGACTGGATGGAGAATCCAGGCCGCCACCGCCTATCCCTCCTTTAATATAATCTTCGAATTGCGGTCAAGCTATCTCTCCATCGTCATAATGCTGCCATTGCTGCCTACTGGAGACAACGGGCAAAAATCAAGGACTGCATTTTTGGTGACGAAAACTCGGCCTACATGCATATTTGTGCGTCCGCTAGGCACCGGAAAAATCAAATCAAATCGCTCACACACGATGGCATCACCTTCTTCGCACACTCCGACAAGGAAGCTGTCCTCCTACACTTGTTCAAGAATTTGGTAGGTAGGAGCGCCCCCGTGTCCACCTCCTTCGACCTCGAAAGTCTGCTTATCCCTAACGCGCTCAACACGGCACAAGCTTCTGGCCTCCTGAAGCCCTTTACCCTCGAGGAAATAAAGGACGCCCTTTGTGCCATGAAGGACGACGCCAACCCTGGGTCGGATGGCTTTGGCCCGTCTTTCTACAAATCCAATTGGAACCTAGTCAAAACGGATCTCCTTAATCTGCTGAACGAGCTCCATGCGGGCACAGCCGATCTTCAGCGAATCAACACTGCCCGCATTGTGCTCCTTCCCAAAAAATCGGATGCTTCTACACCTGAGAATAATTATCGGCCGGTTTCTCTCCAAAATTGCACAATCCAGCTAACGTTCAGGTGCCTCTCTATCCGGGCTCAACCCCTCGTCACTCAACTCATTCACTATGATCAAACCGGCTTTATCAGAGGACGCGGGATTGCCGAAAACTTTCTACACGCTACATATATAGTCCAAACCTGTTTCAAGCGACGACTACCAGCAATCGTCCTAAAGCTCGATTTCCACAAGGCATTTGACTCAGTGTCTTGGGCCGCCCTTACCAACATCCTGAATGCTCAAGGATTCCCCCCGCTTTGGTGTCGTTGGGTGCAAAGTCTAAACACAACTGCCAGCTCGGCTGTTCTTCTAAACGGTAAGCCAGGACCCTGGTTCCAGTGCCGCCAGGGCTTGCGACAAGGCGAATCCCTATCTCCCTATTTTTTCATCCTAGTGGTCGATGTCTTAAAACGACTCATTATTCAGGCCTGGGACGGTGGACACCTAACTCACCTGATCTCCAATGGTATGCATTGGCCCGTCCTCCAATATGCGGATGACACGCTAACTGTCCTCCCCTTCCCCCCCCCCCCCCCCCCGACACCTCTCAGCTTTGGACCCTCAAACATATCTTGCTCCAATTCTTTGAGGCTATTGGTCTGACAATCAATTTCCACAAAAGCACCATCGCCCTGATCCACGTCGACCCCGATCTCTTTGCTAGCCTAGCCGCAATCCTGGGCTGCCCAGTTGCAACCTTCCCCCAATCTTACTTGGGCTTGCCTCTATCCACTCACAAACTCAACCTGGCCAACTTCTTCTTTATCATCGACAAGGTCGACCGCCGCCTTGCTGGATGGAGGGGACTTTTGCTCTCCTTGGCTGGGAGGGCTATCCTGGTCCGCTCTGTGTTACGCGCCCTGACAATCTATGCCATGAGTGTCCTTCTTCTTCCTGCTGGAACCATTCAAGAAATCGAGAAATGATGTAGGGTCTTCTTCTGGTTTGGCCAGGAAACGACCTCGGGCGGCAACTACAAGGTCGCTTGGGACCTCGTTTGCGCTCCATTCGCCGAAGGGGGCCTTGGTTTTCTTTCTCTGTCGCACATGAACTTGTGTCTTCTTCTCAAACACATTTCCAAGCTGCACGACGAACACGTCTCGAGAGAGACTTGATACATGGTCTCCAAATATGGCTGGTCCACCACTAACGATGTGGGCATGTCGGACAACCATTATACCCCGATTTGGAAGGACATCATGAAAGGCCTCGCCCTCTTCCGTGCCACCACCAGGGTCTGCATCGGAAATGGAGCCACTACCTCCTTTTGGCTCGACCTATGGCTTCCTCACTCATCCCAAACCCTAGCCCAACAATTCCCGGCCCTGTTTTCCCACTCCAACCGAGTCCACACTTTAGTGGCACGTGCTATGGCCTCGAACAACCTAACCTTGGACCTAACACCTAGGCTGTCTCACGCAGCCAAATGTGAGCTTCTTGAACTACGCACTATATTGGCCACAATAAACTTGAATATGCAGGTGGCTGACAGGAGAACTACAAGGGACGCTGGGAAACCTTTCACCGCTAAGCTTGCATACCACGCGATTTGGAGGACGAAGCCTACAGACACGCTCGCCCCGGCCATCTGGAGAAACTACGCCCCAAATAAATGCAGAATCTTCCTCTGGCTTGCCCGCAAGGACCGCCTCTTCACGAATGAACGACGTTTCAGGCGGGGCATTGCCACTTCTGCCCTGCCCCTTCTGCGACCACTGTGAATCCATCGACCATCTCTTATTCAGATGTCAGCACCTCGCTCCACTTTGGGTGGAGCTGGACAGCCTTTGCCCAGATACACCTTAGGGGCTGCTACAAGCTTGGGAGGGTGAATGGCACAGCAAAACAAGATCAATAATACTGATGGCCATTCTCTGGAATATTTGGAACAGACGAAAGGCCAAGGTTTTCTCGAACATACAACTTGGGTTTCATGATATTGCAAGCTCCGCTGCGGATGATCTTAAACTCTGTTCCCACCGCTGTAATAATATTCAAAAGCAAATTAGGCTTCGGGACTGGGGCTCCATGTTGTTCCACCTTGCCTGGAGAGTGTAGCCTTTCGCTTCATGTAATTTTGTTTTTTGCCCCTTTTTCCCTCCTCTCAACCCCCTGTACTCTCTGTTGACCCTGAGATCTGTAACACCCCCGACGGTTGGCAATAAAGGTCCAGGAAGGCGTAAGCCCGCCGTTGACGCGTCAAAAAAAATGATATGTATGATTAAATGTCGTGGCAGCAAATTCAATCCTTTTGGAGTGTGTCGTCCTAATTAAAGAATTTCTAGCAGATGTGATGATTTTTGGGATGCCTTGGTATCAACATGAGTGATATCTTTTATTATGATGAACTTGTATTTGTAACTGGTCTATTTGTGCATTGATGAATGCATATGCAAATGAATTTCATGGAGTATTGAATGTATTAATTTCGTTATGCTTGCACATAAAAATGTTCTCTATGCAAATAGTTGAAAAGACCAATTATCCTCGAGTTAACTTTCTAAGTGCAAGCATAACGAAATTGCACAAAGTATACTGGCTAGCAAATGACTTACTTGGGAAAAGTAGGGTACGAGAAGGCGGAAGTGTCCTTCTGCTCCCAAGCTCAAATAAGCTCGGGTGAACAGTAATAAAAAAATCAGCATTCTTTTTGTGACAAACATTGACAAAAGTTTCAAGTGCTTGCAAAAATTCATCAAGTAATCACATTCCTGGAACGCGTGGCAAAAAGACAAAATTGGTGCTCCAAAATGCTTTCGAAAGTAGCATTTTTAGAGTACCAATTTTGTTTTTGTTTTTTTGCCTCGCTTTTCAGAAATGTGATTCCATGACGAATGTTTGCAAGCGCGTGAAACTTTTGTCAATGTTTGTCACAAAAAAATTCCAAATTTTTTGAAATTTTTTTATTCTACTGTTCATCCGAGCTCATTTGCGCTTGGGAGCAGAAACTCCGCGTCCACCAGAAGGCAATCTTTGTCCATATTGGCAATCATGAAGTCTGCATTATACCTCTTCATAGCTTGATGACGATCAGGAACACTGAGGTTGGGCTCGTGCATGAGATAGGGGTCCGCTACCGCAACATCCTTGTTGAGCTCGCATTTGGCAATGTAGGTGTTGTTGATTGCCCATAGGCGAACTAAGAGCTATCGAGCTTGAGTAGGTGGAACATGCTTCTCCGGGGGGAAATCGCCGCACAAACCAAGATTCAGTGGCACCATCACCGGAAAAACCGGGCAAAATCCACCTCCGTGAGAAAATACGTACTTCTCTCTACAAGAATTGTGTCATGCAGAAGCCTCGATTCTGTCGGCAGAAGATCGTTGAGCGCCTTCAGAAGGATGGGTTCACCTGGGAAATGGTAACTCAACCATGCAACACGATGAACCTCTTTATTATTCGGAACCATCACATTGAGTGTGTTTGGACTCAGCAATGCTCCCCTGGCGAGTGGCACATGTGTGTCTGTTGGCGTAAAGTTGTCGTTGAATACTCTTCTGGCAAGGAACAACATGTTCTTGTTCTGCGGGAGGCATAGAGAATGCTTCGAAAAGATCATGAGGCATTGGTCCATCAAGATTGATGGGGGCTGATTTCTAATATTCATCAAGCAAGAAGTACCAATTGACAAGAAGATCATCATTAACCGTTACTTGTTGGCCCTCATAGACATCCATATTGTTATTACGACCTTTGGGTTGACTCTTACCCAAAAGAGAGGAATATCTTCGTAACCCCGTGAGACAACAGACAACTCAACTCTAAAGACCCCCGTCAGGCATCTACAGTTCATGCATGATGGTATCTAGGGGGGAAATGGTTGAGCCGATTGCAACATTAATCAGCTCACCATTCACATAGGCTAAGAGACAGAATACAGTGTCTTCCGTAAGAGCGTTGAGAGCTTGCCAATGAAAGAGATAGGACTGCTATCCTTGGGCGATGGTTGGATGACAATGTTTCCTAGTTCGTTGCTTTTGACCATTCCTTCACGCTCTCGATTGTTGAAGGCACCATGGCTTGGGCATGGGCTTGGCTTTGGGTGTTGATGCGTGCTTCGATGTCGGCTGTGGTTGTGACTGTGGCAGCGGATGAAGACGACGCTGGTGAGGTTCGCGCGGGTATCATCCGGTGTTTGTCCAGGTCGAGCAAGAGTTCTATTGAAAGCATGACACCAAGCAGATGAAGTCGGTGAAGGAGGGCGAGGCCAGCCCCTCAACGGTGACTGGGATGACTCGGAGAAGGACGACGAGCTCAACGACTCCGACAACCGCATCAAAAGAGGAGTTCTGGGAGCTGCTGAAGACCGAGTCCGACAATGATAAGTAGTTTTATGTAGTTCAAGTAGACTCGGAGGAGTTTGGCGTGATGTAGTAGTTTGAACTATGTTTGCTATGTTTGAATTGATGTAGTAAGTGAACTAGTTTTACATCATGCATTGGATATCACAGAAATGGTCAATATGTAGAGTACAGGAAGTACATGCTTATTGGCAAAAGCGGTACGCCAAACAACCCCGTTGAACACATGTATGCTCTGGAAATGACCTTATGCTAGAAGATGCAAATGACAGGGTAGTACTGCTTCCGTTTTTCTGTTCTCAACTCAACTACAGACTGAAAGATTGTCAAATATTCAAAATTCATAAGGAATCGTCATTCAGATTGAGCATTTGTAATGGATTCAGTCAACCTTGTAAGGTAATTAACTCAAGTGGTAAAGGCCCATCCGCATTTCAGCGCCCCTGCTTCCTGATTAATCTCGTTTCTACGCAAGTCAGCAAGTTTTACAGCACCCCGGTCTTCTACTCGCATAAGTACCATCAGATTTAGTTGACCAACTACTCTAACGGAATCCAAGAGAACATTCCCCTAAGAAAGCATAAAGCATAAGGTCTACTCTAACGCTAAACACCATGCTTCACTTGTCAGCTTCACCAGGAGCTTTCATTAATTCCCTGGCCTTCCTGTACAGGGTTAACCAAAATGGAACAAATTTCAGCTTTAATCCCAGCACCATCAGCTATATGGAAGAATGGCACCAACAATTGAAATGGAAATGTTTAGTCTACAGTTAATGAACTTGAATTGTAGGTTTATAATGGCACTGGCGCACTAGTACAGCGTGAGACTGCTGGTCGTTAGTACGGGTTTTATTTTTCCAGGATGACATTCATGCTTGCAAGAGGTATACTCAAAGGAGATAAATACAAGACAACAGATTACCGTAGCTCTCTCTCAACCTCTGTGTTTCCAGGATCTAATTTTTGAGCGTCCAGGAGAGCATCACAAGCTTGTTTATACTCCTAGACGTAGAGCACATCAAAGGAACATGAGCAACTATATAGACTGCAGAGTAGGGAAACACAATGGCAGCAAGCTAGACATTTAGTAACTCACTTTTAGTAGCATGTGAGCTGCAGCCTGACGGTAGCAAGCTTTTGCCCAGTTAGGTCGCAGCATTCTGCATCTGAGAGCATCTGACAGAGCACCTTCACCATCATCCAACAGCAGTTTACAAAGACTCCTGTTTGCGTACAATGTTGCACTCGGCGCGGCATCTATTGCCTATGGTCAAACATAACAGGTTATACGATTATCATCTCGTTATGGCAGGTTAAGATTAGCCCCAAAAACAATATTAATCCAATAGAAATACATAATAATGGCAAATTAACAGCTAATAAATGGGAAACTAGAGGACAAACATTAGGAATCTGGTTAGAGAACAAATAATGTTCTGCAATTGGTCCCTGTTAATAGAAAAAAGTTACCTTCTAAACCACCATAATCCATAGATAAGGTTTAAGGGGCTTACCACACCATATGCTTTTGATGCCAACTTATAGTCCTTCAGCCTGAATGCATGATCTGCCTGTGACTTCATTATAGCTTTTGTTCATTCAAGGTGGCTTTGGTCCTGAATGATAGAACAATGGGAAAAAATGTAGGAATGAAGTATCATTTCAAAGATATTTCGATTAAAATAGAAACTTAACAACCCTGTTACACAATCTTCATAGCTTGTTATCTAGATATGCTTATGCTGCAATGCAAAGTGCACATTATGGTAAATTCTCAACTATGTATACTAACACAACAAGATTTTAATCACAAGAGGAAAAGGTTCAACATAATTTTAGAATTAATATGTCAAATTATTACTATATATTACTAAAACAGCATATATACGGGTATATTTCACAGTTGACAAATTCAGATCCACAATATAGGAGTCATGCTTTGAACTAGGTTCAAGCATTATGCTTAGAAAGCATTCCTGTATCTTGAATACGCATCACGAACAGTTTACAGCAGTTCATTGAATTGATACTGAAAAAACAAGTTGTTGTTTTTTAACCATTGAACAGCCAAGAACTAATAAGGGGTCCAAGTCTGGTCCTTCCAAACTAGAATTGGTAGTTTGTTCTCAGGGCTTTAACTACTTCAATTTTATGGTTTTGATGAGATGGTGCTCTGAAGAAAATACCCATAAAGAAGTCATGATACTCATTCAAATGTGGTCTCATGCATATATAGTAACTCCACTTCATAACAGTTGACGGACAAATTCAGGACTGGCGAACAAAATGTATGACCAGGCATTCAAGTAAAATTCATCTACAGGGTGACAGCAATAAATAGTGTACCAGTGGCTTTGCACTTTCAGATTTTGCATGCGAGATGATTCCATCTATACTCCAGTTTGGGATAGTTGGAATTGGGGAAGTTCAACTTCTTCCCTGCAGTCACGTCTCGCAGCATGCTCTACTGGTAACCTACCATACTGGGCAACAAAAGGAAAAATGTCAACTCTTTTGAAATTAACTACATAATTAAAGGACCCTTTAGAAAATGAGACCAACCCAAGGGCTAACCCTCGTTGGCATTTTTTTATAGGAGAAACTCCGCGAGCACCACGCGTCCAAGTCGGGACTTGAACTCGGGTGGGCTGGCAGCAACCTCAGCTGCCCAGCCAACGGGTCGACGCCCCGTCCTCAAAGGACCCTTTAGAATGCAGTAAAAGAATATGAAAATTATGAAAAGATATAACCCATATAGGAAACTATAATACCATGGGAGAGAACCAGGGTCTACATAATATTGGTACCAAATGTTTCAACCAGGATTTATCCCAGCAAGCACTTCTAAATTCTAGTAGCAATTTAAACAGTGAACATACTCCGACAGCATACCAAAAGGTCGTTCTTCAGCAAGGGATTAAGAACAGGTATTTCAGCAACAGTTGAGATTGAAAAGCAACAGTAATTTTTAGTGGCATACCCTTTATGAGTCCCCGTGAAATATATAGAAAAAACAGTAAGGAAAAGTAGTTATACATGAATTTTAAAATTGGTCTACAATTATTGATAGCACGAATATAATTTGACACTTCAGAGTAATTGAACAAATACCAACGATTGGGATGAAGAAAACATAAAGTAAGCTAAGAGAAGTCAAGTCATTTTAGTGATTGCTGGATGAGTGCATTCAGCAAATGCGGCTACCCTGAATGCTGCATTATGAGATATTAATATCCCATCAACTGTTAAGTTAAGCACCGACCACATATTAAATAGAGAAACATACTTTTGGGCTCAATACAAGGACATCCATCGTATTCAAAAACATTTCAGACTAATGATATACACATATATGATTGCACAGAAGAGAGCATGTTGTTCCACTACTCAAAATTTGCTTCTTCAATCAAAAATATTTGATGTTATAATTTTCTCCTAAGTCAAACATTCTTTAAGTGAAATTTGGTTTCCATGTTGGTAAATTTATCTACAATTTAATTTAACTTAATTTTTTTGACTTAGAACAAAACTAGAACATCAAATATTTTCAAATGGAGGGACCGAGGGAGTATAATCAGCAACAGCAATATGCATTTGTTGGAAGCTCACACGCCTACCTTTTGCTTAAGTGCAACTTCTCATTGCATAGTCAAAGACTGAAAGCACCTTGAATTCATTGCTAAAACTAAACTAGCTTCTTAGGAGTTGAATAATTATGTCAGTAGATGTTTAAGTATAATGGAACTACAAAATATAGAAAACATACAGCATCGGGAATATTAGGATCCGCTCCTGCCTTTAACAGAAACTGCACAAAGTTGGTATAGCCATTGTGCCCTGTAGTGAACACCAACGGAGTAACCAGAAGGGAGTTCCTTTGATTGACATCAGCACCACCCTGCGAAAAGGATTGTGGAATAAAACGTTTCACAGTTCCATCTCCATGTAAAATCAGTACATAGTAATGAACAAATGTAGACAATAGAATACTTGCCTTAATCAGCAGCTTCATGCATTTCAATGAACGGTACAAAAGAGCACCCATCAGGGAAGTACCCAAACCGGTTACAGTGGTATTAGGCTGAAAGAAGAACGTGAGATTTCTCCTTAGTCCAAGAGTAATAATTCTTATAAAATACAAAGGAACAAATAGACATATATAATGCTTCAATATGTTTAGTTGCAGGCTTGCAGCTGTACTAAAAAGACCAAGTTAGCATGCAAGCTTCTAGTACTTAAAGAGCTGACGCTGCACTATATGTTTGTGACTCCAATGGACAAAGCACAAATGACACATGGAACCATAATTATCTCCAGAGACACGTGAGCACCATACTTTACTCAAACTTGACAATGACACGAACTGAAATTTTCACATCAAGACTCAGAGACAAATTTCATAGGAAGCTCCAACCGTAACTCATTTGGTTTGAAGGATGTAATTGGCTGGTCTATCGGCACCTCATCGCTCATAAGCATAAGACTATTTACAAAATTAGGGAGCAAAAAGCATGTGATAATCGCATGATATCATATGATTAGGACATAAAAACATCCTAGGTTGAGGTGGCCCTCAAATCAAGCACCCTTTAAGATCATCTAGGACACGATATAATCCGAGAAAATGGATTATGAGATGCCATATGTAAGTTGTCAACACCAACAACCAGAAGCATATGTGAATGTCTACATCTAATGCAAATCAACTCTAGAAAATGAAAATAAGTTTTTTTTTATCACAAAGGTAAGAGTTATATACATCTGCATGGTGTTCCAACAAAATCTTCACTGTTTTATTCTTTTCATTGGTAGCAGCTTGATGGAGTGGTGTACCATGGCCACAGTCTATGTCAACAGGTACTCCTTTTGAAAGTAGAAACTGAGTAACCTTACAGCTTCCTGTCATGAATAAAATAATTCCACAAGTCATGTGGCAACACATCTAATTATACGACAGCAAGGAACTGCTAGTATAGTGATCACGATGGTGTAAATCATAGGTGGGACACATTTATCCAACTTTGACCAGTTATATTTCAGAAAAAATATCTATATTGACCATATGAAAATGATCACAATATTTCTCTTCTACAATATTATTGGTGTGACTTACACAATAAAGCGATACGTTTGGTAATATAAAAGAAATTGCATGGGTGAGGGGCCAAGGAGCTACCTTTGCATGCCGCATGGTGGAGAACTGTGCGTCCTTTACTATCTGCTTTAGTTACATCACCACCACAATCAAGCAAATATTTCACGGTCAAAACATCGCCGGACTGAGCAGATGTCATAAAGGGTGTCACACCTGCAAAGTCTGCAATCAAAAAGCACAACAACGCAATTCAGACATCTAATAGTGCTAAAACATAGACATGAGATATGCTAATTTCCAGAGAAGAGAAAAGGGTTATAGGAATACCTCCAACTCCAGGAGCAGGAGCATTCACGTCTCCACCCAGTTCCTCCACCAAGTACTTGCAAACTTCAAGATGCCCTCTGCCGGCTGCGAGGTGCAGCACACCAAGGTCACCCATTTCGAAAGAGAAGACCACCCTTGGGTCGACAAGACTCTTTACAGTACCTTTCTCCCAAAGTAAACACCCAAGCATCAACACATTAGTGAAGCAAATTGCCGAATTATAACTAGCTAGAGAACCAAAAGAAAAGGAGACCACATGTGCTGCATGGACAAGAATCTCACAAAGTCAAGCGGGTGTGAAAACTGGTGAGCTTTAGGGAGGGTGCCCTCCACCCCTCCTTAGTTCAATCAAATGAACTAAATCTGTAATTTTGGAAATTTAATCCACTTGATTGAACTAAAGAGGGTTGAAGGTTGCCCATTCATGTCTTGGACACACGGTCAATCAGTGCATCGACCCGACAAAAAGAATAGCGGTGTGATTGTAAAGTCAGAAGATGTGCCCCGTGCAAGGACTTGTTTTTAACCAATTTCTCAACAACTCGCCTATCCCTTTGAAGTTTGAACAGCCCACAAGACCACAACCGCACAAGAAGATTTCATAATTTCGAGAATAATCACTGTGTGCACCAAATTTTACACTTGCTTGCCTACAATGCGAAAGCTTACACCAAAATTAACAAGGCAATCATGGCAGTACATACAGCAAGAAGAAACCCACCATCATAGTACTACTCCATACAAGTGAAGGGGGGGAAATTACGCTAAGAAGGGATCGTTCCTAGTGTCGTGCAAATTAAATAGGATCCCGGATTGGTGCGGCTCATGGAACAATGGTGGCATTCGCAGCATCTCATCCTGTGAAAATATATCTAGCCGCCGGCAATTCGATTAATTACTGCGGCAGCCAAAAGCAAAACCCTAACCGAATTCAACAAATTATGGCCCCGCGAGGCGGGGAAAAGCCCAGGAACATGGGGCGGAAGGAGAGGAGATGAGAGACCAACCTCTGAGACGCTGGAGGTCGCCCTCCAAGGCCGCCCGCAGGGCCGCGTCCTGGCCTGCACACACAAAGCGCGAGGGGCAAAAATCGCCCGTACTTAGAGGGGGGAGAGAGAGAGTCGAAGAAAGAGAAGGAGAGGAAGAAGAGGGGGGCTCGCCGCACTCGTGCCGTCGCCGGAGCTGCGGGCGTAGAGGAACGGCGCCGGCGGAGCCATGGGCCGTCTCGCGCTCGCGCTCGCGGTGGCAGGGAGGCTTCCGGAAGAAGGCTTTGCCAGCTGCAAAGCGGGGTTTTGGACGCTCGCTCTGGTTTGGTTTGGGGCACGCTGGGCTCGGTGCACGGCTGTGGCGGAGGCCGCGGGAGCGCCGCCAGCTGCTGGGCGCACGTGAACCCGGTTCACGGGAAAAAAATTCTGTGCAGACCGGCTGCAAATCAAATCGTGTGCATACCGGACGGGGCTTGCCTGCTCCGCCCCGGTACTCCCATCCGTGCGCCGCGCACTTCCTTCCGCATCGAACGGTTCCCCTTTTTTCTCTCCGTGGCCCTTTCCTTCGAAGAGAAAATCACAAACAACTATATATAATTTCCTTCCATAATACTCACACATCGTTAAAACTGGAGCTCTATCACAGTGGCTATGTCCATGTCGGCCTCGTCGACGTCGGCGATACTCCCGGCCTAGTGCCAAGAGGACATGGGACCTTCTTAATGTCGGCGTCAAGCCCAAGGCCATGAGAACTGCCTCTTCCCTCCGACGCGGCAAGCTCGTCGTGCTGACGCCGCCGGCTAGCCGTCTTTGAGGAGATCATAGGCGTGTAGCTAGTGGACAAGGTCAAGGAGAACATCCCATCCATGCACAGCTTGCTCGAGTACGCTCGTCTGCTTGTCCGTCAGCGCTGGAGCCGCGGCGACCACCGACGACAGCCTCATTGTCGCTGCAGCCGCTTTCCCATTGATGCTGCTTCCGGCTTGCCGCCAAACAACATCGGCAACCAAGCTAGATGAGTACGATGGCGAGTAGTGCTTGAGACTAGGAGCCGCTGCTACCACACCGTGGAATCCATCGGGTATATAATCAGATGTGATGAGATATGTGCGTACGGGTATGAGAAGGACACAGAATACATGGTTGTTTGTGAATTATTTCTTCGAAGGAAAGGGCCATGGAGAGAAAAGAACGGGAACCGTTCGATGCGGAAGGACGTGCGCGGAGCACGGATGGGAGTACGGGGGCGGAGCAGGCAAGCCCCGGGGCTTGCCTGCTCCGCCCCCGTACTCCCATCGAACGGTTCCCCTTTTTTCTCTCCGTGGCCCTTTCCTTCGAAGAGAAAATCACAAACAACTATGTATAATTTCCTTCCATAATACTCACACATCGTTAAAACTGGAGCTCTATCACAGTGGCTATGTCCATGTCGGCCTCGTCGACGTCGGCGATACTCCCGGCCTAGTGCCAAGAGGACATGGGACCTTCTTAATGTCGGCGTCAAGCCCAAGGCCATGAGAACTGCCTCTTCCCTCCGACGCGGCAAGCTCGTCGTGCTGCCGCCGCCGGCTAGCCGTCTTTGAGGAGGTCACAGGCGTGTAGCTAGTGGACAAGGTCAAGGAGAACATCCCATCCATGCACAGCTTGCTCGAGTACGCTCGTCTGCTTGTCCGTCAGCGCTGGAGCCGCGGCGACCACCGACGACAGCCTCATTGTCGCTGCAGCCGCTTTCCCATTGATGCTGCTTCCGGCTTGCCGCCAAACAACATCGGCAACCAAGCTAGATGAGTACGATGGCGAGTAGTGCTTGAGACTAGGAGCCGCTGCTACCACACCGTGGAATCCATCGGGTATATAATCAGATGTGATGAGATATGTGCGTACGGGTATGGGAAGGACACAGAATACATGGTTGTTTGTGAATTATTTCTTCGAAGGAAAGGGCCATGGAGAGAAAAGAACGGGAACCGTTCGATGCGGAAGGACGTGCGCGGAGCACGGATGGGAGTACGGGGGCGGAGCAGGCAAGCCCCGGGGCTTGCCTGCTCCGCCCCCGTACTCCCATCGAACGGTTCCCCTTTTTTCTCTCCGTGGCCCTTTCCTTCGAAGAGAAAATCACAAACAACTATGTATAATTTCCTTCCATAATACTCACACATCGTTAAAACTGGAGCTCTATCACAGTGGCTATGTCCATGTCGGCCTCGTCGACGTCAGCGATACTCCCGGCCTAGTGCCAAGAGGACATGGGACCTTCTTAATGTCGGCGTCAAGCCCAAGGCCATGAGAACTGCCTCTTCCCTCCGACGCGGCAAGCTCGTCGTGCTGCCGCCGCCGGCTAGCCGTCTTTGAGGAGATCACAGGCGTGTAGCTAGTGGACAAGGTCAAGGAGAACATCTCATCCATGCACAGCTTGCTCGAGTACGCTCGTCTGCTTGTCCGTCAGCGCTGGAGCCGCGGCGACCACCGACGACAGCCTCATTGTCGCTGCAGCCGCTTTCCCATTGATGCTGCTTCCGGCTTGCCGCCAAACAACATCGGCAACCAAGCTAGATGAGTACGATGGCGAGTAGTGCTTGAGACTAGGAGTCGCTGCTACCACACCGTGGAATCCATCGGGTATATAATCAGATGTGATGAGATATGTGCGTACGGGTATGGGAAGGACACATAATACATGGTTGTTTGTGAATTATTTCTTCGAAGGAAAGAGCCATGGAGAGAAAAGAACGGGAACCGTTCGATGCGGAAGGACGTGCGCGGAGCACGGATGGGAGTACGGGGGCGGAGCAGGCAAGCCCCATCCGTGCATACCTGACCCCGTGGATGACACGTGTACAGGCACAACATCTGACGGCCGCCTGGTAGAGCGAGCGCGCCTCTCCACCGCGACGGCTCACTCGCTCGGCTCGGCTCGAATAGGATACCACGCATCACACAAGACACTGGCTCGCTGGACTCACGTGACGATGCACCTCGCCGCACCCACTCGACACCGCCACCGTCGCCTTTCTCTCTCCACGGCGCTGCTCCACGCCGTCCCTTGGTGCTGCCTGGGCCGCAGCCACCTATGTTTGCATGGCGCCGCCCAGATCTGCGCGTGGTCGCCGTCGATTCCTGCTTCGTCGTCTGTCCCGGCGTCACCTCCCTCCCTCCACCCAGATCTCTTTCTCCTCGTCCCCCAGTAGACCATGGAGATAGCAGATGCAAATTTCCTTTGTATATTTTTTTAGAGAAAAGACGCAGCCGAGCCTGAGTAGGGCGCTAGCCTAGTCCGACTTTGAATTAACAAAGCCATCAACCGGGCAGGATACAACTGCAGAATACATCGAAGAACAAGAACAACAGAAAGCAACAAGATACAGGGGCGCTGGAAAGCAGCTTACTGAGCCTCAAACACTTCACGCAGGAAGGATATACAATGAATCACACAGCCGAAGAGGTTGAGGTCCTCCAGCACGCCTAAACCTGAGCGGAAGCAATGCCGGCTATGGAGAGGAGTGAAGATGCATCAAAATGGCATGCCGTCACCAGACACTAAGGGCCCCGACACACCACATCCATCCAAACTCCGCTCTTCAAAGAAGGCCCCAACCTTCTCGCCGTCAAAGAGCGGAGAGTTCCCCTGAACAAGAATGGACGCCACCGGCAAACCCCAAGAGCGGATCAGAGCATCAACCTGACGAGGCTCAAGGCTCATCCAAAGAGAGCAAGCTACACCTCCCAAGGCCAGGACGCGTCGGAGGGAAAAGCGGAGGCTTGGGCGAAAAAGGGCACGCCATCGGCTGCTGTTACCGACCCCAAACAGCGCCCGCCACCACCCAGCCCTCAAGGCGACGCCTTCAAGAAGGTCGCGGCGCCAAAGACGCCGCCGCCGCACACCGGAGTTAGGTTTTCACCCGAGAAGCTAGGTGGTGGGGAGTGGAAGGGCAGACCTTGGCAGACGTCTCCATGAAGAAATTGGCGCCCGCGGGCGTCGTCGTCGTCGCGGCCGGCCGGAGCCGACCCGGGTTTCCCCCGATCTGGATCCCGACCACCAAAATCGCCCGCATCCCAGCGGCAGGCCAGCCCGCACGCCCAGGGACCCTCGCAGGAGAAGCGCACCGAGCAGGGAAGATGGCCAACAGCCAGATCTGGCGCCGCCAGCCGCCAGGGCAGCCGCGCGAGGCCCCAGCCCACCGGAGACCCGTTGGCCACCAGACCAGATCGCTGGCACCACGCCAACCCCACTGCCCGCCGCAGGGGACAGGGGGCCTCGCCAGGGGCCGCCGCCCAGATCCGAGCCCCTCCGATGCAGATCGGAGCAGAGCAGGCCCCGCCGCCGCAGTCCTAGGCCGCGCCCCAGGCCTGGCCCGGCGCCAGCCTCGTGCGGCGGCGAGGGGGAGTGGAGAGAGAGGGGGGTTACACCGGCGGGAGGGAAATCGCCCCCCCCGAGACGCCCGCTAGGGGTGGCGCGGGGGGAGGGGAGGGGAGGGGGATGGTTGTGTGGCTTTTGCTTTACGGTATATAATGTTGTAAGTGAATTGTTATGCTGGAAATTGTGTATAATTAGAGAATTATTTTACCTAGGAAATTGGTTGGAATCCATATCCCAAATTGAACCCTGGAACATTTGAAGGTGGTACAGCCGTACTGAACTGTCCATACTCCATACTCCCCGCTGGGACGCTAGTGTTGGAAATATGCCCTAGAGGCAATAACAAAATTAGTTATTATTATTATATTTCCTCGTTCATGATAATCGTTTATTATCCATGCTATAATTGTATTGATAGGAAACTCAAATACATGTGTGGGTACATAGACAACACCATGTCCCTAGTAAGCCTCTAGTTGACTAGCTCGTTGATCAATAGATGGTTACGGTTTCCTGACCATGAACATTGGATGTCGTTGATAACGGGATCACATCAGAAGAATGATGTGATGGACAAGACCCAATCCTAAGCCTAGCACAAAGATTGTGTAGTTCGTATGCTAAAGCTTTTCTAATGTCAAGTATCATTTCCTTAGACCATGAGATTGTGCAACTCCCAGATACCGTAGGAATGCTTTGGGTGTACCAAACGTCACAACGTAACTGGGTGACTATAAAGGTGCACTACATGTATCTCCGAAAGTGTCTGTTGGGTTGGCACGAATCGAGACTGGGATTTGTCACTCCGTGTGACGGAGAGGTATCTCTGGGCCCACTCGGTAGGACATCATTATAATGTGCACAATGTGACCAAGGGGTTGATCACAGGATGATGTGTTACGGAACGAGTAAAGAGACTTGCCGGTAACAAGATTGAACAAGGTACCGAGATACCGACGATCGAATCTCGGGCAAGTACGTATACCGCTAGACAAAGGGAATTGAATACGGGATTGATTGAATCCTCGACATCGTGGTTCATCCGATGAGATCATCGTGGAACATGTGGGATCCAACATGGGTATCCAGATCCCGCTGTTGGTTATTGGCCGGAGAGTTATCTCAGTCATGTCTACATGTCTCCCGAACCCGTAGGGTCTACACACTTAAGGTTCAATGACGCTAGGGTTATAAAGGAAGTTTGTATGTGGTTACCGAATGTTGTTCGAAGTCCCGGATGAGATCCCGGACGTCACGAGGAGTTCCGGAATGGTCCGGAGGTAAAGATTTATATATGGAAAGTTGTTGTTCGGGTTCTGGGAAAAGTTCGGTTTTTTCCGTTATTGTACCGGGAAGCTTCCGGAGGATTCCGGAGGGGTCTAGCAGAGTAGGAGTAGTACACTGTAGGAATACGCAAGATCGTTTTCCTCTCGTCCCTGGCGGCTGGAACCCTAGCTGCCGCCAGGGGGAGGCCGATCTTCCAACGCCACTCTTCGGCGGCTCCCCTCCACCGGCGACCTCGATCGTCGGTGGTGAGGGGAGTCGCCGGATCCACGCGTGTGGATCATTTTTTACTCTCTCGTAGTCTAGGTTTTTAGGTTGTCATCGTATTTGCTTCGGCGGCGACGATGACAACGCTGGATAAAGATTCTTCGGATCCTTCCCTGATGAGGCCATCGGTCCTATGGTTGGGGATGGATTTGGAAACCAGTCTGTTCAAGCAAGGATGGCATGGCGGCGGCGGCATCCTCGTGGTGGACCTGTGTCCTCGGGCTCCGCCGTTGCGACGGCGTTTGCTCCAGCGTCGGCGCGGAGCTTGGGAGGTAGTCCAGGAGCGGATGCAGATTGTGGTTTGCATCGACGACATCTGGAAGACGGAGCATGTGCTGGACTCGTGGTTGGTGGATGGCAGATATGGTTTCCTCCTCCGGCGTTTTAGTCGTGGTGGGTTGCCAGATCTGGAGTTCGATGGTGTGTCCGGGGTGTTGCCCCGGTCTGATTCGTTCAACGGTAAGGTTTTCACTTTTGGTGAGCCACCTTGGAGGTCCGTAAAGCTGCATATCAGCAATGGAGCCGCGTCGAGCTCAGGTCGGGAGGTGATTCGTCATTCTTTTCTTTGGCGGCTGCTGTGGTGGTGCCGGAGGCAGGTGACGGACGTTGGTGTCAAGCTCAGAGATGTTCTGTTATCTTTTCAGTTTTGTCATGTCGGTCTTTACGTGACTTGTACTTTGTTCTTTATGATATGAATGAGACACGTGTTATCATGCAAAAAAAAAAGATTCCAGAGGGGTCCGGAGGTCCGGAAAATGTTCCACCACGTCCAATACAGCAGCATGGGCTGTAAGGGGGCGCCCTAGCCTTAATGGGCCAGGGGCACCAGCCCCCCCCAAGGCCCATGCGCATGGGAGAGGGGAAACCCTAAAGGGAAGGGCCTCCACTTGACTTGGGAGGCACTCCTCCCCCCCTTGGCCGTCGCCCCCAACCCTAGAAGGGATCTAGGGGGGCCGGCCCCCCTCTCTCCCCACCTATAAATAGTGGAGGGGTGGGAGGCAGCCGCACCCAAGTTCTGGCGCAGCCCTCCCCCTCTCCCAAGTCCTCCTCCTCTCCCGCGGTGCTTGACGAAGCCTTGCAGGATTGCCACGCTCCTCCACCACCACCACGCCGTCGTGCTGCTGCTGGACGGAGTCTTCCCCAACCTCTCCCTCTCTCCTTGCTGGATCAAGGCATGGGAGACGTCACCGGGCTGCATGTGTGTTGAGCGCGGAGGTGCCGTCCGTTCGGCACTAGGATCTTCGGTGATTTGGATCACGACGAGTACGACTCCCTCAACCCCGTTCTCTTGAACGCTTCCGCTTAGCGATCTGCAAGGGTATGTAGATGCACTCTTCTTCCCCTTGTTGCTAGATTACTCCATAGATTGATCTTGGTGATGCGTAGAAATTTTTTGATTTCTACTACGTTCCCCAACAGCTGGCGGGTCCTGATGTCCGACGACAAGGCGTTCAGGTACGTGCACTCCGGCCTGCCTGCGGACGGTGAGGACGTGCCGAATCATGTTGTTGGAGACGGTGAAGGACGTGCACGGAGGTTGATCACGGCGTTGCGGACGGCGACGGCGTCCGCGTAGGCCACGTCACCGCGACGACCTGCATGGAGGCCAGATCGCGTACGGCGGCGACTCCAACAGCGTCCACGGTGGCCAGATCCCAGGTGAGGACGGGGAGAAAACTGAGATGGTCGGCGATCGGCGGGGAAGGGCGGCGATCGGCCGGACGGGGCGACGTTGGAATGAGCCGCATGATCGTGGCTAGGTCATGGATATTTTTTTCCGCGCGAGGGGTGCGGGGTAGATGCAAGTCGGCCGTATCGGCTCGAGCCGTGCGCTCGGCTCTACGTGTATGTGCACGCCGCATACGGCGCGGGATACATTAAGCATCGCATGTCCAAAATGCCCATATACGTTAAGCGGGCAAACTTTGAGATTACAAAGAAAGGCCAGAATCATCAAACTACAAGTCTTTCAATTTATGTACACATGTTTGAGCATTTGTCATGGAACCGCTCTGATTTTATCTTCAGTCTGCTCCTGTATTGGCATTCTGATTTTAGATACGGTAAAGAGCATGTGTTGCTTGATTATTTCTGTAAATCAGAAGTGTAGTGTTCAGATAAACCTAGTTACAAGGAAAGGTGTTGAAACAAACAAGTTTTCGTAAATCTGGTGAAGACGGACTTGGGCTGGACCTGGCATTGACGGCCGTAGTTCGGGGCGAAGAGCTCTGTCTCCTTGCCAGCTGCCGCAGGCCGCTGCTGGCGCTGGCGCTGCGCCGCCTTCTTCTGCTGCTACTTGCTGAGCGTGATGGGGGCGGGGTGGGTGGAGTTTCAGGCGAAAACGTTGTGGCGGCGGTCGTCGATCTGGGGCGTGGCGGCGGCGGACGAGGGGGCCGCTAGCGCACGCGGCGACCACGACGGTGGACGAGGGTTTCCTTGTGTGATGCGTGGTATCCTATTCGAGCCGAGCCGAGCGAGCTAGCCGTAGCGGTGGAGAGGAGCGCTCGCTCTACCAGGCGGCCGTCAGATGTTGTGCCTGTACACGTGTCACCCACCGGGGTCGGGTATGCACACGATTTGATTTGCAGCCGGTCTGCACAGAATTTTATTTCGGTTCACGGGAGCGTCCGCTGGGGAGAGGAAGGGAGCGGGGGACTTGTGTGTTGGAGTCACTGGGACAGTGGGACTGGCTCATCTGCACGCACGGTGGATGACATGGGTGGCCCGCAGGCGAGTTCAGAATCTCAGCCGGGAGATAGCGGGCGGCGGGTAAAAATACAAGTTTGGAATCATTCATGACAAATGCAGGTTCGGCACTCAGGGTTCAACGTCAAGTTTGGAATCATTCATAAACAAGCTAGATCACCAACAAGTAGGATCAACAAGCATACATCTTTCCCCCCCAAAAAAGGAAAAACAAGCATACATCTTTTTTCAAGGATACATCAACTGTGACGCTATGGGTGGAGGGTGCGTTGATCGAGCCAGGGCTCGATGTCAAGAACATGCTTTCGAGGTGTTGGGTTTGGTTGTGACGCGGTCTTGGTGCTCTGTGTTCTTTTTCTCGAATACGCACAAGTGTGCGGATCATATCTTATAAAATTTTGGGGGGGGGGGGGGGGGGGGGGTATAGAACCCAAACCACCGTTGTGTTCTGCCTCTTTGCCACTTGTGGCTGGAGGACGTACAAGGTGAGTGGTGTGTCGTTGTAGTCGTGGTATGCTTGTTTTCATGCTTTGTATGCCGCTCGGCATCGTATCTGCCATCTTGGCACTTCTTCTATGAATCTATACACCAATGTATCCTTGAAAAAATCATGACAAAATGCATTGTTCATCATTCATCTGCAAATTCGTTCATTCAACACATCATTCATTCAACTAGTTCAACATCAATACGAAGACATCATTCATTCAACTAGTTCTACGTCAACATAAAAAAGGAATAGTTCAACTAGTTCTACGCCAACATAAAAAAAGGAATAGTTCAACAAGTTCAACCTCAAAAGAAAGTACTTGGTCATGATCAACATCAAATAGTTCAACGGGTTCAACACTCAAAGTTCAGCATCATTCAACAACTCATCACTTGTTTCACTTGTTACCAAGTACTCCATCATCCTTCGGTCTTTTCCCTGGTCCTCTTCTATGTAGGTCTAGCACCATCACCTCTTGATGAACTAGGTCCAGCAACTCTTGGAGCAGATCATGGTGCTCTAGCAGTAGCTCTTTGGAGCAGAAGATGATCTTGGGGGCCTTGGAGAAGGACCTCTTTGGAGCAAAAGAACTTGGAGGATGAGCTCTTGGAGAATTAGTTGTTGGGGCCTCTGTTGAAGAATATCTTGTAGCAGGAACACTTGGATTAGAAGCTCTTGGATAAGGAGCAGTTGTGGTCTTTTTAGAGAAGAGGCACTTGGATCGGGAGGGGTTCCAACAACTATTGTTGTAGATGAAGAAGCAGTGCCAGAGGAAGAGCATGGAGCACCTCGGGCAGATCTATTTATCCGAAACAAACCAAAAAAAAGGAAATTAATTATTGGCAACATATTGTCATTATAAAATGAAATGCAAGTGCAAGTCACCAGATGTTTATTTCTTCAAATCATAAGTCGAGGCTTAAGGATCGATGCAATCGGTGTATCTCCACAAATTAAACTTAACATCACATGTCACATCTTCCAAGCTACACAGAGAAAGATAAATTATGAAAAATAATAAACATGACGCCAATTCGTCATTTACAAACCCTAATTCCCAATTTCCCACATACAGAAACCCTAATCGATCAATGCAGATTGGCGGGGGAGAACTTACTCAACACCCCTAGACCGGAGGTAAAATGGTGGTTGTACTTTGGGCTGGCCTTCCAGAACTTGGCCATGGCCATTGTTGTCGCTCTCGATTTGAGGTCATACAGCGACGGGGAGTGCTCTGATGCGGCAGGGGGTCGCCACAGTCGATCCGGTCCTACTCCAACACGCCGCTAGGTCTCCGCTGTCGGGATCCACTATCTGTTCCGACACTTTGCCAAGCAGTCGGTACCGTCATCACTTTGTGTCGCATGAGCGAGAGTGGAAAGTGATGAGGAGGGTCAGAGAATCGGGGAAGGGGAAACGGTTGGGCTAGGCACCGCTAGGTGTTACCCCCACGGTCATTGTTAGTTTCATTGTCAAAATGCGCTCAATCGAGCTTTTAGTGCGTTATTGTTTGTTTTGTTGTCAAAACACACTCAGTCAAGCTTTTAGTGCATTCGGCAAAATAAAAAATAGTGAAACCGATGTTTTTTTCAAGCTATTACTCAAAACGTGATTTTCTTTTAGAAGTCGCCTGGGATTATGTTGGTGGCATCTTACTCACTAATTAGTACATACAGGTAAGTGTAAGATGAACTAAACACCGAGTTTGCACTTGTAAAAGAGACAAGACTTTCAACACTCGGGTGCCTCTACGCCCTCTATGAACAGTAAACTGAAAAAGAAAATGATAACAAAATAAAAAAAAATCTGAATCTTTGGAACATAAAACATGATCAAACATTCGATGTTGCAAAGTTTCAGCCTCAAATAACATTCAAGGAGCCCTCACCTAAAAAAACAAAATCAGTGTTCAAAGTTTATGTGCACTTTTGAACACTAATTTTGTTATTTTTGGTGAAGGCTCCTCGAGTGTTATTTGTGGCTGAAAATTTGCAAGAACGTCAAAAATTTGATCATCTTTGATCCCCAAAGTTTCAGATATTTTTTTTTGAATTTACTGTTCATAAGGGTGTAGGGGCACCCGGTAACTGTCACACCTTTCTCCTTGCAAAAGCTCTCGATCACTTAACCAAGGCACACTCCATTGTACTTGCATCAAGTATCAATACGATAGCACTTACTCCATCATTTTTATGTCTCAATGACTGTAGCATAGTAGGATAGTATACAACATTATTCCATCATTTTTATGTCTCAAAACGTAGGTCTTCGCACTAGGCAAAAATGAGCCATGAAGGAACCTACCTGGGTTGTTAAACAGTTTGAAACAATTCACAAGCAAAACCCCTTTTTAATACATGTATGGATAACTTTAGTTCTCACGTGAACCTAGCTCATATAGAAAATGCCACAAACCTCTCATTCTCTATGGTTTATGTGCCCCTATCAACTTTGGCACTCGACGGACCGTGGTACTGTACTATTAGAAAACAGGGCTTTGGTTGAGACCTGGGTAAGGGCATTAATCCCGGTCCACTCATGAACCGGGACAAAAGGGGGCATTAGTCCCGGTTCGTGAGGCCAGGGGGCCGGCCAGGCCTCGGGAGCCATTGGTCCCGGTTCTTCTGACCCCTTTGGACCCGGTTCCAGACACGAACCAGGACCAATGGGCCTCGCTCCTGGCCCACAACCTTTAGTCCCGATTGGTGGCTGGAACTAAGACCAAATGTGGTCCTTTAGTTCCGGTTTTAGCCACCAACCGAGACTAAAGAGAGCCTATATATACCCCCTGCCCGCGAGCAGAGCATTGCACTGCTCTGTTTTTTGGCCGGCCGTGGGAGAGCTTTGTAGTGCTCTAGCTCACCTCCTATGCAGATGAAGTGTTCGATGAAATGACCGAGCCACACTTAAGCTTTCTCCTCTCGAAGCTCCTTGTCCAAACTCCATTTTCCTCAAGATTTGTCTAGGTTTGGCGGCCCGTCCTGTCCCGTCCCGTCCTCACTGCTGTCGAGAGCTCGCGCCGATCTCGTCACCAGCACCACCGTGGTGAGCCTCTTGTTCTTATCTTCTTTCTAAAAGAAAAAAAATCTTACTTGTATGATTTAGATTGATACTTGTATAATTTTCTTACTTTTATTATTGTTTGTTATTATATAGTGCGATGGTTTTGGTATCCGCCCCCGTCGGCCCTCTTCCTGTCTATGATTCAGATGTGGTATATATTATCTTTTATAACTATTTGTTTCATTTAGTGTTTATGACAATTATGCCAACCAACATGACATAGATGTTTTATCTATGAGGTATGTGAACCGGAAATTCCAACCCACCCTCTTGTCTAGAGGTTAAATTTAGTTGAAAAAGAAAATGATTACTTGAAGAAAAAATTGAAAAGAATTGAGGAGGAGAAGATGGCATTGGAGTTGCATGTTGCGGATATCGTCGATGATCACAAGATCAAGATGGATAAAATGTGCTTGAAGATTAGAAAGATTAAAAAATATGTCATTCTGTAGGACCTTGAAGTATGTCTAGAGGGGGGGGGGGTGATTAGACTACTTGACCAAATAAAAGCTATGCCTTTTCCCAATTTTAGAGTTTGGCAGATTTTAGCTACTTTAGGACAAGTCAAGCAATCATCACACTATTCAAGCAAGCATGCAAAGAGTATATAGGCAGCGGAAATTAAAGCATGCAAAGAGTATATAGGCAGTGGAAATTAAAGCATGCAACTTGCAAGAAAGTAAGGGGAAGGGTTTGGAGGATTCAAACGCAATTGGAGACACAGATGTTTTTGGCTTGGTTCCGATAGGTGGTGCTATCGTACATCCACGTTGATGGAGACTTCAACCCACGAAGGGTAACGGCTGCGCGAGTCCACGGAGGGCTCCACCCATGAAGGGTCCACAAAGAAGCAACCTTGTCTATCCCACCATGGCCATCGCCCATGAAGGATTTGCCTCACTAGCGGTAGATCTTCACGAAGTAGGCGATCTCCTTGCCCTTACAAACTCCTTGGTTCAACTCCACAATCTTGTCGGAGGCTCCCAAGTGACACCTAGCCAATCTAGGAGACACCACTCTCCAAGAAGTAACAAATGGCGCGTTGATGATGAACTCCTTGCTCTTGTGCTTCAAATGATAGTCTCCCCAACACTCAACTCTCTCTCATAGGTTTTGGATCTAGTGGAAAGAGGATTTGAGTGGAAAGCAACTTGGGGAAGGCTAGAGATCAAGATTCATATGGTAGGAATGGAATATCTTGGCCTCAACACATGAGTAGGTGGTTCTCTCTCAGAAATGGTAAGTTGGAAGTGTAGGTTCATTCTGATGGCTCTCTCCACGAATGAAGAGGAGGTGGAGGGGTATATATAGCCTCCACACAAAATCTAACCGTTACACACAATTTACCAAACTCAGTGAGACCGATTCAACAGACTCGGTCAGACCGATTTAGTAAACCTAGTGACCGTTAGTGATTTTCGGTGGGACTGACATGCATCTCGGTGAGACCGATTCGGTTAGGGTTAGGGCATAACGTAATCTCGGTAAGACCGATTACACAAACTCGGTGAAACCGATTTTGGTAATAAGCTTTTCAGAGAGTTGGTCAGGTAAACTCGGTGGGACCGATTTGCTCTTTTCGGTGAGACCGAAATGTTACAAAAGGGAAACAGAGAGTTTACATTGCAATCTCGGTGGGACCGATCGCTCACTTCGGTTAGACCAAAACGTTACGAAGGGAAACAGAGAGATTACAATCCCATCTCGGTGAGACCGAGATCCCCATCGGTAAGACCGATTTGCTTAGGGTTTGTGGCAGTGTCTATGACTTTTGGAATCGGTGGCGCCGGATAGGAAGAATCGGTGTGACCGATTTTGGCTTTGGGTTTAGGTCATTTGTGGATGTGGGAAAGTAGCTGAGGGTTTTGGAGCATATCACAAAGCACATGAAGCAAGAGGCTCATTAAGCAACACCTCATCCCTCCTTGATAGTATTGGCTTTTCCTATAGACTCAATGTGATCTTGGATCACTAAAATATAAAATGAAGAGTCTTGAGCTTTTGAGCTTGAGCCAATCCTTTGTCCTTAGTATTTTGAGGGATCCACTTTCATCATCCATGCCATGCCATTCATGAGCTTTCCTGAAATAATAGTCTTGGAATAGCATTAGCTCAATGAGCTATATGTTGTTATGAATTACCAAAACCACCTAGGGATAGTTGCACTTTCAATCTCCCCCTTTTTGGTAATTGATGATAACATATAGATCAAAGCTTCGACAAATGATAATAAGAATAAAAACATCGTCGCTTTGAGAGGTATGTGATAAGCAAGAGCTCCCCCTAAATTTGTGCATAGTCTAAGATTTGCTTTGGACTGCAAATGCACAATGAATTAGGTACATGGGTTACTCTTCCATGTCACATACATCTTGGTGGAGCGCTCAAAATAATAAACATTGAATACATGCACTCATCACCAAGCAAAGTGAATGATCACATAAGATAGATAGGATAATATCATCAAACATGCATAAGTGTAGCTTATGATCAAACACATGATCATCAATGTCTCACAAGCATAGTATCTCAAATAATCAAAAGCAAACAAGTTTAAACCAACAAAGCAAGAGAGAACAAAAACAACAATCTCTCTCGAAGCCTATGATCTATACATTTTTCTCCCCCTTTGGCAACAAGTTACCAAAAAGTTCATAGAAAATGCATAGTGCTAGATCGACTCTCAGGCTTGATCTTCAGTTGGTGGTGTAGAGATGGCTCCTTGGACGAAGGCTTCATTTGATGTAGAGGGTGCTGGAGTAGATGCTGAAGCTGGTTGCACTAGAGCTGAAGGGGCAGTAGCTGGTGCTGAAGATGTTGCTCTAGTGTTTGTCACAGGCACTGCAACTGACCTCTGAGCTCTAGGCACTCTGGCAAAGACATTAGTGGTAGTCTTGCCCTTCCTCTCCTGCATGTCATCCTGCAGTTTCTCCATAATTGTCTGAATCTCAGTTACCTTAACATCAAGATCATGAAATTTGAGTTCCATGATTCTCTCCAGGCTCTCCTGATTCTTAGTGTGGGTGGCCAATCCCTTCTCAATCCTCAGAGATGATGCTATCAAGTAACCAAGCTGCTCCTGCTTGTTCTTCAAGAAATACTCGGATGCCTCCTCTTGAGTTGGCATCTTGGCAGCCTTCTCCTTCCTTGCCTTCTCCTTCTTCTCTTAAGCTTGAACTGATGATGGATCATCCTCATTCATGACAACCTCATTGTCTTCAAAGTCTGGATAGAGTGGAAAATGTTCCCTATCCAATATATATTTGCCAGTTCCCATCTTTGAGTTGATCAATTCCTGAATCTGAGGGGCATATCCACAACTCCTCTTCTGATCTGCTACAGTCCTCTTAATGGTTTCAACTATAAGGCTCATGACTTTGAATTTCTGTGGCACATCAAATAAATGCAACATATTGATTGCATGCCCTCTGATCATGTTGTGGTCACCAGACTTTGGCAATAGAGTGTGCCTTAGGATCTAATTGATAGTTGGCAGCCCTGACAACAGAAAATGGACTGATCCAAAAGAGAAAGTCTCTAGGGCTTTGTCTGGGATCTCCTTGTACATGTGTGCCATGGTATTGTGTCCCATTTTCTTCTTGGCATATACATCCAGGTCATCATCATTTTCCTTTTGGGCATTTATCAGTTTTGCCCACTCCTCAACAGTTGACTGGTACCTTGTACCTTCAGACATCCAAACAATTTTTCCATCTGGGTAAAAATGTGCTGTGGAGTAGAATTGCATGATAAGTTTATCATTCTAGTTGGTGAGCTTTTGCCCAACAAAATATGTAACTCCACAAGCAACAAAGCTGTCTTGCACTCCAGGATAGTGCTCTTCATTCTCCTTCATGTAGGTCCAGTCGACCCACCTCATATCACAAACTATGGGCTTCTTATCCAACAAGATTGTCTCATAGAAGTCCTGCTGTTCCTTTGTATGGAACCTGTAATCAACAGCAGTTCTTCTCCTTGTGGCATATGGATTTGTCATCCTCCATAGCCTCAACCCTGAGTCTTTTCTGATGTTCATGTCCTCAGCCACAGGATAGGCATCATTGTGGTCTGGTATCTTAGGCTTGAGCTTCCTCAGAACTTGTCCTTCTTCATCTTCTTCCTCAGCAACCTCAGGCACTGGGGCCTTGTTCTTCTCAGAAGCTGGAATACTCCTGGTATTCCTCTTTGGTGCAGACTTGGCCTAGGGGGCAGCTTTGGGTGCCTCCTTGGGCTTAGATGTTGCAGCCCCTGATCTAATAGCATCACCCATAAGTTTTGGTGCCTTTGGTGCTGGTGCAGCAAGATCTTCTTCTTCCATCATGGAAGGTTGACCAACAACTCTAGCAATGGTCTTCTTGACCCTTTCCTTCCTCTTCTTGCCTTCAGCAGCTGGCTCTTTGGGATCAGGCTTTTCAGGCAGTTGAGTTGATGCTCTAGCTTTGGACATAGGTTGTCTTCCTGCGGGTCTTTTGATCTTCATGCCTGGCTTTGTATCCTTTGCTGAGCCATATTCCTTCTTGAGAACCACTTTCTTGGAAGTAGCCTCATCTTCTTCACCTTTGTAGTCCTCATCTTCTGAGTCTGAGGTTCTCTTTCTCCTTTGCCTGGTAGCAGCCTTAGGCAGGTTGATAGGAGTGCTTCTGCTTCCTTCATCTGAAGTGCTGGAGGGACTAGTGCCCTCACTCATGTCAATCTGCTCTTCTGACCTGTTCTGGCTGTCACTCTGGTCTGACATGCTGCAAAAACTGACTGCTGACCCTGTGAAGAGTTATAGATGAGATAGAGTGGATGATCATCACAAAATGCAGAGATTTTTGCAAAAGAATGATTCAAAAATTCAGTTTTAATTTTCCACAGAAAGCATTTCGGATCAACCGATTTTCAAACTCGGTGATACCGAAGCAGTTTTGGAACCTAAACTGATGAACTCGGTTGGACCGAGTCACAGTTCGGTGGCACCGAGACTGCTAGGGTTTCACAGAATCCTAAAATCGGTCGCACCGATTAGTAATTCTCGGTCAGACCGAGAGTCACTAGTGCAATGGCATATGCCAAATTGGTGAGACCGAGTTTTTCAACTCGATCGGTCCGAGATGGTTTCGGCGGAAACCTAACCCTACAAATTTGAATCTAATCTACTCTACGGACTACTTTGGCTGGATAGGATTGTTTCAATCATGGCAAGATTCAATAAGAGTACAATGTGCTAGGAATCAGATGTGGATAGCACAAAGATCGAGTCCATACCCTAGCTTGGCGATGAACTCGCTACAGCGGCAACGGCGGGGTTGAATTCCGTTGACGGCAGTGGAGACCAGCGACAGGTGGCGGCTGGCGACGAGGAGACGATCCGGAGACCTTCGATGGCAGAATGAGCTATTGCACGGGCGAAAGGGTTCGGAGAAATTTCCAAAATTTTGCCCGTGACTATATATAGCCCGACCCTGTGAGTGTGACCGAGTGGAACAACTCGGTGGCACCGAGATGCATAACTGTGTACAGTTACAGCAAATCGGTGTGACCGAAAAGTTCAAATCGGTTGCACCGAGATTGAAAACTCAGATCAACTTAATGATCTCGGTAGGACGAAATGGAGGAATCGGTTAGACCGAGAGTCACAAAGAGGTTTTGGAAGTTTAAGTCTATGACGAATCGGGGACTCCGAGTGCTCCTCACACAGAGTGGTTCGAATCTGACTTGATCAAATTTCGTGATGTAGCATGAATAGAGTTTGAGACGAGAAAAGCATAGATAGCTAGAGAAAGTTCTTAGGCATTCTTGTCCATCCACTTGGCAAAAAAAGAACCCAAACAATCAAAACAACAAGTGGATGTCCTTGAATGAGTAAAATATGCACCAACATGCTCACACAATAAAATGGCAAATGAAATATGTGGCAAAGCATGCACAACCAATTCTAGCATCTATCAAACAATTGGCGATGACTAGGCCATCTATATATGAGTATATTGACTTAGGAGTCAAATGAGAACATTTGATCATAGGTCATACTCATCGTTTAAGCTCAAGTGGGGTTACCACTTTTACATAATGCATTGATGTGTTCACACCATTAGAGTTGCTTTGACTCAATTCTTAGAGTTAAGCTCCCCCTAGATGTGAGATCCCCCTTAGAGGGATGAACTAACCTTGGGTTTTATCGATGATGACTTCATGTAGGTGTTGAAGATGTGGATGCTCAATGTTGATGTAGATCATTTGGAGCAATCCCTTGGAGTGAGTTCCACTTCCAACTTACCTACATGGGTTAGTCCCACAAGGAACAAACAAGAATATCCATAGACATAGAGTGATGCACACACAAGATGATGTCCATGAAAACATTAGGTTACCTTGTCCCTTGCCTTACCAACATGAGGGTTTGTGACTCCTTGAACTAGTGCAATATGTGGAAGTTGATTGCACTTGTTCTTGGCATAATGATATGAGTGAAGAATGTTGGCGGAGTCACCCTCAAGAACTCTCTAGTTCTTCTTCTTCGGGATCCACATCATCTTGATGGGAATCCTTGGAGTTGTAGTTGTACTTTATGAAGTAGAACTTGACGTAGTCTTGGGAACCCACTTGAATGAGGCTTTAGGTGCTTCTTCAAATGCATCAGTCTCTTCTTGAAGCTTGTCCTTGCCTTTGTTCTTGTGGTCTTGTGGTGGAAGATCATCTTGAGCTTGTGTTCCCTTGAAGGAAGTAGGATCATACTTCTCTTGTTGAGGAACAAACTTCGTCTTGGGGTATTGATCTTCTTCCCACTCAACTCCATTGGCATTGAACTTTCGTTCAAAACCAACACCTTGATTCTTCCGGTGTCTTCCTTGCTTACGTACAATTTCCTCGAATTGCTTACTCCCAGCAAGGCTCTTGTAAACACCTTTCTCTATAATTCCCTTCAATAAGCTATTTTCTTGCTCAAGTGTAACTTGGCTAAGAGAATCATTAGTGGAATCAAGAGAACTACTAGAAGCAACAATATTGGATTTGACATGATTATTGTTACTACTAGAGGAAGTATCTTTCTTGTACTTGTTACTAGACTTGACTTGAGGCATGTAAGTAGATAAGAGTAAACGCTTGGCAATGTAAGAAGAACTTTTATTATGGAGATCATCATTGATTGCTTTTAAGAACTCATGCTCTTGCTCAAGATTGAGCTTTTCAAAGCGTAACTTCCCATGAGCCCTTAAAAGTTCTCGATGATCTTCGAAGATAGTTTCATGAGCCAACTTAAGAGTGTTTAGTTCTTTAGTTAGAAGCTCAATTTTCTCCTTATCATTGTCATTCGTTTGATTAGCATGATTAATTGACGTTTCATCATAGTATTCATTACTAGAGTTGTCAACAAGTAAATCATCATCCACAAGCAAGTCATCTTCATCACTATTGAAATCAACATACTCAGGATGTGTTACCTTTGGACCTTTGGCCATGAAGAATCTTCCAATTCCTTCATTTGGTGAATCAAATATGTCGTAGGAGTTGGTTGACACAAGTGCTAGACCGGCAACACCTTCATCTTGAGTATATTCGGAGTCGGAGTGATAGCTTCTCTCGGAGTGATTGTCGGAGTCGGAGCCGGATACCCATTCACCAACATGAGCTTGATGTCTTTGTTTTGTGTAGCTCCTTGATGACTTGTCCTTCCTTTCCAAATCCTTGCTTCTCCCTGAGGGTCTTCGTTCATAACGATCATCTCTACTCCTCCTCTCTCTTGGTGGTGATTCTTCTCTTTTGCTTCTTCTTTTTGGAGAATCTTCTCTTCTTTTGTAGGGTGCCGTACACTCATTGGAGCAGTGTCCAGGCCTCCCACAATTGTAGCAATTGCGCTCTCAACTAGAAGATCTTTTGTCATGATAAGACCTTGACTTGGAGCTTCTTTCTTTGCTTCTACTTTTGTAGAATTTGTTGAAGTTCTTCACCATTAAGCTCAATTCTTCATTGAAGGTTTGTTTCTCACATGATGATGTGGGGTTTTCACTTGAGGCTTTGTAAGCACCACTTGACTTGTTGTGATGTTCCTCCTTATCCTTGAGTGACATCTCATGAGCAACAATTCTTCCAATGACTTCCGTTGGCTTGAGATCTTTGTAGTTTGGCATCATTTGAATCAATGTGCACACGGTATCATACTTTCCATCCAATGCTCTTAGGATCTTCTTGATGATGAATCTGTCGGTCATCTCTTCACTCCCTAAGCCGGCAATCTCATTTGTGATAAGTGCAAGCCTAGAGTACATTTCGGCGACACCTTCACCATCCTTCATTTTGAACTTGTCAAGCTGACTTTGGAGCACATCCAACTTGGATTCCTTGACGGATTCGGTACCTTCATGCATATCAATCAAAGTATCCCAAATTTCCTCCGCATTCTCAAGACGGCTGATCTTGTTGAATTCTTCGGGGCACAATCCGTTGAAGATGATATCACAAACTTGAGCGTTGTATTGCAGCATCTTCAATTCTTCCGCATTCGCTTCACGGTTCGGTTCTCTCCCATCAAAGAATTCACCTTGCAAGCCAATACAAATAATTTCCCAAACGGCGGGGTTATGTCCGAGAATATGCATTTTTATCTTATGCTTCCAACTAGCAAAATTAGTACCATCAAAGTAAGGACCTCTACGGTGATAATTTCCCTCGCTAGACGCCATACTCTCCTAGGTTGTGAAACCAAGGCTATGACCACCAAAATCTTTGGAAATCAAAGCAAATGGAGACCAAAGCTCTGATACCACTTGTAGGACCTTGAAGTATGTCTAGAGGGGGGTGATTAGACTACTTGACCAAATAAAAGCTATGTCTTTTCCCAATTTTAGTGTTTAGTAGATTTTAGCTACTTTAGGACAAGTCAAGCAATCATCACACTATTCAAGCAAGCATGCAAAGAGTATATAGGCAGCGGAAATTAAAGCATGCAACTTACAAGAAAGTACAGGGAAGGGTTTGGAGGATTCAAACGCAATTGGAGACACGGATGTTTTTTGGCGTGGTTCTGATAGGTGGTGCTATCGTACATCCACGTTGATGGAGACTTCAACCCATGAAGGGTAATGGCTGCGCGAGTCCACGGAGGGCTCCACCCACGAAGAGTCCACGAAGAAGCAACCTTGTCTATCGCACCATGGCCGTCGCCCATGAAGGACTTGCCTCACTAGCGGTAGATCTTCACGAAGTAGGCGATCTCCTTGCCCTTACAAACTCCTTGGTTCAACTCCACAATCTTGTCGGAGGCTCCCAAGTGACACCTAGCCAATCTAGGAGACACCACTCTCCAAGAAGTAACAAATGGTGCGTTGATGATGAACTCCTTGCTCTTGTGCTTCAAATGATAGTCTCCCCAACACTCAACTCTCTCTCATAGGTTTTGGATCTGGTGGAAAGAGGATTTGAGTGGAAAGCAACTTGGGGAAGGCTAGAGATCAAGATTCATATGGTAGGAATGGAATATCTTGGCCTCAACACATGAGTAGGTGGTTCTCTCTCAGAAATGGTAAGTTGGAAGTGTAGGTTCGTTCTGATGGCTCTCTCGACAAATGAAGAGGAGGTGGAGGGGTATATATAGCCTCCACACAAAATCTAACCGTTACACACAATTTACGAAACTCAGTGAGACCGATTCAACAGACTCGGTCAGACCGATTTAGTAAACCTAGTGACCGTTAGTGATTTTCGGTGGGACTGACATGCATCTCGGTGAGACCGATTCAGTTAGGGTTAGGGCATAACGTAATCTCGGTAAGACCGATTACACAAACTCGGTGAAACCGATTTTGGTAATAAGCTTTTCAGAGAGTTGGTCAGGTAAACTCGGTGGGACCGATTTGCTCTTTTCAGTGAGACCAAAATGTTACAAAAGGGACACAGAGAGTTTACATTGCAATCTCGGTGGGACCGATCGCTCACTTCGGTTAGACCGAAACGTTACTAAGGGAATTAGAGAGGTTACAATCCCATCTTGGTGAGACCGAGATCCCTATCGGTAAGACTGATTTGCTTAGGGTTTGTGGCAATGTCTATGACTTTTGGAATCGGTGGCCCCGGATAGGAAGAATCGGTGTGACCGATTTTGGCTTTGGGTTTAGGTCATTTGTGGATGTGGGAAAGTAGCTGAGGGTTTTGGAGCATATCACAAAGCACATGAAGCAAGAGGCTCATTAAGCAACACCTCATCCCTCCTTGATAGTATTGGCTTTTCCTATAGACTCAATGTGATCTTGGATCACTAAAATATAAAATGAAGAGTCTTGAGCTTTTGAGCTTGAGCCAATCCTTTGTCCTTAGTATTTTGAGGGATCCACTTTCATCATCCATGCCATGCCATTCATTGAGCTTTCCTGAAATAATAGTCTTGGAATAGCATTAGCTCAATGAGCTATATGTTGTTATGAATTACCAAAACCACCTAGGGATAGTTGCACTTTCACATTCATACTGAGGCTTGGTATCATTATGCCCTTGGATCAATTGTTATCTTAGTTGTGATTGTGGTCGCATTTGTTGTTGCATTGAAATGTTTTACATAGTTTCAATGTATGGTTTAATTAGATGCTCTAGAGAGCTATATGTTGTTCAATGAGAACTATGTATGAACTTTATGCATTTATTTTTTCAGTAATAACATTTGATCACTACTATACTTTGGTTTTAATGTGATGATGAACTTCTATTAATTTGGTCATTTCTCTATTCATGATGTTCCGTAATGGTTTTTGCCACACTTAATTATATATAATGCACGCAAATGAACTGGCAATGGATGTACGGTGAAAGACGCACCTCCGAGTACATTAAGGGCGAGCATAATTTTCTCAAAGTGGCTGAGGCAAACAAGCAGAATGGTTTCATGTGTTGTCCATGCCCTATCTGCGGGAATACGAAGTCTTACTATGACGCGAAAACCCTTCACATCCACCTGCTTGAGAAGGATTTCATGCCACACTATAATGTTTGGACAAGGCACGAAGAAAGAGGGGTTATGATGGAAGACAATGAAGAAGAAGAGGATGATGACAAGTATGTGCCCCCTGAATACGGTGATGCTGCAACGGGGGAAGCTGAAGATCAAGAGGAACCAGATGATGTGCCCGATGATCATCTTCGTCGGGTCATTGTTGATGCAAAGAGACAATGCGAAAGTGAAAAGGAGAAGTTGAAGTTCGATCGCATGTTAGAGGATCACAAAAAAGGGTTATACCCTAATTGCAAAGATGGCAACACAAAGCTCGGTACCACACTGGAAATGCTGCAATGGAAGGCAGACAATGGTGTATCTGACAACGGATTTGAGAAGCTACTGAAAATATTGAAGAAGAAGCTTCCAAAGGATAACGAATTGCCCGACAGTACGTACGGAACAAAGAAGGTTCTATGCCCTCTAGGATTGGAGGTGAAGAAGATACATGCATGCCCAAATGACTGCATCCTCTACCGTGGTGCATACGAGGATTTGAACGCATGCCCAGTATGTGGTGCATTGCGGTATAAGATCGGACGAGATGACCCTGGTGATGTTGACGGCGAGCGCCCCTGGAAAAGGGTTCCTGCCAAGGTGATGTAGTATGCTCCTATAATAATACCACGGTTGAAACGTCTGTTCAGAAACAAAGAGCATGCCAAGTTGATGCGATGGCACAAAGAGGACTATAAGAAAGACGGGAAGTTGAGAGCACCCGCTGACGGGTCACAATGGAGAAAAATCGAGAGAAAGTGGGGGGACTTTGCAGGTGACACAAGGAACATATGGTTTGGTTTAAGCATGGAAGACATTAATCCTTTTGGGGAGCAGAGCAGCAATCATAGCACCTGGCCCGTGACTCTATGTATATATAACCTTCCTCCTTGGTTGTGCATGAAGCGGAAGTTCTGATGCGGAGCATCGTTCCATCATCCCGATGGACTCTACACCAACACATTAAGCCCCACGTGGACCCATGACAAGAGCTAGAGCGCGTGCAATGGAAACCGAGGTGAACTCCTTCCTAGTTGACATGCATATGGATACAAGTGGAACTTGGTTGCTACCTCACCAAAATACTCGTATGAAGAGGAGCCCTTCCAAGCAGCTGAGGAACACCCCCAGGTCCAAGGAGAAGTGACCCAAGTCACCAAGGATGAAGAACAAGATGAACAATAGCTGGACAGGAAGTCCCAGGCGACGCCGTGCGCACGGGCCCCCGAGACCCCGTGCCCATGGACTACACAGGGAGCTACGGCTGTAGCACCCCATGCACACTGGCGTGTACCATGTGCACGGGCCCAACTTACCCCGTGCGCATGGGCCTCCCAGGATGGCCTGCTGAGATTTCCCCTTTGCCCTCCTCTCCATCTCCTTCGACCCCAAAGCTATATAAGTCGTAGCTAGGACCATGTTTAGGGTTAGCAAAGACATATATGAGAAGTTGAGAGCTTTGCTCCTTCTACCACCTCCATTGGAGATCAGGGCCTCTTTGGAGGAGATCCACTTGTGGATACCAAGACCTCCATCTTGGAGAAGACTGCATCAAGACCTCATCTCCTAGGAGTGGGAAGAACTTATACATTGTATCTTTCCTTTGATTGTGTTTGTGAACTTGTAGATCTTGTGTTGCTATTCTAGTGGATGTGTAATTGGGTATTGTTGGAGTGATTTCCTCTTTGTGTTTCTTGGTGTTCATCCTTTTTCCCCCTCCAAGTTTAAAAAGATCCATCTTAGGGTTCTACCCTACAACATCTTTGTATCATGAGCAAGGTTGATTCACATCTTGGAGTCCCTACCTTCCACTTTCTAGCTTGATTTTGTTGTTTTTCGTCCTAAGCCGAAAATCCCCACCAAAAATAGCCCCAATTTTTTTGGGGAAATTTGTTTGATCTTGTGAGATTTGGTTGATTTGATCCAGAACACTAGTAGAAAAAGGGTCAAATGTGAAGCACATTAGTGCCGGTTTGATTTTGAGCCGGCACTATTGTGTCCATTGGTGCCGGTTCCAACGGCTAGCCGGCCGCTCTCATTAGCACCGGTTCGTGGTGAACCTTTAGCACCGGTTCGTGCCACAAACCGGTACTAAAGAGAGTGGTGGCAGGATGTTGTCAGTCTGGGGCCCCTCCAGGACCTTTAGTACCGGTTTGTGGCACGAACCCGTACTAAAGGTCATCCTACATAAACCCTTCGTCCACCCGAGCTCGCTCTATTCTTCCCCTTTCCCCTCTCCTCCTCTGTTCTTCCCCTCTCTTCCTCGAGCTCATCACACATTTTGCCCAAAATTTGTCAAGATTTGAAGGCCCCCATCCATTCAAATGATCACAAAGGCTAGCAACTTTGTCCTTTCATCTCTCATTGCTAGATTAGCTCTTGCAATGCTTTGTATAGTGATTAATTTGTGAGTTTAGTAATTTGGGAGGAATTATCTATGCTAGTATTTGATTTATATGCAATTTGAGGTCAAAAATAACACTTAGTTTGCATATGTAGGTGTGGTTTACTTAGTGCCTTCTAAATCTCCGTCGTAACCACCGTCGATCGCCCGCACCGTCCCGTCGTTGGCACCACCTTGTGGTGAGGCTCTTATTCATGAATGTTTTACATTACCAAATTGATGTTTGTGTGATTTGGATATATAGTTACTCGTATAATTATCTTACCCATACATTGTTTGTTATAAATAGTGCCATGGTTTTGATATCCGTCCCCGTTGGCCCTCGTCCTTGTTATGATTCGGATGTGGTATATTCTCTTTTAAAACTAGTTGTTGCATTTCGTGTTTATGACAAATTATGCCCGTCAAGTTGACATAGATATTTTTATCTAGGAGGTATGTGAACCGGAAATTCCAACCAACCCTATTGTCGAGAGGTTAAATTTAGTTGAAAGAGAAAACGAGTATTTGAAAGAAAAATTGTAAATAATTGAGGGGGAGAAGATGGAATTGGAGTTGCATGTTGCCGATGTCGTCGATGATCACAAGATCAAGATGGAGAAAATGCGCTTGAAGATTAGAAAGATTAGAAAATATGCCATTGATAGTGTGGCTTGGTATCATTATGTTGTTGGATCAATTGTTAACTTAGTTGCGATCTTGATCGCATTTGTTGTTGCATTTAAATTCTTTAGCTAGAGAGTTATTTGTATGTTGCATTTAATTAAGTGTTGTATATGAACTTTATGTATGAACTTGTATTAATTTGGTCTATTCGGTGTTGTGTAATGAAGATGAGCCGACAATGGATGTATGATGACCGATGCTCTCTTGAGTTCATTAATGGCGTGCATACTTTTCTGCTTGCCGCTGAGGCAAACAAGCGGGCGGATGGTTTTATGCCTTGTCCATGTGCTGGCTGTAAGAATGGTCACAATTACTCCACGTCAAGAACCATTCACGTCCACCTATTTGAGTCCGGTTTCATGCCCCACTATAATGTTTGGACCAAGCACGGAGAAAGAGGGGTTATGATGTAAGACAATGAAGAAGAAGAGGACGACGACAACTACCCTGGCCACGGGTTCCCTGAATACGATGATACAACAATGGGGGAAGAAGCTGAGCCGGCAATGCGGGAAGAAGCTGAAGAAGAGGCATCAGATGAGCCCGTTGATGATCTAGGTCGGGCCATTGCCGATGCAAAGAGAAACTGCGCAAGTGATTTGGAGAAGAAGAAGTTGCAGCGCATGTTAGAGGATCACAAGAAATTGTTGTACACGAATTGCGAAGCTGACAAAAAAAGTTGGGCACCACACTGGAATTGCTGCAATGGAAGGCAGAGAATGGTGTATCTGACAAGGGATTTGGAAAGTTGCTGGTAATGATAAAGAATATGCTTCCAAAGGAAAACGAATTGCCCGAGAGTACGTATGAAGCAAAGAAGGTTGTCTACCCTCTAGGGTTAGAGGTGCAAAAGATACATGCATGCCCTAATGATTGCATCCTATACCGCGGTGAGTACGAGGATTTGAATGCTTGCCCGGTATAAGGTGCATTGCGTTATAAGATCAGTTGCGATGACCCTGGTGATGTCGAGGGCGAGCGCCCCAGGAAGAAGATTCCTGCCAAGGTGATATGGTATGCTCCTATAATACAACGGTTGAAACATTTGTTCCAAAACAAAGAGCATGCAAAGGCGATGCGGTGGCGCGGAGAAGACCGTAAGAAAGACGGAAAGTTGAGAGTACCCGCTGATGGATCGCAGTGGAGAAAAATCGAGAGAAAGTACTGGGAGGAGTTTGCAGGTGACCCAAGGAACGTATGGTTTGGTCTAAGCGCAGATGGCATTAATCCTTTTGGGGAGCAGAGTAGCAACCATAGCAACTGGCCTATGACTGTATGTTTGTATAACCTTCCTCCTTGGTTGTGCATGAAGCGGAAGTTCATTATGATGCCAGTGCTCATCCAAGGCCCTAAGCAACCCGGCAACGACATTGATGTGTACCTAAGGCCATTAGTTGAAGAACTATTACAGCTGTGGAATGGAACGGGTGTACGTGCGTGGGATGAGCACGGACAGGAAGAATTTGACCTAAAGGTGTTGCTGTTCGTGACCATCAATGATTGGCCTGCTCTCAGTAAACTTTCAGGACAAACAAATAAGGGATACCGCAGATGCACGCACTGTTTGGATGATACCGACAGTATATATTTGGATAGTTGTAGGAAGAATGTGTACCTGGGACATCGTCGATTTCTTCCGAGCAGGCATCCCGTAAGAAAGAAAGGCAAGAATTTCAAAGGTGAGGAGGATCACCGGACGAAGCCTCGCCACCGTACTGGTGCTGATGTACATGATATGGTCAAGGATTTGAAGGTAGTCTTTGGAAAGGGTCCTGGCGGACAACCTGTTCCGAAGGACGCTGACGGACGCGCACCCATGTGGAAGAAGAAATCTATATTTTGGGACCTGCCATATTGGAAAGACCTAGAGGTCCGCTCTACAATCATCGTGATGCATGTGATGAAGAATCCTTGCCTGACCCTACTTGGCTTCTTGGGCGTGTATGGGAAGACAAAAGATACATCAGAGGCACGGGAGGACCAGCAATGTATGCACAGAAAAGACGACATACATCAGGGTTAGGCCAGCTACGCTCTTACCAAAGAAGAGAAGGAAATCTTCTTTGAATGCCTGCTCAGTATGAAGGTACCGTCTGGCTTCTCGTCGAATATAAAGGGAATAATAAATATGGCAGAGAAAAAGTTCCAGAACCTAAAGTCTCATGACTGCCACGTGATTATGATGCAACTACTTCCGGTTGCATTGAGGGGGCTTCTACCGGAAAACATTCGATTAGCCATTGTGAAGCTATGTGCATTCCTCAATGCAATCTCTCAGAAGGTAATCGATCGACAAATCATACCAAGGTTACAGAATGATTTGGTGCAATGTCTTGTCAGTTTCGAGTTGGTGTTCCCACCATCCTTCTTCGACATCATGACGCACGTCCTAGTTCACCTTTGTGAAGAGATTAACGTTTTGGGTCCTGTATTTCTACACAATATGTTCCCCTTTGAGAGGTTCATGGGAGTCTTGAAGAAATATGTTCATAACCGTGCTAGGCCAGAAGGAAGCATCTGGAAGGGCCATGAAAATGAGGAGGTCATTGAGTTTTGTATTGACTTTATTCCTGACCTTAAGCCGATTGGTGTTCCTGAATCGCGGCATAAGGGCAGACTGGATGGAAAAGGCACGCTAGGAGGGGATCAAATAATATGTATAGACGGGCATTATCTCATTGAAGCACACTACACAGTTCTACAGAATTCTACCTTGGTGGCTCCGTATATGGAGGAACACAAGAATTTTCTACACTCCAAACACTCGGAGCAGTCTGACGACTGGATTACACGTGAACAAACGAGGACTTTCGCCGGTTGGTTGCAGAAACGTGCCATGCATGATGGCGATATTGAAGATGACATGTACTCGCTGTCCCAGTTACCATCTTCGAATATAATGACTTTCAAAGGGTACGAGATAAATGGGAATACATTTTACACGATCGCCCAAGATAAGAAGAGCACCAACCAAAACAGTGGTGTCCGCTTTGATGCAACAACCAACACGGGAAAGGAAAACTATTATGGTTACATAGAGGACATATGGGAACTTAACTATGGAGGTGGTTTGAAGGTCCCTTTGTTTCGGTGCAAATGGGTCAATATGACACGAGGTGGGGTAACAGAAGACCCGCAGTACTGAATGACAACAGTGGATCTCAACAATCTTGCATATGCAGACGAACCATTCGTCCTAGCCAATGATGTGGTGCAGTTTTTTTATGTGAAAGACATGTCTACCAGACCGAGAAAAAGAAAAGATAAGGAAACAAATGGATCATACGACGAGCCAAAGCTCCACATAGTTCTTTCAGGGAAAAGAAACATCATGGGAGTGGATGACAAGACAGACATGTCAGAAGATTATGAAAAGTTTGATGAAATTTCTCCATTCACAGTAAATATTGACCCGAGCATCCAGTTAAATGATGAAGATTTTCCATGGCTACGGCGCAAAGGGACACACGTGAAGAAAAACTTTCACACCCAAAGATCTGGGATGTGATCGGCTTCACTATCATCACTTTCTTGTGTGTTACACACCCATGAGGGAATCTCTGTAATAGTTAGGGTAGTTATGTGTTTTGGCATTTGAAACACGAAGAAATTTTATGTGCAAACAAATTCTTTCATGCATTTACTGATTTTTTCAGCTAAATGACCCTGAATAACTGAATATCAGGGTTTCAGACGAAAACTCATCTGTTACAAAGGCATTTCATTTTTTAAATAACCTAAGCATTACCAAATTGAATATAATGATAAAACACATTAATATTAAACATAAGAAAAAAGAATCATAGAAAAATCTATTTTCAAAGTTAAGTTATTCACAAACTAGTGATTCACACAAATTTCAAATAATTTAAAATTTAAACTATTCATATTTGAAAACTACCAGCACTAACAGAAAGTTTGTAATTTTTTGTACCTAAAGCAAAAATATTCACAAAGAAACTCTAAATACAACAAACAAACAACTCAAAAATAAATAAAACAATAAAAAAAGCCCGCCTACTGGGCCAGAGTGGCCTGCATACGACTAGAAACACAACGTGTTATTGGGCCAGGATGCAGGCCCGCAAAGGCCCAGTAGGCCCACAGGGCAGCAGAGAACAGGTAGGCCCAGTAGGCCTGCTTTGGAGAGGAGCTCGAGAGAGCTACCGCAGTGAGGCTTATAAACCAGTGCGGACGCCCCTCGGCTAGCGAGGTGGGACTAAACTTGCCGCACCGCAGCTGCGCCAGCGCACCCCCTTTAGTACCAGGTGGTGGCTCCAACCGGTACTAAAGAGGTGGTCTTTAGTATCGGTTGGTGCCACCACCCGGTACTAAAGGGGGTGCGCTTCCCGCCGCTTCGCCTGGCCAAAACAACCCTTTAGTACCGGTTGGTGGCTCCAACCGGTACTAAAGGTGCCTCCTATATAAGAAGCACTTACGAATTTTTCGTCAGTTTCGTTCTCCCTCTGCTTCTTCTCCTCTGCCCCGTCGCCACCGCCCCTCGTCACCGCCCCCGTCACCGTCCCTGTCACCATCGCCGCCCCGGCCGTCCCCGCCCCTTGTCGCTGCCCTCGTCACCGTCCCCGTTCCCATCGTCCCCGTCTCCGCGCCCCGCCCCGTCACCGCGCCCCGCCCCGTCGTCGCTGCCCCGTCCTGTCGTCCCCGCCCGTCCCATCCCCGCCCCCATCATCGCCCCCGTCGCTGGTGAGCTCATGGCCCGGCCGCCATGTCCACACACACACACATTAGTTTTTTAGTTATAAATTTTAGTTATAGAAATTTTTCTGTTTTTTAGTTATAGAAATGTTAGAAATTTTTCTGTTTTTTAGTTATAGAAATATTAGAAATGTTATAGAAATGTTAGTTATATAGAACTGTTATAATTTTTTCTGTCTCTTAGTTATAGAAATATTTATAGAAATGTTAGCAATTTTTTTGTTTTTTAGTTATAGAAATATTTATAGAAATGTTAGCAATTTTTCTATTTTTAGTTATAGAAATATTAGAAATGTTATAGAAATGTTAGTTATATATATAGAATTGTTAGAATTTGCATATAGAATTTTAGTTATCGCAATCCAATCATTTAAAAAATGTTACTTTTTGCGGGCATATAGTATTTGTTCTGGACGATATGCCCGACCCGCATCCTCGTCGTCGACCCGTTCGCGACGACGTCCGGCTGACCCATGTCCGGGACTAGGCTCCGCTGGGTTGGCACTGGGAGGTGCTACCTGGAGGGGCGTGCCGCTTGGTGAGGAACCCGGCCTCGGGTCCCGTCGTCGACCCTGATCTCCTTTGGTGGCGTTCGCGTGGGCCACATTTGGTGCAGAGGGAGCCAGCCCCGCCGGAGGTGGTGCATCGCCGTGTCAGGGAGGAGGACGAGCACATCCATCACTACATGGCTGCTATGGACGTCAGGTTCTCCAATACTTGGCAGGTTCTTTGGGCAGATGACCAGAGATATGATCATGTGATGGTTCGTTCTCTTTGGGTGTCCACCGCTCGCGCCTCAGGAACCGCGAGTGGCCTAGATTCTTCTGTAGTACTCGATCTTTATTAGGTACCTAGCCAGTGATGTATTCGAGATTATATATATTATTCGAGACGATGTATTTGAGATTATATATTAATTAAGATGATGCATATTATGTACTATATGATTCAGTTTTTCCTTATTGATTGCATCCATGCATTGTAATTTGAATACTAAATTGTTTTATATTACTTCTGTATTAGTTAAGTAAAAGCTATGGCGGACAATAGCGGCAGAGAGAGAGAGAGAGAAGAGGAATTGTTCGACATCATACACAGCCCTCGCAGGCTAGATGATCTGAATGAAGCAGATGACGGCTCCCAATATCTGAACAATACCAGAGAGGGTGATGATAAGATATTCAATCTCGACGACCGAGCTGATGAAGTGATGAACTATGATTATGATTATGATGACGCAGACAATGTTTATGATGACACAGACAATGCTGATCTTGAAATAACAAAGACTACCGACGAGGTATATTTATATAGGAAGGCATCTGGTGATCATCACATGTTTTTTTATTTGAATATATATTAACGAATCGATCTTTCTTCTTTCAGCCCTCCGGATCGAGCAAATTTGCTTCTACAGACAGCAGGACAAAGCGAGGCCCGGGCAAAAAGTTGAAGGAGGGTGTAAAGTACAACATCGACTCCATCAAAGCTAGTGGTGAACCCCTCATGCCTAAGAACATTGCGAACAAGTGGACTCGTCAGTGCGGAGTTCTTGTGAAGGACCAACTCCCGATCTCCATTCAAGAATGGAAAGAGCCAAAAACTAAATGTCCAGGTGTTACTTGGGTCAGCGACAGAGCAAAAAAAAAATCCTTTGGGAATCTCTGATGGAACATTTCACCCTACCAGATTATTTCACTGAGGCAGACGTGCAGAAAGTCAAGGATGCTGCTCTTAAGAAGATGGCAATTGCATTCAACACCCACAAGAAAACTGTATGGGCCAACTACCTTGCTGCAAAAAAGAAGACTCCAGAATTCATGGGAACACTGGAGAAGCAAAGAGAACATTGGGCCGATTTCGTGAAATTTAAGGAATCAGAATTATCTAAGGAACGGTCGAGAAAAAACAAGGCCAATGCCGTAAAAAAGATGCAGTTCCATAAGCTGAGTCCAGGTGGCTACGCGGTTGGAATGCCTAAGTGGGATAAGTCTGAGCAAGAGATGGAGGATGCAGGGATCACTCCGGTTACTAGGAGCTGGCCCCCAGGTGCAGAACTTGGTTCTATGCACATGGGGGGGGGGGCGTTGGACCCGAAGACAGGCCTGGTTTCGAAGAAGGCAAGTCTAAAAGGAGCCGAACAAAAGATACTTGACGCAATAGAAGATGCTCAAAAGGGGGTGTTCACGCCCAACAGAGAGAACGACAAGCTTATGCGCGCCCTAGAAAATCCTGAACACCCGGGAAGAACACGAGGCAAGGGCGTTATTCCCTGGTATGAGGGCTTTTCGAAATGGAACGACGACTACAGGACCCGTGCAAGAAAGAAGATGGAGAGGAGAAGAAGAGGAAGCTGGAGGAGGAGCAGAGGAAGCAGGACACAGAACGCCTTCAAGGCCTAGAAGCAAGGCACGCGGACTTGACACTCAAATTCCAGCAGCAGTAGCAGCAGATCGACTCACTTATCCAGGAAAGGGGGTCTCAGCAGCGGCAACAGCAAGCGGATGATCGTACAACATTGGATAGCACCGTCCCATCCATGCCGAGAAGCAGCGTTGGTTCCGCCCCGGGCGACACACTGCTGGATACATACCCTGTGGATGACATCAATGAGAACACTAAATGTGAGCTACACTTCAAAGTAAAGAACATATCCGTGAAGGCGGCGGATGCCATTGCTTATACAAATCCCCCCGGAGCAACCTACCATTGCGAAACGATTCCAGTCGGCTATGCTCGTGTCGTGGTTGATGAGGTGGTGGACCATTATTCAGGGCTACAGCTTGACATTCATGGAGGTGACGACGAGCGCACACTGGGAGAGGCCATACATCGTATCATCCTATGGAGAAAGGATTGCATCATCTTTCGAAGTCCACCGCCACCGCGTCTACCGACTCCTCCTTGAAGTCCGCCATCGAGTCAGTAGACTCTTGCTCCTCCAAGTCCACGAACGCGTGAGCCGACTCCTCCTTGAAGTCCGCCACCTCCTCCAAGTCCGCAAATGCGTGAGTAGACTCCCGCTTCAAGTCTGGCACAGCGTCAGGCCACTCCTCCTGTTTCAAGTCTGACACCGTGTCAGGCCACACCTCCTGCTTGAAGTCCGGCACAGCGTCAGGCCACTCCTCCTGCTCCAACTCACCCACATCAGCCGTCTCCGCTGTCTCAGCAATTGCAGAAGAGACATGCCTCAACTATGGTGCGTAGCGGTACGAGTTGAGGTAGTATAGGAAGTACAGGCGGATACAAGCAATATAAATATGGTCCAAGCTTCGCTCATCTTCCTCAGAGGCCTTACGACATGACCGAGGAGCAAAACGTAGCCATAGTGCGGGCCCAAGTGGACGCCCATTTTGGACCAAAACCGGCACCGCCGCCAAGGGAGAAAGTGCCTGAGGAAAAGATTGACCACTTCATTCGTATGGCTAGACCGCCAGCTCCCAAGCCTGTTGACTCAGACTATGAGCGCCAAATCAGGAAGGCACATGGAGCACGACTACAGAAGGAAGCAATCTCGAGCTCGAGCCAATAAGCAGCTGGCAAAAAATGCGGGAAAACCGTTCCCCAGCTGGGAGAACAGGCGGCGCAATCGACCCCCCTCCCCCCCGCTTGTTGTGCCAATAACACATGAGAGGAGTACGTGCGCCCAATATTATTGTGGGCAAACCGTTAACGTTCCCTAGCTGGGCGATGTGGTAATAACGGAGGAGCATATAATGCAGGATGAAATGCTCAAGATCACTATTGGACAACTCCTCGAAATCGAGCCCATGTCCCCGCTTAGAGAGGAGGAAATAAAATAGAAATATGTCCGGGGCAAACCTTTGGTCGAGCCAGACAAGGTTAAGAACCTCCCAACAAGAATGTATGAATTGCATCAATGGTACATGAACATTACCAAGATTTCCAATCGAGAGTCCCTCATGGTGAATGTCAAGGAGGAGCATTACTTCCATGAGAAAGCTCTGTCCATTGAGTATTCAGAACCATTTCAGTTATACAATCAAGACGCACTCGACAAATCTATCGTTAGTTGCTATTGTCTGTAAGTGATTTCTTTCTGTAATTTAAGTCTCAAGCTAGCTGTAGTGATCATTTTGATCAATCATTACATGTAACTATCCTCACTATATTCTTTTCTATGGTATTATATGCAGGATGAAGATGTATGAAATGAAAAAATCTGGACGCTATGGCATTGGGTTCATTGACCCAAATACCATTAGTGAGTACACATGGAATCTTCCAAGTTGTCGAGTAAGTTTAGAGGAAAGCATGCTAGAGTGCTTCAAGCGCCTCAATACCAATGAAGATATACTACTTCCTTACAACTTCCGGTGAGTCACACTGTCTTGTACTACAAATTCTGTTTTTGCTTACTAGCTAGCTAGATGTTAATAATTAAGTGTACAGGGTTTACGGTAGTTGATTAGTGTTATGCACATGCCCGCTTAATTAAGACATGCAAACGTGTGCGCATGCAGTTTCCACTGGATCTTGTTAGACATTAAAGTTGACGAAGGAAAAGTTGAAGTACTGGACTCACTACTTAAAGAAGAAAGTGACTACACCATTGTGAAGGGGATAGTCAACAGGTAATTTCAATCATTATTAACTATATTTCGGCCTATTTAGTTCGTCATTTCCTGATATGAACTATTTAGTAACCCCTTTATTAATTTTCTTTGCCGGCGGGCAGGGCTTGGGCAAAGTTCATCAAGGTGACTCTAGGCAAATGGGCAAAAAAGTTGTTTCGGTATCGACCAAAGGTAAATAATTAAGTAGTACTAGCTCGCTAGCTAGCTACCATCTCTTTAATTTTTGTTTCAATAACATTAATCAATTATCATGCTTGATTAATCATTATCTGATTCAATTCCATTCTCGTAAAGGCCCTGAAGCAGGCGTCGGGGAATGATGTGTGTGCATTCTACGTTTGCGAGAACATTCGCATGATGGCGTCCGAAAGGAGCAGATCTCAAAGACAGGATTGGGTACGTTTGTCAGAACACTATTCACACCATTATGGATATCTAGTCACACAACTAATACACATGCATATTGATCTCCTTCTTAATAGTTTAGAGAGGTGTGGGAGCAGCTCCTACCAATGGACCACATACTAGCACGTCAAGAGGAAATAGCGGGATTTTTGCTCGACCAGGTCATAGATCCCAAAGGAGAATACTATTACCCGCTACCGCCCCCATGAACCACACTTGTCATCGTGCTCCGAAGGCACCAAGGCAACATGTAGGAGAAATTGTATATATACACATGTGTATGTGTGAATAATTAATGGTGTTGGTTGTGAGACATTCGATGATATATATTTTTATATATATATGCGGTTCTACGTACGAGAAAATCTATTTATATATATGCATAACGTGTACAATTTGTAGTATCGTAAAATACCAGCAAACAAAAAAGAATTAAATGGAAAACACAAAATTAATGGAAAATAAAAAATAAAACCAAAACCACCCCAAACATTTAGTACCGGTTGGTGTTACCTGCTACATCTTGAGCTTGCGTTGGTTTTCCTTGAAGAGGAAAGGGTGATGCAACAATAGTAGCGTAAGTATTTCCCTCAGTTTTTGAGAACCAAGGTATCAATCCAGTAGGAGGCTCCTCAAAAGTCCCACGCACCTACACAAACAAACAAAGAACTCGCAACCAACGCAATAAAGGGGTTGTCAATCCCTTCACAGCCACTTGCGAAAGTGAGATCTGATAGAGATAGTATGATAAGATAAATATATTTTGGTATTTTATAATATAGATGCAAAAAGTAAAGATGCAAATAAAAGTAGATTGGAAGCAAATATGATAAGAGATAGACCCGGGGGCCATAGGTTTCACTAGAGGCTTCTCTCAAGATAGCTTAAGTATTGCGGTGGGTGAACAAATTACTGTCGAGCAATTGATAGAAAAGCAAATAATTATGAGATTATCTAGGCATGATCATGTATATAGGCATCACGTCCGCAACAAGTAGACTGACTCCTGCCTGCATCTACTACTATTACTCCACACATCGACCGACTCCTGCGTGCATCTAGAGTATTAAGTTCACAAAGAACAGAGTAACGCATTAAGCAAGATGACATGATGTAGAGGGATAAACTCATGCAATATGATATAAACCCCATCTTTTTATCCTCGATGGCAACAATACAATACGTGCCTTGAAACCCTTTCTATCACTGGGTAAGGACACTGCAAGATTGAACCCAAAGCTAAGCACTTCTCCCATGGCAAGAAAGATCAATCTAGTAGGCCAAACCAAACTGATAATTCGAAGAGACTTGCAAAGATAACTCAATCATACATAAAAGGATTCAGAGGAGATTCAAATATTTCTCATAGAGAAACTTGATCATAAATCAACAATTCATCGGATCTCGACAAACACACCGCAAAAAGAGATTACATCGAATAGATCTCCACAAGAGAGGGGGAGAACATTGTATTGAGATCCAAAAAGAGAGAAGAAGCCATCTAGCTAATAACTATGGACCCGAAGGTCTGTGGTAAACTACTCACAACTCATCGGAAGGGCTATGGTGTTGATGTAGAAGCCCTCCATGGTCGATTCCCCCTCCAACGGAGCACCGACGAAGGCTCCAAGATGGGATCTTGCGGATACAGAAGGTTACGACGGTGGAAATTGTGTTTCGGTTGCTCCCTAGATGTTTTCGGGGTACGTAGGCTTATATAGGAGGAAGAAGTACGCCGGTGGCCGCCCGAGGGGCCCACGAGACAGGGGGGCGTGCCCAGTAGGGGAGGGGGGGCACGCTACCCTCTTGTGGCCGCCTCGGCTGCTTCTTGACTTGCACTCCAAGTCCTCTGGATCACGTTCGTTCCAAAAATCACGCTCTCGAAGGTTTCATTCCGTTTGGACTCCATTTGATATTCCTTTTCTTTGAAATACTGAAATAGGCAAAAAAACAGCAATACGGGCTGGGCCTCCACTAGTAGGTTAGTCACAAAAATGATATAAATGTGTAAAATAAAGCCCATAAACATCCAAAAGGGGTAATATAATAGCTTGGAACAATAAAAAATTATAGATACGTTGGAGACGTATCAAGCATCCCCAAGCTTAATTCCTGCTCGTCCTCGAGTAGGTAAATGATAAAAACAGAATTTTTGATGTGAAATGCTACCTAGCATAATTCTCAATGTAATTTTCTTTATTGTGGCATGAATGTTCAGATCCAAATGATTCAAAATAAAAGTTCATATTAATAAAATAAATAATAACACTTCAAGCATACTAATGAAAGTAATCATGTGTTCTCAAAATAACATGGCAAAAGAAAGTTCATCCCTACAAAATCATATAGTTAGGCTATGCTTCATTTTCGTCACACAAAGATGTTCCCAACTTCTATACCCCCGATGACAAGCCAAGCTATTGTTTCATACTTAAATAATCTCAAACTTTTTCAACCTTCACGCAATACATGAGCGTGTGCCATGGATATAGCACTATGGGTGGAATAGAATATGATGATGGGGATTGTGTGGAGAAGACAAAAAAGGAGAAAGTCTCACATTGACGAGGATAATCAACGGGCTATGGAGATGCCCATCAATTGATGTCAACATGAGGAGTAGGGACTGCCATGCAACAGATGCACTAGGGCTATAAATGAATGCTCAACAAAAGGAAACTAGTGGGTGTGCATCCAACTTGCTTGCTCACGAAGAACTAGGGCATTTGAGGAAGCCCACCGTAGGAATATACAAGCCAAGTTCTATAATGAAAAATTCCCACTAGTATGAAAAAGACAACCTATGAGACTCACTATATGAAAAACATGGTGCTACTTTGAAGCACAGTATATGAGACTCACTACATGAAGAACAAGGTGCTATTTTGAAGCACAAGTGTGGAAAAAGAGATAGTAACATTGCCCTTTTTATTTATTTTCTTTTTCCTTTTTTCTTTCCTTTTTTTCTTGGGCCCCTCTTTTTTTCTTTTGGCCTTTCTTTTTTTTTCTTTTTTTCTTTTTGGGCAATGCTCTAATAATGATGATCATCACACTTTCATTGATTACAACATATGAATTATAACTCGAAACTAGAACAAGATATGACTCTATATGAATGCCTCCGGCGATGTACCGGGATGGTGCAATGAATCAAGAGTGACATGTATGAAAAATAAGGCATGGTGTCTTTGCCACAAATACGATGTCAACTACATGATCATGCAATGGCAATATGACCAAAGTAAAGTATGTCATGATGAAGATAAACGGAACGGTGGAAAGTTGCATGGCAATATATCTCGGAATGGCTATGGAAATGCCATAATAGGTAGGTATGGTGTCTGTTTTGAGGAAGATATAAGGAGGTTTATGTTTGATAGAGCGTATTGTATCACGGGGTTTGGATGCACCGGCGAAGTTTGGACCAACTCTCAAGGTGAGAAAGGGCAATGCACGGTACCGAAGAGGCTAGCAATGGTGGAAAGGTAAAAGTGCGTATAATCCATGGACTCAACATTAGTCAAAAGAACTCATATACTTATTGCAAAAAATTAGAAGTCATAAAAAATCAAGCACTACGTGCATGTTCCTAGGGGGATAGATTGGTAGGAAAAGACCATCGCTCGTCCCTGACCGCCACTCATAAGGATGCACAAGCCAGGTACACTTCATGTTTCAAATTTGTTACACAACTTTAACCATGCGTGCATGCTACGGGACTTGCTAACTTCAACACAAGCATTCTTTAAACTCATAATCACCCAACTAGCATGACTTTAATATCACTACCTCCATATCTCAAAACAATTATCAAGTATCAAATTGATCATAGCATCCAATTCACTTCCTATGATAGTTTTTATTATACCTAACTTGGATGCTCATCATTCTAGGACCAAATTTATAACCATAGCAAATACCATGCTGTTCTAAAAAACTCTCAAAATAATATAAGTGAAGCATGAGAGACTAGCAATTTCTTTAAAATTGTGCCACCGCCGTGCTCTAAAAAATATAAGTGAAGCACTAGAGCAAAAACTATCAAGCTCAAAAGATATAAGTGAAGCACATAGAGTATTCTAACAAAATTCTAATCAAGTAGGCTTCTCCCAAAAGGTGTGTACAGCAAGGATGATTGTGGTAAACTAAAAAGAAAAGACTAATATAATACACGACGCTCCAAGCAAAACACATATCATGTGGAAAATAAAAATATAGCTCCAAGTAAAGTTACCAATGAACGAAGATGAAAGAGGGGATGCCTTCCTGGGGCATCCCCAAGCTTAGGATTTTGGCTATCCATGAATATCTTGGGGTGCCAAGGGAATCCCCAAGCTTAAGCTCTTGCCACTCCTTATTCCATAGTCCATAAAAGCTTTACCCAAAACTTGAAAACTTCACAACACAAAACTCAACATGAAATCTTATAAGCTCCGTTAGTGAAAGAAAACAAAACCACCACATAAGGTACTGTAATAAACTCATTATTTATTTATTTTGGTGTTAAACCTAATGTATTCCAAGTTCTCTATGGTTCATACCCTTACATACTAGCCATAGATGCATCAAAATAAGCAAACAACACACAAAAAACAGAATCTGTCAAAAACAGAACAGTCTGTAGCAATCTGTAACTAACGCAAACTTCTGGAACTCTAAAAATCCTACCAAAATAGGACGTACTATACAATTGGTTTATTGATGAGTAGCAAAAAGAATCGATGCAAAAGCACATTTCTGTGATTTATTGATTTTTTTTCTCGTGAGCGCAAAGTTTCTGTTTTTCAGCTGAATCAAATCAACTATCATCATAGTTTATCCTATAGGTTCTACTTGGCACAAACACTAATTAAAAGATAAAAAACCATCTAAAAAGAAAGTAGCTGCAAAATTTATTACTAAACAGGAACAAAAATAAAAAACACAAAGAAAATTGGTTTGCCTCCCAACTAGCGCTATCGTTTAACGCCCCTAGCTAGGCATAAAAGCGAAGATAGATCTAAGTAGTGCCATCTTTGGCGCTCGATTCATAAGTAGCTTGCATGATAGATTCATAAGGTAATTTAACTTTCTTTCTTGGAAATTTCTCCATGCCTTTCTTTAATGGAAATTGGAATCTAATATTTCCTTCCTTCATATCAATAATCGCACCAATCGTTCTAAGGAAGGGTCTACCAAGAATAATAGGGCAAGAAAGGTTGCAATCTATATCAAGAACGATAAAATCTACGGGCACCAAATTTCTATTTGCAATAATGAGAACATAATTGATCCTTCCCATTGGCTTTTAATGGTGGAATCCACAAGGTGCAAATTTAAAGAGCAATCATCAAGATCATGGAAACCTAGAATATCACATAAAGTTTTCAGAATCATGGAAACACTAGCACCCAAATCACACAAAGCATAACACTCATGATCTTTAATTATAATTTTTATAGTAGGTTCCCACTCATCATTAAGTTTTCTAGGTATAGAAACTTCCAAATTAAGTTTTTCATCATAAGATTGCATCAAAGCATCAACGATATGTTTGGTAAAAGCTTTATTTTGACTATAAGCATGTGGAGAATGAACAACGGATTGCAACAAGGAAATACAACCCTCTAAATAACAATTATCATAATCAAATTCCTTGAAATCCGAGATAGTGGGTTCAATGCTATTTAAAGTCATGACCGCTCCAATCCCACTTTTACCAAATTTAGCATCAAGATCTAAAAACTCCAAATTCTTGGGACGCCTTCTAGGTAAAGTTGACTCATCTTCAGTTCCATTATTATCAAGATTCATATTGCAAAACAAAGATCTAATAGGAGACACATCAATAACTTTAAGATCTTCATCATTATTTTCATGGAGACTAGAAGAACACGCCTTTATAAAGCTATCTTTCTTAGCACGCAATCTAGCGGTTCTTTCCTTGCACTCGTCAATGGAAATTCTCATTACTTTGAGAGACTCATTGATATCATGCTTAGGGAAAGAAGATCTAAGTTTAAGAGAATCAACATCAAGCGAAAGTCTATCAACGTTCCTAGCCAAATCATCAATTTTGAGCAATTTTTCTTCAAGCAAAGCATTAAAATTCTTTTGAGAAATCATAAATTCTTTCACATTATTCTAAAAATCAGAGGGCATCTTATTAAAATTACCATAAGAATTATTGTAGGAATTTCCATAATTATTAGAGGAATTACTAGGGAACGGTCTAGAATTAAAATTTCCTCTATAGGCATTATTTCCAAAACTATTCCTACCAACAAAATTCACATCCATAGATTTATTATTATTCTCAATCAAAGTAGACAAAGGCATATAATTGGGATCAAGAGGAGTATTTTTGGTAGCAAACAACTTCATAAGTTCATCCATCTTTCCACTCAAAACATTGATTTCTTCTACAGCATGCACTTTTTTACTAGAAGATCTTTTGGTGTGCCATTGAGAATAATTTGCATAATATTATCAAGAAGTTTTGTAGCATCTCCTAACGTGATTTCCATAAACCTGCCTCCCGCTGCCGAATCTAAGAGATTTCTAGAAGCAAAGTTCAAACCGGCATAATTTTTTTGTATGATCATCCATAAATTCAAACCATGAGTAGGGCAATTGCGAATCATCAATTTCATTATTTCCCAAGATTGGGCAACATGCTCATGATCAAGTTGTTTAAAATTCATAATATCGTTCCTAAGAGTGATAATCTTAGCGGGAGGAAAATACTTAGAGATAAAAACATCTTTGCACTTGTTCCAAGAATCAATACTATTTTTAGGCAAAGACGAAAACCAAAGTTTAGCATGATCTCTAAGTGAAAACAGAAATAACTTCAATTTAACAATATCATTATCCGTATCTTTCTTCTTTTGCATACCACACAAATCAACAAAGTTGTTTAGATGAGTAGCGGCATCTTCACTAGGAAGGCCGGCAAATTGATCTTTCATAACAAGATTCAGAAAAGCAGTATTGATTTCACAAGACTCAACATCATTAAGAGGAGGAATTGGAGTACTAAGGAAATCATTATTATTGGTATTCGAGAAATCACACAATTTGGTATTATCTTGCGCCATGGCAACAAGTAATCCAACACACAAGCAAACAGAAAAAAGGCAAGTGAAAAGAGAGGAGAAGATTGGGAAAGAGAGGGCGAATAAAACGTTAAGGGTGAAGTGGGGGAGAGGAAAACGAGAGGCAAATGGCAAATATTGTAAATGCGAGGGAGATAGGTTTGTGATGGGTACTTGGTATGTCTTGACTTGAGCGAAGACCTCCCCAGCAACGGCGCCAGAAATCCTTCTTGCTACGTCTTGAGCTTGCGTTGGTTTTCCTTGAAGAGGAAAGGGTGATGCGGGAATAGTAGCGTAAGTATTTCCCTCAGTTTTTGAGAACCAAGGTATCAATCCAGTAGGAGGATCCTCAAAAGTCCCATGCACCTACACAAACAAACAAAGAACTCGCAACAAACACAATAAAGGGGTTGTCAATCCCTTCACAGCCACTTGCGAAAGTGAGATCTGATAGAGATAGTATGATAAGATAAATATATTTTTGGTATTTTATAATATAGATGCAAAAAGTAAAGATGCAAATAAAAGTAGATTGGAAGCAGATATGATAAGGGATAGACCCGGGGGCCATAGGTTTCACTAGAGGCTTCTCTCAAGATAGCATAAGTATTACGGTGGGTGAACAAATTACTGTCAAGCAATTGATAGAAAAGCGAATAATTATGAGATTATCTAGGCACGATCATGTATATAGGCATCACGCCCGCAACAAGTAGACCGACTCCAGCCTGCATCTACTACTATTACTCCACACATCGACCGACTCCTGCCTGCATCTAGAGTATTAAGTTCACAAAGAACAGAGTAACGCATTAAGCAAGATGAAATGATGTAGAGGGATAAACTCATGCAATATGATATAAACCCCATCTTTTTATCCTCGATGGCAACAATACAATACGTGCCTTGCAACCCTTTCTGTCACTGGGTAAGGACACCGCAAGATTGAACCCAAAGCTAAGCACTTCTCCCATGGCAAGAAAGATCAATCTAGTAGGCCAAACCAAACTGATAATTCAAAGAGACTTGCAAAGATAACTCAATCATACATAAAAGAATTCAGAGGAGATTCAAATATTTCTCATAGATAAACTTGATCATAAACCCACAATTCATCGAATCTCGACAAACACACCGCAAAAAGAGATTACATCGAATAGATCTCCACAAGAGATGGGGAGAACATTGTATTGAGATCCAAAAAGAGAGAAGAAGCCATCTAGCTAATAACTATGGACCCGAAGGTTTGTGGTAAACTACTCACAACTCATCGAAAGGGCTATGGTGTTGATGTAGAAGCCCTCCATGGTCGATTCCCCCTCTGGCGGAGCGCCGGCGAAGGCTCCAAGATGGGATCTCGTGGATACAGAAGGTTACGGCGGTGGAAATTGTGTTTCGGGTGCTCCCTCGATGTTTTCGGGGTATGTAGGCTTATATAGGAGGAAGAAGTACGTCGGTGACCGCCCGAGGGGCCCACGAGATAGGGCGCGCGCCCAGTAGGTGGGGGGGTGTCGGTGTCAAAACCGGCGATCTCGTGTAGGGGGTCCCGAACTGTGCGTTTAAGACTAATGGTAACAGGAGGCCGGGGACACGATGTTTACCCAGGTTTGGACCCTCTCAATGGAGGTAAAACCCTACTTCCTGCTTGATTGATCATGATGATATGAGTACTACAAGAGTTGATCTACCATGAGATCAGAGAGACTAAACCCTAGAAGCTAGCCTATGGTATGATTGTTGTTGTTGTTGTTGTTGTTGTTGTTGTTGTTGTTGTTGTGTCCTACGGACTAAACCCTCCAGTTTATATAGACACCGGAGGGGGCTAGGGTTACACAGAGTCGGTTTACAGGGGAGGAGATATACATCCGAATCGCCAAGCTTGCCTTCCACGCCAAGGAGAGTCCCATCCGGACACGGGACGAAGTCTTCTGTCTTGTATCTTCATAGTCCAACAGTCCGACCAAAGTATATAGTCCGGCTGTCCGGATACCCCCTTATCCAGGACTCCTCAGTAGCCCCTGAACCAGGCTTCAACGAAGATGAGTCCGGCGCGTAGATTGTCTTCGGCATTGCGAGGCGGGTTCCACCTTTGAGTACTCCAATATTAATTCCGAAGACAAGGACCGTGTCCGGCTCTGTAAGATAAATTCCATAGACCACCGTAGAGAGAATAATAATCCACAAATCTGATCTGCTGACAATTCCTTGTGGTGTGACATCACGCCATGGCTCGGTAACTTATTCGAACCGTTTTTACAACCTGCTCCCGCACACATCGCGAGGCGGTTTCTTTGGCACGTCCTGTCAAAGCAGAGATCGTGTCCCCTTATCGCGGGATCTTCATTAATACGGGTATGGGTAAACCAACCAGCACCATCAATCGAGGCGCTTGGAGAATAATAATCCACAAATCTGATCTGCTGACAATTCCTTGTGGTGTGACATCACGCCATGGCTCGGTAACTTATTTGAACCATTTTTACAACCTGCTCCCGCACACATCGCGAGGCAGTTTCTTTGGCACGTCCTGTCAAAGCAGAGATCGTGTCCCCTTATCACGGGATCTTCATTAATACGGGTATGGGTAAACCAACCAGCACCATCAATCGAGGCGCTTGGAAAGATAAGAGATTTCGAGAGGCAAGTGGGGAGGCGCACATTCTACATTGCCTTTATAAAGGGATAGAGATCTCCCGTTTCTACCCACGCCTTCTTCCTCCTTTGCTCATTCGTTCTCGCACCCTTGAGCTCTAGCGCCCAAGTTCTCACCTCTCCGTAGGATCGCATCATGTCCGGAACGGGAGGCAAGTGGATGGCCTCCTCTGTCACAGAGGAGAACATAATCAAGCTTCGGGAAGCCGGATACCTGGCCGAGAATATCGCGCATAGGCTTCCAACAGAGGGACAGATTACCCCCACTCCGAAGTCTCAGGATAGAGTAGTATGTCTCCCTCATTTCGTTCGCGGACTAGGGTTTCCACTCCACCCGTTTGTCCGCGGGCTTATGTACTACTATGGGCTAGATTTTCACGATTTGGCCCCGAATTTTGTCCTCAACATCTCGGCGTTCATCGTCGTGTGCAAGGCATTCCTCCGCATCAAGCCCCACTTCGGCCTGTGGTTGAAGATCTTCTGTGTGAAGCCGAAGATTGTGAGCGGCCAACAGGCGGACTGCGGAGGTGCCATGGTGGGCAAAATGCCCAACGTCACATGGCTTGACGGCTCCTTCGTGGAGATCGTAAAGGGGTGGCAATCGGGGTGGTTCTACATCACCGAGCCGCGTGATGCCAACTGGGTGGCGGCCCCCAAATTCAGATCCGGAATCCCGACGCGGCTCACTTCTTGGGAGAAGAAGTGCCCGGCCTGGGGCGAACCCACAGAACTAGCTTGACTCGAGACCTGCATCCGAAGTATGAGGGACACGAAGATCAAGCTTGTCAACATGGTCCAGGTCATGCTCATTCGCCGGGTTCTCCCATGTCAAAGACGGGCATTTGATATGTGGAAGTTCGACCCGGCCGAACACCAGATGCTGCTAGAGCTCTTCGGCACAACGCACAAAGAAACCTGGAAGGCGTTATTCAAGACCGGCGAAGTTCCTCCTCCCCTTTCCGAGGCCCGGGGGCTCAGCGCAAGCCGCCTCGCCAATCCGGTAAGTCCTCTAGTTATTTGTAATATATTTCCTTCCTGGTATGTTCGTGGGAGGATTCTTAGGTCATTATACTGACCAAACAGGATTGGGTGGAGATGGCGGAGCGGATTAACTGTCCGGCTCCATTGCCTGAGGACCCAGTGAGCGCAATCCTAGCGGAGATGCTGGTTCCGGCGCCTTACAAGGTGCCGGAGAAAAAGGCCGAAAAGAAGGCCGCAGGGACCCGTAAGGGTCTCCGGCATGAAGCCGCACCAGACGCCTTGCCAGAAGATGACGAGGAGAACTCCTCCCACGAAGGGGAGGAGAGGAAGAAGAAGAAGGCCGCCTCAACTGAGGGGGCCGGAGGGTCCAAGAAGGTGGCCGCGGGGACCAGAAAAGGTCCCCGGTGCAAGGCTGTGATAGAGTCATCATCCGAAGACGATGAGGAAGATTCTCCCCCTGAAGATGGGGGAGAACATGAAGAAATGCCTCCTCCCCACGCTAGGGAGGAGAAGAAGAGGAAGGCCGCCCCGTCAGGGGAGGCCGGGACACCGAAGAAGGGAAAAGCGTCCCTTCCCGATCACCCCACTACCACCACTTTCAGCGACGAGGAGTGGCTGCCCAGGGGCAAGCCCCGGGCGAGGTTGTAAGTATCCGCATTCCATAATACTTTCCATGCGACTTTGACCTCATGGTTTATAATGACGCCGGACATGTTTATGCAGTCCGGCCGGATCCGATCTCAAGGAGTCCTCTTCGGAGGAGTCTCTAAACGAGTCGAAGATGAATTCGCTCCCGACGGCAACCTCCCCACGACCTATGGATGACACCGAGGTGTTGTCCCGGAGGATGCCAGAGCAAGAGGCGATGGCTCCGGGGATGCCCCAAGGCAGAATCTCGGGCGCCAGACACATGGGGGATGGGAACCCCATGGATTATGCTGACGGGAGCCATAGCAAGTCTGGCTCCCAGCCGGTTACTGCGCCGGAGCCTACAAAGGTTCCGGATTCCGATAAGCAGTCCCTCGCGAAGGAGGGCGAGCCAGCCATGCCGATGACCTCCGCCCAGCCAGAGGCATCGGATAATTTATTGGAAGTGCTTCGAGGCGCTTCAATCGAGGATGAACATCGTACACTTATGGGTATGGTGATTGAGAAGGTTCGGTCCGCCAAGGGCGGTTTGACTGAAGCCTACACCAGCCTGCTAACAGGCTTTGAGGTAAGGAAAGTGTGAGAAAATATCACCCGATAGACAGTAGCCCCTGATACTCTGGTTGGTGTTCGAAAAAAATAGCCAAACGGAGGGTCGACTAAAAGACCCGCAGGAAGCTAATGGTATTTGTCTGAATGAATCAAACATGCACTGCTGCTGACCGCCGCTGCGCGCATGGCTGAGGTTGCCGGACTCAAGCGCGAACTAGGGCGGGCCGAAGAAGAGCTCGGCCTCATGAAGAAGCAGCTCGAGGCGAACAAAGGTAAGAGAAACCCTGTCCATATGTCGTATAGAGGATAAAAAGTAGGTGATGCTAAGAAAAAGCATCATGGCTTTTGATAGGGAACGCGATTGAAGTGGCGGCCCTGAAGGAAGCGCTGTCCGCGACCGAAGCCAAGGCGGATATGGAGCGCACCGAGCGAGAGAAGCAAGATGCTCATGTCGGAGAGGTACATCAGGAGCTCTAGGAGCTCGGCAAGAAGTTCGGCTCCCTGGAGCATGACTACAAGACACAAGCATCTAAGCTTGCAAAGGCCCTCCAGAGCGCAGCCGACGCCAAGGCCGAAGCCCAAAAGGCCATCCAGGAAATCCAGGCAGCCAAGAAGATAGCGGAGGGTAAGGCATTCTTTATGCAAAGCAAGCATGCGAAGGAGTCATTTATTTTACTTACACGAATCCGGAGCTCTCCAAGAGCATTCACAGATCTGCCATGCAGCATTTCGGATGCCATGGAGTTCTATCGCGCTGAAGAGGGGAGCTCTACGGAGAAGCTGTTCTGGTCCCAATATACTGGGGCCGGACACCCTATGCCTCTGAGTGACCAACTAAAGCAGCTGGTCGAACTCCACAATGTGGCCGAACAGGCCATGAGGGACCTCATAGTCCGGATGTGGCCTGGCGAGCCCCTGCCCGACAGCTACTTTGGCCTGGTGAAGCGGATGGTGCGTGCCTATCCACGGCTAGAAGTTATCAAGCAGTCCGTATGTATTAAGGGTGCCTGATGGGCCTTTGCCCGCGCGAAGGTGCATTGGGGCAAACTGGATGCTGAGCAGCTCGTGAAGGATGGACCCCCGAAGGGCAAGGAGCATCGCTACCCCGAGATTTATTATAGTGGTGTTATGAAAGGCGCTCGGCTTGTGGCGAATGAATGTCCTAAGAACATTATTTTCAAGTAAATGTACTCATGTCGTCTATGTAATATGAGGACGAGTTTGATTGCGCTATATAACGCTTTATTTGATTTAAAATATTACCTTCTCTGCGGCCGTTTATCAAAACCTGAAAGTAGGCCAGTCGTCGGCTTCCGCCCCCTTGTAACTAGTACTGGGGTGTTCGTGGAAAACCTAAACACTCTTTATCCATATTCTTGGTCCTTTAAGGAGGTGTTTAGCGCAGCAAACCAGGCAATCGGACTATTCAGCTTTATAACTCTCACTTGGCCATAGAAGTCTATATTTTAAATTTCGACGAAGCCCCTAGTATTCGGAAAGCCGAATTGGGGCGTTATACACGCCTAAATCGGGCAAGGCCGATTCCTCGCCTTAAGCGAAAAAAATCTTTAGGGATTTTACTACCTCACGAACAGCGACCATCTCTCGCCGCATCATGATGGTCAGTTTTCGGCTTTCTCTACTGAGGTGCTCGTCCGGAAGAACCGAGACACAATCGCAGTAGTTCTCCCTGCGCTACCTTAGCCGATATAACGGAACGTAAGGTACCAAAACAAGGGAGCCGGGCTAACCCAAGTATTGACCCAAGACATGATTCGGAGCTGATGCATATAATGCTATAAGTTTGGGGTGCCGCACTGTTGAAAGTGTTCGAACTTTTCTTTCCATTTTATGGGGCTTGATAAGAAGCCCCTGGTGAGCTGACCGTACCAAAGTGTACGGATGCAAATATTGAATAAATATTCAACGGAAAATATAAGGATAGTAATAAGAAGCTGACGGTATGTACTACTTCCAAGTTATTTGGACAATACGGCAAAATGTAGGTGTACAATTGATGCATTAAGCAGAAAAAATAGGACTATTTGACATATCCTATCCAAGGGCAGGCTACATGCGTGTATGTAAGGACAGGTATCACGATCATTGGAGAAGACCACCTGAGTATTCCCTTGTGTGCGATGCCTCTGTGCCTCCTTGGTGTACCTTCTGTGATGAGTCCGGTTATCCGATCTCTCTGAAGGGGCTGCCTGAAAGTGGGGTCCTGAAAAAAGAAAAAGGTATGCGGGCCTCATGGCGGCTGAACCGCACTCTGGCCGCATTGTCGTCCTGCCTCCACCCATGCCCATGGTATCTTGAGTGCGTAGTTATGTACGCGTGGAACTAACGCCGCTTGAATGGGGCTAGGGTGGAGGCCGGTTTGCTAATCGAGCTCCTAGCGTGCCTGGTGGTCCTGTTGCGGGGTACTCCGAACTCGCTTGACAGTGTTCGGGGATGTCGTTGCCGGATTGGCTGTTTGTCGGAGGAGGCTGCTTTGTACTTCTGCCGTGAGGGCTGCAGTATGCTCTTCCGTACGGAGGGAGCGGTCTGTGTTTCCATTGACTGTTATGACCCCGCGAGGTCCTGGCATCTTGAGCTTGAGATATGCATAGTGCGGTACCGCATTGAAACAAGCGAACACGGTTCATCCAAGTAGTGCATGATAGCCACTACGGAAAGGGACGATATCGAAGATTAACTACTCGCTTCGGAAGTTATCCGGAGATCCGAAGACGACTTCCAGTGTTATTGAGCCAGTGTAGTGGGACTCTACCCCTGGAATTACACCTTTGAAGATGGTTTTGGTGGGTTTGATCCGTGATGGATCGACGCCCATTTTGCGCACTGTGTCCCGATAAAGCAGGTTCAGGCTGCTGCCACCGTCCATGAGGACTCGCATGAGGTGGAATCCATCAATGATTGGGTCAAGAACCAATGCGGCTAAGCCGCCATGATGGATGCTGGTCGGATGGTCCCTACGATCAAAGGTGATCGGGCAGGATGACCATGGGTTGAATTTTGGGGCGATGGGCTCCATCGCATAGACGTCCCTAAGTGCATGCTTTCGCTCCCGTTTGGGGATGTGAGTGGCATAGATCATGTTCACCGTTTTGACCTGGGGGGAAATTTCTTCTGTCCTCCAGTGTTCGGACATCGGGGCTCCTCGTCATCATCACTGTGCAGTCCCTTGTCCTTGTTCTCGGCATTTATCTTGCCGGCCTGTTTGAACACCCAGCAATCTCTGTTAGTGTGATTGGCTCGTTTATCGGGGGTGCCGTGAATCTGGCACGAGCGGTCGAGTATGCGGTCCAGACTGGACGATCCCGGGTTGTTTCTTTTGAACGGCTTCTTCCGCTGACCCGATTAGGAGTTGTTGAATCCGGCATTGACTGCCGTATCCTCCGCATTGTCGCCGTTGTTTCGATGCTTGTGTCTATTGTGCCGTGGCTTTCCATTACTATCACGGGCATCTGAGGTGCCAGGGTTTCCTGGCACTGTGTTGCTGCGAGCCAGCCAACTATCCTCACCCACGCAAAAGCGGGTCATTAGTGTCGTGAGGGCCGCCATGGTCTTCGGTTTTTCTTGGCCGAGGTGTCGAGTAAGCCACTCGTCACGGATATTATACTTAAAGGCCGCTAGGGCCTCGTGTTGGGGAACGTTGCATAAAATAAATAGAGCGGAACGTAAGGCAGCAAAACACAAGAGCCAGGCAAACCCAACATTTGACCAAAGACATGATTCGAGCTGATGCATATAAGGCCTAACTCGAGACGCCGAACACTCCCTAAGGTATTCGGTCTTTATGAAAACAGGCAGAACAATGCCCTAAGCCCCTAGTGTCCAGGTACGCGCAAAAAATTCTGACGCGGCCGATGCCAAAAAGCCAGCCTCCTCCTCGGCTATAGCAAGAAACCGGGAGATGTGTATCAACAAGAGGCAGTAAAAAGGTTTATGCAGGGTCTTAATCTGAAAAGAATCCTTGCAACGGGTCCCTACTGCACGTCTGCGCCTATGTCTCCGTTGTGCCGTATCCTGGACGGGTATAGCACGGTGTTCATCTGTAAAGGAGAAGAACTTAGTTGAAGAAAGATCGTGCGAAAAATGTACTTTATATTAAATAAAAGGAGTACGATTCGAAAAGCGAATAAAATTGAGCTTTATTGTCTCTTGTTGTACATGCATGCAGCCCCTTGTACGGGGTGTGCGGCTAGTAGGCCCTCATATGTTTACTCCGGACTCGTCTAGCCGTGTCCCGGGTCCGAATGACCTGTTCAGGTGCTTGGTTTAGCGGAGCCGGATTAGTGTGTGACTGTCCAGGCAGTCTCATGTTCTTCTGTGATCGATTAACACTTGATATTTCCATTTAATGAGATGATGCCGCGTGGACCGGGCATTTTAAATGTAAGAGATGCATAATGCGGTATTGCGTTAAAGTGGGCGAAAGCTTCACGTCCCAATAGTGCTTGATAACTACTTTTGAATGGGGCGATATGGAAGGTTAACTTTTCGCAGCGGAAGTTGTCGGATGAGCCGAACACAACTTCTAGCAGTAGGGAGCCCGTGCAATGGACATATAGGCCTGGCATTACCCCCTTGAAGGAGGTGTTGCTGTGGCGAATTTTGGTTGGGTCTATCCCCATTCTGCGGATTGTGTCCTGATATAGCAGGTTTAGGTCACTACCGCCGTCCATTAGGACTTCTGTGAATTGGTGTCCGTCAATTATAGGATCAAATATCAGGGTAATCTATCCTGCGTTCCGGATACGTCCGGAGTAATCTTGATGATCAAAGGTGATTGGTTTTGACAACCAATGTCGGGACTCCGCTGGGATAGGCCATGCGGCGCGTATTTCTATGGGCGCCGTTCTGATTTTCCGTTTTGTCACTTGAAGTGAGTTTACTGTTTTGACTTCTTGTGGGAAATTCTTTTGTTTTCCGGTGCTCTGCTTGTGGGGTTCGTCATCGTCTTCGCTTGGTGTGTCGAGCCCCTTGTGTTCGGCATTGTGTTTGCCGGACTGCTTGAAGACCCAACAATCTCTGTGGGTATGGTTTGAAGGCTTCCTGGGGGTACTGTGGATTTGGCATATTTTGTCCAAGATTTTGTTTAAGTTGGATAGCTCGTGGCTGTTATCCTTGAGGGGCAGTTTTTTATGATTCTGCCGAGAGCTTTTGAATCCGGCGTTGACTACCGTGCTCTTCGGGCTATTTCCCCTTGTCCGGCGCTGGTCCTTGCTGCGTCGTGGTTTCCTGTTTCCATCTCTGACTTCGGATGTACTTGGGTCGCTGGTACTACATCTTGCCAGCCAACTATCCTCTCCCGCGCAAAAGCGGGTCATGAGGCTTGGTAGTGCGGCCATTGTTCTTGGCTTTTCCTGGCCAAGGTGCCTGGCGAGCCATTCGTCTCGGACGTTGTGTTTGAAAACTGCTAAGGCTTCGGGGTCCGGACAGTCGACTATTTGGTTCTTTTTAGTGAGGAACCTGTTCCAGAATTTGCGGGCTGACTCTCCGGGTTGTTGAGTTATGTGACTTAAATCGTCTACATCCGGAGGGCGGACATAAATCCCTTGAAAGTTTGCCCGAAAAGCATCCTCGAGCTCTTCCCAGCTTCCAATGGTATTTTCAGGGAGGCTTTTAAGCCAGTGCCATGCTGGCCCTTTGAGCTTGAGGGGTAAGTATTTTATGGCGTGGAGATCATCTCCTCTAGCCATGTGTATGTGGAGGATGTAATCCTCAATCCAGACTCCCGGGTGTGTTGTTCCGTCATATGCCTCTATGTTTACGGGTTTAAATCCCGCTGGGAATTCGTGATCCAGCACCTCATCGGTGAAACATAGGGGGTGTGCGGCTCCCCTATATTTGGGTGTGCCGTGATGTCCGGATATTTGGCGTGTTGCATTGCTTAGAAGAGCTTCCTTTCTTGGCCCGTAGATGGACCTAACTGGGCCATCCTTTTGATGTGAATCCTTATGCGGATTGCGTGCCGGTTTGTGTGCGGCGCCGCTTGCCGCTCTATGCTTGTCATGTGGTCGTCTATCCGACCGGGAAGCCTCTTTGTTCTTTGATTGCGGGGGCTCTGAGGCATCCTCGTAGAATTCGGGCAGTAGTTTGCGCTTCGGGTAGCTCTTTGTTTGGCGACTGTCGCCGTATTTGTCTGCGGTGTTGAGTACTTTGCTCCATCTGATTCTGAGTGCATCTTCCGCTGTTTTGAGCTTCCGCTTCTGCTTTTTCAGGCTACGCGCAGTGGCGACGAGCCTTTTGTGGAGGTTCTTTTGCTCCAACAACTTGTCCGGTGTGGGATCGTCCGGACTATTATCTTCGCCGGGGACGGGTTGTTTATCCAAGTTGGCCTGTTCGAACGGTTGTTCAATGGCATGTTCGTCGTCCACCGGTTCGACCTGCTCTATGGCTGGGTCTATATGGCCGCCGTGTTTGTCGAGGCGAGACTTTTTGTGGCGCTTTCATCGCCGTCTTGATTGCTTTTCGAGGGATTTATCCTTCGTAGCGTCCCATTGTTCCTCGTTGTCACTTCCTTTAGGTGTATCCACCATGTATACATCGTGAGATGGGGTGGCTGTCCAGTACCCTGTAGGTGTTGGTTCGTGGTTATCTCCTACATCATCGTCCATACCGTCGATGTCTTCGGAGTCGAAATTGAGCACGTCGTTTAAACTTTTGACAGTGGCTATGAAGTGGGTGGTGGGTGGGTGTTGAATTTCTTCATCATCCGCATCCCAACCTTCCTGACCATAATCCGGCCAGGGCTCTCCTGATAAAGAGAGACTTTAGTGAGTTCAGGATGTCGCCAAAGGGCGAGTGCTGAAAGATGTCCGCGGCAGTGAACTCCATAACCGGCGCCCAATCGGATTTGATTGGCAGGGGCGCGGGAGGTTCGGAGTCCGGAGAGGAGTCCGGAACCTCAAAGTCACGGGCTTTGCAAAGGACAAGGATGGTGTTCGGCTCAATCGCCGTAGAGATCGTATCCCCCGAGGCGGTGTCCAGCCACTTGTCCTTGATCGGCGAAGTCGGCTCCGAGCTAAGGGTCGGAGCGGACGCTGGTGCGGCCTCCAGGGCACTGTTCGGCGACAGAGCTAGATCATACCCATCGAGACAGTGCGGCGCGCTTGGCTGTGGCTCGAATCCGTCGAAGATCAAGTCTTCGCGGATGTCAGCCGTGTAGTTCAAACTCCCAAATCTGACCTGATGGCCAGGGGCGTAGCTTTCGATCTGCTCCAGATGGCCGAGTGAATTGGCCCGCAGTGCAAAGCCGCCGAATACGAAGATCTGTCCAGGGAGAAAAGTCTCACCCTGGACCGCGTCGTTGTTGATGATCGAAGGAGCCATCGGGCCTAAAGGTGACGACACAGAGGAACTCTCAATGAAAGCACCAGTGTCGGTGTCAAAACCGGCGGATCTCGGGTAGGGGTTCCCGAACTGTGCGTCTAGGCGGATGGTAACAGGAGACAAGGGACACAATGTTTTTACCCAGGTTCGGGCCCTCTAGATGGAGGTAAAACCCTACTCCTGCTTAATTAATATTGATGATATGGATAGTACAAGATTAGATCTACCACAAGACCAAGGAGGCTAAACCCTAGAAGCTAGCGTATGGTATGATTGTTGTTCGTCCTACGGACTAAAACCCTCCGGTTTATATAGACACCGGAGAGGGTTAGGGTTACACAGAGTCGGTTACAATGGTAGGAGATCTACATATCCGTACCGCCAAGCTTGCCTTCCACGCCAAGGAAAGTCCCATCCGGACACGGGACGGAGTCTTCAATCTTGTATCTTCATAGTCCAGGAGTCCGGCCAACGGTGATAGTTCAGCTATCCGGACACCCCCTAATCCAGGACTCCCTCAATCTTGATGCCCAATATGTAAGCAGCTTCACCGAGGTCTTTCATTGAAAAATTCTTATTCAAGTATCCCTTTATGCTATCCAGAAATTTTATATCATTTCCAATCAACAATATCTCATCCACATATAATATTAGAAATGCTACAGAGCTCCCACTCACTTTCTTGTAAATACAGGCTTCTCCAAAAGTCTGTATAAAAACATATGCTTTGATCACACTATCAAAGCATTTATTCCAACTCCGAGAGGCTTGCACCAATCCATAAATGGATCGCTGGAGCTTGCACACCTTGTTAGTACCTTTAGGATCGACAAAACCTTCTGGTTGCATCATATACAAGTCTTCTTTAAGAAATACCCATTTAATGAATTCAGTTTTGACATCCATTTGCCAGATTTCATAAAATACAACAACTGCTAACATGATTCATATGGACTTTAAGCATCCCTACGGTTGAGAAAATCTCATTGTAGTCAACACCTTGAATTTGTCGAAAATCTTTTTGCGACAAGTCGAGTTTTGTAGATAGTGAAACTACTATCATCATCAGTCTTCCTCTTGAAAATCCATTTATTTAATATGGCTTGCCGATCATCAGGCAAGTCCACCAAAGTCCACACTTTGTTCTCATACATGGATCACATCTCAGATTTCATGGCCTCAAGCCATTTCGCAGAATCTGGGCTCATCATCGCTTTCTCATAGTTCGTAAGTTCATCATGGTCTAGTAACATGACTTCTAGAATAGGATTATCGTACCACTCTGGTGTGGATTGTACTCAGGAAGACTTGCGAGGTTCGGTAATAACTTGATCTGAAGTTTCATGATCATCATCATTAGCTTCCTCGCTAATTGGTGTAGGAATCACTAGAACTGATTTCTGTGATGAACTACTTTCCAATAAGGGAAAAGGTACAATTACCTCATCAAGTTCTACTTTCCTCCCACTCACTTCTTTCGAGAGAAACTTCTTCTCTAGAAAGGAACCATTTTTAGCAACAAAGATTTTTGCCTTCGGATCTGTGATAGAAGGTGTACCCAACAGTTTCCTTTGGGTATCCTATGAAGACACACTTCTCTGATTTGGGTTCGAGCTTATCAGGTTGAAGCTTTTTCACATAAGCATCGCAGCCCCAAACTTTAAGAAATGACAACTTTGGTTTCTTGCCAAACCACAGTTCATAAGGCGTCGTCTCAACGGATTTTGATGGTGCCCTATTTAACGTGAATGCAACTGTCTCTAATGCATAACCCCAAAACGACAGTGGTAAATCGGTAAGAGACATCATAGATCGCACCATATCCAATAAAGTGCGGTTACGATGTTCGGACAGACCATTAAACTGTGGTGTTCCAGGTGGCATGAGCTGTGAAACTATTCCACATTGTTTCAAATGAAGGCCAAACTCATAACTCAAAATATTCTCCTCCACGATCAGATCGTAGAAACTTTATTTTCTTGTTATGATGATTCTCCACTTCACTCTGAAATTCTTTGAACTTTTCAAATGTTTCAGACTTGTGTTTCATTAACTAGATATACCCATATCTGCTCAAATCATCTTTGAAGGTAAGAAAATAATGATACCCGCCACGAGCATCAACACTCATTGGACTGCATACATCGGTATGTATTATTTCCAATAAGTCACTAGCTCATTCCATTGTTCCAGAGAACAGAGTTTTTAGTCATCTTGCCCATAAGGCATGGTTTGCAAGCATCAAATGATTCATAATCAAGTGATTCCAAAAGTCCATTAGCATGGAGTTTCTTCATGCGCTTTATACCTATATGACCCAAATGGCAGTGCCACAAATAAGTTGCACTATCATTATCAACTTTGCATCTTTTAGCATCAATACTATGAATATGGGTATTACCACGATTGAGATTCAGTAAACCATCAACATTGGGTGTATGACCATAGAAGGTTTTATTCATGTAAACAGAATAACAATTATTCTTTATCTTTAATGAATAACCATATTGCAATTAACATGATCTAATCATATTCATGCTTAACGCAAACACCAAATAACACTTATTTAGGTTTGACACTAATCCCGAAAGTATAGGGAGTGGTCGATGATGATCATATCAATCTTGGAACCACTTCCAACACACATCGTCACTTCATCCTTAACTAGTCTCAGTTTATTCTATAACTCCTGTTTCGAATACCTGGGGGCTACTATGAACACTAGCAAGGTACACATCAATAACCTGTATATCAAATATACCTTTGTTCACTTTGCCATCCCTCTTTCCCACCAAATATTTGGGGTAGTTCCGCTTCTAGTGACTATTTTATTTGCAGTAGAGGCACTCAGTTTCAGGCTTAGGTCTAGCTTTGGGCTTCTTCACGGGAGTGACAAGTTGCTTTCCATTCTATTTGAAGTTCCTTTCATCCCTTTGCCCTTTTCTTGAAACTAGTGGTCTTGTTTAATCATCAACACTTGATGCTCTTTCTTGATTTCTACCTTCGTCGATTTCTACATCACGAAGAGCTCTAGAACGGTTTTTCGTCATCCCTTGCATACTATATCTCATCACGAAGTTCCAGTATCTTAGTAATGGTGACTAGAGAACTCCGTCAAATCACTATCTTATTTGGAAGATTAACTCCCACTTGATTCAAGTGATTGTAGTACCCAGACATTCTGAGCACATGCTCACTAGTTGATCTATTCTCCTCCATCTTTTAGCTATAGAACTTGTTGGAGACTTCATATCTCTCAACTCGGGTATTTGCTTGAAATATTAACTTCAACTCCTGGAACATCTCATATGGTCCATGATGTTCAAAACGTCTTTGAAGTCCCGATTCTAAGCCATAAAGCATGGTGCACTAAACTATCAAGTAGTCATCATATTAAGCTAGCCAAACGTTCATAACGTCTGCATCTGCTCCTACAATAGTTTTGTCACCTAGCGGTGCATCAAGGACATAATTCTTCTGTGCAGCAACGAGGATAAACCTCATATCACGGACTCAGTCTGCATCATTGCTACTATCATCTTTTAACTTAGTTTTCTCTAGGAACATATAAAAAACATAGGGAAGCTACAACGCGAGCTATTGATCTACAACATAATTTTCAAAATACTATCAGGACTAAGTTCATGATAAATTAAAGTTCAATTAATCATATTACTTAAGAACTCCCACTTATATAGACATCCCTCTAGTCATCTAAATGATCACGTGATCCAAATCAACTAAACCATGTCTGATCATCACGTGAGATGGAGTAGTTTTGAATGGTGAACATCACTATGTTCATCATATCTACTATATGATTCACGCTCGACCTTTCGGTCTCCAGTGTTCCGAGGCCATATCTGCATATGCTAGGCTCGTCAACTTTAACCCGAGTATTCTGCATGTGCAAAACTGGCTTGCACTCGTTGTAAGTGAATGTAGAGCTTATCACACCCGATCCTCACATGGTGTCTCGGCACGAAGAACTGTAGCAATGGTGCATACTCAGGGAGAACACTTATACCTTGAAATTTAGTAAGGGATCATCTTATAATGCTACCGCCATACTAAGCAAAATAAGATGCATAAAAGATAAACATCACATGCAATCGAAATATGTGACATGATATGGCCATCATCATCTTGTGCTCATGATCTCCATCACCGAAGCATCGTCATGATCTCCATCGTCACTGGCGCGACAGCTTGATCTCCATCGTAGCATCGTTGTCGTCTCACCAACTATTGTTACTACGACTATCACTACCGCTTAGTGATAATGTAAAACAATTACATGGCGATTGCATTGCATACAATAAAGCGACAACCATATGGCTCCTGCCAGTTGTCGATAACTTTGTTACAAAACATGATCATCTCATACAACAAATTATATCACATCATGTCTTGACCATATCACATCACAGCAAGCCCTGCAAAAACAAGTTAGACGTCCTCTACTTTGTTGTTGCAAGTTTTATGTGGCTACTACGGGCTTCTAGTAAGAACCGTTCTTACCTACGCATCAAAACCACCACGATTTTTCGTCAAGTGTGCTGTTTTAACCTTTAACAAGGACCGGGCGTAGCCACACTCAATTCAACTACAGTTGGAGAAACAGACACGCACTAGCCACCTGTGTGCGAAGCACGTCGGTAGAACCAGTCTTGCGTAAGCGTACGCGTAATGTCGGTCTGAGTTGCTTCATCCAACAATACTGCCGAATCAAAGTATGACATGCTGGTAAGCAGTATGACTATTATCGCCCATAACTCTTTGTGTTCTACTCGTGCATATAACATGTACGCATAGACCTGGCTCGGATGCCACTGTTGGGGAACGCGGTAATTTCAAAAATTTCCTACGGTCACACAAGATCTATCTAGGTGGTGCAGAGCAACGAGAGGGGAGAGTGTGTCCATGTAACCTCATAGACCGAAAGAGGAAGCGTTATATCAAGGCGGTTGATGTAGTCGTACATCTTCACGATCCGACCGATCCTAGCACCAAACGTATGGCACCTCCGTGTTTAACACACGTTCAGCTCGATGACGTCCTTCGTACTCTTGATCCTATTGAGGCCGAGGGAGAGTTCCGTTAGCATGACAACATGGCGATGGTGATGATAAAGTTACCGGCGCAGGGCTTCGCCTAAGCACTACGACGATTTGACCGAGGTGTGTAACTGTGGAAGGGGGCACCGCACATAGCTAAGAGAAATCTTGTGTGTCCTTGGGGTGCTCCCCTCCCCCATATATAAAGGAGGGAGGGAGGAGGTGGCCAGCCTAGGGCGCGCGCCAAGCATAGGGAGTCCTACCAGGACTCCCAAGTCCTAGTAGGATTCCCTTTCCTATTCGGAGTAGGAGAGAAGGAAAGAGAGGGAGAGGTATAAGGAAAGGGGGGTTGCGCCCCCACCCCTTGTGCAATTCGGTTTGGGCAGGGGGAGGCGTGCGCCACCTCTTGGCCCTTCTCCCCTCTCTCCACTAAAGCCCAATAAGGCCCATTACTTCTCCCGGTGAATTCCCGTAACTCTCCGGTACTCTGAAAAATACCCAAATCACTCGGAATCTTTCCGATGTCCGAATATAGACTTCCAATATATCGATCTTTACGTCTCGACCATTTCAAGACTCCTTGTCACGTCCGTGATCTCATCCGGGACTCTGAACAAACTTCGGTCATTACATAATTCATAATGCAAATCGTCATCGAATGTTAAGCTTGCGAACCCTACAGGTTTGAGAATTATGTAGACATGACCGAGACACATCTCCGGTCAATAACCAATAGCGGAACCTGGATGCTCATATTGGTTCCTGCATATTCTACGAAGATCTTTATCCGTCAAACCGCATTACAACATACGTTGTTCCCTTTGTCATCGGTATGTTACTTGCCCGAGATTCGATTGTCGATATCTCAATACCTAGTTCAATCTCATTACCGGAAAGTCTCTTTACTCGTTACGTAATGCATCATCCCGTAACTAACTCATTAGTCACATTGTTAGCAAGGCTTATAGTGATGTGAATCACCAAGAGGGCCGGAGATACCTCTCCGAAACACGGAGTGATAGATCCTAATCTTGATCTATGCCAACCCAACAAACACCTTCAGAGACACTTGTAGAGCACCTTTATAATCGCCCATTTACGTTGTGATGTTTGGTAGCACACAAAGTGTTCCTCCGGTATTCGGGAGTTGCATAATCTCATAGTCCGAGGAACATGTATAAGTGATGGAGAGAGCAGTAGCAATGAAACTGTAACGATCATAATGCTAAGCTAACGGATGGGTCATGTCCATTGCATCATTCTCCTAATGATGTAATCCCGTTCATCAAATGATAACGCATGTCTATGGTTAGGAAACATAACCATATTTGATTAACGAGCTAGTCAAGTAGAGGCATACTAGGGACACTATGTTTTGTCTATGTATTCACACATGTACTAAGTTTCCGGTTAATACAATTCTATCATGAATAATAAACATTTATCATGATATGAGGAAATAAATAATAACTTTATTATTGCCTCTAGGGCATATTTCCTTCAATGATACGAGCCAATGTCAAAGAAGATGATGAGCAAACAATGGCACGCTTCTTGAATGCCCTCAACCACCCAATACGGAAGATCACCGACTTCCAACCTTACTCCAACCTTATCGAGCTCGTTCACCAAGCGACCAAGGTGGACTGAAAAGTACAAGAAGACTTCAAGTACTCCAAGTACTCATCCAAGACCTACGGTTCATACACTCAATCTACTACTACTACGACTTTAACACCTCCTACCTTGACTCGAGCATCACCAAGCACCGGCGACAAGTCATGATTCAAGCAAGCAACACCTTCCTGGACCCGTCCTCCGGCAAGAAACTACAAGAATAAGACTTCTTCTTTAGTACCACCGGACGATCCCATCAAGACAAGTTCTATAAAGTGCTTCACATGTGGTGGCCGTGGACACAAGTCTTTCCAATGCATCAACAAGCGGACAATGATCACCAATGATGATGGCACGTAGGACTCCATGAGTGAAGATGAGATGGAAGCTACCGAGCACGTCGCCATGCACCGTCAAGTGAACAACGACGATGATGCTCAAGTCTATTACGACAATGACTCAAGTCCTGCTCTCGTGGTCTCCAAGGTCTTGACGCTCCAAAACCATCAAGACAAAGACCAACGGTGTCACATCTTCCATACCAAGGCCAACATCAATGGGTGCTTCATGAAAGTCATCATCAACGGAGGGAGTTGCCATAACTTGGCAAGTGAAGAGCTATGTCACAAGCTGCAATTGGTCAAGAAGAAGCACCCTCGCCCCTACAAGGTTCAATGGATAAGCGACTCTGGCACGATTCAAGTGGAGCACATTGTGCACATTTCTTTCAAGATTGGCACCTACGAGGACACCATTGAGTGTGATGTGGTGCCTATGTCCGTGTGCCATCTTCTCTTGGGAAAACCTTGGCAATTCGACCGCGACGTCATCCACAATGGAAGAACAAACCACTATAGCTCAAAAATGAAGGGCACGGAGTTCGTGCTACGACCTATGTCTCCAAGCCAAGTGATCACCGACAAGCAAGCATCCACCCATCGTGGAGAGACTAGTGAGAAAGTGAACCACCAAAAATAGAGTGAGCACGACAAGCCAAAATTGAGCAACTCTTTGCCATGAGAGAAAAACCTAATCCTCTTTGCCACAAAAAGAGAGATGAGAGAAGTGTGTGAGAACCCCTCGAGTGTCATCCACTACGTCCTAGTGTGCAAAGATGAGGTGGCAAAGACTAACACTCCTAATCCTCTTCCTCTAGTGTTGTCTAACTTGTTGCAGGAATTCACGGATGTCTTTCCCGATGAGCTGCCTCCTGGTCTCCCTCCTCTACGTGGCATCGAACATCAGATCGACCTCATCCCCGGCGCACCTCTTCCTAACAAGGCTCCATATCGCGTCAACCCCAAAGAAACCAAAGAAATACAAAGGGCCAACATCTCATAGATCATGGAAATGTGTGTGAAAGTTTGAGTCCTTGTGCCGTACCGGTCATTGTTGTGCCAAAATGAGACGATAGCTTTCGCATGTGTTCTATTGTCGAGCTATCTATGCTATCACCGTTCGCTATAGGCATCCCATCCCACGCTTTGACGATATGCTAGATTAACATAGCGGTGCCACTATTTTCTCAAAAATTGATCTTAAAAGTGGTTACTATCAAATCCACATACAAGAGGGTGATGAATGGAAAACCGCTTTCAAAACAAAGTTTGGTTTGTATGAGTGGTTAGTCATTCCTATGGGTCTATCGGAAGCACCCGGTACTTTCATGCGCCTTATACATTATGTGCTTCGTCCTTACATTGGTGTGTTTGTGGTAGTTTACTTTGACAACATTCTTGTGTTTAGCAAATCCCTCAAAGAGCATCTGAATCATATTAGGGCCATTTTGCAAACGCTTCGAAAAGAATGTCTCTATGCTAATATGGATAAATGCACTTTTGGTGTTGACAAGATCGTTTTCTTGGGCTTTGTTGTGTCTTCTAAGGGAGTTCATGTAGATGAGTCTAAAATTGAAGCAATTAAAACTTGGCCCCAACCCACTAATTTGCAACAAGTGCGTAGTTTTCTTGGTCTAGCGGGATTTTACCGTCGCTTTGTGAAAGACTTTAGCACTGTTGTTGCACCGCTGCATTCTTTGAGTAAGAAAAATGCATCTTTTGTTTGGGGACCATCTCAATCTACCGCATTTTATGAGCTCAAATCTTTGCTTACACATGCCCCAATTCTTGCATTACCCGATTTCACAAAAACTTTTGAGGTTCATTGTGATGCTAGCGGTCATGGACTTGGTGGAGTTTTGATGCAAGAAAAGCGAGCCGTTGCATACTTTAGTGAAAAACTTTCCGGTGCTCAACTTAACTATCCTATATATGACAAAGAATTGTATGCTTTAGTGCGAGTTTTGCATGTTTGGGACCATTATCTTCGCCCACATGAATTTTTCATACACACCGGCCATGAGACACTTAAGTACCTAAAAGGTCAAACTAAGTTGAATAAACAGCATACTAAATGGAGTGAATTCACTGAGTCTTTTCCTTATGTGATCAAGTGCATTAAATGCAAAGACAATATTGTCGCGGATGCTCTTTCCCGCATGTGCATGCTTGTTGCTACACTTGAGTTAAATGTGATTGGCTTTGAGCATATTAAAGATCTTTATGCGAATGATCCTTCCTTCGCACTTCCTTATGGTAAATGTCTTACTCATACTTGTTGGGAGCACTTTTATCTCAAAGATGGCTACCTTATGCGTGCTAACAAGCTTTTCATACCCAAGTCTTCTCTTTGTTTGTTGCTTTTGCAAGAAGCTCACGGAGGTAGACTCATGGGACATTTTGGACGCGACAAGACATATGCCACACTCTCCTTTAGGTACTTTTGGCCAAAGATGTTCCGAGACGTGGCACACTTCACCAACAAATGCTCTACATGTCGCAAAGCTAATTCCAAAGCTCAATCTCATGGTTTACATATGCCACTTCCAATTCTGTATCAACCATGGGAGCATTTGTATGGATTTCGTGCTTGGTTTGCCTAGAACTGGAAATGGAAAGGATTCCGTCTTTGTTGTTGTGGACCGATTCTCATAAATGGCACATTTCATACCATGCAACAAGGTAGACGATGCTTCACATATTGCTAATCTTTTTTGTAGGGAAATCTTGAGGTTGCATGGAGTGCCTAAGGCCATAGTGTCGGACCAGGACGTCAATTTCTTAAGCTACTTTTGGAAGACCATTTGCGCCAAGCTTGGCGTCAAGCTTCTATTCTCCACGGCATACCACCCACAAACCGATGGCCAAACCGAAGTCACCAACCAGACACTCTCCACTTTTCTACGTGTGTTGATCAAGAAGAATATCAAGGAGTGGGAGGAGTGCTTACCCATCGCCGAGTACGCCTACAATCGAGCTCGACACACTACTACAGGCAGGTCCCCCTTCGAGGTTGTCTATGGCTTCAACCCATTGTCCGCATTGGACATCCTACCTCTTCTGCTCCAAGAATGCGCAAACATGGATGCAAGTGCAAGGGCAAGATTTCTCAAGAAGATGCATGAAGATACAATGGCAACGATCGAGCGTCAAGTCCATCGCATCGCCACCAAGCTCAACATCAACAAGACACCAATGATGTTTCAACCGGGAGATCTCGAATGGCTTCACCTTCGCAAGGACCATTTCCCCAATGAGCACAAATCAAAGCTACTACCTCGAGCCGATGGACCCTTCAAGGTGCTAGCACACTACAATGACAATGCTTACAAGATTGACATACCACGCGACAAGTACAACGTATGTGACATCTTCAACGTCAAAGACTTGGCCAAGTACCATGGTGATGAAGATCACGATCCGTGGACGGATCTCTCCCAAGGGGGGAGATGATGCAGAGCATCCTTCCATCATCCCCATGGACTCTACACCAACACATCAAGCCCCACGTGGACCCATGACAAGATCTAGAGGACGTGCAATGGAAACCAAGGTGAACTCCTTCCTAGTCTACATGCATATGGATACAAGTGGAACTTGGTTGCTACCTCACCAAAATACTCTATACATCATTAGGTACGAAGAGGAGCCCTTCCAAGCAGCTGAGGAACACCCCCAAGTCCAAGGAGAAGGGACCTAAGTCACCAACGATGAAGAAAAAGACGAACAACAGCTGGATAGGATGTCCCGAGCGACCCCGTGTGCACGGGACCCCGAGACCCCGTGCCCACGGACTACACAGGGAGCTACAGTTGTAGCACCCCATGCGCACGGGCGTGTACCATGCGCATGGGCCCAACTTACCCCATGTGCACGGGCCTCCCAGGATGGCCGGCTGAGATTGCCCCTTCGCCCTCCTCTCCATCTCCTTCGACCCCAAAGCTATATAAGTCATACCTAGGACCATGTTTAGGGTTATCAAAGACATAGATGAGAATTTGAGAGCTTTGCTCCTTCCACCACCTCCATTGGAGATCAAGGCCTCTTTGGAGGAGATCCACTTATGGATACCAAGACCTCCATCTTGGAGAAGACTACCACCATCAAGACCTCATCTCCTAGGAGTGGGAAGAACTTATCCATTGTATCTTTCCTTTGATTGTGTTTGTGAACTTGTAGATATTGTGTTGCTATTCTAGTGGATGTGTAATTGGGTATTGTTGGAGTGATTTCCTCTTTGTGTTTCTTGGTGTTCATCCTTTTTTCCCTCCAAGTGTGAAAAGATCCATCTTAGGGTTCTACCCTACAATAGTTCATTATGATGCCAGTGCTCATCCAAGGCCCTAAGCAACCTGGCAACGACATTGTTGTGTACCTAAGGCCATCAGTTGAAGAACTTTTATAGCTATGGAATGGAAAAGGTGTACGTGTGTGGGATGAGCACGACCAGTAGGAATTTGACCTACATGCGTTGCTGTTTGTTACCATCAATGATTGGCCTGCTCTCATTAAATTTTCAGGACAGACAAACAAGGGATACCACGCATGCACACACTATTTAGATGACACCAAAAGTATATATTTGGAGAAATGCAGGAAGAATGTATACCTGGGGAATCATCGATTTCTTCCGACCAACCATCAATGTCGAAAGAAAGGCAAGCATTTCAAAGGCAATTAAGATCACCGGAAGAAGCCCGCCGTCCGTACTGGTGACCACATACTTTCTATGGTCAATGATTTACAAGTCATCTTTGGAAAGGGTCCCGGCGGACTATCTGTTCCAAATGACGTTGAGGGACGCGCACCCATGTGGAAGAAGAAATATATATTTTGGGACCTACCCTACTAGAAAGACCTAGAGGTCCACTCTGCAATCAACGTGATGCACGTGACGAAAAATCTTTGCATGAACTTGCTAGGCTTCTTGGGCATGTATGGGAAGACAAAAGATACACTAGAGGCACGGGGGGACCAGCAACATGTGCACGAAAAAGACGGCTTGCCTCCAAAGCAGTATGAAGGTCCTGCCAACTACGCTCTTACCAAAGAAGACAAGGAAATCTTCTTTGAATGCCTGCTCAGTATAAAGGTCCTGCCAACTACGCTCTTACCAAAGAAGAGAAGGAAATCTTCTTTGAATGCCTGCTCAGTATGAAGGTCCCGTCTGGCTTCTTGTCGAATATAAAGGGAATAATAAATATGGTAGAGAAAAGTTTCAGAACCTAAAGTCTCATGACTGCCACGTGATTATGACGCAAGTGCTTCCGGTTGCATTGAGGGGGCTTCTACCGGAAAACGTTCGCTTAGCCATTGTGAAGCTATGTGCATTCCTCGATGCAATCTCTCAGAAGGTGATCGATCCAGGAATCCTTCCAAGGTTAAGGAGTGATCTGGCGCAATGTCTTGTCAGTTTCGAGCTGGTGTTCCCACCATCCTTCTTCAATATCATGACACATGTCTTAGTTCATCTAGTCGACGAGATTGCCATCCTGGGCCCTGTATTTCTACACAATATGTTCCCCTTTGAGAGGTTCATGGGAGTCTTAAAGAAATATGTTCTTAACTATGCTAGGAAAGAAGGAAGCATCTCCACGGGCCATCAAACAAAGGAGGTCATTGGGTTTTGTGTTGACTTCATTCCTGACCTTAAGAAGATTGGTCTCCCTCGGTCGCGGTATGAGGGGAGACTGACTGGAAAAGGCATGCTAGGAGCGGACTCAATAATATGTAGGGACGGGCATTCTTGGTTTCAAGCACACTACATAGTTCTACAGAATTCTACCTTGGTGACCCCGTATGTCAATGAACACAAGAATATTTTGCATTCCAAACACCCGAAGTAGTGTGATGACTGGATTACATGTGAACACATAAGGACTTTCGACAGTTGGTTGCAAACACGTCTCATGGGTGACAGCATTGTTTCTGATGAGCTGTACTCATTGGCTAGGGGACCATCTTTGACTGTATTGACTTAGAAAGGGTACGAGATAAATGGGAATATAATTTACACTATCGCCCAAGATCAAAAGAGCACCAACCAAAACAGTGGTGTCCGCTTTGATGCAGCAACCAAGAAGGGAAAGGACACATATTATGATTACATAGTGGACATATGGGAACTTGACTATGGACATGATTTTAAGGTCCCTTTGTTTCAATGCAAAATGGGTCAATCTATCAGGAGGTGGGGTACAGGTAGACCCACAGTATGGAATGACAACAGTGGATCTGAAGAATATTGGGTACACAGACGAACCATTCGTCCTAGCCAATGACGTGGCACAGGTTTTCTATGTGAAGGACATGTCTACCAAACCGAGAAAAAGAAAAGATAAGGAAGAGAGTACATCATACAATGAGCCAAAGCGCCACATAGTTCTTTCAGGAAAAAGAGACATCATGGGAGTAGAGGGCAAGACAAACATGTTTGAAGATTATGAAAAGTTTGATGAAATTCCTCCCTTCAAAGTCAAGGCTGGCCCAAGCACCCTATTAAAAGATGAAGACTATCCATGGTTACGGCGCAATAAGCAAAGGACACAAGCAAAGAAAAAGTGAAGACTTTCTCTCCACAAGTATTATGATGATGCCTTTGATCTAGAATATCACTTCAGTTACATGTCAAGAAATGAAATCCCTTTGTAACAAATGAATTTTCGTCGGAAACCCTGATACTTCGAGAGAGATTGTCCATTTTGTACACGAAGTGCATCCAGTTTTTGTCATAACCCTCCCAACTTTTTAGAACATGCTATGTGGGTGAAATGATGATACCATGCCAACTTTCAACCTTTTCAGAGTTCATTTGTAGTGCTTTTCAATTTTAGGGTCATTTAGCTTAAAAAATCAGTAAATGCATGAAAAATACCAAATGAAGTAAAAAAGGGTTGAAAATGATGATGTGGCTTTGAATGGTTCATTTTGAACACACAAAAAGTCTGGAGTTTAAAAAGTTCAAATATATGAAATACCTTTGTAACAGATGTGTTTTTGTCTGAAACCCTGATACTTCATAAGAGATTGTCCGTTTTGTACATGAAGTGCATCCAGCTTTTGTCGTAACCCTCTTAACTTTTTAGCACATGCTATATGGGTGAAACGATGATACCGTGCCAACTTTCAACCTTTTCAGTGTTCATTTGAAGTGCTTTTCAATTTCAGGGTCATTTAGCTTAAAAATCAGTAAATGCATGAAAAATACCAAATGAAGTCAGAAAGGGTTGAAAAATGATGATGTGGCTTTGAATGGTTAATTTTGAACACACAAAAATTCTGGAGTTCAAATAAGTTAAAAAAGGAAATACCTTTGTAACAGATGTGTTTTCGTCCGAAACCTTGATACTTCGAAAGAGATTGTCCGTTTTGTACATGAAGTGCATCCAGTTGTTGCCGTAACCCTCTCAACTTCATAGCACATGCTATGTGGGTGAAATTATGATACCATGCCAACTTTCAACCTTTTCTGAGTTCATTTGAAGTGCTTTTCAGTTTCAGGATCATTTAGCTCAAAGAATGAACTAATAGCAAAAAGAATGAACTAGAAAACTTTTATGAAACTCTAATAGCAAAAAGAATGAACTAGAAATAATCAATTAAAATATTATGTTATGATCAACTAAAACAAAACTATAATATTCTTCAATAGCAAAAAGAATCAACTAAAAAGCTTTTATAAACCTCTAATAGCAAAAGGAATCAACTAAAAAGATTTTATAAACCTCTAGTATTTTTGAAACTAAACTTTTATAAAATTTATGCAACTAAAATTAGCAAAGTATTTTTTGTTCAAAACATTAATAGCAAAATGAATTTTCATAAATAATTTTTTGTTAGAAACTTTAATAGCAAACTAAAATAAAAAAATCTGTTTTCGATTAAAACAAACATTTAAAATAATCTAAAAATTACCAAATTGAATATAATGATAAAACACAATAATATTAAATAGCAGGAAAAAGAATCACTCAAAAATCTATTTTTATAGTAAGATTATTCACAAACTAGTGATTCACACAAATTTAAAAGAATTCAAATTTAAACTATTCAAATTTGAAAACTAATGGCACTAACAGAAAGTTTATAATTTTTGTGAACTAAAAGAAAAAAGAATCACTAAAAAACTTTAAGTATTTAGTAAGGATGAACAATAGAAAATAAATAAAGCATCAAAGAAAACAAAAAAACTAGAAAAAAATTAAAAAAATGCCGCCTACTCGGCCACCACGGCCTGAATACGACTAGAAACTCATTGGGCCAGGATTTAGACTCACAGCAGGCCCAGTAGGCCCACAGGCAGAAGAGTGTGACATTAGGCCCGTAAGGCTGCAGTTGAGAGGAGCTTGAGAGGGTTAGCGCAACAGCGCTTATAAACAACTCTCGAGCCCTGTCAGCTAGCGAGGTGGGACTGAACTTTTGGCCCCGGTCAGCACCAACCTTTAGTCTCGGTTGGCGGCACCAACCGCGACCAATACACCAACCGAGACCAAAGGTGTGTATTGGTCCCGATTGGTTCCACCAACCGGGACTAAAGGTCTCTGCTTCCCTCCCTTTGGGCTGACGAAAAGAGACCTTTGGTCCCACTTGGTGGCATGAACCGGGACTAAAGATGGGTATTGGTCCCGGTTTGTGCCACAAACCGGGACTAAAGATGTGGCTATATAAGCCAACACTTAGGATTTTCCCCAGTTTCTCCCATTGCCGCGCCATGCTTCCTCGTCGTCGTCGTCGTCGACACCCTCGCCCTTCTCTGCCCCGACGCGCTGCCCTCCTCTCGCAGTTCCGACCGGCCCGGAAGCCTCCCCACGCTCAACCTCATCGCCTCTACCCATTCGTTTGCCCAGGGAAGCACCATGCCGGTGCCTGCGACCCCTTCTTTCCTGACGCCGTTCGTCACTACCGCCACCGATTCCGGCGACTTCGAGCCCTTCCCAAGCCCGCTGCCGTTCCCTACGACCGCACTGTGAGCCCCCTGCCTCGGCTACAACCCTAGGGGGTGAGCTCTTCCTCTTTTGCTTTTCTGCTCATGGATGTCCATTGCTCTGTTGATGGTAATCTTGGTCCTTTGTGCATTGGTTATGTGTGATCTAGCTAGGTTTTGGGGAAACTTGATTTGATGGCTATGATCTTCTACTTAGGATTGGTGCACTATTGGAGATGTTGCCTAAGAAGAACTCAGTTTAATTTGTCACTAACATGTGTAGTTCAACTTTGCTCATACACTTGCTCCTGTTTAATTAGGTTTGTTGGTATTTCCCCAATTTGTTGGGTCTATAACTACCGTGCTGGCCTATTTGATAATGCTCCTAGTTCATACATACATTGTGCTATTGTTACTATGCTAAATATTGCTAGAGTTCTTATAGCTCCTCTAAATAATAGGGTTCCTACTAGTGTATAGCTCCTCTAAATATTGCTATAGTTCAGATAGACATTGTGATGTTAGTGCTGATTTGATAACACTGCTGAGATCATTGTGATGCACTACTAGTTAATTATTTAACTTTATCTAGTTCTACTGGCACTTGCCTATGCTGTTCATATATAAGTTATAGTGCCTGCTATTGTTCTGTCTCAAGTATTCTAGTACCCATGAATGACTGGTTCTCTAAATTATAGCAGTTAGGATGATGGTATATATAGGTAATTTCTTTAAATTGGTCATGGCCTGCTTACTTTCTTATGTATTAAACAACATGAACTAGTTCCTCTTCTATTCTATTGCTAATACATGCAACTGTTCTTTTGGTAGATTATAAAGGATATAGTTCTTTTATTTATATAGTTACAGTGCTTGTAGTTGCAAAGATTATAATGATTTCTCCTATCTATAGTTCTTTTCTTGCCAGGTTATGGATAGTATATCTACCCAATTTTCCATCTCTCCTAAATCTGATTAGTACAGACGCTACACTTGCCTTCTCTCTTTCTCGCGTAAATCTCTCACTGATAAGAACAAATCGGACTTGATTTTATGCCAGTCCATGATGTCGCTCTGAGGCTCCTATCTGGGATTTGATGCTACAGCTGCTACACTTCTCATGATCCTACAATGATCTAGTCCTAGCACTTCTAGGCTATCTGAGGACATCTCGCCCAAAATCCTACCTTGGGGTGTTCTATTGCTTGTTCTTCTGGCCCTGTGTCTATTTGACTTGGGACTTGCTCCATTTAGCTATGTGGTGCTTATCTTCCTACTAAACTTTATTTCCTCACGGGAAATAACTACTTAATCATTTGGCTTTAGTTTAATTTATAGAACTGCCTTTGCTAACTTGGAGTGTTTTATTTACATATTTGGTAATGCTCCTACAAAGAATATGCAAAGAAAATGTGTGTATGTTCATATGTAAAGAATATGCAATAGTTAGAATTTTTTATGTTCATAGAATTTTTTTGGTGATATTGTAGAATATGAATATTTTGAATATGGATGGATGGATGGATGAACATTTTTGTAGTTCATGATGATGATGATGATGATGATGATATGATGTTATATGAAAACTTGGTCATTTTTTTGTAGTAGATGATGATGATGATATGATGATATCGTTGGGGAATGCAGTAATTTCAAAAAAATCCTACGATCACGCGATCTATCTAGGTAATGCATAGCAACGAGGGGGAGAGTGTGTCCACGTACCCTTGTAGACCGAAAGAGGAAGCATTAAGTAACGCGGTTGATGTAGTCGAACGTCTTTGCGATCCAACCGATCAAGTACCGAACGTATGACACCTCTGCAATCTGCACACGTTTAGCTCGGTCACGTTCCTCGAACTCTAGATCCAGCTGAGGATGAGGGAGAGTTCCGTTAGCATGATGGCGTGGTGAAGGTGATGATGAAGTTACCGGCGCAGGGCTTCGCCTAAGCACTATGACGATATGACCGAGGTGGAAAACTTTGGTGGGGGGGGGGGGGGGGGGGGGGCACCGCACACGGCTAAAGATCAGCTTGTGTGTCTATGGGGTGCCCCCTCCCCTGTATATAAAGGAGTGGAGGAGGGGGTCGGCAGGCCTCATGGGGCGCGCCCCAAGGGGGGAATCCTACTCCTACTAGGAGTAGGTTCCCCCTTTCCGAGTCCAACTAGGAGGGGAAGGAAAGATGAAGAGGGAGAGAAGGAAAGGGGGGCCGGCCCCCCTCCCCAATTCGGATTAGGATTGGGGGGGCACGCGCCGCCACCTGGCCTCCTCCTCCTCTCTTCCACTAAGGCCCATGTAGGCCCATTAACCCCCTAGGGGGTTCCGGTAACCCCCGGTACTCCGGTTTTATTTGAAACTTCTCCGGAACACTTCTGGTGTACGAATATTGCCATCCAATATATCAATCTTTATGTCTCGACCATTTTGAGACTCCTCATCATGTCCGTGATCTGATCCGGGACTCCGAACAACCTTCAGTACATCAAATCACATAAACTCATAATACCAATCATCATCGAACGTTAAGCATGAGGACCTTACGGGTTCGAGAACTATGTAGACATGACCGAGAAACGTCTCCGGTCAATGAGCAATAGTGTAACTTGGATGCTCATATTGGTTCCTACATATTCTATGAAGATCTTTATCGGTCAAACTACATAACAACATACGTTGTTCCCTTTGTCATCGGTATGTTACTTACCCGAGATTCGATCGTCGGTATCATCATACCTTTCAATCTCATTACCGGCGAGTCTCTTTACTCGTTCCGTAATACTTCATCCTGCAACTAACTCATTAGTCACAATGCTTGCAAGGCTTATAGTGATGAGTATTACAGAGAGGGCCCATAGATACCTCTCTGAAACACGGAGTGACAAATCCTAATCTCGATCTATGCCAACCCAACAAACACCTTCGGAGACACCTGTAGAGCACCTTTATAATCACCCATTTATGTTGTGACGTTTGGTAGCACACAAAGTGTTCCTCTGGTATTCGGGAGTTGCATAATCTCATAGTCTGAGGAACTTGTATAAGTCATGAAGAAAGTAGTAGCAATGAAACTGTCATGATCATAATGCTAAGCTAACGGATGGGTCATGTTCATCACATTATTCTCCTAATGATGTGATCCCGTTCATCAAATGACAACACATGTCTATGGTTAGGAAACATAACCATCTTTGATTAACGAGCTAGTCAAGTAGAGGCATACTAGGGACAATATGTGTTGTCTATGTATTCACACATGTACTAAGTTTCCGGTTAATACAATTCTAGCATGAATAATAAACATTTATCATGAAATAAGGAAATAAATAATAACTTTATTATTGCCTCTAGGCATATTTCCTTTAGTCTCCCACTTGCACTAGAGTCAGTAATCTAGATTACATAGTAATGATTCTAACACCCATGGAGCTTTGGTGCTGATCATGTTTTGCTCGTTGAAGAGGCTTAGTCAATGGGTCTGCAACATTCAGATGCGTGTGTATCTTGCAAATCTCTATGTCCCCCTCCGACACTTGATGAGGGATGGAATTGAAGCGTCTCTTGATGTGCTTGGTTCTCTTGCAAAATCTGGATTCCTTTGCCAAGGCAATTGCACCAGTATTGTCACAAAAGATTTTCATTGGACCCAATGCACTAGGTATGGCACCTAGATCGGATATGAACTCCTTCATTCGTTGCTTCGGAAGCAGCAATGTACTCCTCTTCACACGTAGATCCCACCATGACTCTCTGCTTGGAACTGCACCAACTGATAGCTCCTCCATTTAATAAAAATACGTATCCGGTTTGCGACTTAGAGTCATCCGGATTAGTGTCAAAGCTTGCATCGACATAACCGTTTACGATGAGCTCTTTTTCACCTCCATAAATGAGAAACATATCCTTAGTCCTTTTCAGGTATTTCAGGATGTTCTTGACCGCTGTCCAGTGTTCCACTCTAGGATTACTTTGGTACCTCCCTGCTATGCTTATAGCAAGGCACACATCAGGTCTGGTACACAGCATTGCATACATGATAGAACCTTTGGCTGAAGCATAGGGAATGACTTTCATTTTCTCTCTATCTTTTAAAGTGGTCGGGCATTGAGTCTGACTCAACTTCACACCTTGTAACATAGGCAAGAACCCTTTCTTTGACTGATCCATTTTGAACTTCTTCAAAACTTTATGAAGGTATGTGCTTCGTGAAAGTCCAATTAAGCGTCTTGATCTATCTCTATAGATCTTGATGCCCAATATGTAAGCAGCTTCTCCGAGGCCTTTAATAGAAAAACTCTTATTCAGGTATCCCTTTATGCTATCCAGAAATTCTATATCATTTCCAATCAACAATACGTCATCCACATATAATATCAGAACTGCTATAGAGCTCCCACTCACTTTCTTGTAAATACAGGCTTCTCCAAAAGTCTGTATAAAACCATATGCTTTGATCACACTATCAAAGCATTTATTCCAACTCCGAGAAGCTTGCACCAGACCATAAGTGGATCGCTGGAGCTTGCACACTTTGTTAGCACCCTTTGGCTCAACAAAACCTTTTGGTTGCATCATATACAACTCTTCTTCCAGAAATCCATTCAGGAATGCAGTTTTGACATCCATCTGCCAAATTTCATAAAATGCGACAATCGCTAACATGATTCGGACAGACTTAAGAATCGCTATGGGTGAGAAAGTCTCATCGTAGTCAACTCCTTGAACTTATCGAAAACCTTTCACAACAAGTCGAACTTTGTAAATAGTAACATTACCTTCTGTGTTAGTCTTCTTCTTAAAGATCCATTTATTTTCTATGGCTTGCCGATCATCGGGCAAGTCCACCAAAGTCCAGACTTTGTTCTCATACATGGATCCCATCTCAGATTTCATGGCCTCAAGCCATTTCGCAGAATCTGGTCTCATCATCGCTTCCTCATAGTTCGTAGGTTCATCATGGTATAGTAACATGACTTCTAGAATAGGATTACAATACCACTCTGGTGCGGATCTTACTCTGGAAGATCTATGAGGTTTGGTAGTAACTTGTTCTGAAGTTCCATGATCATCATCATTAACTTCCTCACTAATTGGTGTAGGAATCACTGGAACTGATTTATGTGATGAACTACTTTCCAATAAGGGAGAAGGTACAATTACCTCATCAAGTTCTACTTTCCTCCCACTCACTTCTTTCGAGAGAAACTCCTTCTCTAGAAAGGATCCATTCTTAGCAACAAAGATTTTGCCTTCGGATCTGTGATAGAGGGTGTACCCAATAGTTTCCTTTGGGTATCCTATGAAGACGTACTTCTCCGATTTGGGTTCAAGCTTATCAGGTTGAAGCTTTTTCACATAAGCATCGCAGCCCCAAACTTTAAGAAACAACAACTTTGGTTTCTTGCCAAACCAAAGTTCATAAGGTGTCGTCTCAACAGATTTTGATGGTGCCCTATTTAAAGTGAATGCAGCCGTCTATAAAGCATAACCCCAAAACGATAGTGGTAAATCAGTAAAAGACATCATAGATCGCACCATATCCAATAAAGTACGGTTACGACGTTCGAACACACCATTTTGTTGTGGTGTTCTAGGTGGCGTTAATTGTGAAACTATCCCATGTCATTTCAAATGAAGACGAAACTCATAACTCAAATATTCTCCTCCACGATCAGATCATAGAAACTTTATTTTCTTGTTATGATGATTTTCTACTTCACTCTAAAATTCTTTGAACTTTTCAAATGTTTCATACTTATGTTTCATTAAGTAGATATAACCATATCTGCTCAAATCATCTGTGAAGGTTAGAAAATAATGATACCCACCACGAGCCTCAATACTCATTGGACTGCATACATCGGTATGTATTATTTCCAATAAGTGAGTAGCTCGTTCCATTGTTCCGAAGAACGGAGTTTTAGTCATCTTGCCCATGAGGCACGGATCGCAAGCACCAAGTGATTCATAATCAAGTGATTCCAAAAGTCCATCAGCATGGAGTTTCTTCATGCGCTTTACACCGATATGACCCAAACGGCAGTGGCACAAATAAGTTGCACTATTATTATAAAGTTTGCATCTTTTGGCTTCAATATTATGAATATATGTATTATCACTATCGAGATTCAACAAAAATAGACCACTGATCAAGGGTGCATGACCATAAAAGATATTACTCATATAAATAGAACAACCATTATTCTCTGATTTAAATGAATAATCATCTCGCATTAAACAAGATCCAGATATAATGTTCATGCTCAACGCTGGCACCAAATAACAATTATTCAGATCTAAAACTAATTCCGATGGTAGATGTAGAGGTAGCGTGCCGACGGCGATCACATCGACCTTGGAACCATTTCCCACAAGCATCGTCACCTCATCCTTAGCCAATCTTCGTTTAATCTGTAGCCCCTATTTCAAGTTGCAAATATGAGCAACAGAACCAGTATCAAATACCCAGGCGCTACTACGAGCATTAGTAAGGTACACATCAATAACATGTATATCAAATATACCTTTCACTTTGCCATCCTTCTCATCCGCCAAATACTTGGGGCAGTTCCGCTTCCAGTAACCAGCCCCTTTGCAGTAGAAGCACTCAGTTTCAGGCTTAGGTCTAGACTTGGGTTTCTTCTCTTGAGCAGCAACCTTTTTGTCGTTCTTCTTGAAGTCCCCTTCTTCCCTTTGCCCTTTTTATTGAAACTAGTGGTCTTGTTGACCCTCAACACTTGATGCTCCTTCAAGATTTCTACCTCCGCAGCCTTTAGCATCGTGAAGAGCTTGGGAATAGTCTTGTTCATCCCTTGCATATTATAGTTCATCATGAAGCCTTTATAGCTTGGTGGCAGTGATTGAAGAATTCCGTCAATGACACTATCATCAGGAAGATTAACTCCCAGCTGAGTCAAGTGGTTATGGTACCCAAACATTCTGAGTATGTGTTCACTGACACAACTATTCTCCTCCATTTTGCAACTGTAGAACTTGTTGGAGACTTCATATCTCTCAACTCGGGCATTTGCTTGAAATATTAACTTCAACTCTTGGAACATCTCATATGCTCCATGACGTTCAAAACGTCTTTGAAGTCCCGATTCTAAGCCGTAAAGCATGTCAGAATGTACTATCCAGTAGTCATCAGCTTTGCTCTTCCAGACGTTCTTAACATCATCAGTAGCATCTGCAGCAAGCCTGGCACCCAGCGGTGCTTCCAGGACATAATTCTTCTGTGCAGCAATGAGGATAATCCTCAAGTTACGGACCCAGTCCGTGTAGTTGCTGCCATCATCTTTCAACTTAGCTTTCTCTAGGAACGCATTAAAATTCAAAGGAACGCCAGCACGGGCCATTGATCTACAATAACATAGTCATGCAAAATAACTATCAGGACTAAGTTCATGATATATTAAAGTTCAATTAATCATATTACTTAAGAACTCCCACTTAGATAGAAATCCCTCTAGTCATCTAAATGATCACGTGATCCAAATCAACTAAACCATGTCCAATCATCACGTGAGATGGAGTAGTTTTCAATGGTGAACATCACTATGTTGATCATATCTACTATATGATTCACGTTCGACCTTTCAGTCTCAGTATTCCGAGGCCATATCTGCATATGCCAGGCTCGTCAAGTTTAACCCGAGTATTCTGCATGTGCAAAACACGCTTGCACCCGTTGTCTGTGAACGTAGAGCTTATCACACCTGATCATCACGTGGTGTCTCGGCACGACGAACTGTAGCAATGGTGCATACTCAGGGAGAACACTTATACCTTGAAATTTAGTAAGGGATCATCTTATAATGCTACCGCCGTACTAAGCAAAATAAGATACATAAAAGATAAACATCACATGCAATCAAAATATGTGACATGATATGGCCATCATCATCTTGTGCTCACGATCTCCATCACTGAAGCATCGTCATGATTTCCATCGTCACCGACGCGACACCTTGATCTCCATCATAGCATCATTGTCGTCTCGCCAACTATTATTACTACGAATATCGCTACCGCTTAGTGATAAAGTAAAACAATTACATGGCGATTGCATTCCATACAATAAAGCGACAACCATATGGCTCCTGCCAGTTGCCGATAACTTTGTTACAAAACATGATCATCTCATACAACAATTTATATCGCATCATGCCTTGACCATATCACATCACAGCAAGCCCTACAAAACAAGTTACACGTCCTCTACTTTGTTGTTGCAAGTTTTATGTGGCTGCTACGGGCTTCTAGCAAAAACCGTTCTTAATTACGCATTAAAACCACAGCAATTTTTCGTCAAGTGTGCTATTTTAACCTTCAACAAGGACCGGGCGTAGCCACACTCGATTCAACTAAAGTTGGAGAAACAGACACCCGCCAGCCACCTATGTGCATAAGCACGTCGGTAGAACCAGTCTCATGAACATGGTCATGTAATGTCGGTCCGGAACGCTTCATCGAACAATATCGCTGAATCAAAGTATGACATGCTGGTAAGCAGTATGACTATTATCGCCCACAACTCTTTGTGTTCTACTCATGCATATAACATCTAAGCATAGACCTGGCTCGGATGCCACTATTGGGGAACACAGTAATTTCAAAAAAAATCCTACGATCACGCAAGATCTATCTAGGTGATGCATGAGGGAGTCCTGGATTAGGGGGTCCTCGGACAGCCGGACTATGTACTTGTGCCGGACTGTTGGACTATGAAGATACAAGATTGAAGACTTCGTCTCGTGTCCAAGTGGGACTCTCCTTTGCGTGGAAGGCAAGCTTGGAAATTCGGATATGTAGATTTCCTTCTCTGTAACCGACTCTGTGTAACCCTAGCCCCCTCCGGTGTCTATATAAACCGGGGGGTTTAGTCCGTAGGACAACGACAATCATAATCATAGGCTAGCTTCTAGGGTTTAGCCTCTACGATCTCGTGGTAGATCAACTATTGTAATACTCATATCATCAAGATCAATCAAGCATGAAGTAGGGTATTACCTCCATACAGAGGGCCCGAACCTGGGTAAACATTGTGTCCCCCACCTCCTGTTACCATTAGCCTTAGACGCATAGTTCGGGACACCCTGCCCAAGATCCGCCGATTTTGACACCGACATTGGTGCTTTCATTGAGAGTTCCACTGTGTTGTCACGGTAAGGCTTGATGGCTCCTTTAATCATCCACAACGATGTGATCTAGGGTGAGGTTTTCCTCCCCGAACAGATCTTCGTATTCGGCCGCTTCGCACTGCGGGCCAACTCGCTTGGCCATCTAGAGCAGATCGATAGCTACGCCCCTGGTCATCAGGTCAGGTTTGGAAGCCTGAACTACACTGCTGACATCCGCGGAGACTTGATCTTCGACGGATTCGAGCCCATGACAGGTGCTCCGTACAGTCACGATAAGCATGACTTAGATCTGCCATCGGACGGTGTTCAGGAGAATGCACTTGCATCTGCCCTGGCTTTAAATCCGGAGCAAATCGTGCCATCCGAGGATGGGTGGATGGACCCCGCCACAGAGGCCGCACACTCAGCGGCGATAGAGCCGAACACAGATCCCACTCCTAAGGAGATCTATGTCTTTGGACCCTCGGACTCGTCTCTGACCAGGGGCTCCAAACCGTGTGCATCCGTGCCCGTCGGATCTGAATGGGCACCGGTCATGGAGTTTAGCTCCGCGAATATCTTTCAGCACTCACCTTGGGCGATGTGCTAAATTCATTAAAATCTCTCTCCCTGTCACGAGACTCTTGGCTGAACTATGTCCGGCTTGAGTGGGAAGCGGACAACGAAGAAATTCGTTCCCCACCCACCACCCACTTAATAGCCACTATCGACGACTTAACCGACATGCTTGATTTCGACTCCGAAGACATCGACAGTATGGACGACGATGCCGGAGAAGAACAGGAACCACCGCCCAAAGGGCGCTGGACAGCCACCTCATCATATGATATATATATATGGTGGACACACCAAAAGAAAGCAATGGCGATGATGCAATGAAGGATAATCCCCTTGGGAAGCAATCTAAGCGCCGGCGTTAGCGGCGCTGCTCTAAGCCCCATCATAGCAAAAATAGTGATACCGGCACAAGAGACAATAGCACTCTGGATGATGCCGAAGACGAAAACAATCCCGCCCCGCCAAGCTTCGAGCAACCCGGACGGGAGGATGTGCAAGCTAGCCCTGATGAAAAGGCAATTGATGGAGACTCAGAGGATGACAATTACATGCCCCTCTCCGAAGACGAGGTGAGCCTCAGGAATGAAGAATTCATCGTGCCTGAGGATCCCGTCGAGCAGGAGCGCTTCAAGCGCCGGCTTATAGCCACTGCAAAAAGCCTGAAGAAAAAGCAGCAGCAGCTTCAAGCTGATCAAGATCTGCTAACTGATAGATGGACTGAGGTCCTGGAAGGCGAGGAATACGGACTCGAGCGCCCAACCAAAAGTTACCCAAAGCGCAGGTTGTTACCTCAATTCGAGGAGGAGGCACTAGAGCCTACACTACCAGCGTAGGATGCGGCTGACCGGCCACCCCATGGCTGAGACAAAGCGGCATATCAACCAGAACACTAGCCCGCACCCCGTCGCCAACAAACAAAAACACGAAGGCCCGGGGCTACACGCATGACCTGCGAGACGAATTGGAAAACAAAGCAGGACATTCAAGATCGATCTACGAATCACGGGGGCGCACCCCAACGCATGACGATGACCGCCACGCCGGATATACTAAATTTAAATCCAGCCTGGCTGAATACAACAAACCAGACTCAGTTGAACTACGTCGTGATGTAGCCCCGCATAGAGTCTCCGCACACCCCCTATGCTTCACTGACGAAGTAATGGAGCATGAATTCCCAGAAGGGTTTAAGCCCGTGAATATCGAGCCCTACGATGGGACTACAAACCCCGTGGTATGGATAGAAGATTTCCTTCTCCATATTCACATGGCCCGCAGGGATGATCTACATGCCATCAAGTATCCCCCACTGAAACTCAAGGGACCGGCTCGGCATTGCCTGAATAGTTTGCCTACAAACTCCACTAGAAGTTGGGAGAACCTAGAAGATGCATTCCTGGATAACTTCCAGGGCACTTTTGTGCGACCACCGGATGCTGGTGATTTAAGTCACATAACCCAACAGCCCGGAGAGTCCGCCGGGAAATTCTGGACTCGGTTCCTAACTAAGAAGAACCAAATTGTCGACTGTCTGGATGCCGAAGCCCTAGCGGCCTTTAAGCATAACATCCGTGACGAGTGGCTTGCCCGACACCTCGGCCAAGAGAAGCTGAAGTCCATGGCAGCCCTCACGACACTCATGACCCACTTTTGTGCGGGCGAGGATAGCTGGCTGGCTCGCAGCAATAGCACGTCAAAAAATCCTGGCACCTCAGATGCTAGAGATAGCAACGGCAAGCCCCGATGCAACAGACACAAGCGTCGCAACAATGGCGATAACGCCAAAGACATGGCCGTCAATGCTGGATTCAGTGGCTCTAAGTTCGGTCAGTGGAAAAAGCCATTCAAAAGAAACAATCCAGGCCCGTCTAGTCTAGACCGCGTACTCGATCGCTCATGTCAAATTCACGGCACCCCCGATAAACCAGCCAACCACACCAACAGAGAATGTTGGGTGTTCAAATAGGCCGGCAAGTTGAATGCCGAAAACAAGGAAAAGGGGCCGCATAGTGATGACAACAAGGAGCCCTGGCTGCCGAACACAGGAGGACAGAAGAAATTTCCTCCCCAAGTAAAAATGGTAAATATGATATGCGTAACCCATATTCCCAAGCGGGAACAGAAGCATGCACTAAGGGACGTCTACACGATGGAGCCAGTCGCCCCAAAGTTCAACCCATGGTCTTCTTGTCCGATCACTTTCGATCGCCGGGACCATCCGACCAGTATCCGTCATGGCGGTTCGGCCGCTTTGGTCCTCGACCCCATCATTGACGGATTCCACCTCACACGAGTCCTTATGGACGGTGGCAGCAGCCTGAGCCTACTCTATCAGGATACAGTGTGCAAAATAGGCATCAATCCCTCAAGGATCAAACCCACCAGAACCACCTTTAAAGGTGTCATGCCAGGTGTAGAGGCCTGTTGCACGGGCTCAATCACACTAGAAGTAGTCTTCGGATCTCCGGAGAACTTCGAAAGCGAGGAATTAATCTTCGATATCGTCCCCTTCTGCAGTGGCTATCAAGCACTGGTCGGACGGACCACATTTGCCAGATTCAATGCGGTACCGCATTATGCATACCTCAAGCTCAAAATGCCAGGACCTCGCGGGGTTATACCAGTCAATGGAAACACAGAGCGCTCCCTCCCTACGGAGGAGCACACTGCGGCCCTCGCGGCAAAAGTACAGAGCAGCCTTCTTAGGCAGACCTCCAATTCGGCAATAAAACCCCCGGACACCGCCAAGCGAGTCCGAAGTACTCTGCAACAGGATCATCCGGCACGTCCAGAGCTTGCCTAGCAATTCGGCCTCCGTCCTATTCCCGGTCAAGTGGTGAAACTTGTGCCGCGCGTACATAATTACGCACTTAAAATACCATGGGCATAGACGGAGGCACAACTAGAATGCGGTCCACAATGCGTCTCAGCCGCCCCAGGATCCGTATACCTTCAACCCTTTTCTTTCTTTCAGGTCCCTATTTTCTGGAGGCTCTTCTGATAGCCTGATTATCGGACCCATCACGGGATAGAAACACCAAGGAGGCAAGGAGCTTTGATGTACAAGGGAATCCCCAGGTGGTCTCTGATAATGATCGCTATACCTATTTTACATACCCACACGCAGCTCGCTCTTGGTTAAGGACATGTCAAATAGTCCTATTTTGCTTATTGCACTACTTGTATACATACGCGTTGACATATTATTCAAATAACAATGGAAAATAACGTACATCATCAGCTTATTATTACATTTCTTTATCTTTTTCCTTAACTGTTTATTTATTACAAATTGCACCCGTACATTTTGGTACGTTCATCTCACCAGGGGCTTCAGTATACCCCATAACACGGCAAGAAAAGTACGAACACTTTCGACAGTGCGGCACCCCAAACTTATAGCATTATATTCATCAGCTCCGAATCATGTCTTGGGTCAATAGTTGGGTTTGCTCGGCTCCCATGTTTTGCTGCCTTACGTTCCACTACATCGGCTAAGGTGGCACAGGGAGAACTACTGCGATTGTGTCCCGGTTCCTCTGGACGAGCACCTCAGTAGAGAAAGCCGAAAACTGACTGTCATGATGTGGCGAGAACTAGTCGCTGTTTGAGAGGTCTCAAATCCTTCAAGATTTTTTCTGCTTTGGGCGAGGAATCGGCCTTTGTCCGAATTAGGCATGTATAGCATCCCAAGTTCGGCCTTCCGAATACCAGGGGCTACGCCAGAATTTAAAATTATAGAACTTCTATGTCTAAGTGAGAGTGATAAAGCTGTATAGTCCGATTGAGTTGTTCGTTGCGCTAAACACCTCCTTAAAGGATCAAAAATTTGGATAAAGAGTGTTTAGATTTATCCCGAACACCCCGGTACTAGTTACATGGGGCAGAAGCCGACGACTGGCCAACTCTCAGATTTTATAAATGGCCGCACAGAAGGTAAAATTTTAAATCAGCAAGTGTTATATTGCGCAAAAGAACTTGTTTCATATTACAGGATAAAATGAGTGTATTGACTCAAAGATTAAATCCTTCGCACATTGCTCCACCACAAGGCGGGAGCCCTTCAGGACACTATCATAATACTTTTCGGGGTGGCGATGCTCCTTGCCCTTTGGCGGCCCTTCGGTCATCAGCTTCTCGGCATGCATCTTCGCCCAGTGCACTTTTGCGCGGGCGAAGGCCATTCGCGCACCATCAATGCAAACCGACCGCTTTATAACTTCAAGCCGCTGACAGGCACTCACAAGCCTCTTTACTAGGCCGAAGTAGCTGCTTGGAAGGCCACAGCCGGACTATGAGGTCCTTCATGGCCAGTTCGGCCGCCTTGTGCAGTTCGACCAGTTGCTTCAGCTGGTCGCTCCAGGGCATCGGATGTTCGGTCCCAATATATTTAGACCAGAACGACTTCTCCGTCGATCTCCCTTCTTTAGCTCGGTAGAACTCTGCGGCTTCAGATATGCTGCGCGGCAGATCTGCGAATGCTCCTGGAGAGCTCCAAATTCGGGTAAGTAAAAGGAAAGTCTCCTTCACATGCTTGCTTTGCATAATGAATGCCTTACCCGCCGCAATCTTCTTGGCCGCTTGAATCTCCTGGAGGGCCTTTTGGGCTTTGGCCTTGGCGTCTCATGCGCTCTCGAGGGTCTTCGCAAGCTCGGACTCTTGCGTCTTAGAGTCACGCTCCAAGGACTTGTATTTTTGGACGAAATCCTTGAGCTCTTGCTGGACCTCATTGACTCAGGCCTCTTGCTTCTCGCGCTCGACGTGATCCTTGGCCGCTCTGTCTTTGGCCTCGGTCAATGCCGTCTTAAGGGCCGCTACTTCGGTCGTGTCCCCTAGTAAAGTTCATGACGTTTTCATCAGCAGAAACCATTTTTCCTTTCTAAATATATAGAAGGGGTATTGTGTACCTTTGTTTTCCTCGAGCTGCCTCTTCACGAGGTCGAGCTCTCCCTCGGTCCGCTCTAGGTCCCGCTTCAGTCCGGAGACCTCCGCAGTATGAGCGGCAGCGGCAAGCAGCAACGCCTGCTTATTCACATAGACATCTTTCGTTAGACTCATGCGGATGTTATTTGATCCTCTGTTCGGCCTTTCTTTTCGAACACCAAACAGAGCATCAGGGGCTACTGTCTATACTGTGATATTTTCTCACAATTTTGTTACTTACCTCAAAGCCTGTTAGGAGGTTGGCGCAGGCTTTGGTCAATCCGCTTTTGGCGGACCGGACCTTCTCAATCACCGCACTCATAAGAGTATGGTGTTCTTCATCAATGGAAGCGCCGCGAAGCGCTTCCAGCAAGTTATCCGATGCCTCTGGATGGACAGAAGTCATCGGTACAGGCGGCTCGCCCTCCTTAGAGAGAGGCTGCCTGCCTGAATCCGGAACCACTTGGGTTTCCGGAGCCGCATTCGGCTGGGTGCCAGACTTGCCCCGACCCCCGTTATCGGAATCCATGGGGGTCTTCCCTCCCATGTGCCTGGCGACTGGGATTTCGCCTGGGGCATCTCCAGAACTGTCTCCCCCTGGTCTGGTATCCTCTGAGACAACACCTCGGTGTCATCCCCGGGCCTGGGGGAGGAGGCTGTCGGGAGTGAATCGCTGTTCATTGTCGACGGGCCCAGGGACGCCTCCGAAGAGGATACCTCGATGTGGGATTTGGCCGGACTGCACATGCATGTTTGGTATGATAAGAAGCAATAAAGCAAAACATGCTGGGAGTATTAAAGTGTCCGGATGCTTACGACTTAACCAGGGGCTTGTCCCTGGGCGGCCACTCCTCGCCGCTGTAGGTGGCCGTGGTGGAGTGGTCCGGAAGGAAGGTCTTTCCCTTCGTCGACGCCTCGGCCTCCCCCTGTGGGGTGGCCTTTCTCTTCTCCCCCCCCCCCGGTTGGGGGGGAAGGGGTGTCTTCTTCCTCCTCCTCGTCTTCATTGGAGGACTGCGCCTCGGTGTCTTCGGACGTCACGTCCGATACAACCTTGCGCCGGAGACCTTCCTGGTCCCCGTGGCCTTCTCCTTGGCCTTCTTCTCCAGCACCTCATAGGGCGCCGGAGCATATTCATTAGAAGAGGCGATGCTGGATCTTCAGCTAGCGGAGTCGGACAGTCAATCCGCTCCACTATCGCTACCCAGTCCTGTTATATTGGCATGGAGGCTTCGATTCCTCCTGCGAGTATGATGGGGAAAGGCACATCTTGCAAAATATAAAAAACTTACCGGATTGGTGGGGCGCTTTGCGCTGAGTCCGTGATCTTCGGTTATGGGCGGTGGTACCTCGGTGGCCTTGAACAGCACCTTACAGACGTCTTCGTGCGTCGTGTCGAAGAGCTCTCGCAGCGTATGGTGTTCGGCCGGGTCAAACTTCCACATATTGTAAGTCCATCTCTGACACGGAAGGATCCGGCGGATGAGCATGACCTGGACCATGTTGACAAGCTTGATTTTCTTGCCTATCATATTTTGGACGCAGGTCTGAAGTCCGGTCAGCTCCACCAATGAGCCCCAGGCTAAGCCCTTCTCTTTCCAAGAGGTGAGCCGCATGGGGACGCCGGATTGAAATTCGGGGGTCGCCGCCTTGTTGGTGTCGCGCGGCTCGGTGATGTAGAACCACCCCGATTGCCACCCCTTCACGATCTCCACAAAGGAGCCTTCGGGCCAGGTGACATTGGGCATCTTGCCCACCATGGCGCCTCCGCACTCCGCTTGCTGGCCAACCACCACCTTTGGCTTCACGTTGAAGGTCTTCAGCCACAGGCCAAAGTGGGGCATAATGCAAAGGAAGGCCTCGCACACGACGATAAACACTGAGATGTTGAGGGTAAAATTGGGGGCCAGATCATGGAAGTCCAGCCCGTAGTAGAACATAAGTCCGCGGACGAATAGGTGGAGGGGGAATCCCAGTCCGCAGACGAAGTGAGAGAGTAACACTACCCTCTCCTGGGGTTTCGGGGTAGGGACGATTTGCCCTTCATCCGGAAGCCGGTGCACGATGTTTGCGGATAGGTATCCGGCCTCCCGAAGCTTAGTGATGTCCTCCTCCGTAACGGAGGAGGCCATCCACCTGCCTCCCGCTCCAGACATGCTTGGAATGGATTTACGGAGAAGGTGAGAACTTGGGCGCTGGTGCTCGAGCGAGGGAGAATGGATGAGTAGAGGAAGAAGAAGGCGTGGGTGAAAAAGGGGAATCCTTATCTCTTTATAAAGGAGGTAGAAACCATGTGCCTCCCTACTTTCCCTATGAACTCGGTTATTCCCCAAGTGTCGTGTTGATGGCACGATTGGGTTACCCACACCCGTATTGATGACAATTCCGTGATAAGGGGACACGATCTCTGCTTTGACAAGACGTGCCAATGAAACCACCTCGCAAGATGTGCAGTAGCGGGTTGAGAAAAACGATTCAAATAATGACCGGGCCGTGGTGTGATGTCACGCTATGAAAAGTTATCAGCAGATTTGATTTGTGGAATATTGTGCTCTCTACGATGGTATGTAGAATTTGTTTTGCAGAGCCGGACACGATCCTTGTGTTTAAGATCTTGTATGGAGTATTCGGAGAAGGAACCCGCCTTGCAATGCCGAAGACAATCTGCGCGCTGGACTCATCGTCATTGAAGCCTGGTTCAGGGGCTACTGAGGGATTCCTAGATTAGGGGGTCCTCAGACAACCGGACTATGTACTTGTGCCGGAATATTGGACTATGAATATACAAGATTGAAGACTTCGTCCCGTGTCCGGGTGGGACTCTCCTTTGCGTGGAAGGCAAGCTTGGCAATTCAGATATGTAGACTTCCTTCTCTGTAACCGACTCTGTGTAACCCTAGCCCCATCCGGTGTCTATATAAACCGGAGGGTTTCGTCCGTAGGACAATGAGAATCATAATCATAGGCTAGCTTCTAGGGTTTAGCCTCTACGATCTTGTGGTAGATCAACTCTTGTAATACTCATATCATCAAGATCAATCAAGCAGGAAGTAGGGTATTACCTCCATAGATAGGGCCCGAACCTGGGTAAACATTATGTCCCCCGCCTCCTGTTACCATTAGCCTTAGATGCACAGTTCGGGACCCCCTACCCGAGATCCGCCGGTTTTGACACCGACAATGCATAGCAACGAGGGGGAGAGTGTGTCCCGACGTACCCTTATAGACCAAAAGTGGAAGCATTAAGTAACGCGGTTGATGTAGTCAAACGTCTTTGCAATCCAATCGATCAAGTACCAAACGCACGGCACCTCCGCAATCTGCACACATTCAGCTCGGTGACGTCCCTCGAACTCTAGATCCAGCTGAAGCCAACGGAGAGTTCCGTCAGCACGACGGCATGGTGACGGTGATGATGAAGTTACCGGCGTAGGGATTCGCCTAAGCACTATGACGATATGTGACCGAGTTGGAAAATTTTGGAGGGGGGGGGGCACCACACATGGCTAAAGATCAACTTGTGTGTCTACGGGGTGCCCCCCTCCCCCGTATATAAAGGAGGGGAGGAGGGGGTTGGCCGGCCTCATGGGGCACACCCCAAGGGGGGAATCCTACTCCTACTAGGAGTAGGTTCCCCCTTTCCTAGTCCAACTAGGAGGGGAAGGAAAGAGGAAGAGGGAGATAAGGAAAGGGGGGGCATGATACGTCTCCAACGTATCTATAATTTTTGATTGCTCCATGCTACTTTTATCTACTGGTTTAGGCAATATTGGGCTTTATTATCCACTTTTATATTATTTTTGGGACTAACCTATTAACCGGAGGCCCAGCCCAGATTTGTTGTTTTATGCCTATTTCGGTGTTTCGAGGAAAAGGAATATCAGCGGAGTCAAAACGGAACGAAATCAACTAGAGAAGTTATTTTTGGAAGGAAACCCACCTGATGGACTTGGACCCCACGTCAAAAGATACGGGAGGTGCTCGCGAGGGTGGGGGGCGCACCCCCTGCCTCGTGGGGCCCCCGTAGCTCCATCGACGTTCTCCTTTCACCCATATATACCTACGTACCCTAAAACTTCCAGAACAGAAGATAGATTGGGAGTTCCGCCGCTGCAGGCCTCTGTAGCCACCAAAAACCAATCGGGACCCTGTTCCGGCACCCTGCCGGAGGGGGATCCCATCACCGAAGGCCATCTTCATCATCCCGGCGCTATCCATGACGAGGAGGGAGTAGTTCACCCTCGGGGCTGAGGGTATGTACCAGTAGCTATGTGTTTGATCTCTCTCTCTCTCGTGTTCCATCTATGGCACGATCTTGATGTATCCCGAGCTTTGCTATTGTAGTTGGATCTTATGATGTTTCTCCCCCTCTACTCTCTTGTGATGAATTGAGTTTCCCCTTTGAATTTATTTTATCGGATTGAGTCTTTTATGAACACTTGATGTATGTCTTGCGTGGGATAACCGTGACAATAGGTTATTCTATTGATCCACTTGATGTATGTTTTGGTGATCAACTTGCGGGTTTCATGACACTTGGGAACCTATGCATAGGGGTTGGCACACGTTCTTGACTCTCCGGTAGTAGCTTTGGGGCACTCTTTGAAGTATTTTTATGTTGGTTGGATGAATCTGAGATTGTGTGATGCATATCGTATAATCATGCCCACGGATACTTGAGGTGACATTGGAGTATCTAGGTGACATTAGGGTTTTGGTTGATTTGTGTCTTAAGGTGTTATTCTAGTACGAACTCTTTTATAGATCGATCCAAAAGAATAACTTTGTGGTGGTTTCGTACCCGACCATAATCTCTACGTTTGTTCTCCGCTATTAGTGTCTTTGGAGTGACTGTTTGTTGCATGTTGAGGGCTTGTCATATGTTCTATCTATGTTATTATTGTTGAGAAAACTTACACTAGCGAAAGTATGAACCCTAGGCCTTGTTTCCTACCATTGCAATACCGTTTACGCTCAGTTTTACTGCTCGCTACCTTGCTGTTTTTATTATTTCAGATTACAAAAACCTATATCTACTATCTACTTTGCACTTGTATCTTCATCTCTTCGCCGAACTAGTGCACCTATACAATTTACCATTGTATTTGGTGTGTTGGGGACACAAGAGACTCTTTGTTATTTGGTTGCAGGGTTGTTTGAGAGAGACCATCTTCATCCTACGCCTCCTACGGATTGATAAACCTTAGGTCATCCACTTGAGGGAAATTTGCTACTGTCCTACAAACCTGTGCACTTGCAGGCCCAACAACGTCTACAAGAAGAAGGTTGTGTAATAGACATCAAGCTCTTTTCTGGCGCCGTTGCCGGGGAGGTTAGCGCTTGAAGGTATATCTTTAGATCTTGCAATCGAATCTTTTTGTTTCTTGTTTTAGCACTAGTCTAGTTTATAAAAGAAAACTACAAAAAAATGGAGTTGAGTTTATCTCGTATGCTTCACCTTTTTAATATCTTTTGTGAGTATGATGGAAAGGATAATTGTGCTCAAGTACTATAAGAAGAAATCTATAGAATGTTTTTATATGATGAGCATGATTGCAATGTTGTTAGTATGAATTCCTTGAATATCCATGATGCTAATGATATGCAAAGCCACAAGCTTGGGGAAGCTATGTTTGATGAAGATGATATTTTTTGTCCCCCAAGCTTTGATGAGCAAATTTACTATGATGAAAGCATGCCTCCTATCTATGATGATTATTGTGATGATACGTATGTTATAAAGAAGAAGTTTGCTTATGTGGAGAGTAGAAAATTTTCTATGCTTGTAGATCATGAAAATAATGCTTTAGGTGCTGGTTATATTGTTGAATTCTTTCATGATGCTACTGAAAATTATTATGAGAGAGGAACATATGCTTGTAGGAATTGCAATAATATCAAGTTTCCTCTCTATGTGCTTCAAGTTTTGAACTTATGCTTGTTTTACCATCCTATGCTAGTTGATTATTGCTCCCACAAGTTGTTTGCTCACAAAATCCCTATGCATAGGAAGTGGTTTAGACTTAAATGTGCTAGTCATATGCTTCATGATGCTGTCGCTATGTTTCAATTCTTATCTTTTTTGTGAGCATCATTGTCATCATCATGCCTAGCTAAAAGGCATTAAAGAAAAGCGCTTGTTGGGAGACAAACCAATATTTACCCTTACTGTTTTTGTGTGTCCACATGATTATTATACTGTAGTAATCATGTTTTATAGCTTTTGTTTCAATAAAGTGCCAAGTAGAACCTTTGGGAAGACTTGGGTGAAGTTTATATGATCTTGCTGTGAAAAACAGAAACTTGTGCCCTCACGAGAATAGCTGCCATTTTTTACTGGAGAGTGCTTTTAGGTTGATTCTTTTTGCAGATGATTATTAGACAAATTTCTCAGGTCCAGAAATTTATTTCATAATTTTTGGGGTTCCATAAGTATAGGTTTTATACAGATTACTACAGACTGTTCTGTTTTTGACAGATTCTGTTTTCTATGTGTTGTTTGCTAATTTTGATGCATCTATGAGTAGTATCGGAAGGTATGAACCATAAATAATTTGGGGTACAGTAGATATTACACCAATATGAATTTAGAATGAGTTCATTATAGTACCTAAGTGGTGGTTTTATTTTCTTATACTAACGGAGCTTACGAGTTTTGTTTTGAGTTTTGTGTGGTTGAAGTTTTCAAGTTTTGGGTAAAGATTCGATGGACTATGGAATAAGGAGTGGCAAGAGCCTAAACTTGGGGATTCCCAATGAACCCCAAGGTAATATTCAAGGACAACCAAGCAACTAAGCTTGGGGATGCCCCGGAAGGCATCCCCTCTTTCGTCTTCGTTCATCGGTAACTTTACTTGGAGCTATATTTTTATTCACCACATGTTATGTGTTTTGCTTGGAGCGTCATTTTATTTTGTTAGTTTTTGCTTTCTGTTAGTTAGAATAGTGTTTTGCCACTTTAGTTTCAATAAAAAAGTCAAGGATAGCCTTTGCCATGCTTATTTTGCTAGTTTGCATGTTGCTGTTTGAAAATAGAAAGTTTACTATTGTTGCAAAAATTCCCTAGAAAAGTCAGAGCATGGTCTAATGTGGAATCTTTTTGCATATTGAGCTCTGATAAATTTATTACAGTGGGAATTTTAGTTCATAATTTTTGGGGTCAGGGAAGTACTGATACTCTTTCATTCTTTACAGACTGTACTGTTTTGGCAGATTGCTGTTATGATTGCATTGTTTGCATATGTTTGCTTGTTTAATGATTCTATTTGAGGATAGGAGTATTAAATATACAGAGGCATTTAGTATGCAATGTTGAATAATAATTTTAGTGATTTTTTACAGTAGAAAATGATAAGGTTTTGCATTGGTTTATACTAACCTTTCTCACGAGTTCTTGTTGAGTTTGTTGTGAATGAAACTTTTGATAAGAAGAGAAACCGTGATATGAGAGGAATTAAGGAGACACAAAAGTTCAATCTTGGGGATGCCAATTTCAGAAAGAAAAACTATATAAACTGGGCTCGTCATGTGCTTAATAAAAGCGTAAGCGTGGGCTAGACGGGCCACAGCCCCTGCACAGCGCGCAGTTGAGCTCCGTCTCTGAAACTAAAAAACAACTGGGCGAGCTACTGGGTCCCTGGTGTTATCCGCTTGATGTGTAATTTTCTCGTTTATTGACTACATTGACAATGGCGTGGTCCTAGTTGTCAAACAATTAGGAGGAAGTATTTTTTTGGCTTGTAAAAACGAGGCACCTACTTGCGAAATGCAATGACCCTGGTGGGTCCCTACTGTCAGCCTCTCCCCATATAGTCATCTCCTGATTCCTCTTGGTTGTTGACCATGTTGACAATATGGCGGCGGGCACAGCGAGCGAACCAAGGCGAAGAATGACGGCGAGGCCTCAGACGGGAATGAATAGCAGCCGTGGAAGATGCGGCAGAGTAGTGGCAGGTGGAGGGTACTACGAGGGCAACAACATGCAACTCAAGCATGCAAATGGTACAAAAAGCCCAAGAATTAATTGTTCATCAAATTTTTAGACAAAACCCAGATTGAACATGATAGTATCATCTAACCCAACCACTCTTTTTTGTAGTCACAAACAAATGGATCGGTCTGATCCATAAAATCAACATCATGTGCAAAAAAAATTATTTTAGGATGACTACAACTTGTTGTAAATAGAAGCCGAGCACGTTTAGAAGCCCATTTGTCCACCTGAAACTTCATTTTTTGCTATTCAACATGTCCGTCCGTGAGAAATCTCTTGCAGTAAAAATTAAGCCTCATGGACAATAGTAACCTCACATTCAACAGGAAGAATGTGACAAAGCTTCTGTTTGCCTGGTTGGATGCATATCGTTCCAGCATTAGTGTCCTCAAACGAATGTCATGATAACTGAGAAAATCCTTGTGCTTATTACGCCACCGATTGGTTATATGTTTTTGTCCATGTGGTTCTGCCTAAGTAGACATGAAGATTGAAAACAGTTAATGTCTGAAAAAAGAGTATGTCGAAAGAACAACCGCTGAACAGTTAACTCTAGTACAATATATACGGGCTATCAATGTGCATGAAATCATCACCTCTATGTATAAATTCTCTAGAGATTGAAAGCATCACAGCAAGCCAATAATTATGTCCTGATCAAAACTATACATTCTGATATATATGATCTTGATAGAATCCAGCAACATTGATAGGCTATCAATGGAGGAACTCTTCATTGAGCATATAACATAATATTAGTACCCAAAGTGTACTCCAAGATGATATAAAACTTATGCGCACAAATGAAAAATGCAGCATATGATTACAAATGTGTAGATGATAATATACGATACCTGAAAAAGCGAGGAGCCAAACACCAACTCCTTGTGATTATTAAACGGGTCACGAATTAGACCCAAGGTCTCTAGTTTGGGCGTAGAGACGACAGTTATTTGTGAAGGTGTATAACAATTATGAAGGAGCAACCTTTCAAGTGAAGGGGCATCTTTGATGATGAGATGCTTTCCTTTAAAACAAATTCCAATGCTTTTAAGGTGAGGCGACTTTATTTGGAGACAACTGATACCGATATCTATTCCCAAAACAATCAGCAAGCGCTCCAGGGAAGGGCAACTGGAGTGGATGATGTTGTGCAGTGAGGCCTCCGAGAGATAAACCAGCACAAGCGAAAGTTTTTTTAGCAGTGGGAGTCGAAGCATTTGTACCAGATTGTCTGGTAGATGGCACCGGGCGAAGGTGGCGGTGTGGAGAGAGGAGGAAAACCGCGAGATGGAAAATGGTGGTGTGGGCATGAATTCTTGGTGTGTTCGTGGTATGAAAGTTTTGTGGTAATGGTACAATTCAAACTGCTAGAGTTTTCTGAATTCAGGGGATATCAGCCAAGCGTCCACCTTGCCGAGTATGGACAACATGTAGCGTGTCGGGATGCAGAGGCATTGAACGGGGCCCTGCTGGTGAGGAGATTAAATTCAGGAAGGAAAGATATCTAACGACAGTCGAGATTGAGGGGCGCGGTGCGCCATAGAGGGCGCCACCGAGTTGAGAGGACTTGTGTGCAGCAGCAATCCTTGGTGGGGAGAAGTGAGATGATCTCCTCAAGGATGACGTCCGGGAGATCGCTAATGCGGTCCACCGGAGATTCTACCGGTTCCTCAGATCCGGATGGGGGGAGGGGCTCTCTACTTCTCCCCGCGCTACCGGGTGCGGGATCTACAACCGGCGACGCTGCTGGCGGGAGCCTCATCTTCTTGGCGCTGGGGCTAGCCGACTCCATTTTCCTTGTGGGCATCGCACCGAGCTCACGGGTTTGAGCATAGTAGCCAGAGACGAGACTAGTGGCAGTGTGAGTGGGGAAGAAGGAGGGCTGGGGATTTCTGTAGGACTGGAAGAAGAGGAGCAGGCATTTTCTGTACGAGTGAGGAAGAAGGTGAGCGGGGGTTTTCTGGACGAGTGAGGAAGATTGGGGAGCGGGAGGAATTGGGGGGGGGGGGAGACGGAAGTGGGAGAGCGAGTTGTTCGTGTTTATAAGGCCCGCTGCACTAACTACTCGCTTTTTCCCAAGAACCACTCTCTTCTTTTGCGTTGCTGCATTGGAGCTGGCGCATGGACTTGGCTGACTGGCCATGCATGCAGGATGCATGTGCCCGCCGGCCACTGCATGCGCCTGGTTTGTTACTAGGCCTATTTAATAGGGTGGTTATGGAGTAAATTAAGGACATTTATTTTCTCGTACATCCACCAAATTAGAGGATGTGGTACTAGATGCAGACATTCACATTAAACTAAGCTTCAGAAGATACGGTATGCATACTAACATTCCGAAGAACAAGAGTTCAGCATGTCTATGCATCTCAATGATTCACCATACTACAACCAATACAAAGCTGTGAGAAGGTGTGGAAATAAAGAAAATCGGTTGCACTGCTTGTTTGCTCCTCCACACATGACAGGATCGTTCCGCACTGCATTTAGCAAGTCAACGTACAAATAAGCTAATTTCATCTTGCGGTGGTCATTGTACCTAGTTACGAATGTAGGAATACCTGGAGCACCATGAGGTTAGCTGACAGCAGGTAGATGCAACCATATAAATTTTGTGCGGTGCTACCAAAATTGAGGTTTGTATCCCTTCCCATTATGAGAATTCTTGTTGAAGTTGGTAGAATGTGATGGCTTATTCTTTGCATCAAACTTGCCTTTCCCCTGAGATTTGTTCTTGTTGTTCTGGGGCTGGTTGGGCTGGAAGTTCTTCTCGTGTACCATGTGGGCACTAGAAGCTCCCTCAGCGACCCAAGCACGTGTGTCTTTTGCTCTCGCCTTCTCAAAATCAAGAGTGCTAATGAGATCCAAAACAGAAAACTCATGTCTCTTGTTTTTCAGAGAAGTAGCAAAATCGTTCCACGAAGGTGGAAGCTTGGCAATGATGGTCCCAACAACAAATGATGGTTCCACGAAGTACTCAAGTTCCTTAGAGAGTGACTGTATCTCATGAGTCTTCTAAACAACAGAGCGCCCATCAGTCATCTTGTAGTCACAGAATTGCTCCATGACGTACAACTTGTTGCCAGCACCAAGGGCCAAACGTGGCCTCGAGCGTAGCCCACATGTCTTTGCCGCTGTCAAACGACATATATGAATCCACAATGGAATCGTCAAGAACACTCAGTGGGGTGGCTTTGAAGAGGGTATCCATGTTCCGAAAAGCTTCCTGCTGTGTAGGATTAAGATCGCCATCAGGCTTACCCTTAGTGGCGTCATAGCAGTACATGATCTGAAACCAATATACTGCTCTTGTGCGCCACCTTTTATATTGCACCCCTTAAAAGTAGGTGGCTTCAAAAGCACAACAAAACCACTCGGAGTAAATTGCCTATAATCAGGTTTTTCGATTGGATTGTTGAATATATGAGCAATTTACTATGAGATTTAATCCGAATCAGCAGTAAATAGATCATGACAACAATTGCAAACATCAAAGTAATGATGCGGACTAAACTAGGAGGACAGAATCACATACTGTACAGTGGGAGCAGAACCAATGTGGTTGATGTTGTCAGTCATGTCATTGATGAAGAGGTTACCAGGTCGGGGAAGAAGGCTGTCGTTGAGGAAGTTGTCGCTGGCAGCAGTCATAGGAGTGTGCTCCCCAAAATCTTGATCGCCCCTCTCCCGTACAGGATCATGAAAGGCAGGGTTCGGAGGACTGATGTCCCTTCTCGCGGTGCACGCCGGAAGGAGGGTTGGAGAAGAATTGCGTGACGGCGCTAAGATCTGGAACGGTGCGAAACCATATGATACAGCGGCGGCTAGGGTAGAGCATGTCAGGTCGGTCGTGCGAGTATAATAGTAGGCCTTTGGCCCCCAAACACCATGTCCAAGTCAATAATAGCCCTGCCAAGGTTTGTCTCAAAAAACGGAGTAATTAAGGCGTCCGTTAGTCCCTTTAGTATAAATACTATATCATTAAAAATGGCCCCACCTTTTGTCTCACAAAGTATGTTGGAGTACAACCGGCTACATGTTTACAATCCGCTTCTCTTCTCTCTCCTCTTATCTCTCCTTCAACTAAGCACAAATACTATCCTTATAGCCTGCTTATGTCATCTAATTGTAGTACTTGCTCTAAAGTTACTCTCCACTGTGTAATCTGAAATGCCGGGCGTGCAGTGGGCAGTTCCCTCGGTCGGCGCGCCACTTCAATGGCGGAAGCAGTGAGAGGCCGCGTCGCCCTGACTTGCCATCAATCTGGAGCGGCGGGCTCAGCTGGCGCCGGGTGGGAAGCGTGCGCGGGAGGGGAGGGGTTTTTGTTGGGCCAAGAAGGTGAGAAGCCAACTTGGGATCGGTCCGGACGGGGAAATATTATGTGCTCCCATACTCTGCATATGACACTAGTCTATGTTACTACTCCCTCCTTTCCGGTTTATAGAGATGTTTAGAGTAACATAGTAATATGTTATAGTATAAGTTACTCCCCACTATGACCATCCTTGGCCTCTCCTAGTGCTCCACCATCTATAGCTGCTAAGCCTCCCACGTAGGCATAAAATATGATGTGGCACCAATAAACTAAGCACCTATGCATTAAAGACTTGAGTTACTGATACGTCCATTTTGCATCATGCTTTTATATCAATATTTATTGCATTATGGGATGTTATTTCACGTTATGTCACAATACTTATGGCTATTCTCTCTTATTTTACAAGGTTTACATGAAGAGGGAGAATGCCGGCAGCTGGAATTCTGGGCTGGAAAAGGAGCAAATATTGGAGGCCTATTCTACGCAACACCAAAAGTCCTGAAACTCCACAGAATATCTTAAAATAAATAAAGAAAAATCATCGCCAAAGATGAAGACCAGGGGGGCCACACCCTGCTCACGAGGGTGGGGGTGCCCCCCCTGGGGTGCGCCCCCTACCTCGTGGGCCCCCTGGTGGCTCTCCGACGCCCATCTTATCCTATATGAAGTCTTTCGATGAGAAAAAATAGAAGGCAACCTTTCGGGACGAAACTCCGCCGCCACGAGGCGGAACCTTGGCGGAACCAATCTAGGGCTCCGGCAGAGCTGTTCTGCCGGGGACACTTCCCTCCGGGAGGGGGAAATCATCACCATCGTCATCACCAACGCTCCTCTCATCGGGAGAGGGCAATTTCCATCAACATCTTCACCAGCACCATCTCATCTATAAACCCTAGTTCATCTCTTGTATCCAATTCTTGTCTCCAAGTCCGGGATTGGTACTAGTAGGTTGCAAGTAGTGTTGATTACTCCTTGTAGTTGATGCTAGTTGGTTTATTTGGTGGAAGAGCATATGTTCAGATCCTTTATGCACATTATTACCCCTCTGATTATGAACATGAATATGCTTTGTGAGTAGTTACGTTTGTTCCTGAGGACAAGGGAGAAGTCTTGCTATTAGTAGTCATGTGAATTTGGTTTTTGTTCGATATTTTGATAAGATGTATGTTGTCTAACCTCTAGTGGTGTTATGTGAACGTCGACTACATAACACTTCACCATTATTTGGGCATAGAGGAAGGCATTGGGAAGTAATAAGTAGATGATGGGTTGCTAGAGTGACAGAAGCTTAAACCCTAGTTTATGCGTTGCTTCGTAAGGGGCTGATTTGGATCCATATGTTTCATGCTATGGTTAGGTTTACCTTAATACTTTTGTTGTAGTTGCGGATGCTTGCAATAGAGGTTAATCATAAGTGGGAGGCTTGTTCAAGTAAGAACAGCACCCAAGCACCGGTCCATCCACATATCAAATTATCAAAGTACGGAACGTGAATCATATGAGCGTGATGAAAACTAGCTTGACGATATTCCCATGAGTCCTCGGGAGCGCTTTTCCTATTATAAGAGTTTGTCCAGGCTTGTCCTTTGCTACAAAAAGGATTGGGACACCTTGCTGCACTTTATTTACTTTTGTTACTTGTTGCTTGTTACAATTTATCTTATCACAAAACTATCTGTTACCACTTATTTCAGTACTTGCAGAGAATACCTTGCTGAAAACCGCTTATCATTTCCTTCTGCTCCTCGTTGGGTTCGACACTCTTACTTATCGAAAGGACTACGATAGATCCCCTATACTTGTGGGTCATCATGACTCTTTTCTAGCGCCGTTGCCGGGGAGTGAAGCGCCTTTGGTAGGTGGAATTTGGTAAGGAAAATTTATTTAGTGTGCTGAAATTTTCTGTTACTTGTTACTATGGAAAGTAATTCTCTGAGGGGCTTGTTCGGGGTATCTTCACCCCGTCCTGTAGAGCAGAGAGTTGCTCCTCAACCTACTCAACCTACTGAACCTATTGAAAATGAAACTCCTTTTGAGATCCCTTCAGGTATGATGGAAAAACTGCTAGCTAACACTTTTACAGGAGATGGAACAAAGCATCCTGATGAACATCTACGCTATGTGGATGACGTTTGTGGACTATTTAAGCTTGCAGGTATACCCGATGATGTTGTTAAGAAGAAGGCCTTCCCTTTATCTTTCAAGGGAGGCGCATTGACATGGTACAGGCTATGTGATGATATGAGATCATGGAACTATAAAAATTCAAATTGGAATTTCATCAAAAGTATTACCCTATGCATCTTGTTCATCGTGATCGCAATTATATATATAAATTTTGGCCTCGCGAAGGAGAAAGCATCGCTCAAGCTTGGGGGAGGCTTAAATAAATGCTATATTCATGCCCCAATCATGAGCTCCCAAGAGAAGTAATTATGCAAAGATTTTATGCTCGGCTTTCAGATAACAATCGCACCATGCTCGATACTTCTTGTGCTGGCTCTTTTATGATGAATACTATTGAATTCAGATGGAATTTATTGGATAGAATTAAACACAACTCTGAAGATTGGGACCTCGACGATGGTAAGGAGTCATGTATGACACCTAAGTTTGATTGTGTTAAATCTTTTATGGATACCGATATTTTCCGTAAGTTTAGCACTAAATATGGTCTTGACTCTGAGATAGTAGCTTCTTTCTGTGAATCCTTTGCTACTTATGTTGATCTCCCCAAGGAGAAGTGGTTTAAATATCATCCTCCCATAGAAGTAAAAGTAGCTACACCTATTAAAGTTGAAGAAAATACTATCACTTATAATGATCCTATTGTTCCCACTTCTTATGTTGAGAAACCGCCTTTCCCTGTTAGAATGAAGGATCATGCTAAAGCTTCAACCGTTGTTCGTAAAAGCAATATTAGAACTTATACACCTCCTGAGCAAGTCAAAATAGAACCCAATATTGCTATTATTAAAGATCTCTTGTCTAATAATATCGATGGGCATGTTATTCAATTCCAGGGTGAAACGGCTAGAATTGCTAAACCTTGTGATAGAGATAAACATAGACCTATGTTAGGTGTGCCTGTTATTTATGTTAAAATAGGAGATCATTGTTATCATGGCTTATGTGATATGGGTGCTAGTTCTAGTGTAATACCCATTGACCTATACAAATAAATTATGCATGATATTGCATCAGCTGAGTTAGAAGATATTGATGTTACAATTAAACTTGCCAATAGAGATGCTATTTCACCAGTGGGAATTGTTAGAGATGTTGAAGTCTTGTGTGGAAAAACCAAATATCCCGCTGATTTTCTTGTTCTTGGTTCTCCACAAGATAGCTTTTGTCCCATTATATTTGGTAGACCCTTCTTGAATACTGTTAATGCTAAGATAGACTGTGAAAAGAATGTTGTTACTATTGGCTTGGACGATATGGTTCATGAGTTTAATTTCTCTAAATTATTAAACAACATCGCGAGGAAGAATCGCCTAGTAAGGATGAAATTATTGGTCTTGCTTCTATTGCCGTACCTCCTGGTGATCCTTTAGAACAATATTTGCTAGACCATGAAAATGATATGTTCATGAATGAGAGAAGAGAAATAGATGAAGTATTCTTTAAACAGGAACCTATTCTGCAACACAATTTGCCTGTTGAAATCCTAGGGGATCCCCCTCCACCCAAGGGTGATCCCGTGTTTGAGCTTAAACCATTGTCTGATAATCTTAAATATGCTTATCTTGATGAAAAGAAAATATATCCTGTTATTATTACTGCTAACCTTTCAGAGCATGAAGAAGAAAGATTATTGAAAACTCTGAAGAAGCACCGTGCCGCTATTGGATATACACTTGATGATCTTAAGGGCATTAGTCCCACTCTATGTCAACATAAAATAAATTTGGAAGCGGATGCCAAACTAGTTTGTGATCCTCAACGACGTTTGAATCCTAAAATGAAAGAAGTGGTAAGAAAAGAAATACTCAAGCTTCTGGAGGCAGGTATAATTTATCCCGTTGCTGATAGTCAGTGGGTAAGTCCTATCCATTGTGTCCCTAAGAAGGGAGGTATTACTGTTCTTCCTAATGATAAATATGAATTGATTCCGCAAAGAATTATCATAGGCTATAGGATGGTAATTGATTTCCGCAAATTAAACAAGGCTACTAAGAAAGATCATTACCCCTTACCTTTTATCAATCAGATGCTAGAAAGATTATGCAAACACACACATTATTGCTTTCTAGATGGTTATTCTGGTTTCTCTCAAATACCCGTGTCGGCTAAAGATCAATCAAAGACTACTTTTACATGCCCTTTTCGAACTTTTGCTTATAGACGTATTCCTTTCGGTTTATGTAATGCACCTGCTACCTTTCAAAGATGCATGATGGCTATATTCTCTGATTTTTGTGAAAAAATTTGTGAGGTTTTCATGGACGATTTTTCCGTCTATGGTTCCTCTTTTGATGACTGCTTGAGCAATCTTGCTCGAGTTTTGCAGAGATGTGAAGAAACTAATCTTGTCTTGAATTGGGAAAAGTGCCACTTTATGGTTAATGAAGGCATTGTCTTGGGGCACAAAGTTTCTGAAAGAGGTATTGAAGTTGATAAAGCCAAAGTTGATGCTATTGAAAAGATGCCATGTCCCAAGGACATCAAAGGTATAAGAAGTTTCCTTGGTCACGCCGGATTCTATAGGAGGTTCATTAAGGACTTCTCAAAAATTTCTCGGCCTCTGACTAATTTATTACAAAAAGATGTACCATTTGTCTTGGATGATGATTGCGTAGAAGCATTTGAAATACTTAAGAAAGCATTAGTCTTTGCACCTGTTGTTCAGCCACCTGATTGGAATTTACCCTTTGAAATCATGTGTGATGCTAGTGATTATGCTGTAGGTGCTGTTCTAGGGCAAAGAGTTGATAAGAAACTAAATGTTATCCATTAGGCTAGTAAGACTTTAGACAGTGCCCAAAGAAATTATGCTACTACCGAAAAGGAACTTTTAGCAGTTGTGTTTGCATGTGATAAATTCAGACCTTATATTGTAGACTCTAAAGTAACTATTCACACTGATCATGCTGCTATTAAATATCTTATGGAAAAGAAAGAGGCAAAACCTAGACTTATTAGATGGGTTCTCTTGCTTCAAGAATTTGATTTGCATATTGTTGATAGAAAGGGAGCTGAGAACCCCGTTGCAGATAACTTATCTAGGTTAGAGAATGTTCTTGATGACCCAGTACCTATCGATGATAGCTTCCCTGATGAGCAATTAAATGTCATAAGCACTTCTCGTAGCACTCCATGGTATGCTGATTATGCTAACTATATTGTCGCTAAATTTATACCACCTAGCTTCACATACCAACAAAAGAAAAAGTTTTTCTATGATCCGCGACATTACTTTTGGGATGACCCACATCTTTATAAAGAAGGAGTAGATGGTGTTATTAGAGGTTGTGTACCTGAGCATGAACAGGAACAGATCCTACACAAGTGTCACTCCGAAGCTTATGGAGGACACCACGCTGGAGATCGAACTGCACATAAGGTATTGCAATCCGGTTTTTATTGGCCTACTCTCTTCAAGGATGCCCGTAAGTTTGTTTTGACTTGTGATGAATGTCAAAGAATTGGTAATATTAGTAGACATCAAGAAATGCCTATGAATTATTCACTTGTTATTGAACCATTTGATGTTTGGGGCTTTGATTATATGGGACCTTTTCCTGCCTCTAATGGATATACACATATTTTAGTTGATGTTGATTACGTTACTAAGTGGGTAGAAGCTATTCCAACTAGTAGTGCTGATCATAACACCTCTATTAAAATGCTTAAAGAAGTTATTTTTCCGATGTTTGGAGTCCCTAGATATCTTATGACTGATGGTGGTTCACATTTTATTCATGGTGCTTTCTGTAAAATGCTTGCTAAATACGATGTCAATCATAGAATCGCATCTCCATATCACCCACAGTCTAGTGGTCAAGTAGAATTGAGCAATAGAGAGCTCAAATTGATTTTGCAAAAGACTGTTAATAGGTCTAGAAAGAACTGGTCCAAGAAACTATATGACGCATTATGGGCCTATAGAACTGCATATAAGAATCCTATGGGTATGTCTCCGTATAAAATGGTTTATGGAAAAGCTTGTCACTTACCTCTCGAACTAGAACATAAGGCATATTGGGCTATTAAAGAGCTCAACTACGATTTCAAACTTGCCGGTGAGAAGAGGTTATTTGATATTAGATCCCTTGATGAATGGAGAACCCAAGCTTATGAAAATGCCAAGTTGTTTAAAGAAAAAGTTAAATATGACATGACAAAAGGATACAAAAGCATGAGTTTAATGTAGGTGATTATGTATTGCTATACAACTCTCGTTTAAGATTTTTTGCAGGAAAACTTCTCTCCAAATGGGAAGGTCCCTACGTTATTGAGGAGGTCTATCGTTCCGGTGCCATAAAAATCAACAACTTCGAAGGCACAAATCCGATGGTGGTAAACGGTTAAAGAATCAAACACTATATCTCAGGTAATCCTATAAATGTTGAAACCAATATTATTGAAACCGTAAACCCGGAGGAATACATAAGGGACACTTTCCAGCCCGTTTCAGACTCCGAAAAGGAATAGGTATGTGTTATGGTAAGTAAACCAACTCTAAAACAATTTTTAAGGCAATATTTCTCTGTTTTGGAATATTTAGAAAAATAGGAAAATAAGTGGCAGTCCGGGAAGGACACGAGGCCTTCACGAGGGTGGAGGGCGCGCCCTACCCCCTGGGCACGCCCCCTACCTCGTGAGCACCTCGTGCACTCTCCGGACTCCGTTTTCTTGCACGATACGTATTTTGGTCGGTAAAAATTCATTATATATACTCCCAAAGGTTTTGACTCTCGTATCACATAAATATCCTCTGTTTTCGTGTCAAGTTGTTCCTGCTGCAGATTTGAACAAGATGTCGTCCCAAGATTCGGAGGGAGAGAGCTATGTAGCTGATTATATTGCAAATCCAAGAGTATATGGGGACATGGAACACTATGGCTGGACCACAGAGGAAGAAGAAGACTATGATCCAAAGAGGAAGGAGGAGACAAGCTCTGATGAAGAGGACTACCCACTGCCTCAACCTGGTGATATGCATGTGGAGTTCAAGAAGTCAAGCCTCCCTAAGGCCCAATCTATCCCACCATGTTTTTTGCAGGACAGCAAGGCAACACTGTGCAAGAAGATAATGAAACTTGAGCTCGAGAATGAGGATCTGAGGGAGGAAAATTTTAGCCTCAGGCATAAGCTAGAGAATAAAAGTGCAACGACTCCTACTTCACCACCTCTGAAGATATAATCACATGGGTATGGGCACTCCCCTTGGCAACTGCCAAGTTTGGGGGAGGTGCCCTGGTATCGTATCACCATCATAACTCCCATCTTTACCGTATTTTTTTCTTAGTTCGATCTATTTACTAGTATCTTCATTTAGTAGAATAAAGTCATGGCATGATCTAGTTTTGAGTTTTGCTTTATGATCCTTCTTTGTAATCGAGTCCGTGAGCTATATAATAAAGATTAGTGTTGAGTTGAGGGCTTGATTATTTTGCCATGATCTTGGGTGAATAGAAGAAAAGAATAAAAAGAAGCAAAGAGTTCATATTGATCTTATTGAAAGTAATGACTTCACATAGAAAGAGTATGATGATTAAAGGTTGTTGGGAGTTGGCAAATATAGCTTTGGTCATTGCTGCAATTAATAGGAAGTAATAAGGAAAGAGAGGTTTCACATATAGATATATTATCATTGACATCTTTTATGATTGGGAGCACTCATTAAAATATGACATGCTAAAGAGTTGAGGTTGGACAAGGAAGACAACATAATGAGTTATGTTTTCTCATATCTGAGATAAAATATGTTGTCATGGATCCTCTAACGTGTTGAGCTTGCCTTTCCCCCACATGCTAGCCAAATTCTCAGCACTAAGTAGAAATACTACTTGTGCTTCCAAATACCCTTAAACCAGTTTTGCCATGAGAGTCCACCATATCTACCTATGGATTGAGTAAGATCCTTCAAGTAAGTTGTCATCGGTGCAAGCAATAAAAATTGCTCTCTAAATATGCATGACTTATTAGTGCGGAGAAATAAACTTTGTACGAACTTGTTGTGGACGTAATAAAAGCGACAGACTGCATAATAAAGGTCCACATACAAGGGCCAATATAAAGTGACGTTCTTTTGCATTAAGATTTTGTGCATCAACCCTAAATGCGCATGACAACCTCTGCTTCCCTCTACGAAGGGCCTATCTTTTATTATTATCCTCTACCTTATGCAAGAGTCATGGTGATCTTCACCTTTCCTTTTTCATTTTATCCTTTGGCAAGCTCAGCATGTTGGAAAGAACATGATATATATATATCTAATTGGATGTAGGGGAGCATGAATTATTATTGTTGACATTACCCTTGAGGTAAAAGGTTGTGGGGCAAAACTATAAGCCCCTATCTTTCTCTGTGTCCGATTTAAAACTCCATAACCACAAGTATCGCGTGAGTGTTAGCAATTATGAAGGACTAAGTGATAGTTGAGTATGTGGACTTGCTTTTAAGCTCTGACATAGACTCTTTCCGATGTTATGATAAATTGCAATTGCTTCAATGACTGAAGTTATAATTTGTTGGTGCTCAATAAGGTTTCTGATTCATGCTTTTGGCTTTGTGAAAAGATCATCACTTGAACATAAGTAATCATATGACAAAATCTTTATATGTTGTTGTTATGAAAATAATCATGATGCCTTCATGCCCGTATTTTATTTTTATCGATGCCTCTACCTCTAAACATGAGGACATATTTATTATTATCAGCTTTTCGCTTGAGGACAAGCGAGGTCTAAGCTTGGGGGAGTTGATACGTCCATTTTGCATCATGCTTTTATATCAATATTTATTGCATTATGGGCTGTTATTTCACGTTATGTCACAATACTTATGGCTATTCTCTTTTATTTTACAAGGTTTACATGAAGAGGGAGAATGCCGACAGCTGGAATTCTGGGCTGGAAAAGGAGCAAATATTGGAGGCCTATTCTGCGCAACTCCAAAAGTCCTGAAACTCCACAACATATCTTAAAATAAATAAAGAAAAATCATCGCCAAAGATGAAGACCAGGGGGCCCACACCCTGCTCACGAGGGTGGGGAGCGCCCCCCCCCCTGGGGCACGCCCCCTACCTCGTGGGCCCCCTGGTGGCTCTCCGACGCCCATCTTCTCCTATATGAAGTCTTTCGATGAGAAAAAAATAGAAGGCAACCTTTCGGGATGAAACTCCGCCGCCATGAGGCGGAACCTTGGCGGAACCAATCTAGGGCTCCAGCAGAGCTGTTCTGCCGGGGACACTTCCCTCCGGGAGGGGGAAATCATCACCATCGTCATCACCAACGCTCCTGTCATCGGGAGAGGGCAATCTCCATCAACATCTTCACCAGCACCATCTCATCTCCAAACCCTAGTTCATATCTTGTATCCAATTCTTGTCTCCAAGTCCGGGATTGGTACTAGTAGGTTGCTAGTAGTGTTGATTACCCCTTGTAGTTGATGCTAGTTGGTTTATTTGGTGGAAGATCATATGTTCAGATCCTTTATGCACATTATTACCCCTCTGATTATGAACATGAATATGCTTTGTGAGTAGTTACGTTTGTTCCTGAGGACAAGGCAGAAGTCTTGCTATTAGTAGTCATGTGAATTTGGTTTCCATTCGATATTTTGATAAGATGTATGTTGTCTAACCTCTAGTGGTGTTATGTGAACGTCGACTACATAACACTTCACCATTATTTGGGCCTAGAGGAAGGCATTGGGAAGTAATAAGTAGATGATGGGTTGCTAGAGTGACAGAAGCTTAAACCCTAGTTTATGCGTTGCTTCGTAAGGGGCTGATTTGGATCCATATGTTTCATGCTATGGTTAGGTTTACCTTAATACCCTTGTTTTAGTTGTGGATGCTTGAAATAGAGGTTAGTCATAAGTGGGAGGCTTGTTCAAGTAAGAACAGCACCCAAGCACCGGTCCATCCACATATCAAATTATCAAAGTACCGAACGCGAATCATATGAGCGTGATGAAAACTAGCTTGACGATATTCCCATGTGTCCTCGGGAGCGCTTTTCCTATTATAAGAGTTTGTCCAGGCTTGCCCTTTGCTACAAAAAGGATTGGGACACCTTGCTGCACTTTATTTACTTTTGTTACTTGTTGCTTGTTACAATTTATCTTATCACAAAACTATCTGTTACCACTTATTTCAGTACTTGCAGAGAATACCTTGCTGAAAACCGCTTATCATTTCCTTCTGCTCCTCGTTGGGTTTGACACTCTTACTTATCGAAAGGACTACGATAGATCCCCTATACTTGTGGGTCATCAGTTACTAAGCAATTTAATGTACTTAGCACCTCATCTAAGCACATCTAAGAACTTACTAGCACCCCCTTGACCGTGGACCTTGACGGTGCACGTCACCTTGTGTCTCATAATTTTCCTCGTCATCATCTGAGTCCTAGAAGATCTCACCCACATCATCATTAGCATGCAGCCGCCTTGATACACAACATGCACAGAAGGAGTAGAGGCGACTGGGGACGCACCACGTCGTGGGCACTCCATACGTGCTCGTGTGCGTGCAGCGTGTGTGTTTTTCCATCGGTGCTAGCTCTAAGGCCGAGGTTGCGGTCGTCTTTGTCTTTGACTAGTCGTTGAGCAACGACGGCAAAGAGGTGCTGCAAGAGATGCGTAGGCGCCGATGCGTGCGAGCTTCGCCGTAGCACGACAAACCGGACGTCGCCGCAGATGGCGCACGCCTCCATGCAGCCGAGTGTGTGCGCATGCATGTGTTATTCACGTGCATTCTGCGGCCGAGCGTGTGTGCATGCACATCTTGTGTACGTGCATTGTGTTCTCCATGTTGTGCGCGTATGTGCATGAGTTGGATTGGATGGAGTTAGTGCGTTGGCTTGTGTACATGTGTGGCTGCATGCGTCCTGTACATGCGTGGCTTGTTGCGTGGTTATCAATATAAACTACTCTCTCCGTTCCTAAATATATGTCTTTCTACCCATTTCAAATAGACTACAACATACTGATGTATGTAGACATATTTTATAGTGTAGATTCACTCATTTTGTTTTGTATGTAGTCCCTTATTGAAATCTCTAAAAAGACTTATATTTGGGAACAGAGGGAGTATAAAACATCTTCAACTTAGCAACCTGATGTACCGTTTCTAGTGGTTAGCGAAGAGTGCATGTTCTTTTATTTGTTTATAGGTGGGCAGGCAGCAAAAAATAGGGGAAAACACGCAAGGTTCCTTGCAGACGCTCCACCGCGAGGTTCCTTGCTCCTTCTCAGTCGTCAGGAATCTATTCTCTTCAACTCTTTTATTTTATGTGAGCTTTGTTCATCCTTTTCCCAACACGCGAGACATCTAGCATCAAGGTGCATGTGTCATGCAAGAAAAGGGAGATAATCAGATAAGTAGTGCAAGTGAGTCGTGCACTTCGATGGCACCTATGCAATATTTTTTCTCCTCGATGGCACGTGAATAGTGCACATACTCAACGACGGAGCACGGGATGGTCGCAATGACATGGTCAGCCCTTTTTTGGAGAGAGTACATACTAAATAACTTTGATGTGTCCCGTCAACTTGCAGAATGACGAGAAGCGTGATTATGCCTTCTCCCTCGCAAATGCGTGCGCGGTGGCTCGCAGAACGAGGAGAAACTTTTGCTTACAAGCGGTGGACATGCAGCAGTTCATTTGGCGTCAGATTGCCAGAAGTACTACTGTAGAACCATCAACTTCCGAAAGAGGCGAAGAGCCAAGTGCAAGGTCACCTACTAACCTTAGGCTAGGCGTAGTGGGAGTAACATAAGTAGGGGTACCTCCTTTTTTTATTCTAGAAACAACCACACGCGAATATCAAGGTGCTGGTTGTGTAGAACAAATTTCCTGGAGTCCGTGCTCAGCCCTCCTCTATCTCTCTTCTCAGCCAGCCAGCGGACGCGCGGAGCCCATCGTCTGTTTGCTCACATGCGGTCCCACATGTCAGTGAAAATGCAAGAGGACCCACTGAACCTGCACATCTTTCACTTCAACATGCTGGTGATGAAAAACAAATCCAATAAAGATCTTTGGTGGCCGCTTTTGGAGTTACTCAAGAGTAGTAAGATTCTATTTATAGTTTAACCCAAGATGCACATCACGTGGCTTCAACTACCACTCTATTTTCTTGCATGACACGACCTGGATGCTGGATGTCCCATGTGTCGGCAAAAGGAGTAAGAACCCGACCAAATCTTCAGTTGTGCTCTCGGATTAGACTAGTTGTGCTAACTTAATTTTTTTATTGTGTACTCCCTCTGTTCCAAAATACTTGACTTCCATTTGTCCAAAAATGGATGTACCTATATACCAAAACATGTCTAGATACATCTATATTTTGACAAATAGAAGGCATGTATTGTGGAACGGAGGGAGTAGAATGGATGCAAGTTTTGGTATTGGGAAGAAGAGTACATCGATATATTGATAGAGCGCAATTTAGTAGATGTTCTAGCACTTTTAGCTAGCATAGAGGCTAGAGATGAGACTAGTGCACTTGTTGATACTCCTACTACAATAGAAGCTAGACATGAGACTAAATGCGAGGAAGCAATGTCTACTTCTTTACACTCGAAGAAGAAAGAAGCACGCAAGATTGATCCTCCGCAGATCAACAATGAATGCATCGAGAAGGCACTAATCCAACTTACAGGAGCAGCTATGGAAGTTGGATATCTTCTAAAATGTATTCTTGTGGTTCTTGTTTTCTTTGGTCTTGCTTTTCTAGTCAAAATTATCGTTGGAGTTCGTGCAAAACAGAGGTCCGTTTGGGGTCGTGCGTTGGAGTTGGTCTTACAAGTGGAACCGCAGTTGAGGAAACTGACTATCAGCAAACTCCCACCTCGCCCGCCGCGCGATGGCTGAAGTTAGAGAAACGACCTGGTTGAAGAGATTGCTCTAGCACGGACTCCAAGAAATATGGTGTCAGATGGATGTCGTGGTGGTGGCGTGTGCCGTACTCCTGGACGTGAATGCTTGTTCTGGCCCATGCCACCCTACTACTCCTACTACTAATGTAGTACTCCTACTAGTAGTATCAAGGATTCGAGGTGTTGGTTACCTACAGCGAACACATTAACATATGGCTACAGTAAAAACACCCGCCCGACGCGCGAAGCATGTGAAGCTAGTACAAATAGTGTACTAATATTGTTGATTGGCCTCATCCGATAACCTGTTGCAATGCACGTACAATTATGTATTTGGAAAATATATTTTTGCCTCATCGCACCACTCACTCAGAGAAGTGACTCGAAAGCCATTCATAAATTTAGTAAGTTTATCACAGGCATATCATTTTATTACATACAACAGGCCATCAACCCACATCGACAACGAGAATACATTATAAATACTAAAGTTTTCATCACACAACAAATAACAAGCAATGAAATGAACTTCAAATCAACCAATCCTCGGCATTGGAAACGCTTGCTTTGAACCACAAGTGATTCTCTGGGACGGGCCATCTATTGTCAATCTCGAGACCAATGCAGGATTGATCATCGAGGCTGAAGCGGCCTACTATATCAGTACCAGGGTAGGGAACAACCCAAATGTCCGAGGTATAGATACATTTGCTTCTCATAAATGGTACTAGTAACATTGTGTCAACAATAGTTGGATCGCCTTTCACCATCATCGGATAGTTTTGTCCAAGGAAGAGCGAGTTTTCACCAAGACTATCAATTCCATACCAGGGAGAAGGTGTTGGCGCTAGCACACTAGTATCCATCCTGAATACCATGAACCGAGTGTTGGAATAGGTCTGGAGAGTGCGACCGTGGGAGACAACACATGCTCCCTCAGTAGTAACAAACTCAGTGTGCTGTATACAGACAAGAAGAGGTGATCCATCAAAATTAGTTGCGAGGCGCCACTGAGTATATAAGTTCAGCTCGTCCTCATGCTCGTGATCATCACCATCGTCATCTCCCCCTTCGTTATTGTAACGCCCCGGATACAACTTTCCATATTCGTAACTCCAACTTTCCGGAGATGCGATATATTATTTCCTTCGTGGTTGGGTTTTTGTCTTTTGTTTTGCATTTTGTTCATGTCTTGCATTTCATCTCATACTATCATGCGCATTGCATCTGCATATTGTCATAAAGCTTGCATCCGTTCGTAGTTGCCGCGTTTCCCCTTTGCCTTCTTTATCCCTTTCGAGACCAACCGTTCATTGTTGTCCGACCGTTTGACCCTCTTTGCATAGTGCATCAACCCCTCGCGCGCGTCCGAAAGTTGTCCTGAACCCGACCCGGGTTGTCGTCACCGTTGGGTCCGGATCATCCCCAAACATCTCTAAAACATTTGCGTTTCTTTGTTGGACTCTCCTAAGCTATCTTTACTTGACCGTCCGATTTAATCGGAGGGTCCAAATCTAACCTAAACCATCTCATTTCCCTATATATAAGCTACTCATTCCAAATCGGGTCAAACATAGACCCTAGGCAGACCAACTCCCTCCAATCCCGCAGCCGCCGCCGCTCTCTCCTCGCAATCCGCGCGTACCAAGTCCCCTGCTTCCACTTGGCCAGATCCACCAGCCAAACCCCACTTGATCTGGACCGCCAGATCTCAGATCCGACGGCCCAGAGAGCCTCCTGCAGCCCTGCGGTTCCCGCAGATCCCATCGCCAGCAGCCCCGATCTGGATCGAGGCAACCCCGTCCGCCCCGCCGCGCCGGCCGGTGAGCCGACGCCGTCGAGCTCCAGCCAGCAGCAAACGCCAGGACGCCTCCCCTGCCCTGCTCCCTCTTCTTCGTCGTGAAGCTGCTCGAGGCCCCGAGCAGGAGCGCTCGGCCTCGTCCCCTCGCGCTGCCGCCGCCGGCAACCAGCTCCTCCAAGTCGCCCCCGTCTCTGCACCCGCGCTGAACGCCTCCCGCTTCGCCGAGCACACACGGGACTCCTCGCTCCCGTCGTCAACCATGCGCCCGTCGCCCCCGGGCCAGGAGCCCCTCGTTCAAGCGCCAACCTCCTCCTCCCGCTTGTCACCTCACCGGAGCTCCTTCCTCGACGCCGAGCTCACCAAGCCCCGGCACCACTCGTCCTCTGCGCGCCCCATCTTCCTTGTTGACCAGGACCGGCCTCGTCCCTCTCTCTCACTCCCTTCGTTCTCCTCCTTCTGTCTCTCTCGCTCTCTGAAATTCTCTCTCTCTCTCTCTCTCTCTCCAGGTATAGGAGCAACAGAAGGTCGCCCCTACTACCATGACCACCGTTTCGTGCCGTCGAGCCTCGCCAAGTCCTCCCCTGCGCCCGGATCCGCGCTCCTCCATTCCCTGCGCCGCCAAGTCCCTCGCCGGAGCGCTCGTCCCCAAGTTCCGTGCCTCTGCTTCCCCTGCATCGCCCCCTGTCTTCTGCCTTGTCCTCATTCGAGCAGAGGACGACCGCACGCTGCCGCCACGCGTTGACCCTTGCCTGGGTCGCGTCCAGCACGCCCCAAGGCCCAGCGCGTCTCCAGCCGGCCTGCCCAGCCTCCTCTTCCTCAACTGGGCCTTGGCCCATGGTGAGAAACCCCCCAGCCCTCCTCTCTGTTGGCCTAGCAGTGCAGCCAGATTCGGCCTGTGTCTGTTTTTTTACAGATCTGCGATTTTAGCATTATCCAGTGATTTACTATTTTACAGAAAAACCCCGATGCTTCATACATTTAATAACTCACAAACCGTGCATCATATGTAAATAATTTATACATGTAAAATGCTTAGAATTTTGTGTAGATTAATAATATGCCACTTTCATCCATGTTTTAAATGTTTAAAATGTTGTTTGTTTAAATTTGCTCAAATGCCATGTTAAAATGATTTATTTCATAACTAAATAACCGTAGCTCGGTTTTAAATAAACTTTATATGTAAATGGGGTGGGAAAATGCCTAGTTTAACATGGTGCACTCATCTTGCATGTTTAACAACTCTAGAATATGGTCTAGGGCATAACAGTACCAAATTTGAATATTGCTCATGACAATTTTCCGGAATTGTTGTTTGTTACTTCCGGCCTCATTTAAACTTGCCTAGATAGGTAGTCTCATTATGCGTCACCTCTTGCCATGTTAACCAACATTTAATATTGTTGTGTGCCTAAACGAGAGCGAACTAAATAACTCGAATGTGGTGTTTCGTCAATATGCAACTTGTTGCATATTGAGCTCCACTTAACTTGTAGTGTTGTTTGTGCATATTGTCATGCCATGCCTCATTAAACCGGACATGCATCATAATTGTTTGTGCATCATGACATGTTTATGCTTGCGTGTTTACCATGTTGTTTGCTTCTTTCTAGTTTTCTTCTCTCGTTAGCTTCGGTTTCGTTCCGGAGCTGTGAGGATTCGTTCGACTACTCCTGTTCGTCTTCTTCACGGAGTCGTTCTTCTTCCTAGCGGGATTTCAGGCAAGATGACCGTTACCCTGGATCTCACTACTATCATTGCTATGCTAGTTGCTTTGTTCTATCACTTTGCTGCGCTACCTATCACTTGCTCTTCAAGCCTCCCAAATTTCCATGTCAGCCTCTAACCTTTTCACCCTTCCTAGCAAACCGTTGCTTGGCTATGTTACCGCTTTGCTCAGCCCCTCTTATAGCGTTGCTAGTTGCAGGTGAAGTTGAAGATTGCCCCATGATGGACAGGACTATGTTGGGATATCACAATATCTCTTATATTATTAATGCATCTATATACTTGGTAAAGGGTGGAAGACTCAGCCTTATGCCTGGTGTTTTGTTCCACTCTTGCCACCCTAGTTTCCGTCATATCGGTGTTATGTTCCCGGATTTGGCATTCCTTACGCAGTTGGGTGATTTATGGGACCCCTTTGACAGTTTGCTTTGAATAAAACTCCTCCAGCAAGGCCCAACCTTGGTTTTACCATTTGCCTCACCTAGCCCTTTTTCCCTTAGGTTTCCGGAGCCCAAGAGTCATCTTTATTTTACCCCCCGGGCCAGTGCTCCTCCGAGTGTTGGTCCAACCTGAGCGATGTCCAGCAACCCCTGTGCAACCAGGGTCTAGGCCAACCCGACGTCTGGCTCATCCGGTATGCCCTGAGAATGAGATACGTGCGAGTCCTATCAGGATTTGTTGGCACATCGGGCGGCTTTGCTGGTCTTGTTTTACCATTGTCGAAATTTCTTGTAAACCAGGATTCCGAGTCTGATCGGGTCTTCCTGGGAGAAGGAATATCCTTCGTTGATCGTGAGAGCTTATCATGGGCTAAGTTGGGACACCCCTGCAGGGTATAAACTTTCAAAAGCCGTGCCCGCAGTTATGTGGTAGATGGGAATTTGTTAATATCCGGTTGTAGATAACTTGACGCCAGATTCGAATTAAAACGCATCAACTGCGTGTGTAGCCGTGATGGTCTCTTTTCAGCGGAGTCCGGGAAGTGAACACGGTTTTGGGTTATGTTTGACGTAAGTAGGAGTTCAGGATCACCTCTTGATCATTACTAGTTGAAGACTGTTCCTTTGCTTCTCTTCTCTCTCTTATTTGCATATGTTAGCCACTATATCATGCTTAGTCGCTGCTGCAACCTCACCACTTTACCCCTTCCTTACCCATTAAGCTTTGCTAGTCTTGATACCCATGGTAATGGGATGGCTGAGTCCTCGTGGCTCACAGATTACTACAACAACAGTTGCAGGTACAGGTTATGCGATGATCATGACGCGAGAGCGATGCTTGCTTGTTTTGGAGTTCTTCTTCTGCTTCTTCTTCGATCAGGGGATAGGTTCCAGGTCGGCAGCCTGGGCTAGCAGGGTGGATGTCATTTGAGTTTCTGTTTGTGTTTCATCCGTAGTCGGATGTTGATCTTATGTATGATGTGTTGTTGTATTCATGTGGCATTGTATGCCTCTTGTATGTATTCCCATTTATTATGTAATGTTGATGTAATGATATCCACCTTGCAAAAGCGTCTTCAAGATGCGCTTCTATCCTTGGTGGGACCTTCGAGTTCCTTTAGGATAGGGTCGCATCTTGGGCGTGACAAGTTGGTATCAGAGCCTCGACCGACCATAGGAACCCCCTTGTTTGTTGGCCGTTGTTGAGTCTAGAAAAAAAACTATTTTGAGTTTGATGATTATATATATCAGAGAGTAGGATTCTTTTTACTCCTCAGCCCCCTTCGTCGCTCTGGTGAGGACTCTCGACGTAGATGTTTTGTCTTTCCTCTCCTCAATTTTTCACAAAAAAAATTTAGGATCACGCGGGTATCTTGGGATCGTTCCGATATTCTTGTGACGAGAACATTGTTCTTGGTGCCTCCTGACATTTAGGGGTTGTGGCAGTGTCCCGGGGAGTTGAGCTCCGAGGTGTTGTCGTCACAATTTTATCGTTGCAGTGTTGGAATACCTGAGTTTTGCCGACATCGAAAATCTCTTTTATGCAGTTGTTGGTGAGATAACCTCGACGCCACCCAATACTGTGGAGTTCGGGAGTATTGTCATAGCTTGTATAGCGGATGCTTTTCGAAGGTTGAGGTACACGATTTCCGAAGGTTTCTTGGTTATGTGTTGACGGATGGATACAGCTTGGATGTAGGGATTGTTTGTTTTGGGTGAGATATATATTGCTTCCCCTGTATCCCCAACAACAGATTGCATAACCACAAAGTTTCGGGAGTTTTATAGGTGGGAATTCAAGTAGCTCTAGTTTTTTTCTGACAGATGCATGATATGAGATTGGGGTTCGACGTCTAGTGGTCCGCCTATCCACGTTCGTTTTTACAGTGGTCTCGTTATGTCTTAAAGAGCACTTGGCTATGCTGGTTCAGGGACACTTCGTATGTCATGTGCACTGCCTTGTACATGATGGTGCTGTACGATCGAGCCCGTGTGGGCCCCACCACGAAAACTTCGGACGAAATCTCTATCATATGTTTGTTCCAGCATATTCTGCCAGCCAAATCCTTTGTTTTGTTTTATTTGTGGTATTCGAGTTGCTTCGAAGTCAAATGTTGAATCCATACCTTCCCTAAACGATGTTCTCATATTACTATGTGAATACTAATCCTTCTTGACCATCGATGTCATCACGTTAATTGTTTTCCAACCGGCGTGCTTCTCTTCAAGTGGATCCGATCATTTCTACATCCGCAAGATCAATTCTATGTTTTCTCAACGGTATCCATTCCATCTGCCCCAAGTTGCCTTTGTTTTCCCGCCCTCCCACCCTTTTTCTTCAAGGACTCAGATTTCTTAATCATGTATCCTTTTGTTTGAGAGAAGTCTCTTCATTCTTTTCTTTCAATGCTCTTATCCGGTGATTTCCCATGAAGATGCTCAACAGTTTCAAGTTCATCATCCTTCATTGTGTTTCTTCTCCGGTGGATCCAATTCAAGCTTTCAGTGGTGATCATATTCCTTTCCTCGTGTCAATTGCTTTGTCTTGTTTGGTGCACCTCTTAATTATTCACCTCCCTCTTTTTCTTCTCCGGAGTGCCTAAGATATCTCAGAAGAATCATGCTTCCATTCTTAATCCACTCAAGATACTTCGAGGTTTTTCTCTCATTCAAGCTATTTAATTCTACCGGTACAACCTCTATTTCAAGCAATCCTTGAATGATGTTTCTTTTGAGTGGGCCCTAACCCACAAGTCTTTTCCCAAGATCTTACCTGATGCTTCTAACCTTCCCGGAGTTATTCTATAATTATTTTTCAAAGTTGACGTAAGAATGAATTATCATCAGTCATATGCCTTGTCCAAGATTGCTTTCAAATTATTTTCATCTTTGGCTAATTTTTTTCTTTTAATCCTTCCGGAGTGTCTCAACAATTCATGGTGGTTCTCATCATCATCCTCAACATTTGAAGACCGAAGAAGAGATTTCTCTTAAATCTTGCTCCATTCTCTTCACAGATTCATGGCTCTAGCTACATGCCATCCTCTCTTAATTGTTTTCGATTGTGAGAATTCTTTTCAACCGTCCGACGCATTTCAGGAGTTGCTTCCTTTCTTGATAATCCGAATGCCATCATTTCTGAATATTACTCATTCTCAACCTTCAACTCTTGTTCTCCAAATCTAACCGGTGCATCATTCAAGTATTCTCTAATCAGCTCGTGATCTACTCGTTCACTTGTATCTAAATTCCCCTCAAGTATCTTCATTCATTTTCCAATTCTTCCTGGTGAATCGTGCCCTTGCTACTCTATTTTCCAATTTTTACGGTGGTTCGTTCAAGATTTCACTTCCTTCATTATCATATCAAATATTCGTTGTTACCAAATCCCACCGTTGGTTCCATCAATACCTTCTCAAGTTTGCGCTATATCCCTCTTAATCCTTTCTATGAGAATAAGTAGTATGCCAAAACCGTTGTTGGTCATCAATTTAAATTAGTGAAGGATACGCATACCGTAAGTCTTATTATTGTTTCATCCGAGTGATCTAGTTTCTTCTTTCCATAGTTGTTATCATGTCACATTTCTCGGTTCGAGATGCTTCATCTTTTCTTTTCCGGAGTTCCAAGTTTTCCACATTATCTCATCGCGAAGCTTCATCTAAATCATCACAAGGCTCACCTTGTTCTTTCTACTTCTCTTTCTTTCTATCATTCTTTTATTACAGGAATTATTCATGGAGGCTCTATATGTTGGTTCGCTAAAGATTTAACTCATTCTCAAAGTGTTCTTCAAGATTGTTCTCGGAAAAGCTCAAATATTCTTCATCTTGCATTCCAAAGTGCAATTATCCTACCTTATCTTTTGAGGTGGTGTTATGCCATTCTTGACAATTTTCCTTCATGTTTCAAGGTCAAGTTGTTAAGAATGAGATATTTAAATCCATCATTTTCTCTTCGCTCAAGAGATCTTTTCAACCAATCAATCTTTTGTTGGAGTTATCTTGGGTTAGATTTCACCTAAAGCTTTCCTTAAGGGTTGTTGCTATTTGTGGTGATTATGCATGACCCAAGCTTGCTATTTATCCTCTTGGTGGAAGAAGTTTTCATATCTTTGGTGCTCTCAATCAAATCAATGGTTTTCATTAGTGGTCGGTTGTCACCTCATAGTCTTGACATGTTTTCCATAAGACCACTACAAGCTTATTCTTTTCGTTGTTGGTTTTGCAACAACTATGTTATAACCTTCTTTGAAGGGTGCTTTCCAAGCTCATTTGTGGTAGAAGTTGGCATTTTCTCTTACATGCTGTTATTCCAATGATCTATCTGCTATTCTTTCTTCCGGAGGCATTGTGATGTTGCTCTTTTCACTCATCATCTCGAATTGTGAGGATCGGGTTCTTTTCGTGCTTATCCATTTAACCGGAGTGTTGTGTCTTCTCTTCAAGTTCTTTTCATCTTATCAAGTTTTCCTTCTTCTTTTAGTTGGAGTGCTGCCCAAATTATATCAATCTTATTCCTTCTCTATCTAGTTTTAACCGGAGGGGTTTCAATATCTATCTTATCACTAAACCTCTTGGTACTCGTCGTATCCCTTGTTCCTCTTTTCAACCGGAGTGTTGTGGCTATCATTCCTCTTTTAACCGGAGACTCATCCAAGTGCTTTCATTCTGCCAAGTTCATATTCTATTTCTCCCAATTCCAACAGGAGTGTTGTCGTAATTGATCTTTATCATTCCTTGTACATCTCGTTTCAACCGGAGTGCTTGCTTGTACTTCTTGTCCATTGTAACCCTTTTCTTATGTCTTTCAACCTCCAAGGTTCAAATGGTGTTCCTTGTTTCTATTTTTCTACCGCAGTGCTCTCAATTGTGTTCAAGTCTGTTGTGTTCTTTCTTTCAATTCGTTCAACCTCTCAAGGTTCGTGGTTTCACTCATTGGTCGAAGAAGCAACTTAGTTCTACCTCCTCTCTTCCTCTTCTATTTCTCTCCGGTGCCATCCTAGATCTCGGGACGAGATCCTCTCGTAGTGGTGGAGTGTTGTAACGCCCGGATACAACTTTCCATATTCGTAACTCCAACTCTTGCCTTTTCCGGAGATGCGATATATTATTTCCTTCGTGGTTGGGTTTTTGTCTTTTGTTTTGCATTTTGTTCATGTCTTGCATTTCATCTCATAGCATCATGCGCATTGCATCTGCATGTTGTCATAAAGCTTGCATCCGTTCGTAGTTGCCGCGTTTTCCCCTTGCCTTCTTTATCCCTTTCGAGACCAACCGTTCATTGTTGTCCGACCATTTGACCCTCTTTGCATAGTGCATCGACCCCTCGTGCGCGTCCGAAAGTTGTCCCGAACCCGACCCGGGCTGTCGCCATCGTTGGGTCCGGATCATCCCCAAACAACTATAAAACATCTGCGTTTCTTTGTTGGACTCTCCTAAGCTATCTTTACTCGACCATCCGATTTAATCGGAGGGTCCAAATCTAACCTAAACCATCTCCTTTCCCTATATATAAGCTACTCATTCCAAATCGGGTCAAACCTAGACCCTAGGCAGACTAACTCCCCCCAATCCCGCAGCCGCCACCGTTCTCTCCTCGCAATCCGCGCATACCTAGTCCCTTGCCTCCACTTGGCCAGATCCATCAGCCAAACCCCACTTGATCTGGACCGCCAGATCTCAGATCCGACGGCCCAGAGAGCCTCCCGCAGCCCCGCGGTTCCCGCAGATCCCATCACCAGCAGCCCCGATCTGGATCGAGGCAACCCCGTCCGCCCCGCCGCGCCGGCCGGTGTGCCGACGCTGTCGAGCTCCAGCCAGCAGCAAACGCCAGGACGCCTCCCCTTCCCTGCTCCCTCTTCTTCATCATGAAGCTTCTCGAGGCCCCGAGCAGGAGCGCTCGGCCTCATCCCCTGCCGCCGCCGCCGCCGGCAACCAGCTCCTCCAAGTCGCCCCCGTCTCTGCACCCGCGCTGAACACCTCCCGCTTCGCCGAGCACACGCGGGACTCCTCGCTCCCATCGTCAACCATGCGCCCATTGTCCCCGGGCAGGAGCCCTTCGTTCAAGCGCCAACCTCCTCCTCCCGCTTGTCACCTCACCGGAGCTCCTTCCTCGACGCCGAGCTCACCAAGCCCCGGCACCACTCCTCCTCTGCGCGCCCCGTCTTCCTTGTCGACCAGGACCGGCCTCGTCCCTCTCTCTCTCTCTCCCTTCGTTCTCCTCCTCCTGTCTCTCTCGCTCTCTCAAATTCTCTCTCTCTCGCCAGGTACAGGAGCAACAGGAGGTCGCCCCTGCTGCCATGACCAACGTTCCGTGCCGTCGAGCCTCGCCAAGTCCTCCCCTCCATTCCCCTGCGCCGCCAAGACCCTCGCCGGAGCACTCGTCCCCAAGTTCCGTGCCTCTGCTTCCCCTGCATCGCCCCCTGTCTTGCCTGGGTCGCGTCCAGCACGCCAAGGCCCAACGTCTCCAGCCGGCCTGCCCGGCCTCCTCTTCCTCAACTAGGCCTTGGCCCAGGGTGAGAAACCCCCCAGCCCTCCTCTCTGTTGGCCTAGCAATGCAGCCAGATTCGGCCCGTGTCTGTTTTTTTACAGATCTGCGATTTTAGCATTATCCAGTGATTTACTATTTTACAGAAAAACCCTCATGCTTCATACATTTAATAACTCACAAACCGTGCATCATATGTAAGTAATTTATACATGTAAAATGCTTAGAGTTTTGTGTAGATTAATAATATGCCACTTTCATCCATGTTTAAAATGTTTAAAATGTTGTTTGTTTAAATTTGCTCAAATTCCATGTTAAAATGATTTATTTCATAACTAAATAACCGTAGCTCGGTTTTAATAAATTTTATATGTAAATGGGGTGGGAAAATGCCTAGTTTAACATGGTGCACTCATCTTGCATGTTTAACAACTCTAGAATATGGTTTAGGGCAGAACAGTACCAAATTCGAATATTGCTCATGAGGATTTTCCGGAATTGTTGTTTGTTACTTCCGGCGTCATTTAAACTTGCTTAGATAGGTAGTTTCATTATGCTTCACCTCTTGCCATGTTAACCAACATTTAATATTGTTGTGTACCTAAACGAGAGCGAACTAAATAACTCGAATGTGGTGTTTCGTCAATATGCAACTTGTTGCATATTGAGCTCCACTTAACTTGTAGTGTTGTTTGTGCATATTGGCATGCCATGCCTCATTAAACCGGACATGCATCAAACTTGTTTGTGCATCATGACATGTTTATGCTTGCGTGTTTACCATGTTGTTTGCTTCTTTCCGGTTTGCTTCTCTTGTTAGCTTCGGTTTCATTCCGGAGTTGTGAGGATTCGTTCGACTACTCCCGTTCGTCTTCTTGATGGACTCGTTCTTCTTCCTAGCGGGATTTCAGGCAAGATGACCGTTACCCTGGATCTGACTACTATCATTGCTATGCTAGTTGCTTTGTTCTATCGCTTTGCCGTGCTACCTATCACTTGCTCTTCAAGCCTCCCAAATTGCCATGTCAGCCTCTAACCTTTTCACCCTTCCTAGCAAACCGTTGCTTGGCTATGTTACCGCTTTGCTCAGCCCCTCTTATAGCGTTGCTAGTTGCAGGTGAAGTTGAAGATTGCCCCATGATGGACAAGACTATGTTGGGATATCACAATATCTCTTATATTATTAATGCATCTATATACTTGGTAAAGGGTGGAAGACTTGGCCTTATGCCTGGTGTTTTGTTCCACTCTTGCCGCCCTAGTTTCCGTCATATCGGTGTTATGTTCCTGGATTTTGCGTTCCTTACGCGGTTGGGTGATTTATGGGACCCCCTTGACAGTTCGCTTTGAATAAACCTCCTCCAGCAAGGCCCGACCTTGGTTTTACCATTTGCCTCACCTAGCCCTTTTTCCCTTGGGTTTCCGGAGCCCGAGGGTCATCTTTATTTTACCCCCCAGGCCAGTGCTCCTCCGAGTGTTGGTCCAACCTGAGCGATGTCCAGCGCCCCCTGGGCAACCAGGGTCTATGCCAACCCGACGTCTGACTCATCCGGTGTGCCCTGAGAATGAGATACGTGCGACTCCTATCAGGATTTGTCGGCACATCAGGCTTTGCTGGTCTTGTTTTACCATTGTCGAAATGTCTTGTAAACCAGGATTCCGAGTCTGATCGGGTCTTCCTGGGAGAAGGAATATCCTTCGTTGATCGTGAGAGCTTATTATGGGCTAAGTTGGGACACCCCTGCAGGGTATAAACTTTCGAAAGCCGTGCCCGCGGTTATGTGGCATATGGGAATTTGTTAATATCCGGTTGTAGATAACTTGACGCCAGATTCGAATTAAAACGCATCAACCGTGTGTGTAGCCGTGATGGTCTCTTTTCGATGGAGTCCGGGAAGTGAACGGTTTTGGGTTATGTTTGACGTAAGTAGGAGTTCAGGATCACCTCTTGATCATTACTAGTTGACGACTGTTCCTTTGCTTCTGTTCTCGCTCTTATTTGCGTATGTTAGCCACCATATCATGCTTAGTCGCTGCTGCAACCTCACCACTTTACCCCTTCCTTACCCATTAAGCTTTGCTAGTCTTGATACCCATGGTAATGGGATTGCTGAGTCCTCGTGGCTCACAGATTACTACAACAACAGCTGCAGGTACAGGTTATGCGATGATCATGACGCGAGAGCGATGCTTGCTTGTTTTGGAGTTATTCTTCTGCTTCTTCTTCAATCAGGGGATAGGTTCCAGGTCGGCAGCTTGGGCTAGCAGGGTGGATGTCGTTTGAGTTTCTGTTTGTGTTTCATCCGTAGTCGGATGTTTATCTTATGTATGATGTGTTGTTGTAGTCATGTGGCATTGTATGCCTCTTGTATGTATTCCCATTTATTATGTAATGTTGGTGTAATGATATCCACCTTGCAAAAGCGTCTTCAAGATGTGCTTCTATCCTTGGTGGGACCTTCGAGTTCCTTTAGGATAGGGTCGTATCTTGGGCATGACAGTTATACAAATTTTCAAGTATAGGTGGTGGAATGTTCATAGGACCTTGGAAACACAAGAAGAAGGTTAATTAGTAAAGGGAAACTTGCTAACCCGCATGCAAGTGGATGAAATAATTGTTGGGGAGCGTTGCAGAAAATTAAAATTTTTCCTACGGTTTCACCAAGATCCATCTATGAGTTCATCTAAGCAGCGATTCAAGGGGTGAGTTTGCATCTACATACCACTTGTAGATCGCGTGCGGAAGCTGGCAAGGGGATGGTGATGATGGAGTCGTACTCGACGTGATTCGGATCACCGATGACCAAGTATTGAACGGACAGCACCTCCGCGTTCAACACACGTACGGGACGGGAGACGTCTCCTCCTTCTTGATCCAGCAAGGGGAAGGAGAGGTTGAGGAAGAACGCTCCAATGGCAGCACGACGGCGTGGTGCAGTTGGAGTAGTAGTATTCCGACAGGGCTTCGCCAAGCACTTATGGAGGAGGAGAGGTGTTGGGGAGGGGAGGGGCTGCGCCTTGGCTTGTATTGATCTCCCATGCGCCTCCCCACTATATATAGGGGTGGAGGGGCTGGTTTCTTGCCCTCCAAGTCCATTGGGGCGTTGGCCAAGGTGGGAGGAAAGAAATCCCATCATTTCCTTCCCCACCGATTGTTATCCCCCCCTTTTTAGGGATCTTGATCTTATCCCTTCGGGATATGATCTTATTCCTTCTAAGGGGGGATCTTGGTGCGCCTTGACCAGGGGTGTGGGGCCTTTCCCCCACTACTCACGTTCATGTGGGTCCCCCCATGCAGGTGGGCCCCACTCTGGAACCTTCTAGAACCTTCCCGGTACAATACCGAAAAATCCCGAACATTTTCCGGTGGCCAAAATAGGACTTCCCATATATAAATCTTTACCTCCGGACCATTCCGGAACTCCTCGTGACGTCCGGGATCTCATCCGGGACTCCGAACAACATTCGGTAGTCACATACTAGTCTTCCTAATAACCCTAGCGTCACTGAACCTTAAGTGTGTAGACCCTACGGGTTCGGGAGACATGCAGACATGACCGAGACACTCTCAGGTCAATAACCAACAGCGGGATCTGGATACCCATGTTGGCTCCCACATGCTCCTCAATGTTGTCATCGGATGAACCACGATGTCGAGGATTCGATCAAACCCTGTATACAATTCCCTTTGTCAATCGGTACGTTACTTGCCCGAGACTCGATCGTCGGTATCCCAATACCTTGTTCAGTCTCGTTACCGGCAAGTCACTTTACTCGTACCGTAATGCATGATCCCGTGGCCAACACTTTAGTCACCTTGAGCTCATTATGATGATGCATTACCGAGTGGGCCCAGAGATACCTCTCCGTCATACGGAGTGACAAATCCCAGTCTCGATCCGTGTCAACCCAACAGCTACTTTCGGAGATACCTGTAATGCACCTTTATAGTCACCCAGTTACATTGTGACGTTTGATACACCCAAGGCACTCCTACAGTATCCGGGAGTTACACGATCTCATGGTCTAAGGAAGAGATACTTGACATTGGCAAAGCTCTAGCAAACGAACTAAACGACCTTTGTGCTATGCTTAGGATTGGGTCTTGTCCATCACATCATTCTCCTAATGATGTGATCCCGTTATCAACGACATCCAATGTCCATAGCCAGGAAATCATGACTATCTGTTGATCACAACGAGCTAGTCAACTAGAGGCTCACTAGGGACATATTGAGGTCTATGTATTCACACGTGTATTATGATTTCCGGATAATACAGTTATAGCATGAATAAAAGACAATTATCATGAACAATGAAATATAATAATACTTTTATTATTGCCTCTAGGGCATATTTCCAACAGTCTCCCACTTGCACTAGAGTCACCAATCTAGTTACATTGTGATGAATCGAACACCCATAGAGTTCTGGTGTTGATCATGTTTAGCTCGCGAGAGAGGTTTAGTCAACGGATCTGCGACATTCAGATCCGTATGTACTTTGCAAATTTCTATGTCTCCATCTTGAACATTTTCACGGATGGAGTTGAAACGACGCTTGATGTGCCTGGTCTTCTTGTGAAACCTGGGCTCCTTGGCAAGGGCAATAGCTCCAGTGTTGTCACAGAAGAGTTTGATTGGCCTCGACGCATTGGGTATGACTCCTAGGTCGGTGATGAACTCCTTCACCCAAATCGCTTCATGCGCTGCCTCCGAGGCTGCCATGTACTCCGCTTCACACGTAGATCCCGCCACGACGCTCTGCTTGCAGCTGCACCAGCTTACTGCTCCACCATTCAACATATACACGTATCCGGTTTGTGACTTAGAGTCATCCGGATCTGAGTCGAAGCTAGCGTCGACGTAACCCTTTACGACAAGCTCTTCGTCTCCTCCATAAACGAGAAACATGTCCTTTGTCCTTTTCAGGTACTTCAGGATATTCTTGACCGCTGTCTAGTGTTCCTTGCCGGGATTACTTTGGTATCTAGCTACCAAACTCACGGCAAGGTTTACATCAGGTCTGGTACACAACATGGCATACATAATAGATCCTATGGCTGAGGCATAGGGGATGGTATTGATCTCTTCTATATCTTTTGCCGTGGTCGGTGACTGAGCCGAGCTCAATCTCACACCTTGTAACATAGGCAAGAACCCTTTCTTGGACTGATCCATTTTGAACCTTTTCAAAATCTTATCAAGGTATGTGCTTTGTGAAAGACCTATGAGGCGTCTCGATCTATCTCTATAGATCTTGATGCCTAATATATAAGCAGCTTCTCCAAGGTCCTTCATTGAAAAACATTTGTTCAAGTAGGCCTTAATGCTGTCCAGAAATTCTATATTATTTCCCATCAAGAGTATGTCATCTACATATAATATGAGAAATGCTACAGAGCTCCCACTCACTTTCTTGTAAACGCAGGCTTCTCCATAAGTCTGCATAAACCCAAACGCTTTGATCATCTCATCAAAGCGAATATTCCAACTCCGAGATGCTTGCACCAGCCCATAAATGGATCGCTGGAGCTTGCATACTTTGTTAGCGTTCTTAGGATCGACAAAACCTTCCGTCTGCATCATATACAGTTCTTCCTTAAGATGCCCGTTAAGGAATGCCGTTTTGACGTCCATCTGCCATATCTCATAATCATAGTATGCGGCAATTGCTAACATGATTCGGACGGACTTTAGCTTCGCTACGGGAGAGAATGTCTCGTCGTAGTCAATCCCTTGAACCTGTCGATAACCCTTAGCGACAAGTCGAGCTTTATAGATGCTAACATTTCCATCCGCGTCCGTCTTCTTCTTAAAGATCCATTTGTTTTCTATCGCTCGCCGATCATCGGGCAAGTCTGTCAAAGTCCATACTTTGTTTTCATACATGGATTCTATCTCGGATTTCATGGCTTCAAGCCATTTGTTGGAATCTGGGCCCGCCATCGCTTCTTCATAGTTCGAAGGTTCACCGTTGTCCAACAACATGATTTCCAGGACAGGGTTGCCATACCACTCTAGTGCGGAACGTGTCCTTGTGGACCTACGAAGTTCAGTGGCAACTTGATCCGAAGTACCTTGATCATCATCATTGGTTTCCTCTTCAGTTGGTGTGGGCATCACAGGAATATTATCCTGAGCTGCACCACTTTCCCGTTCGAGAGGTAGTACTTCATCGAGTTCTTCTTTCCTCCCACTTACTTCTTTCGAGAGAAACTCTTTTTCCAGAAAGCATCCGTTCTTGGCAACAAAGATCTTGCCCTCGGATCTTAAGTAGAAGGTATACCCGACAGTTTCCTTAGGGTATCCTATGAAGATGCATTTTTCCGACTTGGGTTCGAGCTTTTCAGGTTGAAGTTTCTTGACATAAGCATCGCATCCCCAAACTTTTAGAAACGACAGCTTAGGTTTCTTCCCAAACCATAATTCATACGGTGTCGTCTCAACGGATTTAGACGGTGCCCTATTTAAAGTGAATGTAGCTGTCTCTAGAGCGTATCCCCAAAATGATAGCGGTAAATCGGTAAGAGACATCATAGACCGCACCATATCCAATAGAGTGCGATTACGACGTTCGGACACACCGTTTCGCTGAGGTGTTCCAGGCGGCGTGAGTTGTGAAACGATTCCACATTTCTTTAAGTGTGTACCAAATTCGTGACTTAAGTATTCTCCTCCACGATCTGATCGTAGGAACTTTATCTTTCGGTCACGTTGATTCTCTACCTCATTCTGAAATTCTTTGAACTTTTCAAAGGTCTCAGACTTGTGTTTCATTAAGTAGACATACCCATATCTACTCAAGTCATCAGTGAGAGTGAGAACATAACGATATCCTCCGCGAGCCTCAACGCTCATTGGACCGCACACATCGGTATGTATGATTTCCAACAAGTTGGTTGCTCGCTCCATTGTTCCGGAGAACGGAGTCTTGGTCATTTTGCCCATGAGGCATGGTTCGCATGTGTCAAATGATTCATAATCAAGAGACTCCAAAAGTCCATCAGCATGGAGCTTCTTCATGCGTTTGACACCAATGTGACCAAGGCGGCAGTGCCACAAGTATGTGGGACTATCGTTATCAACTTTACATCTTTTGGTATCCACACTATGAACATGTGTAATAATACGCTCGAGATTCATTAAGAATAAACCATTGACCATCGGAGCATGACCATAAAACATATCTCTCATATAAATCGAACAACCATTATTCTCAGACTTAAATGAGTAGCCATCTCGTATTAAACGAGATCCAGATACAATGTTCATGCTCAAACTTGGTACTAAATAACAATTATTAAGGTTCAAAACTAATCCCGTAGGTAAATGTAGAGGTAGCGTGCCGACGGCGATCACATCGACTCTGGAACCATTCCCGACGCGCATCGTCACCTCGTCCTTCGCCAGTCTCCGTTTATTCCGCAGCTCCTGCTGTGAGTTACAAATATGAGCAACGGCACCGGTATCAAATACCCAGGAGTTACTACGAGTACTGGTAAGGTACACATCAATTACATGTATATCAAATATACCTTTGGTGTTGCCAGCCTTCTTATCCGCTAAGTATTTGGGGCAGTTCCGCTTCAAGTGACCCTTCCCCTTGCAATAAAAGCACTCAGTCTCAGGCTTGGGTCCATTCTTTGACTTCTTCCCGGTAACTGGCTTACCAGGCGCGGCAACCTCCTTGTCGTCCTTCTTGAAGTTCTTCTTACCCTTGCCCTTCTTGAACTTAGTGGTCTTATTGACCATCAATACTTGATGTTCTTTCTTGATTTCAGCCTCTGCTGACTTCAGCATCGAGAACACTTCAGGAATGGTCTTTTCCATCCCCTGCATGTTGTAGTTCATCACAAAGCTCTTGTAGCTTGGTGGGAGCGACTGGAGGATTCTGTCAATGACCGCCTCATCGGGGAGGTTAATATTCAGCTGGGTCATACGGTTGTGCAACCCAAACATCTTGAGAATATGCTCACTGACAGAACTATTTTCCTCCATCTTACAACTGTAGAACTTGTCGGAGACATCATATCTCTCGACCCGGGCATGAGCTTGAAAAACTAGTTTCAGCTCTTCGAACATCTCATATGCTCCGTGATGCTCAAAACGCTTTTGGAGCCCCGGTTCTAAGCTGTAAAGCATGCCGCACTGAACGAGGGAGTAATCATCAGCACGAGTTTGCCAAGCATTCATAATGTCTTGGTTCTCTGGGATGGGAGCGTCACCTAGCGGTCCTTCTAGGACATATTGTTTCCTGGCAGCTATGAGGATGATCCTCAGGTTCCGGACCCAGTCCGTATAGTTGCTGCCGTCATCTTTCAGCTTGGTTTTCTCTAGGAACGCGTTGAAGTTCATGTTGACATGAGCGTTGGCCATATGATCTACAAGATATATTTGCAAAGGTTTTAGACTAAGTTCATGATAATTAAGTTCTAATCATATTATGAACTCCCACTCAGATTAGACATCCCTCTGGTCATCTAAGTGTTACACGATCCGAGTCGACTAGCCCGTGTCCGATCATCACGTGAGACGGACTAGTCATCGTCGGTGAACATTTTCATGTTGATCGTATCTTCCATACGACTCGTGTTCGACCTTTCGGTCTCCGTGTTCCGAGGCCATGTCTGCACATGCTAGGCTCGTCAAGTTAACCCTAAGTGTTTTTGCTGTGTAAAACTGTCTTACACCCGTTGTATGTGAACGTAAGAATCCATCACACCCGATCATCACGTGGTGCTTAGAAGCGACGAACTGTAGCAACGGTGCACAGTTAGGGGAGAACACTTCTTGATATTTTGTAAGGGATCATCTTATTTACTACCGTCGTCCTAAGTAAACAAGATGCATAAACATAATAAACATCACATGCAATTATATTGTTGTGACATGATATGGCCAATATCATATAGCTCCATTGATCTCCATCTTCGGGGCTCCATGATCATCTTGTCACCGGCTTGACACCATGATCTCCATCATCATGATCTCCATCATCGTGTCTTCATGAAGTTGTCACGCCAACGACTACTTCTACTTCTATAGCTAACGCGTTTAGCAATAAAGTAAAGTAAGTTACATGGCATTCTTCAATGACACACAGGTCATACGAAAATAAAGACAACTCCTATGGCTCCTGCCGGTTGTCATACTCATCGACATGCAAGTCGTGAATCCTATTACAAGAACATGATCTCATACATCACACTTCATCATTCATCACAACTTCTGGCCATATCACATCACATGATCAATCGCTGCAAAAACAAGTTAGACGTCCTCTAATTGTTGTTGCATCTTTTACGTGGCTGCAATTGGGTTCTAGCAAGAACGTTTTCTTACCTACGAATAACCACAAGTGATTTTGTCAACTTCTATTTACCCTTCATAAGGGCCCTTTTCATCGAATCCGCTCCAACTAAAGTGGGAGAGACAGACACCCGCCAGCCACCTTATGCAACTAGTGCATGTCAGTCGGTGGAACCGGTCTCACGTAAGGGTACGTGTAAGGTTGGTCCGGGCCGCTTCATCCCACAATGCCGTTGAAGCAAGAAAAGACTAGTAGAGGCAAGTAAGTTGACAAGATCCACGCCCACAACAAAATTGTGTTCTACTCGTGCAAAGAGAACTACGCATAGACCTAGCTCATGATGCCACTGTTGGGGAGCGTTGCAGAAAATTAAAATTTTTCCTACGGTTTCACCAAGATCCATCTATGAGTTCATCTAAGCAACGATTCAAGGGGTGAGTTTGCATCTACATACCACTTGTAGATCGCGTGCGGAAGCTGGCAAGGGGATGGTGATGATGGAGTCGTACTCGACGTGATTCGGATCACCGATGACCAAGTACTGAACGGACAGCACCTCCGCATTCAACACACGTACGGGACGGGAGACGTCTCCTCCTTCTTGATCCAACAAGGGGAAGGAGAGGTTGAGGAAGAACGCTCCAATGGCAGCACGACGGCGTGGTGCAGTTGGAGTAGTAGTATTCCGACAGGGCTTCGCCAAGCACTTATGGAGGAGGAGAGGTGTTGGGGAGGGGAGGGGCTGCGCCTTGGCTTGTATTGATCTCCCATGCGCCTCCCCACTATATATAGGGGTGGAGGGGCTGGTTTCTTTCCCTCCAAGTCCATTGGGGCGTTGGCCAAGGTGGGAGGAAAGAAATCCCATCATTTCCTTCCCCACCGATTGTTATCCCCCCCTTTTTAGGGATCTTGATCTTATCCCTTCGGGATATGATCTTATTCCTTCTAAGGGGGGATCTTGGTGCGCCTTGACCAGGGGTGTGGGGCCTTTCCCCCACTACTCACGTTCATGTGGGTCCCCCCATGCAGGTGGGCCCCACTCTGGAACCTTCTAGAACCTTCCCGGTACAATACCGAAAAATCCCGAACATTTTCTGGTGGCCAAAATAGGACTTCCCATATATAAATCTTTACCTCCGGACCATTCCGGAACTCCTCGTGACGTCCAGGATCTCATCCGGGACTCCGAACAACATTCGGTAGTCACATACTAGTCTTCCTAATAACCCTAGCGTCACCGAACCTTAAGTGTGTAGACCCTACGGGTTCGGGAGACATGCAGACATGACCGAGACGCTCTCAGGTCAATAACTAACAGCGGGATCTGGATACCCATGTTGGCTCCCACATGCTCCTCGATGTTGTCATCGGATGAACCACGATGTCGAGGATTCGATCAAACCCTGTATACAATTCCCTTTGTCAATCGGTACGTTACTTGCCCGAGACTCGATCGTCGGTATCCCAATACCTTGTTCAGTCTCGTTACCGGCAAGTCACTTTACTCGTACCGTAATGCATGATCCCGTGGCCAACACTTTGGTCACCTTGAGCTCATTATGATGATGCATTACCGAGTGGGCCCAGAGATACCTCTCCGTCATACGGAGTGACAAATCCCAGTCTCGATCCGTGTCAACCCAACAGCTACTTTCGGAGATACCTGTAATGCACCTTTATAGTCACCCAGTTACGTTGTGACGTTTGATACACCCAAGGCACTCCTACGGTATCCGGGAGTTACACGATCTCATGGTCTAAGGAAGAGATACTTGACATTGGCAAAGCTCTAGCAAACGAACTAAACGACCTTTGTGCTATGCTTAGGATTGGGTCTTGTCCATCACATCATTCTCCTAATGATGTGATCCCGTTGTCAACGACATCCAATGTCCATAGCCAGGAAATCATGACTATCTGTTGATCACAACGAGCTAGTCAACTAGAGGCTCACTAGGGACATATTGAGGTCTATTTATTCACACGTGTATTACGATTTCCGGATAATACAGTTATAGCATGAATAAAAGACAATTATCATGAACAATGAAATATAATAATACTTTTATTATTGCCTCTAGGGCATATTTCCAACAATAATTATAATTATGGTGGAAGACAAACGTACCGAAACTATAAGTATCCCATGCAAAAACAGTGCCATGAGTGGTGGAAGCAAACACAAGACCCTCGTATTGAATTGCATCACAATACACATCCATGTATAGAAACTGATTTTTGAGCAATATCCATCGAGTCGAACCACAAAGGACGGTAACAAGCTTGTCAAAGACAACAATAACTTCATAGTTCTTGTAATTCCAAGAGCGGTTGGGAACTCGAAAAATTGCTATCTTACATAGAAGACAGTCACCATGATCATATTTGAACGTGCGTACAATACTGGTGTGCTCAACCTCTGGGCAGTCTGCTGAGATTTTTCAAAGTGAAACCCGGTGAGTGTACACATTCACAAGTTCCCACTCGCTGTTGTACCCAATATAAACAACCCAATCTCCATTTGCACCTGCCCAATACTTGCCCTCAAGCGATGGCATCTTAACATCATATGTATCATTATCAAGCGGCATCAACTTGCACAAGGCGAGGCCTCCGTCGTCCCCGCGCCAGTAGTCATCAGGGTCACGATGAAGAAGATAGGGGAGATCAAACCGCTCCTTGACCCTTGGGTTCCTTGTAATGATGTTATTAGTTGAGTTGAGAATGGTCTTGAACGAACCTAACATGCTAGCCGAGGTGATGATGTCGCCCCGGTCAATGAGTTCCTCCACCACGTCATCTTTCAGATCGGGGCAAGAATAACGGGGTCGTTTTTGGCCTGTTCCCTCCGTGGAGAAGACGATCGAACAATGGCACAAGGAAGGGTGAAGGAAAATGGAGGAGGGAGAGGAAGACATGCGACAACAGTTCCAAATCGAGAGGGAAAGGCAAAGAGTCGGTGGATGGTTGCCAGTTTGCCATGGTACACGAAGAGGCGCCCCGTCCTACACGTCCATTCGGAAATACTAGTAGAAAAGGACTCGCCGTCATCCCACTGATATGTTGGAACGGGGCCACATGTCAATGAAACATGGTGTGTAATTTCTCGTGCAAAATGCGATCTGGCCGCGTTGGCCTGAGGTGCCGCATTAGTTTTTTTTTTGAAAGTTTGCCGCATTAGTTATCAACCTTTATTTTTTTAAGATACAGTCTGAATGGATAGCTCCTGTGGTCATCACACGTGAGCGGATATAGTGATGGTTGATTCGCCCGAGAAACTTATTACTGTGGGAATATGTGAGTACCAGCGGATTCAAGGAGCAGAGAAATGATGGTTGCTTCGTCCGAGCAACTTACTGTGGCGGAGGTCGGGCTCTGTGATTTGACTGCTCACTAGTCATTACTACTGCGGCGCAACGACCAGGGTGAATCTTTCCCTGAAGTTGTGTTGTGCACTCAATATTGTTGCATGGCAGGTGGAGACGGATGAAGGATGTCCAACATGTCGGCGAAATGAAGTTGAATTGTTTCTGGCATTGCTATCAATCCTTCTGGATTTGTTTATATGTACGCATAATATTAATGAAATTGTACTGTGATGCTATGAAGGTTTCAACTTTGGTTCCTGCAGGAAAAAAAAGGTTTCAACTTAGGATTCATGTTTCTTTCCTTGAGATTATCTCGTCACAACATGCCATCAAATAGAAATGAAACTACCATGGCTACCATGGCTAATGCATCTCAATGGTTCACAGATCAGCGCCAATATTTACATCACAACTGAAGACAAAGTCGTGAGAAGGTGTACAAATAAAGAAAAAAATATAATTGATCGATGTTGTTCGTAGGCATGGCTCCATTTCCTTGGCACAGTGTTCGTTGCTTGGCAGCTAGTTTCACCCAGCTCTGTAGCCAAAAAAGAGGTGTATGGAGGACACCACAATCCGATCATTTTGTGCAGCTCCACTAAAATCGAGCAGACCATCCCTGTTTGCAAAGATATCCAGTCAGTGTGATTACAATAATAGTGGAACTAGATGATGAAACATAACACACATAAATAGAAGCCGATCACCTCTACGATCTCTCTTTAGGACTAACTTCTTGTTGGAGAAGATTAGGCACGGAGTTGGATGAGGAGGATAGCAAAACCAATCTCCCTTTCTACAGTCCCACAGAAATGTAAAAATGTTACCCGTGTGACATTCTGGCGGAACTGCACAAAATACTCTTAAGAAAAAAGTGATTTGTGCAGTTCACAAAAAGGTCGCAATAGCAACGAGGTGAAAATGGATAGCCCTGTTTGCAAAAGGAGGTCGAAAGGAAACAATTACTGCCCAATAACACGAGTTGAAGACACATACGCCGACAAAAAAGAAGCATATTCCATGTAATAAGGGAAAGATAGCACATGGTGGTTTATCAAAAATGGTTTGAGGATGAGATTGCAAGATGGAAAGTACGCCGGCCGAGATACGATTTAAGCAAACAACTAAAGAAGATCCACATGCAGCAACATGGGAAGATGGGCAGTGGAGCAAGGTCGGAGGAAGCTGTACCTGAGGGTCGTCGAGATGTTACTAGGAGGTCGCCGGCGGCCGGGATCTGCCCATACTGCGGCAGTGAGCAAGTGGCGAAGGCCCTACCGTGCTGGAGCTTGGTCAAAGAGAACGACGGGTACCGCAGATCGGGACGTGCTTCCTCAACGCCGTCGAATGGAGAGACGATGCACATCCTCCCTTTCTGCCGGCGGATGGGATGCGGCCGGATCACTGACCAACGCTGAGAGAGAGAGGCCATGGCCGCCTTGTGTGAGATGGTGTGACGAGAGACAAACCCATTTTTCCATTATCCCCACAGCAATCGTTTTATATTCTGTATGTGCCACTGAGGAATATATAACTTTATTTAATACTAACGCGTCAAGTCAAACTTTGTTCCGTCTAGGCGTGGTACCTGACCCTCCTTCGAGTAAACAACCACTACACGCGTCAAATTATCACGTGGGCTGCCTTTTAGTAACAAAACAAACTCCACCGTGTACCCGCGCGGGTGTGGCCGGGAACGAGACGTGAGTATGTGCGTCCTGCGTGCACTTCTTCTTTAGGTGCAGGTACGTACGTGGGTGGGTGTGAGAGAGATGGTTTGTGCGAAACAGAGGCAATGTGTTGATGATATCTCAAACAGAAAAACATAACATATGCAATGTGTGTGAAACGGAGTCATGGACGTGAGATATCGATAGAATTGAAAACAGGGATGAAGTGTGTGGCTTCTCGATTATTAAAGAGTGCCATTTGCCCACGTCAAAGATACAGGGCGGCTGGCCTCTGGTATTTGAGAGGGCAGAGGTGCAGTTTTTTTCCGTGGCATGGATACCTACCTAGAACATTCGACTATCGGTGTGTGTGGGGGGAGGGGGCAGAGACCGATCGACTAGTATATGTGTGGGGAAGGAGAGAGACCTAGCTATGTATTGAGGGAGATCGATCGACATCTATGGATATGTGTAGCAGAGGAATAAGGTTGGGAGAAAGACAAAGGTAGAGCGTCAGAGGGTTGGTGGTGGAGTGGCGTCTCACAAATGGTGGGAGAGGTCTGCTAGACAAACGGGGGGTATGAGTGCAATATCAATAAGAGAGGGCGGAGAATGTCTATCTGTCTATGCATGTGCGGGTGAGAGACGGGTCGGGAAGTATGCAAGGATGATGAGGGGAGAAGATACGGTTGTGGTAAGCATAGTAACTACATAGGAAGATCAAACATTGTGTGTCCGAGAAAGGGAGAGACATAACTAGCGAGGGAAGTGTATCAGTTCTTGGGGAAAATGAATTATAGTCGACCTGGCTATATGTATGGAGATCAGTTCATATACATTCCTACATGTGTTAGAAGCAAATAAGGTCCGGAGAGACAGACAGGGGGATAGGGGTGCGGCTAGGAGGTGGTGCGAGAGGCCTACCATGTCGAGGGGGAGGAGTGTGCGACTATGTGATCAATATAAAGAGGGGCGGGAGTGTGCACCTGTGTGGAACCGTATTGGACATAGGGGGCATGGGCGGTGAGAAGAGAAGAGGGGAAGTATATATGTGTTTGTTGTAGGCACTTGGCTAAAGAGGTATATCGACTGGTGTGTGCCGGAAAGAAGGTGTCGGGGGCCTACACACACCGCGAGTGGATGACCTAAAGAGAAATAATGAACGTGCGCGATGGAGGGGGCGCTAAGGGTGGGTGAGAGGGGGGCGGGCGTGTGCATGCACGATAGAAAGTTAGCGCTAGCTAGCTACAAATAGAAGAGGATCGTGAAGGTGTAAAAGACGAACAAAGATCATAATTCATTATAAAAAAAGTGGATATGGATACTTGAAGAAGATATCATAATGTAGAACATTGATTATAATTTGGGCTATTGTGTGGCTTTTGCAACTCAGGTCTAAATACTTGTCATAATGTAGGGGGCGGGACACTATACTTTGTGTGATAAACATGGTGTACGTATGGAACATGGTTTAGATTATGAATATATAGTTAGTACATCAAATGTAATATTATTTGTAATCAACATCAAGTGTATTCAAAAAATAGAATTCGAGTTCATGTAGTACACATAGTTCATATCTATCTCTATAGTAATCATGTGGTGTGTTATTAAGGTAATACACGAATGATGGTTGAAGCTGGCAACAATCATGATTGTAGATTCTTATTGAAATAGAGAAACGAATTCAAATTTGGTTCGAATTGCAGCGGTAGTATAGACATTTGGAATGCACTAAAATGTTGGTATGAGTAGGTTACATGCATTATACAGCAAGCGAAAAAAATTATTTGGACATAACATGGATTCATACTCCCTCCTTCCATCTATATAGGGCGTAATGAGTTTATTAAGACTGCCTTTGACTATTGACAAGATTAATAGTACATGACATGCACAATGTGAAAATTATATCATTGAAAGAACCTTTCACTGACGAATTTAAGGGTGTGCTTTGTGTAAGTTGCATGTCATATATTATTGCTCTAATATTTGGTCAAAGTTAGCATCGAAAAATGCATTAGGCCCTATATAGATGGAAGTAGGGAGTAGCTTTGAATAGCATTTGTATAGTAAAATGGGGCAAGACTCTCTCTTTGTGTGGTGTGAATAGTTTTATTTTTTTCATTTTCTTTTTGGTTGAGGGAAGTGCAAATTGATTTGGTACGTACAAGTACAATATTACTACACGTTAGGCTTGTCCCTAAAATTCAACCTGCGTCTTGTTATATCCCAAAAATTTAGATATCATGCTCCCAAAAATGGCGCCTTCACAACCCGCGCCTTGCAATCCCGAAATTACAATGCGCACGAAAACTCCCTCCAGCTGCCAAGTCCTGACACGCAAAATCCCCCTTCTAACCCTGAGCCAAAATAGCCGCTAGTTCAAATCGATGGGGGGTACTTTTGTAACACACCCTACATTTTGGACAACCGCGTCCTGAAGTCATGGTTCACCCCCTCCCATCGCCCCCTTTTCGCCATTCGAAATCCCAGGCCGCCATAACCTCTCCACTCTAGCCGCGAAACCCCACCCTCCTCCGTCTACCACCTCGCTGCTGCCCAGCCAGAGCCTCTTCCCCGACGACATCATCCACCGCAATAGCTTGACGTCCCTCGTCCACCTCCCCGGATGAGGATCCTCATCCATCTCGTCGTCCCACCGGTTCAGCCGCCCCGTCCTCCACCTCCAAGGAGCTTCTCCGATGATCGCCGCATCTATCGCGGCTGCTCCATCCCCACAGCGCCGCCTTAACCTGCTCCACCGGAACCGCAACATCCTCACCGACTCCTCGGAGGAAGCCGAGGCCTACACGGCACCACCAAAGAGGTTGTACACTCATCGCATTGCACCTTCTCCTTAACTCGACCTCCCGGCGCCGACGGTGCTCCATCCCGCACCCCCATGGAGTGGCTACCTTGAAGTCGGCGCCGCGGGTGACATCTCCACGGAGGCTCTCCCCTAGTGCGAGGCCCCTTCAGCGGTGGCGTCCATACCAGACGGATCTGCTACTGCTACTCCGGCTCTCGCTCGCTCGCGCTGCTACTGCTCCGGCTCTCACTCGATCGCTCGCTCACCCAGCTACTGCTGCTGCTCTCCCCCTCGCTCATGCTGCTGCTCTGCTCTGATTTAGCCACACTTCAGTCAACTGAATTGACTTTTGGGTCAGTCGATTTTCAGGGGTTGGGGGGCTCGCCGGAGTTAAGGAAGAACCACCCGCGACGGGGACGGGGGCTTGCCGGAAAGGTACCCTACTATCTATCTTAGGGTTCAGGGTGGGGGCGGGGGCCTAGAGGGCTGGCCGGGGCGGCGGTGGGGAGTTGCTTCAGGGCGACGAGGCGGCGCTGGGTCCGGCAGTTCGGCCGGTGGTGGCTCCTGTCCCAGGGGGGTGCAGGTTGAAGATGAACTGCAGGCCCTCCCTAAACTACATGTCAAGTGCCTCTCTGCTACCATTGCGTTCAGTTTCAACAGTAACATTCAGATTCCACAGTAAATTTCAGTTTCGACAGTTAAGTTTAGAGTCAATAGTTTTTACCTCATTTGTTGTAGTCAGGTGGTTTTTGGTGATGTAAATTTTACATCTATTTTACATCATCTATTGGAGATGCTATTAGAATCCCACTTGAGATTGACGATGTCTGTCTTGTGCTGCTTCAGCCTTGATGTCTTACGGCTCACCGAAGCTGCTCCAACAACAGAACGATCCATCACAACAGAGCAGTGCCCCGGACGCCGTCTACAGATTCCTCAGATCTTCCTCCACACCTCCGACAACCACCTCTGCCTCAACTGCTTCAGCGACCAACCCAATGATGCTAAGGTCTACACGGCTATGGCAAAGAGGTTGTACACTTGTTGCATCACTTATTACTATAAATTCATGGCGATCCATTAGGGCTATTTTGGTTCAACGGAAAAACATAGCAATAGGGAATTTTCCAATGGCACTCTACTATTCAATTATTCATGCATTTTGTTGAAAGGAATGAAGCAAAACATCCACTTGGACCTACTTTTCAAAATCCTATGCATGAAAACAAGACCAAGTGCATTAGTGGCAGAATAACATTCTAACTGTACATGCTTTCATATGGTTTCACTTTATTTTGGCCATGTTTCTTTGCATTCCTCTGCTCTTCCAATTCCTGGAAACCAAACACCCAAGTTGACAGAAATCCTGTGTTTACAAATGCTCTGTTTACCATGTGCATTCCTATCCTATTCCGGTGTTTTTCCTATCCCTGCGTTTTTAGAATCATGCAAGCCAAATGAGCCCTTACAGAATTACTTCAGTTACAGGTTGGTGTCGAAGGGAACTTTGTGTGGTTTGTCCTGCTCCTGCCGCAACGTCGTCCACCTCACGTGAGCCGCTCCATCGATAGAAGCATCCACCAAACCAGACATCACGACTCCTGACCGTCTTTCGCCACCTCAGATCTCCTTCCCTGCTGCCGGCACCCACCGCAACGGCATCACCATCATCGACTCAGCAGATGAACCTAAGGAGTACACGGGTCCACAAGAGAGGTCGCACTCTTTTGTTTCTGCTTATGTTATGCATTGCTTAAAATTACCTGCTACTTTATCGTCCTATTCACCTCTTGGACTCCAAGTCAGGTCCAAATTAATGTTCAAACTTGAGTTCTAAATTAGTTGTGGGGCACATATCGAGGCAGCAATGAATAGTATGTATGTCTAATATCCGGTTCACCTAGGGTATGCCTATGTTGTTCATCTTGGGTGGGAAACAAATAGTAAAGCAATCATCATCTATCTTTTTATTAAATTAAAGCAATCATCAGCCTGCTCACAATGTCATGCAGACATCGCTCCATGGTGGGTTCAATGGCAAACCCTCCCCACCCCTCTCCAGATTGTAATCCAGAGGAAGATATCTGTTCTGAGGCGGATTCAGACGCCGCTGACCGCTCCTATTTACCCCCCAAGGTGTTTGCTCTACCTTGGCATGATGATGTTAGTCATATCATGCATATGTTGCCTTCCAGTGCCTACTTTTGACATCATATATGTCATCTGCTTAGTTTAGACATGTTCTGTAATGCCACCTGTTTAGTTTCTATATCATATATGGGAATTATGCAGTCTCATGTCTTTTAGCCAACCATAATATATGTGAAATGTGCAATGCCATCCTGTTTAACCAGGCATCATATATTTGAATGATTTCTTGCCCATCCTTTTCTTCATTACATTTCCATTTGTCGATAATGTTTGTACATTAAACTACTCTTCCTGTGAATCAGCCATTTGGGTGGGAGATGGAAAAATCTGGAGTGAAAACAAGGCCTTCAGAGTAGATAGTCCTACCTGTCGAAGCAGATCTCTTGTTGGGGTCCCGATAACTCCTTAGAGATGGATTCAGAGACAGATGACCAATCCTATTCCCCCACTGATGTGTATGCTCTAACTTGGCACGGTTATACTGCTCATATCATGCATACGGTGTCTTGCATTGCATAGTTTAGACATCATATACACAATATTCAACACCGTGTTCTTAGTTCAGACATCATATCGAATGCCCTCTGTTTAGCATATAAATCACATGTGTGAATTAAATGATGTGATCCTGATTACTTAGATAACATGTAGGTGAATTATGTCATGAGATCCTGTTTAGTTATTCATCATATCTTTGAATTATGTTATGCTATGCTATCCAGTTTAGATAGACATCATATATGTGAAATTATGTCATGCTATCCGTTTTAGTTAAACAATATACATGTCAATTATTTCATGCCCTCTTTTTTCCACACTATCTATTGCATCTGTCTCTCATACAATGTCTTTACATTCAACTATGTTTCCTGTTTATCAGCCATTTGAATTGGAGCGGGTGATGCCAGTATCTAGCGGACTAAAAACACGGTCTTCAAATAAATGCTACCTCTTGGTGGAGATAGCACCCCGGTTGTACATGCACAAGAACTAGCCCTACCACACATAACCCAAACTCTCACAGATTGTACCCCTACTGCGATGGACAGAGAACCAGCTTCACCCAATCTAACCCTAACCCCAGCCGATAGTAACCCAGTTCCTGTTGACATAGCACCATCTCCACCATAGAGCTCCCAAACAAGAGCAATTAGTAAGGCAGCTCCAGTGCCCAAAGGGCCAGTACTATTATGGCGAACCCCAACTCCACCAGTTAGTACGCCTATTCCTGTGGAGGAAGCACAATGAGCTAGTTGTAGTTTAGCATCTATCGCATTTGTTGTTAAATCGTATGTGTGTATCTTCCCATCTTGGAAATTTTATACTGAAGATGAAGGAAAATGCCAGTTGCAGGTGTTTGTCCAGGAGTTATGTGTAAGTAATGTTATTCATGGCAATTACTTTGCTTTGTCCCATACATCCTACCTCCATGATGGTTATAATATATCAAATTTTCCCATTTTTCTCTATAGAGAAGGACCGATTTGGAAACTCAGGATGAGGTAACCTGTGCTAATACCTCTGCTATCTTCAAGAATGCTTGGTGGCAGTATTGAAATTACCTGAAGAAAACGTACTTCACCGGCAAAGAAACTCATCAAATTCCCTTACGTTCTCCTGAGACACATTTACTGGACGATGACTGGGAACGCCTTGTTCTGTACTGGTCCCGAACCAAGAATGTGGTAAGGTCTATGAGCTCATTTTCTATTTTTAAGTATTATATTCTTGCGTCTTACTGTACTCTGTTCCTGTAGAACAAGTGACTAAACCTGAACAACAACTATTCTAATTTAAGATTCCATTGCTATCATAGTTCAAAAAAGCGTTAGGCGTTAATTGTGCGTTTTGCCACCGCCTTGCGCTTTACTGACCCAACGCCTAGAGCCTAGGCGCGCTTAAGCGCTCGCTTAGGCGCGCCTTTTTTAACTATGATTGCTTTGCCCTTGTATCACTGTATTTACTCATACAAACTTATTTTTAAATTGAAGGATCCAATCGAAACTCCAATGGCACAGCAGGTATGTCCACGCATGTTTCTTTAACGGGTTTGCACTTATCAATAGCTCTGTTGATTTCAATTTTAATTGTGTATACAGTTGACTTTCATATCATGCACATTACTAGCATCACAACAGAGCCAATAGTGTTGTTGTACATGTAGACCCATGGTACCCATCTGAAATCTTGTTTTGCCGTGTAGTTTCCCATGCTTTGTATTCTTTCACTGCTACTTTGTCTTGAACTGATATGATTTGAACCGTGTCTCTATTTTGATTTGGCAAGACAATGCAGTGACCATAGGAAATAGATATATGTTTGTTTGATTCTTTTATTATGTACTAGTACTTGGCAATAGAAGACTTGGTAGTTTAATCCTATCCACCTTACTAATGAAATGGTTCACCGAAATGAGTTTCATATACTAGTACATGCTAAACTTGTTATGTGTCTGCTTGTTTCTTCTTTTATAATGCTGACAAAATATTGGGGAAGAGTGCCTTATTAAGCAAAGGTAAAGGAAGTAATGCAGATAAGGTTCAAGATAGTGACACATCCTTGTTTGTCTCCAACAAAGCTGATAAAATAGCTAAGGAAGACAATCTTGAAGACAGCGAGACAACCCCAAAGTCCTGTCTTGGTTTAGTGTTTGAGTTACTGGCCACTACCGCTTGCACAAGCTATTCAAACTCACTGTCTGAATCAGTTCGGTTTCTTGAGTCTCAACTACAAGCTGAAAGACATCGATTAGCTGTGCTGCGACAAGAAGCGGAAGGACTGCGGAAGTCCCTGGAGCATTCAGATGCATACTTTTTGGTGCAACAGCAAGCGTTGGAGGATTTTAGCGCCAAACAGGACAAAGCTAATAAGCTTGCTAAGCTTATTGCCAGCATGGTGGATACCCAGGATAACGTTTCTTGAGCTCTTCTGAAGTTGTTTCAGTTATGCTCTTGTTTTGTTGCTGCGTTTATTTGCGCTGGTGGCCCATTTTGACGGCCAGTGTATGTAATATGCTGCTTTGTTCCCTATATTTGCACTAGTGACGAACCTTGATGCCCAGTGGATGTAATATGTGTAATAGAGGTAATAGGCTAGCGTTAATTGCTTGCTTATTTATTTCCTTATTGTCTTGTTTAGTTGTTTGCTTGTAGTCACTGCAGTTCTTTTTCTGTGTTTTTCTAGTGGCCACAATAGCCTAATTTTGTTAACTAAGCCAAAATAATCATGGCAACACACGGACTATTGTAACCATCGGCCTCCTGCGGGCCGTATGATCCATGGGCCTTCTTCGGGCCGTAGGATCCATTGGCCTTCTATACGGGCCATAGGATCCATTGGCCTTCTATACGGGCCTTAGATCCATGGCCCTTCTACGGGCCGTAGGGTCCATGGGCCTTCTACGGGCCGTATGATCCATGGGCCTTCTACGGGCCGTACGATCCATGGGCCTCATATGGGTTGTAGGATCCATGGGCCTTCTATGGGGCGTATCATCATTTCGCCAATCATGGGTCATACTATTCGTGGACCATAGCGGGCCATTAATAGGCCGTATTTGATAACTCTATGAAAATAGCCCAAAGGGTTTTTTTTTACATGAAAACGGCCCAACGAACTAACGGTCCACAAACGGGCCGACTGTAACGACGAGCGGAATTTGGCCCACAAACAGAAAATGACAGTAACGGGCCGTATGTAACTAAATGCTGGAAATGAGCCCAAGAATCAATGGGCCCTAAGAAGGCCGAAAGATAACTTGGGCTGGAAACGGCCCAATGGAATAACGGGTCGTTAATGGGTATAGAGTGATACACTATTCATTACGGTCCAGTTTCACCACGGGCCGTTAATGGGCCAAGAGTTACAAAGGGCCTCTTATGGGCCGAAAGAAGTCATGGGCCACACATGGGTCGGAAGTTAAAACGGGATGGAATCATATTGGACGGCCCAGATGATGCTACTGGGCCTAATTCGGAGAGGTCGTAACGGGCCCTGGGTTAGCGGGCTGTAAATGGGCTATATGTGAACAGGCCGTTAGCAGGCTTTCCTTGGGCCGGCCCGCCACCTTTTGACCAAGTCAAACGGGCCAGCCTTTTCACAGGAATGGGCCTCTATTGGGCCATGCCACGTGTCGCCGTATCATAGGCGCCTTCGGTCCAATGAGTGGATGACATCTGTCCCAACGGTGAGCCGACATGTGTTTCCTCCAACCAATGATGATTTTACACGTGGAAAATTCCTATTGGTCGGGGCTGTTAACGGGTTATCGGATCCAAAACCGGACCCAATAGCTTAACGGCGTTCTGTTACGGTGGATGCCACGTGTCGGTCACCCTTGACGAAAGCACTTCTGTGACACGCGATTTATCATCATGGAAGTGGACACTTCCGTGATGATAATTTTGGTAATGTCATGGAACACTTCTACGACAGCACAGGTATGACTATCTTGATTCTGTCATAAAATCGTGATGGATGTACATGCATGACAAAAAACGCGACCTACTATGACAAACACGTATCATCACGGAAGTATATTTTTTTGTAGTGCCTACGGGTTCGAGAACTATGTAGACATGACCGAGACACGTCTCCGGTCAATAACCAACAGCGGAACCTAGATGCTCATATTGGTTCCTACATATTCTACGAAGATCTTTATCGCTCAAACCGCATAACAACATACGTTGTTCCCTTTGTCATCGGTATGTTACTTGCCCGAGATTCGATCGTCGGTATCATCATACCTAGTTCAACCTCATTACCGGTAAGTCTCTTTACTCGTTCTGTAATACTTCATCCCGCAACTAACTCATTAGTCACAATTCTTGCAAGGCTTATAGTGATGAGTATCACTGAGAAAGCCCAGAGATACCTCTCCGAAACACGGAGTGACAAATCCTAATCTCGATCTATGCCAACCCAACAAGCACCTTCGGAGACACCTGTAGAGCACTGTTATAATCACCCATTTATGTTGTGACGTTTGGTAGCACACAAAGTGCTCCTCCGGTATTCGGGAGTTGCATAATCTCATAGTCCGAGGAACTTGTATAAGTCATGAAGAAAGCAGTAGCAATGAAACGGTCACGATCATAATGCTAAGCTAACGGATTGGTCATGCCCATCACATCATTCTCCTAATGATGTAATCCCATTTATAAAATGACAACACATGCCTATGGTTAGGAAACATAACCATCTTTGATTAACGAGCTAGTCAAGTAGAGGCATACTAGGGACAATATGTTTTGTCTATGTATTCACACATGTACTAAGTTTTCGGTTAAAACAATTCTAGAATGAATAGTAAAAATTTATCATGAAATAAGGAAATAAATAATAACTTTATTATTGCCTCTAGGGCATATTTCCTTCATATATATATATATATATATATATATATAAATATATATATATATATGAAAACTTGGTCAATTTTTTTTAGTAGATGATGATGATGATGATGATGATGATGATGATGATATGATGATATATGAAAACTTGGTCAATTTATTTTGTTGTAATTTTTTCAATGAATTTTTTCTGTTAAAACTCATATTAAGTTTGTTCGATGAACATATCAAGTGTTGTATTTTCTCTCGAAACGTATCCCCGATAACTTTGACATGAGGGGGGATGTTGATCAACCCCCTCTCGCCCGACCAAATTTACGAAGTTCAAAGTTACTAAATTTACTCCCGGTCCGCTCGCCCGACCAACTCTCGAGGCCACCCAAACACTAGAAGAAAGAGCGTTGTCGATCTCCTACCCCCTCCCGCCCCTACTTGATAAACTCTCGGGGCCACCTAAACCCTAGAAGAAAAAGCATTGTCGATCTCTCAAGGCCACCCAAACCCTAGAGAAAAATCAGTGTCGATCTCCTACCCCCTCCCGCCCCTTGTTGTGATATTAGCTAGGTCTATGTTTGCCACAAATATATCCATCTCTCATGTTTGTATATTGCCATGTTGTAATATTTACAGAAACTAGGGACAGAGACTTAGAACAAGAATAGTTGTTGGGGGATATAATCCGCGACGAATGTGATGTCTTGTCATTTTTAATGACACCGATGGTCAGGAAGGAGAGGATGACGGCTCCGGTGATCCAACAATGGAGGAGGAAGGAGATCATGATGGCTGCAGTGACCAAATGGCAGAGGAAGAAGACCATGGTGACGACTTCGGTGACCGAATGGAGGAGGGAGCTATTGCAAAGTTTGGCGAGGTATATATATTAATTAAGCATGTGCTGACTTGATGGATTAATTGTTTTGGTATGTACATATATTAACGCTTCTTTCTTCTTTTACAGCCCTCCGGATCGAGCCAAACTTCCGTAAGGAGGCGAGGCCCGAAGGAAAGGTTGCGCCAGGATGAAAGGTTCACGATCACAACAATCGCGGACGATGGCCAACCGATTGAACCCAAGCGGACGAAGGACACATTTGTTATTCAGTGCGGAGCTATTGTTAGGGACAGCATACCGATCAGCGTCAAGCAATGTAATAAGAGTAAGGACCACCCTGAAGTTTCTTAGGTCCAGGATAGACAGAAAGCTGATCTTTGGACCGCTGATGGAAAATTTCACCCTACCACCAGGGGAGGATCCAAATAAGCCAGTTATAGAGCTAAAGGTCAAGGCATTTGCTCTTAAGAATATGGCAGATCTATTCAGGAACTAGAAGAAAGAGCTGAACACAAAGTTTGTCGAGCAAGGGAAGACCCCAGAATTCAAGGGCCTATATGAGAAGATAAGAGATCACTGGGCCGCATTTATGGCCTACAAGATGCCAGAGAAGGGTAAGCAAAGGTCAGAGCCAAACAAGAAAAATGTTGCAAATAAGAAGTATCACCATCACACGGGGTCAGGTGGCTACTACAAAGCCCGTCATTGTGGGACAAAGCTGAGAAAGACCTGCTTGCTAAAGGGGTCCAACCAGCGACATTGAATTGGCCAGACCATTCAAGGACTTGGTTCTTCGAGGTTGGGGGAACTTTGGACCCAGAAACAGGGGAGTCATTGGACGAACGAGCAACTTGCAATACCCATCAAGAAGCTTCTGATATATATCAGCGCAGTGCAGAAAAGGATGTTCATTCCCGACAGAGAGAAGGATGAGCTGACTGGGGCCCTCGGGAATGCCGAGCACCCTGGATGAACACGAGGCACACCAGGCTCCATTCCATGGGTGGTTGGGTTTCTCGGCGCAGGCGGTTACAAAAGCTGAGAGAGAAAGAGGAAAGTGGAGCTGAGCAAAATGCAGAAGATCAATGCAAGAATAGCGAAGCTAGAGGAACTTGCAGCTGCCAGCCAACCATCTCAGCAGCACGAAGATTCTGCCCCAGAAGCTAACCCACCATCTCAGTGGAGAAGCAGCGTGGCTTCCACGGAGCTTGTTCAGCCTGATTTCACGGCTCCTCGCTACCCCGTGGATACTATCACGGAGGCTCAACATTGCGAGCTTATGACGAAATGGTAGAGCCTGACTTTGAAGGCGGCTGCCAGCTCTATTGCACCTCCTCTAGCTGACAGAACTTTTCACTGTCGTTTGATTCCACATGGCTATGTTGTTGTGACGGTGGATGAAATAATAGAGGGATTTGAGGAGTTGGAGCTTGACCACCCTATAGGTGAAGGTGAGAATCATCTGGTTTATTCTTTGAGGAGTACATGTCTATGGTGGAAGGAGTACATCAAGCTTCCAAACTAGACGCCTCCTCCTCCGGCAAGTGATCAGGGCACTCCACCTCCTCTGGTGTATGACGGCACTCCGGCTCCTCCTCCGCCTCCTTCGACGAGCACTCCGCCTCCTCCAGCGCGTGAGGGCACTCCGGCTCCTCGTCCGCCTCCTCCGGCGTGTCAGCGGACTCCGCCATGTCAGCAACGGTGGAAGAGAGACACTGCCGCTTCAGCGGCTAGTAGTACAAGCAAAGGCGGGAAGCAATTCAAATACGGTCCATGTCTCAAGGCTCTGGAGAAGTTACCATATGAGAGGACCGACAAGGAAAACGATGACATCTGTCATGCCCAAGTGAGGGACCATTTTGCACGGAAACCTCCACCTCCGAAGGAAACATTAGATCAGGTGAAAGTGAAGCGCACTCTGGATGCCCTTAGGCGACCACCACCGCCTCCGTTGCAATCCAACTATGAGCACATTATTGAAAGGACATATAAGGAGGCGGAGCGGTTAAGAAGTACTTCAAGTGATGCAAGGTTAGCAGAATGAAGAAGTGGGAAAAAATCCCCAGCCCGGCGAATAGGCGAACCAATCATGCCCCTCGCTCAAGGTGTCTAGCAATATCGTTGCTAATCATCCGAGGATGGTGCCCGGTACCGATCCTGCTGATTACCTGAGCAATGATGTAGAGTTTGAAATAATGGAGGTGGACACCTTTAGTTACGAGCACGTCTCGTCAAACCTGATCATCCTCCTCTATCAACGATGATGCGAAGATTGCATGAATGGTACATGAAAACCTGCAGCGAGTCTGGGAAGAATAGTTTCATGTTGAGAATTAAAAGGGAGCACGACCTCGTTGGAACTGAGCTGTTGCCTGTTGAATTTGTGGAGTTATTCCAGTTATACAATCAAATGGCCCTCGACAAACAACTCGTGACTTGCTACTATCTGTAAGTATTACTTCTATAATTAAGTCTCTATATATAGCTCAGCTCTTTCATTGCATATATATAATTATCCTCACTATATTATGCAGATTGAAGATCGTCGAATGTAGAAAAACACAAATCTATGACATTGGGTTCATTAAACCAAATACCATAAATGAATGGTCGGTCAAAAACAGAGTCTCTGATACCGAGGACAACTTGCTACAATCGTTGCTTCTAAATCAAAACAAAGAGAAAATACTCTTTCCTTACAACTTCAAGTAGTGTTACTGTCTTGTGCATATTCGGTTTCCCTTACTCGAGGTTATAGTAATGTAATTGATGAGTTATGCATGCATGCATGCGCAGATTCCACTTTATTATGCTAGAGATTAAGCTTGACCAGGGAGTAGTAACTGTCTTAGACTCGAGACAAAAAGATCCCCAGGAGTATGCGGACATGACTAAATTGCTCCAGAAGTAAGCTCAATCGATCATTATCGCACCATATCGGCAACTTTGTTCATTTCCTGGTATCAAGTAATTATTGTCTTTCTCTGGCAGGGTTTGGAAAGAGTTCATCGGAATTGTTCCGGGACTACCGAGGGAGCTGCGATTTACACACCCGAAAGTAAGTACTACTAGCTAGTTCTGCGCATCTACCATTGATTCTAGCTAGTTTCATCAATACCATTTAGCATGCTTGATTATTAGTTTGATTGAACTCTACTTCTTGTAAAGTGCTTGTGGCAGGAAGCCGGGAATGATTTTTGTGGATACTACGTTTGCAAGTTCATCTACTCTGAAAAATAATATGAAGTACGTAATAAATATGAATTTTATTTTATTACCATCATTTGTGTTGAGTTTCATTCATATATATGTATTGACCCCCTACTTTAAATTAGATGTGGCAGATGCGGGATGAACTCCTACCACATGATGGCATACGAGCAATTCAAGAGGAATTGGCGGGATTCTTTCTTGACCATGTCATATCTAAAGCCGGAGAATACCATGTGGAAGTTGAAACCGATTTTAGATGTTAGAGATTGTAAGACATGTTATATTATGTATATGTAGTAGCGTCGGATAGATATACGAAACCTTGTTGTTTGACCAATCTCTTGGAGAAAGAATGGTCTCACTTCTCTCTGTATATATATGTTCATGACGATCTTCTGTAATTAATGGTTCCTTCATTTGCTTACTAGCTAGCATGTCGAGTTCTCTCTCTATATATAGTAGCTAGCGTCGACCAAGCACGGAGAAAGAGAGGACACTTCTCTCTATTAGCTAGCTAACACAATATGAAACCCATAAATTAACCCTCGAAAACCCCCTAACCCCGCCTTTCAAAAAAACAAAAACCCAACTCCTGCCAGCTGCTGATGCGTGGATGCCTTTTGGTCCCGGTTGGTATTACCAACCGGGACTAAAGGTCCTCCTGCCTGGGCGCCCCGCAGCAGCCACGTGGAGCCCCTTCTGTCCCGGTTCGTAGGCAAACTGGGACTAATGGTTTGGGGCTTTAGTCCCGACCCTTTTATCCCGGTTCCAGAACCGGGACTAAAGGCCCTCTGAACCCGGGACTGATGCCCTGTTTTCTACTAGTGTTGGCCACCAATTAGGTAACGCTCCCTTGGCATGTCGCATGCCTCGAGCACAGTCTGACTACAATTGCTCACAGAAAGTTCCTTTGCGCACCTCTAGATGAGAAACGGGACGATATTCCTTGTGTCGTGTTCTCTGGATCCAAAGCAACATTTTGCTGCTCGGCAATCAAGTCTTTCTCATGGTCCCACAGCTTCCCTAGGTGGTTCTCCTCCCCTTCTTCCTACACACGTTGTTGCCTCTGCTTCTTTTTCTCCTTTTTGCTCCCTCGGTGCTTCTGCACGAGAGATACCGACCGTTTGGAGGAGTTGTATTTATCCACAAGCGAGGCATCTGTTACTTTACCGTATGCAATTGCCTTTGCTTTGTTGTAGGCTTCTAAAGTTCTAAGTAGCTGCAACAAACTGCATTGACATTATCAACAGTAGTAGTGCATCATCGCTCCACCGGGTGCCCAAAATAGTCAACCAGAAAAAGAGAGCTCTATTTTTTGAGGGGGAAAATAGGCATCCTACTACACATACAATGATCAATAGGTTCCTTAAAGCATCTACAGCCGGACTAGGCTTATATGAGCCCTATAGGTCCATTGACGTGTTCGGACATGTCCACGACAACGTCCGCTTACCCTCAAATGTCCGCTCGTGCAAACACATCCCCCACATTCGAAGCCTAAAGTACATGGAACTACATGCACATCAATCATTTAATGATACAAATAGACGTAACAATGAATACCACGCACACAAATAAAATTTATTCGTACAAAAATATGTTTATAACGGGCATGCCAAATTCACAAGTCTTTTGATGACAAAGCTTCAAATATAATGTCCTCTTTGGTGTGACCTTGGTACTACCCATGTAAAACTTTTGGGGTGGTTCATCTATTGCCAAAGCATGCAATCAACTAAACCGAGCATACCTGGGAAAACTTTTGCTCCTCCAATAGCCAATAATTTTTTTGTGTCCTTGATAGTTGGTTCTCTCAAGTGCTTCGGTCCAAACACCTTCAACACGGTGCAGTCAAATTTTAGCATGGCCTCAAGGCATGTGCTATCCCCATCCAGACAAACTCATCAATGGCCTATGCTACTTTACCGTATGCAAGCACCCCAGAGTAGCCATGCGTTTATGCATATGAGAGAACAACGATTGTCCGCAACAATCCTTCCTCAGCTTGAAGTAAGGATCATATGTCTCCACAACATTCACTACACGCAAGAACAAAGGTTTGCTCATCAGGAACCGACACTTAAAAAAAGCCATCATGGTATGTTAGATTGGAGATAGTTGTAGTTAATTTTGAGGGAGAACCATCAAAAATATCTAAAGTCCAACTATCTACAGAAAAAAACATGTGAACATTAGCTCATATAGCAAATGTCATAAAAATATCTAAAGTACACAGATGTGCATATGTTGTCCTTGACCCCTTGCACTAACTACACTAATTTAGCTTTGTTCAATAGGTTCACACCAACCGCTGTTGTGGAGCTTTCACCTTTGCTCACCTCTCATATGTATATATATACTCTCTCATGTTCTCTTCTGCCTCTTGTAGTCCATGTTAGCCTTCCCAAATAACTAGTGCTCCCAACCATATATGTATGTTTGGAGTCGAATTACATATGATGGTGAGAAAACAAGCTCCCTTGTTTGAGAACAGGAGGCACCGGGAACCTGCTAGGAACGAAATTCTATATATGATCTTTGATTGTCCCGTCCGATCCAACACTTCCGTTAAATGCCGCTTCGTTGTTCTAGTGATACTGTGGCGCCTACGAGTAGCCAGCAAGTTGCCCATGATTACCCAGCTCAAAGGGGTCAGGGTGCACATTGTCACCGAAAGATGTTTCTGACACCAAGTGTGTAATACAAAACACATTGCTAATTTATTATGAGTTATTAACTAACGTATCTCCTACCTTACTGGATATAGAGAGGAAACGGTAACCCTAGCCATCACCAACCAGATCGCGTTTGTTATCTACTTCCTCACGCACAAACCACCACTGTCATTCTTCTCAATGTCTTTGTCTTCCCATCTAATGCCCGCTGGAACAAAGGGGAAATTGTTTCCTAGATAAGGCTAACCATATGTTGTCTTCACCATGTTCTCCCATAGAGCATGTGTTTATCGCTCCATCTTGCTTCTTTTGCCTATGGTCAACAACTCGCCCTTTCTTATTAATGATGTGTTTAAATATTTGTGAGCTTATTACTTTGGTGCAGAATGGGCTTATCAACTAATTGATCAATCCATAAACACTAAAAAATACGCTTAACATACAGGTAACCTTAACGAATGAACTAACAACCAATCTGCAGCGCACCTTTCACTTGCAAGAGCTCTCAATAACTTAACCAATGCACACTTCATTGTACTTGCAATAAGTATCAGTTGGTTAGCATGACTAGGCGATGACTGTAGCATAGAAGGATAGTATACAACATCATTCCATCACTTTAAGTCCCAAAGCATAGGTCCTGGCACTTGGCAAAAAGGAGCCATGAATGAACACCTACAAGCAAAACACTTCTTTTATATGTATCAATAACTTGAGCTCTCGCATAGAACACATCGTCCGGACCTAGCTCGTATAGCAAATATCACAAACCTCACATTCTCTATGGTTTCTGTCATTCTGTGCCCATATCAACTCTGGGACCCGACACCAAATACGTACCCTGTGTCACATCCCTAGTTCTGGTATACTCGAGGCTAGCTAGTCATGTGTGCATCATGTTTAAATTTCATTTAAATTTGAAATGAGGATTTGTGAAACCCTCAGAATCATCTCTGGAAATGACCCAAATAAAAATCGCTCCAAAAAAGGTCCAAGAAAATGTTCATGTTGCTCTCTGAAAATATTGGTCAGAGGTAAAATTCAAACAAATATTTTAGGAGCTCATGGATATTTATTTTGGCCATTTGGATTAATCCGATAATTATTTGCATTGGATATATATATGTCATATATATAATATATGTCCAATAATTATGCTAGTTGCTGAGGAGCTCTGGAATAGTATAGTTAGCTCCTGCAAAAATTGGCATGAGGAAATAAAATGATTTAGTATTTTAATTAAATCAAACAAATGTCAGAAAAATAGAAAACAGGAATAAAAGTGATACTTACCTGCGGCCCAGCTCCTGTGCTGGCCGGCACCGCGCAGCCCAGCAGCTGGCCCAGCCCACCTGGCCCCCCCTCCTTTGTCGTCTTCCTCCCCCGCGTCCAAGCAGCTGCGTGCCCACGCCACAGCCGGCTGCGGCCACGCGCCCGGCCACCTCCTCCCTCCCTGCCTGCCTGCCCTCTCCCCTCCTCGTCTGGATTCCCCGAACGTCGCCACGCGCCGCCCCGGTCCTCTTCCACTCTCTCTCGCTCTCCCTCCTCCCCTGGACCTCTCCCTCTCCCCGCGTCCGAAGCGCTGCCGCCGCCGCAGCTCACCGCCGACGCGCTCCTCGTCGTCCCCTCGCCCCTCCATAGAGTCCACGAGCTCCGCTATGACTCCCTCGTCCTCTCTGTCAAGCCACAAGACGCCGGACGCCCCGTGGAGCCGTCGCCGTCGCCGTCTTCGTCTCCAGTCGCCGGAGATTGTCCTCGCCGCCACGCCGCCGTCTGGCCTCCCCCGAGCCCGCTGAAGGCGCCACCGGAACCGCAGTGAGCTTCTGCCCCGTTCCCCTCTCTCCGTCTAGCCGCCCGCATGCCGTAGCCCCTTTCCCCCACCACGGCCGAAGCCTCCCGCCGCCGTTCATGTCGCCGCCGTCGCCCTGGCCACCGCAAGCCGCAACCGAGCTCGTCACCATGCTCCTGGTGCCACGAGGGTGCCGCAGAGCCCCTCGAGTGGCCTCTCCGTGCCCCACAGCCCGCTCCCGCTCGGAGCCCGTGCTCCGGCCGCCGCCTCGAGCTCCGCTCCGGCGAGCTCTGGCACCCCCACGGTCTCCCGCGTGTCCCACTGGATGCGCGCGAGCACCAGCTCCTCGGAGATGGTCACCGCGGCCCTTTTGGTCACCGGAGACGCGGTCCCGAGCCCCTTCGTCGCGTTCGGCCTCGCCGGCGGCTTAACGCCGGTGGGGTTGACCGCTTGACCGCGCCGGCCTGTCAGGTGGGTCCGGCTCGTCAGGTGATTAGCTTAAGCTAATCACCACCTAATCTAAACCCCTCACACTGAGAGTGGGCCCCTATTTAAACCCGTGTCACTGATGTGTGGACCCCACACGTCAGGTTTGACCTGGTCAGCCGCAGTTGACTCGCTGACGTCACAGTGACGCAGTGCTGATGCAATTAATTATTTTCTGATTTTTAAAATTAATCAGGAAATTCCAGAAAATGATTTAAACTTCAAAAAATCATAGAAATTTAACCGTAACTCAGATTGAAATAATTTATATATGAAAAATTATCAGAAAAATGCAATCTTTCCATCTGTACTAGTTTCATGCATGACAAACCAACTTATACTTGCTGTATAAGTAAAAACATATAAATGGCATATATAAGAGCTTAATTTGGAGTTGCATTTGAACCCTTGATTCAAATGGACTTCATTCAATTTGAATACTAGTTGCATTAGCTCAAACAGCATCACATCTACATGCCATGTTCATGCATCATATTGTTGCATATGTTTATGTATTGATTGCCGACACTGTTCCTTCTCGATAGGTCCTGCTCCGGAGTCCGTTCCAGAGTACCTTTCTGAGGAGCAGTGCCCCCTTGTTGATCTACCAGGCAAGCAAACCCCCTTGTTCATTCCGATAAAATCCTACTCTCTCGCTCCTGCTCTCAGTTATTGCATTAGAACAACAACGATTCATCTGCTACTTTGTGCTGCGGTAGTTGAACCCATTCCTCTGCATGACCTGTCATTGCCACAGTAAATAGTTGAAACCCACTAGCATGTGTAGGAGTTGATTGAGCCATGTTGTGTTCCTACCATGCTATGCCTGCTATTGCTTAGAGTTGTGTCGGGTCTGATTCATTGGGAATGAATTGGAGTGTTATGATATGTTCTGATGCTGATAGTGAAGTGTGTGAACACGATTTGGTAAAGGTAGCGGTGAGAGGCCATGTAGGAGTACATGGTGGGTTGTCTCACTGGAACCGTCCTTAAGCACTGAGTTCTATGTATGTTGTCCAATGACTCGATACTACCACACATTGGGCTCCGGGCGCTCCAAGCCCTCTCGGCTTATTAACCAACTTGATCTCTGTCCAGGAGTCGCAACTAGTTTCTGGTGTTTGTAGGTAGTGTTAGTAGTCTACCAAGTGGCACCCGGCCAGGTGGGCTTGGGACAGACTAGGCACAAGTGGCACGGTGTACCAAGTGTAGATCCATCCGGCGAGGTGGGCTTGGGAACCCTGTTCACATCGTTTGGGGCCGTGAGCGACACCCCGGCCGGATCTCCTTGCGGATGGAACCCGAATAGGCGATAAACCTAGACTAGAGTCTCGTGTGGTTAGTCAGGTCGTGGCCGACACCCTCGCCAGGCTTCCACTTGAAGGTTGCCGAGATACATGACGTGTGCATGGCGGTAAGTGGCGACAGCGTGTGTGAAGAAGTACACCCCTGCAGGGTTAACATGATCTATTCGAATAGCCGGGTCCGCGGTTATGGACTTCTTGGATGCTTACATGGTACATAGACAACTTGAAGTGGTTACTCTAAAATGCTCAAGACAAGTGTGAGTGCTATGGATGGCCTTCTCGTAGGGAGGCGGGGATGAATCCATAGTAGTGTATTGTGTGGGGATTAGTGGACTTGTGTGCGCCATATCACCTCAAAGAAGTTCTGGTAGTCGTAGAACAGGATAGCCACAGAGTCAAAGCTGGCTTGCTGCAACTAAACCCCACATTACCTTATTGATACAAATGCATGTATGATAGGATCTGATGTAAGTATTGCTGAGTACCTTTGTACTCATGTTGCTTTATTTATGTTTTTGCGGCGTAGACTTCGGTCTTACTAGTGTTCTCATGGACTTCGACAAGTAGCTTGTACCTCAGCTACGATCTTGATCGGACGCTGTAGATAGTCCGGCTTTTCAGCCTTTTTCATTTGTAGATGTCTGTACTCAGACATGTAATGCTTCCGCTTGTTGCTTGATTGCTCTGAATGTTGGGTCATGTGACCCCTGTTTGTAATAAATGCTATGATGGATCTTCTGAGCCTTTATCTATATGAGTTGTTGAGTTATGCTGTGATGCCATGTTGTACATCACATACTTGCATGTTATGCGTACGTGTAATGTGTATTGCTATGTGTGGGATCTGACTATCTAGTTGTTTATCCTTAGTAGTCTCTCTTACCGGGAAATGTCTCCAATGCTTCCACTGAGCCCTGGTAGCTTGCTACTGCTCCGGAACACTTAGGCTGGCCGGCATGTGTCCTTCTTCGTTCCTGTGTCTGTCCCTTCGGGGAAATGTCACGCGATGAACACCGGAGTCCTGTTAGCCCGCTACAGCCCGGTTCATCAGAGTCCTATTAGCCCAGTGCTACAGCCTAGATTCACTCGCTGATGACCGACACGTTCGATGCTGGGTCATGGATGCCTGTCCCTGTAAGTTTGTGCCACTTTGGGTTTACGACTAGCCATGTCAGCCCGGGCTCCTTATCATATGGATGCTAGCGGCACTATCATATACGTGTGCCAAAAGGCGCAAACGGTCCCGGGAAAAGGTAAGGCGACACCCGTGGGAATACCGTGCGTGAGGCCGCAAAGTGATATGAGGTGTTACATGCTAGATCGATGTGGCATTGAGTCGGGGTCCTGACATCCTAGTACTGGCGACCAATCGAGAAATGCTCAAGCAGCCTGACTACAATTAGTCAGAGGAAGTTGCTCTACACAGATCCAGATGAGAAACGGGACGACAATCCTTTGTGCCGTGTTCTTTGAGATCTTCAACCAGTTGCCTTCAAATTCAAGGTTTACAAAGGTCTTATGTCAAAAGAGTGTCTGGTGCCATGTCCTATGCCGGAACAGGATTCGCCAATTTGATTGGGCTCGGATCAGCGGGGAAGCTTTAGTTTTGACTTGTGCCTAGATATTTGCTAGCTTATTATTACGCGGGTGCCAAATGAATGAAACACTAAAAGATGTATCTAATATCTTTATGGGTAACCGTAATGAATGAACTAAACACACAATGTGCTGCTAGACACATTTCAGTTGCGAAGAGCTCTTAATCACTTGGCCAACACACACTTCATTCTACTTACATCACTTCATCTTCTAATGGTCTCTGATGGGTTTCTGAGGGGCGCCTACTCTGTTTGCACAAGGGGTACAAGAACAATCTGCATTGCACTCTCGTACCCCAACAAAATTCCACAATAAGCTAGCTTGAACTATCTGAATAACTTGAATTGCACAAGCAACAACACATACACAGCAATGCTGTAATTTTTGGCGGCGATTTTCTTTCTTCCTCATGCCACATTGATCTACAGTCATCAGCCTGGCCAACTAGTCATGTAGAAAATGTCATAAAAATATCTAAAATACACACATGTGCATATGTTGTCCTAGACCCCTTGCACATAAACTACACTACTTTAGCTTTGTTCATTAGTTTCTCTCCAACCGTTGTTGTGGGGCTTTCACCTTTGGTCATCCTCCGCCCATATACCATATATGTAGACTCCTCCACGCTCTCTTTTGCTCATCCTTCTGCCTCTTGAAGGTTGTAGCCCATGTTGGCCTTCCCAAGTCCTTACTAATTTCGGGCTCCCAAACATATGTATGCATGTTTGGAGTCGAATTACATATACGTGGCATGAGAAATCAAGTTCTCTTGTTTGGGAACAGGAAGCACCGAGAACTTTCTAGGAACGAAACTAGGACAAGGCTCTTTGATTGTGCGCCCTGATCCAACAGTTGTTTCAGATGCCTCTTCCTCGTCGTTGGCATTCTGTGGCACCTACGAGTAACCAGCAAGTTTCCCACAATATCCCGGTTCAACATCTCACTCATCTAGCTCTGAGAGATCATGTGTTGGTTACTTAATTTGGGCACATTGTCACCAAACATGTTTCTGGAAGAACTTTCATAGTTCAACTTCTAAATGAGAAATCAATTAGAAAAAAAATTACTTCCATGTTGTAACTTAGAAAAAAGTTCCAACTCTTTCAAGCAGTGCTTCTGTTGGGCAAATCAAGAGTTTATTGTAAGAAAAAAACAAAATATAAAGTTAATGGCTGCAGGAACTAAGGGGAAATATGTTACAGGACAAGGGCAACCATTAGTGGAAGATGGAAGATAAAGGCTCTTATCACCTTGCTCTCCCACAGAGCGTGTGTTTCTGGCTCCATCTTCCTTCTTATGCCCAAGACCAATAGGTCATCCTTCTATACCTTTCTTATTTATGTTTAAACATTTGCGAGCTTATTACTTGGGTGCAGAATGGGCTTAGTAATTAGTTTATCTATCCATAAACACTAAGAGATGTGCTTAACATACATGTAAAAGTAACGAATGAACTAAATAGCAACTTGCAAGACGCCTTTCACTTGCAAAAGCTCTCAATCACTTAACCAATGCATAGTCACTGTACTTGCAATAAGTTATCAGTAGGTTAGCATGATCAGCCCATGACTCCGCCCTAAAATAAAAGTCGCTCAGACGGATGTATCTAGCACTCTGAAATACATCTAGTAGTTCTTCACACTCTACAATGATGAGCCATGAACGGAGACCTACCTGGGATTGTTATACAGTTTGAAACAACTCACAAGCAAAACCCTTCTTGTATATATATATATATTGGTAACTTCAGCTCTCTCTGTAGAAAACAACATGCGAACCTAGCTCGTATAGCAACACAAACCTCGCATTCTATATGGTTTCTGAGCCCCTACTCAACTCTGCAATCTGACACCAAATACATACCCTCGTACTGGCAACCAATCAAGGCATTCTCAAGCAGTCTGACTACAATTGCCTCAAGCATTCTGACTGCAATTGCTCACAAGAAGTTCCTCTGCACACCTCCAGATGAGAAACAGGATGATAATCCTTGTGTCGTGTTCTCTGGATCCAAAGCCACATTTTGCCGCCAGGCGGTCAAGTCTTTCTCACGGTCCCACAGCTTCCATGGGTGGTTCTCCTCCCATTCTTCCTTCCCTCGTTGTTGCTTCTGCTTCTTTTTATCCTTTTTGCTATCTCGGTGCTTCTGCACAAGAGATACCGACCGTTTGGGGGAGTTATATTTATTCACAAGCGAAGCATGTGTTGCACTTTATTTCATGTCCATCTGCAATTGCCTTTGCTTTGTTGTAAGATTCTAAAGTTATAAGTAGCTACAACAAATAACACTGACATTATCAATAGTAGTAGTGCATCATCGCTCCACAGGGTGCCCAAAATAGTCAACCAGAAAAAGTGAGCTCTATTTTTTGAGGAAAAAAATAGGCATCCTACTACACATACAATGCTCAACGGGTTCCTTAAAGCATCTACAGTCGGACTAGGCTTATATGAGCCCTATAGGTCCGTTGACGTGTTCGGACGTGTCCATAGACAACATCCGCCCACCCTCAAATGTCCGCCCGTGCAAATACATCCCCCACTTTCGAAGCCTAAAATACATGCAACTACATGCACATCAATCATTTGATGATACAAATACATGTAATAGTGAATACCACGCACAAAATAAAATTTATTGATAGAAAAATATGTTTATAATGGGCATGCCAAATTCACAAGTCTTTTGATGACAAAGCTTCAAATATAATGTCCTCTTTGGTGTGACCTTGGTACTACCCGTGTAAAACTTTCGGGGCAGTTCATCTATTACTAATGCATGCAATCAACAAAACCGAGCATACCTCAGAAACCTTTTGCTCCTCCAATTGCCAATAACTTTTCCGTGTCCTCGATAGTTAGTTCTCTCGGGTGCTCCGGTCCAAACACCTTCAACACGGTGCAGTCAAATTTTACCATGGCCTCGAGGCATGTGCTCTCCCCATCCGGACAATCTCATCAATGGCCTATGCTACTTTACCGTATGCAAGCATCCCCAGAGTAGCCATGTGTTTATGCATATGAGAGAACTACTGTTGTCCGCAACAATCCTTCCTTGGCTTGAAGTAAGGATCATATGTCTCCACAACATTCAATACATGCAAGGACAAAGGTTAGCTCATTAGGAAGCGACACTGAAAAAAGCCATCATGGTAGGTCAGATTGGAGAGAGTTGTAGTTATTTTTTAGGGCAAACCATCAAAAATATCTAAATTACAACTATCTCCAGAAAACAACATGTGAACATTAGCTCATATAGCACATGTCGTAAAAATATCTAAAGTACACACATGTGCATATGTTGTCCTTGAACCCTTGCACTAACTACACTAATTTAGCTTTGTTTAATAGGTTCACACCAACCACTGTTGTGGAGCTTTCACCTTTGCTCACCTCTCATATGTATATATATACTCTCTCATGTTCTCTTCTGCCTCTTGTAGTCCATGCTAGCCTTCCCAAGTAATTAGTGCTCCCAACCATATATGTATGTTTGGAGTCGAATTACATACGATGGTGAGAAAACAAGCTCCCTTGTTCGAGAACAGGAGGCACCGGGAACCTGCTAGGAACGAAGTTCTATAGATGCTCTTTGATTGTCCCGTCGGATCCAACACTTCCATTAAATGTCGCTTCACTGTTCTTGTGATACTGTGGCGCCTACGAGTAGCCAGCAAGTTTCCCGTGATTACCCAGCTCAAAGGGGTAAAGGTGCACATTGTCACCGAAAGATGTTTCTGACACCAAGTGTGTAATACAAAACACAGTGCTAATTTATTGTCAGTTATTAACTGACAAATCTCCTAGCTTACTAGATATAGAGAGGAAACGGTAACCCTAGCCATCACCAAACAACTCGCGTTTGTTATCCACTTCCTCACGCACAAACAACCAATGTCATTCTTATCAATGTTGTTGTCTTCCCATCTAATGCCCGCTGGAACAAAGGGGAAATATGTTTCCTAGACAAGGCTAACCATATGTTATCTTCACCATGTTCTCCCATAGAGCATGTGTTTCTCACTCCATCTTGCTTCTTTTGCCTATGGTCAATAACTCGTCCTTTGTTATTAATGATGTGTTGAAATATTTGTGAGCTTATTACTTTGGTGCCGAATGGGCTTATCAACTAATTGATCAATCCATAAACACTAAAAGATACGCTTAACATAGAAGTAACCTTAACGAATGAACTAACAACCAATCTGCAGCGCACCTTTCACTTGCAAGAGCTCTCAATAACTTAACCAATGCACACTTGATTGTACTTGCAATAAATATCAGTTAGTTAGCATGACTAGGCGATGACAGTACCATAGAACGATAGTATACAACATCATTCCATCACTTTAAGTCCCAAAGCATAGGTCTTGGCACTTGGCAACAATGAGCCATGAACGAACACCTACAAGCAAAACACTTCTTTTATATGTATCGATAACTTGAGCTCTCACACAGAACACAGCATCCAGACCTAGCTCGTATAGCAAATATCACAAACCTCACATTCTCTATGGTTTCTGTCATTCTGTGCCCATATCAACTCTGGGATCCGACACCAAATACGTACCCTGGTACTGGCGACCAATCGAGACATGCTCCAGCAGCCTGACTGCAATTGCTCAGAGGAAGTTGCTCTACACAGCTCCAGATGAGAAACGGGACGACAATCCTTTGTGCCGTGTTCTCTGAGATCTTCAACCAGTTGCCTTCAAATTCAAGGTTTACAAAGGTCTTGCATCAAAGGACTGTCTGGTGCCATGTCCTATGCCGGAACAGGATACACCAATTTGATTGGGCTCGGATCAGCGGGGAAGCTTTAGTTTTGACTTGTGTCTAGATATTTGACAGCTTATTATTACCCGGGTGCCGAATTAATGAAACACTAAAAGTTGTATCTAATATCTTTAGGGGTAACCGTAATGAATGAAACTAAACACACAATGTGCTGCTAGACACATTTCAGTTGCGAAGAGCTCTTAATCACTTGGCCAAAACACACTTCATTCTACTTACATCACTTCGTCTTCTAATGGTGTAGCGACCCGACCTCAAACGGTCAAGTCTCTGTGCCCCAGTTTCATCCCTGGATCAGTAATGCTGACACGGACAGTACTTGAAGGATTTATAACAGAGTAGCAATCACACACTTATTACATCGAATGTCTCAAAAGAGAACTTATTACAATAATATGGCTTAAGGCCATCTAATGTGATAACAGCGGAAGGCTGGGAAGATAAAGTGAGTCCATCAAATCCAATGACATAGCTGAGCTGCACGGCAACGACCTAACGAACCTTACTCCTCGTCTGAAAAGTCTGCAACATAATACATTGCAGCCCGAAAACGGGTCAGCACATGGAATATGCTGGCAATGTAACACAGTAGAATAGAAACAGCATAATGCTATCACTACATGCATATATGGCTAGTGGAAAGCTCTAGGGTTATAGTTTTGCGGACAGCATATTTTCCCTACAACAAAGGAATGAATTTTAATTTAACTATCATGGTGGTTGATAAAACATTGAGAAGGTAACCCCTCCTCAATCCCAATTAAAGTCGTTAACAACCCAACAATATTAATTAAGAGTGTTGAGATACATGTGAATACTCAAGTACTAGATACTCAAATTGTCCATAACCGGGGACACGGCTAACCATGATTAGTTTGTACACTCTGCAGAGGTTTGCGCACTTTTCCCCACAAGACTCGATCGCCTCCGTTGGATTTCTCGCACTACATGGTGTTTGAGAAACGGATGACCGAGACACAATCTTTCAGAAACATTAAGTCTCTACTCCGGGTAGACCATACCAAACCTACAAAACCTACTACCTGCTGATCTACCTCTTCAAGAGCTTCGCGTAACTTACTCAACTATGCTAGATCCCATAATAGCTTGTGGCTGCACACGGAACTTTCTAGCATGAATAATCTCAGTTCCCTTTGAGCCTGGGTGGCGGTCCATAGGAAGATCACACGGTAACCCCGGGATTTCCAAAAAAACAGGCAATCACTGGATACCCCAGGTGCCTCAATCCACCCAGATGTGTATTTAAGTTGCCACCTTAAGTAAACCTTTAATTAAAATCTCACATCTGTCATGGAAATCACTCAAACCCAATCCACGTCTACGAGCATAGCATGGCAATATAAGCAACGCGTAAAAGTAACTCCCAAGGGTTTGATAATAAACAGGGCAATAGGTTCTACCTCATCAACTACTTCCCAACCCACAAGTTAAAGACATCCTAATCATGCAATGTTTGAGGATTGAACTAATGCAATGAAAACTGGGTATAGAAAGAGTATGATCAATGTGTTACTTGCCTTGCTGACGATCCGTGAATCCTAGAGACTCGTAGTAACACGCTTCACACTCCAGGAATTCTATCGCAAACAAACAATAGCACACATAAGCAAACTAGCTAAGATGAGCAAAAAAAACTGCAAATAAAAGAGATTGACCAGAAAGTTCAACTTAAGAACTTCGGTTTGCAAAAATAATCAAATCAAACGGAGCAACAAAACTCAAACGGCGAAAGCAACAAAATCCGTTTACTAATCTGGACTAAGGACAAATTTTACAGTACCAAAACTTAGTTTAAGTTGATTAAACAGAACGAGGGTCTCGAGACGAAACTCTAGGCGTTTGAATCGCCTGTTTCCGATAAATGAGCGAAAAGTTATACTAGTTCAAACATCAGATCAGAAATCGCGATCAGAAACATCGCGGAATAAATCTGATAAAAGAAAAGCGACGAACAGATTAACGAACGAACATTCGTTAACTGAAACTAAACGAAGAACACGTTCGTTAAAATGAACAGACGAGCGAACGCTCGCTAAATAAATAAACCGAAGAAATAAACCGATCTATATAAAAAAATGCAACTAGGGTTTCAAAAAAAATAAACCGAACAGTTTTTTTAAAAAAAGGGCGGTCTCGGATTCCGGCGGATACCTCCGGCGAGCGGGTCCAGCGAGGCGGGGCTCCGGCGGGCGGTGGCGTGGGGCGGCGGGGCTCCGGCAATGGGTGGCGGCGGCGGCGGAAAGCGGCGGCGGCGGCTGCGGCGACGGGCGGCGGCGGCGGCTGCGGAGACGGGCGGCGGCGGCGGCTCGGGCTTCGGCTCCGAGCGGCGGTGGTGGTGGCGGCTAGAGGGGGGCGGCGGTATTTATAGGAGGGGGGGTCGGTGCCTTGAGGGAGGGGGCAGGCGGCGGCGGAGTCTAAGCTGGACTCCGGCTGCGGTGGCGCGCGCGTGAGGAAGGCGGCGGCACCGCTTGGGCCGACCTGGCCTGGCTGGGCTGCGGCCCAGCCGGGTGCGGGTGCGTGCAAATTTTTTTTTAAATAGTTCCGCCGACGGAAAAATCCTATAAAATAAAATAAAAATCTAAAAATGCCAAAACCAATTTTCACCGTCTAAATAAAATATTTAGAACGAGTTGAACATTTTCTTGGCCCTAAAATGAAATTTTGAAAACGTGCATATTTTTCTAATGCAAATAAAATCCAAATAAAATCAAATAAAATCTAACAAGTGATTTTAATATTTTTCCTCCAATATTTCAATTGTTTTGGAGAAGTCATATTATCTCCTCTCGTATATTTTATAAGAAATATTTTTCGGAGAGAAAAATAATTAAAATCGAAATCCTCGTTTCACTATTTGATAGAAACCAAATATGAAAACCGGGAAATCCCCAACTCTCTCCGAGGGTCCTTGAGTTTCTTAGGATTTTCGAGGATTTTTGGATCGGAAACACAATAAAATATGATATGCATGGATGATCTATGTATAACATTCCAAATTGAAAATTTGGGATGTTACAAACCTACCCCCCCCCCCTTAAGATGAATCTCACCCTCGAGATTCGGGTTGGTCAGAAAATAGGTGCGGGTGGTCCTTGCGAAGATCATCCTCTCGTTCCCAGGTGGCTTCATCTTCGGTATGGCGGCTCCACTGAACCTTGCAAAATTTGATAACCTTGCTGCGAGTGACTCGGCTGGCAAACTCAAGAATCTTCACTGGTTTCTCCTCATACGTCAAATCACTGTCCAGCTGAATTGCCTCCAAAGGTACGGTATCTCTTAAAGGTATATCGGCCATCTCAGCATGACACTTCTTCAGCTGTGAGACGTGGAACACATCGTGAACTCCTGACAATCCTTCAGGTAATTCTAGCTTGTAGGCAACTTCTCCCATCCTTTACAAAACAGGGTATGGTCCTACAAACCTCGGGGCTAACTTTCCCTTAACTTCGAATCGTTTCACCCCTCGCAAGGGTGATACTCGCAGATATGCTCTACCTCCAATTTCATAAGTTACCTCCTTCCGTTTCGAATCTGCATAACTTTTCTGCCTGGACTGAGCTATCTTCAGTCTATCCCGAATCAACTTAACCTTCTCCTCAGACTCTTTGATCAAGTCTGGTCCAAACAACTGTCGGTCTCCTACCTCATCCCACATCAATGGTGTTCTGCACCTACGTCCATACAAAGCTTCGAACGGTGCCATCTTCAAACTGGCTTGGTAGCTATTGTTGTATGAGAATTCAGCGTAGGGCAAATTGTCATCCCAACTAGATCCATAGTCTAGCGCACAAGCCCTCAACATATCCTCCAGTATCTGGTTGACTCTCTCGGTCTGTCCATCTGTCTGCGGGTGGAATGATGTACTAAACTCCAATCTTGTACCCAGGGTCTGGTGTAATTGATGCCAAAACTTTGAAGTAAACTGCGTCCCTCTATCTGATACGATGCTCCTCGGAACTCCATGCAAACATACGATCCTGGACATATATATTTTGGCCAACTTTGCGCTTGTATAAGTTGTTTTCACTGGAATAAAATGAGCCACTTTGGTCAAACGATCCACTACTACCCATATTGAGTCATATCCTGCTTTTGTCCTGGGCAGTCCGATGATAAAGTCCATGCCAAGTTTATCCCACTTCCATTCGGGTATCGGCATTGGCTGCAATAGTCCTGCTGGCTTCTGAAGCTCTGCCTTCACTCTTTGACATACATCACATACGGCTACATACTCAGCAATATCCTTCTTCATACCTGTCCACCAGAAACGTTCCTTTAAATCCAAGTACATCTTGGTGTTTCTGGGGTGTATTGAGTATGGTGAGTCATGAGCCTCCTGAAGTATTAAGTTCCTGATTTTCGGGTCATTGGGCACATAAATTCGGTCCTCAAACCATAAGGTATCGTGCTCATCCTCTCGAAAACCTTTGGCCTTTCCTTCGCTCATCTTCTCCTTTATTTCCGCAATCTCTTTGTCTTCCTTCTGAGCTTCTCGGATTTTGCTTAACAAGGTCGACTGGACCTCCATTGTTGCAATGAAACCTCGTGGAACAATCTCCAATCAAAGTTCCATGATATCCTCGGCTAACTCCTTTGGCAATCCCCAACTTTCAAGTATGTTAGCATAACTCTTCTGGCTTAAAGCGTCTGCTACAACATTAGCCTTCCCTGGATGATAGTGTAGCTTCATATCATAATCCTTTATAAGTTCCAACCATCTTCTCTGCCTGAGGTTCAGCTCCTTTTGGGTGAAGATATATTTCAAACTCTTGTGGTCCGTGTACACATCACAACAGTTCCCAATAAGGTAATGTCTCCAAGTTTTTAATGCATGCACCACTGCTGCTAACTCCAAATCATGGGTGGCATAGTTCAACTCGTGGGGCTTTAATTGTCGTGACACATGCGAAACAACTTTTCCATCCTGCATAAGCACACATCCCAGTCCCAAGCATGAGGCGTCGCAATATACTTGAATCTCCTTATGTATATCTGGCAATGTTAGTACTGGGGCTGTAGTCAAAGGTTTCTTCAACTCCTGGAAACTTGTCTCGCAATCTTCCGTCCATATAAACTTATTGTCCTTCTTCAATAGTTCAGTCATTGGTTTTGCCAGCTTGGAGAAATTCTCAATGAATCTCCGATAATATCCCGCGAGTCCAAGGAAACTGCGGATCTCGCCAACTGAAGTGGGTGCCAACCATTCAGTGACTGATTGAACCTTGCTGGGGTCCACTGCTATACCTTCTCCTGATATAACATGCCCAAGAAATCCAACCTCCTTCAACCAAAATTTGCACTTGCTGAATTTGGCGTATAACTGTTGTTCTCTGAGTTTCTTGAGAACTAACTGCAAATGCTCCTTGTGCTCCTCTTCATTCTTCGAGTATACCATAATATCATCGATAAACACTACTACAAACTTGTCCAAATACTCCATGAACACTTTGTTCATCATACTCATAAAATAGGCAAGGGCGTTTGTCAGTCCAAACGACATGACCGTATACTCGTATAATCCATAGCACGTAGTAAACGCTATTTTTGGTATATCCTTCTCTTGGATCTTCAACTGATGGTATCCTGATCGCAGATCAATCTTCGAAAACACCTTAGCTCCTTGCAGCTGATCAAACAGATCATTGATCATCGGTGGTGGATACTTGTTCTTAATGGTTACTTCATTCAAGGCTCGATAATCAACAACCATCCTTAGGGATTTATCCTTCTTTTCTACCAAAAGTACGGGAGCTCCCCAAGGTGATGAACTCCTTCGAATATAACCTTTCTCCAACAACACCTTGATCTGCTTCTTAATTTCCTCCAGATCATTTGCGGGCATCCGATAGGGTCTCTTGGATATTGGCCCTGTACCTGGCAATAACTCTATCAAAAACTCAATGTCTCTATCCGGTGGCATGCCGGGTAACTCTTCTGGGAAAACATCCGGATAATCCTTTACTACAGGTACTTCCTCCTGAACAACCCCCGTGAGGGCATTTACTTGGGTCCTCCTAGGAACATGCCTAGATACATACTTAATCCTTTTTCCCTCCGGGGTGGTGAGATAAATTGACTTACTAGCACAGTCAATACTTCCTCCATACTTTGACATCCAGTCCATACCTAATATCACATCCAATCCTTGTGACTCCAAGATAATTAGGTCAGATGGAAAAACATGCGTCCCAATGGTTAGGGGTATCTGGTTGCACCATCGGCTGGCCATATATTCTGCTCCAGGTGAGCTTACTAACAGAGGGTTTCTAAGGGTTTGGGTTGGCAGGTTAAACTTATCCACGAATCCCCTTGATATGTATGAATGCGATGCACCGGTATCAAAAAGAATAAGGGCGGTAAATGACTTAACTAAAAACTTACCTATTACCGCGTCCGGCTGTTCTTCAACCTCCTCCACATTAACGTGGTTCACTTGTCCTTTGTTGAATGGATTAGGCTTCTTTCCAGCGCTCTCGTTTCCGTTTCCATTTCTTCCTTCAGGACAATCATTGGCATAGTGCCCAGTCTTCCCGCACTTATAAAAAGTAACATGACTTAGGTCTCTCTTGGCGGGTGTGGCTGGGTTGGAGCGGTTATTGTTAGTTTCGTTCCCATTTCCGTTCTTAGTGCCACTGTGATTATGCGATCCTCCTCCAAGGTGGTTATGACTTCCATGGTTATGAACGAGTCCTCCCGAATTCGGGGTTAAGCGAGGCTTCTGCTGAGCTCCTGAATTATACTTCCCTTGTCCATACTTCCTCTTACGGCTCTCAATCTGCTGCTGCTTCCCTTCAATCATAAGAGCTTTATCTACCAACTCCTGGTAGTTGTTGAAGATTGCCACCATCAACTGCATGCTCATCTCATCATTCAACCCTTCCATAAACTTCTCCTGCTTTGCGGCATCTGTGGCCATGTCATCAGGGGCATAGCGTGATAATTTGCTAAAATCATCTACGTACTGGCCAACCGTATGGTGCCCCTGACGTAAGTTGTGAAACTCCCGCTTCTTCATCTGCATAGCTCCAGTGGAAACATGGGCAGTTCGAAAGGCCTGTTGAAACTGAGCCCATGTGACAGTGTCGACAGGGTAGGTGGTGGTGAAATTCTCCCACCATGCGGTTGCGGGTCCATCCAGTTGGTATGCGGCAAAGCGCACCTTCTCCGCATCCGTGCACCCTGCGGTGGTTAACTCCCTTCTGATACGGCATAGCCAATCATCTACAACTATTGGCTCGGTGCTACTGGAGAACACCGGCAGTTGTAATCTTAGAAAATGGGCTAGGTTGTCCACTGGCGGCGGGTTGTTGTGGTTGTTGTTATTGTTGTTGTTGCCCTGGTTCTGAACTAGCAATTGCATCAAAGCATTCTGCTGCTGGATCAACTAGGTGAGCTCCGGTGGGAAGGCAAAACCGGTGTCACGTCTCGGAGGCATTTGAGGGGTTTTAGATGGAAGAGATTAGAATAGAGGAAAGGTCTAGTGAGGAAGCACTACCCATATGCACATGACACAAACACAATCATTTCACTCAATCAATCAAACAAGGGCATACATCGGTCTAAAACTATCGCAAAAGTGCTCAACTACTACTTGATACATAGGGGAATACTAATATTGTATGGTGGACATCTAGAAATTTTGCTCGGTGGAAGATTCCATGATGTATGCTCCAGCTTCGTACTCATAGTCATCATCGCTTGGATCGGAATCGGTGTCGTCAATGATGATTTAGTTGTCGGGGCAGGTGGGGTCGTCGTCTTCGCCTCCCGGGGCTGGTCCTCCCATGAATATCCCGATCTTATTAACGAGGTCGTTGTTCTTCTCCAGTAGTGTCTTGATTTCCTCCTCATATCCATCGCGTGTGAACTTGAGTTCCTCTTCCATCTCAAGGATCCTAGTCTTCGCCTTCTTCAATTCCATCATGTCGGCGCACATCTGATTCTCCTGGCGTCGAATGTGTTGGTTTAGCTCTTGGATAAAAGCTGCGACTGATCTATCCTTCCTGGTGCTGATCATCTCCCATTGCTCATCTCGGCGCCCACATATCTGATAGGTAGTGTCCTTAAGCTCCCTGTTGTATACTTCTCCAATACGTCCCATGGTAATGTGGGCTGCCATGCTCTTACCTAGACTCCAGGTTGGTGCTTCGAAAGAAAATTCTATGGGTTTTGAAGTTGGTGAGAACGTTCTTCCTGGAACTTGTACTTGAATCATCCAGTGCTCCTCTTCCGGAAAGGTGGCATTGTATGTCCCGGTGAAACTAGGTATCCCAATGTTCAAGTACCTAGTGACTTCCTTCAAGTGGCGTCCAAAAGGTGTATCCTCATCCGGTTGCGCGAACTTGTTCTTCTTCTCCGTCATCCTAAGGAGTGGAAAAGGGAGAGAAGTCGGAAATGAGTAGAGAAGAGTGACCTATGGTTTATCTTAGTGGTCGTGTCCTACACTCAGCGTGTGCTCCGATACCATCTTGTAGCGACCCGACCTCAAACGGTCAAGTCTCTGTGCCCCAGTGTCATCCCTGGATCAGTAATGCTGACACGCACAGTACTTGAAGGATTTATAACAGAGTAGCAATCACACACTTATTACATCGAATGTCTCAAAAGAGAACTTATTACAATAATATGGCTTAAGGCCATCTAATGCGATAACAGCGGAAGGCTTGGAAGATAAAGTGAGTCCATCAACTCCAACGGCATAGCTGAGCTGCACGGCAACGACCTAACGAACCTTACTCCTCGTATGAAAAGTCTGCAACATAATACGTTGCAGCCCGAAAACGGGTCAGCACATGGAATATGCTGGCAATATAACACAGTAGAATAGAAACAGAATAATGCTATCACTACATGCATATATGGCTGGTGGAAAGCTCTAGGGCTATAGTTTTGCGGAAAGCAAATTTTTCCCTACCACAAAGGAATGAATTTTAATTTAACTATCATGGTGGTTGATAAAACATTGAGAAGGTAACCCCTCCTCAATCCCAATTAAAATCGTTAACAACCCAACAATATTAATTAAGAGTGTTGAGATACATGTGAATACTCAAGTACTAGATACTCAAATTGTCCATAAGCGAGGACACGGCTAACCATGATTAGTTTGTACACTCTACAGAGGTTTGCGCACTTTTCCCCACAAGACTCGATCGCCTCCGTTGGATTTCTCGCACTACATGGTGTTTGAGAAATGGATGACCGAGACACAGTCTTTCAGAAACATTAACTCTCTACTCCGGGTAGACCATACCAAACCTACAAAACCCACTACCTGCTGATCTACCTCTTCAAGAGCTTCACGTAACTTACTCAACTATGCTAGAGCCCATAATAGCTTGTGGCTGCACACGGAACTTTCTAGCATGAATAATCTCAGTTCCCTTTGAGCCTGGGTGGCGGTCCATAGGAAGATCACATGGTAACCCCGGGATTTCAAAAGAAAACAGGCAATCACTGGATACCCCAGGTGCCTCAATCCACCCAGATGTGTATTTAAGTTGCCACCTTAATTAAACCTTTAATTAAAATCTCACATATGTCATGGAAATCACTCAAACCCAATCCATGTCTACGAGCATAGCATGGCAATATAAGCAACGCGTAAAAGTAACTCGCAAGGGTTTGATAATAAACAGGGCAATAGGTTCTACCTCATCAACTACTTCCCAACCCACAAGTTAAAGACATCCTAATCATGCAACGTTTGAGGATTGAACTAATGCAATGAAAACTGGGTATGGAAAGAGTATGATCAATGTGTTACTTGCCTTGCTGACGATCCGTGAATCCTAGAGACTCGTAGTAACACGCTTCGCACTCCGGAAATTTTATCGCAAACAAACAATAACACACATAAGCAAACTAGCTAAGATGCGCAAACAAAACTCCAAATAAAGAGATTGACCAGAAATTTCAACTTAAGAACTCCGGTTTGCAAAAAGAATCAAATCAAACGGAGCAACGAAACTCAAACGGCGAAAGAAACAAAATATGTTTACTAATCTGGACTAAGGTCAAATTTTACAGTACCAAAACTTAGTTTAAGTTGATTAAACAGAAAGAGGGTCTCAAGACGAAACTCTAGGCGTTTGAATCGCCTGATTCCGATAAACAAGCGAAAAGTTATACTAGTTCAAATATCGGATCAGAAATCGCGATCAGAAAAATCACGGAATAAATCTGATAAAAGAAAAGCGACGAACAGATTAACGAACGAACGTTCGTTAACTGAAACTAAATGAAGAACACGTTCGTTAAAACGAACGGACGAGCGAATGCTCGCTAAATAAATAAACCGGAGAAATAAACCGATCTATATAACAAAACGCAACTAGGGTTTCAAAAAAAAATAAACAGAACGGCTTTTTTTTAAAACGGCGGTCTCGGATTCCGGCAGATACCTCCAGCGAGGGGGTCCGGCGAGGCGGGGCTCCGGCGGGTGGTGGCGTGGGGCGGCGGGGCTCCAGCGACGGGCGGCGGCGGTGGCTGCGGCGACGGGCGGTGGCGGCGGCTCGGGCTTCGGCTCCAGGTGGTGGTGGTGGTGGCGGCTAGAGGGGGGCGGCGGTATTTATAGGAGGGGGGTCGGTGCCTTTGGGGAGGGGGCAGGCTGCGGCGGCGCGCGCGGGAGGAAGGCGGTGGCGCGGCTTGGGCCGGCCTGGCCTGGCTGGGCTGCGGCCCAGTCGAGTGCGGGCGCGCACAAATTTTTTTTAAAATAGTTCCGCCGACAGAAAAATTCCTATAAAATAAAATAAAAATCTAAAAATGCTAAAACCAATTTTTACCATCTAAATAAAATATTTAGAACGAGATCAACATTTTCTTGGCCCTAAAATGAAATTTTGAAAACGTGCATATTTTTGTAATGCAAATAAAATCCAAATAAACTCAAATAAAATCTAACAAGTGATTTTAATATTTTTCCTCCAATATTTCAATTGTTTTGGAGAAGTCATATTATCTCCTCTCGTATATTTTATAAGAAATATTTTTCAGAGAGAAAAATAATTAAAATCGAAATCCTCATTTCACTATTTGATAGAAACCAAATATGAAAACCGGGAAATCCCCAACTCTTTCCGAGGGTCCTTGAGTTGCTTAGAATTTTCGAGGATTTTCGTATCGGAAACACAATAAAATATGATATGCATGGATGATCTATGTATAACATTCCAAATTGAAAATTTGGGGTGTTACAAATGGTCTCTGATGGGTTTCTGAGGGGCGCCTACTCTGTTTGCACAAGGGGTACCTGAATAATCTGCATTGTAGTGTCGTACCCCAACTAAATTCCACAACAAGCTACCTTGAACTATATGAATAGCTTGAATTGCACAAACAGCAGCACATACACAGCAACGCTGTAATTTGCGACGGCGATTTGCTTTCTTCCTCCTCCCACATTGTTCTGCAGTCATCAGCCTGGCCAACTACTCATGTAGCAAATGTCATAAAAATATCTAAAGTACACACATATGCATATGTTGTCCTAGACCCCTTGTACACTAACTACACTACTTTAGCTTTGTTCATTAGTTTCTCACCAACCGCTATTGTGGGGCTTTCACCTTTGGTCATCCTCCGCCCATATGCCATATATGTAGACTCCCCCATGCTCTCTTATGCTCATCCTTCTGCCTCTTGTAGGTGGTAGCCCATGTTGGCCTTCCCAAGTCCTAACTAGTTTCGGGCTCCCAGACATATGTATGCATGTTTGGAGTTGAATTACATATATGTGATGTGAGAAAGCAAGCTCTCTTGTTTGGGAACAGGAAGCACCGGGAACTTGCTAGGAACGAAACTAGGACGATGCTCTTTGATTGTGCGGCCTGATCCAACAGTTGCTTCAGATGCCTCTTCCTCGTCGTTGGCATTCTGTAGCACCTACGAGTAGCCAGCAAGTTGCCCACGATATCCCGGTTCAACATCTCACTCATCCAGCTCTGAGAGATCATGTGTAGGTTACTTAATTTGGGCACATTGTCACCAAACATGTTTCTGGAAGAACTTTCATAGTTCAACTTCTAAATGAGAAATCAATTAGAAAAAAATTACTTCCATGTTGTAACTTAGAAAAAAGTTCCAACTCTTTCAAGCAGCGCTTCTGTTGGGCAAAGCAAGAGTTTATTGTAAGAAATAACAAAATAACTAGTTAATGCTTGCAGGAACTAAGGGTAAATATGTTATAGGACAAGGGCAACCATAAGTGGAAGATGAAATAGAAAGTCTCTTATCACCTTGCTCTCCCATAGAGCGTGTGTTTCTGGCTCCATCTTCCTTCTTTTGCCCATGGCCAACAGCTCATCCTTATATACCTTTGTTATTTATGTTTGAACATTTGCGACCTTATTACTTGGGTGCAGAATGGGCTTATCAATTAGTTTATCTATCCATAAACACTAAGAGATGTGCTTAACATACATGTAAAAGTAACGAATGAACTAAACAGCAACTTGCAAGACACCTTTCACTTGCAAAAGCTCTCAATCACTTAACCAATGCACATTCACTATACTAGCAATAAGTTATCAGTAGGTTAGCATGATCAGCCCATGACTCCGCCCCAAAATAATAGTCGCTCAAACGGATGTATCTAGCACTCTGAAATACATCTAGTAGTTCTTCACACTCCGCAATGATGAGCCATGAACGAAGACCTACCTGGGATCTATCTATTATATACTTAAGACAAAAGTCAGATAAGACACCACGTTCGTCCACACGTGGTAATATTATTTGCACCGTCCGATCAAAGTAATGATGGCTAAGATTTAAAGTTTTTACGTAACATACTAATAAGTACATAGCAACATATTGAACCATCATATTGACACGTATATGTAAGATTGACTCTCAAAGGGAAAAAAACATCTAAATGCAATTAATGAGGCTGGCCACGTAAGTTAAGAAAAAGGAGGCTTGGTTCAAAAAAAAAAGGAGGTTGACCACGTACTTATATTAGATTTAAGGATTCACGGCTTCATCACCGGGAAGGAGCAACCGTTTCAGAGATAACATAGGAAACCATCCAGAGAGATACTTAGGAAACGTTAAAGTTGGATGCCCACGTGCTATTAGATTTCTCTTACGCTAGCTTTTCTCTTGCTTTTTTTTTAAACCGTTCAGATAAATAGAATTAGGAAACGTAAAAGCTGGCTGACCACGTACTACTAGATTTCTCTTACGCTAGCTTTTCTCTTGCTTTGATAAATAGGAAACCGTCCAAAAATAAAATTAGGAAACGTAAAAACAAAGTATATTAGAAAAGGAAGGAGAAACCATACAAGAGCTAACTCACGGGAAATCCCCCGTAATAAAACTCACTAGAGATAATACATGCATCTTCATATTTTTCCCGTGTACGCCGCTGCCACATCACGCACAAGGCACAATAGCAGGCTCGCTATTTTTTCTCTCAAAATCATGAGCAAGATTTGGCCGAAGTATCTCTCGGCTGCATGGGAGGAGGATCCGAGGAGGTTCTTTTTTAGGGGTAGGAACCGAGGAGATGTTATTCGCACCTTTCGCTCTTAGAGGCAAGCCGCTAGCGTACAGAAAGGCATGGACAGGAGGCCTCGCAACGCCACATCCAAAATCTAGGCGAACTCAAGGCTAGGTCGGGCCACCGATCAGGGGACCTAGGCAGCTACAACATTAGTACATGTCATCCAAATCCTACGAGCTTTAATAGTGCTGGCTGTAATGGACTTTGAGTCACGCCCTGTATGACGATGAGTCCGGCGAGAAGAATTAAGATTAGCTTTCAACGTTCACCATCCATGTTAGCCTGCAGCCAGTACACTACTTACACGAGCTAAAGTTTTGCATGGATGATGCAACAAAGGATTTATGATAAGCAAGCAAGATCTCGCATCCATGCAAGGATTAGATGGAGAGCACACCAAAAAAATCTCTTTCTCTTAAATCTAGACTTATCAGGCCATGATCTTATAAGAGGAAAATTCTTAGTCTTCAAAGGCATCACGGCGAGTCAAAAATGCCATAGAAGATGTTTCAACGGTAACAACTTTTTCATCAGGTGAGTGCATTCTCAGTCGGTGCAACAGTTTGGTAGCGAGAGACTTGGATGAGATGGTACGTAGCTAGCGTTAAGCGCAAGTGGGGACATAGTGATAAAATGGCTCCCGCAACATAGATTCTTTACATTCCTCATATTCGTGGTAAGCACTACGATCAACAAGCAGTCTCAGTTGAAATTGGTACATGGTCAATCAGGGTGGCCTGCTCCTTGGAAGAATGGAAAGAATATGCATCCCCTTTTTGCGGGAATGAGGGTGTATTCTTATGAGGCCAACTTTATACATGTATTGTAATGTCATTACTATCTTTTTTCCATATTGTCCTGTTCGTGTTGTGCAAAGTTGTGTGGGCGATCAGTTTTGCAAATTTTGTAAGTGTAATTTGAGCCAATCATAGTGTACATTTTATACTCACTACAAATACAAACCGTATTTGATTTATCATAATTGAAACCCTGTACATTCTGACCAAGTTTATTATAGAAAAATATGCCAACATCGACAATTGCAAATCAATATGAAGGGAGTACACAGTGTATTTAAAAACTAAAGGAGTAACATATGTTATTTTAAAATTAGCCCACTAATTCTGCTATTAAATTTCCTAAGAATCACAATTTTGCATCGTCTGATGTACAAAGAAATTCCATCATAATAGATGACTGAATGGCAAACGTACCACTGATATTTCTGTTAAAAGAGTAAGATTGCTGCTAATCATGTCCATTTATGCTGGAAATACAGTGTCTGCCTGTTCATTTAAAACAATAGTTTAATTTTCCAAAGAAAACCACTAGAGACTCTATTTATATATTACATATATTCATTTCTTATTTTGCAGGTGCCGAATGCCTCCTGTAGCTTTTAACTTCTTTTTTTCCTCAAGTCTGTAGGTATATTGGTACTGAGCTCTCTCATCAGCACATGAGAGTGCCGGGGAGGAAATATTGAGAGGTTTAATAATATAATAAGAAGGAGAAATGCACTATTTATAATACACGTAAAGTTTATATACTCAATTAAATTATCAGAAAAATCTCATGTTTTGACATGTTAGGGACGTGCTAATTTTACGCAATAAATTAGTTAAGGGCAATAAAAGCTGTTCATAATTATTGTTAAGAGGGAAAAGGACACATTGTGAACAACTATTTCAAATTTAAGATGGCCGTGTAAGTGTGTTGAATTAAATAGTGAAAAAGTTAGGCTAAGATTTAATTTATACTCCCTCCATAAAAAATATAAGAGTGTTTAGATCACTAAAATAACGATCTAAACGCTCTTATATTTCTTTACAGAGGGAGTATTTATTATGGTACAACTTGATTGTATAAGGATAATAAAGTTGACATGGAGTATGTGAGCTCGAGCTCACATGCACCCTTGCTACAGTAAAATAGAAAAAAATTTAAAAAGTTCAAAAAAATCTGAAATTTTTTGGCAACAAACATTGATGTGTGTTACACATGCGTGCCAATTTTCGTGATGAATTGACATTTGTGGAGGCTTCGGTAAAAAGGAGAAAATCTTGCTCGAAAAAAACTGTTTTTGGAAGCATTTTGGAGCATCGATTTTGTTTTTTTCACTGAGACATGCATGAATGTCATTTTGTCAAGAAATTTTGCATGCATGTGAAAAAGGCATCAATGTTTGTTGTAAAACAAATCAGATTTTTTTGAACTTTTTAAATATATTTTTCAATTTTACTGCAGCAATGGGTGCATGTGAGCTCGAGCTCATAAGAGCACTTTCATAATAAACTATACAATATACACCCACATTCCAAGAATGTACACGCATATTTGGAGAGAACCTCACATTTACGAGGTAATAAAGTTGACATGATAGTAGTAGGACTTTGAAGAAGACGTCGAAACACAACAATTCAACAAATGGATTCGTCAATTATTCATCCTTATGTAACGTTGAAAACCTTAGGTGTTTTTCCCATGTTATTGAAATTAAATGTCGTATTTCTTTTTCTACGTATATCATTTGTATCAGAATAATAAATTAGATTATGTGATCCTACTATAGAGGTATTTTCATTCATACTACCTCCGTCATGGTTTACTGGTCCCCATTGTATTTCGTATCAAATTTTTATCATAGATTGAAATAACAAAAATTTCATGCATGTAACAAAAAATTATATCATTGAAAACTATGTTCCAATACGAATCCAACGATATAATTTCTGTTGATATGCATTAAAATTTTGTTAGTTAAATCTTTGGTCAAAATTTGGCACAAATTACAAAGGGGACCAATAAACCAGAAAGAGGTAGTAGGATTGATCAAGAAATAGCATTGTCAGTAGAAGATGCCAATAATGCATCATTGCCAATCTTTGTTAAACATCAAAGCATGGAAAAATCACTCCAGGAGTGATGAGACAACATTGATTGCGAGAGTTCAAAGAAACAATACAAGTCGAATGGTAGATTCCACTACTACACAATGAAGTTACTTAGGTTTCGAATTTCTACATGTGCAAAAGTTTTAGATCTACAAACCAACCATCATAATTTTGGTTCTTATTTCTCTTAATTTTTTCAAAAAGATGTCATGAAGAAGAAAAGGAAGACATTAGATATTATGATTCAAATTATTTCAATGCTAGCCGCGCAATTGCGCGGGCCACCCCGCTAGTTGTTATACAGTTTGAAAGAACTCACAAGCAAAACCCTTCTTGTGTGTGTGTGTGTGTGTGTGTGTAGGGAAAATCCATCCTACCACCCGGTGGTAGTTACCCCATATGTCTCATATACTACCATGTGGTACTATATATACTCCTTTATCATTTTAAATATATTCATATACTATATCTAAGATATTTCAAAGCAAGTTATATGAAAAAATTACATATGAACCCATAGTTTTTGTTATATTTGTGAAATACGTATATTTTGTACGTAAAAAAGAGCATACTCAAAACATGGTATATACTACCTAAAAATTAGTATATATACTACCTAATCATTGTTATATACTACATACTACACGTACATACTCTCAATTTTGACAGATACTACATACAACATACAAAACGCAAGTGGTGGTAACTACCACTGCTTGTAGAAAACATTTGTCCTATATATATGCCACAAACCTCGCATCTTATATGGTTTCTGAGCCCCTACTCAACTCTGCAATCTGACACCAAATACATAACCTCGTATTGGCCACCAATCAAGGCATGCTCAAGAAGTTTGACTGCAATTGCCTCTAGTAGCCTGACTGCAATTGCTCACAGGAAATTCCTCTGCACACCTACAGATGAGAAACAGGATGATAATCCTTGTGTCTTGTTCTCTGGATCCAAAGCCACATTTTTCCGCCCGGCGGTCAAGTCTTTCTCACGGTCCCACAACTTCCATGGGTGGTTCTCCTCCCATTCTTCCTTCCCTAGTTGTTGCTTCTACTTCCTTTCATCCTTTTTGCTCTCTCGGTGCTTCTACACAAGAGATACCGACCGTTTGGAGGAGTTGTATTTATTCACAAGCGAAGCATCAATTGCACTTCTTTTCATGTCCATCTGCAATTGCCTTTGTTTTGTTGTAGGCTTTTAAAGTTATAAGTAGCTAAAACAAACAACACTGACATTATCAACAGTAGTAGTGCATCATAGATCAACCTGGTGCCCAAAACAGTCAACCAGAAAAAGATAGCTCTATTTTTTGAGGAAAAAAATAGGCATCCTACTACACATACAATGCTCAACGGGTTCCTTAAAGCATCTACAGTCGGACTAGGCTTATATGAGCCCTATAGGTCCATTGACGTGTTCGGACATGTCTGCAAATAGCATCCACCCACCCTCAAATGTCCGGCCGTGCAAATACATCCCCCACTTTCGGAGCCTAAAATACATGCAACTACATGAACATAAATCATTTGATGATACAAATACATGTAACAGTGAATACCACGCACAGAAATGAAATTTATTCATAGAAAAATATATTTATAATGGGCATGCCAAATTCACAAGTATTTTGATGACAAAGCTTCAAATATAATGTCCTCTTTGGTGTGACCTTGGTACTACCCGTGTAAAACTTTCGGGGCAGTTCATCTATTGCTAATGCATGCAATCAACTAAACCGAGCATACCTGAGAAACCTTTTGCATGCAATCATCTATTGCTAACACATTCAACACGGTGCGGTCAAATTTTACCATGGCCTCGAGGCATGTGCTCTCCCCATCTGGACAATCTCATCAATGGCCTATGCTTCTTTACCGTATACAAGCATCCCTAGAGTAGCCATGTGTTTGTGCATATGAGAGAACGAAAGTTGTCCGCAACAATCCTTCCTCAGCTTGAAGTAAGGATCATATGTCTCCACAACATTCAATACACGCAAAAACAAAGGTTTGCTCATCAGGAAGCGACACTGAAAAAAGCCATCATGGTACGTTAGATTGGAGATGGTTGTAGTTATTTTTTGGGAAGTCCATCAAAAATATCTAAAGTACAACTATCTCCAGAAAACAACATGTGAACATTAGCACATATAGCAAATGTCGTAAAAATATCTAATGTACACACATGTGCATATGTTGTCCTTGACCCCTTGCACTAACTACACTAATTTAGCTTTGTTCAATAGGTTCACACCAACCTCTGTTGTGGAGCTTTCACCTTTGCTCACCTCTCATATGTATATATATACTCTCTCATGTTCTCTTCTACCTCTTGTAGTCCACGTTAGCCTTCCCAAGTAACTAGTGCTCCCAACCATATATTTATGTTTGGAGTCGAATTACATATGATGGTGAGAAGACAAGCTCCCTTGTTTGAGAACAGGAGGCACAGGGAACCTGCTAGGAACGAGGTTCTATAGATTCACTTTGATTGTCCCGTCTGATCCAACACTTCCGTTAAATGCCGCTTCATTTTTTTTGGTGATACTGTGGTGCCTACGAGTAGCCAGCAAGTTGCCCATGATTACCCAGCTCAAAGAGGTCAGGGTGCACATTGTCACCGAAAGATGTTTCTAACACCAAGTGTGTAATACAAAACACAGTGCTAATTTATTATGAGTTATTAACTGACGTATCTCCTACCTTACTGGATATAGAGAGGAAACGGTAACCCTAGCCATCACCAAACAACTCGCGTTTGTTATCTACTTCCTCACGCACAAACCACCACTGTCATTCCACTCAATGTTGTTGTCTTCCCATCTAATGCCCGCTGGAACAAAGGGGAAATATGTTTCCTGGACAAGGGTAACCGTATGTTGTCTTCACCATGTTCTCCCATAGAGCATGTGTTTCTGGTTCCATCTTCCTTCTTTTGCCTATGGTCGACAACTCGTCCTTTGTTATTAATGATATATTTAAATATTTGTGAGCTTTTTACTTTGGTGCGGAATGGGCTTATCAACTAATTGATCAATCCATAAACACTAAAAGATACGCTTAACATACAGGTAACTTTAACGAATGAACTAACAACCAATCTGCAGGGCACCTTTCACTTGCAAGAGCTCTCAATCACTTAACCAATACACACTTCATTCTACTTGCAATAAGTATCAGTTGGTTAGCATGACCAGGCGATGACAGTAGCATAGTAGGATAGTATACAACATTATTCCATCACTTTAAGTCCCAAAGCATAGGTCTTGTCACTCGGCAAAAATGAGCCATGAATGAAGACCTACAAGCGAAACCCTTCTTTTATATGTATCGATAACTTGAGCTCTCGCACAGAAAACAACATCCAGACCTAGCTCGTATAGCAAATATCACAAACCTCACATTCTCTATGGTTTTTGTCATTCTGTACCCCTATCAACTCTGGAATCCGACACCAAATATGTACCCTGGTACTGGCGACCAATCGAGACATGCTCAAGCAGCCTGACTGCAATTGCTCACAGGAAGTTGCTCTACACAACTCCAGATGAGAAACAGGACGACAATCCTTTGTGCCTTGTTCTCTGAGATCTTCAACTAGTTGCCTTCAAATTCAAGGTTTACAAAGGTATTGCGTCAAAAGAGTGTCTAGTGCCATGTCCTATGCCGGAACAGGATTCTCCAATTTGATTGGGCTCGGATAAGCGGGGAAGCTTTAATTTTGACTTGTGTCTAGATATTTGCTAGCTTGTTATTACCCGGGTGCCGAATGAATGAAACACTAAACGATGTATCTAATATCTTTAGGGGTAACTGTAATGAATGAAACTAAACACACAATGTGCTACTAGACACATTTCAGTTGCGAAGAGCTCTTAATCACATGGCCAACACACACTTCATTCTACTTACATCACTTCGTCTTCTAATGGTATCTGATGGGTTTCTGAGGGGTGCCTACTCTGTTTGCACAAGGGGTAACTGAACAATCTGCATTGCAGTGTCATACCCCAACTAAATTCCACAACAAGCTAGCTTGAATTATCTAAAGAGCTTGAATTGCACAAGCATCAGCACATACACAGCAACGCTGTAATTTGCGGCGGCGATTTTCTTTATTCTTCCTCCCACATTGTTCTACAGTCATCAGCCTGGCCAACTACTCATGTAGCAAATGTCATAAAAATATCTAAAGTACACACATGTGCATATGTTGTCCACCTTTGGTCATCCTCCGCCCATACCATATATGTAGACTCCCCCATGCTCTCTTCTGCTCATCCTTATGCCTCTTGTAGGTTGTAGCCCACGTTGGCCTTCCCAAGTCCTAACTAGTTTCGGGGTCCCAGACATATGTATGCATGTTTGGAGTTGAATTACATATATGTGATGTGAGAAAGAAAGCTCTCTTGTTTGGGAACAAGAAGCACCGGGAACTTGCTAGGAATGAAACTAGGACGATGCTCTTTGATTGTGCATCCTGATCCCAACAGTTGCTTCAGATGCCTCTTCCTCGTTGTTGGCATTCTGTGGCACCTACGAGTAGCCAGCAAGTTGCCCTCGATATCCCGGTTCAACATCTCACTGATCCTGCTCTGAGAGATCATGTGTAGGTTACTTAATTTGGGCACATTGTCACCAAACATGTTTCTATAAAAACTTTCATAGTTCAACTTCTAAATGAGAAATCAATTAGAAAAAAATTACTTCCATGTTGTAACTTAGAAAAAAGTTCCAACTCTTTCAAGCAGTGCTTCTGTTGGGCAAAGCAAGATTCTTTTGTAATAAATAAGAAAATAACTAGTTAATGCATGTAGGAACTAAGGGAAAATATGTTATAGGACAAGGGCAACCATAATTTGAAGATGGAAGAGAAAGTATCTTATCACCTTGCTCTCCCATAGAGTGTGTGTTTCTGGCTCCATCTTCCTTCTTTTGCCCATGGCCAACAGCTCATCCTTATATACCTTTGTTATTTATGTTTGAACATTTGCGACCTTATTGCTTGGGTGCAGAATGGGCTTATCAATTAGTTTATCTATCCATAAACACTAAGAGATGTGCTTAACATACAGGTAACCGTAATGAATGAACTAAACAGCAACTTGCAAGACACCTTTCACTTGCAAAAGCTCTCAATCACTTAACTAATGCACATTCACTATACTTGCAATAAGTTATCACTAGGTTAGCATGATCAGCCCATGACTCCGCCCCAAAGTAAAATGTCGCTCAAACGGATGTATCTAGCACTCTGAAATACATCTAGTAGTTCTTCACACTCTGCAATGATGAGCCATGAACGAAGACCTACCTAGAATTGTTATATAATTTGAAACAACTCACAAGCAAAACCCTTCTTGTATATATATATAGATTGGTAACTTCAGCTCTCTCTGCAGAAAACAACATGCAAACCTCGCTCGTATAGCAAATGCCACAAATGTCGCATTCTATATAGTTTCTGAGCCCCTACTCGACTCTGCAATCTGACACCAAATACATAACCTCGTAATGGCCACCAATCAAGGCATGCTCAAGAAGTTTTACAGCAATTGCCTCAAGCAGCCTGACTGTAATTGCTCACATGAAGTTCCTCTGCACACCTCCAGATGAGAAACAGGATGATAATCCTTGTGTCTTGTTCTCTGGATCCAAAGCCACATTTTTCCGCCTCGCAGTCAAGTCTTTCTCACGGTCCCATAGCTTCCATGGGTGGTTCTCCTCCCATTCTTCCTTCCCTCGTTGTTGCTTCTGCTTCCTTTTATCCTTTTTGCTCTCTCGGTGCTTCTACACAAGAGATACCGACCGTTTGGAGGAGTTGTATTTATTCACAAGCGAAGCATCTGTTGCACTTCTTTTCATGTCCATCTGCAATTGACTTTTCTTTATTGTAGGCTTCTAAAGTTATAAGTAGCTAAAACAAACAACACTAAAATTATCAACAATAGTAGTGCATCATAGATCAACCGGGTGCCCAAAATAGTCAACCAGAAAAAGAGAGCTCTATTGTTTGAGGGGAAAATAGGCATCCTACTACACATACAATGCTCAACGGGTTCCTTAAAGCATCTACAGTCGGACTAGGCTTATATGAGCCCTATAGGTCCATTGACGTGTTCGGACGTGTCCGCAAACAGCATCCGCCCACCCTCAAATGTCCGCCCGTGCAAATACATCCCCCACTTTCGAAGCCTCAAATACATGCAACTACATGAACATCAATCATTTGATGATACAAATACATGTAACAGTGAATACCACGCGCACAGATAAAATTTATTCATAGAAAAATATGTTTATAATGGGCATGCCAAATTCACAAGTCTTTTGATGACAAAGCTTCAAATATAATGTCCTCTTTGGTGTTACCTTGGTACTACCCGTGTAAAACTTTCGGGGCAGTTCATCTATTGCTAATGCATGCAATAAACTAAACCGAGCATACCTGAGAAACCTTCTGCTCCTCCAATTGCCATTAACTTTTCTGTGTCCTCGATAGTTGGTTCTCTCGGGTGCTCTGGTCGAAACACCTTCAACACAGTGCGGTCAAATGTTACCATGGCCTCGAGGCATGTGCTCTCCCCATCCGGACAATCTCATCAATGGCCTATGCTACTTTACCATATGCAAGCATCCCCAGAGTAGCCATGCGTTTGTGCATATGAGAGAACGAATGTTGTCTGCAACAATCCTTCCTCGGCTTGAAGTAAGGATCATATGTCTCCACAACATTCAATACATGCAAGAACAAAGTTTTTCTCATCAGGAAGCCACACTGAAAAAAGCCATCATGGTATGTTAGATTGGAGATAGTTGTAGTTATTTTTTTGGGAAGTCCATCAAAAATATCTAAAGTACAACTATCTCCAGAAAACAACATGTGAACATTAACACATATAGCAAATGTCGTAAAAATATCTAAAGTACGCACATGTGCATATGTTGTCCTTGACCCCTTGCACTAACTACACTAATTTAGCTTTGTTCAATAGGTTCACACCAACCTCTGTTGTGGAGCTTTCACCTTTGCTCACCTCTCATATGTCTATATATACTCTCTCATGTTCTCTTCTACCTCTTGTAGTCCATGTTAGCCTTCCCAAGTAACTAGTGCTCCCAACCATATATGTATGTATGGAGTCAAATTACATATGATGGTGAGAAAACAAGCTCCCTTGTTTGAGAACGGGAGGCACCGGGAACCTGCTAGGAATGAAGTTCTATAGATGCTCTTTGATTGTCCCATCTGATCCAACACTTCCGTTAAATGCCGCTTCGTTTTTTTGGTGATATTGTGGCGCCTATGAGTAGCCAGCAAGTTGCCCATGATTACCCAGGTCAGAGAGGTCAGGGTGCACATTGTCACCAAAAGATGTTTCTAACACCAAGTGTGTAATACAAAACACAGTGCTAATTTATTATGAGATATTAACTGACGTATCTCCTACCTTACTGGATATAGAGAGGAAACGGTAACCCTAGCCATCACCAAACAACTCGCATTTGTTATCTACTTCCTCACACCCAAACCACCACTGTCATTCCTCTCAATGTTGTTGTCTTCCCATCTAATGCCCGCTGGAACAAAGGGGAAATATGTTTCCTAGACAAGGGTAACCATATGTTCTCTTCACCATGTTCTCCCATAGAGCATGTGTTTCTGGCTCCATCTTCCTTATTTTGCCTATGGTCAACAACTCATCCTTTGTTATTAATGATATGTTTAAATATTTGCGAGCCTATTACTTTGGTGCGGAATGGGCTTATCAACTAATTGATCAATCCATAAACATTAAAAGATACGCTTAACATATAGGTAACCTTAGCGAATGAACTAACAACCAATCTGCAGGGCACCTTTCACTTGCAAGAGCTCTCAATCACTTAACCAATGCACACTTCATTGTACTTGCAATAAGTATCAGTTGGTTAGCATGACCAGGCAATGACAATAGCATAGCAGGATAGTATACAACATTATTCCATCACTTTAAGTCCCAAAGCATAGGTCTTGGCCCCCGGCAAAAATGAGCCATGAACGAAGACTTACAAGCAAAACCCTTCTTTTATATGTATCAATAACTTGAGCTCTCACACAGAAAATAGCATCCGGACCTAGCTCGTATAGCAAATATCACAAACCTCACATTCTCTATGGTTTATATCATTCTGTGCCCCTAACAACTCTGGGATCCGACACCAAATATGTACCCTGGTACTGGCGGCCAATCGAGACATGCTCAAGTAGCCTGACTGCAATTGCTCACAGGAAGTTGCTCTACAGAGCTCCAGAAGAGAAATGGGACGACAATCCTTTGTGCCGTGTTCTCTGCGATCTTCAACCAGTTGCCTTCAAATTCAAGGTTTACAAAGGTCTTGCGTCAAAAGAGTGTCTGGTGCCATGTCCTATGTTGGAACAGGATTCGCCAATTTGATTGGGCTCGCATCTGCGGGGAAGCTTTAGTTTTGACTTGTGTCTAGATATTTGCCAGCTTATTATTACCCGGGTGCCGAATGAATGAAACACTAAAAGATGTATCTGCTGAATCATGGATGGGCGTTAGGCCCATATGAACAATAAATCCTAGTTAATCTTGAGTCCCATGTATGGTATGGCAGGTGGTGGGAAGTTTAGTCCCACCTTTCTAGTTGAGGAGAGTTGAGACCCCTTTATAAGGGCTGCTCTACCACTTGCCATTGGGAGCTTGGGAAGAGGAGTGGTACACGTGCGCTCCTCCTCCTTCGCCGCATGCCTCGACACGACGCCCGCGCTATGGGTTGCGGGAATGAGCCGAGCCAGAGCTTATTTTTGCCGCTCAAGAAAGAATTAATTAACAAGGGATTAATTAACGAGTCCTTAACATGTGGGCCACTGTCCGAGACATTGGACTGTGGGCTGACTTGCATTCCTAGGAGTGCGTCGACTCGGTCGTGGGCCTCCACCCAAGCCCACGACTGGCTATATAAGAAGGCTCTGGCCACTGGAGTGACCTAACTTGGTCCACTCACTCCCTCTCGTGTAGCCTAGCCGTCATCTACTGTTCTCTGCTCTATGCTGTCTCCGGCGACCCCATCCCGACGACCGCGTGCACGGTTTGTCGGGAGAGAAGGTGCCTCCGGAGCCCTGCCGTTCGAGATCCTGCCTGGGAGATCAACAATAAGGTTTTTGGGGAGCGTCTCAACATGACTGCTCCCGATCCATCCCCAGCTTCGCCCACATCTGCTTCACTACTTCCCCTGCATCAACACCATGGTCGACGATGCCGCCACCAAGAAGAAGGCCACGAACGAAGCCGAGGCTGCTGCTGCCGCCGCCGCGTTGGCCTGGCCAACCGGAGGGTATGATCTATTCATCCCTTATTTACTCGTGCTTGTGCTAGCCATATATGTGCTGCTCATAGATGGTTTGCTTCTATGTTCTGTACGTGCTAGTATGCCTAGGAATCAGTATGAGATGCATACCATATTTCCCATGCTTACTGTTTACTCGTGGATTAGTCTAATTGGAAAAGTGCTATTATTTCCAACAATCCAAAAACCATATTTTAGGCACTTTTTGATTCAAGGCTTGCTGCGACACTGAAACCAGAAAAGTGTACTGGAACGCACTTTAAGCGTTGGCAGACAAGGACCACCTTGTGGCTCACAGCAATGAACGTGTTTTGGGTTGGTGATGTGTCTCCCACAAAAACAATTTTTCCTGGACAGGAAAAGGCGTTTAGGGAGGTGAAAGGATCGAGAAGAGGTGTCTAGAGGGGGGTGATTAGACACTAAGCAAGAAAAGTTGTAGTTTTTAATTTCTATAAGTTGAAGTGGAGTTTTGGCACAAATTTAACAATCACAATACATATCAAGCAAGCATGCAAAGAGTATATGAGCAGCGGAAAGTAAAACATGCAACTTGCAAGAATGTAAAGGGATGGGATTGGAGTGTGCAAACGCAATTTGGAGACACGGAGATTTTTTAGCCGTGGTTCCGATAGGTGGTGCTATCGTACATCCATGTTGATGGAGACTTCAACCCACGAAGGATAACGGCTGCGCGAGTCCACGGAGGGCTCCACCCACAATGGGTCCACGAAGAAGCAACCTTGTCTATCCCACCATGGCCGTCGCCCATGAAGGACTTGCCTCACTAGGGCTAGATCTTCACGAAGTATGCGATCTCCTTGCCCTTACAAACTCCTTGGTTCAACTCCACAATCTTGTCGGAGGCTCCCAAGTGACACCTAGCCAATCTAGGAGACACCACTCTCCAAGAAGTAACAAATGGTGTGTTGATGATGAACTCCTTGCTCTTGTGCTTCAAATGATATTCTCCCCAACACTCAACTCGCTCTCACAGGATTTGGATTTGGTGGAAAGAAGATTTGAGTGGAAAGCAACTTGGGGAAGGCTAGAGATCAAGATTCATATGGTAAGAATGGAATATCTTGGCCTCAACACAAGTGTAGGTGGTTCTCTCTCAGAAAATGTAAGTTGGAAGTGTAGGTACGTTTTGATGGCTCTCTCCACGAATGAAGAGTGGGTGGAGGGGTATATATAGCTGAGGTAGTCCTGGATTAGGGGGTATCGGATAACCGGACTATATGCCTTGGCCGGACTGTTGGGCTATAAAGATACAAGACTCAAGACTTCGTCCCGTGTCTGGATGGGACTCTCGTTTGCGTGGAAGGCAAGCTTGGTGATTCGGATGTTAGATCTCCTTCTTTGTAACCGACTCTGTGTAACCCTAGCCTCCTCCGTTGTCTATATAAACTGGAGGGTTTAGTCCGTAGGACGGGAACAATCATAATCATAGGCTAGCTCCTAGGGTTTAGCCTCTATGATCTCTTGGTAGATCAACTCTTATAATACTCATATCATCAAGATCAATCAAGCAGGAAGTAGGGTATTACCTCCATCGAGAGGGCCCGAACCTGGGTAAAACATCGTGTCCCCTGCCTCCTGTTACCATTAGCCTTAGACGCACAGTTCGGGACCCCCTACCCGAGATCCGCCGGTTTTGACACCGACTTTGGTGCTTTCATTGAGAGTTCTGTTGTGCCGTCGCTATAAGGCTTGATGGCTCGTCTCATTGTCAAGGGCAACATCACCTCTGGGGGAGCCCTGGCTCTAGGACAAACTCTCCAACTAGGCGGCTTCGTCATGACCGCCCGATCGGCTGTCGCGCCGACGATGACTTCTCGGGTCATCAAAAACAGCCTCCACGTCAATTCGGAACTTGCCGAACAGATGGATCCAATGAAGCTCTCCTCCCTTAATGAGCTCTTGGATCGCATCGTCGCTCTGGGAGTCGCTGCAGACTATTATCGGATCGGGTCTAAACCCAACCAAAGGGATATTAAATCCCCACCGGTCACCCATGAGATAGCGGTAGTGGAAGAGCCACACATGGATTATCCCTCTACTTTGAGGACGAACTATGTCCGGATTACCGAGCTCTCTAAGCCGGATACCCGTTCGTGGGAGGACATGACCCAGACCCCAAACTTAGAATCGGGCAGCGGGCCAGAAAAATTGGGCTACATCCCGGAGTCCGAGCTGCCAAGCCCGGAAGCTCCTCTGCCCCTGGGTGTCAGATCGGGTCAGAATTTGGATTCAAATACACCCACCCACCCAGACTTATTCCATCTTTCCCAAATCAGACAAGAGCCCCAAGAGATAGTACATCGCTACTGGGCCAGATTCCTCCTTGTGATAAATAAGGTCAAGGACTGTCGCGAGGAAGATGCAATCTCACTTTTCTGCAAAAATTGCATGAACAAAGGGATCCTCAACGCCATAAGTCATCGTGACATAGTACACTTTGCTGACTTAGCGGCCATAGTACAGAAGTATTGTGCGATGGAAAGCACCTGGAAAACTCAAACAGACTTCTGGGATAATCCGGCTCTCACTAAACCCTTCGTCCGAACTAAAAGGGAAAACTCTCGTAAGTTACCCGATCCAATTCCCAAAAAACCAAAGCCCGCTCCAGTGCGTGGAACCATATTGGAAGAATGGCTCAACGGGCCATGCAAAATTCACAGCACGCCGGATACCACGCCAACGCATAGCCTTAGAGCATGTTGGATACTCCGACAGGTAGCAAAAAGCGGGGAGGATCTCATTGTAAACCATAAAGCAGAGCAACATCCCGCCGAAGACAACAATGCGGTACTAACAGTCTTCGAGACTTTCGCCTCAAATAAAAGGCGCAAGCGAGCTCATCAAAGATTCGCTGAAGTCTACCACGTGGCAAAAATAAATCCATGGAGCGACACTGCTATAACCTTCAGTGCCAGTGACGAACCTCAATTCCAAACAGTCCGGGCACCAGCTGCTTTGATCCTTAGCCCAATCATGGACGGCTTCCGGCTCACTAAAGTACTCATGGACGGCGGAAGCGGATTAAACCTCATCTACGAAGAAACCCTCAACAAGATGTAAATCGACAAAAGCCGTATTGAGCAAAGCAGCACGACCTTCAGGGGAATCATCCCTAGTCGGGAAGCATGGTGTGCGGGAAAAATCACACTGGATATGGTATTCGGCATGCCGGAGAATTATAGGTCCAAAGAAATCACGTTCCAAGTGGCCCTATTCAGCAGCGGATACCACGCCCTTTTAGGGCGGGATGCATTCACGAGCTTTGAAGTCATACCCCATTACGGGTATGAAGCTCAAAATGCCCGGACCCAATGGAATCATCACTTTAGTTAGTGATCCGGACATCACACTCCGCACCGAAAATAAAACTGTCGCACTAGCCCTGGAAGCATTATCTGTAGCCCCAGCTGCCGAAGAACTAACAACGCTGCGCGCCATAGTGGACAAAGACGACGTGATACTCGACAAGCGACCCAAGTCCACCTCTTTCAAGCCCGCCGACGAGATAGTCAAATTCCAGGTCCACCCAATGGACCCCATAAAGACAGCTTCCATTGGGACACAGTTGAGCCCCACAATGGATGCCACACTGCGAGACTTCCTACGCGAGAATTGGGACATTTTCTCGTGGCATCCTTCAGACATGCCGGGCATCCCACGCAGGCTGGCTGAACACAGCCTCAATATACTGAAAGGATACAAGCCAGTCAAGCAGACTCTTAGGCGCTTTTCAGAGCCTAAGCGGCAAGCCATGGGAGAAGAACTAGCCAAGCTACTTGAGGCCGGATTCATCAGAGATATAAAACATCCGGATTGGCTAGCAAACCTGGTAATGGTACCAAAGAAGGACAAATCCTGTGCCTATGTGTCGATTTCAAAGACCTCAACAAGGTCTGCCCTAAGGATCCCTTCCCCCTCCCTCGCATTGACCAAATCATCGACGCCACCGCAGGGCACGACTCACTATGTTTCCTTGACACATACTCCGTATGCCATCAGATAAAGATAGTAGAATCCAACCAAGCCGCAACGGCCTTCATAATGCCATATGGCCCTTTCTGTTTCAACACTATGCCTTTCGGGCTCAAAAATGCCGGTGCAACCTATCAACGGATGATTCAGACATGCCTGGAGAAGCAAAACGGCAAAATAGTGGAGGCATACATGGACGACGTAGTCATCAAAACAAGACACGTCAAAACTTTAATAGATGACTTGAGACTCACGTTCGACAACCTCCAAACATACGACATCAAGCTCAACCTGGAAAAATGTGTTTTCGGCGTACCCTCCGGGAAGTTGCTCGGCTTCATCGTTTCCAATAGAGGAATCGAAGCAAATCCAGCAAAAATCCGAGCTTTGTCGCAGTTGGCTATCCCAACAGACCTCAAGCAGATCCAGAAACTAACTGGATGCGTGGCTGCCTTAAGCCGCCTTATCTCCCAATTAGGAGAAAAGGCACTACCTCTCTATCGCCTTCTTTGATGCACCGAAAACTTCGAGTGGACGTATGCGGCCACGGCCGGACTGGATGAAATAAAGACCCTACTGGCCAGCAATCCAGTCCTGACCGCGCCAAATACTGGTGAACCTATGCTATTATAAATAGCTGCAACACAACAGGTTGTAAGCGCAGTGCTCGTCGTCGAACGAGAAGCATACGGACACAAGTTCCCGCTCCAAAAGCCGGTATATTACGTGTCCACTGTCCTCACTCCATGCAAATCCCGATACCCACACTATCAAAAGATAGCATACGCGGTCTTCATGGCATCTCGGAAGCTACAACACTACTTCCAAGAGTGTTCGATCACGGTGGCCTCCGAAGTACCACTGAATGACATAATAAACAACCGTGACGCCATGGGCCGAATTGCTAAATGGGCTATCGAGCTCCTTCCGTTTGACATCATATACAAACCACGGCGGGCCATTAAGTCGCAAGTACTGGCTGACTTTGTCGCCAAATGGACAGAAGCCGAACTCCCTAAAGAGTACGGCGCGTACTCCAGTTGGATCATGCACTTCGACGGCTCTAAAATGCTGGCCGGATTGGGAGAGGGTGTAGTCCTGACATCCCCCACCGGAGACATAGTCCAATATGTACTCCAAATATTATACATAGACTCCAACAACGTAGCCGAATACGAGGCTCTGTTGCATGGTCTTCGGATGGCAGTCTCTATGGGCATTCAATGCCTAGAAGTGCACGGGGACTCGAACCTCGCAATATCACAAATAAACGGAGACTTCGATGCTAAGGATCCGACAATGGTGGCCTACCGTAATGCCGTCCTCAAAATGTCAGCTCGGTTCGAGGGGCTCGAATTCCACCATGTGGTTCGAGAAAACAATCAAGCGGTGGATATCCTCGCCCGCATTGGCGCTAAACGCGACCCCGTCCCACCTAATATATTCTTGGAAAGGATGTTCAGGCCATCCATGGTATGGGAAGGGGAGACCGGCAACACCAGTCCGGCTCCGAACACAACCCCAGATTCCGAACCATCTGACGTAATCGGGGGCTCCGCCACCGAAATAACACCTTCGGCCCACGAAATCATGGCCGTCATCGCCCCGTGGACCGAGCCCTTCTTGGCATACCTAAATAGGCAAGAGCTCCCCGAGGACCAAAATGGAGCATGTTGTATTGTGCGGCGTTCCAAGGCCTACAAAGTCAGGGAGAGCTCTATAAGAAAAGTGCCACCGGAGTGCTCCAAATATGCATCTCCGAAGAGGAAGGGCAGCAGCTCTTAGCTGAAATCCATGCCGGACTCGGCGGGTACCACGCTGCAGCCCAGGCACTTGTCAGCAAAGCCTTCCGTACAGGGTTTTTATTGGCCGATAGCCCGGGCAGATGCACAAGACATGGTCCAACATTGCGTCGGTTGCCAGCTCTTCGCCAATCAGAGCCATATGCCCCCTATCGATCTCCAAACAATCCCCATAACTTGGCCCTTCACGGTCTGGGGGCTGGATATGGTCGGACCTCTTTGTCACATCCCTAGCTCTGACCATTCCTAGTGCTAGCATCTGGTGTTGCATCATGTTTACTTTTCACAGAAAGTTGAAATGGGGATGACAGAACCCCCAGCACCCCCCTGAAGACAACTAGGGTTTACTAAAATCTTTTTCAATGAACCTGAAATGCCCTTCTAAAATGTCCATCATTTTTCTCCTGGGTTAGAACCTCTGGCAAAATTGGTTCACATTTTTCTAGGACAACATTGGGTCACTGAATTAAATCATACTCTAATTGCATTTGGGCATTTAAATGCTATATAATATTTTAAACGTCCAAATAATCCCAAACTGAAATGTTCCATGTTGGATATGTTCTAAACAATGGGCATGTGCAGTTTGGTGATTTTTGAAAATGCCTAAGTATTTTTATTAAAGCCAAACACAGTTGAAGAAAAATAGAAAATAGTAACTAAAATAGAGAAACCAGAGAAAGAGAGAGAGAACTTACCGTGCAGCCACCTGGGCGGCCCAGCTGGCGGCCCAGCCAACTGGCCCAGTCCACCACCGCTTTCCCTTCTGTCGTCTTCCTCCTGCCAGTAGGAGCAGCTGCGTGCTCGCACACGTGCGGCCGAGGAGGCCAGCTCCTTCCTGCCTGTCTGCCTCCTCCCCCCCTGGACGTCTCCCGCAGCGCCACGCACCCCCTCAGGCCCCTCTCGACTCCCTCCCGTGCACATTCCCTTCCCTGCTGCTCTCCCTCTCGCTCTGCAACTCGTGCCCGAGCGCTACCATCGCCACCGACGCCGCTCGCCGCGGCCACAGCCACCGCCCCGCCTCGCCGACGCCCCAGGAAGCTCCGCCTCGCCTCCCTCTTCATCCTCACCCAGACGAAAGGCGCCAGAAGCCCCTGGATGCCGCTAGCTCCGCCGTTCCCCTCCTCGGCCACCGAGGACCACCACCGTCGATTTGCCACCGTCTCCGCCTCCCCGAGCTCGCTGAGACCATCTCCGAACCCGCTGTGAGCTCCACCTTTTTCTCCCCTTGCTCCCGTGCTCTTTTTCTCGCCATGGCCACCGTTCCACCAGTGACCGATTCGCGCCGCCGTGGCCAGAGGCCGTGTTCGTCGCTCCTGGGCACGTGAACATGCTCCAGACCTCGCCAGGAACCCAACCCGCACCCCAAATCGCTCTCTCGAGCGCTGCAGCCACGTTCCCGCACCCGGCCGAACTCCGGCCACCGCTTCGCCCGTCGCCGCCGCCGCTACACTGCAACTCGGCACCTCCCACTGCCTCCTTTAGATGCGCCGCACCGCCAGCTCGCCGTAGTCGCAAACCACGCGCGAAACGGTGCTCGTTAGCGCCGTTCCGAGCAACTCCGGCGATCCTCCGCCGTTGGGTTTGGTCGCCGGCGTCCAACTCCGGTGGCTGGTGACGTGGCACCGTCATTAGCACCTAACTAACCCCCCTAGGGTCACTGACAGTGGGACCCATATGTTTAACTCAGCGGGCTAATTTTCCTGGTTAAGATTAGTTTATTAACCCAGCGGGACCCACGTGCCAGAGTTGACCGTGCTGACTTGGCAGTTGACCAACCCCACACGCCAGGTTTGACTCTGGTCAACCCTGTTGACTTGCTGACGTCACGCAGGGGTCATGCTGACGCAGTAAAGTATTTCTGGAATTAAAATAAATCAGGAAATGATTTATAAATTTCAGAAAATACCCCAAACTTCTAAAAATCATAGAAATTCAACCGTAGCTCCAAATGAAATAATTTATATATGAAAAATGATCAGAAAAATCCAATCTATCCATCTGTACCATTTTCATGCATGTCAGAGCAACGTAACCTTGCTGTTTAGATGAAACAAGTTAATGCACCTTTATGACTTCATAAAATGGGTTTGCATTTGAATCTTTGGTTCAAATGGACTCATTTCAATCTGTTCTAGCTTGCATTAGCCCAAAACACATTCATTTTGCCATGTCATGATCATGCATCATATTGTGCATTGCATTGATTGTATTTCTTCTCTGTTGCCACTATCTGTCCCCTCTCGATAGACGCGTTTCGACGATGTGATCAATGACACCAATGAAGAACTATACTATCTTCAGAAGTGCCAGGCAAGCAAAACCCCCTTGTTCATTCTGATACAATCCCACTCTCTCGCTCCTGCTCTCCTTTACTGCATTAGGACAACAATGATTCAAATGTTACTTGCTGCGGTAGCTGAACCCCTTTATCCTCTGCATGACCTGTCATTGCCACAATAAATAGATAAAACCCACTAGCATGAGTAGGAGTTGTTTGAGCCCTGATGTGCCTACTCATTCATGCTTGTTTGTCATGCCTGCTACTGCTTAGAGTTGAGTCAGGTCTGATTCATCGGGGATGAATTGGAGGTGTGTAAACATGTCCTACTGTGTGTGAGCTAAGTGTGTGAACACGATTTGGTAAAGGTAGCGGTGAGAGGCCATGTAGGAGTACATGGCGGGTTGTCTCATTGAAGCCGTCCTTAGGAACTTAGTTCTGTGTTTGTGATCCATGAACAGCTACTACCACGAATTGGAATGCTTAAGTGCCCCTCTCGACTTATTAATCAACTTGATCTCTGTCCAGGAGTTGCAACTAGTTTCTGGTGTTTGTAGGTAGTGTTAGTAGTCTACCAAGTGGCACCCGGTACAGGTGGGCTTGCGACAAACTAGGCACAGTGGCTCGGTGTACCAAGTGGCACCCGGATGGTGGGCTTGGGAACCCTGCACACATTGTTTGGGGCCGTGAGCGACACCCCGGCCGGATCTCCTTGCGGATGGAACCCAAATAGGCGATAAACCTGGACGAGAGACTTGTGTGGTTAGTCAGGTCGTGGCCGACACCCTCGCTGGGCTTCCGCTTGAAGGTTGCCGAGTACATGTCGTGTAAACGGAGGTAAGTGGTGAGAACGTGTGTGTAGAAGTACACCCCTGCAGGGTTAATATGATCTATTCGAATAGCCGTGTCCGCGGTAAAGGACTTCTGGGTTGCCTATACAGTTCATAGACAAGTGAAAGTGGATACTCTAAAATACGCAAGATAAGCATGAGTGCTATGGATGGCGTTCTCGTAGGGAGACGGGAGCGGATCCATAGTGGTGTATTGATATGGTGAATATGTGGACTCATGTGCGCCACCTCAAAAGAGTTACTTGCAGTCGTAGTTCAGGATAGCCACCGAGTCAAAGCTGGCTTGCTGCAGTTAAACTCCACCACCCCCTTTGTTGATAATGATGCATATGTAGTTAGATCTTATGTAAGTCTTGCTGGGTACATTTGTACTCATGTTTGCCTATTTTATGTTTTTGCAGAGAGACTTCTGTCTCACTAGTAGTTTCGCGTGGACTTCGACGTTTAGCTTGTTACCTCAGCTACGATCTTGTGCCCTCGGCAGGATCTGGTAGATAGTCAGGCTTCTCAGCCTTCTTCATTTGTAGATGTCTGTACTCAAACATGTTAAGCTTCCGCTTGTGTTTTGACTTGTATGCTCTGAATGTTGGGTCATGAGACCCATGTTTGTAATATCTCGCTCCTCGGAGCCTATTGAATGAAATACTTGAGTCGTAGAGTCATGTTGTGATGCCATGTTGTATTTGCACATATCGAGCATATTGTGTGTATGTTATTGAAATGCTTGGTATGTGTGGGATCTGACTATCTAGTTGTTTATCCTTAGTAGCCTCTCTTACCGGGAAATGTCTCCTAGTGCTTCCACTAAGCCATGGTAGCTTGCTACTGCACCGGAACACTTAGACTGGCCGGCATGTGTCCTTCTTCGTTCCTGTGTCTGTCCCTTCGGGGAAATGTCACGCGATGAATACCGGAGTCCTGTTAGCCCGCTACAGCCCGGTTCACTGGAGTCCTGCTAGCCCAGTGCTACAGCCTGGATTCACTCGCTGATGACCGACACGTTCGATGCTGGGTCATGGATGCCTGTCCCTGTAAGTTTGTGCCACTTTGGGTTTATGACTAGCCATGTCAGTCCGGGCTCCTTATCATATGGATGCTAGCGACACTATCATATACGTGTGCCAAAAGGCGCAAACGGTCCTGGGCAAAGGTAAGGCGACACCCGTGGGGATACCGTGCGTGAGGCCGCAAAGTGATATGAGGTGTTACATGCTAGATCGATGTGGCATTGAGTCGGGGTCCTGACAGCTTTGGTATCAGAGCCTGACTGCCTGTAGGATTACTAAGCTAAACTGGTCGAAGTTGAGTCTAGAAATGCTTTAGTTATATGTAGGGGAATTGATTGTGGGTTGGAACGTAAGGCTCTTTTACTCCTTATACCTTGTGCCCTTCTGATCTGAGTCATCTTATCTTCCTACGGGGTTAAGGAACTAGGCTTTCTCTTCTTCTATCAGGATCACGTGTTACTAGTCCGTAGACTTATAGCATTGATGGATTTCAAGCCTCAGTTCAGTTTCTACTATCTTCGTGTATTCATAGTTGATCTCAGAACCTTGATATTATGATGTTCGAGTGGTTATGCCACCATTTTTGTAGCATGTCTCCAATCTTTCAAGCATTTACAACCGTTATGCTGTCCGAGTCGTCCCAAGTTTCTAAACAATCTGATGCATTTGCAAATCCCTTCTTCCCGTTCCCGATGTCCTCTCTGGCCAGTTTAACCACACTAATCGGTGAGTTGAGGTACTCTATTGCCTTGACATATATGTTGTAATTATTATTATGGCCCTAGGTGTCTTAGAGGATCACCTAGTAACTTAGCCATGTTTTGTGTCCCAGTGTGATGATTCTGGGCATCATTCTCGAAAGCATCCCGTCATGCCACTTAGTTAGTAGGAATTCTATTCCTGGGTTCTTGACCCAAGATCCACCCTACTTACTTCATGTTGATAGTGTTGCTTGTTCCTTTAGGAAATTAGTAACCTTTGCAATAGTCCTCGAAGTTCGTGGTATTTCCTTCTTCCAAATACTATGAACCACTTTATGGCAGAAGTTTGTTGGATCAAAAGATCACAACAGGAGTGCCCTCGATGAGTTCTCCATCCTATATTGCGACTCTGCCAGTTCTACTTTTCTGCATGGGTTATCCGAAAGAAACTTGTTGAACTTGTTTCGACATACTAACCTATGCATCCACTACTCAGAAAACGGTATGTTCCTTTGAGTTGTCCCGCTTTAGTTGTCTTCCGACCCTCATCTACCAATTGATAGTCAAGAGTATGCGTGCATTCGTTCAATGATGCCTATTACTCTTGTGGTCCGTCAAGCCATTCTATTCCGGGATGACTAGGAGAAACAAACTCCAGAACCTCATCCATATCCAGGATTGGGTCAAAATAGTCATACTCCGCAGATCAAATACTAATCCAGTTTTTGTTCTGTTCTACCCTGAAGTATTACCCTCTTTATGTCAAGAAAGTCATAGGAATTACACATCATCTTATGAATTCTTGGTGTAGTGATACTTCTTGCCATCATTATTCATTCCTCGGTCCCCGTGTTGTTGAACCAGAATGCCGACAAGTGAATCGTGATGTGTGAAATCAATACTGCTAGCAACCCCGTTGCTTGGTAGTTAAAGGACAATAATTTCATTCTTAGCGTATTCATTCTTGAATCATCATTCTAAGATAGATCGTGCTACCTAGTCCTTATTTCCGGTGCACCTTTCGATCAATAAGTTGGGGCTATGCCAATCCCTTGCTTATTTGATCATCTCGTCTTGCCCTGAAAAGCAAGATTGTTCTCGAGCTTAATAGCATATCGGTGGTTCATGATTTTTCGATTATCTTCTCGGAAGTATCACCAGGTTGTCACCTGACTGCTATGTTGAGCTCGTGACCAAGTTGGTTTTTGAAACCACCCTTTCTCCAAGAATCCGTGTTGGATACCCCTGAGCTAGTTGTTTAAGCTAAACAACAACTTGGAGAGTTGGAAGATAAAAGCTTACCTAACTTAGTTCGTTTCAAAGGGATACCCCCGTGTTGGTGTGTTTTGAAGAAAGATGATATCTTCACCAATTGGTCCTGTGATCAGTTAATGGACCTATCATCTTATCCAATCTTTGATTTGAGTGTGGGCTATTCTCAGATCAAATTAGAACCAACGATATTCGTAATGTTGTCTTACTCGTGGTTTTTCCTCGAGCATACACCATTATATTCTTGGGTCTGACCAATGCTATCACCGTGTTCACTTAACTATGGATTTCCTTTTATATGGAAACCTGGATGAATTGTTGTTGAGCCCATCGACAACATCCTTATCTCCTCCATGATTTTGTTGAACATTAAGCTAGTGTTGGAAACTTGTGTAAGCATTTTCTTCATGCCCCGTTCATGAAGTATATGTTTGGATGAAAGAAGTGACTTCCTTTGATTCACGTGCATTTGATGTAAGTTGCCGTCGTGAATTCGAGAAAGTTAGTTTTGCTTCCTCCGGAATCATCCCAAGTCAGTCATGCACGTGCGAAGAATTCTGTGGTCTGTTAGACTGATCATCTTCATTCCATATGTATATCCTAGCACACCAAGCCACTGATTGAGTTGTTCAAAGATAAAGGAGTCTGTCCAAGGTGAACTCTTTGGACTTCCACGCGTGGAGACTTCGATGTCATTAATGATGGTTCCCCACCTGAACTCGGTAGTGTTTTATTGTAAGACTACCATGTGATAATGTTTTGTCTGGGACAATGTGTTCACATGTGTGTAGCAGAACCAGCTCATGTTTTGGAGCTTGCTATCGTAGTTCATTTCCCGAGAATCTCGCAATGTCATCTCGTCGATTTGTGTTGCGAACTTTCTTTTTCTTTCTAGACTCGATGAGTCTGGAATATCCTGACACCAGCCAGATCTCAATCTCAGGCAGATATGATGGTTGGAACATTTCCCAAGAACTATAATATTGGTCCCTCGATAACCGGTAAGGTGGATGTCGTGGCCAACACACCCAGCCGGAAGACCTACTATTGTAGTTTCTTGATTGAGAAAGTTGGCCACCTCCCCGTAAGGATTTCGTAGGATTTACTCCCTAGTCGTTCCTTATGGATTTTTGTGTTCCCGAAGTCCGACCTTTACTTGATGTTCTAGATATCAAACCATTTCAATGAATGGGATACGCTAGCACATCAAGGAGAACATTAGAAGCGGAGTGCTAAATGTCTCTCGGTCGATCATCCAGATTCTGTTTCCTTGGCCTCGCTAAGGTGAAATCTGAGAAGGTGTTATCTTCGTTTGCATCTGCATCGTCCATCACTATTCATCATGGTGGTATGTTGTGTTTCCAGGATCGTTGACACGTATGTTGGTAAAACCTTGATGAATATGGAAATGCTCAAGTTCTGGAGAGCACGCGCAAGCAAAATCATCCCTTGCGTTGTCTTCAACAAGGTAGTCCACATCATCCATTCTAGTCCGAGTATCTTCAACAAGGTAGTCCACATCATCCATTCTAGTCCGAGTATATTATTCTACCAAAACTCCTCCAAATGATCGATTGTGATTTGCCTTAAGCTAGTATAAAGAGTTTCAATGATCTCTGAATCAAAGGTAATTCTTTTTTGCCACTTAAGGGGATATATCTACGCGTCACGGTCCCTAAGGTGTCTCGTTGTGGTATCATGGCAACTCAACTCCTCGCTACGTTGACAACCGTTCACCACCCTCTTAAGTGTGGAATTGGTTTCTACCTAGTGAACCTTTGTCATCTGTCTCACTCCATCCCTTCAGATGTATGCTTCGTGTCTCGGCTCGAGAGATGTTGCTATGTCTCATTCCATGAGTTGATCCTAAGTTGTTCGACCTTTGATAAGATCGATCCTTCTAGAGTCTTTCTTTCCCTCCCATTGTCATGTTAGTTGGAGTTCTCAGAGCAAGACGACAAGACAAAGATGGTGATCGAATTAACGCCCTTATGAAGTGCCACCTGGATCGTGAAGATTGTGTTAGTTTGCGCCCCCCCCTTCATCTTACCCTACGCTTGAATCTCGGGACGAGATTCTTGTTAGTGGGGGTGAGCTGTCACATCCCTAGCTCTGACCATGCCTAGTGCTAGCATCTGGTGTTGCATCATGTTTACTTTCACAGAAAGTTGAAATGGGGACGACAGAACCCCCAGCACCCCCCTGAAGACAACTAGGGTTTACTAAAATCTTTTTCAATGAACCTGAAATGCCCTTCTAAAATGTCCATCATTTTTGTCCTGGGTTAGAACCTCTGGCAAAATTGGTTCACATTTTTCTAGGACAACATTGGGTCACTGAATTAAATCATACTCTAATTGCATTTGGGCATTTAAATGCTATATAATATTTTAAACGTCCAAATAATCCCAAACTGAAATGTTCCATGTTGGATATGTTCTAAACAATGGGCATGTGCAGTTTGGTGATTTTTGAAAATGCCTAAGTATTTTTATTAAAGCCAAACACAGTTGAAGAAAAATAGAAAATAGTAACTAAAATAGAGAAACTAGAGAGAGAGAGAACTTAAGGTGCAGCCACCTGGGCGGCCCAGCCAACTGGCCCAGTCCACCACCGCTTTCCCTTCTGTCGTCTTCCTCCTGCCAGTAGGAGCAGCTGCGTGCTCGCACACGCGCAGCCGAGGAGGCCAGCTCCTCCCTGCCTGGCTGCCTCCTCCCCCCCTGGACATCTCCCGCAGCGCCACGCACCCCCTCAGGCCCCTCTCGACTCCCTCCCGTGCACATTCCCTTCCCTGCTGCTCTCCCTCTCGCTCTGCAACTCGTGCCCGAGCGCTACCATCGCCACCGACGCCGTTCGCCGCGGCCACAGCCACCGCCCCGCCTCGCCGACGCCCCAGGAAGCTCCGCCTCGCCTCCCTCTTCATCCTCACCCAGATGAAAGGCGCCGGAAGCCCCTGGATGCCGCTACCTCCGCCGTTCCCCTCCTCGGCCACCGAGGACCACCACCGTCGATTTGCCGCCGTCTCCGCCTCCCCGAGCTCGCTGAGACCATCTCCGAACCCGCTGTGAGCTCCACCTTCTTCTCCCCTTGCTCCCGTGCTCTTTTTCTTGCCATGGCCACCGTTCCACCAGTGACCGATTCGCGCTGCCGCCGGAGCTCCTCGCCGCTGTGGCCAGAGGCCGTGTTCGTCGCTCCTGGGCACGTGAACGTGCTCCAGACCTCGCCAGGAACCCAACCCGCACCCCAAATCGCTCTCTCGAGCGCTGCAGCCACGTTCCCGCACCCGGCCGAACTTCGGCCGCCGCTCCGCCCGTCGCCGCCGCCGCTACACTGCACCCCGGCACCTCCCGCTGCCTCCTTTAGATGCGCCGCACCGCCAGCTCACCGTAGCCGCAAACCACACGCGAAACGGTGCTCGTTAGCGCCGTTCTGAGCAACTCCGGCGATCCTCCGCCGTTGGGTTTGGTCGCCGGCGTCCAACTCCGGTGGCTGGTGACGTGGCACCATCATTAGCACCTAACTAACCCCCCTAGGGTCACTGACAGTGGGACCCACATGTTTAACTCAGCGGGCTAATTTTCCTGGTTAAGATTAGTTTATTAACCCAGCAGGACCCACGTGCCAGAGTTGACCGTGCTGACTTGGCAGTTGACCAACCCCACATGCCAGGTTTGACTCTGTTCAACCCTGTTGACTTGCTGACGTCACGCAGGGGTGATGCTGACGCAGTAAAGTATTTCTGGAATTAAAATAAATCAGGAAATGATTTATAAATTTCAGAAAATACCCCAAACTTCTAAAAATCATAGAAATTCAACCGTAGCTCCAAATGAAATAATTTATATATGAAAAATGATCAGAAAAATCCAATCTATCCATCTGTACCATTTTCATGCATGTGAAAGCAACCTAACCTTGCTGTTTAGATGAAACAAGTTAATGCACCTTTATGACTTCATAAAATTGGTTTGCATTTGAATCTTTGGTTCAAATGGACTCATTTCAATCTGTTCTAGCTTGCATTAGCCCAAAACACATTCATTTTGCCATGTCATGATCGTGCATCATATTGTGCATTGCATTGATTGTATTTCTTCTCTGTTGCCAGTATCTGTCCCCTCTCGATAGACGCGTTTCGACGATGTGATCAATGACACCAATGAAGAACTATACTATCTTCAGAAGTGCCAGGCAAGCAAAACCCCCTTGTTCATTCCGATACAATCCCACTCTCTCGCTCCTGCTCTCCTTTACTGCATTAGGACAACAACGATTCAAATGTTACTTGCTGCGGTAGCTAAACCCCTTTATCCTCTGCATGACCTGTCATTGCCACAGTAAATAGATAAAACCCACTAGCATGAGTTGGAGTTGTTTGAGCCCTGATGTGCCTACTCATTCATGCTTGTTTGTCATGCCTGCTACTGCTTAGAGTTGAGTCAGGTCTGATTCATCGGGGATGAATTGGAGGTGTGTAAACATGTCCTACTGTGTGTGAGCTAAGTGTGTGAACACGATTTGGTAAAGGTAGCGGTGAGAGGCCATGTAGGAGTACATGGTGGGTTGTCTCATTGAAGCCGTCCTTAGGAACTTAGTTCTGTGTTTGTGATCCATGAACAGCTACTACCATGCATTGGAATGCTTAAGTGCCCCTCTCGACTTATTAATCAACTTGATCTCTGTCCAGGAGTTGCAACTAGTTTCTGGTGTTTGTAGGTAGTGTTAGTAGTCTACCAAGTGGCACCCGGTACAGGTGGGCTTGCGACAAACTAGGCACAGTGGCTCGGTGTACCAAGTGGCACCCGGATGGTGGGCTTGGGAACCCTGCACACATTGTTTGGGGCCGTGAGCGACACCCCGGCCGGATCTCCTTGCGGATGGAACCCGAATAGGCGATAAACCTGGACGAGAGACTTGTGTGGTTTGTCAGGTTGTGGCCGACACCCTCGCTGGGCTTCCGCTTGAAGGTTGCCGAGTACATGTCGTGTAAACGGAGGTAAGTGGTGAGAGCGTGTGTGAAGAAGTACACCCCTACAGGGTTAATATGATCTATTCGAATAGCCGTGTCCGCGGTAAAGGACTTCTGGGTTGCCTATACAGTTCATAGACAAGTGAAAGTGGATACTCTAAAATACGCAAGATAAGCATGAGTGCTATGGATGGCGTTCTCGTAGGGAGACGGGAGCGGATCCATAGTGGTGTATTGATATGGTGAATATGTGGACTCGTGTGCGCCACCTCAAAAGAGTTATTTGCAGTCTAGTTTAGGATAGCCACCGAGTCAAAGCTGGCTTGCTGCAGTTAAACTCCACCACCCCCTTTGTTGATAATGATGCATATGTAGTTAGACCTGATGTAAGTCTTGCTGGGTACATTTGTACTCATGTTTGCCTATTTTATGTTTTTGCAGAGAGACTTCTGTCTCACTAGTAGTTCCGCGTGGACTTCGACGTTTAGCTTGTTACCTCAGCTACGATCTTGTTCCCTCGGCAGGATCTGGTAGATAGTCAGGCTTCTCAGCCTTCTTCATTTGTAGATGTCTGTACTCAAACATGTTAAGCTTCCTCTTGTGTTTTGACTTGTATGCTCTGAATGTTGGGTCATGAGACCCATGTTTGTAATATCTCGCTCCTCGGAGCCTATTGAATGAAATACTTGAGTCGTAGAGTCATGTTGTGATGCCATGTTGTATTTGCACATATCGAGCATATTGTGTGTATGTTATTGAAATGCTTGGTATGTGTGGGATCTGACTATCTAGTTGTTTATCCTTAGTAGCCTCTCTTACCGGGAAATGTCTCCTAGTGCTTCCACTAAGACATGGTAGCTTGCTACTGCACCGGAACACTTAGGCTGGCAGGCATGTGTCCTTCTTCGTTCATGTGTCTGTCCCTTCGGGGAAATGTCACGCGATGAATACTGGAGTCCTGTTAGCCCGCTACAGCCCGGTTCACCGGAGTCCTGCTAGCCCAGTGCTACAGCCTGGATTCACTCGCTGATGACCGACACGTTCGATGCTGGGTCATGGATGCATGTCCCTGTAAGTTTGTGCCACTTTGGGTTTACGACTAGCCATGTCAGCCTGGGCTCCTTATCATATGGATGCTAGCGACACTATCATATACGTGTGCCAAAAGGCGCAAACGGTCCCGGGCAAAGGTAAGGCGACACTCGTGGGGATACCGTGCGTGAGGCCGCAAATTGATATGAGGTGTTACATGCTAGATCGATGTGGCATTGAGTCGGGGTCCTGACACTCTTAAAGGGGGAAGCCATAAGAAAAAATACTTATTGGTCACGGTGGACAAGTTCACTAAATGGATAGAAGCCAAACCAGTTAAAACGGCCGAATCCGGACCAGTGATAGATTTCATATCACCGTTACGGCGTCCCCCGCAGCATCATCACCGACAATGGCTCAAACTTCACAGGCGATGAAGTGAAAACTTGGTGCGGCAACATGGGCATTAAGCTCGATTACGCCTCCGTCTATCATCCCCAAACAAACGATCAAGTCGAGCATGCAAATGGTCTCATCATGAGCGGCATCAAACCCAGACTAGTGTGATCCTTGAAGGAATCGGACACGCACTGGGTTGAGGAGCTTGACTCCGTACTCTAGGGGATGCCGACCACGCGGAATCGTACCACCGGATATACACCATTTTTTATGGTGTACGGCGCAGAAGCAGTTCTACCCTGCGACATAATCCATGACTCACCTTGCGTGCGCATGTACGAAGAGAAGGAAGCCGGGCTAGATCGGCAGGACAACTTAGATGCCCTGGAGGAGGAGCGCGATGTCGCAAAAGCCCGTTCTGCATTCTATCAGCAGCGGGCTCGAAGGTATCAAAGCAGAGAAGTGCGGGCCAAAACTTATAACATTGGCAAACTCGTTCTGCGCCTACCGGAGAAGAAGAAGGACAAGCTCAAACCCAAGTGGGAGGGTCCCTTCATCATTGATAATGTTCTCGCCGAAGGAGCGTACCGTCTGCGCAATGCATCCGATAACAGACTCGAGCCGAACCCATGGAACGCGGCCAGACTCCGGAGATTCTACGCCTAGTGCCAAACTTAGTGTTCGTCTCCTTACCTCCACTCTTTCAATTATGTTCTCCTTTTTCCCTTTCTCGCCCTCTTTACCTTCTTCACACAAAGTATTAAATACTATGCGGATGCTTCAATCGCTCCGGCCGCACTATGTATGCTCACCATACCTGGGGGCTTCCTATACGGAAGCTAAATATAATTACTTTTATGGCTTCCTGCCTACCACATATGCGTCCTTTTCCATATGTGCCTTTTCTTCGCCATTATATGCATCGATACGACTTAAGATTTGGCCATGCTGAGTTGCCTGGCTCTTGTGTTTATGCCCTACGTTCCCGTTAATTCGGCTAGGGCATAAGGGGAGAACCTCTGCGATTGTTACTGCCTGTTCAGCCGGATGTGTACCTCAGACCGGGTGAAGCCGAAATCTAGCGTTCTTAAGGGAATATTCGATCGGTGAACAAAAGAGGTCTTTTCGTTTATTACAACATGAACCCCCAGATGTTTTGTATCCTGCGCTTCTGTTCGCAGTTCGGACATGCACATCGATGCATGCGTACCCAGAGAAAGGAACCCCTAACAGAACTATTCTCTCTAGAAGATGTTTCTTACTACCCATGTAATATAACATAACTAGTTGGGTACTTGTCTGTTCAAGCACTTATGACCCCTACGCCTGGTTTCCATGCATACCCCAGTTTTACATAACTGAGTCGGTATTCGGATGCACCCCGGACTATTGGGTCCGGGGGCCGAAGCGAAAAGGTCTGCCATGACAAATGATTTTCAATCCGGCTAGGGACTACATACGTCCATTGAATTACATAGTCACTTGGACTGGCTATATTCTTCCTCTATACCATCCAACAGGCTATCTAGCCTACAATCCTGTTGGGAATACTTTGCAACTAATGCTACTTGGTCATACACCAGACTTACGGGAATCTCTTGCCCATCTGGCTCCACCGGTCCGACTTCGGCCATATGGTTCGGGTCAGCCTTGGCGTATCGCGTCTTCACCATGGCCCAGGCTTCCCTTGCACCTTGTCGGTAGGATGATACCTTCCATAATCGGAAGCGCCGCCGTGCTCCTCCGAGCATATCCACGAGCTCCCCCATGCCTTTTGGCAGGGAAGCGGATGGCCAAAAGGCCTGGGCAATACCCTGCATCACCTGTCGAGCTCGTCCGTGCAGTTGTGAGAGATCTTGAAGCAAATCGCCTGCGGACCTGGGCATCTCCTCTTCAGGACGGCCCGTCCGCATACCTACACACATAACTCTATTAATACGCTTCCTCGCTGAACTGTACTGCAGTTCGTTTAAGCACTTACCATAAATGTCGCGATGAAGCCTCCTGTTCTCCTTCACGGAGTCCGCAAGCTGAGCTCGAACATCTGCTAATTCGACGCCCAGCCGGATGTTGGCATCTTGGAGATTGTTTTCTCCTGCCTAACCTGCATAAGCACACACTCGCCAGCATTTAGCTGTCTTCGGAGGTGTGACTCACTATCTTTCACGACCTCCGGATTCTCTCTGGGGTTAACTGCAGAATCTTCTGTTAGACTTATAAAGCAAGCCACATACTAACTGGTATACGTCCTTAAAATTTCTCTATTGAGAAAAGTGTTACCAGATGAGGCCTTCTGGGGTTCCTCTAGTTTGGCAATCGCGGCCCTCAGCTGGGTCTTGCACTCCTCTAGCTCTTGAGATAACTGGTTATTCTTCTCTAGAAGAACCTATGCATACAATGATCCTTAAAGCAGTTGTTCCAACTGTTTCAAGTCTCAGGGGCTACTGATATACATGCTTATCAAATTTTATTACCCGTATATCCTTTGCATACTGGTCCGTCGCTCGGGCAAGTCCATCTTGGGCAGCTGGGATGTATGCGTCTCCTGAATTGAAGGCATTGAATGCCTCTTCGGAAAAGATACCATTGCAGAGTACGGCCCGTCGACGCCGGTGATTCATGGCGCTCTCTACTTCAGAATTTGTGGCGGAGAGCCTGTCCGCATCCTTTGTCGGAGGACAATTCGGTGTTGGCCCCACATTAGCCTCCTCTCTTGAAGCCGGTTTTGGAATCCGGCTGGTGGAGGCGTGACCAACAGGATCTCCGGACATAGTCCGGCGACTACTCTTTCTGCCAGGACATGATGGACGATGTTACATTTCAAAAATGATAATCGTAGAGCAGATTTTAGTTATACCTTTGCGACGGTGTTTCGACCCTAACTGCCTTCCTCTTGAGCCTGCCTCGCCCGGATTCCCTTTGCTGATGAGCCCCTAGGGGCTTGGCGCCGCATTCCGATGGTCGTCTCTATAAAAATACGATATTTGCTCATAAGGCATGGTATAAGGAAGGAATCCTCTTTGGAGGTTAGGGCTTCAGCTTTGCTTACACGCAATGCAGGGAGCAGTCCGGGATAGTCGGCAATAATAGCCACCAAAGTGCCGTTACAGCTTGCCTGATAAAATGTCCCGTCGACAAGCTCCACAGATATATCCGGATCTTCTTCAAGTCCGGGGTCGAGGGCCCGGCCAGGATCCTCTGGCTGCGGAGAAGGGTTGTTGAACTCTTCCACGGCCTTCCTCAGTTCCTCTTTAGAAATACCAAGGTAAATGATTGTGATGAAGGATGCAAGAATGAATAGAGTTGAGTAAAGAGTAACGGCTTACCCAGCTTGGGGTGTTGTACATGGAAAATCCATCCCGCGGTTTAATATGGAGGAAATCCTCTTCTTCTCCTTTATATAAATCGGACAGTATTCTCGCCAGAGCGGTGGCGGAGTCCGGACATTTACGACCGCGGCGGGTGGCATCGTCTTTCCCGTTGAAGTGCCACATGGGCTTCCCCCGATATTGAAGTGGCTGCAGCCCCCGCATTATGCATATTGATATAACTTCAACTATTGCCAGTCCTGATTGGGCCAGTGTCTTTATCCTTCCCATCAGGAAGTGGACTTCTCTGTCATCTTCCTCCTGGGGGCTCCGAGGGTGCCAACTTTGGTGTTTCTTCAGTGGAGCGTTATCAAACTCAAGAAGGCCCGTCCGGATCGGGTCCGGGAGGGGAACGTCATCTACATAAAACCACTCTGAGGGCCAGTCTTCGAATGCTTTCTTTGGAGTGCCGGACAGGTATCCGGTCTGGGCGACGCGCCATATCTCAGCTCCACCCACTTGATATATAGATCCCCCTTATTACGACGGACGAGGCAGAATAACTTCTTCCATAACTCGAAGTGAGCCTCGCACCCCAGGAATAACTCACAGAGGGCAACGTATCCGGCGATGTGCAGCACGGAGGTGGGGGTAAAGTTATGCAACTGGAGGCCATAAAACTCCAGGAGCCCGTGGAGGAATGGGTGGATTGGAAACCCGACGCCTCTTAGCAAATATGGGACGAGGCATACCCACTCCCCTTGAGATGGGTTGGGAGATCTCTCTGCTTGCGCCCCGCCATTATAGGTGGCTAGTCCTGCTCGGGCGGGGACCATGTATGTAGGTGGAAGAAACCCTTGGGTCTGCAACTCTACTAAACGGCTGTGGGGGACAGAACATTTTTCCCAATCACCTGGCTTAGAGCTAAGGGAGTTGCGGCGACCGGCCATGGTGGAATGGTTCTTTCCGGATGCGCTCTGTTGAATGCTCGCTTAAGGGAAGAAGGTGAGATTTGGATCTGAGGATCCCCGTCTCTTCAAATAGACGGTTCGCCTGCAGGGTCAGGGTGGCAAATGTAAAAATGCTCCGGCCCCTTGTATTCGCTTGACACGTGGAGATGGCCATTATTGAGGCACAGAAGCCGAGGAATACAACATTGATGGGAAGTTGGACACTGTTTGCTACAACAGGTACTCTAGATTTGGAGAAAAACCTGCCTTGCAATGCCGAAGCCAATCTGCATGCCAGACTCATCGTCATTGAAGCCTGGTTTGGGGAATACTGAGGGAGTCCTGGATTAGGGGGTATCTGGATAGCCGGACTTTATACCTTGGTCGAACTGTTGGACTATGAAGATACAAGACTCAAGACTTCGTCCCGTGTCCAGATGGGACTCTCCTTTGCATGGAAGGCAAGCTTGGCGATTCGGATGTTAGATCTCCTTCTTTGTAACCGACTCTGTGTAACCCTAGCCTCCTCCGGTGTCTATATAAACCGGAGGGTTTAGTCCATAGGACGGGAACAATCATAATCATAGGCAAGCTCCTAGGGTTTAGCCTCTACAATCTCGTAGTAGATTAACTCTTGTAATACTCATATCATCAAGATCAATCAAGCAGGAAGTAGGGTATTACCTCCATTGAGAGGGCCTGAACCTGGGTAAAACATCGTGTCCCCTGCCTCCTATTACCATTAGCCTTAGACGCACAGTTCGGGACCCCCTATCCGAGATCCGCCGGTTTTGACACCGACAATAGCATCCACACAAAATCTAACCGGTACACACAACTTATCAATCTTGGTGGGACCGAATTGAGAAACTCGGTCGGACCGATTCAGCAAATGATGTGACCGTTAGGATTTTCGGTGGGACCGACATGCAACTCGGTAGGACCGATATGGTTAGGGTTAGGACATAACGTAATCTCGGTGAGACCGATTACTCAAACTCGGTGAGACCGATTTTGGTAATGGACACACAGAGGGTTGGTCAGGCAAACTCGGTGGGACCCATTCGCTCATCTTGGTGATACCGAAATGTTACGAAAGGGAAACAGAGAGTTTGCATTGTAATCTCGGTAGGACCGATTACTCAAACTCGGTGAGACCAATTTTGGTAATAGATACATACAGAGAGATTACAATCTCATCTCGGCAAGACCGAGATCCCTATCGGTGAGACCGATTTGCCTAGGGTTTGTGGCAGTGGCTATGACATCTGAACTCGGTGGTGACGGATAGAAAGAATCGGTGGGGCCGAGTTGGACTTTTGGTTTGGGTCATATGTGGATGTGAGAAGGTAGTTGTGGACTTTGGAGCATATCACTAAGCACTTTGAGTAAGCAAGCCATTAAGCAACACCTCATCCCCTCTTGATAGTATTGGCTTTTCCTATAGACCCAATGTGATGTTGGATCCCTAAAATAGAAAGAGTAGAGTCTTGTGCTTGGAGCTTGAGCCAATCCTTTGTCCTTAGCATCCCAAAGGGGTTCCACATCCCCTAGTCCATGCCACTCCATTGTTGAACTTATCTGAAACATACTAGGTAAAAGTGTTAGTCCAACAAGAGACATGTTGACATTAATTACCAAAACCACCCAGGGAGCACTTGTGCTTTCAATCTCCCCCTTTTTGGTAATTGATGGCAACATACATCAAAGCTTTATATGAAGATATAGAGAATAACCAGTAAAGCTTTGGAACGACATGTAACATGCATAGGCTCCCCCTACATGTATGCAATCATGTGGATATGGAATATAGGAACAAGTGAATGCATAAGCATGACAGAGTAGGCAATGTGTTACATGTATCTTGGCTATATGCATCAGAGAAAAAGATGTGAATGTGGGAAATGTACCTTCATGCTCATGAGTTCTTCTTGCAAACAGTATGTACATCAGCATGAATTCCTCATACACATGACTGTGATGCATATACTTACCTTGTGGTCTTGAGTTGGCTTAGGATGGAATGAACCTGCGTAAACAAGGTTAGATAACACAGATACACCTACTGGCCAGAGCAAACAAAAGAAACCACAAGAGTACCAAGACTGGGATGACATGTAGAGTGAGTACTAAGTACCACATTGGATATAGACATGTCCCCAAAGGTAAAGATGTGCAATGAATTCAAGAATTTCCTTCCCTTAGATGTCTTGCTCCCCCTGAATCTAGCATGGGATATTGGGAGAAGATAGGGAACAGAAAATCAGAGCAAAATTAGAGCTCAAAGAAACAAATGAACAGAGCTAATGCAAATAAGCACATATGAACATGTCTTTCCCTTATTGAAGACATGTGGCTTCTCTCCTCTTGAACACCAAGCATCTAGGGTCCTTGATGATTACTCTCTCTCCTTGAGTACTCTCTCCCCCTATAGATATGATCAAGCTTTGATGTGATCTCTCTCTCCCCCTTTGGCATCAATTTCCAAGAAGGGTCCTTCTAGATATTTGTTGCAAATGGGTTCGGTCCTTGAGTCACAGAACAAAGCAGCAAGTTGAATGTGATGCTGGTAGAGGACAAGATTCATTTAGTGGAGCTAGATTAAGAAGAATGCAGAAACAAGTGGCAAGCTGTCTTTCCTGTAGTGAAATCGGTGTCACCGAGTTTTATGCATTGGTTGCACCGAACAGATTCAGTTAGGCCAAAAACAACAGACCGGTGTGACCGAGTTCATCACAGAGAAAACACTTGTCACCTCAGCTCACTGGACAAGTAAGATCTCACAAGGATTTGCAATGAATTGGATGCAGGGAATGCAGAACAGAAAATAAAAGAGAAGAAATCTAGGTGTAGTTTTTTTTGAAAGGGGAAACAAATATGCATGAGACAAATGCAAGAGCACAGAAAAGAACACAAGAGAACATCATCTAGGATTGGTCGGTGATAAAGTCACCTATGTTAGAGTATATTGACTTAGGAGTCAAGTGAGATCACTTGATCATAGGTCATACTCATCGTTTAAGCTCAAAATGGGGTTACCATTTTCCGTTTAAGCATATTGATGTATTCACATCTTGTCGAGTTACTTTGACTCATGACTTGGAGTAAAGCTTCTCTAAGATGGAATAACATACCTTGGGTGGTGGTGGTGATCGTGATCATGTAGTTGAACTTGTGTGGGTTGCTCAAGGTTGATGTAGCTCATCAAGAGTTGGGAGCACCACTTGAAACTTGAGTTCATCTACCTACATAGGTTAGTTTTGCAAGGAAGAGGACTTGTATATCCAAAATGACAATCATGAATCTCAAGAAAATATTTGTCAAAGGATATGTTTGAGTAGATCCGTGCTTCCTTGACTTCAACCACCATTGTGTAGAGACTTGGTGATGTAGAGATTGCTCATGATATGATTGAGTTGCAATCTCATAGATTTAGATTCACCCAAGTTCCTACATGGGTTAGATAACATGCAAGGTGCAAATATATCCAAGACATAAGATTATCATCATAAGAGAAATATCAAGGATTAGTCATAGGCTCATGTCTTGCATGTATCCAAAATGGAGTTCCTACTCCAAGTTTGAAGCATCAATGATGTTCAATTCACCTCTCAACCTGCAAAACACTTTCTCATCAAGTGGTTTATTGAATATATCAGCTAATTGCTTTTCGGTGTGAACATGCTTAAGATTAATGTCCCCTTTGGAAACATGATCTCGAATGAAATGATGACGAACTTCAATATGCTTAGTTCGAGAATGTTGCACGGGATTGTGAGAAATCTTGATAGCACTTTCATTGTCACAAAGTAATGGAACATGTTTCACATATATCCCATAATCTTTAAGAGTTTGGGTCATCCAAAGTAATTGAGCACAACATGAACCAGTGGCAATGTATTCCGCTTCACCGGTGGATAAGGATACCTAGTTTTGTTTCTTGGAAGACCAAGACACAAGAGATCTACCAAGAAATTGACAAGTACCCGAAGTGGACTTTCTATCAACCTTTTCACCAGCATAGTCCGAGTCAGAGTAGCCAACAAGATTAAAAGAGGCCCTCTTTGGATACCAAATGCCAAAATTTGGTGTATGGATTAAGTATCTCACTATCCTTTTCACGGCCTTAAGATGACATTCTTTAGGAGCGGCTTGATATCATGCACACATGCACACACTTAGCATAATATCGGGACGTGAAGCACATAGATATAACAATGAACCAATCATAGAGTGATAAACCTTTTGATCAACCGGTTCACCATCTTTGGTCAAATCAAGATGTCCACTAGTAGTCATGGGTGTAGGCATACCTTTGCATTCTTGCATATTGAACTTCTTGAATAGGTCCTTGGTGTACTTCATTTGAGAGACAAAGGTGCCTTCCTTAGTTTGCTTGATTTGCAAACCAAGAAAGAATTTGAGTTCACTCATCATCTATATCTCAAACTTCTCTGACATTAGCTTTCCAAACTTTTCACTAAAGTGAGGGTTAGTCGAACCAAATATAATATCATCAACATAGATTTGGCACACAAATAGTTCTCCATTAACCCTTTTAGTAAAAAGAGTAGAATCTATTTTTCCAATTTCAAATCCTTTTTCTATAAGGAACTTGGTTAATCATTTATACCAAGCTCTAGGAGCTTGTTTAAGACCATAAAGAGCTTTGTGAAGTTTGTAAACATGATTAGTTTTCTTAAGATTGACAAAGCCGGGAGGTTGCTTAACATAAACTTCCTCCTCTATTTCACCATTTAGAAAGCACTTTTAATGTCCATTTAGTACAAGGTGATATCATGGTGATTAGCATAGGCAAGTAAAATGCGAATGGACTCAAGTCTAGCAACGGGAGCATAAGTCTCACCATAGTCCATACCTTCGACTTGAGTGTAGCCTTGGGCGACGAGACGTGCTTTGTTGTGAACAACTTCTCCATCTTCATCTTGCGTGTTGCGAAACACCCATTTAGTATCGATGATGTTGTGGTTGTTGTCAGGCTTCTCAACCAATGTCCACACTTGATTTCTCTCAAAGTTGTGTAGCTCTTCATGCATGGCATTTATCCAATCCGGATCTTCCAATGCTTCTTCAACCTTCATAGGTTCAATGCTAGAGATGAATGAATAGTGTTCACAAAAGTTAGCTAAACGAGTTTTAGAGCGAGTGATTCTCCCGGTTTGGATATCATTGTAGATTTGCTCGACGGGATGGTCTTTAGCAATTCTTGCTCGAACTTGTGAAAGCTTTTGCTTGGATCTTGGTTTAACATATTCTTCATCTTGTTCTTCTTCTTGGCCTTCTTCATTGTTGGCGTTGTCATTCTCTTGTCGTGGTGGAGAAGGAGGTTGTTGATGTTCATCTTGGTGTACTTCCTTGTTTTCTTCATCTTGGTGTGTCCCACTTTTGGATGCTTCCATACCAACTCTTAGTTCACCTTGTCGTGAGGTAGAAGCTTCCACTTGGACGGACGAGGTACTCTCCTTCACCTCCGTTGGACGAATCTTGCTAATAGAAAAGTCTTGGATTTCTTCCGAGGGGTCTTTGTCTCCTGCATAAATTGGCAATTGCTCTACTTGTGAGCCATTAGATTCATCAAACTTCACATCTACCGTTTCCTCAACCTTTTGGGTGAAATTGTTGTAGACACGATAAGTGTGAGAGTTTGAGCCATACCAAGTAGGAAACCTTCACGAGACTTAGGAGCAAATTTTGAACGACGATGCTTATCAAGAATGTAGCACTTTGAGCCGAATACTCGAAAGTATCCAACTTGGGGTTTGTTACCGGTGAGGAGCTCGTATGCCGTCTTGCCGAGTAGCTTGTGAAGATACAAGCGATTTGTCGCATGACAAGCTGTCTCAACCGCTTCTGCCCAAAAGTGCTTTGGCGTCTTGTACTCATCAAGCATCATTCTCGCCATTTTGATGAGTGTCCGATTCTTCCTCTCAACAACTCCATTTTGTTGAGGTGTGTACGTAGCCGAGAACTCATGTGAAATCCCTTCTTCATCAAGAAAGGTGTCCACATTTGCATTCTTGAACTCCGTTCTGTTATCACTGCGAACCTTCTTGATCTTCACATCAAACTGATTTTGGGCCTTCCTAGCGAAGTTTTTGAAGATCTTTTGGACCTGCGATTTATCATCGAGAAAGAACACCCACGTAAATCTTGAAAAATCATCAACTATAACTAGATCAAAAGAATTTCCACCGACACTTTTGTAAGCATTGGGACCAAAAAGATCCATGTGAAGTAGCTCGAGTGGCCTCCTTGTGGTCATGATGTTCTTCACGGGACGCCTTCCTCCAACCTGTTTACCTGCTTGACAAGCGCTGCAAAGTCTATCCTTATAAAATATGACATCGTTAACGCCAAGGATATGATTTCCTTTAATAAGCTTGTCAAGGTTTCGCATGCCCACATGACCTAATCGTCTATGCCATAACCAACCTTTAGAGGATTTAGCAATAAAGCAAGTTCTAGGTTGAGCCTTTTTAGTGAAATCAACAATGTAAAGATCACCTCTACGAATGCCGGTAAATACCATTTTATGATTATCTCTACGAAACACTTGGCAATCTACTTCAGTAAATAGGACACTGAAACCGAAATCGGCAAGTCTAGATACTGAAAGTAAATCGTATCCAAGAGATTCAACGAGCATGACATTTTGTATGGAGCTATCATGTGAGATGGCCACCTTACCGAGGCCAACCACCTTACCCTTTGAGTTATCACCAAAAGTGACATACTTTCGAGGGCCGTCGTTTTCAACAAGCTCGCGAAACATATCTTTATCTCCGGTCATGTGATTGGTACATCCACTATCAAGAACCCATTCCTTTCCTCCTGCCATATATCCCCGAAGATTTGCCATAAGACCAAAATGTCTCATTGCATCATCAAGATCAAAGTCACTATCATCATCCTCATCATAGTATCCATGTTCAACATTGTCATGTGGTGGATCAATTCCTAGAGAGGGTGATTCGTTAGAGTGAGTTTGACAATGATCTCCTTTATGAATTCTAGTAGCTTCGGAAATAATATCGCTAATGATTCCAATACTTCCTTTGGTACCCATAAGATTTGTAAACTCAAATAGACAATCACCAAACATAGGATCATTGGAATTCATCTTACTCAAGGCAATAGACTTATGGAGAATTTCATCTAGATTTTTCAAGGAATAATTCAGAAATCGTTCCTCAAGAAATTTCCATATAGTGTAGGCACACTCAAGAGTAGGCAAATTTCCAATCAAGTTTCTAGGCAAGCCTCTAGTGATAAGATTAACAGTTCTAAGATTGCGAACCATGTCAATTGACTCATCAAGGGTAGGATGCATAGGATCAACATGAGGTGCACAAGGGCTAGCAATGTACTTGTTCAAATGATATTCATTGAAAATCACAAGCATCTCATTTTTCCACTCATGAAAATACTCTCCATCAAGTATAGGCACTCTATGTCTAAGACTCCCCAAAGTAGACTCGTCCATCTTCCTCCAATGGTGTTTAAACCAAAGCATTGGAGACCAAAGCTCTGATACCAATTGAAACGATCGAGAAGAGGTGTCTAGAGGGGGGTGATTAGACACTAAGCAAGAAAAGTTGCAGTTTTTAATTTCTTTAAGTTGAAGTGGAGTTTTGGCACAAATTTAACAATCACAATACATATCAAGCAAGCATGCAAAGAGTATATGAGCAGCGGAAAGTAAAGCATGCAACTTGCATGAATGTAAAGGGATGGGATTGGAGTGTGCAAAAGCAATTTGGAGATGCGGAGATTTTTGAGCCGTGGTTCCGATAGGTGGTGCTATCGTACATCCATGTTGATGGAGACTTCAACCCACGAAGGGTAATGGCTGCGCGAGTCCACGGAGGGCTCCACCCATGAAGGGTCCACGAAGAAGCAACCTTGTCTATCCCACCATGGTCGTCGCCCACGAAGGAATTGCCTCACTAGGGGTAGATCATCACGAAGTAGGCGATCTCCTTTCCCTTGCAAACTCCTTGTTTCAACTCCACATTCTTGTCGGAGGCTCCCAAGTGAGACCTAGCCAATCTAGGAGACATCACTCTCCAAGAAGTAACAAATGGTGTGTTGATGATGAACTCCTTGCTCTTGTGCTTCAAATGATAGTCTCCCCAACACTCAACTCTCTCTCACAGGATTTGGATTTGGTGGAAAGAATATTTGAGTGGAAAGCAACTTGGGGAAGGCTAGAGATCAAGATTCATATGGTAAGAATGGAATATCTTGGCCTCAACACAAGTGTAGGTGGTTCTCTCTTAGAAAATGTTAGTTGGAAGTGTAGGTATGTTCTGATGGCTCTCTTCACGAATTAAGAGTGGGTGGAGGGGTATATATAGCCTCCACACAAAATCTAACCGTGACACACAACTTACCAATCTCGGTGGGACCGAATTGAGAAACTCGGTTGGACCGATTCAGCAAATGATGTGACCGTTAGGATTTTCGGTGGGACCGACATGCAACTCGGTAGGGCCGATATGGTTAGGGTTAGGACATAAAGTAATCTCAGTGAGACCGATTATTCAAACTCGGTGAGACCGATTTTGGTAATGGACACACAGAGGGTTGGTCACGCAAACTCGGTGGGACCCATTCGCTCATCTCGGTGAGACTGAAATGTTACGAAAGGGAAATAGAGAGTTTGCATTGATCTCGGTAGGACCGATTACTCAAACTCGGTTAGACCAATTTTGGTAATAGATACATACAGAGAGATTACAATCCCATCTCGGCGAGACCGAGATCCCTATCGGTGAGACCGATTTGCCTAGGGTTTGTGGCAGTGGCTATGACATCTGAACTCGGTGGTGACAGATAGAAAGAATCGGTGGGGCCGAGTTGGACTTTTGGTTTGGGTCATATGTGGATGTGAGAAGGTAGTTGAGGGCTTTGGAGCATATCACTAAGCACTTTGAGCAAGCAAGCCATTAAGCAACACCTCATCCCCTCTTGATAGTATTGGCTTTTCCTATAGACTCAATGTGATCTTGGATCACTAAAATAGAAAGAGTAGAGTCTTGTGCTTGGAGCTTGAGCCAATCCTTGTCCTTAGCATCCCAAAGGGGTTCCACATCCCCTAGTCTATGCCACTCCATTGTTGAACTTATCTGAAACATACTAGATAAAAGTGTTAGTCCAACAAGAGATATGTTGACATTAATTACCAAAACCACCCAGGGAGCACTTGTGCTTTCAGGAGGCAACCACCATCTTTGTGGGAGTCGTTCTTACTGTGATCGGAGACAAGTTGGTTGACGCATATCTCCATATGCATGTTGCCAAAAAGTTGTGGGATGTTCTCGAAGCTAAGTTTGATGCAACCGATGCTGGGAGCTATGCCATGGAGCAGTTCCATGATTACAGGATGGTTGATAACCGTTTTGTATTGGACCAGGCTCATGAGATACAGTGCATTGCTAAGGAGCTGGAGCTCCTGAAGTGTGAGTTACCGGACAAATTTGTCGCGGGTTGCATTATTGCAAAACTCCCTCCTGGATGGAGGAACTTTGCTACTTCTCTCAAGCACTTGAGACGTGAATTCTCTGTTGAGGATGTCATCGGTCATCTCAGTGTTGAGCAGAACTCGAGAGCAAAGGACTCACACGTGAAAGGGGCAGAGGGTTCTTCTAGTGCCAATGTGGTTTAGAAGAACTTCCACAAGTTCAAGGGAAAGAACTCTGTCCAGCAGAATACTACCTTTAAGAAGAAGGGTAAGAAGAAAGACAAAAATAGAGATGGCTGCTTTACTTGTGGTTCAGAGGAACACTGGGCAAACAAGTGCCCAAACAAGTACAAGAAGTCAGGACAGGACTCCAAGTCTGTGAATGTCACTTTGAGCAACAATGACGCGGCATCTGGGTAAGGTAATCTGTTTACCATACTTTCAGTTTGTCAGTCCATCGATTGGTGGGTTGACACTGGGGCCAATATTCATGTGTGTGCTGATGTGTCTTTGTTTTCTTCTAACCAGGTCGCATGAGATTGTTCCGTCCTGATGGGGAATGGCTCGCATGCTTCTGTTCATGGTGTTGGCACGGTAGATCTGAAGTTTACTTCGGGAAAGATCGTGCAACTGAAGAACATGCAGCATGTCCCCACCATCAAGAAAAATCTCGTTAGTAGCTCCCTTCTATGTAAAGAAGGGTTTAAGTTAGTATTTGAGTCTAACAAAGTAGTCGTATCTCGGTATGGACTATTTGTTGGAAAAGAATATGATTGTGGTGGTTTGTTCCGCCTTTCCCTGGAGGATTTCTGTAATAAAGTCGTGAACCAAATTCATTCTAATGTGAACGAATCTGAGGTTTAGCATTCATGTCTTTGTCACATAAATTTCAGCTGTATGACACAGCTAGGTAAAATAGACTTAATCCTGAGTTTCACTTTAGCCAAAGGCTCTAAGTGCCATGCGTGTGTGCAAGCTAAGCAACCTCGTAAGGCTCACAAGCTTGCAAAGGAGAGACACCTGGCACCATTAGAGCTCATACATTCAGATCTCTATGAGATGAATGGTGTGTTGACTAAAGGTGGAAAGAAATACTTCATGAGATTGATTGATGATTCCACTAGATTATGCTATGTGTATTTGTTAAATGCTGAGGATGAGGTTCTACACTACTTTAAAGTCTATAAGGCTGAAGTTGATAACCAACTTGAGAAGAAAATAAAACGAGTCTGGTCTGATCGTGGTGGAGAGTACTTCTCTAATGAGTTAGATTTATTCTGTGTGGACCATGGCATAATTATTCATGAGAGGACGCCTCCCTACTCAAACCAGTCAAACGGGGTTGTCGAACGGAAAAACTGTACTCTAACTGATTTGGTTAACGCCATGTTAGATAAATCGGGTTTATCCAAGGCATGGTGGGGGAGGCTGTATTGACATCATGTCATGTCCTGAATAAAGTTCCCACAAAGGATAATGAAACTACTCCCTATGAGCAATGGGAAAAGAAAAGAACTACACTCTCTTACTTAAGCACTTGGGGCTGCTTGGCAAAGGTCAACGTGCCGATACCAAAAAGCACAAGTTGGGACCAAAGACTGTGGATTGCGTTTTTCTTGGCTATGCCAAGCGTAGCGTTGGCTATAGATTTCTAGTGGTGAAATCTGATGTACACGACATGAAGGTTGGTACGCTCATGGAGTCTAGGGATGCTACATTATTTGAGGATATTTTCCCCATGAGAGATATGCAAAGCACTTCTAGACTGGAATCTGATGATACTCCTGAACCTGCCATTCCAATGGAAAATTATGAACATAAAAGTGATGAGAGTTCCACGAAGGATGACGAGGAAGCTCCTGTTAGGAGCAAGAGACAAAGGACTGCAAAGTCTTTTGGTGATGATTTCCTCGTGTACCTCGTGGATGATGACACTCCCCATTCCATTTCAGAAGCTTATGCATCTCCGGATGCTGACTACTGGAAGGATGCGGTCTGTAGCGAGATGGATTCCATCTTGGCTAACGGGACATGGGAGATCACTGATGGCCCTTATGGTTGTAAACCATTGGGATGTAAGTGGGTGTTCAAGAAGAAGCTAAGGCCCGATGGTACTGTTGAGAAGTACAAGGCTAGGCTTGTGGCCAAGGGTTATACCCAGAAAGATTAAGAGGATTTCTTCGACACTTACTCACTTGTGGCTAGACTGACAACCATTCGAGTGTTACTCGCTTTGGCTGCCTCGCATGGTCTCCTCGTTCATCAGATGGATGTTAAGACGGCTTTCCTTAACGGAGAGCTAGACGAGGAAATTTACATGCAACAGCCAGATGGCTTTGTAGTAAATGGTCAGGAAAGAAAGGTGTGCAAGCTAGTGAAATCCTTGTATGGCCTGAAACAAGTGCCTAAGCAATGGCATGAGAAGTTCAACACTACTCTGACATCTAATGGCTTGTTGTTAACAAAGCTGACAAATGTGTATACTATCGCTATGGTGGGGGCGAAGGAGTTATACTCTGTCTGTATGTCGATGACATTCTAATATTTCGGACCTACCTCAAAGTCATTGAGGAGGTCAAGGCTTTTCTATCTCATAACTTTGAGATGAAAGACCTGGGTGTGGCTGATGTTATCTTGAACATCAAGCTACTAGGAAACTCTGAGGGTGGAATTACACTATTGCAATCCCACTATGTTGAGAAGATTTTGAGCCGTTTTGGATATTCGGACTGCAAACCTTCTGCAACACCATATGATCCTAGCGTGAGGATTCGAAAGTTCAAAGGCACGGCTCTAGATCAATTGAGATATTCTCAAGTGGTTGGTTCACTCATGTACCTAGCACGTGCTACTCGTCTTGACATCTCATTTGCTGTGTGCAAACTGAGCCGGTTTGTTTCCAATCTGGGAGATGTGCATTGGCATGCTGTTGAGCGAGTTATGCGTTACTTGCAAGGTACTGCGAACTATGGGATTCACTATTCTGGGTACCCGACGGTACTTGAGGGGTATAGTGATTCGAATTGAATATCTGATGCTGATGAGATGAAAGCCACAAGTGGACATGTCTTCACACTTGGTGGTGGTGTTGTTTCCTGGAAGTCTTGCAAGCAGACGATCTTAACCAGATCGACTATGGAAGCAGAACTCACAGCATTAGACACATCATGCGTCGAAGAAGAATGGCTTCGAGAGCTTTTGATGGATTTGTCAGTGGTTGATAAACTAGTGTCGGTTGTCCTTATGAACTGTGACAATCAAACGGTGATTGCCAAGGCTAAGAGTTCGAAGGACAACATGAAATCCACAAAGCCCATAAGACAAAGATTGAAATCTTTCAGAAAATCAAGAAACTCTAGAGTGATAGCGTTGGATTATATCCAGATGGCTAAGAATCTGGCAGACCCTTTTACGAAAGGGCTATCACGGGTTGTGATAGAAAATGCATCGAGGGAGATGGGTATGAGACCCACGTAAGTTGCCATGGGGGTAACCCAACCTATGTGATCGGAGATCCCGTGAATTAGGACCTGGGAAAACAATGCAGCGGTCAACTGAGGAGAGTATCCTTAATAAAACCACTCCGTTGGAGATGCAGTACTACTCTCAATTCTGTAAGGCACGCTGACTTTTGTCTTAATGTGTTCCAAAGCTTGTGTAAGCAAGATTCTAACCTACAGAGCATTCTTTGGAGGAACACACCTATGTGAGCTCAACTATTGGTCACAGTCTATGAGATTGGGTGATATCTAGGAAGCTCATGAGAAGGTACGGAGTATGACTAATAAGCTCCACCCGTGGGGTTTAGCCTTCGGCAGCCACGTATCAGCTGACAATAGGCGAAACTTCTACATGCCAAACTGACAATGGAAGGCATAGTCCATTGTTTAATTGTGAAGAAGTCTAATCCTGTTGCTCTAGATGGAAGTTCAACTTAATAGTCTCCACTGAAATTTCTGATATATCAAACATTGTTTGGAACAGTTGACAAACATATGTGCCTCGAGATCTGGTGGGGGATTGTTGAATCATGGATGGGCTTTAGGCCCATATGAACAATGATTCCTAGTTAATCTTGAGGCCCACGTATGGTATGGAAGGTGGTGGGAAGTTTAGTCCCACCTTGCTAGTTGAGGAGAGTTGAGACCCCTTTATAAGGGCTGCTCTACCACTTGCCATTGGGAGCTTGGGAAGAGGAGGGGTATACGCACGCTCCTCCTCCTCCGCTGCCACGCCTCGCCTCGCCTCATCACGACGCGATGCGCGCGCGCTGTGGGTTGCGGGAATGAGCCGAGCCGGAGCTTATTTTTGCCGTCAAGGAACGAATTAATTAATCAGGGATTAATTAACGAGTCGCTAACAGGTGGGCCACTGTCCGAGACGTTGGACTGTGGGCTGACTTGCATTCCCAGGATTCGTCGACTTCGTTCGCGGGTGTGCGACCCTTCTCCGGGAACGATGACTCCCTTCCCGGGAGTGCGTCGACTCGGTCGTGGGCCTCCGCCCAAGCCCACGACGGACTATATAAGAAGGCTCTGGCCACTAGAGTGACCTAACTCGGTTCACTCACTCCCTCTCGCGTAACCTAGCCGTCATATACTGTTCCCTGCTCTGTGTTGTCTCCGGTGACCCCATCCCGACGACCATGTGCATGGTTAGTCGGGAGACCAGGTGCCTCCAGAACCCTGCCGTTCGAGATCCTGCCCGGGAGATCCGCAATAAGGTTTTTGGGGAGCGTCTCAACGCGACTGCTCCCGATCCGTCCCCAGCTCTGTCTGCCTCTAGTTCCACTACTTCCCCTGCATCCAGGGGTGGCTCCAGCATGGGGTCGTGTAGGGGCGGCCACCCCGGGTAAATTTTCGAAACCTAGGGTACCCCCTACTCATCTTAGCCAGCGGCCACAATGGGAGGTGAGCAGTTTCGCTGGTAGGTCTCAGGTCTGGTCGACCATGACGAGGGAAGAGGAAAATGATTCGCAAGATGCCAAAGATAACTGCTCGCTAGGAGATCTATTAATCTATAGATGGGACAAAGAAGTAAGCCCAATAAAAAATAGATGAGCCCATTAGTACGCAGCCTGATTTTGACGTTCACAAGTCCTTTTCTAATTTCTATCGATCGTGGAACTGGTCGTCCTAAACTCACGCCTAGCGATCACGCCGTGAAGACGCGACGCCGCCTCCAGTGCTATCTTGCAGTCGCCGGCGCTGCCGAGGTCTGTCCAGCCGATGGTGCTAGATGGAGAAGGAGAAGTGAGTCGTCCTGTTCTGGATGCCGTCCACACGGGAAGCGGAGTCGCCGCCACCGCCGCCGCCACTGTCCCTGTTCGAAACAACAAGCGAGCAGCCAACAGAGGCAACAAAGAACAGGTTATTTCGCTCTCCCCTAGTCTTCTCTTTTGTTCTATAATTTTTAATTTGTTGTCATGTTGGCCTAATTCTTGGAAGTTGAATATTGAAACTTAACTAAAAGTGTGATGTTACAGAGACCTAAGAAGATGAAGCAGATAGAATCTTTTTTCAGGGTTATCCCTGTAAATCAGTCTGGACCCAAGTTTGTGAATCTGAAGTAAATGTAACCATTTCAGAAGCTAGTGTTCCTGAAGTATTAAGCCAAGAGACTGATACAAATAATTTGCAAGATGATATTCCTCAAATATTTAATCCAGCTAACATTGAACCTGATCCTGGCCTTCGGAAACAAATTGAGTATGCTACCCCGGAAATCAGAGATGTAGTGAGAAGGGCGTATATCTCAAAAGGTGCATGTCAGCCTAAAGGTCATGATTTTGAATGCAATGAAGATGGAAGGGTATTTAGAGAAATATGGTACAAGGAGTTTGATTGGCTAGAGTATAGTGTAGCCAAAAAAGAAGCTTACTGTTTTCACTGTTTTCTTTTCAAGAAACCAACAATCAGTTCAAAGTTTGGGGCTGAAGTCTTCACCAAGACTGGGTATACGAACTAGAAGAAAGCAGTTGAAAACTTCAGCCTCCATGTAGGTTCAACAAATAGTGCTCACAACAATTCAAGAAGGCATTATGAAGATTTTAAAAATTAGAAGCAAAGTGTGACATATGCAATGACTACTCAAACTGAGAAGGCACATATTGAATACCAGAACCGATTGTTGGCTATTGTTGGTGTTGTAAGGTTTCTGCTTAGGCAAGGTCTTGCTTTTCGTGGTCACGACGAGTCTAAGAATTCGAGAAACAAGGGTAATTTCCTTGAGATGTTAGAGTGGTATGCTCAAAGATGTAAGGATGCAGCTGATGTTCTCTTTGATAATGCTCCTGGAAATCATCAGATGACTTATCATGAAATTCAGAAGCAATTGGTGCAAGCTTGTGCAGAAAAAACTATTGAAGTCATGATGAATGAGCTTGGGGATGGTCAATTCTCACTTCTTGTTGATGAATCCCGTGATGCGTCAATCAAGGAGCAAATGGTTGTGATTTTGAGGTTCTTGAATAAGCAAGGGGAGACTTTAGAAAGGTTGCTTTGTGTTGAGCATGTTGTTGACACCACATCTGCTTCTCTCAAACGATCTTTGGATAAAGTGTTTGCCACCCATAATTTGAGCATGTCTAGGCTGAGAGGGCAAGGATATGATGGAGCCTCAAATATGCGTGGGCAACTTAATGGCTTAAAGAAACTTGTGCTAGATGATAATCCTCATGCATTTTAGGTACATTGTTTTGCCCATCAACTTCAACTAGTGGTTGTGGCTGTTGTGAAAGGAGTTCTTGCTATTAGTGATTTCTTTGGCTACACAAATATCATTGTGACCATGGTAAGTGCATCTTGTAGAGGAAAAGATGCGCTACTACAGAAACATCATGACAAGATTGTACTCCAATTGGAGAATGGGGAGATTATGAAAGGATGGGGCAAACATCAAGAGACAACTATAGCATGACCTGGTAATACACGTTGGGGATCACCCCAGAGAACTCTAGTTCGTATCTATAAAATGTGGGACTCAGTGATCCAAGTGCTACATGATATTTGTTTGGATGGAGAAAATGACGACGACAAAGGTTTGATGAAACAAATGGAAGTATTTGAATTCGCACTCATATTGCACTTGATGATTAAAGTGCTTGGTCTGACTAACGATTTGTCGCAAGCATTGCAACAAAAGGACCAAAACATAGTCAGTGCAATGAACATGATTGTCTCTATGAAAAGGTTATTGCAGCATTTGAGGGATGAAGGGTGGGAGCCACTTTTGGAGGCTATAACTGCATTTTGTGTTCAGAGAGATATACCGGTGCCAAATATGAATGATAATATTTCAGCAAGGGGTTATCCAAGGAGTTCATGTAAGTCAGTTACTTGCTTCCATCACTACAAGGTAGAAATATTCAATGAGGTGATTGATAGAAACATAGCCGAGATGAACAATCGATTTAGTGAAACAACAACCCGGTTATTGATTTGCATTTCATGTCTAGTTCCTAGAGACTCATTTAGTAGCTTTGACCATGACAAGATAATTCAGCTTGCAAGCATTTACTCAGCAGACTTTGATCCAGAAGAACGGCAATTTTTGAGTGCTCAGCTTGACATACAGTGACGGAGACAGGGGGACCAGCAGGGGCCCTGGCCTCCCCTAACATCACTAATTTGATACTAATATAGCAATGAACAGTGCAGAATTTAGAGAATAATACATGCATTAGTGTAGTTTGGCCCCTGTAATCCAAAGTATGTGTCATTTGGCCCCCCTAACCTTTAATTCCTGGCTCCGCCACTGTTGACATATACATTGATGTGATGAAAAGATCACCTGTTTTTTGTGGTTGTGATAGTCTATCAAGTCTCTCTGTCAAGTTAGTTCCAACTTAGGAGTATTTGCGTTTCCCATTGGTTTACCGACTCATCAAACTCGCATTGATATTGTCGGTTGCGACTGCATCAGTTGAAAGGGCTTTCTCAGCCAAGAATATAATAAAAACAGATTTGAGAAACAAGATAGGTGATGAATGCTTGAATGATACAATGGTTTGCTATGTTGAGCGAGATATATTTGCTGGGATTGAAGACAAGAAGATTATCGAACATTTTCATGGCCTAAGAGATCATAGAGGCCATCTTCCAAATCCTCCACGTATAACTAAGCTTAATGGTAAATAGTTGTCTTATCTTTTGTTTAAACAAATGGCATACTATGCTGTGATTTAGATTAATCTGATTGTTTTTACATGTTTCGGGTACCTAATGGACTAGAAGAATAAATATTTGGGCTAACGCATGGAAGATTTAACCAGCGGAAGTCCAAGTTAGGCTTTATGTGATTTTTTGCGTTACAATTTTTTGCCTACTTCTTGAGAATAAAATTACTTAGATAAATTTATTGTGTTGATAGTCTTTCCTGCATGCATACTCTTGGCCAACTATTTTTCTTGATTATATTGTGGCTTAGATTTTTTTTCTTTAAAAGTCCGCCCCTGGTAACTTCAAATCCTGGATCCGCCACTGCCAGCATCAACACCATAGTCGACGACGCCGCCGCCAAGAAGAAGGCCACGGACGAAGCCGAGGCTACTGCTGTTGCCGTCGCGTTGGCCTAACCAACCGGAGGGTATGATCTGTTCATCCCTTATTTACTCGTGCTTGTGCTAGCCGTATATGTGCTGCTCACAGATGGTTTGCTTCTATGTTCTGTACGTGCTAGTATGCCTAGGAATCGGTATGATATGCATGCCGTATTTGCCATGCTTACTGTTTACTCGTGGATTAGTTTAATTGGAAAAGTGCTAATATTTCCAACAGTATCTAATACCTTTAGGGGTAACCGTAATGAATGAAACTAAACACACAATGTGCTGCTACACACATTTCAGTTGCGAAGAGCTCTTAATCACTTGGCCAACACACACTTCATTCTACTTACATCACTTCATCTTCTAATGGTCTCTGATGGGTTTCTGAGGGGCGCCTACTCTGTTTGCACAAGGGGTACCTAAATTCTCTGCATTGCAGTGTCGTACCCCAACTAAATTCCACAACAAGCTAGCTTGAACTATCTGGATAGCTTGAATTGCACAAGCAGCAGCACATACACAGCAACGCTGTAATTTGCGGTGGCGATTTGCTTTCTTCCTCCTCCCACATTGTTCTACAGTCATCAGCCTGGCCAACTACTCATGTAGCAAATGTCATAAAAATATCTAAAGTACACACATGTGCATATGTTGTCCTAGACCCCTTGCACACTAACTACACTACTTTAGCTTTGTTCATTAGTTTCTCGCCAACCGATGTTGTGGGGCTTTCACCTTTGGTCATCCTCCGCCCATATACCATATATGTAGACTCCCCCATGCTCTCTTCTGCTCATCCTTCTGCCTCTTGTAGGTTGTAGCCGACGTTGGCCTTCCCAAGTCCTAACAAGTTTCGGGCTCCCAAACATATGCATGCATGTTTGGAGTCAAATTACATATATGTGATGTGAGAAAGCAAGCTCTCTTGTTTGGGAACAGGAAGCACCGGGAACTTGCAAGGAACGAAACTAGGACGATGCTCTTTGATTGTGCGGCCTGATCCAACAGTTGCTTCAGATGCCTCTTCCTCGTCGTTGGCATTCTGTGGCGCCTATGAGTAGCCAGCAAGTTGCCCACGATATCCCAGTTCAACATCTCACTCATCCAGCTCTGAGAGATCATGTGTAGGTTACTTAATTTGGGCACATTGTCACCAAACATGATTCTGGAAGAACTTTCATAGTTCAACTTCTAAACGAGAAATCAATTAGAAAAAAATTACTTCCATGTTGTAACTTAGAAAAAAGTTCCAACTCTTTCAAGCAGTGCTTCTGTTGGGCAAAGCAAGAGTTTATTGTAAGAAAAAAATGTCTTGATAGCAGCAGCAGATTGTATCTGTGGTCGCTCCGTCCCCCGTGCCGCTCCCACGAGCGGCCCGGGCGGAACCCTAGATCGCCACCGCCGCTCCCCTTTCTCGCCTTCCTTCTCCCTCGCCGCCGCCAGGGGACGCCGCCGGGCAAAGCCCGCGCGTGCGTCGGCGGTGGCGGGGCTCCCTCCCCCATCACGAGGCTCCTGGGCGGCGCGGGACGGCCGGTCCTCGCGGCGGCGCTCGGCTCGGTGGCAGGTCGGGCCGCTGGTGGATCTGGGCGGGGCTCCCATGCTTGGTGGCAGCGGCGTGGTCTGCGCAGGGCGGTGAGCGCGCGGGCTCCTCCTCATCCTGATCTGATGGCGCCGCGGTGGCGCCGGCGCTCGGGCGTGCGGCGGGGTCCGCGGGGGTGGTTGGCGCGCGTCTTCCTCCCTGATCTGATGGCTCCACGGTGGCGCCAGTGCTCGGGCGGTTGGCTTCGGCAAGCGGTGGCGGGTGCTGGGCTCTCGGTGGTGCTCCGGCGTGTGCAGGCGGCGGCGGTCCCTATGTGAGGTCGGCGGCTCCACCTCTGACCCGGACGGCACGGAGGATGACGGCGGCCCGGCGTGGCCGGCGATCCGGATGCGGTGGTGCCGGTGGCTCGCTGATATGCCGGTACTCCAGGGTTTGCCTGGTGGTACTGGTGGTGACGGCGGCCCAGGCACGAGAGTTGGATCCCTTCGAGCTGATCTGGGTGAAAACTTGCCTTCGGCTCCTGCTAAGGCCGGTGGTGGCGGCGCTATCTGCGTCGTTTCCTTCTTGAAGGCATCGCCGTGGAGAAGTTCAAGGCCACTCTCTGCTACCTCCAGGGGAAACCCTAGATCGGATGATCGGATGACGGTGGCGCTCTGGTGTCGTTCCTCCCTTGGGGCATCATTCTTGGAGGTACACACGTGATCGAGGGACCAGAGGACGGATTCTTTGGTGGAGTTGTGCTTCATCCTGCACACTGATGGCGATGGATCTTGACGGTGTGGCGCAGTGCAGATTTGAAGTTCGCTGTGGGAGGATGGACTCGCACAGGAGGACGATGCTGTCGGGCGTCGTGGTGGCGTCGATGGCAGAGAGACCTGGCACGGTACATGCAACAGTACAGCTCTGAAGATGGATTGGTGGCAGGTGGCTGCGGCGGCCTCATACCCGGCAAGCGTCCTAGTTGAGGAGTGCGCCGGACTGGTAGGTGCCCCATACCCGGCAGGCGTCCTGGTTGGGACCTCATGTCTTAGATGTTTAGGTTTGGTTGCGATGTCTGTTTGGTATTAGGCCGAGACTATCTACGCCCCTTCATCGATTGAATAGGTGTAGCGATAGTTATTGCTTAGACGGTGGCTTTAGTCTTGCTGTTGTATGGCTTTGTACGGTCTTGTGAGAATAATTAATAAAGTAGCCGTATGCATCGGCCAGATGCAGAAGCCGGGGGTCATCCTCCTTTTCTAAAAAAAAAGAAAAAACAAAATAACTAGTTAATGCCTGCAGGAATTAAGGGGAAATATGTTACAGGACAAGGGCAACCATAAGTGGAAGATGGAAGAGAAAGTCTCTTATCACCTTGCTCTCCCATAGAGCGTGTGTTTCTGGCTCCATCTTCCTTCTTTTTCCCATGGCCAACAGCTCATCCTTATATACCTTTGTTATTTATGTTTAAATATTTGCGAGCTTATTACTTGGGTGCGGAATGGGGTTATCAACTAATTGATCAATCCATAAACACTAAAAGATACGCTTAACATAGAGGTAACCTTAACGAATGAACTAACAACCAATCTGCAGGGCACCTTTCACTTGCAAGAGCTCTCAATCACTTAACCAACACACACTTCATTGTATGCAATAAGTATCAGTTGGTTAGCATGACTAGGCGATGACAGTAGCATAGCAGGATAGTATACAACATTATTCCATCACTTTAAGTCCCAAAGCATAGGTCTTGGCACTCGGCAAAAATGAGCCATGAACGAAGACCTACAAGCAAAACCCTTCTTTTTATATGTATTGATAACTTCAGTTCTTACACAGAAAACAGCATCCGGACCTAGCTCATATAGCAAATGTCACAAACCTCACATTCTCTATGGTTTATGTGCCCCTATCAACTCTGGGATCTGACACCAAATACGTACTCTGATACTGGCTGTTGAGTATCATGATTATTAGGAAATACGAGATAAACTAGGATTTGCTCTGGCTTGTCAAACCCGCCGCGACGCCTCGTCAACACCATCTTCTCTCCGGTGCACCTCTACTTCGACATCACTGCGCCCATGCTAACTCGGCGCCTCCTTGCGCCCGTGGCTCCACGGCGACTTTCTCGACACCGGTCACCCCGACTTGAGTTCAAGACCCGGCTGGCGCAATTAAAATTGTAGCCCACTTTCGGTCCACGTTTAGGCCTGAGGGAGCCACACGTGAGGGAGAGTGTTGACGTATAATGTGTTGTCTAGTCTCTTCCATCAGATCGGTCTTTTAGTTGCATTGGCTAGAGCATGCACTCCTACACTGGCCACCAATGGAGACATGCTCAAGAAGCCTGACTACAATTGCTCACAGGAAAGTTCCTCTGCACAGCTCCGGATGAGAAACGGGACGACAATCCTTGTGTTGTGTTCTTCTGACATGCCAGCGGATCTTCAACGAGATGCCTGCAAATTCGAGGTTTACACAAGGCCTGACGTCAAAAGAGCGTCTGGTGCCATGTCCTACGCGGGAATAGCATTCGCCAATTCGACTCAAATCAGCGTGGACGCTTTACTTTTGACTTGTGACTTGATATTTGCAAGCTTATTATTACCCGGGTGCAGAATGAGCTTATCAATTAATTAATATATATCCATGGACACTAAAAGATGTAAAGTATCTAACATTCATACAGGTAACCGTAATGAATGAAACTAAACACCCAATGTGCTGCTGGACACATTTCAGTTCCCCTGCAAGAAAAGACACATTTCAGTTGCGAAAAGCTCTTAATCACTTGGCCAACGACGCACACTTCATTCTACTTGCATCACTTCGTCTCCTCTGGTCTCTGATGGGTTTCTGAGGGGCACCTACTCTATTTGCACAAGGGGTACCTGAACTCTCTGCATTGAAGTGTCGTACCCCAACTAAATTCCACAACAAGCTAGCTTGAACTATCTGAATAGCTTGAACTGCAGAAGCAGCAGCACATACACAGCAACGCTGTAATTTGCGGCGGCGATTTGCTTTCTTCCTCCTCCCACATTGTTCTACAGTCATCAGCCTGGCCAACTATCCATATAGCAAATGTCATAAAAATATCTAAAGTACACAAATGTGCATAAGTTGTCCTAGACCCCTTGCACACTAACTACACGACTTTAGCTTTGTTCATTAGTTTCACACCAACCGTTGTTGGCGTTGGGGGGCTTTCATCTTTGGTCATCCTCTGCCCATACCGTATATGTAGACTCCCCCATGCTCTCTTCTGCTCATCCTTCTGCCTCTTGTAGGGTGTAGCCCACGTTGGCCTTCCCAAGTCCTAACTAGTTTCATGCTCTCAAACATATGTATATGCATGTTTGGAGTCGAACTATACATGTGGTGGTGAGAAAGCAAGCTCTCTTGTTTGGGAACAGGAAGCACCGGGAACCTGCTAGGAACAAAACTAGGACGATGCGCTTTGATTGTGCCGCTTGATACAACAGTTGCGCCAGGTGCCTCTTCCTCGTCGTTGGCATTCTGTGGCGCCTACGAGTAGCCAGCAAGTTGCCCACGATATCCCGGCTCAACATCAAACTCCTTCAGCTCCAAGAGATCATTTGTCGGTTACTTAATTTAGGCACATTGTCACCAAGAAATGTTTCTGGGAAAACTTTTAAGTTCAAATTCTGAACAAGAAACCAGTTAGAAAAAAAATTACTTTGTTGTAACTTAGAGAAAAGTTCCAACTCTTTCAAGCGGTGTTTCTGTTGCGCAAAGCAAGAGTTTGTTGTAAGAAAAAACAAAATAACTAGTAAATGCCAGCAGGAACTAAAGGGGAAATGTGTTCATAGGACAAGGGTAACCATAAATGGAAGGGGAAGAGAAAGTCTCCATCACCTTGTTCTCCCATAGAGCGTGTGTTTCTTGCTCCATCTTCCTTCTTTAGCCCATGGTCAACAACTCGTTCTTGTATACCTTTGTTAATTATGTTTAAATATTTGCGAGCTTATTACTTTGGTGCAGAATGGGCTTACCAATTAATTGATCTGTCCATAAACAAATAAAGGTGCGCTTAACATACAGGTAACCGTAACAAATAAACTGAACAGCCAACTTGCAAGACATCTTTCACTTGCAAAAGCTCATTGTGCTTGCAATAAGTATCAGAAGGTTAGCATCATCAGCCAATGACTGGTAGCATAGCAGGATAGTATACAACATTATTCCATCCTTTTGACTCTAAAAACATAGTTCTTCGGACTCGGCAATAATGAGCCATGAACGAAGACCTACCTGGTATTGTTATACAGTTCGAAACAACTCACAAGCAAAACCCTTCTTTCATATGTATCTATAACTTCAGCCCTCTCTCCAGGAAACAACATGCGAACCTAGTTCATATAGCAGATGCCACAAACCTCAAATTCTCTATAGTTTCTGTGCCCCTATCAAGTCCGGGATCCGACACCAAATACGTACCATCGTACTGGCCACTAATCAAGGCATGCTCAAGCAGCCTGACTGCAATTGCTCACAGGAAGTTCCTTTGCACAGCTCCAGATGAGAAACGGGACGACAATCCTTGTGCCGTGTTCTCTGGATCCAAAGCCACATTTTGCCGCCCGGCGGTCAAGTCTTTCTCACGGTCCCACGGCTTCCATGGGTGGTTCTCCTCCCATTCTTCCTTCCCTCGTTGTTGCTTCTGCTTCTTTTTCTCCTTTTTGCTCTCTCGGTGCTTCTGCACAAGAGATACCGACCGCTTGGAGGAGTTATATTTATCCACAAGAGAAGCATTTGCGCTTTTGCCCTGCTCTTCATATCCATCTGCAATTGCCTTTGCTTTGTTGTAGGCTTCTAAGTAGCTGCAAAAAACATCATTCACATTATCACCAGTAGTACATCATTGTTTTCATATATCAGCATGTCAAGTACTATGATGAACAAAAATGTCGCCAAAAACTACTGGTATTTTTTTGTGCCAAGCCACTCTCCAGTACTCTGGTCCTATTTGCTGGTATAGAACATATTGCCTGATAGTGTATCATAGAGGGAAAACAACAGAGGCAGAATCATACTTTTGCTGTGCTTTCTGGGCTCTATCAAGTGGACTATCTGTCCATGCACTTGTGTCACCACGTCCTTCTTTGCCATTCATGCTAAATGCCGTAGTTGAATGCATTGGTACTCCAGCCTGTGGAATAATTGTATTATTAGATACAAACATGTAACAAGTACCATTTCCCTCTTTAGAGTGAATTAAGGAGATATATTATGATCATTTACTTTTCTTTCAGGTGGCAATGTAGTCATCCATTCGTCTCGTGTAGGCGGTGCCTCTGGCTGTTTCGGAACTGCCAAAAGTTCTTCATCGCCTTCAAGAGATATACCTAAGAACAAATAGCTATTAAGATGCAGAAAATGTACTGTGCTTCCAAGCTCAAACACACCCGCCACGGAAGGTAAAATCCAAAAAAAAAAACAAATTCAAAAAAGCTGGATTTTTTTGGCAACAAACATTGCTTAGTGTTCTACCTGCATGCAAATTTTTAGTGAAGGAATGACATCCATGGTGGTCTGGGCCTTCAGCCATGTTTGTTGTCAAGAAATTCAGGTTTTTTTGGGAAAAAAAAAAATTCCAGATTTTACTGTTCATCAGGGTGTGTAAGTGCGCAGGAGCCAAAAATCCATCTCCAAAAGATACCATATTGATATCATGTTCTATTCTTCAATTTTCACAATTATCTGCTGTACCATATTACATTAAATGTAATTACTACAAATAAATGCTGAGAAAATACAAACACACCTGAAATAGAATATCTATGGTAGGAAGGTTTAAGTGCAAACCAAATCATTATGATAGGACCATATGGTCAATCAAACCCAGCTTTAAGAAACAATTTTCCTCACACCACCACACCACCACAATAACAAAGAGCAGTTCTCTGTCATTCATGACCCGGAATAGGATTTCATAACTAGAGCAGCATATAAGGTTTTTTTTCCACAAAAATATGCATAGACTGAAAACAAAATAGTTATTGTGCATGCTACAACGCCTATCATTTTTCCTACATTAGCACATTTATGAGTTTTCGCATTGTTGTGTTAGTGGTACCTTGTAATCGTCTCCATTCTGCAGCCTCGCGCATTGCTTTAAGCTCAACCTACAAAAATACCAAAAAAGGATCAGGACTCATGCAACTAAGAGTAGTATTGTCTGTGGTCCTAACCAATAGAAAGGCGATCTTGACAAATCAATATGTAGCGCAAGTTACCTCGAATTGTTCCATCTCTTCTTTCTTTTGTATCTTCTCATCTATTGCGCCTCTCTGCGATCAATGATACGTAGTCAGCACAAAATATCAGTTGAGAAGGGGAAAGCAAGCTAAGTAATTCCTGACATCACATAGTGAGCTAGCATTGAAACAAATTAATCGGTGTAAAAACATATTGCTGGTTGTGGGCAACAAATTGCGATATGAGGTGTATTGTAAGTTCTAGAAGACTGAACTTCACTCATTCTGCAAGCATCGCTATTCTTACAATGGTACCGACCAAATTTAAACATATTAAGAAAATTAGTACTTTCCCCCTTCAACCTATCTCAAACTTCCTGCGTTGCTACAAACGGTACTGTCAGATCATTAGCAGGCCAAAATCAAGAAAAGTCGTAATAAGTCCTTCCACCAAACTTAACATGTGTGTTGTAGCTAAATAGTCAATAGTTGTAGGCGGAGTGATGCCCTATCCAAGAACAGAATGCAATTTGAGCATACAGCATCATACATCAATATTTTCTCCTTGGCAAATATATAATATTTTCTGTTGTTTGGAATCAGAAACTCATTTCAGATTATTTTATCTCAACACATCGAAACATTTAATTTATTATTTTTCATAAGAAAGCAAATGGATAACTATTTTAAATAATTGTGACAGTTCGCAAATCATATGATATTCAAGACATGTACCTTTTGAGGGTCTTGCAAGTCTTTAAAAGCATTGTTCAATTTTACAAAAGCCTCCTGTGCTGAAGGATGAGGGCACTTGTCCGGATGCACTAAAAGAGATAGCTTCCAATACCTGTAATACAAGATAAGAATGATTGGTCAGGCTGACAAATAACAAGGCAACACAGACAGAGTAGATCAATCAATTAGCTTGCTCAATACAGGAGACAGGATGCACACCAACTTCAGTGTAAGTGATTCTCGATATGAAAGATCATCAATTGGCAGCCCAACTACAGGCATTTTAAACAGGTGCTCACCGACTTCAGTGAAGTATCAAATGCACAGTAACTTCAGGGCAAAGTATCAAACATCTTGACAGATGATAACCGTAGGAAGACACCATTCAAATTTTCGAACTTGGATATTCGAAATAAGGACCAAAGAACAAGTTGAACAAGTATTGGCACATAGCCGGGGAAGTTGGGGGTATGGCCTATTTTGGCATCCAATTGTGTCTGCCAGAAGTTTATTTTGGGAGACATCATAAGAGTTCTTTTCAATAGTAATCAATCTAAGCATGTACTACTTGGTTGGATTCTGTTTGCTGTTTGCATACTCGCAAAACAAAGGGCAATGCATTGAACTTAAGAACCCAACAGATCTCCATAGGATTATAACAATGCACCATGGACAATTATCCTCAAGAGGTATTGGATGTGAGTAGTAAATTATTGGGAACTAGAGCTCCATAGACGTTTTCATTTGTTTTGCTTAGCACATTCTTAACTCTCTGATGATATGGGCTCATTTCATGACAGAGATGAATCAGAGATGTGAAAAAATTACAAGAGACAGTAGAACATTAAACTTGTTATATTTGCCATCATATAATATCCTGCACATTTTCATTATTCTCAACAGAAGGTGAGGTCTGCGTCATTTGCAACTATTGTGAAAAAACTTAATTAATTTCTGCTGCCTATCTACATACAGGTATATCATATATCAATATGTATAATAAGCATGGAATGTACACAAATAACAACCTTTTCTTGATGTTATCAGACGACATCTTCCAATTTATGCCCAGAACATCATAGAGGGCATCTGCATCAGCACCCAATATTCGAGTAACCTACACCCAATTCCATGAAAATTAAGATTAGAAGTTAATGGTGCACGACAAATGAGAACAGGTATGTGATAGGAAATAGACTCAAGTATATGTCCTGACAAAAATCATTTTCAATCCACTGAAGTTTATCAAAAGCCAGCTAAACATTCAGAATCTTAGGTATAATAGAAGCCTATGATTAGGTCTCCAAACAAACTATCCTGGAATAGCAAATTGGGATCCCGATAACAATTAAAGATATGTTCATGAACATTCCTGTTAGTGTCACAGACAAATAACCTCGCATAATGTTCAGTAGAAGATTTTGCAAATACCAATCACATGCCAGGTGAGCACAGGAAATATAGATGTTTCACGCTAATTGGCTCTATAGATTATATGAATGCTGCCAGCAGCAAACTGAATAAACAAAAAGCATGGCAAGCAATTGGTAAGAGTGTAAACTACACCCAAGGTACTGCGGTAAGACATAGTGAAGACATAGCAAGAAATGGCCTAAAAGTACACTGATGGTGCACATATTTCTGACAAATGGGCCATACAGCAAATTTATGATGCCTGCTAAAAGACCAAGGGTCTGGCATGAAGAGAGGACCTAAGGCAATTGTTGAAGCTGAATAGAAATAATCAACTATAAGAATCAGGAAATAGTGTAGACCCCACAATAACTGGAGAATGCTGCATCGACACATGCTGGAGGGACTTCAAAGTACAGAAGTACATTTTTGTACTGAAAAACATTGGATGAGATTTTGCGAAAATGAAAATGTCGCTGAAAGTGTACCTCTTCAAATCGCTCAGCTTCATTTGCAGATGCAGCTTCAGCGACCATGGCTGGTGGTGGAGGACCTATAAGAAATCCATCATCAGCTTCCAATTCAGCATCCCTGGAGATAGAGAAAATATAATTACTATTTAAGAACATAAAACAGTGCTTAATGAGTTACTCATTAAGCGACGCAGCTCTTAAGGGCCTGTGTAGTCAGCTCTCGACTAAGTAACAAATCACAAGGTCATAAAACAATATCTTACCGGCACCTAAGAGCCTCTGTCATTTCGGCTGCTGCAGCTAGTAATTCACGTGATGGCATTGCAGGACCAATTACCCTGCATGCAACAAAACCTTGTTGGACAATAATTGAGTAATGGTAATAAATTAGCATCCTAATGCGTTGAAAATAACATGCGACTGGGAAATAAGTAATTCATAAGACCAATCCTCTCCATTAAGCACCCAGCACATGCCTAATCTAGAAATCAGGAATTCCCGGATAGCAACACGTTTTGTGCAAGAGAAATGGCAACAATTACGAAAGAACAAGAAAGAGGATCCTGAATTCCTTATATGCCGGCATATACAGAACAGACACCAATAGCCAGTATGCAGAGGTAGACATGCGTTACAAAACAAACCTCATAGTGCCCTTTGCTAGTGCCACTAGAGTACAAACGAGAACCTGACATTACATTACGGACAATTTACCCAAACTAGTTCAGGATAGACCAAACCTGGCAAATTTGTCAAGTCTAGCTAAAAGAACAAATACTTTCTAGCAGAGTAATCATGACAAAAGAAGTCAGCTATAACCAGGAACAATATTTTCTAACAGAGCAATTCCGGCACATAGGCATTACCTCTTTATAGGGGTGTCCTCTTCCCGGTCAACTTTTCCTCCATCTTCAGGAGGGATGTCATCTTTATTTTGTACGTCAAAGTTAGGCAACGGTACTTGTTGTCTATTTCGTGCCACAGTTTCATTTGGATCATTTCCATGTTTGGCACTTGCTGCTAATACTGGTCCAACAACATCAAGGGTAGGAACACCTTTTGCTGCAAGCAAGTAAGCTCCATTTGCACTTTCTTTCAATTTGAGGGATCTGAAAAGTTTCTTCAAACGCTTCACCAATGGCTTGTCAGAAATTCCAGAAATATCAATGCCTTCACCACTATCTATCATTTGGAGAAGCTGCATGTTAACAAAAGTCACAAGTAACTTATTGTTCCATGGGAAATCAGAGCCAATAGTACAAAAAGCGCAAAACTAATGGAAGTAAGGCAAAAACTTCTATCCAGTGGAACTGGTGACAACAGAGGCGAGTAGCAAAGGCAACAGCTAGTAAAATCCAAAAGTCCAAGTTGATAGAAGAGGAGTGGTCGTGAACAACAGAAAATGTGTATGTAGTAAGTGAGCTCATACCGACTGAAATGCTATCTACTGTTATTTTTTGCTGTGAAATTGTGACTGTAGAAGTGCGCCTACTAGCTGGTTTAACTAGTGATGGACTTGGTCAACTAGTCGACTAGTCCACAAATCACCTAAACTGTTGGGTAGCGACTTGACTTAAAATTTGACTGAGTGCAGAAGTTTGACACCTTGTGAAAAATATAGGCATGACATTCATTCAAATAATGCACATTACATATACGAATTGGTTGGCACTGTAATATCCTGAAATACATTATCTTTTACAATTTTAAGATACTAGGACATTTCACCTTTAAACATCGCCATAATTAGAACATAACTACAATTTACCCACTTCAGCTGTAATGGCTACAGTGTTCACGTCAGATAGGCAACTGTGTCGTGCAAACTAACCGAATTAATCTTTTCTCACGGTGCAATTGTGCAGGTCTAGAGTCAGGCAACATATAATAGAGAAAATTCTTGTTGGAGAACTCGAATCAAATTACTGAAGGCCTTACCTGACGAAGCTCGCTGGTGATGGCAGGGAATTCACTGAGAATGCCACGGACGATTTCCTGCGCCTCCTCGATCCATCCTGAATCATCTGAGCCTGATCCCGACATGTCGCTGCCATCGCTGCTGTGACGGGCACGCTCATCCCGGCGCCTCCGCCTGTGACGATGTCTATCATCGTCACGGGAACTGCGTGAGCGGCCGCTGCTCTTGTGGTGATGGCGGCGGCGACGAGATGAGGACGACTTTTCAGGTTTGCTGCTACTGCGACTCCGGGGTCCGGGGCTGCCCGACGAAGGGGAAGAATCAGAGTCCGAAGAGGGTGTGGCATTGCCCGATCTCTTGCTGCTGCGGCCGCGTCGACGGCGCTTCGCTTCCTTCTCCCTGTCACCCTTTCCCATCTTTGAGTTTGTGTCCTGGGACAAGGAGAGGTCGGTTTTGAGAGAATAACTAAAATACCATTTGTCAAACCAAAAGTTCGAAAATGCCATTATGCTCCGTTTGGATGTTGGACATTACAAACTTGATAGGTTATTATACATGTAGACACTAAAAATAGCATTTAGAAACTAGGTGTACATATAAAACACTGCAAATAGCATTCAGAAAAGAAAAAAACTGAACATATGATGGTGCTGTTACGAACTGTGAAAAATATAGCTGACACGAACTGCTATGACAGGTTAACATTTTAGCTGAAGGATTCCAGATCGTGGACACTAGCGCCCATACGCAGGGAGAGCAGGGAATAGCAAACGCGCTCAGAGACAGGGAGCAGGCGGACATGGAGACAGAGGGGGCATGAATGGCATAGGGGCCGCGGGATCGTGCTCGTGGCCGCCCGCGCAGCCGCTGAGGGCACCAGCCGGAGGGGGGCAGGCGAAGAGGAAAGGGTTGGGGGGACGCACGGGGAAGGGATGGGCTGAGGCGGAGAGGTAGATGGCCGGAGACATGAGAGAAGGAGGAGATAGGAATCCCCAGCGCCGCCGCGAGCTCCGCTTGGCGCCGCTCCTCTCGGAGCACAGAAAATTGGGGGAGGGAGGGTTCTGGCCGAGCTAGCTCACCTTGAGGAAGAGAGGGAGCAGGCGTCGGCAGGCCGGGGTCGAGGGTATCGCGGAGGAGCTCGGCAGGTCGTGGTCGGTCGCGGGGTGGCCAGGCGACGGCGTCGTCGCCGGCAGCCGCTAGGGTTCGAGGGGAATGGGGGGAAGCCTGGGAGAGATAAGCGCTACAGCGAGGGGAGGGAGGAGGGAGATAGCAGCAGCGAAGCGGTACGCCCTGGCCTGGGTAGAAAAATGGAAAAATGAAGCTGGGCCATCGGATGGAAGATCGATGGCACAGCATTATTTATCTATAAGGAAAAAAGGATGGCGATGACATGTGGTTATTCCCGTTTGGCACCAAGACAATAAAACTAATAGGAAAACACTTTAATTCATCCGGATGATTTCTGGAAGAAATCAGCCTGGTCGTCTGCGCGCCACGTGTCTATGGCCCGCCCACGTTGATGCATCTCGCTCTTGGTTAACTACCCCAGTCCTAGCCTCACATCCCGTAACTCTTCGCATTTTTGAAAACCGCACTGACCACACCCTTTCTTCTTTATCCTCCCAAGCAGAGACAACCCTGATGAATCTCGCCGGAATTTCTTTCTCCACCACATCCGGTGAGAGGCACTGGAGGCTCGCGACGGCCCCTCTCCAATTGCAGCCATCACGCTGCCGACGCTCGCGACACGCCTCATCTCTGCTTTGCTGCACCATACAAGCAACACCGCTCACCCTCACAGGAGCGGTGCTCCGGTTTCCAACCATGGTTGTCTTTGCAGCAGCGCCACCGCTGCGGGCGGCTGACCCCTGTACAACATTCCGGTGCAAGCCTCCAATGGTGCAGCATTCCGATTCCTAGAAGTGGCAAGATGCTGCAATGGAGCGTCGTCGGGGTCGTTGAAGCTTTCGATATGGTTGCAATGGAGCGCCGCCGGAGCTACAATGGAGCACCGCGGGGGTCGCCGGGGTTGCAATTGGGCGCCGCCGAAGCTGCAATGGAGTTCATGGGGGCGTCGCCAGTGCTGCATTAGGCCGCCGGTGCTGCGCTGAAGCGCCCGCTGAGGTCGCCGAAGCTGCAACGGAGTGCTGCCAGGGTTGCCGGGGCTGCGATGGAGCGAAACTAGGGCTGCAATGGAGCTTCATTGGGCTGTCATCAGCAATGTTGGTCATCAGTGTCGTGTTGAAGCTTTTTGCCGCGCTCGGTGTCGCCATGGAGCACAGCACCCAGTTGCTCGGTGCTGTGATGTGACGGTCGCCGGTGGTTCTTGGAGCTGCGGCGCTCGACGGTGGCACCATTGTTGCGAGGTCTCCGGCAGGTGCCACGATGGGTGTATCAGTTCTCTGCGTAGTCGCCGTTTTCGTTAAAGAGGAGATATGGTGTCGATGAGAGACGAGAGGAGAACATACAACGGGATGTGTTGCTGTGATCGATGGGCACCAGCGCCAGATCGGACGGCTAGCCGGAAATCATTCGCCTGATTCCTAGCAGCCGCCATAATAATAGCAAGAACATTGCTATGCACACGGCTGCTTTTCTCATGATCCATGAACGATGTTTCAGTGAAACATCCAGCCATCCAATCATAGTATATAATGCAACACATCCATCTGATTGCCAATCATGTACAAATCGTGCAAGGAGTGTCGGTTGTGTAGTAGTTTCGTAATATCAATGAAGACGGCGCGACGAAGTGCGTGTTTTCTTTTTTTCTTTTTCTTTTTACGGAAAAAACTTGTATTACTCAAAGTTGTTACAATCATTCTCGCATAGGTGTGCAACACCTGCCGGCCCATTGCCAAGCCATACAACAGTTTGACTAAACGATATAGTATAACTAGCCATAAAATGGCTTACAGAGTTCTGAGCACGTCGAACATGCGTAATACAAGCTTCTCTTTCTAACAGCTTCAATCTGATCTCTCGAACTAAGAAGGCATATCTTGATCTATCATGTTTCTCACTCTTCACCATATTTATGGCTTCAATACAATCAGATTCCACATGAAGCGAAGGATTGCTCCATTGCATAGCGAGGGAAATTCCTGTAGAAAGAGCATTTAGTTCTGTTTCAAGCGCATCATGGCATAATAAAAGATGATGACAAGCGGTAAATATGATTTTCCCTTTAGTATCCCGAAGGACCATGCTTGTTGTTGCGGATCCATTCAGGCCAAACAATCCGTCAGTGTTTAGCTTCACAAAACCTTGTTTCGGTGGTGTCCAGGAAAAAAATTGGTTGGCTGGAACACAACTAGACTGCTCCACGACGGGTTCAATATCAAGAACAAACTTACCCTAAATTGGATCATGCTCTGGCTTGATCTCACATTAGGTGAGATCGTGAGACCAACCGCAAAAAACATACTTAGACATTTTGAAAAAAAAACTGAAATTATTTGGCAACATTCATGTGAGCTATGTCTACAGCTCCAGAAAAATCAGCTCCAAACTCCATGTACATTTAGAGATTCAAAAAAAGACATTGAAATGTGAATAGTTGCCGCTTTTGGTGAATAGTACTTTGATACTATTCACATCCAAAATTTTCTTTTCTATCTCTATTAATGTAAGTCGAATTAGGAGCTGGAACATTTTAAGGTTGTGCATCACACATTGATGTGTGTCTACAAAAAATTTAAGAATTTTTTAAGATGTATTTTTGAAAAAAAAAACGATCTCTCATTGATCTCATCTAATGTGAGATCTCACACAAGTCTCCCCCAACACATGCAACACCGATATGTTGCAGTCGCACGGAACCACGTGTGATAGGCAAAGGAGTGAAACAACCATTTTCTTGCCGAGCTCGGGCAGGCATAGCTGGCTACCATGCAAGAAAACCCTGACTATATTGCTCTGTAAAGGAGGAAACTATGGAGGCATTATTAGAGAAATTAGAGAAACTGATAAATTATTTTCTAGTTGTATTTTTTTGTCATGAACTTCGTGCTTCGAATGTTGAAGCACACACGATAGTTAGATATGGTGTCTCCCTCCCCTGGGATAGACATCTGTGGCTAGGATCACCGCTTGATCTTGATGTAATCCCTCTAAATATTGCCACTGATCAATAAAGACTAGCTATCGTATACAAAAAGACCTGCTATACTGCATTGTTGACACTACATTGCGCTCCTATTAAACGGTTTTCAATTTAGGGATTACAAAGGTTTAAATCTGCAGCATCTACTTGGATCTGAGGAACTGAACATTTTAAAAAATGGCAATAAGCACCTGCAATCTGCAACCTACCCCCCCACCCCCCCCCCCCCCCCCCCCCCGGCGCTTCTCACGTAAAAAATGGCATAAATCTGACAAGTAACGCCTTCTTTTTCGGTAACTAAGTACTTTGTATGTTTGGCAAATAAGTACAGGATTGGCTAGCTCCACCATCATGGAGGCCCCCGTGCGAATGAGCTACGATGGACCTAACAATTATAATAGATAGAAACAATCTTTCGCTGGTATATATTGCATACCACAAAAAATTGTTATAAAGGCATAAACATCATAATTGTAATTTAATTGGAAAATAAAGTCCAATACATCATTTATATGTGATCATATGATGCAAATAACAACTATAAGATACATATAGGGGCGGCACATTCAAGATTACACAAGCGGGATAATTGCCACGCAAGAACTGCATGGATGGAATCACGGTGTAGTGCATGCACGAGGTAGGTACGTAGCGCCCTGCCGTAGCCTGCGCGTCTTTCCTGCCGGCCACTTCTACTCGCTAGTAGGGATGCTACCAAGCCAGGAAGGAAGAGTGATTTTCTGTCGATGTCTGTAACGTAGGGTGCAAAGAAATGAAAAGGATTGTACTTTTGACAGCATATTGAGGAGAAGAATGCTTGCGTCTGAGTAGTTCACATCAAGAAATTGGTGATGACAAAGGGGAAAGGAGGAGTGGGTGTGCAGGTAGAAATACATGGTGAAATACAAACAGTTCTCGTGTCTGTAGACTCAATCATAAATAACTATTTTAGTGATCTAAACGTTTTTATATTTTTTTTATAGAGGGACTGTTAAATAAATACAACATGGTGATGTGGTAGGGGGCATATGCCCCCTATCCACCTCATAATAGTGTCAACGTTATGCTCTGCAAATCACATTTTTATTTATCTATGCATGTAAATGCATTGGAGCCTAAGTAGCCGCATCTTTTACCATGGCCTAGGGCCGGCCATGAGTAAGTACGTTCAATACTAGCATATGGGCCTCAATTTGTCAATAAATCTATCTCCCTCTCTCTCTCTACTATGGCACAATTGGTGGTGGGCACGGCGGATAGGAGGAGGGCGGATGATTGAAATATGGGCCCCCATGATATTAGGGGAGTTATTTGAAGGAAATATGCTCTAGAGGCAATAATAAAGTTGTTATTTATATTTTCTTATATCATGATAAATATCTATTATTCATGATAGAATTGTATTAACCGGAAACTTGATACATGTGTGGACACATAGACAAAACACAGTGTCCCTAGTAAGCCTCTACTAGACTAGCTCGTTAATCAGAGATGGTTAAGTTTCCTAACCATATACATGTGTTGTCATTTGATGAACGGGATCACATCATTAGGAGAATGATGTGATGGACAAGACCCATCCATTAGTTTAGCATATTGATCGTTCAGTTTTATTGCTACTGCTTTCTTCATGACTTATACATATTCCTTTGACTATGAGATTATGCAACTCCCGGATGCCGGAGGAATACCTTGTGTGCTATCAAACGTACAACGTAATTGGGTGATTATAAAGATACTCTACAGGTATCTCCGAAGGTGTTTTGTTGGGTTGGCATAGATCGACATTAGGATTTGTCACTCCGAGTATCGGAGAGGTATCTCTGGGCCCTCTCGGTAATGCACATCATAATAAGCCTTGCAAGCAATGTGACTAATGAGTTAGTTGCGGGATGATGCATTATGGAACGAGTAAAGAGACTTGCTGGTAACGAGATTGAACTAGGTATGAAGATACCGACGATCGAATCTCGGGCAAGTAACATACCGATGACAAAGGAAATAACGTATGTTGTCATAACAGTTCGACCGATAAAGATATTTGTAGAATATGTGGGGCCAATATGAGCATCCATGTTCCGCTATTGGTTATTGATCGGAGAGGTGTCTCGGTCATGTCTACATAGTTCTCGAACCCGTAGGGTCCGCACGCTTAACGTTCGATGATGATTTGTATTATATGAGTTATGTGATTTGGTGACCGAATGTTTTTCGGAGTCCCGGATGAGATCACGGACATGGCGAGGAGTCTCAAAATGGTCGAGAGGTAAAGATTGATACATTGAATGATAGTATTCGGACACTGGAAGTGTTCCGGAGTGTATCGGGCACATATCGGCATACCAGGGGGGTTACCGGAACCCCTCGGCGGAAGATATGGGCCATATTGGCCATAGGAGGGAGGCACACCAGCCCACAAAGGGGTGGCGCGCCCCCCACAAGGGAGGAGTCCGAATTGGACTAGGGGAGGGGGCGGCGCCCCCCTTTCCTTCTCCTCCTCCCTCTCCTTTCCCCTTTCCCCCTCCGGTAAAAGGAAGGGGGGGGCGAATCCTACTAGGAGCCCAAGTAGGACTCCTCCTACTTGGGGCGCGCCTAGGGCCGGCCACCTCCCCTCTCCCTCCTTTATATACAGGGGTGGGGGCGCCTCTAACACACATCAATTGTTCCAAGCCGTGTGCGGCGCCCCCTCCACAGTTTACGCCTCCAGTCATATTCATGTAGTGCTTAGGCGAAGCCCTGCACGGATAACTTCACCATCACCGTCACCACACCGTCGTGCTGACAGAACTCTCCCTCGACACTTTGCTGGATCAAGAGTTCGAGGGACGTCATCGAGCTGAACGTGTGCAGAACTCGGAGGTGCCGTACGTTCGGTGCTTGATCAGTTGGATCGAGAAGACGTTCGACTACATCAACCGCGTTAAGCTAACGCTTCCACTTTTGGTCTATGAGGGTACATGGACACACTCCCCCCTCTCGTTTTTATGCATCTCCTAGATAGATCTTGCGAGAGCGTAGGAAATTTTTTGAGATTGCATGCTACGTTTCCCAACAGTGGCATCCGAGCCAGGTCTATGCGTAGATGATATGCGCGAGTAGAACACAAAGAGTTGTGGGCGGTGATAGTCGTATTGCTTACCACCAACGTCTTATTTTGATTCGGTGGTATTGTTGGATGAAGCGGCACAGACCAACCTTACATGACCACGTTCATGAGACCGGTTCCACCGACAGACATGCAACTAGTTTTGCATAAAGGTGGCTGGCGGGTGTTTGTTTCTCCGACTTTAGTTGAATCGAATTTGACTACAACCGGTCCTTGTTGAAGTTTAAAACATCAAACTTGACGAAACACCGTTGTGGTTTTGATGCGTAGGTAAGAACGGTTCTTACTAGAAGCCCGTAGCAGCCACATAAAACTTGCAACAAGAAAGTAGAGGACGTCTAACTTGTTTTTGCAGGGCATGTTGTGATGTGATATGGTCAAGACATGATGTGATATACGTTATTGTATGAGATGATCATGTTTTGTAAAAGTTATTGGCAACTGGCGGGAGCCTTATGGTTGTCGCTCTATTGTATGAAATGCACACGCCATGTAATTGCTTTACTTTATCACTATGCGTTAGCGATAGTTGTAGAAGCAATAGTTGGCGAGACGACCACGACGCTATGATGGAGATCAAGGTGTCAAGCCGGTGACGATGGATATCATGACGGTGCTTTGGAGATGGAGATCAAAAGCACAAGATGATGATGGCCATATCATGTCACATATTTTGATTGCATGTGATGTTTATCTTTTATGCATCTTATTTTGCTTAGTACGGCGGTAACATTATAAGATGATCCCTTACTAAAATTTCAAGGTATAAGTGTTCTCCTGAGTATGCACCATTGTGACAGTTCGTCGTGTCGAGACACCACGTGATGATCGGGTGTGATAAGCTCTACGTTCACATACAACGGGTGCAAGACAGTTTTGCACATGCGGAATACTCAGGTTAAACTTGACGAGCCTAGCATGTATAGACATGGCCTCGGAACACTGGAGACCGAAAGGTCGAGCGTGAATCATATAGTAGATATGATCAACATAGAGATGTTCACCATTGAAAACTACTCCATCTCACGTGATGATCGGACATGGTTTAGTTGATTTGGATCACGTGATCATTTAGATGACTCGAGGGATGTCTATCTAAGTGGGAGTTCTTAAGTAATATGATTAATTGAACTTAATTTATCATGAACTTAGTCCTGATAGTTTTTGCATATCTATATTGTAGATCAATGGCCCGTGCTACCATTTCCTTGAATTTTAATGTGTTCCTAGAGAAAGTTAAGTTGAAAGATGATGGTAGAAACTACACAGACTGGGTTCGTAACTTGAGGATTATCCTCATTGCTGCAGAGAAGAATTATGTCCTTGATGCACCGCTAGGTGTGCCACCCCCTCCAGCAACTGCGGACATTGTGTATGTCTGGCAGTCGCGTGTTGATGACTACTCGATAGTTCAGTGTGCCATGCTTATGGCTTAGAATCGGGACTTAAAAGATGTTTTGAACGTCGTGGAGCATATGAGATGTTCCAGGAGTTGAAGTTAATATTTCAAGCAAATGCCCGAGTTGAGAGATATGAAGCCTCCAACAAGTTCTATAGCTGCAAGATGGAGGAGAACAGTTCTGTCAGTGAAGACATACACAGAATGTTTGGGTATCATAACCACTTGACTCAGCTGGGAGTTAATCTTCCAGATGATAGTGTTATTGACAGAGTTCTTCAATCACTACCACCAAGCTATAAAGGCTTCGTGATGAACTATAATATGCAAGGGACGGAGAAGACTATTCCCGAGCTCTTCGCAATGCTTAAAGCTGCGGAGGTAGACATCAAGAAGGAGCATCAAGTGTTGATGGTTAACAAGACCACTAGTTTTAAGAAAAAGAGCAAAGGAAAGAAGGGAAACTTGAAGAAGAATGGCAAACAAGTTGCCACTCCTGGGGAAAAGCCCAAATCTGGACCTAAGCCTGAAACTGAGTGCTTCTACTACAAAGGGATTGGTCACTGGAAGTGGAACTGCCCCAAGTATTTGGCAGATAAGAAGGATGGCAAAGTGAACAAAGGTATATTTGATATACATGTTATTTATGTGTACCTTACTAATGCTCGTAGTAGTGCCTAGGTATTGATACCGGTTTGGTTGCTCATATTTGTAACTCGAAATAGGGACTACAGATTAAACGAAGATTGGCTAAGGACGAGGTGACGATGCGCGTTGGGAATGGTTCCAAGGTCGATGTGATCGGCGTCGACACGCTACCTCTACGTCGACCTTCGGGATTAGTTTTAGACCTAAATAATTGTTATTTGGTGCCAGCATTGAGCATGAACATTATATCTGGATCTTGTTTAATGTGAGACGGTTATTCATTTAAATCAGAGAATAATGGTTGTTCTATTTATATGAGTAATATCTTTTATGGTCATGCACCCTTTAAGAGTGGTCTATTTTTGTTGAATCTCGATCGTGGTGATACACATATTCATTATATTGATGCCAAAAGATGCAAAGTTGATAATGATAGTGCAACATATTTGTGGCACTACCGTTTAGGTCATATTGGTGTCAAGCGCATGAAGAAACTCCGTGCGGATGGACTTTTGGAATCACTTGATGCTTGCGAACCATGCCTCATGGGCAAGATGACTAAAACTCCGTTATCTGGAACAATGGAGCGAGCTACTGACTTATTGGAAATAATACACACCGATGTATGTGATCCAATGAGTGTTGAGGCTCGCAGCGGGTATCCTTATTTTCTGACCTTCATAGACGATTTGAGCAAATATGGGTATATCTACTTAATGAAACACAAGTCTGAAACATTTGAAAAGTTCAAAGAATTTCAGAGTGAAGTGGAGAATCATCGTAACAAGAAAATAAAGTTTCTATGATCTAATCACGGAGGCGAATATTTGAGTTACGAGTTTGTCCTTCATTTAAAACAATGTGGAATAGTTTCACAACTCACGCCACCTGGAACACCACAGCGTAATGGTGTGTCCGAACGTCGTAACCGTACTTTATTAGATATGGTGCGATCTATGATGTCTCTTACCGATCTACCACTATCATTTTGGGGTTATGCATTAGAGACAGCTGCATTCACTTTAAATAGGGCATCGTCTAAATCCGTTGAGACAACATTGTATGAACTATGGTTTGGCAAGAAACCTAAGCTGTCGTTTCTTAAAGTTTGGGGTTGCGATGCTTATGTGAAAAATCTTCAACCTGATAAGCTCGAACCAAAATCGGAGAAGTGCATCTTCATAGGATACCCAAAAGAAACTGTTGGGTACACCTTCTATCACAGATCCGAAGGCAAGATCTTTGTTGCTAAGAATGGATCCTTTCTAGAGAAGGAGTTTCTCTCGAAAGAAGTGAGTGGGAGGAAAGTAGAACTTGATGAGGTAATTGTGCCTTCTCTCGAATTGGAAAGTAGCTCATCACAAAAAACCATTCCCGTGATGCCTACACCAACTAGTGAGGAAGCTAATGATAATGATCATGAAACTTCGGATCAAGTTACTACCGAACCTCATAGGTCAACCAGAGCACGTTCCGCACTAGAGTGGTATGGTAATCCTGTTCTGGAAGTCATTTAACTAGACCATGACGAACCTACGAACTATGAGGAAGCGACGATGAGCCCAGATTCCACAAGATGGCTTGAGGCCATGAAATCTGAGATGGGATCTATGTATGAGAACAAAGTATGGACTTTGGTGGACTTGCCCGATGATCGGCAAGCCATAGAGAATAAATGGATCTTCAAGAAGAAGACTGACGCTGATGGTAATGTTACTGTCTACAAAGCTCGACTTGTCGCGAAAGGTTTTCGACAAGTTCGAGGAGTTGACTACGATGAGACCTTCTCACCCGTAGTGATGCTTAAGTTTGTCCGGATCATGTTAGCAATTGCCACATTTATGATTATGAAATCTGGCAAATGGACGTCAAAACTGCATTCCTAAATGGATTTCTTAAAGAAGAGTTGTATATGATGCAACCAGAAGGTTTTGTCGATCCTAAAGGTGCTGACAAAGTGTGCAAGCTCTAGCAATATGGACTGGTGCAAGCATCTCGCAGTTGGAATATACGCTTTGATGAGGTGATCAAAGCATATGGTTTTATACAGACTTTCGGAGAAGCCTGTATTTACAAGAAAGTGAGTAGGAGCTCTGTAGCATTTCTAATATTATATGTGGATGGCATATTGTTGATTGGAAACGATATAGAATTTCCGGATAGCATAAAAGGATACTTGAATTAAAGTTTTTCAATGAAAGACCTCGTTGAACACTACAAAAAAATACACTTCCGTGATGATACGTGTTTGTCATAGTAGGTCGCGTTTTTTGTCATGCATGTACATCCATGACGATTTTATGACAGAATCAAGATAGTCATACCTGTGCTGTCTTAGAAGTGTTCCATGACATTACCAAAATTATCATCACGGAAGTGTCCACTTCCATGACGATAAATCGCGCGTCACAGAAGTGCTTTCGTCAAGGGTGACCGACACATGGCATCCACCGTAACGGAACGCCATTAAGCTATCGGGTCCAGTTTTGGATCCAATAACCCGCTAACAGCCCCGACCAATGGGGATTTTCCACGTGTAAACTCATCATTGGATGGAGGAAACACGTGTCGGCTCACCGTTGGGACAGATGTCGTCCACTCATTGGACCGAAGGCGCCTATGATACGTCGACATGTGGCACGGCCGAACAGAGGCCCATTCCTGTGAAAAGGTCGGCCCGTTTGACTTGGTCAAAAGGTGGCGGGGCGGCCCATGGAAAGCCTGTTAACGGCCTGTTCGCATATAGCCCATTTACAGCTCGCTAACCCAGGGCCCATTACGACCTATCTGAATTAGGCCCAGTAGCGTCATCTGGGCCATCCAATATGATTCCAGCCCATTTTAAGTTCTGGCCCATGTATGGCCCATGACTTTTTTCGGCCCATATGAGGCCCTTTGTTACTCTTGGCCCATTAACGGCCCATGGTGAAACTGGCCCATAATGAACAGTGTATCATTTTATATCCATTAACGGCCCATTAATCCATTGGGCCATTTGCAACCCATGTTATCTTTCGGCCTTCTCAGGGCCCATTTATTCTTGGGCTCATTTCCAGCATTCGGTTACTTACGGCCTGTTACTGCCATTTTCTGCTTATGGGCCAAATTTAGCCCGTGGTTAGAGTCGGCCCATTTGTGGCCCGTTAATATGTTGGGCCGTTTTCATAGCATCATCAAATACGGCCTATTAACGACGGCTCGTTATGGTCGGCCCATGAACGGACGACTCCAACTCTAGCCCATTTACGGCCATAATGCGGTCTGTTTTTGGCCCATGTTTGGCCAATCGATCATACGACCCCTATAAGGCCCATTGATGATACGGCCCGTAGAAGGCCCATTGTTTCTACGACCCGTAGAAGGCCCATTGTTTTTATGGACCATAGAAGGCCCATTATTTCTACGGCCCGTAGGAGGCCGAGTGTCACTACAGTAAATATGTAGCACATGGCCTGTTAAAGGCGGGAAACTACTATAGGTTTAGACCTGCTAATGGCCCAAGATGATTATAGGCCCACGTTTTGGCCCATATGAGTAACGGGCCGGCCTGAAGACTGACAACACTAAGATCCACTGAACCTTCTGGCCTAAATTACAGCATACCGACCAAAGAATAAACCTAGACTATACAATAAATAAATTACGGCATATTACATCCACTAGGAATCAAAGTTCGCTACCGGTGATAATAAAGTGCAACATTACCGCGGATTACATACACTGGGCACCAAAGGTCGCCACCAGTGCATATAAACGCGCTGACAAAAGAACATACAAAACTAAGAGCACTTCAGAAGGCACTAGACCTGGCAAGGTCGGGCCCCGCAAGCAGCCGAACAAGCTGATGAGACCTCAGTTGTGTCAACAATAGATGCTTCATCCCTAGCTTTATGGCACCATAGTGCGCAAGGCAGTCCCCTGCCATCTTCATTACATCTTTGACTTCAAGTCGGAGCTGAGCTGAAGCAAGCCTTTCCGCTTTAAGTTGAGACTGAGGAAGTGGAACTGATTGAGGCAGCGACTGCACAAAGGTTGTCTCACACCTGCTGGTGAGTAGCTTCAACTCACTGTCTTCATCAAGACAGGACCTTGGGGTCATCTCGCTGTCCTCAAGATGGTTTGGCTCACTATCTTTCCTAAAGTTCTACCTGGCATAAGAGATACGACTCTGAAAGAGAAACAAAGAGACATGTAACAGGTTTCACAATTATATAAGCAAATAAATGGATCTGTTCTACATAAGGAACATGTTTTTACAACTACAATTTAAAACTGGTAGTTATTGCAAACATCCAATCAGATGTAAACAGCAGTGGAGGAAATGATGCATATCCAAATCTATACTAGAACAAAGTTTGAAGGCTTGAGAAGGATGAACTTACATTACATGTTAACACGGGTTGGACAAAGCCCTTCTCCATGTTGATGGAAGGATAATTCAATAAATTCCCCAAAGAAAATTCTTTATAAGCATTGCCATTATTCTACATTTTGCAAAGAGTAAATATAGATCAAATAATATTGGAAGAAATAGAGGATAATGAAGCTCAGGTGCAGACTGATGATACATAATCAAATAGCAATTAATTAAGTACAGCATTACAAGGCAAAAGGTACTGACAAGAGGAATGCAGACATCAACGTGTGTAGTGGCATTGGCTTTATTCAACATTTTGGTAAGATTAAATGTAGATATGATAATTTGGAGAAAGTGGAGGGTAGGGCAGATAAGATGCAGAGTAATGCTAGACAATCAACTATCTCGCGATGCATGTACAGTAATACCACCACCGTTCGTTATTACTTGTCGCTCAAATGGATGTATCTAGCACTATTAAGTTCTAAATACATCCAATTGATCAACAGTTAATTCGATATAGGGGGAGTACATGACAACAGGTACTTACATGAGCAATCCAAAACTTCATAACCATTGTGTTAATTCTACATTTATCTAAGAGTAAATATAGATCTTATAATTTCAAGCAAAGGGAGGATAAAGAAGCGAACATTTACAGTGATGCTACATAATCAAACAACATGAGTGTAAGTACGCTGACAAAGGGCAAGAGGTACTGACAAGAGCAATGCAGAGCCTAGTATTGTCGTGAGATCCTATGATCCTTTGAGCAAGGAGATTCATCTGAAATTAGTTTTCATACAAGAGAGAAGGTAAGGCACATGCAGAAATTTAGGAGTTCGAATTTTGAATTGATATCATAGACAATACCTGATGCTAGACTCTCAGCAGTTCTAATAGGGGTTCGGCCACTGGAGTAGGGGTAAAGTCTGGTACAGTTGGGCCTGTGTTTTCTGTGGCTGCTGATCTATCTAATTTAACAGGTATCACTACCTTTTCCAAATACCTAGTTTGTACTCCTTGAGGATCTGCACTCACCCTCTTCCTTTTGGACATCTATTACGAAAGAACAACATTTGACTGGAAAAACATAGTATGACGACACATGGAATAGGTACAGAAAATGTGGATAGGTATGGCATATACTCATATATGATGCTTAAACTAAGCAGATGGTGTAACAAAGTAGAAGTAATGCAAGAGGTCAGATGCAAAATATGTGCTACCAATACAACCTTGCCAAGTTAGAGCGTGCACCTTGATGGGTGAATAAGATAGGCCATCCTCCACCATGCCAAGTTTGTTAGCCAGTGGATTATTCCGTAATATTCCTCTTGTGCGCCCATTCTCATATTCATTTTGATAATGTTCAATACCTGACATGCATGAAAACATAAAAACAAGTGAGATTATATTTGTAATGCAGAAGTGATTCTAATCCAATACTTCCTCCCTATAAACCCCTTTGTGCTATCTCTGCAATTCTTCTAAGAGGTGCCATGCATGCTGTAATTTGGTGTGTGCATTAATATAATGTGGCCTACTACTCAAAATATGAGAGCTCCAGAAGTGATGATACTTCGCAGATGACACCTTCAACATATAGTAAAGAAGAACAAGTCGACCTGACCTGACAGATTGAAAATATACTAAGGGAGAATAACTCGACCTGGCCAGTCGACCGCAAGAGAAGAGGATCATCTTAAAGAAGAGTAGAAGAGCAAGCAGATTGAAGATATTACAAGTCTTTCTATACAATGTCGGTTGGTCACCCATGATGAACCAGAGCGCACAGAGAAATACTATTCCTTCTGGTCTCTCCATATGTGGCTCACATGCATTTCGAAACTAAAGTAGGAACATTTAGCTTACCAATTAAACATCTCTCAGTTTTACTAATATCAGCATAATATCAGATTTGAATTTGTACAACTAAGCTTGTTTAGCTCGATGGGTGGAGCAGTGCTATTACGACGCGAACCACGTAGGCTAATCGTGGTCATCATAAAATGGGGAAACCGTAAGCATGATGGGTATAGTGTTGACCGTGGCAGTGGGATGACATATCTGAAGCTGCAAACCGCGCAAAGGGTAGTTAGCAACCGATGTTTGCTTTGAAATAACAACTAAGATTTGGTATGGACAAGAAAGTACAGTCAATAAGTGACAAAGAAATGCAATTCTCTGTCTCTCTATATGTCGTGGCATGCATTTGAAAACTCAAGTGGGACCTTTAGCTAACCAATTAAATGTGTCTGTTAACTAATATCAGTATCATATCACAATCATATTTGAACAACTAAGCTTTGGAATTTTGGGTGTTGTGTTGTTTAGCTTGAAGGGTGGAGTAATGCTAGTACGACAAAATGCACCTACGCAGATCATAGTAGAGTAGATAAAAGGGGAAAACCCTAAGCATCAAGAGTAAAATCAGGAAAGTGGAACTACCTGGACTAGTGGGTGGCGCACATGCTTTTCGAAACGAATATAGGAACATTAGGTGACCAATTAAACGTTCTCTGTTTTATAATATGAGCATCACATCAGATTCGTATTTCAACACGTAAGCTTTGGAATTATGAGTGGCATGTTGTTTCACTTGATGGGTTGAGGTCTTGAGGAGCAGTGCTAGCACGATGATACGTCTTCGTCGTATCTATAATTTTTGATTGTTCCATGCCTATATTCTACAACTTTCATATACTTTTGGCAACTTTTTATACTATTTTTTGGGACTAACATATTGATCCAGTGCCCAGTGCCAGTTCATGTCTGTTGCATGTTTTATGTTTCGCAGAAACCCCATATCAAACGGAGTCCAAATGGGATAAAAATGGACGGAGAATTATTTTGGAATATTTGTGATTTTTGGGAAGTAAAATCAACGCGAGATGGTGCCCAAGGGGGCCAGGAGATAGGGGGGTGCCCCAGGGAGGCAGGCGCGCCCTGGACTCTCCTAGGCCCCCCCGTAAGGCGGTTGACGCTCTTCTTTTTCCGCAAGAAAGCTAATTTTATGAGAAAGATCTGGGCGAAAGATTCACCCCAATCGGAGTTACGGATCTCCGGATATAAAAGAAACGGTGAAGGGGCAGAATCTGAGAACGCAGAAACAGAGAGATAGATCCAATCTCGGAGGGGCTCTCGCCCCTCCCATGCCATGGGAGCCAAGGACCATAGGGGAAACCCTTCTCCCATCTAGGGAGGAGGTCAAGGAACAAGAAGAAGAAGGGGGGCTCTCTCCCCCTTGCTTCCGGTGGCGCCGGAGCACTGCCGGCGGCCATCATCATCATCGCGATCTTCACCAACACCTCCATCATCTTTACCAACATCTCCATCACCTTCCCCCATCTATATCCAGCGGTCCACTCTCCCGCAACCCGCTGTACCCTCTATTTGAACATGGTGCTTTATGCTTCATATTATTTTCCAATGATGTGTTGCCATCCTATGATGTCTGAGTAGATTTTTGTTATCCTATCGGTGATTGATGAATTGCTATGATTGGTTTGAGTTGCATGTTTTATTATTGGTGCTTTCCTATTGTGCCCTACATGTCGCGCAAGCGTGAGGGATCCTCGTTGTAGGGTGTTGCAATGCGTTCATTATTCGCTTATAGTGGGTTGCGTGAGTGACTGAAACACAAACCCGAGTAAGGGGATTGTTGCGTATGGGATAAAGGGGACTTGATACTTTAATGCTATGGTTGGGTTTTACCTTAATGAAGCTTTAGTAGTTGCGGATGCTTGCTAGAGTTCCAATCATAAGTGCATAAGAGAGGAAGGGGGAACCATGTATTCAGGGCGCGCTTGTCTCAAATGCGAGGAAATTTACAAACTTAGCCCCCGTTTCAAATTTCTACTACATCACAGCAACATTAGTCGGTTGGGGATAGGACGGTAATCTTGCATACACCAAATATTTGCCGACGAGAGTTTGTTTTTGGTGCCCACCGTGTATGAATATGAATCGGGGAGGGAGTCGATTTCGGCCGAGGACACACTGTGTTTTGGCGCCCACCGTGTATGAATCGGGGTGAGAGGCGGTTACGTCACGTTTGGGTGAAATTACAAACCTACCCCTATCGAAACCTATAGAAATCCAGCAGATAGGCTTTGCGTGGCAGGGATAGGTAGTAGTAATTTCCATCTCGCAGATTTTGGTTTCGGGCGGTTACTGCGACTTTCCCCGCTTCGTTCAAATTTTGCAGAGTGCACGTTTACCGTGCCAACTCAATTCGAATCCCGTTTGTATTCTATTTTTTTCGGGCGGGATCCATTTTCAATTGGAATTACATTCTATATACATCATTTTTATATATACTTTCAAAAGCACAACACCATTTATACATAAATATGGTTTACAAATGGCATGATCTCAGATTCATAAGGTTGTATCCATCAATTTGGATTTTCAAATATTTGAAACCACTTTATGTTGAAATCCAATGTATGCATTCCTCGCTAACTGTCTCCAATTAATGTGTGTTTCATGCAGGTTTTTTTTTACTTCTCAAACATGTGTAATGTGTTTCACACACGCAACATATAGTGTAATCCCGTTTAGACATTAATTGCATATAAACCATGCATTGTTTGTAATTAAAGAATCTATGGATCACCAATATTGATAAACTATATAACATTATACGTGTGCCCAAATTCAAATGAATATGCATGTTTGATACACCAATTTGCGTTATGATATTATCGATGTCATGATCTCCAGTTTAAATATTTGAATCCCCTTTAATCTAGATATTCGTCTCATATAGCTATCACTCATGCTTATATAGGACTATCTCTCTGGACCTATACGCGTTCATCGTCTCTCAGGTATCTCTCATGCTACCTGTATGTCGACAATGATCTTTTATCTTCGTAACAACTGACGGCACTCTCTCCCTTGACCTTCATCACTCTATCTCTCTCTAAGTATATCTCGCTCCCTGCTATGTGTCTCCAACTATGATTCTCCATGTGGAATCACTTTCTGTCACACAAACACAAAACTTTGTCTCCCGGGGTCTCATTTCTCTCTACTATTCCCATGTGTGCCACTCGCACACCTCTTATACAGAGATGTATTTCGCTCCTTAGATATGAGAACCTACGACTCTTCCTCTTAAATATCTCTTTCTCACACACAAACACAAACTCTGTCTCCCAGGGTCTCATATTTCTCCATTGTTCTCTTGTATGTCGCTCACACACTCTCTCCCCCTAGAGATATCTTGTGTTCCCTCATATGTATCTCTAGCTATCACTCTCGTTGTGAAATATCTTTCTCTCTCGCAGACACAAAACTCCGTCTCTTGGGATCTCATTTCTCTCTGATATCTATTTGTATGTGACTCACATGCACCCTCTCTCTATCTCTCTCACACCCACATACATAACTCAGCCTTCTGATCCACTCGACTCCTATATCTAATGCACACTAGCTAGCATCTTTATCTTTCTATTTATCTGTTTCTCCATCAACCTTCTTTCTCGCCCTCACTCTTGATTCCTATCACACACACTACATATGTTTCTCTCTACATGCAGTCAAGTGCCCTCTCACACACATATATAACTTCACCCTCTGAACCACCCGACGGTCATCTCCAACACCCAAACTAGCGGATGTACCTCTTGCTAGCATCTCCATCTCTGTATCTATCTGTAGTTTCTCCGTCAACATTTCTTTCTCGCACGGAGTCTTGCTTCCTATCACCCACACTATATATGTCTCTCCATACATATGCATTTATAGGTTGATCTCTTTTGCACAATCGTTGCGCCTCACTCCCTCTGCTCGCCATAGATGCATGCTCCAGCCCACGCCACTATCTCTTAAAGACAAAAACACATGCTCAATTGTCGGGCCTTCTTCCCTGCATTCTCACATGCATGCATATTGTCATACCGATCCGTCTCTCCCATGTCGTTGATCTTATGACTTATGTCTTCTTTCTTTTATCTCGATCATGCGCGCGCGCACACACACACATCCCACGTATACATGTATACCTCTCACACATGCACATTCAAGGTCTCTATGTCTCCATACGTAGTTAATTACCCTCAATCCTAACGCCACGTCGAATCGTTCTCCTCTTTTGTGCACATAACTTCCGCCTGGATGGGTAAAACACACACTCACACTTAACAATCTCCTTGTAGCTACCCCCTGCCTCTCACTCTTCCCCTATATCCCCGAAACCAATAAGACCATCCCTTTGTTTAATTCCCGCCTACATGCACCATTGATATATAGTAGTCTTCCTCGGTGTCTCTCGAACAAACACGTTCTCTCGATGTCGACTCCTCTCACGCGCGCACACCTTCTCTTCCCTCTCTACGGGCATTTTCTCTCTCGCACCCCATCGTTGGTGGCCTCTGCCATACAGATCACCTCTCTATGATGAAGCCATGCACACTTAAATTACATCCGCCACAGAGGACCCCGCGACACACACACACACACGCATGCACGCACGCACGCACCCTCCCACACACACTAAGACTCCATCTCTCTCTCTCACTCACACACACACACGCACGCACCCCCCACACACACTAAGACTCCATCTCTCTCTCACACACACACAAACTAAGACTCCATCTCTCTCTCTCTCTCTCTCACACACACACACCCCCCACATACACTAAGACTCCATCTCACACACACATGCTCTAGGCGGAGCATTTGTTCCTACCACCCTTCATCCAACCTTACCCGTATGATAAACAATCACCTTTATTTACTTGCATAACATGGACAAATTCCACTTTACTTTAGTAGTCAGCAAACTTATCATCTGTACCCTTATAAAAAAACGAGTTAGCGATGATGGTGTGCCTGCCATCTTGTAATACAGACCATATGATCTATATCTGACGGATAGAAAGCAAACTATGATAACTTTACAAAATATACCCGCACCTCTCTCCACATCATTATCTCCCGCAACCTCATTGCTCAGCAATTAAAAAAGGAATAAGTCTCTGGAACAATCTAGCATGCATGGTGGCCGCTGCCACCTGCCGGCGCCGTCCATCCCCATGCCTCCGCCCATTCCGACCACCAGTCACCACCACGCTCCACTCCTCCTCGCCTTATCTCTCATCTTTCATTTTTTCGATGACATTCTCGAGATACCAGTTTTCCAATAAAATTCTCGAGATATCATTAGTTTTTACACATGGTATTACTCCTGCATGGGTCAATCACAACAGGTGTTTTGTAAAAAAATGCATATTGATGTTCCGTGCAATGCACGAGAATCTTGTTTGTAATTATATAACGCAAATCACGAGCAGGAAGTGACATTTTTTTGACACAACCACGTTAACATGGCCACGTAAATCACTAGCTAAAGTAAATACCATTATACTTATATCCCGATGCAAAAGTTTGAGTACATGTCTGAAGAGTAGAGTCGCACACACGCACTCTGTCTCTCAAAATCTCACACACACACACCAATTACGTGACGCCCACTTAAGCAGACACGTATGTTACAATTTGTGCACCCATGGGTACACGTGATGCTGCGCATTTATTTAAGCCGGAAGGCAAACCCAAACAGTAGCTGCATTCATTCCCCTCCCGCCGCCTCTTCTCTGGTCGCCGTCGCACGGTAGCCATGGGCCGGCCGAAGGTAACAACATACGCCATACTCCCGCCAGAGCGGCGCTTTAATATGGAAATTTTAGTGGTCATGCATGCATCTTTTTGTGCTAGCACTCCTATATAAGGGTTGACCGGTCACTTCCCGCAGACGTGTGCGGGCGGTGGAAGAGGAAGGAGAAGGGAAGTGGGCTGTGGAGTAACGTTTTTTACCACAATTTCTTAGGAAACTGAGTGCAATAATTGAGTAGTTTTGCAAACTACCAGTACTACACCTGAAACGGTTCAAAACCTATACTCCCTTGCCAGCGCGGGCTTCCCGCGTGAAACGGTTAGCGTCGCCCTGGAGCGTCAGTGCCGCATTAATGCCCGGCCAGAGCGGACGCGACCTATCACTGGCGCCGGCTTTGAAGTGGCGCGACGGCCGAGAGAGCGCCGCTTCCCGGTGCACGCGTCTGCTCCGCGTCGAGACTGGCCATAGGCCCTGTTTGGATCCATGGGTTAGAGTTAGTTTGAGCTAGTTTGGCTCAAATAGCCCTAAAGTATCCAAGCATGAGGGTTTAAATTGGAGCAAGTTGCACCGAACCCACCAAAAAAAACTATCCCACCCAAGAGGTGCTAACTGGAGATAGTTCTCATTGGGACCACTGAAAAATCACTTTTCTCTCTCCATCAAGTGCATTTATTGTCAATCTAACCCTGTCACCCAAACACCTCTTTGGCTACAGTTAGTCAGGGTTAGTCATGAGTTAGTCTAACCTCTAGCTAAGTTAGAGTATCAAACAGGAGTAGTATAGGACATGCAAGTTGCTCAAAGCATACAGGCAAATTCGTACGTGAAAGGATTTTTTTTTTCTTTTTGAAAACGGAACGTGAAAGGAATTTTTTTTGGAATGCTCTTGGCATGTCGCTAACATGTGATGAGTTAACCGACCTCAATAGACGACAAAAACGCCAGCCCGCCGCACTTTGATAGAGACAAGGAGGGAGAAGCGATACAGGCTGCTGGATTACTAGAGATAGGTGTCGTACAGAAGCCAAGAAATATGGTGATAGCGTGGGTTAGCCATGTACTAGTATGATGTAACTACACTGGGCTGCCGTGTTTCATACTCTTCCAGTCCACTGTGGAGATGATTGGTTAATTTTATATCACTGAATAATATTAAATATTATGAGTGCAGACACTCCACCATGAGGTTCCTTGCTCCTTCTCGGTCGTCCGGAATCTATGTTCTTCCACTCTATTTTTTTACGTGAGCTTTGTTCATCCTTTTGCCAACACGCGAGACATCTAGCATCAAGGTGCACGTGTTATGCAAGGATCGTTCCATATGAAGAACACGTGGGACTGGAACTGCGAGACAGACATGTACCCAGGAGTGGACGTACGAACCTGAGTAATGTAGCGCAGTAAGTGAAGTAGAACGGCACAAATGGTATGAACATGCGTGGCATATAGGGTGTGTTTGGTTGCGTTCTCGTCTCAGCATAGTTGTTCCCTTTTCATGCATGCTCTCTTCATGCATGCTTCTAGTGTATTTGTGCTAAACTAGTGTGGACTCATGCACCCTCCATACACTCTACCAAACACCCAAAAGTAGGTCGAGAAGGGAACTCTTGGGCGGCATTTGTCTCTTACTACGTACTACCACTAAATGTTGTACGTGCAATGCACTATGATCTTATGGAGTACGTGCCTAAGTACTCTACTACTACTATATTAGTTGAAGGCACATATTAACTTTTATATTTGTTTATGTGTATGCCCCAAGACCTTCCAACTAGACGTGTCTTTCTCTCTAGGTCGCACTTTGTATCGTTCATACCACTAAGTACTACTACGTGGGGTGAGTGTATGCGCGTGTATATGAGCGCCTGTGTCTGTACTGATGCTAAAAAAAGTACTATTATGTGTGGTCTCCGACCCAGAAGTGGAAGAAGTGGAGACGCTCTACCACGTTGTTTTTTTACGCTGGGCTCTGCCATGCTGTTCATGTCCCACTCCTTTCGCTGACATGTGGAACATCCAGCACGTGTCGTGTTTGGCACCCTTCGTCGTAATAGTTGAAACGCTAGCATTCATCAGAAATAAAAAATAATTATAAATCAGCAGTGATACTATTTTTTTGCGAACCAATCAGCAGTGATACTATACCACGTGGTTTCCTTGCTCCTCGATATCGGAAAGAATACTTCCGTACGCCAACATGTGGGACATCGACCATCCTGGTCCACTTGCCATGCACGCAAAACTCCAAGGGAGAGTCGCGTCGCAGTAACAATGACTAATGAGCCATCAAATCACAGGCCCACTTCCCACTTTCAAGTTGCTCAGACGAAGGAACCATCATGACTTCATTGAATTCTGCTTCTTGAAGAAAACTAATGTACCAGCAGTACTGCTAGCTACAGTAGTTACTCCAATAGAGGCCTCCTTTCGTTCATAGGATAGGAACTTTATAAGAATATGAAAATCATAGGAAGTGAGATGACATGCATCTCAATTCCTATAGAGAAAGAGATGCCATTTGATGCATAGGATAGGAATTTTTCCATTTAGTCTAGGCTAATGTACTGGTAATTTGCTCTAAAAACTACATTAGTAACTAGTAGTACTGGTACATGCTCGTACTCAGACACACACACACACACACACTAACTACTAGTACTACTACTTCTCACATGCTGGCCAGATGCCGTCGTTCTCCTTCCCGGCTTTGCCGGCAACACCCCACCGTGCTTGGATCTCCGCCGATCTCTCCGCAGTAGTGCGTGCATCCTTTTCTTTCTTGCGCTGGTGGGCCTCTCTTTTCTTGAGTGCTTTTTGACTTTTCCGCTCCCTCTGTGCGGCTTTGGCCGCCTCTTGCTCTACCGCCCATTCGTCCTTGGCACCTTCAAATTCCTCCCACATAGTTGTGAGGTCGCGAGCGTCGATGAACTCGGCACAGCGGGATGCCATCGCTTCCCTACCATTATGTGTGCGGTCGTGGGCGGCGAGGAACTCGGCGCGACGGGATGCCATCGCTGCCGTACCAGTTAGTGTGCGGCGCGGTGGCATGAACGTCGCTTGGTGAGAGCTCTAGGGTGGAGTGGCCGGACAACCGTATAGTGCATTGGTTTGTCAAGAGCCCAAGGACAGAAGACGAAGCAAATTTGGATTCCCCTTCAATCCTGGTCATTTATTACCGAGTAAAATGCATTGGCGGTCATCGAACTTGTCTTGATAGCTCACTTTGATCATTGTATATGAGATATGGTGATTATATGGTCACTGGCTCAGCGTATAGCTTCGTATTTGTCTGGTTGACCAGTCAAACAGTCCGCATGCACCTCATCAGCTCGTGTTCTTTATCTATCTACGCGAGCCTACTTGTCAATGGAGAAAGAAATACTGTAAAAACCAAAATTATGTGTATGTGGGGAATCAAACCATGGACTCATCGCTGCAACGCACCCTCGTCAGCCAAATGAAAATGAAATAATTCGCATCAGACACTCATGCTCACGCTGTCAAAGCATGCTAATGCATGCACGTCGCCCTCTAAATCAAAGTCCTGCTCATGGCGCAACGCAAACAGTGAGCCCATCACCTGCGTGCCCCAGCGGTGCCTGACATTACTATTTAGACGTTTGATGGAGGCCTACGCGAACGCCGAGCATGTATTCACCTGGCTCAACACCAGCGGTCATACTCGGACCGCCTTGCTCATGTATATCGTCCATCACAATGACAATCTATAAAACAACCTAACCATAGAGGGTACTAATGTAGTATGGTACGGAGTATGTACTATCGTGAGCGACCGATCTTAGTTCCACTGCACACCGAAACCCCTTCCATCGCTACCGCACGCTTCCCGCCTGAAACGGTCACCGTCTCTCCAGAATGTCAATGCCGCATTCACCGGACTTCACTGCAGGTGCAATTGGTGTGTCACTGACATGCAGGCCAGATGCCCATTGGGCCCACATGTCAGTAACCCAACGCATCTGCAGTTAAGTCACTGAAGCAGCGTCCGCATTCACGCCCGACGAACCTACTCCGACACCAGTTGTCCATCCGTCTACCGCGGCTCATTGCCATTCGCCCGCTATATTAACTTGAGCCCCAGCTCCCAGCCATAGCCAATGACCCACACTTATTCTCCTCCGGTCCCTTCCTTCTGTCGGCACCAGTCCAACCATGGCTTCCTGGCGCTCCGAAGCTCTCTTGGACGTACTGTCGTAGGAGCAGACGAGGGACATCGGCGGCTCCGCTCCGAGCGTGCTCCAAAGCTCTCTTCGACGTACTATCGCAGGAGCAAACGAAGGAGATCGCCAGCACCCCCCCGGCCACCCTCCGCCGCCACGACCACGAAGCCGGCGCGCGTGCGCGGGCGCAGCCGGCAGCGAGGAAGAGTAGTACATGGTAGGTCGCCGCCACTCTAGTCCCGGGAAGGCCACCGCTACTCCACTCAGTCGACGCCAAGCTTGGTGGGGTAAACATCGACGGTCGATTAGCCGCTTGACGGCGACATGGAGGCGGAAATATTTAGAACCTTGTGCTTCGCAGGAGGAGGTTATCGAGGCGGATGAGGAGGAGGCAAAGGCAATGGCCGGCTTTCTCGGGTTCATGGCCAGACATGGTGGTCGAGCGCCAGCGATCGTTTAGATTAGGTTTACAGTAGGTTTTAGTATGGTTTGTGCGAAATGTATAATGAATTTCGTCCAGTTTATAGGAAAAGTTTTTGAAATGTAATGAATTTCATCCGGTTAATTTGAAATTTGCTTTGTTTGCATGAATTTCGTCCGGTTCGTTCATATAGTTGTTGAAAGGTCTGCAGGCAGCATCGAATGGCATCCATCAGTGTCCTCGAGCAGATGTCGGTGTAAATTTGTGGGCCAGCGCTGGAGATGCCCTAACTATCATGCTATAATCGCTAACAGTCCTCCATTATTTGGCAGGGAACAGTTATCCCTCGATCAAAATCAGATCCACGGTGTTTCGCACTCCTCCCGCGTAAGAGTGTAAACTCTTGCTTACATAAAAATGGAGCAAGTGGACAGCACTGTAGCACGTCATATCACTCGAACTAGCCCGCCTAATGAGCGGGAAAGCACCGCCCTCGTCATTTTGTTCTGGATTTCTATCGATCGATCGCGCGAAAATGTTACGCTTCGCAAGTTCTAAAGGAAAAGGCGACACACTTACGACTCGTACGCGTCGCACCACCGACAGTCCGGCTCGCACGCCGCTCACCAGAGGGGACACACGTTGTCTTGCAATTTCAGTGACATGTAGGACCATAATTGAATAAACTGTCGATAGCCGAAATCTAATCGCTCGGTGGGCGTCGGCTGAGAAGAGAGAAACAGGGGAGGGAGAAGAGACCGCCCGCCCGCCGCGCATGGACTCCAAGAAATATATGGTGATAATGTGAGGTGGGCCATGCTGGAGTCCGGACCGCTTCCGGAGCCCGCTCTCACCGCCCTAGCCCCTCAAGACGCCAACTTCCCACCGCATGCATGCATAGCAAGTAGTACTCCTTATGTGGAGGAGAGAGAGGCATTGACAAAGTCAAGGAGTGGGCTCTGCAAGAGCCCGTCTCTACACGTGCTCCTAGGTGTAAAAAATATTTCTAAAAAAGGCATAAAAAACAATTGTGTCTTAAAAAAGAAAGGTAAAAAACATTTGAGAGGAAATAGATAGAGAGAAAGTGAGAAAAAGCTGTAACCTGGGCATTACTTGAGGAAGGAGGGGGTGGTGCACATGCCAAGTTCACTGGGCTGCTGTGTTTCACACTCCTCCGTCATAACAGTGGAGACAATAGCTTACATCAAAAATAAACAATGAATACTCATTGCTCATCCTCTATATCGAAAAGAATACTTTCATTCGCCGATATGTGGGATGTCGACCATCCTGGTCCACCTGCCATGCACAAAATTATCCTAGTCTACCCCGGTCGTATCGCAGGCCCAACCTTTCCCACTGTAAGTTGTTCCGATGAAGGAACCATCATGACTTCATTGAATTCCGCTTCTTCAAGAAAACTTACTGTACCCGCAATACTGCTACCACACGTGAAGACTGGACGGCACTGTACCACGTCATATCACTGAAACCCACTAGGCAAACTAGCCCGCCTAGGTCATCTATTTTGGAACGGAGGGAGTACGTCTCTGCACTGCTATGATTTTGTGTTGCACGTTCTCTGTACTTTTGCTACGATTTTCCTACCCTATGAACCAAATGAGACCTGAATGTATCTGCGTGTTGACTATTGTCTGATCGATCGCTAAGCCTACAATTTTAGGAGCTAGGGCTATTGGTCGATCGACGAGGGATAAGTATAAGCGTACCACGAGCTCATCAGCCCCAACGTTTCTCTTTGGTGAGTGTTTTGCAAGTACTATAGCTCGCACAGTAGCTAGCCCACTAACACCAAGAATCATCAAACAAGCCCTGCTGATATGATAAACAGTTCAAACCTACATCTAAGCATGCCATATATTACATCAAAAGCTGGTGAGGATACATCTGTTTCCATAACTCGGAGAGGGTTCGCATGATTCATCGCATGATTCACTATCAAACAAAAGTAGCAAGATCCGCCCACACAATACAGTGTACTAGCCATAAGATGGTTTGATAACACGCATCGTTCTGGTAATTAAACACAGGGCAATGCAAACTACCCTGATGGATTAGCGCGACCAACTATTTCTTGTCATCAATTTCTGGGGCAATGACCACAGCACGGACAGCGGCATGGGAATCGATTTCTGGGGCGATGTCCACAGGACTGACCACGACATCGGAATCGATCTCTGGGCCGATGTCCACAGGATGGACAGCGGCATCAGAATCGATCTCCGGGGCGATGCCAACAGGACGGGCCACGACATCAGAATCATCAAGGACGTCCACCGGCACCTGCAGAACCCTAACATATTAGCAAGCACATTGCAAATAATCAAAAACCACAACTATGGTAATAAGCCATTATTTTTTACCTTGTGCAGCTCACCAGGGGATCTCATCCCTCCGGGGGTCATCTCCTCGTCCTTGATGGGGGCCATCACCTTGCCAGGGGAATACTGCTTCTCAACGGCGACTATCTCCTCAAACTCGGTCTTGAGCCTCACATAGGTGGTAATCAGAGTTCCTGGGGTAGGCACGATGGGGCCCTTGCTGTTCTTCCAACTTTCTTTTAGGAGTTCGTCCGCCAGTGTCCTCAACTCTTTGGCCAGTGCTTGTTTCTTGGAGTTCTTTGTCTCCATGGGTTGGCCCGCCAACATGGTCAACTCGTTGGTCGGTGCTCGCTTCCTGGAGATCGCTGTCTCCAGTGGGTTGTCCGTCGGCAACTCTTTGCCTAGTGCTCCAGGATCCATCAATGAACTGACAAACAAAAAGCAATCGAAAGGAAACCACAATCACAATGAAAACGGGAAAAGAATAGGATGTGAGAATCGGTCGGTGCTTCGCAAAAAGAAGATTCTTGGAATGAAAATATAGCATCATAACTGATTCGCCCACCTTTCCTTCGTCGGTACAGAAGAAAAATGGCAGAAGTGAGTAGCCTGGAGTGAGGTTTTCTTCAAGAAAGGGAAGAAAGGGCTTGAACAAGCGTTCCAGTGAAATGATGGTTGCTTCGTCCAGTCCAACTTGGAGGCCACCTTACCACTGCTGGTAAAGGTGTGGGTTTTGTGATATGACGGGTCATGATGGCCACACCGGGGTGACAGGTGAGTCTCGACTATAGCACCTCGCTGTGATTTGGTGGATGGTACACGGGCCCGGATGCTTTGAAATGTCCCGCATGTAGATAGAGCGGCTAGTCATATAGGAGTGCTCAATATTGTGCACCGCGACCAAGGCGGAGAGGAAAATGAGAGAACTACGTAATTAATGCATGAGTTTAATTAGTAGTTTTGTAAAGTACGAGATACATTCCTCCAATCGCAAAATGCCTTGGTTCATGAGATTTGAGATTTGAGATTTTGTCTCATGCAAGAGCCTGGCTAGTATATGCGTGCTCCAAGGCACCGCACAACGCAAGCGTTCGCAACTGCCACGTTCGGGTTGCACTTGGCTCTTCGCCTCTTCGAGAAGACGAACAATGATGTTACTCCTACTTCTACAGTATCGAATCCATTGCTGCATGTCCGTCCACCTCATGCGGGAGGGATAGCGTGTAGCGAAAGCTTCTACTTACTGCTCCTGCCTTTGCGTCTATGACAGGTGGGCCCAATAGGTGGTTGGCCCCCTTGTCATGCAGCCAAAGGCAGGTGCAGTTAAGGCACTGGAGCTCAGTCCGCGAGGGAGAGGGCGTTGTAGTAATCAAATTTCTCGGTCTTGTACGAGTTGACGTGACACATCAAAGCACTGCACTGGATATAAGTCTTTTTACACATTTCAAATGGACTACTTCGTATGTAGACATATTCTGCTTCGTATGTAGTCACTTGTTGCAATCTCTAAAAAGACTTATATTTGGAAACAGAGGGAGTACAATGCATGCATGCATGCCATGACTTTCCTTTTGATACTTGCATGTGTTGATTTGATGCACCTTGCCAAAGTTTGACTATAAATTTAACTAACCAAATTTTCATGCATGTCACGAAAAATTTCGGGGCTGTTTGGATTGTGACTATGTTTGTCTTACGTTGCCACATTATTTTTCCCACACTTGCCACACTTGACTAACCTGAGTTGCTCAAATTGTTAGACACACTTTGGCTTGCCTAAGGGAATCTTGCCACAATTTTTGTGTCTATGACATGTGGGGTTCACTGCTAATAAAAAAATTCTTGTCTTAGGTGTGGCTAATAAAAAAGACTTATATTTAGGAATGGAGGGAGTAGAAAATATAAATAATAATGCATGTTGGGGCAACCCACGTTTCCGCTAATTTTAGCCGTGGGCTTGTTCACAATTTTTACGAGGGGGTGGTTGTTCATTTAATGGAGGGACTTGTAGTACCAGACTTGAACGATACAAAGTGCGACCTGGCACACCGTAACACCACTTGGAACAAGCGGGTAGATATCTCAAAAAACAATCAACAACTAAAAAACCCGCGACCTGGCATGTAGTAGTACACAATTTTAAACGATTGTTTTGATGGAGTGAAAAAGGAAAACTACCCCACTACGTATATATAGGCCAGAGCCTCCGCGTTTGCTTGCTAGGGTTGCTCTATTCACACACTCTCATCCTCTCCAGATCTAAACAAGATAGGGGTAGTAACACTGTCTTCTCCCTTCAAAGAACACTGGCTTTCTATCCTCACCGCTGGTTACAGATCCGGACATATCCCCCTCCGCCAGTGAAGGGGAGGAGGGGCAGCGTTTAGGCCGTCGTCGATAGAGAGGGAGGAGACACAATGCCGGCCGCACTGTTATCTCTAGCCGAGCGCCGGCACGGGAGGTCCTCCGATCCCTTCATCGTTGCCCGTGGGCGGATCCGACCTCCCGCCGCCCACCTATCCACATCCTGACGACCTTGAGGTATATCTTTGTTCGAAACTGCCTTAGCTCTACTTCCCCAGCTCGCTACGTCGCTGCATGTGCATCCTTTTCTACCTCTCAGCCCCTCTCGATCGGATGGTCCAACGTCACCTATTTTTTCTTCTTCTATTGTTAGAGGTAAAGCTACTTCATGGAGTCGAATATTGTACTCCCTCTGTTCGAAAATACTTGTCATTGAAATGGATGTATCTAGATGTATTTTAGTTCTAGACACATCCATTTTGATGACAAGTAATTCCGGACGGAGGGAGTACTTGGTTCAAACAAGAAATAAAGTGGGGGTGGGGGAATTTAGTATGTACATTGGACTTGGTACAAACAGGAAGGAAAGGGGTTGAAAGTAGTACAGGCTGGTCATCCAACCGGTCTCTTGGTCGAAAAGGGAAATGTAGGGGTAATGCTATACACAGTGGTATGACCAGGACTAGATTTGCTATCCACACATAGGAGTAGGTGGCTAGAGTGAACAAAAATGGGACCAACCCAGATATGTTTCTTGGATGTTTGTTTCTCGGGGCAACGAATTATGAATCACCACTTTATGCCCCTGTTGACATACATGGTGCTGGACTGCTGGTGCACCCACTGTCCCATGCCCTTATACCAAATATTTAGGCTCCGTTCGGAATAAAGGGGCTGAAAACATAGGTCTTGATGAAAATAGAGGAATAGGAAAGGAATGTAGGTATAAAACTATGGAACAGCGAACCGGAGGAAACTCTCAAGAGAATCTGTTCGGATGGACTACGAAATGTACAGATTTGTTTTTTTGAGTAGCATGCTTGGCAGTATGAGATGCTATTTGTTTATTCAGCTGCACAGTGACTACTCTTGTCCTCACCTCATGTACTACACATAGGTTGATTTTTTTATTCCGGCAAACACAGCACAACAACCTGTCTAACGCATGGCAGCGAGCGCCTGCCTCGGGCTTCCACCCAAAAAATGAGCAACGCGTGGATGTTTCTAATCCTATGGAGTCATTACTACCAGACCAGCTTTCCTATGAAACACTATTCACCTTTCCCGTGTTCCGAACGGTTGGAAGGGAAAGAATACCGTAGGAACTATGTTCCTACGAAAATCCTGCACCAAACCTGTGAACCGAACGCAGCCTTAGCTGTTCTTAATCTAATGTCCCTGGTAAAAATGAAGCCATGCCACTGTTATAAGCCATGACAAGTTTAGCCAAATGTTTTTGCCTGTAATTGTTTGAGACTCTGACTGTTTCCTCTGTACCTTTTTGTGCAAACAGGGATATCCAATTCACCTGGTTGTTGTTGTGACCTTTTGGTGCACTGCACAAAACTTTTCTTAAAAGAAGTGACGTTTGTGCTGTTTAACTGGAATGTCAGAATGGAACAGTTGGTTCATTTCGGTGGAACTGGACAAAGGGAGATCTGTGTTCCAATCCTCATCATCCATATTGGCGCCATAACCTTCCTTTAGGTAAGAATGATATTTAATGCATGTGTTCATCTCTATTTTCCGACTGCCATGAGAAAATAATGCTATTTTTTACTAGTACACTTGTACTCCCTCACTGACAAAACCAATTCTGAATTAGAAGGCCAATCATGTACTTGGTTTCACCAACTGGTGAGGAGAAAGAGAAACAGAGCATGAAGAGGAGGAAGAAGAAAAATAAACAGTGCCAAGGCGATCTTGCTGAAGCCAGAGGCCTCAGCCGAGGCCATTCAAGGGCTCCGGCAACGACTACCTTATAGGTGAGACGATCCTCCAGGGAGCCCTTCCACTTCTGTTGTCTCACTTAATTAATTAGGAGTACTTAAGTACCACTAATTTATTACTGCCTAATTTTCCTGTTGGAGTTGAACAAATCTTTAGTAGGACCCTATGTTGAATCATGTACGTGTGTATGTTTGTCTATGGAGGTGAATCATGTGGTGGAGCAGGGAGGGAATATTATTAGTGTCATGACATAATAGTGCTATTGTTTTGCATGTCAATTTATTGCCATTGGTTCAATGAGGCAATGTTTTGCGTATTGTCCATCATGAATTTGATGCCACTGTTTGAGTAATATGCTAATGTCTTCCTATCCTTTCTCACTAAGCTAATGAATGTTTCACCTTGTTCCTACTTGTGCAAACATGGATCATGTTGTGCCAATCATACATTTTAGTGGAACTGCGCAAGACAATACAATGAACTGTATCCCAGCCAGTGCTTTAACTCTGCTGGAAGTTCTTGATAATCTTTTGATATAATCTCAGCAACTGGTAAACAAGAGTGATTTCAACCATACATTTGAAGTGCACAAAAATATATACTATTGTGTGATTCCAGTGAGTGCTTTATCATCTCTTATAGGACTACATGAATAAGCTTTTTTCTCAGGTTGGTACGGGCCTAAGGCCTTCATCCATATTAGTTTGCTGTCATCTCTATTTGTATCGTGCTACTGTCATGAGAAACTCCTTTATCTTTGCACGTTAAAGTTTTGCAACCTATGATAAATGGCAATGCTTTGAGTGTTGAGCTAATTGGCACTGATTAAATAAACTAATACATCTCTTTAAGCAAGACTACTATGTTGCTAACTTTACCCATTAAGATAATGAGGGTGCTTCTATTTGTTAGTGTATGTTTCATCAACTAGTCCCACTATTACAGTAATCTCACTCTCTCAATATATGTGCCAACAGGGATGCTCGATTTTGGTGGAACTGCACAAAAACTTTGGGTGCTTCATTGCCTCGACAGCTTCCGTCCTTTCCTAATCGCTAATCTCCGCTTTCTTTCTTCCTTTGCTGTCAGTCGCTTGGCTTATCTCGGCTTCCAGTCAAAGGAAATAGTAATTGACATGCTACCTCACACATGTTGGTACTGGTCTTTATCCTGATTATTCTGCCTGTCATATGTATTGGTAATTTGGTATTGTGCTACTGTTTGCTGATTTCATGAAGGAGTAATTTGGAGCCTGAACTCGCAAGCAAATCATTACATCGGGTGATTTTAGTAGAACTGCACAAAATGATCAGATGGACAGGTACTTATGCTCCTACTATGTACTCCAAAGTTCACTCAGACAAGCATCGATGTTGACAAGAAGAAGTGCCTATATTCATTCGAGTATCAACTGGCGTCAACCAATTGTCGAACCCCAAGTATTAGGAGAGTGAACGCCAAAAATATTGCTTGGTGCATAGCCCAGAAAAACGCAGTCCAGTCTTTGATCCCAACTTGTGCCTTTTGGTTATCGACACATATGGTTGCGAACTATATGGCATGGAGTCTAAAGATTCTAGACAAGTTGGTTGACGCGTATATGCATCTGGCACTTAATCAGTCTGCACGCCAAGGATGCTCCATTTCAGTTGAACTGCACAAAAAATTTGGGTGGTTCATTTTCTCAACCGCCTCCTTTCTCGTCTGCAATGTAGAATTTTGGTGAGATACAGGACCAAGATGAGCCAGTAAACTAGTTGGATGAAAGTAGTGGCCAAGTTGCTCAAACCTCCCTCGGCACGAGGCCACTATTTGAGTATAAACCTACAAGCAAAGTTCAGATTGTCTGTGCTGCCTCTTATGTACTCAAAAGTTTACTCGTACAAGAACTAATTTTAGCAAGAAGTACCTCCGATTGAACACTATTTACCAGTCTGTACCCTAGGTAATTAAAGTTTGACCATGGATCATATTGGCTGTGATCTCAATCATTTGGATGCATAAACATACTGAACATGTGTATATCTGAATCTTTTTGTGAATTATGTATGAATATTGTTGTGTGATCTATCAATCATTTGGATGCATAGATATGCTGAGCTTGTGTATATATGAATCTTTTGAGTTCTTGATAGTGAATGTTGGCTATGAATATGAACGTGCCCTGTGAACTTGAGTTTGATACGAATGTTTACCTTTTCTGTTGTATTTGTGTGTGAACTTGTTAGTATGCCTACTGTGGTGTATAAAACACAGGTCTCTTATAAAAGTAATGATGTGTCCAATTTATGTTTCCCCTTCTAACCACATTATATATATTTATATTATTACTATTATCGTATATTATATAGAGACTATATAGAGACTTATATATACATTATAAAAACATCCCACGTGTTATTAACTTATAAAAGTAAATGTTTAACGGAAGTTGGCAAGGAAAATCCTGGTTGTTTTTGACTCACAGGCAAGGAAAATCCTGGTGATTGCGAACAAAAGCTTGCGAAGATTTTAAGTAGCAATTTAATAATAACACGCTCATTTTTATTTTGAGCAATAACTCGCTAATTTTTTAATTATATATATATAATGTGCCTCTCTGGTTTATTCTTTGATATTAATTGCTCCTTCTAACATAACATTATATATATAACGAGCCCACCTAATACGTGTATTTCAAGGAAGTGCAAATGGGCTGGGATTTCTTAGAAAATATAAACGGGCCTGATTGACGCGAAATTATTTGTTCACCCAGCCCAGCAAATGGACTGTACATTCTAGAAAACATGAGTTAAATATATGCCACATTTTTGCAGACTGACATGCGGGCCAATAGGTCAAAGCCTACGCAGGGTGTTGTCAACTTGGTCAACAAATGATTGTGTCATCCACAACCATTGGATATAAATCCAATGGCCAGCATGCACCTTCAATCTCTCATCTTCTTCCTCCAGCATCGCCGGGACCGCCTGGTCCGGCCTCTGGCGGCTAGCGGCTCTGCTTAGCACGCATCACTGCGAAGCGCTACCCCACCGCCGGCCAGGCTATCCCTCCACCCCTCGACACCTCCTGTTATTCTCCACAGACTATAGCCCCACGCCGCAACACAACTAGTTATAACCCTTCTCCTCCTCTCAATCTGCGACTCCACTGCCGCGTTTTCCCATCTCCGAGTCGTCCCCGTCCGGGGCCTTGCCGTCGCCCACCGCCTCGCTGCGCTCGGTGCGGCGTGGTCAACAAACGAGAGTCATCGGAAGAGGACTGTACGTGGAGAGCCTGACGGCTAGGACCCACGAGGTCCATGGTCGCACGCAAGGAAAGTTCCTCCTTATTAAGCTGAAAAAAATGTTTCCTCCACCTGACAGCTGGGACCCACTAGCTGTATCTTTGCACGGAAGGAAGTGCCTCCTTATTATGCGGAAAATAATGATTCCTCCAACTGACAGCAGGTACCCACTGGACGGGCCACCGTATTTTGCGAAAAAAATGTTTGCCCCCTGACTGCTGGGACCCACCTGACGGGCCACCGTATTTCGTGAAAAAAATGTTCCCCCCGCTGTCAGCTCGGACCCACTGGAAGTGCCTCCTTATTAAGCAGGAAAAAGGAATACCCCCCTGCTAGCTGGGACCCACCTCGGTGGGAGGCTGACTTGTGGGCCCACTAAGTTGACGGGGACGGAGGGCTTTGTCAATTTAGTCAATATGAACGATTCTAGTTGCAGTGACCGTATGATGTCCATCCAACGGCCATCGTGCTTCAACCCGGCAATTTGACCCATGGGTGACCGCGCCCATGGGCACCCGACCCGAATGGGTAGGGTATGGGTCGGCATATTCACCCATGGGTAAGCCTGATGGGTAACCCGATTAGTCACGGGTAGGGCACGGGTACGAGGTCCTGCCCATGGGTCACCCGATTAGCTGACATGTGGTCCATTTATATCTAAATAGTAGTAGTAGGTCAACCTGGCACCCGGCCCAGTCCAGCCCACCGTCCCTGGCCCAGTCTAGTAAGTCAGCACCTAGGTTTTACGAGGCAGAGAAGCCAACCCTGTCCTCCACTCCTCCTCGCGCAGCCACAAGCCCACAACGCAAAAAACCTAGCCGCCCCACTCCCTCGCTCTCGCCCTCTCCCAGTCCCATCGGCAAGCCACCGTCGCTGCCCACTGTCCAACGCCGTCGCAGGCTGCCGGATCCCCGCGGCCGCCATCCTCCTGGGCCATAGGATCCCCGTTGCCTCCATCCTCGCGGGGACGTAGGATCCCCCCTGCAGGCCGCCTCCATCCTTGCTAGATCTACGGCCAAGCACTACCTCCACCTCCATCCCTCGAGCAGCAGGCTCACCACGCCGGAGCAGCAACGCCGCCACCATCCCTCGAGCAGCAGGCTCACCGCGCCGGAGCAGCAACGCCACCACCATCCTCGTTCTTCCTCCAAGGCAACAGAAGCAGCATAGCCGAGCACTACCTCTGCATTGATCCCGTCCAACCGGAGCAACACCACCGCCATCCTCGTTCTTCCTCCAAGGCTTCACCACACCGGACCAGCACCGAGGCCAGCATCGCGCCGGAGCAGCACCGAGGCCATCATCGCGCCCTCCTTCTGTCTCACCAAGGTTTGCAATAGTAGAACAATTCCCAACCTTTTCTATTCAGTTTACATCAGTATAATAGATGAGAGATGAGTTCAACTAAGTAATTTTGTGTGGTCTTGTATAGATGAGTTCACCAGTGGATAGTTTCTCGGCGCCGGGAGTGGAAAGCTCAGCTGTGCATGGAACTCAACATGACAAGTCATCCACTCCACAAGGTACAGATGGCATCGAGGCTGAGACGACCCAAGGTACTGGTACAGAACCTGGACAACCTAAAAGGAGGAAACTTACATCTGAAGTATGGAATGTGTTTCATAAAGAATTTATTGGTGGGAGATGGCAAGCTCAATGCATGTATTGTAAAAAATGGCTTAGTGCAGCAAGCATAGGTGGCACCACACATTTGAACAACCATTTGAAAACTTGTTGTGCCAATAGTGCTCCTGTAGGCCTAAAGCAACAGAAGTTAAGGTTGGTGGCTGCTAGTGGTGGGAAAGTTGAACTCGATAGCAATGGGTTTTTTGACCAAGATGTAGCTAGGAAAAACCTTGCCTTAATGATCTGTGTTCATGAATATCCTTGATCCAAGATATAAGCTTCATATGTTGCAAGCTGTTTTTGGCTCTCTCTATGGGTTTGAACATGCAACTACAGAAGTGGATAAAATTAGAAAGTTAATGGGTGATTTGTTGCTAGAATATCAAGCATCTGATGGTGGTGTGGGTACCTCGGAGTCACAGGTAGGTGGGAGTGTTTCTACCCAAGGTGGTGCTGCAGTAGATGAAATGGAGAATATATTTAAACAATATATGTCCTCGAAGCCTGTTACGAGTGCTTCTCGTGTGTGGACAGAATTGGACTTATATTTGGAAGAGGAAATTATCCATAGGCCAGAGGGTCTCGACATCATCAATTGGTGGCACTATGCAGGTATCAAGTATCCTACATTTCGAAGAATGGCTCATGATATACTAGCCATTCCTGTAACAACCGTGGCGTCGGAATCTGCCTTCAGTACTAGTGGGAGAATACTAAGTGCACATAGATGTTCACTTGCACCAAACATGACCGAAGCTCTTATGTGTATGCAAGCTTGGTCCCGTGCAGACATGTTAGGTGATAATCTATTTCAATTATGACTCTTCTTTCCATACACAATATTATTTCCTTGCTATATGTTAATATCTAAATCTATGCATCAGGGGATTGCAATTCTACTCTCTTTGCAGACTTTGAAACTGTTCTTAAGGATGACACCGAAATGATGGTAACAGATTCTACTTTTAGCAACTTAGCATGCCTTTTAATCTTAGATTTTAATGCAAATCTTGTTCTTTACTTTGAATGCTTCTATTTTCTTGTGTTTCAGGAGGTTGATGATCAATCCATCCTAACTGAAGCCTGAAACATGATTGTATGATGTTGCTGCTGCTGCTGCTTGGTTGCGACGAGAAGGCCGACGACCCGGCGTGCTACACTACTACCTGCTATTATTTACATTTATCCATGGCTGCTACCTACTGCTAGCTTGTTGGCACACAACTACTCAACCTGAACCTTGTATTTGTGTTGCTGCTGAACATTGTATTTCTGCTGCTATTTGTGCACCTGAACCTTGTATCTCTGCTCCTGAACCTTGTATTTGTGCTTCTGAAGACCTGCACCATGTATTTGTGATGCTATTTGTGCTCCTGAACCTGGTATTTGCCTTCCTGATATTGTGTTTTCTAGCTGTTCTACTATATATTCACATTGATGGTTAGTAACTGAAGCTATTTGTGCATTTTTGCCACTGTGTGAACCAATATTTGTTATATGAAATTTGCCACTACTCTGTTGCACAATGTACAAGAACACTATACAGCAGCCCGATGGGTAACCCATCGGGTCGGGTTACCCATCGAGTTCGGGCATGGGTCTGATCCTTCGCCCATGGGCAGGATCGTGGGCGACTGGGTAGACCCATTTAGTAATCGGGCATGGGTTTGGTAGACCTCGACCCGGGCAAACCCGACCCGACTGCCAGGTTGAATCGTGCTTCTTCAACCTCTGGTCTTCTTGCTCCAGCCGCCCAAAGCAGCGCCGATCGTGCCGCCTGCTCCTGCCTCCCGTGGCCGGCTGTGATGCCGTGGAGGCCTCACCGCCCCCTACTACTCCCGCCACTGGCCAGGCCATCCCTCCACTCACCCACACCCCCTGTTATTGTGCGGCGACGGCAGCCTCACACCGCAGCCGAACGAGTGAACCCTCATACTCCTCTACGCGTGGGCATCCAGTGCCGCGTCTTCCCCGGCTCCGTGTCGTCCCCTTCCTAGGCCTCACCGTCGTCCACCGCCGTGGTGCTCTCGGCGCGGCATGGTCAATGTGGTCAACGACCGAATTCCATTGGAAGAGTACTGTATGTGGAGAGGCTGACAGCTGGGTCCATGGCAGCCGCAAGGAAGTGCCTCCTTATTACGCGGAAAATAATTATTCCTCCACCTGACAGCGGGGACCCACCGGACGGGCCACCAATATTTTGCGAAAAAAACATTTTCCCCTGACTGCTGGGACCCACCGGACAGGCCACCGTATTTCGCGAAAAAAACGTTCCCCCCGCTGTCAGCTCGGACCCACCGGAAGTGCCTCCTTATTATGCAAAAAAATGAATACTCCCCCAGCTAGCTGGGACCCACCTTGGTGGGAGGCTGACTTGTGGGCCTACTAAATTGACGGGGACGAAGGGCTTTGTCAACTTAGTCAATATGAACAATTCTAGCTCCAGTGACTGTACAATGTCCATCCAACGGCCGTAGTGCTTCTTCAACCTCTGGTCTTCTTGCTGCAGCCGCCCAAAGCAGCGCCGGTCGTGCCGCATGCTCCTGCCTCCCGTGGCCGGCTGTGCTGCCATGGAGGCCTCACCGCCCCCTACTATTCCCATCACTGGCCAGGCCCTACGGCGACGGCAGCCTCACATCGCAGCCGAACAAGTGAAACCTCGTACTCCTCTCCGTGCGGGCTTCCACTGCCGCGTCTTCCCCGGCTCCGCGTCGTCCCCTTCCTAGGCCTCGCCATCGTCCACCGCCGTGGTGCTCTCCACTTGGCGTGGTCAACATGGTCAAGGAACGACTTCCATCGGAAGAGTACTGTACGTGGAGAGGCTGACAGCTGGGTCCACGGCCACAGCCCAGTTTTTTTGTGATTTGCCAAGTAAGTCGCTTTGTCAGGCCTGTTGGGCTGCAAATCTTTCAAGACGAGGAGAGCTTTCATTCAGCTGGCCGAGAAAATGGCCCATCAGTAATGAGAAATGGGTTGTACATTTTTAAAACACATCAAACCGGCAATTAGTTTCAAATATCTTTTTTTCATTTCAAGATTTTAAATTACATTAATTTTTATGCGTGGAGAATTTGTTAGATTTTATGTTGATATACATTTATTTTTAAAATCAGTTTGAATCTGAGTCAAAATTTCGGGATTAAAAACAGTTCGGATCGCACCGAAATATGTAAAATTTCGTATAATTTTTTAACCGTGGCCACAATATGGGTTGTAATGCTAACAAAAAGAATATGGACTAAAAAACCTTAAGAATTAGAAAATTTGCTGTAAATTATTAGAAATAATGGCAGATGGGTTGTATGCTGTTTTCCACATATTTGAGGCTTTCCGAAAAAAAGGTTGACACACAAGCAGTGACTATTGGATGTCTATCCAACGGCCGTCGTGGTTGTTCAATCTCTGCTCTTCCTGCTCCAGCCGCTCAAACAAGCGCCGGCGGGACTGCCTGCTTCGTCCTCCCCGCGGCCGGCTGTGCTGCCGCGCAGGCCTCACCGCCCCACCATACTCCCATCGCTGGCCTAGCCATCCCTCTACTCACTCACACCTGCTGTTATTCTTCGGCAACGGCAAACGAACCAGTAAACCCTCGTATAGTCGTACTCCCCTCGGCGTGGGAAACAACTGCCGCGTCTTCCCTGCCACCATGTCGTTCCCTTCCTAGGCCTCGCCGTCTTCCACCGCCCTGGTGCTCTTGGCGCGGCGTGGTCAACGTGGTCAAGGAACGACTTCCATCGGACGTGGACTGTACGTGGAGAGGCTGACAGCTGGGTCCACGGCCACAGCAAGGAAGTGCCTCCTTATTACGCGCAAAATAATTATTCCTCCACCTGACAGTGGGGACCCACCGGATGGGCTACCGTATTTCGCAAAAAAAACATTTCCCCCTGACTGCTGGGACCCACCAGCTACATCTTCGGATGCAAGGAAGTGCGTCCGGGCAAAAAAAATGATTCGCCCTCCTGACTAATGGGACCCACCAGCTGCATCTTCGCAGGCAAGGAAGTGCCTGACAGTCGGGACCCACCTGGTCGAAGCGTACGTAGTGTTGTCATTCTGGTCGCGAACATGTACGTACATACTAGTCGATGTAGAGGTGTGCACATGTCGTAGTAGAGGCGCGCACGTGTCGTAGTAGAGGTGCGCATGTAGCATGTACATGTACGTACAACGGACAGGGTGCAAGAAAGAAAATCTGGCCACGTACGTACGAGCGGGGTCTCGAACGCCTACTCACGCATACATACGGCCAGGGCTCGTGTACATGGCTGGGTCGGAACGGAGAATCAACGTCGTCGTCGTGTTCATGGGGAGCCAACCGGCTGGGTCGGAACGGAATGCGTGGTCATGTTCATCGGGAGGGCTTGGACGGAACTGGCGATGGAAATGAGGCCTGGCATACCGCACAACAAAGGAAACGGCCTTGTGTTCGACCGGCCACATTCAGAACAGGGTCCTGTTGATCGAGAAGGGTGTGGCATACCGCAAAACGGAGGAAACGGACCTCCTACGGTCGAAATGGGGGTCCTATTGATCGGGAGGGGTGTGGCGTACCGCAAAATAGAGGAAACGGACCTCCTACGGCCAAAACGGGGGTCCTGTTGATCGGGAGGGGTGTGGCATACCGCAAAACGGACGAAACGAACCTCCTACGGTTGAAACGGGGGTCCTGTTGATCGGGAGGGGTGTGGCGTACTGCAAAACGGACGAAAAGGACTTGTGTTGGAGCGCTACGGTCGAAACGGAGGTCCTGGTCATCGGGAGGGGTGTGGCGTACCGCAAAACGGGACTCCATGGGATATTGTTCATCTCCATCATCGACCTCCTCCAGCCTCCACGGGCTACCGTCGACCTCCTCCAGCCTCCACGGGCTCCTGTTCATCCATCCTCCACTGCGCGCTACTCCACCGGCTACTGTTCAACCACCCCTCCATGGGCACCCCTCCACCGTCTACTATACATCCAGCCTTCCACACCACGGGGTCCTGTTCAACCACCCCTCAACGGGCACCCCTCCACCGTCTACTGTTCATCCAGCCCTCCACACCACGGGGTCCTGTTCATCCAGAGGCAATGCCACCGCTCACTGTTCATCCACCCCCCCGCAACGCTCACTGTTCATCCAATAGATCGGCTTCAGTTAGCAGCAGTAGCGAAGGAATCGCTCGATCGGGTTCAGTTAACAGCCATCGATCGATCGCTCGGGTTCAGTAACGCGTAGCCTGCAGTGCAATCGCTCGGGTTCAGTTAGAGCCCAACGCCTCGCTCGGGTTCAGTTAGAGCCAACGCCTCGCACACACGCGCGTACATGTACGAGAGAAACGTGCATCGCTCGGCCCCCGACCTCCCACCGTAACTGGGAACTCCCCAAAATTTTCCTCGCCCTCGCTTCTATCACGGTTTTTTCCGTCATGGACGGCCCAAAGAATGTCATGCAGCTACGTCTCCGGCTCGCCCAGGACGATAATCCCAGTTTCTGTCATGATTTTTTGTCATAGAAGTAGGAGCCCACCACATCTATGATGATACCGGGTTTTGTCACAATTATGGTCATAGAAGTGTCATGTGTATGACTGGAAAAAAATTGTTCGACCCAAAATGTCACGAATGTGTCTTTTTTTTGTAGTGAGCACAACTCATGTTTCACGCGTTGGTTCAAGGAGAAGCTTCTGTCGTACCATTTACATGAGGATTCTTCTGCGGAAGAACAACTCATATTCGCCTTGTCACAGGGCGCCGAGCACAACCTGATGACGTATGAGGCGTACGATATCAACGGCTACACATTCTACACCAAGGGAAAGGACATGAAGAGCGATGGTTATCAGAACTCCGGGGTAATGATGGAATCCTACACCGGTAATGACAAGGACAGATACTACGGAAGGATCGAGGAGATCTGGAAGCTGAGCTACGCTGGAGAGAAGGTCCCGATGTTCTGTGTCAGATGGGCCAAGAGCGTCCTAAAAGAAGACCGGTTTTTCACCACCATGGTTATACCCGAAGCCAAATCCAAGACCGCGGGCGCAAACGTCACCATGAAAAATGAGCCATGGGTACTGGCTTCCCAAGTGGACCAATGCTTCTTCATTACCGACCCGTCAAAGCCCAGTCGTGTTGTCGTGAGGAGAGGCAAAAGGAAGATCATCGGAATGGATGGAGTCGCCAATGAGCAAGACTTTGACAAGTACGGCGACCCGAAGATGGAAGATGACGACGACGATGAAGTGCCATACACCACAAGAAGAAGCAGGACCACCCTACCTAAAGGACGTTCGTTTAACAGAAGAACTCCATTTGCGAAAAAGAAGGGCAAGAAGATTGTGAAAAGATAGCTAGCTAAGATCGATTGTATTTAAATTGTAGTCTTCATTTCTCGATTGTATTTCGACATATTGAAATGATATTTCTTCTGTTCTAGTCCTCATGAATATTTATTTATGTTTATTTGATGATATTTTTTGAACTCACGAATATTTTTAAATTTCATGGGCACATTTTGAATTCCTGAATATTTTTTCAAATTTGATGATATTTTTTCATATTCATAAATGTTTTACCAATTCACAAATGAATGCAATTAAAAATCCAAAAAAAACATATTTGATGAGATTTTCAAATAACAAATTTGATGATATTTTTTCATATTCATAAATATTTTCAAATAAAAAATTTAATGATATTTTTCCACATTCATAAATGTTTTCAAATTCCATCATCATTTTCTAAAAAATTATTAGATGCAACTAAAAATCCAAAAAAAAACAGTTAGTAATGGCGCACCAGGGGAGGTTGCGCCATTGCTATGAAGGTATTTATGGCGCACCCGCAGGAGGTGCGCCATTGATATACAAATTTTTATTTTTATTTATTCTTGTATTTTATTTTTCAGTGTTCCTTTTCCTGCTTAAATTTCATGGGCACTTTTTGAATTCCTGAATATTTTTTCAAATTTGATGATATTTTTTCATATTCATAAATGTTTTACCAATTCACAAATGAATGCAAATAAAAATCCAAAAAAAAGTTACTAATGGCGCACCGCTAGGCAGTGCGCCATTGCTATCCAAAAAAAAGTTACTAATGGCGCACCGCTAGGAGGTGCGCCATTGCTAACCCTCCCCCTACTAAAATTCCCAATCCCCAATCTCACATCTCTCTCCCCGACCCACTGCGCGTCGCTGCCCCGACCCACTGCATCGCCGCCCCTACGTGCGCTGCCGCCCCCGCGCCCCCTCCGCCGTAGTCGCCGCCGGAGTCGCCGCTGGAGCACTAGTAGGAGGAGGCCCGCGTCCATTAGGAGAGGAGGCCCGAGCATCGTCTCCCCCAAGCTCGTCGTCTCCGCCCTCCGTCGTCTCCGCTCCGGCCACCACCTCATCATGGTCAGGTAATCTTCATTGCCCTCCTCCCTCTGCCTCTCTTCTCCTCTCTTCCTCCTCTCCTTCCTCCCGGCCATGCCCTCTTCTTCTCTCTTTTGCTAGGTTTAGGTCAAATCCCTCTCGAATTTAGGTCAAATTAGGTTATAATGATGTGGCCAGTTCAGTAACGCGACCATGCTAGATGGTTCTGGGCCCTGTCATAGGTGTTCATGTGTGCACTAGTGGTTAGTAAGTTAGGTTAGTGAGGGAGTACAAAGCTAAAGCTACAGAACGAGTGTGTGCTTCAAGCATTTGTAGATAGATATATGCCTCTGAATTTTACTACTTGACAATGTCAAGAAGCCTCCATACTGTACTGTCATGAACTTCCGAATACCGGCTTCTGAATTAATAGGAGTATTTGTTTAGATGGTAAATTGATTAAATTAAACAATAAGTCTTGAGGTGAATCATGTTTCAAACAGTTTTGAGCCACTAACTGAAAATGTTCAGGTTCTGAAGATGTCCAGGTTTGGACTTGTAGCTGTACTTTGCAATTTAGGACCACTAACCTACAGAAAATGTTGTCATTCAGTTTATTTCAGTTTTGATGGTGGATACATTAGATAGTGGACACATCTTTGACAGTAAACATATTGCTTACTCCAATTTATTTCAATTGTAGATATACTCTTGTTCTTGCTCTTCCTCTTCTCCAATTTGCTTGTCTCTCTCCTGTTCATTTACCATCTCCAACAGGAATGTGCACTGACACAATAGTAAAAGTAAAAAAACCAGTCCAAAAGAAGGGGATGAATGCACAAGAGAATTATTAAATCTAGATGCAATCCTTTGCATAAACCAAATAGCCATGACTGGACATGATCATGATCATGACACTAACTTGTCCTTGAGAATTTCTAGAGTTACAGTCAAATACAGTCAAACAAGAATGCAACAAGCAAATTCATTCTCAAAGACAGAAAAGAGTAGTCATTTTGCTAAACTATTGCAGTTCAATTAACAGCTAGTGCAGCAGGACTATTTAGTGCATACTTAGAACACTAACTTACTGTACCCACAAGTTTAGTGAGTTTTGAACCTAATTAGGTTCAAATGATAGTGCAGCAGGACTTCCCGGATTGGCGATTCAGGGCTGCTAGTGGTTTAGTGTGAATATGCACAGTAATGTTCAGAATCGGCTAAGCGAGTATATAGTTTGCATCATGATTGACATTTGGCAATCATGTATGATGCTACAAGCTTTTATAACAACAACGGTTCATGGAGTAATATGCTTTGGACTGCTGGTGTGCCTCCTGGTCCTGGGATTCAGCCTCCACAAAGCTTATATGCACATTTTCTGTTATTAAAATTTTGTGGCCTTGTAACTTGCTTCCTGGGCTGGTAATTCAGGACTGCTAGTGGTTTTACTTGCGGTGTTCTCAATTCAAGGCTATGATTTCCAATTGTGCACGATGCCATGAGCTTTTAGAACAAAATATAGTGAGTCATGCGGAATCTTATCTGGGCTACTGGTGTCTCCTGGGATTCAGACTTAGAATGACTCCGATATGCACCTTTCCTAGTAAACAAATTAGAATGACTTCTTGTATAGGCCTTTTCTGCGGTGCATGTATGTTTAGTATGTTGTGGCACAATTTTGGAATGGAAGTGCCTGTCACTGTTTTGCACCAAACCTGTCTTGTAGTACTGTTATGCATCACATTTCCAAGCTGAAGCAGATGCCTCTGATGTGTGGTGTTGACTGTTTGTGTTCCAGTGCATGTATTGTATTTGCAGCGTGGACTTGCCAGTTATGGTATGGTTAGACTTGCCTTGTATTAATTGCTTTACCTACATGTTTGCAGGTTTAAGTGAAAAAAGAGGAAGAAAGGAGAATCAGGGTAGGGTTTCGTGGCTAGAAGATATATTGCTGGGTTTTGTCTCCGACCATCGTGTTGTGTTGTGGGGTTGCAGCGGGGCGGGGGTGGGATAATGATTTTACAGGTACCCCGAGAGGCCCTTGAGTTTGCCGGAATGTCGATTAACTTCCGTTCCGGCAAATTCGGGTACTCCATATGTCCTATTTTCAGCAAAGGTCATGCTGAAATTTTCCGTGAATTTTAGCATGACTTTGCTAAAAATAGGACATATGGGGAACTTGCGACTAATGCATGGGCCGGGGTATCTTAGTACTTAATTAAGTAGGATCAACTGTTTTTTGTCCATCACTCGATAAACTACATTTTGTTCTTATGGAATAAATAATAGATGTTTAACTGAAACCATTTACTGTAGGACTTGCAAGCAGCTGCGCTTGCAAGCAGTAGCCCTTCTCTCTTCTTATCATTTCTCTCACCTCAAGCAGTTAAAAACTTTATTTAATTAAAACTACTCCACACAAAATTTAATGAAACTTTTCAAACAAAAATGATCATATATATATATGGAGTAAAGTTTCAGTATAGTTCCAAGCACAGTAAAGTTTCAGTAATGTTATGGAGTACTGAATTTTGCAATTTTGGTTCTCTATAATTTTGCAATATTGCTTGCAGTCAGTATTGCTTTAATCTGTGAAAATTGGAGTAGCATTATTGCTTGCTCTGTAGTGCATTTTTGCTAGGGATCTGATACTCCATAGTGGTGCATTTTTACTGCAACCTAAACTGGAGTAAACTAGAGTAGGACCTGATACATTTAAGCCATTTGCTAGCACTTCTTGACTAAGACAATTCCTAACAATTTCTGTAGATTTCCAAAATTCAGTTTTGTACCGCACACCGAAGCCCAAGAAAGAAAACTGTAATCTAAAACAAATGATCAATTTTCAGCCCTTGGATTAGTTTCGTATTTTTTCACACACTCGGACACCCTTGCTTGCTATGTGTGTGAGAGAGATAGTGAGAGGAGACAAGAAGAAGGGGGTTAGGAAGGGACTTGGACCTTAGCAACAACACACTAACAGGTTCCATCCCAAAACACCTAGGCAATATCACAAACATCTCTCAATTGTTCCTTGACAATAACCAACTTTTTGGTGACATTTCTCGAGAATTAGGTTATTTGGTCAACTTAGAGATCTTGTTCCTTGACAATAACCAAATTTTTGACCAAACTTTTTTCCTATTTAAAGCGAACATTGCCCACAACGATGAGGCCGGCGATTCGGGCAAGCAATTCTGGGAGCTTTCCCAGGAGATGGAGGAAGAACCTCACCTCTATGAGGATGCAGCAGAAGACACCGATCCCGACTACAGAACCCCTAGTGGCATTGGGGATGACCCCACTGATGGTGCCGCCGAGGATGCCACCACTAATGATGGCAGCGCACGCACAGATGGCAGCTAAGCAAAGAGGCAACGGAAGGACTAGCACCCGAACATGCTCGGCACCATCAAGCAGGAATTACCAAAGTGTCCTCCAGCGGGCATCCAACGGCGCCCAAAGAATTAGTCAGTGGGTACTCGGGACAACCCGGGTGCATTCTCCGGAGCACCGTCTCGATCAACACCGAGAACCTAAGGCATCGTGACCGAGGGAATTTGTGCAACCTCCTCTTCACGAAGCTGCACGAACGATACAAGTTCCCCGGTGACATCGCAAACACACGCCTCTCAGGGAATAAAGTGAATAGTGCCGCCCTCACAAAGATGAGCATGGCCCTGGCTACTTGGAGAGTCGCGGTGAGGAGAAGGATTCTAAGAGGTGATAGTTATGAGAAGATCAAGGAGACAAATCCTTCGATCAGCAAAGATGACTACAAGGAGTTCAAGATCAAGTGCGAGAGCAACGCAACCGCGGAATCAAGTCAGTGAGGGAAAGATATGCGGGACTTGAACTTAGGGGTCCAGAAACTCGGTCCCGGCGGTTACAGAGTGGCGGAACCTATATGGGACAAGGAGGACGCGGAGCATGCCGAGCAAGGCCTGCCGCCCCTCTTCGATAAATACCGTGACAAGCATACCAGGAACTATGTCAGGGCCCGGTACAAGGTGGACCCGGTAACAAAGGAGCTTACCACGGATCCGAAGACCAAGGCACTTGAGCTTGTTCTGGTAAGGAATACACCCCCGCGTAATTAGCTCCATATGGTTGCATTCTAATTAATGAAGACAAATTTCTAAATGGTTCACATTCCTTCCGCAGGACACTAAAAGCAGTAGCGTGGGGTCGTCTCAGAGCTCCCCTTGGGACAACACTTTAAATAGGGCGTTGAACGTAGTGAAAAACAAGGATAAGTTCAGTAAGCCATCATCAGCTGGTCGTGTGGCCGGCAAAGGCTTGTCCACAAAATGGTCGGAATACTATAACGCTGGTGGGCGAAAGGAGAGAAAGACCAGCTCGGAAAGCCAGTCACGCGAGGTTCAAGAACTCAAGGCACAAGTGGCGCGGATTTCGGAGATGGTCCAAGAGCAAGTGCGAGACCAACTGGGAGCGACGATCAACGCCATTGTGCCTACCTTGGTTGAGGGGCTGCAGGCATGGATTGCCGGCGGCGAACAGGGGCTGCTACGTCTTGAGCTTGCGTTGGTTTTCCTCGAAGAGGAGAGGGTGATGCAGCAAGTGTAGCGTAAGTATTTCCCTCAGTTTTGAGAACCAAGGTATCAATCCAGTAGGAGGCTCCTCAAAACTCCCACGCACCTACACAAACAAACTGAGAACTCACAACCAACGCAATAAAGGGGTTGTCAATCCCTTCATGACCACTTGCGAAAGTGAGATCTAATAAAGATAGTAAGATAAGATAAATATATTTTTGGTATTTTATAATATAGATGCAAAAAGTAAAGATGCAAATAAAAGTAGATTGAAAGCAAATATGATAAGAGATAGACCCGGGGGCCATAGGTTTCACTAGTGGCTTCTCTCAAGACAGCATAAGTATTACGGTGGGTGAACAAATTACTGTCGAGCAATTGATAGAAAAGCGCATAGTTATGAGATTATCTAGGCATGATCATGTATATAGGCATCACGTCCATAACAAGTAGACCGACTCCTGCCTGCATCTACTACTATTACTCCACACATCGACCGACTCCTGCCTGCATCTAGAGTATTAAGTTCATAAGAACAGAGTAACGCATTAAGCAAGATGACATGATGCAGAGGGATAAACTCATGCAATATTATATAAACCCCATCTTGTTATCCTCGATGGAAACAATACAATACGTGCCTTGCAACCCTTTCTGTCACTGGGTAAGGACACCACAAGATTGAACCCAAAGCTAAGCACTTCTCCCATGGCAAGAAAGATCAATCTAGTAGGCCAAACCAAACTGATAATTCGAAGAGACTTGCAAAGATAACTCAATCATACATAAAAGAATTCAGAGAAGATTCAAATATTATTCATAGATAAACTTGATCATAAACCCACAATTCCTCGGATCTCGACAAACACACTGCAAAAAGAGTTTACATCGAATAGATCTCCACAAGAGAGGGGGAGAACATTGTATTGAGATCCAAAAAGAGAGAATAAGCCATATAGCTAATATCTATGGACCCATAGGTCTGTGGTAAACTACTCACAACTCATCGGAGGGCAAGGATGTTGATGTAGAGGCCCTCCGTGGTCGATTCCCCCTCCGGCAGAGTGCCGGCGAAGGCTCCAAGATGGGTCTCGTGGATACAGAAGGTTACGGCGGTGGAAATTGTGTTTCGTGGTGCCCCTGGATGTTTTCGGGGTACGTAGGTATATATAGGAGGAAGAAGTACGTCGGTGGCCGCCCGAGGGGCCCATGAGACAGGGGGCGCGCCCTACAGGGGGGCGGCCTCCTATCTCGTGGCTTCCTCAGAAGCTTCTTGACTTGAACTCCAAGCTCTCCGGATCACGTTCGTTCCAAAAATCACTCTCCCGAAGGTTTCATTCCGTTTGGATTCCATTTGATATTCCTTTTCTTCGAAATACTGAAATAGGCAAAAAAAACAGCAGTATGGGCTGGGCCTCCGGTTAGTAGGTTAGTCCCAAAAATGATCTAAATGTGTAAAATAAAGCCCATAAACATCCAAAAGGGGTAATATAATAGCATGGAACAATCAAAAATTATAGATACGTTGGAGACGTATCAAGCATCCCCAAGCTTAATTCCTGCTCATCCTCGAGTAGGTAAATGATAAAAAGAGAATTTTTGATGTGGAATGCTACCTAGCATAATTCATAATGTAATTTTCTTTATTGTGGCATGAATGTTCAGATCCAAATGAATACAAAATAAAAGTTCATATTGACATAAGAAATAGTAATACTTCAAGCATACTAATCAAAGTAATCATGTCTTCTCAAAATAACATGGCTAAAGAAAGTTATCCCTACAAAATCATATAGTCTGGCTGTTGCTCTATCTTCATCACACAAAGTATTTAATCATGCACAACCCCGATGACAAGCCAAGCAATTGTTTCATACTTTAATAATCTCAAACTTTTTCAACTTTCACGCAATAAATGAGCGCGAGCCATGGACATAGCACAATATGTGGAATAGAATGGTGGTTGTGGAGAAGACAAAAAAGGAGAAGATAGTCTCACATCAATTAGGCATATCAACGGGCTATGGAGATGCCCATTAATAGATATCAATGTGAGTGAGTAGGGATTGCCTTGCAACGGATGCACTAGAGCTACAAATATATGAAAGCTCAACAAAAGAAACTAAGTGAGGTGCATCCAACTTGCTTGCTCACGAAGACCTAGGGCACTTTTGAGGAAGCCCATCATTGGAATATACAAGCCAAGTTCTATAATGAAAAATTCCCACTAGTATATGAAAGTAACAACAATGAGACTCTCTAACATGAAGATCATGGTGCTATTTTGAAGCACAAGTGTGGAAAAAGAGATAGTAGCATTGTCCCTTCTCTCTTTTTCTCTCATTTTATTTTTTTCTTTCCTTTTTCTTCTTTTTTTCTTTTTTTTTCTTTGGCCTTCTCTTTTTTTGGCCTTTCTCCTTTTTTTTACTTTTTTTCTTTTCTTTGTAAAGTCCGAAGTCTCATCCCGACTTGTGGGGGAATCATAGTCTTCATCATCCTTTCCTCACTAGGACAATGCTCTAATAATGAAGATCATCACACTTTTATGGATTTACAACTCAAAGCTAGAACAAGATATGACTCTATATGAATGCCTCCGGCGGTGTACCATGATATGCAATGAATCAAGAGCGACATGAATGAAAATTATGAAGGTGGCCTTGCCACAAATACAATGTCAACTACATGATCATGCAAAAAGCAATATGACAAAAGTAATGCGTGTCATATGAACGGAATGGTGGAAAGTTGCATGGCAATATATCTTGGAATGGCTATGGAAATGCCATAATAGGTAGGTATGGTGGCTGTTTTGAGGAAGGTAAATGGTGGGTATATGGTACCGGCGAAAGTTGCACGGTACAAGAGAGGCTAGCAATGGTGGAAGGGTGAAAGGGTGCGTATAATCCATGGACTCAACATTAATCAAAAGAACTCATGCACTTATTGCAAAAATTTAGAAGTCATCAAAAACCAAAGCACTACCCGCATGCTCCTAGGGGGATAGATTGGTAGGAAAAGACCATCGCTCGTCCTCGACCGCCACTCATAAGGAAGACAAACAATAAATAAAATTGTGCTCCAACTTCATCACAAAGCGGTTCACCATACGTGCATGCTACGGGAATCACAAATTTCAACACAAGCATTCTTTAAATTCATAATCACCCAACTAGCATGACTTTAATATCACTACCTCCATATCTCAAAACAATTATCAAGCATCAAGTTGATCATAGCATCCAATTCACTTTCTATGATAGTTTTTATTATACCCAACTTGGATGCTCATCATTCTAGGACCAACTTTATGATCATAGCAAATACCATGCTGTTCTAAAAGACTCTCAAAATAATATAAGTGAAGCATGAGAGACTAGCAATTTCTTCAAAATTAATACACCACTGTGCTCTAAAAGATATAAGTGAAGCACTAGAGCAAAAACTATCAAGCTCAAAAGATATAAGTGAAGCACATAGAGTATTCTAGCAAATTCTAATAAAATAGGCTTCTCCCAAAAGGTGTGTACAGCAAGGATGATTGTGGTAAACTAAAAAGCAAAGACTAATATACACGACACTCCAAGCAAAACACATATCATGTGGCAAATAAAAATATAGCTCCAAGTAAAGTTACCAATGAATGAAGACGAAAGAGGGGATGCCTTCCCGGGGCATCCCCAAGCTTAGGATTTTGGCTATTCTTGAACATCTTGGGGTGCCTTGGGCATCCCCAAGCTTAGGCTCTTGCCACTCCTTATTCCATAGTCCATAAAAGCTTTACCCAAAACTTGAAAACTTCACAACACAAAACTCAACATGAAATCTTATAAGCTCCATTAGTGAAAGAAAACAAAACCACCACATAAGGTACTGCAATGAACTCATTCTTTATTTTTTTTGGTGTTAAACCTACTGTATTCCAACTTCTTTATGGTTCATAAACTAATTTACTAGCCATAGATGCATTGAAATAAGCAAACAACACACGAAAAACAGAATCTTTCAAAAACAGAACAGTCTGTAGCAATCTGTAACTAACGCAAATTTCTGGAACTCTAAAAATCCTACCAAAATAGGAAGTCCTGGAAAATTTGTGTATTGAACAGCAGCAAAAAGAATCAACACAAAAGCACGTTCCTGTGATTTAACAAAATTATATTCGTGAGCGCAAAGTTTCTATTTTTCAGCAGAATCAAATCAACTATCATCGTAGGTTATCCTATAGGTTCTACTTGGCACAAACACTAAATAAAAGACAAAAACACATCTAAACAGAAGGTAGATGTAAGATTTATTACTAAACAGGAGCAAAAACAAAAAACATAAGGAAAATTGGGTTGCCTCCCAACTAGCGCTATTGTTTAACGCCCCTAGCTAGGCATAAAAGCAAGGATAGATCTAACGAGTGCCATCTTTGGCACTAAATTCATAAGTAGCACGCATGATAGATTCATAAGGTAATTTGACTTTCTTTCTTGGAAAGTGCTCCATGCCTTTCTTTAAGGGAAATTATAATCTAATGTTCCCTTCCTTCATATCAATAATCGCACCAATCGTTCTAAGGAAAGGTCTACCAAGAATAATAGGGCAAGAAAGATTGCAATCTATATCAAGAACGATAAAATCTACGGGCACCAAATTTCTATTTGCAACAATAAGAACATCATTTATCCTTCCCATAGGCTATTTAATGGTGGAATCCGCAAGGTGCAAATTTAAAGAGCAATCATCAAGATCATGGAAACCTAGAATATCACATAAAGTTTTCGGAATCGTGGAAACACTAGCACCCAAATCACACAAAGAAAAACACTCATAATCTTTAATTCTAATCTTTATAGTAGGTTCCCACTCATCATTAAGTTTTCTAGGTATAGAAACTTCCAAATTAAGTTTTTCATCATAAGATTGCATCAAGGCATCAACAATATGTTTGGTAAAAGCTTTGTTTTGACTATAAGCATGAGGAGAATTAACAACGGATTGCAACAAGGAAATACAACCTTTTAAATAGCAATTATCATAATCAAATTCCTTGAAATCCGAGATAGAAGGTTCAATATTATTGGAAGTTGAGGATTCTCCAATCTCACTTTTACCAAATTTAGCATCATGATCTAAAGACCCCGAATTTTTGGGATGCCTTCTAGGCAAAGTTGATTCATCATCAGTCCCATAATCATCAAAATTCATATTGCAAAACATAGATCTAATCGGAGACGCATCAATAACTTTAAGATCCCCATCATTATTTTCATGTAATTTTTCTGGTTTAGCGGCCATCTTATTGACTAAGGTGGCTTGCTTGTCAGAAATTTTGGCTATAGCATTTTCAAGCCAGGTAATTTGAGCGTTAACACCATATAATTCTTTATTCATATCATCAAGCTCTTTGTTCATAAACCCCAAAAAACTTTTTTGTTCCTTAAGCTCTTTTTTAAAGAAATTATTATGCTCAAATTGCAAATTCATAAAGCTTCTAATATTTGGTTCAATCTCATCCATCCTTCTGAGAAGGTGGTCAGGACCCTTAGGCGCAGCCATAAGGTCAAACAAGCAAACAAGCACACAAAAGAAGGCAAGCAAAAAAGAGAGGAGGAGATTGGGAAAGAGAGGGCGAAAAAACGGCAAGGGTGAAGTGGAGGAGAGGAAAACGAGAGGCATATGGCAAATGATGTAAATGCGAGGGAGATCGGTTTGTGATTGGTACTTGGTATGTCTTGACTTGAGCGAAGACCTCCCCGGCAACGGCGCCAGAAATCCTTCTTGCTACGTCTTGAGCTTGCGTTGGTTTTCCTCGAAGAGGAGAGGGTGATGCAGCAAGTGTAGCGTAAGTATTTCCCTCAGTTTTGAGAACCAAGGTATCAATCCAGTAGGAGGCTCCTCAAAAGTCCGACGCACCTACACAAACAAACTGAGAACTCGCAACCAACGCAATAAAGGGGTTGCCAATCCCTTCACGGCCACTTGCGAAAGTGAGATCTAATAAAGATAAGATAAATATATTTTTGGTATTTTATAATATAGATGCAAAAAGTAAAGATGCAAATAAAAGTAGATTGAAAGCAAATATGATATGAGATAGAACCGGGGGCCATAGGTTTCACTAGTGGCTTCTCTCAAGATAGCATAAGTATTACGGTGGGTGAACAAATTACTGTCGAGCAATTGATAGAAAAGCGCATAGTTACGAGATTATCTAGGCATGATCATGTATATAGGCATCATGTCCATAACAAGTAGACCGACTCCTGCCCGCATCTACTACTATTACTCCACACATCGACCGACTCCTGCTTGCATCTAGAGTATTAAGTTCATAAGAACAGAGTAACACATTAAGCAAGATGACATGATGTAGAGGGATAAACTCATGCAATATGATATAAACCCCATCTTGTTATCCTCGATGGCAACAATACAATACGTGCCTTGCAACCCTTTCTGTCACTGGGTAAGGACACCGCAAGATTGAACCCAAAGCTAAGCACTTCTCCCATGGCAAGGAAGATCAATCTAGTAGGCCAAACCAAACTGATAATTCGAAGAGACTTGCAAAGATAACTCAATCATACATAAAAGAATTCAGAGAAGATTCAAATATTATTCATAGATAAACTTGATCATAAACCCACAATTCATCGGATCTCGACAAACACACCGCAAAAAGAGTTTACATCGAATAGATCTCCACAAGAGAGGGGGAGAACATTGTATTGAGATCGAAAAAGAGAGAAGAAGTCATCTAACTAATAACTATGGACCCGTAGGTCTGTGGTAAACTACTCACAACTCATCAGAGGGGCAAGGATGTTGATGTAGAGGCGCTCCATGGTCGATTCCCCCTCCGGCAGAGTGCCGGCGAAGGCTCCAAGATGGGATCTCGCGGATATTAGAAGGTTACGGTGGTGGAAATTGTGTTTCGTGGTGCCCCTGGATGTTTTCGGGGTACATAGGTATATATAGGAGGAAGAAGTACGTCGGTGGCCGCCCGAGGGGCCCACGAGATAGGGGGGCGCGCCCTACAGAGGGGGGGCGGCCTCCTATCTTGTGGCTTCCTCGGAAGCTTCTTGACTTGAACTCCAAGCTCTCCGGACCACGTTCGTTCCAAAAATCACGCTCTAGAAGGTTTCATTCCATTTGGACTCCATTTGATATTCCTTTTCTTTGAAATACTGAAATAGGCAAAAAAAAACAGCAATATGGGCTGGGCCTCCGGTTAGTAGTTTAGTCCCAAAAATGATATAAATGTGTAAAATAAAGCCCATAAACATCCAAAAGGGGTAATATAATAGCATGGAACAATCAAAAATTATAGATACGTTGGAGACGTATCAGGGGCCGCCCCCGGTTCCTAGCTTCACGGCCAACAACTCGCACAACGCGCAAGTGGCGCCATTGGTGTCTCCGGTGGAGGCGGTATTGGTGTCTCCGGCGCCGGCGCGGGCATTGGAGCTTATGCACCCAGGTGTGCGCAGAATACGCTGGCCGGTACCTCGGCAGCAAGCGGCCCCTCCGTCACTTGCACGCTCGCCATTGGCGGTGCCTCGACATTAGCCGAGCTCGACGCCATCACGGTAACTAAGCCTCTCGACCGATGACCTCATCTCCTTGCCTTTGACTGGGCATCCCTGATGCCCTACATATTTTTGCAGGGCGCCGCCGACGTTCCATGCACTCTCCTGCACTTCGTGGGCAGCGAGTTGATCGATGTCGCAAAGGGCAGAATCGTTCAACCGAGCAACCCCGTGTTCCACGGTAATCCGATGCCAGCCACCGTGTATACGGTTCAACTGGTTTGGGTGCTGCCAGGCTGCGACGACTTGTTACCTCCGTTTCGACCCGCTGGGGCCGACGAAGATGATGTGATGACCCTCAGCGCGTACTTAAGGTGGCCCCTGCTTTGGCCGAAGAGCCAGATTCATTTGGGGGCAGGGGACACCACCCCACAGACAACACCGCCAGTCGTGCCGGTGCCAAGCCATGGCAAGACTGCCGCAACGCTACCGGACATGCTGGACATGCATATGGCACAGGATCCGGACGACGACGATGACGGTACATTTACCAACATCGATAAGTACTTCAATGAACATGGGTACAGTGACGAATTCTTGGGGCCTCCTTCTCAAGAACCCAACCTTGCAAAAGACGACCACAATCTAGCTGGTACCACGGAGAAACCCAATTGCAATAGGCGTCATCTGGCGTTCAGTTCCCAGGAGACGCCTCCAGCTGCCGCCTTCATCGAGCCTCAGATAGCCGAGGTGCGAAATATTATCAGCCCCGACACACTCAAGAAGGCGGTCTCTGAGCAGAACTCGATCCCATTACAACAGCAGAAGAAGAAGGGACAAAAAAGAAAGAATAACAAGGGTGCGAGCCAGCCGGCACCGAGTATGATCCGTGCTCAGGATGGGCCATCTTCACCTAAGGATATCTCGAGGAGGGTGCATGTGGCGGGTAGGCCGATGCTACCGACTAATCTGCTCAATGTTGCAACCGGTGCTATGCGGAGTCTGCATGATAGTGTTCTTTCTTTGGAGAAGCGGCGTCTCTCCGAGAATGATGTGGCATACCCGATTTTCGTGGCCGAGGTGACAGAGGGCAAGGCTTTGTCGATAGCACCATCGGGGGTATGATCGTCCGGTGGTTTGATGACATCTTCGCTATGTTTAACCTTCATCTGCTGCACTACACCTTCATTCGGCTATTTTCACTGAGTATGGAGATGCGGATCATTAGAGACAAGACCCTGGACATCGTGATAGTCGACCCCTTCTACATGCGTGCCAAGATCTTGGGCAGCGCTGAGGATCGGCAAGTCGCGAGTTCATAACTCGAAGGCGTCATTCTGGCAAACCCAGATAAGGATAACTTCCTCGTGCCTTACTTTCCCGAGTAAGTCATCCCCTCACCGCCCCGTAACGTATGATTTATTAGATTTCGATCGTTCTTTTTTTTCTAACATTCTGTGTTTTGTCAAGTGACACACATTGCACACTCATCCTCTTAAGCCTGAAATATTCCATGGCCACGTATTTCGACTCGGACCGTCAGTCGAAGAAAGACTACACAAATATCAAGAAAGTTCTTAACGAAGCTCTCCCCGGCTATGCCAGATCTGGAGGCACCTTCAGCAGGCCAATTCATAGGTACGGCAAGCACGTGTTCACCCACAATACAATGTTCCCCCGCGTCAAGCAGCCGCCTGGCGGTCAGAAGGATGCCTACTACGCCCTCCATCACATGCGGGCGATCGTACGGGACCATAATCACCTTCTGCTACCAAATAATCTCAAAGATTGGGCCGCACGCTTGTCGGCAATCCAGGACGCGGACATCAGACAAGAACTCTTTCGCATCCAGTCGGAGTTTGCGGAAATCATCCATCAAGATGTCCTTCGTACCTCGGGGAAATTCTACCTTAGATATCAACCGTCCAACAGTGAGATAGAAACAACGCTACAAATGCAGGCTGACAACGACCGCGATTTCATGACCATCACGATAGACGGCGACTCCATCCACGCTCCGGTCCCTGAGTTGAGTCGAAAGTAATGATGCTATGTAGTTCTGAAGTATCGATTAGCTCATGTTGTAATTAAACTTTAATGAACTTGTATGTCTCTTTAGTTTGGACAGTCATTCAACTTATATGTAATCGATGCTATTTATTAGTAGGACCGTGAATCGTGCTATTAATGTGTTGCTTTTCTCTTCCAATCCTTTTGTTGCATACTTATATATTGCTTATGTATTGTCTGTGAATTGCTACTAATGTTTTGTTTGTCTAGTGCATAGAGATGCCGTCGTATGTCGTGCACAAGGGTAAGGTTCCCAGAGTCTACGACGACTGGGAGGAGTGTTGGAGATAGGTTCACCATTTCAGCGGTAACAGTTACAAAGGGTACACCACTATGGCGGAGGCAGAAGCTAGATACGCATACTATCTAGCGGGAGAGAGGAGGGAGCGTTGGAGGAACCGGATAAAGACCAGTTTCATCGTGATGATGCTCATCGTGATGACCGCAGCTCTCTTCTATGTGATGGTAGTTTAGATGATCGATATCGACTTGTAATGTGAAGACAAACTCGCTACTCGCGGTCTCTAGACTTGTAATGTTCTAACTTTGTTCGATATTTTGAATTCGGAGACTAATATGATGAATTGTATTCGGAGACTAATCTTCTATTGTATTCGATAAATATGCTATTTATATGTTGTGCTGTCTATATTCTGTGCAGTAATATATTTTGTAACCTATGCAAATATCAAAAAAGAAAACAAAATCCTAATATTCATACTAGTGGCGCATCATACTGCACTTTAGTGGCGCACTACAGTAAACACACTAGTGGCGCATTAACTAGATGTGCACCATTAGTAACCCAGAGCACAAGGTAAATATGCCCCCTAGGAGGCATAGTAATGGCACACCGTTTGACATACTAATGGCGCACTTCCAGGTGCGCCACTATTGTCTGGTATACTAATGGCGCACCAGGGATGCGCCATTAGTACTAGTTACTAGTGGTGTGATGATAGTGGCGCACCTGTAATGCGCCATTAATGGCCAAAATAGGTGCGCCACTAATTAGCCTTTTCCTAGTAGTGCCAGCTCCGTTGGGCCTGGCATATTCAACTGGAGGCGGGTTTACAGCCTCGGCAACCACTCCATGTTCCTCGGGCTCAATTATCCGATCATCCAACCAATCATCGATCATATCACCGGCGATGATTACCGTGCTATGCAACCTCCATTCGCCAAGGGGGACTGTGTTTACACATCATACCATGGTTTTCATGAATCACCATATCCAGAGATTCTTCGACACAGCTTGTTGCCAGATAATCTTCAGTGTGTGAAAGGCATCAAGCTTCCATGCGATGGATGGCTTTTGCAAATCCGACATGCGGCGATGTGGTTCATGCCAACAGCAAATATGCACAACTTGATTCGTACTGATATCTAGACTGAGCCATGTATTCTGCTGCTATAGCACGACCCTCTTTTGTTGGATATCATGTACTATTGTTAGTTTGAAGCACTCCTCTGGTTTGAAGGATAGATACCTTTCTGGGATCAAGTGCATCCTAACTCACCTGCGCAGGATGTACTGATAATGATGATGGAGATGTTGTGCAGTATATATATATATATATATATATATATATATATATATATATATAATATCAATTAGGCTTCAGGTGTGTACTTGTTAGTTAAACCTATGGTTAAAATGTGACACCAAATGCGACTCGTAAGTAGTACAGTAGCAGTACTAGTATACGTTGGTCAAATTATTCATCATGTCCACACATTGAATTGACGTGACAAAACGCTGTGCGTGAGGTGACACAAGAATCCCGGCGGCGTGTTCGGGTATTCTGGACTTCATATTTGGAGTACCACTTATCTGTCAAAATCTTTCATCATTCATTTAAACCAGTCGATTGATCATACATTGAGTACCATATAACTGGAAATAACCGATGCAAGTCAAAGAAGGATTGGCCGGTGCTGCCGGCTGGCGTCAACTTCGATCCCACGGATCAGGAGCTGATCAAGCACCTTGAGGCCAAAGTGAGTGCTGACAGCGCGAGATCTCACCCTCTCATCGATTTGTTCATACCAACCATCGACAACGAGCACGGCATATGCTACACCCATCCTGAGAAACTTCCAAGTAAGACACCGATCGGCCGTCTACTTGCACAAACATATTCCTTTGTTTATAGCTCTACTTTTCTTTTTAGACGCAGGCCTGGTGAAGCAATTACAATTTGACAGTTAATAAAAAGTGAAACAAGTGACTGCAACATGTCAAAGATGTTATGAAAATGCCAACTATGTACACTAAAACCTGTATTCGACAATACTACAGGTATCACACTGAGTGGCCTAAGCAAGCATTTCTTCCAGCGCAATTCCAGGGCGTTCAAAAGGGGCACGTGGACGCGTCGCAAGATACAGTCGGAGTGCGGCATGCACGCGATGTGGCACAACACCGTCAATACCTTGCCAGTGATGGTCAACGGCCGGCAGACGGGCAGCAAAAAGGTTCTGGTGCTGCACACCAACAAGAACTTCAACCAGCAGAGGACCAACTGGGTGATGCACTAGTACCACCTCGGGGAACTGGAGCAAGAGAAGGAGCGGGAGCTGGTTCTCTTCAAGATTTTCTACCAGAAGAACACTAGGGCCAGGTGTAAAAAGATTATAAGTTAGTTTGGTATTGGTACTTGTACTACCTTGTCATCCGCAAGTTGGTATTGCTGTTAATGATCTTTTGGTATGAACTTGGCATTTGCTTCCAACCATCATACCAGGGTCGACGTGGATATAAAGCTGAATCATTTGTTTCGAAACGAATTTTCAGGCACCTGATTTTCATTTGATGGGTAGCATAAGCACCTGCCGTTCGAATTCCCAGTTCTCCAAATTTTTTGAAACAAGTGCATGCACTTATTATCACGATGAAAAAACAATATCCCTGCTGCATCCCAGTTATCAGTCTATACTTGCAAAATTCTCTCGTTTATTGAGCATGTATATTGTTTTTTCAGGTCGAGCAAGTTTCAACTGGGTTGTAGACTGCCCAGGCTTGGTTTTGTTTTTAACAGGCCCAACCCATGATGACAACGGGGCACAAAGATCCAGCAGGTATCTACTGGCCTCTGGCCCGCTAGCGTTAGTTATATTTTGTCTTACAACATCCGCAGGTAGTTTTTTTACTGAATCAAACACACAACCCAGTTCTATTTTGCTCTTGAAACGCATGTCCTACATCCGTTTTCTAATCTCTACCTATAGTTTTACTAGTTCATATACATGTATGATTATATTGAAAATACATAAAATTCCCTTTTTATATTTACATCCTTATTTTTGTTGTTGTTTTCCCTCCAAGCGCTGATTTTTTACCACTGGTTTTCCCTTAAACCAACTCAATTGTCCCATGTCTTATTTGCTTACAAAAACAAAACGTTTTTTTGGCAAATCAATAAGTTCTTAAAAAAATGTTTATCATTTCGGGATTACAAAAGTTTGGACTCCACCAAAATATGCAAAATAAGGTTGAACTTTTTGACCATGGTCCTCGGCAGAAAATGGGCTGTAATAAATTAGTTAAGAATTAGCAAATGGGTTGCAAATTATTAAAAACTAGCAAATGGGCTCTATGTTGTCTGCCACGGATTTGGAGGCTGACTTATGGGCCTACTAAGTTCATGCGTACACAAGGTTTCTCAAAAAAGAAACTTAGTCAACAATCGACTCTACCGGCGTTAGACCGTTAGATGTCAATCTAACGGCAATCGTGCTTCTTCAGTCTCTGATATTCCTGTCCCAGCAGCCCAATCCAGCGCCGTCGGAACCGCCTGCTCCCGCCTCCCGTGGCCAGCTGTGCTGCCGGGCAGGCGTCACGGCCCCATCATATACTCGCATTCCTGGCATGTACATCCCTCTACTCACCCACACCTCTTGTTATTTTCTGGCGACGGCAGCCAAACCAGTCAACCCTCGTACTCTCCACCGCGTGGGCAGCCACTGACGTGTCTTCCCCGGCTCCATGTCGTTCCCTTGGTAGGCCTCGCCGTCGTCCACCGCCCTGATCCTCTCGGCACGTCATGGTCAACATGGTCAACGAACGACATCCATCGGAAGTAGGCTATACGTGGAGAGGCTGACAGCTGGGTCCACGACCGCACGCAAGGAGATGCCTCCTTATTATGCGCAAAATAATGATTCCTCCACCTGACATCTGGGACCCACCGGAAGGGCCTCTGTATTTCGCAAAAAAACGTGCCCTCCGCTGACAGGTCGGACCCACCAGCTATCTTCGCACGCGCGGAAGTGCCTCCTTATTACGCACAAAAAAATGAATACTCCCCCTGCCAGCTGGAACCCAACATAGTGGGAGGCTGACTTGTGGGCCTACCAGGTTGACCGGGACGGAGGGCTTTGTCAACTTAGTCAATATGAATGATTCTAGCTCCAGTTACCGTACGATGTTCATCCAACGGCCGTAGTGCTTCTTCAACCTCTGGTCTTCTTGCTCTAGCCGCCCAAACCAGCACCGGTCGTGCCGCGTGCTCCGGCCTCCCGTGGTCGGTTGTGATGCCGCGGAGGCCTCACCTCCCCCTACTACTCCCACCGCTGGCCAGGGCATCCCTCTACTCACCCACACCCCCTATTATTCTGCGGCGACGGCAGCCCCACACCGCAGCCGAACCAGTGAACCCTCGTACTCCTCTCCGTGTGGGCATCCACTGTCGCGTCTTCCCCGTCTCCGCGTCGTCCCCTTCCTAGGCCTCGTCGTCGTCCACCGCCTTGGTGCTCTCGGCGCGGCGTTGTCAATGTGGTCAACGACTGACTTCCATCGGAAGAGTACTATACGTGGAGAGGCTGACAGCTGGGTCCACGACCGCAGCTGGGTCCACGGCCACAACCCAGTTTTTTTTGTGATTTACCAAGTAAGTCGCTGTGTCAGGCCTGTTGGGCTGCAAATCTTTCAAGACGAGGAGAGCTTCATTCGGCTGACCGAGAAAATGGCCTATCGGTAATGAGAAATGGGTTGTACATTTTTAAAACACATCAAACCGACAATTAGTTTCAAATTTATTTTTTTCATTTTGAGATTTTAAATTGCATCGATTTTTATGCGTGGACAATTTGTTGGATTTTATAATTATATACATTTATTTTTAAAATCAGTTTGAATGTGACTCGAAATTTCGGGATTAAAAACAGTTCAGACCGCACAGAAATATGCAAAAATTCATAAAAAAAAATATAACCGTGGTCATAATATGGGCTGTAATGCTAATGAAAAGAATATGAGCTCCAAAAAAACCTTAAGAATTAGCAAATGGGTTGTAAATTATTAGAAATAATAGCAGATGGGTTGTATGCTGTTTTCCACATATTTGAGGCTTTCCTAAAAAAGGTTGACGCACAAGCAGTGACTGTTGGATGTCCATCCAAGGGTCGTCGTGCTTCTTCAATCTCTGCTCTTCTTGCTCCAGCCACTCAAACAAGCGCCGGCGGGACTGCCTGCTCCCTCCTCCCCGCGGTCGGCTGTGCTGCCGCGCAGGCCTCACCGCCCCACTGTACTCCCATCGCTGGCCTAGCCATCCCTCTACTCACCCACACCTGTTGTTATTCTCCGGCGACGGCAGACGAACCAGTAAACCCTCGTACAGTCGTACTCCCCTCTGCGTGGGAAACAACTGCCGAGTCTTCCCTGCCTCCGTGTCGTTCCCTTCCTAGGACTCGCCGTCGTGCACTGCCCTGGTGCTCTCAGCGCAGCCTGGTCAACGTGGTCAACCACTGACATGCATCTGAAGTGGACTGTACGTGGAGAGGCTGAAAGTTGGGTCCACAGCCGGACGCAAGGAAATGCCTCCTTATTAAGCGCAAAATAATGATTCCTCCACCTGACATCTAGGACCCACTGAAAGGGCCTCTGTATTTCACGAAACAAATGTTACCGCTGCTGACATCTTGGACCCACCAGCTATATCTTCGCACGCAAGGAAGTGCCTCCTTATTACGCACAAAAAAATGAATACTCCCCCTGCTAGCTAGGACCAAGTATACTGGCAGGCTGACTTGTGGGCCTACTAAGTTGATGGGGACGGAGGGCTTTGTCAACTTAGTCAATATGCACGATTCTAGCTCCAGTGACCGTATGATGTCCATCCAATGGCCGTAGTGCTTCTTCAACTTCTGGTCTTCCTGCTCCAGCCGCCCAAACCAGCGTCGGTCGTGCCTCGTGCTCCTGCCTCCCGTGGCCGGCTGCGATGCGGTGGAGGCCTCACCGCCCCGTACTACTCCCACCACTGGCCAGGTCATCCCTCTACTCACCCAAACCCCCTGTTATTTTGCAGCGACGGCAGCCTCACACCGCAGCGAACCAGTGAACCCTCATACTCCTCTACGCGTGGCCATCCAATGCCGCGTCTTCCCCGGCTCCGCGTCGTCCCCTTCCTAGGCCTTGCCGTCGTCCACCGCCCTGGTGCTCTCGGTGCGGCTGGTCAATGTGGTCAAGGAACGGCTTCCATCGGACATGGACTGTATGTGGAGAGGCTGACAGTTGGGTCCACGGTGCAGCAAGGAAGTGCCTCCTTATTACGCGCAAAATAATTATTCCTCCCCCTAACAGCGGGGCCCACCAGACGGACCACCGTGTCTTGCGAAAAAAACGTTTCCCCCTGACTGTTGGGACCCACCAGCTACATCTTCGCATGCAAGGAAGTGCGTCCGGGCAAAAAAAATATTCGCCCACTAACTGTTGGGACCCACCAGCTACATCTTCGCACGCAAGGAAGTGCCTGACAGTCGGGACCCACCTGGTCGAAGCGCACGTAGCATTGTCATTCTGGTCGCGAACGTGTACGTACATACTGGTCGATGTAGAGGCGCGCACGTAGCATGTACACGTACGTACAGCGGCCAGTGTGCAAGAAAGAAAATACGACCACGTACGTACATATGGGCGGGGTCTCGAACGCCTACTCGCGCATACGTACGGCCAGGGCTCGTGTACATGGCTGGGTCGGAACGGAGAAATTGCGTCGTCATCGTGTTCATGGGGAGCCAACCGGCTGGGTCGGAACAGAATGCGTCGTCGTGTTCATCGGGAGGGCTTGGACGGAACAGTCGATGGAAACGAGGCCTAGCGTACTGCAGAACGGAGGAAACGGCCTTGTGTTCATCGGGAGGGGTCTGGCATACCGCAAAACGGAGGAAACGGACCTCCTACGGTCGAAACGGGGGTCATGTTCATCGGAAGGGGTCTGGCCTACCGCAAAACGGAGGAAACGGACTTGTGTTGGAGCGCTACAGTCGAAATGGGGGTCATGTTCATCAGGAGGAGTGTGGCGTACCGCAAAACGGGACTCCATGGGATACTGTTCATCTCCACCGTTGACCCCCTCCAGCCTCCACGGGCTACTGTTCATCTACCGTCAACCTCCCTCAGCCTCCACCTGCGACTGTTCATCCACGGGCTCCTGTTCATCCAGCCTCCACCGCGTGCTACTCCACTGTCTACTGTTCATCCAGCCCTTCACGGGGTGGTCCTGTTCATCTAGCCCTCCATGGGGTCCTGTTCATCCAGCCCTAACCGGCTCAATCGATCGGGGTCATGTTCATCCAGAGGCAACACCACGGAGTCCTGTTCATCCACCCCCATCGGGAACTGTTCATCCAACCCCCCTCCCTCCAGCAATGCTCACTATTCATCTAGAGGCAGCATCAATCAACTTCAGTTAGCATCAATAGCGAAGGAATCGCTCGACCGGGTTCAGTTAACAGCCATCGATCGATCGCTCAGGTTCAGTAACGCATAGCCTGCAGTGCAACCGCTCGGGTTCAGCTAGAGCCCAACGCCTCACTTGGATTCAGTTAGAGCCCAACGCCTCGCACACATACGCGTATGTGTACGGGAGGAACGTGCATCGCTCGGCCCCCGACCACCCACCGTAACCGGGAACTCCCCAAAATTTTCCTCGCCCTCGCTTCTACCACGGTGTTTTTCGTCATGGACGGCCCAAAGAATTTCATGCAGCTGCGTCTCCAGCCCGCCCAAGACGAAAAGCCCATTTTCTGTCATGATTTTTTGTCATAGAAGTAGGAGCCCACCACTCTATGATGATACCGGGTTTTGTCACAATTATCGTCATAGAAGTGTCATAAGTACGACAAAAAAAAATTGTTCGTCCCAAAATGTCACGGATGTGTCTTTTTTTTGTAGTGGAAGCTGCTTATATATTGGGCATCAAGATCTATAGAGATAGATCAAGACTCTTAATTGGACTTTCACAAAGCACATATACCTTGATAAAGTTTTGAAGAAGTTCAAAATGGATCAGTCAACCAAAGGGTTCTTGCCTGTGTTACAAGGTGTGAAATTGAGTTAGACTCAATGCCCGACCACTACAGAAGATAGAGAGAAAATGAAAGTCGTTCCCTATGCTTCAGCCATAGGTTCTATCATGTATGCTATGCTGTGTACCAGACCTGATGTGTGCCTTGCGATAAGTTTAGTAGGGAGGTGCCACAGTAATCCAGGAGTGGATCACTGGACAGCGGTCAAGAACATCCTGAAGTACCTGAAAAGGACTAAGGATATGTTTCTCGTTTATGGAGGTGACAAAGAGCTCGTCATAAATGGTCACGTCGATGCTAGCTTTGACACAGATCCGGATGACTCTAAGTCAAAAAACCGGATACGTATTTATATTGATTGGTGGAGCGGTTAGTTGGTGTAGTTCCAAGCAAAGCGTCGTGGCGGGATCTACGTGTGAAGCAGAATACATAGTTGCTTCGGAAGCAACGAATGAAGTAGTCTAGATGAAGGAGTTAGGTGTAATACCTAGTGCATCAGGTCCAATGAAAATCTTTTGTGACAATACTAGAGCAATTGCCTTGGCGAAGGAATCCAGATTTCACAAAAGAACCAAACACATCAAGAGACGCTTCAACTCCATCTGTGATCAAGTCAAGGAGGGAGACATAGAGATTTGCAAAATATATACGAATCTGAATATAGCAGACCCGTTCACTAAGCCTCTTCCACGAGCAAAACATGATTAGCACCAAGACTCCATGGGTGTTAGAATCATTACATTGTAATCTAGATTATTGACTCTAGTGCAAGTGGAAGACTAAAGGAAATATGCCCTAGAGGCAATAATAAAGTTGTTATTTATATTTCCTTATATCATGATAAATATCTATTATTCATGCTAGAATTGTATTAACCGGAAACTTGATACATGTGTGGATACATCGACAAAACACAATGTCCCTAGTAAGCCTCTACTAGACTAGCTTGTTAATCAAAGATGGTTAAGTTTACTAACCATAGACATGTGTTGTCATTTGATGAACGGGATCACATCATTAGGAGAATGATGTGATGGACAAGACCCATCCGTTAGCTTAGCATAATGATCGTTAAGTTTTATTGCTACTGCTTTCTTCATGACTTATACATATTCCTTTGACTATGATATTATGCAACTCCCGGATACCAGAGGAATACCCTGTGTGCTATCAAACATCACAACGTAACTGAGTGATTATAAAGATGCTCTACAGGTATCTCCGAAGGTGTTTTGTTGTGTTTGTTGGGAAACGTAGCATGCAATTTCAAAAAAATTCCTATGCTCACGCAAGATCTATCTAGGAGATGCATAGCAACGAGAGGGTGGAGTGTGTCCACGTACCCTCGTAGACCAAAAGCGGAAGCGTTTTGTTAACGTGGTTGATGTAGTCGAACTTCTTGTCGTTCCGGTCGATCAAGTACCGAACATACGTCACCTCCGAGTTCTGCACACGTTCAGCTCGATGATGTCCCTCGAACTCTTGATCCAGCAAAGTGTTGAGGGAGAGTTCTGTCAGCACGACGGCGTGGTGACGGTGATGGTGAAGTGATCCGCGCAGGGCTTCGCCTAAGCACTACGTGAATATGACCAGAGGCGTAAACTGTGGAGGGGGGCGCCGCACATGGCTAACAATGTTTTATATGTGTTATAGCGGTGCCCCCAGCCACATATATATAGGTTGAAGGGGAGGAGATGCAGCCAAGGAGGCGCCCCAAGTAGGAGGTATCCTACTTGGGGTCCTCCCAATTCGGCCTCCCCCCTTTCCTATTCCTATTCATAGTAGGAAGGGAAGTGGGGGAAGGGGGAATCCTATTCCCTTTTCCTTTCCCCATTCCCTTTCTTTCTCCAATTTGGCCAGCCCATATGGGGGGGTGCACCAGCCCCTTTCTGGCTGGTGTGTTTCCCCTCTTGGCCCATAATGCCCATATCTTTTGCCGGGGGTGCCCAGAACCCCTTCCGGTGACCTGATAAGTACACGGTGCTGCCCGGAACACTTCCGGTGTCCGAATACCATCGTCCTATATATCAATCTTTAACTCTCGGCCATTTTGAGACTCCTCGTCATGTCCGTGATCTCATATGGGACTCTGAACAACATTCGGTCACCAAATCACATAACTCATATAACAAATCGTCATCGAACGTTAAGCGTGCGGACCCTACGGGTTCGAGAACTATGTAGACATGACCGATACACCTCTCCGGTAAATAACCAATAGCAGAACCATGATGCTCATATTTTCTCCTACATATTCTATGAAAATATTTATCGTTTGAACCATAATGACAACATACGTCATTCCCTTTGTCATCGGTGTGTTACTTGCCCAAAATTCAATCATCGGTATCTTCATACCTAGTTCAATCTCATTACCGGCAAGTCTCTTTACTCGTTCCGTAATACATCAGCCCGCAACTAACACATTAGTCACATTGCTTGCAAGGCTTCTTATGATGTGTATTACCGAGAGGGCCTAGAGATACCTCCCCGATACACGGAGTGACAAATCCTAATCTCGATCTATGCCAACCCAACAAACACCTTCGGAGATACCTGTAGAGCATCTATATAATCACCCAGTTATGTTGTGACGTTTGATAGCACACAAGGTATTCCTCCGGTATCCGGGAGTTGCATAATCTCGTAGTCAAAGGAATATGTATATGACATGAAGAAAGCAATAGCAATAAAACTGAACGATCAATATGCTAAACTAACGGATGGGTCTTGTCCATCACATCATTCTCCTAATGATGTGATCCTGTTCATCAAATGACAATACATGTCTATGGTTAGGAAACTTAACCATCTTTGATTAACGAGCTAGTCTAGTAGAGGCTTACTAGGGACACTGTGTTTTGTCTATGTATCCACACATGTATCAAGTTTCCGATTAATACAATTCTAGCATGAATAATAAACATTTATCATGAAATAAGGAAATATAAAATAACAACTTTATTATTGCCTCTAGGGCATATTTCCTTCAGGGTTGGCATAGATCAAGATTAGGATTTACTAGAGTTCATGTCTGTCGGTGGAACCAGTCTCATGAACGTGGTCATGTAAGGTTGGTCCGAGCCGCTTCATCCAACAATACTATTGAATCAAAATAAGACATAAGCAGTATGACGATCACCGCCCACAACTCTTTATGTTCTACTCATGCATATCATCTACGCATAGACCTGGCTCGGATGCCACTGTTGGGAAACGTAGCATGCAATTACAAAAAAATTCCTACGCTCACGCAAGATCTATCTAGGATATGCATAGCAACGAGAGGGGGAGAGTGTGTCCACGTACCCTCGTAGACCGAAAGAGGAAGCATTTTGTTAACGCGGTTGATGTAGTCGAACTTCTTCTCATTTTGGCCGATCAAGTACCGAACATACGGCACCTCCGAGTTCTGCACAAGTTCAGCTCGATGACGTCCCTCAAACTCTTGATACAGCAAAGTGTCAAGGGAGAGTTCCGTCAGCACGACGGTATGGTGACGGTGATGGTGAAGTGATCCACGCAAGGCTTTGCCTAAGCACTAGGGGAATATGACCAGGGCGTAAACTGTGGAGGGGGGCGCCGCACACCGCTAACAATGTTTTATGTGTGTTCTAGCGGTGCCCCCCCCCCCACATATATATATATATATAGGTTGGAGGGGAGGAGAGGCAGCCAAGGGGGCACTCCAAGTAGGAGGAATCCTACTTGGGGTCCTCCCAATTCGGCCTCCCCCCTTTCCTATTCCTATTCGGAGTAGGAAGGGAAGAGGGGGAAGGGGGGTCCTGTTCCCTTTTTCCTTTCCTCCTTCCCCTTTCCTTATCCAATTTGGCCAGCCCATATGGGGGGCGCACTTTGTGGCTGGTGTGTTTCCCCTCTTGGCCCATAAGGCCCATATCTTTTGCCGGGGGTGCCCGGAACCCCTTCCGGTGACCCGACAAGTACCCGGTGCTTCCCAGAACACTTCCGATGTCCGAATACCATCGTACTATATATCAATCTTTACCTTTCGACCATTTTGAGACTCCTTGTCATGTCCGTGATCTCATCCGAGACTCCGAACAACATTCTGTCACCAAAGCACATAACTCATATAACAAATCATCATCAAACGTTAAGCATGCGGACCCTACGGGTTCGAGAACTATGTAGACATGACCGAGACACCTCTCCGGTCAATAACCAATAGCGGAACCTGGATGCCCATATTGGCTCCCACACATTCTACGAAGATCTTTATCGGTCGAACCGTAGTGACAACATACGTTATTCCCTTTGTCATCGGTATGTTACTTGCCCGAGATTCGATCGTCGGTATCTTCATACCTAGTTCAATCCCGTTACCGACAAGTCTCTTTACTCATTCCGTAATACATCATCCCGCAACTAACTCATTAGTCACGTTGATTGCAAGGCTTCTTATGATGTGTATTACCGAGAGGGCCCAGAGATACCTCCCCAATACTCGGAGTGACAAGTCCTAATCTCGATCTATGCCAACCCAACAAACACCTTCGGAGATACCTCTGGAGCATCTTTATAATCACCCAGTTATGTTGTGACGTTTGATAGCACACAAGGTATTCCTCCGGTATCTGGGAGTTGCATAATCTCATAGTCAAAGGAATATGTATATGACATGAAGAAAGTAATAGCAATAAAACTGAACGATCAATATGCTAAGCTAACGGATGGGTCTTGTCCATCACATCATTCTCCTAATGATGTGATCCCGTTCATCAAATGACAACACATGTCTATGGTTAGGAAACTTAACCATCTTTGATTAACGAGCTAGTCTAGTAGAGGCTTACTAGGGACACTGTGTTTTGTCTATGTATCCACACATGTATCAAGTTTCCGGTTAGTACAATTCTAGCATGAATAACAAACATTTATCATGAAATAAGGAAATATAAAATAACAACTTTACTATTGCCTCTAGGGCATATTTCCTTCAGTCTCCCACTTGCACTAGAGTCAATAATCTAGTTCAAATCACCATGTGATTTAACACCAATAGTTCACATCGTCAAGTGATTAACACCCATAGTTCGCATCGCTGTGTGACCAACACACAAAGGGTTTACTAGAGTCAATAATCTAGTTCACATCACTATGTGATTAACACCCAAAGAGTACTAAGGTGTGATCATGTTTCGCTTGTGAGAGAGGTTTAGTCAATGCGTCTGCCACATTCAGATCCGTATGTATTTTGCAAATTTCTATGTCTACAATGCTCTACACGGAGCTACTCTAGCTAATTGCTCCCACTTTCAATACGTATCCAGATTGAGACTCGGAGTCATCTGGATCAGTGTCATAGCTTGCATCGACGTAACCCTTTATGACGAACTCTTTGTCTCTTCCATAACCGAGAAACATTTCCTTAGTCCTCTTTAGGTACCTAAGGATAATTTTGACCGATGTCCAGTGATCCACTACTGGATCGCTATTGTATCCCCCTTGCCAAACTCATGGCAAGGTACACAATAGGTCTGGTATACAGCATGGCATACTTTATAGAACCTATGGCTGGGAATGACTTCATTCTCTTTCTATCTTCTGTCGTGGTCGGGTTTTGAGTCTTACTCAACTTCATACCTTACAACTCAGGCAAGAACTCCCTCTTTGACTGACCCATTGTGAACTCCTTCAAAATCTTATCAAGGTATGTACTAATCAAAAGTCTTATCAAGCATCTTGATATATCTCTATAGATCTTGATGCCCAATATGTAAGCAACTTCACCGAGGTTTTCTTTGAAAAAACTCCTTTCAAACACTCCTTTATGCTTTTCAGAAAAAATCTACATCATTTCCGATCAACAATATGTCATTCACATATACTTATCAGAAAGGTTGTAGTGCTCCCACTCACTTTCTTGTAAATACAGGCTTCACCGCAAGTCTGTATAAAACTATATGCTTTGATCAACTTATCAAAGCGTATACTCCAAGTCCGAGATGCTTGCACTAGTCCATAGATGGATCGTTGGAGTTTGCACACTTTGTTAGCACCTTTAGGATCGACAAAACCTTTTTGGTTGCATCATATACAACTCTTCTTTAAGAAATCCATTAAGGACTGCAGTCTTGACATCCATTTGCCAGATTTCATAAAATGCGGCAATTGCTAACATGATTCAGACAGACTTAAGCATCAGTACGAATGAGAAAATCTCATCATAGTCAACACCTTGAATTTATCGAAAACCTTTTGCGACAATTCGAGCTTTGTAGATAGTAACACTACCATCAGCACCCATCTTCCTCTTGAAGATCCATTTATTCTCAATGGCTTCCCTATCATCGGGCAAGTCCACCAAAGTCCACACTTTGTTCTCATACATGGATCCTTGAGGTCGCTTGAAGCTACGTCGGTATTTCCCCAAAGGGGAAGGGATGGTGCAGCACAGCGGTGGTAGGTATTTCCCTCAGATATGAAACCAAGGTTATCGAACCAGTAGGAGAACCAAGCAACACAATGTAAACAACCCCTGCACACAGATAACAAATCCTCGCAACCCGATGTGTTAAAGGGGTTGTCAATCGCTTCCGGGATACAACGCCTCAAGATAGGCAAACGGACGTAAAATGCAGCAAGGTATTTTTGTATTTTTGGTTTAATAGATCTGAAAATAAATGCAAAGGAAAAGTAGATCGCAAAGGCAAATATATGAGAAAGAAGACCCGGGGGCCGTAGGTTTCACTAGTGGCTTCTCTCGAGAAAAATAGCAAACGATGGATAAACAAATTATTGTTGGGAAATTGGTAGAACTTCAAATAATCATGACGATATCCAGGCAATGATCATTATATAGGCATCACGTCCAAGATTAGTAGACCGACTCCTGCCTGCATCTACTACTATTACTCCACACATCGACCACTATCCAGCATGCATCTAGTGTATTAAGTTCATGGAAAAACGAAGTAATGCAATAAGAACGATGACATGATGTAGACAAGATCTATCTATGTAGAGATAGACCCCGTCGTTTTATCCTTAGTAGCAATGATACATACGTGTTGGTTCCCTTTCTGTCACTGGGATCAAGCACCGTAAGATCGAACCCACTACAAAGCACCTCTTCCCATTGCAAGATAAATAGATTAAGTTGGCCAAACAAAACCCAAATATCGGAGAAGAAATACGAGGCTATAAGCAATCATGCATATAAGAGATCAAAGAAACTCAAATAACTTTCATGGATATAAAAAGATATAACTGATCATAAACTCAAAGGTCATCAGATCCCAACAAACACACCGCAAAAGAGTTACATCATATGGATCTCCAAGAGACCATTGTATTGAGAATTCAGCAAGAGAGAGGAAGCCATCTAGCTACTAACTACGGACGCGTAGGTCTACAAAGAACTACTCACGCATCATCGGAGAGGCACCAATGGAGGTGGTGAACCCCATCCGAGATGGTGTCTAGATTGGATCTGGTGGTTCTGGACTCTGCGGCGGCTGGATGAATATTTTGTCTACTCCCCTAGGGTTTCTGGAATTTCGGGGTATTTATATAGCAAAGAGGCGGTCCAGGAGGCACCCGAGGTGGGCACAACCCACCTGGGTGCGCCTGGGCCTCCTGGTGCGCCCTGGTGGGTTGTGCTCTCCTCGGAGCACCCCCAGGGCGCAGCCAGGGCCCATTCGTGTCTTCTGGTCCATAAAAAATCTCCGTAAAGTTTCGTGGCATTTGGACTCCGTCTGATATTGATTTCCTGTGATGTAAAAAAACATGCATAAAACAACAACTGGCACTTGGCACTATGTCAATAGGTTAGTACCAAAAAATGATATAAAATGACTATAAAATGATTATAGAACATCCTAGATTGATAATATAACAGCATGGAACAATCAAAAATTATAGATACGTTGGAGACGTATCAATCCTATCTCAGATTTCATGGCCTCAAGCCATTTATCGGAATCTAGGCTCATCATCGCTTCTTAATAGTTCATAGGTTCGTCATGGTCTAGTAACATGACTTCCAGAACAGGATTACCATACCACTCTAGTGCGGAACGTGCTCTGGTTGACCTACGAAGTTCGATAGTAACTTGATCTGAAGTTTCATGATCATTATCATTAGCTTCCTCTCAAGTTGGTGTAGGCATCACGGGAATGGTTTTCTGTGATGAGCTACTTTCCAATTCGAGAGAAGGTACAATTACCTCATCAAGTTCTACTTTCCTCCCACTCACTTCTTTCAAGACAAACTCCTTCTCTAGAAAGGATCCATTCTTAGCAATAAAGATCTTGCCTTCCGATCTGTGATAGAAGGTGTACCCAACAGCTTCTTTTGGGTATCCTATGAAGACGCACTTCTCCGATTTGGGTTCGAGCTTATCAGGCTGAAGCTTTTTCACATAAGCATCGCAACCCCAAACTTTAAGAAACGACAGCTTAGGTTTCTAGCCAAACCACAGTTCATACGGTGTCGTCTCAACGGATTTAGACGGTGCCCTATTTAACGTGAATGCAGCTATCTCTAATGCGTAACCCCAGAACGATCATAGATCGCACCATATCTAATAAAGTACGGTTACGATGTTCAGACACACCATTATGCAGTTGTGTTCCAGGTGGCGTGAGTTGTGAAACAATTCCACATTGTTTTAAATGAAGGCCAAACTCGTAACTCAAATATTCGCCTCCGCGATCAGATCGTAGAAACTTTATTTTCTTGTTTCGATGATTCTCCACTTCACTCTAAAATTCTTTGAACTTTTCAAATGTTTCAGACTTGTGTTTCATTAAGTAGATATACCCATATCTGCTCAAATCATCTATGAAGGTCAGAAAATAACGATACCCGCAGCGAGCCTCGACACTCATCGGACCGCATATATCGGTATGTATTAGCTCCAATAAGTCAGTGGCTCGCTCCAATGTTCCGGAGAACAGAGTTTGAGTCATCTTGCCCATGAGGCATGGTTCGCAAGCATCAAATGATTCATAATCAAGTGATTCCAAAAGTCCATCCGCATGGAGTTTCTTCATGCGCTTTACACCAATATGACCTAAATGACAGTGCTACAAATATGTTGCACTATCATTATCAACTTTGCATCTTTTGGCATCAATATTATGACTATGTGTATTACTACGATCAAGATTCAATAAACCATTCACATTGGGTGTATGACCATAGAAGGTTTTATTCATATAAACAGAACAACAATTATTTTTTGACTTAAATGAATAATCGTATTGCAATAAACATGATCTAATCATATTAATGCTCGACGCAAACACCAAATAACATTTATTTAGGTTCAATTTTAATCCCGAAGGTAGAGAGAGTGTGCAATGGTGATTGTATCAACCTTGGAATTACTTCCAACACACATCTTCACCTCGTCGTTAACTAGTCTCTGTTTATTTTGCAACTCCTGTTTTGAGTCACTACTCTTAGCAACTGAACCTAGTATCAAATATCGAGGGGTTGCTATAAACAATAGTAAAGTACATATCAATAACATGTATATCAAATATATTTGTTCACTTTGCCATCCTTCTTATCCGCCAAGTATCTAGGGCAGTTCCACTTTCAGTGACCATTTCCTTTGCAGTAGAAGCACTCAGTTCCAGGCTTGGGTCTAGCTTTGGGCTTCTTCATGTGAGTGGAAACTTTCTTGCCATTCTTTTTGAAGTTTACCTTTCTTTCACTTGCCCTTTTTCTTGAAACTAGTGGTCTTGTTAACCATCAACACTTGATGCTATTTCTTGATTTCTACCTTCGCTGATTTCAGCATCGTCAAGAGCTTGGGAATCGTTTTCGTCATCCCTTGCATATTATAGTTCATCACGAAGTTCTAGTAACTTGGTGATAGTGACTGGAGAACTCTGTCAATCACTATCTTATCTGGAAGATTAACTCCCACTTGATTCAAGAGATTGTAGTACTCAGACATTCTGAGCATATGCTCACTGGTTGAGCTATTCTCCTCCATCTTGTAGGCAAAGTACTTGTTAGAGGTCTCATACCTCTCGACACGGGCATGAGTCTGAAATACCAATTTCAGCTCTTGGAACATCTCATATGCTCCGTGGTGTTCAAAACGTTTTTGAAGTCCCGGTTCTAAGTCGTAAAGCATGGTGCACTAAACTATTAAGTAGTCATCATATCAAGCTTGCCAACCGTTCATAACATATGCATCTGCACCTGCAATAGGTCTGTCAACTAGCGCTGCATTAAGGACATTATTCTTCTGTGCACCAATGAGAATAATCCTCAGACTATGGGCCCAGTCCGCATCATTGCTACTATCATCTTTCAACTTAGTTTTCTCTAGGAACATATCAAAAAACATAGGGGAGCTACAATGTGAGCTATTGATCTACAACATAATTTGCAAATACTATCAGGACTAAGTTCATGATAAATTAAAGTTCAATTAATCATATTACTTAAGAACTCCCACTTAGATAGACATCCCTCGAGTCATCTAAATGATCACGTGATCCAAATCAACTAAACCATGTCCAATCATCACGTGAGATGGAGTAGTCTTCAATGGTGAACATCTCTATGTTGATCATATCTACTATATGATTCACGTTCGACCTTTTGATCTCTAGTGTACTGAGGCCATGTCTGTACATGCTAGGCTCATCAAGTTTAACCCGAGTATTCCGCATGTGCAAAACTGCCTTGCACCCGTTGTATGTGAACGTAGAGCTTATCACACCCAATCATCACGTGGTGTCTCGGCACGACGAATTATCGCAACGGTGCATACTCAGGGAGAACACTTATACCTTGAAATTTTAGTAAGGTATCATCTTATAATGCTACCGCCGTACTAAGCAAAATAAGATGCATAAAAGATAAACATCACATGCAATCAAAATACGTGACATGGTATGGCCATCATCATCTTGTGCCTTTGATTTCCATCTCCAAAGCACCATCATGATCTCCATCGTCACCGGCTTGACACCTTGATCTCCATCGTAGCTTCGTGGTCGTCTCGCCAACTATTGCTTCTACAACTATCGCTAATGCATAGTGATAAAGTAAAGCAATTACATGGCGTTTGCATTTCATACAATAAAGCGACAACCATAAGGCTCCTGCCAGTTGCCAATAACTTCTACAAAACATGATCATCTCATACAACAACATATATCACATCATGTTTTGACCATATCATATCACAACATGCCCTGCAAAAACAAGTTAGACGTCCTCTACTTTGTTGTTGCAAGTTTTACGTGGCTGCTACGGGCTTCTAGTAAGAACCGTTCTTACCTACGCATCAAAACCACAACAGTGATTTATCAAGTTTGTTGTTTTAACCTTCAACAAGGACCGTCCGCAGTCAAATTTGATTCAACTAAAGTTGGAGAAAGAGACACTCGCCAGCCACCTTTATGCAAAACTAGTTGCATGTCTGTCGGTGGAACCGGTCTCATGAACGTGGTCATGTAAGGTTGGTACGAGCCGCTTCATCCAACAATACTGCTGAATCAAAATAAGACATAAGCAGTATGACGATCACTGCCCACAACTCTTTATGTTCTACTCGTGCATATCATCTACGCATAGACCTGGCTCAGATGCCACTGTTGGGAAACGTAGCATGCAATTACAAAAAAATTCCTACGCTCACGCAAGATCTATCTAGGAGATGCATAGCAACGAGAGGGGGAGAGTGTGTCCACGTACCCTCGTAGACCGAAAGAGGAAGCGTTTTGTTAACGCGGTTGATGTAGTCGAACTTCTTCTCGTTTCGGCCGATCAAGTACCAAACGTACGGCACCTCTGAGTTCTGCGCAAGTTCAGCTCGATGACGTCCCTCAAACTCTTGATACAGCAAAGTGTCGAGGGAGAGTTCCGTCAGCACGATGGCATGATGACGGTGATGGTGAAGTGATCCACGCAAGGCTTCGCCTAAGCACTAGGGGAATATGACCGGGGCGTAAACTGTGGAGGGGGGCGCCGCACACCGCTAACAATGTTTTATGTGTGTTCTAGCGGTGCCCCCCCACATATATATATATATATATAGGTTGGAGGGGAGGAGAGGCAGCCAAGGGTGCACTCCAAGTAGGAGGAATCCTACTTGGGGTCCTCCCAATTCGGCCTCCCTCCTTTCCTATTCCTATTCGGAGTAGGAAGGGAAGAGGGGGAAGGGGGGTCCTGTTCCCTTTTTCCTTTCCTCCTTCCCCTTTCCTTATCCAATTTGGCCAGCCCATATGGGGGGCGCACTAGCCCCTTTGTGGCTGGTGTGTTTCCCCTCTTGGCCCATAAGGCCCATATCTTTTGCCAGGGGTGCCCGGAACCCCTTCCGGTGATCCGACAAGTACCTGGTGCTTCCCAGAACACTTCTGATGTCCGAATACCATCGTACTATATATCAATCTTTACCTTTCGACCATTTTGAGACTCCTTGTCATGTCCGTGATCTCATCCGAGACTCCGAACAACATTCTGTCACCAAAGCACATAACTCATATAACAAATCATCATCAAACGTTAAGCATGCGGACCCTACGGGTTCGAGAACTATGTAGACATGACCAAGACACCTCTCCGGTCAATAACCAATTGCGGAACCTGGATGCCCATATTGGCTCCCACACATTCTACGAACATCTTTATCGGTCGAACCGTAATGACAACATACGTTATTCCCTTTGTCATCGGTATGTTACTTGCTTGAGATTCGATCGTCGGTATCTTCATACCTAGTTCAATCCCGTTACCGGCAAGTCTCTTTACTCGTTTCGTAATACATCATCCCGCAACTAACTCATTAGTCACATTGATTGCAAGGCTTCTTATGATGTGTATTACCGAGAGGGCCCAGAGATACCTCCCCAATACTCGGAGTGACAAATCCTAATCTCGATCTATGCCAACCCAACAAACACCTTCGGAGATACCTTTAGAGCATCTTTATAATCACCCAGTTATGTTGTGACGTTTGATAGCACACAAGGTATTCCTCCGGTATCTGGGAGTTGCATAATCTCATAGTCAAAGGAATATGTATATGACATGAAGAAAGTAATAGCAATAAAACTGAACGATCAATATGCTAAGCTAAAGGATGGGTCTTGTCCATCACATCATTCTCCTAATGATGTGATCCCGTTCATCAAATGACAACACATGTCTATGGTTAGGAAACTTAACCATCTTTGATTAACGAGCTAGTCTAGTAGACGCTTACTAGGGACACTGTGTTTTGTCTATGTATCCACACATGTATCAAGTTTCCGGTTAATACAATTCTAGCATGAATAATAAACATTTATCATGAAATAAGGAAATATAAAATAACAACTTTATTATTGCCTCTAGGGCATATTTCCTTTAGGGTTGGCATAGATCGAGATTAGGATTTGTCACTCCGAGTATCGGAGAGGTATCTCTGGGCCCTCTCAGTAATGCACATCATAATAAGCCTTGCAAGCAATATGACTAATGAGTTAGTTGCGGGATGATGCATTATAGAATGAATAAAGAGACTTACCGGTAACGAGATTGAACTAGGTATGAAGATACCGACGATCGAATCTTGGGCAAGTAACATACCGATGACAAAGAGAATAACGTATGTTGTCACAACGGTTCGACCGATAAAGATCTTCATAGAATATGTGGGAGCCAATATGAGCATCCAGGTTCCGTTATTGGTTATTGACCAGAGAGGTGTCTCGGTCATGTCTACATAGTTCTCAAACCCGTAGGGTCCGCACACTTAATGTTCGATGACGATTTGTATTATATGAGTTATGTGATTTGGTGGCCGAATGTTGTTCGGAGTCCCGGATGAGGTCACGGACATGACGAGGAGTCTCGAAATCGTCGAGAGATAAAGATTGATATATTGTATGATAGTATTCGAACACCGGAAGTGTTCTGGAGTGTATCGGGTACATATCAAAATACCGGGGGGTTATCGGAACCCCCCGGGGGAAGATATGGGCCATATGGGCCATCGGAGGGAGGCACACCAGCCCACAAAGGGGTGGCGTGCCCCCCACAAGGGAGGAGTCCGGATTGGACTAGGGGAGGGGGCAGCACCCCCTTTCCTTCTCCTCCCTCTCCTTTCCCCTTTTCTGCTCCAGTAAAAGGAAGGGGAGCGAATCCTACTAGGAGCCCAAGTAGGACTCCTCCTACTTGGGGCGCGCCTAGGGCCGTTCTCCTCCCCTCTCCCTCCTTTATATACGGGGGTGGGGGCGCCTCTAACACACATCAATTGTTTCAAGCCGTGTGCGGCGCCCCCGCTCCACAGTTTACGCCTCCAGTCATATTCACGTTGCTTAGGCGAAGTCCTGCACGGATAACTTCACCATCACCATCACCACGTCGTCGTGCTGACGGAACTCTCCCTCGACACTTTTCTAGATCAAGAGTTTGAGGGACGTCATCGAGCTGGACGTGTGCAGAACTCGGAGGTGCCGTACGTTCGGTGTTTGATCGGTTGGATCGAGAAGACGTTTGACTACACTAACCGCGTTAAACTAACGGTTCCGATTTCGGTCTATGAGGGTACGTGGACACACTCTCCCCCTCTCCTTGCTATGCATCTCCTAGATAGATCTTGCGTGAGTGTAGATTTTTTTTGAAATTGCATGTTACGTTTCCCAACATTATTGTATGTGGTGACACAGTTAAGGTATGTTCTGCTATGATCACCAAGAAAAAACATTATTGCCTAAAAAAACTAACTGGAGAAAAGGTATCCGTAGGAACCAATTTTCTTTTTTCAACTCTCCCAATACTAAAAAGCGGATTTGATTTGCACTGCTACGTCCATGCCCCGATTTCCAGTCAAAAGCGGTCAACGTATGCCAGGAATATGGCCGGTTCAGACCCCCAAGTGACCGTACGATGAGCGGTTAATGCAATTAAGACATTTTTTGTCTTAATCCTATCATGTAATTTGAAGATGACAAAAAATGACGTACAATGAGCTGTCTCTTACTTATATCTCTAGTAACTAGATATTCTTAAAAATATGTAAAATATTTGTTACAAAGAGATCATCTTTTAATTAAGATAAGGCAAAGTCTTTTTTCTTTCTTTTCCTCCGCCTTTACATTTATGCTATGTGACACTTCTAAGATAGCACCACCTCTACATTTATGCTATGTGGTAGTTTTAAGATAACACCATTATACATGCTCTTATGACCATAATTTGCGCTTTCCAAAATACAAGGGCCGAGGCGAGAGAGCAGCCAATGCAATTAAAATAATCGTAACTTGCGCTCTCTAGGATGCGGTGGCTAACGCTGGTTATCGCAAGGAGTAACTTAGGCTAATAATATTATATGTGGTGTCATGCATACATCATTTATTAGGTTGTAAACTTATATTGCGTTAACAATTGTCTTTCTTTTTCTCATTAATTACTTATCACGTCATCTACTTTACCTAGATATGTGATGTCATCTACTTTACCTAGATAGTGGGGAGTGCTTAGAGCAGTAACATGCATATGTTACTAGTCTATATACCTCTATAGTGGGGAGTAACATATGTATAATGTCAGGCTAGTCATAATGGGTAGTAACTTAGACTAGTAACATGCATCATTTTGTATTGGGATGAGTTATGTTACGGTAACATATTATGTTACCACAAGCACCACTCTCCTCATTAATTTCATGCCACATAAGCATATGTTTTGGGGTGCGTTATGTTACTAACTAAGTTACTCCCACTATGGCTAGCCTCATGCAACACTTTATTTATTAGGTTATATAGACTCATATTGTCTTGACATGTGACATTACTCATAGTGTGAGTAACATATTATGTTACCACATGCCTCTTTTTCCTTATTAATTACTGGTCACATCAGCTATTTTGTCTTAGATATGTGTGATATTATCACTTACGTTACTCCCACTAAGCGAAGAGTACAATGACCATATAATTCACGCATGGTTTGGCACCTGTTTTTTTAAAGTGACATGTTTTTTTTCCTGCAAGTCATTTCACAAGGCGTAAATAATTCTCGAAGCGTGGAGGTCACTGCTTCTTAAATTAGGCTGATTAGCTGACACGACGCTTTTGAGAGTAAGATAGCAGGCTAACACTGTAATCGCAAAGCCTCGAATTGCGGTCAGCCCGGAGTGAGGCTTTGCGACCAGAACTCCAGGAATTGAAGAGCATCCACTCTGACGAAGCAGATTCCACCTCAACACACTTCACATGAAATCTCATCTCATTTCCTTGTGGGCACGAGGTTAAGGAAACTCAACACGGTGATCCGTTTCCTGTAAAATGGACAGGAACAGAGACATACGTATATACGTATAAATGGAAACCAAGCGTTGTAGGAATCCAAACCCCACGCCGAGACGAGCAGCAGGCAAAATGTTACTAACAGGAGATGCCAACACAAATAAGTCTAAACCATATCTGTTCTATTGGAAATTTCAAACGGTAATATACAGCAGTTCCACTAACAGCACGCTAGGTATGAACAACCACGCAGGGATTTACAAACCCCGTTATCTTGCACCGGAGCGTCGAACCTTTCTCCCGATAAAAGGGGGAGCAGGCGCAACAGCCAGTCTGGTGCCCATGACAAGGGAAATCACAGCTGGGAACAAGGGGAAAAGAAGAACGAAAACTTTTTCCTCTAGGGCAAACATGTACAGCTTGGGAGGAAAACACATGATGGCCAGAAATCACAAGACTGTATTGATGTGCAATGCTTTCAACAGTGAGGTGGCCATTTGTTTGACCAGCACTTGTTGACCGCCACGTTGCCCGTCCCTACGTTCTTCAATGAGGTTTTGTAGCTTCTGGGGAAGGTCGTTCTCCACTATGAGCTGCTTTGGTCGAGGGTGGTGCTCATAGACAACCTGGAAATTTGTAACAGTCACATATTACTTCTCACGTTGTACATAACAGCATGGAACACGTTTTACTTGACATGTAGAATCACTGAATCATGAGAAAAGAGTGAACAGCAAACCTTTATTAGTTTCAGCAGAGTCAAACGAGCAATAGCTTCTCGATGGTCAAGTCTTGCAATAAGCAATGTCGTCAAACCATTGGTGGCTATTGCAGTATTTATCCGAGATGATTTCCTGCAATTGCATTGCATACCATTGCATCTATCAATATAATCTGTGTCATTATAGAAGAGATAACATCAAACTGGAAAGGCTGCCCTCTGTTCTTACGTGATTATTTTGAGGAAAGCATCGAGTATATGAACAAAATATTGTTCAGGGCAGTCTTCGAAAAATTTCACCAACTTTTGAATGGCCTCTTTCTTCAACAAGGCTTGCTCTACTTTTCTGTGATCATTGTCATGAGCCAAACAAACAGCAATGGAATCCAAAGCTGTACATGCCCATGCATCATCCTCTAACAGGTCCAAGTACACATCCAGGCCTCCATGAGCTCTCAACTGCTCTCTAGAGTTGCGAGAAGCATGAGCCATATCACAAAGCAGAGGCAATGCATACTGCCTTAGCGGCGAGTCTGACATGACAAAATTCATCAAGTGAGGGATGATCCCATTTTCAGCTGCTTGTTCCTGTCTTCTTTTATTGATCTTACAAAGGTTGAACAGCGCATTGAGGACCTAAATGCAGACAGGACAAGGCTGTTATGATGTGCATGTTAGAGTTCCCATGACAATGCACAAAAACTTGCAAAAGAAGGATAATTACATACTTCTCCTGTTTCAGTTCCCAAACATAATGATTTTGTTCCATTCAAATATGTACTCCCCCCCCCCCACACACACACACACACACATGTGTGTAGGCATTATAAGGCATTAAGATATTACAGACATCATCACTCTGTTATGTTAATTATCTTACAAAATAATCAGGTATAATTGCAGGATAGCAACTAAGCATAATCGAGGTACTTTCTTCTCCTAGGCATAATCCCACAACACCCTGTGAGTCGGGCAAAACTTCAGCTCCCAACTACAACAGGGCATCCTCATTTTAAATGAAACTAAACAAAAAATATAGAGGGTGAATAAAACATGATGAAAACACAATTTAGATAGAACACAACTATAAGAGTGAGCATTTTGAATTTCGTGCAAATCAGCACGTAATAAGCACAACCTATCTGGCAAACTAAGACGTTTAAGCCACCCACCTCGCTATGTATTTGAAAAACTAGAGGTCCATCACGAAGTTCGAGAATTGGTATCAAATGCTTGATAGCATCTGTGCGTTGAAGTGTCTCTAGACAATTAGGATCACCAGACAAATGATTAATGCACCTAAGAATCTGCAGAAAAAGAGATATCGTTCCAGAGCAGGAACAGAAAACATAAACAAATCAGTCACCTGAAAAATTAGCTAGCATAAACAATTTGTAAAAGGCTTCAAGCTTTACCTTCAGAAGAATAGGAGATTCTATCTTGTTGAACATCTGGAACAGCCGTGCGAGAAGGCTTTGGCTAGACATGAGAGATTTTACAACAGTGTCTGCTTGTGCAAACTCCAAAAGAAGATCTGCCACTTTCTCAAGATACTCGCGTGCAACATCAGCACTCATAGAAACCATTTGAGCTAATAGACCAGATGATGTTGTACTTCCTGGCATTCTTGCATTGAGCACTCCTGATCCAGACAACACGCCAGATGCTGTTTGTGACGCTGCTCCGGATGTTGATGTTCCCTCATTGGAAGCTGTTGGACCATACTTCATACTTGGAGCCCTATTTGAAGCTTTCATATTAGAATCAAGGTTACCGTTCTCTCTCCCCTGTCTAGAGACCTCTGCACGAAATGGAAAGAGCAATTAGTGAACAAAGAAAGGTTTTACTGTCACAATAAACCCCTTCACTCTAGGTATACACAGTATTTAATAGTGTATATAACACCAAGCTCTGCACAGTTAATGCAAGGTGCCCAATGGATAGAGGAGGGTGAGCAGGGCAGTGACAACTGATCTTGCCCTGATTGTCTTGGTTAGAATTACTGTAACTCTGGTGGTCCTCCCATTCCTCATTATGGTTACTTTTGTGTTTTAACTATCATGCTCGTTCATTTTTGCTATCTGTATTCCCTCTTTGTAATTCATTAATGATAATGACAACCAGGGTAGGTACAAAGTTGCAGTAGAACCAGCTTGTCCCAAAACTGTTCACTACTGAGCATCACCAGCTACGGTAACATCTGGAAGCTAGATGATGTCTTGTGGATTGTAGTCTCTGGATTTTGCAAATGATGCGAGGTAACCAAAAGGAAAATAAATAGAGGTAAAGCGTTAAGAAAAACCGACAACAAACAAGATTCTACCAAACATTCAGGAAACCTTGAGGGTCCTATAGCATATGGCGCCACCACCTCCCTCTTACGATCTCATCCATAAACCCCGTGAACCCAAACACTAACCCCATTACCCACCAACCAACGGATGTTTTTTGGGTAAAAATTTAACAGGCATTGGGGAGAGCTAGGAGCAGACAAGTAGCAAAGTCACGAGGTAGGAGCGAAAGGCAAAGTAGGTAGCGGAGCCGCATGATAAGGATATTTCCAAAAAAAAAGATTGATGGAAAAGGAAAGAGAGAATGTACAAAAAGTGTTTGTCATCTCATAGTAAAACTATTGGGCTGGGGAAATTTTTGAGAAGAGAAAACTCAGAGATGAATAATAATCTGTACACGTGATGGGAACATAGCAGAATGCAGACTGATTACTAGTATTCTACAACAACAACAACAACAACAACAAAGCCTTTAGTCCCAAACAAGTTGGGGTAGGCTAGAGGTGAAACCCATAAGATCTCGCAACCAACTCATGGCTCTGGCACATGGATAGCAAGCTTCCACGCACCCCTATCCATAGCTAGCTCTTTGTCGATACTCCAATCCTTCAGGTCTCTCTTAACGGACTCCTCCCATGTCAAATTCGGTCGACCCCGCCCTCTCTTGACATTCTCCGCACGCTTTAGCCGTCCGCTATGCACTGGAGCTTCTGGAGGCCTGCGCTGAATATGCCCAAACCATCTCAAACGATGTTGGACAAGCTTCTCCTCAATTGGTGCTACCCCAACTCTATCTCGTATATCATCATTCCGGACTCGATCCTACTGATTACTAGTATTCTATGAACTAAAATAAAGAACTGAAATTAAGTAGCGTACCAGCAAATTCTGCCATTAGCAAGTCGAGTTCACCATTTGTTTTCCTCTCTACTGAAGCATGTAACAGTGGCAAAATACTTTCATGCCTTTCTAGTCCAGACATGTGACGGGCATAATCAAGCTGTCCAGATACATGACGAGAGGGAGGTTCTTTCTCCAATAAACTCAGTAGAGGCCGGATTTGATCATTCTGACCACTACTATGTCCATTTGATACTAATTCTATATGCTTGGGAGATCTGTCTGTTGATGACCTTCCTCCAGAAACACTAAGCCGCTGTGGCCTTACCAGGTCATTATCGTTTCTCTCCATGTGACCAGCAGCAGATATATCATTGAACCTGGGAGATGCTGAAGGATCCAATAAGATATGGTGCTTATCAGCATCTGCTTGTAATGACTGCATGGAGCCAGATGAATGGTAATGATCCAGCCTTACTTTAGAACTTTCTAGCATCGGCACATCTAGCTGACCAGATTTTAGACGGGGGGTGGAACCATTCTGTGTTACTGAAGAACCTGACCCTGAGATGGAAGCAAATCGTGTTGCTTCATTCAAGCTATGAAGAGTATTAACTAGCCTGAGAAGTATCCCATTCTTTGCTGCTATACGACAGAAGTCATTTCTCGGCGTTGAATGCTGAAGCTTGAAGACCTGCCAGATGCCATCAATTGCAAGATGAACCATTTCCCTGCTAATTTACAATAAACTTATCAGAAACAAGCATCTAGTAATACATAGGAATAGGATATACCGGAAAAATCTAAAGGAATTGTTTAAGACAAAAATGACAAACTTACCTAAATTTTGCATAGTCAGGCTCCAAAAAACTCACCAAAACAGGTATACCTTGACATGCAATGAACATTTGCAACGTCAAGGTGCTGGAGACGGAAAACTGATAATTAGCGCCGCGGCTTGCGTTTAAATACAGTTAGACACCATGAACCATGACAGAAAATAAACCTGGCCTGGCAAAGCTGCTGCAGAAAAAAGGATGCTTGCATCCGGACTTCCTTTGCACGATCTGGCACGGCAAAATTCATCACCACTGGTATCTGCAAACAAATTTTACAGTATCAATTATCCATTCCACGTTGTCAATAGAATTTAGAGATCATGAATTGTTATTGAAGTGGAACCGAAGCCTCACAAGGCCAACAAGACAGGCATTTTCCAGGAAGCCTGTATTATCTTTTACAATGTAGTTGATGAGTTGCAGAACAGAACATATAATCTGCAGAAAATAAACAGATAACTCAGTGTAAAGACCAGCAAAAAAAACTTCATGAAAGTAAAGTAAAAATTCATACACGGTTTTTTGGAAGTTCAAGAAGTTCCATCAACGGAAGGAAACCATTCTGTGACACATAAATCTGTTTTTGCTCAGGCCGGTGACTGAAGAATAACATAAGCTTTTGGCATGCTGACAGTATTACTTCTTCACTTTCCCCGGGCTTCAGCTGTGCTACTATTTTGCTGTATTCCACAGACTGTAAATATAAGCAACAAAAGTACTTCATGGTCAGGACAGAATAATAATTACAAATGAATCATAAACAACGTGATAAAAAGTACTGTGACATTGCAATTTAAAGTTAAAATAACTTGAAAATCAAGATTTCTAAATAAAGGACATCTAATGTGGCATGTGAATTTGCAACCGAGCAGTTGATAACAGCCAAGGAGCAATATAAACTAATGCTACCTCTCAAATACTACTGAAGCTGGACGCTTTACCATAACATGTAATATTTACAAAACAGAATGGTTTAACAGGACTGTTGCCACACAATTAAAATGCTCAAAATGAATAAATACAGGTATATGTTGCCAAAAATATCACAACTCTAGCAAATGGCAGACCTGTAAAGGGAAAAGATTCTCTCCTGGAATGTTGTCATGAAATTCCTGTAAAAAGTATTTAGTGATAATATTGTCAGGGCTGCAGTCATCGGAATTTCATCTATTTTTCTACATTGTCAAGGAAGGGAAAGTAGAACACATAGTGGGGAGAGCAATACCTCAAATAATTCAAGAAGTTTTCCGCCATTCATGGGCACATTGTCATTTCCCTTCTGCTTCTGTGACACCATCCTATCCCTGAGCTCTTGAGCGGTAGTGGATGTTGAAGCTTCACCCCCATGATCTCCTCGCTTGTCAATTGGGAATAAATCCTCCAAGGAGGCATCTCCAGGTGTATCACTGAATCTACTCAGTCCATTAGCTCCCTCGGCAACTAAAGGTTTTGCCTCCTGTGAAGACATGATATACATGAATATCATAAAGAATAGGTATCTGCATTCTTGACCAAGAAAGCATAAGATTTTTTTTCTGTGTGCAAGGACAATTGCTGTACGGAAAGTTCTCACCTCTAGAAAGGTGGCATTCTGTCTCCCAGCCTGGAAGGAGAAAGCATCATCATCCTCAAAACTCGAAGGGTCTTTACTTTCAGGCTCTAAATTTTTGCTGTCACCGTTTTTTGATTCTTGGCTGCTCCTAGCTACCTTAGTTGGCAGAACATCTTGCGAAGGTTCATGTTTTATCTTGCCATTTAAATCGGTAACTCCAGGAGAAGATTCCAATGATAGCTTTTCATGGAAAACTAATGTAGGATCTTTAGTGAGAACCACATTATCTTTCATGAGTTCCACATTGTTTGAAATATTGCTTTCTGCAAGTTTTCCATCATGAAGCTCATCAGATTTACCTTGTCCCGCAGATACAGAAACCAGTTCTTTTGTTCCATCCTCCTAGGGCCAGATTATAGTTACAGATAAATAAAAGTTTAATATACTGAGATCATCATAATCTTGTGGGTCCAGCACAAGAATTTGAACTGATTCGATTCAATGAAATGAACATGGGAAAAAACCCTGAAAAGCTTACCTGTTCAATGTCAGAAGCAACAGGTGCTTGTGTATCTCCTGATGGACCAGAAAACTCAGCGTGATTATCGCTACTTGGGACTTCATCATCCATGTCAATATGCCTTATTATACAAACAAATTATAAACTCCTTTAATAGCCTATCAATCAAAGTCACTTTCGGGAGACAGTTAAAGCAATGTTGGCAGCTGTTCTGTGGACAATTAATCTGTCGAGATTTACAGATTATAAAAATTATACATTTGCAGGATTTAATCACCGCATGAGCATGAGAAAATCCACGAAAAGGAACAAAAATCAGAATATGAGCATGGAACACACATATTAAGTACGCATTGAGAGTGCAAAGCATGCTTGTTGGAAAGGAAATAAAAGTTAAAAAGGCACAAGCTGCGTATGCTTCTTAGCAAATCACCAGCTTTGAACAGATATAGACAAAAACAAAATAGAATATTCATATGTTGAAGGCAGAGAATTTTACTATATGAAGTTTCAATCATATCAGTTCAGGCACTAAAAGAACAGAAGCAAACATCTCTTGTGGGGAAGTTGCATCCAAAACAAAGTCAAATAGTCCTGCAAGTTAACCTCTGGGAATTTCATCACATCCCAGTCACTAAACACATAATAACACAACTACCATGAAATATTTTTCATGAATGTAGTGATGCTTGAAAATTGACAAGTACAGGTTAAGTCTGAAGACCAACTAAATTGAGTGACCGAAAAAGGTCAAACTCTGGGGCTATCAGGTGATTTCACAATGTTTTAGTTTTCTAGCGAGTATTTGTTGATTCATCTACTATTTACTGTCATGAATAACAATAGAAAGAATTATCTCATAAATCTGAACTACCTCGGATTAGTCTGCCGGGGAGATGACGAGGCCCGTCTCGAGTTCTGCAACCATGGGTGCATCAACAATGTCTTTGCATCAGGCCGTTGTATTGAATCCTACAAGTGCTTCTTGAAGTCAGAATAGCAAAGAATTATAGGAAGAATAAAACGAGTCTTCTAAAAGTAGAAAGGACAAATAACAAGGAACCTTTTGAAAACATTGCCGGAGAAAATCAGTAATCTCAGGAGAGAATCCTTCTGGTATTGGTGGTTGCACATCCTGCATTACATGGGTACAAGAAATTTTATGTAATGTGCAAATGAACAGTACTGTTGGAGATGTGGGAAGAGAGGTGAAACATTTGCAGGTAATCAACCTGAACAATGCGAAACAGTGCAGGCATGGGCTGCAGTTCATAATATGGTGGGGAACAAGTGAGTAGCTCAATAACTGTGCAACCAACACTCCAGATATCTGACGCGGCACAAACACCAGACATTTCAATAACCTAATGCAAACAAGAAATGATGAAGGTAAGTCAAAATATCATGATAATACAATATACTCCCTCCGTCCCAAAATGTAAGATCAACTGTCAAAAATGATCTTACATTTTGGGACAGAGGGAGTAATATTTTGATAACAAGAAATTCAAGTCTATTAGAACATCAATCCAAAGTTATAAATGTTATTGTACTAGCATCTTGAGAGAGTAAATACTGTCAAAAGTTTGCAGATTCGATTAATTTGGCTGCTAAAATTGCTGTGATGCTATCATATCAGCGGTATGGATTGTCAGTTACAATATTCCGGATGCTAACAGTACTATGTGAAATTTAGGATTTTTACCACCTAAATTGTCCTGGAGCAGGTCTGGTGGTCGGTGGATAGAGTTCTATTTTCCCATCACACGTTTACTGGTTCTATTGGCATGTAGTGTCAAAATTGTCCCCATCGTGTATCTTTTTGGAAATGTATGCCACACAAGTCATCAGCCACACTGGCATAATTAAGTTCCTTGACCTTGTAAGTCTACGTTCACGAAAACACTTCCAAAACAAAGAAAAATGATGAATAGAAAATTTATACGGATACTTCTCTGGGCAAATGGTATTTTTTCCCCGTAAGCGATAATACAAGCTGATGAACTGATATTAAAATGATGATTGTATTATTTGTAGCAATGCTTCAAATTTGATGTTCAGTGAGTCGGAGAGTCCAATGGAACAGGTTACAGAACAACGCCTTTAAGACAATTAAAAGTAAAAGACAAACAAGAGGAAGTTGAGAAATTAATCCAGTATGTCAGTGCACCTAACAAATAATTCAGCAGGAACAAAAAAAATGGAAAGAATTAGCAACCTCAGGGGCCATCCAGTATGGGGTTCCAACCACTGAGTGTGTGTTGACATCGGCTTCAGTTAATTTAGTAGCAACTCCAAAATCAGCAAGTTTAACAAGGCCCTAAACAAGATAACAAAGAAAAATGAGAGCATGTGCAGGAAGAAGTGTAACATGATTCCAGAAAAATCAAACTTCTAATGCCCTTGGTCGTGTGTCATAGTGTGGAATTCAAGTTTAGCCATGGGCTACATCAACCATATTAAATATTCTCATATGAAATATTAGTAGCTAACTAGCTACCCACTCCATTTCACAACATAGTATTATATCTAGTGAGAAAATATGGTCTAATTACAGGAAATATATTACTCAAGTTTGGGCATTCTAGGTATGTGTGTAACATACTCTCCACATCAAGAAAACAATGTTATAGATTCACAATATACTGAAACGTAGCCTGACAAATGTTGAATTTGTCCTCTTTTACTATCCAAAGCATCAAGAGCAGACAATTGTATCAACTATCATTAATGATTGTACATTTGAGGTTCTCTCTTCCAGAAAAAACTGCCAGGTTGCCCATGTCAGCCATTATACTTTCCTGTGTGTCTATTTATTTACTTATTAACAGAAAGCTCATTCACAAGATAAATTTTGAACATGATATTCAGAATAGCCTTTTCAACACTGTTATAAGACCCATCTTACTTCTCTAAATTCTCATTATTAGAAATCAAAAGTCAAAACAAAGAAGAACCATGTGCAAATATGCAAGTGATAAGAGCCATTTACCTCTTTAGTTGTCAATATATTTGCACCCTTGATATCTCTATGTATGACACCTTGCTCATGCAGATAGACAAGGCCCTCCAACACCTGGTCACAATAGTAAAAGTTGGAAACAGACATAGCAAGAAAATGGTAAGTCGCAGTAATCACTAATATAATATATTTCACCTGAGCAATGTAGACGGCTGCTAATGATTCAGGAAATGGTCCAAATTTGTTTGGCTTGATAATATTGGCTAGTGAACCATTCTCCACATATCTGCAGTTATTATACAGCTATCAGAACTTCCATGTTAACATGCGATGCATGTACTTCGTACCAAGACATCACAGTGAGGACACAGGATTTCTTACTCCAGAATGATATGAAGATGGCTATTTGTCTTCAATGATCCAAGATACTTCACAATATTTTTGTGATTGAGATTCTGCATAAATTAGCAAAACCTTGAGTCGAAAGCAACATGATCATGTGCATCCAGAATAGGAGAGGTGAATTAGATGTTCAAAAGTAAAGGTCCTTCTAATTATGGGTACGATAATAATGATTAAAAAAGGCATAGTATCTATATTAAAAAAGAAGATTCTTCATAGACTTATGATCATCCATACTATTGAAATGTTCACATAAACCACTGAGTGTACAAAAATAAGCACACTCTTTTTTTTAAAGTCAACTGAGGGGAGGATGCCTCTCAGGATTCTTAATTATAAAAATTTGCCACACAGGACTATAAATATGCAAAATGATAACAAAAAACTTACATAAATAGGAAATCTGGAGAAAATGCAACACAGACAAGGAAAATATGGGTTTAATTGTTTTACTGAATCCAGATGCAGTAAGTACATAAAGAAAATGCTGTGAGACTTACTTTCAGTAGATCAATTTCTTGCTGAATCGGACACACCACCCACGAGAACAGTTATTAAACCGTACACAAAAGATAGTTAGTTAGAACCCCATATTACAATGATACAAAACACAATGTAGAAAATGACGATATTCCAACAAAAGCGTTCGAATGTTGGAAATCTGAATAAAGGGACAAACAAATCTGATGAGTTGATACAAAACATGACATCATGTTGATACAACACGAATCAAGAATGTGAAACATAGAACTTTTGGGAACCCGGTGTTCCAAATAGCGGTAAGCAGTTAACTAGCGGTCACCCCACCACGCAGCAATAGTGTAGTATATGACTCTCTAGACAGCATTGAGTGCAGTTAAATAAATTTTTAACAAAGAGATGGTCTGAATAGTGTGTACAATGGCATGCATTACAAGCTACTCCCTCTTAGTGATCTAAACGGTCTTATATTAGTTTGCAGAGGGTAGTGATCTAAACAGTCTTATATTAGTTTGCAGAGGGAGTAACATTTAAAGACTCGTTTCACTATAAGAGTACCAAACTAACAAACAGTATATAATACAGTGTTATGAAAACAAAATATATTATTTGAGTGACTGAGGCTTCCAAGATGTAAGCACCAACATCAACTCCATGCACTAAACCTATATGTGCACCAAGTAACAAAAGGAAAGGATAGAGTGCACCATTAGTGTCATTCCACATTTCCAATTTCACAAATGTGTAACACTAACAGCTTAATGTTCTAAAATTTAATCTTGGGGATAACTAAGAATGGTATATTGCTACATAAATTATATAAACTATTCATCTTTTCGACCCTAACACTTATATAGCCTTCAACAGCTGGGGTACATACTGGCCCAGAATAAAAATATCAATGCAACTAACTATTTTTCAATTTAGATTTTCCAGCCCCTAAACCCAGACACACAAAAAAATTATAAGGATTCAAGAGCTCCTATGGTTTACAAGGATGCGCACAAGCATAAATACTTTGTAACAGTTAAGAAATTAAATGTTATTCCAATGAACAATTTAAAGGAATCTACCGATATCATATCCAGAGTTCGCCGGGGGGGGGGGGGGGGGGGGGGGGTCGCATGCATTTTCTGTGGAATCACACCAATCACATAAAACCTAGCGCGGCAGCTGCTGGCGGCACTTGATCACGTCAGCTCTCATGTTTCTTCCCCAGTTTTATGTGTCAAAAAGAGAGCTCACGAGCTCAATATGACGACCACACCCGACAGCGTACCACATAATTAAATCATGATGTCCAAGTATTTTGCCCTAGTATGTGTGATAATTATTACAAGTCCCGACAAGTTAAATAGGAAGCTCGCCAAGGACTCCGATAAGCTAGCATAGCGGTGCCCTGGGATTTAGTTCCATGTCACGCTACCGAACAAAGCAGCGAAACCGACAACAAGCTGCATTACTCTAGCTTCCAGTCTCGTCTTAGCGCTGTTCTCGGTAGATGACGTACGTTTCTCATCTCCTGAGAACCGCATTTCATGCAATTACACGCATTTTGCCACTCGGAACGCTATATACGTCATATAACACGCCCAAAAAAAAAAACTCTCACCATGATAATATTGAGATCCTCCTGCGGGATGTTCTCCAGCGAGACCTGCTTGATGGCCACGAAGTCGCCATTTTCCAGGTCAAGCCCCTTGTAGACGCGCCCGTACGCGCCCTTCCCTATCTCGTCCCCCAGCATCTGCAACCCGCCCACACAGACACACACAAACACAGACACGCAGTGAGTGAGAGAACCATTCCTCAAGCAATTCGCTGGCGCAAAACACCAATTCCGCCGGATCCGAGGCGGGCGGGGAGCGCGGGAGGCCTCACGTATTTGTTGCCGAGCGTCTTGGATTTCGGGTTGTGCTGCCGGGACGCCATCTCGTCCCTCCTCCTCGGAGATTCGGCCCCTCCGCGGCCCGGGGAGCCGCCGGCTGCGGCGGGGACGGGCGGATCGGCGGTCACCGGCGACGAGGATTCCCGTCCGGCGAGCTCGCGGCGAGGGCCATTTAGGTTTAGGGTTTGGGTGCGAATGGAATTGGGAGTCTGCAGGGGGAGGAGGAGCAGCAGAGGGAGGAAGAGGAGGAAGGCGACGAGGGCGGAGGGGGGGCGAGGGGCTTCTCCGTAATTAAAAAATGTAAACAAAGTATTTTCTGCGGGCGGGGGCAAGGAAAGTAACGGAAATGAGGAGGCGAAGCTTTTATAGTGGAGGTGTACCTTTTTGGAGTGTGCGGAAGCCAACGAGGATACTGGGTGGATAACGGAGGAGCTCCACTGTCAATTAGCTGTCTCCGACTAGCGTCTGCGGTGGTGTGCGTCATTCATTCCGGCCGGGGGGCCCCTCGATCGACCTCCTTTTCGCACGAAAATGCCACGGGTCTTTGTCTAACCTTTGCTGACTATGTTTCCTTTTTTCTCTTTCTTTTTTATGGAAATGAGAGGGCTTCACTTCATTTTTACTACTCCCTCCGTTCCTAAATATAATACGTTTTGATGGTTCAATTAACCTGTCAAAGCGTCATATATTTAGAAACAGAGGTAGTAGATAATTGTATGTGCCTTGCAATGCAGGATACATAAATATTCTAGTAAGCCCGTGATTTACATGTCCATATTAGTGTGGTTACGTAAAAACTATATGTTATTTGGTAAACCCTTATTTGATAAGCGCGTTGGATTTGTCACTTGCCCGGTCCCTATGGGTCGGGGTCGTGCGGGAATTTGTGGCGCTATGGGGACGTTGCAAGGTGTTGCGTTGACCAAGATTGTAGACTCGATCACTTGGAGATGGTCGGACAACGGGCGTGTTCTCGACGACTTCGGTTTACGAAATCCAATTTGAGGGCTCGATGCAGTCGACATCCCCCATGCTTATCTGCAATGACGATATACCGCACAAATGTCAGCTGCTGGGCAAAGTGCCTAACCGTAGATAATTTGGCGAAGAGGGGTTAGTCGCACGACCTTGTGTGCCCCTTGTGCGTCACAGCCCTGGAGGATGCACTCCACTTGCTTGTTGCATGTCTCTTCTCCGGGGAGATTTGGCGGAAAGTTATCGAGTTCTGCAACTTCCCATGTGATCTGCAGTTGGTACCCACTCTAGTCTCGCTATTGGCATGGTGGGAGCACAGTCGCCGGCTGGTGTCGGCGCCACAGTGGGGCCTTGTTCCTCACTTTGTGCGGCTTACTTGGTGGGCCACGTGGAAGGAAATAAATGTGTGGATCTTGAATGCATCAACTCTTCTCCAGCCCAGGTCTTCGACGGGCTAACCGAAGAACTTGCAAATTGGAAGATGGCTGGGAGGGGGAATTGAGCTCCTGATCCATCACTCTCACGAGGCTTATTAATTGTTACACCTAGGTTGCGTGACAGTGTGGTCCTTTGGATGTTTCGTGTTCATGTAATTAGAGACTCTCCTCGGTCTCTTTGTAATCAAACCCCTCCCATAATTGAAGGAAAAGCTGCTCCATTAGCATTTTCATCAAAAGAATTATAAGTCCATACGAGGTGGGACAGTTGATGCTTTTTCATGGAAAAACGATGGATAAAAATCATAGATGGAGGGAAAAAGAATCAAAACAACAAGGAAAGGGGGACGTACATAGGGTTGAATGAAAATAGGAGAGATAAACTCTTATGGGAGACGCTACGCGTCCGCCGGGTGATCTGTGTGAAACATCTGCCATCTCGACGGTCGTTCGATGTACGTGCGTGCAACCGTCCGATCTACTTCTGGCGCGCGGCTCGGTCTCCTCCCCCGACCCATTAATTCCTGAAACAACGGTCGAGTTTGCAGAAACAAGTGTCTCGCGAGCCATTCGATGCGTGACGCGAGCCATTCAATCCTCCTCTCTAATTTTCTGCAACAATGCTCTTGTTGCAAGATCTGGTCTTCTCTGATTTCCCGCAACAAGACCTTGTTGCGAAACTTCATCTTCTACAATTTTCTGCAACAAGACTCATGTTGCAAAATTTCTTCTTTAGTTTTCTGCAACAAGACCCTTAGAAAAATCGGAAACAACATCTCCCGCCGCGTCTAATTTTCTGGAACAACATTTTTCACGCGTCTAATTTTCTGCAACATCTTTCACGCATCTAATTTTCTGCACATCTTTCACGTGTCTAATTTTCTGCAACAAGATCCTTGTTGCAAAAATTGCAACAACATCTTTCGTTGCTCTAATTTCTGCAACAAGACCCTTGTTGCAAAAATTAAAACAACATCTCTGCCGCATCTAATTTTCTGCAACAGGACCCATGTTGCAAAATTAGCACGACCATGGATGGGGAAGCGAGTGCAGCCATGGACGAGTGAGGCGAGCGTGGCTGCCGGGGATGTAGAAGCACCGTTGTTGCAGAAAACTTGTAGCGGGAAACTGATCTCGAGGAGGCGGCAACCATGGCTATCCACGCTGGTGCTCCCCGAGCAGCGGGACAACGACGGACGCGGACACTGGTGCTCCCAGGGACAGCAGACGCGGCGGAGGAGGAACTTGGGCGCGATGGAGGCGGGAGAAGAAGAGAAGGGGCGTGGCTGACGGAGGCTTGGCTATCGGCATGCCCACCGGCGACGATGCGCGGGGTTGGGGATGAGCCAGAAGGGATGATTAGGATGTAGACCGGGGAAGGAGAAAAAGTGACGCACGAGCGGAGGAGGAGATAAGGTTGAGAAAGGGAAGGAGATAGGCTTGGCGTACCCTCAGCGCCACATGTAGCATGGAGAAGGCGGCGGGCGGTGTTTTCAGCCGGTTGAAGGTAAGTTTTTCCCAACTCTTATCGGGTAAGCATTTATTGGCTTAAGAAACAAAATTTTTTTTGGTAAGTTCATAAGAGATGGGCCAGTTGATGCGGTTTTCACATATAACTAGTGGGAAAAATCAAAGTTGGAAGGAAAAACAGAACGAGAAGGGAAGGGACGTACGTAAGGTTGGACGAAGGATGAGCGCGCCACATAACCTTATGTTCTTTTTAAACATGATACGAGGGAAAATAGGAAAGAAAAAGGCCAAAAATACTATTTGGGTGTCAAAGTCTTCTTTCTCTTGCATCCACCAACGGCACGCCGTGAGCTAAGCTCGTTGCCGCCTCTAGACCTTCATCTAAACAAAGCAAAATTGTTTACACCCAAAAATATGTAAAAGCAGTGGATGGTAAGTCGTCGATATAGGGGCGGAAATCGTGTACCAAATCCCCCTCCCAGTGCTTGTAGAACATCACAACCGGCTAGACAGAGTCGGTGGCACAAATCTCACACGCTCCACAATGATGCCAAGGTTGTCCAACCTTTATTGGTCAGAATTGTTAATTAGCAAGAAATAATGTTACAGTCAGTTGTGATGATGTTGTTTATAAGCAGGATCATCATCTCTCTTTTATTATTTTTTCGTTTACCCAAAATACATGGAACAATCATTCTACAGTATAATTCTTTTTAACATTATTGTACGTGTACAAGAGAAAAGTAAGGAGCATGAAAGAATGACAATGAAGAGACAACAACAAATAGTTAGAGATCCCAACAAAAAATAGTTAGAGATGCAAGTCCTTCCAAGTTGTGAGTTGAGTTGATTTATGTTGCTTTGTGTTGTGTCCAACTAGATTGAGGTCCTCCTAAAAGTCTTTTGCCATATGTCAATATGGGGAATGTTATTCTTGGAAACGTTATTACCGGATCCAGATATTTTGGTAGCCCATAATGAGTATAGCCGCACGGCTAGCATAATTTCACCGTCAACTCATGGGGAATAACAGAGTGACAACCATCATATGCAAAGGAATATATAGTCCCAGAAAAAGACGAATCAAAGTCTTTCCCTGTCTTTATTGCAAAGAACATAAATGTGCCTAGGTAAATGGAATAATCTTCATCATAGTTTCTTGAATAGAGCTTGAGGATATTCTTTTCCTCTTAGTTTTTTCTCTTACTCATCGTTTTTCCATTTCATGGTAGAGTGTTATTTTGGTTTCACTATCCTCTCCTCAATTTGGACCTGCACAAAGCAATTTGGATCAAGGTTTTAATATGTTATGGTTAAAATCGGAAGCTTTTACCATCTTAGCTTCCCTCTCATGTGTGTGAGTGTATCCTAGTAATAAAACAAATCACAAAAAATGGACGGCTCACCGGTCTACATGTTGAGGTCGAACGGAAACTAGACAAAAAAGACTCCTCGACTATTCTTCATGTTCTCCTTCTCTATTGCCCTCTTGTTCTTCACTTTCCCTTCTCTCTCTTATGTGTTTACATTTTCCATGAGGATATATTTATCCAGGACAACACCAATAAATAAGCTTGCAGCCACCAGGCACCCCTGTCCCTTCTCACCTTCTCTTACTTCACAATAAAGTAGTTTGTTCACGGTGATTCATTATCTATCATATCCACAAGGGAACTTCATTCATCTTAGATTATCAAGCCTTGATTATGGAATAGCCATGCCCCCATTGTATATCATGTTGCGAAACATACTAGAAAACAAAAAAATCGCGCCTACGCACACCCAAGATCAATATGAAGATGCAGAACAGGTTGTGATCATGATTGTTACAGTCACCGAGTTGTAGTGGAAGAAGAACATTTCAGTGTAGATCGTACTTGGAGTCCTCGAACCATCGATGACCGGTCCCGTGACTACCCACGAATAGCCCCTCGAATCGAAGACCGAAAGCACAACCTCTCTACTTGGTTGCAAGCATGCAACCTTCACGATCCGGCAGCACTTCACTATCCAGAGCTAATCATCGCCGGAGAATTGGAGGGAGGAGTGATGACCCATAAGTATAGGGGATCAATCATACTCCTTTCGATAAGTAATAGTGTCGAACCCAACGAGGAGCAGAAGAAAATGACAAGCAGTTTTCAGCAAGGTATTTTCTGCAAGCGTTGAGATTATCGGTAACAGATAGTTTGATAGCAAGATAATTTGTAACGAGCAACAAGTAAAAATAGTAACTAAAGTGCAGCAAGGTAGCCCAATCCTTTTTTGTAGTAAAGGACAGGCTGGAACAGTCTCTAATAGCAAGTAAAGCGTTCTTGAGGACACACGGCAATTTCATCTAGTCACTTTCATCATGTTTGTTTGATTCACGTTCGTTACTTTGATAATTTGATATGTGGGTGGACCGGTGCTTGGGTGCTGCCCTTACTTGTGTTGGGAACGTAGCATGCAATTTCAAAAAAATTCCTACCACTATAGCAGGATGCTGCTAACGCGACACTACAATCATAGACCCTTCGAGAAACTGTGTGCGATGCAATAATCGCAAACGGTGGTGTATGAAACCGTCAAAAATGTATAAAATGTTTGCGATGACGGATGCATCAAACACGGTTCAGATTTTAGTTGCATGTGCGATGAAGGGCATACGGTTCAGTTCAATTAACTGTTTGTGATGAGGAGGAACAAAAGAAACAGGCGGCCATATGAAGGCGTGTGCGATGTACAACATACGGTTCACTCGGATGAACTGTTTGTGATTAGGCAACACAAAAGAAACGGGCAGCCAGATGAAGGTGTGTGAGATATACATCATATGGTTCACTTGGATGAACTGTTTGTGATTAGGCAACACAAAAGAAACGATCAGCCAGATCAAGGTGTGTGCGATATACGCATGCGGTTCACTCAGCCCTTGTCGTCAGTGTGTGACCTCTGTGGCAACCGTTCGCTCCCCAGGTGCCTCTTCGTGTATCGTGGCAACCATCCACCGCCTCTTCGCCTTTCCCTCTCGATTTGGAACTGCTGTCGCACGCTCTTCCTCCCTCCATTTGCCTTCACCCTTCCTTCTGCCATTGTTCGATCATCTTCTCCATGGAGGGAGCAGGCCAAAAACGGCCCCGTTATTCTTGCCCCGATTTGAAAGATGACGTGGTGGAGGAACTCATTGATTGGTGCAACATCATCACCTCGGCTAGCATGGCAGGTTCGTTCAAGACCATTCTCGACTCAACTAATAACATTATTACAAGGAACCAAAGGGTCCAGGAGCAGTTTGATCTCCCCTATCTTCTTCGCCGTGACCCTGCTGACTGGCGCGGGGACGAGGGAAGCCTCGCCTTATGCAAGTTGATGCCGCTTGATAATGATACGTATGATGTTAAGATGCCATCGCTTGAGGGCAAGGCTTGGGCAGGCGCAAAAGAAGATTGGGTTGTTTATATTGGGTACAACTGCGAGTGGGAACTTGTGAATGTGTACACTCATTACCGGGTTCCACTTCCAAAAATCTCAGACGACTGCCCAGAGGTTGAGTACACCGGTATTCTACATGAGTTCAAATATGATCATGGTGAATGTCATCTACGAAGATAGCAATTTGTCGAGTTCCCAACCGCTCTTGGGATTACACGAACTATGAAGTTGTTGCTATCTTCGAAAAGCTTGTTGCCGTCCTTACTTCCACGCCTCGATGGATATTGCTCAAAAATCAATTTCTGTACACGGATGAGCACTGTGATGCAATTCAATACGTGGGTCTTGTGTTTGCTGCCACCACTCGTGGCACTGTTTTTGCATGGAATCCTGATGCTTTCGGTACGTTTGTCTTCCACCGTAATTATAATTGTTTCATCCACATGCATGCGGGTTAGCTAGTTTCCCTTTACTAATTAACCTTCTTGTGTTTCCAAGGTCCTGTGAACATTCCACCACCTATACTTGAAAAATTTTATAACCAAGGGGGAGATGACGATGTTGATGATCACGAGCATGAGGACGAGCAGGACCCCTATACTCAGTGGCGCCTAGCAACTTATTCGATGGATCACCTCTTCTTGTCTGTATATAGGGCACTACTGATGTTACTAAGGAAGCAGGTGTTGTTTCGCATGGTCGCACTCTCCAGACCTATTCCAACATCCGTTGCAGGGTATTCAGGATGGATACTAGTGTACTAGTGCCAACACCTTCTCCCTGGTTCAATATTGAAAGTCTTGGAGGAAACTCGCTCTTCCTTGGACAAAACTATCCAATGATGGTGGAAGGCGATCCGGCTGCTGTTGACACAACGTGACTACCATTTATGAGAAGCAACTGTATCTATACCTCCGACATTACTATGCTTCCCTACTGTCCCAATATGGGTCCTGACATATGCCGCTTCAGCCTGGATGATCAGTCCTGCGTTGGTCTCGAGATTGACAGTAGCCGGCTCTTCCCAGAGAATCACTTCTGGTTCAAAGCAAGTGTTTCCAACACCGACGAGTGGTTGAGCTGAAGTTCATTTCATCGCTTTGTTATTTGTTGTGTGAGAAAAACTTTACTAGAATGTTTTGTTGGAAATGATCTATAATCCAACGTGTGTCCTCGTTGTCGTTGTGGGTTGATGACTTATCGTATGTAATCAATGGACATTTGCATAGTGGTCTCCATATGAGCAGTGCTAGTGATTTTAGTTGCAAAAATTAGATAGTGCTAGTGATTTTTAGCTGCATATTTTGACAAATTGTAGTGTTACAAGGTTGACAAATGGCAATGTTACTAGATAAACAAATGTCAATCTTCCCAGTTTGACAAATGTCAACATACCAAGATGACAGATATGCAAATCTTACCCAATTATTTGTACGTGGTTGCACACGGGTCATGCAAAACAACCGTTTGCGTTGAAGGGATGCGGAAATCCTGCTTGGCAGATTTTCCCTTGGCTTCCTGGGGAAGCTGTCGGTTTGCATACGGGTGTTCTAACTAAAACGTCTGCGATGAGTGTTTTATATTTAAAAACCATTGACGTTTTTTTCAAAAGAAAATCATTTGATAAGTCTGTACATTAAGAGAGAAAAACGCAAGTTCGTTCAAACCATATCTTTCATTCAGTCACACTGCGAATTTATATTTATATGATCGAGAATTTGAGATACATTATTAAACCCCAAAAAAACTATTTCCGGCGGCGGCGGAGGCGGCGTGCCGCACCGTCGTTGTCATTGTCGTCCTCCGGGACACCGTTGTTGAAGTCTTCAAGGCAGCACAAAATGTTCTTCACTTGTAAATCAAATATCATGTCGTCACACGATCGACGGGCGGGGCACGGGACGATGACAACTGGCGCTGCTGAGAGGTAGCGGTCGATGACAGTGTCCCATGCCGCTGAGGGGGGCGCACGCACGGGCACGGGCACGGGCGCGGCGGGTGCAGCCAAACGCACGGGGACCAACACCACGGTGGGTGGAGGGGCGCGCACGGGCAGGGGCACGGGCGCGGCGGGTGCAGCCGAACGCACGAGGGCCGCCGCCATGGAGGGTGGAGGGGCGCGCACGGGCACGGGCATTGGTGCTGGCATGTACACGAGCTCGCGCGGGTCCGCGGAGACCTCGCTGATGCCCGTGGCTTCCAGCTCTGCAACAGTGCTCGGCGACCAGCCCGTCATGCTACGGGGATGGTCGTTGGCGCGGACGCGGGGATGGGAGCTGGGACGGGAGCGGGGGCAGCAACCGCCGCAGCCAGCTCATTCTAGGCCATGTCCATGAGGCCCCATTCCTCCATATTTTCTATCTCCTCCGGCTCGGAGTTGACTTCACCAAACTTGAAGACTAGTGGCAGATGATCATTCTGCGCCATGGCGTTGGTGGAAGTCGGCGGGAGGAAGGGGAATGGGAGGCGAATAGTAAGGCCGCCCGTATTAAACAGCAGCTCGGGCGCCATTCATGGAGAGGAAGGCGGGCGGCCATGGAAGTCAAAGGGCTCGCTTCCTAGTGAGCCTGCACAGTGTACAACTCGCACGCTTCCCGGTGAGCCTACGCATTAGAGGACAGCTTGCACGCCTCTCGGTCAGCCTGCGCACCGGACTGCACTCGCATGCCTCGCATTCAGTCAACGTCAAGCAGTTGTCCGCACGGCACCTCCTACAGCTATTAAAACCAAGACCATGGTGTCACGTGAATGGTTAACAGAATGCACGCGGTTTGAATTATACAAACATTTGAGATATTAAAGTGGCAGCCTTTTTCAAAATGCCTTTGTTGGCTGTCATTATTTGAGTGCGCCTTCTCTCAAAATGGAAACGAAAAATGCCACAGCATGTTGGGTGCCATTCCATGATATCATGCCAAGTTTCATGAATTTCAGAGATGTTTTGGATTTACTAGAGTTTAAAAACTAGGCATCTCAATGTTTTGCCGGCAATCAACGGTGCTCTACTGTTCGAAATTCATTCCCATTTCTTGCATGGGACCTAAGCATGCACCCAAGGACACAAATTTGATTTTTCAACCAATTTATATGCATTGGAGCATGTGCATGTAGTTCAAATTTGAATTATGCACATAAATGCATTGAAAACTCAGTTAATGCATAAAACTGTCCAAACGAACCCCGAAAAATCACAAAAATTGACACAACACTCGTGTTGTTCTATGTTGACATGAGAAAAAAAAACTGAAAGCAATAAGAGGCAATGGATATCGTTTCGTCCCCAAAGGTGGGACGTTCCCTACCGAAACCATCTTGCTTGTTGTGAGAAGCTCTGGTTTGTGAGAAGCATATACCCAAACCTGCCCAAATGGGAAAAAAAATTTACCACGACATGTTGATTCCGCTCCATGATAGCATGCCAAGTTTCATGAATTTCAGACGAGTTTTGGATTTACTAGAATTTAAAAACCAGACATCTCAATGTTTTGCCAGCAATCAATGGTGCCCTGGTGTTTGAAATTCATTCCCATTTCTTGCATGGGACCTAAGCATGCACCCAAAGACACAAATTTGATCTTTCAACCAATTTATACACACTGGAGCATGTGCATGTAGTTAAAATTTGAATTATGCGCATAAATGCATTGAAAACTCAGTTAATGCATAAAAAATATCCAAACGAACCCCAAAAAATCGCAAAAATTGACACAACACTCTTGTTGTTCTATGTTGACACGAGAAATTTTTTGAAAGCAATAAGAGGCAATGGATATCGTTTCGTCCCCAAAGGTGGGACGTTCCCTACCGAAACCATCACACTTGTTGTGAGAAGCTCTGGTTTGTGCATGACGCCCCCGATTCAAACATACACTAATCATACATGCAAACATGTACGATCAAGATCAGGGACTCACAGGAAGATATCACAACACAACTCTAAACACAAATAAAAGAATACAAGCTTCATATTACAAGCCAGGGGCCTCGAGGGATCGAATACATAGCTCGATACAGAAGAGTCAGCGGAAGCAACAATATCTGAGTACAGACATAAGTTAAACAAGGATGCCTTAAGAAGGCTAGCACAAAAGCAACACGATCGAAGAGGCAAGGCCTCCTGCCTAGGACCTCCTAACTACTCCTGGTCGTCGGCGGTCTCCACGTAGTAGCATCCATCGGCAGTAGCATCTGGCTCCAGGGATCCACCATCTGGTTGCATCAACCGAAAAAAGAAAGAAAGGGGAAAAAGGGGTAGCAAAGCAACTGTGAGTACTCATCCAAAGTACTCGCAAGCATCAGATCTATACTAAGTATGCATTGGTATCAAATGGAAGGGTTGTATCTGTGAACTGAACTACAGCATGCCAGAATAGAGGGGGAAGGCCTAGCCTATCGAAGACTAGCATCTTCAAGCAGCTCTGAGCATCTTGCATCATGTAGAAGAGTACATAATAGCAGTTTAATATTAAACAAGCATGCTGTAACATCATCCCCCAGAGATCCTTCCCCGACTCCCTGCGGGAAAGTAATCTCTGAGCCACATATCCATCACATATCTCAAGTATCCATTTCTAGTTATATAAGATCAGGATATAAGTCTGAACGTCCATTATTGTGAACATGGTATTTGAATATATAACTTCCCTGCAGGGGTGCACCACGTTACCCAACACGCTTGATTACTCTGGCCGGACACACCATTCTGGGGACAATGCCCGACCTTGGAAGATCAACACGTCGCAGCCCTACCTAGGCTCAGCAGAGAGGTCCCCGTCGGTCTACATCCTAAGCACTCCGGTGTCTTGGGCCCATCGCCCGCAGCACTCTGGGTCATTGTGTGCAGGGTGGATATCAGCACCGCCCCGGATGGCCAGCATGATCCGACCGTGCCACAATGCTGAACTAGACGTCTGACAAAGCTTCGGCCGATACTGCAATGTCGAGGCCCATATCTATTCTCGTGTGGTGGTTAGTGCGTAAAGGCCAGAGGCCAACTCAGAACAAATACCCAAACCTGTTAGTGTATTGGGGGCTCGCGGAGACGAGCAGAGACTGACGATAAGGTGACCCCGTCGCCCCGTCTCATGGACTTACAGCAAGGGCCCAGACTGCCCGGCCGTGCCACGTGGAAAACTCGCGGGTGCTCAACGGGCCCGCTCGACTTTCACATCAACTCGTGGGCACCCCTCAGGGTCGACCCGACTTCATCAATGGTCTCAAGTAAAGTCAAGGTAACTATGTGTCCAAACATCAAGGTGAAAACCCGAGGAATCACCCCCGATGGATTCCACTCGATGTAATCATCAAGATGAACGTAAAAGGAACCACCCTCGAGGTTCACACTTGAGGTGTTGCACGACAGAGCCATATCAGGAATGGTGAAGGAGGAACCACCCTTGATGACCACGATCGAATAGCTACACTACAGAGATCTCATCAGGAGTGATGTATGAGGTTCCACCCTCGGCACTCGATGGTAACTCTGCAGAGTCGAGCAACAAAAAGGGACGTGATGTGATGTGAGGTGTCGGGCTCCGGTCGTCGATCACATTGATTGACTCGTCGATGATGAAGTAGGGGCAACAAGGACAAGGTGGGGGTCACTGACGGATCACTAACCAACCTATACTAAGCAGTTTAGGATAAGAAGGTAAGGTACAACAACAGGTACAAAAGCAAGCTATGCATCAAAATAGGAGCAATCAATTACAGTAGCAAAATCTAATGCAAGCATGAGATAATGGAATGGGCAATATCGGGATGATCAAAGGGGGGGCTTGCCTGGAAGCTCCGCTGAAAGGAAGAAGTGTTGTCGTCGACGTAGTCGGTCATAGGGGCATCAGCAGCGGCCTTAGGGTCTACCAAAGAGAAGATGGGGAAGAAATATTAAATACACGCAAATATATGCATAACAAGACAAAAATCGACACTAGAGGTGTTCTAACGCAGTGCTACACGATACCGGTGAAGTGGGATAACATCCGGGAAAGTTTTTTCGGAGTTTGGCATTTTCGGACAGATGAAACGGAGGGGGAAGGTTGCATGTTTGCTATGCTAGGGACATGCAGCAGATGAACGGAGGGCGTATCTGGATTTGTCTCAAAATTCTGAGCAACTTTCATGTAGAAAACATTTTCATCCGAGTTACGGATTATTTTATACCATTTTCTAAAGTTTTAGCTATTTCTAAAATTTCTGGTTTTATTTTAATTTGTTTTAATCCGAGTTGACCAAGTCAACTTTGACTAGTCAAAAGGGCAGGGTGTGGCCCACATGTCATAGGTTGTATCTAAACAAATAAATAAAACTAATCTAATTGAATGGGACCCACATGTCATCTACACATAGGCTAATCTAGCCACTAATTAATCCCTAAAACTAACCTATCCCTAGTTAACTAAACCGGCCAGAAGCATAGGCCTGTGCATGCTATGCATACACGCACGACGATGGCCAAGTAGCAGCCACGGCCGGCAGTAGCAGCATGCAGCACTAAGCGGCAGCAGCTGGCGGACGTAGCCAGTGGCAAGGCAGTAGCGCGCAACAGCTAAGCAACGGCAGTCGCATGAGCAGCAGCAGCTGATAACCCACAAGTGTAGGGGATAATTGTAGCCTCTTTCGATAAGTAAGAGTGTCGAACCCAACGAGCAGCTAAAGGTAGAACAAATTTTCTCTCAAGTCCTATCTGCCACTGATACGACTCTATGCATGCTTAGTGTTCGCTTTACCTAGAACAAGTATGAAACTAGAAGTACTTTGTAGGTGTTGTTGGATAGGTTTGCAAGATAATAAAGAGCACGTAAATAAAAAGTAGGGGCTGTTTAGATAAAGAAGCAATAAAGTAAATATAGCGAGTGTGGAAAAGTGGTGGTAGGAGTTGTGAAATTGTCCCTAAGCAATTGACTACCTTACTAGACCGATAGCAAGTTTTATGTGGGAGAGGCATAAGCTAACATACTTTCTCTTCTTGGATCATATGCACTTATGATTGGAACTCTAGCAAGCATCCGCAACTACTAAAGATCATTAAGGTAAAACCCAACCATATCATTGACATATCAAGTCCCCTTTATCCCATACGCCACAACCCCCTTACTCGGGTTTATGCTTCTGTCACTCAAGCAACCCACTATAAGCGAATCATGAACGTATTGCAACACCCTACAGTGGGAATCCCTCACGCTTGCGCGACACGGAGGGCATAATAGGACAACAACATAACCACAAGCAAATTAAACCAATCATAGCAATTCATCAATCATCGATAGGACAACGAAAATCTACTCAGACATCATAGGATGGCAACACATCATTGGATAATAATATGAAGCATAAAGCACCATGTTCAAGTAGAGGGTACAGCAGGTTGCGGGAGAGTGGACCGCTGAATATAGATGGGGCGAAGGTGATGGAGATGTTGGTGAAGATGGCGGAGGTGTTGGTGTAGATCGCGGTGATGATGATGGCCCCTGGCGGCGTTCGGCGCCACCGAAAGCAAGGGGGAGAGAGCCCCCTTCTTCTTCTTCTTCCTTGACCTCCTCCCTAGATGGGAGAAGGGTTTCCCCTCTGGTCCTTGGCTCCCATGGCGTGGGAGGGGCAAGAGCCCCTTCGAGATTGGATCTGTCTCTCTGTCTCTCTCTGTTTCTGTGTTCCCAGATTCTGCCCTCGCACCGTTTCTTTTATATCTGGAGATCCGTAACTCCAATTGGATTGAAACCTTCGCCCAAATATTTTTCCAAAAAATAGCTTTCTTGCGGCCAAAGAAGGGCATCAACCGCCTTACGAGGGGCCCATGAGGGTCAGGGGCGCGCCCAGTATGGGCAGGCGCGCCACCTGCCTCGTGGCCACCTCAGGCACCGTCTCGCGTAGATTTTACTTCCCAAAAATCATAAATATTCCAAAAATAAGCTTCGTCTATTTTTATCCTGTTTGGACTCCGTTTGATATTGAGTTTCTATGAAACATAAAACATGCAACAAACAGGAACTGGCATTGGGCACTGGATCAATATGTTAGTCCCAAAAATAATATAAAAAGTTGCCAAAAGTATATGAGAGTTGAATAATATTGGCATGGAACAATCAAAAATTATAGATACGACGGAGATGTATCAGCAACGCAGGGGAGCGGCCAGCGTAGGCGGCGAGCAGTAGTACAGGAGGCAGCGGCGGTGGCGCTAGCGGCAGTAGGGAGCAGCGGGCGGCAACAGCAAGGCGCGGGCGCGCACGGGGGCTGCCAAGGCAGCAGGCGCGCACAACAGTAAGCAGCAGCATCACGTACATAGGTGCTCAGGCTCCGGCCATGGCGACTACGGACGAGCACGGGAGCGGCGGCAAACGGCACAGATCGAAGGGGCAAAGCAAGGGAATCGGTAGAGGGGCTCACCCCAGTGCTTATGGACGAGGTTGGGAGGTCGGGGCGGCCCGGAGCAGCGGCAACCGGCGATGGACGTCGGCAACCGGGGGAGAAGATGAGGACGATGTCGAGGCCGCAGGGCGTTCCGGCACAGGTTCTTTGGTGTAGTTGAAGGAGACGACCGCAGGGAGGCTCCTGGACATGCTAGCCGACGACGGGGAGGCCGGTGGCCGCGGGATCGACGAGGTCCATGGCGACCACGATGCGGTTCTTCGCGGGAGAGAGGGAAGAGGCGCGAGAAGGAGGAGGAGAAGCTAGGGTTTCGGTCGAGTGGGGTCAGGGGCTCGGCCTTAAACAACCAGGGGACCGGGGGATGGCCGACACGTCACCTAGGGGGCACGGCCATGGCGGGATGGCCGCAACAATCCCCTCCTCTGCCCCTGTAGCGAGGAGGGAGATAAGTGGGAAAGTGGGCTGGGCCTAAATCACCGCTGTAATATAGTCCAGTACACAATAGTCCTCCACCGTTTTCCTTTTTCTTTAGCAGTTTTCATTTTTCTCTCATGTTTTGTATTTATTTACAATAGCAAATGACTTTTAGTAAAAATGAGACTTGGCCCAAAATTAGAGATGGAATTTTAGATACTGCCACAAAAGTTTGGGAGTCATTTATATTAGATTGGATTTTTTAAAAAATAAAAGCAATTAAAATATTGCTTTGGCCCGTGTTTTAATTGTTTTAGGGAATTTAAATATTTTGTGACATGTTGGTTTCTCTCTTATAAATACTATGTGATTATTTGCAACATTACGAACATTTTGTTTTGACATTTGAAAACTTTAAATTTTGACTTTGTTTTAAATTTGAAATTTGAATTGGTTTGAACCAACGTGGGACCTAGCAACAGTAAAAGTGATGACATGGCATCATTAGCAGGGGATTACTGTAGCTTGATTATCCGGGCGTTACATCGTGAGAAGCATATACCCGAACCTGCCCCAAATGGGATAAATTTTTTACCACGGCATGTTGATGCCGCTCCATGATAGCATGCCAAGTTTCATGAATTTCAGACGAGTTTTGGATTTACTAGAATTTAAAAACCATGCATCCCAACGTTTTGCCGGCAATCAACAGTGACCTGGTGCTTGAATTTCATTCCCATCTCTTGCATGGGACCTAGAAATTCACCCAAGGACACAGATTAGATTTGTCAACCAACTTTAGTGCATTGGAGCATGTGCTTGTAGTTCAAATTCGAATTATGCACATAAAATGCCTAGAAAACCTAGTTAATGCATAAAAATGTCCAAACGAACCCCGAAAAATCACAAAAATTGACACAACACTCCTGTTGTTCTATGTTGACACTAGAAATTTTTTGAAAGCAATAAGAGGCAATGGATATCGTTTCGTCCCCAAAGGTGGGACGTTCCCTATCGAAAACCATCATGCTTATTGTGAGATGCTCTGGTTTGTGAGAAGCTTATACCCGAACCTGCCCCAAATGGGACAATTTTTTTACCATAGCATGTTGATGCCGCTCCATGATAGCATGCCAAGTTTCATGAATTTCAGACGAGTTTTGGATTTACTAGAATTTAAAAACCAGGCATCTCGATGTTTTGCCGGCAATCAACGGTGCCCTAGTGTTTGAAATTCATTCCCATTTCTTGCATGGGACCTAAGCATGCACCCAAGGACACAGATTTGATTTTTTAACCAATTTATATGCACTGGATCATGTGCATGTAGTTCAAATTTGAATCATGCACATAAATGCATTGAAAACTCAGTTAAGGCATAAAAATATCCATAGGAACCCCGAAAAATCCCAAAAATTGACACAACACTCCTGTTGTTCTATGTCGACACAAGAAAAAAAAATTGAAAGCAATAAGAGGCAATGGATATCATTTCGTCCCCAATGGTGGGACGTTCCCTACCGAAACCATCATGCTTGTTGTGAGAAGCTCTGGTTTGTGAGAAGCATATACCCGAACCTGCCCCAAACGGGACAAATTTTTTACCATGACATGTTGATGCCGCTCCATGATAGCATGCCAAGTTTCATGAATTTCTGACAAGTTTTCAATTTACTAGAATTTAAAAACCAGGCATCTCAATGTTTTGCGGGCAATCAATGGTGCCCTAGTACAAAATATCTTGGAGCACCGTCGGTGTATAGTACGCCTATGGCTTACGCGAGAAGGTGCGTTGGCTATAGTCCAGAGCCGGCGTGTCAAGCACACTAGCTCGCTCCCCAAAAACTCCCGCCTCTGCATCCCTCGCAATCTCAAAAATATTACTGCCTCGTAATCTCGAAAATATCTACTGCCTGGAAGGTTTTAATGTTTGACAGCACATGATTAGTATGTACAAACCATGTGCTATGTCTGTTACTCCCACTCTGCTTCAGTCCCTTGATTCAAATTTTCAGTAGCCCCGACATTTTACTCCCGCCCCAGCATCCCTCACAATCTCAAAAATATCTGCTCGCCCTTGATCCAAATTTTCAGTAGCCCTGCCTTGTTACTCCCGCCTAGTAAATTTTTTAGTTGTTGTAGTATTTCCTCAAAACAACCTTGCCCCACCGCCCCCTCCACACACACCCGAAAACCTCTGCTCACACAGACACACACAACCCTCGAAACCATTGGTAGGTCGCTGCCATCGCCGGCGCCTCCATCCTCAACCTCTGCCTGTGTGCCGGGGAGCTCGAGGAGCCAATGGCCAAAAAGAGGTTTATCGCGGCCTTTTCGCCCGACGCCAGTGAGGTGGCCGCCGAGGTGTCCCCGTCATCCTCTGCAGGCCCGATCCGTCATCGCCGGTCCCCCGATCCGCCTGCCGCCGCGCCCCTACATCGGTTCGAGGACTTCCCCATCCTCCATCGGACCCAGCAATCGACAAAGTCCTACCTCGGGGTCCGGCAGCGGCGGTGGGGGACGTGGGTCGCCGAGATTACAGATTGAGAGACCCATACCCACCAGTGGCTCGGTAGCTTCCACACGGCCGAGCTCGCGGCCATGGAGTACGATCACTGGCAGGTCCGCTACCACGGCACGACAGCTAGGCTCAATTTACCCTTTGGCACACGTCTAATCGACCTTGTTCCACCAGAGCCAGGGGTGGTGAGCTCGGCTATGGAGCGGGAGGACCGCGAGGCATGGGAGCGCCTCGAGGCCGAGGCCGCTGACGAGGCCTACATGCAAGACCTCCGCCGGCAGCACCCCGAGCTCGTGGAGGCGGAGCGGGCGATCTTTGCCGGCGCGGATGGCGACAAGGTTATCACGCTCTCCTCCGATGACGAGGTCGAAGGCGGCGAGGACGACGGCGCGGAGGGTGGTGAGGTTATCGGCGCTCTCCTCTGATGACGAAGTCGAAGGCGGCGGGGACGACGGCACGGAGGACATTGAGGTGGGCCCCGAGGACGAGGAGATTGACATCGACGAGTGGAGGAGTGCCTTCCCCAACGACCCTGACGACTGTACTGGCCCGGACCCGGCTCGCGGCACACCGTACATGACGAGGAAGGATTGGCTCGACCTCTACTTCGATCGAAAGTAGTTTAGCTTAGTTTGAATTTATGTTTTATGTTCCGTTATGCAAAACTATCTATGTTTATGTTTGAATGCATGCTACTTTCGGTTGAACCTGCTTTGAACTTGATCAAATTGAAGTTTACAACCTTAAGTTTAGGCGATCCTTAAAAAATTGCTGGAGTATATATATATCCACTAAGGGTTTTAGTCCTTTAAACTTTTTAAGGATCGCCTAGAGATGTCCTTATGACTTGTTTATTTCAGTTCTTCACAATGTGATGCTCTATATGTGCAACTATTTGCCGTGCAGTTCAATTTCATCAATAACAGTTTCAACAATACCACTATGAATTACGATATTTGGTTGCTGTTAAGGATATTGCAGTTAACATGCCTTTTCGTTTTTCAATTGTTCACTACAAAAAAAAGACACATCCGTGACATTTTGGGCCGAACGAATTTTTTCTGTCATACTTATGACACTTCTATGACGATAATTATGAAAAAACCCGGTATCATCATAGATGTGGTGGGCTCCTACTTCTATGACAAAAAATCATGACAGAAAATGGGCTTTTCGTCCTGGGAGGACCGGAGACGCAGCTGCATGACATTCTTTGGGCCGTCCATGACGGAAAAAACCGTGGTAGAAGCGAGGGCGAGGAAAATATCGGGGGAGTTCCCGGTTACGGTGGGTGGTCGGGGCCGAGCGATGCGTGTTTCTCTTGTACGTATGCGCGTGTGTGCGAGGCATTGCACTCTAACTGAACCCGAGCAAGGCGTTGGGCTCTAACTGAACCCGAGCGATTGCACTGCAGGCTATGAGTTACTGAACCGAGCGATCGATCGATCACTTGCTGTTAACTGAACCCGAGTGATTCCTTTGCTACTGCTGCTAACTAAAGCCCACCGATGTTGCCTCTAGATGAATAGTGAGCGTTGTTGGGGGGTTTGGATGAACAGCTCCCGATGGGGGTTGGATGAATAGGACCCCGTGGTGTTGCCGCTAGATGAATAGGACCCCGATCGATCGAGCCGGTGGAGGGGTGGATGAACAGGACCCCGTGGAGGGCTGGATGAACAGGGCGACCCTGTGGAGGGTTGGTTGAACAGTAGCTGGTGGAGGGCTGGATGAACAGTAGCCCATGGAGGGGTGGTTGAACAGGACCCTGTGGAGAGGATTGGTTGAACAGTAGCTGGTGAAGGAGTGCGCGGTGGAGGCTGGATGAACAGGAGCCCGTGGATGAACAGTCACAGGTGGAGGCTGGAGGAGGTTGACGGTGGATGAACAGTAGCCCATGGAGGATGGAGGAGGTCGACGGTGGAGATGAACAATATCCCGTGGAGTCCCATTTTGTGGTATGCCACACCCCTCCGATGAGCAGGACCCCCATTTTGACCATAGTGCTCCAACACAAGTCCGTTTCCTTCGTTTTGCGGTATGCCACACCCCTCCCGATCAACAGGATCCCATTTCAACCGTAGGAGGTCTGCTTCCTCCGTCTTGCGGTACGCCAGACCCCTCCCGATGAACAGGACCCCGTTTCAACTGTGGTCAGTCAAACATAAGGTTGTTTCCTCCATTCTGCGGTATGCCAGGCCTCGTTTCCATCGGCTGTTCCGTCCAAGCCGGTTGGCTCCCGATGAACACGACGACACATTCCGTTCCGACCCAGCCGGTTGCCTCCCCATGATCACGACGACGGCGCAGCTTCTCCGTTCCGACCCAGCCATGTACACGAGCCCTGGCCGTACGTATGCACGAGTAGGCGTTCGAGACCCCGCCCATATGTATGTACGTGGCCGTATTTTCTTTCTTGCACCTTGGCCGCTGTATGTACGTGTACATGCTACGTGCGCGCCTCTACTAAGACACATGTGCGTGCCTCTACCACGACACGTGCCCTTCCTTACATGGCCACGGTTCATCGCTACAGCTTCCAGACAGACCAATCGTATGTACGTACACGTTCGCAACCAGAATGACAACGCTACGTACGCTTCGACCAGGTGGGTCCCGACTGTCACGCACTTCCTTCCATGCGAAGATGTAGCTGGTGGGTCCCAGTAGTCAGGGGTCGAATCATTTTTTCTTGCCCGTAATATGGACGCACTTCCTTGCGTGCGAAGATGTAGCTGGTGGGTCCCAGCAGTCAAGGGGGAATGTTTTTTTCATGAAATATGGTGGCCCGTCCGGTGGGTCCCTGCTGTCAGGTGGAGGAATCATTATTTTGCGCGTAATAAGGAGGCACTTCCTTGCTGCGGCCGTGGACCCAGCTGTCAGCCTCTCCATGTATAGTACTCTTTTGATGGAAGTCATTCCTTGACCATGTTAACCACGCCGCACCGAGAGCACCAGGGCGGTGGATGACGGCGAGGCCTAGGAAGGGGACGACACGGAGCCGGGGAAGATGTGGCAGTGGATGCCCACGTGGAGAGGAGTACGAGGGTTCACTGGTTCGGCTGTGGTGTGAGGCTGCCGTCGCTGCAGGGCCTCGCCAGCGGTGGGAGTAGTAGGGGCGGTGAGGCTTCCGCGGCAGCCGGCCACGGGAGGCAGGAGCAGGCGGTCTCGCCGGCGCTGGTTTGGGCGGCTGGTGCAAGAAGAGCAGTGATTGAAGAAGCAGCAGACTCGTTCGATTCAAATACAACGGTCGCTGCTGCTAGAATCGTTTATTGACTAAGTTGACAAGCCCTGTGTACGCGTCAACTTAGTAGGCCCACAGGTTAGCCTCCCAACGGGTGCGCCCCATATTTCAGTGGGAGGAATCATTTTTTCGCGTAATAAGGAGGCAGTTGATTGCGTCCAGCCAGGCCAGCAGAGGGAGTAGGGTGGGCCGGTGAAGCCTGCGCGGCATCACAACGGGCCACAAGAGGAGGGAGCAGGCAGTCCCGCCGGCGCTAGTTTAGGCGGCTAGAGCAGGAAGACCAGAGATTGAAGAAGCATGTCGGCCATTGGATGGACATCCAACAGTCACTTGTGCTAGAATCATGTGTTGACTGACAAAGCCTTGCATAAACAAGTCAGCCTCGAAATTTGTGGCGTGTACAGCCCATTTGCTATTATTTTTATAATTTTTACTCATTTTCTAGTTCATATGGAATTTATTGCAGCCCATTTTCCATTTTTAGAATTGCTGCCCATTTTCTAGTCAGTACCATGGTTAAAAATTGAACTAAATATGTGCGAAATTTTCAAAATTCGCAAATTTTTGCTGGGGAACAAAATATTGTTAATCCAAAAATTAGTAGCCATACTAAAACCAATTTAAAAATAAATTAGTACTATGTCATGTTATATCCAATGAAATATAAAATATCAGTGAAGAACAAAAACAAAAAAAGAAACTAATTTCCCATTTGCTATTTTTTTTGGAATTTTCAACCCCTTTGATATTACTTTTAACAGACACTGACCATACTCTTTGGCCAGGCCAGAATGCATCCCTCCTCGTCTTGAAAGATTTGAAGCCCAGTAAGTCAGAGAAAACAAATAGGCCTAGCTTGGGTATTCTTCAAAAAGAAATATTGGGCTACCTATTTTCCCAAAGAAAAAACTGTTGGGCTGGTCAAGTTGTTAGACGGGCCATAGAGACCGCACAACCCAGTTTATAGCCCGCTCCTCCAAATTACTACTCAAAAAAAAGTTGTGCAATTCTGTCGTTAATTGACTATACGTTGAAAATGATGTGGGTCCCAGATATCAGCGGGGTGGATTAGAGTAAAAAAACGAGGGGTGCATCTGAGTAGTAAAAGAGGCGCTTGCTTGTGTTCGAGAGTGGACCTGGCGGGTCCGTACTGTCATACTCACAACTAAAGTCCTCTCCCGATTCATTATGCTGACAGGGCCGGACGGCGGCGCCGCGGCGAGCGCACCAAGGCGGAGGATAAAGTGCCGTCGCCAATGTGCTAGGCTGGGTTGGACATTCTTATTAAAAAATAAAAATTGACCAGAACTATTTACAATGTTGACTATGATTTGCATGGGTCCGCTGGTTGCAGGAAGAAAATGGTGGGAGAAAGAAGACCGGTCGCTATCTTTGCCTAAGAATAATATCGACTGAATGTAACAACACTATCATAGGAAATAATATCGTCCTGTTAAATCGTGAATTTAGAGAACTGGTGCATGATCATTTATCTTTATTTATTTATTTACTTATTTATGTTTAGGGGACCATGAGCATGTACCGGGGCCAAATTCATGTGAGAGCCTCCCTTCTAGTTAATTATGGGCTCCTCTATTGGGCCTTCATCAGTGGGCTGCATGTTATCAACAAGTGGAAAATGTGTTTCGTACCAAAAATAGTATGTGCTGCGTACGGTACAGGGCACTAAAGGATCGAATCGTGCAACGACTTCCAAAACATTGTGTTTGTCGTTCTAACAACACATTTATTCAACCAATAGACGAAATATACTACTGGTTGTACATTGAAAACAGCAGCAGCAGTAACCAGGGCTGGGGGTGCTACAGAAGCAGTAAGCATGCCAGAAGAGTAAAGACACATCTCTCTCTTCCAAACCAAACATCAGCCATCATTACAAAAGGTCTACCAAAGAAGAACATGTGTATGCATCAAACTAAATAAAGATTCCTACTACACCAAGTGTACACATCTAACTAACTGGCTCAGTTAGACGCTACTATTTATTAAGCTATGGAGATTGACTGACAGCTTGAACCAGATGGGTGCCTGACGGGGGAAACTCTAGCCAGCAGGTCGAAGTCTGATACTTGCGACCCTCTCTCCTACTTTGGGCTGCAGAGAGTGGCGGCACATATCAGGGTATGGTGCATGCAAAGACGCATGGTACGCTATGTACACACAGTTTTGCCTGATGAATGAAATCGTGCTGCCATCATGATCCTTGCCGTTGGTTATCTCCTGGTTAATTGGATAATTTAGTCCGAGAAACAGAGAGCGTGTACCAAGGCTACTTACCAGCCTCCAGTAAAAAATTCCTGAAGGCCCAGAGAAGCTGGGATCCTGCTCAAAGACCTTGTAGCGACTGTGATTGTATTCCGCGAAACAACATGTCCGGTACGTGCGAACAATCATCAATCGTTCGCCATCGTCTGATCGAGCCAGGAATCACCTGCAGCTGCCATGCCGCTTTTCTTTGAAAGGTTCTTTGATTAGGAAGGGTAGGGACACCACGCAGCCTACAACATCATATCAAGTTGGAGTCAAATAAAAAAGGGCTCTTAATGTAGTCAATTTTAAGAACAACATGTTATGAGCATGAATATTTTTTCAGTAAATGTTGGCAGTAATATAAGAAAGCCATCATGATATCATAGGAAAGTAACATACTGCTGTAATAGCCGTTTGTAGTGATGACCGAATATGTCCAGCCATAGAAGGAGTCGACAACGTAAACGAAGCCCTTGTGTTCAATGGCATTAGAGAACCATGGAGGATGTATGATCCTGCGATGGACGTGCAGATTTATCCAGTTACCGCAGTGTCCTGTCAGATAGGCGAGACCGCGGTTGAAGAACGCGATTAGCCTAAAGTCTTTATAATTCATAGATCTTGTACTTGGCAGATTACAACCTTGAGCAAATCAAACTTGGTATCATGTTGGCTACTGTAAGATTCCGAGTATTCTGGGCCGCGGTGCCAAATCAGTGGAGTGTTAATCGAAGGAAGGGGGTAAATCGCCGGGTGTAGACCTCCACGAGCATCCAGCTGCCGCGACCATCGACGAGCACCATCCAAGACGTGTTCATGCCGACCCAGTACATACCGTTAATGTAGTTGAGGGTGACGAGGATCGGATCGCAGTCAAGGGGGTTGATGCTCGCCACCCTACGATCATTATGCTACGTGACATGCCGTTTCTGAAGATCAGGCGACATCAACAAGCAAGGAGCTAGCTTAAAAAGCTCCGGCCTGAGGGCTTTGAGTAAATGGTACAACCCCGACAAGCACATGGCGAGCGGCATGGTACTGAGATTGTCCACGCGCGAGCTTGATTACCACTGTGGGGAGCGAATTCCAGCCACTTTTTCGACGGATGCTGCTCGGTTCTGCCATTGTTATAGTGCTTGGGTTTCGGACGAGGGGGGGGGAGGCGCCTTAGCGGGGATGGCAGATTGGACGAGATTATGTGCGGACAAAGATGTAGAAGCGAATATGTGCTACGGGAAGTGGACAGATGATGATGACTACAACACGCCGCTTGACTTACAAGACACATACCAGCAGTGTAGGGTCATATCGATGCCAGACAACTTGCTTGAGTGATCACAGTATTGGTACTCCCTACAGTACCTACTACTATGCCCTAACTTGCTTGAGTAGAGTAGTAGTGGAGTAGGACTTGAGGAGTAGTATATTCTAATCTAAAATAGTTACAAAATTCAATACCCGAGCGTGGAACGACTACGAACCGCCATCGGTGCTAACTCCAATCCCCAGCAAACGTTCGCTGGGAGACATGGTATTTGCAAACGCCCGCGATGCAGTTATAGTACATGTGTAAGGGTGGTGGTTTTGTCAAATACTATGGCTTAAAAACAGGTCACCGTCGGACGGAAATCCGACGGTTACGTGGGATTCGCCAGGACTGAGCTCGTGACAAACAATCGCCATATATCATTACTAAAAAAAAGGTTAAAACACCCGGGGCTATAACTTGCACCGGCTGACCACTAACATAGTTGTAAAATGGTCAAAGACCGTTTCTACGTGGTGTTTGGAATTATATGCAAAAAATTAGCAAGATGCCCGTGCATTGCATGGAACATCAACATGCATTTTTTTACAAAACACCTGTTGTGATTGACCCATGCAGGAGTAATCCCATGTGTAAAAAGTAATGATATCTTGAGAATTTTATCGAAAAATGGTATGTCGACCATTTCATCGAAAAAAAGATATCCCGAGAAAGATGATATATAAGGTGAGGAGGAGTGGGACGTGGTGGTGACTGGTGGTCGGACTGGGAGGAGGCATGGGGATGGACGGTGCCGGCAGCGACCACCATGCCAGATTGTTCTAGAGACTTCCTTTTTTAATTGCTCAGCAATGAGGTTGTGGGAGATAAGGATGAATGAGGCAAGGCTACCAAATTGTAGTTATAATACAAGATTAAGGATGGATTTGTTTCTTTTAAACTTTATGTACGCATCTGTAGCTAGCCTGCAAGTCATGTACACTGTACTGACGGTGGAGCCCACAGAGCACTTAGAATACAAGATTAAGGATGCAATTAACTTTTTATAGAGGGAGAATCATACACACAATTAACTCAAATGGATCGGACGTGACTCTATTATTCTCCAACGGCAACCGACAAATTTCCTCCCGCGGGCCAGAGTAGGTTTCTCGGTTTGCATGCGGGTTTAACGGAGGGATTTGATGGAGCCGAGGAGGCATGTTCAACCGGGCGTGCAGCAGACGGCATAGTACTATTCGATTTGATAGCTATAACTAGTGTATTATAAAAAAACAAAGAAGAGTAGTAGAGATAGAGATAAGAGTAGAGACTAGGGAGGAGCACCATCGATTGCTTCGTGGGCTACTCATGCGCTCCATTCGGCGGCCGCAACGTCCCCTACAGCCACTCCGTCCTGCACTCCATTCGGCGGACGTTGTTGAAATTTGGGGAGCACACTCTCGCGACTGCTGGCAGCGACGACTTCACCGACGATGACTTCTTCCCCGACCTTTGCAACCTCTTCCTCAACGACATGGGCGACAACCTCAGCGCCAACGGTGCTACTCCCGTTGCACCGTATGTGTTTCTGTCCTTCCTGTTCGAAATCGTGGTAGAATTCATGTTTCTAGGTTGTGTCCTAGATTCGATTTGTTCATCTACTATGCTAGTCCACATGATTAGTTTAATCTCTGTTATAGCCGTCATGATTTATTTTGTGCTTATTCAGACTAAATCTCGTAGTAACTTGCTCATATATTCAACTGGCGCACCGTCCCCTACAGCCACTCCCGTTTCATGGACGGCCTGGTCGATGCCTCCAAGGAGCCCTTCGTCTACTGCTATGAGTGCCCGATGCCGTTTTGGGGCTCGCCGGCGGACCTCGTGCATCACCTCACGCAGGCGTCCGGCTATCACTACTGGCCCGCAGCAAAGAACATCAAGTACGAGACGTGCTATCCGTTCACCGTGTCGGAGTCGCTGGAGGATCACTGCCGCCTGCTAGTCTCGGAGGACGCAGTGTCTTCCTCTTGATTGTGGGCACCGGCGAGGCCTGTGCAGGCCACCACCCCGTCTGTGTAGTGTGTGTCAGGGGTGACGCCGTTGACGCTGACACTAACACGAGGCCGATGTACGGGTGCATGCTCACTATTACTACCCCTCCGAGCTACGTGGGCGGCGACACTGGCTATAGGAAGCTGACTTGGACTGTGCCGAGCTGGGACCTTCCCGCCGATGTGGACATGGAAGATGCATGGTATGATCCCCCCCCCCCAACATGGTGCACGGGGACTCCAAGGAGGTTCACCTAGACATATGCATTACCAAGTTAAATGTTGATCATTAGGCTTTGCTCAATGTAATCCACTGTCTAAGCATGTGGAGACTTCCATGCATGATCTTGCTCTATTGGAGTATCGCGCATGAATAAAAGTGTATCCATTTATGGTTTAGTATGGAATCTTCCATGTATGAATTTTTACTACAGTACTGGTGAAAGACTTATGATGAACCATTTCTTACATCTCCTCTGCCCCCTTCCAAGTCACCCTGATTTAAACCCTCCGTCTAGGTGTATAAGGGCATGGTTAATACTTAATAGTATAGCCAACAGTCGCTCGTGGCGCGACAGTAAAGCCGTCATATCACAAAACCCAACTACTCCCAGTAATAAGTGGCCTGGTAAAATAAACGGACAAGCAACCATCACATCCTTCCGTCTTTTTTGCATTTCATCTCTCTGCATTTACTTTCTCTGGTTCATCTCGCGCACTTGATCCCTAGCTACTACTGCTAGTATCCCTAGCTACTACTCCTAGGTCCAGTTCTTTTGGTGGCTTAAAAAGTAAGCCGTCTCTTCCCTAGCTTTTCCCATAAGACTAGTCACAATGGAGAGTAACATTAAGGCATTTATTTGGGCTTCTAAACTACTACTAGTACCTTCATCTTGGTTTATTCGTCACCATTGTAATTTGTGCTAAATTTTGACCAAAGATTTAACTGATAAAATGTTAATGCATGTGACATGCACAAACATTTCATTAGTCAAATTTATGATCAAAATTTGACACAGATTACAATGGGGACCAATAAACCAGGACGGAGGTAGTAGTTATGGAATTACTAATCTAGAAGCCTAAAAGAACTGCCCCCTGGTACTCCTACTAGTAGTAGTACTCAAGTTGGAATTCCAATTGCACGGCACAACTTGTCAGGCAAAAAAATTCGATATAGGGTGTAGGAAGCGGTTTGGGAATTTGCATGCGTTCCCGACCAGTGAGATACTCTGTACAAAGTATGACAAAGAAATAACCACAGAGAAGGAAGCTAAAAGTAAACAATCAAATGAGCAATTTTGCATTTGTTTTGCATTGAGTCGTTTCACAAGCTTGACTAGTGCTGTTTTTCTACTTTTACAAAAAACCGCATCGTAATGTTAAAACGTGCATTTGCACGTACATAAGTAATAGTAGTACTCCCTCCGTCTAGGTGTAAAAGTCTTCTCTCCTTCTTGGTCACGGTGCACAACCAAAGATGACTTATTCACCTGTACGGAGGGAGTAGCACAGTCTGCAAGCATATATAGAGACGTGTAGTGCGATAGTATATAGTAAAGTTTGTGCTATATGCACGTACTTACAAAATGCGTACGGATACACAAGGTTTCCAAACTTTCCATTTTACATACTTAATTAAGGACGCTAATAATTCCTGAACGTTTGGGATTTATCATTTGCGTCCCAAAACTAATGAGATCGCCTTATGAAACTAAATTATACTCCTACTAAAAGCCATGGCGCTCGCAGGAGCGCTTGCGGCGCGCCATGAGTGCCCTGGTGCGTGGCCATTTCCCAGCGCGCCGATACAAGGCCTCTTCCTCAGCCTTGCAACTCGCGAGGTGCTGATTGGCGGCTTGCCGGCGGGCGAGCGCGATCTCACCGGTGTGGTGATCCGGCGCCAACAGGTACTCCTCCTTGCTAGAAGCGTGCACTTGGTCCACGTACCGCCAAGCATAGATGAGGTGCTTGGGCCCGACTGCACCTAGGGTTTTGGCACGGGTGTCCTCCGCCACCCTCATGGCCCTCGCACGAGCCTTCTGCCAAAGAGCCAATTGCCTGACTCTCTCAGACGTGATATAGGCCTGCCAGGCAGCTTGCCCCGCAGCGCGCTTCTCTTCCTCGGCCTTCTTCTCCGCCTCTATTTTGGCGCGTGAGGGAGTCCTGGATAAGGGGGTATCCCGACAGCCGGACTATATTCATCGTCCGGACTATAGAAGCGTCAAGATACAAGACTCAAGACTTTGGCTCGTGTCCGGATGGGACTCTCCTTTGCATGGAGAACAAGCTTGGCGATCCGGATATTATGTTTCCTTCCTTGTAACCGACTCCATGTAAACCCTAGCTCTCCGGTGTCTATATAAACCAGAGAGTATGGTCCTTAGAAGGCCGATCACATTTACAATCATACCATCATAGGCTAGCTCTTAGGGTTTAGCCTCTACGATCTCGTCGTAGATCTACTCTTGTATTCCACATATCATCAATATTAATCAAGCAGGAAGTAGGGTTTTACCTCCGTCAAGAGGGCACGTACCTGGGTAAACATTGTGTCCCTTGCTTCCTGTTACCATCAGCCTAAGATGCACAGATCAGGACCCCCTACCCGAGATCCGCCGGTTTTGACACCGACATTGGTGCTTTCATTGAGAGTTCCTTTGTGTCGCCGCTGCAAAGGCTCGATGGCTCGTCTCGTTGTCAGGGACGACATCACCAGTGTGGGAGCGCTGGCTGTAGGCCAGACTCTCCGACTTGGCAGCTTCGTTATGACCGTCCCATCGGCTGTCGCACCGACGATTGGCTCTCAGGTCATCATGCATAATCTTCGCATTGATTTGGAGCTTGCTTAACAGATGGGTCCGATGGAGCACTCCTCTCTTAACGAGCTCTCGGATCGCATCGCCGCTTTGGGTGTCGCTACGAACTAGGACAGGGTTGGGCTTAAACCCGACCAAAGGGACATTAGATCCCCGCCGGTCACCCATGAGATAGCGGTTGTGGAAGAACCACACGTGGGTAGCTCCTCAACTTTGAGGATGAATTATGTCTAGATCACTGAACTCAGTGAGCCGAACACCCACCCAAAGGAATATGTGACCCAGGTCCCGGACTTAGAATCGGGCGCTGGGCCAAAGGGATTGGGTAATGCTCCATATCCCGAACTGTCAGGCTCGGCACTTCCCATGCCCCCGGGCGTCAGATTGGATCAAAATCCGGATTCACCCAACGACGCCCGCTCGGACTTGATCCGCCTCTTCCGCGTCCGACAGGAACCCCGGGAGACGGTACATCGTTACTGGGCCAGATTCCTCCTTGCTCTTAATAAGGTCAAGGACTGCCACAAGGAGGATGTAGTCTCTCTTTTCTACAGGAACTACACGAGCAAAGGACTCCTTAATGCTATAAGTCGCCGTGACATAGTGCACTTTACAGACTTAGCAACCATAGTACAAAAGTACTGTGCGATGGAAAGTGCCTGGAAAACCCAAACAGAATTTTGGGATAGTACGACCCTCAACGGAACCTTGGTCCGAACTCTCGTAAGTCGACCAACTCAATTCCCAAGAGACCAAAACCCGCCCCAGGGCGCGGAACCATATTGGAGGAATGGCTCAACGGGCCATGTAAGCTTCACAGCACGCCGGATGCAACGCCGACCCATAGCCTTAGAGCATGTTGGATACTTCGGCAGGTAGCTAGGAGTGGCGAGGATCTCCTCGAGAGCCATAAAGCAGAACCACATCCCGCCAAGGAACACAATACGGTACTGACAGCCTTCGAGACCATCGCCTCAAACAATAGGCGCAAGCAAGCGCATCGAAGCTCCGATGAAATTTGCCATGTGGCAAAGGTAAATCCATGGAACGACACTGCTATAACCTTCAATGCCAGTGACGAACCCCAATTCCAGTCCGTCTGGGCGCCGGCCGCTCTGGTCCTCAGCCCAATAGTGGATGGCTTTCGGCTCACTAAAGTACTCATGGACGGCTGGAGCGGACTAAACCTAATCTATGAAGAAACACTCAAGAAGATGGAGATTGACAAAAGACGCATTGAACAAAGTGGCACGACCTTCAGGGGAATAATCCCTAGTCGGGAGGCACGGTGTGCGGGAAAAATCACACTTGATGTGGTATTCGGTACCCCAGAGAATTACAGGTCCGAAGAAATCACCTTCCAAGTGGCTCCTTTCAACAGCGGATACCACGCCCTTCTAGGGCGGGACGCATTTGCGAGCTTTCAAGCCATACCCCATTATGGGTAGATGAAGCTTAAAATGCCCGGACCCAATGGAATCATCACTCTAGCTAGTGATCCGGACGTCGCACTCCGCGCCGAAAACAAAACTGCAGCGCTGGCCTTGGAAGCATTATCCGAAGCCCTAGCAGCAGAAGAATTAACCATGCTATGCGCTACCGTGGATAGGGACTACGTGATACTCGACAAGCGACCCAAGTACACCTCATTCAAACCCGCAGATGAGATAGTCAAATTCCAAGTCCACCCAATGGACCCCACGAAGACAGCTTCCATCGGGACACAGTTAAACCCCGCTATGGACGCCGCACTGCGCGACTTCTTGCGTGAGAATTGGGATATCTTCGCCTGGCACCTATCGGACATGCCGGGCATCCCACGTGGATTGTCTGAACACGGCCTCAACATACTGAAGGGATACAAACCTGTTAAACAGACCCTAAGGCGATTTTCAGAGCCCAAACGTCAAGCCATGGGGGAGGAGCTAGCCAAGCTACTTGAGGCCGGATTCATCAGAGATATCAAACATCCGGATTGGCTGGCGAACCTAGTAATGGTACCAAAGAAGGACAAATCCTGGCGCCTGTGCGTCGACTTCAAAGACCTTAACAAGGCTTGCCCCAAGGATCCCTTTCCCCTCCGTCGCATCGATAAAATCATCGATGCCACAGCCGGACATGACTCGCTGTGTTTCCTCGACGTGTACTCTGGATACCATCAAATAAAGATGGCAGAGTCTGACCAAGCTGCAACAACTTTCATAACGCCATATGGCCCTTTCTGCTTCAACACTATGCCTTTCGGGCTTAAGAATGCCGGAGCAACCTATCAACGCATGATTCAAACATGCCTGGAAAAGCAAATCGGCAAAACAGTGGAGGCATACATGGACGACGTAGTTGTAAAAACAAGACACGTCGAAACCCTAATTGATGACTTGAGGCTTACGTTCGGCAACTTACAAACATACGACATCAAGCTGAATCCAGAGAAATGCGTTTTCGGCGTCCCCTCTGGAAAACTGCTGGGCTTCATCGTTTCCAATCGAGGAATTGAAGCTAATGTGGCAAAAATATGAGCTTTGTCACAGTTGGCTATACCAACAGACCTCAAACACATCCAGAAACTAGCTGGATGTGTGGCTGCTTTAAGCCGCTTTATCTCCAGATTAGTAGAAAAGGCATTGCCTCTTTATCGCCTCCTTCGGTGCACCGAACACTTCGTGCGGACGGACGCAGCCGCGGCCGGACTAGATGAAATAAAGACCTTATTGGCCAGTAATCCAGTCCTAACAGCACCAACTATCGGCTAACCCATGCTGCTGTACATAGCTGCAACACATCAAGTTGTAAGCGCAGTACTCGTCGTCGAACGAGAGGTTGACGGATACAAATTCCCGCTACAGAAGCCGGTTTATTACGTATCCACAGTCCTCATCCCATGCAAAGCCCGATACCCACACTATCAGAAAATAGCATCCGCGGTCTTCATGTCATCCCGGAAGCTACGACACTACTTTCAAGAGTGTTTGATTACAGTGGCCTCCGAAGTGCCGCTAAATGACATAATAAATAACTGCGATGCCACGGGCCGGATTGCCAAATGGGCCATCGAGCTCCTTCCGTTTGACATAACATATAAGCCTCGGCGGGCTATCAAGTCGCAAGTATTAGCTGACTTTGTCGCCGAATGGACGGAAGCCGAACTCCCTAAAGAGTACGGCGCGTACTCTAACTGGATCATGCACTTTGACGGCTCTAAAATGCTGGCCGGATTGGGAGCAGGCATCATCCTGACCTCTCCCACCGGAGACACAGTCCAATACGTCCTCCAAATATTATACATAGACTCCAACAATGTAGCCGAATACGAGGCTCTATTGCACGGTCTTCGGATGGCAGTCTCTATGGGCATTCAACGCCTAGAAGTACGCGGAGACTCAAACCTCGCAATATCACAAATAAATGGAGACTTTGATGCCAAGGATCCAAAAATGGTGGCCTATCGCAATGCCGTCCTTAAAATATCAGCTCGGTTCAAGGGGCTCGAATTCCACCATGTGGCTCGAGAAAACAATCAAGCGGCAGACGTCCTTGCCTGCATCGGCGCTAAACGCGACCCTGTCCCACCAAACATATTCCTGGAAAGACTGTTCAAGCCATCCGTGGTATGGGAAGGGGAGTCCGGCAATACCAGCACAGATCCGAATACATCCCCAGATTCCGAACTATCAGACATAGTCGGAGGTTCTACCACCGAAATAACATCGTCAGCCCACGAAATAATGGTTGTCATCGCCCTGTGGACTGAGCCTTTCTTGGCCTACCTAAATAGACAGGAGATCCCTGAAGACCAAAATGAAGCACGCTGCATTGTCCGGTGTTCTAAAGCTTACAAAGTCCATGAAGGAGAGCTCTATAAGAAAAGTGCTACCGGAGTGCTCCAAAGGTGCATCTCTGAAGAGGAAGGGCGGCAGCTCTTGGCTGAGATCCATGCCGGACTGGGCGGGCACCACGATGCGGCTCGAGCACTAGTCAACAAGGCCTTCCGTACAGGTTTCTATTGGCCGACGACCCAAGCAGACGCACATGACCTTGTCCAACACTGCGTCGGTTGCCAACTCTTCGCCAATCAGAGTCATATGCCCCTAACCGCTCTCCAAACAATCCCCATAACTTGGCCCTTCGCGGTCTGGGGGCTGGATATGGTCAGACCCCTTAAAGGGGGAAGCCATAAGAAAAAATACTTATTGGTCATGGTTGACAAGTCCACCAAATGGATAGAAGCCAAACCAGTGAAAACGGCCGAATCCGGACCAGTCATAGACTTTATATCCGGGGTCGTACACCGATACGGTGTCCCCCACAGCATCATCACCGATAATGGCTCAAATTTTACAGCCAATGAAGTGAAAGCTTGGTGCAGCAAAATGGGCATTAAGCTCGACTATGCTTCCGTATACCACCCTCAAACAAATGGTCAGGCCGAAAGGGCAAATGGTCTCATCATGAGTGGCATCAAACCCAGACTAGTGCGATCCTTGACAGAGTTGGATACTCATTGGGTCGAGGAGGTCGACTCCGTACTCTGGGGGCTGCGGACCACGCCGAATCGTACCACCGGATACACACCATTTTTTATGGTGTACGGCGCGGAAGCAGTACTACCATGCGACATAATACAGGATTCGCCACGCGTACGCATGTACGAAGAGAAGGAAGCCGAGTTAGATCGGCAGGATAATTTGGATGCCCTGGAGGAGGAGCGTGATGTTGCTAAAGCCAGTTCCGCATTCTATCAGCAACAGGCCTGACGATACCAAAGCAGAGAAGTGCGGGCCAAAACTTATAATATTGGCGAACTCGTTCTACGCTTACCAGAGAAGAAGAAGGACAAGCTCAAACCAAGGTGGGAAGGCCCCTTCATCATCGACAAAGTTCTCATAGGAGGAGCGTACCGCTTACGTAATGCGTCCGATAACAGACTCGAGCCGAACCCATGGAACGCGGCCAGACTCCGGAGATTCTACGCCTAGCGCCGAACTTAGTGTTCGTCTCCTTAACCCTCCTCTTTCAATTATGCTCCCCCCTTTTTTCCCTTTCTCGATCTCTTCCCTTTCACACACAATATTCAATATAGTGGGGATTCCCAGACTATTCCGGGCGCACTATGTGTGTAAACTTTACCTGGGGGCTCCCTATACGGAAGCTTAATATAAATTACTTTCAGGGCTCTTTGCCCGTCACACATGCGTTTCTCTTTCCATGTGTGCCTTTTCTTCACCATTATATGCATCGATATGACTTAAGACGTGGCCAGGCTGGGTTGCCTGGCTCCTGTGTTTATGCCCTACGTTCCCGTTAATTCGGCTAGGGCATAATGGGAGCACCTCCGCGATTATTACTGCCGATTGAGCTGGATGTGTACCTCAGATTGGGTGAAGCCGAAAGCTAGTTTCCTTAAGAGAATATTCGGTCGGTGAGCAAAAGAGGTCTTTGCTTATTATAACATTAATCCCCAGAAGTTTTGTATCCTGCGCTTTGGTTCGCAGTCCGGACATGTGCCTTGACACATGCTTACCCAGGGAAAGGAACCCTTAACGGAACTATTCTCCCTCGAAGATGTTTCTTGCTAACCATGCAATATAACATAACTAGTTGGGTACTTGTCTGTTCAAGCACTTATGACCCCTACGCCTGGTCTCCACACATACTCCGGTTTTATATAACCGAGCGGGTATTCGGACACACCCCGGACTTTAGGATCTGGGGGCTGAAGCGAAAAGGTCCGCCACGACAAATGATTTTAATCCGGCTAGGGGCTACTTATGTCCATCGAATTACACAGTCATTTGAACTGATTATATTCTTCCTCTATACCATCCAACAGGCTATCTAACTTACAATCCTGTTGAGAATACTTTGCGGCTAGCGCCACCTGGTCATATACCAGACTCACGGGAATTTCTTGCCCATCTGGCCCGGCCGGTCCAACTTCGGCCATATGGTTCGGGTCCAGCTTGGTGTAGCGCGTCTTCACCATCGCCCATGCTTCTCTTGCACCTTGCCGGCAGGCTGATATCTTCCACAAATGGAAGCGCTGCCGTGCTCCCTGCAGCATGTCCACAAGCCCCCCATGCCTTTTGACAGGGAGCTTGATGGCCATAAAGACCGCGCAATGCCCTGCATCACCTGCCGAGCTCGCTCGTGCAGTTGTGAGAGGTCCTGCAGTAAATCACCTGCAGAAGCGGGCATCTCCTCCTCAAGGCAACCCGTCAGCATTCCTGCAAACATAACTTTTTCAATATGCTTCCTCGCCGAACTATACTACAGTTCGTTTAGGCACTTACGATAAATGCCGCGGCGAAGCCTTCTGTTCTCCTTCACGGAGTCCGCCAGCTGTGCGCGGACGTCTCTCAATTCCACGTCCAGCCGAACATTGGCATCTTGGAGCACATTCTTATCATGCTTCACTTGCGTCAGAATGCACTCACCGGCCTTTAGTTGCCTCTAGAGATGCGACTTGTCATCCCCGCCGCCCTCCGGATTTACTCCTGGGTTGGCTGCAGAACTCTCTGTTAAATTCGTCATACTAGCCAGTTGCCAACTGGTGTATTTTCATAAAATTCGGATAAATATTACCACATGAGGGCTTCTGGGATTCCTCTAGCTTGGCAACCCTGGCCCTCAGTTGAGTCTTGCACTCCTCTAGCTCCCGAGACAATTGCTCATTCTTGTTTACAAGAACCTGCGCATGAATTGATACTTAAAACTGTTGCTTCAATCGTTTCAAGTCTCAGGGGCTACTGCTATATATATGCTAATCAAGCTTTCTTACCCGTATATCTTTGGTATACTGGACTGTCGCTCGAGCAAGTCTGCTTTGAGTAGCTCGGATGTATGCGTCTCCCGAATTGAAGGCATTAAATGCCTCTTCGAAAAAGATGTTGTTGCGAAGCACGGCCCGTCAACGCCGGTGATGCATGGCTCTCTCTACCTCCGAATTTGTGGCAGAGAGCACATCTACGTCCTCAGTCGGAGGACTACGTGGCGTCGGCCCTACGTCTGCCTCCTCTCTCGGAGTTGGTCCTGGAGCCCGACTGGTGGAGGCGTGGTTGGCAGGATCTTCGGATACTGTCCGAATATTCCTCTTCCTGCCAAGATGTACAAAGGGCACTGTTATACTTCAAACGACAACAAATTACACGACAAGTTGTTTTCTTACCTCTATAGAGGCGTGTCAATCCTTATCACCTTCCTCTTGAGCCTACCCGATCCGGACACCTGTGGCTAACGGGTCCCTAGGGGCTCGGCCCTGCGCTCCAAGCGTCGCTTCTGTAAAAGCGTGACATGTCAGGGATAAGGTGTGACATCAGGAAAGAATCCTCTTCGAAGGATCAAGTTTTCGGCTTGGCTTACGCGCGACGAAGGCAACAATCCAGGATAATCAGCTACGATAGCTATCGGGGCATCGTCGCGGCTCGCCCGATAAAATATCCCGTCGACAAGCTCCACAGCCGCATCTGGGTCTTCTTCGAGTCCCAGATCTAGGGCCCTTTCAGGGTCCTCTGGCTACGGGGAAGGGCTGGAGATTCCTTCCATGTCCCTCCTCAGTTCCTGCTCAGAAAATGCAGGTAACTTTAGCAAAGTACGCCACAATAAGTGAAGCAATGAAATAAATAACGACTTACCTAGTTTGGGGTGTTGTACATGTAGAATCCGTCCCGCGTTTTGGTATGGAGGAATTCTTCCTCTTCTCCTTTGTACAGGTCGGACAGTATTCTTGCCAGTGCGACGGGGGAGTCCGGACCCTTACGGCCGCAGCGGGTGGCATCATCTGTCCCATTGTAGTGCCACATGGGATTGCTCCGGTATTGAAGCGGTTGCACTCCCCGCATTATGCATATTGCCATCACCTCGACTATCGTCAGTCCGGATTTGGCCAGTAACTTTATCCTACTCATCAGGAAATGTACTTCCCTAGAATCCTCTTCTCGGGGGCCGTGTGGGCGCCAGCTTAGACGTGCCCTCGGCAGGGTGTTACTGAATTTGGGGAGTCCTGTCCGGACTGGATCCGGAAGGGGAGCGTCGTCGATGTAAAACCACTCTGAAGTCCAGTTATCTGGTGCCTTCTTGCCCCATACTTCGGCCCCGCCCACTTGACATAGGGATTCTCCCTGGTTGCGGGGGACAAGGCAAAACAGCTTCTTCCACAATCCGAAATGGGCCTCGCAGCCTAGGAATAGCTCGCAAAGGGCGACGTACCCTGCTATATGCAGTAAGGAGGCTGGGGTAAAATTGTGCAACTGGAGGCCGTAGAACTCCAGAAGGCCATGAATGAACGGGTGAATAGGAAACCCGACGCCCCTTAACACATGCGGAATTAAGCATACTCGCTCCTCTGGAGATGGATTGGGGGATCTCTTCGCTTGTTCTCCGCCGTTATAGATGGCCACTCCGGCTCGGACATGGACCATGAACGCTGGCGGAAGGAGCCCTTGGGTTTGTAACTTTACCAAACGGCTACGGGAAATTGAGCACTCTCCCTAGTCCCCCGGCTTGGGGCAAGGGGAGCGAGCAGAAGAGCTACGACGACCGGCCATGTTGGGGTGGTTTTTTCTGGGCGCTCTGTTGGATGCTTGCTCGAGGAGGGAGAGTGAGGTTTGGATCTGGGAATCCCCGTCTCTTCAAATAGACGGTTAGCCCGAAGGACTGAGGGTGGCAAATGCAAAAATGCCTTGACTCCTCGCATTCGCTCGACACGTGGAAATGGTCATTATTGAAGCACTGAAGCCGAGAAGTACAACATTGATGAAGATGCTAGACACTGTTCGTCATGATGGGAACCTTGGAGTATTCGGAGGAGCAACCCGCCTTGCAATGCCGAAGACAAGACTGCACGCCGGACTCATCGTCATTGAAGCCTGGTTCAGGGGCTACTGAGGGAGTCCTGGATAAGGGGGTATCCGGACAGCCGGACTATATTCATTGTCCGGACTATAGAAGCGTCAAGATACAAGACTCAAGACTTCGGCTCGTGTCCGGATGGGACTCTCCTTTGCGTGGAGGACAAGCTTGGCGATCCGGATATTATGTTTCCTTCCTTGTAACCGACTCCATGTAAACCCTAGTGAGGGAGTCCTAGATTGGGGGTGTCCGGATAGCCGGATTACCATCATCAACCGAACTATCATCGGCCGGACTATCATCATCGACCGGACTCCAAGACTATGAAGATACAAGATTGAAGACTTCGTCCCGTGTCCGGATGGGACTTTCCTTGGCATGGAAGGCAAGCTTGGCGATACGGATATGTAGATCTCCTACCATTGTAACCGATTCTATGTAACCCTAGCCCTCTCCGGTGTCTATATAAACCGGATGGCCCTAGTCCGTAGGACATACATTACAACAATCATACCATAGGCTAGCTTTTAGGGTTTAGCCTCCTTGATCTCGTGGTAGATCCACTCTTGTAAACATCCACAATATCAATATCAATCAAGCAGCACGTAGGGTTTTACCTCCATCAAGAGGGCCTGAACCTGGGTAAAACATCGTGTCCCTTGTCTCCTGTTACCATCCGCCTAGACGCACAGTTCGGGACCCCCTACCCGAGATCCGCCGGTTTTGACACCGACATTGGTGCTTTCATTGAGAGTTCCTCTGTGTCGTCACCAATAGGCTTGATGGCCTGTTCAATCAACAACGACGCGGTCCTGGGTGAGACTTTTCTCCCCGGACAGATCTTCGTATTCGGCGGCTTTGCACTGCGGGCCAACTCACTTGGCCATCTGGAGCAGATTGAAAGCTACGCCCCTGGCCATCAGGTCAGGTTCGAAAGCCTAAACTTCACGGCCGATATCCGCGGGGACTTGATCCTCGACGGATCCGAGCCACAGCCGAGCGCGCCGCACTGTCACGATGGGCACGACCTAACTCTGCCGCCGGACAGCGCCTTGGAGGCGGCGCTCGATTCCGCTCTGATCTATAGTCCGGAGTCGATCGCGCAGATCGAGGACGGGTGGCTGGACACCGCCTCGGGGGCTGCAACTTCTATAGCGATGGAGCCGAACACTGACCTTGTCCCACATAAAGCTCATGACTCCGAGGTGCCGAACTCTCTACCGGACTCTGACCCTCCTACGCCCGCGCCAGTCGAATCCGATTGGACGCCGGTCATGGAATTCACCGCTGCGGACATCTTTCAGCACTCACCCTTCGGCGACATCCTAAATTCGCTGAAGCATCTCTCGTTATCCGGAGAGCCCTGGCCGGACTACGGCCGGGATGGTTGGGACGTGGACGATGAAGAAATTCTGAACCCTCCCACCACCCACTTCGTAGCCACCGTCGACGATCTAACCGACGTGCTCGACTACGACTCCGAAGACATCGATGGTATGGATGACGATGCCGGAGACTATCAAGAACCAGCGCCTACATGACACTGGAAAACCACCTCATCATACGACATATACATGGTGGACACCCCAAAAGACGGGGACGGCGAAGAAGCAGCAGAGGTAGATTCCCTAAAGAAACAGCCCAAGCGCCGACGTCAGCGGCGCCGCTCTAAATCCCGCCATAGCAAGAATGGAGATTCCAGCACAGGAGATAACAACACCCCAGAAAGTACCGAGGACAACCCCCTCCAGCAAGATTCAGCGCAAGAGGAGGCAGAAGCAAGGCCTCACGAGAGGGCGGCAGACGAAGAGGTCGAGGATGATAATTACATACCTCCCTCCGGAGACGAGGCAAGCCTCGACGACGATGAATTCATCGTGCCTGAGGATCCCGTCGAACAAGAGCGTTTTAGACGCAGGCTAATGGCCACAGCAAATAGTCTAAAGAAAAAGCAGCAACAGCTTCAAGCTGATCAAGACCTGCTGGCCGACAGATGGACCGAGGTCCTCGCGGCCGAAGAGTACGAACTCGAACGCCCCTCCAAAAGCTACCCAAAATGCAAGTTGCTCCCCCGACTAGAGGAGGAAGCATACAATCCGGCATCACCAGCGCACAATACGGCAGACCGACCACCTCGTGGCCGCGATAGAGAGGCATGCAAACCCTCCAACAAAACCGTCCCTCGGCACCGCTCAAAAAGCATGAAGCCGCGGGGGAACGCGCCGGACTTGCGAGACATATTGGAGGATAAGGCAAGACAATCCAGATCTATCTATGGATCACGTAGGCGCCCCAAGACCCACAACGAATACCGTCGCGCTGGACATAACCACTCCGGCCGGGCCGAACACAGCAGACAACGCTCTCTCGAGCTACGTCGCGATATTGCTCAATACAGAGGCGCTGCACACCCACTATGCTTCACTGATGAAGTAATGGATCATCAAATCCCTGAAGGGTTCAAACCCGTTAACATCGAATCCTATGATGGCACAACAGACCCCGCGGTTTGGATCGAGGATTATCTCCTTCATATACACATGGCCCACGGCGACGATCTTCACGCCATCAAATATCTCCCGCTCAAGCTTAAAGGACCAGCCCGGCATTGGCTTAACAGCCTGCCAGCAGAGTCGATTGGATGCTGGGAGGACCTGGAAGCCGCATTCCTCGACAACTTCCAAGGCACGTACGTGCGACCACCAGACGCAGATTACCTAAGCCACATAATCCAGCAGCCAGACGAATCGGCCAGGCAATTCTGGACATGGTTCTTGACAAAGAAAAATCAAATCGTCGATTGTCCGGATGCAGAGGCCCTTGTTGCCTTCAAACATAACATCCGCGACGAGTGGCTGGCCCGGCACCTAGGACAGGAAAAGCCGAAATCCATGGCAGCCCTCACGTCACTCATGACCCGCTTTTGCACGGGAGAGGATAGCTGGCTAGCTCGCAGCAACAACTTGAGCAAAAATGCTGGCAGTCCGGATACCAAGGACCGCAATGGCAGGTCACGTCGATACAAAAACAAACGCCGCATTAATGGCGACAGCAATGAGGATACGACAGTCAACGCCGGATTCCGAGGCTCTAAACCCGGTCAACGGAAGAAGCCATTTAAAAGAACTACTCCGGGTCAGTCCAATTTAGACCGAATACTCGACCGCTCTTGTCAAATACATGGAACCCCCAAAAAACCAGCTAACCACACGAACAGAGATTGTTGGGTATTTAAGCAGGCAGGCAAATTAATTGCCGAAAACAATGACAGGCTACACAGCGACGACGAGGAAGAAACCCGGCCGCCGAACAACAAAGGACAGAAGGGATTCCCCCTCAAGTTCGGACAGTAAATATGATATACGCAACGCATATACCCAAGAGGGAGCGGAAGCGTGAACTAAGGGACGTATACGCGATGGAACCAGTCGCCCCAAAATTCAACCCATGGTCCTCTTGCCCGATCACTTTCGATCGAAGAGACCATCCGACTAGTATCCGCCATGGCGGATTCGCCGCATTGGTTTTAGACCCAATCGTTGATGGTTTTCACCTCACGAGAGTCCTGATGGACAGTGGCAGTAGCCTGAACCTGCTTTATCAGGATACAGTGCGCAAGATGGGCATAGACCCTTCAAGGATTAAACCTACAAAAACGACCTTTAAAGGCGTCATACCAGGTGTTGAAGCCAGCTGCACAAGCTCTGTCACACTGGAAGTGGTCTTCGGATCCCCGGATAATTTCCGAAGCGAGGAGTTAATGTTCGACATAGTCCCGTTTCGTAGTGGCTATAACGCTCTGCTCGGACGAACCGCGTTCGCAAAATTCAACGCGGTGCCGCATTATGCATACCTTAAGCTCAAGATGCCAGGCCCTCGCGGAGTCATCACGGTCAATGGAAACACGAAACGCTCCCTCCAGACGGAGGAACATACAGCGGCTCTCGCGGCAGAAGTACAGAGCAGCCTTTTAAGGCAATTTTCGAGTCCGGCCGTTAAACGGCCGGACACGACCAAACGCGCCCGGAGCAACATCAACCAAGACCACCTGGCACGTTCCGAGCACGCGTAGCAATGCGGCCCCAACCCCAGCCCTCGAGCAATTGCAAGACAGACTCTCCCGTACATAATTACGCCCTAGAGATACCATGGGTCCAGGGGAAGGGGCACGACCACAACAAACCCAGTGTGTGGCTCGACCACACCAGGGGCTCCCAAGTGTGTCACTCTTTTCTTTTATTTTTCCTTTTTTTACAGGATTCTGTCCGGCGGCGAACCTGCCGAACTCATGATGCAGCAGCCAGGGTGAGACAAAGGCTGCGACGAACACTCAGGTGGTCTCCATTACGAGCATTAAATTTACACACAATTCCGTGGCCTACGCCTGGAGGGAGATGCCTTTAATTCGTCCAATCCCTTGCTTTCCGCACTATTTGTATCATTCCGCACTCATAGCAGAACTTCTTGAATAAAATGCAGTACCTTCTTCCCATAAATGCTTTGTTTTATATATATGTTCATTTACAACATGTTGCACCCGTATATTTTGGTACGGCCGAACACACTAGGGGCTTATGTTCCCCGCATTATGGTGTGATAAGTCTGAACACTTTCACAAGTGCGGCACCCCGAACTTATAGCATTATATGAATCGGCTCCGAATCATGTCTTGGGTCAATAGTTGGGTTTGCCCGGCTCCCATGTTTGGCACCTTACGTTTCCGTTCTATCGGCTAAGGTAGCACTGGGAGAACCATTGCGATTGCGCCCCGGTTGAGCCAGGTTAACGCCTCAGTGGAGAAAGCTAAAACTGATCGTCATGATAAGGCGAGAGACTGGTCGCTGTTCGAGAGGTTTTTTCGGGTCCTTAAAGGCCTACGCCGCTTCGAGCGAAGTTCCGGATAATGTTTGATGAAGGCGTGGATAGCGCCCCAAATTCGGTCTTCCGAATACTAGGGGCTTCGCCGAAATTTAAAATTATAGAATTCTATGGCTAAGTGAGAGTGTTCAAGCATTATAAGTCCGGTTGCCTTGTTCGTCGTGTTGAGCACCTCCCTAGATGGACCCAAATATGGGAACAAGAGTGCTCAAGTTTATCCCGAACACCCCAGCACTAGTGCCATGGGGGCTGAAGCCAACGACTTGCCATCTCTCAGATTTTATAAACGGCTGCACAAAAGGTAATATTTTAAATTAAAACAAGCGTTGCTTAGCGCGTATGAACAACGTTTTCAAGCGCACATGATACTACATAGCGAGTTTACTCAATAATTACATCTCGGGGGCACTCATCCGCAATCTTGCGGGCACCCTTCAGGACAGTCTTATAGTACATTTCGGGCGTACGATATTCCTTGCCCGTTGGCGGCGCGTTAGTGATCAGCTTCTCTGCATCCAGCTTGCCCCAATGCACTTTTGCGCGGGCAAGGGCCCGATGAGCACCTTCAATACAGGCGGAGCGCGCTTGATGACCTCCACCCAGGGGCACGCATCCACCAGCCGCCGTACGAGGCCGAAATAGCTCCCGGGCATGGCCTCTCCAGGCCACAGCCGGACTATGAGGCCCTTCATGGCCTCCCCGGCTACCTTGTGGAGTTCGACCAGCTGCTTCAGCTGGTCGCTAGGAGGCACCGGATGGCCGGCCTCAGCATACTGAGACCAGAAGACCTTCTCCGTTGAGCTTCCCTCCTCGCCACGGTAGAATACGGTGGCATCGGATACACTACGAGGCAAATCTGCAAACGCCCCTGGAGAGCTCCGAATTCGGGTAAGTGTCAGGTAGTTTACATTAACATGCTTGCTTTGCATGAAAAATGCCTTACCCGCCGCTATTTTCTTCACATCTTCCACCTCCTAAAGGGCCTTATGGGCCTCGGCCTTGGCGGCTTTGGCACTTTCGAGAGCCGAGGCAAGCTCGGACTCTCGAGTCTTGGAGTCACGCTCCAAACTCTCATGCTTTTCCATGAGAGCCTGGAGCTCTTGCCGAACCACCGCCACTTGCGCCTCCTGCTTTTCCCGCTCCATCCGTTCCACGGCCGCATTGTGTTCGGCCGCGGACACGGCCTCCTTCAGGGCTGCCACCTCGTTCGTGGCCCCTGCAGTACCCATGTTATCCTTGTTATTTTTTTATTGCAACCTAAATCCTTTTCTGTAAGGTAACTATTCAAAGTGGTGTTACTCACCTTCTTTGTCCTGGAGCTGCTTCTTGGCACGGCCGAGCTCTTGCTCGGACCGCTCAAGCTCCTGCTTCAAAGCATCGACCTCCGCAGTCAGTGCGGCAGAGGTCAGCAGTGCAGCCTACACACCCATATTGACATAATTTTTTAGCAACCCTGCGTATATCTTTTTTTCAGATTCTCAATCCAGCTTTTCTTTCCGAACACCGAACCGAGCATCAGGGGCTACTGTCTATGCGGTATTACACTACATAATTTTAACTTCTTACCTCAAAGCATGTTAGAAGGCTACTGCAGGCTTCGCACAGCCTGCTCTTGGCGAGCTGCACCTTCTGAATCACCGCACTCATGATAGTGCGGTGTTCTTCCTTGATGGAAGCGCCTTGAAGTGCCTCCAACAAGTTGTCCGGTGCCTCCGGTTGGACGGAGGCCACCGGCGTCACGGTCTTGCCCTTCTTACGAAGGGGCCGCCGGCCGGACTCCGAAGCCCTTGCGGGTTCCGATGTGGAGTCCGGCGCAAAGTCCGGGAGGCCGCCTTGTGGTGCCTCCGGAGCCTCCCCCTGAGGGGTCCCTCCTTGGGACCCCACCTTGGCGTCCTCAGTGGCGCGAGGGGTAGAGGCCGTCGGGATGGAATCCACATCCGACGGAGCCAACGACCTGCTTGAGGAAGCGGGAAGATCATCATCGGCCGGACTGCAGGCAGTATGCGGCGTTAGAAGGACGCTATGTGACATAAAAAGAAACCATAAATCATTCAGGGATCCGGATACTTACGATCTCGGCGGAGGCCTGGCCCTTGTAGGCCATTCTTCCTCGCCAACGTTGATGTTGGCGGAGCTGTCCGGGGAAATAGTCCTTCCCTTCTTGGACCCTTCGGCCTCCCCTATTGGGGAAGCCTTCCTCTTCCTCTCTCCCTCCTCTGGGAGAGAGTCCTCTTTCTCCTCCTCGTTTTCAGGGGAGGAGTCCGCCTCGGAGTCGTCAGACACCAGAAAACGAGAACTCTTTCGAGTACCCGTGGCCTCCTTCTTGGCCTTCTTCTCCAGCACCACGTGCGGTGCCGGAACCAGCAGCCTCGCTAGACGGGCATCTACTGGGTCTTCTGGCATGGGAGCCGGGCAGTCGATCTGCTCTGCCTTCCTCATCCAGTCCTGTCAAAGGAAAGGGGAAATCAAAACCCGCATAGAGTTAAACTATGAAAAGCAAGTGTCCCGTAAAGGGGTAGAATCACTTACCTCGTCAGCTTGGCACTGCGAGCGGAATCCGCGATCTTCAGTCGCGGATGTGGGGGCTTCGGCGCCCTTGAACAGCACCCTCCAGGCGCCTTCGTACGTCATGTTGAAGAGCCCGCTCAACGCCTGGTGCTGTTCCGGATCAAACTCCCACAGATTGAATGCCCTCTCTTGGCATGGGAGAATCCGGCGGACGAGCATGACTTGGACCACGTTAACCAGCCTGAGCTTCTTCACCAGCTTCTGGATACAGGCTTGGAGTCCCGTCACCTCCTCCGAACTACCCCACAGCAAGCCCTTCTTTTTCCAGGAGGTGAGCTGCGTGGGGATACCAGATCGGAACTCGGGGGCCGCCGCCCATGTAGGGTCACGCGGCTCGGTGATATAGAACCACCCCGATTGCCATCCCTTGACGGATTCCACGAAGGCCCCTTCGAACCACAGGACATTGGGCATCTTGCCCAACATGGCGCCTCCGCACTCCGCTTGAGTGCCCTTCACTACCTTCGGCTTGACATTGAAGGTCTTGAGCCATAAGCCGAAGTGGGGCTGGATGCAGAGGAAGGCCTCGCACACGACGATAAACGCCGAGATGTTAAGGATGAAGTTCGGCGCCAGATCATGGAAATCCAGGCCGTAGTAGAACATGAGCCCCCGGACAAAGGGGTGAAGTGGAAAGCCCAGTCCGCGGAGGAAATGGGGAAGAAAAACGACCCTCTCATGGGGCCTGGGGGTGGGGATGAGCTGCCCCTCGTCGGGCAGCCGGTGCGCGATGTCGCCAGACAGATAGCCGGCACCGCGCAGCCTTTCGATGTGCTCCTCCGTAACGGAGGAGGTCATCCACTTGCCTCCCGCTCCGGACATCGTCGGAGAAGGTCGAGACGAGATGCGCGAACTTGGGCGCTGGAGCTCGAGTGCGCGGAGATGGATAAGCAAAGGAGGAAGAAGGCGTAGGTGAAAAGGTGAATCCTTATCCCTTATATGTAGGCGGACGAAGACTATGCGTCCCCACCTGCCTGGTAAAACTCGCTTATCTCCCAAGCGTCACCATCAATGGCGCGGTTGGGTTACCCACGTCCGTATTGATGAGAATCCCGGATTAAGGGGAAACACGATCTCTGCTTCGACAAGACGTCCAAGGAAACCGCTTCGCTAAATGCGTTGAGGTGGTAAAATAAAAAACATAATGGCTTGGTAGTGGTGTGACGTCACGCCGCAAAAAACGTCAGCAGATTGAACTTGTGTATATTTGTATATTATTCTCTCTACGGTGGAATGTGGAATTTATTTTGCAGAGCCGGACACTATCCTGGTGTTCACAATCTTCTATGAATTATTCGGAGGAGGAACCCGCCTTGCAATGCCGAACAATATGCGTGCCGGACTCATCATCATTGAAGCCTGGTTCAGGGGCTACTGAGGGAGTCCTAGATTGGTGGGTGTCCGGATAGCCGGATTACCATCATCAGCCGAACTATCATCGGCCGGACTATCATCATCGACCTTACTCGAAGACTATGAAGATACAAGATTGAAGACTTCGTCCCGTGTCCGGATGGGACTTTCCTTGGCGTGGAAGGCAAGCTTGGCGATACGGATATGTAGATCTCCTACCATTGTAACCGACTCTATGTAACCCTAGCCCTCTCCGGTGTCTATATAAACCGGATGGCCCTAGTCCGTAGGACATACATTACAACAATCATACCATAGGCTAGCTTTTAGGGTTTAGCCTCCTTGATCTCGTGGTAGATCCACTCTTGTAAACATCCACAATATCAATATCAATCAAGCATGACGTAGGGTTTTACCTCCATCAAGAGGGCCCGAACCTGGGTAAAACATCGTGTCCCTTGTCTCCTGTTACCATCCGCCTAGACGCACAGTTCGGGACCCCCTACCCGAGATCCGCCGGTTTTGACACCGACACCTAGCTCTCCGGTGTCTATATAAACCGGAGAGGATGTGATACGTCTTCAACGTATCTATAATTTTTTATTGCTCCATGCTACTTTATCTACTGGTTTGGACTATAATGGGCTTTATTTTCCACATTTATATTATTTTTGGGACTAACCTATTAACCGGAGGCCCAGCCCAGAATTGCCGTTTTTTGCCTTTTTCAGCATTTCGAAGAAACAAAATATCAAACGGAGTCCAAACGGAATGAAACCTTCGGGAACATGATTTACTCATCAGATAAGATCCAGGAGACTTGGACCCTCCATCAAGAAAGCCACGAGGCGATCACGAGGGTGGAGGGCGCGCCCCTCCCTCCTGGGCGCGCCCCCTACCTCGTGGGCCCCTCGAAGCTCCACCGACGTACTCCTTCCTCCTATATATACCTACATACCCCCAAACGATCAGGAGAGGAGCCAAAAAACCTAATTCCACCGCCGCAACCTTCTGTATCCACGAGATCCCATCTTGGGGCCTGTTCCAGAGCTCCGCCGGAGGGGGCATCCACCACGGAGGGCTTCTACATCATCACCATGGCCCCTCCGATGAAGTGTGAGTAGTTTACTTCAGACCTTCGGGTCCATAGCTAGTAGCTAGATGGCTTCTTCTCTCTTTTTGGATCTCAATACAATGTTCTCCCCCTCTCTTATGGAGATCTATTCGATGTAATCTTCTTTTTGCGGTGTGTTTGTTGAGACCGATGAATTGTGGGTTTATGATCCAGTATTATCTATGGAAAATACTTGATTCTTCTCTGAATTCTTTTATGTATGATTGACTTATCTTTTCAAGTCTCTTCGAATTATCCGTTTGGTTTGGCCAACTAGATTGGTAGTTCTTGCAATGGGAGAAGTGCATGGCTTTGGGTTCAATCTTGCGGTGTCCTTACTCAGTGACAGAAAGAGTTGCAAGGCACGTATTGTATTGTTGCCATCGAGGATAACAAGATGGGGTTTTTATCATATTGCATGAATTTATCCCTCTACATCATGTCATCTTGCTTAAGGTGTTACTCTGTGTTTATTTAATACTCTAGATGCATGCTGGATAGCGGTCGATGAGTGGAGTAATAGTAGTAGATGCAGAATCGTTTCGATCTACTTGTCTTGGACGTGATGCCTATATACATGATCATCGCCTAGATATACTCATAACTATGCTCAGTTCTGTCAATTGCTCAACAATAATCTGTTCACCCACCGTGGGATACTTATGCTCTCGAGAGAAGCCACTAGTGAAACCTATGGCCCCCGGGTCTATTCTCATCATATCAATCTATATCACTTTATTTACTTGCTTTGTTTTTACTTTACCTTTACTTTTTACTTTGCATCTATCTATCAAAAATACCAAAAATATTATCTCTATCAGATCTCACTCTCATAAGTGACCATGAAGGGATTGACAACCCCTAAGTGTTGGTTGCGAGTTGCTATCGTGTTGTGCAGGTACGAGGGACTTGCGCGTGACCTCCTACTGGATTGATACCTTGGTTCTCAAAAACTGAGGGAAATACTTACGCTACTGTGCTGCATCATCCTCTCCTCTTCGGGGAAAACCAACGCAAGCTCGAGACATAGCAGGATGGTCCTTAGAAGGCCGATCACATTTACAATCATACCATCATACGCTAGCTCTTAGGGTTTAGCCTCTACGATCTCGTGGTAGATCTACTCTTGTATTCCACATATCATCAATATTAATTAAGCAGGAAGTAGGGTTTTACCTCCATCGAGAGGGCCCGAACCTGGGTAAACATTGTGTCCCTTGCTTCCTGTTACCATCAGCCTAAGACGCACAGATCGGGACCCCCTACCCGAGATCCGCTGGTTTTGACACCGACAGCGCGCTCTGCCAAAGGCAAATCCTCCCACAAGGCGACATCCATTTCTTTCCAAAGCTCCTCAAGGCTGGCAGGCTCCACGGGCGGCGCGGCGTTCTCCTTGTAGCGGGGAGCTGACGCGTCCTCCAACGAGCGTGCTGGCGAGATTGGGAACCCCGACGCGTGGCGGCGAGGAGCGGAACACCAACGCGTCCTCCTCGACTAGTGGTGGCGAGGAACGGAACGACGATGGTGACTGTCTGCGCGGTGCAGCGAGGGGCTCCTAGGGCTTGGGAGGGGCGATGCCATGGTGGTCGATGTGAGAGGGAGGGGGAGGAGATAGCGATGAACGTGAGCGTTCTTCCGCATGCTGTGGGAGGTGCAGTATTTATAGCGAGCAATGGCACACCTACGTAAGATATGGACTGAGCTGCACTGACTTAGCTGCAGGTCCAGTTGCGTCACTGACATGTGGGCCAGACCCCTGTTGGGCCCATATGTCAGTGACCCAATGCACCTGCAGTTAAGTAACTGAAGCAGCGTCCCGTAAGATACGTTGCATGATTAACGTAACAACTACGTGGGCATATTTTTTGGAGTAAATTACGGGGGAGGGAAGGGGTGGAAATATTGTTTTTCACAATGGATTGGACGAGCGTGGGGGAAGGAGAGTCATGCATGCAGATTTTTTGCACACAGGGTGGAGTGGTGGGACCGCCGGAGGGAGAAGGAGAGTCAAGCAGGCATATTGTTTTCACACATGGAGAGGAAAAGATTTGGAGACGAACGGGCTTCCTGCAGGTATGGGGAACGGTGCATAATAAGTCATCTTGCATGCCGGGCTAGGTATAGTCTCAAGTCATTAAAAACATACACGCCCCACACATGTTCATATTTCAAGGTGCACTAAATTATTGCATGCGATGATTAAGTCTGGCCATAATGGTGGTATCTTAGCTGGTATCATGCACACGGGAATAGCAAACATGCTGATGTGGCAAAGAATTAAAGAAGAGATGGGGTTAGAGTAACTAGTGTTCATGCATGCATGCAGTGCGATAATGCATTGGTAAACACATTTTTTTGTGAAGAACGACAACATTAGTTGAGTGCTTTTGCATACTAGAAAAACTATTCCACCGCCTCTATCTTGGTAAGAGTAGGTGAAAATTTTGAATCGAGCCCTTTAAACTAGAAGGGAGGTAGTAGTACTCTAATAGCTAACCTTGTTGTGATGACTAGTTAGGACATGGCACACACCTGGATGGAGGAACTAGTCTGCATTGTGCATTTAAGTTTTGTCTGAAGTCAATGGACCTCTACTTTGACCAAACTTATAGAAAAATGTATCAACATTCACAATGTCAAATCCATATTTTTATACTCATTATGAAACATAGTTCCTATACTCATTATAATCAGTATTGTAGATATTGATATTTTCAGTATAAATTTGGTCAAACACTTTGCAAATGGTTGACGAAAGTAAAAAGGACCAGAGGGAGTATCATGCATGTGGACTAGGCAAAAAAAATTGCTCATTTATAGCCGGTCGAAGTCTCAAAGAGCGCGACTGCGCGAGGGAGGCGAAGTTCGTGGGAGGCGCGACGGTTGACGGAATTAAGTGAAGTTACATCCACGCACCGACATGGCATGCGAACAGGCAGAAGCTATACCGTCAGGCCTACGATATGGGTCTAGTAGACATGACATCTAGTGGGTCCCGCATAGTACTTGAGAACTCTTTGGGGGCTTGCAGACATTTATCCACCGGGCAAGCCAACAACCCCATGCCGTTCGCATGGCCTACTCATCCCCGTCTTCTACTACTACCTTACAACATTTTGCTCCCAATCGTCCCGTCCTTTCACATTACACTAGTTCAACTTCTCCTAACCCTCCTCCAAAATCCATGGCCTCCCAGATCTCCATGGTCACTGCTGAGTACCAGGTTGGAGCCATCACCGGTGATGAGTTCATCGTCATCTACACACGTGGATCTGCAATGGTGAAAGCATGCCTTGCTTACTTCCTACGCATGTTCAATAGTTCAAAGGATTAGTGGGTCGCTGGGCTAGATGTTGAGTACACCATAGTCCTGTAAAGAGAGAAGATTCTAAAGGAGGCAGCAAAGAAGAAGCCCGCCGTGATCCATGTTTGTGTACATAATGTGTGCTTGGTCTACCACATATGCCATGCCGACGTTGAGTGCCAGGATTTTAAGAACTTCCTCAAGGACGAAAGAGTGAAATTCGTTACTATAGACTTTAGGAACGACAGGGATGTCCTGGGTCAGATAGGCCTCGTTGTAGCCTAGCCCTTCAATCTCCAGAAGGAAAGCCAGGTGTCCTCCTCTTAGCCTTCAATGCTGACCCTGGCAACAGTCATGATTGATCCTTCGTACGCTAAACTGAAGAAATCTCACCACGAGTTTCATCATGCATGGGAGTCAAAGACATTAGATGAAGATCACATCCTGTATGCAAGAATGGATGCCTACCTTTTTTTAAATATCTACAAGGGTTGGATGAAGAAGCAGAGCCCAGTGTCTAGTTCAAGAAAAGAAGCATCGGAGAAGAGGAAGAGGAAGAGGGACGAGGACGAAGTCGAGGACATGGACTCGGACTCAGACTCTGGGTAAGGTGGCAGTGTCGTCGCTCATGCTAGTTCTACTGCAGTGTCAAGCGGACTAGTTGCTTAGTTTTATTTCAGGGGTGTGTTGTGCTGAGCCCCCAGCAGAACTATGTTTATGTTCTTTCTCATTATTTGAACTTTATGTTCTTTCTCGTTATTTGAACACTTTAGTACGTACAGTAGTACTAGTACTATGTCTTACAACTGTTCTTGTTGCAGTTGGTACTACTGCTCGTATCTTCGTGTTCCTACTGTACTTAATACGTTCGTACTAGTAGTATAATTTGGGTCAGTCGATTTGTGAAAGAAGTTCGACGGAGCGAAGGAAGAAGACGACAGAGAAGCTACCCCAGTATCTATATTAGGGTGGCAGGGTGCCCATGATCTATCTTATGAGTGTAGGGTGTGGAATGCAGTTCACCGGAAAAAATGGATCGTGCCCGGGGTTAAACGGATAGCGGGGGTGGGGGGGAGCATGGCGGTGGGAGGCGGTTCAGGGAAGGGCGGGGCGGCGGCGGCATGCCGTTAGGCGTGTGGCGGGCTGAGAAGATGAACAGTGCATCAATTTCGGAGGTTGAAGAAGCCTTTCTAGCCATCCATGTTGCATCCAACGGCTCCCAAGAGTCGACTGACCCAAATTGCACCTTCAGATTGCAGGATCCACATGGCATTCATGGTCTCGAAGGTAGATTCCGCGTCTAATATGTCTCCGTCGTATCTACTTTTCCAAACACTTTTGCCCTTGTTTTGGACTCTAACTTGCATGATTTGAATGGAACTAACCCGGACTGACACTGTTTTCAGTAGAACTACCATGGTGTTATTTTTGTGCAGAAACAAAAGTTCTCGGAATGACCTGAAAATCCATGGAGCAACTTTTTGGAATTAATAAAAAATACTGGCTAAAGAATCAACGTCAGGGGGCCCACACCCTGTCCACGAGGGTGGGGGCGCCCCCCCTAGGGCATGCCCCCTGCCTCGTGGGCTCCCTGAAGCTCCACCGACCTCAACTCCAACTCCATATATTCACGTTCGCAGAGAAAAAAAATCAGAGAGAAAGATTCATCACGTTTTATGATACGGAGCCGCCGCCAAGCCCTAATCTCTCTTGGGAGGGCTGATCTGGAGTTCGTTCGGGGCTCCGAAGAGGGGGATTCCTCGCCGTCGTCATCATCAACCATCCTCCATCACCAATTTCATGATGCTCACCGCCGTGCGTGAGTAATTCCATCGTAGGCTTGCTGGACGGTGATGGGTTGGATGAGATTTACCATGTAATCAAGTTAGTTTTGTTAGGGTTTGATCGCTAGTATCCACTATGTTTTGAGATTGATGTTGCTATGACTTTGCTATGCTTAATGCTTGTCACTAGGGCCCGAGTGCCATGGTTTCAGATCCGAACCTATTATGTTTTCATGAATATATGTGAGTTCTTGATCCTATCTTGCAATTCTATAGTCACCTATTATGTATTATGATCCGTTAACCCCGAAGTGACAATAATCAGGATACTTATCGGTGATGACCGTAGTTTGAGGAGTTCATGTATTCACTAAGTGTTAATGCTTTGGTCCGGTACTCTATTAAAAGGGGGCCTTAATATCCCTTAGTTTCCATTAGGACCCCGCTGCCACGGGAGGGTAGGACAAAATATGTCATGCAAGTTCTTTTCCATAAGCACGTATGACTATATTCGGAATACATGCCTACATTACATTGATGAACTGGAGCTAGTTCTGTGTCACCCTATGTTATAACTATTACATGAGGAATCACATCCGACATAATTATCCATCACTGATCCAATGCCTACGAGCTGTTTACATATTGCTCTTTGCTTAGTTACTTTACCATTGTTGCTGTTACAATTACTACAAAACTTCTACTTTTACTTTTGCTACCATTACAGTTACTTCCATACTACTTTGCTACTAAATACTTTGCTGCAGATACTAAGTTATCCAGGTGTGGTTGAATTGACAACTCAACTGCTAATACTTGAGAATATTCTTTGGCTCCCCTTGTGTCGAATCAATAAATTTGGGTTGAATACTCTACCCTCGAAAACTGTTGTGATCCCCTATACTTGTGGGTTATGAAGACTATTTTCTGGCGCCGTTGCCGGGGAGCACAGCTCTATTCTTTGAGTCACTTGGGATTTATATCTGCTAGTCACTATGAGGAACTTGAAAGACGAAAGAACTAAGATTTTCCCTCAACTACGAGGGGAGGTAAGGAACTGCCATCTAGCTCTGCATTTGATTCTCCTTCTGTTATGAGTAAGCTTGCGACACCTAAACCTGCTTCTGCTATTAATTCTGATATGTCGCATATGTTATTGATGATGCCACTTCTACTATGCATGATACTTATGATGAAGCTACTTCTATGCCTGATACTACTGTGCCATTAGGTGAATTTCTTGATGAACAACTTGCTAGGGCTAGAGAGAATGAAATAAGTGAAACTGATATTATTGATGATAGTGATGATGAAGGTTCTCCCCCTACATATGAATTGCCTGTTGTTCCTGAGGGTATGTTATGGATGAAGAAACTGTTAGAGATTTTCTTGCTTGCAATGATATATCTGATCTTAAGAAGTTATTAGCTAAACTGAAACAGAAATCTCTGAATGCTAGAATGAAATATGACCTTGCTTTTGCTACCTCACCTATCTTTGTTATTGATAAGGATTATGATTATGATTCCTTTTTATGGCTATGAATATGAAAATGTTGTGGCACATCTTACTAAATTGAATGATATAGCCGCCCTGTTCACTAATGATGAGAAATCTCACTATTACTATATCCTTAAGATATTTCCGTTCTCATTAAAGGGTGATGCTAAAACTTGGTTTAATTCTCTTGATCCTGGTTGTGTGCGTAGTCCCCAGGATATGATCTATTACTTCTCTGCTAAATATTTCCTTGCTCATAAGAAACAAGCTGCTTTAAAGGAAATATATAATTTTGTGCAAATTGAAGAAGAGAGTCTCCCACAAGCTTGGGGGAGGCTTCTTCGATTACTTAATGCTTTTCCTGATCATCCTCTTAAGAAAAATGAAATACTTGATATCTTTTATAATGGACTAACCGATGCTTCTAAGGACCACTTGGATAGTTGTGCTGGTTGTGTTTTTAGGGAAAGAACTGTCGATCAAGCTGAATTGCTATTGAATAATATGTTGACTAATCTATACCTACACTAATTACAGACTCCCAAAAAATTACCACGTTAATCAGTAATTAGGAACCGTTAATCTGGTGGGTCCGTATTATTACGGTCTAGATCTACCTACAATTTTTTTCTCAAGTTAGAAAAAAAACCTGGCTAAACAGCCCACAATTCTATCTCTCAATTCTAAAAAAGCAAACATTGTAACGAACTCCAGAAACTTATACAATCGTAGCCCTAAACAATACGATCTTATCTGCCTTAGGCTCGGCTAAAACATAATCTACCCTAGGCAAAGGCTGCGATATCATCTTCTCTGAGGCATGCGTCCCCATGGTTGTTCAAGCCAATCCACCTACATACATGAACAACCTAACGAGGTTCCAGTCGAACGTCATCGGGATGCAGTGCGTTGGCCCTGAAGAGCGTGATCTTTGTTTCTTAGGCGATCGAGGCTGCAATCTCATCTTTTCTGGAGCCCACGCCACCATCCCTATCCGAGCTGATCCACGCACTTCATCAAACCAATGCAGAGTTCCAGGAGAACACCATCTTCATACGGTACTCACTCTCAGTCTTGCCGGTCTCTCAGTGTGTCAAATACCCGCATGAATTTAACACGCTGCTGCTTCTCTTTGTCTATGCTGTGGATACACCATTAGCCATGTCGCCTCCAGCGGGTTTCTCCCATGGAAATCAATCCATGCGCCTCCAAAATTGGAACAAGTGAGTTGTAGTAGATCTGGTGTACTCACTGGATTTACCATGTAGTTCAGGTTCGTCTACGATCACTACTTTTTTCTTAATTTGTTCTTTTTTTGGTTGTTTGAAATTGAATTGGCCGTATCTTTTTCATTGTGTTCACAGTCAGTTTTTTCCGTGCCCTTTGAGAGTGCTCTCCAGGGATTTGATCTAAATCTTCTCTGGTATGCTCTTTGGAATTGGATATGCCATGTAGATCAGAGGTAGCACAACTAGGGCTAATCGGCTATATCTTTGTCATTCTATTCCCAATCAGTTTTTATTTTGCCCTTTGAGGGTGTTCTCCAGAGATTTGATTCCAAAACATCCCGGGTGCGCTGGGTATGTCATGGAGTGATGGAGATCGAGTTGGAGGGAGCACAACTAAGGCTAACGCTGCTCAAGTATCTCTGCAAGCCTCTATCCGACGACGGCGACGGCTAGTGGTCTGCTCCAGGTGAAGGCTAGCAGGTCAGCTGACAACTCCTCCATATGTCATCATTCTTTTGAATCACTGATTGTTTCGTAATGGATGTGTCCGCACAGCAGAACCAGAAGTATCAAGGTACCTTTTTTTTGCATGGTAATACGTGTCTCATTCATATCATAAAGAACAAAGTACAAGTCACGTAAGAACCGACATGACAAAACTGAAAAGATAGCAGAACATCTCTGAGCTTGACACTAACGCCCGTCACCTGCCTCCGGCACCACCATAGCAGCCACCGAAAAAAAGAATGACGGATCACCTCCTCACCCGAACTCGACACGGCTCCATCACTGATATGCAGCTTTGCAGACCTCCAAGGTGGCTCACCAAAAGTGAAGCCATTGCCGTTGAACGAATCAGACCGGGGCAACACCCCGGACACGCCATCGAACTCCAGATCTGGCACCCCACCACGACTAAGACGCCGAAGGAGGAAACCATACCTGCCATCCACGAACCACGAACCCAGCACATGTTCCGTCTTCCAGATGTCGTCGATGCAGACCACAATCTGGATCCGCTCCTGGTGTAGCGACCCGACCCGAATGGGTCAAGTCTCTGTGCTTACGTGTCATCCCTGGATTGGTATGCTGACACACACAGTACTCGAGGATTTATAATAGAGGTAAATCACATGTATAAAGTAACATAAATACTATTACCTCAATCCAAAATAGCGGAAGCAGCAAGGTTGTGGATTCCCATCAACACCAACGGCAAAGTTGAGTATAGGAAATCGTAACCCTAACGTATCACTTACTCGTCGTAAGATCCTGCAACATGAGACGTTGCAGCCACAGAGGGTCAGTACATTGAATGTACTAGCAAATTCACACCATAGAGCAATGATGAATAAATGGTTATCACTACATGCATATTTGGCTGGTGGAAAAGCTCTATGGTTACAGTTTTGCGAAAAGCCAATTTTTCCCTACTACAAAGGAATAAATTTATTTAACTATCATGGTGGTTGTTAAACATTGAGAATGGTTGACAGCATTCTCAATCCTAATTAAAAGTACTCATTAAAACCCAACAATATTGATTATAGTAACATGATGAGATTCACATGATAATCAAGTACTAGATACTCAAGATGTCCATAACCGGGGACACGGCTAATCATGATTAGTTTGTACACTCTGCAGAGGTTTGCGCACTTTTCCCCACATGACTTGATCGCCTCCGCTTGGTTCCTCGCACTACATGGTTTTTGAGAAACGGATGACCGAGACATAGTCTTTCAGAAGCACTAGCACCTTACATGAGGGGTAGACCGTACCAACCTACATCCCTGTCGGGGAAACTGATCCACGAACACCTATGGGACCGGCGGACCGAGCCCTTTTTGGTTCGGCGGAGGGCGGAGGTCGTACGAAGAGCGGATCGAGGCAGTGCACACGAGCAGTTTACCCAGCTTCGGAGCTCTCCGGAGAGATAACACTCCTACTGCTGCTTGTCTGTGTATTTCGAGTTCTTGCTCGGGAGCGATCAGAGCTACAAGACCGAGCGCGAGAGTGTTTCTAGCTTCGAATGAGTCGAACCCCCTCTACGTTGCGCATGGGCCTCCTTTTATATGCTCAAGGGGTCACCGACAGGTGGCAACGCAGACAAAAAGGGTAAAAATGGAAAAAGAATGCGGTAGGTACAACTACCTATACTGTAGACACAGTGTATCATACCTAACTCTGACGGCAGGGGACAAGGGCATTAAATGCCCGTCTGTGTCGCCCAAATAGTGCAAACAGAGACCGTCAGGGGCGCCAGCGATCGCCATGATGGCCTTCTCGTCAGTGCCGCTTGCCACCGTGCACCCCAGGCTGCACAGCCTCCCGCCACGCGTGCCCGGGAGGGCCCCTGAGCGACACGTGGGTGGATGTGCTGGAGCGCGGGTGCGGTGTGGCCGCTTGCCGCGGCAAGTGCCTTGCCGCGGTCGTTGTCTTGTCGGGCTCGGGAGCTTGTCGTTCACCGAGCCTTGCCGGGACGCATGGCACATCGCGGTAAGCTTTCTTGAGACGCCTTGACTGGCCTTCCCGGCAAGCTCCTCTTGTCGGGGCCTTGTCTTCCAAGTTTGAGTACTTTGTTCTTGAATGGCTTCCCGGCAAGCTCCTCTTGCCGGGGTCTTGTCTTCTGAGGAGCCACAGAGGATCTCGGCGGTGACCTGGCGAGCCTTGCCGCGGGGTGCTGCAACTGCCCGTGCACAAGTTCGGGATACTAGGGTACCCCTACTCTAGTACACCGACAGGAGCCCCCAGGCCTGGGCCACACACGGTGCCGAGCGCTGTTGGGCCAGGCCCAAAATAGGGCACGGGCACACGCGGCCTGGGTCGTGCCGTTTCCTACTCCGCATCCACCGCGCCCTCCCCGAACGGCACGCGTTGAATGCGGCGTCGTGGGAGAGATCGTGGGTGGTTTCTTTATTCGGAAAAGCATAACGTTCGCCCCCTCCCTCTTTATAAGCAGAGGAAACAGAGGCAGTCGCCCACCTCGCCGGTTACTACTCCAAAATCTCCGCCGCTCCCCCCTTTCTCCAAGATCGAAAGAGAGCAGCGCTCCGCCCCTCATCACCGCCGTCGCCACCAACGCCGTCGATCTCCTCCACCACCTTCGCCATGGCTCCGAAGACCAGGAAGGTCACGAATTCGGCCGAGGCGCTGCGGCTCGAGGCGCTGCGAAAGGAGCGGGCCACTTTCCCCGCCGAGCTTGACGCGGCGGGGCTGAGGCAGTGGTTCTACCTCTTCTGGTCGACGGAGACGTGTGCGCATCCGCGCACGAAGGTACTCTCCGCCGCTGCTTCGAAACGGGCTCCATACGGGTATCCCTTCTTCCCGCTGTTCTTCTACTGCGGCCTCTGTCCGCCCTTGTCGGAGTTTTTCTGCGACATCATGAACACCTACGGGTTTCATCTTCTTGACTTCACCCCCAATGCCGTTCTGACCATGTCCGTTTTCGCACATCTCTGCGAAAACTTTGTCGGAGTCCACCCAAATGTAGCCCTTTTCCACCATTACTTCATGCCTCGGGTCGAGAGAGGAGAGCCACTTTCCGGCGGGATCGCCTAGATCTCGAGGGCCGGCAAGAAGGAGGCGTATCTGGAGGGGGAGCTCCGCAGCAAGTGGGAGGAGTGGAGAGCTGAGTGGTGTTGGATCATGGAGGAGGACCCGTAGCCATTCACCGCCCTGCGCCAAGTCCCAGTAGTGCGCGGCAACGATTGGAGCAGCTTGGCCCCGGAGGACGCTAGGCTGAAGATCGCTGTCACTAGAATCCTGCGCCTTAGGCTTGCCGAGCTGACTGTGGGCGCCGTAGGCGCAGACTTTCTCCGCCGCCGCATCGCCCCCCTGCAAGAGAGGAGGAGACCCGCTTGGGAGTTTGGCGGTCCGGCAGATATCATGAGGCTGCGCCCAGGCCTCAATTTTAACTTCACTGTGCTTGAGTTGGATGCAATGCTCAAGGAGCTGTTCAAGCACGACCCCCAACATCCAGAATGGTTCAGGCTTCCGGCGGGGGTCGTCCCGCTGTGCAACAATTCTTCCCTTGACCGCATCCGCGCGATGATGCCGCTGTGCGACTCGCATGGTCTTGTCCCGACGTGGCAAGAGCCAGCGGACGACGTTGTGCAGCAGTTCTTCGACGGACTGGCGGAGGTGGCGGTCCGCGCCGACGAGCAGAAGAGCCTCACCCGCGACACTACCGAGGAGGATATGCGACGCATCGCCACCAGGGCGGAAGAGGCGGCGGCAGCCGCTACCGCGGGTGAGTTCGGGTTCACCGTGGAAGAGGCAGAGGCAGAGGCGGCGGCAAGCCTTGCCGAGCGAGAGTGGATTGATGACGAGGAAGAGCTTGCCGCGCCTGACGCCGAGTCGAGCGAGCCCGCCGAGGGTGCGAGCGGCCCGCCGTCTCCAGGACAATTGCCGCAGGCGGAGCCCACAGCGCAGCCCCCAGCTCAACCAAGAAGGCACCTTCGCAGGGGCGGGGACGCAGCGGGGCGGCAAAGGAGTCAGCAGCCGGCGCGCCACGCGACACGCTCCACCGCGACAAGCGATGTTGCCGCGGGAGTGCCTCGTACCGCTGCGACAACTAGAGCGGGGTCTTCCCAGGCCGCCGCCACTGCGCCCGCCAAGCGGCCAAGAGGTCCTACTCCTCCGCCTCGTCACACCGAGGGTGGGCCGGACTTCGACCTCTCCGTGCTCAGCTCCGACGAGGAGGAAGAAGAGTAAGATTCATCTGTGCACTTGTAGTTCTTCAATTTTGTCGTTTTGTCTTGTATCTAACTTGCTTCGATCTGAACCTATTCCTTTTCAGGACGTTGGCTCAAAGAGCGGCGAAGAGAGCCAAAGTCCCGGTGGTTATCATCGAGGACGAGCCCACCGTGACGGCAGGGGGCATGCCTGAGACCACCTTGCCGGACGCGGCAACTGCTCCGCGAAGCAGCCCCCAGCGTAAGCGCATGATTTACTTTCTGCTTTTGGGCGCACATGGGTGCTCTTTTCTTTGCTGACATCTGATTGTTGGTTTGTTTGTGTAGGAGCAGAACAGCTTCACCAGGAGGGCTCAGAAACCGCGTCCGACGTGCCATCTGCTTCCACTACACCTCTAAGGGATGATTCCCCGGCAAGGGAGCTCTCTCCGACAAGGGAGGAATCCCCGGCAAGGGAAGAGTCTCCGGCGAGGGGCAGCACTAGTGATCCTCCGATGGTGGAGCCCATGTCCATGGACTCCAGTGCAGGTAATCTCTTGCCCGAAGCTTCCCTTGTGTTCTTCTACTGATTTTTCTTTTCGAATGCTTGTTTGACTTCTCCTTCTTCTCCGGTCGTCAGATCCACCCTCCACGGAGCCGATGGAGACCGAGGCGGGCGGTGAGGAGAACGCGCGCAGCAATACTGATGATGCCGCGGCCACCGAAGAAAGAGCCGGTGCTGATGCGCCCGCCGGCGAAGAGGCCGCCAAGGCTGCTGCCGCAGAAGCTGGCGAGGGATCCGGCGATCGCACTGACGGCCCCGAGGCCGCAGGAGCGCCTGGCGCTGCACCGACCGCCGATCCCTCCGCTGCTGCCGTAGCGCCAGGCTCCGAGGAGCCCCAGCCCGACACCTATCTGAAGGCCGGCGAGGGCATTTTCATCAAGCTCCCCTGGGCGTCAAGCTCCAGGGCGCCGGTTGAAGGAGAAACCCTGGATGGGGAGGTGCTTGCCTCTGCTGGATTGTCGATTGTTGACGCGCCGAGAAGCAGCGACGACGAGCCTGAGGAGGAGCGGCTGCTACAGAGGCTGATGTCACTCTACCGCGCCCGCCAAGCCAAGCTGGAGTCCCGGGAAGCGCTTGTCGCGAAGGCGAGCGTGGATATTGAGAAGCGCGCGGAGGAGCTCCGGGGTCTCCGCCAGGAAGCTCTCCGGGCCTTGGCGGAGGAGCGGGGGCAACTTGCTGAGGAGCGGAAGGCCTTCCTCCTTGAGAAGACCGAAGCTGAAGAGCAACAGCGGCTCGCCGGCGAGAAGCTGTATGCGCAAGAAGGTGAGCTGGCCCAACGGAAAGTTAACCTCGACAACCACGAGGAGGATCTTGCCGCGCGTGAGCAGGCACTTGGCGGGGCACTCAAGGAAGCAAAGGATGCGGCCGCGGCTGCCGAGGCCGCCAAGAAGGAATTGGAGGCAAAGGTGGCGCAGCTGGAGGCTGATCTGAAGGCGAGCGCCGAGGAGCTTGCCGTGCTCAAGCTTGAGCGCGAGAAGGACACCCTCGCCCATGGTGAGCTGCAGGGTCAACTCGCCGAGAAGGGCAAGGAGCTGAGCGCCGCCAAGGATTCCAACGCCGATCTGGAGCTTAAGCTGGCCACCTTGACGGAGACGCTGGACGGCGCCAAGAAGCGGGAGGCGGACTTGAAGGAGGAGATCAAGGGCAACGAAGCGCTGCTGGCGAGGGCTGCCGAAACCCAGAACACCTTCAAGGATACGGTGGAGCTCTGGACGGAGAGCCTCGCTGCCGTCATTGACGGGGAGCTGGCGCAGCTGGGAGTGGAGGACTTTGGGTACTCCTCCGACGAGAACCTTCCACCCAGCGCCAAGCTCACCCTGTTCTTCAAAGGCGTGGCGACTGCCCTCCAGCAGCTCTGAGAGAAGATCCCAAAGCAGCTGGCCGACGAGTCGCGCATGATCTGCGCCAGAGTCCCGGAGAAGGTGTTGGTGAAGGTGGCCTTCCGCAACCTCGGTCTCAACTTCACCAACGTCCTCAAGAAGCTGCCGACAGATGCTGATCTGGACGCGCTCAAAGCCCTTGTCGCACCCATTGTGGACAAGGTGAATGAGGTCAAGAGGGTCGATGGTGGCCGCGTAGATTAGGCCGCCCGTTTTCTTCTTTTCTTGTCGCTGCTAGTCATGTCATCAGAACACTTTATTAGAGCCGCGACAAGTTATTTTGTAATATAACTCTATCTTGGGTAGTGATTGCTATGTTATTTCCTTTGCTTGACTCTTGGCCTTGTATGTTTCTGCCCTACGCTTTTAGGGAACTTGTCGGTGCAGGCATCATTGCTGCGAGCGCTGAGTGCGGAATGTCAGCAGCCTGCTGGCGATGCCGCTACCGACAAGCAACCTTGTCGCAACTAGTCGTAGCTCACTTAAGTTGTTGAGCAGACTCGAAACAAAATAAGGGCGCAACTAGCCACGAGTTGGTTCCTCTGCGCACAGGTTTTCCATACAAAGCACGGTCGTTCAAGGATGATAACTTAAAAATTTAAAAACTGATTGCTCAAACTTTGGCAACTTAGCTTTTCTGTCGTTTGCTCTCCGGCAAGGCAAAACTTTCTTGAACGGCCCGGTCCACACCATTATCTTCTCCTTCCCCCCCGGCAAACCTTGTGGGCGAGGGATCCTTCCTTCCTTTGAGAAAGAGACAGAAGAGAAAATAAAGATATGGAGCCTTACAGCTCGTTATTGCTTACCGGGGGCAGGTGCTGCACAAAGTGTCAGATGATACATGCAAAAAGAAAGAAAGCATGAGATTGACAAGCTGTGCGAAGCACATGAACTTTATTTATGCACGGGGTCTGCGCCCGGCTTTGTACGAAGGATTACATGCAGCAGTGGCAAGACTTGTACAAAAGGTGGTTGCCGGAACGGGTTCCGGCAACCGCGCCCTACAGGTAAAACTTACGAAGATGTTCAATGTTCTAGGAGTTGCTCACCGGAGTGCCATCTTCTGTCTCAAGGCGGACAGCGCCAGGCCTAGTGACTCGTTTCACCCGATAAGGGCCTTTCCACTTCGGCGTCAACTTGTTGGAATTCTTGGCGGACTGAACGCGCCGAAGAACAAGGTCACCTTCCTCGAAACTTTTGGCCCTAACTTTGCGGCTATGGTAGCGGTGCAAAGCTTGCTGATATCGAGCAGCTCGTACAGTGGCCTGAAGACGATCTTCCTCAAGGAGCAGCGCGTCATCTTGTCGCAGCTGCTCTTGCTCAAGCTCATCATAAGCGAGCACTCGAGGTGACCCGTATACGAGTTCCGTGGGGAGAACTGCCTCTGCTCCATAAACTAGAGCGAAAGGTGTCTGGCCAGTGGCTCGATTTGGCATCATTTTGATCGACCAAAGAACCACCGGCAGCTCGTCGATCCAGTTTCTTCCGCACCTGTGCAGCCTGTCGAAAGTTCTGGTCTTGAGGCCTCGCAGCACTTCAGCATTTGCCCTCTCCGCTTGACCGTTGCTTCTCGGATGAGCAACAGAAGCGAAGCAGACCTTGGCACCAAGATCTTGGACGTATTGCATGAAGGTGCGGCTCGTGAATTGCGTGCCGTTGTCGGTGATGATCCTGTTAGGGATCCCGAAACGGCAAACAATCGACCTGAAGAACTTGACTGCTGACTGTGCTGTCACCTTCCTCACTGGTTCCACTTCCGGCCACTTTGTGAACTTGTCGATGGCGACGTACAAGAACTCAAAGCCCCCGACAGCTCGGGGGAAGGGGCCGAGGATGTCGAGCCCCCAGACCGAAAATGGCCAGGATAAAGGGATCGTCTGGAGAGCTTGAGCTGGATGGTGTATCTGTTTGGAATGGAACTGGCACGCTTCACACTTGGTTACTTGTGCAGTTGCATCCTGGAGGGCTGTCGGCCAAAAGAAACCTTGCCGGAACATTTTGCCGGCAAGTGCTCTTGCGCCAATGTGGTGACCACATATGCCTCCATGTATCTCTGCCAACAGCTGTTGTCCATCTTCCCGGCGAATACACTTCAATTTCACACCGTTAAGTCTTATTCTGTACAGTGTGTTGTCGACAAACTTGTACATACTTGACTGCCGGGCTACTCTTTCCGCTTCTTCTTGCTCTTCGGGAAGTTCTCCTGTCTGAAGGAAACGGACAAGCTGCTGTGCCCATGCTGGAGCTTGTGGCTCGACAACAAGGACTAAAGGCACATCTGCTGCTGCGGGAACACCCGCTTCGACGGCGAGGGCCTGTGGCCCAGCCGGAGCTTGATGTTCCCTGGCAAGCTCACCGGAGCAAAACTTGTCGGGAGCGTCTGCTTCAACGGAACAAACCCTAGGGATCGCCGGAGCAGACTGCTCCTCAGCACTCTTGTCGTCGATCCTGGGGACCTTCTTGGCGGCGGCTTCGGGAAGCTCTGCCGGAAAGTAATCACCAGAAACCAACTTCCTCTTCTTGCTCTATCCAGTTGATGGTGTCACGGATGGTTGAGTCAGCTTGAGCACAAAGATCCCTGGTTCCACAGGTAACTTTAGTGCGGCACACTTTGACAGGCCATCAGCAACGTTGTTTTGAGCTCTTGGAACATGCTCCATCTGTAGGCCGTCAAAGTGCTCTTCTAGCTTTCTCACTTCATCAATGTATGCCTCCATCAACGGACTCTGATAATTCTTGTTCACTTGGCGGACGACAAGCTGTGAGTCACCCCTGACAATGAGCTTCTTGATCCCAAGGTCTGCTGCAATCCTGAGACCGGCAAGCAAGCCTTCATATTCTGCCGTATTATTGGTTGCTTGCTCCTTGGGAAAGTGCATCTGGACTACGTACTTGAGGTGCTCTCCGGTGGGTGCGACAAGCAGCACGCCAGCACCGGCGCCTTGCAGCGAGAAGGCACCATCAAAGTACATCAGCCACTCTTTGCTTGCCTCCTTGACGGGGATGCTCGTTTCTGGAATTTCTTCATCTGGCGTTGGCATCCACTCTGCTATGAACTCTGCCAATGCTCTTCTTTGGATCGTTGAAGTGATCTCAAACCTGAGGCCAAAGCTTGATAGTTCCAGTGCCCACTCGACAATCCTGCCTGTTGCTTCTGGATTCTGCAGTATCCTCTTTAGCGGAAAGCGAGTGACAACTGTTATCTCATGTGCCTGGAAGTAATGGCGCAGCTTTCTCGAGGCCATGAGAAGGCCGAAAAGCAACTTCTGCACACCAGAGTACCTTGACCTAGCCCCCTGCAGAAGGGAACTGACAAAGTAAACCGGGCGCTGCACCATTTTCTTCTGCACCTCTTCACGCACCTGCGTAGATCCATCCTTGTCGGGACCAGAGCTTGTCGGCAAAGCCCCCTGCTTGTCGCTGGATGCACTTTCCGTGGTTGCTGGCTCATCATCCGCCTCCCTCTCCGCTACTAACGCAGCACTAACCACTTGATTGGTTGTCGCTAAATACAGCAGCAACTTCTCTTGTGGCTTAGGTGCGACAAGTATTGGAGTGGAGGACAGGTACCTCTTCAAGTCCTGCAGTGCAGCCTCCGCTTCTGGAGTCCATTTCATTGGACCTGCCTTTTTCAATATTTTGAAAAACGGCAGGGCGCGCTCAGCAGACTTAGAGATAAACCTGCTGAGAGCAGCCACGCAACAGGCAAGCCTTCGCACATCCTTGACGCGCTTCGGTGCTTCAATCTGCTCGATGGCCTTGATCTTGTCGGGATTGGCTTCAATTCCCCGCTGAGACACAAAGAACCCGAGAAGCTTGCCGGATGGAACTCCAAATATGCACTTCTCGGGGTTAAGCTTGAGGTTGATCTTGCGCAGATTTGCAAAGGTTTCATCTAAATCTTGAATCAGGGTCACCCTGTCTTTGCTCTTGACCACTATATCATCCATGTAGGCTTCCACATTTCTGTGTATCTGTGGCTCAAAAGCGACATGGACTACCCTTGCAAATGTTGAACCAGCATTCTTTAACCCAAAGGGCATCCGTACGAAATAGTATGTGCCACATGGGGTGATGAATGCGGTTTTCTCCTCATCCTCTTCTGCCATGAAGATCTGATGGTATCCTGAGTATGCATCAAGAAATGAAAGCAAATCACATCCGGCTGTGGAGTCAACAATCTGGTCAATGCGCGGCAAGGGAAATGGATCTTTAGGACAAGCTTTATTGACATCGGTAAAGTCTATACAAAGCCTCCATTTTCCGTTGGCCTTGCGCATGACTACAGGATTGGCCAACCATGTGGGATGGAGCACTCCTCTGACAAGGCCTGCTGCTTCCAACTTCCTGATTTCTTCTGCAATGAACTCTTGGCGCTCCACTGCTTGCTTCCTGACTTTCTGCTTGACGGGCCGCGCATGAGGACAAACGGCTAGGTGGTGCTCAATTACTTTCCTGGGAACACCGGGGATATCAGACAGTTGCCATGCAAACACGTCGACATTCGCCCGCAGGAAAGCAACGAGCGCGCTTTCCTATTTTGGGTCGAGGGTGGCACTGATGGTGAAGGTACCACCAGTGCCGTCCTCCTTGGCGGACACCTTCTTAGTCTCGGGTGGAGCTGCCATCGCCTTCTTACACTTGCCGGTGGAGCTCGATGGTGCGTCCTCGATGGTAGCGCAACACTCCGAAGAGGTGCGCTTGCCGGAGTGGGCATCAGAGCTCTTGCCGGACTTGGTCTTCTTCTTCCCCCCGGGAGCTTCAGCGGCAAGTGACTTGCGATCGGCTGCGGCTGCTGCTTCCCGGTAAATCTTGTCGGTGCAGATAAGGGCATCCTTCTTGTCGCCAGGGACAGAGATGACACTTATCGGGCCTGGCATCTTGAGCATGTTGTATGCATAGTGAGAGGCTGCCATGAACTTGGCGAGTGCTGGACGGCCAAGTATTCCATTGTAAGGTAATGGAAAATCAGCAACGTCAAAAGTGACCCTCTCAGTTCTGAAGTTCAGCTCGCTGCCAAATGTGACCGGCAACGTGATCTTTCCCTTCGGCTTGCTCCTTCCCGGGTTAATTCCTTGGAATGTGCCAGTCTCTTCGAGCTCGCCGTCAGGGATCTGGAGTTTCTGGAGTACCACGGAGGAGATCAGGTTCAAGCCGGCACCGCCGTCAACTAGCATCTTTGTGACCTTGAGGTTGTGGATAGTTGGGGAAACCAACATCGACAAGCACCCGACCGCAGTTATGCAATCAGGGTGATCCTCAATATCAAAGATGATAGGCGTGCTGGACCATTTCAGAGGCTTGCGTGATTCCATGGATGGTTCCGCTGCATTGACTTCCCACATCCACTGCTTGAGCTGGCGATGCGAAGTATGCAGAGAAGCACCACCGTCAACGCACAAGACCTCTGTGGCTTTCTGAAATTCCTGCTCATCGGCTTCATCATCCTCCATATCTTCGTCGTCGTCGTCGTCTTCGTCCTTGTCACGGCCATGGGGAGGCCTGTCTCCTTGCCGCTGCTTGGCCTTGCCACGGCGCCCCCCGGCCGGGGCGTTTCTTGCTGGCTCCTCCAGCACCTTCCTGGGCCTTCTCCTTGTCGCGTCGCTCGTACTCAGCCTTCTGCTGCTCAACAAGCTGCTCAACCTTCTTGCTGCTCTGGAGATCATGGCCCTTGGTGCGGTGGATCTTGCAGTACTGCTTGCCGGAGCTGTCCTGCTTGTCGGCGGCCGCCACAGCCTGGCTCTCCTTGCCGGAGCTTCCAACTTTAGCTTTCTTGGCGCCACCTCCGTTGCCGGACTGCTCAACAACTAGCACTTCTTTGCCCTTCTTCTTTCTGTTGTTCCGCCGCCGGCCTTTCCTTGCCGGGGTAGCATCCTCACTGTCGGATCCTCCTGCTCCTGTGTTCTCTCCGGGGAGCCTCCTCCCCTCTTCAGCACGTGCACACTTGTCGGCCAGGGCATATAGCTCGCTGATGTCTCTGATCTTGCACATCGCCATCTGCTCCCGCATCCTGCGGTTTCGCACGTTCTGATGGAACACGCTGATGACCGCGGCAGGGTGGACATCTGGGATGTTGTGCTGTACTCGGCTGAATCTCTAAATGTACTTGCGCAGGGGCTCTCCTTCCTTCTGGGCGAGCAGATGAAGATCGCTTTCTTGGCCATGAGGCTTGTGGCTGCCTGTAAAGGCACCGACAAACTGATGGCATAGATCTGCCCAAGAGGATATGGAGTTGTCCGGCAAGTGCATGAGCCAGGACCTGACATTGGGCTTGAGCACTAGCGGGAAGTAGTTGGCAACGATCTTGTCGTCCTGTCCCCCGGCAGCCCGCACCGCGATGGTGTAGATGCTAAGGAACTCCGACGGATGCGACTTGCCGTCGTACTTCTCCGGTACATCTGGCTTGAAATTCTTCTTGCTGGGCCACTGGACTTGCCGCAACTCACGAGTGAACGCAGGGCAACCTACCGCGTACGGCAAGTTGCCTGGTTCCCCTGGCACATGCATGTCGACAGAGGGCCCAGCGCGCTGGTCAGATTGACGCCGCGCTTCTCTTCGACGCTCAATGCGAGTACGAGCGTCCTCTTGCTGTCGTTCGTGAAGAACTTGGCGCTGATCGCGACGAGCTCGTGGATCTGATGACGCGGTGGAGTCTCTGTCGAGGTGGACCCGACGAGTTGGCGATCTTGGGCTTCGGGGCGGAGAGTGCATGGAAGTTGCACCCCCATCGGTCTTGTCATCATTGGCTCGCGTCCGGCAGTCTTGCCGCGGCAACGAGGCGCTTGGTTGCCGCGCAGTATCGCCGTTGGCGAAGCCAATGAGACTCTGAATGGTGGCCCTCCATTCGTCGGTCTTGTCTGCCGTCGGAGGGTAATCTAGAAGCAGTTGAGCTCGCTCCAAGGCTTCTGCTGGAGTGGTGGGCGGCAGCAGCGAACGGTGCGAGGAGCGGGATATGCTTGGACTTCTAACTATGTTAGAAGGAGCAGTATCCCGTCCAGGCGACCGCACTTCGCTGGGGCCAGCATGTTGGCGAGCATGCTGGTCTTGAACTCGGCGAGATCCACCAGCTTGATCTTGGCCCAGCGGACGTATGGCGCTGCAGACGCCATGACGCTGTTGGTCCCGCGCCTCCTGAGACGGGCGCGGTGCGCGTACGGATGCCGAGGTTTGCGCTGCCTTGTCCTTGGACTTGGCAGCACTGTGAGCACCCTCATCGACGCCCGTTCTTCCGCCGGCGTCTACTCCACCACCCGTTTGCTCCGGTGGCGGTGGAATCGACGCGGATGAAACAGCTGCCTCCGAAGCCTTCTTCTTCGGTGGCATGTCGATGAAGATGATGAAGATCTAGCTCGTGTGCACGCCGGATCGGGTTCACACAATCTCGACGCCCCCTACCTGGCGCGCCAAAGATGTCGGGGAAACTGATCCACGAACACCTATGGGACCGGCGGACCGAGCCCCTTTCGGTTCGGTGGAGGGCGGAGGTCGCACGAAGAGCGGATCGAGGCAGTGCACATGAGCAGTTTACCCAGCCTCGGAGCTCTCCGGAGAGATAACACTCCTACTGCTGCTTGTCTGTGTATTTTGAGTTCTTGCTCGGGAGCGATCAGAGCTACAAGACCGAGCGCGAGAGTGTTTCTAGCTTCGAATGAGTCGAACCCCCTCTACGTTGCACATGGGCCTCCTTTTATATGCTCAAGGGGTCACCGACAGGTGGCAACGCAGACAAAAAGGGTAAAAATGGAAAAAGAATGCGGTAGGTACAGCTACCTATACTGTAGACACAGTGTATCATACCTAACTCTGACGGAAGGGGACAAGGGCATTAAATGCCCGTCTGTGTCGCCCAAACAATGCAAACAGAGACCGTCAGGTGCGCCAGCGATCACCACGATGGCCTTCTCGTCAGCGCCGCTTGCCACCGTGCACCCCTGGCTGCACAGCCTCCCGCCACGCGTGCCCGGGAGGGCCCCTGAGCGACACGTGGGTGGATGTGCTGGAGCGCGGGTGCGGTGTGGCCGCTTGCCGCGGCAAGTGCCTTGCCGCGGTCGTTGTCTTGTCGGGCTCGGGAGCTTGTCGTTCACCGAGCCTTGCCGGGACGCATGGAGCGTCGCGGCAAGCTATCTTGAGACGCCTTGACTGGCCTTCCCGGCAAGCTCCTCTTGCCGGGGCCTTGTCTTCCAAGTTTGAGTACTTTGTTCTTGAATGGCTTCCCGGCAAGCTCCTCTTGCCGGGGTCTTGTCTTCTGAGGAGCCACAGAGGATCTTGGCGGTGACCTGGCGAGCCTTGCCGCGGGGTGCTGCAACTGCCCGTGCACAAGTTTGGGATACTAGGGTACCCCTACTCTAGTACACCGACAATCCCCTACATCTACTAGTCCACCCCATAAGAGTTCGCACAACTTAGTCAACTATGCTAGAGCCCATAATAGCATGTTGCTGCACACGTAAGTTTCTAGTTTGAATAATCTCATGATCCCTTTGAGCCTGGGTGGCGGTCCGAAGAAATACAGGCAGGTCCTGGAAACCCAGGTGCCTAGACAGGCAAGTCCTGGAGTAACCAAGTGCCTCAATCCACCCAGATGTATGTTTAAGTTGCCACCTTAAATAAACCATTAACTCACAAACTCACATCTGTCATGGAAATTCACTCACCCAATCCACGTCTACTAGCATAGCATGGCATAATAAGCAAACGTAGAAGTAACTCCCAGGGGTTTGAAAATAAAACAGGTAATAGGTACTACCTCATCTACTTCCCATCCCACAATTTAATTAGATCCTAATCATGCAATGTTTGAGAATAGATCTAATGCATAAAACTGGGTAATAAGGGATATGATCAAAGTGTGAACTTGCCTGCAATGTTGATGAAGATGATTCGCACTCAAAACTCTTGATAGTTCTACTCGTCACACTCCGATCAATCTATCGTAAGCAAGCAGTAGTAACCACACATAAGCAATCACTCAAAAGATCGGAAAGAATGAAGAAGACAATTCGAAAAGCATCAAAAACCAAGAAAATAACTCTTGCAACATAAAACAATTTCTAACAGTACCAAAATTATGTGAATTTGGCCTTATCAGAAAGTTTAGGTCAAGAGCTTCGATTTGCAAAAAGAATCAACTCAAACGGAGTTACGGAACTTAAGTTATGATCAAACGAAGTTCAAATTCAAATCTGATCTAATTCAAATTTTAAACTTTCAAAAACATGTTTGAGTTGGATTACTGGATAGAGGAGATCATAACGAATAAGTGGGCGTTGGTTTCGTTGGATTTGGATAAACGAGTAAAAAGTTGCGAGCATTTGAAGAACATGGACTAATCTGTAAATAAAATATTCACAAACGAGTCCCTGGCAGAAAAACTAATAAAAGAAAAAAAATCCTATCGAACGAACGTTCGCTACAGAGCCCTACAGAACGGAATCGTTCGCTACCGAATACTAACAGATGAACGTCCACTAATTAATCTAACTAAATATAAAACCGACTTATAAAAGAAAAACCGGAGGAAAACTAAAGAAATAAACCGGACCGGGGGGGGGGGGGGGGGGTTTATATCGGTTCGTAGATTAAACCGGCGGCAGCGGCGGTTAACTCCGGCGAGGCGGGGCAGCGGCAACGGCGAACTCCGGCGAGGCGGGGCTTCGCGAGGAGGGGCAAGGGTGGCGAGGGGCGAGGGCAGCGCGGGGACCGGCGCGGTGGTGCGGGCGAGCGGCTGCGGCGGTGAAGCGGCGCGGTGGCGGCGGCAAGATGCGCGTGGTGGTGGCGGCGAGATGCAGCGAGGCGAGGCGAGAAAAGAGAGAGGCGGGGCCCGGGGCTCCGGATTTATAGGAGAGGGGCGGCCTCGGGAGGCGTGGAGGAGGGGGCAAGGCGGCGCGGAGGTGGCCGGATCGGCCACGGCGGCGGCGGACGGCGTGCAGCGAGCGGAGTCCCGCGAGAGCTCGGGGACGGGCGCGGTGCTGGGCTGCAGCGCGCTGGGCTGGGCTGGCCTGGCGGCTAGCTGGGCCGGCCCAGTTCGGCGGAGGAAAGAAGTTTTTTTTAAAAAATCATTTTCCAGGCGAAATAAAAATAATAAAACCAAATAAATAAATATATTATATAGACATATAATATATCAAAATCTTCAGAAAAATATTTTCTACAGCATGTACGTTTTTTGAACATTAAATAAAATTCACACAAATTAAGATAATTCAAAGAGTGCTACTGGTCTAATAAAATCCAATAGAAATCATGATAAAAATACCAAAATTAATTCAAATTTATTTCTCTCCAATTTTCTGATGTAGGGAATCATGTTACCCTATTTTCCGTATATTTTATTTTTGGAGAAAAATAATTTGATAAAACCCAATAACTCCAAAATAATTTCCAAAAGAACTTTGAATTAAATTCTTTGAAACTCCCAACTCATATTTCATATATTTTGAAGAAGTCATTTTATCTTCGCTCGTGAAAATCATTGAGTTGCATAAAGTTCCTGGGTTGGAAATATTTTCCAAAGGAAATTCAAATATTTTCAACACCCTTTTCATTTAAATAAATGGAAGAAGTCATGTCATCTTCTCTCCAGGGTTTTGTGGTGAAAAGAATTTGAATTCACGGAGGTCATAAAATGAAAAAAATGAAAGTTTGGGAAAGTCCTTTTATTCCCTCTCGTTTAACTTTCAAAAAGTTTCGAATTCACTCAACTTCACACAATCAATCAAACAATCAATCAAATCTATCTATTTAATATAACATTCCAAAATTTAGAATTTTGGGATGTTACACCTGGACTACCTCCCAAGCTCCACACCGACGCTGGAGCAAATGTCGTCGCAACGACGGAGCCCGAGGACACAGGTCCACCACGAGGATGCCGCCACCGCCATGCCATCCTTGCTTGAACAGACTGATTTCTAGATCCATCCCCAACCATAGGACCGATGGCCTCGTCAGGAAAGGATCCGAAGGATATTTATTCAACGTCGTCATCGTCGCCGCCGAAGCAAAGACGATGAACAACCTAAAAACCTAGACTACAGATGAGTAAAAACGATCGACACGCGTGGATCCGGCGACCCCCCTCACCACCTACGACCGAAGTCGCCGGCGGAGGGGAGCCGCCGGAGAACGACGTTGGAAGATCAAGGTACCTTCAGGGAGATTGGTTAATTAGCCAGGTACGTATAAAGTTGTTAATCTAAATAGGACGCAACTACAACACAACACCAATATGGTGAACCATGCCATGACATGCCTAACATCTGCATGCCGTGTGCAGGGTTTGAATCACGCATAAAGACCACCAGCTGCATGTTCGCACATTATCTTTGTGGTTTAAATAACCATGTTCGCTCTGGTATCCCTATACTCACGTACTTCTTAAAAGTTCCCTGGATTTAGAAGCATGTGTTTGCATGTCTTTGTGAAGAGGAGATAGGAAGATCCATGTTTTATTCTTTTCAGTTCATGAAGATGAATCAATTAGATCATCAGAAGAATCTTTAATCTAATGATTTTTGTCCAATTCATAAGAAGGTTAGCACTATCAACAGTTCTCGACTCATGCCCCAAGTAGCACAAAACTATGCGTATGGCCATGAGAGAACTTGAGTTTTGATGTCGTCCAGTTGTGGACCGCAACCATGTTCTGAACATCTGAATCCGCAACCATGTTCTGAACATCTGACCATAGAACGATAGGAGCACCCTGTACCAGGACAAGGAGCAGGCTATGGGTTCCCAGTCTATTCCCCAGCAGGAGCATCTTTTGAGGAGGGCCACGCTATTTACAGGATAGTGAATCTGGTAAGCATCCAATAGATAAAACAAATCATAATTTTCCGTTGGCAATTTCCATGCAGAGTTCAAACCAATTTCTGTTTGAGCGTGCAGTAGAGTATGCGTGCCAAAAGATTTGATGTTTGGCTAAAATATTGTGTTGTTAGCAATTGTCAATGGAGATTTTAAATTTTCTATCTAAATTTGTATGACTAGGTTTTCTTTTATTTAACATGTCTAAAATTCTTATTTACAAGCATTCATGTGTATGTTTTCTGATTTTTACACAAGAAAGAAGCCTACGCATGTGCATGTTTGTCAGATTTCTGGGAGAAAGAAGCCAATAGAGTACACAATGATTTGGCGAATTTGGATGTTTCCCATGGTCATGCACGAATTCAGTTATTGAGCAACTAATCATTCCACCATCTAAGCATCTCAGCCTTCTGGTCGCTTATTTCATTCATCACAGACCATAGTGGCTGGGCGAATGCAGGTAAATCAAAATTCTATACTGAACATTAGGTACCTCCATACTAAAAGAAAGCTAGCCGGGAGGCATCCAGACGGGCCTGCTCACCTATCTAAGGCCTTGTTTGGACGTGAGGGTGGATATTTCCAGGAAAAGGATGACCAGGGTGGAATATTCTTGGTCAAATTAAAATCCCGGGGAAGATTCAGGTGACCCTTTGGGCAGGAGCGAGGGGAGCGCCGGGAGCGAGTGAGGGGTGAGCGAGAGCGAGGCGCCATGAGGGAGCGAGGGGTGGGCGAGAGCGAGGCGCCGCGAGCGAGCGAGACAGGGAATTGTCTCCCGATGTCGCGAGGCGTGGATCCTATCCCGGGGATATGGCGGGGATCGGGCCGAGAAAACCTTGGGGCTTCGAGGGTCCAAATGTCCACACAGCTAGCCCGGGCCAGATTTTCCGCGTGGGCTTTGCACCCGGGGAAGGGGCCGGGATCCCTGGGGGATCCCTGGGTTACCAAACTAGCCCTTAGAGTTTTTTCTGCAACATTAAGATGACACGATTATAGATTTATAATACTATGCTAATCAATTCCAACGCAAGTGACATGTATTCCTATATTTCCCTGCCCATCTTAAGGAGTAAAAACTGTAGGAATTGCTACATTATCTCAAACATCTTGGTGTATGTCTATGATCTCTTGGTATAGCTCTGAGGTTGATCGGATTTCCCTATAGGATAAAAAATAAGCTTTTGTCACATATCCTAAATAATCTTTAGATCGCTTTGTAAGAGCACCTGACAGAGTTGCATGCCTTACTTGAATGCGCAGAAAATCATGTTAATATAATCCTGAGTGAAATGTTTGAATTATTTTCTTTTGTGTACAAGCTTATATATTATTAGTTTGAAGAAAATAAGAATTGTATAATTATCATCTTTTATGTGGGGGTGCTTCATTATTAAATCTAGAAGTTCGTAATAGATAATATATCATTGTGTTGTTTTAAAACTAACTGGCTCTTTTGACTAGAAAAATGTTGATACCAAGTCCAGGGGAAAAAATGAGTTAATCACTACTTCTTTGCTGAATTAATTAGTCTTTTTCCTGGTGAAATTTTATTGTCGCCATACACAAGTTATGCAGGGGTAAAAGTACCAATTGTTTTATGGGCATGCTGAGTGCGTATTTCTGCAGTACTAAATATTGTTATTACCCCAAGTTGCTTTGTCGGAGGTATCATTTATGCCCTAATACTCTCTTATGTGGGGCCAAGCCGGCAACATATCTTGAAAATTTTAGCTTGACATATATTTGTGCCACTCATGCCCACATGTGCTAAAGTTGTTTCGAGTATAATCTTAAACAGGTGGAAAGGGACTGTTGTATACGTAGTTTAGGTACATAACAATGCTTGGGCTTTCAGTAAGCAAGTCTGACCAGTTGATAACTTATTTGGTTACCTCCAACATACATATGTTTAAGGCCCCAATAAACAATATATATTTCAACATTGACCTTACCGTCAGAATAATGTTGCTGTTGCAGAGATATTTCTCTCTTAATTGGCAAGTTTTTGCTGTCAAGGTATCACAGGGGCTAAACTCTTATATTCTTATATAGTCAATATCATGATACACGTTCCACCGCCATGATCACAAGCGTGCGAATGAGCAACGGGTGCACATGGTTCTGTCCTAGCCCACGAAGAGTAACATTATGAGGCTGTGAAGAAGGCCGACATTGAGATCTAGGAGAAGCACACCACAATGTGATGGCATTGTGATGGATTGAGTAACCCGTGAAGAAGGTCATCCAAAAGAATTCGGTGGTTTTCTTCCTAGGAAACGCAAGAACTCAAACATGCATGTTCATTCATGGTGGTAAAATAAAATTTGCACAACACTATTTTCTAGCTTATCAGGTACTAATTATTGAGGAATGCAGATCATTTTATCCCTGCTGCTAGATTTTTCTACCATGTGATCAGTGAAACCAAGGTATATATGATTCAAAAATGTTTTATAATGTGAAACTTCTCCAGATGTATAACTTGAGTATATATGTACTTACGGATAGAACAATGGTCATTGAATCAAAGGAATCATATCAAAATGTGTAATATTTGCGATGAACTGTCATTTTGTATATATACGGTGACTAATGAGACATTCGTAAGATTTTTGGTGTGGTCTAACATAATATAAACATCTATTTCAAGTATTCTTTGAGCGTGTGTTGCTAATTAATTACTAAAAGATATAATTCAACCATGGGGTTTTTGGGTCTGATATTTAATTCTAGGAAAATTTTAAAGCTCAGAATGCCAAATAAAATAAATGTAGCCCGTGCGGATGCACGGGTTGACGACTAGTGAAAATAATTGGACACTTCCTGAGCCAATTCCTGAGCCAACTCCTAAACCAACTCCGAAGAAAAGGGGTGTTCTATTTCTCAGTCCTGAAGATATGCAAGAGGCAAAGAAATCTATGAAAGAAAAATGTATTAAAGCTGAAGATGTTAAGAATTTACCTCCTGTTGAAGAAATGCATGGCCTTAATATACCACCTGTTGAAGAAATACATGGTCCCGATAACCCGACACAGGTAGTAAAGGTAAATTCTCTCTATAGATATGATAAAGTTGAAATCCCGTCTACTAAGTTTGCTAGCCAATGCTTGGATTTTGATGAATTTATGGCTAGACAAGAAAATTTCAATGCTTATGTTGGTAGACAATTAAAAAGTAATGCTTATATGATTGGACACTTGAGTGATTATATGGCTAGAGTTAAAGGTGAACTTAAACTCATTAGTAAACATGCTTCTATGGTTACCACTTAAGTAGAACAAGTACTTAAGGTTCAGAATGATTTGCTCGATGAATTAAATAATAAACATGACTTTGCTGTTAGAGTAGCAACTAGAACGGGTAAAATGACTCAGGAACCTTTGTATCCTGAGGGCCACCCTAAGAGAATTGAGCAAGATTCTCAGAGAAATAATGTAGACGCACCTAGTCCTTTTAAAAAGAAGAAAAATAAAAATGATAGGACTTTGCTTCTAGTGAACCTGTTGAAGACACACCTAAGAATCCCAATGATATTTCCATTTCTGATGCTGAAGCACAATCTGGTGATGAAAATGAACCTAGTGATAATGTTAATGATAATGTTCATATTGATGCTCAACCTAGCAATAATAATGATGTAGAGATTGAACCTGCTGTTGATCTTGATAACCCACAATCAAAGAATCAACATTATGATAAGAGAGACTTAATTGCTAGGAAGCACGGTAAAGAAAGAGAACCATGGGTTCAGAAACCCATGCCTTTTCCTCCTAAGCCATCCAAGAAAAAGGATGATGAGGATTTTGAGCGCTTTGCTGAAATGATTAGACCTATCTTTTTACGTATGCGCTTAACTGATATGCTTAAAGTGAATCCTTATGTTAAGTACATGAAGGATATTATTACAAATAAAAGAAAGATACCGGAAGCTGAAATTTCCACCATGCTTGCTAACTATACTTTTAAGGGTGGAATACCTAAGAAACTTGGAGATCCAGGAGTACCAACTATACCATGCTTCATTAAAAGAAACTATGTTAAAACTGCTTTATGTGATCTTGGAGCCGGTGTTAGTGTTATGCCTCTCTCTTTATATTGTAGACTTGAATTGAATGATTTGACACCTACTGAAATATCTTTGCAAATGGTTGATAAATCAACCGCTATACCTGTCAGTATTTGTGAGGATGTGCCTGTTGTGGTTGCAAACGTTACTATATTAATGGACTTTGTTATTCTTGATATTCCCGAGGACGATAGTATGTCGATTATCCTTGGTAGACCCTTTTTGAATACTGCAGGGGCTGTTATTGATTGCAACAAAGGCAGTGTCACTTTTTATGTTAATGGTAATGAGCATACGGTACACTTTCCGAGGAAACAACCTCAAGTTCATAGCATCAATTCTATTGGAAAAATTCCAACTATTATTATTGGAGGTTTTGAATTTCCTCTTCCTACTGTCAAGAAGAAATATGATATTCTTATTATTGGCGATGTGCATATCCCCGTTGAGGTAACCTAGTGTTATTCGAAATTTCTCCGGTTCTATGTTATTCGAAATGAGTTCGTTAACAAGACTTGATCAACCTTGTTAGTGGATTCCTTTTGATGAGCATGAGATGGATGAAGTTAGAAGGCACAATCTTCTGTACCATCTTTTTACTTTCTGTTATTTAGAATAAATAAAGCAAAAAATAGTATTTTCTGTCTGTTTTCTAAATTATCCATGCAATAAAAAATACCCTGAAAATAAGAGTTCTCCAAATGCCTTGCAAATTAAATATGATTTTTTCTTGAATATTTGAGAATATCTGGCACTGAGAACACAGTACGGGGGGGGGGGGGGGGGCGGAGCACCTGGCCACGAGGGTCAGGGGCGCGCCCCCCTGCCTCGTGGGCCCATGGTGGCTCCCCTCCACTTATTCCTGCACCCACACACTTCTTCTTCCTCCCAAAAAATCACCATCCAGCTCAAGCACGAGTTCTAGCTCATCTTGCTGCCATTTTCGATCTCCTTGCTCGAAGGTCCATTCACAAAACTGCTTTGGGGGATTGTTCTTTGGTATGTGACTCCTCCATTGGTCCAATTATTTTTTGTTCTAGTGATTTATTCATTGCAAATTGTTGCTGCTTAGGTGACCCTGTTCTTGAGCTTGCATGTCAAATTTATATGGTCCCAAGTAGTTCTAATGCATGATATAGTCTCTATGCACTTGTGGGAGTAGTTGCTATCAGTTTTGTTGAGTTTGGTTCACTTTTATTTTGAGTTACTAAAAATTTCAGAAATTTTCAGAAAAAGATGAAGAGATTTTTGAGGGGCTCCTCTAGCCAAAGCTCGAAGGAGAAACAAAGTAAGGAGAATAAAAAGCCCAAGTATAATCTCCCTCGTGTCGCGGAAGTTCGGCCGTGTGAATGGCCTTGTGATGATTTCTTGAGAGCAGCCGGAATTTATGATGATTTTTATTCTTTGGCTAATGATGCGGGCCTCACCAGTTTCCTCCACGACCAACTCGAACAGTATCTCTTACTAACTAATACTTCCGTGCAAAATTTTACTTTCATCCTAAGAAATCACCTCCTTCAGTAGAATTCCATTTATATGAGTCATTACGTGATTTTTGTGCGGTTTGAAAGATACCCTTTGTAGGCAGCTTAGAGGAACCACATCGTAAAGATGTGGATGGATTTATTGACATGATTACCGTGGGGAAACGAGGAAGGTTTCCGATGCAAGAATTACCAGCATACATTTTCCTATTTTATGCTACTTTGCAATATTTGCTAGTCGATGCTTAATTGGTCGCGGGAACTATGGAAACCTTAGTGTTCCTGATACTATTATCCTGTGCCATGCTTTATTTCATGATAACACTGTTAGTATGGGTGCTATTGTTGCTAAATGGTTAAGTCTGAACCATACAAAGGGCCCCATCTTTGGAGGTATCTATGCTTCACGCCTTGCTAAACACTTTAGGATACCTATTAGGCATTATGAGAAAGAAGAAAAGCTGCTGCCTCCTTCTTTTCTAGATTATAAGATCATGGTAGCACACGAGTTTATTTATAAAAATGATGAGAAGATGCTTAAGTATAATTTGAGATTTCATAAAACTCACAGTGAGACTAATATCTTTGTTTGATTTAACTGCAAGCACGTACCTCATCTTGCCGGAGGCCATTCACGTGCACCGGGGCCAGACATCAGCTCCAGAGCCTGAGTCGGAACCACCACTTGACCCTTATCGACAGTCCTTTTATCAGTGGGATCCGGAGAAGATTGCCAGCCAGTGGTACCAGGACGACACTCGTCAGTACACGGGAGAGAGTAGTCATGATCCATGGGCATAGACCAACTTAGGCCAAAAGCCTATGCTTGGGGGAGTACATATTTCTCACCGACATTACATTCATGTTCACACACTCACTCTAGTTGTCGGTGCTCATACTTTTTCATTGTACTATCCATGCTAGTTTATTTTATTTTTCTAGCTTTCTTCTTGTGTGTTCAATAACCTTAGGAAAAACCAAAAAATTAGTTAGTTTACTTTCTATGCTTGTAGTAAAATTAAAAGAAAACCCAAAAATATTTCTCATTCTTCTTTTGCTTGTTGGGAGCTTTCCCGTGTAAATAGTTTTATTTCTTTTCTTTTCTTTGGGGGTTGAGAGGAGAAGACCATAATGAAAATGTTGAAGTGGCTCTCATAAGCATTATTGTTGATTTAACCAAGAGCCCATGTTACCTTGTCTTCTCCCTTGAATTGAATGCTTGCAGATTCCAGCTTAGTCCAATGCATGTGCACTATTATTATTATCCATACTGTTCGGTCGTGCAAGTGAAAGGCAATAATGACGATATATGATGGATTGATTGAGATGAGAGAAGCTGGTATGAACTCGACCTATCTTGTTTTTGTAAATATGATTAGTTCATCATTCCTGATTCAGCTTATTATGAATAAACATGTTTGCAATGACAATTAGAGATTATAGTTGCTTATGCCATGCTTAATTAGCTAGGAGTTTATAATAGTTTACCTTGCGTGCCAACATGCTATTAAAATGGTTGTGATGTGGTATGATAGGGTGGTATCCTCCTTTGAATGATTCGAGTGACTTGACTTGGCACATGTTCACACATGTAGTTGAAACAAAATCAACATAGCCTTCACGATATTTATGTTCATGGTGGATTATATCCTACTCATGCTTGCGCTCAGTGTTGATTAATTTTAATGCATGTTCATGACTGTTGTCGCTCTCTAGTTGGTCGATTCCCAGTCTCTTTCTAGCCTTCACCTGTACTAAGCGGGAATACTGCTTGTGCATCCAAACTCCATAAACCCCAAAGTTATTCCATATGAGTCCACCATACGTTCCTATATGTGATATCTACCTGCCGTTCCAAGTTAATTTGTATGTGCCAAACTCCAAACCTTCAAATGAAATTCTGTTTTGTATGCTCGAACAGCTCATGTATCAACTAGGGTTGTCTGTATCTTCCATGCTAGGCGGACTATTCTCAAGAGGCACTACTAGGGAAAAGCCTATACACAGAATCTTACCAGCAGTGCTCCTCAAAATACCACGCTACTGCTATTTAGCAGCAGCGCGTTTAAACAAAACGCGCTGCTAATAGGAAAATAGCAGTAGCGCGTCCACCACAAACCGCGGTACTGCTATAATTGCCATGACCTCGCCCCCCGCTAGTTATAGCAGTAGCGCGCTGTACTGAACAGTGCTGCTGCTATAGAAGTTAGCAGCAGCACGCTTCTAGGAAAACCGCTACTGCTAAGATCAGCCCACAAGTTTAGTCCCACCTTGCTCCGTGAACAGGGTGTTGACCACCTTAAATATGTTATTTCTGAAACTACCACAACCAGTTGGTCTTCAGTGAACTCTATGTGTAAAATTTGTGGCCGCAATATGAGTCCTCTCCGATTCCTACCGGAGGGGACTCATATTGACAATTCAGATTGTACACAAAAAGATCATTGATGGCCAATGTATTTTTGCATTGACGTATTTTTTGTATAGTTACACTTAGCAGTAGCGGTTTACATGCAAAGCGCTACTGCTATTCAGATTAGCTGTAGCATGTTTTGACAAACGCGCTACAACTATCCCTACCTTATCCCCACGCGCACGACCGGCCCTCACTCACACTCTCACTCTTGCCCGCATGCCGATAACCGTCGTCGTGCGTCGTTGCCGCCGCCGCCGCCTTCGTCCGTCCGCCGCCGAGGTACTCCCCTCCTTCCGTCCCTCCTCCCTGCTCCTCCCTCCTCCCTCCGCCTGCGGCCACCCCTCCCTCCTCCTCCGCCGCCCTCCTCCCTCCGCCTGCGGCCGCCCCTCCTCCCTCCTCCGCCGGCAGCCCTCCTCCCACCGCCCTCGACCTCGCCGCCCCTAGCTACCTCTCCGTCGCCCCCACCTCCTGCCACTAGTTAGTACTAGATTTAGTAGTAGTAGATGTTAATTTAGGGTTCATAGCTAGTACTAGATGTTGCTTAGTTAGTACTAGATTTTTAGTAGTAGTAGTTGTAGTTGAACTACTTTAGTTGTAGTTAAACTAGTTTAGTAAGTAAATTAATAAACTAGTTGAATTAATAGAACTAATGTATTTTTAGTAAGATAATTAATATAACTAGTTGAACTACTTTATTTTTAGAAAGAACTAGTTTTTTTCTATTTATAGTAAGTCTATATTTAGTAAGAACTAGTTGAATTAATAAAACTAGTTGAACATGTCATATTTGTTGTTATTTTTTAGTTTAAGCAATTATTCGGGATGTATTAGTGATAACTTATATGGTTTCAGGTAACCACCGTCATCCCCGTCACCGACCCCCTCCGACATCCCCGCCGTCGTCCCAGTCACCGACCCCCTCCGACATCGAGGTGAGACCAGCCAAATATCCTTGTATATCTTGTGTTGTTGCTCAAATAGGATATGTGGTTGCCCAAGTGGCCGTTCATGTTCAGTTTACATCTCCGAGTGGCCTATGTTTTGCCGGAGTGTTGATTAATTTCCGTTCCAGCAAATTTCAGGCGCTCGATATGTCCTTTTTTAGCAAAGGTCATGCCGGATTTTTTCATGAATTCTGGCATGACTTGTGCTAGAATATGTACAAGTTTAATCTTTGAATTATGAATGTAGGAAATGTCGTACTCGGACGACGATAGTCTCCCGGGGGAGTGTAGCTGGTGCCACGACGATCGAGGTATGTGCGACAGGTTCGTTCGGCTGGACGAAGATCGGCGCTTCACCATTAAGCTCGAGGAGACCTTCGATTTGTGAAACGGTAAGCAACAACGACAAGTGTTTTTTTTCGTAATTAAGCATGACTTCAACTATTTCAATGTCTAATTTTCATATTTTACAATTCGACTAGCTTATCCCATGCCATGCAAGACGCTATGTCTTGGAGAGGATGGGTTTTGAAGACCATGAAAATTTTGAAACAAAGAAAATACACCTAAGGACCCATCATGATATGGATTTTGAAGTAAATCTATGCAATGCTCAGAGCGTAACCCATTTTGGTTTCCAAAATTGGGAAGCACTTTGCAAAATGTATGGTTTTTATGAGGGTATGATTGTTACCATGGATCTTGGTGATCCTGACATCGAGCAAGACAATATGGACATTTGGGTCCTTGTTGATACGCTTCCGATTGTACCGCTATGTGAGTTTCTCAAACATAGTTATTAACTAATTTATATTGTTTATTTCAAAATAGTTGATAGCTTATTTCCATTGATAGCTTATTTTGATTCTTCAAAGACGTGCGGAAGATGGTAGATAAAACCCACTACACCGATGGCACCGAATTAACGTATAAGGAGAAAAATCATCTGATCGCATTTTGTACTCTTCTTGAGAATTACAATAACTATTATCGAACTCCTCCAAATTATGGTGAATACGTGCCACTAGTGCATGTGTTGAACCACGGTAACTTCTCTGGAGATACCCTGGTAAGATTTTTTACTATTACAACATCCGTGCATCTTTTGCATACTTCTAAAACTAGTACATCATTGCTAACTACGAAGTTATTATTATGTTTTTCAACAGAAACTCCTGATGGATTGTGTGCCTCATCTGATGTCTCTGCATGGTTGCCTCTCAGTTTTGAACATACTGCCAGGTAAATCTACGGAGCTCACCTGTGCATATCGGATTTCTAAAACCCGTGAACACATGTTCATCAAAGAATGGAAGAAATGTATGGACATTCGCAAGGAGGTTCTTGGAAGTAACATTCAGCGAAAGGCAAGAATTGGAGATAGGCTAATCTCCATTCTCCGTAATGGAGAGTCAGGGGCTATCTTGTTTTTTGCTATTTTACCTTAGAAAATGTAGTAGGTCTTAATCGAATGTAATAGGTCCTATGAGGTACAATATGTTTATTATGTGGTAATGTGTTAGAGTTGATAATGAGGAGTACTTGTGATTACGACTAGTGTCCAATTTGCTATGTGATGTCATTGATGAAAACGATGATCTTGAGGAGGTGTTATATGACAATGATGCATTATGATGATAAGTTGTTAATGATATGATGATGATGATGATATTATTATATCATTGGGTGAAAGAACCGCTGATTAGTTTCAAGTGGATGGACATCCACTTGAAACTAGTCCATGGTTCTTTCATCCCATGATGTAATAACTCATTATGATGTAAAAACAATCTCTAAATTCCTGTTGTATGAAAACTTGTGTAAAGGTGTATGAATACAACATGAAATAAAAAAGAAATAAAATACTAAATAATAGTAGTAGCGCGGGAAAGGAGAAGCGCTACTACTAATTAACAGTAGCGCTGTTTTGAAGAAGCGCTACTACTAATTCAATTTAGTAGTAGCGTGGGTCTAGGCGCACTATTGCTAATCATTAGCTGTAGCACCTTATCAGTAGCGCTCCTTCCCGCGCTACTGATAGGCCTAAAACCCGCGCTGCTGCTAGGCTTTTCCCTAGTAGTGAGGAGTGGACTCCGCTCCTCACTCACGAGAAAATGGCTGGTCACCAGGATGCCCAGTCCCATGCTCAAATCAAATCAAAATAATTAAACAAAACTCCCCTGGGATTGTTGTTAGTTGGAGGCACCCGTTGTTTTGGGCAAACCATGGATTGATGCTTGTTGGTGGAGGGGGAGTATAAACTTTACCATTCTGTTTGGGAACCGCCTATAATGTGTGTAGCATGGAAGATATTGAGATCTCTCAGTTGTTATGTTGACAGTGAAAGTATACCGCTCAAAATGTTATTTATCTCTATTTCAAAATCGAGCTCTGGCACCTCTACAAATCCCTGCTTCCCTCTGCGAAGGGCCTATCTATTTACTTTTATGTTGAGGCATTACCCTCTTATTAAAAAGCACCCGTTGGAGAGCACCGTTGTCATTTGCGTGCATTACTATTAATTTATATTGGGTATGACTATGACTGGATCTCTTTTACCATGAATTACAATTTTTAGTCAGTCCTTGATCTTTAAAGGTGCTCCACATTTATGTTTTGCGGTCTCAGAAAGGGCTAGCGATATACCATCTTGTTATAATATATTATGATTGTTTTGAGAAAGTGTTGTCATCCGAGATTTATTATTATTGCTCGCTAGTTGATTATGCCATTGATATGAGTAAACATGAGATCTACGTGTTATTATGAATATGGTTAGATCATAATCTTTGTTGAAAACTTGAATGCTAGCTTTACATATTTACAACAACAAGAGCAAACAGAGTTTGTAAAAGTTTTTCTTTATCACTTTCAGTTTGTCAACTGAATTGCTTGAGGACAAGCAAAGGTTTAAGTTTGGGGGAGTTGATACATCTTCGTCGTATCGACTTTTCCAAACACTTTTGCCCTTGTTTTGGACTCTAACTTGCATGATTTGAATGGAACTAACCCGGACTGACGTTGTTTTCAGCAGAACTGCCATGGTGTTATTTTTGTGCAGAAATAAAAGTTCTCGGAATGACCTGAAAATCCACGGAGCAACTTTTTGGAATTAATAAAAAATACTGGTGAAAGAATCAACATCAGGGGACCCACACCCCTGTCCAGGAGGGTGGGGGCGCCCCCCTAGGGCGCGCCCCCCTGCCTCGTGGGTCCCCTGAAGCTCCACCGACCTCAACTCCAACTCCATATATTCACGTTCACGGAGAGAAAAATCAGAGAGAAAGATTCATCGTGTTTTATGATACAGAGCCACCACCAAGCCCTAATCTCTCTCGGAGGGTTGATCCGGAGTCCGTTCGAGGCTCCGGAGAGGGGGATTCGTCACCGTCATCATCATCAACCATCCTCCATCACCAATTTCATGATGCTCACCGCCATGCGTGAGTAATTCCATCGTAGGCTTGCTGGACGGGTTGGATGAGATTTACCATGTAATCAAGTTAGTTTTGTTAGGGTTTGATCCCTAGTATCCACTATGTTTTGAGATTGATGTTGCTATGACTTTGCTATGCTTAATGCTTGTCACTAGGGCCCGAGTGCCATGATTTCAGATCTGAACCTATTATGTTTTCATGAATATATGTGAGTTCTTGATCCTATCTTGCAAGTCTATAGTCACCTATTATGTGTTATGATCCGTTAACCCCAAAGTGACAATAATCAGGATACTTACCGGTGATGACCGTAGTTTGAGGAGTTCATGTATTCACTAAGTGTTAATGCTTTGGTCCGGTACTCTATTAAAAGGAGGCCTTAATATCCCTTAGTTTCCATTAGGACCCTGCTGCCATGGGAGGGTAGGACAAAATATGTCATGCAAGTTCTTTTTCATAAGCACGTATGACTATATTCGGAATACATGCCTACATTACATTGATGAACTGGAGCTAGTTCTGTGTCACCCTATGTTATAACTATTACATGAGATATCGCATCCGACATAATTATCCATCATTGATCCAATGCCTACGAGCTTTTCACATATTTCTCTTTGCTTAGTTACTTTACCGGTGCTGCTGTTACAATTACTACAAAACTGCTACTTTTACTTTTGCTACCATTCCCGTTACTTCCATACTACTTTGCTACTAAATACTTTGCTGCAGATACTAAGTTCTCCAGGTGTGGTTGAATTGACAACTCAACTGCTAATACTTGAGAATATTCTTTGGCTCCCCTTGTGTCGAATCAATAAATTTGGGTTGAATACTCTACCCTCGAAAACTGTTGCGATCCCCTATACTTGTGGGTTATCAGCATCCGCACCCGGTTTGCGGGCTCAGCGCGGGCGCGACCGGCTTCCGCCGCGACAGCCACCATGCGCGCCTCCTCCGAGCGCGCATAGACGACAATGACACGCTAGTTCCTCCTCGCCGGCATGCTGGATCACACACTCGTACTCCTCTTTGTATGCTGCGTGCATAGACGCGGCTCCACCAGCTTCTCGCATGCTTGGCAGCGCAGTGGCATCGCAAGGAGGGACTGCAGACGACATGAGTGGTCGAGCCTTCGGCTTTATGGCACAGGGATAGCGGTGACACGGCGGTGATGGGAGAGAAATTGTTGGCCGGAGCAGGAGGGCGCCAGCATGTGCAACAGCGGCGGCGACATATTGATGATTGCGCGTATGTGAGCTTAGTTTAGTTTTATATATGGTTGGTCAAACTTAAAAGAAAACCGTACTAGTACATTTAAACATTAGACTGAGGCATCGCTTATTTTAGTTACCACAGCCATGATACAGAATCATGTGCACGCGCGTGAACCGCGGCCGCGTGGTCGATCGAACGGTGCGTCACCATGCCACGCTCGAAGGACATCCACCGAACCTTTTTGTGTGTGTGAAAACAATCCCCGAATATTACTCAACTTTTTTTTCCTGGAAAAGTTGTTGACGCTACAATATTTCCATATATTTGAATTTAGCTCCAGTTTGTGTTTATTTTGATTTGGATTTTAGGTGCGCCCTAGTTTTTTTAATACTGATTTTGTGTGTGTGACTGAGAGAGAATGTGTGTATGTGTCCATATGTGTGTTGTGGCGGAAGGGCAATGTGGAGATGGTGTGCGTGTGATAGGGACATAGAGAGGTGTGAATGTGCAAATGATCATGCATGAGTGAGACATAGACAGATGCCGATACGTTGTGTATACATGAGAGAACGGTCTTCTATTTTACTTGTGTGTGTGTGTGAGAGAGAGAGAGAGAGAGAGAGGAGCATCCGTAACACAACAACCATCTCTCTCGATTCGTCCGTCCCTCGCACGATCGCATGTAACACATGCATCAACGCATACATTTTGACACTCTCACCCGGCCCCTGCCCACCTCAAGGCCCGCACACCGCTCTCTATCTCGCACACACAATCTCTTCGTGAAAACCCTATTTAGCATGTAGCTTTCCGTCACATACACACACATTTCTCTTCATAGGTTTGATTTCTCTCAATATCTGACACACACACACACACACACACACACACACACACACACACCCTCCACCTAGCACACAATTCATCCCCATCCAAGGTTACATGGCGACCACTCTCGCTTGTGCTTCTCTGCACCCCAGCATGCACAACACCTCAATCTTCAAAGAGGGCATCGAGGAGATCAAAGACCGCAACCACACCGCACTAGAGAATGCGGGACCATTTGGAAGCAGGATGATGTGATGACCGCTGACTGACTCCTCCCCCTCTCTCTCCTGCACAAAATTACCAATCCCTCTGCCCCCCGCACAAAATTATCAACCCCTCAACCCACGAGATCCTTCCCCTCTCGTCCATGTTTTTATAGCTCTCTCATCAAACCTGTTGTCTCTTCTCCTTCCACGTGTATGGAATCCCGATGCACATGCATCTCACGTATATTACATGTCTCCATCTTTCTCACAGACCTAACTTCTTCCTCTCTCTTTCTCTCTCTTTCTCCCTCTCCGTCTCGTTAGGTTTGTCTCCTACTCTCTCGTCCACATACATACAATCTTTCCCATCATCGTCGTACACGGAGCCTCTTCCCCGGCACCGTCTTCCACGGTCTTAGATCTGCTTCCCGGAAGCTGATGCCAAGCGCAGAAGCACCACCGTCATGGACAATGAACTGACTCCCGTTGCCGACCATGATGCATAGAGGCCGTCGCGACTATCGTTCTCCTCCTCGATTGGTAATGTGTGTATTGAATCACTTAGCAGTACATGTTCAGTTCCAATTTTGTTCATACCTACCCTTCAAATTTCCTGGTTGCTATTGTTCCCGTAAAAGTAATTGGTTATAGCCTCCACTGTCCAATAGAATATCAACTTGTAATTGTGCGTCGCTCCTATATTGCGTTGTGCTTGGGTAGGTTCTTCATCTGCAACCAGTAGTGTGAAAAATGACGGGAAGTTTTTTAGAACTAGCAAGATTCCCATGCGTTGCACGCATCAAGATGCATGTGTATGAGTAGTTTATCTTGTGGGAGAAATGAAGGAATGAGGGAAGGCTGTAGGACCTTGAGAAGAGGTGTCTAGAGGGGGGGGGGGGTGATTAGACACCAAGTATCTAAGTTGCAGTTTTTAACTTCTCTAGGTTTAAGTGGAGTTTAGGCACAAGTTTAACATTCACAATACATAACAAGCAAGGATGCAAAGAGTATATGAGCAGCGGAAAGTAAAGCATGCAACTTGCAAGAATGTAAAGGGAAGGGTTTTGGAGGATTCAAACGCAATTGGAGACACGTATGTTTTTGTCGTGGTTCCGATAGGTGGTGCTATCGTACATCCACGTTGATGGAGACTTCAATCCACGAAGGGTAACGGTTGCGCGAGTCCACGGAGGGCTCCACCCATGAAGGGTCCACGAAGTAGCAACCTTGTCTATCCCACCATGGCCGTCGCCCACGAAGGACTTGCCTCACTAGCGGTAGATCTTCACGAAGTAGGCGATCTCCTTGCCATTACAAACTCCTTGGTTCAACTCCACAATCTTGTCGGAGGCTCCCAAGTGACACCTAGCCAATCTAGGAGACACCACTCTCCAAGAAGTAACAAATGATGTGTTGATGATGAACTCCTTGCTCTTGTGCTTCAAATGATAGTCTCCCCAACACTCAACTCTCTCTCATAGGATTTGGATCTGGTGGAAAGAAGATTTGAGTGGAAAGCAACTTGGGGAAGGCTAGAGATCAAGATTCATATGGTAGGAATGGAATATCTTGGCCTCAACACATGAGTAGGTGGTTCTTTCTCAGAACTGGTAAGTTGGAAGTGTAGGTTTGTTCTGATGGCTCTCTCCACGAATAAAGAGGAGGTGGAGGGGTATATATAGCCTCCACACAAAATCTAACCGTTACACACAATTTACCAAACTCGGTGGGACCGAATCAACAAACTCGGTCGGACCGATTTAGTAAACCTAGTGACCGTTAGGGTTTTCGGTGGGACCGACATGCAACTCGGTAGGACCGATATGGTTAGGGTTAAGGCATAACGTAATCTCGGTGAGACCGATTACACAAACTCGGTGAGACCGATTTTGGTAATAAGCTAACCAGAGAGTTGGTCAGGCAAACTCGGTGGGACCGATTACTCAAACTCGGTGGGACCGATTTTGGTAATAAGTGAACCAGAGAGTTTGCATTGTAATCTCGGTAGTACCGATTGCTCAAACTCGGTGAGACCGATTTTGGTAATGGACATACACAGAGAGATTACAATCCCATCTCGGTGAGACCGAGATCCCTATCGGTGAGACCGATTTGCCTAGGGTTTGTGGCAGTGGCTATGACATCTGAACTCGGTGCCGCCGGATAGAAAGAATCGGTGGGGCCGAGTTTGACTTTAGGTTTAGGTCATATGTGTGGAAGTGGGAAAGTAGTTGAGGGTTTTGGAGCATATCACTAAGCACTGTGGAGCAAGAAACTCATTAAGCAACACCTCATCCCTTCTTGATAGTATTGGCTTTTCCTATAGTCTCAATGTGATCTTGGATCACTAAAATATAAAATGAAGAGTCTTGAGCTTGAAGCTTGAGCCAATCCTTTGTCCTTAGCATCTTGAAGGAGTTCCCACATCCTTTAGTCCATGCCACTCCATTTTCGAACTTATCTGAAACATACTAGATAAAAGTGTTAGTCCAACAAGAGATATGTTGACATTAATTACCAAAACCACCTAGGGAGCACTTGTGCTTTCAATCTCCCCCTTTTTGGTAATTGATGACAACATACATCAAAGCTTTAGATAAAGATATAAAGAATAGCAAGTAAAGCTTTGGAAAGACATGTAACAAGAATAGGCTCCCCCTACATGTATGCAATCATGTGAATATGGAATATAGAAGCATGTGAGAGCATAACCATGATAGAGTAGGCAATGTGTTACATGTATCTTGGCCATATGCATCAGAGCAAAGAATATTAAAGAGAATACCTTCATGCTCATGAGTCCTTCTTGCAAACAGTATGTACATCAACAAGAATTCCTCATACACATGATTGTGATGCATATACTTACCTTGTAGTCTTGAGTTGGCTTAGGATGGAATGAACCTGCGTAAACAAGGTTAGATAACACAGGTACATCTACTAGCCAGAGCAAACAGAAGAAACCACAAGAATACCAAGACTGGGATGACATGTAGAGAGTGAGTACTAAGTACCACATTGGATTAGACATGTCCCCAAGGGTAAAGATATGCAATGAATTTAAATGATTTCTTTCCCTTAGATGTCTTGCACCCCCTGAATCTAGCATGGGATACTGGGAGAAGATAGGGAACAGAAAATCAGAGCTAAAAGATATAAATGAACAAAGCTAATGCAAATAAGCACATATGAATATGTCTTTCCCCTCAAGAAGACATGTGGTATCTCTCCTCTTGAACACCAAGCATCTGGGATCCTTGAGAAATACTTTCTACTTGAGTATTCTGTCCCCCCTGGAGATCTCTTTCTCCTCCTGTGGAAGTAACACTCTCTCCCTTTTGGAAGTGATAAGCTTTGATGTGATCTCTCTCTCTCCCCCTTTGACATCAACTTCCAAGAAGGGTTTGATCCTTGAGTCACAGCACAAAGCATTTATATAAATGTGATGCTTGTAGAGGACAAGATTCATTGAGTGGAGCTGGATCAGAAGAAACACAGAATAAGTGGCAAACTGTTTTTCCTGTTGTGAAATCGGTGGCACCGAGTGGTATGCTTTGGTTGTACCTAAAGGATTCGGTTGGACTGAAAACGACAAATCGGTGAAACCGAGTTCATTGTAGAGAAAACACTTGTCACCTCAGCTCACTAGACTAGTAAGATCTCACAAAGATTTGCAAGGAACTTACTGAACGATATGCAATGAATTGGATGCAGGAAATGCAGAGCAAACAGAAAGAAATCTAGATGAAGTTTTTTTGAAAGGGGAAACAAATATGCATGAGACAAATGCAAAAGCACAGAAAAGAACATGAGAGAACTTCATCTAGAGATGGTCGGCGACAAAGTCACCTATGTTAGAGTATATTGACTTAGGAGTCAAGTGAGATCACTTGATCATAGGTCATACTCATCGTTTAAGCTCAAAATGGGGTTACCATCTTTCGTTTAAGCATCTTGATGTATTCACATCTTGTCGAGTTGCTTCAGCTCATGACTCGGAGTATAGCTTCTCTAAGATGGAATAACATACCTTGGTTGGTGGTGTTGACCATGTAGTTGAACTTGTGTGGGTTGCTCAAGGTTGATGTAGCTCATCAAGAGTTGGGAGCACCACTTGGAATTTGAGTCCATCTACCTACATGGGTTAGTTCTTGCAAGGAAGAGCACTTGTGTATCAAAAAATGACAATCATGAAGCTCAACATAGAATTTGTCAAAGGATATGTTTGAATGGTTCCATGCTTCCTTGTCTTCAACCACCATAGTGTAGAGACTTGGTGATGTAGAGATTGCTCAAGATGTGAGTAGATTACAATCTCATGGAATTTGATTCAACCAAGTACCTACATGGGTTATATAACATGCAAGATGCAAATATATCCAAGACATAAGATTTTTCATCATAAGAGAAATATCAAGGGTTAGTCATAAGTTCATGTCTTGCATGTATCCAATGGAGTTTCTACTCCAAGTTTGAAGCATCTATGATGTTCAATTCTCCTCTCAACCTGCAAAACACTTTCTCATCAAGAGGTTTAGTGAATATATCCGCTAATTGCTTTTCGGTGCGAACATGCTTAAGATTAATGTCACCCTTAGCAACATGATCTTGAATGAAATGATGACGAAATTCAATATGCTTAGTTCGAGAATGTTGTACGGGATTATGACCAATTTTGGTAGCACTTTCATTGTCACAAAGCAATGGAACATGTTTCATGTATATCCCATAATCTTTAGGAGTTTGGATCATCCAAAGTAATTGAGCACAACATGAACCAGCGGCAATGTACTCCTCTTTGGCGATAGATAAGGATACCGAGTTTTGTTTCTTGGAGGACCAAGATACAAGAGATCTACCAAGAAATTGACAAGTACCCAAAGTGGACTTTCTATCAACCTTGTCTCCGGCATAGTCCGAGTCGGAGTAGCCAACAAGATCGAAAGAAGCCCTCTTAGGATACCAAAGGCCAAAATTTGGTGTATGAATTAAGTATCTCACTATCCTTTTTACGGCCTTAAGATGACATTCTTTAGGAGCAGCTTGATATCTTGCACACATGCACACACTTAGCATAATATGGGGACGTGAAGCACATAGGTGTAACAATGAACCAATCATAGAGCGATAAACCTTTTGATCAACCAGTTCACCATCTTTGGTCAAATCAAGATGTCCACTAGTAGGCATGGGTGTAGACATACCTTTGCACTCTTGCATATTGAACTTCTTGAATAAGTCCTTAGTGTACTTCGTTTGAGAAACAAAAGTACCTTCCTTAGTTTGCTTGATTTGCAACCCAAGAAAGAATTTGAGTTCACTCATCATTGACATCTCAAACTTCTCCGACATTAGCTTTCCAAACTGCGGCGCGCTGGGCTGGGCTGGCCTGGCGGCTAGCTGGGCCGGCCCAGTTCGGCGGAGGAAAGAAGTTTTTTTTAAATCATTTTCCAGGCGAAATAAAAATAATAAAACCAAATAAATAAATATATTATATATACATATAATATATCAAAATCTTCAGAAAAATATTTTCTACAGCATGGACGTTTTTTGAACATTAAATAAAAGTCACACAAATTAAGATAATTCAAAAAGTGCTACTGGTCTAATAAAATCCAATAGAAATCATTATAAAAATACCAAAATTAATTCAAATTTATTTCTCTCCAATTTTCTGATGTAGGGAATCATGTTACCCTATTTTCCGTATATTTTATTTTTGGAGAAAAATAATTTGATAAAACCCAATAACTCCAAAATAATTTCCAAAAGAACTTTGAATTAAATTCTTTGAAACTCCCAACTCATATTTCATATACTTTGAAGAAGTCATTTTATCTTCACTCGTGAAAATCATTGAGTTGCATAAAGTTCCTGGGTTGGAAATATTTTCCAAAGGAAATTCAAATATTTTCAACACCCCTTTTCATTTAAATAAATGGAAGAAGTCATGTCATCTTCTCTCCAGGGTTTTGTGGTGAAAAGAATTTGAATTCACGGAGGTCATAAAATGCAAAAAATGAAAGTTTGGGAAAGTCCTTTTATTCCCTCTTGTTTAACTTTCAAAAAGTTTCGAATTCACTCAACTTCACACAATCAATCAAACAATCAATCAAATCTATCTATTTAATATAACATTCCAAAATTTAGAATTTTGGGATGTTACACCTGGACTACCTCCCAAGCTCCACACCGACGCTGGAGCAAATGTCGTCGCAACGACGGAGCCCGAGGACACAGGTCCACCACGAGGATGCCGCCACCGCCACGCCATCCTTGGTTGAACAGACTGATTTCTAGATCCATCCCCAACCATAGGACCGATGGCCTCGTCAGGAAAGGATCCGAAGGATATTTATTCAACGTCGTCATCGTCGCCGCCGAAGCAAAGACGATGAACAACCTAAAAACCTAGACTACAGATGAGTAAAAACGATCGACACGCGTGGATCCGGCGACCCCCCTCACCACCTACGATCGAAGTCGCCGGCGGAGGGGAGCCGCCGGAGAACCACGTTGGAAGATCAAGGTACCTTCAGGGAGATTGGTTAATTAGCCAGGTACGTATAAATTTGTTAATCTAAATAGGACGCAACTACAACACAACACCAATATGGTGAACCATGCCATGACATGCCTAACATCTGCATGCCGTGTGCAGGGTTTGAATCACGCATAAAGACCACCAGCTGCATGTTCGCACATTATCTTTGTGGTTTAAATAACCATGTTCGCTCTGGTATCCCTATACTCACGTACTTCTTAAAAGTTCCCTGGATTTAGAAGCATGTGTTTGCATGTCTTTGTGAAGAGGGGATAGGAAGATCCATGTTTTATTCTTTTCAGTTCATGAAGATGAATCAATTAGATCATCAGAAGAATCTTTAATCTAATGATTTTTGTCCAATTCATAAGAAGGTTAGCACCATCAACAGTTCTCGACTCATGCCCCAAGTAGCACAAAACTATGCGTATGGCCATGAGAGAACTTGAGTTTTGATGTCGTCCAGTTGTGGACCGCAACCATGTTCTGAACATCTGAATCCGCAACCATGTTCTGAACATCTGACCATAGAACGATAGGAGCACCCTGTACCAGGACAAGGAGCAGGCTATGGGTTCCCAGTCTATTCCCCAGCAGGAGCATCTTTTGAGGAGGGCCACACTATTTACAGGATAGTGAATCTGGTAAGCATCCAATAGATAAAAGAAATCATAATTTTCCGTTGGCAATTTCCATGCAGAGTTCAAACCAATTTCTGTTTGAGCATGCAGTAGAGTATGCGTGCCAAAAGATTTGATGTTTGGCTAAAATATTGTGTTGTTAGCAATTGTCAATGGAGATTTTAAATTTTCTATCTAAATTTGTATGACTAGGTTTTCTTTTATTTAACATGTCTAAAATTCTTATTTACAAGCATTCATGTGTATGTTTTCTGATTTTTACACAAGAAAGAAGCCTACGCATGTGCATGTTTGTTAGATTTCTGGGAGAAAGAACCCAACAGAGTACACAATGATTTGGCGAATTTGGATGTTTCCCATGGTCATGCACGAATTCAGTTATTGAGCAACTAATCATTCCACCATCTAAGCATCTCAGCCTTCTGGTCGCTTATTTCATTCATCACAGACCATAGTGGCTGGGCGAATGCAGGTAAATCAAAATTCTATACTGAACATTAGGTACCTCCATACTAAAAGAAAGCTAGCCGGGAGGCATCCAGACGGGCCTGCTCACCTAGCTAAGGCCTTGTTTGGACGTGAGGGTGGATATTTCCAGGAAAAGGATGACCAGGGTGGAATATTCTTGGTCAAATTAAAATCCCGGGGAAGATTCAGATGACCCTTTGGGCAGGAGCGAGGGGAGCACCGGGAGCGAGTGAGGGGTGAGCGAGAGCGAGGCGCCACGAGGGAGCGAGGGGTGGGCGAGAGCGAGGCGCCACGAGCGAGCGAGACAGGGAATTGTTTCCCAATGTCGCGAGGCGTGGATCCTATCCCGGGGATATGGCGGGGATCGGGCCGAGAAAACCTCGGGGCTTCGAGGGTCCAAATGTCCACACAGCTAGCCCGGGCCAGATTTTCCGCATGGGCTTTGCACCCGGGGAAGGGGCCGGGATCCCTGGGGGATCCCTGGGTTACCAAACTAGCCCTTAGAGTTTTTTCTGCAACATTAAGATGACACGATTATAGATTTATAATACTATGCTAATCAATTCCAATGCAAGTGACATGTATTCCTATATTTCCCTGCCCATCTTAAGGAGTAAAAACTGTAGGAATTGCTACATTATCTCAAACATCTTGGTGTATGTCTATGATCTCTTGGTATAGCTCTGAGGTTGATAGGATTTCCCTATAGGATAAAAAATAAGCTTTTGTCACATATCCTAAATAATCTTTAGATCGCTTTGTAAGAGCACCTGACAGAGTTGCATGCCTTACTTGAATGCGCAGAAAATCATGATAATAATCCTGAGTGAAATGTTTGAATTATTTTCTTTTGTGTACAAGCTTATATATTATTAGTTTGAAGAAAATAAGAATTGTATAATTATCATCTTTTATGTGGGGGTTCTTCATTATTAAATCTAGAAGTTCGTAATAGATAATATATCATTGTGTTGTTTTAAAACTAACTGGCTCTTTTGACTAGAAAAATGTTGATACCAAGTCCAGGGGAAAAAATGAGTTAATCACTACTTCTTTGCTGAATTAATTAGTCTTTTTCCTGGTGAAATTTTATTGTCGCCATACACAAGTTATGCAGGGGTAAAAGTACCAATTGTTTTATGGGCATGCTGAGTGCGTATTTCTGCAGTACTAAATATTGTTATTACCCCAAGTTGCTTTGTCGGAGGTATCATTTATGCCCTAATACTCTCTTATGTGGGGCCAAGCCGGCAACATATCTTGAAAATTTTAGCTTGACATATATTTGTGCCACTCATGCCCACATGTGCTAAAGTTGTTTCGAGTATAATCTTAAACAGGTGGAAAGGGACTGTTGTATACGTAGTTTAGGTACATAACAATGCTTGGGCTTTCAGTAAGCAAGTCTGACCAGTTGATAACTTATTTGGTTACCTCCAACATACATATGTTTAAGGCCCCAATAAATAATATATATTTCAACATTGACCTTACCGTCAGAATAATGTTGCTGTTGCAGAGATATTTCTCTCTTAATTGGCAAGTTTTTGCTGTCATGGTATCACAGGGGCTAAACTCTTATATTCTTATATAGTCAATATCATGATACACGTTCCACCGCCATGATCACAAGCGTGCGAATGAGCAACGGGTGCACATGGTTCTGTCCTAGCCCACGAAGAGTAACATTATGAGGCTGTGAAGAAGGCCGACATTGAGATCTAGGAGAAGCACACCACAATGTGATGGCATTGTGATGGATTGAGTAACCCGTGAAGAAGGTCATCCAAAAGAATTCGGTGGTTTTCTTCCTAGGAAATGCAAGAACTCAAACATGCATGTTCATTCATGGTGGTAAAATAAAATTTGCACAACACTATTTTCTAGCTTATCAGGTACTAATTATTGAGGAATGCAGATCATTTTATCCCTGCTGCTAGATTTTTCTACCATGTGATCAGTGAAACCAAGGTATATATGATTCAAAAATGTTTTATAATGTGAAACTTCTCCAGATGTATAACTTGAGTATATATGTACTTACGGATAGAACAATGGTCATTGAATCAAAGGAATCATATCAAAATGTGTAATATTTGCGATGAACTGTCATTTTGTATATATACGGTGACTAATGAGACATTCGTAAGATTTTTGGTGTGGTCTAACATAATATAAACATCTATTTCAAGTATTCTTTGAGCGTGTGTTGCTAATTAATTACTAAAAGATATAATTCAACCATGGGGTTTTTGGGTCTGATATTTAATTCTAGGAAAATTTTAAAGCTCAAAATGCCAAATAAAATAAATGTAGCCCGTGCGGATGCACGGGTTGACGACTAGTGAAAATAATTGGACACTTCCTGAGCCAATTCCTGAGCCAACTCCTAAACCAACTCCGAAGAAAAGGGGTGTTCTATTTCTCAGTCCTGAAGATATGCAAGAGGCAAAGAAATCTATGAAAGAAAAATGTATTAAAGCTGAAGATGTTAAGAATTTACCTCCTGTTGAAGAAATACATGGCATTAATATACCACCTGTTGAAGAAATACATGGTCCCGATAACCCGACACAGGTAGTAAAGGTAAATTCTCTCTATAGATATGATAAAGTTGAAATCCCGTCTACTAAGTTTGCTAGCCAATGCTTGGATTTTGATGAATTTATGGCTAGACAAGAAAATTTCAATGCTTATGTTGGTAGACAATTAAAAAGTAATGCTTATATGATTGGACACTTGCGTGATTATATGGCTAGAGTTAAAGGTGAACTTAAACTCATTAGTAAACATGCTTCTATGGTTACCACTTAAGTAGAACAAGTACTTAAGGCTCAGAATGATTTGCTCGATGAATTAAATAATAAACATGACTTTGCTGTTAGAGTAGCAACTAGAACGGGTAAAATGACTCAGGAACCTTTGTATCCTGAGGGCCACCCTAAGAGAATTGAGCAAGATTCTCAGAGAAATAATGTAGACGCACCTAGTCCTTTTAAAAAGAAGAAAAATAAAAATGATAGGACTTTGCATGCTTCTAGTGAACCTGTTGAAGACACACCTAAGAATCCCAATGATATTTCCATTTCTGATGCTGAAACACAATCTAGTGATGAAAATGAACCTAGTGATAATGTTAATGATAATGTTCATATTGATGCTCAACCTAGCAATAATAATGATGTAGAGATTGAACCTGCTGTTGATCTTGATAACCCACAATCAAAGAATCAACGTTATGATAAGAGAGACTTAATTTCTAGGAAGCACGGTAAAGAAAGAGAACCATGGCTTCAGAAACCCATGCCTTTTCCTCCTAAGCCATCCAAGAAAAAGGATGATGAGGATTTTGAGCGCTTTGCTGAAATGATTAGACCTATCTTTTTACGTATGCGCTTAACTGATATGCTTAAAGTGAATCCTTATGTTAAGTACATGAAGGATATTATTACAAATAAAAGAAAGATACCGGAAGCTGAAATTTCCACCATGCTTGCTAACTATACTTTTAAGGGTGGAATACCTAAGAAACTTGGAGATCCAGGAGTACCAACTATACCATGCTTCATTAAAAGAAACTATGTTAAAACTGCTTTATGTGATCTTGGAGCCGGTGTTAGTGTTATGCCTCTCTCTTTATATCGTAGAATTGAATTGAATGAGTTGACACCTACTGAAATATCTTTGCAAATGGTTGATAAATCAACCGCTATACCTGTCGGTATTTGTGAGGATGTGCCTGTTGTGGTTGCAAACGTTACTATATTAACGGACTTTGTTATTCTTGATATTCCCGAGGACGATAGTATGTCGATTATCCTTGGTAGACCCTTTTTGAATACTGCAGGGGCTGTTATTGATTGCAACAAAGGCAGTATCACTTTTTATGCTAATGGTAATGAGCATACGGTACACTTTCCGAGGAAACAACCTCAAGTTCATAGCATCAATTCTATTGGAAAATTCCAACTATTATTATTGGAGGTTTTGAATTTCCTCTTCCTACTGTCAAGAAGAAATATGATATTCTAATTATTGGCGATGTGCATACCCCCGTTGAGGTAACCTAGTGTTATTCGAAATTTCTCCGGTTCTATGTTATTTGAAATGAGTTCGTTAACAAGACTTGATCAACCTTGTTAGTGGATTCCTTTTGATGAGCATGAGATGGATGAAGTTAGAAGGCACAACCTTCTGTACCATCTTTTTACTTTCTGTTATTTAGAATAAATAAAGCAAAAAATAGTATTTTCTGTCTGTTTTCTAAATTATCCATGCAATAAAAAATACCCTGAAAATAAGAGTTCTCCAAATGCCTTGCAAATTAAATATGATTTTTTCTAGAATATTTGAGAATATCTGGCACTGAGAACACAGTACGGGGGGGGGGGGGGGGGGGAGGCGGAGCACCTGGCCACGAGGGTCAGGGGCGCGCCCCCCTGCCTCGTGGGCCCATGGTGGCTCCCCTCCACTTATTCCTGCACCCACACACTTCTTCTTCCTCCCAAAAAATCACCATCCAGCTTAAGCACGAGTTCTAGCTCATCTTGCTGCCATTTTCGATCTCCTTGCTCAAAGGTCCATTCACAAAACTGCTTTGGGGGATTGTTCTTTGGTATGTGACTCCTCCATTGGTCCAATTATTTTTTGTTCTAGTGCTTTATTCATTGCAAATTTTTGCTTCTTAGGTGACCCTGTTCTTGAGCTTGCATGTCAAATTTATATGGTCCCAAGTAGTTCTAATGCATGATATAGTCTCTATGCACTTGTGGGAGTAGTTGCTATCATTTTTGTTGAGTTTGGTTCACTTTTATTTTGAGTTACTAAAAATTTCAGAAATTTTCAGAAAAAGATGAATAGATTTTTGAGGGGCTCCTCTAGCCAAAGCTCGAAGGAGATACAAAGTAAGGAGAATAAAAAGCCCAAGTATAATCTCCCTCGTGTCGCGGAAGTTCGGCTGTGTGAATGGCCTTGTGATGATTTCTTGAGAGCAGCCGGAATTTATGATGATTTTTATTCTTTGGCTAATGATCCGGGCCTCACCAGTTTCCTCCACGACCAGCTCGAACAGTATCTCTTACTAACTAATACTTCCGTGCAAAATTTTACTTTCATCCTAAGAAATCACCTCCTTCAGTAGAATTCCATTTATATGATGAGGCTAGGGAGAGGTCATTACGTGATTTTTGTGCGGTTTGCAAGATACCCTTCGCAGGCAGCTTAGAGGAACCACATCGTAAAGATGTGGATGGATTTATTGACATGATTACCGTGGGGGAAACGAGGAAGGTTTCCGATGCAAGAATTACCAGCATACATTTTCCTGTTTTATGCTACTTTGCAATATTTGCTAGTCGATGCTTAATTGGTCGCGGGAACTATGGAAACCTTAGTGTTCCTGATACTATTATCCTGTGCCATGCTTTATTTCATGATAACACTGTTAGTATGGGTGCTATTGTTGCTAAACGGTTAAGTCTGAACCGTACAAAGGACCCCATCTTTGGAGGTATCTATGCTTCACGCCTTGCTAAACACTTTAGGATACCTATTAGGCATTATGAGAAAGAAGAAAAGCTGCTGCCTCCTACTTTTCTAGATTATAAGATCATGGTAGCACACGAGTTTATTGTTAAAAATGATGAGAAGATGCTTAAGTATAATTTGAGATTTCATAAAACTCATAGTGAGACTAATATCTTTGTTTGATTTAACTGCAAGCACGTCCTCATCTTGCCGGAGGCCATTCACGTGCACCGGGGCCAGACATCAGCTCCAGAGCCTGAGTCGGAACCACCACTTGACCCTTATCAACAGTCCTTTTATCAGTGGGATCCGGAGGAGATTGCCAGCCAGTGGTACCAGGACGACACTCGTCAGTACACGGGAGAGAGTAGTCATGATCCATGGGCATAGACCAACTTAGGCCAAAAGCCTATGCTTGGGGGAGTACATATTTCTCACCGACATTACATTCATGTTCACACACTCACTCTAGTTGTCGGTGCTCATACTTTTTCATTGTACTATCCATGCTAGTTTATTTTATTTTTCTAGCTTTCTTCTTGTGTGTTCAATAACCTTAGAAAAACCAAAAAATTAGTTAGTTTACTTTCTATGCTTGTAGTAAAATTAAAAGAAAACCCAAAAAGATTTCTCATTCTTCTTTTGCTTGTTGGGAGCTTTCCCGTGTAAATAGTTTTATTTCTTTTCTTTTCTTTGGGGGTCGAGAGGAGAAGACCATAATGAAAATGTTGAAGTGGCTCTCATAAGCATTATTGTTGATTTAACCAAGAGCCCATGTTACCTTGTCTTCTCCCTTGAATTGAATGCTTGCAGATTCCAGCTTAGTCCAATGCATGTGCACTATTATTATTATCCATACCGTTCGGTCGTGCAAGTGAAAGGCAATAATGACGATATATGATGGATTGATTGAGATGAGAGAAGCTGGTATGAACTCGACCTATCTTGTTTTTGTAAATATGATTAGTTCATCATTCCTGATTCAGCTTATTATGAATAAACATGTTTGCAATGACAATTAGAGATTATAGTTGCTTATGCCATGCTTAATTAGCTAGGAGTTTATAATAGTTTACCTTGCGTGCCAACATGCTATTAAAATGGTTGTGATGTGGTATGATAGGGTGGTATCCTCCTTTGAATGATTCGAGTGACTTGACTTGGCACATGTTCACACATGTAGTTGAAACAAAATCAACATAGCCTTCACGATATTTATGTTCATGGTGGATTATATCCTACTCATGCTTGCGCTCAGTGTTGATTAATTTTAATGCATGTTCATGACTGTTGTCGCTCTCTAGTTGGTCGATTCCCAGTCTCTTTCTAGCCTTCACCTGTACTAAGCGGGAATACTGCTTGTGCATCCAAACTCCATAAACCCCAAAGTTATTCCATATGAGTCCACCATACGTTCCTATATGTGGTATCTACCTGCCGTTCCAAGTTAATTTGTATGTGCCAAACTCCAAACCTTCAAATGAAATTCTGTTTTGTATGCTCGAACAGCTCATGTATCAACTAGGGTTGTCTGTATCTTCCATGCTAGGCGGACTATTCTCAAGAGGCACTACTAGGGAAAAGCCTATACACAGAATCTTACCAGCAGCGCTCCTCAAAATACCACGCTACTGCTATTTAGCAGCAGCGCGTTTAAACAAAACGCGCTGCTAACAGGAAAATAGCAGTAGCGCGTCCACCACAAACCGCGGTATTGCTATAATTGCCATGACCTCGCCCCCCGCTAGTTATAGCAGTAGCGCGTTGTACTGAAGAGTGCTGCTGCTATAGAAGTTAGCAGCAGCACGCTTCTAGGAAAACCGCTACTGCTAAGGTCAACCCACAAGTTTAGTCCCACCTTGCTCCGTGAACAGGGTGTTTACCACCTTAAATATGTTATTTCTGAAACTACCACAACCAGTTGGTCTTCACTGAACTCTATGTGTAAAATTTGTGGCCGCAATATGAGTCCTCTCCGATTCCTACCGGAGGGGACTCATATTGACAATTCAGATTGTACACAAAAAGATCATTGATGGCCAATGTATTTTTGCATTGATGTATTTTTTGTATAGTTACACTTAGCAGTAGCGGTTTACATGCAAAGCGCTACTGCTATTCAGATTAGCTGTAGCGCGTTTTGGCAAACGCGCTACAACTATCCCTACCTTATCCCCACGCGCACGACCGACCCTCACTCACGCTCTCACTCTTGCCCGCGTGCCGATAACCGTCGTCGTGCGTCGTCGCCGCCGCCGCCGCCTTCGTCCGTCCGCCGCCGAGGTACTCCCCTCCTTCCATCCCTCCTCCCTCCTCCTCCCTCCTCCCTCCGCCTGCGGCCGCCCCTCCCTCCTCCTCCGCCGCCCTCCTCCCTCCGCCTGCGGCCGCCCCTCCTCCCTCCTCCGCCGGCAGCCCTCCTCCCACCGCCCTCGACCTCGCCGCCCCTAGCTACCTCTCCGTCGCCCCCACCTCCTGCCACTAGTTAGTACTAGATTTAGTAGTAGTAGATGTTAATTTAGGGTTCATAGCTAGTACTAGATGTTGCTTAGTTAGTACTAGATTTTTAGTAGTAGTAGTTGTAGTTGAACTACTTTAGTTGTAGTTAAACTAGTTTAGTAAGTAAATTAATAAACTAGTTGAATTAATAGAACTAATGTATTTTTAGTAAGATAATTAATATAACTAGTTGAACTACTTTATTTTTAGAAAGAACTAGTTTTTTTCTATTTATAGTAAGTCTATATTTAGTAAGAACTAGTTGAATTAATAAAACTAGTTGAACATGTCATATTTGTTGTTATATTTTAGTTTAAGCAATTATTCGGGATGTATTAGTGATAACTTATATGGTTTTAGGTAACCACCGTCATCCCCGTCACCGACCCCCTCCGACATCCCCGCCGTCGTCCCAGTCACCGACCCCCTCCGACATCGAGGTGAGACCAGCCAAATATCCTTGTATATCTTGTGTTGTTGCTCAAATAGGATATGTGGTTGCCCAAGTGGCCGTTCATGTTCAGTTTACATCTCCGAGTGGCCTATGTTTTGCCGGAGTGTTGCTTAATTTCCGTTCTGGCAAATTTCAGGCGCTCGATTTATCCTTTTTTAGCAAAGGTCATGCCGGATTTTTTCGTGAATTCTGGCATGACTTGTGCTAGAATATGTACAAGTTTAATCTTTGAATTATGAATGTAGGAAATGTCGTGCTTGGACGACGACAGTCTCCCGGGGGAGTGTAGCTGGTGCCACGATGATCGAGGTATGTGCGACAGGTTCGTTCGGCTGGACGAAGATCGGCGCTTCACCATTAAGCTCGAGGAGACCTTCGATTGTGAAACGGTAAGCAACAATGACAAGTGTTTTTTCGTAATTAAGCATGACTTCAACTATTTCAATGTCTAATTTTCATATTTTACAGTTCGACTAGCTTATCCCATGCCATGCAAGACGCTATGTCTTGGAGAGGATGGGTTTTGAAGACCATGAAAATTTTGAAACAAAGAAAATACACCTAAGGACCCATCATGATATGGATTTTGAAGTAAATCTATGCAATGCTCAGAGCGTAACCTATTTTGGTTTCCAAAATTGGGAAGCACTTTGCAAAATGTATGGTTTTTATGAGGGTATGATTGTCACCATGGATCTTGGTGATCCTGACATCGAGCAAGACAATATGGACATTTGGGTCCTTGTTGATACGCTTCCGATTGTACCGCTATGTGAGTTTCTCAAACATAGTTATTAACTAATTTATATTGTTTATTTCAAAATAGTTGATAGCTTATTTCCATTGACAGCTTATTTTGATTCTTCAAAGACTGTGCGGAAGATGGTAGATAAAACCCACTACACCGATGGCACCGAATTAACGTATAAGGAGAAAAATCATCTGATCGCATTTTGTACTCTTCTTGAGAATTACAATAACTATTATCGAACTCCTCCAAATTATGGTGAATACGTGCCACTAGTGCATGTGTTGAACCACGGTAACTTCTCTGGAGATACCCTGGTAAGATTTTTTACTATTACGACATCCGTGCATCTTTTGCATATTTCTAAAACTAGTACATCATTGCTAACTACGAAGTTATTATTATGTTTTTCAACAGAAACTCCTGATGGATTGTGTGCCTCATCTGATGTCTCTGCATGGTTGCCTCTCAGTTCTGAACATACTGCCAGGTAAATCTACGGAGCTCACCTGTGCATATCGGATTTCTAAAACCCGTGAACACATGTTCATCAAAGAATGGAAGAAATGTATGGACATTCACAAGGAGGTTCTTGGAAGTAACATTCAGCGAAAGGCAAGAATTGGAGACAGGCTAATCTCCATTCTCCATAATGGAGAGTCAGGGGCTATCTTGTTTTTTGCTATTTTACCTTAGAAAATGTAGTAGGTCTTAATCGAATGTAATAGGTCCTATGAGGTACAATATGTTTATTATGTGGTAATGTGTTAGAGTTGATAATGAGGAGTACTTGTGATTACGACTAGTGTCCAATTTGCTATGTGATGTCATTGATGAAAACGATGATCTTGAGGAGGTGTTATATGACAATGATGCATTATGATGATAAGTTGTTAATGATATGATGATGATGATGATATTATTATATCATTGGGTGAAAGAACCGCTGATTAGTTTCAAGTGGATGGACATCCACTTGAAACTAGTCCATGGTTCTTTCATCCCATGATGTAATAACTCATTATGATGTAAAAACAATCTCTAAATTCCTGTTGTATGAAAACTTGTGTAAAGGTGTATGAATACAACATGAAATAAAAAAGAAATAAAATACTAAATAATAGTAGTAGCGCGGGAAAGGAGAAGCGCTACTACTAATTAACAGTAGCGCTGTTTTGAAGAAGCGCTACTACTAATTCAATTTAGTAGTAGCGTGGGTCTAGGCGCACTATTGCTAATCATTAGCTGTAGCACCTTATCAGTAGCGCTCCTTCCCGCGCTACTGATAGGCCTAAAACCCGCGCTGCTGCTAGGCTTTTCCCTAGTAGTGAGGAGTGGACTCCGCTCCTCACTCACGAGAAAATGGCTGGTCACCAGGATGCCCAGTCCCATGCTCAAATCAAATCAAAATAATTAAACAAAACTCCCCTGGGATTGTTGTTAGTTGGAGGCACCCGTTGTTTTGGGCAAACCATGGATTGATGCTTGTTGGTGGAGGGGGAGTATAAACTTTACCATTCTGTTTGGGAACCGCCTATAATGTGTGTAGCATGGAAGATATTGAGATCTCTCAGTTGTTATGTTGACAGTGAAAGTATACCGCTCAAAATGTTATTTATCTCTATTTCAAAATCGAGCTCTGGCACCTCTACAAATCCCTGCTTCCCTCTGCGAAGGGCCTATCTATTTACTTTTATGTTGAGGCATTACCCTCTTATTAAAAAGCACCCGTTGGAGAGCACCGTTGTCATTTGCGTGCATTACTATTAATTTATATTGGGTATGACTATGACTGGATCTCTTTTACCATGAATTACAATTTTTAGTCAGTCCTTGATCTTTAAAGGTGCTCCACATTTATGTTTTGCGGTCTCAGAAAGGGCTAGCGATATACCATCTTGTTATAATATATTATGATTGTTTTGAGAAAGTGTTGTCATCCGAGATTTATTATTATTGCTCGCTAGTTGATTATGCCATTGATATGAGTAAACATGAGATCTACGTGTTATTATGAATATGGTTAGATCATAATCTTTGTTGAAAACTTGAATGCTGGCTTTACATATTTACAACAACAAGAGCAAACAGAGTTTGTAAAAGTTTTTCTTTATCACTTTCAGTTTGTCAACTGAATTGCTTGAGGACAAGCAAAGGTTTAAGTTTGGGGGAGTTGATACATCTTCGTCGTATCGACTTTTCCAAACACTTTTGCCCTTGTTTTGGACTCTAACTTGCATGATTTGAATGGAACTAACCCGGACTGACGTTGTTTTCAGCAGAACTGCCATGGTGTTATTTTTGTGCAGAAATAAAAGTTCTCGGAATGACCTGAAAATCCACGGAGCAACTTTTTGGAATTAATAAAAAATACTGGTGAAAGAATCAACATCAGGGGACCCACACCCCTATCCAGGAGGGTGGGGGCGCCCCCCTAGGGCGCGCCCCCCTGCCTCGTGGGTCCCCTGAAGCTCCATCGACCTCAACTCCAACTCCATATATTCACGTTCACAGAGAGAAAAATCAGAGAGAAAGATTCATCGTGTTTTATGATACAGAGCCACCACCAAGCCCTAATCTTTCTCGGAGGGCTGATCCGGAGTCCGTTCGAGGCTCCGGAGAGGGGGATTCGTCACCGTCATCATCATCAACCATCCTCCATCACCAATTTCATGATGCTCACCGCCATGCGTGAGTAATTCCATCGTAGGCTTGCTGGACGGGTTGGATGAGATTTACCATGTAATCAAGTTAGTTTTGTTAGGGTTTGATCCCTAGTATCCACTATGTTTTGAGATTGATGTTGCTATGACTTTGCTATGCTTAATGCTTGTCACTAGGGCCCGAGTGCCATGATTTCAGATCTGAACCTATTATGTTTTCATGAATATATGTGAGTTCTTGATCCTATCTTGCAAGTCTATAGTCACCTATTATGTGTTATGATCCGTTAACCCCAAAGTGACAATAATCAGGATACTTACCGGTGATGACCGTAGTTTGAGGAGTTCATGTATTCACTAAGTGTTAATGCTTTGGTCCGGTACTCTATTAAAAGGAGGCCTTAATATCCCTTAGTTTCCATTAGGACCCTGCTGCCATGGGAGGGTAGGACAAAATATGTCATGCAAGTTCTTTTTCATAAGCACGTATGACTATATTCGGAATACATGCCTACATTACATTGATGAACTGGAGCTAGTTCTGTGTCACCCTATGTTATAACTATTACATGAGATATCGCATCCGACATAATTATCCATCATTGATCCAATGCCTACGAGCTTTTCACATATTTCTCTTTGCTTAGTTACTTTACCGGTGCTGCTGTTACAATTACTACAAAACTGCTACTTTTACTTTTGCTACCATTCCCGTTACTTCCATACTACTTTGCTACTAAATACTTTGCTGCAGATACTAAGTTATCCAGGTGTGGTTGAATTGACAACTCAACTGCTAATACTTGAGAATATTCTTTGGCTCCCCTTGTGTCGAATCAATAAATTTGGGTTGAATACTCTACCCTCGAAAACTGTTGCGATCCCCTATACTTGTGGGTTATCAGCATCCGCACCCGGTTTGCGGGCTCAGCGCGGGCGCGACCGGCTTCCGCCGCGACAGCCACCATGCGCGCCTCCTCCGAGCGCGCATAGACGACAATGACACGCTAGTTCCTCCTCGCCGGCATGCTGGATCACACACTCGTACTCCTCTTTGTATGCTGCGTGCATAGACGCGGCTCCACCAGCTTCTCGCATGCTTGGCAGCGCAGTGGCATCGCAAGGAGGGACTGCAGACGACATGAGCGGTCGAGCCTTCGGCTTTATGGCACAGGGATAGCGGTGACACGGCGGTGATGGGCGAGAAATTGTTGGCCGGAGCAGGCGGGCGCCAGCATGCGCAACAGCGGCGGCGACATATTGATGATTGCGCGTATGGGAGCTTAGTTTAGTTTTATATATGGTTGGTCAAACTTAAAAGAAAACCGTACTAGTACATGTAAACATTAGACTGAGGCATCGCTTATTTTAGTTACCACAGCCACGATACAGAATCATGTGCACGCGCGTGAACCGCGGCCGCGTGGTCGATCGAACGGTGCGTCACCATGTCACGCTCGAAGGACATCCACCGAACCTTTTTGTGTGTGTGAAAACAATCCCCGAATATTACTCAACTTTTTTTTCCTGGAAAAGTTGTTGACGCTACAATATTTCCATATATTTGAATTTAGCTCCAGTTTGTGTTTATTTTGATTTGGATTTTAGGTGCGCCCTAGTTTTTTTAATACTGATTTTGTGTGTGTGACTGAGAGAGAATGTGTGTATGTGTCCATATGTGTGTTGTGGCGGAAGGGCAATGTGGAGATGGTGTGCGTGTGATAGGGACATAGAGAGGTGTGAATGTGCAAATGATCATGCATGAGTGAGACATAGACAGATGCCGATACGTTGTGTATACATGAGAGAACGGTCTTGTATTTTACTTGTGTGTGTGTGTGTGAGAGAGAGAGAGAGAGGAGCATCCGTAACACAACAACCATCTCTCTCAATTCGTCCGTCCCTCGCACGATCGCATGTAACACATGCATCAACGCATACATTTTGACACTCTCACCCGGCCCCTGCCCACCTCAAGGCCCGCACACCGCTCTCTATCTCGCACACACAATCTCTTCGTGAAAACCCTATTTAGCATGTAGCTTTCCGTCACATACACACACATTTCTCTTCATAGGTTTGATTTCTCTCAATATCTGACACACACACACACACACACACACACACACACACACACACACACACCCTCCACCTAGCACACAATTCATCCCCATCCAAGGTTATATGGCGACCACTCTCGCTTGTGCTTCTCTGCACCCTAGCATGCACAACACCTCAATTTTCAAAGAGGGCATCGAGGAGAATGCGGGGCCATTTGGAAGCAGGATGATGTGATGACCGCTGACTGACTCCTCCCCCTCTCTCTCCTGCACAAAATTACCAATCCCTCTCCCCCCCGCACAAAATTATCAACCCCTCAACCCACGAGATCCTTCCCCTCTCGTCCATGTTTTTATAGCTCTCTCATCAAACCTGTTGTCTCTTCTCCTTCCACGTGTATGGAATCCCGATGCACACGCATCTCACGTATATTACATGTCTCCATCTTTCTCACAGACCTAACTTCTTCCTCTCTCTTTCTCTCTCTATCTCTCTCTCCGTCTCGTTAGGTTTGTCTCCTACTCTCTCGTCCACATACATACAATCTTTCCCATCATCATCGTACACGGAGCCTCTTCCCCGGCACCGTCTTCCACGGTCTTAGATCTGCTTCCCGGAAGCTGATGCCAAGCGCAGAAGCACCACCGTCATGGACAATGAACTGACTCCCGTTGCCGACCATGATGCATAGAGGCCGCCGCAACTATCGTTCTCCTCCTCGATTGGTAATGTGTGTATTGAATCACTTAGAAGTACATGTTCAGTTCCAATTTTGTTCATACCTACCCTTCAAATTTCCTGGTTGCTATTGTTCCCGTAAAAGTAATTGGTTATAGCCTCCACTGTCCAACAGAATATCAACTTGTAATTGTGCGTCGCTCCTATATTGCGTTGTGCTTGGGTAGGTTCTTCATCTGCAACCAGTAGTGTGAAAAATGACGGAAAGTTTTTTAGAACTAGCAAGATTCCCATGCGTTGCACGCATCAAGATGCATGTGTATGAGTAGTTTATCTTGTGGGAGAAATGAATGAATGAGGGAAGGCTGTAGGACCTTGAGAAGAGGTGTCTAGAGGGGGCGGGGGGGGGGGGGGGGGGTGATTAGACACCAAGTATCAAAGTTGCAGTTTTTAACTTCTTTAGGTTTAAGTGGAGTTTAGGCACAAGTTTAACATTCACAATACATAACAAGCAAGCATGCAAAGAGTATATGAGCAGCGGAAAGTAAACCATGCAACTTGCAAGAATGTAAAGGGAAGGGTTTTGGAGGATTCAAACGCAATTGGAGACACGTATGTTTTTGTCGTGGTTCCGATAGGTGGTGCTATCGTACATCCACGTTGATGGAGACTTCAATCCACGAAGGGTAACGGTTGCGCGAGTCCACGGAGGGCTCCACCCATGAAGGGTCCACGAAGTAGCAACCTTGTCTATCCCACCATGGCCGTCGCCCATGAAGGACTTGCCTCACTAGCGGTAGATCTTCACGAAGTAGGCGATCTCCTTGCCCTTACAAACTCCTTGGTTCAACTCCACAATCTTGTCGGAGGCTCCCAAGTGACACCTAGCCAATCTAGGAGACACCACTCTCCAAGAAGTAACAAATGATGTGTTGATGATGAACTCCTTGCTCTTGTGCTTCAAATGATAGTCTCCCCAACACTCAACTCTCTCTCATAGGATTTGGATCTGGTGGAAAGAAGATTTGAGTGGAAAGCAACTTGGGGAAGGCTAGAGATCAAGATTCATATGGTAGGAATGGAATATCTTGGCCTCAACACATGAGTAGGTGGTTCTTTCTCAGAACTGGTAAGTTGGAAGTGTAGGTTTGTTCTGATGGCTCTCTCCACGAATGAAGAGGAGGTGGAGGGGTATATATAGCCTCCACACAAAATCTAACCGTTACACACAATTTACCAAACTCGGTGGGACCGAATCAACAAACTCGGTCGGACCGATTTAGTAAACCTAGTGACCGTTAGGGTTTTCGGTGGGACCGACATGCAACTCGGTAGGACCGATATGGTTAGGGTTAAGGCATAACGTAATCTCGGTGAGACCGATTACACGAACTCGGTGAGACCGATTTTGGTAATAAGCTAACCAGAGAGTTGGTCAGGCAAACTCGGTGGGACCGATTACTCAAACTCGGTGGGACCGATTTTGGTAATAAGTGAACCAGAGAGTTTGCATTGTAATCTCGGTACTACTGATTTCTCAAACTCGGTGAGACCGATTTTGGTAATGGACATACACAGAGAGATTACAATCCCATCTCGGTGAGACCGAGATCCCTATCGGTGAGACCGATTTGCCTAGGGTTTGTGGCAGTGGCTATGACATCTGAACTCGGTGGCGCCGGATAGAAAGAATCAGTGGGGCCGAGTTTGACTTTAGGTTTAGGTCATATGTGTGGAAGTGGGAAAGTAGTTGAGGGTTTTGGAGCATATCACTAAGCACTGTGGAGCAAGAAACTCATTAAGCAACACCTCATCCCTTCTTGATAGTATTGGCTTTTCCTATAGACTCAATGTGATCTTGGATCACTAAAATATAAAATGAAGAGTCTTGAGCTTGAAGCTTGAGCCAATCCTTTGTCCTTAGCATCTTGAAGGAGTTCCCACATCCTTTAGTCCATGCCACTCCATTTTCGAACTTATCTGAAACATACTAGATAAAAGTGTTAGTCCAACAAGAGATATGTTGACATTAATTACCAAAACCACCTAGGGAGCACTTGTGCTTTCAATCTCCCCCTTTTTGGTAATTGATGACAACATACATCAAAGCTTTAGATAAAGATATAAAGAATAGCAAGTAAAGCTTTGGAAAGACATGTAACAAGAATAGGCTCCCCCTACATGTATACAATCATGTGAATATGGAATATAGAAGCATGTGAGAGCATAACCATGATAGAGTAGGCAATGTGTTACATGTATCTTGGCCATATGCATCAGAGCAAAGAATATTAAAGAGAATACCTTCATGCTCATGAGTCCTTGCAAACAGTATGTACATCAACAAGAATTCCTCATACACATGATTGTGATGCATATACTTACCTTGTATTCTTGAGTTGGCTTAGGATGGAATGAACCTGCGTAAACAAGGTTAGATAACACAGGTACATCTACTAGCCAGAGCAAACAGAAGAAACCACAAGAATACCAAGACTGGGATGACATGTAGAGAGTGAGTACTAAGTACCACATTGGATTAGACATGTCCCCAAGGGTAAAGATATGCAATGAATTTAAATGATTTCTTTCCCTTAGATGTCTTGCACCCCCTGAATCTAGCATGGGATACTGGGAGAAGATAGGGAACAGAAAATCAGAGCTAAAAGATATAAATGAACAAAGCTAATGCAAATAAGCACATATGAATATGTCTTTCCCCTCAAGAAGACATGTGGCATCTCTCCTCTTGAACACCAAGCATCTGGGATCCTTGAGAAATACTTTCTACTTGAGTATTCTGTCCCCCTGGAGATCTCTTTCTCCCCCTGTGGAAGTAACACTCTCTCCCTTTTGGAAGTGATAAGCTTTGATGTGATCTCTCTCTCTCCCCCTTTGACATCAACTTCCAAGAAGGGTTTGATCCTTGAGTCACAGCACAAAGCATTTATATAAATGTGATGCTTGTAGAGGACAAGATTCATTGAGTGGAGCTGGATCAGAAGAAACACAGAATAAGTGGCAAACTGTTTTTCCTGTTGTGAAATCGGTGGCACCGAGTGGTATGCTTCGGTTGTACCTAAAGGATTCGGTTGGACCGAAAACGACAAATCGGTGAAACCGAGTTCATTGTAGAGAAAACACTTGTCACCTCAGCTCACTAGACTAGTAAGATCTCACAAAGATTTGCAAGGAACTTACTGAATGATATGCAATGAATTGGATGCAGGAAATGCAGAGCAAACAGAAAGAAATCTAGATGAAGTTTTTTTGAAAGGGGAAACAAATATGCATGAGACAAATGCAAAAGCACAGAAAAGAACATGAGAGAACTTCATCTAGAGATGGTCAGCGACAAATTCACCTATGTTAGAGTATATTGACTTAGGAGTCAAGTGAGGTCACTTGATCATAGGTCATACTCATCGTTTAAGCTCAAAATGGGGTTACCATCTTTCGTTTAAGCATCTTGATGTATTCACATCTTGTCGAGTTGCTTCAGCTCATGACTCGGAGTATAGCTTCTCTAAGATGGAATAACATACCTTGGTTGGTGGTGTTGACCATGTGGTTGAACTTGTGGGTTGCTCAAGGTTGATGTAGCTCATCAAGAGTTGGGAGCACCACTTGGAATTTGAGTCCATCTACCTACATGGGTTAGTTCTTGCAAGGAAGAGCACTTGTGTATCAAAAAATGACAATCATGAAGCTCAACATAGAATTTGTCAAAGGATATGTTTGAATGGTTCCATGCTTCCTTGTCTTCAACCACCATAGTGTAGAGACTTGGTGATGTAGAGATTGCTCAAGATGTGAGTAGATTACAATCTCATGGAATTTGATTCAACCAAGTACCTACATGGGTTATATAACATGCAAGATGCAAATATATCCAAGACATAAGATTTTCATCATAAGAGAAATATCAAGGGTTAGTCATAAGTTCATGTCTTGCATGTATCCAATGGAGTTTCTACTCCAAGTTTGAAACATCTATGATGTTCAATTCTCCTCTCAACCTGCAAAACACTTTCTCATCAAGAGGTTTAGTGAATATATCCGCTAATTGCTTTTCGGTGCGAACATGCTTAAGATTAATGTCACCCTTAGCAACATGATCTCGAATGAAATGATGACGAACTTCAATATGCTTAGTTCGAGAATGTTGTACGGGATTATGACCAATTTTGGTAGCACTTTCATTGTCACAAAGCAATGGAACATGTTTCATGTATATCCCATAATCTTTAAGAGTTTGGATCATCCAAAGTAATTGAGCACAACATGAACCAGCGGCAATGTACTCCTCTTTGGCGATAGATAAGGATACCGAGTTTTGTTTCTTGGAGGACCAAGATACAAGAGATCTACCAAGAAATTGACAAGTACCCGAAGTGGACTTTCTATCAACCTTGTCTCCGGCATAGTCCGAGTCGGAGTAGCCAACAAGATCGAAAGAAGCCCTCTTAGGATACCAAAGGCCAAAATTTGGTGTATGAATTAAGTATCTCACTATCCTTTTTACGGCCTTAAGATGACATTCTTTAGGAGCAGCTTGATATCTTGCACACATGCACACACTTAGCATAATATGGGGACGTGAAGCACATAGGTATAACAATGAACCAATCATAGAGCGATAAACCTTTTGATCAACCAGTTCACCATCTTTGGTCAAATCAAGATGTCCACTAGTAGGCATGGGTGTAGACATACCTTTGCACTCTTGCATATTGAACTTCTTGAATAAGTCCTTAGTGTACTTCGTTTGAGAAACAAAAGTACCTTCCTTAGTTTGCTTGATTTGCAACCCAAGAAAGAATTTGAGTTCACTCATCATTGACATCTCAAACTTCTCCGACATTAGCTTTCCAAACTGCGGCGCGCTGGGCTGGGCTGGCCTGGCGGCTAGCTGGGCCGGCCCAGTTCGGCGGAGGAAAGAAGTTTTTTTTAAATCATTTTCCAGGCGAAATAAAAATAATAAAACCAAATAAATAAGTATATTATATATACATATAATATATCAAAATCTTCAGAAAAATATTTTCTACAGCATGGATGTTTTTTGAACATTAAATAAAATTCACACAAATTAAGATAATTCAAAAAGTGCTACTGGTCTAATAAAATCCAATAGAAATCATTATAAAAATACCAAAATTAATTCAAATTTATTTCTCTCCAATTTTCTGATGTAGGGAATCATGTTACCCTATTTTCCGTATATTTTATTTTTGTAGAAAAATAATTTGATAAAACCCAATAACTCCAAAATAATTTCCAAAAGAACTTTGAATTAAATTCTTTGAAACTCCCAACTCATATTTCATATATTTTGAAGAAGTCATTTTATCTTCGCTCGTGAAAATCATTGAGTTGCATAAAGTTCCTGGGTTGGAAATATTTTCCAAAGGAAATTCAAATATTTTCAACACCCCTTTTCATTTAAATAAATGGAAGAAGTCATGTCATCTTCTCTCCTGGGTTTTGTGGTGAAAAGAATTTGAATTCACGGAGGTCATAAAATGCAAAAAATGAAAGTTTGGGAAAGTCCTTTTATTCCCTCTCGTTTAACTTTCAAAAAGTTTCGAATTCACTCAACTTCACACAATCAATCAAACAATCAATCAAATCTATCTATTTAATATAACATTCCAAAATTTAGAATTTTGGGATGTTACACCTGGACTACCTCCCAAGCTCCACACCGACGCTGGAGCAAATGTCGTCGCAACGACGGAGCCCGAGGACACTGGTCCACCACGAGGATGCCGCCACCGCCACGCCATCCTTGCTTGAACAGACTGATTTCTAGATCCATCCCCAACCATAGGACCGATGGCCTCGTCAGGAAAGGATCCGAAGGATATTTATTCAACGTCGTCATCGTCGCCGCCGAAGCAAAGACGATGAACAACCTAAAAACCTAGACTACAGATGAGTAAAAACGATCGACACGCGTGGATCCGGCGACCCCCCTCACCACCTACGACCGAAGTCGCCGGCGGAGGGGAGCCGCCGGAGAACGACGTTGGAAGATCAAGGTACCTTCAGGGAGATTGGTTAATTAGCCAGGTACGTATAAAGTTGTTAATCTAAATAGGACGCAACTACAACACAACACCAAGATGGTGAACCATGCCATGACATGCCTAACATCTGCATGCCGTGTGCAGGGTTTGAATCACGCATAAAGACCACCAGCTGCATGTTCGCACATTATCTTTGTGGTTTAAATAACCATGTTCGCTCTGGTATCCCTATACTCACGTACTTCTTAAAAGTTCCCTGGATTTAGAAGCATGTGTTTGCATTTCTTTGTGAAGAGGAGATAGGAAGATCCATGTTTTATTCTTTTTAGTTCATGAAGATGAATCAATTAGATCATCAGAAGAATCTTTAATCTAATGATTTTTGTCCAATTCATAAGAAGGTTAGCACCATCAACAGTTCTCGACTCATGCCCCAAGTAGCACAAAACTATGCGTATGGCCATGAGAGAACTTGAGTTTTGATGTCGTCCAGTTGTGGACCGCAACCATGTTCTGAACATCTGAATCCGCAACCATGTTCTGAACATCTGACCATAGAACGATAGGAGCACCCTGTACCAGGACAAGGAGCAGGCTATGGGTTCCCAGTCTATTCCCCAGCAGGAGCATCTTTTGAGGAGGGCCACGCTATTTACAGGATAGTGAATCTGGTAAGCATCCAATAGATAAAAGAAATCATAATTTTCCGTTGGCAATTTCCATGCAGAGTTCAAACCAATTTCTGTTTGAGCGTGCAATAGAGTATGCGTGCCAAAAGATTTGATGTTTGGCTAAAATATTGTGTTGTTAGCAATTGTCAATGGAGATTTTAAATTTTCTATCTAAATTTGTATGACTAGGTTTTCTTTTATTTAACATGTCTAAAATTCTTATTTACAAGCATTCATGTGTATGTTTTCTGATTTTTACACAAGAAAGAAGCCTACGCATGTGCATGTTTGTCAGATTTCTGGGAGAAAGAAGCCAACAGAGTACACAATGATTTGGCGAATTTGGATGTTTCCCATGGTCATGCACGAATTCAGTTATTGAGCAACTAATCATTCCACCATCTAAGCATCTCAGCCTTCTGGTCGCTTATTTCATTCATCACAGACTATAGTGGCTGGGCGAATGCAGGTAAATCAAAATTCTATACTGAACATTAGGTACCTCCATACTAAAAGAAAGCTAGCCGGGAGGCATCCAGACGGGCCTGCTCACCTAGCTAAGGCCTTGTTTGGACGTGAGGGTGGATATTTCCAGGAAAAGGATGACCAGGGTGGAATATTCTTGGTCAAATTAAAATCCCGGGGAAGATTCAGATGACCCTTTGGGCAGGAGCGAGGGGAGCGCCGGGAGCGAGTGAGGGGTGAGCGAGAGCGAGGCGCCACGAGGGAGCGAGGGGTGGGCGAGAGTGAGGCGCCGCGAGCGAGCGAGACAGGGAATTGTCTCCCGATGTCGCGAGGCGTGGATCCTATCCCGGGGATATGGCGGGGATCGGGCCGAGAAAACCTCGGGGCTTCGAGGGTCCAAATGTCCACACAGCTAGCCCGGGCCAAATTTTCCGCGTGGGCTTTGCACCCGGGGAAGGGGCCGGGATCCCTGGGGGATCCCTGGGTTACCAAACTAGCCCTTAGAGTTTTTTCTGCAACATTAAGATGACATGATTATAGATTTATAATACTATGCTAATCAATTCCAACGCAAGTGACATGTATTCCTATATTTCCCTGCCCATCTTAAGGAGTAAAAACTGTAGGAATTGCTACATTATCTCAAACATCTTGGTGTATGTCTATGATCTCTTGGTAAAGCTCTGAGGTTGATCGGATTTCCCTATAGGATAAAAAATAAGCTTTTGTCACATATCCTAAATAATCTTTAGATCGCTTTGTAAGAGCACCTGACAGAGTTGCATGCCTTACTTGAATGCGCAGAAAATCATGTTAATATAATCCTGAGTGAAATGTTTGAATTATTTTCTTTTGTGTACAAGCTTATATATTATTAGTTTGAAGAAAATAAGAATTGTATAATTATCATCTTTTATGTGGGGGTGCTTCATTATTAAATCTAGAAGTTCGTAATAGATAATATATCATTGTGTGGTTTTAAAACTAACTGGCTCTTTTGACTAGAAAAATGTTGATACCAAGTCCAGGGGAAAAAATGAGTTAATCACTTCTTCTTTGCTGAATTAATTAGTCTTTTTCCTGGTGAAATTTTATTGTCGCCATACACAAGTTATGCAGGGGTAAAAGTACCAATTGTTTTATGGGCATGCTGAGTGCGTATTTCTGCAGTACTAAATATTGTTATTACCCCAAGTTTCTTTGTCGGAGGTATCATTTATGCCCTAATACTCTCTTATGTGGGGCCAAGCCGACAACATATCTTGAAAATTTTAGGTTGACATATATTTGTGCCACTCATGCCCACATGTGCTAAAGTTGTTTCGAGTATAATCTTAAACAGGTGGAAAGGGACTGTTGTATACGTAGTTTAGGTACATAACAATGCTTGGGCTTTCAGTAAGCAAGTCTGACCAGTTGATAACTTATTTGGTTACCTCCAACATACATATGTTTAAGGCCCCAACAAACAATATATATTTCAACATTGACCTTACCGTCAGAATAATGTTGCTGTTGCAGAGATATTTCTCTCTTAATTGGCAAGTTTTTGCTGTCAAGGTATCACAGGGGCTAAACTCTTATATTCTCATATAGTCAATATCATGATACACGTTCCACCGCCATGATCACAAGCGTGCGAATGAGCAATGGGTGCACATGGTTCTGTCCTAGCCCACGAAGAGTAACATTATGAGGCTGTGAAGAAGGCCGACATTGAGATCTAGGAGAAGCACACCACAATGTGATGGCATTGTGATGGATTGAGTAACCCGTGAAGAAGGTCATCCAAAAGAATTCGGTGGTTTTCTTCCTAGGAAACGCAAGAACTCAAACATGCATGTTCATTCATGGTGGTAAAATAAAATTTGCACAACACTATTTTCTAGCTTATCAGGTACTAATTATTGAGGAATGCAGATCATTTTATCCCTGCTGCTAGATTTTTCTACCATGTGATCAGTGAAACCAAGGTATATATGATTCAAAAATGTTTTATAATGTGAAACTTCTCCAGATGTATAACTTGAGTATATATGTACTTACGGATAGAACAATGGTCATTGAATCAAAGGAATCATATCAAAATGTGTAATATTTGCGATGAACTGTCATTTTGTATATATACGGTGACTAATGAGACATTCGTAAGATTTTTGGTGTGGTCTAACATAATATAAACATCTATTTCAAGTATTCTTTGAGCGTGTGTTGCTAATTAATTACTAAAAGATATAATTCAACCATGGGGTTTTTGGGTCTGATATTTAATTCTAGGAAAATTTTAAAGCTCAAAATGCCAAATAAAATAAATGTAGCCCGTGCGGATGCACGGGTTGACGACTAGTGAAAATAATTGGACACTTCCTGAGCCAATTCCTGAGCCAACTCCTAAACCAACTCCGAAGAAAAGGGGTGTTCTATTTCTCAGTCCTGAAGATATGCAAGAGGCAAAGAAATCTATGAAAGAAAAATGTATTAAAGCTGAAGATGTTAAGAATTTACCTCCTGTTGAAGAAATACATGGCATTAATATACCACCTGTTGAAGAAATACATGGTCCCGATAACCCGACACAGGTAGTAAAGGTAAATTCTCTCTATAGATATGATAAAGTTGAAATCCCGTCTACTAAGTTTGCTAGCCAATGCTTGGATTTTGATGAATTTATGGCTAGACAAGAAAATTTCAATGCTTATGTTGGTAGACAATTAAAAAGTAATGCTTATATGATTGGACACTTGCGTGATTATATGGCTAGAGTTAAAGGTGAACTTAAACTCATTAGTAAACATGCTTCTATGGTTACCACTTAAGTAGAACAAGTACTTAAGGCTCAGAATGATTTGCTCGATGAATTAAATAATAAACATGACTTTGCTGTTAGAGTAGCAACTAGAACGGGTAAAATGACTCAGGAACCTTTGTATCCTGAGGGCCACCCTAAGAGAATTGAGCAAGATTCTCAGAGAAATAATGTAGACGCACCTAGTCCTTTTAAAAAGAAGAAAAATAAAAATGATAGGACTTTGCATGCTTCTAGTGAACCTGTTGAAGACACACCTAAGAATCCCAATGATATTTCCATTTCTGATGCTGAAACACAATCTAGTGATGAAAATGAACCTAGTGATAATGTTAATGATAATGTTCATATTGATGCTCAACCTAGCAATAATAATGATGTAGAGATTGAACCTGCTGTTGATCTTGATAACCCACAATCAAAGAATCAACGTTATGATAAGAGAGACTTAATTTCTAGGAAGCACGGTAAAGAAAGAGAACCATGGCTTCAGAAACCCATGCCTTTTCCTCCTAAGCCATCCAAGAAAAAGGATGATGAGGATTTTGAGCGCTTTGCTGAAATGATTAGACCTATCTTTTTACGTATGCGCTTAACTGATATGCTTAAAGTGAATCCTTATGTTAAGTACATGAAGGATATTATTACAAATAAAAGAAAGATACCGGAAGCTGAAATTTCCACCATGCTTGCTAACTATACTTTTAAGGGTGGAATACCTAAGAAACTTGGAGATCCAGGAGTACCAACTATACCATGCTTCATTAAAAGAAACTATGTTAAAACTGCTTTATGTGATCTTGGAGCCGGTGTTAGTGTTATGCCTCTCTCTTTATATCGTAGACTTGAATTGAATGAGTTGACACCTACTGAAATATCTTTGCAAATGGTTGATAAATCAACCGCTATACCTATCGGTATTTGTGAGGATGTGCCTGTTGTGGTTGCAAACGTTACTATATTAACAGACTTTGTTATTCTTGATATTCCCGAGGACGATAGTATGTCGATTATCCTTGGTAGACCCTTTTTGAATATTGCAGGGGCTGTTATTGATTGCAACAAAGGCAGTGTCACTTTTTATGTTAATGGTAATGAGCATACGGTACACTTTCCGAGGAAACAACCTCAAGTTCATAGCATCAATTCTATTGGAAAAATTCCAACTATTATTATTGGAGGTTTTGAATTTCCTCTTCCTACTGTCAAGAAGAAATATGATATTCTTATTATTGGCGATGTGCATATCCCCGTTGAGGTAACCTAGTGTTATTCGAAATTTCTCCGGTTCTATGTTATTCAAAATGAGTTCGTTAACAAGACTTGATCAACCTTGTTAGTGGATTCCTTTTGATGAGCATGAGATGGATGAAGTTAGAAGGCACAACCTTCTGTACCATCTTTTTACTTTCTGTTATTTAGAATAAATAAAGCAAAAAATAGTATTTTTTGTCTGTTTTCTAAATTATCCATTCAATAAAAAATACCCTGAAAATAAGAGTTCTCCAAATGCCTTGCAAATTAAATATGATTTTTTCTAGAATATTTGAGAATATCTAGCACTGAGAACACAGTACGGGGGGGGGGGGGGGGGGGGCGGGGCGGAGCACCTGGCCACGAGGGTCAGGGGCGCGCCCCCCTGCCTCGTGGGCCCATGGTGGCTCCCCTCCACTTATTCCTCCACCCACACACTTCTTCTTCCTCCCAAAAAATCACCATCCAGCTCGAGCACGAGTTCTAGCTCATCTTGCTGCCATTTTCGATCTCCTTGCTCAAAGGTCCATTCACAAAACTGCTTTGGGGGATTGTTCTTTGGTATGTGACTCCTCCATTGGTCCAATTATTTTTTGTTCTAGTGCTTTATTCATTGCAAATTTTTGCTGCTTAGGTGACCCTGTTCTTGAGCTTGCATGTCAAATTTATATGGTCCCAAGTAGTTCTAATGCATGATATAGTCTCTATGCACTTGTGGGAGTAGTTGCTATCAGTTTTGTTGAGTTTGGTTCACTTTTATTTTGAGTTACTAAAAATTTCAGAAATTTTCAGAAAAAGATGAAGAGATGTTTGAGGGGCTCCTCTAGCCAAAGCTCGAAGGAGAAACAAAGTAAGGAGAATAAAAAGCCCAAGTATAATCTCGCTCGTGTCGCGGAAGTTCGGCCGTGTGAATGGCCTTGTGATGATTTCTTGAGAGCAGCCGGAATTTATGATGATTTTTATTCTTTGGCTAATGATGCAGGCCTCACCAGTTTCCTCCACGACCAGCTCGAACAGTATCTCTTACTAACTAATACTTCCGTGCAAAATTTTACTTTCATCCTAAGAAATCACCTCCTTCAGTAGAATTCCATTTATATGATGAGGCTAGGGAGATGTCATTACGTGATTTTTGTGCGGTTTGCAAGATACCCTTCGCAGGCAGCTTAGAGGAACCACATCGTAAAGATGTGGATGGATTTATTGACATGATTACCGTGGGGGAAACGAGGAAGGTTTCCGATGCAAGAATTACTAGCATACATTTTCCTGTTTTATGCTACTTTGCAATATTTGCTAGTCGATGCTTAATTGGTCGCGGGAACTATGGAAACCTTAGTGTTCCTGATACTATTATCCTGTGCCATGCTTTATTTCATGATAACACTGTTAGTATGGGTGCTATTGTTGCTAAACGGTTAAGTCTGAACCGTACAAAGGGCCCCATCTTTGGAGGTATCTATGCTTCACGCCTTGCTAAACACTTTAGGATACCTATTAGATCTTATGAGAAAGAAGAAAAGCTGCTGCCTCCTAATTTTCTAGATTATAAGATCATGGTAGCACATGAGTTTATTGTTAAAAATGATGAGAAGATGCTTAAGTATAATTTGAGATTTCATAAAACTCACAGTGAGACTAATATCTTTGTTTGATTTAACTGCAAGCACGTACCTCATCTTGCCGGAGGCCATTCACGTGCACCGGGGCCAGACATCAGCTCCAGAGCCTGAGTCGGAACCACCACTTGACCCTTACCGACAGTCCTTTTATCAGTGGGATCCGGAGGAGATTGCCAGCCAGTGGTACCAGGACGACACTCGTCAGTACACGGGAGAGAGTAGTCATGATCCATGGGCATAGACCAACTTAGGCCAAAAGCCTAAGCTTGGGGGAGTACATATTTCTCACCAACATTACATTCATGTTCACACACTCACTCTAGTTGTCGGTGCTCATACTTTTTCATTGTACTATCCATGCTAGTTTATTTTATTTTTCTAGCTTTCTTCTTGTGTGTTCAATAACCTTAGGAAAAACCAAAAAATTAGTTAGTTTACTTTCTATGCTTGTAGTAAAATTAAAAGAAAACCCAAAAAGATTTCTCATTCTTGTTTTGCTTGTTGGGAGCTTTCCCGTGTAAATAGTTTTATTTCTTTTCTTTTCTTTGGGGGTCGAGAGGAGAAGACCATAATGAAAATGTTGAAGTGGCTCTCATAAGCATTATTGTTGATTTAACCAAGAGCCCATGTTACCTTGTCTTCTCCCTTGAATTGAATGCTTGCAGATTCCAGCTTAGTCCAATGCATGTGCACTATTATTATTATCCATACCGTTCGGTCGTGCAAGTGAAAGGCAATAATGACGATATATGATGGATTGATTGAGATGAGAGAAGCTGGTATGAACTTGACCTATCTTGTTTTTGTAAATATGATTAGTTCATCATTCCTGATTCAGCTTATTATGAATAAACATGTTTGCAATGACAATTAGAGATTATAGTTGCTTATGCCATGCTTAATTAGCTAGGAGTTTATAATAGTTTACCTTGCGTGCCAACATGCTATTAAAATGGTTGTGATGTGGTATGATAGGGTGGTATCCTCCTTTGAATGATTCGAGTGACTTGACTTGGCACATGTTCACACATGTAGTTGAAACAAAATCAACATAGCCTTCACGATATTTATGTTCATGGTGGATTATATCCTACTCATGCTTGCGCTCAGTGTTGATTAATTTTAATGCATGTTCATGACTGTTGTCGCTCTCTAGTTGGTCGATTCCCAGTCTCTTTCTAGCCTTCACCTGTACTAAGCGGGAATACTGCTTGTGCATCCAAACTCCATAAACCCCAAAGTTATTCCATATGAGTCCACCATACGTTCCTATATGTGGTATCTACCTGCCGTTCCAAGTTAATTTGTATGTGCCAAACTCCAAACCTTCAAATGAAATTCTGTTTTGTATGCTCGAACAGCTCATGTATCAACTAGGGTTGTCTGTATCTTCCATGCTAGGCGGACTATTCTCAAGAGGCACTACTAGCGAAAAGCCTATACACAGAATCTTACCAGCAGCGCTCCTCAAAATACCACGCTACTGCTATTTAGTAGCAGCGCGTTTAAACAAAACGCGCTGCTAACAGGAAAATAGCAGTAGCGCGTCCACCACAAACCGCGGTACTGCTATAATTGCCATGACCTTGCCCCCCGCTAGTTATAGCAGTAGCGCGCTGTACTGAACAGTGCTGCTGCTATAGAAGTTAGCAGCAGCACGCTTCTAGGAAAACGGCTACTGCTAAGATCAGCCCACAAGTTTAGTCCCACCTTGCTCCGTGAACAGGGTGTTTACCACCTTAAATATGTTATTTCTGAAACTACCACAACCAGTTGGTCTTCACTGAACTCTATGTGTAAAATTTGTGGCTGCAATATGAGTCCTCTCCGATTCCTACCGGAGGGGACTCATATTGACAATTCAGATTGTACACAAAAAGATCATTGATGGCCAATGTATTTTTGCATTGACGTATTTTTTGTATAGTTACACTTAGCAGTAGCAGTTTACATGCAAAGCGCTACTGCTATTCAGATTAGCTGTAACGCGTTTTGGCAAACGCGCTACAACTATCCCTACCTTATCCCCACGCGCACGACCGGCCCTCACTCACACTCTCACTCTTGCCCGCGTGCCGATAACTGTCGTCGTGCGTCGTCGCCGCCGACGCCGCCTTCGTCCGTCCGCCGCCGAGGTACTCCCCTCCTTCCGTCCCTCCTCCCTCCTCCTCCCTCCTCCCTCCGCCTGCGGCCGCCCCTCCCTCCTCCTCCGCCGCCCTCCTCCCTCCGCCTGCGGCCGCCCCTCCTCCCTCCTCCGCCGGCAGCCCTCCTCCCATCGCCCTCGACCTCGCCGCCCCTAGCTACCTCTCCGTCGCCCCCACCTCCTGCCACTAGTTAGTACTAGATTTAGTAGTAGTAGATGTTAATAGGGTTCATAGCTAGTACTAGATGTTGCTTAGTTAGTACTAGATTTTTAGTAGTAGTAGTTGTAGTTGAACTACTTTAGTTATAGTTAAACTAGTTTAGTAAGTAAATTAATAAACTAGTTGAATTAATAGAACTAATGTATTTTTAGTAAGATAATTAATATAACTAGTTGAACTACTTTATTTTTAGAAAGAACTAGTTTTTTTCTATTTATAGTAAGTCTATATTTAGTAAGAACTAGTTGAATTAATAAAACTAGTTGAACATGTCATATTTGTTGTTATTTTTTAGTTTAAGCAATTATTCGGGATGTATTAGTGATAACTTATATGGTTTCAGGTAACCACCGTCATCCCCGTCACCGACCCCCTCCGACATCCCCGCCGTCGTTCCAGTCACCGACCCCCTCCGACATCGAGGTGAGACCAGCCAAATATCCTTGTATATCTTGTGTTGTTGCTCAAATAGGATATGTGGTTGCCCAAGTGGCCGTTCATGTTCAGTTTACATCTCTGAGTGGCCTATGTTTTGCCGGAGTGTTGATTAATTTCCGTTCCGGCAAATTTCAGGCGCTCGATATGTCCTTTTTTAGCAAAGGTCATGCCGGATTTTTTCGTGAATTCTGGCATGACTTGTGCTAGAATATGTACAAGTTTAATCTTTGAATTATGAATGTAGGAAATGTCGTACTCGGACGACGACAGTCTCCCGGGGGAGTGTAGCTGGTGCCACGACGATCGAGGTATGTGCGACAGGTTCGTTCGGCTGGACGAAGATCGGCGCTTCACCATTAAGCTCGAGGAGACCTTCGATTGTGAAACGGTAAGCAAAAACGACAAGTGTTTTTTTTCGTAATTAAGCATGACTTCAACTATTTCAATGTCTAATTTTCATATTTTACAATTCGACTAGCTTATCCCATGCCATGCAAGACGCTATGTCTTGGAGAGGATAGGTTTTGAAGACCATGAAAATTTTGAAACAAAGAAAATACACCTAAGGACCCATCATGATATGGATTTTGAAGTAAATCTGTGCAATGCTCAGAGCGTAACCCATTTTGGTTTGCAAAATTGGGAAGCACTTTGCAAAATGTATGGTTTTTATGAGGCTATGATTGTCACCATGGATCTTGGTGATCCTGACATCGAGCAAGACAATATGGACATTTGGGTCCTTGTTGATACGCTTCCGATTGTACCGCTATGTGAGTTTCTCAAACATAGTTATTAACTAATTTATATTGTTTATTTCAAAATAGTTGATAGCTTATTTCCATTGACAGCTTATTTTGATTCTTCAAAGACTGTGCGGAAGATGGTAGATAAAACCCACTACACCGATGGCACCGAATTAACGTATAAGGAGAAAAATCATCTGATCGCATTTTGTACTCTTCTTGAGAATTACAATAACTATTATCGAACTCCTCCAAATTATGGTGAATACGTGCCACTAGTGCATGTGTTGAACCACGGTAACTTCTCTAGAGATACCCTGGTAAGATTTTTTACTATTACGACATCCGTGCATCTTTTGCATACTTCTAAAACTAGTACATCATTGCTAACTACGAAGTTATTATTATGTTTTTCAACAGAAACTCCTGATGGATTGTGTGCCTCATCTGATGTCTCTGCATGGTTGCCTCTCAGTTCTGAACATACTGCCAGGTAAATCTACGGAGCTCACATGTGCATATCGGATTTCTAAAACCCGTGAACACATGTTCATCAAAGAATGGAAGAAATGTATGGACATTCGCAAGGAGTTTCTTGGAAGTAACATTCAGCGAAAGGCAAGAATTGGAGACAGGCTAATCTCCATTCTCCATAATGGAGAGTCAGGGGCTATGTTGTTTTTTGCTATTTTACCTTAGAAAATGTAGTAGGTCTTAATCGAATGTAATAGGTCCTATGAGGTACAATATGTTTATTATGTGGTAATGTGTTAGAGTTGATAATGAGGAGTACTTGTGATTACGACTAGTGTCCAATTTGCTATGTGATGTCATTGATGAAAACGATGATCTTGAGGAGGTGTTATATGACAATGATGTATTATGATGATAAGTTGTTAATGATATGATGATGATGATGATATTATTATATCAATGGGTGAAAGAACCGCTGATTAGTTTCAAGTGGATGGACATCCACTTGAAACTAGTCCATGGTTCTTTCATCCCATGATGTAATAACTCATTATGATGTAAAAACAATCTCTAAATTCCTGTTGTATGAAAACTTGTGTAAAGGTGTATGAATACAACATGAAATAAAAAAGAAATAAAATACTAAATAATAGTAGTAGTGCGGGAAAGGAGAAGCGCTACTACTAATTAACAGTAGAGCTGTTTTGAAGAAGCGCTACTACTAAGTCAATTTAGCAGTAGCGTGGGTCTAGGCGCACTATTGCTAATCATTAGCTGTAGCACCTTATCAGTAGCGCTCCTTCCCGCGCTACTGATAGGCCTAAAACCCGCGCTGCTGCTAGGCTTTTCCCTAGTAGTGAGGAGTGGACTCCGCTCCTCACACACGAGAAAATGGCTGGTCACCGGGATGCCCAGTCCCATGCTCAAATCAAATCAAAATAATTAAACAAAACTCCCCCAGGATTGTTGTTAGTTGGAGGCACCCATTGTTTTGGGCAAACCATGGATTGATGCTTGTTGGTGGAGGGGGAGTATAAACTTTACCATTCTGTTTGGGAACCGCCTATAATGTGTGTAGCATGGAAGATATTGAGATCTCTCAGTTGTTATGTTGACAGTGAAAGTATACCGCTCAAAATGTTATTTATCTCTATTTCAAAATTGAGCTCTGGCACCTCTACAAATCCCTGCTTCCCTCTGCGAAGGGCCTATCTATTTACTTTTATGTTGAGGCATTACCCTCTTATTAAAAAGCACCCACTAGAGAGCACCGTTGTCATTTGCATGCATTACTACTAATTTATATTGGGTATGACTATGACTAGATCTCTTTTACCATGAATTACAATTTTTAGTCAGTCCTTGATCTTTAAAGGTGCTCCGCATTTATGTTTTGCGGTCTCAGAAAGGGCTAGCGATATACCATCTTGTTATAATATATTATGATTGTTTTGAGAAAGTGTTGTCATCCGAGATTTATTATTATTGCTCGCTAGTTGATTATGCCATTGATATGAGTAAACATGAGACCTACGTGTTATTATGAATATGGTTAGATGATAATCTTTGTTGAAAACTTGAATGCTGGCTTTACATATTTACAATAACAAGAGCAAACCGAGTTTGTAAAAGTTTTTCTTTATCACTTTCAGTTTGTCAACTGAATTGCTTGAGGACAAGCAAAGGTTTAAGTTTGGGGGAGTTGATACATCTTCGTTGTATCTACTTTTCCAAACACTTTTGCCCTTATTTTGGACTCTAACTTGCATGATTTGAATGGAACTAACCCGGACTGACGTTGTTTTCAGCAGAACTGCCATGGTGTTATTTTTGTGCAGAAATAAAAGTTCTCGGAATGACCTGAAAATCCACGGAGCAACTTTTTGGAATTAATAAAAAATACTGGTGAAAGAATCAACATCAGGGGACCCACACCTCCGTCCACGAGGGTGGGGGCGCCCCCCTAGGGCGCGCCCCCTGCCTCGTGGGCCCCCTGAAGCTCCACCGACCTCAACTCCAACTCCATATATTCACGTTCACGGAGAGAAAATTCAGAGAGAAAGATTCATCGTGTTTTATGATACAGCGCCACCACCAAGCCCTAATCTCTCTCGGAGGGCTGATCCGGAGTCCGTTCGAGGCTCCGGAGAGGGGGATTCGTCGCCGTCGTCATCATCAACCATCCTCCATCACCAATTTCATGATCCTCACCGCCGTGCGTGAGTAATTCCATCGTAGGCTTTCTGGACGGGTTGGATGAGATTTACCATGTAATCAAGTTAGTTTTGTTAGGGTTTGATCCCTAGTATCCACTATGTTTTGAGATTGATGTTGCTATGACTTTGCTATGCTTAATGCTTGTCACTAGGGCCCGAGTGCCATGATTTCAGATCTGAACCTATTATGTTTTCATGAATATATGTGAGTTCTTGATCCTATCTTGCAAGTCTATAGTCACCTATTATGTGTTATGATCCGTTAACCCCAAAGTGACAATAATCAGGATACTTACCGGTGATGACCGTAGTTTGAGGAGTTCATGTATTCACTAAGTGTTAATGCTTTGGTCCGGTACTCTATTAAAAGGAGGCCTTAATATCCCTTAGTTTCCATTAGGACCCCGCTGCCATGGGAGGGTAGGACAAAAGATGTCATGCAAGTTCTTTTTCATAAGCACGTATGACTATATTCGGAATACATGCCTACATTACATTGATGAACTGGAGCTAGTTCTGTGTCACCCTATGTTATAACTATTACATGAGATATCGCATCCGACATAATTATCCATCATTGATCCAATGCCTATGAGCTTTTCACATATTGCTCTTTGCTTAGTTACTTTACTGTTGCTGCTGTTACAATTACTACAAAACTGCTACTTTTACTTTTGCTACCATTCCCGTTACTTCCATACTACTTTGCTACTAAATACTTTGCTGTAGATACTAAGTTATCCAGGTGTGGTTGAATTGACAACTCAACTGCTAATACTTGAGAATATTCTTTGGCTCCCCTTGTGTCGAATCAATAAATTTGGGTTGAATACTCTACCCTCGAAAACTGTTTTAATACTGATTTTGTGTGTGTGACTGAGAGAGAATGTGTGTATGTGTCCATATGTGTGTTGTGGCAGAAGGGCAATGTGGAGACGGTGTGCGTGTGATAGGGACATAGAGAGGTGTGAATGTGCAAATGATCATGCATGAGTGAGACATAGACAGATGCCGATACGTTGTGTATACATGAGAGAACGGTATTCTATTTTACTTGTGTGTGTGTGTGTGAGAGAGAGAGAGAGGAGCATCCGTAACACAACAACCATCTCTCTCGATTCATCCGTCCCTCGCACGATCGCATGTAACACATGCATCAACGCATACATTTTGACACTCTCACCCGGCCCCTGCCCACCTCAAGGCCCGCACACCGCTCTCTATCTCGCACACACAATCTCTTCGTGAAAACCCTATGTAGCATGTAGATTTCCGTCACATACACACACATTTCTCTTCATAGGTTTGATTTCTCTCAATATCTGACATACACACACACACACACACACACCCTCCACCTAGCACACAATTCATCCCCATCCAAGGTTATATGGCGACCACTCTCGCTTGTGCTTCTCTGCACCCCAGCATGCACAACACCTCAATCTTCAAAGAGGGCATCGAGGAGATCAAAGATCGCAACCACACCGCACTAGAGAATGCGGGGCCATTTGGAAGCAGGATGATGTGATGACCGCTGACTGACTCCTCCCCCTCTCTCTCCTGCACAAAATTACCAATCCCTCTCCCCCCCGCACAAAATTATCAACCCCTCAACCCACGAGATCCTTCCCCTCTCGTCCATGTTTTTATAGCTCTCTCATCAAACCTGTTGTCTCTTCTCCTTCCACGTGTATGGAATCCCGATACACACGCATCTCACGTATATTACATGTCTCCATCTTTCTCACAGACCTAACTTCTTCCTCTCTCTTTCTCTCTCTATCTCTCTTTCCGTCTCGTTAGGTTTGTCTCCTACTCTCTCGTCCGCATACATACAATCTTTCCCATCATCGTCGTACACGGAGCCTCTTCCCCGGCACCGTCTTCCACGGTCTTAGATCTGCTTCCCGGAAGCTGATGCCAAGCGCAGAAGCACCACCGTCATGGACAATGAACTGACTCCCGTTGCCGACCATGATGCATAGAGGCCGCCGCGACTATCGTTCTCCTCCTCGATTGGTAATGTGTGTATTGAATCACTTAGCAGTACATGTTCAGTTCCAATTTTGTTCATACCTACCCTTCAAATTTCCTGGTTGCTATTGTTCCCGTAAAAGTAATTGGTTATAGCCTCCACTGTCCAACAGAATATCAACTTGTAATTGTGCGTCGCTCCTGTATTGCGTAGTGCTTGGGTAGGTTCTTCATCTGCAACCAGTAGTGTGAAAAATGACGGAAAGTTTTTTAGAACTAGCAAGATTCCCATGCGTTGCATGCATCAAGATGCATGTGTATGAGTAGTTTATCTTGTGGGAGAAATGAATGAATGAGGGAAGGCTGTAGGACCTTGAGAAGAGGTGTCTAGAGGGGGCGGGGGGGGGGGGGGGGGGGGGTGATTAGACACCAAGTATCAAAGTTGCAGTTTTTAACTTCTTTAGGTTTAAGTGGAGTTTAGGCACAAGTTTAACATTCACAATACATAACAAGCAAGCATGCAAAGAGTATATGAGCAGCGGAAAGTAAAGCATGCAACTTGCAAGAATGTAAAGGGAAGGGTTTTGGAGGATTCAAACGCAATTGGAGACACGTATGTTTTTGTCGTGGTTCCGATAGGTGGTGCTATCGTACATCCACGTTGATGGAGACTTCAATCCACGAAGGGTAACGGTTGCGCGAGTCCACGGAGGGCTCCACCCATGAAGGGTCCACGAAGTAGCAACCTTGTCTATCCCACCATGGCCGTCGCCCACGAAGGACTTGCCTCACTAGCGGTAGATCTTCACGAAGTAGGCGATCTCCTTGCCCTTACAAACTCCTTGGTTCAACTCCACAATCTTGTCGGAGGCTCCCAAGTGACACCTAGCCAATCTAGGAGACACCACTCTCCAAGAAGTAACAAATGATGTGTTGATGATGAACTCCTTGCTCTTGTGCTTCAAATGATAGTCTCCCCAACACTCAACTCTCTCTCATAGGATTTGGATCTGGTGGAAAGAAGATTTGAGTGGAAAGCAACTTGGGGAAGGCTAGAGATCAAGATTCATATGGTAGGAATGGAATATCTTGGCCTCAACACATGAGTAGGTGGTTCTTTCTCAGAACTGGTAACTTGGAAGTGTAGGTTTGTTCTGATGGCTCTCTCCACGAATGAATAGGAGGCGGAGGGGTATATATAGCCTCCACACAAAATCTAACCGTTACACACAATTTACCAAACTCGGTGGGACCGAATCAACAAACTCGGTCGGACCGATTTAGTAAACCTAGTGACCGTTAGGGTTTTCGGTGGGACCGACATGCAACTCGGTAGGACCGATATGGTTAGGGTTAGGGCATAACGTAATCTCGGTGAGACCGATTACACAAACTCGGTGAGACCAATTTTGGTAATAAGCTAACCAGAGAGTTGGTCAGGCAAACTCGGTGGGACCGATTACTCAAACTCGGTGGGACCGATTTTGGTAATAAGTGAACCAGAGAGTTTGCATTGTAATCTCGGTAGTACCGATTGCTCAAACTCGGTGAGACCGATTTTGGTAATGGACATACACAGAGAGATTACAATCCCATCTCGGTGAGACCGAGATCCCTATCGGTGAGACCGATTTGCCTAGGGTTTGTGGCAGTGGCTATGACATCTGAACTCGGTGGCGCCGGATAGAAAGAATCAGTGGGGCCGAGTTTGACTTTAGGTTTAGGTCATATGTGTGGAAGTGGGAAAGTAGTTGAGGGTTTTGGAGCATATCACTAAGCACTGTGGAGCAAGAAACTCATTAAGCAACACCTCATCCCTTCTTGATAGTATTGGCTTTTCCTATAGACTCAATGTGATCTTGGATCACTAAAATATAAAATGAAGAGTCTTGAGCTTGAAGCTTGAGCCAATCCTTTGTCCTTAGCATCTTGAAGGAGTTCCCACATCCTTTAGTCCATGCCACTCCATTTTCGAACTTATCTGGAACATACTAGATAAAAGTGTTAGTCCAACAAGAGATATGTTGACATTAATTACCAAAACCACCTAGGGAGCACTTGTGCTTTCAATCTCCCCCCTTTTTGGTAATTGATGACAACATACATCAAAGCTTTAGATAAAGATATAAAGAATAGCAAGTAAAGCTTTGGAAAGACATGTAACAAGAATAGGCTCCCCCTACATGTATGCAATCATGTGAATATGGAATATAGAAGCATGTGAGAGCATAACCATGATAGAGTAGGCAATGTGTTACATGTATCTTGGCCATATGCATCAGAGCAAAGAATATTAAAGAGAATACCTTCATGCTCATGAGTCCTTCTTGCAAACAGTATGTACATCAACAAGAATTCCTCATACACATGATTGTGATGCATATACTTACCTTGTAGTCTTGAGTTGGCTTAGGATGGAATGAACCTGCGTAAACAAGGTTAGATAACACTGGTACATCTACTAGCCATAGCAAACAGAAGAAACCACAAGAATACTAAGACTGGGATGACATGTAGAGAGTGAGTACTAAGTACCACATTGGATTAGACATGTCCCCAAGGGTAAAGATATGCAATGAATTTAAATGATTTCTTTCCCTTAGATGTCTTGCACCCCCTGAATCTAGCATGGGATACTGGGAGAAGATAGGGAACAGAAAATCAGAGCTAAAAGATATAAATGAACAAAGCTAATGCAAATAAGCACATATGAATATGTCTTTCCCCTCAAGAAGACATGCGGCATCTCTCCTCTTGAACACCAAGCATCTGGGATCCTTGAGAAATACTTTCTACTTGAGTATTCTGTCCCCCTGGAGATCTCTTTCTCCCCCTGTGGAAGTAACACTCTCTCCCTTTTGGAAGTGATAAGCTTTGATGTGATCTCTCTCTCTCCCCCTTTGACATCAACTTCCAAGAAGGGTTTGATCCTTGAGTCACAGCACAAAGCATTTATATAAATGTGATGCTTGTAGAGGACAAGATTCATTGAGTGGAGCTGGATCAGAAGAAACACAGAATAAGTGGCAAACTATTTTTCCTGTTGTGAAATCGGTGGCACCGAGTGGTATGCTTCGGTTGTACCGAAAGGATTCGGTTGGACTGAAAACGACAAATCGGTGAAACCGAGTTCATTGTAGAGAAAACACTTGTCACCTCAGCTCACTAGACTAGTAAGATCTCACAAAGATTTGCAAGGAATTTACTGAATGATATGCAATGAATTGGATGCAGGAAATGCAGAGCAAACAGAAAGAAATCTAGATGAAGTTTTTTTGAAAGGAGAAACAAATATGCATGAGACAAATGAAAAAGCACAGAAAAGAACATGAGAGAACTTCATCTAGAGATGGTCGGCGACAAAGTCACCTATGTTAGAGTATATTGACTTAGGAGTCAAGTGAGATCACTTGATCATAGGTCATACTCATCGTTTAAGCTCAAAATGGGGTTACCATCTTTCGTTTAAGCATCTTGATGTATTCACATCTTGTCGAGTTGCTTCAGCTCATGACTCGGAGTATAGCTTCTCTAAGATGGAATAACATACCTTGGTTGGTGGTGTTGACCATGTAGTTGAACTTGTGTGGGTTGCTCAAGGTTGATGTAGCTCATCAAGAGTTGGGAGCACCACTTGGAATTTGAGTCCATCTACCTACATGGGTTAGTTCTTGCAAGGAAGAGCACTTGTGTATCAAAAAATGACAATCATGAAGCTCAACATAGAATTTGTCAAAGGATATGTTTGAATGGTTCCATGCTTCCTTGTCTTCAACCACCATAGTGTAGAGACTTGGTGATGTAGAGATTGCTCAATATGTGAGTAGATTACAATCTCATGTAATTTGATTCAACCAAGTACCTACATGGGTTATATAACATGCAAGATGCAAATATATCCAAGACATAAGATTTTCATCATAAGAGAAATATCAAGGGTTAGTCATAAGTTCATGTCTTGCATGTATCCAATGGAGTTTCTACTCCAAGTTTGAAGCATCTATGATGTTCAATTCTCCTCTCAACCTGCAAAACACTTTCTCATCAAGAGGTTTAGTGAATATATCCGCTAATTGCTTTTTGGTGCGAACATGCTTAAGATTAATGTCACCCTTAGCAACATGATCTCGAATGAAATGATGACGAACTTCAATATGCTTAGTTCGAGAATGTTGTACGGGATTATGACCAATTTTGGTAGCACTTTCATTGTCACAAAGCAATGTAACATGTTTCATGTATATCCCATAATCTTTAAGAGTTTGGATCATCCAAAGTAATTGAGCACAACATGAACCAGCGGCAATGTACTCCTCTTTGGCGATAGATAAGGATACCGAGTTTTGTTTCTTGGAGGACCAAGATACAAGAGATCTACCAAGAAATTGACAAGTACCCGAAGTGGACTTTCTATCAACCTTGTCTCCGGCATAGTCCGAGTCGGAGTAGCCAACAAGATCGAAAGAAGCCCTCTTAGGATACCAAAGGCCAAAATTTGGTGTATGAATTAAGTATCTCACTATCCTTTTTACGGCCTTAAGATGACATTCTTTAGGAGCAGCTTGATATCTTGCACACATGCACACACTTAGCATAATATGGGGACGTGAAGCACATAGGTATAACAATGAACCAATCATAGAGCGATAAACCTTTTGATCAACCAGTTCACCATCTTTGGTCAAATCAAGATGTCCACTAGTAGGCATGGGTGTAGACATACCTTTGCACTCTTGCATATTGAACTTCTTGAATAAGTCCTTAGTGTACTTCGTTTGAGAAACAAAAGTACCTTCCTTAGTTTGCTTGATTTGCAACCCAAGAAAGAATTTGAGTTCACTCATCATTGACATCTCAAACTTCTCCGACATTAGCTTTCCAAACTTCTCACTAAAATGAGGGTTAGTTGATCCAAATATGATATTGTCGGTGTACTAAAGTAGGGGTACCTTAGTACCCCGAACTCGTGCACGGGCAGTCGTAGCCCCCCGCGGCAAGGCTTGCCGGACGCCCGCCAAGACCCTCCGTCATTTCCTATTACTACCATTCAAGAACAAAGTATTGACCAAGAAAACAAAGGCCCCGGCAAGAGGAGCTTGCCGGGAAGGCCAACCAAGGCATCTCCAGAAGACTTGCCGCGGCGCCCCGCGCGTCCCGGCAAGGCCCGACGGCCGGCAAGCTTGCCGGCATGACAAGAGAAGGGCCGCGGCAAGGCACTTGCCGTGGCAAGGCGGCCACCCAAAATCCAGCGCACCCAGCGACGTGTCACCCCAGGGCCACCCCAGGGGCACGTGGCGGGGCTTTGCGTAGCCATGCAGAGCGAGGTGGCAAACAGAGCTGACAGAGACGCCATCGTGGCAACCGGTGGCTCACCTAACAGTCGTTTCTTTGCACTGTTGGGACGACCGGACGGGCATTAAATGCCCTTGTCCCCTGCCGTCAGAGTTAGGTAGGGGACACTATTGGTCACTGTTGTACCAACCTGCGCTTTTACCTTTGTACCCCCTCTTCCTACGCTGCCACCTGTTGGTGCCCCCTTCAGACTATAAAAGGGAGGCCCATGCACATGTAGAAGGGGTTCGGTCCATTCGACACACGCAATACCACCATACGCTCGCTCTCGAGCAAGATCAAATACAAACACAAAGCAGCAGTAGGAGTTTTATCTCTCCGGAGAGCTCCGAAGCTGGGTAAGAATCGCCCGTCTCCCCGCGCGCGCCCGACCTCGATCTGCTCTGCGCGCGGCCTCCGCCCCCTTGCCGGACTAGAAGCAAGCCCTGATCTGACGAATTCTGGCTCCACCAAGGATGGATCCGTGCAGCTGCCGGAAGAAAAACAGAAGAAGAAGGTGCAGCGCCTAGTTTACTTTATTAGTTCCCTTTTACAGGGGGCTAGATCAAGATACTCTGGTGTGCAGAAGTTGCTTTTCGGCCTACTCATGGCCTCAAGAAAGCTGCGCCATTATTTTCAAGCACATGAGATCACGGTTGTTACTCGCTTTCCGTTGAAGAGGATACTGCAGAATCCAGAAGCAACGGGCAGGATTGTCGAGTGGGCACTGGAATTGTCAAGCTTTGGCCTCAGGTTCGAAAGTACTTCGACTATTCAGAGCCGGGCTTTGGCAGAATTTATAGCGGAATGGACGCCAACACCGGACGAAGAATCTCCGGAGAAGAGCATCCCTGTCAAGGAAGTTAGCAAGGAATGGATCATGTACTTTGACGGTGCCTTCTCGCTGCAAGGCGCCGGTGCGGGCGTACTACTTGTCGCCCCCACTGGAGAACACCTCAAGTATGTGATCCAAATGCACTTTCCCAAGGAGCAAGCCACAAATAATACTGCAGAGTATGAGGGACTGCTTGACGGACTCAGGATAGCAGCAGAGTTTGGGATTAAGAAACTTATTGTCAGGGGCGACTCACAACTTGTCATCCGCCAAGTTAACAAAGATTACCAGAGTCCGCTGATGGAAGCATACATTGATGAAGTGAGGAAGCTAGAGGAACATTTTGACGGCCTGCAAATGGAGCATGTTCCAAGAGTTCAGAACGACATTGCAGATGGCCTATCAAAATGTGCCGCACTCAAATTGCCTGTGGAACCAGGGATTTTTGTGCTCAAGCTGACTCAGCCATCCGTCACACCATCAACTGGACAAAGCAAAAAGAGAAAATTGCCTGTTGGCGACCACTTTCCGACAGGAGCCCCCGAGGCCGCCGCCAAGAAGGTTCCTAGGATCGGCACAGAAAGAGCTGAGGAGCAGTCTGCTCCGACAAGCCCCAAGGCTTGCTTCGTTGAAGCAGGCGCTCCCGACAAGCTGTGTCCCGACACGCTTGCCGGGGAACATCACGCTCCGACAGGATCCCCGACCCTCGCCGTCGAAGCGGATGTTCCTGCAGCAACCTTTGCGCCTTTAGTCCTCGCTGTCGAGCCGCAAGCTCCAGCCTGGGCACAGCCAATAGTCCATTTCCTTCAGACAGGAGAACTTCCCGAAGAACAGGAAGAAGCGGAAAGAGTAGCCTGGCAATCAAGTATGTACCAGTTTGTCGATGACATACTATACAGAAGAAGATTCAACGGAGTGAAATTGAAGTGCATTTCCCGGGAAGATGGACAAGAACTGTTGGCAGAGATACATGGAGGCATATGTGGTCACCACATTGGCGCAAGAGCACTTGCCGGCAAGGCTTTCCGGCAAGGCTTCTTCTGGCCGACAGCCCTCCAGGATGCAACTGCACAAGTAACCAAGTGTGAAGCGTGCCAGTTCCACTCCAAACAGATTCATCAACCAGCTCAAGCTCTCCAAACAATCCCTTTGTCCTGGCCATTTTCTGTCTGGGGGCTCGACATCCTCGGCCCCTTCCCCCGAGCTGTCGGGGGCTTTGAGTACTTGTACGTTGCAATCGACAAGTTCACAAAGTGGCCTGAAGTGGAGCCAGTGAGGAAGGTGACAGCACAATCAGCAGTCAAGTTCTTTAGGTCGATTGTTTGCCGTTTCGGGATCCCTAACAGGATCATCACCGACAATGGCACGCAATTTACGAGCCACACCTTCATGCAATACGTCCAAGATCTTGGCACCAAGATCTGCTTCGCTTCTGTTGCTCACCCAAGAAGCAATGGTCAAGCGGAGAGGGCAAACGCTGAAGTGCTGCGCGGGCTCAAGACCAGAACTTTCGATAGGCTGCATAGGTGCGGAAAGAATTGGATCGAGCAGTTGCCGGTGGTTCTCTGGTCGATCAGGACGACACCAAATCGAGCCACTGGCCAGACACCTTTTGCTCTTGTCTATGGAGTAGAGGCAGTTCTCCCCACGGAACTCGTATACGGATCGCCACGAGTGCTCGCTTATGATGAGCTTGAGCAAGAGCAGCTGCGACAAGATGACGCGCTGCTCCTCGAGGAGGATCGTCTTCAGGCTGCTGTGCGAGCTGCTTGCTACCAGCAAGCTTTGCGCCGCTATCATAGCCGCAAGGTTAACGCCAGAAGCTTCGAGGAAGGCGACCTTGTTCTTCGGCGCGTTCAATCCGCCAAGAATTCAAACAAGTTGACGCCGAAGTGGGAGGGCCCTTATCGGGTGAAACGAGTCACTAGGCCCGGCGCTGTCCGCCTTGAGACAGAAGATGGCATTCCGGTGAGAAACTCCTGGAACATAGAACATCTTCGCAAGTTTTATCCATAAGGCGCGGTTGCCGGACCCGTTCCGGCAACCACCTTTTGTACAAGCCTTGCCGCTGTCGCATGTAACAATTTTTACAACGCCGGGCGTAGCTCCCGTGCGTAAATAAAAGTCTATGTGCCCTGCACATCTTGTCAAATTCAGTGCATATTTATTTTTCTTGCATGTATATCTGACACTTCGTGCAGCACTTTCCCCCGGTAAGCAATAAAGAACCTTACGGTTCTATTTCATTATTTTCTCTTCTTTATTCCCAAAAAAGAAGACTCCTCCACCCACAAGTTCACCAGAGGGGGGAGGGGGATAAAGGTCAGGTCTGGACCAGGCGCCGTTCAAAAGAATCTAGCCTTGCCGGGACGAAGAAGACAAAAAAAAGCTAAGTGGCTAAAGTTTGAGCCCAGTCAATTTTAAATTTTTTCGAGTTATATCCCTTGAACGTTCGTGCCTTGTATGGAAAACCTGTGCGCGGAGGAATCGACTCACGGCTAAGTTGCGACCCTGCATTGTCTCCGAGCCCGCTCGACAATGCAAGCGAGCTGCAACTCGTCCCGACAAGATTTCTTGCCGGAGGCAGCACCGCCGGCAGGCTGCTGATGTTCCGCACTCAGCAAGTGTGCTCGCGCCGGCAAGATCCCTCGAAGCGTAGGGTAAAAGCATACAAGGGATGCAACATAGTAAAGGGAATAACATAGCGAGCAGTACCCAGAATAGAGTTATATTACAAGAATGACTTATTGTGGCACTGATTAAATTGTTCTCGTAACCAAAACGGCAGCAGCTAGAAAACGGGAGAAGAAGGGCGGCCTAATCCGCGCGCCCACCGTCGACCCTCCTGACCTCGTTCACCTTGTCCACGATGGGTGCGACGATGGCCCTGAGTTCTTCAAGATTAGCGCCCTCCGGCAGCTTCTTGGTGGCGCGGGAGAGGTCGATGCCCGGATTGCGGAAGAGGACCTTCACCAACACCTTCTCCAAGACCCCGGCGCAGATCGCGCGTGACTCGTCGGCCAGATGCTTCGGGATCCTTTCCCGGAGCTGCCGGAGAGCCGTCACCACATCCTTGAAGAAGAGCGTGAGCTTGGCGCTGGGCTGGAGATTCTCCTCAGTGGAGTACCCGAAACCCGTCAAGTTCAGCTCCGCCAACTCCTCGTCAATGAGCGCGGCGATGTTGACGAGGCCCTCCGTCCAGAGCTCCACTGTGGTCTTGAAGGTGTTCTGGGTCTCGGCGGCCCTCGTCAGCAGCTCCTCGTTGCCTTTGAGGTCTTTCCTCAGGATATCTTCTCGCTTCTTGGCGGCGTCCAGCGTCTCCGTCAAGGTGGCCAATCTCAGCTCTAGATCAGCGCTCGAGTCCTTGGCGGCATTCAGCTCCTTGATCTTCTCGGAGAGCTGGACTTGCAGATCACCGTGAGCGCGCGCATCCTTCTCGCGATCGCGCTGGAGTGCAGCAAGCTCTTCGTTTTTCCTTGTCGCGTCCGCCTCCAGCTGCGTCACCTTCTCCTCCAACTCCTTCTTGGCGGCTTCGGCAGCCGCGGTGGCATCCTTCGCCTCCTTGAGTGCCCCGCCAAGTGATTGTTCCCGGACGGCGAGCTCCTCGTCATGGCTATCCAAGTACGCCTTCCTCTGTATCAGCTCGCCGTCCCGCTTGGACAGCTCCTCGGCGATGAGCCTCTCCTGCTCCTCGGCTTCAACTCTCTCCAGGATGAACGCCTTCTTCGCTTCATCGAGCTGTGCCCTCTCATCAGCAATGGACTGGAGGGCCTCCTGGTTGCGGCTCTTGAGTTCTTGCGCATGCTTTTCTATGTCAACTCCCGCCTGCGCGACAAGCGCTTCCCGGGACTCGAGCTTCGCTTGCCGGACGCGGTAGAGCGACACCAGCTTTCGGAGCAGCTGCTCCTCCTCGGACTCGCCACTTCTGCTGCTTGGCCTGTCGACCACTGCCAGCCCAGCGGAGGCAAGTACCTCCCCGTCAAACTCCTCTCCTTCAACCGGTGCCCTGGAGCTCGACGCCCAGGGGAGCTTGATGTATACGCCCTCGCCGGCTTTCAAGTATGCGTCGGGCTGAGGCTCCTCGGAGCCCAGCGCCGCGTCAGCGGCGGAGGGGTCGGCAGTCGGTGCAGCGCCTCGCGCTCCTGCGTCCTCTGGGTTGTCAGTGCGGTCGCCGGACCCCTCGCCGGCCCCTGTGCCAGCGGCCTTGGCGGCCTCTTCGCCGGCGGGCTCCTTCGCGCCGGCCTCTTCCTCAGCGGCGGTGGCATCCCCAGTATTGCCGCGCCCGCCCTCCTCGCCGGTGGCCTCAGCCTCCATCGGGTCCCCAAGGGGAGGATCTGAAGGTAGGGAAAGGAAGGGACAGTCAAGCAAATGCCCAAAAGAAGGAAAAGGGAGATCAGCAGAACCCGAGGGAGAGTCCCCGACAAGGAGGGTCACCTGTGCTGGGCTCTGTGATCGTGGGCTCCACCACCAGGGGCTCACTGGTCCCACCCCTTGCCGGAGACCCCTTCCTTGCCGGAGATGGCGCCCATACCGGGGAATCGGCCCTTGGTGGCGTAGTCGAGGCCGACGACACCTCCGGGTCGGCCCCCGACTGCTCCTGGTGGGCCTGTTCTTCTCCTGTATACAAAAGAGTCAATAACCAAGGTATCGGCAGAAGAAGAGGCGACCATGTGCGCCCCACGGTAGGAAGTGAATCAAGGCACTTATGCTGGGGGCTGTGCTGGGAGCTGCTGCGAGGGGAAGGGACCGGGTCCGTCAAAGTGGTCTCGGACGCATCTTCTGCCACCACAGCAGGATCGTCCTCGATGTTAAACACAGGGACCTTGGCCCTCTTCGCTGCTCTCTCCGCCAAAGTCCTGAGACAGAACAGGAGTTTGGAGAGAAAAACAGATTAGATACAAGACAAACAGCAACAAGGATCAAGAGAAAGGCGAGTGCAGTACGGAGGAAGCCTTACTCCTCTTCATCCTCCTCCTCCTCGTCGTCATCAGAGCTCAGCGCGGAGAGGTCAAACTCCGGTGCCCTCCCCGCGCGGCGTGGCGGAGGGGTAGGCTCCCTCTGGCGCTTGCCAAGGGCTGCGGCAGGGTCAGGCGTGGCGGCCCAGGAAGACCCCACCTCAGTTTCCGGCGCGGCTTGGGACCCTCCCGCGGCGACGAAACTTGCCACGGCAGAGCGCGTCCCGCGGTGCCGCGGCTGCTGATCGGCCTGTGCCTCTGCCAGCTCTCCAACTCGACAGAGACGCCTTCTCGGTCGGAACTGGGGCTGCGCTGAGGGCTCCATCGGCGGCAAGTTGCTCGAAGACGGCTGGCCGCTCGCGCCCTCGGCGGGCTGGCTCGCTTCGGCCGCGGCCTCCCCCTCGCCGTCGCCCTCTCCGGCAAGATCTTCCCAGGCGGCAAGGCTTGCAGCCTCAGCTGCTTCCGCCTCCGCCAGCGTGAAGCCAAACTCGCCCGCGGCAGCGGCTGCCGCCGCCTCCTCGCCCCTGCTAGCGATGTACGCCAGCTCGTTGGCAGTGGTGGCGCGGGTGAGGAGCTTCTGCTCGTCAGAATTGACTGCCGCCTCCGACAAGTCGTCGAAGAATTGCTGCACGACCTCGGCGGTGGGATCTATCTAGTTGGCACTTACCCCGTGCGAGTCGCACTCTGGCATCATTGCGCAGATGCGATCGCGCTGGGAGTTGTTGCACAAGGGGATGACGCCCTGCGGCAGCCGGAACCACTCTGGATGATTGGCGTCGTGCTTGAACGTCTCCCTCAGCATCGCGTCAAGCTCCAGGACCGTGAAGTTGAAGTTGAGGCCTGGGCGCAGCCTCATGAAATCCGCCGGGCCGCTAAACAGCCAGGCGGGCCTCCCCCTTGCCTGCAAAGGGGCGATACGACGGCGAAGGAAATCTGCGCCGACCGCCCCTGTTGTGAGTCCGGCGTGCCTGAGCCGGAGGATTCGGGTAGTGGCGATCGTCAGCTTGGCGTCGTCCGGCGACAGAGCGCTCTAGTTGCTGCCGCGCACCACCCGAGTCTTACGCAGCTTGGTGAACGACGGCGGATCGGCATCGCAGATCCAACACCACTCCGCCCTCCACTCGTCCCACTTGCTGCGGAGCTCGCCCGTCAAGTACACCTCCTTCATGCCCATCTGGGAGGTCCAGGCAATTCCGCCAGCCAGTGGCTCCCCTTTCTCGGCCCGAGGGGAGAAATAATGGCGAAAAAGAGCGACATTGGGGAGGATACCAACGAAGTTCTCACAGAGGTGCGCGAAAACCGCCATTGTCAGAACGGCATTGGGGGTGAAATCAAGCAGATGGAACCCGTAGGTGTTCATGATGTCGCAAAAGAAATCGGAAAAAGGCGGGCAGAGCCCGCAATAGAAGAACACAGGAAAGAAGTAGTACCCTCTGGGGCACTTCTTCGATTTGGAGGCCTCCGCGGAAAGCAACGGCGTGCGCGGGTGCGCCCGCGTTTCCGTCGACCAAAAGAGGTAGAACTCCGACCGCAACGCCTCCGGGGTGAGCTCGGGGGAGAAAAGCACCTGCTTCTTGTGCAGCGCCTCGAGCTCTAGTGCCTCGGCCGACTTCGCGGCCTTCGCGGCCTTCGCAGCCTTCGTGGCCTTCCCGGCCTTCGGAGCCATGGCGGGGGCAGCAGGGGGAGGCGAAAGCGACGATGGCGACGACGGCGACGGCGGCGACGGGCAGCGGAGTGCTGTTTTTCTCTCGATTCAGGGGACGGAGGAGAGCGGCGGAGCTTTTGGAGGAGGGAACTGCAAGCGGAGAAAGTGGGGGAACGGCCCCGTTTCCTCTGCTTATAAACAGGGGATGCGAACGTTACGCATTTCCTGGAGTTAAGTATTGACCACGTTCTCTCCCACGACGCCGCAATCGACGCGTGCCGTTGCGGGAGGACGCGATGGACACGGAGTCCGATTCTATGTGGCCCCAGGCCACGCGTGCCCGTGCACTATTTTGGGCCTGGCCCAACAACGCTCGGCGCCGTGTATGGCCCAGGCCCGGGGGCTCCTGTCGGTGTACTAAAGTAGGGGTACCTTAGTACCCCGAACTCGTGCACGGGCAGTCGTAGCACCCCGCGGCAAGGCTTGCCGGACGCCCGCCAAGACCCTCCGTCATTTCCTATTACTACCATTCAAGAATAAAGTATTGACCAAGAAAACAAAGGCCCCGGCAAGAGGAGCTTGCCGGGAAGGCCGACCAAGGCATCTCCAGAAGACTTGCCGCGGCGCCCCGCGCGTCCCGGCAAGGCCCGACGGCCGGCAAGCTTGCCGGCACGACAAGAGAAGGGCCGCGGCAAGGCACTTGCCGCGGCAAGGCGGCCACCGAAAATCCAGCGCACCCAGCAACGTGTCACCCCAGGGCCACCCCAGGGGCACGTGGCGGGGCGTTGCGTAGCCATGCAGAGCGAGGTGGCAAACGGAGCTGACAGAGACACCATCGTGGCAACCGGTGGCTCACCTAACAGTCGTTTCTTTGCACTGTTGGGACGACCGGACGGGCATTAAATGCCCTTGTCCCCTGCCGTCAGAGTTAGGTAGGGGACACTGTTGGTCACTGTTGTACCAACCTACGCTTTTACCTTTGTACCCCCTCTTCCTATGCTGCCACCTGTTGGTGCCTCCTTCAGACTATAAAAGGGAGGCCCATGCGCACGTAGAAGGTGTTCGGTCCATTCGACACACGCAATACCACCATATGCTCGCTCTCGAGCAAGATCAAATACAAACACAAAGCAGCAGTAGGAGTTTTATCTCTCCGGAGAGCTCCGAAGCTGGGTAAAAATCGCCCGTCTCCCCGCGCGCGCCCGACCTCGATCTGCTCTGCGCGCGGCCTCCGCCCCCTTGCCGGACTAGAAGGGGCCCCCCGTGCCCCATAGGTGCTCGGAGCCACAGAAAGAAACGGCCTCGACAGATATCATCAACATAAATTTGGCATACAAATAATTCTCCATTAACCCTTCTAATAAATAGTGTGGAATCAATTTTCCCAATTTCAAATCCCTTTTCAAGAAGAAACTTGGTCAAGCATTTATACCAAGCTCTAGGAGCTTGTTTAAGACCATAAAGAGCTTTGTGAAGTTTGTAAACATGATTGGGTTTCTTAGGATTGATAAAGTCGGGAGGTTGTTTAACATAAACTTCCTCCTCTATTTCCCCATTTAGAAAGGCACTTTTAATGTCCATTTGGTATAAGGTGATATCATGGTGATTAGCATAGGCAAGTAAGATGCGAATGGATTCAAGTCTGGCAACGGGAGCATAAGTCTCACCATAGTCCATACCTTCGACTTGTGTAGCCTTGGGCGACGAGACATGCTTTGTTGCAAACTACTTGTGCATCTTCATCTTGCTTGTTGCGAAACACCCATTTGGTACCGATGATGTTGTGGTTGTTGTCGGGCTTCTCAACCAATGTCAAACTTGGTTTCTCTCAAAGTTGTGTAGCTCTTAATGCATAGCATTTATCCAATCCGGATCTTCCAATGCTTCTTCGACCTTCATAGGATCAATGCTAGAGATGAAAGAATAGTTTTCACAAAAGTTAGCTAAACGAGTTTTAGAGCGAGTGATTCTCCCGGTTTGAATATCATTATAGATTTGCTCTACGGGATGGTATTTAGCAATTCTTGCTCAAACTCGTGAAAGCTTTTGCTTGGGTCTTGGTTGAACATTTTCTTCATCTTGTTCTTCTTCTTCTTCTTCTTGATCTTCTTCATTGTTGGCGTTGTCGTTTTCTTGTCGTGGTGGAGAAGGAGGTTGTTGACGTTCTTGATGTACTTCCTCGTTTTCTTCATCTTGGTGTGTTCCACTTGTGGATGCTTCCGTATCAACTCTTGGTTCACCTTGTCGTGAAGTAGAAGCTTCCACTTGGATGGACGAGGTACTCTCCTTCACCTCCGTTGGATGGACCTTGCCAATAGACATGTCTTGGATTGCTTCCGAAGGATCTTTGTCAACTACATCAATTGGCAATTGCTCTACTTGCGAGCCGTTAGATTCATCAAACTTCACATCTATCGTCTCTTCAACCTTTCGAGTGAAATTGTTGTAGACACGGTAAGTGTGAGAGTTTGAGCCATAACCTAGTAGGAAACCTTCATGAGACTTAGGAGCAAATTTAGAACGATGATGCTTATCAAGAATGTAGCACTTTGAGCCGAATACTCGAAAGTATCCAACTTGGGGTTTGTTACCGGTGAGGAGCTCATATGCCGTCTTGCCTAGTAGCTTGTGAAGATACAAGCGATTTGTTGCATGACAAGCTGTCTCAACTGCTTCTGCCCAAAAGTGCTTCGGCGTCTTGTACTCATCAAGCATCGTTCTCGCCATTTCGATGAGCGTCTGGTTATTCCTCTCAACAACTCCATTTTGTTGAGGTGTGTACGTAGCCAAGAACTCGTGTGAAATCCATTCTTCGTCAAGAAAGGTGTCCACGTTTGCGTTCTTGAACTCCGTTTTGTTGTCGCTGCAAACCTTCTTGATCTTCACTTCAAACTGATTTTGAGCCTTCCTGGCGAAGTTTTTGAAGATCTTTTGGACCTGCGATTTATCATCGAGAAAGAACACTCACGTAAATCTTGAAAAATCATCAACTATAACTAGACCCAAAGAATTTCCACCGAGACTCTTGTAAGCATTGGGACCAAAAAGATCCATGTGAAGTAGCTCAAGTGGCCTCCTTGTGGTCATGATGTTTTTCACGGGATGCCTTCCTCCAACCTGTTTACCTGCTTGACAAGCACTGCAAAGTCTATCCTTATCAAATATGACATCATTAACACCAAGGATATGATTCCCTTTAATAAGCTTGTCAAGGTTTCTCATGCCAACGTGACCTAGTCGTCTATGCCATAACCAACCTTTTGAGGATTTAGCAAGGAAGCAAGTTTAAGTTGAGCGTTTTTAGAGAAATCAACAATGTAAAGATCACCTCTACGTATACTGGTAAAGATCATTTTATGATTGTCTTGACGAAACACTTGGCAATCTACTTCAGTAAATAGGACATTGAAACCAAAATCAGCAAGTCTAGATACTAAAAGTAAGTTGTAGCCAAGAGATTCAACGAGCATAACATTCTGAATGGAGCTATCATGTGAGATGGCCACCTTACCGAGGCCAACCACCTTACCCTTTGAGTTGTCACCGAAAATGACATACTTTCGAGGACTATCATTTTTAGCAAGCTCACGAAACATGTCTTTATCTCCGGTAATGTGATCGGTACATCCACTATCAAGAACCCATTCCTTTCCTCCTGACATATATCCCCGAAGATTTTCCATAAGACCAAAATGTCTCATTGCATCGTCAAGATCGAAGTCACTATCATCATCCTCATCATAGTATCCATGTTCAACATCGTCATGTGGTGGATCAAGTCCTAGAGAGGGTAATTCGTTAGAGTGAGTTTGACAATGATCTTGCTTATGAATTCTTATAGCTTCGGAAATAATAGCACCAACAATTCCAACATCTCCTTTCACACGCATAAGGTTTGTAAGTTCAAATAGACGATCACCAAACATAGGATCACTAGTATTCATCTTACTCAAGGCAATAGACTTATGGAGAATTTCATCTAGATTTTTCAAGGAATAATTTGGAAAGCATTCCTCAAGAAATTTCCATATAGTGTAGGCACACTCAAGAGTAGGCAAGTTTCTAATTAAGTTTCTAGGCAAGCCTCTAGTGATAAGATTAACAGTTCTAAGATTCCTAGTCATGTCAATTGATTCATCAAGGGTAGGATGCATAGGATCAACATGAGGTACACAAGGGCTAGCAATGTACTTGTTCAAATGATATTGATTGAAAATTACAAGCATCTCATTTTTCCACTCATGAAAATACTCTCCATCAAGAATAGGCACTCTATGTCTAAGACTCCCCAAAGTAGACTCATCCATCTTCCTCCAATGGTGATTAAACCAAGGCAATGGAAACCTGGCTCTGATACCACTTGTAGGACCTTGAGAAGAGGTGTCTAGAGGGGGGGGGGGTGATTAGACACTAAGTATCAAAGTTGCAGTTTTTAACTTCTTTAGGTTTAAGTGGAGTTTAGGCACAAGTTTAACATTCACAATACATAACAAGCAAGCATGCAAAGAGTATATGAGCAGCGGAAAGTAAAGCATGCAACTTGCAAGAATGTAAAGGGAAGGGTTTTGGAGGATTCAAATGCAATTGGAGACACGGATGTTTTTGTCGTGGTTTCGATAGGTGGTGTTATCGTACATCCACGTTGATGGAGACTTCAACCCACGAAGGGTAACGGTTGCGTGAGTCCATGGAGGGCTCCACCCACGAAGGGTCCACGAAGAAGCAACCTTGTCTATCCCACCATGGCCGCCGCCCACAAAGGACTTGCCTCACTAGCGGTAGATCTTCATGAAGTAGGCGATCTCCTTGCCCTTACAAACTCCTTGGTTCAACTCCACAATCTTGTCGGAGGCTCCCAAGTGACACCTAGCCAATCTAGGAGACACCACTCTCCAAGAAGTAACAAATGATGTGTTGATGATGAACTCCTTGCTCTTGTGCTTCAAATGATAGTCTCCCCAACACTCAACTCTCTCTCATAGGATTTGGATCTGGTGGAAAGAAGATTTGAGTGGAAAGCAACTTGGGGAAGGCTAGAGATCAAGATTCATATGGTAGGAATGGAATATCTTGGCCTCAACACATGAGTAGGTGGTTCTTTCTCAGAACTGGTAAGTTGGAAATGTAGGTTTGTTCTGATGGCTCTCTCCATGAATGAAGAGGAGGTGGAGGGGTATATATAGCCTCCACACAAAATCTAACCGTTACACACAATTTACCAAACTCAGTGGGACCGAATCAACAAACTCGGTCGGACCGATTTAGTAAACCTAGTGACCGTTAGGGTTTTCGGTGGGACCGACATGCAACTCGGTAGGACCGATATGGTTAGGGTTAGGGCATAACGTAATCTCGGTGAGACCGATTACACAAACTCGGTGAGACCGATTTTGGTAATAAGCTAACCAGAGAGTTGGTCAGGCAAACTCGGTGGGACCGATTACTCAAACTCAGTGGGACCGATTTTGGTAATAAGTGAACCAGAGAGTTTGCATTGTAATCTCGGTAGTACCGATTGCTCAAACTTGGTGAGACCGATTTTGGTAATGGACATACACAGAGAGATTACAATCCCATCTCGGTGAGACCGAGATCCCTATCGGTGGGAGCGATTTGCCTAGGGTTTGTAGCAGTGGCTGTGACATCTGAACTCGGTGGCGCCGGATAGAAAGAATCGGTGGGGCCGAGTTTGACTTTAGGTTTAGGTCATATGTGTGGAAGTGGGAAAGTAGTTGAGGGTTTTGGAGCATATCACTAAGCACTGTGGAGCAAGAAACTCATTAAGCAACACCTCATCCCTTCTTGATAGTATTGGCTTTTCCTATAGACTCAATGTGATCTTGGATCACTAAAATATAAAATGAAGAGTCTTGAGCTTGAAGCTTGAGCCAATCCTTTGTCCTTAGCATCTTGAAGGAGTTCCCACATCCTTTAGTCCATGCCACTCCATTAATGAACTTATCTGAAACATACTAGATAAAAGTGTTAGTCCAACAAGAGATATGTTGACATTAATTACCAAAACCACCTAGGGAGCACTTGTGCTTTCAAAGGCCTTATTTGCAAATCTGGAGAGGGGCGTGAGTATCTTTCTACAAAATTGCCATAGTTTCCACTAGTAGAAAAAGGGCCATTTGTCCCGGTTCGTGAGGGCCATTTGTCCCGGTTCCCGAACCGGGACTAAAGGGTCATTACTAAAGCCCTATACCTTTAGTCCCGGTTCACCCAGGAACCGGGACATATGGGGCTCCACGTGGCCGCTGCCGCTTGCCCAGGCAGGGGGGCCTTTTGTCCCGGTTGGTGCCACCAACCGAGACCAAAAGCCTTCCATGCGTCAACAGTTCAGGGGTTGGGTTTTTGTTTTTTCTGAAGGGGGGGGGGGGGGGTTGGGGGGTTTTGGCGGGTTTGTAGTTAATTTAGGGGTTTCATACATTGTGTTTGCTAACTAATAGAGAGAAGTGTCCTCTCTTATCTCCATTCTTGGTCGACGCTACGTACTATACGTATAGAGAGGACTCGACACGCTAGCTAGCTAGTAAGCAAATGAAGGAAACTATTAAGTACAAAGATCATCATGAACATATACAGAGAGAAGTGATTGACCTCTCCTTCTCTGAGAGATTGGTCGAACAGCAAGTTTTCGTATATCTTACCGGCGGTACTGGCTACATATATATATATATATATATATATATATATATATATATATATATATATATATATACAATGTGTAAGATCTCTTACAATACCCTAACATATGAACTCAACTTCCACATGCATGGTATTCTCCGGCTTTATTGATGACGTGGTCAAGAAAGAATCCAGCCAATTCCTCTTGAATTGCTCGCATGCGATCTTGTGGTAGGAGTTCATTCCGCATCTTCCACATCTAATTTGATTAAGGGGGTCAATACATATATATGAATGAAACTCAACAGAAATGATGGTAATAAAATAAACTTGTGAATATTTTTGCTTACGCACTTCATATTGTCTTTTAGAGTAGCCCCACCTATTCTTGGCCGTCGCGTTGTAGATGAACTTGCAGATGTAGTATCCATAGTAATTATTTCCGGCTTCCTGCCACAAGCACTTTACGAGAAATAGAGGTTAATCAAACTGATAATGAAGCATTATAAATGGCATTGATGAAAGTAGCTAGAATCAACGGGAGATGCGCGGAACTAGCTAGCTAGTAGTACTTACTTTCGGGTATTTCCACCGCAGATCCCGCAGCAGTGCCGGAACTTGTGCGGTGAATACTTTCCAAACCCTGCGAGACAAAGAAAACAATTACTTGATGTCATGAAATGAACAAAGTTGCCGATATGGTGCGATAATGATTGATTCAACTTACTTCTCGAGCATTTTAGACATGTCCGCATAGTCCTCGGGATCTTTTCATCTCGAGTCTAAGACGTTTACTAGTCCCTGCTCAAGCTTAATCTCCAGGAGAATATAGTGGAACCTGCGCACGCATGCATAACTCATCAATTACATTAATTACTATAACCTCGAGTAATAATTAAGGGAAACCGAATATGCACAAGACAGTAACACTCACTTGAAGTTGTAAGTAAAGAGTATTGTATCTTTGTTTTGATTTATTACCAACGATCGTAGCAAGTTGTCCTCGGTTCCTTTGGCATGAAATGTAACCGTATATTCATCTATAAGATTTGTGTTAATGAACCCAATATCATACATTTCAGCTTTTCTGCATTCGACGATCTTCTATCTGCATAATATAGTGAGGATAATTATATATACATGCAATGAAAGAGCTGAGCTATATATAGAGACTTAATGACAGAAGTAGTACTTACAGACAGTAGCAAGTGACCGTTAATTTATCGAGGGCCTTTAGATTGAAAAACTGGAAGAACTCCTCAAATGGAACAGACAACTCCTCAATTCCAACGAGGTCGTGTTGATCCTCTTTAACATTTAGCGTCAAAGTATCGATTTTCTTCCCAGACTTTCTGCAGGTTTCCATGTACCAATCATGGAATCTTCGCATCATCGTTGTTAGAGTAGTTCCATCTTTGACGAGAGGCTTCCCGTACTCGTCTTTAAATTCATCCACCTCCCTTATATCAAAATGTACATCATCGTCGTGCATGCACTACTAGGAAAAGGCCTATAGATAATATGGACATTAATGGCGCACCATGTGTTGGTACGCCATTAGTGTCCAAATACTAATGGCGCACCACATCCACGGTGCGCCACTACTAACATTTTTTTTCAAAACTAGTAATGGCGCACCAGGGGATAGTGCGCTACTACTAACATTTTTTTTCAAAACTAGTAATGGCGCACCACACCCTCGGTGCGCCACTACTAACAATTTTTTTTATTTTTTTTCAAAACTAGTAATGGAGCACCAGGGTATAGTGCACCATTACTAGTTTTAACTAGTAATGGCGCACCACACCCTCGGTGCGCCACTACTAACAATTTTTTTATATTTTTTTCAAAACTAGTAATGGCGCACCGTGGGTGTGGTGCGCCATTAACTTTGCCCAAAAATTCCACCGAATGCACCCCCCTGTGGACCGCCTTTTCAGTTTTAAAAAAAAGAAAAGAAAATGATGGAAATGTTAGTAAAATGAAATAAAATAAGTTTCCCATGTGATATGTGGTCTAGTTGTTGGGAAAATTTACAAATATGAATTTGACTTTATTTGCAAAATCTCTCTGGAATTTGTAAAATGGGCATAACTTTTGCATACGAACTCGGATTTAAAAGTTTTTTATATGAAAAATCATCTACTCGAAAAGTTACATCCGAATTCAACCAGGGAACCCATTTGAAGATTTTTAAAATCCCCAAAAACCTGACAAAAAAAGATACAAGGCTTTTAAGATCTAGAGGGGAAAAATGACAAAAAATTCAAACTTAGTAGTGGCGTACCATTTGCTAGGTGCGCCACTAGTAACAGGAAAAAAAGTAGTTTCGATTTTTTGGAAAAAATGTTCAAAATATGATACATAATATGAACGGAAGTTTGAAATATTTTTTCAAAATTTCATCACACTCATGAACATGAACAAAGTCCTAGACATCAACAAGGTTTAATAGGATTGATATGCTAGATATATCAACGAGTGCCTGTTAAGTGAGCTGGTGCTGGGGTTGGATAAACTCTGAAGTTAAGCGTGCTTGGGCTGGAGTAGTGTGAGGATGGGTGACCTTTCAGGAAGTTTGACCATGGAGTGCGATTTGACTTGAGATTATTAAGCATATTGACTCGAGATTAAGCCATAGTGACCCGAGATTATGAAAAAAATTCTGATTTTTTTATTTTTTAAAAAAGTTTTCTAAAAAAATTTGAATTTTTTGTTAGTAATGGCGCACTTCTATGTGGTGCGCCATTACTAAGTCAGATAGTAATGGCGTACTTCTATGTGGTGCGCCATTACTAAGTCAGATAGTAATGGCGCACCGTTTGATATACTAATGGCGCACTCCCTGGTGTGCCACTATTGTCTCGTATAGTAATGGCGCACCAGGGGTGCGCCATTAGTATTAATTACTAGTGGCGTGATGCTAGTGGCGCACCTGTAGTGCGCCATTAATGGCCAAAATAGGTGCGCCACTAGCAAGCCTTTTCCTAGTAGTGATGTAATCTGCAGGATTGGTACCGGGCAAGATCCCCGGATGATTAGCGATGATTGGTTCACTTGTTCGCCGAGCTGGGGAATTTTTTCCCACTTCTTCGTTCTTGCAACCTTTTGTCACTGCAAGTACTTCCCGACCACTTCACTTCCTTATATGTATTTTCAGTAATGCGCACATAGTTGGTTTGCAGTGGCGACGGTGGTGGTCGCTGCAGGGCATCCAAAGTGCGCTTCGCTTTCACCGGATCTATCTTCTCCTCCGGAGATGGATGTCTCTTAGCTCTTTGCGTTTCAAAGTAGTTCTTCACCTGGGCTTGACAGATCTCCGCATTTTCCTGTTCGGTCATCTCGTATGGTAACTTCCCTGGAGTCTTGAGAGATGGACCGAATCTGTATTGCCTCCCGCCTCTGGCTGTACTGCTAGACGCCGGAGCAGGCCAGGCGGCTGCGGCTATCTTCTTTCATTGCTTACGAGGCAGAGGAGAAGGACTACGACGCGCCGGAGCAGCCGGAGCGGCGGCGGGTCTCTTTCGCCCTTGCTGACGAGGCGGAGAAGGAGAAGGCTGGCTGGTCGGGCGCGTCGACGCATGCGGAGAAGGAGGTGGAGTACCGCCACGCGCTGGAGTGCCCTGATCACTCGCCGGAGGAGCAGGCGGAGGAGGAGGTGGAGTGCCCTAACTAGCCGGAGGAGGAGGAGGAGGTGGAGGCATCCAGTTCGGAAGGTTGATGAGCTCCTTCTGCCATAGGCATGGAGTCTTCAGAGCAGAACCCAGCCGAGTCTCCCCTTCACCGGTAGGGTGGTCAAGCACAAGCTCCTCAAATCCCTCCATTATTTCGTCCACCATCACCCTAGCATATCCTTCTGGAATTGGACGACAGGGAAAAGTTGCGCCTGGTTCAGGAGGTCGAACAGAGCCGACAGCCGCCTTGGCTTTGTAGTTCTGCCATTGCGTCATAAGGTGGCAAGGTTGAGATTCCGTGATAGCATCCATGGGGTAGCTAGCAGGAGCCGTGAAGACAGGCTCTAGCTGAAGCAACTCAGGGAAATCCACACTGCTTCTCCATTGAGATGGCGGGGTAGCTTCGGGGGTAGCTTCGGCAGGTCGCTTTCTTCAAACTGCTTCTCGTTCCTCTAGCTTCCGTACCCTTGCATGCAGCTCCTGCGGTTTGCTCTGCTCCACTTTCCTCCTCCTCTCTTGGCATTTGTAACCGCCTGCGTCCGGAAACCCAGCCTTCCACGGAACGGAGCCTGGCATGCCTCGTGTCCGTCCAGGGTGCTCAGGATTCCCGAGGGCCATTGTGAGCTCGTCCTTCTCTCTGTCTGGAACGAACGTCCCTTCCTACACTGTGGCGATATAGTTGTGACGCCCGGATAATCAAGCTACAGTAACCTCTGTTAATGATGCCATGTCACCAATCTTACTGTTGCTAACCTCGCAATGATTCGAAACCTTTTCAAATTCAAATTCAAATTAATGTCCAGTGACAAAGTTTTCAAAATATTAAACTAAAATGTTCGGAGTGTGCAGTTAAATGCCTAGGTGATTATAGTGCAACAAACACCCTTTTTGAAAATGTCTAAATATATTAAAATGAAATAAAACAAAAAGTGAAATAAATAAAAGGAAAAGACAAATCTAACTAAAAATAAAAAGAGGCACCCCCCACTGGGCCATCTGTGGCCCAGCTGGCCAGCCCAACTGGGCAAAGGCCGAGCCGACTGGCCCAGCCGGCCGACCCCCCCTCCAAATCCCCACCACGGAGGAAACCCTAACCCACGACCCACCTCACTTCCCCCCTACCTGCGTCTCCCTCGCCCCCCTGATCTGGATCGGGGGAAGCGGCGCCCCAACCCCATAACTTCGGTGCCCCGCCCCTGTCGATGCCGCCGGCGCTCCTCGTCGCCGCATCATCCCACCTCCACCTTGCCCTCATCGCCGGATACGCCCCGACCACTTTCCCCGAGCCCGATCCCTTGCCGTCGCCGGATCGCCTCGTCGCCGCCGCCCGAGGAGACCTCGCCGGAGGCCACGACGTCGGACCTCCCCGCCGGCCTGCTTCCTCCTCCTCGCCGGCCTGCTTCCTCCCCCTCGCCGGCCTGCCTCCACTCCGTCTGCGCCGTCTCCGTCCTCCTCCTCACGCACGGCTGCCCGGACCCTACGAATCCCGGTGAGGCCAAGACCTCGTCCTCCATCCTCCCCTGCCTCTGCTCGAGGCCGACCGTGCGCACGCGCACCACCACGTCGGCCACATCGTCCCCCCTTGCCGTTCTTGGCCGTACTCCGCCACGAGGTGCAGCAGCTGCTGCTGTGCTGCGGCGGTGCGGCCACCGCCACTGTAGCCCCCGCGCTCGCCTGCTCGTGCGTGGCCTCTCCCGCTCGCGGAGCGCTCCCGCACCCCTGTCTCCGCCGTTCCTCTCGCGCGCCCCGGCTCCTCCTTCGTGTCCTCCCCGTGTGGCCGCGCGCCCCGCCGCGGCCTCGTCCCCTTGTCGCTCGCGCCGTTTCCTCCTACCCTGTTTGCCCACGACGGCGCGCCGGGCTGCGCTCGGTGCTCCCTGCCCCGGCGGCCTCGTCCCGCCCTGCGGGCGAGTGCTCGCTCGGGTGCGCCTGCACCCGCTAGCGACCCAACCCGGTATGGCCTCTCGGCCATTGACATGTGGGGCCCAGCCCTGAACGTTAAAAAAGAGTTTAAAAAAATAATAATAAATAAAATATTAATTAATTAATTAACTAAAATTAATTAACTTAATTAATTAGGTTAATTATGTTTAGTTAACCTAAATAACTAGTTAACCCAATTAACTACCGTTAATTATCTAACAGTCAATAACACGTGGGTCCCGCTGGACCCACAAGTCAGTTTTGACCCAGTCAACCACACTATTGACTACTAACGTCACACCTATGTCATGCGGATGTCATCACATACTATTCTGGATAATGTTGATTTAAATTAATTAAATGAATTCCAGAAAATGATCTAAAACTTTAAAAATTAATAGAAAATAAACCATAGGTCGGATGAAAATGTTTTCTACATGAAAGTTGCTCAGAACGACGAGACGATTCCGGATATGCAACCCGTTCGTCCGCCACACACCCTTAGCCTATCGAACACGCAACTTTCCCCCTCCGGTTCATCTGTCCGAAAACACGGAACACCGGGGATACTTTCCTGGATGTTTCCCCCCCTCATTGGTATCACCTCATACCGCGTTAGAACACGTCTAGCTCTGCTTGTTGTCCTGTTATGCACTTGCTTGCTATGTATTTACTATTTCTTCCCCCTCTTCTCTCCGGTAGACCCTGTGACGATGCTGAGGCCCCTGTGGTTGACTACGTCACCGACGACCACTCCTTGTCTGAGCAACCAGGCAAGCCCCCCCTTGATCACCAGATATCACCTATTCTCCTCTATACTGCTTGCATTAGAGTAGTGTAGCATGTTACTGCTTTCCGTTAATCCTGTTCTGATGCATAGCCTGACATTGTTGCTACATCTGTTGATACCTTACCTGCAATCCTAAATACTTAGTATAGCATGCTAGTTTATCATCATTGGCCCTACATTCTTGTCAGTCTGCCTTGCTATACTATTGGGCCGTGATCACTCGGGAGGTGATCACGGGTATATACTATACATACATACATACTATACAGATGGTGACTAAAGTCGGGTCAGCTCGATGAGTACCCGCAAGTGATTCTGATGAGGGGGCTGAAAGGACAGGTGGATCCATCCCGGTAGAGGTGGGCCTGGGTTCCCGACGGCCTCTGACTGTTACTTTGTGGCGGAGCGACAGGGCAGGTTGAGACCACCTAGGAGACAGGTGGGCCTGGCCCTGTTCGGCGTTCGTGGATACTTAACACGCTTAACATGATCTTGGTATTTGATCTGAGTCTGGCTACTGGCTTATTCGCACTAACCAACTACGCGGGAAAGATATGGGCACTCGACGTCGTGGTATCAGCCGAAGCCTTCGTGACGGCAGCGACTGAGCGGCGCGTGCCGGGTTGGACTGCGAATGCAACTTCCTTTGTAATGGAGGCTGCTAGGTCTGCTCACCGGCCGCATACGCAACGTGCAGGTGTGCTAAGGGCGATGGGCCCAGACCCCTGTGCGCTTAGGTTTAGATCGGCGTGCTGACCTCTCTGTTGTGCCTAGGTGGGGCTGCGACGTATCGATCTTTCGAGGCCGGGCATGACCCAGGAAAGTGTGTCTGGCCAAATGGGATCGAGCGTGTTGGGTTATGTGGTGCACCCCTGCAGGGAATTTAATCTATTCGAATAGCCGTGATCTTCGGTAACAGGACGACTTGGAGTTGTACCTTGACCTTATGACAACTAGAACCGGATACTTAATAAAACACACCCTTCCAAGTGCCAGATAGAACCCGGTGATCGCTTTTCCACAGGGCGACGAGGGGAGGATCGCCGGGTAGGATTATGCTATGCGATGCTACTTGGAGGACTTTAGTCTACTCTCTTCTACATGCTGCAAGACGGAGGCTGCCAGAAGCGTAGTCTTCGATAGGACTAGCTATCCCCCTCTTATTCTGGCATTCTGTAGTTCAGTCCACTCATATTGCCACCTTACACTTATACCCATGCATATGTAGTGTAGCTCCTTGCTTGCGAGTACTTTGGATGAGTACTCACGGTTGCTTTGCTCCCTCTTTTCCCCCGTTTTCCTCTTCTTCTCGGATGCCGCAACCAGACGTTGGAGCCCAGGAGCCAGACGCCACCGTCAACGACGACTACTACACTGGAGGAGCCTACTACTACGTGCAGCCCGCTGACGATGACCAGGAGTAGTTTAGGAGGATCCCAGGCAGGAGGCCTGCGCCTCTTTCGATCTGCATCCCAGTTTGTGCTAGCCTTCTTAAGGAAAACTTGTTTAACTTATGTCTGTACTCAGATATTGTTGCTTCCACTGACTCGTCTATGATCGAGCACTTGTATTCGAGCCCTCGAGGCCCCTGGCTTGTATTATGATGCTTGTATGACTTATTTATGTTTTTAGAGTTGTGTTGTGATATCTTCCCGTGAGTCCCTGATCTTGATCGTACACGTTTGCGTGCATGATTAGTGTACGATTGAATCGGGGGCGTCACAATAGTCCTGAAGCTTCGTGAGGGGTATTCGCAGTTGCTCCCTCGTCCAAACACACTTCCCTATTACAGGGTCCAAGGTTTCACCAACCCCGAAGAACCAAGTCTGGCAACGGTCTAGCCAGTTCAATGTCTCTGGTTCAACCCCTTTATCAAGCAGGTCGTTCTCAGCCTTGGCCCACAACGGCCGGGCTTTGAGGTAGCCACCTGACCCCGTGCGATGGTGATGCTCCTTCTTCGCAGCATTTATCTTGTTTGTCGCTGGCATCTTCTTACTCCTCTCCGATGTCTTGTTGTCCACAAATGCATCCCATTGATCTCTGAGCTTATCATACCGGCCGATGAATTCTGGTGTCTTTTCTTTGTCGACAAACTTTGCTTTCAACTCATTCTTCCACCTCCTGAATAGATCTGACATCTTCTTGAGAGCAAAGGACTTGATCAATGGCTCCATAACTGGATTCTCCGGATCCTCCTCTTCTGGTAGGGTGAAATTTACCTTCAGCGCTTTCCAAAGATCCTCTTTCTGTCTATCTTCGACAAAAGAAACTTGAAGCTCTTCCTTCTTAGGATGATTCCATAGCTCGATGCTGATCGGGATCATGTCCCTAACAAGAACCCCACTGAGGGAGTCCTGGACTAGGGGGTGTCCGGACAGCCGGACTATCATCGTCAGCCGGACTCCAAGACTATGAAGATACAAGATTGAAGACTTCGTCCCGTGTCCGGATGGGACTTTCCTTGGCGTGGAAGGCAAGCTTGGCGATACGGATATGTAGATCTCCTACCATTGTAACCGACTCTGTGTAACCCTAGCCCTCTCCGGTGTCTATATAAACCGGAGGGTTTTAGTCCGTAGGACGAACAACCATTACAACAATCATACCATAGGCTAGCTTCTAGGGTTTAGCCTCCTTGATCTCGTGGTAGATCCACTCTTGTAACACACATCATCAATATTAATCAAGCAGGACATAGGGTTTTACCTCCATCAAGAGGGCCCGAACCTGGGTAAAACATCGTGTCCCTCGTCTCCTATTACCATCCGCCTAGACGCACAGTTCGGGACCCCCTACCCGAGATCCGCCGGTTTTGACACCGACATTGGTGCTTTCATTGAGAGTTCCTCTGTGTCGTCACTGATAGGCTTGATTGCTTCTTCAATCAACAACCACGCCATCCAGGGTGAGACTTTTCTCCCCGAACAGATCTTCGTGTTCGGCGGCTTCGCACTGCGGGCGAATTCACTTGGCCATCTGGAGCAGATCGAAAGCTACGCCCCTGGCCATCAGGTCAGGTTTGGAAGCCTAAACTTCACGGCTGACATCCGCGGGGACTTGATCTTCGATGGAGTCGAGCCACAGCCGAGCGTGCCGCACTGTCACGATGGGCATGATCTAGCTCTGTCGTTGGACAGTACCCTGGAGGCCACACACAAGTCCGCTCTGACCCATAGTTCAGTGCCGACCGCACAGATCGAGGACAGGTGGCTGGACACCGCCTCGGGAGCTGCAACTTCCACGGCGATGGAGCCGAATACTGACCTTGTCCCTTATGAAGCTCGTGACTCCGAGGCGCCGGACTCCTTGCCGGACTCCAAACCTCCTGCGCCCCTGCCAATCGAATCCGATTGGGCGCCGATCATGGAGTTCACCGCCGCGGACATCTTTCAGCACTCACCCTTTGGCGACATCCTAAATTCGCTAAAACATCTCTCGTTATCAGGAGAACCCTGGCCGGGCTGCGGTCAGGATGGCTGGGATGCGGACGACGAAGAAATTCAAAGCCCACCCACCACCCACTTTGTAGCCACTGTCGATGATCTAATCGACATGCTAGACTATGACTCCGAAGACATCGACGGTATGGACGATGATGCCGGAGATGATCAAGAACCAGCGCCTACAGGACACTGGAAGACCACCTCGTCATACGACATATACATGGTGGACACCCCAAAGGATGGGGACAGCGAAGAAGCAGCCGAGGCGGAGTCTTTTAAGAAACAGCCCAAGCGCCGATGTCAGCGGCGCCGCTCTAAATCCCGCCACAGTAAGAATGGAGAGTCCGGCACCGGAGATAATAACACCCCAGAGAGTGCCGAAGACAACCCCCTCCAGCAAGATTCAGCACAGGAGGACGGAATAGCCAGCCCTCAGGAGAGAGCGGCAGACGAGGAGGACGAAAATTACATGCCTCCCTCCGAAGACGAGGCAAGCCTCAATGACGACGAATTCGTCGTGCCCGAGGATCCCGTCGAACAAGAGCGTTTTAAGCGCAGGCTAATGGCCACAGCGAACAGCCTAAAGAAAAAGCAGCAACAGCTTCAAGCTGATCAAGACCTGCTGGCCGACAGATGGACCGAGGTCCTCGCGGCCGAAGAGTATGAACTCGAACGTCCCTCCAAAAGCTACCCAAAATGCACGTTGCTCCCCCGACTAGAGGAGGAAGCGTACAAACCTTCATCACCAGCGCACAATACGGTAGACCGACCACCCCGTGGTCGCGACAGAGAGGCATCTAGGCCCTCCATCAGAACTGTACCCCGGCACCGCTCGAAAAGTACGAAGCCACGGGGGAATGCGCCAGACTTGTGGGATATATTGGAGGACAAGGCAAGACAATCCAGATCTATCTACGGATCACGTGGGCGCCCCACGACCCACGACGACTACCGTCGCGCCGGATACAGCAACTCCGGCCGGGCCGAACACAGCAGACAACGCTCTCTTGAGCTACGTCGTGATATTGCTCAATATAGAGGCGCCGCACACCCACTATGCTTCACAGACGAAGTAATGGATCATCAAATCCCTGAAGGGTTTAAACCCGTGAACATTGAATCTTATGATGGCACAACAGACCCTGCGGTTTGGATCGAAGATTATCTCCTTCACATCCATATGGCCCGCGGCGACGATCTCCACGCCATCAAGTACCTCCCGCTCAAGCTTAAAGGACCAGCTCAGCATTGGCTTAACAGCTTGCCAGCAGAGTCAATTGGGTGTTGGGAGGACCTGGAAGCCGCATTCCTCGACAACTTCCAAGGCACATATGTGCGACCACCAGACGCCGATGACCTAAGCCACATAATTCAGCAGCCAGATGAATCGGCCAGACAATTCTGCACACGGTTCTTAACAAAGAAAAATCAAATCGTCGACTGTCCGGATGCAGAGGCCCTCGCAGCCTTCAAACATAACATCCGCGACGAGTGGCTGGCCCGGCACCTAGGACAGGAAAAGCCGAAATCCATGGCAGCCCTCACATCACTCATGACCCGCTTCTGTGCGGGAGAGGACAGCTGGCTAGCTCGTAGCAACAACCTCAGCAAAAATGCTGGCAGTCCGGATACTAAGGACCACAATGGCAAGTCGCGTCGAAACAAAAATAAACGCCGCGTTAATGGCGATAACAATGAAGATACGGCAGTCAACGCCAAAATTCAGAGGCTCTAAACCCGGTCAGCGGAAGAAGCCATTCAAAAGAACCACTCCGGGTCCGTCCAATTTGGACCGAATAATCCACCGCTCTTGCCAGATACAGGGCACCCCCGAAAAGCCAGCTAACCACACCAACAGAGATTGTTGGGTATTCAAGCAGGCAGGCAAGTTAATTGCCGAAAACAATGACAAGGGGCTGCATAGCGTCGACGAGGAGGAGGCCCGGCCGCCGAACAATAGAGGACAGAAGGGTTTCCCCCCACAAGTGCGGACGGTAAATATGATATACGCAACCCACATACCCAAGAGGGAGCAGAAGCGTGCACTTCGGGACATATATGCGATGGAGCCAGTCGCCCCGAAGTTCAATCCATGGTCCTCTTGCCCGATCACTTTTGATTGAAGGGACCACCCCACCAGTATCCGCCATGGCGGATTCGCCGCATTGGTTTTAGACCCAATCGTCGATGGATTTCACCTCACTAGAGTCCTCATGGACGGCGGCAGCAGCCTGAACCTGCTTTATCAGGATACAGTGTGCAAGATGGGCATAGACCCCTCAAGGATTAAACCTACAAAGACGACCTTCAAAGGCGTCATACCAGGTGTCGAGGCCAATTGTATAGACTCGGTCACACTGGAAGTGGTCTTCGGATCCCCGGATAATTTCCGAAGCGAGGAGTTAATCTTCGACATAGTCCGGTTCCGCAGCGGCTATCACGCCCTGCTCGGACGAACCGCGTTTGCAAAGCTCAACGCAGTGCCACATTATGCATACCTCAAGCTCAAGATGCCAGGCCCTCGTGGAGTCATCACGGTCAACGGAAACACTGAACGCTCCCTCCGAACGAAGGAACACACAGCGGCTCTCGCGGCAGAAGTTCAGAACAGCCTCTTAAGGCAACTTTCGAGTCCGGCCGTTAAAAGACCGGATGGGATTAAACGCACCCGGAGTAACATACACCAAGACCACCTGGCGCGTTCTGAGCACGCGTAGCAATGCGGCCCCAACCCCAGCCCTTACATGATTGTAAGACAAGCTCCCCGCGTACATCATTACGCTCTGGAGATACCTTGGGCATAGGGGGAGGGACACGACCACGACAGGCCCAGAGTGCGGCTCAACCACACCAGGGGCTCCTAAGTGTGTCGATCTTTTTCTTTCCCTTTTTTTATTATTATTCTTATTTTATCCACAGGACTCCGTTACAAGAGGCCCTATCCGGCAGTAGATCTGCCGAACCCATGATGCAACAGCTAGGGAGGAACCAGGTCTACGACGAACACTCAGGTGGTCTCCATTACGAGCATTAAATCTGTTTATTACACCATTTCACAGCCTATCCCTGGAGGGGGACATGTCTAATAGTCCAAACCCTTGCTTACCGCACTATTTGTATCGTTCTGCACTCATAGCAGAACTCCTCGAATAAACAATGCATCATTTTTCGCTTATAATTGCATTCCCTTTATTTATATATCTATGTTCACTTATGACATCTTGCATCCGTACAATTCAGTATGGCAGAATACACCAGGGGCTTATGTTCCCCGCATTATGGTGTGAAGTCCGAACACTTTCACAAGTGCGGCACCCCGAACTTATAGCACTATATGCGTCGGCTCCGAATCATGTCTTGGGTCAATAGTTGGGTTTGCCCAGCTCCCATGTTTTGGTACCTTACGTTCCATTCCGTTGGCTAAGGTAGCACTGGGAGAACCACTGCGATTGCGCCCCAGTTGAGCTGGGTTAATGCCTCAGTGGAGAAAGCTAAAACTGACCGTCATGATAAGGCGAGAGCTGGTCGTTGTTCGAGAGGTGTTTTCGAGTCCTTAAAGACTTATGCCGCTTAGAGCGAGGAACCGGCTATGTCCGGCCAAGGCGTGGATAGCGCCCCGAATTCGGTCTTCCGAACACTAGGGGCTTCGCCGAAATTTAAAATTATAGAATTCTCTGGCTAAGTGAGAGTGTTCAAGCATTATAAGTCCGGTTGCCTTGTTCGTTGTGTTCAGCGCCTCCCTAGATGGACCCAAAGATGGGAACAAGAGCGCTCAAGTTTATCCCGAACACCCCAGCACTCGTGGCATGGGGGCTGAAGCCGACGACTTGCCATCTCTCAAATTTGATAAACGGCCACACAGAAGGTAATATTTTAAATAAAACAAGCGTTTCTTAGCGCATATGAACAAAGTTTTCAGCGCACAGGATAACACATTGCGAGTCTACTAAAAAATTACATCTCTGGGGCACTCATCCGCAATCTTGCGGGCACCCTTCAGGACAGTCTTATAGTACATTTCGGGCGTATGATACTCCTTGCCCGCCGGCGGCGCGTCCGTCAGAAGCCTCTCAGCATCCAGCCTGCCCCAGTGCACCTTTGCATGGGCAAGGGCCCGACGGGCACCTTCAATGCATGCGGAGCGCTTGATGACCTCCACCCAAGGGCACGCATCCACCAGCCGCCGCATGAGGCCAAAGTAGCTCCCAGGCATGGCCCATCCAGGCCACAACCGGACTATAAGGCCCTTCATGGCCTGCTCGGCTACCTTGTGGAGCTCGACCAGCTGCTTCAGCTGGTCGCTAGGGGGCACCGGATGTCCGGCCTCAGCATACTGAGACCAGAAGACCTTCTCCATTGAGCTCCCCTCCTCGGCCCGGTAGAATGCGGCGGCATCGGACACGCTGCGAGGCAGATCTGCAAACGCCCCTGGAGAGCTCCGAATTCGGGTAAGTAACAGGTAATTTACATTCACATGCTTGCTTTGCATGAAAAATGCCTTACCCGCCGCTATCTTCTTCATCGCCTCAATCTCCTGGAGGGACTTATGGGCCTCGGCCTTGGCGGCTTTGGCACTTTCAAGAGCCAAGGCAAGCACGGACTCTCGAGTCTTTGAGTCGCGCTCCAAACTCTCATGCTTTTCCGTGAGAGCCTGGAGCTCTTGCCGCACCTCCGCCACCCGTGCCTCCTGCTTCTCTCGCTCCGCCCGTTCTGTGGCCGCATTGCGTTCGGCCGCGGACACGGCCTCCTTATGGGTTGCCACCTTGTTCGTGTCCCCTGCAGTACCCATGTTATCCTTGTTATTTCTATTGCAACCAAAATCCTTTTTTGTAAGGTACAAATTTCAAAGTGGTGTTACTCACCTTCTTTGTCCTCGAGCTGCTTCTTGGCAAGGCCGAGCTCTCGCTCGGACCGCTCGAGGTCCTGCTTCAAAGCAGCGACCTCCGCAGTCAGTGCGGCAGAGGTCAGCAGCACAGCCTACAAACCCATATTGACATAATTTTTAGCACTCCTGCGTATATCTTTTTTAGATCCTCAGTCCGGTTTTTCTTTCCGAACACCGAACTGAGCATCAGGGGCTACTATCTATGCGGTATCACATTACATATTTTAAACTTGTTACCTCAAAGCCTGTTAGAAGGCTGCTGCAAGCTTCAGTCAGCCCGCTCTTGGCAAGCTGAACCTTCTGAATCACCGCACTCATAATAGTGCGGTGTTCTTCCTCGATGGAAGCGCCGTTGAGCACCTCCAACAAGTTGTCCGGCGCCTCCGGTTGGACGGAGGCCGCCGGTGTCACGGTCTTGCCCTTCTTGCGAAGGGGCCGCCTACCGGACTCCGGAACCACTGTGGGTTCCGGCATGGAGTCCGGCGCGAAGTCCGAGAGGTCACCTTGTGGCACCTCCGGAGCCTCCCCCTCCTGGCGGGTCCCCTCCTGGGATCCCACCTCGGCGTCCTCAGCATCGCGAGGTGTGGAGGCAGTCAGAATGGAATCTACATCCGACGGGGCCAAGGACCCGCTGGATGAAGCAGGAAGGTCCTCGTCGACCGGGCTACAGATAGTATGCGGCATTAGAAGGACACTACGTGGCACAAAAAAGAAAATACAAATCACTCAGGAATCCGGATACTTACGATCTTGCCAGGGGCTTGGCCCTTGAGGGCCACTCCTCGTCGCCGTCGTTGGCGTTGGCGGAGCTGTCCGGAGGAAGGGTCCTTCCCCTCTTTGACCCTCCGGCTTCCCCCGTTGGGGAAGCCTTCCTCTTCCTCTCTCCCCCTCTAGGGGAGAGCCTTCTTTCTCCTCCTCGCCTTCGGGGGAGGAGTCCGCCTTGGAGTCATCGAACACCTGAAAACGGGAACTCTTTCGAGTACCCGTGGCCTCCTTCTTGGCCTTCTTCTCCGGCACCACATGCGGTGCCGGAACCAGCAACCCCACTAGACGGGCGTCTACTGGGTTTTCTGGCATGGGAGCCGGACAGATAATCTGCTCGGCCTTCTTCATCCAGTCCTGTCAAAGGAAAGGGGAGATTAAATCCCGCGTAAGGTCGAACTATTAAAAACCAGTGTCCCGTAAAGGGGTAGAATCACTTACCTCGTCAGCTGGACGCTGCGAGTGAAATCCGCGATCTTCAGTGGCGGATGCGGGAGCTTCAGCGCCCTTGAAGAGCACCTTCCCGGCATCTTCGTACCTAGTGTCGAAGAGCCTGCTCAAGGTTTGGTGCTGTGCCAGATTGAACTCCCACAATTTAAATGCCCGTTCTTGGCACGGGAGAATCCGGCGGATGAGCATGACTTGGACCACGTTGACAAGCTTGAGCTTCTTGTTCACTAGCTTCTAGATACAGGCTTGGAGTCCGGTCAGCTCCTCCGAATCGCCCCAGGTCAGGCCACTCTCTTTCCAAGAGGTGAGCCGCGTGGGGATTCCAGATCTAAATTCGGGGGCCGCTACCCATTTGGGGTCACGTGGCTCGATGATGTAGAACCACCCCGATTGCCATCCCTTGATGGTTTCCACGAAGGCGCCCTCGAGCCAGACGACGTTGGGTATCTTACCCACCATGGCGCCTCTGCACTCTGCCTGATTCCCCTTTACTACCTTTGGCTTGACATTGAAGGTCTTGAGCCACAAGCCGAAGTGGGGCTGGATGCAGAGGAAGGCCTCGCACACGATGATAAATGCCGAGATGTTGAGGATGAAGTTTGGCGCCAGATCGTGGAAATCTAGGCCGTAGTAGAACATGAGCCCCCGGACAAAGGGGTGAAGTGGAAAGCCCAGTCCGCGGAGGAAATGGGGAAGGAAGACCACCCTCTCATGGGCCTGGGGGTGGGGATGAGCTGCCCCTTGTTGGGGAGACGGTGCGCGATGTCGCTGGACAGGTATCCGGCGTCGCGCAGCCTTTTGATGTGCCCCTCCGTGACGAAGGAGGCCATCCACTTGCCTCCCGCTCCGGACATGAGTGGAGAAGGTTGAGACGAGATGTGCGAACTTGGGCGCTGGAGCTCGAGTGCGCGAAGATGGATAAGCAAGGGAGGAAGAAGGCGTAGGTAAAAAGGTGGATCCTTATCCCCTTATATATGGGCGGACAAAGACTATGCGTCCCCACCGGCCTGGTAAAACTCGCTTATCCCCCAAGCGCCACCATCAATGGCGCGGTTGGGTTACCCACATCCGTATTGATGGGGATCCCGGAATAAGGGGAACACGATCTCTGCTTCGACAAGATGTGCCAAGGAAACCGCTGCGCTAAACGCGCTGAGGTGGTATAATAAAAACGATTCAAGTAAAGGCTTGGTAGTGGTGTGATGTCATACCACAAAATATGTCAGCAGATTGAACTTGTGTACATATTATTCTCTCTATGGTGGAATGTGGAATTTATTTTGCAGAGCCAGACACTATCCTGGTGTTCACAATCTTCTATGGATTATTTGGAGGAGGAACCTGCCTTGCAATGCCGAACAATATGCGCGCCGGACTCATCGTCATTGAAGCCTGGTTCAGGGGCTACTGAGGGAGTCCTGGACTAGGGGGTGTCCGGACAGCCGGACTATCATCGTCAGCCGGACTCCAAGACTATGAAGATACAAGATTGAAGACTTCGTCCCATGTCCGGATGGGACTTTCCTTAGCGTGGAAGGCAAGCTTGGCGATACAGATATGTAGATCTCCTACCATTGTAACTGACTCTGTGTAACCCTAGCCCTCTCCGGTGTCTATATAAACCGGAGGGTTTTAGTCCGTAGGACGAACAACCATTACAACAATCATACCATAGGCTAGCTTCTAGGGTTTAGCCTCCTTGATCTCGTGGTAGATCCACTCTTGTAACACACATCATCAATATTAATCAAGCAGGACGTAGGGTTTTACCTCCATCAAGAGGGCCCGAACCTGGGTAAAACATCGTGTCCCTCGTCTCCTGTTACCATCCGCCTAGACGCACAGTTCGGGACCCCCTACCCGAGATCCGCCGGTTTTGACACCGACACCCGCACTGAGCAGTAAATGTGTCCTTGGTCCGGAGGGGTTCAATCGGTTGGCTATCGCGTGCGATTGCTGTGATCGTGAACCTTCATCCGAGCGCAACTTTTTCTTAGGGCCTCGTCTCTTACCGAAGTTGTGCTCGATCCGGAGTGCTAGAAGAAAAGAAGAAAGACTAGAGTTAATATGTGTAGATACCAAAACAATGAATGCATAAATTAGCTAGTCAGCACAGTCTTAATTAATATATATAACTGGCCGGATTCTGTTTGGCCACCGAAGCCATCATCATGGTCTCCTTCTTGCACCGGCATTCGGTCACCGGAGCCATCATAATCATGTCCTTCCTCCTCCGTTGTTCGATAACCGTAGCCTGCTTCACCCTCTCCTTCCATACCATCGGTTTCGTTGAGATACGACATGACATCACCTCCGGCTGCGATTATGTCCCCCAACACCCGTTCTACTTCTTCGTCTCGGCCGCGCTCCATAGTTTCTGCAAATATTATAACATGGCAATTATTATACAAACATGACAGATGGATATATTAGTGCCAAACGTAGACCTAGCTATAGCTAATCACAACAAGGAATTATATTAATTAATGGCCTCGACGCTTCTCTAGGGTTTGGGGTGGCCTCGGCAACGCTTAAAGGGTTCGGGGTGTCCTCGATGACAACGCTCTTTTAACTTGGTAAATTTCGGTGGCCTCGGCAGCGCTTTAGGGTCTAGTGTCAAAGGATTCAACAAAACCATGTCTTCATCATGAGGCAAAAGTAACAGGAGCATGATGGTATGAAGCTCTCCAAAGTTATTCTGGAACGGAATCCCAGAAAGGATAATTCGCTTTTTGGTACAAAGTACAGCAAGATCCTTCCGAATATCGCTATTTGGAAGGCCTTTGCTGAAATTTGTACCAAAAGGCGAATTATCCTATCCAGGACTCTGTTCTAGAATAATTTTGAAGAACTTCGTACCATCATGACCCGGTTACTTCCGGCTAATGATGAAGCCATGGATTTCTTCAATACTTTGACACTAGGCAACCTGTCGACCCCTCGGCGATCCTCGACCCCTCGACGACCCTCGACCCTTGAACCCTCTGCCCCTCGACAACCCTCGAACCCTCGAACCATCGATCGTAGAACCCTCGAACCCTCGACCCTAGAACCCTTGACCCTCGAACCCTTGACCCCTCGACGACCCTCGACCCTCGAACCCTCGGCTCCTCGACGACCCTCGACCCTCGAACCCTAGAACCCTCGAACCCTCGAACCCTCGAACCTTGAACCCTCGACCCCTCGATGACCCTCGACCCTCGAACCCTCGGCCCCTCGACGACCCTCGAACCCTAGAACCCTCGAACCCTCGACCCTAGAACCCTAGAACCCTCGAGCCCTTGACCCTCGACCGGCCTCGACGACCCTCGACCCCTCTGTGACCCTCGCGACCCTCTAGCCTAGTTCCCGACCCTCGCCCCCTCGGTGATCATCGACACCCTCGTTCCCGATAAAAACAAGAAGAAGAAGAAGAAGAAGAAGAAGAAGAAGAAGAAGAAGAAGAAGAAGAAGAAGAAGAAGAAGAAGAAGAAGAAAAGAGGAGAAGAAGAAAAAAAAGAGAAGAAGAAGAAGAAGAAGAAGAAGAAATAGAAGAAAAAAAGAGGAGAAGAAGAAGGAATGGAGGAGAAGAAGAAATTTTTTCTATTTTTTCTTCTTCTCCTCCATTCATTCTTCTTATCCTTTTTTTCTTCTACTTCTTCTTCTTATTTTTTTCTCCTCTTCTTCTCCTTCTTCTTCTCCTTCTTCCTTCTTCCTCTTTTATTCCTTTTCCTTATTTTCCTTCTTACTCGACGACCCTAACCATAAACAGTACAACTTCCTCGATGTCCCCGCCTCTCTCATGAACAAAAGAATCTATGAATAAAAAAAGCATCGTATTCTATGAACAAAAAAACATCATATTCCATCCACATCCATGCATACATCATATATATGATCATCTATGAACAAAAAAAATTCATATGATCATCTATGAAAAAACATCATATATATATATGCAGAAAAAAACATTACATCAACATATATGCAAAAAAACATCATACATATATCCATACATCAACATATATACATGAACATATATGAAAAAAGCATCACATCTACAGCGGCGGCGGCGGCAGGGGGGCAGGGCAGGGGCGCGGGGGCTCACTGTGGGCGGCGTCGGCGACGGCGAGGTCGGGGCCGGCCTGAGGCAGAGGCGGCGCGTGCGGGGCAGGGCAGGGGCCGGCGCAAGGAGGCGATGGTAAGGTCAGGGAGGCGGAGGCGACGGCGAGGTCGGGGAGGCGTTGGACGATGACGAGGTCGCGGAGGCAGGGAGACGACGGCGAGGGCGCGGCGACGACGATGATGAGGCAGGGCGATGGCGTCGGGGCAGATGTGGCCCGGTGACGACGGCAGGGGCAGACGGCGGCAACGACGGGCGCGGGTGACGGCGATGGCGACGAGGGGCGTTGGCGACAGCGACGGCGTCGGGGCAGCCTGGCTGCATCATGGAGGTCGGGGCCGTCGGGGGGAATGCGATGAAAACTGAAATTTTTGACAAGTCTTGCTTATATACCCAGAGCATTGGTCCCGATTCGTGGCACCAACCGGGACCAATGCCCCCCTTTAGTCCCGGTTGGTGCCACCAATCGGGACCAAAGGTCTCTTTTCGATAGCCCAAAGGGCGGGGAGCAGAGGCCTTTGGTCCCGGTTGGTGGCACCAACCGGGACTAAAGGGGTGCATTGGTATCGGTTCGTGGCACCAACCGGGACTAATGCCCCCCTTTAGTCCCGGTTGAAGCCACCAACCGGGACCAAAGGCCCTGTGCTGCCCGTGTCGCGGCCAAAGTTTAGTCCCACCTCGCTAGTTGAGAGAGCTCGAGAGTGGTTTATAAGCACTGCTGCACCAACCCTCTCGAGCTCCTCTCAACTGCAGGCTTTCGGGCATAACCTATTAGTGTGTGCCTGTGGGCCTACTGGGCCTGCTACGGGCCTGAATCCTGGCCCATGATTGGGTTTCTAGTCGTATTCAGGTCGTGGTGGCCCAGTAGCTGGCACTTTTTTTGCTTCATTTATTTTATTTTGTTTCTACTTACTGTTGCTATTTTTATTTATTTTACTTTATTTTACTTTATTTTGTTTCTACTTATTTATTAAAGTTTATTTTGTTTCTACTTATTTTTTTCTTTTTTTCCTTTTTATTTATTTTATGAAAATTCTTTTTTTGCTTTATTTATTTTATCTTGTTTCTACTTACTGTTGCTATTTTTATTTATTTTATTAAAGTTTACTTATTTTACTTTATTAAAGTTTTTCTGTTTCTACTTATTTATTAAAGTTTATTTTGTTTCTACTTATTTATTTTCTTTTAATTTTTGCTTCTTTGATTTATTTTATGAAAATTCTTTTTTTGCTTTATTTATTTTATTTTGTTTCTGCTTACTGTTGCTATTTTTATTTATTTTATTAAAGTTTATTTATTTTACTTTATTAAAGTTTATTTTGTTTCTACGTATTTATTAAAGTTTATTTTGTTTCTACTTATTTATTTTATTTTGTTCCTACTTATTTAGGCATCTCATTGGCCCCGGTTCTTGGCATGAACCGGGACTAAAGGGCAGCCTGTGGTCCCGATTGAAGGCACCAACCGGAACCAATGGTGGTGGGCCAGGAGCGAGGCCCATTGGTCCCAGTTCGTCCCACCAACCGGGACCAAAGATGCCAAACGAACCGGGACCAATGCCCCCATGAGGCCCGGCAGGCCCCCTGCCCTCACGAACCGGGACCAATGGGCCCATGGGTCCTGGTTCCTGACTGAACCGGGACTAATGGGCTTATCTGGCCCGAATGTAAGCCCTGTTTTCTACTAGTGTTCCTTCCTATCCGTCGGATATAAATCGGACGGCCTATATTGTAGGATCGCATGCACACCATCATCGCCAACTCTGTTTTTAAAAATAACTAGCAAGATGCTCGTGCATTGCACGGAACATCAATATGCATTTTTTTACAAAACACCTGTTGTGATTGACCCATGCATGAGTAATCCCATGTGTAAAAACTAATGATACTCGAGAATTTTATCGTAAAACTAGTATCTCGACAATTTCATCGAAAAAATGAAAGATGAGAGATAAGGTGAGGAGGAGTGGAGCGTGGTGGTGACTGGTGCTCGGAGTGGGCGGAGCCATGGGGATGGACGGCGCCGGCAGGCGGCAGCAGCCACCATGCTAGATTGTTCCAGAGACTTCCTTTTTTAATTGCTCAACAATGAGGTTGTGGGAGATAAGGACGATGAACGAGGAAAGGCCTTGTTTGTAAATGTGGAGAGAGGTGCGGGTATCTTTTGTAAAATTGTCATAATTTGGTTTCTATCCGTCAGATATAGATCGGATGGTCTATATTACAAGATGGCAGGCACACCATCATCACCAACTTGTTTTCTATAAGAATAGAGAAAAAAAGAGTAGAGAGTAGAGAAGTAGAGATAAATATTAAATATAAAATAAATATAACAGTAGAGAAGAGAGTAGAGATAGCAGGGACGTCGGGAAAGGATCGCGCTCGTGTGGGAAAAAGCGGCCGGGCGCGCCCTAGTTTTGGCGCGCGGCGTCCGGTGCGCTTTATAAAATCCAACGCCCTCACACCGCTCTGTGCCTTGCCACCACTCTCTCCCCGCTCCGTGCCTTGCCACCGCTCTCTCCTGCTCTTTCTCGCCTCGCCGCCACCGCGCCACCATGCCGCTGCATCACCGAGAAACTTGGGGATACCACAGCGTCAGCGTGCGCCCCTCCGGCGGCTTCTCTACCGAGATCCGGCTCCTTAGGATGTGCCTCGGCCTTGACAATTTCGACACCACCAACGAGGCTGCCCGCACGTACGATGCTGCGGCATGGCGCCTCTGGTGGCCTCATAGAACATTGAACTTCCCCAACGTGCCGATGCGGGAGCGGGCGCAGGAGCTCGCGCCTCTACTGCGACTTATCACCGACGAGGATCGTCGCGACAACTAGAGGCGGGAGCACCGTCTCGGCATCACCGAGATGGACGAGGAAGCCATGGCGCTGTGACGCCTACGCTTTCCGCAGGACATCATCAACGAGCGCGAGTTCTACATGCAAAGGAGGGCGGAGAGGGAGAAGAGGAGGGCGGAGCGAGCCGCCTATTGCGAGGACAAGTGTACGTGAAAAGCGGACACTCAATTCAACATGAGGCTAGGAGCAGGGTCGCCCTGGGAATCCGACGATGATCGGTATCTTCATGCCTACATTGAGACGTCGGAGCAGGACATCACCGAGGAGGAGTCGGACAACAAGGAGTAGTTGAACTATCTATTTTTTATCTATCTATGCTATATCTATGCTGAGAACTATCCTCTAGTCTCTAGTCTCTACTCTCTATATCTACTCTCTATCTCTACTTCTCGATCTTAGCACTGTAAACACTTTTTTTAAGAGCCGTGCATTGCACTTCTGTTGGAGATGCTCTAACATGGCAGACGAGTGCTTTAATGTTGCCCATAAGATGCGTGAGTATTACTAGTAGTATATTTTTCTTGCCATGTTGAGATTTTAAAACCACGAGTGCGAACATGCAGAGGAGCAATGAAGACCAAACACGGGATATTGGGGACATCTCAAGGAGTGTGGCAAGTTAAAGAGGAGCTGCACTGAACCTGTAAAACAAGCTTTGGTAAGTAACACCCTTTCAATTACTTTCGTTTAGCCTCATGTTCTTCGATGTGTATATGTTGTAGTTTCTGTTTCTCTTAGCCTCATGTTCTTTGATGTGTAATAAGAAGAGTCTTAATCGTCCTAATGCTTTAGTTTTTACCTTGATGTAGGAAGTGGGTGTTCTCACCTTGTAGTCTGTTTTTATATTTTTCCTTTTGAATTCACTTCTGCGAGTCCTGTTTATCTGGCTTCTATTAAATGGATTTGGGTTGCTCTGAGTATTGATCTAAAAAAGAAGTAACTTCATGTCAGAATGCAGTTCCTACGAGTAGGGAAGTATGGTCAACCTTGAGATCATGTTTCCAAAATGAGGCTGGATTACACACAAGGTGCCAGTTCCCTAATTATGCTCGATTAGACACAAGGTGCAAGTTCCCAGATGATGCTAGATTACACACAAGCCAGGTGGAGTCATCAGCTGTTCATGTCCTCGTGGATCTAGTAAAGGCTGAAAGAAAGCGTGCATTAGCCCTTGAGAATGTAGCTGAGTTCCTGAATAAGAGAAAAGAGCAATCAGATGCTCTCTTCACCCAAGCCAAAGAAGAGATGGAAGAAGGTAGCAATAAGCTAGCAGAGGCAGAGCAGGCTAGGCGTCTCCTGCTATCTAAAACTGTTGTCAATATAAAATTTCCTTCATAATAGCTAGGTTCAAATGTTTATCCAATCAGCATGCCTGTTGTGATGTCCGTGCATCTACTGATGTGGTAAAAAATAATTTTTTCAGGCCATGTAATAACATAAATTACTTTCCAAACAATAACAGACGAAGCATTGGACATGGTATAGTTCACGTGCAAGCCCGACATTCCGAGTTCAAATTCCACATCAAACTCATGTTCACAGATATCTGCACATTCATAGATAATGTCCACAACCATGATTCACTTGAAAGCCAAAAAAATGTGAGGAGAGTTATAAATAAAGAAAAACCTCTTGTTCCTACTACCACGGCGAGCACAACAAGTCAAGACCATGTGTAATTAATTATATTTTCGTCATTTTTTGTGTTCTAAAATGATGGCTGGCTCGCGGAAGGACGTGTTACCGGCACACGCGCGGATTCAATGGAGGCAGGCGGGGCAGTCTGAAGCCAATTGCATGCGGCGAGGAGGCGTGTTCAGCCGGGCCTGCAGCAAGTGGGGCCCTCTTGGCCAGCGCGCCAGTTCAATGCCTGCGCTATGAGAGGTCGCGTCCGTGTCAGAGCAATCACTCCCTCCAGTCCTTTTTTGTTTGGGTATAACAAAATTTCGTTTTCCATTCACATTTTACAACTAAAATTCGTGGACAAACTTTGACCCAAACTACGATGGGGACTAGTAAACTAGGACGGAGGTAGTAGTGTTTTTTTATCAAAGAAGGGTTTCCCCCTTCTGATTTTCATTACTGAAAACCAACATCTAAACCATAGTATTTGCCCTAGAACTACCAGGTTCAACATCTCGCAACATAAACCCATACAACCATATGCCAAGGAGGTAGTAGTTATGAATTCCATTTTTGCTCCATACCAATCGTTCTAAAAACTACTTAGTACTTATAACGCGCCAGTGAAAATCGGAACTCTTGCCCCGCTAAAAAAATGATATTTTAAACGTGGCTACTCGATCTGTGGTAACTGGCGAGCCACCGCCTCCAGGTCGTTCACCTGTGGTCCCGACCATCAACTCCTATGGATCAGATTATCACGCAAGCTGACTATTCCTACAAAGGTGCGCTCCACCACGTAGCCGGTACCCGCGCATGCAGCAATCGTGCATCTAGGGTTTTAGGGTTTATTTTTTAACCGTGCCTTTATGTAACTCTCATGTGTGCGAGACAACGAGAGACCGACTTCGTGCGTGCGCCTCTTCTCTTCGTATATGTACTCCACCGTTTGTCCGGTGTCCAAAAAATTATATAGTGGTAATAACTACTATCAATGTGCCAATGCGTTGCCACACGATCAAAATTGATTAATACATATTCACCGATTTGATAGAAAATAGAGTCTAGTTTTGAAATGCGTATATCACTAAAAATATGTTACGTTTCACTCAAAATATATTCCTTTGGCGGTTTTGATGAGATATGGGAGGAATGTTGTTGGTTTCAAGATTCGAGAAGTGGTATATGTCTAATCTCTACTCTTACTAGCAAGATGCCCGTGCGTTGCACGGAACATCAAGATCTTGTGGGAGAAAAGGATGAACCAGGGAAGGCCTTATCTGCAAATGTGGAGATGAGTGTGGGTAAATTGCCATAGTTTCCTTCCTATCTGTTAGGCATAGATCGGACGGCCTATACTGTAGGATGGCAGGCACACCATCATCACCGACTATGCTTTTTATAAGAGTAGAGATAAAAAACATAGTTGGTGATGATGGTGTGCTGCCATCCTGCAATATCGGCCGTCCGATTTATATCTGACGGATAGGAAGGAAACTATGGCAATTTTGCAAAAAGATACCCACACCCTCTCCACATTTGCAAATAAGGCCTTCCCTCGTTCATCCTTTTCTCCCACAAGATAAACTACTCGTACAAATGCATCTTGATGTTCCGTGCAACGCATGGGCATCTTGCTAGTTGTTGCAAAAAGCCCATGTGTGTGTGAGAGAGAGAGGGAGAGAGGACGAGGATGGAGTGCATGTGTGACAAAGACACAAAGAGTGTGTGCACGAGAGGTATCAGCTTAAAATGAGGCGATAGTGTGTGTGTGTGTGCACGATCGAGAGGGCGTGTCTCAAGAAGGGAAGAAAAAACTACATAGATACAAGGAGCGCGACAGAGACATGTATGCGATAGTGGAAGCACGAATGTGTGGGTGTATAAACCTATCTAGAGGCTAGTCGATAAATGTTTGTGAGAGAAATACGAGTCGGGGGTGTGAAAGCGAGAGTTTTGTGTGGGTGTGTGTGAGAGAGAGACGGTAGTCGGGAAGGGGAGTGGAAGCAGGAGTTGTGTGTGTGTGTGTGTGTGAGAGAGAGAGAGGGGAGAGTTTGTCTGATCGGTAAACAAATGAATAATGTTAGTTTTATAACTAGGATCGAGACGGAAAGGAGACCGCAATAAATGTTGTGTCTGCAGGAGAGAGTAATTTTAGTGGTATGAGTCATATCTAGAGACATATAGGGTGTGTGAGAGAACCCCATAGAGAGAAAGGCAAAGTGAAAGATGAGTGAGACTGTGTGTGTGGCGGTGAAAAAGAAAGCTTAGGTACCTAGTGATACCAGAGAACGGTAGAGACGTGAGAGATAATGAAAACCGTGTAATGTATAATGATAGGGAGAGTGTGACACTTCTCAAGGGAGACGTCGAGATACCATGTTTGTGAAGATAGGAGAAACATGAAGTGAGCGTGCGGGTGAGCTGGGGAAAAGAGAGTGATAGCTACATGAAGGAGCATGCATGCGAGAGAGATGGGCGTGAAAGGAGTCAACATAAAAGGGATTCAAATATTTGAATTCGAGATGATGATACATGTAATTCATACTCGAACCAAAATTGATCTATCAAACATGCATACTCATATGAATTCACGCGCATCTATGTTATTTAATATGTAGATATTACTGATCCATACATTTTAATAGAACATAATTTGGTTTTAATTTTTTGAATTCAACCTTATGATTTTGAGATCATTGTATTTGTAAATCACATTATACATATAAAGGAGCATAATTCTTTGTTTGTGCTTTTGAAAGTATATATAAAAATGATGTATATAGAATTTTATTCCAATCGAAAATGGATCCTGCCCGAACAAAAATAGAATACAAAGTGGATTCGAATTGAGTTGGCACGGTAAACATGCACTCTTACTCTGCAAAAATTTGAAAAAAGCGGGGAAAGTCACAGTAACCACCCAAAACCAAAATCTGCGAGATGGAAATTACTACCTATCCCTGCCACCCAAAACCAAAACGTGGCATAACCCCTCTCACCCGGATTCATACATGGTGGGCGCCAAAACACAGTCTCTCCTCGGCCGAAATCGACTCCCTCCCCGACTCATACACGGTGGGCGCCAAAAACAAACTCTCGTCGGTAAATATTCGGTGTATGCGAGATTACTGTCCTATCCCCAACTGACTAATATTGCTGTGATGTAGGAAACTTTAGACGGGGGCTAAGTTTGTAAATTTCCTCGCATTTGAGGCAAGCGCGCCCTGAAGACATGGCTCCCCCTTCCTCTCTCCCTCCATTTCCCCATTCGTACTCCGTGGGCGCCAAAACACCCTCTCCACCCCAGCCTCCTCCATCCGCCACCCCATCCACCGCCGTCCTCCTCCACCATGCCGGAGCTGATACCCTGACGCTGTCGGCCATTACAAGAGATCGACCTCTCTCATCCACGGTTTCAGACAGGGATCCTTGCATCCCGTCCTCTCGCTTCATCCCCTCCGTCGTCCACCTTGCTGGCGCCGCTCCTATGACCACCTCGTCCACCGCGCCCAGCCGCCACCATCTACCCTCCTAGACCTGCTTCGACGCTGCTGATGACCCGCAAGTATACGGGATAGTTGTAGCCTCTTTCGATAAGTAAGAGTGTCAAACCCAACGAGGAGATAAAGGTAGGACAAATACTCTCTCAAGTCCTATCGGCCACTGATACGACTCTACGCACGCTTGAAGTTCGCTTTACCTAGAACAAGTATGAAACTAGAAGTACTTTGTAGGTGTGATAGGATAGGTTTGCAAGATAATAAAGAACGCGTAAATAAAAAGTAGGGGATGTTTAGATAAAGAAGCAATAAAGAAAATATAGCAAGTATGGAAAAGTGGTGGTAGGAGTTGTGAAATTGTCCCTAGGCAATTGACTATGTTACTAGACCGGTAATCACTATTGCAATTCTATTAGAGGGAGAGGCATAAGCTAACATACTTTCTCTACTTGGATCATATGCACTTAGGATTGGAACTCTAGCAAGCATCCGCAACTACTAAAGATTCATTAAGGTAAAACCCAACCATAGCATTAAAGTATCAAGTGCCCTTTATCCCATACGCAAACAACCTACTTACTCGGGTCTGTGCTTCTATCACTCACGCCACCCACCATAAGCAAATCATAAACATATTGCAAACCCTACAACGGGAATCCCTCACGCTTGCACGACATAGAGGGCACAATGGGACATCATCAATAATAAAACATGCAACTCAAACCAATCATAGCAATTCATCAATCACCGATAGGACAACGAAAATCTACTCAGACATCATAGGATGGCAACACATCATTGGATAATAATATGAAGCATAAAGCACCATTTTCAAGTAGAGGGTACAACGGGTTGCGAGAGAGTGGACCGCCGAATATAGATGGGGGAAGGGGATGGAGACGTTGATGAAGATGATGGAGGTGTTGGTGAAGATCGCGGTGATGATGATGGCCTTTGGCAGTGCTCTGGCACCACCGGAAGCAAGGGGGAGAGAGGCCCCATACTTCTTCTTCTTTCTTGACCTCCTCCCTAGAAGGGAGAAGGGTTTCCCCTCTGGTCCTTGGATCCCATGGCGTGGGAGGGGCGAGATCCCCTCTGAGATTGGATTTATCTCTCTGTCTCTCTCTGTTTCTGTGTTCCCTGATCCTTCCCCTTCACCATTTCTTTTACAATCGGAGATCCGTAACTCCGATTGGGGTGAATCTTTCGCCCAAATTTTTCTCATAAAATTAGCTTTCTTGTGGAAAAAGAAGAGCGTCAACCGCCTTACGAGTGGCCCACGAGAGTGCCAGGCATGCCCAGGGGGGAGGGCGCGCCCCCTGTCTCGTGGCCACCTCGGGCACCGTTTCGCGTTGATTCTTCCTCCGGAAAATTCCAAATATTCCAAAATAATTCTCCGCCCGTTTTTATCCCGTTTGGATTCCGTTTGATATTGTGTTTCTGTGAAACATAAAACATGCAACAAACAGGAACTGAGCACTGGATCAATATGTTAGTCCCAAAAATATTATAAAGAGTTGCCAAAAGTATATGGAAGTTGAAGAATATTGGCATGGAACAATCAAAAATTATAGATACGACGGAGACGTATCAGCATCCCCAAGCTTAATTCCTGCTCGTCCCCGAGGAGGTAAATGATAAAAAAGATAATTTTTGATGTGGAATGCTACCTAGCATTATCTTGATCATATGTATAATCATGGCATGAATATTGAGACACGAGTGATTCAAAGCAATAGTCTATCATTAGACATAGAAAATGATAATACTTTGAGCGTACCAATAAAGCAATCATGTCTTTTCAAAACAACAAGGCCAAAGCAAGATTATCCCTACAAAATCATATAGTTTGACCATGCTTCATTTTCGTCACACAAAAATGCTCCCATCATGCACAACCCCGATGACAAGCCGAGCAATTGGTTCATACTTTTTAACGTGCTTCAAATTTTGCAATACATGAGCGCAAGCCATGGATATAGCACTATAGGTGGAATAGAATATAATGATGGAGGTTATGTGGAGAAGACAAAAAAGTAGAAAGTCTCACATCAACGCGGCTAATCAACGGGCTATGGAGATGCCCATCAATTGATGTCAATGCGAGGAGTAGGGATTGCCATGCAACGGATGCACTAAGAGCTATAAGTGTATGAAAGCTCAATCTGAAAACTAAGTGGGTGTGCATCCAACTTGCTTGCTCATGAAGACCTAGGGCATTTGAGGAAGCCCATCGTTGGAATATACAAGCCAAGTTCTATAATGAAAAATTCCCACTAGTATATGAAAGTGACAACATAGGAGACTCTCTATATGAAGAACATGGTGGTACTCTGAAGCACAAGTGTGGAAAAAGGATAGTAACATTGCCCCTTTTCCTTTTTTTCTTTTTCTTTCTTTCTTTTTCTTTTTGGGTGGGCTTCTTTGGCCCCCTTTTTTATTTAGGCTTCTTTGGCCTTTCCTTTTTTCTCTTTTTTTTCCTTTTTTTTCATGGGGCAATGCTCTATAAGGATGATCATCACACTTTTATTTACTTACAACTTGATATTACAACTCGATACTAGAACAAAGATATGACTCTATATGAATGCTTTCGGCGGTGTACCGGGATGTGCAATGATCTAGCATAGCAATGACATCAAAAAAATGGACAAGCCATGAAAACATCATGCTAGCTATCTTACGAACATGCAAGGCAATATGACAATAAATGCTCAAGTCATGTATATGATGATGATGGAAGTTGCATGGCAATATATCTCAGAATAGCTATGGAAATGCCATAATAGGTAGGTATGGTGGCTGTTTTGAGGAAGATATAACGAGACATATGTGTGATAGAGCGTATCATATCACGGGGTTTGGATGCACCGGCGAAGTTTGCACCAACTCTTGAGGTGAGAAAGGGCAATGCACAGTACCGAAGAGGCTAGCAATGATGGACTTACATTAATCATAAAGAACTCATATACTTATTGCAAAAGTTTACTAGCCCCCGAAGCAAAGTACTACTATGCATGCCCCTAGGGGGTAGATTGGTAGGAAAAGACCATCGCTCGTCCCCGACCGCCACTCATAAGGAAGACAATCAAAGAAACACCCCATGCTTCAAATTTGTCACACAAAGGTTACCATACGTGCATGCTACGGGACTTGAAAACCTCAACACAAGTGTCTCTACAATCCACAACCACCCACTAGCATGACTCCAATATCACCATCTTTATATCGCAAAACTATTGCAAGGAATCAAACATATCATATTCAGCGATCTACAAGTTTATGTAGGATTTTATGACTAACCATGTGAAAGACCAATTCCTGTCATCTCTCTAAATAGATATAAGTGAAGCAAGAGAGTTTAATTCTTTATACAAAAGATATGCCCATGCTCTAACAATTATAAGTGAAACAAAAGAGCATTCTACAAATGGCGGTTTTCTATATGAAGAGAAACAGGCAATCCAAACTTCAAATGATATAAGTGAAGCACATGAAGCATTCTATAAAGCCATACTCAAAAGATTTAAGTGAGTGCAATGAGCATTCTATAAATCAACCAAGGACTATCTTAGACCAGCATGGTGCATAAAATAAAAATGAAAACTAAATGCAAAAGACGCTTCAAGGCTTGCACATATCGCATGAACGAAACGAATCCAAAAACATACCGATACTTGTTGAAGAAAGAGGGGATGCCTTCCGGGGCATTCCCAAGCTTAGACGCTTGAGTCTCCTTGAATATTTACTTGGGGTGCCTTGGGCATCCCCAAGCTTGAGCTCTTGCCTCTCTTCCTTTTCCTCATATCGAGACCTCCTCGATTAGACACTTCATCCACACAAAACTTCAACAGAAAACTCGGTAAGATCCGTTAGTATAATAAAGCAAATCACTACTCTAGGTACTTTTGTAAACCAATTCATATCTTGTTTTTGAATTGTCTCTACTGTAATATAGCTTTTCCATGGCTTAATCCACTAATATAAATTGATAGATTCATCAAAACAAGCAAACTATGCATCAAAAATAGAATCTGTCAAAAACAGAACAGTCTGTAGCAATCTGAACATTCACCATACTTATGGTACCCCAAAAATTCTACCAAAATTAGGAACAATAAACAATTTGTACTTCAAGATAGTTCAAAAAGATTCAGAACCGTTTGACTTTCCAGTTAAAAATGTAAAATCGCGTACTACAGCCAAAGTTTCTGTCCTGCACCGTACAAACCAACAAGCATTGTAAACATCCTAAAGGCAAACCTTGGCACATTATTTTTATAATACAATGGAATTAAACAAGGAGATAATTATTTTTGATGAAAATTTTCTGTAATCAAGGTTCACAAAGTTTCCGTGACCATGAACAAGTTCAAGGCTAGCTCCCACTTCAACAATGCTTGTCTCTCTCACTTTCACTTTCCTTTTTGAAAAGTTTTTAGGTTACCCTCTTTATTTTTTTTAGACTATACAAAAGCACTCAACAGAAATAAATGACGCTCTAAAACTTCTGGTTGTCTCCCTGGCAGCGCTTTCTTTTAAGCCATTAAGCTAGGCATTTAGTGCTCAAGTAATGAATCCACCAGGATCCCAAGGTATATCAAAGCCAATTTTAATTAACAATGATTTGTGATTTAGTAGTGAGCACAAAGTAACATATATCATGCAACAATGAAGTCTAACTCTCTTCCTATGGATCGGCATGTCATAAAAGAACACTTCATGCACACCAAGTAAAGGCCAATGCATATTTCTTTCAATTTTATCATATTGGAAACATAGAGAGGTGGAGATATAGTTCCTCTCTCATAATAATTGCAAGTAGGAGCAGCAAGCACATGCATATTATAATCATCAAAATCATCATGTGTAGTAGTAAAAGGCAACCCATCAATATAATCCATACTAAGCGCAAACTTCTCCGATATAGTGTAGTCGGGAGAATTCAAAAAGATAATATGACTATCAAGCGTGGGTGCAATAGCAACAATTTCTTGTTTAACATAAGGAACTATAGCAAGTTTATCTCCATAAGCATAATTCATATTGGCATCTTGGCCACAAGCATAGCAAGCATCATCAAAAAGGGATATTTCAAGATAATCAACGGGATCATAACAATCATCATAGCAATCATCCTTCGGTAAGCACGAAGGGAAACTAAACAATGTATGAGTTGAACAGTTACTCTCATTATAAGGTGGGCACGGGTGATCAATCCGCTCTTCCTCCTTTTGTTCTTCGCTCTCCTCACCATCTTTTTCATCCAATGAGCTCACAGTTTCATCAATTTCTTCTTCCATAGCTTCCTGCAAAATATTAGTCTCTTCCTGGACAGCTGAGAATTTCTCAATATATAGTTTAACATAGGCATTAGAAGCATAATTATCATAACAATATTCAAGTATGGCAAAAAATTTAGATTTGTAGAGAGTAGCATCATACTTTTTAATCAAAGAAGCAATTTCATAAGCACCCTTAAAAGCAACAAATTCTTCAATTTGTTGAACATCATAGTAATTATAAACACCCTTAGCATATGAAGATACGATTCCATTATCAATGAACTCACATTGGTAGGGAAGGTGTTTCTTAGGGTTTTCAGAACAACAAGTAAATATCACATATTTCACATAAAATCCAAGCATAGCATTGCAAATGATGAATTTGATCCAGTAAAAGTTTCCCTTTTTCAGATATACGGTGTCGCACATAACAAGCATGCTCATCTAAAGATTTGCCCTCAACTAAGCTAGTTGGGGTTTCAGTACAAGCACAAAGGGATCGAAGATGATCCAAGTAAAAGGCTTCAGGAGTGTGATAGATTTTGAGTGGTTCTTCAACCATTGGTTCAGTAGGTACAACTATTTTTTGGTATTTTGCGTTTCCTACCCATAACTAAAGATAGAAAACAACTAAGGACAACAAATAAAAATTACTTAGTGATAAAGCAAACAAGCACACACGAGATATTAACCCCACGCTATGACTCCCCGGCAACGGTGCCAGAAAAAGGTCTTGATGACCCGCAAGTATACAGGATAGTTGTAGCCTCTTTTGATAAGTAAGAGTGTTGAACCCAACGAGGAGCTAAAGGTAGGACAAATACTCTATCAAGTCCTATCGGCCACTGATATGACTCTACGCACGCTTGACGTTCGCTTTACCTAGAACAAGTATGAAACTAGAAGTACTTTCTAGGTGTGATAGGACAGGTTTGCAAGATAATAAAGAACGCATAAATAAAAAGAAGGGGCTATTTAGATAAAGAAGCAATAAAGTAAATATAGCGAGTGTGGAAAAGTGGTGGTGGGAGTTGTGAAATTGTCCCTAGGCAATTGACTACGTTACTAGAACGGTAATCACTATTGCAATTCTATTTGAGGGAGAGGCATAAGCTAACATACTTTCTCTACTTGAATCATATGCACTTATGATTGGAACTCTAGCAAGCATCCGCAACTACTAAAGATTCATTAAGGTAAAACCCAACCATAGCATTAAAGTATCAAGTCCCCTTTATCCCATACGCAAACAACCTACTTACTCGGGTTTGTGCTTCTGTCACTCACGCCACCCACCATAAGCAAATCATAAACATATTGCAAACCCTACAGCGGGAATCCCTCACGCTTGCGCGACACGGAGGGCACAATAGGACATCACCAATAATAAAACATGCAACTCAAACCAATCATAGCAATTCATCAATCACCAATAGGACAACGAAAATCTACTCATTGGATAATAATATGAAGCATGAAGCACCATGTTCAAGTTGAGGGTACAACGGGTTGCGGGAGAGTGGACCGCCGAATATAGATGGGGAAGGGGATGGAGACGTTGGTGAAGATGATGGAGGTGTTGGTGAAGATCGCAGTGATGATGATGGCCTCCGGCAGTGCTCCGGCGCCACCGGAAGAAAGGGGGAGAGAGGCCCCCTTCTTCTTCTTCTTCCTCCTTGACCTCCTCCCTAGATGGGAGAAGGGTTTCCCCTTTGGTCCTTGGCTCCCATGGCGTGGGAGGGGCGAGAGCCCCTCCGAGATTGGATCTATCTCTCTGTCTCTCTTTGTTTCTGCGTTCCCTGATCCTTCCCCTTCACCGTTTCTTTTATATCCGGAGATCCGTAACTCCGATTGGGGTGAATCTTTCGCCCGGATTTTTCTCATAAAATTAGCTTTCTTGCGGCAAAAGAAGAGCATCAACCGCCTTACGGGTGGCCCACGAGAATGCCAGGCGCACCTAGGGGGAGGGAGGGCGCGTCCCCTGTCTCGTGGCCACCTCGTGCACCGTTTCGCGTTGATTATTCCTCCGGAAAATCCCAAATATTCCAAAATAATTCTCCGTCCTTTTTTATCCCGTTTGGATTCCGTTTGATATTGGTTTTCTGCGAAACATAAAACATGCAACAAACAGGAACTGGCACTGGGCACTAGATCAATATTGACATGGAACAATAAAAAATTATAGATACGACGGAGACGTATTAGCTGCCGACAGCCATCGCTACCACAACACCGTCAAATTCTCAGCAGATGCATACACGGTGCCGCACCAGAGGCGGTACTCTTTCGTATCTGCTCAACTTATTTATCACAGCAAGAAAATAGATCGCCACTGCTTTACTCTAATTTCTTGTCCATCAGTTACTTGCTAGTTTAAAGAAAACATTGGTTGCAAAGTTGCCTTTGTCCGGTTCACACCTTCAGATCCGCCATGGCACGCTCAACACTATACCCGCAATGCTTATGGTTTTCCCCTTTTATATTCCATACTAGTTAAATGACAGTAGACTAAATTTCAAAATTGGGTCAGTTGATTTTGTAGAGCTCGCCGGAGTTGGCTGGTACGAAGGAAGGGGCTCGGGTGGGGATGGTGGTTGTGGGGGCCAGTGGTGGGGCCTCGCCGAATGAAGAAAACTTGATGCCGGTGGGGGCGGGGGTGGCGGAGGAACACAGGCGGTGGGGCCGGTAGTTCGGCCGGCGGCCCGTGCGGTGTTCTGTATGGGAAGAATCAGAGACGAGGAAGAAGAAGGGTTACGAGACATAGGATCTTCATCCAACCGCCTGAAATGGTCGACTGACCCAAATGACAAAAGTCATGCAACTAGCATGCAGACATGCCTTTATATTCAGTACCATCATCGTACCTGCTTAGCACTGCTCCTGAATCCATCAAGCTAAAAAACGTGCCACTCATAATTCCAAACTTGTTGCTCAAATACGAATCTGATATGATGCTGATATTACTAAAACAGATAATGTTTAATTGGTCAGCTAATGTTCCTACTTTACTTTCGAAAAGCACGTGCGCCACATATAGAGACACAGCAGGGAGTTGCATTCTTAATGCGCTCTAGTTCATCATGTGTGGGCACTGCGCAATGAACATTTTATTATCCAAAATCTGCTTGCTCTTCTTTAGCATGTTCCTCTTCCGTTCTTCTTTAATAAGTACTCTCTCCATTCCTAAATACAAGTCTTTGTAAAGGTTCCACCATGGACTACATATGGAGCAAAATGAGTGAATCTACACTCTAAAATGTATCTGTATACATCTGTATGTTATCCATAGTGGAAATCTCTATAAAGACTTATATTTTGGAACGTAGGGAGTATGATAGTAGTATATGTTCCTTGTAGTGAATATGAGCAGGGACATTTGAAGTGTAGAGGTCTATATGGTCGGTTGTGATGGACACTTTGAACTCTTCGGGCCTCTTTGATTCGTAGGATTTTGTAAACAGGAATAGGAATTGTAGTGACCTGCCCACTTGAATCCTATAAGATTAGCAAGGAAATGCGGGGAGCTGTGTCGCCTTTGAGAGTTACATGGATATGAACAGTACCGCACCTTCAGTTGAAGAGAGCTGGTCTCCGAAGCCTCTCTATCCGTACCGGCAATACTAGCACATATATTCCAGCAAGTTCCACTTTGCTGATTTTACTTGTGATGCTTACGATTTTCCCGTTATATCTAGACTATGATCTGCGTAGCTGCTTTGTGTCACACTGGCAGCAGTCCACTTTTGAAGCTAAACAACACACCAATCATAAGTCCAAAGCTTACTTCTTCAAATACGAATTGTGATATGATACTGATATTAATTAATAGACACACATTTAATTGGTCAGGTAATGTTCCCACTTGATTTTCCAAATGCATGTGGCCACATATAGAGAGACAACATGGAATTTCATTTCTTTGGGCGTTGTGATTCATCATGAGTGGGCAACCAACACTATATGCAATGAAGCCAAACCTCAAGAATATGCTTCCTCTTCTGTTCTTTAACATGTTACTCTTTTGTTATTCTGTATTTAGTACGTATAGTATGTTCCTTCTCAGGGTGGGGAGCAGGGACATCTGGAGTCAACAGCTGATAGAGTTGGCATGTACGTGATTGATAGGCTTTCAATTAGTAGTGGCAATACAACACCGTAATTTCCATCCAGTTCCACTTTCCCGACTTATATATCCTGGTTATGGTGTACCCCTTTTATGTACACTACGTTCTGCGTAGTTGTTGTGTGCTCTTGTTATCATGGTTTGACAATAAACTCTCTATACAGTATATTATGAACCTATCATCTGCCAACTATCCTTACTTCTGGAGCCTATTTTTGTGTACTTGTGCCAGATTATATTAATGCACGCACCATATTACAGCACACATGGGCTCTCTCATCAGAATCCAGTGATAGCACACAAGGGTTTATAGGGGCGCCCCTATATTAGAATATCCTCTGCATTACAAAGATAATCTCACTACTATTTATGTTTTCATGCTTCTCAGGTATTATACGTAATCACAGTGAATATCAGAATCCACGCATCAGAAGAATATTGTGGAACACTGCAACAATTTACAAAATTGGCACCAAGGAATTGAGTGCCATTCTGGATGCAATGAAACTCATATGCTCCCCACCTATAGATTCTTGTTCAGAATATGATCCTAATGACTATTCTGACCTCGAGGAGTCAAAGGCAGATGGCCTATCCTGTTCACCCATCAAGGTGACTATTCTAATTTGGCAAGGTTTCATTGATTGCGTGTATCTTGCATAAGTTGTCTTGCATTCCCTCTACTTTGTATCACCACCATTTGCTTAGTTTAGTCATCATATATGTCAAGATGCCATGCCCATCCATTATCAATACACATTCCATCTGTCAACATACCATGTTTTTCCACTCAAATGATGTTCTTGTGCATCAAGCATCAGAAATGAAGAGGGTGACTGCCGAACCTGAAGGAGCACCGGCAAAGTCCTTAAAAACGTGGTGGTGCTGGAGAAATTAGACATCACTGCACTTATATTGGCTCTACAACCAGTGACACAAAACGTAGGACCGACTCCAGCAGACTGTACCCATACTTCACTGGCCACACCACTAGCCCCACCACACAGGACCTGCACTCCAGCAAAATGCATGCCGATTTCAGTTGCCATAGCACCAGCCATGCCACAGAAAAATCCCACTCCAGCAAAAAGTACAGCAAGTCCACCAGCCGAAGACCTATCCCAACTATAGAGACGGCCAATTCCTGTAGATTGGAACCCCATTCCAGTTATTCCCAGTTTAAAAGACAATGCTTTCAATGTTGTTAGGGACTACGTGCATATATTCCCATCATGGGAAGATTATAGTGAAGACAAACACCATTTTAACATCTTCCTGTCCCACTTACGTGTAAGTGCTATTATTCATGGTGATTATTTTCCCGTTTTCTGCTAATTGAACACATCAATGATTTACATTACATTGTTGTAAGTAGGTGAGGGTCAATCTGGATAGTCATGACGAGCAAAGCTTGCTTGCGCTTTTCAAGGAAGCATTGCAGCAGTATCGATGTTACCTGAGGAAATCACACTTTGATGGCAAGTCTATAAACAAATTTCTGGTGAAGTCTCCTGTGCTAAATTTAGAAGACATTGAATGGAAAAACCTTGTTATGCACTGGTCTCGTTCCCAGGATGAGGTACTGTCTATGATATCACATGACAATTTGAACTTCTACTTTTCTGCATGTGCCTTACGGACCTTTTTTGCAGGAAATCTGCTCAAAGAAGAATTCTGGTTTAAGAAGGATGACAGGATATTGCAAATATGCTGCCCGCTGCTTTGCTCTTGTTAGTACCTGTTGTCATGTATCACTGTACTTGCATACATACCTGGTTCATTATGTGACATCAGTTATCATGATAGCTTGCCTATAAATTGTTCGATCCAATTTATCTGGTCTGTATGAATGGTTACATTAGTGTAGAGTATATCCAATGCCAATGAATTTTTTAGATCTACATTGTTCTTGTAAGTACCTGTTGTCCTTTATCAGTGTACTTATATTGACAGGTAGTTGTACATGTACCATCACTCTACAACTTATTTTCCTTTGCCCTTCATTTTCTACACATCAGATCTATATTTACTCTTACCATAAGGTTGGATAACACCGATGGTACTGAAGAAGTTTAGCTCTGCATTGCTCTTGGCTGTACCTTTCGCCTATATCGATGTACTTACATTTATAACTACTTGGTTATGTAGCATCACTCTTCATATTATCTTAAATATTCTCCATTTTTTCTTATATTATCACATCTATATTTACTCTTAACAAAATGTAGAATAAAGGCAATGCTTATGAAGATTCTATGGTAAACTTCTTGAATTGCCTCCCCCCATTAGCATGGACAAGGGCTTTATAGAGCCTGTCTTCACCAATAATGTGAGTTTTTCCTTCTCAATCCTTCAAACTTTGTTGTGTATATTTGGTTAGGCATGACTACAATAGCTGTTTATTTTTGGTGTTTGCATCAAATTGCATGTTTAAAGTTTATTATGTAGTTCATAAACAAAAGTTTGTCCTTCTCAATTTAAGTTTTAAGTTGTACAACCAAGTTCCTTCTTCATACCATGTAAATTAAACTATACAGAGCAAGTGATCTTCTTTTGCACTGCATGTATGCTTCTGTTCTTGATCCATAATCCAGTGGTGTGGTGAACCTACCCACTACAACACAATGTCATATTCTGCAATGTCTTAACTATGAACAATATCATATCATTCTACTATTACTTAAACCGTCTCTTTATTTGCCAATCTAAAATGGGATAAATTGACAGCACACTAACCATTGATACTTATGAGTTCTTGATCTGTAATCCAGTGGTGTCGTGAAGCTGCCAACTCCTTCACAATGTCATTTTCTACCATGTCTTGACCTGAACAATACCATGTTGTGTTAATGCTATTTTAAACTGTGTCACCTTATTCGTCAGCAAGAAATGTGATGAATTGTCAGCACTCATACTTATATGTGCAAAACCTGTCATCTGTCTGCTTGTTTATCTTTCAGAGTGAGGAGGATATAAGTGTCAAACAAGCGCAGTCTCATCAGCTTGCTCAGCTGCTTACGTTGCAGCTCCCGAGCAGGGCTAACCTTTATTGAACTCTACTGAAGTGCTGGCGGTTTTGTATATTATTTTGTCGGCGTGTTTATTTGCACTGGTGGTGATCTTTGATGCCCAGTGTATGTAATCTACTATCTGCTTATGCTTTATTATCGTGGTGGCGAACTTTGATGCCCAGTGGATGTAATATGCCACAATTTCTTTATTGTATAGTCTAGGTTTTTTCTTATTCATGATGCTACAATTATTTTACTGTATATATATATATATCCTATCTTCACAGTAAACCGGCCAAACTATAAAATTAGTAAACCGGCCAAACTGTAAAATTATGGTACATAATCGGGTTGTCATGCAAATCACTATGTATGATCCGCATCATGGGCCCAGTCATCTTGGTCCGTTAACATGCCTAAATGTAAACTGGCCCACAAGTAGATTCAGGCCTTTAATAGGACGAGTAAACCGCTGGCCCTATTTTTGCAAGAAAACTTAATGGGCTTTTAGGAGGCTGAAAAGTAGGTTGGGCCTGAAATGAGCCGAACAGCTCATGGACGGCAATAGGCCGAAATAGACCCCGGCCCATGATTGTGCCAATCACATCATGGGCCATTAACAGGCCAAAATTGTCTCAGTCCTTGTTTGGCCCAATAGAATTATCGGCTGTGAGCTAGCCGGATGCAAACCGGGCCATAGTTAGGCCCAACTATATGACGGGCTTTTAGCAGGCTGAAATAAATATAGGGCCGAAATGTTAAACAGGCCTTTAACAAGGGGAAACTAATATCAGGCCAAATTATTAAATGGGCCTTTGCAAGTGGGCCCAAAAGCATAGCGTCCAGTTGACGGGCCGAATCTGATATGGGCCATAATTTAGCCCAAAGCCTCTTAAAGGGCCGGATCTGATCTGGGCCATAGTTTGGCCCAGAACGTGGTAGGCTTTTAACGGGCCAGATCTCATATGGGCCTTTATTAGGCCCGGAACGTGGCAGGCTATTAATGGACTGGATCAAATATGGGCCAACATTTGGCCCAAAACATGGCAGCCGGTGAATGGGCCGGCCCACTAGTGTCCTCAAAATCTTGTGGGCCTTTAGCTGGGCCGGCCCATTGTAGTCGGCGAAATCTCGTGGGCCTTTAGCTGGGCCAGCCCATTATGGTCCACAAAATCTTGTGGGCCTTTAGCTAGACCGACCCATTATGGTACGCAAAATCTTGTGGGCCTTTAGCTGGGCCTGCCCATTATTGTCCGCAAAATCTTGTGGGCCTTTAGCTGGGCCTGCTCATTATTGTCCGCAAAATCTTGTGGGCCTTTAGTTGGGCCGGCCCATTATGGTCTACAAAATCTTGTGGGCCTTTATTGGGCCGACCCATTTAATCTTTATGGGCCACTTTTGGGCCGGTCCACGCGTCAACATATCATCGGCGCATCTCGCTCATTGGATGAGTGACACCTGTGCCAACGCGGAGCTGACACGTGGTTCCTTCGGCCAATGAGAATTTTACAAGTGGAAAATCATCATTGGTCGTGGCTGTTAGCGGGTTATCGGATCCAAAAGCGGACCCCATAGCTTAACGGCGACCCGTTACGGTGGATGCCACGTGTCGGTCACCCTTGACGAAAGCACTTCCATGACGCGGCATTTATTGTCATGGAAATGAACACTTCTGTGATGATAATTTTGGTAATGTCATGGAACACTTCTACGACAGCACATGTATGACTATCTTGATCCTGCCATAAATCGTCATGGATGTACATGCATGACAGAAAACGTGACCTACTGTGACAAACACGTATCATCACGGAAGTGTATTTTTTGTAGTGGTTGTTTAGCAACATGCATTGTACTGAATGACTAAATATGCAATCCCAGGCTACATAGCAACAAGGAAGAGTGTTACCTTAATGTTCTGATGATGTCTAGATATACATGTAATAAAATCTTATATAATGGGATGCATGCAGTGTTGTACTACATCATTTTTCAATTGTTGGTTAGCTTCTAATATTAACTTGGTGCTTTTAGGTACATATATCATTGCCAAAGATCCACACTTCGACCCTTTTTGCGTATGGGGCAATGAGATATTCATGAACGAGCATCAAGTGAGGAAACTGATAAAGATTGTTATTAAAATGGGTCAAAAGATGTCGATCGAACTATTTGTTTACACTTTATGCAAGACAACAATGAAATGCAGGATGGTAAGTAAGAAACCTGTAGCCTTCTTTTTACTGCCCGTAATGAGTTGTGTTAGATGACAATATCTGAATCTTTTTTCTTTTGAAGTGGATCCTAAAGCAGTTTACTCAAGATTACCTCTCAAACTACATGATTGGTGGCCGACCATCACAAGGGGTTGGACTAAAGTCCTGCATGACTTCTGCATCCAGGAATAGGGCCATTCCGCTTCACCTTGTTCAGCAACTGGAATGTATGTCGCCTCTTTCTTTACCATCTGTAATAGTACAAGTATAGAACCCTGGTACATCATTCTTTATTTGGTGCTTATGTAATTCTTAAACATATGTACCTATGAATTGAATGATTCATTGGTTGTTTGAACCTGATGCATATGAATAAATCTATAGCCTACTTTCAAGTTTACATTAGGTACAATTTTAGCAGCAACTAAATTATTGCAAAATTACGTTGTGCAGGTCATTACGACACACACGGTTGGTAAAACACAAACGTTTGTGATATACACCATAATGCGAGACGGTTCACAGAGAGGAAACGTGTGCAAGCATGCACATAGTTGCCGTTTGCAATGCATGTGTGATGTCACACACTATCACATACGGTGTGGGAAAAACTAAATGTGTGTGATTGTCTACCAATCGTACACGGTTTATAATCATGAACTATTTTTGATGTGCCAGGCATCGTAAAACTCCCGTGCCTAGAATCTGCCTGGAAAACTCCCGTGCCTAGAATCTGCCTGGTTTTAGGCAGAACCACAAAATTCCGACTGCGATGGCAATGCAAGCACAAACGAGTAGCAAGGATGAAGCGTTTGGGATATTCGAAATATCAGAAACGGTTATATAGGGACAACTGTATGCATCAAGGCTCCCTATTCCCGACGGTTTCTGGGTCGTGTGGGAAGGACCCCCTATCGCGGAAACGGGTTACAACCCTTTTGTTTAGGACCGACTCGCACCAGTGTACGATCATGCAAGATCTATCTAGGAGATGCATAGCAACGAGAGGGGGAGAGTGTGTCTATGTACCCTTGTAGACCAAAAGGGGAAGCGGTTATCACGCGGTTGATGTAGTCGCACTCTTCGGGATCCAATCACGATCCAACCGATCTAGTGCCGAACGGATGACACCTCCGAGTTTAGCACACGTGTGGCTCGATGACGTCTCCTCCTTCTTAATCCAGCAAGCGGGAGAGGAGAAGTAGATGGGATCACAGCCAACACGACGGCATGGTGGTGATGGTGGTGGTGGAACATCGACAATGCTTTGCTAAGCGTCGGTGGGACGAGGCGGTGGAACTGCGGAGTAACGGGAGAGAGAGGGGCGCCAAGGGCTTGGTGTGTTCTCTTGGAGCACCCCTCCCCTCTATATATAGGGGGAGGGGCGTGGTAAACAGCCCCTCCAAGCCCTAGGGCGCATCTAAGGGGGAGAGGACTTGGACTCCAAGTCCAATCCTATTCCTACTAGGACTCCTTCCTTTGTGGCCTTCCCTTGCCACATGGGCTTTTGAGGACTTGGTGTGCCTATCCCAATAAGGCCAGGGCGCCTCCCCGCAGCCCATGCTAGCCCTTGGGTCGTGGTGGAACCACTTGTGGACTCTCGGACCCCTCGGGAATCCTCTGGAACCTTCTAGAGGCTTCCTGGTACAATACCGAAAAAACTGCATCTTTTTTCGGATCTCAAAATATGACTTCCCATATATAAACTTTACCTCTCGACCATTCTGAGACTCCTCGTGACATCCGGGATCTCATCTGGGACTCCGAACAACATTTGGTTATCACTCATCAAATATCCCAATACTGCTATAGCATCAACGAACATTAAGCGTGCGAACCTGCGGGTTCAGGAATTGTGTAGTCATGACCGAGACACCTCTCCGGTCAATAACCAATAGTGGAACCTGGATGCCCATACTGATTCCTACATATTCCACGAACATCTTTTATCGGTTGAACCTTTATGACAACATACGTAATTCTCTTTGTCATCGGTATGTTACTTGCCCGAGATTCGATTGTCGGTATCTTTGTACCTAGTTCAATCTCATTATCGGCAAGTCTCTTTACTCGTTCTGTAATACATCATCCCGCAACTAACTCATTAGTCACTTTGCTTGCAAGGCTTCTTATGATGTGTATTACCAACAGGGCCCAGAGATACCTCTCCGATACCCGGAGTGACAAACCCTAATCTCGATCTATACCAACCCAACAAACACCTTCAGAGATACATGCAGCGCATCTTTATAATCACCCAATTACGTTGTGACATTTTATAGCACACAAGGTATTCCTCCGGTATCCGGGAGTTGCATAATCTCATAGTCGAAGGAATATGTATTTGACATGAAGAAAGCAATAGCAATAAAACTGAACGATCATTATGCTAAGCTAACGGATGGGTCTTTTCCATCACATCGTTCTCCTAATGATGTGATCCTGTTATCAAATGACAACTCATGTCCATGTTTAGGAAACCTTAACCAACTTTGATCAACGAGCTAATCAAGTAGAGGCTCACTAGGGACACAGTGTTTGTCTATGTATTCACACATGTATTTTGGTTTCCGATCAATACAATTCTGGCATGAATAATAAACATTTATCATGAATAAGAAAATATAAAATAACAAGTTTATTATTGCCTCTAGGGCATATTTTCTTCAGTCTCCCACTTGCACTAGAGTCAATAATCTAGTTCACATCGCCTTGTGATTTAATACCAATAGTTCACATCTTTATGTGATTAACACCCACAGTTCACATCGCCATGTGATCAACACCCAAAGGGTTCATTAGAGTCATTAATCTATGATTAACACCCAAAGAGTACTAAGGTGTGATCATGTTTTGCTTGTGAGAGTAGTTTAGTCAACGGGTCTGCCACATTCAGATCCGTATGTATTTTGCAAATTTCTATGTCTACAACGCTCTGCATGGAGCTACTCTAGCGAATTGCTCCCATGTTCAATACGTATCTAGATTAAGACTTAGAGTCATCTAGATCAGTGTCAAAGCTTGCATCAACGTAACTCTTTATGATGAACTCTTTATCACCTCCATAACCGAGAATTTTTTTCTTAATCCTCTTTAAGATAACTAAGGATAATTTTGACCGTTGTCCAGTGATCTAGTCCTGGATCACTATTGTACCCCCTTGCCAAACTCATGGTAAGGTACACAATAGGTCTGGTATACAACATGCACTACTGCAGGATGGTCCAAACACGACACTACAATCAGAGACCCTTCGACGAAACTATATTCGATGCCATAATCACAAATGGTGGTGTAAAGAAACCGTCAAAAAGGTGCAAAACGTTTGCGATGATGGATGCATCAAACACGGTTCAGAATTTAGTTGCGTGTGGATGCAGGGCATACGGTTCAGCTCAATTAACAGTTTGGGATAAGGAGGAACAAAAGAAACAGGCAGCCAGATGAAGGCGTGTTCGATATACAACATACGGTTCACTGGGATGAACTGTGTGTGATTAGGCAACACAATGGAAACGGTTCAACTGAACAAGATGTGTGTGATACGCGGCAAACAGGTCTGTAATCAGAAATGTGTGCGAAGACCAATAATAACACAAAAGATTGCTACTAATAAGCCGTGTGAATTGCTCACGGTTTAAGAGCAGCTTTGAAAATGGTGCGTCCCACAACGAGTGGCAGCGATCGTTTTGTTAGCTTTTTTCAAAACCGCTCGTCGGAATGAAGCAAATGATAAACCGTTGGATAGATGTCGTCGAGGCGCATCTTTTTTATATCTATTGTTTGCTCTAATTCGTTACGGTTTAAGAGCAATTTCAAATTTACTAAATCGCGGAATTTTGTTTTTCAATTTTTTTCAAATTTTCGGTACTGTTTTTGCTCCAGTTTTTTAACTGTTTGTCGAAATGGGGCATGTAATATACCTTTGAAAAGCTATGGCCGAGGCGCAATTTTCATATGTTGAAATGCTTTTGAGTTTCCTTACGGTTTTAAGTTAACTTTGAAAATTGTGCGGCGGACGATGAGTGGCAGCGACCGTTTTTCGTGAAATTTTTACAAACTGCTTGTTGGAATGATTCAAATGATACGCTATTGGAAAGATATCAACGAGGCGCAACTTTTTCATGTAGAACACTCTCTCTAATTCTTTACGCTTTAAGAGGAATTTCGAATTTACCGAAATGCGGACACTCTGTTTTTCGCGACACCCAAATCGACGTGGGTACTTCATCCGACTGAAAACCGCACTGCATCGAATGAAAAACTACACTGCATCTAACGGGTAAGAGAACTGCATGGTTTCTTTTTTTCAAACGTAATTTTTTCAAGGACGAGAAAGTAGAGTGCACTTCACATTGGTTGTAAATGAACCACAACACTATCAAGAAGTGAACCACATTACATTTTTTCGCTTCCGTAACATTTTTTTTGCACTTATGGGATGAACAACATCATACGACCGACTGCACTGCTTCAGAATGAAAACCGCAATGCATAGGACGGGCAAGCGAGCTGCATAATTTTCTTTGTCGGACGTAAATTTTCTCTGCCGAGTTTTTGTCGTCTTTTTCTAGTCTTTTTATAAACTAGGGCAGACCGCTGAGACGAGGTCAAGTGGACCGTGACATAAGTCGAAGTGAACGGCAATCGACTGAGTTTTGAAACACACAAGAACAGTGCACTTATTCATAGTGAGACATCAAGGCTGGGCAATCGAACTGCATTTTTCTTCTCTTTGCATTGCGTACACATAGAATTAGGGATACATTAAAAAATGCATTCTAAAATTGCAACGAACTGCACCCATGATCCACTAAACAACCCTAAAAAAATTAAAAATATAAAAAAGAACTTCGCACATGAGCCGTGCAAACCTCAAGCGGTGCCCAAATGGATTGCATCTACTTTTACAAAAAAAATAATTATATTTGACTCAAGTGGACCACAGTACTTCTCGGAGTAGGCTGCATCAATCTTTTTTCATGAAAAATGAACCTCTCCAACATAGCAAACGAACAACACTTGACCGGATATAAACAAAATAAATAAGTGTTGCAAGAGAGGCGAACTACCTAAAAAAAGGACCCGCACGGAGGAGAACCTCTCCAACATACACAGTGAATGCCTCATAAAAAACAAGTACGTGTGGAGAGTCCAGGAGCACACGCGAGTTCGCCGGAAAGCCGTGGACTCCATGGGGCGAACTGCATGCTCCTGTTGGTCGAGCTGCAATCCCCCGTGGGCAGAACTACAAGCCCGTGTGCAGAGTTGCAGTCGACCTCATGGGCCAAACTACACAGGGGCGAGCTGCTGAGCTGCAACAACAATGATGGCGCACCACACACGCAGCAATGCGGACCAAACTGCAAGCACGCTGCCACTGAGTTGCTCGCTACATCGATGAACTAGACGACAGCGCCACAAAAACGAACTGCTGCTCGTTGCTTGATAGTGGGAGTACACGGGCGAACTCCATCACCGGGACGAGTGTACCTAGCACTGCAACATGCGCATAGTCAGACCACACGCCAGCGAACTATACTGAAATACAAAACTAGACACGAGGAAAGCTACTAAAAACAGTACCTACAATTGACATGGTAGAGAGTGGCGACATTTGTTTCAATATAAATAGTTAAGCTGGCATGAGCTTGACCAATCAGAATTTACACCAAATAATTCGACAAAATAGAGCCAAATTACATTGAATAACTAAACCAAACAACAACAAGGAAAGTCGTATCCAACAGATGATGAAATTGGATTTTAGAAATCATGTGCAACTTGATCAACTTGAAAATTTCTATTTTTGTTGTCTGGTAAACTACAAATACCAAATTTATAAGAACAAAGAACCAGTTGAACGTGTAAAAACTCTATACATTTGCTAGCCTGAATGTGCCAAAACTCTACACTAATCACTTTGTACTGAACTAAACACTGGCTAGCCTGAATGTGTATCTACCCTGAATGTGTATCGGCTTAGTACTAAACTGAAAATGCATAGAAGGCAGCTGAGGTGGATGTCCAGAAGGGAATCAGAGGCCATCTACTTACTGAACTGAATGCATGTGCTACAAATCAGTGGAAGTGGAGCTCGCACTCGGATTAACCACACGCAGAGGAGCAGTGAACTGCACAAGGCGTGGTGCCGCGAGCTGCACAGGGAAACAAGCAATGGAGGTCAGCGGGGCGTGGTGCTCATGAATAGTCACCATCGTTGGCCGTACTGCACGCCCTCGTTGGCTTTACTACACGCCTCTGTTGGCCGTGTTGCACGCCCGTATGTGCCACCCATCTTTGCCGATGGGGTGGAGCAACTACACGTGTGGTGGGGGCTCTCCCCCTCTGCTCGCCGCTACGGGTGGGGTGATGTAGGTTGGGACGGGTATGTAGCTCGCCGGCTCACGAATATCGCTCGTCAAGGTCGCGTGTATAGTGCACTTCCTCCTCCAAGTGCACTGCTCGCCCTCGCGGGCCAAGATGCACGCCATACATCCCGCGGGGCTCCGGCGGCCAGTGGTGAAGCTGGAGGCAGTGGATCTAGAGGGCTGGCGGCGCGCAACCAAATTTTGCAAAGGATGGGGGGACCTTGTGCGTGTTGGAGTAGAGGAGGAGGGGCCGGCCTGGTGCTAGCGCGGGAGGAGGAAGCAGAGATTAGGCCACGCCAGGGGCCGATGGCGGATGGATTCGGCGGTTGAAGCCGCGCTGGGGGCGGTGGCGTGGTGGCTGGGGGTGGCCGCGCCCCTGGATCTCGCCGGCGTTGTAGAAGGAAGGGTAGCCAGCGCCGCGAGCCGGGGCTACCAACTTCGAGGAGGGTCAAGGAGAGGAGGCCGGCGGACGTTGGGTTTGGATGGAGGTGTGGCAGCATGGCGCTTTGGGTTGGGGGAGGGAGGCGCGCCAGCCGGGAGTGAGAGGAGGCGGTGGGGTGGGGTGCTGCGGTGGTCGGGACCATCCCCGTGGTCGTCGGCTGCCAGGCAGGTGGTGGACGGCGGCGGTGCTGAGGGAGAGTGGTGAGCGGCCGTGGGAGGAGGGGTGGGGTTTTTTCTATTAGCTAGGTCAGCGTGGGTCGGGGTGGCTACCGGGTATGGTGTTAGCATAATAAGCCTGCTGTTAGCAGAATAAGGGTCTTAAGGGTGTTATCATAATAGACCCACCCTCTATCTCTCTCTCTCTCTCTATATATATATATATATATATATATATATCACTGAAATAAATATCCAATTACATAAGTGACTATACAGATCATTCGCACACACCTCAATAAACAATTGCATGCATTCTAAAGTAGGAGAAACAATCGTCTAGTCATCTACTTCTTGTGATGCTCCCGCCACTGCTATGTGGCTCGATCCCTTGTTTGAGTCAGGAAGAAGACAGTTCCCCATGTCAATGATCCGCCTGTACATCTTGTAGCTTGTGTACGCGTCCATGGCCGCGTATTTGACATGTTGTTCATCCAGTCTCTCATGCCACACACTGTGCTAGGCGTTCTTGTCCTTATTGCTCTCTTCCTTCATCCTCGTTTAGTAGGGGTCGATGATGGCCGAGGCAAGGTCAACCAGGGAGTTCAGTTTGTTTTTTTTGCTGCCCCAGATGTCACGACCGGTTTTCCGGGTATAAATTTCCAGAAAAGACCGTCGTGCTCATCAGCCCCAGGATAACTGTTAGCTGATGAGGCTCCAACTTGATACAGAAATTCCAAGCAAAATACAAAAAAAATATGTAGTACAAGACCATTCTGGCCTGTGAGTACAACAAATGGTTTCTAGTGGTTGATGGCGGAAGCGGGTTGTGAAACATCAGCGTCTATGGGACTCCATTTCCCACAGGAACAGCTGACCAGGTTAACTCCTATCTTCGCGAGGCTGCTATCTCCATTTGCTTAGGTTCCGGGGCTGTCATCGCGTCGCTCCTCTCCGTGCAAAAAAAATCTGGCCAAGACAATAGCCAGGGACAAGCCAGTGAGTACTTTGAATGTACTCGCAAACATTATGAACACAGGTACAATATAACAATGATGTGCTGAAAATATTTTATGCTCATGACGTCAATCACAAAAGATAAATAAAACTCTGATGCGTGCAGCAAGTTATTTATAAAAAGTGCAATAACATGGTAGTATTAGAATTTATTAAATAAATAACAAGCAATGCCACAGTCAGGCGTCTTAGCGACACCACATAAAGGGCTTTAAAAGAAATGCCACAGTCGGGCGTCCGAGCGACACCACATAAAGGGCTTTAAAAGAAATGCCACAGTCGAGGGTCTGAGCGACGCCACATAAAGGGCTTTAAAAGAAATGCCACAGTCGGGCGTCTGAGCAACACCACATAAAGGGCTTTAAAAGAAATGCCGCAGTCGGGCGTCTGAGCGACGCCACATAAAGGGCTTTAAAAGAAATGCCACAGTCGGGCGTCTGAGCGACACCACATAAAGGGCTTTCAAATAAACATTCATAGTGAATATCCCGGAGGTAGAACCATCCCAGAGATACTCGATAATAACAATAATATCACGGGTTAGTCAACAATTATAATAATCATAATTATCACAAGTCACAAGTAGTAATTCTAGTTCTGGTTAACAGTTTCACCTCCGATGACCGACACTAAGACCGACACTTGACCCATCCCAGACTGTAGTCCTTAACCATGGACACGGCTATTCGAATAGGTTTAATCTCTGCAGAGGGTGTACTCTTTACCCACGAGTAACGGATTCCTTTAGTCCATCAAGACTAATTCCGTCTACGGCCTTTTAGTTGAAAACACACCTAACTTGCACACACCAGCTTAACTCACACGTGTCTGGAATCACCCACGACACCTGTTAAGCAAACTCTAAGTGGGGAGGCTACAACCTCGCGTAGCATGGGATCAAATTTATATCGCGCGCTCTAAGGGGTGGCCTCCCCTCTCGGTCCCAACCGGAAACACCCATGCCCCCGGACCAGGTGGCCTGCCTACCAGCTACAACCGGTATCTTCCACCATGGCCTCTCTGTACGGTGTGTGCTAGAAAGAGGTTGACAACTTACTGAACCGTACTCTACTTGCTGTAGAGACGAGTGGTAGTACGAAACAAGTATGGGGGTTACTGGCACAAGACTCGATCTACGGTCGACTCAGGAGGGTTAAGTATTCCCTGCATGATTAGTATAAGAATATATTTCATCCAACAGAGTCACCGCTCATATCACCTTACCCTGCCATACCAGACATAACCGACCCGACGGAGACCGGCGACAAACTCATGCCTACCCAAGGCAGAGGTTTTCCCGGGTTCCTGCCGGTATGCATGCAAGGCACATGAGGGTGATTATCATCACAAGTGTGTTCATTTCCAACAGCATGAAAATCACTAATATGCACTCATGCATATGATCATACCACATGAAATAACAAGTCCTTCGAATTGCGGTGGTGTTATAAATGTATCAACGATCACACCAAAAATATTATGCCGGGATTCAGAATTCTTGCCTTCAATGTGTGGAAAGGCAGGGTGCACTCCAAAACTTGAAACTTTTCTCCTCTCTTCAAAAATCCTATTTTAGCAATATAAAAGAATTAACACACAAAATAAAAACAGCACCAAAAGTTGTTCTGAAATTTTTTCAAATAAATCTTAAAATAAACTAGACAATATTTGAGAGACATAGGAAAAAGAATTAATTCATTTGGAGTTATATTTAAAAAGTTATAACCAGTCAAAGTTTTGGTCAAATCTGTTTTTAAATAAAAACAGAAAAAGAAAACGTTTTGGGCAGAATACGCTTTCGAACCGGGGAAACGTACTCGGGGTTTTGCGCCTCCACTTACTCCGCGTGGACCGAGCGGGGTCACTGACAGTGGGTCCTAGGTGGCCCACTAGTCAGGTTTGACTAGTCTTTCTCCCTCTCCTTTCTCTGTCCCGAGCGGAGGAGGAGCTCCGGCGATTGTCGCCGGCGAATGGCGGCTCCTCGCGGGGCCCCGAGGGCGGGGATGGATCCGCCACACAAGGGCGATCCTTCAGGTGGTCGCCAAGCAGGTGGGGACGGAGGGAGCTGCCGGCGGCGAGCTTCGCGGCGGAGAAGGCTTCGGGAGCAAAGTGCTTTTGTGGCGGCGATGGCTCCCGATCAAAATCAAGTAGGGGGTTGGGTTCCTGGAAGGAAGGAGGTGTTCTTGGTGAAGAGAAATGGGAGGGAGAGGTACTGGAGGTGCCGGATTGGCCGGGGCGGTGGCGGCGGCAGGAGTTGCCGGAGATGAGGAAGGATGCCTCCCCGGGTCGAATGCGAGGCAGGGGAGCGCCATGGGGGTTGCATGAGGTCGCCTGCATGCTCGAATGGTTTCGGGGGGGGGGTCCATTTATAGCGCGACGAGGTCGGTTCCGCGGCGGTGGGTATAAGCTCTCCGGTGAACCGCCTCTCTGTAGCTAGGGCGACGTGGCGGCGACGAACGCTAGCGGACACCCATGTGGATGAGCTCGGGCTGTGCCGGGGCCAGGTGGCGAGCCGGGGTGGCTTGGGAGGCGCTGAACGGAGCAGGGGCTGTCGGCGGCCGTGGCAGCTAGTTCCTGGCCTGTCGGGGACGTGGCGAGGGGCGGCTTGGCGTGTTGCGGTGAGGAGGGACGTGTGTGGCGTAGCTCTACAGTGAAGGCAAGGCCAGGGGCGCGACGCGTCGGCTCGGGCGCGGCACGTGCAAAACGCGTGCCAAACGCACGCTCTGCTCGCGCTCTGGGCATGCACGGGACGTGCTCGGCGAAATGCCATGGCAGTCCAGAGGGCTTGGTTGGAGCTGGGAGTTAGTAGGGTGGGGTTATAATCTAAGGCAAAACTATTTGACATGCTGGTTTGGCCAGGGGATCAAGTCCACAGTGCAAACAAGGACTCATGTCAAAACTGATCATGCCCGAAAGGTGTTTGACAAAATGCTAAGGGCACTTAGGCAATACTTGGGGTGGCCAAAATCTCCAGATCAAGGTCTCCTTAGATGCAAGAGAGAGTGGTGAGGTTAGTTTGTGAAAAGCACAAACTTGTTAGTGCAAGTTTTACAAAACTTCAATTCTGGACAGGAAATAAATGACATTATTTCAGGAACCAAAATTAATCCAATGGGTGCATTCTCCTGGATTTAGGGGTTCGGTAGGGCTGTCTACAAGTAGGAGAAAACACAAGATCTTTGGAGCAAAATTAAATAGGGTTGCAGTAGAAATCACAAGGCTGGACCAGAATGAAAAAAAGGTTGATTCACTCAAAATTTTCAAAGAACAGCACTAGGTTTTTGCATAATGTTGAATCATATGCTACTACCAACATCCCATAATTTTGGTGGAGGCTAGAAAGAATTATTTAAAAGGGTTGTAGTGCAAAATGCACTCTGGACCAGAGAAGGAAAAATTGATGCAGAGCTCAAATTATTTCATGAATAAGAGATATTTTTGTATAAAAGTGATTTAAAAACATCACATGACATCTCCAATTTTTGGTTAGAATTTTAGGTGAATTTATCACATGGTTGTAGTTCAAATATGGCCATATAACCTTGAAAAACCATTTTTCAAGAAAATAAAGATCAAGCAATTTAATTAGTTAATTAGTTATACTTATAAAAGAAAAGTTTTTCTTGAGAGGTTAAATAAGTCCAATGACATGTTTGAAAAGTTTTCTCTTTGGGGAAAAACTCATCATAACAGGGAAGGAAATGGTTTAAAAATCAAAATGGAGCTCAGAAATTCAAAGTTTTAATTCCTGGCAAAATTTTTATTTCATTAAAACAAGGCCAAATTTTTGGGGTGTCACACCAGACTTTGTAGTGGCGCTGGATGTTGACAAGACTCGGGCATTTCAAGCCCGAAATGTTGAGCGCTTTTAGATCATTGGTGGTGTCCACCACAGTGAAACTGTAATCGGAGCTGTTGATAAACCTGGAGAAACGCTCGCAAGGCGTTGTGGCTAGGTGGTAGTGGTAGACGAGGACGTCATGTCACATGCATAACTGGGTGACGGCAACCTTCTGATCCTGCTCGGCACGACCCATGGTGTACTCGAGGTCGAAGCCGACCACTTGGTACTTGTCCTCGGCAAGGAACTGCTCCATAGTTTGGATGGAGCTCTCCAGCGAGACCGGATCGTTCATGTACACCACCGAGAGAGCCTTCCCCCTCACGTGGGTGTCCATGACGTGTTGCATGGTGAACTGCAAGCCGTTGTCGTCGTTGGCCGCTAGGAGCGCCATTGGAGCCACGAGGAGCACCATTGGAACCGCTGGATGTCCTCTCTGTATGTGTCCTCATGGTTGTGCTTATTGTGTCGTGAGAGACGAGTGATGAAGGTAAATGGCCGCATGAATAAAAGGGGGCCAGGCGGCGTGGATTCTCGGCGCGTTCGCATGGCAGTTTTTGCAGTGGGTAACTGCATCATCGCGCCGCGCCCGGCGCAACTGCATGCACACGAACGTGCGTGATCGTGCGCCGGCCCCAAACACTGGCAGCGCACATGGAGGGACGAGGGCAGAGCACCCGGAGGGACACGAGAGCAGAGCGCGCGCGACGGGACGCGAGCAGAGCGCGCCGCGGCCGCCTGAACCGCAAGCAACCACACACATAGAGCAGTTGAACACGCACGAAATGGTCGCCTACAAGCCGGCCGACGGTTGCGTCGCTGCGTAGAGAGTAGCCGTGTGCTACCACCTCCGTCTAGTCTATAGTCTCCTTTGTATTCTGTGCCATACTTTTCCCTCAAATTTAACCAACAAAATGTTAATGCATGTTATAAAAATTATATAATTGGAAACTATGTTCAAATACAAATCCAACTATATAATCTTTGGCGACATGCATTCGTATTTTATTAGTTAAATCATACTTATAAACCAGGACGGTGGTATAGTAGGTATTATATCGCAAATGTTTTTTATTATCCGTATGTGTACGTGGCCTTCCGTCCTCCTCTCGCACGTCTTGTCACCCCGCTGCCGCAGACGGCTTACAGCGCAAGCTTGCGCAGCGTGCGGAGGCATTCTTTTAGCCAAACGGTGGCGCTAATGAATCGTCGGTGATCCCGTTCCCGCGCAACCTTCCCGCCCGACTCGGTGAAATCCCCCAAAATCCCAAAGCTTACTGGCCTGCTATAAAAACCCTCACGGTCGGGGAGTCCTGCGTCGCATTTCCCCCTACCTCCCTGTAGCTTATCTCGTCTACTTCTCCCACAATCGCCAATGGCACCGGTCCATCATCATCGCTCAACCACTCCACCGTCATCAGAGGATAGCTCCAGCTGGGAGACTACACCGTGGTGGCAGCGCAGTCCCTGACGTAGTGTAGTGCGCGTGGCGTCCCTATTAGGTGTGCGCGGAACACCCACCACACGCTCCGCTGCCCGTCGGCAGCCGTTGCCGGCCGACGTTGCCGCCACACCACCGTTGAATGCCAGGGCCATCGCCTGCTCCGCCTCCGTGGCCCGAAGGCGGGAGGTGACCGTCATGGCCTCTACCCCACTGTCAGCCACTGTGGCCATCACCCGCTCCACCACCACGGCCCGAAGGCGGGAGGTGGTGGTCGTGGCCGCCATCCCATCATCGGCCGTCAGTCCACCATCGACCGCCGGGGTCATCACCTGCTCCTCCACTACCGCCCGAAGGCGGGAGGCAGAGGTGGATGCCCGCACGTGCGTCAGCGACCTTGCGCGCTACACCGAGTTCCTACGGGAGGAGGAGGAGCGCCTCGTCAAGCACGCAAAGAGCCTTACAGCCACCATGGCCGCTGCACACGCCGCCTCAGAGGCGAGGAATCAGGAGATCTACGAGGAGAACCACCACTTTGAGAGGGGTCGTCTAGAGCGGCAGAGGGCGTTCGAGGTGAGCATCGCTGAAACTGCAATAGCAGCATGCACCGTATTGCAGTTGCCCAGCTCGTCGGTAGGCTCCTCCTCCTCCGCCTCTTACCAAGCGCGCTCGGCAGAGGAGAGGTAGCCAGAAGTAGTACAAAGCCCCTCCATAGTAGTAGTAGTATTTAGGGGCTATTGTGTTCAGTTCATCTGACTATAGATGTGGTGGAACTGTACAACGTACTTAAAATTAGCTAGTATATATAGTTGAACTAGCTATTTCAGTACGTGGTTGGCAACAATTGGGGAAAAGTTTGGTCGGTTCAGCTGTCGAGTTGAACTGTTTGTATAAATTAAGAACGCATACTTAATCTATGAATGAAATCTATGGTTAATTATGGAATTTTAGTTGCAAAAATTAGATACTGCTAGTGATTTTTAGCTTCATATTTTGACAAATCGCATTGTTACAAGGTTGAAAAATGGCAATTTTACTATATCAACAAATGTAATCTTTCCAGTTTGACAATTGGTAACATACCCAATATGACAGATGCAAATCACACCAAATTGTTTGTAAGTGGTTGCACAGGGGTCATCCAAAAGAACCGTTTGCATTGAAGAGATGCACAAATCCTGCTCTCACTTTGCATCATGTCATCCCGGGGTCGATGGGCAGGGGCGGGAGGACGGCAGCTGGTAGCGCAGAGAGGTGGCGTTCAAAGGTGGCGTCCCATCCGGCTGAGCGGGCGCGTGCACGAAGAGGAAGGCGGGCGGCCATGGAAGTCAAAGGGCTCGCTTCCCAGTGAGCCTGTGCAGCGTATAGCTCGCACGCTTCCCAGTGAGCATGCACATTCGAGGATAGATTGCACGCCTCTCGGTCAGCCTGCACACCGGACTATGCTCGCACGCCTCCCGTTCAGTCAAGGTCAAGCAGCTGTCCGCACGGCAACTCCTATAGCCATTAAAACCAAGACACGTGGCGTCACGTAAATAGTTAACAGAACGCACACGGTTTGAATTATAAAAATATTTGAGATATTAAATTGGCAGCTATTTATTCAAAATGCCTTTGTTGGCTGTCATTATTCGAGTGCGCCTTCTCTCAAAATGGACACGAAAAATACCACAGCATGTCGGGTGCCATTCCATGATAGCATGCCAAGTTTCATGAATTTCAGATGAGTTTTGGATTTACTAGAATTTAAAAATAAAGTATCTCAACATTTTGCCGGCAACCAACGGTGCCCTGGTGTTTGAAATTCATTCCCATTTCTTGCATGGGACCTAAGCATTCATCCAAGGACACATATTTGATCTTTCAACCAATTTATATGCACCGGAGCATGTGCATGTAGTTCAAATTCGAATTATGCACATAAATTTATTGAAAACTCAGTTAATGCATAAAAATGTCCAAACGAACCCCGAATAATCCCAAAAAATGACACAACACTCCTGTTGTTCTATGTTGAGACGAGAAAAAATCTGAAAGCAATAAGAGGCAATGGATTTTGTTTCGTCCACAAAGGTGGGATGTTCCCTACCGAAACCATCATGCTTGTGAGAAGTTCTGGTTTATGAGAAGCATATACCCAAACCTGCCCCAAATGGGACAAAAAATTTACCATGGCATGTTGATGCCGCTCCATGATAGCATACCAAGTTTCATGAATTTCAGACGAGTTTTGGATTTACTAGAATTTAAAAACCAGAAATCTCAACATTTTGCCGGCAATCAACGGTTCCCTAGTGTTTGAAATTCATTCCCATTTCTTGCATGGGACCTATGCATGCACCCAAGGACACAAATTTGTTTTTCAACCAATTTATATGCACTGGAGCATGTGCATGTAGTTGAAATTTGAATTATGCAAATAAATGCATTGTAAACTCAGTTAATGCATAAAAATGTCCAAATGAACCCCGTAAAATCACAAAAATTGACACAACACTCCTGTTGTTCTATGTTGACACGAGAAAAAAACTTGAAGCAATAAGAGGCAATGGATATCGTTTCGTCCCCAAAGGTGGGATGTTCCCTACCGAAACCATCATGCTTATTGTGAGAAGCTCTGGTTTGTGAGAAGCATATACCCAAACATGCCCCAAATGGGACAAAATTTTTACTATGGCATGTTGATGCCGCTCCATGATAGGGTGCCAAGTTTCATGAATTTCAGACGAGTTTTGGATTTACTAAAGTTTAAAAACAGGCATCTCAACGTTTTGCCGGCAATCAACGGTGCACTGGTGTTTGAAATTCATTCCCATTTCTTGCATGGGACCTAAGCATGCACCCAAGGACACGGATTTGATTTTTCAACCAATTTATATGCACCGTAGCATGTGCATGTAGTTAAAATTTGAATTATGCACATAAATGCATTGAAAACTCAGTTAATGCTTAAAAATGTCCAAACAAACCTCAAAAAATCATAAAAATTGACACAACACTCCTGTTGTTCTATGTTGACATGAGAAAACATTTGAAAGCAATAAGAGGCAATGGATATTGTTTCATCCCCAAAGGTGGGACGTTCCCTACCAAAACCATCATGCTTGTTGTGAGAAGCTCTGGTTTGTGAGAAGCATATACCCAAACCTGCCCAAATGGGACAAATTTTTTACCATGGCATGTTGATGCTGCTCCATGATATCATGCCAAGTTTCATGAATTCCAGACGAGTTTTGGATTTACTAGAATTTAAAAACGGGCATCTCAACATTTTGCCGGTAATCAACGGTGCCCTGATGTTTGAAATTCATTCCCATTTCTTGCATGGGACCTAAAAATGCACCCAAGGACACATATTTGATTTTTCAGCCAACTTATATGCACTGGAGCATGTGCATGTAGTTCAAATTTGAATTATGCATGTAAATGCATTGAAAACTCAGTTAATGTATAAAAATGTCCAAACGAACCACGAAAAATCACAAAAATTGACAAAACACTCCTGTTGTTCAATGTAGACACGAGAAAAAAATTGGAAGCAATAAGAGGCAATGGATATCATTTTGTCCCCAAAGGTGGGACATTTCCTACCGAAACCATCATGCTTGTTGTGAGAAAGCTCTGGTTTGTGAGAAGCATATACCCAAACCTGCTCCAAATGGGACACAAAATTTACCACGGCATGTTGATGCCGCTCCGTGATAGAATGCCAAGTTTCATGAATTTCAGACGAGTTTTGGATTTACTAGAATTTAAAAACCAGGCATCTCAACGTTTTGCTGGCAATCAACGGTGCCCTAGTGTTTGAAATTCATTCCCATTTCTTGCATGGGACCTAAGAATGCACCCAAGGACACACATTTGATTTTTCAACCAATTTATATGCACTGGAGCATGTGGATGTAGTTCAAATTCGAATTATGCACATAAATGCATTGAAAACTCAGTTAATGCATAAAAATGTCCAAACGAACCCCAAAAATCAAAAAAATTGACACAACACTCCTGTTGTTCTATGTTGACACGAGAAAAAATTTGAAAACAATAAGAGGCAATGGATATCATTTTGTCCCCAAAGGTGGGACGTTCCGAACCGAAACTGTGATGCTTGTTGTGAGAAGCTCTGGTTTGTGAGAAGCATATACCCAAACCTGCCCCAAATGGGACAAAAGTTTTACCACGGCATGTTGATGCCGCTCCATGATAGCATGCCAAGTTTCATGAATTTTAGACGAGTTTTGGATTTACTAGAATGTAAAAAACAGGTATCTCAATGTTTGCAGCCGAGTGATGGTAGCAGGGTGTTTGAGATTCATTCCATTTGCTTGCATGCGACCTAAGCAGGAAACCAAGGACACATATTTGAATTTTCAACTAAGTTATATGCATTAGAGCATGTGCGTGTAGTTCAAATTTGAATTATGCACATGAATGCATAGAAAACTCAGTTAATGTATAAAAATGTCCAAGCAAACCCCGAAAAATCCCAAAAATTGACACAACACTCGTGTTGTTCTATGTTGACACTACGAAAAAATTTTGAAATCGAGAAGAGGCAACGGATATCGTTTCGTCCAGAAAGGTGAAACGTTCCCTAACGAAACCATCAAACTTGTTGTGAGAAGCTCTGGTTTATGAGAAGCTTATACCCAAACCTGCCCCAAATGGGACAAAAGTATTACCACGGCATGGTGATGCCGCTCTATGGTAGCATGCCAAGTTTCATGAATTTCGGACAAATTTTGGATTTACTAGAATTATAAAAGCAAGTACACCAGAGCATGTGCATGTAGTTTAATTTTGAATTGTGCACTTGAAATGGCTAGAAAACCAATTTAATGTATAAAATGTTCAAACGAACCCTGAATAATTCCAATTCTTTTACGAAACACATATAATTGCATGTTCACTCCAGATAAAAGGTCTAGCAATTCAAACACCGTCCATTGGCGCTATGACCCCATTATGTAATTCAAATCAATATGAACAATCAAGTAGATCGCGCACAGTTTATTATCACCAACCGTGTGAGATGCAACACAAAATATCCTGGAGCACCATCGGTGTATAGTACGCCTATGGCTTACGCGAGAAGGTGCTTCGGCTATAGTCCATAGCCGGCATCTCAAGCACACTAGCTCGATCCCCAAAATATCATTTCACTGTTCAATCATCACCGGTGAAAGATGGGCACGTGGACCCGCGTCATGAGTGCTTCGGTGGCCCACTCCGGCAAGAGCGCGGTCGCAGCTGCCATGCACGTGCTAACAAGGTGCATGAGCGAGGATGCAATCTGCGACCGAGCGGCCATGCAGCCCAAACACCTTGTTGCTTCTCAGGTGGCGGCAGCAACATCTGGCTCGGGGATAGCAACTGGAGAGAGCGGCACAACAATTGTCCATTCCGCAGTGGCGGCCTTAGCCCTGATGGAGGCTGCCCACGACCATGTCGAGGACGCCCACGCCCAGTTCCTGGCGGTCACCGCACCAATCGAATGAAGCTTCTCTGACAACAGTCAGCAACCCACATCCGAAGAGAGCTGGCAATCGCCGAGAGCGTTCGAGCAGCCGGCCGTTCCTTCGCCGCATACCTTGCAACGACGGAGCCCGTCCAAGCCCAGATTGCGTCCTCCCACGCCCAGCTCGTGGCGGCGTTTTCCAAAGAGATGGCGGACATGGATGGCGAGATGCTTGCCGAGTATGGTGCGATGGATGCCATGGAGCCCCTTCCCCAGGAGACCGTCGGGCGCGAGCTGGACATGGAGGCGGCGACGGAGATCAACGAGCACTAGCCGTAGTAGTACTCTTTCTTTGGTTTAATTAAGAGCGCCGATCTTTAATTTGTTAGAGTAATGTTTAGGTCAGCTAGCGCTGTTTAATTGCTGAACTTGCTCAATTAAGAAGTGTGGGTGTGCTGTAGTCTCCTTTGTGTACCCAAATTATGCAATGACGTGGATGACCTGTGTAACCAGGAAAATTTGAACCAAAATTTTTGACATTCAAACTCAGCACACACGGGTTAAGCTATCTGAATCATTTGTGATGTTCACATATCGTACATAGTTCTGAATAAGGGACCGTGTCTGATGACACTTTGCGCGCCAATTTTTTTGCGGAAGCGATTCCAAATTTTTGGCTTCTTCGGAAATATCTACCTCCCCGCCCCCTCCCCCTTACCAAAAGCCACATTTCCCCTGTTTCTGCCTTCCTTTCCAAGTTGAAACCTTCACTCCTTGCTTGTAGCGTTGCCACCTTGTCGGCGACCCTCCTTCATGCTGCTCGGCCTTGTCTATCCAGGCAGGTAATCCACACCCGACCCCCATCCTCCTCCTCCTTCCACATCCCACATGCCCCGACCGCCGGCGCGAGCATGACACCTTCCACCCAAAACACCGACCCCTCCACCAAATAAGTGCGGCCCTAAGCCATGGTGCACGAAGTATAGCCAGGATCTAAAGGAGCATTTGGCAGCGGAGAAGCAAACCACGGCCGCACGCGCGGATGAGGTCGCGATGGCTGCCATTCGTGCCGACCCCCAGATCTTGGAGGAGCACCTTGCCATTTGCTAGTTACGCCGGTTAAGCATGCTCGGTTTACTCGTTGCGTGTGCTGCTCCTGCCTTTCGTTCACAAATTCTAGTGAACTGTGCTATCTAATTTTACCATGCAATCTCTTGCTCTAGTGTATATGTTCTATATGCCATGCAGTGTGGTGCTCACTTATTAACTGTTTTATTAATTAGTTGTTGTCTTCAGTTAACTGTTTGGTTCAATTCTGCAAATGTGATGTTCAATTCTTCAGGCCGCAATTTTGTATTGTCTTCCATGTGAGAAATAAATCGAATTTATCTTTACAAAATACATGAGAAACGAATACAATTGCTATATTTCCAAGTTGTCAAGCATGCTTGGTTTGGTTATACATTGTAAAATGTCGTGCTCAGTTAATGTTTGGTTCATTTGTGTTGTGGTGTTTAGTTAACTATTTGGTTCAATTCTGCAATGCAATGTTCAATAGTTGTGGGTGCATTCTGTTATTGTATACCATGTGAGGAATAAATTGAATTTGGCTATAGTAAATACATGAGAAACAAATACAATTGCTACAATTGGTTTTAGTTAACTGTTTGGTTAACTGTCTGATCTTGTGTTAGGAGTATGTTATATTGTGCAATGTGGTGCTCAGTTCATGTTGGTTCATTTGTTGTGGTGTTTAGTTAACTGCTTGGTTCAATTTTGCAATGCGATGTCCAATTGTCGTGGGTAGAATTTTGTATTGTTGTGCATCTAAGGAATAAGTCGAATTTGGCTGCACTTAATACATGAGAAACATATACAAGTGCTATATTTCCTAGTTCTTAATCATGCTTGATTTGGATAAATGGGTTTTCCATGTGGCTTGAATTAATCTGATGAATTTGCAATGTGCTTATTTTTCATCAACATATTTTACTGATAGCATGCGAACCCTTATACTTAACCTGATGACTAACTACCTTATATGTGTTGCAGGGAAACAATGGGAAGCACTGAGGTTTATAATCGAGGTTAGCACGTGCATGGTCTGTTGTCTAATAGCACATTATTGTGCAGTTGAAGGAACCATTCTAATATTTTGGTTTTTAACAATTTGGTCTTGCACATGTAGGTCCTACTGTCAGAGGTTTTGACCCACTGTTCGACCCTTTTTGCATATGGGGAAATGAGTTGTCCATGAATATCAATCAAATCAAGAAACTCAAAAAGATTGTTAGGATAAAGAAATTAGCAACAAAAAACAACAAGATCTTTGTCTGCACAATGGAGAAGACGTCAGTTCACTACAAGATGGTACTAACTATTATACATTGCCTTTTTTATTCCTTTGCCCCATTTCCAATATAGTGAAGATATTTATGCACATCCTTATTTTCAGGCCTTTCCAGTTCACTGATGATTACCTCTCAAACCACCTCTATGGTCAGGAGGCGAGGAAGGTTTTCATACAACACCCAAAGTTCAATATTGAAGTGTTCCTGAAGAGGACGAAGGACGGACGGTCAATCATCCACAAGTACTGGCCTAAAGTTGCAAAGACCTTCAACATGAATGAAGGCTCAATATTCGCCTTCCGCTTCAGCAGTTTTCTAGATGAGATGCATATGTTTATATAACGTCTATGATGCTAATTTCGAAAGGTTCTACATGTTGCATGTGAAACTTGGTGCTGGTGCAGTTGTGTAATGGGGTAGCTGAGTGCTGAAGCTATATCATCTTGTACTATGATGTATTTCAATTATGAAATTCTGCTTCCTTAATATGGAAATGAAATATATTATGTGCTTATTATGAATGTCAATTAGATTAACAAATGGATTAATAATAATAGGGCAATTAGCCTGCTAATGGCGAATTAGCCTGCTAATTGTTGCTAATTGGGTTCTGCTATTGCAAATGGTTGTTGTAAAAATACCATGGGTAATGACCTCAGGCAACGCACACAGTTTCTAGGAATAAACACACGACTTTGTCTTGAAAACTGTTTGCATTAGGCCACCTTGCACAATCGTTTACCACGTAAAAACTATGTGTGATGGACAACCTTTGCCACACAGTTTCTTCTATGGATCGTGTGTGATACATTCAATAACACAATGATTTAACGGGAAAAATTGTGTGTGATGTACCTGTGTACGGAAACGTTTTCCTTGGAGCGACTGTGTGGGATGTACATACAAACAGAAACATTTAGCGGGGACTGACTGTGTGCGATGTACTTGCGACCGAAAACAATTTTGCCATATAATTGTATCATTTTAGTTCTACTGTATGTATTTCCGTATTTGAGCGCTCGTCGGTCGCACACGACCTCATTTTGCCGAGCATGTGTGCCAGGAGGGCATATCCCCGACAGTTTCTGGGTCGTCTGGGAAGGACCCCCTATTGCCCACACTCACTTAGCGACAGTTCCAAATGCCGTCGTGGAAAGGGGTTAAAACCCGTTTGTATAGTACCAACGTGTACCAGTGATGGCATACTTTATAGAACCTATGGATGAGGCATAGGGATTGCCTTATCATTCTCTCTCTATCTTATGTCGTGGTCAGGTTTAGAGTCTTACTCAACTTCATACCTTATAACTCAGATAAGAACTCCTTCTTTGACTGATCCATTTTGAAATCCTTCAAAATCTTATCAAGGTATGTACTCATCGAAAGTCTTATGAAGCGTCTTGATCTATCTTTATAGATCTTGATGCCCAATATGTAAGCAGCTTCACTGAGGTCTTTCTTTGAAAAACTCCTTTCAAACACTCCTTTATGCTTTCCAGAAAATTCTACATCATTTCCGATGAACAATATGTCATTCACATATACTTATCAGAAAGGCTGTAGTGCTCCCACTCACTTTCTTGTAAATACAGGCTTTACCGTAAGTCTATATAAAACTATATGCTTTGATCAACTCATCAAAGCGTATATTCCAACTCCGAGATGCTTGCACCAGTCCATAGATGGATCGTTGGAGCTTGCACACTTTGTTAGCACCTTTACAATTGACAAAACCTTCTGGTTGCATCATATACAACTCTTCTTTAATAAATCCATTAAGGAATGTAGTTTTGACATACAATTGCCAGATTTCATAAAATGCGGCAATTGCTAATCATTATTCAGTCGGACTTAAGCATCGATACGAGTGAGAAAATCTCATCATACTAAACACCTTGAACTTGTCGAAAACCTTTTGCAACAATTCGAGCTTTGTAGATAGTAACACTACCATTAGCGTATGTCTTCCTCTTGAAGATCAATTTATTCTCTATGGCTTGCCGATCATCGGGCAAGTCAACAAAGTCCATACTTTGTTCTCATACATGGATCCTATCTCAGGTTTCATGGCCTCAAGCCATTTATCAGAATCTGGGCTCATCATACCTTCTTCATAGTTTGTAGGTTCATCGTGGTCTAGTAACATGACCTCCAGAACAGGATTACCGTACCAATCTGGTGCGGAACATGCTTTGGTTGACCTACAAGGTTTGCTAGTAACTTGATCTGAAGTTTCATGATCATTATCATTAGCTTCCTCTTTAGTTGGTATAGGCATCACGGGAACGGTTTTCTGTGATGACCTACTTTCCAATTCAAGAGAAGGTACAATTACCTCATCAAGTTCTACTTTCCTCCCACTCACTTTTTTCGAGAGAAACTCCTTCTCTAGAAAGGATCCATTCTTAGCAACAAAGATCTTGCCTTTGGATCTGTGGTAGAAGGTGTACCCAATAGTTTCTTTTGGGTATCCTCTGAAGATGTACTTCTCCGATTTTTGGGTTCGAGCTTATCAGGCTGAAGCTTTTTCACATAAGCATTGCAACCCCAAACTTTAAGAAACGACAACTTAGGTTTCTTGCCAAACCACATTTCATACTGTGTCGTCTAAACGAATTTACATGGTGCCCTATTTAACGTGAATGCAGCTGTCTCTAATGCATAACCCCAAAATGATAGTGGTAAATCGGTAAGAGACATCATAGATCGCACCATATCTAAAAAGTACGGTTACGACATTCGGACACACCATTACGCTGTGGTGTTCCAGGTGGCGTGAGTTGTGAAACTATTCCACATTATTTTCAATGAAGGCCAAACTCGTAACTCAAATATTCCCCTCCGCGATCAGATCGTAGAAACTTTATTTTCTTGTTACGATGATTCTCCACTTCACTATGAAATTCTTTGAACTTTTTAAATGTTTCAGACTTGTGTTTCATCAAGTAGATATACCCATATCTGCTCAAATCATCTATGAAGGTCGGAAAATAACGATACCTGCCGCGAGTTTTAACACTCATTGGACCGCATACATCGGTATGTATTATTTCCAATAAGTCATTAGCTCGCTCCATTTTTTCGGAGAATGGAGTTTTAGTCATCTTGCCCATGAGGCATGGTTCGCAAGTATCAAATGATTCATAATCAAGTGATTCCAAAATTCCATCTGCATGGAGTTTCTTCAAGCGTTTTACACCAATATGACCTAAACAGCAGTGCCACAAATATGTTGCACTATCATTATCAACTTTGCATCTTTTGGCATCATTATTATGAATATGTGTATCACCACAATCGAGATTCAATAGACCACTCTTCAAGGGTGTATGACCATAGAAGGTTTTATTCATGTAAACAGAACAACAATTATTCTCTGACTTAAATGAATAATTGTATCACAATAAACATGATCCAATCATATTCACGCTCAACGCAAACACCAAATAACATTTATTTAGGTCCAACACTAATCCCGAAGGTAGAGGGAGTGTGCGATGGTGATCTTATCAACCTTGGAATCACTTCCAACACACATCGTCACCTCACCATTAACTAGTCTATGTTCATTTTGCAACTCTTGTTTCGAGTTACTAATCTTAGCAATTGAACCGGTATCAAATACCCACGGGCTACTATGAACACTAGTAAAGTACACATCAATAACATGTATATCAAATATACCTTTGCTCACTTAGCCATCCTTCTTATCTGCCAAGTATTTAGGGCAGTTCCGCTTCTACTGACCATTCCCTTTGCAATAGAAGCACTCAGTTTCAGGCTTAGGTCCAGCTTTGGGCTTCTTCACGTGAGTGGCAACTTGCTTGGCATTCTTCTTGAAGTTCCCTTTCTTTCCCTTTGCCCTTTTCATTGAATGTAACATCCCAAATTTTCAATTTGGAATGTTATACATTAGATCATCAATGCATATCATATTTTATTTTCTTTTGGTTTTGATCCTAGAAATTCTATGCAACTCAAGGACCCACGGAGAGAGTTGGGGATTTCGTTATTTTCATATTTGAGTTTTCTCAAATTTTGGGAATAGGATCATTTGATTTTATTTATTTTATCATTAATTATTTCTATTACAAAATATGAGAGAGGGAATAAAATGACTTTCCCAAAATAAAGAAATATTGAGGATTTAATAATAAAATCAAATAAGATTTTATTTTGGAGTTTTTCGATATTTTATTTGAATTTAGGAAAAATATGCATTTTTCAAAATTGCATCTAGGCCCCAAATAAATGTTCACTTTGTCCGGCTTGATTTTAAAAGTCCGGGAAAATTTATTTCGGGATTTTTGGAGTCCGTTTAGTATTTCTTTTTATTTCTTTTCTGAGCGGTTTCTCCGTTCGTTAGCGAACGTTCGCTAAATAGCCTTTTCGTTTTATTTTATTTTTGCCAGTGACCCTTCTGTGATTAAAGGTTTTACAGATTAGTCCCTGCACTTCAAACAACCACAACAATTACGTCGTTTGTCCAAATCCAACGAAACCAACCCACACTTCTTCGTTACGATCTCCTCTATCCAGTAATCCAACTCAAACATGTTTTTGAAAGTTTAAAATTTGAATTAGATCAGATTGAATTTGAACTTCGTTTGATCATAACTTGAGTTTTATAACTCCGTTTGAGTTGATTCTTTTTGCAAATCGAAGCTCTTGACCTAAACTTTCTGATAAGGCCAAATTCACATAATTTTGGTACTGTTAGAAATTGTTTTATGTTGCAAGAGTTATTCGCTTGGTTTCGATGTTTTCCAAATCGTACTCTTCGTTCTTTCCGATCTTTTGAGTGATTGCTTATGTGTGGTTACTATTACTTGCTCACGATAGATTGACCGGAGTGTGACGAGTAGAACTATCAAGAGTTTTGAGTGCGAATCATCTTCATCAACATTGCATGCAAGTTCACACTTTGATCATATCTCTTTACTACCCAGTTTTTATGCATTAGATCAATCCTCAAACATTGCATGATTAGGATCTAATTAAATTGTGGGTTTTGGGAAGTAGATTGAGGTAGTATCTATTACCTGTTTTATTATCAAACCCTTGGGAGTTACTTCTACGTTTTCTTATTATGCCATGCTATGCTAGTAGACGTGGATTGGGTGAGTGAATTTCCATGACAGATGTGAGATTGTTAATTAATGGTTTATTTAAGGTGGCAACATTAACACACATCTGGGTGGATTGAGGTACCTGGTTTCCAGGATTTGCCTGTTTTTCTTCGGACTGCCACCCAGGCTCAAAGGGATCATAAGATTATTCATGCTAGAAACTTCCATGTGCATCCACATGCTATTATGGGCTCTAGCATAGTTGACTAAGTCGTGCGAACTCTTACAGTGGTAGACTAGCAGATGTAGGGGAAAGTAGGTGTACCGGTCTACCCATCGTAAGGTGCTAGCGCTTCTGAAAGACTATGTCTCGGTCATTCGTTTCTCAAACACCATGTAGTGTGAGAAAACCAACGGAGGAGATCGAGTCATGTGGGGAAAAGTGCGCAAACCTCTGCAGAGTGTATAAACTAATCTTGATTAGCCGTGTCCCCGGTTATGGACATCTTGAGTATCTAGTACTTGGATTGTCGTGTGAATCTCATCATGTTACTTTAATTAATATTGTTGGGTTTTAATGATGATGCTTAATTGGGATTGAGGATGCTGTCAACCATTCTCAATGTTTAACAACCACCATGATAGTTAAATAAAATTTATTCCTTTGCAGTAGGGAAAAATTGGCTTTTCGCAAAAACATAATAACAATAGAGCCTCCACCAACCAAATATGCATGTAGTGATAGCCTTTATTCATCATTGCTCTATGGTGTGAATTTGCCAGTACATTCAATGTACTGACCCTTTGTGGCTGCAACGTCTCATTTTGCAGGATCTTACGACGAGTAAGTGATACGTTAGGGTTACGATTTCTACACTCAACTTTGCCGTTGGTGTTGATGGGAATCCACGACCTAGTTACTTCCGCTATTTTGGATTGAGGTAATAGTATTTACGCTACTTTATACATGTGATTTACCTCTGTTATAAATCCTTGAGTACTATGTGTGTCAGCATACCGATCCAGGGAAGACACTTAAGCACAGAGACTTGATCCATTCGGGTCGGGTCGCTACAAGAGTTCTAAAAACACCCATGCTAGTAACCTCACCAGGAGCAGAGTATATGGCCAGTCGAGGATGTTTTCAAGTTCTGCTGGGAATAGGCAAGCATGTTTTCCCCTCAGATTTAATCGTTTTGGAATCTCAAGGTTTGGATGTAATTCTGGATATGGATTGGCTATCAATGTATGGAGGAAACATTGATTGCACCAGAAAGTCGATTCTGCTTACTACCCCAGAAGGGAAAAGGATAAAGTATGTATCCAGGCATAAGCCGAGGAGGATGCACGTAAATTCCTTATCAGGAGTTGTGCAGGAGGAAGTACCCGTGGTGAAGGATTTTCCTGATGTATTCTCGGAAGAGTTGCCAGGCATGCCACCAGATAGAGACATCGAGTTTTTGATTGAACTTTTGCCAGGCACAGGGCCGATATCCAAGAGACCATACAGGATGCCAGCAAAGGATTTGGAGGAGATTAAGAGTCAGATTAAGGAGTTACTGGATAAAGGTTATATTCGCCCAAGTTCTTCGCCTTGGGGATCACCAGTACTTCTAGCGGAGAAGAAGGATGGATCCTTGAGGATGGTTGTTGATTATCGAGGATTGAATGCCGTAACCATCAAGAATAAGTACCCACTGCCGATGATCAATGACCTGTTTGACCGATTGCAAGGAGCAAAGGTGTTTTCCAAGATTGATTTGCGATCCGGATATCATCAGTTGAAGATTCGACAGCAGGATATACCTAAGACGGCTTTTACCACCAGGTATGGGCTGTACGAGTACACCGTTATGTCATTTGGTCTAACTAACGCACCTGCCTATTTCATGAACATGATGAACAAAGTATTTATGGAGTTCCTGGATAAGTTCGTCGTAGTGTTCATTGATGATATTTTGGTTTATTCAAAGAATGAAGAGGAGCATAAAGAACATTTGCGATTAGTACTTGAGAAGCTGAGGGAGCATCAGTTATATGCCAAGTTTAGTAAATGTGAGTTTTGGTTGAAGGAAGTGGGATTTCTTGGACACGTTATATCCGGAGAAGGAATAGCGGTTGACCCCACCAAGGTTATCACTGTGACCAATTGGGAAGCACCAACAACAGTTGGAGAGATCCGGAGTTTTCTTGGACTCGTAGGATACTACCGGAGATTTATCGAGAACTTCTCAAAGATTGCGAAGCCTATGACAGAATTGCTGAAGAAGGATACTAAGTTTATATGGACTGAGGAGTGTGAGGCCAGTTTCCAGGAATTGAAGAAGCATTTGGTCACCTCACCGGTGTTGATTTTGCCAGACCAGACCAAGGATTATGAGGTATATTGCGATGCTTCACGTCGAGGGCTTGGAGCAGTGCTTATGCAGGAGGGAAGAGTCGTTTCGTATGCTCCACGACAACTGAAACCCCACGAATTGAATTATGCCACGCATGATTTGGAGCTGGCAGCGGTAGTGCATGCATTGAAAACATGGAGACATTTCCTTATTGGAAACCATTGTGAGGTGTACACGGATCAAAAGAGTTTGAAGTACATTTTCACGCAGAAGGAGTTAAACCTCAGACAAAGGAGATGGTTGGAGCTCATCAAGGATTATGATATGAGATTGCATTACCATCCCGGAAAGGCTAATGTCGTAGCTGACGCATTAAGCCGTAAGAGCCATGTCAATACGCTAATGACGGGAGAGTTGCCAAAGGAGTTAGCCAAGGATCTTCGTGAACAATGTTTAGAAATTGTTCCGAGGGGCTATGTAACAGCATTGGAGATTTGGTCAACTTTGATGGATAGAATCAGAGAAGCTCAGAAGAATGACAAGGAGATTGCCTCTATAAAAGAGAAAATGAGCGAAGGAAAGGCTAAAGGTTTTCGTGAGGATGAACATGATACCCTATGGTTTGAAGACCGCGTATACGTGCCCAATGACCCAGAGATCAGGAAGTTGATTCTGCAAGAAGCACATGATTCACGGTATTCGATTCACCCAGGAAATACCAAGATGTATTTGGATTTGAAGGATACATTCTGGTGGACCTGAATGAAGAAAGACATTGCGGAGTACGTAGCAGTTTGCGATGTATGTCAAAGAGTAAAAGCAGAGCATCAAAAGCCAGCAGGATTGCTACAGCCATTGCCGATACTCGAATGGAAGTGGGATAAGTTATGCATGGATTTTATCACGGGATTACCAAGGACTCGTTCCGGCTATGACTCGATTTGGGTTGTAGTTGATCGGTTGACGAAGGTAGCACATTTCATCCCAGTAAAGACCACTTACACCAATGCTAAGTTGGTGAAGATATACATGACTAGGATCGTTTGTTTGCATGGAGTTCCGAGGAGTATCGTATCAGATAGAGGAACCCAGTTTACCTCAAAGTTCTGGAAGCAGTTGCACGAGACTTTGGGAACCAGGCTAGAGTTCAGTACAGCTTTTCATCCACAGACAGATGGACAGACCGAGAGAGTCAATCAGATTTTGGAGGATATGCTGAGAGCTTGTGCCCTAGATTATGGATCAATTTGGGATGACAATTTGCCATATGCAGAGTTTTCTTACAACAACAGCTATCAAACTAGTTTGAAAATGGCCCCTTTCGAAGCCTTGTATGGAAGGAGGTGCAGGACACCGTTGTCGTGGGACGAGGTTGGAGATCGCCAGTTGTTTGGACCTGATTTGATTAAGGAGTCTGAACAGAAGGTGAAGTTGATTCACGATAAGGTCAAGGTAGCCCAGTCCAGGCAAAAGAGCTACGCAGATTCTAAACGCAAGGAGATAGTCTATGAAGTCGGAGACCGAGTTTACCTTCGAGTATCACCACTTTGGGGAATTAAGCGTTTTGGAGTCAAGGGAAAGTTAGCGCCCCGATTTGTAGGACCATACCAAGTTTTGGAGCGTATGGGAGAAGTGGCCTACAAGTTGGGATTACCCGAAGAATTGTCAGGAGTTCATGATGTATTTCACGTTTCTCAGTTGAAGAAGTGTCACGTGGAGATGGCTGACATACCGTTGAGAGACACAGTGCTGTTGGAAGCAATTCAGTTGGATAACAATTTGACCTATGAGGAGAAACCCATTAAGATTCTCGAGTTTGCCAGCAGACTCACCCGCAGCAAGGTTATCAAGTTCTCTAAGGTTCAGTGGAGCCACCACTCGGAAGACGAAGCCACTTGGGAACGAGAGGAAGATTTGCTCAAGGACCACCCTCACCTATTTTCTAGCCAACCCGAATCTCGAGGGCGAGATTCATCTTAAGGGGGGTAGGTTTGTAACATCCCAAATTTTCAATTTGGAATGTTATACATTAGATCATCAATGCATATCATATTTTATTTGCTTTTGGTTTTGATCCTAGAAATTCTACGCAACTCAAGGACCCACGAAGAGAGTTGGGGATTTCGTTATTTTCATATTTGAGTTTTCTCAAATTTTGGGAATAGGATCATTTGATTTTATTTATTTTATCATCAATTATTTCTATTACAAAATATGAGAGAGGGAATAAAATGACTTTCCCAAAATAAAGAAATATTGAGGATTTAATAATAAAATCAAATAAGATTTTATTTCGGAGTTTTTTGATATTTTATTTGAATTTAGGAAAAATATGCGTTTTTCAAAATTGCATTTAGGCCCCAAATAAATGTTCACTTTGTCGGGCTTGATTTTAGAAGTCCGAGAAAATTTATTTCGGGATTTTTGGAGTCCGTTTAGTATTTCTTTCTATTTCTTTTCTGAGCGGTTTCTCCGTCCGTTAGCGAATGTTCGCTAAATAGCCTTTTCGTTTTATTTTATTTCTGCCAGGGACCCTTCTGTGATTAAAGGTTTTACAGATTAGTCCCTGTACTTCAAACAACCACAACTTTTACGTTGTTTGTCCAAATCCAACGAAACCAACGCCCACTTCTTCGTTACGATCTCCTCTATCCAGTAATCCAACTCAAACATGTTTTTGAAAGTTTAAAATTTGAATTAGATCAGATTTGAATTTCAACTTCGTTTGATCATAACTTGAGTTTTATAACTCCGTTTGAGTTGATTCTTTTTGCAAATCGAAGCTCTTGACCTAAACTTTCTGATAAGGCCACATAATTTTGGTACTATTAGAAATTGTTTTATGTTGCAAGAGTTATTCGCTTGGTTTTGATGTTTTCCGACTCGTACTCTTCGTTCTTTCCGATCTTTTGAGTGATTGCTTATGTGTGGTTACTATTACTTGCTCACGATAGATTGATCGGAGTGTGAAGAGTAGAACTATCAAGAGTTTTGAGTGCGAATCATCTTCATCAACATTGCAGGCAAGTTCACACTTTGATCATATCTCTTTACTACCTAGTTTTTATGCATTAGATCAATCCTCAAACATTGCATGATTAGGATCTAATTAAATTGTGGGTTTTGGGAAGTAGATTGAGGTAGTACCTATTACCTGTTTTATTATCAAACCCTTGGGAGTTACTTCTACGTTTTCTTATTATGCCATGCTATGCTAGTAGACATGGATTGGGTGAGTGAAATTCCATGACAGATGTGAGATTGTTAATTAATGGTTTATTTAAGGTGGCAACATTAACACACATCTGGGTGGATTGAGGTACCTGGTTTCCAGGATTTGCCTGTTTTTCTTCGGACCGCCACCCAGGCTCAAAGGGATCATAAGATTATTCATGCTAGAAACTTCTGTGTGCAGCCACATGCTATTATGGGCTCTAGCATAGTTGACTAAGTCATGCGAACTCTTACAGTGGTAGACTAGCAGATGCAGGGGAAAGTAGGTGTACCGGTCTACCCATCGTAAGGTGCTAGCGCTTCTGAAAGACTATGTCTCGGTCATTCGTTTCTCAAACACCATGTAGTGCGAGAAAACCAACGGAGGAGATCGAGTCATGTGGGGAAAAGTGCGCAAACCTCTGCAGAGTGTATAAACTAATCTTGATTAGCCGTGTCCCCGGTTATGGACATCTTGAGTATCTAGTAATTGGATTGTCGTGTGAATATCATCATGTTACTTTAATTAATATTGTTGGGTTTTAATGATGATGCTTAATTGGGATTGAGGATGATGTCAACCATTCTCAATGTTTAACAACCACCATGATAGTTAAATAAAATTTATTCCTTTGCAGTAGGGAAAAATTGGCTTTTCGCAAAAACATTATAACCATAGAGCCTCCACCAGCCAAATATGCATGTAGTGATAGCCTTTATTCATCATTGCTCTATGCTGTGAATTTGCCAGTACATTCAATGTACTGACCCTTTGTGGCTGCAACATCTCATGTTGCAGGATCTTACAACGAGTAAGTGATACGTTAGGGTTACGATTTCTACACTCGACTTTGCCGTTGGTGTTGATGGGAATCCATGACCTTGTTACTTCCGCTATTTTGGATTGAGGTAATAGTATTTACGCTACTTTATACATGTGATTTACCTCTGTTATAAATCCTCGAGTACTGTGTGTGTCAGCATACCGATCCAGGGATGACACTTAAGCATAGAGACTTGATCCATTCGGGTCGGGTCGCTACATTGAAACTAGTGGTCTTGTTAACCATCAACACTTGATGCTCTTTCTTGATTTCTACCTTCACCGATTTCAGCTTTCGCGAAGAGCTCGAGAATCGTTTTCGTCATCCCTTGCATATTATAGTTCATCACGAAGTTCTACTAGCTTGGTGATAGTGACTAGAGAACTCTGTCAATCACTATCTTATCTGGAAGATTATCTCCCAGTTGATTCAAGTGATTGTAGTGCTCAGACATTCTGAGTACATGCTCACTGGCTGAGCTATTCTCCTCCATCTTGTAGGCAAAGTACTTGTCAAAGGTCTCATACCTCTCGACACGAGCATGAGTCTGACAAACTAATTTCAGCTCTTGGAACATCTCATATGCTTCGCGGCGTTCAAAACGGTTTTTTTGAAGTCCCGGTTCTAAGCTGTAAAGCATGGCGCACTAAACTATCAAGTAGTCATCATATCGAGCTTGCCAGACGTTCATAACGTCTGCATCTGCTCCTGCAATAGGTTTGTCACCTAGGGGTGCATCAAGGACATAATTCTTCTGTGCAGCAATGAGGATAATCCTCGGATCACGGACCAAGTCCGCATCATTTCTACTAATATCTGTCAACTTATTTTTCTCTAGGAACATATCAAAAATAGTGGAGCTACAACGCGGGCTATTGATCTACAACATAATTTGCAAATACTATCAGGACTAAGTTCATGATAAATTAAGTTCCATTAATCATATTACTTGAGAACTCCCAGTTAGATAGACATCCCTCAAGTCATCTAAATGATACGTGATCCAAATCAACTAAACCATGTCCGATCATCACGTGAGATGGAGTAATCATCAATTGTGAACATCTCTATGTTGATCATATCTACTATATGATTCACGTTCCACCTTTCGGTCTCCAGTGTTCCGAGGCCATGTCTGTACATGCTAGGCTCGTCAAGTTTAACCCGAGTATTCCACATGTGCAAAACTGTCTTGCACCCATTGTATGTGAACATAGAGCCTATCACACCCGATCATCACGTGGTGTCTCAGCACGACGAACTATCGCAATGGTGCATACTCAGGGAGAACACTTATACCTTGAAATTTTAGTAAGGGATCATCTTATAATATTACCACCGTACTAAGCAAAATAAGATGCATAAAAGATAAACTTCACATGCAATCAAAATATGTGACATGATATGGCCATCATCATCTTGTGCTTTTGATCTCCATCTCCAAAGCACCGTCATGATATCCATCGTCACCGGCTTGACACCTTGATCTCCATCATAGCGTCGTGGTCGTCTCGCCAACTATAGCTTCTACAACTATCTCTAATGCATAGTGATAAAGTAAAGCAATTACATGGCATTTGCATTTCATACAATAAAGCGACAACCATAAGGCTCCTGCCAGTTGCCAATAACTTCTAAAAAACATGATCATCTCATACAACAATGTATATCACATCATTTCTTGACCATATCACATCACAACATGCCCTACAAAAACAAGTTAGACGTCCTCTACTTTGTTTATTTTTGGTGTTTGCATCAAATTGCATGTTTAAAGTTTATTATGTAGTTCATAAACTAAAGTTTGTCCTTCTCAATTTAAGTTTTAAGTTGTACAACCAAGTTCCTTCTTCATACCATGTAAATTAAACTATACAGAGCAAGTGATCTTCTTTTGCACTGCATGTATGCTTCTGTTCTTGATCCATAATCCAGTGGTGTGGTGAACCTACCCACTACAACACAATGTCATATTCTGCAATGTCTTAACTATGAACAATGTCATATCATTCTACTATTACTTAAACCGTCTCTTTATTTGCCAATCTGAAATGGGATAAATTGACAGCACACTAACCATGATACTTATGAGTTCTTGATCTGTAATCCAGTGGTGTCGTGAAGCTGCCAACTCCTTCACAATGTCATTTACTGCCATGTCTTGACCTGAACAATACCATGTTGTGTTAATGCTATTTTAAACTGTGTCACCTTATTCGTCAGCAAGAAATGTGATGAATTGTCAGCACTCATACTTATATGTGCAAAACCTGTCATCTGTCTGCTTGTTTATCTTTCAGAGTGAGGAGGATATAAGTGTCAAACAAGCGCAGTCTCATCAGCTTGCTCAGCTGCTTGCGCTGCAGCTCCCGAGCAGGGCTAACCTTTCTTGAACTCTACTGAAGTGCTGGCGGTTTTGTATATTATTTTGTCGGCGTGTTTATTTGCACTGGCGGTGATCTTTGATGCCTAGTGTATGTAATCTACTATCTGCTTATGCTTTATTATCGTGGTGGCGAACTTTGATGCCTAGTGGATGTAATATGCCGCAATTTCTTTATTGTATAGTCTAGGTTTTTTCTTATTCATGATTCTGCAGTTATTTTACTGTATATATATATATCATGTCTTCGCAGTAAACCGGCCAAACTGTAAAATTAGTAAACCGGCCAAACTGTAAAATTATGGTACATAATTGGGCTGTCATGCAAATCACTATGTATGATCCGCATCATGGGCCCAGTCATCTTGGTCCGTTAACATGCCTAAATGTAAACTGGCCCACAAGTAGATTCGGGCCTTTAATAGGACGAGTAAACCGCTGGCCCTATTTTCGCAAGAAAACTCAATGGGCTTTTAGGAGGCTGAAAAGTAGGTTGGGCCTGAAATGTGCCGAACAGCTCATGGACGGCAATAGGCCAAAATAGACCCTGGCCCATGATTGTGCCAATCACATCATGGGCCATTAACAGGCCAAAATTGTCTTGGTCCTTGTTTGGCCCAATAGAATTATCGGCTGTGAGCTGGCCGGATGCAAACCGGGCCGTAGTTAGGCCCAACTATATGAAGGGCTTTTAATAGGCTGAAATAAATATAGGGCCGAAATGTTAAACAGGCCTTTAACAAGGGGAAACTAATATCAGGCCAAATTATTAAATGGGCCTTTGCAAGTGGGCCCAAAAGCATAGCGTCCAGTTGATGGGCCGAATCTGATATGGGCCATAATTTAGCCCAAAGCCTCTTAAAGGGCCGGATCTGATCTGGGCCATAGTTTCACCCAGAACGTGGTAGGCTTTTAACGGGCCAGATCTCATATGGGCCTTTATTAGGCCCGGAACGTGGCAGGCTATTAATGGACTGGATCAAATATGGGCCAACATTTGGCCCAAAACAAGGCAGCCGGTGAATGGGCCGGCCCACTAGTGTCCTCAAAATCTTGTGGGCCTTTAGCTGGGCCGGCCCATTGTAGTCGGCGAAATCTCGCGGGCCTTTAGCTGGGCCAGCCCATTATGGTCCACAAAATCTTGTGGGCCTTTAGCTAGGCCGGCCCATTATGGTACGCAAAATCTTGTGGGCCTTTAGCTGGGCCTGCCCATTATTGTCCGCAAAATCTTGTGGGCCTTTAGTTGGGCCGGCCCATTATGGTCTGCAAAATCTTGTGGGCCTTTAGTTGGACCGACCCATTTAATCTTTATGGGCCACTTTTGGGCCGGTCCACGCGTCAACATATCATAGGCGCATCTCGCTCATTGGATGAGTGACACCTGTGCCAACGCGGAGCTGACACGTGGTTCCGTCGGCCAGTGAGAATTTTACAAGTGGAAAATCATCATTGGTCGTGGCTGTTAGCGGGTTATCGGATCCAAAAGCGGACCCCATAGCTTAACGGCGACCCGTTACGGTGGATGCCACGTGTCGGTCACCCTTGACGAAAGCACTTCCATGACGCGACATTTATCGTCATGGAAATGAAGACTTCTGTGATGATAATTTTGGTAATGTCATGGAACACTTCTACGACAGCACATGTATGACTATCTTGATTCTGCCATAAAATCGTCATGGATGTACATGCATGACAGAAATTTGACCTACTGTGACAAACACGTATCATCACGGAAGTGTATTTTTTGTAGTGGTTGTTTAGCAACATGCATTGTACTGAATGACTAAATATGCAATCCCAGGCTACATAGCAACAAGGAAGAGTGTTACCTTAATGTTCTGATGATGTCTAGATATACATGTAATAAAATCTTATATAATGGGATGCATGGAGTGTTGTACTACATCATTTTTCAATTGTTGGTTAGCTTCTAATATTAACTTGGTGCTTTTAGGTACATATATCATTGCCAAAGATCCACACTTCGACCCTTTCTGCGTATGGGGCAATGAGATATTCATGAACGAGCATCAAGTGAGGAAACTGATAAAGATTGTTATTAAAATGGGTCAAAAGATGTCGATCGAACTATTTGTTTACACTTTATGCAAGACAACAATGAAATGCAGGACGGTAAGTAAGAACCCTGTAGCCTTCTTTTTATTGCCCGTAATGAGTTGTGTTAGATGACAATATCTGAATCTTTTTTCTTTTGAAGTGGATCCTAAAGCAGTTTACTCAAGATTACCTCTCAAACTACATGATTGGTGGCCGACCATCACAAGGGGTTGGACTAAAGTCCTGCATGACTTCTGCATCCAGGAAAAGGGCCATTCCGCTTCACCTTGTTCAGCAACTGGAATGTATGTCGCCTCTTTCTTTACCATCTGTAATAGTACAAGTATAGAACCCTGGTACATCATTCTTTATTTGGTGCTTATGTAATTCTTAAACATATGTACCTATGAATTGAATGATGCATTGGTTGTTTGAACCTGATGCATATGAATAAATCTATAGCCTACTTTCAAGTTTACATTAGGTACAATTTTAAATAGCAGCAACTAAATTAGGGCAAAATTACGTTGTGCAGGTCATTACGACACACATGGTTGGTAAAACACAAACGTTTGTGATATACACCATAATCCGAGACGGTTCACAGAGAGGAAACGTGTGCAAGCATGCACACAGTTGCCGTTTGCAAAGCATGTGTGATGTCAGACACTATCACATACGGTGCGGGAAAAACTAAATGTGTGTGATTGTCTACCTATCGTACACGGTTTATAATCATGAACTGTTTGTGATGTGCCAGGCATCGTAAAACTCCCGTGCCTAGAATCTGCCTGGAAAACTCCCGTGCCTAGAATCTGCCTGGTTTTAGGCAGAACCACAAAATTCCGACTGCGATGGCAATGTGAGCACAAACGAGTAGCAAGGATGAAGCGTTTGGGATATTCGAAATATCAGAAACGGTTATATAGGGACAACTGTATGCATCAAGGTTCCCTATCCCCGACGGTTTCTGGGTCGTGTGGGAAGGACCCCCTATCGCGGAAAGGGGTTACAACCCTTTTGTTTAGGACCGACTCACACCAGTGTGCGATCATGCAAGATCTATCTAGGAGATGCATAGCAACGAGAGGGAGAGAGTGTGTCTATGTACCCTTGTAGACCGAAAGGGGAAGCGGTTATCACGCGGTTGATGTAGTCGCACTCTTCGGGATCCAATCACGATCCAACCGATCTAGTGCCGAACGGACAACACCTCCGAGTTTAGCACATGTGTGGCTCGATGACATCTCCTCCTTCTTAATCCAGCAAGTGGGAGAGGAGAAGTAGATGGGATCACATCCAACACGACGGCATGGTGGTGATGGTGGTGGTGGAACATCGACAATGCTTTGCTAAGCGTCGGTGGGACGAGGCGGTGGAACTGCGGAGTAACGGGAGAGAGAGGGGCGCCAAGGGCTTGGTGTGTTCTCTTGGAGCACCCCTCCCCCTCTATATATAGGGGGAGGGGCGTGGTAAACAGCCCCTCCAAGCCCTAGGGCGCATCTAAGGGGGAGAGGACTTGGACTCCAAGTCCAATCCTATTCCTACTAGGACTCCTTCCTTTTTTGCCTTCCCTTGCCACATGGGCTTTTGAGGACTTGGTGTGCCTATCCCAATAAGGCCAGGGCACCTCCCCGCAGCCCATGCTAGCCCTTGGGTCGTGGTGGAACCACTTGTGGACTTCCGGACCCCTCGGGAATCCTCCGGAACCTTCTAGAGGCTTCCTGGTACAATACCGAAAAAACTGCATCTTTTTTCGGATCTCAAAATATGACTTCCCATATATAAATCTTTACCTCTCGACCATTCCGAGACTCCTCGTGACATCCGAGATCTCATCCGTGACTCCGAACAACATTTGGTTATCACTCATCAAATATCCCAATACTACTATAGCGTCAACAAACGTTAAGCGTGCGAACCTGCGGGTTCAGGAATTATGTAGTCATGACCGAGACACCTCTCCGGTCAATAACCAATAGTGGAACCTGGATGCCCATACTGATTCCTACATATTCCACGAACATCTTTTATCGGTTGAACCTTTATGACAACATACGTAATTCCCTTTGTCATCGATATGTTACTTGCCCGAGATTCTATCGTCGGTATCTTCGTACCTAGTTCAATCTCGTTATCGGCAAGTCTCTTTACTCGTTCTGTAATACATCATCCTGCAACTAACTCATTAGTAACTTTGCTTGCAAGGCTTCTTATGATGTGTATTACCAACAGGGCCCAGAGATACCTCTCCGATACCTGGAGTAACAAACCCTAATCTCGATCTATGCCAATCCAACAAACACCTTCGGAGATACATGCAGAGCATCTTTATAATCACCCAGTTATGTTGTGACATTTGATAGCACACAAGGTATTCCTTCGGTATCCGGGAGTTGCATAATCTCATAGTCGAAGGAATATGTATTTGACATGAAGAAAGCAATAGCAATAAAACTGAATGATCATTATGCTAAGCTAACGGATGGGTCTTGTCCATCACATCATTCTTCTAATGATGTGATCCTGTTATCAAATGACAACTCATGTCCATGTTTAGGAAACCTTAACCAACTTTGCTCAACGAGCTAATCAAGTAGAGGCTCACTAGGGACACAGTGTTTGTCTATGTATTCACACATGTATTTTGGTTTCCGATCAATACAATTCTGGCATGAATAATAAACATTTATCATGAATAAGAAAATATAAAATAACAAGTTTATTATTGCCTCTAGGGCATATTTTCTTCAGTCTCCCACTTGCACTAGAGTAAGTAATCTAGTTCACATCGCCTTGTGATTTAATACCAATAGTTCACATCTTTATGTGATTAACACCCACAGTTCACATCGCCATATGATCAACACCCAAAGGGTTTATTAGAGTCATTAATCTGTGATTAACACCCAAAGAGTACTAAGGTGTGATCATGTTTTTGCTTGTGAGAGAAGTTTAGTCAACGGGTCTGCCACATGCAGATCCGTATGTATTTTGCAAATTTCTATGTCTACAACGCTCTGCATGGAGCTACTCTAGAGAATTGCTCCCACGTTCAATACGTATCTAGATTGAGACTTAGAGTCATCTAGATCAGTGTCAAAGCTTGCATCGACGTAACTCTTTACGATGAACTCTTTATCACCTCCATAACCGAGAATTTTTTTCTTAATCCTCTTTAAGATAACTAAGGATAATTTTGACCGTTGTCCAGTGATCTAGTCCTGGATCACTATTGTACCCCCTTGCCAAACTCATGGTAAGGTACACAATAGGTCTGGTATACAACCTGCACTACTGCAGGATGGTCCAAACGCGACACTACAATCAGAGACCCTTCGACGAAACTGTATGTGATGCCATAATCACAAACGGTGGTGTAAAGAAACCGTCAAAAAGGTGCAAAACATTTGCGATGATGGATGCATCAAACACGGTTCAGAATTTAGTTTTGTGTGGATGCTGGGCATACGGTTCAGCTCAATTAACAGTTTGGGATAAGGAGGAACAAAAGAAACAGGCATCCAGATGAAGGCGTGTTCGATATACAACATACGGTTCACTGGGATGAACTGTGTGTGATTAGGCAACACAATGGAAACTGTTCAACTGAACAAGATGTGTGTGATACGCGGCAAACAGGTCCGTAATCAGAAATGTGTGCGAAGACCAATAATAACACAAACGGTTGCTGCTAATAAGCCATGTGAATTGCTCACGGTTTAAGAGCAGTTTTGAAAATGGTGCGTCCCTCAACGAGTGGCAGCGATCGTTTTGTTAGCTTTTTTCAAAACCGCTCGTCGGAATGAAGCAAATGATAAACCGTTGGATAGATGTCGTCGAGGCGCATCTTTTTTATATCTATTGTTTGGTCTAATTCGTTACGGTTTAAGAGCAGTTTCAAATTTACTAAATCGCGGAATTCTGTTTTTCAATTTTTTTTTCAAATTTTCGGTACTGTTTTTGCTCCAGTTTTTTAACTGTTTGTCGAAACGGGGCATGTAATATACCATTGAAAAGCTATGGCCGAGGCGCAACTTTCATATGTTGAAATGTTTTTGAGTTTCCTTACGGTTTTAAGTTAACTTTGAAAATTGTGCGGCGGACGATGAGTGGCAGCGACCGTTTTTCGTGAAATTTTTACAAACTGCTTGTTGGAAGGATTCAAATGATACGCTATTGGAAAGATATCAACGAGGCGCAACTTTTTCATGTAGAACACTCTCTCTAATTCTTTACGCTTTAAGAGGAATTTCGAATTTACCGAAATGCGGACACTCTGTTTTTCGCAACACCCAAATTGACGTGGGTACTTCATCCGACTGAAAACCGCACTGCATCGAACGAAAAACTGCACTGCATCTAACGGGTAAGAGAACTGCATGGTTTCTTTTATTCAAACATAATTTTTTCAAGGACGAGAAAGTAGAGTGCACTTCACATCGGTTGTAAATGAACCACAACACTATCAAGAAGTGAACCGCATTACATTTTTTCGCTTCCGTAACATTTTTTTTGCACTTACGGGATGAACAACATCATACGACCGACTGCACTGCTTCAGAATGAAAACCGCAATGCATAGGACGGGCAAGCGAGCTGCATAATTTTCTTTGTCGGACGTAAATTTTCTCTGCCGAGTTTTTGTCGTCTTTTTCTAGTTTTTTTATAAACCAGGGCAGACCGCTGAGACGAGGGCAAGTGGACCGTGACATAAGTCGAAGTGAACGGCAATCGACTGAGTTTTGAAACACACAAGAACAGTGCACTTTTTCATAGTGAGACATCAAGGCTGGGCAACCGAATTGCATTTTTCTTCTGTTTGCATTGCATACACATAGAATTAGGGATACATTAAAAAATGCATTCTAAAATTGCAACGAACTGTACCCATGATCCACTAAACAACCCTAAAAAAATTAAAAATATAAAAAAGAACTTCGCACACGAGCCGTGCAAACCTCAAGCGGTGCCCAAATGGATTGCATCTACTTTTACAAAAAAATAATTATATTTGACTCAAGTGGACCACAGTACTCCTCGGAGTAGGCTGCATCAACCTTTTTTCATGAAAAATGAACCTCTCCAACATAGCAAACGAACAACACTGGACCGGATATAAACAAAAATAAATAAGTGTTGCAAGAGAGGCGAACTACCTAAAAAAAGGACCCGCACGGAGGAAAACCTCTCCAACATACACAGTGAATGCCTCATAAAAAACAAGTACGTGTGGAGAGTCCAGGGGCACACGCGAGTTCGCCGGAAAGCCGTGGACTCCATGGGGCGAACTGCATGCTCCTGTTGGTCGAGCTGCAATCCCCCGTGGGCAGAACTACACGCCCGTGTGCAGAGTTGCAGTCGACCTCATGGGCCAAACTGCACAGGGGCGAGCTGCTGAGCTACAACAACAATGATGGCGCACCGCACATGTAGCAATGCGGACCAAACTGCAAGCATGCTGCCACTGAGTTGCTCGCTACATCGATGAACTAGATGACAGCGCCACAAAAACGAATTGCTGCTCGCTGCTTGATAGTGGGAGTACACGGGCGAACTCCATCACCGGGACGAGTGTACCTAGCACTGCAACATGCGCATAGTCAGACCACGCGCCAGCGAACTATACTGAAATACAAAACTAGACACGAGGACAGCTACTAAAAACAGTACCTACAATTGACATGGTAGAGAGTGGCGACATTTGTTTCAATATAAATAGTTAAGCTGGCATGAGCTTGACCAATCAGAATTTACACCAAATAATTCGACAAAATAGAGCCAAATTACATTGAATAACTAAACCAAACAACAACAAGGAAAGTCGTATCCAACAGATGATGAAATTGGATTTTAGAAATCATGTGCAACTTGATCAACTTGAAAATTTCTATTTTTGTTGTCAGGTAAATTACAAATACCAAATTTATAAGAACAAAGAACCAACTGAACGTGTAAAAACTCTATACATTTGCTAGCCTGAATGTGCCAAAACTCTACACTAATCACTTTGTACTGAACTGAACACTGGCTAGCCTGAATGTGTATCTACCCTGAATGTGTATCGGCTTAGTACTAAACTGAAAATGCATAGAAGGCAGCTGAGGTGGATGTCCAGAAGGGAATCAGAGGCCATCTACTTACTGAACTGAATGCATGTGCTACAAATCAGTGGAAGTGGAGCTCGCACTCGGATTAACCACACGCAGAGGAGCAGTGAACTGCACGAGGCGTGGTGACGCGAGCTGCACAGGGAAACAAGCAATGGAGGTCAGCGGGGCGTGGTGCTCATGAATAGTCACCGTCGTTGGCCATACTGCACGCCCTCGTTGGCTTTACTACACGCCGCTGTTGGCCGTGCTGCACGCCCGTATGTGCCACCCATCTTTACCGATGGGGTGGAGCAACTACGCGTGTGGTGGGGGCTCTCCCCCTCTGCTCGCCGCTGCGGGTGGGGTGATGTAGGTTGGGACAGGTATGTAGCTCGTCGGCTCGCGGATCTCGCTTGTCAAGGTCGCGGGTATAGTGCACTTCCTCCTCCAAGTGCACTGCTCGCCCTCGCGGGCCAAGCTGCAAGCCATACATCCCGCGGGGCTCCGGCGGCCAGTGGTGAAGCTGGAGGCAGTGGATCTAGAGGGTTGGTGGCGCGCAACCAAATTTTGCAAAGGATGGGGGGACCTTGTGCGTGCTGGAGTAGAGGAGGAGGGGCCGGCCTGGTGCCAGCGCGGGAGGAGGAAGCAGAGATTAGGCCGCGCCAGGGGCCGATGGCGGATGGATTCGGCGGTTGAAGCCACGCCGGGGGGCGGTGGCGTGGTGGCTGGGGGTGGCCGCGCCCCTGGATGTCGCCGGCGTTGTAGAAGGAAGGGTAGCCAGCGCCGCGAGCCGGGGCTACCAACTTCGAGGAGGGTCCAGGAGAGGAGGCCGGCGGACGTTGGGTTTGGATGGAGGTGTGGCAGTGTGGCGCTTTGGGTTGGGGGAGGGAGGCGCGCCAGCCGGGAGTGAGAGGAGGCGGTGGGGTGGGGTGCTGCGGTGGTCGGGACCATCCCCGTGGTCGTCGGCTGCCAGGCAGGTGGTGGACGGCGGCGGTGCTGAGGGAGAGTGGTGAGCGGCCGTGGGAGGACGGGTGGGTTTTTCTATTAGCTAGGTCAGCGTGGGTCGGGGTGGCTACCGGGTACGGTGTTAGCATAATAAGCCTGTTGTTAGCAGAATAAGAGTCTTAAGGGTGTTATCATAATAGACCCATCCTCTCTCTCTCTATATATATGGGACAATTGCATTTTTACCCCTAGTTGGTTCCTACCACGGGTTTTGCCCTTACTTTTAGAGCTTGCTCAGTTTTGCCCTTACTTTTTCCGTCGAGGTCCCTTGAATGCCCTTTCACCATTTAACCTAAACTTTGAAAATTCATAACTAATTCATGCGAACTCGGAAAAATGCAAATAATATATCAAAATGTTCAAATAAACATTACCTTTATGGGCATATCATTTGCATTCAGTACAAAAGCATCGTTTAAACTACCCAAGGTAATTAATGTTATTAACATTATTAAAAATAAATAGGTATAAATAATATTTTTTTCATGAATAAAAATTACATGCAAATGTAGGTGATGTTTTCTGAACATCCTGATAACTTATTTTCATTTTTTTGAGTTTGTATCAACTTGTTATGAATGTTGTAAAGACTTTGACCATTATTTGGAAACTTCATAGCAAGTTGATACAAACTCAGGAAAATGCAAATAAGGTATCAGGATGTTTAGAAAACATCACCTACATTTGCATATAATTTTTATTCACGAAAAAAACATTGTTTATACCTATTTATTTTTAATAATGTTAATAACATTATTTAACTTGGTAGTTTAAATGATGCTTTTGTCCTGAATGCAAATGATATGCCCATAAATGTAATGTATGTATGTATGTATATATATATCACTGAAATAAATATCCAATTACATAAGTGACTATACAGATCATTCGCACACACCTCAATAAACAAATTGCATGCATTCTAAAGTAGGAGAAACGATCGTCTAGTCATCTACTTCTTGTGATGCTCCCGCCACTGCTATGTGGCTCGATCCCTTGTTTGAGTCAGGAAGAAGACAGTTCCCCATGTCAACGATCTGCCTGTACATCTCGTAGCTTGTGTACGCGTCCATGGCCGCGTATTTGACATGTTGTTCATCCAGGTTCTCATGCCACACACTGTGCTAGGCGTTCTTGTCCTTATTGCTCTCTTCCTTCATCTTCGTTTAGTAGGGGTCGATGATGGCCGAGGCGAGGTCAACCGGGGAGTTCAGTTTGTTTTTTTCGCTGCCCCAGACTTTGTAGTGGCGCTGGATGTTGACAAGACTCGGGCATTTCAAGCCCGAAATGTTGAGCGCTTTTAGATCGTTGGTGGTGTCCACCGCAGTGAAACTGTAATCGGAGCTGTTGATAAACCTGGAGAAACGCTCGCAAGGCGTTATGGCTAGGTGGTAGTGGTAGACGAGGACGTCATGTCACATGCACAACTGGGTGACGGCAACCTTCTGATCCTGCTCGGCACGACCCATGGTGTACTCGAGGTCGAAGCCGACCACTTGGTACTTGTCCTCGGCAAGGAACTGCTCCATAGTTTGGATGGAGCTCTCCACTGAGACCGGATCGTTCATGTACACCACCGAGAGAGCCTTCCCCCTCACATGGGTGTCCATGACGTGTTGCATGGTGAACTGCAAGCCATTGTCGTCGTTGGCCGCTAGGAGCGCCATTGGAGCCACGAGGAGCGCCATTGAAACCGCTGGATGTCCTCTCTGTATGTGTCCTCGTGGTTGTGCTTATTGTGTCGTGAGAGACGAGTGATGAAGGTTAATAGGCGTAGGAATAAAAGGGGGCCAGGCGGCGTGGATGCTCAGCGCGTCCGCATGGCAGTTTTTGCAGTGGGTAACTGCATCATCGCGCCGCGCCCGGCGCAACTACATGCACACGAATGTGCGTGATCGTGCGCCGGCCCCAAACACTGGCAGCGCACATGGAGGGACGAGGGCAGAGCACCCGGAGGGACATGAGAGCAGAGCGCGCGCGACGGGACGCGAGCAGAGCGCGCCACGGCCGCCTGAACCGCAAGCAACCACACACATAGAGCAGTTGAACACGCACGAAATGATCGCCTACAAGCCGGCCGACGGTTGCGTCGCTGCGTAGAGAGCAGCCGTGTGCTACCACCTCCGTCTAGTCTATAGTCTCCTTTATATTCTGTGCCATACTTTTCCCTCAAATTTAACCAACAAAATGTTAATGCATGTTATAAAAATTATATAATTGGAAACTATGTTCAAATACAAATCCAACTATATAATCTTTGGCGACATGCATTCGTATTTTATTAGTTAAATCATACTTATAAACCAGGACGGTGGTATAGTAGGTAATTATATCGCAAATGTTTTTTATTATCCGTATGTGTACGTGGCCTTCCATCCTCCTCTCGCACGTCTTGTCACCCCGCTGCCGCAGACGGCTTACAGCGCAAGCTTGCGCAGCGTGCGGAGGCATTCTTTTAGCCAAACGGTGGCGCTAATGAATCGTCGGTGATCCCGTTCCCGCGCAACCTTCCCGCCCGACTCGGTGAAATCCCCCAAAATCCCAAAGCTTACCGGCCTGCTATAAAAACCCTCACGGTCGGGAAGTCCTGCGTCGCATTTCCCCCTACCTCCCTGTAGCTTATCTCGTCTACTTCTCCCACAATCGCCAATGGCACCGGTCCATCATCATCGCTCAGCCACTCCACCGTCATCAGAGGACAGCTCCAGCTGGGAGACTACACTGTGGTGGCAGCGCAGTCCCTAACGTAGTGTAGTGCGTGTGGCGTCCCTATTAGGTGTGCGCGGAACACCCACCACACGCTCCGCTGCCCGTCGGCAGCCGTTGCCGGCCGTCGTTGCCGCCACACCACCGTCGAATGCTAGGGCCATTGCCTGCTCCGCCGCCGCGGCCCAAAGGCGGGAGGTGACGTCATGGCCTCCACCCCACTGTCAGCCACTGTGGCCATCACCCGCTCCACCACCACGGCCCGAAGGCGGGAGGTGGTGGTCGTGGCCGCCATCCCGTCATCGGCCGCCGTGGCCGCCAGTCCACCATCGACCGCCGGGGTCATCACCCACTCCTCCACTACCGCCCGAAGGCGGGAGGCAGAGGTGAATGCCCGCACGTGCGTCAGCGACCTTGCGCGCTACACCGAGTTCCTACGGGAGGAGGAGGAGCGCCTCGTCGAGCACGCAAAGAGCCTTACCGCCACCGTGGCCGCGGCACACGCCACCTCAGAGGCGAGGAATCAGGAGATCTACGAGGAGAACCACCGCTTTGAGAGGGGTCGTCTAGAGCGGCAGAGGGCGTTCGAGGTGAGCATCGCTGAAACTGCAATAGCAGCATGCACCGTATTGCAGTTGCCCAGCTCGTCGGTAGGCTCCTCCTCCTCCGCCTCTTACTGAGCGCGCTCGGCAGAGGAGAGGCAGCCAGAAGTAGTACAAAGCCCCTCCGTAGTAGTAGTAGTATTTAGGGGCTATTGTGTTCAGTTCATCTGACTATAGATGTGGTGGAACTGTACAACGTACTTAAAATTAGCTAGTATATATAGTTGAACTAGCTATTTCAGTACGTGGTTGGCAACAATTGGGGAAAAGTTTAATCGGTTCAGCTGTTGAGTTGAACTATTTGTATAAATTAAGAACGAATACTTAACCTATGAATGAAATCTATGGTTAATTACGGAATTTTAGTTGCAAAAATTAGATACTGCTAGTGATTTTTAGCTTCATATTTTGACAAATCGCATTGTTACAAGGTTGAAAAATGGCAATGTTACTATATCAACAAATGTAATCTTTCCAGTTTGACAAATGGTAACATACCCAATATGACAGATGCAAATCTCACCAAATTGTTTGTAAGTGGTTGCACACGGGTCATCCAAAAGAACCGTTTGCATTGAAGAGATGCACAAATCCTGCTCTCACTTTGCATCATGTCATCACGTGGTCGACGGGCGGGGGCGGGAGGACGGCAGCTGGCAGCGCTGAGAGGTAGCGTTCAAAGGTGGCGTCCCATGCGGCTGAGCGGGAGCGTGCACGAAGAGGAAGGCGGGCGGCCATGGAAGTCAAAGGGCTCGCTTCCCAGTGAGCCTGTGCAGCGTACAGCTCGCACGCTTCCCGGTGAGCATGCGCATTCGAGGATAGATTGCACGCCTCTCGGTCAGCCTACGCACCGGACTATGCTCGCACGCCTCCCGTTCAGTCAAGGTCAAGCAGCTGTCCGCACGGCATCTCCTATAGCCATTAACACCAAGACACGTGGCGTCACGTAAATGGTTAACAGAATGCACACGGTTTGAATTATAAAAATGTTTGAGATATTAAATTGGCAGCTATTTATTCAAAATGCCTTTGTTGGCTGTCATTATTCGAGTGCGCCTTCTCTCAAAATGGACACGAAAAATACCACAGCATGTCGGGTGCCATTCCATGATAGCATGCCAAGTTTCATGAATTTCAGACGAGTTTTGGATTTACTAGAATTTAAAAATAAAGCATCTCAACATTTTGCCGGCAATCAACGGTGCCCTGGTGTTTGAAATTCATTCCCATTTCTTGCATGGGACCTAAGCATTCATCCAAGGAAACATATTTGATCTTTCAACCAATTTATATGCACCGGAGCATGTGCATGTAGTTCAAATTCGAATTATGCACATAAATGTATTGAAAACTCAGTTAATGCATAAAAATGTCCAAACAAACCCCGAATAATCCCAAAAAATGACACAACACTCCTGTTGTTCTATGTTGACACGAGAAAAAATTTGAAAGCAATAAGAGGCAATGGATTTCGTTTCGTCCACAAAGGTGGGATGTTCCCTACCGAAACCATCATGCTTGTGAGAAGCTCTGGTTTGTGAGAAGCATATACCCAAACCTGCCCCAAATGGGACAAAAAATTTACCATGGCATGTTGATGCCGCTCCATGATAGCATACCAAGTTTCATGAATTTTAGACGAGTTTTGGATTTACTAGAATTTAAAAACGAGAAATCTCAACATTTTGCTGGCAATCAACGGTGCCCTGGTGTTTGAAATTCATTCCCATTTCTTGCATGGGACCTAAGCATGCACCCAAGGACACAAATTTGTTTTTTCAACCAATTTATATGCACTGGAGCATGTGCGTAGTTGAAATTTGAATTATGCAAATAAATGCATTGAAAACTCAGTTAATGCATAAAAATGTCCAAATGAACCCCGTAAAATCACAAAAATTGACACAACACTCCTGTTGTTCTATGTTGACACGAGAAAAAACTTGAAAGCAATAAGAGGCAATGGATATCGTTTCGTCCCCAAAGGTGGGATGTTCCCTACCGAAACCATCATGCTTATTGTGAGAAGCTCTGGTTTGTGAGAAGCATATACCCAAACCTGCCCCAAATGGGACAAAATTTTTACTACGGCATGTTGATGCCGCTCCATGATAGTGTGCCAAGTTTCATGAATTTCAGACGAGTTTTGGATTTACTAAAGTTTAAAAACAGGCATCTCAACGTTTTGCCGGCAATCAACGGTGCACTGGTGTTTGAAATTCATTCCCATTTCTTGCATGGGACCTAAGCATGCACCCAAGGACACGGATTTGATTTTTCAACCAATTTATATGCACCGTAGCATGTGCATGTAGTTCAAATTTGAATTATGCACATAAATGCATTGAAAACTAAGTTAATGCTTAAAATGTCCAAACAAACCTCAAAAAATCACAAAAATTGACACAACACTCCTATTGTTCTATGTTGACATGAGAAAACATTTGAAAGCAATAAGAGGCAATGGATATTGTTTCATCCCCAAAGGTGGGACGTTCCCTACCGAAACCATCATGCTTGTTGTGAGAAGCTCTGGTTTGTGAGAAGCATATACCCAAACCTGCCCAAATGGGACAAAATTTTTACCACGGCATGTTGATGCCGCTCCATGATATCATGCCAAGTTTCATGAATTCCAGACGAGTTTTGGATTTACTAGAATTTAAAAACAGGCATCTCAACATTTTGTCGGTAATCAACGGTGCCCTGATGTTTGAAATTCATTCCCATTTCTTGCATGGGACCTAAGCATGCACCCAAGGACACATATTTGATTTTTCGGCCAACTTATATGCACTGGAGCATGTGCATGTAGTTCAAATTTGAATTATGCATGTAAATGCGTTGAAAACTCAGTTAATGTATAAAAATGTCCAAATGAACCCCGAAAAATCACAAAAATTGACACAAAACTCCTGTTGTTCAATGTTGACACGAGAAAAAAATTGGAAGCAATAAGAGGCAATGGATATCATTTCGTCCCCAAAGGTGGGACATTCCCTACCAAAACAATCATGCTTGTTGTGAGAAAGCTCTGATTTGTGAGAAGCATGTACCCAAACCTGCCCCAAATGGGACACAAAATTTACCACGGCATGTTGATGCCGCTCCGTGATAGAATGCCAAGTTTCATGAATTTCAGACAAGTTTTGGATTTACTAGAATTTAAAAACCAGGCATCTCAACATTTTGCTGGCAATCAACGGTGCCCTGGTGTTTGAAATTCATTCCCATTTCTTGCATGGGACCTAAGCATGCACCCAAGGACACATATTTGATTTTTCAACCAATTTATATGCACTGGAGCATGTGCATGTAGTTCAAATTCGAATTATGCACATAAATGCATTGAAAACTCAGTTAATGCATAAAAATGTCCAAACGAACCCCAAAAATCAAAAAAATGGACACAACACTCCTGTTATTCTATGTTGACAGGAGAAAAAATTTGAGAACAATAAGAGGCAATGGATATCGTTTTGTCCCCAAAGGTGGGACGTTCCCAACCGAAACCGTCATGCTTGTTGTGAGAAGCTCTGGTTTGTGAGAAGCATATACCCAAACCTGCCCCAAATGGGACAAAAGTTTTACCACGGCATGTTGATGCCGCTCCATGATAGCATGCCAAGTTTCATGAATTTTAGACGAGTTTTGGATTTACTAGAATGTAAAAAACAGGTATCTCAATGTTTGCAGCCGAGTGACGGTGGCAGGGTGTTTGACATTCATTCCATTTTCTTGCATGGGACCTAAGCAGGAAACCAAGGACACATATTTGAATTTTCAACTAAGTTATATGCATTAGAGCATTTGCGTGTAGTTCAAATTTGAATTATGCACATGAATGCATAGAAAACTCAGTTAATGTATAAAAATGTCCAAGCAAACCCCGAAAAATCCCAAAAATCGACACAACACTCGTGTTGTTCTATGTTGACACTAGGAAAAAATTTTGAAATCGAGAAGAGGCAACGGATATCGTTTCGTCCAGAAATGTGAAACGTTCCCTAACGAAACCATCAAACTTGTTGTGAGAAGCTCTGGTTTATGAGAAGCTTATACCCAAACCTGCCCCAAATGGGACAAAAGTTTTACCACGGCATGGTGATGCCGCTCTATGGTAGCATGCCAAGTTTCATGAATTTCGGACAAATTTTGGATTTACTAGAATTATAAAAGCAAGTACATCGACGTTTGCCGGAGGGCCACGGTGCCGTGGTGCTCGAATTTCATCCCCGTTTCTTGCATGGGAGATAAGCATAAACCCATGGACACATATATGATTTTACAACCCATGTTGGTGCACCGGAGCATGTGCATGTAGTTTAATTTTGAATTGTGCACCTGGAATGGCTAGAAAACCAATTTAATGTATAAAATGTTCAAAGGAACCCTGAATAATGCCAATTCTTTTACGAAACACATATAGTTGCATGTTCACTCCAGATAAAAGGTCTAGCAATTCAAACACCGTCCATTGGCGCTATGACCCCATTATGTAATTCAAATCAATATGAAAAATCAAGTAGATCGCGCACAGTTTATTATCACCAACTGTGTGAGATGCAACACAAAATATCCTGGAGCACCATCGGTGTATAGTACGCCTATGGCTTACGCGAGAAGGTGCTTCGGCTACAGTCCACAGCTGGCGTCTCAAGCACACTAGCTCGATCCCCAAAATATCATTTCACTGTTCAATCGTCAGCGGTGAAAGATGGGCACGTGGACCCACGTCATGAGTGCTTCGGTGGCCCACTCCAGCGAGAGCGCGGTCGCAGCCGCCATGCACGTGCTAACAAGGTGCATGAGCGCGGCTGCAATCTACGACCGAGCGGCCACGCAGCCCAAACAACCTTGTTGCTTCTCAGGTGGCGGCAGCAACATCTGGCTCGGGGATAGCAACTGGCGAGAGCGGCACAGCAGCTGTCCATTCCGCAGTGGCGGCCTTAGCCCTGATGGAGGCCTCCCACGACCATGTCGAGGACGCCCACGCCCAGTTCCTGGCGGTCACCGCACCAATCGAATGAAGCTTCTCTGACAACAGTCAGCAACCCATGGCCGAAGAGAGCTGGCAATCGCCGAGAGCGTTCGAGCAGCCGGCCGTTCCTTTGCCGCATACCTTGCAACGACGGAGCCCGTCCAAGCCCAGATTGCGTCCTCCCACGCCCAGCTCGTGGCGGCCTTTTCCAAAGAGATGGCGGACACGGATGGCGAGATGCTTGCCGAGTATGGTGTGATAGATGCCATGGAGCCCCTTCCCCAAGAGACCGTCGGGCGCGAGATGGACATGGAGGCGGCGACAGAGATCAACGAGCACTAGCCGTAGTAGTACTCTTTCTTTGGTTTAATTAAGAGCGCCGATATTTAATTTGTTAGAGTAATGTTTAGGTCAGCTAGTCCTGTTTAATTGCTAAACTTTCTCAATTAAGAAGTGTGGGTGTGCTGTAGTCTCCTTTGTGTACCCAAATTATGCAATGACGTGGATGACCACTGTAACCAGGAAAATTTGAACCAAAATTTTTGACGTTCAAACTCAGCACATACGGGTTAAGCTATCTGAATCATTTGTGATGTTCACATATCGTACACAGTTCTGAATAAGGGACCGTGTCTGATGACACTTTGCGCGCCAATTTTTTTGCGGAAGCGATTCCAAATTTTTGGCTTCTGCGGAAATATCTACCTCCCCGCCCCCTCCCCTTACCAAAAGCCACATTTCCCCTGTTTCTACCTTCCTTTCCAAGTTGAAACCTTCACTCCTTGCTTGTAGCGTCGTCTCCTCGTCGGCGACCCTCCTTCATGCTGCTCGGCCTCGTCTATCCAGGCAGGTAATCCACACCCGACCCCCATCCTCCTCCTCCTTCCACATCCCACATGCCCCGACCGCCGGCGTGAGCATGACACCTTCCACCCAAATCACCGACCCCTCCATCAAATAAGTGCGGCCCTAAGCCATGGTGCATGCAGTATAGCCAGAATCTAAAGGAGCATTTGGCAGCGGAGAAGCAAACCACGGCCGCACGCGCGGATGAGGTCGCGATGGCTGCCATTCGTGCCGACCCCCAGATCTTGGAGGAGCACCTTGCCATTTGCTAGTTATGCCGGTTAAGCATGCTCGGTTTACTCGTTGCATGTGCTGCTCCTGCCTTTCATTCAAAATTTCTAGTGAACTGTGCTATCTAATTTTACCATGCAATCTCTTGCTCTAGTGTATATGTTCTATATGCCATGCAGTGTGATGCTCACTTATTAACTGTTTTATTAATTAGTTGTTGTCTTCAGTTAACTGTTTGGTTCAATTCTGCAAATGTGATGTTCAATTCTTCAGGCCGCAATTTTGCATTGTCTTCCATGTGAGAAATAAATTGAATTTATCTTTACAAAATACATGAGAAACGAATACAATTGCTATATTTCCAAGTTGTCAAGCATGGGCTCAGTTAATGTTTGGTTCATTTGTGTTGTGGTGTTTAGTTAACTGTTTGGTTCAATTCTGCAATGCAATGTTCAATAGTTGTGGGTGCATTCTGTTATTGTATACCATATGAGGAATAAATTGAATTTGTCTATAGTAAATACATGAGAAACAAATAAATTTGCTACAATTGGTTGTAGTTAACTGTTTGGTTAACTGTCTGATCTTGTGTTAGGAGTATGTTATATTGTGCAATGTGGTGCTCAGTTAATGTTGGTTCATTTGTTGTGGTGTTTAGTTAACCGCTTGGTTCAATTTTGCAATGCGATGTCCAATTGTCGTGGGTAGAATTTTGTATTGTTGTGCATCTAAGGAATAAGTCGAATTTGGCTGCACTTAATACATGAGAAACATATACAAGTGCTATATTTCCTAGTTCTTAATCATGCTTGATTTGGATAAATGGGTTTTCCATGTGGCTTGAATTAATCTGATGAATTTGCAATGTGCTTATTTTTCATCAACATATTTTACTGATAGCATGCGAACCCTTATAGTTAACCTGATGACTAACTACCTTATATGTGTTGCAGGGAAACAATGGGAAGCACTGAGGTATATAATCGAGGTTAGCACGTGCATGGTCCGTTCCAGTTCACTGATGATTGCCTCTCAAACCACCTCTATGGTCAGGAGGCGAGGAAGGTTTTCATACAACACCTAAAGTTCAATATTGAAGTGTTCCTGAAGAGGACAAAGGACGGACGGTCAATCATCCACAAGTACTGGCCTAAAGTTGCAAAGACCTTCAACATGAATGAAGGCTCAATATTTGCCTTCCGCTTCAGCAGTTTTCCAGATGAGATGCATATGTTTATATACCGTCTATGATGCTAATTTCGAAAGGTTCTACATGTTGCATGTGAAACTTGGTGCTGGTGCAGTTGTGTAATGGGGTAGCTGAGTGCTGAAGCTATATCATCTTGTACTATGATGTATTTCAATTATGAAATTCTGCTTCCTTAATATGGAAATGAAATATATTATGTGCTTATTATGAATGTCAATTAGATTAACAAATGGATTAATAATAATAGGGCAATTAGCCTGCTAATGGCGAATTAGCCTGCTAATTGTTGCTAATTGGGTTTTGCTATTGCAAATGGTTGTTGTAAAAATACCGTGGGTAATGACCTCAGGCAACGCACACAGTTTCTAGGAATAAACACACGACTTTGTCTTGAAAACTATTTGCATTAGGCCACCTTGCACAATCATTTACCACGTAAAAACTATGTGTGATGGACAACCTTTGCCACATAGTTTCTTCTACGGACCGTGTGTGATACATTCAATAACACAATGATTTAACGGGAAAAATTGTGTGATGTACCTGTGTACGGAAACGTTTTCCTTGGAGCGAGTGTGTGGAATGTACATACAAACAGAAACATTTAGCGGGTACTAACTGTGTGCGATGTACTTGCGACCGGAAACAATTTTGCCATATAATTGTATTTTTTAGTTCTACTGTATGTATTTCCGTATTTGAGCGCTCGTCGGTCGCACACGACCTCATTTTGCCGAGCATGTGTGACAAGAGGGCATATCCTCGACAGTTTCTGGGTCGTGTGGGAAGGACCCCCCTATTGCCCACACTCACTTGGCGACAGTTCCAAATGCCATCGCGGAAAGGGGTTAAAACCCGTTTGTATAGGACCAACACGTACCAGTGATGGCATACTTTATAGAACCTATGGATGAGGCATAGGGATTGCCTTATCATTCTCTCTCTATCTTATGTCGTGGTCAGGTTTAGAGTCTTACTCAACTTCATACCTTATAACTCAGATAAGAACTCCTTCTTTGACTGATCCATTTTGAAATCCTTCAAAATCTTATCAAGGTATGTACTCATCGAAAGTCTTATGAAGCGTCTTGATCTATCTTTATAGATCTTGATGCCCAATATGTAAGCAGCTTCACCGAGGTCTTTCTTTGAAAAACTCCTTTCAAACACTCCTTTATGCTTTCCAGAAAATTCTACATCATTTCCGATGAACAATATGTCATGCACATATACTTATCAGAAAGGCTGTAGTGCTCCCACTCACTTTCTTGTAAATACAGGCTTCACCGTAAGTCTATATAAAACTATATGCTTTGATCAACTCATCAAAGCGTATATTCCAACTCCGAGTGCTTGCACCAGTCCATAGATGGATCGTTGGAGCTTGCACACTTTGTTAGCACCTTTACAATTGACAAAACCTTCTAGTTGCATCATATACAACTCTTCTTTAATAAATCCATTAAGGAATGTAGTTTTGACATACAATTGCCAGATTTCATAAAATGCGGCAATTGCTAATCATTATTCAGTTGGACTTAAGCATCATACGTGTGAGAAAATCTCATCATAGTAAACACCTTGAACTTGTCAAAAACCTTTTGCAACAATTCGAGCTTTGTAGATAGTAACACTACCATCAGCGTATGTCTTTCTCTTGAAGATCAATTTATTCTCTATGGCTTGCCGATCATCGGGCAAGTCAACAAAGTCCATACTTTGTTCTCATACATGGATCCTATCTCAGGTTTCATGGCCTCAAGCCATTTATCAGAATCTGGGCTCATCATAGCTTCTTCATAGTTTGTAGGTTCGTCATGGTCTAGTAACATGACCTCCAGAACAGGATTACCGTACCAATCTGGTGCGGAACATGCTTTGGTTGACCTACAAGGTTTGCTAGTAACTTGATCTGAAGTTTCATGATCATTATCATTAGCTTCCTCTGTAGTTGGTGTAGGCATCACGGGAACGGTTTTCTGTGATGACCTACTTTCCAATTCAAGAGAAGGTACAATTACCTCATCAAGTTCTACTTTCCTCCCACTCACTTTTTTCGAGAGAAACTCCGTCTCTAGAAAGGATCCATTCTTAGAAACAAAGATCTTGCCTTTGGATCTGTGGTAGAAGGTGTACCCAAAAATTTCTTTTGGGTATCCTATGAAGACGTACTTCTCCGATTTTTAGGTTCGAGCTTATCAGGCTGAAGCTTTTTCACATAAGCATTGCAACCCCAAACTTTAAGAAATGACAACTTAGGTTTCTTGCCAAACCACATTTCATACGGTGTCGTCTCAACGAATTTAGATGGTGCCCTATTTAACGTGAATGCAGCTGTCTCTAATGCATAACCCCAAAATGATAGTGGTAAATCGGTAAGAGACATCATAGATCGCACCATATCTAAAAAGTACGGTTACGACATTCGGACACACCATTACGCTGTGGTGTTCCAGGTGGCGTGAGTTGTGAAACAATTCCACATTATTTTCAATGAAGGCCAAACTCGTAACTCAAATATTCGCCTCCGTGATCAGATCGTAGAAACTTTATTTTCTTGTTACGATGATTCTCCACTTCACTATGAAATTCTTTGAACTTTTCAAATGTTTCAGACTTGTGTTTCATCAAGTAGATATACCCATATCTGCTCAAATCATCTGTGAAGGTCGGAAAATAAAGATACCTGCCGCGAGTTTTAACACTCATTGGACCGCATACATCGGTATGTATTATTTCCAATAAGTCATTAGCTCGCTCCAATTTTCCGGAGAATGGAGTTTTAGTCATCTTGCCCATGAGGCATGGTTCGCAAGTATCAAATGATTCATAGTCAAGTGATTCCAAAATTCCATCTGCATGGAGTTTCTTCAAGCGTTTTACACCAATATGACCTAAACAGCAGTGCCACAAATATGTTGCACTATCATTATCAACTTTGCATCTTTTGGCATCATTATTATGAATATGTGTATCACCACAATCGAGATTCAATAGACCACTCTTCAAGGGTGTATGACCATAGAAGGTTTTATTCATGTAAACAGAACAACAATTATTCTCTGACTTAAATGAATAATTGTATCACAATAAACATGATCCAATCATATTCACGCTCAACGCAAACACCAAATAACATTTATTTAGGTCCAACACTAATCCCGAAGGTAGAGGGAGTGTGCGATGGTGATCTTATCAACCTTGGAATCACTTCCAACACACATTGTCACCTCACCATTAACTAGTCTATGTTCATTTTGCAACTCATGTTTTGAGTTACTAATCTTAGCAATTGAACCGGTATCAAATACCCACGGGCTACTATGAACACTAGTAAAGTACACATCAATAACATGTATATCAAATATACCTTTGTTCACTTAGCCATCCTTCTTATCTGCCAAGTATTTAGGGCAGTTCCGCTTCTACTGACCATTCCCTTTGCAATAGAAGCACTTAGTATCAGGCTTAGGTCCATCTTTGGGCTTCTTCACGTGAGTGGCAACTTGCTTGGCATTCTTCTTGAAGTCCCCTTTCTTTCCCTTTGCCCTTTTCATTGAATGTAACATCCCAAATTTTCAATTTGGAATGTTATACATTAGATCATCAATGCATATCATATTTTATTTGGTTTTGGTTTTGATCCTAGAAATTCTATGCAACTCAAGGACCCACGGAGAGAGTTGGGGATTTTGTTATTTTCATATTTGAGTTTTCTCAAATTTTGGGAATAGGATCATTTGATTTTATTTATTTTATCATCAATTATTTCTATTACAAAATATGAGAGAGGGAATAAAATGACTTTCCCAAAATAAAGAAATATTAAGGATTTAATAATAAAATCAAATAAGATTTTATTTCGGAGTTTTTTGATATTTTATTTGAATTTAGGAAAAATATGCGTTTTTCAAAATTGCATTTAGGCCCCAAATAAATGTCCACTTTGTCCGGCTTGATTTTAAAAGTCCAGGTAAATTTATATCGGGATTTTTGGAGTCCGTTTAGTATTTCTTTTTGTTTCTTTTCTGAGCGGTTTCTCCGTTCGTTAGCGAATGTTCGCTAAATAGCCTTTTCGTTTTATTTTATTTCTGCGAGTGACCCTTCTGTGATTAAAGGTTTTACAGATTAGTCCCTGTACTTCAAACAACCACAACTTTTACGTGGTTTGTCCAAATCCAACGAAACCAACGGCCACTTCTTAGTTACGATCTCCTCTATCCAGTAATCCAACTCAAACATGTTTTTGAAAGTTTAAAATTTGAATTAGATCAGATTTGAATTTGAACTTCGTTTGATCATAACTTGAGTTTTATAACTCCGTTTGAGTTGATTCTTTTTGCAAATCGAAGCTCTTGACCTAAACTTTCTGATAAGGCCAAATTCACATAATTTTGGTAATGTTAGAAATTGTTTTATGTTGCAAGAGTTATTCGCTTGGTTTCATGTTTTCCGAATCGTACTCTTCGTTCTTTCCGATCTTTTGAGTGATTGCTTATGTGTGGTTACTATTACTTGCTCACGATAGATTGATCGGAGGGTGAAGAGTAGAACTATCAAGAGTTTTGAGTGCGAATCATCTTCATCAACATTGCAGGCAAGTTCACACTTTGATCGTATCTCTTTACTACCTAGTTTTTATGCATTAGATCAATCCTCAAACTTTGCATGATTAGGATCTAATTAAATTGTGGGTTTTGGGAAGTAGATTGAGGTAGTACCTATTACCTGTTTTATTATCAAACCCTTGGGAGTTACTTCTACATTTTCTTATTATGCCATGCTATGCTAGTAGACGTGGATTGGGTGAGTGAATTTCCATGACAGATGTGAGATTGTTAATTAATGGTTTCTTTAAGGTGGCAACGTTAACACACATCTGGGTGGATTGAGGTACCTGGTTTGCAGGATTTGCCTATTTTTCTTCGGACCGCCACCCAGGCTCAAAGGGATCATAAGATTATTCATGCTAGAAACTTCCGTGTGCAGCCACATGCTATGATGGGCTCTAGCATAGTTGACTAAGTCGTGCGAACTCTTACAGTGGTAGACTAGCAGATGTAGGGGAAAGTAGGTGTACCGGTCTACCCATCGTAAGGTGCTAGCGCTTCTGAAAGACTATGTCTCGGTCATTCGTTTCTCAAACACCATGTAGTGCGAGAAAACCAACGGAGGAGATCGAGTCATGTGGGGAAAAGTGCGCAAACCTCTGCAGAGTGTATAAACTAATCTTGATTAGCCGTGTCCCCGGTTATGGACATCTTGAGTATCTAGTACTTGGATTATCGTGTGAATCTCATCATGTTACTTTAATTAATATTGTTGGGTTTTAATCATGATGCTTAATTGGGATTCAGGATGATGTCAACCATTCTCAATGTTTAACAACCACCATGATAGTTAAATAAAATTTATTCCTTTGCAGTAGGGAAAAATTGGCTTTTCGCAAAAACATTATAACCATAGAGCCTCCACCAGCCAAATATGCATGTAGTGATAGCCTTTATTCATCATTGCTCTATGGTGTGAATTTGCCAGTACATTCAATGTACTGACCCTTTGTGGCTGCAACGTCTCATGTTGCAGGATCTTACGACGAGTAAGTGATACGTTAGGGTTACGATTTCTACACTCAACTTTGTCGTTGGTGTTGATGGGAATCCACGACCTTGTTACTTCCACTATTTTGGATTGTGGTAATAGTATTTACGCTACTTTATACATGTGATTTACCTCTGTTATAAATCCTCGAGTACTGTGTGTGTCAGCATACCGATCCAGGGATGACACTTAAGCACAGAGACTTGATCCATTCGGGTCGGGTCGCTACATTGAAACTAGTGGTCTTGTTAACCATCAACACTTGATGCTCTTTCTTGATTTCTACCTTCACCGATTTCAGCTTTCGCGAAGAGCTCGAGAATCGTTTTCATCATCCCTTGCATATTATAGTTCATCATAAAGTTCTACTAGCTTGGTGATAGTGACTAGAGAACTCTGTCAATCACTATCTTATCTAGAAGATTAACTCCCACTTGATTCAAGTGATTGTAGTGCTCAGACATTCTGAGTACAAGCTCACTGGCTGAGCTATTCCCCTCCATCTTGTAGGCAAAGTACTTGTCAAAGGTCTCATACCTCTCGACACGGGCATGAGTCTGACAAACTAATTTCAGCTCTTGGAACATCTCATATGCTTCGTGGCGTTCAAAACGGTTTTTGAAGTCCCGGTTCTAAGCTGTAAAGCATGGCGCACTAAAATATCAAGTAGTCATCATATCGAGCTTGCTAAACGTTCATAACGTCTGCATCTTCTCCTGCAATAGGTTTATCACCTAGGGGTGCATCAAGGACATAATTCTTCTGTGCAGCAATGAGGATAATCCTCAGATCACGGACCAAGTCCGCATCATTTCTACTAATATCTGTCAACTTATTTTTCTCTAGGAACATATCAAAAATAGTGGAGCTACAACGCGGGCTATTGATCTACAACATAATTTGCAAATACTATCAGGACTAAGTTCATGATAAATTAAGTTCCATTAATCATATTACTTAAGAACTCCCAGTTAGATAGACATCCCTCAAGTCATCTAAATGATACGTGATCCAAATCAACTAAACCATGTCCGATCATCACGTGAGATGGAGTAATCATTAATGGTGAACATCTTTGTGTTGATCATATCTACTATATGATTCACGTTCCACCTTTCGGTCTCCAGTGTTCCGAGGCCATGTCTGTACATGCTAGGCTCGTCAGGTTTAACCCGAGTATTCCGCATGTGCAAAACTATCTTGCACCCGTTGTATGTGAACGTAGAGCCTATCACACCCGATCATCACGTGGTGTCTCAGCACGACGAACTATCGCAATGGTGCATACTCAGGGAGAACACTTATACCTTGAAATTTTAGTAAGGGATCATCTTATAATATTACCACCGTACTAAGCAAAATAAGATGCATAAAAGATAAACTTCACATGTAATCAAAATATGTGACATGATATGGCCATCATCATCTTGTGCTTTTGATCTCCATCTCCAAAGCACCGTCATGATATCCATCGTCACCGGCTTGACACCTTGATCTCCATCATAGCGTCGTGGTTGTCTCGCCAACTATAGCTTCTACAACTATCGCTAATGCATAGTGATAAAGTAAAGCAATTACATGGCATTTGCATTTCATACACTAAAGCGACAGCCATAAGGCTCCTGCCAGTTGCCAATAACTTTTAAAAAACATGATCATCTCATACAACAACGTATATCACATCATTTCTTGACCATATCACATCAGAACATGCCCTACAAAAACTAGTTGCATGTCTGTCAGTGGAACAGGTGTCATGAACGTGGTCATATAAGGTTGGTCCGGGCTGCTTCATCCAACAATACCGCCGAATCAAAATAAGAAGTTGGTGGAAAGTAGTATGACTATCATCACCCACAACTCTTTTTGTTCTACTCGTGCATATCATCTACGCATAGATCTAGCTCGGATGCCACTGTTGGGAATGTAGTATGCAATTTCAAAAAAATTCCTATGATCATGCGAGATCTATCTAGGAGATGCATAGCAACGAGAGGGGGAGAGTGTGTCTACGTACCCTTGTAGACCAAAAGCGGAAGCATTTATCACGCAGTTGATGTAGTCGTACTCTTCGCGATTCGATCACGATCCAACCGATCTAGTGCTGAATGGACGGCACCTATGAGTTTAGCACACGTGCGGCTCGATGACGTCTCCTCCTTCTTGATCCAGAAAGTGGGAGAGGAGAAGTAGATGTGATCACAACCAACACGACGGCATGGTGGTGATGGAACACCGACAGCGCTTCGCTAAGCATCGCCGGGACGATGCGGGTGGAACTATGGAGTAACGAGAGAGAGAGGGGGGCGCCAAGGCCTTGGTGTGTTCTCTTGGGGCACCCCCGCCCCTCTATATATAGGTGGAGGGGCATGGTAAACAGCCCCTCCAAGCCCTACGGCGCAGCTAAGGGGGAGAGGACTTGGACTCCAAGTTCAATCCTATTCCTACTAGGACTCCTTCCTTTTTTGCCTTCCCTTGCCACATGGGCTTTTGACGACTTGGTGCGCCTAGACCAATAAGGCCAGGGCACCTCCCCGCAGCCCATGCTAGCCCTTGGGATGTGGTGGAACCACTTGTGGACTTCCGGACCCCTCCGGAATCCTCCAGAACCTTCTAGAAGCTTCCCGGTACAATACTGAAAAAACTGCATCTTTTTCCGGAATCCAAAATATGACTTCCCATATATAAATATTTACCTCTCGACCATTCCGAGACTCATCGTGACGTCTGAGATCTCATCTGGGACTCCGAACAACATTTGGTTACCACTCATCAAATATCCCAATACTACTGTAGCGTCAACGAACGTTAAGCGTGCGATCCTGCGGGTTCCGGAATTATGTAGTCATGACTGAGACACCTATCCGGTCAATAACCAACAGTGGAACTTGGAGCCCATATTGATTCCTACATATTCCACCAAGATCTTTTATCGGTTGAACCTTTATGACAACATACATAATTCCCTTTGTCATCGGTATGTTACTTGCCCGAGATTCGATCGTCGGTATCTTCATACCTAGTTAAATCTCGTTACCGGCAAGTCTCTTTACTCGTTCCGTAATACATCATCCCAAAACTAACTCATTAGTCACTTTGCTTGCAAGGCTTCTTATGATGTGTATTACCAAGAGGGCCCAGAGATACCTCTCCGATACTCGGAGTGAGAAACCTAATCTCGATTTATGCCAACCCAACAAACACCTTTGGATATACATGTAGAGCATCTTTATAATCACCCAGTTACATTGTGACGTTTGATAGCAAATAAGGCATTCCTCCGGTATCCGGGAGTTGCATAATCTCATAGTCGAAGGAATATGTATTTGACATGAAGAAAGCAATAGCAATAATACTGAACGATCATTATGCTAAGCTAACGGATGGGTCTTGTCCATCACATCATTCTCCTAATGATGTGATCCCGTTATCCAATGATAACTCATGTCCATGGTTAGGAAACTTTAACCATCTTTGATAAATGAGCTAGTCAAGTAGAGGCTCACTAGGGACACAGTGTTTAGCATGAATAATAAACATTTATCATGAATAAGGAAATATAAAATAACAACTTTATTATTGCCTCTAGGGCGTATTTCCTTCAACTTGAACAAGCCTCCCGCTTGTGATTAACCCCTCTCGCGAGCATCCGCAACTATGAAAGAAGAATTAAGATAAATCTAACCATATCATGAAATATATGGATCCAAATCAACCCCTTACGAATAGCGCATAAACTAGGGTTTAAGCTTCTATCACTCTAGCAACCCATCATCTAATAACTACTCCACAATGCCTTCTCTTAGGCCCAAGGATGGTGAAGTGTCATGTAGTCGACGGTCACATGACACCACCAAAGGAAGCAACAACATACATATCATCAAAATATCAAACGGATACCAAATTCACATGATTACTTATGACTATATTTCTCCCATGTCCTCAAGAACAAAAGTAACTACTCACAAATCATATTCATGTTCTAGATCAGAGGGGTATTGAATAGCATCATGGATCTGAACATATAATCTTCCACAAAATAAACCAACTAGCATCAACTACAAGATGTAATCAACACTACTAGCAACCCACAGGTACCATTATGAGGTTTTGAGACAAAGATTGTATACAAGATATGAAATAGGGTTTCAGATGAGATGGTGCCGGTGAAGATGTTGATGAAGATTGGTCCTGCCATCATGAGAGGGTTGTTGGTGATAACTATGGCTTCGATTTCCCCCTCCTGGAGGGAAGTGTCCCCTACAGAATTGCTTTGCCCGAGAGCGAAAGTGCCCCTACCCGGGTTTCGCCTCGAGACGGCGGCACTTCGACCCGCAAGTCCTTGATATGTCTCCAACGTATCTATAATTTTTTATTGTTCTATGATGTTATATTATCATTCTTGGATGTTTTATAATCATTTTATAGTCATTTTATATCATTTTTTGGTACTAACCTATTGGCATAGTGCCAAGTGCCAGTTGCTGCTTTTTAGATGTTTTTTACATCGCAGGAAATCAATACCAAACGGAGTCCAAATGCAGCGAAACTTTTTGTGGATTTTTTTGGACCAGAAGACATCTAGTAGGTCGGAGGAGCATGTGGGGGTGCTTCGAGGGGAGCACAACACACCAGGGCGCGCCTGGAGGCCTAGGCGTGCCCAGTTGGGTTGTGCCCACCTTGGGTGCCCCCTGAACCGCCTCTTTGCTTTATAAATACCCCAATATTCCAGAAACCCTAGGGGAGTCAACGAAAATCAATACCAGCCGTTGCAAGTTATAGAAACCACATATCCAATCTAGACAGCATCACAGAGGGGTTCATCATGCCCATTGGTGCCTCTCCGATGATGCGTGAGTAGTTCTTTGTAGACCTACGGGTCCGTAGTTAGTATCTAGCTAGATGGCTTCCTCTCTCTCTTTTGATTCTCACAATGGTATCTTGGAGATCCATATGATGTAACTCTTTTTGCGGTGTGTTTGTTGGGATCCGATGAACTTTGAGTTTATGATCAGATCTATCTTTTTATCCATGAAAGTTATTTGAGTCTTCTTTGATCTCTTATATGCATGATTACTTATAGCCTCATATTTCTTCTTTGATATTTTGGTTTTGTTTGGCCAACTTAACCTATTTATCTTGCAATGGGAAGAGGTGCTTTGTGATGGGTTCGATCTTACGCTGCTTGATCCTAGTGACAGAAAGGGAACCGACACGTATGTATTGTTCCTATTAAGGATAACAAGATGGGGTCTATTTCTACATAAATAGATCTTGTCGACATCATGTCATTGTTCTTATTGCATTACTCCTTTTTCCATGAACTTAATACACTAGATGCATGCTGGATAGCGGTCAATGTGTGGAGTAATAGTAGTAGATGCAGGCAGGAGTCGGTCTACTAATCTTGGACGTGATGCCTATATAATGATCATTGCCTGGATATCATCATGATTATTTGAAGTTCCATCAATTGCCCAGCAGTAATTTGTTCACCCATCGTTTGCTATTTTCTCGAGAGAAGCCACTAGTGAATCCTACGGCCCCCAGGTCTCTTCTTTATTATATTTGCCTTTGCGATCTATTTTCCTTTGCTTTTATTTTCAGATCTATTAAACCAAAAATAAAAAAATACCATGCTGCACTTTATTTTATTTGGCGTTCGATCTATCAATATTTACAACTCTCCCACGTCCATTTGCCAATTTCTTGCGTCGTTAACCAAAAGGGATTGACAACCCCTTTAACACGTCGGGTTGCGAGTATTTGTTATTTGTGTGCAGGTGTTGTTTACGTAGTGTTGCATGGTTCTCCTACTGTTTCGATAACCTTGGTCTCATCACTAAGGGAAATACCTACCGTTGATGTGCTGCATCATCCCTTCCTCTTTGGGGAAATACCGACGTAGTTCAAGCCAACATCAAAAGGAATTTCTAGCACCATTGCTGTGGCACCCCGGCTCATAGAAACCGGAACGTCCTGTATTCCAGCCCAGAGATCGAGGAGAAGTCTTCTGGAATACGGCACTGCTTAGCATAGAACAAACCAACTTTCTATTATTACACGAATATGAATACAAGGTCTCCGATATTACAATGAATAACATCGGTACGGCGACACTACGCCATCCTCAGTTGCTCTATGCAAGCAGCAGGACAACTCGAAGCAGCAGAATAACTCTAGCAGTGGAACAACGATGACATTGGTGAACTCCGCTCCGCAGGGACTCTGGCTAGAAAGCTTATCCTAGCTCGCACGAACGGAAACCACAACAAGCAAGCAATCAAATCCGACAGGACCTGAAAACTGGCATGACACACCAGGTCAGTACATTGAATGTACTTGCAAGCTCACAATAACCAGAAGCATTCAAGACAGACAACAGCATGGCAATTACAGGTTAAACAAGATTTAACATGAGATCATCAGAATAACATGGCATGACCAACATAAACATGATACAGCTAGAACAATATGAGCATATTAATCCGACAATACTAGCATACAACATGATGACACTATATGCACCACTTATTCTGCTTGGGTTACCTCGTAACCAACACATGCATCACTTACCAACCTCGGACATCACATGATCATCTCAGGATCAAATCAAGCTTGGTATAAACAATACCGTAGTAATCATTAAATGTCCACAAGGAGCTTGATTTTTACCCACGGTTCTCACACAACATCATGAATATACACAACTCGATATCCTCGATACCACGGTGATCCTTACGGCGGTCACAACCACGACCAACACTTGGTCGTGATCCTTACGGCGATCACAACCACGACCAATACTTGGCCCGTGATCCTTACGACGATCACAACCACAACCAATACTTGGCCCGTGATCCTTACGGCGATCACAACCATGACCAATACTTGGCCCATGATCCTTACGGCAATCACAACCACGGGTTGTCATTAATCAAGTTATTCTTATTACTGTTGACTCACGGTGTGACCTACTTTTGAACTGGGCCCTTATCCGCGGGCACGGCTATCGATAGATTTAATATACACTCTGCAGAGGTTAGTACACTGTACCCACACTACAGAACCCATGGCCTCGTACTCCCATTCGGGTGGACCAACAACGTTCCGACAAAACCGATCTACTCCCATGACACTCTCCCGACTCACTCCCCTCTGGGATAAGTCATGGGTGGCCCCGTGTCTACCTCAAGACACAACGACCACCATCGTGGCCCGTCCCACACTGGGACACGCGTGCAAAAACATAACTACGGGCTCACAAGGTTATGCCTGCTTACCGGGCCAGGGTACAAAACACCCATAACCTTCCCTAGTTGGAGGCACCGGTGAGAGGCACGACAATAGACCACATTAGGGCCGTCCCATACCGGCAAGCGTGGTTGCACTGGTCAGCTCGATTCAGCGGCACCATGACTCAGCCAACAGTTGTTCAATTTCAATTTAATCCGGTTAAACTTGAATGAAAAGATGCTGAGCCATGATAAAATAACATGATGCCAATTACAATGCATGAACATGATATCAACATCATCATGAGGGTATCACATAACTATCCACCATATCAACAATGAATCATATCCACTAAGCATGGCATACTGACTAGCATGAACATCACCAGTACATCAACATGTACTACTAGCAAGCATAATCATATGAAAGGAAATGCTAGCAGGTATAACATGATAATAGAGTACAAGACAACATAGCACAAAAGTGACATGCAAATTTAAACATCACCGGAACAACGATAACCATCTTTTCAACAAGCAAAAATTTAATAAAGATTCAAGTTGAAAACAATGGCTACTGCATGACTATCATGCAAGTGGGTATTGTGGCTTCCCTGGGGTGGAAGAAATCACCGGGGAGAAGTGCGAGAAGCTCGCGGAACAAATCGCCGGAAATCGTTCTCTCTCGGAGGGGGGTGATTAAGGGCAGGGGCAAAATGGTCATTTTCGTAGTGTCAAAACATAGCGAAAATGAAACCAACAGAACGGGCTCGACGAGACGAAGAAGTAGGCTTTGGAATCACCTTATTTGGAATTAGAGATAGAAAGTTATGGAGGGTTGAAATTCAGGGACTTTTTTGTAAAATTTTCATCACAAACAAGTCCCTGGTGGATAAGGCAGAAACGCAAAGTTAGAAATACGCTTTCGGTCAATGAAAACATAAAAAGGAATTACGCTTTCACTTATCTGACGTGGCGGGGGATGGTCAACGCGTGTGGCTTACAGGCGGGGTCCGCCACTTATCCACATGGCAGGGGTGGGGCCTATGCTTGTGTGGCTGACACGCGGGGTCCACGGGACCCACGCGAGGTCAACGCCCTCCTCTTGGCCTCTCCTTCTTCTTCCCCCGATGGTGAACTAAGGAAGAGGTAGCACGGCGAGGCCGATGGCGGTCCGGCTGGCTCCGGCCAGCTCCCGCCCGGCCGAGGCCACCAACAGGTGCGGCAGCGCCAGGCGCACCCATCCAGAGGGGCGGCGGCCACTGGGGAGAAGAGGAATGGTGACGAGGGGAGGCGACCCGGCTCGATGGAGGTGGTTTCCGGCGACCCAGGCGGTCTCCGGCAAGGCCAAGTGGGCGGGGCCACTCTACGGGAGGTGGGAAGGCCGTGGTGGTGGAAGAATGAAGGGAGGGGCATCGGCTACCACGAATTTAGCCGAGCATGGCCGGCGGCCATGGCGGCAATGGTGGTCGTGGGGACATTTCGAGCTCGGGGAAGTGCACGTGGAGGTCCAGGAGGGTAGTGGTGAGGTCGAGAGGCCTCGGGGTGGGCTTAAATAACCGCGGGGCGAGGTGGCCGAGCTGGCACCACCGCAGACACGTGTCCGGCGCCGCGGACGCGTGCCCACGCTCGCGAGCTTAGAGGTAGATGACGCAGGAGGCACAGGAGGAGTCTCACGGGAAGGAGAAGGCCAAGGGAGCGCAGGGAGGATGCGGCCGAGGAGGAAGACGACGATTGGTGCACTGTGCTCTTGTGGGCGCTTAGCTACGAGCGTCCGTGAGGAAGCGGACGGAGGGGGAGAGGGGTCCAGGGGAACGACAACGATGAGAGGAAGCCAAGGGACATGATCACGAGTGCGAAAATGGCGAGAGGGGGAGGGTCCCGAGCAAGAAACCATCCAGCTCACGTCCATGGCATGCCAGAGAGGTGGTCACCACGCGCACTCGCGCACACAGTGCCACAATTGATGCCAAATGATGTCTGGGGGTTTTTCCTTCCTGGGGTGGTTTCAACTGAGGCGGTAGATTGGTTAAAACTACTCTGGTTAAAAGGTTATCACCCTCTGAAGTTTACTAAAGTAAACTTGGGTGAGCACTGGTGATCAACAGGAAGGGTTTTGGGAGCAATGGAGTTGTCTGCGAGGTTGAGGTAAAGAAGGACTTTCATCCTGGTAAGTTTGAGGAGAAATGGATCAAGATTTACTACAGTTGCTTCACAACTGACCAAAATGGTCTAGAAACTAGATCATGATGATGCTCTCACATGGAGTATCAACTTGAGCTCAAATTGGGCAAGGCAGGGTCATTTGGTCATATGAAGATGATGTAAAAAGCTCATGCCAAATGGACAAGCCAAAATGGCACTTGCTTCACAAACATAAATTCTGTCCACAAACTTGGAATAATTATGGTGGTCAAATGGCTCATTTAAATGATGCCAAATTGGGTGGAAAGATGTTTTATGGGTAGAAGAATGATCTGGTAATTTATCAGGATTTTGGAAGCAATATAAAATGCACTTGCTTCACAACCTGAAAATATTGCCAGAATCAAAGATTTGCTCCTCTACTCACATAGATAATTGCATGGGGCTGCAAATGGGTGGAGGGGGTTAATATGAGCACATTAAGGAGTGTGCAAAATCTCAACTTATTTGGATACTCCTAGCTAGTACTTCCTTCACAAAGCCTTCTGTTTGACAAAAACTTTGAAAATTCACTAAGGAAGATTGGCTAGGCAAATAATTTTGAAATTGTGCATGGGGCAATTATTTGTACATATAAACATGCCCAAAAAGGTTAAGAGCCACTAGGAGAAATATAAATGACACTTCCTTCACAAAGTGCCATTCAGGGCAGAATAGAAAAAGGAATATTGGGGAATTATTTTTGAACTGGCCAAAGAAATGTTTGGGCATATTTGAGCTATATATGACCCAAAGGAATTATGAGAATTATATGGGGATTTTTGGATGGACATAGATATAGGTTGCTTCACAACCTAGGGTAGATAGGGTTATTCCTTTAATAGAAAAAGGAATTTTCACTAGAAAAGAATTTAGGGTTTGGTCAAGGAGTGAACTGACATGATCTTGGCAAGGTTTTGAGAATGATGAGCCACTTTGGAGGAGGAATGAGAATGATTTCCCAGGTGACAAGGCCACAGAACCATTCCAAAAGAAAAACAGAGCAAAAACCAAATAAATCAGAAGAAAAAGAAAAGGGCCAAAATCCTCGAGATTTGGTTGCTCAGGGAACAAGTATGACTTGAGGGAACCGTCTCGAACTTGGGTATCCTTTTTCCTTTATTTATTGTTCCCCCAAGAATTTTAGATGATCAACTTACCTTGCTCTGGGGTGGTTTGCTTCACCTTTCCACAAATTCTGACAGATATTTGCTCACATACTGAATCCTTTTACGGCCGTGAATTTTCTCATATCTGCGATGGTATCCAATGCATCTGAGCATAATTTTTTCCTTTGGCCAGGAAAACCCTTTTACTTCTATCATGTGGTTGCTTTAAATAAATGCAGGCCTTCTGGTTTCAATAAATGTTGAGAATTATCATGGCCATCTTCTGGCAGGATCTGACGGCTCATAGGGGGCACTGATTTATCTTGATTTATTTCTTTGGCTCGAGCATGAGACATGTACCAAAGATTTGACTGCCTTCTGACGTGAGCGATATAATGGAATATGGATTTATAGTTGTGTCATACCTCAAATAAATTACATATTGAAATTGGACCGACAGGGGCCGACGGACAATTGCCTTTCCTGACAAACTGACCATGTACTTGATTCCGTCGGTGAGTATACCAGATTTAAGCTGATTGTTCAGCTTTTGATTTTTCTCATGTGATTGATATACCCATCTGTGGTAATACGCTGTGATAAGCTTTCATGCTGTCGCTGAAGTTAAACTGCTGAGGTTGCAAAGGAATCTTAAATCTGACAGAACAGACTTGGATATTCCACACTAACCATGTCAAGAGGGTCAGCGGGATATGAAAAATCCTTGTAAATAGAGCAGGCCGCTGAGAGTATGCCTTTGTGGATTCATATGGAATTATGGCCTCAACTGATTTGGGTATCCGGACCCTGATGGTCGTGCAAAAATCATCATGCTTTGTTGTCAGTCTCATCCTTTTTATGGTCATGATATTCTTTGTGAGGATACCTTAATGAAATAACATGGCCACACTTGTCCTTGATTCTTCGTATGACCATGGATGCGATTAGGGCAATATTTTTGACATTGTTCCTTGTGCTTGTTTTTTTGACCTGGTTCGCACAGACGACATATACCCAGGGTTTGTAGCTGTACAGAGCTCATTGCGGAGGACAATCATACAATAAGGTGACAAGGTTTTATAATATTGCCTTGTTTGGTACAGGAATAATGCCTTTGGTGACCATTGTCAAGACTGTGGATTCTGTGATGTCATCTCCAAATATTATCGCTTCTTGCATCACATGAGATATATCCCTGCTTATTTTCCTTTGCCTGACTGGGGAGGTTGTTGAATCCTTACTTTTCTTACGTATATCTGTTGGATCACTGTCGCATCTTGTATAAGTGACTCATATGACTGGGGGTACATGCTCGCCATATATAAGAAGGATATGCCACCGACCACTCATCCTTGCGGTAGGCATCTGTTTTGTCTGAACTTTACCTCTGACAAAATTATTGCAAATCTGGTCCTTGAGCGGTACTGCCATACATTGGCAACTCATCAGATAATCTTTGAGGATGGTGTAATAGTATGATACTGACGCAGACTGAATGGCTTATGAGAGAAGCCATCCGAGTAGCTTGCTGAGGAAGACCTGTTAACTTCTGCTCAAATGTTTTGTCTGGGTATCGTGCAGAAGTAGGCTCTATATCTTACACACGAAGCTTGGTCTGATTATTGTGCTGGAGAAGCCTGAGTTTCGTACTTGAGAAGCTTCTCCTCGGGTTTGCTTGTTTAGAAAATTTCCTTTCCGTCTGTCAGAAGCCTTTACTGAGGTATCTTGCTATGAGAGACTGGGTATCATGGGCTGGAAATTGTTCACATATCATGCTGAGGAAAAATTGATGAGCCTTGCATCGTAAATTTCTTCCGACAGCGTGTGGAAGAATATTGGGTTTCTTATATCCAAAGCTTCATACTGATATGCAGACTGAAATCCATACACATGCCCTTAATATTCTGAGGCTGATTATTTGCATGAGAAAAATAGTTTGGCCGTCTTCCTTGAGCATATCACATTCTGACTTTATTTCGGATGATATCATATTTCAAGCATCATGCATTATTGAGACAAAACTTTGTATATGATCCATACCTTTGTCCGAACATATACCGCTGATCTTGTACCTGACTTGTCTTGTTGCGGACTTGATCACTACTGCTGTGAGGATTTTGTACTAATGTAGACTCAATGCTGATAGTCAATCCAATACACCATTGGTGTTCTGAGCAGATTTTAATGCCATAATGCAGTTGACTGGGTAGAAAATAATGTCTAGCTGAGCTTCTTCCAAATATTTCAAATCCTTATTGCTTCTTTGAGTCCGGTGTCGGTTGAGGAGCAACTCTTTATAGGGTAAAAATAATGTAACACCGGGGCCCAAAAGAAAAAGCAAAAGAGAACTCAAATAAATAAGAGCACACAACAACAAACAATTCACACACAATCAATGTCACATATTACTGCTAGTCACACAATATGCATGCCTACTTAAGCACACAAATCTCGCGGGATCTCTGGTTCTACGATCTAGCATGCGTGACGATGTGCACAAGGACGAATAAATGTGTGGAAGAATTGGTGTAAACAACACTACACCAAGTGCTAGCTTAGCCAGATAGCAACCTGGACTAGCTCAGAGGCGAGGACGTACTCGGTAATCATGTAGTGGGACACGAAGGTCGCGCCCACATTATTATCAAGTGGACGAAAAAGGATCCGTACTCGTCCAAGAAATAGGATAGCGGGGAAAACTGAGGCTGCTGACATTGCCCTTTCTTGACAACTAAGATCATTAAGGGTTTCCAACACGACAAAATAAAAGAAGGATCCGGGATAGAAGCATGTCCATCACTGAAATGATAGGTGGGGCTGAAAGAAAGACATCGGCACGATACTTGAGCACCATTTTTGCAAACAGTGTCGGGATCACTTGGCATCACTCTGCTGGGACAGAAATGACACCAAACACCGAAAGAAAAAAGGAACTAGAGAAATGCAAAGGTTGAGCTGTAGTGGATCCGAACCGATGCCAGCTACACTCACTAGATAAACCGTTATCACAAATACTAAGACTATATGCATGCTATGCAACAAACAAATGGAGCAACCAAATGCAATAAACAAACCAGACTCTATACTACCGATTTCTACCAGGTTCTACCGCTCGCGCTGACTAGGGCGTCCTACAGCCAGACCTGCTCTGATACCAAGCCTGTGGCACCCCGGCTCAGAGAAACCGAAACGCCCCATATTCCAGCCAAGAGATCGAGGAGAAGTCTTCTGGAATACGGCACTGCTTAGCATAGAACAAACCAGCTTTCTATTATTACATGAATATGAATACAAGGTCTCCAATATTACTATGAATAACATCGGTATGATGACACTACGCCATCCTCAGTTGCTCTATGCAAGCAGCAGAACAACTCGAAGCAGCAGAATAACTCTAGTAGCGGAACAACAACGACAGTGGTGAACTCCACTCCATAGGGACTGGCTAGAACGCTTATCCTAGATCGCACGAACGGAAACCATGACAAGCAAGCAATCAAATCCGGCAGGACCTACAAACTGGCATGACACGCCAGGTCAGTACATTGAATGTACTTGCAAGCTCACAATAACCAGAAGCATTCAAGACAGACAACATCCTGGCAATTACAGGTTAAACAGGAATTAACATGAGATCATCAGAATAACATGGCATGACCAACATAAACATGATACATCTAGAACAATATGAGCATATTAATCTGACAATACTAGCATACAACATGATGACACTATATGCACCACTTATTCTGCTCAGGTTACCTTGTAACCAACACATGCGTCACTTACCAACCTCGGACATCACACGATCATCTCAGGATCAAATCAAGCTTGGTATAAACAATACCATAGTAATCATTAAATGACCACAAGGAGCTCGATTTTTACCCATGATTCTCGCACAACATCACGAATATACACAACTCGATATCCTCGATACCACGGTGATCCTTACGGCAATCACAACCACGACCAACACTTTGCCCGTGAGCCTGACGGCGATAACAACCATGACCAATACTTGGCCCATGATCCTTACGGCGATCACAACCACGACCAATACTTGGCCCGTGATCCTTACGGCGATCACAACCACGACCAATACTTGGCCCGTGATCCTTACGGCGATCACAACCACGGGTTGTCATTAATCAAGTTATTCTTATTACTGTTGACTCACGGTGTGACCTACTTTCGAACTGGGCCCTTATCCATGGGCGCGGCTATCGATAGATTTAATATCCTCTGAAGAGGTTAGTACACTGTACCCACACTACAGAACCCATGGCCTCGTACTCCCATTCGGGTGGACCAACGGTGTTCTGACAAAACCGATCTACTGCCATGACACTCTCCCGGCCACTCCGACTCACTCCCCTCTGGGCTAAGTGATGGGTGGCCCCATGTCTACCTCAAGACACAACGACCACCGTCGTGGCCCGTCCCACACGGGGACACGTGCGCAAAAACTTAACAACGGGCTCACAAGGTTATGCCTGCTTACCCGGCCAGGGTACAGCATGCCCATAACCTTCCCTAGTTGGAGGCACCGGCGAGAGGCATGACAATAGACCGCATTAGGGCCGTCCATACCAGCAAGCGAGGTTGCACTAGTCAGCTCGATTCAACGGCACCATGACTCAGCCAACAGTTGTTCAAGTTCAATTTAATCCGGTTAAACTTGAATGCAAAGATGCTGAGCCATGATAAAATAACATGATGCCAATTACAATGCATGAACATAATATCAACATCATCATGAGGGTATCACATAACTATCCACCATATCAACAATGAATCATATCCACTGAGCATGGCATACTGACTAGCATGAACATCACCAGTATATCAACATGTACTACTAGCAAGCATAAACATATGAAAGAAATACTAGCAGGTATAACATGATAACAGAGTACAAGACAACATAGCACAAAAGTGACTTGCAAATTTAAACATCACCGAAACAACGATAACCATCTTTTCAACAAGAAAACATTTAATAAAGATTCAAGTTGAAAACCATGGCTACTCCATGACTATCATGCAATTGGGTATTGTGGCTTGCCTGGGGTGGAATAAATCACCAGGGAGAAGCGCGAGAAACTCGCGGAATGAATCGCCGGAAATCATTCTCTCTCGGAGGGGGCTGATTAAGGGCAGGGGAAAAATGGTCACTTTTGCAGTGTCAAACCATAGTGAAAATGAAACCAACAGAACGGGCTCGACGAGACGAAGAAGTAGGCTTTGGAATCACCTCATTTGGAGTTACAGATAAAAAGTTATGGAGGGTTAAAGTTCAGGGACTTTTTTGTAAAATTTTCATCACAAACAAGTCCCTGAGTGGATAAGGCAGAAACGCAAAGTTAGAAATGTGCTTTCGGTCAGCCAAAACGTAAAAAGGAATTACGCTTTCATGTATCTGACGTGGCGGGGGATGGCCAACGCGTGTGGCTTATAGGCGGGGTCCGCCACTTATCCACGGGGCAGGAGTGAGGCCGATGCTTCTGTGGTTGACACACGGGGCTCGCGGGACCCATGCAAGGTCAATGCCCTCCTCCTGGCCTGTCCTTCTTCTTCCCCCGACGGTGAACTGAGGCAGAGGCAGGAGGGCGAGGCCGGCGGCGGTCCGTTAGCTCCGGCCATCTCCCGCCCGGCTGAGGCCACCAGCAGGTGCGGCAGCGCCTGGCGCACCCATCCAGAGGGGCGGCGGCCACCGGGGAGAAGAGGAACGACGACGAGGGGAGGCGACCCGAGGAGACAGAGGCGGCTCGACGGAGGTGGCTTCCGGCGACCCGGGTGGTCTCCGGCGAGGCGGGGAAGGCCGTGGTGGTGGAAGAATGGAGGGAGGGGCATCGGCTGACACGAATTTAGCCAAAAATGGCCGGCGGCCATGGCGGCAATGGTGGCCGTGGGGGCATTTCGAGCTCGGGGAAGTGCATGGGCGGGGTTAGTGAAGGTCCAAGAGTCCAGTGGTGAGGTCGAGAGGCCTCGGGGTGGGCTTAAATATTCGTGGGGTGAGGTGGCCGAGCTGGCACCACTGCAGACGTGTGTCCGGCACCATGGATGCGTGCCCACGCTCGCGAGCTTGGAGGTAGACGATGCAGGAGGCACATGGGGAGTCTCACAAGGAGGAGAAGGCCAAGGGAGCACAGGGAGGATGCGGCCGAGGAGGAAGACGACGGTGGGTGCACTGTGCTCTCGTTGGCGCTCGGCTACAAGCGTCGGTGAGGAAGCGGACGAAGGGGGAGAGGGGTCTAGGGGAACAGCATCAATGAGAGGAAGGCAAGGGACATGCTCACGAGCACGAAAATGGCGAGAGGGGGAGGGGCCCGAGCAAGAAACCATCCAGCTCGCATCCATGGCATGCCAGCGAGGCGGTCACCGCGCGCACTGGCGCACACAGTGCCACAATTGATGCCAAACGATGTCTGGGTTTTTTCCCTTCCTGGGCAGGTTTCAACTGAGGCGGTTGATTGGTTAAAACTGCTATAGTTAAAAGGTTATCACCCTCTGAAGTTTACTGCAATAAACTTGGGTGAGCACTGGTGATCAACATGAAGGGTTTTGGGAGCAATGGAGTTGTCTGCGAGGTTGAGGTAAAGTAGGACTTTCATCCTGGTAAGTTTGAGGAGAAATGGATCAAGATTTACTACAGTTGCTTCACAACTGACCAAAATGGTCTAGAAACTAGATCATGATGATGCTCTCACATGGAGTATCAACTTGACCTCAAATTGGGCAAGGCAGGGTCATTTGCTCGTATGAGGATTATGTAAAAAGCTCATGCCAAATGGACAAGCCAAAATGGCACTTGCTTCACAAACATCAATTCTGTCCAGAAAATTGGAATAATTATGGTTGTCAAATGGCTCATTGAAATTATGCCAAATTGGGTGGAGATATGGTTTATGGGTACAAGAATGATCTGGTAATTTATCAGAATTTTTGAAGCAATATAAAATGCACTTGCTTCACAACCTGAAAATATTGCCAGAATCAAAGATTTGCTCCTGTGCCCACATAGTTAATTGGATGGGGCTGTAAATGGGTCGAGGGGGTTAATATGAGCACATTAAGAAGTTTGCAAAAGCTCAACTTATTTGGATACACCTAGCTAGTACTTCCTTCACAAAGCCTTCTGTTTGACAGAAACTTTGAAAATTCACTGAGGAAGATTTGCTAGGCAAATAAATTTGAACTTGTGCATAGGGAAATTATTTGGACATATAAACATGCCCAAAAAATTTGGGAGCCACTAGGAGAAATATAAATGACACTTCCTTCACAAAGTGCCATTCAGGGCAAAATAGAAAAAGGAATATTGGGGAATTATTTTTGAACTGGCCAAAGAAATGTTTGGGCATATTTGAGCTATATATGATCCAAAGGAATTATGAGAATTATATGAGGATTTTTGGATGGACAGAGATATAGGTTGCTTCACAACCTAGGGCAGATAGGGTTATTCAATTAATAGAAAAAGGAATTTTCCCTAGAAAAGAATTTAGGGTTTGGTCAAGGAGTGAACTGACATGATCTTGGCAAGGTTTTGATAATGATGAGCCACTTGGGAGGAGGAATGAGGATGATTTCCCAGGTGACAAGGCCACAGAACCACTCCAAAAGAAAAACAGAGCAAAAACCAAATAAATCAGAAGAAAAAGAAAAGGGCCAAAATCCAAGCTGTTACAGTTGCCGGGGAGGATCAAGTCAAGATAGTCTCCCGAACACTCGGCAATTTCTGGCGACGTTGCCGGGGAGACATCATCAACATCTACGAGGTTCGTAATCACAAATCTCATCTCCTTGCAATTTACATTATTTGCCATTTGCCTCACGTTTTCATCTCCCCACTACACAAAATTTGCTGTTTTATTTGCCTTCTTTTTCGTTTGCCTTTTTCTCGTCAGATCTCATGTTCACTTGTGTTACTATGTGCCTTTTAGTTGCTTGCATCTCCGCTTGCTAAAAATCTTGTGGTATGGATCCTCATCCACTTGCTAATCTTTTCAAAAGATCCAATTATGATAAACCAATTGCTAGTGAATTGAGTTCACTATATTATTTTTATGAAGTTTTGCTTGACATTTATGAATCTGAAAATTGTGATGAAGTGTTAAATGAAGGAATTTATAAAGTGATTCATGATATCTCCTTGGACGAAAAGCATGATTGCAATGATGTTATTATAAATTCTATTAATTTCAGTTGTCCTAATAATATGCAAAACCCCAAGCTTGGGGATGCTAATATTGCTATGTCTGCTAGTTATTGCAATGATCAGGATGGGGTGACAATGTTTCTTATGATCTTGAAAAATTATTTGAGCCTCGTGATGAATTTGATATTGATAATAATGTTTGCAATGTTATTGAAAGTGGGCTTGGAGAAGTCATGACTTTATTTCATGATAATCCCACTATTTTGGAAAAGCATCAACTTTGCATGCATGTGGATCATGAAGAGAATATTTTATGTGATAGTTATATTGTTGAATTTGATTATGATCCTACATGTAATTATTATGAGATAGGAAAATTTGGTTGTAGAAATTTTCATGTTACTAAATTACCTCTCGTTATGTTGAGATTGCTATTGTTTCTTTCTTCTCCCTTGCATATACTAAATATTTCTTGCCTCGATAATTTGTTTGCCTACAAAAGTCTATGCATAGGAAGCATGTTATACTTATATTTATTAGTCACATGTTTCATGATGCTCTCTTTGTGTTTCAATTATTATCTTTCGTGTGAGCATCGTTGAAATCTTATGCCTAGCTAGGGGCATGAAACAATAGCACTTGTTGGGAGGCAACCCAATGAATAAAATTTATTTTTGTTTTTTTCTTTCTGTTTTTGAGTGTTTGTGAAATTTTGCTACTATTATGATTGTGTTTTTTGTGTTTTAGTTAGTGTTTGTGCCAAGCAAAGCCTTTAGGATCTTCTTGGGTGATAGTTGATTTGATCTTGCTGAAACACAAAAACTTATGAACTCAGAAAAGTAATTTTAAAAAATCACAGAAACGTGCTTTTGCTCTGAGTTTTTTACACAAGATTGATATACAAATTTCTCAGGCTGTCCTAATTTCTCAGAATTATTGGAGTTACAGAAGTATTCGAAGTTTTCAGATTGCTACAGACTGTTCTGTTTTTGACAGATTCTGTTTTCTTTGCATTGTGTGCTTGTTTTGATAATTCTCTGGTTTTCTTTGATGAGTTTTTGCCATATAAAAGTTGGAATATAGTAGATATAATGCAAGAATAAAATATGAATTGGTTTTCAACAGTACTTATAGTAGTGATTTGCTTTCTTATACTAACGGAACTCACGAAGGTTTTGTTGAGTTTTGTCTGATTGAAGTTTTTCAAGTTTTGGGTGATGTTATGATGGATGAAGTAATAAGGAGTAAGAAGAGATTAAGCTTGGGGATGCCCATGGCATCCCAAGCTATTATCCAAATAGAAGCAAGCAACTAAGCTTGGGGATGCCCCGAGTGGAATCCCCTCTTTCTTCTAACGACCATCGGTATTTTACTCGAAGCTATATCTTTATTCGTCACATACTATGAGTTTTTATTGGAGCATCTTGTATGATTTGAGTCTTTGCTTGTTTTGCTTTATGTTCTAATTCATGAATCCTTGCTGGACACACCTATTTGAGAGAGCAAAAATTATGCCATGACTTGTTAGAATTGCTCTCTATGCTTCACTTAAATTTTTATGAGCTATGGAATTGCTCTAGTGCTTCACTTATATATTTTTGAGCATGGTGTGCTTTAGTATTTTTGAAGAAATGCTCTCTTGCTTCACTTAGATTTATTTGAGAGTTAGTAATTTTTTTAAGGAATTCTCTCTTGCTTCAATGTTATGCTCATGATCTTCACTCATATTTGTTTGAGCTTATCAAAAGCAGCACATGAAAATTAGTTCCAAAGTGATAGATATCCAAGAAGGATATAATAAAAACTTTCATGAAGATCATTGGACAAAATAAACTTGATTCCTTGTAATAGTTTTCAGATATGATGATGTGATGTGTGAGTCATGTTGATGAGTAATTGTGCTTTTAGTAAGAATATTGGTGTTAAGGTTTGTGATTCCCTATGCAAGCACGAAAGTTAATAGTCATGCAATGAAATTACAACCTACTTGTGGTGCATTATTTGGTGTTAATTACGCTTAATGCTCGCTTATGAGATTATTCTTTTCTTGGTTGGTCGCTTCTCAATCTTTTGCTAGCCTTCATTTTGCACTAAGTATGATCACTACTTGTGCATTCAAAATCTTTTAAACCAATTTTGCCACATGAGTCCACGATATCTACCTATATGCGGTATTCTTTTGCCATTCTAAGAAAATTTGTATGTGCCATCTCTTCAAAATAAATTTCTCTTTTGTGTGCTTGTACCGCTCGCGAGGCGATGAGGGGTGGCCGATATTTTCCATGCTAGATGTGTTATTCTCACGATGAGTGTTTATTCACTTGTCATTACACGAGAGTAAGGAAAAGGTATTAGGGATGCCCAGTCCCAAAATGAAAAATGAATTTACTTTTTGTTGTCAAATAATATATTCCATGGAAAGTGTTGTATGGAAGGCAGCCGTGGATACGGTTAGCCAAGGAAAGTGAAAGTATGGTGGAAAAAGGAATAAAATTTATTTTCTGTTTGGGAACCACCTATGATATATCTAGCATGGGAAGTGTGGGGAACTCTAAGTCGTTTTTGTTGGTGGGAAAAGTATGCCTCCCAAAATGTTTTATCTCTAAGTTTTTCGCTTTGAGCTCTGCCACCTCTACAAATCCCTACTTCCCTCTGCGAAGGCCCTTTCTTTTACTTTATGCAATTTTTATTTTTAATTTAAGTCTCCATCTTCTCTTATAAAGCACCAACTAGGAGACACTATGATCGTACTTGAGCATTGGGTGTAGCTAATATGTGAGTGTGTTTCATGAATGGATCAATGATTGAGCATGATGGGCTAGGGATAACTTATTTTAGCATTGATATTTTGAAAGTCATGGTTGCTTGTTGATATGCTTGAGTATTTAAGTCTCATGTCAAAACTAGACTATTACTTTGAACCATATAAAAGTCCAAATGTCCATGCTATAAAGAAAAGAATATGAGATGACATGTTAGGCAGCATTCCACATCAAAAATTCTGTTTTTATCATTTACCTACTCGAGGACGAGTAGGAATTAAGCTTGGGGATGCTGATACGTCTCTAACGTATCTATAATTTTTGATTCTTCCATGTTGGATGTTTTATAACCATTTTTGGATGTTTTATAACCATTTTATAGTCATTTTTTGTTACTAACCTATTAACATAGTTCCAAGTGCCAGTTGTTGTTTTTTGCATGTTTTTTACGTCGCAGGAAATCAATACCAAACGGAGTCCAAACACAGCGAAAATTTTTGTGGATTTTTTTGGACCAGAAGACATCCAGTGGGCAAGAGAAGCACCTGGGGGGTGCCCCCAGGGGAGCACAACCCACCGGGGCGCACCTGGAGGCCCAGGTGTGCCCAGGTGAGTTGTGCCCGCCTCAGGTGACCCTGAACCGCCTCTTTGCTCTATAAATACCCCAATATTCCAGCAACCCTAGGGGAGTCGACGAAAATCAATTCCAGCCGCAACAAGTTCCAGAAACCACAGATCCAATCTAGACACCATCACGGAGGGGTTCATCATGCCCATTGGTGCCTCCCCGATGATGTGTGATTGCTTCTTTGTAGACTTACGAGTCCGTAGTTAGTAGCTAGATGGCTTCCTCTCTCTCTCTTTTGATTCTCAATACAATGGTCTCTTGGAGATCCATATGATGTAACTCTTTTTGCAGTGTGTTTATTGGGATCCGATGAACTTTGAGTTTATGATCAGATCTATCTTTTTATCCATGAAAGTTATTTCAATCTTCTTTAATCTCTTATATGCATGATTACTTATAGCCTCGTATTTCTTCTCCGATATTTGGGTTTTATTTGGCCAACTTGATCTATTTATCTTGCAATGGGAACATGTGCTTTGTGATGGGTTCGATCTTACAGTGCTTGATCCCAGTGACAGAAAGGGAACCGACACGTATGTATCGTTGCTATTAAGGATAAAAAGATGAGGCCTATTTTTACATAAATAGATCTTGTCTACATCATGTCATCATTCTTATTGCATTACTCCATTTTTCCATGAACTTAATACACTAGATGCTTGGTGGATAGCGGTCGATGTGTGGAGTAATAGTAGTAGATGCAGGCAGGAGTTGGTCTACTAATCTTGGACGTGATGCCTATATAATGATCATTGCCTGGATATTGTCATGATTATTTGAAGTTCTATCAATTGCCCAACAGTAATTTGTTCACCCACCGTTTGCTATTTTTCTCGAGAGAAGCCACTAGTGAAACCTACGGCCCCCGGGTCTCTTCTTTATTATATTTGCCTTTGCGATCTATTTTCCTTTGCTTTTATTTTCAGATCTAATGAACCAAAAATACAAAAATACCTTGCTGCACAACTCTCTCATGTTCGTTTGCCAATTTCTGGCCCCGTTGCCCGAAAGGGATTGACAACCCCTTTAACACGTCGGGTTGCGAGTATTTGTTATTTGTGTGCGGGTGTTGTTTACGTAGTGTTGCATGGTTCTCCTACTGGTTCGATAACCTTGGTCTCATCACTGAGGGAAATACCTACCATTGATGTGCTGCATCATCCCTTCCTCTTTGGGGAAATACCGACGTAGTTCAAGCCAACATCAGTCCTCCTTATTTTTTCTAGGGCAAATGGGATTATATACCAGAAGATGGGCAACGGAGGCTAGCCAGGGGCCCCACCAGCCACCAAGGCGGTCGCAGGGGGTGGGTGCGCCCTCGTGCCTTGTGGGGCCTAGGTGGCCTCCTCTGGTGTTTCTTTTCTCTAGTATTTTTTATTTATTCCAAATAATTCTCCGTGAAATTTCAGCTCATTTGGAGATGTGCAGAATAGGTATCGCTGACATAGCTTTTTCAGGTACATAATTCCAGCTACCGGCAATCTCCCTCTTCATGTAAATCTTGCAAATTAAGAGATAAAAGGCATTAGAATTGCTCCACGAAGTATTACATTGATCAAAAACATCATAAATAACAGTAGGAAAACATGATGCAAAATAGATGTATCAAAATATTTATCGATAATATTTATCGTTGATATTAAATTAAATATAAAAGTGTTCTAAATATTTTCAAACCATTTTATATATAATTTAACATCCCCGGGAACATTTTCCACCTATATATATTTATTGGTAATACCCAGTATTACCCGATACTCTCTGAAACTCTTATGGTGACCCCAAAACGCATCCAGGTCCTCTGGAAACTATTCCGAATATTAATGAAACAATTCCAAAAATATGTTCTTATCACTCCCGTCCTACTAACACTCAGTAGATCATGATTGCCTTAAGCTTGTGACCCTGTAGGTTCGGTAACTCATAGTCGTGAACGAAACCATTCGTTCAATGACCGATAGCGGAACCGTGGACGTCCATATCAATCCCTATGAGGAAATGAATGATATTCGAGTGAACCTTTGGTTATCATATGATGTTCCCTTTGCTTCATGATAATTTACAAAACCTAGGATGCATCGGTATCCTTGTTGGGAAACATACTAGAAAAACAAAGAAAATCTCACCTACGATCACCCAAGATCAATATGAAGATGCATAACGGGTTGGGATCACGATCGTTACCGTCACCGAGTTTGTTAGGGCATGTCTATCTCTAAGTATTTTTGGTGATTGATGACAATGCTTTTGCGGACTAATCGTGTGCGTTGAGTATTTTAGAGATTCATTCATTGGCACGAGATGATTCTTTCCCCTCAGAGGTTTAAGTGAAGACGGTGTAGTCTCTTTTGTTTCGGATTTGGTGGATTTGAGTCGTAGGAGACATCGTACTATCAATAGGGGGTCCGCATTGGAAAGGCTAGGGTGGAATCAACACGTACACTTCATTTTTTGCATCCCCAGCTCCTTTCCTCTCCTTGGAGTTTGTCGTTTTGACGGAAGTGGAGATTGTGAGGAGCTAGTGATAGTACCACCGCCAGAGCGGTAGTACCGCTATCCTAAAACGGTAGTACCGCTTGGGTGCATCGGCGGTAGTACCGTCCTGGTTCAGCACCGCTACCGCCTCAATGCGAGGACGTCTCTCCTCGTGTCGGGTTGTGCGACAGTAGTAGCGGCAGTAGCAGCGGTAGTACCGCGGCTACCACCGCTACTAGTGCCCCCCAAACCTGCTCTCTCTCTTCCGTTCTCCCTCGTATGCCTCTGCTCTCAGTCTCCGTGGTAGTACCACTGGTGGTTGCGGTAGTACCACTGCTACCAGCAGCATTACCGCTCCACTTAGAAGTAGTACCACTCTATGTGGGCTGAAGAGGGGATAACGGTTGGATGAGTTCCCCCACTATAAAAGGAGGTCTTCTTCTCCAAGAAGACCCACCTCTTTTCCCCCAAGCTCCATTGTTGCTCCAAAGCTCATTTTCGCCCGATCTCTCTCCCTAGCCAATCAAACTTGTTGATTTTCTAGGGATTGGATGAGAAGGCCCGGATCTACACTTCCACCAAGAGAAATTTGATTCCCCCCACTAATCCCTTGCGGATCTTGTTACTCTTGGGTGTTTGAGCACCCTAGACGGTTGAGGTCTCCTCGGAGCCACATTCCATTGTGGTCAAGCTCCATGGTATTGTTGGGAGCCTCCAATCAAGTTGTGGAGATTGCCCCAACCTTGTTTGTAAAGGTTCGATCGCCGCAGATGCGTGTCGGTGTACTAGAGTAGGGGTACCCTAGTATCCCGAACTCGTGCACGGGCAGCTGCAGCGCCCCGCGGCAAGGCTTGTCGGGCGACTGCCAGGGTCCTCCGCTGGTTCCTTTGGAGCCATTCAAGAACAAAGTATTCAAGATGAGAAGACAAGGCCCCGGCAAGAGGAGCTTGCCAGGAAGAGACAAGGCCCCGGCAAGAGGAGCTTGTCGGGAAGGCCAACCTCGGCACCTCAAGAAACTTGCCGCGACACACCGTGCGTCCCGGCAAGGTCCGGCGAGCGACAAGATTCCGGACGCGACAAGACGACGACCCCGACAAGGTACTTGCCGGGGGCCCGCTGCCACTCTATACCCGCGCTCCAGCGCATCCACCCGCGTGTCGCCCTGAGGCTTTCTCAGGGGCGCGTGGCGGGAGCCTGTGCAGCCAGGGGTACGCGGTGGCAAGCGGAGATGAAGAGGAGGCCATCGTGGCAAACGATGGCGCTCCTAATGGTCACTTTTTGCACTGTTTAGGCGTCTCAGACGGGCATTCAATGCCCTTGTCCCCTGCCGTCAGAGTTAGGTAGGATACATTGTGCCCACAGTAGCGGTAGCTGTACCTACCGCATTCTTTTTCCATTTTTTACCCCTCTAGTCTACGTTGCCACCTATCGGTGGCCCCTTGAGCGTATAAAAGGAGGCCCATGCGCAACGTAGAAGGGGTTCGGCTCATTCGAAACACCAAGAACACTCTCACGCTCGGTCTGGTAGCGTTCATCGCTCCTGAGCAAGAACTCAATACAATCAAGCAAGTAGGAGTAGGGTTTTACGCATCTGTGCGGCCCGAACCTGGGTAAACTGCTCGTGTGCTTCGCCTCGATCCGCTCTTCGTGCGACCCCCGCCCTCACCGAATCGAAAGGGACTCGGCCCGCCGGTCCCATAGGTGTTCATGGATCAGCCCCCCGACAACTTTGGCGCGCCAGGTAGGGGGCGTCGAGATCGTGTGAACCCGATCCGGCGTGCACGCGAGCTAAATCTTCATCGTCTTCATCGACATGCCACCGAAGAAGAAGGCTTCGGAGGCAGCTGTTTCGTCTGCGTCGCTTCCACCGCCTCCGGAGCAAACGGGTGGTGGAGTGGACGCCGGCGGAAGAACGGGCGTCGACGAGGGAGCTCACAGTGCGGCCAAGTCCAAGGACAAGGCGGCACAGACCTCGGCGTCCGTACGCGCACCGCGCCCGTCTCAGGAGGCGCGGGACCAGCAGCGTCATGGCGTTCGCAGCGCCATACGTCCGCTGGGCCAAGATCAAGCTGGTGGTTCTCGTGGCGTCCAAGACCAGCTTGCACGTCAACATGTTGGCCCGAGTGAAGTACGGTCGCCTGGACGGGACACTTCTCCTTCTAACGTGGTTAGGAGTCCGAGCATGTCCCGCTCCTCGCACCGTTCACCTCTGCCGCCCACCACTCCAGCAGAAGCCTTGGTGCGAGCTCAACTGCTCCTAGATTACCCTCCGACAGCGGACAAGACCGACGAGTGGAGGGCCACTATCCAGAGCCTCATCGTCTTCGCCAACGGCGACACTGCGCGGCAACCAAGCACCTCGCTGCCGCGGCAGGACTGCCGGACGCGAGCCGATGGCAACAAGACCGAGGGAGGTGCGACTTCCATGCACTCTCCACCACGAAGGCCAAGATCGCCGACTCGCCGGATCCACCCCGACAGCGGCTCCACCGCGTCGTCGGACCCACGAGCTCGTCGCGACCAATGCCAAGTTCTCCATGAACGGCAACAAGAGGACGCTCGTACTCGCATCGAGCGCCGAAGAGAAGCGCGGCGTCAATCTGACCAGCGCGTTGGGCCCTCTGTCGACATGCACGCGCCGGGGGAGCCAGGCGACTTGCCGTACGCGGTAGGTTGCCCTGCGCTCACCCATGAGCTGCGGCAGGTCCAGTGGCCCAGGAAGAAAAACTTCAAACCAGACGTACCAGAGAAGTACGACGGCAAGTCGCATCCGTCGGAGTTCCTCAGCATCTACACCATCGCGGTGCAAGCTGCCGGGGGATGGGACGACAAGATCCTTGCCAACTACTTCCCGCTGGTGCTCAAGCCCAACGTCAGGTCCTGGCTCATGCACTTGCCGGACAACTCCATCTCCTCTTGGGCAGATCTATGCCATCAGTTTGTCGGCGCCTTTACAGGCGGCCACAAGCCACATGGCCAAGAGAGCGATCTTCATCTGCTTGCCCAGAAGGAAGGAGAGTCACTGCGCAAGTACATTCAGAGATTCAGCCGTGTACAACACAACATCCCAGACGTCCACCCTGCCACGATCATCAGCGCGTTCCATCAGAACGTGCGAAACCGCAGGATGAGGGAGGAGATGGCGATGTGTAAGATCAGGGACATCAGCGAGCTTTACGCCCTGGCTGACAAGTGTGCGCACGCTGAAGAGGGGAGGAGGCTCCCCGGAGAGAATACAGGAGCAGGAGGATCCGACAGTGAGGATGCCGCCCCGGCAAGGAAAGGCCGACGGCGAAACAACAGAAGGAAGAAGGGCAAGGAAGTGCTAGCTGTCGAGCAGACCGGCAACGGAGGTGGCGCCAAGGAAGCTAAAGCTGGTGGCTCCGGCAAGGAGGCCCAGCCTGTGGCAGCCGCCGACAAGCAGGACAGCTCCGGCAAGCAGTATTGCAAGATCCACCGCACCAAGGGTCACGATCTCCAGAGCTGCAAGAAGGTCGAGCAGCTTGTTGAGCTGCAAAAAGCTGAGTACGAGCGACGCGACAAGGAGAAGGCCCAGGAAGGTGCTGGAGGAGCCGGCAAGAAACGCCCCGGCCGGGGAGGACGCCGCGGCAAGGCCAAGCAGCGGCAAGGAGACAGACCTCCCCGCGGCCGCGACAAGGATGAAGACGACGACAACGACGAAGACATGGATGATGACGAGGCCGACGAGCAGGAGTTTCAGAAAGCCACAGAGGTCCTGTGCGTTGACGGTGGCGCCTCTCTGCATACTTCGCACCGCCAACTCAAGCAGTGGATGCGGGAAGTAAATGCAGCAGAGCCATCCGTAGAGTCACGCAAGCCCCTGAAATGGTCCAGCACACCTATCATCTTTGATATTGAGGACCACCCTGATCACGTAACTGCGGTCGGGTGCTTGCCGATGTTGGTTTCTCCAACTATCCGCAACCTCAAGGTCACGAAGATGCTAGTTGACGGCGGGACCAGCTTGAACCTGATATCCTCCGCGGTCCTCCAGAAACTCCAGATCCCTGACAGCGAGCTCGAAGAGACCGGCACGTTCCAAGGAATCAGCCCGGGAAGGAGCAAGCCGAAGGGAAAGATCATGCTGCCGGTCACATTTGGCAGCGAGCTGAACTTTAGAACTGAGAGGGTCACTTTTGACGTTGCCGACTTTCCATTACCCTACAATGGGATCCTTGGCCGTCCAGCGCTCGCCAAGTTCATGGCAGCCTCTCACTATGCATACAACATGCTCAAGATGCCAGGCCCGATAAGTGTCATTTCTGTCCCTGGCGACAAGAAAGATGCCCTTATCTGCGCCGAAAAGATTTACCGGGAGGCAGCAGCCGCAGCCGATCGCAAGTCACTTGCCGCTGACGCTCCCGGGGAGAAGAAGAAGACCAAGTCCGGCAAGAGCTCTGATGCCCACTCCGGCAAGCGCACCTCTTCGGAGTGCTGCGCTACCGTCGAGGACGCACCATCGAGCTCCACCGGCAAGTTTAAGAAGACGATTGCAGCTCCGCCAGAGACCAAGAAGGTGTCTGCCAAGGAGGACGGCACTGGTGGTACCTTCACCATCAGTGCCACTCTTGACCCCAAATAGGAAAGCGCGCTCGTTGCTTTCCTACGGGCGAATGTCGACGTGTTTGCATGGCAACCGTCTGACATCCCCGGTGTTCCCAGGAAAGTGATTGAGCACCACCTAGCCGTTTGTCCTCATGCGCGGCCCGTCAAGTAGAAAGTCAGGAAGCAAGCAGTGGAGAGCCAAGAGTTTATTGCAGAAGAAATCAAGAAGCTGGAAGCAGCAGGCCTTGTCAGAGGAGTGCTCCATCCCACGTGGTTGGCCAATCCTGTAGTCGTGCGCAAGGCCAACGGGAAATGGAGGCTTTGTATAGACTTCACTGATGTAAATAAACCTTGTCCCAAAGACCCATTTCCCTTGCCGCGCACTGACCAGATTGTTGACTCCACAGCCGGATGTGATTTGCTTTCATTTCTTGATGCATACTCAGGATACCATCAGATCTTCATGGCAGAAGAAGATGAGGATAAAACCACGTTCATCACCCCATGTGGCACATACTGTTTCGTACGGATGCCCTTCGGGTTGAAGAATGCTGGATCAACATTTGCAAGGGTAGTCCATGTCGCTTTTGAGCCCCAGATACACAGAAATGTGGAAGCCTACATGGATGATATAGTGGTCAAGAGCAAGGACAAGGCTACTCTGATTCAAGATCTAGATGAAACTTTTGCAAATCTGCGCAAAATCAACCTCAAGCTCAATCCCGAGAAGTGCGTGTTTGGAGTCCCTTCCGGCAAGCTTCTCGGGTTCTTTGTGTCACAGCGAGGGATTGAAGCCAATCCCGACAAGATCAAAGCCATCGAGCAGATTGAAGCACCAAAGCGCGTCAAGGATGTACGAAGGCTTGCCAGTTGCGTGGCTGCTCTCAGCAGGTTTATCTCTAAGTCCGCAGAGCGCGCCTTGCCGTTTTTCAAAATATTGAAAAAGGCAGGTCCGATGAAATGGACTCCGGAAGCGGAGGCTGTGCTGCAGGACTTGAAGAGGTACCTGTCCTCCACTCCAATACTTGTCGCACCTAAGCCACGAGAGAAGTTGCTGTTGTATCTAGCAGCAACCAATCAAGTGGTTAGTGCTGCGTTAGTAGCGGAGAGGGAGGCGGACGATGAGCCAGCAACCGCAGCAAGTGGATCCAGCGACAAGCAGGGGGCTTCTCCGACAAGCTCTGGTCCCGACAAAGATGGATCTGCGCAGGCATGCAAGGAGGTGCAGAAGAAAATGGTGCAGCGCCCAGTTTACTTTGTCAGTTCCCTTCTGCAGGGGGCTAGGTCGAGGTACTCTGGCGTGCAGAAATTGCTTTTCGGCCTTCTCATGGCCTCGAGAAAGCTGCGCCATTACTTCCAGGCACATGAGATAACAGTTGTCACTCGCTTTCCGTTGAAGAGGATATTGCAGAATCCAGAAGCAACAGGCAGGATTGTCGAGTGGGCACTGGAACTGTCAAGCTTTGGCCTCAAGTTTGAGAGCGCCTCAACTATACAGAGCAGAGCATTGGCAGAATTCATAGCGGAGTGGACGCCAACACCAGATGAAGAAACTCCAGAAACGAGCATCCCCGTCAAAGAAGCAAGCAAAGAATGGTTGATGTACTTTGATGGTGCCTTCTCGCTGCAAGGCGCCGGTGCTGGCGTGCTGCTTATCGCACCCACCGGAGAGCACCTCAAGTACGTAGTCCAGATGCACTTTCCCAAGGAGCAAGCAACGAACAATACCGCAGAGTATGAGGGTTTGCTTGCCGGCCTCAGAATCGCAGCAGACCTTGGGATCAACAAGCTCATTGTCAGGGGTGACTCGCAGTTGGTCGTCCGCCAAGTAAACAAAAACTATCAGAGTCCGTTGATGGAAGCATATGTTGATGAAGTGAGGAAGCTAGAAGAACACTTTGACGGCCTGCAAATGGAGCATGTTCCACGAGCTCAGAACGATATTGCTGATGGCCTGTCAAAGTGCGCCGCACTAAAGTTACCTGTGGAACCAGGGATCTTTGTGCTCAAGCTGACTCAACCATCCGTAACACCATCGACTGGATAGAGTAAGAAGAGGAAGTTGGTTTCTGGTGACTACTTTCCAGTAGAGCTTCCCGAAGCCGCCGCCAAGAAGGTCCCCAAGATCGACGCCAAGAGTGCTGAGGAGCAGTCTGCTCCGGCGAACCTCTCGGTTTGTTCCGTTTAAGCAGACACTCCCGACAAGTTTTGCTCCGGCAAGCTTGCCGGGGAACATCATGCTCCGGCCGAACCACAGGTTCTTGCCGTAGAGGCGGATGTTCCCACAGCAACAGATATGCCTTTAGTCCTTGTTGTCGAGCCGCAAGCTCCAGCATGGGCACAGCAGATTGTCCGTTTTCTTCAGACAGGAGAGCTTCCTGAAGAGCAAGAAGAAGCGGAAAGAGTAGCCCGGCAGTCAAGTATGTAAAACTTTGTCGACAACACACTGTACAGAATAAGACTCAACGGTGTGAAATTGAAGTGCATTCGTCGGGAAGACGGACAACAGCTGTTGGCAGAGATACATGGAGGCATATGTGGTCACCACATTGGCGCAAGAGCACTTGCTGGCAAAGCGTGCCGACAAGGTTTCTTCTGGCCGACAGCCCTCCAGGATGCGACTGCACAAGTAACCAAGTGTGAAGCGTGCCAGTTCCATTCCAAACAGATACACCAGCCAGCTCAAGCTCTCCAGACGATCCCTTTATCCTGGCCATTTTCGGTCTGGGGGCTCGACATCCTCGGCCCCTTTCCCCGAGCTGTCGGGGGCTTTGAGTTCTTGTACGTCGCCATCGACAAGTTCACAAAGTGGCCGGAAGTGGAACTAGTGAGGAAGGTGACAGCACAGTCAACAGTCAAGTTCTTCAGGTCGATTGTTTGCCGTTTCGGGATCCCTAACAGGATCATCACCAACAACGGCACGCAATTTACGAGCCGCACCTTCATGCAGTACGTCCAAGATCTTGGCGCCAAGGTCTGCTTCGCTTCTGTTGCTCATCCGAGAAGCACCGATCAAGCGGACAGGGCAAATGCTGAAGTGCTGCGAGGCCTCAAGACCAGAACTTTTGATAGGCTGCACAAGTGCGGAAGGAACTGGATCGAGGAGCTGCCAGTGGTTCTTTGGTCGATCAGGACGACGCCAAATCGAGCCACTGGCCAGACACCTTTCCCTCTAGTCTACGGAGCAGAGGCAGTTCTCCCCACGGAACTCGTTTACGGGTCACCTCGAGTGCTCGCTTATGATGAGCTCGAGCAAGAGCAGCTGCGGCAAGATGACGCGCTGCTCCCTAAGGAAGACCGTCTTCAGGCTGCTGTGCGAGCCGCTCGCCACCAGCAAGCTTTGCGTCGCTACCATAGCCGCAAAGTTAAAGCCAGAAGCTTCGAGGAAGGCGACCTTGTTCTTCGGCGTGTTCAGTCCGCCAAGAATTCCAACAAGTTGACGCCAAAGTGGGAAGGCCCTTATCGAGTGAAACGAGTCACTAGGCTCGGCGCTGTCCGCCTTGAGACCGAAGATGGCATTCCGGTGAGCAACTCTTGGAACATTGAACATCTTCGTAAGTTTTACCCGTAGGGCGCGGTTGCCGGAAGCTTTTCCGGCAACCACCTTTTGTACAAGTCTTGCCGCTGTTGCATGTAATCCTTGGTACAAAGCCGGGCGCAGACCCCGTGCATAAATAAAGTTAATGTGCCCCGCACATCTTGTCAATTTCATGCTGTAATCCTTTTTGCATATGTTATCTGACACTTTGTGCAGCACCAGACCCCGGTAAGCAATGACGAGCCGTAAGGCTCCATATCATTACTTTCTTTTTCTGTCTCTTTCTCAAAAGAAGGAAGGTTCCCTCGCCCACAAGGTTTGCCGGGGGGGAGGAGAAGATAATGGTGTGGACCGGGCCGTTCAAGAGAGTTTCTCCTTGCCGGGAAGCAGACGACAGAAAAGCTAAGTTGCTAAAGTTTGAGCAATCAGTTTTTAAGTTTTTGATTTATTTTCCTTGAACGACCGTGCTTTGTATGTAAAACCTGTGCGCGGAGGAACCGACTCATAGCTAGTTGCGCCCTTACTTTGTTTCGAGTCCGCTCAACAACTTAAGTGAGCTGCGACTAGTTGCGACAAGGTTGCTTGTCGGTAGCGACCCCACCAGCAGGCTACTGAAGTTCCGCACTCGGCGCTCGCAGCAAGGGTGCCTGCGCCGGCAAGTTTCCCTAGAAAGCATAGGGCAGAAACATACAAAGCCAAGAGTCGAGTAAAGGAAGTAACACAGCAATTCTTTACCTAACATAGAGTTATATTACAAAAATAACTTGTCGCGCCTCTAATAAAGTGTTCCCATGACATGACTGGCAGCGGCAAGAAAAGAAGAAAACGGACGGCCTAATCTACGCGACCGCCGTCAACCCTTTTTACCTCGTTCACCCTGTCCACAATGGGTGCGACGAGGGCCTTGAGTGCGTCAAGATCAGCGTCCGCCGGCAGCCTCTTGAGGACGTTGGTGAGGTTGAGGCCTGGGTTGCGGAAGGCCACCTTCACCAGCACCTTCTCCAGAACTCCGGCACAAATCGTGCGCGACTCGTCGGCCAGCTGCTTTGGGATCCGTTCCCGGAGTTGTTGGAGGGCCGTCACCACGCCTTTGAAGAATACAGTGAGCTTGGCGCTAGGTTGGAGGTTCTCGTCGGAGGAGTACCCGAGGCCCTCCACCCCCAATTGCACCAGCTCCTCTTCGATGACTGCAGCAATGTTCACGAGGCCCTCCGTCCAGAGCTCCACAGTATCTCTGAGGAGATTCTGGGTTTCGGCAGCCCTCGCCAGCAGCGCCTCGTTGGCCTTGATATCCTTCTTCAAGTCCGCTTCCCGTTTCTTGGCGCCGTCCAGCGTCTCCGTCAAGGTGGCCAGCTTCAGCTTCAGATCGGCGTTGGAATCCTTGGCGGTGCTCAGCTCTTTGCCCTTCTCAGCGAGTTGGCCCTGCAGCTCACCATGGGCAAGGGCGTCCTTCTCGCACTCCAGCTTGAGCGCGGCGAGCTCTTCGCCACCCACCTTCAGATCAGCCTCCAGTTGCGCCACCTTTACCTCCAATTCCTTCTTGGCGGTCTCGGCAGCCGCAGCCGCATCCTTTGCTTCTTGGAGCGTCCCGCCAAGTGCCTGTTCGCGCGCGGCAAGCTCCTCCTCGTGGCTGTCGAGGTTCACTTTCCGTTGAGCCAGCTCGCCTTCTTGCGCGTACAGCTTCTCGCCGGTGTGCCGCAGCTGCTCTTCAGCTTCGGCCTTCTCGAGGAGGAAGGCCTTCCGCTCCTCAGCAAGCTACTCCCACTCCTCCGCCAAGGCCCGGAGAGCTTCCTGGCGAAGACCCTGGAGCTCCTCCGCGCGCTTCTCTATATCCACGCTCGCCTTCGTGATGAGCGCTTCCCGGGACTCCAACTTGACTTGGCGGGCGCGATAGAGCGCCAGCAGCCTCCGTAGCAGCCGCTCCTCCTCAGGCTCGTCGCTGCTGCTTCCCGGCACGTCGACGATCGACAACCCGGCGGAGGCAAGCACCTCCCCATCCAGAGCTTCTCCTTCCACCGGTGCCCTGGAGCTTGATGCCCAGGGGAGCTTGATGAAGATGCCCTCGCCGGCCTTCAGATAGGCGCCGGGCTGGGACTCCTCGGAACCTGGCGCTGCGGCAGCGGCGGAGGGATCGGCGGTCGGTGCAGCGCCTGGCGCTCCTGCGGCCTCAGGGTCATCAGTGTGATCGCTAGATCCCTCGCCAGCTTCTTCGGCGGCAGCCTAGGCGGCCTCTTCGCCGGCGGGCACATCAGCACCGGCTCCTTCTTCAGTGGCCGCGGCATCATCAGTGTTGCCGCGCGTGTTCTCCTCGCCGCCTGCCTCGGTCTCCATCGGATCCACGGAGGGTGGATCTGACGACCGGAGAAGAAGGAGAAATCAAACAAGCACTCGAGAAGAAAAATCAGCAGAAGAACATAAGGAAAGTTTCGGGCAAGAAGGACTACCTGTGCTGGGATCCGCTGTCATGGGCTCCACCACCGGGAGATCATTGGCGCTGTCCCTTGCCGGAGACTCCTCCCTTGCCGGAGATTTCTCCCTTGCCGGAGAACGCTTCCTTGCCGGGGAGTCCGCCCTTGGTGGCGTAGTCGAAGCAGACGACGAGTCGGAGGTGATCACCACGCCCTCCTGATGTAGCTGTTCAGCTCCTGCACAAACAAACCAGCGATCAGATGTCAACAAAGGAAAAGAGCGACCGCGCGCGCCCAGAAGCAGAAAGTAAACCATGTACCTACGCTGGGGGCTGCGCTGGGGGCTGCTCTGCGGAGTAGTGGCCGGATCCGGCAAGGTGTTCTCGGGTGCGCCTCCTGCCGTCGCAGTGGGCTCGTCCTCGATGATAACCACCGGAGCCTTGGCCCTCTTCGCCGCCCTTTGGGCCAGAGTCCTGAAAAGGGAGAGTCCAGGGTGGATCAGATCAGATGCAGGACAAGAATAGCAAGTTGAAGAACTACAAGAACAATAAGGGAATCTTACTCTTCTTCTTCCTCCTCGTCGGAGCTGAGCGCGGAGAGGTCGAAGTTCGGCCCACCTCCGGCGCGGTGAGGTGGAGGGGTGGGATCCCTTGGCCGCTTGGCGGGGACTGCGGCGCTAGCCCGAGACGACCCCGCTCCAGTTGCCATCGCGGCGGGAGGCGCTCCAGCGGCAACCGTACTTGCCGCGGCGGAGCGCGTCGCGCGGCGCTGCGGCTGTTGGCCCACTTGCCGCCCTGCTGCGTCCCCGGCCCTACAGAGGCGCCTTCTTGGCTGCGCTCGGGGCTGCGCTGCGGGCCCTGCTCGCAGCAAGCTCCTCGGAGATGGCGGGCCGCTCGCACCCTCGGCGGGCTCGCTCGACTCGGCATCAGGCGCGGCAAGCTCTTCTTCATCTTCGGGCCACTCCCGTTCGGCAAGGCTCGTTGCCAATGTCGCGTCTGCTTCCTCCACTGTGAACCCGAATTCACTCGCGGCTGCGGCTGCCGCTGCCTCTTCCGCCCTTGTGGAAATGCGTTCCATCTCTTGATCGGTGGTGTCATGGGTGAGGAGCTTCTTTTCGTCAGCATTGACCGCCGTTTCCACTAGGCCATCGAAGAACTGCTGCACGACGTCGTCGGTAGGTTCTTGCCAAGTTGGAACGACCCCGTGCGAATCGCACAACGGCATCATTGCGCAGATGCGGTCGCGCGAGGAGTTGTTGCACAGAGGAACGATGCCTCCCGGCAACCTGAACCACTCGGGATGCTGTGGGTCGTGCTTGAATATCTCCTTGAGTATCCCGTCCAACTCTAGGATGGTGAAATTGAAATTGAGGCCCGGGCGCAACCTCATGATATCTGCCGGGCCTTCAAATTCCTAGGCGAGTCTCCCCCTCGCCTGCAGAGGGGCGATGCGGCGGCGAAGGAAATCTGCACCGACAGCGCCTATAGTCAGCCCGGCAAGCCTGAGACGCAAGATCCGGGTGGTGGCGATCTTTAGCTTGTCATCGTCCACGGACAGGGCGCTCCAATCATTGCCACGCACTGCTGGGGTTTGGCGCAGGGCGGTGAACGGCTACGGGTTCTCCTCTACAACCCAGCACCAATCTGCTCTCCACTCATCCCACTTGCTGCGGAGCTCCCCCTCCAGATAGGTCTCCTTCTTGCCGGCTCGCGAGATCCAGGCGATCCCACCGGCAAGAGTTTCCCCTCTCTCGACACGAGGCATAAAGAAGTGACGGAAGAGGGCTACATTGGGGTGGACTCCGACAAATTTTTTGCATAGATGGGCGAAAACTGCCATGGTCAGAACGGCGTTGGGGGTGAAATCAAGGAGGTGGAACCCGTAGGTGTTCATGATGTCGCAGAAGAAATCAGAGAAGGGCGGGCAGAGCCCGCAGTAGAAGAACAAGGCAAAGAAAGGGTACCCGCCAGCTGGAGCTTCTTGCGAGGCAACGGCGGAGAGTCCCTTCATGCGCGGATGCGCCCGCGTCTCCGTCGACCAGAAGAGATAGTACCACTCCCTCAGCTCCTTTGCGGAGAGCTCGGGGGGGAAAGTGGCCCGCTCCTTCCGCAGCGCCTCAAGCCGCTGCACTTCGGTCGACTTCACAGCTTTCGTGGCCGCAGTCTTCGCGGCCTTCCCCTTCCCGGCCTTCGGAGCCATGGCGGAGGCGGTGGGGGAGATCAACGGCGCTGGTGGTGGCGGCAGCGACGGGGGCGGAGCGCTGCTCTCTTTCGACTTTGGAAGCGGAGGGGGGCGGCAGAGATTTCTGAGATTGCAGCAGCAAATGGCGAAGGTGGGGGAACTGCCCCTCTTTCCCCTGCTTATAAAGAGGAGGAGGCGAACGTTGCGCTTTTTCCGAATAAAGAACCACCCACGATCTGTCCCACGACGCCGCGATCGACGCGTGCCGTTACGGGGGCACGGTGGATACGGAGTTAGATTCGGCATAACCCAGGCCCGCGCGTGCCCGTGTCCTGTTTAGGGCCTGGCCCAACAGCGCTCGGCACCGTGTGTGGCCCAGGCCCGGGGGCTCCTGTCAGTGTACTAGAGTAGGGGTACCCTAGTATCCCGAACTCGTGCACGGGCAGTTGCAGCGCCCCGCGGCAAGGCTTGCCGGGCGACCGCCAGGGTCCTCCGCTAGTTCCTTTGGAGCCATTCAAGAACTAAGTATTCAAGATGAGAAGACAAGGCCCTGGCAAGAGGAGCTTGCCGGGAAGAGACAAGGCCCCGGCAAGAGGAGCTTGCCGGGAAGGCCAACCTCGGCACCTCAAGAACTTGCCGCGACACACCGCGCCACCCGGCAAGGTCCGGCGAGCGACAAACTTCCGGACGCGACAAGACGACGACCCTGACAAGGTACTTGCCGGGGGCCAGCTGCCACTCTATACCCGCGCTCCAGCGCATCCACCCGCGTGTCGCCCTGAGGCTTTCTCAGGGGTGCGTGGCGGGAGCCTGTGCAGCCAGGGGTACACGGTGGCAAGAGGAGGTGAAGAGGAGGCCATCGTGGCAAACGGTGGTGCTCCTAACGGTCACTTTTTGCACTGTTTAGGCGTCCCAGACGGGCATTCAATGCCCTTGTCCCCTGCCGTCAGAGTTAGGTAGGATACACTGTGCCCACAGTAGCGGTAGCTGTACCTACCGCATTCTTTTTCCATTTTTTACCCCTCTAGTCTATGTTGCCACCTGTCGGTGACCCCTTGAGCGTATAAAAGGAGGCCCATGCGCAACGTAGAGGGGTTCAGCTCATTCGACACACCAAGAACACTCTCACGCTCGGTCTGGTAGCGTTCATCGCTCCTGAGCAAGAACTCAATACAATCAAGCAAGCAGGAGTAGGGTTTTACGCATCCGTGCGGCCCGAACCTGGGTAAACCGCTCGTGTGCTTTGCCTCGATCCGCTCTTCGTGCGACCCCCGCCCTCACCGAATCGAAAGGGACTCGGCCCGCCGGTCCCATAGGTGTTCGTGGATCAGCCCCCCGACAATGTGGCTTGAAGCTATGTTGCTATTTCCCCAAAGAGGAAGGGATGATGGAGCGCAACGACGGTAGGTATTTCCCTCAGTGATGAAACCAAGGTTATCGAACCAGCAGGAGAACCAAGCAACACAACGTAAATAGCACCTGCACACAAATAACAAATACTCGCAACCCGACGTGTAAAAGGGGTTGTCAATCCCTTTTGGGTAGCGGCGCCCCAAGATAGGCAAACGAACGTGAAATAAATTGTAGTAGATTGATTGATCGAACGCCAAATAAAATAAATAAGAATAAATTGCAGCAAGGTATTTTTGTATTTTTGGTTTAATAGATCTGAAAATAAAAGCAAAGGAAAAGTAGATCGCAAAGGCAAATAATATGAGAAAGAGACCCGAGGGTCGTAGGTTTCACTAGTGGCTTCTCCCGAGAAAAATAGAAAACGATGGGTGAACAAATTACTGTTGGGCAATTGATAGAACTTCAAATAATCATGATGATATCAAGGCAATGATCATTATATAGGCATCACGTCCAAGATTAGTAGACCGACTCCTTCCTGCATCTACTACTATTACTCCACACATCGACCGGTATCCAGCATGCATCTAGTGTATTAAGTTCATGGAAAAACGGAGTAATGCAATAAGAACAATGACATGATGTAGACAAGATCTATTTATGTAGAGATAGACCCCATCGTTTTATCCTTAGTAGCAACGATACATACGTGTCGGTTCCCCTTCAGTCAGTGGGATCATGCACCGTAAGATCGAACCCACTACAAAGCACCTCTTCCGATTGCAAGATACATAGATCAAGTTGGCCAAACAAAACCCAAATATTAGAGAAGAAATACGAGGCTATAAGCAATCATGCATATAAGAGATCAAAGAAACTCAAATAACTTTCATGGATATAAAAAGATAGATCTGATCATAAACTCAAAGTTCATCGGGTCACAACAAACACACCGCAAAAAGAGTTACATCATATGGATCTCCAAGAGACCATTGTATTGAGAATCCAGCGAGAGAGAGAAAACCATATAGATATTATCTACAGACCTGAAGGTCTACAAAGAACTACTCACGCATCATCAGAGAGGCACCATGGAAGTGGTGAACCCCTCCGTGATGGTGTCTAGATTGGATCTGGTGGTTCTGGACTCCACGGTGGCTGGAATTGATTTTCATCGACTCTCCCAGGGTTTCTGGAATACTGGGGTATTTATAGATCAAAGAGGCGGTCCGGGGGGCATCCGAGGTGGGCACAACCCACCAGGGCACGCCCGGGCCTCCTGGCGTGCCCTGGTGGGTTATGCTCCCCTCGGAGCACTCCCCAGGCACTGCCTTGGCCCATTGGGTGTCTTCTAGTCCATAAAAAATCTTCGTAAAGTTTCTTTGCATTTGGACTCCGTTTGGTATTGATTTCCTGCAATGTAAAAAACATGCAGAAAATAGCAACTGGCACATGGCACTATGTCAATAGGTTAGTACCAAAAATTGATACAAAATGACTATAAAATGATTATAAAGCATCCAAGATTGATAATATAATAGCTTGGAACAATCAAAAATTATAGATACGTTGGAGACGTATCAGCATCCACAAGCTTAAGTCCTACTCGTCTAGAGTAGGTAAGTGATAAAAACAGAATTTTTGATGTGGAATGATGCCTAACATCTCATATCATATTCTTTTCTTTATAGCATCGACATTTTGACTTTTAAGTGATTCAAAGGGATAGTCTAGTTTTGACATGACAATTTAAATACTCAAGCATATCAACAAGCAACCACGTCTTTCAAAATATCGACGCTAAAATAAGTTATCCCTAGCCCATCATGCTCAATCATTGATCCATTCATGAAACACACTCGCATATTAGCTACACCCAATACTCAAGTACGATCATATTGCATCCTAGTTTGGTGCTTTAATAAGAGAAGATGGAGACTCAAATTCAAAATAAAAATTGCATAAAGTAAAAGAAAGGCCCATCGCAGAGGGAAGTAGGGATTTGTAGAGGTGCCAGAGCTCAAAGCAAAAAACTTAGAGATAAAAACATTTTGGGAGGTGTGTCTTTCCCACCAACAAAAATGACTTAGAGTTCCCAACACTTTCCATGCTAAATATATCATAAGCGGTTCCCAAACAGAAAATAAAGTTTATTCCTTTTTCCACCATACTTTCACTTTCCATGGCTAGCCGTATCCATGGTTGCCTTCCATACCAACACTTTCCAAGGAATTTATTATTTGACAACATAAAGTAAATTCATTTTTCATTTCGGGACTCGGCATACCTAATACCTTCGCCTTACTCTCGTGCAATGACAAGAGAATGCACACTCATCATGAGAATAACACATCTAGCACGGAAAATATTAGCCACCCCTCACCGCTCCGCGAGCAGTAGGAACACACAAAAGAGAAGTTTATTTTGAAAATTAGAGATGGCACATACAAATTTGCTTAGAACGGCAAAAGAATACCGCATATAGGTAGATATAGTGGACTCATGTGGCAAAACTCCTTTAAAGGTTTTTGGATGCACAAGTAGTGATCATACTTAGTGCAAAATGAAGGCTAGCAAAAGATTGAGAAGCGACCAACCTAGAAATGAATAATCTCATAAGCGAGCATTAAGTATAATTAACGCCGAATAATGCACCACAAGTAGGATATGATTTCATTCCATAATTATTGACTTCCGTGCTTGCATAGGGAATCACAAACCTTAACACCAATATTCTTACTAAAGCATAATTACTCATCAACATAACTCACGTATCGCATTATCATATCTCAAAACTATTACTAAGAATCAAGTTTATTTTCTCCAATGATCTTCATGAAATTTTTTATTATGTCCTTCTTGGATATCTATCACTTTGGGACTAATTTTCATATGTTACTTTTGATAAGCTCAAACAAATATAAGTGAAGATCATGAGCATAAAATTTCTTTTCTCATATTAATTTAAGTGAAGCGAGAGAGAATTTCTTGAAAAGTTACTAACACTCAAATAGATCTAAGTGAAGCAAGAGAGCATTTCTTTAAAAACTAAAGCACACCATGCTCAAAAAGATATAAGTGAAGCACTAGAGCAAGTCCATAGCTCATAAAATATTTAAGTGAAGCATAGAGAGCAATACTAACAAGTCATGATATAATTTTGGCTTTCTCAAATAGGTGTGGCCAGCAAGGAACCAAGACTTAAAACACAAAATAAAACAAGTAAAGACTCAAATCATATAAGACGCTCCAAGCAAAACGCATAATATGTGACGAATAAAAATATGGCTTCGAGTAAAATACCGATGGTCGTTAGAAGAAAGAGGGGATGCCACTCGGGGCATCCCCAAGCTTAGTTGCTTGATTCTTTTGGATAATAGCTTGGGATGTCGGGGCATCCCCAAGCTTAGGCTCTTCTTTCTCCTTATTACTTCATCCATCATAAGATAACACAAAACTTTAAAACTTCAATCACACAAAACTCAACAAAACCTTCATAAGATCCGTTAGTATAAGAAAATAAATCACTACTATAAGTACTATTGCAACCTATTCATATTTTGTTTTTTCATTATATCTACTGTATTCCAACTTTTCTATGGCAAAAAATCATCAAAGAAAACCATAGAGCCATCAAAACAAGCACACAACGCAAAGAAAACAGAATTTGTCAAAAACAGAACAGTCTGTAGCAATTTGGATATTTCGAATACTTCTGAAACTCCAAAAATTCTGAAAAATTAGGAAGACCTGAGCACTTTGTATATTAACTTCTGCGAAAGGAATCAGGGAAAAATATGTTTCTGTGATTTACGAAAGTTATTTTTGTTAGTGCATAAGTTTTTGTGTTTCAGCAAGATCAAACAATTATTACCCAAGAAGATCCTAAAGGATTTACTTGGCATAAACACTAATTAAAACACAAAAAACACAATCCTAACAGTAGCATAATTGTGCAAACACTCAAGAACAGAAAGCAAAAAGCAAAAATAAATTTTATTCATTGGGTTGCCTCCCAACAAGCTCTTTCTTTATAGCCATTAAGATAGGCTTAAGATTTCAACAATGCTCACACGAAAGATAAGAATTGAAACACAAAGAGAGCATCATGAAACATAAGGCAAACACATTTAATTCTAACATACTTCCTATGCATAGGCATTTTATAAGCAAAAAACTATCAAGACAAGAAATAGCTAGCAAAAGCAAGGAATAAGAATAAAATATAGACAATCTCAACATGAAGAGAGGTAATTTAGTAACATGAAAATTTCTACAACCATATTTTCCTCTCTCGTAATAATTACATGTAGGATCATACTCAAATCCAACAATATAGCTATCATAAACAAGATTCTCTTTATGATCCACATGCATAAAAAGTTGACACTCTTCCAAAATAGTGAGATTATCATCAAATAAAGACATGACCTCTCCAAACCCACTTTCATGAAAAATTTCATAAGATTGAACACTCTCCAAATAAGTGGGATTATTCTTAGCTAAAGTTGACACTCTTCCAAACCCACTTTTAATATTATCACAAGCATATTCATCATGAAGTTAAATAAATTTTCAAGATCATAAGAATCATTATGACCCCAATCATGATCATTACAATAAGTAGCGGACATAGCAAAACAAGCATCCCCAAGTTTGGGGTTTTGCATATCACTAACACAATTGACATTAATGGAATTTATAATAACATCATAGCAATCATGCTTTTCATTCAAGGAGCTATCATGAATCACTTTATAAATTCCTTTGTTTAACACTTCATCACAATTTCCAGATTCAACCAAAACATCAAAGAGATAATCTAGTGAACTTAATTCATTATCAATTGGTTCATCATAATTGGATCTTTTGAAAAGATTAGCATGTGGATGAGGATCCATATCAATAGATTTTTAGCAATAAAATAAAAGGCATAAGGTAACACAATCACACATATTTTTGGTATTTTATTGAGACAAAGCGACAAAGCAGACAAGAGATCTAACGAGAAAAAAGGCAAACGAAAAGAAGGTGAATAAAGTGGCAATTTTTTGTGAAGTGGGGGAGAGGAAAACGAGAGGCAAATGGCAAATAATGTAAATTGCGAGGAGATGAGATTTGTGATTAGGAACCTGGTAGATGTTGATGATGTCTCCCCGGCAACGGTGCCAGAAATTCCTTTTGATGTGGCTTGAAGCTATATCTGTATTTCCCCAAAGAGGAAGGGATGATGCAGCACAACGATGGTAGGTATTTCCCTCAGTGATGAAACCAACATTATCAAACCAGTAGGAGGACCAAGCAACACAATGTAAACAGCATGTGCACACAAATAACAAATACTCGCAACCCGGCGTGTAAAAGGGGTTGTCAATCCCTTTCGGGTAGCGGCGCCCCAAGATAGGCAAACGAACGTGAAATAAATTGTAGTAGATTGATTGATCGAACGCCAAATAAAATTAATAATAATAAATTGCAGCAAGGTATTTTTGTATTTTTGGTTTAGTAGATCTGAAAATAAAAGCAAAGGAAAAGTAGATCGCAAAGGCAAATAATATGAGAAAGAGACCCGAGGGCCGTAGGTTTCACTAGTGGCTTCTCTCGAGAAAAATAGAAATCGATGGGTGAACAAATTACTATTGGGCAATTGATAGAACTTCAAATAATCATGACGATATCCAGGCAATGATCATTATATAGGCATCACGTCCAAGATTAGTAGACCAACTCCTTCCTGCATCTACTACTATTACTCCACACATCGACCGGTATCTAGCATGCATCTAGTGTATTAAGTTCATGGAAAAACGGAGTAATGCAATAAGAACAATGACATGATGTAGACAAGATCTATTTATGTAGAGATAGACCCCATCGTTTATCCTTAGTAGCAACGATACATACGTGTTGGTTCCCCTTCTATCACTGGGATCAAGCACCGTAAGATCGAACCCACTACAAATCACCTCTTACCATTGCAAGATAAATAGATCAAGTTGGCCAAACAAAACCCAAATATCGGAGAAGAAATATGAGGCTATAAACAATCATGCATATAAGAGATCAAAGAACCTCAAATAACTTTCATGGATATAAAAGGATAGATCTGATCATAAACTCAAAGTTCATCGGATCCCAACAAACACACCGCAAAAAGAGTTCCATCATATGGATCTCTAAGAGACCATTGTATCGAGAATCTAGTGAGAGAGAGGAAGACATCTAGCTACTAACTACGGACCCGAAGGTCTACAAAGAACTACTCACGCATCATCGGAGAGGCACCAATGGAAGTGGTGAATCCCTCCGTGATGGTGTCTAGATTGGATCTGGTGGTTCTAGACTTTGCGGCGGCTGGAATTGATTTCCGTCGACTCCCCTAGGGCTTCTGGAATATTGGGGTATTTATAGAGTAAAGAAGTGGTCCGGGGGGGCACCCAAGGTGGGCACAACCCACCAAGGCATGCATGGGCCACCTGGCGCGCCCTGGTGGGTTGTGCTCCCCTCGGAGCACCCCGAGGCGCTGCCTTGGCCCATTGCGTGTCTTCTAGTCCATAAAAAATCTCCATAATGTTTCATTGCATTTGGACTCCGTTTGGTATTGATTTCCTGCGATGTAAAAAACATGCAGAAAACAACAAATGGCACATGGCACTACGTCAATAGGTTAGTACCAAAAAATGATATAAAATGACTATAAAATGATTATAAAACATCCAAGATTGATAATATAATAGCATGGAACAATCAAAAATTATAGATACGTTGGAGACGTATCAGCTGCCTTCAATGGCACCACTAGTGGAATTACGACATCTGGCATTGTGTGAGGGCGCATGGAGAATACAGTGGCCCTAGTGGCTTCTTGGGGAGCATTGTGCCTCCACATCACTCCAATGGAGACGTACTTCCCCCAAAAGGGAAGGAACTTTGGTAACACATCCTCATCTCCACCAGCTCCACTTGTGGTTATCTCATCCCTTTACTTTGTGCAAGCTTCTATTGTGTTGTATCATTACCTTGCACTTCTTGTTGTGGTTGTTTGCATCATATAGGTTGTTCACTGATGTCTACTACGCAACCTTATTCTTGTAGATGTTGTTGGGCCTTCAAGTGTAGAGGTTTGTAGGACAGTAGCAAATTTCTCTCAAGTGGATGACCTAAGGTTTATCAATCCGTGGGAGGCATAGGATGAAGGTGGTATCTCTCAAGCAACCCTGCAACCAAATAACAAAGAGTCTCTTGTGTCTCCAGCACACCCAACACAATGGTAAATTGTATAGGTGAACTAGTTCGGTGAAGAGATGGTAATACAAGTGCAATATGGATGGTAGATATAGGTTTTTGTAATCTGAAATTATAAAAACAGCAAGGTAACTAGTAACAAGAGTGAGCAAAAACGGTATTGCAATGCTTGGTAACAACGCCTAGGGTTCATACTTTCACTAGTGCAAGTTCTCTCAACAATAATAACATAATTGGATCATATAACAATCCCTCAACATGCAACAAAGAGTCACTCCAAAGTCACTAATAGCGGAGAACAAACGAAGAGGTTATTGTAGGGTACGAAACCACCTCAAAGTTATTCTTTTCGATCAATCCATTGGGCTATTCCTATAAGTATCACAAACAACCCTAGAGTTCATCGTAAAATAACACCTTAAGACACACATCAACCAAAACCCTAATGTCACCTAGATACTCCAATGTCACCTCAAGTATCCGTGGGTACGATTATATGATATGCATCACGCAATCTCAGATTCATCTATTCAACCAACACAAAGAACTTCAAAGAGTGCCCCAAAGTTTCTACCGGAGAGTCAAGACGAAAATGTGTGCCAACCCCTATGCATAGATTCCCAAGGTCACGGAACCCACAAGTTGATCACCAAAACATACATCAAGTGAATCAATAGAATACACCATTGTCACCACGGGTATCCCACGCAAGATATACATCAAGTGTTCTCAAATCCTTAAAGACTCAATCCGATAAGATAACTTCAAAGGGAAAACTCAATCCATTACAAGAGAGTAGAGGGGGAGAAACATCATAAGGTCCAACTATAATAGCAAAGCTCGCGATAATCAAGATCGTGCCATATGAAGAACACGAGAGAGAGAGAGACACACACACACACACACACACAGAGAGAGAGAGAGAGAGAGATCAAGCACATAGCTACTGGTACGTATCCTCAGCCTCGAGGGTGAACTACTACCTCCTCGTCATGGAGAGCGCCGAGATGATGAAGATGGCCACCGGTAATGGATCCCCCCACCGGCAGGGTGCCGGAACAGGGTCCCGATTTGTTTTTGGTGGCTACAGAGGCTTGCGGCGGCGGAACTGCCGATCTAGGTTTGTTTTTGAGGGTTTCTGTATTTATAGGAATTTTTGGCGTCGGGAACAAGTCAGGGGGGTCTCCGAGTCATCCACGAGGCAGGGGCGCGCCCAGGGGGGTAGGGCGCGCCCTCCACCCTCGTGGATGGCTCGGCACTCTTCTGGCCCAACTCTTTTACTTTGGGGGCTTCTTTTGGTCCATAAAAAATCCACAAAAAATGGCAGGTCAATTGGACTCCATTTGGTATTCCTTTTCTGTAAAACTCAAAAACAAGGAAAAACAGAAACTGGCACTGGGCTCTTGGTTAATAGGTTCGTCCCAAAAATCATATAAAATAGCATATAAATGCATATAAAACATCCAAGATGGATAATATAGTAGCATGGAACAATCAAAAATTATAGATACGTTGGAGACGTATCAAGCATCCCCAAGCTTAATTCCTGCTCATCCTCGAGTATGTAAATGATAAAAATAGAATTTTTTATGTGGAATGCTACCTAGCATATTTATAAATGTAATCTTCTCTATTGTGGCAAGAATATTCAGATCCATAAGATTCAAGACAAAGTTTAATATTGACATAAAAACAATAATACTTCAAGCATACTAACAAAGCAATCATGTCTTCTCAAAATAACATGGCCAAAGAATGTTATCCCTACAAAATCGTATAGTCTGGCTATGCTCTATGTTCATCACACAAAATATTTAAATCATGCACAACCCTGGTTTCAGCCAAGCAATTGTTTTATACTTTTGATGTTCTTCAAAGTTTTTCAATCTGCACGCAATACATGAGCGTGAGCCATGGAGATATCACTATAGGTGGAATAGAATATGGTGGTTGTGGAGAATACAAAAAGGAGAAGATAGCCTCACATAATCTAGGTGTATCAACGGGCTATGGAGATGCCCATCAATAGATATCAATGTGAGTGAGTAGGGATTGTCATGCAACGGATTCACTAGAGATATAAGTGTATGAAAGCTCAAAAAGAAACTAAGTGGGTGTGCATCCAACTCGCTTGCTCACGAAGACCTAGGGCAATTTGAGGAAGCCCATCATTGGAATATACAAGCCAAGTTCTATAATGAAAAATTCCCACTAGTATATGAAAGTGACAACATAGGAGACTCTCTATCATGAAGATCATGGTGCTACTTTGAAGCACAAGTGTGGTAAAAGGATAGTAGCATTGCTCCCTTCTCTCTTTTTCTCTTTTTTTTTGTTTTTTGGGCCTTCTCCTTTTTTTGGCCTCTTTTATTTTTTTATTTTTTATTTTTCGTCCGGAGTCTCATCCCTACTTGTGGGGGAATCATAGTCTTCATCATCCTTTCCTCACATGGGACAATGCTCTAATAATGAAGATCATCACACTTTTATTTACTTACAACTCAAGAATTACAACTCGATACTTAGAACAAAATATGACTCTATATGAATGCCTCTGGCGGTGGACCAGGAAGTGCAATGAATCAAGAGTGACATGTATGAAAGAATTATGAATGGTGGCTTTGCCACAAATACGATGTCAACTACATGATCATGCAAAGCAATATGACAATAATGATGCATGTCATAATAAACCGAACGGCAGAAAGTTGCATGGCAATATATCTCAGAATGGCTATGGAAATGCCATAATAGGTAGGTATGGTGGTTGTTTTGAGGAAGTTATATGGTGGGTGTATAGTACAGGCGAAAGTTGCGCGATACTAGAGAGGATTGCAATGGTGGAAGGGTGAGATTGCGTATAATCCATGGACTCAACATTAGTCATAAAGAACTCACATACTTATTGCAAAAATCTATTAGTCATCAAAACAAAGTACTACACGCACACTCCTAGGGGAAGGGTTGGTAGTAGTTAACCATCGCGCGATCCCGACCTCCACTCATAAGGAAGACAATCAATAAATAAATCATGCTCCAACTTCATCACATAACGGTTCACCATACGTGCATGCTACGGGAATCACAAACTTTAACACAAGTATCTCTCAAATTCACAATTACTCCACTAGCATGACTCTATTATCACCATCTTCATATCTCAAAACAATCATAAAGGATCAAACTTCTCATAGTATTCAATGCACTTAATAAGAAAGTTTTTATTATATCCCTCTTGGATGCCTATCATATTAGGACTAAATTCATAACCTAAGAAAATTTCCATGATGTTAAGAGACTCTCAAAATAATATAAGTGAAGCATGATAGTTCATCAATTTCTTCAAAATAAAACCACCGTCGTGCTCTAAAAAGATATAAGTGAAGCGCTAGAGCAAATGACAAACTACTCCAAAAGATATAATTGAAGATCAATGAGTAGTTGAATAATTATGTAACTATGTGAAGACTCTCTAACATTTAAGAATTTCAGATCTTAGTATTTTATTCAAACAGCAAGCAAAACAAAAGAAAATAAAATGACGCTCCAAGCAAAGCACAAATCATTGGTGAATAAAAATATAGCTCCAAGTAAAGTTACCGATGAACGAAGACGAAAGAGGGGATGCCATCCGGTGCATCCCCAAGCTTAGGCTCTTGGTTATACTTGAACATTTCCTTGGGGTGCCTTGGGAATCCCCAAGCTTATGCTCTTGCCACTCCTTATTCCATAGTCCATCGAAACTTCACCCAAAACTTGAAAACTTCACAACACAAAACTCAACAAAGAATCTCATAAGCTCCGTTAGTATAAGAAAATAAATCACCACTTTTGGTACTGTTGTAAACTCATTCTAAATTCATATTGGTGTAATATCTACTGTATTACAACTTCTCTATGGTTCATACCCTCCGATACTACTCACAGATTCATCAAAATAAGCAAACAACACATAGAAAACAGAATCTGTCAAAAACAGAACAATCTGTAGTAAACTGTAACTCTCGAATACTTCTGTAACTCAAAAAATTCTGAAATAAATTGTTGGACATGAGGAATTTGTCTATTAATCTTATTAAAAAATAATCAACTTAAAAGAGATCTTCTGTAAAAAATTACAGCTAATCTGTGAGTGCAAAGTTTCTGTTTTTTACAGCAAGATCACAATAACTTCCAAACAAGTCTTCCCAAAGGTTCTACTTGGCACTTTATTGAAACAAAAGCTATAAAACATGATTACTACAGTATATTAATCATGTGTACACACAAAAACATTAAGGGTAAATATTGGGTTGTCTCCGAACAAGCGCTTTTCTTTAATGCATTTTTAGCTAGGCATAATGATTTCAATGATGCTAACATAAAAGATAAGAATTGAAACATAACGGGAGCATCATGAAGAATATGACTAGAACATTTAAGTCTAACCCACTTCCTATGCATAGGGATTTTGTGAAAAAAACAATTCATGGGAGCAAGAATCAACTAGCATAGGAAGGGAAAACAAGCAAAACTTCAAGATTCTAAGCACATAGAGAGGAAACTTGATATTATTGCAATTCCTACAAGCATATATTCCTCCCTCATAATAATTTTCATTAGCATCATGAACGAATTCAACAATATAACCATCACATGAAGCATTATTTTCATAATCCCCAATCATATAAATTTTATTACTCCCCACATAAGCAAAATTCTTCTCATTCAGAATAGTGGGAGTATCATAAGAAACTCGAATACTATAAATTGTTTCCACATTAAAAGAGTAATGTTCAGAAAAATGGTAATCACAATCATGACAAGTTTTATAAATATAATCATCACTACTTTTTATAGCATAAGTATCATCACAATAATCATCATAAGTAGCAACTTTGTTCTCATCAAAATCAATTGAAACCTCTTCCAAGATAGTGGATTCATCACTAAATAAAGTCATGACCTATCCAAATCCACTTTCATAAATATAATCATCATAAATAGGAGGCATGCTATTGATACGTCCATTTTGCATCATGCTTTTATATTAATATTTATTGCATTATGCGCTATTATTTCACGTTATGTCACAATACTTATGGCTATTCTCTCTTATTTTACAAGGTTTACATGAAGAGGGAGAATGCCGGCAGCTGGAATTCTGGGCTGGAAAAGGAGCAAATATTGGAGACCTATTCTGCGCAACTCCAAAAGTCCTGAAACTCCATGAAATATCTTAAAATAAATAAAGAAAAATTGTCGCCAAAGATGAAGGCCAGGGGGCCCACACCCTGCTCACGAGGGTGGGGGGCGCCCCCCCTGGGGCGCGGCCCCTACCTCGTGGGCCCCCTGGTGGCTCTCCCACGCCCATCTTCTCCTATATGAAGCCTTTCGATGAGAAAAAAATAGAGGGTAACCTTTCAGGACGAGACTCCGCCGCCACGAGGCGGAACCTTGGCGGAACCAATCTAGTGCTCCAGCAGAGCTGTTCTGCCGGGGATACTTCCCTCCGGGAGGGGAAATCATCACCATCGTCATCACCAACGCTCCCCTCATCGAGAGAGGTCAATATCCATCAACATCTTCACCAGCACCATCTCATCTCCAAACCCTAGTTCATCTCTTGTATCCAATTCCTGTCTCCAAGTCCGGGATTGGTGCTAGTAGGTTGCTAGTAGTGTTGATTACTCCTTATAGTTGATGCTAGTTGGTTTATTTGGTGGAAGATCATATGTTCAGATCCTTTATGCATATTATTACCCCTCTGATTATGAACATGAATATGCTTTGTGAGTAGTCACGTTTGTTCTTGAGGACAAGGGAGAAGTCTTGCTATTAGTAGTCATGTGAATTTGGTATTCGTTCGATATTTTGATAAGATGTATGTTGTCTAGCCTCTAATGGTGTTATGTGAACGTCGACTACATAATACTTCACCATTATGTGGGCCTAGAGGAAGGCATTGGGAAGTAATAAGTAGATGATGGGTTGCTAGAGTGACAGAAGCTTAAACCCTAGTTTATGCGTTGCTTCGTAAGGGGCTGATTTGGATCCATATGTTTCATGCTATGGTTAGGTTTACCTTAATACTTTTGTTGTAGTTGAGGATGCTTGCAGATATACACATATTTTAGTTGTTGTTGATTACGTTACTAAGTGGGTAGAAGCTATTCCAACTAGTAGTGCTGATCATAACACTTCTATTAAAATGCTTAAGGAAGTTATTTTTCCGAGGTTGGGAGTCCCTAGATATTTAATGACTGATGGTGGTTCACACTTTATTCATGTTAAAATGGTATATAAAAGATGTACCATTTGTCTTTGATGATGATTGTGTAGAAGCATTTGAAATACTTAAGAAAGCATTAGTATCTGCACCTGTTGTTCAGCCACCTGATTGGAATTTACCCTTTGAGATTATGTGTGATGCTAGTCATTATGCTGTAGGTGTTGTTCTAGGGCAAAGAGTTGATAAGAAATTAAATGTTATCCATTATGCTAGTAAGACTCTAGACAATGCTCAAAGAAACTATGCTACTACCGAAAAGGAACTTTTAGCAGTTGTCTTCGCTTGTGATAAATTCAGACCCTATATTGTTGATTCTAAAGTAACTATTCAAACTGATCATGCTGCTATTAAATATCTTATGGAAAAGAAAGATGCAAAACCTAGACTTATTAGATGGGTTCTCTTGCTACAAGAATTTGATTTGCATATTGTTGATTGAAAAGGAGCTGAGAACCCCGTTGCAGACAACTTATCTAGGTTAGAGAATGTTCTTGATGACCCACTACCTATTGATGATAGCTTTCCTGATGAACAATTAAATGTCATAAGCACATCTCCTAGCACTCCTTGATATGCTGATTATGCTAATTATATTGTTGCTAAATTTATACCACCTAGCTTCACATACCAACAAAAGAAGAAGTTTTTCTATGATCTGCGACATTACTTTTAGGATGACTCACATCTTTACAAAGAAGGAGTAGATGGTTTCATTAGACGTTGTGTACCTGTGCATGAACAGGAACAGATCCTACGCAAGTGTCACTCCGAAGCTTATGGAGGACACCACGCTGGAGATAGAACTGCACATAAGGTATTGCAATCTGGTTTTTATTGGCCTACTCTCTTCAAGGATGCCCGTAAGTTTGTTTTGTCTTGCGATGAATGTCAAAGAATTGGTAATATTAGTAGACGTCAAGAAATGCCTATGAATTATTCACTTGTTATTGAACCTTTTCCTGCCTCTAATGGATATACACATATTTTAGTTGCTATTGATTACGTTACTAAGTGGGTAGAAGCTATTCCAACTAGTAGTGTTGATCATAACACCTCTATTAAAATGCTTAAGGAAGTTATTTTTTCGAGGTTTGGAGTCCCTAGATATTTAATGACTGATGGTGTTTCACATTTTATTCATGGTGCTTTCCGTAAAATGCTTGCTAAATATGATGTCAATCATACAATCGCATCTCCATATCACCCGCAATCTAGTGGTCAAGTAGAATTGAGCAATAGAGAGCTCAAATTAATTTTGCAAAAGACTATTAATAGGTCTAGAAAGAATTTGTCCAAGAAACTGGATGACACATTATGGGCCTATAGAACTGCATATAAGAATCCTATGGGTATGTCTCCGTATAAAATGGTTTATGGAAAAGCCTGTCACTTACCTCTCGAACTAGAACATAAGGCATATTGGGCTATTAAAGAGCTCAACTATGATTTCAAACTTGCCGGTGAGAAGAGGTTATTTGATATTAGCTCACTTGATGAATGGAGAACCCAAGCTTATGAAAATGCCAAGTTGTTTAAAGAAAAAGTTAAAATATGGCATGACAAAAGGATACAAAAGCGTGAGTTTAATGTAGGTGATTATGTATTGCTATACAACTCTCGTTTAAGATTTTTTGTAGGAAAACTTCTCTCTAAATGGGAAGGTCCCTACGTTATCAAGGAAGTCTATTGTTCCGGTGCCATAAAAATCAACAACTTCGAAGGCACAAATCCGAAGGTGGTAAACGGTCAAAGGATCAAACACTATATCTCAGGTAATCCCATAAATGTTGAAACCAATATTATTGAAACCGTAAACCTGGAGGAATACATAAGGGACACCTTCCAGACCGTCCCAGACTCTGAAAAGGAATAGGTATGTGGTACGGTAAGTAAATCGACTCCAAGACAATTTTTAAGGCAATATTTCTCCGTTTTGGAATATTTAGAAAAATAGAAAAATAAGTGGCAGTCCGGGAAGGACACGAGGCCTTCACGAGGGTGGAGGGCGTGCCCTACCCCCCTGGGCACGCCCCCCTACCTCATGAGCACCTCGTGTGCCCTTCGGACTCTGTTTTCTTGCATGATACGTATTTTGGTCGATAAAAATTCATTATATATACTCCTGAAGGTTTTGACTCTCGTATCACGCAAATATCCCCTGTTCTTGTTTCAAGCTGTTTTTCTGACAGGTCTAGATCATCATGACGACCCGAAGTGCTTCCAAGGACAAGTTCTTCGAGAAGGTTATCAACCCTTACCTCGCGGAGGTGCTGCGACACCCTCAAACCATTGAGATGCGTGATGGGTTGCTGCACATCCGCGATGTTGAGGGACCAAAGGGAACCAGAAGCGTGGAGTCAAGGCTCGAAGCAATGGAGCAACAATTTTTCAAGTGCCAGGGGATGGTGGAGCGTGGAATCAACACTAGCCACAAGATGCTCGCAGAGTTCACCAACAACTATGAGCCGGATGCCAAGAACACCGAGGAGGCCATCTTCAAGCTACATGAGAAGATCGAGCACCTACAAGCCCAAATCTATGATCTACAAAACCAAAACTGTGAGTATGAATATAGATTCAAAAGGATGAGTTTGGCTGCAGATTTGAGGATTCTGGAGACTCGATCAACCTTCTATGATGGTGAGCCTATGCCATGGAAGGTGGATGACAAGCCTGCATCATCAACAACACCTCCACCGCCAACAACAAAGAAGGAGATATAATCACATGGGTATGGGCACTCCCCTTGGCAACTGCCAAGCTTGGGGGAGGTGCCATGGTATCGTATCACCATCACAACTCCTATCTTTACCGTTTTTCTTAGTTCGATCCTATTAGTAGTATCTTGATTTAGTAGAATAAAGTTATGGCATGATCTAGTTTTGAGTTTTGCTTTATGATCCTTCTTTGTAATCGAGTCCATGAGCTATATAATAAAAATTCGTGTTGAGTCAAGGGCTTGATTATTTTGCCATGATCTTGGGTGAATAGAAGAAAAAGAATAAAAAGAATCAAAGAGTTCATATTGATCTTATTGAAAGTAATGAATTCACATAGAAAGAGTATGATGATTAAAGGTTGTTGGGAGTTGGCAAATATAGCTTTGGTCATCGTTGCAATTAATAGGAAGTAATAAGGAAAGAGAGGTTTCACATATAGATATATTATCATTGACATCTTTTATGATTGGGAGCACTCATTAAAATACGACATGCTAAAGAGTTGATGTTGGACAAGGAAGACAACATAATGAGTTATGTTTTCTTATATCTGAGATAAAGTATGTTGTCATGGATCCTCTAACATGTTGAGTTTGCCTTTCCCCCTCATGCTAGCCAAATTCTCAGCACCAAGTAGGAATACTACTTGTGCTTCCAAATACCCTTAAACCAGTTTTGCCATGAGAGTCCACCATATCTACCTATGGATTGAGTAAGATCCTTCAAGTAAGTTGTTATCGATGCAAGCAATAAAAATTGCTATCTAAATATGCATGACTAATTAGTGCGAAGAAAATAAACTTTGTACGAACTTGTTGTGGACGTAATAAAAGCGACGGACTGCATAATAAAGGTCCACATACAAGGGGCAATATAAAGTGACGTTCTTTTGCATTAAGATTCTGTGCATCAACTCTAAACGCGCATGACAACCTCTGCTTCCCTTTGTGAAGGGCCTATCTTTTATTATTATCCTCTACCTTATGCAAGAGTCACGGTGATCTTCACCTTTCCTTTTTCATTTTATCCTTTGGCAAGCTCAGCATGTTGGAAAGAACATGATATATATATATATATATCTAATTGGATGTAGGAGACCATGAATTATTACTATTGACATGACCCTTGAGGTAAAAGGTTGTGGGGCAAAACTATAAGCCCCTATCTTTATCTGTGTCCGATTAAAACTCCGTAACCACAAGTATTGCGTGAGTGTTAGCAATTATGAAGGACTAAGTGATAGTTGAGTATGTGGACTTGCTTTTAAGCTCTGACATAGACTCTTTCCGATGTTATGATAAATTGCAGTTGCTTCAATGACTGAGGTTATAATTTGTTGGTGCTCAATAAGGTTTCTGATTCATACTTTTTGCTTTGTGGAAAGATCATCACTTGAACATAAGTAATCATATGACAAAATCTATATATGTTGCTGTTATGGAAATAATCATGATGCCTTCATGCCCGTATTTTATTTTTATCGATGCCTCTACCTCTAAACATGAGGACATATTTATTGTTATCGGCTTTTCGCTTGAGGACAAGCGAGGTCTAAGCTTGGGGGAGTTGATACGTCCATTTTGCATCATGTTTTTATATTAATATTTATTGCATTATGGGCTGTTATTTCACGTTATGTCACAATACTTATGGCTATTCTCTCTTATTTTACAAGGTTTACAAGAAGAGGGAGAATGCCGGCAGCTGGAATTCTGGGCTGGAAAAGGAGCAAATATTGGAGACCTATTCTGCGCAACTCCAAAAGTCCTGAAACTCCACGAAATATCTTAAAATAAATAAATAAAAATCGTCGCCAAAGATGAAGGCCAGGGGGCCCACACCATGCTCACGAGGGTGGGGGGCGCCCCCCCTGGGGCGCGCCCCCTACCTCGTGGACCCCCTGGTGGCTCTCTGACGCCCATCTTCTCCTATATGAAGTCTTTCAATGAGAAAAAAATAGAGGGCAACCTTTCGGGACAAGACTCCACCGCCACGAGGCGGAACCTTGGCGGAACCAATCTAGGGCTCTGGCAGAGTTGTTCTGCCGGGGACACTTCCCTCCGAGAGGGGGAAATCATCACCATCATTGAGGGAGTCTTGGACTAGGGGGTGTCCGGATAGCCGGACTATCATCATCGGCCGGACTATCATCGTCAGCCGGACTCCAAGACTATGAAGATACAAGATTGAAGACTTCGTCCCGTGTCTGGATGGGACTTTCCTTGGCGTGGAAAGCAAGCTTGGCGATACGGATATGTAGATCTCCTACCATTGTAACCGACTCTATGTAACCCTAGCCCTCTCCGATGTCTATATAAACCGGATGGCTTTAGTCTGTAGGACACAACAACAACCATTACAACAATCATACCATAGGCTAGCTTCTAGGGTTTAGCCTCCTTGATCTCGTGGTAGATCTACTCTTGTAATATCCACATTATCAATATCAATCAAGCAGGACGTAGGGTTTTACCTCCATCAAGAGGGCCCGAACCTGGGTAAAACATCGTGTCCCTTGTCTCCTGTTACCATCCGCCTAGACGCACAGTTCAAGACCCCCTACCAGAGATCCGCCGGTTTTGACACCGACATTGGTGCTTTCATTGAGAGTTCCTCTGTGTCGTCACCGATAGGCTTGATGGCCTCTTCAATCAACAACGACGCAGTCCTGGGCGAGACTTTTCTCCCCGGACAGATTTTCGTATTCGGCGGCTTCGCACTGCTGGCCAATTCGCTTGGCCATCTGGAGCAGATCGAAAGCTACGCCCCTGGCCGTCAGGTCAAGTTTGGAAGCCTAAACTTCACGGCCGATATCCGCGGAGACTTGATCTTTGATGGATCCGAGCCGCAGCCGAGCGTGCCACACTATCACGATGGGCACGACCTAACTCTGCCGCCGGACAGTACCTTGGAGGCCGCACACGAATCCGCTCTGACCCATAGTCCGGAGCCGATCGCGCAGATCGAGGACGGGTGGCTGGACACCGCCTCGGGGGCTGCAACTTCCGCGGCAATGGAGCCGAACACTGACCTTGTCCCTTATAAAGCTCATGACTCCGAGGTGCCGGACTCCCTGCCGGACTCCGAACCTCCTGCGCCCCTGCCAATCGAATCTGATTGGGCGCCGATCATGGAGTTCACCGCTGCGGACATCTTTCAGCACTCACCCTTCGGCAACATCTTGAAATCGCTGAAGCAGCTCTCGCTATCCAGAGAGCCCTGGCCGGACTACAGCCAGGATGGTTGGGATGTGGACGACGAAGAAATTCAAAGCCCACCCACCACCCACTTTGTAGCCACTATCAACGATCTAACCGACGTACTAGACTACGACTCCAAAGACATCGACGGTATGGACGACGATGCCAGAGACGATCAAGAACCAGCGCCTACAGGGCACTGGAAAACCACCTCGTCATATGACATATACATCGTGTACACCCCAAAAGATGGGGACGGCGAAGAAGCAGCGGAGGCAGATTCCTTAAAGAAACAGCCCAAGCGCCGACGTCAGCGGCGCCGCTCCAAATCCCGCCATAGCAAGAATGGAGATTCCCGCACAGGAGATAACAACACCCCAGAAAGTGCCGAAGACAACCCCCTCCAGCAAGATTCAGCGCAGGAGGATGCAGAAGAAAGCCCTCACGAAAGAGCGGCAGACGAAGAGGTCGAGGATGATAATTACATACCTCCCTCTGGAGACGAGGCAAGACTCGACGAGGACGAATTCGTCGTGCCTGAGGATCCCGTCGAACAAGAGCGTTTCAGATGCAGGCTAATGGCCACAGCAAATAGTCTAAAGAAAAAGTAGCAACAGCTTCAAGCTGATCAAGACCTGCTGGCCGAAAGATGAACCGAGGTCCTCGCGGCCGAAGAGTATGAACTCGAACGCCCCTCCAAAAGCTACCCAAAACTCAAGTTGCGCCCCCGACTAGAGGAGGAAGCATACAAACCTTCATCACCAGCGCACAATACGGCAGATCGACCACCTCGTGGCCGCGACAGAGAGGCATGCAAGCCCTCCACCAAAACCGTACCCCGGCACCGCTCAAAAAGTACGAAGCCACGGGGGTACACGCCGGACTTGCGGGATATATTGGAGGACAAGGCAAGACAATCCAGATCTATCTATGGATCACGTGGGCGCCCCAAGACCCACGACGAATACCGTCGCACCGGATACAACAACTCCGGCCGGGCCGAACACAGCAGACAACGCTCTCTTGAGCTACGTCGTGATATTGCTCAATACAGAGGCGCCGCACACCCACTATGCTTCACTGACGAAGTAATGGATCATCAAATCCCTAAAGGGTTTAAACCCATTAACATCGAATCCTACGATGGCACAACAGACCCCGCGGTCTGGATCGAGGATTATCTCCTTCATATCCATATGGCCCGCGGCGACGATCTTCACGCCATCAAATATCTCCCGCTCAAGCTTAAAGGACCAGCTCGGCATTGGCTTAACAGCCTGCCTGCAGAGTCAATTGGGTGTTGGGAGGACCTGGAAGCCGCATTCCTTGACAACTTCTAGGGCACATATGTGCGACCACCAGACGCAGACGACCTAAGCCACATAATCCAGCAGCCAGACGAATCGGCCAGACAATTCTGGACACGGTTCTTAACAAAGAAAAATCAAATCATCGACTGTCCGGATGCAGAGGCCCTCGCTGCCTTCAAACATAACATCCGCGACGAGTGGCTGGCCCGGCACCTAGGACAGGAAAAGCCGAAATCCATGGCAGCCTTCACATCACTCATGACCCGCTTCTGTGCGGGAGAGGATAGCTGGCTAGCTCGCAGCAACAATCTCAGTAAAAATGCTGGCAGTCCGGATACCAAGGACCGCAATGGCAGGTCGCGTCGAAACAAAAGCAAACGCCGCATTAACGGTGACAGCAATGAGGATACGACAGTCAACGCCGGATTCCGAGGCTCCAAACCCGGTCAACGGAAGAAGCCATTTAAAAGAACCACTCCGGGCCCGTCCAATTTGGACCGAATACTCGACCGCTCTTGCCAAATACATGGCACCCCCGAAAAGCCAGCTAACCACACCAACAGAGATTGTTGGGTATTCAAGCAGGCAGGCAAATTAATTGCCGAAAACAATGACAAGGGGCTACATAGCGATGACGAGGAAGAGACCCGGCCACCGAACAATAGAGGACAGAAGGGCTTCCCCCCACAAGTTCGGACGGTAAACATGATATACGCAACGCATATACCCAAGAGGGAGAGGAAGCGTGCACTAAGGGACGTATATGCGATGGAGCCAGTCGCCCCAAAGCTCAACCCATGGTCCTCTTGCCCGATCACTTTCGATCGAAGAGACCACCCGACCAGTATCCGCCATGGCGGATTCGCCGCATTGGTTTTAGACCCAATCGTCGATGGATTTCACCTCACGAGAGTCCTAATGGACGGCGGCAGTAGCCTGAACCTGCTTTATCAGGGTACAGTGCGCAAGATGGGCATAGACCCTTCAAGGATTAAACCTACAAAGACGACCTTCAGAGGCGTCATACCAGGTGTTGAGGCCAATTGTACAGGCTCAGTCACACTGGAAGTGGTCTTCGGATCCCCGGATAATTTTCGAAGCGAGGAGTTAATCTTCGACATAGTCTCGTTCCGCAGTGTCTATTGCGCTCTGCTCGGATGGACCGTGTTCGCAAAGTTCAACGCGGTGCCGCATTACGCATACCTCAAGCTCAAGATGCCAGGCCCTCGTGGAGTCATCACGGTCAATGGAAACACGGAACGCTCCGTCCGAACGGAGGAACATACAGCGGCTCTCGCGACAGAAGTACAGAGCAGCCTTTTAAGTCAATTTTCGAGTCCGGCCGTTAAACGGCCGGACACGGCCAAACGCGCCCGGAGCAACATCAACCAAGACCACCTGGCACGTTCCGAGCACGCGTAGCAATGCGGCCCCAACCCCAACCCTCGCACAATTGCAAGACAAACTCTCCGCATACATCATTACGCTCTGGAGATACCATGGGCATAGGGGGAGGGGCACGACCACAACAGACCCAGAGTGCGGTTCGACCACACCAGGGGCTCCCAAGTGTGTCGCTCTTTTTATCTTTTATTTTTCTTCTTTTTTACACAGGACTCTGTCCGGCGGCGAACCTGCCGAACTCATGATGCAACAGCCAGGGAAGGACAAAGGCTGCGACGAACACTCAGGTGGTCTCCATTACAAGCATTAAATTTGTTAAATACACCATTTCGCAGCCTACCCCTGGAGGGAGACACCTTTAATTAGTCCAATCCCTTGCTTACCGCACTATTTGTATCATTCCGCACTCATAGCAGAACTTCTTGAATAAATAATGCAGCACTTTTTGCCCATAATTGCATTACTTTATATATATGTCCATTTACGACATGTTGCATCCGTATATTTTGATACGGCCGAATACACCAGGGGCTTATGTTCCCCGCATTATGGTGTGATAAGTCCGAACACTTTCACAAGTGTGGCACCCCGAACTTATAGCATTATATGAATCGGCTCCGAATCATGTCTTGGGTCAATAGTTGGGTTTGCCCGGCTCCCATGTTTGGCACCTTATGTTCTGTTCTGTCGGCTAAGGTAGCACTAGGAGAACCACTGCGATTGCGCCCCAGTTGAGCCGGGTTAACGCCTCAGTGGAGAAAGCTAAAACTGACTGTCATGATAAGGCGAGAGACTGGTCGTTGTTTGAGAGGTCTTTTCGAGTCCCTAAAGACTTATGTCGCTTCGAGCGAAGAACCGGATAATGTCCGGCCAAGGCGTGGATAGCGCCCCAAACTCGGTCTTCCGAATACTAGGGGCTTCGCCGAAATTTAAAATTATAGAATTCTATGGCTAAGTGAGAGTGTTCAAGCATTATAAGTCCGGTTGCCTTGTTCGTTGTGTTCAACGCCTCCCTAGATGGACCCAAAAATGGGAACAAGAGTGCTCAAGTTTATCCCGAACACCCCAGCACTCGTGGCATGGGGGCTGAAGCCGACGACTTGCCATCTCTCAGATTTAATAAACGGCCGCACAGAAGGTAATATTTTAAATCAATAAGCGTTGCTTAGCGCATATGAACAAAGTTTTCAGCGCACAGGATAACACATTGCGAATTTACTCAATAATTACATCCCTGGGGCACTCATCCGCAATCTTGCGGGCACCCTTCAGGACAGTCTTATAGTACATCTCGGGCGTACGATACTCCTTGCCCGTTGGTGGCGTGTCAGTGATAAGCTTCTCCGCATCCAGCTTGCCCCAATGCACCTTTGCGCGGGCAAGGGCCCGACGAGCACCTTCAATACAGGCGGAGCCCAGGGGCACGCATCCACCAACCGCCGCACGAGGCCGAAGTAGCTCCCAGGCATGGCCTCTCCAGGCCACAGCCAGACTATGAGGCCCTTCATGGCCTGCTCGGCTACCTTGTGGAGCTCGACCAGCTGCTTCAGCTGGTCGCTAGGGGGCACCGGATGGCCGGCCTCAGCGTACTGAGACCAGAAGACCTTCTCCGTTGAGCTCCCCTCCTCGGCTCGGTAGAATGCGGCAGCATCAGACACGCTGCGAGGCAGATCTGCAAACGCCCCTCGAGAGCTTCGAATTCGGGTAAGTAACACGTAATTTACATTCACATGCTTGCTTTGCATGAAAAATGCCTTACCCACCGCTATCTTCTTCACCGACTCAATCTCCTGAAGGGACTTATGGGCCTTGGCCTTGGCGGCTTTGGCACTTTCGAGAGCCAAGGCAAGCTCGGACTCTCGAGTCTTTGAGTCACGCTCCAAACTCTCATGCTTTTCCATGAGAGCCTGGAGCTCTTGCCGAACCTCCGCCACCCGCGCCTCCTGCTTTTCTCGCTCTACCCATTCCGCGGCCGCATTGCGTTCAGCCACGGACACGGCCTCCTTCAGGGTTGCCACCTCGTTCGTGGCCCCTGCAGTACCCACGTTATCCCTGTTATTTTTGTCGCAACCTAAATCCTTTTCTATAAGGTACAAATTCAAAGTGGTGTTACTCACCTTCTTTGTCCTTGAGCTGCTTCTTGGCACGGCCGAGCTCTTGCTCGGACCGCTCGAGCTCCTGCTTTAAAGCACCGACCTCCGCAGTCAGTGCGGCAGAGGTCAGCAGCGCAGCCTGCAAACCCATATTAACATAATTTTTTTAGCAACCCTGTGTATATCTTTTTTAGATCCTCAGTCCGGCTTTTCTTTCCGAACACCGAACCGAGCATCAGGGGCTACTGTCTATGCGGTATTACATTGCATATTTTTAACTTCTTACCTCAAAGCCTGATAGAAGGCTACTGCAGGCTTCGGTCAGCCTGCTCTTGGCAAGCTGCACCTTCTGAATCACCGCACTCATAATCGTGCGGTGTCCTTCCTCGATGGAAGCACCTTTGAGTGCCTCCAACAAGTTGTCCGGCACCTCCGGTTGGACGGGGGCCGCCGGCGTCACGGTCTTGCCCTTCTTGCGAAGGGGCCGCCGGCCGGACTACGGAACCACTGCGGGTTCCGACGTGGAGTCCGGCGCAAAGTCCGGGAGGCCGCCTTGTGGTGCCTCCGGAGCCTCCCCCTGATGGCTCCCTTCTTGGGATCCCACCTCGGCATCCTCGGCGTCGCGAGGGGTGGAGGCAGTCGGGATGGAGTCTACATCCGACGGAGCCAACGACCCGCTCGATGAAGCGGGGAGATCGTCATTGGCCGGACTACAGGCAGCATGCGGCATTAGAATGACACTATGTGACACAAAAGAGAAATTGTAAATCATTCAGGAATCCGGATACTTACGATCTCGCCGGAGGCCTGGCCCTTGAGGGCCATTCTTCGTCTCCAACGTTGACGTTGGCGGAGCTGTCTGGGGGAACAGTCCTTCCCCTCTTGGACCCTTCGGCCTCCACTGTTGGGGAAGCCTTCCTCTTCCTCTCTCCCTTCTCTGGGAGAGAGTCCTCTTTCTCCTCCTCGTTTTCGGGGGAGGAGTCCGCCTCGGAGTCGTCGGACACCTGAAAATGGGAACTCTTTCGAGTACCCGTGGCCTCCTTCTTGGCCTTCTTCTTTGGCACCACGTGCGGTGCCGGAACCAGCAGCCCCGCTAGACGGGCGTCTACTGGGTTTTCTGGCATAGGAGCCGGACAGATGATCTGCTCCGCCTTCCTCATCCAGTCCTGTCAAACGAAAAGGGGAAATTGAAACCCGCATAGAGTCAAACTATGAATAGCAAGTGTCCCGTAAAGGGGTAGAATCACTACCTCGTCAGCTTGGCGCTGCGAGCGAAATCCGCGATCTTCGGTGGCGGATGCGGGGGCTTTAGCGCCCTTGAAGAGCACTTTCTAGGCATCTTCGTACCTAGTGTCGAAGAGCCTGCTCAAGGTCTGGTGCTGTGCCGGATTGAACTCCCACAATTTAAATGCCCGTTCTTGGCACGGGAGAATCTGGCGGATGAGCATGACCTGGACCACATTGACAAGCTTGAGCTTCTTGTTCACCAGCCTCTAGATACAGGCTTGGAGTCTGGTCAGCTCCTCCGAATTACCCTAGGTCAGGCCGCTCTCCTTCCAAGAGGAGAGCCGCATGGGGATCCCAGATCTAAATTCGGGGGCCGCTACCCATCTAGGGTCACGCGGCTCGGTGATGTAGAACCACCCCGATTGCCATCCCTTGATGGTTTCCACGAAGGCACCCTCGAGCCAGACGACGTTGGGTATCTTACCCAACATGGAGCCTCCGCACTCCGCTTGAGTGCCCTTCACCACCTTCGGCTTGACATTGAAGGTCTTGAGCCACAAGCCGAAGTTAGGCTGGATGCAGAGGAAGGCCTCGCACACGACGATAAACGCCGAGATGTTGAGGATGAAGTTTGGCGTCAGATCGTGCAAATCCAGGCCGTAATAGTACATGAGCCCCCGGACAAAGGGATGCAATGGGAAGCCCAGTCCACGGAGGAAGTGGGGAAGGAATACGACCCTCTCATGGGGCCTGGGGGTGGGGATGAGCTGCCCCTCGTCGGGCAGCCGGTGCACGATGTCGTCGGATACATATCCGGCGATGCGCAGTCTTTCGATGTGCCCCTCCGTAACGGAGGAGGTCATCCACTTGCCTCCCGCTCCAGACATGACTGGGGAAGGTTGAGACGAGATGTGCGGGCTTGGGCGCTAGAGCTCGAGTGCGCGGAGATGGATAAGCAAAGGAGGAAGAAGGCGTAGGTGAAAGGGTGGATCCTAATCCCCTTATATATGGGCGGACGAATTCTATGCGTCCCCACCGGCCTGGTAAAACTCGCTTATCTCCCAAGCGCCACCATCAATGGCGCGGTTGGGTTACCCACGTCCGTATTGATGAGAATCCCGGAATAAGGGGAACACGATCTCTGCTTCGACAAGACGTGCCAAGGAAACCGCTTCGCTAAACGCGCTGAGGTGGTAATGTAAAAAACGATTCAAGTAAGGGCTTGGTAGTGGTGTGACGTCATGCCGCAAAAACATTAGCAGATTGAACTTGTGTATATATTATTCTCTCTACGGTGGAATGTGGAATTTATTTTGCAGAGCCGGACACTATCCTGTTGTTCACAATCTTCTACGAATTATTCGGAGGAGGAACCCGCCTTGCAATGCCGAACAATATGCATGCCGGACTCATCGTCATCGAAGCCTGGTTCAGGGGCTACTGAGGGAGTCCTGGACTAGGGGGTGTCCGGATAGCCGGACTATCATCATCGTCCGGACTATCATCGTCAGCCGGACTCCAAGACTATGAAGATACAAGATTGAAGACTTCGTCCCGTGTCCAGATGGGACTTTCCTTGGCGTGGAAGGCAAGCTTGGCGATACGTATATGTAGATCTCCTACCATTGTAACCGACTCTATGTAACCCTATCCCTCTCTGATGTCTATATAAACTGGATGGCTTTAGTCCGTAGGACACAACAATCATACCATAGGCTAGCTTCTAGGGTTTAGCCTCCTTGATCTCGTGGTAGATCTACTCTTGTAATATCCACATTATCAATATCAATCAAGCAGGACGTAGGGTTTTACCTCCATCAAGAGGGCCCAAACCTGGGTAAAACATCGTGTCCCTTGTCTCCTGTTACCATCCGCCTAGACGCACAGTTCGGGACCCCCTACCCGAGATCCGCCGGTTTTGACACCGACAATCATCATCACCAACGCTCCTCTCATCGGGAGAGGGCAATCTCCATCAACATCTTCACCAGCACCATCTCATCTCCAAACCCTAGTTCATCTCCTGTATCCAATTCTTGTCTCCAAGTCCGGGATTGGTGCTAGTAGGTTGCTAGTAGTGTTGATTACTCCTTGTAGTTGATGCTACTTGGTTTATTTGGTGGAAGATCATCTGTTCAGATCCTTTATGCATATTATTACCTCTCTGATTATGAACATGAATATGCTTTGTGAGTAGTTACGTTTGTTCCTGAGGATAAGGGAGAAGTCTTGCTATTAGTAGTCATGTGAATTTGGTATTCGTTCGATATTTTGATAAGATGTATGTTGTCTAGCCTCTAGTGGTGTTATGTGAACATCGACTACACAACACTTCACCATTATGTGGGCCTAGAGGAAGGCATTGGAAAGTAATAAGTAGACGATGGGTTGCTAGAGTGACAGAAGCTTAAACCCTAGTTTATGCGTTGCTTCATAAGGGGCTGATTTGGATCCATATGTTTCATGCTATGGTTAGGTTTACCTTAATACTTTTGTTGTAGTTGTGGATGCTTGCAATAGAGGTTAATCATAAGTGGGATGCTTGTTCAAGTAAGAACATCACCCAAGCACCGGTCCACCCACATATCAAATTATCAAAGTACCGAACGCGAATCATATGAGCGTGATGAAAACTAGCTTGACGATATTCCAATGTGTCCTCGGGAGCGCTTTTCCTATTATAAGAATTTGTCCAGGCTTGTACTTTGCTACAAAAAGGATTGGGCCACCTTGCTGCACTTTATTTACTATTGTTACTTGTTGCTCGTTACAATTTATCTTATCACAAAACTATCTGTTACCACTTATTTCAGTACTTGCAGAGAATACCTTGCTGAAAACCGCTTATCATTTCCTTCTGCTCCTCGTTGGGTTCGACACTCTTACTTATCGAAAGGACTACGATAGATCCCCTATACTTGTGGGTCATCAGATATCATCAAAATAAATTTGCTCATCAAAACTTGGGGGACAAAAAATATCATCTTCATCAAACATAGCATCCCCAAGCTTAGGACAAACATTAATTGCAGCAAATAAATTCTCAAACATGTCATTCTCATCAAACATAGCATCCCCACGCTTGGGCCTTTTCATATCATAAGCATAATCACTCTCATCATTAATAGTATGGATAGCACCAGTAGTATAGCAATTATCATCATCGCAATGAGTAATAGGAGCGACATCATTTGGAAGGGATACCTTTTGACCTTTGCTTCTCCATCTTTTCTTTTTCTTCTTCGCGTCATGTTTGGGTTTAATCCTCTTTTTGGAGCTCCTTATTAATGAGATTGGTCGAGTAGAAAGCTCCTCCTGGTTACCTGATTCATCATAAGAAAGAATAGAAGGATATTGGGAAATCTCTTCCCTTTCATTAGTATTCTCTTCATTTCTATTTGTTTTCTTGTCTTTATGTAATTGACAATATAAGGATTTTTAATGCAATTCACCGCACAATACATATAAATTTCCTCTAGATCGAAATCAAGAACTTTATCAAGGACAAATTCTGGAATATCCTTAGTCATATGTTTTATTTCTTCATAACCCAAAAGCAAACTAAGTTCAATATGATGCACAAGGGAAATCAAGTCATCACAATTTTTGGACACGATTCGATCATGAAACAATTTTCATTGGAGATTTAAATGATCACGTTCATTGCAAAGTTCACAAGGATGGCAAAGAAATTTTAAATTTTCAGAACAAACATCTAGCCTCTCTTGCAACCATTTAGTTTCTAAATACTTATGCCTCTTGCAAAATCTATCTTCCCTATTTGGTGTGTACTTGCAAACTCTACGCCCTCCACAAAAGTTGACATGCTTATAAGAGACATTTTCATCATCACTGGTGCAATCATCATTAGTACTATGGATATTCAAAGAATTCATACTAATAACATTTCAATAATGCTCATCATTCAAAGATTTAGTGCCAAACATTTTAATGCCTTCTTCTTCTAGTACTTGGGCACAATTTTCCTTTCCATCATTTTCACGAAACACATTAAAAAGATGAAGCATATGAGGCACCCTAAATTCCATTTTTTTGTAGTTTTCTTTTATAAACTAAACTAGTAATAAAACAAGAAACTAAAGATTCGATTGCGAGATCGAAAGATATACCTTCAAGCACTCACCTCCCCAACAACGGCGCCAGAAAAGAGCTTGATGTCTACTACGCAACCTTCTTCTTATAGATGTTGTTGGGCCTCCAAGTGCAGAGGTTTGTAGGACAGTAGCAAATTTCCATCAAGTGGATGACCTAAGGTTTATAAATCCGTGGGAGGCGTAGGATGAAGGTGGTTTCTCTCAAACAACCCTGCAACCAAATAACACAGAGCATCTTGTGTCCCCAACACACCCAGCACAATGGTAAATTGTATAGGTGCACTAGTTTGGCAAAGAGATGGTGATACAAGTGCAATATGGATGGTAGATATAGGTTCTTGTAATCTGAAATTATAAAAACAGCAAGGTAACTAGTAACAAAAGTGAGCGAAAACGGTATTACAATGCTTGGAAACAAGGCCTAGGGTTCATACTTTCACTAGTGCAAGTTCTCTCAACAATAATAACATAATTGGATCATATAACAATCCCTCAACATGCAACAAAGAGTCACTCCAAAGTCACTAATAGCGGAGAACCAATGAAGAGATTATTGTAGGGTATGAAACCACCTCAAAGTTATTCTTCCCGATCAATCCATTGGGCTATTCCTATAAGTATCACAAATAGCCCTAGAGTTCATAGTAAAATAACACCTTAAGACACACATCAAACAAAACCCTCATATCACCTAGATACTCCAATGTCACCTCAAGTATCCGTGGGTATGATTATACGATATGCATCACACAATCTCAAATTCATCTATTCAACCAACACAAAGAACTTCAAAGAGTGCCCCAAAGTTTCTATTAGAGAGTCAAGACGAAAACGTGTGCCAAACCTTATGCATAGATTCCCAAGGCCACGGAACCCACAAGTTGACCACCAAAACATACATCAAGTGAATCAATAGAATACCCCATTGTTACCATGGGTATCCCACGCAAGGCATACATCAAGTGTTCTCAAATCCTTAAAGACTCAATCCGATAAAATAACTTCAAAGGGAAAACTCAATCCATTACAAGAGAGTAGAGGGGGAGAAACATCATAAGATCCAACTATAATAGCAAAGCTCGCGATAGATCAAGATCGTGCCATATCAAGAACATGAGAGAGAGACTTAAATGAAGCTATGGCTTCACTTAAGACGTCTATGGCGGCCGAAGTCAAGTCCATTCTTAAGAATTACTTGAGGGGATTAAATCCACTCCCAATCCCTTGCTTGTGGTTAATCCCACGGTATCGGAGTCGGAGGCCAATTTCGCCAAGGAAGCGGCTAAAGGTACTCATGTTCCTTCCCCTCATGACAAGAATGGGACGGGAACCTTTGCCTCGGTTCCCCCTCCCCCGGTCTATGGAGGACCGGTCCCTACTCCTCACATTAATATTCATGGCCCTCCTCCCAATCTTGTTAAGGGTGATTTTGCTAATTGGATCTTTCGCATTAAGTCTCATTTGAATCATTGCTCAACTAACCTTTGGAGAATTATTGAGCAAGGTTTCTACCCTCACGATCCAAACAACTTCACCCCAAGAGAAGAAGTGGACAATCAATACAATCACTCTGCATTGTTGATCCTTCAAGAAGCGGTCCCTCCGAAGACCTAGAACACCTACACTCGTTCACTCGTGCAAAGGATTGTTGGGACCACATTGTTTCAATGTACAAGGGGAGCTCAAGCATTCAATGGTCCAACTTTGAAGTGGTCCTTGATGAGGCCGATGAATTTGTGATTCTTGAAGATGAGGATATGCGTGATCTTTACCGAAGGGTGACTACTCTTGTGGTTGCCCTCCAAGACCATGGAAGCAAGGATACAGATGACACTTGGATCAAGCGCAAGTTCCTCAAGGCCATCATGCCCTTCAACAGGGCCATGTCTTCCATGATTCGTCAAAGGCCGGACTTTCACTCCTTAACCTCAAGTGAAGTGTTGGATGAGTTTATTGCCATAAACATCATGAAGAAGACCGCTGACAATGCTCTTGCTCGGGTCCGGTCAAAGAAAAGCACTTCGTCCCTTGCTTTGAAGGCCAAGGCAATCTCGGAAGAAGAAGAGGAAGAAGAAGAAGAGTGTGGCCCCGATGACACCAAGTATGCTTACCATGAGCACATGGCTCTTGCGTCAAGGCAATTTTGGAGCAACAAGAGGAACTCAAGGCCCAACTTCACACAGAACAACTCAAGTGGGTCAAAGAGCAAGCAACGTGTAAGAACTTGTTACAATTGTGGCAATGTGAGTCACTTTGTGGTGGATTTCCCTTACGAGAAGAGGGACGACAATGGTGGCAAACTCATTCGGAAGGATAAAGCCAAGTATTTCCCTAGCAAGAACAACTTCACTAAGAAGCCTCCTCCAAAGGGCTTGGTGGCACAAGAAGAGTACGCCTCCGATGATGATGAGGAAGATACAAGTGGAGAAGGAATGGCAACGACAACCATTGCTATTGCTACATCTTCCCCCTCCAAGGTGTCTCTCTTCGGCGCCCCCAACGAAAACACCGTTGCCAAGTGTCTCATGACCAAAGGTATCAACAAGGTAACTCCTAACATCAAAACCACCATCATTACTACTCCTTCATTGTTAGATTGTTGTTGATGATTGATGACCCACAAGTATAGGGGATCTATCGTAGTCCTCTCGATAAGTAAGAGTGTCGAACCCAATGAGGAGCAGAAGGAAATGATAAGCGGTTTTCAGCAAGGTATTCTCTGCATGTACTGAAATAAGTGGTAACAGATAGTTTTGTGATAAGATAAGTTGTAACGACCAACAAGTAACAAGAGTAAATAAAGTGCAGCAAGGTGGCTCAATCCTTTTTATAGCAAAGGACAATCCTGGACAAACTCTTATAATAGGAAAAGCGCTCCCGAGGACACATGGGAATATCGTCAAGCTAGTTTTCATCACGCTCATATGATTCGTGTTCGGTACTTTGATAATTTGATATGCGGGTGGACTGGCGCTTGGGTGCTGTTCTTACTTGAACAAGCATCCCACTTATGATTAACCTCTATTGCAAGCATAAGCAACTACAACAAAAGTATTAAGGTAAACCTAACCATAGCATGAAACATATGGATCCAAATCAGCCCCTTACGAAGCAACGCATAAACTAGGGTTTAAGCTTCTGTCACTCTAGCAACCCATCATCTACTTATTACTTCCCAATGCCTTCCTCTAGGCCCAAATAATGGTGAAGTGTTATGTAGTCGATGTTCACATAACACCACTAGAGGCTAGACAACATACATCTTATCAAAATATCGAACGAATACCAAATTCACATGACTACAAATAGCAAGACTTCTCCCTTGTCCTCGGGAAAAAACGTAACTACTCACAAAGCATATTCATGTTCATAATCAGAGGGGTAATAATATGCATAAAGGATCTGAACATATGATCTTCCACCAAATAAACCAACTAGCATCAACTACAAGGAGTAATCAACACTACTAGCAACCTACTGGCACCAATCCCGGACTTGGAGACAAGAATTGGATACAAGAGATGAACTAGGGTTTGGAGATGAGATGGTGCTGGTGAAGATGTTGATGGAGATTGCCCTCTCCCAATGAGAGGTGCGTTGGTGATGACGATGGTGATGATTTCGCCCTCCCGGAGGGAAGTGTCCCCGGCAGAACAGCTCTACCGGAGCCCTAGATTGGTTCCGCCAAGGTTCCGCCTCGTGGCGGCGGAGTCTCGTCCCGAAAGGTTGCTTAATGTTTTTTTCTCATCGAAAGACTTCATATAGGAGAAGATGGGTGTCGGAGAGCCACCGGGGGGCCCACGAGGTAGGGGGGCGCGCCCTAGGGGGGGCGCCCCCCACCCTCGTGAGCAGGGTGTGGGCCCCCTGGCCTTCATCTTTGGCGATGATTTTTCTTTATTTATTTATATTCCATGGAGTTTCAGGACTTTTGGAGTTGCGTAGATTAGGTCTCCAATATTTGCTCCTTTTCCAGCCCAGAATTCCAGTTGCCGGCATTCTCCCTCTTCATGTAAACCTTGTAAAATAAGAGAGAATAGCCATATGTATTGTGACATAACGTGAAATAATAGCCCATAATGCAATAAATATTGATATAAAAGCATGATGCAAAATGGACGTATCAACTCCCCCAAGCTTAGACCTTGCTTGTCCTCAAGCGAAAAGGCGATAACAATAAATATTTCCTCATGTTTAGAGGTAGAGGCGTCGATAAAAATAAAATACGAACATGAAGGCATCATGATTATTTCCATAACAGCAACATATATAGATTTTGTCATATGATTACTTATGTTCAAGGGATGATCTTTTCACAATGCAAAAGTATGAATCAGAAACCTTATTGAGCACCAACAAATTATAACCTCAGTCATTGAAACAAATGTAATTTATCATAACATCGGAAAGAGTCTATGTCAGAGCTTAAAAGCAAGTCCACATACTCAACTATCACTTAGTCCTTCATAATTGCTAACACTCACGCAATACTTGTGGTTACGGAGTTTTAATCGGACACAGAGAAAGATAGGGGCTTATAGTTTTGCCCCACAACCTTTTACCTCTAGGGTAATGTCAACAATAATAATTCATGCTCCCCCACATCCAATTATATATGTATATCATGTTCTTTCCAACATGCTAAGCTTGCCAAAGGATAAAATGAAAAAGGAAAGGTGAAGATCACCGTGACTCTTGCATAAAGTAGAGGATAATAACAAAAGATAGACCCTTCGCAGAGGGAAGCAGAGGTTGTCATGCGCGTTTAGGGTTGATGCACAAAATCTTAATGCAAAAGAACGTCACTTTATATTGCCCCTTGTATGTGGACCTTTATTATGTAGACCGTCGCTTTTATTACTTCCACAACAAGTTCGTACAGAGCTTATTTTCTCTGCACTAATAAGTCATGCATATTTAGAGAGCAATTTTTATTGATTGCACCGATGACAACTTACTTGAAGGATCTTACTCAATCCATAGGTAGATATGGTGGACTCTCATGGCAAAACTGGTTTAAGGGTATTTGGAAGCACAAGTAGTATCTCTACTTAGTGCTGAGAATTTGGCTAGCATGAGGGGGAAAGGCAAGCTCAACATGTTAGAGGAACCATGACAACATACTTTATCTCAGATATAAGAAAACATAACTCATCATGTTGTCTTCCTTGTCCAACATCAACTCTTTAGCATGTTGTATTTAATGAGTGCTCCCAATCATAAAAGATGTCAATGACAATATATCTATATGTGAAACCTCTCTTTCCTTATTACTTCCTATTAATTGCAACAATGACCAAAGCTATATTTGCCAACTCCCAACAACTTTTAATCATCATACTATTTCTATGTGAAGTCATTACTTTCAATAAGATCAATATGAACTCTTTGATTCTTTTTATTCTTTTTCTTTTATTCACCCAAGATCATGGCAAAATAATCAAGCCCTTGACTCAACACTAAACTTTATTTTATAGCTCACGGACTCGATTACAAAGAAGGATCATAAAGCAAAACTCAAAACTAGATCATGCAAAGACTTTATTCTACTAAATCAAGATACTACTAAAAGGATCGAACTAAGAAAAACGGTAAAGATAGGAGTTGTGATGGTGATATGATACCGGGGCACCTCCCCCAAGCTTGGCAGTTGCCAAGGGGAGTTCCCATACCCATGTGATTATGTCTCCGGGGGTGGTGAAGTAGGAGTTGTTGATGATGGAGTTGTTGCATTTTTCTTCTCTAGCTTGCTTCTGAGGCTAAAATTTTCCTCCCTCAGATCCTCATTCTCGAGCTCAAGTTTCATTATCTTTTTGCATAGTGCTGCCTTGCTGTCCTGCAAAAAATGAGGTGGGATAGATTGGACCTGAGGGAGGCTTGACTTCTTGAACTCTACATGCATAACACCAGGTTGAGGTAGTGGATCGTCCTCTTCATCTGAGCTTGTTTCCTCCTTCCTCTTTGGATCATAGTCTTCTTCTTCCTCCGTGGTCCAGCCATAATGTTCCACATCCCAATATACTTTTGGGTTTGCAATATAATCAAACATGTAGCTCTCTCCCTCTGAATCTTGGGACGACATCTTGTTCCAAATCTGCAACAGGAACAGCTCGAAAAGAAAACAGAGGATATTTGCGTGATACGGGAGTCAAAACCTTCGGGAGAATATATAATGAATTTTTACCGACCAAAATACGTATCATGCAAGAAAACAGACTCTGGAGGGCACACGAGGTGCTCATGAGGTAGGGGCATGCCCAGGGGGGTAGGGCATGCCCTCCACCCTCGTGGAGGCCTTGTGTCCTTCCCGGACTGCCACTTATTTTTCTATTTTTCTAAATATTCCAAAATGGAGAAACATTGCCTTAAAAATTGTTTTGGGGTCGGTTTACTTACCGTACCACATGCCTATTCCTTTTCGGAGTCTGAAACGGTTTGGAAAGTGTCCCTTATGTATTCCTCCGGGGTTACGGTTTCAATAATATTGGTTTCAACATTTATGGGATTACCTGAGATATAGTGTTTGATTCTTTGACCGTTTACCACCTTCAGATTTGTGCCTTCAAAGTTGTTGATTTCTATGGCACCGGAATGATAGACCTCCTCGATATCGTAGGGACCTTCCCATTTAGAGAGAAGTTTTCCTGCAAAAAATCTTAAACGAGAGTTGTATAGCAATACATAATCACCTACATTAAACTCACGCTTTTGTATTCTTTTGTCATGCCATCTTTTAACTTTTTCTTTAAACAACTTGGCATTTTCATAAGCTTGGGTTCTCCATTCATCAAGTGAGCTAATATCAAATAACCTCTTCTCACCGGCAGGTTTGAAATCATAGTTGTGCTCTTTAATAGCCCAATATGCCTTATGTTCTAGTTCGAGAGGTAAGTGACATGCTTTTCCATAAACCATTTTATACGGAGACATACCCATATGATTCTTATATGCAGTTCTATAGGCCCATAATGCATCATCAAGTTTCTTGGACCAATTCTTTCTAGACCTATTCACAGTCTTTTGCAAAATTAATTTGAGCTCTCTATTGCTCAATTCTACTTGACCATGCAATTCTATGATTAACGTCATATTTAGCAAGCATTTTATGGAAAGCACCATGAATAAAGTGTGAACTACCATCAGTCATTAAATATCTAGGGACTCCAAACCTCGGAAAAATAACTTCCTTAAGCATTTTAATAGAAGTGTTATGATCAGCACTACTAGTTGGAATAGCTTCTACCCACTTAGTAATGTAATCAACAGCAACTAAAATATGTGTATATCCATTAGAGGCAGGAAAAGGTCCCATATAATCAAATCCCCAAACATCAAATGGTTCAATAACAAGTGAATAATTCATAGGCATTTCTTGACGTCTACTAATATTACCAATTCTTTGACATTCATCGCAAGACAAAACAAACTTACGGGCATCCTTGAAGAGAGTGGGACAATAAAAACCGGATTGCAATACCTTATGTGCAGTTCTATCTCCAGCGTGGTGTCCTCCATATGCTTCAGAGTGACACTTGTGTAGGATCTGTTCCTGTTCATGCGCAGGTACACAACGTCTAATAACACCATCTACTCCTTCTTTATAAAGATGTGGGTCATCCCAAAAGTAATGTCGCAAATCATAGAAAAACTTTTTCTTTTGTTGGTATGTGAAGCTAGGTGGTATAAATTTAGCGACAATATAATTAGCATAATCAGCATACCATGGAGTGCTACGAGAAGTTGCTTATGACATCTAATTGGTCATCAGGAAAGCTATCATCAATAGGTAGTGGGTCATCAAGAACATTCTCTAACCTAGATAAGTTATCTACAACGGGGTTCTCAGCTCCTTTTCTATCAACAATATGCAAATCAAATTCTTGCAGCAAGAGAACCCATCTAATAAGTTGTAGCGACCCAACCTCAGATGGTCAATTCTCTGTGCTCAGGTGTCATCCCTGGATCAGTAATGCTAACACCACATAGTACTTCGAAGGATTTATAACAGAGTAGCAATCACACACTTATTACATCGATGTCCCAAAAGAGGACTTATTACAATAATCATGGCTTAAGGCCATCTAATAACGATAACAGCGGAAGACTTGGAAGATAAGTGAGTCCATCAACTCCAACGGCATCACTGAGTATAGAACCACGACCTAAAAGCACCTTACTCGTCGTCTGAAAAGTCTGCAACATGAAAGTTGCAGCCCGAAAACGGGTCAGCACATGGAATATGCTGGCAATGTAACACATAGAGAATAATGAATGATAAGCCTATACTACATGCATATATGGCTGGTGGAAAAGCTCTATGGTTACAGTTTTGCGAAAAGCTAGTTTTTCCCTACTGCAAAGGAATAAATTTATTTAACTATCATGGTGGTTGTTAAACATTGAGAATGGTTGACAGCATCCTCAATCCCAATTAAAAGTAATCATTAACAAACCCAACAATATTAGATTTAGAGTAACATGTTGAGATTCACATGATATTCAAGTACTAGATACTCAAGATGTCCATAATCGGGGACATGGCTAATCATGATTAGTTTGTACACTCTGCAGAGGTTTGCGCACTTTTCCCCACAAGACTCGATCGCCTCCATTTGGTTTCTCGCACTACATGGTGTTTGAGAAACGGATGACCGAGACATAGTCTTTCAGAAGCACTAGCACCTTACGATGGGTAGACCGGTACACCTACATCCCCTACATCTGCTAGTCTACCACTATAAGAGTTCGCACAACTTAGTCAACTATGCCAGAGCCCATAATGGCTTGTGGCTGCACACAGAAGTTACTAGCATGAATTATCTTATGATCCCTTTGAGCCTGGGTGGCGGTCCATAGGAAAATCACACGGTAACCTCGGGATTTCCAAAAAAACAGGCAATCACTGGATACCCCAGGTGCCTCAATCCACCCAGATGTGTATTTAAGTTGCCACCTTAGATAAACCATTAATTCACAATCTCACGTCTGTCATGGATATTCACTCACCCAATCCACGTCTACTAGCATAGCATGGCATAATAAGCAAACGCAGAAGTAACTCCCAAAGGTTTCATAAGTAATACAGGTAATAGGTACTACCTCATCTACTTCCCATCCCACAATTTAATTAGATCCTAATCATGCAATGTTTGAGGATTGATCTAATGCATAAAAACTGGGTAGTAGAAAAGATATGATCAAGTGTTACTTGCCTTGCTGATGATCTGTGAAACCTAGAGATTCGAAGTAACAAGCGGCGCACTCCGGGTGATCTATCACAGACAGACAACAAGCATACAATAAGTACTCATCTAATGCACAGTTAAATCTCGGATAAAAGATCTAACCAGAAAGTTCAACTTACACTAAAAGAAACCGGTTAATTCATGACGGATTCGCCATGACATTTTTGAAAATCGTCATGGACAGCCTGGTATAGTTCCGCAGGCCCGCCTAAGCCCGCTAAAGCCCGTGTAACCGTTCATCGTATAAAAGGGCAAACCCTAACACCATCGCCCCTCACTTCTCCATCTCTCCCTCCTCCGCACCGCCCCCTCCTGAATCCCCACCGCCACCCACCACCTCTTCTCCTCCCTTATACCACAACTCCTCGTCGGTTGTCCCCCTCCCCTCCTCTCACCTTGCATCACAGCTTCGGTAGCTGTCAGATTCGCCGAATCCCACCCATCCATCCCTCTCTCTCTCTCTCGAACTTTCGGATGACATCGGCCATCGCTCAACACGCCGACGAGCTGCGATCCGACCCCTCCGTCCTCCAGTATTGGTTGATCCGCCGCTCCCGGTCTCCGGCGTTCGCGCACGACCCCTAGCCTATGGCTAGGGTTTCTTTTGCGGCGGCGCGTCCATCGCCGGCGCGTCTCCGACAGCTGCTCTCCGTCACAACCCGCGCCCCTCGCCCCACTCCACCTCCTGGATGACGCCCCCTAGCTTGGTGTGTTGGCGCGTTTTGGGCTGGACGACAACAACCCCAACCTCCTCTGCCACATCTCTGTCACTGTCGTGCATCCTGTGGCAACCCCCTCTGCCGCGCGATGGCGGTGGCCGATCTGCACTGTGACCACTGGATGGCCTACGAACCTGAGCACTTGTACCTCTCCCTCCCTCCTCTACGGCATCCTCTTATTCTATTTTCTCTCTTGTTGCTGAATTATTGGTGCTATACTCAGATATATGGATGTAGTATAGTGGAGTTATACTTAGTATTGAACTGTTGATCTGTTCAATTTCAGCACCTGTTAAGCATTTTAGTCATCTAATAAACTGAACTATGTGCAGCTGAAATCAGGTGAAAATAATGGGTGAAAGTAACGAACTGGAACAGTTTTCATACTGAGAAGTTCAGATATTCGTGGCACCTATTTACTCTTTTGACCAGTTGTAAGTTGTAACCACACCATAAACACTGGAGAGCCATGGCCAGTCTTTACTCTATAGTTTGTTTAGCTTATTCTTCTTGCTCAGTTGTTCTGTACACATGTTGGACTTGTTCAAACCGAATCCCTGGGAATGCAGCCCCTGAATTTTGTTTAAAACTGTTTAAATGAACTGTCCATTATGTTATGCGACACCACGATGTTGTGTGTCTAAAAGGCTATCCCCCCTCATGTGTCATGGAGGATTTTTTGTCTCTTTTGAACATTGAATGACTGTAGGGGAATTTCCTACAGTCTTTTATATTAGAAAGTCATCCAAAAATTACTAGATTTTTGTCTTCACCTGCTTTACATCAATGTGTTTATTTGCGTCGTGTAAATCTGTTCCTTGACCATCCATATTTCTAGGTATTTTTGCAGCCAGTAGAATATCTTCAAGTTGCAGAAAAGGCAGCAAACTTTATAAAGGAAAAACTCTGTGATGCAAGCTCAAAAAGGCTGCACCATAGTTATCCAAATGGCCCAGCAAATGCACCAGGATTTGTAGATGAATATGCCTTTTTAACAATGGCTTGCTGGATCTGTATCAATATGATGGTAAGATAGAGTGGCTTCTGTATGCACTTGTCTACTTAGCATTTCTATGCACTACACTTATCTAGATAACATTTGTACGCTAGAGGCTAGGGTTTCGGCTGCGGGGTTGTGTCTGTCGCCGGCGTGTCTTCGGTGGCTCTTCTCCGTCGTACATCCCGCTCCCTCGTTCCCTCTCTGCCTCTTGGATGGTGCTCACATGTGTTGGTCTAAACGGCAATGATCCCAACCCCCTCTTCCGCATCTCTAGTGCGGTGTGCATCCTGTGGCCACCTCCTCTGTCATGTGATGATGTTGTCTGAACTGCACTGCGACCGCTACATTGCCTACAAGCCTCTCTGGTGAGCACTTCTACCTCTGCCCCCCTTCCCTGTTTGGTTTGATTTAAATGACAGTGGCAATAGCTGTAGTGTTAGTGACTGTTGTTGGTAAAGAAGACTCAAGTGGCAATAATTCTTTTATGCTACATGTTGTGCATGTTCCTTTCTTCTTGTATTGTTAGCTGATTCTCATTATCACCAAGTATGTATCTCCATCTTTTATGTTCAACGGTCATCTATGTTAAAAGATTGATCTTGAAACTCGAAAAGTATGACAATTTTTTTTGTTATCATACTTATCTTAGCAAGTCTCATGTTCACGACATCTCCCACCTCTATTAGCCATTCTGTACTAAACTTCATGCACTGTTGCCAAACACTTTGTCATTTCTCAGGTTTTAGTTCTGTAGCAGATGGACGAGATATTTTTTGATGAATGTAACATTTCTGGCTGATAGGTTGCTATATTAACCTCAAATTTTGTTATCTAAGTCTTTGCATAACAATTTCTATGTGGAATATAATGACTCTATTTGCTTATCTGTTTTGATTCGACCATCTCCTGGAGTTCATGTGTTTTGATTTGGTGTGTACCTTAATAACGATTAAGTAATTACATGAGGCATGTAATAAATTAAATTTGTAGTTCTCAGCATCATGGATATTGTTTGCTAGCGATACCATTGTTTTTAATGTATGTACTCAAGAGTGCAAAATCGCATTTGCTGTGCATTTTTGTATCTTTCAAGAACCAATAGGAAAAGGAGAATTGTACCTCTTATTACTGCCTAATAAAAGGGAATATAGTACTATTTCCAGAAGGTTTGTTCATATGCCAGGAAAAGGGAGTGACACTTTATGTATTACTGTATGTCTTTTTAACTTTCACAGTAGCATTTTTGTCTTCCTATATTGTGGAAACAGTGTTCTTGTCTGACATATTTCTTTATTGATACAAAGTGTATATACTAACGGATTAATATTATAATGTATGTTCAGATTTCCTAAGCGGTGTCCAAAGTTCTTGTTGTTTGCTATTTCTATTACTCATGCTGTACTTGGGGATTATTTCCTTTCTCTACCATTTATAATCCGCTTCCTCAATTCCAAATTAGCTGAATTTGGCCAAGTTTATAGGAACGTCTATACCATAGAATTAGTTTCGTTAGATTCATCATAAAAATATTGTAACAAAGTGTCCACTTGGCTGTTCTTGATACTGTAGTAATAAAAATGATGGTTCAGATGATAATAACTACTATTGATGTTGTTGTAATCAACTTTCCATTCTGTAATAGAAGCATATTGTTTGTTGCAGGTTTCCTTTGGTGAGAGCCGCAAAGGAAGTTTGATCTGTAGAGGTGAAGTTGATGATTAAGAGGGTCTGTACTGTAAAACATTGTATATTTGTTGATATTCTGTTGTAATTGTTATTGAGAGCATGTGAACTGATGTTGGATGTGTTCTTGGGCACATTTTAAAAGGCATTCACTCAGTGAAACAATTGAATAGAAATATGTGAAATGGGCCAAAATATCGTCTATTCAATGGAAATTAATTGCGTTTTGAAAGCTTGTTTGATTGTGTCATGTGCCGTGCCATAGCTGTTTGGATGAATATAATGGGTTGGGTTAAAATAATGGGCTAAACTGCCACAAATAATTGCGCTAAAGGCTACTTGAGATGCCACCTAAAATCCATGTTGGTGCCATGTAGATGCCTCGTCAGGTCCATATTGGTACAATGTCATGTCAATCCATGACGGACTTGTCTGTCACAGAGGACCGGGCCTGGGCGGGCTTGGGGCAGATCGGTGACGGCCAGGAGCCGTCATGGTGGTATAGTTGTCAAATTATGACGCGATATACATGATGGATTCTAAATCCGTCACGGCCCTCTCTCCATGACGGATTTGCGTTGGTCCAGGACAGATCTAATCCGTCATGCATTAACAAGATTCTTGTAGTGTTAAGAACCCTGGTGGCAAAAGAATCAAATCAAATAAAGCAACGAAGGTCAAACGGCGAAAAGAAAACAGCTCGGTTCTAGAAAATTGAAACTAGGTCAAATTTTACAGTAGCAAAACTTTGTTTAAGTTGATTAGTCGGAACGGCAGTTTCGAAACGAAACTCCAGGCGCTTGAATCACCTGATTCCGATAAACGAGCGAGAAGATAAACTAGAACGAAGATCGGATCTGAAATCGCGATCAGAAAATAGCGGAATAAATCCGGTTAAAAGAAAAACGACGAACGGTTAAACGAACGGACGTTCGTTAACCGGGAATAACCGGTGATCACGTTCGTTAAGACGAACGGTCCGGCGAACGCTCGCTAAACAACAAAACGAAAAAAACCGATCTAGGGTTTTTCGAAAAAAAAACCCGAAACATCGAAAAATAAACCGGAACGGTTTATTAGAAAACTGAACCGGGCGAGGGGCGGCATGGCGCGGGGCTACCTCATCGGCGCGGGCTCCAGCGGGGCGGCGGCTTGGCGCGGGGCGACGGTGACGCGGTGGCGGCGGCGGCGTGCGGCGGCACTGGCGGCGGGCGGTGGCGGCGCGAGCGTCGGCGGCGGCGCTGCTGCTGCTGCGGCTGCGGCTGCGGGGCGGTGTGGGGAGGAGAGGGGGGTGTTGGGTATTTAAAGGGGGGAGGGTGGCTTGGGGGAGGGGGCAAGCAAGGGGAGGAGGAGGAGGAATCCTCCTCGGATTTGGCCGGCGGCGGCGGCGCGGCTGCGCGCGGGCGCGCGCGCGTGGGAGGGGGCGCGGATGGGCCTTTAGCCCAGTCGGGCGCTGCGGGGTTTTTTTTTAAATAAATACGCGCGCAGAAAGAAAAATAAGGAACAGAAAACCTAAACAAACTCCAAAAAATTACAAAGTAAATTTTCCCCGACTCCTAAAAATGAGTCAAACAAAATGAACGTTTACTCGGGGCCTAAAATGCAATTTTTGAAAACACGCATTTTTCCCTAAGGCAAATAAACTCCGAGAAAATCCAGAATTTGATTTATTTATTAAATCTTCATTTTTACTAATTTTTGGGAAAGTCATAGTATTCCCTCTCATATTTTTGATATTGGAAAATTATTTGAAGATGAAATAAATAAAATCAAATGATCCTCTTTTCATAATATGAGGAAACTCAAATATGAAAATTTTGAAATCTCCAACTCTCTCCGAGGGTCCTTGAGTTGCGTGAAATTTCTAGGATCGGCAAATGCAAGAAAATATGTAATGCATGATGATTTAATGTATAACATTCCAAATTGAAAATTTGGGGTGTTACAAACCTACCCCCCCTTAAGATGAATCTCGCCCTCGAGATTCGGGTTGGCTAGAAAATAGGTGAGGGTGATCCTTGAGCAAATCTTCTTCTCTCTCCCAGGTGGCTTCATCCTCAGTGTGGTGGCTCCACTGAACCTTGCAAAACTTGATAACCTTGCTGCGAGTAACCTTGCTAGCGTGTTCGAGAATCTTGATGGGTTTTTCCTCATATGTTAAATCATCCTTCAACTGAATTGCTTCAAGTGGCACTGTTTCTCTTAGCGGTACCTCCGCCATTTCGGCGTGACATTTCTTTAGCTGAGAAACATGGAATACGTCAAGAACTCCTGACAGTCCTTCTGGTAATTCCAACTTATAAGCGACTTCTCCCATGCGCTGCAAGATCCTATACGGTCCAACGAAACGTGGTGCTAATTTTCCTTTAACTCCAAAACGCTTAACTCCTCGAAGTGGAGATACTCTAAGATAAACTCTGTCTCCAACTTCATATTCTATCGCCTTGCGTTTTGAATCTGCATAGCTTTTCTGTCTGGACTGGGCTACCTTGAGCCTATCGCGAATCAACTTAACTTTCTGTTCAGACTCCTTAATCAAATTTGGTCCAAACAACTGACAGTCTCCAACTTCGTCCCACGACAATGGTGTCCTACACCTCCTTCCGTATAAAGCTTCGAAAGGTGCCATCTTCAAGCTGGTTTGGTAACTGTTGTTATAAGAAAACTCTGCATACGGCAAGTTATCATCCCAACTAGATCCATAATCTAGTGCACAAGCTCTCAGCATATCCTCCAAAATCTGATTGACTCTCTCAGTCTGTCCATCTGTCTGTGGGTGGAAAGCTGTACTGAATTACAGCCTGGTTCCCAATGTTTCATGCAACTGATTCCAAAACTTTGAGGTAAATTGGGTTCCTCTATCTGATACGATACTCCTCGGAACTCCGTGCAAACACACAATTCTGGTCATGTATATCTTTGCCAACTTAGCACTACTATAGGTAGTCTTGACTGGAATGAAATGAGCTACCTTCGTCAAGCGGTCGACTATAACCCAAATCGAGTCATAGCCTGAACGAGTCTTTGGCAAACCTGTGATGAAATACATGCCTAGTTTATCCCACTTCCATTCGGGTATCGGCAATGGTTGCAACAATCCTGCTGGCTTCTGATGTTCTGCCTTCACCCTCTGACATACATCACAAACTGCTACATACTCCGCAATATCCTTCTTCTCCACTAAAAGTACGGGTGATCCCCAAGGCGAAGAACTTGGGCGTATATAACCTTTATCCAATAGCTCCTTAATCTGCTTCTTGATTTCCGCCAAATCCTGTGCGGGCATCCTGTATGGTCGCTTCGATATTGGGCCTGTACCTGGCAAAAGCTCAATCAAAAACTCAATGTCTCTATCCGGTGGCATTCCTGGCAATTCATCAGGAAATACCTTAGGGTAATCCTTCACTACTGGCACCTCTTCCTGCACAACTACTGATAAGGAATTTACTTGATTCCTATTTGGTCCATGTCGTGACACATACCTAATCCTTCTTCCTTCTGGCATTGTGAGCAAAATCGTCTTACTTGCGCAATCGATGTTTCCTCCATACATCGACAGCCAATCCATACCTAGAATCACATCAATCCTTGGGATTCCAGAATGATCAAATCTGTCGGGAATACATGCCTTCCTATACTTAATGGCACTTGAAAACATCCTTATCTGGCCATATACTCCGCTCCTGGTGAGCTTACTAGCATAGGGGTTTTAAGAATCTGAGTAGGCAGACTATACTTCTCTACAAATCCCCTTGATATGTATGAATGTGATGCACCAGTATCAAAAAGAACAAGTGCAGTAAATGACTTAACCAAAAACTTACCAATTACTGCATCGGGCTAATCTTCAACCTCCTCCACATCAATGTGGTTCACCTGTCCCCTATTGAAAGGGTTTGGCTTCTTTCCAGATCTTCCATTTCTACCTTGGCCTTCGGGACAGTCATTTGCATAATGTCCGGTCTTGGAACACTTGTAACAGGTGACATGGCTCAGGTCTTTCTTGGCTGGGGTTGATGGTGTGGTCCGGTTCTGGCCGTTGCTTCCTCCATTCCCATTACCGTTCTTGTGGCCATTATGGTTGTGCGAACTACCTCCTCCATGGGTATGCTGAAACTGAACTCCCTGTTTAGGGCTATAACGGGGCTTCTGCTGGGCTCCAGAGTTATACTTCCCCTGCCCATACTTCCTCTTGCGATTCTCAATCTGCTGCTGCTTTCCTTCAATCATGAGGGCGCGGTCTACCAACTCCTGGTAGTTATTGAATCTTGCTACCATCAACTGCAGGCTTAACTCATCATTCAGTCCTTCCAGAAACTTCTCCTGCTTAGTTGCGTCTGTAGCAACGTCATCTGGGGCATAACGTGCTAACTTACTAAAATCATCCACATACTGGCCAACAGTCCTTCCTCCTTGGCGTAAGTTGCGAAACTCACGCTTCTTCATGGCCATAGCTCCTGCTGAAACATGGGCAGTGCGGAAAGCTTGCTGAAACTAATCCCATGTGACAATGTCTACAGGGTAAGTGGCTGTGAAATTCTCCCACCATGCTGCTGCGGGTCTGTCAAGCTGATGTGCAGTAAACTTCACCTTCTCACCATCTGTGCATCCTGCAGTGGTCAACTCCCTTCCTATCTTGCGGAGCCAATCATCTGCTACAATCGGCTCGGTGCTACTAGAATACACTGGCGGATTCAGCCTAAGGAAACGAGTCAAGTGATCCGCAGGTGGTGGTGGTGATGGGTTGTTGTTGTTGTCGCCTTGGTTCTGTACCAATGTTTGAATCAAAGTATTCTGCTGCTGAATCAACTGAGTGATCTCTGGCGGGAAAACAAACTCGGGGTCGCGTCTCGGAGGCATCTGAAGGGTTTAGAAAAGACGAGAAATTAAGAATAGAGTGAGGTCTAAGGAGAAAACACTACCCAAATGATCATGAGACAAATGCACACAAAATCACTTCATTCATTTCAACAAAGGGCATACAATGGTCTAACTATCGCAAAAGTGCTTGTACTATAATGTTTACATGGAGGGAAATACTACTAATATGTGGGGGTCATCTATTAATTTGAACCAGTGGAAGACTCCATGATGTCTGCTCCAGCTTCGTCTTCAAAGTCGGGCTCACTTGGATCCGAATCGGTGTCTTCGATGATGATGTAGTTGCTCGGACAGTCGACGTACTTGTATTCATTCTTGAGCGCTAATTTCTTCTTGAGTTCTTCAATCTCATACTTAAGATCGCTATTGTGCCTTACTACAGCTACGATCTCGTCCATGTAGTCCTTGCATGTAGACTTCAGTTCTCCTTCAAGTTCGATGATCCTTCCCTTCGCATTCTTCAACTCTATCATATCATTGCACATCTGGTTCTCCTGGCGTCGAATGTGCTGGTTTAGCTCTTGGATGAAAGCTGCAATGGATCTATCCTTCTTGGTGCTGACTATCTCCCATTGTTCATCTCGGCGTCCGCAAATCTGGTAGATAGTGCACTTGAGGTCTTCTTAATAAACTTCTCCAATGCGTCCCATGGTGATATGAGCTGCCATGCTCTTTCCTAGACTCCAGGTTGGTGCACTGAAAACACTATCTATAGGCTTGGTGATTCGGGCGAATGTCCTTCCCGGAACATGGGCTTGAATCTTCCAGCGCTCCTCTTCAGGCAGAGTGGCGTTGAAAGTCCCGGTGAAGCTTGGTAGTCCAATGTTCAGGTACTTGGCGACTTCCTTCAAGTGGAATCCAAAAGGTGTACCTTCATCTGGTTGAGCGTACTTGATCTTTGCGTCCGTCATCCTAAAAGAGTAGAAAAGATGAGGAGTTAGAAAATGGGAAGAGAGTAGTGATCTATGGCTTTAACTTAGTGGTCGTGTCCTACAGTCAGCGTGTGCTCTGATACCATCTCTGTAGCGAACCGACCTCAGATGGTCAAGTCTCTGTGCTCAGGTGTCATCCCTGGATCAGTAATGCTGACACCACACAGTACTTCGAAGGATTTATAACATAGTAGCAATCACACACTTATTACATCGATGTCCCAAAAGAGGACTTATTACAATAATCATGGCTTAAGGCCATCTAATAACGATAACAGCGGAAGACTTGGAAGATAAGTGAGTCCATCAACTCCAACGGCATCACTGAGTATAGAACCATGACCTAAAAGCACCTTACTCGTCGTCTGAAAAGTCTGCAACATGAAAGTTGCAGCCCGAAAACGGGTCAGCACATGGAATATGCAGGCAATGTAACACATAGAGAATAATGAATGATAAGCCTATACTACATGCATATATGGCTGGTGGAAAAGCTCTATGGTTACAGCTTTGCGAAAAGCCAGTTTTTCCCTACTGCAAAGGAATAAATTTATTTAACTATCATGGTGGTTGTTAAACATTGAGAATGGTTGACAGCATCCTCAATCCCAATTAAAAGTAATCATTAACAAACCCAACAATATTAGATTTAGATTAACATGTTGAGATTCACATGATATTCAAGTACTAGATACTCAAGATGTCCATAACCGGGGACACGGCTAATCATGATTAGTTTGTACACTCTGCAGAGGTTTGCGCACTTTTCCCCACAAGACTCGATCGCCTCTGTTTGGTTTCTCGCACTACATGGTGTTTGAGAAACGGATGACCGAGACATAGTCTTTCAGAAGCGCTAGCACCTTACGATGGGTAGACCGGTACACCTACATCCCCTACATCTGCTAATCTACCACTATAAGAGTTCGCACGACTTAGTCAACTATGCCAGAGCCCATAATGGCTTGTGGCTGCACACGGAAGTTACTAGCATGAATTATCTTATGATCCCTTTGAGCCTGGGTGGCGGTCCACAGGAAAATCACACGGTAACCCCGGGATTTCCAAAAAAACAGGCAATCACTGGATACCCCAGGTGCCTCAATCCACCCATATGTGTATTTAAGTTGCCGCCTTAGATAAACCATTAATTCACAATCTCACATCTGTCATGGATATTCACTCACCCAATCCACGTCTACTAACATAGCATGGCATAATAAGCAAACGCAGAAGTAACTCCCAAAGGTTTCATAAGAATACAGGTAATAGGTACTACCTCATCTACTTCCCATCCCACAATTTAATTAGATCCTAATCATGCAATGTTTGAGGATTGATCTAATGCATAAAAACTGGGTAGTAGAAAAGATATCATCAAGTGTTACTTGCCTTGCTAATGATCCGCGAAACCTAGAGATTCGAAGTAACAAGCGGCGCACTCCGGGTGATCTATCGCAGACAGACAACAAGCATACAATAAGTACTCATCTAATGCACAGGTAAATCTCGAATAAAAGATCTAACCAGAAAGTTCAACTTAAGAACCCTGGTGGCAAAAGAATCAAATCAAATAAAGCAACGAAGGTCAAACGGCGAAAAGAAAACAGCTCGGTTCTAGAAAATTGAAACTAGGTCAAATTTTACAGTAGCAAAACTTTGTTTAAGTTGATTAGTCGGAACGGCGGTTTCCAAACGAAACTCCAGGCGCTTGAATCACCTGATTCCGATAAACGAGCGAGAAGATAAACTAGAACGAAGATCGGATCTGAAATCGCGATCAGAAAATAGTGGAATAAATCCGATTAAAAGAAAAACGATGAACGGTTAAACGAAGGGACGTTCGTTAGCCGGGAATAACCGGTGATCACGTTCGTTAAGACGAACGGTCCGGCGAACACTCGCTAAACAACAAAACGAGAAAAAAAACCGATCTAGGGTTTTTCAAAAAAAAAACCGAAACATCGAAAAATAAACCGGAACCGTTTATTAGAAAACTGAACCGGGCGAGGGGCGGCATGGCGCGGGGCTACCTCGTCAGCGCGGGCTCCGGCGGGGCGACGGCTTGGCGCGGGGCGACGGCGACGCGGTGGCGGCAGCGGTGTACGGCGCGGGCGGCGGCACGGGCGGCGGGCGGCGGCGGCGCGAGCGGCGGCGGCGGCGCTGCTGCTGCTGCGGCTGCGGCTGCGGGGCGGTGTGGGGAGGAGAGGGGGGGTGTTGCGTATTTAAAGGGGGGAGGGTGGCTTGGGGGAGGGGGCAAGCAAGGGGAGGAGGAGGAGGAATCCTCCTCGGATTCGGCCGGCGGCGGCGGCGCGGCTGCGCGTGGGCGCGCGCGCGTGGGAGGGGCGCGGCTGGGCCGGCCCGGCTGGGCCTTTAGCCCTGTCGGGCGCTGCGGGGTTTTTTTTTAAATAAATACGCGTGCAGAAAGAAAAATAAGGAAAAGAAAATCTAAACGAACTCCAAAAAATTACAAAGTAAATTTTCCCCGACTCCTAAAAATGAGTCGAACAAAATGAACTTTTACTCGGGGCCTAAAATGCAATTTTTGAAAACACGCATTTTTTCCTAAGGCAAATAAACTCCGAGAAAATCCAGAATTTGATTTATTTATTAAATCTTCATTTTTCCTAATTTTTGGGAAATTCATATTATTCCCTCTCATATTTTTTATATTGGAAAATTATTTGAAGATGAAATAAATGAAATCAAATGATCCTCTTTTCATAATTTGAGGAAACTCAAATATGAAAATTTCAAAATCTCCAACTCTCTCCGAGGGTCCTTGAGTTGCGTGAAATTTCTAGGATCGGCAAATGCAAGAAAATATGTAATGCATGATGATTTAATGTATAACATTCCAAATTGAAAATTTGGGATGTTACATAGGTCTAGGTTTTGCATCTTTCTTTTCCATAAGATATTTAATAGCAGCATGATTAGTGTGAATAGTTGCTTTAGAATCTACAATATAGGGTCTGAATTTATCACAAGCAAATACAACTGCTAAAAGTTCCTTTTCGGTAGTAGCATAATTTCTTTGAGCATTGTCTAGAGTCTTACTAGCATAATGGATAACATTTAATTTCTTATCAACTCTTTGCCCTAGAATAGCACCTACAGCATAATCACTAGCATCACACATAATTTCAAAGGGTAAATTCCAATCAGGTGGTTGAACAACAGGTGCAGAGACTAATGCTTTCTTAAGTATTTCAAATGCTTATACACAATCATCATCAAAGACAAATGGTACATCTTTTTGTAATAAATTAGTTAGAGGCCGGGAGATTTTTTAGAAGTCCTTAATGAACCTCCTATAAAATCTGGTGTGACCAAGGAACCTTCTTATACCTTTGATGTCCTTGGGACATGGCATCTTTTCAATAGCATCAACCTTGGCTTTATCAACTTCAATACCTCTTTCAGAAACTTTATGCCCCAACACAATACCTTCATTAACCATAAAGTGGCACTTTTCCCAATTCAAGACAAGATTAGTTTCTTCACATCTGTGTAAAACTCGATCAAGATTGGTCAAGCAATCATCAAAAGAGGAACCATAGACGGAAAAATCATCCATGAAAACCTCACAAATTTGTTCACCAAAGTCAGAGAATATAGCCATCATGCATCTTTGAAAGGTAGCAGGTGCATTACATAAACCAAAAGGCATACATCTATAAGCAAAAGTACCAAAAGGGCATGTAAAAGTAGTCTTTGATTGATCTTTAGCTGACACAGGTATTTGAGATAAACCAAAATAACCATCTAGAAAGCGATAATGTGTATGTTTGCATAATCTTTCTAGCATTTGATCTATAAAAGGTAAGGGGTAATGATATTTCTTAGTAGCTTTATTTAATTTGCGGAAATCAATTACCATCCTATAACTTGTGATAATTCTTTGCAGGATCAATTCATCTTTATCATTAGGGACAACAGTAATACCTCCCTTCTTTGGGACACAATGGACAGGACTTACCCACTGACTATAAGCAACGGGATAAATTATACCTGCCTCCAGAAGCTTGAGTATTTCTTTTCTTACCACTTCTTTCATTTTAGGATTCAAATGTCGTTGAGGATCACGAACTGGTTTGGCATCCGCTTCCAAATTTATTTTATGTTGGCATAGAGTGGGACTAATGCCCTTAAGATCATCAAGAGTATATCCAATAGCGGCACGGTGCTTCTTCAGAGTTTTCAATAATCTTTCTTCTTCATGCTCTGAAAGGTTAGCACTAATAATAACAGGATATATTTTCTTTTCATCAAGATAAGAATATTTAAGATTATCAGGCAACGGTTTAAGCTCAAACACGGGATCACCCTTGGGTGGAGGAGGATCCCCTAGGATTTCAACAGGCAAATTGTGTTGCAGAATAGGTTCCTGTTTAAAGAATACTTCATCTATTTCCCTTCTTTCATTCATGAACATATCATTTTCATGGTCTAGCAAATATTGTTCTAAAGGATCACTAGGAGGTACGGCAATAGAAGCCAGACCAATAATTTCATCCTTACTAGACGATTCTTCCTCACGATGTTGTTTACTAAATTTAGAGAAATTAAACTCATGAATCATATCATCCAAGCCAATACTAACAACATTATTTTCGTAATATATCTTAGCATTAACAGTATTCAAGAAGGGTCTACCAAATATAATGGGACAAAAGCTATCTTGTGGGGAACTGAGAACAAGAATATTAGCACGATATTTAGTTTTCCCACACAAGACTTCAACATCTCTAACAATTCCCACTGGTGAAATAGTATCTCTATTGGCAAGTTTAATTGTGACATCAATTTCTTCTAACTCGGTAGGTGCAATTTCATGCTTAATTTCTTTATATAAATCATAAGGTATAACACTAGCACTAGCACCCATATCACATAAGCCATGATAACAATGATCTCCTTTTTTAACAGAAATAACAGGCACGCCTACCACAGGTCTATGTTTATCTTTAGCACAAGGTTTAGCAATTCTAGCAGTTTCACCACAGAATTGAATAACATGCCCATCAATATTATCAGACAAGAGGTCTTTAACAATAGCAATATTAGGTTCTACTTTGATTTTCTCAGGAGGTGTATAAGTTCTAATATTTCTCTTACGAACCACAGTCAAAGCTTTAGCATGATCCTTTATTCTAACAAGGAAAGGTGGTTTCTCAACATAAGAAGTGGGAACAATAGGATCATTATAAGTGACAGTCTTTTCTTCAACTTTAATAGGTGCAGCTAATTTTACTTCTATGGGAGGATGATATTTAAACCACTTCTCCTTGGGGAGATCAACATAAGTAGCAAAAGATTCACAAAAAGAAGCTACTATCTCAGAGTCAAGTCCATATTTAGTGCTAAACTTACGGAAAATATAAGTATCCATAAAAGATTTAACACAATCAAACTTAGGTGTCATACCTGACTCCTTACCTTTGTCGAGGTCCCAATCTTCAGAGTTGCGTTTAATTCTATCCAATAAATTCCATCTGAATTCAATAGCCTTCATCATAAAAGAGCCAGCACAAGAAGTATCGAGCATGGTGCGATTGTTATCACAAAGCCGAGCATAAAAACTTTGAATAATTATTTCTCTTGGGAGCTCATGATTGGGGCATGAATATAACATTGATTTAAGCCTCCCCCAAGCTTAAGAGATGCTTTCTCCTTCGCGAGGCCAAAAATTATATATATAATTGCGATCACGATGAACAAGATGCATGGGGTAATACTTTTGATGAAATTCCAATTTCAATCTTTTATAGTTCCATGATCTCGTATCATCACATAGCATGTACCATGTCAATGCGTCTCCCTTCAAAGATAAAGGGAAGACCTTCTTCTTAACAACATCATCGGGTATACCTGCAAGCTTAAATAGTCCACAAACTTCATCCACGTAAAGTAGATGTTCATCAGGATGCTTTGTTCCATCTCCTGTAAAAGTGTTAGCTAGCAGTTTTTCCATCATACCCGAAGGAATTTCAAAAGGAGTTTCATTTTCAATAGGTTTAGTAGGTTGAGGAGCAACTCTTTGCTCTACTGGATGGGGTGAAGATACCCCGAACAAGCCCCTCAGAGAATTACTTTCCATAGTAACAAGTGACAGAAAATTTCAGGACACTATATAAATTTTTCCTTACCAAATTCCATCTACCAAAGGCGCTACACTCCCCGGTAACGGCGCCAGAAAAGAGTCTTGATGACCCACAAGTATAGGGGATCTATCATAGTCCTTTCAATAAGTAAGAGTGTCGAACCCAACGAGGAGCAAAAGGAAATGATAAGCGGTTTTCAGCAAGGTATTCTCTGCAAGTACGGAAATAAGTGGTAACAGATAGTTTTGTGATAAGATAAATTGTAACGAGCAACAAGTAACAAGAGTAAATAAAGTGCAGCAAGGTGGCCCAATCCTTTTTATAGCAAAGGACAAGGCTGGACAAACTCTTATAATAGGAGAAGCACTCCCGAGGACACATGGGAATATCATCAAGCTAGTTTTCATCACGCTCATATGATTCGCGTTCGGTACTTTAATAATTTGATATGTGGGTGGACTGGCGCTTGGGTGCTGTTTTTTCTTGAAAAAGCATCCCACTTATGATTAACCTCTATTGCAAGCATCTGCAACTACAACAAAAGTATTAAGGTAAACCTAACCATAGCATGAAACATATGGATCCAAATCAGCCCCTTACGAAGCAACGCATAAACTAGGGTTTAAGATTCTGTCACTCTAGCAACCCATCATCTACTTATTACTTCCCAATGCCTTCCTCTAGGCCCAAATAATGGTGAAGTGTTATGTAGTCGATGTTCACATAACACCACTAGAGGCTAGACAACATACATCTTATCAAAATATCGAACGAATACCAAATTCACATGACTACTAATAGCAAGACTTCTCCCTTGTCCTCGGGAACAAAGTAACTACTCACAAAGCATATTCATGTTCATAATCAGAGGGGTAATAATATGCATAAAGGATCTGAACATATGATCTTCCACCAAATAAACCAACTAGCATCAACTACAAGGAGTAATCAACACTACTAGCAACCTACTAGCACCAATCCCGGACTTGGAGACAAGAATTGGATACAAGAGATGAACTAGGGTTTGGAGATGAGATGGTGCTGGTGAAGATGTTGATGGAGATTGCCCTCTCCCGATGAGAGGTGTGTTGGTGATGACGATGGTGATGATTTCCCCCTCCCGGAGGGAAGTGTCCTCGGCAGAACAGCTTTGCCGGAGCCCTAGATTGGTTCCACCAAGGTTCCGCCTCGTGGCGGCGGAGTCTCATCCCGAAAGGTTGCTTAATGTTTTTTTCTCATCGAAAGACTTCATATAGGAGAAGATGGGCGTCGGAGAGCCACTAGGGGGCCCACGAGGTAGCTGGGGCGTGCCTCCCACCCTCGTGAGCAGGGTGTGGGCCCCCTAGCCTTCATCTTTGGCGACGATTTTTCTTTGTATATTTTAAGATATTCCATGGAGTTTCAGGACTTTTGGAGTTGCGCAGAATAGGTCTCCAATATTTGCTCCTTTTCCAGCCCAGAATTCCAGCTGCCGGCATTCTCCCTCTTCATGTAAACCTTGTAAAATAAGAGAGAATAGCCATAAGTATTGTGACATAACGTGAAATAACAGCCTATAATGCAATAAATATTGATATAAAAGCATGATGCAAAATGGAAGTATCAATGATAGTGTGGTGGAGAAAGTAGATGAGGATGAGTTCACCAAGTTTGTGAGCAAGCTCAAGGGTGATAACCCACAAGTATAGGGGATCGCAACAGTTTTCGAGGGTAGAGTATTCAACCCAAATTTGTTGATTCGACACAAGGGGAGCCAAAGAATATTCTAAGGTATTAGCAGCTGAGTTGTCAATTCAACCACACCTGGAAACTTAGTATCTATAGCAAAGTGTTTAGTAGCAAAGCAATATGATGGTGGTGGTAACGATAACAAAAGTAAAGACAGCAAAAGTAATGTTTTTGGTATTTTGTAGTGATTGTAACAGTAGCAACGGAAAAGTAAATAAGCGAGAACCAGTATATGGAAAACTCGTAGGCACCGGATTAGCGATGGATAATTATGCCGGATGCGGTTCGTCATGTAACAGTTATAACATAGGGTGACACAGAACTCTAGTTCATCAATGTAATGTAGGCATGTATTCCGTATATAGTCATACGTGCTTATGGAAAAGAACTTGCATGACATCTTTTGTCCTACCCTCCCGTGGCAGCGGGGTCCTATTGGAAACTAAGGGATATTAAGGCCTCCTTTTCATAGACAACCAGAACAAAGCATTAGCACATAGTGAATACATGAACTCCTTAAACTATGCTCATCACCGGGAGTGGTCCCGATTATTGTCACTTCGGGGTTGCCGGATCATAACACATAGTAGGTGACTATAGACTTGCAAGATAGGATTAAGAACACACATATATTCATGAAAACATAATAGGTTCAGATATGAAATCATGGCACTCGGGCCCTAGTGAGAAGCATTAAGCATAGCAAAGTCATAGCAACATCAATCTCAGAACATAATGGATATTAGGGATAAAACCCTAACAAAACTAACTCGATTACATGATAAATCTCATCCAACCCATCATCGTCCAGCAAGCCTATGATGGAATTACTCACGCACGGCGGTGAGCATCATGAAATTGGTGATGGAGGATGGTTGATGATGACGACGGCGACGAATCCCCCTCTCCGGAGCCTCGAACGGACATCCAGATCAGCCCTCCCGAGAGAGATTAGGGCTTGGCGGTGGCTCCGTATCGTAAAATGCGATGATTTCTTCTCTCTGATTTTTTTTCTCCACGAAAGCCAATATATTGAGTTGGAGTTGGCATCGGAGGGCCACCAGGGGGCCCACGAGGTAGGGGGCGCACCCAGGGGGACGCGCCCCCCATCCTAGTGGACAAGGAGTGGGCCCCCTAGTCTTCATCTTTGGCGAGGATTTTTTATTGTTTTTTCTAAGGTGTTCCGTGGAGTTTCAGGTCATTCCAAGAACTTCTATTTTTTGCACATAAAACAACACCATGGCAATTCTGCTGAAAACAGCGTCAGTCCGGGTTAGTTCCATTCAAATCATACAAGTTAGAGTCCAAAACAAGGGCAAAAGTGTTTGGAAAAGTAGATACGACGGAGACGTATCAACTCCCCCAAGCTTAAACCCTTGCTTGTCCTCAAGCAATTCAGTTGACAAACTAAAAGAGAAAAAGAAAAACTTTTACAAACTTTGTTTTCTCTTGTTGTTGTAAACATGAAAAGCCAGCATTCAAGTTTCAGCAATTATTATGAACTAATCATACTCATAATAACACGTAGGTCTCACAATTACTCATATCAATAGCATAATCAGCTAGCGAGCCATAATAATAAAACTCGGATGACAACACTTTCTCGAAATAATCATAACATGATATAACAAAATGGTATCTCGCTAGCCCTTTTTGACACCGCAAAACATAAATGCAGAGCACCTTTAAAGATCAAGGACTGGCTAGACATTGTAATTCATGGTAAAAGAGATCCAGTCAAGTCATATCAATATAAACCAATTATAATGAATGCAAACGACAGTGTGCTCTCCAGCGGGTGATTTTTAATAAGAAGGGTGATGATTCAATATAAAAGTAAATAGATAGGCCCTTCGTAGAGGGAAGCAGGGATTTGTAGAGGTGTCGGAGCTCAGTTTTGAAATAGAGATAAATTATATTTTGAGCGGCATACTTCATTGTCAACATAACAACTAAAAGACGACGATATATTCCATGCTAAACAGATTATAGGCGGTTCCAAAACAGAATGGTATAGTTTATACTCCCCCTCCTCCACAAGCATCAATCCATGGCTTGCTCGAAACAACGAGTGCCTCCAACATTCAACGGGTCCCAAGGGGAGTTTTGTTTGCAATTATTTTGATTTAGTTTGCATAAAGCATGGGACTGGGCATCCCGAAGACCAGCCATTTTCTCGTGAATGAGGAGCGGAGTCCACCCCTCTTGAGAATAACCCACCTAACACGGAAGATAAGGGCAGCTCTAGTTGACATATGAGCTAATCGAGCATGCAAAACAGAATGTTTATTTGAAGGTTTAGAGTTTGGCACATACGAATTTACTTGGAATAGCAGGTAAATACCGCATATAGGTAGGTATAGTGGACTCATATGGAACAACTTTGGGGTTTAAGGAGTTTGGATGCACAAGCAGTATTCCCGCTTAGTACAGGCGAAGGCTAGCAAAAGACTGGGAAGCGACCAACTAAGAGAGCGACGGCAGTCGTAAACATGCATTAAAATTAATTGACACTGAATACAAGCATGAGTAGGATATAATCCACCATGAACATAAATATCATGAAGGCTATGTTGATTTGATTCAACTAGATGCGTGAACATGTGCCAAGTCGAGTCACTCAATTCATTTAAAGGAGGATACCATCCCATCATACCACATCATAATCATTCTAATAGCATGTTGGCACGCAAGGTAAACCATTATAACTCATAGCTAATCAAGCATGGCACAAGCAACTATAATCTCTAAATGTCATTGCAAATATGTTTATTTCATAATAGCTGACTCAGGAATGATGAATCATCATATTTACAAAAACAAGAGAGGTCGAGTTCATACCAGCTTTTCTCATCCCAATAAGTCCATCATATTGTCATTATTGCCTTTCACTTGCACGACCGAACAATGTGTATAATAATAAGAGTGCACGTGCATTGGACTAAGCTGGAATCTGCAAGCATTTAACTCAAGAGAGAAGACAAGTAATATGGGCTCTAAGTTACATAAGAAATCATGCATATAAGAGCCACTAAGCATTTTCAATATAGTCTTCTCGACCCCCAAAGAAAGGAAAAGAAATAAAAACTATTTACACGAGAAAGCTCCCAACAAGCAAAAAGAAGAACGGGAAATATTTTTGGGTTTTCTTTTTAGTTACTACAACAAAGAAATAAACTACTACTAATTTTTTGGTTTTTTCTTAAGGTTTATGAAACACACAAGAAGAAAGCAGGAAAAAGAAAATAAACTTGCATGGATATTACAGTGAAAGAGTATGAGCACCGACATCTAGCAATGAGTGTGTGTGAACATAAATGTAATGTCGGTGGGAAATACGTACTCCCCCAAGCTTAGGCTTTTGGCCTAAGTTGGTCTATTGCCAGGGATAGCCTGGCGGATACTCGTAGGTGAAGCTGGGGTCGTACTGCGATGCAGCGGTTATCGCCGCCTGAGCTGTAGCGTGGCGTCGAGTAGCATCCGCTCTCCTCTCGTACTCATCTGCCTCCTCTCTGGTAATAATATATCTTCCTTTTGTCTGAAAATCAAAGAAGGCAGGAGCAGGAAGAGCAATATGGACTACATGACGTTTGTTAAAGATTAGTCGATACTGGAGAGGTGGTTCAGTCCTCTCAACAAACTGGTGGGAAACCATACAATCAAAATCTAAATAAGAAGGGGGTAACGCCATGTCACCCTCACGAATGTCTATCTCAAGAAAATTAGCTAAGCGGGTTGCATAAATTCCTCCAAAGAAATCTCCGTTATGTCTATTCTGATGCAACCTGCGAGCTACAATGGCTCCCATATGATAAGATTGGTCTCCTAACACAGCACTCATGAGAATGCTGAGATCAGGGACACACATGTGACATGCTTCATCCTTAGCATTTATGCATCTACCTATGAAGAGAGCAAAATAATGTATAGCAGGAAAGTGAACGCTCCCTATAGTGGCTTGTGTTATATCTCTAGATTCCCCCACAGTTATTCTAGCAAGAAAGTCTCTATATTCAGATTTAGGGGGATCCCTGACATTACCCCAAGATGGAAGTTTGCAAGCAGAAGTGAAATCCTCTAAGTCCATGGTATAAGATTTGTCATAAAGGTCAAACATGACTGAAGGAGAATTACGCGAATATGAAAACTCAAACCTCCTCACAAATGAACTTGTGAGATCATGATACTAGGGGCGTTTGTCAGCTTCAAAGTCCTCAAGACCGGCGTTACTCAAATATGCACTAAATTATCCTTTTATTCCCACTTGATTCATAAAATTTTCCGAAGGCCATTCACAGGGCCTCAAAGGAGCGTCTCTTGGTGGTTCCTCGTCAGCATCACGTATTGCAAGTCTGGGACCTTGCTTCCTTGAAGAACCACCTTGGAACATCCTCCTAAACATATTGTTTCGTCTGAAAAATTTCTGAAATTTTTAGTAACTTCAAATAAAAGTGAACCAACTTCAATAAAATTGATAGCAACAACTCCCACAAGTGCCTAGAGCCTATATAAGGCATTGGAACTACTTGGAACCATATAAATTTGACATGCAAGCTCAAGAACATGGCCACCTATGCAGCACAAATTTGCAATGAATAAAGAACTAGAACAAAAACTAATTGGACCAATGGAGGAGTCACATACCAAGGAACAATCTCCCCAAGCAGTTTTGCGAGGGGTGCTTTGAACAAGGAGATCGAAAATCACAGCAACGGGGGCTAGAACTCGTGCTTGAGTTGGTTTTTCATGTTTGTGTGAGGCAGAGGAAGAAGATGGGTGCAGGGATAAGTGGAGGAGGGCCACCGTGGGCCCATGAGGTAGGGGGGCGCGCCCAGGGGGGTAGGGCGCGCCCTCCACCCTCGTGGCCAGGTGGCAGCTCCCCCCGCGGTAATTTTTGCACAGTAAATCCTCAAATATTCCCGAAAAAATCATATTAAATTGGCATAGCATTGTGAGGACTTCTATTTTCGGGATATTTTTATATTGCACGGATAAGTCAGGAGACAGACAGAAAAATACTATTTTACTTTATTTCTACTAAATAATAGAAAATATAAAGAGGGCACAGAAGGTTGTGCTTCTAGTTTCATCCATCTCGTGATCATCAAAATGAACCCACTAACAAGGTTGATCAAGTCTTGTTAACAAACTCATTCCGAATAATCACGGAACAATAGAAATTTCGAATAACACTAAGTTACCTCAATGGGGATATGAAAATCCCCAACAATAAGAATATCATACTTTTTCTTGACAGTAGGGAGAGGAAATTCAAAACCTCCAAATATAATCGATGGAATTTTTCCAATAGAGTTGATACTATAAACTTGAGGTTGTTTCCTCGGAAAGTGTACCGTGTGCTCATTGCCATTAACATGAAAAGTGACATTACCTTTGTTGTAATCAATAACAGCCCCTGCAGTATTAAGGAAAGGTCTTCCAAGAATAATAGACATACTATCGTCCTCGGGAATATCAAGAATAACAAAGTCCGTTAAAATAGTAACGTTCGCAACTACAACAGGCACATCCTCACAAATACCGACAGGTATAGCAGTTGATTTATGAGCCATTTGCAAAGATATTTCAGTAGGTGTCAACTTATTCAAGTCAAGTCTACGATATAAAGAGAGAGGCATAACACTGACACCGGCTCCAAGATCACATAAAGCAGTTTTAACATAATTTCTCTTAATGGAGCATGGTATAGTAGGTACTCCTGGATCTCCAAGTTTCTTTGGTATTCCACCCTTAAAAGTATAATTAGCAAGCATGGTGGAAATTTCAGCTTCACGTATCTTTCTTTTATTAGTAATGATATCCTTCATATACTTAGCATAAGGATTTGTTTTGAGCACATCAGTTAATCGCATACACAAAAAGATGGGTCTAATCATTTCAGCAAAGCGCTCAAAATCCTCATCATCCTTTTTCTTGGATGGTTTCGGAGGAAAAGGCATGGGTTTCTGAACCCGTGGTTCCCTTTCTTTACCATGTTTCCTAGCAACAAAGTCTCTTTTATCATAACGTTGATTCCTTGATTGTGGGTTATCAAGATCAACAGCAGGTTCAACTTCTACATCATTATCATTACTAGGTTGAGCATCAACATGAACATTATCATTAACATTATCACTAGGTTCATGTTCATCACCTGATTGTGTTTCAGCATCAGAAATAGAGATATCATTTGGATTCTCAGGTGGTTCAGCAATAGGTTCACTAGAAGTTTGCAAAGTCCTATCATTTTTCTTTTTCTTCCTCTTAGAAGAACTAGGTACATCGATATTATTTCTCTGAGAATCTTGCTTGATTCTCTTAGGGTGGCCTTCAGGATACAAAGGTTCCTGAGTCATTCTACCAGTTCTAGTAGCCACTCTAACAGCATAATCATTTTTCTTACTATTCATTTCATCAAGCACTTCTTTCTGAGCTTTAAGTACTTGTTCTACTTGAGTGGTAACCATAGAAGCATGTTTGCTAACAAGTTTAAGTTCACCTCTAATATCAGCCATGTAATCACCCAAGCGTTTAATCATAAAGGTATTCTGTTTTAATTGTCTACCAAAATAAGCATTAAAGTCGTCTTGCTTAAACATAAAGTCATCAAACTCATCCAAGCACTCACTAGCAATTTTAGTAGGAGGGACTTCAGCTTTATCATATCTATAGAGAGAATTTACCTTTACTACCTGATGTCTACTACACAACCTTCTTCTTGTAGACGTTGTTGGGCCTGCAAGTGCACAGGTTTGTAGGACAGTAGCAAATTTCCCTCAAGTGGATGACCTAAGGTTTATCAATCCTTAGGAGGCGTAGGATGAAGATGGTCTCTCTCAAACAACCCTGCAACCAAATAACAAAGAGTCTCTTGTGTCCCCAACACACCCAATACAATGGTAAATTGTATAGGTCCACTAGTTCGGCGAAGAGATGAAGATACAAGTGCAAAATAGATAGTAGATATAGGTTTTTGTAATCTGAAATAATAAAAACAGCAAGGTAACTAAAGATAAAAGTGAGCGTAAACGGTATTGCAATGTTAGGAACAAGGCCTAGGGTTCATATTTTCACTAGTGTAAGTTCTCTCAACAATAATAACATAGATAGAACATATGACAAGCCCTCAACATGCAACAAAGAGTCACTCCAAAGCCACTAATAGCGGAGAACAGATGTAGAGATTATGGTCGGGTACGAAACCACCACAAAGCTATTCTTTCGGATCGATCTATAAAAGAGTTCGTACTAGAATAACACCTTAAGACACAAATCAACCAAAATACTAATGTCACCTAGATACTCCATTGTCACCTCAAGTATCTATGGGCATGATTATACGATATGCATCACACAATCTCAGATTCATCCAACCAACATAAAAGTACTTCAAAGAGTGCCCCAAAGCTACTACCGGAGAGTCAAGAACGTGTGCCAACCCCTATGCATAGGTTCCCAATGTCACGAAACCCGCAAGTTGATCACCAAAACATACATCAAGTGGCACATGATATCCCATTATCACCATAGATAATCACGGCAAGACATACATCAAGTGTTCTCATAAAGACTCAATCCGATAAGATAACTTCAAAGGGGAAACTCAATTCATCACAAGAGAGTAGAGGGGGAGAAACATCATAAGATCCAACTACAATAGCAAAGCTCGGGATACATCAAGATCGTGCCATAGAGGGAACACGAGAGAGAACACGAGAGAGAGAGAGAGAGATCAAACACATAGCTACTGGTACATTCCCTCAGCCCCGAGGGTGAAATACTCCCTCCTCGTCATGGATAGCGCCGGGATGATGAAGATGGCCTCCGGTGATGGGATCCCCCTCCAGCAGGGTGCCGGAACAGGATCCCGATTGGTTTTTGGTGGCTACAAAGGCTTGCGGTGGCAGAAATCCCGGTCTATCTTCTGTTCTGGAAGTTTTAGGGTACGTAGGTATATATGGGTGCAGGGGGTTCATCGGTGGACCTCCGGGGTGCTCATGAGGTAGGGGGCGCGCCCAGGGGAGCGCGCCCTCCACCCTCGTGGACAGCCCGGGACTCCCCTGGTGTGCACTCCAAGCCCATCAGGTTGGTTTCCTTCCAAAATTAACTTCTCCAGTTGATTTCGTACCGTTTTGACTCCGTCTGATATTCCTTTTCCTCAAAACACTAAAATAGGCATAAAACAGCAAATCTGGGCTGGGCCTCCGGTTAATAGGTTAGTCCCAAAAATAATATAAAAGTGGATAATAAAGCCCAATATTGCCTAAAACAGTAGATAAAGTAGCGTGGAGCAATCAAAAATTATAGATACGTTGGAGACGTATCAAGCATCCCCAAGCTTAATTCCTGCTCGTCCTCGAGTAGGTAAATGATAAAAAAGAATTTTTGATGCGGAGTGATACTTTGGCATAATTTCAATATAAATCTTCTCAATTGTGATATGAATATTCAGATCCGAAAGATTCAAGACAAAAGTTCATATTGACACAAAAGTAATAATACTTCAAGCATACTAATCAAAGCAATCATGTCTTCTCAAAATAACATGGCAAAAGAAAGTTCATCCTTACAAAATCATATAGTTAGGCTATGCTTCATTTTCGTCACACAAAGATGTTCCCAACTTCTATACCTCCGATGACAAGCAAAGCAATTGTTTCATACTTAAATAATCTCAAACTTTTTCAACCTTCACGCAATACATGAGCGTCAGCCATGGATATAGCACTATGGGTGGAATAGAATATGATGATGGGGATTGTGTGGAGAAGACAAAAAAGGAGAAAGTCTCACATTGACGAGGAATCAACGGGCTATGGAGATGCCCATCAATTGATGTCAACATGAGGAGTAGGGATTGCCATGCAACAGATGCACTAGAGCTATGAATGCTCAACAAAAGAAAACTAGTGGGTGTGCATCCATCTTGCTTGCTCATGAAGACCTAGGGCATTTGAGGAAGCCCATCGTAGGAATATACAAGCCAAGTTCTATAATGAAAAATTCCCACTAGTATAAAAAACAACTTATGAGACTCACTACATGAAAAACAAGGTGCTACTTTGAAGCACAATATATGAGACTCACTACATGAAGAACAAGGTGCTACTTTGAAGCACAATATATTAGACTACATGAAGAACAAGGTGCTACTTTGAAGCACAAGTGTGGAAAAAGATATAGTAGCATTGCCCTTTTATTTCTTTTTTTTGGGCCTTTCTTTTTTATATATATTTTGGTCTTTCTTTTTTTTTGATTGGGCAATGCTCTAATAATGATGATCATCACACTTCTATTGATTACAACACAAGGATTACAACTCGAAACTTAGAACAAGATATGACTCTATATGATGCCTCCGGTGGTGTATCGGGATGGTGCAATGAATCAAGAGTGACATGTATGAAAAATAATGCATGGTGGCTTTGCCACAAATACGATGTCAACTACATGATCATGCAATGGCAATATGACAAAAGTAATGTATGTCATGAATATGATGATGGAAGTTGCATGGCAATATTTCTCGGAATGGCTATGGAAATGCCATAATAGGTAGGTATGGTGGCTGTTTTGAGGAAGATATAAGGAGGTTTATGTGTGATAGAGCATATCGTATCACAGGGTTTGGATGCACCGGCGAAGTTTGCACCAACTCTCAAGGTGAGAAAGGGCAATGCACGGCACCGAAGAGGCTAGCAATGGTGGAGAGGTGAGAGTGTGTATAATCCATGGGCTCAACATTAGTCAAAAGAACTCATATACTTATTGCAAAAAATTAGAAGTCATCAAAAATCAAGTACTACGCACATGCTCCTAGGGGGATAGATTGGTAGGAAAAGACCATCACTCGTCCCCGACCGCCACTCATAAGGATGCACAAGCCAGGTACACTTCATGTTTCAAATTTGTTACACAACTTTAACCATACGTGCATGCTACGGGACTTGCAAACTTCAACACAAGTATTTCTCAAATTCATAATCACCCAACTAGCACGACTTTGATATTATCACCTCCATATCTCAAAACAATTATCAAGCATCAAACTTATCTTAGTATTCAACACACTCATAAGAAAGTTCCACATATCTTGAACACCAAGTATATTAACATTAAGAAAATTACCATGCTATTAAAGACTCTCAAAATAATCTAAGTGAAGCATGAGAGATCAATAGTTTCTTTAAAACAAATCCACCACCGTGCTCTAAAAGATCTAAGTGAAGCACTAGAGCAAAAATTATCACGCTCAAAGGATATAAGTGAAGCACATAGAGTATTCTAGCAAATTCTAATTTGTGTATGGCTCTCTCCCATTAAAGGATTTCAGATATTGGTACTTCATTCAAACAGAAAGCAAAGCTAAACAAAACTACATTGCAAGGATAGCACAACTCATGTGAAGAAGCAAAAACTTAAGCTCAACCGATACTAACCGATAGTTGTTGAAGAAGAAAGGTGGGATGCCTACCGGGGCATCCCCAAGCTTAGATGCTTGAGACTTCTTGAAATATTATCTTGGGGTGCCTTGGGCATCCCCAAGCTTGAACTTTTGTGTCTCCTTAATTCCTCTCATATCACGGTTTCTCTTCTTTTTATCAAAGGCTTCATTCACAACAAACTCAACAAGAACTCGTGAGATAGGTTAGTATAAACCAATGCAAAACCTTATCATTTTCTACTGTAACAAATCACTAACATTATTATTCAACATTGCATACTAAATGCCTCTGCATATTCAATACTCATATCCTCAAATAGAATCATTAAACAAGCAAACATATGCAAACAATGCAACCATAACAGCAATCTGTCAAAACAGTATAGTCTGTAAAGAATGCAAGAGTATCAATACTTCCCTGACTCCAAAAATTATGAACTAAAATTCCCACTGTAATAAATTTATCAGAGCTCAATATGCAAAAATATTCAACGTTAGACCATTATCTGACTTTTCTAGGCAATTTTTACAACAGCGGTAAACTTCCTGTTTTCAAACAGCAACATGCATACAAGCAAAATAAGCATGGCAAAGGCTATCCTTGACTTTTTTATTGAAACTAAAAATGGAAAAAATTATTATAACTAACAGAAAGCAAAAAATAACAAGAGAAAATGACTCTCCAAGAAAAACACATATCATGTGGTGAATAAAAATATAGCTCCAAGTAAAGTTACCGATGAACGAAGACGAAAGAGGGGATGCCTTCCGGGGCATCCCCAAGCTTAGTTGCTTGGTTGTCCTTTGATATTACCTTAGGGTGCCTTGGGTATCCCCAAGCTTAGGCTCTTTCCACTCCTTATTTCATAGTCCATCGAATCCTTACCCAAAACTTGAAAACTTCAACCACACAAAACTCAACACAAAACTCGTAAGCTCCGTTAGTATAAGAAAAATAAAACCACCACTTAGGTACTGTAATTAACTCATTCTAAATTCATATTGTTATAATATCTACTGTACTCCAACTTATCTATGGTTCATACCCTCCGATACTACTCATAGATTCATCAGAATAAGCAAACAACACATAGAAAACAGAATCTGTCAAAAACAGAACAGTCTGTAGTAATCTGTATCAAACGTATACTTATGGAACCCCAACAATTATGAAATAAACTGCTGGACCTGAGCAATTTGTCTATTAATCATCTGCAAAAAGAATCAACCTAAAATCACTCTCCAGTAAAAAATGGCAGCTAATCTCGTGAGCGCTAAAGTTTCTGTTTTTCACAGCAAGATCACATAAACTTCACCCAAGTCTTCCCAAAGGTTCTACTTGGCACTTTATTGAAACAAAAGTTATAAAACATGATTACTACAGTAGCATAATCATGTGGACACACAAAAACAGTAAGGATAAATATTGGGTTGTCTCCCAACAAGTGCTTTTCTTTAATGCCTTTCTAGCTAGGCATGATGATGACAATGATGCTCACATTAAGGACAGTATAACCGCACCTAAACCGAGCTGTCTCAGCGATTTGTGTTTTTAGCCGTCTGTTTTCGTGATTTAGACGTTTTCTGACCGTTAGATCATGTCTCGATGCCATCTGTCTCGCACTATGCAAAATCTAGCCCAGCTGTCCTATGGGCTGCTGCTCCAGGGGCCGAAACCAAGCCCTCTGGTAAACTGGGCCGGTTATTGCAGCCCATTAAGCTAACATGGCTATCTAGCTCGATTGTCTCTCTCTCTCTCAAAAAAAGCTCGATTGTCTCAAAAAAATATCTCGCTCGACTTGGGAGGTGGATCGTGCTCGTGCATTAAGCTAACATGGCTATCTAGCTCGATTGTATCTCTCTCTCTCAAAAAAAAAGCTCGATTATCTCAAAAAAAATATCTCGCTCGACTTGGGAGGTGGATCGTGCTCGTGCACTCGTTGTGCTCGTCGCTGGACAGAGAGGTGGATCAGTCACGGAGGAATCCATCCACGGCCGATGCGGCCGACGCGCGTGATGCGCTCGAGCGGGATCCAGACAAAGGGTGTGAACCGCGCCCGGCGACGCGGGCGATCCCTGCAGGTGACGGTGAGCATGCGATTCAACCGGGATCCAAGGGAAGTGCGCGGCGCTGCCGGCCGCGACCACCACGACTCGCTCGGGCGGGATTCCGGTGCAGGAGGGGATCGATGCAAGGCGAGGCATCTTGCCCGGATCGAGCCGATGTGACGTGCGTGAGGATGCGGCGCGGCAAACCCTAGGTGCAGCCGCCATGCCCTCATGCTATGTATGTACACAGGTAAGGGAAGAGCTAGAGAGCAAGGGTTGTCAGATTAAAATTAGCTGCCATGTTAAATCCGTCTTAAGTTTTGAAGGAGGTGCTCCCATTCTCATTTTGTTCTACTCGATCTTCTTCTTGCACTCCATATTTTTTTTCTCTGGAGAGGAAAATTGTATCCCTAGCCTCTGAAAAGAAGGAATAAGAATGATGATGGTATCTATTCATTGCGACTGCAGGTCACAGAGTTGTGGAGGCTGACGGCCCGGAGGAGGTACATGACAAGATCATATTCGGCGCACATGCACCTGACGTTTGAGGGTGCTAGGAGACGAAGCAACACAAGAGGAGTTGAGGATCCTGGGTGCTTTCCAATATGTCCAGAGGTGAGATCGATTAAGGCACGCTACCTTTGCTATCTATCTATTATGATTGTCCTTTTTCTACTGAATGATCGATCATATTCATACCGATTGATTTCGCCTGCAGCGACATGTACCTACATTGTGACGAAAGCCTTATGGTATGGAATCCGTCGGCATGGAGCACCTGCAACTTCCTGGGAAAAACTAGCACTAGAGAGTTGCACTGCTTTAATTCGGCGGCTTGGTTGTCGGTTCGGTTGCCCCTCTGTCTTCATATTTTCTTTCACATACGATCTCCTCTTCGACCCAATGATTCTGGTGTTCAACATAGTTCTGGTCAACTGATTCAGGAAAATATTGAGATATTCATTAGAGAACTGACAACCTGTCTTTCTTAGTTTAGTACAGTGGTTGAAATATTGTCTACCGATTATGTGTTCATTTCCTACTGTTAAGTACATGACCACAATAAAAATCAGGGAATCACAATGTTCTGTATGTGTTGCAGCACCATGGTAATTCTCTGCTCATTAGTGAGAAAAAATATGCACCAGATGAATTTACTAAGGAACTAAGATCACCACTCGCTTTTCCAAGATCAAGAGTCATTTAGCTTGATCCCTTGCATACTAACTAACTTAATTTCAGTGTGTTTATTCATCTAATAGTTTCATTCTTTCAATGCAGGATTGTCTTACTTACATGAGCATTGATGCTGGTTGGTGTAACGGGTACAGTACTAACTTAATTTTAGTGTATTTTTTCATCTAATAGTTTCATTTTTCCAATGAGGATTGTCTTGCTTACATGAGCATTGATGCTACTTGGTGTGATGGGCACAATGGTTTTATTTTTTAGTTTTGAGATTTCAAAGAGGGTCACTCAATGAAAGGTTATCATTCATCACTATAACCCAATCTTCTGCACACTTGTTGAGTATCCATGTAATTATGATTAATTCTTGATGTTAATGGACCCTGTATATTTGTATAGTAATGCTTGTTTTTTAACTCAAAAATTCACAGGAGAGTTTCGAAGCTGCTTTCAAGGAAGTCTATAAACTAAACAAAGTTTCTGTCACGACAACTAACTCAATGGTATGAAATATGCCATAGAGGATGGCTATTCCATGATGAAACATGAGGTAGGTCTCTTCATACAGATAATTTGAAGCCGACCGTTTGTAACGTTCATGCTTATTTCTTTTACTCCTTTTCATTTTTTCGGTTTCTTCGTAGCACGATAGGCTTTCCCAAGGAAGTAAGTACTGTGATGTGTGTGTATTATTGTTCTTGATCTGATTTCAGGTCTGCCTGCCTTAGGTACCGGAGGATAAAGCTCAGGAGATGATTGCATAGGAAGTAGAAAAGCTGGTATTATGCCTGTATGAAACTGCACCTTCTATATACATGCTTGTTTTAAGGATACTGTTATGCTAAGTGACAATCATTTAATTTCTCCATAGTATAAAATCCAAATTCTGTGATCAGTACATCAGAAAAAGGTGGACATTGCCTGAGCTATCATGCTGATTACTATGGTATACTGTCGTAATCTTTGTTTGTAATTGCGCATAGGTTGATATCTTCTCTGTTTGTCGTAACCAAGTTATTTGTGCATATAAACCACTGTACATATAGCCAAACATAAAACATACAGCCAAACATCCATAGAGATGCGTGGTATTAGAGCTCGTAAGTAATGTAACTATATATTATGATTTTAAACCTATATCTCCTTCCCCAGATATGAAGGTTAGAGAAACTCATTTTCTGATATTTTAAAGCTATTTCATGTTCACTATATGTGCCAAATGGTTGCAATAATGTCCATTCAGAACAATGTTTGATGTGTTTGTGCTTTGGTTTTATAGGGTTGTACACTTGAAACACTGTAATATGAACTACTCAAATTATGTCAAAAGGATGCTATCAGGTTCCATACTGTTGTAGATGTAGCTTTCAATGCATGAATGAGTGCTCTTCCTGGAAGAAAAATTGCAACTCTTAGAAATATCAAGGGGGTTCCTCCTTTGTACAAGATATCCTTGCCACATTTTGAAAACCTTGATGTACTATCTCTAAACCTACGGCCCTTTGGCAAGAACTAGCTCGAACGGACCTTAAACATGAACTTTTAGGGAATTATAATATATTTATATCTTCTCATGTATTTCTAGCGTTCCTTACTACCACATTGTTTCACCGCAAAACAATTAAAATCCCCCCATTAAACTAACCAATTAATGAGTTGGTTTATGTAAAAGCAACTTTCATGTTTTGTGTCACCATATATCTTTCCTATCAATCTATTAACAAAATATATGGGTGCAGCAACGCGCGTATCGTGATATAAGGATGGGACTATATGGGGCTATATGTTGTTGGGGCTATAACACATCACCCTATAAGTTATGGAAGTAACATCGGGTCTTTTAGCAGTAATGTGTTTTCATGTCCTCGTAGCAATGATTTAAGGTTAGATCATTATACAAGTTTTACATTTGATAGCTGGTAATATCCCATAGCTTATCTATAGATTGGTTGAAGTGATTTCTAAAATACATTATGAGTAAAGTTTTTATGGCCAAATGTCACACATATTTACAAATTCCTATATTCCATTATCAAAATGGATGGGGTGCATCAATCACTAATATTATAATGCCAAATTGGATGGGCGCAGCAACGCGCGCCGTCGATGATCTAGTAAAAGATAAGAATTGAAACATAACGGGAGCATCATGAAGAATATGACTAGCACATTTAAGTCTAACCCACTTTCTATGCATAGGGATTTTGTGAGCAAACAACTTATGGGAACAATAATGAACTAGCATAGGAAGGTAACACAAGCATAACTTCAAGATTTTAAGCACATAGAGGGGAAACTTGACATTATTGCAATTCCTACAAGCATATGGTCCTCTCTAATAATAATTTTCAGTAGCATCATGAATGAATTCAACAATATACCTGGCACCTAAAGCATTCTTTTCATGATCTACAAGCATAGAAAATTTTCTACTCTCCACATAAGCAAACTTCTTCTTTATAGCATACGTATCATCACAATAATCATCATAAATAGGAGGCATGCTTTCATCATAGTAAATTAGCTCATCAAAGCTTGGGGGACAAAAAATATCATCTCCATCAAACATAGCTTCCCCAAGCTTGTGGCTTTGCATATCATTAGCATCATGGATATTCAAGGAATTCATATTAACAACATTGCAATCATGCTCATCATTCAAAGATTTAGTGCCAAACATTTTAAAGATTTCTTCTTCTAGCACTTGAGCACAATTATCCTTTCCATCATACTCACGAAAGATATTGAAAAGGCGAAGCGTATGAGACAAACTCAACTCCATTTTTTTCTAGTTTTCTTTTATAAACTAGACTAGTGCTAAAACAAGAAACAAAAAGATTCAATTGCAAGATCTAAAGATATACCTTCACTTACCTAGCCTCCCCGGCAACGGCGCCAGAAAAGAGCTTGATGTCTACTACACAACCTTCTTCTTGTAGACGTTGTTGGGCCTGCAAGTGCGCAGGTTTGTAGGACAGTAGCAAATTTCCCTCAAGTGGATGACCTAAGGTTTATCAATCCATAGGAGGCATAGGATGAAGATGGTCTCTCTCAAACAACCCTGCAACCAAATAACAAAGAGTCTCTTGTGTCCGCAACACACCCAATACAATGGTAAATTGTATAGGTGCACTAGTTCGGCGAAGAGATGAAGATACAAGTGCAAAATAGATAGTAGATATAGGTTTTTGTTATCTGAAATAATAAAAACAGCAAGGTAACTGAAGATAAAAGTGAGCGTAAACGGTATTGCAATGTTAGGAAACAAAGCCTAGGGTTCATACTTTCACTAGTGTAAGTTCTCTCAACAATAATAACATAGATAGAACATATGACAAGCCCTCAACATGCAACAAAGAGTCACTCCAAAGCCACTAATAGCGGAGAACAAACGTAGAGATTATGGTCGGGTACGAAACCACCACAAAGCTATTCTTTCAGATCGATCTATAAAAGAGTTCATACTAGAATAACACCTTAAGACACAAATCAACCAAAACCCTAATGTCACCTAGATACTCCATCGTCACCTCAAGTATCCGTGGGCATGATTATACGATATGCATCACACAATCTCAGATTCATCCAACCAACATAAAAGTACTTCAAAGAGTGCCCCAAAGCTACTACCGGAGAGTCAAGAACGTGTGCCAACCCCTATGCATAGGTTCCCAATGTCACGAAACCAGCAAGTTGATCACCAAAACATACATCAAGTGGCACATGATATCCCATTGTCACCACAGATAATCACGGCAAGACATACATCAAGTGTTCTCATAAAGACTCAATCCGATAAGATAAATTCAAAGGGAAAACTCAATTCATCACAAGAGAGTAGAGGGGGAGAAACATCATAAGATCCAACTACAATAGCAAAGCTCGGGATACCTCAAGGTCGTGCCATAGAGGAAACATCAGAGAGAACACGAGAGAGAGAGAGAGAGAGAGATCAAACACATAGCTACTTGTACATACCCTCAGCCCTGAGGGTGAAATACTCCCTCCTCGTCATAGATAGCACCGGGATGATGAAGATGGCCTCCGGTGATGGGATCCCCCTCTGGCAGGGTGCCGGAACAGGGTCCCGGTTGGTTTTTGGTGTCTACAGAGGCTTGCGGCGGCAGAACTCCCGATCTATCTTCTGTTCTGAAAGTTTTAGGGTAGGTAGGTATGTATGGGTGCAGGGGGTACGTCGGTGGACCTCCGGGGTGCTCACGAGGTAGGGGGCGCACCCAGGGGGCGCGCCCTCCACCCTCGTGGACAGCCCAGGACTCCCCTGGCGTGCACTCCAAGCCCATCAGGTTGGTTTCCTTCCAAAATTAACTTCTCCAGTTGATTTCGTTCCGTTTTGACTCCGTCTGATATTCCTTTTCCTCGAGACACTGAAATAGGCATAAAACAACAAATCTGGGCTGGGCCTCTGGTTAATAGGTTAGTCCCAAAAATAATATAAAAGTGGATAATAAATCCCAATATTGCCTAAAACAGTAGATAAAGTAGCATGGAGCAATCAAAAATTATAGATACGTTGGAGATGTATCACTACCTGTGTCGGGATATCGGGAGGTTCTTCAGTAAATAAGTAATTGAGATCATACACTTCTTCAACAAGCGGTAAATTAAGACCATGTATTTCTTCAATAGGAGGTAAATTTTTAACATCTTCTACTTTAATACCTTTTTCTTTCATAGATTTCTTTGCCTCTTGCATATCTTCGGGACTGAGAAATAGAACACCTCTCTTCTTCGGAGTTGGTTTAGGAATAGGCTCAGTAATTGGCTCTGGAACTGGCTCAGGAGGTGGCTCAGGAGGTGCCCAATTATTTTCATTTGTCAACATATTATTCAATAGAATTTCATCTTCATCCGGTGTTCTTTCCCTGAAAAGAGAACCATCACAACTATCCAGGTAATCTCTGGAAGCATCAGTTAGTCCATTATAAAAGATATCAAGTATTTCAGGTTTCTTAAGAGGATGATCAGGCAAAGCATTAAGTAACTTGAGAAGCCTCCCCCAAGCTTGTGGGAGACTCTCTTCTTCAATTTGCACAAAGTTGTATATTTCCCTCAAAGCAGCTTGTTTCTTATGAGCAGGGAAATATTTAGTAGAGAAGTAATAAATCATATCCTGGGGACTTTGCACACAACCAGGATCAAGAGAATTAAACCATATCTTAGCATCACCCTTTAATGAGAACGGAAATATTTTGAGTAAATACAGGTAGCGCGATCTCTCATTATTAGTAAACAGGGAAGCTATATCATTTAACTTAGTAAGATGTGCCACAACAGTTTCAGATTCATAGCCATAAAAAGGATCAGATTCAACCAAAGTAATTATATCTGGATCAACAGAAAAATCATAATAATCCTTATCGGGAACACAAATAGGTGAAGTAGCAAAAGTAGGGTCGGGTCTCATTCTATCTCTAAAAGATTCTTTACTCCATTTAACTAGCAACCTCTTAAGTTCATATCTATCCTGGCAAGCAAAAATACCCGCAGAAGATTCCGCATCAAAAAGATAACCCTCAGGAATAGCAGGCATATTCTCATCATCACTCTCATCATCGTATTCAGATTCAATAATTTCTCTTTCTCTAGACATAGCAATTTGTTCATCAAGAAATTCACCAAGGGGCACAGTAGTATCAAGCATAGAAGTAGTTTCATCATAAGTATCATGCATAGCAGAAGTGGCATCATCAATAACATGTGACATATCAGAATTCATAGCAGTAGCAGGTTTAGGTGTCGCAAGCTTACTTATAACAGAAGGAGAATCTAGTGCAAGGCTAGATGGCAGTTCCTTACCTCCCGTCGTAGTTGAGGGCAAAATAGTAGTTCGATCATCTTTCAAGTTCTTCATAGTGTCCAGCAGATATAAATCCCAAGTGACTCAACGAATAGAGCTATGCTCCTTGGCAACGGCGCCAGAAAAAGGTCTTGATAACCCACAAGTATAGGGGATCGCAACAATTTTCGAGGGTAGAGTATTCAACCCAACTTTGTTGATTCGACACAAGGGGAGCCAAAGAATATTCTCAAGTATTAGAAGCTGAGTTGTCAATTCAACCACACCTGGAAACTTAGTATCTACAGCAAAGTGTTTAGTAGCAAAGTAATATGATAGTGGTGGTAACGGTAACAGAAGTAAAGACAGCAAAAGTAATGTTTTTGGTATTTTGTAGTGATTGTAACAGTAGCAACGGAAAAGTAAATAAGCGAGAACCAGTATATGGAAAACTCGTAGGCACCGGATTGGCGATGGATAATATGCCGGATGCGGTTCATCATGTAACAGTTATAACATAAGGTGACACAGAACTAGCTCCAGTTCATCAATGTAATGTAGGCATGTATTCCGTATATAGTCATACGTGCTTATGGAAAAGAACTTGCATGACATCTTTTGTCCTACCCTCCCGTGGTAGCGGGGTCCTATTAAAAACTAAGGGATATTAAGGCCTCCTTTTAATAGAGAACCGGAACAAAGCATTAGCATATAGTGAATACATGAACTCCTTAAACTATGGTCATCACCGGGAGTGGTCCCGATTATTGTCACTTCGGGGTTGCCGGATCATAACACATAGTAGGTGACTATAGACTTGCAAGATAGGATCAAGAACACACATATATTCATGAAAACATAATAGGTTCAGATCTGAAAGCATGGCACTCGGGCCCTAGTGACAAGCATTAAGCATAGCAAAGTCATAGCAACATCAATCTCAGAACATAATGGATACTAGGGATCAAACCCTAACAAAACTAACTAGATTACATGATGAATCTCATCCAACCCATCACCGTCCAGCAAGCCTATGATGGAATTACTCACGCACGGCGGTGAGTATCATGAAATTGGTGATGGAGGATGGTTGATGATGATGACAGCGACAAATCCCCCTCTCCGGAGCCCCGAACGGACTCCAGATCAGCCCTCCCGAGAGAGAATAGGCTTAGCGGCGGCTCCGTATTGTAAAACGCGATGATTTCTTCTCTCTGATTTTTTCTCCCCGAAAGCCAATATATGGAGTTGGAGTTGGCATCGGAGGGCCACCAGGGGGCCCACGAGGTAGGGGGCGCGCCCAGGGGGGCGCGCCCCCCGCCCTCTTGGACAGGGTGTGGGCCCCCTAGTCTTCATCTTTGGCGAGGATTTTTATTGTTTTTTCTAAGGTGTTCCGTGGAGTTTCAGGTCATTCCGAGAACTTTTATTTTCTGCACATAAAACAACACCATGGCAATTCTGCTGAAAACAACGTCAGTCCGGGTTAGTTCCATTCAAATCATACAAGTTAGAGTCCAAAACAAGGGCAAAAGTGTTTGGAAAAGTAGATACGACGGAGACGTATCAAAGGGTTAGTCCAAGAAGCACTTTGTTGGTCTCTTGGAACAACTTGGTGAGGCCAATGATATCATTGAGGATCATGAGGATACTATCTCCAAGTTGGAGGAGCATAGTCGTGACTATGCCGATGAAATTGCGGATCTTTCCATTGCTCTAAAGGAAGAGCAAGATCTTCGTTTGACTCTTAAGGAGTCACACAACGTTGGTCATGCTAAATTGCAAAAAGATCTTGATCATGCTATTGTTCTTACTCGTGTGCTTAAATCCGAGAAAGCCGAACTTGGGTTGGCCATGCTAGACTCAAGGAAGAGTTTGATACACTTGACAAGGCTCATAAGGTGTTGAAGGGTGTTCATGCCTCTCTCAAAGAGTCTCATGATCAACTCCAAGGAAGCTAACCAAGGAGATTTCCACTTGTCCTCCTTTTATTCTAATTGATAATGTCCATGCTACTAACCCTTGTTGTGAGCATGTGCATCTTGTGGAGGAAAATTCTAAGTTGAAAGAGCAACTTGAGAAAGGCCTTGTGTCTTGCATACAAGGTGAAAAGAATCTTAATGACCTTTTGAGCAATCAAAAGGAAGTTGTAGGAAAAGAAGGACTTGGTTTTGTACCCAAGTCAAAGAAGAAGAAGAAGAAGAAGAAGAAGAAGACCAAACAACCTCCTCCTCTCAAGAAGACGTTTGTCAAGGCAGGTGAGGGTACTCATGAGAATAAGAAGAGCAAGGAAGTGGATAGTGGAGTCAAGAAGGGCAAAACCATTGCAACCAACAAAGTCGGCGACTTTAACCCCTCTTATGTTTTATGCCGTGCTCATGATGGACATGTCTATGCTAAATTTGTTGCTTCTTATTATGAGTACATTGAATGGTCTATTTGGGTTCCTAAGACCCTTGTCACTAACCTCAAAGGACCCATTCAAGAATGGGTACCTAAATCCAAGCATTGATCTCTTGTAGGAGTTTGCTTCTGGTGGAGTATCATGGTTGCTTTATAGTGGAGCAACAAATCATATGACTGGGAGCAAGGACTTGGTGGTGGATGTGCATCCAATTCCATCTATGCCCACCCTGTCCAATTTGGTGATGCCTCAACTTCTAAGGTATTGGGACTTGGCAAGGTGGTCATCTCTCAAGATTTAACTATTGAGAAAGTCATGCTTGTTGAGTCCCTTGCATACAATTTACTTTCTGTTCGTCAACTGGCACTTATGGGCTTTGCAACATTCTTTGATCTTGATACCGTGGCCCTTTTGTGGAGCAAGACTCTTAAAGTAGCCTTTGTTGGGCATGTCGAGAATGGTCTCTATGTGGTGAACTTTTTGGAGCGTCCCACTAAGATCGCGAGTTTCCTAATGGCTAAAGTTGATATGGATTGGCTTTGGCATTGCCGACTAGCCCATGTCAATATGAGACCTTTGCAAAGTCTCCTCAAAGGGGATCATGTCCGTGGACTAACAAGTGTGAGTTTTGCCAAAGATCGTGCTTGCGTTGCTTGTATTGAAGGAAAGCTTCATGAAACGGCTCACCGTCCCACAACTATCATCTATTCAAAGAGGCCCTTGGAGCTCCTTCACATGGATCTCTTTGCACCTCCATCCTTTGATAGTCTTGGTGGAAGAAAGTATTGCTTGGTGATTGTGGATGACTATTCAAGATATACATGGGTATACTTCTTCAAGAGGAAAGTGAGACTCAACAAACCATCATCAACTTTGCAAATGAAGCTCAACGTCAACACAATGCAAAGATCTTGATGATTAGAAGTGACAACGGCACCGAGTTCAAGAACTACACCTTGGATGAGTTTCTTAGTGACGAGGGGATCAAGCACCAATATGCCGCACCCTATACCTCTCAACAAAATGGTGTGGCACAGAGGAAGAACCGAACATTGATGGATGCGGAAAGGACCATGATGGCTAAATTCAAGTATCTGTACAACTTTTGGGCCGAAGCCATCAACACTGCATGCCATGCATCCAATAGGCTCTACCTCCACAAAGGCTTGAACAAGACTCCATATGAGATACTTACTGGCAACAAGCCCAATCTTAAGTACTTCCGGGTGTTCAGTTGTAAGTGTTTCATTCTCAAGAAAGGTGTTCGTTTGTCTAAATTAGAACCTTGAGCTCAAGAGGGCATATTTGTTGGTTATGCTACAAACTCTCATGCTTACTGTGTCCTCAACAAGTCCACTTGACTCATTGAGGAGACGTGTAACATATAGTATGATGATAATAATGGCTTCCAAGTGGAGCAAAGTGGTCTTTATGATGTAGGTGATGAAATTCCCCCTCAAGCCATAAGAAGAATGGGGATTGGTAAAATACTCCCCATTGAGGAACCCCTTGTGGCCAAAGGAGAAGGACAATGCTCTACTCAAGTGGAGCCATCACCTACACTAGGCCCACGCACTTCCGAAGAACAAAATGAAGGCCCTCAACCTAATGAACAAGATCAAGGGCAAGATCAACCCCATGGAGGGGGTGATGTGCCAAATGATGCCCAAGATAAAGTTCATGCCTCCGAGCGTGTTCAAGGTCAAGAGCAAGCTCAAGATGATGCTCAAGATGTGCAAGATCAAGAGCCAACTCAAGGTCAAGAGCAAGCTCAAGATAGTGCTCAAGATCAACAGCAAGCTCAAGAGCAAGAGCAAACTCAAGACGGTGATCAGGATGTGCAAGATGATCCTCAAATGCCCATTGAGGAACTTTTGGAGCGTCATGCCGCTAAAGTGGCTTCCAAGCCTCATGGAGAATGTGCTTGGAAGCTCAAGAAAAGGGGTAACTACTCGCAAACAATTGTCAAACTTATGTGAGCATCACACGTTTGTTTCGTGTGTTGAACCCCAAAAGGTACATGAGGCACTTGATGAGGAGGATTTGCTTGAAGCAATGCACGATGAACTCAACGACTTCGAGAGCAAGCAAGTTTGGGATTTAGTACCAAGGCCATCGGAGGAACATAATGTCATTGGAACCAAATGGATCTTCAAGAACAAGCAAGATGCAAATGGTGCGGTCATTCAAAACAAGGCAAGGTTGGTGGCACAAGGCTACTCCCAAGTCGAGGGTATCGACTACGGTGAAACCTTTGCCCCGTTGCTCGTCTTGAATACATTCACATGTTGATTGCTTATGCTTCTCACCATGACTTTAAATTGCAACAAATGGATGTGAAAAGTGCATTTCTTAATGGTCCTTTGAATGAGTTGGTATGTGTCAAACAACCTCCAGGATTCGAGGATCCCAAACCCCACTCGTGTATACAAACTCAAAAAGGCGCTCTATGGCCTTAAGCAAGCCCCACGTGCGTGGTATGAGCACCTTACCGAGTTGTTGCAAGATCATGGGTTTGAAATTGGTAAAATCGATCCCACTCTTTTTACTAACAGGGTCAAAGGGTATTTTTTTTTCATATGCCAACTATATGTTGATGATATTATCTTTGGTTCACCTAACAATTCTTTCAATGATGAGTTTGCCGCACCAATGCCCGAGAAGTTTAAGATGTCTATGATGGGAGAGTGGAAGTTATTTCTCGGGTTCAAAATCAAGCAAAGAAGAGAAGGAACTTTCATCAACCAAGCCAAGTACACCCAAGAAATGCTCAAGAAATTCAAGCCAGATGATGTCAAACTGGTCAAGTTTCCAATGCCTGCCAAATGCAAGCTTGACAGTGATCCCAATGGTAAAGCGGTGGATCAAAAGGTATATAGTTCCATGATTGGACCCTTGCTTTACCTTTGTGCATATAGAGCGGATATCATGTTGAGTGTGGGAATCCGTGCATGGTTTCAAGCCGCACCTAAGGAAAGCCACTATGTGGCTGTCAAGCGAATCTTTCGATATTTGGCTCATACCCGAAACTTTGGCTTATGGTACCCCAAAGGAGCAAGCTTTGATCTCATTGGTTACTCGGATTTGGATTGGGCGGGAGATTGTGTGGATAGGAAGTCAACTTCTGGAGGGTGTCAATTCCTTGGTCGCTCTTTGGTGAGTTGGTCTTCAAAGAAGCAAAATTGTATATCTCTCTCATCCACCAAGGCCGAGTATGTAGCCTCCGCAAGCCGTTGCGCACAATTGCTATGGATGAGGCAAACTTTAAAGGATTACAGTGTCACTTGTGACAAAGTGCCTCTTCTATGTGACAATGAAAGTGCTATCAAGATATCTCACAACCCGGTGCAACATAGCAAGACGAAGCATATTGAGATTCATCATCATTTTATTCGAGATCACCTCAAGCGGGAGATACTGATATCATATACATCAACACTCATGAGCAACTAGCGGATATTTTCACGAAGCCTCTAGATGAAGCAAGATTTCACGAGTTAAGGCATGAGCTAAATATCATTGATTTGAGCAATGTGGCTTGACTCTAGACACACCCCACCGCACTCATCATTATATCTTGTTCTAGATGTGGGCATGGACATAGGGGGAGTATTGTTATCTCAATGAACTCTTCCTCCCCCCATTATGCATAAATTGATCACATCTTTCACATTATCCATTTTGATGGTACTTGTGCTTCAAGATGAGTTTTGGTCATGGGCCCAAGGTTAAAATATTCGCGGTACCACTTGACTTAAACATAGGTGGCCTCGACCACCGCCCTCTCTTTGAGAGTCGTGTGGTTTTCTTGTCCTCTCATGGGTATTTTTATTCCCTTGGTTGTGCCCTGCCTTTGTGTTTGCTTCCTCGCTGCTTCGTGTGTTCTCCTTGTTTGAGCTAAGCCTTTTTCGGTCTAGTCTTCGAGTTGTTGGCTGGGCGGTACTACCGCTCGAGGCGCGCAGTACTACCACTTATTGACATCAAGCGGTACTACCGCCCGCCCGAGCGGTACTAGCGCTGCGGGGCGGGACTAGGGGGTTATGTTGGGGCAGGGGGAGTTTCTTTCTCCCCCATACCCATTCACTTGACCCTCTCGTCTTCTTCGTGCACCAGCCACGAACTCGCCGCACGAGGGCGCCGGTGGGCCGCCTCCTCCGGGCCGTCTTTCATCTTTTCGTCCAGTGGGATCAGTCCCCACCCTTCCTCTAGCCATGGATGTTGGTATTGCCCCCGATCTCTTTCTCTTTGCTTCTAGGTTTCAGATCTAGTCTTTAGGGGCAATAGGCTTTGTATTCATCGATTTTTAGCCAAATTGAAGCTTGAGTAGGATGGTGAAGGCTACTAGACTGTTTGGATTGATGTTTGGTAGGTTTATTTTTGAGTTTGGCATCTCAGCAGTACCAGATTTGGCTGCGGCAGTGGGAAAACCGCCATCCCCCACGTGGAGCGGTACTACCGTGTTGGAAATATGCCCTGGAGGCAATAATAAAAGGATTATTATTATATTTCCTTGTTCATGACAATTGTCTCTATTCATGCTATAATTGTATTATCCGGAAATCGTAATACACCTATGAATACATAGACCATAATATGTCCCTAGTGAGCCTCTAGTTGACTAGCTCGTTGATCAACAGATAGTCATGGTTTCCTGACTATGGACATTGGATGTTGTTGATAACAGGATCACATCATTAGGAGAATGATGTGATGGACAAGACCCAATCCTAAGCATAGCACAAGATCGTGTAGTTCGTTTTGCTAGAGCTTTTCCAATGTCAAGTATCTTTTCCTTAGACCATGAGATCTTGTAACTCCCGGATACCGTAGGAGTGCTTTGGGTGTACCAAACGTCACAACGTAACTGGGTGACTATAAAGGTGCACTACAGGTATCTCCGAAAGTGTCTGTTGGGTTGACACGGATCGAGACTGGGATTTGTCACTCCGTATGATGGAGAGGTATCTCTGGGCCCACTCGGTAATGCATCATCATAATGAACTCAAAGTGACCAAGTGTCTGGTCACGGGATCATGCATTACGGTACGAGTAAAGTGACTTGCCGGTAACGAGACTGAACGGGGTATTGGGATACCGACGATCGAGTCTCGGGCAAGTAACGTACCGTTTGACAAAGGGAATTATATACGGGGTTGATTGAATCCTCGACATCGTGGTTCATCCGATGAGATCATCGAGGAGCATGTGGGAGCCAACATGGGTATCCAGATCCCGCTGTTGGTTATTGACCGGAGAGCCGTCTCGGTCATGTCTACTTGTCTCCCGAACCCATAGGGTCTACACATTTAAGGTTCGGTGATGCTAGGGTTGTATGAATATATGTATGCAGCAAACCAAAAGTTGTTCGGAGTCTCGGATGAGATCCCGGACGTCACGAGGAGTTCCGGAATGGTCCGGAGGTAAAGAATTATATATAGGAAGTGCAGTTTCGGCCATCGGGAAAGTTTCGGGGTCACCCGGTATTGTACCGGGACCACCGGAGGGGTCCCGGGGGTCCACCGGGTGGGGCCACCTATCCCGGAGGGCCCCGTGGGCTGAAGTGGGAGGGGAACCAGCCCCTAGTGGGCTGGTGCGCCCCCCTTGGCCCCTCCTGCGCCTAGGGTTAGAAACCCTAGGGTGGGGGGCGCACCACTTGCCTTGGGGGGCACTCCACCCCCCCTGGCCGCCGCCCCCTTGGGAGATTCCCATCTCCAGGGCTGGCGCCCCCCCCTTGGGGGCCTATATAAAGGAGGGGGGAGGGAGAGCAGCCGCACCCTGAGTCTTGGCGCCTCCCTCCCCCTGCTACACCTCTTCCTCCTCTCGCAGTTGCTTGGCGAAGCCCTGCCGGAGTCCTGCTGCATCCACCACCACGCCGTCGTGCTGCTGGATCTTCATCAACCTCTCCTTCCCCCTTGCTGGATCAAGAAGGAGGAGACGTCATCCGCTCCGTACGTGTGTTGAACGCGGAGGTGCTGTCCGTTCGGCACTTGGTCATCGGTGATTTGGATCACGGCGAGTACGACTCCATCATCCCCGTTCTCTTGAACGCTTCCGCTCGCGATCTACAAAGGTATGTAGATGCACTCCTGTCTCTCGTTGCTTAGATGAACTCATAGATGGATCTTGGTAAAACCGTAGGAAATTTTTTATTTTCTGCAACGTTCCCCAACATACCGCTCCCTTGGAGAGTGGTACTACCGCTTGGACGGTACTACCGCTTCCAGATCACGGTACTACCGTTGGATGTCAAATTCCACCATACTCGTACTGAATGTTGATCCTTGTTACTTATTTTTATGGTGGCTTATGCTCGTTCTCTCGTGTTGATTCTTGTGTCCGTGTGTTTGGTTCCAGGTGATGGTCCTTCGGAGCATCCTGTCCATCGTATCAACCCCAGGCGTACTGGATCAAAGCGCTATCACACTTCTGAGTCAGGGGCTGCTTTCTCAAGTGTTCCTCCTCCTCCTCATCCCAAGAAGACTGTTATGGACAAGCCCAAGACTAGGCCCATGTCTGTGACAGAGATGACTACCAAGGAGTTCTGGGCAAGGCAACGACGCAACCCGTATGCGGAAGATCAAGAACCCACTCTGGTCAACCGCCCATTCTGGAACCGTTTTCAGTATGCTATCTTCTTTGGTGTGATCAAAGCAAAGAAGAACCTCTATGTTGATGTCCTCTCCATCAACATTGCTTATATGGAGAAGGATCCTGCCTACTTTGGCAAAGCTCTGCAGATGTGCACTCAGTTGAACATTCTCAGGATCATGGAGTTCAACAAGGACTTTGATGCGAATTTGGTGGCTCAGTTTTATGCCACAGTCCATCTTGGCACTGATGCGGAAAGGACCTTGACATAGATGACAAATGGCAAACTTCTGTCTGTAAAAGGGAAGGCGTTCATGGAATTATTTGGGACTGAAGATCAAGGGCTTGAGAACCCGGTTGGCTTTCGTCCTCACCGCAATGCAACTTCTACTCACAAGCAATATCTCTGGTCTTACTGCACTTTCAAGATTAACCCCGAGACGCAGAAGGAAACTTACGAGCTACCTGCCTTTCTGGACATCCTTCATCGCATCTTCAGGGAGACTCTTTTCCCTCGCATTGGGAACTTGGATATGGTTCACTCGTTTCTCGTGGACATGTTACTCTTCTGTCAGCATGAGAAGGAAGAAAACACTGGAGATTCCTTGGATATCTCTCATGTCATGTGGTTCGAGCTTGTCTCCGCTATCTCTGAGTGCAAGTGCCCCATCTATGCTCCTTTTCTCATGTTGCTTATTGAGAAGGCTTGGGAGCACACTTATCCTGGTGTCGTGCTGGAGACTGGTGATACGTCTCCAATGTATCTATAATTTTTTATTGTTCCATGATATTATATTATCATTCTTGGATGTTTTACAAGAATTTTACAATCATTCTATATCATTTTTTGGGACTAACCTATTGACATAGTGCCAAGTGCCAGTTGTTGTTTTCTACTTTTTTTTACATCGCAGAAAATCAATATCAAACGGAGTCCAAATGCAGCAAAACTTTTTGGATAATTTTTATGGACCAGAACACCCAGGATGGGCCAGAGCGGCACCTAGGGGGTGCCACGAGGGGGGCACAACCCGCCAAGGCACGCCTGGGCCCCCAGGCGCGTCCAGGTGGGTTGTGCCCACCTCAGTGGCCTCCCGCACCCCCTCTTTGCCCTATAAAATCCTAAATATACCAAAACCCTTCGGAGCAGCCCTAGATCAGAAGTTTCGCCGCTGCAAGGCCTCTGTATCCACACGATCCAATCTAGACCCCGTTCCGGCACCCTGCAGGAGGGGGATATCACCACCGGTGGCCATCTTCATCATCTCGTGGCCACCACGATGAGGAGGGAGTAGTCCACCCTCAGGGCTGATGGTTTGTACCAGTAGCTATGTGTTTAATCTCTCTCTCTCTCTCGTGTTCTTGAGATGTCACGATCTTGATGTGTCACGGGATTCGTTAATATAGTCAGATCATATGGTGTTTTCTCCTCTCTATCTTGTTGTGATGAATTGAGTTTATCCCTTTGAGATTCCGTTGTTATCGGACTGAATACTTTTATGGATTTGAGAACACTTGATATATGTCTTGCAATTGAATACTCGTGGTGACAATGCGGTATCATATTGATTCACTTGATATGTGTTTTGGCACTCAACTCACGGATTCCCGAGGTGACATTGGGGTAATCTATGCATAGGGGTTGATGCACGTTCTTGTCTTTGTTTCTCCGGTAGAAATCTTGGGGCACTCTTTGAAGTTCTTTGTGTTGGATTGAGTATAATGAATATGAATTTGCTTTGGTGTTATTTTAGTACGAACTCTAGGATAGATCAAATGGAAAGAATAGCTTTGTGTTATTTTAGTACGAACTCTTGAATAGATCGAACAGAAAGAATAGCTTTGAGGTGGTTTCGTACCCTACAAACAGTGTATTCTTATGTTCTCCGCTAGATAGGAACTTTGGAGTGATTCTTCATTGCACTTTAAGGGATGGTTATATGATCCAATTATATTATCATTGTTGAGAGATTGCACTAGCGAAAGTACGGACCCTAGGCCTTGTTTCTAAGCATTGCAATACCGTTTTTGTGCCCATTTACTATTTGCTACCTTGCTGTTTTTATCTATTCAGATTATAAAATTATATTTCTACCATCCATATTACACTTTTATCACCATATCTTCGCCGAACTAGTGCACCTATACAATTTGCCATTGTATTGGGTGTGTTGGGGGCACAAGATATTTCTTGTATTTGGTTGCAGGGTTGTTTGAGAGAGACCATCTTCATCGTACACCTCCCACAAATTGATAAACCTTAGGTCATCCACTTGAGGGAAAATTGCTACTGTCCTACAAAACTCTGCGCTTGGAGGCCCAACACAAGTCTACAAGAGTAAAGTTGCATAGTAGACATCATGCCTTCTCAACCAATCCCTAGAAAATCAACAAGTTTGATTGGCTTGGGAGAGAGATCGGGCGAAAATGAGCTTGGGAGCAACAATGGATCTTGGGGGAAAAGAGGTGGGTCTTCTTGGAGAAGAAGACCTCCTTTTATAGTGGGGGAACTCATCCAACCGTTATCCCCTCTTCAGCCCGCACAGAGCTGTACTACTACTCAATGGAGCAGTACTGCTGCTGGTAGCAGCGGTACTACCGCAACCACCAGCGGTACTACTGTGGAGACTAAGAGCAAAGGCATAAGAGGGAGAACGGAAGAGAGAGAGAGGGTTTGGGCAGCACTAGTAGCGGTGGTAGCCGCGGTACTGCCACTCACGAGCGGTATTACTGCTGCTACTGTCGCTACTACTGCCGCCCAACCTGACACGAGGAGAGACGTTCTCGAATCGAGGTGGTGGTAGCGGCAGTAGCAGCGGTAGTACCGCTCGTGAGCGGCAGTACCGCAGCTACCACCACTACTAGTGCCGCCCAAACCCTCTCTCTCTCTCTCTCTCTCTCTCTCTCTCTCTCTCTCTCTCTCCCTCTCTTCTGTTCTCCCTCTTATTCCTCTGCTCTCAGTCTCCGCGGTAGTACCGCTGGTGGTTGCGGTAGTACTGCTGCTACTAGCAGCAGTACCGCTCCACTGAGCAGTAGTACCGCTCTGTGCAGACTGAAGAGGGGATAACAATTGGATGAGTTCTCCCACTATAGAAGGAGGTCTTCTTCTCCAAGAAGACCCACCTCTTTTCCCCCAAGCTCCATTGTTGCTCCAAAGCTCATTTTCGCCCGATCTCTCTCCCTAGCCAATCAAACTTGTTGATTATCTAGGGATTGGTTGAGAATGCCTGATGTCTACTATGCAACTTTATTCTTGTAGACTCGTGTTGGGACTCCAAGCGCAGAGTTTTGTAGGACAGTAGCAATTTCCCCTCAAGTGGATGGCCTAAGGTTTATCAATCTGTGGGAGGTGTAGGATGACGATGGTCTCTCTCGAACAACCCTGCAACCAAATACAAGAAATCTCTTGTGTCCCCAACACACCCGATACAATGGCAAATTGTATAGGTGCACTAGTTCAGAGAAGAGATGGTGCTAAAAGTGTAATATTGATGGTAGAAATATATTTTTATAATCTGAATAAATAAAAACAGCAAGGTAGCAAATAGTAAGCGGACACAAAAACGGTATTGCAATGCTTTAAAATGAGGCCTAGGGTTCATACTATCGCTAGTGCAATCTCTCAACAATGCTAATATAATTGGATCACATAACCATACCTCAATGTGCAACAAAGAATCACTCCAAAGTTCCTATCTAGCGGAGAACATAAGAAGGAATTGTTTGTAGGGTACGAAACCACCTCAAAGCTATTCTTTCTGTTTGATCTATTCAAGAGTTCGTACTAAAATAACACAAAGCTATTCTTTCCGTTTGATCTATCCTAGAGTTCATACTAAAATAACACCAAAGCAAATTCAGATTCATAATACTCAATCCAACACAAAGAACTTCAAAGAGTGCCCCAAGATTTCTACCGGAGAAACAAAGACAAGAACATGCATCAACCCCTATGCAAAGATTACCCCAATGTCACCTCGGGAATCCGCGAGTTGAGTGCCAAAACATACATCAAGTGAATAAAATATGATACCCCATTGTCACCACAAGTATTCATTTGCAAGACATATATCAAGATTTTTTAAAAAAAATTAGAGATGGAACATACAAATTTGCTTAGAACGGCAAAAGAATACCGCATATAGGTAGGTATAGTGGACTCATGTGGCAAAACTTGTTTAAAGGATTTTGGATGCACAAGTAGTGATCATAATTAGTGCAAAATGAAGGCTAACAAAAGATTGAGAAGCGACCAACCAAGAAACGAATAATCTCATAAGCGAGCATTGAGCATAATTAACACCGAATAATGCACCACAAGTAGGATGTAATTTCATTGCATGACTATCGACTTCCGTGCTTGCATAGGGAATCACAAACCTTAACATCAATATTCCTACTAAAACACAATTACTTATCAACATGACTCACATATCACATCATCATATCTCAAAACTATTACAAGGAATCAAGTTTATTTTGTCCAATGATCTTCATGAAAGTTTTTATTATATCCTTCTTGGATATCTATCATTTGGAACTAATTTTCATATGTTGCTTTTGATAAGCTCAAACAAATATAAGTGAAGATCATGAGCATAATATTTCTTTCTCTAAAATTAATTTAAGTGAATCAAGAGAGAATTTCTTCAAACATACTAAAGCACATCATGCTCAAAAAGATATAAGTGAAGCACTAGAGAAATTCCATAGAAAAGAGCTTCGTTGACGGGATGTGAGTGCCGCTTACCTATCCTCTCTGGCAACTATTTGAGAACTCTATTTTATTTAAAAACTTTCAGTTCTAAGTATTTTATTGAAACAACAAGCAAAAAAAATGTCATTCCAAAAATAGCACACATCATGTGTAGAAGCAAAAACTTAGGATCAATCGATACTAACTGATAATTGTTGATGAAGAAAGGTGGGATGCCTACCAGGGCATCCCCAACCTTAGATGCTTGATACTTCTTGAAATATTATCTTGGGATGCCTTGGGCATCCCCAAGATTGAGCTCTTGTGTCTCCTTAATTCCTTTTATATCACGGTTTCCCTAAATCTTAAAAACTTCATCCACACAAAACTCAACAAGAACTCGTGAGATAAGTTACTATAAACTAATGCAAAAACCTTATCATTCTCTACTGTAGCAAATCACTAAAATTATTATTCAACATTTAATAATAAATACCTCTGCATATTTAAGACTCCTATCCTCAAATAGAATCATTAAACAAGCAAACATATGCAAGCAATGCAAACATAACAGCAATCTGCCAAAACAGTACAGTCTGTAAAGAATGCAAGAGTATTAATACTTGCCTACCTCCAAAAATTATGAAAATTTACCACACTGTAGAAAACTTATCAGAGCTTACTGTGCAAAAAATTTCAACATTTTATCACATTCTGACTTTTCTCGGGATTTTTTGCAACATCGATAAACTTTCTGTCTTGAAACAGCAACTCATATACTTGCATAATAAGCATGGTAAAGGCTATCCTTGACATTTTTATTGAAAATAAAGATGCAAAACATTATTCTAAATAACAGCAAGCAAATCCTAACAAAATAAATTTACGCGCCAAGCAAACACATATCATGTGACGAATAAAAATATAGCCTCAAGTAAGGTTACCGATAATGTTGGAGACAAAAGAGGAGATGCCTTCCCGGGCATCCCCAAGCTTAGTTGCTTGGATCTTCCTTGAATATTACCTTGGGGTGCCTTGGTCATCCCAAAGCTTAGGGTCTTGTCACTCCTTATTCTTCTCATATCGACATCTCACCCAAAACTTGAAAACTTCAATCACACAAAACTTAACGGAACTTCATGAGATAGGTTAGTATGATAAAGAGCAAACCATGTCACTTTTGGTACTATCAAAGACAAGATTCATAATTGTTTCCACACAATTCCCACTGTAGCATATCATTTCCACAATTTATATTGAGCAATATAAGCCATAGAAACTAGAAAACAAGCAAACTATCCATTGAAAACAGAATCTGTCAAAAAACAGAACTGTCTATAGTAATCTGTACTCCAAACATACTTATGATACTCCAAAAAATTAGGAAGCCGTAGAGAATTTGTATATATATCACCTGTAAAAAATTCAGATCAAAAGCACGTTCCAGTGAATATTCAAATTTCCTAGACTGAGCGCAAAAGTTTCTGTTTTTGCACCGATTCAAGTCAACTATCATCCACACTGTCCCAAAGGCTTTACTTGGCACTTTATTGAAAGAAAAGCACTAAAACATGATTACTACAGTAGCATAATCATGTGAACACACAAAAACAGTAGGTAAAAGTGTTGGTTTGTCTCCCAACGAGCGCTTTTCTTTTATGCCTTTTAGCTAGGCATGATGATTTCAATGAAGCTCGCATATAAGATATGAATCGAAACATAACAAGAGCATCATGAAACACAAGGAAAGCACATTTAAGCCTAACCCACTTCCTATGCATAGGGATTTTGTGAGCAAATAACTTTTGGGGGCAAGAATCAACTAGCATAGGAAGGCAAAACAAACATAACTTCAAGATTTTCAACACACAGAGAGGAAACTTGATATTATTGCAATTACTACAAGCATATGTTCCTCCCTCATAATAATTTTGAGTGGCATCATGAATGCATTCAACAATATAACTATCACATAAAGCATTATTTTCATGGTACATAAGCATAGAAATTTTGTTACTCTCCACATAAGCAAATTTATTCTCATCAATAGTAGTGGGAGCAAACTCAAAAAAAACTATCAGGTGATTGAAAATTAAAATCATGATGACAAGTTTCATGGTTATCATTATTCTTTATAGCATACATGTCATCACCATAATCATCATATATAGCAGCTTCATTGTCAAAATCAATCAAAACCTCTTCAAAAATAGTGGACTCATCATTAAATAAAGTCATGACCTCTCCAAATCCACTTTCATCAATATAATCATTCTAAATAGGAGGCTTGCAATCATCATAATAAATTTTCTCATCAAAATTTGGGGGAGTAAAATATTATCTTCAGCAAATATAGCATCCCCAAGCTTATGGCTTTGCATATCATTAGCAGCATGGATATTCAAAGAATTCATATTAACAACATTGCAATCATGCTAATCATTCAAATATTTTGTGCCAAACATTTTATTGACTTCTTATTCTAGCAACTGAGCACAATTTTCCGATCCATCATTTTCAAGAAAGATATTATAAAGATCATCAATAATATGATGCAACCTCAATTCCATTTTTGGTAGTTTTCTTTTTATAGACCAAACTAGTGATAAAACAAGAAACTAAAAGATTTGATTGCAAGGTCTAAAGATATACCATCAAGCACTCACCTCCCCAGCAACGGCGCCAGAAAAGAGCTTTATGTCTACTACGCAAATTTATTCTTGTAGACTCGTGTTGGGCCTCCAAGCGCAGAGTTTTATAGGACAGTAGCAATTTTCCCTCAAGTGGATGACCTAAGGTTTATCAATCCGTGGGAGGTGTAGGATGAAGATGGTCTCTCTCGAACAACACTGCAACCAAATACAAGAAATCTCTTGTGTCCCCAACACACCCGATACAATGGCAAATTGTATAGGTGCACTAGTTCAGCAAAGAGATGGTGATAAAAGTGTAATATTGATGGTAGAAATATATTTTTATAATTTGAATAAATAAAAACAGCAAGGTAGCAAATAGTAAACGGGCACAAAAACGGTATTGCAATGCTTGAAAATGAGGCCTCGGGTTCGTACTTTTGCTAGTGAAATCTCTCGACAATGCTAATATAATTGGATCACATAACCATCCCTCGACGTGCAACGAAGAATCACTCCAAAGTTCTTATCTAGCGGAGAACATAAGAAGAAATTGTTTGTAGGGTACAAAACCACCTCAAAGCTATTCTTTTTGTTCGATCTATTCAAGAGTTCGTACTAAAATAACACAAAGCTATTCTTTCCGTTTGATCTATCCTAGAGTTTGTACTAAAATAACACCAAAGCAAATTCAGATTCATAATACTCAATCCAACACAAAGAACTTCAAAGAGTGCCCCAAGATTTCTACCAGAGAAACAAAGAAAAGAACGTGCATCAACCCCTATGCAAAGATTACCCCAATGTCACCTCGGGAATCCGCTAGTTGAGTGCCAAAACATACATCAAGTGAATCAATATGATACCCCATTGTCACCACGAGTATTCATTTGCAAGACATATATCAAATGCTCTCAAATCCATAAAATTATTCAATCTGATTAAATGAAATCTCAAAGGGAAAACTCAATTCATCACAACAAGATAGAGAGGGGGAAAACACCATATGATCCGACTATATTGACAAAGCCCGCGATACATCAAGATCGTGACATCTCAAGAACACGAGAGAGAGAGAGATTAAACACATAGCTACTGGTACAAACCCTCAGCCCCAAGGGTGGACTACTCCCTCCTCATCGTGGTGGCCGTCGAGATGATGAAGATGGCCACCGGAGATGATTCCCCCCTTTGGCAGGGTGCCGGAACGGGGTCTAGCTTGGTTTTTGGTGGCTACAGAGGCTTGCGGCGGTGGAACTTCTGATCTAGCGCTGCCCCGAGGGTTTTTGGAATATTTGAGAATTTATAGGGCAAAGAGGGGGTGCGGGAGGCGACCGAGGTGGGCACAACCCACCTGGGCGTGCCTGGGGGCCCAGGCGCGCCTTGGTGGGTTGTGCCCCCTCGAGGCACCCCTCAGGTGCTGCTCTGGCCCATCCTGGGTGTTTTGGTCCATAAAAATTCTCCAAAATGTTTTGTTGCATCTGGACTCTGTTTGATATTGATTTTCTGCGTTGTAAAAAACAAGTAGAAAACAGCAACTGGCAATTGGCACTATGTCAATAGGTTAGTCCCAAAAAATGATATAAAATGATTGTAAAATGCTTCTAAAACATCCGAGAATGATAATATAACAGCATGGAACAATCAAAAATTATAGATACATTGGAGACGTATCAAGGCCCGGATCTACACTTCCACCAAGAGAATTTTTATTCCCCCACTAATCCCTTGCGGATCTTGTTACTCTTGGTTGTTTGAGCACCCTAGACAGTTGAGGTCACCTTGGAGCCACATTCCATTGTGCTGAAACTCCGTGGTATCGCTGGGAGCCTCCAATCAAGTTGTGGAGATTGCCCCAACCTTGTTTGTAAAGGTTCGGTCGCCACCTTCAAGGGCACCACTAGTGGAATCATGGCATCTCGCATTGTGTGAGGAAGTGAGGATAATATGGTGGCCCTAGTGGCTTCTTGGGGAGCATTGTGCCTCCACACCGCTCCAAAGGAGACGTACTTCCCCCAAAAGGGAAGGAACTTTGGTAACACATCCTCGTCTCCACCGGCTCCACTTGTGGTTATCTCATCCCTTTACTTTGTGCAAGCTTCTATTGTGTTGTATCATTAGCTTGCACTTGTTGTTGTGGTTTTTTGCATCATATAGGTTGTTCACCTAGTTGCACATGTAGACAACTTATTTGTTGCTAAACATAATTTGTGAAGAAAAGCTAAAAATTGGTAGTTGCCTATTCACCACCCCCCCCCCCCCCCCTCTAGTCAACCATATCGATCCTTCCAGAGTTGCAGCAGAAGAAGAACATGTCGGTGTAAATCATACTTGGAGTCCCTCAAACCATAGATGAACGATCCCTCATGTCGCCCACGAACAGTCCCTCGAACCAAAGACCGAAAGCACGACCTCTCTACTTGGTTGCAAGCGTGCATCCTTCACGATCCGGCAGCGCTTCGCCGTCTAGAGCTAATCATCATCGAAGAATTAGAGGGAGGAGATTAGAACCACACGAGGCTTCTAATTTTGAGGACAAGAGGATTAGCCTAACTCTAATTAGTCAAATAGGACCGACTAGAACTAGAACTAGAAGAACTAGAGGAGGCTCAAAAACTTGTATATGCAAAAATCCCCTAGTATATATAGGTTGGAGGGAGAGGGAGGGATGCCACCAACGGGTAGGAGTCCCCCTTGGTGCGTCGGCCTAGGGGAGGAGGAGTTTGACTCCTTCCCTTCCCCAATTCGGCCTCCTTCCTTAGGGAAGGAGGCACTTTCCCACTTAGGCCTTTTTGGCCCAAGTTGCCATCCACCTCTTAGCCTTTTAGGCCTGTTGATATTTACATTAAATATAAAATGTTCTAAATATCTCTAGACCATTATATATATTTTTTAACATCTCCGGAAACTTTTCCACCAATATATAATTTATCGGTAATACCAGGTATTACCAGGAACAATATGAAGATGCATATAGGGTTTGGATCAATGATTATTACTGACTCTGGAGTGCAGCAAAAGTAGAAGAGTCGGTGTACATCGTACTTGGAGTCCCTCGAACCGTTGATGGTGATCCCGCGAACCGCCCTCGAAAGGAAGATCGAAAGCATGACCTCTCCACTTGGTTGCAAGCGTACATTCTTCACGATCCGGCAGCGCTTCTCCTTCTAGAGCTAATCGTCGCTAGAGATTTAGAGGGATGATATTAGAACCACATTGGGCTTCTAATTATGAGGATTAGAGGAATTAGGACCAACTAGAACTAGAACTAGGTGAACTAGAGGAGACTCCAAAACTTGTGTCATCAAAAGTGCCTAGATCCTCTAGTATATATAGGTTCGAGGGGAGGAGGGGTTGCCAAGAGAAGGGAAAGGAATCCCCTCCCCTTGCGTCGGCCAAGGAGGGAAGGAGGAGTCCTTCCCCCTTCCCAATTCAGCCTCCCACTATGGAAAAGGGGTGCCCCCCTACATGAGCCAAAGGTGGCCCAATTCCCTTTCCATAACTAGGCCTTTTAAGGCCCATCCATATTAAATTAAATATAAAAGCCTCCTAACAATTACTAGAGCCTTTTATCATTAATTTAACATCACCAGAAATAATTCCCACCTATATATTATTTATCAGTAATACCCGGTATTGCCCTATAAACTCCGAAACCTTTCGGTGACCTTGAAATGTTTTGGGTTCCTCTTGAAAATATTCGGACTATTAATGAAACAATTCCATAAATAAATCCTTGATACTCTCGTCCTACTAACACTCAGCAAATCATGATTAACTTAAGCTTGTGACCCTGTAGGTTCAGTAAATCATAGACATGAACGAAACCCCTTCATTCAATGACCGATAGCGGAATCGTCACTAGTAGAAAAAGGGTCAAATGTGAGACACATTAGTCTCGGTTTGTAACAGAACCGGCACTGATGTGTCCATTAGTGCCCATTCCAACGGCTAGGCGGGAGGAGCTCTTTAGTACCGGTTCGTGGAGAATCTTTAGCACCGGTTCGTGCCATGAACCGGTACTAAAGAAAGTGGTGGCAGGATGTTGTCAGAGTGGGGCCCTTCCAGCACCTTTAGTACCGGTTCGTGGCACGAACCGGTACTAAAGGTCGTCCTATATAAACCCTTCGTCCACCCGCACTCTGTTCTTCCCCCTTTCCCCTCTCCCTCTCCTCTGTTCTTCCCTTCTTCCTCTCGAGTTCATCACAAAATTTGCCCCAAATTTGTCAAGATTTGCAGGCCCTCATCCATTCAAATGATCACCAAGGTTAGCAACTTTGTCCTTTCATCTCTCATTGCTAGATTAGCTCTTGCATTGGTTTATATAGTGATTAATTGTGGGTTTTAGTAATTTGGGAGGAATTATATGTGGTAGTATTTGATTTATATGCAATTTGAGGTCAAAATAACACTTAGTTTGCATATGTAGATGTGGTTTACTTAGTGCCTTCTAAATCTCCGTCGTAACCACCGTCGATTGCCCGCACCGTCCCGTCGCCAGCACCACCTTGTGGTGAGCCTCTTGTTCATGAAATTTTATATAAAAAATTGATGTTTGTGTGATTTGGATATATAGTTACTCGTATAATAATTATCTTACTCGTACGTTGTTTGTTATACATAGTGCCATGGTTTTGATATCCGTCCCCGTCGGCCCTCGTCCTTGTTATGATTCGGATGTGGTATATTCTCTTTTAAAACTATTTGTTGCATTTCGTGTTTATGACAAATTATGCCCATCAAGTTGACATAGATATTTTTATCTAGGAGGTATGTGAACCAGAAATTCCAACCAACCCTATTGTCGAGAGGTTAAATTTAGTTGAAAGAGAAAACGAGTACTTGAAAGAAAAATTGAAAAGAATTGAGGGGGAGAAGATGGAATTGGAGTTGCATGTTGCCGATGTCATCGATGATCACAAGATCAAGATGGAGAAAATGCGCTTGAAGATTAGAAAGATTAGAAAATATGCCATCGATAGTGAGGCTTGGTATCATTATGCTGTTGGATCAATTGTTACCTTAGTTGCGATCTTGATCGCATTTGTTGTTGCATTTAAATGCTTTAGCTAGAGAGTTATTTATTTGTTGCATTTAAGTGTTGTATGAACTTTATGTATGAACTTGTATTAATTTGGTCTATTCGGTGTTGTGTAATGAAGATGAGCCGGCAATGGATGTACGATGACCGATGCTCTCCCCAGTTCGTTGAGGGCGTGCACACTTTTCTGCTTGCGGCTGAGGCAAACAAGCGGGCGGATGGTTTTATGCCTTGTCCATGTGCTGGCTGTAAGAATGGTCGCAATTACTCTACGTCAAGAACCATTCACATCCACCTGTTTGAGTCCGGTTTCATGCCCCACTATAATGTTTGGACCAAGCACGGAGAAAGAGGGGTTATGATGGAAGACAATGAAGAAGAAGAGGACGACGATAGCTATCTTGGCCATGGGTTCCTTGAATACGATGATACAACAATGGGGGAAGAAGCTGAGCCGGTAATGCGGGAAGAATCTGAAGAAGAGGCATCAGATGAGCCCATTGACGATCTAGGTCGGGCCATTGCCGATGCAAAGAGAAACTGCGCAAGTGATTTGGAGAAGAAGAAGTTGCAGCGCATGTTAGAGGATCACAAAAAATTGTTGTACCCGAATTGCGTAGGTGACAAGAAAAAGCTGGGCACCACACTGGAATTGCTGCAATGGAAGGCAGAGAATGGTGTATCTGACAAGGGATTTGGAAAGTTGCTGGTAATGATAAAGGATATGCTTCCAAAGGACAACGAATTGCCGGAGAGTACGTACGAAGCAAAGAAGGTTGTCTGCCCTCTAGGGTTAGAGGTGCAGAAGATACATGCATGCCCTAATGATTGCATCCTCTACCGCGGTGAGTACGAGGATTTGAATGCTTGTCCGGTATGTGGTGCATTGCGCTATAAGATCAGCCGCGATGAGCATGGTGATGTCGAGGGCGAGCGCCCCAGGAAGAAGATTCCTGCCAAGGTGATGTGGTATTCTCCTATAATACCACGGTTGAAACGTTTGTTCCAAAACAAATAGCATGCCAAGGCGATGCGATGGCACAGAGAAGACTGTAAGAAAGACGGAAAGTTGAGAGTACCCGCTGACGGGTCGCAGTGGAGAAAAATCGAAAGAAAGTACGGGAAGGAGTTTGCAGATGACGCAAGGAGCGTATGGTTTGGTCTAAGCGCAGATGGCATTAATCCTTTTGGGGAGCAGAGCAGCAACCATAGCACCTGGCCTGTGACTCTATGTTTGTATAACCTTCCTCCTTGGTTGTGCATGAAGCGGAAGTTCATTATGATGCCAGTGCTCATCCAAGGCCCTAAGCAACCCGGCAACGACATTGATGTGTACCTAAGGCCATTAGTTGAAGAACTCTTACAACTGTGGAATGGAACAGGTGTACATGCGTGGGATGAGCACATGGGGGAAGAATTTGACCTAAAGGCGTTCTTGTTCGTGACCGTCAATGATTGGCCTGCTCTCAGTAACCTATAAGGACAGACAAACAAGGGATACCACGGATGCACGCACTGTTTGGATGATACCGACAATATATATTTGGATAGTTGTAAGAAGAATGTGTACCTGGGACATTGTCGATTTCTTCCGAGCAGGCATCCCGTAAGAAAGAAAGGCAATCAAAGGTGAGGCGGATCACCGGACGAAGCCTCGCCACCGCACTGGTGCTGATGTACATGATATGGTCAAGGGTTTGAAGGTGATATTTGGAAAGGGTCCTGGCGGACAACCTGTTCCGAAGGACGCTGATGGACGCGCACCCATGTGGAAGAAGAAATCTATATTTTGGGACCTGCCATATTGGAAAGACCTGGAGGTCCGCTCCGCAATCAACGTGATGCACGTGACGAAGAATCTTTGCGTGACCCTGCTTGGCTTCTTGGGCGTGTATGGGAAGACAAAAGATACACCTGAGGCACGGGAGGACCAGCAACGTATGCACGGAGAAGACGGCATACATCAGGGTCATGCAAGCTACACTCTTACCAAAGAAGAGAAGGAAATCTTCTTTGAATGCCTCCTCAGTATTAAGGTACCGTCTGGCTTCTCGTCGAATATAAAGGGAATAATAAACATGGCAGAGAAAAAGTTCCAGAACCTAAAGTCTCATGACTGCCACGTGATTATGACGCAGCTGCTTCCGGTTGCATTGAGGGGGCTTCTACCGGAAAACGTTCGATTAGCCATTGTGAAGCTATGTGCATTTCTCAATGCAATCTCTCAGAAGGTAATTGATCCAGAAATCATACCAAGGTTACAGAATGATTTGGTGCAATGTCTTGTCAGTTTCGAGTTGGTGTTCCCACCATCCTTCTTCAACATCATGACGCACATCCTAGTTCACCTATGCGAAGAGATTAACGTTTTGGGTCCTGTATTTCTACACAATATGTTCCCCTTTGAGAGGTTCATGGGAGTCTTAAAGAAATATGTTCATAACCGTGCTAGGCCAGAAGGAAGTATCTCCAAGGGCCATCAAAATGAGGAGGTCATTCAGTTTCGTATTGACTTTATTCCTGACCTTAAGCTGATTGGTGTTCCTGAATCGCGGCATAAGGGAAGACTGGCTGGAAAAGGCACGCTAGGAGGGGAACAAATAATATGTATGGACGGACATTCTCTCACTGAAGCACACTACACAGTTCTATAGAATTCCGCCTTGGTGGCTCCGTATATGAATGAACACAAGAATTTGCTACGCTCCAAACACCCAGAGCGGTCTGATGACTGGATTACACGTGAACAAACCAGGAGTTTCGCCAGCTGGTTGCAGACACGTACCATGCATGACACCTCTATTGAAGATGACATGTACTTGCTGTCCCAGTTACCATCTTCGAATATAATGACTTTCAAAGGGTACGAGATAAATGGTAATACATTTTACACGATCGCCCAAGATAAGAAGAGCACCAACCAAAACAGTGGTGTCCGCTTTGATGCAGAAACCAAGACGGGAAAGGAAACATATTATGGTTATATACAGGACATATGGGAACTTGACTATCGACGTGGTTTAAAGGTCACTTTGTTTCGGTGCAAATGGGTCAATATGACACGAGGCGGGGTAACGGAAGACCCGCAGTACGGAATGACAACAGTGGATCTCAACAATCTTGCGTATGCAGACGAACCATTCGTCCTAGCCAATGATGTGGCACAGGTTTTCTATGTGAAGGACATGTCTACCAAGCCAAGAAAAAGAAAAGATAAGGAAGCGAATGCATCGTACGATGATCCAAAGCGGCACATAGTTCTTTCTGGGAAGAGAAACATCATGGGTTTGGATGACAAGACAGACAGGTCAGAAGATTATGAAAAGTTTGATGAAATTGCTCCATTCACAGTGAATATTGACCCAAGCATCCCGTTAAATGATGAAGATTTTCCATGGTTACGGCGCAAAGGGACACACGCGAGGAAAAAGTTTCACACCCAAAGATCTGGGATGTGATCGGCTTCACTATCATCACTTTCTTCTGTGTTTCACACCCAGAGGGGAATCTCTGTAATAGTTAGGGTAGTTATGTGTTTTGGCATTTGAAACGCGAAGAATTTTTATGTGCAAACAAATTCTTTCATGCCTTTACTGATTTTTAAAGTTAAGTTATTCACAAACTAGTGATTCACACTAATTTCAAATAATTCAAAATTTAAACTATTCAAATTTGAAAACTACGGGCACTAACAGAAAGTTTGTAATTTTTTGTACCTAAAGAGGCTGTGTCAGCCTTCGGTCAGGCTATGGCCCCACCATCACCATTTAGTGCCGGTTCGTACCACGAACCGGTACTAATGAGGTTGTGTCAGGTAAGGCTAGGGCCCCACGAGCACCTTTAGTACCGGTTCATGGATGAACCAGACGTAAGCTGTTTTTTAGTCCCACCTCGCGAAGTGAGAGGGACTAGGAGCGGTTTATAAGCCCTGAGTGCAGAGACGATGAAGAAGAGGCTCAATGCTCATGTTGCTTAGCTTCAAGCCTTCAGGAATACGGTAGACTGCACGGAGCTATGCGCAGTGCAGTTTACACTATTCCGAAAGGCTTGAAGCAAATTAACGAGCATTGCACCTCTTTTTTATTTTTAATAACTTATTACAACTCCAGACTTCTTCTGTTATGGCAAAAACTAATTGCACGTTGACATTTCTTTTTTTTTTAAGTTATAACTCCAGACTTTGACCATCAAGTTTTGCAGAAAAGAAAAAATAGCAGAAAAGAAAGAAAAACTATAGCTGAAAAGAAAAAAAACTATATAAAAAAACTACTCAAAAATAAATAGAAGAAAATAAATATAGCAGAAAAGAAAAAACTACTCACAAATAAATAGAAGAAAAAATAAAGCAGAAAAGAAAAAAAATTATATTTGCTATTTTTCAATCGTTTACAAAATGACCGTGAAATTGAAAATCACTACAAAATGAACTCTGAAAATGTTGAATTTTGGCAAACTAGATGAAAAACTACTCACAAATAAATAGAAGAAAATAAATATAACAGAAAAGAAAAAACTATACAAAAAACTACACAAAAATAAATAGAAGAAAATAAAGCAGAAAAGAAAAAAACTATAAAAAAATTGGGGCGCTGCCCTGTGGGCCTGATAGGCCACAGGTGTGTAATTACAGGCCTTAAAGGCCGAGCAGACTCACAGGACAGCGCGCAGAGTTTAGGCCCACAAGCCTGCTATATAGAGGAGTTCGAAGTGGTAGCCGCGGCTGGGTTTATAAACCAGTGCGGCTGCCCTTCGCCCGGCGAGGTGGGACTAAACTTTGGGGTGGCAGCGCGACCCCTTTAGTACCGGGTCGTGGCACAAACTGGTACTAAAGGGGGGGCCTTTAGTACCGGTTTGTGCCACCACCCGGTACTAAAGGGGGTCGCTTCCCGCCGCTTGGCCTGGCCAAAACAGGCCTTTAGTACCGGTTGGTGGCTCCAACCGGTACTAAAGGTGCCTTCTATATATACTCGACTTACGAAATTTTCATTCTTCCTCTGTTTCCATCGTCTCTGTCGCCGTCGCCGCCCCCGTCCCCATCGTCGCCCTCGTCTCTGTCGCCGCCCCCGTCCCCGTCGCCGCCGTCGTCTTCGTCGCCGCCCCGGGCCCGCCCCCGTCCCCGTCGCCGCCCCGTCCCCATCGCCACCGTCGCCTCGCCGTCACCGTCGCCCCGCTGTGAGCTCTCCCCCTCTAACCCCCCTCCCTCGCCCCCGGCGGCCACCATGGGCGCTGCCCCTCCCCGAGCACACACACACACACACATAAGCATGATGAACACACACACACACACACATATATATGTATGAATTAAATGCATGTATATATTAGTATATACGTATTTTGTATGTTTAATTAGTTTAGATTATTTAGATTATTATTGTTTTAGTTATCAAAATTTTTTATATGGAAATTAGTGTTTAATTAGTATGGAAATTTTTTATGTTTAATTAGTATATAATTTAGATTATTATTATTAGTATATAATTAGTGTTTAATTAGTATGGAATTTTTTTATATAATGTTGTTTTTCAGTTTTTTAATGGATGTATAGAAGTTGTGTTTTCTGTTTTTAGTGTTAGATCCTTAATTAGTATGAAATAGTATATAGATTTTTGAAATAGTAGAAATGTTAGAAATTTTAGTTATCAAAATCCAATCATTAAAAAAATGTTACTTTTTGCGGGCATATAGCTAGTATTTGTTCTCGACAATGCCCGGCCCGCATCCTCGCCGTCGACCCGTCCGCGACGACGTCTAGCCGACCCATGTCCGGGACTGGGCTCCGCCGGGCTGGCACTGGGAGGTGCTGCCTGGAGGGGCGCGCCGCTTCATGAGGAACCCGGCCCCGGATCTCGTCGTCGACCCTGATCTCGTTTGGTGGCGTTCGCGTGGGCCAGTTTCGGTGCGGAGGGACCCGGCCCCGCCGGAGGTGGTACGTCGCCGTGTCAGGGAGGAGGACGAGCACGTCCATCGCTACATGGTTGCGTTAGAGGGCGGCAGGTTCTCGAATACCTGGCAGTATCTTCGAGGATCTCACTTCAGCTATGATCCTGTGAGGGTTCCTTCTCTTTGGGTGTCTACCGCCCGCGCCGCAGGAACCGCGAGTGTCCTAGATTCTTCTGTAGTATTTGATCTTTAATTAGCTACCTAGCCAGTGATGTACTATTCAATATTATATATTATTCGAGACGATGTATTCAAGATTATATCTATTATTCTAGACGATGTATTCGAGATTATATCTATTATTCGAGACGATGTAATTTGAATACTAAATTGTTTTATATTTCTTTTGGATTAGTTAAATAAAAGCTATGGCAGACAATACCGATAGAGAGGGAGAACAGACCATGTTCGATATGATACGCGGGCCAGATGATGATCAGAATGAACAAGATTATGACGGCTCCGAATTTTTAAACAACACCGGAGAGGGTGATATGATATTCGATCGCGACGACCGAATTGATGAAGTCATGAACTACGGTTATGACGATGACGAAGAACATGTTGATCCTGAAACAACAAAGACCGGCGAGGTATATATATTTATATAAGCAGGTATCTGGTGATCATCACATGTTTTAAATGACTTGAAGATATATTAATGAATCGATCTTTGTTCTTTCAGCCATCCGGATCGAGCAAATCTTCAGGCAAAAGGACGAAACGAGGCCCGAACAAAAAGTTGAAGGAGGGCGTAAAGTACAATATCGAGGCAGTCAAACCTAATGGCGAACCATTAGCGCCTAAGAAGATTGCGGACAAGTTCGTTCGTCAGTGCGGAGTTCTTGTGAAGGACCAACTCCCGATCTCCCTTCAAGAATGGAGAGATCCAGCAAAAGACAAAAGACAAAAAGACAAAGAGGATGCTGCTCCACGTCCAGATGTTACTTTTGTCGACAAGAATCAAAAAGATCTGCTTTGGGATACTCTCATGGAACATTTCACCCTACCAGATCATTTCACAGAAGCAGATGTGTAGAAAGTCAAGGACGCTGCTCTTAGGAAGATGGCGGTTGCATTCAAGAACCACAAGAATCATGAATGGGACAAGTACGTCAAGGGAGGAAGGAAGACTCCAGTATTCGAGGGAACACTAGAGAACCAACGTGCTCATTGGGACGATTTCGTGAAATTCAAGGATTCGGAATTAGCTAAGGAACGGTCGAGAATAAACAAGAAGAATGCCGAAAAAAAGGATAAGTTCCATAAGCTGGGGCCAGGTGGCTATGCGGTGGCAATGCCTAAGTGGGATAAGTCTGAGAAAGAGATGGAGGATGTAGGTGTCACTCCGGTTACTAAGAGCTGGCCCCCCAGGTGCAGGACTTGGTTCTATGCGCATGGGGGAGTTGGACCCGAAGACAGGCAATGTTTCGACGAAGGCAAGTCTGAAGGGAGCCGACGATGCGATACTTGTTGCAATAGAAGAGGCACGATCGGGGGTGTTCCAGCCCAACAAAGAGAACGACGAGCTTATGCGTGCCCTGGGAAATCCTGAACACCCGGGAAGAACACGAGGCAAGGGCGCTATTCCGTGGTATGAGGGGTTTTTAGACTGGAACAACGACTACAGAACCCGTGCGAGAAATAAGATTGCGGAGGAGAAGAAGAGGAAGATGGAGGAGGAGCAGAGGAAGCGGGACTATGAACGCCTTCAAGGCCTAGAAGCAAGTCAAGCGGAATTGGCAGTCAAATTCTAGCGGCAGCAGGAGCAGATCGACTCACTTACCCAGCAAAGGGGTCTCACCAACTGCAGCATCTAGCGGATAATCCAGCATTGGATAGCACCGGCCCATCCATGCCGAGAAGCAGCGTGGGTTTGGCCGCCCCGGACGATGCAATGCTGGGTAGATACCCCGTGGATGACATCACGAAGAACACTAACTGCGAGCTACACGTCAAAATGAAGAACATATCCATGAAGGTGGCGGACGCCGTTGCTTTTACAAATCCCCCCGAGGCAACCTTCCATTGCAACCCGATTCTAGCGGGCTATGCTCGTGTCTTGGTTGATGAGGTGGTGGACCCACCATATTCGAAGCTACAGCTTGACATTCCTGGAGGTGACGACGAGCGCTTTCTCGGAGAGGCCAAACATCGTATCATCCTATGGAAAAAGGATTGCATCATCTTTCGAAGGCCACCGACACCGCGTCAGCCGACTCCTCATCGAAGTTCGCCACCGAGTCAGCAGTCTCCCGCTCCTGCAAGTCCACCAAGTCCGGCAAAGTGTCAGGCCACTCCTCCTCCAAGTCCGGCAAAGTGTCAAGCCACTCCTCCTCCTCCAAGTCCGCCACAGCGTCAGACGTCCACTCCTCCTCCAAGTCCGTCACAACCTCAGGCCACTCCTCCTCGTCCAACTCAGCCCCGCCAGTCGTCTCCGCCGCCTCAGCAATCGCAGAAGAGACACCCCGCAGCTATGGTGCGTAGCGGTACGAGTCGAGGTAGTACAGGAAGTACAGGCGGAGGCAAGCGATATAAATATGGTCCAAGCCTCACGCCTCTTCCGCAGAGGGCTTATGACAGGTCCAAGGAGGAAATCGCAGCCATATCGAAGGCCGAGGTGGAAGCCCATTTTGCACCGAAATCGTCACCGCCACCAAGGGAGAAAGTGCCTGAGGAAACGATTGACCACTTCATTCGTATGGCTCAACCACCAGCTCCCAAGCCTGTTGACAAAGACTATGAGCGCCACATCAGGAAGTTAAATCAAGCACGTATACAAAAGGAGGCGAGCACGTCTACATCGAGATCGAGCAAACAAGAAGCAGCTGTCAAAAAATGCGGGAAAACCATTCCCCAGCTGGGAGAACAAGCGGCGCAATCGATCCCCTCGCTTGTTGTGCCAACAACACGTGACAGTACGCGCGCCCAATATTATTGTGGGAAAATAGTGCACGTTCCCGAGGTGGGCAATGTGGTAATAACGGAGGAGCATATAATGCAGGCTGAAGTTCTCCCATGCCTTTGCTTAGAGAGGATGAAATAAAACGGAAATATGTCCGGGGCCAACCTTTGGTCGAGCCAGACAAGGTCAAGAACCTCCCAACGAGAATGTATGAATTGCATCAATGGTACATGAACATTACCAAGATTTCAGATCGATTGTCCCTCATGGTGAATGTCAAGGAGGAGCATTACTTCCATGAGAAAGCTGTGTCCGTTGAGTATACTGAACTGTTTCAGTTATACAATCAAGACGCACTCGACAAATCTATCGTCGGTTGCTATTGTCTGTAAGTGAATTTCTTTCTGTAATTTAAGTCTCAAGCTAGCTGTAGTGATCCTTTTGATCAATCATTACCTGTAATTATCCTCACTATATTCTTTTCTGTGGTATTATGCAGGATGAAGATGTATGAAATGAGAAAAGGTGGACGCTTTGGCATTGGGTTCATTGACCCAAACACCGTTAATGAATACACATGGCTAATGAATCCACGTCAGCAAAAGAACGTAGAGGACAGCATGCTAGAGTTCTTGAAGCGCCTCAAATACAATGAAGATATACTACTTCCTTACAACTTCCAGTGAGTCACACTGTCTTGTACTACAAATTCTCTGTTTTTGCCTACTAGCTAGCTACTTGTTTTTGCTTACATATGCCCGCTTAATTAAGACATGCAAACGTGTGTGCATGCAGATTTCACTGGGTCTTGTGTATCATTAAAATGTTGACGATGGAACAGTTGAAATACTGGACTCACTACTCAAAGCAAAAACTGACTATAACATCTTGTTTGGGATAGTCAACAGGTAATTTCAATCATTATTAACTATATATCTCGGCCTATTTAGTTCGTCATTTCATGATATGAACTATTTAATAACCCCTTTATTTGTTTTCTTTGTCGGCGGGGCAGGGCTTGGGCAAGGTTCATCAAGGTCACGGAAGGCGAATGGAAACCAAAGCTTAAATGGTTTCGATCCAAGGTAAGTAATTAAGTAGTACTAGCTAGCTAGCTAGCTGCCATCTCTTTAATTATCATGCTTGATTAATTATTATCTGATCAAATTCCATTCTCTCAAAGGCCCTGAAGCAGGCGCAGGGGACTGATCTGTGTGCATTCTGCGTTTGCGAGAACATTCGCATGATGGCGTCCGAAAGGAGCAGATCTCAAAGACAGGAATGGGTACGCTTGTCAGAACACTATTCACAATTTTTACACCATTATCGATATCTAGTCACACAACTAATACACATGCATATTGATCTCCTTCTTAACAGTTCAAAGAGGTGCGGGAGAAGCTCCTAGAAACGGAGCACGGAGAAGCACTTCAAGAGGAAATAGCGGGGTTTTTGCTCGACCAGGTCATAAATCCGAAGGGAGAATACTATTACCCGCTACCGCCCTCATGAAAACCACTTCCAATTGTCATCGTGCTCCGAAGGCACCAATTAGGCTAATGCCACTGGCTCCGAAGGCAACATGCATATGTAGGAGAAATTGTATATAGCTATACATGTGTGTATGTGTGAATTAATTAATATGGTGGTTTGTGAGACATTGATGATATATATATATATATATATATATATATATATATATATATATATATATATATATGCATGATTGGTTCTACTAGAAATTCTATTTATATATATATATATATATATATATATATATATATATATATATATATGCATAACGTGTACAATGTGTAGTATCGTAAAATACCAGCAAACGAAAAAGAATTAAAATGGAAACACAAAATTAAATGAAAAAGAAATCATAAAACTAAAAAACCCCAAACCTTATAGTACCGGTTGGTCTTACCAACCGGTACTAAAGGGCTCCAGGCCCCCGGAGCTAGCTCGTGCCACGTGGTTGCCCTTTAGCACCGGTTCATGCTGAACCGGTACTAAAGGGGGGGGGCCTTTAGTGCCCACACTTTAGTGCCGGTTATGGAACCGGCACTAAAGGGCCTTACGAACCGGTGCTATTGCCCGGTTCTGCACTGGTGCATGGATGTCCATATCAATCACTATGATTACACGAATGACATTCGAGTGAACCTTTGGCTATCATGTGATGTTCCCTTTGCTTCGCGATACTTTACAAAACCCGAGATGATCAGTATCCTCCTGAGTCATGCTCATGCTCACTATACAGTTCTTCCGGTTTCCGGTTTTGTTCTTCTTTCTCGTTGTAGTGTTACATAATCCCCGTGACATAGTCACATGTGTCTGGCTAGACGATGATGGATGTCGTCACACCGGGAGGGCTCTAAGAATATCTCTCCATAGTCGGAGGAGCAAATTCCAATCTCGATTTATCTAGTCCCTTGTCAACCTTTTCGATGAACATGAAAGTTGTCGTTATGATCACCTTGTTACGGATGTCGTTTGAGAAACCCTGAAGTCCACTGTACGGTAGGAAGTACTATGATACTCTCATGGTCCGAGGAACTAAAAACACATGTTAACACTCCGTTTTATAACAATTGATTTCAAACGATATTATCTCAAAGTAAAACAAACAAGTTTGGATCGATTCAATATGATCGTTCTTCTAATGTCATACTCCCAATGTTGTTTTAGGACTATCGTTACACTTAATGATATGCTAAGATCCGAGAAACATGATCACCAACAACATGTGAGCCAGTCTTAGAGGCAATACTAGGAACCTATTCGTTACCGTTTATCATTCCACACATGCATATGGGTTTTCCACTGAATCACATATTCCAGGATCATAGTAGTTATAGCATGAAATATAAACTCTTAATTATGAACATGGAAATATAATAATATAATATTATTACCTATAGGGCATATTTCCAACACTAAACCCTTTATACGTGTAGACTTTAGTGATCGCAAGCCACTTCGCCGTCACCTCATGGTCAGTCGGCTCTCATTCCCATATGAATTCCTCCTCTTAATCTTTATGGAGATCAAGGCGGATGAGCAGGTCCTCGGCAAGCTCAAGAGCCGCCCTATTCCCTCTAGCCTCTCCTTCAGTCACCATCCGCGCGCGCTCAGTGAACAGGGAGCGTGAGCACCAATCTAGGTTGACCCTTCGCTTATTAGGAAAACCAGACCGACAATGGATGGGAAGATGTAACTCTCGGCAGCTACGGCGCCGGAGGAGACCTAACCCTAGTTTTTTCAAACGTCGAGCCCTTGAGGACGCGCTCGTACGACTCGCTCCCGTTCCCGATCTCACGTCCCAACACCTGCACCCACTCACACACATTCACAAGACAGTGAGTGAGACGAGCGTCTATCGAATTTCCAGATAACATAGTATATCAGTTTTGCAAAAAACACATCTAGATATGTCTTAAGTATTGCACATCTATGTCCTATGTCATTGATTTTATCGTGGAGATTCACGTGGATTTTTTTCCTTTCCCCCTTTTTGTTTGATTGAGTCACTTAGATATCAACCTGGTAATGGTTAACTGTTACTCGCATCCCCGTGGGTAATTACTCTATTAGGGGACGGGGATGCGTCAGTTTTAATGCCCACGGGGAAGCTGGCGGGTCAAACATCTTACCCGGCATACAAGATGGGGATGGGATAGCATTACCCATACCTGTTATCTGCCTTACCCATGAATTCCTTACATATGGGCCCTAAAATTGGTAGACCGTAGATAGTTCCCGACCATACCCACCCAAATTTCCACCAATCTTGCCCCTTTGCCCCGAAAAGCCCAAAGAAATAACTAACCTAGCCACAACATATTGTTTATTGTGTTGAAATGTTATTTTTTTTCTACTTAAATGCTACTAATGGTTGTTGTTGATTGCGTGTATGGGTTTCTCCATTGGGATGAGAAAACTGGACAGGGATGAGGATGGGGAACTTTTTATCCCCGCGGGTGGGTATCGGGACGGGAACGAGCATGGGGTGGTTATCCCGGGGACAGGGATGGGAATCCAATACCCGCCTGGGTAATCCCCATTGCAAGCCTGACTTACATGTACAATAACTAGCACACACCCATAGTATATACACCGATTCCGCTTGATTGACTCTTTCTACGAAAGTGCGAAGGGTGACACACAATTAGGGGGGGGGGGCAAAATCTGAACCAAAAGCCAAATGTGCTTAAGAACACATGTCCTAATCACACAAAGAAAGATCAATCAAACTGATTTAGGTAGCTAGCTTTGCACGTGTGTGTATATACATGCTCCCGTAAATTTGTATGTGCTCTAAAATCAACATATGACTCATAAAATGTACCAAAACGCTTAATATATATAGACAAAAAATATTTTCACTTTTGAGAGGGGGGGGGGGGGTCATGACCCCTTTAGCCTCCAAGAGGCTCCGCCAGTGCCTATGTGGGAGGCACAAGGACCCTCACTCACGTGTGTATCTGTTGCCGCCACGACGCCATTACGGTAGGCGGATCGGCGATCAGTGACAGTGGGCGAGGTGCGTATGGGGATTTAGTTTAACTAGAAGAACGTCCGTGCGTTGCAACGGGGCCACATTAACTTTAAGAGTTCAATATTATGACATTGGCGACCTTTTTTACCATCAAATCCTCACACACACACTCTCTCCCCCTCCCTCTTCCTCACTCTCTCTCCCTCTCTCTCTCTAACACACACACACACATAGCCTATTCTCCCCGCCAATAAGACTTACTCAATTGGCAATAATGTGTGGACTTGTGGTGAGCTTGACTGAACTAATGGATAGTGTGATATATTCCCCAATCATTTAACAATGAAATTTCAGAAATGGGAAGATTATGTAACACCTCAAGTCGTTAGCTACAGTGAGCTCCCCCTAATGATGCCATGTCATCAGGCTTGCTAAGCCAAACTGCCACTTGATAAAAATCAAAGCCCAATTCAAATTTAAAATAAAGTCAAATAAATTATTTTGTCAAACAGTAAGTCTAAAATGTTCACCATATTCTATAAATTCCACTGGTCTTTGACATGTTGAGCCCAACATTATTTGACCCTAAAATTAAATCTTGTCAAATTAATAAGAGGTCCAACAATAGTTAAAATAACCAATTAAATATAAACCTAATTTTATGTATTTCCTTTTGGCCCCAAACTTTTTGTGCCACCTAAAAATATTGTGCTCGAGTTGTGTGCATAGTTTCACAATTAACAAAATCCATTTAGTTGATATAAGAATAAATAGAAAACGGTGTTAAAAAGGAGATACGGATTAGAATACATTAAAAACCAAAAGGACGATGAAAAAGGGGATTCCCCCTACCCCGGGCCTTGCCACCGAACCGGCCCAGTGGTCCAGTCCCCGCACGCTCGTCTTCTCCTGTTCCCCGAGTCCGTCGCTACAGAGTTGGGCTCCCGCCCGACCACCTCATCGGCATCAAAGGGGAATGGATAAGGGTGACACCCTGCCTCCCCTGCCCCCATGGCCTCACTCCTCCTCGACGCCCCCTCCCAGATCCACTTCTCCTCCTCGCTCGCTCAATCCCGGTGATCTGGACGAAGTCAGATGCCACGGCCACCATGACCGACCCCGTCCACACGACCACTGCCCTCCCTGCTGGCTAGGAGCTTGTCGAGGAGCTCCGAATGCCTCCGCTACTTCGTCTGCGCCAACGAGATCAAGTACATCACCCCCAGATCGACGTCGTTGCCGTCTTCCTCAACCTTCGGCCACCGCGACATTGCCGTTCGATCCGCGCCGCCCCGAGCTCCCCTGTCTTCCCTAGGGTGCCATTGACACCGCCGTGATCTCCTCTTGCCTTTCCCCAGTTTCCCCTCTCGTTTGCTCTCGTTAGGTATTTTGCCATGGCCGAGAACCGCTGTCTGCCATGGCCATTGCAGGGGTAGCCACTGAGCTCCTCGGATTGACCCCGTGGCACATGCCCACTCCTATGCGCGCCCATGCCCGAGCCTTCGGCTCTTCTTCCACGCCCACGAGGCCACTCCCTCTCTGGCTCTCCATGCCCACGCACGTGCCACACCGCGTCCGTCCGCCGTTGCCATCACGCTCGCCACAGCCACCACACCACTGTGCCCCGCGACGCACACCCTGGCCGTGTGTCACACTCTCGCTGGCTGCGCTCGCCCCGTCTGCTGCCGCCTATCCCTTCGCTCGCCCCGCTGTCGCGCCCCTGCCTCGCGCCGCCTCCTGTCGCGGCCATCTTCTGCCGGCCGCCCACTCAGCCACGCCGGCCCCATCTCTGCCCTCCACTGTCGGCCACTCGCCTTGCCTGCTGCGTGCTTCTTTCTGCTGCTATGTGCTGCTCTACCACTGGTACGTTGTTGCGCCATGCCCTTGACACCGCCGTGGACAAACGTGGCAGAGGGATTGTCAATGGAGTACGAGGAGGAGGTGGCGGAGAAGGTGTGGAGAGGCAAGAAGTCTAGGTTGGCGTCAGCTGGCTGTGGTGGAGGTGATTATGCGAGAAGGAGCCGGAGCGGAAGGAGAGGTCACAATTGGAAAGAATCGCAAAAAAATCATAATCCGTAGATCTCATTCCAAAAAAATGCTAATATCGATGGAGGGGTGATTTTCTTCAATAGGTGGAAAACATAGGAAATATTGAATGTTATCAAGGAAAGATAAAAATTTAGGAAAGTTAGGATTTTGAACTGATTTCTATGCAAATGGGGTTTTATTGTTTGGTAACATGATATCAGTACTTGCCCGTTTGTGACGTATCTGATTAGGAAAGTTTGCAACTGTTAAGAAACTATTTATTGGGAGGAAAGTTTGTGATGTGTCTGTTATTTGTTTTCTAAAACAAGCTTCACTAATGCGAGAAATCGATTGATTTAGATAAGTTAGGAAAGTTAGATTCAAATCTATTATTTGTTTCTTAAAAATTTGTTATTTGTTTCCTAAGACAAAATGAACCAATAAAAGGAATTGATTGATATGAATAATTTAAGGAAGTTAGAGCTGTGATTTGTTATACGTTAGAAAAGTCCTGGTTGTAATAAAGAGTGGAGAAAAAAATAAACTGATGGACCAGGATGGAAGGGGGTGGTGGGAGGAGAGACGAAAAAAAACCAGCGAAAATAAATCGTAGAGACTATTCACCAACTGCTCCATTAAAAGTAGAGATCTTGATTGTGGTTCTCTTCCTGTCGGGCGAGCGGGAAACGAACGCAGTGGAGAGCGCTTCTATAATCGACGTGTGTGCCTCGAAAGTTATTTTATAGGAGTATATTGGATATAACGACTCTATAATCAATATAACCAAGCCTCTATTGCAGGCAAAGATAGGTTTCACTACTTGGATGAAAGCAACATCTGAATGTTTGGTTTGCGAGCACGTGTATTAATTTGGGATGGGGGGTGTACAGTTCCGCTGTGACTCTAAGTCTTCGGTGAAAATTTTCTTAACGTGATGTATACTTCACGTGTGGCTGTACTAAAGCGTCACAACTTTATGCGGTTGAAAAAACCGCGCATGTGTGTGCCTCTGAAGTGACTGACGATTTGCTGTTGTTTCACTGGACTGAACTAGTATCGAGCGACCAGTTCCATGCCGTACGATTAGTTTTTTTTTGAGTAACATGCCGTACGATTAGTGATTGCCCCCGATTGACCAAGGAAACGCGAGTGGGCTTGGTATATGGGTCGATGATCAGGCCGCACTGCGTATACTGGGCCAGAAGATGCTTAATTAGCCACAATTTGGCGATCGTGCGGGGTTCTGTAGAAAAAAAAAAGAGGGCGATCGTGCGGGGTATGCTGGATCCGGGGGGGGGGGGGGGGGGGGGGGGGGGGGGGGGTGCAGCAGTTGGTGCACCGCAAGCCTCGGCAGCGGCTCAACTGTTTTTTTTCTCTCTTTCTGAATTTCAATCTTCAATGTGCCTATTCTAATGGGAACTCTTTTTTAGTGCCCCAAAGAAAATTCTAGTTGTAACGAAAGCAATATCTAGTCGACCAAAACAAAATTTTACCAAAGAAAATTGATACAATGGACATAAGTTTCCGTTCGTATCAAGGCGATTGAATGTGAGATCCTTTATCAATTGACATTTTTCCGAAGCTCATTCGCAAGGAATTTCAAAATGCAAATTTCTAAATGAAGACATATTTTCAGTTATAGGGGAGGCGAATTTCTAATCACTGGAAACCTGCTCTACTTGGAAACAAAATGATTGACTTGATTCTTTTTGTTCGATCGAACCTAACTTCAGTTGCACCGAATGCTAAGTCTCTAATTCTAGAAATAGGTTTCACGCTAGAGATAAATTAGATCAAATTTTGCGGTTGAAACAACTTCTCGAAGCAAACTTTAGCAGCTTTGAAAATGGCTATTCACAAAATCAAGAAAAACAGTGGGAACATTTTAGCGGTATGGCAATTTGAGGTGTAGAGGTAGATCTAGCTGCGTGCAGTGAAGGGCTGACTCTCGCTCTCCATCGTACTGAGTTGCCGATTGTCATTGAGATGGATAGTCTGGAGGCGGTGTCGATGCTTAACTCGCCGTCCGTGGATCGTTCGAACCATCGTGTACTGGTGCAAGAGATTCTTGGTTTAATTGCAGATGACCCTCAAAAGATTTCTATTAGCTTAAAACATTGTTAGTCATGCTCTTGCCGCATATGATCGTTAGTACCCCTCGCACCGCCGGGTGGTTGGGATCTGGCTTGCACGACATTATAAACCTTTGTATGGCTGACGGCATCATTGAGTAATGAAATTCCTTTTTACCCCGCAAAAATTTTGAGACTCCGGAGTCCAAGCAGACGAAATTAATAGGGCTGCTTCGCATGCTCTGAGCTCAACGGAGAACACGAGTCAAACAAGAACGCCTCGTCTACAAGAAACAGCTAATCAATATTACGATATCTTTACTCAAAATATATATATATAATGATTTCTGGATAGCTTTGGGTTGAAGAAAAATAATTCACAGTGGAAACTGAAGTTTGAATGTAGAAATTATCCTCTTTGAAGAGCTAAACAATGTTAATTATCTGGACCAAAGCTAGCTTTGGCTTGAAGTAGTTGAAGTTTGGCAGTAGAAATTACCTGACATTTCCATCAGCTGACAAACTTAAATTATGAAACCAGTAACTTCTGAGCGAGTCGGATGAGATCACAGTGGTAATTGCTACTTACAATATATACTACCAGAGCCATCCATCACTTTGATCAACAAACTCCGACTGCACCAGCCATGTCCGCCGCGCCCACCGTGCCCCCGGCGGCCACGGCCGCCGGCGACGAGATCCTGTACGAGTCCATGCCACGCCTCCGCGTCTACAAGGGCCGCGTGGAGCGCTACCTGGTCGGCTCCGAGTTCGTCGCCGCCTCCACCGATGCCGCCACCGGGGTCGCCTCCCGCGACTCCGCCATCTCCCCCAACGTCTCCGCGCGCCTCTACCTCCCTCGCCTCCGCCTAGACGCCGACGCCATGGAAGCCAGGCTCCCCGTCCTCGTCTACTACCACGGCGGCGGGTTCTGCCTCTTCTCCGCCTTCGACTCCACCTACCACACCTACCTCAACGCCTTCGCCGCGCGCGCCAACGCCCTCGTCGTCTCCGTCGAGTACCGCCTCGCGCCCGAGCACCCCGTCCCCGCCGCGTACGCGGACTCGTGGGACGCGCTCTCCTGGGTTCTTTCCCAGGCCGCCGCCAGCGCCGGCGCCGAGCCGGATCCGTGGCTCGCTCGCCACGCCGACCTCTCTCGCCTCTACCTCAGCGGCGACAGCGCCGGGGCCAACATCGCGCACCACATGGCCATGCGGGCGGGCGCCAGCGTCCGGGGCCTCGTCCTGGTGCACCCTTACTTCCTGGGGAGCGACGAGGTGGGCTCCGACGGCCTGGACCCGGCGGCGCGGGAGCGGCTCGGGAGGCTGTGGCGCGTCGCGTGCCCTGCCGCCGCGGGGGAGGACGACCCGCTCATCAACCCGCTCGCGGACGGCGCCCCGGGGCTCGAGTCCCTGGCGTGCGGGCGCGTCCTTGTGTGCGTCGCCGAGGCCGACGTGCTCCGCGACCGCGCCCGCGCCTACTACGACCGGCTCGGGGCCAGCGGGTGGCGTGGCCAAGCGGAGATGTGGCAGGCGCCGGAGAAGGGGCACAGGTTCCACCTGCTGGAGCCGGGCTGCGACGAGGCCGCCGCGCAGGACTCGGCCATCAGCGGCTTCCTCAACCGCTGACTCGCCGGCCACGAGCTCGACATCGCCGGAAGAGGAAGAAGAGTCAACTGTGTAGCTTCATCCCCGCAAAATAAAAATAAAAAACTGTAACTTCACCGTATAGTCTGGAAATAACTGTAGCTTCGTCACCGAGGAATACTGCTTCGTCTACACTAGCACCACGCTTTGTCGCGTTTTTCTTTTACAAGGCAAAAACTTTATTTCTCAAATAATAGCAAGATTGTTTACAATAAGATGAGAAATAAAGTCTGGGAGCATCTTCCAACATTTGAATGCTTTTCCCGCATAAAAAAGACATTTAAATACTTTTTGGGGCTAATCAAAAGGTGATTTATCAAGTTTTTTTTGTCGGAGGACCAAACCCGTGGCCGGTCAACTCCGCCTGGATGAGGAGTGGCAATCAATCAAAGAGATCCCTAAGGAGACCCCAAGCTCAGCGAACCATGGAAGTTTGGGCGAAACCTGACGACGGCTGGGTGAAGGTGAACACGGACGGAGCGATTGCAAAGTAGGATGGATCGGGAGGAGGTGGAGCGGTCCTCACGGACCATCATGGCGCGTTCGTGGCAGGAACGTGCCATTTTTTCCCAAATTGCTGCAGATCCAGAACTTGCGGAGCTATTGGCGTGTCGGCAAGGGGTTCTACTGGCTCAAGAACATGAAGCTCAGAAGGTGGTGGTCGAGATGGACTCACTGTCTGCGGTAGGGAAGGTCAATAACATGCAGAAAGACCTATCGGCAAGCGGGCAGATTGTCCAAGAAATCAAGGAACTGCTAACTCAATTTCAAGAATGCAAAGTCGGATGGGTTCGGTGTTCCGCAAACAAAGTCGTGCATAGACTTGCTAGGGAAGGTTGATGTAGATCGTTATGTCATGTATGGTGTCACATGGCGCCGGATTTTGTAAGCTCGGACTTAGCCTCTGATGGAGGTTTGGAGCACTAAATAAATCAGCAACGTTCCCCTCAAAAAAAAAAGAGTGCAGGTGGAGCTGCGCCAATTTTTATTTTTAGTTTTATTTTTACTTTTACAAAAACCTTGCCTCGCAATTGCATTAAGGAAAGCGTTGGTTCAGATAGTAAGGAAAACTACATACGAAAACCATACATCTCTAAAACTGAGAAAAATCATTCAAACACGAAATACACACACACACAAAATAGAGCTTGAGGATAGCGTTTCGCAAATCAAGGAACATCTCAGTTAGAGCGCTTGCAACTCATGTAACCAAAAGGACCACCGTACTCACAAGAGATCTTACCTACGCTAAGACTCAATGACCGCCCTGCATCCAATCAACATGGACTAATATTTTGCAGTGTCGACCTTCGACTTATCGACGATGTCCACCAAAGCGTGAATTGCCCCGATTGCTTGCGATGAAACAACTTTCTGTACAAATTCAAGTCGGCCTTCATCTTGTGCTTATCCCCTTCCTCTGTGTTAACCTCCCGCAACTCCCAAAAAGCCTCCATCAAGTCATGTTCCATGCACTCGGTTGTCGAATATTGCCCACCTTGTTTTTTATGCCTGTTACATCGCTATGTGTGAGACACACCATCTTCCTCCACCCGCAAGGGCTTTGGGGGTCCCAAGTAGACCACACAAGTAACCCTATTGATAAACTCCTCCTTGAGATTGATGATGCAAGGTATGTCAACCTTCGTCGCATCAACAGACCCAGCCACTATTTGTGCTCGCGTCACATGGGCCTTTGATCACCCATTGTAGCATGGACCATGTTGTGGTGACCTCCATCTTGTATGATATGGGCTTTGGTCATCCATTGTGTGACATAGGCCTATGAACATCCATATTGCAACATGGACTATATTGCGGTTACCTATTGCAACATGGACCATGTTGTGGTCAGATGTTGCAATCTGGAGGCAGGATGTGGTTGCACGCTCCATGTGCGAATCCATGGGAAGGAGTCGTCGAGGGAGAAGCTGATGAACACATGGAGAAATGCAGGTTGCGGTGACTGGTCACACGTTGTCGGTGACCGCGGCTGTGGATGGGGCTGGGCCGCACCTGTGGTTGGGCCGGCAGATCTGGGTTGTGACGGGGTTGCGATGGATGACGCGCGGTGGTCGGAGAGCGTCCCGGCATGACGCGGGATAGGGCAGTGAGCGGGGGTGTGGGTAGAGGGTGCCGCCCGCTGGGAAGAATACTTTGTGGCTGCGGCCGTCGCATGAGGAGATAAGTAGAAGAAATGGAGGTAGTTGGGTCCACAGGGACGCGTGGCAGACGGAGGAAGCGGTCGACGCAAAATCAAGGACCCGTCCATTGATTTGAAGCTTTTCCATAATATTATGTGCATCCGTAGTGTCATTTGGGTATTGCGTTGTTGCAGAGGCTGGATGTAATTGATATATCGGTAATATTAATATATCTCCTCTGTCAAAAAAATAACATTATGTATTTATTCAGAAAGTTCAGCTAATTCTCTCGAAGGAAAATCACCGTGGGATGCTAGTGCGCAGAGGTATCGATCCGGGGTTGAATTACCTACGTACATAGTATGAATTAGTAGTACTACGATTCAGATAACGATGGCACGAAGAGACGATTAACTAGCTAGCTACATGATGGAGCAGGGGTCCTGCTGCTGCTGGTAGTGGTAGGGCACGACGGCGCACTGCTCGTACGCGGGCCACGACGGCGGCGGCGCCGGGACGTGGTGCACGTACAGCGTCACTGGCGGCTCAGGCGCCCTCCTCTCCGCCGCCACATATGTCTGCTGCGGCTTCTGCTGCTGCTCGGGCTTCTTCTTCTCCTCCGGCTTGGCGCCGGACGCGGTGGACGCGGAGGGCGGCGGGCCGATGGTGAGGACGTCGGCGCGCTTCCCGGCCTTCCTCCTGGTGGCCTCCACCACGTCCACCGGGTCCACGCCGCCGGTCACCGTCATCGTGCCCTTCTCCGAGTCGATCTCGATCTTGTCCACACCTGAGCACAGCACGTAAGAGCAACAGTTAGCCAAGCAAGAAATGCATGGTCTCGTTGCCAGTTTGGTGTTTGGCCATGCGATCTGATCCAAACGTACGTACCTTGGAGGCTGGAGACGGCGAGCATGACCTTGCGCTTGCACTTGGCGCAGGAGGTGTCCACCCTCAGCACCGTCCTCTTCGACATGAACGCTCTCGTGTGGTCGATAGAACCGATCCGGGCCTCCACCACGACAACGACAACGCCGGCCGGTGGCTTGCTGATGTTGGGTCTCGGGCTATATACAGACAGGCAGCGGTGGTGTCCCGTTTGGGTTTCAGGTGGTTAGGGACCCCGATGCGGTCGCTCAACCTCCCCGAACGGGAAGTCCACTGGCTACGGAGTCTAGATATTCTAGATCGAGATTCACCTTTAGTTTCACCAGGTTTTCAGGGGAAGCGTCACACGAGCCGGGATCAGGCGAACCGATTTTATGTCGCACACACAGCGTACTCAACTGTTGTTTTGTCGTGGCAAACATCCTTTCCCTTGTGTGTTTGGTCGCTGGGTGTTGGAACCACTCTAACCTGTGCATATGACTTCATGCGTGCGGCCGGGGTTGTTCGCACAGTAGTCTTGGTGCTCAACTCCTGGTGCATTATTATTATTTAAACCGGACATTACCTCTTTCCGTTAACTGAATAACGGGAATACAAAGTTGCCGACCATAGACAAAGTGAAAGTCCTGGTGCATTCTAGACTTTCACAGACGGCACAACAGAAAACAATCACAAATTCAAGAGGTGCGGTGAAGCGGCAACCGCAAATTCAGAAGATATACTGCAGATGCCCATCACACCGTCAGAGCACGCACGGGACACCGTAGCCTGCAACGGAAACTTTCCTTCTCGTTTGTACCGCAAACATTACAGCATGTGGTTGCACCGCTGTAAGACAAGTCTGCTGATACATCTTGGTGTCTGTGTATCTAATTCCTGCCGTATTTTCTGCCGCCACGAGCCACCCGGTAGGTATACATCCCTGCACTAGTCATAAGGCTACAATAACAGCGGCAACAAACAGCACCGCTCTGCTGCATCTTTTTTCCCGACCAAAGGGGAGAGCTCCTTGACATTGGGGCAGCACTTAGAAGGTTACAACAACAGCCGCAAGAAGAAACAACAGGGACCAATCTCAGGTTGCCGTTTCTGGTCCAGAGGCTTGAAGGAGCTTCTCAATGTTGTGGCTCAACCTTTGCGTCATCCCTGATGCCTCCTCCCTTTGGAGCATCGCAAGGAACTTGCCCGACCTCCCAGCTTTTAGTCTCCGAATACAATTCATCATATTAGTCCCCGAATTTAAAATACCGAACAAAGTTAGAACATTATAAGTCTCGAGACCGTGAGTAGCGAGTTTGTCTTCACATTACAAGTCGATATCGATCATCTAAACTACCATCACATAGAAGAGAGCTGCAGTCATCACGATGAGCATCATCGCGATGAAACTGGTCTTCATCGGGTTCCTCCAACGCTCCCTCCTCTCTCTCGCTAGATAGCGCGCGTATCGAACTTCCGCCTCCGCCCTAGTGGTGTACCCTTTATAACTGTTACCGCTGAAACGATGAACCTGTCTCTGACACTCCACCCAGTCGTCGTAGACTCCGGGAACCTTACCCTTGTACACGACATACGGCGGCATCTCTATGCACTAGCCAAACAAAACGTTAGTAGCAATTCAAAGACAATACATAAGCAATATATAAGTATGCAACAAAAGGATCGGAAGAGAAAAGCAACACATTAATAGTACGATTCATGGTCCTACTAATAAATAGCATCGATTACATATAAGTTGAACGACTGTCCAAACCAAAGAGACATACAAGTTCATTAAAATTTAATATTACAACATGAGCCAATCGACATTTTAGAACTACATAGCATCACTACTTTCGACTCCACTCAGGGACCGGAGCGTGGATGAAGCTGCCGTCTTTCGTGATGGTCATGAAATCGCGGGCGTTATCAGCCTGCATTTGTAGTGTTGTTTCTATCTCACTGTTGGATGGTTGATATCTGAGGTAGAACTGCCCCGAGGTACGAAGGACATCTTGATGGATGATTTCCGCAAACTCCTACTGGATGCGATAGAATTCTTGTCTGATGTCCGCGTCCTGGATTGCCGACAAGCGTGTGGCCCAATCTTTGAGATTATTTGGTAGCAGAAGGTGATTATGGTCCCATACGATCGCCTGCATGTGATGGAGGGCATAGTAGGCATCCTTCTGACTGCCAGGCGGTTGCTTGACGCAGGGGAACATCGTATTGTGGGTGAACACGTGCTTGCCGTACCTACAAATTGTCCTGCTGAAGGTGCCTCCAGATCTGGCGTAGCCGGGGAGAACATCATCAAGAACTTTCTTGATATTTGTGTAGTCTTTCTTCGACTGACGGCCCGAGTCAAAATACGTGGCCATGGAATATTTCGGGCTTAAGAGGATGAGTGTGCAATGTGTGTCACTGCACAAAACACGGAATGTTAGAAAAAAAAGAACAATCGAAATCTAAGAAATCATATGTTACGGGGCGGTGAGGGGATGACTTACTCGGGAAAGTAAGGCACAAGGAAGTTATCCTTATCTGGGTTTGCCAGAATGACGCCTTCGAGGTGTGAACTCGCGACTTGCCGGTCTCTAGCGCTGCCCAAGATCTTGGCACGCATGTAGAAGGGGTCGACTATCACGATGTCCAGGGTCTTATCTCTAATGATCCACATCTCCATACTCAGCGAAAATAGCCGAACGAAGGTGTAGTACAGCGGATGAAGGTTAAACATAGCGAAGATGTCATCAAACCACAGGACGATCGTACCCCCGATGGCTCTATCCACAAAGCCCTTGCCCTCTGGCACCTTGGCCACAAAAACCGGGTATGCCACATCATTCTCGGAGAGACGCCGCTTCTCCAAAGAAAGAACACTGTCATGCAGACTCCGCATAGCACCGTTTGCAGCATTGAGAAGATTAGTCGGTAGCATCAGCCTACCCGCCACATGCACCCTCCTCGAGATATCCTTAGGTGAAGGTGGCCCGTCCTTAGCACAGATCGTACTCGGTGCCGGCTGGCTCGCACCGCCCTTGTTATTCTTTTGTTTCCGTCCCTTCTTCTTCTGCTGTAATGGGATCGAGTTCTGCTCAGAGACCGCCTTCTTGAGTCTGTTGGGGCTGATAATATTTCGCACCTCGGCTATCTGAGGCTCGGTGAAGGCGGCAGCTGGAGGCGTCTCCTGAGAACTGAATGCCAGACGATGCCTGTTGCAATTGGGTTTCTCCGCAGTACCAACTAGATCGCGGTCGTCTTTTGCAGGGTTGGGTTCTTGAGAAGGAGGCCCTAAGAATTCGACATCGTACCCATGTTCGGCAAAGTACTTATCGACGTTGGTAAATGTACCATCGTCGTCGTTGTTGTCGTCCGGATCCTGTGCCATATGCATGTCTGGATCATGTGCCATATGCATGTCCGACATGTCCGGTAGCGTTGCGGCGGTCTTGCCATGGCTTGGCGCCGGCACGACTGGTGGTGTTGTCTGTGGGGTGGTGTCCCCCGCCCCCAAACGAATCTGGCTCTTCGGCTAAAGTAGGGGCCAGCTTACGCAAGCGTTGAGGGTCATCACATCATCTTCGTCGGCCCAGTGGGTCGAAACGGAGGTAGCAAGTCATTGCAGCCTGGCAGCACCCGAACCAGTTCAACCGTATACACGGTGGGTGGCATCGGATTACCGTGGAACACGAGGTTGCCCGGTTGAACATTCTGCCCTTGGAGACATCGATCAACTCGCCGCCCACGAAGTGCAGGAGAGTGCATGGAACGTCAGCGCCGGCGCCCTGCGAAAACATGTAGGGCGTCAGGGATGCCCAGTCAAAGGCAAGGAGATGAAGTCATCGACCAAGAGGCTTAGTTACCGTGATGGTGTCGAGGTTGGCTAATGTCGAGGCACCGCCAACGGCGGGCATGCAAGTGACGGAGGGGCCGCTTGCTGCCGAGGTGCCAGCCGGCGTATTCTTTGCACACCCGGGTGCATTAAGCTCCAATGCCCGCGCCGGCGCCGGAGACACCAATACCGCCTCCTCCGGAGACACCAATGGCGCCGCCTGCGCATTGTGCGAGTTGCTGGCCGTGAAGCTGGGAACCGGGGGCGGCCCCTGTTGGCCGCCCACAATCCACGCCTGCAGCCCCTCAATCAAGGTAGGCACAATGGCGGTGAGCGTCGTTCCCAGTTGGTGTTGCACTTGCTCTTGGACCATCTCCGGAATCCACGCCACTTGTGCCTTGAGTTCTTGAACCTCGCGCGACTGGCTTTCCGAGCTGGTCTTTCTCTCCTTTTAGTATGACGACCATTTCGTGGACAAGCCTTTGCCGGCCACACGACCAGCTGACGATGGCTTACTGAACTTATCCTTGTTTTTCATTACGTTCAACGCCCTATTTAAAGTGTTGTCCCAAGGGGAGCTCTGAGACGACCCCGCGCTACTGCTTTCAGTGTCCTGCGGATGGAATGTGAACCATTTAGAAATTTGGCTTCATTAATTAGAATGCAACCATATGGAGCTAATTACGCGGGGGTGTATTCCTTACCAGAACACGCTCAAGCGCCTTGGTCTTCGCATCCGTGGTAAGCTCCTTTGTTACCGGGTCCACCTTGTACCGGGCCCTGACATAGTTCCTGGTGTGCTTGTCACGGTATTCCTCGAAGCGGGGCGGTAGGCCTTGCTCGGCATGCTCGGCGTCCTCCTTGTCCCATATAGGTTCCGCCACTCTGTAACCGCCGGGACCGAGTTGGTGGACCCCTAAGTTCAAGTCCCGCATATCTTTCCCCAACTGACTTGATTCCACGGTTGCGATGCTCTCGCACTTGATCTTGAACTCCTTGTAGTCATCTTCGCTGATCGAAGGATTTTTGCTACGTCTTGAGCTTGTGTTGGTTTTCCTTGAAGAGGAAAGGGTGATGCAGCAATAGTAGCGTAAGTATTTCCCTCAGTTTTTGAGAACCAAGGTATCAATCCAGTAGGAGGCTCCTCAAAAGTCCCACGCACCTACACAAACACACAAAGAACTCGCAACCAACGCAATAAAGGGGTTGTCAATCCCTTTACAGCCATGATATGTCCATTTTGCATCATGCTTTTATATCAATATTTATTGCATTATGGGCTGTTATTTCACATTATGTCACAATACTTATGGTCATTCTCTCTTATTTTACAAGGTTTACATGAAGAGGGATAATGTCGGCAGCCGGAATTCTGGGCTGGAAAAGGAGCAAATATTGGAGACCTATTCTGCGGAACTCCAAAAGTCCTGAAACTCCACGGAATATCTTAAAATAAATAAAAAAAATCGTCGCCAAAGATGAAGGCCAGGGGGCCCACACCCTGCTCACGAGGGTGCCCTCCCTGGGGCGCGCCTCTACCATGTGGGCCCCCAAGTGGCTCTCCGACGCCCATCTTCTCCTATATGAAGTCTTTCAATGAGAAAAAAATAGAAGGCAACCTTTCGGGATGGGACTCCACCGCCACGAGGCGGAACCTTGGCGGAACCAATCTAGGGCTCTGGCAGAGCTGTTCTGCCGGAGACACTTCCCTCCGGGAGGGGGAAATCATCACCATCGTCATCACCAACGCTCCTCTCATCAGGAGAGGGCAATCTCCATCAACATCTTCACCAGCACCATTTCATCTCCAAACCCTAGTTCATCTCTTGTATCCAATTCTTGTCTCCAAGTCCGGGATTGGTGCTAGTAGGTTGCTAGTAGTGTTGATTACTCCTTGTAGTTCATGCTAGTTGGTTTATTTGGTGGAAGATCATATCTTCAGATCCTTTATGCATATTATTACCCCTCTGATTATGAACATGAATATGCTTTGTGAGTAATTAGGTTTGTTCCTGAGGACAAGGGAGAAGTCTTGCTATTAGTAGTCATGTGAATTTGGTATTCGTTCGATATTTTGATAAGATGTATGTTGTCTAGCCTCTAGTGGTGTTATGTGAACGTCAACTACATAACACTTCACCATTATTTGGGCCTAGAGGAAGGCATTGGGAAGTAATAAGTAGATGATGGGTTGCTAGAGTGACAAAAGCTTAAACCCTAGTTTATGCGTTGCTTCGTAAGGGGCTGATTTGGATCCATATGTCTCATGCTATGGTTAGGTTTACCTTAATACTTTTGTTGTAGTTGCGGATGCTTGCAATAGAGGTTAATCATAAGTGGGATGCTTGTTCAAGTAAGAACAGCACCCAAGCACCGGTCCACCCACATATCAAATTATCAAAGTACCGAACGCGAATCATATGAGCATGATGAAAACTAGCTTGACGATATTCCCATGTGTCCTCGGGAGCGCTTTTCCTATTATAAGATTTTGTCCAGGCTTGTCCTTTGCTACAAAAAGGATTGGGCCACCTTGCTGCACTTTATTTACTTTTGTTACTTGTTGCTCGTTACAATTTATCTTATCACAAAACTATCTGTTACCACTTATTTCAGTACTTGCAGAGAATACCTTGCTGAAAACCGCTTATTATTTCCTTTTGCTCCTCGTTGGGTTCGACACTCTTACTTATCGAAAGGACTACGATAGATCCCCTATACTTGTGGGTCATCAAGACTCTTTTCTGGCGCCATTGCCGGGGAGTGTAGCGCCTTTGGTAGGTGGAATTTGGTAAGGAAAAATTTATATAGTGTGCTGAAATTTTCTGTCACTTGTTACTATGGAAAGTAATTCTTTGAGGGGCTTGTTCGGGGTATCTTCACCCCATCCAGTAGAGCAAAGAGTTGCTCCTCAACCTACTAAACCTATTGAAAATGAAACTTCTTTTGAAATCCCTTCGGGTATGATGGAAAAACTGCTAGCTAACACTTTTATTGGAGATGGAACAAAGCATCCTGATGAACATCTACTCTATGTGGATGAAGTTTGTGGACTATTTAAGCTTGCAGGTATACCCGATGATGTTGTTAAGAAGAAGGCCTTCCCTTTATCTTTGAAGGGAGACGCATTGACATGGTACAGGCTATGTGATGATATGAGATCATGGAACTATAAAAGATTGAAATTGGAATTTCATCAAAAGTATTACCCTATGCATCTTGTTCATCGTGATCGCAATTATATATATAATTTTTGGCCTCACGAAGGAGAAAGCATCGCTCAAGCTTGGGGGAGGCTTAAATCAATGTTATATTCATGCCCCAATCATGAGCTCCCAAGAGAAGTAATTATGAAAAGTTTTTATGCTCGGCTTTCTGATAACAATCGCACCATGCTCGATACTTCTTGTGCTGGCTCTTTTATGACGAAGACTATTGAATTTAAATGGAATTTATTGGATAGAATTAAACGCAACTCTGAAGATTGGGACCTCGACGAAGGTAAGGAGTCAGGTATGACACCTAAGTTTGATTGTGTTAAATATTTTATGGATACCGATATTTTCTGTAAGTTTAGCACTAAATATGGACTTGACTCTGAGATAGTAGATTCTTTCTGTGAATCTTTTGCTACCTATGTTGATCTTCCCAAGGAGAAGTGGTTTAAATATCATCCTCCCATAGAAGTAAAAGTAGCTTCACCTATTAAAGTTGAAGAAAAGACTGTCACTTATAATGATCCTATTGTTCCCACTTCTTATGTTGAGAAACCACCTTTCCCTGATAGAATGAAGGATCATGCTAAAGCTTCAACTGTTGTTCGTAAAAGCAATATTAGAACTTATACACCTCCTGAGCAAGTTAAATTAGAACCTAATATTGCTATTGTTAAAGATCTTTTGTCTGATAATATTGATGGGCATGTTATTCAATCCTGTGGTGAAACTGCTAGAATTGCTAAACCTTGTGCTAGAGATAAACATAGACCTGTGGTAGGCGTGCCTGTTATTTCTGCTAAAATAGGAGATCATTGTTATCATGGCTTATGTGATATGGGTGCTAGTGCTAGCGTTATACCTATTACCTTGTATGAAGAAATTAAGCATGAAACTGCACCCGCTGAGATAGAAGATATTGATGTTACAATTAAACTTGCCAATAGAGATACTATATCCACAATGGGAATTGTTAGAGATGTTGAAGTCTTGTGTGGAAAAACCAAATATCCCGCTGATTTTCTTGTTCTTGGTTCTCCACAAGATAGCTTTTGTCCCATTATATTTGGTAGACCCTTCTTGAATACTGTTAATGCTAAGATAGACTGCAAAAAGAATGTTGTTACTATTGGCTTGGATGATATGGTTCATGATTTTAATTTCTCTAAATTTAGTAAACAGCATCCTGAGGAAGAATTGCCTAGTAAAGATGAAATTATTGGTCTTGCTTCTATTGCCGTACCTCCTAGTGATCCTTTAGAACACTATTTGCTAGACCATGAAAATGATATGTTCATGAATGAAAGAAGGGAAATAGATGAAGTATTCTTTAAACAAGAACCTATTCTGCAACACAATTTGCCTGTTTAAGTCCTAGGGGATCCTCCTCCACCCAAGGGTGATCCCGTGTTTGAGCTTAAACTGTTGCCTGATAATCTTAAATATGCTTATCTTGATGAAAAGAAAATATATCCTATCATTATTAGTGCTAACCTTTCAGAGCATGAAGAAGAAAGATTATTGAAAACTCTGAAGAAGCACCGTGCCGCTATTGGATATACTCTTGATGATCTTAAGGGCATCAGTCCCACTCTATGTCAACATAAAATAAATTTGGAAGCGGATGCCAAACTAGTTCGTGATTCTCAACGACGTTTGAATCCTAAAAATGAAAGAAGTGGTAAGAAAAGAAATACTCAAGCTTCTGGAAGCAGGTATAATTTATCCCGTTGCTAATAGTTAGTGGGCAAGTCCTGTCCATTGTGTCCCTAAGAAGGGAGGTATTACTGTTGTCCCTAATGATAAAGATGAATTGATTCCGCAAAGAATTATCACAGGTTATAGGATGGTAATTGATTTCCGCAAATTAAATAAGGCTACTAAGAAAGATCATTACCCCTTACCTTTTATTGATCAAATGCTAGAAAAATTATGCAAACATACACATTATTGCTTTCTAGATGGTTATTCTGGTTTTGCTCAAATACCTGTGTCGGCTAGAGATCAATCAAAGACTACTTTTACATGCCCTTTTGGTATTTTTGCTTATAGACGTATGCATTTCGGTTTATGTAATGCACCTGCTAGCTTTCAAAGATGCATGATGGCTATATTCTCTGATTTTTATGAAAAAAATTGTGAGGTTCTCATGGACGATTTTTCCGTCTATGGTTCCTCTTTTAATGATTGCTTGAGCAATCTTGATCGAGTTTTGCAGAGATGTGAAGAAACTAATCTTGTCTTGAATTGGGAAAAGTGCCACTTTATGGTTAATGAAGATATTGTCTTGGGGCACAAAGTTTCTGAAAGAGGTATTGAAGTTGATAAAGCCAAGGTTGATGCTATTGAAAAGATGCCATGTCCCAAGGACATCAAAGGTATAAGAAGTTTCCTTGGTCACGCCGGATTTTATAGGAGGTTCATTAAGGACTTCTCAAAAATTTCTCGGCCTCTGACTAATTTACTACAAAAAGATGTACCATTTGTCTTTGATGATGATTGTGTAGAAGCATTTGAAATACTTAAGAAAGCATTAGTCTCTGCACCTGTTGTTCAGCCACCTGATTGGAATTTACCCTTTGAAATTATGTGTGATGCTAGTGATTATGCCGTAGGTGCTGTTCTAGGGCAAAGAGTTGATAAGAAATTAAACGTTGTCCATTATGCTAGTAAGACTCTAGACAATGCTCAAAGAAATTATGCTACGATCGAAAAGAAACTTTTAGCAGTTGTATTTGCTTGTGATAAATTCAGACCCTATATTGTTGATTCTAAAGTAACTATTCACACTGATCATGCTGCTATTAAATATCTTATGGAAAAGAAAGATGCAAAACCTAGACTTATTAGATGGGTTCTCTTGCTGCAAGAATTTAATTTGCATATTGTTGATAGAAAAGGAGCTGAGAACCCCGTTACAGACAGCTTATCTAGGTTAGAGAATGTTCTTGATGACCCACTACCTATTGATGATAGCTTTCCTGATGAACAATTAAATGTCATAAGCACTTCTCGTAGAACTCCATGGTATGCTGATTATGCTAATTATATTGTCGCTAAATTTATACCACCTAGCTTCACATACCAACAAAAGAAAAAGTTTTTCTATGATTTGCGACATTACTTTTGAGATGACCCACATCTTTATAAAGAAGGAGTAGATGGTGTTATTAGACGTTGTGTACCTGAGCATGAACAGGAACAGATCCTACACAAGTGTCACTCCGAAGCTTATGGAGGACACCACACTGGAGATAGAACTGCACATAAGGTATTGCAATCTGGTTTTTATTGGCCCACTCTCTTCAAGGATGCCCGTAAGTTTGTTTTGTCTTGCGATGAATGTCAAAGAATTGGTAATATTAGTAGACGCCAAGAAATGCCTATGAATTATTCACTTGTTATTGAACCATTTGATGTTTGGGGCTTTGATTATATGGGACCTTTACCTGCCTCTAATGGATATACACATATTTTAGTTGCTGTTGATTACGTTACTAAGTGGGTAGAAGCTATTCCAACTAGTAGTGCTGATCATAACACCTCTATTAAAATGCTTAAGGAAGTTATTTTTCCGAGGTTTGGAGTCCCTAGATATTTAATGACTGATGGTGGTTCACACTTTATTCATGGTGCTTTCCGTAAAATGCTTGCTAAATATGACGTTAATCGCAGAATTGCATCTCCATATCACCCGCAGTCTAGTGGTCAAGTAGAATTGAGCAATAGAGAGCTCAGATTAATTTTGCAAAAGACTATTAATAGGTCTAGAAAGAATTGGTCCAAGAAATTGGATGACGCATTATGGGCCTATAGAACTTCATATAAGAATCCTATGGGTATGTCTCCGTATAAAATGGTTTATGGAAAAGCATGTCACTTACCTCTCGAACTAGAACATAAGGAATATTGGGCTATTAAAGAGCTCAACTATGATTTCAAACTTGCCGGTGAGAAGAGGTTATTTGATATTAGCTCACTTGATGAATGGAGAACTCAAGCTTATGAAAATTCCAAGTTGTTTAAAGAAAAAGTTAAAAGTTGGCATGACAAAAGGATACAAAAGCGTGAGTTTAATGTAGGTGATTATGTGTTGCTATACAACTCTCGTTTAAGATTTTTTGCAGGAAAACTTCTCTCTAAATGGGAAGGTCCCTACGTTATCGAGGAGGTCTATCGTTCCGGTGCCATAAAAATCAACAACTTTGAAGGCACGATGTAACGCCCCGGATCCGATGCGCCAGGTGTCTGCCAGTTATTCGCCATCGTTGCCATGTCATTTGCTTGCGTGTTGCACTTTGACATGTCATCTTCTGCATTTCATATCATGTCATCATGTGCATCGCATTGGCATACGTGTTCGTCTCATGCATCCGAGCATTTTCCCCGTTGTCCGTTTTGCAATCCGACACTCCTATGTCCTCCGGCGTCCCCCTTTTGTCTCTCGTTGTAAGCGGGTATTAAACTTCCTCGGAATGGCCCGAGGTTTGCCAAGCGGCCTTGGTATAGCACCGGTAGACCGCCTGTCAAGTTTCGTGCCATTTGGAGGTCGTTTGGTACTCCAACGGTTAACTGGGTAACCGTAAAGCCCTCTTTGAGTTGCAGACCAACACCCCTCCAAAATGGCCCAAAACCCATCCAACTCCCCTCCATGCTCTCGGTCGTTCGATCACGATCGCGTGGCCGAAAACCGCTCCTCATTTGGACTCTCCTAGCTCCATCTATCTATAAATAAGCCCCTCCCCCCGAAATTCGCGGATGTTTCCTACCCAAACCCTAGATCCACCTCATCTGCGCCGCCGGACATGTCCGGACGTCGGCCGGACATGTCTGCGCTGCCGCCCCCGCCGAATCGCAGTGCACCACGTGGCCCCACCGCCGTCCCTCCGCGCGGCGGCCCACGCGCCGCCGCCGCCGCCCGAGCGCGCCCCTCCAGCCGCCCACCGCCTCGCTGCCCGTCGCCCCGACGCCGCCTCCTCGTCTCCGTCGGCGACCCTCGCCACCGGCCGCTGCCAGCCTCGGCGTGGCCCCCGCCGGCGCCGTCTTCGCCGCGCCGCCCTGGGCTCGCCTCCCGTCCTCGCCGCCTCGGCCTTCCTCGGCCAGCTCCTCTGCCCAGCAGCCGGCCGCCCGAGCTGCTCGCCGCCGGCTGCCGCGCCCCCGCGTCGTCTCCGGCCAGATCCGGACCCCGCGGTCCTGGATCCGGCGCCCCCCTCGCCGGCCCCCGCTCCGACGACCTCCCATCCTCGTCTCCGGCCGTCTCCCCCGTCTCCAGTGTGTTCTCTGGCGAGATCCGGCTCTGCCTCGGAATCCGTGCACGAAGGTTGACTTCCCCCCTCTGAAATTTTCCCAAGTCCCCGAATATGTGTAATTTTCATGCCATGTTCATCATGCTGTATCTCTGCATCCGTAGCTCCATTTCGTGCGTGTAATATGTCAAGTTGTTCGTCTCAACGAGTACTGCATTTCATTCCATTGCATCATGTTCATTTCAGGTCATCTTGATGCCCGAAATGCTGTTGGAAGAGTGCTATGTGATGTTAATCTGCTGAAACTGTTATAACATGCTCATTTGTCATTTTTGCCATGATTGATGTGTGCATCCTATGAGGTTGATGTCTACATGTGTTTTTATCTATGCCATGCCATCTTTCCAGAGGTGCTTACCATGTATTTTTGTGATCAATGTGGTGACTAGCACAAGCATGCAAACTAGGCTTCATGATATTGCTGTTTTCAGTCCCTGTTCTGCTGTTATTTTGATGCCATGTAAACTTGTTGCTACAGAGAGATCCATGCATATTTTGAGATACTTCAGTAAGGATGTTTTGAACATATGGTTATTGTCTATCCATTCATGCCCCTGGTTGCAATTATGGAGTAGTCTAGCATGTCATTTTCGTGCTCTACTTTTGCTTCAAAATGTTTCCTGGCAGATTGTTTACATGTTATTCAATTTTGCCAAGGTTGTTATAGTTGATCCTTGCATGCTATGAACTTGTTCTTGCCTTGGTTTGTTTAGTAGGGTACTTGCTGTTGCTGTTTTGCTAGGCTGAATCTGTTGTTTCGCGATGCTAGGTAAACCTGCTGCTACAAGTCATTCTATGCATAATCTGGAGATGTTCACTAAGAGTGTTTTGTTCTACATGTTATGCTCTAACAACCAATGCCCCTGGTTGCATTTATAGCTTGTTGTAGCTTATTGTTTTCATGTTCCAAAGTTGCTAAATGATGTTGCTGTCAGCCTGTTAACATTAAGTTCAGTTGCTTCCATGCTTATTGTTAGTGATCCATGTACCCTATGAACTTTCTCTTGCCATGCTTAGCTACTCAAACATGCCTTATTACTGTTGGTTGCCTTGCCATGCCATGTATTGCTCTGTGGTGAGTGTAACAAGCTCACCAACATGCCTACTTATTGTTGTTCCTGCCATGTATGAATTTGTCATATAATTTGCCATGTTTACATGGGTGCCATCATATCTTCTGATCCTTTTTGGCTCTTGGTCAGTAAGGGACTTTTGATCTATGCATTTAGTAGATTCATGCCATGCCTTTGTTTGCCATGTTAAGTTCCTGTAACATATTGTTTGATAGCTCTGAACATTGCAACCTGATGTTATTTTCTGCAAAGTTTGAACTGTTATTATATGCAATCTTACCATGTGTGTTTGAGCATGTTCTAGTGATTTTGGAGATAGCTCAGTGTTCATGTTTTGCTATGCTTTACCTGTACATCATGTGTCGTGGTTCTAAGTCTGACAGTAGAGTGGGGGGTAGGTATGGAGAGGCAAGATCCTAGCTATGGAGCAGTTGTGAAGACACTGGATGTACGAGTTCAGGCCCTTCTCGGAGGAAGTAATAGCCCTACGTCTCGGAGCCCGCTGGCGGTCGACTGGACTATGTATTTATGGATTACAAGAGTGCGGACCCCTTACACTGAGGAGGGGGGTGGCTTATATAGTGTCCGCCAGACCCCTCCGGCCCTCAGTAATGTAGGGTTTAAAGTACATTAAGTCTAGGCGTTACTGGTAACGCCTTACATAAAGTGTCCTAAATGCCATAAAGACTACTTAATTACAGACCGTTTGGATGCAGAGTGGCTCTTGATCTCCTGGTGGTCGAGTGAGTCTTCATGGTCGAGTCCTTCGAGTTTGTCGAGTGAAGTCCCTCTTAGTCGACTGGAAGGCAGTTTCTTCTGAGGGTGTCCTTGGGTAGGGTACTTAGATCAGGTCTATGACCCTACCCTAGGTACATGACTTCATCATTAGCCCCCGAATGGATCGAGGTTTGAGTGAGGAAGGAGTTGATATTATTTTCGACCTGCTTTTGTGTTCTGGATATGTACCGTTTCGGACCAATAATCTCTTCGTTGATAACAACAACTTTTCTTTCAATCGCCTTGATCCATTCCTTCTTTAAGTCGAGTGAACTTTTGTACTTGATAAACTTCCGAGTGACGGATCGCAAGAAATCCATCGTCTGACAGATTGATCTGCTGTTAGCGGATTTCGTGGGATCCGAATTTTGGGAAGCGCGCGAAGCGGGGCGGACCGCGGCGCTCGGATGGGATAGGGCATAGACGCCTCGATTCCCGCGCCGTCTTTTTCGCCACGTATCGCGTACGCGCGACTGTTTTGGGATGTGATTGGATTGCCTGGGCCCACTTGTCATCCACTCAGAAGCGGCTCTATAAAATGCGCCCGGCGAGGGTTTTTGAACAGTATTTCTCCAATCCCCCTTCTGTCCTCTCCACCTCCGCCCGCATCGCCTGCTCTCGCCTCCGCCCAACCACTCCTCATGCGCTTCGACGGCAACAATGGTGAAGGAGAAGACGGCGGCTCTGGAGCGCGCGAAGAAGGCGACGGCGACGGGGAAGGCGAAAGGGAGAGCGACTAGTCGGGGAGGATCCTCGTCCAGGTCCCGCCTGCCGCAAGGCTGGGTCCAAGGGGATTGGATCCGGTCAACCATCACCGAGACGGATCTCGCTGAGATGGCCAACGAGGGTTTGATCCCCCACGGAGCAGCGAGGCTCCCGGGGAACGAGTGGCAACCACAACCGGAAGAGGGTGAGTGCGTCCTGCTGGCTACCCACGTCGACCGTGGGTTCTCTCTGCCTCTGAGTGTTTTCTTTCGTGGTTTCTTGAATTTCTTTGGGGCGCAACTCCACCACTTCAATCCGAATTGCATCGCCTACCTTGCTGCCTTCGTGTCCATGTGCGAGAACTTCCTGGGCTGCCGACCACACTGGGGTCTGTTCAAGCACATATTCACTTGTCGTTCTCAGACAGTGAAAAAGGCGAGTCCAGATGACGACAAGACCAAGGTTATTCAGATGTGTGGAGGTCTGGGGATTCAGATGAGGAACAAGAGCACCTTTCCGACCATGACCCTCCCTGAGTCGGTCAGAGGATGGCAGTCGACTTGGTTCTACTGCCAAAACGAGTCGACGCCGGGGCAGTCGAGTGGTCTCCCTCCGTTCTCTATGGACCGAGGGCACAAGCCCTCTTCTCTGAAGGTGCTCCCTGAGGAGAAAGCCCAAGTGAAGATGTTGATGGAGCGTGTAGTCCAGTTAGTTTGGGAAGGAGTGACGGGTTTGGACCTTATGGAGGTCTTCCTTAGGCGGCGCATCCAGCCTCTTCAGTACCGAGGCCATTGTATGTGGCTGTACTGTGGAACCGAGGATGAGACTCGGGTCCATCCAGAAGCAGTCGACGATGCCACACTGGAGAGGTGGATGGCCGCGGTCACAGGGAACAAAGACAACCCTCGAGGAGCCAGGAGGATTCCGCCACTCGACCATTCTAGCACTCGAGACAAGGTATGCCCACTTTATCTTCAATTGTAATCTTGCCATACTTATTCTGCTTTCGCTGCAAATTGGTCGATTGATCTTTATTTTGCTGTCTGTCAGGCCTTCACCGAAGTAGACTCGATGCCCAATGGAGCACAGACGCCGACTGAAGAGGAGGAGGGAAGCGGGGGCGAAAGCCAGGGGGAGTGGGACTCGGACGCTGCTGCTGATGATGATGATGACGACTCTGACGTGGAGGAAGAAGAGGAGGAGGAGGAGGAAGTTGTACCGCCTCGCGCGGAAAGGCGATCGAAGCTCATCCATGACCCTATGACTGAACGTGGCAAGGGGGTCGCGACCAAGCGCCCTCAGACCACTTCTCCGGCGCCGACTGAGAAGGCTCCGAAGCAATCTCGAATGGTGCCATCGAAACCGGCGAAGGTCTTGCCGAAGATGAAGGTGTCGATTCCCACCATATCAGGGTAAAAATGCTATTCGAGTCTTCTTGCTCTACGTGAGTTTATTTTTGGTCAATTCATGAGTTAACCGACTGCTTTTGGGGGTTGCAGTGCTGCTACTTCTGATACCTCGGTCAGGGCTGACGATCATGAGATGGAAGATGCCTCTACCTCAAAACCTGGTATGACACTCGTAATTCCGTCTTTTAGTCGATTGGCTCTTGGTCTCTAATTCTGATTCTTTTCTGTAGATCCATCCAATGTCGTTATCACCCTTCCTGACGACGACGACGATGAGGAACCACTGAAGCTAAGGAGGAGCAGGAAAGCGACTGCTGGCAGGGTGACTCAGGACGTGCCAGCACCCGAGACACTGGTCGCGGAGGGAGAGAACACCACTCGGCCCACCGTATCATTCGCGGTGCCGTTGACGAGTGCTCACCCCGCATTGTCGAGTGCAGCACAACCTTCACTCTTCTCGACCCACTACGTCCCCGAGGACCAAGCCAGTGCTGCAAAAGAAGCGATACGCCAGGCGGGGGTCATGATGGAGCAGGTGAAAGCCATCCAAGAGGCTAGCCAGGCAGCCTATGACGCCAGTTCCGCTCTCCAGAGCAACGTTCAGGTCAGTCGGTCATCACCTGTTCTGTTAGGATATGATGTCTGGAGATTCTTCTTTTCCGAAATTCTTAGTGATTGTCCTACACCCACTGGGTGTGTCGATTGAAATTCCGAACTAGTGGTGGCACGCTGAGTGCACCCACTGGGTGTAGTCCCCAAGGCTATGGTCGACTGCTGGCAGTCGACCATAGTCTTCATGTTTTGAATTTTTCTTTCATTCGGTTATGCCGAATGGATTTCTTGACCGGTGGGGGCACGCTGAGTGCACCCACTGGGTGTAGTCCCCGAGACTGTGGTCGACTGCGGGCAGTTGACTATAGTCTGAAGAACACGTCCCCCTTTTTTTGGTGGTCGACTGGTCAACTCTAACTTGATAGAACTAGTGGGGGCATGCTGAGTGCACCCACTGGGTGTAGTCACCGAGACTACGGTCGAATGTTTGTATTCGGCTGTAGTCTTAGAAACTTATGATTTTTCCTTAGTCACTCGGAAGTGAATTATCTCTGATATCTGTCGATTGGTTTTTGTAGAAATCCTGCGACCTTGCGGCTCGCTATACTGAAATGGAGAACAAGCATATCCAGCTCGAGCTTGATCTGAAGCTGGTCCAGGAGAATTTGCCGAAGGCGAAGGAGGAGACCAAAGGTATGTTTGGTGAGTCTTTGGACTGCTTTTGCTCCTCATTTTCTTCGAATTCTGACCTTGCTGTAACTTTGCAGGCAAAGTGAAGGAGGCCCAGAAGAAGAAAGACCTAGAGTTGGCTGAGATGCAGAAAACAGCTTTAGAGAAGACCAGACTCGCAGACGAGAAGTTGGCTTCTGTCACCAAGCTTGAAGAAGAAAACACCAATCTGAAAGCTACTCTTTCCATTGCCAACAAGGAGGTCAGTCGACTGAAAAGCGATAAAGTTGCTCTGAATGACAAGGCCAGTGAGCTGACCGGGAAGGGGAACGATCTGGAGGCTTATCTGGGCGGACTCGCCAAGAAGCTATTCCTCATGCTCGATGTTGTGCTCAACGTTGTAAAGACGGTACGCTCCGTTGTGGAGAACCTTGGTAACGATGAAGGGTCCTTCCCAAGAAGGAGCAAGCTTGTGTGGTTTCTGTTGATCCACTCAGAGGACCAAATCTCCTTCCTGGAAGGCTCGACTCTTTACGTTTCTGGCGTGGAAATGACGCAAGTCCTGTTGGTAAATGGTCGATCGGATCAGAGCCATCTCCCTTTCTTCCTCCAGGAGGTCGACTGCATCCTGCCGTGCTTGTTCTGCTTCAGCTTCATTGTAGAGCTCGACCCGAGGAGCATTGTGGAGCAGATCACTCGGCAAGACCGCTTCGGCTCCGTAGACCAAGAAGAATGGAGTTCTCCCAGTCGACCGATTAGGCGTGGTCCTTAACCCCCAAAGCACAGAGGGAAGTTCGTCGACCCATGCTCCAGCCGCATGCTTGAGGTCACGCATCAGTCGGGGTTTCAACCCTTTGAGAATCAAGCCATTGGCCCGCTCTGCTTGTCCATTCGACTGAGGATGGGCGACTAAAGCATAGTCGACTCTTGTGCCTTGAGAAGTGCAGAACGCTCTGAATTCCTCCGAATTGAAGTTCAACCCATTGTCAGTGATGATGCTGTGTGGGACTCCATATCTGAATGTCAGTTCTCTGATGAAGCTGACTGCAGTACTGGCGTCAAGGTTCTTGATGGGTTTAGCCTCAATCCACTTGGTGAACTTGTCGACTGCTACCAGTACATGTATGAAACCGCTTCGACCTGTCCTCAAGGGACCGACCATATCCAATCCCCATACAGCAAACGGCCAGACTAGTGGTATGGTCTTCAGAGCTGACGCAGGCTTGTGTGACATGTTGGAGTAAAACTGGCATCCCTCGCACTTGTCCACTATCTCCTTTGCCATTTCATTCGCCCTTGGCCAGTAAAATCCGGCTCGGTATGCTTTGGCCACGATGGTCCGAGAGGACGCATGATGGCCACAGGTCCCCGAGTGGATATCATCAAGGATTATCCGACCTTCTTCTGGCGTTATGCACTTCTGACCAACTCCAGTCGCGCTCTCTCTGAATAACTGCCCTTTGATCACAATAAAGGCTTTGGATCGGCGGACGATCTGTCGAGCCTCTTCTTCGTCCTCCGGGAGCTCTTTTCTCAGGATATACGCGATGTACGGTATTGTCCAATCGGGAGTGATCACTAAAGCCTCCATGATCAAATCGACCACTGCTGGAACTTCAACCTCAGTCGGATCTGTGGCACTCTTGGGCTGCGGAGCTTCTTCAGTAAAAGGATCTTCTTTGACTGATGGAGTATGAATATGCTCCAAGAACACACCACTGGGGACAGCTTCTCTCTTGGAACCTATCTTTGCCAAATCATCAGCCGCTTGATTCTTCAGTCGGGGTATGTGATGGAGCTCCAACCCTTTCTTATTTCTTTTCAAGCTTCCTCACTGAATTGTAGTATGCAGTCATGGCTGGGCTTCTAACATCCCACTCCTTCATCACCTGATTGACCACCAATCTGAGTCGCCATAAACCATACGGCGACGGACGCCGAGTGAAATGGCCATGCGCAACCCGTACAAGAGAGCTTCATATTCTGCTTCATTGTTGGAGGAATCGAAGTGAATCTGGAGCACATATTTGAGCTTATCTCCTCTGGGGGAAACCAAGACTACCCCAGCACCAGAACCATTTAACATCTTAGAGCCATCAAAGAACATGGTCCAATGCTCCGAGTGAACTTGAGTCGGCTGCTGTTGTTCAATCCACTTGGCAAGGAAATCAGCTATAGCCTGGGACTTAATGGCTTTCTTTGTCTCAAATTTGATATCAAGGGGAAGAAGTTCAATCGCCCATTTAGCCACTCGACCAGTTGCATCTCTGTTGTGCAGAATCTCTGACAATGGTGCGTCGCTAACGACTGTAATGTCATGATCAGAGAAATAATGAGCAACCTTCTTCATGGCCATGTAGATTCCATACACGAGCTTCTGATAATGAGGATATCTTTGCTTCGATGGAGTCAAAACTTCTGAGAGATAATACACTGGGCGTTGAACTTTGAAGGTTTTGCCTTCCTCTTCCCGCTCGACCGTAAGTACTGTACTGACGACCTATCCTATGGCTGCAATGTAAAGCAACAGAGGCTCTTTGCTAATTGGAGCAGCAAGCACCGGCTGGGTGGAGAGCAGAGCTTTTAGCTCGGCAAACGCTGCATCAGCTTCTGGAGTCCACTCGAACTTGTCTGCCTTTTTCATCAGTCAGTAAAGGGGCAATGCCTTTTCACCAAGGCGAGAGATGAATCGACTTAACGCGGCCAAGCATCCAGTAAGTTTCTAGACGTCATGCACTCGCACAGGGCGTTTCATTCAGAGTATAGTGCCAACTTTTTCTGGGTTAGCGTCGATTCCTCGTTCGGAAACGAGAAAACCGAGTAACTTGCCACCTGGAACTCCGAATGTGCACTTTGACGGATTGAGCTTGATATCATACCTCCTGAGATTGGCAAATGTTTCAGCTAGGTCAGTCAATAGGTCGGAACCTTTTCGTGACTTGACCACAATATCATCCATGTATGCTTCCACGTTCCGACTGATTTGAGTGAGAAAACACTTCTGAATCATCCTCATGAACGTGGCTCCGGCATTCTTGAGGACGAATGGCATAGTGATATAGTAGAAGCACCTGAATGGAGTGATGAAAGCTGTTTTGATCTCATCCGGTCCATACAGACGGATCTGATGGTATCCGGAGTAGGCATCTAGAAAAGACAATCTCTCACACCCCGCGGTCGAGTCGACAATTTGGTCTATGCGAGGGAGAGGAAAATGATCTTTCGGGCAGGCCCGATTGATGTGTTTGAAATCAATGCACATGTGGAGTGAGTTGTCCTTCTTGGGAACCATGACAACATTGGCGAGCCACTCGGAGTGGTATATCTCTCGGATAAATCCTGCCGCTAATAGTCGAGCCACTTCTTCGCCAATGGCCTTTCTCTTCTGGACGGCGGACCGCCGAAGATGTTCTTTGACTGGTTTTACTGCCGAGTCGACTCTAAGGAGATGCTCAGCCAGTCCCCTGGGATCACCCGGCATGTCAGCAGGCTTCCATGCAAAGATATCCAGTTCTCACGGAGGAACTGGATGAGCGCTTCTTCCTATTTAGGGTCGAGTGTTGTGGAGATATGGGTCGGAGCTGCATCAGGGTCGGTCGGGTGAATGTGAACGGGCTTCGTCTCACTGGACGACTGAAAAGCTGACTCTGTGGCAGGCTTCTTAGCTCGCAACAATTCACTCGGATCAGCATTTTGCATATATTCTTCTAGCTCGACCGTTGCCATTTGGGAATCGGCAATCTTTGAGCCTTTCTGGAAGCACTCTTCTACCTTTTTTCGATCACCAGTGACAGTGATCATGCCTTTGGGGCCGGGCATCTTCAATTTGAGGTACACGTAACATGGTCGAGCCATGAACCGTGCGTAAGCTGGTCTCCCCAAAATAGCGTGGTAAGCGCTCTGAAAATCCACGACCTCAAACGTCAGCCTCTCTTTCCGGAAATGTTTCGAGTCACCGAACACCACGTCCAGAGCTATTTGGCCGAGTGATTCGGCTTTCTTTCCAGGTATAACTCCATGAAAACTCATGTTGCTTTTGCTCAGTCGGGACATCGGAATGCCCATCCCTTTCAGCGTGTCCGCATACAATAAGTTCAGTCCGCTACCACCATCCATTAGCACCTTCGTCAGTCGAGTGCCTTTGACGATTGGGTCGACCACCAAAGCATGCCTCCCAGGGGTGGCTATATGAGTTGGGTGATCTGACTGGTCGAATGTAATGGGAGTCTGGGACCATCTCAGATAGTTTGGCGTCGCCGGAGCGACCATATTCACTTCACGGTTGATCACTTTCAGTCGACTTTTGCTCTCTACATCAGCAAAAATCATCAGGGTGGAATTGACATGGGGGTAACCTCCTTCGCTGTGCTCCTTGTCCTCAGCCTTGTCTGACTCCTTCTCTTTGTCCTTGGGTTGCTTGCCTTGAAACTGCTGGATCAAGAGCCGACACTGGCGAGTGGTATGCTTAGGGTAGATGAAGTTACCCTCTTCGTCTTTCTTTGTGTGGATGTGACATGGCAGATCCATCACGTCATTTCCTTCTTTATCCTTCACCTTCTTGGGGTTCCAGGATCCTTTGGGTTTTCCCTTGAACTTGCCCTGAGTCACGGCCAGAGCCTCCCCAGGAGCCGATGGTTCGGCCTTCCGCTTCTGTTTCCGACTGGAGTTTCCTTTCTCCGACTGACTCGGCTTGTACTTGCCGCTTCGGAGTCGGTCCTCCTCTTCACCATTGGCGTACTTGGTGGCAATTTTCATCATTTGACTTAGGGTCATATCTCCGGTCCGCCCAAATTTCAAACTTAACTCTCTGTTCTTGACACCATCCTTGAAAGCACAAACTGCCTGATGATCAGACACGTTCTCCACGGTATGATGCAAAGTAATCCACCTCTGAATGTACTCTCGTAAGGTTTCATTCGTCTTCTGCACGCAGACTTGCAGCTCTGTCAGCCCAGCTAGTCGCTTGTAGGTTCCTTCAAATGTTCTGATGAACACTCGGGAAAGATCTTCCCAAGTGTAAATACTGCTTGGAGTCAATTGATTCAGCCACGCCCTGGCTGAACCTTCCAACATGAGTGGCAAATGCTTCATGGCCACCTCATCATTCCCGCCGCCGATCTGTACCACCACTCGGTAGTCCTCAAGCCAAGTTTCGGGCTTAGACTCACCGGTGAACTTGCTCACTCCCGTTGCCAACCTGAAGTTGGGGGGAATCACTGCGGCTCTGATAGCCCTGCTGAAACATTCCGGACCTGAAACATGCACTCGGCTGCTAGTGGGCGCATCTCTGTTGTGGCCACCTCTATGATCCCTGTTCCGATCGACCAAGCCTTGCACAATGATGGATCGTGCGTCGAAGCCTGGTTCCCGGGGGTCAACTGGAGCTCTTCGCCCCACACTGAGTTGACGCCTGTCATCTTGCTGCCGAGGAGCGTAAGACCCGCCTCTCGGAGGAGGAGTGGGCACTCGACGCCTATCATCACGATCATATCGGTCACCGTATTGGTCTCATCGATTCTTGTGTCCTTCACGCCGCGGAGGCGATCTAGGGCTATGAGCCGACTGAACCGTATTCGCAGCGACGGATTGACTGTGAATCCTGTTGCGTGACTGTGACACGACCGAATTCTGATCTCCTGCTGCCCGGAGCAAATCTCTAATCTGCATCAAGCCTCTGCCAGCCTCCGACTGAGAGGGCTGAATTGACTCTGCTATACGGGTTGCAGCTGCTAAATTCTGAATCGGGGTTCGATATACCTGAGTCGGCGGGAAGAGTTGACGTCGAATGGAGTCAGGTCCTCGTTGCCGCGCGCGCTCGTCGAGTGCTCGCTGGATATTATCCAGACGAGCGCGTTCAGCCAAGTTGGCCAAACGCGCCTTTTCCAAGGCACGAGCCTCGGGGGTTTCTCCTGTGATAGGAGTATGCAGGGCATCCATGTTCCTGCGGCGAAGTTCTTCCCTTTGCAGGGAGTTAAGTGGCTCGGGTTGATACTCCTCATGGACTCGAGCGGGGTCACCTCCACCGTCCGCCCCGTCGCCACGGGGGAAGCCGGGAGGGCTACGAGGCCCATCGACCATCAAGATCTCCGTCGCTGGATCACTGCTATCGCACTCGGATGCAGTCTCTACGGAGCCAGTCGACAGATCGAACAGGCCGTAGAGGGATTCGTCGAGCTCGATTGCCGCGACTTGGGTGGTGGCCGTCTGGCGAGCCACCGCGTGCCTCACCCACCGTTGGAGTCTCGACCGACTAGATCGCTTGCGCTGGCGGGAAACAGGGAGGGATGACAACAGGGGAGTCGACCAATACGGGGTCGACGGTTGCCGCAGCAGAACACCGCGGACACATGCGCGAAAATGCATCGCACCACGGACGGGGAGCGCGTCGATGTCGAGTGGAGCCTCCTGGAGCCAAGCGGAGTCATCGGCGATGAAGGTGAGAGCGCCGAGACGGATCTCGCGGCCCTCGACCAAAACTCCACTGGCGACCATGATGAAAGTAATCGGCAGAATTGCAACTTCTCCAAAAATCGCTAAGACACCTGCCCCACGGTGGGCGCCAACTGTCGTGGTTCTAAGTCTGACAGTAGAGTGGGGGGTAGGTATGGAGAGGCAAGATCCTAGCTATGGAGCAGTTGTGAAGACACTAGATGTACGAGTTCAGGCCCTTCTCGGAGGAAGTAATAGCCCTATGTCTCGGAGCCCGGAGGCGGTCGACTGGATTATGTATGTATGGATTACAAGAGTGCAAACCCCTTACACTGAGGAGGGGGGTGGTTTATATAGTGTTCGCCAGACCCCTCCGGTCCTCAGTAATGCAGGGTTTAAAGTACATTAAGTCTAGGCGTTACTGGTAACGCCTTACATGAAGTGTCCTAAATGCCATAAAGACTACTTAATTACAGACCGTTTGGATGCAGAGTGGCTCTTGATCTCCTGGTGGTCGAGTGAGTCTTCATGGTCGAGTCCTTCGAGTTTGTCGACTGAAGTCCCTCTTGGTCGACTGGAAGGCAGTTTCTTCTGAGGGTGTCTTTGGGTAGGGTACTTAGATCAGGTCTATGACCCTACCCTAGGTACATGACTTCATCATCATGCCCATGCCTTTTGTTCTCTTATTGTGGTGCTGTAGCATGTTGTTTTGGTGCTTGCAAGATGCCTAGTTGCTGTTATGGACAGATTGTTGTTATGACTTGTATAGAGTGTATGTGTTGCACCGTTGCTCCGTTTTGAGTGTGATCTATATGAAACTTGCTTGATTTTCCATGTAGTTTCATATTATCATGTTGCATCCTTGTTTTGGTGTGTTTGCTTGATGTTTGCTTGCATTTTGCATCAATGCCATGTTTAACTTGTTTTGCTCATATCTTCTAGGCCATAGCTCCAAATCTAATGAACTTTATATGTAACTTGACTAGAATTTCGTGTAGATCATCGTGGTGCATCTTAACTTGCTGTTTAACAACTTCAACATAAGGTTTATTCAGATCTGGACCAATTTCGAAATTTGCATATGAGGACTTACCGAAATTGTTATATGTTGTTTCCGGCCTCATTTAAACTTGCCTTGATGTGTTGCTCTTGTTTGCATCATCTCTTGCCATGAGTAGCTTCATGTAGCCTTGTCATGCATCATGCTTGTTGTGCATCATGTCATGTTCATGTGTGGTGTGTTTACCATGTTGTGTGCTTCTTCTTGTTAGTTCCTGTTTCGTTGCGATCGTGAGGATTCGTTCGTCTACGGTTGGTTCGGCTTCGTCCGTTCGTCTTCTTCATGCACTCGTTCTTCTTCCTTGCGGGATTTCAGGCAAGATGACTGCTACCCTGGATCTCACTACTATCATTGCTATGCTAGTTGTTCCGTTCTATCGCTATACTGCGCTACCTATCACCTGTTTATCAAGCCATCCCAAATTGCCATGAACCTCTAACCTTTGACACCCTTCCTAGCAAACCGTTGTTTGGCTATGTTACCGCTTTGCTCAGCCCCTCTTATAGCGTTGCTAGTTGCAGGTGAAGTTGAAGATTTCTCCATGGTGGACAGGATTTATGTTGGGATATCACAATATCTCTTCTATTATTAATGCATCTATATATATTTGGTAAAGGGTGGAAGGCTCGGCCTTTTGCCTGGTGTTTTGTTCCACTCTTGCCTCCCTAGTTTCCGTCATACCGGTGTTATGTTCCCAGATTTTCGTTCCTTACCTGGTCGGGTGATTTATGGGACCCCCTTGACAGATCGCTTTGAATAAAACTCCTCCAGCAAGGCCCAACCTTGGTTTTACCATTTGCCTCACCACCACCTATCCCTTTCCCTTGGGTCGGCCAACCCGAGGGTCATCTTTATTTTAGCCCCCCCCCCCCCCCCCCGGGGCTAGTGCTTGTCTAAGTGTTGGTCCGAACCGGGCAGACTGCGGGGCCACCTCGGGGCAACTCGAGGGTTGGTTTTACTCGTAGGCTGACCTATCCGGTGTTGCCCTGAGAACGAAATATGTGCAGCTCCTATCGGGATTGTCGGCGCATCGGGCGGCTTTGCTGGTCTTGTTTTACCATTGTCGAAATGTCTTGTAAACCGGGATTCCGAGTCTGATCGGGTCTTCCTGGGAGAAGGTTTATCCTTCGTTGATCGGGAGAGCTTATCATGGGCTAAGTTGGGACACCCCTGCAGGGTATAATCTTTCGAAAGCCTTGCCTGCGGTTATTGGCAGATGGGAATTTGTTAACGTTCGGTTGTAGATAACTTGACACCAGATCCGAATTAAAACGCATCAACCGTGTGTGTAGCCGTGATGGTCTCTTCTCGGCGGAGTTCGGGAAGTGAACACGGTCTCTGGGTTATGTTTGACGTAAGTAGGAGTTCAGGATCACTTCTTGATCATTGCTAGCTTCAGACCATTCCTTTTGCTCTCTTCTCGCTCTTATTTGCGTATGTTAGCCACCATACTTGCTTAGTCGCTGCTGCAACCTCACCACTTTACCCCTTCCTTTCCCATTAAGCTTTGCTAGTCTTGATACCCATGGTAATGGGATTGCTGAGTCCTCGTGGCTCACAGATTACTACAACAACAGTTGCAGGTACAGGTTTCGCGATGTTCATGATGCGAGAGCGATGCTTGCTTGCGTTGAGTTCTTCTTCTGCTTCTTCGATCAGGGGATAGGTTCCAGGTCGGCAGCCTGGGCTAGCAGGGTGGATGTCGTTTGAGTTTCTGTTTATGTTTCATCCGTAGTCGGATGTTGATCGTATGTATGATGATGTTGTATTCGTGTGGCATTGTATGCCTTATGTATGTATCCCCATCTATTATGTAATGTTCATGTAATGATATCCACCTTGCAAAAGCGTTCCAATATGCGGGTCTATCCTTGGTGGGACCTTCGAGTTCCTTTTGGATAGGGTCGCATATTGGGCGTGACAAGTTGGTATAAGAGCCTCGACCGACCTTAGGAGCCCCCTTGATTGATCGTGTAGTTTGGCCGTTGTTGAGTCTAGAAGAAAACTATTTTCAGAGTCTAGTTATATCGGAGAGTAGGAATTCTTTTTACTCCTCAGCCCCTTCGTCGCTCTGGTAAGGAATCTTGACATAGGTGTTTTGAATTACTCCTCTTCCTCTTCAAATTTTTCTTTAGGTTCACGCAGTTGGTTTTCCGACCGTTGCTCCTCAGCTCTTTTCATCCGGTGCATTTCTCGTCAAGTCGACTCGAGCATCTTCATCTTTGAGTTCAATCCTCAGTTGTGTTCTTTTCCCACCCACCCACCCCTTTTCACCTCGGAGCCAGAGTCCATAATCGAGTATCCATCCTACTCGTGCGAAGTTTTGCTCTCTCTCCTCAATGATTTCAACCAGTGTTTTCTCTTCAAGATATTCGTCGTTTCCCCTTCCAAGTTGATTTTGTTTTCCCGCCCTCCCACCCTTTTTCTTCCCGGAGTCTGACTCTCTCTCAACCATCTATCTCATTCGTGCGAAACCTCTTTAGTCTTTCGTAAATTATCTCAATCGGTGAATTCTCGTCTTGTTCGTCATTCTTCATCCCTTTCTTTTTCCGGTGGACCCAATTCAAGTTTTTCGGGTTGATCATATTCTTTTCCTTGGATCAAGTGTTCTCCTTGCTCGTTTTCCTCTCGCCAGTTTATCCTTCTGGAGTATTCAACACATCTCAGGAGATTCGTCTGTGTTTGAATTAATTCGAGGTTGTCACCTCATTCAAATATTTCAATTGTTTTGGTGCATCATCTATCTTTTCAACAATCCTTTTTCAATGGTGTTTTCTTTTAGTGGGCCCTAACCCACAGGTCTTTTTCCAAGATCTTACCTAACTCTTCTAATTTCCCCGGAGTTATTCTCAACTTCTTTTCAAGTCTGACGTAAGAATGAATTTCATCAGTCACACGCCTTCTCCAAGATCGTTTTCAAACTCTTCTCATCGTTGGCTCAACCTCTTCACTCTTCATTTTCCGGAGTATCTCAGTAATTTTGGTGGTGTTTCTCGTCGTCATTTGAAGATGGAGGAAGAGTTTTTCCTCAAAATTTTGCCCATTCTCTTGAAGATTCGTGGTGCTAGCTTCATGCGATCCTCTCGAATTATTCCATTTGTCAGTTATTTTTTTTATCCATCCGGAGTATTTCAGGAGTTGTTTTGCTGTCTCGATCATCCGGAGGCCATCTTTTCAGAATAATGCTTCGTTCCAAGTTTTCAGATTCATTCCCCAATTTTTCTATATCCGTGCCCCTTCGTTCATCTCAATATTCTTCCGGTGCTTCGCTCAAGTGTTCTTTAATCAACTCAGGATCTCTTTGTTCTTTTGCATCTAAATCCCCTCTAGCTTATTGGTTCTTCTAATTCTTCCCGGTGATTCATTCTCTTTCATCAATCATTTTCTAATTCTTACGGTGGTTCGTTCAAGACTCTTTTTCCTTGATTATCGTTTTTATTCATTCATTCTTTCTATCCTACCGGTGGTTCATGAAGACCTTCTCAAGTTGCGATATGTCACTTCTAAATCCTTTTTCAAGAAGAATAAGTAGTATGCAAAAATCCACTGCTTGTCATCAATTTAATTTGATGAAGGATAAGCATACAATAAATCTTATTCTTATTTCATCAGAGTGAGTAATCCTTCCTTCGTAGTTTGTTCTTGAGGAATAAATTCTAGTTCCAAGTATTTTCATCTTTTCCTTTTCCGGAGTACCAAGTTTATCTCGGCCATCTCATCAGAAACTCCATCTAAATCATCGCAAGGATTTAATCTTATTCTTTCATCCTTCATTGTTATCTCATCATTTTTTGTTACCGGAGTTCTTCATGATGGTTCTTCATGATTTAATTCATTCTTCAAGAGTTCATCAAGTATCATTCCATCTTCTCAAGTTCTTGTTCTATTCTTTCGATGTTTCAGTCGGAGTGCTGTCTAAATCCTTCCAGTCTTATTCGTTTCTTTTCTCATTCTAACCACTCCGATTAGAACGAGTCATTTCATAGTCTATCTGATTCCGTGAGCTTTTGATTCTCGTCATTCTCGTCGTTCCTCTCTTCTTCTCGAGTGCTCTCGATTCTTTGCTTCTTCTCTTGAGTTCTTGCTTCACCTCTTCCTCTTTCTCTTCCGTCTCGGTCCTAAGATCTCGGGACGAGATCTCTTGTTAGTGGAGGAGTGTTGTAACGCCCCGGATCCGATGCGCCAGGTGTCTGCCAGTTATTCGCCGTCGTTGCCATGTCATTTGCTTGCGTGTTGCACTTTTCCATGTCATCTTCTGCATTTCATATCATGTCATCATGTGCATCGCATTGGCATACGTGTTCATCTCATGCATCCGAGCATTTTCCCCGTTGTCCGTTTTGCAAGCCGGCACTCCTATGTCCTCCGGCGTCCCCCTTTTGTCTCTCGTTGTAAGCAGGTATTAAACTTTGTCGGAATGGCCCGAGGTTTGCCAAGCGGCCTTGGTATAGCACCGGTAGAGCGTCAGTTAAGTTTCGTGCCATTTGGAGGTCGTTTGGTACTCCAACGGTTAACCGGGTAACCGTAAAGCCCTCTTTGAGTTGCAGCCCAACACCCCTCCAAAATGGCCCAAAACCCATCTAACTCCCCTCCATGATCTCGGTCGTTCGATCACGATCGCGTGGCCGAAAACCGCTCCTCATTTGGACTCTCATAGCTCCCTCTATCTATAAATAAGCCCCCCCCCCCCCCCCGAAATTCGCGGATGTTTCCTACCCAAACCCTAGATCCACCTCATCTGCGCCGCCGGACACGTCCGGACATCGGCCGGACATGTACGTGCCGCCGCCCCCGCCGAATCGCAGTGCGCCACGTGGCCCCGCCGCCGTCCCTCCGCGCCGTGGCCCGCCCGAGCCCATCCGGGGCCCACGCGGCCCGTGTGCCGCCGCCGCCGCCCGAGCGCGCCCCTCCGGCCACCCGCCGCCTCGCCGCCCGTCGCCCCGACGCCGCCTCCTCGTCTCCGTCGGCGACCCTCGCCGCCGGCCGCCGCCAGCATCGGCGCGGCCCCCGCCGGCGCCGTCTTCGCCGCGCCGCCCCGGGCTGGCCTCCCGTCCTCGCCGCCTCGCCGGAGCGGATCCCGCGCCGCCGCCAGCCGGAGGTTCGCCGCCCTGCCTCGGCCTTCCCCGGCCAGCTCCTCTGCCCGGCAGCCGGCCGCCCGAGCTGCTTGCCGCCGGCTGCCGCGCCCCCGCGTCGTCTCCGGCCAGATCCGGACCCGTGGTCCCGGATCCGGCGCCCCCCTCGCCGGCCCCCGCTCCGACGACCTCCCTTCCTCGTCTCCGGCCGTCTCCCCCGTCTCCGGTGTGTTCTCCGGCGAGATCCGGCCCTGCCTCGGAATCCGTGCACGAAGGTTGACTTCCCCCCCTCTGAAATTTGCCCGTCCCCGAATATGTGTAATTTTCATGCCATGTTCATCATGCTGTATCTCTGCATCCGTAGCTCCGTTTCATGCGTGTAATATGTCAAATTGTTCGTGTCAACGAGTACTGCATTTCATTCCATTGCATCATGTTCATTTCAGGTCATCTTGATGCCCGAAATGCTGTTGGAAGAGTGCTATGTGATGTTAATTTGCTGAAACTGTTATAACATGCTCATTTGTCATTTTTGCCATGATTGATGTGTGCATCCTATGAGGTTGATGTCTACATGTGTTTTGATCTATGTCATGCCATATTGCCAGAGGTGCTTACCATGTATTTTTGTGATCAATGTGGTGACTAGCACAAGCATGCAAACTAGGCTTCGTGATATTGCTGTTTTCAGTCCCTGTTCTGCTGTTATTTTGATGCCATGTAAACTTGTTGCTACAGAGAGATCCATGCATATTTTGAGATACTTCAGTAAGGATGTTTTGAACATATGGTTATTGTCTATCCATTCATGCCCCGGGTTGCAATTATGGAGTAGTCTAGCATGTCATTTTCGTGCTCTACTTTTGCTTCAAAATGTTTCCCGGCAGATTGTTTACATGTTATTCAATTTTGCCAAGGTTGTTATAGTTGATCCTTGCATGCTATGAACTTTTTCTTGCCTTGGTTTGTTTCATAAACATGTCTTCTTGATGATGCTATACTTATCTTGTCATGCAATGCTTTATGGTGAGTGAATCAAGCTTGTTTAGTATGGTACTTGCTGTTGCTGTTTTGCTAGGCTGAATCTGTTGTTTCGCGATGCTAGGTAAACCTTCTGCTACAAGTCATTCTATGCATAATCTGGAGATGTTCACTAAGAGTGTTTTGTTCTACATGTTATGCTCTAACTACCAATGCCCCTGGTTGCATTTATAGCTTGCTGTAGCTTATTGTTTTCATGCTCCAAAGTTGCTAAATGATGTTGCTGTCAGCCTGTTAACATTAAGTTCAGTTGCTTCCATGCTTATTGTTAGTGATCCATGTACCCTATGAACTTGCTCTTGCCATGCTTAGCTATTCAAACATGCCTTCTTACGGTTGGTTGCCTTGCCATGTCATGTATTGCTCTGTGGTGAGTGTAACAAGCTCACCAACATGCCTACTTATTGTTGTTCCTGCCATGTATGAATCTGTCATATAACTTGCCATGTTTACATGGGTGCCATCATATCTTCTGATCCTTTTTGGCTCTTGGTCAGTAAGGGACTTTTGATCTATGCATTTAGTAGATTCATTCCATGCCTTTGTTTGCCATGTTAAGTTCCTGTAACATATTGTTTGATAGCTCTGAACATTGCAACCTGATGTTATTTTCTGCAAAGTCTGAACTGTTATTATATGCAATCTTACCATGTGTGTTTGAGCATGTTCTAGTGATTTCTGGAGATAGCTCAGTGTTCATGTTTTGTTATGCTTTACCTGTACATCATGCGCATGCCTTTTGTTTTCTTATTGTGGTGCTGTAGCATGTTGTTTTGGTGCTTGCAAGATGCCTAGTTGCTGTTATGGACAGATTGTTGTTTTGACTTGTATAGAGTGTATGTGTTGCACCGTTGCTCCGTTTTGAGTATGCTCTATATGAAACTTGCTTGATTTTGCATGTAGTTTCATATTATCATGTTGCATCCTTGTTTTGGTGTGTTTGCTTGATGTTTGCTTGCATTTTGCATCAATGCCATGTTTAACTTGTTTTGCTCATATCTTCTAGGCCGTAGCTCCAAATCTAATGAACTTTATATGTAACTTGACTAGAATTTCGTGTAGATCATCGTGGTGCATCTTAACTTGCTGTTTAACAACTTCAACATAAGGTTTATTCAGATCTGGACCAATTTCGAAATTTGCATATGAGGACTTACCGAAATTGTTATATGTTGTTTCCGGCCTCATTTAAACTTGCCTTGATGTGTTGCTCTTGTTTGCATCATCTCTTGCCATGAGTAGCTTCATGTAGCCTTGTCATGCATCATGCTTGTTGTGCATCATGTCATGTTCATGTGTGGTGTGTTTGCCATGTTGTGTGCTTCTTCTTGTTAGTTCCTGTTTCGTTGCGATCGTGAGGATTCGTTCGTCTACGGTTGGTTCGGCTTCATCCGTTCGTCTTCTTCATGGACTCGTTCTTCTTCCTTGCGGGATTTCAGGCAAGATGACCGCTACCCTGGATCTCACTACTATCATTGCTATGCTAGTTGTTTCGTTCTATCGCTATGCTGCGCTACCTATCACTTGTTTATCAAGCCATCCCAAATTGCCATGAACCTCTAACCTTTGACACCCTTCCTAGCAAACCATTGTTTGGCTATGTTACCGCTTTGCTCAGCCCCGCTTATAGCGTTGCTAGTTGCAGGTGAAGTTTAAGATTTCTCCATGGTGGACAGGATTTATGTTGGGATATCACAATATCTCTTATATTATTAATGCATCTATATATATTTGGTAAAGGGTGGAAGGCTCGGCCTTTTGCCTGGTGTTTTATTCCACTCTTGCCGCCCTAGTTTCCGTCATACCGGTGTTATGTTCCCGGATTTTGCGTTCCTTACCCGGTCGGGTGATTTATGGGACCCCCTTGACAGATCGCTTTGAATAAAACTCCTCCAGCAAGGCCCAACCTTGGTTTTACCATTTGCCTCACCACCACCTATCCCTTTCCCTTGGGTCGGCCAACTCGAGGGTCATCTTTATTTTAGCCCCCCCCCCCCCCCGGGGCTAGTGCTTGTCTAAGTGTTGGTCCGAACCGGGAAGACTGCGGGGCCACCTCGGGGCAACTCGAGGGTTGGTTTTACTCATAGGCTGACCTATCCGGTGTTGCCCTGAGAACGAGATATGTGCAGCTCCTATTGGGATTGTCGGCGCATCGGACGGCTTTGCTGGTCTTGTTTTACCATTGTTGAAATGTCTTGTAAACCGGGATTCCGAGACCGATCGGGTCTTCCTGGGAGAAGGTTTATCCTTCGTTGATCGGGAGAGCTTATCATGGGCTAAGTTGGGACACCCCTGCAGGGTATAATCTTTCGAAAGCCGTGCCTGCGGTTATTGGCAGATGGGAATTTGTTAATGTCCGGTTGTAGATAACTTGACACCAGATCCGAATTAAAACGCATCAACCGTGTGTGTAACCGTGATGGTCTCTTCTCGGCGGAGTTTGGGAAGTGAACACGGTCTCTGGGTTATGTTTGACGTAAGTAGGAGTTCAGGATCACTTCTTGATCATTGCTAGCTTCACGACCGTTCCTTTTGCTCTCTTCTCGCTCTTATTTGCGTATGTTAGCCACCATACTTGCTTAGTCGCTGCTCCAACCTCACCACTTTACCCCTTCCTTTCCCATTAAGCCTTGCTAGTCTTGATACCCATGTTAATGGGATTGCTGAGTCCTCGTGGCTCACAGATTACTACAACAACAGTTGCAGGTATAGGTTTCGTGATGTTCATGACGCGAGAACGATGCTTGCTTGCATTGAGTTCTTCTTCTGCTTCTTCGATCAGGGGATAGGTTCCAGGTCGGCAGCCTGGGCTAGCAGGGTGGATGTCATTTGAGTTTCTGTTTATGTTTCATCCATAGTCGGATGTTGATCGTATGTATGATGATGTTGTATTCGTGTGGCATTGTATGCCTTATGTATGTATCCCCATCTATTATGTAATGTTGATGTAATGATATCCACCTTGCAAAAGCGTTCCAATATGCGGGTCTATCCTTGGTGGGACCTTCGAGTTCCTTTTGGATAGGGTCGCATATTGGGCGTGACACACGAATCCTAAGGTGGCAAACGGTCAAAGGATCAAACACTATATCTTAGGTAATCCTATAAATGTTGAAAACAATATTATTGAAACCGTAACCCCAGAGGAATACATAAGGGACACTTTCCAGACCGTTCCAGACTCCGAAAAGGAATAGGTATGTGGTACGGTGAGTAAACTGATTCCAAAACAATTTTTAAGGCAATATTTCTCCGTTTTGGAATATTTAGAAAAATAGAAAAATAAGTGGCAGTCCGGGAAGGACACGAGGCCTCCACGAGGGTGGAGGGCGCGCCCCCCTACCTCGTGAGCACCTCGTGTGCCCTCCGGACTCCATTTTCTTGCACGATACGTATTTTGGTCGGTAAAAATTCATTATATATAGTCCCTAAGGTTTTGACTCCCGTATCACGCAAATATCCTCTGTTTTCGTTTCGAGCTATTTCCGTTGAAGATTTAGAGCACCATGACTTCTCCCTCCTCCAACAACAAAGACAAGGATGCTTGGCTAGTGAAGATATAGTTGAAAAGAGAGGAACCAGAAGAGATCAACAAGGATGAAAGGATCAAGAAGGCCATGGAGGTTCAAGCTCCGGTGGTGAAAGAAGAAGACATCAAGAAGGCCATGGAGGTTCACCATGACTTCTCCCTCCTCCAACAGATATTGAAGGCTTCAAGATGATTGAGTTAGCCCGCATATAGAACAAGTATCTCACACAGGAGAATATTTTGTTGAAGGATCATATTGTTGGGCTCAAGGGCATTATCCGCAAGTTGGAGTAGCTTTTACGCTTGATGTGCGATTACCCAAAATCATCATCACCACCTCCATCACCTCCGAGGAAATAATCACATGGGTATGGGCACTCCCCTTGGCAACCGCCAAGCTTGGGGGAGGTGCCCTGGTATCGTATCACCATCACAACTCCTATCTTTACCGTTTTTCTTAGTTCGATCCTATTAGTAGTATCTTGATTTGGTAGAATAAAGTCATGGCATGATCTAGTTTTGAGTTTTGCTTTATGATCCTTCTTTGTAATCGAGTCCGTGAGCTATATAATAAAGATTAGTGTTGAGTGAAGGGCTTGATTATTTTGCCATGATCTTGGGTGAATAAAAGAAAAATAATAAAAAGAATCATAGAGTTCATATTGATCTTATTGAAAGTAATGACTTCACATAGAAAGAGTATGATGATTAAAAGTTGTTGGGAGTTGGCAAATATAGCTTTGGTCATCGTTGCAATTAATAGGAAGTAATAAGGAAAGAGAGGTTTCACATATAGATATATTATCATTGACATCTTTTCTGATTGGGAGCACTCATTAAAATATGACATGCTAAAGAGTTGAGGTTGGACAAGGAAGACAACATAATGAGTTATGTTTTCTTACATCTGAGATAAAGTATGTTGTCATGGATCCTCTAACGTGTTGAGCTTGCCTTTCCCCCTCATGCTAGCCAAATTCTCAGCACCAAGTAGAAATACTACTTGTGCTCCCAAATACCCTTAAACCAGTTCAGCCATGAGAGTCCACCATATCCACCTATGGATTGAGTAAGATCCTTCAAGTAAGTTGTCATCGGTGCAAGCATTAAAAATTGCTCTCTAAATATGCATGACTTATTAGTGCAGAGAAAATAAGCTTTGTACGAACTTGTTGTGGACGTAATAAAAGCGACGGACTGCATAATAAAGGTCCACATACAAGGGGTAATATAAAGTGACGTTCTTTTGCATTAAGATTTTGTGCATCAACCCTAAACGCGCATGACAACCTCTGCTTACCTCTGCGAAGGGCCTATCCTTTATCATTATCCTCTGCCTTATGCAAGAGTCACGGTGATCTTCACCTTTCCTTTTTCATTTTATCCTTTGGCAAGCTCAGCATGTTGGAAAGAACATGATATATATATATATATATATATATATATATATATATATATATATATATATATATATATATATATAATTGGATGTAGGGGAGCATGAATTATTATTGTTGACATTACCCTTGAGGTAAAAGGTTGTGGGGCAAAACTATAAGCCTCTATCTTTCTCTGTGTCCGATTAAAACTCCGTAACCACAAGTATTGCGTGAGTGTTAGCAATTATGAAGGACTAAGTGATAGTTGAGTATGTGGACTTGCTTTTAAGCTCTCACATAGACTCTTTCCGATGTTATGATAAATTGCAATTGCTTCAGTAACCGAGGTTATAATTTGTTGGTGCTCAATAATGTTTATGATTCATACTTTTGCATTGTCAAAAGATCATCACTTGAACATAAGTATCATATGAAAAATTCTATATATGTTGCTGTTATGGAAATAATCATGATGCCTTCATGTCCGTATTTTATTTTTTATCGACGCCTCTACCTCTAAACATGAGGACATATTTATTGTTATCGGCTTTTCGCTTGAGGACAAGCGAGGTCAAAGCTTGGGGGTGTTGATACGTCCATTTTGCATCATGCTTTTATATCAATATTTATTGCATTATGGGCTGTTATTTCACGTTATGTCACAATACTTATGGCCATCCTCTTTTAGTTTACAAGGTTTACATGAAGAGGGAGAATGCCGGCAGCTGGAATTCTGGGCTGGAAAAGGAGCGAATATTGGAGACCTATTCTGTGCAACTCCAAAAGTCCTGAAACTCCACGGAATATCTTCAAATAAATAAAGAAAAATCGTCACCAAAGATGAAGGCCAGGGGGCCCACACCCTGCTCACGAGGGTGCCCCCCCTGGGGCGTGCCCCCTACCTCATGGGCCCCCTGGTGGATCTCCGACGCCCATCTTATCCTATATGAAGTCTTTCGATGAGAAAAAAATAGAAGGCAACCTTTCGGGACGAGACTCCGCCGCCACGAGGCGGAACCTTGGCGGAACCAATCTAGGGCTCCGGCAGAGCTGTTCTGCCGGGGACACTTCCCTCCGGGAGGGGGAAATCATCACCATCGTCATCACCAACGCTCCTCTCATCGGGAGAGGGCAATCTCCATCAACATCTTCACTAGCACCATCTCATCTCCAAACCGTAGTTCATCTCTTGTATCCAATTCTTATCTCCAAGTCCGGGATTGGTGCTAGTAGGTTGCTAGTAGTGTTGATTACTCCTTGTAGTTGATGCTAGTTGGTTTGTTTGGTGTCAGATCATATGTTCAGATCCTTTATGAATATTGTTACCCCTCTGATTATAAACATGAATATGCTTTGTGAGTAATTACGTTTGTTCCTGAGGACAAGGGAGAAGTCTTGCTATTAGTAGTCATGTGAATTTGGTATTCGTTTGATATTTTGATAAGATGTATGTTGTCTAGCCTCTAGTGGTGTTATGTGAACGCCGACTACATAACACTTCACCATTATTTGGGCCTAGAGGAAGGCATTGGGAAGTAATAAGTAGATGATGGGTTGGAGTGACAGAAGCTTAAACCCTAGTTTATGCGTTGCTTCGTAAGGGGCTGATTTGGATCTATATGTCTCATGCTATGGTTAGGTTTACCTTAATACTTTTGTTGTAGTTGCGGATGCTTGCAATAGAGGTTAATCATAAGTGGGATTCTTGTTCAAGTAAGAACAGCACCCAAGGACCGGTCCACCCACATATCAAATTATCAAAGTACCGAACGCGAATCATATGAGCGTGATGAAAACTAGCTTGACGATATTCCCATGTGTCCTTGGGAGCTCTTTTCCTATTATAAGAGTTTATCCAGGCTTGTCCTTTGCTACAAAAAGGATTGGGCCACCTTGGTGCACTTTATTTACTTTTGTTACTTGTTGCTCGTTACAATTTATCTTATCACAAAACTATCTGTTACCACTTATTTCAGTACTTGCAGAGAATACCTTGCTGAAAACCGCTTATCATTTCCTTCTGCTCCTCGTTGGGTTCGACACTCTTACTTATCGAAAGGACTATGATAGATCCCCTATACTTGTGGGTCATCAGGCCACTTGCGAAAGTGAGATCTGATAGAGATAGAATGATAAGATAAATATCTTTTTGGTATTTTATAATATAGATGCAAAAAGTAAAGATGCAAATAAAAGTAGATTGAAATCTTATATGATAAAGGATAGACCCCGGGGCCATAGGTTTCACTAGAGGCTTCTCTCAAGATAGCATAAGTATTACGGTGGGTGAACAAATTACTGTCGAGCAATTGATAGAAAAGTGAATAATAATGAGATTATCTAGGCATGATCATGTATATAGGCATCACGTCCGCAACAAGTAGACCGACTCCTGCCTGCATCTACTACTATTACTCCACACATCGACCGACTCCTGCCTGCATCTAGAGTATTAAGTTCATAAAGAACAGAGTAACGCATTAAGCAAGATGACATGATGTAGACGGATAAACTCATGAAATATGCTATAAACCCCATCTTTTTATCCTCGATGGCAACAATACAATACATGCCTTGCAACCCTTTCTGTTACTGGGTAAGCACACCGCAAGATTGAACCCAAAGCTAAGCACTTCTCCCATGGCATCAATCTAGTAGGCCAAACCAAACTGATAATTCAAAGAGACTTGCAAAGATAACTCAATCATACATAAAAGAATTTAGAGGAGATTCAAATATTTCTCATAGATAAACTTGATCATAAACCCACAATTCATCGGATCTCGACAAACACACCGCAAAAAGACTTTACATCGAATAGATCTCCAAAAGAGAGGGGGAGAACATTGTATTGAGATCCAAAAAGAGAGAAGAAGCCATCTAGCTAATAACTATGGACCCGAAGGTCTGTGGTAAACTACTCACAACTCATCGGAGGGGCTATGGTGTTGATGTAGAGGCCCTCCGTGGTCGATTCCCCCTCCGGTGGAGCACCGACGAAGGCTCCAAGATGGGATCTTGCGGATACAGAAGGTTACGGTGGTGGAAATTGTGTTTTGTTGGCTCCCTGGATGTTTTCAGGGTACATAGGCTTATATAGGAGGAAGAAGTACGTCGGTGGCTGCCAGAGGGGCCCACGAGATAGGGGCGCGCCCAGAGGGGGTGGGCGCGCCCTCCTGTCTCATGGCCGCCTCGGCTGCTTCTTGACTTGCACTCCAAGTCCTTTGGATCATGTTCATTCCAAAAATCACGCTCCCGGAAGTTTCGTTCTGTTTGGACTCCGTTTGATATTCCTTTTCTTCGAAATACTGAAGTAGGCAAAAAAATAGCAATACGGGCTGGGCCTCCGGTTAGTAGGTTAGTCCCAAAAATGATATAAATGTGTAAAGTAAAGCCCATAAATATCCAAAATGGGTAATATAATAGCATGGAACAATAAAAAATTATAGATATGTTCGAGACGTATCAAGCATCCCCAAGCTCAATTCCTGCTCGTCCTTGAGTAGGTAAATGATAAAAACAGAATTTTTGATGTGGAATGCTACCTAGCATATTTCTCAATGTAATTTTCTTTATTGTGGCATGAATGTTCAGATCCAAATGATTCAAGATAAAAGCTTATAAAACATAAAAATAAGAATGCTTCAAAGCATACTAACAAATAATCATGTCCTATCAAAATAGCATAGCCAAAGAAAGCTTATCCCTACAAAATCATATAGTTAGGCCATGCTTCATTTTCATTACACAAAATACTCCCATCATGCACAACCCCGATGACGAGCCGAGCAATTGTTTCATACTTTTTAACGCACTTCAGCTTTTTTTCAACTCTTACGCAATACATGAGCGTAAGCCATGGACATAGCACTAAGGTGGTAAAAGATGGTGGTTATGAGGACAAAAAGAGGGAGAAGATAGTCTCACATCAACTAGGCGTATCAACGGGCTATGGAGATGCCCATCAATAGATATCAATGTGAGTGAGTAGGGATTGCCATGCAATGGATGCACTAGAGCTATAAATATATGAAAGCTCAACAAAAGAAACTAAGTGGGTGTGCATCCAACTCGCTTGCTCATGAAGACCTAGGGCATTTTGAGGAAGCCCATCATTGGAATATACAAGCCAAGTTCTATAATGAAAAATTCCCACTTAGTATATGAAAGTGGCAACATAGGAGACTCTCTATCATGAAGATCATGGTGCTACTTTGAAGCACAAGTGTGGAAAAAGCGATAGTAGCATTGTCCCTTCTCTCTTTTTCTCTCATTTTATTTTTTTCTTTTTCTTTTTTTCTTTCTCTCTTTTTCTTTAGCCTTTCTTTTTTTGGCCTTTTTTCTTCTTTTTTTCTTTTTCTTTTTTGTAAAGTCCGAAGTCTCATCCCGACTTGTGGGGGAATCATAGTCTTCATCATCCTTTCCTCACTGAGACAATGCTCTAATAATGAAGATCATCACACTTTTATTAATTTACAACTCAAGAATTACAACTCAAAGCTAGAACAAGATATGACTCTATATGAATGCCTCCGGCGGTATACCAGGATATGCAATGACTCAAGAGCGACATGTATGAAAATTATGAAGGTGGCCTTGCCCCAAATACGATGTCAACTACATGATCATGCAAAGAGCAATATGACAATAATGGAACGTGTCATAATAAACAGAATGGTGGAAAGTTGCATGGCAATATATCTCGGAATGGCTATGAAAATGCCATAATAGGTAGGTATGATGGCTGTTTTGAGGAAGGTAAATAAAGGGTTCATGATACCGGCGAAAGTTGCATGGTAATAATAGAGGCTAGCAAAGTGGAAGGGTGAGTGTGCGTATATCCATGGACTCACATTAGTCATAAAGAACTCATATACTTATTGCAAAAGTCTACTTAGCCCTCGAAGCAAAGTACTACTACGCATGCCCCAAGAGGGATAGATTGGTAGGAAAATACCATCGCTCGTCCCCGACTGCCATTCATAAGGAAGACAATCAAAAGAGCACCTCATGCAACAAATTTTTCACACAACTTTTACCATATGTGCATGCTACGGGACTTGCCAACTTCAACAAAAGTATTTCTCAATTTCATAATTACCCACTAGCATGACCCTAACATTACTACCTTTATATCTCAAAACAATCATCAAGCATCAAATTAATCATAGCATCCAATTCACTTCCTATGATAGTTTTTATTATACCCAACTTGGATGCTCATCATTCTAGGACCAAATTTGTAACCATAGAAAATACCATGCTGTTCTAAAAGACTCTCAAAAAGATATAAGTGAAGCATGAGAGACTAGCAATTTCTTCAAAATTGATCCACCGCCGTGCTCTAAAAGATATAAGTGAAGCACTAGAGCAAAAACTATAAAGCTCAAAAGATATAAGTGAAGCACATAGAGTATTCTAGCAAATTCTAATCAAGTAGGCTTCTCCCAAAAGGTGTGTACAGCAAGGATGATTGTGGTAAACTAAAAAGCAAAGACTAATATAATACACGCCGCTCCAAGCAAAACACATATCATGTGGCGAATAAAAATATAGCTCCAAGTAAAATTACCAATGAACGAAGACGAAAGAGGGATGCCTTCCCGGGGCATCCCCAAGCTTAGGCTTTTGGCTATCCTTGAATATCTTGGGGTGCCATGGGTATCCCCAGGCTTAGGATCTTGCCACTCCTTATTCCATAGTCCATAAAAGCTTTACCCAAAACTTGAAAACTTCACAACACAAAACTTAACAGGAAATCTTATAAGCTCTGTTAGTGAAAGAAAACAAAACCACCACAGAAGTTACTGTAATGAACTCATTCTTTATTTATTTTGGTGTTAAACCTACTGTATTCCAACTTCTCTATGGTTTATAAACTATTTTACTAGCTATAGATGCATCAAAATAAGCAAACAACACACGAAAAACAGAATCTTTCAAAAATAGAACAGTCTGTAGCAATCTATAACTAACGCAAACTTCTGGAACTCTAAAAATCCTACCAAAATATGAAGTCCTGGAAATTTTGTCTATTGATCAGCAGCAAAAAGAATCGACGCAAAATCACGTTTCTGTGATTTAACAAAACTAAATTCGTGCGCGCAAAGTTTCTGTTTTTCAGCAGCATCAAATCAACTATCATCATAGGTTATCCTGTAGGTTCTACTTGGCACAAACACTAATTAAAAGATAAAAACACATATAAACAGAAGGTAGATGCAAAATGTATTACTAAACAGGAACAAAAACAAAAAACACAGAGAAAATTGGGTTGCCTCCCAACTAGTGCTATCGTTTAACGCCCCTAGCTAGGCATAAAAGCGAAGATAGATCTAAGTAGTGCCATTTTTGGCACTCAATTCCTCAATAGAGCACTTATAATCTTTAGGGGTTTCTCCCTTACTAGAAGATTCACCCTTATTTTTAGGAACATAAATAAATTTGGCGGTTTTGGTAGGGGGTTTTGGAGTGTTTTTCATGGAAGAAAACGCCGAACCTAAGTTGGTAATTATATCCTTAAGTTTACCGATTCTAGCAGAATCTAGATCTATTTTTTTGTTAACTGTAGGTTCTTTCTCTTTAAGATTTTTCAAAGTAAATCCAACCCTAGATCCATATTGGGTGATATGATTATGAATCTTTTTGTCCAAATTTTCAATCAACTCAATAGTGGCAATTTTATTTTCAATAATCTCAAGCCGTTGCATAACATGCTCTAAAGTTAAAATAGTTCCATTTACCAAAAGAGGTGGTGGGCCAAACAAATCTAACATAGCATTATAAGCATCAAACGTATGGCTACTCAAGAAGTCACCTCCGGAAACAATATCAAGAACACATCTATTCCAAGAAGTGATGCCTACAAAAAAATTGCAGAGAAGAACGGAAGTAGCAAGCTTCCTAGTAGATCTATTTTGAGCATTGAAAATTCTATGCCAATCATCTTTTAAATTTTATCCCTTCCTTTGCTTAAAATTGAGAATTTCATGTTCGGGAGTAATAATAAGGATAGGAGGACAAGCCATAACGACAAGGTAAACGAACTAACACACGAGCAAACAGAAAAAGGCAAGCAAAAGAGAGAGGAGGAGATTGGGAAAGAGAGGGCGAATAAAAAGGCAAGGGTGACGTGGGGGAGAGGAAAACGAGAGGCAAATGGAAAATAATGTAAATGCGAGGGAGATGGGTTTGTGATGGGTACTTGGTATGTCTTGACTTGAGCGAAGACCTCCCAGGCAATGATGCCAGAAATCCTTCTTGCTACGTCTTGAGCTTGCATTGGTTTTCCTTGAAGAGGAAATGGTGATGCAGCAATTGTAGCGTAAGTATTTCCCTCAGTTTTTGAGAACCAAGGTATCAATCCAGTAGGAGGCTCCTCAAAAGTCCCACGCACCTACACAAACACACAAAGAACTCGCAACCAACGCAATAAAGGGGTTGTCAATCCCTTAACGGCCACTTGCGAAAGTGAGATCTTATAGAGATAGAATGATAAGATAAATATATTTTTGGTATTTTATAATATAGATGCAAAAAGTAAAGATGCAAATAAAAGTAGATTGAAAGCTTATATGATAAAGGATAGACCCGGGGGCCATAGGTTTCACTAGAGGCTTCTCTCAAGATAGCATAAGTATTACGGTGGGTGAACAAATTACTATCGAGCAATTGATAGAAAAGCGAATAATTATGAGATTATCTAGGCATGATCATGTATATAGGCATCACGTCCGCAACAAGTAGACCGACTCCTGCCTGCATCTACTACTATTACTCCACACATAGACCGACTCCTACCTGCATCTAGAGTATTAAGTTCATAAAGAATAGAGTAACACATTAAGCAAGATGACATGATGTAGAGGGATAAACTCATGCAATATGATATAAACCCCATCTTTTTATCCTCGATGGCAACAATACAATACGTGCCTTGCAACCCTTTCTGTCACTGGGTAAGGACACCGCAAGATTGAACCCAAAGCTAAGCACTTCTCCCATGGCATCAATCTAGTAGGCCAAACCAAACTGATAATTCGAAGAGACTTGCAAAGATAACTCAATCATACATAAAAGAATTCAGAGGAGATTCAAGTATTTCTCATAGATAAACTTCATCATAACCCCACAATTCATCGGATCTCGACAAACACACCACAAAAAGAGTTTACATCGAATAGATCTCCACAAGAGAGGGGGAGAACATTGTATTGAGATCCAAAAAGAGAGAAGAAGCCATCTAGCTAATAACTATGGACCCGAAGGTCTGTGGTAAACTACTCACAACTCATCGGAGGGGCTATGGTGTTGATGTAGAAGCCCTCCATGGTCGATTCCCCCTCCGGTGGAGCGCCGGTGAAGGCTCCAAGATGGGATCTCGCGGATACAGAAGGTTACGGTGGTGGAAATTGTGTTTTGTTGGCTCCCTAGATGTTTTCTGGGTATGTAGGCTTATATAGGAGGAAGAAGTACGTCGGTGGCTTCCCAAGGGGCCCACGAGATAGGGAGGCGCGCCCAGAGGGGGTGGGCGCGCCCTCCTGTCTCGTGGCCGCCTCGGCTGCTTCTTGACTTGCACTCCAAGTCCTGTGGATCACGTTAGTTCCAAAAGTCATGCTCCCAAAGGTTTCATTCCGTTTGGACTCTGTTTGATATTCCTTTTCTTCGAAATACTGAAATAGGCAAAAAAACAGCAATACGCGCTGGGCCTCCGGTTAGTAGGTTAGTCCCAAAAATGATATAAATGTGTAAAGTAAAGCCCGTAAACATCCAAAAGGGGTAATATAATAGCATGGAACAATCAAAAATTATAGATACGTTGGAGACGTATCAATTTTTTGCCTTGATCTTCTCATAACTATCACCTTTGTCAATCATTCTCTTCACCGTGCCTCTCCAAGTAGCCAGGGCCGTGCTCATCTTCGTGAGGGCAGCACTGTTCACTTTTGTCACGCCCAATATGCGACCCTATCCTAAAGGAACTCGAAAGTCCCATCAAGGATAGAAGCGCATATTGAATACGCTTTTGCAAGGTGGATATCATTACATCGTACCATTACATAATAGTTGGGGATACATACAAGAGGCAAACAATACCACACGAATACAACATCATCATATATAAGAGCAACATCCGACTATGGATGAAACACAAACAGAAGCTCAAACGACATCCACCCTGCTAGCCCAGGCTACCGACCTGGAACCTATCCCTTGATCAAAGAAGAAGCAGAAGAAGAACTCCAAAACAAGTAAACATCATTGTCGCGTCATGATCATCACATAACCTGTACCTGCAACTGTTGTTGTAGTAATCTATAAGCCACGAGGACTCAGCAATCCCATTGCCATGGGTATCAAGAGTAGCAAAACTTAATGGGTAAGGAAGGGGTAAGGTGGTGAGGTTGCAGCAGCGTCTAAGCATATATGGTGGCTAACATACGCAAATAAGAGCGAGAAGAGAGCAAACGGAACGGACGTGAAGCTAGCAATGATCAAGAAGTGATCCTGAAACTACTTACGTTCAAACATAACCTAAACCGTGTTCACTTCCCGGACTCCGCCGAAAAGAGACCATCACGGATACACACACGGTTGATGCGTTTTAATTAAGTCAAGTGTCAAGTTCTCTACAACCGGATATTAACAAAATCCCATCTGCCACATAACCACGGGCACGTCTCTTGAAAGTTTATACCCTGCAGGGGTGTCCCAACTTAGCCCATCACAAGCTCTCACGGTCAACGAAGGATATTCCTTCTCCCAGGAAGACCCGATCAGTCTCGGAAACCTGGTTTACAAGACATTTCGATAATGGTAAAACAAGACCAGCAAGACCACCCGAGTGTGTCGACAAATCCCGATAAGAGCTGCACATATCTCGTTCTCAGGGCACACCGGATAAGCTAAGCGTACGAGTACCAACATAACCCAAGTTGCCAAGGGACGGTCCCGCATGGTGCTCTAGTTTGGACCAACACTCAGAGGAGCACTGGCCCGGGGGGGGGGGGGGGGGGTAAATAAAGATGACCCTCGGGCTACGGAAACCCAAGGGAAAGAGGCTTAGGTAGGCAAATGGTAAAACCAATGTTGGGCCTTGCTGGAGGAGTTTTATTCAAAGCGAACTATCAAGGGGGTCCCATAAATCACGCAACCGCGTAAGGAACGCAAAATCGAGGAACATAACACCCGTATGATGGAAACTAGGGCAGCAAGAGTGGAACAAAACACTAGGCATAAGGCCGAGCCTTCCACCCTTTACCAAGTATATAGGTGCATTAATTAAATAAGAGATATTTTGATATTCCAACATAATCCTGTCCCTCATGGAGCAATCTTCAACTTCACCTCCAACTAACAACGCTATAAGAGGGGCTGAGCAAAAGCGGTAGCATAGCCAAGCAACGGTTTGCTAGGAAGGGTGAAAAGGTTAGAGGCTGACATGGCAATTTGGGAGGCTTGAAGAACAAGTGATAGGTAGCGCAGCATAGCGATAGAACGAAGCAACTAGCATAGGAATGATATTGGTGAGATCCAGAGTAACGGTCATCTTGCCTGAAATCCCGCTAGGAAGAAGAATGAGTCCATGAACAAGATGAAGCCACGAATACGAACCAAGCATAGACGAACGAATCCTCACGATCGCAACGAAACATGAACTAACGAGAAGGAGCACAACCGGAAAGAAGCAAACAACAAGGTAAACACACAACACATAGACATGGCATGATGCTCAACCAAGTATGATGCATGACAAAGACTATATGATGCTACTCATGGCAAGAGATGATGCATACAAGAGCACACATCAAAGCAAGTTTAAATGAGTCCGGAAACAACATATAACTAATCCGGTAAGTCCTCATATGCAAATTTCGAAATTGTTCCAGATCAGAATAAACCTTATGTTCAAGTTGTTAAACAGCAAGTTAAGATGCACCAAGATGATCTACACGAAATTCTAGTCAAATTACATATAAAGTTCATTTAGTTCGGAGCTACGGCCTAGAAGATATGAGCAAAACAAGTTAAACATGGTATTGATGCAAAATACATTCAAACATCAAGCAAACACTCTCAAAACAAGGATTTAACATGACAAGATGAAACTACATGCAAATCTAAGCAAGTTTCATATAGAGCACACTCAAAACGGAGCAACGGTTCAACACATACACATGAAACAAATTTAAAGGACAAGATGTCCAAAACAGCAACTAGTCATCTAGCAAGCATCAAAACAATATTCTACAACACATCAACATGAAAACAAAAGGCGTGGACATGATGTACAGGTAAAGTATGACAAAACATGAACACTGAGCTATCTCCAGAAATCAATAGATTGCTCTCAAAAGGACATGGCAAGATTGCAAATAATAATAGTTTCATAGACTTGGCAGAAATCACTGGACATGGCAGAAATAACATTAGGTTGCAATGTTTAGAGCTATCAAACAACATGCTACAGGAAATTATCATGGAAAACAAAGGCACATGCTAATACTGAAGATAGAGAACAAAACTCCCTTACTAAACTTATTCCAAAGGTCAACAGAAAACATGGTAGCATCCATGCAAACATGGCAAGTGATATGACAGATTCAAAATAACAGTACATGGCAGGAACAACGATAAGTAGGCATGTTGGTGAGCTTTTACCACTCTCTAAAGAGCATTTCATGGAATGTGAAGTCAACCAATAGTAAGATGGCAGAATTATTAAGCTACACATCGCAAGATCAAGTACATAGGGTGCATGGATCACTAGAAAAACTCATGGCAAAACTGAACTTAATGTTAACAGGCTGACAGAAACATTATTTAGCAAATTTGGAGCATGATTACAACAAGCTACAGCAGGCTATAAATGCAACCAGGGACATGGATGGATAGAGCATAACATGTAGAATAAAACATCCTTAGTGAACATCTCCAGATTATGCATAGAATGACTTCTAGTAGCAGGTTTACATAGCATCATGATATAACAGTTTCAGCCTAGCAAAACGGTAACAACAAGTAGCCCACTTCACGAGCTTGATGCACTCACTACAAGACTCGCAAAAATACATGGATTCACCACTGTAAAGATGCCATGATGTAGCTCAAAACTCATGTAGGCATCAAGCTCATAGGATGCACAAAAAATTCAATGAAAAAGACAAATCACTAAGTTCTGTTAACAGACAGCAGTTAACATCATATAGCACTCTCGCAAAAATGATTAGAGCATCAAGATGAACTCAAACAAGCATGGCACAGTGGATTGAAATGAATAGCATCTCATAATGAATATTTCGACATATTACACGCACAAAATGGAGCAACACACAAGAAGTTATGGCATGACGAACATGGCACCAGAATGTAAAATATTTCGGGACTTGGAAGAAAATATACCCTCCGAAAGTCAACGGGATGAGGCGGTTCGGGGACGAGCAGATCCAGGTATGGGGAGACGTTTGGTTGGTTGAACTGGTGGATCTGGTCCACCTGACCAGATCCGGCGAGGACGACGGCAACTCCGGCGAGCAGCGCGGTGGCCAGAGACGGAGGGGACGACGACGGTGCGGCCGGAGGGACGAGGGCGCGGGGGAGGAGAGGCGCGGGGCAGAGCTGGCGAGCTCCCGCAACTCGCCGGCTGGAGGCGGGGCGAGGCCTGAGCTGGAGCTCGCAGGCGATGGAGACCACGGGCGCCGGCGGCGGTGTGCGGGGGCGGAGGAGTTGGCGCGGGAGCTCGGGGGCGAGACGGCGAGGAGCTGCGGTGGGGCCGAGACGCGGCGCGACAGTGGGAGGGCGGCGCGCGGCGGCGGAGGAGAGGTCCGGCGGGGTCGGTGAAGCGGGCGGTGCGGTCCGGCGAAAGGCAGTGAAGCGCACGACGGCGGCGAGAGATCCGGCGCGGGAGGCGCGGGTCCGCACGGGCACCGGCGGGCAGCGGCTAGGGCCCCGAGGCCGGATCTGGGCCCCGCGGGCCCTGGCGGCATGAGGAGAGAGAGGGGGCCGACGGTGGTGACATGGCGGCGCAGGATTGGGCGAGGAGCGGCGGCGCGGACACGTCCGGCACGGGATGGACATGTCCGGCGGCGGGAGGAGGAAGAAAGCTAGGGTTTGCCTGAAATTTTGGTGGAGGGGACTAATTTATAGGCATAGGGAGCTAGGAGAGTCCAAATGGGGAGCGGTTTTCGCCCACATGATCGTGATCGAATGACCGAGAACATGGAGGGGGTTTGGATGGGCTCATGGGCTGTGTGAAAAGGTGCTGGGCTGCAAGAGAAAAGGGGCTTCGAGGGTTACACGGTTAACCGTTGGGGTATCAAACGACCTCCAAATGGAACGAAATTTGACGGGCGGTCTACCGGTGATATACCAAGGCCACTCGGCAAATCTTGGCCCATTCCGAGAATGTTTTTGTCCCGCTCACGAAACAAGGTCTGAGAGGAGCGACGGGCGCGTGCAAATGTGGTTCGGCTCAGAACGGACAACGGAGAGAACCAGGGGAACCCAAAAGGATGCAAGTTTTGAAAAACATGCAGATGAAATGCAGATGATGACATGGCAAAATGCAACATGCAAGCAAATGACATGGCAACAATGATGAATAGCTGGAAGACACCTGGCGCATCGGATCCAGGGCGTTACAACTCTCCTCCACTAACAAGAGATCTCACGATCTTAGGAACGAGACGGAAGAGAAAGAGGAAGAGGTGAAGTAAGAACGCAAGAGAGAAGATGAACAAAGTCGAGAGCACTCAGTTAGAACAAGATAGAAAAGGAATGAACAAAAGAATTTGGGCAGCACTCCGACTGAAAATGGAAGGATTAGAACATGAACTTCACCCAATGAGATGGCACTTGATGAGATGACCAATGCAATGCCTCCGGAAAAATTGAAAGAATTGAATGAAAAGAACTTAGAAGGAAGGATTGAATGGAGTTGTTGAGAAAATCAACAACGAAAGAATAAGCTTGGTGTGGACTTATCAAAAACAACTCAAAACTTGAGGTGAAATTATACCGCAACCAAATGTCTGAAAAGCTGAGAAGAACGAAGAAATGCAAAGCTCCACTTCAGAAGAAAAGGGAGAATTATTTGCACTTCGAGATGCGAGAAGAAAAGATACTTGAACTCCTCCAACCAGAATCTTGATGAACTCTTGAAGAATGAATTAAATCATGAAGAACCACCGTGAAGAACTCCGGTAACAAAAGGATGATGAGATAGAATGAAATATGAAAGAGCCTTGTGGTGATTTAGATGGAGGTCCCGACGAAATGGCCGGGGATATTTGAACTCCGGAAAAGAAAAGATGAAAACACTTGGAACTGGAATTTATTCATCAAGAACAAACTCCGAAGGAAGGGATTACTCACTAGGGTGAAATAAGAATAAGATTTATTGTATGCTTATCCTTTATCAAATTAAATTGATGACAAGCAATGGATTTTTGCATACTACTTATTCTCCTTGAAAAGGATTAAGGGGAATATAGCGCAAAACTTGAGAAAGTCTTCATGAACCACCGGTAGGATTTGGAAAGAACGAATGAATTAAAATGATAATCAAAGAAAAAGATTCTTGAACGAACCACTGTAAGAATTCGAAAATGACTGATGAAAGAGAATGAATCACCAGGAAGAATTAGAAGAACCAATATGCTAGAGGGGATTTAGATGCAAAAGAACAAAGAGATCATGAGCTGATTAAAGAACACTTGAACGAAGCACCGGGATAATTGGATAACGGTAGCTAGAATATGAGGACGGAGAATTCTTCTGGAACGATGGGTAAGAAAACAACTTCTGACATACTCCAGATGGGTAAGAAAAGGAATATCTGACAAATGGAATAATTCGAGAGGATAACATGAAGCTAGAACCATGAAACTTCGAGAGAACGGACAAGATTTAGAGGAAAAACTCTTCTTCTATCTTTGAATAACGACGAGAAACACCACCAAAATTACTGAGATACTCTGGGAGAATGAGAAGAGCAAAGGTTGAATCAGCAATGAAAAGAATTGAAATCGATCTTGAAAAGGCATGTGACTGATGGAATCCATTCTTACGTCACACTTGAAATGAATTTTTGAATAACTCCAGAATAATTAGAAGAGTCAGGTAAGATCCTGGGAAAAGACCTGTGGGTTAGGGCCCACTAAAAGAAAACACCATTGGAAAGGATTGTTGATGAGATAGATGATGCACCGGAACAATTGAAATATTTGGATGAGGTGACAACCTCGAATTAATTGGAACACAGACGAATCTCCTGAGATGTCTTGAGCACTCCGGAAGGATAAACTGGCGAGAGGCGAACGAGCCGGGAGAGCACTTGATCCAAGGAAAAGAATATGATGAACAAAAAAACTTGAATTGAGTCCACCGGAGAAGAAAGAGAGAGAATTCACCGGTTGAAACAATTGAGGGAAGACTGAAGAGGCTCTGCATGAATGAAATTGATGGTCAAAAGAGACTCGGACTCCGGGAAGAAAAAGGGTGGGAGGGCGGGAAAACAAAGGCGACTTGGAAGGTAGAACCGATGAATAACTTGAAGAGTTGAAATAATTGAGGAAAGAAAGCAAAGACTTTGCACGAGTAGGATGGATACTCCATTACGGACTCCGGCTCCAAGAGGAAAAGGGTGGGCGGGTGGGAAAAGAAAACAACTAAGGATTGGTCTTGTGAAAACAAAGAGGTCGAATCGACTTGACGAGAAAATGCACCGGATCAAAAGAGCACAGAACCAACGAACGAAAAACTAACCACGTGATCCTAAAGAAAAATTTGAAGGGGGAGAGGAGTAACTCAAAACACCTATGTCAAGATTCCTCACCAGAGCGATGAAGGGGCTGAGGAGTAAAAAGAATTCCTAAACTCCGATATAACTATACTCCGAAAAAACAATTTTCTTCTAGACTCGACAACGGCCAACTACGATCAACCAAGGGGGCTCCTATGGTCAGTTGAGGCTCTGATACCAACTTGTCACGCCCAATATGCATCCCTATCCTAAAGGAACTCAAAAGTCCCATCAAGGATAGAAGCGCATATTGAAGACGCTTTTGCAAGGTGGATATCATTACATCGTACCATTACATAATAGTTGGGGATACATACAAGAGGCAAACAATGCCACACGAATACAACATCATCATACATAAGAGCAACATCTGACTATGGATGAAACACAAACAGAAGCTCAAACAACATCCACCCTGCTAACCCAGGCTGCCGACCTGGAACCTATCCCCTGATCGAAGAAGAAGCAGAAGAAGAACTCCAAAACAAGTAAACATCACTCTCGCGTCATGATCATCGCATAACCTGTACCTGCAACTGTTGTTGTAGTGATCTGTGAGCCACGAGGACTGAGCAATCCCATTGCCATGGGTATGAAGACTAGGAAAACTTAATGGGTAAGGAAGGGGTAAAGTGGTGAGGTTGCAGCAGCGTCTAAGCATATATGGTGGCTAACATACGCAAATAAGAGTGAGAAGCGAGCAAATGGAACGGACGTGAAGCTAGCAATGATCAAGAAGTGATCCTGAAACTACTTACGTTCAAACATAACCCAAACCGTGTTCACTTCTCGGACTCCGCCGAAAAGAGACCATCACGAATACACATGCGGTTGATGCGTTTTAGTTAAGTCAAGTGTCAAGTTCTCTACAACCGGATATTAACAAATTTCCATCTGCCACATAACCATGGGCACGACTCTCGAAAGTTTATACCCTGCAGAGGTGTCCCAACTTAGCCCATCACAAGCTCTCACGGTCAACGAAGGATATTCCTTCTCCCAGGAAGACCCGATCAGTCTCGGAATCCTGGTTTACAAGACATTTCGATAATGGTAAAACAAGACTAGCAAGACAACCCGACTGTGTCGACAAATCCCGATAGGAGCTGCACATATCTCGTTCTCAGGGCACACCGGATAAGCTAAGCGTACGAGTACCAACATAACCCAAGTTGCCAAGGGACAGTCCCGCACGGTGCTCTAGTTTGGACCAACACTCAGAGGAGCACTGGCCCGGGGGGGTAAATAAAGATGACCCTCGGGCTCCGGAAACCCAAGGGAAAACGGCTTAGGTAGGCAAATGGTAAAACCAATGTTGGGCCTTGCTGGAGGAGTTTTATTCAAAGTGAACTGTCAAGGGGGTCCCATAAATCACCCAACCATGATCCGATAACCAATGGTCTAAGAATGAAATATCGACCATTAACTTCAAAGCAATAGGGTTGCTAGAAGTACAGAATCTAAGCAGCACCGTTCACTTGTTGGTATCCCAGTTTGATTCAACGCTGGGACCAATATATGAAAGGAGATGGTGAGAAGTATTACTATATCAAGAATTCTTAAGAGGTGGAGCAATCCACACTACATCCTTCACATAAAATATGGTAACAATTCAAGGTAGAACATAACATAAGTTGGGTAGCAAGGAACTCGAGGTACAACACAGAACAAGAACAAGTTTGTGTTGGAGGGAAGGCAAAAATGTTGTCGATGATAACACAATTCATCAAGGGGAAAGGATGGCATTTCTCAACATGAATTTGATCCATATCCTTGAAGAGCTTAGAATGTTGATGATGATTATGACAAATTTTTGCCAAGAGGTTTCATGAAGATGTAATCGATTAGCGACGACATCAAGCAAAAGCAATGGTGAAGCGAAGGGTTATTGGAACCACGGACACGACACAAACTTGGAATCAAGCTTGATGTTCGAGCTGAAATGACAAGACAAGGAACATCAACGTAAGCTTAGCTCATCGTCGAAAATTGTGCTCCGGGAAGAAGGACCAGGTAGCACAGTTATAATTAGCACGATAATGATTTAGCCGATTAGGCTAGGAATGACGTGATGGAGTATTAAACTTCTCAACGACAAATTACTGGAAGTACTGAATCATAGTGTTGATTTGATTCACAAATTGGTGTTCTCGGTTGACGATAACCCAGAACCCTTGGAGTGACTATGATGGGGAAAGGTACTACTTCATCAGAAATTCATAAGATGTAGTGTAATGGCTTGATATCCTCGAGATACCGGGGGGTAATACTCAACGAAAGATCAAAGTAAAGGTTGGACTGGTGGATTGATCCACAGAGGACAAGTGCTTAAACTTGCCCGAGAAATGGGATCTAAGAAGAACATATGGTAGAAACCACGATTGCAAAGGATCAATTCACTGATACCAAAGGATATTATATCAAGGATATAGTTATTACTACAAGAAGCTTCCATGATAAGTTCCCCATCGGTTCCATGGGCATGAACACAAAGTTCAAGGTCGACTCTCACTTCTCCAATGCATGACCTTCCATTCACTTCTCGTTTTTCTTAAATGACATTAGTTGTTGAAAGTTTTACCCGGTGCAATACCAGATAAGTATGACCCGTGAAATCTTTCGGGTTCACACAGATTATGGAAGGTGTTGGTTCAACCTATCAGGGCATCTTAGGAACATATACTACAAACTTCAGGAGCGAATAAATCAAGCTCGGGAGCAGAGCATTGTTGAAAAAAGCAGGGATACAATTTACCGATGGCATATGTATCCGAGGAAAGGCTCACAAGGTTATCAAATATGAAGGATGGTGTCGGATAAAATCCAATAAAGGATCTGGTGGTCCATAAGGGATCTGATGTGAGCATCGGTACTCAACTAGAAGAAGAAAGAATGCAAGGGGATCAGATGATAGAAACAATTAACTAACTCCAAGCTCAATTGCACAAGAATTACGAATTCCAAGTCAGGGAATCAGAAGCAACGCTCTGATTAGGGATGGATAAGTTGAGTAGTCAATCGATGAAAATTTGATTGGTCGAGAACCAGCTCCGATTAAAAATGAAGGCTGAGCCAGAAAGATAATTTATAAAGATCAACTGATGTTTGCGGGCATTTGCAACATAGTGAATCAACGGACTCAAAATGATAATGACAAGGGATGCCAATAGGATTACGAGACTTATGGGATTAACCATAATGCAAGCAAGCAAGAATTTCAAGAACAACAAGATGTTGAGGAATTTTGAAAGATCAAATAGTATTTCCAAGGCTTATGTGAGACACCTGAACAACTGAGAATGAGCGGATACTCAATAAGTGCAAGGAATTATCCGTAAGGGTATTCTTGTGGCAAAGAACTGTAAGGCAGTATGCTCAAAGGGTTCTCGGAACAACGGAGAGTAGTTTGTTGCACCTTGTAATAACGAGATCAATGGGATTGAATGTAAGAATGGCAGGTGTATGCAGTTATCCATAAGGATATAACAGTGGTAGAGAATTTTCATAGGCGGTGGGCACAAGTGTCTCGGGAGAACATCGTAGAGTATCTTCAAAATCTTCTGGCGCAGTAGGTGATCATCTGTGATAAGGGGCTCTCCGGGAGAAGGAAGTTACGATAACCTAGAGTCAGATTTAGTAAAATCATTTAACCCGAATAGAAGAGAGATTAGAATCCTAGAGTATAGACGAGGAATAAAAGATCCTAATACCACCCAAAGGCGATGTGGGCCCGTAAGCCGCACAGCCATGTTAATAAAAACTTTTTCAATTACTAGACTCAACTTCGACCAAGGAGTTTGGAAGGGGGATTCCTACAGGCAGTTGGCTCTGATACCAACTTGTGACGCCCCCGATTCAATCGTACACTAATCATGCATGCAAACATGTACGATCAAAATCAGGGACTCACGGGAAGATATCACAACACAACTCTAAAAGTAAAAATAAGTCATACAAGCATCATATTACAAGCCAGGGGCCTCGAGGGCTCGAATACAAGTGCTCGATCATAAACGAGTCAGCGGAAGCAAAAATATCTGAGTACAGACATAAGTTAAACAAGTTTGCCTTAAGAAGGCTAGCACAAACTAGGATACAGATCGAAAGAGGCGCAGGCCTCCTGCCTGGGATCCTCCTAAACTACTCCTGGTCATCGTCAGTGGCCTGCACATAGTAGTAGGCACCTCCAGAGTAGTAGTCGTCATCGACGGTGGCGTCTGGGTCCTGGGCTCCAACGTCTGGTTGTGGCATCCGAGAAGAAGAGGAAAACGGGAGAAAAGAGGGAGCAAAGCAACCGTGAGTACTCATCCAAATTACTCGCAAGCAAGGAGGTCCACTACATATGCATGGGTATGTGTGTAAGGAGGCAATATGAGTGGGCTGAACTGCAGAATGCCAGAATAATAGGGGGATAGCTAGTCCTGTCGAAGACTACGCTTCTGGCAGCCTTCATCTTGCAGCATGTAGAAGAGAGTAGATTGAAGTCCTCCAAGTAGCATCGCATAGCATAATCCTACCCAGCGATCCTCCCCTCGTCGCCCTGTGGGAAAGCGATCACCGGGTTGTCTTTGGAACTTTGAAGGGTGTGTTTTATTAAGTATCCGGTTCTAGTTATCATAAGGTCAAGGTACAACTCCGGGTCATCCTTTTACCGAGGGACACGGCTATTCGAATAGATAAACTTCCCTGCAGGGGTGCACCACATAACCCAACACTCTCGATCCCATTTGGCCGGACACACTTTCCTGGGTCATGCTCGGCCTTGGAAGATCAACATGTCGCAGCTCCACCTAGGCACAACAGAGAGGTCAGCATGCCGTTCTAAATCCTATGCGCATAGGGGTCTGGGCCCATCGCCCATTGCACACTTCATGTTGCGAGGGCGGCCGAAAGCAGACCTAGCCCCCTTAATACAAGAGCAGGCTTACGGTCCAATCCGGCGCGTGCCAATCAGTCGCTGACGTCACGAAGGCTTCGGCTGATACCACGACATCTAGTGCCCATATCTTTCCCGCGTAGTTGGTTACTGCGTATAGGCCAGTGGCCAGACTCAGATCAAATACCAAGATCTCGTTAAGCGTGTTATTTTGAAGTAACCACGGACGTTGACCAGGGCCAGGCCCACCTCTCTCCTAGGTGGTCTCAACCTGCCCTGTCACTCCGCCACATAATAACAGTCGGGGGCCGTCGGGAACACAGGCCCACCTCTACCGGGATGGAGCCACATGTCCTTTCAGCCCCCACATCGGAATCACTTGTGGGTACTCAACGAGCCAACCCGACTTTAGTCACCATCTGTATAGTATGTATATATGTATAATATATACCCGTGAACACCTCCCGAGTGATCACGGCCCGATAGTATAGCAAGGCAGACTGACAAAATGTAGGGCCACTGATGATAAACTAGCATCCTATGCTAAGCATTTTGGATTGCAGGTATGGTATCAACAACTATAGCAACAATGACAGGCTATGCAACAGAATAGGATTAATCGAAACAGTAACATGCTACACTACTCTAATGCAAGCAGTAGAGGGTAGAATAGGCGATATCTGGTGATCAAAGGGGGGTTTCCCTGGTTGCTCTGGCAAGAAGGAGGGGTCGTCAACTCCATAGTCGAACTGGGCAGCAGCAGCGTCGGTCTCGTAGTCTACCGAAGAGAAGAGGGGGAAGAAACAATGAAAACAATGAAAACATAAGCATGACGATGCATGACATGACAATGAGTGATGCTAGGTATGCCCTAACGCAGCAGTAGGTGGTACCGGAGAAAGGGGGAAACATCCAGGAAAGTATTCCCGGTGTTTCGCATTTTCGGACAAATGAACTGGAGGTGAAATTTTGCAGGTTCGCTAGGCTAGGGATGCGTCGTTGACGAACGGGCTGCGTATTCGGATTCGTCTTGTCGTTCTGAGCAACTTTCATGTACAAAGTATTTTCATCCGAGTTACGGTTATTTTTCTATGATTTTCCAAAGTTTAATGCAATTTATGGATTTTCTTTTATCTATTTACTTTATCATTCAAAATAAAAGAAAAACATACCCACTAGGAACTAGCTCTAGTGGATGACAAGTGCGGTCCAGGGTTGCTGAGTCAGCAGTACAGTCAGCATTGACTGGGTCGAAGTTGACCAGTCAACAGGGTCCAAGGGGCTCGCATGACATAGACTTAATTTACCAAGTTAATTAACTAGGTTAAAGAAAGGGGACTGGTCCACTGGTCAGTGACTAACTAAAGGAGGATTAGCAACTAACTAGTTTTAATCCTAATTAAAGAAAGAGGCAGGGCCCGCCTGGCAGTGGCTTAAGCCACCAACAGGGGATGTGTATTCATGCACGAACAAAAATACAGGGCGCCGGCGGCGGCCGAAGCCAGCATCGCCAGCGCCGTGCAGCAACAGGGGCCGGCGCGAGCCACGACGGCTAGCGGCGGGTGTGGGCCGGTGGCCGGAGGCGATGGGTCAGAGGCGGGGCATTGCCAGGGGGGTCGAGCAGCAGCGGCCCGCAGAGGAGCACGACGGACAACCGCGGGCGCGAGTGGCGCGGTGGCGGGCGGCAACGACAGAGGCAGGCGCACGCGGAGGGGAAACGGGGGCGACTAGGCGAGGCGGGCATGCAGCCAAGCGGGTATGCGCTCACGCGCAGTGTGGGTCGCGGCCGGGCGCGACCACGCGAGGTAGGGGCACGGACACGCGAGGTAGGGGCACGGCCACGTGCGTGCGGGGTGACCGAGAGAAGCTGCGGTCAGTGAGAACATCGGGGCTCGCTCGGTTCTGGTGTACAGCCTCTACGATAATGGAATCATGGGGGAAACAGGGGGAATCGGGGGAGAATATCACCTAGGAGCGTAAGGAAGGCTCGGTGATAGCTTAGCAGCGCCGATGGTAGCGGGATTCGACGAAGACGCCGGCGACCGCAGGTTGAAGAGGAGCTCGATCCGCTCGATGTAGTCCTCCCCGGCTCGAGCTGATCATCGTACTCAAAGTAGAGGAGGCAGGCGAAGCCCATGGCAAAGTCTCAGTCAGCGGAGTGGAAGGTGGCTTGCTACCTCTTGAGCACTGCGTTGGATTTCCCCGAAGAGGAGAGGATGATGCAGCAAAGTAGCGTAAGTATTTCCCTTAGTTTTTGAGAACCAAGGTATCAATCCAGTAGGAGACCATGCACAAGTCCCTCGTACCTACACAAAACGATAGCAACTCGCAACCAACGCTTAGGGGTTGTCAATCCCTTCACGGTCACTTACGAGAGTGAGATCTGATAGATTATATTTTTGGTATTTTTGATAGATAGATGCAAAGTAAAAAATTAAAAGGCAAAGTAAAAACAAAGCAAGTAAATAAAGTGATAGAGATTGATATGATGAGAATAGACCCAGGGGCCATAGGTTTCACTAGTGGCTTCTCTCGAGAGCATAAGTATTCTATGGTGGGTGAACAAATTACTATTGAGCAATTGACAGAATTGAGCATAGTGATGAGTATATCTAGGCAATGATCATGTATATAGGCATCACGTCCAAAACAAGTAGATCGAAACGATTCTGCATCTACTACTATTACTCCACTCATCGACCGCTATCCAGCATGCATCTAGAGTATTAAGTAAAAACAGAGTAACGCCTTAAGCAAGATGACATGATGTAGAGGGATAAATTCATGCAATATGATAAAAACCCCATCTTGTTATCCTCGATGGCAACAATACAATACGTGCCTTGCAACCCTTTCTATCACTGGGTAAGGACACCGCAAGATTGAACCCAAAGCTAAGCACTTCTCCCATTGCAAGAACTACCAATCTAGTTGGCCAAACCAAAAAGGATAATTCGAAGAGACTTGCAAAGATAACTCAATCATACATAAAAGAATTCAGAGAAGAATCAAATATATTTCATAGATAATACTGGATCATAAACCCCACAATTCATCGGTCTCCACAAACACACCACGAAAATAAGATTACATCGAATAGATCTCCACGAGAGAGGGGGAGAACATTGTATTGAGATCCAAAAAGAGAGAAGAAGCCATCTAGCTCCTAGCTATGGACCCGAAGGTCTGAAGTAATCTACTCACAATTCATCGGAGGGGCCATGGTGATGATGTAGAAGCCCTCCGTGGTGGATGCCCCTTCCGGCGGAGCTCCGGAACAGGCCCCAAGATGGGATCTCGTGGATATAGAAGGTTGCGGCGGTGGAATTAGGTTTCTGGCTCCTGTTCTGATCGTTCAGGGATACGTAGGTATATATAGGAGGAAGGAGTACGTCGGTGGAGCGTCGAGGGGCCACGAGGTAGGGGGCGCGCCCAGGGGGCGCGCCCTCAACCCTCGTGACCGCCTCTGGCACTTCTTGGAGTAGGGTCCAAGTCTCCTGGATCACGTTCAGTTGGAAAATCACGATCCCGAAGGTTTCATTCCGTTTGGACTCCGTTTGATATTCTGTTTCTTCGGAATACTGAAAAAGGCAAAAAACAACAATTCTGGGCTGGGCCTCCGGTTAATAGGTTAGTCCCAAAAGTAATATAAAAGTGGAAAATAAAGCCCAATATAGTCCAAAACAGTAGATAAAGTAGCATGGAGCAATCAAAAATTATAGATACGGTGGAGACGTATCAGGCATCCCCAAGCTTAATTCCTGCTCGTCCTCGAGTAGGTAAATGATAAAAAAGAATTTTTGATGCGGAGTGATACTTTGGCATAATTTCAATGTAAAACTTCTTAATTGTGATATGGATATTCAGATCCGAAAGATTCAAGGCAAAAGTTCATATTGACATAAAAGTAATAATACTTCAAGCATACTAATCAAAGCAATCATGTCTTCTCAAAATAACATGGCTAAAGAAAGTTATCCCTACAAAATCATATAGTCTGGCTGTTGCTCTATCTTCATCACACAAAGTATTTAATCATGCACAACCCCGATGACAAGTCAAGCAATTGTTTCATACTTTAATAATCTCAAACTCTTTCAACTTTCACGCAATACATGAGCGTGAGCCATGGACATAGCACTATAGGTGGAATAGAATGGTGGTTGTGGAGAAGATGAAAAAGGAGAAGATAGTCTCACATCAACTAGGCGTATCAACGGGCTATGGAGATGCCCATCAATAGATATCAATGTGAGTGAGTAGGGATTGCCATGCAACGGATGCACTAGAGCTATAAGTATATGAAAGCTCAACGAAAGAAACTAAGTGGGTGTGCATCCAACTTGCTTGCTCACGAAGACCTAGGGCACTTTTGAGGAAGCCCATCATTGGAATATACAAGCCAAGTTCTATAATGAAAAATTCCCACTTGTATATGAAAGTGACAACATAGGAGACTCTCTATCATGAAGATCATGGTGCTACTTTGAAGCACAAGTGTGGTAAAAGGATAGTAGCATTGTCCCTTCTCTCTTTTTCTCTCATTTTTTTTATTTGGGCCTTTTATCTTTTTTTATGGCCTCTTTTTTTTTCTTTTTTTATTTGGGCTTCTTTGGCCTCTTTTATTTTATTTCGTCCGGAGTCTCATCCCGACTTATGGGGGAATCAAAGTCTCCATCATCCTTTCCTCACTTGGGACAATGCTCTAATAATGATGATGATCACACTTTTATTTTTCTTACAACTCAACAATTACAACTTGATATTTAGAACAAAGTATGACTCTATATGAATGCCTCTGGCGGTGTACCGGGATATGCAATGAATCAAGAGCGACATGTATGAAAATTATGAAGGTGGCCTTGCCACAAATCCAATGTCAACTACATGTTCATGCAAAAAGCAATATGACAATGATGGAGCGTGTCATAATAAACGGAAAGGTGTAAAGTTGCATGGCAATATATCTCGGAATGGATATGGAAATGCCATGATAGGTAGATATGGTGGCTGTTTTGAGGAAGGTATATGGTGGGTGTATGATACCGGCGAAAAGTTTGCGGTATTAGAGAGGCTAGCAAAGGTGGAAAGATGGGAGTGCGTATAATCCATGGACTCAACATTAATCATAAGAACTCATGCACTTGTTGCAAAAATTTAGTAGTCATCAAAAACCAAAGCACTACGCGCATGCTCCTAGGGGGGTAGATTGGTAGGAAAAGACCATCGCTCGTCCCCGACCGCCACTCATAAGGAAGACAATCAATAAATAAAATTGTGCTCCAACTTCATCACAAAGTGGTTCACCATACGTGCATGCTACGGGAATCACAAACTTCAACACAAGCATTTTTTAAATTCATAATCACCCAACTAGCATTACTTTGATATTATCACCTCCATATCTCAAAACAATTATCAAGCATCAAACTTATCATAGTATTCAACGCACTCAAAAGAAAGTTTCACATATCTTGAACACCAAGTATATTAACATTAAGCGATTTACCATGCTATTAATGACTCTCAAAATAATCTAAGTGAAGCATGAGAGATCAATAGTTTCTTTAAAACAAATCCACCACCGTGCTCTAAAAGATATAAGTGAAGCACTAGAGAAAAACTTATCATGCTCAAAAGATATAAGTGAAGTACTATGAGCAAAACTATCAAGCTCAAAAGATATAAGTGAAGCATATAGAGTATTCTAACAAATTCTAATTCATGTATGGCTCTCTCAAAAGGTGTGTGCAGCAAGGATGATTGTGGTAAACTAACAAGCAAAGACGCAAATAATACAAGACGCTCCAAGCAAAACACATATCATGTGGTAAATAAAAATATAGCTCCAAGTAAATTACCGATGGAAGTGGACGAAAGAGGGGATGCCTTCCGGGGCATCCCCAAGCTTTGACTTTGTGTACTTGGATTATTTTGGGGGTTCCATGGGCATCCCCAAGCTTAGGCTCTTGCCACTCCTTGTTCCATAATCCATCAAAAGAATTCACCCAAAACTTGAAAACTTCACAACACAAAACTCAACAGAAATCTTGTGAGCTCCGTTAGAGAAAGAAAACAAAAGACTACTTCAAGGTACTTTAATTAACTCATTCTTTATTTATTTTGGGTTTAAACCTACTGTATTCCAACTTCTCTATGGATTATAAACTATTTTACTAGCCATAGATTCATCAAAATAAGCAAACAACACACGAAAAACAGAATCTGTCAAAAACAGAACAGTCTGTAGCAATCTGTAACTAACACAAACTTCTGGAACTCTAAAAATTCTACCAAAATAGGAAGTCCTGGAAAATTTGTTTATTGAACAGAAGCAAAAAGAATCAACGCAAAATCGCGTTCCTGTGATTTAACATAACTATATTCGTGCGCGCAAAATTTCTGTTTTTCAGCAGAATCAAATCGACTATCATCGTAGGTTATCCTATAGGTTCTACTTGGCACAAACACTAATTAAAAGATAAAATCACATCCAAAAAGAGGCTAGATGGATTATTTATTCCTAAACAGAAGCAAAAACAAAAAAACACAAAATAAAATTGGGTTGCCTCCCAACAAGCGCTATCATTTAACGCCCCTAGCTCGGCATTGATATTTCAACGATGCTCACAAGAAAGACAAGAATTGAAGCACAAAGAGAGCATCATAAAACATGTGATAAACACATCTAAGTCTAACATAATTCCTATGCATAGGCATCTTATAGGAAAACAAAATATCAAGGCAAGCAAAAACTAGCATATGCAAGGAGGCGGAAAGAAACAATAGCAATCTCAACATAACGAGAGGTAAATTATTATCATGAAAATTTCTATGACCATATTTTCCTCTCTCATAATAATTACATGTGGGATCATAAGAAAACTCAACAAAATAGCTATCACATAAAATAGTTTCAACACGATCCACATGCATGCAAAGTTGACACTCTTCCGAAATAGTGGGATTAACATTAACTAAAGTCATGACCTCTCCAAACCCACTTTTATCAAAAATTTCATAAGATTGAATATTCTCCAAATATGTGAGATCTAGAGTTGACACTCTTCCAAACCCACTTTCAATATTATTGCAAACAATATTATCAATCTCATATTCATCATGGGGATTAAACAAATTTTCAAGGTTATAAGAAGAATCACCCCAATCATGATCATTGAAACAAGTAGTAGACATAGCAAAACTAGCATCCCCAAGCTTACGGTTTTGCATATTATTAGCACAATTGGCATCAAGATAATTTATAGTAAAATCATTGCAATCATGCTTTTTATTCAAAGATCTATCGTGAATCACTTCATAAAGTATTTCATGACAATTCTCGGATTCACGGATTTCAAGCAAAACTTCATAAAGATAATCTAGTGCACAAAAATCACTAGCAATAGGTTCATCACAATTGGATCTCTTAAAGAGATTAGCAAGTGGATGAGGATCCATAGACTTTTAGCAAGCAAAGATGCAAGCAAAAAGAAGGTACATGGAGACACAAGCAAACAAGAAGGCAAGCAAAAGAGAGAGGAGATTGGGAAAGAGAGGGCAAATAAAACAGCAAGGGTGAAGTGGGGGAGAGGAAAACGAGAGGTAAATGGCAAATAATGTAATGCGAGAGATAGGGATTGCGATGGGTACTTGGTATGGTTGACTTGCTTGCATGAGCCTCCCCGGCAACGGCGCCAGAAATTCTTCTTGCTACCTCTTGAGCACTGCGTTGGATTTCCCCGAAGAGGAGAGGATGATGCAGGAAAGTAGCGTAAGTATTTCCCTCAGTTTTTGAGAACAAAGGTATCAATCCAGTAGGAGACCACGCACAAGTCCCTCGTACCTACACAAAACGATAGCACCTCGCAACTAATGCGTAGGGGTTGTCAATCCCTTCACGGTCACTTACGAGAGTGAGATCTGATAGATAATATTTTTGGTATTTTTGATAGATAGATGCAAAGTAAAAAAGTAAAAGGCAAAGTAAAAACAAAGCAAGTAAATAAAGTGATAGAGATTGATATGATGAGAATAGACCCGGGGGCCATAGGTTTCACTAGTGGCTTCTCTCGAGAGCATAAGTATTCTACGGTGGGTGAACAAATTACTGTTGAGCAATTGACAGAATTGAGCATAGTTATGAGTATATCTAGGCAATGATCATGTATATAGGCATCACGTCCAAAACAAGTAGATCAAAACGATTCTGCATCTACTACTATTACTCCACTCATCGACCGCTATCCAGCATGCATCTAGAGTATTAAGTAAAAACAGAGTAATGCCTTAAGCAAGATAACATGATGTAGAGGGATAAATTCATGCAATATGATAAAAAAACCATCTTGTTATCCTCGATGGCAACAATACAATATGTGCCTTGCAACCCTTACTGCCACTGGGTAAGGACACCACAAGATTGAACCCAAAGCTAAGCACTTCTCCCATTGCAAGAACTACCAATCTAATTGGCCAAACCAAAAAGGATAATTCGAAGAGACTTGCAAAGATAACTCAATCATACATAAAAGAATTCAGAGAAGAATCAAATAGTTTCCATAGATAATACTGGATCATAAACCCACAATTCATCGGTCTCAACAAACACACCGCAAAAAGAAGATTACATCGAATAGATCTCCACAAGAGAGGGGAAGAACATTGTATTGAGATCCAAAAAGAGAGAAGAAGTAATCTAGCTACTAGCTATGGACCCGAAGGTCTGAAGTAAACTACTCACACTTCATCGGAGGGGCCATGGTGATGATGTAGAAGCCCTCCATGGTGGATGCCCCTTCCGGCGGAGCTCCAAAACAGGCCCCAAGATGGGATCTCGTGGATACAAAAGGTTGCGGTGGTGGAATTAGGTTTTTGGCTCCTGTTCTGATCGTTCGGGGATACGTACGTATATATAGGAGGAAGGAGTATGTCGGTGGAGCGTCGAGGGGCCCACGAGGTAGGGGGCGCACCTAGGGGGGCATGCCCTCCACCCTCGTGACCGCCTCTGGCACTGCTTGGAGTAGGGTCCAAGTCTCCTGGATCACGTTCGGTTGGAAAATCACGATCCCGAAGGTTTCATTCCATTTGGACTCCGTTTGATATTCTGTTTCTTCGGAATACTGAAAAAGGCAAAAAACAGCAATTCTGGGTTGGGCCTCCGGTTAATAGGTTAGTCCCAAAAGTAATATAAAAGTGGAAAATAAAGCCCAATATAGTCCAAAACAGTAGATAAAGTAGCATGGAGCAATCAAAAATTATAGATATGTTGGAGACGTATCAGGCATCCCCAAGCTTAATTCCTGCTCGTCCTCGAGTAGGTAAATGATAAAAAAAATTTGATGCGGAGTGATACTTTGGCATAATTTCAATGTAAAACTTCTTAATTGTGATATGGATATTCAGATCCGAAAGATTCAAGACAAAAGTTCATATTGACATAAAAGTAATAATACTTCAAGCATACTAATCAAAGCAATCATGTCTTCTCAAAATAACATGGCTAAAGTTATCCCTACAAAATCATATAGTCTGGCTGTTGCTCTATCTTCATCACACAAAGTATTAATCATGCATAACCCCAATGACAAGCCAAGCAATTGTTTCATACTTTAATAATCTCAAACTCTTTCAACTTTCACGCAATACATGAGCGTGAGCCATGGACATAGCACTATAGGTGGAATAGAATGGTGGTTGTGGAGAAGACAAAAAAGGAGAAGATAGTCTCACATCAACTAGGCGTATCAACGGGCTATGGATATGCCCATCAATAGATATCAATGTGAGTGAGTAGGGATTGCCGAAGGTTTCATTCCGTTTGGACTCCGTTTGATATTCTGTTTCTTCGGAATACTGAAAAAAGGCAAAAAACAGCAATTCTGGGCTGGGCCTCCGGTTAATAGGTTAGTCCCAAAAGTAATATAAAAGTGGAAAATAAAGCCCAATATAGTCCAAAACAGTAGATAAAGTAGCATGGAGAAATCAAAAATTATAGATACGTTGGAGACGTATCATGGCCGCGTGGACGGAGGAAGACATGGCGATGGTGGCTCGGCCTTGTGCGGGGGAAGAGGAAATAGGCGAGGGGAAGAGGAGGGAAATGATCTAGGGTTCTGGAGAGGGAGAGAGGGGCGGCGGCTTCCCTTATGCGCGACAGAGAACCACGGGATGGTCGCCACGCACCCGCAGCTGCGGCCATGGTGGTTCAGATGTGCGCCACCACCTCCTTTGAGAACAGGGTGGAGGAGGATGGCTCCTGGTGGGCTGGGTCTGCACTGTGGCCACTAGGGACCAGTGCAGCAGTAGCAGTTCCTCTACCTCTTTCCTTTTCTAAAACTTTTCTATTTTTTGCTTTTTCTTTTAATATGCACTGTTTGTACCTAACTAAGCCATCAAATGATTTTTGCAAAATATGGAACTTGGTCCAAAATTGGTGTTGCATTTTTAAGCACTGCCACAAGAGGTTTTGGCCCTGAACAAAATAGTTTAGTATTTTATAAAATCCAAAATCTATTTATTTAATTGTTTTACCTACTATTTTAATTACATAAGTGCATTTAAACCTTTTATAAAAATGTGGTTTCTCCGTCATAATTACCTATGCATTATTTGACACAACCCGAACAATTTAGTTTTAATATTTGAAAAGTTTTGTCGTTTGCCTTTATTTTGAATTTGAATTTTGAATCGGTTTTGAACTAACGCGAGATTTAACAGAAGTAACCAAGGTGAGGTGGCACCATTAGTAGAGGGTTACTGTAGCTTAATTATCCGGGCGTCACAATTCTCCTCCACTACAAGAAATATAGTCCCAAGATTTAAGAGGTAGAGTAAGGGGGAAAGGTCTGGTTACAAAATTCTAACGGATCTTCTCGATATTGGCTGCTATTCTCGAAGAGATCGATCCATTACATTGATGCTGTCATTCCACTGCTTTAGGTCATCATGATGTAGTGCACATCCTTTCTTCGGGGTCTTCATCGTACTTACGAAAAGAATAAAGGGTGGGCATCCCGGGAGAACGGACCTCTGCAAGGTCGACTATCTGGTCGATAACATTGAGGAAGATGGAGGAAGTAACTCTCGAATTTAAACTTAAGAAAATATCAAGAGCAAAGTAAGGACGTATCATGTGAACTTTCGAGCAGGCAGGCAATCGTTTGATGCCTAAAACAGGGCGTGAAAGGGGTTCAAAGAAATGGGTATAAGTATTGTGCCCGATACCAGAATTGATGATCTCTTGGAAGGTGGCTCGTGAATCACATACGAGGCCAAGTGTGAGGAACAACCTTAAGAACAGGGGGTGTATAGGAGAGTCAGGTTTCGATCCTGTGGAACTGTGGGTTATGGGCCCACCATGTGGGTTAAAATGTAGGAAGGCGGTGATGTCTTGCACGATCATGCAAGTAAGACATGTTAGAGGGTAGCCTGTCAGTTATATGTCAGCAACAACATCGGTACCAAGGGCGAGGGATGAAGAGAACCATTATCCTGCTCATTGAACGAGGCGGACCAATAGGCAAAGTTCTCGTCCATTGGTGGCTACCGGAATGTCATCAACAATAGTAACAGGGTCTTGCTGACAGAATTGTACACCGTGGTGTTTACATAAGCAGGAGAATAATACTGCTTAGATCATATAGATCACCAGAAAGGTTAAGCCAAACCATGGAAAGGAAAATATGATTATCAGGTTTAAGTAGAACAATGGAAAGGAAAACGTGTTTAAACACATATTTCAAGGGTATATCCTTCCCAAAGGACAAGCAGAGCATGATATCCATGGCAGGATATAATGTAGAAAACTCTTTAGGTAAGGGGAGAGAAATTTCATGACATTACCCATACAACGGTGTTTGGATAATTGAGCAAGAAAACATTTAGCATTGGGCTTCAAATGTTCTTGTCGAAAATCGGAGTACCACAGACATGCTTCGAGATAGCATTGACATGGTCTTCAATCAAAGTTCAAACTCTGGATACACGAAGGATCCATTAGGAACAACTTGCAGAATAAGTCTTACAATTTCCTCATGGAATAATGGATAGCCTTGCTAAAAGGAAAATTATAACAATAGGTCCTCCGGTCAGGTGTGCTAGGCATGACATCACCTTATCGGTCATAAAAAGACCAATGTTATAACTCTTGGAAATATGTTCGAACCATCACATCTGACCAAGATTTAGATCTGATCGGTGTTAGGGTTCCTCAGACTCAGGAGGCCCGAGGAGAAAAGGTGCGACACAAATTGTCGATATGACTATGTAAGATTCTCGGGAATTGATCTATGGAAGCGAGTTCCGAAACAAGAGTTCATCATTAAATCAAGGAGAGGTGAGGAGGTGGCTGATTGACTCAGCGACAATTCATTGAGATTTTCAAAAGATGGATTTCCACACTTATGTGAACAAGGAGATAACATTTGTCAGATTAAATGATATAATGAGGTATGCTGGAGGAAAACATACACAGTTAAACATTGGTTGAAAGGTGCACCTGAAATATGGGCTTAGGTAGCATGATCAATGTTAGAATGGTGATCCGATAACCAATGGTCCTAGAATGAAATATCGACCATTAACTTCAAAGCAATATGTTCACTTGTTGGTATCCCGGTTGATTCAACACTGGCACCAATATATGAAAGGAGATGGCGAGAAGTATTACTATATCAAGAATTCTTAAGAGGTGGAGCAATCCGACTACATCCTTCACATAAAAGATGGTAACAATACAAGGTAGAACATAACATAAGTTGGGTAGCAAGGAACTCGAGGTACAACACAGAACAAGAACAAGTTTGTGTTGGAGGGAAGGCAAAAATGTTGTCGATGATAACACAATTCATCGAGGGGCAAGGATGGCATTTCTCAACATGAATTCGATCCATATCCTTGAAGAGCTTAGAATGTTGATGATGATTATGACAAATTTTTGTCGAGAGGTTTCATGAAGATGTAATCGATCAGCGACGACATCAAGCAAAAGCAATGGTGAAGCGAAGGGTTATTGGAACCACGGACATGACACAAACTTGGAATCAAGCTTGATGTTCGAGCTGAAATGATAAGACAAGGAACATCAACGCAAGCTTAGCTCATCGTCAAAAATTGTGCTCCGGGAAGAAGGACCAGGTAGCACAGTTATAATTAGCACCATAATGATTTAGCCGATCAGGCTAGGAATGACGTGATGGAGTATTAAACGTCTCAATGACAAAGTACTGGAAGTACTGAATCACAGTGTTGATTTGTTTCACAAATTGGTGTTCTCGGTTGACGACAACCCAGAACACGTGGAGTGACTATGACTGGGAAAGGTACTACTTCATCAGAAATTCGTAAGATGTAGTGTAATGGCTTGATATCCTCGAGATACTGGGGGGTAATACTCGACGAAAGATCAAAGTAAAGGTTGGACTGGTGGATTGATCCACAGAGGACAAGTTCTTAAACTTGCCCGAGAAATGGGATCTAAGAAGAACATATGGTCGAAACCACGATTGCAAAGGATCAATTCACTGATACCAAAGGATATTATATCAAGGAAATAGTTATTACCACCAGAAGCTTCCATGATAAGTTCACATCGGGTCCATGGGCATGAACACAAAGTTCAAGGTCGAGTCTCACTTCTCCAATGCATGACCTTCCATTCACTTCTCGTTTTCTTAAATGACATTAGTTGTTGAAAGTTTTACCCAGTGCAATACCAGATAAGTATGACCCGTGAAATCTTTCGGGTTCACACAGATTAGGGAAGGCGTTGGTTCAACCTATCAGGGCATCTTAGGAACATATACCACAAACTTCAGGAGCGAATAACTCAAGCTCGGGAGCAGAGCATTGTTGAAAAAAGCAGGGATACAATTTACCAAAGGCATATGTATCCGGGGAAAGGCTCACAAGGTTATCGAATATGAAGGATGGTGTCGGATAAAATCCAATAAAGGATCTGGTGGTCCATAAGGGATCTGATGTGAGCATCAGTACTCAACTAGAAGAAGAAAGAATGCAAGGGGATCAGATGATACAAACAACTGACTAACTCCAAGCTCAATTGCACAAGAATTACGATTTCCAAGTCAAGGAATCAGAAGCAACGCTCTGATTAGGGATGGATAAGTTGAGTAGTCAACCGATGAAAATTTGATTGGTCGAGAACCAGCTCCGATTAAAAATGAAGGCTGAGCCGGAAAGATAATTTATAAAGATCAACTGATGTTTGTAGGCATTTGCAACATAGTGAATCAACGGACTCAAAATGATAATGACAAGGGATGCCAATAGGATTACGAGACTTATGGGATTAACCATAATGCAAGCAAGCAAGAATTTCAAGAACAACAAGATGTTGAGGAATTTTGAAAGATCAAATAGTATTTCCAAGGCTTATGTGAGACACCTGAACAACTGAGAATGAGCGGATACTCAATAAGTGCAAGGAATTATCCGTAAGGGTATTCTTGTGGCAAAGAACTGTAAGGCAGTATGCTCAAAGGGTTCTCGGAACAACGGAGAGTAGTTTGTTGCACCTTGTAATAACGAGATCAATGGGGTTGAATGTAAGAATGGTAGGTGTATGCAGTTATCCATAAGGATATAACAGTGGTAGAGAATTTTCATAGGCGGTGGGCACAAGTGTCTCGGGAGAACATCGTAGAGTATCTTCAAAATCTTCTGGCGCAGTAGGTGATCATCTGTGATAAGGGGCTCTCCGGGAGAAGGAAGTTACGAGAACCTAGAGTCAGATTTAGTAAAATCATTTAACCCGAATAGAAGAGAGATTAGAATCCCAGAGTATAGACGAGGAATAAAAGATCCTAATACCACCCAATGGTGATGTGGGCCCATAAGCCGGACAGCCATGTTAGTAAAAACTTTTGCAATGACTAGACTCAACTTCGGCCAAGGAGTTTGGAAGGGGGATTCCTACAGGCAGTTGGCTCTGATACCAACTTGTGACGCCCCCGATTCAATCGTACACTAATCATGCACGCAAACATGTACGATCAAAATCAGGGACTCACGGGAACATACCACAACACAACTCTAAAAGTAAAAATAAGTCATAGAAGCATCATATTACAAGCCAGGGGCCTCGAGGGCTCGAATACAAGTGCTTGATCATAAACGAGTCAGCGGAAGCAACAATATCTGAGTACAGACATAAGTTAAACAAGTTTACCTTAAGAAGGCTAGCACAAACTGGGATGCAGATCGAAAGAGGTGCATGCCTCTTGCCTGGGATCCTCCTAAACTACTCCTGGTCGTCGTCAGCGGCCTGCACGTAGTAGTAGGCACCTCCATAGTAGTAGTCGTCATAGACGGTGGCGTCTGGGTCCTGGGCTCCAACGTCTAGTTACGGCATCTGAGAAGAAGAGGAAAACAAGAGAAAAGAGGGAGCAAAGCAACCATGAGTACTCATCCAAAGTACTCGCAAGCAAGGATCTACACTACATATGCATGGGTATATGTGTAAGGATGCAATATGAGTGGACTGAACTTCAGAATGCCAGAATAATAGGGGGATATCTAGTCCTGTCGAAGACTACGCTTCTGGTAGCCTCTGTCTTGCAGCATTTAGAAGAGAGTAGATTGAAGTCCTCCAAGTAGCATCGCATAGCATAATCCTACCCGGCGATCCTCCCCTCGTCGCCCTGTGGGAAAGCGATCACCGGGTTGTCTTTGGAACTTGGAAGCGTGTGTTTTATTAAGTATCTGGTTCTAGTTGTCATAAGGTCAAGGTACAACTCCGGGTCATCCTTTTACCAAGGGACACGGCTATTCGAATAGATAAACTTCCCTGCAGGGGTGCACCACATAACCCAACACGCTCGATCCCATTTGGCCGGACACATTTTCCTAGGTCATGCCCGGCCTCGGAAGATCAACACGTCGCGGACCCACCTAGGCATAACAAAGAAGTCAGCACGCCGGTCTAAATCCAATGCACGCAGGGGTCTGGGCCCATCGCCCATTGCACACCTGCACATTGCGTGGGCGGCCGGAAGCAGACCTAGCCCCCTTAATACAAGAGCAGGCTTACGGTCCAATCCAGCGTGCGCCGCTCAGTCGCTGACGTCACGAAGGCTTCGGCTGATACCACGATGTCGAGTAGCCATTTCTTTCCCGCGTAGTTGGTTAGTGCGTATAGGCCAGTGGCCTGACTCAGATCAAATACCAAGATCTCGTTAAGCGTGTTATTTTGAAGTAACCACGGACGCTGACCAGGGCCGGACACACTGAGGGAGTCCTGGATTAGGGGGTGTCCGGATAGCCGAACTATCACCGTCGGCCGGAATCCTAGACTATGAAGATACAAGATTGAAGACTTCGTCCCGTGTCCGGATGGTACTTTCCTTGGCGTGGAAGGAAAGCTTGCGATATGGATATGTAGATATCCTACCATTGTAATCGACTCTATGTAACCCTAACCCTCTTCGGTGTCTATATAAACCGGAGGGTTTTAGTCCGTAGGACGAACAACAATCATACCATAGGCTAGCTTCTAGGGTTTAGCCTCCTTGATCTCGTGGTAGATCTACTCTTGTACTACCCATATCATCAATATTAATCAAGCACGAGTAGGGTTTTACCTCCATTGAGAGGGCCCGAACCTGGGTAAAAACATCGTGTCCCTTGTCTCCTGTTACCATCCGCCTAGACGCACAGTTCGGGAACCCCTACCCGAGATCCGCCGGTTTTGACACCGACATTGGTGCTTTCATTGAGAGTTCCTCTGTGTCGTCACCTTTAGGCCCGATGGCTCCTTCGATCATCAACAACGACGTGGTCCAGGGTGAGACTTTCTCCCCGGACAGATCTTCGTATTCGGCGGCTTTGCACTGCGGGCCAATTCACTTGGCCATCTGGAGCAGATCGAAAGCTACGCCCCTGGCCATCAGGTCAGATTTGGGAGTTTGAACTACACGGCTGACATCCGCGAAGACTTGATCCTCGACGGATTCGAGCCACAGCCAAGCGCGCCGCACTGTCTCGATGGGTATGATCTAGCTCTGCCGCTGAACAGTGCCCTGGAGGCCGCACCAGCGTCTGCCCCGACCCTTAGCTCAGAGCCGACTTCGCCGATCAAGGACGAGTGGCTGGACACCGCCTCGGGGGTTACAATCTCTACGGCGATTGAGCCGAACACCATCCCTGTCCTTTGCAAAGCCCGTGGCTCCTAGGTGCCGGACTCCTCTCTGGACTCTGAACCTCCCGCGCCTCTGCCAATCAAATCCGATTGGGCACCGGTTATGGAGTTCACTACCGCGGACATCTTTCAGCACTCGCCTTTCGGCAACATCCTGAATTTACTAAAGTCTCTCTCTTTATCAGGAGAGCCCTGGCCGAACTATGGTCAGGAAGGTTGGGATGCGGACGACGAAGAAATTCAACACCCACCCACCACCCACTTCATAGCCATTGTCGAAAGTTTAAACGACGTGCTTAATTTCGACTCCGAAGACATCGATGGTATGGACGACGATGTAGGAGATAACCACGAACCAGAACTTATAGGGTACAGGACAACCACCCCATCTCACGATGTATACATGGTGGATACACCTAAAGGAAGTGACGACGAGGAACAACGAGACGCTACGAAGGATAAATCCCTCAAGCAATCAAGACGGCGACGAAAGCGCCACACAAAGTCCCACCTCGACAAAGACGGCGGCCATACAGACCCAGCCATAGAGCAGGTCAAACCGATGGACGACGAACATGCCATTGAACAACCGTCCGAACAGGACAACTTGGATAAACAACCAGTCCCCGGCGAAGATAACAGTCCGGACGATCTCACACTGGACAAGTTGTTGGAGCAGAAGAACCTCCACAAAAGGCTCGTCGCCACTGCGCATAGCCTGAAAAAGCAGAAGCGGAAGCTCAAAACAGCGGAAGATGCACTCAGAATCAGATGGAGCAAAGTACTCAACACCGCAGACAAATACGGCGACAGTCGCCAAACAAAGAGCTACCCAAAGCGCAAACTACTGCCCGAATTCGATGAGGAGGCCTTAGAGCCCCCACAATCAAAGAACAAAGAGGCCGCCCGGTCGGATAGACGACCACATGACAAGCATAGAGTGGCAAGCGGCTCCGCACACAAGCCGGCACGCGATCCACATAAGGATTCGCATCAAAAGGATGGCCCAGTTAGGTCCATCTACGGGCCAAGAAAGCAAGCTCTTCTAAGCAATGCAACACGCCAAATATCCGAACATCACGGCACACCCAAATATAGGGGAGCCGCACACCCCCTATGTTTCACCGATGAGGTGCTGGATCACGAATTCCCGGCGGGATTTAAACCCGTAAACATAGAGGCATACGACGGAACAACAGACCCGGGAGTCTGGATAGAGGATTACATCCTCCACGTACACATGGCCAGAGGAGATGATCTCCATGCTATAAAATACTTACTCCTCAAGCTCAAAGGGCCAGCACGGCACTGGCTTAAAAGCCTCCCTGAAAATACCATTGGAAGTTGGGAAGAGCTCGAGGATGCTTTTCGGGCAAATTTCAAGGGACTTATGTCCGCCCTCCGGATGCAGACGATTTAAGTCACATAACTCAACAACCCAGAGAGTCAGCCCGCAAATTCTGGAACAGGTTCCTCACCAAAAAGAACCAAATAGTCGACTGTCCGGACGTCGAAGCCTTAGCAGCTTTCAAACACAACGTCCGAGACGAATGGCTCGCCAGGCACCTTGGCCAGGAAAAGCCAAGAACAATGGCCGCACTAACAAGCCTCATGATCCGCTTTTGCGCGGGAGAGGATAGTTGGCTGGCAAGATGTAGTACCAGCGACCCAAGTACATCCAAAGTCAGAGATGGAAACGGGAAACCACGACGCAGCAAGGACCAGCGCCGGACAAGGGGAAACAGCCCGAAGAGCACGGCAGTCAACGCCGGATTCAGAAGCTCTTGGCAGAATCATAAAAAACTGCCCCTCAAGGATAACAGCCACGAGCTATCCAACTTAAACAAAATCTTGGACAAAATATGCCAAATCCACATTACCCCCGGGAAGCCTGCAAACCATACCCACAGAGATTGTTGGGTCTTCAAGCAGTCCGGCAAACTCAATGCCGAACGCAAGGGGCTAGACACACCAAGCGAAGACGATGACGAACCCCACAAGCAGAGCACCGGAAAACAAAAGAATTTCCCACAAGAAGTCAAAACAGTAAACTCACTTCAAGTGACAAAACGGAAAATCAGAACAGCGCCCATAAAAATACGCGCCGCACGGCCTATCCCAGCGGAGTCCCGACATTGGTTGTCAAAACCAATCACCTTTGATCATCAGGATTACTCCGGACGTATCCGGAACGCAGGATGGACTGCCCTGATATTAGATCCTATAATCGACGGACTCCAATTCACAGAAGTCCTAATGGACGGCGGTAGTGATTTAAACCTGCTATATCAGGACACAATCCGCAAAATGGGGATAGACCAAACCAAAATTCGCCACAGCAACACCTCCTTCAAGGGGATAATGCCAGGCCTATATGCCCATTGCACGGGCTCCCTACTGCTAGAAGTTATGTTCGGCTCATCCGACAACTTCCGCCGTGAAAAGTTAACCTTCCATATCGCCCCATTCAAAAGTAGTTATCAAGCACTATTGGGACGTGAAGCTTTCGCCCGCTTTAACGCAATACCGCATTATGCATCTCTTACACTTAAAATGCCCGGTCCATGCGGCATCATCTCATTAAAGGGAAATATCAAGTGTTACTCGAGCACGGAAGAACGTAAGACTGCCTGGACAGCCACACACTAATCCGGCACCTGAACAGGTCATTCGGACCCCGGACACGGCTAGACGAGTTTGGCATAAACATATGAAGGCCTACTAGCCGCACACCCCCGTACAAGGGGCTGCATGCATGTACAACAAGAGACAATAAAGCTCAGTTTTATTCGCTTCTCGAATCGTACTCCTTTTATTTAATATAAAGTACATTTTTCGCATGATCTTTCTAAGTTATTCTCTTTTACAGATGAGCACCGTGCTACACCCGTCCAGGAAACAGCACAACGGAGACACAGGCGCAGACGTGCAGTAGGGACCCGTTGCAAGGATTCTTTTCAGATTAAGACCCTGCGTAAACCTTTTTTACTGTCTCTTGTTGATACGCATCCCCGGTTTCTTGCTATAACCAAGGAGGAGGCTAGCGTTTTGGCGTCGGCCGCGTCAGAATTTTTGCGCGTACCTGGACACTAGGGGCTTAGGGCATTGTTCTGCCCGTTTTCATAAAGACCGAATACCTTAGGGAGTGTTCGGCATCTCGAGTTAGGCCTTATATGCATCAGCTCTGAATCATGTCTTTGGTCAAATGTTGGGTTTTCCCGGCTCCTGTGTTTTGCTGCCTTACGTTCCGCTCTATCGGCTAACGCGGCACCAGGAGAACTACTGCGATTGTGCCCCGGTTCGGCCTAGCGAGCACCTCAGTAGAGAAAGCCAAAAACTGACTGTCATGATATAGCGTGAGACTAGTCAACCACTCGATGACCCACAGGAATGTTTAGAATTCCTCCGCATTAACGAAGGACCGTTTCCCGGTTAGGCACATACGCGCCCCGAATTCGGGAGAGCGCGGTGCCCCTAGGGGCTATGTAGTAGCCCCACCATCGAACTCCTATGGCTAAGTGAAAGTGATAAAGCATTATAGTCCGGTTGCCTAGTTTGCTACGATATCACATCCTTCACAGGACCAAGATGTTGGATTAAGTGTGAAAATGCGCCTTTTTTGCAAACACCCCCGCACTATGCGCGTGGGGGCTAAAGCCAAGGACTGCCATCTTTCAGGTTATATACGCATATACATTAACAGCCGCATAGGAGGTATTTTAATACTTGAATGCACAAGTATAAAAAGCCCTTATATTATATTGAAACATTGTTTCACAAATCATACATGTCATTTGAACATAATATCCTTCGAGCATTGCGTCTCTATCAAACGAGCGCCCTGCAGGACTTCCTCAAAGTAGTGCTCGGCAGGTACTCGGCTTCTGTCCAAATCCTGGGATGCAACGTCGGTGGCCTTCATCTCCGCCCAGTATGTCTTGACACGGGCAAGAGCCATCCGCGCACCCTCTATGCATGTTGACCGCTTCATTGCACTAATATGCGGCACCGCACCAAGGAACTGTTGCACCAAGCCAAAATAACTCTTCGGCTCGGGCCTCTTCGGCCACAAATGAGTCACGACATCCTTCATGGCAAGTCCGGACAACCTATTCAGCTCAGCCCATTCGGCCAAACGATCGGTCAATGGAAGCGGACGCTCTGGACTACGGAACTGCGACCAAAAAAGCTCTTCCATTCCATGATCCTTTTGTCCTCGGAAGTGTTCGACCACGTCTGCGGCACTCGCCGCCAAGTTCAGATAAGCATCCTCCGCACCCCACAGTTGGCCCAACTGAGCAAACTTAGGATCCGTGAATTTCCTCCGCAGCAGAAAAGGCTTTCCAGCCGCAATATCTTCGGCTTGACGTAGCTCCTCCTTCATAGCTCTCATCACAGAGCGAGCATCCTTGGCCTCAGTAGCGGCCTTTTTCAGGTCCTCTTTTTTCGCTCACCCTTCTTTTTCAAGAAGCTCGCAACGGTCGGTAGCATTCTTCAACTTTACGGCCATCTCGGCCATTTCTTTCTTGCTTCGGCAGTGAGCAACCTATTCGGCTCTCAGCTCTTCGGCCGCTTTTAAGGCAGCCGCATCACTTTTTTGGGCTTGCTCCTTGGCTCAGGCGAGTTCCGCCCGAAGGTTCTCCATGGCAGCGGCACCATCTGCGTCAAGCATACATGTTGTAAGGCTCAGACATTAAGCCACCTTACCGGGGTGTCCGCGGAGAAACTGCATACCTTGTGACTCGTCAAGCCGCTTATTGACAAGCGTGATGTCAGAATCCGCCACGTCAAGTTGCTGCTTTAGTTCGGCAAATTCATCAGTCCGTCTAGTCATCGGACGCTTCACCACCTACATAGGAAGAGTGCATTTATACCTGGGATTATGATCCTCGGCGCGCTATCATTTTTGAAAACGCACCGAGTCTCAGGGGCTACTATCTATACAGGGCGCATTCTATATGCAAAACTGTCAGAAGGTACATCATTTTGCGTACCTCAAAACCCGTCAGTAAACTTATGACGGCATCATGCAATCCGCTTTCAGCAGATGAAATCCTTTCGATCAGCATACCCATTAGCGCACGGTGATCTTCCGAGATAGATGCTCACCCAAGCAGATCTTTCAGCTCCTCCGACCGTACACCAGTCGGTGCCGGACTCGTCCGATGGCCTTTTTCGAAGGCCGGACGCGGAGGGCTTTGAGGGGACATACGACTGCCTTCGGGCCCCGCCGGATTCGGAGAAACCCTCCGCGACGACACCTCAGGGTCGTCCACCTTGCATGACGGTACGGCAGGCGGAGGCGTTTCACTCTCCATCATCTCTGGATCAAGATCCCCTGAAGACGAGCTCTGCTGAGAAGGGCTGAGATTCGAACTACAAGGAAAAATTTCGTTTATCTTCAGAAATAAAACAGAGATGTCTCTCATTTTAAGAAAACGCCCCTCTTTACGTACGGCTCGCTGGAGGGCTGATCTACTAGGGGAAATAGTGCGGCCGGGGCATCTTCCGGCGCAGGACCCTCTGGCGAGGATTTCTTCCCCCGCTTCGAGGCGTTGGTCTCCGGGTCTTCAGAAGCGGTCCTCTTCTCCCGTTGGAGGGAGGGATTCTCGATCCCTCCTTTCTTGATAAACTCCTTCGCGGAGGCAGTAGCTCCCTTGTTCCCCCCTTCGCCTTCTTCAAAAGGCGCAGCCTCTAGCATCCTGGTTAACACAGGATCCGGTGTGGTCTCAGGGAGGGGGCCCGGACACCGGATTAGTTTTGCTTTCGCTATCCACTCCGGTTCAAGGGACAGCTCTTTTAAAGGCAAGTTTATGATAGATATACGGATAGCATGTTTGGGTACAGGACTACTTAACTGAGTATCCGGGCAATTGCAGCTCAGACCTGCGTCCTCGGTCAAGTCCAGACACATTGCTCGTGATCCGAAGAACAGTTGGTACATCTCCACGGGCGTTATGCCCATAAAATGTTGGAGAGCTCGTGGTCCCTCCGGATTGAACTCCCACAAGCGGAGGGGGCGACGTTTGCAGGGCAGGGTGCGACGAATCAGCATGACCTGCGCTACTACGACCAGATTGATCTCTCTCTCTAGGAGGTCTCGAATACGGCCCTACAACAAGGGCACGTCCTTGGACGGCCCCCAGTCGAGCCCTTTATTGATCCGTGACGCCAACCGCGGTGGAGGACCCGAGCGAAAGGCAGGTGGCGCCACCCATTTGGTGCCCCTGGGAGTGGAGATATAAAACCACTCTTGTTGCCACAGACTGAGCTCCTCTTGAAAAGAGCCCTCAGGCCATGGAGCGTCAGCATTCTTGCTTATAATAGCCCCTCCGCACTCTGCCTGCTGCCCCTTGATCATCTTCGGTTCCACTTTGAAGGTTTTGAGCCACAGCCGAAGTGAGGGGTAATGCGGAGGAAGGCTTCACATACGACCATGAACGATGAGATGTGGAGGATGGACTCTGGATCCAAGTCATGAAATTCCAGCCCATAATAAAACATGAGCCCCCTCACGAAGGGGTCCGTTGGGAAGCGTAACCCCCGAAGGAAGTGATACACGAACACCACGCTCTCACCAGGCTTGGGAGTGGGAATAACCTGCCCTTGGGCAGGCAGCCTGTGCGAAATTTTGCCGGTTAGGTACCGGGCGTCTCTCAGCTTTAGCACGTCTTCTTCCGTGACGGAGGAAGGCATCCACCGGCCTCGCAGGTCGGAGCCGGACATCCTCGGAGGTCCGAAGCGCCTGAATCTAGAGCTTTGGGTGTTGGAACTCGAGGCGAGGGGCGGATTTGATTGAGATTGAAAGAAAGGAGCGGGCCTTGGTCTCGTTATAAAGAGGTTGAATACCAAGAGCCCTCCCCGTGACCGTTCGGGACTCGCCTTCGATAGAGGAGGCGCGCCAAAGGGCACAACTGGGTTACCCATGCCCGTATTGATGAGAATCCCGGAATAAGGGGACACGATCTCTGGTTTGACAAGACATGCCAAGGAAACCGCCTCGCTAAACACGCTGAGGTAGGATAGTAAAAATGATTCCAATAAAGGCTTGGCCGTGGTGTGATGTCACGCCATAGAATACGTTAGCAGATTGAATTTGTGTAAAGATTATTCTCTCTACGGTGGTATGTGGAACTTATTTTGCAGAGCCGGACACTATCCTTGTGTTCAAAATCTTCTATGAATTATTCCGAGGAGGAACCCGCCTTGCAATGCCGAAGATAATATGTGCATCGGACTCGTCATCATTGAAGCCTGGTTCAGGGGCTACTGAGGGAGTCCTGGATTAGGGGGTGTCCGGATAGCCAAACTATCACGGTCGGCCGGACTCGTAGACTATGAAGATACAAGATTGAAGACTTCGTCTCGTGTCCGGATGGGACTTTCCTTGGCGTGGAAGCAAGCTTGGCGATACGGATATGTAGATCTCCTACCATTGTAACCGACTCTATGTAACCCTAACCCTCTCCGGTGTCTATATAAACCGGAGGGTTTTAGTCCGTAGGACGAACAACAATCATACCATAGGCTAGCTTCTAGGGTTTAGCCACCTTGATCTCGTGGTAGATCTACTCTTGTACTACCCATATCATCAATATTAATCAAGCACGAGTAGGTTTTTACCTCCATCGAGAGGGCCCGAACCTGGGTAAAAACATCGTGTCCCTTGTCTCCTGTTACCATCCACCTAGACGCACAGTTCGGGACCCCTACCCGAGATCCGCCAGTTTTGACACCGACACCCACCTCTCTCCTAGGTGGTCTCAACCTGCCCTGTCGCTCTGCCACATAGTAACAGTCGGGGGCCGTCGGGAAACCAAGCCCACCTCTACCGGGATGGAGCCACCTGTCCTTTCAGCCCCCACATCGGAATCACTTGCGGGTACTCAACGAGCCAACCCGACTTTAGTCACCATCTGTATAGTATGTATATATGTATAATATATACCCGTGAACACCTCCCGAGTGATCACTGCCCGATAGTATAGCAAGGCAGACTAACAAAATGTAGGGCCACTGATGATAAACTAGCATCCTATGCTAAGCATTTTGGATTGCAGGTAAGGTATCAACAAGTGTAGCAACAATGACAGGCTATGCAATAGAATAGGATTAATCGAAACAGTAACATGCTACACTACTCTAATGCAAGCAGTAGAGGGTAGAATAGGCGATATCTGGTGATCAAAGGGGGGTTTGCCTGGTTGCTCTGGCAAGAAGGAGGGGTCGTCAACTCCGTAGTCGAACTGGGCAGCAGCAGCGTCGGTCTCGTAGTCTACCGGAGAGAAGAGGGGGAAGAAACAATAAATACAATGCAAACATAAGAATGACGATGCATGACATGACAATGAGCGATGCTAGGTATGCCCTAACGCGGCAGTAGGTGGTACCGGCTAAAGGGGGAAACATCCAGGAAAGTATCCCCGGTGTTTCGCGTTTTCGGACAGATGAACCGGAGGCGAAATGTTGCAGGTTCGCTATGCTAGGGATGCGTGGTTGACGAACGGGCTGCATATTCGTATTCATCTCGTCGTTTTGAGCAACTTTCATGTACAAAGTATTTTCATCGGAGTTACGGTTATTTTTCTATGATTTTCCAAAGTTTAATGCAATTTATGGATTTTCTTTTATCTATTTACTGTATCATTAAAAATAAAAGAAAAACATATTTTACCCACTAGGAACTAGCTCTAGTGGATGACAAGTGGGGTCCAGGGTTGCTGAGTCAGCAGTACAATCAGCGTTGACTGGGTCGAAGATGACAAGTCAACAGGGTCAAAGGGGCCCGCATGGCATAGACTTAATTTACCAAGTTAATTAACTTGGTTAAATAAAGGGGAGTAGTCCACTGGTCAGTGACTAACTAAAGGAGGATTAGCAACTAACTAGTTTTAAGCCTAATTAAAAAAAGTGGCAGGGCCCGCCTGGCAGTGGCTTAAGCCACCAACAGGGGATGTGTATTCATGCATGAACAAAAATATAGGGCGCCGGCGGCGGCCGAAGCCAGCATCACCAGCGCCGTGTAGCAGCAGGGGACGGCGCGAGCCACGACGGCTAGCGGCGGGTGTGGGCCGATGGCCGGAGGTGACGGGTCAGAGGCGGGGAATCGCCAGGGGGGTCAAGCAGCAGCGGCCCGCAAAGGAGCACGGCAAACAGCCGTGGGCGCGAGTGGTGCGGTGGCGGGCGGCAACGGCAGAGGCAGGCGCACGCGGAGGGGAAACGGGAGCGACTAGGCGAGGCGGGCACGCATCCAAGCGGGTATGCGCTCACGGGCGGTGTAGGTCGTGGCCGGGCGCGACCACGCGAGGTAGGGGCGCGGCCACGTGCGTGCGGGGTGACCGGGAGCAGCTGCGGTGAGCACGAACATCGGGGCTCGATCGGTTCCAGGGTACGGCCTCTACGATAATGGAATCATGGGGGAAACAGGGGGCATCGGGGGAGAAGATCACCTAGGAGCGCAAGGAAGGCTCGGTGATAGCTTAGCAGCGCCGATGGTGGCCGGATTCGACGAAGACGCCGGCGACCGCAGGTTGAAGAGGAGCTCGATCCGCTCGATGCAGTCCTCCCCGTCTCGAGCTGATCATCATAGTCGAAGTAGATGAGGCAGGTGAAGCCCATGGCAAAGTCTCAGCCGGCGGGGTGGAAGGTGGCCGCGTGGACGGAGGAGGACATGGCGATGGTGGCTCGGCCTTGTGCGGGGGAAGAGGAAATAGGTGAGGGGAAGAGGAGGGAAATGATCTAGGGTTCCGGAGAGGGAGAGAGGGGCAGGGGCTGCCCTTATGCGCGACAGAGAACCACGGGATGGTCGCCACGCACCCGCAGCCGCAGCCATGGTGGTTCGGATGTGCGCCACCACCTCCTTTGTGAACAGGGTGGAGGAGGATGGCTCCTGGTGGGCTGGGTCTGCACTGTGGCCACTAGGGCCCAGTGCAGTAGTAGCAGTTCCTCTACCTCTTTCCTTTTCTAAAACTTTTCTATTTTCTGCTTTTTCTTTTAATATGCATTGTTTGTACTTAACTAAGCCATCAAATGATTTTTGCAAAATATGGAACTTGGTCCAAAATTGGTGTTGCATTTTTAAGCACTGCCACAAAAGGTTTTAGCCCTGAACAAAATAGTTTAGTATTTTATAAAATCCAAAATGCATTTATTTAATTGTTTTACCTACTATTTTAATTACATAAGTGCATTTAAACCTTTTATAAAAATGTGGTTTCTCCATCATAATTACCTATGCAGTATTTGACACAACCCGAACAATTTAGTTTTAATATTTGAAAAGTTTTGTTGTTTGCCTTTATTTTGAATTTGAATTTCAAATCGGTTTTGAACTAACGCGAGATTTAACAACAGTAACCGAGGTGACGTGGCACCATTAGTAGAGGGTTACTGTAGCTTAATTATCCGGGCTTCACAATTCTCCTCCAATACAAGAAATATCGTCCCGAGATTTAAGAGGTAGAGTAAGGGGGGAAGGTTTGGTTATGAAATTCTAACGGATCTTCTCGATATTGGCTGCTATTCTCGAAGAGATCGATCCATTACATTGATGTCGTCATTCCACTACTTTAGGTCATCATGATGTAGTGCACATCCTTTCTTCGGGATGTTCATCGTACTTACGGAAAGAATAAAGGGTGGGCATCCCGGGAGAACGGACCTCTGCAAGGTCGACTATCTGGTCGATAACATTGAGGAAGATGGCGGAAGTAACTCTCGAATTTAAACTTAAGAAAATATCAAGAGCAAAGTAAGGAGGTATCATGTGAACTTTCGAGCAGGCAGGCAATCGTTTGATGCCTGAAACAGGGCGTGAAAGGGGTTCAAAGCAATGGGTATAAGTATTGTGCCCGATACCAGAATTGATGATCTCTAGGAAGGTTGCTCGTGAATCACATACGAGGCCAATTGCGAGGAACAACCTTAAGAATAGGGGGTGTATAGGAGAGTCGGGTTTTGATCTTGTGGAACTGTGGGTTATGGGCCCACCATGTGGGTTAAAATGTAGGAAGGCGGTGATGTCTTGCACGATCATGCAAGTAAGACATGTTAGAGGGTAGCCTGTCAGTTATATGTCAGCAACAACATCGGTACCAAGGGCGAGGGACGAAGAGAACCATTATCCTGCTCATTGAACGAGGCAGACCAATAGGCAAACTTCTCATACATTGGTGGCTACCAGAATGTCATCAACAATAGTAACAGGGTCTTGCTAGCAGAATTGTACACCATGGTGTTTACATAAGCAGGAGAATAATACTGCTTAGATCATATAGATCACCAGAAAGGTTAAGCCAAACCATGGAAAGGAAAATAGGATTATTAGGTTTAAGCAGAACAATGGAAAGGAAAACGTGTTTAAACACATATTTCAAGGGTATATCCTTCCCAAAGGACAAGCAGAGCAGGATATCCATGGCAATATATAATGTAGAAAACTCTTTAGGTAAGGGGAGAGAAATTTCATGACATTACCCATACAATGGTGTTTGGATAATTGAGCAAGAAAACATTTAGCATTGGGCTTCAAATGTTCTTGTCGAAAATCGGAGTACCACAGACATGCTTCGAGATAGCATTGACATGGTCTTCCAGCAAAGTTCAAACTCTGGATACACGAAGGATCCATTAGGAACAACTTGTAGAATAAGTCTTACAATTTCCTCATGGAATAATGGATAGCTTGCTAAAAGGAAAATTATAACAATAGGTCCTTCGGTCAGGTGTGCTAGGCATGACATCACCTTACCGGTCATAAAAAGACCAATGTTATAACTCTTGGAAATATGTTCCAACCATCACATCTGACCGAGATTTAGATCTGATCGGTGTTTATACCCTGCAGGGATGTCCCAACTTAGCCCATCACAAGCTCTCACGGTCAACGAAGGATATTCCTTCTCCCAGGAAGACCCGATCAGTCTCGGAATCCTGGTTTACAAGACATTTCGATAATGGTAAAACAAGACCAGCAAGACCACCCGACTGTGCTCACAAATCCCGATAGGAGCTGCACATATCTCGTTCTCAGGGCACACCGGATAAGCTAAGCGTACGAGTACCAACTTAACCCAAGTTGTCAAGGGACGGTCCCGCACGGTGCTCTAGTTTGGACCAACACTCAGAGGAGCACTGGCCCGGGGGGGTAAATAAAGATGACCCTCGGGCTCCGGAAACCCAAGGGAAAAAGGCTTAGGTAGGCAAATGGTAAAACCAATGTTGGGCCTTGCTGGAGGAGTTTATTCAAAGCGAACTGTCAAGGGGGTCCCATAAATCACCCAACCGCGTAAGGAACGCAAAATCAAGGAACATAACACCGATATGACGGAAAATAGGGTGGCAAGAGTGGAACAAAACACCAGGCATAAGGCCGAGCCATCCACCCTTAACCAAGTATATAGGTGCATTAATTAAATAAGAGATATTGTGATATCCCAACATAATCCTGTCCCTCATGGAGCATTCTTCGACTTCACCTGCAACTAACAACGCTATAAGAGGGGCTGAGCAAAAGCAGTAACATAGCCAAGCAACGGTTTGCTAGGATGGGTGAAAAGGTTAGAGGCTGACATGGCAATTTGGGAGGCTTGAAGAACAAGTGATAGGTAGCGCAGCATGGCGATAGAACGAAGCAACTAGCATAGCAATGATAGTAGTGAGACCCAGAGTAACGGTCATCTTGCCTGAAATCCCGCTAGGAAGAAGAACGAGTCCATGAAGAAGATGAAGCCACGAAGACGAACCAAGCGTAGACGAACGAATCCTCACGATCGCAATGAAACAGGAACTAACGAGAAGGAGCACAACCAGAAAGAAGCAAACAACAAGGTAAACACACAACACATAGACATGGCATGATGCTCAACCAAGTATGATGCATGACAAAGACTATATGATGCTACTCATGGCAAGAGATGATGCATACAAGAGCACACATCAAAGCAAGTTTAAATGGGTCCGGAAACAACATATAACTAATCCGGTAAGTCCTCATATGCAAATTTAGAAATTGGTCCAGATATGAATAAACCTTATGTTCAGGTTGTTAAATGGCAAGTTCAGATGCACCAAGATGATCTACACGAAATTCTAGTCAAATTACATATAAAGTTCATTTAGTTCGGAGCTACGGCCTAGAAGATATGAGCAAAACAAGTTAAACATGGTATTGATGCAAAATACATTCAAACATCAAGCAAACACTCTCAAAACAAGGATTTAACATGACAAGATGAAACTACATGCAAATCTAAGCAAGTTTCATATAGAGCACACTCAAAACGGAGCAACGGTTCAACACATACACATGAAACAAATTTAAAGGACAAGCTGTCCAAAATAGCAACTAGTCATCTAGCAAGCATCAAAACAATATGCTACAGCACCTCAACATGAAAACAAAAGGCATGGACATTATGTACAGGTAAAGCATGACAAAACATGAACACTGAGCTATCTCCAGAAATCAATAGAACATTCTCAAAAGGACATGGCAAGATTGCAAATAATAACAGTTTCACAGACTTGGCAGAAATCACTGGACATGGCAGAAATAACATCAGGTTGCAATGTTTAGAGCTATCAAACAACATGCTTCAGGAAATTATCACGGCAAACAAAGGCACATGCTAATACTGAAGCCAGAGAACAAAACTCCCTTACTGAACTTATTCCAAAGGTCAGCAGAAAACATGGTAGCATCCATGCAAACATGGCAAGTGATATGACAGATTCAGAATAATAGTACATGGCAGGAACAACAATAAGTAGGCATGTTGGTGAGCTTGTACCACTCTCCACAGAGCATTTCATGGCATTTGAAGTCAACTAACTGTAAGATGACATAATTATTAAGCTACACATGGCAAGAGCAAGTAGATAGGGTGCATGGATCACTAGAAAAACTCATGGCAAAACTGAACTTAATGTTAACAGGCTAACATCAACATTATTTAGCAAGTTTGGAGCATGATTACAACAAGCTATAGCAGGCTATAAATGCAACCAACGCCGTGGATGGATAGAGCTTAACATGTAGAATTAAACATCCTTAGTGAACATCTCTAGATTATGCATATAATGACTTCTAGCAGCAGGTTTACGTAGCATCATCATATAACAGTTTCAGCCTAGCAAAACAGTAACAGCAAGTAGCCCACTTCACGAGCTTGATGAACTCACTACAAGACTCACAAAAATACATGGATTCACCACAGTAAAGATGCCATGATGTAGCTCAAAACTCATGTAGACATCAAGCTCATAGGATGCACACACAAAATGCAATGAAAAAGACAAATCACCAAGTTCTGTTAATAGACAGCAGTTAATATCATATAGCACTCTCGCAACAATGATTAGAGCATCAACGTAAACTCAAACAAGCATGGCACAGTGGAATTAATTGAACAGCATCTCACAATGAACATTTTGACATATAACACGCACAAAACAGAGCATTACACAAGAAGTTATGGCATGACGAACATGGCACCAGAATGTAAAATATTTCGGGACTTGGAAGAAAATATACCCTCCGAAAGTCAACGGGACGAGGCGGTTCGGGGACGAGCAGATCCGGGTACGGGGAGACGTTGGGTTGGTTGAACTGGTGGATCTGGTCCACTTGACCAGATCCGGCGAGGACGACGGTGACTCCGGCGAGCAGCGCGATGGCCGGAGACGAAGGGGACGACGACGGTGCGGCCGGAGGGACGAGTGCACGGGGGAGGAGAGGCGCGGGGCGGAGCTGGCGAGCTCCGGCAACTCGCCGGCCGGAGGCGGGGCGAGGCCCGAGCTGGAGCTCGTCGGCGGTGGAGACCACGGGCGTCGGCGGCGGCGTGCGGGGGTGGAGGAGTTGGCGCGGGAGCTCGGGGGCGAGACGGCGAGGAGATGCGGTGGGGCCGAGACGCGGCGCGGCGGCGGGAGGGCAGCATGCGGCGGCAGAGGAGAGATCCGGCAGGGTCAGTGGAGCGGGCGGCGGGCATCGGGCAACGTGGTCCGGCAACCGGTGGCGAAGTGCACGACGGTGGCGCGAGATCCGGCGCAGGAGGCGCGGGTCCGCACGGGCAGCGGCTCGGGCCCCGCGGGCCCTGGCGGTGTGAGGAGAGAGAGGGGCCGGCGGCGGTGACGTGGCGGCGCAGGATTGGGCGAGGAGCAGCGGCCCGGACACGTCCGGCGCGGGATGGACATGTCCGGCGGTCGGAGGAGGAAGAAAGCTAGGGTTTGCTCGAAATTTCGGGGGAGGGGACTAATTTATAGGCATAGGGAGCTAGGAGAGTCCAAATGGGGAGCGGTTTTCACCCACACGATCGTGATCGAACGACCGAGAGTATGGAGGGGGTTTGGATGGGCTCATGGGCTGTGTGAAAATGTGCTGGGCTGCAAGAGAAAAGGGGCTTTGGGGTTTACACGGTTAACCGTTGGGGCATCAAACGACCTCCAAATGGAACGAAATTTGACGGGCGGTCTACCGGTGATATACCAAGGCCACTCGGCAAATCTTGGCCCATTTCGAGGACGTTTTTCTCCCTCTCACGAAACAAGGTCTGAGAGGGGCGACGGGTGTCGTGGTTCTAAGCCTGATAGTAGAATAGGGGGTAGGTATGGAGAGGCAAGATCCTAGCTATGGAGTAGTTGTATACGCAAGGGAGTTACGAGTTTAGGCCCTTCTCAGAGGAAGTAACAGCCCTACGTCTCGGAGCCCAGAGGTGGTCAACCGGATTATATGCGTATGAGTTACAGAGGTGCGAACCCTTCTGCCTGTGGAGGGGGGTGGCTTATATAGAGTACGCCAGGACCCCAGCCAACCCACGTAGCGGAGGGTTCAATGTACATAAAGGCTTGGCATTACTGGTAACACCTTACATAAAGTGCTATCATGGCTATAAAGACTACTTAATAACAGACCGTTTGGGTGCAGAGTGACTCTAGATATCTGGTGGTCGAGTGAGTCTTCATGGTCGAGTGTCTTCGAGTCCGTCGAGTGGAATCCTTCCAGGTCGACTGAAAGGCGGTTTCTTCTAGAGATGTCCTTGGAGAGGGTACCTTGGACAGGTCCATGACCCTACCCTAGGTACATGGCTTCATCATTAGCCCCCGAATGGATCAAGGTTTGAGTGAGGAAGGAGTTGAGAATTCTTCCGACCTGCTTTTCATGCTGCGAGAGTGTCTTACTCTGGACCAATGACTTTTTAGTGATGGTGTCAACTTCTCTTTTAGTCGCCTTGATCCATTCTTTGCATCTGCCGAGTGAACTATATGAACTTGAAGATTTCCGAGCGACGGATCGGAGGAAATCTACCGTCTGACAAGTTGCTCTGCTATTTGCGGATTTGATGGGATCCGAATTTCGGGAAGCGCGTGAGGCGGAGGAGGCCGCGGTACTCGGATGGGATAAGGCAAAGACGCCTCGATCTCAGTGCCATCTTTTTCGCCACGTATCGCGCGCGCGCCTGTTGAGGGATTTGACAGGATCGTCCAGGCCTACCAGTCAGCCACTCGGAAGAGACTTCATATAAGGCGTCGGGCAGGGGTTTTTCAAACAGTGCGCCCTCATTCCCCTCTCCTTCTTCCTCGAAATCGTCCACTGCGCCTGCTCCCACCTCCGCCCTACTGTTCCTTGTGCGCCTCACCGGTGACGATGGTGAAGGAAATGACGGCGGCTTTGGAGCGGGCGAAGAAGGCGACGGCGAAGGCGAAGGGGAGAGCGACCAGTCGAGGCGGATCCTCGTCGCGGTCCGGCCTGCCGCAAGGCTGGATCCAGGGAGACTGGATCCACTCGACTATCACCCAGAAGGACCTCGACGACCTGGCCAACGAAGGACTGATCCCCATGGGTCAGCAAGGCTTTCGGGGACGGAGTGGGAGCCACAGCCTCAGGAGGGTGAGTGCGTCCTCTTAGCCACCCACGTAGATCGCGGTCTTTCTCTGCCGCCGAATCTTTTCTTTCGGGGGTTTCTGAACTTCTTTGGGGCACAACTTCATCACTTCAGACCCAACTCCATTGCCTATCTCGCCGCTTTCGTGTCTTTGTGTGAAAACTTCTTGGGCTGTCGACCGCACTGGAGCCTTCTCAAACACATTTTCACCTGTCGCTCTCAGACGGTGAAAAAGGCTAGCCCAAATGACGAGAAAACCCAAGTAATCTAGGTGTGTGGGGGTCTTGGGGTTCAGATGAAGAGTAAGAGTGCCTTTCCAGCCATGACCCTTCCCGAGTCAGTTCGAGGGTGGCAGTCGACCTGGTTCCACTGCCAAGACCAGTCGACGCCAGGGCAGTCGACTGGCCTCCCCCCGTTCTCCATGGACCGAGTGAACAAGCCATCCTCTCTGAAGGTGCTTCCGGAGGAGAAGGCTCAGGTTAGGATGTTGGTGGAGCACGTAGTCCAGCTCATTCGCGATGGAGTGACTGGCATGGACCTTCTGGAGGTTTTCCTTCGACGGCGCATTCAGCCACTTCAATATTAGGGCCATCCGATGTGGTTGTAATCTGGTACTGAAGACACCACTCGGGTCCACCCGGAGGAGGTCGACGATGCCACTCTGGAGAGGTGGATGACTGCCATCATAGGGAACAAAGATAATCCTCGTGGAGCCAGGAGGATCCCGCCACTCGACCAGTCATACGATCCAGACAAGGTCTGACCAAATATCTCTGACAATGACTCTGTTTCCTTCGTTCTATTTTGATACCATTCAGTCGATTGACTTTTGTCTTGTTTGCCTTCTTCTAGGTCACCACCGAGATGTATTCGATGCCCAATGGGGCGCAAGAACAGACCGAGGAGGAGGAAGGGAGCGGAGGTGAAAGTCAGGAGGAGTGGGAATCCGATGGCGAGGAGGACAAAGAAGATCCTGGCTCTGGTGAGGAGGAGGAGGAGGAAGAGGAGGAAGAAGTCGAGCCTCCTCGTACTGAAAGATGGTCCAAGCTTGCTCACGACCCTGCAGTCGAGCGTGGCAAGGGGGCCGTGCCTGCTGGGCAGTCGACCAAACGCCCTCGGACGACTTCTCCGGCGCCGACTGAGAAAGTGTCGAAGCAACCCCGAGCGGCACCATCAAAACTGGCGAAGGCCCTACCAAAGATGAGGATGGAGATTCCCACTGTTTCTGGGTAATGGCATAACTCGTGTTTTCTCTTTTAACATGGATATATTCTTGGTCGACCCGATCGCTGACCGATTGATTTCTAAAATCGCAGTGCTGCTACTTCTGAGACCTCAGCCAGACATGAAGATCAAGAAATGGAGGATGCTGCCACTTCCAATCCTGGTATGATCTGTGCAGTTTCACTTTCGGTCGATCGGATCTTCATTTTTAACTTTGAATCTTTTCTGTAGCTCCACCTAGCATTATCATTAATCTCCCTGACGATGACGATGAGGAGCCACTGAGGCAAAGGAGGAACAGGAAAGCGTCTGCTGGCAAGACTGCTCAGGTTGCATCAGCACCTGAGACGCTGGTTCCGGAGGGAGGCAACGTCACTCGGGCTACCGTGTCTTTTGCGGTGCCGCTGACGAGTGCCCGCCCTCTGTCGAGTGCTGATCCACCTTCCCTCTTCTCCACACACCACGTCCCAGAGGACCAAGCAGGTGCTACCAAGGAAGCCATACGCCAGGCGGGGGTCATGATGGAGCAGGTGAAGGCGATCCGAGATGCCAGTCAAGCAGCTTATGATGCAAGCTCAGCTCTTCAGAGCAATGTCCAGGTTAGTTGACCACCGCCTGTTCTGTTAGGATATGATACCTGACAATTTTTCTTTCTGAAGATCTTAGTATTTGTCATACACCCACTGGGTGTGTCGATTGAAATGTCTGGATTAGTGGGGGCACGCTGAGTGCACCCACTGGGTGTAGTCCCCGAGACTATGGTGGACTGCTGGCAGTCAACTGTAGTCTTTATGTCTTGAACTTTTTCTCTTTTACTTTCTTCACTCGATCTGGTCGAATGGAATCATGGAACCAGTGGGGGCACGCTGAGTGCACCCACTGGGTGTAGTCCCCGAGACCGTGGTCGACGGCTGGTAGTCGGTTATGGTCTGAAGAATACTTCTTCTTTTTTTGAAAATGTGTCTAACTGTTGGTAGTTAGCCTTTCTGTCTCTTTTGGTCGACTGATCGGCCTGAGCTGATAGAACTAGTGGGGGCACGCTGAGTGCACCCACTGGGTGTAGTCCCTGAGACTACAGTTGAATGTTTTGATTCGGCTGTAGTCTTAGAAATACTACGTTTTCTCTTAGTCACTCGGAAGTGACCTATTTTTGACGTCTGTCGATTGATCTTTCGCAGAAATCTTGCGAGCTCGTGGCTCGTTATACTGAGTTGGAGAACAAGCATATCCAGCTCGAACTTGATCTGAAGCTTGTCCAAGAGAACTTCACGAAGGAGAAGGAGGAGGCAAAAGGTATGTTTGGTGAGAACCTTGATGACTGTCTTTATTTTTTGTCCATACCCGAGTCTGATCTCACTGTCATTTTGCAGATAAACTAAAGGATGCTCTGAACAAGAAGGACCTCGACCTCGCCGAGGCGCAGAAAGCGGCTTCGGAAAAGATGAAACTCGCAGAACAAAAGCTAGCTTCAATCAAGAAACTTGAAGAGGAGAATACCAATCTGAAAGCTGCTCTCGACACAGCCAACAAGTATGCCAGTCGAGTGAAAAATGACAAGTTGGCCTTGAGCGATAAGGCTAGTGAGCTGGTGGGAAAGAAGAACGGCTTAGAGGTTTATCTGGGGGGCTCGCAAAGAAGTTGTACCTCATGCTCGAAGGTAACCCCTTATATCCGACTGGTAATCACTGACTTATTGTAGGAATGTTAGCTTATCCTTGGATTGTATCCACATAATTCTGCCAAAACTTTGAAGAGGAGACTAGTCGAGTGGAGACTGGCTTGGATCCCATCAACTCTCCTGTGAAGGATGAAGCCGCCATGAACGTGCTCCATCTCGAGTCTCGCGTTGCTGATGTGGTCGACTATCTTGCGAGACTGAAGGTTTCTATATCGCGCATCGACACAGCACTCTGGCCAGGAGAAACACTTCAGAACGACCTCGAGTCTCTGATGGCTCGACTGAACGAAGTTCCAAGTCAAGTGCAAGAATGGAAGAAGTCTTCTGCCAGGTGTGGTGCCGACGTTGCTCTGTCTCTGGTCCGTGTTCACTACAAGGACGCGCGAGAGGACAAGGTGGTGTCTCTCAAGGTGGCCAATACCAAGAAGTATGACTTCCGATCTTTCATGGAGACCTTCATTGCTGCTGCCACTCGGATCGCAGATGGAATTGACCTGGACGAGTTCATTGCGCCTTCTAGTCCTCCGCAGGAGTAGTAAAAAACTTCTATGCTTGATGCCTTAAATTTGCCTCGGGATGCCGAGTGGTTTTTGTAACCGATAAACTTTAACAGGCTTGGTGCTTGAGCACTTCCGGATCCGTAGGACGCTATTTGAACTTGGGTTTGCCGTTGAATATGTTTGCATTTGCCTTCGAACGGTCATTGTCCTTCGCTCGGAATATATGCTAGTGCTTGTGATGCACTTTTGCAGGTAGGGATGAAGCACAAATTGCAAACGACTTGTACCTCGTCATACTTAGGCAAGCACTGGGCTGCGGCTAAGCCTCTGAGTGGAAGGTTTGCTCTCCACTCGGTAAGATTTTCAAAAACTTAGGCGAGCACTGGGTTGCAGCTAAGCCCCCGAGTGGGAGGTTTGCTCTCCACTCGATAGGATTTTCAAAAACTTAGGCGAGCACTGGGCCGCAGCTAAGCCCCCGAGTGGGAGGTTTTCTCTCCACTCGATAGGATTTTCAAAAACTTAGGCGAGCACTGGGCTGCAGCTAAGCCCCCGAGTGGGAGGTTTGCTCTCCACTCGTTAGGATTTTCAGAAACTTAGGCGAGCACTGGGCTGCAGCTAAGCCCCCGAGTGGGAGGTTTGCTCTCCACTCGATAGGATTTTCAAAAACTTAGGTGAGCACTGGGCTGCAGCTAAGCCCCCGAGTGGGAGGTTTGCTCTCCACTCGGTAGGATTTTCAATAACTTAGGCGAGCACTAGGCTGCAGCTAAGCCCCCGAGTGGGAGGTTTGCTCTCCACTCGGTAGGATTTTCAAAAACTTAGGCGAGCACTGGGCTGCAGCTAAGCCCCCGAGTGGGAGGTTTGCTCTCCACTCGGTAGGATTTTCAAAAACTTAGGTGAGCACTGGGCTGCAGCTAAGCCTCCGAGTGGGAGGTTTGCTCTCCACTCGGTAGGATTTTCAAAAACTTAGGCGAGCACTGGGCTGCAGCTAAGCCCCCGAGTGGGAGGTTTTCTCTCCACTCGGTAGGATTTTCAAAAACTTAGGCGAGCACTGGGCTGCAGCTAAGCCCCCGAGTGGGAGGTTTGCTCTCCACTCGGTAGGATTTTCAAAAACTTAGGCGAGCACTGGGCTGCAGCTAAGCCTTCGAGTGGGAGGTTTGCTCTCCACTCGGTAGGATTTTTGTAGCATACCTCTGAAGGAGAAGGTAACAGTCGACCTGCGCCTCGTCCTCCTTGCGGAGCGTACGTTGTATTTGTGGCGTAGCTCGGAAGGAGAAGGTGGCAGTCGACCTGCGCTTCATCCTCCTTGCGGAGTGCATGTTGTATTTGTGGCGTAGCTCGGAAGGAGAAGGTAGCAGTCGACCTGCGCTTCATCCTCCTTGCGGAGCGCATGTTGTATTTGTGGCATAGCTCGGAAGGAGAAGGTAGCAGTCAACCTGCGCTTCGTCCTCCTTGCGGAGCGCATATTGTATTTGTACTTAGGCGAACACTAGGCTGCAGCTAAACCCCCCGAGTGGAAGGCTGGCTCACCACTCGGCAAGATTTTGTTTAAACTTAGGCGAGTACTTGGAATGCAGCTAAGCCCCCGAGTGGGAGGCTGGCTCACCACTCGGTAGGATTTTGTTTAAACTTAGGCGAGTACTTGGACTGCAGCTAAGCCCCCAAGTCGAAGGCTGGCTCACCACTCGGTAAGGATTTTTTTTTACAAACTTAGGCGAAACGGATTCGCAGCTAAGCCACCCACTGGGGGACTGCTTTATGTGAACAAAGGTAATAACAATCACTAGGAAAATTATAACACTCTTGTCTTTGATAAATAAACTACAGAAGTACTTTTATTACAACTCATCCGAGTGAATACTTAAGTATAAAAGGGGCGGAGCAGCTCTGCGTTCCAAGCTCGGGGCTTGTCAATCTGGTGCTCGACATTGTAAAGGCGATACGCCCCATTATGGAGAACCTTGGTGACGATGAAGGGACCCTCCCAAGTAGGAGCAAGCTTGTGTGGCTTCTGTTGATCCACTCGGAGAACCAAGTCTCCCTCTTGGAAGGCTCGACTCTTCACGTTTTTGGCATGGAAGCGACACAAGTCCTGCTGATAAATTGTCGATCGGATCAAGGCCATCTCTCTTTCTTCTTCCAGAAGGTCGACTGCGTCTTGTCGGGCTTGCTCTGCTTCAGCTTCAGTGTAGAGTTCGACCCGAGGTGCATTGTGAAGCAGGTCACTCGGCAAGACTGCTTCAGCTCCGTAGACCAAGAAGAACGGAGTTCTCCCAGTCAACCGATTAGGTGTGGTCCTTAATCCCGAAAGTACTGATGGAAGTTCGTCGACCCATGCACCAGCTACGTGCTTGAGATCGCGCATCAGTCGGGGTTTCAGCCCTTTGAGAATTAAACCATTTGCTCGTTCTGCCTGCCCGTTCGACTGGGGGTGAGCGACTGAAGCATAGTCGACTTGTGTGCCCTGAGATGTGTAGAAGGCTCTAAATTCCTCGGAATCGAAGTTTGACCCATTATCAGTGATGATGCTATGGGGAACTCCATACTTGAATATCAACTCCCTGATGAAGCTGGCAGCAGTGCCGGCATCAAGATTCTTGATGGGTTTAGCTTCAATCCACTTAGTGAACTTGTCGACTGCCACCAACACATGGGTGAAGCCGCTTCTGCCTGTTCTTAGTGGTCCAACCATATCCAATCCCCATACAGCGAAAGGCCAGACGAGTGGGATGGTCTTCAAGGCTGAGGCGGGCTTGTGTGACATATTGGAGTAAAATTGACATCCTTCGCACTTGTCAACTATCTCCTTTGCCATTTCATTTGCTCTCGGCCAGTAAAATCCCGCTCGGTATGCTTTAGCCACAATGGTCCGAGAAGACGCATGATGGCCACGGGTCCCCGAGTGGATATCGTCAAGGATTATCCGACCTTCTTCTAGCGTTATACATTTCTGACCGACTCCAGTCGCGCTCTCTCTGTACAACTGTCCCTTTATCACGATAAAGGCTTTGGATCGGCGGACGATCTGTCGAGCCTCTTCTTCATCCTCTGGGAGCTCTTTCCTTAAGATATACGCGATGTACGGCATTGTCCAGTCGGGAGTGATGATCAATGCTTCCATGATCAGGTCAACCACCGCTGGAACTTCTACTTCAGTCGGATCTGTGACACTTTTTGGCTGCAGAGCTTCTTCGGTAAAAGGATCTTCCTGAACTAATGGAGTATGGATATGTTCCAAGAACACATCACTGGGAATGGCTTCTCTCTTAGAACCTATCTTTGCCAAATCATCAGCCGCTTGATTCTTCAGTCGGGGTATATGATGGAGCTCTAACCCTTTAAATTTCTTCTCCAGCTTTCTTACCGCATTGCAGTAACCAGTCATGGCTGGGCCTCTAACGTCCCACACCTTCATCACTTGATTGACCACCAAATCTGAATCGCCATAAACCATAAGGCGACGGACTCCGAGTGAAATGGCCATGCGCAACCCGTACAAAAGTGCTTCGTATTCTGCTTCATTGTTGGAGGAATCAAAGTGGATCTGGAGCACATATCTGAGCTTATCTCCTTGGGGGGAAACCAATACTACCCCAGCACCGGAACCATTCAACATCTTAGAACCATCAAAGAACATGGTCCAGTGCTCCGAGTGAACTTGAGTCGGCAGTTGTTGTTCAATCCACTCGGCGATGAAATCTACTACTGCTTGGGACTTAATGGCTTTCTTTGCCTCAAACTTGATATCAAGGGGAAGGAGTTCAATCGCCCACTTTGCCACTCGACCAGTTGCATCTCTGTTGTGCAAAATCTCTGATAATGGGGCGTCGCTGACGACTGTAATGGAATGATCAGAGAAATAGTGAGCAACCTTCTTCGTGGTCATGTAAATCCCATATACAAGCTTCTGATAATGAGGGTATCTTTGCTTCGATGGGGCCAATACTTCGGAAAGATAATATACTGGGCGCTGAACTTTGAAGGCTTTCCCTTCTTCTTCCCGCTCGACCGTAAGTACTATACTGACGACTTGTCCTGTGGCTGCAATGTAAAGCAACAGAGGCTCTTTGCTGATTGGAGCAGCAAGCACCGGCTGGGTGGAGAGTAGAGCTTTTAGTTCTGCAAACGCTGCATCAGCTTCGTGAGTCCACTCGAACTTGTATGACTTCTTCATCGGTCGGTAAAGAGGCAATGCCTTTTCACCAAGGTGAGAGATGAATTGACTTAACGCGGCCAAGCATCCAGTAAGTTTCTAGACATCGTGCACACGCACGGGGCGTTTCATTTGGAGTATAGTGCCAACTTTTTCTGGGTTGGCGTCGATTCCTCGTTCAGAAACGAGAAAACCGAGTAACTTTCCGCCAGGAACTCCAAATGTGCGAATGTGGTTGGGCTCAGAACGGACAACGGAGAGAACCGGGGCAACCCGAACGGATGCAAGTTTTGAAAAACATGCAGATTAAATGCAGATGATGACATGGCAAAATGCAACACGCAAGCAAATGACATGGCAACAACGACGAATAGCTGGAAGACACCTGGCGCATCGGATACGAGGCATTACAACTTTATTCCCTGAGAGGCGTGTGTTTGCAATGTCACCGGGGAACTTGTATCGTTCGTGTAGCTTCGTGAAGAGGAGGTTGCGCAAATTCCCTCGGTCAGGATGCCTTAGGTTCTCGGTGGTGATCGAGACGGTGCTCGGGAGAATGCACCCGAGCTAAACCTCTTACCCCTTGACTAATTCTTTGGGCGCCGTTGGATGCCCCTCGGAGGACACTTCAGTAAATTCCTCCTTGACGGTGCCGAGCATGTTCGGGCGCCGGTCCTTCCGTTGCCTCTTCGGTTGGCTGCCATCTGTGCGTGCGCTGCCATCATCAGTGGTGGCATCCTCGGCGGCACCATCAGTGGTGTCATCCCCGACGCCTCTAGGGATTGTGTAGTCAGGATCGGTGTCTTCCGCGGCGTCCTCATAGCGGTGAGGTTCTTCCTCCATCTCCTGGGACAGCTCCCAGAATTGCTTGCCCAAACCGCCGGCCTCATTGTTGTGGGCCATGTTTCGCTCTAAATAGGAAAAAAGTTTGGTCAAAAAGTTGGTTATTGTCAAGGAACAAGATCTCTAAGTTGACCAAATAACCTAATTCATTGTTAGCGTGTTGTTGCTAAGGTCCAAGTCCCTTCCTAACCCCCTTCTTCTTGTCTCCTCTCACTATCTCTCTCACACACATGGCAAGCAAGGGTGTTTGAGTATGTGAAAAAATACTAAACTAATCCAAGGGCTAAAAATTGATCATCTGTTTCAGATTGCAGTTTTCTTTCTTGGGGCTTTGGTGTGCGGTACAAAACTGAATTTTGGAAATCTACAGAATGAACAGGCTAAGGGCTAAGCTTTCATCATTTAGATTTTTATCGACACCGAGGCACCCTAAAAGCCAAGGTTTTATCATTTAGGGTTTGACTCTTGGCTAACCAACCTCACTTTCTCCTCCTCCTCCTCCTCTTATTCTTCGTCGTCTTCCTCTGATTAAATGGATTTCCAGGATGTAGGTGGATTCATGTGTATATATACACCTACACTAACTACTAGCCAGCCAGTGTATTTAGACTAGATCGGGGGTATTGTCTTCTGTTGTGTCATTTTCATAGTTTCTTTTTGATCACAGTGGATGAGGAGCTTGATTGGTTACTTTAATGGCGGTCAGGGTCAGGTAGGGGAGGTGGGCAGGTGGGACAGGAGAGAGGTCAACGGCTCGTGGATGGCTCACACGTGGCCGCCCCCAGCTCCAATTGTGAGATTACGCAGGCAAATAAACAAAGAGGATCCTACTTAATTAAGTACTAAGATACCCCGGCCCATGCATTAGTCGCAAGTACCCCATATGTCCTATTTTTAGCAAAGTCATGCTAAAATTCACAGAAAATTTCAGCATGACCTTTGCTGAAAATAAGACATATGGAGTACCAGAATTTTCCGGAACGGAAGTTAATCGACATTCCGAAAAACTCAAGGGTCTCTCGGGGTACCTGCAAAATGATGCTGGTACTGTATTTCTCAAAAAACATCTTGCCAGCTAGTAGACCATCATTTGCCAGACCAAATTGAGGCCAAACAGAAAAGCACAGTAGACTGCGGAATCAAGATGATATTTCAGAACAAGTATAAATGCTCACTGCACATCAACATCGCAAGTCATAACAGATAAACAACAACACTAAACTTCCCCAAGTTGCAGGCTATACTGATCTTTATGGTGTAGATAAAGTAAAAAATGTATATCTAGCTAAACAACATACAAACATAAGAAGAAGAAAATACTGAATAGCGGTCACATGCTTCAGCAAGTCCATGAGTACAAGGCGATTAATAACATTCGATACTACAAAATGGACAAAGCAGCACACCATCTATGCTATCACATTACAATTGGGAAAAGGAGTGACAGAACATACCCTCAATGGCTTCCTTGGGAGTCTTGAAACGAAGGCCAACACTCTTCCAGAACCTGTTGCCCTCCTTGCCAAGCTTATTATTCCCCTTTGTGGTCTTCTTTGAGCTATAATTGCAAATCAAGTCATGATCACCAATTCAGGACACACATTTTACCATCTTACTTATATAATGAAAAAAACAACAGTCTGCCTATGTAACGCCCCAAATCCGATGCACCAGGTGTCTTCCAGTTATTCGCCGTCGTTGCCATGTCAGCTGCTTGCGTGTTGCATTTTGCCATGACATCATATGCATTGCATCCCCATGTTTTTTTCAAACTTGCATCCGATCTTTTCCCCGTTGTCCGTTTCATGATCCGACTCTCCCACACGCGCCCGTCGCCCCTCTCAGACCTTGTTTTGTGAGCGGGAGAAAAACATTCTCGGAATGGACCAAGATATGTCGAGTGGCCTTGGTATAGCACCGGAACACCGCCCGTCAAATTTCGTTCCATTTGGACGTCGTTTGATGCCCCAACGGTTAACCGCGTAGCCCAAAAGCCCTCTCTCTTTGCAGCCCAGCCCCTCTTCCCCACAGCCCATGAGCCCATCCAAACCCACTCCATGCTCTCGGTCGTTCGATCGTGATCGTGTGGGCGAAAACCGCTCCTCATTTGGAGTCTCCTAGCTCCCTCGACCTATAAATAGGTGCCTCCCCCAGAAATTTCGTAGTCAAACCCTAGCCCCCTTCCCCTCGCGTCGCCGGACGTTTCCCCCGCCACCGACGGACATGTCCGCCGCCACCGTCCGGCCAACCCGCGCTTGACACCTGTCCCTGCGCCGCCCTCCACCGCCGCGGCCCGCGAGGCCCACGGCCGGCCCGCCCGCGCCAGCGCCAGGCCCGAGTCGCGCCCCGCGCGCCACCCGCGCCTCCCCGAGTCGCCGCCGCGCGCCGCCAGCCTCGGCTCGTGCCTCCCCGCCCCCGATCTCCGTCGACCCCGCCGCTTGCTCGCCGCGCGCTGCCGCCTCCGGCGCCGCCCGGCGCCCGGCTCGCCATCTCCGACGACCAGATCTGCCCGGGTCCGGCCGCTCCCTCGCCGGACCTCGCCGTCCCGCGAACGACCGCGTCGTCGCTCGCCGCCTCCGGATCCGGCCGGATCCGTGCCGGAGCACCCTGGCGTCGACCTTCGGTGACCCATCTCCTGCAACTCCGGCCACCACTACGTCCATCTCCGGCGAACTCGGTTGCCTCGATTTCTGCGTCGGGTCAAACCTAGATTTGAGGTTGTGGATTTTTCTCCAAGTCCCCGAAAATATTACATTCTAATGCACAATTTGCCATGCCATAACTTCTTGTGTGCTACTCTGTTTTGTGCGTGTAATATATCAAAATGTTCACTGTGAGATGCTCTTCATTTCATTCCACTGTGCCATGCTTGTTTGAGTCCATCTTTATGCTCTTATCATCGTTGCAATAGTGCGATATGATGTTAACTGCTGTCTATTAGCACAACTTGCTGTTTTGTCATTTTCGTTGCATTTTGTGTGTGCATTCTTTGAGCATGATGTCTACATGTTTTAGGAGCATATTCATGCCATCTTTACAGTGGTGCAATCCATGTATTTTTGGGTGCCTTGTGGTGAGTGCATCAAGCTTATGAAGTGGGCTACTTGCTATTACTATTTTGTTAGGCTGAATCTGCTATATCATGATGCTATGTAAACCTGCTGCTACAAGTCATATTATGCATAATATGGAAGTGTTCACTATGGATGTTTTGTTATACATGTCATGCTATATCCATCCATGCCCCTGGTTGCATTTATATCCTGCTGTAGATTGTTGTAATCTTGCTCTCAAATCACTAAATAATGTTGTTGTCAGCCTGTTAACATTAAGTTCAGTTTTGCCATGTTTTTACTAGTGATCCATGCTTCCATGAACTTGCTCTTGCCATGTGTAGCTAAAATGTTTCTTCTTACTGTTGTTTGACTTCTAATGCCATGAAATGCTCTGTGGAGAGTGGTACAAGCTCACCAACATGCCTACTTATCGTTGTTCCTGCCATGTACTATTATTCTGAATCTATCGTATCATTTGCCATGTTTGCATGGATGCTACCATCTTTTCTGTTGATCTTTGAAGTAAGTTCACTAAGGGAATTTTGTTCTTTGTCTTTAGTATTAGAATGCATGCCTTTGTTTGCCATGATAGCTTGCTGTAACATGTTGTTTGATAGCTCTAAGCATTGCAACCTGATGTTATTTCTGTCATGCTCAGTGATTTTCTGCCAAGTCTGTGAACTGTTATTATTTGCAATCTTGCCATGACCTTTCGAGCATGTTCTAGTGATTTCTGGAGATAGCTCAGTGTTCATGTTTTGTCATGCTTTACCTGTACATCATGCCCATGCCTTTTGTTTTCATGTTGAGGTGTTGTAGAATATTGTTTTGATGCTTGCTAGATGCCTAGTTGCTATTTTGGATAGCTTGTCCTTTAAACTTGTATAGAGTGTATGTGTTGAACCGTTGCTCCGTTTTGAGTGTGCTTTATATGAAACTTGCTTAAAATTGCATGAGTTTCATCTTATCTTGTTGCATCCTTGTTTTTAATGTGTTTGCTTGACGTTTGAATGCATTTTGCATCAATGCCATGTTTAACTTGTTTTGATCATATCTTCTAGGTCATAGCTCCAAACTAATTGAACTTTATATGGAACTTGACTAGAATTTTGTGTAGATCATCTTGGTGCATCTTAGCTTGCTGTTTAACAACTTGAACATAAGGTTTATTCAGATCTGGACCAATTTCGAAATTTGCATATGAGGACTGACCGGATTTGTTATATGTTATTTCCGGCCTCATTTAAACTTGCTTTGATGTGTTGTTCTTGTATGCATCATCTCTTGCCATGAGTAGCTTCATGTAGCCTTGCCATGCATCATGCTTGGTTGTGCATCATGTCATGTTTATGTATTGTGTCTTTACCGTGGTGCTTGCTTCTTTCCGGTTGTGCTCCTACTCGTTAGTTCCGGTTTCGTTGCGATCGTGAGGATTCGTTCGTCTACGCTTGGTTCGTCTTCTTGGCTCCATCTTCTTCATGGACTCGTTCTTCTTCCTAGCGGGATTTCAGGCTAGATGACCGTCACCTTGGATCTCACTACTATCATTGCTATGCTAGTTGCTTCGTTCTATCGCTATGTTGCGCTACCTATCACTTGTTCCTCAAGCCTCCCAAATTGCCATGTCAGCCTCTAACATTTTTCACCCTTCCTAGCAAACCATTGCTCGGCTATGTTACCGCTTTGCTCAGCCCCTCTTATAGCGTTGTTAATTGCAGGTGAAGTTGAAGATTGCTCCATGATGGACAGGATTATGGTGGGATATCACAATATCTCTTATTTAATTAATGCACCTATATACTTGGTAAAGGGTGGAAGGCTCGGCCTTATGCCTGGTGTTTTGTTCCACTCTTGTCGCCCTAGTTTCCGTCATACTGGCGTTATGTTCCTTGATTTTGCGTTCCTTACGCTGTTTGGTGATTTATGTGACCTCCTTGACAGTTCGCTTTGAATAAATCTCCTCCAGCAAGGCCCAACCTTGGTTTTACCATTTGCCTACCTAAGCCTTTTTCCCTTGGGTTTCTAGAGCACGAGGTTCATCTTTATTTACCCCCCCCCCCCCCGGGGGGGGGGGGGGGCAGTGCTCCTCTGAGTGTTGGTCCAAACTAGAGCACCGTGCGGGACCGTCCCTCGGCAACTTGGGTTATGTTGGTACTCCTACGCTTAGCTTATCTGGTGTGCCCTGAGAACAAGATATGTGCAGCTCCTATCGGGATTTGTCGGCACATCCGGGCGGTCTTGCTGGTCTTGTTTTACCATTGTCGAAATGTCTTGTAAACCGGGATTCCGAGACTGATCGGGTCTTCCTGGGAGAAGGAAAATCATTCATTGACCGTGAGAGCTTGTGATGGGCTAAGTTGGGACACCCCTGCAGGGTATAAACTTTCGAGAGCCGTGCCAGCGGTTATGTGGCAGATGGGAATTTGTTAATATCCGGTTGTAGAGAACTTGACACTTGACTTAATTAAAATGCATCAACCGCGTGTGTAGCCGTGATGGTCTCTTTTCAGCGGAGTCCGGGAAGTGAACACGGTTTTGGGTTATGTTTGAACGTAGGTAGTTTCAGGATCACTTCTTGATCATTGCTAGCTTCATGACCGTTCCGTTTGCTTCTCTTCTCGCTCTTATTTGCGTATGTTTGCCACCATATTATGATTAGTCGTTGGTGCAACATCACCACTTTACCCCTTCCTTTCCCTTTAAGCTTTGCTAGTCTTGTTACCCATGGTAATGGGATTGCTGAGTCCTCGTGGCTCACAGATTACTACAACAACAGTTGCAGGTGCAGGTTATGCAATGATCATGACGCGAGAGCGATGTTTACTTGTTTTGGAGTCCTTCTTCTGCTTCTTCTTCGATCAGGGGATAGGTTCTAGGTCGGCAGCCTGGGCTAGCAGGGTGGATGTCGTTTGACCTTCTATTTGTGTTTCATCCGTAGTCGGATGTTGATCTTATGGATGATGTATTGATGTATTCCTGCGGCATTTGTATGTGTTGTATGTATCCCCCATCTATTGTGTAATGTTGATGTAATGATATCCACCTTGCAAAAGCGTCTCCAATATGCGCTTCTATCCTTAGTGGGACCTTCGAGTTCCTTTAGGATAGGGTCGCATATTGGGCGTGACAAGTTGGTATCAGAGCCTCGACCGACCATAGGAGCCCCGCTTGATTGTTCGTAGTTGGCCGTTGTCGAGTCTAGAAGAAAACTGTTTTTGGAGTCTAGTTATATCGGAGAGTAGGAATTCTTTTTACTCCTCTTCCCCTTCATAATTTTTCCTTAGGATCACGCAGTTTGTTTTTAGGTCGTTGGTTCTCATCTCTTTTCATTTGGTGCATTTCTCGTCAAGTTGACTCGAGCCTCTTCATCTTTGCCAAGTTTAATCCTCAGTTGTCTTCTTTTCCCACCCGCCCACCCCTTTTCATATCAGAGCCGGAGTCCGTAATCAAGTATCGATCCTACTCGTGTGAAGCATTTGCATTCTTTCAACCTGTGTTTTCTCTTCAAGTTATTCATCGGTTTTCCCCCTTCCAAGTTGCCTTTGTTTTTCCCGCCCTCCCACCCCTTTTTCTTCCCGGAGCTTGAGTCTCTTTCGGGCATCAATTTCATTTGTGTGGAGTCTCTTCAGTCTTTCATCAATTGTTTCAACCGGTGAATTCTCTTTTGTTTGACATTCTTCACCTCTTTTATGGTGCACTCAATTCAAGTTTTTCGGGTTGATCACATTCTTTTCCTTGGATCAAGTGTTCTCCTTGCTCGTTTTCCTCTCGCCATTCAATCATTCCAGAGTTCGGAAGACATCTCAGGAGATTCGTCTATGTTCCAATTAATTCGAGGTTGTCTCCTCATTCAAATGTTTCAATTGTTCCGGTGCATCATCTATCTCTTCAACAATCCTTTTTCAATGGTGTTTTGTTTTAAGTGGGCCCTAACCCACAGGTCTTTTCCCAGGATCTTACCTGACTCATCTGATTATTCCGGAGCTATTCCCAAATTCTTTTCGAGTTTGACGTAAGAATGAATTTCATCAGTCATATGCCATCTCCAAGATCGCTTTCAAATTCTTTTCATTTTTGGTTCAACCCTTCCTCTTTTTTATTCTACCGGAGTGTCTCGGTAATTTTGGGTGTTGTTTCTCGTCGTCATTTGAAGATCGAAGAAGAGTTTTTCCTCTAAATCTTGCCCATTCTCTCGAAGATTTGTGGTTCCAGCTTCATGCTATCCTCTCGAATTATTCTGATTGTCAGTTATTCTTTTCTTACCCATCCAGAGTATTTCAGGAGTTGATTTCTGTTTCGCTTCACCGAAGACCATCGTTCCAGAAGAATTCTTTGTCCTCACATTTCAGCTACCATTATCCAATTATCATGGTGCTTCGTTCAAGTGTTCTTTAATCAGCTCATGATCTCTTTGTTCTTTTGCATCTAAATTCCCTCTAGCATATTGGTTCTTCTAATTCTTCCCGGTGATTCATTCTCTTTCATCAATCATTTTCGAATTCTTACGGTGGTTCCTTCAGATACTTTTTCCTTTGTTATCATATCAATTCATTCGTTCTTTTCAATCCTACCAGTGGTTCATGAAGACCTTCTCAAGTTTGCAACATGTCACTTCTCAATCCTTTTCAAGAAGAATAAGTAGTATGCAAAATCCATTGCTTGTCATCAATTTAATTTGATGAAGGAAAAGCATATAATTTATCTTATTCTTATTTCCTCCAAGTGAGTAATCTCTTCATTCGGAGTTTGTTCTTGATGAATAAATTCTAGTTCCAAGTGTTTTCATCTTTTCTTTTCTGGAGTTAAAAATTACTCGGCCATTTCTTCGGTACCTACATCTAAATCACCGCAAGCTTTAATCTTATTCTTTTTTTCTTCATTCTATCTCATCATCCTTTTGTCACCGGAGTTCTTCATGGTGGTTCTTCATGATTTAATTCATTCTTCAAGGATTCATCAAGATTTTGTTGGAGTAATTCAAGTATCTTTTCTTCTCGCATCTCGAAGTGCAATTAATTCTCCATTTTCTCCTGAAGTGGAGTTTTGCATTTCTTCGTTCTTCTCAGCTATTCAGACATTGGTTGTGGTATAATTTCACCTCAAGTTTTGAGTTGTTTTTGATAAGTCCACAACAAGCTTATTCTTTCGTTGTTGATTTTCTCAACAACTCCATTCAATCCTTCCTTCTAAGTTATTTTCATTCAATTCTTTCGGAAGCATTGCGTTGGTCATCTCATCAAGTGCCATCTCATTGGGTGAAGTTCATGTTCTAATCCTTCCATTTTTAGTCGGAATGCCGCCTAAATTCTTTCATTCTTATTCCTTTTCTATCTAGTTCTAACCGGAGTGCTTTCAGAGTCTGCCTTATTCCATGAGCTTTTGATTATTGTCATACTCGTCATTCCTCTTTTCTACCCGAGTTCTCTCGACTTTGTTATTATTCTTTCTTTTGTTCTTACTTCACCTCATCCTCTTTCTCTTCCGTCTCGTTCCTAAGATCTCGGGACGAGATCTCTTGTTAATGGAGTAGAGTTGTAACACCCTGAATCTGATGCGCCAGGTGTCTTCCAGTTATTCGCCGTCATTGCTATGTCAGCTGCTTGCGTGTTGCATTTTGCCATGACATCATATGCATTGCATCCCCATTTTTTTCAAACTTGCATCCAGTCTTTTCCTCGTTGTCCGTTTCGTGATCCGACTCTCCCACACGCGCCCGTCGCCCCTCTCAGACCTTGTTTTGTGAGCGGGAGAAAAACGTTCTCGAAATGGACCGAGATTTGCCGAGTGGGCTTGGTATAGCACTGGTAGACCGTCCGTCAAATTTCGTTCCATTTGGAGGTCATTTGATGCCCCAACGGTTAACCGCGTAGCCCGAAACCCATCTCTCTTTGCAGCCCAGCCCCTTTTCACCACAGCCCATGAGCCCATCCAAACCCGCTCCATGCTCTTGGTCGTTCGATCATGATCGTGTGGGCGAAAACCGCTCCTCATTTGGAGTCTCCTAGCTCCCTCTACCTATAAATAGGTGCCGCCTTCGAAATTTCGCAGTCAAACCCTAGCCCCCTTCCCCTCGCGCCACCGGACGTTTCCCCCGCCACCGACGGACATGTCCGTCGCCACCGTCCAGCCAACCCATGCTTGACACCTGTCCTTGCGCCACCCTCCTCCGTCGTGGCCAGCGAGGCCCACGGCCGGCCCGCCCGCGCCAGCGCCGGGCCCGAGCCGCGCCCCGAGCGCCGCCCGCACCTCCCCAAGTCACCGCCGCGTGCCGCCAGCCTCGGCCCGTGCCTCCCCGCGCCCGATCTCCGTCGACCCCGCCGCCTGCTCGCCGCGCGCTGCCGCCTCCGGCGCCGCCCGCCGCCTGGCTCACCAACTCCGGTGATCGGATCTGTCCGGGTCCGGCCGCTCCCTCGCCGGACCTCGCCGTCCCGCGCCCGACCGCGTCGTCGCTCACCGCCTCCGGATCCGGCCGGATCCGTGCCGGAGCACCCTGGCATCGACCTCCGGTGACCCATCTGCCGCAACTCCGGCCACCACCACGTCCATCTCCGGCGAACTCAGCTGCCTCGATTTCCATGCCGGGTCAAACCTAGATCTGAGGTTGTGGATTTTTCTCCGTCCCTGAAAATCTTACATTCTGATGCACTATTTTCCATGCCATAACTTCTTGTGTGCTACTCCGTTTTGTGCATGCAATATATCAAAATGTTCACTGTGAGATGCTCTTCATTTCATTCCACTTTGTCATGCTTGTTTGAGTCCATCTTTATGCTCTTATCATCATTGCAAGAGTGCCATATGATGTTAACTGCTGTCTGTTAGAAGAACTTGTTGTTTTGTCATTTTCGTTGCATTTTGTGTGTGCATCCGCTGAGCATGATGTCTACATGTTTTAGGCGCATATTCATGCCATATTTACAGTGGTGCAATCCATGTATTTTTGTGTGTTGAGTGCATCAAGCTTGTGAAGTGGGCTACTTGTTGTTACTGTTTTGGTAGGCTGAATCTGCTATATTATGATGCTATGTAAACCTGCTGCTACAAGTCATATTATGCATAATCTGGAAATGTTCACTGGGGATGTTTTGTTAGACATGTCATGCTCTATCCATCCATGCCCCTGGTTGCATTTATATCCTGCTGTAGCTTGTTGTAATCTTGCTCTCAAATCGCTAAATAATATTGTTGTCAGCCTATTAACATTAAGTTCAGTTTTGCCATGTGGTTTGCTAGTAATCCATGCACCCTATGAACTTACTCTTGCCATGTGTAGCTTCTTAAATGTGTCTTCTTCCTGTTGTTTGACTTCTCATGCCATGACATGCTCTGTGGAGAGTGGTACGAGCTCACCAACATGCCTACTTATCATTGTTCCTGCCATGTACTGTTATTCTGAATCTGTCATATCATTTGCCATGTTTGCACGGATGCTACCATCTTTTCTGTTGATCTTTGAAGTAAGTTCACTAAGGGAATTTTGTTCTTTGTCTTTAGTATTAGCATGCCATGACTTTTTTTGCCATGATAGCTTGCTGTAACATGCTGTTTGATAGCTCTAAACATTGCAACCTGATGTTATTTCTATCATGCTCGGTGATTTTCTGCCAAGTCTGTGAACTGTTATTATTTGCAATCTTGCCATGACCTTTCGAGCATGTTCTAGTGATTTCTGGAGATAGCTCAGTGTTCATGTTTTTTCATGCTTTACCTGTACATCATGTCCATGCCTTTTGTTTTCATGTTGAGGTGCTGTAGCATATTATTTTGATGCTTGCGAGATGCCTAGTTGCTGCTTCGGACAGCCTGTCCTTTAAACTTGCATAGAGTGTATGTGTTGAACCGTTGCTCCATTTTGAGTGTGCTTTATATGAAACTTGCTTAAAATTGCATGTAGTTTCATCTTATCTTGTTGCATCCTTGTTTTGAATGTGTTTTCTTGACGTTTGAATGCATTTTGCATCAATGCCATGTTTAACTTGTTTTGCTCATATCTTCTAGGCCGTAGCTCCGAACTAATTGAACTTTATATGGAACTTGACTAGAATTTCATGTAGATCATCTTGGTGCATCTTAACTTGTTGTTTAACAACTTGAACATAAGGTTTATTTAGATCTGGACCAATTTTGAAATTTGCATATGAGGACTTACCGGATTTGTTATATGCTGTTTCCGGCCTCATTTAAACTTGCTTTGATGTGTTGTTCTTGTATGCATCATATGTTGCCATGAGTAGCTTCATGTAGCCTTAACATGCATCATGCTTGGTTGTGCATCATGTCATGTTTATGTGTTGTGTGTTTACCGTGGTGCTTGCTTCTTTCCGGTTGTGCTCCTACTCGTTAGTTCCGGTTTCGTTGTGATCGTGAGGATTTCTTCGTCTACGCTTGGTTAATCTTTGTGGCTTCATCTTCTTCATGGACTCGTTTTTCTTCCTAGCGGGATTTCAGGCAAGATGACCGTCACCTTGGATCTCACTACTATCATTGCTATGCTAGTTGCTTCGTTCTATCGCTATGATGCGCTACCTATCACTTGTTCCTCAAGCCTCCCAAATTGCCATGTCAGCCTCTAACCTTTTCCACCCTTCCTAGCAAACGGTTGCTTGTCTATGTTACCGCTTTGCTCAGCCCTTCTTATAGTGTTGTTAGTTGCAGGTGAAGTTGAAGATTGCTCCATGATGGACAGGATTATGGTGGGATATCACAATATCTCTTATTTAATTAATGCACCTATATACTTGGTAAAGGGTGGAAGGCTCAGCCTTATGCCTGGTGTTTTGTTCCACTCTTGCCGCCCTAGTTTTCGTCATACCGGCGTTATGTTCCTCGATTTTGCGTTCCTTACGCGGTTGGGTGATTTATGGGACCCCCTTGATAGTTCGTTTTGAATAAAACTCCTCCAGCAAGGCCCAACCTTGGTTTTACCATTTGCCTACCTAAGCCATTTTCCCTTGGGTTTCCGGAGCCCGAGGGTCATCTTTATTTACCCCCCCCCCCCGGCCAGTGCTCCTCTGAGTGTTGGTCCAAACTAGAGTAGCGTGCGGGACCGTCCCTTGGCAACTTGGGTTATGTTGGTACTCGTATACTTAGCTTATCCGGTGTGCCCTGAGAACGAGATATGTGCAGCTCCTATCGGGATTTGTCGGCACATCCGGGCGGTCTTGCTGGTCTTGTTTTATCATTGTCGAAATGTCTTGTAAACCGGGATTCCGAGACTGATCGGGTCTTCCTGGGAGTAGGCCTGGGCATTCGGTATAAACCGAAATATCGGTTTCTACCATTCGGTTTTTTTGTAAATTCGGTTTCCAAAGTTAAGAACCAAAAAATACATCTTAAAAGAGCCAACCGAAAATTCGGTTAACCAATATTTCGGTTTGGTCTTCGGTTTATACCATATTTACCGAATATGTCAAAAGAATTTGAGTTGTGTGCCTACCACCCATCCTCGTCCGCTCTTATATAGCCTTTCTATCCAACTTCTTGTGCCCGACCGGTCGAGGTGGGACTAAACAACAATCGGCAACACCTTGTGGTTCTGTGGGTACGCACATACAAGCAGACTACAGCCATACATTGGCCTCATCGACTAGAAAAACAAGCCTAGAATGACTTCTCTGCTTGGGCCTTGCATGCAGTACTTTTTTTGCTATAAAAATCACCCCGTGGACTGATCCAACCAGCTGCATGCGCTCCTGTTGCATGCACGATCTGGCACGCGATATTTTATTCTTGCGCGGGAGAGCAAGCTAGTTTGACTCTTTGTTCACCACATATGCTCGGTTTTTTATTCGGTTAACCTGGGTACTACCGAACCGAGAAAACTTAGTTCGGTTAGCAAGTGTGAAAACCGAATTTTGCTGTACTAGCCAAAAAACCGAAATTTCGATTTGTTTGGTTTCGGTATCGGTTCGGTCTTCGGTTCATCGGTTTTTATGCCCACCCCTACCTAGGAGAAGGAATATCCTTCGTTGACCGTGAGAGCTTGTGATGGGCTAAGTTGGGACACCCCTGCAGGGTATAAACTTTCGAGAGCCGTGCCCGCGGTTTTGTGGCAGATGGGAATTTGTTAATATCCGGTTGTAGAGAACTTGACACTTGAGTTAATTAAAATGCATCAACCGCGTTTGTAGCCGTGATGGTCTCTTTTCGGCGGAGTCCGGGAAATGAACACGGTTTTGGGTTATGTTTGAACGTAAATAGTTTCAGGATCACTTCTTGATCATTGCTAGCTTCACGACCATTCCGTTTGCTTCTGTTCTCGCTCTTGTTTGCGTATGTTAGCCACCATATTATGCTTAGTCGCTGCTGCAACCTCACCACTTTACCCCTTTCTTTCCCTTTAAGCTTTGCTAGTCTTGTTACCCATGGTAATGGGATTGCTGAGTCCTCGTGGCTCACAGATTACTACAACAACAGTTGCAGGTGCAGGTTATGCGATGATCATGATGCGAGAGCGATGTTTACTTGTTTTGGAGTCCTTCTTCTGCTTCTTCTTCGATCAGGGGATAGGTTCCAGGTCGGTAGCCTGGGCTAGCAGGGTGGATGTCGTTTGAGCTTCTGTTTGTGTTTCATCCGTAGTCGGATGTTGATCTTATGGATGATGTATTGATGTATTCTTGCGGCATTTGTATGTCTTGTATGTATCCCCCATCTATTATGTAATGTTGATGTAATGATATCCACCTTGCAAAAGCGTCTCGAATATGCACTTCTATCCTTAGTGGGACCTTCGAGTTCCTTTAGGATAGGGTCGCATATTGGGCGTGACAGCCTAAGGCTGCTTCAGGACACACCAATTCAGGAACACCTTACACACATTTACCATCTTACCAATTCAGGACACACCAATTCAGGAACACCTTAGGCTGCTTCAGGAAAGCCTTCTCAGTCTGCAAAAACCAGCAAAACTGTTTAGGACATGTTGTTTGACAAAGCCTGAGAATACCTAAGCATCCCAACCATTTTGTCTAATATGGCTACCTTGTGACCAAGAAATATAGAGCCAGTAGCGTGGCAAGCTTATCCAAGAACTTTAGCTTATTGACACATGGGCAATGGGGATTAGAGGGTGAGAGTGAGCAGAGCAATAGCCTAACTTTCACAAGTTAATATAAAAAATCCATCTACGACAGAAACTGAAAGTCCGCCTGCAGAACATTAAAATTAGCAAATGCAAGGAGCAGTGATCAAATGTATATATGCCACTACGCCTACTATTTTGGAATGTCCAGTCTCAGTCACTTGAAGTAACAAGAACAAGAAGAGCAAGCAGGAACATATTATGGGGCGGCTACTACTCGAACTTCTTGATGAGTGAGAGGTCGTTGAGCATCTTGTCGACAACAACAATGTCGCCAACTTATCGACAGGCAACTAGATGTCATCACTTGAGCAAAAAAATTAAGCCACTAAGCAACATTGAAACGGTAAGCACAGTTAGCAAGGAGAGAGAGCACAAAGGCAGCAGCTCCCAGGCTCCCAGCTGATTTTACTCCAAGAGATCACATGCTAGTTAGCAACCATAGCCACTAATTAAGCAACAGCGTCATAATGCTACCATAACAACAGTTAATAAATAGAGCAGCACACAGGAGGCAATGAAGGTAATAAGTAATAACTCATGGCTGATTCGATTGCAAGTGACCACAACAACAATTCAGTTACTAGTTCATCAACGGTTGAGGAAGAATATAGTCACCTCGCCAGCGCAATCCAGACTCCAGCAAGCTAGGGATGCTCGCACACTCATAGATCCACCACCTGCGCAAGAAAACCACGAGATATACCATCAGAAACAGAAGTGAAAATCCGAAGACGCAAATATGTATGTCAACATAGATCGAACAAGCAGTAGCCAAAAGTGATAGTCCTGAATTCATGTGCTGTGCTCCAAATTTTTTTCGCAATCAATGCAGCCAAAAGATGCAAGATAAGTAAAAGTGCAAAGCAGAGCATCTGCTAGATATTTGGAGCAGAATCAGTCACCAAACACATATGCTTGGCCTTCATGGAACAGTCAACTGACCAAGGCATTCATCACATGTCCTATTACCAATCTTGATATGATGAACAACACCTATCCAGATCAACTTGCTAAGCAGGATAGGACCACCCAACCATAGCATCACATATTAATTAAGTTCCTGCATTAGGGAAGAAGATCGAGGGGACAGAGCCTTTAGTATGTGATGCGGTGCACCCCAAATGCATGCCCAACTAGAGTATGTCATGCGTTTAATTAGTGGTGACCTTACCATGTTAATTAGGTTTGGTACACATGGTTGGAGAGTTGTTTGTTTTGTCATTGTTGATTGTTCTTATTCGGAGTACAAAAACCTAGTGAAGTGACACTTTTGTCTATGGTTGATGAGATTCAGAAGTACATGAGAAGTTGTGAACAAATGACGGCCAATTTCTATTCCTAGGTCGCTATGCCAAACGCAGGCTGTGCGCGTAAACGATCGTGAAAGCAATTGATCGGCGACGGATAAAACAAAAAGATCAGGTCGTTGCTCCCCGACACCTAACACGACGGGGCGGCGGCGGCGAGCTCCTACACCTAACCCTAGGTCGCCGCCTCGTGGGGCATGGGGATGAGCGGGGGAGAGAGGGAGGAAGGGAGAGAGACTAACCAGAGGCCGAACGGGGAGGCTCCAACGAGGGGGCGACCGAGAGGCAGACGAGGGGGCAACGATGGGGTCGAGGGGCAGCTCCGACAAGGGAGAGACGAGGGGGTCGAGGGGCAGCTCCGACGAGGCAGCCGCCACCGGGAGCGAGAAAGAGATTTGGGGGCGGCAGCGGTCTGGTGGGGGTTGGGGGCGATGGGGGTCGGCGTCGGGGGCGGTGGGGCGATGGGCAGCGAGGCGCCGGGGCGTTGGGGGCGGTGGTGGTCGGGTGCGGCGGGGGCGGTGGGGGTCAGCGGCGGGGGCAGCGAGCACGGCCGGGGACGGCAAGCACGGGGGCGGCGCGGGTGAGGTGAGGCAGTGGGGGGGCTGAGAGAGAAATGTGAGATTGGGGATTTTAGTGGGGGGAGGGTTAGAAGTGGCGCACCCCCTAGCGGTGCGCCATTAGTAATTTTTTTTGATAGCAATGGTGCACCTCCTGGCACTGCGCCATTAGTAATTTTTTTTTGAATAGCAATGGCGCACCCCCTAGCGGTGTGCCATTAGTAAAAATTTTAGGATTTTTTTGTTGGAAATATGCTCTAGAGGCAATAATAAAAGTATTATTATTATATTTCCTTGTTCATGATAATTGTCTTTTATTCATGCTATAACTGTATTATCCTGAAATCGTAATACACGTGTGAATACATAGACCACAATATGTCCCTAGTGAGCCTCTAGTTGACTAGCTCGTTGTGATCAACAGATAGTCATGGTTTCCTGGCTATGGACATTGGATGTCATTGATAACGGGATCACATCATTAGGAGAATGATGTGATGGACAAGACCCAATCCTAAGCATAGCATAGAGATCGTGTAGTTCGTGTGCTAAAGCTTTTCTAATGTCAAGTATCTTTTCCTTAGACCATGAGATTGTGCAACTCCCGGATACCGTAGGAGTGCTTTGGGTGTACCAAACGTCACAACGTAACTGGGTGGCTATAAAGGTGCATTACAGGTATCTCCGAAAGTGTCTGTTGGGTTGGCACGAATCGAGACTGGGATTTGTCACTCCGTGTAAGCAGAGAGGTATCTCTGGGCCCACTCGGTAGGACATCATCATTTGCGCAATGTGACCAATGAGTTGATCACGGGATGATGTGTTACGGAACGAGTAAAGAGACTTTCCGGTAACGAGATTGAACAAGGTATAAGGATACCGACGATCGAATCTCGGGCAAGTACAATACCGCTAGACAAAGGGAATTGTATACGGGATTGATTAAGTCCTTGACATCGTGGTTCATCCGATGAGATCATCGTGGAACATGTGGGAGCCATCATGGGTATCCAGATCCCGCTGTTGGTTATTGACCGGAGAACGTCTCGGTCATGTCTCACGAACCCGTAGGGTCTACACACTTAAGGTTCGATGACGCTAGGGTTATATAGGAAGCTTGTATGTGGTTACCGAATGTTGTTCGGAGTCCCGGATGAGATCCCGGACGTCACGAGGAGTTCCGGAATGGTCCGGAGGTAAAGATTTATATATGGGAAGTCCTGTTTTGGTCACCGGAAAAGTTTTGGGTTTTATCGGTAAAGTACCGGGACCACCGGGAGGGTCCCGGGGGTCCACCAAGTGGGGCCACCAACCCCGGAGGGCTGCATGGGCCATGTGTGGGAGGGAACCAGCCCCAGGTGGGCTGGTGCGCCCCCCACAAGGGGCCCAAGGCGCAGGGGAGAGTGGGAGGGGGCAAACCCTAGGGCAGATGGGCCCTAAGGCCCATGCTCCCTGCGCCTCCCTCTCCTCCCCCTCCTGGCCGCCGCCCCCTTTGCCATCTAGGGCTGGCCGCACCCCTTGGGGGTGGGAAACCCTAGAGGGGGGCGCAGCCCCCTCTCCCCCTATAAATAGTGAGGCATAGGGCTGCCCATGAGACAGACATAATACACGTGATTTGATCTCTCATTGGTGCAGCCCTGCGTCCTTTCTTCCTCCTCTTCTAGCCATGCTCCTCCACCACCACCACGCCGTTGTGCTGCTGCTGGATGGAGTCTTCCTCAACCTCTCCCTCTCTCTTTGCTGGATCAAGGCGTGGGAGACGTCATCGGGCTGTACGTGTGTTGAACGCGGAGGTGCCGTGCGTTCGGCACTTGATCATCGGTGATTTGAATCACGACGAGTACGACTCCATCAACCCCTTTCACTTGAACGCTTCCGCTTAGCGATCTACAAGGGTATGTAGATGCACTCTCCTTTCTACTCGTTGCTGGTTTCTCCATAGATAGATCTTGGTGACACGTAGGAAAATTTTGAATTTCTGCTACGTTCCCCAACAGTGGCATCATGAGCTAGGTCTATTGCGTAGATTCTTTGCACGAGTAGAACACAAAGTAGTTGTGGGCGTTGATTTTGTTCAATATGCTTACCGTTACTAGTCCAATCTTGTTTCGACGGTATTGTGGGATGAAGCGGCCCGGACCGATCTTACACGTACTCTTACGTGAGACAGGTTCCACCGACTGACATGCACTTGGTGCATAAGGTGGCTAGCGGGTGCCAGTCTCTCCCACTTTAGTCGGAACGGATTCGATGAAAAGGGTCCTTATGAAGGGTAAATAGCAATTGACATATCACGTTGTGGTTTTGCGTAGGTAAGAATCGTTCTTGCTAGAAACCCATAGCAGCCACGTAAAACATGCAACAACAATTAGAGGACGTCTAACTTGTTTTTGCAGGGTATGCTATGTGATGTGATATGGCCAAGAAGAATGTGATGAATGATATGTGATGTATGAGATTGATCATGTTCTTGTAATAGGAATCACGACTTGCATGTCGATGAGTATGACAACCGGCAGGAGCCATAGGAGTTGTCTTTATTTTTTGTATGACCTGCGTGTCATTGAACAATGCCATGTAATTACTTTACTTTATTGCTAACCGGTAGCCATAGTAGTAGAAGTAATAAGTTGGAGAGACGATTTCATGGAGACACGATGATGGAGATCATGGTGTCATGCCAGTGATGATGATGATCATGGAGCCCCGAAGATGGAGATCAAAAGGAGCAAAATGATATTGGCCATATCATGTCACTATTTGATTGCATGTGATGTTTATCATGTTTATGCATCTTGTTTACTTAGGACGACGGTAGTAAATAAGATGATCCCTTACAAAATTTCAAGAAGTGTTCTCCCCTAACTGTGCACCGTTGCTACAGTTCGTCGTTTCTAAGCACCACGTGATGATCGGGTGTGATGGATCCTTACGTTCACATACAACGGGTGTAAGACAGATTTACACTGCAATACACTTAGGGTTAACTTGACGAGCCTAGCATGTACAGACATGGCCTCAGAACACGGAGACCGAAAGGTCGAGCATGAGTCGTATAGTAGATACGATCAACATGAAGATGTTCACCGACGTTGGCTAGTCCGTCTCACGTGATGATCGGACATGGCCTAGTTGACTCGGATCATGTGATCACTTAGATGACCAGAGGGATGTCTATCTAAGTGGGAGTTCATAAGATGAACTTAATTATCTTGAACATAGTCAAAAGACCTTTTGCAAATTATGTCGTAGCTCGCGCTTTAGTTCTACTGTTTAGATATGTTCCTAGAGAAAATATAGTTGAAAGTTGACAATAGCGATTATGCGGACAGTAGAAAGCTTATGTCCTTAATGCACCGCTCAGTGTGCTGAACCCCAAACATCGTTTGCGGATGTTGCGAACATCAGACATACACGTTTTGATAACTACGTGATAGTTCAGTTAAACGGTTTAGAGTTGAGGCACCAAAGATTTTTTTCGAAACGTCGCGGAACATATGAGATGTTTCGAGGGATGAAATTGGGATTTCAGGCTCGTGCCCACGTCAAGAGGTATGAGACCTCCGACGATTTTCTTAGCCTGCAAACTAAGGGAGAAAAGCTCAATCGTTGAGCTTGTGCTCAGATTGTCTGAGTGCAACAATCACTTGAATCGAGTGGGAGTTAATCTTCCATATGAGATAGTGATGTTTCTCCAAAGTCATTACCACCAAGCTGCTAGAGCTTCGTGATGAGCTATAACATATCAGGAATAGATATGATGATCCTTGAGGTATTCGCGATGTTTGACACCACGAAAGTAGAAATCAAGAAGGAGCATCAATTGTTGATGAAACCACTAGTTTCAAGAGGGGCAAGGGCAAGAAGGGATACTTCATGAAATGGCAAATCAGCTGCTGCTCTAGTGAAGAAACCCAAGGTTGAACCCAAACCCGAGACTAAGTGCTCCTGTAATATGGGGAACAACCACTGGAGCAGAATTACCCTAGATACTTGGTAGATGAGAAGGCTGGCAAGGTCGATAGAAGTATATTGGATATACATTATGTTAATGTGTACTTTACTAGTACTCCTAGTAGCACCAAGGTATTAAATACCGGTTCGGTTGCTAAGTGTTAGTAACTCGAAATAAAAGCTACGGAATTAACGGAGACTAGCTAAAGGTGAGCTGACGATATGTGTTGGAAGTATTTCCAAGGTTGATGTGATCAAGCATCGCACGCTCCCTCTACCATCGAGATTTGGTGTTTGCGTTGAGCATAGATGTGATTGGATTATGTCTATTGCAATACGGTTATTCATTTAAGGAGAATAATGGTTACTCTGTTTATTTGAATAATACCTTCAATGGTCTTGCACCTAAATGAATGGTTTATTGAATCTCGATCGTAGTGATACACATTTTCATGCCAAAAGATATAAGGTAGTAATGATAGTACCACCTACTTGTGGCACTGCCACGTAAGTCATATCGGTATAAAACGCATGAAGAAGCTCCATGTTGATGGATCTTTGGGCTCACTCGTTTTTGAAAAACTTGAGGCATGCGAACCATGTCTATTGGTGTATATGCATGAAGAAACTCCATGCAAATGGAGCATTTGGACTCACTTGATTTTGAATCACTTGAGACATGCAAATCATACCACATGGGCAAGATGACTGAAAAGCCTCGTTTTCAGTAAGATGGAACAAGATAGCAACTTGTTGGAAGTAACACATTTTGATGTGTGCAGTCCAATGAGTGCTGAGGCATGCAGTGAATATCGTTATGTTCTTACTTCGCAAATGATTCGAGTAGATGTTGAGAATATTTACTTGATGAAACACAAGTCTGAATTATTGAATGGTTCAAGTAATTTCAGTGTGAGGTAGAAGATCATTGTGACAAGAGGATAAAATGTCTATGATATGATCATAGAGGTGAATATCTGAGTTACGAGTTTTGGCACACAATTAAGACATTGTGGAAATTGTTTCGCAATTAATACCACCTGGAACACCATAGTGTGATGGTGTGTCCGAACATCATAGTTGCACCCTATTGGATATGGTGCGTACCATGATGTCTCTTATCGAATTACCACTATTGTTCATGGGTTAGGCATTAGAGACAACCACATTCACTTTAAAGAGGGCACCACGTAATTCCGTTGAGATGACACCGTATGAACTATGGTTTAGAGAAACCTAAGTTGTCATTTCTTAGAAGTTTGGGGCTGCGAAGCTTATGTGAAAAAGTTTCAGGCTGATAAGCTCGAACCCAAAGCGGATAAAATGCATCTTCATAGGACACCCAAAATGGTTGGGTATACCTCCTAATTCAGATCCGAAAGCAATAAGGATTGTTTCTTGAATCGGGTCCTTTCTCGAGGAAAAGTTTGTCTCGGAAAGTTGAGTGGGAGTTTGGTGGAGACTTGATATGGTTGTTGAACCGTCACTACAACTAGTGTGTAGCAGGGCACAGGAAGTTGTTCTTGTGGCACCTACACCAATTGAAGTAGAAGCTTATGATATTGATCATGAGACTTCGGATCAAGTCACTACCGTACCTCGTAGGGTGACAAGGACGCGTACTGCTTCGGAGTGGTACGGTAATCCTGTCTTGAAGGTCATGTTGCTAGACAACAATGAACCTACGAGCTATGGAGAAGCGAGGGTGGGCCCAAATTCCAACAAATGGTTAGAAGCCATGAAATCCGAGATAGGATCCATGTATCATAACAAAGCATGGACTTTGGTGGACTTGCCCAATGATCGGCAAGCCATTGAGATAAATGGATCTTTAAGAAGAAGATGGACGTGGACGGTAATGTCACCGTCTATGAAGCTCGACTTGTGGCGAAGAGTTTTTCACAAGTTCAAGGAGTTGACTACGATGAGATTTTCTCATCCTAGCGATGCTTAAGTCCGTCGGAATCATGTTAGCATTAGCTGCATTTATGAAATCTGGCAGATGGATGTCAAAACGAGTTTCCTTACCAGTCTTCGTAAGGAAAGGATGTATATGATACAATCCAAAAGTTTTGTCGATCCTAAGGATGCTAAAAGGTATGCTGGCTCCAGCGATCCTTCTAAGGACTGGAATAAGCATCTCAGAGTTGGAATATGCACTTGGATAAGATGATCAAAGATTTTGGTTTATACAAAGTTTATGAGAAACTTGTATTTCCAAAGAAGTGAGTGGGAGCACTATAGAATTTCTGATGAGTATATGTTATGGATCAGAAATGATGTAGAATTTCTGGAAAGCATATAGGGTTATTTGGAAAGTGTTTTTCAATGGAAAGCCTGGATTAAGCTACTTGAACAATAAGCATCAAGATCTATAAGATAGATCAAAATGTTTAATAGTACTTTCAAATGAGCACGTACCTTGACATGATCTTGAAGGTGTTCAAGATGGATCAGTCAAAGAAGGAGTTCTTGCCTGAGTTGTAAGGTATGAAGTTAAGACTTAAAAGCTCGACCACGGCAGAATAAAGAGGAAGGACGAAGGTCGTCCCCTATGCTTAAGACATAGGCTCTATACAGTATGCTATGCTGTGTACCGCACCTGAAAGTGTGCCTTGCCATGAGTCAGTCAAGGGGTACAAGAGTGATCCAAGAATGGATCACAGGACAGCGGTCAAAGTTATCCTTAGTAACTAGTGGACTAAGGAATTTTCTCGATTATGGAGGTGGTAAAAGAGTTCGTCGTAAAGGGTTACGTCGATGCAAGCTTAACACCTATCCGGATAGCTCTGAGTAGAGATACCGGATACGTATAATGGAGCAACTTTTAGTATAGCTCCAAGTAGAACAGCTATTTGGAATAGCTCCAAATAGAGCGTGGTAGCTGCATCTAGGAGATGACATAGAGATTTGTAAAGCACACACGGATCTGAAAGGTTCAGACCCGTTGACTATAACCTCTCTCACAAGCATAACATGATCAAACCCTAAACTCTTTGGGTGTTAGCCACATGGGGATGTGACCCTGAGTGTTAATCACATATGCGATGTGAACTAGATTATTGACTCTAGTGCAAGTGGGAGACTGTTGGAAATATGCCCTAGAGGCAATAATAAAAGTATTATTATTATATTTCCTTGTTCATGATAATTGTCTTTTATTCATGCTATAACTGTATTATCCGGAAATCGTAATACATGTGTGAATACATAGACCACAATATGTCCCTAGTGAGCCTCTAGTTGACTAGCTCGTTGTGATCAACAGATAGTCATGGTTTCCTGGCTATGGACATTGGATGTCGTTGATAACGGGATCACATCATTAGGAGAATGATGTGATGGACAAGACCCAATCCTAAGCATAGCATAGAGATCGTGTAGTTCGTGTGCTAAAGCTTTTCTAATGTCAAGTATCTTTTCCTTAGACCATGAGATTGTGCAACTCTCGGATACCGTAGGAGTGCTTTGGGTGTACCAAACATCACAACGTAACTGGGTGGCTATAAAGGTGCATTACAGGTATCTCCGAAAGTGTCTGTTGGGTTGGCACGAATCGAGACTGGGATTTGTCACTCCGTGTAAGCGGAGAGGTATCTCTGGGCCCACTCGGTAGGACATCATCATTTGCGCAATGTGACCAAGGAGTTGATCACGGGATGATGTGTTACGGAACGAGTAAAGAGACTTGCCGGTAACGAGATTGAACAAGGTATAAGGATACCGACGATCGAATCTCGGGCAAGTACAATACCGCTAGACAAAGGGAATTGTATACGGGATTGATTAAGTCCTTGACATCGTGGTTCATCCGATGAGATCATCGTGGAACATGTGGGAGCCATCATGGGTATCCAGATCCCGCTGTTGGTTATTGACCGGAGAACGTCTCGGTCATGTCTACATGTCTCCCGAACCCGTAGGGTCTACACACTTAAGGTTCGATGACGCTAGGGTTATATAGGAAGCTTGTATGTGGTTACCGAATGTTTTTCGGAGTCCCGGATGAGATCCCGGACGTCACGAGGAGTTCCGGAATGGTCCGGCGGTAAAGATTTATATATGGGAAGTCCTGTTTTGGTCACCGGAAAAGTTTCGGGTTTTATCGGTAAAGTATCGGGACCACCGGGAGGGTCCCGGGGGTCCACCAAGTGGGGCCACCAACCCCGGAGGGCTGCATGGGCCATGTGTGGGAGGGAACCGGCCCTAGGTGGGCTGGTGCGCCCCCCACAAGGGGCCCAAGGCGCAGGGGAGAGTGGGAGGGGGCAAACCCTAGGGCAGATGGGCCCTAAGGCCCATGCTCCCTGCGCCTCCCTCTCCTCCCCCTCCTGGCCGCCGCCCCCTTTGCCATCTAGGGCTGGCCGCACCCCTTGGGGGTGGGAAACCCTAGAGGGGGGCGCAGCCCCCTCTCCCCCTATAAATAGTGAGGCATAGGGCTGCCCATGAGACAGACATAATACACGTGATTTGATCTCTCGTTGGTGCAGCCCTGCGTCCTTTCTTCCTCCTCTTCTAGCCATGCTCCTCCACCACCACCATGCCGTTGTGCTGCTGCTGGATGGAGTCTTCCTCAACCTCTCCCTCTCTCTTTGCTGGATCAAGGCGTGGGAGACGTCATCGGGCTGTACGTGTGTTGAACGCGGAGGTGCCGTGCGTTCGGCACTTGATCATCGGTGATTTGAATCACGACGAGTACGACTCCATCAACCCCGTTCACTTGAACGCTTCCGCTTAGCGATCTACAAGGGTATGTAGATGCACTCTCCTTTCTACTCGTTGCTGGTTTCTCCATAGATAGATCTTGGTGACACGTAGGAAAATTTTGAATTTCTGCTACGTTCCCCAACATTTTTGTTGCCTAGCGGGGGGCCGGCAGCGGTGGCTTGAACCCTAGGTCTCGCTCGGGGGGAGGGGTGGGTGGTGCGCTCGGCCGATTCTGTTCGGGGGAACCGAGCGAGGAGACAGGGGAGGGCGTGGGGGGTCGTCGGCGACGGTGGAGCGGGGAGGGTGCGGGGGGTCGGTGGCGGCGGTGGAGCGGGGGAGGGTGCGGGGGGGTCGTCGGTGGCGAGGGGGATCTGACGAGGGGGGGTAGTGATCGAGATGTAGGGGGATCTCGCGCGGGGGGTGCGCCATAAGTAACTTTTTTTATTATTTTTAGTTGCGTCTAATAATTTTTTAGAAAATGACGATCAAATTTGAAAACATTTATGAATGTGAAAAAATATGATCAAATTTGTTATTTGAAAATATTTATGAATATGAAAAAATATCATCAAATTTATTATTTGAAAATATCATCAAATTTGTTATTTAAAAATATCATCAATTTTTTTTTGGATTTTTAGTTGCATTCATTTGTGAATTGGTAAAACATTTATGAATATGAAAAAATATCATCGAATTTGAAAAAATATTCATGAATTCAAAAAGTGCCCATGAAATTTAAAAATATTCATGAGTTCAAAAAATATTAACAAATTCAATACTTTTTGTGAGTTAGAAATTCAATACCATAATAAACATAAATAAATATTCATCAGGACACTAGAACAGAAGAAATGTCATTTCAATATGTCGAAATACAATCGAGAAATGAAGGCTACAATTTAAATACAATCGATCTTAGCTAGCTATCTGTTCACAAATGGAGTTCTTCTCTTGAACGGACGTCCTTTAGGTAGGGTGGTCCTGCTTCTTCCTGTGGTGTATGTTGGTACTTCATCGTCGTTGTCATGTTCCATCTTCGGGTCGCAGTACTTGTCGAAGTCTTGCTCATTGGCAACTCCATCCATTCCGATGATGTTCCTTTTGCCTCTCCTCACGACAACACGACTGGGCTTTGACAGATCGGTAATGAAGAAGCATTGGTCCACTTGGGAAGCCAGTACCCATGGCTCATTTTTCGCGGTGACGTTTGTGCCCGCGGTCTTGGATTTGGCTTCGGGTATAACCATGGTGGTGAAATACCGGTCTTATTTTAGGACGCTCTTGGCCCATCTAACAAGGAACATCGGGACCTTCTCTCCGGCGTAGCTCAGCTCCCAGATCTCCTCGATCCTTCCGTAGTATCTGTCCTTGTCGTCACCGGTGTAGGATTCCATCGTTACCCCGGAGTTCTGATAACCATCACTCTTCATGTCCTTTCCCTCAGTTTAGAATGTGTAGCTGTTGATATCGTACTCCTCATACGTCATCAAGTTGTGCTCGGCACCCTGTGACAAGGCGAATATGAGTTGTTCTTCCGCAGAAGAATCCTCATGTAAAGGGTACGACAGAAGCTTCTGCTTGAACCAACGCGTGAAACATGAGTTGTGCTCTTTGATTATATCTCCGTCCATCCTCTGTTGGCCTCGGTCATTGTACGTCTTCTCAATAAAGGTTTTGTGCTCTACCACCCAAGGATCGACCACGTCTATGTGTTGTAGCGCGACTAGGTTTGCTCTTTCAAAGTCGGCGACTCGACCCTCGAAGTCGACATGCATTTTGCGGCGACCCTCACGGTGACCCCATCCAGCGAGCTTGCCGAGGTGCCTATTGACGGGCAGACCAACGGGGTTCTCGATGCCTAGATAATTCGTGCAGTAGGAGATGCACTCTTCGGTCAGAAAGCCCCTGGCTATGCTTCCCTCTGGACGTGACATGTTGCGAACGTATCCTTTGATGACACCATTCATCCTTTCGAACGACATCATGCTGTGCAGGAACGTCGGCCCGAGTTGGATGATATCCTCCATGGTATGGATCAGCAGATGCACCATAACATCAAAGAATGCGGGCGGGAAGTACATCTCAAGCTCGCATAGTATCACCATGATCTCTTCCTGTAGCCTTCTGAGTTGCCTCACGCCAACCGACTTCCGAGAGATGACGTTGAAAAAGTTGCATAGGCCAAATAGCGTTTCACGGATGTGCGTGTCCATGATCCCACGGATTGCAACTGGAAGTATCTGCGTCATCAGCACGTGACAGTCGTGAGACTTCATCCCGCTGAACTTCTGCTTCGCTGAGTCTAGGTATCTGCTTATCTTCCCCGCGTAACTGTAAGGAAGTTTTACTCCTGCGAGGCAGGTGAAAAACTGCTCGGTCTCCTCCTGGCTTAGAGTGAAGCACGCGGGAGGGAAGTCATTTCCGGTCTTCTTGGCCTTTTTGCCTTTGCGATGACTTTCCATGTCCTGCTTCGCCTCATCATCATCATCATTAGCGTGAAGCTCCTCCCTGATGCCTATTGATTTCAAGTCTGCCCTTGCTTTCGGCCCATCTTTGGTCCTCTCTCGCATGTTGAGCAGGGTACCAAGCAGACTCTCGCACACGTTCTTCGTGATATGCATGACATCAAGGCTGTGAGGCACACGGTGGATCTTCCAGTATGGCAAGTCCCAGAAAATAGACCTCGTTTTCCATACCTTCAGCAGCGGCTCTGGCGCCTTTCGCTTCTTTCCCGGCTCTGGCGCCTTTTGCTCCTTTCCCGACAGTGGGCAATCTTTCCAATTTTTCAATAGCTCATCTATTTCCTCGCCGCTCCTCGTACGCGGGCATCTTCGGGGTTCGGTTTCACCATCAAACAGATCCTTGCGTTTTCTCCATGAGTCATCGTCGCGAAGCCACCTTCGATGTCCCATGAACATGGTTTTTGAAGACCCGGGATCTCTATCTAGCTGGCGATACATTGTGTCATCCATGCACCTGACGCATCCAGAAAATCCGTGGACCACCTGCCCCGCGACATATCCGTAATCGAGATAGTCCTACACCGTCGTGAGCAGCTCTCATAGGGAAATATTCGTTCTCTGCGGCATCCCACGTATTGGTTGGCATTTTCCACAGTGTGTCTAGCTCCTCTTTCAGCAACCCTAGATACAGATTGATGTTGTTCCCTGGTTGTTTCGGCCCTTCAATTAGCATACTCATGTGAATGTACTTCCTCTTCATGCACAACCATGGGGGAAGGTTGTACATCCACACAAACACAGGCCAGGTGCTATTTGTGCTTCTCTGGCTGCCAAACGGATTGAGTCCATCGGTGCTCGCGCCCAGCACGATGTTCCTTGGATCGTTCCCAAATTCTGGATGTTCGAAGTTCAACGCTTGCCACTGGCTCGCATCCTTAGGGTGACTCAGCATCTTGTCTTTTTTATTTATCTCCGGATCATTTGCGTCATCTTCACGCTTCTTCTCCTCCCTATCCGCGTGCCAACGCAGGAGCTGAAAGTGCGTTATATCGACTAGAGGAGGGGTGAATAGGCGATTTTTATGAATTCTTCACTGAGGAATTTGCTGGTGAGGAAATTCCTAAATGAAGAACTACTAGCAGCGGAATAAGTACTCAAACGTAAACATAACAGAACACAAGCATGGTTATCATGATGGAATGAAGACAAGCACAGAGTATAGAAAGCGTAAACACAGGATAACACAGAAAGAAGACGGACAGACTGAAGAATTAAACTGAGGAAATTGAGAAAGTCTTCAGTCAAAGTCTTCAAACAGATATGAACAAGCACACAACAACAGAAATGAGGAAATGAAAAAGTTGAGGAAATAGAACCAGTAAGCTTGGTGAAGACAATGATTTGGTAGGCCAGTTCCAACTGCTGTCTCAGTTGTACGTCTGGTTGGAGCGGCTGAGTATTTAAACTCGAGGACACACAGTCCTCACCGTATTCTCCTTGAGCTAAGGTCACACAGACCTCGCCCAATCACTCGTGGTAAGTCTTCAGGTGACTTCCAAACCTTCACAGACTAGGTCACTCGGCGATCCACAATTCCTCTTGGATGCTCTAGACCATGACGCCTAACCGTCTGGAAGAAGCACAGTCTTCAAAGGTAACAAGCGTCGGATCCACGCAGGATCAATCTCTTCAGTGATGCTCAATCACTTTGGGTTTGTAGGTGTGTTGGGTTTGGGTTTTTCTCACTTGATGATTTTCGCTCAAAGCCCTTGGAGGATGGGATGCTCTTAAATGACAAGTGTCAGTTTTTCTTGGAGCATCCAACCAGCTAGTGGTTGTAGGGGGCGGCTATTTATAGCCTAGGGAGCAGCCTGACATGATAAGACATAAATGCCCTTCAATGATATGACTGTTAGGTGGGTGGATATTTTGGGACAGCTGGCGCATAGCACAGCAACGGTCGGAATTTTGACTCTCAAATTCCTCAGGGCTATCATGTTCCTCACTTTGTAGGCAATCCGCACTGGCGAATTCCTAACTCCTCAGTCAGAACAAATTCCTCAGAGACCAGAAGAACTTCGTCTCTGTCACTGAAGAATATGACTGAACTGTATGAGATTTCCAATGGCTTCACTCGAAGGGATTGGTAGGTGTAGGATTTTGAGTTGAGCATCACATGGAAATTTTTCCTTAGTATTTCCTCGACCCCCTTTAACAGTACGGTGTTTCCTATGACTCAAGAAAGAGAAAATGAAACTACGAAAACAAAAATCTTCACGCTTCATGTTCCTCTAATGATTACCAAGTCTTCAAGGTCACAGCAATTTCTTCACTTTCAAAGTCTTCAGAAAGTCTTCAAAAATCCAAAGTCTTCAGTGGAAGAACTTCATTTTTAGGGGTCGACTTTCTCTGTAAATATCAAACTCCTCATAGACTTATAGACCTATGTACACTCACAAACGCATTAGTCCCTTAACCTATAAGTCTTCAATACACCGAAATCACTAAGGGGCACTAGATGCACTTACAGGAGCTTTGCTACCTTAGGGTCCGTGAAATACCGCTGCAGACGAGGAGTGATCGGAAAGTACCACACCACTTTTCGAGGAGCTTTCTTCTTCTTCTTGTATCGAGTGACGCCGCACACCGGACATATGGTAGACTCCGCGTGCTCGTCCCGATAAATGATGCAATTGTTCATGCACACATGGTATTTCACGTGCGGTAAATCCAGAGGACACACGATTTTCTTCGCCTCCTCGAAACTGGTCGGGCACTTGTTCCCTTTGGGAAGATGTTCGTGCCAGAATGACATGTTCTCGTCGAAGCATGTGTCGGTCATTTTGTGTTTTACCTTCATCTCCAGAGCCATGAGCGTTACTTTCAGGTGGGTATCCTCGGGCCTGCATCCTTCATACAATGGCGTACCCGCGTCTATCTCCAGTTGATCCAGCTTGGCTTTCTCTCGGGCGGCAGCTCTGCGTTATCCGTCTGCTTGAGAAGCAGCTCTTGAATATGAGGGTCCTGCACCCAGCCCATCGATGGTCCATCGTCATCTGCTCCGGCATCTTCATCTTCATGATCATGCCCTTCGTCTGCTCCGGCATCTTCCTCATCATCATGTCCGTCATCTTCTACATGATGACTGTGTACTGCATCTACTTCGTGATCATGTCCTGGAGATTCTTCGTCTTCTCGCCCGCCCTCGCCGCGGTTGTCTTGCTGCCCTTTCTCATTTCTTGCCCGGCCCCCATGGACGACTTCATAATCATCTTCATTACCTTGCCACTGATAGCCATCCATGAAACCACGCAAGACTAGGTGGTCCCGCACATGTACGGAATCCGGGTCCATAAGGCTCCTCAGCTTGCATCTTCGACACGGACATCTTATCTCCGTCTCGTTCTTTTGAAGCATCCCGGCCTTCGCGGAGCTCAAAAACCTATTCACGATGCCTTCGGTCATCATGCGGGCCATGGTCGCCTATGGGGTAGATCAAAACGATATTTTAGAACCAAGAAAAAATTTGGCATGACTTTGCCTAAAAATAGGACCAAAAAGAATGCATAGTGCCAAATTATCGCCGAAACATAAATGAATCAACATTCCGGCAAAATATTGGCAACTATCGCATTTCAAATACCGGTACCTGCAAACACAAACATATATGCAACACCACAAACATATGCAACACCACAAACATACATAGATATAGCTAGGCCATAAAAAGTGCATGTGCACGTTGTTGGAGGGAGAAAAAAGTAGATCTACAACATAAAGAAAGCTTTCCCCTTACTTACCTATCAAAAAAAGGTAATTTAACCACTTAATTTGGATGAATCTATGGTGCAAATGAGGTGAGGAGGAGGAGGCAACCGAGACAAGCTTGGAGCAGGAGGTGGAGAGAATGAAGTGGGGGAAGTGAGTGTGGTAGGTGGTTGTCCAAAATATCTAGATGGTCCCAGATTACTAATGGTGCATCACCTACAAATGCGCTATTAGTAATCCTGGTTACTAATGGCGCACCAGTTAGATGGTGCGCCATTACTAGTTTTGCAAAAAAAAATGTTAGTAGTGGCGCACCGTGTGTGGTGCGCCATTACTAGTTTGAACTAGTAATGGCGCACTATACACTGGTGCGCAATTACTAGTTATGAAAAAAAGTATAAAAAAATGTTAGTAGTGGCGCACGGGGTGAGTGGTGCTAATGGCCACTATGCCCTGGTGCGCCATTACTAGTTTTGGAAAAATAAAAAAAAGTTTGTTAGTAGTGGCGCACCGTGTGTGTGGTGCGCCATTAGTGTCCATCACACTAATGGCGCACCAACAAATGATGCGCCACTGCTATATAGTAGTGGCGCACCACATGTATGGTGCGCCATTAATGTCCATATTATCTATAGCCCTTTTCCTAGTAGTGTCATTGGCTCGTTCATGGAGTAATGCAACATCTGACAAATGATATAGAGGGTGTTTTGGTAAGCCTAGAGGTCATGCACATTCAGTAACAAAATCATGTATTGATTACACAGAGATTGATTCATGAATTTCCCATATTTACCTTGGTTACATTTTTTCCTAGTACCAGATATGTTGGGTGAAATGTATCTGCCCATTGCCATAAAGAACACCACTCTCCTCTTTTCCAGCCTCTAAAGCAACAATGGCACCATTTTGAGCAGTACAAACAACATGATGTTTTTAAACGTACAACATTGTTGCATGCCATGCATCATATATAGATATATACAATTGCATCATCAAGATAAAAAATTCAACCGCTAAGCAACAAAAGCACCACTTTGAGCAGTACAAACATCATGATATACCTCAAGACCAACAACACACGCATGTATCAACAACCTGGATGTCTTTTATCATGTGTGTTTTCAGTGTACACACATACCTGCATCATCTAGATATATGCAGTTGCATTTTCTCAGATAAGTATGGCATTTTTTGTTAGGCTTTTTGAAGGGTTCCGTCTAAGCAAAAAGAGGCACAATTTTTGGAAGTGCTGCCTCACACCAAAAACATACATATGTATCAACAACCTAGGGTGTTTTTAGCACATCTTTTTCCATTGGAGTGTCTTTCTTCACTGTACAACACATACATACATCACTGCACCATGCAGATACAAACAACTATGTACGTACTCAAATAAATACAACTTTTTCTGTTGGGTTTATTGTAAGGTTCTATCATCCATTGTCTATAAGAAGGGACCGGCGACACTAGTAAGTTAACATACTTTAATCAGTTCCTTCCTTTCTTGGTTGCTTATTCGAGAGACATGGACGTCCATAAGGTCAAGAGGTCGGACTTGTGCTTGTTGTTGCTCATGGCATTCCTGTTGCTTCCTGCAGGTAAGCCTTGCCTGAAACAATAATCATCTGAAGGATGTATTGTAGTTGTTTCTCTGTGTGTTATCTTGTGAAGTGGTTACCCAAAATCTTGTCCACAATATGTTGCAGGGTCTGAAGGTGAAGGTGAAGGTGTTTGCACAACGTTCAGCAAGACCTACTCCCACCCTTTTTGTGTACCCGTCCCTTGCCACAGTCACTGCAAGCATGAGGGCTTCTTAGGCGGGGATTGTCACCCGTTCAGTGACGACTGGAACCTGCCTATTACTGCCTGTGTGAGTACACCTGCGGTGCTGGGGAGATAGCTTCATGATGTGAAGCGGCATGTGATGATTTAATAAACGGCAAAGCTAAAATCCTGCCGACTGTTGGTTTGTAACAGATCCGAACGATGCGATCGCCGTTGGATGCGCATCTAGCGCCAGCTGCTACGCACGTCGCTGGCGGTAGTTTCCTTTTTTCTTCGGCCGTTCCCTTTTTTTCGGCAACTAATTAGTGTGCGTTTTTAATTATTTTTCTTTTTCTATTCAATTTCTCAGTTTCCTTTTTTTCTCAGCCATTTCCTTTTTTCCGACCACTAATTTCTCAGTCCACGCATATGTTTCCTTTTCTTTCTATTCAATTTCTCAAAAAAAGTGGAGAAGCCAGGATTCGAACCTTCCACCTATAGCTAAATTCACAACTCGATAACCACCTGGGCTATCTTAATTTTTTGATTAAATTTCGTTTGATTTCTCTTTTGTACCTTTTGATCTCCGGCCAAAAAAGCTAAAAAGATCTCACGTGTGTGAATGGTGCTGAATATTCGAACCTGAATTTCTAGCCAACTAGGTAGCTTATGTGTACATTTTGTATGAATACTATCCTTCTGAATGCAAGAAAAACTAAAACATATTACTAGCATGAGTAGCTAATTTCCAAACCATGTCGTTGGGGGGAGGGGTGAGCACTGGAAATTGTTGAAAGGAAAACCCTGGTAGTTTACACACAAGGGAGCCGACAACCTGTATACAAACGCCTTGGTAACTTTTGACCCAGAAATGGAGGGGGGTTGTTGAAAAAATTGCACCGATAACTTATGTGTAACAACATGATTATTTGCGCACACGAAGCTGATAACTTACGTACAAAAACCGTGATAACTTTCGATTCGAAGGGGAAAAAGTTGTTGAAAACATATCCCGATAATTTTGTATAAATAACATGCTAATATACACATAGCCGACCTGATAACTTGTGTAGAAACACCACGAGAACCTTTACCCGAGAGAAAAGTTTGTTGAAAAATACCCTGCACGGTAATACACACATAACGGGGCTGGTAACTACCCACACACAAACATTGCGGTAACTTTTTGACCCAAGAAAAATGTTGTTGAAAAATATACCTCGATAACTTCCATGCAAATAACATCATAACATACGCACATCAGAGCTGATAACTTACTCAGTCAAAGTGTGATAATTTTTCGACCTCGAAGGAAGGTGTTGACTTACATATAAGATGATAACTTACGTACAATTAACCTGATAACTTACATATAAACGCATTGATAACTTTTCACCGTGGGCGAAAAGTTCTAGAAATATGCCCTGATAACTTAGTGCAAATAGCATGGTAATTTACGCACCAGGCACCCGATAACTTACATACAACACACTGATAACTTTTTACCCATGTGAAAACGTTACTGAAGTTACCACTCCCCCATGCTAAAGTTATCTTGCTTCTCATGGTATAGTCATTAACCTTCTCAATTATAGTTATCAGGCTTATTATAGTATAGTTATCATGTTGCTCAAGTCATAGTTATCACGCTGGTCATGCCAAAGTTACCAAGCAAAAGAATTTATTATCCCTGATATGACAGAAAAAAGAAAGGTTCAAATAACCTTGTTTATATACAATAGACAACAACTAAAGGTGGCTTAGTTGGTTATTGGGCTTAGTTTCTTTTCATATTGTGTAGCCAAAAATCAGAAAAACCACTAGCGATTTACTATTGGCATATACGGTTTTCGAGAGAAAAAAAATCGGTGGAAACAAGCGTGCGGTAACGAGAGGGAGGTGGATTACGATCGTGCGGATATGTTGCTTAATGTCCGGTCGACTGGACGTTAGCACAGTAAGCTCTTAAGGAGAGCCGTCCATAACTTGCCAATAAACTCCAGTTTTGGAATGTTAAATAAAAATAAGTAATTAGTATACTTAATTATAACTTTTTTAGAATAATAATTACTCCCCTATAATTGATTTTCCTTGTTGAAGATTGGATTCAACCAGAGCAGGATTTATCATATCAACAGAGCCAACAACACCATGGCACATCATCAGGCAAAGCTTGCTTTAAAGATACAAAATAGATCATTGCTTTTTACTAGATGCCTTGCTTCTTCTCAGGGAAATCAGTGTCTGATCAAAGGCACTCTTAATGTATCTAGCATGCTTCTTTTCACGCTTAAATCTGTAAAATGCACCTAAATGAATAATATATTCCAGGTTTCATAAAAGGGAATTAAAGCTTTATATGAGCTTGTTTACATCTCCTTTTCATCTGTGTCGCTTCCGACCTCCTCCCCGGTCACCTTCTCGCTCGTTGGCAAGGCCCTGACGTCGACGTTAATAAGGACCGCGGCCTAGGCCAAGCTCGAGCATGGGGACCGGCGGGGCAGGTGCAGCCAAGGTCTCTCATCATTTTTGGTGTGTGTGTGGGGGGTGGGGTAGGGTGTTCGAGAATGCTCAACCTTATATTGCAGCTCTCATCATTTTATTTTATTTTATTTTTGGCGGGGATCTCATCATATAACACCTCTGCAAGATAACGATGAGAATTAGACAAAGATGCAAAAAATACAATGCACAAGTTTCCAAAAAATGGACCTTTTCTCAATTAAACCTGGCATCCTTGTGCAGTGACCATATTAATCTCCTCTGCATTCATCCAACTTTAAAAGGCATCTGAAGAGATAGCACCATGGCTTGCACATGGCCGTATAAACTGGTCTTGTAACCGGTGCATCTGTGATATGGTACAAATTGTACAGTACAAAATAACCGGGGCACACAGCTCATCGGGCTCAAAAATTGGCTTTGGATCGTCTGCATGAAGCTCATTGAGATAATTCGTGACAAAACCATATACGGTCATTGGGTCTAATTCACATTATATTGTCCTGGTCTGGTTGCTCAGTCGTTCTAGAATTCAGGTGCTACATGGAAAATCTAGCTACACGATATATAGAGAGAGACGACAATGTTGTCCGGAAACAATAAGCAACTGAGACCAGAGAAGCAACCACAAACTGAAAAGATGTACTCCCTCCGTCCGAAAATACTTGTCATCAAAATGGATAAAAAAGGGATATTTAGAACTAAAATACATCTAGATACATCACTTTTATTCATTTTGATAACAAGTGTTTCCGGACGGAGGGAGTACATTGGTACATACGCCGGTTACCAGGTGGAGAGGGAACCGGTGAAATGGCTACACCGTAGCCTACAAGGCAAACCTGGGCTCCCATCTCTGCTGCAGATACGGCAACATGTGGTTGCCACTGTAAAAAAGTCTGTTCATGCATCTTGGTGTCTGTGTATCGAATTCCTGGTGTGTTTTCTGCCGCGACGAGCCACCTGGTGGCGGTAGGTATACATGATGTACCACTCATAAGCTACAGTAACAGCGACAACAAACAGCAGTGGCCGCTCTGCGGCATCTTTTTTTCCCGATGGAAGGGAAGAGCTCCTCGACAATGGAGCTGTACTTACAAGGTTACAACAACAGGGACAAGGCGAAACAACAGGACCAATGGCATGTGCCCTTTCCGGTCCAGAGGCTTCAAGTTGAAGGAGCAACTCAATGTTGTGGCTGAACCGTTGTGTCATCACTGGTGCCAACCCCCTTCTGAGAATCACAAGGGACTCGCCCGACCTCCCCGCTCTTAGTGTAGAAATTGACGATCTTCTGGTCCAATTTAAAATAATGTGTCATCTTATCCAGAGGCTTCACATCCAGATCAACAAAGTAAGCCTACACATGGAATATGCAATTGTATGTCATTCACGTGCAAACGAACATCACATAAAAGAAACGCATAAGCAGAATCAATTGTTCAACAGTGAACTATACAAGTACATGAGTTGCTGAACAAATACAAGATGAAGGTGGTAACAGGAACACATTTCACAGAAACATACCTTGTAATCATAGGTTCGGTTCACTGACTGAAGAAACACTGAATCATACTCAGGATCTGTTCTCTCACACTCTCGTGGCCGAAAGCACATCATGAGGCTACAGTCCTTCGCGGTAGCAGAAATAAGAAAGTCCCTGACTATCTTACAGCTCTTGTCCAAAGGAAGAGAATGCAACACAGAGTACTTGTGCAATAGCTCAGCATCAGTTATATTTTTGCAGACCAAACAAGGCTGAGAGATGATGTCGTAATACAGATGAATTGCCCCTTCGATGTCATGATCATCCAGTTTTTGAGTGGCCAAAAGTTTATCCAATACTCCAGATTTAGATATTGCCTCTGACAGGAGCTCAATAAAGTCAGATAGTTGTAGCCCACTAACCTTCCTCAGATCTTCAAGACACTTCTCTGTTTCATTAGCAAGGACCTTATCAGCACCACCTCCCATGCCACCAAAACCTAAGGAGCCATTCACAAAAATCCTGAAGTTGTTCTGAGGAGTCGAGAAAAATGACTTGATGGCCGTGCGTATTCTTTCTTTTGACCCAGAGAATAGATCAAGGGGGTCGTATTCACTTGTCTTCGATATCTGAAATTTGTTAAAAAATATGTTGGGAATCAACCTGATTTCAAGAACCAATAGAGATACTACAGTATTGCAAGAATGTCAACCGGGCAACCCTGAATGCTTAAATAAACAAGAATGTTTGTAGATATTTTGATTCAAAACAAATATCATCAAGACAGGTTTGTTTATGCCAAAAAACTACTTTGTCTTTCAGTGGACAAAAGTGTAGTCTAGGATTTTATATAATCCATCAAACATAGCTATAATTAGTTTAAAATCTGTTAAGACTGACATACCTGCCCCTGATGAAATTTGAGGTGTTGATGCATCTTGTACCGTGTTACTTGTTTCTTAATAACATTTTCCTTTGATATATATTCTGACGATGGAAGAAACCCACATTTGGCCTGGATGGTGAAGCATGTAAAAAGCATGTCAACTGGAAATAAATATGTCAAAATAAATATAAGAAAAAGAAAGGAAGCTTCAAATGTACCTTTATCTCCACTGCGATACAGCTGCTACCTCTAGGCTTTCCTGTGATTAGAAAATTTAGTGTAAGAAAGTACAAATTAAATGCGGAAAACCTACCATAGAGTTCTTAATAGCCTAGCACAAACCCAATGGAAACCACTACTGAATCATGATACAGGTTAGCATTACTGGACCAACTATCCATTTGAACAGAAACCAAAGCTTTTGCAGTGAAACTAGATCACATCTACACTACAAATCTGTAAAATACAAGCAACATAATTCTCTATCTTTCAGATTAATGGAGCTAGGAAAATCCCTAGTATATGTATCCATGCAAACACATCCCAAGTTTCAAAGGAAGTGCGACTTTGGCATAAAACAGTACTGTCACTTTGGAGGTTGGGCAACTATCTTGATCCTACCATTTGGCTGAGGAAGTAGCACTAGAAATCCTAAACCACCATGGATTGCAAGCTATTTTTCCAAGACTTATGAATCGCGAACTTAAAAATCTTTACATGCAACGAGGCTCAATAACCATGTAATACAAATACGCCGTCCCAAAATGTAAGACAATTTTTGACACTATTCCATCCAAGGTTTGGTGCATTAGGAGGGAAAGTTTCACTTTCTTAAGCTATGAAAGCTTTGAGTCGTACTCATAAGAGATGGGATGCACTGTAATAGTAGGGTTCAGATTCCAAAACTTTACCAGAAAATAAGGAGTGATCAGAAATTAGAAGGGCAGAATCAGCTTTGGTATCAATTGCGCTTGCATTCACTCGCCAAGCAGGACGGGCGCTGAGCACATTCTTTCCAACAATCTCCAGAAAATCCTTAGATACAGAGACACGAACCTGCACCACAAAAAAATGACATTATTTGACATATATTGAAGCGGATCCAGAGAATAATGCCTTTTGAAAGATCTTAAGAAAAATGACAGCACATTTTTATCCAAACTCAATAGGTTGCACACTGATACCATGTTGTCCTTATAGACCAGATTAACCAAAGTGATGCTAACATTAGGACATTTTCTCACTGTTTCTAGAAGAACACAGAATTTGGAAGTATTTTTAAAAAAATAATGATATATTTATGACAAACATATCACTGCAATAAACATATTTGGGTCGAATATAAAACCGTACCCCGCCATCAACATGATCGTGCCCCAGATGTTGGCTCATGACATGTACTGCATAAGCTTGAGCCACAGAACCTTGCTTGACAGACTCGATCAATTCTGGGATCTCACCCCACACGAGCTGCTCGTAGCTTGAGAAGTTTACACAGTTTGGTGCTGGTTGTGCCTTGTCATTTAGGACCTTCTTGGCCCGCAGTACCTTGCCAAGCTGTATGCAAACCAAAGGTACATCAGCAGAGTATAATCCCTGTCAGCTCTAAATGTATCAGACGAAAGCAAAATGGGGAATCATGGGAACCAACTACAGATAGGATGGCTGATTCCTGGTTACAAATGGCTAAAAAACTGGTAGGTAACAAAGAGCTACGCCTGACCCCTGCTCTCATGTTTCAATAATAAAGTGAAAGCAGATGCCTAAATCAAGAGGGCAGCCCTACACATAATTTATTGATTGCTACAGTGATGCGTGCTTAATTATTAAACAGAGCACTGGGGACAAGCTAGCATCTCTGATTCTAGGCCACCAACTTCCCCGATCGGTACACCAATTAATCTATGCAGGGAGAAACGCATCCGTGCATGCCGCGCATACCAAGTCCAGAATCTTGCAGTAAATACATGAAAGCTAAGTACTACAGTACTACCCAGCAACACGGCAGAGACAGCCTACAGCCTACTCAGAGCAGAGCAAGAGCAAGAGCCAGAGCAGAGCAGAGCATACCATGGAGGGCGAGGAGCCGGTGTAGCTGAGGATGAGATTCGCCGCGCCCTCTCCCTTGTACACCCAGTCCTCGGCGTCTCCGGCCTGCAGCGCCACCTCCATCTCCGCCCGGAATCTGCAGGCAGCACGGGATCAGACGAGTGGATCCGCGAGAGAAAGAGGGGGAGAAGGCACCCGCGGAAAAGCCAAAAAATAAATCGGCAGAAGAGGACAGATGGTGAATGCATCTGGACACGGGCGAATTGTCGTTTGCTCTGCTGCTTCACGCGGCAGCAAAGCCCATGGGCAAAAATCACGCGCGAGAGAAGCCGGAGAGCTTTGTCTCTGGTCGGCGCCGCATTCCGTCGAGCAGCTGGCGTATGGGAGGGAGGCCGCGGAGGATTCCCAGAGGAGCGGTGGAGGCGAGCGCGGGTGCTTACCGGCGGAGGCGGGGGGCAGAGCTGCGCGGGCGCTGGCGCCGGAACGCGCTCCCGCGACGGCCGGAGGAGAGGAGGGCGGCTGCAGCCTGCGGCGGAGAAGGCCGCTCGCTCCCGGCTCGTGTCGCCGCCGCTGCCGCTCGCTCGCTCTCTAGTGCTGCTGAAGCTGCCGCTGCCGCTGCCGCCCCAGTTGCGCGGTTGGAGGAATCCGGGCCCGGAGGGAGGAAAAGGGAGGCTGCAGATTCCCGGGAAGCCGAAACGTGGAGGAAGAGTGGACGCCACGCGGACGGGGCGCTTGCATGTGGTTCCAGTGAGACAGACAGCGCGCCGATGCTCATGGTAGCATCAACGCAACTTGTCGTGCGTGGCCTGTGATCATGAGCTCCTGTACCCACTACCCACCCCACCTACCTGCGGTCAGTGCTCCCTCGCTCGCATTGATGCAACGCATCAGCATGTCTTTGATCCCCCCCGAAATTCACCGGAATTTGATAAAATGTTGCAGTATTTTTTTTGTCACGGTGCAAACAAAGATGTGCCCTTTTGTCAAAATTTTATGACGACCTGCGAACATTACAGCCACCGTCTGAACTCACAAGTGAACTGCACAAAATTCGGAATCCAAATAATATAACACAATGAACCTTGCGACAAAAACTTAAAATAACAGAACTGCCCCGGGTACCATCGCTAAAAACAACTGGTGGTATCCTCAAAATCATCGCCACGTTGAGAATGCCAACAGCCGAATATCTCTTGGCAACAGGATGACCGCCGTTAACAAGTTAAAGCAAAAAAGGGAGGAAAAAAATACAGCTAGTTGCAACGCAAGATTTGAGCAAGCACAAAATTTACACAACGCGCACAGGGTTAAACATCAAAATATATATAGGGATCCGGTCAAAATACACAGGGTAAGCTAAACAATAATGGAAGCCAGAGCTGTACTGGGTGAGAAAGGGAACAAACTGTTCCTGGAACAATTGTTCTGCTCTTACAGGATCTCTACTTTCTGGCCGCTACAACTATCTCCCACAATGTTACATATCGCAGTACAAAGAGAAGTAAAATGCCGAAGGAGGAGACACTCAGGAGCATGGGTGAAACTCTACTACAATAGAGTTCAGAGGCAACAAAGTTATCCATTGGCCCAATACAAGCCCCGAATTGAGTCTGCCTACCAAGCAGGCAACCCTCCAGTTTTCCAAAATTTCCACCCGTAGCTTGGATGGATAGCTTGATACCGCGCACAGCAAATTACGAGGTTGCACATCACAGCAGCTCATGCGCGTGGCGGTAGTATCTATTAATGTACTTCGCCTGCAGAGTACAATATACACACAGTTAAAATGCAAGGCTTGTTCGACAAATAGTCCTTTCTAAGGAATACAGAGCAATGCTGCTGCATACCTGTACTTGGCTCACATCAGGAGTGTCATCGGTTTTTATAGGATAAAATTTGTAAAACCGGATATTTTCAAATGCCTCTTTCAACTTTGGATCCATATCATCAATAGCTTTCTTTCTCGCTTCTTTAGCCTGCATAAGGTTTTGGAGAAACACTTGAGTAACGAATAAATTAGATTCTTTGATGAAGGTAAATTAATTAACATTTTGCTTGATTGCGAACCTGCTTCAGCTCTCTCTTCCTTTCTCTAACTCTCTCCTTTATGAAGTCCTGTTAATGAAACATTCCAGCAAAATTAGGAAAATAAATCTTCTCAAGGTAATCAGCAGATTATACTAGGTTATTCACTACAGCAGAGCAAGGACAAAAAATATTGGATGTGCACCTTGAATTTTTCCTTCTCATCCTCCGGCAAGACCTCGTCTTTGACTTTCTCATCAATAAAATCCTGTACCGCAGTGCAATGATTAAAAATGATACATTTCCATCGATAGCATAAGAAAAAAAAACAAATTTCATACAAACCTCCATATCATCCATTTCCCAGTCGAAGTCGCATACTATCTGCAACAAGCAGCAAGAAGTAAACACGGTAGTTTATAACAACAATTAACAGCTACTAGAAATAAAAGCCGAAGAGCCAACTAGGAAGCATTTAATTACACTCCTTAGAATAATTTTCATGAAGCATTAGCTAAAAGCGGGTAATGGTATGAGCAGTTCTTTGTTTTATCCCTTCATAGATACCAAACCTACGAAATATGTGCTACATTTTTGGGGTAACAACTTCTCAAACTTATGGCATGAGCTACCTTAAGTTTGAGAAGTTGTCTGGGATAACTCATGCTCACAAGGGAAACATAAGAAATATATTACACCCCATCACTGGCATCACACAGCTACATCAACACAACAGATAATCAACTCATAGGCTTGTAATAATACAACAGATACAGGCAATCTACATGTACATAGAAGGAAGTCAAAAGGTCAACTCAAGATATGTCATGCAGATTCCATAAATAACTACAACCTCCTTAATCGTTTACAAGGCCCCTAACCAAATTCAAGAATTCGGCAAATACAAGGCTCCTTGCCTTCCCCGGATCTTCATTTAATTATTGTTAACATTGGCAACAAAATGCATGCAGCATCTAGACAAGATTGATTGGGTGTGCAACACACAATTAATTAGCATGTGGGCCTCAGTAATTAAACAGAGCCTAAATTAGTACTATTGGTGACTGCCTTTATCGTTGATTTGAGTCAATTAAAAGCATCACAACCTACACTGAGTTAAGTTCACAATCAAACAACTTTTTTATAATGTTTTGACGTAGATTATAGAGGCCATGTTGCTACACACATTGTATCTTTGTTGACTTCTCTATCAGCAATTACGAGATTATGACTCCTCTACGAGCAAATAATGAACAGCCAACTTCCGAGGAAAAATAAGAGAAGCAACAAACTTTCATGACAATTAAGACAGTAGTTCCAACGTGGTGTTATAGACCTTGTGAAAGAAGCTTACCGGGGGTTCTAGAGGATACATGATATTGACAACTGTATCATCTTCATCTTCAGGAGGACTAAGTGGCATATAATCTGCAAGATTTTTGCAATAGTGTAAGTGTTCCTGCCTCTTGCCTCAAAAAAAAATATTATATTGCAACAGGTTCATGAGCACATCACATTACTATCAAGGGAACCATACTAGCAAATATTTTCAGATATATAGAGAGGGATTAAACAATATAGTCAATTAATTGGGTTCTTCATGTGATCAATACCCTTCGCATATATTTAACTCGCACTACTCTATGCTTGTTTCACAATTGCTGATCTTGAAGGTACAAACACCACCAAAGGAGATCCCAATACACAGTTCATGAAAAATTGGGCTCGGCTAAGATGGTATATAGTGGTATCAAACCAAATTGTTTCAAATCAACCAATATTTTTTTTAATCAATGATTATTACATATATGCCCCACCATCAGGTTCACAGCTCTAAAAGTGCTAGGCTATATACACCACACCATCTCCTGTCTGGTATTTTTTTAAACATGGATGCCATTTATAGTTTTTTATAAATGAAATGTCATTCGTCCAGCAGAAGAAAAGCAGCAAACTAAACACCCATCAAAGTCTCAATGAAGTGCCGTCCCAATGAAACAAAAAACGATAAGCAAAAGGCTTCGCTTCACATCCCAGACATACTATTGCATAGCAAAACATTAAACAAAGACGTAGTTGTGATCATGTATTGCAAATATTAAACTAAGACATAGTCATGGTCATATTTAATATTAAGGGAAAAAATGAACCATGTAGATTACAAATTCTTGGACTGACCCAAGAAAGGATAAGTACAGAAATGGAACCACAGGATCCAAAAACAACAACAGATATTTCAGTAGACACAAAGCAGGCCTATAGAAAAATCAAAATTCAGCTTACAAGGCATGCAGTAGTCAAACTTCTTCACTCGTTCTTCTTTGAGATGCTTCAGGGCAGACCTGCCATATATATATAATTAGTATGCTGGGACAAGTCAGGGAAAAACATATAGAAGTTTAAGATGGGAGCATTTAGTGCTGGTGATAACATTCCCAACAAATAATAAATAACTGATAGCAACAAAGCTCCCTCAAACATGAATAGTCAGTATTGTAGAAATACCAACCTTCGCTGAGTGCAGCCAAGAGTGAATATTTTTGTTTTCAAACTGTCAATTCTGCTGAGCCTGAAAACAAAGCGGAAGCAAAGTAAACAAACACACAACTTCATTGCCAAGGGGGGAAAGTAACGATATGATAGCCTAAAAGAGAATATAAGACATATAGCTGAAACAAATAGAATGTTAGTACCGGTCCTCTAATGGAACATAGGGCACCCAAGCCATTTTCATCGCCCTCATTGGTACTATTTCTTCATTTTCCCTTTGGACAGAATTTATACCAATTTTATCTGATGGAGGGAAGGGGCAATCAACCTGTTCAAGAGTAACAAATGCAAGAGCTATAAAATCCATTGACCAGTGAACAAACAAGAAAGCTATCATATCTTCAGGAAGCAAAACAATCACGATGTACAGATACACGAAGATCTGCACACCTAATTTCAGGAGGACGAGGGGGGGGGGGGGGTCTGCACTGTGGGTTCGATACCATCAGCAAAAGTGCGACAAAAACACGTAGCTTGCATCTCCAGGGTTTATAGGAGAAAAAGGGAACCCCAGGCAAAATAGTCATACTTAAGACTGACATAACAAAGGTAGATGGTGTCCTTAGCAGAATCCAGACCAGCGGGAGTTTTATGCGCATGAGTTATCACAACTAGGGAAGTAAGATAAGGTAAAATATAAGCAAGACTTAAAAAATATCCGCCGGAATAGCAGATCATGATCTCAGACACCTCGTTAACATTAATGGGACAGATTAGTGGAGCAAGCCATTTAATAGGATAGATTAGTGGAGCAAGCCATTTAATCGTTGTCTACTGATGAAAGACATGCAATTATTAATCACAACAAATACTCATGCATGCCCCATCGAGTGCAGTTGGTCTTTTTTATCTTCATGTACAAACGAGCAAGGGCCATTACTGATTACATGCAAGATACCATACATTTTATGTAATGCATATAATATGGCTAGCAAAATCATGAGAAAACATGCAACTGAGAAAGAATTTAAGAAATGCGTCTTTCTATCAATCCACTCCAGAACATAAAATAGAATGCCAAAGAAAATGAAGAGATAAATTCTCAGGTAAAAGGAATGGATGGGAACTTACCGCAACGACAACAGGGATAAGTACTATCTTCGATTCACCGTCAACATTCAACAGTTGAGCTGCATAGCAACAGAAATAAACCCATTAGACAAATTATATAAAACCATGTAATTTACAGGGATGCTCAGGGAATTTTTCAGTATTAATAAACTGTTGTCAAATAGCTCTAAAGGATAATATAGAACCACATATCTACAGGGATGCTCAGGAAATTTTTCAGTATTAATAAACAGTTGTTAAATAGCTCTAAAGGAGAATTACTTAATTTCTAGATGATTGTTAACACAACTGATAGTGCCAGTTAGCCAGCCAGTGCTAAAATACTACTTACGCTCAGTGCTGCCAAATACATAGACCGTCTTCCCATACAGCTTCCCCCCTTCTTCTAGAGCTTTCTGTTCACCAACAATAAAGCATGTATTACAATGCAAGGAAACATCATATTGAAGGGGAAATTTGAAGATTATATATTCATCATACCTCTAAATTTTGAAAGTTCCAGTTGAACTCCTTAATCTTATCAATATTTTCCCACTGCAGATGAAACAAGCATTAAAAGTAAGGCCAAATGTGTATGACAGGGAAGTATTATGCATGTTTGCGTGTGATTAAAAACAAGGAACTTGGATGCGCACAAACCTCAGTGCCAATGGGAAAAGCCGACAACCAAAGATCCTCCTGAAGATAGTAATAGAACGTCAGGCAATATGCAGAAAACGCAATACAAACAAGGGCACAAAGCATACACTGTTGCTTCAAGTGAAGCATCTACTGAATTCAACCAAAAGAGCCAACTCATAGCACAACTTGAACGGAATGGACACATCACAGTAAAAGCTGGGGGGGGGGGGGGGGGGGGGGGGGGTTGCATTGGAAGATCTGACTATCATTAAGCAGGGTAAACATTTTTTTTAGTAATTTGCACTTTGAATCTGGGTGAGACATGCGTAGGAGACAACCATTATGCTAATTGTCTGCACTTATGCTATTATTAGGGACAGGAAAACATCCTGTAAACAACCATCTCCTAGACGAGAGCACCTAAGCATACGACGATTTGCTACAGCTGCCAGCGGGTCAACTACAGTGCAATGCACGGCACGGCATTCCAGGAGAAAACAGAATCACAATCAAATTGACAAGTAACTCACTCTAACCAAATCTAGATATTTCAGCAGAAGGGAACAGCAACAATATCAACCAGATCGCCATCCCCTTTGCCTGATTCGACCACCGTAAAGCTCGCGGCAGCAGCAAAGTGCAACGGCACGGACACGGACGCGCGCTAAGCCGTACCAGCAGGGCCAATCAAGCCCGCCGCCGGCCGCCTATGCAGGGACCTAGCGAACCCGAAGCACGCATCGAGGGCAGAGAGCGGGAAACCGTCGGGAAAGCGTCCTCACCAGATTCCTCGGCTCGTGGACGTACTCCGGCTCCGGCTTGGGCTTGGGGGGCGTCTTGGTGCGCTTCGGCCGGCCGCCGTTCGCCGCCGCCTCCGCCTGGCTGTCGCCGGCCGCCGCGGCCGCGCGCTTCCTGCCCTTGGCGCGCGCCATGCCTCTCTCTCGATCTCTCGATGTTGATTCGCTAGGGTTAGGGTTTGGTCTCGATTGGGATTTGGGGATTTGGGGATTTGTATTTATGCGCCGGGGGAGGAGTGGGAGTGGGACTCGATTTGGGGGAACGGCGCGTGAAATCGACGCGGACGCAAATTTGAAGCGTGGAACCGACGGGGGAGCGGAGGGGAGGGGGAGAAGGGGGGTGGCGGCGCTGGCTTCCGTGGCGTGGGGTGCGCGATGGGCTTCAGAGCCGTCGGATCTGACGGGGGCGGCCCTGGCCCGTCGGATTCAGCGTGGGGGCCGAAGGTGGTCCGGATTGCGCCAGTGGGTGCCCTCGCGTGGAAACTATGCGACCTTTTTTTTATCGGCGGTGGGTGTGCGCTGTCTGTTGGAGAAGCCACATTCAAAATTAGTGACCATGACATGTGGGACCAGGACCACGCGGCCAGATTCAAACAGAGGGGCGTGCGGTGTTTTTTAGTCTCCGTGACGTCGTCCTTTGGCCCACGGTTTCCAGGCGGCCAGATCGGCCCACGGTTTGGGACGTGGACGCCGCATGGGCTCCTCAGCCTTGTTGTGCGGTATTTGTGTCTCAAAAAAAATGTTGTGCGGGTATTTTGTCACTCCGGTCCCTTACTTTGCACTGTTTTGCTTTGTTAAGGAAATGGCTTTTTTCCATGAGCATGCCTCGATGTACCATATTTTCAGAGAGCATTTACAGTCGGATATGTCAAATATGACCCCTCAAACGCCCGTGGACGCGTCGGTAGTGATCGGGCATGCCTCAAATTTCACGAGTTGTATCCGGACATCTCATACTAGATTCTTAAATTCATATACAAATACATGCAAACTAAATAAACATACGCACTACGTCGATCACCTAGCTACTCCTCGTCGGAGATGTCGACAATCTCCGTGCCCGGCTTCGGCAGCATGGGCGGCAGCTGCAGCTCCGGCCTCCTTCGCCTCTATCTCCACGTTGAGTTCGGCGAAGAGCGCGTCGGACGTCGCCTGCTCCTGCCGAAGGAACGCCCGGTTGGCCTCGACATAGGCCTCATATTGGATGAACTCCAGGATGGCCTGCTGCTCCACCATCTCCTTCGATTGGGCGCATGCTCCATGTTGAAGCCCGACAGGTCCTGCTCCGACGGCTTCGGCAGCATGGGCGGCAGCTGCAGCTCCGACCTCCTCCGTCTCTATCTCCATGTTGAGTTCGGCGAAGAGCGCGTCGGACGTCGCCTGCTCCTGCCGAAGGAACGCCCGGTTGGCCTCGACATAGGCCTCATATTGGATGGACTCCAGGATGGCCTGCTGCTCCGCCATCTCCTTCAATTGGGCGCATGCTCCATGTTGAAGCCTGACAGGTCCTGCCCCGGCAGCTCCGACTTCGACTGCTCCGCCTCCATCGGAGCCAGCTTCTCTCCCTCCTATTCCGCCGACTGCTCCTTCTCCGGCTCCGACGAGTCCGGCGGCAGCCCGGCACTGATGTGGGCGGTGCACGTGGCCTGTCTTGCCCGTATCTCCTGCTGGATCTCGTACCGGTGCTCCGGCGTGAGCATTGCGTAGTAGGTGATCTTCCTCCAAACCATGGCGAAACCGCTGGAGCATGGGCAGAGCACCGGAGCGGGAGAGGGAGGAGGTGGATGGGCTCAGATTGGCGGTGCGGAGAGGAGGGAGGTGAATGGGTTAGGGTTGCGGGACGCCGGCCGGCTTAAATAGCCGGATTTGGTCTCGGGCAGCGAGCTGGAGCAGCATCACGCGGGCGTTCACACTGTGACGACGAAGGGGGCGTCCGTCGGACCGCCGGGTTTTCGGATGTTTTCGCGTGGACCCCGTCGTTAGACCGGCATGGCGGGTGTGCATAGGCGCCCCCATATCCGCCTCATATTTGGGCTGGATATGACGGGTGCCAGTCAGCCCGGGCGTTTGAGACTCGTTCGAGGGGCCTGTTTGGGTCGAAAAATCGTGACCAGAGAGTGACCGGGCGGGCTGCCCGGGCGTTTGAGGCCGGTTTGGGGCGCTCGTCTGTAGATTCTCTTAGTACCTTTGCATGAAAAGGCCCTCATCCACTTCTCAAGCGCCTCCAAAACCCAGTCATGGACCTCCATGGTGAGTAAATGGTCGATCTGTCTGGCAGCAAGGACCAAGTTTATCAGAACCACCTCCCCGCCCTATTGATGAACCCTCTCTACCAAGCAGGGATGAAATTGAGCCTTACATAAAAAATGGGCTGACTGATCGAAATCTGCGTGACATGATATTTGATAGGGCATTTGTGAATGCTTCGGGTTAGGATTTTCAACACTCGCTCCTTATCTCCAATGCTTTCTCTAATGAGAACAACCCAAGATTCGCATAGTTCACCTGAAGATCTAAGAGCAAGTCTAGTAGAGCCCTCAAACCCTCAAACCCCTAAAAATAACTGGTTTTTTCCAGTTTTCGTTGAAAAATAGCCGTAGACGAGAACCTCTAAACCCTCAAACCCGTAAAAAAATATAGAGGTCCAACCCTCAAACTGTTTCCCAACCTATAGAAGTGAGGGTTGAGAGGAAAAACTCCCCCCAACCCACACTCCTCTTTCCTCTCGCGCAGGAGGGAAGTTTCACCCCGCCTCCCCGGCTCCTCACGCCGCCTCGCCCCGCACCGGACATGGAGGCCTCCGCCGCCGCCCCCCCCCCCCCCCCGACCGTGGCCGACGTGGTGGCGGCGACCCACGTCGGGGCCAAGCGGCGGCGGGCGGGCCTCGCACCGCCTCCTCCCGCTTCCACGGCTCCCGCCCCGGCCTCTGTCCCCGCCCCGGCGCCCGCCCCCGCCGCCGCGCCCGCCCCCAAGAAGAGCCGGCCGAAGGCGGCCTCTCGTGGGCCGTGAGGGGCGGCCTCCAAGGTCGTCGGCTCGTCCCCGGCCGTGAAGAAGCCGCTGAAGAAGCCCACCGCCCCGCCCACCGCTGTTGCCGAACCTCCTCCCGCCGCGCACGAGGTGTTCGAGGAAATGGCAACCCCATCCTCGTTCATGGAACACCTCCAAGACACGGAGGTGGACCTCGGAGCTCCGCCTCTAGACCCCTTTAGGGTTGGTGACGACTTGGAGGAAGATGAGGAAGATGAGGAGGATGAAGGGGATGATGAGGAGGAGGTGGCCGAGATAGGGGAGGAGGCATTCACCGTCGCTTCCCGCCCACACGCGCGATCGACAAACTACACCGAGGCGGAAGATATCCTCTTGGTTCGTGCTTGGGCAGCTGTGGGGATGGATGCAACCACCGGCACCGATCAAACCGGTAAACGGTATTGCCAAAGGATCAAGGACAACTATTGTAGGATCAAGCCGAAGAATAGTGGGTTCATCTCTCGCACTTACCGGTCACTTCAAGGCCGGTGGGAGTTGATGAAGCCCGCTTGTGCTCGTTGGAGTGCGCCCATGGACCAAGTGAGGGATGCACCACCTAGTGGAACCGTGGAGAGTGACTATGTGAGTACATATCTCTTCACTATTTTGATTATGTGTGTGTACTATGCTATTGGTGGGCTCTTATGTGATTATGTGTGGTTGATAGAAGACAATTGCCGGCATGAGGTACAAGGAGATGGCCGCTTCCAAGGGCAAGCCATTCCCATTTAAGCATGCTTGGGCAATTCTTCAAACCTTTGACAAGTGGAAGTTGAGGGATCAAGAGACCGCACCAAAGAAGTCGGCAATGCTTAGGATGGATGATAGTGAAGATGAGGAGGAGAGGAACTTGGGCAAGCCCGAGGGAACCAAGAAGGGCAAGCTAAGGGTGAAGATGGAAGGAGAGGCGTCAAGCCTAAGGGAGAAGATGGAGCACATGATGAAGGCAAGAGAGGAATTGACAACAAAGACATTGGAGACGAAGCTTCTTATCACCGAGAAGAAGAAATAGGTCAAGCTTGCACAAGTTGAAGCAAAGCGTGAAGAAGCAAAGCGCAAGGCCAACTTGGAGGAGAGGATGATCAAGCTCAAAGAGGCAAAGGTATGGAAAGAACTCATGGTGGAAGAGAAGGAGCACATGATGATGTCCAAGAAGGACATGGATCAAGACCAATTGCAATGGTGGAAGGACTACAAGGAGGACATCACGGAGAGGAAGAGGATGTTCCGTGGTGCGTCCTCTACTTTTTGAGGTGACGCTCCGATGAGTAGTTGTGGCGATGGCGGTGTGGACGACTCCACCGGCGCCTATGGAGATGCTTGATGGAGCCCGCATGTGGTCTAGGAGATGGCGCTGAGGTGCAACTTTTTGGTGATGGTGCCGATGAGAGGGGGAAGATGATGATTTTGTGATGTAAACTATTAAACCATGCATCAATGATTGTCATTTGGTAGTTTGTTTGAGGTTGATTGTGTTCTTGTAGTCATAAATTGTGAGATGTCAAATGATAGGTTTAAAGGTTGGGGTTGAGGCAAAGACTAGAACCCTCAAACCTAACCCTTAAAGTAGTTTAAGGGTTGGGTTTGAGGGTTCTAGTCTTTGCCCCTGTTTTTCAACCCTTAAAAGTGCCAAAAACTGGCACTTCTCAACCCTTAAAACTGCTTTAAGGGTTTGAGGGTTCTACTAGACATGCTCTAAGGCCTCTCCAAATGCCAAAAGCATGTATCTCACGCATAACTGATCAGAATTCAGCGATCGCAGGAACAACATGACATCCTCAGAAAGTAAAAAAAAACTTTTATATGTTCCTCCAAGGTCATTGGAACAAGTGCAGACGTAACTTCCATGGTGATGACAAACAACAAGGGGTGGGATAGGATCCCATTGCCTCAAACCTCCAACATGATCAATCATTCTGCATGGAACACCATTGTTGATCACCTTTGAGCTAAAGAGGACAAGAGGATTGCAATCCACTTAATCCATCGTGTTTTCAATCCTATCAGAACTCGAATAGAAATGCCCAAGAAAGAGAATCGAATGCCCCGGAAATGTCCAATTTCAACAAAAATACTGGTTCATTCCACGCAGGCAATCTCCGGGCCACTTGCCTCATCAATAAGAAAATATCATGTAGGTTCCTCTTCTTCGTGACCGAATTCACTCCATTTTGAGTTTATACAAGGAAAAAAGTTTGATGCTCCAGTTTGGCTTGTTCATTGTGTTTTTACACGTGTTGAGTACAACCATCTATCTTAGTCTCAAATATGATCAGGTGCGCCACAATAAGATAACAAGCTTCAATCGTGCAATATAGTTGGTTATGGCATGGGAGGAGGCAAGTGTACAACAAGAAGGTAAAAAAAGTCATCATATATGCTACAATGGAGCTTTCTAAGCGGCGTGGCTTGGTCGAGTGTACGACACATGCCAAGGCTATGTACATCATAATGAACTTGGTGCATGATATGATGTTTTATCAGGGGAAACTCACTGAACAAAATGTGTCTTTATTCGCTCCATTGTTCGCCAAGATAGTGAATAAGCTAGGATATATGGAGACATCACTCAAATCTCAATTTGCGGTAGCTAAATTGTGTCATGCTGAATTCATTTTACATCATGTTGTAGACAAATAACCATGAAATAAAGCAAGGTGTTGAATATAGGAAAAAACAAAGTGTGGTCAAGCATTGTTATCAAAATCCATGCAATGGTAAATGAAGCCTGAAACTTACACCAAGTTATCATCCTACGACAAGTAGTAAGTGTTTTGTTGCCAGGAATTACAAGACTCGATGTCCATGTGTATGACAACCACATAAAGCCGAAGGTGCCATGGCTCAATTGAATGTCACACTGAGAGCACCGCATGTGTCAATTAATGGCGTATGTGCTATTGTAATGACCGCTAAATACTAACATTCATCATGTCACTTTGAGCCATCGCTCAACATCCGCGTAAGTGTTTTTGTTATGTGACACTGATACGTCCATTTTGCATCATGCTTTTATATCGATATTTTTGCATTATGGGCTGTTATTACACGTTATGTCACAATACTTATGCCTTTTCTCTCTTATTTTACAAGGTTTACATGAAGAGGGAGAATGCCGGCAGCTGGAATTCTGGGCTAAAAAATGAGCAAATTTAGAGACCTATTCTGCACAACTCCAAAAGTCATGAAACTTCATGGAGGCACGTTTGGGAATTAATAAAAAAATACTGGCGAAAGAATCCACCAGAGGGGGCCCACACCCTGGCCACGAGGGTGGGGGCGCGCCCTACCCCCTGAGCGCGCCCCTGCCTTGTGGGCCCCCTGGCAGGCTTCCGATGCCCATCTTCTGCTATATGAAGTCTTTCACCCTGGAAACAACATAAGCAAGATTTTGGGAAGAAACACCGCCGCCACGAGGCGGAACCTCGGAGGAACCAATCTAGGGCTTCGGCGGAGTTGTTCTGCCGAGGAAACATCCCTCCGGGAGGGGGAAATCATCGCCATCGTCATCACCAATGATCCTCTCAACGGGAGGGGGTCAATCTCCATCAACATCTTCACTAGCACCATCTCCTCTCAAACCCTAGTTCATCTCTTGTATCCAATCTTTGTATCAAAACCTCAGATTGGTACCTGTGGGTTGCTAGTAGTGTTGATTACTCCTTGTAGTTAATGCTAGTTGGTTTATTTGGTGGAAGATCATATGTTCAGATCCTTTATGCATATTAATACCCCTCTGATTATGAACATTAATATGATTTGTGAGTAGTTACGTTTGTTCCTGAGGACATGGGAGAAGTCTGGCTATGAGTAGTCATGTGAATTTGGTATTCGTTCGATATTTTGATGAGATGTATGTTGTCTTTCCTCTAGTGGTGTTATGTGAACGTCGACTACATGACACTTCACCATTGTTTGGGCCTAGAGGAAGGCATTGGGAATTAATAAGTAGATGATGGGTTGTTAGACTGACAGAAGCTTAAACCCTAGTTTATGAGTTGCTTCGTAAGGGGTTGATTTGGATCCATATGTTTCATGATATGGTTAGGTTTACCTTAACACTTCTTTTGTAGTTGCGGATGCTTGCAATAGGGGTTAATCATAAGTGGGATGCTTGTCCAAGAAAGGGCAGCACCCAAGCACCGGTCCACCCACATACCAAATTATCAAAGTAACGAACGTGAATCATATGAGCGTGATGAAAACTAGCTTGATGATAATTCCCATGTGTCCTCAGGAGCGTTTTCCTTCATATAAGAGTCTGTCCAGGCTTGTCCTTTGCTACAAAAAGGATTGGGCCATCTTGCTTCACCTTATTTACTTTCATTACTTGTTGCTCGTTACAAATTACCTTATCACAAAACTATCTGTTACCGATAATTTCAGTGCTTGCAGAGAATACCTTACTGAAAACCGCTTGTCATTTCCTTCTGCTCCTCGTTGGGTTTGACACTCTTACTTATCAAAAGGACTATGATAGATCCCCTATACTTGTGGGTCATCAAGAATCTTTTCTGGCACCATTGCCGGGGAGTGAAGCGCCTTTGGTAGGTGGAATTTGGTAAGGAAAAATTTATATAGTGTGCTGAAATTTACTGTCACTTGTTACTATGGAACATAATCCTTTGAGGGGCTTGTTCGGGGTATCTTCACCCCGACCAGTAGAGCAAAGAGTTGCTCCTCAACCTACTGAACCTACTGAAAATGTTTACATTGAAATTCCTTCGGGTATGATAGAGAAACTGCTAGCTAATCCTTTTACGGGTGATGGAACATTACATCCCGATTTGCACCTAATCTATGTGGATGAAGTTTGTGGATTATTTAAGCTTGCAGGTATGCCCGAGGATGTTATCAAGAAGAAGGTCTTCCCTTTATCTTTGAAGGGAAAGGCATTGACATGGTTTAAGCTATGTGATGATATGGGATCATGGAACTACAACCGATTGAAATTGGAATTTCATCAGAAGTTTTATCCTATGCATCTTGTTCATCGTGATCGTAATTATATATATAATTTTTGGCCTCGCGAAGGAGAAAGCATCGCTCAAGCTCGGGGGAGGCTTAAGTCAATGTTATATTCATGCCCCAATCATGAGCTCTCAAGAGAAGTTATTATTCAAAAAAATTATGCTCGGCTTTCTCTCAATAATCGCTCCATGCTCGATACTTCTTGTACTGGTTCTTTTATGATGAAGACTATTGAATTCAAATGGGATTTATTGGAAAGAATTAAATGCAACTCTGAAGATTGGGATCTCGACGAAGGTAAGGAGTCAGGCATAACACTTAAGTTTGATTGTGTAAATCTTTTATGGATACCGATGTTTTCCGTGAATTTAGCACTAGATATGGACTTGACTCTGAGATAGTAGCTTCTTTATGTGAATCCTTTGCTACTCATGTTGATCTCCCTAAGGAGAAGTGGTTTAAATATAATCCTCCCATTGAAGTAAAAGTAGTTGCACCTATTAAAGTTGAAGAAAAGAGTATCACTTATAATGTTGATCCTATTGTTCCTACTGCTTATATTGAGAAACCACCTTTCCCTGTTAGAATAAAGGATCATGCTAAAGTTTCAACTGTGGTTCATAAGAGTAACACTAGAACACCTACACCCCCTGAGCAAATTAAAGTTGAACCTAGTATTTCTATGGTTAAAGATCTCTTGGCTGATAATATTGATGGGCATGTTATTTACTTCTCTGATGAAGCTGCTAGAATTGCTAGACCTGATACTAAAAATAAACATAGACCTGTTGTAGGCATGCCTGCTATTTCTGTTAAAATAGGAGATCATTGTTATCATGGCTTTATGTGATATGGGTGCTAGTGCAAGTGCAATACCTCATTCTTTATACAAAGAAATTATGCATGATATTGCACCTGCTGAGATAGAGGAAATTGATGTTACAATTAAGCTTGCCAATAGAGATACTATTTCACTAGTTGGGATCGTTAGAGATGTTGAAGTCTTGTGTGGGAAGGTTAAATATCCTACTGATTTTCTTGTTCTTGGTTCCCCACAAGATGACTTTTGTCCCATTATATTTGGAAGACCCTTCTTGAATACTGTTAATGCTAAGATAGACTGCAAAAAAGATATTGTTACTGTTGGTTTAGGGGATATGTCTCATGATTTTAATTTTGCTAAATTTCATAGACAACCCCATTGACGGTGTCCTGGACTAGGGGGCACTCACCACGTCATCTCCCGATCTATTAGATTGGGCCGAGGACCCCCACGGCCGTATACTCATGGGCCAGTCCGGACAGGTGCCGCATACAAGGAAGATTCTACAAGACTTGGCGATCAAGACAAGGACTCCTCCCCTGCCGGCGTATTCGGCTAGGACTCTTGTTATCCTAGGCCTCCGGTGCATTATATAAACCGAGGCCAGACTAGTCGATAAATACATTACAACAATCATACCATAGGCTAGCTACTAGGGTTTAGCCTCCTTGATCTCGTGGTAGATCTACTCTTGTACTACCCATATCATCAATATTAATCAAGCAGGACGTAGGGTTTTACCTCCATCGAGAGGGCCCGAACCTGGGTAAAAACATCGTGTCCCTTGTCTCCTGTTACCATTGATCCTAAGACGCACAGTTCGGGATCCCCTACCCGAGATCCGCCGGTTTTGACACCAACATTGGTGCTTTCATTGAGAGTTCCGCTGTGTGATCGACAAAAGGATCGATGGCTCGCCCGCAGATCAACTGCGACCTCGGCATATTCGTCACCAGCTCGACTGATCACCTTGGTTCGACCAAGGACCGTGCCCTATCTCCGATCGTCATGTTCGGATGAGGGCCTTCATCAACATCAGCTCCGATCTCTATCAAGATCATGGAGGAATCATACAGTGAGCCCGGGGGCTCAACGTCAACATTGCCCTCGGGCGACCGTGCTGTTTTTCTGGACAGCGAACTTGTATCCGCCGTCACCGCCTCCTCGAGCGTCGGTTTGACGATTGCTTCGGTGGAATTGTGCGGAATTGAGTCTACAACAACCCTGGAAATTTCGTCGAGTTCCGATGGAGGAATCTCTCGCAATCCACGATATACCGGAGCCCTGTCAAATCTGGACGGGAATCTGGACGAGTTTAGGGTGTGGTGTCCAGCTTCTAGCTCGGACGTCCTTTGGAAGGTCCAACCGTTGATCGGCTGCGGAATTCCTATATCTACCACCCCTCCAAATTTCAGCTCGATCCGACTGTCAGAACTCCAGGAACCGTCCGATTGGTGCATCACTTTTCGGATCTGTTTTCTGCGCGAGAACGAATCCAACCCGAATTCATCTTTTTTATGAACGGGATTTCGGACATCCTTTTTGAAGGAAGTTTTGTATGGGATTTTGTGTATTGTTCCCAAACACATCCCACTAACCTTAAGATCTTTTGAACATGATCTTCAACATCATTGTTGGTGTCAAACCAGTCCGGCAATATTGTTCCACGGCTGCCGACCTGCGCTAGACACGTCGTCACTTTGTTGAGCCGAGCTCAACTCCTTCGGATCATGATCTCGGCAAGCCGAACAAGAGTCCGGCATCGCGAAGAACAAATCATCATCAACATCGCCGCCCCACGGATTACACGGAGTGGGAATATCGGCATCGCCGCACGGTCGCTTCATCAAGCCGGCATCGACCACGTCACGACCTGCATCGGCAGGGCCGCACTGTTGCTCCTTCAAGCCGGTGTCCGTCGCGCCGAACTACTTCGACATCTCGGCTGGACCGGAGGATTCATCATCTCTTCATCAACCTACTCCGGACACTTCAGCGTCACCAGCCGACCAGCTTCGCCACGATTAGCTGGACCGAGGGCTTTGCCTCGGCAAGCCAACCTTTGCCAGCATCATCCTCCTTCGGATTGCTACAACAAATAAACCAGGTGCTATTAATCCTAATATTTTTTGTTTGTTTGGGTTCATTTTTTCCCAAGGAATTATTACTCTGGTTTGTCCATCATATGTTCATAGGTCTATCAAATGGTGGCCGCGTTAACGACGGTCGCATCATGGTTCGGTCAGTCTCCGTACATAGTCCGCCGAACGCCGCATCCGGAGCACGGACCGACCTGTGAATTCAGGCTTTGCCACGCCTTTACCGCATCACGCCGACGCCCTGCATCGACATCGACCTCGGCGCCAGGCCATATTTCTTTTATTACTCACTTTGCATAAATTATTCATTATGCAACATTTTTTTAATTATTATTATCACTATTATCTACGGTTTGCACTATTTTTTGTGCAGAGGAAAATGATCCAGCCAGACTATATCCTTTGGCGTCACCTTGGCTGGACGGGGGGCTTCGTCAACACTTCATTACCCCATGTCGGGGACTTCGGCATCACTCTGCCGTTCTGCATTTACCGAGCTAGGTCACCACTTCGGAATGCCGAGCTCTTTGCTCCGCCACCTCGGGACCGGCTTGGGGGACGAAACCTTGTCCCACATCAAGCTCGGACCACGTCGTCAATACCGAACACATTAACCAGCTAAGTTGTCTTCATGCTCAAAGTTTTAAATTTTTAACTTGTGTTCGGTTCGACCAAGCATTATACTTTTTTTGGAAAAAAGTGGCTTGTAAAAATTTTCCTTGTCCAAACTTTGTTTGCACACACTTGACGCGCTATCCGCGCTCATTATACCTGGGGGCTTCTTTAACAGAAGCTTATTAATACGGGCTTTATGCCCAACACATGTGTCACACTTCCACATGTACCTTTTATTCACCATTATATGCATCGATATGACTTAAGTTTTGGCCAAGCTGGGTTGCCTGGCTCCTATGCTTACCCCTACGTTCCTGATTGTTCGGCTAGGTGGTAAAGGGAGCACCTCTGCGATTGTTACTGCCGGGTCAGCCGGATGTGTACCTCAGACTGGGTGAAGCCGAAAGCTAGCGTTCTTAAGGGAATACTCGGTCGGTGAACTAAAAGATGATTTCTTACCTATTTATTTACCTGCCCCCAGATGTTTTTCTGCTCTTTTCGCAGTCCGGACATGCACTTTAGGGCATGCCTCCCAGGGAAAGGAACCCCTAACGGAACTATTCTCCCTGGAAGATGTTTCTTACTAACCATGTAATATAACATAACTAGTTGGGCACTTGTTTGATAAAGCACTAATGACCCCTACGCCTGGTCTCCACGCATGCCCCGGTTTTTATAACCGCGAGGGTATTCGGACACACTCCAGACTATTGGGTCCAGAGGTTGAAGCGAAAAGGTCCGCTACGACAAACGATCTACAATCCGGCTAGAAGGCATTTTACATGTCACCTTACATTATATAGTCAACTATTACCCAAGTCACTTGGGGGCTCTTATGTTTATTTGAGCCGTTCTATACTAAGTGTTTTTCTCCTTAGTCGTTGCAAAGTTTTTATTATTTATCACTCCTTTTTTCGACACGAGTGTGCGGTCACTAGCCGGGGAGCCTAACTTCTCTCTCAAAGCCGATAGAGTTTAGTTTGCTAAACTGGCCTGATGAGAAGTACTCCGCCCTCGAGATAGGAGGTTGAAGCCGTAGGCTGACCCGCTCGAAGTCCTGAGATAGGATGTATCATGTTAAAGCACGACAGAAGAACTTCTTTTTTCTAAGACCAATTTTTGGATTGGCACCGAACACTTGATATTGTTCGGACGTCATGTTTTCACTGACGTTTCTTGGTTTTCCAAGCTTTTTGGCACTTTTAAACTATTTGTGCTTTTCCAGCATTAGTCTCGCAGTGCAACGCCGAACACCTTTTAGGGATTTCGGCAAAAATATTCTCGGATATTGCTATATATGAATCGGTTTCGAATTGTGTCATCGGTCAATAGTTGGGTTGCCCGGCTCCCGCACTTGCTTCCTATGTTCCGTTTTGTTCGGCTAGGCGTGCAAAGGGAGAACCACTGCGATTGTGCTTCCAGCTCACATGGTTAAGCACCTCAGTGGAGAAAGCCGAAAACTGACTGTCACAATAAGCGTAAACTAGTCAGCGATCCGATAACTATGTTAAATAGCAGGCCGTTCATAACATTGGCCGAAGTGTTTACGGCTTGACCTCGACTGTCGCCGAACACTACCGGGGGCTATTAACTAGCCTCCCCAACTAAATCCTCGATATTTTGCTCTTACATTGGAGCTGAGGTTTTATGATCATGCTTAGCATGACAACCCAAAGAAAGGAACCGATAGCGGGACTATTTTCTTTGGAAGACATTTTTTCTGTTAAACAGTAATATAATATATCTCTCCGCGTACCTTTGTTTATAAAACTGTATGGCCAGATTGCCTTGTTTGTCGTCCTCATAAAGGCTTTATAAAGTAGGACAAACACTCCTCAGCTATTGGCCGAGGAGGTGGAAGCCGATGGTCGGTCAACAAAGTTTTGTACAATGCGGATCCGAGCATCAATGACGTAAAGTACTTGGATACATAGAGTCATTACACATAATTTGTGATTTTACTATGGATATTGATCCTTAATTCGGCCACCCGTGCCCGCATGAAGGCTCGGGGGCTACTGGGCTTCGGGCTTATTATTTAAAACATATCAAAGGGGCATATTGATCCCCTGATCTAGTGTTGCCACCTGACCAGTGTCTCGGGGGCTACTGCATTGCTTGCCCAATGCAGAAAATTTTATGTGCAATATAGTTTCCGAGGAGATTTTGATCCTCAGGTTGGTCGGCCGCACCCAACCTGAGTCTCGAGGACTGAGCACGCCGCTTTTTGTGTCCCGAAGTATTCTGCCGAGCTAGGACTTGATCCTCAGACCGATTTTGCAAATCAACCTGAGTCTCAGCAGCTATGGGGATCAGCGGTCTTATGTCATCCTTCATGGGCATCTTGGGTTTTAGGCCGATACTCACCTTGAGGGCTACTGGCTATGTATCTCGGCAGAGAATAAATTGCACCAACAAAAAATATTGACAAAAATCGGCCCATATTCGGGGTGGTGCACCACCTCAGAAGCAGTCCGGCATAAAGCTCGGGCGCTAGTGGCTGGCTCCATAGAGGGCATTTCCGGCATTAAGCTCGGCTAAACTCCTTCAAACTTCTTTGAACCAAGGTGATTTACGACACCTCGGATACATAGTCCGGTGTTGGAGCTCGGATACATAGTCCGGCGTTGGAGCTCGGATACATAGTCCGGCGTTGGAGCTCGGATACATAGTCCGGCGTTAGAGCTGGGAAGCAGTCCGGCATTGGCGCTCGGCTGTAAAAGATACCTCAAATGCAATCCGGCGTTGGAGCTCGGACGCAAGAGGACGCTGCCGCCCGGGAACAACTTCAAACCCGAGGTGTGGCATAAAAGTAACGAGGCATTGATAAAGGCCAGAAACTTAAAGGGGCTCCTCGGATACCCGACGTGTAAACCCGTCGAATGCATTTTGGCGATCCTCAAGATCGAAGATAAAGAAGATTCGTTGAACCAGTTTTCAAGACCGACGACCGAAGATGAAGAACAATTCGGAAGAATCGAGGAGCGTCCCTAACTTGAAGACCGGTTCAGGGGGCTACTGACGGTGTCCTGGACTAGGGGGCACTCACCACGTCATCTCCCGATCTATTAGATTGGGCCGAGGACCCCCACGGCCGTATACTCATGGGCCAGTCCGGACAGGTGCCGCATACAAGGAAGATTCTACAAGACTTGGCGATCAAGACAAGGACTCCTCCCCCGCCGGCGTATTCGGCTAGGACTCTTGTTATCCTAGGCCTCCGGTGCATTATATAAACCGAGGCCAGGCTAGTCGATAAATACATTACAACAATCATACCATAGGCTAGCTTCTAGGGTTTAGCCTCCTTGATCTCGTGGTAGATCTACTCTTGTACTACCCATATCATCAATATTAATCAAGCAGGACGTAGGGTTTTACCTCCATCGAGAGGGCCCGAACCTGGGTAAAAACATCGTGTCCCTTGTCTCCTGTTACCATTGATCCTAAGACGCACAGTTCGGGACCCCCTACCCGAGATCCGCCGGTTTTGACACCGACACCCATGATAAAGAATTGCCTAGTAAAGATGAAATTATTGGTCTTGCTTCTATTGTCGGGCCTCCTAATGATCCCTTAGAGCAATATTTGCTAGACCATGAAAATGATATATTTATGAATGAAAGAAGGGAAATAGATGAAGTATTCTTTAAACAAGGCCCTATCTTGAAACATAACTTGTCTGTTGAAATTCTAGGGGATCCTCCTCCACCCAAGGGTGATCCCGTGTTTGAGCTTAAACCATTACCTGATACTCTTAAATATGCTTATCTTGATGAAAAGAAGATATATCCTGTTATTATTAGTGCTAACCTTTCAGAGCAGGAAGAAGAGAAATTATTGAAAACTCTGAAGAAGCACCGTGCTGCTATTGGATATACTCTTGATGATCTTAAGGGCATTAGTCCCACTCTATGCCAGCACAAAATAAAATGGAGAAAGATGCGAAACCAGTTGTTGATCACCAACGACGGTTAAATCCTAAGATGAAAGAAGTGGTAAGAAAAGAAATACTAAAGCTTCTGAAGGCAGTTATAATTTGTCCCATTGCTGATAGTCAGTGGGTAAGTCCCGTCCATTGTGTCCCTAAGAAGGGAGGTATTATTGTAGTGCCTAATGATAAAGATGAATTGATCCCACAAAGAATTCTTACAGGTTATAGGATGGTAATTGATTTCTGCAAATTAAATAAAGCTACTAAAAAGGACCATTACCCTTTACCTTTTATTGATCAAATGCTAGAAAGATTATCCAAACATACATATTTTTGCTTTCTAGATGGTTATTCCGGTTTCTCTCAAATACCCGTGTCAAAAGGGGATCAAGAAAAGACCACTTTTACTTGCCCTTTCGGTACCTTTGCTTATAGACGTATGCCTTTTGGTTTATGTAATGCACCTACTACCTTTCAAAGATGCATGATGGCTATATTCTCTGATTTTTGTGAAAAGATTGTTGAGGTTTTCATGGATGATTTCTCCATATATGGAACTTCTTTTGATGATTGCTTAAGCAACCTTGATCGAGTTTTGCAGAGATGTGAAGAAACTAATCTTGTCTTGAATTGGGAGAAGTGCCACTTTATGGTTAATGAAGGTATTGTCTTGGGGCATAAAATTTCTGAAAGAGGTATTGAAGTTGATAAAGCTAAAGTTGATGCTATTGAAAAGATGTCGTGTCCCAAGGACATTAAAGGTATAAGAAGTTTCCTTGGTCATGCCGGTTTTTATAGGAGGTTCATTAAGGACTTCTCTAACATTTCTAGGCCTCTAACAAATCTCTTACAAAAAGATGTTCCATTTGTCTTTGATGATGATTGTGTAGAAGCATTTGAAATACTTAAGAAAGCCTTAATTTTTGCACCTATTGTTCAGCCACCTGATTGGAATTTACCCTTTGAAATTATGTGTGATGCTAGTGATCATGATGTAGGTGCTATTCTAGGACAAAGAGTTGATAAGAAATTAAATGTTATCCAATATGCTAGTAAAACTCTAGACAGTGCCCATAGAAATTATGCTACTACTGAAAAAGAATTTTTAGCAGTTGTATTTGCTTGTGATAAGTTCAGACCTTATATTGTTGATTCTAAAGTAACTGTTCACACTGATCATGCTGCTATTAAATACCTTATGGAAAAGAAAGATGCTAAACCTAGACTTATTAGATGGGTTCTCTTGCTACAAGAATTTGATTTGCATATTATTGATAGAAAGGGAGCTGAGAGCCCCATTGCAAACAACTTGTCTAGGTTAGAGAATGTTCTTGATGACCCACTACCTATTGATGATAGCTTTCCTGATGAACAATTAGCTGTCATAAATGCTTCTTGTACTGCTCCATGATATGTTGATTATGCTAATTACATTGTTGCCAAATTTATACCACCTAGTTTCACATACCAGCAAAAAAAATTCTATGATTTAAGACATTGCTTTTGGGATGACCCACACCTTTATAAAGAAGGAGTAGATGGTGTTATTAGACGTTGTATACCTGAGCATGAACAGGAACAGATCCTACGCAAGTGTCACTCCGAAGCTTATGGAGGACACCACGCCGGAGATAGAACTGCGCATAAGGTATTGCAATCCGGTTTTTATTGGCCTACTCTCTTCAAAGATGCCCGTAAGTTTGTCTTGTCTTGTGATGAATGTCAAAGAATTGGTAATATTAGTAGACGTTAAGAAATGCCTATGAATTATTCACTTGTTATTGAACCATTTGATGTTTGGGGCTTTGATTATATAGGACCGTTTCCTTCATCTAATGGGTATACACATATTTTAGTTGCTGTTGATTACGTTACTAAGTGGGCAGAAGCTATTCCAACTAGTAGTGCTGATCATAACACCTCTATTAAGATGCTTAAAGAAGTTATTTTTCCAAGGTTTGGAGTCCCTGGATATTTAATGATTGATGGTGGTTCACATTTTATTCATGGTGCTTTTCGTAAAATGCTTGCTAAGTATGATGTTAACCATAGAATTGCATCCCCGTATCACCCGCAGTCTAGTGGTCAAGTAGAATTGAGTAATAGAGAGCTCAAATTAATTTTGCAAAAGACTGTTAATAGATCTAGAAAGAATTGGTCCAAGAAACTTGATGATGCATTGCGGGCCTATAGAACTGCATATAAAAATCCTATGGGTATGCCTCCGTATAAAATGGTTTATGGAAAAGCATGTCACTTACTTCTCGAACTAGAACATAAGGCATATTGGGCCATTAAAGAGCTCAATTATGATTTAAAACTTGCCGGTGAGAAGAGGCTATTTGACATTAGCTCACTTGATGAATGGAGAACCCAGGCCTATGAGAATGCCAAAGTGTGTTTAAAGAAAAGATTAAAAGATGGCATGACAAAAGGATACAAAAGCGTGAGTTTAACGTAGGTGACTATGTGTTGCTATTCAACTCTCGTTTAAGATTTTTTGCAGGAAAACTTCTCTCTAAATGGGAAGGTCCTTACGTTATCGAGGAGGTCTATCGTTCTGGTGCCATAAAAATTAACAACTTCAAAGGCACAAACCCGAAGGTGGTGAATGGTCAAAGAATCAAACATTATATCTCAGGCAATCCTATAAATGTTGAAACTAATGTAACCGTAACCCTGGAGGAATACATAAGGGACACTTTCCAGAATGCTTCAAACTCCAAAAAGGAATAGGTATGTGGTACGGTAAGTAAACCGACTCCAAAAGAGTTCTAATGGCAATTTTTCTTCATTTTTGAATATTTAAGAAAATAGGAAAATAAGAAGTAGTCCGGGAAGGACACGAGGCGTCCACGAGGGTGGAAGGCGCGCCCTACCCCCTGGGCGCGCCCCCTGCCTCGTGGGCACCTTGTGTGCTCTCCAGACTCCATTTTCTTGCACGATACTTCTTTTGGTCGGTAAAAATTCATTATATAATCTCCCGAAGATTTTGACCACCGTATCACGCAAATATCCTCTGTTTTTGTTTTGAGCTGTTTTCTGCCAGAGTTGTCAAGGCCAGGCATCATGTCGTCCCCCTCCTCCAATGATGAGGGCAATGATGCTTGGCTAATGAAGATAGAGCTGAAGAGAGAAGAACCCGGGGAGATCAACAAGGATGATGGGATCAAGAAGGCCACAGAGGATCAAGCTCCGACAGCAGAAGAAGAAGACATCCTTCAACCTCATCACAATCTTCTTACCCCAACTGAGATTGAAGCTTTCAAGATGGTTGAGTTAGCTCGTATACAAAACAAGTATCTCACATGTGAAAATATTTTGTTGAAGGAGCATACCACCGCACTCGAGGGCATTATCTGCAAATTGGAGGATCTCCTACGCTCGATGTGTGACTATCCATCATCACCACCATCTTCTTCACCAGCAAAAGAGACATAATCACATGGGTATGGGCACTCCCCTTGGCAACTGCCAAGCTTGGGGGAGGTGCCCCGGTATCGTATCACCATCACACTCCTATCTTTACCATTTTTCTTAGTTCGATCCTTTTAGTAATATCTTGATCTGGTAGAATAAAGTTTTAGTATGATCTAGTTTTGAGTTTTGCTTTATGATCCTTATATGAATTGAGTCCGTGAGCTATATATAATAAAGATTAGTGTTGAGTCAAGGGCTTGATTATCTTGCTATGATCTTGAGGGAAAAAAAGAAAAAAGAAAGAATAAAAAGAAATAAAAGAGATCATATGGATCTTATGGAGAGTAATGACTTCACATATAAAGAGTATGATGAATAAAAGTTGTTGAGAGTTGACAAACATAATTTTGGTCATCGTTGCAATTAATAGGAAGTAATAAAGAAAGAGAGGTTTTCACATATAAATATACTATCTTGGACATCTTTTGTAATTGTGAGTACTCATTAAAATATGACATGCTAAAGAGTTGATGTTGGACAAGGAAGACAATGTAATGGGTTATGTTTTCTTATATCCGAAATAAAGTATATTGTCATGGATTATCCAACATGTAGAGCTTGACTTTCCCCTCATGCTAGCCAAATTCTTTGCACCAAGTAGAGATACTACTTGTGCTTCCAAATATCCTTAAACCCGGTTTTGCCATGAGAGTCCACCATACCTACCTATGGATTGAGTAAGATCCTTCAAGTAAGTTGTCATTGTTGTATGCAATAAAAATTGCTCTCTAAATATGTACGACTTATTAGTGTGGAGAAAATAAGCTTTATATGATCTTGTGATATGGAAGTAATAAAAGCGACAAACTACATAATAAAGGTCCATATCACAAGTGGCAATATAAAGTGACGTTCTTTCGCATTAAGACTTTGTGTATCCAACCACAAAAACACATGACAACCTCTGCTTCCCTCTGCGAACGGCCTATCTTTTATTCTTGTCTTATACCTTATACAAAGAGTCATGGTGATCTTCACTTTTCCTTTTTACACTTTATCCTTTGGCAAGCACATTGTGTTGGAAAGATCCTAATATATATCCAATTGGATGTAAGTTAGCATGAATTATTGTTGTTGACATTACCCTTGAGGTAAAAGGTTGGGAGGCAACACTATAAGCCCCTATCTTTCTCTGTGTCCGATTAAAACTCCATACCCATAAGTATTGCGTGAGTGTTAGCAATTGTCAAAGAATAAATGATAGTTGAGTATGTGGACTTGCTGAAAAGCTCTTATATTGACTCTTTCCGATGTTATGATAAATTGCAATTGCTTCTATGACCAAGATCATTGTTTGTTAGCTTTCAATGAAGTTTCTGATTCATACTTGACGTTGCGAATAGATTATTACTTGAGCATAAGAAATCATATGACTATATATATATATATATATATATATATATATATATATATATATATATATATATATTGCTGTTATAAGAATGATCATGATGCCCTCATGTCCGTATTTTATTTTATCGACACCTCTATCTCTAAACATGTGGACATATTTTTCGTTATCGGCTTCCGCTTGAGGACAAGTGAGGTCTAAGCTTGGGGGAGTTGATACGTCCATTTTGCATCATGCTTTTATATCGATATTTATTGCATTATGGCTGTTATTACACGTTATGTCACAATACTTATGCCTTTTCTCTCTTATTTTACAAGGTTTACATGAAGAGGGAGAATGCCAGTAGCTGGAATTCTAGGCTGAAAAAGAAGCAAATATTAGAAACCTATTCTGCACAACTTCAAAATTCCTGAAACTTCACAGAGGCACGTTTTGGAATTAATAAAAAAATAATGGCGAAAGAATCCACTAGAGGGGGCCCACACCCTGGCCACGAGGGTGGGCGGCGCGCCCCTGCCTTGTGGGCACTCTGGCAGGCCTCGGGCGCCCATCTTCTTCTATATGAAGTCTTTTACCCTAGAAAAAAAATCATAATCAAGCTTTCGGGAAGAAACACCACTGCCACGAGGCAAAACCTTGGCGGAACCAATCTAGCGCTCCGGCGAAGCTGTTCTGCTGGGGAAACATCCCTCTGGGAGGGGGAAATCATCGCCATCCACTACAAAAAAAGACACATCCATGACATTTTGGGCCGAATGAATTTTTTTCTATCATACATATGTCACTTGTATGACGATATTGTGACAAAACTCGGTATCATCATAGATGTGGTGGGCTCCTACTTCTATGACAAAAAATCATGACAGAAAATGGGCTTTTCGTCCTGGGCGGTCCTTAAACGCAGCTGCATGACATTCTTTGGGCCGTCCATGACGGAAAAAACCATGGTAGAAGCGAGGGCGAGGAAAATTTCGGGGAGTTCCCGGTTATGATGGACGGTCGGGGGCTGAGCGATGCGCGTTTCTCTCGTACACGTACGCGCGTGTGTGCAAGGCGTTGGCTCTAACTAAACCCGAGCGAGGCGTTGGGCTCTAACTGAACCCGAGCGATTGCACTGCAGGCTACGCGTTACTGAACCCGAGCGATCGATCGATGGTTGTTAACTGAACCCGATCGAGCGATTCCTTCGCTACTGCTGCTAACTGAAGCCAATCGATGATGCCTCTTTGGATGAACAGTGAGCGTTGCGGGGGGGGGGGGGTTGGATGAACAATGAGCGGTGGCGTTGCCTCTGGATGAACAAGACCCCGTGGTGTGTAGGGCTGGATGAACAGGACGACCCCGTGGAGGGCTAGATTAATAGTAGACGGTGGAGGGGTGCCCGTGGAGGGGTGGTTGAACAATAGCCGGTGGAGTAGCGCGCAGTGGAGGCTGGATGAACAGGACCCCGTGGAGGCTAGAGGAGGTCGACGGTAGCCCGTGGAGGCTGGAGGAGGTCGACGGTGGAGATGAACAGTATCCCGTGGAGTCCCGTTTTGCGGTACGCCACACCCCTCCCGAGGAACAGGACCCCCGTTTCGACCATAGCGCTCCAACACAAGTTCGTTTTGTCCGTTTTGCGGTACGCCACACCCCTCCCGATCAACAGTACCCCCGCTTCAACCGTAGGAGATCCGTTTCGTCTGTTTTGCGGTACGCCACACCCCTCCCGATCAACAGGACCCCCGTTTCGACCGTAGGAGGTCTGTTTCCTCCGTTTTGCGGTATGCCAGACCCCTCCCGATGAACAGGATCCTGTTTCGAACGTGGACGGTCGAACACAAGGCCGTTTCCTCCATTCTACGGTACGCCAGGCCTCGTTTCCATCGCCTGTTCCGTCCAAGCCCTCCCAATGAACACGACGACGCATTCCGTTCCGACCCAGCCGGTTGGCTCCCACACGTTTCGTTGCCTCCCGATGAACACGACGCATTCCGTTGCCTCCCCATGAACACGACACATTTCATTGCCTCCCCATGAACACGACGACGATGTTGTTTCTCTGTTCCGACCCAGCCATGTACACGAGCCCTGGCCGTACGTATGCGCGAGTAGGCGTTCGAGACCCCGCCCATATGTACACATACATGGCCGTATTTTCTTTCTTGCACCCTGGCCGCTGTACATACGTGTAGATGCTACGTGCGCGCCTCTACTACGACATGTGCACGCCTCTACATTGACCAGTATGTACGTACACATTCACGACCAGAACGACAATGCTATGTACGCTTCGACCAGGTGGGTCCCGACTGTCAGGCACTTCCTTGCCTGCGAAGATGTAGCTGGTGGGTCCCAGCAGTTAGGGGGGCGAATCGTTTTGTTTTTTTTGCCCGGACGCACTTCCTTGCGTGCGAGGTGTAGCTGGTGGGTCCCAGCAGTCAGGGGGGCGAATCGTTTTTTTTTGCCCGGACGCACTTCCTTGCGCGCGAAGGTGTAGGTGGTGGGTCCTAGCAGTCAAGGAGGAAACGTTTTTTTCGCGAAATACGGTGGCCCGTCCAGTGGGTCCTCGCTGTCAGGTGGAGGAATAATTATTTTACGCGTAATAAGGAGGCACTTCCTTGCGGCTGCCATGGACCCAGCTGTCAGCCTCGCCATGTATAGTACTCTTCCGATGGAAGTCGGTCGTTGACCACATTGACCACGCCGCGCCGAGAGCACCGCGGCAGTGGATGATGGCAAGGCCTAGGAAGGGACGACGCGGAGCCGGGGAAGACACAACAGTGGATGCCCACGCGAAGAGGAGTATGAGGGTTCACTGGTTCGGCTACGGTGTGAGGCTGCCGTCGCCGCAGAATAACAAGGGGTGTGGGTGAGTAGAGGGATGGCCTGGCCAGCGGTGGGAGTAGTAGGGGGCGGTGAGGCCTCCGCCGCATCGCAGCCGGCCACGGGAGGCAGGAGCATGAGGCACGACCGACGCTGGTTTGGGCGGCTGGAGCAAGAAGACCAGAGGTTGAAGAAGCACTACGACCGTTGGATGGACATCGTACGGTCACTGGAGCTAGAATCATGCATATTGACTAAGTTGACAAAGCCCTCCGTCCCCGTCAACTTAGTAGGCCCACAAGTCAGCCTGCCATTATACTGGATCCCAGCTAACAGGGGGAGTATTCATTTTTTTGTGCGTAATAAGGAGGCACTTCCTTGCGTGCGAAGATATAGCTGGTGGGTCCGAGCTGTAGCGGTGGTAACGTTTTTTTTCGCGAAATACAGAGGCCCTTTCGGTGGGTCCCTGATGTCAGGTGGAGGAATCATTATTTTGCGCATAATAAGGAGGCATTTCCTTATGTGCGGCCGTGGACCCAGCTATCGGCCTCTCCACGTACAGTCCACTTCTGATGCATGTCGGTCGTTGACCACGTTGACCAGGCCGCACCGAGAGCACCCGGGCGGTGGACGACGACGAGGCCTAGGAAGGGAATGACACGGAGGCAGGGAAGACTCGGTAGTTGTTTCCCACGCGGAGGGGATTACGACTGTACGAGGGTTTACTGGTTCGTCTGCCGTCGCCGGAGAATAACAGCAGGTGTGGGTGAGTAGAGGGATGGCTAGGCCAGTGATGGGAGTACGGTGGGGCGGTGAGGCCTGATACTTCTCCATCGTATCTACTTTTCCAAACACTTTTGCCCTTGTTTTGGACACTAACTTGTATGATTTGAATGGAACTAACCCGGACTGACGCTGTTTTCAGCAGAACTGCCATGGTGTTGTTTTTTGTGCAGAAAATAAAAATCTTCGGAATGTCCTGAAACTCCACGGAACACCTTAGAAAAAATAAAGAAAAATCCTCGCAAAAGATGAAGACCAGGGGGCCCACACCCTGCTCACGAGGGTGGGGGGCGCGCCCCCTGCCTCGTGGGCCCCCTGGTGGCCCTCCGACGCCAACTCCAACTCCATATATTGGCTTTCGGGGAGAAAAAAAACCAGAGAGAAGAAATCATCGCGTTTTACGATACGGAGCCGCCGCCAAGCCCTAATCTCTCTCGGGAGGGCTGATCTGGAGTCCGTTCGGGGCTCCGGAGAGGGGGATTCGTTGCCGTCGTCATCATCAACCATCCTCCATCACCAATTTCATGATGCTCACCATCGTGCGTGAGTAATTGCATCGTAGGCTTGCTAGACGGTGATGGGTTGGATGAGATTTATCATGTAATCGAGTTAGATTTGTTAGGGTTTGATCCCTAGTATCCACTATGTTCTGAGATTGATGTTGCTATGACTTTGCTATGCTTAATGCTTGTCACTAGGGCCTGAGTGCCATGATTTCAGATCTGAACCTATTATGTTTTCATGAATATATGTGTGTTCTAGATCCTATCTTGCAAGTCTATAGTCACCTACTATGTGTTATGATCCGGCAACCCCGAAGTGACAATAATCGTGACCACTCCCGGGGATGACCATACTCTGAGGAGTTCATGTATTCACTATGTGCTAATGCTTTGTTCCGGTTCTCTATTAAAAGGAGGCCTTAATATCCCTTAGTTTCCAATAGGACCCCGCTGCCATGGGAGGGTAGGACAAAAGATGTCATGCAAGTTCTTTTCCATAAGCACGTATGACTATATACGGAATACATGCCTACATTATATTGATGAACTGGAGCTAGTTCTGTGTCACCCTATGTTATGACTGTTACATGACGAACCGCATCCGGCATAATTATCCATCGCTAATCCGGTGCCTACGAGTTTTCCATATACTGGTTCTTGCTTGTTTACTTTTCCGTTACTACTGTTACAATCACTACAAAATACCCAAAAACATTACTTTTGCTGTCTTTACTTTTGTTACCGTTACCACCACTATCATATTACTTTGCTACTAAAAACTTTGTTGCAGATACTAAGTTTCCAGGTGTGGTTGAATTGACAACTCAGCTGCTAATACTTGAGAATATTCTTTGGCTCCCCTTGTGTCGAATCAATAAATTTGGGTTGAATACTCTACCCTCGAAAACTGTTGCGATCCCCTATACTTGTGGGTTATCAAGACTATTTTCTGGCACTGTTGCCGGGGAGCATAGCTCTATTCTTTGAGTCACTTGGGATTTTTATCTGTTGGACACTATGAAGAACTTGAAAGACGATCGAACTACTATTTTGCCCTCAACTACGAGGGGAGGTAAGTGACTGCCATCTAGCCTTGCACTAGATTCTCCTTCTCCTATGAGTAAGTTTGTGACACCGAAACCTACTACTGCTATTGATTCTGATATGTCGCATGTTATCGATGATGCCACTTCTGCTATGCATGATACTTATGATGAAACCACTTCTATGCTTGATACTACTGTGCCACTTGGTGAATTTCTTGATGAGCAAATTGCTAGGTCTAGAGAAAGAGAAATTATTGAACCTGAACACGATGATGTTAGTGATGATGAACCTATGCCCGCTATTCCCGAGGGTTATCTTTTTGATGCTGAATCTTCTGCAGCTATTCTTGATTGCCAGGATAGACAGGAACTTAAGAGGTTGCTAGTTAAATGGAGTAAATAATCTTTTAGAGGTAGAATGAAACCCGACCCTGCTTTTGCTACTTCACCTATCTGTGTTCCTGATCAGGATTATTATGATTTTTCTATTGATCCAGATATAATTACTTTGGTTGAATCTGATCCTTTTTATGGCTATGAATCTGAAACTGTTGTGGCACATCTTACTAAGTTAAATGATATAGCTGCCTTGTTTACTAATAATGAGAGATCGCGCTACCTTTATTTACTCAAGATATTTCCGTTCTCATTAAAGGGTGATGCTAAGATATGGTATAATTCTCTTGATCCTGGTTGTGTGCAAAGTCCCCAGGATATGATTTATTACTTCTCTGCTAAATATTTCCCTGCTCATAAGAAACAAGCTGCTTTGAGAGAAATATACAACTTTGTGCAAATTGAAGAAGAGAGTCTCCCACAAGCTTGGGGAGGCTTCTCAAGTTACTTAATGCTTTGCCTGATCATCCTCCTAAGAAACCTGAAATATTTGATATCTTTTATAATGGACTAACTGATGCTTCCAGAGATTACCTGGATAGTTGTGCTGGTTCTCTTTTCAGGGAAAGAACACCAGATGATGCTGAAATTCTATTGAATAATATGTTGGCAAATAAAAATAATTGGGCACCTCCTGAACCACCTCCTGAGCCAGTTCCTGAGCCAATTACTGAGCCTATTCCTAAACCAACTCCGAAGAAGAGAGGTGTTCTATTTCTCAGTCCCGAAGATATGCAAGAGGCAAAGAAATCTATGAAAGAAAAAGGTATTAAAGCTGAAGATGTTAAGAATTTACCTCCAATTGAAGAAATACATGGTCTTAATTTACCGCCTGCTGAAGAAGTATATGATCTCAATTACTTATTTAATGAAGAACCTCCCGATATCCCGACACAGGTAGTAAAGGTAAATTCTCTCTATAGATATGATAAAGCTGAAGTCCCTCCTACTAAAATTGCTAGCCAGTGCTTGGATGAGTTTGACGACTTTATGTTTAAGCAAGATGACTTAATGCTTATTTTGGTAGACAATTAAAATAGAGTACCTATATGATTAAACGCTTGGGTGATTATATGACTGATATTAGAGGTGAACTTAAACTTGTTAGCAAACATGCTTCTATGGTTACCACTCAAGTAGAACAAGTACTTAAAGCTCAGAAAGAAGTGCTTGATGAAACGAATAGTAAGAAAAATGATTATGCTGTTAGAGTGGCTACTAGAACTGGTAGAATGACTCAGGAACCTTTGTATCCTGAAGGCCACCCTAAGAGAATCGAGCAAGATTCTCAGAGAAATAATATTGATGTACCTAGCTCTTCCAAGAGGAAGAAAAAGAAAAATGATAGGACTTTGCAAACCTCTAGTGAAAACATTGCTGAACCACCTGAGAATCCAAATGATATCTCTGTTTCTGATGCTGAAACACAATCAGGTGACGAACATGAACCTAGTGATAAGGTTAATGATAATGTTCATGTTGATGCTCAACCTAGTAATAATAATGATGTAGAAGTTGAACCTACTGTTGATCGTGATAACCCACAATCAAAGAATCAACATTATGATAAAAGAGATTTTGTTGCTAGGAAACACGGTAAAGAAAGGGAACCATGGGTTGAGAAACCCATGCCTTTTCCTCTGAAACCATCCAAGAAAAAGGATGATGAGGATTTTGAGAGCTTTGCTGAAATGATTAGACCTATCTTTTTGCGTATGCGATTAACTGATGTGCTCAAAACAAATCCTTATGCTAAGTATATGAAGGATATTATTACTAATAAAAGAAAGATACCTGAAGCTGAAATTTCCACCATGCTTGCTAATTACACTTTTAAGGGTGGAATACCAAAGAAACTTGGAGATCCCGGAGTGCCTACTATACCATGCTCCATTAAAAGAAGTTATGTTAAAACTGCTTTATGTGATCTTGGAGCCGGTGTCAGTGTTATGCCTCTCTCTTTATATCGTAGACTTGACTTGAATAAGTTGACACCTACTGAATATCTTTGCAAATGGCTGATAAATCAACTGCTATACCTGTCGGTATTTGTGAGGATGTGCCTGTTGTGGTTGCAAATGTTACTATTTTAATGGACTTTGTTATTCTTGATATTCCCGAGGATGATAGTATGTCTATTATTCTTGGAAGACCTTTCCTTAATACTGCAGGGGCTGTTATTGATTGCACCAAAGGCAATGTCACTTTTCATGTTAATGGCAATGAACACACGGTACATTTTCCAAGGAAACAACCTCAAGTTTATATCAACTCTATTGGAAAAGTTCCATCGATTATATTTGGAGGTTTCGAATTTCCTCTCCCTACTGTCAAGAAAAAATATGATATTCTTATTGTTGGAGATTTTCATATCCCCGTTGAGGTAACTTAGTGCCATTCGAAATTTCTCCGGTTCCATGATTATTCGGAATGAGTTTGTTAACAAGACTTGATCAACCTTGTTAGTGGATTCATTTTGATGAGCATGAGATGGATGAAACTAGAAGCACAACCTTTTGTACCCTCTTTATATTTCTTGTTATTTAGTAGAAATAAAGTAAAATAATATTTTTTGTCTGTTTCCTGACTTATCTGTGCAATATAAAAATATCCCGAAAATAAAAGTCCTCAGAATGCCATGCCAATTTAATATGATTTTTTCGGGAATATTTAAGAATTTACTGTGCAAAAATTACCACGGGGGGAGCTGCCACCTGGCCACGAGGGTGGAGGGCGCGCCCTAACCCCCTGGGCGCGCCCCCTGCCTCGTGGGCCCATGGTGGCCCTCCTCCACTTATTCCCGCACCCATCTTCTTCCTCTGCCTCACACAAACACGAAAAACCAACTCAAGCACGAGTTCCATCCCCCGTTGTTGTGATTTTCGATCTCCTTGCTCAAGGCACCTCTCGCAAAACTGCATGGGGACATTGTTCCTTGGTATGTGACTCCTCCATTGGTCCAATTAGTTTTTGTTCTAGTGCTTTATTCATTGCAAATTTGTGCTGCATAGGTGACCATGTTCTTGAGCTTGCATGTCAAATTTATATGGTTCCGAGTAGTTCCAATGCTTTATATAGGCTCTAGGCACTTGTGGGAGTTGTTACTATCAATTTTATTGAAGTTGGTTCACTTTTATTTGAGGTTACTAAAAATTTCAGATTGTTTCAGAATTAATGAAGAGACTTTTGAGGGGCTCATCGAGCCGAAGCTCTAAGGAAAAACAAAAGGAAGAAGAGGAGAAGCCCAAATTTAATTTACCTCGCACCGCGGAGGTCCGGCCATGTGAATGGCCCTCCGATGACTTCTTGAGGAGAGCCGGGATTTATGAGGATTTCTATTTATTGATTGAGAACGCCGGCCTCACCAACTTCCTCCACGACCAACATCATCAGTATCTCTTACTCACAAATACTTTTGTGCAAAACTTCTACTTTTTCCCTAAGAAATCACCTCCAACAGTAGAGTTTCATTTATACGACGTCGTTAAAGAGATGACATTAGCTGAGTTCTGCGAGGTTTGCAGAATACCCTTTGAGGGCACCTTAGATGAACCCCACTGTAACGAAGTAGAAGCTTTTATTAACACTATCACGGTGGGAGAAACCAGGAAGGTTTCTGATGCAAGGATCACTAGCATTCATTATCCTATTTTACGCTACTTTGCCCTATTTGCTAATCGTTGCTTGATTGGACGTGGTAACTGTGGGAACCTTAGTATTCCTGATATTATTATTTTGCTCCACGGTTTATACCGCAATAACTCTGTTAGTATGGGTGGAATTGTTGCTAGACGGTTAAGTCTTAACCGTACTAAGGGCCCCATCTTTGGAGGCATTTATGCTTCACGCCTTGCTGAACATTTTGAAATGCCTATTAGGCATGAGGAGAAAGAAGAAACGACACTACCCCGTGCTTATTTAGATTACAAGAGTATGATAGCGCATGATTTCCTTGTTAAGAGTCGCGATGGGGAGCTCAAATATAAATTATACTTTGATAAACATCACCCTGAGACTATTACCTTGCCTGCTCCTTCTTTGTTTAACTTGTTTGCAGAACCTCACATCGTCCCGAGGTCGGCTGTTCAAGCCTATCGGATCCCTACACTAGCCCCGGAGCTGGAGCCACAAGATGAGCCTCCACGACAATCTGTTTATTCTTGTGATCCAGAGGAGGCTGCCAGCCAGTGGCAGTCAGAGTCTTCTTCGTCATAGTATGACCCCAGCTACACTTACGGGTATCCACCAGGCCATCCCTGGCAATAGACCAACTTAGGCCAAAAGCCTAAGCTTGGGGGAGTACGTATTTCCCACCGACATTACATTTATGTTCACACACACTCATTGCTAGACATTGGTGCTCATACTTTTTCACTGTAATATCCATGCTAGTTTAATTTTTTTTCCTGCTTTCTTCTTGTGTGTTTGATAAACCTTAAGAAAAACCAAAAAAAAAATAGTGAGTTTACTTTTCATGCTTGTAGTAGAATTAAAAAGAAAACCCAAAAATATTTCCCGTTCTTCTTTTACTTGTTGGGAGTTTTCCCGTGTAAATAGTTTTTATTTCTTTTCCTTTCTTTGGGGGTTGAGAAGACCATATTGAAAATGCTTCGGGGCTCTTATATGCATGATTGTTTATTTAACTTAGAGCTCATATTACTTGTATTCTCTCTTGAGTTGAATGCTTGCAGATTCCAGCTTAGTCCAATGCACGTGCACTCTTATTATTATACACACCGTTCGGTCGTGCAAGTGAAAGGTAATAATGATGATATATGATAGATTTATTGGGAAGAGAAAAGCTGGTATGAACTCGACCTCTCTTGTTTTTGAAAATATGATGATTCATCGTTCTTGATTCAGCTATTATGAAGTAAACATATTTGCAATGACATTTAGAGATTATAGTTGCTTGTGCCATGCTTGATTAGCTATGAGTTATAATGGTTTACCTTGCGTGCCAACATGCTGTTAGAATGATTATGATCTGGTATGATGGGATGGTATCCTCCTTTAAATGTATTGAGTGACTCGACTTGGCACATGTTCACGCATGTAGTTGAATCAAATCAACATGGCCTTCACGATATTTATGTTCATGGTGGATTATATCCTACTCATGCTTGTACTCGGTGTGAATTAATTTTAATGCATGTTTACGACTGTTGTCGCTCTCTCAGTTGGTCGCTTCCCAGTCTTTTGCTAGCCTTCACCTGTACTAAGCGGGAATACTGCTTGTGCATCCAAACTCCTTAAACCCCAAAGTTATTCCATATGAGTCCACTATACCTTCCTATATGCGGTATCTACCTGCCGTTCCAAGTAAATTTGTATGTGCCAAACTCTAAACCTTCAAATAAACATTCTGTTTTGCATGCTCGAATAGCTCATATGTCAACTAGAGATGCCCTTATCTTCTGTGTTAGGCGGGTTATTCTCAAGAGGAGTGGACTCCGCTCCTCATTCACGAGAAAATGGATGGTATTCGGGATGCCCAGTCCCATGCTTCGTGCAAACTAAATCAAAATAATTGCAAAAAAAACTCCCCTTGGGACCCGTTGAATGTTGGAGGCACTCGTTGTTTCGAGCAAGCCATGGATTGATGCTTGTGGAGGAAGGGAGTATAAACTTTACCATTCTGTTTGGGAACCGCCTATAATCTGTTTAGCATGGAAGATATCGTCGTCTTTTAGTTGTTATGTTGACAATGAAAGTATACCCCTCAAAATACAATTTATCTCTATTTCAAAACCGAGCTCTCGCACCTCTACAAATCCCTGCTTCCCTCTGCGAAGGGCCTATCCATTTACTTTTATGTTGAGTCATCACCCTTCTTATTAAAAAGCACCCGCTGGAGAGCACACTGTTGTTTGCATTCATTATGATTGGTTTATATTGGGTATGACTTGACTGGATCTCTTTTACCATGAATTACAATGTTTAGTCAGTCCTTGATCTTTAAAGGTGCTCTGCATTTATGTTTTGCGGTCTCAGAAAGGGCTAGCGAGATACCATTTTGTTATACCATGTTATGATTATTTTGAGAAAGTGTTGTCATCCGAGTTTTGCTATTATGGCTCGCTAGCTGATTATGCTATTGATATGAGTAATTGTGAGACCTACATGTTATTGCGAGTATGGTTAGTTCATAATAATTGCTGAAACATGAATGCTGGCTTTTCATGCTTACAACAACAAGAGCAAATAGAGTTTGTAGACGTTTTTCTTTTTCTCTTTCAGTTTGTCAACTGAATTGCTTGAGGACAAGCAAGGGTTTAAGCTTGGGGGAGTTGATACGTCTCTGTCGTATCTACTTTTCCAAACACTTTTGCCCTTGTTTTGGACTCTAACTTGTATGATTTGAATGGAACTAACCCGGACTGACGCTGTTTTCAGCAGAACTGCCATGGTGTTGTTTTTTGTGTAGAAAATAAAAATCTTCGGAATGTCCTGAAACTCCACGGAACACCTTAGAAAAAATAAAGAAAAATCCTCGCAAAAGATGAAGACCAGGGGGCCCACACCCTGCTCACGAGGGTGGGGGGCGCGCCCCCTACCTCGTGGGCCCCCTGGTGGCCCTCCGATGCCAACTTCAACTCCATATATTGGCTTTCGGGGAGAAAAAAACCAGAGACAAGAAATCATCGCGTTTTACGATACGGAGCCGCCGCCAAGCCCTAATCTCTCTCGGGAGGCTGATCTGGAGTCCGTTCGGGGCTCCGGAGGGGGATTCGTTGCCGTCGTCATCATCAAGCATCCTCCATCACCAATTTCATGATGCTCACCGCCGTGCGTGAGTAATTGCATCGTAAGCTTGCTGGACGGTGATGGGTTGGATGAGATTTATCATGTAATCGAGTTAGATTTGTTAGGGTTTGATCCCTAGTATCCACTATGTTTTGAGATTGATGTTGCTATGACTTTGCTATGCTTAATGCTTGTCACTAGGGCCCGAGTGCCATGATTTCAGATCTGAACCTATTATGTTTTCATGAATATATGTGTGTTCTAGATCCTATCTTGCAAGTCTATAGTCACCTACTATGTGTTATGATCCGGCAACCCCGAAGTGAAAATAATCGGGACCACTCCGAGGGATGACCATACTCTGAGGAGTTCATGTATTCACTATGTGCTAATGCTTTGTTCCGGTTCTCTATTAAAAGGAGGCCTTAATATCCCTTAGTTTCCAATAGGACCCCGCTGCCACGGGAGGGTAGGACAAAAGATGTCATGCAAGTTCTTTTCCATAAGCACGTATGACTATATACAGAATACATGCCTACATTACATTGATGAACTGGAGCTAGTTCTGTGTCACCCTATGTTATGACTGTTACATGACGAACCGCATCCGGCATAATTATCCATCGCTAATTCGGTGCCTACGAGTTTTCCATATACTGGTTCTCGCTTATTTACTTTTCCGTTACTACTGCTAGAATCGTTCATATTGACTAAGTTGACAAAGCCCTCCATCCCCGTCAACTTAGTAGACCCACAAGTCAGCCTACCACCATGGTGGGTCCCAACTAGCAGGGGGAGTATTCATTTTTTTGTGCATAATAAGGAGGCACTTCCGGTGGGTCCGAGCTGACAGCGGGGGGAACATTTTTTTCGTGAAATACGGTGGTCCTTCCGGTGGGTCCCAGTAGTCAGGGGGAAATGTTTTTTTTCGCGAAATACGGTGGCCCGTCCGGTGGGTCCCAGCAGTCAGGGGGAAATGTTTTTTTCACGAAATACTGGTGGCCCGTCCGGTGGGTCCCTGCTATCAGGTGGAGGAATAATTATTTTGCGCATAATAAGGAGGCACTTCCTTGTGGCTGCCGTGGACCCAGCTGTCTGCCTCTCCATGTACAGTACTCTTCCGATGGAAGTCGGTCGTTGACCACATTAACCACGCCCGCCGAGAGCACCACGGCGGTGGACGACGGCGAGGCCTAGGAAGGGGACAACACAGAGCCGGGGAAGACACGGCAGTGGATGCCCATGCGGAGAGGAGTACGAGGGTTCACTGGTTCGGCTGTGGTGTGAGGCTACCGTCGCCACAGAATAATAGGGGGAGTGAGTGAGTGGAGGGATGGCCTGGCCAGCGGTGGGAGTAGTATGGGGGCGGTGAGGCCTCCGCGGCAGCACAGCCGACCACGGGAGGCAGGAGCATGCGGCACGACCGGCGCTGCTTTGGGCAGCTGGAGCAAGAAGACCAGAGGTTGAAGATGTACTACGACCGTTGGATGGACATCGTTGACCACGCCGCGTCGAGAGCACCAGGGCGGTGGACGACGGCGAGGCCTACGAAGGGAACAACACGGAGCCGGGGAAGACACGACAGTGGCTGCCCATGCGGTGGAGAGTACGAGGGTTGACTGGTCCGGCTGCCGTCGCCGGAAAATAACAGGAGGTGTGGGTGAGTAGAGGGATAGACAGGCCAGGGATGTGAGTATGATGGGGCCGTGAGGCCTGCCCGGCAGCACAGCCGGCCACGGGAGGCGGGAGCAGGCGGTTCCGATGGCGCTGGTTTGGGCGGCTTGGGCAGGAAGATCATAGACTGAAGAAGCACGATTGCCGTTAGATTGACATCTAACGGTCTGCCGCTGGTAGAGTCGATTGTTGACTAAGTTTCTTTTTTGAGAAACCTTGTGTATGCATGAACTTAGTAGGCCCACAAGTCAGCCTCCAAATCTGTGGCAGACAACATAAAGCCCATTTGCTATTTTTTATAATTTGCAGCCCATTCGCTAATTCTTAAGTAATTTATTACAGCCCATTTTTTGCCCAGGACCACGGTCAAAAAGTTCAACCTTATTTTGCATATTTCGGTGGAGTCCGAACTGTTGTAATCCCGAAATGATAAACATTTTTTAAGAACTTATTGATTTGCCAAAAAAATCGTTTTGTTTTTGTAAGCAAATAATACGTGGGACAATTGAATTGGTTTAAGGGAAAACCAGTGTAAAAAAATCAGCGCTGGGTGGGAAAAAAACAACAAAAATAAGGATGTAAATATAAAAAGGGAATTTTATGTGTTTTAAATATAATGATACGTGTATATGAACTAGTAAAACTATAGGTAGAGATTAGAAAACAGATGTAGGACATGTGTTTCAAAAAGAAAATAGAACTGGGTTGTGTGTTTGATTCAGTAAAAAAACTGCCTGCGGATGTTGTAAGACAAAATATAACTAACGCTAGTGGGCCAGATGCCAGTAGATACCTGCTGGATCTTTGTGCCCCGTTGTCGTCATTGGCTGGGCCTGTTAAAAACAAAATGAACCCTGGGCAGTCTACAGCCCAGTTGAAACTTGCTCGACCTGAAAAAACAATATACCTGCTCAATAAACGAGAGAATTCTGCAAGTATAGAGTGATAACTGGGATGCAACAGGGATATTGTTTTTTCATCGTGATAATAAGTGCATGCACTTGTTTCGAAAAAATTGGAGAACTGGGAACTCGAACGACAGGTGCTTATGCTACCCATCAAATAAAAATTAGGTGCCTAAAAATTCGTTTCGAAACAAATGATTCAGTTTTATATCCACGTCGACCCTCGGCATGATGGTTGGAAGCAAATGCAAGTTTAAACCAAAAGATCGTTAACAACAATACCAACTTGCGGACGACAAGGTAGTACAACTACCAATACCAAACTAACTTATAATCTTTTTACTCCTAGTGCTAGTGTTCATCTGGTAGAAAATCTTGCAAAGGACCAGCTCCCGCTCCTTCTCTTGCTCCAAGTGCCCGAGGTGGTACTGGTGCATCACCCAGTTGGTCCTCTACTGGTCGAAGTTCTTGTTGGTGTGCAGCACCAGAACCTTTTTTGTTGCTCGTCTACCGGCCGTTGACCATCACCGGCAAGGTATTGCCGGTCTTGTGCCACATCGCGTGCATGCCGCACTCCGACTGTATCTTGCGACGCGTCCATGTGCCCCTTTTGAACACCCTGGAATTGCGCTGGAAGAAATGCTTCCTTAGGCCACTCAGTGTGATACCTGCATTATTGTGGAATACAAGTTTTAGTGTGTAGTTGGCATTTTCATAACATCTTTGGCATGTTGCAGTTACTTGTTTCACTTTTTATTAACTGTCAAATTGTAATTGCTTCACCAGGTCTGTGTCTAAAAAGAAAAATAGAGCTATAAACAAAGGAATATGTTTGTGCAAGTAGACGACCGATCGGTGTCTTACCTAGAAGTTTCTCAGGTTGGGTGTAGCATATGCCGTGCTCGCTGTCGATGGTTGGTATGAACAAATCGATGAGAGACTGATATCTCGCGCTGTCAGCACTCACTTTGGCCTCAAGGTGCTCGATCAGCTCCTGATCCATGGGATCGAACTTGACGCCAGCCGGCAGCACCGGCCAATCCTTCTTCGATATGCATCGGTAATTCCAGTTATATGGTACTCAATGTATGATCAATCGACTGTTTTAAGTGAATGATGAAAGATTTTGACAGATAAGTGGTACTCCAAATCTGAAGTCCAGAATACCCGAACACGCCACCAGGATTCTTGTGTGACCTCATGCTACCTCTTGAGCACTGCGTTGGATTTCCCCGAAGAGGAGAGGATGATGCAGCAAAGTAGCGTAAGTATTTCCCTCAGTTTTTGAGAACCAAGGTATCAATCCAGTAGGAGACCACGCACAAGTCCCTCGTACCTACACAAAACGATAGCTACTAACAACCAACACGATTAGGAGTTGTCAATCCCTTCACGGTCACTTACGAGAGTGAGATCTGATAGAGATGATAAATAATATTTTTGGTATTTTTGATAGATAGATGCAAAGTGAAAAGTAAAAGGCAAAGTAAAAACAAAGCAAGTAAATAAAGTGATAGAGATTGATATGATGAGAATAGACCCGGGGGCCATAGGTTGTTGGGGAACGTAGCAGAAATTCAAAATTTTCTACGCATCACCAAGATCAATCTATGGAGATAATAGCAACGATAGAGAGGGGAGTGCATCTTCATACCCTTGAAGATCGCGATGCGGAAGCATTGCAAGAACGCGGTCGGTGGAGTCGTTCACTAAGCGATTCAGATCGCGGCCGAATCCGATCTAAGCACCGAACAATGGTGCCTCCGCGTTCAACACACGTACAGCCCGAGGACGTCTCCTCCTTCTTGATCCAGCAAGGGGAGAGGAGAAGTTGAGGGAGAGCTCCGGCAGCACGACGGCGTGGTGGTGGAGCTTGCAGTTCTCCGGCAGAGCTTCGCCAAGCACTACTACTACTACGGAGGTGTTGGTGAGGGAGAGGGTTGCGCTAGGGGAAGTGTCAAGCTCCCATGCGCCTCCCCACTATATATAGGGGTGGAGGGGGCTGGTTTATTGCCCTCCAAGTCCATTGGGGCGTTGGCAAAGGTGGGAGGAAAGAAATCCCATCATTTCCTTCCCCACCGATTGTTATCCCCCTTTTTTAGGGATCTTGATCTTATCCCTTCGGGATATGATCTTATTCCTTCTAAGGGGGGATCTTGGTGCGCTTTGACCAGGGGTGTGGGGCCTTGCCCCCACTACCCACGTTCATGTGGGTCCCCCCATGCAGGTGGGCCCCACTCCGGAACCTTCTAGAACCTTCCCGGTACAATACCGAAAAATCCCAAACATTTTCTGGTGGCCAAAATAGGACTTCCGATATATAAATCTTTACCTCCAGACCATTCCAGAACTCCTCGTGACGTCCGGGATCTCATCCGGGACTCCGAACAATATTCGGTAACTGCACACTAATTCCCATAACAACTCTAGCGTCACCGAACCTTAAGTGTGTAGACCCTACGGGTTCGGGAATCATGCAGACATGACCGAGACAGCTCTCTGGCCAATAACCAACAGCGGGATCTGGATACCCATGTTGTCTCCCACATGTTCCACGATGATCTCATCGGATGAACCACAATGTCAAGGATTCAAGCAATCTTGTATACAATTCCCTTTGTCAATCGGTACGTTACTTGCCCGAGATTCGATCGTCGGTATCCCAATACCTCGTTCAATCTCGTTACCGGCAAGTCACTTTACTCGTTCCGTAATGCATGATCCCGTGACTAACTACTTAGTCACATTGAGCTCATTATGATGATGCATTACCGAGTGGGCCCAGAGATACCTCTCCGTCACATGGAGTGACAAATCCCAGTCTCGATTCATGCCAACCCAACAGACACTTTCGGAGATACCCGTAGTGCACCTTTATAGCCACCCAGTTACGTTGTGACGTTTGGCACACCCAAAGCATTCCTATGGTATCTGGGAGTTGCACAATCTCATGGTCTAAGGAAATGATACTTGACATTAGAAAAGCTTTTAGCAAACGAACTACACGATCTTGTGCTATGCTTAGTATTGGGTCTTGTCCATCACATCATTCTCCTAATGATGTGATCCCGTTATCAATGACATCCAATGTCCATGGTTAGGAAACCATAACCATCGATTGATCAACGAGCTAGTCAACTAGAGGCTCACTAGGGACATGTTGTGGTCTATATATTCACACATGTATTATGGTTTCCAGTTAATACAATTATAGCATGAACAATAGACAATTATCATGAACAAGGAAATATAATAATAACCATTTTATTATTGCCTCTAGGGCACATTTCCAACAGTCTCCCACTTACACTAGAGTCAATAATCTAGTTCACATCACTATGTGATTGTAATGAATCCAACACCCATTGGGTTTGATCATATCTCACTTGTGAGAGAGGTTATTAGTCAACAGGTCTGAATCTTTCAGATCCGTGTGTGCTTTACAAATCTCTATGTCATCTCCTAGATGCAGCTACCACGCGCTATTTGGAACTATTCCAAATAACTGCTCTACTATACGAATCCGGTCTACTACTCAGAGTCATCCAGATTAGTGTCAAAGTTTGCATCGGCATAACCCTTTACGACGAACTCTTTTACCACCTCCATAATCGAGAAAATTCCATAGTCCACTAGTTACTAAGGATAACCTTGACCAATGTCCTGTGATCCATTCCTGGATCACACTTGTACCCCTTGACTGACTCATGGCAAGGCACACTTTAGGTGCGGTACACAGCATAGCCTACTGTGGAACCTACGTCTAAAGCATAGGGGACGACCTTCGTCCTTTCTCTCTCTTCTGCTGTGGTCAGGTCTTGAGTCTTACTCAATACTCACACCTTATAACACAGCCAACAACTCCTTCTTTTCCGATCTATTTTGAACTCCTTCAAAATCTTGTCACAGTGCATACTCATTTGAAAGTACTATCAAGCGATTTTGATCTATCCTTATAGATCTTGATGCTCAATGTTCAAGTAGCTTAATCCAGGTTTTCCATTGAAAAAACTTTTCAAATAACCCTATATGCTTTCCAGAAATTCTACATCATTTCCGATCAACATATGTCAACAACATATACTCATCAGAAATGCTATAGTGCTCCCACTCACCTCTTTGGAAATACAAGTTTCTCATAAACTTTGTATAAACCCAAAATCTTTGATCGTCTTCATCAAAGTGTATATTCCAATTCCGAGATGCTTACTCCAATCCTTAGAAGGATTGCTGGAGCTTTGCATACTTGTTAGCATCTACAACCTTTCCTCAAGAAGAATGTTGTGGAAACAATGTTTTGACATCCTATCTGCAAGATTTCATAAATAATACAGTAACTGCTAATATAATTCCAACAGACTCTTAGCATCGCTACGAGTGAGAAAGTCTCATTGCAGTCAACTCCTTGAACTTGTCGGAAAACATCTTAACGACAAGTTGAGCTTTCTTAATGGTGACACATACCATCATTGTCTGTCTTCCCTTTTAGAATCCATCTGTACTCAACAGCCTTACGACCATCGAGTTGTTCTTCCAAAGTCTACACTTTGTTTTCATACATGGATCCTCTCTCGGATTTTGTGGCCTCTAGCCATTTGTCGGAATCCGGGCCTACCATCGCTTCTCCATAGCTCATAGGTTCATTGTTGTCTAGCAACATGACCTTCAAGACAGGATTACTGTACCACTCTGAAGTAGTACGCATCCTTGTCACCCTACGAGGTACGGTAGTGACTTGATCCAAAGCTTCATGATCACTATCATAAGCTTCTACTTCAATTGGTGTAGGTGCCATAGGAACAACTTCCTGTGCCCTGCTACACACTAGTTGAAGTGACGGTTCAATAACCTCATCAAGTCTCCACCATCCTTCCACTCAATTCTTTCGAGAGAAACTTTTCCTCGAGAAAGGACCTGATTCTAGAAACAATCCCTTTTGCTTCCGGAACTGAGACTGGAGGTATACCCAACTGTTTTGGGTGTCCTATGAAGATGCATTTATCCACTTTGGGTTCGAGCTTATCAGCCTAAAACTTTTCACTAAGCATCACAGCCCCAAACTTTTAAGAAACGACAACTTAGGTTTCTCCAAACCATAGTTCATACGGTGTCGTCTCAACGGAATTGCGTGGTACCCTATTTAAAGTGAATGCGGTTGTCTCTAATGCCTAACCTATAAAACGATAGTGGTAATTTGATAAGAGACATCATGGTACGCACCATATCCAATACGGTGCAACTATGATGTTCGGACACACCATCACACTATGGTGTTCCAGGCGGTATTAGTTGTGAAACAATTTCCACAATGTCTTAATTGTATACCAAACTCATAACTCAGATACTCATCTCTATGATCATATCATAGACATTTTATCCTCTTGTCACGATGATCTTCAACTTCACTCTAAAATTAATAAAACCTTTCAATAATTCAGACTTGTGTTTCATCAAGTAAATATACTCAGCATCTACTCAAATCATCTGTGAAGTAAGAACATAACGATATCCACTGCGTGCCTCAGCACTCATTGGACTGCACACATCAAAATGTATTACTTCCAACAAGTTGCTTTCTTGTTCCATCTCACTGAAAACGAGGCTTTTCAGTCATCTTGCCCATGTGGTATGATCTGCATGTCTCAAGTGATTCAAAATCAAGTGAGTCCAGACGTTCCATATGCATGGAGTTTCTTCATGCGTATACACCAATATACATGGTTCGCATGTCTCAATCTTTTCAAAAACGAGTGAGTCCAAAGATCCATCAACATGGAGCTTCTTCATGCATTTTATACCAATATGACTCAAATGGTAGTGCCACAAGTATGTGGTACTATCATCACTATCTTATATCTTTTGGCATGAACATGTGTATCACTATGATCGAGATTCAATAAACCATTCATTTTAGGTGCAAGACCATTGAAGGTATTATTCAAATAAACAGAGTAACTATTATTCTCCTTAAATGAATGACCGTATTGCGATAGACATAATCCAATCATGTCTATGCTCAACTCAAACACCAAATAACAATTATTTAGGTTTAACACCAATCTCGATGGTAGAGGGAGTATGCTATGCTTGATCACATCAAGCTTGGAAACACTTCCAACACATATCGTCATCTCACCTTTAGCTAGTCTCCATTTATTACATGGCTTTTATTTAGAGTTACCAACACTTAGCACCCGAACCGGTATCTAATACCCTGGTGCTACTAGGAGTACTAGTAAGTACACATTAATATAATGTATATCCAATATACTTCTATCGACCTTGCCAGCCTTCTCATCTACCAAGTATCTAGGGTAGTCCTGCTTCAGTGACTGTTCCCCTCATTACAGAAGCACTTAGTCTCGGGTTTGGTTTCAACCTTGGGTTTCTTCACTAGAGAAGCAACTAATTTGCCATTTCATGAAGTATCCCTTCTTGCCCTAGCCCTTCTTGAAACTAGTGGTTTCACTAACCATCAACAATTGACGCTCCTTCTTGATTTCTACTTTCGCGGCGTCAAACATCGCGAATATTTCAAGGATCATCATATCTATCCCTGATATGTTATAGTTCATCACAAAGCTCTAGCAGCTTGGTGGCAATGACTTTGGAGAAACATCACTATCTCATCTGGAAGATTAACTCCCACTCGATTCAAGTGATTGTTGTACTCAGACAATCTGAGCACAAGCTCAACGATTGAGCTTTTCTCCCTTAGTTTGCAGGCTAAGAAACTCGTCGGAGGTCTTATACCTCTTGACATGGGCACAAGCCTGAAATCCCAATTTCAGCCCTCGAAACATCTCATATGTTCCGCGATGTTTCGAAATCGTCTTCGGTGCCTCAATTTTAAACTGTTTAACATTACTGAACTATCACGTAGTTATCAAAACGTGTATGTCAGATGTTCGCAACATCCACAGACGACGTTCGAGGTTCAGCACACCGAGCGGTGCATTAAGGACATAAGCCTTCTACGCAGCAATGAGGACAATCCTCAGTTTACGGACCCAGTCCGCATAATTGCTACTATCAACTTTCAACTAAATTTTCTCTAGGAACATATCTAAAACAGTAGAACTAAAGCGCGAGCTACGACATAATTTGCAAAAACCTTTTGACTATGTATAGGATAATTAAGTTCATCTTATGAACTCCCACTCAGATAGACATCCCTCTAGTCATCTAAGTGATACATGATTCGAGTCAACTAGGCCGTGTCCGATCATCACGTGAGACAGACTAGTCATCATCGGTGAACATCTTCATGTTGATCGTATCCACTATACGACTCATGTTCGACCTTTCGGTCTCTTGTGTTCCGAGGCCATGTCTGTACATGCTAGGCTCGTTAAGTCAACCTAAGTGTTTCACGTGTGTAAATCTGGCTTACACCCGTTGTATGTGAATGTTAGAATCTATCACACCCGATCATCACATGGTGCTTCGAAACAACAAACTTTCGCAATGGTGCACAGTTAGGGGGAACACTTTCTTGAAATTATTATGAGGAATCATCTTATTTACTACCGTTGTTCTAAGCAAATAAGATGTAAAAACATGATAAACATTACATGCAATCAAATAGTGACATGATATGGCCAATATCATTTTGCTCCTTTTGATCTCCATCTTCGGGGCTCCATGATCATCATCGTCACCGGCATGACACCATGATCTCCATCATCATGACTTCATCATCGTGTCTCCATGAAGTTGTCTCGCCAACTATTACTTCTACTACTATGGCTAACGGTTTAGCAATGAAGTAAAGTAATTACATGGCATTATTCAGTGACACGTAGGTCATACAATAAATAAAGACAACTCCTATGGCTCCTGCCGGTTGTCATACTCATCGACATGCAAGTCGTGATTCCTATTACAAGAATATGATCAATCTCATACATCACATATATTTCATTCATCACATCCTTCTTGGCCATATCACATCACACGACATATGCTGCAAAAACAAGTTAGATGTCCTCTAATTGTTGTTGCAAGTTTTTTACGTGGCTGCTATAGGTTTCTAGCAAGAACGTTTCTTACCTACCAAAACCACAACATGATATGCCAATTGCTATTTACCCTTCATAAGGACCCTTTTCATAGAATCCGATCCGACTAAAGTGGGAGAGACTGGCACCCGCTAGCCACCTTATGCAACAAGTGCATGTCAGTCGGTGGAACCTGTCTCACGTAAGTGTACGTGTAAGGTCGGTCCGGGCCGCTTCATCCCACAATACCGTCGAAACAAGATAGAACTAGTAACGATAAGCATATTGAACAAAATCAACGCCCACAACAACTTGTGTTCTACTCGTGCATAGAATCTACGCAATAAACCTGGCTCTGATACCACTGTTGGGGAACGTAGCAGAAATTCAAAATTTTCTATGCATCAGCAAGATCAATCTATGGATATACTAGCAACTATAGAGAAGGGAGTGCATCTTCATACCCTTGAAGATCGCGATGCGGAAGTGTTGCAAGAACGCGGTCGGTGGAGTCGTTCACTAAGCGATTCAGATCGCGGCCGAATCCGATCTAAGCACCAAACAACGGTGCCTCCGCGTTCAACACACGTACAGCCCGGGGACGTCTCCTCCTTCTTGATCCAACAAGGGGAGAGGAGAAGTTGAGGGAGAGCTCCGGCAGCACGACGGCGTGGTGGTGGAGCTTGCAGTTCTCCGGCAGAGCTTTGCCAAGCACTACTACTACTACGGAGGTGCTGGGGAGGGAGAGGGCTGCGCCAGGGGAAGTGTCAAGCTCCCATGCACCTCCCCACTAAATATAGGGGTGGAGGGGGCTGGTTTCTTGCCCTCCAAGTCCATTGGGGCGTTGGCAAAGGTGGGAGGAAAGAAATCCCATCATTTCCTTCCCCACCGATTGTTATCCCCCTTTTTTAGGGATCTTGATCTTATCCCTTCGGGATATGATCTTATTCCTTCTAAGGGGGGATCTTAGTGCGCCTTAACCAGGGGTGTGGGGCCTTGCCCCCACTACCCACGTTCATGTGGGTCCCCACATGCAGGTGGGCCCCACTCCGGAAACTTCTAGAACCTTCCCGGTACAATACTGAAAAATCCCGAACATTTTCTGGTGGCCAAAATAGGACTTCCCATATATAAATCTTTACCTCCGGACCATTCTAGAACTCCTCCTGACGTCCGGGATCTCATCCGGGACTCCGAACAACATTCGGTAACTGCACACTAATTCCCATAACAACTCTAGCGTCACCGAAACTTAAGTGTGTAGACCCTACGGGTTCGGGAATCATGCAGACATGACCGAGACAGTTCTCTGGCTAACCAACAGCGGGATCTGGATACCCATGTTGGCTCCCACATGTTCCACGATGATCTCATTGGATGAACCACGATGTCAAGGATTCAAGCAATCCCGTATACAATTCCCTTTGTCAATCGGTACGTTACTTGCCCGAGATTCGATCGTCGGTATCCCAATACCTCATTCAATCTCGTTACCGGCAAGTCACTTTACTCGTTCCGTAATGCATGATCCCATGACTAACTACTTAGTCACATTGAGCTCATTATGATGATGAATTACCGAGTGGGCCCAGAGATACCTCTCCGTCACACGGAGTGACAAATCCCAGTCTCGATTCATGCCAACCCAACAGACACTTTCGGAGATACCCGTAATGCACCTTTATAGCCACCCAGTTACGTTGTGACGTTTGGCACACCCAAAGCATTCCTATGGTATCCGGGAGTTGCACAATCTCATGGTCTAAGGAAATGATACTTGACATTAGAAAAGCTTTTAGCAAACGAACTACACGATCTTGTGCTATGCTTAGGATTGGGTCTTGTCCATCACATCATTCTCCTAATGATGTGATCCCATTAGCAATGACATCCAATGTCCATGGTCAGGAAACCATAACCATCGATTGATCAACGAGCTAGTCAACTAGAGGCTCACTAGGGACATGTTGTGGTCTATGTATTCACACATGTATTACGGTTTCCAGTTAATACAATTATAGCATGAACAATCGACAATTATCAGGAACAAGGAAATATAATAATAACCATTTTATTATTGCCTCTAGGGCATATTTCCAACATAGGCTTCACTAGTGGCTTCTCTCAAGAGCATAGATATTCTACGGTGGGTGAACAAATTACTGTTGAGCAATTGACAGAATTGAGCATAGTTATGAGCATATCTAGGTAATGATCATGTATATAGGCATCACGTCCGAGACAAGTAGATCGAAACAATTCTGCATCTACTACTATTACTCCACTCATCGACCGCTATCCAGCATGCATCTAGAGTATTAAGTTAAAAACAGAGTAACGCCTTAAGCAAGATGACATGATGTAGAGGGATAAATTCATGCAATATGATAAAACCCCCATCTTGTTATCCTCGATGGCAAGAATACAATACGTGCCTTGCAACCCTTTCTGTCACTAGGTAAGGACACCACAAGATTGAACCCAAAGCTAAGCACTTCTCCCATTGCAAGAACTACCAATCTAGTTGGCCAAACCAAAAAGGATAATTTGAAGAGACTTGCAAAGATAACTCAATCATACATAAAATAATTCAGAGAAGATTCAAATATTTTCCATAGATAATACTGGATCATAAAGCCACAATTCATCGGTCTCAACAAACACACCGCAAAAAGAAGATTACATCGAATAGATCTCAGCAAGAGAGGGGGAGAACATTGTATTGAGATCCAAAAAGAGAGAAGAAGCCATCTAGCTACTAGCTATGGACCCGACGGTCTGAAGTAAACTACTCACACTTCATCGGAGGGGCTATGGTGTTGATGTAGAAGCCCTCCGTGGTAGATGCCCCCTCCGACGGAGCTCCGGAACAGGCCCCAAGATGGGATCTCATGGATACAGAAGGTTACAGTGGTGGAATTAGGTTTTTGGCTCCGTCTCTGATCTATCGGGGGTACGTAGGTATATATAGGAGGAAGGAGTACGTCGGTGGAGCAACAGGGGGCCCACGAGGTAGGGGAGCACGCCCTCCACCCTCGTGACCGCCTCTGGCACTTCTTGGAGTAGGGTCCAAGTCTCCTGGATCATGTTCGGTGAGAAAATCACGTTCCCAAAGGTTTCATTCCGTTTGGACTCCGTTTGATATTTTGTTTCTTCGAAACACTGAAATAGGCAAAAAATAACAATTCTGGGCTGGGCCTCCGGTTAATAGGTTAGTCCCAAAAATAATATAAAAGTGGAAAATAAAGCCCAATATAGTCCAAAAAAGTAGATAAAGTAGCATGGAGCAATCAAAAATTATAGATACGTTGGAGACGTATCGTCCTCGAGTAGGTAAATGATAAAAAAAGAATTTTTGATGCGGAGTGATACTTTGGCATAATTTCAATGTAAATCTTCTTAATTGTGATATGAATATTCAGATCCGAAAGATTCAAGACAAAAGTTCATATTGACACAAAAAAATAATAATACTTCAAGCATACTAATCAAAGCAATCATGTCTTCTCAAAATAACATGGCAAAAGAAAGTTCATCCCTACAAAATCATATAGTTAGGCTATGCTTCATTTTCGTCACACAAAGATGTTCCCAACTTCTATACCCCCGATGACAAGCCAAGCAATTGTTTCATACTTAAATAACCTCAAACTTTTTCAACCTTCACGCAATACATGAGCGTGAGCCATGGATATAGCACTATGGGTGGAATAGAATATGATGATAGGGATTGTGTGGAGAAGACAAAAAAAGAGAAAGTCTCACATTGACGAGGATAATCAATGGGCTATGGAGATGCCCATCAATTGGTGTCAACATGAGGAGTAGGGATTGCCATGCAACGGATGCACTAGAGCTATGAATGCTCAACAAAAGAAAACTAGTGGGTGTGCATCCAACTTGCTTGCTCATGAAGACCTAGGGCATTTGAGGAAGCCCATCGTAGGAATATACAAGCCTAGTTCTATAATGAAAGATTCCCACTAGTATAAAAAGACAACTTATGAGACTCACTACATGAAGAACAAGGTGCTACTTTGAAGTACAAGTGTGGAAAAAGAGATAGTAGCATTGCCCTTTTTTGGGCCTTTTCTTTTGGCCTTTCTTCTTTTTTCCCTTTTCTGGGCAATGCTCTAATAATGATGATCATCACACTTCTATTGATTACAACATAAGGATTACAACTCGAAACTTAGAACAAGATATGACTCTATATGAATGCCTCCGGCGGTGTACCGGGATGGTGCAATGAATCAAGAGTGACATGTATGAAAAATAATGCATGGTGGCCTTGCCACAAATACGATGTCAACTACATGATCATGCAATGGCAATATAACAAAAGTAATGTATGTCATGATGATGATGGTGGAAGTTGCATGGCAATATATCTCGGAATGGCTATGGAAATGCCATAATAGGTAGGTATGGTGGCTGTTTTGAGGAAGATATAAGGAGGTTTATGTGTGATAGAGCGTATCATATCACGGGGTTTGGATGCACCAGCGAAGTTTGGACCAACTCTCAAGGTGAGAAAGGGCAATGCACGGTACCGAAGAGGCTAGCAAAGGCGGAAAGGTGAGAGTGCGTATAATCCATGGACTCAACATTAGTCAAAAGAACTCATATACTTATTGCAAAGATTTAGAAGTCATCAAAAATCAAGTACTACGTGCATGCTCCTAGGGGGATAGATTGGTAGGAAAAGACCATCGCTCGTCCCCGACCACCACTCATAAGGATGCACAAGCCAGGTACACTTCATGTTTCAAATTTGTTACACAACTTTAACCATACGTGCATGCTACGGGACTTGCAAACTTCAACACAAGCATTTCTCAAATTCATAATCACCCAACTAGCACGACTTTGATATTATCACCTCCATATCTCAAAACAATTATCAAGCATCAAACTTATCTTAGTATTCAATTCACTCAAAAGAAAGTTTCACATATCTTGAATACCAAGTATATTAACATTAAGCAAATTACCATGCTATTAACGACTTTCAAAATAATCTAAGTGAAGCATGAGAGATCAATAGTTTCTTTAAAACAAATCCACCACCGTGCTCTAAAAGATATAAGTGAAGCACTAGAGCAAAAATTATCACGCTCAAAAGATATAAGTGAAGTACTATGAGCAAAAACTATCAAGCTCAAAAGATATAAGTGAAGCACATAGAGTATTCTAACAAATTCCAATTCATGTATGGCTCTCTCAAAAGGTGTGTACAGCAAGGATGATTGAGGTAGACTAACAAGCAAAGACACAAATAATACAAGATGCTCCAAGCAAAACACATATCATGTGGTGAATAAAAATATAGCTCCAAGTAAATTACCGATGGAAGTGGACGAAAGAGGGGATGCCTTCCGGGGCATCCCCAAGCTTTGACTTTTTGGTGTCCTTGTATTATCTTGGGGTGCCATGGGCATCCCCAAGCTTAGGCTCTTGCCACTCCTTGTTCCATATTCCATCAAAAGAATTCACGCAAAACTTGAAAACTTCACAACACAAAACTCGACAGAAATCTCGCGAGCTCCGTTAGAGAAAGAAAACAAAAGACTACTCCAAGGTACTGTAATGAACTCATTCTTTATTTATATTGGTGTTAAACCTACTGTACTACAACCTCTCTATGGATTATAAACTATTTTACTAACCATAGATTCATCAAAATAAGCAAACAACACTCGTAAAACAGAATCTGTCAAAAACAGAATAGCCTGTAGCAATCTGTAACTAACGCAAACTTCTGGAACTCTAAAAATTCTACCAAAATAGGAAGTCCTGGAAAATTTGTTTATTGAACAACAGCAAAAAGAATCAACGCAAAAGCGCGTTCCTGTGATTTAACAAAATTATATTCGTGCGTGCAAAGTTTCTGTTTTTCAGCAGAATCAAATCAACTATCATCGTAGGTTATCCTATAGGTTCTACTTGGCACAAACACTAATTAAAAGGCAAAAACACATCCAAACAAAGGCTAGATGGATTATTTATTCCTAAACAGAAGCGAAAACAAAAAACACAAAATAAAATTGGGTTGCCTCCCAACAAGCGCTATCGTTTAACGCCCCTAGCTAGGCATAAAAGCAAAGATAGATCTAGGTATTGCCATCTTTGGTAGGCAATTCTTCAATGAGGCATCTACCTCCTTTAGAATTTTCTTTCTTTCTAGTAATTGTCAAATTTTCAGGCAAAAGATCGAAAAATTCATTCATAGCAAAAGGTTCCTTAATGATGGTAAAAAGATTGGGATGAACACTTATAGATTTAAGATCCGCAGTTTCCTTACTAGATAATTCACCCTTATTCTTAGGAACATAAATGAGCTTAGTATTTTCAGTAGAAGAACTTGGAGTGTTTTGTACGGAAGAAAAAGCGGTTCCCAAGTTGGTAATGATACCCTCAAGTTTATCGATTCTTGTGGAATCTAGATTTCTTTTCTCATTAACTATGGGTTCTTTTTCTTTAATATTTTTCAAAGTCATTCCTACCTTAGATCCATATTGGGTAATTTGATTGTGGATCTTTTTATCAAGATTTTCAATTGATTCATTGGTAGCAACTTTATTCTCAATAATTTCAAGTCTTTGCGTAACATGCTCCAAAGTTAACGTAGTTCCATTAATCAAAAGAGGTGGTGTGCCAAATAAATCTATTAAAGCATTATAAGAATCAAAAGTATGGCTACCCAAGAAATTCCCTCCGGTAATGGTATCAAGGATATATCTATACCAAGGATTAGCACCTACGTAAAAATTACGAAGAAGAACTGAAGTAGATTGCTTCCTGGTAGATCTATTTTGAGCATTACAAATTCTATACCAAGCGTTTTTCATATTTTCTCCCTCCCTTTGCTTAAAATTTAGAACTTCATTCTCGGGAGATAACGGAGAAGATAAGAGACTAGTCATAACGACAAGCAAGCAAACTAGCACACGAGCAAACAGAAAGGCAACGGGAAAAAGGCAAACGGGAAAGAAAGGAGGAGATTGGGAAAGAGAGGGCAAATAAAACGACAAGGGTGAAGTGGGGGAGAGGAAAACGAGAGGCAAATGACAAATAATGTAATGTGAGAGATAGGGATTGCGATGGGTACTTGGTATTGTTGACTTGCTTGCGTGAGCCTCCCCGGCAACGGCGCCAGAAATTCTTCTTGCTACCTCTTGAGCACTGCGTTGGATTTCCCCGAAGAGGAGAGGATGATGCAGCAAAGTAGCGTAAGTATTTCCCTCAGTTTTTGAGAACCAAGGTATCAATCCAGTAGGAGACCATGCACAAGTCCCTCGTACCTACACAAAACAATAGCTACTCGTAACCAACGTGATTAGGGGTTGTCAATCCCTTCACGGTCACTTACGAGAGTGAGATCTGATAGAGATGATAAATAATATTTTCGGTATTTTTGATAGATAGATGCAAAGTGAAAAGTAAAAGGCAAAGTAAAAATAAAGCAAGTAAATAAAGCGATAGAGATTGATATGATGAGAATAGACCCGGGGGCCATAGGTTTCACTAGTGGCTTCTCTCAAGAGCATAGATATTCTACGGTGGGTGAACAAATTACTGTTCAGCAATTGACAAAACTGAGCATAGTTATGAGCATATCTAGGTAATGATCATGTATATAGGCATCACGTCCGAGACAAGTAGATCGAAACGATTCCGCATCTACTACTATTACTCCACTCATCGACCGCTATCCAGCATGCATCTAGAGTATTAAGTTAAAAATAGAGTAACACCTTAAGCAAGATGACATGATGTAGAGGGATAAATTCATGCAATATGATAAAAACCCCATCTTGTTATCCTCGATGGCAACAATACAATATGTGCCTTGCAACCCTTTTTGTCACTGGGTAAGGACACCGCAAGATTGAACCCAAAGCTAAGCACTTCTCCCATTGCAAGAACTACCAATCTAGTTGGCCAAACCAAAAAGGATAATTCGAAGAGACTTGCAAAGATAACTCAATCATACATAAAATAATTCAGAGAAGATTCAAATATTTTCCATAGATAATACTGGATCATAAACCCACAATTTATCGTTCTCAACAAACACACCGCAAAAAGAAGATTACATCAAATAGATCTCCACAAGAGAGGGGGAGAACATTGTATTGAGATGCAAAAAGAGAGAAGAAGCCATCTAGCTACTAGCTATGGACCCGAAGGTCTGAAGTAAACTACTCACACTTCATCGGAGGGGCTATGGTGTTGATGTAGAAGCCCTCCGTGGTAGATGCCCCCTCCGGTGGAGCTCCGGAACAGGCCCAAGATGGGATCTCGTGGATACAGAAGGTTACGATGGTGGAATTAGGTTTTTGGCTCCGTCTCTGATCTGTCGGGGGTACGTAGGTATATATAGGAGGAAGGAGTACGTCGGTGGAGCAACAGGGGGCCCATGAGGTAGGGGGCCATGCCTAGGGGGGGCGCGCCCTCCACCCTTGTGACCGCCTCTGGCACTTCTTGGAGTAGGGTCCAAGTCTCCTGGATCACGTTTGGTGAGAAAATCACGTTCCCGAAGGTTTCATTCCGTTTGGACTCCGTTTGATATTCCGTTTCCTCGAAACACTGAAATAGGCAAAAAACAACAATTCTGGGTTGGGCCTCTGGTTAATAGGTTAGTCCCAAAAATAATATAAAAGTGGAAAATAAAGCCCAATATAGTCCAAAACAGTAGATAAAGTAGCATGGAAGAATCAAAAATTATAGATACGTTGGAGACGTATCACCTCACGCGCAGCGTGTTGTCACATCAATTCAATGTGTGGACATGATGAATAATTTGACCGACGTATACTAGTACTGCTACTGTACTACTTACTAGTCGTATTTAGTGTCACAATTTATACATAGGTTTAACTAACAAGTACGCACTTGAAGCCTAAATGACACACACACACACACACACACACACACACACACACACACACACACACACACACACATATATATATATGTATGGCTTCTGCACAACATCTCCATCATCATTATAAGTACATCCTACAAAGGTGAGTTAGGATGCACTTGATCCCAGGAAGGTATCTATCCTTCAAACCAGAGGAGTGCTTCAAACTAACAACAGTACATAATATTCAACAAAAGAGGGTCGTGCTACAGCAGCAGAATACATGGCTCAGTCTAGATATCAGCACGAATCAAGTTCTGCATATTTGCTGTTGGCATGAACCACATCGCCGCATGTCGGGTTTGCAAAAGCCATCCATCGCATGGAAGCTTGATGCCTTTCACACACTGAAGATTATCTGGCAACAAGCTGTCGACGAATCTCTGGATATGGTGATTCATGAAACCCATGGTATGATGTGTAAACACAGCCCCCCTCGTGAATGGAAGTTGCATAGCACGATAATCATCACCGGTGATATGATCGATGATTGGTTGGATGATCGGATAATTGATCCCGAGGAACAAGGAGTGGTTGCCGAGGCTGTAAACCCGCCTCTAGTTGAATACGCCTGGCCCAACGGAGTTGGGATCTTTCTCGAACACGAAGCAGCCATAGCCATCAATGTCACGAACGCCCCATGCATTGTACTACATGTGGTTTGATGTAATGGTTTGGTTAATTTGGTATGTGCGAATGAGCATCAAATGACCACCGTCAGCTGAACGAGCGATAAACCACCACCCATCGGCTGGTATGATTCCAAGTCCTGGAATCATGAAGGCCAGCACATTTGCGTCTGCTGCAACAATTCAAATTGGAGACCAAAAGGACAAAAATAAACAATCATGTTCAGAGTATGTGTGGAATTAAGATTATTATAACAGTGACACATATCATAGACAGAGAATTGCAATGCCATGGTCATAATCATACCCAAGTTAAAAAATAAGCCAATGGCTTTCATATTCTAGCAATATGTCATGGTTCAAACATCATGTAACAATGAGAGGAAAACAACTATGACAGTGCCTACTCATATTCTACCATAGCACTTACTACTACTATTCTCATATCAACTCTAAGCAATAACATGTGTTGTTATAAAAATCTTGTAAACGAGAGTAACATATAGCAATCATGATGTTATGCTCATAATATGTATTCTAGCAATCATTATATGCCAATTGTTCTCATATCAACTCTAACAATAACATGTGTGGTCATAAAAATCTAGGAAATGAGAGGGACATATAGCAATGATGTGGTTATAGACATGCTATGTATTCTAAATTTGTAACAAATGAACAGGCAGTCGTATTCATAAGGTAAAGATGAGATGAGATAGAACAATTACACGATGATAGATTCCACAAGTATAGGCAGGAAATCTTTGCATCGACCGCGTAAACGATGCCATCGTGCACTATAGCATCAGACAGAAATGTTGCCTCAACAGGATTGATGATGAGCCATAACCATGTATGGCGGCCGGATTCCAGATAGACTAATCCCATGTTGAACAAGGCAAAGAGCTTGTAATCCATGTAGTCTTCTGATGGTGTGGGCACTTCGCAGATTACAACTTTCTGCAAATAGAGGTCGAGCCAAAAGCTTGACGCGTCTTGTGCGTAGTAGGCAGGAGTGTCCGGCAGGCCGCGAGGCTCGATGGCGGCGGTATCCAATGATGGGAGGGTGATCTCTCGCTGGGTGTAGATATCCATGAGACGCCATGGACTACCGGAGTGGTGGATGAGGATGATCCAGTTGGCCTTCATGCCCGCCCAGTAGTGGCCGCGCATGAAGGACAGGTGGACAGGTAGTGGTAGCATGTCGAGGGGCACCACGACAACCTCCGTAGGATCGTCAAGTCGGTGTCTGGGCCACCTGCGAGGATCGGGCATCAGCAAGCAGGGTGTCTTGAAAAGAGCCGGCCGGTTGCAGACGAGTAGACGGTACAAAGACACCGAGCATGCGGCCAGACGGAGGTGCTGAGTAGGTCCATACGACTATAGAACTGCTCCAAGAGAACATCGAGGAGGGAATTCCAATCATGGCTCTGCGTGTCAGTCGGTTCTGCCATTGGGGTTTTCGGTGCCCGCGAGCCAGCGGAGAAGTGGATTTGGGCGGGCGAGTGAAGAAGCTTCTCCTCGTGTGGCCGAGCAGTGAGCGGGGGGATATGGTACGCGCGAGCTACCAAGGAAGATGGCGCGGGTGGGCGAGCAGTGAGCGGGGGTAAATGGTGTGCGGCCGACGATGGGGAAGAGAGGATGAAGAATAAGAGAGTAGGAAGAAGAGTGGAAGACGGGGAAGAAAGTGCACTAAATCTCAATTCTACTAGTAGTACTACCAGGATATATCATCCTTCGGAGTGTAAATAGTTACACTGATGACATGTGGGTCTACCACAAGAGGGCCTATATGTCAGTTAATGGAGGACAAAGGTGCGTAGGCGTATTTGCGGAAGCGTGCTCTACTAGCAAACATGATAGCAATACTGGGTAAGGCTGATTTAGTAACACCAACACGCTGGTTCAACTTATTAATTACGTGTCCCATCTGCTGCAGCGTGTATTGTCACTTCACTGCGAAGACTAGTTGAATAGTTCTCTCTGACCGAGATGGGGAATAATGGATCGCGAGGACTTCCTTTCTACAGTATCCCTATGCCTCTACGTTCACTTCACTCATTTTGCTCCGTACCTGGTCACTTGTTGAAATCTGTAGAAAGACAAATACTTTGTATTTGGGAACAGAGAGAGGCTTTTACTCCGTATTTGGGAACAGAGGGAGTATCACCATATGGAGGGAACAGAGGAATCTTGAAATATGAACATGTCAATGGGAGGGAGTAAGCCCCATGCATGCATGCATGCATGCAACATGCAACACTCACACATACACATGGACGCACGCAACACTCACGCACCCATGCGGCACACAACACACGACGCAACACACACGCTCACGCTCAAGTGCTCAACCTACTCCCTACATCCGTGAAAGACTGTACATTTAGAGATTTACACATTGACCAGGGCATAATTAACGCCCAAAAGTAGCAGACTTATGTGTGCATGCAACCATTGAGGGAAGAAGATTAAATGAAGGTCGTTGCATGCTGTCATTAAGGATAGACATGTAGCCTATACCTACAGCACAAGTTGGTGCATTAGTCAATCAAAATCGATTTAGATTAAAGGTTAAATGCATTGGAAGTGTAGATGTACATCATGTACTACACTCTTTGTTTTATAGCCGATGTACACTCTTTGTTAGAAGACCGAGGGAGTACACGTGCATGCACTCACATACACAGCGAGGGTGGTTCACGCGCAAGGGTTGGACTCGTGTCACGCCTGCGTAAAGTTTTGTTTAACTGATTTCTTTGTTCTGCCAACTGACAGGTGGGACCCAGAAACTAGGTGACAATTTAACCAGTCAACAAAGTGCCACGTCGACTATGTGGCCTGTCAGTAGGGTGCAATACGGTGCTCTACGATGAGCTAGTGATCGTATAATCACCGCAAAACTATATATAGTGACCGTAAAGAGCGTGTTGTTACATACTTTGACCGCCGGTGTATTTTTCTCGTTTCAAATTAAGCCATATTAAAGAAAGGACGCAATATGGACTACTAGTACTAGTACTGCTTTGATGTGTCCCGTCAACTCGCCAAACAATGAGAAGCTTGCTTACTACGCCTCTCCCTCGCCCACGCGCGCGGTGGTTCGTAGGACGGGAGAGGGTTTTGACTACATCGCCCTCTCCCTCTCTCTCTCCCTCACCCTCTCCCTCACCCTCGCGGTGGATGTGTAGCAGTTCAATTGGTGTTAGATTTCCAGAAGCATATTGTACTATAGTATCATCATTGTTGGACCTTCCGAAGAGGCGAAGAGCCAAGTGCAAGGTTCACACGAGTACGAACTGTTGAACCTCCTGAAGAGGCAAAGAGCCAAGCGCAAGGTTTTATAGGAGTTGTCGTCCTAGTAGTAGTGTACTACAACTATAGCGAACGATGCTACTGTATGATGCCGCCACGTCACGTATATCCAAAGCTGTGCCACCTTTTTTTCTCAAAGAGCATGTTGGAGTCCGTGCAACAACCGCACAAGTTGCACGTACACATAAGACATTTACTAGTAGTAAATTCTAAAGGACAAATGCCAGTATGCCACACAAGTTCATCTCCAATGCATGTGATAAATTTGTGCACGACTAGTCTACATATATTCACAGCGCTACCGTTCAAAATTACCGTACTTCACTTACACGTTATAGATGGGCTACATGTCCTCCTCTAGGTTCCAGTCCCAGGTGTTCTTCATGGATGGCATGATCCATAGCGGTGGGCAATGGGAATCATTGTCACAGCTTTCTAGTCCGGTTCCACACGATGGAGACTCATCCAAGCTGAAGCGGCATAAATCAGGGATAGCGTGTCCCAGCATGTCATTCATCCGACGGTGCGCACTGAAGACACAACCATGCTTCATGAACGGCAGGCCTTCCGTGTCGTGCACAGAAGGTGGCATCCGCTTCACAATGGGGTAGCTGTCCCTGATGAAAAGCGAGTACTCTCCAAGAGTGTTCCTCGGCACCCACATAGCATCATAGGGGTCGAACTCGGCGCCGTTCATCTGGTACACGCAACATCCCAGATCTGGACACATGGTGACGTACATAGTCAAGGTCCATGCATAATAATGTTGTGCTCAAATATGGCGGTCAGTAATACTATGCAGCAAATAGTACTATTCCGGTATAGAGGAAGTAAAATAAGCGGCTTATTATATATAGCCACTCTTGGCTACATGGATGAGATAGTAAGACATGAAAAAACAAAAATGGTGGCAGCTAGTGGGTTCAAGTGTTCAAGGGCCTAGCTAGCTATACGCGTCCTCCAAGGTAAAAAGTACTCCTACTAGTACCACTACTAAGTATACTACTAGTACAACAATGAAAGAGAAGGTGAGAGGGTTAAAAAATGGAATACCTGGGTAGATGGTGACGGTCCGATCATGGTAGATTGTGTGACCATGTTGCACATCGGTGGTACCATGGGTAACGACTGCTAAGATAGTTGATCCCAATATGCCAAAGTCAGCTACAAGGTTCCAGGTTAGACCGAATTGCGGATGCAAATGCACATCCAAGATCGGCGATCTTATTTTGATCGGGGGATGACTGGTCCCTGCAAAATAATGGAGTACTATTAGGGATGCAAATGATGGTTTGTGCATTCCGTTTGTAATCTCCCGTACCGTAGGATGGCAACCAGATGAAGCAAGCCCCCTGGCTTGTCACCGCGAAGATGTGGCCTAGATGGTGCACGACGTCTTCAAACGTGTAGGGGTACAAATCTACCGCCGCCAACATGCGCCAGCCTCTGCCGTTACTGCCTCTTGCATTGATGGAAATCCTTATGTCAAACACCGTGATGAGATAGTAATCGTCCTAGCCGCGTCGCTTTGTCGGTGGGTCCGCAATTTCTATCTTCTTCAATCTCATGTAGGCATCATCATACATATTCAAGCCTAGCCAGTCCGGAAGGCCGATCCCAATGGTGGAGAAGGGGTCTACCGGAACGGCCGCACTGCTGTGGATGTTGTGCAAAATGATGGTGGTATCCGGCCGGAGGTATGCAAGCCAATCTTTGTTGGCACTGACCCAGACCTATATATAAGACAGTGGGCAGCAGAGAAATTATGGGATGGAAACGGAATAACTAAGTACTACATGATCAAACTCCATTACTGACCTGCTCATCGGACAAAATTCGACTACCTCTCAACGTCGGCAACTCTAGCGGAGTCAACGTGCAACAATGGCCAGGGAGCGGTGGATTGTTCAAAGGATTGTCCCATAGAAGAACCTTCTCCTCGAGGACGCATGGAAGACCAACAAGCATGGCCTTTTCCCAAGCCTGTTTAAGCAGCGTCTTGAAAAAGTTGGTGCAGGAAGCACCGAGTCTTGCGGCGGTGAGGACATCGGAGCGGCATGCGATTTCTCCCATAGGATCGTCGTCCAAGGTCTCCCAGCCCCGACGAGGAGGAGAACCGCTTGGCGAATCCATCGGAGCAGCGACGAACTGCCTTCTCTTTGGGGGGAGGGGAACTGGCGAGGAGGAGATAAGAGCGTAGTAACCGTAGGGCCTCGTCCCTTCCAACTATAGATCGTTCCTCAGCGAAGGGGTGAGGCTATTATTTACTACTAGTACTATCATTATGGAACATTATGGGATTGCATTATACTATAAATAATAGCACTAGTAAGAAATTTTTGGCACTAGTAGTAGTTTTTGGCGTGGATTAAGAAATTTTGGGTATGTTTTTGCAATTTTTGTACACGCCAACTAGTGTCAAAAAATGTCTTACATTATGTGACGGAGGAGTACGTACTCGTACTGTAGCAGTACTAGTACTACCTCTTCTCAACTAGTAGTGCGATGTACTGTACTTCTAGTCTAGTCTAGTATAGTGCACCAGTTTTGAACTCTTGAATCTCAGGGCCGGACCAAGGAGCTACAGTTGGAAGTGGAGGGTACTACTGTTCTCTAGAACCATCGCTGTACTATCAATGCAGGGAAAGTACACCCGCGTAGTGGCCTAGTGGGTACTCTCGATGCTCTATTCAGCCACTCGTCTCACGTAGCTGGCCTACTCGGCCGCTCCTCTCACGCACACGCTAGCAGCCTATTTATCAGCGACGGTTACTGCGGGGGTAGAACATTTGAGTTAACTGATATGGCTATACTAGGCTTTTCACTTCCATTTGTGGAGGTCTAATGGATCTCGTCGAACTTTGTTAGTAGTTCCTTCTTTATGAAATGAAGCAAAGCTTTTGCCTCCGTTTAAAAAAAACACGTCAAGAGGAATTTCTTTTATAGTAGAGCCGATAATGGAGTGAAGTCCATGCGTGCAACGCCACAAGCTAGAGAGTAGTAGCAGAGAACTTCACGTACAGAGCCATATTGCACAGTTCCCAATGTCCCGCCAGGCTTTTCTGGCTCCTCGATCTTAATTGGGAGGCGCTAGTTTAAATATGCTACTAGCTAATGAGGAAGCTGCAAGCGAGGTGCGGCTAGGGCGAGCACGCGAGCCACGGGATGCTGGGAAGGAAAACCCATTCACGTGGCTAGGCTATCCAGTGCACCCAGATTGTGGGGCCGCACGTCCGTTTGACTTCAAAACTCAAACTACCCATGTAAAATATTCGCTCGCAGCGAAGTTTAGTAGTACTATTTTAATAAAAAGGCCGCCGTGAGTTCGGCCGGGATCGAACCCGCAAAACGAGGTATACACTCCTGCGACCACTAGTAGTACTCGTTGGAGTGCAACGCAACCTAGAATCGCCTTTTGTCTCTACTAGTACGTACATTGTTCCTTACAAGAAACCCCTAATAATGCAAGAAACCACTAAAATGCCAAGAAACTACTACCACTTGCATACGTGGCAGACTTAAGATAAGACTACCTTATCAACCATTGTACATGCTCTTACGAACCAGCCCTACCAAGAAACGACTACTCTACAAAGTGCCGTTATAGGCACGTTTCAACCCATGGCCCTGTTTGGATACATTTATTGTCAATCTAACCCTGCCATCCAAACACCACTTTGGTTAGAGTTAGTTCAGGGTTAGAATCTAACTCGAACCTCTGACAGGGCCCATGTCTCCCATTAAGTCAACGCCTTCTATTCGACCGGGCGTTATGACTTGTGGGACCTACATCTCAGTCTGCACAAAAATCCCCGAGTGACCTCCTACCTCCGGCCTATCCACCTAGTCATCCTCGGCCATGGGATGTAGCTACCGCCGCCGGCAGAAGGCGAGGTCAAAACCACCGGCGGTGTAGAGCCCATGTTGTGGCAGCCCAGATGCCAGCTCCGTCCGGCGCTCGCGGCCGCTAGCTAGCCAAGATAGCTCCGTCCAGCTGCTTGTCTGCAAGGTTTGCTAGCTAGATTGGCACGGCAGCGTGGTGGCTTGCTCGCACGTGCCACGATAAGGCCAGCCATCCGGCTCGAGCGAAGGCCAGCTTGGCGGCTTGCTCGCTCATGAGTCACGCTCGGGCCAACCTGCCAACCTGTGCAGACGCGCATCGCGGTGTTCGACCCGTCCAGCGGAGCGGCGACCAACTCGCTCATTACCGGCGCCATCGACGAACACGCATTAGTACTGTTTGAAGTAATGTTCAGGAAAAATAATGATTTGAGGGGGAATAACATGATAGAAGGTCACATGTGGGTCCCTCGTGTCAACGGTCAAACAAAAATGTGTTGGTGGTTTAAGTTGCCTCGTCAGCACGGACGTGTGGGCCAACCCTGTCATAAATGGGTTTAAACGAACCTAATCGGTAGGAGTACTAGGTAGTAGTTTTTGGCGTGGATTAAGAATTTTGGGTATGTTTTTTCTATTTTTTGTACAATAGATTCTTCCTAGGGCTGGTTGAAAGTGGTAGTTTTTTGTTAAATACTCCACATATTGTAAGTAGGAGTGAAAGTTAAGCTTTGGAAGCCAATGAGCAAGGCTAGTTACGTAGTGCATATGTGTACATGATTGAAAGTAAATATCAACCATGTGTGACTAATATCTTGATGGAAAACTCAAAACTATGGAATACTAGGGAAAAATGCATGGTTGGAAATACTAGCAATGTTCATGTGCGTTGCAACGAATCATAATTAGAATAATACTTATTCACAAACTTGATACAAAACACTCTAATTTTGATATACATATGTCACTAGAGATATATTATGTTTCAATCAGAATATATTCCTTGGGCTGTTTTGGTGAGGTCAGGGAGGGATGTGGTTGGTTTTAATATACTAATTATGGGTTTTTCTGCAAATTGGTAGACAAATGGGATGTTGGTGAGAAAAGGCAACAACTTACCTCACAGTCGTTAGATGTAGATCTAATGGTCAGAAACGACGGATGACAGACACACCATCATCACCAACTTAGTCTTGTGTAGGAGTACTAGCAAGATCCTTGCATTGCACGGAACATCAAGATGTATTTTCTTTTTATAAAACACTTGTTGTGGTTGACCCTTGCGGGAGTAATCCCATGTGTAAAAACTAATGATATCTCGAGAAATATGAGATAAGGTGAAGAGGAGTGGGGTGTGGTGGTGATTGGTGGTCGGACTGAGCGGAGGCATGGGGATTAACGACGCCGGCAGCGGCCACCAGGCCAGTTTGTTCCAGAGGCTTCCTTTCTTAATTGCTCAACAATGAGGTTTGTTGGAGATAAGGATGAACGAGGGAAGGCCTTGTCTGCAAATGTGGAGAGGGGTGCGGTATCTTTTAGTTTAATTTCCATCCGTCAGATATAGATCGGACGGTCTATATTGCAAGATGGCACACGTACCATCATCACCAACTCGGTTTTTTATAAGAGAAAAAATATAAGTATGGAGATACAAACATATTATCGATACTTGCTTCCGTAAACTAGCATCTACATTCTATTCAACGCCTCAGCATGTGGGGCCTTAGCACAATGATTTCTCGAATGTGTAAAACAAAGATTTTCCCGTCGCCGATAAGGAGGGGGTGACGGCGACGTGCTTTTTGGCTTGCTCTAGTCCTAGTAGTCATACTAGGTGGTCTAAGCACGTGTAGATTTATTCTTTTTCACGTCTCGTGTTCGCCGTACTGCCACGACTATTGATGAATAGACGGTTAGTTATTCACGGGGAAACCCTTGTTGAGCGTGTTTGCGAGAGAGAGAGACAGTGTGCGTGTGTGATATGTTAGAGACTGAGGCAATGATAACAGATTCTTTGTGTCTATTTGTGTGGAGGATAGAGAGATACATGTACATGGGGCTTTGTGTTGTGTAATGTGGAGACACATATACATAATTAGAGAGTGAGTGTGTGAGATACACATGCGGACATGGGGAGAGATGAGGATCTAGATAAATGGGTGTCTGTGCGTGTCTGGGTGTGTTTGTGCATGCATTTTGTGTGTGAGAGGGAGTGTGTGTATGTGGAGTAGAGAGACCACTGATGATGTAAACCTAGTATAAGGGAAGGGGGAATGGTGTGACATGTGTAGTAGCGAGATAGCACGGGTGCGGGCGGGGGGAGCAGACTATTTGGAAGAGACATCAAGTGTGTGCGTGGGAGAGGGGTGTGAGAGCGAGTGAGAGAGAGAGAGCTACCGACGGAGAGAGAGAGAGAGATAGAGAGAGAGAGAGAGAGAGGAAGAGAGGGGGCGAGAGGGGTCATTTGTGTCCATAAATGGCGTATAGATAGGGAGACAATGTTGATGTTGTCCGAAATTGGCCTATGTACGGAGACGCAAGGGAAGCGAGTCATCGTGTGTGTGATAGGGACTTCATGAGAGATCTAGAATAGATGGTGTAGAGAACAATGTGCAAAATCGAGAACGACGATACATTAGGGAGCTATGGGAAGAGTCACGACATATATGTATACAGGGAAGGAGCTGGGGCGGGTCCGCATGTGGGAGAGATAGAAAGAGGAGAGTGGTGCACAAGGAGACAAACTGTGCTTGTTCGCAGTGGGGGTGGTGTGTGAGGTGAGTGCGCGAGAACCACATAACTAGGGAGATAGACGTTTGGGGGCGACGTTTTGTGTGTATGGGAAATATACACTCTACATAGTGCGTGTGCTTGGGTAAGAGAGATAGTGGGAGACCTAGAGAGTGAGGGAAGAGATGTGTGCATGCCCGAGAGACAAAGTGATAGAGACCTATATTGGGGTCCGGACTGTACAAGAGAGAGGGGTGTTAATGTGCTCGTGTGTTGGTGTTTGGGGGAGAGAACGACTTCTCTATGTGTGTGTGTGTGGTGGGGGGGGGGCGAGGGGGGGGGGGGTTGGCTTTAGATAAAGAGTGAGGTGTCTATATTTGAGGGACTTTAGTGTAATTGAGATATTATGCACTCATGGTTGATCAATTTGTTTCACAGTTTGGACTATGAGATAACGATACTTTTGAACATGCGTGATATACCTTGATGTACCAGAATTACAAACCTAAGATTGGAATTTTAGAATTCGACTCCATCATTAGCTTTTGTAATTCATTTAAACGAAGGTACATTTTTTAAGCTGGGATTTCGTGATTTCAAATTCATATATCGAACCTAGAGATATACACATACGGGTATGTTCAAACTTTATAATCATCCACTTTATTCATACACATACACATTTTTGCTTTTGTCATCATATTTAGGATAAACACATTTGGAATTTCATTTTAATTGGACCGTATGATGGTATTTCCTTATAGTAGCTCAATGATCCATATTTGAATTGAATGGACAATCTAAGTTTCGAGTTGGAGACATTGATTTTCGAAACTTGCACATTTTTTTGCGTGCAAAACAAACAAATTGTCGGCCATGATATCATAGTCGGCCGTACGAGAGCAGAATACTTATAATTTTAGGCGCAAAAAGCTTTCAAACTTCCCGCTCACATCAAAATATCACGCACCCGAAAGTTTAGCCCTGCGATATTCCTGTTTTACCCCTGCCACATGAACGGAAAAGGGCTGCTTTGGTAACTCCATTGTTTTCCCCTCTTTGCCCCCAACATTCTTCCCCAGAGCCCCTCCCCTTCCCCTCCCCGACCCCCCAACCAAGGCGGTCCGCCGAATCTAGTCCTCTGCCGCAGCGGTGGACCTCACACCCCGCCGGATCTACCTTCCGCACCTTGGAACCCCCAACTACCAACTCACCACTTCACCGGAGCCGCTCCAGCGACTGGCTTGTCCACCGCTCCAGATCTCCTTGACCGCCATTATGGTCCACCGCACCAGATCTGCTTAACCGGCGCCCTCATCCACCATAGTGTAGGCCCTTCATTGACTCCCTCGTCCGCCCCTTCGCTGGCCCTTCATACAAGCCCTCGTCCACCGCAACAGATCCGCCTCACCGAAAGCACTATACAACGCGCCCGCCGAAGCCTTCGTCACTGCACCAGACCCGCTCCACGGACTCTATATTCAACTCCACCGGCCCTGCTTTACCGACGCCACAACCTCATCAGGTTATTTCGATTTGTACTCCTTCAGTTTTTCTCTTTATCGTGCAACTGTTCACTTACCACAGATGAGCTTTCTTGTATGTCGACAGGCGCCGCAACCATAGCACCGGAGCCGCTTCAGCGACAGCGACGGCTGGCCCAAACTCAACCGCAACACGAGCACCATCGACGATCCTTAGCTATCAAGTATGACAACGAGACCCATACGCCGCCGAGGATCAGGTACTATTATGCAACGGCCGGCGCCTACATTCACTTTCCTAGCATAAGCACTGCACCTTTGAATTTCTTCAGGGCATCATTCAGTTTTTCATGAGACATGTTATTCTGCTTGCACCTGTAGGGCCATACTTCTGGCAGTGAACATGTTACATGTGCTAAATTACATACCAGTGCACATATAGTTAATATGCTTTAGTTTAAGTACTCCCTCCATTCCAAAATAGATGACCCAACTTTGTACTAACTTTGTACTGAAGTTAGTACAAAGTTGAGTCATCTATTTTGGAACAGAGGGAGTATTACTGTACTTCCTAGATAGCACTGCCTACTATTTTACTTCTTGAATGCTATATTTATGGTAATGGTGTTGTTCTGATGCCACCTATTGGTTCCATCAGACTGCTTAATGTTCTCTATGCTTAATTACACATCAGCAAACTAGCATGTGGTTTCACTGCTTTTTGTTTGTTTTACCCTACATTTTCTGATGCTAGCTATTACATCACTGCTCCGAGCTTCTGTTCATTACTTGTTTGTGTGTTCTTGATCTTCCCAAGTTGCATGACTAATTTGATGCTTCTATTAATTATGGAGCTGCCAACCCCATCAAGCAAAATATTTGTTCTTTTGGGGCTGGCACCTCAAACAAGCATAAAAATAGAGGGAAGCAGATATATTGTCGTGTATGCACACACCATTCTTTCATTAGTTTAGATGAACCATTGATGATCAATTCGGACTAGTGCATGTGATTAAAATTAATTTTACCTAAATAGAGGGTGCGGAATAAACTACAACAACTAGCTTTGCAACCACGGGATGGTGATGATATCTTCAAAGAACATTGCAACAGCAGCGAGGCTTCACAGCAACATGGTAAGCCAGTGTGTTTTAGTACATGTGAAATGTAATGCGAGTGGGTTGCTTTCTTGGCTTGTGCCCTCAACCTGTAATCCTACCGAATTACAAATAGTTCAGTTGTCTGCTTTGCTGTATTGCTTGATTCGAATGATTGTTTGTTGTTACGCTATACCTGAGTTGGCCAATATGTCAGCAGTGCCTGCTGTACTATCGTAAAGAAATGCATGCCTATTTCATTTGAGTCCTTAACTTTTCCTCTCAACTTCATCACAAGACTGTCTTCGTAGTTTATATGAGGTCACACTGTTAAGTGCTTTCTCATATTATTTCAACTGCTTAGATGCCTTGGCAACTTAAATATAGCGGTGGTACACTCCCTTTCAACTGGGTCCTGTTTAATCCCGATTAAAGTCCACTAGTGGTATAATAGTTCAAAAGTGTTTTTGTTTTTTGAGGAAAATGAACTACGGAGGTAGCAAAAACTAACTAGATGGGACTGGCGGATGTCATTTATTTGCCACTTACAACCCTAGTTTCATCTTACCATTTTAATTTCTTTTCGGCTGATGCTGCTTCAAACCATTTAAATATAGTTTGCCATGCTCGGAAATAATTCGTCCATCGTTTACCATGTAAGCTTACTGCCTGGATCATATGATAACTATCTCTTACTTATGTCTAGCGGAAACCTTTCAGGATGCCGTTCACACTAGGACACAATGCACAACCCCAGAATCTATTTGTGGAAGCAGTGCGCCATCCATGTTACCAGATGGTAGTAGTTCAGAGGCAACACCGCCGGAGAGCAGTCTGAGCACATATATTATAGTGCTTGAGGCTCTACTAGAGGTAGAAAGAGATGGTGTGGCTGCCATGAATGAGGTAATCTTTATCTTGAGGCTGGAAATTACGGAATTAGCGGCACACATTATGCAAGCAACCCAAGAATTGGAGGAAGTAAGAATGTTGCATTTGAAGACGGAGGAGGTCCTGCTGTTTCTGCCATCTGAAGCCCAAGGTAATCCCAGTTCTTCTTTAGATACCAGTTGAAATTGTCATTAGATTATTGTACTTGCATGTTGTGTCATGTCTCTGAATGGATTATGCTGCAAGACCCCCTATGTTGTCCATGTGTTGTAATGATTCGAATTTTTTAGGCGAGGTAATCCTCAGTACTTGCATGATTGACATAAGGTGAACTATTTTTCGTGTGAGCATATTGTATTGGATGAAATAACTGTTTGACTCAGAGTGTATCCAACATACTGAATTCGAAGATCAGGGCATTTCTAAATCATAATCATATATAAAGGTGGAATAAATCTTTGTTGTGGTTTTGAAGAAATAAATAAGAAAACATAGAATTATCTATGGATATTCGTAATCAAATACAAATTGGATTTGAATTTAGTTTGCCAGGGCCCAGGGCAAACGTGAATGCTAATTCTCCCAAGTTTTGAACGAAGCAGCTAAACACTCACTATAATTTGTGGGCTGCCCGAAGCAAGTGTTTGCGAGATGGAAATTACTGTCTACCCCTGACACTTGACATCCTTATCGACCGGATTTACACTGCTGTTGATAGGGGTAGACTAGTAAGTTCAATCAGACGTGACACGACGGCCTCTGAGCCCATTCAGACACGGTGGGCGCCAAACGTTGGTGGCAAAACACATTTGATTCAAGCTCCTCCGGAAGACATGTGTCTCTTCCTCCATTTCCCCATTCATACACGGTGGACGGCAAAACAAACTCTCCTCGTCTGAAATCGATGTAGGCTAATATTTTAAATAGGGGCAGATGTGTAACTTCCCTCAGACATGACACAACCGCCCTACCTGTCAGCCCCGTTCATACACCATGGGCGCCAACTATGGGCGGCAAAACACCCTCTCCTCGCCCGAAATAGTTACCGGCAAATATTTGGGAGATGCGAGATTACCGTCCTATCCCCAACCGACGCGATGCCCGAAATTTTAAATGGGGGATAAGTTCGTAACTTTCCCACATTTCAGAGAAGCGCGTCCCAAAGTTTGAGATCCCCCCTCCCCTCCATTTCCCCATTCATACACCGTCGGTGGCACGACAACCTCCGCACTGCGGCCAGCCTCCTCCGCCCGCCACCCCATCCTCCACCTTGCTGGAGCCGTGATAACCCACAAGTGTAGGGGATCGCAACAGCTTTCAAGGGTGAAGTACAACCCAAATTTATTGATTCGACACAAGGGGAGCCAAAGAATATTCTTGAGTATTAGCAGTTGAGTTGTCAATTCAACCACACCTGGATAACTTAGTATCTGCAGCAAAGTGTTTAGTAGCAAAAGTGGTATGATAGTAATGGTAATGGTAGCAACAGTAAACATAAATGTTTTGGGGTTTTTGTAGTAGTTGTAACAATAGCAACGGAAAAGTAAATAAGCAGAGAAAAATATATGAAAAGCTCGTAGGCAATGGATCAGTGATGGATAATTATGTCGGATGCGATTCCTCATGCAATAGTTATAACATAGGGTGATATAGAACTAGCTCCAATTCATCAATGTAATGTAGGCATGTATTCCTAAATAGTCATACGTGCTTATGAAAAAGAACTTGCATGACATCTTTTGTCCTACCCTCCCGTTGCAGCGGGGTCCTTACGGAAACTAAGGGATATTAAGGCCTCCTTTTAATAGAGAACCGGACCAAAGCATTAACACATGGTGAATACATGAACTCCTCAAACTACGGTCATCACCGAGAAGTATCCCGATTATTGTCACTTCGGGGTTGTCAGATCATAACACATAGTAGGTGACTATAGACTTGGATCAAGAACACACATATATTCATGGAAACATAATAGGTTCAGATCTGAAATCATGGCACTCGGGCCCTAGTGACAAGCATTAAGCATAGCAAAGTCATAGCAACATCAATCTCAGAACATAGTGGATACTAGGGATCAAACCCTAACAAAAATAACTTGATTACATGGTAAATCTCATCCAACCCATCACAATCCAGCAAGCCTACGATGGAATTACTCACGCACGGCGGCGAGCATCATGAAATTGGCGATGGAGGATGGTTGATGATGACGACGGCGACGAATCCCCCTCTCCGGAGCCCCGAACGGACTCCAGATAAGCCCTCCCAAGAGAGATTAGGGCTTGGCGGTGGCTCCGTGTCGTAAAACGCAATGAAACTTTCTCCTTGATTTGTTTCTCCCCGAGACGGAATATATGGATTTGGAGTTGAGGTCGTAGGAGGTCCAGGGGGCCCACGAGATAGGAGGTCGCGCCCTGGGGGGGCGCCCCCTGTCTCGTGGACAACCTGTGGGCCCCCTGGCATTGATTCTTTCGCCAAAAATTCTTATTAATTCCAAAAAGTGCCTCCGTGGATTTCCAGGACATTCCGAGAACTTTTCTTTTCTACACATAAAACAACATCATGGTAGTTCTACTGAAAACAACGTCAGTCTGGGTTAGTTTCATTCAAATCATGCAAGTTAGAGTCCAAAACAAGGGCAAAAGTGTTTGGAAAAGTAGATACGTTGGAGACGTATCAACTCCCCCAAGCTTAAACCTTTGCTTGTCCTCAAGCAATTCAGTTGATAAACTGGAAGTGATAATGAAAAACTTTTACAAACTCTGTTTGCTCTTGTTGTTGTAAACATGAAAAGCCAGCATTCAAGTTTCAGCAAATATTATGAACTAACCATACTGACAATGACACATAGCTCTCACAATCACTCATATCAATAGCATAATCCGCTAGCGAGCCATAATAAAACTCGGATGACAACACTTTCTCAAAATAATTATAACATGATATAACAAAATGGTATCTCACTAGCCCTTTATGAGACCACAAAACATAAATGCAGAGCACCTTTAAAGATCAAGGACTGACTACACGTTGTAATCCATGGTAAAAGAGATCCAGTCAAGTCATACCCAATATAAACCAATAGTAATGAATGCAAATGACAAAGTGCTCTCCAGCGGATGCTTTTAATAAGAAGGATGATGACTCAACATAAAAGTAAATAGATAGGCCCTTCGCAGAGGGAAGCAGGGAATTGTAGACATGCCAGAGCTCGATTTTAAAATAGAGATTGAATAACATTTTGAGCGGCATACTTTCACTGTCAACGCAACAACTATGAGATGGCTGTATCTTCCATACTACATGCATTATAGGCAGTTCCCAAACAGAATGGTAAAGGTTTATTCTCCCCCAACCACCAACAAGCATCAATCCATGGCTTGCTCGAAACAACGAGTGCCTCCAACATACAACAGCCCTGGGGGAGTTTTGTTTAGTTATTTTGATTTGCTTTGATCTTTTTGGATCATGGGACTGGGCATCCCAGTTACTGGCCCTTTCTCGTGAATGAGGAGCGGAGTCCACTCCTCGTGAGAATAACCCACCTAGCATGGAAGATATAGGTAGCCCTAGTTGTAACATGAGCTGCTCGAGCATACAAAACAGAATTTCATTTGAAGGTTTGGAGTTTGGCACATACAAATTTACTTGGAACGGCAGGTAGATACCGCATATAGGAAGGTATAGTGGACTCATATGGAACAACTTTGGGGTTTAAGGAGTTTGGATGCACAAGCAGTATTCCCGCTTAGTACAGGTGAAGGCTAGCAAAAGACTGGGAAGCGACCAACTGAGAGAGCGACAACAGTCATAAACATGCATTAAAGTTAATTCACACCGAATACAAGCATGAGTAGGATATAATCCACCATGAACATAAATATCATGAAGGCTATGTTGATTTATTTCAACTACATGCGTGAACATGTGCCAAGTCGAGTCACTCAATTCATTTAAAGGAGGATACCATCCCATCATATCACATCATAATCATTCTAATAGCATGTTAGCACGCAAGGTAAACCATTATAACTCATAGCTAATCAAGCATGGCACAAGTAACAATAATCTCTAAATGTCATTGCAAATATGTTTACTTCATAATAGCCGACTCAGGAACGATGAACTCATCATATTTACAAAAACAAGAGAGGTCGAGTTCATACCAGCTTTTCTCATCCCAATAAGTCCATCATATATCGTCATTATTGCCTTTCACTTGCACGACCGAACGATGTGTATAATAATAAGAGTGCACATGCATTGGACTAAGCTGGAATCTGCAAGCATTCAACTCAAGAGAGAAGACAAGTAATATGGGCTCTAAATTAAATAAACAATCAAGCATATAAGAGCCACTAAGCATTTTCAATATGGTCTTCTCAACCCCCAAAAGAAAGAAAAGGAAATAAAACTATTTACATGGGAAACCTCCCAACAAGTAAAAGAAGAACGAGAAATCTTTTTGGGTTTTCATTTTAATTCTACTACAAGCAAGGAAATTAAACTAACTAATTTTTTGGTTTTTCTCAAGGTTTAACAAACACACAAGAAGAAAACTAGAAAAAGAAATTTAAACTAGCATGGATAATACAATCAAAGAGTATGAGCACCGACGACTAGTGTGTGAACATGAATGTAAAGTCGGTGAGAAATACGTACTCCCCCAAGCTTAGGCTTTTGGCCTAAGTTGGTTTAATACCAAGGACCACCGCTACTCTCTCCGGTGTAATGAGAGGTATAATCAGGATACCACTGGCTGGTCATCTCCGGATCCCACTGGACAGATGATGCACGATAAGGGTCCATCTCAGGTTCCGGCTCAGGTTCAGGTTCTGGAGTAAAAGCTTGAGCTCGATGATTGTTCACCGCTTCCGGTGTGATGAGAAAATTTTCTGCAAGTAAATCAAACAATAGAGGCGCATGCAAAATAATAATCTCAACGTGTTTCTTGTTAAATCTAAGTTTATACAAAAGCATCTTTTCTTCGTTGTCAACAATAAACTTGTGTGCTACCATGCTCTTGTAATCTAAAATGTGAGGGGGCAATTTTATCTCCTCCTCCTCAACATGCCTAATGGGTATCTGAAAATGTTTAGCAAGACGTGCAGCATAGATACCTCCAAATATGGGACCTTTTGTACGGTTCAGGGCTAGTCGTTTAGTGACGACGGCACCCATATTAAAAGTATTGTCCCCAAGCAAAGCATGTTGAAGAATAATAATATCACGAACGCTCAGATTCCCACTATTTCCATGACCAATCAAGCATCTACTAGCAAATATAGCAAAATAGCGTAAAACAGGAAAGCGTATGCTAGAGACCTTCGCCTCGGAGCCCTTCTTTGGCTCCTCTACAGCTATAGTTTTAACAAAGCCATCCACATCTTCACGATGGGGTTCATCTAATTCTCCCTCATAAGGTATCCTACATACCGCGCAAAAATGACGTAAAGACATATCTTTGAATTCATCATATAAATGAAATGATACTGCAGACGGTGATTTCTTAGGATAATAATAAAAGTTTTGTACGAAAGTATTGGTAAGTAAGAGATACTGATCGAGTCTATCATTGATGAAACCGGTGAGGCCTGCTGTCTCTATTAAAGCATAAAAGTCTTCATGAATTCTGGCTTCTTTCAAGAAATCCTCACATGGCCATTAGCACGACCATACTTCCGCTAAGCAAGGAAGATTGTACTTGGCTTTTTTCCTTTTCTTTGGCTTGTTTTTCCTAAGAGCTTTGACTAGAAGAGCCTTTAAAAAGCCTTCTTAACATTTTCTGAAATTTTAGTAACTTCAAAATAAAAGTGAATAAAACTAAACAAGATCGATAGCAACTACTCCTACAAGTGCCTAGAGCCTCTATCATGCATTGGAATTGCTTGGGACCTCAAAAATTTAACATGCAAACTCAAGAACATGGTCACCTAAGAAGCAAAAATTTGCAACAAATAAAGCACTAGAACAAAAACTAATTGGACCAATGGAGGAGTCACATATCAAGCAACAATCTCTCAAAGCAGTTTTGTGAATGGAGCTTTGAGCTAAGAGATCGAAAATCGTAGCAAAACGAGCTAGAACTCGTGCTTGAGCTGGATGGGGATTTTTCTGGGTAGAAGATGAAGTGTGTGGGTGCTGGCATAAGTGGAGGGGAGCCACCAGGGGCCCACGAGACAGGGGCGTGCCCTACAGGGGGGCGCCCTCCTCTCTCGTGGCCTGGTGCTTGCCCCTCCTGCAGTGTTTTCAGTGCCTAAAATCCTCAAATATTCCAGAAAAAATCATACTAAATTTGCAGGGCATTTGGAGCACTTTTATTTTTAGACTATTTTTTATTGCACGGATAATTCAGAAAATAGACAGATAATACTATTTTTTCTTTATTTATTCTAAATAACAGAAAGTAAAAGGAGGGTACAGAAGGTTGTGCCTTCTACTTTCATCCATCTCGTGATCATCAAAATGAACCCGCTAACAAGGTTGATCAAGTCTTGTTAACAAACTCATTCCGAATAACATGGAGCCGGAGAAATTTTGAATGACACTAAGTTACCTCAACGGGGATATGAAAATCCCCAACAATAAGAATATCATACTTTTTCTTGACAGTAGGAAGAGGAAATACAAAACCTCCAAAAATGATAGTTGGAACTTTTTCAATAGAATTGATGCTATGAACTTGAGATTGTTTCCTCGGAAAGTTTACTGTATGCTCATTACCATTAACATGAAAAGTGACATTGCCTTTGTTGCAATCAATAACAACCCCTGCAGTATTAAGAAAAGGTCTACCAAGGATAATAGACATACTATCGTCCTCGGGAATATCAAGAATAACAAAGTTCGTTAAGATAGTGACATTTGCAACCACAACAGGCACATCCTCACAAATACCGACAGGTATAGTAGTTGATTTATCAGCCATTTGCAAAGATATTTCAGTAGGTGTCAACTTATTCAATTCAAGTCTACGATATAAAGAGAGAGGCATAACACTAACACTGGCTCCAAGATCACATAAAGCAGTTCTAACATAATTTCTTTTAATGGAGCATGGTATAGTTGGAACACCCGAATCTCCAAGTTTCTTTGGTATTCCACCCTTAAAAGTGTAATTAGCAAGCATGGTGGAAATTTCAGCTTCCGGTATCTTTCTTTTATTTGTGATGATATCCTTCATATACTTAGCATAAGGATTTACTTTAAGCATATCAGTTAAGCGCATACGTAAGAAAATAGGTCTAATCATTTCAGCAAAGCGCTCAAAATCCTCATCATCCTTTGACTTGGATGGTTTAGGAGGAAAGGGCATGGGTTTCTTAACCCATGGTTGTCTTTCTTTACTGTGCTTCCTAGCAACAAAATCTCACTTATCATAATGTTGATTCTTTGATTGTTGGTTATCAAGATCAACAACAGGTTCAATCTCTACATCATTATTTTTGCTAGGTTGAGCATCAACATGAACATTATCATTAACATTATCACTAGGTTCATGTTCATCACCTGATTGTGTTTCAGCATCAGAAATAGAAATATCATTGGGATTCTCAGGTGTGTTTACAGTGGGTTCACTAGAAGCATGTAAAGTTCCGTCGTCTTTCTTTTTCTTCTTCTTAGAAGAACTAGGTGCCTCTAAATTATTTCTCTGAGAATCTTGCTCGATTCTCTTAGGGTGGCCTTCAGGATACAAAGGTTCCTGAGTCATTCTACCAGTTCTAGTAGCCACTCTAACAGCAAAGTCATTTTTATTATTCATTTCATCAAGCAGATCATTTTGAGCTTTGAGTACTTGCTCAGCTTGAGTAGCAACCATAGAAGCATATTTGCTAATGCGGTGAAGTTCATCTTTAACTCTTGCCAGATTATCACCTACGCGTCCTATCTCGAAAGCATTATTCTTTAACTCTCTACCAACATAAGCATTAAAACTTTCTTGTCTAGCCATAAAGTCATCAAATTCATCTAAGCATGGGCTATGAAATTTAGTAGAGGGTATTTCAACTTTATCATATCTATAGAGAGAATTACCTTTACTACCTGTGTCGGGTTATCAAGACAATGTGGTTCTTCAGGCGGTAAATTAAGACCATGTATTTCATCAATAGGAGGTAAATTCTTAACATCTTCAGCTTTAATACCTTTTTCTTTCATTGATTTCTTTGCCTCTTGCATATCTTCAGGACTGAGAAATAAAACACCTCTCTTCTTCAGAGTGGGTTTAAGAATTGGCTCAGGAGTTGGCTCAGTTGGTTCAGGAATTACTTCAGGAACTGGCTCAGGAAGTGTCCAATTATTTTCATTAGTCAACATATTATTCAATAATATTTCAGCTTCGTCGACTGTTCTTTCCCTGAAAACACAACCAGCACAACTGTCCAAGTGGTCATTGGAAGCATCGATTAGTCCATTATAAAAGATATCAAGTATTTCATTTTTCTTAAGAGGATGATCAGGCAAAGCATTAAGTAACCAGAGAAGCCTCCCCCAAGCTTGTGGGAGACTCTCTTCTTTGATTTGCACAAAATTATATATTTCCCGCAAGGCAGCTTGTTTCTTATGAGCAAGGAAATATTTAGCAGAGAAGTAATAAATCATATCCTGGGGACTACACACACAACCAGGAGCAAGAGAATTATACCAAGTCTTAGCATCACCCTTTAATGAGAATGGGAATATCTTAAGGATATATAAATAGCAAGACTTCTCATCATGAGTAAATAGGGTGGCTATATCATTCAACTTGGTAAGATGTGCCACAACAGTTTCAGATTCAAGGCCATAAAAAGGATCAGATTCAACTAAAGTAATAATATCAGGATCAACAGAGAATTCATAATCCTTATCAGTAACACAGATAGGTGAAGTAGCGAAAGCAGGATCGGGTTTCATTCTAGCATTAAGAGACTGCTGCTTCCATTTAGCTAATAATTTCGTAAGATCAGATCTATCATTGCAAGCAAGAATTTCCATAACAGCTTCTTCATTCATAACATAACCCTTAGGAACAACAGGTAATACATAATCATTGGGGGAACGTTCATCATCACTATCATCAATAGCATCTTCAATATTTTCATTCCCCCTAACTCTAGCAAGTTGTTCATCAAGAAATTCACCTAATGGCAAAGCAGTATCACGCACAGAAGTAGTTTCATCATGCATAGCAGAAGTGGCATCATCAATAACATGAGACATATCAGAATTCATAGCAGTAGCAGGTTTAGGTGTCGCAAGCCTACTAATAACGGAAGGAGAATCTAGTGCAGAGCTAGATGGCAGTTCTTTACCTCCCCTCGTAGTTGAGGGCAAAATCTTGGTCTTAGCGTCTTTCAAGTTCTTCATAGTGATCAACATATATAAATCCCAAGTGACTCAGAGAATAGAGCTATGCTCCCTGGCAACGGCGCCAGAAATTAGTCTTGATAACCCACAAGTGTAGGGGATCGCAACAGCTTTCGAGGGTGAAGTACAACCCAAATTTATTGATTCGACACAAGGGGAGCCAAAGAATATTCTTGAGTATTAGCAGTTGAGTTGCCAATTCAACCACACCTGGATAACTTAGTATCTGCAGCAAAGTGTTTAGTAGCAAAAGTGGTATGATAGTAATGGTAATGGTAGCAACAGTAAAGATAAATGTTTTTGGGTTTTTGTAGTAGTTGTAATAGTAGCAACGGAAAAGTAAATAAGCGGAGAACAATATATGAAAAGCTCATAGGCAATGGATCAGTGATGGAGAATTATGCCGGATGCGATTCCTCATGCAATAGTTATAACATAGGGTGATATATTCATCAATGTAATGTAGGCATGTATTCCGTAAATAGTCATACGTGCTTATGGAAAAGAACTTGCATGACATCTTTTGTCCTACCCTCCCGTTGCAGCGGGGTCCTTACGGAAACTAAGGGATATTAAGGCCTCCTTTTAATAGATAACCGGACCAAAGCATTAACACATAGTGAATACATGAACTCCTCAAACTATGGTCATCACCGAGAAGTATCCCGATTATTGTCACTTCGGGGTTGTCGGATCATAACACATAGTAGGTGACTATAGACTTGGATCAAGAACACACATATATTCATGGAAACATAATAGGTTCAGATCTGAAATCATGGCACTCGGGCCCTAGTGACAAGCATTAAGCATAGCAAAGTCATAGCAACATCAATCTCAGAACATAGTGGATACTAGGGATCAAACCCTAACAAAACTAACTTGATTACATGGTAAATCTCATCCAACCCATCACCATCCAGCAAGACTACGATGGAATTACTCACGCACGGCGGTGAGCATCATGAAATTGGTGATGGAGGATGGTTGATGATGACGATGGTGACGAATCCCCCTCTCTGGAGCCCCGAACGGACTCCAGATCAGCCCTCCCGAGAGAGATTAGGGCTTGGCGGCGGCTCCGTGTCGTAAAACGTGATGAAACTTTCTCCTTGATTTTTTCTCCCCGAGACGGAATATATGGAGTTGGAGTTGAGGTCGGAGGAGGTCCAGGGGGCCCACGAGATAGGAGGCCGCGCCCTAGGGGGGGCGCCCCCTGTCTCGTGGACAGCCTGTGGGCCCCCTGGCATTGATTCTTTCGCCAGAAATTCTTATTAATTCCAAAAAGTGCCTCCGTGGATTTCCAGGACATTCCGAGAACTTTTCTTTTCTACACATACAACAACATCATGGTAGTTCTACTAAAAACAGCGTTAGTCCGGGTTAGTTTCATTCAAATCATTCAAGTTAGAGTCCAAAACAAGGGCAAAAGTGTTTGGAAAAGTAGATACGTTGGAGACGTATCAAGCCGCTACCCCTACCCCGTCATCCACTGCAAGAGATGGACGTCTCTCATCCACGGTGCTGGACCAGGATCCTTTCATCGCCTCCTCTCGCTTCATCGGTGAGGGAGTCCTGGATTAGGGGGTATCCGGATAGCCGGACTATATACTTTGGTCGGACTGTTGGACCGTGAAGATACAAGACTCAAGACTTCGTCCCGTGTCCGGATGGGACTCTCCTTTGCGTGGAAGACAAGCTTGGCGATCCGGATATTATATTTCCTTCTTTGTAACCGACTCCATGTAAACTCTAGCCCCCTCCGGTATCTATATAAACCAGAGGGTTTAGTCCTTAGAGACAGAATCATAATCATCATAGGCTAGCTTCTAGGGTTTAGCCTCTACGATCTCGTGGTAGATCAACTCTTGTAACACTCATATCATCAATATCAATCAAACAGGAAGTAGGGTTTTACCTCCATCAAGAGGGCCCAAACCTGGGTAAAACATCGTGTCCCTTGCCTCCTGTTACCATCAGCCTTAGACGCACAGATCTGGACCCCCTACCCGAGATCCGCCGGTTTTGACACCGACATTGGTGCTTTCATTGAGAGTTCCTCTGTGTCATCGCTGTAAGGCTCCATGGCTCCTTCAATCATCAACAAGAAGATGGTCCAAGGTGAGACTTTTCTCCCCGGACAGATCTTCGTGTTTGGTGGCTTCGCACTGCGGGCCAATTCACTTGGTCATCTGGAGTAGATCGACAGCTATGCCCCTGGCCATCAGGTCAGGTTCGGAAACCTAAACTACACGGCCGATATCCGTGGAGACTTGATCTTCAACAGATTCGGGCCTATGCCAAGAGCGCCGGACAGTCACGATGAGCACGGCTTAGACCTGCTGTCGGACAATGCTCGGGATATCGCCCCTGCGGGAGCCCTAGACCTAAATCTGGGGCAGATTGCGTCGCCCGAGGACGGGTGGATGGACCCCTCCCCGGAGGCCGCACCCTTATCGGTGGTAGAGCCGAACACAGACTTCACCCCCAAGGAAGCCTGCGACACTGGACCCCCAGACTCGTGTCCGGCTTTAGGTCCCAGTCCGCGCACCCCCGAGCCCGCCGAATCTGGTTGGGCTCCGGTAATGGAGTTCACCGCTGCGGATATTTTCCAGCACTCGCCCTTTGGCGACATGCTAAACTTGTTAAAGTCTCTCTCTTTGTCAGGAGACTCTTGGCCGAACTATGTCCGGCTCAAGTGGGAAGCTGGCAACGAGGGAATTCTTTGCCCACCCACCACCCACTTCATAGCCACGATCGATGATTTGACCGAGGTGCTTGATTTCGACTCCGAAGACATCAACGGTGTGGACGATGATGTAGGAGAAGAACAGGAACCACCACCCACGGGGCGGTGGACAACCACCTCTTCATATGATATATATATATACGGTGGACACTCGAAAGAAACCAATGGCAATGAGGCAATGTAAGATAACCCCTCAAGGAATAAAGCAAAGCATGGGCGTCGTCAGCGCCATTCCAAGCCCCGCCACAGCAATACCGGCACTGGAGACAAGAACAATCCGGATGGTGCCGAAGATGAATACAACCCCGACCACTTGCCTTCGAGCAGGCTGAACAGGAAGACGGGCAGGTCAGCCCAGACGAACAGGCGATGGATGGATACCCGGAGGAGGACAACTACATACCCCCTCCGAAGACGAGATAAGCCTCGGCAACGACGAGTTTGGCATGCCTGAGGACCCCGTAGAGCAGGAGCGCTTCAAGCGTCGGCTTATGGACACTGCGAAGAGCCTGAAAAAGAAGCAGCAGCAGCTCCAAGCTGATCAAGACCTGCTCACAAACAGATGGACGGAAGTCCTGGCAGCCGAGGAATATGGACTCGAGCGCCACACAGCTGACCGGCCACCTCGTGGCCGGGATAAAACGGCGTATCAGCCCGAATACCAGCCCGCACCCCCACGCCAATACACTACGGCCTGGGGCAATATGCAAGACCTGCAAGATATACTGGAAAACAAGGCAGGACAGCCAAGATCGATCTACGGATCGCGGGGGCGCGCCTGACCACGTGACGATGATCGTCATGCCGGATATACCATCAACAAGTCCGACCGGGCCAAACACAGCCAAACAGACTCATTCGAATTGCATAGCCACATAGCCCGGCATAGAGGCACCGCACACCCCCTCTGCTTCACTAACAAAGTGATGGATCATGAATTCCCAGAAGGGTTTAAACCCGTAAACATTGAATCATACGATGGCACAATAGACCCCACAGTTTGGATCGAAGATTTCCTTCTCCACATTCACATGGCTCGCGGAGACGATCTACACGCCATCAAGTATCTTCCCCTTAAGCTCAAAGGACCAGCCAGGCACTGGCTAAATAGCTTGCCGGCAAATTCCATTGGCAGTTGGGAAAACCTGGAGGACGCTTTCCTCGACAACTTCCAGGGCACATACGTGCGACCACCGGATGCTGATGACTTGAGCAACATCACCCAACAACCCGGAGAGTCAGCCAGAAAATTCTGGACTCGGTTCCTAACTAAAAAGAACCAAATTATCGACTGTCCGGACACCGAAGCCCTAGCGGCCTTTAAGCATAATATCCGCGACGAGTGGCTCACCCGGCACCTCGGCCAGGAAAAACCAAAATCCATGGCGGCCCTCACGACACTCATGACATGCTTTTGCGCAGGCGAGGACAGCTGGTTGGCACGCAGCAGCACCACGCCAATCAACTCCGACACTTCAGACGTCCGAGACAATAACGGCAAGACACAGCGCAACAGACATAAGCGTCGGAACAATGGCGACCAGACTGAAGACACGAAAGTCAACGCCGGATTCAGTGGCTCAAAATCCGATCAGCGGAAAAAGGCGTTCAAAAGAAATAATCAGGGATCGTCCAGTCTGGACCGCATACTCGATCGGTCGTGCCAAATTCACGACACCCCAGATAAGCCAGCAAAACACACTAACAGAGACTGCTGGGTATTCAAACAGGCCGGTAAGATAAACGCCGAGAGCAAGGACAAGGGGCTGCACAGCGACGATGAGGAAGAGCCCCGGCATCCAAACATGGGGGGACAAAAGAAATTCCTTCCCCAGATGAAAACAGTCAACATGATCTACGCCACTCACATTCCCAAACGGGAACGAAAGCGAGCACTGAGGGACGTCTATGCGATGGAGCCAGTCGCCCCAAAATTCAACCCATGGTCGGCCTGTCCGATCACCTTTGATCGTAGGGATCACCCTACCAGCATCCGTCACGGCGGTTCGGCCGCATTGGTTCTAGACCCAATCATTGACGGATTTCACCTCACACGAGTCCTTATGGATGGCGGCAGTAGCCTGAACCTGCTTTATCAGGACACAGTGCGCAACATGGGCATTGACCCTTCAAGAATCATGCCCACCAAAACTACCTTTAAAGGTGTAATTCCAGGGGTAGAGGCCCGTTGCACAGGCTCCATAACACTGGAAGTGCTCTTCGGATCTCCGGATAACTTCCGAAGCGAGGAGTTAATCTTCGACATCGTCCCTTTCCATAGCGGCTATCATGCACTACTCGGACGAACCGCATTCGCTCGATTTAATGTGGTACCACACATGCATACCTTAAGCTCAAGATGCAAGGACCTCACGGGGTCATAACAGTCAACGGAAACATGGACCGCTCTCTCTGTACAGAGGAGCATATTGCAGCCCTCGCGGGGTCATAACAGTCAACAGAAACATGGACCGCTCTCTCTGTACAGAGGAGCATACTGCAGCCCTCGCGGCAGAAGTACAATGCAGCCTTCTCCAGCAAACCACCAATCCAGTGACAATAACCCCGAACGCCATCAAGCGAGTCCAGACTACCCCACAACAGGATCGCCAGGCACGCCAAGAGCGTGACTAGCAGTCCGGCCTCCGCTCTAGCCCCATTAAGGCAGCACTCGTGCCGCGCATACAAAATTACGCACTCAAAATATCATGGGCATAGGCGGAGGCGCAATAGTGCGGTTCAGCCGCGACATACTTTAATAACCCTCTCTATCTTTCAGGACCCTGCTTCGGGGCAGCCTCTTCAGGAGAGCCGGATTATCGGACCTTCACAGGAGAGAAACCCAAGGAGGCAAAAGGCTTTACACACGAAAGGAATACCCAGGTGGAATCTATTCATGATCGTTATACCTGTTTTATATACCTACATGTGGCCCGCCCTTGGATAGGACATGTCAAATAGTCCTATTTACCTCTTCTTAACGCATTCATTGTAAACATACGCTTAGACGTATTATACATCAATGGGAGATTATATACAACGTCAACTTATTATTCCTATCTGCACATTTTTTCTATAAATGTTTATTTACTATTGCATCCGTACACTTTGGTACGTTTAGTTTGCCAGGGGCTTCTTATGGCGCCCCTTAATACGGCAAGACAAGTCCGAACACTTTCGATAGTGCGGCACCCTGAACTTATAGCACTATATGCATCAGCTCCGAATCATGTCTTGGGTCAATAGTTGGGTTAGCCCGACTCCCTTGTTTTGGTACCTTATGTTCCGTTATATCGGCTAAGGTAGCGCAGGGAGAACTACTGCGATTGTGTCCCGGTTCTTCCAGATGAACACCTCAGTAGAGAAAGCCAAAAATTGACCGGCATGATGCGGCGAGAGCTGGTCGCTGTTCGAGAGGTTTTAAAATCCTTAAAGATTTTTTCCGCCTTAGGCGAGGAATCGGCCTCGTCCGATTTAGGCGTATGTAGCGCCCCAATTCGGCTTTCCGAATTCTAGGGGCTTCGCCAAAATTTAAAATTATAGACCTCTATGGCTAAGTGAAAGTTATAAAGCCGCATAGTCTGATTGCCTTGTTCGCTGTGCCAAACACCTCCTTTAGGGACCAAAAATTTGGATAAAGAGTGTCTGGGTTTTCCACGAACACCCCAGTACTAGTTACGTGGGGGCGGAAGCCGACGACTGGCCTACTTTCAGAATTTTATAAACAGCCGCACAGAGGGTAATATTTTAAATCAACAAAATGCTATATAGTGCAAATAACTTCGTCTTTATATTACAAATACGACAGGAGTACATTCACTCGAAGATCGTGTCCTTGGTACATTCATCGGCCACGAGGCGAGCACCTTTCATAATGCCATCATAATATTTTTCGGGACAATGATGCGCCTTGCCCTCCGGTGGTCCATCCTTCACTAGCTTCTCAGCATCCAGCTTGCCCAATTGCACCTTCGCACGGGCAAAAGCCCGACGGGCACCCTCAATGCAAATGGATCGCTTGATCACTTCCAGCCGCGGACAGGCATTCACCATCCGCTTTATCAGGCCAAAGTAGCTGGCGGGCAAGGTCTCACCAGGCCACATCCGGACTATGAAACCTTTCATAGCCACTTCGGCCGCCCTGTGGAGTTCAACCAGTTGCTTCAATTGGTCACTCAGAGGCATCGGATGTTCGGCTCCAGCATACTGGGACCAGAACAACTTCTCTGTTGAGCTCCCCTCTTTGGCACGGTAGAACTCCACGACGTCTGATATGCTGCGTGGCAGACCTGCGAATGCCCTTGGAGAGCTCCGAATTCGGGTAAGTAAAAGAAACGTCTCCTCCACATGCTTGCTTTGCATAAAGAATGTCTTACCCGCCGCTATCTTCTTGGCCGCCTGGATTTCCTGCTGGGCCTTTTTGGCTTTGGCCTTGGCGTCTTTCATGCTCAAAAGGGCCTTCGCAAGCTCAGACTCCTTCGCCTTGAAGTCACGCTCCAAGGACTCGAACTTCTTGCCGAGCTCTTGGAGCTCTTGCTGTACCTCGCCTACCCTAGCATTTTGCTTCTCATGCTCAATGCGCTCCGCGACCGCCTTGTTTTCGGCCTCCGATAGCGCTTTCTTCAGGGACACCACTTCGGTCGTGGCCCATATTGCAAAATCATGACGTTTTTTTAGCATCATCAATTTTTATTCTTTGTGATATATGAACAGGGTATCACTCACCTTTGTTCTCTTCAAGATGCCTCTTCATAAGGCTGAGCTCTCTTTGGGTCTGCTCCAGCTCCCGCTTGAGACTGGATAACTTCCGCCGTGCGGGCAGCAGTGGCAACCAGCACTGCCTGCTTATTCACATGCACACCCACTATTAAACTCCTGTGGATTATAATCGACCCTCCGTTTGGCTTTTCGTTCCGAACACCAAACAGAGTATCAGGGGTTACTGCCTACCGGGTGATAATTTCACACATTTTTGATTACTTACCTCAAAGCCTGTTAGGAGGCTGGTGCAGGCTTCGGTTAGTCCGCTCTTGGCAGACAGAACCTTCTGAATCACCGCACTCATAAGAGTATGGTGCTCTTCATCCATGGAAGCGCCGCGAAGCGCTTCCAGCAGACTATCCGACGCCTCTGGCGTAACGGAAGTCACCGGAACGGACGGCCCACCCGCCTTAGCAAGGGGTTGTCTGCCCAAATCCGGAGCCTTTGGAGGTTCCGGTACAATGTCCGGCTGGGAGTCTAACTTGCTGCGGCTCCCGTCGGCACAATCTGCGGGGATCTTGCGCCCCGTGTGCCTGGTGTCTGGGATTTCGCCTTGGGGCGTCTCCAGAGTCGCCTCCCCTTGCTCAGGGAGCCTTTGGGATAACACCTCTGTGTCATCCACAGGTCGAGGGGAAGTGGCCATTGGAAGCGAATTCATCGCCGAATCGCTCAAAGACCCATCTGAAGAGGATACCTCGGGATGGGTGATGTCTACTACACAACCTTATTCTTGTAGACGTTGTTGGGCCTGCAAGTGCACAGGTTTGTAGGACAGTAGCAAATTTCCATCAAGTGGATGACCTAAGGTTTATCAATCCGTAGGAGGCGTAGGATGAAGATGGTCTCTCTCAAGCAACCCTGCAACCAAATAACAAAAAGTCTCTTGTGTCCCCAACACGCCCAATACAATGGTAAATTGTATAGGTGCTCTAGTTCGGCGAAGAGATGAAGATACAAGTGCAAAATAGATAGTAGATATAGGTTTTTGTAATCTGAAATAATAAAAACAGCAAGGTAACAAGTGGTAAAAGTGAGCGTAAACGGTATTGCAATGGTAGGAAACAAGGCCTGGGGTTCATACTTTCACTAGTGCAAGTTCTCTCAACAATAATAACATAGATAGATCATATAACAAGCCCTCAACATGCAACAAAGAGTCACTCCAAAGCCACTAATAGCGGAGAACAAACGTAGAGATTATGGTAGGGTACGAAACCACCTCAAAGTTATTCTTTCGGATCGATCTATAAAAGAGTTCGTACTAGAATAACACCTTAAGACACAAATCAACCAAAACCCTAATGTCACCTAGATACTCCATTGTCACCTCAAGTATCCGTGGGCATGATTATACGATATGCATCACACAATCTCAGATTCATCCAACCAACATAAAAGTACTTCAAAGAGTGCCCCAAAGTTTCTACCGGAGAGTCAAGAACGTGTGCCAACCCCTATGCATAGGTTCATGGGTGGAACCCGCAAGTTGGTCACCAAAACATACATCAAGAGGCACATGATATCCCATTGTCACCACAGATAAGCATGGCAAGACATACATCAAGTGTTCTCATAAAAGACTCAATCCGATAAGATAACTTCAAAGGGGAAACTCAATTCATCACAAGAGAGTAGAGGGGGAGAAACATCATAAGATCCAACTACAATAGCAAAGCTCGGGATACATCAAGATCGTGCCATAGAGGGAACACGAGAGAGAACACGAGAGAGAGAGAGAGAGATCAAACACATAGCTACTGGTACATACCCTCAGCCCCGAGGGTGAACTACTCCCTCCTCGTCATGGATAGCGCCGGGATGATGAAGATGGCCACCGGTGATGGGTTCCCCCTCTGGCAGGGTGCCGGAACGGGCTCCCGAGATGTTTTTGGTGGCTATAGAGGCTTACGGCGGCGGAACTCCTGATCTATCTTCTTCTCTAGAAGTTTTACGATACGTAGGTATATATGGGTGCAGGGGGTACGTCGGTGGAGCTACGAGGGCCCCACGAGGCAGGGGGTGCGCCCTAGGGGGGTGGGTGCACCCCCCACCCTCGTGAGCACCTCTCCTGACGTGCACTCCAAGTCCATCGAGTGGCTTTCCTTCCAAAAATAACTTCTCTAGTTGATTTCATTCCGTTTTGACTCCGTCTGATATTCCTTTTCCTCGAAACACTGAAATAGGCATAAAACAGCAAATCTGGGCTGGCCCTCCGGTTAATAGGTTAGTCCCAAAAATAATATAAAAGTGGATAATAAAGCCCAATATTGCCTAAAATAGTAGATAATATAGCATGGAGCAATCAAAAATTATAGATACGTTGGAGACATATCAATGGGTGAGGGAGTCCTGGATTAGGGGGTATCCGGACAGCCGGACTATATACTTTGGCCGAACTGTTGGACCATGAAGATACAAGACTCAAGACTCCGTCCCGTGTCCGGATGGGACTCTCCTTTGCGTGGAAGACAAGCTTGGCGATCCGGATATTATATTTCTTTCTTTGTAACTGACTCCATGTAAACCCTAGCCCGCTCCGGTATCTATATAAACCGGAGGGTTTAGTCCTTAGAGATAGAACCATAATCATCATAGGCTAGCTTCTAGGGTTTAGCCTCTACGATCTCGTGGTAGATCAACTCTTGTAACACTCGTATCATCAATATCAATCAAGCAGGAAGTAGGGTTTTACCTCCATTGAGAGGCCCCGAACCTGGGTAAAACATCGTGTCCTTTGCCTCCTGTTACCATCAGCCTTAGAGGCACAGATCGGGACCCCCTACCCGAGATCCGCCGATTTTGACACCAACATTGGTGCTTTAATTGAGAGTTCCTCTATGTCGTCGCTGCAAGGCTTGATGGCTCCTTCAATCGTCAACAACAACATGGTCCAGGGTGAGACTTTTCTCCCCGGACAGATCTTCATGTTCGGTGGCTTCGCACTGCGGGCCAACCCGCTTGGCCATCTGGAGTAGATCGACAGCTACGTCCCTGGCCATCAGGTCAGGTTCGGAAACCTAAACTACATGACCGATAACTGCGGAGACTTGATCTTCAACGGATCCGGGTCTATTATGCCAGGAGCGCCGGACAGTCACGATGAGCACGGCTTAGACCTGTTGTCGGACAATGCTCGGGGTATCGCCCCTGCAGGAGCCCCGGACCTAAATCCGGGGCAGATTGCGTCACCCGAGGACGGGTGGATGGACTCCGCCTCAGAGGCCGCACACCCATCGGCGGGAGATCCGAACACAGACTTCACCCCCAAGGAAGCCTGTGACACCGGACCCCCGGACTCGTGTCTGACTGTAGGTCCTAGTCCGTGCACCTCCGAGCCCGCCGAATCTGGTTGGGCTCCGGTAATGGAGTTCACTTCTGCGGGTATCTTCCAACACTCGCCCTTTGGCGACATGCTGAACTCGTTAAAATCTCTCTATTTGTCAGGAGACTCTTTGCCGAACTATGTCCAACTCGAGTGGGAAGCAAACGACAAAGGAATTTGTTGCCCACCCACCACCCACTTCATTGCCACGGTCGATGATTTAACCGACATGCTTGACTTCGACTCTGGATACATCGACGGTATGGACGATGATGCAGGAGAGGAACAGGAACCACCTCCTCATATGATATATATTTGGTGGACACTCCGAAAGAAACCAATGGCGATGAAGCAATAGAGGATAACCCCTCAAGGAAGAAAGCAAAGTATGAACTTCATCAGCGCCGCCCCAAGCCCCGCCACAACACTGCCGGCACGACAGTCAAAAACAATCCAGATGGTGCCAAAGATGAATACAATCCCGATCAGCCTGCCTTCGAGCAGGCCGGACTGGCGACAGACGGATATTTGGAGAGGGACAACTACATGCCCCCCTCCGAAGACAAGGTGAGCCTCGGCGATGATGAACTCGGCGTGCCTGAGGATCCCGCGGAACAAGTTTGCTTTAAGCGACGGCTTATGGGCACTGCAAGCACTACTAGGGAAAAGCCTAGCAGCAGCATAGGTTTTGGGCCTATTAGTAGCGCGGGGGCCGGCGCTACTAATAAGGCGCTACAGCTAACTTATAGCAGTAGCGCAGGTGCCACCCGCGCTACTACTACGTCCTTTAGTAGTAGCGTGGGTAAAAACCCGCGCTACTACTACCAGCGCGGGTTTTTTTGAATTTTTTTGAAAAAATATTTTGATTTTTTTCCCTAATTTTCAAATTTCTGAATTATTTTAACCTCAAATCTCTAATCACCCTTCATCGCTGCTCAATTTAACTTCCCGGACGGTCACCCATCCTCTCACTACTCCAGCCTGAGCACGCTTAACTTCCGGGTTCTATTCTCCCTCGTTTCCAAGTCTGCACTTGTTGTTTTCCTCACAATAGTAAGATGTCAATCCTATTAACCTCAGGAATTTAGCTTGAGCATGAAGTCACACATTTCACTATTTGAGTTTGAAACTATTGTTCTAAAAAATTAGTAACACTAATATTTCTTGAATAATTAGTTTGACCACAGTTTGACCACAGTTTGGCCATAGTTTGACCATAGTTTGACCAGATTTGACCAAAATTCAAAAAAACAAAAATAATTATTTAGTAACACTAATATTCTAGAATAATTAGTTTGACCATTGTTTGACCACAGTTTGACCACACAGTTTGAAATTTTTTCAATTTTTTCTACTCTAGATCTTAAAAGCCCCGTAACTTTTTTTCTGTTTGGTTTTTGAGGATTTTGAAAATGTTTAACAGGGTTCCCCGGGTTAAATTCGGATGTAACTTTTCGAGTAGATGATTTTTCATATAAAAAACTTTTTCATCCGAGTTAGTATGCAAAAGTTATGCCCATTTTTACAAATTCTCGAGAGATTTTGCAAATAAAGTCGAAATTCATATTTGCAAATTTTCCCAACAACTAGACCACATATCACATGGGAAACTTATTTTCTTTTATTTTTTTGACATTTTCATCATTTTCTTTTATTTTTTTTAAAACTGAAAAGGCGATCCCAGGGGGGGGGGGGTAGAGTTTGAAAATGGGACCTTTAGTAGCAGCGCGGTTTTTTACCCCCTCGCTACTACTATGCCACCACTTAGTAGTAGCGAGGGCTAAAAACCAACGCTACTGCTAGCAAACTTAGTAGTAGTGAGGTTTTAAAAACCCGCGCTACTACTATGGCATGTCCCGGGGGGCACGGTAGAGACCGCTTAGTAGTAGCGAGGGTTAAAAACCCTCGCTACTGCTACTTACCAGTAAAACCTGCGCTACTGGTAAGTAGCAGTAGCGAGGGTTTTTAACCCTCGCTACTAGTAACTTTCTGTGTATAGGCTTTTCCCTAGTAGTGGAGGAGCCTGCAAAAGAAGCAACAACAGCTCAAAGCTGACCAAGATTTGCTCACCGACAGATGGACCAAGGTCTTGGCCACCGAGGAATATGGACTCGACCGCCCCGACAAAGAGCACACACGACACAATCCGCTACCTCAACCAAAGAGGGAGAACCTAAGGCACATACCCCGACGGACAATACGCAGGAAACACGAGGCAGCATCCTCAAGCCTCTGCACAATCGTCATAAACGTCAAGTTAGGGAAGTTGGTGCCGAATTCAGTGGCCCCCAGTCTGGTCAGCAGAAAAAGAACAGCTCAAGCCCATCCGGCCCAAGCAGAATACTCGACCAGCAATGTGAAATTCATGGTACCCCCAGAAGGGCGGCCAAGCATACCAATAAAGAATGTCGAATCCTCAAAACAAAACGGCCGGTCACGCGCCAGAAACAATGAAGGGAGGTTCCAAACAACGAAAGACCAATCAAACATGGTGAGGTCAAAGGAAGATCCCCCCACAGCAAAAAAATGGCCATCGTCTCTGACCACATCGACCGTCCGGACAACATCAGCCATAGCAATTTTATTGCACTCACTATCAACCCAATAGTTTGGGGGCTCCATCTCACACGAACCCCCACGGGGATAAAACTATCAATAACATCTCCTCAAAGATGCCAGGTGCAAAGGCCAAGTTTTAACTGGCCCACCATACTAATGGTTGTCTTCGGATCACCAAACAAATACCACGCCAAAGAATAAGTCTTCAGCATTGTCCCCTCATACAGTAATTACCACATACTACCGGGACGAACCACGTTGGCTAGATTCAACGGGGTACAACATTAGGCCAGTCCCGCGTGACATAGTCACAATTATAGGCAAGGCCGAACTCCACCCTCAGAGTGGAATAGCGAGTCGTGCATGTTTATCAAATTTTGATTCGGCATCCAACTACCCGGACACCAACTGAGGAGTCTGAGCTACTTTACGGCATGATAGCCTGGTTCAGCCAGGCTCTGATCAGGCACCCGCGACTCAACCACAGCACATGCAGCTGCCTTTAAGCATTTGTCTTTACAGACTAACTTTGGCGCAGAACATGACTGACAACGTGGAATCAGCTCGGACGCACAAGGTAGGAGCACATAAAGTAACCCCCCCCCCAAAGGAGGCAGTCCGGATACATTTCAGATCCACACACAGCCTCCTCCAGTTCAGCCACGACAGGTTCCGCCAAAAACACCTCTTTTTATAATCATAAACCGTACTCATATGCATAGATATGTCACTCTACTACAATGCATAGACTTAAGTAACACTTACCGGCCGTCGTTCCTCATTGATGCCTTTCTGTCATAGCGGCACCCACGCCTCGTGTTATGCCCCACTATGCTAGGGGCTTCATAGTATTCATGATATGGCAACAAAGTCCGACCACCTTTTTGGTCGCTCGGCACCCCAAACTTATAGCACTATATGCATCAGCTCCGAATCATGTCTTGGGTCATTAGTTGGGTTTGCCCAGCTCCCATGTTTTGGTACCTTACGTTCCGCTCCATCGGCTAATGTAGCGCTGGGAGAACTACTGCGATTGTGTCCCGGCTCTTCCGGACGAGCACCTTAGTAGAGAAAGACAAAAATCGACTGTCATGATATAGCGAGAGCTGGTCAGCTGTTCGAGAGGTTGTAAAATCTTTAAAGATTTATTCTGCATAATGCCATTATAAATGCAAAGTGCGATGGATCGGTCTTCCGATTAGGCGCCGATAGAGCCCCTAGTACGGTCTTCCGAACACCAGGTGCTGCGCCCACCATACTCGAATTCGTATGGCTAAGTGAGAGTGATAAAGCCCTATAGTATGATTGCCTGGTTTGTGGTGAGGAACACCTCCTTAAAAGGACCCAACAATGGGATAAAGAGTGTTCAGGTATGTCCCGAACACCCCCATACTTTTTACGTGGGGGCAGAAGCCGATGACTGGCCAACTCTCAGGATTTATATACACTAAACAGCCGCACAGGAGGAACAAAAGTTCACATAAACAGGCAATAAATAATAAAAGTGCCATTATCCCGCATTACAAAGAATGGCACGACTGCCTTCAGGGAAATATAGTGTCTTTGGTACACTGATCCGCCGCAAGGAGGGCTCCTTTCAGGACACCCTCATAGTACAACTCGGGCTTGCGATGCTCCTTACCCTCCAGTGGTCCCTCAATCATCAGCTTCTCAGCATCAAGCTTCCCCTAGTGCACCTTCGCACGGGCAAACACCATGCGTGCACCCTCTATGCAGACCGATCGCTTAATGACATCGAGCCGAGGGCAAGCACCAACAATCCGCTTCACGAGTCTGAAGTAAGTACTTGGAATTGGCTCCGCGGGCCACAGCCGGGCAACCAAGTCCTTCATGGCCTGTTCGGCCGCCTGGTGCAGTTCGACCAGCTACTTCAGTTGATCGATAAAGGGCACCGGATAATTCGGCACCAAATACTGCGACCAGAAATGCTTCTCTGCAGACTTATTCTCCTCAGTCCAATAGAATTGGGCAGCATCTGATATGCTGCGTGGCAGATCCGCAAACGCCCTGGAGAAACAAGAATTCAGCTTGTCGCTTAGAGTTCCTCCCATTACTATGCAAAAATGGCCTTGAGTACAAAAGGCCTTACCAGCCGCAAACTTCCGGGCCTCCTGAATGTCCTTCAGAGCACCTCGGGCTTCTTCTCGAGCATCCTCTGCAGCTTGGAGAGCAAGGGCGAGTTCGGATTCTTTCCCTACTAGACTCTGCTCCAAGGCCTCGCTTTTCTTCACGGCCTCCTGGAGCTCTCGCTCAGCTTTAATGACCCTGGCCTCGTGCTTCTCACGAAGAGCCTGTTCGGCGGCGGCCTTATTGTCGGCTTCAGCCCCAGCCTTCTTCAGTGCCTCAATTTCGGCACTCACCCCTAGAGCATACAATACAAATATTTTCGTCGGGCACAACTTCTAATCCATGCCCAACTTAGCACAAGGTTTCGACATACCTTGCTTGTCCTCCAACTGCTTCTTCACACGGCCAAGTTCCTCTTCGGCCCGTTCCAGACGTTGCTTTAGTCCGGACACCTCCGCACTATGAGCGGCGGTCTTCTCTGTGGACGCCTATTTTCAAACAAAGGGATACACGTCATTAACTGAGTCTCCCGCAAAGCGGATGATTTGATCCCCTATCTGGCTTTCTCTCTCTTTCGCCGGACAGTGCATCAGGGGCTACTACTCATACTGTGACAATCTCCAAAAGGTTTCTAAAAACATACCTCAAAGCCCTTTATAATTAAGGCTAAGGCAGTACTCATTCAGTCCGCTCTCGGTAGACTGAATCTTTTCAATCACCGCACCCAGGAGGGTGTGATGCTCATCGACGATGGACGCATGCTTTAGCGTCGTCGATAGGCTGCCCGGCAACTCTACTTGAACAGAGGTTGCTGGCGAAGTGGGCGGGCCTCCCCTCGTCAAATGTAGCTGCTCGCCCGACCCTGGAGCCCCAAAGGTCTCCAGGACCGTGTCCGGCCGCGGGCCGAATCCAAGATTGCCCCCGCCGTCGACAAACATGGGAGTCGCTGCTCCCGTGTGTTCGGCCCCAGGGATATGCCCCCCTGGTCCGGGCCCCGCTGAGACGACACCACGGTGTCGCACCTAGGCTTCGGGGAAGGGGCCTCTAGAGGTGTCTCGCTCGCCAGGGCATCGGAGCTCAGCGAATCCTCCGATGAATACTGTCCGGCGTGGGACCTCGCCGGGCTATACAAAATATGGCGACAGTTAAAAATACTACATCCTAATGACCTCGGGCACGTAGGTGTGTGCGGGTTTCATATACTTACGACTTTACCAGGGGCTGGGCCCTGGGATCCCACTCCGGGCTGCTATCAGCAGCCGTGGTGGACGCCTCGGGGAGGGAACCCTTCCCCCTCTTTGGCGATTCGGCCTCCAGGGATGAGGAAGGCGCCCTTTTCTTCCCTCCCCCTGCGCTCATCTTCTTCCTCCTCCTCCTCATCTTTGGAGGAGAGATGGTCGTGGGAGTCTTCGAATTTTGTGTCCGAAGCATCGCGACGAAGGAGGCCACTCTGGGTCTTCTTGACATTCTTGGAGACCTCTTTCTTCGGCGCCTCGTAAGGCACTAGGACCAGCATCTTCGTCAGAAGAGGTCCGACCGGTTCCTCCGGCAGTGGGGCTGGACAGTGTATCCGCTCCACCTTTTTCGTCCATTCCTGGGATTATTATAGAAAGCATGATAAAAGCATCTCCCTCAGGACACGTTAGCTAAAACATGGATGGACATAGCACATCAATGACTCACCGGACTCGCCGAACGGGACAGTTGATACCCGCGGTCCTCGGCGGAGCCCGACCACGGTTTGCCGGACTTGAAGAGCACCTTCCAGATGTCCTTGTGGGAGGAGCCATAGAGTTCCCGTAGCGTCTGGTGTTCGGCCGGGTCTTCTTCCCACAAATTGCAGGCTCGACGCTGGCAAGGGAGAACCAGGCGAACTAGCATCACCTGGACTACGTTGACGAGTTTGACATCCTTGTCGACCACGCTCTGGACACGCGTTTGGAGCATCGACAGCTCATTGGATGAGGACCAGTTCAGGCCCTTCTCAGGCCAGGACGTGAGCCACAGTGGGGCTCCGGATCTGAATTCTGGAGCAGAGGCCACTTTTTACCACGTGGTTCGGTGATATAGAACCACTGCTGCTGCCACTCCTTAACGGAATCATTGAAGGCGCCAGTCGTCCATACGACCTTGGGCATCTTGCTCACCATGGTGCCGCCGCAGTCGGCGTGCTCGCCATTCACCACCTTGGGCTTCACGTTGAAGATTTTCAGCCATAAGCCAAAGTGGGGTGAAATACGGAGAAAGGGCTCACACACGACGACGAACGTTGAGATGTTAAGGAAAGAATTGGAGGGAAAGGTCATGAAAATCAATCCCGTAATAATACATGATGCCGCAAACAAATGGGTGAAGGGGAAACCCAAGCCCACGTACAAAATAAGGGAGGAACACGGCCCTCTCGTGGGGCTCTGGAGTGGGGACGATCTGTCCCGCCGGTGGAAGATGATGGCCGATTTTCTTGGCCAAGTACCCGGCCTCTCGGAGCTTCTTGATATCCCTCTCCCAGACGGTAGAGGCCATCCATTTGCCTCCTGCTCTAGATCCAGACATCTTTGGGATCTCTCTTCGATGGAGAAGAAGAGTGCTTGGGCGCTAGGGCTCGAGCAAAGGGGAATGGACTAGCAGAAGGAAAAGGCGTGGGCAAAAAAGGAAGATACCTTATCTCTTTATAGAGGTAGTAAAAAGCTTTTGCGCCTCCCCACTTGCCTGGTGGAACCCGCTCGTTCCCCACTCGCTGCAATTGACGGTGCGGTTGGGCTACCCATACCCGTATTAATGAGAATCCCGTAATAAGGGGACACGATCTCTGCTTCGGCAAGACGTGCAGAGGCAACTGCCTCACAATATGCGTTGTGGCTGGTTGTGGGAAAATGATTCGAATAATGACTCGACCGTGGTGTCATGTCACGCCGTACAAAAATTGCCAGCAGATCAGATTTATGAAGTGCTATGCTCTCTACGGTGGTATGTGAAGACCATCTTGCGGATCCAGACATGATTCAAGTGTTCGATAATTACTTTGGAGTATTCAGAGATGGAACCCGCCTTGCAATGCCGAAGACAAACTGCGCACCGTACTCATCGTCATTGAAGCCTGGTTCAGGGGCTACTGAGGGAGTCCTGGATTAGGGGGTATTCGGATAGCCGGACTATATACTTTGGCCGGACTGTTGGACCGTGAAGATACAAGACTCAAGACTTCTTCCCGTGTCCGGATGGGACTCTCCTTTGCGTGTAAGACAAGCTTGGCGTTATATTTCCTTCTTTGTAACTGACTCCATGTAAACCCTATCCCCCTCTGGTATCTATATAAATCGGAGGGGTTAGTCCTTAGAGACAGAATCATAATCATCATAGGCTAGCTTCTAGGGTTTAGCCTCTATGATCTCATGGTAGATCAGCTCTTGTAACACTCATATCATCAATATCAATCAAGCAGGAAGTAGGGTTTTACCTCCATCGAGAGGGCCCAAACCTGGGTAAAACATCGTGTCCCTTGCCTCCTGTTACCATCAGCCTTAGACGCATAGATCGGGACCCCCTACCCAAGATCCGCCGGTTTTGACACCGACAATGGGCCCTGGCCAGACTGCATATGCGTGTTCGGCGTTATAATAGACTATGAAGCAAAGTCGCACTAAAATACAACAGAACTGTGGATACTTATGATCTTACTAGGGGATTCCCCCTGGGCAGCCACTCCTCCTCGCTGTAGGCGACCGTAGTGGAGTAATCCGGAAGGGACGTCTTTCCCTTCTTGGGCATCCTAGCCTCCCTCTCCGGGGCGGTTTTTCTTTTCTTCTCCTCCCCAGTGCGGGGAGGTGGAATTTCATTGCGATCCCCCTGCCTCTGCGGGAGGAATCCGCCTCGTCGTCCTCGGACGACAAGCCTAGGACGGCCTTGCGCCGGGGACCTTTACTGGTCCCCTGGGCCGCCCTCTTAGATCCTTCGGCGTCCCCGGATGGGGCGGCCCTTTCCTTTTTCTTCTCCTCCTCCCCTTCGTGGGAGGAGTGTGCCTCGTCGTCTTCGGACGAGGCATCCGGTGCGACCTTACGCCGGAGACCCTTCCTGGTCCCCGGGCCTTCTTTTCAGCCTTCTTCTCCGGCACCTTATAGGGCGGCAGGACTAGCATCTCCGTCAGGAGAGCGGTCGCCGGACCTTCTGGCAATGGAGCCGGACAGTCGATCCGCTCCATCGTCTCTACGTACTCCTGATTAAGTACACACGATGACTTGAGATCCTCCCATGAGTATGCTGGGAAAACTACATCTGGTAATGGTTAGAAAACTCACCGGCTAGGGGGGCCGCGTGGCGTGGAGTCCGCGGTCCTCGGACGTGGGACGAGGTGTTTCGGAGCCCTTGAACAACACCTTCCATGCGTCCTTGAGTGTCGTGCCGTAGAGATCTTGGAGTGTCTGGTGTTCGGCCGGGACGAACTGCCACAGATTAAAATCCCGTCTTTGGCACGGAAGAATTCGGCGGACGAGCATGACCTGGACTATGTTGACAAGCTTGATGTTCTTGTCAATCATATTCTTGATACAGTTCTGAAGTCCGGTCAGCTCCGTAGGCTCGCCCCAGGCCATGCCCTTCTTTTCCCAGGAGGTGAGCCGCATGGGAATTACGGATCGGAATTGGGGGCCGCCGCCCAGTTGGCGTCGCGCGGCTCGGTGATGTAGAACCACCCCGATTGCCATCCTTTCACGGTCTCTGCAAAGGAGCCGTCAAGCCAAGTAACGTTGGGCATCTTGCCCACCATGGCGCCTCCACACTCCGCTTGCTGGCCGCTTACGATCTTCGGCTTCACGCAGAAGATTCGTAGCCACAAGCCAAAGTGAGGCTTGATACGGAGGAAGGCCTCGCACACGATGATGAACGCCGAGATGTTGAGAACGAAGTTTGGGGCTAGATCATGGAAGTTTAGGCCATAGTAAAACATAAGCCCGCGGACGAAGGGATGAAGTGGAAATCCCAGTCCATAGATGAAGTGGGCAAGGAACACGACCCTCTCGTGGGGTCCCGGAGTCAGAATGATCTGCCCTGCGTTCGGCAGTCGGTGCGCAATATCTGCGGCCAAGTATCTAGCCGACTGGAGCTTCGTGATGTGCTCCTCCTTCACGGTGGAGGCCACCCACTTGCCCCTTGCTCCGGACATGTTTTTTCGGAGAAGGTGTGAACTAGGGCGCTGGAGCTCAAGGGTGCGAGAATGGACAAGCAGAGGAGGAAGAAGGCGTGGGTGAAAATGGGAAAATCCTTATCCCTTTATAGAGGCGACGAGAGCGGTGCGCCTCCCACTTGCCTGTTGAAGATCGCGTATTTCCTAAGTGCCGCGATTGATGGTGCGGTTGGGTTACCCATGTCCGTATTGATGCGAATCTCGTGATAAGGGGACATGATCTCTGCTTCGACAAGACGTGCCAAGAAAACCGCCTCGCAGTATGCGCTGTGGCTGGTTGTGGGAAAACGGTTCGAATAATGACTCGACCGTAGTGTCATGTCATGTTGTCTGAAGTTGTCAGCAGATTACATTTATGGAATATCATTCTTTCTACGGTGGTATGTGAAGATCATCTTGCAAACCCGGACACGATTTAAGTGTTCGATAATTACTTTGGAGTATTCGGAGATGGAACCCGCCTTGCAATGCCGAAGACAAAACTGCGCGCCGGACTCATCATCATTGAAGTCTGGTTCAGGGGCTACTGAGGGAGTCCTGGATTAGGGGGTATCCGGACAGCCGGACTATATACTTTGGCCGAACTGTTGGACCGTGAAGATACAAGACTCAAGACTTTGTCCCGTGTCCGGATGGGACTCTCCTTTGCGTGGAAGACAAGCTTGGCGATCCGGATATTATATTTCCTTCTTTGTAACCGACTCCATGTAAACCCTAGCCCCCTCTGGTATCTATATAAACCGGAGGGTTTAGTCCTTGGAGACAGAATCATAATCATCATAGGCTAGCTTCTAGGGTTTAGCCTCTACGATCTCGTGGTAGATCAACTCTTGTAACACTCATATCATCAATATCAATCAAGCAGGAGGTAGGGTTTTACCTCCATCGAGAGGGCCCAAACCTTGGTAAAACATCATGTCCCTTGCCTCCTGTTACCATTAGCCTTAGACGCACAGATCGGGACCCCCTACCCGAGATCCGCCGGTTTTGACACCGACAATCGGCGCCGTCGTCCACCTTGCCGTTGCCGCTCCTACGACCGCCTCGTCCATGGCAACAGGATATATCCCCCGACCCGGCCGTCTGCCATCTAAAGTATTCTTCCCCGCTGTCGACAGCCATCGCACCTGCAGCACCCTCAACGTATCAGCATAGGCCTACACGGCGTCGCAAGAGAGGTGGTACTCTTCCATATGTTCTTAAGTTATTGATCTCACCCGGAAAATAGATCGTAATTTGTTTACTGTACTTTTCTTGTCTGTACCAAATCGTACTGGCTAGTTGAAAGCAAACATTGGTTGCGAAGTAGCTTTGTCCGGTTTGCACCTTTAGATCTGCCATGGCACATGCAATATACTCGTAAAGCTTATGGTTTCCCCCCTTTATATTCACTACCATCATCGTAGGTGCTTCGTGTCGTGCTAGCACTGCTCCTCAAGACCTCAACCCAAAGCTTACGTGTTGAAATACGAATCTAATATGATGCTCATATCACTGAAACAGAGAACGTTTAATTGGTCACCTAATGTTCCTATATTCATTTCGAAAAGCATGTGCGCTACCCACTGGTCCAGCTAGTTCCACTTTCCCGATTTTTCTCTTGATGCTTAGGGTTTTCCCCTTTTATCTACTCTACTATGATCTACGTATGTGCTTTCTGTCGTACTAGCATTACTCCACCCTTTAAGCTAAACAACACAACACTCAAAATTCGAAAGCTTAGTTGTTCAAATATGATTGTGATATGATACCGATATTAGTTAACCGACACATTTAATTGGTTAGCTAGAGGTCCCACTTGAGTTTCCAAATGCATGTCGCGACATATAGAGAGACAGCATAATTGCATTTCTTTGTCACTTGTTGACCGTACTTTCTTGTCCATACCAAATCTTAGTTGTTATTTCAAAGCAAACATCGGTTTCTAACTACCCTTTGCGCGGTTTGCAGCTTCAGATCTGCCATCCCACTGCCACGGTCAACACTGTACTCATCATGCTTATGGTTTCCCCATTTTATGATGACCACAATCAGCCTACGTGGTTCGTGTCGTAATAGCACTGCTCCACCCATCGAGCTAAACAAGCTTAGTTGTACAAATTCATATCTGATATTAGTAAAACTGAGAGATGTTTAATTGGTTAGCTAGATGTTCCTACTTTAGTTTTGAAATGCATGTGAGCCACATATGGAGAGATCGGAAAGAATAGTATTTCTCTGTGCGCTCTGGTTCATCATGGGTGGCCAACCGACATTGTATTTAAAGACTTGTAATATCTTCAAGTTGCTTGCTCTTCTGCTCTTCTTTAAGATGATACTCTTCTCTTGCGGTCGACTGGTCAGGTCGAGTTGTTCTCCCTTAGTATATTTTGAATCTGCCAGGTCAGGTCGACTTGTTATTCTTTACTATATGTTGAAGCTGTCATCTGCGAAGTGTCATCACTTCTAGAGCTCTCATATTTTGAGTAGTAGGCCACATTATATTAATGCACACAACAAATTACAGCATGCATGGCATCTCTTAAAAGAATTGCAGAGATAGCACAAAGGGGTTTACACGGAGGTAGTATTGGATTAGAATCACTTCTGCATTACAAAGAAAATCTCACTTGTTTTTATGTTTTCATGCATGTCAGATATTGAACATTATCAAAATGAATGTGAGAATGGGCGCACGAGAGGAATATTGCGGAACGATCCACTGGCTAACAAACTTGGCATGGTGGAGGATGGCCTATCTTATTCACCCATCAAGGTGCTTGCTCTAACTTTGCAAAGTTGTATTGGTCGCACATATTTTGCATCTAACCTCTTGCATTACTTCTACTTTGTTACACCATCTGCTTAGTTTAAGCATCATATATGAGTATATGCCATACCTATCCATTTTCTGTACCTATTCCATGTGTCGTCACACTATGTTTTCCCAGTCAAATGTTGTTCTTTCGTAATAGATGTCCAAAAGGAAGAGGGTGAGTGCAGATCCTCAAGGAGTACAAACTAGGTATTTGGAAAAGGTAGTGATACCTGTTAAATCAGATAGATCAGCAGCCACAGAAAACACAGGCCCAACTGTACCACACTTTACCCCTACTCTAGTGGCCAAACCCCTATTAGAAATGTTGGGAGCCCAGCGTCAGGTACTGTCTATGATATCAATTCAAAATTTGAACTCCTAAATTTCTGCTTGTGCCTTACCTTCTCTCTTGTATGAAAACTAATTTCAGATGAATCTCCTTGCTCAAAGGATCATACGATCTCAAAACAATACTGGGCTCTGCATTGCTCTTGTCAGTACCTCTCTCCCTTTTGCCTTGTAACACTATACTTTATTAATTGCTATTTGATTATGTATCATCAGTCTGCACCTGAGCTTCATTATCCTCTGTTTCTTCCAATATTATTTGATCTACATTTACTCTTTGCAAAATGTAGAATAATGGCAACGGTTATAAAGAATTTTCTTTGGGGAATTTATTGAATTATCCTTCCATCAACATGGAGAAGGGCTTTGTCCAGCCCGTGTGAACATTTAATGTAAGTTCATCCTTCTCAAGCCTTCAAACTTTGTTCTAGTATAGATTTGGATAGGCATCATTTCCTCCACTGCTGTTTGCTTTGCTGTTTACATCTGATTGGATGTTTGCAACAACTACCAGTTTCAAATTATAGTTGTAAAAATATGTTCCTTATGCAGAACATATCCATTTATTTGCTTATATAATTGTGAAACCTGTTACGTGTCTCCTTGTTTCTCTTTCAGAGTCGTATCTCTTATGCCAGGCAGAACTTTAGGGAAGATAGTGAGCCAAACCATCTTGAGGACAGCGAGATGACCCCAAGGTCCTGTCTTGATGAAGACAGTGAGTTGAAGCTACTCACCAGCAGGTGTGAGACAACCTCTGTGCAATCGCTGCCTCAATCAGTTTGACTTCTCCAGTCTCAACTTAAAGTGGAAAGGCTTGCTTTAGTTCAGCTCCGACTTGAAGTCAAAGATGCAATGAAGATGTCAGAGGACTGCCGTGCGCACCATCATGCCATAAATCTAGTGTTGATGCATCTATCGTTGACACAACTGAGGCCTACTCAGCTTCTTCGGCTATTTGGGGGGCCCGACCTGGCCAGGCCTAGTGCCTTCTGAAGTGCTCTCAGTTTTGTATATTCTTTTGTCGGCACGTTTATTTGCACTGGTGGCGAACTTTGATGCCCAGTGGATGTAATGTGTGTGATAGCTGTGATAGCCTAGCGTAAGTTGCTTGCTTATTTATTTCCTTGTTGTCTTGTTTATTTGTTTGCTTGTAGCCATTGCAGTTCTTTTTCCGCGGTTTGCTAGTGGCTGCAATAACCTATTTTTTTAAAACTAGGCCACAATAACCATGGGCTAATATTTACTGTAGTGACACTGGTCCTCCTACGGGCCGTAGAAACAGTGGGCCTTCTACGGGCCGTAGAAATAGTGGGCCTTCTACGGGCCGTAGAAACAATGGGCCTTCTACGGGTCGTATCATCAATGGGCCTTATACGGGCCGTATGATCGATTGGCCAAACATGGGCCAATAACAGGCCGCATTATGGCTGTAAACGGGCTAGAGTTGGAATCTTCCGTTCATGGGCCGACCATAACGGGCCATCCTTAATAGGCCATATTTGATGACGCTATGAAAACGGCCCAACGTATTAACAGACCACAAACGGGCCGACTGTAACGACGGGTTGAATTTGGCCCACAAGCAAAAAATGACAGTAACGGGCCGTAAGTAAACGAATGCTGGAAATGAGCCCAAGAATAAATGGGCTCTTAGAAGGCCGAAAGATAACATGGCCTGGAAACGACCCAACGGAATAATGGGCCGTTAATGGGTATAAAGTGAGACACTGTTCATTATGGGCCAGTTTCACCACGGGCCGTTAATGGGTGTGAAGTGATACACTGTTCCTTACGGGCCAGTTTCACCGCAGGCCGTAATGGGCCAAGATTTACAAAGGGCCTCATATGGGCCGAAAGACGTCATGGGACATACATGGGCCAGAAGTGAAAACATGCTGGAATCATATTGGATGGCCCAGATGACGCTACTGGGCCTAATTCGGATAGGGCATAACGGGCCTTGGGTTAGCGGGCTGTAAATGGGCTATATGCGAACAGGCCGTTAACAGGCTTTGTGGGCCGGCCTGCCACCTTTTGACCAAGTCAAATGGGCCGGCCTTTTCACAGGAATGGGCCTCTATTGGGCCGTGCCATGTGCCGACGTATCATAGGCGCCTTCTGTCCAATGAGTGGATGACATCTGTCCCAACGATGAGCCGACACGTGTTTCCTCTAGCCAATGATGATTTTACACGTGGAAAATCCCCATTGGTCGGGGCTGTTAACGGGTTATCGGATACAAAACCCGACCCGATAGCTTAACGACGTTCCGTTACGGTGGATGCCACGTGTCGGTTACCCTTGACGAAAGCACTTCTGTGACGGGCGATTTATCGTCATGGAAGTGGACACTTCCGTGATGATAATTTTGAAATGTCATGGAACACTTCTACGACAGCATAGGTATGACTATCTTGATTCTGTCATAAAATCGTCATGGATGTACATGCATGACAAAAACGCGACCTACTGTGACAAACACGTATCATCACAGAAGTGTATTTTTTGTAGTGATCGTCATCACCAACGATCCTCTCATCGGGAGGGGGTCAATCTCCATCAACATCTTCACCAACACCATCTCCTCTCAAACCCTAGTTCATCTCTTGTATCCAATCTTTGTATCAAAACCTCATATTGGTACCTGTGGGTTGCTAGTAGTGTTGATTACTCCTTGTAGTTAATGCTAGTTGGTTTATTTGGTGGAAGATCATATGTTCAGATCCTTTATGCATATTAATACTCCTCTGATTATGAACATGAATATGATTTGTGAGTAGTTACGTTTGTTCCTGAGGACATGGGAGAAGTCTTGCTATAAGTAGTCATGTGAATTTGGTATTCGTTCGATATTTTGATGAGATGTATGTTGTCTCTCCTCTAGTGGTGTTATGTGAACGTCGACTACATGACAATTCACCATTGTTTGGGCCTAGAGGAAGGCATTGGGAAGTAATAAGTAGATGATGGGTTGCTAGAGTGACAGAAGCTTAAACCCTAGTTTATGAGTTGCTTCGTAAGGGGCTGATTTGGATCCATATGTTTCATGCTATGGTTAGGTTTACTTTAACACTTCTTTTGTAGTTGCGGATGCTTGCAATAGGGGTTAATCATAAGTGGGATGCTTGTCCAAGAAAGGGCAGCACCCAAGCACCGGTCCACCCACATACCAAATTATCAAAGTAACGAACGCGAATCATATGAGCGTGATGAAAACTAGCTTGATGATAATTCCCATGTGTCCTCGGGAGCGTTTACCTTCATATAAGAGTTTGTCCAGGCTTGTCCTTTGCTACAAAAAGGATTGGGCCATCTTGCTGCACCTTATTTACTTTCATTACTTGTTGCCCGTTACAAATTACTTATCACAAAACTATCTGTTACCGATAATTTCAGTGCTTGCAGAAAATACCTTACTGAAAACCGCTTGTCATTTCCTTCTGCTCCTCATTGGGTTCGACACTCTTACTTATCGAAAGGACTATGATAGATCCCCTAATAATTGTGGGTCATCAGACACGAGTGTACATCTCGCACATACAAACCTACCATCATGTTAAGAGGAGATGAGAATAGGAAACATCAATAAATCATGGGTTCATAAGGGGTCTAATGTGTCAATATGTGAAACACACATGTAAGTGACAAAAAAATACTCCAAGTTAATTGTCGATACAGTTACATGCAATCTTTGTGAACTATCTGCATGCATCTTTGAAGTCCATCTTTTATATCTTTTTAAGTTGCCATGAGTTAGGCTCTCATTTCCTTCTTCTCTTTTTTGTTTCCTATTCCCCTTCTTCTGAGAGTCTCTTCCTTCTCCCCGTCTCACCTATTCTCTTTCTCTGGTGATGTGCTGCCTGGAGTGGGGATGGGAGAGGATCTCGGGTCAGCCATGTATATGGAAAATGTAGGGACATGGTTGTCTTAGCGATTACTAACCTTGAGTCGTTAGGGAGCTCATCACCCGAGAAAGCGAGGAACTTATGGTAGCCAGCCTCGTCATCCCCCTACTAACACGTGGGAGCGAATGGTCGATGGTATACTAGGCTCTTGCTCTGTCAATAATCCCTATAGGCACATGGATCATCTTGATATGTTCTTTTCCTTCCTCCATTGCCACCAAGGTGGTAGAAGGGGAGGTCGGGATTAGGATGGACTCACTGGATTGGGTGCCCCAAGGGGTGTTCAAGCTAACTACGACGATCCTCATCTTCTCATATGCACAATGATGACTTTCAGCCAGGATTTTTTTTGCCAGAAACTTCCAATCTATTCATCCTCAGTCATGGCAGTATAAAGAAGACCAGAGGTAAAAAATTACAACTAGGTCTGTGGACCACCTAGCGACAACTACAAGCACTGGAGCGAGCCGAAGACGCGTTGCTGTTATTGCTCCTCCCTCATCGAAGCGGGGCAAACCTTGTTGTAGTAGACAGTCGAGAAGTCACTGTGCTAAGGCCCATATGACCAACACACCAGAGCAACAACCATCACCGATGAAGAAAGTCGTAGATTGGAAGGATCATACCTATAGACACCCAAACGAAGACGAACAAAAACCGGATCCAAACAGATCCACCAAAGACCAGCATCGACCTAATCCCACGAGATTCGATGAGGACACACCTCCACATGCCCTCCGACAGAGCTAGACACAACATCGGGATGAGGATAGAACATAGGAGACATTATTCCTACCGAGGGACATTGTCGCCACCACAAAACCCCAACCAAGATGCTGAACCTAACAAGAACGATAATAGGGTCCCTCTCGCTGGCAGGGGCTCGAGGTCCTCCACACCTCCAAGGCCGAAAGGCCGTCGGAGATGAGGTGGACTGGCAACCCCAACGGGAGGTGGAGGAAAGCCTGGAATCGTTTCTTGTGGATGAGGAAATAGACGAGCTAGGTTGAGAGATAATTGACTTGTGCTTGCGTCTAGGATTGAAGTTATAATCAACAGTTGTCCCTAGCCTGCATTTACGATGGCCGGGGTTGATTGTTGGCGACGCAGTACCTTGGTGTTAATCACCTTTGCATCCTTCTTCAATCTCGAGGAATGGGATGCCTTCCTCCCTTGTCGAGCAATGTCAAAGTAAATGGTCGGAGGCGATGCCATAACGTCTCCGACGAGGTATGCAAATTTCAAGACCGAGTTGTAACCTAGATGTTCTTATAATCCTTCAGCACACTGTAATATACTTATCAACTTTTGGTGAAATAATGCCAGTTCTAGGACCATGGGATCCCATCCAGTTGTTAGAAAAACAAGGACAAGAGGCATAAGAGCATCCATAGCCGGACGCTCCAAACCCGTCTCAAACGCCCGGGCAGACGCCCGAGTAAGTGACCGGTCAAAAAAAAAACGACCCAGATGGGCGTCTCAAATGGGCATCAAACGCCCGGGCTGACCGACACCCCTCATATCCAACCCAAATCTGGGGCGGATATGTGGAGGTCCAAGCGCGTCCGCCATGTTGGACTGACAATGGGGTCCCACACGATAATACTCCAAAACCCAGCGGTCCGAAGCTTGTCTCCTCCCATGGACCGATGGCACTGCGTGGCGCTGCTCCGGCATGCTGCGTAGTGCCCTAGTCCGGCCATTTAAGCCAACCGCGAACACCGAAACCCTACCCCGTCCACATTTCCCCCCTTTCGCTGCCGCCGTCACTTTCCAATCGTCATCCACCACCACTAGTAGCCACGACCCCACACCGCTAGGTAGGGAGCTACCCATATCTAACGCCGGAGCGCCGACTGCAGCTCCTTGAGTAGATCTGGGCAAGTCACAAACCCCGATCGCTGCAGGGAATCGGAGGAGGACTTGGAGGTGGAGGAGGAGGAGGAAGAGGAGAAGGAGGAAGAGGAGGAGAATGTGAGGGACGCCGGGGACGCGGATCTGCAGGCGGAGCAGCAGGCGATCCTCGGTTCCCTCTGGTCGGAATCGGAGGCGGTGGCCAAACGCCGTCGTCGGCAGGAGGCGGAGCACGCCTCTGAAGTCGACAAGATGCTAAGGAGCCGGAGCCCTCCTTCGTGCCCAACTACCCGGTGCCCGGCACCGACGTCGTGGACATTTCCGATGATGAAGCGTAGTTAGCTAGCGTGTTCGTAGTACGTATGATTTCTTTTGCATGATTTGTATGGATTTAGGGATGAAATATGATAGACTCGGATGCATAACACCAAGTATGAGGCGTGATCGGTCACTAGACGCGTCCGCCGGCGTTTGAGGGGTCGGATTTGCAAATCCGGGTGTAGCTGACATAGTCGGAGCTGATCTTGTTACAATGTTTTATCTTCTTACTTCTCCTCTGGAAGCTGTATATTACTCCCTCCGTTCCCAAATATTTGTCTTTCTAGAGATTTCAACAAGTGACTACATACGGAGTAAAATGAGTGAATCTACACTTTAAAATATGTCTACATACATCCGTATGTTGTGTTCATTTGAAATGCCTGGAAAGACAAATATTTGGGAACGGAGGGAGTACAAAACAATCCTCATAAAACAAGCGAAATGTTACTCTGAAAAAACCCAAAGCCCTTGATAACCTCGTCGTCCTCAAGCCGGCCGAAAATCTGCCTGAATCCGCGCCGCTCCCTCCGGCCCACCACCGCGCTCCAGGTCGTCGCGGCTCCAATGGTGACCAGGTGGAGCCAGAAGAACCCCGGCCTCAAGATCCTGTGGATCTGGACACTGGGCACCGCCGCGAGTAAGCCATCCCATCCCCTCCCCTCCTCCCCGTATCCCTAGTCGTGCAATCCACCGCCGCCGCCCGTGCTGATTTCGCTGATTTCGCGCGCAGTCATGATCACCAACGTCGTCCGGACGCGCGTCAACGATATGCAGATGATCCTCCGGGAGGAAGACGAAGCCGCCGGCTCGGGGGGCGGCGGTGGCGGCACCGGTGGCGGGGCCTCCGGCGAGCGCGTCATGAGAGACGACGAGTTGAATTGAGCAGGTACGGGAGCCCACCTGTGCCCACTGACTGAACCGTGTTATGCGCAGTTTTACATTAGCTAAGATTAGCGATTTAAGAATCATATCATGTAAAATCCTGTTATTTTTCTTCTCTCGAAAGTGCATTTCAACAAGGAGGTTAAAAGTAGATTCAGTGTCGAAATAGGTCTCAATCCGGAACTGAATACTCCCAGTGTGTTTCTATTCATCGTCCTTATCGTGCTTGTACTAGCTAGTTTATAAACACACCATTGTGCTATAATTTAGAGGTATATCCCCTGGCTCCTGTATACAATTTACAAACCAGCTCTATTTCAAGTTCCTGATACTTCCGGTCGATGTAATCCAGAGCACATTCTTCTCTTTGGCCACTTAAGTATAAACATGGCCGTCCACGGTCCACGGAAGTGCCTGTATGCATTTCCTTCACGGTAGCAATCATGAATCTTAGGCTGCAATGTTAGCTAGATTTTGAGCCTTCCAAGTTCCAGCTCCGTAAAGTGTAAGGATCTGTTTCTGGTTTTCTAAAAGTATGACATGTCAGCCCAAGTTGATGGCATCTTAAGTCCATCACACAGGATTAGTGCTAATGGATGGTTACATTATTCTTTCATCCATGTATGGCTGAATCTTAATTGATATTTTCATGGCACACCAACCTATGCTCGAGTCATGTGACTTATGACATAAGACTAAGAGTTGCCATTTGCCATAGGGCTGGCTATCTAGCCTAGACCTATCTAGTCAGATGGTTTCAAGCTGGCATTGATCGCGATTATCAAAGCATACACTATTCCTGCAGCAAGTTGTATTAATGTGGTTGAAGCAATTTCACAGGCGTGCCATTAGCCATACGGCACGGATAGTTGGAGTTGGTTCAGTTATCAGTGGAGAACTGGAGATTGAACCAGAGGGCAATGTAACCATTATGTCTCATAAGTCCTGGCTGCACTGTGAACTTGGCCTTCCAAAGCATACACTCCACTGGACACCTGAAACAGAAAAGTGGCCCCTCCACTTGTCATGATTGGAAGCCTAAACGGCCCACGTAATTTGTAGTTGTGATGTAGGAAATCAACAGAGGGTTTGTAGGGCGTATGTCAGTAATGTTTGTTTTTGTTAAGAGTGGGTGAAGAGAAAGACGTGAGCAGCAGAAGAGAATTTCTCCTATGCTATGATGGAAGTTCTGTCACGTTTGGCTCACAACTAGCAGTCTCATACTCTTATCATGCGAATAAGTAGCAATGCAAATATTCATTTAATATAATGCTTCTTACAAACGTAAGGATTACATGACACTACAAAACGAAGTGGTACACAAGTGTGTGATAGTGCACTCATTTTATATATACCAACTGTCTAGATTAAATGGAATTTGATCCGGGCGTCTGACTTTATGCGAGATGCACTTAGACTGAAGTACTTAGCAGTACATTCAACTATACATACCCTTTGTATTTACAAGGATTGCGGAGTTACAAACATAAACAGGAATAACAGCGGTTAATGGACTCTTTAGCTCCCATCAATCTTTTAAATCTTTTGTAGCTTTCTTCCTACAGTGAGCAGATGTCCATACTCCATATGCTCACCAGAACTTTCCTAGCGAACCTACTGTTTCATACAGCCTTAGTTTATGTAGATGGTGAATTCTAAACCATATCCAAATTGCTTTGAACTTCTTGCATGCTCCCATTATTCATTGGCTTATGCCATCTGGTCCTCGCTGCTCTTAGGAAGCAGTGCTCAAGCATCTCGGTTCGAATCCGAGTGGCGGCATTCTTGAGAAAGAATACAATAGATTAGAAATCAATTCGAAATTTACAATTTTGTTCACTTTGATCATTACACAATGAGTAGAGTTCACCAAGTCATGCCTCACGAGATGCTAACCAATTTTTTATGCTTATCACTTGATCAAATGGCACATCTGCTGGACAATGGACAAGGCAATTCTGGGCAACAGTTACTGCAAACTGATTACTACGTAGCATCATAGCTGTTATAGTGACCTGCATTCTTTCTCAATCGTTCCTTGTACAAAAAGTACATTAGTACAACCAGCTATGCTAGAGTTTTTTTTTTGAGGGAAATATGTTAGAGTTGGGCATGGTAAACGAGGAGAGGCTGGCAGCTGCGCAAGGAAAGTAGAGCAATGACATAGCTAATGGTGCATCTTCCCGCACAAGGAATATAGTAACATATAATTTTTTTTAAATAAAAATACCCAGCAGAGGGATAGAGCCACAGTTCCTCTGACCAACGTAACCAAAGTCCAGTACCCAGCACAGGGATAGAGCTAAAATATTTGTTTCACTACTCTTTTATGTATGCTTGAGTGACTCTACATGGCAAAGTTTGCGGAAGTCCTAACCGAAGTCCTTATCTTGCAGCGAGTGAAGAAGAGTTTGCTTGAGCTGGAGCGACTCTACATGGCAAAGTTTGCGGAGGCCCGCGTTTCGCCAGCCAAGACTAAACGGTTCATCGTTTGATGTCTCCAGAAACTTTTTCCTAGGGCATTTTATTGGTAAAGCAGTGAGGTATGTACCTGCGTGGGGCATGAAACTGTGGAACTGCTTTGTTCAAAATACTGCTGCCTCATGTACCTGTCTGTGCCTCATGTACTTGTCTGTTGCTTAGAAATGAACCTGTAACTTTACACGGTGAAGTTTTTTTATGGTAAGAAAGAGTGCCAAATGTTTCTGGACCCTTTTCCAGTGGAACTGGGCATTGTTAGTTCGCGTGGTCACCACTTGGCATTGCCAGTCTGTTTCCGTGTGTGGTGCGGCTGGTGATGGACAGAGCGTGGCTGTGCTGGGCTGCCATGGTTTTACTTTTTTTTTTGAATTGAGGAGCTCTAAAACTAGACAGCACTCAAAATAAATCCGCATCAGTTTTAAAAAATGCAACAAAATTTCATGAGCAGATTGATACAGCTTCACTCACAGATTTTGGACGCCACCAACTGTGCCATTCACCACTTATACCACTGATGCAGCTTCAAGTGAAAATGAAAGTAAAATTTAATTTCACTTTTTTTCTAGCCTTTCCACCCACCTTAACACTTGCTGAAGTACAAAACATGCCTAACATAGATTTTTTTTGCATCTTAAGAGTACAGCCTGAAAGCAATGGAAGCGTCATCCTGGGAAGTACTCCCTCCGTTCCAAAATAGATGACTCAATTTTATACTAACTTTAGTAAAATTAGTACAAAGTTGAGTCGTCTATTTTGGAACGGAGGGAGTAGAAGAGAAATGATAACCCAAAGCACAAGAAAAAAAAAGAGAGAAACTACACTTGTTCGCCTAGCTCATTCATTCCACCTTCAAAATCGTTCTATGTCCATTTTGATTGGCAGCAAGCTGCTTCCTAATATTCTTCTTGGCTTCATCTTCCCTGCGATTTGCTTCCTTTTCTGCCTCTTCTTCGGATATATTTTCCTCTAGCAAAATAACGACAGGTAGCCATATTTCCTGGATGTTTGGGAGGAATTCCAGACGAGAAAAGCCAGTTGTAGAACTCACAAGTTCCAGCCTCAGCATCTCAAGTTAAGGCATCGATGTTAGCTCAAAATCCAAGGATTCGCGCATGCAATAAAGCTCGAGTACCACGAGGCTTCCGAATAGGCCACTTTGGAAAGTGATAGGCCCTTCAATCTGCAACGATACATCCTCCAGCAGCAGAATGGATAGGTTTGGTAGGCTCCCAAATGACTTGTATGGTTTTCCACTGGCTTGGGGCGTGTTTGGTAGCCGGCATAAAGGCCAACCAGGTCCGCGCATGACGAAAATGGGCTGTTTGGCTGTTCGCATTTGTCCCGCATCACATAAACATTAAAGCACCTCCCAGCCAGGCCAGGTCCGCGCAGCACGAAAATGGGCTGTTTGGCTGTTCTCATACACTATTTGTCCCGCATCGCATAAACATTAAAGCACCTCCCAGCCAGGCCCGCTAGGGAAGTTCGAATCGGCAATTTCTAGTGAGTGATGCTCGGCTGAGGCAGGGGAAGGGAACACGGCGTTGAGCTCGTGCGACCACAGAGATGGCGCGAGCTCGCGGCCGTCTCCGAAAAAATCGATGGGTGGATTTCGGCTCACCTCCCGCGGATTCGGTCGCCCCATATAGCCGCCTTCGCCTCACCGCCGAAACTCGCGTCATCCTTCTTGCCCCTTTCAAGCTTTCTTGCCGACATGCATCGGCACCGACGAGTAGATAAGCGGCGTTCCTTCCCCACCCGGCTGCCCACGGTGGCGGCGACAAGTGACCTCATCTTCTCCGACCGTTTCGGCGTCTCCCTCGAGCTGCAACGATGGCCTCTATGAGTTCAATCACCCTCTTCTTTGTACTTGTTGTAGCTAGATCTGAGACCATGTGGTAGGGTTTGATGTTCGAGCTTGTGATAGGGTTTGATCTGTGAGCATCTTGTAGCATGCTAAGGTTGTATTTGGGTACCAATATGTGAGATTGTGATGTTGTGGTACCTATTGGTGGTCGATTTGTGGCATGCTAGGGTAGTGTTGAACACACTAGATTGGTAGCTAGTTGTGATGTATGCTGCTCATATCGTGCTATGTTGAGCTAGATTGTCCGGTAGTGTGTGCTATGCTCATTATCAATGTGTCCTGCGATTGTAGGACATGACCACGCAAACGCAATATCTTAGCCAGGCCCTTGTCCTGTCTGAGAGCCAGTTCCCTCTATCCTATGTTGAGGACTCCCCCCTCCCCCCTCGATGAACAGATGCCTGCTAATTCAGGTGTGTTCGAGGTTTCAGGAACGGGTCCTCCTTTTGTGCCTACAACCTCTGTGCTCGCTCGGCCAAGTGTTGTTCCTGTTGCCGCTGCACAAACGACAACAACAAAGGCAAAGAAGGATGGTAGGGGGAACAACATGAAGTGGCAGCCGTTCATGTCCACGTTCGTGCTTAACAAGATGCGCGAGCTCATACCTAGTGGGGTTAGGACTGACAAGGGCTTCAAGGAGGTGCACTTGAACACTGTTGTGAAGCAGGTGTTCGAGTTTTGTGGCCAGGAGGTACTTCCACGCAGGTCTACAACCACCTCATGAACTGGAGGCTCGATGGATCACAGTGTCCACGCTCAGAGACCTTAGCGGCGCCTTATGGGATCAGAACACTTGCTCGATCATTCTGGAGGTTGAGCACTACACCGGCCATGTTGCGGTCAGCTCACGTCTCCCTTGTTTTTCTCTATGTCAACCATTGCCTTCTTGCAACTAACAACGTTGTGTTTCTTTCTTAGGACTACCCCAAAGATGTTGAGTTCGTCAACACACCCATCCAGAACTACAACCAAATGCAACACATCTTTTTCTTTGGGCTGGCAACCGACAAGCATGCCATGGGTTCCGGTGAGCCTCTCGGTTCACCCATGCCTGAGTTCCCAGACACCCAGGACGAAGAGGCAGTCCTTGATTGCCCTGACAAGCCCTTTGAGCACGTCCCTATGCTTGATAGGAAGAGGAATAGGGGCGGCTTGATGGAGGAGGAGATCAGTGTCTTCACCAGCAAGATTGAGGCCGTGAAGGAGGTGGCAAATGCCATCAGGGAGAGCAAGTCCCTTGACGTCCACCCTGAGATGTACACCACCATCATGGACCAAGGTGGCTTTAGCTAGGAGGCTCTGATGGCTGCTTTGAGCCACCTGTTGGACAACAAGAATCGGGGTGTTGGGTTTGTTGCCATGGTAGGCACTCACATGATGCTTTGGCTCAAGAGTTGGCTGGGCAAGCACTACTACTAGACATAGTGCTGCCTCTGGTTACCACGTGCATGATCCTCGACGGTGATGGCGTTGGCGATGGCGACGATGATGATGATCACGACTGATACGTCCATTTTGCATCATGCTTTTATATTGATATTTATTGCATTATGGGCTGTTATTACACATTATAGCACAATACTTATGCCTTTTCTCTCTTATTTTACAAGGTTTACATGAAGAGGGAGAATGTCGACAGCTGAAATTCTGGACTAGAAAAGGAGCAAATATTAGAGACCTATTCTGCACAACTCAAAAAGTCCCGAAACTTCACGAAGAGTCATTTTGGAATTAATAAAAAAAATTGGGTGCAGAAAGCACCAAAGAGGGGCCACCAGCCATCCATAAGGGTGGGGGCGCGCCCCTGCCTTGTGGGCCCCCTGGCAGGCCTTCGGTGCCCATCTTCTACTATATGGTGTGTTTTGACCTGGAAAAAACAAGAAGGAAGCTTTCGGGGTGAAGCGCCGCGGTCTCGAGGCGGAACCTGGGCAGAACCAATCTAGGGCCTCCGGCGGAGCTGTTCTGCCGGGGAAACTTCCCTCCGGGAGGGGGAAATCGAAGCCATCATCATCACCAACGATCCTCTCATCGAGAGGGGGTCAATCTCCATCAACGTCTTCACCAACACCATCTCCTCTCAAACCCTAGTTCATCTCTTGCATCTGATCTCTGTCTCAAAACCTTAGATTGGTACCTGTGGGTTGCCACTAGTGTTGATTACACCTTGTAGTTGATGCTAGTTGGTTTATTCGGTGGAAGATCATATGTTCAGATCCTTAATGATAATTAATACTCCTCTGATTATGAACATGAGTATGCTTTGTGACTAGTTACGTTTGTTCCTGAGGACATGAGATAAGTCTTGTTATAAGTAATCATGTGAATTTGGTATTCGTTCGATATTTTGATGAGATGTATGTTATCTCTCCTCTAGTGGTGTTATGTGAATGTCGACTACAAGACACTTCACCATGATTTGGGCCTAGGGGAAGTCATTGAAAAGTAATAAGTAGATGATGGGTTGCTAGAGTGACTGAAGCTTAAACCCGTTTATGTGTTGCTTCGTAAGGGGCTGATTTGGATCCATATGTTTCATGCTATGGTTAGATCTATCTCAATTCTTCTTTCATAGTTGTGGATGCTTGCGAGAGGGGTTAATCATAAGTGGGAGGCTTGTCCAAGGAAGGGCAGCACCCAAGCACCGGTCCACCCATATATCAAATTATCAAAGTAACGAACGCGAATCATATGAGTATGATGAAAACTAGCTTGACAGTAAATCCCATGTGTCCTCGGGAGCTCTTTGCTTTATATAAGAGTTCGTCCAGGCTTGTCCTTTGCTACAAAAAGGATTGGGCCACCTTGCTGCACCTTGGTTACTTTTGTTACTTGTTACCCGTTATGAATTATCTTATCACAAAACTATCTGTTACCGATAATTTCAGTGCTTGCAGATAATACCTTGCTGAAAACCGCTTGTCATTTCCTTTTGCTCCTCGTTGGGTTCGGCACTCTTACTTATCTAAAGGACTACGATAGATCCTCTATACTTGTGGGTCATCAACGACGTACATTTTGTGTAGCTAGCGCTTGAAAACTATTTGATGGTCTGTATATTTTGCTGAGGTGGTATATACTAACCCCTCACGATGATGGCGAACTTGCGGTGGTAGGATTACACCCTCTTTTGGATGTGGTGGTAGGATGACACCATAGTAATGCTAGGTTGAACTTGATATGCCATATGATCATGCATGCTTATTGTTGCTCTTCTGCTCCATTGCTTGCTGTTTGTGTGCTCAATTGCTTGCTGCTTGTGTGCTCCATTGCTTGCTGCTTGAATTATTGCTCTTCTACACTGCTTGGACAAGTGGTATGCGGTGTTCATCGGGAGGGATCCAGGGATTTACAGTTCATGGGAAGTTTGTAACGAAAAAGTTTCAGGGTACAAGCACAACATCCACAAAGGGTTTAAGACTAGGCAAACGGCAAAAGATGCTTACTCCAAGTTTGTGCAAAAGCACGCATGCAAGGCTAAAGTTGGAAAGGCGACAACACACTTTGGGGCGAAGAACTTCATCATCATCATCATGTAGTTTGTCGTCATTGCAGTGTTGTGGAGTTGGTGTGGTCGCTGTGATCGTGTGTAAGGTGCAGTGGGTAAGCTCACCATGTAGGTTACAAGGTTAGCACACCTTGAAGCCTGTGTACAACCAAACATCGTGTAGATGTGTGAGTTTAAACAATGTAGGACGCCAAACACCTTGCGTAAACCTATCCCCTAATGTAAGAAACCAAACGAGGTGCATATGTTAATTTTTTTTGCCTGTTTTCCCTTAGTCAGGCCCAACTGGGAAGTGTATGCTATACAGGCAAGAAATTAGATGACAACAAAATAGGCCCTTGATAGATTGGTGCGTTGTAGTTTGAGCTTGACGAGATTCTATAGCCCCTTGATCCATTCCGACAATTTTTTTCATGCAGCAGCTTGCGGCTTTGGAGGTTTTCTGGCGGCAAGGACATGCCATGCAAGTAGTCACAAACATTTTCTCCCGCTGACTCTAGTGACAAGGACTCGAGGCGGCCGAGCCAAGAAATGGCTAAACAGAATTCCTGCACATTTTTTGTGTTGGCGCCAAACCGTACTCCTCTAACTTGTGCATGCTTGTGAGACCTTTTATATCATGTATGACAAACATTTCCCCTGCAAGGTCCACACATCCCAATGTTTGTTGGGTTTTCAGCTTCCCAATTCCTCTTGTAACCTTCATACCAAAAAGTTATACGACACCCATCATGCAACCAATGAAAGGAGCACATGCACCACGGTGCCAACTGAAGCGCGTGGGGGTGGGTACATAACATGGTAATGCCAAACATTCTTCTAGATCACAAAATATGTTGCCAACTGTAGGACCTTGAAGTATGTCTAGAGGGGGGGTGATTAGACTACTTGACCAATTAAAAACTTAACCTTTTCCCAATTTTAGACTTTGGCAGATTTTAGCTATCTTTGCACAAGTCAAGCAATCTTCACACAATTCAAGCAAGCATGCAAAGAGTATATGAGCAGCGGAAATTAAGGCATGCAATTTGCAAGAATGTAAAGGGAAGGGTTTGGAGGATTCAAACGCAATTGGAGACACGGATGTTTTTGTCGTGGTTCCGATAGGTGGTGCTATCGTACATCCACGTTGATGGAGACTTCAACCCACGAAGGGTAACGGTTGCGCGAGTCCATGGAGGGCTCCACCCATGAAGGGTCCACGAAGAAGCAACCTTGTCTATCCCACCATGGCCGTCGCCCACAAAGGACTTGCCTCACTAGCGGTAGATCTTCACGAGGTAGGCGATCTCCTTGCCCTTACAAACTCCTTGGTTCAACTCCACAATCTTGTCGGAGGCTCCCAAGTGACACCTAGCCAATCTAGGAGACACCACTCTCCAAGAAGTAACAAATGGTGCGTTGATGATGAACTCCTTGCTCTTGTGCTTCAAATGATAGTCTCCCCAACACTCAACTCTCTCTCACAAGATTTGGATTTGGTGGAAAGAAGATTTGAGTGGAAAGCAACTTGGGGAAGGCTAGAGATCAAGATTCATATGGAAGGAATGGAATATCTTGGCCTCAACACATGAGTAGGTGGTTCTCTCTCAGAACTAATAAGTTGGAAGTGTACGTTTGTTCTGATGGCTCTCTCCAGGAATGAAGAGGAGGTCGAGGGGTATATATAGCCTCCACACAAAATCTAACCATTACACACAATTTACCAAACTCGGTGGGACCGAATCAACAAACTCGGTCAGACCGATTCAGTAAACCTAGTGACCATTAGGATTTTCGGTGGGACTGACATGCAACTTGGTAGGACCGATATGGTTAGTGTTAGGGCATAACGTAATCTCGGTGAGCGATTACACAAACTCGGTGAGACCGATTTTGGTAATTAGCTAACCAGAGAGTTGGTCAGGTAAACTCGGTGGGACCGATTCGCTCTTTTTGGTGAGACCGAAATGTTATGAAAGGGAAACAGAGAGTTTACATTGAAATTTCGGTGGGACCAATCGCTCACTTCAGTTAGACCGAAACGTTACGAAGGGAAACAGAGAGGTTACAATCCCATCTCGGTGAGATCGAGATCCTTATCGGTGAGACCGATTTGCCTAGGGTTTGTGGCAGTGGCTATGACATTTGAACTCGGTGGCGCCAGATAGAAAGAATTGGTGGGACCGATTTTGACTTTAGGTTTAGGTCATATCTGGATGTGAGAAAGTAGTTGAGGGTTTTTGGAGCATATCACTAAGCACTTGAAGCAAGAGGTCATTAAGCAACACCTCATCCCTCCTTGATAGTATTGGCTTTTCCTATAGACTCAATGTGATCTTGGATCACTAAAATGTAAAATGTAGAGTCTTGAGCTTTTGAGCTTGAGCCAATCCTTTGTCTTTAATATTTTGAGGGATCCACTTTCATCATCCATGCCATGCCATTCATTGAGCTTTCCTGAAATATTTGTCTTGGAATAGCATTAGCTCAATGAGCTATATGTTGGTATGAATTACCAAAACCACCTAGGGATAGTTGCACTTTCAATCTCCCCCCTTTTTGGTAATTGATGACAACATATAGATCAAAGCTTCGACAAATGATAATAATATTTAAAAACATCGTCGCTTTGAGAAGTATGTGATAAGCAAGAGCTCCCCCTAAATTTGTGCATAGTTTAAAATTTGCTTTGGACTGCAAATGCACAAGGAATTAGGCTCATGGGTTACTCTTCCATGTCACATACATCTTGATGGAGCGCTCAAAATAATAAAGATTGAATACATGCACTCATCACCAAGCAAAGTGAATGATCATATAAGGGTAAGTAAGATAATATCATCTAATAAGCATAAGTGTAGCTTATGATCAATCACATGATCATCAATGTCTCACAGATAATAGCATAGTATCTCAAGCAATCAAAAGCAAACAAAGTTCAACCAAGAAGACAAGAGAGAACGAAAGCAAACTCTCTCTCTCTCTCGAAGCCTATGATCTATACATTTTTCTCCCCCTTTGGCAAAAAGTTACCAAAAAGTTCCTAGAAAATGCATAGTACTATATCGTCTCTCAGGCTTGGTCTTAAGTTGGTGGTGTAGAGATGGCTCCTTGGATGAAGACTTCAGTTGATGTGGATGGAGCTGGAGGAGTTGGTGCTGGAGCTGGTTGCACTGGAGTTGTAGCTAGTGCAGATGAAGTGGCTCTGGTGTCTGTCACTGGCACTGCAGCTGATCTCTGAGCTCGAGGCACTCTGGCAAATGCATCAGTAGTTGTCCTGCCCTTCCTCTCCTGCATGTCTCCCTGTAGCTGGCTCTATGGGATCAGGTTTTGCAGGTACTTGTGTTGATCCTCTGACCTTCAGCATGGGTGTCCTCTTGGCAGGGACCTTCCTATTAAGTCCAGGCTTTGTGGTCTTTGCTGAGCCATACTCCTTTTTGAGCACTACCTTCTTGGAAGTAGCCTCATCTTCAGCTACCACATAGTCTTCATCCTCAGGGTCTGAGGTTCTCTTCCTTCTGGCTCTTGTGGCTGCTTTGGGCAAATTGCTAGGAGTGCTTCTGCTGCCATCATCTGAGGAACTAGAGGGACTAGTGCCCTCACTCATGTGAATCTGCTCTTCTGACTTGTTCTGACTATCACTTTGGTCTGACATGTTGAATACACTGACTGCTGACCCTGTGAACAGTTATAGATGAGATAGAATGGATGAGCATCACAAAATGCAGTGATTTTGCAAAAGAATTATTCAAAAACTTAGTTTCAGTTTTCCACAGAAAGCATCTCGGATCAACCGATTTTCAAACTCGGTGATACCGAAGCAGCTTTTGGAACCTAAACTAGTGATCTCGGTCAGACCGAGTCACAGTTCGGTGGCACCGAGATTGCTAGGGTTTCACAAAGTTCCAAAATCGGTCACACCGATTAGCAATTCTCGGTCAGACCGAGAGTTACTAGTGCAATGGCGTTAGCCGAATCGGTGGGACCGAGTTTTTCAACTCGGTGGGTCCGAGATGGTTTCGGCGGAAACCTAACCCTAAATTTTCAAATCGCATCTATTCTAAGGATAGTTTTGACTGGATAGAGGTGTTTCAATCGTGGCAAGAATCATAATGAACACAATGTGCTGAGAATTAGACGAGGATAGCACTGTGATCGCTTTCATACCCTAGTTCGGTGATGAACTCGCTACGGCGGCAACGGCGGAGATGAAATCCGTTGACGATTGCAGAGACCAGTGACAGGAGGCGGCTGGTGACAAAGTCGATGATCCGGAGACCTAGAAGGCAGATCGAGCTATGCGCGGGTGGAGAGGTTTGGAGAAAGTTTCCAAATTTTTGCCCGTGAGTATATATAGCCCGACCCTGTCGGTGTGACCGAGTGGAATGACTCGGTGGCACTGAGATGCATAACTGTTGATAGTTACAGCAACTCGGTGGGACCGAAAAGTTCAAATCAGTTGCACCAAGAATGAAAACCTAGATCGATTTAGTGATCTCGGTATGAACGAAATGGAAGAATCGGTCAGACCGAAAATCACAAAGAAGTTTTGGAAGTTTAAGCCTATGACGAATCGGGGACTCCGAGTGCTCCTCACACAGAGTGGTTCGAATCTGACTTGATCAAATTTTGTGATGTAGCATGAATAGAGTTTGAGACAAGAAAAGCATAGATAGCTAGAGAAGGTTCCTAGGCATTCTTGTCCATCCACTTGGCCAAAGAAAAAAAATCAATCAATCAAATCAGCAAGTGGATGTTCTTGAATGAGTAAAATATGCAACCAACATGCTCACGCAATAAAATGGCAAATGAAATATGTGGCAAAGCATGCACAACCAATTCTAGTATCTATCAAACAATTGGCGATGACTAGGTCATCTATATATGAGTATATTGACTTAGGAGTCAAATGAGAACATTTGATCATAGGTCATACTCATCGTTTAAGTTCAAGTGGGGGTACCACTTTTACATAATGCATTGATGTGTTCACATCATTAGAGTTGCTTTGACTCAATCCTTAGAGTTAAGCTCCCCCTAGATGTGAGATCCCCCTTTAGAGGGATGAACTAACCTTGGGTTTTGTCGATGATGACTTCATGTAGGTGTTGAAGATGTGGATGCTCAAAGTTGATGTAGGTCATTTGGAACAATCCTTTGGAGTGAGTTGCACTTTCAATACCTACATGGGTTAGTCCCACAAGGAACAAACAAGTATATCCATAGACATAGAGTGATGCACACGCAAGATGATGTCCATGACAACATTAGGTTACCTTGTCCCTTGCCTTACCAACATGAGGGTTTGTGACTCCTTGAACTAGTGCAAGATATGGAAGTTGATTGCACTTGTCCTTGCCATAATGATATGAGTGAAGAATGTTGGCGGAGTCACCCTCAAGAACACTCTAGTTCTTCTTCTTCGGGATCCACATCATCTTGATGGGAATCCTTGGAGTTGTAGTTGTACTTGATGAAGTAGAACTTGACGTAGTCTTGGGAACCCACTTGACCAAGGCCTTGGGTGCTTCTTCAAATGCATCAATCTCCTCTTGAAGCTTGTCCTTGCCTTTGTTCTTGTGGTCTTGTGGTGGAAGATCATCTCGTGCTTGTGTTCCCTTGAAGGAAGTAGGATCATACTTCTCTTGTTGAGGAACAAACTTCGTCTTGGGGTATTGATCTTCTTCCCACTCAACTCCATTGGCATTGAACTTTCGTTCAAAACCAACACCTTGATTCTTCCGGTGCCTTCCTTGCTTGCGTACAATTTCCTCGAATTGCTTACTCCCGGCAAGGCTCTTGTATACACCTTTCTCTATAATTCCCTTCAATAAGCTATTTTCTTGCTCAAGTGTAACTTGGCTAAGAGAATCATTAGTGGAATCAAGAGAACTACTAGAATCAACAATATTGGATTTAGCATTATTATTGTTACTACTAGAGGAAGAATCTTTCTTGTTCTTGTTATTAGACTTGACTTGAGGCATGTAAGTAGATAAGAGTAAACGCTTGGCAATGTAAGAAGAACTTTTCTTACGGAGATCATCATTGATTGCCTTTAAGAACTCATGCTCTTGCTCAAGATTGAGCTTTTCAAAGCGTAACATCTCATGAGCCCTTAAAAGTTCTCGATGATCTTCGAAGATAGTTTCATGAGCTAACTTAAGAGTGTTTAGTTCTTTAGTTAGACACTCAATCTTCTCCTTATCATTGTCATTCATTTTATCTTGATTAGCATGATTATTTGACGTTTCATCATAGTATTCATTACTAGAGTTGTCAATAAGTAAATCATCATCACCTAACAAGTCATCTTCATCACTATTAAAATCAACATACTCGGGGTGTGTTACCTTAGGACCTTTGGCCATGAAGCATCTTCCAATTCCTTCATTTGGTGAATCAAATATGTCGTAGGAGTTGGTTGACACAAGTGCTAGACCGGCAACACCTTCATCTTGAGTATGTTCAGAGTCGGAGTGATAGCTTCTCTCGGAGTGATGTTCAGAGTCGGAACCGGATACCCATTCACCAACATGAGCTTGATGTCTACGTTTTGTGCAGCTCCTTGATGACTTATCCTTCCTTTCTGAATCCTTTCTTCTCCGTGAGGGTCTTCGTTCATAACGATCATCTCTACTCCTTCTCTCTCTTGGTGGTGATTCTTCTCTTCTACTTCTTATTTTTGGAGAATCTTCTCTTCTTTTGTAGGGTGCCATACACTCATTGGAATAGTGTCCGGGTCTCCCACAATTGTAGCAATTGCGCCCTCGACTGGAAGATCTTTTGTCATTATAGGACCTTGACTTAGAGCTTCTTTCTTTGCTTCTACTCTTGTAGAATTTGTTGAAGTTCTTCACCATTAAGCTCAATTCTTCATTGAAGGTTTGTTTCTCACTTGATGATGTGGGGGCTTCACATGAGGCTTTGTAAGCACCACTTGACTTGTTGTGAAGTTCCTCCTTATCCTTGAGTGACATCTCATGAGCAACAATTCTTCCAATGACTTCCGTTGGCTTGAGATCTTTGTAATTTGGCATTATTCGAATCAATGTGCACACGGTATCATATTTTCCATCCAATGCTCTTAGGATCTTCTTGATGATGAATCTGTTGGTCATCTCTTCACTTCCTAAGCCAGCAATGTCATTTGTGATAAGAGCAAGCCTAGAGTACATTTCAGCGACACCTTCACCATCCTTCATTTTGAACTTGTCAAGCTGACTTTGGAGCACATCCAACTCGGATTCCTTGACGGAGTCGGTACCTTCATGCATGTCAATCAAAGTATCCCAAATTTCCTTTGCATTCTCAAGACAGCTGATTTTGTTGAATTCTTCGGGGCACAAGCCATTGAAGAGGATATCACAAGCTTGAGCGTTGTATTGCAGCATCTTCAATTCATCCGCACTTGCTTCACGGTTCGGCTCTCTCCCATCAAAGAATTCACCTTGCAAGCCAATACACACAATAGCCCAAACGGCGGGGTTATGTCCGAGAATATGCATTTTCATCTTATGCTTCCAACTAGCAAAATTAGTGCCATCAAAGTAAGGACCTCTATGGTGATAATTTCCCTCGCCAGACACCATACCCTCCTAGGTTGTGAAACCAAGGCTATGACCACCAAAAGCTATGGAAATCAAAGCAAATGGAGACCAAAGCTCTGATACCACTTGTAGGACCTTGAAGTATGTCTAGAGGGGGGGTGATTAGACTACTTGACCAATTAAAAACTTAACCTTTTCCCAATTTTAGACTTTGGCAGATTTTAGCTATCTTTGCACAAGTCAAGCAATCTTCACACAATTCAAGCAAGCATGCAAAGAGTATATGAGCAGCGGAAATTAAGGCATGCAACTTGAAAGAATGTAAAGGGAAGGGTTTGGAGGATTCAAACACAATTGGAGACACGGATGTTTTTGTCGTGGTTCCGATAGGTGGTGCTATCGTACATCCACGTTGATGGAGACTTCAACCCACGAAGGGTAACGGTTGCGCGAGTCCACGGAGGGCTCCACCCATGAAGGGTCCACGAAGAAGCAACCTTGTCTATCCCACCATGGCCGTCGCCCACAAAGGACTTGCCTCACTAGCGGTAGATCTTCACGAGGTAGGCGATCTCCTTGCCCTTACAAACTCCTTGGTTCAACTCCACAATCTTGTCGGAGGCTCCCAAGTGACACCTAGCCAATCTAGGAGACACCACTCTCCAAGAAGTAACAAATGGTGCGTTGATGATGAACTCCTTGCTCTTGTGCTTCAAATGATAGTCTCCCCAACACTTAACTCTCTCTCACAAGATTTGGATTTGGTGGAAAGAAGATTTGAGTGGAAAGCAACTTGGGGAAGGCTAGAGATCAAGATTCATATGGAAGGAATGGAATATCTTGGCCTCAACACATGAGTAGGTGGTTCTCTCTCAGAACTAATAAGTTGGAAGTGTACGTTTGTTCTGATGGCTCTCTCCAGGAATGAAGAGGAGGTCGAGGGGTATATATAGCCTCCACACAAAATCTAACCATTACACACAATTTACCAAACTCGGTGGGACCGAATCAACAAACTCGGTCAGACCGATTCAGTAAACCTAGTGACCATTAGGATTTTCGGTGGGACTGACATGCAACTTGGTAGGACCGATATGGTTAGTGTTAGGGCATAACGTAATCTCGGTGAGCGATTACACAAACTCGGTGAGACCGATTTTGGTAATTAGCTAACCAGAGAGTTGGTCAGGTAAACTCGGTGGGACCGATTCGCTCTTTTCGGTGAGACCGAAATGTTACGAAAGGGAAACAGAGAGTTTACATTGCAATCTCGGTGGGACCAATCACTCACTTTGGTTAGACCGAAACGTTACAAAGGGAAACAGAGAGGTTACAATCCCATCTCGGTGAGACCGAGATCCCTATCGGTGAGACCGATTTGCCTAGGGTTTGTGGCAGTGGCTATGACATTTGAACTCGGTGGCGCCGGATATAAAGAATCGGTGGGAACGATTTTGACTTTAGGTTTAGGTCATATGTGGATGTGAGAAAGTAGTTGAGGGTTTTTGGAGCATATCACTAAGCACTTGAAGCAAGAGGCTCATTAAGCAACACCTCATCCCTCCTTGATAGTATTGGCTTTTCCTATAGACTCAATGTGATCTTGGATCACTAAAATGTAAAATGTAGAGTCTTTAGCTTTTGAGCTTGAGCCAATCCTTTGTCTTTAATATTTTGAGGGATCCACTTTCATCATCCATGCCATGCCATTCATTGAGCTTTCCTAAGATATATGTCTTGGAATAACATTAGCTCAATGAGCTATATGTTGTTATGAATTACCAAAACCACCTAGGGCTAGTTGCACTTTCACCAACACACAGAAAACATAGCTTACTAATGTTGCTGATGGTTTTGGGAAGGATAAATATCCTTGTATACTTTATGTATAGGGTTTCCAGCTGTTTCAGTTTTCCCAGCGAATCCAGGAGGCAAAATATGCCTTCACACCGTCTTAGAGAAAGGTACCTTAGATGAATATGCTTACCAATGTTCTCAAGGTGAAGATCAGCTAGACCTTCTGCTTCTTCTAGGTCCAACACTCGAAGAAATCTCATCTTGTTAGAAATGTAAAATGGCCTCCAATTGACAAATACCGTCAATGACCGTATATGGGACAACTCCATGGTGTAATCCAACTCACGCTCATCACCCTCCCACTTGCTTCTTATGGTAAGGTGACACACTACACCTTGAGTGTTGGAGCTACACCGTTCCTCCAATCTAAAGACAAGATTTCCCTTCATTGACTTTGCAATGCTTATATCATGAATCAGATCATGTAGCTAACCAGAATCAAATCCTTATCTTTTACATATTGACTTTTGAGTTGGTAGTATCATGTTTCTCTCTATGAGTTCCATGAAGTATATATCTACTACCAATATGTCTTGAGAGTAACCTTCGGCGATCTATCAGCATGCCAAACATCACCGACTAACATTTTGATCTTCACGGAAGATTGGTAGGTACAAAAAACAAGACATGAGGTAATAGGGAAGCTATCATAACTTTTCACAAGGACTGCTTTTATGACCTCAAACTTTGGATTCAACTCGAGCTCAAAATTGATATGCTCATTAAATTTGTTCCACTCTACAGCTATTTTTCTCGGTTGATCTGCTAAGAAACCACCTATAGTGACTATCGCAAGAGGAAGTCCATTGCACTTCTTTACGATGAGTTTTGCTGGTTCAACCAATTCGGGATAGTGCTTAGCCATATCTGTGATCCTATTTGTAAATACCTAAAATTGTGGAAAATATAATCGGTCCTCTTTACTATATAATCAAATGAATCAGGTACATGCAAACCAATCCTTCTCATTTTTTATTAACTAATCTATCCCAGTTTCGGTGGCGAGTAAACATTAACTATTTTTCATTAAAGTGAGAAGAGCATAGTTCTTTACCTATTAATTCTCTATGTAGGAAATGCAAAGTCTTATTTTATCTATATGGACCAAAATATAAGTTAAGTATTAACTTATTGTGCACATCTCTTAACTAGGTTTTTTTACTAAAATTTGCACAGAGAATTTCATTTATCTTCGCGTGTATGAAATATCCATCAAATTTGCAAAATATGAAAGAAGTGTTTTTTCTAAGTCTAGAAACTGGAAGCAGAGAAAAGTTCTACTGTAGCCAGGTGTTCATATCACATTTTTTGAACAAATTGGAAAGAACTAGACATATTTTGGAACTCATTTTAACAAAATGAAAAACTAAAATGATATAAAGCAAATATCAGAAATACAACAATTGTTTTCATAAAGGGATATGAGTAGTAATCTTCTGGTACCTTCTTTGTGAAGATGTCAAATGCATACGCGGTGTCTTGTCACAACAAAAAAAGACACATCCGTGACATTTTGGGCCGAACGATTTTTTTTCCTGTCATACATATGACACTTCTATGACGATAATTGTGACAAAATCCGGTATCACCATAGATGTGGTGGGCTCCTACTTCTATGACAAAAATCATGACAGAAAATGGGCTTTTCATCCTGGGCGGGCCGGAGACGCAGCTGCATGACATTCTTGGGCCGTCCATGACGGAAAAAACTATGGTAGAAGCGAGGGCGAGGAAAATTTCGGGGAGTTCCCGGTTACGGTGGATGGTCGGGGGCCGAGCGATGCGCGTTTCTCTCGTACACGTACGCGCGTGTGTGCGAGGCATTGGCTCTAAATGAACCCGAGCGAGGGCGTTGGGCTCTAACTGAACTCGAGGGATTGCACTGCAGGCTACGAGCTACTGAACCCGAGCGATCGATCGATGGCTATTAACTGAATCCGATCGAGTGATTCCTTCGCTACTGCTGCTAACTGAAGCCGATCGATGCTGCCTCTCTGGATGAACAGTGAGCGTTGCAGGGGGTTTGGATGAACAGTGAGCGGTGCGAGTGGATGAACAGGACCCGTGGCGTTGCTTCTAGATGAACAAGACCCCGATCGATCGAGCCGGTTGGGGTTGGATGAACAGGACCCCGTGGAGGGCTGGATGAACAGGACGACCCCGTGGAGGGCTGGATGAACAGTAGATGGTGGAGGGGTTGATGAACAATAGCCCGTGGAGGGGTGGTTGAACAGGAGCCCGTGGAGAGGGGTGGTTGAACAGTAGCCGGTGGAGTAGCGCGCGGTGGAGGCTGGATGAACAAGAGCCCGTGGATGAACAGTCGCAGGTGGAGGCTGGAGGAGGTCGACGGTGGATGAACAGTAGCCCGTGGAGGCTGGAGCAGGGCGACGTTGGAGATGAACAGTATCCTGTGGAGTCCCGTTTTGCGGTACGCTACACCCCTCCCAATGAACAGGACCCCCGTTTCGACCGTAGCGCTCCAATACAAGTCCGTTTCATCTGTTTCGCAGTACACCACACCCTCCTGATCAATAGGACCCCCGTTTCGACCATAGGAGGTCCGTTTCCTCCGTTTTGCGGTACGCCAGACCCCTCCCGATTAATAGGATCCCGTTTCGAACGTGGCCGGTCGAACACAAGGCTGTTTCCTCCATTCTGCAGTATGCCAGGCCTCGTTTCCATCGCCTGTTCCATCCAAGCCCTCCCGATGAAAACAACGACGCATTCCGTTCCGACCCAGCCGGTTGGCTCCCCATGAACACGACGACGACGCTGTTTCTCCATTCCGACCCAGCCATGTACACAAGTCCGGGCCGTATGTATGCGCGAGTAGGCATTCGAGACCCCGCCCGTATGTACACATACGTGGCCGTATTTTCTTTCTTGCGCACTGGCCGCTGTACGTACGTGTACATGCTACGTGCGCGCCTCTACATCGACCAGTATATATGTACGTACACGTTCGCGACCAGAATGACAACGCTACGTACGCTTCGACCAGGTGGGTCCCGACTGTCAAGCACTTCCTTGCGTGCGAAGATATAGCTGGTGGGTCCCAGCAGTCAGGTGGGCGAATCATTTTTTTCTAGACGCACTTCCTTGCGTGCGAAGATGTAGCTGGTGGGTCCCAGCAGTCAGGGGGGCAAATCGTTTTTTTTGCCCGGATGCACTTCCTTGCGTAAGAAGATGTAGCTGGTGGGTCCCAGCAGCCAGGGGGACCCAGCTGTCAGCCTCTCCACGTACAGTCCACTTCAGATGCATGTTGGTCGTTGACCACGTTGACCAGGCCGCGCCGAGAGCACCAGGGCGGTGGACGACGGCGAGGCCTACGAAGGGAATGACACGGAGGCAGGGAAGACTCGGCAGTTGTTTCCCACGCAGAGGGGAGTACGACTGTACGAGGGTTTACTGGTTCGTCTGCCGTCGCCGTAGAATAACAGCAGGTGTGGGTGAGTAGAGGGATGGCTAGCCCAGTGATGGGAGTACGGTGGGGCGGTGAGGCCTGCGCGGCAGCACAGCCGATCGCTGGGAGGAGGCAGCAGGCAGTCCCGCCGGTGCTTGTTTGAGCGGCTGGAGCAGGAAGAGCAGAGATTGATGAAGCACGACGGCCGTTGGATGGACATCCAACAGTCACTGCTTGTGCGTCAAGCTTTTTTTAGGAAAGCCTCAAATATGTGGAAAACAGCATACAACCCATCTGCCATTATTTCTAATAATTTACAGCCCATTTGCTAATTCTTAAGGTTTTTTTGGAGCCCATATTCTTTTTGTTAGCATTACAGCCCATATTGTGGCCACGGTTAAAAAATTATATGAAATTTTGCATATTTCGCTGCGGTCCGAACTGTTGTTAATCCCGAAATTTCAAGTCACATTCAAACTGATTTCAAAAATAAATGTATATCAATATAATCCAAGAAATTGTCCACGCATAAAAATCAATGCAATTTAAAATCTCGAAATGAAAAAAAGAAATTTGAAACTAATTGCCAGTTTGATGTGTTTTAAAAATGTACAACCCATTTCTTATTACTGATAGGCCATTTTCTCGGCCAGCCGAATGAAGCTCTCCTCGTCTTGAAAGATTTGCAGCCCAACTGGCCTGACAAAGTGACTTACTTGTCAAATCACAAAAAAACTGGGCTCTGGCCGTGGACCCAGCTGCGGCCGTTGACCCAGCTGTCAGCCTCTCCATGTACAGTACTCTTCCGATGGAAGTCGGTCTTGACCACATTGACCATGCCGCGCCGAGAGCACCAACACGATGGACGACGACGAGGCCTAGGAAGGTGAAGATGCGGAGCCGGGGAAGACGCGGTAGTGGATGCTCACGCGGAGAGGAGTACGTGGGTTCACTGGTTCGGCTGCGGCATGAGGCTGCCGTCGCCGCAGAATAACAGGGGGTGAGGGTGAGTAGAGGGATGCCCTGGGCCAGCGGTGGGAGTAGTAGTGGGCGGTGAGGCCTCCGCGGCATCACAGCCGGCCATGAAAGGCAGGAGCACGTGGCACAACCAACGCTGCTTTGGGCGGCTGGAGCAAGAAGACCAGAGGTTGAAGAAGCACTATGGCCGTTGGATGGACATCGTACGGTCACTGGAGCTAGAATCGCTCATATTGACTAAGTTGACAAAGCCCTCCATCCCCATCAACTTAGTAGGCCCATAAGTCAGCCACCCACTATGGTGGGTCCCATCTAGTAGGGGGGTATTCATTTTTTTGTGCGTAATAAGGAGGCACTTCCTTGCGTGCGAAGATATAGCTGGTGGGCCCGACCTGTCAGCGAGGGGAACGTTTTTTTCGCGAAATACAGAAGCCCTTCCACGTACAGTCCACATACAGTGCGTAATAAGGAGGAACTTTCCTTGCCTGCCACCATGGACCTCGTGGGTCCCGGTCGTCAGGCTCTCAACGTACAGTCCTCTTCCGATGACTCTCGTATGTTGACCACGTCGCGCCGAGCGCACCGAGGCGGTGGACGATGGCGAGGCCCCAGACTGGAACGACCCGGAGACGGGGAAGACGCGGTAGTGGAGTCGCAGACGGAGAGGAGTGGGAAACTTGACTGGTTCGAGTGCGGGGTGGGCCTACACTCGACAGAGAATAAGGGGAGGTGCGGAGTGGAGGGATGGCCTGGCCGTTGGCGGGGTAGCGTTTCACTGAGGAGCGCAAAACAATGCCACTGGACGCCGAAGGCTGGAGCAGGCGGTCCCGACAGCGCTGGGGGAAGAAGACGGGAGATTGAAGAAGAACGCCGGCCGCTGGATGTAAATCCAACGCGTTCTTAGGGTACGACCTACTGGCCCACATGTCAGCCAGTCCATTTGTTTTTTAGTCCATGTGGTGGGCTGGGTGAAACAATGATGTAGCATCTATGCAGCCCATTTATACATGGTAGAATTTAAATCCCATTTGCATTTTTCTTGAAATCCACAGACTTGCTGGGCTGGGTGAAAATATCATGTTGGGTAGACTGAGAAATGGTATAAAAACATAAACACATGATTGCACGTCTATTACTGTATTGGTCAGTAAAATCTTTGCAAGCTTATGTACGCAATCACTAGGAGTTAACTTGCCAAGTTATATATAAACAATTATTATTATTATTTTGTAAGAACTTTCAACTTACGAACTAAAATATCATTTAAATTTGATGAGTTAATAGTACATGGGGTATTATTATTTTTTAGGCTAGACGTGGGACAGTTGTGTTGGTTGTAGGGAAAACTACTGGGAGAAAACTCAGTTTACATCGAAAAAGAAAGTGGGAGAAAATTCAGGGACCTGCTGAGTCCACCCTAGGAGGGGAATATGTTGGGAGGAAGGAGATTCAAAGCACGACAACCGAGTGAACTAGTTTTTTTAATGGACAAGTGAACTAGTTACATACATAAGCAAATAGCCACTAAAAAAAGCAGTCAGGTTAATGGGTTCTTAAAGAAATATTTCGGATAAAACAGATAATTACGACACATAGGCTAATGCATGAAACACTCAGATGATAAAGGTGCTTATAAACAGATAAAGTACAACATCTAGACCTTCCTGGCACGCTTGATATGACACTGCGGCTGTCCGTGTACTCGTCGATTACGGGAAGCAGACACACCCTCATGTCCAAGATCTGCCTGTACATGTCGTAGCATGCATATGCGTCCTTGGCCCTGTAGGTTATGTAGGCAAGATTCAGAGGTACCTCCCACGTGTTCAGGTCCTTGGTATTGTTGTCTTCTTTCATGTTGGCGTATCAGGGGTCGATGATGGTCTCGGCGAGGTCAACCACGGAGTCCTTCTCCTGCCTGTTGCTCATGATCTTGTATTGCTTCTGGATGTCGACAAGCTTGTTGCACCAGATGGCCGAATCGTCGTGTTCTTCCTTCTCTCCACCGTAGCGAAGGTGCAGTCCGCGCTGTCGATGAAACGGGCGGATGCTCCAGAACCTTTGATGGCCCTGCAGAAGTGGTAGATGAGAACCTCGTCCTGCACACATACCTGGGCGACGGCGATCCGCTGGTCCAGACGAATGGATGAGCACAAGGTCTAGTCCTGCAACCTTGTGCTTTCTCGTCCTGTAGGTACTGCCTGAACTCGGCGAGGCAGAGCTTCACCGAGTATGGATCATTGGTGTACATCACATTCAACTTGGTGCAGCCATAGGACTGAACGGTGAACTCAAAGGGGAACTCCTTGCTCAAGTCCATATCCAGCAGGCTCACCCCTCGAATCGCCATTGGAGTCTCTTCAAGTGAACGAGTGTGTAGGCTGCAGCAGTAGTTCGTTTTTCAGCTCTTGGGGAATTGGATTCAACAATAAACTGAGTGTGTATAGGCGACAACAGTTACTACCCCTCCCTCATCCACTGCACGCCCGACAGAAGATGCACCCTCGACGCATTCAAACGCCTCCATTAAGAAACCTACTCCGGCCACACGTCGGTTCACGAGCAGGTCTGTATTGGTACTGTAATAACAGGAGTTAGTGGTCACTTTACTTAAATTTAATTAGCTTTAATAAAAATTTATACTTAAAACAACCAATGAATTGGCTCGTTCTATTAGTGCCATAGGATCAACATGCACGACAATTAGAATTATTATTCTCAGGACGCACACAGTTAGCACATTTGTCGCACTTTCACAAAGATAATACTACCAAGTTTGAACTGTTTGTTATGGTTGTTGTCCTCTGCATCATCATGCCATGTTTCCCAGCTTGCAAGATTCAGAACCAACAAATAAGATCCAAATAATAAGTACAACAAAGATGCCTACACATCTCATTGATTCCCAGCTTCCAAGATTCAGAACCAACAAATAAGATCCAAATAATAAGTAAAACAAAGATGCCTACACATCTCATTGATTCCCAGCTTGCAAGATTCAGAACCAACAAATAAGATTCAAATAATAAGTACAACAAAGATGCCTACACATCTCATTGATTCCCAGCTTGCAAGATTCAGAACCAACCCATTAGAGCCTTTTTGTAACATCCCAAATTTTCAATTTGGAATGTTATACACTAGATCATCATTGCACATCATATTTTATTGCTTTTGGCTTGATCCTAGAAATTCTACGCAACTCAAGGACCCTCGGAGAGAGTTGGGAATTTCGTTATTTTCATATTTGAGTTTTCTCAAATTTTGAAAATAGGATCATTTGATTTTATTTATTTTATCTTCAATTATTTCTATTATAAAAATATGAGAGAGGGAATAAAATGACTTTCCCAAAGTAAAGAAATATTGAGGATTTAATAAAAAAATCAAATAAGTTTTATTTCGGAGTTTTTGGCTATTTTATTTGAATTTAGGAAAAATTGCACGTTTTTCAAAACTGCATTTTAGGGCCAAGAAAATGTTCATCTTGTTCTAAATATTTTATTTAGACGGTGAAAATTTATTTTGGTATTTTGAGAATTTTATTTTATTTTCTAGAATTTTTTTATTTTGGTGGAATTGTTTAAAAAAAATCCCGCGCGCCCGACTGGGCCGAAGCCCAGCCGAGCCAGGCCGGCCCGCCTCCCCGCCGCAGTCTCCCGTGCAGAGACCGCGCCGCCGCCGCCGCCGACCCGGATAGAGTCCGAGCCGGACTCCTCCCTACCGCCTTGCCCCCTCCCCCGAGCCACCACCCTCCTCCTTAAATACTCCCCCACCCTGCCGCCTCACCCCATCCCGCTCCGCCGCTGAAGCCGCCCCGCCGCCGTGAGCCGCCGCCGCCGCACGGAATCACCGCCGCCGACGCCCATCGCCGCCGCCGGAGCCCCGCTGCCCCACCAGACCCGCCGGACCTCGCCGGAGCCCGACGAGGTAGCCGCCGCCGCCCCGGTTTTCTAATAAAACCAATCCATTTTTTTGAAAACCCTAGGTTTTTTAGATTGTTTTTTTTCGGTTTACTTATTTAGCGAGCATTCGCTCGTTCGTTCGTTTTAACGGACGAGTTCACTGTCTAGTCTCAGTTAACGAACGTCCGTTCGTTAAACTGTTCGCCGGTTTTTCTTTTTCTCGGATTTTCCGTGATTATTCCAGATCGCGATTTCTGATCCGATTTTTGTTTTAGTTTATTGTTTCGCTCGTTTATCAGAATCAGGCGATTCAAGCGCCTAGAGTTTCGTCTCGAAACCCTCTTTCCGTTTAACCAACTCAAACAAGTTTTTGCTACTGTAAAATTTGACTTAGGTCCAGATTAGTAAACGAAGCTCGTTTCTTTCGCCGTTTGACTTTCGTTGCTTCGTTTGGTTTGTTTCTTTTTGCAAACCGGAGTTCTTAAGTTGAACTTTCTGGTTAGTTCTTTTATTTGAGTTTTACCCGTGCATTAGATGAGTACTTATTGTATGCTTCTTTGCTTGTTTGTTTGCGATAGAGTATCCGGAGTGCGCCGCTTGCGACTTCGATTCTCTAGGTTTTACGGATCATCAGCAAGGCAAGTAACACTTTGATCATACCTCTTTACTAGCCAGTTTTATTGCATTAGATCAATCCTCAAACAATTGCATGATTAGGATCTAATTAACATGTGGGTTTTGGGAAGTAGATGAGGTAGTACCTATTACCTATTTTATTATCAAACCCTTGGGAGTTACTTCTACATTTGCTTACTGCCATGCTATGCTAGTAGACGTGGATTGGGTGAGTGAATCCATGATAGATGTGAGATTGTTATTTAATGGTTTATTTAAGGTGGCAACTTTAATATACCTCTGGGTGGATTGAGGCACCTGGGTATTCCAGCGTTTGCCTGTTTTTCTTTATGGACCGCCACCCAGGCTCAAAGGGATCATGAGATTATTCATACTAGAAACTTCCATGTGCAGCCACAAGCTACTATGGGCTCTAGCATAGTTGATTAAGTCGTGCGAACTCTTACAGTGGTAGACTAGCAGATGTAGGGGAAAGTAGGTGTAACCGTCTACCCGATCGTAATGTGCTAGTGCTTCTGAAAGACTATGTCTCGGTCATTCATTTCTCAAACACCATGTAGTGCGAGAAGTCTAACGGAGGAGATCGAGTCTTGTGGGGAAAAGTGTGCAAACCTCTGCAGAGTGTACAAACTAATCATGGTTAGCCGTGTCCTCGGTTATGGACGTTTTGAGTATCTATTACTTGGATTATCATGTGAATCTCATCATGTTACTTTAATTTAATTTGTTGGGTTTAATGATGATGTTTAATTGGGATTGAGAGGGTGTCTACACTCTCAATGTTTAACAACCACCATGATAGTTAAATAAAATTTATTCCTTTGCAGTAGGGAAAAATTGGCTTTATGCAAAACTGTAACCATAGAGCTTTCCACCAGCCATATATGCATGTAGTATAGCATATTTCTGTTCATTACTCTCTATGTGTTACATTGCCAGCATATTCCATGTGCTGACCCGTTTTCGGGCTACAACGTTCATGTTGCAGACTTTTCAGACGATGAGTAAGGTGCTTTTAGGTCATGGTTCTATACTCAGTGATGCCGTTGGAGTTGATGGATTCACTTATCTTCCAAGCTTTCCGCTGTTATCGTTATTATATGGCCTTAAGCCATATTTATTGTAATAAGTTCTCCTTTGGAGACATTCGATGTAATAAGTGTGTGATTGCTACTCTGATATAAATCCTTTGAGTACTGTGCGTGTCAGCATTACTGATCCAGGGATGACACTGAAGCACAGAGATCAGACTGTTTGAGGTCTGGTCGCTACAAGATGGTATCAGAGCACACGCTAACTGTAGGACACGACCACTAAGCTAAAGCCCTAGATCACTACTCACTCTTCTCATTTTTGACTCCTCATATTTTCTACTCTTTAGGATGGTGGATGCAAGGAACAAGTTCACGCAACCAGATGAAGATACACCCTTGGGACGCCACTTGAAGGAAGTCACTAAGTACCTGAACATCGGAGTACCAAGTTTCACCGATACCTACATCACCACTCTACCAGAAGAGGAGCGTTGGATGATTCGAGTCCAAGTTCCAGGAAGGACGTTCATGCCCGTCACTGAGCCCATAGAGTTTTCCTTTGACGCCCCAACCTGGAGTCTAGGAAAGAGCATGGCATCCCACATCACCATTGGACGCATTGGAGAAGTTTACCACAAGGATCTTAAGGATACTATTTACCAGATTTGTGGGCGCCGAGATGAGCAATGGGAGATGATCAGCACCCCGAAGGATATATCAATTGCAGCTTTCATCCAGGAGTTAAACCAGCACATTCAACGCCAGGAGAACCAGATGCGCGCAGGCATGATAGATCTAAAGAAGGCTATGACCAGGATCATGGAACTGGAGGAAGAACTCAAGTCTACATGCGATGGATATGAGGAGGAAATAGCCACACTCGTGGAGAAGAATGAAGATCTGAAGAAGAAGCTAAAGGTGTTTATGGGATTTCCCGTGACTGGAGGAGAAGACGATGATTGCACTTGTCCAGAGAACTACATCATCATCGACGACACCGACTCGGACCCAGACGATAGCGATGATGACTATGTTGATGAAGCTGGAGCAGATATCATGGAGTCTTCAACGGAGCATTTTTTCTAGTCGACCACCATAATAGTAGTAGTATTTCCCCCATTTATCTAGTATAGTCCGAGCACTTTTGTAACGATAGTTAGACCATTGTATGCCCTTGTTTAAATTGAATGAAGTGATTTTGTTTGCATCCGTCTCATGTGCATATGGGTAGTGTTTTCTCTCTAGACCTCATTCTAGTCTATATTCTCATCTTTTCTAAACCCTCAGATGCCTCCGAGACGTGACAATGGGTTTTCTTTCCCATCGGAGCTCACTCAGTTGATCCAGCAGCAGAATGCGTTGATGCAGTTACTAGTCCAGAATCAGAATCAGGGGAACAACAACAACGATAACCCACCACCACCACCACATGTTGATCACTTAACCCGTTTCCTTAGACTGAATCTACCGGTGTTCTCTAGTAGCACCAAGCCAATAGTTGCAAATGATTGGCTCCGCAAGACAGGAAGGGAGTTGACCACTTCAGGATGCACAGATGCGGAAAAGGTGCATTTTGCCGCACATCAGCTAGATGGACCCGTAGCATCATGGTGGGAGAATTTCACAGCCACGTATCCTATCGACACTGTCACATGGGATCAGTTCCAGCAGGCTTTTCATACTGCCATGTTTCAGCAGGAGCTATGGCCATGAAGAAGCGCGAGTTTCGTAACTTGCACCAAGGAGGACGTATCGTTGGCCAGTATGTGGATGACTTTAGTAAGCTAGCACGTTATGCCCCAGATGACGTTGCTACAGATGCAGCCAAGCAGGAGAAGTTTCTGGAAGGACTGAATGATGAGCTGAGCATGCAGTTGATGGTAGCAACTTTCAACAACTACCAGGATTTGGTAGATAGAGCTCTCATGATTGAAGGGAAGCAGCAGCAGATTGACAACCGCAAGAGGAAGTATGGACAAGGGAAGTACAATTCTGGAGCTCAGCAGAAGCCTCGTTTTACCCCGAAATCGGGAGGACATTTTCAGCATACTCATGGAGGAGGGATCTCGCATAATCATAATGGCCCCAAGAATGGGAATGGGAATGGAGGAAGCATCGGCCAGAACCATACCAATCCATTAACCCCAGCCAAGAGAGACCTGAGCCAAGTCACTTGCTTTAAGTGTTAGAAGACTGGACATTATGCCAATGAATGTCCTGAAGCCCAGAATGGACATGGCAATGGAAGCTCTGGGAAGAAGCCGAACCCTTTCAACAGGGGACAGGTGAACCACGTTAACGTGGAGGAGGTTGAAGCCTAGCCAGATGCATTAATAGGTAAGTTTTTGGTTAAGTCATTTACTGCAATCATTCTTTTTGATACTGGTGCATCGCATTCATACATATCAAGGGGATTTGTGGATAAGTATAAACTGCCCACCAAGGTTCTTAGAGCACCTACGTTAGTAAGCTCACCAAGAGCGGAGTATATGGCCAGTCGAGGATGTTTTCAAGTTCCATTGAGTATAGGTAGGCATAGTTTCCCCTCGGATTTAATCATTTTGGAATCTCCAGGTTTGGATGTGATTCTGGGTATGGATTGGCTATCGATGTATGGAGGAAACATCGATTGCGCCAGTATGCCGATTTTGCTTACCACCCCAGAAGGGAGAAGGATCAAGTATGTATCACGGCACGAGCCGAAGAGGACACAAGTAAATTCCTTATCAGGAGTTGTATAGGAGGAAGTACCAGTGGTGAAGGATTTCCCTGATGTATTTCTAGAAGAGTTACCAGGCATGCCACCGGATAGAGACATTGAGTTTTTTGATTGAGCTTTTGCCAGGCACAGGGCCGATATCTAAGAGACCGTACAGAATGCCCGCATAAGATTTGGAGGAAATTAAGAAGCAGATTAAGGAGTTACTGGATAAAGGTTATATTCGCCCAAGTTCTTCGCCCTGGGGATCTCCAGTACTTCTAGTAGAGAAGAAGGATGGATCATTGAGAATGGTTGTTGATTATCGAGGATTGAACGAAGTGACAATCAAGAACAAGTACTTGTTGCCGATGATCAATGATTTGTTTGACCAGTTGCAAGGAGCCAAGGTATTTTCCAAGATCTATCTGCGATCTGGATACCATCAGTTGAAGATTCGAGAGCAGGATATACCTAAGATAGCTTTTACCACCAGGTATGGGCTGTATGAGTATACCGTTATGTCATTTGGTCTGACTAACGCACCTGCATATTTCATGAACATGATGAACAAGGTGTTTATGGAGTTTCTGGATAAGTTCGTCGTGGTGTTCATTGATGATATTTTGGTCTACTCGAAGAACGAAGAGGAGCATAAGGAGCATTTGCGTTTGGTACTGGAGAAGCTCACAGAACATCAATTATATGCCAAGTTTAGCAAATGTGAGTTTTGGTTGAAGGAAGTTGGATTCCTCGGACATGTTATATCTGGAGAAGGAATAGTAGTAGATCCCACCAAAGTTGTCACTGTGACAAATTAGGTAGCACCAACAACAGTTGGAGAGATCCGGAGTTTTCTTGGACTCGCAGGATACTACCGGAGATTCATTGAGAATTTCTCGAAGATTGCGAAGCCCATAACGGAGTTGTTGAAGAAGGACACCAAGTTCAAATGGACTGAGGAATGTGAGGCTAGTTTCCAGGAGTTGAAGAAACGTTTAGTTACATCACCCTTGTTGATTCTGCCAGATCAGCGCAAGGATTATGAAGTATATTGTGACGCTTCTCGTCGAGGACTTGGAGCAGTGCTTATGCAGGCGGGAAGAGTTGTTTCATATGCCTCACGACAGCTTAAGCCCCATGAGCTGAATTATGCTACACATGATTTGGAGTTAGCAGCCGTAGTGCATGCATTGAAGACTTGGATACATTTTCTCATCGGAAACCATTGTGAGGTGTACACGGATCACAAGAGTTTGAAGTGCATTTTCACTCAGAAGGAGTTGAATCTCAGGCAAAGGAGATGGTTGGAACTCATCAAGGATTATGATATGATATTGCATTATCACCCCGGAAAGGCTAACGTAGTAGCCGATGCATTGAGCCGCAAAAGCCATGTTAACACACTCTTGACCGGAGAGTTACCAAAGGAGTTAGCCGAGGATCTTCGCGAGCTATGTTTGGAGATAGTTCCGAGAGGCTATGTAGCGGCATTGGAGATTCAGTCTACTTTGATGGATAAGATCAGAGAAGCACAGAAGACTGACCAGGAGATTGCCTCTATAAAGGAGAAGATGAGCAAAGGAAAAGCTAAAGGTTTTCGTGAGATGAGCACGATACCTTATGGTTTGAGGACCATGTTTTTGTGCCTAATGATCCGGAGATTAGAAAGTTGATTCTGCAGGAGGCCCATGATTCGCCGTATTCGATTCACCCAGGAAATACCAAGATGTATCTGGATTTGAAGGACACTTTCTGGTGGACCGGAATGAAGAAGGATATTGTGGAGTACGCAGCAGTTTGTGATGTATGTCAGAGAGTGCAGGCAGAGCATCAGAAGCCAGCAGGATTGCTACGGCCATTGCCGATACCCGAATGGAAGTGGGATAAACTAGGCATGGATTTTATCACGGGATTGCCTAGGACCCGCTCAGGCTATGACTCGATTTGGGTTGTAGTCGATCATTTGACGAAGGTAGCGCATTTCATCCCAGTGAAGACCACTTACACCAATGCTAAGTTGGCTAAGGTATACATGACCAGAATCGTATGTCTGCATGGAGTTCCGAGGAGCATTGTATCAGATAGAGGAACCCAGTTTACCTCAAAGTTCTGGAATCAGTTGAACGAAACTTTGGGTACCAGGCTAGAGTTCAGTACAACCTTTCATCCGCAGACAGATGGACAGACCGAGAGAGTCAATCAGATTTTGGAGGATATGCTGAGAGCTTGTGCGCTAGATTCTGGATCTAGTTGGGACGACAATTTGCCATATGTAGAGTTCTCTTACAACAACAGTTATCAATCCAGTTTGAAGATGGCCCCTTTTGAAGCCTTGTACGGAAGGAGGTGCAGGACCCTGTTGTTGTGGGATGAAGTTGGAGACCGCCAGTTGTTTGGACCAGATTTGGTTATGGAGTCTGAACAGAAGGTGAAGTTGATTCACGATAGGCTCAAGGTAGCCCAGTCCAAGCAGAAGAGCTATGCAGATTCAAAATGCAAGGAAACACTTTACGAAGTCAGAGACCGAGTTTATCTACGTGTGTCCCCACTTTGAGGAGTTAAGCGCTTTGGAGTTAAGGGAAAGTTAGCGCCATGTTTTGTGGGACCATACAAAGTTTTGGAGCGTATGGGAGAAGTTGCTTACAAGTTGGAATTGCCCGAAGGATTGTCAGGAGTTCATGATGTATTCCACGTGTCCCAGTTGAAGAAGTGCCACGCAGAGATGGCTGATATACCACTAAGAGATACAGTGCCGCTAGAAGCGATTCAGTTGGATAGAGATTTAACTTACGAGGAGAAACCAGTCAAAATTCTCGCGTATGCCAGCCGAGTCACCCGCAACAAAGTTATCAAGTTTTGCAAAGTTCAGTGGAACCACCACACCGAGAATGAAGCCACCTGGGAGCAAGAGGAAGATCTACTGAAGGACCACCGTCACCTATTTTCTATCCAACCCGAATCTCGAAGGCGAGATTCATCTTAAGGGGGGTAGGTTTGCAAGATTCAGAACCAACCCATTAGAGCCTTTTTGTAACATCCCAAATTTTCAATTTGGAATGTTATACACTAGATCATCATTGCATATCATATTTTATTGCTTTTGGCTTGATCCTAGAAATTCTACGCAACTCAGGGACCCTCAGAGAGAGTTGGGAATTTCGTTATTTTCATATTTGAGTTTTCTCAAATTTTGAAAATAGGATCATTTGATTTTATTTATTTTATCTGAAATTATTTCTATTATAAAAATATGAGAGAGGGAATAAAATGACTTTCCCCAAACAAAGAAATATTGAGGATTTAATAAAAAAATCAAATAAGTTTTATTTCGGAGTTTTTGGCTATTTTATTTGAATTTCGGAAAAATTGCACGTTTTTCAAAACTGTATTTTTGGGCCAAGAGAATGTTCATCTTGTTCTAAATATTTTATTTAGACGGCGAAAATTTATTTTGGCATTTTTAGAATTTTATTTTATTTTTAAGATTTTTTTTAGTTTCGGCGGAATTGTTTAAAAAAAATCCCGCGCGCCCGACTGGGCCGAAGCCCAGCCGAGCCAGGTCGGCCCGCCTCCCCGCCGCTGTGTCCCGCGCGGAGACCGCGCCACCGCCGCCTCCGACCCGGACAGAGTCCAAGCCGGACTCCGCCCCGCCGCCTTGCCCCCTCCCCCAAGCCACCACCCCCTCCTTAAATACTCCCCATCCCGCCGCCTCACCCCGTCCCGCGCCGCCGCCGAAGCCGCCCGGTCGCCGTGAGCCGCCGCCGCAGCCCGGAGTCGCCGCCGCCGACGCCCGTCGCCGCCGCCGGAGCCCCGCCGCCCCACCAGACCCGCCGAACCCCGCCGGACCTCGCCAGAGCCCGATGAGGTAGCCGTCGCCGCCCCGGTTTTCTAATAAAACCGATCCATTTTTTTTGAAAACCCTAGTTTTTTTAGATCATTTTTTTTAGTTTACCTATTGAGCGAGCGTTCGCTCGTTCGTTCGTTTTAACGGACGAGTTCACCATTTAGCTTTAGTTAATGAACGTCCATTCGTTAAACTATTCGTCAGTTTTTCTTTTTCTCGGATTTTCCGCGATTATTCCAGATCGCGATTTCTGATCCGATTTTCTTTTTAGTTTATCTTTTCGCTCATTTATCGGAATCAGGTGATTCAAGCGCCTAGAGTTTCGTCTTGAAACCCTCTTTCCGTTTAACCAACTCAAACAAGTTTTTGCTACTGTAAAAATTGACTTAGGTCCAGATTAGTAAACGAAGCTTGTTTCTTTCGCCGTTTGACTTTCGTTGCTTCGTTTGGTTTGTTTCTTTTTGCAAACCGGAGTTCTTAAGTTGAACTTTCTGGTTAATTCTTTTATTTGAGTTTTACCCATGCATTAGATGAGTACTTATTGCATGCTTGTTTGTTTGCGATAGAGTATCTGGAGTGCGCGGCTTGCTACTTCGAATATCTAGGTTTCACGGATCATTAGCAAGGCAAGTAACACTTTGATCATACCTCTTTACTACACAGTTTTATTGCATTAGATCAATCCTCAAACAATTGCACGATTAGGATCTAATTAACATGTGGGTTTTGGGAAGTAGATGAGGTAGTACCTATTACCTGTTTTATTATCAAACCCTTGGGAGTTACTTCTACGTTTGGTTATTGCCATGCTATGCTAGTAGACGTGGATTGGGTGAGTGAATCCATGACAGATGTGAGATTGTTATTTAATGGTTTATTTAAGGTGGCAACTTTAATACACATCTGGGTGGATTGGGGCACCTGGGTATTCCAGCGTTTGCCTGTTTTTCTTTATGGACCGCCACCCAGGCTCAAAGGGATCATGAGATTATTCATGCTAGAAACTTCGGTGTGTAGCCACAAGCTACTATGGGCTCTAGCATAGTTGATTAAGTCATGTGAACTCTTACAGTGGTATACTAGTAGATGTAGGGGAAAGTAGGTGTAACCGTCTACCCGATCGTAAGGTGCTAGCGCTTCTGAAAGACTATGTCTCGGTCATCCGTTTCTCAAACACCATGTAGTGCGAGAAATCTAACGGAGGAGATCGAGTCTTGTGGGGAAAAGTGCGCAAACCTCTGCAGAGTGTATAAACTAATCATGGTTAGCCGTGTCCCCAATTATGGACGTTTTGAGTATCTAGTACTTGGATTATCATGTGAATCTCATCATGTTACTTTAATTTAATTTTTTGGGTTTAATGATGATGTTTAATTGGGATTGAGAGGGTGTCTACACTCTCAATGTTTAACAACCACCATGATAGTTAAATAAAATTTATTCCTTTGCAGTAGGGAAAAATTGGCTTTGTGCAAAACTGTAACCATAGAGCTTTCCACCAGCCATATATGCATGTAGTATAGCATAATTCTGTTCATTACTCTCTATGTGTTACATTGCCAGCATATTCCATGTGCTGACTCGTTTTCGGGCTGCAACATTCATCTTGCAGACTTTTCAGACAACGAGTAAGGTGCTTTTAGGTCGTGGTTCTATACTCAGTGTTGCCGTTGGAGTTGATGGACTCACTTATCTTCCAAGCTTTCCGTTGTTATCGTTATTAGATGGCCTTAAGCCATATTTATTGTAATAAGTTATCCTTTGGAGACATTCGATGTAATAAGTGTGTGATTGCTACTCTGTTATAAATCCTTCGAGTATTGTGCGTGTCAGCATTACTGATCCAAGGATGACACTGAAGCACAGAGATCAGACTATTTGAGGTATGGTCGCTACACTTTTGATAAACTGAATATCAAGATTAAATCCATCTTGGCTAGCCATGTCATACAATCGAAGAACTTGGCGAATGCTCTTGACCGTCACAACATCTGTAGTTGAGTATTCCTATTTGCACAACACAAACAAGAAGAGCATGATTTCACTTTAATAGTGGCCTCCTTGAACTCAACCTACAACTCCACTTGGATGAGGCATGCGTGGAGTTTCATGATTCAATTCATGTGCCTGTTTCTGTAGTTCACCTGAAGTGAAGCAAAGATTGCATCATTCAGCTAGCAAGAAGTACTTGCTCTTGTGAGCTGGCAAGTTCTTCTATAGTAGTTGCACTAAAATTGAGGAACGTTAAGGTTGGCTGTCCGGCTCATGTAAGGTGCAACTATAATTTTCTTATCCTTTTGTGCAGTTCCACTAAAATAAAGTGCCATTGTGGTGACAGGACGGCTCATCTTGCAAAGGCTAATAGAATGTTGCACGAGATCACCTGCAGAACTTGACAGAGATTTTGGAAACTCTAATCACCATTTTGTGCAGTTCCACCAAAATTGAGAGATGTTGCCCACATGATATTTTAGTAGAACTGCACAAGACACTCATTCCAAAAAAAAGTGTTTTGTGCAGTTCACCAAAAGGTCACAATAGCAACAAGGTGAAATGGATATTCCTATCAGCACAAAAAGATAGAAAGTAAACAATTGCTGGTCAATAATAATATACGAAACATATGCAAAATGAAAAGAATCATCTTAATTATGTTCATGGCAATCACGCAAGGACAGTAGAAATTTTAAAACGTCAGCAATGCTTCATGTTACGAGAAGCATTACGATCAACAATGAGATTCCTCAAATATGGGAATACTTTAATGGTGGCATTGCTTGTTTACTAGACATAGTAAATCAACAACAGCTAAAGAGTTGGTTTAAGGGCATGGGACCATGGGGACACCAGGACACTCAGCAGCGTAAAGGAGCAACTTACTTATCATACTGGGGAAAACAACATGAGTGCCATTTGTAGCACAGTTTAATTCCATCTTATCACTGGTGGCATTAGATTAACAATAACACTGGTTAGACATGTCCCTATGGTAACAGTGTGATCACTTCATTTTACATGCACCCTTACATTAACAACAGCAAAAGGTTGGTATAAGGACATGCGACAGTGGACGCATCAGCACAATGTACCTACAAGGAGGCATAAAGTGGTGATGCCAAGTTTGTTCATGCTATGTGAGGGCAGCAAACCTAATCCTGGAGACCTTGTACTATGTGAGGGAAGCAAATCTAATCCTGGAGACCTTTACTATGCGAGGGCAGCAAATCTAATCCTGGAGACCTTTTACTATGTGAGGGCAGCAAATCTAATCCTGAGACCTTTTACTATGTGAGGGCAGCAATTCTAATCCTGGAGACCTTTTACTATGTGAGGCAGAAAATCTAATCCTGTACATACTATGTTGACTTGTCCACCAGCCGCCACTTTCTATCCTTTTTCAACCAATAATAGATCTGTTCCTTATCCAGTTTGTACTGCGTTTTCCCATTATTTCCCTTTTCAGCCAAGAGACAGGTTGTGTATCCGGTTTCTACTACTTTCACCATATTATTTCCTCTCTGAATCAAGTCCTAGATTCATGCTACAACTTTCCCCCCTTTCTTCGTTGTTTGAACAAAGCCCTAGATTCGAATGCATGAAGTAGCTTTACCTCTAATAATACTAAAAATTTAGGTGGCTTTGGAGGAGCTGATGGGAGTAGAAAAAGATGCACATGCAGACACGTGGGGAGCTGGGGCAGTAGAGCAAGGCCGCTTTCGAAGAACTTATGCCTGAGGATCGTCGGGATGTCAGCGGCGACAGGTCGGATCTGCGGACAATACGGCAGGGAGGAAGAAGGGTCGGAGGACCTCCCGAGCCGGCGCTGTGTCGGAGAGAACGGCACGGGCAGAGGATCGGGACCCTCCGGCAGCTGTGGGTTTCCTCCCTCGGCGGTGATGACCGCGTGAATGATGCACCTTTTAGTCCTCTACACACACCGGCCGAAGGGATCCGGTCGAATCTGTGACTAGCGGTGAGCAGAGAGAAAATGTTGCTACCGCTGTCTTGTTTATATCCGGAGAGGACGAGAGAATGGAAGAGAATGAAGAGAGCAACCCTAGTAAAGCAAGCGCTCAGACCCCTGCGTACATATATAGTGGAGTGATTATATTTTTCTCTCCACAACAAGCGTTTCAATTTGTGTACGTGGCATTAAAGAAAAGAAACTCTCTACTATTTAAGGTGACTACTGTACGACTCCTACTTACTACTACTAGTAGTACTAGTATTGTTCACTTGTGCTCCCCGCCCCTCCATTCATTGAACAACCACACGGGTGAATAAACATACTGTAAGTATTTATATAGAACGAACAAGCTCAAACTATTTTCGCGTAGTTAAAAGTTGAGGGCGGGGCTTTTCCGGGCAGTACGCGCGGCAGTTTTCGTGTAGGCGGTTTGACAGAGAGGTGAGGAGGGTGAGCGAGTGGCGGATTCTCAATCACTAGCAAGATGCCCATGCGTTGCATGGAACATCAAGATGCATTTGTATGAGTAGTTTATCTTGTGGGAGAAAAGGATGAACAAGGGAAGGCCTTATTTGCAAATGTTGAGTGGGTGTGGGTATCTTTTTGCAAAATTTCCATTTTCCTTCCTATCCGTCAGATATAAATCGGACGGCTTATATTGCAGGATGGCAGGCACACCATCATCACCAACTCTGTTTTTTATAAGAGTAGAGATACTGCTGGAAAGGTCGGGCTATGTGATTTGACAACACGTTACTGTAGGAAAGACTTGTGATATGACCACTCACTATAGTCAAGAATTACCGGCGCTCCGACCGGGGTGATGCCCCTCTTCCATTCCACGCTCTAATCTGGTGCATGACACGTCGACCCGGATGCTGGCTCTCCCACATGTCGGAGTATTAAGAAGGAGCAAAGAATGATGCGGTATATACTAGTACTACTACTACTCAGGTCGGAGGAGTGCGAACCACGGCAGCCTAGTGACCCAGCAGTGCGAACCACGGCAGCCCAGTGAACCAGCAGTAGAAAACAATGTGGTGATATGGCCATAAAAAATAATGTGCTACGGTCCACACTGTAGCATGTACAGTAACACTCATCTTTGTTTGGATCCCCGAGTTAGAGCTAGTTTGGGTTGAAATAGCCTCAAATTATTGAAACACGAGGGTCAGTTCGAGATAGTTTGCTCTAACCCAGCTAAAAAAACTAGCCAGGTGGAGAGGTTCTAATTGGTTTAGTTATCCTCGGGCCCACTAAAAGAGAACTAAAAAAACCTCCCCTGCCCGTATCGGATCGCTCCCCCCCCTCTCGCACGACTCGTCTCTGTTCCCCATAGGGCCGCCCGCCCAAGTGCCGCTCGCCCTCCCTCTCCTCCGGCCACCCTCGATCTCCTTCCGGCCTCCGCCACCCTACTCCGGCCACCCTCTCCCTCCGGCCTTCGGAGGTCGCCCCGCTCCCCCTTCACCGGTCGTTTTTCTCCCTCTATTGTGCGCGGCAGCGGTGCATCTACCAGGGAGGTCACGAGAGGGGTGATTTCGTTCGTTCCTTCTCTGTCTCACATCCATATTATTGATCTTGCTCGCTCTAGCGCTAATTCTTATTTGGAAAAGTAGATCCTGATCAAACTTGATATAGATTTGTGGTGCACGCATGGAATTGTTTGATGCTGCTTGAGGAGGTAATAAATCTTTCTAGAGGCCCAAAGATTCAGTTCACCTTTCTAGGTATTTCAGTTTCAGGCTTGCATAATTTCAAGAGGCCCAAAGATTCAGTTCACCTTTCTAGGTATTTCAGTTTCAGGCTTGCATTATTTCTAAAGGCCCAAAGATTCAATTCACCTTTCTAGGTATTTTAGTTTCAGGCTTGCATTATTTCTAGAGGCCCAAAGATTAAGTTCCCAGTCGGCGGCAAGCGGCCCTGCTACCCATGCCGGTGTCGAAACTCGCAAGGGCCAGCATCGGAGGGGTTTCCGGGGCTTGGGCTCTACAGAGCCTTCCTCCAGAGTGACGATGGCGAGCTCCTCTCCCTCGGTGCGTGAGGGGCTCCGGGATCCCTCCTATCGTGAATGAATTCCGTGATGAGTTAGCTCATGCTTTGTTTCATGGAGTGTTTTTTTTGTGAAGCTTGACTAACGTCCTGTATGTTTAAGTCGGATATCTCATTTGTATGGACAAAGTAAAAAATATCATATTTTGCATGCTTGATTTGTAAAGATGGTTCGTTTATGTCAATTGTGAGCGGGAGGAGGTCACAGAAGAGCCAGCCACACCAAATCCGGCAGGAAATAGGGTCCAAAGTAGTCAAATGATTGAGAAAGAGCATTTATTGTCTATCTAACCCTGCCATCCATACACCTCTTTGGTTTAGAGTTAGTTCAGGGTTAGAATCTAACTATAACCTCTAACTGAGTTAGAGTTCTCCTCGCCTCGGTTCATCGCCATCATATTTTCCCCATTCCTATGTTTTCAGTATCCTGCGAATCAAAGAGGCCCTTTTTTTGCCGGAAAAATCAAAGAGGCCCTTAGACTGGTTTAGGTCTGGTCATTTTTTATAAACGTGTTATGTTCAAAATTTAATGAACGTGCTCCGGTTTCTACGAAAATAATCCAGTTTCATGTATTAATTCATTCATTTATTTATTCTTCTGCGGGGGGTTTGCATGTAATTCGTGAGGTCTGAAATGTAAAGTATCCCGACATATGCTCCAAGTCGTGCATGCACTATGACCCAGATGCTCTATGTCCCACCTGTTGGCGAATGGGAGCACGTGGAAATAGCCTAGGAGTACATATAGGAGGATAAGGCTGGTTGTAATGGGTAGTGTATCATATACTAGCATCATCCATAGTATCATAGTGTATGATACTACTTCCGTAATGCGTAGTATCATAGGTTAGTACCTTAGGTTGCCTTCTTAATTGTCATGCATGACACAAAGTAGTACATCATTTAAGATGATACGGTATCATAATATGATAGTACATCCTCTCTTTCCTCATTTAATTATGTGCCACATCATCCGAAAAATCTAGTTGCCATGCATGATACCGCTTATGATACTCCCATTACAACTAGCCTAAATGCGTGAAAAAATATGTACTGTGAAGCGTAGCTGCGGTTTGAAAAGGAGACCTAAAGTTATGACAGCTATAGGTCGCACGAACCCAACTAGTGGTACTACTAGACATACGACTATGTTTTCCCTCAAAAAAAAGAGGCACGAGTGCTTAGTACTCCTATTCTATCAACACGAGTCCCATCTGACAACAGTGTTCGTGCTATAGCTAGCTCTCCTCCCACATTCTCTTTTCTAATTCTAAACTTGGCCGACGCCTAGTGGGCGGGGTGGGTTTGCTCAACTGCGGCCCCACCTCACAGTGAAAACGTTACGACTGGAATAAAAATGCCATATACTCCCTGTGTTCCTAAATATAAGCCTTTTTAGATACTATTTTAAATGGAATACATCATACAGAGGTATGTAGACATAGTTTAGAGTGTAGATTCACTCATTTTGCTCCGTATGTAGTTGTCACTTGCTGGAATCTTTAGAAAGACTTATATTTGGGAACGGAGGGAGTACTATACTAATAAAACATTAAGGCCACAAGGTGATGCAGTGCTGGTTACAGGAGGCAAGAAGAAGAGATGCATTCATCGACGACGTCCACCTCCTCGACTCAGGGCGCCGGCCCACCGAATGGCGCCTAAGTAGCAGCGGCTTTCGTGGCCAGGTCGACGTGCTTATGAACAATGGCGTCCAAAGATTCCAGCCGCTGGAAGAAGGCGAACGTCTTTCTGTCCTCGCTTGCCTTGTAGTGGCCTATGTAGACTATTTCCTCGTAAGCGTGGATGTGCAGGTCGACGGTTTCTTGCATGGCGAGGCGCTGTGCAGCGAGCATGGCCTCGAGGTGCACATTCTTCGTCGCGACCTTCGGCACCTGCAAGGCCACCAGGGCTTGAAAGAGTTCGTCACCATGGAGCCCGATGAGGGTGGTAGGCAATGAGGAGCCTGGACGCGCGGGCTGGAGTACTTACGACAAGGTCGTCCGCGCGCTTCTTGACATCGGTGAACTTGCGGATGGAGTTGACCATCATGTCGTCCATGCGAGAGGCGAAGCCAGCGTCGGCGAGGGCTACGATGCCGGTGGTCGCCAGCACCATCTGGAAACGCTGTGCGGTGCGGGGCCGCAGGCCGGCGCCTTGGATGATTTGGCACAGCCGACTGCCGCCCGCGTCCATCGCCTCCATAGGTGCTTGTGCCTTTTGGTCACTTGGTCTTGGATTGGAGTGATAAGTGTTGCGCAGAGACTTGGGAGTAGATGGATTGGAGTGGTGGGGCGCCTTTATATGAGAGTCCAAACTCTGTTGCATTCACATCGTGCTGGCTCTATTCTGCTTCTCCAATTAATTCCCTTTGCATGTAATTGAGGGTGCATCATTGACCGTTCAACATCTTGGGATCCGCTGTGCTCTCCCGCCTTGGCATTCAAGCACCTATGGAGGCGACTGCCACTCGCGTCTATCGCGTGTCAGGAGACGTTCCCGTCGATGACGAGGTGCCTATGGTGACTTCGTAAATTTCAAGATGATAGTGTCGTGCGTGTGTGCGTTCATAGGGGTGAGTGTATGCGCGTGTATATGAGCGCTTGCATCTATACTGTGTCAAAAAAAATGTAAATGCGTGTCAAAAAGAGACTATTCAATATACTCAATATTGTGCACCTCGGAGAGGAAAACGATAGAACTAGGTATTTATTTACGGTGCAGATTCACTCATTTTGCTCCATATGTACTGTCTTGTAGTCTAGTCACTTGTTGAAATCTCTAGAAGGGCAAATACTCCTTTCTAGTTTACAGGGCTATACTAGCAAGTAGTTGTATGTACTAGTACAATAGTGGACTCACATAGCAATTTTGTCTCATGCAAGAGCATGGCTATATGCGTGCTTCAATGTTCGCAACTGCCACGTTCGGGTTGCACTTGGCTCTTCGCCTCTTCGAGAAGACGAGAAATGATGTTACTACTACTATTTCTATAGTGTCGAATCCACTGCTGCATGTCCGTCCACCGCGAACGGGAGGGATAGCTTGTTGTAGAAGTACTATAAGCAAAAGCCTGTCCTCGTCTACGAGCAACCACACGCATGGGCGAGGGAGAAGGCGTGTAGTAGTAAAATCAAGCTTCTCCTTGTCGTACGAGTTGACGCGACACATCATAGCACTGGCCCCACATGCTTGCCTCTAAACTTGGCTGAAAGACCCGTAGTGTACAATATATTTGCTGCAACCTCTAACATTTACCCACCTCACAGTGAAAACGTTAAGACTGGAATAAAAATGCCATATACTCCCTGCGTTCCTAAATATAAGCCTTTTTAGATACTATTTCAAATGGAATACAACATACAGATGTATGCATACATAGTTTAGAGTGTAGATTCACTCATTTTGCTCCGTATGTAGTAGACACTTGCAGGAATCTTTAGAAAGACTTATATTTGGGAACGGAGGGAGTACTATACTAATAAAACATTAAGGCCATGAGGCGATGCAGTGCTGGTTATAGGAGGCAAGAAGAAGAGATGCATCCATCGATGACGTCCACCTCCTCGACTCAGGGCGCATGGGCGAGGGAGAAGGCGTGTAGTAGTAAAATCAACCTTCTCCTCGTTGCACGAGTTGACGCGACACATCATAGCACTGGCCCCACATGCTTGCCTCTAAACTTGGCTGAAAGACCCGCAATGTACAATATATTTGCTACAACCTCTAACATTTACCCACCACAATCACCAGGGTGACAGGTAGGGACAGAAGACTATTTTAATTTTTTATTAAAACTTCAAGACGGCCACATAGCATGGAGCCGACCCCAACGATTTTAAGCTATCCTAGACTACTCTACACATGAAACTGCCACACGAGCGTCTGGGCTGCGCTTGGCTCTTTGCCTCTTCGGGAAGTTGAACAATGATGGAGTACTACTGCACTGGAGGAGTACTACAGTACGCTTCTGGCCATCTGACACTGATTGAACTGTTGCATGTCCACCACGTGCGGGAGGGAGAGCATGTAGCGAAAGCTTCTCCTAGTCTTGCCAGCCACCACGCTCATGGGCGAGGGAGGGACGCTCCTGCCTTTGCGTGTATGACATGTGGGCCCGACGGGTGGGTGGCCAACCTGTCATATAGCCAAAGGCAGGTGTAGTTAAGTCCACGAGGGAGAGGATAATCAAACTTCTCGTTGACGCGACACATCAAAGCACTGCACTCGATATATTTTAATAATTTGCGGTTATCGATGCATTAATTACAACGCATGCATGCATGCCGTGACTCTCCTTTTGATACTTGCATGTGTTGATTTAATGCACCTTGAAGTAGTACTCCCTCCGATTGCTTTTACTTTGCATATAACTTTTTCTTGTTTTTCTCAGATTAGTCTGCGCGTCCGCGTTGGTTTCCATTTGTGCCCCCGCTCGATTAGTTCTGCCCCCATTAATCGCACCACTTTCCAAAGTAGAAAATGGCTACAGGCAAACGCATGCAGCGCCGGATGTGGCTTGACCGCCTGGGGAAGCCAACTCAAGCGAAAAGGAAGGAGGACCAGCCAACCATTGCATGCACATTTACTGTCGATATTTATGCAGCTTACTCATGCGCAGGGGCAAATTTGTCCAGAAAACTCAAACTACTGCCTTCCTTGGTATGCGGGAGGAGAGTTATGCACAGAGTATAAAATATGTGACGTTAAAGCTTTGTAATGCCCCGTCCCAAGCGAGAAATGGTTGTGCACGAGGAGGGCGAGATAATGCAGACGGAAGAGGAATCGACGAGGGAGCTCACTAAGGTCTCGATGGACCTCACCGTGCTCCACTGCCCCTTGTGCCTCCGCCCCTTGACGCCTCTAGTGTATGAGGTTCGAATACACCTCGTCCGTTCGGCCGATTGAGCAAGGTGCAGGTTTCTTGATTGATGTGTTGTTAGATTGATTTCTGTAGTGCAAGGGAGGGCACCTGGCCTGCGCGGACTGCCGCGTCGAGCGCCCCGGGAACCAGCGGTAGTGCCAGAAGTGCGAGCGCGGTGGTGGCTTCGATGTGCGGAATACGGCGGTGGACGCCGTCATTTTGTTGCTGAGGGTGGAGTGCCCGCACGAAGGCTGTGGGCTCTACGTCACTTACCACAAGCTCGCCGATCACCAGAGCGTGTGTCTGCTTGTGCCCTGCAAATGCCTCGTGCCCATCTGCGGCTACGAAGGCCCGCCACCGGCGCTCTACCACCACATCAGCAACGCGCATCCCATGCCCGTGCACAGGATCCAGTATGGCAAGGTGCTCCAGCTGCAAGTGCCACTGTCGGAGCCACGGCTCTTGCTGTTCGCGGAGGAGGACGGTCGTGCGTTTTTCTTGGTTAGCGGCATGCTCGACGGCACGCCTATCGCCGTGTCGGTGGTCTGCATCAGAGCGGGGGCGTCCCCACTGCCGTACTACATGGCCAAGCTGTGGGCGAACGGCCTGTTGGGGGAGCCCAAAGGCACGACCAACACCGTCAAGGTGGAAATGGAGGTGACAAGCAGCAAGGATCCTGGCGACGTCGACGTGCAGGAGCTGACCTTCTTCACAGTTTCGCCCAAGCTGCTGGCCAGGGCTAAGCTGGTGTCCCGCCACATTCAGATTGACAAGCTCACGTCCTAAATGTTTCTACAATGCCTTCTGTTTATCTTAGTAATATGCTAATATAGGGATTACCTCGGTCTACTTTAGCTTAAGAAATGGTGGGTTTTAGTGGCGATGCAGCAATTACTTCGACATCAGATCAGTAATTTCCAACAGTCGAACGGATATTTTGTGTCTGTTGGATATAAAGTTCCTTTGGGTAAGAAGTAGTAGATAAAAGGAGATGTATGTAGACGTATTTTAGTTTTAGATACGTCCCTTTTTATCCATTTTGATGACAAGCACTCCCTCCGTTCCACAATACATGCCTTCCATTTGTCAAAATATAGATATATCTAGACATGTTTTAGTATATAGGTACATCCATGATAGAGCCAGTCGGATGGTTGAGAACACTACAATTCGTAGCTACGGATGCGTGTGTGACTCCCAGATGCAGAAGCTGGGGGTCATCATCCTCCTTTTCAAGAAAAAATAGACGCGTTTGTGAGAGGACGAGTGCGTGCGTGCACCTCTTCTCTTCCTGTATAACATACTAAACTCAGAGTACAAGTTTTTGTGGGTGGCACGATGGTGCGTGCGAGAAGTCCCGAGAGATAGGTTTAATGCGTCTAAAAAAAGACTAGCCTATAGCTCGCCACGCGGCTATTCCTCTCGAATGCCCCATTAACCGTAAGATATGTATACAACGGTGCTAGTTATCACACGTACACAGCAGTACTCCCTCCGTCCAGGTGCATAGGGCATCTAAGAGAAATTAGAATTTCGAAATTTATAAGGCGTGATCTAATTAAATGTGCCTCGGTTTGGCTCCCATGCAGCGCTGTTAATCTCTTCTCTCCACTTCCCATGCATGCATCATTCATCCATCGATAGAGTTGCATGCTTAAAGGTTGACTTGGGCATGGTTGTAACATATGCATGCCAACGAGGGTAGCGGGGACTGGGTGTGAAACCTTAAATGGGGTCATGTGAACTGTCTCAACTATAATCATGGATTAAATGCCTTTCTTGGTTGCGTTTTTGAGAAACAATGATAGGCTCGTTCCATTCTTTTCAAATAAATCACTGGCCTATCTCCTTGCGCCTAAATCGCTGTGCAACCTCTAACACGTCCTATGCACCTGGACAGAGGGAGTAGAAAAAGAACTACTACACCACGGCCAAGAACACGTGCCCACATAACGCCATCCGGGAATAGTGCCGCACTTCGAAACTAGAACCGCCAATAAACTTTGAGCTTGCGTCTCGTCACATTCCAAATTACTCCATGCTATATTGAATTGCAAACCTGTTCACACCGATCACAACCTAAACGGTTTTCCACTTAGGAGCGTATTAGTACTTGGTTATAAATACTAGTATGCCAAGATGAATGCACATTCCTCCTCAACTTCTCATCCACAAAAACAAACAAGTCATTCAGCATCCTTCCCTTGCGTCTGCCATGGCCAGCGTGAGTTCTGGGTCAAGAGATTGCCACAAGGGAGAGACGAGTATGGATGCAGAAGCACGAGAGATGTCCCGCCTCGCTGTGAAAGCAGCCGACATGTCCCGCCGCACGGAAGTAGCAGCACATAGGTCCCGCCATGCCGCTGAAGTAGCACGGAGGTCCTGCCGCGTCGTCGATGCAGCAGACTGGTTCGGCTGCGCGGCGGAAGCAGCAGAGATGTCCCGCCGCGCCGCGGCGGACTCGGAAAATATCTCGCGGGCAGGCGACGACTGTTACAGGCGCATGCATGCGATCGACCATAGCCAGATGGATCAGATCTCCAGCTGGGCGAGATTGCAGGACAACATGAAAGCCTCGTTTGAACAGGCTACCGCCATCATTCGGCAACTAAGGAAGGGCAATGAGAGGCTCTGGGCCGAGCGCGACCTGCTGAGGGCGAAGATCGTCCGAAGTGCAGGCCAGCAGGAGGAGACCAGTGCCTTGTTGAAGAGGACCGGCGTCATCGTCAAGAAACTTATGGACGAGAATGACATGCTCCGCATCGAACGCCAAAGGCTGGTGGAGGAATCCATGGATGTTCTCAAGCAGCGTCTTGAGGACACGAAAGAGCTCATCGCCGCTTGCCACAGAAACTAGTTCCCGCGGCCTGCAGCAACGCATCAAGAAAGTAGAGATCAGCGAGCCAGATCATTGTCTTCCTTCTTCTTTTGCCCGTGTGTATTTCGGGCGTAGCTGCATGTGGCTTTTTTTAGTTGTCTTTCTAATTATCTAAGACAATTAATCGTCCTTATATATTCATAAGTCTTGCTATAAGTCACAGTAGATACTATATAGGTCCGTCGGATCTTACATCAAGATCCGTGCTTTTAGATTTTCCTTTTTCTCTCTTAAATCTCAATCTAGTGAGACATAGCCACGCCATTAAACAGAGGCTCAGGCACCATTAATGGAGACCTTGGGAGAGAGGTAGACGGCAGATGGAGGTCAAAGGGCTCTCCTCCCGATAAGCACGCGGAGGGGTCTGATCGCACGCCTCTCGTACTCAAATAGCTACCCTGCACGGCGCCTCCTAGCTATTAAAAAATGGGGGATGCGTGGCGGCACGTAAATGGTAGTAAATAGAACGCCCACGGTTTCAATAATACTTGTGTTTCCGATTGTAACGTGACAACACTTGTTCCAAAATGACTTTGTTGATTGTTAATGTGTGCGTCTTCGCAAATCAGACATGGCACCAAGCCAAGTTTCATTATTTTCATGCGTGTTTTGGATTTACAGGAATTAAAAAACTAAGTTTCTCAATGTTTCCAGCCCTGCCACGACGCCCAGAATTTTGAATTTCATTCCCATTTCTTGCATGGAACCTAGAAATTTACCCGAGGACACACATGTGATTTTTCAACCAACTTTGGTGCACTAGAGCATGTGCTTGTATTTCAAATTTGAATTATGCACACAAAGGTGACATGTTCCCTCTCAGAACCACGAGCCTTCTTGAGAGAAGCTCCGATTTGCAAGAAGCTTATACTCAAATTTGTTCCTATTCGGCCAATTTTTTACCACGGCATGGTACTACCATGACATGACACCATGCCAAGTATCATGATTTTAAAACCAAGTTTCTCAATGTTCTCGACCAAGCCATGATGCCCAGATGTTTGAATTTTATTCTCATTTTTTGCATGGGACCTAGAAATTCACCCGAGGACACAAATGTCATTTTTCAACCAACTTTGGTGCACGGGAGCATGTGCTTGTAGTTCAAATTTGAATTATGCACATTAAATGACCAAAAACTCAAATAATGTGTAAAAAAGGCCAAACGAAGCCGAAATGATTTCCAAAATTTAACAGGGCACTCATGTAGTTCTATGTTGCTTTGTTAATAAACTCAAGGGGGACAACGTATATCATTTCGCACTCAAAGGTGGCACGTTCCCTCTCAGAACCATGAGCCTTCTTGAGAGTTTTGGATTTACATGAATTTAAAATCTAAGTTTCTCGATGTTCTCGGCCGAGTCACGATGCCTAGATGTTTGAATTTCATTCTCATTTCTTCCATGGGACCTAGAAATTCAACCAAGGACACACATGTGATTTTTCAACCAACTTTGGTGCACCGGAGCATGTGCATGCAGTTCATATTTAGATTATGCACTTTAAAAGTCCAGAAACTGAATTAATGTATAAAAAGGCCAAACAAACCCGAAATAATTCCAAAATTTAACATGGCGCTCATATAGTTCTATGTTGCCTCTGTAAAGAAAATCTGGGGGGAGGCAGCGTATATCGTTCCGCACACAAAGGTGACATGTTCCCTCTCAGAACCACGAGGCTTGTTGAGAGAATCTCCGGTTTTGCAAGAAGCTTATACCAAAACTTGTCCCAATTCAGCCAAATATTATACATATAAAAACAGGGTTTAGATTATCCCGAACATCTCGCTACCTAGATCAATAATGTACTATGATTTGAATTCAACATAAAATGGATACAAATATTTGAATTGGAGAGCGTATGGTACATGTAGTTCATAGTGAAATATGATTACTGCTATATGCATTCTTTTTGCTATCAAGATAATATTTAAATTATTGTATAACTTGACAACAATCGTATTCAAATAAGGAAAATTGATTCAAATTTAGTCCATATGGTAGACGACAATATATATGTTCACATGGTGGAGTAAAATGTTCATATATGATGGAAGATCAAAATGTACGACTACATCAATTATAAACCGCAAGGTCACCTCACGATATATTCGAATTCAACAAAACATGGATTAAAAAATTGAAATTCGAGATCCTGGCATTTGTAATCATATAAAAAGGGACATTACTCTTTCTTTTGGTGGGAATTGATTTGTTTTTTGTTGTTATTGAGGGAAGTGCGAATCGATTTGGTACTGTGTAGGGTAATCTTGTTCTCCTGATTTTTTTTACATTTTTCTTGTAGTTTTTTCAATGGCATCTATAGCAATATAGTAAAAGGGGACATGACTCTTTTGTGTCTTGTATGGATTGTTTTTTTACACGTTAAGTTTGTTCTGCCGAACAAGGAATCCGCACCTTGTTATCCCGAAATTTTCAAGCTCGAGTATCTTTTGTCTCACCTGCTTTGAAACTCCCGCCTCTTCAACCCGCGCCGTGCCTTGTTATCCCGAAATTTTGACGCGTGCAAAAATTCCCTCCTCATCCGAAATCGGTCCCGCAGCCCAGACATGCGAAATCCCCCTTCTACCCCTCAGCCGGAAATGAAGCTCCACATCGCGGTGTCAAAACCGGTGGGGGTACGCTGGTAACTTACCCGACATTTTGGACAAGCGCGTCCCTAAGCTTGGCTCCCCCCTCCCCCTTCGCCCCCCATTCATACATTGAGGCCGCCAAAACCCACGCTCCTCCGTCGGCCTAGCAACCGCCGCCCAGCCGGAGACTCTTCCCCGACTATGTCGTCCACCGCAACACCTCGCCTTCCCTCATCCACCGCACTGGATGAGGATCCGTCGTCGATCTTGTCGTCCCGCCAGATCAGCCGCCCCGTCCTCCACCTCCAAGGAGCTGCCCCGATGTTCGCCTCATCTATCGCGCCACCTCAATCCCCACAGCACCGTCTTGACCTGCCCCACCGGAACCGCAACACCCTCACCAATTTCTCCGATGAAGCCGAGGCCAACTTGTTGGGGAACGTAGTAATTTCAAAAAAATTCCTACGCACACGCAAGATCATGATGATGCATAGCAACGAGAGGGGAGAGTATTGTCCACGTACCCTCGTAGACCGTAAGCGGAAGCGTTATTACAACGCGGTTGATGTAGTCGTACGTCTTCACGATCCGACCGATCCAAGCACCGAACGTATGGCACCTCCGATTTCAGCACATGTTCAGCTCGATGACGATCCCCGAACTCTGATCCAGCAAAGTGTCGGGGATGAGTTCCGTCAGCACAACAGCGTGGTGACGATGATGATGTTCTACCGACGCAGAGCTTCGCCTAAGCACTGCAACGATATGACCGAGGTGGAATATGGTGGAGGGGCGCACCGCACATGGCTAAGGAACGATCACGAAGATCAACTTGTGTTTCCTAGGGTGCCCCCTGCCCCTGTATATAAAGGATCAAGGGGGGAGGCTGGCCGGCCCTAGGGGGCGCGCCAAGGAGGGGGGAGTCCTCCTCCTAGTGGGAGTAGGACTCCCCTTTCCTAGTCCAACTAGGAAGGAGGAAGGGGGAAGGAAAGAGAGGGAGAGGGAGAGGGAAAGAGGGCCCCCCTCCCCTAGTCCAATTCGGACTCCTCATGGGAGGGGGCGCGCCACCTCCTGGGCTGCTACCCTCTCTCTCCCCCCAGGCCCACTAAGGCCCAATACTTCCCCGGGGGGTTCCGGTACATCAAAACTTATAAACTCATAATAAAACTGTCATCGTAACGTTAAGCGTGCGGACCCTACGGGTTCGAGAACTATGTAGACATGACCTAGAACTATTCTTGGTCAATAACCAATAGAGGAACCTGGATGCTCATATTGGCTCCTACATATTCTACGAAGATCTTTATCGATCAAACCGCATAACAACATACGTTGTTCCCTTTGTCATCGGTATGTTACTTGCCCGAGATTCGATCGTCGGTATCAAATACCTAGTTCAATCTCGTTACTGGCAAGTCTCTTGACTCATTACGTAATGCATCATTCCGTAACTAACTCATTAGCTACATTGCTTGCAAGGCTTATAGTGATGTGCATTACCGAGAGGGCCCAGAGATACCTCTCCGACAATCGGAGTGACAAATCCTAATCTCGAAATACGCCAACCCAACATGTACCTTCGGAGACACCTATAGAGCACCTTTATAATCACCCAGTTATGTTGTGACGTTTGGTAGCACACAAAGTGTTCCTCCAGTAAACGGGAGTTGCATAATCTCATAGTCATAGGAACATGTATAAGTCATGAAAAAAGCAATAGCAACATACTAAACGATCAAGTGCTAAGCTAACGGAATGGGTCAAGTCAATCACATCATTCTCCTAATGATGTGATCCCATTAATCAAATGACAACTCTTTGTCCATGGCTAGGAAACATAACCATCTTTGAAAATCGAGCTAGTCAAGTAGAGGCATACTAGTGACACTTAGTTTGTCTATGTATTCACACATGTATCATGTTTCCGGTTAATACAATTCTAGCATGAATAATAAACATTCATCATGATATAAGGAAATAAATAATAACTTTATTATTGCCTCTAGGGCATATTTCCTTCAGTCTCCCACTTGCACTAGAGTCAATAATCTAGTTCACATCGCCATGTGATTTAACACCAATATTCACATCTGTATGTGATTAATACCCAATAGTTCACATCGTCATGTGACCAACACCCAAAGGGTTTACTAGAGTCATGTAACACCCCGGATGTAACTTTCCATCTTTGTAACTCCAACTCTTGCCATTTTCGGCCATGTGATATGATATTCCCTCCGTGGTTGGGTTTTGTCTTTTGTTTCGCATTTTATTCATGTCATGCATATCATATCATGTCATCATGTGCATCTCATTTGCATATGTGTTCGTCTCATGCATCCGAGCATTTTTCCCGCTGTCCGTTTCGCCATCCGACACTCCCACATGCACCGGCGCACCCCTCTTGTCTCTTTTCGTGTGAGGGTGTTGAACGTTCTCGGAATGGACTGAGCCTTGCCAAGTGGCCCTGGTATAGCACCGGTAGACCACCTGTCAAGTTTCGGGTCATTTGGAGCTCGTTTGGTACTCCAATGGTTAACCGCACTCTCGCAAAGGCATCTTTTAAGTTGCAGCCCAACACCCCTCCAAAACAGCCCAATAACCCATCTAAGTCACTTCCATGCTCTACGTCATCGGATCACGATCGTGTGGGCGAAAAACGCACCTCATTTGGACACTCCTAGCTCCCTCTACCTATATATATGCCTCCCCCTCCGAAATTCACGGGCAAACCCTAGAAAATCTCCCATCTCCGGAGCCGGACACGTCCGGACGGAGCCGGACGCGTCCGCCGCCGCGCCCCGGCGAATCGAAGCTCGCCATGTGGCGCCGCCGCGCCGCCCCCGCCGCCGGCTCGCGAAGCCCGCCGCGGGCCCTCCCGCGCTCGACCCGGGCCGCGCCTCGCGCCCCGCCGCCGCGGTCCCGCGCCGCCGCCGTCCTCCGCCTCCGGCCGCAGCCCGCTGCCGACCGCCGCCGCTGTTGTCCTCCGTCGCCATCACTGCCCGCCTCGTGTGCCGCCCGGCCGCCGCCGCCCGAGTCCTCCGGCCACCCTCCTCGTCAGCCGCCGCCGCCCTCCGCGCCCGGATCCGGCCGGCGCCGCCCAGATCCGGCCGGCGCCCACTCCGGCCGCCCCGGCCTCTCCTCCCTCCGGCCCCGAGCTTCCACTCCGGCCGATGAACCTCAGCAACCGCGCGCACCAGATCCGTTCGGAGCTCGGTTGACTTCTTCTCCCCCCCGTTTTTTCCGTCTAAGTCATAATCTATGATAAAATTGTTGCATCTTCATTGCATCACATCTTCGCACACGTGGCTCCGTTGTGGGCGTGTAGCATACCAGTTTGTTCGTCTCGAAGAGTACATCATTTCATCTCATTGCATCATTTTCATTTGAGCTCATATTGATGCCCGAAATGCTGTTGGAAGAGGGCTATGTGATGTTAGTTTCTGTTTCTTAACAGAACATGCACTTTTGTCATTTTTGCCATGATTAATGTGTGCATCTTATGAACTTGAGACCTACATATGTTTTGATTTATGCCATGCCAGATTTACAGGGGTGTATGCCATGTATTTTTGTGATCAATGTGGTGACTAGCACAAGCATGCAAACTAGGCTTCGTGATATTGCTGATTTTAGTCCCTGTTCTGCTGTTATTTTCATGCCATGTAAACATGTTACTACAGTGAGATCCATGCATATTTTGGGGTAATTCAGTAAGGGTGTTTTGAACATATGGTTATGCTCTATCCATTCATGCCCCTGTTTGAAATTATGGAGTAGTCTAGCATGTCATTTTTGTGCTCTACTTTTGCTACAAAATGTTTCCTGGCAGATTGTTTACATGATATTCAATTTTGCCAAGGTTGTTGTAGTTGATCCGTGTATGCTATGATGTTGTTCTTGCCATGTATAGCTTCTATGCCATGTCTTATTGATGTATGTATGCTTAGTTTATCATGGGATGCTCCGTAGTGAGAGCATCGAGCTCACGAAGGTGCCTTCATAATTATGTCAATGCCATGCTTTGTTTGCTGAATCTGTTAATGAAACTTGCTATGTTTACGTGGGTGCCATCATATTTTACGATCCTTTTTGGCTTATGGTCAGTAAGGGACTTTTGATCTATGCTTTGAGTAGATTCATGCCATGCCTTATTTTTCTATTATAAGTTCCTGTAGCATGTTGATAACCTGCTCTAAACATTGCTTCGTGATGCTGTTTATGCCATGTCCAACCTGATATTTTTTGCACTTTCTCCATGCTTGTTTGAACCTGTTATGATGTGATTTAGCCGTAGCTCAGTGTTCCTCTTTTGTAAAGCATCTCCTGTAGATCGCTGCCATATGCTTTGTTTTCATGTTGGGCTGCTGTAGCATAGTTTCTTGTTGCATGCTAAGTAGCATCGTGCTGTTAATCGCAGCTTTGTGTCATTCTTGTCTTGCTTGCCATTTGCAAACCGTGCATCCGTTCCCGGTGATCTTTATATCGATTTCAACCGAAATCATCTCATCTTTCCAGCGGCGTACTTGGTTTGCCAAGTTGATGCCTTGTTCATCATTTTTCCTCCTGAAGCACGCATATGCATTGCATATCACATCTCGCATATCATGACATGTATTGCATCATGTTGCTTGTGCATTGCACCGTGATTTATTGTGTTCCATTGCTTGTGTTCTTGATTTGGGTAGAGCTGGGAGACGAGTACGTGAACGAGGAACCTGTTGAGAACGCTTACGAGGATCAAGCCTTCGACAACTCTGAGAACTTTGCAGGCAAGATGACCATACCTTCGATATCACTTCTATCTTTGCTTTGCTAGTTGCTCGCTCTTTCGCTATGTTAGCTCTACCTGCATTTGTTTATCATGCCTCCCTATTGCCATGTCAAACCTCTAACCATCCTGTCCTAGCAAACCGTTGTTTGGCTATGTCACCGCTTTTGCTCAGCCCCTCTTATAGCGTTGCTAGTTGCAGGTGAAGATGAAGTTTGTTCCTGGACAGAACATGGATACTTTGGGATATCACAATATCTCCTGTTTAATTAATGCACCTTATATACTTGGTAAAGGGTGGAAGGCTCGGCCTTATGCCCGGTGACTTGTTCCACTCTTGCCGCCCTAGTTTCCGTCATACCAGTGTTATGTTCCTTGATTTTGCGTTCCTTACGCGGTTGGGTGATTTATGGGACCCCCTTGACAGTTCGCTTTGAATAAAACTCCTCCAGCAAGGCCCAAACTTGGTTTTACCATTTGCCACCTAAGCCTTTTTCCCTTGGGTTTTCGCGAGCCCGAGGGTCATCTTTATTTATCCCCCCCGAGCCAGTGCTCCTCCGAGTGTTGGTCCAAACTAGAGCACCGTGCGGGACCATTCCTTGGCAACTTGGATTACGTCGGTACCTATATGCTTCGCTTATCCGGTGTGTCCTGAGAACGAGATATGTGCAGCTCCTATCGGGATTTGTCGGCACAGTCAGGTGGTCTTGCTGGTCTTGTTTTACCATTGTCGAAATGTCTTGCAAACCGGGATTCCGAGACTGATCGGGTCTTCCTGGGAGAAGGTTTATCCTTCGTTGACCGTGAGAGCTTATGATGGGCTAAGTTGGGACACCCCTGCAGGGTTTATAATCTTTCGAAAGCTGTGCCCGCGGTTATGAGGCAGATGGGAATTTGTTAATGTCCGGTTGTAGATAACTTGACACTTGACCTCTTTAAAATGCATCAACAGCGTGCGTAGCCATGATGGTCTCTTCTCGGCGGAGTCCGGGAAGTGAACACGGTTTGAGTTATGCTTGACATAAGTAGTTTCAGGATCACTTCTTGATCGCTTCTAGCTTCTCGACCGATGCGTTGCTTCTCTTCTCGCTCTCACTTGCGTATGTTAGCCACCATATATGCTTAGTGCTTGCCGCAGCTCCACCATATTGCCCTTTCCTACCTATGAGCTTAAATAGTCTTGATCTCGCGGGTGTGGGATTGCTGAGTCCCCGTGGCTCACAGATTCTACCAAAACAGATGCAGGTGCCGAGGATACCAGCGCAGATGGCGCAACTGAGCTCATGTGGGAATTGGATGAGGCCCTTGGTCGTTATTATGTATTGTTTCCAGATGATCAGTAGAGGTGCCCAGTCGGGACGATCGGGGATCTGTGTAGCTTTTGGGGTAGTCTTCTTTTATTTTGGTTTCGTAGTCAGACCTTGAGTGTAATCTAGATGATGGATGTTTATTTATGTATTGTGTGAAGTGGCGACCGTAAGCCAATTATGTATCTCTTTCCCTTATGTATTACATGGGTTGTGCGAAGATTACCTCACTTGCGACATTGCTTTCAATGCGGTTATGCCTCTAAGTCGTGCTTCGACACGTGGGAGATATAGCCGCATCGAGGGCGTTACAAGTCAATAGTCTAGCTCACATCGCTATGTGATTAACACCCAAAGAGTACAAAGGTATGATCATGTTTTGTTCGTGAGAGAAATTTAGTCAACGGGTCTGTCACATACAGAGCCGTATGTATTTTGCAAATATTCTATGTCTTCAATGCTTTGCATGGAGCTACTCTAGCTAATTGCTCCCACTTTCAATATGTATCCAGATTGAGACTTAGAGTCATCTGGATCAGCGTAAAAGTTTGCACCGATGTAACTTTTACAACGAACTCTTTTATCACCTCCATAATCGAGAAACATCTCCTTAGTCCTCATTAAGGATATTCTTGACCGCTGTCCAGTGATCTACTATTAGATCAAAATTGTATTCCTTTGTCAAACTCAGAGCAAGGTATACAATAGGTCTGGTTCACAGCATAACATACTTTATAGAACCTATGACTGAGGCATAGGGAATGACTTTTCATTCTCTTTCTATTTTCTGCCATGGTCGGGTCTTGAGTCTTACTCAACTTCACACCTTGCAACACAGGCAAGAACTCCTTCTTTGACTGTTCCGTTTTGAACCATTTCAAAAAAAATTATCAAGGTATGTACTCATTGAAAAAAATCTTATCAAGCGTCTTGATCTATCTATATAGATCTTGATGCTCAATGTGTAAGCAGCTTCACCAAGGTCTTGCTTTGAAAAACTCTTATTCAAGTATCCTTTCATGCTATCCAGAATTTCTATATCATTTCCCATCAACAATATGTCATCCACATATAATATTAGAAATGCTACAGAGCTCCCACTCACTTTCTTGTAAATACAGGCGTCTCAAAAAGTATTTGTAAAACCATATGCTTTGATCAACTCATCAAAGCGTATATTCCAACTCCAAGAAGCTTGCACCAGTTCATAAATGGATCTCTGGAGCTTGCACACTTTGTTAGCACCTTTAGGATTGACAAAACCTTCTGGTTGCATCATATACAACTCTTCTTTAAGAAAACCATTAAGGAATGCAGTTTTGACATCCATTTGCCAGATTTCATAAAATGGGGCAATTGCTAACATGATTCGAATAGACTTAAGCATCGCTACAGTTGAGAAAATCTCATTGTAGTCAACATTTTGAACTTTGTCGAAAACCTTTTTGCGACAAGTCGAGCTTTGTAGATAGTAACACTACTATCAATGTCCGTCCCCCTCTTGAAGATCCATTTATACAATATGGCTTGCCGATCATCGGGTAACTCCACCAAAGTCAACACTTTGTTCTCATACATGGATCCTGTCTCAGATTTCATGGCCTCAAGCCATTTCGCGGAATCTGGGCTCATCATCGCTTCCTCATAGTTCGTAGGTTTATCATGGTCTAGTTACATGACTTCCAGAATAGGATTGCCGTAGCACTCTGGTGCGGACCATACTCTGAAAAACTACGAGGTTCTGTAGTAACTTGATTTGAAGTTTCATGATCATCATCATTAGCTTCCTCACTAATTGGTTTAGGCATCACTGAAACTGATTTCAGTGATGAACTAGTTTCCAATTCGGGAGAAGGTACTATTACCTCATCAAGTTTCTACTTTTCTCCCACTCACTTCTTTCGAGAGAAACTCCTTCTCTAGAAAGGATCCATTCTTAGCAACGAATATTTTTCCTTTGGATCTGTGATTAGAAGGTGTACCCAACAATCTCCTTTGGGTATCCTATGAAGACGCATTTCTCCGATTTGGGTTCGAGCTTATCAGGTTGAAACCTTTTTCACATAAGCATCGCAACTCCAAACTTTAAGAAACGACAGCTTAGGTTTACTGCTAAACCATAGTTCATACGGTGTCATCTCAATGGATTTAGATGGTGCCCTATTTAAAGTGAATGCAACTATCTCTAATGCATAACCCCAAAACGATAGTGGTAAATCGGTAAGATACATCATAGATCGCACCATATCCAATAAAGTGCAGTTATGATGTTCGGACACACCATTATGCTGTGGTGTTCCATATGGTGTGAGCTGTGAAACTATTCCACATTATTTAAAATGAAGGCCAAACTCGTAGCTCAAATATTCATCTCTACGATCAGATCATAGAAACTCTATTTTCTTGTTATGATGATTTTTCCACTTCACTCTGAAATTCTTTGAACCTTTCAACTATTTCAGACTTATGTTTCATCAAGTAGATATACCCATATCTGCTCAAATCATCTTGTGAAGGTCAGAAAATAACGATACTTGCCACGAGCATCAACACTCATTGGATCGCATACATCGGTATGTATTATTTCCAATAAGTCAGTAGCTCGTTCCGTTGTTCCGGAGAACAGAGTTTTAGTCATCTTGCCTAAAAGGCACGGTTCGCAAGCATCAAATGATTCATAACCAAGTCCAAAAATCCATCTTTATGGAGTTTCTTCATGCGCTTTACACCGATATGACCCAAACGGCAGTGCCACAAATAAGTTGCACTATCATTATTAACTTTGTATCTTTTGGCATCAACATTATGAATATGTGTATCACTATGATCAAGATTCAATAAACCATCACCATTGGGTGTATGACCATAGAAGGTTTTATTCATGTAAACAGAATAACAATTTATTCTCTATCTTAGATGAATAATTGTATCACAATAAACATGATCTTATCATATTTATGCTCAACACAAACACCAAATAACATTTATTTAGGTTTAACACTAATCTCGAAAATATAGGGAGTGTGTGATGATGATCATATCAATCTTGGAACTACTTCCAACACTCATCGTCACTTCCCCTTCAACTAGTCTCTGTTTATTCTGTAACTCCTGTTTCGAGTTACTAATCTTAGCAACCGAACAAGTATCAAATACTCAGGGGCTACTATCAACACTAGTAAGGCACACATCAATAACCTGTATATCAAATATAACCTTGTTCTTTTTGCCATCCTTCTTATCCACCAAATATTCAGGGCATTTCCACTTCCAGTGACCATTTCCTTTGCAGTGTAAGCACTCAGTTTCAGGCTTTGGTTCAGCTTTGGGCTTCTTTGTGGGAGTGACAACTTGCTGCCATTCTGCTTGAAGTTCCCTTTCTTTCCCTTTGCCCTTTTCTTGAAACTAGTGGTCTTGTCAATCATCAACACTTGATGCTCTTTCTTCATTTCTACCTTCATCGATTTCAGCATCACGAAGAGCTCGGGAATCGTTTTCGTCATCCCTTGCATTATAGTTCATCACGAAGTTCCACTAACTTGGTGATGGTGACTAGAGAACTCTGCCAATCACTATCTTATCTGGAAGATTAACTCCCACTTGATTCAAGAGATTGTAGTACTCAGACAATCTAAGTACTTGCTCACTAGTCGAGCAATTCTCCTCCATATTTTAGGCGAAGTATTTGTCAGAGGTCTCATACCTCTTGACACGGGCATGAGCCTGAAATACCAATTTCATCTCTTGAAACATCTTATATGTTCCATGACGTTTCAAAAACGCTTTTGTAGTCTCGGTTCTAAGCCATAAAGCATGGTGCACAAAACTATCAAGTAGTCATCATATTGAGCTAGCCAAACGTTCATAACGTCTGCATCTGCTCTTGCAATAGGTCTGTCACCTAGCGGTGCATTAAGGACATAATTCTTCTATGCAGCAATGAGGATAAACCTCATATCACGGACCAATTCCGCATCATTGCTACTAACATTTTTCAACTTAGTTTTCTCTAGGAACACATATAAAAACATAGGGAAGAAAAAACATAGGGAAGCAACAACGCGAGCTATTGATCTACAACATAATTTGCAAAATACTACCAGGACCAAGTTCATGATAAATTAAAGTTCAATTAATCATATTACTTAAGAACTCCCACTTAGACAGACATCTCTCTAGTCATCTAAGTGATCACGTGATCCATATCAACTAAACCATGTCCGATCATCACGTGAGATGGAGTAGTTTCAATGGTGAACATCACTATGTTGATCATATCTACTATATGATTCACGTTCGACCTTTCGGTCTCCGTGTTCCGAGGCCATATCTGTTATATGCTAGGCTCGTCAAGTTTAACCTGAGTATTCCGCGTGTGCAACTGTTTTGCACCCGTTGTATTTGAACGTAGAGCCTATCACACCCGATCATCACGTGGTGTCTCAGCACGAAGAACTTTCACAACGGTGCATACTCAGGGAGAACACTTCTTGATAATTTTTTAGTGAGAGATCATCTTAAAATGCTACCGTCAATCAAAGCAAGATAAGATGCATAAAGTATAAAAATCACATGCAATCAATATAAGTGATATGATATGGCCATCATCATCTTGTGCTTGTGATCTCCATCTCCGAAGCACCGTCATGATCACCATCGTCACCGGCGCGACACCTTGATCTCCATCGTAGCATCGTTGTCATCTCGCCAATCTTATGCTTCTACGACTATCGCTACTTCTTAGTGATAAAGTAAAGCATTACAGGGCGATTGCATTGCATACAATAAAGCGACAACCATATGGCTCCTGCCAGTTGCCGATAACTTAGGTTACAAAACATGATCATCTCATACAATAAAATATAGCATCACGTCTTGACCATATCACATCACAACATGCCCTGCAAAAACAAGTTAGACGTCCTCTACTTTGTTGTTGCAAATTTTACGTGGCTGCTACGGGCTGAGCAAGAACCGTTCTTACCTACGCATCAAAACCACAACGATAGTTCGTCAAGTTAGTGTCGTTTTAACCTTCGCAAGAACTGGGCGTAGCCACACTCGGTTCAACTAAAGTTGGAGAAACAGACACCCGCTAGTCACCTGTGTGCAAAGCACGCCGGTAAAACCAGTCTCGCGTAAGCGTACGCATAATGTCGGTTCGGGCCGCTTCATCCAACAATACCGCCGAACCAAAGTATGACATGCTGGTAAGCAGTATGACTTGTATCGCCCACAACTCACTTGTGTTCTACTCGTGCATATAACATCAATGCATAAAACCTAGGCTTTGATACCACTGTTGGGGAACGTAGTAATTTCAAAAAAAATCCTACGCACACGCAAGATCATGATGATGCAAGCAACGAGAGGGGAGAGTATTGTCCACGTACCCTCGTAGACCGTAAGCGGAAGCATTATGTCAACGCGGTTGATGTAGTCGTACGTCTTCATGATCAGACTGATCCAAGCACTGAACGTACGACACCTCCAAGTTCAGCACACGATCAGCTCGATGACGATCCCCGGACTTCGATCCAGCAAAGTGTCGGGGATGAGTTCCGTCAGCACGACGGCGTGGTGACGATGATGATGTTCTACCGACGCAGGGATTTGCCTAAGCACTGCAACGATATGACCGAGGTGGAATGTGGTGGAGGGGGGCACCGCACACGGCTAAGGAACGATCACGAAGGTCATCTTGTGTTTCCTAGGGTGCCCCCTGCCCCCGTATATAAAGGAGCAAGGGGGGAGGCCGGCCGGCCCTAGGGGGCGCGCCAAGGAGGGGGGAGTCCTCCTCCTAGTGGGATTAGGACTCCTGAGGGAGTCCTGGATTAGGGGGTGTCCGGATGGTCGGACTATGACCTTTGGCCGGACTCCCGGACTATGAAGATACAAGATTGAAGACTTCGTCCCGTGTCTGGATAGGGACTTTCCTTGGCGTGGAAGGCAAGCTTGGCGATACGATATGAAGATCTCCTCCCATTGTAACCGACTTTGTGTAACCCTAGCCCTCTCCGGTGTCTATATAAGCCGGAGAGTTTTAGTTCGTAGGACGAACAACAATCATACCATAGGCTAGCTTCTAGGGTTTAGCCTCTCCGATCTCGTGGTAGATCAACTCTTGTACTACCCATATCATCAATATCAATCAAGCAGGAGTAGGGTTTTACCTCCACCGAGAGGGCCCGAACCTGGGTAAAAACATCGTGTCCCTTGTCTCCTGTTACCATCCGCCTAGACGCACAGTTCAGGACCCCCTAGCCGAGATCCGCCGTTTTGACACCGACATTGGTGCTTTCATTGAGAGTTCCTCTGTGTCGTCACCGTTAGGCCCGATGGCTTCTTTGATCGTCAACCACGACGCAGTCCAGGGTGAGACTTTTCTCCCCGGACAGATCTTCCTATTCGGCGGCTTCGCACTGTGGGCCAACTTGCTTGGCCATCTGGAGCAGATCGGAAGCTACGCCCCTGGCCATCAGGTCAGGTTTGGAAGCTTAAACTACACGGCCGACATCTGCGGGGACTTGATCTTTGATGGATTCGAGCCACGGCCGAGCGTGCCGCACTGTCTCGATGGGCATGATCTAGCTTTGCCACCGGACAGCACCCAGAGCGCCGCTCAGGTGTCCGCTCTGACCATTAACTCGGACCAGACTGCGCTAGTCAGGGACAGACGGTTGGACGCTGCCCCAGGAGCCGCAATCTCTACGGCGGTAGAGCCGAATACCAGCCTAGTCCTTTGCAAGGCCCGTGACTCCAAGGTGCCGGACTCCGTTCCGGACTCCGAATATTCTACACCTCTCACGATCGAACCCGATTGGGCTCCGATCATGGAGTTCACCGCCGCGGACGTCTTTCAGCACTCGCCCTTTGGCAATATCCTGGATTCACTAAAGTCTCTCTCTTTGTCAGGAGAGCCCTGGCCGGACTATGGTCAGCAGGGATGGGATGCAGACGACGAAGAAATTCAAAACCCACCCACCACCCACTTTATAGCCATTGTCGATGATATAACTGACATGCTCGACCTCGACTCCGAAGACATCGACGTTATGGATGCCGATGGAGGAGACGACCAAGAACCAGCACCTATAGGGCACTGGAAAGCCACCTCATCATACGATGTATACATGGTGGACACACCTAAAAGAAATGATAACGAGGATCAAAAGGGCGCAACCAGGGCGGCGACGTAAGTGCCACGCCAAGCCCCACCTCGACAAATACCCAGCCACAGAGCAGGACGAATCAATAGAAGACGAACATGCCATCGAGCAACCGTCCAAACAGGGCGGACAATCCGAACAACCAATCTCCGGAAAAGATAATAGTCCGGACGACCTCCCGCCGAACAAATTGCTGGAACATCAGAACCTCCACCAAAGGCTCGTTGCCACTGCACGTAGCCTGAAAAAGCAAAAGCGGAGGTTCAAAACAGCGGAAGATGCACTCAGAATCAGATGGGGCAAAGTACTCAATACCGCACACAAGTACGGCAACAGTCGTCACACAAAGAGCTATCCGAAACGGAAACTACTACCGGAATTTGACGAAGAGGCCATAAAACCCCCACAGTCAAAAAATAAGGAAGCCACCAGGTCGGATAGACGACCCCACGATCGGTCTCAAGCGACAAAGGGCGCCGCACTCAATACGGCGCGCGATCCGCCTAAGGATTCACATCAAAAAACTGGAGCAACTAGATCCATATACGGGTCAAGAAAGCAAGCTCCAGCGAGCAATGCAACGCAAAAAATATCCGAACATCGTGGCACACCTACATACAGGGGCGCCGCACATCCGCTATGTTTTACCGATGAGGTGCTGGATCACGAATTCCCAGCGGGATTCAAGCCCGTGAACATAGAAGCATATGACAGAACAACAGACCTCGGAGTCTGGATCAAGGACTATATCCTCCACATACACATGGCCAGAGGAGATGACCTTCACGCCATAAAATACTTACCCCTTAAACTCAAAGGGCCAGCCCGGCATTGGCTTAAAAGCCTTCCCGAAAACACCATAGGAAGTTAGGAAGCGCTCGAGGACGCTTTCCAGGCAAATTTTCAAGGGACCTATGTCCGACCTCCGGATGCGGATGATCTGAGTCATATAACTCAGCAGCCTGGAGAGTCAGCCCGGAAACTTTGGAACAGATTCCTTACTAAAAAGAATCAGATAGTCGACTGTCCGGATGCCGAGGCCCTAGCAGCTTTCAAACATAGCGTCCGAGACGAATGGCTCGCCAGACACCTCGGCCAAGAAAAGCCAAGAACAATGGCCGCATTAACAAGCCTCATGACCCGCTTTTGCGCAGGAGAGGATAGCTGGTTGGCAAGAAGCAGCACCAGCGACCCGAGTACATCCGAACTCAGAGATGGAAATAGGAAACCGCGCCGTAACAAAGAACAGCGCCGGATCAAGGATAATAGCCCAATGAGCACGGCAGTCAATGCCGGATTCAAAATCTCTCGGCAAAACTAGAAAAAACCACCACCCAAAGATGACAGGTACGAGCTGTCTAACCTCAACAAAATCCTGGACAAAATATGTCAAATCCACAGTACCCCCGGGAGACCTGCAAACCATACCCACAGAGATTGTTGGGTCTTCAAACAGTCCGGTAAACTCAACACCGAACACAAGGGGCTCGACACACCTAGTGAGGATGACGACGCCCCCCACAAGCAGAACACGCCGGAGAACAAAAGAAGTTCCCACAAGAAGTCAAAGCAGTAAATTCACTTCAGATGACAAAAGGGAAAAACAAAACGGCGCCCACGAAGACATGCGCCAAACGGCCAGCCCCAGAGGAGCATCGCCACTGGTTGTTACAACCAATCACCTTTGATTGTCAAGATTACTCCAGAGGGGGCTGGAACGCAGGCTGGACTGCCTTGGTCTTAAATCCGGTTATTGACGGACTGCAATTTACAAGAGTCCTTATGGACGGCGGCAGTGACTTAAACCTGTTGTATCAGGACACAATCCGCAAACTAGGGGTAAACCCAGCTATAATCCGCCATGGAAACACTTCCTTTCAAGGAGTCACGCCGGGCCCAGATACCCAGAGCATGGGTTCCCTTTCGTTAGAAGTCATGTTCGGCTCACCCGACAACTTCCGAAGCAAAAAGCTAACCTTCCACATCGCCCCATTTGTGAGTTGCTATCAAGCGCTACTGGGACGTGAAGCTTTCGCCCGCTATAACGCAATACCGCATTACGCATCCCTTACACTTAAAATGCCCGGCCCACGAGGCATCATCTCATTACAGGGGAATATCAATTGACCCCCAAAGTACGGGTCATGGTGCGGCAGCCTGGACAGCCGCACACTAATTCAGCCCTACTATCCCGGACACGGCTCGACGAGTCCGGCATCAACATACATGGGCTTAATAGCCGCATAACCCTGTACAAGGGACTCCGCGTATTCACGCCAGGAGACAATATGGCTTACTTCTTGCTCCAACTATATTTTGTTTATTCTAATATAGATTTCTCGCACATTTATTTTTTCTTTACTAAAGATCCTCTTTCTCGCAGACGAACACCGTGCTACGCCCGTCCGGGATACGGCACAACGGAGACACATGCGCAGACGTGCAGTCGGGACCCGTTTCAAGGATTCTTTTTAGATTAAGACCTTGCGTAAACCTTTTTATTGTCTCTTGTTGACAACATCCCCCGGTTTTCACTATAACCGAGGAGGAGGCTGGCGTCTTGGCATGTGGCCACGCCAGAATTTTGCGTGTACCTGGACACCAGGGGCTTTTTTTACCAAGGGCTCTGTTTCGGCCCGTCTTCATAAAGACCGAATACCTTAGGGAGTGTTCAGCGTCGCGAGTTTGGCCTTATATGCATCAGCTCCGAATCATGTCTTTGGTCAAATGTTGGGTTTGCCTGGCTCCTGTGTTTTGCTGCCTTACGTTCTGTTCTATCGGCTAAGGCGGCACCAGGAGAACTACTGCGATTGTGCCCCGGTTCAGCCAGGCGAGCACCTCAGTAGAGAAAGCCGAAAACTGACTGTCATGATATAGCGAGAGACTGGTCAACCACTCGATGACTCTCGGAATCTTTAGGATTCCTCCGCATTAACGAAGCGCCGCTTCCCGGTTAGGCACACACGCGCCCCGAATTCGGGCGAGCGCGGTGCCCCTAGGGGCTATTAAGTAGCCCCACTATCAAACTCCTATGGCTAAGTGAAAGTGATAAAGCATTATAGTCCGGTTGCCTAGTTCGCCACGCTATCACCTCCTTTGTAGGACCAAGACATTGGATTAAGTGTGAAAAAGCGCCTTTTTGCGAACACCCCCGCATTATATGCGTGGGGGCTGAAGCCAACGACTGCCATCTTTCAGGTTATATACACATATACATTAAAATGGCCGCACAGGAGGTATTATAATTCTTGCAAGCACAAGTATAAAAAGCTTTTATATTCTATCAAAATATTCCTTTTACAATAGCACATGCTATTCGAACACTACATCCTTCGAGCACTGCGCTTCTATTAAACGAGCGCCTGGAAGAACTTCCTCAAAGAAGTGCTTGGCAGGTACTCGGCTTTTGTCCGAATCCCGGGATGCAACAATACTAGCCTTCATATCCGCCCAGTATGTTTTGACACGGGCAAGAGCCATTTGTGCACCCTCTATGCATGCCGACCTCTTCATCGCATCAACATGCGGCACAGAACCAAGGAACTGCTGCACCAATCCAAAATAACTCTTCGGCTCTGGCTCCCCCGGCCACAAACGACTAGCAACATACTTCATGGCGAGTCTGGATAACCTGTTCAGCTCCGCAAAGGCGGCCAAACAGTCGGATACCGAAAGTGGGCGTTCTGGATTATGGAACTGCGACCAAAAAAGTTCTTCCAATTTATGGTCGCCTCGGCCTCGGAAGTGCTCGGTTGCGTCCGCCGCACTCGCTGCCACATCCAGATAAGTGTTTTCCACACTCCACTGCTGGTTTAATGGAGCATACCTAGGATCCCCGAACTTCATCCGCAGCATATAGGGCTTTCCAGCCGTGATATCTCTGGCCTGACGCAGCTCCTCCTTCATAGCTCTCATGGCAGAGCGAGCATCCTTGGTCTCAGTAGTGATCTTCTCAAGGTCCTCCTGCACCGTCCTTCCTTCTTGTTCAAGAAATTTACAGCGGTCGGTAGCATCCTTCAATTTTATAGCCATCTCGGCTATTACCTTCTTACTCTGGCAGTGAGCAGCCTGTTCGGCTTTCAGCTCTTCAGCCGCCTTAACGGCAGCCGCATCACTTTTCCTTGCTTGCTCCTTGGCTCGGGCAAGTTCCGCCCGCAGGTTCTCCATGGTAGCAGCACCATCTGCAATAAGCACATATATTGTAAGGCACGAGCATTGAACTCCTCTTATCAGATATCTGTGGAGCATACCTTGTGCCTCGTCTAGCCACTTATTTACAAGCGCGATGTTAGCATCCGCCACGTCAAGTTGCCGCTTTAGCTCGGTAGATTCATCAGTCCGGCTAGCCACCGAACGCCTCGCCACCTTCATAAAAAGGTGACATTTTATACCTGGGGTTTTGATCCTCTGTGCGCCATCATTCTTGACGACACACAGAGTCTCAGGGGCTACTATTTATACAGGGCGCATTTTATGCGGCTCTACCAAAAGGTACACCTTTTCGCGTACCTCAAAGCCTGTCAGTAAACTCCTGGCGGCCTCGTACAACCCGCTTTCCGTGGATGAAATCCTTCCTCTCACCGTGTTCATCAACATACGGTGTTCTTCTGAGACGGACGCTCGCCCAAGCAGATCCTTCAGCCTCTCCGACCACGCACCAGAGGGCAATGGACTAGCCCGACGACCTTTTTCAGGATCCGGACTTGGAGAAACCCGTCGGGATGACACCTCGGGGTCGCCTGCCTCGTAAGTGGGTGCAGCTAGGGGAGGCGTTTCACTCTCCATCATTTCCGGACGAAGATCCCCTGAAGACGAGCTCTGTTGAGAAGGGTTGAGGTCCGAACTGCAAGGTAATATTTTGGTTATCTTCCTCAGAAATAAAACAGGGATATAACTAATTTTTGAATCCCTCTCTTTACTTACGGCTCGGAGGAAAACTGATCCCCTTGAGGGCGCAATGCGGCCGGGGCAGTCTCCGGCGCCGGATCCTCTGACAAAGATTTCTTCCCCTGTTTCGAGGCTATCCCCTCCGGGTCTTCAGAGGCACTCCTTTTCTTTCCCAGGTTGGGGGGGATTCTCGATTCCTTCCTTCCTGACAGTCTCCTTCGTGGAGGCGGTAGCTCCTTGGTTCCCCTCTTCGCCCTCTTCCGAAAGCGTAATCTCCAGCATCCTGGTTAACACAGGAGCCGGCGCGGTCTCGGGCAGGGGGGCTGGACACCTGATAAGCTTTGCCTTCGCTACCCACTATTGTTCAAAGGATAGCTCTGTTAAAGGGCAACTTTATAATGAAAATACGGACGGTGTGTCCAAACATGGGGCTACTTACCTTAGCATCCTGGCGATTACAGCTCAGGCCTGCGTCCTCGGACAAGTCCGGACACCTTGCTTGTGGTCCGAAGAACAATTTGTACATCTCCACGGGCGTCGCGCCCATAAAGTGTTGGAGGACTCGCGGTCCCTCCAGATTAAATTCCCACAGGCGAAGAGGGTGACGTTTGCAGGGCAGCATGTGGCGAATCAGCATAACTTGCGCCACCACGGTCAAGTTAATATCTCTTTCTAGAAGATCTCGAATGCGGTCCTGCAGAAGGGGCACGTCTTTGGACGGTCCCCAGATAAGCCCTTCATTGACCCATGACGCTCGCCGTGGTGGGGGACCCGAGCGAAAAGCAGGCGGCGCCACCCATGTGGTGCCCCTGGGGGCTGTGATGTAAAACCAGTCCCGTTGCCACAAGCCAAACTCTTCTTGGAAAGTGCCCTCGGGCCATGGAGCGCCGGCTATCTTGCTTATGATAGCTCCTCCGCACTCAGCGTGCTGCCCCTCGATCATCTTCGGCTCCACCTTGAAGGTTTTGAGCCACAATCCGAAGTGAGGGGTGATATGGAGGAAGGCTTCGCACACAACAATGAATGATGAAATTTGGAGGATGGACTCCGAAGCTAGGTCGTGGAATTCCAGCCCGTGATAGAAGATCAGCCTCTCACGAAGGGATCAATCGGGAAGCCTAGCCCCCGAAGGAAGTGAGATATGAACACCACGCTCTCACCGGGCTGGGGAGAAGGAATGGCCTGCCCTTGAGCAGGCAGCCTATGCGAGATTTCGCCGGTTAGATACCTGGCATCTCTCAGCTTTCGCACGTCTTCTTCCGTAACGGAGGAAGGCACCCACCGGCCCTGAAGGACGGAACTGGACATCATCGAAGGTCCAAAGCACCTAAAACTAGAAGCTTTGAGTGTTAGAACTCGAGGCGAGGGGCGGATTCGATTGGATTGAAAGAGAAGGGAGTCGAGCCTTGGTCTCTTTATAAAGGAGTTGAATACCAAGAGCCCTCCCCATAACCGTTTGGGACTCGCTTTCAATTAGAGAGTCATACCAAAAGGCACGGTTGGGTTACCCACGCCCGTATTGATGAGAATCCCGGAATAAGGGGACACGATCTCTGCTTCGACCAGACGTGCCAAGGAAACCGCCTCGCTAAACGCGCTGAGGTGGAAGAGTAAAACGATAGGCTTGACTGTGGCGTGATGTCACGTTGCGGAATACGTCAGCAGATTAGATTTGTGCGGAAATTATTCTCTCTACGGTGGGATGTGGAACTTATTTTTGCAGAGCCGGACACTATCCATGTGTTCAAACATCTTCTATGAAGTATTCGGAGGAGGAACCCGCCTTGCAATGCCGAAGACAATTTTGCGTGCCAGACTCGTCGTCATTGAAGCCTGGTTCAGGGGCTACTGAGGGAGTCCTGGATTAGGGGGTGTCCGGATGGCCGGACTATGACCTTTGGCCGGACTCCCAGACTATGAAGATACAAGATTGAAGACTTCGTCCCGTGTCCAGATAGGGACTTTCCTTGGCGTGGAAGGCAAGCTTGGTGATACGATATGAAGATCTCCTCCCATTGTAACCGACCTTGTGTAACCCTAGCCCTCTCCGGTGTCTATATAAACCGGAGAGTTTTAGTCCGTAGGACAAACAACAATCATACCATAGGCTAGATTCTAGGGTTTAGCCTCTCCGATCTCGTGGTAGATCAACTCTTGTACTACCCATATCATCAATATTAATCAAGCAGGAGTAGGGTTTTACCTCCACCGAGAGGGCCCGAACCTGGGTAAAAACATCGTGTCCCTTGTCTCCTGTTACCATCCGCCTAGACGCACAGTTCGGGACCCCCTACCCGAGATCCGCCGGTTTTGACACCGACAACTCCCCTTTCCTAGTCCAACTAGGAAGGAGGAAGGGGGAAGGAAAGAGAGGGAGAGGGAGAGGGAAAGAGGGGCCGCGCCCCCCTCCCCTAGTCCAATTCGGACTCCCCATGGGAGGGGGGGCGCCACCTCCTGGGCTGCTGCCCTCTCTCTCCCCTCAGGCCCACTAAGGCCCAATACTTCCCCGGGGGGTTCCGGTAACCCCTCCGGCACTCGAGTTTTCTCCGAAATCACCCGGAACACTTCCGGTGTTCGAATATAGCCGTCCAATATATCAATCTTTATGTCTCGACCATTTCGAGACTCCTCGTCATGTCCGTGATCACATCCAGGACTCCGAACAATCTTCGGTACATCAAAACTTATAAACTCATAATAAAACTGTCATCGTAACGTTAAGCGTGCGGACCCTACGGGTTCGAGAACTATGTACACATGACCTAGAACTATTCTCGGTCAATAACCAATAGAGGAACCTGGATGCTCATATTGGCTCCTACATATTCTACGAAGATCTTTATCGGTCAAACCGCATAACAACATACGTTGTTCCCTTTGTCATCGATATGTTACTTGCCCGAGATTCGATCGTCGGTATCAAATACCTAGTTCAATCTCGTTACCGGCAAGTCTCTTTACTCGTTACGTAATGCATCATTCCGTAACTAACTCATTAGCTACATTGCTTGCAAGGCTTATAGTGATGTGCATTACCGAGAGGGCCTAGAGATACATCTCCGACAATCGGAGTGACAAATCCTAATCTCGAAATACGCCAACCCAACATGTACCTTCGGAGACACCTATAGAGCACCTTTATAATCACCCAGTTACGTTGTGACGTTTGGTAGCACACAAAGTGTTCCTCCGGTAAACGGGAGTTGCATAATCTCATAGTCATAGGAACATGTATAAGTCATGAAAAAAGCAATAGCAACATACTAAACGATCAAGTGCTAAGCTAACGGAATGGGTCAAGTCAATCATATCATTCTCCTAATGATGTGATCCCGTTAATCAAATGACAACTCTTTGTCCATGGCTAGGAAACATAACCATCTTTGAAAAACGAGCTAGTCAAGTAGAGGCATACTAGTGACACTTAGTTTGTCTATGTATTCACACATGTATCATGTTTCCGGTTAATACAATTCTAGCATGAATAATAAACATTCATCATGATATAAGGAAATAAATAATAACTTTATTATTGCCTCTAGGGCATATTTCCTTCACAACTCAGCGCCACCAAGGAGGTTCTGCACTCATCGCTGCATTTTATCTTTTATTCGATCTCATGGGGTTGCTGGTGCTCGATACCCAGCAGACATGGCGGGTCTCCATCGACGACGCCGTCGCCGGCCACATCATCCACAACGTCTCTCCCCCATGTCGTTGCTTCCTCGTTGGCGACTTCCACAATGGCACTAGCTGTAGCTGCTCCGGCTCTCGCTCGCGCTACGGCTCTGTTCTTGTTGTCGGTCGCGCTGCTGCACTGCTCTTGCTTTTGTTCGTGCTGCTGCTCTGCTCTTGCTCTCGCTTGCACTACTGCTGCTGCTGCACGACCTCCGGCAGCTATAGGAGTTGCTGCTTTAGCACTCACTCGCGGTGCTACTGCACGACTTGCTCTCTGCTAGTGTGTTCCCTGCTCGAGCGTCTGCTGATTTAGATCACCGCTTCTCTGCTACTAGTGCTCGAACGCCCTAAACATCTATTGCAATGCTCTACTACTAGTTCAACCAGTTTCGACAGTAAAATTCAGTTTCGACTGTAAAGTTCATTTTCTTCAGTTAAGTTCAGAGTGAACAGTACTTACAGCATCTACCGGAGCGGCCGTGGCGCGGCTGATGCGTTTTACATCTAGCACTTTTTGGTGATGTATTTTACATCATCTATCGCAGATGATATTAGGGCCCCACTTCAGATTAACGTTGTATTTCTTGTCCTACTTCAGCCTCGTCACCATACACCTCACCGGGGCTACTCCAACGATGGAACCGTCCATCACAGCGGAGCAGTACCCTCGGCGCCATTTCCAGAGGCCTCGGATCTTCTTCCTCGCCTCCGACAGTCACACCAGCATCACCATCCTCCACGTCCAACCCAATGATGTTGAGGTCCACAAGGCTATGCCAAAGAGGTTGCACACTCGTCGCATCACTTTGTTACTCTGCATTTATGTCGATCCCTTAGGGATCCTTTGCTATGGAACTACTATTCATGCAAATCTGTTAGAAGGAGTGGAGCAAAGCAAAACTGGAGGATTTTTTTCCTTTGGTGTCTCTTTCGAAGAAAAAATGTAGGAATTTTATTCACTTGGACGTCCTTTTCAAATTAATATGCATGAAGAACAGAACTAATTGCATTACTGGCATAATAAGATGCTTATTTTTTTCATTTTCATGTGGTTTGACTTTAATTTGACCACGTTTCTCCATTCCTGTGTTCTTCCAATTCATGTGAACCAAACACCCAGGTTGACTGAAATCCTATGTTTCCAAATGCTCTGTTTTGCATGTGCATTCCTATCCTATTCCTATGTTTTTCTTGTCCCTGCATTTATAGAATCCTCCAATTCTAAGGAGCCCTTATAGATTTACTTCATTTTCAGTTAGGCGTCAAAGAAAACTCTGTGTGTTATGTCCTGCTCCTGCCGTGCCCTCATCCACCCCACCTAAGGTGCACCATCGACAGAAGCATTCACAGCAGCAGAGATCCCCCCTGCAGACTTTCTTTCACCGCCTCAGGTCATCTTCCCCGTTGCCGGCAGCCACACCAACTGCATTACCATCATCGACTGAGCAGATGAACCTGAGGACTACATAGTTCCGGAAGAGAGGTCGCAGTCTTTCGTGTTTACTTACGTTATACATCGGTTATTATTACCTGCTACTTTATCGTTCAAACTTGAGTTATGCCCATCGGTCTCATATCGAGCCAACAACGAATAGTATTTGTCTACTATCTGGTTCATCTGGGGTCTTCTATGTGGTTCATGTTGGGTGGGCAACAAACAATAGATGATCAATTGTCTATCTTTTTAAACTGAAGCTATAATCTACCTGCTATCATTAGTTTTGGATCAATCCACTCGTTTGCTACCATCAGTCTTGATTTTTGCATGCACCCCTTAGGTCTTACAAAATCTAACTATTTTTTTATTATGCATGTCAGATATTGTACACAATCATACTGAACATGTAGAGAAAAAGAGAAGACCATTGCGTGGGTATATAATGTCATGCAGACGCTGCTCCATGGTGGGCGAAGTGTCCCCTCCTGCATTTCCAGATTGTATTCCAGAGGAAGATAACTGTTCAGATGGGGATTCAAAAGGAGCCGACCACGCCTGTTTACCACCTGAGGTGTTTGCTCTAACCTGGCATGCTGATGTTGGTCATATCATGCATATGGCGCCTTGCATTGCTTACATTATACATCTTATATGTCATCAGCTTAGTTTAGATTTGCTTTGTGTGAATGCCACCTGTTTGGTTTCTATATCATACTCCCACCATTCCTAAATATTTGTCTTTTTAGTGATTTCAACAAGTGACTGCATACGGAACAAAATAAGTGAATCTACACTCTAAAATATGTCTATATATATCCGTATGTGCTAGTCCATTTGAAATCTCTAAAAATACAAATATTTAGGAACGGAGGGAGTATATGGGAATTATGCAATGACATCTTCTTTAGCCAGGCATCATATACGTGAATCATGCAATGCCATCCTGTTTAGCCAGTCATCGTATATGTGAATTGTATCGTGCCATATTTTTTTCCATAATGTATTACATTTGTCAACAATGTTTATACATTCATCTACGGTTCCTGTGCATCAGCCATTTGAGTCGGTCATGGGAAAATCTGGAGTGAAAACAAGGTCTTCTGAGCAGTCAGTGCTACCTGTCGATGCAGATTTCTTGCTGGTTACAGATAGCTCCTCAGAGGAGGATTCAGAGACAGATGACCAGTCATATCCCCCCCCCCCCAGGTGCATGCTCTAACTTGGCTGGGTTATATTGCTCATATCATGCATATGGTGTCTTGCATTACCATGCCATCTGCTTAGATTAAACATGCTTTGTGTGAATGTCTCCTATTTGCTTTCTATATCAGATATGTGAATTATGCAATGCCATGTTTTTCAGCCAGTTATCATATATGTGAATTATGCACCACCATGTAGCCAGGCATCATATATGTGAATTATCTCATGCCACCTTTTTTTTCATTACGTATTCCATTTGTCGACAATCTGTGTATATTGAACTACTCTTCATGTGTATCAGCCATTTGAGCCGGTTATGGAAAAATCTGGAGTGAAAACAAGGTCTTCAGAGCAGGCAATGGTACCTGTTGAAGCATATATCTCGATGGTTACAGGGAGCTCCTCGGAGGAGGATTCAGAGATAGATGACCAGTCCTATATCCCACCTGAGGTGTATGCTCTAAGTTGCAATGTTTTATATTTCTCATATGATGCATATGGTGTCTTGCATTGCTTAGTTTAGACACCATATGCACAATATTGAATTCCATCTGCTTAGTTTAGAGATCACTAGCAAGATGCCCATGCGTTCCACGGAACATCAAGATGCATTTGTATGAGTAGTTTATCTTGTGGGAGAAAAGGATGAACGAGGGAAGGCCTTATTTGCAAATGTTGAGTGGGTGTGGGTATCTTTTTGCAAAATTTCCATTTTTCCTTCCTATCCGTTAGATATAAATTGGACGGCTTTTATTGCAGGATGGCAAGCACACCATCATCACCAACTTTGTTTTTTATAAGAGTAGACATACATGCGAGTGCCAGCTGCTTAGTATATGAATCAATTATGTCAATTATATCAGGCCATCCTGTATACTTAGACAACATGTATGTGAATTATTTCATACCAACCTATTTTAGAAAGACATCATATAGTTTTGTCATGTCATCATGTTTAGGTACTCATCATATGTTGAATTATGCCATTATATCCTGTTAAGTTATCCATCATATATCTGAAACTGTGTCATGCTATCCTATTTAGTTAGGCATCATATATGTGAAATTGTGTCATGCTGTCATGTTTGGTTAGACAACATATATGTGAATTACCACATCTATCTATCATACAATGTCTGTACGTTCAATTTCTTTTCTTGTTTATCAGCCATTTGAATTGGAGGGGGTGATGGCAGTATCTAAGGGAGCAAAAACCCGTTCTTCACAAAAGACAGTGCTACCCGTCGATGCAGATAGAACCATGGTTGTACTGGCCCACAAACTAGCCCCACCACACATAATCGAGACTCTTCCAGATTGCACACTTACACCGTTGGGCAGAGAACCAGCTACAACCCATCTAACCGCAACCCCAGCGGATAGTAACCCACTTCTAGTTGACAAAGCACCATGTCCACCATAGAGTACCCCCACACGAGCAGTTTGTAAAGCTACTGCAGTGCCCAAAGCACGAAGACCACCACAGCTAACCCAAACTCCACGTCTAAAGCAGAAGAGCAACTGTTCTCAGGTCAGATTCCGTAGCTATGGTCCATACTCCTTTGCTATTGCATCACTGTATTTACTCATACCAACTACTTTCGAATTTGAAGGATCCAACTGAAACTCCAGTGGCGCAATAGGTATGCTTTAAACCTATTTCTTTAACTGGATTGTTGTTCTAAGTTCTTGCTCTATGTTGATTTCAGTTTAAGTTGTATAAACAGTTATGTTCTCATGTGATGCACATTACAAGTGCTGCCAATGCTGTGTAGTTTCTCACACTTATATTCTGTCTATGCTGCTATGTCTTAAAAATATATGAGTTGAACTGTGTCTCTATCTTGATTAGGAAACATAAACTAGAATGATATGGACAATATAGTGACCATAGTACATAGATATATGTTTGTTTCATGTTGTTATCTTGTCCACCTTACTACTAAACCGGTTTACTAAAATGAGTTTCGTATACTACAAGCTAAACCTGTGATGTGTCTGCTTGTTTCTCTTGTACTATGCAAACAGAATATTGGAGAAGAGCACCCCACTATGCAATGGTAGAGAAAGTAATGCAGATAAGGTTCAAGATAGTGAGACAACCCTGTTGGTCTCCAAGAAAGGTGATAAAAACGATCTTGTAGACAGTGAGAAAACCCCACAATCCTGCGTTGATGTAGTGTTCAAGTTACTGGCCAGTACCGCTGGTACAAGCTCTTCGAACTCGCTGCCTGAATCACTTCGGCTTCTTCAGTCTCAGCTACAAGTTGAAAGGCATCAGTCAGCTGTGCTACGCAAGAAGCCGAAGGACCCAGGAAGTCCCTGCGGAATTCAGATGCGTACTTTCTTGTGCAACAGCAAGCGCTGGAGGATTTAAGCGACAAACAAGAGAAAGTTAATAAGCTTGCTAAGCATCTTGCCAGCATTATGGGTACCCAAGATATTGTTTCTTGAGCTCTTCTGAAGTGGTTTCAGTTCTGGACTTGTTTTGCGGCGGCGTTTATATGCTGCTTTGTTCCCTATATTTGCACTGGTGGCGAACTTTGATGCCCATTGGATGTAATATGTGTAATAGCCGTGATAGCCTAGGATAAGTTGCTTGCTTATTTATTTCCTTGTTGTCTTGTTTATTTGTTTGCTTGTAGTCAGTGCAGTTCTTTTTCCGCGGTTTGCTAGTGACCGCAATAACCTATTTTTCAAAACTAGGCCACAATAACCATGGGCTACATATTTACTGTAGTGGCACTGGGCCTCCTACCGGTCGTAGAAACAATGGGCCTTCAACGGGCCGTAGACACAATGGGCTTTCTACGAGCGGTATCATCAATGGGCCTTATATGGGCCGGCCTATCGATCGGCCAAACATGGGCCAATAACAGACGCATTATGGCTGTAAACGGGCTAGAGTTGGAATCGTCCGTTCATGGGCCGACCATAATGGGCCGTCGTTAATAGGCCGTATTTGATGACGCTATGAAAATGGCCCAACATATTAATGGGCCACAAACGGGCCGACTGTAACAACGGGCTGAATATGGCCCACAAGCAGAAGATGACAGTAACGGGCTGTAAATAACCGAATGCTGGAAATGAGCCCAAGAATAAATGGGCCCTGAGAAGGCCGGAAGATAACATGGGCTGGAAATGGCCCAATGGAATAATGGGCCATTAATGGGTATAAAGTGATACACTGTTCATTACGGGCCAGTTTCACCATGGGCCGTTAATGGGTATAAAGTGATGCACTGTTCATTGCGGGCCAGTTTCACCATGGGCCATTAATGGGCCAAGAGTTACAAAGGGCCTCATATGGGCCAAAAGACGTCATGGGCCATACATGGGCCAGAAGTGAAAACGGGCTGGAATCATATTGGATGGCCCAGATGATGCTACTAGGCCTAATTCGGATAGGGCATAATGGGCCTTGGGTTAGCGGGCTGTAAATGAGCTATATGCGAACATGCCGTTAACAAGCTTTCCATGGGCCAGCCCACCACCTTTTGACCAAGTCAAATGGGTCGGCCTTTTCACAGGAATGGGCCTTTGTTGGGCCATGCCACGTGTCGATGTATCATAGGCGCCTTCTGTCCAATGAGTAGATGACGTCTATCCGAACGATGAGCTGACACGTGTTTCCTCCAGCCAATGATGATTTTACATGTGGAAAATCCCCATTGGTCCGGGCTGTTAACGGGTTATCGGATCCAAAACCCGACCCGATAGCTTAACGGTGTTCCATTACGGTGGATGCCACGTGTCGGTCACCCTTGACGAAAGCACTTCTATGACGCGCGATTTATCCTCATGGAAGTGGACACTTCCGTGATGATAATTTTGGTAATGTCATGGAACACTTCTACGACAGCACAGGTATGACTATCTTGATTCTGTCATAAAATCGTCATGGATGTACATGGATGACAAAAAATGCGACCTACTGCGACAAACACGTATCATCACGGAAGTGTACTTTTTTTTAGTGTGTAGACCTTGAGCAAGTGTATGCACTCTTGTTCTTGCATGTACTCCGTTTTTCTTTGCAACAATGTTTTGCAATATCCTCTTGCCTGGTTGTGAACTTGCGATCACTATGATCGAGCCTGGATTTTTCATTGCAAGTAAACTTGGCATAATTTTGTCTCATTCCAAGGTAGATGGTATGTCATCGAGAACAATTAGACACTTCTTTCCTGGTGAATGTCTGTCCAACAATTTAGTGAACTCTGCAACTCACATCAAAGCAATATCTTCTTTGGTATCACCGGCAATGTCCATGGCGCTTTTCTTTGCTTCTACTACCTCTGTAAACTAATATAAGATGTATTAGTTCACTAGAGGGAGTGATGTCTACTACACAACCTTGTTCTTGTAGACGTTGTTGGGCCTCCAAGTGCAAAGGTTTGTAGGACAGTAGCAAATTTCCCTCAAGTGGATGACCTAAGGTTTATCAATCCGTGGGAGGCGTAGGATGAAGATGGTCTCTCTCAAGCAACCCTGCAACCAAATAACAAAGAGTCTCTTGTGTCCCCAACACACCCAATACAATGGTGAATTGTATAGGTGCACTAGTTCAGCGAAGAGATGGTGATACAAGTGCAATATGGATGGTAGATAAAGGTTTTTGTAATATGAAATTATAAAAACAGAAAGGTAACTACTGATAAAAGTGAGCACAAACGGTATTGCAATGCTAGGAAACAAGGCCTAGGGTTCATACTTTCACTAGTGCAAGTTCTCTTAACAATAATAACATAATTGGATCATATAAATATCCCTCAACATGCAACAAAGAGTCACTCCAAAGCCACTAATAGCGGAGAACAAATGAAGAGATTATGGTAGGGTACAAAACCACCTCAAAGTTATCCTTTCTAATCGATCTATTCAAGAGTACGTAGTAAAATAACACGAAGCTATTCTTTTCATTCGATCTATCATAGAGTTCGTACTAGAATAACACCTTAAGACACAAATCAACCAAAACCCTAATGTCACCTAGATACTCCAACGTGACCTCAAGTATCCGCGGGTATGATTATACGATATGCATCACACAATCTCAGATTCATCTATTCAACCAACACAAAGTACTTCAAAGAGTGCCCCAAAGTTTCTAACGGAGAGTCAAGACGAAAACGTGTGCCAACCCCTATGCATAGATTCATTGAACCCGCAAGTTGATCACCAAAACATACATCAAGTGGATCATGTGAATATCCCATTGTCACCACAGATAAGCACGGCAGGACATACATCAAGTGTTCTCAAATCCTTAAAGACTCAATCCGATAAGATAACTTCAAGGGGAAAACTCAATTCATTACAAGAGAGTAAAAGGGGAGAAACATCATAAGATCCAGCTATAATAGCAAAGCTCGCGATACATCAAGATCGTGCGAAGTCAAGAACACGAGAGAGAGAGAGATCAAACACATAGCTACTGGTACATACCCTCAGCCCCGAGGGTGAACTACTCCCTCCTCGTCATGGAGAGCGCCGGGATGATGAAGATGGCCACCGGTGAGGGATCCCCCCTCTGGCAGGGTGCCGGAACGGGCTCCCGAGAGGTTTTTGGTGGCTACAGAGGCTTGCGACGGCGGAAATCCCAATCTATTGTGTTCCCCGAAGGTTTTAGGGTATATGGACTTATATAGGCAAAAGAAGTCGGTCGGGGGAGCCACGAGGGGCCCACGAGGGTGGAGGGCGCGCCCCCTGCCTCGTGGTCTCCTTGAAGCTTCCCTGACTTCAGCTCCACGTCTCCTGGATCACATTCGTTCCAAAAATCACGCTCCCGAAGGTTTCATTCTGTTTGGACTCCGTTTGATATTCCTTTTCTTCGAAACACTGAAATACGCAAGAAAACAACAATATGGGCTGGGCCTCCGGTTAATAGGTTAGTCCCAAAAATAATATAAAAGTGCTTAGTAAAGCCCATAAACATCCAAAACCGATAATATAATAGCATGAATGCTTCTTAAATTATAGATACGTTGGAGACTTATCAGGGAGTAACTAATATGCTAAGCTTCTCAGGAGCTCCTCAAGCTTGAAAGGTCGCAATTGTGACAAAAGCATGTTCCCAAACATATGGCTGATCTCTTGTCTTTGGCAAACATCTTTGATCAAAGTGGTTTTCCCAAGATCCGCCATTCCCTAGACCTCGATCACCTGAAATTGCTGGGTGCAAGCGTGTTCCAGAATTTCTTCAGTAATATCATATTTTTCTTTCTCCCTCCCAATAAGCTGATATTCATCAAGACTGCTTGCCATTGTGTTGGTGCGAGTGAGCCTCTGTAGCACTTTCATCTTTCCGTCATTATTATTAGATTGTTATTCTCATATCCCATTCTCAACAGTGTAGTGTATCGTTGAGCTGGATGTTGACTTCAATGAATATGAAATGTCTAGAGACGTGTGGACATAAGCAAATGATAGTCACACAATTTTTTGATGACAAACCACTCCAAAAAAATAATTTTTCATGATGAATCACTCCAAAAAGTATTGCACGTCAGCTTAGTGCAAGTCTTATTGCTACACAATAATATAGATGTCAGAATGAACCAAATGTAGTAAATCAAACACGGATAACATGTTTGATCACAAAAAATTGCTTGATCAAAGCATTGTGATACATCTCCAACGTATCTATAATTTTTGATTGTTCCATGCTATTATATTATCTATTTTAGATGTTTTATGCATTAATATGCTATTTTATATTACTTTTTAGACTAACCTATTAACTTAGAGCCCAGTGCCAGTTTTGTGCGTCCTTGTTTTTGAGTTTTATAGAAAAGGAATATCAAACGGAGTCCAAACGGAATAAAACTTTCGCGATGATTTTTTTGGACCAGAAGACATCCACGAAACTTGGAAAGGGGGTTAAAAGATGACCGAGGAGGCCACAAGCCTCCTAGGCACCCCCAGGGGGCACGCCCTGAGGGCTTGTGGGCCCCTCGAGTGTCCTCCAACCCTAATTCTTGCTCCATAATACCCAAATTTTCCGCCACCGCAAGCCTCTATTCCCGTGAGATTCTATCTTGGGGCCTTTTCCGCACCCTGCTGGAGGGGGATTCGATCACGGAGGGCATCTACATCAACCTTGTTTCCCTTTCGATGAAGCGTGAGTAGTTTACCACAGACCTAAGGGTCCATAGCTAGTAGCTAGATGGCTTATTCTCTCTCTATGATCTTCAATACCATGTTCCCCTCGATGTTCTTGGAGTTCTATCTGATGTAATATTCTTTTGCAGTGTGGTCGAGATCCTATGAATTGTGAATTTATGATCAGATTATCTATGAATATTATTTGACTCTTTTCTGAACTCTTTTATGCATGATCAAATATCTTTGTATTTCTCTTCTAATTATCGGTTTGGTTTGGCAACTAGATAGGTTTTTCTTGCAATGGGAGACGCGCTTAGTTTTGGGTTCAATCTTGCATTGTCCTCACCCAGTGACAAAGTAGGGGTAGCGAGGCACGTATTGTATTGTTGCCATCAAGGGTAAAAAGATGGAGTTTTCATCATATTGCTTGAGTTTATTCCTCTACATCATGTCATCTTACTTAAGGCGTTACTCCGTTCTTATGAACTTAATACTCTAGATGCATGTTGGATAGCGGTCGATGTGTGGAGTAATAGTAGTAGATGCAGGAAGGAGTCGGTCTACTTGACATGGACGGGATACCTATATTCATGATCATTGCCTTGGATATCTCCATAACTTTGCGCTTTTCTATCAATTGCTCGACAGTAATTTGTTTACCCACCGTATGTTTTATTTCAAGAGAGAAGTCTCTAGTGAAACCTATGGCCCCCGGGTCTATTTTCCATCATATATTTTCAGATCTATAAACCAAAAAACCCAAAAATACTTTGCTGCAATTTATTTAGATTTATTTTAGTTTGCCTCTTTATTTATCTTTCATACCTATCTCTATTAGATCTCACTCTTGTTCGAGACCGTGAAGGGATTGACAACCCTTTTTCGCGTTGAGTGCAAGTGTTTGTTAGTTTCTGCAGGTGCATAGATTGGAGACTTGCTTGTGCCTCCTACTGGATTGATACCTTGGTTCTTAAATGAAGGAAATACTTATCTCTACTTTGCTGCATCACCCTTTCCTCTTCAAGGGAAAAATCAACGCAAGCTCAAGAAGTAGCACATTGCAACATTATACTTGTCTCTGGGATGTGTTTTAATCCAGTCTGGACAGCTCCGTGCACCCTTGCCGTGATTCCACTAGGAGATGCGTCACCGAGCCTAGTGACCGGATAGCGCGCAAGGAGGTTTTGGTGCTTCAACGGATATCTGACCATTAGGAAACACTTACCTCTCCTAGGGACCTTGGCAAAGGAAGCCGATATCAGCAAGAAAATAAGGGTCAACGACAAACACCGGGAGAACTGGGATGGTCTTCGATGAGGGCTGGTGTTAGGGTTTGCATGCTTGAATTGAACGAGAGGTCTGGAGTTGTTCCATTCTTAGGGAGCTATTCTCCACCTGATGGAATGTGAGGGATTGGACTGGTGATTCCCCTTCGCGACTTTGTCCGAACTTGCATAAATTTATTTGATATGGATGCATGCATTAATTTGATGCAGGCAAACAAGGAGGTTTTGCTGCTTCAACAGATATCCGACCATTAGAAAACACTTGCCTCTCCCTAGGGACCTTGGCAAAGGAAGTCGGTATCAGCAAGCAAATAAGGGTCGACGACGAACACTAGGAGAACTGGGATGGTCTTCGGTGAGGGCTGGCGCCAGAGTTTGCATGCTTGAATTGAACGAGAGGTGTGGAGTCGTTCCATGCATATGGAGCTATTCTTCTCCTGATGGAATGTGAGGGATTAGACTGGTAATTCCCCTTCGCGACTTTGTCTGAACGCATGTGCATTAATTTGATATGGATGCATGCATTACTTTGATGCAAAGGCCAGGTGTATTATGCCTCTTTTTTTATATATGAATTAATTTGATCCTGCCTTGGCCAGGCTCCACAACGATCACCCTTCCCATTATATACTACAAGAAGCTGATTTAATGGTTCATGTATTGAGCATCAACCAGGAAACTCTAACCTTGATCCTGGTTGGTGATGATCCACGACATGCCTCCTTGCTTCGTCGACACTGAACAAGCCAATAATGGTGGTGATGGAGAGATCGAAGGTGTTGTTAGCTGGTTTAAGCCACGGTCGATGATTAGCGCACATTCCTCTGACTAACTTCCTCCACAATGGAGTGCAACTCCTTCATCTGCTTGGCAACATAGTGCCAGTCCCCAAGGGTGTGGGGGATGCGCCACCAAGACTGAACGTGGACGTGGAGAAATAAGTCCCGGGGGCCTCTTTTGTGCTTCCATATCCATCTCCATTAACAACGATAAAGTGCCTCCCTTGGCTCTTTGGCATTGCAGAACGTAAATATAGGATGATGCATAACAAGATGTGTGATAACAACCGGATTCACTCGATGGTGTGAGTATATGGACCTAAGCAATTGTGGGAGTTCATTGACTTTGGCATCTACCATCAATTCGGTGGCTCTTAACCCCCAATGGCGGCGGATACCATCACCTGGCTTTGGCACACCCTTGGACATCGCTACTCTAGCTCTGCCTATCTGGCACAATTCATAGGGTCTCATCCCAAGTACTTGAGGGAGAAAATTCGAAAAGCCCATGCACTTGCAGGGCCAAAATGCAAATAGTTCTCTTGGTTTGTCCTCCAAAACACGATTCTCACCATAGATCAGATGGCACAGAGGGGTTGGCCGCACAACCCTATTTGCCAGCTTTGCCTAAGGGCCCTCGAGACTTCTCTTGATGTATGCAAGGACCCTCCCTTCACCACAACGGTTCACAACCCAGTCTTGGGTTAATGAACAAGCTCTCATGGATTCAGCATTCACCTATCCTACAATTAATGCGTGGTGGGATAAAATTTTGCGTATCGACAATAACCACAAGTGAAGGCTTAATGGGTTCGTTATCTACATCATGTGGAATGCTTGTAAAAGAGAGGAATCCTCAAATATTCAATGGCACAAAATTAACGTAGATCGAGATGACACACCTGACAGTTGAGAATATCATGCAGAGGGACATGGCCTTTCTGCCAAGAGTTTACGCCCACCACGAAGTGTTGCCAACATGTTTGGCTGGTGGCTGGATGGGGTCCAACGCAAGTTTTGCGTGTTTATTAGGTGAGAACATTAGTTTTATTTGGTTGCTATGGATATGTCGAGATGATTTTGTTTTCAATGGTAAAAATTCCTCTTCAATACATGCTATCTACAAATGTACGCACGGCTCCATTTATGGTCTTCTTTGCGGAGACAGGATGGCCTTTCATTCAAGAGTTGACACCCACCACGAAGTGTTGCCAACATGTTTGGCCGGTGGCTGGATGGGGTTCCACACAAGTTTTGCGTGTTTATTAGGTGAGAACATTAGCCTTGATTTGGTTGCTATGCATATGTAGAGATGATTTTGTTTTCAATGGTAAAAATTCCTCTCCAATGCATCTTATCTACCAATGTGCGGCTTCGTTTATGGTCTTTTCTGCGAAGACATGAACACCAATCGTTGTTTATGACGGTGTATATGCAGCTGTACTAGACAACAAATGTTCTGTATCTCACATGGGTCGTGGCCCCGTCTTTGGATAGGCCTCCCACCCTCTATACATTAGACTTAGTCTTGGTCTGCCACGACTTTGCTTGCGGGCGTGTTTTTGGGTGTGTGCGCGTTTGAATTTAACTGTACGCATCTTAGTTATGCAGTAGTCATATGTGTACGGATTATGCGTTGTATATTTTTTATTGAGTAAATAAAATATGCTTTTTATTAGAAAAAAGCCACAACCAAGAGTAGCTAGAATAAGAAGATTATTAAGAGTTCCTTCATGTCTGTGTTTTAAAACATGTCCACTTTGTAAATATTCTATTTCTTCTTAATGAAAAGGAAACACTCGGGCCAGTTGCTCGAAAGAAATATGTTATGCAGATAGGGATGAAAATAGAGTGGAAAGTTTCCGATTTTCCGGACCAAAAATGGAAACGCAGAGGAAATATGAAAACGAAAATGGAAATTTGAAAAATGGAAATGGAAATGAATTTTTTTTATGCGGAAACGGAAACAAAAAGAAGGGTGTTTTCCGATGGAACAGACGTGGAAACGGAACTTTCCGTTTTCGTAAATATGGAATTTCCGTTTCTACTATAGGTAGCCCAACTACCAAAGAAAACACAATGACACAATGGGTAGAATGAGCAGAATTGATCATTTGAGAACCAACTTTTACTACCACACACGTACTCAACTAGACCCTATACGGGATATACTACTACAATACTATCCTATGTTGCTAACATAACCATATTATATTGTAGCGATGTTAACAATTTCATAACTTTATTTGTTTTTTGTTTATATTTCTCTACGATTCAAGGAGGTTTTAAGTTCTGGTCAACAAACCGTTTTGTTTCCGTGTCCACTCTGTATTCGCTCCGTGTCTGTTTCCGGTAGTATTTGTTTTCGTATTCGTTTCCGGGGTTTCTGTATTGGTTTTCGCTTCTACAAAAAAATATGAAAACAAATATGGTAGCACCCAGTTCCGTCCGTTTCCGCGCCGTTTTCATCCCTATATGCAGAAATATAAATGCGTAGCTTTTGCTAATTTTCTTGTATACACTCTCCGTTGATTAACATGTTTAGTTATTCTGGACCATGACTACCATTCCAGAGTGAAATCCTATACAGAACTCCTAGTACTACTGCATACTCCTTCCTAAAGAAATATAAGAGCATTTAGATCACGCTTTTAGAGTAACTCCTATCGCTTCTCAACAGAAATGATGGAATGGATCTTCTCTCTCTCTCCAAGTTTTCTCCTTTTGGTAGCATCCCACTGTTGGCCCAGACCCGACGCCGAGTACTTTCCGGCGACGGTGATGACCGACGACAATCGACGGCGACGAACGGAGCTCGCTGACGGTCTTGGATTGCTGCCCCAAGCTAGCTAGATATGCACGTACACAACAGCCAATTGCTTGAGGCTGGAAACACACGTACGTGTACAACTTGATCGATCTGACCACCAAACAACACGGGCGTACACAGCGGCCAGCCGGCCGGAAGAACAAAACGCACGCACGCGAAGCTGATGTATTGCCGCAGGAACGTCTCGTTCCTGTTTGCTTTATTACTTCAAATCAGATCGATATTGTTACAGGGGTATAGCTACGTATATATAGTAGCTAGGACCAAGACACGCTAACCTACTCGGTTACATATTTGAATCCTAGTACTAATAGGTGACTGGCCTGTGTACGACCCGGACACAGCTCCACATGTCGTGGTTATTTCTAACAATCACCCCCCTAAACACGACGTCGTCATGTCACAGCTCAGACGCCGATCCTTCTTCATATCTCCAAAACTTCTCTCGATCCAAAGCCTTGGTTAGGATGTCTGCCAGCTGATCATCGGTGCGATTGTAGTTGACCTCCGTCCTACCTTCTTCCATGCAGTTCTTTATGTAATGATACATCGTATCAATGTGCTTGCTCCTTTCACGCCGCACTGGATCCTTGCATAGAAAATCCGTAGACTCACTGTCAACATTGAGCACCATCGGTTCCGGACCTCGATCCATGAAATCACCGTGTAGCCTTCCTAGCCACACACCTTGATACTCTGCTTCACTTGAAGTCGATGTCACCACTTTATACTTTGGTGATAGCCAGCTTACTACGCTTCCTCCAAGGAAATATGCCACGCCCGAATTACTCTTACGACCGTCGACAATTCCTTCCTTGTCACTACCACTGTAGCCAAGTAGTTTCACCATCTTCTTCTTGCTCAGCTCAAGACGAGGTTCCATTGAAGCGACAATGTGATTGCAATCTTTCATGCCACGGCTTTCAAGTACCTTCTTTGCATATGCCTCGTGGCATACTATGATCCCCTTCGGCCTTTGATGTACCCCGATCCCGAGGTAGTAACTCAAAATACCAAGATCATCCATCTTGAAAAGCTCCTTCATTTGTAGCTTGAACTTTGCAATCACCTCTTCATCTGCTCCAGTAATCAATAGGTCGTCGACGTAGATGCCAACCAGTAGACGATCCCTTCCTTCACCTCTCTTGTACATCGCATTCTCTAGTGGGGCTTTCTCAAATCCAAGAGAAATCATTGTCCGATCAAGTTTGATGCTCCATGCCCGAGAGCCTTGGCGTAGCCCGTACAAGATTTTCTGTAACTTCAGTACCTTGTGTTCTTCTCCCTCTGTGATGAATCCCGGTGACTGATTCACATACACATCTCCTTCTAACTCGCCATTCAAAACCGTGGAGTTTACATCCATGTGATGTACTTTCCATGATTCCTGAGCTGCGAGAGCGATGAGTAATCTCACCGACTCCATCTTTGCATTGGGAACGAACACTTCTTCGAAGTCCATACTTTCCTCTTGCACGTACCCTTTGACCACTAGCCTCGCTTTGTGCTTCACACACCCTTCGACATCTTTCTTGATCACAAACTCCCACTTGAGATCCATGGCTTTTTCATTGTTGGGAAGATCCACAAGCTCCCATGCATTGTTGTCGTGGATCGACCTCAACTCTTCTTTCATAGCTTTACGCCAATACTCCATCGTATTTGCGTCCACAAATTTCGCCGGTTCCTCGGCGCTTGCTAGACACCGTAGCCCACTCCTTTTCACCTTTGCCGGGTCAATCGTCCGAAGAGTCTTCTCCGAATATGGGTGTAACACCGGTTGTAGCAGTACAGGTGTAGGTGGCGTTGTCCTCGTCTCTCGTGCCTTCGGAGACGACATTATTTGCATGGCTCCTTGTACCTTCAGGAGTAACTCACCGTTTGCTTCGCACATTGCTTTTGGCAAAGATAGACTTTCATCCCCGGGTACGGACGTTACCTTGCCGTTCCCATCTTCTTGCATTATAGTGGCCAAGCATGGCAAAACTGTACGTACATGCGTTGGTAATGGACCTTGCATATCTCCTGGATCACTTGCAACGTCACTAGGTATAGATGGCCCTAGCTCACCACGTGAGCCACCAAGCCCTCCTGCTGGACTTGTTTGTAGCCCACCATGCGAGCCTTCTCTTGTGGCTAGGCCACCACACGTAGCTGTCTTGGAGGCTCCTTGTGCAGCACTCGCTGCTGGGTGCGAGGCGCCCTTACTCCGCACAAGGGATCCAGCTTTGGTGCCTGCGGCCGGTGCTTTCGGCCTACTCAGCGAGACACCATGTCCAGTGCTATTTTTGTGGTCACCTACGGACCTCTGAACAACACAAAGATTACTTCTCCATGGTCCAGCACACGCAGCTATTGCTGCATCATCTCCAGCAAAGTTGGCACTTACGTCCATAGCACTGACATAAGTTTCGGAATTACTTCCCGCATCTGTAGCTTCGACACGAGTTTCCGAATCATGATCATGATGGCAAACTTTTTCTTTCTCAAGCTCGACAATTTCTTTAGTCAATGCTTGAGAGTCTGGATCCTCCTCATCCACCAGTTTACACATCAACATCATGTCACCATCATCTCCTTGCTGGGCAATGAGCGCCTTGTGCTTCGGTGCTTCCTCGCAGTCAGCCTTGAAGTGGCCGAGGAGACCACAGTTATAACACCTCACTTTCCTGATGTCAAACTTTCTCCTCGGTGGTGGTGCAGACTCATCGTCTGAGTCATCGTCTGAGTCGGCAAAGTTCTTTCTCGCCGAACGCTGCTTCCCCTTCTTCTTGCTGCTGCTCATGGATCCGCCTTGCTTTTCTAGGGCAATCCATTGTGCCTTCGTGAGCATCACAAGCTCGTCGCTCCTCCCGTCCCCAAGACTGTACCGCATACGCTCATCATGAGCCTTGTACCGTCCGACAAGATCGTCGATGGAGAGAGTCGCGAGATCGACGCACTGCTCGATCGCCGTGACAATTTGCAGGTACCGGGGAGGGGCTACACGCAAGAACCGCCGGACAACCGAGGCCTCTGTCAGGTTCTCTCCAAGCATGCGAATCCGATTGACGAGAGTAGCCACCCGTGAAGCGAACGCATCCACGGACTCATCATCGCCCATGACCAAAGTCTCGTAGTTCCTTAGGAGAGTTTGGAGATTGGCTTGCTTGACACGAGTGTGTCCCTCGAACATGAGCTTCAGCGTATCCCACACCTCCTTCGCCGTTGCTTTGGCGATTAGGTGCTGGAGGACATCCATCGGCATCACCGAGTAAATCGCTGACGCCGCCTGCCGATCCTTCCGGTGCTCGGCTCCCTCCTTCTTGAACGCGTCGCCTCCGGGATCCACCGCGTCCCATAGCTCGTTGGCGCGGAGACCACACTCCATGAGGGCCTTCCAGACCCCGAAGTTCTCGCGATCAAACCGTGGATACGATGAACTCGCCGGAGCAGCAATTACTTTAGCTGCACCGGAGTACTCCACCAGCTGCTTGGTGTTCTCGTCGTCCGCCATGATCCTCCGTTACTAGAAGATCAACCTTGCTCTGATACCAATTGTTGGCCCAGACCCGACGCCGAGTACTTTCCGGCGACGGTGATGACCGACGACAATCGACGGCGACGAACGGAGCTCGCTGACGGTCTTGGATTGCTGCCCCAAGCTAGCTAGATATGCACGTACACAACAGCCAATTGCTTGAGGCTGGAAACACACGTACGTGTACAACTTGATCGATCTGACCACCAAACAACACGGGCGTACACAGCGGCCAGCCGGCCGGAAGAACAAAACGCACGCACGCGAAGCTGATGTATTGCCGCAGGAACGTCTCGTTCCTGTTTGCTTTATTACTTCAAATCAGATCGATATTGTTACAGGGGTATAGCTACGTATATATAGTAGCTAGGACCAAGACACGCTAACCTACTCGGTTACATATTTGAATCCTAGTACTAATAGGTGACTGGCCTGTGTACGACCCGGACACAGCTCCACATGTCGTGGTTATTTCTAACACCCACTATTGACAGTTGATTAATCCTACTCTGGACATTTGATCAATCATTCCTACAGTATCAGATCGCGTCTTTGCACTGTAGTTTCTTGCTGCTTTCATGAGGAGTTTTGGGTTCTTGGCACCAAGTGACTTGGTTTCAAGTTCAACTGGAATCGACATTATGCCGCAGAAGCAAAATCCATCTCCAATGGAGCATTTTCCATGGTTGTAATGTTATCTTGGTTTTATCTATAAAGCGGATCCAAAGACTTTTCTCTGACACCAGCAGGCAGATCCAAAGACTTCTATGAGTAGCAGGTCTGGCAACAGTATGACGAGAAACAAAGCCAAACTTGATGCGGCCGGGAAGTTTGAGATGAGAGTCGGATGAGAGAGACAATACCATGCCTAGTGTGACTTTTAACATCCTAAATTTATTATTGAGAACGATAAATCACGTGGATCCAAAAATACGCCCCAAACTTGACTTCCTTGAGCGGTGGAAATAGGAGGAAGTGACGTGTTTACAATGTATACAGTACATAGCGAATACGATTTCTGATTGGACACGTAGCATTCAACTTTTTGATCTGGCTTTCTGTTGTTGGTAGGGCATCTCCGTCCCGTAAAACATACACACAATATCCGTCTGTGGACGTGTTGATACGGATATGAGAGTCGGCCATCCAATCACATCCTCTAAGTCTAGCCTCCTTTATTTTAAAGGCATAATAATATGAGCAAATTAAAGTGTAATGTACTTGCGCCCAATTATAAACCAAAAGGATGGATGTCCAGAGTTCTTACATGCATCCGTAACAAAAGTTCCAATCCGATAATCTAAGAAAAAGAAATATTTTGTACTCCCATACTGGTTGTCCGTGCCTCCTCGCTCTCTCTGTCGCCGGCTTCTCCGCATCAGCCGCCTCCTTCGCAGACGCCCCTCATCTCTGTTGTAAGCGCTTCAACATCCTAACATGGACGACTTACCCGATCATTGCCGCGTCGGGATCCATCCAACTCGCCTTCAACCTCTCCGTCTTCTTGGCCGCCGTCCCTTCTCGCTTCTCCTTCTCCTCCTCCCACTTCTTTCGCATGAACCCCTTTCTAACCTTCTTGGGCAGCTCTTTTGTTAGGTCGGTTGGAACACCTGCTTCGTCTTCATTGGCGATGCCGCGGTCTTGATGGAAGTGAAAAATGGATAGTTGTCACTTGGCTTGCCTATTCAACTTCAACAAACAATGCATGAGGGCGAAGCTCTTCTTATCCACCTTCAAATACAATGTGTATGCATGAGAGGGCTAGCAAAAAAATACATTGTCAACAAAGTGCATATCGGGCCAAATGACCAACACATAGAGCATATCCGGCAACTAGTTGCATATCCGACCAAATGACCAACACATAGAACAACTCATTTTCTCGGTGATTTGCGCACCACTTGGCCACCGACCAATTAGTTGTTTGTAGTGGTCGTACTATTTGCACATAGACTCTTGGATGATGTACCATTGATTGTTGAGCGATCTTGTCCCATGATTTCACATGACTTCCATGCAGCAGGCCTCGAAATTCTTGTGCTTATGAAACCAAGAATGAATATTGGATCAAAATGTTATGACCTTTTGCTACGTGCCATGGATCGGATCGATGCTAGTGGCCAATCACGCATAGCACAACAATTCATCCTCCCTCATGTTGAAACTTTCTCCTCTAATCCTCTTGTTTGGATCGGCCAGCGAATCCTTCGGATCAAGGTCTGTCTCGTCGGCGGACGTGTCCTACTCCTGCTGTTGGGCGTACGTGCATGGTTGCTTGGTGTACGAGTCTGGCTGTTGGGTGTACACCTCTGGCCGGGAGTCATCACTTGTCTGTCCTCGAAGCCCCTCCTCCGCCGTGAATCATCTCCCCTATCGCGTCGTCAGATGTTGTCATGCCTGGTTGAGACAAACCGTCGAATAGAGAGCAGCCACCCAGCTGATCCGCTCCCAGTGTCCGTTACCAGACAAGCTGGAGTGATGATGAGTCAACGAAATGGGGCAGCGCCGCGTCAAGGTCGACGCAATACGACACATACCCGACAACGGAGGTAGGGTCTGCTGCTGATGACCGAGCTACTTGGCGGCCTAGAAGTAGGACGGTGTGTGTGTGGACGGCGTCGGTGGCGCCTCCCGTCCACACCTGACGCGCTTATTTTTGTCGGCTGCTGCCTCCTCTTGCTCCTTTGCCTTCTTTTTGAGACGCTAGGCTTGCCGTGTCACCGAGTTGATCTTATAGGCCGTCACCTTTGCTGGTCCTTCACCTCTGGCAGCTCCGGCAGCTCTTCGTACGGGTCCATGCGGCAGCAAAAGGCGAAAAGCATGGGAACTGGCGTGGAGGGCGACGTCGATCGAAACGGGGAGGGTGAAGAAAGTGTGGTTTCTGGCGCCAGAAACAGTGCAGACCACTCCAAATGTGCGGGCTCCGCCTCGGTTTTGGTGGGCTAGGGATATTATGGTCCAACGTGATGGAGGTCCGGATTCCCGCAAAGTTCCCCTAGTTTGCTTTCGGTTTGTGAAAAACGGATGCGTCCGTGAACAAACATAAAATTATAGATCCACCTTGAATGACAAAGTATTCCTATACAATTTGATCCACACGTTTATGGGCTATTCGAGGGTCCACGTTAAAGATGCCCTTAACCTTGAACATAGCTGAAGTTGGAGAACGCAAAATATCTGCTTGAAAGATTACAGGTAGCGAGTTGGTTAACCTTGAACATACGTGAAGTTGAAGAACAACAAAATATCTGCAGTGCGCGATGCCCAATTGCCGGGTTTCATCACGTGAGCTTTTCGTAGTACGCAGATGACAACTGAATATCACTATGCCGTTTTCGACGTGTACATGCGCAAAATATCTGACAAGCGGCTAGGCTAACTATTAATCAGCCGAGCCCCTTGGTCAGATACCCCTTCACTAGCCTTCCGCACATCACACTTTATCCCTCGTTAGAGAGGACATGTGTTGTAGTGTTGTTATATTTTATTTGTCAATGACTCATTCTTCGACATGTAATATATTAGTTACATATTGATAAAATATTGTCTTATTTAAAGGCTTAAAGCACACTGTTGGTTGTTTCTATTTTTACCTTATTAGTGCTTGAAACTTGAGAATTACAAGTAAAACTGACCGATTAATAGTCGACCGATAAATAAAATAATCGGCTGATTTACGATTAATCTCTAATTTTCAGCCCACTGAAACGCCAACAATAAGCGATATCCTCAACATTGCATGCGATCAAGCCCCAGCAATCAACCCGCCTCGAAGACAAAGAAAACTTTTCAATGCATCTATTTGTCTCATATGTCGCCCCTACCGCTACACCCTAGACACTGACTAAAGTAGGCTTGAGTCATTATCTTTGTACTTACTTTGTTCCAAAATAACTGAAATTCTAAGATTTTTCTAAGTTGAACTTTATTTTTCGAAAAGGGGGAATACCCCGGCCTCTGCATCTGGACGATGCATACGGCCACTTTATTGATTATTAACACAAGACCTTACAAAGTCGTACAACAGTAAGACCAAAGCCACCATCTTCGCAACCTCCGTCGCTACTCCTCTCTAACTGATGAAGGGGCGCTGATGGTCTGGGCCTAATACCAAACAGACCTCGCAGCCAAACCTAACATCTGAGACCTGAGGTCCCAACCAGGACTTTCCGGGTATGGGCACCCACCAGTCCGGCGTGCTCTTCAACCAGGCCCCCTGCCGGGTATGAGGCCGCCGCAGCCACGTACCATCAATCCATCTTCAGAGCTGTACTGTTGCATGACCCGTGCCAGGCCTCTCTGCCATCGACGCCACCACGACGCCAGACAGCGCCGCCATCCTGCGCTCGACCATCATCACACGCCCACCGGCGGGACCCCCGCTGCTCCATGCCGCTGAGACCCGCCGATGTCGACGTGCCAGATGCCACGCCGCTCCTCCTCTTGTCCCCTCCAGTCAACACTTGCTCCAAAACGATGCCCCCAGGAGGGAGAACGACGTCGAAACGTCTCCATCGTCCGATCCGGTTAAACCAGATCTAGGGTTTCCCCCGGAACCTTTCGATCAGGTTGACGTGACCTGCAACGACGATGCCTCGAGAAGGGAACGACGTCCAAGACGCCGCCATCGTCCGCCATGACCGTAGTCAGACGCGATTTTCACCGGAAGCCACGGCGTCCCGATCTCGCGGTTGGCTGGACCGGAACCCTCCGCCGAACCGGTGACGTTGCCGCCGATTCGATCCCACCACCGTGCGGCGCCCCCGATGGAGATCCCGAAGGCGAGGAGAGGGTCTCGATGTCGCCCACCAGAGGGAGAACGGCGCTGCGAGCGTCGCCAACATCGTGACCGGCACCGCCGGTCAAGGGTTTCCCCCGACCCAGAGCTCGCAACGCCATGCTCCACCAACCAGCCGAGCAGGACAAGCCCGCAGACCGGCCAGCAGAGGAGGAAAGCGAGCCGCCAGCTTCAAGCCCGCCGCCGACTCGCCGCCCAGCACGGCAAAGACGGCGCACCGAGTGCTCCAGCAGTGGCCGCCGCCACCCGCAACGCCCGCAGCCCCCAGGGGGCCAGATCGGCCGCGCCAGATCAAACCCCCGCCGCCGCCGCCGCCGCGGGGCCGCACCGCCTCCTCCCAGCAGCAAAGCTACCAGATCCGCACGACTCCGCCGCCGGAGGCCCCGCCGGATCCAGATCCCCCACGAGCGGCGGCCCGCGCTGCCGAGACCCCTACCAGGAGAGGGAGGAGAGGGCCCCGCCGCTGCCAGCGCCGCACGGGCTTTGCCCGGCGGACGCCCTCCGGCAGCGGCGAGGAGGAGGGGTGAGCGAGGGCGGAGCCTTGCGCCGGCGGCGGAGGGGAATCTCCCGTGACGCGCTCGCGGGGCGCGTCGCGGGAGCGGTTCCGGGGTTCCGCGGTTTCCGTGATGTTGAACTATATTAAAGTCTACTTTAAAATACATCAACATAATACATTCCATTAGATTTATTATATATCTGATATTGTATAGTTCTACAAATTTTCTATAGGTAAGATCAAACTTAAAAAAGATTGACTTAGGAAAATCCTGAAACTTAAATTATTTTGGAACGAAGGGAGTAATGTTTATCCCTTGATTGCATATTTGCTCGTGGGCTCTTCTCTGTCGTTGTTTTCAAGTTTTTGCTGGGACGGGTTGCAGTGTGAGATCAATCGAAGGCTGTGGGCATGGTTGAACAGCTCACATTTTCATGCGTGGACATCCGTCACTAACTTCGGCCTAGTTAACATGACTGGTTTGGCCTAACCGACCATAAGAAATGACGTTGGTCTTCTTTACCTTTTATCTTCCCATTCATTGCTCTTCTGTATCTTTTTTTCTCATTCATTGGTCTTGTTTATCTTTTTCACATTATCTTCACATTGTGTTCTCTTCCAGAAAAAACACAGTCGCTTCATATGCTCTTATGTCTATAGTAACATTATGCTCTGCACGCTAATGTGTCTGACCCTCGCTCAGTGCGTAGTCAGGATTGTGCCAAGCCCCGAGCAAGCCCTAGGCCAAATACTATCTGAAGTGCTAAATATATGGTGTTCAAATCGCTACAGTAAATAAAGTGATCTAGCCTCACGATCCAAGCCATGGCCCTAGGTGCCTTGGGCTTGTCTACGCCCCTGCCCTCACTAGTGGCACGAGGGAAGCTATTTTCTATACTGTCGTGGAAGTACCTTTAATCGCGAGCACAACAATGTAACAATTGAGGACACTACACACACCGTTGATACCGTCCGTCAACCTTTTGGCCTACAACACCACAGACAAATTAAAAGATACTCCAGTTACTCATTCATTTGATCGATAACGAGTAGAGCCTTCATGAAACACCACAGACAAGCGAAACACCACAGACAATCGTGAGTATTGGTTAATGATAACACGTAGGGCCTTCATGAAACCTGCAACCCAAAGCACCCGTGAGTCCCTATTTATAGGGAGCTTAGAGCAACTCTAGGAGAGCCTTTAAAACACCCACCCTTTAAACAAAATTACCAATATAAAGGGTACGGAATGAGAATTCACACTCTAACAAATTCCCTCCGCTAGTCGCCCCGTGCTCGTGGACAAGGGAGCCGCACCGCTCGCTAGTTTGGCCTAACAGTGAAGAGGAGTTCCTCTCTCATTCCTTGCCCTGCCAGTGTCATCCCACCTCACCGTGCGCCCTGTCTCACCTCCCGTGAATCCAGTGATGAGATCATTTGGGACAATCTCATGGAGTCCTAGGAGCTCTAGGAGGATGAGCCCACCCACGCTGAAGTGGATCAGATGAGCTAGTAAACAATAGATGCTTCCGCTGTGGAGGCCATAGCCACGACCGCCGGCGTGACTGATGAGGAGTGGATGCTCAAAATGGACACATATGCTTCTCCCACTGTGGCGGTGGCAGAGGAGCGGATGCTCAAGGCGGCGATGGTTGCTTCCGCCGCTGAGATCGCTGCGGGGGCCGAGGGTGGGGCCCGAAGGAGGGTGCCGAGGAGTCCAACATCGTCGTGATGGATATATCTTCAGACGACGACAATGATTCTTGCTATGTCGTGCGCTTGCATCATCTTTAGATTATGATGTCGGTGTAGTCTCACTTGGACCGTTATTATCATTTTTATGTTAAATTTGGACCTTATCTATCTTTGAATTTTAGTATGGTCATTTCATGTAATGTGTATCAAAACTCAGATCGCTCTTGTTGTCATTCAATCGATGGGGGCAAAACTCCACTCACTCCCCCCCTCCCGCGGCAACTGGGAGGGAAATCTAGCTACCACCACCGGCCCCTCTCCTCATCTCCTTCCTACCTCACCGCCGCCAGAGGGCGCATGGCGTCAACGGTGGAAGAGGCCCTCTCGTCCTCTCACGCAGTGGCCTTGACGCGAGGCGGGGCCGCCGGGTTGGATTGTGGTGCTAGGTGGTGGTGGCGAGTTGGAGCAGAGCTGCGTTGGTGGTGTGGCTGCTGCGTGACTGGTGGCATGGTGGCGGTGCGTGCTAACAGTGTCGGTGGTGGCGGACACAGCTGGTGTAGCGATGGTTTGGCCAGATCTGGCCACATGGTGGCTCGGGGCGAGGGCGGCACGTGCTGCGCGCGGCGGTCTCTGCCATGGCCATCTCGGCTGGTGGAGGTGGTGGTGCAGTGGTGATAGTAGGAAAAAAATATGGATGTAGCTCAAAGAGTTTGACTTTGCGCAACAGCTCTGGAGGCTTTAATTTTTAAACGCCGTTCGCTTTGAAACCATTATAAATGCTAAAACATATAGGGAATCCTCTAGAATTAATCATGGAAGTTGAACATATGACCAGTAAACAGAGTTGTTGTTTCTACTCTCTTTTATCTTGCAAAAACGTCTTATATTATGGGACGGAGGGAGTAGATGCACGGAGGTCATCCTACCCTCATTAGTGATTCAGTGTAGTGTACGTGTCCGTCTCACCAATATAAATAGCTTCAGCTGCTAGACCACCTCCAAGTCCTACAATACTCCAGTCGCTGAAACCTCGTGCGACTCACAGTCTCAAGATGGCCTTCGGGCAAGAGGCCATAGAACAACTATCTCAGGAGCTCGTTGGTGGGTACGATTTCAACGTAAGGCTGCTGGCATTGCTGCGCCGCGGCCCCCTCGACAGACGTGGACAGGAGAGGGCCGCAGCGATGAGCCAGGAGCTCTCCCGGGTGTTCATGGTGTCTCTGTTCATGCTCAGTTCTCGAGAGAGCAGCAGACCGGTGGTAGACAGGATGGCATCGCCAGGGGCAACGATCACTGAGGGTAGCATCGATGAGCGGGCTCCGGCGAAGGACATGCTTATCTGGTACACTACTGACTCTTGTCATTTTTCCTGGCTATATGCACTCTTGTGATTTCTTCATTTACCTGATGCGTGTATTGCTGTGCTGTTGTCTCCATGGAACAATATAGTGGTGGAGAAGAGGTTGCTCCCCCCAGGAAGGGCAGAGAGAACGAGGTTACCAAGAAGGAGATTACAGCCTCGCCTCACAGTGATGGTTACCAATGGAGAAAATACGGACAAAAGAACATTCACAAAAGAAAATTTGACAAGGTGAAGTGCAAAGACCTCCAGCGCTTCTATATATGTGGCACCATTCCTTATTTCAGAAGGGGAGTGCTTCGGTACAACCCCCCCCCCCCCCCCCCCTAACACGTATAGTGGATAGTATGGTCATTTCACATTAGGTATAGGAATACCCACCCGACGCCGTACGTCCGCGCGCGACGGCATACGTCCGCCCGCGTATGCCGCAGCCGTCGCTGTACGTACGCCCGCCCGCGTATGCCGCACCCGTCGCTGTACGCACGCCCGCCCGCGTACCCGCACCCGTCGCCGTACGTCGCCGTCGTACGCCCGCACGTCTCGACGTTGGCGTCGGCACTTGTTGGAGGAAAAAAAAAACTGAACCCTAACGCATCCACGCCGTCTCCACGTCGGCCCACGCCTGCGTTAAGTCGCCGCCGCCCGGGTCGCCGCGCGTGCCCCGGCGCCGTTACGACTGCCGCCGCGCCTGCCCAGGATCCGTTGCCGCTGCCGCCGCGTTCCATTCCCGTCGCCCAGATGGCCGCCCACCCACGATCTACATCGCCGCCTCCCTCCGAGCAGTACGCCGGCTACAACCAGCCGTCGTCCTCACGCCGTCGAGACCTGCCTCCGCCGGCCAGCAACGTCAGGCCGTCGTCCCAAGAAATGGATCCGGCTGAAATCCTGGCCGCCGTGCAAGAGGTTGGTTAAAGACAACATTGTGCTTGATGAAATAATTATTTTAGGGATGATGTTACACGGTGTTTGATTGATCGTATAAATTTTTTTTAACTATGTATAGTTAGAGGAGGAGGGCGATTATGATGGCAATGATTACGACGAGGACAACGAAACCGAATCACTAAATATGAATGAACATGCTGACGAGAACTACATGAGTTTGGATGAATCTTATAGTGGCAATGTAAGTGTGATCAAGATTGAATAAAACAATAATTATGGTGCACCGCACGGAAATTTTCATAATTTTTTGCATCATGCAGCAACATGGCGATGATGATGATGATATGGATATAGATGATTCATTTGCCCAAAGTGCACTCCGGGTATGTCATAAATAAAATCAGAGAAGAAATGACATAATAACCATATTAGCGCTTACATGTTTTTTTTGCAATGCGCGCAGATGAACGAGGACGGGGAATTTCTGAGGAATATTGTGGACGATGAAAGTGACAAATCGCACGTTGATCCATCTCACGATGACAGCTCTAGCAAAGTAAGTTTTCAAACTTACAAAACTACATTATTACATATTAAAATAATAACTGACTGACATAAATGGTTTAATGCATTAATTAACAGGGAGATATAAATGGTACAAGTGGGAACGATGAGTATGTTGGCGATGATCTGTTTAATTTTGACATCGGATTTGATGAATATCAGCAAGAATCATTGGACATGCATTGGAAGGTCATGAGGAAGACGTTCAAGTCACTAGGAGAGGCTTACATTTTCTATAACCAGTATGCTTACGAGCGTGGTTTCAGCGTAAGAAAGGACTCACTGAAATATTCAAAAGGTCCTGAGGGAACTAAGCGCTTGAGAAAGTATCGGTGTGCGAGAGCTGGGAAACGACTGGCAAAACTTTGTACAATGGAAGGCAGGACCCGCAGACTGAGAGGGGAGACTCGTTGCTTCTGTGATGCGCATATAACTTTGAAACTTGATAAAGAGCGTGACGTTTGGTATGTCAGCAGTTTCAATGATGATCACAGTCACGTTCTAGCTAGACCGGATGAAGTCACGTTTCTTCGGTCTCATAATCAGATAAAAGAATATCAGAAAGCTGAGATCTTAACCATGGCAGGTGCTGGAATCAGGAAACATATGATTTATGATAATCTCGTCAGTAGGTATGGGTCATATGCAAAGGCTGGTTTTGGGAGAAAGAAGCTTTATAACATGTGTTATAGAGAAAAAATGAAGTTGCTTGCACAAGGTGATGCAGACACTGCCATTGGGATCATGCTGACCAGAAAAGAGAGAGATCCAGATTTCTTCTTTGAGCACACCGTCGATGAGGAAGGAAGGCTGAAAAACATATTCTGGTGTGATTCTCAATCACGTCGAGACTATGTTGACTACGGTGATGTGACAGTCTTCGATAGCACATACAGGATGAATAGGTATGGCATGCCATTTATACCTTTTGTCGGTCTGAACAACCACCGTTGCACCACGGTATTCGGTTGTGCTCTTGTGTCTGACGAGACGGAGGATACATATGTCTGGCTGCTTTAGACATTTTTGAGGGCTCATTGTCAGAAGAGGCCCAGGTCAGTAATTACTGATGGAGATGCAGCTATGATTAAGGCCATAAGAAAGGTACTTTCGGAGGTTTGGCATCGTCTTTGCTCGTGGCATATTGAGAAGAACATGCAGAAACACCTTCATCATAAGTCTCTAAAGGAGTTCAGGTCTCTACTTTATTATGCCACTTCAAAGAAGGTATTTGAGGAGATATGGGCAGCGTTTTGCGCCAAATGGCAGTCGGAGAAAACAAAAACATGGTTACGTCGGATGTACAAGAAGAAAAGGCTTTGGGCTGCATCATATTTGTCAGGTGGGTTTTTCTTAGGCATGCGAAGTAACCAGCGAAGTGAGAGTCTGAATTCATGCCTTCACTTGCATCTAGACTCCGGTATGACTATTGTTGATATGATTGTGCACTATGAGAACAGCATAGTTCGTCTTCGTGAGAACGAGGCACATGACGATTACACAAACTCACAGACAGTTCCAGTACCAGTATTGGACGAGTGTAAAGATATTGAGAAATCAGCTGCCCGTCAGTTCACTGCGGCAAACTTTTATATCTTGCAGGAAGATATGAAGAAGGCACGGGAGCTTGAGGTCCTTGAGAGACTGAGAGGAGTAGACGCTCATAGATTCATACTGACATGAAAGGAAAATAGGGATATCAGATTCACTGTGGAGTACACCCCAGGTAACTCCGAAGAAACTGTGAGGTGCAGTTGCAGAAGCATGTATCGCAAAGGACTTCCTTGCAAACATATTCTTCATGTTCTGATTCAGCTACGCTTACGTGAGATACCTAAGTATTTAGTGCTGCGGAGGTTGAGCCAAGTTGCAAGGGGTGGACTTCCCGTGAAGCGCACTAGCGATCTGTTTGCGTGGGGATGAGCAGGTGCAGGTGACAGAGCTAGGTACAGTGAGTTGACCATTTTATCTGCTAAAGCAACTCATAAAGCATGTCATAAACCATTTTTATTCGACAAGTTGAAGGCGGCTCTAAGGGACATAATAGATAATGATTACACTGAGGAGGATGAGCCTGGTGCGGGGGTACAGTTTGTGAACGACGATGCATTTGAGCCTAATCAAGATCATGGTCTTGTTCGTGATCCCGCTAAAGTGAACACCAAAGGCGCACCAAAATAGAATGTTAAAGGCCGCGGTAAGGATGGTCCTGATTTCACTAAAAACGGGCGACCTAAAGCTTTTGATGAGAAAAGCAAACGTCAATGTGGACAGTGCGGTCTTACGGGTCATTATAAGTCCACGTGCCCTCAAAATCCTAAGTACGATATTCTTATGTTATTGCAAATCTTATTGTTCAGCCTAATTTTTTTTGTTTATTGTGACACTTATTGTGAATTAACACATATCTTATTGTTATGTAGGAATTTTGTTTGAATTGTGGAGTATGGAAGATTGCTATGGAAGATTGCTTCACCCTTTCATTGCAGACTGTTATTGATGTTCTACATATGTGATCTTTAATAATTGTTGAAATATGTTATATGAACTTATTTTACTTTGTTGATGTCAGACTATTTACTACGATATACCGACAAAAGTTGTAGTTTTGATGAAAGACTATGTAATGCAACAAGGAGTTTTTACTTTGTGTTTATTTGCACAGAACCGTCGTCGCTCATGTTTATTTTTATTCTGTGCTTTGCTGTACGAACGCCGTCGCTTACAACCCCCGCCGTCTCTTACAACCCCGTCGGTTTTATTATTATTTTAAAAAAATACAGACAAGTGCGCCGGCGGCACTGTCCAACAGTCAGCGTCTGCCTGCTGGCGGCAGTACGAGGTAATAAGCTGGTTCGACAGCTCATGTGCCGCCGGGTATATAAGTCGGTCGTCGCGTCCTCCGTCGGGCGAGGTGGGACTAAACATTTCCCGTCGCCCCGCGCCGAACTTGGGCCGTCGTCCCGCCGCTTCTAATTGGGTCGTCGTCCCGCCGCCTGTTATTTGACCGGCCCATGTGGTCTCGCGCGTCGCTGCAGTCAGGGCCGCTGCGGGCAGTCAAGTTTTTAGTCCCACCTCGCCCGACGGAGGTCGCGACGACCGGCTTATATACCCGGCGGCACATGAGCTGTCGAACGTCTTTGATAAATCTGCTATGCCACCCGTCGTCCGACGCTGCCCTGTTGGACAGTGTCGTCGGTCCTGTCTAACCTTAGACTAGCCGGCGCACTTGTTAGGCAATTTTTCTTCCTTAGGATGGACAACTACGAACGTCGGTGTTATAAGCGACGTCGTCTGTGCTCACGTCGGTCTGTGTTACACCCACAAAAAAATACATGTGCATTTTTATTAACGTTTAGCACTACAAGAAAACATGTACTGATGTATCCAAACAATTTGACGACGACAGAACTATCAATATGCATATCAAGATTTCAAAATGAAAGACAATGGCTTGACGACAACATAATAATTCAAATGTCATTCTCGCCTTAATAAATATTCAAAATAGTTCTGTCATCTTCGACACAAGATATCAAAGTCGAAATAAATGTAAACATTATTTGAGCCTACAAAATTTTCTAGTACAAAACTGTTGCCACATTTATTTCTTCTTTGCAAGTCGGGTAACTTTGTCCTTCACATCGTTGAGCGTATTTCCCTCCGCAAAAATAAGCTGCGCAATCATTAAGTCCCTCATTTATCAATTGACTCCTGTTAGAACTTCATATTAGTATAATTCAAACAGTATTACATTATGAATTTAATTTAATATAAGCATTTGAAATAAAACCAGACCTGAGAAAAATGGCTTGTCCATTTTTCACCGTTCCAATACTGAAAGCACTGAAGAACAAATAATCCACATGAATTGCTGGACCATACAAACAATGGTTCATAAGTTCGCATTTCATGTAAGATATTACAACAATATAAAAGTATTTACTCACCTTTCTTCTTGTTGTGGCATCTCATACGTTTTGATAGGCCATTTAGACACATCCGGATAATTCACAGCACCGCTAGCATTCGCATCACGTATGTCATATCCAATTTGTTTTCTCTGTTCATATAGATGATAGCACGAAAATATTTTAACATAGTTCAGTTACTAAATGATAGTTTCAATATGCTCATGTAAATTTATGTCGTACCAGCTCCTCAACTTTTTCTCTAATTTCTTTGTCAAGTTCGGGTCCCATCAAAGAATCAAGAACCTGAAACTCTTCCTTGGAGCGATGCATGACAACCGAAACCCAGTGGGTATTTCCCTTATTCAGAGGAATATAAAGCTGCATGACAACGCAAATATGATGCAATCAACACATACCCTCTTATAATTATTTCTATCGCATAAATGCATACATTAAGGCAGTTGAAATTACCTTATCTTTTTTGAAATACTCATCGGTGCATCTATTCACGGGTCCATTCTTCTTCGCCACAACTTCATTCTCGTTTCTCCCTGGCTCGGTGTCCGATCTAATTTCAAGTAACCAGTTGACCAGATAGGTCGGCATTATATGACGATCGTCACCAACAACTCCCAACAGATACGACGAATAAGCATTGATAACCTGAAAATAATTTATATGATGTATAACAAGATATATTCCAATTTGCATTGAAAGGTAGCACAACAATAACTTACATCATCGGTTAGCCATTGATGGTCAAGAATTGTACAAGCCCTCTCTGCAGTGAGACCATCGCGCATGGCATCATTGAATATTTCCTTCTTTCTATGTTTTGCTGACCGCTCATAAGCACGAACAAACTTAACACTAGCTTTAATCACATCGTATTCATCTTGAATGACTTCTTTCTCGAATAGTTCTGCAATACAGGACGGTGATATGTTAAGAAGTCAATGATAACTACAAGGTTCAGCTAGAAAACAATATGATAAAACTTACTTGCTTTTGCTGTACGTTTTGCACGCTTTGTAGGTATAATAGGAATGTAAGGAGACTTCACATGGTTTGATAGCCTCCGCTTCCGTTTCCCTACACCCTCCTTTTGTACCTCATCTACTCCAATACAATCTACGGATCCACGTGATGCGATTTCATCTGTTCCTAAAGATGTAACGTATTTCTCGTCAGATACCTCCGGAACTTCGATAGGATCTTCTTTATCACCCTTCAAACTATCCCAATATTCAGGTGTGCAATAATAAGGTCTCTTCTCTTCAGAATCATTACTACCATCTTCATCATCCTCTTGCACATTCTTTTTTGCTGGTGTTCTGAAATTGTCCACGTCAGGATTATATACAAATTCTTTACGAGGTCTCCCATCGTAGTTTCTACTTTCACTATTTTCACCATACTCATTCTCTTCTTCTTTTTCAATATCACCGGCTTTGTAGAATACAGCACTTTTGTTCATTTTCTCTATGACCCTCTGTGATTAAAAATTAGTTGTAATTACTTATGTCACACATCAAAAAAACATAGTGAACGGCAAAATCAAAACACTTGTACCTGTGCGCATAGCTCCAGCATACGAAGCATATCCTTACGAATGTGCTTCAGCTCAGTCAAAATCCGATCCATCATAGTGTTCTGTGTAGCTGAAGCCTCAGATGTACTGACTCCTGTTCTCCTTCCAGTAATGTTAGACTTTCTCGTACTGGATCTCTTGTTCTTTTCAGCCTGTTCCATTCTAATTTTGTTTAAGCGATACTCTTCAGTAATGGTGTCATCGATCTACAACATAAAGAATCATACAGTCATATTTAATTAATAATAAATTTCAGACTTTAAATGGACAAATATGTATGTAACCTATTACCATTCCAACACCACGACCATATTGAAAGTCGTACTTGTCTCTTTTCTCCGCTGCCGCTTCTGTCCAATTCCTCATCAAGGGGCTCAACAGCGCTAAAGGATCATACTGTGGACCGGTGCTTGGCTGCACCTTCTCCCAATATAGATACTGCAACAGAAACAAAGAACCATTTAGCATGTGGTACAGTATTACTATATAAAACAACTATTCAATTTAAAAAACAAATCATACCTGCAGAAGTGCAAGGTTGCCACGTGGCCATTCCCTAACACGACCTGGTTGCAAGACCATACCAATCTCCGACAAACAAAACCGCAAAGTGAATGCATTCCAGTTGAAGTTTTTTATCTGCCTGACATCTTGCACTAGTGCATAATAATTCTTCGGAATGTACTCATCAGACACTGGTGCAATTATAGTCCCTAACAGGACGAGAAACGCCATCCGAACAAATTCATCGTCCGCGTTTTTATTTCTCACAATCTTCTCAATAAGATCATCAATCAATATTTTACCATTCTTCTTGTTAACAAAACTAGCTGGAATTTTTTTAATTGCTTTGCCTTGGTCCATACTCACAAAACTAGAAACATCAACTCCTTCATTCTTCAAACCAAATATAGCGAACACATCATCAGGCCTTAGTGAAATCAATCCTTTTTTTCCGGCTGCCTCTTGCACCATGAATTTTTTACTACTAGGATTGTAACCTTGAATCATAAGCGCTAGCAAATTATCACGCATCTTGACCGAAGGTATTCGTAACATGCCCTCCATCTCCGTTTCGTAAAACGTAAATCTCTGACTTGGTGTTAACTTATTAACAAGACTAACCCACTTTTCTACGGAACATGCAATCACACCATCGATGTTCATACTGCATATAATAATATCTATGTGACGTTGCATGCAGCTAATGTGATATATACTATTAAAAATATTTAAAAATATACCTGCCAGACGGGGCTTTGACGACCGGCGCTGACGGCGACGGTGACGTCCAATAATGCGGGGTGACGACGGGCGTTGACGGCCTGAGCTGACGACGACGGCGACGGCGACGACGACGGTGACGTCCACTAGTGCGAGGTGATGACGGGCGTTGACGGCGGGTGCAGAGGCTGTCGGGCGGGTATACACGTCGACTGGTGGGGGTGACGGCGGGCGTTGACGGCGGCGCGACGTTGTCGGGCGGGGAACGACAGCGCGGGCGGCGGCGGGCGACGGGATCAGATCGGGCGCGTCGTACGTGCGGACGACGCAAAGAACTGCATGCGCGACGTGATTGGCCGACGTGCGCTTTGTCGGGAATATTCCCTCAGATAGCGACGGCTCTGGCAGATTTTTTGCCACGTCGGGCCCGCGGCAATTATTATATGTGCGACGGGCGATGGCAAGTTGCCTAGTTTAGTCCCACCTCGGCCGCCGAACGACGCCCTTACCAGCTTATATACACGCGTCAGTTAACCCATACGTGGTCATAATTAATACTGTGATGTGGCTCTACCTAACTGCTGGGTAGTACAAATGTACGGGTTGTACTGACCGGGCAGTTGGGTAAAGTCACGTCGCAATATTAAATATGAATTTATTTATTTGCATAATTTTTTTCATTTATTATATTTTTTTGCATAAATATTAAATATGGGTAAAGTGACCATGTAGGCCGCGCACGCCAAAATTTGTCGCGTTCCGACGCTGTACGGATTTTCTATGATTTTCCGCACCGAAAACACCTAAAACACTGCCCGCACGTGACGCAACTTGCGTTCGTAGTCCGTTTTCGTTCATCTCTGGCGTGGGGTCCCCGGACGGGTCCCCACACGCGCCGCCGAAAGTTGGGTGCATTCCGGCTACCCCAACTGGCACTTGCTGTGCAACCAGGTGCTTTCGGTATGGGCAGAGGGGACCCTCGGTCGTACTTTCCCCGGTCGCATCCACCAAAGTCGATCATTTTTTTTCCACGGGTAACAGTGACCATGCAGGCCGCGCACGCCAAAATTTGTCGCGTTCCGACGCTGTACGGATTTTCTATGATTTTCCGCACCGAAAACACCTAAAACACTGCCCGCACGTGACGCAACTTGCGTTCGTAGTCCGTTTTCGTTCATCTCTGGCGTGGGGTCCCCGGACGGGTCCCCACACGCGCCGCCGAAAGTTGGGTGCATTCCGGCTACCCCAACTGGCACTTGCTGTGCAACCAGGTGCTTTCGGTATGGGCGGAGGGACCCTCGGTCGAACTTCCCCCGGTAGCATCCACCAAAGTCGATCATTTTTTTCCACGGGCAACAGTGACCATGCAGGCCGCGCACGCCAAATTTGTCGCGTTCCGACGCTGTACGGATTTTCTATGATTTTCCGCACTGAAAACACCTAAAACACTGCCCGCACGTGACGCAACTTGCGTTCGTAGTCCGTTTTCGTTCATCTCTGGCGTGGGGTCCCCGGACGGGTCCCCACACGCGCCGCCAAAAGTTGGGTGCATTCCGGCTACCCCAACTGGCACTTGCTGTGCAACCAGGTGCTTTCGGTATGGGCGGAGGGGACCCTCGGTCGTACTTCCCCCGGTCGCATCCACCAAAGTCGATCATTTTTTTCCACGGGCAACAGTGACCATGCAGGCCGCGCACGCCAAAATTTGTCGCGTTGCGACGCTGTACGGATTTTCTATGATTTTCCGCACCGAAAACACCTAAAACACTGCCCGCACGTGACGCAACTTGCGTTCGTAGTCCGTTTTCGTTCATCTCTGGCGTGGGGTCCCCGGACGGGTCCCCACACGCGCCGCCGAAAGTTGGGTGCATTCCGGCTACCCCAACTGGCACTTGCTGTGCAACCAGGTGCTTTCGGTATGGGCGGAGGGGACCCTCGATCATACTTCCCCCGGTCGCATCCACCAAAGTCGATCATTTTTTTTCCACGGGCAACAGTGACCATGCAGGCCGCGCACGCCAAAATTTGTCGCGTTCCGACACTGTACGGATTTTCTATGATTTTCCGCACCGAAAACACCTAAAACACTGCCCGCACGTGACGCAACTTGCGTTCGTAGTCCGTTTTCGTTCATCTCTGGCGTGGGGTCCCCGGACGGGTCCCCACACGCGCCGCCGAAAGTTGGGTGCATTCCGGCTACCCCAACTGGCACTTGCTGTGCAACCAGGTGCTTTCGGTATGGGCGGAGGGGACCCTCGGTCGTACTTCCCCCGGTCGCATCCACCAAAGTCGATCCATTTTTTTCCACGGGCAACAGTGACCATGCAGGCCGCGCACGCCAAAATTTGTCGCGGTCCGACGCTGTACGGATTTTCTATGATTTTCCGCACCGAAAACACCTAAAACACTGCCCGCACGTGACGCAACTTGCGTTCGTAGTCCATTTTCGTTCATCTCTGGTGTGGGGTCCCCGGACGGGTCGCCACACGCGCCGCCGAAAGTTGGGTGCATTCTGGCTACCCCAACTGGCACTTGCTGTGCAACCAGGTGCTTTCGGTATGGGCGGAGGGGACCCTCGGTCGTACTTCCCCCGGTCGCATCCACCAAAGTCGATCATTTTTTTTCCACGGGCAACAGTGACCATGCAGGCCGCGCACGCCAAAATTTGTCGCGTTCCGACACTGTACGGATTTTCTATGATTTTTCGCACCGAAAACACCTAAAACACTGCCCGCACGTGACGCAACTTGCGTTCGTAGTCCGTTTTCGTTCATCTCTGGCGTGGGGTCCCCGGACGGGTCCCCACACGCACCGCCGAAAGTTGGGTGCATTCCGGCTACCCCAACTGGCACTTGCTGCGCAACCAGGTGCTTTCGGTATGGGCGGAGGGGACCCTCGGTCGTACTTCCCCCGGTCGCATCCACCAAAGTCGATCATTTTTTTTCCACGGGCAACAGTGACCCTGCAGGCCACGGACGCCAAAATTTGTCGCGTTCTGATGCTGTACGGATTTTCTATGATTTTCCGCACCGAAAACACCTAAAACACTGCCCGCACGTGACGCAACTTGCGTTCGTAGTCCATTTTCGTTCATCTCTGGCGTGGGGTCCCCGGACGGGTCCCCACACACGCCGCCGAAAGTTGGGTGCATTCCGGCTACCCCAACTGGCACTTGCTGTGCAACCAGGTGCTTTCGGTATGGGCGGAGGGGACCCTCGGTCGTACTTCCCCCGGTCGCATCCACCAAAGTCGATCATTTTTTTCCACGGGCAACAGTGACCATGCAGGCCGCGCACGCCAAAATTTGTCGCGTTCCGACGCTGTACGGATTTTCTATGATTTTCCGCACCGAAAACACCTAAAACACTGCCCGCACATGACGCAACTTGCGTTCGTAGTCCGTTTTCGTTCATCTCTGGCGTGGGGTCCCCGGACGGGTCCCCACACGCGCCGCCGAAAGTTGGGTGCATTCCGGCTACCCCAACTGGCACTTGCTGTGCAACCAGGTGCTTTCGGTATGGGCGGAGGGGACCCTCGGTCGTACTTCCCCCGGTCGCATCCACCAAAGTCGATCATTTTTTTTCCACGGGCAACAGTGACCATGCAGGCCGCGCACGCCAAAATTTGTCGCGTTGCGACGCTGTACGGATTTTCTATGATTTTCCGCACCGAAAACACCTAAAACACTGCCCGCACGTGACGCAACTTGCGTTCGTAGTCCGTTTTCGTTCATCTCTGGCGTGCACACGCGCCGCCGAAAGTTGGGTGCATTCCGGCTACCCCAACTGGCACTTGCTGTGCAACCAGGTGCTTTCGGTATGGGCGGAGGGGACCCTCGGTCGTACTTTCCCCGGTCGCATCCACCAAAGTCGATCATTTCACAAATATACGTGAAAATCTTCTGTTTTACATCTGTTTCTTTGGGTCGGTTTTGTTTTGATTTTAAAAGATTTTACTTACTCAGTTTTAATAATGTTTCGATTTTAAAAGATTTTACATGTCGCAATATTGTCAAACGAATTTGATTTCTTTTCTCCATAGAAGCAAATTCACCTAAGCCGGGAGCAAAATTTTATTTCTGTACATGCACATTTTCGGTTGAAGCATGTATGTTCCTCATAGTGAGAATAATTTTGTTTTTTATGGAAAGCAATTATTTGTTTCGTCGGGACAATATTGTGATTTTTTAGACCCAAAAAAATAAACCTAGATCACACTGAAATCAAATTCTTCAATGGTCACATCTGAAACAATATTTGGTACGCCCACTTAATTGAACATGTCTTAATTAAACATTAAAACATAAAAACTTAATTATACATGAATTAATTAAACTTAATTAAACATAACTAATTAGGGGAGCCTAATCTACTACTTGGTTGAAAAAAAAGAAAACCTAATCTACACGTCCTCCTCGGAGTCAGCGAGGTCCACGATCTCCCCCGCTCCGACGTCACCGTCGTCGTCACCGTCGCCGTCGTCGCTGCTCTTGCCGCCGTCCTCCCAGTAGCCGTCGCCGCCCTGATCAAGCTGCGGCTGTGCCGCTTCGATGGCCGCCGCCGCGTCGAGTGCGGCCTGCAGCTCGGCGGCCTCTGCTGCCGCCGCCGCCGCGTCGAGTGCGGCCTGCAGCTCGGCGGCCTCTCTCGCCTCCGCGGCCGCCGCAGCGGCCGCCGCTTCTGCCTGCGACGCCCGCAGCGCGATGAGGTAGCCGGGGCAGTCGTCGGGGTCGCCGTCCTCGCGCAGTGCCACCTGCTCCGGCGGGATGTCGACGACGGGAGGGGAGGCGGGCCGGGCGATGGCGGGAACCAGACGGCGACGGCGTGACGAGCTTGGTGACGGCGCGGCTGCCGGAGGGGGACGACGGGAAGAGCTCGGAGACGGCGCAGCTGCCGGAGGGGGGCGGCGGGGCCGGCGCGGGGCGGACGACGAGCCGCCCGGGCCCGACGACGAGCCGCCAGTCCGCATCTCCCGACGGGCCTGCGCGACGACGTCCCAGAAGTTCTTGCCCTTCCAGAACCTCGTGCGGCCGACGATGTTCCACCGGCCGCCCTCGTGCTGGCGGAGCTCGGCCGTCGTCGCGCCGGGCCCCCTCGTCGGGTACCCGTCGGCGGTGATGTGGAAGACGCGCGGCAGACGGCAGCCTGGCGGCACCATCAGCCCGAGACGGATGAGCTCGTCCGTCTCCGGCGTGTCCAGGCTCGTCGGCCACGAGCTGCCGCCGCCACCACCGCCATCGGACGCCATGGAGGCCGCCGGGGATAGGTGCTCGTCGGCGGTGGAAATGCGTCGGTGGGTGGGGTGAGCGGTCGAGGCGCGTCGGTGGGTGTGGGCGGTCGAGTGCGGGGAGGCAGACGGGCGACGGGGCGGTGTTTTAAAGGCAGCGTCGGTAGGTGGGGGCGCCGTCCGGTAGGTGACCGACGCCGCGGCGTAACGCCGGCATTAATGGCGCATCGGGCCGGCCGCCGCGTCGGGAACCGTCTTTGACCGACGCTGAGACGGCACGCAACCGCCCCGTCCACACACGTCGCGTCGCCCAATTTTTTTTCGTCCTGCCGACGCCACGTCACCACGAGTACGTCGCTCGTCGTTTTTTCCAGGGTCGTCATCGTACGTACGCGTCGCGTCGTTTTTTTTTCTAGGGTCGTCGTACTACGTACGCGGACGGACGCGTCTACGGTGTACTCGGCAGCCCGTCGCGCGGGTACAGCCCCGTCGCGCGGGCGGGTACAGTGCCGTCGCGCGGGCGGGGGGTTTTTTATGTGCTGGGACGATCCTACCCTTTTTAATGAAGGGGTACGGGACGATCTCAGCCGTTGTTGTGTTTAGGGGGTTGTACCGAAGAAGAAGTGATTTCAGAATATAAGGGGCTATAAACTTTCTCTTAAGTCAAACGATACATAGTTTGACCAAGTTTATAAGAAAACCTATCAATAACTACAATCTAAAATAGATAATAATATGAAATTTTCTTTTAGTGACTATCTAATGATATCAAATTTTGTAGCATAGGTCTTAATAATTTTTGCTACAAATTTGGTCAATTTTACGATGTTTGACTTTAGAAAGAAAGTTATAGACCCTCTTTTAAAAGACGGGGGAGTATCTAATTAGACTCATATACTCTTAATAAAAACAGTGTCTACTATAAGATACATCCTAGGTCAAATTTTAGAAGGTGCACACCTTTGATGATGAGTAGCGCAAACCCATGATTTTTTTAAAGGTGTGCACACTTTGAAATAAAAACCGAAGGGATGCTGGATAAATATGTCAGACTACAGAACTGGTTAGTGGAGTCAGGCAAACATTCCATTTAAGAAATTCAACGCCTGGTCAAACTACACATTTTTGGTATCTTTTAGAAATTCCAGCACCAACTTTGTTCATGGCGAAAACTTTTGAAAGTTTTGAGAAACTCAATTTTTAGAAGTTAAATCTTTTCAAATATTGGAAATTCAGAAATTTAAGGGAACATTAAAATTTTGAAATTCAGACTTTAAAAATTCATACTTAATAAAATGTTAAAGATCTGGTGGTGCTACCCGAAGGCTTTTTTTTTCCGGGGAGTGCTACCCGAAGACTTAAATGAATAGCCATCGCAGGATTTTGCTCCACCCATGGTCGGAACTAGTAATTCGTTGGGTCCACACCAATTTAAATTTTCTTAAATGTCAAAATCTTTTTGTTTACTAGTTCATTTAAAATAATCCAACTCTTCTAAGACTATCTTTGGTTTGCAAAAAACAGAAATAAAATTATAAAAAACACATGGTCAGATTTTTTTACTTTTTGAGGAGTCTCTAACTTGTTTCCTTTCTTCTAGTTGACCGTAACTATTTCATTTACTATTTCCAACATTCTAGTACCAATAATGTATTTATTTGTTTTTGGAATTGGACCAACTATGTATTTCTAGTGTCCACCCCGCCCCCAAGTTGCAAAGTAAAAGGTGTATAAATTCCTGAGCTTTGTCGATCAAATAAATAAATTAAACACAGGTGTATAAATTTGTTCAGAAGTCAACCTTCTTTTGCCCCTGATGAAATTTATAGAAAAAATCAACATCTATAATACTCCAAATGTATTACCATTAGATCCACCATGAAATGTATTTTTGTATTTTATTTTTTTGTATTATAGATACTGATGTTTGATCAAACTTTATGAATTAAAGTTAATAGACAGTAATCTAGACGTGAACCTTTGTCTTACCCACAATCCAAAGAGGGCGTTCTGTTTCCGCTCTCGAGCTCAAATGCTCCCTCATAGATACTCCCTCCTTCCCAAAATATAAGGCGCGTTTTGACTTTTCTGGTCTTCGTTGCACAACGTTGAGTATAATTTGCATGTATTATATGTCTATAAAATTAGTATACATCACATAAAATAAAACGGTTTTGCAAGACAAATACGACGATGCCATTTATACATGTTTAATCTATATACTTTGATATATATTAATGATCAAAGTCATGCATCAAAGACCGTAAAAAGTCAATCGCGACTTATATTTTGGGAAGGAGGGGGTAGAAAATTGAAATGACCGCATTCTCTCTAACTGTATAAGCATGCAGGTCCTACTACAAATGCATGTTTAGCCATGACCGCGGCTGCAGGGCGAAGAAGACGGTGCAGCAGCAGGATAGTAGCAGCGGCGATCGTCCTATGTTCCAGGTCACCTACGTGCACGAGCACAAGTGCCAACAACAAACAGTGCCTCCCGGAGAAGCTACAAGGAGCGGCCACTTCGATCCTCAACCTCAACACGCCGAACTGGATAACGACACCATGGCCTCGTGCCTCGCCATGGTCATCGGCGGAGCTGCGCCTGCAGGTCCGTCGCCGCCGCCCGTGGGAGCGAGCCAGGGTGACCCCAACGGCGGGCGTACGCCGAGCCCGCTGGACGTGAGCACGGGCCTGGACGCGGAGATCTCGTGGACGTCGCCATTTGCTCCCGTGAAGGCACCTGCAGCTCCATCTTCGCCGTCGTCCTTGCTGCCCGTGGAGGCGATCAGCTCGAGTGATCCAGTGGTGAACGTGCCGGCCGGCGGCGGACTCTCCCCGAGCACGGACGCTATAGCGATGGACGATACTTACTTCCCGTGCGGCCCGCTGTTTTCTCCCGTCGCGGCTCGGTCCATCAGTCGTTCCGACGATGTGCCCATGGCTGTTGCTAGGTTTACAGACACAACGTCAGCGTGGACACACTACTCCTGAGTCGTGAATACGCCGTCGGGGCACCGTCACCATTCACAAACCATTTGTAGTATATGTGTGCGCTCAACGGATTTGCTATTCCTCATGCATGCAACTGAAAATAGTCAGGGTCACTCAATTCGAATCTCGAGATGGGGTTGCCAAGCCGGCAACTGATAGCTTAGTTCACCATGATTCTAAATCTCTAATTTGTGATGTAGTATATCTTAAGTTGTTCCTCCGTCACAATAGTGTGTAAACACATTCTGATCGTGTGTAAACACATCTACCGATCGGTATATGAAAATTAAAATATGAGTGCAGAAGATGTGGTCAGAGTCAGACGGGGCCAACGCACAGCAGGTAAAGTATAAGTTGAAGTTTCAATTATTTATACGGAGTGGAACACCAACAGCAATGCAGCATGCAGCAGCCATGATCAAACATGCATGTGGGCTAAGCTGGGTCCAAACCAGTACAAAGTCAGTACTGCAAGACATTATTTAGGCAGATAGATAGATAGATAGTGGGCACCACCCAGTGAGCGTCACAAGACGCCGAGGCCGCACGGGGCCTCAACTCGATTTAGAGGAGGTGCAAGGGAGGGCGGGAGCCCGAGGCACGCCGCAGATGAAGAGCACGGCGTTGACGTCGCCGGCGAAGTTGGGACCGTAAATGACGTCGCGGACACGCTTGAAGGCGGCGCACAGGCACTCCGCGGCGCTCGGCTTCCCGCGGACATTCTGGCAGCACCGCGCCCTCTCGTTGGCCAGGTTCCTCAGGTCGACTCTGCCCAGCAGGAGGTCGACGCAGTGTCCGAGCTCAGATATGTATTCCTCCGTGCACCGCCCGACGGCGGACGGCGACGGTGCCATCGCCTGGCCCTGGACGGAGGCCGCAGCCGCAAGGATCGCGGCGAGGAGCAGGAGCAGGACGCGGGATGACGCCATGGCATTGGTGGTTGCCATTGTTGCTGGTCGAATGCTGGACCGACGGATGCTTCTTCTACTTCCTTTGAGGAGGGAGGTGTGTGCTGCTGCGGACGTCTGTGCAAACCGGGGCATGTTTATAGGGGGCTAATTACGTGGTACGGCCATCGATCAGGTCGTCTTGAGCGTGCTCAAGGCCTTTTTCTTTTCTTTTTTTGTGGCACGTGCTCAAGGTCTTTGTGGCGGCTTGGCTTGGTACGACCGTACAGACAAGAAAATACGACAAATACGGGGATAATAGTCACGCGATGTGGCAAATACGCAGGAAAATGTGCGCGCTTATCGACAATCTAGCTCTTGTTTCTTTGATGATGGTGAGGACTCAGGGTACATGCAAGAAATACTCCCTCGGTCCGAAAATACTTGTCATCAAAATAGAAAAAAATGATGTATCTAGAATTAAAATACATCTAGATACATCCCTTTTTATTCATTTTGATGACAAGTATTTTCGGACGGAGGGAGTACTACTTTTTGTATCAAAGGTACTACCTCCGTCTCATTTAAGGTGGCCGGCTATTTTCTCATTGCGGCTCAGTCCATTAGAGCATCTCCAGCCACGCCCCCAACAGGCCCCCCATGGCTGTTTTTTAGCGCCGGCGTCGAAAATTCGGCCGAGTCGTGCCCCCAAGAGCCCGTTTTTCGCCGGTTAGGCCCGAAACTGGCGCCGGCGGACCCAAACCGAACCCGGTGCGCTGGGGGGTGCCCGGAGGCGTCGGGGCGATTGATTTTGGCGCGAACGAAAGCGGGCCCACCGACTCAGCGACCGCCTCGCCTCGTCGTCCTCAACGCCTCAGTTTCCCATGGGAAATCAATGCCAAGGTTGCCGCCGGTCAGCCTTCCATTGATTCCTCACGGACGGCGCGGCCTGGCGACGCACCCCACCCCCTCCCGCCACGCGTACACACGACGCCGCCCCCGGCCGCTATATAAAGCAGCGCCTCCCTCGCCGTTGGCCGCACTCGCCCGCAGCCCCCTCTCTCCCCGTGCACAGCCGCCGCCGCCGACTTCTCTCCTCTTCCCCTCTTCCCATTCGCAGCTGCGACGATGGGCGAGAGGTTCCCTCGCGATGGGGCGACGGCCAATGACTTCGGCCGCCGCTCGCTGCACGAGTGGGAGGCCTACCTCCGATACGAAGCGAACATCCCGGCGCCTCCCGACATGCGCGCGCCGGGGCGGTGGAGGCTCAGCGTCGGGGGCGTCCCCATCCCCCTGCTGCTCGACGTCACCACGCGCCCCGACCACCTCGCCGACGAGGTCGAGCGCGTGCGGGCGTTGCTGCCGGAGGACCATCGGGCCCTCCCGGAGTACATCGCCGGCAACCACCAGGCGTGGGCGGCATACTCCGAACACCGGCAGGGGCAGCGGCTGGCCTCCACCAACAATGCGCCGGTCGTGCGGAGGACGAAGAACATCGACGGCCGCCGCCTGTGGTGGGGCGCCCCCGGCTGCACGCTCCACGCCGTCCTCGAGCACCTTGAGGGCGGCAACGAGCCGCCATTGACGTACCCTGCCGCCCCGTCCCCGTGCCGGAGCGGCGGCCAATGGATGCCGAGGAGGACGACATCCTCTTCTTCCTCCTCCCGCTCCTCCGGGTCGCTGGCACTGTTCAGCATCAAGGCCGAGCCCGCGGAGACGCCTCTCGGCCGCCACACCCGCAGCACCGTCATCGTCATCAACGAGGGCGGGTACGCCTCCTCCTCGGCTCCTCCCCGCCTCGTCAAGCTGAAGAGGGAGCCGGGGCTCGCCACCATCAAGACGGAGCTGGAGCGCCAGTGCCGCGCCCGAGAGCAGATCGCAGCTTGGCGCCATGGCCGCGACGAGGGAGGGGTCGTCGTTCTCGATGACGACAGCGACGACGACGCGCCGCCACCGGTCCGCCAGGGCGACCCCGGGTAGGGGTCTAGTAGGGGCGGTCGCGTCAGGGAGGAGAAGGACGACGAGGACAACGACGGCGGCAACGACTTCGCCACGCTCAGCGCGTTCTTCGGCCTGTAGTTGCGGCCTTTATTTTTTTTAAGTATTTACCTCCTTTGCTATGTAAAAAACTATTTAAGTCACCTAAAGTAAAGTCATGTTTACCGAATTTTAGCCGAATCTTTGTTAAAAAAACTTTAAATAAGGCGTCTGGGGCCGACCGTGGGGCCGGCGGTTGGGAACCCGATTGGCCCCAAGCTGACTTTTGCGTCGGTTCGCCCCCAATCGGCGATTTTACGAGCCCCTGAGGGACCAACGGCTGGAGATGCTCTTAGTCGTTCGGACGATGCGCCCATGGATGTTGCCAGGTTTACAGACACAACGTGAGCGTGGCCACACTACTCCTGAATACGTCGTCGGGCACCGTCACTACCACTCAAAAGCATATGTATGCGTGTGCACACAATGTCACTGACGAACATTAACATGTGATGGATTATACTATATGTATTTTGCGCACATACGGTATTTCGTTATTTTATCACATGTGGGGATTTCAGTCTTATCAGGCACCCTAATGGCTCGATGCAAAAAAAAAAAGGCACCCTAATGGCAAGAGCGATTCGCTGATTAACTTCCCTATATGATGCATCGTCGTACTGACTGCACGGCGGACCTAGAACTGAACTTGACTGAACATGCAAATATGGGAGGAAGCGCCGTGTATGCACGCACAGTCAAGTTTCGTACTCCCTCCATTCCACAATGTAGTGCTTCCTCTATCCACGTGCTTCAACTTTGACCGTAAATTTAACTACCAACACCGATTGCGGCGGGAGCAAAAATTATATCAGCGAATTCGTATTCGAAAGAAGTTTTCAATTATATAATTTTTTCTTCCGCCGCAATTGGTCTCGTTAGTTAAATTTATGGTCAAAGTTGGACCTCGGGAAGCGCGGGCGCACTATATTTTGGAATGGAGGGAGTAGTATATTTTACAGTTTTAGGAGCCAAAGTGACCATCCATTACAAGTTTAGGCACAGGCAATCTCATCAGCCTGCATCATCAGAGCCATCACGTGCGCGAGCATTCCTCCTAAGTCAGGTCCAGCGCTGCTTTAAGTTCCATATTGTGCAGGTCCAAGAGTGCTCACAGGCAATCAAATGAGCCAAACTGCATCCCCATGGCCTAGCTGGAGAGGATGCAGGCAACCAAACACATCCAACGTGTTCTCCCATCTCTCTTGTGTCCTCTATCCCGTGGGATTTTGCCCGCCATGGATGGCCTTCTCGAGCTCCTCCAACTGAACCCCAAGAAAAATAAGGGGCACAATTGCCAGATGGGGCACAACCCCTGCAGCAACATGAGGTGCTGCAAAGACCAGCAACGGAGTGGCTGCTGCATATGAGGGTAGCCCCGCTGGAACAAGATATGATAGTGCTGCACTACGAGGTGTGCTGCGATGGCGTCTTGGCTGCTTTGACGATGCTCGGACGGTAGCCTGGCTGCTCTGGTGATGATGTGATGGCGTGCTTCGATGGATGCTGGGACAGCATCTCGGCGGCTTCGACGATGTTGCTCTAGCGCTCATCGACGGCCATAGCGATGTTGCGATGGCATCCCAGTTGCTCTGGCATGCTTTGACGGCAGCAGCGATGTACAATGATGCGCTTTGATGGTAGCGGCGATGCCATGATGACGTGATTCAGGGGCCACGATGGTGGTGTGAGGCATACTGCAATGGCGGCTCAACTGCTTTGACGATGTTGTGATGACGTGCTTTGATAGCTGCGGCGATGCTGCAATGGTGGTCTGGCTGCTCCAACGATGTTGCGATGACATACTTCAAAGGTCGCGGCGATGTTGTGAGCCATGCTACGGCTATGCTAAGGACGCGACTCCAAGCACTACTAGAGGGGGGGGGGGTGATTTGCACATGTGCTTTCGGGAGGATGAGTAGGATGTGTTGTGGAGAGATGGAGAGGAGAACAAGTGGGTGTGATTAGGCGCATCAAACGACAGGGGAGGTGGCTGATTATTTCTTCTATATATAGGCATTGGCGGCTAGCACTGGCTAGAACAAAATTAGACAATAATAAAACTATGCCTACTAGCTAATTGTATGTGTGTTGCAATGGTGGCATACACATTCTAATGGTTTTACATCAATCATATCTAACATATACCTTTAGAACAGCCATGTACATTAGACGGTATTGTTGATTCAATTTACCATTAAATAGAGTCTCCTCCTCCACTAACCCCTCTTTCTTTCTGTAAAAAATAAAGAATTGATTGACCCTGAAGAAATAAACCAGTGTATAGTGGGAATAGACGGGATAACAAACATGCGTGCATGGGTTGTAGTTGGTCAGGCTTCCCCTGGTTTTCTTGGCATGCTAAGCATGGGACGGAGGTGGGTGAAGGTTGAACTAAATAGGAACGCGGTGTCTTTTTTAGGTAGTGTAATTCCCGCACATACCCACGCAAATTACTACCATCCCCGCTATTTGGCCCAAAGAAGCCCAAAGAAAACCCTAAACTAACCACAACACATGGCCCCAAATGGCCTTACATGTTGTTTATTATGCTGAAACAATATTTTTCCTGTTGAAATGTTGTTGAATGTTGTTGTTGATTGCGGGTATGGGTTTCCCCACGGGGATGAAAAACCAGACAGGGCCGGGGATGGGAATTTTTTTTATCCACGTGGGCGGGGACGGGGATGGGGATAGACGTGGGGAGCCTATCATTGGGATGGGGATGGGAGTCCAATACCAGCATGGGTAATCCCCATTGCTAGCTTGACGTGAGTGCATCTTAAAACTGAAGGAGATGTGATTGAATTAGCACTTACCAAATTGGTGGGTTTGCAGTCCGTAAAACGAAATTGAGAGTCATGGAAAGATCCTGCGATCGGTGGGACTCGAGGGATGAACGATATACCCTTTTAATAGTAGAGATTATAGAGGGATAAGAGGGGAGAATAAGTGTGTGTCGGTTTTCACCTAGTTTTCTTGGCGTGCTAAGCATGAAATGGAGGCGGGTGAAAGTTTAGCAAAATAGGAACATTGTGTCTTTTCTAGGTAGTGTAGATAGATTGATTTGTCATGTATGATGTGAATTGGTTGGAACTGATGGAGAATTTTTTTTTATTGATGATCGATTTATTTTTTATGGTCGTGGATATGTTTGGCACACACGTTAGTGCATCCTAGAAAAGGAAGAAATGTGATTGAGTCATAAATTGCCGAACTAGGTGGGGGTTGCAGTCAGTAAAAGGAAACGCAGAATCATGGAAAGATCCTACAGTTGGTGGGGTTCAGGGGATTGAACGATGTATAGCCTCCCTTTAATAGTAGAGATTATAGAGGGGATAGAGGGAAGAAGACGTGCATGTCGGTTTTTCTCTGGTTTTCTTGCGTGCTAAGCATGGAACGGAGGAGGATGAAGTTTGAGCGAAATGGGAACTTTATGTCTTATTTAGGCAGTGTAGATGGATTTATTTGCCGTGCATAATAGTGAATCGGTTGGGGCTGCTGGAGACAATTTATGTTTGGTGATAGATTTATTTTTTATGACAGTGGATGAGTTGAGGAGACACATGAGTGCATCCTAAAAAATGAAGGAGATGTGATTGAATCAGCACTTGCCAAACTGTGTGGGGTTGCGGTCAATAAAAAACAGAGATCAGTAAAAGGAAATAAAGAATCATGGAAAGACCCTTCGATTGGTGGGGCTTGGGGGATGAACTATGTATAAACTCCCTTTAGTAGTAGAGATTATAGAGGGAACAGAGGGGAGAAGACGTGCGTGTGTGAAACAGGAGACGAAGAAGATTGGATCGGCGCAACCAATATGGTGGCCGGGGAGATGTATTTATAGGGTGCAGCTAGGGCACAATATACAGGTAGTTACAGGAGATAAGTACAGATATAAACCGACTCCTATATACTAACAATATTCAGTTTAACATCCCCCCTCAATCTGAACGTCCTTCACGGAGATTCAGATTGTATCTATTCGAGACAAAGGGCACTTCAGCAAGTGGTTTGGTGAAGATGTCAGCAACTTGCTCCTTGGAAGAGATGAACCTTACATCCAATGCCTTGGCTGCAACCCTTTCTCGAACAAAGTGAAAATCCACCTCTATATGCTTGGTCCTGGCATGAAACACGGGATTAGCGGACAGGTAAGTGGCATCCAGGTTGTCACACCACAATACTGGAGGCCGAGGCATGAAGACTCCAAGTTCTCCAAGAACAGACTGAATCCAGATGATCTCAGCTGTGCCATTGGCAATGGCTTTGTACTCGGATTCTGTACTAGAGCGTGAGACAGTGGCCTATTTTCTGGAGCTCCAAGAGACAAGATTTGGACCAAGAAAGACTGCAAAGCCTCCTGTAGAGCGGCGATCATCATTGCACCCGGCCCAGTCCGCATCAGAGAAGCAACTCAATACCATGGAAGGTGACCGACGAATGGACAGACTCATATCACGAGTATACTTGAGATACCGGAGGATCCTCTTGGTTGCCGAAAAGTGTGCAGTTGTTGGTGCATGCAGAAACTGACAAACTCTATTCACAGCAAAAGAGATATCCGGCCTAGTCAATGTTAAATACTGAAGTGCTCCGACTAGGCTGCGATATTTAGTACTGTCATCTTGAGAGAGAGGGGCCCCACTTTCCTTGCTGATCTTCTCACTGGAGGACATGGGAGTAGTGGACACATTACAATGTTCCATGTTGGCTCGATGAAGAATATCGCCAATGTACTTCTGTTGAGAGAGGACAATCCCTTCGGGCGATGACTTCACCTCAACACCAAGAAAAAAATGCAAAGGACCCAGATCCTTGAGAGCAAACGTGGCATGAAGATCAGCAAGCAGCTTAGTCGTTGCGGTCGGTGACGAACTTGCCACAATGATGTCGTCGACATAAACTAGTATAAACATGGTGACACCGCCACGATGGAAAATAAACAGAGAGGTGTCTGCTTTGGATGCCACGAAACCAAGTTGAAGCAGGCGAGAGCTTAACCGAGAATACCAGGCCCTGGGAGCCTGTTTGAGGCCATAGATGGCCTTCCTGAGTTTGCACAAGTACCGAGGAGTAGAGGCATCTACAAACCCTGGTGGTTGTCGCATATACACCTGTTCTTGAAGAACTCCATGAAGAAAAGCGTTTTGGACATCCAACTGGCGCAAACACCAACCTCGAGAGACAGCAATGGAGAGAACCAGTCTAACTGTGACAGGTTTGACAACTGGGCTGAATGTGTCATCATAATCGAGGCCGTAGCGTTGCTTGAACCCTTTGGCAACCAGACGAGCTTTGTGACGATCAACAGTGCCATCAGCCTTGTACTTAACCTTAAAAACCCATTTGCAGTCAATCACATTGGCATGAGGTGGTGGCGGAACAAGTGTCCATGTACCATTGTGGCGAAGGGCATCCAGTTCAAACTGCATAGCATCACGCCACGCAGGGGATCCCAGCGCTTCACGAAGATCCCTGGGTTCCCGGGAAGCCAGAAAGGCACGCTTGGACGGATCGTAGTTGACAGTACCATCCGTACGTTGCAGAAGTTTGCGAGTGTTATCACGTGCGCGTGTCACCATTGTATGCGCAGGAGGTGCAGGGGTCTCGTGCACAGATGATCCGGGCGGCGCAGAGGATCCGGGCGTGGGAGATGGGGAGGAACACCGATCCTCCTGGGATCCCACGCCACCAGCAGGTGCGTGAGGAGAATCCGGCTGCGATCCCGAGGAGGGACCGGACAGCGCCGACGCGCCTGTCGCAGGAGAGGGCCGGCCCACGGACTGGCGAGGCGACACGTGGGCAGCCGCCAGCTGCGGGTCGGGTCGGGAGGGAGCCGAGCCAGTGGCGGGCCCCGCCGCTGAGGGGGACAAGGCGGGCGACGAACCGACCGGGCCGTCCGCAGCCGCCGCGTGGCCCAATGGGGAACTGCCCACCCCACGCGCGTCTGGCGCGTCGCTGGCAGCCGAGGCCGCGCGATCCGAGGGCGGATCTGCTCCGGATCCCATGCCCGGATCTTCCTGGGACGCCGCCCCTGTCGCACCTGGGATCTTCTGCGCCAAGGGAGTCCCTGCATCCAGGTTAGAAGGCAGAACAGGTGCAACATAGTTCATTTGGTCATGCGGAAAAAGGAGTATGGTATGTTCTGCAACGCGAGGTGGTATGGGAGAGGCAGAGGGGCTGGCAAAAGGAAAAACTTTTTCATCAAACGTGACATCCCGAGAGATATAAACACGTGCTGTAGGAAGGTGAAGGCATTTATATCCTTTGTGACGAATGCTATACCCAACAAAAACACATTGATGAGATCGAAAAGCAAGTTTGTGTGTATTGTAGGGGCGCATGTTTGGCCAACAGGCACATCCAAACGTGCGAAGCAACGTGTAATCAGGTTTTGTGGTGAACAATTTTTCCATAGGGCTAAGATTGCCAATGACACGACTAGGGAGTCGATTAATGAGATAACATGCTGAAAGATAGGCCTCATCCCAAAAGCGTAGTGGCATAGACGCATGTGATAATAAGGAAAGTCCCATGTTAACAATGTGACGGTGCTTCCGTTCGGCGGAACCGTTTTTTTGGTGTGTGTGTGGACAAGAAACATGATGCATGATGCCAAGTTGACGAAAAAATGTGTTGCTAAGCTTCTCGTATTCCCCACCCCAATCAGATTGAACACATAGGATCTTGCGAGATAAGAGGCGTTCAACATGAGCAAGGAAGTCACGAAAAACATCAAACACATCACATTTTCTCTTAAGAAGATAAATCCACACAAATTTACTATAATCATCAATAAATGAGACATAGTACTGGAACCCACCAGATGATGTTTTGGCAGGTCCCCACACATCCGAAAACACGAGTTCTAATGGAAAAGAGGAAACACTTGAAGACCTAGGAAATGGAAGCTGGTGTGCTTTGCCTTGTTGACATGCATTACACACATGGGTCATAGACCGACTAGTCGAAGCTAGTTTATTGGAAGATAAAATGTGTTGAACGACTTGGGTGGATGGATGGCCGAGCCTTGCGTGCCAATCCTCGGCTGACAATCTAAACGAAGATAGTGCATGATGAGTGGATGGCCGAATGGGATAGAGCCCATTTTCACATCTGCCTTGGAGTAGAACCTTCTTGGTGGTCAAATCCTTCATAAGAAAATGAGTAGGATAATACTTTAGATACGCATGATTATCAATAGCAAGGCGATTGACAGAGAGAAGGTTTTTGTCAGCGTTGGGAACATGTAAGATATTGCGAAGTTTAAGGTGTGCAGAGGGAGTAGGAAGAATGGCATGACCACGATGAGCTATGTGCAAACCTGAGCCGTCTGCTGTGTGGATGCGATCTCGTCCAGGGTACTTCTCCCGAACCGTTAGGCGATCCAGATCGCCCGTGATGTGATCCGTGGCCCCGGTGTCAGTGAACCAAGCCGGATCACCGAGGATGGAAGGAGGGGACGCAGCAGCGAGGCCAGCCATCTTGGACTGGGACGGCTGAAACGCATGGTTATAGCGCTGACCGCACTCCCAGGCGTAGTGCCCCGGACCGCGGCAGAGCTGGCACTGAACACGGTGATCGCCACGGTCGCCGTAGTCACCGCGATCACCACCGCGATTGCCACCGAAATCGCCTTGTTGGCGCGAGCCGCCACCACCGCGGTTCCCGCGATCGCCGCCACGGGAGTTGTTGTTGTAGCCACCGCGGTCTCCAGAGTTGCCGCGGCTCTTGCCGCGGTAGCTGCCCTTGCCGCGATTGGAGTTGTTGGTGTTGCCGGCGGAGTCGCGGGCGACATAGTTGACGGAGGAGCCGCCATGCTGCAGATGGAGACGGGCAGCATTGTATTCGCGGCGCCGGTCGAAGGAGATCGCGTGGGAGTAGAACTCACCAAGCGTCATGCCCTCGGGACGAGTGGTGTACGCGGTGATGAGGGGCTCGTAGTCGTTGTCGAGGCCCGTGATGACGGCGGTGATGATGTCCTCGTCGCGCATGGGGCGGCCGACAGCTGCAAGCTGGTCGGTGTTGGCGCGGATCTTGGCGAAGTAGTCCGCCATGGAGAGAGTTCCTTTCCTGAAGACCGCCATATCCATCTTGATCTGGACGATGCTGGCGCGGCAATGGATGGTGTACATCTCCTCGACGTGTGACCAGATGGCACGAGAGGTCTCCAGCTGATGTACTTGCTGCAACACCTCATCGGAAATAGAGGCAAGAAGGTAGCTGAGGACGATCTGATCCTGGCGGAACCAGGTTGCATACTCCGGATTGGGGGCGCGCACTCCCTTGTCATCGGGATCCAGGAACTTGGAGGGAGGTGGCATGGTGCCATCGACGTAGCCCGTGGCGCCGGCGATGCGGAGAGGAGGAAGAACTTGTGCCTTCCAGATGAGAAAGTTGGAGGTGGTTAACTTGGCGGTGATGAGGCTGGCAGAGGGAGAGGGAACGGCGGAGGCCGGCGGCCCATTGAAGGCGGCGGGCAGGGAAAGCGTGGTGAGGGCGGAGGAGGAGGAAACGGAAGCCGTAGGGGAGCCCATGATGCAATCACGCGGGTAGGCCTGATACCATGTGAAACAGGAGACGAAGAAGATTGGATCGGCGCAACCAATATGGTGGCCGGGGAGATGTATTTATAGGGTGCAGCTAGGGCACAATATACAGGTAGTTACAGGAGATAAGTACAGATATAAACCGACTCCTATATACTAACAATATTCAGTTTAACAGCGTGCCGGTTTTTCCCATGGTTTTATTGCCGTGCTAAGCATGAAACAGAGGCGGATGAAGGTTGAGCGAAATGAGAATGGTATGTCTTTTTTAGGTAGTGAGATTGATTGATTTGCCATTTATGGTAGTGAATCGGTTGGGGCGGCTGGAGACAATTTTTTGATTGATGAGTGATTTGTTTTTTATGGCAGTTGATCTGTTAGGGAGACACATCAGTGCATCATAAAAAGGAAAGGAGATGGGAATTAATCAACACTTACCAAATTGGGTGGGGTTGCGGTCAGTAAAAGAAAATAGAGGATCGTGGGAAGATTTTTTGATCAATGTGCTTGGGGGATGAACGAGTAAAGACATCCCCTTTAATAATAGAGAGTAACAGAAAACATCCCCTTTAATAATAGAGAGTATACAGAAAATAGAGGGGAGAAGACGTACGTGCTGGTTTTCCTGTGGTTTTCTTGGCGCACTAAGCATGGAACGGAGGCGGAAGAACGTTGATTAAAATGAGAACGTTATGTCTTTTTTGGTAGTGCAGATAGTTTGATTTGTCGTGTATGATAGTTAATCGGTTGGGGCCGTTGGAGACAATTTTCTGATTGGTGATTGATTTGTTTTTTATGGCAGTGTCACATGTCCCCCCAGCAGATCCAGCATCCTAAGAAAGGAAGGAGATGTGATTGGATCGGCATTTACCAAATTGTCCCCTTAATAGCAGAGATGTTGTACAGTAGGGAAACAAAAGTCTACAGTGGGCATCCCCAGTTTGCCTATTATTGAATGACTTGCATTACGTGAGTTTTCGTGGCGTGGCTTTCACTAGCAGGTTCTCTCGGCCATACGCCACCTACCATGCCAGATCAAGCCCCACCGATCAGCCTATCTCAAGGAGAATGAAAAGAAAATTGGAAAATCTGTCAATGCATCCGTTTGTCTGACCGATGAAATGCCCGCCACCGTCAGACACAGATGAGTGGCAATCACAGAGTTTTACACGGAGGTGATCATGCCCTCAGTGACTGATCGGTGTAGCGTACGTCGTGTCCGTCTCCCCTATATAAGTACCTTCGGGCTTCGGCTAGAACAGTATCAACTCCACAAACTGATCCCCACCTACATACAGTACCACAGTTTGAGAAGAGATGACGTCCGGGCAAGAGGCCATAGAGAAACTATCGCAGGAGCTCGTCGGCGGGCACGATCTCAACGCGAGGCTCCTGGCATTGCTGCGCCGCGGCCCCCTCGACGGACGTGGGCAGGAGGCGGCCGTGGCGATGAGCCAGGAGCTCTCCCGGGTGTTCATGGTGTCTCTGTTCATGCTCAGGCCCGGAGACAGTAGCAGAATGGCGGCGCCGGGGGCGACCATCACTGAGGGTGGCATCGATCAGCGGACTCCGACAAATGATATTCCTATCTGGTACACTGCTGGCCTATCCGCCTTGTCACCTTTCCTGGCTACAGTCTTTGCTGCTTTTCCACGTGTACGTGATTTGTCACCCTGCTGCTGTTTACATGCATGGAACAATACAGTGGTGGAGAAGAGGTTACTCCTACAAGGAAGGGAAGAGGAAACGGGGTTACCAGCAAGGAGATTACAGCCTCGCCTCATACTGATGGTTACCAGTGGAGAAAATACGGGCAAAAGAACATTCAGAACAGAAAATTTGCAAGGTGAAGTGCTTTTTTTCTTAGAATCTACTCCCTCCGTTCGGAATTACTTGTCGCAGAAATGGATGTATCTAGACGTATTTTAGTTCTAGATACATCCATTTCCGAGACAAGTAATTCCGAACGGAGGGAGTAAGTGCTAATTAATTGAGACCTCAAATGATCTTACGTGGTGCCAACTCTTCGTCATCGCGGATACAATCCATATGGATGATGATGAGTGGACCCAGGAATTCTTCACGGGATGTGCACACATCATTTTTTTTGAAAACTTTAAAAAACATCTGAAATGTTAGCTTGAATTCAGAAATTGCAATCTATCAAATTTTTGAACTTTCAACAATTTAATATGGATTTTTCAAACTTTGAAATTATGCAACTTTGGGTAATTTGGGATTGTAGGGGGAAATCCGAAAAGGAAAAAAGCAACCACACACGTGGGCCTCACCCCTTGTTTTTCACCCACTAGTCTCCACCAAATAGTCACCAACATACTCCCCCGTTCCACGGTATAGTGTATGTCAGGTTTTTCAAATGTAGACATGTTTGCCCATGTTTACAGAAAAGCTATCGACGTCTAAAATAATAAATAGATAAAATATAAAAATACACTTTATGATGAATCTAATGATACTGAATTTGCATTGTGGAAGTTGGTATCTATAACTATGGTCAAATATAGACATTTCTTACTTTTAAAACTCATGTATATTTCATAAATTCAATGTCGATACAACTAAACTCTTACCAAACTTGAGCAGCAGGCATCAATAACAAGAAATAACTTGACTAACAACAAATATGACAGGAGGACACCAAAATAAGGAGACACAAAAGATTTACATGGAAACCCCTTGTAGGAAAAAAAACAAGGGCGGGAACGAGCAAGATTCTAGAACTAGCATATTTCTACTATAAAAATAAATCAGGTATGAGGTGAAAGCCAACAAGTAAGGGAGGCTTCGGATCTCCAATTTTCATACTTCGATTTTGAAGATTTATAGATCAAATTGCCTAGCTCTCTGGCACTCTAAACTCTCTCGAGAACATAAAAGCTCAAGTCCATATATCGACACCATTGCACAAAGCTCTATCCGCCAGCTTCATAATTATCTCAGGGGTAATGCTACATCTACAAAAGGTTCCTTAAATTTTTTACAAGCAAGTTGATGTGGAGGATTTTGAGTGGTAGGACCAGCATCATTGTTATCCCAGATTATCTACTAGTTCACCGTACACATGCCGAGCAACCTGACTTTTCAAATGATGAAATAAGAGCAGTATCACAAGTTTCCTTTTTCTTGCGGGATTTATCACAAGTTTCAGCATGCCCTTTGTCTTCGGTTACTCACACACTAATTATGAGAGGACGTCTTCGTACCCGTTCTTAGGCTGGTTGTAACCGAATGATCTTATATTAATAAAGTCTTAGTTTGATGTAAAAATAAGTATCATGTAGTATTTTATTTATTGCCATACATGACACATGGTAGCATAACATTTATTATGATATGGTATCATAATACGATATTCAATCCTATATTTCTTCATTTAATTCTATGACACCTCATCAAAATTGCCTAATTGACATGCATGATACTAGCATGATACTCCTATAACGAACAGCCTTAACTGAACCATGAGGTCCATGCATGTATACGCGTGCAGGTGCTACTACAAATGCATGTATAGCCATGACCGCGGCTGCAGGGCGAAGAAGACGGTGCAGCAGCAGGATAGCAGCGGCGGCCGGCGTCCCATGTTCCAGGTCACCTACGTGAACGAGCACAAGTGCCAACAGGAAGCAGCGCTTCCCAGAGAATCTATCGGTGGGAACAAGCACACGACAAGGAGCGGCCATTTCGATTCTCAACGCGCCAAACTGGACGACGACGTCATGGCCTCGTGCCTCGCCATGGTCATCGGCGGAGCTGCGCCTGCAGGCCTGACGTCCTCGTCCTCGCCGCCGCCGGTCGTAAGAGCGAGCCCGAGTGATCCGGTCGGCGGGCATACGCCGAGCCTGCTGGACGTGGGCATGGGCCTGGGTGAGACGACGGTGGCGGAGATCTCGTGCCGCTCTCCATTTGCTCCCGTGAAGGCACCTGCAGCTCCGTCATCGTCGTCGTCGTCCTCGCTGCCCGTGGAAGCGATCAACTCGAGTGATCCGACGCCGGCCGGCGCCGGACTCCCCCGGAGTACGGACGCTATGGCGATGGACGAAATTTACTTCCCGTGCGGCCCGCTGTTTTCTCCCTTCGCCGTTCAGTCGAGCATCCATTCGGTCGACGTGCCCGTGGCTGTTGCCCGGTTCACGGAAGCCGACTCAGCGTGGGCATGGCCATACTACTCGTGAATATACGTCGCCGGGCATCGTCACCGACATTACAAATCATATGGATATGTGTGCACAGAATGTCACTGACGAATCAACATGTGGTGGATTAATTATACTATACTAGTACATATTTTGCACACATGGTATTTCAGTTATTTTATCTGTTCACTGCAACGCTCGTATACTAACTTGTATTTTTTTTCTTGAGGGGCTTGTATGTATATGTCTATAACTATTGTTTATATTTACCTAAAACTTTGTTATTTATATTAAACATAATGTCAATCTGATTCTAGGAGCATGAATTATGTTCATCTTTACCTAAACCTTTGTTATTTATAAATTGGGCTCTGTATCACTCAAAATGCTGATTTGAAATTTGAAACTTTGTCTACCAGATTTATGGTTGACAATGGGGAAAAAATCTGTACACTGAGTGGGAGTCCAAAACGGACATGGGGTATTTGCTCCCGAGCTCAAATGCTCCCCAATGAACACTATAATCAAATAAATAATATTTTTTTAAAGAAGTTCTGATTTTTTGTGGTAATTTGATAATGTTTTTTGTGTTTGCAAAAATGTATCGTGAAAGACTTTTGAAAAATGTATCATGAAATGACATTCGTGTGCTCCAAAATAAGTTTGAGTGGAAGAGGACTTTCGGTCCAAAACTAGCATTAGAATGAAATTAAGCCCCATGCAATCAAGAGATGGTGACTATGATTAATTCTAACAAGAGTGTTGTGTTCAATCAAACCAACATAAGTTTTTTCTCCTACCGGACACATTAAATGAATCATTGACTTTGTCACAAAAGTTAAAATGAACAGTGGATCGGATTAAAGTTCACAAGTTTCTGTGTCAGTGGGTATGCAGCAGTGTGCTGATCCATCTACCATCAGTTATTTCCATATACGGAATGTATACTTCTAGCAATACAAGTAGGGACACATCCAAATAAATATCGTTGGTGAGATATGGGGGGCATATCCATGAAATAAAAGATATGAGACCAGGTCTATTCTCTAGTTAGATTAGGTTAGACCCACCTAAATAGGGATGCAAGCGGGCGTCCCGCATAACCCGCGAAACGAACAAATCATTTCACAACTGGCCGGAAAATTAACACTAAACTAGAGATTGATTTATACTACGTTGTAGCCCACAAACCCGTCCGCTCTGCATCCCTACACCTAAACATCACACACGTGTCTTGCCCGAATCCAGGAGCAACTAAGAGCCTTTATTTCACGAAGGCTTTTGATGACAATTCTTGATCAGGCACTAGCAAAAAAAGGGGCAATGGTCCAGGCTGGTCTAGCCCATTAGTCCCGGTTCAATCCAGAACCGGGACCAATGGGGGCATTGGATCCGGTTCTTGAGCCCCGGGGGCCGGCCGGGCCACGTGGGCCATTGATCCCGGTTCGTCTGGACCTTTTGGTCCCGGTTGGTGGGTCGAACCGGGACCAATGGGTCTCGCTCCTGGCCCACAACCATTGGTCCCGGTTGATGGCACGAACCGGGACCAAAGGCAACCCTTTAGTCCCGGTTCATGCGACCAACCGAGACCAATGGTGGTGCCTATATATACCCCCTCGCGCAAGAGCAGAGCACACTGCTCTGTTTTTTCTGGCCGAGGGGGAGAGGGCTTGGTGGTGCTCTAGCTCACCTCCTATGCACACAAGGTGTTTGATGGAATGCCCGAGCCACACTACTTAAGGTTTCTCCTCTCCAAGCTCGACCGCCAAACTCCATTTTCCTCAATATTTGTCTAGGTTTAGCGGTCCGTCACGCCTCGTCCCCGTTTTCACCGTCGTCGATCACCCGCGCCAATCTCATCGCCGGCACCACCGTGGTGAGCCTCTTGTTCTTATCTTCTTTCTGAAAGGAAAAATATTCTTACTTGTATGTTTAGATAGATACTTGTATTATTTTCTTACTTTTATTATTGCATCTTATATAGTGCGATGGTTTTGGTATCCGCCCCCGTCGGCCCTCGTCCTGTCTATGATTCGGATGTGGTATATATTATCTTTTCATAACTATTGGTTCATTTGTTGTTTATGACAATTATGCCGACCAACGTGACATAGATTTTATTTATCTAGGAGGTTGTTGAACCGAAAATTTCAACCGACCCTATTGTCGAGAGGTTAAATTTAGTTGAAGAAGAAAACAATTTCTTGAAGGAAAAAATTAGAAAAATTGAGGAGGAGAAGATGATATTGGAGTTGCATGTTGCGGATGTCGTCGATGATCACAAGATCAAGATGGATGCAATGCGCTTGAAGATTAGAAAGATTATAAAATATGCAATTCATACCGAGGCTTGGTATCATTATGCCGTTGGATCAGTTGTTACATTGGTTGCGATTATGATCGCATTTGTTTTCGCATTGAAATGTTTTACATAGTTTCAGTGTATGGTTTAATTAATTTAGATGCTCTGCAGAGCTTTATGTTGTTAGATGAGAACTATGTATGTACTTTGGTTTTAATGTGATGATGAACTTCTATTAATTTGGTCACTTAATTATCTATTCATGATGTTCTGTAATGATTTTTGACACACTTAATTATATATAATGCACGCAGATGAACCGGCAATGGATGTACGGTTCAAGACACACCTCCGAGTACATTAAGGGCGTGCATGATTTTCTCGAAGTGGCTGAGGCAAACAAGCAGAATGGTTTTATGTGTTGTCCATGCCCTATATGTGGGAATACGAAGTCTTACTCTGACCGGAAAATCCTCCACACCCACCTGCTTTACAAGGGTTTCATGCCACACTATAATGTTTGGACGAGGCACGGAGAAATAGGGGTTATGATGGAAGACGGCGAAGAAGAAGAGTACGATGCAACTATGTGCCCCCTGAATACGGTGATGCTCCTGAAGATCAAGAGGAACCAGACGATGTGCACGATGATGCTGCAACGGGCGAAGCTGCTGAAGATCAAGAGGAACCATACGATGTGCCCGATGATGATGATCTCCGCCGGGTCATTGTCGATGCAAGGACGCAATGCGAAAGTCAAAAGGAGAAGCTGAAGTTCGATCGCATGCTAGAGGACCACAAAAAAGGGTTGTACCCCAATTGCGAAGATGGCAACACAAAGCTCGGTACCGTACTGGAATTGCTGCAGTGGAAGGCAGAGAATGCTGTGCCTGACAAAGGATTTGAGAAGCTACTGAAAATATTGAAGAAGAAGCTTTCAAAGGATAACGAATTGCCCGACAGTACATATGCAGCAAAGAAGGTCGTATGCCCTCTAGGATTGGAGGTGCAGAAGATACATGCATGCCCTAATGACTGCATCCTCTACCGCGGTGCGTACAAGGATCTGAACGCATTCCCGGTATGCGATGCATTACGGTATAAGATCAGACGAGATGACCCTGGTGATGTTGACGGCGAGCCCCCCAGGAAGAGGGTTCCTGCGAAGGTGATGTGGTATGCTCCTATAATACCACGGTTGAAACGTCTGTTCAGAAACGGAGAGCATGCCAAGTTGATGCGATGGCACAGTGAGGACCGTACGAAAGACGGGAAGTTGAGAGCACCCGCTGACGGGTTGCAGTGAAGAAAAATCGAGAGAAAGTACTGAGATGAGTTTGCAAGTGAGCCAAGGAACATATGGTTTGCTTTAAGCGCGGATGGCATTAATCCTTTCGGGGAGCAAAGCAACAATCACAGCACCTGGCCCGTGACTCTATGTATGTATAACCTTCCTCCTTGGATGTGCATGAAGCGGAAGTTCATTATGATGCCAGTTCTCATCCAAGGCCCTAAGCAACTCGGCAATGACATTGATGTGTACCTAAGGTCATTAGTTGAAGAACTTTTACAGCTGTGGAATGGAAACGGTGTACGTACGTTGGATGAGCACAAACAGGAGGAATTTAACCTAAAGGCGTTGCTGTTCGTGACCATCAACGATTGGCCCGCTCTCAGTAACCTTTCAGGACAGACAAACAAGGGATACCACGCATGCACACACTGTTTACTTGACACCGATAGTATATACCTGGCAAGCTGCAGGAAGAATGTGTACCTGGGTCATCGTCGATTTCTTCCGACCAACCATCAATGTCGAAAGAAAGGCAAGCATTTCAAAGGCGAGGCAGATCACCGGAAGAAGCCCGCCATGCATACCGGTGATCACGTACTTGCTAAGGTCAATGATTTACATGTAATCTTTGGAAAGGGTCCCGGCGGACTAGTTGTTTCGACTGACGCTGGGGGACACGCACCCATATGGAAGAAGAAATCTATATTTTGGGACCTACCCTACTGGCAAGACCTAGAGGTCCGCTCTTCGATCGACGTGATGCACGTGACGAAGAACCTTTGCGTGAACCTGCTAGGCTTCTTGGGCGTGTATGGGAAGACAAAAGATACAGCTGAGGCACGGGAGGACCTGCAACGTTTGCACGAAAAAGACGGCATGCCTCCAAAGCAGTATGAAGGTCCTGCCAGCTATGCTCTTACCAAAGAAGAGAAGGAAATCTTCTTTGAATGCCTGCTTAGTATGAAGGTCCCGACTGGCTTCTCGTCGAATATAAAAGGAATAATAAATATGGCAGAGAAAAAGTTTCAGAACCTAAAGTCTCATGACTGTCACGTGATTATGACGCAACTGCTTCCGGTTGCATTGAGGGGGCTTCTACCGGAAAACGTCCGATTAGCCATTGTGAAGCTATGTGCATTCCTCAATGCAATCTCTCAGAAGGTGATCGATCCAGAAATCATACCAAGGCTAAGGAGTGATGTGGTGCAATGTCTTGTCAGTTTCAAGCTGGTGTTCCCACCATCCTTCTTCAATATCATGACGCACGTCCTAGTTCATCTAGTTGACGAGATTGTCATTCTGGGCCCCGTATTTCTACACAATATGTACCCCTTTGAGAGGTTCATGGGAGTCCTAAAGAAATATGTCAGTAACCGCGCTAGGCCAGAAGGAAGCATCTCCATGGGCCATCAAACAGAGGATGTCATCGGGTTTTGTGTTGACTTCATTCCTGGCCTTAAGAAGATAGGTCTCCCTAAATCGCGGTATGAGGGGAGACTGACTGGAAAAGGCACGCTTGGAAGGGACTCAATAATATGCAGGGACGGATATTCTTGGTCTCAAGCACACTACACAGTTCTACAGAACTCTACCTTGGTGACCCCGTATGTTGATGAACACAAGAACAATCTGCGCTCCAAACACCCGGAGCAGTAAGACAACTGGAATACATGTGAACACATCAGGACTTTCAGCAGTTGGTTGGAAGCACGTATCAGAGGTGAAAACACTGTTTGTGATGAGCTGTACTTGTTATCCAGGGGACCATCTTCGACTGTTACGATTTGGAAAGGATACGAGATAAATGGGAATACATTTTACACGATTGACCAAGATCAAAAGAGCACCAACCAAAACAGCGGTGTCCGCTTTGATGCAACAACCGAGAGAGGAAAGGACACATATTATGGTTACATAGTGGACATATGGGAACTTGACTACGGACATGATTTTAAGGTCCCTTTGTTTACGTGCAAATGGGTCAATCTGTCAGGAGGCGGGGTACATGTAGACCCACAGTACGGAATGACAACAGTGGATATGAAAAATCTTGGGTACACTGACGAACCGTTCATCCTAGCCAATGATGTGGCATAGGTTATCTATGTGAAGGACATTTCTACCAGACCGAGAAAGAGAAAAGATAAGGAAGCGAATACATCATACGATGAGTCAAAGTGCCACATAGTTCTTTCAGGAAAAAGGGACATCGTGGGAGTAGAGGACAAGACAGACATGTCTGAAGATTATGAAAAGTTTCATGAAATTCCTCCCTTTAAAGTCAAGGCTGACCCCAGCATCCTGATAAACAATGAAGATTATCCATGGTTACGGCGCAATAAGCAAATGACACAAGCGAAGAAAAAGTGAAGACTTTCTCCCGCAACTATTATGATGATACCATGCCAATTTTGTAACTGACGAGTATGATACCATTGTGTGGGTCAATTTATGATACCATGCCAACTTTCAACTTTTTCAGAGTTCATTTGAAATGCTTTAATGTCTTATGGTTCGGCCCTCGTAATAATTAAAAATAGCAACAATAAGTATTTTGTTGTAAGTAGAAACAAAATAAAATAAATAAAGCAAGAAAGAAAACAAAAAAAAGTGTTTTCAAATTTGAAAAGTAATGGCACTAATAGAAAGTTTATAATTTTCCTAAAACTAAAAGCAAAAAGAATTAAAAAATAAAGCAAAAAACAAAAGAAAATAAATAGTGCAGAAAAAAACAAAAAAAACAACAATAAGTATTTTGTTGTAAGTAGAAACAAAATAAAATAAATAAAGCAAGAAAGAAAACAAAAAAAGTGTTTTTAAATTTGAAAAGTAATGGCACTAACAGAAAGTTTATAATTTCCCTAAAACTAAAAGCAAAAAGAATTAAAAAATAAAGCAAAAAACAAAAGAAAATAAATAATGCAGAAAACAAAACAAAAAAACTGGAAAAAAAATAAAAATAGCAACAATAAGTAAAGAAAACAAAAAGACAAAAAGAAATGCCACCTAGTGGGCCCACACGGCCTGAATACGACTTGAATCCCTACTTTGGGCCAGGATTCAGGACCGCAGTAGGCCCAGAAGACCCATCAGGCAAAGCAGTAGCCAGTAGGCCCGTAAGCCTGCAATGGAGAGGAGCTCGAGAGGGGTGCGGCAGTGGGGCTTATAAACCACTGCCCGCCCCTCTCAACTAGCGAGGTGGGACTAAACTTTGGCCCCGATGCGGGCAGCACAGGGGCCTTTGGTCCCGGTTGGTGGCACCAACCGGGACTAAAGGGGGGCATTGGTCCCGGTTGGTGCCACCAACCGGGACTAAAGGCCGCAGCTTCCCGCCCTTTGGGCTGCCGAAAAGAGGCCTTTGGTCCCAGTTGGTGGCAACAACCGGACTAAAGGGGGCATTAGTCCCGATGGTGCCTCCAACCGGGACCAATGCTCCTTGTGTATAAGTAGCCCTTCGCAGTTTTGCAGAGTTCATCGCCACCAGTTGCCCCCCGAGACGACGCCGAGCACATCGTCGCCGCCAGGCTGCCCCGACGCCGCCCGCCGCCCCCGCCGTCGCCGTCGCCGTCGCCCGCACCCGTCGTCGTCGCCGGCCTCCCCGAGCCCGCGCCCGCCGTCGTCCCCGCCAGGCTCTGCCCCGTCGCCGTCGCCCGCCCCCGCGCGCCGCGCCCTGAGCCCCTGCCCCGTCGCCGTCGCCCGCCCCCGCGCGCCGCCACCGCTGTGAGCCGCCGCGCCGCACCGGCTCTGTTTTTTTTCATTTTTATTAGTTTAATTTTTTTGTTCAATGTATATATATATGTGTATGTATGTGACTATATATATAATGTATATGTGTATGTATGTGGCTATGTGTATGTAGATGTTCAAAAATTGTTCAGAGCATGTTTTTGTTCATATATGTATTTTTTGTTCATATGTGTATTAATGTTTTCATATATGCAAAAGATAGATTTTTAGAAAAGTTAGGTTTTTTTTCTGTTCATAGATTTTTTTTGGTGATATTAATTATTGTAGAATATGCAAATGTTTGTATATTCATATGAACAATGCATTAGGCAAAACCTTTGTTTTTTTTTTCGAAATTTTCTATTTGAATTTTTTTTAAAACAAGCAATACTAAAAGAATGAGAGGAAAAAGGAAAATAAGAAGAGGAAGAAAGGAGAAAACGAGGAGAGGAAGAAGAGGAGAAATAAATAAGAAGAGGAAAAAAGAAGAAAAAGAAGAGGAGAAGAAGAAAGGAATAGAGGAGAAAGAAGTAAAAATAGAAGAAAAAAATTCTATTTTTTCTTCTTCTCCTCTATTCCTTTCTTCTTCTCCTCTTTTTCTTCTTCTTTTTTCTTCTTCTTCTTCTTCCTTCTTCCTTCTTTCTCTTTTCTTCCTTTTCCTTAATTATTTTCCTTTCTCGAGGGAGAAGAAGAAAAAGAATAGGAGAAGAAGAAAGAAATGAATAAAGATAAAAGAAGAAACTTCAACATGAGCTAGGGGGTGGTACCGATACCCCCTCCCCGATAACTCTCGAGGACACCCAAACCCTAGAGAGAAAACGATGTTGGTCTCCTACCCCCTCCCGCCGCGCCCCTACCCGACAAATTAACTCTCTCGAGGCCACCCAAATTTATCAAGTTAAAAGAGCGTTGTCGTCGAGGCCACCCCAAACCCTTGAAGCGTTGTGTCGAGGCGACCCCAAACCCTAGAGAAGCAGCGTCGAGGCCACTAACATGATTCCTTATTGTGATTAGCTAGCTAGCTAGTTCTACGTTTGCCACTAATATATATATATATATATATATATATATATATATATATCCATCTGTACCATGTTTGAATAATAATTGACATGTTGTAAATATTTGCAGAAACTATATATGGAGCACTCCCGAGACGAAGAAACAGAAGCGATGTTGGGGGACATAATCGCAAATGGAAGTGATGATGTTGCGTCATTTCTCGTCGACACCGATGGTCAGCTGGATGAAGAAGAGGGCTATGTTTATGATGGCTTCGTCCCATTAATGCCGGTACAAGAGGAGGACTATGTTCATGATGGCTCCGGTGACATAATGGAGGTACAAGACGAAGGAGACCGTGCTGAATGCTCCGGTCACCGAACCGAGTCCGGCCAGGTATATATATATTAGTTAAGCCCGTGCTGACTAGTTAATTGATGCATCCATTGTTTTGGTATATGTACACATATTAATTACTGTCGTCTTTCTTCCTTATAATTTCTAGCCCTCCGGATCGAGCACAACTTCGGTAAGGAGACGAGGCCTGAAGAAAAAGTTGAGCTCGGATGAAAAGTTTGAGATCATAGAAATTGCGCCCGACGGCGAACCGATTGAACCCATCCGGACAAGGAAGGCATTTTCTGCTCAGTGCGGGGTTCTTGTTAGGGACAGGATCCCGATCAGCATTCAGCAATGGTATAAGCCTGCTAAGGATGAAGACCCTGAGGTGTCTTATGTCAATGATATGCAGAAAGAAGATCTTTGGACTGAGCTGAAGGCAAATTTCACCCTACCGCTAGAGGAGGATCCGAAGAAGCCAGTTAAAGAGCAATTAATCAAGTCTTGTGCTCTTAAGAAGATGGCAGGCCTAATGAGGAGGTGGAGGAAAGAGCTGAACCAGTTTGTCAAGAAAAAAAGACACCAGAATTCATCGGCAAATATGAGAAGATCAAAGATCACTGGCCCGCATTTGTGACCCACAAGACATCGGAAAAGAGTAAGAAGATGTCGGAGACAAACAAGAAAAATGTTGCGAAGAAGAAGCTTCACCATCGCACGGGGTCAGGTGGCTACCTCAAAGCCCAGCCTAAGTGGTCCAAGGTTGAACATGATCTGCTTGAAAAAGGGATCGAACCAGAGACAGTTCTTCGGAACAAGGTTGCTGGACTTGGTTCTTCGGAGCTGGCAGAACCTTGGACCCTGTAACAGGGAAGTGTCAGTGGACGGACGAGCAACTGCAAACACCAGTCAAGAACCTTCGACACTATATCGATGCAGCGCAGTGAGGGACGTTCCTTCCAAACAGGGAGAAGGACGAGATCACAATGGCCCTTGGGAATCCCGAGCACCCTGGACGGACACGAGGCACGCCAGGCTCCATTCCGTGGAAGGTTGGTTTTCCGGACGCAGGGGGTTACAAAACCCACGAGAGGAGGAAGAAACTGGAGCAGGACCAAATGCAGGCACTGCACGAAAGGGTAATGGGGCTAGAGGAACGAGAAGAGGTACGAGAAGCAGCAGATCACAACAAACGACCTGCCGAAGCTTCCCCCGAAGCTACCCCGCCATCTCAGCGGAGAAGCAGCGTGGCTTCCACCGAGCTGCTTCAGCCGGAGCATGTCTTGACGGCTCCTGCCAGCTATCCCGTGGATGGTATCACGGAGTCTCAAAATTGCCACATTATGGCGCGAAGGATGAATTTGAAGGTCAAGGCGGCTGTTGGCCAAGTTTATCCTAGTGGACCCGGCACAACTTATCACTGTCAGCCGATTCCAGAAGGTTGCTAAGGTGATGGTGGATGAAATAACGGAGGGATTTGAGGACCTCGTGCTTGAGCACCCTACCGGTGAATGGGAGACTAGGCTGGGTTCTGCTCTGAAGACTCCATGCCTATGGCGGAAGGACCTCATCAACCTTCTGAACTGGACGCCTCCGCCTCCTCTTCCTCCTCCGGCGAGTCAGGGCACTCCGCCTCCTCCACCGCCTCCTCCTCTGGCGAGTGACGATCAGGGCACGCGTGGCGGCACTCCGCCTCCTTCTCCGGCGCGTGGCGGCACTCCGCCTCCTCCTTCTCCGCCTCGCCAGCAAGGGCGGAAGAGACCCGCCGCCGCCCCGGCTGCTCCGGCGCGTTGTAGTCCTTCTCCTCCGCCTCTTAAGCAAGCACGAAAGAAGACAGACGCTGCAGCTGCTCCGTCTGCTCCGGCGTCTAGCAGCACAAGAAGAGAGAGGCAATACAGATACGGTCCACCTCTAAAGGCTGTAGAGAAGTTACCGTACGAGAGGACCAAGGAGGAAAATAATACGATCATGCAGGCCCACGTGAAGGAGTTCTTTGAAGGGGTGAAAGCAAAGAGACATCCACCTCCGGAGGAGAAGGTAGATCCGGTGAAAGCAAAGCGCACTCTCGATGCCCTGAGGAAACCACCAAAGTCTCCGCCGAGAACCAACTATGAGCGCATTACTGAACAGACATATCTCCAAGCCAAGCGGTCGCGAACTACTGTCAGTGATAAAAGGTTAAAAGAACAACGAGCAAAGGGGGAAAAAAATTGCCCAGCTCGGCGAACAAGCACAGCAATCGTGCCCCCCGCTCAATGTGTCTAATCCTCCGGGGACGGTGGCCGGTTATGGCAATCTTGAAGATTACCTGCCTGACGATGCACTTCCTGAATTCATGGAGGTGGACTTATTCAGATACGAGTACGGGAAGCCTCTCGTCAAAGATGAAAAATCTCTGACAACAATGATGCGAAGATTCCATAGTTGGTACATGAAAACCTGCAGAGAGTCTGAGGAGACGAACAGTTTGTATCTGAAAATTAAAGAGGAGCACGACCTCGTTTCAAATGATCTGTTGTGTGTTCCATTTGAGGAGTTCTTCGAGTTCTTCAATCAAAAGGCCCTCGATAAATTAATGGTCTTTTGCTACTGCCTGTAAGTACTATTTCTGTCATTAAGTCTCTATATATAGCCCGGCTCTTTCATTGCATGTATTTATAATTAATTATTCTCAATATGTTATGCAGATTGAAGATCGTCAAGTGCAAAAAAAAATGAAATCTATGATATTGGGTTCATTAACACAAATATCATAGATGTATTTCTGGTTGAAAAGAACGTCAAAGAGGCCGAGGACAACTTGCTACAATCGTTAATCAAAAATCAAAACAAAGATACCATACTCTTTCCTTACAACGGCCCGTGAGTGTTACTGTCGTGTGCATATTCGGTTTCCCTTATTACTCGAGTGAGGTACATAGTAATGTAATTGATGAGTTATGCATGCGTGCGCAGGTACCACTATATTCTTCTGGAGATTAAGCTTGAGCGTGGACTAGTAACCGTCTTAGACTCGAGATGGAAAGATCCCGAAAACTATGCGGACATCACTGAAATGTTCAGCAAGTAAGTTCAATCGATCATTATCGCACCATATCGGCAACTTTTTGTTCATTTCCTGATATCTCAAGTAATAATAATTATTTTCTTTGTCTTGCAGGGTTTGGAAACAGTTCACCGCACAAGCTCCGGGACTGCCGAAGGAGCTGCGATATACATAGCCGAAAGTAAGTACTACTGGCTAGCTAGTTGCGTGCATCTCCCGTTGATTCTATAGCTATATACTTTCATCAATGCCATTTATAATGCTTCATTATCAGTTTGATTGACCTCTATTTCTCGTAAAGTGCTTCTGGCAGGAGGAAGGGAATGATTTCTGTGGATACTACATGTCGTAGATTTGTCACGGCAGATGTCCTTAGTGTCAGGACTTAGTCGCGAGGCCAACGCATCTATGTGGTAGCTTGAGAGGGGTTGGGCGGAATCGAGAGACGCAACACAAGACAGGGATTTAGACAGCTTCGGGCCCCGGGAAACATCATCCGGTAAAAACCCTACATGCTGTTTGAGGCTAGGTCTCATTATCATCACGAGGGAGTCGTCGTAAACCGGCTCTCCTCTTTGTGTCTAGCCCTAGAGATTATTGATTGTTGTCTGTCCCTCTTTGGGGAGCCCTGCCTCTCCTTATATATGTTGAAGGGGCGAGTTACATGTGGAGTCCTATTAGGATTAGGACTAGTCTATCTCTAATACAAACCGGATACAAGTCCTGGTCTTAACTCCTTGTAAGGTAAATATTCCTCCTGCCTTTCCTCTTAAACCGGCCCACCATAGTATGAACCGGCCTTCATGACCCGCCCGTTGGGCCACCAGGTCTTGTCGCTCCTCGCACCCACCTGCCGGGTTACCAATGAGTCGTGAACCGCCAGGTCCAAACGGGTCGCCCGGTGAATCGCCAAGTGCCAGCGGGGTCTTCAGATAAACCGCCAAATCCGGCCGGGTTAAACCTCCGGCCGGTTTACGCCGCGGGGTATATCCCTGACATTAGCCCCCAAGTTTAGCTTGGATTTATCCATGGTAAACTTATGCTGCAAAATAAACATAAGAACAAATTTGACAGGTTGTGCTCCGGGTTAAGAATTCTTGTAAACCGGCACCTGATCGTCCTTAAGTCCTTGTCATTTCCTCCTTCTAGAAAATCTGGGTTAATAACCAGCTTCATACTCAAATTGCTGATGTTGGTTTCTTATAGAAAAAATATTGTGAAGAATAATCCACTTGAGTCGGCTTCCAAAGCGCCGGTTTAAGAAATATTGGTCTTTGAAATACTCATATGATATTCAACCGGTTTGAAGATGTAAAAACTTGCCGGTTTAACATTACCAAAATGGCCGGGTTATAAAACTGATGATTCCGGATTATGACCGTTTATAGACGCCGGGTTATGATTGTTGACGATGCCGGGTTGCAGCCACAGGGTCGTAATGATTAATTGGTGACACCGGGTCAATCTGGTTTGCTCAAAACTGAGAATTTGAAAATATTTCTCCTTGTATGCATATTACCTGTAGCCCCCAAGTCTTGAGCAGAACAAAATGATGGTTTAAGACTTGCTTCAATATGAATACTGCCTCGGATGAAAAAATCCATGTTGTTCATCCCAGTCACGAATAAAAACTGAACACTCCATATTATGTAGCCCCCAAGTGTCGGGTTGTCATGCTTGCAGCAACTTGAGACTTGTAATTGCCTGATGCTCAAAAAACTTCAACCAGTGTAGCCCCCAAGGGCCGGGTCATTATGCAATAATGAGCAGGGACTTTTGAAAATATGATCATGTAGAATGTAACAGCAACGTGTAACCCTCAAGGGCCGGCTCAATAAGATAATATTGAGCTGGGACTTTATATATACTTCAATGAAAATAACATCTTATAATGTAGCTTCCATCGTAGGGCTTGAACCCACGTCCACAAGGTTAAGAGCTTTGTGTTTTACCAACCGAGCAATGAACCCTTTAATATAATGGATTAAGTCTTGTATACCTTGAATGTTTGACAGGAGCAATTGGTAGCCCCCAAGGGCCGGCTCATTATGATATGATGAGTCGGGTCTTCAATAAAATGAGCAAAAAATGACTTTGCATTAGCCCCCAAGTGTCATGGTGCATGCTTGCAGCGACATGAGACTTGCATATAACCTCAATTTGAATAATGTAGTCCCCAAGTGCCGGGTCGTAAGCCTGCAGCGACTCGGGACTATTCCTTCAATTGTAGAATAAACCATATCCTTTGATAAAATAATATCCAGTGCGCTAAAGCGACTTTGAAAACCTCAATAATATCAGTTATTAATAAAAATCCAGCCATGTTGGCTATTCAAGATAATATAATCCGGTATGAAAACTATATTCATTCAATATCATAATGAAAATTCAGCCAAGTTTGGCTATTTGAATAATATAACCCAATGATTTATAAGCGCATGATTCCAATGTCGCAATCCAAATATATACTGGTGACTTATATTCAAAAGCCAGGCCGGTTTAATAAACGCCGGCGATTTATAATCATGCTTTATTCAACCTGTTTCTGCATACAACAAGTTTAAAGTGTCCTGGCGGTTTACCGCCGGACGGGTCATAATGCCCAACATATAACCTGGGTTTATAACCAAGGCTGCACTTAAGCACAATCGAATATGAAATATATCATACCTGTGACATTGAATCACCTCGCTGGTTTACCAACTTTCTGTAGTAAGGGTGATAATCCCAATCTTGAGTACTGATAACTCCTTCCATATTGTGCCGGTTTATGATAAAACCGCACCGGGTTATGATAGACACCGGATTATCCATATATAATACTGGCGACATGTAGTCGAACCAGACCGGATTAATAATCGCCGGATTATAATTGGTCATGTACTGACAATTTGTAATTGAAAGTCAAGCCGGGTTAATGAACGCCGGTTTACTCCATAATAGGATGATAATAGAAAATCAAACCGGGCAGATGGCCCCCGGATTAGGACTTGACCGTGTTCCGTCAATTTGTAATTGATAGTTGAACCGGATTAAAACGTTGTCGGTTTAAAAAATGCAACAAAAGTCAAATAACAGTTATGAAAAAATATGGAAGCAAAGGCAATGATAAAACCGTTTGCAAAAAAAGGAGGCTTTACTGAGCCGATCAGATGGTGTTACCATGGTCGGACACGACCAAGCTCCCAATAGGTGTAGCTATGGTTCAAGTCAGCCAGGTCCCCAACTGAAACCATGGCATTATGCCGATCAAGTGGTGTGGCAATGGTTCGGGTTCGACCAAGCCCCCAAGTGACTCTGTGGCCTTAGGCCGATCAAAAGGCGTGACTGGTTCAGACTTGACCATGTCCCCAAGTGATCTGGTGGCTTTCGCCTATCAAGAGGTGTTGCATTGGTTCGAACACGACCAAGCCCCCAAGTGACATAACATGGTGCTTTGAAAAGCTAACCCAAGAGGTAAACCGGAGGCCGCTTTAAGACAGAACCTCCGTGTAACCACGCATGATATAAAAAAGAACAGAGATCCCGCTTTATGAAGCAGAAGCCCCCATGTGATCAATAATATGTTAGGCCAATAAGACAGGATACCCATGTTTGAACCCCGCATCATGGCAGCAGGTCCTCTTCGGTAATTTTTAACTTTTTTGCAAGAGATAAATTCTACTTGAACCGGGATCTTGAACCGGATAGTGAGAGCTTCAAAGCTTTGTGGGAGAACAGACGTCCCTTAAACAGGATTGCAAACCGGAATCTTCATTTTCAGTCGGAAATTTTCTGACGGCCTTTCAACTCGAACTTGCGAGAAATCAATTCCTTTTTGAACCGGACATTGTTAAACCGGATTTGAGAGCTTCAAAGCTTCGTGCGAGACAAATTTCCCTTGAACCGGATTGTAAACCGGATATTTGAGAGCTTCAGTGAGACTGACTTCCCTTGAACCGGATTGTAAACCGGAATCCTTTCTGATGATCCGGAACTTCTTCATTGATCCGGGATTTTGTAACTGTCATATACTTTCTAAGCCGGAAATTTTCTGACGGCCTTCAAATAACAGTAGCCTCCGGGACCGGGTTATCTTTCCCTCCATCGTCCCGGGGTTCTTAAATTTGCTGAAACTGGCAAGATTTGCTGAGTCATGTCATTGTAGCCCCCGAGTCTCAAAGGTGACTCGAGGAGTTGGCTTGAGACTCTTCATATGTGACCGTGATGTAAACCGGCATAAGTTGTATATCATTGGTGTTGATAGCACGATGTGAATCCACAGAGGGTTGAGGTGACTGCGGCGGGTTGTAAATGATCCCGTATGAGCCGTGTCAGCAACTCAGCCAATGGTTCCTTCCAACTAGTGATTTGAAGTTAACCAAACTGTAGTGGCGGCGACTTGTGCACCTGCCCATCGAACCACCCAGTGCAGACGGCGGTTGATAGTATATGATAATTTGCCTCCATTTTGTTGAAAGAAAACTGGGCTACCCAAGCTGTGACTTGCTCATACCCAATAAACAGCTCATGCAAACAGGTGCGGCCCGGTATGTCGACATAGACCAGGCCACGAGAGACGGACAGCAGGGACGACCGCATCATTAGTGGCGGCTCCGACAGATGAGTCGGCCGCGGCATTGTAAACCGGCATGGACGGGGAAATCGGTACTGGTGTTATAAACCGGCACGGATGGGCAAGTTAACCGCGTCGTTTTGATGTAGTGAACAATTGTCCTGCATCAACAATATTGCAGATCAAGACAAAGATAAACTGCTCTTTGATAATAATATTTGCCAATAAAAGATATTTTAGATGGATATCACCTGATGTGCGAGGCCGGAAATAATCCGCCATGAAGTTGATGATCGCTAGGTGAAGTTGAAGTCACTCACGGGTGAACCGGCCACATCATGGTAAACTGATGCGGACGGGTGAGTCGGCCACGGCGTTGTAAGCTGACGTGGACACGTGAACCGGCCGCGAGGATTGACGGGCGAGTCGTCCATGGCGTTGTAAGGCAGCAAGGGCGCATAAGTCGATCGCAAGTGTTGTAAGCCGGCATGGACGAGCGAATCAGCCGCAGGTGTGGACGGACGTAAACCGAACAGCAGGGGCGGCGATTTGCACGCATATCCGTCAAGCAACCTGATACCTTTGTAACGAATAATGGTCCTGCGAACAAATATCACATACCAGAGTAATTGTTCTCAAATAATTTAATATGCACTGATAAAATACATAAAAGGATAGCACCTGATTTATTTGAGCAGACGTGACACGTCTGCCAGAATTTGTCCAGGATGTCTTTGCTGGCCGTACTGCGATTTGAACCTTTGAACAGAGTAAAGTACTAATACTAGTGCTTGGCCTTGTGTAACAGTACATGGTCTCCACGTAATTAGGCTCTTGTTCATCCAAAGCCTAGAAATCTTCCAAAGCCTAGAAATCATGGCCTCTGCAACTGGGAAGTGGCAGCAACATCCATAAACTCAAATCGCCTTGGCTCCTGCTTGTAGATCGACTCGGTCTTGAACTATTGCTCAAAGGAGAGGTGACATGGCAGCTCTGAGGCACAAGCGCGACGGTGACGGTGACTCGGCGCGGCCGAAGCATCAGTCAGGGCGGCTCGCAGTGGAGACAAGCGGCGGCAGCCTGCCATTGCGGCGAGGCCATGCAGTGAGGGCGGTTCAGGTCGGATGCGAGGCAGAGACAGCCGGCGGCTCGGGGCGATGTGTAGCAGTGACATGGGTGGCTGCCCTTTTGTTGTAGCGGTTTGTAGAAGATGGTGACCCACGAACAGCAGCAGAGGCGGGCAGCCGGTTTGACGCAGCCTGGCGGGGCCGGCGCGAGGCGAATCAGAGGCGGGTGCGCGGACGGAACTGGCATGGAGGAGCAGCAAAGCGACGCGAGGTCTGCACAGGGCAGCTCAGAGACCGAGTCTGGCTTCTTTCTTCTCTGATTCCGATGGAATTGTACCCTTTTCCTTTTAGAACCAGGACTCGATCAACACAGCCAGCAGATTGTTGATAGAAAATAAAAAACACTCTTTATCCATGATCTGGTAGGTGCCTTTGTGGCTGTAGATGTAGTAGTATAATGTAGCACTCAATTAGTACTAGTCTCGGTCACGTACTAGTGCAAGTACTAGTTGATTCCTTGGATTTTTGCAGCTAGATTAAACAATCATTACCAGCCTTCATCCGTACTGATGTGGACGCAAAGCGGAGCAGCAATCTGACACGGATACTGTAATACGTGTACTTGCAGTAGAAAAAACTCATGTCAAACCCGGGGATTTGCGGCCACTGCTTAAAACCAATGCGTCAATCTGATTACTTGGTGACATCGAATCAGATTTTTGTCCGGTCTCATCTGTAGCGAACAAAGCGATATGTGCTCGGATTCAACTGGTCGCCGTGCAACGCGTGAGGCGCCGCACACAAACCCTAACAACTCTATGGATCTTGTATCTGCTGGCTCCAAAAGTTTAACCATAATTCTGATCTGCCAACAATAAATTTGCGGACTCTGTCCATGGTCGTCCGGATTAATCATGAACCTCTCGATCCCTGAGAGAGATCCCTCCAAGAACTCAACACCACCGTGCGCGAGCCCCATGATGGGCGCCAACTGTCGTGGATTTGGAGCATAATTGGTTCGATGCCAAAAGTTGGCATGCCAAATTTTGGCAACTACCAAATATTGGCTAGAGATTGGTTGCTTGCCAATTCTCGTTGCCAATCTCACAAAAAGTTGCCAAATGTTGGCAACTTTTAACTTTGCCAAATGTTGGCTTGCCAAATATTGGCAATGCCAAATGTTGATAGCAAACCAATTATGCTCTTATCACGGCAGATGTCCTTAGTGTCAGGACTTAGTCGCGAGGCCAACGCATCTATGTGGTAGCTTGAGAGGGGTTGGGCGGAATCGAGAGACGCAACACAAGACAGGGATTTAGACAGCTTCGGACCCCGGGAAACATCATCCGGTAAAAACCCTACATGCTGTTTGAGGCTAGGTCTCATTATCATCACGCGGGAGTCGCCGTAAACCGGCTCTCCTCTTTGTGTCTAGCCCTAGAGATTATTGATTGTTGTCTGTCCCTCATTGGGAAGCCCTGCCCCTCCTTATATATGTTGAAGGGGCGAGTTACATGTGGAGTCCTATTAGGATTATGACTAGTCTATCTCTAATACAAACCGGATACAAGTCCTGGTCTTAACTCCTTGTAAGGTAAATATTCCTCCTGCCTTTCCTCTTAAACCGGCCCACCATAGTATGAACCGACCTTCATGACCCGCCCGTTGGGCCACCAGGTCTTGTCGCTCCTCGCACCCACCTGCCGGGTTACCAATGAGTCGTGAACCGCCAGGTCCAAACGGGTCGCCCGGTGAATCGCCAAGTGCCAGCGGGGGCTTCAGATAAACCGCCAAATCCGGCCGGGTTAAACCTCCGGCCGGTTTACGTCGCGGGGTATATCCCCGACACTACGTGTGCGAGTTCATCCATAACGCGACTTTGAAAAACAAGCGGGGCTACTCTAGAAGACAATATGAAGTGCGTAAGCAATAATATTCACAATTTCATTTTATTACACCATCATTTCTGTTGAGTTTCATTCATATATATGTATTAATTAACCCCCTTCTTCAAATTAGACGTGGCAGATGCGGGATGAACTCCTAGAACCAGATCGCATGAAAGCAATTCAAGAGGAATTGGCGGGATTCTTTCTTGAACACGTCATCAGTAAAGCCGGAGAATACCATGTGGAACTTGATTTCAAATGCTAGGGGTTTGTAATTAAGAGATCTTATACATGTATGTAGCCAGTAAAAAACTTGTTCGACCAATCTCTCGGAAAAGGAGAGGTCGATCGATCTTCTCTCGGTATGCATGACGAACTTCTGTACTGAATGGTTCTCTCGATCACTTATGTATATATACTACGTAGCGTCGACCAAGCACGGACATAAGATAGGACACTTCTCTCTATTAATTAGCTAGCTAACACAATATACGAAACACCTAAATTAACCCCCCAAAACCCCCAACCCCCCTCCTTTCAAAAAAAAAAACAAAAACCCCAGCCACTGGAATGCAGACGCATGGATGCCTATTGGTCCCGGTTGGAGCCACCAACCGGGACCAAAGGCCCCCTGGCTGGGCTCGACGAACCGGGCCACATGGAGGCACATTGGTCCTGGTTCGTGTTTGAACCGGGTCTAATGGGTGGAGGTATTACTAACGATCCATTAGTCCCGGTTCGTGAACCGGGACTAAAGGCCCTTACGAACCGGGTCTAATGGGTGGTTTTCTACTAGTGAGGCTTGACACTTTTTTTAGGGTGCTACGGTCGGCTTACGTCGGCATGAACCATTTCATTAAAAGAAATATAGTACATTTACATAGCAGATTCTTGATGATCGTTGCCATGCACGTTTGCTTCAGGCTCGTCAAGGTTGAAGCAAACACTTGCCGCAAAAAAAAGGTTAAGCAAACACTGTTGCTTGTTGCGTCAGTTTTTTTTTCTTTTGACAATCTGCTTGTTGTGTTAGCTAATCTAGCTAACAAGTAAGATAGATGCTCCATATGTATGGTCAGAGAATGAATACCTCGGATGAAATTGTACCTCTTATCTCATGGTAAAGAGATAGGTGGTACAATTGCATCGAGGTATTTTTGCCATAAAAAGAGGACCCCTCTTAGCTGGTAAACGTTCGCTGGCTAGCATGGCAACTGTGGACGTTTTTTCTGATATAGTAATTTTAGTTGTAGGGGTGGCAATTTTTCAAACTAACATGACAATCTCTTTCTAAAAATGCAATTTTTAAATAAATTATCACCATTTGATCTTGATCAAACGGCTGCGGAGGCGTTCGTACTGATTAAAACAGGGTGCTCAGGTCTCCACGACGGGTATTCGATGGGTGGACCGGAACTGGAACCCGAACCCAACAGGGAAAAGGTCAGCGACGCGGGGTTCCCAAATCCAAAAATCAAGGAACCGACATCACCGTCGCGCTGTATCTGCCAAGGCAGTATATAAGGGGGAGAGAGAGAGAGAGAGAGAGAGAGAGAGAGAGAGAGAGAGAGAGAGAGAGAGAGAGAAAAGAGAGACCCGCAGTAACCCTACCTCCACTCCGGCCTCTTTCCCCGGCGACCCCTCGGCCTCGCCGGAGCAAAGGGAGGAGAACTGCCTGCCACTCGCGCGGCCACGCGCCCAAGGTAACTTCACGTCTCCCCCTCCCTCCCTGTCCGAGGCTGGCCTTGGCTCTTGGCTCCCAAGGTCACCGTGGGTCTTAGCATCGTGTCTGACGATCTTGAACGGGTGAGCCGTGGTAGCTTGCAGGTCTGTCCGTTCAATCCGGCATCCTCCTGCCACCTCGAGGAAGAAGCAATGCCGGCGGCTGCCCATACGTTTGACAGCGACGACGACGAATTCAACGGCCCAGTCTCCTTCAAGAGGCCGAGCGCCTCTCTGAAGCAAAACAACATGCCCACCCCCTCATCAGGAGCTGTACAACATTGTCAAAAGAGTGCATTGAAAAGACCTCATGTGGAAGATGTCCTCATGGCGGATACCGATGATTCAGACGACGACGACGTACCGCTTGCACTGAGGAAAAAGGCCGATGACCGAAAATTCAAGAGAATCAACACATGTAGTGCCGATTCAGATTCAGAAGATGATGAGAAACCACTCTCCGCAAGGTTGTTCAAAGACGCCGCTTCACCAAGTGGAGGCAATGCCTCCGACGATGATGATTCAGATGATGATAAACCATTGGCTGCCCGTTTTTCACTCGTTACTCGAAATTCAGTGGACATGCCGATCGAACTTGACAAGGAGGCGTTGAACAGTAGTGCAAGTAGTGCTACCCGAAATTCAGTCAAGAGGCCATGTGATAGCAATGTTCAGCCAAGTTCAGCTCTTAAGAAGGCAAAGTGTACAGACAGTTCTGCCTCTGCAAGGTCAGAGGATGATGGAAGTGACAACGTACCTCTCGCACGAAGGCTGACAGTCGGCGAGCCTTCAAAAAGAAAGCCGTCTGCAAAGGATATTGTGAAGAAGAAAAAGAAGAGCCCTTCATCTTCTAAGGACAACCAGAAAGTAGTAAAAAGGAAAACAAAGGAACTAATGAGAAATTCCCGGTCCTCGAAGGCAACGAAGGTCCGTGAAGTGTCTGGCGGTGGAACGAAATGGTCTACTTTGGTGCACAATGGTGTCATCTTCCCCCCTCTTTACAAGCCTCACGGTGTCAAGATGTTATACAATGGGAAACCTGTTGATTTGACCCCAGAACAGGAGGAGGTGATATATATTCAGCATTGACAGTTTACTGCTTTGTTTTTTACAACTTCAGTTTCGTAGCAATGATGATGATCAGGCTGCTCCTAAATATCAAGATCATGATTCTGTCTTTTTGTTCCTCCGCTAATTCTCTGCTCTGCAGGTTGCAACCATGTTTGCTGTCATGAAAGACACCGAGTACGCGTCCAAGGAAACATTTATCAACAACTTCTTCACCGACTGGAGTAAAATTCTTGGTAAAACCCATACTATCAAAAAGTTCGAGCTTTGTGATTTCACACCGATCTATGAATGGCACCTCCAAGAGAAGGAGAAGAAAACTCAGATGACTTCAGAGGTAGATTTCTATGAATTCTGCAGAATGAACATATTGTTCTGATCTCCAAAAATTCCCACAGTTCGATGACTAAAAGATCTCCAAGAACACAGATTTATCCTGCCACCAACGATCATCTGAAGTATTTAATCCTTGTAACTCTTTCTTGACAGGAGAAGAAAGCATTGCGGGAAGAGAGAGAGAAACAAGAGAAGAAATTTATGTGGGCTTCCGTAGACGGTGTTGAAGAGAAGGTCTTTTTTTTTCATGGTTTCCGGATATGACTTGGGCTTTTATAAATCCTAGAAGAGATAGTCCACTCTTTTCCGTCGGGGATGCCACTTGTCTCAAATGCAAATTCAGATTTTTGCCATTATTGTTTCGATGACGAAATTAAGATTTTTGCACTGGATGTGGAGAAATGATATGTTAGTACTCCCTCCATCCCAAAATTCTTGTCTTAGATTTGTCTAAATACGGATGTATCAAGTCACGTTTTAGTATTAGATACATCCGTATCTAGGCAAATCTAAGACAAGAATTTTGGGACGGAGGGAGTACTATATAAAACGATGGATTTCCTCAGTGGAAGTGAGACTTGCATTGTTGTTCATATTCTTCTACATGCATATATACCCGTTTGGCTACTGAGCAAACTGACATGTTTAATTGCTTCAGGTTGGTAATTTCAGAGTAGAACCACCTGGCTTGTTCAGGGGACGTGGAGAGCATCCAAAGGTACAGATTTGCAAATTTTTAATCACATATCGTACGTAGTCCGCATTGAAATCTCTTAAAAGACTTATATTTAGGAACGGAGGGAGTATTTTTGTTTTACTTCAAGTGAGGGCCTTCAATTTAAGGCTCTCTACTGAATTGTTTTAGATGGGAAGACTGAAGCGACGCATCCGACCAAGTGATATTACAATAAACATTGGAGAAGAGGCTCCAGTCCCAGTGTGTCCTATACCAGGAGAAAGGTACCCTGGAATTGAAGTTATTGATGTTATTGGAAAGGAGTATTTGTGAAGGGGCTTCTAGCATGTATGAATTCATGATTGGTAATGTGTTCTGCAGCTGGAAAGAAGTTAAACATGACAATACTGTTACATGGTTGACCTTTTGGAATGATACGATAAACCAAAAGGATTTCAAGTATGTTTTCCTGGCGGCAAGCAGCTCCCTAAAGGGGCAAAGCGACAAGGAGAAATATGAGAAGGCCCGGAGACTGAAGGTGAGGAAGTTAGTTTTGTGATTCATATAGGTTTTCTGTCCCCGTGTAAAAATGATAATAATGCTAATTGTGTTCATATGGCTATGGCAGGATCACATAAAGAATATTCGTGCAAATTACACCAAGGATTTCAGGAGCAAAGAGCAGGTGAAGAAACAAATTGCAGTGGCAACATACCTTATAGATAAACTAGCCCTTAGGGCAGGGAATGAAAAGGTATATCCTACTAGACTTATCGTTACTGAATGATATTTCCATTTTATTCTAGACGGTCGTGATAGCATGTATGTTGGCAATGCACTGTGTATGCCCTTAAAGGTTGTTGCATAAAGTGATACACAACTGTGCTATGTTTTTATGTAATATATGTATGTCCTGTCAGCATCACTGACATCATTATCTGAAATAATCATTTTGCATCAAGATTACTCTATAAAGGATTAGCAGACACAAATAATTTACATGATGAGACATTCGCCGAAAATCAATTCCTTTCCGCATATATCCTTGTATTTTTTTTGGTAATAATCCACTTAGCTTTGAACTTCATTGACATATGTTCTCATGCCACTTCAATCCTTTTTAGGATGACGATGAGGCCGATACTGTTGGTTGTTGTACGCTGAAGGTTGAAAATGTTACTTGTCTGCCCTCAAACAAGTTGCAGGTCTTGATCTTTGTTCTCTATTCTGGTACTCACTATATGAAAAGTAAATTTTCATGTTATCTAATGTTTGGTCGATTTCTTTTCAGTTCGACTTCCTTGGTAAAGATTCTATAAGATACTTGAACACTGTAGAGGTTGAACCACTTGTATACAAGGCAATTAAGGAATTCTGTGCAGGTATCTCCCAATGCTCTTTTCCCATCCCTCCATCTCTTCCTGCCCTAGACAAATGTTATTGACATCTGTTCTGCATACCTGTTTTCTAGGTAAAAATAAAGGTGGGCATGTCTTTGACAAGCTTGATACAACAAAACTAAATGCTCATCTCAAGGACTTAATGCCTGGCCTTACTGCAAAAGTCTTCCGTACATATAATGCTTCTATCACTTTGGACGATATCGTAAGTTCAATGCAAATTTCACTGTCCTGTACCAGGTCTTTGTTCTCTACTTTTATATTTACAGTGTTTAATCTAAGGGTTTGTGAAGTGATTAGCTGAAGTTTGTCGTGAGTAAAACAATTTAGTAGCGTATGTTTTACTGTTTTATTTTGGTACTGTAATATTCATGCCTGCAGCTCAAATCAACAACAGACATTTAGTTTGTCAATGACACGCAGAAATCGTCAGCATTATTATGTGCCATGTGACTACGATGTTATGTCATCATATATTTTGGATCTGAATAAATATATGTGTGTGATGGTATTACAGTTGAATGAAGAAAGAGAAGATGGGAGCCTTCTTGAAAAAATTAATGTCTACTCCCGAGCAAACAAACAGGTAAAGTCTGTCACTCGCGAGGAATAAAAAACTTGCATAGTCAATACATCGCTCTTATTGACTCTCAACGATGTTTCTCGTCTACTCAGGTTGCCATAATCTGTAACCATCAGCGTGCCGTCCCTAAATCACATGATTCCCAGATGACTAAGTTGAATGAAAAGATTGATGAATTAAAGGTTGGTTTATGGTTGCAAATGATTAGATCAAATTTATGCTAGTTTAATGTGGGTGCAAGTGATTGCCTCAAATTTATGCTTGTCCTCCAAACTTTTGACTGTCATTTGGTTCTTTTCTCCAGGCCCAGAGGGATGAATGGAAAGCAGACTTAGAGAGAGCGAAGAAGGGAAAGCCTCTAGCCGGTGATGAAGATGGGAAGCGAAAGAGAAAATTGACCCCTGAAGTGTACGTCTCAACCACAGATATGTCATGTTTTCTACTTGCCTGAACATAGAGTGGAGACAATCTCATAAACCCACTTGCAGGTTGGAGACTAAGATCTCTAAAATTGAAACCAAGATCAAGGAAATGGATATCGCTAAGACGAACAGAGAGGAGTTGAAGACAGTAGCACTAGGAACATCAAAGATCAACTACCTTGATCCTAGAATCACCGTGGCGTGGTGCAAAACCCATGAAGTTCCTATTGAGAAGGTATTACAGTCCCTTGGATCTCCTCTCGCTTGTATTATAGTAGTTCTCATCATCGCTGCTCCTTGACCAACCATATACAGTATGTCCACAATGGCATACAAGAGACTAAAATTTTAGATTATCAATTAATCTAGACATAAAGCCATATAAACCTTCTTTCCTATAAACTAAGAGTCGTTTTATTTATTTCATACTCAAAGTTGCATTCCAGTTCAGGCAAAACTTAGTTATATTTTATACTTGTGCCTTGCTTTATTATTTCAAGCGACCAATTTGACTAATCGTTATCATTTGGTAGTCCTTAACATTAGCTGTTTTTTTTTGTGTGTGCAGATTTTCAGCAAGACGATTCTTGCGAAATTTGGATGGGCGATGGATGCCGACCCGGATTTCAGATTCTAAGGGATGCCTGGCCAGTCAGTAAATTCGAACAATCTTCCAGCCCCCTTATCCCCGACCGCAGTCGCAGCTAGGAAAGAAAGAGCTCCCCAAAAGAATGAAGCTCCAGTCATTCTCTGTGTAGGCTCTGCTTTTGCCTTGTCCTGTGTTTGTCATCTTTCGATTGCCTTATATGCACTTGGCCCGATGGATTTCAGTCGAATCTCAAATATAGATGACGGTGTGTGCATATGTACTTGAGAACTGCTGACTGATTTTGATGGAAGAAATGCGACAATGTGCAAATTTTGATAGAGTAGTTTACTGGTTGTGCCATGGTCTTCATGTATTTTATTTACAAATTCTAACAAGAATGCACTGGCGGCGACTGAATTTGGTAGTCTGTATTTCGGAAACTTCAAATTACATACAGTTGTGGGAAGCGTTTTTACCTGATCCAAACTATGTGCTCCCATCCCCAACTATGAATGGTGGCTATGTCGGCCTCCGTCGCCGCTCAACGCCGGTGGTCGTCCACCGGAACCTCGTCTACCTACTCGCCAAATACTGAATCTCGCCCGCACCAGCTCTGCTCGCCTCGCTCTCCTCCATTCTCCGGCGCGGCGGCGGGGGTGGGGGAGGCCGCCACCTCTTTGCGACGAGGTACGGCCGCCACCCTGCACGGCGGCGAGCGTGCCCGCATAGCGAGGCCGCGCTGGTGTGGTCGCCAAGATGGCCGTGGCTCGCCTCGGACGGCGCCTTCCAGGCCGCGTACGTGTAGACGGCTGACGCGCGCTCCAAATGGCAGGGCTCAAGGCGGTGGCTACCCGAGTTGGAAGGGCGGGCGGGTGGAGGCGCAGACGGTGCGCGGGGTGACCAGCACGGCCACGTACCCACTGCGGCAGCGGAGGCAGCTGGGCGGCGCGCTGGAGGAAGTGCGGCCTCGGACGGCCGACGGAGATTGGCATCTCAAAAACGACCCTCAAACCACTTTCATATGTTCGGACCGTGAAAGACATCTATATCGATCCGTCAAACAGTCTGAGACGTATTCTTTCGGACAAACCTGAGACAAATACGGGGCTTTGCGGAAATCCGGACAGTAGACACGTAGGCCAAGTCAAGGGATGGATCAAGGGTCATCGAGTGCTCAACCGCAACAAGGCGCACGGCCATTTGACATTGTTGGCGGACTACTTTGCCTTCGATGCACTCCTTGCGGACCATTTTGGCGAACGTTTGCGGATGCGCAAGACTATCTTCGTTTCTTTGTAACATTTCACTCCCCTCGACCTCGCCACCTCGGACTCGCAGACAGCAAATTCAATCCACATAGCCTCGTTGAAAAACACATTTCCATTCCCCAGAGCTTCCTTTCCTGAGCTGTGGAACCTCTGTTCCAAGATTCAACTTCAATGTTAGAGTTTTTTTCGATTTCTAGTCGATCGGAGGAGGAATCGTTTGTGGTCCGTCGTGCATCGACATCGATCAGTAACCGATCCCACCACAAGACCTAGCTCCACATGCCCCCACAGGAGCTAGGCATGAGCACCCGGAGGGCTATGCACTTCATCATTGATGCCTCATCTGCGACGTCTTCATGAAGCCAGGCTAGCTCCTGCGGTCCACTTGCGGGTCTCCTAGGCGTCCTGAGTGCAGAGTGTGTTGATCTAGTTTGCTTTGGTGTTTTTATCGTGCTCTGAGGTATTCGGTTCGGCTTGTGGGGTGCTGCTTTGGGGGCCAAATGGGGTGGAAAAGGGATGGCTTTCCCTCTCTCTCAATAGTCTAGCGCTAGCAGAGATACGTTGTAGTAGCATTCTGTCCTTTTTACTTTCTCTGTAAGACATGGTGATTTCTCTTAATGAAAATCGAAGAGAAAGCTTTTTTATATATATAAAAAAGAAAAATTGGTATTCAGTTCGGTTGGGACGTGGCCTGTGTGCTCTATGTCTGTCCTCTTCGTCATTGTTTGCCTTAAGTTTGGGTAAAGAAAAGAAAAATAAGAGATTCACCTACTAGTGCATTCCAATGAGACGGACATGATTTTGACAGGTGAATATTCAAGCACGAGCTGGAAGCCGTCCCTCCACTGCGGCGCTACCAACTCAAAGTAAACGCTATCGTCACGCCACACGTGGCACGTCGCCGCCGTGGAGCGTGTCGATAGAGAGGCCCTCACCTCAGCTCAGCCCACCCAAGCCCAGCCGCCGCCCCTCAGTCGAGGCAAGCCGAGAGGGAGAAAAAAAAAATGCTGCAGGTGGAGGAGGCGCTGGCGGCGGTGCTGTCCGCCGCGGCGGCCTGCCGCGCCGCCCCGTCGGCCGTGCCGCTGCTCGACGCGCTCGGCCTCGTCCTCGCGGAGGACGTCCGCGCGCCCGACCCGCTGCCCCCCTTCCGCGCATCCGTCAAGGTCAGTCCCAGCCGAGTCAACCAACCCCCCTCCCGCTGCTCCGTCTGAGGTGAATAACGGCCGTCTCATGCAGGACGGGTACGCCGTGGTGGCCGCCGACGGGCCCGGGGAGTACCCGGTCATCGCGGAGGCCAGGGCCGGCGACGACGCGCTCGGCGTGGTCGTCGCACCCGGCACCGTCGCGTACGTCACGACCGGAGGTGCGGCGGCGGCGGCTTACTACTACTACGCCCTATCTCTCTCTCTCCGGTGCTGCGTGCGTTTTGGTCGAGCTGACTATGCGGCTGTGGTTGCTGTGTTGGGCAGGGCCGATTCCCGACGGCGCGGATGCCGTCGTGCAGGTGGAGGACACGGAGCAGGTCGCCGCCGCGCCGGGTGGGTCGAAGAGGGTTAGGATCTCGGCGCGGGTACCCGAGGGGCACGATATACGCAGCGTGGTATGCCAATTTTTCCATACTTTTGTCAGTGCTTGCTAGTTTTATATGATCTCTTTCGATTTATGGGGATTAACCACGGGTTGTGAGACTGTGAATTTGATGGATTGCTATAACCCATGCTCTGCAGCCGAGTCAGCTGCGCCTAAATTCAGTTTACATGTTTCACACTATTACTGTTTCATCTCTATTGTAAATTTGTAATGAGCTCTCCTGTGTTTTGGAGGGCAACCATGGGTTCTGATTTGTGATGCTATGCATTTGATAGATAGCTATGGTCCACACGCTCTGCTGCCATGTTAACTGCATCCAAATTCAGCTTGCGTAGTTGTTCCATCTCTTGTCTTGGAAACTGGAAGCAAGATTCTTGTTTATAATCTTGTCATGGCCTCATGAGATTAGTTGTGTACAAATGTATATCAATTGCCACCACTGTTCGTACAGAACACTCAATGCAATAAAAGATCAATGAAATGGTGTATGCACAATAAGGCATTTGTCTAGCACTACAACTTTGTGCTCTCTCTATAAAGATGGACCACAATCATCTGTGCTGAGTTTTCTTGGTAACCGGTGTGTTAGTTATCTGAATGTATAATTTCCAGGGATGTGACATAGAGAAAGATTATATAGTGCTGAAATCTGGTGAGAACATAGGTCCTGCAGAAATTGGGCTACTTGCAACAGTGGGAGTAACTACTGTCAAGGTGAACATCTTATGATTAATTTTACCAAGTATAGGAGAGTAAAACTTACAGTGATCTAATGCAGCATTCTGTGTTTGCATGTGCAGGCATACCGTCGACCAACCATTGCTGTATTTTCTACAGGGGATGAGTTGGTTCAGCCAGCCACTGCAACTCTCAATCGTGGTCAGGTTATTTCTATTATTCCACAACATTTGCGTCCTTCACATTTCTTTGCATTCCGTATTTACCAAAATGCATGACCTCTCTGCTTGAAACTAAAATTTCAGATTCGTGATTCTAACCGGGATATGCTACTTGCTGCTGCTATTCAGCAGAAGTGTAAAGTGGTTGACTTGGGTATCGCAAAAGATACTGAAGAAAGTCTTATGGAGCATATGGATGCAGCTTTACGTTCTGATGCTGATATAATCCTTACTTCTGGTGGTGTTTCCATGGGTGATAGAGATCTAGTCAAACCTTGCTTGGCAAAGATGGGTAAAATTCACTTCGAAAAGGTAACCTAGAAATCCTTGTGGGGTATTGTGTGCCAAGATGTTGATAAGCAGCATCAGCCTTATTATTGTATTCTTTTCCTGTATGCTGTTGGATAACCATTGAAAGCAGTTATGTTTGCAAAAGATACCTTTTAAACTCGACACCGCTATATCTGTCCATTTTTCTCCAATGATTTAATTCGTTTGCTGTATGTGTATACAGATCCGAATGAAACCAGGGAAGCCATTGACATTTGCTGAGATCACAGCAAATGACACAACAAAGCCATCCAAAACAGCTCTTGCTTTTGGCTTGCCTGGGAACCCAGTGAGCTGTATGGTTTGCTTCAATCTCTTTGTTGTTCCCGCAATACGTCTTGTCTCTGGCTGGTCAAATCCTCATCTGGAGAGGTAGCTATCCTTGTGCTTATTATTAGTTTTCCTTTCATTATTTGTTCTTCATTTCCCACTGACGAGACTTTTTCAGAGTGCATGTGCGTATATCACATCCTCTAAGAGCAGACCCACATCGTATGGAGTTTCATCGTGCAGTGATCAGATGGGTGCTTGACGATGGATCTGGTAGACCAGGGTAAGAGTTATATTTTACCATGGCTGCCTGATGTTTCATTACACCATATTTGACACCACATAAGTAAATGTCTGTTAATTTATTTGGCAGTTACGTTGCTGAGAGCACTGGCCAACAAGCTAGTAGCCGCCTTCTAAGTATGAAATCTGCAAATGCCTTGCTGGAAGTGCAATCATCTGGGCAGATATTGGCAGCTGGAGCATCTGTCCAAGCTATACTTATTTCTGATATAACTAGCCCTCCTCTGGATAAGCTGCCTGCTGCTTCCAGCCCCTTATCATCTCATCTTGTTTCTTCTGCAAAAGGTGCTTTGGTGGATGCACCACAGGTTGCAGCTTCTCAGATTGCCGAAGTTAAAGTAGCAATTCTGACTATTAGTGACACTGTTTCTTCTGGAGCAGGCCCTGATAGGAGGTATTTCCTTAAGTGCAATACCTTTTTCTTCAGTTTAAGTTCTGTTGTTTATGATTTGGTTACCACTCTCAAAGGTCATTAGAAAGAATAAATCTGTATGGTATGCAGAGTACATGCATCCTGATACACCTCTTCGCCTCAAGCTGCAAATGGGTCACTCTTGATGCAAAATGAAATGAGTCGAATTACTGTCTATTCCTTGCATGTTCACATAAGATGGTGATGTGTTTCAGTAAGGACTCCACATTTCACAAATTTATCATCGTACCTAGGCCTCAAAATTTGTACTCTTCGCAAGTACGTGCATCCTGATACACCTCTTTGCTTCGAGTTGCAAATGGGTCACTCTTGATGCAAAATAGAAGAGTCAAATTACTGTCTATTCTTTGCATATTCACATAAGATGGTGATGCGTCTCAGTAGGGACTCCACATTTCACAAGTTTATTATCATACCTAGGCCTCAAAATATGTGCTCTTTGCAAAGTACATGCATCCTGATACACCTCTTTGCCTTGCGATGCAAATGGGTCACTCTTGATGCAAAATAGAAGAGTCAATTTACTGATGATTCTTCTCATAAGATGGTGATGTGTCTCAGTAAGGACTCCACATTTTACAAATTTATTACCCTACCTAGTCCTCAAAATTTGTACTCTTTGCAAAGTACGTGCATCTTGATACACCTCTTTGCATCGAGTTGCAAGTGGGTCACTCTTGATGCAAAATAGAAGAGATGATTAACTGATGATTCTTCGCATAAGATGGTGATGAATTTCAGTAAGGACTCCACATTTCACAAAGTTATTATCCTTTCTTGGCCTCAAAACTGCGGATTAATCATAACTTCTGTTTATTCCTCGTGATGTGAATCATGCTTCCATGAAAAGTAACTTATGTCATTGTTATTTCGTCTCTCTTATCATCCCATCTGTAGTGGCCCAAGAGCTGTATCTGTAGTGAACTCTTCATCGGAGAAATTAGGGGGAGCAGTTGTTGTTGATACTGCTGTGGTTCCAGATGAAGTGGACAAAATTAAGGAGATTCTGGTGAAGTGGAGCGATATTGACCGCGTTAGCCTCATCTTGACCTTAGGTGAAATTTTTATTTTGAAGAAGCTGCTTAGGTGACATGATCTCAAGTTTCAAGTTGTTTCCTACTCACATGAGGTTCTACCTCCTGGTAATAACGTACATGCAGGTGGCACTGGCTTCACACCTAGAGATGTTACTCCAGAAGCAACTAAATCTGTAATAGAGAAAGAAGCACCTGGCCTTGCGTTTGTTATGATTCAGGAGAGTTTGAAGGTGATGACAACGTTTGTTACAGCCTCTTTGGTTTAACATATCAATTCACTTACTGACTCCATACTCACATCTAGTTGCTAACCGTATGTAGATCACACAAAAAACAACTTTCCCCAAATATGTTTAGTGTCTTAAACTTGACAGGATTCAGATCCTTCTGTTCTGTACTGACGGTGTTTGCACTTATCTGTTCGGTACAGGTGACACCATTTGCGATGCTATCCCGAGCGGCGTGTGGGATAAGAGGATCGACACTTGTATGGACTGAAACCAAAGAATGCTTTGTAATTTCAAACTGTAGGTTCTGAAACGCTCACAAGAGTTCCTTTTTCCAGATCATCAACATGCCCGGCAACCCGAATGCTGTCGCGGAGTGCATGGAGGCTCTTCTCCCAGCGCTGAAGCATGCCATGAAGCAGCTGAAGGGTGACAAGAGGGAGAAGAACCCCCGACACATACCTCACGCTGAAGCCGCACCAGTCGATCAGTGGGAGCGCAGTTTCAGAGCTGCATCATCGGGTGGTGGCTGCTCATGCGACCCCTGATCGGCGCTCATCCACAGGTGGTGGAACACTCATGGGGAACCTGCTTTCGTGATCCTGCTGCATCCAGTTTCAAGATGAATCGCCGATGGTTTCGGTTTTTCTCGTTATGGCTATTTCGTGACTCTTGACATTTGAGGACCCGTGTGTATGTGCTACCAATAAAGCAGTGAGAGTTTCTTTCTGGTCTTCTATCTATCAGTCTATTCTCTCACAATGACAACTATCATTTTGCCTCTATTACACTGTAACGTAGTGATGTTCTTGTGATCCATGGAAATAAAGTGCAGTGCACTTGTTCAGAAAACTATCAGATGCATGGAACCAACCAAAAACGTTTATCTTTCACAAAATGAAAACTAGTTTATTGTCGATAGTTGTACAAAAGGGTAAGAAAAGAAGGCAAACTTTCCAATAAACAAAGCATCTACTCCCTCTGTTCTGAATTACTTGTTTTAGATTTGTCTAGATACGGATGTATCTAGCACTAAAATGAGTCTAGATACATCCGTATCTAGACAAATCCAAGACAAGTAATTCGGAACAGAGGGAGTATAAATTTAGATTTGTCTAGATACGGATGTATCTAGCATTAAAATGAGTCTAGATACATCCGTATCTAGACAAATTCAAGACAAGTAATTCGGAACAGAGGGAGTATAAATTTGGGAAGCATTTGCAGAACAATACAGTTTTCTTCTATCTGAGAAGCTTATTTTACATGAGCAAACTACTCAAATTACATGGGAGCTTAAGGAGGGTATATCTAGGTCCATCCATCGATCGGGTTCGGGGCGAAGGGAAGGATTTCTTTTTCGTGCCGTATGTCGCTTAGACTTTACTTTTTTCCCTTTCCGCCTGTTATTTTTGCACACTGAAAAAACAAAACAAAAACATTGTGATAAGTAAGCCGAGTACCGAATGACCAAATGGCATTGGAGGTGCATGGTAAGCCGAATGTGACAAGATCGGCACTCGGTTTACAGTTACCACATGGCAGCCACTGCCCGCTGGTAGTCCCTATCTCCCTGATGGTTGCATAAGCTAAGGACGAGGCACTCGGCGTCTAGCCCGCTCGGTGACGCAGCAGCCGAGCAATCACTCGGCTTAGAGCATCTCTAGCACACCCTTAAAATGGGCAGCCCGTAAAAATCTGGCAACTATACGGGTATGGCCCTTTTTTTAGGTCAGACCAGAGTCCGTATAGTCGCCCGGCCCGTAAATGTTTTTACGATGGCCCGCAAACACCGCCCCCTCCCTCCTCCCCGCATGCGCGCAGTATATCTAAGGGTTTGTGGCCGGAATACGGGTCGGAACCATATCTGTGCGCCGCCACAATTCCAAAATCCTCCTCTCGATGTAGCGCGGAATGTGGTCGGCGGACCGTGGCGCCGGCGGGGCGATGACCCCGAGCGGAGGCGGTGCGTTGCAGCCGACGACGCTCGGAAAAGGGCTGCCAGTAGGTACACAAACCAAGGGCCCTCGCCGTCGCTCCTCCGCCACGAGACAGAAGAGTACAACCGCAGGTAGGCGCTCCTCCGCCGCGGGAGGCGAAGCCGGAGCGGTGGGGCGGTGGCGTCATCGGGCTGGAGGATTTCCTCCCCCGGCGGAGGCGGATGCCATGGAGGCCGCCATCCTCGCACGAAGTGCGCGGGAGGAGGAGGAGGTTAACGACGTCCTTGCTTGAGTAGAGCCTCGCCAGGGCGTGCGAGTTCGAGGAGAAGGAGGAGTGGTGCCGCGAAGCCGAAGCGCAGGATGCCAAGTATGTCGACCTCACTCCGACACTGACACGAGTGATCGGCGCCGCTGCCGCACCCGCAGGGCTCACCGGTGAGCTCCATTTTGGCCAGTTTAGGTTATGGTAGGCCGCCGCACTTTCCGCCGCCGATGAACTATATGTATGTATGTATGAATGATCATCTCTAGTATTTCTCATTCATATCTCTCGCGAAACATTTTTTCAAAATTTTGCAATTTCATATACGGTTTCTGGTTGGCCGCAGACAAATTCGCCCCTTATATCACCTCCGACGCGAACAAACCTTTTATAAGGGCTAGCCTTATAAAGGGTCAGCTAGAGAGGAACTTATACAATCTTGTCAGCAAAGCGGCAAACCCAGAATTTCCAGAGTACCTTCGGCTCACCTCGATCGTGCCATGTGGCCGCAGCTGGAACCCATTGTCAGGTGGTGATGCCTAGTATTTTGGGTTCTTTACTTACCTATTACTCCCTGTTTTTAAATATAAGCCTTTTTAGAGATTTTATTATGAACTATATACAGAGCAAAATGAGTGAATCTATACTCACATACTTCCTCCGTCTCATAATATAAGAACGCGTATCTATATACATCCATATGTAATTCGTATTGAAATCTTAAAAGGGCTTATATTTAGAGACGGTGAGAGCAGATGACACTAGACTTAGCTTACGGCCGATGCCACGTGCCAAGGCCGTTAACCTTCAACCACCTTTAGTTTGCTGAACGCCCGTGCTTTACACCTAGCTTAATTACGGTAAGCCGAGAACCCGATAGAAAACACTCGGTTATCGGCCGGGTGTATTGTGTGGGTGTAAGCGCACGCAGTTATCGGCCGGGTGTAGACTGAGTGTAACACTCGACTTGTATGAAGTCGAACATAGTTTGGGCCTTAGCGTAGGGATGAAAACGGCGCGGAAACTGACAGAATTGGGTGTTATCATATTTGTTTTCGTATTTTTTTTGCAGAAGCGCAAACAAATACAGAAACCCTGAAAATGAATACGGAAACAAATACTATCGGAAACAAACACGGAGCGAATACAGAGCAGACACGGAAGCAAAACTATTTGTTGACCGGAACTTAAAACCCCTTTGAATCATAGATAAATACAGACAAAAACAAACAAATTGATGGAATTGTTAACATGCCTACGAAATAATATGGTTGTGTTGGTATAATAGGGTAGCATTGTAGTAGTACGTGACAATTCCATATAGGGTCTAGTTGAGTGAGTGTGGTAGTAAAACTTGGTACTCAAATAATACATTCTGCTCATTTTACTCACCGTGTTATTGTGTATTGTTTGGTAGTTGGGCTACAAAGCAACCATGGGCCTGTAGTAGAAACGGAAATTCTATATTAACGAAAACGGAAACTTCCGTTTCCACGTGTGTTCCATCGAAAAAGCCATTCCGTTTTTGTTTCCGTTTCCGCATAAAAAAATTCATTTCCATTTCTTTTTTGCAAATTTACGTTTCCGTTTTCATATTTCCTCTCCGTTTCCATTTTCCCTCCGGAAAAGTGAAAACTTTCCACTCCATTTTCATCCCTACCTTAGCCGACTATGCTGGGTACTCGCCTACTCGGCTTCGAATGCGATTCCTGTAGTGTGGTCGACGTCCCGGGCGATGTTGCGGCTTCTTAGGTGCTCGGATCAAGCTCTAGGCGCTAGCTAGACGAGGAACATTGGCATGTCCTGCATGCTGACTCACCGGTGCTGACTTAATGTAATGACCTAGAGTAACCAATTAGCTTACCGGTGTGTAGGTGTGCTAGAATATACTATGACCCTTTCAAGTTTTCAGGTGAGGAAGCTCTCGTCGTGGAAAAGCTTATATATATAGTTAATCTAAAGTAGTCCTCTATCTATATCCATCTTTCGTTTGCTGGTAATTAGAATCTTATTCATTCAGCATAAAAGACATTACAATCCATCTTAATTAAGTTGCTAACCAGAATCACCATTACATATGTCCAGCACAAAGACTAGGCAGAAATTTGCGCACGTACACATATGCTATCTCGTGACATTTCTTGGAAGGCGTCCACCATGGTGCGAGTTATTTGTTGGCATTATTTATTTATTGATTTATACTCTCTCCGTTCCATAATGTAAGACGTTTTTTGATACTAGTGTAGTGTCAGAAAAGTCTTACATTATGAGACGGATGGAGTATTTATTATTATTATTTCACTCTCCCACGGGTGGTATTCGCCAAATAGTCAATAACTTATGGAGCGGTGGTGATGGCTAAGCACTAATGGTTCGACCACCATCGATGCAAATGATCTGGCCGGTGATGAAAGACGCTGCCGGCATACACAAAAATGACACTGCCGAGGCTATCTCCACCGGCTTGCCGCTCCGTCCCAATGGGGTCTTCGAGTGCTCTTCCTTCACGTACTCTGTATCTATCTGTCCAATCCACACAAGAACCACTTGTTATCCACATTGTAGAAAAGATAAGAAAACTGGCTATCAGTTTGCAAAATAATCTTAGATGGAAAGACGAATAAATACATCCAGTTACGCTCTCCCGAATTTTTGGCCGTAATAATATATTGGAGGCCGTAATAATATATTGGATCAACTAGAACAATGCCCGTGCATTGCAACGGGATATAAATATTCTAGTACGTTAGCTTGTTATTTACCTGTCAATAATAATGCGATTGTGCAAATAAATGTTCATCAAATTATGCCTTTGAATTACCTTATATTTGATAAGAAATTTGGTAAGTAAATTAAAGTGAAATTGGTTCAGAAGGTGAGTAAATTAAGGTGATTGATTGTCATATACATAAAAGGTTGGATGAAGGGATGGTGGGAAGAAAGGTGAAATGGGAACCTTACGTTCTTTTTAAGTAGTAGATACACATAAGAAATTTGGTAAGTAAATTAAAGTGGAATTGGTTCAGAAGGTAAGTAAATTAAGGTAATTGATTGTCATATACATGGAAGGTTGGACGAAGGGGTGGTGAGAAGAAAGGTGAAATGGGAACCTTACCTTTTTTTAAGTAGTAGAGATTTAAACCGACGGTCTCTGAATCTTGTAGTACCATAGTAAAAAAAAATCACTAGTGCTCTCTTCAATTAATGAAGGGCAACTTCCTCCGTCCCATAATATAAGACGTTATTACATTCAATTTACTCACATATTAAATGTAATAACGTCTTGAATTATGAGACGGAGGGAGTAGCTATTTTGGTGCAACTAACACATCATTTGGAATGTTGAAATCTTTTTCTACTCAGGTAAAGTGAACTTGGATCTTTCTAATCTGGATGCCACCCAAATGCGTCGTCCATTCTTCATGTGGATGGTCGGCGGCGCAATGAGGGCTCCGGTGAGGAGATGGAGGATATCCGCCAGAGTACCGGTGGCGGCATACGTCTTCATGGCGAGGCTCCGCGCGGTTCCAGCCAGCTGCGAGATCAGGACGACGTGGTTTTCGTGAAAATCGCGCCTGACTACGGTCTTGGCGGACGATGGCGGCGTCTCTGACGTCGTTTCCTTCTCGAGGCATCGTCGTTGCAGGTCACGTCAACTCGATCGGGATGTTCACGGGGAAACCCTAGATCTGGGTCTACCGGATCGGACGATGACGGCACCTTCGATGTCATTCTCCCTCCTGGAGGCATCGTTTTGGAGCAAGTGCTGGCTGGAGGGGACAAGAGGAGGAGCGGTGTTACATCTACCACAAGTTTCGGCTACAAACGCGTGTTGATGGATACGTGCAGGATGGTGGTGTTGTCTGGCGCCATGGTAGCGTCGACAGCAGGCCTGGTAAGGTCGATGCGCCAGTACTTGCTCTGGAGATGGATCGATGGAAGACGGCGGCGGCGACCTCTGAGAGTGCGTCAAACCGGTGTGTGCCCCAGACCCAGCAATGCGACTTGGTTGGGGCCTTTGGCTTTAGATGTTAGGCTTTGCTATGATGTCTGTTTGGTATTTGGCTCAGACAATCAGCACCTCTTCATCAAATAGATAAGACTAGCGACAGATGTTGCCAAAACGATGGTTTCAGACTACCTGATGTATAACTTTATAAGATTTTTATAAATAATTAATAAAATGGCCGCATGCATCGCTTAGATGCAGATGCCGGAGGCCATCCTCTTTTTAAGAAAATAATGAAAAGTGAACTTACTATCACAGAGCTACCAAATCAAATTAAATTCGTGTGTTGTTCTTTAATCAAGAAAAATATATGCTAGGTCATTGCTTACATCTTTAAGCATGTCGGTTGTGACAAATCCTGGGGCGATGCCATTCACACGAATCTTGTCAGAGGCCCACTCGGTGGCCAAACTCCTTGTAAGTTGGTTCATTGCGCCTACATGATAAAAGGACGAGAAGCACAACGATGAGAGAAAAAAAAAAGACAAGGGCATCGATCCATTTTTTTCCTTCAGAATTCATAGAAACAACGGACCATTTTTTTTGGACAATTTTTTTTCGAAACAGGCTTTCGTCCCGCTTTATATATAAAGCAACAATCAATCAGAGTACACGACCTAAAGATAGAAGAAGATGGGTGGCCCCCAAACATTGCCGATTCCAAGATGATCGGATCACGCAGAACGCACACGACTATGCTACCGAAATAAAGTACATGATAAACTAAAGCAACACCACACTAAGCCCTATAACACCTAAGCTACACGACAACACCCCCAGAAGGGATAATGACGCTAGGCGTCGTCGTTGTCGAGTCTACAACAGACACAGATTTTCACCAAGAACCCGGACACGGAGAGGAGCGCCATGACGACGTCTTCAAGAAGATAACGACGCCCGCGAGCGTCGCCATCGTCAGCGACAGAGCATGGAGCTTTCGCTCGACAACTCCCCTGCGTCACCACGAGGTCTCCATGGCAAGCGCGAGGAGCATAGATCTTCTGGATCCAAATCGGGGCACGGCCACCGTCAGAGACAAAGAGCACGCCTGAGCCACCCCCTGCACCACCTCTCGCCGCCCACACGACCAAGAGATAATGCCATCCCTGCCACCATGGTGTCCACCGGAGAGCCAACCATGCGGACCTCCATCCAGGGCCACCACCCTCGCATCCATGTCCAGGACTCCACCAACCGTCCACATCACAGTGCATTTGCCACGGAAGGAGGAGAAAAGGCGACACCTTTTGCTCCTAACCCGGCAACAGCCACAAAGTATGAGTGGACGCCTCCACAGTAGGAGGCATCCACGCCTGGATCTCCAGTCGTACCCGATGGACGGGGGAGACCCTACTCCATGATGACCGACGGCCGTCGCCGAGCCCGCTCTCATGGCGCCTTGACTGTGGCCGTTGACACCGATCTGCCCAACAGTGTAGCGGAGCCCCGACCACCACCAACGTCCATCGTACCCGCGAGGAGAGGGACCTCACCACCCACGGGTACCTCCCAGATCGATCCCAAGTGTACCTTCCCGGAGCACGAACTCCGACTCGCCCCGGGCACCGTCCAGATCCGCCCGAGCACGAGTCCCATCTCGCAGCCCTGCTTCGGCCTAGAACCAGGGGAGGAGGCCTACTGCACCGCCAGCCAGCGCCACTGGTAGAGACACGACATAGAACACAAGCGCCGCCTACCCATCGATCTGCACCATCCGCTCCCCGGACGCGGTCACCACAGCCATAGAGTCGCCAGACCACCCCAGCAAGGAGCACGCCGCCACGCCGGTCCCCTCCAGCAGCCAAAGCCACCAGACAGCCGGCCCATGTTGCCTCAACCCGCGCCGCCTGCTGGTAGCCGAGCAAAGCATCCGCCCGATCCAGATCTAGGCTGGGACGCTCACAGCCGCCACCCGCGCAGGCACGCCCACCCCGCCCCCAACGAGCAGCCGCCCGCGCCGCCACACCAGGACACCACCGCCGTGTCGCCCCGGCTGCATCCGCGCCGTGTCGCTGTCCCGCGCCAGTACACCGTGAGGAAGGGGAAGAGGCCCCGCCACCACTGACGCCGGTCGGGCTTTGCCCGACGGCGTGTTCCGGCGGCGGCGAGTGAGGGGCAGGGGCGGGGGAGGCTGGAGGTGGGCGGCGCAAGGGTTCGCCTCCCCGCTCGCGGGAGCGGGCGAGACGAGACGAGGTTCTGCTCTACATTTTTTTCATGACAATACATTCAATCGAACTGTAACTAAAAGAGACACAGTAGGGCATTCAATACCGTCTTATATAGTGTTATTGCTAAAAAAAATCACACTATAACTAGCAACATCTACAAATATCCATTATACTGTATTAATAATATTGTCTATTGTATATCTTGGCAAGTACATGTGTACCTTTTGTGGTAGCATAAATTGCAGAGCCTGCATAGCCAATTGAGCCTCCAATGGAGGACATGTTGATGATGCTGCCTCCTCCGGCAATAGTAGCGTGTATGAGAAGAGGGTGTGCGAGCTGGCTGAGATGGAAGCTCGACTCCAAGTTGGTGGTCAGCAGATTTGAGTATTCCAACACTGTACATTCAGTAGTGGGCTTGAAGAGCAATTGCCCTGCATTGTTCACCTACATATATAGTGACAACAATTAATTCAACAAAAACGATCCTTTACAGATACCCACCCTACTTAGAGCGAGCTGGGCCTCTCTTAGTTATAGGCAGGACGAGCATGTCACATGGTTAATTTTTATGGATATAATTTACTAGAGGCTAATGCATGCTTCTCGTCGTTCTTCACTCATCGGATCAACTCCCTTTTCTCGAGGGAAAGTTATTGTGGTCGGTTTTTATGTCATGGTTTTGTTTACACTGCCTTAGGTTTTAATTATATTTTTATTTCATTCGTCTATCATGTTAGGTTGCTGTTTGAGATGGTATTTGTTCTGAAAGAAGAGTGGAGTTGTAAGGTGGGTGGTGGAGTCCTTACATATTACGGCCTTGGCGTCACACAGTAGTGGTTGTGAGTTCCTGGAGGTCTTATTCGACGCTGTGACCGTACAATTATTGTTATAACGCTCATATGGGCTGGCCCATGAAGCTCTCGCTAAGTTAGCTCGCTCCCTTAGATTTTTTCTGCCGATCCACTGGTACATAAAAAATTGGATACCATATTCTTTTATTTGAAGAAGTTCATTAAAGCAAAATAAGTTCACATTTTTTGTAAAAAGCATTAGATTTTTTAAAATGTTGTGAATTAAAAAGACACCCATTTTAAAAATATTCATGAATTTCAAACAATTTTCATGAATTTGAAAAGGGTTCATAGATATAAAAATGCTGGTGAAGCTTAAAACTATTCTTGAATTAAAAATATTTTTGAATCACGAATTCTAGAAAAATTTCAGTCTTTTTAAATGCTCACAACTTTTAATAAATATTCATGAAATAGCATGTGAAAGAATAAAAAAAAGAGAAGGAAACATGAAAACACAAAGAGGAAAAGGATAAAGCAGGGAAAACCAAAATAAAAACAACATTTGTGTTGAAAACACACAAAAAAACATGTAATACATTCTCAAAACCCGAAAACCCGGCTGGCCTAACGGCACACACCCTTTCAGGTGGGGCCTATAGCGTCCCCTACTACCCTGATGCACCAGGAGGCTCCAAATTTATGGAGCTTAGTATCTTATTATTATTACTAAAGGCTAATGCACGCTGCGCAGCACCGTTATTCACTCATGGGATTAAGTCATTTTTTCTCTAGAAGATTATTATGGCCGGTTGTTTCGTTTTAGTTTATCAATGTTGGCTGGGTTTTAATTATGTTCTGGTGGTGTATTTCATTTGTATATTGTGCTGGGGTGCTGCTAGAGACGGTATTTATTCTGAGAGGAGAGTGGAGTTGTTTGTTGTGGAGTTGTGGTATCTTTAAACATTTTGACCTCGATGTCGGCTGGTGGTCGGCGTGTGGTTCCCTTGGAGCTCATATTCTACGTTGAAACCATGGAATTGAATTGTTGTTGTAACATCCACATGAGCCAACCCACAAACCTCTCGCTCACTCAGTTCGCCTCCCTGCTCCACTGGCTTGCTCCCCTGCAATTTTATAAAAAGCCAGTTGTCTTTCTTTATTTGGAAAAGTTTGTTAAATCAAAAGATGTTCATGGATTTTTCAAAAATATATATATTTTTAAATTTTGTAGACTAAAAATACTTGAATTTTTGGAAAATAATTTAAAATTTTAAAAATATTCATGGATTTCGAATATTATTCACAAAATTTTAAAATATTTTTTTAGAAAAGTGTTCATCAAATTAAAAACTTATTTAGGGATTAAACAATGTTCAATTTTTTTAATATATATTCATGAATTAAAATATGGCAAAAGAAATTTTAAAAATAGAATAGAAAAGAAAAAAACAGGAACCTCAACCATCAACACACCCTTACAGGCAAGGCCTATAGCGGCCCCACAGCCGCCACTGCACCAGGAGGACCAAAATTGAAGGAGCTTACTATCCGAAAAGGATTGGCAGCATTTGGGTGCCCCATACTCCCGTATGAACATTAAGTTCAAAAAAAGTACCAATACATTTGAATTTTTTGGGGGTTTTGGGATATGAAAACCTAAGAGCCAATCTACTTCCATGTGAAATTTTGTGAAAAAATACCAAAAAGACAAAAAAAACATATCTATAGAAAAAAAAGACTAGTTGAATGGATTTTAGTTTGGACTGTATTTTCTTCGCTACATATACATTTCCTGGTATTTTTCTACAAAAGTTCATACGGGAGTAGATTAGGCACCCAAGTTTGAGATCCAAAGATTTCAGATTTTTTTTTGAATTTTCCTGGTATTTTTCAAATTTAATTTTCGTATAGGGGGTGGAGCGCCCAGGCACTCCTGTGTATTTCCCCTTACTATCTTAATAGATTAAGTTACAGTTTTTCTAAAGCACATGTAAATGTGCCCTAAGTATTGCACATCTAACTCCTATGCCATTAATTTTACGTGAAGGTTCGTGCAAACATTTTCATTAGCTTTTTTTTTTCTAGTTTGATTGAGTCACTTAGATGCGCAGAGCACATCTAGATATGCCTTAGACATACCAATTAAATTATTAATAGACTTACTAGTATGTCAAGCTTGCTATTGAAAGTTTCTCGGACTGTTTCCATAAGCTTCTCCCTGCCGGCACGTACGGAAACATCACAGATGGAGACGGTGACCTGCAGGTTCTTCTCCCCCCACCGTCGACGGCACTCCTCTAGCTCCGCCCCATTCCGGGAGCAGGTGTGCACCCTCGCCCCAAACCCGGCAAGCTCCTCCACGATGGCATGCCTAGGACAAATTACGATTAGGAAGTAATTTACGAGTACTGGCTGCACTTGTAGAATTAAGAGAGGCATGCGTGCGTGAATGCATGCATGCATGTGTGGATATACTTACCCTATCCCTTTGCTACCGCCGGTGACGAGCGCGGTGGTGCCGGCCAGGCTCCACCTCTCCTCCCTGCTCCCATAGTCAACCGCCATGCTACCCCTCTCGCTTCTCCTCTGTGGCTGGCTTGGGTGAGAGGATTGTCTGTCGTTGGTTGTTGGGTATTGAATTTATATATAGCCGGATAGGACTTGAAGGCACGCACAAAAGTGCAACAAAATAAGCTGTCAACGTTGGAGGCTTAGCCGCCTCCACTAACCGGAGAAAATGAACATGACTTCATGGGTGAGGCAAACATGACGTTTTTACATGGAGTGCAATTGTATACTTGTCTGTTTTTCTTTTTTTTGGTCGGGGAGTATACTGGTCGGATTTGACTATGATGTTGTCGAGGTCATGCAAAATGGTGGCGATTCTATTGGACCTGCGGCGACCATCTAATATGTGGAATGCACCTTCTTTTGTCAGAATTTACTTAGAGCAACTCTAGCAGACCCTGTAAAACCACGACCCGCATAAGTGTTTTACGGGCTGAGGAAAACGGATTATAAGAGTCGATTTTAGCTGCGGCCGAACAGAACCCGTATAATCAACCCGTAAAAAAGAATATTATCTAAATATACCATCTTCTTCCTCACGCCCTTCCCGTCTCGACCTTCGTCCTCTCGACGTGTGCGCGTCCTGCCTCCGCGACCGTCTCCTCGTGCTCGCCAGCAAGCCCGACCGGGCCGGGGCCAGCAGCAGTGCCGACTGCAGCAGCAGACAGCCGCAACGCGTGGGCGGAGGCCAAGGCCGTCGGGGCAACGCGGGCGGCGGCCGAACTCCTCCATTCGCTAGCTAGACATGCATCCATTGAGCTAGCTAGCTAGCTAGCTGATCCATTCGAATAGATTCGGCTGTCTGGCTAACTAGCTAGCTAGCTCCTCGTAGAGAGAACCTCAGGCGGGCTCGGCGGACGGCCGGCAGGCGCGGCGGACGGCTGGCGGGCTTGGCGGGCACGGCAGTGAGGACGGTGTGCGCCGGCGGCCGGGGACGGGCGGACGGAAGCGAGCCATGAAGTTTTCGCTGGCAGTTGGACTCCCGCCAACGGTCTTTCACGTATACAGGTCGTCCTCGGGTTGTCTGCAAAATTCTTATTTTCACGGGTTCGGCAGGGATGTTTGCGGTGCCCCTTCAATCTTTTTACAGGTTGGGGTGGTATTTTTTTCGCCTAAAACTTTAAACTGACGGTTATTTTGCAGTTTCATGCGTTTTGCAGGGTCTGTTAGAGTTGCTCTTATATTATTCTTAATCATCATTGTCTAAGAGATGCTAATAGAGCCGCGTATGATTTAGCCAAACATGCGGAGGGGAGCCAGAACATTGCCTGAGACAGATGATGTAACTGTTATTTCCAATTAATATACGCCGCCATGATGGCTTTCACCGAAAGAAAAAAAACACGAAGTTTATTGGACAACTCAGAAGCAAAACTCAGTCCCCCAATCTTGAGGCCGGGCAATTTGATGTGACGACGGGGAGTATGTCTGACACCTCCACTAGCAGACGTGACATGGCTGCTTTCGTTCGTACGTCAGATTGGAATCGTGGATTTCGTGCATTTCTGTGTGTGGCACTCCAACTAAACTACGCCAACTTTGCAGGTGATAACATTTTATATGGCGGCCACTACGCCAACTTCGAAGGCTATAACATCATTTGTGTATGACGGCGAATGGCGAAGCAACAGCGAGACTTCAGTTTCAGGGCACATCTAACCCTGCTAGTCGTTACATCAGCTCGTTCCAAAGCAGAGGACCACCTTAACTCCAAGTGCCTTTCTTTTCTTTTTCATGGAGAGCATTATCCTAGTGGCTTGGTCAATTTGAAATACGATAAATGCATGACTGCATTTTAAAGGGCAACCAGCCAAACATATTAATGTCCTTAGCGTAGCATATTAGTGTGGTTTTTCTACCCTTGAACGTTTTTTTAGGATCCAGCTCTCGCTGGCCTTTTCCACATATTAGATGGTAGCAATACTTAGATGCACCGCATAAGCAGTAAGGATAAAAATGAGAGGAAAAAAAAGAGGAACGAAAAAAATGAGGCTGTTAAGGCCATCTCCAACGGCGACTCACAAATGTTCTCCCGCATCCGTCCACGGACGCGCGGGGGGGGGGGGGGGGGGGGGGGGGGGGGGGGGGTCATTTCATAGACACGGATGCAGGAGACCGCCATCCAACGCTATCCACATACACTTCAACAACTTTTTAAACCAAACGGGCGAAATTCGTGCAAACACGGTTTATACAAACTTGATGAAAACATTTACATTTTGAACATATTTTTAACTAGAAACGATACCGGACTAAGATAAAATTAGTCTACGACCGGCGCCGGCGGATATTCGTTCCGACGACATGGAATCAAACTTGGTATATTCAGTGATCTACAAATTGCCATCTTAATACACCCACATATTACCATCTTAATATCGCAAAACTATTGCAGGGAATCAAACTTATCATATTCAGTGATCTACAAGTTTTATTTAGGATTTTATGACTAGCCATGTGAATGATTAATTCCTGTTATAACTCTCTAATAGATATAAGTGAAGCGTGAGAGTTTATAAAAGACTCGGCCAAGCTTTAACAAATATAAGTGAAGCAAAAGAGCATTCTACAAATAACAGTGTCCGAAATGTAGAGAAGCCAACATCCAAACTTGAAAAGATATAAGTGAAGCACACGAATCATTCTATAAAGTCATACTCAAAAAGTATAAATAAAGTGCAAAGAGCATTTTATAAATCAACAAAGGACTATTTCATACCAGGATGGTGCATCACTAAAATAAAAATTAAAAACACAAGGCACTCCAAGAATTTACGCATATCATGTGAACAAAACAAAAATTGATACATACCAATAATTACCGAGGGAGAAAGATGTGATGTCATCCGGGACATCCCCAAACTTAGATGCTTGAGTGTCATTTACTTTGGGTGCCTTGGGAATCCCCAAGCTTAATCTGTCGCCTCTCCTTATTCTTCTCATATCAATCTCCTCGGCCTTCGAACATTTCATCCACAGAAAACTTAATCGAACTTTTATTAGAGAGGTAAGTACATATAACATCAAATCCTATCATGTCTTGATGTAACAATATTGTATAATTATAATTCAACATTACCTATTGTATGCTAACCCAAATATAATACTCCAACATCAATGGGGCTTGGCAAAATTGCAAACACAAGCAGATAAAGAAACTATAACAACAATGTGTAAAAACAGAAAAGTCTGTAAAAATGCAGATTGTACATATACAACGATTATTATGTCGATCAGGTTGATATAGTGATCATGCTAGATCTGTCCTAATGACTCCACATTTCAAAGTTATTATCCTTTCTTGGCATCAAAATTGCGGATTAATCATATCTATACCTACTAATAAAGGAAAATAGGTATTCTTAGTCCGTCATGCCTTTTATAGAAAACCCCCTGATGTTTCTGACATTAAACCCGCAGTGCATATCAAATGTTTTATAAAATACTCATATTTTCTAAACCATAACTCCAAATTTAACATGTTATATATGGAATTTGATTAGAAAAATATATAGAATCTGAATATGATGTTATTTCACCTGTTAACCATTTTAAAAAAATACTATCTAGAGTGCAATCTTAATCAACAGTGCATTATTCGTCTTTCTTTCATATACGTATTAAATCTACATGCAAGCCTTGTTTAAATAGAAGACATGTGAAATCTTGAACTTGCGCTTTTGTAGGCAAAAATTATCTTTGTTTGGGCCGTAGCACAAATACTCAGATTATAGACCATTTTTTTGTAAATTAAGAGTGTCATAATCTTTTTTCCCGTTGCAACGCACGGGCACTTTTGCTAGTCTTCTTTTTATAATTCTCCGTGATGTGAATCATGCTTCCGTGAAAAGTGACTTGTGTCATTGTTAGTTCTTCTCTCTTATCACCCCATCGATAGTGGCCCAAGAGCCCTGTCTGTTGTGAATTCTTCATCAGAGTCATTAGGATCGGAGAAGCAACTGTAGTTGCTACTGCTGTGGTGTTTTTTGAATCACTACCGGACTCGCCCCCTAAGCCAACGGCCCCGGGCCGTCGGCATAGGCCATTTGCCATCGGCTTAGGTCTATGCCGACGGCAGCCATCGGCATATCCCCGTCGGCATAGATCACGTCAGTGTAGTCTTGTCAGACCGTCGACATAGAAAAGCCGACGGCATAGGAGCCTATGCCGACGGCGTCCATACGGTCGTCGGCATATCATCGCCGTCGGCAGTGATTTCCACCTGACGGCAACGGACGACGTCGTCAAACGCGCTGACAAACCATGGGCTACATGGCAGCCTCTGGGAGCTCCTGGCAGCAGGGGTATGCCGACAGCCAAGCCGTCGGCATAGATTTTCATCTATGCCGACGGCTTGGCCGTCGGCATATCCCTTGCACGTGGCGGCCGTCGGCATATCTCTGCCACATGGCAGCCTCTGGGAGCTCCTGGCAGCAGGGGTATGCCGACGGCCAAGCCGTCGGCATAGATTTTCATCTTGGCCGTCGGCATATCCCTTGCACGTGGCAGCCACTGGGTTGTCCTGGGCATATGCCATCGGCATAGATCTGTGTTGTTTTTTTATTTTCTCTGTTTTCTCTGTTTCAATTCATTTTGACAGCATTTCAAACCAGAAAATATGGGATTATGCAGAAATATGACAGTTCATCATCTAAAGATACTCAAGATCATCATCATCATCTAAACATACTCAAGTTCATCATCTAAAGATCATCATCGGCGAAACTTCATGAACATAAGTATCACAAGACATGGAAGATCATCATCGTCATCTAAAGAAACTAACAAGTAGGAACATGAAAGGTATGACACGACGACCCCATGCACGGGTATCATCACCGACATCAGGCAAGACCATCGCCGCAAAAACCACCACTGCCGAGACCACCACCGCCAAGACCACCTCCGCCAAAACCACCACCACCAAGACCAGCACGACTCTGCCAGATCGGAGTGACTGGGGTCGACGAAGCAGGAGTCGAGCCACCGGTCCCCTACATGTTTGAGAGAAGATTCTAACGGTAAATATGATATGATAGTGTTGAATGATTGAGAACTAGTTTGTCGGTCGTTAGGAAAATGTACTAACCGGACTATTACTGCCTAGTGCCACCCATTCATCAAACGTGAACACGTGTGGGGGTTCTCCCGCAGGTGGTGGTGGGGGTCCCATTTATGGTGGATCCATGCGGTTACTCCAAGATGTCAACATAGCCTGGATGTTAGTTAAACAAGCAAACTAGAAGGTCAGAAGGAATGAAAGTGCAAAAGTTTAGCTTGGTTTTAAGAGGGAAAAACTAATCGTCATCATCTGACGGTTGTAATCATCGTTTGCCTTCAGTCGTTGCAAGTACTCCCGCACCTCAAGATTCCTATGCTCGACAAAGGCCTTATATGCCTACAAAATTTAGGTTGTTTCTAAGTGAGCAATGCTGAAAATAAACTGAGAAAGTTTGAGAGAAAGAAGATAAAGGGGAAGTACTTACAGCATGCTGGCGGGCTAAGGGAGGCTGCGAACGCCCCGTACTCTCTAACGGGCTCGGGTTGGTAGCTCGAAGCCGTGTCGTTTTGACCGCATTTTGAAACGGGCGTAAAAAATTCAAAAAATCAAAAAATTGGAAAACCTTCGCATTGTATCATTATATGTGGCCTAGTTACCAAGAAAAATCATAAACTTGATATACGATAATTATTTTTAAAAAGTGTTCTCAGAAACGAGCTATCATGTGTGGAGATCAATGGCTTTCAAGCCAGATGATCAATCTTATGGTTATATTCATGGCATAGTTTGTTCAAATGATCTCATATTTTGCACAAGGGTGCATATTGGAATGGCAAACAATGTTGCCTAAGGAATTTTTCACTTCCGTTGGACGAAAAAAATCATTTTCCATTTTTTGAGTGCCCAAAATGAGTTTTTTTGTGAAGGACCTACCATATATTTGTTGCAATATTGGACAAAATCATTTTTATAAAATAATAGGCCATATTTAATGCACAATTGACAAAATGGTTGGGCGTCAAAAGATTGGATCCACCTCTCGTGAAAAAGAAAAATTTCCGTTGATTCAGTAGGAAGCGGGTAAAATTTGAACTGCAGCTACCTCATAGTTTGCTCTTTATTTTTTTCAAAAATCATTTCTAGGTATATAAGTATCTATTTAATCAGAAATATATGGTTTGGTGGCGATACGTTGAGGTTTGGATGGTGGCCGAGGGCCGCAACTCTAGAGCGCGTAAACTCGCATGCCTACTGCATGGTCACCGCATGACCGTTGTGTTGCCACGCGTTCCGGGCGGCCTAGACATGTCTAGTGGGTTGGGCACTCCCTCGATAGGTGTCAGGAAGAACAAGGCAATAGAATAATCTCACGAGGAGACTGTACTGAGCTCGAACATGAATTAGTACCCAAGTGTTTGATTAGTGGTGGGGAAAATGCACATGGCCAATGGGCCTGAGTTTTGGCCGAGGATGATCATCTATTAAGGACACTATCTTGAAAAATTTGTAGCTCAAATGGAGGAGCCTAGGTGTCACTTGCTTTGCAACATACCACACTAGACATAAATATGAATGTTGAAGCTAGACTCAAATGAATGAATGGATTGATCTGAAATTTGGTGGAGAGCTATGATTTGGGAATATAGAAGATGTGGCAAAAATTCAGCTAATTAGGATATGCCTAGCTAGTACTTCACAACAATTCAAGTTGAACAAAACCTTTGGAAATTTGCCGAGGAAGATTTACAGGCAAATGGAGTTGAATATTGTCATGAGGCAATGATTTGGATAGTAAAGAATGCCCAACTTTTTTGGGGAATTTTGGGAATGATAGAAATATAGGTTGCTTCCCAACCTAGGGCAACAATTGACACATGGACATGACACATAGGCAAAACTGATGAGGTGACGCCTACTCATAGAAATCCACCACAACTTACAAGGTTATGACCATCTATATTGGTCGTGATCAGCTAGAAATAAGGCAGCGGATCAGTTGTCTTCTTTATGACCATTTTGTGTAAGGAAATTACGAACTTTATGGCCAAAATGGTCGATATAATTGAGGGTTTGGAGCCCCCCGAGCAGCTTTTGACTAATTGGTCTAAAATGGTCGTAGATCTATGACCAATTCTTCCAGAGTCACTGACAGAAGGTCACTAGTTGACATATTTCTTGTAGTGGAGGGGGCCACACCCCGGAGACGCGTGCCGCCTCTTCAGACATGCCACAACACTACCCTGCATGTATGAGGGACCGGTGCGACTCTCCGGTGGCATTGCTACCCCCCAGGGGCCCCGTCCCGCCTAACCCTAGAGCGGTTGACCACGAGATCTAGCCCTTTGACTTCCCACGGACGGGTTTTGGCCAGTGGACCTCTCCACCCGGTTGTGTTAGGTCAGCCCAGAGGGACACTTGGGAGCAACATCCGGGCCAAACCCACAGCAACATCCCCTTCGTATAGACCCGATGCGTCCGTTTCCCCCTTCCAGGTGCCGGCGACGGAGCTGTCCGTGAGGAGGGCCACACCCCGGAGACGTGTGGCGCCTCTTCAGACATGCCATCACACCACATGGCTGTGGTAGGTCATCCCATATAAACACTTGGGAGCAACGTCCCCTCTGCATAGACCCGATGCGGCTGTTTCCCCCCTCCAGGTGTCGCCGCCGGTGGCGACGCCGTCCGTGAGGGGGGTCACACCCCTCCGTATAGATTCGAAAAGTAAGGTATTTTTGCTTATATTAAATTAAATAATAATACGTAAAAGAACAAAAAAATCTATAATAAATGCAAAAAAAAAACTAAGCCGCCAGCATAGCCTAGGCCAGGGGCAGATGGACGGCACGTCCCGGATCGATGACGTGGTATCTATACCGACGGCAGCCGTCGGCATAGGTGGTGGTCGGTGCGCCTCAGATCGATGATGTGGCACGCGCATCTGTGCCGACGGTCGGCCGTCTAAGCCGTCGGCATATATCGGACGCCGTTAGCCGCACGTCACGAGCAGGGCCTTCGGGCCCGCATCTATGCCGACGGCTGCTGTAGGCTTAGGCTGGGGCTAAGCCGATGGCTGACCTGTGCCGACTGTGGCCGTCGGCATAGCTCTGGATAGCCCGACGGCCACCCTACGCCGACGACCTTGTGTCAGCTGTCGGCATGTCCAGGAGTAGGCCGACGGTGGCCGCCGGCATATATTTGGCCGTCGGCACCGGCCCCTGCTCCGGTAGTGAATAGGAATTTACCCCTGTTTATTATCTTTGCTTCGGTTAGTAATTTTTTTGCAATAGAGATTAAAATTTGAAATTTTACCGTCAGGCAAGAAAAAAGATAATCTAAAATGACAGGAAACAACACGGGGTCGATCAGTCGAGCTTCACGGTGGAGAAGAGGTAGTAGACGAAGCAGAAGGAGGCGGCGAGCCCGACGGCGCCGGTGGCCAGCATGACGGCGAGCGCCATGAGCAGCGAGTACCCGACGTAGAGCGCGGCGGACATAGGGCCGCTGAGGCTGTGCAGGTCGAACACCAGGTAGTACACGGCGTACCCTAGGATGTAGGCGGCCACGGAGCCGGAGGTGAAGAAGGAGCGCCACCACCACCGCCAGTCCTCCACGCAGAGGCCCATGTACGTGAGCACCACCGACACCTCGGCGCACACCGCCACCAGCAGCCCCAGCACCACCAGCAGGAACCCAAACACATAGTACACCCGCCCCAGCCACAGGCTCGACATGATGAAGAAGAGCTCGATGAAGAGCGTGCCGAACGGCAGCGTGCCCGCCACGGCGACGAAAACCCACGGCGAGCACTGTGCCGCCGGCACCTGCCGCGCGATCTTGTTCGTCTTCACGGGGTACTCCACGTGGCCACGCACGCGCGACGCCAGGAGGCCGCCGGCCAGGGTCAGCGGCACCGACACGAAGAACCAGAGCAGGATCAGCACCACGAACAGCGCGAACGGCACGGCGCCCGTGCTGCCGTTGTACCAGAGCACGCAGTTGAGCGCGGTGAAGACGGAGAACCCGATGCCCGGGAACACGAACGAGGCCCGCCACGCCACGGCCTTCCACCCGGCGCTCTCGCCGTGCCGCACCGTCTTCCAGAGCCGCACGGCGGTGTACCCGGCGGCGAGGCCCAGGACGAGGTAGAGGCAGAGCATGCCGGTCACGAGCGCGCCCCGGGACGCCGGCGACATGAACCCGAGCGCCGCGAACAGGATGGTGACCACGCCCATGCCCAGGATGCGCACGCCGTCGCCCACCATCACGCACAGGAGCACCGGGTGGCTGGGCTCCCGGAACGCGTCCCCGGCCACGAGCTTCCACCCGGCCGTGTCGTCCGCGTGCGGCGCCGCCTCGCTGCCGAGCTCCTCGTACTGCGCGAGGTCGCGCCGCACGGTGCGGAGCAGGATGACCAGCACGATGGCCGCCAGGAACGCCACCACCACGATGGAGTTGAGGATGGAGAACCAGTGCACCTGAGCGCCGCCCATCTCGAGGTAAGCGTCCCAGCGCGACGGCCACTCCACGGCGCTCTCCACGAAGGCCACCTCGTAGGAGAAGGCCAGCGGCCTGTTGGCCTGCACGCGCATGCCCACCACGGAAGGGTCGCACCCGGCGGCCGCCTTGGACGAGAAGCCGTCGTACATCTTCTTGTCCCCGATGGCCGCCTCGTCGTGCTCCACGCTGCACGGCACGACCTCGAACCCGACGACGGTGTACCCGCCACCACCGCCCCCACCGCCGCCGGATAGGCCGATGAGCTCAGACGCGTCGGCGGTGGCCATCAAGGCCTCCACCCTGGCGGTACCATTCTTCTGCTTGTTGACCAGAACCGTGAGCCTGAGGTGGTTGTAGACGTAGTACTCCCCGTCATCGGCGCGCACGCCGACGGGGAAACCCGTGGACCGGAGCAGCACGTCCGGCGCGATGGGATTATTCACATACCGGACGACGGGGAGCGTGTCGAGGAGGAGGTTAACGTGGTAGGCGTCGTCGATGCGGGACTTGATGAGGTCTGCGGCGGCGGGGGACAGCGGGTCAATGCGGCAGAGGAACAAGGCGGCGGTGCTGTTGGTGAGCATGGAGAAGCGGTAGGGCGACGTCTCGATGCGGTCGCCGAGGAGGAGCTCGCCGAGGCTCTCGGCGGCGCGGTTGACGCCGCCTTGCGGCGCGCAGAAGGGGAGGGAGTAGTAGGGGAAAGGGAGCTTGGAGGACGGCGAGGTGAGGGAGTTCACCTTGGCGGCGAGGGCCTCGCCGGGGAGGTAGCGGTGCGGGTAGCTCCCGGGGAGGTAGAAGGCGGCCGCCGGAGAGATGTTCAGATGCAGCAAGAGCATCATGAAGAGAAGAAGGGTGGACGTGGTAGGGGAAGCCATTGCCGCCGTTGCCATTGCCTTGGGATTGCAATGCAGGAGCAGGGAGAGGCCTCGCCGGCCGGTGTGCTGCTCGATCCCTGTTTGCTGGGTGTGAAGCTCTTCTTATTGATGGTGTCTGCTTTGTTGATTACCAAGCAAGGAAAGGGAAGGGACGACCCAGCTCCACTCCACTGAATCACTCATCATCTCAGCCCAAGAACTGAGAGAGTTGACATCACTCATGCACGCCACGATCTATCTCCCAAATTTACGAAAAGGCACGTCGGGGATGGGTGCTAGGTCAAGCAAAGTTGAGACGACTCTTTGCTCATAACAGTTTGGCCGAAGCAAAGTTGAGAATAATATAGGTGCAATATCCCGACGACCAAGCCCGAGGAATTTAGGGATTCCAATATACTAAGTCTTTTTAGAGATTCCAATATGAACTATATACAAAGCAAAATGAGTGAATCCACACTTTAAAATATGTCTATATACATCCGTATGCAATTCGTATTGAATTGAAATCTCTAAAAAGAATTGTATTTAAAAACGGAGGAAGTACATTAAGCCACTTTCTTTGTGGACAATCACGGCGATCCGCCCTTTGGCGGGCATCGACGGAAAGGCAAACATGGACCTTGCCATGGAGTTTTCCGACGTCGTTTGGGTTGTTCTCCACTTTATAATGTTGCTACAAGATGCTTGCATGGAGAAGTGGTGGCGAGTCTCAAAGAATATGAAATCTTTTCAGAGAATTGTGACCGTTTTCCATTTTCTTGTCTTGTGTCTGTAACTCCATTTTCAGCCGGTTTTCCACATTTTCAACCTTTTTTTGGGTGAGGTTATCAATACCTTTTGTTGAATTAGCGTAGTTCTTATTAATAAGCAGATGGTTCTTTCCTAGCAAAACTGCAGAGCCTTCAGGCGTAACAGCAAGAAGGCAGCAAGAAACGTTATCATTTCCCAAGACATTGATTCAGTCTGTACATACAAACTCACATCAAGTCAAGGCACCTGTGATTTTCAACAAGCATCACAGAATTGAAACCAAAGTTCGACGATCACAGCATTCTCATTTGCCACTTCGTTTACCTATATTTTCAGTTTTTCACGATGCCTCTTAGTCAATATTGGGTTTTAGGAGCTGCATTGTTGGCATACAGCTTCTTGCAAGAATCTTAAGAAATCCATGGCAACACATATGCGTCCCCCCTACCAAGCATATACCTCTGCGCCGCAAGTTTGGTGTGTTTCTCCCGGCAGCTCACTCCGCTGGTAACTGCAGGAGTTCGCGGATACCTTCACATACCTGCGTTTAAACAATGTAAGAGGGAGTAACATCTGAGATTCACATCATCTACTGCATAAATGAAGCACCTAGTTCATCGTACATACCATCTTGATCTGCGCCTTTATGCTCGCTATGAGGTGTGTGTACTCATCTATTTGTCTGCAAACATTTCAAGAGTTTTACAACATTAACATGTGAATGAATGAATGTCAACTACAGAGAATACGAAGCACGTTCAAGCATAAAAAGGGAAATTACAACAGCCAGGATATGGGTGTCGTACAAGGGCCCAGCATTGACAATGACTGTCAGTAAGGCAACACACCAGATGAACAGAATCAGCTTTCCCTCTGTACACTGTGTACTACTTATGATAAATAAGACACCTCCATCCAGCATCTGATGGCTGAAGCGAGCATCAAGCTCCAACCAGGAAATGGATGTCATGAATAGGTAAATACAAATATTATCTACTACCTCCGTTCTAAAATATATGGTATTCAAATGTTCGAATTGAGTTACCTGGCCAACCTTGCTTCTCTTACAGATATAAACTGCAAAGCCTCTTGCCAAGTAAATTCCACATGAAAACCTAGACCAATATCCACAAAAATGTGCCTCGTGTCCGGCCTGCGGAAATCACCACAGAATAATGGCAACAATAAGATCTCAACAGTTCAAGAAATCTGACTGTAGGCACTTATATTTGAAGCAGTGTTATGGCGCTGCTAGAAGGAGGGCGCGAGAGGGCCGGTCAGGGGCCTTTTTGCCCACGGCCGGGCAAGAGGAAAGGGATTTCCTTCTTAATTCTTGCTTGATTAGATTGATACATCTCCTCTCTTTATATAGAGAGGTTTACTTGACTGCCAAGCAAGGCTTACTTGACCTCTAAGCAAGCGACCCTTATCTCTAATTAACCCTAAGACTAACAGGCCCATTAGGCCCATTACGTACTCTAACAAGCAGTCAATTCTCATTAGCGCTTCAGAGTAATGATCTGAAGCTATTCCAATTTTTAATGTTAAGCTAACACCTGGTTAAAGAATTGTAGTTAAGAATTGAGTTGAATAAAGAAGCAGCATAAGGACATATCAAAGCAAATTCCATGCTTTCTTGTTATACTGTCTAATGGTCAACTGCATTCTTCCAATTTATGAAATGAACACCAAACTAATTCAATTGCATGCTGTCTCCATATGTTCACACCATTTTCTTACAAAGGCAACCGACCTTTTTGTATTTTTCAGATGCATATAGTCATATAGAAACTCGTTTCTCATGTCTATCCTACTGCAAAAGCTACATCAAGCATAGAGCTGCTCCAACTGACATGCATAACCACATTATTCAATTGAGTAATGTAGTCTGGCTCCTAAACAGTGCAAACCACCTACCCTAATAATATTATTTTTATTTGATGGTCTTTGATTTTTCTTAAATTAGGATTAGGATAGAGAAAATCCTTTTCTAGAGATTACAAAGAAAGCAATAGAGTTTTTGTTACTATAGGAATTATGTCTAACTGATAAATTACAAAGCAAATTCACATGTTCAGATGTCTACCCACATTCAATGGAAAGGGCATAAAAACTTGCAGATTGTTTAGATGGGGGAGAGGGAAACGGATGGTTACACTTCTGCCTGTATGTACACCTCTGAGCCAAGATTGACCATGGATCGCATGCTCATTACACCATTCTTTTCCAAATTTTCGATGTTCTTCTTCAGATCCAAGCTGCTCACACCTAATAAAGGTTCATTGATCAGAGGAATGAGCAATATTAACGCCATATATTTGAATAGCTGGAATCAGGGGGCCTAACTGTTTCAGTACAGCTACAACGAGGGAAGACAAGGAGAGAACCGAGTAGCTTACAAAGTCTTCTGCTGCTGGAACAAGTTATCACGCTGGGCTATGGCGTTCACAAGGTCAGGCTTGAGCTGCCGGTCAACGAAATCTTCAAACTTCTTAACCTTCTCCTGCCGGAGATGCGCCTCCACAGCCATGGCCATGTCCCCCGCTGCTTCCTTTGAGATTTGTGGACCACGAAATATATAATGACGTACTGGACAGCGACTGTGGCGATACCTCTGTCATTACCAAGGCAGTGAAATTTTAAAAGAAAAAGGCTAAGGTTGTCATTTGTTGATGCAACACAACTTGAAATTGATATGTTGTACCCACACAACTTTATATAGCATATATCACAATAAGCTCAACCACGTGTTACAACTTATGTAATCCCCATGTAACCTCATTTGTACATATCCCTAATTCATATAAAAAAATGGCACAGTAGGGATCTTTCCTACGGAAGAGGATTTCTGGCTCTCGGCTCTCGGGTGCCACACCCCTATATGAATATAGCATTAAAAAACATATTAGTAAATTTCAAAAAATTCTGAAATTTTGGGATATGAAACCAGGGTGCCCGTTGTACACCCATCTTCAGTTTCGTGAGGAATGGGTGCCCGTGGTAATGTCGGTAAAAAAAACGTATGTGTAGAAAAAAACTGGATGTAACGTATGTCGGACCGTAATTCCTGTGCCGCAGATACCACAGGCACCCATTCCCCACGAAAATGAACACGTGTGTACAATGGGCACCCAGGTTTCATACCCCAAAATTTCAGAAATCTGAAATTTCCTGATATTTTTTAATGTTATTTTCATATAGGGGTGTGTGGCACCCGAGTGCTCCAATGCATTTCCCTCTTCCCTACTGTCATTGCTAAAAAAATGTTACAACTTACATACATATCATAATTACAGTCAAATTGATACAAATATAACATATATCATAGTTACTGTCAAATTTAGGACACAGAGACGACACTTTGCCTCATAAAATTTTCAACGTTCTCCCAAAAACCATCTTTACTGACCTGAATTAAAACCAGGGCTTATCCAAAAATAAAAAGAAGCAAACCAATATGGCAGGAATATTATCACCACTTTGTGAAAAGTTGAAGCGACTAAAGAAAAGAAAAACATGCATGTAGGATTGTAGATGCAACACCACCCAAAGCAAGAGTTTCAAATTTTGAGAAGCAGCATAACAAGCCAAGCTAACAAAATCCCCAAACTACATATCAGCCATCCATAAAACCTGACACTCACAAATATTGCATTGCACAAACTTTTATCCAGACTAACATGGTAAGGGCCATAGACGGCATTTAGTTTGACTGTCCAGCTGCCAGTGGCTGATCTAGGATTTGAAACAGGGTGCTGTTCCTCCTCCTCCTCAAAAAAAAAAAATGACAACAAATATGGCATGTGAACATTTAACTAATTACCAATATTCCCGCAAAAAAAAAAACTAATTACCAATACCACATAGAAATATATCAATAGTCTTTCAAACATACTAAAATTTTCAACAAACTCTAAGTTTTGCATAAAAGAAGCCTACGTAGTACATGCCTTGAGAAGTTCAAAGAAGACTGTTTCTGGACTATGGTCATCAGTTCATCTACATATGTACTGTACTGGATAGCAATTAGCAAACCCTAGATTGAAAATTGGGGAATGGGCAGTGGACGGAATGCACCTCAAATACGTAATTAGCAAGGTGCCGTAGTGCGGACTGGGCGGCCGGCGCCGGCTTGCAGGGGCGCCAGGCAGTGGGCACTGCCGGCTGCCGCACTCGGCGGGGGCGCAGGACGTGGGCGCGGAGCTGCGGACGCGCGGTGGCGCCGAGCGCCGGGCGGGCGGGATGGAGAGGAGGGCAAGTCCTCCGCTCCTGGGACAAGGAGGCAGGCGGGGACGTCGTCCGGTGAGCGGCGGCGGCGAGACGATTCTGGGGGGAGCGACTAGCAAGCGAGGCAGCGGTCTCGATCGTCTGAGCGTGGCTGCGTGCGTTTTTTCCTGGGCTGGGGTCAGGGCAAGATACTGGGCTATTGCTTTAGCTCTGGCGCATTTCTAGTTGCATAGATGATAATATAGGCCTGAGCACGGACAGGAACATTTTGTCTATGGATGTATATACACCCGGGGAAAAAGTAATTAAATAAAAATTCAAAAAAATCTGAAAATATTTTTGAAATAAACTTGACCTTTCATTGTACTCCATCCGTTCCTAAATATTTGTCTTTATAGAGATTTCAACAAGTGACTACATATGGAGCAAAATGTGTGAATCTCAATCTACACTCTAAAATATGTCTATATACATCTAGTCCATTTGAAATCTCTAAAAAGAAAAATATTTTGAGGAAGTACTTGTAAAAAACCCCCACAAAAAGGAAAAAAACTTTGACTTCATTTTGAAAAAACAAATTTTTTAGTCATAATAGAGTGAATGGTGACTTGCAATAGCAATAATTTTTGTTTTTTTTGGCCCTGAAGTCAACGCTGGTCTTTTATTCGTGAAAATTTAAATACTACTCATAGGGATCTAAAAGATCTTATATTACTCCCTCCGTTTGAAAATAGATGACCTAACTTTATACTAATTTTAGTACAAAGTTGGGTCATCTACGTTGGAACGGAGGGAGTAGTTTACAGAGGAAGTAGTGCAAAAGAAAGTCAAGTTTATTCTTGAAAACTTCTAAATTATTTTGACTTTTTTTTTCATATAGGTGTATACACACCTAGAAACGAAAAGGGCAATTTGGCACCCAATCAGCCGGTACCCCAACGGGCCTTCACGGGAGCCACCGTGTGGTACGCCCGGCAGCCGATACATGTCGCGCGCTCAGCGCACCCGCGGCGAAATGCTTTTTTATGTTGCATGTATTTTTTGAGTGTTTTTTTAAGATTTTACTTGATTTTTTAGGTTTTCATGAATTGTTTATTTATTTAGCGTGAAGCGCAATTGTGCTTCCATGCAAAGCACGACTACGTTTTCCGAAAGTGAAATGTGCTTCCCCAAAAGTTAGGCATAGCTGTGCTTTTGCCTGAAGCACATCTATACTTTTCGGAAAAAAAGGACATGCATGTTTAAAAAAAAAACACGACTATGGCGGACCGGACAGTGAAATTCAATCGCAACTTGTTTGTTTCACTTCTACAATGTCTATTAAATAAAATCAAATCAGAATTTGAACTCGATTCACCTCATTGACCAAGCACCGGTACAGGATACTCCATTAGTCTATGGGGAAATTCGCGGTTCGCTACTCCGCCCGTTGCCAGTTTCGCTCCCACTAGCCACATATCGGTGAGAATCTGCAATTCTCAGCCTTCGGTTCTTGAGACGAGGTTGAGCATATATATATGGTTCGTCTAATCACTTGTAAAAAGAAAGGACAAAATTCCAATCGCTTGTTTTTGTCTTGGCTTCTATTACTCTTCCTCCAAGTTCTCCTTGCAGTCGAGATACTCCTCCTCGACATACAGAAAGACCCGGCTGATTCTCCACGGTTCCACATCTGCAAAATATTGTACGTCAACGCCAGATTTTGTTCCGATGGCACTGTTATGCTGCAAGCGCATCATGGTTATGTTATGGTCAAACCACTAGCAAAGGGATCCTAACAACTGAAAGGAAAAGGTCGCGAGGCAGGTCCTGCCTCGCGAACTCTACTAACATACCATCTGGTCAACAAATACGGTTCCTATGTCAATAACCTTTTAACAGTCCGCACTGACAAACCATATGGCACTACTTCCACAGGATTCGGTCGCTGCAACCCTATGTCAAGAACTAGCTGTTGTTTCTCGGTGTATTCCAGAACTAACAATAAGATCAGACAGAAATTGACATACCATATGGCGCTGTGACCGCTAATTATGATAATGCAATCACTTGACTTTTGTCAATTATCTTGGCTTTTCCCCAGAATTCGATCTCTGTGACTGCCTCACCATCTTAACCAGCAAGGGCATGTGTGAGAAGAATCACTTGATTGCTTTCCCAAACTGTACAGTTCTGACACACAAGAAATATCCCCCTTCAGGCATTTTATTCAAGACTCCGATGTATTTTCAGCTTAGAGTCTTTGGCTTCCGCTACTTTGAGTATTATTGCTTTCTGCAGCACCGTCTGCCTACAGATTGTGCGCGTGTGTGTGTGCGCCCGCGCGCGCGTGTGCATCATCATTAGCCTGCGGCTAATTTGATTTACCCACCCTTTGTTGCTCTAGCTTTCTCGAGACTTCCTCATCTATCCTTCCATGGATCGTCCGGGGGATCTGTCACCCACTCGATCAATTTCGCGTGTGTAAAACATGCCTAACATCACGAGAAAAAGTGTACTTCCATGTCCAATCCTGCAGACACACCAATGAAATTCCAGTCAGAAACTGAACACTAATAGTATAACTGTCCATGATGGAACATGTCTAATTGTATCAAGTTCCGTTGTAAATCCCCTAACTCTACACAATTACGACTTACAACTGAACAAGGGCATTGCAAGCTGATGGATGGATGCACGATATGAAGAGATCAAGAGAATGCATTTTTTATTGGCATCGCACCATGAAGACAATGCAGCCTTTTGCGATAACTTCAGCTGAAGGTACCTGGTGCTTAAGAGATCATTAAGGGCTCATTTGGTAATCAGGGATCCTTCCGGGATCCCCCTCCTTTCCCTGGCTGGAAAATACCCGGGCCGAATCGATCCAGGGAAGGGTACCGCTGCATTTGGTGCCCAACAGAAGGGAGCGACCCCGGCCCTTTCCACGGCCCTTCCCTGGCCGAGATTTCCACGCCTTCACAGGCCGTGGAAGAAATCCCGTCTCGCTCGCTCCCACGACTCACTAACAACAATCGAGAGCGACGCCGCCCGCTCCTTCCTGCCTCGAGCGCTGCTCTCGATTTGGCCTTCCCCAATCCCCAGTTACCCCCGAGCCCCAACAGCCAAAGGACGATGTAGATTTTCCATGGGGTTCAAGTTTGCACAGGCTAATTTCACCCCGAGGCACTTGTTCCCTGGGAGTAGCTCCTCTGAAATCCAAATGAAGCCTAAGATATCATCATGTGGGATATATATCAGTAGGACGAAAGCCACCTGGGAGAAGGACAAAAAATGAGTGAATGTGAATGCTTTTTCAGGATTATGGTTTTGCTATCAGGATAAACTTAAGTGTAGTGTGTAGAAAGATGAAAACATATCTCTTACCCGCTGAAGACAACTGTCCATGACTGCATTGCTAATGCCGATGTCACATGAATTGGGACTTGCTGCAAACTAGAACATTACTGTCAGCTCGAAAGGACAACTTCGTGGACTGGTGGCATCGGACATGCCACTTGGTCCCGAACATCGCTCGGAAGGGCACGTCCTCGGCCATCATGTTGGTGGCATGGTGATTCTGGAAGCACTGCAACGCAATCATCTTCGAGCATGCTCACCTTAGCTTGCCATCCCTCCTTGACACGATCAAGTCGGAAGCCAGGCAGTGGGTGACGGTGGGCGCAAGAGGTCTTGAGGCTCTGCCGGTGGTGTCTAGTGGCTTGGGACATCATGTTGTCACTCTAGCTATGCCCTTTCTGGACTTGTACAAACTCTTATCTTCTATCAATGCATCAAAACGCAAGGCTTTTGCGTTTTCCTGAAAGAAAAAACTACTGTGTTTTCCCGGAAAAAAAAAAGAACATTACTGTGAGGCACCAACTCTTTGACTCCAACAAAACGACTGAATTCAACAACAAAAACTACAGCTGATTAACTACCAATAGTCAAGGCAAGAACACTTCCCTTCTTTCATATGATGGAATCTACTACCATCTCTCACAATAATCTCCCTGTTGAAAACCTTTGTCACCATCTTACTGAATTCATGACAATCCCCACACACCTGAAGGTTCTTAACAATACGGATTGGGTTGCCAACTTCCGTAACTATGAACCCATAAGCAATTGCCAGACGCTCGCTATGCACCTTGATGGCATGCACTTTCTCTTCATCTCCAATGTCATGCAATACAGACGACACCTCTGGTACATACCCTGCATCTGCCAACCTTCTGTTAATCATGTCGAGCATGTTATATATCCGAACGGAATCCTTGTGATCTCTGTCTCCTACTAGAAACTTATGCACGTTTCCTTGTGCTTCCATCAAGCTCCAGCCAGCTGACTTACTGGTACCCCGACTAGACATCAGTTTCCTGACTTCCCTGACTTCATCCCATTTCTTTGCCTTGGCATAAATACTTGCAAGGAGGACATAGTGGCCATCATGAGCTGGCTCCAGTTCAACTAGCTTGTTACCAACCTTGATCCCCAAGTCCACCAGGCCATGTTTCTTGCAGGCCGAGAGTACAGTGCCCCAGAGAACCGGGTCAGGTGCAATAGGCATCCCTTCGATCAATTCAATGGCTTCTTGAATAAGACCAGCCCGACCTAGAAGATCAACCATGCAGCCATAATGCTCCATTTCCGGCTCAACACTATATTTTTCAGCCATCAATTCAAAATACCGCCGCCCCTCAGCAACAAGGCCAAAGCGGCTGCAGGCATTTAGCACGCCAACAAACGTAATGTTCGTTGGACTCAAACCCTCGGCGAGAAACCGTTCAAAGAGTTCCACTGCATCCTGTCCCAACCCATGAGCAGCAAGTCCACAGATCATGGCGTTCCATGCAAAAACATCCCTCCTCGGCATCCCATCAAAAACTTCCCTCGCCACTGCCACACAACCGCACTTGGCATACATATCCACCATGGCAGCCCCTACATTAACACTGATCGGCATCCCTTCTTGATGGACAACCTGGTGCACAAACCTGCCATGCTCAAGCAAACCCAGCTGTGCGGCCGCCGACAATGCCGTCACCACCGCAGCCTCATTCACTCTCACCCCCTTCTCCACCATATCTCTAAACACCGCCAGCGCCACATCCAGCTCTCCTTCCTTCACATACCCGCCCATCACGGTGCTCCAGGAAACCTCATCTCTCGCCGGCATTTCCTCAAACATCTCTCGTGCAACCTTCACCATGCCTGCTCGGACGTACCCGGCAAGGACCGCGTTCCAGGTCACGACGTCCCGCACGCGCGGCAGCTCGTCGAACACCCTCCGCATCGCTCCCACGTCGCCGCAGACGCCGTAGAAGTGCGTCAGCGCGTTCCGCACGTAGAGATCCGCCGCCGCGCCCGCCTTCACGGCCAGCGCGTGCACGTGGGAGCCCAGAGAGTAGGAGGAGGCCGGGCCGCCGGCGCGGTCGGCGTCGAGGTGGGTGGAGAGGGAGGAGAGGAGGAAGGTGAAGGAGTGGGGGTTGCGTCGGCGGAGGCCGGGGAAGAGGCGGAGCGGGAGCGGGTGGGGGAGCACGCGGAGGAGGTGGTTGGACGCGAAGGCGGAGGAGGAGTTGGAGCGGCGGAACAAGGAGAGCGGGTAGGAGGAGGAGGAGGAGGCGCCGTCGTGGAGCGGCGGGAGGCGGGGGAGGGCCGCGAGGAGGTGCGGGAGGACGCGCGCGGCGGCGAGGCCGAGGACGGCGAGGCGGGCGTGCGCCTGCTGGACGTGGCGGGCGGTGGCCGCGCGCCGCGGCAGGAGCGCGCCGAGGAGCTGCCTCGCGTCGGCGTCAGGGTGCGCGTGGAAGGTGGGGGCGCGCCGGGCGGACGCGGGCGGTTCCAACGGCATGGAGACGGCGGCGCCAACCCCAGGGCGGCGGGTGCCTCCAAGATTTTGACTTCAAAACGACAGACTGCGAGAGCTCATTGATCCAACAGTTTTTCCTTGAAGGAACAGGAGTATTGCAAATTTGCAATTATTATAATTTTTTCTTCAGGTCTGATTTATGAGAATCAATAATTTCACACAAAGGATTCATTTCTAGAGGTGAAATCGGTTTGGACTCATATGGATAATGTTCGTATCATATCATATTTTATATTTATTTTTTCGGAATCAGAAGCAGGACGGATGGAATACTGAAGTATGTACATTCAAATACCAAATTAAGCATATTCAGACATGGTACGGTAACACTTTAAGCACCCATAGAACATTGGAAGGTACTAATAAAATAATCTAAATAATATCTACTATTAAAGGGGAGTTGTTACGTTCGCCTCCTCTTAGCCTCTACCCCCTATGTTGTTGTTTTTCCCTTTCCATGTCCCTAATTCGAAATAATCTAAACCAAATCACTTTTCTTTCATTATGCTACTGAAAACTATGTCCTACGTTAACTCAATCAAATATTACAAAAACATGTCCTTCATTAAAATCATATCAAACCTTTGATGACATTGTTTGCCCAACTAATTTAGAGGTAAAGCAAAGGAAAGATGAAACAAGTTTTTCTTTCGTCTCGATTACAAAAGGAAACACGCAACAATTGCAAAAGCACTCAAACCCTTTGATGACATTTTCTTTTCAACCATCTTTATTTGCACATGAATTCTTGCCTTTGTCTCCTTTAGTCTTACTTTTTTGAGCAATTTGTTAAGAAACTGGACAATAAACTACTGTCGTACTATATTATTGCAACTTTGTGAAGTCTTCACAATTGCTTTTTGTTGCAACGGGTGAATCAAAACTATATCTCATACTCGATTTTTGAAAGTCACGAACTGATGCCAGGACAATGCTAAAAACGCAACACAACAAACTCAACAACAAAAGATGAGTTGGTCGAGATAGAGCTTGACGTAGATGCCATCGTCGATGAGCGACTACATGATGGCCCTAATCCAACTGGGTGTCCAGTAGGGTCGGGCGGCGACAAGGTGTCTGTGATGGCGACTTTCAGGATCCCGATGCGGGGAGAGGTGTGCACTGTGGGACGAGGAGTAGTCCTGGTGGGATACTGGGTAGGGTCGCGGCCTGTGTGGCCGACGTGGTGGACAGTCCAGACTCCCCTACTCCTCCCATTCATTTGGGATCGGACTGGGGGATATTGACGGTCAAGATTTTCGATTTTGAAACGAGGAAGTCCATTGGATGGTGTTTTCGATTCAGACAGTCTGATTCAAAACTATAGGGGTGATGTGGGGGAACCCATTGGAGATGCCCTAAAACTAGCATTCTCACGCAACCAACATCGTTGTCGGGGCTGCCTTGATGAGGACACTCTTTCTTTGCATTTAGATCTTCTAGGGGAGGAAGAGATAATGATTTTCACGCATGCGACGATGATGCACGAGTGTTTGGGGATGTGACCAATCGATTTGAGTTTTAAACCGGCGAGCTATACTGCCTACAATGACGGTGTTCGCCCTGTGCCTATCTGACGAGTGAGGCAAGAAGGTGTGAACTAGGATGCTAACTTAGAGCAACTCTGCCAGAGTCGCGTATTTACGGTCTTCATTATGTATATAAAGTGTACTTCATAACGTTTAGGAGGTTGTGAAGGCTCGCACAAACACAGAGTCACCATAATGCGGCCATCATATTGTTTTTTCTTCTTTCTACCCAGTTGCAACAATTTAGATCAAATAATTCGACAAATATTATTAAAAAAAAGTAATGTGAATACAACAAATGATCCAAGTCAACAAACATTCCAGATGGAGCAAATAATCCGATAAAAATGGTTTAAGAAAAAATGAATGAGTTCTAAAAAATTTAAACACACTATCTCCCAGTTGGCCACCGCCGATGCTCAATGAGATCCTACTTCAGCTAATGATGGTAGACCCGGTCTTCAATCTTCCGGTACACCTGATGAAATGCTTGAATGTGTTTTGTGTATCTACGAGGCATGATAATTGTGCCAATATTTTCATAGTCAATGAGACTTGAAATATCCCTCTCATCTTCGATGTGTAGGATCAGACAACATGTCATGAACTTTGCCAAGACTCTCCACAGTTGCAAACCCTCACCACAGATTTTGGCTAACACTTTCGTGCACTTTATAACTGTATCTTCGGCCATTCGGAGATATACTCATCCAATACATTTGCAAGAGTGCCTATGCAATCATCTGAAGTGTCCCCCCCCCCCCTTATGGAAAGAGGGGAAACCCAACAAACCGACGACATTTCTGCGTTGTCAAAAAAATGATTCATTGGCTTCCATGTCATCGACAATTCCACGGAACAAGAGTTCAGTCATGCGGAAGTGTCACCGGAACACATAGGCAGGGAAGGTGCAACCAAGCAGAAAGTAGTCGCGCATGAGCTTATCGTGGCCTTCGATTCTATTCCGGTGAATCATCATACACTTGTTTCTTGTAATTTATATTTATTTTGATTTACCTGCCAAAAAATAGTTTCTTTGATTTTTTCCCCCTTGTTTCTTGTTGATACATCAGCACAATACTAATTATCCACCACCAGATCAAAGAGTAAATTATAGTAAAAAAAAGGACGACGATAAGTCCCAAACGTTTGGGATTTGACCATGTCCAGTTCAATTGGTAAGCATGGCAAATTCGCCGTCGGTTTATTTTTTGCCAGGAAGTTGCCGTGCTTGAAAAAAAATTGCCATCCTCGCTCAACTAAAATTGCCATAAAAAACGTTCGATTTGCCATGGTCAAAATCCAAACGTTCGGGATTTATCATTTCCGAAAAAAAGAGATGAAGAGGGGTAATTACCGAAAAAGGCTTTCGCCCCGCTTTATAAATAAAGCAACCGCCACAGAGCATACATCCCACATAGGTCCACACCCACACACACAAGTCTCACAACACAGTACAAAGGTTCTGCTGAGGGCACAGCTCAACAAGCCCAAAAAAGAAGAAAAAACACAACACTAGCACAGCGCACCCAACACGAGGTGGCTAATCAGGCTCCGGCGGAGGCGGCGGAGGCGGCGGAGATAGGCGGACGGCCATCGATCGAATGTCGGCGATGAAGGCGGAGATGGCGTCACGGTCCGGGGGGCGGCTAAGCGGCCGCCAAAGCTGCAAGAAACCCGAGAATTTGTAGAGGGCGTCAGTAGAGCGACAGAGGGGAGCGTGCTGGATCACAAGTTTATTACGAACGGTCCACAGCGTCCAGGCCAGCACCCCAACTTGAAGCCACCTAATGTGGCGCGTGGATGCGGGGGACAACTGGAGTTCATCAAATAGGTCCGGGAAGTTGGTGTGGCACCAAGTCCCGCCGACGACTTCGCGAAAGCAGCTCCAGAGGAATTGGGCGGCGACGCAAGAGAAGAAGATGTGATTCGAGTCCTCCGGGACGTCACAGAGCGGGCAGATACCGGTGCCCGGGCCATTGCACTTGCGCACCTCTACGCCAGAAGGGAGCCTACCACGGATCCATTGCCACATGAAAATGCGGATCTTCAGTGGCACACGAACGGACCAGACCATAGATAGGGGAAGAGGAGCGGAGGAGGGGGCGATGGCCGAGTAGAGCGACTTGGTGGTGAACACGCCTGCCGGCTCTAGCCGCCAGCGGGTGCGGTCCGGTCTGTCATCCACCAGAGGCTCATGCAGCGCGACGCAGTCAAGTAACTCACGCCAGGCGGTGGAATCCGCCGGCCCGAACGGTCGACGAAAGGCCAGGCGCCCCAGATCAAGAAGGGCCCTGTTGACCGAAATCATGGGGTCAACGGCGATAGAGAAGAGGGAGGGGAAGCGGGCCGTGAAGGGGGAGTCACCGGCCCAACGATCATACTAGAAGAGAGTCGAGAGGCCGGAGCCAACCGAGATGGAGGTCCCGATGCGGAGAACCGGGAGGAGCTGGACAATGGACTGCTAGAACTGGGAGCCACCCGATCTCTGGCGGAAGGCAAGGGGTTGACCCCGAAGGTATTTATTCCGGATAATGTCCAGCCAGAGGCCGCCCTGACCCTGGGCAATGCGCCAGAGCCAGCGGGAGAGGAGCGCAATGTTCATACGCTTAGAGCACATGATGCCCAGGCCACCTTGCTCCCGGGGCTTGCAGATGTCCGGCCAGCTGACCATGTGGTACTTCTGCTTATCATGCTCGCCAGCCCAGTAGAAGCGAGACTGGATCTTGGCGATCTCCTTATGAAGGGACTCATGGAGGCTATAGAAGCTCATAAGGAACAGCAAAAGGCTAGAAAGGGAGGAATTGATGAGAATAGTTCGGGCCGCCTTCGAGAGCCATCTCCCCTGCCAGGGCTCACACCGGGACTGGAGCCTAGAGATAGCGGGCCTCAGGTCCGCGGCAGAGAGACGCGAGTCACTAATGGGGGTCCCCAGGTAGGAGGTGGGGAAAGAGCCCAAGCGGCAATTAAGCCGATTGGTGATGGCCAGAGCCTCAGAAGGGGAGTATCCCAAAACCATGACGTCGCTCTTATCAAAGTTGATCTTGAGACCCGACATCTGTTGGAAGCAAAGAAGGAGGAACTTGAGGTTGGCGATGTCCATCTCCAAGCCTTCGACCATGATGATCGTGTCGTCAGCATACTGAAGGATGGAGATCCTGGATCCCCCAGAGAGATGTGGGGTGATCCCACTAATGTGGCCAGCAGCCTTAGCCTTATCAAGAATGGCAGCCAAGGCGTCCACCACCATATTGAAGAGGAACGGGGAGAAGGGGTCGCCCTGGCGAACCCCACAGAGGGTGGGGAAGAAGGGGCCAACCTCGCCGTTGATGTTAACCGCCGTGCGACCACAAGAGACCAGCTGCATGACTCTAGTGATCCAGCGATCATCAAAGCCCTTCCGAAGAAGGACTTCTCTGAGGAAGGGCCAGCTGACCGAATCATAGGCTTTGTGGAAGTCGATCTTCAAAAAAACCGCCTTAAGGCGTTTGGTCCGGACCTCGTGGAGGACCAGAACACCATCCAGGATGTATCGCCCTCTAATGAAGGCCGACTGGTTAGGATGCGTGATCCGGTCAGCAAGCAGGGTCACCCTATTGGCGTACCCTTTGGCCAAGATCCGGAAAATCACATTAATGACAGTGATCGGCCGGAACTGGCGGATGTCGGACGCCCCAGGGACCTTGGGGATGAGGGAAATGATCCCATAGTTGAGGCGCCCTAGGTCGATAGCACCCACAAAGAATTCTTCAAATATGGCCATGACCTCCGGTTTAATCACGTTCCAGAAGGTCTGGAAGAAGATAACCGGGAGGCCATCAGGGCCAGGGGCCGAAGCAGCATTCATACCCTTGATAGCCTCCCAAACCTCCTGTTCGGAGAAGGGAGCCGTCAAGGCTGAGTTCTCCGCCCTGGAGACTAACCGAGAACCGGTCCAACAATCGTATGCGAGGGAAATGCCGCTCCGAGGAGCGGCAGAGAAAAGGGACCTATAGAAACCGTCGACATGAGACCGGATGTCGCGAGGGTCCTGGAGAAGAGTGTCCCCATCCCAAAGGAGGGGGATGGTGTTGCGTCTACGGCGACCGTTTGCGATTGCCTGGAAGTAGGCGGTATTCGCATCACCCTTCAGGACCCACTTCTGGGCGCCCCGAATGCGCCAATAGGCCTCCTTGTCGGAGTATATCACGGAGAGCTGGTCCTCGAGGTCATACTGGGCGAGCCACTCATCCGGAGACAGGCCCACCAAGTCGGCCCGGAGGTCAAGAGCCTGAATCGCGGAAAGAAGAGCCTTCTTGCGCTCTCTGGCATCGCGCCCGAGGTTAGTGCCCCATCCCTTCATGAACTGCCTACCACGTTTCGCACAGAAGTGCCACGTGTCAATCACCGAGGGAGGACGGGGGTGGGGGGTGAGCCCGGGCTTCAATCCACCGGGCGCACACGGCGTCAGTGAAGCCAGCCTGGGAAATCCAGAAGGTCTCGAAGCGGAACCGAGGCGGGATCGGCGGACGCTCGTCCGCGGAAGAGAGAAGGAGGGGGACATGGTCCGAGCCAATCCTAGTGATGGCGCGGAGGGAGGAGAGGGGACAGCGGAGGTCCCAGTCCGGGGACACAAGGACCCTGTCCAATACGGACTGGGTCGGGGATGATTGCCGATTGGTCCAGGTGAACCGTGCACCAATCCTATCAATCTCCCTAAGGGCGAGGTCGGCGATGAAGTCATTAAACATCTGCATCCTGGCGAAGCAGACATTGCCGTTGTTCTTGTCTTCCGCCGCGCGCAGCAGGTTAAAGTCACCACCCACCACCACGGGGAGGGGGGCGGCCGAGATCTTTAGGTGCAGCTCTGCGAGGAAGGCCGCCGACCTACTATGGTCGGCAGGTCCGTAGACAATGAAGAGGGGTAATTCAATTCAACTCTACTTGATCTAATCAAATGGCTAGTAGGTTGATGGACTTGGAAACCATGGAGTGGTGCCATATTGAGTTTTTTTCCGGATCGTCCATGACTTGGAAACCATGCAAAAATACAAGAGTTGTACTGCAGTACGCGGTGCAACGTACGGGACGATATGATAGACTCGGCCGGGTTTGATCTTGATTCTTGAGGTACTACCCACGCCGACCGACTCCACGGCAACTCCGAGCTCCCGCCATGGCAGCATCGTCCGCCCGTGCCTCCTCGTCGTCGCGGGCAATCCTACCCCGCCGCATCCCCGACCCAGGCTTCTCCACCGAAGCGTCCTCCTCCTCGCCCTCTCGCGCGCTGATGGGAGCGACGGGGACGTGCTCAACCTGGACTCCTCGTGGGTGGCGGCGGCCGAGGCGGAATCCATACTGGAGGACGCCGCTGCTACGGAGAGAATTCACCTTCGCGACGTGGAGGAGGATGAAGAGGGGATAAGAGTCAACCAGGAGCGACAGCAGGACGAGGTCCAGTACGCTACTAATTTCTGATCAAACTGGTTTTTTTTGTAACAATTTTGTGATCGATCTTGACCCTAGTGATGCTAAGGTTTACATGGCTTTCGCCTTTGGGCGATGGTTGCAATTTTAGTCAGTTTCTTGAGAAGCTTATGGCCTCATACTGGTGCCATACTGAGTCCTTTTTTTTTTGCAAGTCTGGTAGCTTAACTATTTACAACATTGACATTATACTATTGCAGGATGAATCATATGTTTGCTGACTTGATCTCATTGTCCACTGCAGCTGATGGCATTGGAAGCAATATACGGGGATGACCTGGTTGAATTTGAAAGCAAAGGAGGGCTCCGGTTTTTCCAGGTTTCACGTTTTGGCCATCAGTTTCAGTGTTGTCTTGTTTCATTTGTTCTTGGATGTTGAAATATGATTTGATGGTTTTCTTTACTTTAATTCTAGGTGTACATACGCTACAACTTGCATCACGGCTCTCAAGTATGCGCTAAGTTTTCTTCGGCCGATAGAGGATGCCCTCATGATGGTACAGAAGAAGATGGTGATGAACCAGAGGAATTCTCTTGCACTTTCAACCTTGACTACTTGCCTCCTTTGGTATTGACATGCTTACTTCCTCAGTGGTATCCTAGCAAAGAGCCCCCATATTTTACAATCACGGCCAAATGGATGGATGGGTCTCAAGTTTCTCAGATCTGTGAGATGCTCGATGCCATATGGGCAGAGCTCCCGGGGCAGGAAGTGGTATATCAGTGGGTTGAGTGGATCCGCAATTCTTCTTTGTCACACCTCTGGATTGATGGCAAAATAATATTAGGTCCAGACAGTCCAGCAAAGAAAACGGATAACCGTGCTATCTCAAGAGGCATCCCATTGGATTATGTAATCCCTTCGATGCTCAGTTACAGTAGTAAGAAGCGTCGTAAAGATTTTCTTGAAGATCTTCATATGTGCATGATATGCCTTAACGAGAGCAATGGTAAGCCTTTTACCCTTTGGAATTCTCTCTATTGTGCATTCATGCCAACAGATGACTCGCTGTGAACAATAAGAACCAGTGGGCCTATTTTTCTTTTCAATGATAGCTTCTTAGGTAACTGAATTGTCTGAATAGAAGTTCGCTCCCGGTGAACTAACTTGAGCTTAATTTCAAACAATTAGGTTCGAACTTCATCCAGCTGCCATGTCAACACTTGTTTTGTGTCAAGTGCATGGAGACCTTATGCCGGTTGCATGTGAAGGAAGGTAGTGTGTTCCGATTGGTGTGCCCCGACACCAAGTGCAACGCTTCTATTCCGCCATATCTGCTAAAGAATATTCTTAGGGAAGAAGAATTTGAACGTTGGGATAGGCTTGTTCTTGAGAAGGCATTGGGCTCAATGTCAGACGTGGCTTACTGTCCAAGGTGCTCGATTGCTTGCTTGGCAGACGAGGATAAAAACGCACAATGTCCAAAATGTTCCTTTACCTTCTGCTCAGTTTGCAAGGATCCACGCCATCCAGGGAAACAATGTTTAACTCCAGAACAAAAGCTCCAGCGCCGTCAGGTAAAAATGCAACTAAAATCTCTTCTATTGTTGCATTGGTTGGGGATGCTGAGACTCTAGCGTCTTAAACTTCCATTTATTGTTATACTAAGCAATTAATACATAATCATCCTAGTATATAACCTGTTACCAGCAGAAAACCACATTGTGGTTAGTTGGTAAAACCTTCAAAGATAAAATATACCCCCTCTGTAAACTAATATAAGACCGTTTAGATATATTAGTTTATAGAGGGAGTACATTTGATGTGCTGTTACGGAGTTACATAATTGACTGTTGCAGCATAATAATTCAGTCTTCAATTCAATGTTTGCAGGCATCAGGTAAGTTAGCTGTGAGGGAGATGGTGCAGGAAATGTTGATGATAAAGACGTTGTACAGCGATGCTAGGGCATGTCCACATTGTCGGATGGCCATTAACAAAACTGAAGGGTGCAATTTAATGTATTGTGTGAACTGTGGCAAGTCATTTTGCTACCGTTGTGGCAAGGCCATGGGTGAAGGCTTTTCTGATCATTTCAGGTAGGCCATCCTAAACAATCAAGAGTCCCTTTCACCTGGAGAAAGGGGGAGACATCCAAGATCTCAGGCTTGGTATGTTTATGCATGTACAATTTGACAGACTAACGCACAAATCGGTTTATGCAGGAAATGTGGGCTGTATGCGCCTAGAGAAGAATCTGATACAAAGGATTTGCAGAAGCAACTGGAGAAGTTAGAAACCGGGAATCATAGGGTTCAGAGGCAACCGATAGGTAGTACCGTAAAATGCCCGAAATGCCGCCAGAAAATTTTCAAGGTACCAAAAACTATGTTATCATTGAATCTACAACATGGCCTGAATGTAGTAGCATGATGGTTCATTACCACCAGGATTGTGGCCAATTTAACGAGCACTAGCTTGCCTCTCCTATGTGTGCAGGATAATGCTGAATATATCTTCTGCGGGGCGTGCCAAGCCAGCTATTGTACCCTGTGCAAAAAGCGGGTGGAGTTTACAAGGCAACATGGGGCAGGGGGGCACTGGGGGTCACCGGAGTGCGTGGGGATAACTTTCTAGTGCCAGATCTGTGCCCCCGTTGTCGCAGCTTTGAGATTTGTAACTTTTTTTGCGAAACAGTCAAGATGTTGTGTTATGTGTTGTAAATTGAAGATCGGCGGTATAACCGGATAAAAACCAGAGTATAAGACATACATCTATGATAGTGTCAGAGAGGTATACATATATTTAAAGAAATATTTGAGATAACCTGCAACCATCACTTGGATGAGTACTACTGCTATGAATCACTTTGTGTACAAACTAAGGTTGCTCCACAAACGAGATGCCTCATGCCATACAATTGCTTTTTTTTTTGGAAAAGGGGATGCACACAGCCAATATAATTGCTTGTATAATTGAGTATGAGTTAAACAAAGAGATGTCTTAGTGATTTTTTTTCCATAAAAAAGAGTACCAATAAAAGCTCATGTTTTGTACTAGCAATTTCCCCTTGAGCTACCAACTCACAGCAATACTGTCACGTGTGAGCCCACATTAGTACCATCATCCTCAGGGTTAAACTGTCTACTGATGCATCAAAATGTAAAAATGTGCAAACTGCCTCTCTATAATAAAATGTAAAAAATTGTAAACTGTCTACTCAGTGCTATCTACAAATTCATATAACAGCCTTTCAGAAATATATGATTTATACGCTGAGAAATTATGAGTTCTTACACACATATTATCACATCTAAACTATAATTATCCAAACTTTTTTCTTGTAAATGAATTATCATTCCTTTTTTTACAATGCACAATATGCACAAACCTCGCATCAATGAACTTTTGTTTTGTTTTAGACTTTTCTATACTTTAATTCCCCAAGTTATTTTTCTTCTAAAAGGATTGTCATTCACTTGTACTTTATGATTTACTTGTTCAAGACTATGGTAACACTTTCAAAATTTACATTTGTTTTTTTTGAAGATGAAATACTAGCTACTCAAATACATAAAGACAAATGGGTTGGTTATATTTCACATGAGTTTCGTTTAGTAGTATACCATGCAGTCTTTGAATATTTTGCAGCTGTAGTTTTATTTTAAATGGCGTGAACTCTGATAATTAAATCTACATCTACGTTGTGCATCCTATGACCGACTCCAAATTTACATGTTTACATGTTATAGTGTGGTATGTGTTCATATTTATTCATACTTTAATTATCTCTATAAGCCCCTAGGCGCAATGCACATGTACCTTAATTACTAGTACACCAGGAAGGTTACTGATTAAATGTCCCTGCACACCACCTGGGGCGGTTGAGATGAGGCGTCTGGGAATGGTGAGGAGGCCATGGTTAGGGAGGCAACATGGTCGAGCTAGACATGCATGTGAAGTTGCCCGGATCGTCACGCTGGGGCGGAATATCACCGAGAATGGGCCATGGTCTTGAAGCTAGCAGGGAACTCCAAAAGAAGTGACCCAACTCATAGGTTCTTGTTGAGCTATACTTGAGTATTGAAGGGGCGCGTCTATATCTCGCTTCTAGTAAGACAAACCGTCGCCTAGCCTCAAGTGGTGTGCTAGTGGGTCCATCGCTCCGGTCTAGTAGTGCGCGCTTCTTTCGTTCGTACAATTTGCTCTTTGTTCGCTTGCTTCATCAGTTTTTGCCTTTTGTAATTTTTACGATTGTTTATATTTTAAATACTATATATATAACAAAAAATTATAATTCAATGTTTAGAAAGTACACCATGCGTTAAAAAATGTTCATAGAACGAAAAACAATTGTTTGTAATTTTTTTTAAAATACTCATAACATTTTAAAAATGTTCGCATGTCTGAAATTTTGTTTATTTTGATTTCAGAAATGTTAACGAAGATGTAGAAAATTATTTTGTAACCTGTAAAAAGTGTTCGTGCCCTTTAAAAATTGTTCTCTCATTCAAAAAATATTTGCGCATTTAAAAATATGTTTCAGGACAGTTAAAAAAATTCATGAGATCAAAAGAATTGTTCTGACAATTTTATAAAAATGTTCATAACATATAAAAAATGTTTGTACCATGTTAGAAAAATTGATCTAACACTTAAAACATGTTTGCACATTTTAAAAATAAATTGATGAAAATTGTGAAAATATACTAAAAATGTTTACTGTGAATTTAAAAAATATTTGATATACATTTTGCAAAATTCGAGAAGCATTAAAGTAAATGTTCAACGTGTATTTAAAATTTATTCAATATATAAAATAAATTTTAATTGTATTTCCAATAAATGAAAAGGGTTCATGAATTTGAAAAAGGAAAAAAAAAGAAGAAAAATAGAAAAGTACTCCCTCCGTCTGGCACTAGTGTAGTACCAAAAAACGTCTTACATTATGGGATGAAGGGAGTAAGAAGTAAGACAAAACAAAAAGAAGACCCAAAAACTGCAACGAAAAAACACAGAAAAAAGGACAACAATCTTCCCGTAAGGGATGAGAAGTTCCTAAAACCAGTCCCATTGTACATTAAAGGCTCCAAAAATCATTCAGGTATGACTGCTATTGGATCTAACAATAAGCGAGATTTAGCCCTCGCGGTCACAGGGCTGTATGATGACTCGGAAGTAGAGGCAATGTAGCACGTAATTTCCCATCAACCAAGCAAAAATAAAATAGTTGCACTGCATTACGCGGTGCAACGTACATGTCGATCTGACATACTTGGGTTTGATCGAGAGGTATGACCCACTCTGACTGACTCCTTGGCAACTCCAATCTCTTGCCATGGCCGCAGTGTCCGCCGGTGCCTCCATCTCATCATGGATAATGGTCCTCTGCCCGGGCTTCTCCACCAAAGCGTCCACCTCCTCTCCCTCGTCGCACGTTGATGGTAGCGACAAGGAGGAGGAGTTGTTCGGAGTCATCGGAGCTGGAGGCTTTGGTGGCATGGTCAAGCTAGAGGTGCAGGAGGAGTTGCTTTCGGTCGTCGGTTCGGTGCCGGAAGGTCGTCGAGAATGGGCCCATGGGCAGAAAAAGGCAAAAAGTTAGAGTTCCTATGCGCCGCTAACTGCGGCAAACAGGCGGCCTCATGCACAGGAGTTTCTACGACTGGGCCGACCCATCTATCGCGGGGTAAACTCACAAAAAAGAAACACGGCTGCCAGGATCGAGCTGGCGACCTCACAAGTGTGATCACGTGATGCTAGCCACTAGGCCTTATCGACGACGTTGACAATTGACAGCGTGAACCTTTTTTTAATTATAACGTCATATTCACTCTAGCATCCTATTTACTGTAGCATGCAGATTATTCAATTGTTTTGAACAGGTTTTAGAAAAACGAACAAAATTTTGGAAACTGAGCAAAGTTTGAAATTTTAAAACATTTTTTAAATTATAGGATTTTTTTTTAGAATTTTGACATATTTTGAAACTATCTGAACATTATTTGTAATACAAGAACATATTTTTTTAAACATGGGGACATTTTTTAAACATGCAAACAAAATGTTGAAACCCTTAAATTTTTGTGAAATTCCTACAAAAATTATGAATCGTGAACATTTTTATGAAATTTGAGAATTTTTTGAGAAAGAGAGCATTTTCTGAAACACAAAACATTTCCTGAAATAGTGAACAAATTTTGAGAATGGGAACATTATTTATGAAACAGATTTATTGTTTTTGAAAGTGTAAACAAATTTTGAAAAGGGGAATTTTTTGAAAATCATGGACAATTTTTTTGAAACGGGAACATTTTGTCCAAATTACAAAACAAAATTTTGAAATTACTAAACAAAAATTGCAAACACGATTTTTTAAACTTGTGAACAATTTTTTAAACTGGAACTTTTTGAAGCTCCTGGAAAAACAAAAATATGAACAATTTTTGGAAACTGTGGAATTTTTTGTAAACAGGAACATTTTTTGATAAATTGTTAAAAATTTGAACAAAAACGTCCCGAACATTTTTTATAAAACAAAAATTTTCTGAAATGCTCAATTTACTTTTTGAAAAATTCGAACATTTTTGTAATTTATGAACAATTTTTCTAAACATGAACATTTTTAAAACTTTTGAACATTTTTTAGAAACTCGAACAAATTTTGAACTTTCTAAACAATTTTCAAACGAAACAAAAAAGGAAAAAGAAAACAGAAAAAAGGAAAAGTAAGAAGAAACAAAAACTGAAAAACGGAAAAAAGAATTGAAACAGAAAAGTAAAAACAAAAGAAAACCATAAAACTGGTATAATAATATAAAACCGGTTTCGGGAGCCTTTTGGAAGGTTCCCAAAACCGACTGCCTCGCTGTTGGGATGTGGGCCGGCCCAATACTCGCGCTCGAGGGATCGCTTGTGCGAATGCTCGACATTTTGACGTAGTTAGCGTCAAATAGGATTTTCCCAAAAAAGTAATCCATACCAGGCTCTTTTTTTTGACACACAGACTATGCTCCAGTTGAGCCAAACTAGCTCATGAAGGAGGACAGTGGTATCCTACCCACCAGGTTCACGTTCTATACTTGACATTGGTGCTCGAATTCCTGAATTTATTTTAAGTTTTCCGATGATGTTTGTTTAGTGGGAAGAGATGTTCCCGTCGACTACAAGGCGTCTGTGATGAGTTTGTTAATCTCAAGATTCTATGCAGGTTTAGTCTCTCAGAGAAGCTTATAGGGGTAAGGTGTGCGTGCGTGCGTTCATCAGGGTGAGTGTATGATGTGAGCGGTTTCTTTTTTTTCGAGAGTACGCCAAAGGCGTACCTTATCTTTATAGAAGGGGAGAAAAAGTTGTACAAGACTTCACGGATAGATAAGAAAGCCTACACGAAAACTCCGACTCCTAAAAGCAACAAAAGCCTACTCTCTCACGAAAGGATCTAACCCCTCAACTCATAGGCCCGCCTTCTTCCAAAGCTTGATCTCTTCGTGTATAAGATGAACAAGGTTGGTCTCCGAGTGCACTTGGTCACTGCGGTTGAACACCCGAGCGTTCCTCTGCTTCCATAAGTGCCACGCGGTCAAGATGACTAGCGAATCAAAACCTCTCTTGAGCTTTCCGTGGAAGGACTTCCGCGCCTTGTCCCACCACACCATGAATGTATCCTCGGAACTTGGAATTTGGATGTTGATTTGAAGCATCTGGAAGCAACCACTCCAAACTTGCCTCGCGTAGACGCATCTAGCGAGGATATGATCTGTTGTATCCTCCTCTTGGCAGCAAGTGTAGCATGCTGAAGTCGTATCTTGGAGACCATGCCTCGCACGTCGGTCCGAAGTCCATAACCGGTATTGAGAGGCAAGCCACGCAAAAAGTTTGCACTTGAGAGGCGCCCAACTACTCCATATGCATTGGGCGGTGGTGATACGTCTCCAACGTATTTATAATTTTTGATTGCTCCATGCTACTTTATCTACTGTTTTGGACTATATTGGGCTTTATTTTCCACTTTTATATTACTTTTGGGACTAACCTATTAACCGGAGGCCCAACCTAGAATTGCTGTTTTTTTTGCCTATTTCAGTGTTTCGAAGAAACGGAATATCAAACGGAGTCCAAATGGAATGAAACCTTCGGGATCGTGATTTTCCAACCGAATGTGATCTAGGAGACTTGGACCCTACTCCAAGAAGTGCCAGAGGCTGTCACGAGGGTGGAGGGCGCGCCCCCTACCTCGTGGGCCCCCTGACGCTCCACCGACGTACTCCTTCCTCCTATATATACCTACGTATCCCCAAACGATCAGAACAGGAGCCAAAAACCTAATTCCATCGCCGCAACCTTCTGTATCCACGAGATCCCATCTTGGGGCCTGTTCCGGAGCTCCACCGGAGGGGGCATCCACCACGGAGGGCTTCTACATCATCACCATAGCCCCTCCGATGAAGTGTGAGTAGTTTACTTCAGACCTTCGGGTCCATAGCTAGTAGCTAGATGGCTTCTTCTCTCTTTTTGGATCTCAATACAATGTTCTCCCCCTCTCTCGTGGAGATCTATCCGATGTAATCTTCTTTTTGCGGTGTGTTTGTTGAGACCGATGAATTGTGGGTTTATGATCCAGTATTATCTATGGAAAATATTTGATTCTTCTCTGAATTCTTTTATGTATGATTGAGTTATCTTTGCAAGTCTATTCGAATTATCCTTTTTGGTTTGGCCAACTAGATTGGTAGTTCTTGAAGTGGGAGGAGTGCTTAGCTTTGGGTTCAATCTTGCGGTGTCCTTATTCAGTGACAGAAGGAGTTGCAAGGCACGTATTGTATTGTTGCCATCGAGGATAACAAGATGGTTTTTTTATCATATTGCATGAATTTATCCCTCTACATCATGTCATCTTGCTTAAGGCGTTACTCTATTTTTAACTTAATACTCTAGATGCATGCTGGATAGCGGTCGATGAGTGGAGTAATAGTAGTAGATCCAGAATCGTTTCGATCTACTTGTTTTGGACGTGATGCCTATATACATGATCATTGCCTAGATAAACTCATAACTATGCTCAATTCTGTCAATTGCTCAACAGTAATTTGTTCACCCCCCGTAGAATATCTATGCTCTTGAGAGAAGCCACTAGTGAAACCTATGGCCCCCGGGTCTATTCTCATCATATCAATCTCTATCACTTTATTTACTTGCTTTGCCTTTTACTTTTTACTTTGCATCTATCTATCAAAAATACCAAAAATATTATTTATCATCTCTATCAGATCTCACTCTCGTAAGTGACCGTGAAGGGATTGACAACCCCTAAGCGTTGGTTGCGAGTTGCTATCGTTTTGTGTAGGTACGAGGGACTTGTGCGTGGTCTCCTACTGGATTGATACCTTGGTTCTCAAAAACTGAGGGAAATACTTACGCTACTTTGCTGCATCATCCTCTCCTCTTCGGGGAAATCCAACGCAGTGCTCAAGAGGTAGCAAGAAGAATTTCTGGCGCCGTTGCCGGGGAGGCTCACGCAAGCAAGTCAACCATACCAAGTACCCATCGCAATCCCTATCTCTCGCATTACATTATTTGACATTTGCCTCTTGTTTTCCTCTCCCCCACTTCACCCTTGCCGTTTTATTTGCCCTCTCTTTCCCAATCTCCTCCTCTCTTTCCCGGTTGCCTTTTTCCCTTTGCCTTTCTGTTTGCTTGTGTGTTGGATTACTTGTTGCCATGGCGCAAGATAATACCAAATTGTGTGATTTCTCGAATACCAATAATAATGATTTCCTTAGTACTCCGATTGCTCCTCTTAATAATGATGAGTCTTGTGAAATCAATACCGCTTTGCTGAATCTTGTTATGAAAGATCAATTCGCCGGCCTTCCTAGTGAAGATGCCGCTACTCATCTAAACAATTTTGTTGATTTGAGTGATATGCAAAAGAAAAAAGATACGGATAACAATATTGTCAAATTGACGTTATTTCCATTTTCACTTAGAGATTGTGCTAAAGTTTGGTTTTCATCTTTGCCTAAAAATAGTATTGATTCTTGGAACAAGTGCAAAGATGCTTTTATCTATAAGTATTTTCCTCCCGCTAAGATTATCACTCTTAGGAACGACATCATGAATTTTAAACAACTTGATCATGAGCATGTTGCCCAATCTTGGGAAAGAATGAAATTGATGCTTCACAATTGCCCTACTCATGGTTTGAATTTATGGATGATCATACAAAATTTTTATGCTGGATTGAATTTTTCTTCTAGAAATCTTTTAGATTCGGCCGCGGGAGGCACTTTTATGGAAATTACGTTAGGAGATGCTACAAAATTGCTTGATAATATTGTGGCTAATTATTCTCAATGGCACACCGAAAGATCTTCTAGTAAAAAAGTGTATGCTATAGAAGAAATCGATGTTTTGAGTGAAAAGATGGATGAACTTATGAAGATGTTTGCTCCTAAAAATACTCCTCTTGATCCCAATGATATGCCTTGATCTACTTTGCTTGAGAATAGTAATGAATCTATGGATGTGAATTTTATTGGTAGGAATAGTTTTGGAAACAACGCTTATAGAGGGAATTTTAATCCTAGGCCTTATCCTAGTAATCCTTCTAACAATTATGGAAATTCCTACAACAACTCTTATGGAAATTTTAATAAGATGCCCTCTGAATTTGAGAGTAGTGTTAAAGAGTTTATGAATTCGCAAAAGAATTTTAATGCTTTGCTTGAAGAGAAATTGCTTAAAGTTGATGATTTGTCTAGGAACGTTGATAGAATTTCTCTTGAAATTGATTCTTTAAAGCTTAGATCTATTTATCCTAAGCATGATATCAATGAGTCTCTCAAAGCCATGAGAATTTCCATTGATGAGTGCAAGGAAAGAACCGCTAGGATGCGTGCTTCCAAAGATGCCTTTATTAAAGCGTGTTCTTCCAATTACTATGAAAATCAAGATGAAGATCTAAAAGTTATTGATGTGTCCCCCATTAAATCTTTGTTTTGCAATATGAATCTTGATGAATCTGAATATGATCTTCCTTTCCCTATAAGGCGTTCTAAGAATTCGGAGTTTCTAGATCTTGATGATGAATTTGATGCTAGTGGGATTGAAATAAATAAAAACCGAGATGTTGCTAAACCCACTATTTTGGATCTCAAGGAATTTAATTATGAAAATTGCTCTTTGATTGGTTGTATTTCTTTGTTGCAATCCGTGCTAGATTCTCCTCATGCTTATAGTCAAAATAAGGCCTTTACCGAACACATTGTTGATGCTTTGATGCAATCTTATGAAGAAAAACTTGAGTTGGAAGTTTCTATCCCTAGAAAACTCTATGATGAGTGGGAACCTACTATTAAAATTAAAATTAAAGATTATGAGTTTCATGCTTTGTGTGATTTGGGTGCTAGTGTCTCTACTATTCCCAAAGATTTGTGTGATTTGCTAGATTTCCGTGATTTTGATGATTGTTCTCTAAACTTGCATCTTGCGGATTCCACTATTACAAAGACTATGGGAATAATTAATGATGTTCTTATTGTTGCAAATAGGAACTATGTGCCCGTAGATTTTATCGTTCTTGATATAGATTGCAACCCTTCATGTCCAATTATTCTTGGTAGACCTTTCCTTAGAACGATTGGTGCAATTATTGATATGAAGGAAGGAAATATTCGATTCCAGTTTCCCTTAAAGAAGGGCATGGAACACTTCCCTAGAAAGAAAATAAAATTACCATATGAATCTATCATGAGAGCCACTTATGGATTGCCTACCAAAGATGGGAATACCTAGATCTATCCTTCCTTTTATGAGTGTTAAATGATAACGCTTGTTGGGAGGCAACCCAATTTTATTTTGTGTTTTTTTGTTTTTGCTTCTGTTTAGGAATAAATAATCCATCTACCTTATTTTTATATGTGGTTTTATGTTTTAATTAGTGTTTGTGCCAAGTAGAACCTATAGGATAACCTACGATGATAGTTGATTTGATTCTGCTGAAAAACAGAAACTTTGCGCGCACGAATATAATTTTGTTAGATCACAGGAACGTGATTTTGTGTTGATTCTTTTTGCTTAGGATCAATAAACAAATTTTCCAGGACTTACTATTTTGGTAGAATTTTTAGAGTTCCAGAAGTTTGCATTAGTTACAGATTGCTACAGACTGTTCTGTTTTTGACAGATTCTGTTTTTCGTGTGTTGTTTGCTTATTTTGATGAATCTATGGCTAGTAAAATAGTTTATAAACCATAGAGAAGTTGGAATACAGTGGGTTTAACACCAATATAAATAAAGAATTTCATTACAGTACCTTGAAGTAGTCTTTTGTTTTCTTTCTCTAACGGAGCTCACGAGATTTCTGTTGAGTTTTGTGTTGTGAAGTTTCAAGTTTTGGGTGAATTATTTTGATGGGTTATGGAACAAGGAGTGGCAAGAGACTAAGCTTGGGGATGCCCACGGCACCCCCAAGATAATCCAAGGACACCAAAAAGTCAAAGCTTGGGGATGCCCCGGAAGGCATCCCCTCTTTCGTCCACTTCCATCGGTAATTTACTTGGAGCTATATTTTTATTCACCACATGATATGTGTTTTGCTTGGAGCGTCTTGTATTATTTGTGTCTTTGCTTGTTAGTCTACCACAATCATCCTTGCTGTACACATATTTTGAGAGAGCCATATATGAATTGGAATTTGTTAGAATACTCTATGTGCTTCACTTATATCTTTTGAGCTTGATAGTTTTGCTCATAGTTCTTCACTTATATTTTTTGAGCGTGATAATTTTTGCTCTAGTGCTTCACTTATATCCTTTAGAGCACGATGGTGGATTTGTTTTAAAGAAACTATTGATCTCTCATGCTTCACTTAGATTATTTTGAGAGTCGTTAATAGCATGGTAATTTGCTTAATGTTAATATACTTAGTGTTCAAGATATGTGAAACTTTCTTTTGAGTGAATTGAATACTAAGATAAGTTTGTTGCTTGATAATTGTTTTGAGATATGGAGGTGATAATATCAAAGTCATGCTAGTTGATAATTCTGAATTTGAGAAATACTTGTGTTGAAGTTTGCAAGTCCCGTAGCATGCACGTATGGTTAAAGTTGTGTAACAAATTTGAAACATGAAGTGTACCTGGCTTGTGCATCCTTATGAGTGGCGGCCGGGGACGAGCGATGGTCTTTTTCTACCAATCTATCCCCCTAGGAGCATGCGCATAGTACTTGAATTTTTGATGGCTTCTAAATTTTTGCAATAAGTATACGAGTTCTTTTGACTAATGTTGAGTCCATCGATTATACGCACTCTCACCTTTCCACCTTTGCTAGCCTCTTCGGTACCGTGCATTGCCCTTTCGCACCTTGAGAGTTGGTGCAAATGTCGCCGGTGCATCCAAACCCCGTGATACGATACGCTCTATCACACATAAACCTCCTTATATCTTCCTCAAAACAGCCACCATACCTACCTATCATGGTATTTCCATAGCCATTCCGAGATATATTGCCATGCAACTTCCATCATCATTATTATGACATACATTACTTTTGTCATATTGCCATTGCATGATCATGTAATTGACATCTTATTTGTGGCAAAGCCACCATGCATTAATTTTCATACATGTCACTCTTGATTCATTGCACCATCCTGGTACACCGCCGGAGGCATTCATATAGAGTCATAATTTGTTCTAAGTTTCGAGTTGTAATTGTTGAGTTGTAAGAAAAATAAAAGTGTGATGATCATCATTATTAGAGCATTGTCCCAAGTGAGGAAAGGATGATGGAGACTATGATTCCCCCATAAGTCGGGATGAGACTCCGGACGAAAAAAAAGAGAAAAAAAGTAAGGCTAAAGAAAAAAAGGAGAAAGGCCCAAAAAAAAGAAAAAAAGAGAAAAAAATGAGAGAAAAAGAGAGAAGGGACAATGCTACTATCCTTTTACCACACTTGTGCTTCAAAGTAGCACCAAGATCTTCATGATAGAGAGTGTCTCATTTTGTCACTTTCATATACAAGTGGGAATTTTTCATTATAGAACTTGGCTTGTATATTCCAATGATGGGCTTCCTCAAAATGCCCTAGGTCTTCATGAGCAAGCAAGTTGGATGCACACCCACTTAGTTTCTTTTGTAGAGCTTTCATATACTTTTAGCTCTAGTGCATCCGTTGCATGGCAATCCCTACTCCTCATGTTGACATCAATTGATGGGCATCTCCATAGCCCGTTGATTAGCCTCGTCAATGTGAGACTTTCTCCTTTTTTGTCTTCTCCACACAATCTCCATCATCATATTCTATTCCACCCATAGTGCTATATCCATGGCTCGCGCTCATGTATTGCGTGAAGGTTGAAAAAGTTTAAGATTATTTGAGTATGAAACAATTGCTTGGCTTGTCATCGGGGGTATAGAAGTTGGGAACATCTTTGTGTGACGAAAATGAAGCATAGCCTAGCTATATGATTTTGTAGGGATGAACTTTCTTTTGCCATGTTATTTTGAGAAGACATGATTGCTTGATTAGTATGCGTGAAGTATTATCATTTTTGTGTCAATATGAACTTTTGTCTTAAATCTTTCGGATCTGAATATTCATATCACAAGTAAGAAGATTTATATTGAAATTATGCCAAAGTATCACTCCGCATCAAAAATTCTTTTTTATCATTTACCTACTCGAGGACGAGCAGGAATTAAGCTTGGGGATGCCTGATACGTCTCCAACGTATCTATAATTTTTTATTGCTCCATGCTACTTTATCTACTGTTTTGGACTATATTGGGCTTTATTTTCCACTTTTATATTACTTTTGGGACTAACCTATTAACCGGAGGCCCAACCTAGAATTGCTGTTTTTTTTTGCCTATTTCAGTGTTTCGAAGAAACGGAATATCAAACGGAGTCCAAATGGAATGAAACCTTCGGGATCATGATTTTCCAACCGAATGTGATCTAGGAGACTTGGACCCTACTCCAAGAAGTGCCAGAGGCGGTCACGAGGGTGGAGGGCGCGCCCCCCTGGGCGCGCCCCCTACCTCGTGGGCCCCCTGATGCTCCACCGACGTACTCCTTCCTCCTATATATACCTACGTATCCCCGAACAATCAGAACAGGAGCCAAAACCCTAATTCCACCGACGCAACCTTCTGTATCCACGAGATCCCATCTTGGGGCCTGTTCCGGAGCTCCGCCGGAGGGGTCATCCACCATGGAGGGCTTCTACATCATCACCATAGCCCCTCCGATGAAGTGTGAGTAGTTTACTTCAGACCTTCGGGTCCATAGCTAGTAGCTAGATGGCTTCTTCTCTCTTTTTGGATCTCAATACAATGTTCTCCCCCTCTCTCGTGGAGATCTATTCAATGTAATCTTCTTTTTGCGGTGTGTTTGTTGAGACCGATGAATTGTGGGTTTATGATCCAGTATTATCTATGGAAAATATTTGATTCTTCTCTGAATTCTTTTATGTATGATTGAGTTATCTTTGCAAGTCTCTTCGAATTATCCTTTTTGGTTTGGCCAACTAGATTGGTAGTTCTTGCAATGGGAGAAGTGCTTAGCTTTGGGTTCAATCTTGCGGTGTCCTTACTCAGTGACAGAAGGAGTTGCAAGGCACGTATTGTATTGTTGCCATCGAGGATAACATGATGTTTTTTTATCATATTGCATGAATTTATCCCTCTACATCATGTCATCTTGCTTAAGGCGTTACTCTGTTTTTAACTTAATACTCTAGATGCATGCTGGATAGCAGTCGATGAGTGGAGTAATAGTAGTAGATGCAGAATCGTTTCGATCTACTTGTTTTGGATGTGATGCCTATATACATGATCATTGCCTAGATATACTCATAACTATGCTCAATTCTGTCAATTGCTCAACAGTAATTTGTTCACCCACCGTAGAATATCTATGCTCTTGAGAGAAGCCACTAGTGAAACCTATGGCCCCCGGGTCTATTCTCATCATATCAATCTCTATCACTTTATTTACTTGCTTTGCCTTTTACTTTTTACTTTGCATCTATCTATCAAAAATACCAAAAATATTATTTATCATCTCTATCAGATCTCACTCTCGTAAGTGACCGTGAAAGGATTGACAACCCCTAAGCGTTGGTTGCGAGTTGCTATCGTTTTGTGTAGGTACGAGGGACTTGTGCGTGGTCTCCTACTGGATTGACACCTTGGTTCTCAAAAACTGAGGGAAATACTTACGCTACTTTGCTGCATCATCCTCTCCTCTTCGGGGAAATCCAACGCAGTGCTTAAGAGGTAGCAGGCGGCGAACCGAGTCATGCCCTGGCATAGCATATTGTAGGTGGATTTAGCGCTATATGAACCTGAGACACTCCAGGGCTAGTAGAAAACATCATCATCCGAAGCATTTCTTTGGATCATCGTCAAGGCATGCTGCAAGTGTATGAGTTGCAGGTGAGCCGTGAAGGATAGCTCGCCCGTGATGTCATTGACCCAAGAGTCCTCGAAAAGCGCATCCCGGACCGTTCTCTTTCTCTTCGTGTGCTTGTCCACCATGCCGGCGAGCAAAGGGGCGATATCTTTCGCCGCAAACCCGTGAATCCATCTGTCAATCCAGAAGAAAATCTTGCTGCCCTTTCCAACCTTGATGTGGACCAGACTATCGAACACCGCCTTGGCCTCCTTGTCCACCGTAAGATGTAACCCTTGCCAAGGCCTTGAGGGATCTGTCCTCCTGAGCCACTCCCAGCGAACGCGCATGGCCAAGCCTTGGGTCCTCAGATTCTTGACTCCTAGCCCACCGAAAGGCTTAGGCCTGCAGATGGTGTGCCAAGCAACCAGGCACTGCCCGCCATTTACCTCCTCTTTCCCAGCCCAGAAAAAAAGCACGTATCCATTTGTCCACTTCTTCAAGAACCCATTGAGGCGCTTTCATGACTAGAAAATGGTGTATGGGGCGGGCCGCGATGACGCTGTTAACGAGCACAAGTCTCCCGGGTCCCTGAATCATGCCACGTTGCCAAGCTGGGAAGAAGTTCTTGACCTGATCAAGCATTGGCTGCCATTGCACTTTGGAGAGCTTGTGGATGCTGAGTTGCAGCCCTAAGTATTTGCAAGGGAACTGCCCAATTTGACAGTTAAACGGCTGTTGCACTCTCTCCGGATCCCCTTGCCGTCCTCGGATCAAAGTTGCCGATGTTTTACGATAGTTCACTCGAAGGCCAGAAGCGTGTCCAAAGAAATGTAAAACTTCTTTGATGCATATGAGATCCGGCTCCATGGGGCACACGAAAAGCGCGACGTCGTCGGCGAAAAGAGAGAGCCTCTGGCTTGCCATCACACTGTTGAAGGAGGACAAGGTCCCCACTGCAGCAGCCTTGCAAATTAGGGCCGAGAGGACGTCCATCGCCATGACAAAGAGAAGCGGGGAGCTGGGGTCTCCTTGGTGCAACCCGCGAGCGTGCTCAAACCTCAAACCTTGATTCCCGTTGACGATGACTCTTGAAGACGCGGACTGAAGCAAAATCACAACCCACTTTCTGAAGTTGTCGCCAAATCCCTTAGCTCTCAGAACTTCAAACAAGAATGGCCAAGAAGTGGTGTCGAATGCCCGTGATATATCAAGCTTCAGAAAGACGGTTGATGTCTTGTGGGCATGCATCTTCCTCGCCATTTGCTTGACCAAGAGGAAATTGTCGTGTAAGCTTCTCCCACGAATGAAAGCGGACTGATTCGCGTTGACAAGTTCAGGTAGCATTTTTCTCATTCTGATGGTCATCATTTTGGAGAAGAGCTTGCCAAAGCTATGGGGCAAGCTGATCAGGTGGTAATCACCCACCTCCTCCGCATCACTATGCTTTGGGATGAGCACCATCAGAGCTCTGTTTAATTTTGTGAAGCCCCGACCATCTCCCACGTACAGCTTCAGGATGCAGGCCATGATGTCGCCCTTGATGGTGGGCCAGGCCTTTTGGTAGAAGGTGTTCGGGAACGTAGTAATTTCAAAAAATTTCCTACGCACACGCAAGATCATGGTGATGCATAGCAACGAGAGGGGAGAGTGTGTCCACGTACCCTCGTAGACCGAAAGCGAAAGCGTTAGCACAACGCGGTTGATGTAGTCGTTCGTCTTCACGATCCGACCGATCAAGTACCGAACGCACGACACCTCCGAGTTCTTGCACACGTTCAGCTCGATGACGTCCCTCGAACTCCGATCCAGCCGAGCTTTGAGGGAGAGTTCCGTCAGCATGACGGCGTGGTGATGATGATGATGTTCTACCGACGCAGGACTTCGCCTAAGCACCGCTACGATATTATCGAGGAGGACTATGGTGGAGGGGGGCACCGCACACGGCTAAGAGATCAATGATCAATTGTTGTGTCTATGGGGTGCCCCCTCCCCCGTATATAAAGGAGCGGAGGAGGGGGCCGGCCAAGGGGAGGAGGCACGCCCAAGTGGGGAGTCCTACTCCCACCGGGAGTAGGACTCCTCCTTTTCCTATTTGGAGAGGGAGAGGGAAGGAAGAGGGAGGGAGGAAGGAAAGGGGGGCGGCCCCCCTCCCAATTAGGATTGGGCTTGGGGGGGGGAGGCGCCCCCTCCCTTGCTCCTTTCCCCTCCTTTCCACTAAAGCCCACTAAGGCCCATATACCTCCCGGGGGGTTCCGATAACCTCCCGGAGCTCCGGTATTGTCCCAATCTCACCCGGAACCATTCCGGTGTCCAAATATAGTCGTCCAATATATCGATCTTTATGTCTCGACCATTTCGAGACTCCTCGTCATGTCCGTGATCACATCCAGGTCTCCGAACAACCTTCAGTACATCAAAACACATAAACTCATAATATAACCGTCATCTAACTTTAAGCGTGCGGACCCTATGGGTTCGAGAACTATGTAGACATGACCGAGACTCGTCTCCGGTCAATAACCAATAGCGGAACCTGGATGCGCATATTGGCTCCTACATGTTCTACGAAGATCTTTATCGGTCAAACCGCATAACAACATACGCTGTTCCCTTTGTCATCGGCATGTTACTTGCCCGAGATTCGATCGTCGGTATCTCAATACCTAGTTCAATCTCGTTACTAGCAAGTCTCTTTACTCGTTACGTAATGCATCATCCCGTAACTAACTCATTAGCTATATTGCTTGCAAGGCTTATAGTGATGTGCATTACCGAGAGGGCCCAGAGATACATCTCCGACAATCGGAGTGACAAATCCTAATCTCGAAATACGTCAACTCAACAAGTACCTTTGGAGACACCTGTAGAGCACCTTTATAATCACCCAGTTACGTTGTGACGTTTGGTAGCACACAAAGTGTTCCTCCGGTAAGCGGGAGTTACATAATCTCATAGTCATAGGAACATGTATAAGTCATGAAGAAAGCAATAGCAACATACTAAACGATCAATTGGTAAGCTAACGGAATGGGTCCAGTCAATCACATCATTCTCCTAATGATGTGATCCCGTTAATCAAATGACAACTCATGTCTATGGTCAGGAAACTTTACCATCTTTGATTCACGAGGTAGTCAAGTAGAGGCATACTAGTGACACTATGTTTGTCTATATATTCACACATGTATTTGTTGGGGAACGTAGTAATTTCAAAAAATTTCCTACGCACACGCAAGATCATGGTGATGGCATAGCAACGAGAGGGGAGAGTGTTCGTCCACGTACCCTCGTAGACCGTAAGCGGAAGCGTTAGCACAACGCGGTTGATGTAGTCGTACGTCTTCACGATCCGACCAATCCAAGCACCGAACGTACGGAGCCTTCGAGTTCAGCACACGTTCAGCTCGATGACGATCTCCGGCCCTCCGATCCAGCAAAGGCTCCAGAGATGAGTTCCGTCAGCACGACGGCGTGGTGACGATGATGATGTTCTACCGGCGCAGGGCTTCGCCTAAGCTCCGCGATGATATGACCGAGGTGGAATATGGTGGAAGGGGGCACCGCACACGGCTTCCAATATATCAATCTTTATGTCTCGACAATTCCGAGACTCCTCGTCATGTCCGTGATCACATCCGGGATTCCGAACAAACTTCGGTACATCAAAACTTATAAACTCATAATAAAACTGTCATCGAAACGTTAAGCGTGCGGACCCTACGGGTTCGAGAACTATGTAGACATGACCTAGAACCATTCTCGGTCAATAACCAATAGCGGGACCTGGATGCCCATATTGGTTCCTACATATTCTACGAAGATCTTTATCGGTCAAACCGCATAACAACATACATTGTTCCCTTTGTCATCGGTATGTTACTTGCCCGAGATTCGATCGTCGGTATCCAATACCTAGTTCAATCTCGTTACCGGCAAGTCTCTTTACTCGTTCTGTAATACGTCATCTCACAACTAACTCATTAGTTATAATGCTTGCAAGGCTTAAGTGATGAGTATTACCGAGAGGGCCCAGAGATACCTCTCCGACAATCGGACTGACAAAACCTAATCTCGAAATACGCCAACTCAACATGTACCTTCGGAGACACCTGTAGTACTCCTTTATAATCACCCAGTTACGTTGTGACGTTTGGTAGTACCCAAAGTATTCCTCCGGTAAACGGGAGTTGCATAATTCTCATAGTTACAGGAACATGTATAAGTCATGAAGAAAGCAATAGCAGAATACTAAACGATCATGTGCTAAGCTAACGGGATGGGTCATGTCAATCACATCATTCTCCTAATGATGTGATCCCATTAATCAGATGACAACACATGTCTATGGTTAGGAAACATAACCATCTTTGATTAATGAGCTAGTCAAGTAGAGGCATACTAGTGACTATATGTTTGTCTATGTATTCACACATGTATCATGTTTCCGGTTAATACAATTCTAGCATGAATAATAAACATTTATCATGATATGAGGAAATAAATAATAACTTTATTATTGCCTCTAGGGCATATTTCCTTCAGTCTCCCACTTGCACTAGAGTCAATAATCTAGATTACATAGTAATGATTCTAACACCCATGGAGTCTTGGTGCTGATCATGTTTTGCTCGTGAGAGAGGCTTAGTCAACGGGTCTGCAACATTCAGATCCGTATGTATCTTGCAAATTTCTATGTCTCCCACTTGGACTTGGTCCCGAATGGAATTGAAGCGTCTCTTGATGTACTTGGTCCTCTTGTGAAATCTGGATTCCTTTGCCAAGGCAATTGCACCAGTATTGTCACAGAAGATCTTCATTGGTCCCGATGCACTAGGTATGACACCTAGATCGGAAATGAACTCCTTCATCCAGACTCCTTCATTTGCTGCTTCAGAAGCAGCTATGTACTCCGCTTCACATGTAGATCCCGCCACGACGCTTTGTTTAGAACCGCACCAACTTACAGCTCCACCGTTTAATATAAACACGTATCCGATTTGCGATTTAGAATCGTCCGGATCAGTGTCAAAGCTTGCATCGACGTAACCTCTTATGACTAGCTCTTTGTCACCTCCATATACGAGAAACATATCCTTAGTCCTTTTCAGGTATTTCAGGATGTTCTTGACCGCTGTCCAGTGATCCACACCTGGATTACTTTGGTACCTTCCTGCTAAGCTTATTGCTAAGCATACGTCAGGTCTGGTACACAGCATTGCATACATGATAGAGCCTATGGCTGAAGCATAGGGAACATCTTTCATTTTCTCTCTATCTTCTGCTGTGGTCGGGCATTGAGTTTGACTCAACTTCACACCTTGTAGAACAGGCAAGAACCCTTTCTTTGCCTGATCCATTTTGACCTTTTTCAAAATTTTGTCAAGGTATGTGCTTTGTGAAAGTCCTATTAAGCGTCTTGATCTATCTCTATAGATCTTGATGCCCAATATATAAGCAGCTTCACCAAGGTCTTTCATTGAAAAACTTTTATTCAGCTATCCCTTTATGCTATCCAGAAATTCTATATCATTTCCAATTAACAATATGTCATCTACATATAAAACTAGAAATGCTATAGAGCTCCCACTCACTTTCTTGTAAATACAGGCTTCTCCAAAAGTCTGTATAAAACCATATGCTTTGATCACACTATCAAAGCGTTTATTCCAACTCCGAGATGCTTGCACCAGTCCATAAATGGAACGCTGGAGCTTGCACACTTTGTTAGCACCTTTTGGATCAACAAAACCTTCCGGCTGCATCATATACAACTCTTCTTCTAGAAATCCATTCAAGAATGCAGTCTTGACATCCATTTGCCAGATTTCATAATCATGAAATGCAGCAATGGCTAACATGATTCGGATAGACTTAAGCATCGCTACGGGTGAGAAAGTCTCATCGTAGTCAACCCCTTGAACTTGTCAAAAACCTTTTGCAACAAGTCGAGCTTTATAGACAGTTACATTACCATCAGCGTCAGTCTTCTTCTTAAAAATCCATTTATTCTCAATGGCTTGCCGATCATCGGGCAAGTCAACCAAAGTCCATACTTTGTTTTCATACATGGATCCCATCTCAGATTTCATGGCCTCAAGCCATTTTGCGGAATCTGGGCTCATCATCGCTTCCTCATAGTTCGTAGGTTCATCATGGTCAAGTAACATGACTTCCAGAATAGGGTTACCGTACCACTCTGGTGCGGATCTTACTCTGGTAGACCTACGAGGTTCTGTAGAAACTTGATCTGAAGTTTCATGATCAACATCATTAGCTTCCTCACTAATTGGTGTAGTTGTCACAGGAACCGGTTCTTGTGATGAACTGCTTTCCAATAAGGGAGTAGATACAGTTATCTCATCAAGTTCTACTTTCCTCCCACTCACTTCTTTCGAGAGAAACTCCTTCTCTAGAAAGGATCCGAATTTAGCAACGAAAATCTTGCCCTCAGATCTGTGATAGAAGGTGTACCCAATAGTCTCCTTTGGGTATCCTATGAAGACACATTTCTCCGATTTGGGTTCGAGCTTATCTGGTTGAAGTTTCTTCACATAAGCATCGCAGCCCCAAACTTTAAGAAACGACAACTTTGGTTTCTTGCCAAACCATAGTTCATAAGGCGTCGTCTCAACGGATTTTGATGGTGCCCTATTTAACGTGAATGCGGCCGTATCTAAAGCATAACCCCAAAACGATAGCGGTAGATCAGTAAGAGACATCATAGATCGCACCATATCAAGTAAAGTACGATTACGACGTTCGGACACACCATTTCGTTGTGGTGTTCCAGGTGGCATGAGTTGCGAGACTATCCTGCATTGTTTCAAGTGTAGACCAAACTCGTAACTCAAATATTCTCCTCCACGATCAGATCGTAGAAACTTTATTTTCTTGTTACGATGATTTTCCACTTCACTCTGAAATTCTTTGAACTTTTCAAATGTTTCAGACTTGTGTTTCATTAAGTAGATATACCCATATCTGCTTAGATCATCTGTGAAGGTGAGAAAATAACGATATCCGCCACGAGCCTCAACATTCATTGGACCGCATACATCTGTATGTATGATTTCCAACAAATCTGTTGCTCTCTCCATAGTACCGGAGAACGGTGTTTTAGTCATCTTGCCCATGAGGCACGGTTCGCAAGTACCAAGTGATTCATAATCAAGTGATTCCAAAAGCCCATCAATGTGGAGTTTCTTCATGCGCTTTACACCGATATGACCTAAATGGCAGTGCCACAAATAAGTTGCACTATCATTATCAACTCTGCATCTTTTGGTTTCAACACTATGAATATGTGTATCACTACTATCGAGATTCAATAAAAATAGACCACTCTTCAAGGGTGCATGACCATAAAAGATATTACTCATATAAATAGAACAACCATTATTCTCTGATTTAAATGAATAACCGTCTCGCATCAAACAAGATCCAGATATAATGTTCATGCTCAACGCTGGCACCAAATAACAATTATTTAGGTCTAATACTAATCCCGATGGTAGATGTAGAGGTAGCGTGCCGACCGCGATCACATCGACCTTGGAACCATTTCCCACGCGCATCGTCACCTCGTCCTTAGCTAATCTTCGCTTAATCCGTAGTCCCTGTTTCGAGTTGCAAATATTTGCAACAGAACCAGTATCAAATACCCAGGTGCTACTGCGAGCATTAGTAAGGTACACATCAATAACATGTATATCACATATACCTTTGTTCACTTTGCCATCCTTCTTATCCGCCAAATACTTGGGGCAGTTCCGCTTCCAGTGTCCAGTCTGCTTGTAGTAGAAGCACTCAGTTTCAGGCTTAGGTCCTGACTTGGGTTTCTTCTCTTGAGCAGCAACTTGCTTGCCGTTCTTTTTGAAGTTCCCCTTCTTCTTCCCTTTGCCCTTCTTCTTGAAACTAGTGGTCTTGTTGACCATCAACACTTGATGCTCCTTCTTGATTTCTACCTCCGCGGCTTTCAGCATCGCGAAGAGCTCGGGAATAGTCTTGTTCATTCCTTGCATATTATAGTTCATCACGAAGCTCTTGTAGCTTGGTGGCAGTGATTGGAGAATTCTGTCAATGACACTATCATCAGGAAGATTAACTCCCAGTTGAATCAAGTGATTATTATACCCAGACATTTTGAGTATGTGTTCACTGACAGAACTATTCTCCTCCATCTTGCAGCTATAGAACTTATTGGAGACTTCATATCTCTCAATCCGGGCATTTGCTTGAAATATTAACTTCAACTCCTGGAACATCTCATATGCTCCATGACATTCAAAACGTCGTTGAAGGCCCGGTTCTAAGCCGTAAAGCATGGCACACTGAACTATAGAGTAGTCATCAGCTTTGCTCTGCCAGACGTTCTTAACGTCGTCAGTTGCATCAGCAGCAGGCCTGGCACCCAGCGGTGCTTCCAGGACGTAACTTTTCTGTGCAGCAATGAGGATAATCCTCAGGTTACGGACCCAGTCCGTGTAATTGCTACCATCATCTTTCAACTTTGCTTTCTCAAGGAACGCATTAAAATTCAACGGAACAACAGCACGAGCCATCTATCTACAAACAAACATAGACAAGCACGATACTATCAGGTACTAAGTTCATGATAAATTTAAGTTCAATTAATCATATTAATTAAGAACTCCCACTTAGACAGACATCTCTCTAGTCATCTAAGTGATCACGTGATCCAAATCAACCAAACCATGTCCGATCATCACGTGAGATGGAGTAGTTTCAATGGTGAACATCGCTATGTTGATCATATCTACTATATGATTCACGCTCGACCTTTCAGTCTCCGTGTTCCGAGGCCATATCTGTATATGCTAGGCTCGTCAAGTATAACCTGAGTATTCCGCGTGTGCAACTGTTTTGCACCCGTTGTATTTGAACATAGAGCCTATCACACCCGATCATCACGTGGTGTCTCAGCACGAAGAACTTTCGCAACGGTGCATACTCAGGGAGAACACTTCTTGATAATTAGTGAGAGATCATCTTAAAATGCTACCGTCAATCAAAGCAAGATAAGATGCATAAAGGATAAACATCACATGCAATCAATATAAGTGATATGATATGGCCATTATCATCTTGTGCTTGTGATCTCCATCTTCGAAGCACCGTCATGATCACCATCGTCACCGGCGCGACACCTTGATCTCCATCGTAGCATCGTTGTCGTTACGCCATCTATTGCTTCTACGACTATCGCTACCGCTTAGTGATAAAGTAAGGCAATTACATGGCATTTGCATTTCATACAATAAAGAGACAACCATATGGCTCCTGCCAGTTGCCGATAACTTCGGTTACAAAACATGATCATCTCATACAATAAAATATAGCATCACGTCTTGACCATATCACATCACAACATGCCCTGCAAAAACAAGTTAGACGTCCTCTACTTTGTTGTTGCAAATTTTACGTGGCTGCTACGGGCTTAGCAAGAACCGTTCTTACCTACGCATCAAAAACCACAACGATAGTTCGTCAAGTTGGTGCTGTTTTAACCTTCACAAGGACCGGGCATAGCCACACTCGATTCAGCTAAAGTGAGAGAGACAGACACCCGCCAGTCACCTTTAAGCATGAGTGCTCGTAACGGTGGAACCAGTCTCGCGTAAGCGTACGCGTAATGTCGGTCCGGGCCGCTTCATCTCACAATACCGCTGAACCAAAGTATGACATGCTGGTAAGCAGTATGACTTGTTGTTGGAAATATGCCCTAGAGGCAATAATAAAAGTATTATTATATTTCCTTGTTCATGATAATTGTCTTTTATTCATGCTATAACTGTATTATCCGGAAATCGTAATACACGTGTGAATACATAGACCACAATATGTCCCTAGTGAGCCTCTAGTTGACTAGCTCGTTGTGATCAACAGATAGTCATGGTTTCCTGGCTATGGACATTGGATGTCGTTGATAACGGGATTACATCATTAGGAGAATGATGTGATGGACAAGACCCAATCCTAAGCATAGCACAAAGATCGTGTAGTTAGTTTGCTAGAGCTTTTCCAATGTCAAGTATCTCTTCCTTAGACCATGAGATCGTGTAACTCCCGGATACCGTAGGAGTGCTTTGGGTGTATCAAACGTCACAACAACTGGGAGACTATAAAGGTGCACTACAGGTATCTCCGAAAGTGTCTGTTGGGTTGACACAGATCGAGACTGGGATTTATCACTCCGTGTAAACGGAGAGGTATCTCTGGGCCCACTCGGTAGGACATCATCATAATGTGCACAATGTGACCAAGGGGTTGATCACAGGATGATGTGTTACGGAACGAGTAAAGAGACTTGTCGGTAACGAGATTGAACAAGGTATCGGTATACCGACAATCGAATCTCGGGCAAGTACAATACCGTTAGACAAAGGGAATTGTATACGGGATTGATTGAGTCCTTGACATCGTGGTTCATCCGATGAGATCATCATGGAACATGTGGGAGCCAACATGGGTATCCAGATCCCGCAGTTGGTTATTGACCGGAGAACGTCTCGGTCATGTCTACATGTCTCCCGAACCCGTAGGGTCTACACACTTAAGGTTCGATGACGCTAGGGTTATAAAGGAAGTTTGTATGTGGTTACCGAATGTTGTTCGGAGTCCCGGATGAGATCCCGGACGCCACGAGGAGTTCCGGAATGGTCCGGAGGTAAAGATTTATATATGGGAAGTCCTATTTTGGCCACCGGAAAATGTTCGGGATTTTTCGGTATTGTACCGGGAAGGTCCTAGAAGGTTCCGGAGTGGGGCCCACCTGCATGGGGGGACCCACATGAACGTGGGTAGTGGGGGAAAGGCCCCACACCCCCGGTCAAGGCGCACCAAGATCCCCCCTTAGAAGGAATAAGATCATATCCCGAAGGGATAAGATCAAGATCCCTAAAAAGGGGGGATAACAATCGGTGGGGAAGGAAATGATGGGATTTCTTTCCTCCCACCTTGGCCAACGCCCCAATGGACTTGGAGGGCAAGAAACCAGCCCCTCCACCCCTATATATAGTGGGGAGGCGCATGGGAGCTCTACACGAAGTTCTGGCGCAGCCCTCCCCCTCTCCCAAGTCCTCCTCCTCTCCCGCGGTGCTTGGCGAAGCCCTGCAGGATTGCCACGCTCCTCCACCATCACCACGCCGTCGTGCTGCTGCTGGATGGAGTCTTCATCAACCTCTCCCTCTCTCCTTGCTGGATCAAGGCATGGGAGACGTCACCGGGCTGTACGTGTGTTGAACGCGGAGGTGCCGTCCGTTCGGCACTAGGATCTCCGGTGATTTGGATCATGACGAGTACGACTCCTTCAACCCCGTTCTCTTGAACGCTTCTGCTTAGCGATCTACAAGGGTATGTAGATGCACTCTCCTTCCCCTTGTTGCTGGTCTCTCCATAGATAGATCTTGGTGTTGCGTAGAAAATTTTGAATTTCTGCTACGTTCCCCAACAGTGGCATCATGAGCTAGGTCTATTGCGTAGATTCTTTGCACGAGTAGAACACAAAGTAGTTGTGGGCGTTGATTTTGTTCAATATGCTTACCGTTACTAGTCCAATCCTGTTTTGACGATATTGTGGGATGAAGCGACCCGGACCGACCTTACACGTACTCTTACGTGAGACAGGTTCCACCGATTGACATGCACTTGGTGCATAAGGTGGCTAGCGGGTGCCAGTCTCTCCCACTTTAGTCGGAACGGATTCGATGAAAAGGGTCCTTATGAATGGTAAATAGCAATTGACATATCACGTTGTGGTTTTTGCGTAGGTAAGAAACGTTGTTGCTAGAAACCCATAGCAGCCACGTAAACCATGCAAACAGCAATTAGAGGACGTCTAACTTGTTTTTGCAGGGTATGCTATGTGATGTGATATGGCCAAGAAGAATGTGATGAATGATATGTGATGTATGAGATTGATCATGTTCTTGTAATAGGAATCACGACTTGCATGTCGATGAGTATGACAACCGGCAGGAGCCATAGGAGTTGTCTTAATTTATTGTATGACCTGCGTGTCATTGAACAACGCCATGTAATTACTTTACTTTATTGCTAACCGGTAGCCATAGTAGTAGAAGTAATAGTTGGCGAGACAACTTCATGAAGACACGATGATGGAGATCATGATGATGGAGATCATGGTGTCATGCCGGTGACGATGATGATCATGGAGCCCCGAAGATGGAGATCAAAAGGAGCAAAATGATATTGGCCATATCATGTCACTATTTGATTGCATGTGATGTTTATCATGTTTATGCATCTTGTTTACTTAGAACGACGGTAGTAAATAAGATGATCCCTTACAAAAATTTCAAGAAGTGTTCCCCCCTAACTGTGCACCGTTGCTAAAGTTCGTCGCTTCTAAGCACCACGTGATGATCGGGTGTGATGGATTCTTACGTTCACATACAACTGGTGTAAGACAAATTTACACACGCGAAACACTTAGGGTTAACTTGACGAGCCTAGCATCTACAGACATGGCCTCGAAACACAGAGACCGAAAGGTCGAGCATGAGTCGTATAGTAGATACGATCAACATGAAGATGTTCACCGATGATGACTAGTCCGTCTCACGTGATGATCAGACACGACCTAGTTGACTCGGATCATGTAATCACTTAGATGACCAGAGGGATGTCTATCTGAGTGGGAGTTCATAAGATGAACTTAATTATCCTGAACATAGTCAAAAGATCTTTGCAAATTATGTCGTAAGCTCACGCTTTAGTTCCACTGTTTAGATATGTTCCTAGAGAAAATATAGTTGAAAGTTGACAGTAGCGATTATGCGGACAGTAGAAAGCTTATGTCCTTAATGCACCGCTCAGTGTGCTGAACCCCAAACGTCGTTTGTGGATGTTGCGAACATCAGACATACACATTTTGATAACTATGTGATAGTTCAGTTAAAAGGTTTAGAGTTGAGGCACCAAAGACGTTTTCGAAACGTCATGGAACATATGGGATGTTTTCGAGGGCTGAAATTGGGATTTCAGGCTCGTGCCCACGTCAAGAGGTATAAGACCTCCGACAATTTTCTTAGCCTGCAAACTAAGGGAGAAAAGCTCAACCGTTGAGCTTGTGCTCAGATTGTCTGAGTGCAACAATCACTAGAATTGAGTGGGAGTTGATCTTCCAGATGAGATAGTGATGTTTCTCCAAAGTCATTGCCACCAAGCTGCTAGAGCTTCGTGATGAACTATAACATATCAGGGATAGATATGATGATCCTTGAGGTATTCGCGATGTTTGACACCGCGAAAGTAGAAATCAAGAAGGAGCATCAATTGTTGATGGTTGGTGAAACCACTAGGGCAAGGGCAAGAAGGGATACTTCATGAAACGGCAAATCAGCTGCTGCTCTAGTGAAGAAACCCAAGGTTGAACCCAAACCCGAGACTAAGTGCTTCTGTAATGAGGGGAATAACCACTGGAGCGGAATTACCCTAGATACTTGGTAGATGAGAAGGCTGGCAAGGTCGATAGAAGTATATTGGATATACATTATGTTAATGTGTACTTTACTAGTACTCCTAGTAGCACCAGGGTATTAGATACCGGTTCGGTTGCTAAGTGTTAGTAACTCGAAATAAAAGCTACGGAATATACGGAGACTAGCTAAAGGTAAGCTGACGATATAGGTTGGAAGTGTTTCCAAGGTTGATGTGATCAAGCATCGCACGCTCCCTCTACCATCGAGATTTGGTGTTTGCGTTGAGCATAGACGTGATTGGATTATGTCTATCGCAATACGGTTATTCATTTAAGGAGAATAATGGTTACTCTATTTATTTGAATAATACCTTCAATGGTCTTGCACCTAAAGGAATGGTTTATTGAATCTCGATCGTAGTGATACACATTTTCATGCCAAAAAGATATAAGATAGTAATGATAGTACCACTTACTTGTGGCACTGCCATGTAAGTCATATTGGTGTAAAACACATGAAGAAGCTCCATGTTGATGGATCTTTGGACTCACTCGTTTTAAAAAGTTTGAGACATGCGAACCATGTCTATTGGTGTATACGCATGAAGAAACTCCATGCAGATGGATCGTTTGGACTCACTTGATTTTGAATCACTTGAGATATGCAAATCATACCACATGGGCAAGATGACTAAAAAGCCTCGTTTTTCAGTAAAATGGAACAAGATAGCAACTTGTTGGAAGTAACACATTTTGATGTGTGCAGTCCAATGAGTGCTGAGGCATGCAGTGAATATCGTTATGTTCTTACTTCACAGATGATTCGAGTAGAGTATATTTACTTGATGAAACACAAGTCTGAATTATTGAATGGTTCAAGTAATTTCAGAGTGAAGTTGAAGACCATCGTGACAAGAGGATGAAATGTCTATGATATGATCATTGAGATGAGTATCTGAGTTACGAGCTTTGGCACACAATTAAGACATTGTGAAAATTGTTTCACAATTAATACCGCCTGGAACACCATAGTTTGATGGTGTGTCCTAACATCATAGTTGCACCCTATTGGATATGGTGCGTACCATGATGTCTCTTATCGAATTACCACTATCGTTTATGGGTTAGGCATTAGAGACAACCACATTCACTTTAAATAGGACACCACGTAACTCCGTTGAGATGACATCGTATGAACTATGGTTTAGAGAAACCTAAGCTGTCATTTCTTAAAGGTTTGGGGCTGCGACGCTTATGTGAAAAAGTTTCAGGTTGATAAGCTCGAACCCAAAGCGGATAAAATGCATCTTCATAGGACACCCAAAAACAGTTGGGTATACCTCCTAATTCAGATCCGAAAGCAATAGGGATTGTTTCTTGAATCGGGTCCTTTCTCGAGGAAAAGTTTGTCTCGAGAATTGAGTGGGAGGATGGTGGAGACTTGATGAGGTTATTGAACCGTCACTTCAACGAGTATGTAGCAGGGCACAGGAAGTTGTTCCTGTGGCTCCTACACCAATAGAAGTAGAAGCTTATGATAGTGATCATGAAGTTTTTGGATCAAGTCACTACCGTACCTCGTAGGGTGACAAGGATGCGTACTACTTTAGAGTGGTACAGTAATCCTGTCTTGAAGGTCATGTTGCTAGACAACAATGAACCTACGAGCTATGGAGATGCGATGGTGGGCCCAAATTCCGACAAATGGTTAGAAGCCATGAAATCTGAGATATGATCCATGTATCAGAACAAGGCATGGACTTTGGTGGGCTTGCCCGATGATCGACAAGCCATTGAGATAAATGGATCTTTAAGAAGAAGACGGACGTGGACGGTAATGTCACCGTCTATGAAGCTCGACTTGTGGTGAAGAGTTTTTCACAAGTTCAAGGAGTTGACTACGATGAGATTTTCTCATCCGTAGCGATGCTTAAGTCCGTCGGAATCATGTTAGCATTAGCTGCATTTATGAAATCTGGTAGATGGATGTCAAAACAAGTTTCCTTACCAGTTTTTCGTAAGGAAAGGTTGTATGTGATACAATCAGAAAGATTTTGTCGATCCCAAGGATGCTAAAAGGTATGCTAGCTCCAGCGATCCTTCCATGGACTGGAGTAAGCATCTCGGAGTTGGAATATGCACTTTGATAAGATGATCAAAGATTTTGGGTTTATACAAAGTTTATGATAAACTTGTATTTCCAAAGAAGTGAGTGGGAGCACTATAGAATTTCTGATGAGTATATGTTATTGACATGTTGTTGATCAGAAATGATGTAGAATATCTGGAAAGCATATAGGGTTATTTGAAAAGTGTTTTTCAATAGAAAACCTGGATTAAGCTACTTGAACATTGAGCATCAAGATCTATGAGTAGATCAAAAACGCTAAATGGTACTTTCAAATGAGCACATACCTTGACATGATCTTGAAGGTGTTCAAGATGGAACAGTCAAAGAAAGAGTTCTTGCCTGAGTTGTAAGGTATGAAGTTAAGACTTAAAGCTCGACCACAGCAGAAAAGAGAGAAAGGACGAAGGTCGTCCCCTATGTTTCAGACGTAGGCTCTATAGTATGCTATGCTGTGTACCGCACCGGAAGTGTGCCTTGCCATGAGTCAGTCAAGGGGTACAAGAATGATCCAGGAATGGATCAATGAACAACTGTCAAAATTGTCCTTGGAGTAAATAAGGACATGTTTCTCGATTATGGAGGTGATAAAGAGTTCGGCGTAAAGGGTTACGTCGATGCAAGCTTTAACACCTATCCGAGTGACTCGGAGTAGCAAACCGGATACGTATAGTGGAGCAACCATTTGGAATAGATCCAAGTGGAGCGTGGAAGCTGCATTTACAATATGACCCAGAGATTTGCGAAGTACATACGGATCTGAAAGTTGCAGACCCGTTGACTAAAACCTCTCTTGCAAGCAAAACATGATCAAACCCCAGAACTCATTGAGTTTTAATCACATGATGATGTGAACTAGTTTACTGACACTAGTAAACTCTTTGGATGTTGGTCACATGGCGATGTGACCTGTGAGTGTTAATCACATGGCGATGTGAACTAGATTATTGACTCTAGTGCAAGTGGGAGACTGTTGGAAATATGCCCTAGAGGCAATAATAAAAGTATTATTATATTTCCTTGTTCATGATAATTGTCTTTTATTCATGCTATAACTGTATTATCAGGAAATCGTAATACACATGTGAATACATAGACCGCAATATGTCCCTAGTGAGCCTCTAGTTGACTAGCTCGTTGTGATCAACAGATAGTCATGGTTTCCTGGCTATGGACATTGGATGTCGTTGATACGGGATCACATCATTAGGAGAATGATGTGATGGACAAGACCCAATCCTAAGCATAGCACAAAGATCGTGTAGTTCGTTTTCTAGAGCTTTTCCAATGTCAAGTATCTGTTCCTTAGACCATGAGATCGTGTAACTCCCGGATACCGTAGGAGTGCTTTGGATGTATCAAACGTCACAACGTAACTGGGAGACTATAAAGGTGCACTACAGGTATCTCCGAAAGTGTCTGTTGGGTTGACACGGATCGAGACTGGGATTTGTCACTCTGTGTAAACGGAGAGGTATCTTTGGGCCCACTCGGTAGGACATCATCATAATGTGCACAATGTGACCAAGGGGTTGATCACGGGATGATGTGTTACGGAACGAGTAAAGAGACTTGTCGGTAACAAGATTGAACAAGGTATCGGTATACCGACGATCGAATCTCGGGCAAGTACAATACCGTTAGACAAAGGGAATTGTATACGAGATTGATTGAGTCCTTGACATCGTGGTTCAACCGATGAGATCATCGTGGAACATGTGGGAGCCAACATGGGTATCCAGATCCCGCTGTTGGTTATTGACCGGAGAACGTCTCGGTCATGTCTACATGTCTCCCGAACCCGTAGGGTCTACACACTTAAGGTTCGATGACGCTAGGGTTATAAAGGAAGTTTGTATGTGGTTACCGAATGTTGTTCGGAGTCCCGGATGAGATCCCGGACGTCACGAGGAGTTCCGTCAGCACGACGGCGTGGTGACGATGATGATGTTCTACCGGCGCAGGGCTTCGCCTAAGCTCCGCGACGATATGACCGAGGTGGAATATGGTCGAAGGGGGCACCGCACACGGCTAAGGAACGATCCGTAGATCAACTTGTGTGTCTATGGGGTGCCCCCCGCCGCCGTATGTAAAGGAGCCAAGGGGGAGGAGGCCACCGGCCTAGGGGGGGCGCGCCAAGGGGGGGAGTCGTACTCCCACCGGGAGTAGGACTCCCCTTTTCCAAGTAGGAGTAGGAGAGAAAGGGGAAAGAGGAGGAAGAGGGGAAGGAAAGGGGAGGGGGGGGGGGGGCGCCGCCCCCCTTCCCTTGTCCTATTCAGACTAGGAGGGGGAGGGGCGCGCGGCCCCCTCCTGGCTCCTTCCTCTTCTCCCTCTTGGCCCATGTAGGCCCATTAACCCCCCGGGGGGTTCCGGTAACCTCCCGGTACTCCGGTAAAATGCCGATTTCACCCGGAACCTTTCCGATGTCCAAACATAGGCTTCCAATATATCAATCTTTATGTCTCGACAATTCCGAGACTCCTCGTCATGTCCGTGATCACATCCGGGACTCCGAACAAACTTCGGTACATCAAAACTTATAAACTCATAATAAAACTGTCATCGAAACGTTAAGCGTGCGGACCCTACGGGTTCGAGAACTATGTAGACATGACCTAGAACCATTCTCGGTCAATAACCAATAGCGGGACCTGGATGCCCATATTGGTTCCTACATATTCTACGAAGATCTTTATCGGTCAAACCGCATAACAACATACGTTGTTCCCTTTGTCATCGGTATGTTACTTGCCCGAGATTCGATCGTCGGTATCCAATACCTAGTTCAATCTCGTTACCGGCAAGTCTCTTTACTCATTCTGTAATACGTCATCTCACAACTAACTCATTAGTTATAATGCTTGCAAGGCTTAAGTGATGAGTATTACCGAGAGGGCCCAGAGATACCTCTCCGACAATCGGAGTGACAAAACCTAATCTCGAAATACGCCAACTCAACATGTACCTTCGGAGACACCTGTAGTACTCCTTTATAATCACCCAGTTACGTTGTGACGTTTGGTAGTACCCAAAGTGTTCCTCCGGTAAACGGGAGTTGCATAATTCTCATAGTTACAGGAACATGTATAAGTCATGAAGAAAGCAATAGCAGAATACTAAACGATCATGTGCTAAGCTAACGGGATGGGTCAAGCCAATCACATCATTCTCCTAATGATGTGATCCCATTAATCAGATGACAACACATGTCTATGGTTAGGAAACATAACCATCTTTGATTAATGAGCTAGTCAAGTAGAGGCATACTAGTGACTATATGTTTGTCTATGTATTCACACATGTATCATGTTTCCGGTTAATACAATTCTAGCATGAATAATAAACATTTATCATGATATGAGGAAATAAATAATAACTTTATTATTGCCTCTAGGGCATATTCCTTCAGTATTATGTTTACGTGTAATATAATTCTAGCATGAATAATAAACATTTATCATGTTATGAGGAAATAAATAATAACTTTATTATTGCCTCTAGGGCATATTTCCTTCAGAAGGCTCCGGTGAATCCATCCAGGCCTGGCGCCTGGTCCGGCGATAGCTCCTTAATCACCTTCCACACCTCTTCTTCGGTGAAGATTTCCTCGAGCTCCTGAAGATCAGTAGTGTGCAACCCAAGGGCGTCCAAGTCAAGCGTGAAGTCGTGCGCCTGATCCCTCCCCAAAAGCTCCACAAAGGAAGAAGTGAAAGCATCCGCTATACGGTCTTGATCAGTGTGCACCTCGTCTCCAACCTTGATTCGCGGAATGAAGTTTTTAGTTCTCCGGCCGTTTGCAAAAGCTTGGAACAGCTTCGTGTTGGCATCACCTTCCTTGACCCATCTCATTCTGGAGCGCTGGCGTTCAATGGTCCGTTCAAGAGAAGCCATGCCGAACAACGCTAGCTTGAGAGTACGACGCAGCCAGAGCTCCTGGTTAGTAAGAATGCGATCTTCCTGAACCCTGTCGAATCTGCAAATCACGTAAGTTGCCACTGCCATGAGTAACTTGATGTTCCCGGTCGTTCTCTGTCCCCATGATTGTAAGGACTCTGCAGCATTTCTAAAGAGCACGTCGCGACGCTTGAAAGGATCCACAGTCGAATCGCTACAGACCCATGCCTCTCTTATCGACCCTTCGAGCTGGAGCCAGTAATTCTCAAAGCGAAATCTCTTCTTGGGACAGAAAAAGCTCCCGTGTTCAGGTGAAGTGGAGCATGGTCAGATACGCCCGAGGATAACGCTTGCAAGAGACAGTCCGGATACTCCAAGTCCCAATCCACAGAAACCAGCACCCGATCAATCTTGGTTAGGGTGGGGGCATCTCTCTCGTTTGACCAAGTGAATCTCCTCTCATGCATGTAGACTTCTTTGAGCTCATTGTTGTCTATAAAACTGCGGAACTTGTTCATCATGCTCCTGTTCAGGTTCGAGTTGTTCTTCTCAGAGGCACGCAGAATCATGTTAAAATCGCCAAGAATCATCCACGGCCCAGGCCTGAGCACGCGAGCTGCATGGAGCTCCTCCAGAAATGCAGTTTTCCTTGTGTTTCCTTGCGGTCCATAGACCGCGGAGATCCACCAGGATGCTCCATGTCGCGTATGAACACACTTCGAGATGAAATCCGTGTTCGCCTGGAATTGGTCGATGTCAATGCAGGTCGAATCCCATGCGATGAGAACTCCACCTCTCGTATCTACCGCAGCCAAGAAAGCGAAGCCGTCAAAGGACGGCCCGAGGCATTGCAACACGGTGTAGCGGTCAATGGCTTCCATCTTAGTTTCTTGCAGGCAAATTACATTCACTCTGGCTACAAATGCCCTAACGACATCTCTCTTCGCTGGGTTGTTTAACCCTCTCACGTTCCAACACAAGATCGATGGGCTAAAATCCATGGAAGAATTAGCAACATCTCGCTTTGGACACAGCACAACGCTAATGCACTCCCAAGGCCATCGAACTTGCCCCTCCAAGATCACCACCAATTGGCATGGTCTTCCCAAATAGTGAGGCAATAACTCGGATGTGCTGCTCTCTAAGTGGCGAGTCGAACAGCCCTTTTAGATCCTCCACCATTTGCTCATCAACCTGCAGGTCATGCGGTGCCAAGCCAAGCGCGCGTAGCAGCACATTCTCAGCTGGGGTGGCCTTCGACGAGCCCGCTCCACCAGCCCTTTTCGTGGCTCTCGTGGTGCGCCTCGGCGTGAACGGCTCTGCGTCCGGTCGAAGCGAGGAGGCTTGCACCTCCTTAAGCAGGGGCGGGGCCAGCTTCTTGACAATGTTGACGCAGAACGCCTTGAGCTTGGAGTATGCGATTGCTTCGGGAGGCGCCATTCCCTCCAGGGCAGCAGCCTCATCGATGGGCGGATCAGAACCCAGCGCGGCAACCACCCCTCCTTGCATGCCTCCATTCATCACTGATACGAGCCATGCAACTCCTGTTCACGTGGAGGAGTCTACATGCAAGGAGTGTGAACGGTTTCGATTGTACTGTTTTTGTTTAAAATTACTAGCAAAAGAGCCCGTGCGTTGCAACGGGAGAAAAAATAAAACACACACTCTTAACCCAACAACCATCACTCAATAGGTCCATCTTCTTTATATTTGCGAGGCATCATATTTGTGTTGCCGCTAATCCTCCTTCTCACCCTCGCCGGTGATGGCCTCGGTGTTCACAAAAAAAAACGTGTTTGAATATGGTTAATCCTAAGGCGCCTCTCTCTCCCTCTCTCCTCCCTCCCCCCTCTCTCTCTCTCGCTTTCTCTCATTCTCGCGATGAGAAATCTGTTTTTTCCCCGCAACATTTTTCAGAGGTATGCATGTGTAGTTATTGAAGTTTTCGTTTGCCTATATGGTTATACTGGGGTGCTTATTTGCAATCCGGATCGCTGCCGGTACGAAAGAAAAACGAATCTTGCGCTAGAAATTATAAGTTTGCTTTCAAAACAATATTTTAAAAATATTTATCAGGTAAAATTAACATAATATTTAGATTCCACACATTTTTCTAATAAAATTTCATATATAACATGTTAAAAAATTACGGTTTAAAAGATACGAATAATTTAGAAAATCATTTGTTTGATTTAAATATATTCTAAAATAATATTAAAAATACTTAATAGGTAAAAATAATCTCATATTCATATTCTACATATTTTTCTAATCAAATTTCATATATAACATGTTCAAATCGGAGTTACGGTTTAAAAGATATGGATGATTTAAAAAAGTATTTGTTTGACTTACATATGATCCGCGGATGAATTACCTAAAACGTCAGGTTTTTTTTAAAAAAACGTAAAATAACGGTTCGGGTGTGACTTAAATCCGGACGGCGGGTTGATTTCAAGAAAACACAAGGAATTTTGTGTAAAATACGAAAAAACCGATTCGTTTTGAGTTAAAACAGGACTGCGGGTTGACTTCTCTGAAATAGGTGGACTTTTCTGAAAAATGCCATGACGGACGAAAGAAACCCAATTTGCTTTATTATTTGTTTAAATTTAAAATTATTTGCATTGTTTAACACATGTGTCACTCGATTGTACTGTGTTAAAAAGGAAAAGGCCCATCAAGGAGGAGTCCTTCTCTTTGACGCTGTCTGCAATGTTGGCTCCAAAGTAATTTCCAGACCGTCGTCCGTGACACGGAAACGGAAGCAAAATACCGTAGAATACGTCTTATGCGGTGCGACGGGCCAGTTCGATCGAGAGGTACCTCCACGGCAGCTCAGAGCTCCCGCCATGGCAGCAGTGTCCGCCGGCGCCTCCTCGTCGTCGCAGGCAATGGTGGTACCCCACCAGGGCTTCTCCACCGAAGCGTCTTCCTCCTCGCCCTCGTCGTGTGATGTGTCCGACGAGGACGTGCCCAACCTGGACTCGCCGTGGGTGGCGGCGGTCGAGGCGGAATCCAGGCTGGAGGAGGCCGCTGCTACGGAGAGAATTCACGTTCACGCCACGGAGGAGGAAGAAGAGGGGATACGAGTCAACCAGGAGCGGCAGCAGGACGAGGTGCAGTTATACACTACTAATTTCTGATCAAACTTGATTTTTTTTTTACTAATAATCTTATGATTGATCTTGGTCTGTGGCCCTGTGCTATGATTCATAGTAGTTTGCAACAGAGCTTCCGTGCTCGTAGGGTAGGGATGCTAACGTTTCCATGACCTTGGAGGGTTGCAACTTTAGTCAGTTTTTGGAGAAGTTTATGGCCACATACTACTGGTGCCATATTGAGTTTTCAGTTTATTTTAGCAAGTCTGGTAGCTTATTAATTTACATCAATACAACGTGTACATTGTACTATTGCAGGATGAATCATCTGTTTCCTGACTTTGATCTCATTGTTCACTGCAGCTGATGGCATTGGAAGCAATATATGGGGATGATCTGGTTGAATTCTGCAAAAAAGGAGGGCTTCACTTCTTCCAGGTTTCTTGTGTTGCCCATCCGTTTCACTGATCTTGTTTCATCTGTTTCTGGATGTTGAAATACTATTTTGAGGGTTTCTTTCTTTTATTATTCTTTTCTTCTTTAATTCCAGATCTACATACACTACGACTTGCATCATGGCGCTAAAGTGTGCGCTAAGTTTTCTTCTGCGGACGGAGAATGCCCCCATGATGGTACAGAAGATGATGGTGATGAGCCAGAGGAATACTCCTGCACTTGCAACCTTGACTACTTGCCTCCTTTGGTATTGACATGCCTGCTTCCACAGTCCTATCCTAGCAAAGACCCTCCATATTTTACAATCACTGCCAAATGGATGGATGGGTCTCAAGTTTCTCAGATATGTGAGATGCTCGACGACATTTGGGCACAACTCCCGGGGCAGGAAGTGGTATATCAGTGGGTTGACTGGATCCGCAATTCGTCGTTGTCACACCTCTGGATTGATGGCAAAATAATATTAGGTCCAGACAGCCCAGCACACAAATCAGATAATCGTGCTATCTCAAGAGGTCTCCCATTGAATTATGTAATCCCTTCGATGCTCAGCTACAGTAGTAAGAAGCGTCGTAAAGCTTTTCTTGATGATCTTCATATGTGCCTGATATGCCTTACAGAGAGCAACGGTCAGCCTTTACCCTTTTCAAATTTTCTATATATTATTGTGCATTCATACCAACAGATTATTCCTTGATATTTAGTGAACTGTTTGTGTCCTTTGGTTCATGATAAAAAATAAGAACCGGTGGGCCTGTTTTTCCTTCCCAACAAAGCTTCTTAAGTTCTTAGGTAACTGAATTATGTGAATAGAAGTTTGTTCCCCGGTGAACTAACTTGAGCTTTGAAACAATCAGGTTCCAACTTCATCCAGCTGCCATGCCAGCACTTGTTTTGTGTCAATTGCATGGAGACCTTGTGCAGGATACATGTGAAGGAAGGTACTGTGTTCCAATTGGTGTGCCCTGGCACCAAGTGCAACACTTCTATTCCGCCGTATCTGCTCAGGGAAGAAGAGTTTGAACGTTGGGATAGGCTTCTTCTTGACAAAGCATTGGGCTCAATGTCAGACGTGGTCTACTGTCCAAGGTGTTCGATGGCTTGCTTGGCAGACGAGGATAAGAACGCGCAATGTCAAAGTTGTTTCTTTACCTTCTGCTCAGCTTGCAAGGATCCACGCCATCTAGGGAGACAGTGTTTAACTCCAGAACAAAAGCTCAAGGTAGAAATGAAACTGAAATCTCTTCTGCATTTGCATTGGTCTTAAAACTTGCATAGTTTGTTATACTAAGCAACTTGATTCGATACACATCATCCTAGCTAGTACTAATAACCTGTTACCAGCAGGAAAACACATTCTGGTTTTGTTAGTAAATCCTTCAAAGATAAACACATTCTGGTCTGCCATAAGCTTTGGATGCACCTACATACATTGAGTTACATATTGTCTGTTGGTGAAGCGCAAATCTTTTGCGCTTTCTAGAAACATAATAATTCAGTCTTCAATATAATGTTTGCAGGCATCAGGCAAGTTAACTGTGAGGGAGATGGTGCAGGAGATGCTGATGATCAGATCGTTATACAACGATGCTAGAGCATGTCCAAACTGCCGAATGGCCATTAGCAGAAGTGAAGGGTGCAACATGATGTATTGTGTGAACTGTGGCAAGTCGTTCTGCTTCCGTTGTGGCGAGGCCATGACTGCTAGCAATTATAACCATTTCAGGTAGCCTATCGATCCTATCCTAAGCAATCAAGAGGCCTTTTGTCTTTGAAAAGAGGGGGGTTGTAGGCATCCAAGATCTCGGGCCTATCTTATTCTTATTTCTTAATGCATGCATGTATGATTTGCAGTAAATGTGGGCTCTTTGCGCCGCAAAAAAACGACTATAACACAAATGATTTGGAGAAGCGACTGAAAGAGCTAGAAACCGCGGAACGCGTGGCTCGAATGCATCCGTTAGGCAGCACCATCGAATGCCTGAAATGCCGCCAGAAAATTTTCAAGGTAAGGAGACCTGTCTTATTCAATTTGCAGCATGGCATGAATCTGCAAGGGATGACCAATTTACTGAGCACCAGCCTGCCTCTCCTATGAATCTATCTAACGACCATATGCATGTGTCCAGGATGATGATGAATATGTTTTCTGCTGGGCGTGCCAAGCCAGGTATTGTACGCTGTGCGAGAAGCGGGTCGAGTTTACAAGGCAACATGGTGCAAGGGGGCACTGGGGCTCGCCGGAATGCGTGGGGATAACTCTCTAGTACTGTCAGAGTTTGTCATAGTTTGAAAATTAAACACTTGTAATTTTGGTTTAAAACGTAGAACATGTTGTCAGTGTTGTAAATTAAAGACCAGCCAGGCAACCAGGTAGAAGAAACCAAAGTACTGCTAGTATAAGACATGGTACTCTTTCTTGGTGATATAAATCAGAGGAACCAACTAATAATGATACTGTTTTGTCAATTCAATTATTAAGCGCCAACGTTTCTAGTGTATTCTATTTTCATTTCTAAATTAGCTGATATGCGAACCGATGATTCACAAAAAATTAGCCAGTTGAATGTTGATTTCTTTTGTATTGCCAAACATATCAATGCTATTTTTTCAACACCTTTTGTAGTTAGAAGAAAGTGTCAAGATGTCGAAACTAACAAAAGCACTGATTGCTTAACAAAGGAACCTCAAATAAATTCCAAAAGGAACTTCAAATGGCCCCAAATCAAAGGAAAACATAACTGTATAGATATATTATAAAACCTATATATATCATGTTGTTTCATCCCCTTGTTTGATGACCGTCTTTTTCACCCTCCTCATGCTCCAATCACGGCTCTGCCTCTGTCGTCTGTGAAGTCGAATACTTGCTCGATCCACAATTTGTAGTTAAATTGAGAACAGTTTTGCTAAGTCTTAGTCGACTCAGACTTAGTTATGTCTCAGTCGATGCTCATGGAGATCCATTGCAAAATTTTCTTTTTAGCTTTTTCTTTCTTCTTCCTACATACTATGTCACTTGACTGAGATTTGGTTAAATCTCAGTCGACTGAGACCTAGCCACACCCAAATGTTTTGCTCGTCTCCTTCCTACTATCACAATTTCCCCGTAGAGACTGTATATATCAAAGGCCTATGCATCGAGCGGCACATGTATAACCTCCATGTGAGTATGCTGTATCTCGAATTCTTTGATAAGTGAAGATGAAGAACCTTGCTAGCTTTTTTAGGGTTGAAGAACCCTGCAAGTTTTTTTAGGGTTGAAAAATCTTGCAAGTTATTTAAGCTTTTAGCATGAGAAGTAGAATAGATGCACTTAGTTAATTAAATTTTGATAAAGGGCACTTTTATGAACTCAAAATGTAGTGTCAATCGGATACAAAATATGATGAGCCACACCCGAACTCTGTATAGTTAAGATGCACACAACCAACAATCTTATAAAAGAAAAGATAAAATCAACATATCAGCAACAGTAAAGTCATATAAGACCGACGCTATGCCTACGTTGAAGGAGAGGTGGTGGACCGATCCAAAGATTAATTAAGTGAAGCAGATGGTTTCGTACCCACAGAGGCAAGCATTCGGTAGCTGTCGTTAATCTATCTATCTGTAATCTTAGTACTCCCTCCGTCCCAAAATAAGTGTCTCAAGCTTAGTACAACTTTGTACTAGAGTTAGTACAAAGTTAAGACACTTATTTTGGGAGGGAGGAAGTACTACGTATACTATTTATTATACACATACATACACATATACTATTTAGTATACTTGATCTCATCCATTTAGAGAGAGCAGGGTTGAGATCAAGATCGTCAGGGTGAGATCAAGTAGTCACCCATTTTCAATGTCCTACATGTGGTACACGAGCGGAGGATATCAAACACCTATTATTCACTTGTGCGAAAGTCAAAGAGGTATGAAGATTCCTGGGTTTGGACTTTGCTATTGATAAAGCATGCGTTCTGGATCACACGGAAAAAGTTGTGTTAGAATATTTATTGCAATAACCAGCTGAAGAATGTGTTGTCCTCGGCTGGGAAATTGAACGGAAACAATTGCTATCGGTTCTTGGTATTTATAGTTTGTGAAGAGAAAGTTAGTGCATAATGAAAAGGTCGAGGAACCTAAGTTCATAGCAATGACAATCAGAGTTTTGGTTGCTAACTCTACTATGGCGAGTGATGCAAAGGCGACGATCAAGTGACATGGCTGGAAAGACCAAGGAGCAATTATGTGAAGCTAAACGTGGATGGGGCTTTTGACCCAGACTTACTCAAGGGCTTGTATGGCGCTGTCATCGGAGACTGGGATGACAGATTCGTCGCATCCGAAAACGGGAAAATCGATTGTTGCCGAGATGCGCTTATGGCCGAGTCATTGGCCTTACGGTTGGTCTCAGCTTGGCAATTACAGTCGGGTGTAACCACATAGAAGTGAACTCTGACAACATTAAGGTGATAGAGACAATGAAGAATGGAGATTGCTCTTTCAATCTATTGCCGGCAGTTTGTGATGATATATATCATCTTACATGTGATCTCCTGCATATTATTTCTGAGCATGCTCCTAGAGAGACTAATTGCGCTGCTCATGATTTAGCCAAACTAGGCAGAAGTAAGATGCGTACAATTTCATAGTCGCCCATTTCCAAAGGCCGATCAGATGTTAAACAACTCAAGGTATATATCGTAACAGTGACTTGCAGTATCTTGCCTGCGGTTGGCCGAACGCCATGTTGTCGGCGCCGTTCAGCTTGCAGTACATATTATACGTTTGCGTCAACTGTGGTTGAGATCACATGTGTTGAGCAATAGTACAATAGAGAGCGGCATGAGCAATACAATACGTTGGGGTCTACATGTTCGTCTCTTGGCGCGCCAATGGGCCACCATCTTCCCATGACAAGCCACTACAAAAACAGCACAAAGCAACACCAGTAACACACACTGACACTGGGTAGTCGGCCGGCCATGGCCACCACCGTCAACCCCGCGGACCCGGAGGCGCTAGAAGGCGGCGACGGCGAAAGGAAACCGATCAGGGGCGCCGCCATGTCCCTGCTTGTCCGGGCGCGCGACAACATGGCGTTCCGGTCGGTGTGGTCGGAGCTGAACGGCGCCATGGGCGACATGGGCACGTACATCCCCATCGTGCTCTCGCTGGCGCTCTCCCGCGGCCTCGACCTCGGCACCACCCTCGTCTTCACCGGCGTCTACAACGCCGTCACGGGTCTCCTCTACGGCGTCCCCATGCCCGTCCAGCCCATGAAGACCATCGCCGCCGTCGCCCTCTCCGGCGCCTCCTTCGGGGTCCCCGAGATGATGGCCGCCGGCATCCTCACCTCGGCGTTCGTATTCGTCCTCGGGGTCACCCGCCTCATGAAGCTCGTCTACTGGTTCGTGCCGCTGCCCGTCGTCCGCGGCATCCAGCTCGCACAGGGGCTCAACTTCGCCATGGCCGCCTTCAAGTACATCCGCTACGAGCAGGACCTCGGGAAGAGCAAGTCCCTCGGCCGGCGCCCCTGGGCCGGCCTCGACGGCCTTGTCCTCGCCATCGTGGCCATCTTCTTTGTCGTCCTCGTCAACGGCGCCGGCGACGATCACAGCACAGCCGTCCAGGAAGAAGAAAGGGGAGGAGATCAGGAGGAGGATAATAGCGGCCGCTCTTCCCGCTTGCGTAAATGGAGGCGGCGCTTGCGGTCGGCGACGATCCCGTCGGCGGTGATCCTGTTCGTGTTGGGCGTGGTCCTCGCCATCATCCGGCACCCGGCGGCGGTGAGGGAGCTGCGCGCGGGTCCGTCGCGAATCCGCGTGGTGCACATACCGAGGGAGGCGTGGAAGCAGGGGCTGATCAAGGGCGCGATCCCGCAGATCCCGCTCTCGGTGCTCAACTCGGTGGTGGCGGTGTGCAAGCTGACGCGCGACCTGTTCCCGGAGAAGAAGGAGGCGTCGGCGACGTCGGTGTCGGTGACCATGGGCGCCATGAACCTGGTGGGGTGCTGGTTCGGCGCCATGCCGTGCTGCCACGGCGCGGGCGGGCTGGCGGGGCAGTACAAGTTCGGCGGGCGCAGCGGTGCGTGCGTGGCGGCCCTGGGCGGGCTGAAGCTGGCGCTGGGGCTGGCGCTCGGCGGCTCCGTGCTGCGCGTGCTCGCCGCGTTCCCCGTGGGGCTGCTGGGCGTGCTGCTGCTGTTCACAGGCGTGGAGCTGGCCATGGCGGCCAGGGACATGTCGTCCAAGGCGGAGGCGTTCGTCATGCTCGTCTGCACCGCCGTGTCGCTCGTCGGCTCCAGCGCCGCGCTGGGGTTCCTCTGCGGCATGGTCGCGCACGGCCTGCTGCTGCTCAGGGCACGCGCCATTTCCATCTGAAAATCAAAACACTCATGCTGATCCATGCATGTACATCTCGTACATCCATCGTCATCCCATCTGTTTATTATTATTTTTTTTTTTGCGGGGAAGTCATCCCATCTGTATCTGTATGTTTTACATGGAGTGCGTCACGTGTGCACTTCTGTGCTGTAGCAAATGGTTGGGCATGCATGGAAAGTCTCGGTTTTCTGATATCCAATTTCTATTAAGGAACTACAAGAAAAACGATATATTGCCTTGTGTTGAGTCATAAGCCGAGTGTGAATTATGGACCTGAACTAAGATTCTAAGAGCTCGAAAATGCTGATAGGTACTCCTCCCCCTTCCCCTCCCCCTTCCACGCCCGAGCGCGGCCTCCCCGGGGGGCGGCCGGGGCGGCACGCAGCCCCTTCCCTCCACCCCCAACTTCCTCTCCCCCCGCCGCCGCCGGTGGGCGTCCCCGAATCTGGCACGGGTGGTGCTGGCGGCGGGACCTCCTTTACCCGCACGCGACTCTTCTTCCCGGGGCAGGGGACGGCAGCGGTGTAGCTCGGTTGACTGCGGCCCGGCATCCTAGTGGTGGTTGCCGGTGGCCAGTGTGGTGGTGGCGCTTCCCTTGGCGGCGGGGCGGCGGAGCGTCGCGGAGTGGCTGGCGGCGTGTCCCTGGCCCAGATCTGGGCCCTCCCCATCTGGGTTCTAGCAGGCCAGCTCCGGCGCGGTGTAGAGGGGAAGCTTGGACGGGGGGCGGCGACGCCGACGACATGCTCTCTGCAGCGCACCGGTGGGGGCTTCACGGGCATTTGGGAGCCCGACCAGGCCTGGTTTGCTCCCGCTGGCGCGTCCGGTCGGGTATCGGCATTGACGGTGGAGGTCGTGCCCTCCCACAGGGCGACGACACTGCAGCCCTGAGTCGCGGCTATTCTTCTTCACTGTGCAGGCCTCACTTCGCGGTGCAGTGGTGAGACAGCGTGGATGGCTTCAAGATCGCGCTCGTGCAAGGTGGTGAGCGTTATGTTGGAGTGCTCCAGAGCGCCCGGAGTGATGGTTGGGATCAGGAGAAATCCCTGTCGGCTTGTCCGACAACGACGCGGTGGTGCCCGAGGGTTCCGCTGGACGTTCCCTGATACGCCTCCAACATATCTATAATTTATGAAATACTCATGCTAATATATTATCATTCTTGGATGTTTTATAATAATTTTATAGCAACTTTACATCATTTTTAGGGACTAACCTATTGACCCAGTGCCCAGTGCCAGTTGCTGTTTTTTGCTTGTTTTTTACATCGCAGGAAACCAATATCAAACGGAGTACAAATGCAACAAAACTTTTTGGAGATTTTTTGGACCAGAAGACATCCAGTGGGCCAGAGAAGCACCTGGGGGGTGCCCTGAGGGGGGCACAACCCACCAGGGCGCGCCTGAGGGCCCAAGCGCGCCCAGGTGGGTTGTGCCCACCTCGGTGGCCCGTCGTACCCCCTCTTCACCCTATAAATCATCAAATATTTCAGAAACCCTCGTGGTTACTGAGGGAGTCCTGGATTAGGGGGTCCTCGGACAGCCGGACTATATACTTTGGCCGGACTGTTGGACTATGAAGATACAAGATTAAAGACCTCCTCCCGTGTTCGGATGGGACTTTCCTTTGCGTGGAAGGCAAGCTTGGATATTCGGATATGTAGATTTCCTTCTCTGTAACCGACTCTGTCTAACCCTAGCCCCCTCCGGTGTCTATATAAACTGGAGGGTTTAGTCCGTAGGACAACAACAATCATAATCATAGGCTAGCTTCTAGGGTTTAGCCTCTACGATCTTGTGGTAGATCAACTCTTGTAATACTCATATCATCAAGATCAATCAAGCAGGAAGTAGGGTATTACCTCCATCGAGAGGGCCCAAACCTGGGTATACATTGTGTCCCCCGCCTCCTGTTACCATTAGCCTTAGACGCACAGTTCGGGACCCCCTACTCGAGATCCACCGGTTTTGACACCGACATTGGTGCTTTCTTTGAGAGTTTCACTGTGCCGTCACGATAAGGCTTGATGGCTCCTTCAAACATCTGCAACGATGCGATCCAGGGTGAGGTTTTGCTCCCCGGACAGATCTTTGTATTCGGCGGCTTTGTACTACGGACCAGCTCGCTTGGCCATCTGGAGCAGATCGATAGCTACGCCCTGGCCATCAGGCCAGGTTTGGAAGCTTGAACTACACCACCGACATCTGCGGAGACTTGATCTTTTACGAATTCGAGCCCATGACAGGTGCGCCGTACAGTCACGATGAGCATGACTTAGATCTACCATCAGACGGTGTTCAGAAGAACGCACCTGCAGCTGCCCCGGCCTTACATCCGGAGAAGATCGCGCCATCCGAGGACGGGTGGATAGACCCCGCCACGGAGGCCGCACACTCATCGGCGCTAGAGCCGAACACAGACTTCACCTCCAAAGAGATCTGTGTCATCGGACCCTCGTACTCGTCTTCGGTCATAGGTTCCGAACCACGTGCATCCGTGCCTATCGACTCTGATTGGGCACCGATCATGGAGTTTACCTCCGCTGATATCTTTCAGCACTCACCTTTGCGCGACGTGCTAAATTCACTGAAATCTCTCTCCCTGTCAGGAGACTCTTGGCCGAACTATGTACGGCTTGGGTGGGAAGCGGACGACGAAGAAATTCGTTCCCCACCCACCACCCACTTAATAGCCACTGTCGACGACTTAACCGACATGCTTAACTTCGACTCCGAAGACATCGACGGTATGGACGACGATGCAGGAGAAGAACAGGAACCACCGCCCACAGGGCGCTGGACAGCCACCTCATCATATGATATATATATATGGTGGACACCCCCAAAGATGGCGATGGCGATGAGGCAACGGAGGATAATCCCCTTGAGAAGCAATCTAAGCACCGACGTCATAGGCGCCGGTCTAAGCCCCACCATAGCAAAAATAGCGATACCGGCACAAGAGATGATAGCAATCCGGATGGTGCCGAAGACGAAAACAATCCCGCCCAGCCAAGCGTCAAGCAAGCCGGACGGGAGGATGGGCAAGCTAGCCCTGAGAAATAGGCAATGGATGAAGACTCGGAGGATGACAATTACATGCCCCTCTCCGAAGACGAGGTGAGCCTCGGCGATGAAGAATTCATTGTGCCTGAGGATCCCGTCGAGCAGGAGCGCTTCAAGCGCCGGCTTATAGCCACTTCAAAAAGCCTGAAGAAGAAGCAGCAGCAACTTCAAGCTGATCAAGATCTGTTAACTGATAGATGGACTGAGGTCCTGGCAGCCAAGGAATACGGACTCGAGCGCCCAACCAAAAGTCACCCAAAGCGCAGGTTGCTACCTCAACTCGAGGAGGAGGCATTAAAGCCTACACTACCAGCGCAGGATGCGGCTGACCGGCCACCTCGTGGCCGAGACAAAGCGGCGTATCAACCCGAAGTCCAGCCTGCACCCCGTCGCCAAACAAGCAAAAACACAAAGGCCCGGGGCTACATGCATGACCTGCGAGACAAATTGGAAACCAAAGCAGGACAGTCAAGATCGATCTACGGATCACGGGGGCGCGCCCCAACGCGTGATGATGACCGTCACGCCGGATACACTAACAAATCCGGTCGGGCCGAATACAACAGATCAGACTCATCCGAACTGCGTCGTGATGTAGCCCGGCATAGAGGCGCCGCACACCCCCTATGCTTCACTGACAAAGTAATGGATCATGAATTTCCAGAAGGGTTTAAACCCATGAATATTGAATCATACGATCGTACAACAGACCCCACGGTATGGATTGAAGATTTCCTTCTACACATTCACATGGCCCGTGGTGATGATCTACATGCCATCAAGTACCTCCCACTAAAACTCAAAGGACCGGCTCGGCATTGGCTAAATAGCTTGTCGGCAAACTCTATTTGCAGTTGGGAGAACCTGGAAGACGCATTCCTTGACAACTTCCAGGGCACTTATGTGCGACCACCGGATGCTGATGACTTAAGTCACATAATCCAACAGCCTGGAGAGTCAGCCAGGAAATTCTGGACTCTGTTCCTAACTAAAAAGAACCAAATTGTCGACTGTCCGGATGCCGAAGCCCTAGCGGCCTTTAAGCATAACATCCGCGACGAGTGGCTCGCCCGACACCTTAGCCATGTAACGCCCCGGATCCAATGCGCCAGGTGTCCGCCAGTTATTCGCCTTCCTTGCCATGTCATTTGCTTGCGTGTTGCATTTTGCCATGTCATCATGTGCATCTCATTTTGCATACGTGTTCATCTCATGCATCCGAGCATTTTCCCCGTTGTCCGTTTTGCAATCCGGCACTCCTATGTCATCCGGTGTCCCCTTCTTGTCTATTTTCATGAGCGGGTGTTAAACATTCTCGGAATGGACCGAGGTTTGCCAAGCGGCCTTGGCACACCACCGGTAGACCGCCAGTCAAGTTTCGTGCCATTTGGAGTCTGTTTGATACTCCAACGGTTAACCGGGTAGCCGCAAAGGCCTATTTTGTGTGTAGCCCAACACCCCTCCAAAGTGGCCCAATAACCCATCCAAACCCCCTCCATGCTCTCGGACGTTCGATCATGACCGTGTGGGCAAAAACCGCACCTCATTTGGAGTTTCCTAGCTCCCTCTACCTATATATAGGCCCTCTCCCCTGAAATTTGCGGATGAATCCACCCCTAACCCTAGTCTTCTTCCTTCTCGCGCCGCCGGACATGTCCATCCGCGCCGGACATGTCCGCCGGACACGTCGCCCAGCCAATCGGCGGCTGCCACGTCATCGCCGCCGCCCCCGCGCCCAATCCCGCAGCGCCACGTCGACCCCCGCGCCCTCTCTCTCTCCTCCCCGCCGCCGGGGCCCGTGCGGCCCAGATCGGGCCCGCCCCGGGCCGCGCCGGGCCCAAGGGAGCCCAGTCGTCGCGCTCCCGCTCCGCTCCCGTGCCATGGCCTCGTCCCCGACCTCCGCCTCCGCCCGAGCTCCTGCCGGCGACCAACTCCGGCGAGGCCAGGCCAACCCATCGCGGGACCTCCTTCCCGCACCCCTGCTCCTCACTTCTCCTCCTCCCGGGCTCTCCCTCACGATCTCTCTCTCTCCTATGCCAGGATGCCATGGATGGCCATCCCAAGCTCCACCGGCAACCGCGCCGCCAAGAGCTCTGTCCGCCGCCGCTCTTGCCCGGATCCGGTAGCCCATGCCCCGATCTATCCATTCCCGACCTTCCCGAGGCCCGCCGGAGTCCCACGCCCCCTCCTCGTCGCCGTTATCTTCCGCCGGAACCGTCCGTACGAGCGAAGGAGACGACCCCATCCAGCTTTTCCCCGAGGTGATTTTTTGCCTAAGTCCCGAAATAGTTACATTCTGGTTCCTAGTTCATCATGCCATAACTTCGTGTATGTAGCTCCGTTTTGTGTGCATGATATATCGACATGTTCGTTGTGAGATGCTCCTCATTTTGTTTCATTGTGTGATGCTTGTTTGAGTTCATCTAGATGCTCTAATCATCGTTGCAAGAGTGCTATATGTTGTTAACTTCTATCTGTTAACAGAACTTGGTGATTTGTCTTTTTCATTGCATTTTTTGTGTGCGTCCTATGAGCTTGATGTCTACACGCGATTTGAGCTACATCATGTCATCTTTAAAGTGGTGCAATCCATGTATTTTTGTGAGTCTTTTAGTGAGTGCATCGAGCTCGTGAAGTAGGGTACTTGCTGTTGCTGTTTTGCTAGGCTGAAACTGCTATGTCATGATGCTATGTAAACCTGCTGCTACAAGTCATTCTATGCATAATCTGGAGATGCTCACTAAGGATGTTTTGTTACCCATGTCATGATCTATCCATTCATGCCCATGGTTGTATTTACAGCCTGACGTAACTTGTTGTTATCTTGCTCCAAACTTGCTAAATAATGTTGCTGTCAGCCTGTTAACATTAAGTTCAATATTGCCATGATTGTTGTTAGTGATCCAAGCATGCTATGAACTTGATCTTGCCACGTTTAGCTTCACAAATATGCCATCATACTGTTGGTCACCTTGTCATGCCATGTATTGCTCTGTGGTGAGTGGTTCAAGCTCACCAACATGCCTACTTATTGTTGTTCCTGCCATGTATGAATCTGTCATATCATTTGCCATGTTTGCATAGATGATATCATGTTTTATGTTGATCTTTAGAATTAGTTCAGTAAGGGAGTTTTGTTCTTTGTCTTTAGTACTAGCATGCAATGCCTTTATTTGCCATGCTAAGTTCTTGTAACATGTTGTTTGATAGCTCTAAACTTTGCAACCTGATGTTATTTCTGCTAAGCCTGAAACTGTTATTATTTGCAATCTTGCCATGTCCTTTTGAGCATGTTATAATGTTTTCTGGAGATAGCTCAGTGTTCATGTTTTCTCATGCTTTACCTGTACTTCATGCCCATGCCTTTTGTTCTTATGTTGAGGTGCTGTAGCATATTGTTCTGATGCTTGCTAGATGCCTAGTTGCTGTTTTGGACAACTTGTCCTTTAAATTTGTATGGTGTATGTGTTGAACCGTTGCTCCGTTTTGAGTGTGCTCTATATGAAACTTGCTTAGTTTTGCATGTAGTTTCATGTTATCTTGTGGCATCCATGTTTTGATGTGTTTGCTTGATGTTTGTATGCAATTTGCATCAATGCCATGTTTAACTTGTTTTGCTCATATCTTCTAGGTCGTAGCTCCGAATTAAATGAATTTTATATGTAACTTGACTAGAATCTCGTCTAGATCATCTTAGTGCATCTTAACTTGCTGTTTAACAACTTGAACATAGGGTTTATTCAGTTCTGGACCTATTTTTAAATTTGCATATGAGGACTTACCGAATTTGTTATATGTTGTTTCCGGCCTCATTTAAACTTGCTTTGATGTGTTGTTCTTGTTTGCATCATCTCTTGCCATGAGTAGTTTCATGTAGTCTTGTCTTGCATCATACTTGGTTGAGCATCATGCCTTGTTCATGTGTGGTGTGTTTACCATGTTGTGTGCTTCTTCTCGATAGTTCCCGTTCCGTTGCGATCGTGAGGATTCGTTCGTCTACGCTTGGTTCGGCTTCATCCGTTCGTCTTCTTCATGGACTCGTTCTTCTTCCTTGCGGGATTTAAGGCAATATGTCCGCTACCCTGGATCTCACTACTATCATTGCTATGCTAGTTGCTTCATTCTATTGCTATGCTGCACTACCTATCCCTTGTTCTATCAGGCCTCCCAAATTGCCATGTCAGCCTCTAACCTTGTCACCCTTCCTAGCAAACCATTGCTTGGCTATGGTACCGCTTTGCTTAGCCCCTCTTATAGCATTATTAGTTGCAGGTGAAGTTGAAGATTGCTCCATGGTGGACAAGATTATGTTGGGATATCACAATATCTCTTATATTATTAATGCATCTATATATTTGGTAAAGGGTGGAAGGCTCGGCCTTATGCCTGGTGTTTTGTTCCACTCTTGCCGCCCTAGTTTCCGTCATACCGGTATTATGTTCCCGGATTTTGCGTCCCTAACGCGGTTGGGTGATTTATGGGACCCCCTTGACAGTTCGCTTTGAATAAAACTCCTCCAGCAAGGCCCAACCTTGGTTTTACCATTTGCCTCACCACCACCTACCTTTCCCTTGGGAGTAATTAACCAAAGGGTCATCTTTATTTTATCCCCCCGGGCCAATGCTTGTCTAAGTGCTGATCCAAACTAGAGCACCGTGCGGGACCATCCCTTGGCAACTTGGGTTACGTCGGTACCTGTACGCTTCGCTTATCCGGTGGGTCCTGAGAACGAGATACGTGCGACTCCTATCGGGATTGTCGACACATCGGGCGGCTTTGCTGGTCTTGTTTTACCATTGTCGAAATGTCCGGGATTCCGAGACTATCGGGTCTTCCTGGGAGAAGGAATATCCTCCGTTGATCGCGAGAGCTTATCATGGGCTAAGTTGGGACACCCCTGCAGGGTTATAAACTTTCGAGAGCCGTGCCCGCGGTTATGTGGCAGATGGGAATTTATTAATGTCTGGTTGTAGATAACTTGACATCAGATCCGAATTAAAATGCATCAACCGCGTGTGTAGCCGTGATGGTCTCTTTTCGGCGGAGTCCGGGAAGTGAACACGGTTTTGGGTTATGTTTGACGTAAGTAGGAGTTCAGGATCACCTCTTGATCATTGCTAGATTCTAGACCGTCCCGTTTGCTCTCTTCTCGCTCTTATTTGCGTATGTTAGCCACCATACTTGCTTAGCCGCTGCTACAACCTCAACACTTTACCCCTTCCTTACCCATTAAGCTTTGCTAGTCTTGATACCCATGGTAATGGGATTGCTGAGTCCTCGTGGCTCACAGATTACTACAACAACAGTTGCAGGTCTAGGTTATGCGATGATCATGATGCGAGAGTGATGTTTGCTTGTTTTGGAGTTCTTCTTCTGCTTCTTCCTCGATCAGGGGATAGGTTCTAGGTCGGCAGCCTGGGCTAGCAGGGTGGATGTCGTTTGAGTTTCTGTTTGTGCTTCATCCGTAGTCGGATGGTGCTCTTTTGTAAGATGATGTTGTATTCGTGTGGCATTGCATGCCTTATGTATGTATCCCTATCTATTATGTAACGTTGATGTAATGATATCCACCTTGCAAAAGCGTCTTCAAGATGCGCTTCTATCCTTGGTGGGACCTTCGAGTTCCTTTAGGATAGGGTCGCATCTTGGGCGTGACAAGTTGGTACCAGAGCCTCGACCATAGGAGCCCCTTGATTGATCGTGTATTTTGGCCGTTGTTGAGTCTAGAAGAAAACTTTTTTGGAGTCTAGTTATATCGAAGAGTAGGATTTCTTTTTACTCCTCAGCCCCTTCGTCGCTCTGGTGAGGAATCTTGACGTAGGTGTTTTGAATTACTTCTCTTCCCCTTCAAACTTTCTTTAGGATCACGCGGTTAGTTTTTCGTTCATTGGTTCTCAGCTCTTTTCATCCGGTGCATTTCTCGTCAAGTTGATTCCACCCTCTCCGTTTTTACAAGTTCAACCCTTAGTTGTTTTCTTTTTCCCACCCGCCCACCCCTTTTCATCTCGGAGTCGGAGTCCGTAATCGAGTATCCATCCTACTCGTGCGAAGTCTTTGCTTTCTTTCCTCAATGATTTCAACCGGTGTTTTCTCTTCAAGATATTCGTCGGTTCCCCCTTCCAAGTTGCCTTTGTTTTCCCGCCCTCCCACCCTTTTTCTTCCCATAGTCTGAGTCTCTTTCGACCATCAATTTCATTCATGCAGAGCCTCTTCAGTCTTTCATCAATTATTTCAACCGGTGAATTCTCGTTTTGTTCGACATTCTTCATCTCTTTTTCTTTTTCCGGTGCACTCAATTCAAGTTTTTCGGGTTGATCACATTCTTTTCCTGGGATCAAGTGTTCTCCTTGCTCGTTTTCCTCTCGCCATTCAATCATTCTGGAGTTCGGAAGACATCTCAGGAGATTCGTCTGTGTTCCAATTAATTCGAGGTTGTCACCTCATTCAGATATTTTAAATTGTTCCGGTGCATCATCTATCTGTTCAACAATCCCTTTCCAATGGTGTTTTTCTTTTAGTGAGCCCTAACCCACAGGTCTTTTCCCAGGATCTTACCTGACTCTTCTAATTCCCCCGGAGTTATTCTCAATTCTTTTCAAGTGTGATGTAAGAATGGATCACATCAGTCACATGCCTTCTCCAAGATCGATTTCAAATCATTTCATTGTTGCCTCAACCTCTTCGCTTTTCGTTCCCCAGAGTGCCTTAACAATTTTGGTGGTGTTTCTCGTAGTCATTTGAAGATAGAAGAAGAGTTTTTCCTCTAAATCTTGCTCGTTCTCCCGGAGATTCGTGGTGCTAGCTTCATGTTATCTTCTCAAATTGTTTCTAGTCGTGCAATTCTTTTCACCCATCCGGAGTATGTTAGAAGTTGTTTTCCCGTTTCTTTTCACCGGAGGCCATCATTCCAGTTATCGTTCTCTATTTATCCTGACGCTTCGTTCAAATGTTCTTCAATCAACTCGAGTTATTCCCGTTCCCTTATATCTAAATCTCCTCTAGCATATTGGTTCTTCAAATTCTTCCCGGTGATTCAGTCTCTTTCGTCACTCATTTCCGAATTCTAATGGTGGTTCGTTCAAGATTCTTTTTTCTTTCATTATCATATCAATTCATTCGTTCTTTTCCATCCTACTGGTGGTTCATGAAGATCTTCTCAAGTTTGCGATATGTCACATCTCAATCCTTTTCAAGAAGAATAAGTAGTATGCAAAAATCCATTGCTTGCCATCAATTTAATTTGATGAAGGATAAGCATACAATAAATCTTATTCTTATTTCCTCAAAGTGATTAATCCTTTTCTTCGGAGTTTGTTCTTGGTGAATAAATTCTAGTTCCAAGTGTTTTCATCTTTTATTTTCCGGAATTCAAATTTCCTCGGCCATTTCGTCGGAACCTCTATCTAAGTCATCGCAAGGCTTTAATCTTATTTCTTTCATCCTTCATTCTATCTCACCATCCTTTTGTCACCGGAGTTTTTCATGGTGGTTCTTCATGATTTAAATCATCCTTCAAGTGTTCATCAAGATTTTTGTTGGAGGAGTTCAAGTATCTTTTCTTCTTGCGTCTCGAAGTGTAATTAATTCTCCGTATTCTTTTGAAGTGGAGTTTTGCATTTCTGCGTTCTTCTCAGCTATCCAATCATTTCCGTTTGTGTCCGGTTATCACCTTATGATCTTGATATGTTACCTATAAGACCACAACAAGCTTATTCTTTTCGTTGTTGATTGTCTCAACAACTCCATTTAAACCTTCCTTCTAAAGATGCTTTCAATTTCATTCGTGACACAAGTTGTCATTTTCTTCTCCGTTCTTTTCATTCAACTATTTCAATTCTTTCCGGAGGTTTTGTGTCATGTCTTCATCAAGTATCGTTCCATCCTCTCAAGCTCATGTTCTATTCCTCCATGTTTCAGCCGGAGTGCTGCCTAAATCCTTTCAGTCTTATTTGTTTCTTATCTCGTTCTAACCAGAGTGGTTTCATAGTCTATCTGATTCTGTGAGCTTTTGATTCTCGTCATTCTCGTCGTTCCTCTCTTCTTCTCGAGTGCTCTCGATTCTTTGCTTCTTTTCTTGAGTTCTTGCTTCACCTCATCCCTTTTCCCTTTTGTCTCGGTCCTAAGATCTCGGGACGAGATCTCTTGTTAGTGGAGGAGTGTTGTAACACCCCGAATCCGATGCGCCAGGTGTCCGCCAGTTATTCGCCGTCCTTTCCATGTCATTTGCTTGCGTGTTGCATTTTTCCATGTCATCATGTGCATCTCATTTTGCATACGTGTTCATCTCATGCATCCAAGCATTTTCCTCGTTGTCCGTTTTGCAATCCGGCACTCCTATGTCATCCGGCGTCCCCTTCTTGTCTCTTTTCGTGAGCGGGTGTTAAACATTCTCGGAATGGACCAAGGTTTGCCAAGCGGCCTTGGTACACCACCGGTAGACCGCCTGTCAAGTTTCGTGCCATTTGGAGTCTGTTTGATACTCCAACGGTTAACCGGGTAGCCACAAAGGCCTCTTTTGTGTGCAGCCCGACACCCCTCCAAAGTGGCCCAATAACCCATCCAAACCCCCTCCATGCTCTCGGACGTTCGATCACGATCGTGTGGGCGAAAACCGCACCTCATTTGGAGTCTCCTAGCTCCCTCTACCTATATATAGGCCCTCTCCCCCGAAATTTGCGGACGAATCCACCCGTAACCCTAGTCTTCTTCCTCCTCGCGCCGCCAGACATGTCCATCCACGCCGGACATGTCCGCCGGACACGTCCCCGGCCAATCGGTGGCTTCCACATCATCGCCGCCGGCCCCGCGCCCAATCCCGCAGCGCCACGTCGACCCCCGCGCCCCCTCTCTCTCCTCCCCGCCGCCGGGGCCCGTTCGGCCCAGATCGGGCCCGCCCCGGGCCGCGCCAGGCCCGAGGGAGCCCAGCCGCCGCGCTCCCGCTCCGCTCCCGTGCCATGGCCTCGTCCCCGACCTCCGCCTCCGCCCGAGCTCCTGCCGGCGACCAACTCCGGTGAGGCCAGGCCAGCCCATCGCGGGACCTCCTTCCCGCGCCCCTGCTCCTCACTTCTCCTCCTCCCGGGCTCTCCCTCATGATCTCTCTCTCTCCTATGCCAGGACGCCATGGATGGCCGCCCCAAGCTCCACCGGCAACTGCGCCGCCAAGAGCTCCATCCGCCGCCGCTCTTGCCCGGATCCGGTAGCCCATGCCCCGATCTATCCATTCCTGACCTTCCCGAGGCCCGCCGGAGTCCCACGCCCCCTCCTCGTCGCCGTTGTCTTCCGCCGGAACCGTCCGTACGAGAGAAGGAGAAGACCCCGTCCAGCTTTTCCCCGAGGTGATTTTTTGCCCGTCCCGAAATAGTTACATTCTGGTCCCTAGTTCATCATGCCATAACTCCGTGTATGTAGCTCCCTTTTGTGTGCATGATATGTCGAAATGTTCGTTGTGAGATGCTCCTCATTTTGTTCCATTGTGCGATGCTTGTTTGAGTTCATCTAGATGCTCTAATCATCATTTCAAGAGTGCTATATGTTGTTAACTTCTGTCTGTTAACAGAACTTGGTGATTTGTCTTTTTCATTGCATTTTTTGTGTGCATCCTATGAGCTTGATGTCTACATGAGTTTTGAGCTACATAATGTCATATTTAAAGTGGTGGAATCCATGTATTTTTGTGAGTCTTTTAGAGAGTTCATCGAGCTCGTGAAGTAGGGTACTTGCTGTTGCTGTTTTGCTAGGCTGAAACTGCTATGTCATGATGCTATGTAAACCTGCTGCTACAAGTCATTCTATGCATAATCTGGAGATGCTCACTAAGGATGTTTTGTTACTCATGTCATGATCTATCCATTCATGACCCTGGTTGCATTTATAGCCTGATTTAACTTGTTGTTATCTTGCTCCAAACTTGCTAAATAATGTTGCTGTCAGCCTGTTAACATTAAGTTCAATGTTGCCATGATTGTTGTTAGTGATCCAAGCGTGCTATGAACTTGATCTTGCCATGTTTAGCTTCAAAAATATGCCATCTTACTGTTGGTCACCTTGTCATGCCATGTATTGCTCTGTGGTGAGTGGTTCGAGCTCACCAACATGCCTACTTATTGTTGTTCCTGCCATGTATGAATCTGTCATATCATTTGCCATGTTTGCATGGATGATACCATGTTTTATGTTGATCTTTAGAATTAGTTCAGTAAGGGAGTTTTGTTCTTTATCTTTAGTACTAGCATGTGATGCCTTTGTTTGCCATGCTAAGTTCCTGTAACATGTTGTTTGATAGCTCTAAACTTTGCAACCTGATGTTATTTCTGCTAAGCCTGAAACTGCTATTATTTGCAATCTTGCCATGTCCTCTTGAGCATGTTATAATGTTTTCTGGAGATAGCTCAGTGTTCATGTTTTGTCATGATTTACCTGTACTTCATGCCCATGCCTTTTGTTCTTATGTTGAGGTGCTGTAGCATATTGTTTTGATGCTTGCTAGATGCCTAATTGCTGTTTTGGACAACTTGTCCTTTAAATTTGTATAGTGTGTATGTGTTGAACCGTTGCTCCGTTTTGAGTGTGCTCTATATGAAACTTGCTTAGTTTTGCATGTAGTTTCAAGTTATCTTGTGGCATCCATGTTTTGATGTGTTTGCTTGATGTTTGTATGCAATTTGCATCAATGCCATGTTTAACTTGTTTTGCTCATATCTTCTAGGCCGTAGCTCCAAATTAAATGAACTTTATATGTAACTTGACTAGAATCTCGTGTAGATCATCTTGGCACATCTTAACTTGCTGTTTAACAACTTGAACATAAGGTTTATTCAGTTCTGGACCAACTTCTAAATTTGCATATGAGGACTTATCGGATTTGTTATATGTTGTTTCCGGCCTCATTTAAACTTGCTTTGATGTGTTGTTTTTGTTTGCATCATCTCTTGCCATGAGTAGATTCATGTAGTCTTGTCTTCCATCATACTTGGTTGAGCATCATGCCTTGTTCATGTGTGGTGTGTTTATCATGTTGTGTGCTTCTTCTCGATAATTCCCGTTCCGTTGCGATCGTGAGGATTCGTTCGTCTACGCTTGGTTCGGCTTCATCCGTTCGTCTTCTTCATGGACTCGTTCTTCTTCCTTGCGGGATTTCAGGCAAGATGACCGCTACCCTGGATCTCACTACTATCATTGCTATGCTAGTTGCTTCGTTCTATCGCTATGCTGCACTACCTATCCCTTGTTCTATCAAGCCTCCCAAATTGTCATGTCAGCCTCTAACCTTGTCACCCTTCCTAGCAAACCATTGCTTGGCTATGTTACCGCTTTGCTCAGCCCCTCTTATAGCATTGTTAGTTGCAGGTGAAGTTGAAGATTGCTCCATGGTGGACAGGATTGTGTTGGGATATCACAATATCTCTTATATTATTAATGCATCTATATATTTGGTAAAGGGTGGAAGGCTCGGCCTTATGCCTGGTGTTTTGTTCCACTCTTGCCGCCCTAGTTTCCGTCATACCGGTATTATGTTCCAGGATTTTGCGTCCCTAATGCGGTTGGGTGATTTATGGGACCCCCTTGATAGTTTGCTTTGAATAAAACTCCTCCAGCAAGGCCCAACCTTGATTTTACCATTTGCCTCACCACCACCTACCTTTCCCTTGGGAGTAATTAACCCAAGGGTCATCTTTATTTTAGCCCCCCGGGCCAATGCTTGTCTAAGTGTTGGTCCAAACTAGAGCACCGTGCGGGACCATCCCTTGGCAACTTGGTTTACGTCGGTACCTGTACGCTTCGCTTATCCAGTGTGTCCTGAGAACGAGATACGTGCGACTCCTATCGGGATTGTCGACACATCGGGTGGCTTTGCTGGTCTTGTTTTACCATTGTCGAAATATCTTATAACCGGGATTCCGAGACTGATCGGGTCTTCCTGGGAGAAGGAATATCCTTCGTTGATCGTGAGAGCTTATCATGGGTTAAGTTGGGACAGCCCTACAGGGTTATAAACTTTCGAGAGCCGTGCCCGCGGTTATGTGGCAGATGGGAATTTATTAATGTCCGGTTGTAGATAACTTGACACCAGATCCGGATTAAAATGCATCAACCACGTGTGTAGCCGTGATGGTCTCTTTTCGGCGGAGTCTGGGAAGTGAACACGGTTTTGGGTTATGTTTGACGTAAGTAGGAGTTCAGGATCACCTCTTGATCATTGCTAGCTTCTCGACCATTCCGTTTGCTCTCTTCTCGCTCTTATTTGCGTATGTTAGCCACCATACTTGCTTAGCCGCTGCTGCAACCTCAGCAGTTTACCCCTTCCTTACCCATTAAGCTTTGCTAGTCTTGATACCCATGGTAATGGGATTGCTAAGTCCTCGTGGCTCAGAGATTACTACAACAACAGTTGCCGGTCCAGGTTATGTGATGATCATGATACGAGAGCGATGTTTGCTTGTTTTGGAGTTCTTCTTCTGCTTCTTCCTCGATCAGGGGATAGGTTCCAGGTCGGCAGCCTGGGCTAGTAGGGTGGATGTCGTTTGAGTTTCTGTTTGTGTTTCATCCGTAGTCGGATGGTGCTCTTTTGTAAGATGATGTTGTATTCGTGTGGCATTGCATGCCTTATGTATGTATCCCTATCTATTATGTAATGTTGATGTAATGATATCCACCTTGCAAAAGCGTCTTCAAGATGCGCTTCTATCCTTGGTGGGACCTTCGAGTTCCTTTAGGCTAGGGTCGCATCTTGGGCGTGACAGGCCAAGAGAAGCCGAAGTCCATGGCAGCCCTCACGACACACATGACCCGCTTTTGTGCGGGCGAGGACAGCTGGCTGGCTCGCAGCAACAACATATCAAGAAATCCTGGCACTTCAGATGCTAGAGATAACAACGGCAAGCCCTGACGCAATAGACATAAGCGTCGCAACAATGGCGATAACACTGAAGACACGACAGTTAATGCTGGATTCAGTGGCTCTAAGTCCGGTCAATGGAAAAAGCCATTCAAAAGAAACAACCCGGGCCCGTCCAGTCTGGACCGCATACTCAATCGCTCATGTCAAATTCACGGCACCCCCGATAAAACAGCCAACCACACCAACAGAGAATGCTGGGTGTTCAAACAGGCCGGCAAGTTGAATGCCGAAAACAAGGAAAAGGGGCCGCATAGTGACGAGGACGAGGAGCCCCGGCTGCCCGAACACAGGAGGACAGAAGAAATTTCCTCCCCAAGTTAAAATGGTAAACATGATATACGCAACCATATTCCCAAGTGGGAACAGAAGCGTGCACTAAGGGACGTCTATGCGATAGAGCCAGTCGCCCCAAATTTCAACCCATGGTCTTCTTGCCCGATCACTTTCGATTGCAGGGACCATCCAACCAGTATCCACCATGGCGGTTCGGACGCGTTGGTCCTCGACCCCATCATTGACGGATTCCACCTTAGAAGAGTCCTTATCGACGGTGGCACCAACCTAAACCTGCTCTATCAGGATACAGTCCGCAAAATGGGCATCGATCCCTCAAGGATCAAACCCACTAAAACCACCTTTAAAGGTGTCATACCAGGTGTAGAAGCCTGTTGCACGGGCTTAGTCGCACTGGAAGTAGTCTGCAGATCTCCGGACAACTTCCGAAGCGAGGAGTTAATCTTCGATATCGTCCCCTTCCGCAGCGGCTATCATGCACTGCTCGGACGAACCGCATTCGCCAGATTCAATGCGGTACCGCACTATGCATACCTCAAGCTCAAGATGCCCGGACCTCGCGGGGTTATAACAATCAATGGAAACACAGAGCGCTCCCTCCGTACAGAAGAGCAAATTGCAGCCCTCGTAGCAGAAGTACAGAGCAGCCTTCTTAGGCAGATCTCTAACTCAGCAATAAAGCCCCCGGACACCGCCAAGCGAGTCCAAAGTACTCTGCAACATGATCGTTCGGAGCTCGCCTAGAAATTTGGCCTCCGTCCTAGTCCCAGTCAAGCGGTGAAATTTATACCGCGCGTACATAATTACGCACTTGAAATACCATGGGCATAGGCGGAGGCACAACTACAATGCGGCTCAACCGCCCCAGGACCCGTACACTTTCATTCTTTTCTTTCTTACAGGTCCCTACTTTCTGGAGGCTATTGGGCCCATCACGGGACGGAAACACCAAGGAAGAAAGGAGCTTTGACGTACAAAGGAATCCCCAGGTGGTCTCTGATAACGATCGCTATACCTGTTTTACATACCCACACGCAGCTCGCCTTTGGTCAGGACATGTCAAATAGTCCTATTTTTGCTTATCACACTACTTGTATACATATGCCTCGACGTATTATTTAAATAGCAATGGGAAACAATGTACAACATTAGCTTATTATTACATTTCTTTATCTTTTTTCCTTGACTGCTTATTTATTACAAATTGCACCTGTACATCTTGGTACGTTTAGCTCGCCAGGGGCTTCAGTGTACCCCATAACACGACAAGAAAAGTCCACTTTCGGCAGTGCGGCACCCTGAACTTATAGCATTATATGCATCAATTCTGAATCATGTCTTGGGTCAATAGTTGGGTCTGCCCGGCTCCCTGCTACGTCTTGAGCTTGCGTTGGTTTTACTCGAAGAGGAGAGAGTGATGCAACAATAGTAGCGTAAGTATTTCCCTCAGTTTTTGAGAACCAAGGTATCAATCCAGTAGGAGGCTCCTCAAAAGTCCCACGCACCTACACAAACAAACTGAGAACTCGCAACCAACGCAATAAAGGGGTTGTCAATCCCTTCACGACCACTTGCTAAAGTGAGATCTAATAAAGATAGTAAGATAAGATAAATATATTTTTGGTATTTTATAATATAGATGCAAAAAGTAAAGATGCAAATAAAAGTAGATTGAAAGCAAATATGATAAGAGATAGACCCGGGGGCCATAGGTTTCACTAGAGGCTTCTCTCAAGATAGCATAAGTATTACGGTGGGTGAACAAATTACTGTCGAGCAATTGATAGAAAAGTGCATAGTTATGAGATTATCTAGGCATGATCATGTATATAGGCATCACGTCCATAACAAGTAGACTGATTCCTGCCTGCATCTACTACTATTATTCCACACATCGATCGACTCCTGCCTGCATCTAGAGTATTAAGTTCATAAGAACAGAGTAAGGCATTAAGCAAGATGACATGATGTAGAGGGATAAACTCGAGCAATATGATATAAACCCCATCTTGTTATCCTCGATGGCAACAATACAATACGTGCCTTGCAACCCTTTCTGTCACTAGGTAAGGACACCGCAAGATTGAACCCAAAGATAAGCACTTCTCCCATGGCAAGAAAGATCAATCTAGTAGGCCAAACCAAACTAATAATTCGAAGAGACTTGCAAAGATAACTCAATCATACATAAAAGAATTCAGAGAAGATTCAAATATTATTCATAGATAAACTTAATCATAAACCCACAATTCATCGGATCTCGACAAACACACCACAAAAAGAGTTTACATCGAATAGATCTCCACAAGAGAGGGGGAGAACATTGTATTGAGATCCAAAAAGAGAGAAGAAGCCATCTAGCTAATAACTATGGACCCGTAGGTCTGTGGTAAACTACTCACAACTCATCGGAGGGGCAAGGGTATTGATGTAGAAGCCCTCCATGGTCGATTCCCCCTCTGGCAGAGTGCCAATGAAGGCTCCAAGATGAGATCTCGCGGATACAGAAGGTTACGGTGGTGGAAATTGTGTTTCGTCCTGCTCCTGGATGTTTTCAGGGTACGTAGGTATATATAGGAGGAAGAAGTATGTCGGTGGCCGCCCGAGGGGCCCACGAGACAAGGGGCGAGCCCTAGGGGGGGCCCTCCTATCTCGTGGGAGCCTCGGCAGCTTCTTGGCTTGCACTCCAAGTCCTCTAGATCACGTTCGTTCCAAAAATCACGCTCCCGAAGGTTTCATTCCGTTTGGACTCCGTTTGATATTCCTTTTCTTCAAAATACTGAAATAGGCAAAAAAACAGCAATATGGGCTGGGCCTCCGGTTAGTAGGTTAGTCCCAAAAATGATATAAATGTGTAAAATAAAGCCCATAAACATCCAAAAGGGGTAATATAATAGCATGGAACAATTAAAAATTATAGATACATTGGAGACGTATCAAGCATCCCCAAGCTTAATTCCTGCTCGTCCTCGAGTAGGTAAATGATAAAAAGAGAATTTTTAATGTGGAATGCAACCTAGCATAATTCATAATGTAATTTTCTTTATTGTGGCATGAATGTTCAGATCCAAATGATTCAAAATAAAAGTTCATATTGATAAAAGAAATAGTAACACTTCAAGCATACTAATCAAAGTAATCATGTCTTCTCAAAATAACATGGCAAAAGAAAGTTCATCCCTACAAAATCATATAGTTAGGCTATGCTTCATTTTCGTCACTCAAAGATGTTCCCAACTTCTATACCCCCGATGACAAGCCAAGCAATTGTTTCATACTTAAATAATCTCAAACCTTTTCAACCTTCACGCAATACATGAGCGTGAGCCATGGATATAGCACTATGGGTGGAATCGAATATGATGATGGGGAATGTGTGGAGAAGACAAAAAAGGAGAAAGTCTCAAATTGACGAGGATAATCAACGGGATATGGAGATGCCCATCAATTGATGTCAACATGAGGAGTAGGGATTGCCATGCAACGGATGCACTAGAGCTATAAATGAATGCTCAACAAAAGAAAACTAGTGGGTGTGCATCCAACTTGCTTGCTCACGAAGACCTAGGGCATTTGAGGAAGCCCATCATAGGAATATACAAGCCAAGTTCTATAATGAAAAATTCCCACTAGTATGAAAAAGACAACTTATGAGACTCACTATATGAAAAACATGGTGCTACTTTGAAGCACAATATATGAGACTCACTACATGAAGAACGAGGTGCTACTTTGAAGCACAAGTGTGCAAAAAGAGATAGTAACATTGCCCTTTTTATTTATTTTCCCTTTTTTTCTTTTTCTTCTTTTTTTTTGGGCCTTTCTTTTTTTGGCCTTTTTTTTCTGTGGGCAATACTCTAATAATGATGATCATCACACTTCTATTGATTACAACATAAGAATTACAACTTGAAACTAGAATAAGATATGACTCTATATGAATGCCTCCGGCGGTGTACCGGGATGGTGCAATGAATCAAGAGTGACATGTATGAAAAATAATGCATTGTGGCTTTTCCACAAATACAATATCAACTACATGATCATGCAATGGCAATATGACAAAAGTAAAGTATGTCATGATGATGATGAACGGAACGGTGGAAAGTTGCATGGCAATATATCTCGGAATGGCTATGGAAATGCCATAATAGGTAGGTATGGTGGCTGTTTTTAGGAAGATATAGGGAGGTTTATGTGTGATAGAGCGTATCATATCACGGGGTTTGGATGCACCGGCGAAATTTGCACCAACTCTCAAAGTGAGAAAGGGAAATGCATGGTACCGAAGAGGCTAGCAAAGGCGGAAAGGTAAAAGTGCGTATAATCCATGGACTCAACATTAGTCAAAAGAACTCATATACTTATCGCAAAAATTTAGAAGTCATCAAAAACCAAGTACTACGCGCATGCTCCTAGGGGGATAGATTGGTAGGAAAAGACCATCGCTCGTCCCCGACCGCCACTCATAAGGATGCACAAGCCAGGTACACTTCATGTTTCAAATTTGTTACACAACTTTAACTATACGTGCATGCTACGGGACTTGCTAACTTCAACACAAGCACTCTTTAAATTCATAATCACCCAACTAGCATGACTTTAATATCACTTCCTCCATATCTCAAAACAATTATCAAGTATCAAATTGATCATAGCATCCAATTCACTTCCTATGATAGTTTTTATTATACCCAACTTGCATGCCTACCATTCTAGGACCAATTTTAATACCATAGCAAATACCATGCTGTTCTAAAAGACTCTCAAAATAATATAAGTGAAGCATGAGAGACTAGTAATTTCTACAAAAATAAATCACCACCGTGCTCTAAAAGATATAAGTGAAGCACTAGAGCAAAAACTATCAAGCTCAAAAGATATAAGTGAAGCACATAGAGTATTCTAGCAAATTCTAATCAAATAGGCTTCTCCCAAAAGGTGTGTACAGCAAGGATGATTGTGGTAAACTGAAAAGCAAAGACTAATATAATACACGACGCTCCAAGCAAAACACATATGATGTGGCGAATAAAAATATAGCTCCAAGTAAAGTTACCAATGAACGAAGACGAAAGAGGGGATGCCTTCCCGGGGCATCCCCAAGCTTAGGCTTTTGGCTATTCTTGAATATCTTGGGGTGCCATGGGCATCCCCAAGCTTACGCTCTTGCCACCCTTTATTCCATAGTCCATAAAGGCTTTACCCAAAACTTGAAAACTTCACAACACAAAACTCAACAGGAAATCTTATAAGCTCCGTTAGTGAAAGAAAACAAAACCACCACATAAGGTACTGTAATTAACTCATTCTTTATTTATTTTGGTGTTAAACCTACTGTATTCCAACTTCTCTATGGTTTATGTAACATCCCAAATTTTGAATTTGGAATGTTATACATAGGTCATCCATGCATATCATATTTTATTGCATTTCTGCTCCGCAATCCTCAAAATCCTAAGCAACTCAAGGGCCCTCGGAGAGAGTTGGGGATTTTCCCGGTTTTCATATTTGATTCCTATCAAATAGTGAAATGAGGATTTTAGGTTTTAATTATTTTTCTTCCCGAAATAAAAAATATTTCTTATAAAAATATATGAGAGGAGATAAAATGACTTCTCCACAATAAATGAAATATTGGAGGAAAAATGTTAAAATCATTTGTTGGATTATATTTGAGTTTATTTGAATTTTGTTTGCATTAGGAAAAAATGCACATTTTTTAAATTGCATTTTAGGGCCAAGAAAATGTTCATCTCGTTCTAAATATTTTATTTAGATGGTGAAATTTTGTTTTGGCATTTTTAGATTTTTATTTTATTTTCTAGGATTTTATTTCTATCGGCGAATTTATTTAAATAAAACTTCGGGCACTGACTGGGCCGAAACCCAGCCGGGCCGGCCCAACTTCCCCGCCGGGCCGCCGCCTTCGTGCGCCCGCGCCGCCGCCAACTCGGACGAGGAGTCCGGCCGGGACTCCGCCTCCGCCGCGCCTTGCCCCCTCCTCCAAGACGCCGCCCCCCTTTATAATCCGCCACCACGCCGCCCCATATCGCCACCACCACCTCAGCCGCCGCCCGCCTCCCGAGCCACAGCCGCCGCCCGCGCCAGTCGCCGCTGCCCGCGCCAGCCGCTGCCGCCGCGCCTCGCCGCTGCCGCCGCTTGCAGCCCGTGCCGCCGCGGAGCCCCGCCGCCCCGCGAGCCGCCGCCCCGCCGCCCAACCCCGCCTCGCCGGAGCCACCTCGCTGGAGGTACCGCGCCGGATCCGAACCGCCGTTTTTTTAAAAACCGTTCAATTTTTTAGAAACCCTAGTTCGTTTTTTTAGTTTCGGTTTGCCGTTTTTTTCTCAGTTCGTCTAATTAGCAGACGTTCCTCCGTACGTTCGTTTAAACAAACGGTTTTCTTTCTTTAGTTATAGATAACGAACGCTCGTTTGTTAGTCTGTTCGTCAGTTTTCTTTTATCGATCTATCTACGATTATTTTCAGTCGCGATTTCTGATCCGATCTTAGGTAATTCAAACGCCTAGAGTTTCGTCTCGAGACCCTCTTTCTGTTTAGAAAACTTAAACAAGATTTTGATACTGTAAAATTCGACTTTAGTTCAGATTAGTAAACGGATCTTGTTTCTTTCGCCGTTTGGGTTTCGTTGCTCCGTTTGGTTTGATTCTTTTTGCAAACCGGAGTTTTTAAGTTGAACTTTCTGGTCAATCTCTTTTATTTGGAGTTTTGCTTGTGTATCTTTGCTAGTTGCTTATGTATGTTATTGTTTGTTTGTGATAGAATTCCCGGAGTGCGAATCGTGTTACTACGAGTCTCTAGGATGCACGGAGCACATTGATCATACTCTTTCCATACCCAGTTTTTATTGCATTAGTTCAATCCTCAAAACAGTGCATGATTAAGATGTCATTAATTTGTGGGTTGGGAACTAGTTGATGAGGTAGAACCTATTGCCCTGTTTATTATCAAACCCTTGGGAGTTACTTCTACGCGTTGCTTATATTGCCATGCTATGCTCATAGATGTGGATTGGGTTTGAGTGTATCCATGACAGATGTGAGATTGTTAATTAATGGTTTACTTAAGGTGGCAACTTTAATACACATCTGGGTGGATTGAGGCACCTGGGGAACCCACTGTTGTCTGTATTTTGTTTTGGAAATCCCGGGGTACCCGTGTGATCTTCCTATGGACCGCCACCCAGGCTCAAAGGGAACTGAGATGATTCATGCTAGAAACTTTCATGTGCAGCCACAAGCTACTATGGGCTCTAGCATAGTTGGGTAAGTTACATGAAGCTCTTGAAGAGGTAGATCAGCAGGTAGTGGGTTTTGTAGGTTTGGTATGGTCTACCGGGAGTAGGGAGTTAATGTTTCTGAAAGACTATGTCTTGGTCATCCGTTTCTCAAACACCATGCAGTGCGAGAAACCCAACGGAAGCGATCGAGTCTTGTGGGGAAAAGTGCGCAAACCTCTACAGAGTGTACAATCTAATCATGGTTAGCCGTGTCCCCGGTTATGGACAATTTTGAGTATCTAGTACTTGAGTTATCACATGTATCTCATCACTCTAAGTTAGTATTGTTGGGTTGTTAATTGCTTTAATTTGGTATTGACTTGGGGTTATACCTTCTCAATGTTTCAACCACCATGATAGTTAAATAAAATTTATTCCTTTGTTGTAGGGAAAAATTTGCTTTTCGCAAAACTATAACCATAGAGCTTTCCACCAGCCAATTATGCATGTAGTGATAGCATTATTCTATTCTTGCTCTACTGTGTTATATTGCCAGCATATTCCATGTGCTGACCCGTTTTCGGGCTGCAACGTATTATGTTGCAGACTTTTCAGACGAGGAGTAAGGTTCGTTAGGTCGTTGCCGTGCAGCTCAGCTATGCCGTTGGAGTTGATGGACTCACTTTATCTTCCAAGCCTTCCACTGTTATCGCATTAGATGGCCTTAAGCCATATTATTGTAATAAGTTCTCTTTTGAGATATTCGATGTAATAAGTGTGTGATTGCTACTCTGTTATAAATCCTTCGAGTACTGTGCGTGTCAGCATTACTGGTCCAGGGATGACACTGAAGCACAGAGACTTGACCGTTTGAGGTCGGGTCGCTACAAGATGGTATCAGAGCACACGCTGAGTGTAGGACACGACCACTAAGATAAACCATAGGTCACTCTTCTCTACTCATTTTTGACTCCTCTTCCTTTTCCACTCTTTAGGATGACGGAGATGAAGAACAAGTTCGCGCAACCGGATGAGGATACAACTTTTGGACGCCACTTGAAGGAAGTCACTAGGTACTTGAACATTGGAATACCAAGTTTCACTGGGACGTACAACGCCACCTTACCAGAAGAGGAGCGCTGGATGATTCAAGTACAAGTTCCAGGAAGGACGTTCTCGCCAACTTCTAAATCCATAGAATTTTCTTTCGATGCACCAACCTGGAGTCTAGGCAAGAGCATGGCAGCCCACATTACCATGGGACGCATTGGAGAAGTCTACAACAGGGAACTCAAGGACACTACCTATCAAATATGTGGGTGCCGAGATGAGCAATGGGAAATGATCAGCACCAGGAAGGATAGATCCATTGCAGCTTTTATCCAAGAGCTAAACTAGCACATTCGACGTCAGGAGAACCAGGTGTGCGCAGACATGATGGAATTGAAGAAGGCAAAGCCTAGGATCATCGAGCTGGAGGAAGAACTCAAGTTCACACGCGATGGATATGAGGAGGAAATCAAGACACTACTGGAGAAGAATGGCAACCTGATTAAGAAGATCAGAATATTTATGGGAGGACCAGCACTGGGAGACGAAGATGACGACCCCACTTGCCCGGACAACTACATCATCATTGACGACACTGATTCTGATCCTAGTGATGATGACTATGAAGATGAAGCTAGAGCGGACATTATGGAATCTTCCACCGATCAAAATTTCTAGATGACCACCATATATTAGTAGTATTCCCCCATGTATTTAGTAGTAGTTGAGCACTTTTGCGATAGTTCTAGACCGTTGTATGCCCTTGCTTGATTGATTGAGTGAAATGATTGTGTTTGTCTCATGTGCATATGGGTAGAGCTTTCTCGCTAGACCTTTTCTACTCTAACCTCTCCCATCTAAACCCATCAGATGCCTCTGAGACGTGACACCGGTTTTGCTTTCCCACCGGAGCTCACCCAGTTGATCCAGCAGCAGAATGCTTTGATGCAATTGCTAGTTCAGAACCAGGGCAACAACAACAACAACAACAACAACAACAACAACAACAACAACAACAACAACAACAACAACAACAACAACAACAACAACAACAACAACAACAACCCGCCACCAGTGGACAACCTAGGCCTTTTTCTAAGGTTACAGCCGCCGGTGTTTTCCAGTAGCACCGAGCCAATAGTTGCCGATGATAGGCTATGCCATATCGGAAGGGAGTTGACCACCGCAGGGTGCACACATGCGGAGAAGGTGCGTTTTGCTGCACACCAACTAGATGGACCTGCACCAACATGGTGGGAGAATTTCACAGCCACCTATCCTATCGACACTTCCACATGGGCTCAGTTTCAACAGGCTTTTCGTACTGCCCATGTTTCGACTGGAGCTATGCAGATGAAGAAGCGGGAGTTTCGCAATTTACGCCAGGGGAACCATACTGTTGGCCAGTACGTGGATGATTTTAGAAAGTTATCACGCTATGCCCCTGATGATGTGGCCACAGATGCCGCGAAGCAGGAGAAGTTTATGGAAGGGTTGAATGATGAGATGAGTATGCAGTTGATGGTGGCAACTTTCAACAACTACCAGGAGTTGGTAGATAAGGCTCTTATGATTGAAGGGAAGCAGCAACAGATTGAGAGCCGTAAGAGGAAGTATGGACAAGGGAAGTATAACTCAGGAGCTCAGCCGAGGCCTCGCTTAACCCCGAATTCGGGAGGACTTGTTCATAACCATGGAGGTCACACCCACACCGGAGCAGGATCGCATAACCACAATGGTGGTAAGAATGGAGATGGGAACGGAGCTATCAAAAATCAGATCACTCCAATCCAGCCACACCCGCCAAGAGAGACTTAAGTCAGGTTACTTGCTTTAAGTGCGGGAAGACTGGGCACTATGCCAATGATTGCCCTTAAGGAAGGAATGGAAACGGAAACGGGAGCGCCGGGAAGAAGACTAATCCATTCAACAAAGGACAAGTGAACCACGTTAACGTGGAGGAGGTTGAAGAATAGCCGGACGCGGTAATAGGTAAGTTTTTGGTTAAGTCATTTACCGCTCTTATTCTTTTCGATACTGGTGCATCGCATTCATACATATCAAGGGGATTCGTGGATAAGTTTAACCTACCAACCCAAACCCTGATGACCCCTCTTTTAGTGAGCTCGCCTGGAGCAGAATATATGGCTAGCCGATGGTGCAACCAGATACCCCTAACCATTGGTACCCATGTTTTTCCGTCTAACCTAATTATCTTGGAGTCACAAGGATTGGATGTGATATTAGGTATGGACTGGATGTCAAAGTATGGAGGAAGTATTGACTGTGCTAGTAAGTCAATTTATCTCACCACCCCGAAGGGGAAAAGGATTAAGTACGTATCGAGGCATGTGCCTAGGAGGACCCAAGTAAATGCCTTCACAGGAGTTGTGCAGGAGGAAGTGCCTGTAGTAAAGGATTACCCAGATGTTTTTCCAGAAGAGTTACCAGTCATGCCACCAGATCGAGACATTGAGTTTTTGATAGAGCTATTGCCAGGTACAGGGCTAATATCCAAGAGACCCTATCGGATGCCCGCAAATGATCTGGAGGAAATTAAGAAACAGATCAAGGAGTTGTTGGAGAAAGGTTATATTCGAAGGAGTTCATCACCTTGGGGAGCTCCAGTACTTTTGGTCGAGAAGAAGGATAAATCCCTGAGGATGGTTGTTGATTATCGGGCCTTGAATGAAGTAATGATTAAGAACAAGTATCCACTACCGATGATCAATGATCTATTTTATCAGCTGCAAGGAGCTAAGGTGTTCTCGAAGATTGATCTACAATCAGGATACCATCAGTTGAAGATCCAAGAGAAGGATATACCGAAAACAGCGTTCACTATGCGGTATGGATTATACGAGTATACTGTCATGTCGTTTGGACTAACAAACGCCCCTGCCTATTTTATGAGTATGATGAACAAGGTATTCATGGAGTATATGGAAAAATTCGTTGTGGTGTTTATCGATGATATTATGGTATACTCGAAGAATGAAGAGGAGCACAAGGAGCATTTGCGATTAGTTCTTGAGAAACTCAGGGAACACCAGTTATACGCCAGGTTCAGCAAGTGTGAATTTTGGTTGAAGGAGGTTGGATTTCTTGGGCATGTTATATCAGGAGAAGGTATAGCAGTAGACCCCAGCAAGGTTCAGTCAGTCACTGATTGGTTGGCACTCACTTCAGTTGGCGAGATCCGCAGTTTCCTTGGACTCGCGGGATATTATTGGAGATTCATTGAGAATTTTTCCAAGCTTGCAAAGCCAAGGACTGGACTATTGAAGAAGGATACTAAGTTTAAATGGACAGAAGATTGCGAGGCAAGTTTTTAGGAGTTGAAGAAACGTTTGACTACAGCCCAGTGCTAACATTGCCAGATATACATAAGGAGTTTCAAGTGTATTGCGACGCCTCTCGCTTGGGACTTGGATGTGTGCTTATGCAGGACGGAAAAGTTGTTTTATATGCCTCACGACAACTGAAGCCCCATGATTTGAACTATGCCACGCATGATTTGGAGTTAGCAGCCGTAGTGCATGCATTAAAGACTTGGAGACATTACCTTATTGGAAACCGTTGTGATGTGTACACGGATCAAACGAGTTTGAAGTATATTTTCACGCAAAAGGAGCTGAACGTTAGACAGAGGAGATGGTTGGAACTTATGAAGGATTACGATATGAAGCTACACTATCATCCAGGAAAGGCCAATGTTGTAGCAGACGCTTTGAGCCGGAAGAGTTATGCCAATATACTTGAAAGTAAGGGATTGCCAAAGGAGTTAGCCAAGGATATCATGGAACTTCGATTGGAGATTGTTCCAAGAGGTTTCATTGCAACAATGGAGGTACAGTCGACCTTGTTGAATAAAATTCGACAAGCTCATAAGGAGGACAAAGAGATTGCCGAGATAAAGGAGAAGATGAGCAAAGGAAAGGCCAAAGGTTTTCGTGAGGATGAGCATGATACCTTATGGTTTGAGGACCGAGTTTATGTGCCCAATAACCCGGAGATCAGGAAGTTAATACTTCAGGAGGCTCATGACTCACCATACTCGATACACCCCGGAAACACCAAGATGTATTTGGATTTAACAGAACGTTTCTGGTGGACTGGTATGAAGAAGGATATCGCCGAGTATGTGGCCGTATGTGATGTATGTCAGAGAGTGAAGGCAGAGCATCAGAAGCCAGCAGGACTGTTATAGCCTATGCCGATACCCGAATGGAAGTGGGATAAACTTGGCATGGATTTTATCACCGGACTACCCAGGACCAAAGCAGGATATGACTCAATATAGGTAGTAGTGGATCGTTTGACCAAAGTGGCTCACTTTATCCCGGTGAAAACCACTTATACAAGTGCAAAGTTGGCTAAGATATATATTCCCAAGATCGTATGTCTGCATGGAGTTCCTAGGAGCATCGTATCAGATAGAGGGACATAGTTTACTTCAAAGTTTTGGCATCAGTTACACCATACCTTGGGTACGAGATTGGAGTTCAGTACAACATTCCACCCGCACACAGATGGACAGACCGAGAGAGTCAACCAGATACTGGAAGATATGTTAAGAGCCTGTGCGCTAGATTATGGATCTAGTTGGGATGACAATTTGCCTTACGCAGAGTTCTCATACAACAATAGCTACCAAGACAGTTTGAAGATGGCACCGTTCGAAGCTCTGTATGGACGCAGATGCAGAACACCGTTGATGTGGGATGAGGTAGGAGACCGACAGCTGTTCGGACCAGACCTGATCAAAGAGTCTGAGGAGAAGGTTAAGCTGATTCGTGATAGACTGAAGGTAGCTCAGTCCTGGCAGAAAAGTTATGCAGACTCGAAACGCAAGGAGGTAACTTATGAAATTGGAGACAGAGCATATCTGCGAGTATCACCCTTGCGAAGAGTGAGACATTTTGGAGTTAAGGGAAAATTAGCCCCGAGATTTGTAGGACCGTATCGTGTTTTGGAACGGATGTGAGAAGTTTCCTACAAGATGGAGTTACCTGAAGGACTGTCAGGAGTTCACGATGTGTTCCACGTCTCACAGCTGAAGAAGTGTCATGCTGAGATGACCGATATACCGTTAAGAGATACAGTACCCTTGGAGGCAATTCAGCTAGACAGTTATTTGACTTATGAGGAGAAGCCAGTGAAGATTCTTGAGTTTGCCAGCCGAGTAACCCGCAGCAAGGTTATCAAATTTTGCAAAGTTCAGTGGAGCCACCATACCGAGGATGAAGCCACCTGGGAACGAGAGGATGATCTTCGCAAGGACCACCCGCACCTATTTCCTGACCAACCCGAATCTCGAGGGCGAGATTCATCTTAAGGGGGGTAGGTTTGTAACATCCCAAATTTTCAATTTGGAATGTTATACATAGGTCATCCATGCATATCATATTTTATTGCATTTCCGCTCCGCAATCCTCGAAATCCTAAGCAACTCAAGGACCCTCGGAGAGAGTTGGGGATTTTCCTGGTTTTCATATTTGATTCCTATCAAATAGTGAAACGAGGATTTTTGGTTTTAATTATTTTCTTCCCAAAAAAATATTTCTTATAAAAATATATGAGAGGAGATAAAATGACTTCTCCAAAATAAATGAAATATTGGAGGAAAAATGTTAAAATCATTTGTTGGTTTTATTTGAGTTTATTTGAATTTTATTTGCATTAGAAAAAATGCACATTTTTTAAATTGCATTTTAGGGCCAAGAAAATGTTCATCTCGTTCTAAATATTTTATTTATACGGTGACAATTTGTTTTGGCATTTTTAGATTTTTATTTTATTTTCTAGGATTTTATTTCTGTTGGTGAAATTATTTAAAAAAAAAACTTCGGGCACCGACTGGGCCGAAACCCAGCCGGGCCGAACCAACTTCCCCGTGCCGCTGCCGCCGACTCGAACGAGGAGTCCGGTCGGGACCCGCCTCCGCCGCGCCTTGCCCCCTCCTCCAAGATGCCGCCCCCCTTTATAAGCCGCCACCCCGCCGCCCCAAATCGCCACCACCACCGCAGCCGCCGTCCGCCTCCCGAGCCGCCGCAGCCCGCGCCAGCCGCCGCGCCTCGCCGCCGCTGCCGCTTGTAGCCCGTGCCACCGCCGAGCCCCGCCGCCCAACCCCGCCTCGCCGGAGCCACCTCGCCGGAGGTACCGCGCCGGATCCGAGCCGCCATTTTTTTTAAAAACCGTTCGGTTTTTTTAGAAACCCTAGTTCGTTTTTTAGTTTCGGTTCACCGGTTTTTTTCTCGGTTCGTCTAATTAGCGGACGTTCGTCCATACGTTCGTTTAAACGAACGGTTTTCTTTCGTTAGTTACAGATAACGAACGCTCGTTCGTTAGTCTATTCGTCAGCTTTCTTTTATCGGATTTATCTGCGATTATTTTCAGTCGCGATTTCTGATCCGATCTTAGATTCTGTTTTTCTTCGCGCTCGTTAGTCGGAATGAGGTGATTCAAATGCCTAGAGTTTCGTCTCGAGACCCTCTTTCTGTTTAAACAACTTAAACAAGATTTTGATGCTGTAAAATTTGACTTTAGTTCACATTAGTAAATGGATCTTGTTTCTTTCGCCGTTTGGGTTTTGTTGCTCCGTTTGGTTTGATTCTTTTTGCAAACCGGAGTTCTTAACTTGAACTTTCTGGTCAATCTCTTTTATTTGGAGTTCTGCTTGTGCATCTTTGCTAGTTGCTTATGTATGTTATTGTTTGTTTGCGATAGAATTCCCGGAGTGCGAAGCGTGTTACTACGAGTCTCTAGGATTCACGTATCGTCAGCAAGGCAAGTAACACATTGATCATACTCTTCCTATACCCAGCTTTTATTGCATTAGTTCAATGCTCAAACAGTGCATGATTAATATGTCATTAATTTGTGGGTTGGGAACTAGTTGATGTGGTAGAACCTGTTGCCCTGTTTATTATCAAACCCTTGGGAGTTACTTCTACGCGTTGCTTATATTGCCATGCTATGCTCGTAGACGTGGATTGGGTTTGAGTGTATCCATGACAGATGTGAGATTGTTAATTAATGGTTTACTTAATCTGGCAACTTTAATACACATCTAGGTGGATTGAGGCACCTGGGGAACCCAGTGTTGTCTGTATTTTTTTGGAAATCCCGGGGTACCCGTGTGATCTTCCTATGGACCGCCACCCAGGCTCAAAGGGAACTGAGATGATTCATGCTAGAAACTTCTATGTGCAGCCACAAGCTACTATGGGCTCTAGCATAGTTGAGTAAGTTACATGAAGCTCTTAAAGAGGTAGATCAGCAGGTAGTGGGTTTTGTAGGTTTGGTATGGTCTACCCGGAGTAGGGAGTTAATGTTTCTGAAAGACTATGTCTCGGTCATCCGTTTCTCAAACACCATGCAGTGCGAGAAACCCAACGGAAGCGATCGAGTCTTTTGGGGAAAAGTGTGCAAACCTCTGCAGAGTGCACAATATAATCATGGTTAGCCGTGTCCTCGGTTATGGATAATTTTGAGTATCTAGTACTTGAGTTATCACATGTATCTCATCACTCTAAGTTAATATTGTTGGGTTGTTAATTACTTTAATTTGGGATTGAGTTGGGGTTATACCTTCTCAATGTTTTGACCACCATGATAGTTAAATAAAATTTATTCCTTTGTTGTAGGGAAAAATTTGCTTTTCACAAAACTATAACCATAGAGCTTTCCACCAGCCAATTATGCATGTAGTGATAGCATTATTCTATTATTGCTCTACTGTGTTATATTGCCAGCATATTCCATGTGCTGACCCGTTTTCGGGCTGCAACGTATTATGTTGCAGACTTTTCAGATGAGGAGTAAGGTTAATTAGGTCGTTGCCGTGTAGCTCAGCTATGCCGTTGGAGTTAACGGACTCACTTTATCTTCCAAGCCTTCCGCTGTTATCGCATTAGATGACCTTAAGCCATATTATTGTAATAAGTTCTCTTTTGAGACATTCGATGTAATAAGTGTGTGATTGCTACTCTGTTATAAATCCTTTGAGTACTGTGCGTGTCAGCATTACTGATCCAGGGATGACACTGAAGCACAGAGACTTGACCATTTGAGGTCGGGTCGCTACAGTTTATAAACTATTTTACTAGCCATAGATGCATCAAAATAAGCAAACAACACACGAAAAACAGAATCTGTCAAAAACAGAACAGTCTGTAGCAATCTGTAACTAACGCAAACTTCTGGAACTCTAAAAAACCTACCATAATAGGAAGTCCTGGACAATTTGTTTATTGAAAAGAAGCAAAAAGAATCAACGCAAAATCTTGTTCCTGTGATTTAACAAAATTATATTCGTGCGTGCAAAGTTTCTGTTTTCCAGCAGAATCAAATCAACTACCATCGTAGGTTATCCTATAGGTTCTACTTGGCACGAACACTAATTAAAAGATAAAAACACATCTAAAAAGAATGTAGATTCAAGATTTATTACTAAACAGGAGAAAAAACAAAAAAACATAAAGAAAAATTGGGTTGCCTCCCAACTAGCGCTATCATTTAACGCCCCTAGCTAGGCATAAAAGCGAAGATAGATCTAACGAGTGCCATCTTTGGCACTAAATTCATAAGTATCCCACATGATAGATTCATAAGGTAATTTGACTTTCTTTCTTGGAAAGTGCTCCATGCCTTTCTATTGGAGATATGCCCTAGAGGCAATAATAAAATGGTTATTATTATATTTCTGTGTTCATGATAATTGTCTATTATTCATGCTATCACTGTGTTATCCGGAAATTGTAATACATGTGTGAATACATAGACCACACCAAGTCCCTAGTGAGCCTCTAGTAGACTAGCTCGTTGATCAACAAATAGTCATGGTTTCCTGACTATGGGCATTGGATGTCATTGATAACGGGATCACATCATTGGGAGAATGATGTGATGGACAAGACCCAATCCTAAGCATAGCTCAAAGATCGTGTAGTTTGTTTAGCTAGAGCTTTTCCAAATGTCAAGTATCATTTCCTTAGACCATGAGATTGTGCAACTCCCGGATACCGTAGGAGTGCTTTGGGTGTACCAAACGTCACAACGTAACTGGGTGGCTATAAAGGTGCACTACGGGTATCTCCAAAAGTGTCTGTTGGGTTGGCACGAATCGAGACTGGGATTTGTCACTCCGTATGACAGAGAGGTATCTCTGGGCCCACTCGGTAATGCATCATCATAATGAGCTCAATGTGACCAAGTGTCTGGTCACGGGATCATGCATTACGGTACGAGTAAAGTGATTTGCCGGTAACGAGACTAAACGAGGTATTGGGATACCGACGATCGAGTCTCGGGCAAGTAACGTACCGATTGACAAAGGGAATTGAATACGGGGTTGTTTGAATCCTCGACATCGTGGTTTATCCGATGAGATCATCGAGGAGTATGTGGGAACCAACATGGGTATCCAGATCCCGCTGTTGGTTATTGACCGGAGAAGCATCTCGGTCTTGTCTGCATGTCTCCCGAACCCGTAGGGTCTACACACTTAAGGTTCGGTGACGCTAGGGTTGTAGAGATATTAGTATGCAACAAACTGAAAGTTTTTCGGAGTCCCGGATGAGATCCCGGACGTCACGAGAAGTTCCGGAATGGTCCGGAGGTAAAGATTTATATATAGGAAATCCAGTTTCGGCCACGGGGAAAGTTTCGGGGGTCACCGGTATTGTACCAGGACCACCGGAAGGGTCTCGAGGGTCCACCAGGTGGGGCCACCTATCCGTGAGGGCCCCATGGGCTGAAGTGGCGTGGGAACCAGTCCCTGCTGGGCTGGTGCGCCCCACCCAAGGGCCCAAGGCGCTTAGGGTTGGAAACCCTAGAGGGCCGTTGCACCCCGAGGGGGCATGCACCCCCCCTGGTTGGAAACCCTAAGGGGGCCGTTGCCCCCCCGAGGGGGCATGCGCCCCCCCCCCCTGGTTGGAAACCCTAAGGGGGCTGTTGCCCCGGGGGCCGCCGCCCCCCCTCTAGATGGGATCTCCAAGGGGCATGCGCCCCCCTAGCCCCTATATATAGTGGAGGGGAGGAAGGGCAGCCACACCCTACATCTTGGCGCCTCCCTTCCCCCTTGCTACACCTCCTCCTCCCGCAGACGCTTGGCGAAGCCCTGCTGGATCCCTGCTGCATCCACCACCACGCCGTCGTGCTGCTGGATCTTCATCAACCTCTCCTTCCCCCTTGCTGGATCAAGAAGGAGGAGACGTCACGTTGACCGTACGTGTGTTGAACGCTGAGGTGCCATCCGTTCGGCGCTAGGATCTCCGGTGGTTGGATCACGACGTGTACGACTACCTCAACCCCGTTCTCTTGAACGCTTCCGCTCGCGATCTACAAGGGTATGTAGATGCACTCCCCTCTCTCGTTGTTGGATGAACTCATAGATTGATCTTGGTGAACGTAGGAAATTTTTTATTTTATGCAACGTTCCCCAACAGTGGCATCATGAGCTAGGTCTATGCGTAGTTCTCTTTGCACGAGTAGAACACAATTTGTTGTGGGCGTAGATGTTGTCAACTTTCTTGCCACTACTAGTCTTATTTTGCTTCAGCGGTATTGTGGGATGAAGCGACCCGGACCGACATTACACGTACGCTTACGTGAGACAGGTTCCACCGTCTGACATGCACTAGTTGCATAAGGTGGCTAGCGGGTGTCTGTCTCTCCCACTTTAGTTGGAGCGAATTCGATGAAAAGGGTCCTTATGAAGGGTAAATAGAAGTTGACAAATCACGTTGTGGCTTTAACGTAGGTAAGAAAACGTTCTTGCTAGATCACCTATAGAAGCCATGTAAAAACTTGCAACAACAATTAGTGGACGGCTAACTTGTTTTTGCAGCAACTGTTTTGTGATGTGATATGGCCAAAGTTGTGATGAATGATGAATGATATATATGTGATGTATGAGATCATGTTCTTGTAATAGGAATCACGGCTTGCATGTCAATGAGTATGACAACCGGTAGGAACCATAGGAGTTGTCTTTATTTTTTGTATGACCTGCGTGTCATTGAAGAACGCCATGTAAATTACTTTACTTTATTGCTAAACGCGTTAGCTATAGAAGTAGAAGTAATCGTTGGCGTGACAACTTCAAGAAGAAACGATGATGGAGATCATGATGATGGAGATCATGGTGTCATGCCGGTGACGAAGATGATCATGGAGCCCCAAAGATGGAGATCAAAGGAGCTATATGATATTGGCCATATCATGTCACTATTATGATTGCATTTGATGTTTATCATGTTTTTCATCTTGTTTACTTAGAACGACGGTAGTAAGTAAGATGATCCCTCATAATAATTTCAAGAAAAGTGTTCCCCCTAACTGTGCACCATTGTGGAGGTTCGTTGTTTCGAAGCACCACGTGATGATCGGGTGTGATAGATCCTAACGTTCGAATACAACGGGTGTAAGCCAGATTTACACACGCAATACACTTAGGTTGACTTGACGAGCCTAGCATGTACAGACATGGCCTCGGAACACGGAAGACCGAAAGGTCGAGCATGAGTCGTATAGAAGATACGATCAACATGATGATGTTCACCGATGTTAACTAGTCCGTCTCACGTGATGATCGGACACGGCCTAGTTGACTCGGATCATGTTTCACTTAGATGACTACAGGGATGTCTGTATAAGTGGGAGTTCATAAATAATTTGATTAGATGTACTTAATTATCATGAACTTAGTCTAAATTCTTTACAATATGTCTTGTAGATCAAATGGCCAACGCTCATGTCCACCTGAACTTCAACGCATTCCTAGAGAAAACCAAGCTGAAAGACGATGGCAGCAACTATATGGACTGGGTCCGGAACCTGAGGATCATCCTCATAGATGCCAAGAAAGACTATGTCCTAGAAGCACCGCTAGGTGAAGCACCAATCCCAGAGAACCAAGATGTTATGAACGCTTGGCAGTCTCGTGCTGATGATTACTCCCTCGTTCAGTGCGGCATGCTTTATAGCCTAGAACCGGGGCTCCAAAAGCGTTTTGAGCAACACGGAGCATATGAGATGTTCGAGGAGCTGAAAATGGTTTTCCAAGCTCATGCCCGGGTCGAGAGATATGAAGTCTCTGACAAGTTCTTTAGCTGTAAGATGGAGGAAAACAGTTCTGTTAGTGAGCACATACTCAAGATGTCTGGGTTGCACAACCGCTTGACTCAGCTGGGAGTTAATCTCCCGGATGATGCGGTCATTGATAGAATTCTCCAGTCGCTCCCACCAAGCTACAAGAGCTTTGTAGTGAACTTCAATATGCAGGGGATGGAAAAGACCATTCCTGAGGTATATTCAATGCTGAAATCAGCTGAGGTAGAAATCAAAAAGGAACATCAAGTGTTGATGGTGAATAAAACAACTAAGTTCAAGAAGGGCAAGGGTAAGAAGAACTTCAAGAAGGACGGTAAGGAAGTTTCCGCGCCTGGTAAGCCAGTTGCCAGGAAGAAGTCAAGCAATGGACCCAAGCCTGAGACTGAGTGCTTTTATTGCAAGGGAAGTGGTCACTGGAAGCGGAACTGCCCCAAGTACTTAGCGGACAAGAAGGCCGGCAAAACCAGAGGTATATATGATATACATGTAATTGATGTGTACCTTACCAGTGCTCATAGTAGCTCCTGGGTATTTGATACCGGTGCGGTTGCTCACATTTGTAACTCAAAGCAGGAGCTGCGGAATATGCGGAGACTGGCGAAGGACGAGGTGACAATGCGCGTCGGGAATGGTTCCAAGGTCGATGTGATCGCCGTCGGCATGCTACCTGTACATTTACCTACGGGATTAGTTTTGAACCTCAATAATTGTTATTTAGTACCAGCTTTGAGCATGAACATTGTATCAGGATCTCGTTTAATTCGAGATGGCTACTCATTTAAATCCAAGAATAATGGTTGTTCTATTTATATGAGTGATATGTTTTATGGTCATGCCCCGCTGGTGAATGGTTTATTCTTAATGAATCTCGAGCGTAATGTTACACATATTCGTAGTGTGAATGCCAAAAGATGTAAAGTTGATAACGATAGTCCCACATACTTGTGGCACTATCGCCTTGCTCACATTGGTGTCAAGCGCATGAAGAAGCTCCATGCTGATGGACTTTTAGAGTCTCTAGATTATGAATCGTTTGACACATGCGAGCCATGCCTCATGGGCAAGATGACCAAGACTCCGTTCTCCGGAACAATGGAGCGAGCAGCCAACTTGTTGGAAATCATACATACTGATGTGTGCGGTCCAATGAGCGTTGAGGCTCGCGGAGGATATCGTTATGTTCTCACTCTCATTGATGACTTGAGTAGATATGGGTATGTCTACTTATGGAAACACAAGTCTGAGACCTTTGAAAAGTTCAAGGAATTTCAGAATGAGGTAGAGAATCAATGTGACCGAAAAATAAAGTTCCTACGATCAGATCGTGGGGGAGAATATTTAAGTCACGAATTTGGTACGCACTTAAGGAAATGTGGAATCGTTTCACAACTCATGCCGCCTGGAACACCTCAGCGAAATGGTGTGTCCGAACGTCGTAATCGCACTCTATTGGATATGGTGCGATCTATGATGTCACTTACTGATTTACCGCTATCATTTTGGGGATGCGCTCTAGAGACAGCTACATTCACTTTAAATAGGGCACCGTCTAAATCCGTTGAGACGACACCGTATGAATTATGGTTTGGGAAGAAACCTAAGCTATCGTTTCTAAAAGTTTGGGGATGCGATGCTTATGTCAAGAAACTTCAACCTGAGAAGCTCGAACCCAAGTCGGAAAAATGCGTATTCATAGGATACCCTAAGGAAACCATAGGGTATACTTTCTACTTAAGATCCGAAGGCAAGATCTTTGTTGCCAAGAACGGGTCCTTTCTGGAGAAAGAGTTTCTATCGAAATAATTAAGTGAGAGGAAAGTAGAGCTTGATGAAGTACTACCTCATGAAACGGTGGGTAGCGCAACTCAGGAAAATGTTCCTGTGGTGCCAACACGAACAAGAGAGGAAGTTAATGATGATGATCAAGATACTTCGGATCAAGCTCCTACTGAACTTCGAAGGTCCACAAGGACACGTTCCGCACCAGAGTGGTACGACAATCCTGTCTTGGAAATCATGTTGTTGGACAACGGTGAACCTTCGAACTATGAAGAAGCAATGGCGGGCCCAGATTCCAACAAATGGCTTGAAGCCATGCAATCCGAGATAGGATCCATGTATGAAAACAAAGTGTGGAATTTGACAGACTTGCCCAATGATCAGCGAGCGATAGAAAACAAATGGATCTTTAAGAAGAAGATGGACGCGGATGGTAATGTTACCATATATAAAGCTCGACTTGTCGCTAAGGGTTATCGACAAGTTCAAGGGATTGACTACGATGAGACATTCTCTCCCGTAGCGAAGCTGAAGTCCGTCCGAATCATGTTAGCAATTGCCGCATACTATGATTATGAGATATGGCAAATGGACGTCAAAATGACATTCCTTAACGGTCACCTTAAGGAAGAACTGTATATGATGCAGCCGGAAGGTTTTGTCGACCGTAAGAATGCTAACAAGGTATGCAAGCTCTAGCGATCCATTTATGGGCTGGTGCAAGCATCTCGGAGTTGGAACATTCGTTTTAATGAGATGATTAAAGCGTTTGGGTTTATGCAGACTTATGGAGAAGCCTGCGTTTACAAGAAAGTGAGTGGGAGCTCTGTAGCATTTCTCATATTATATGTGGATGACATACTTTTGATGGGAAATGATATAGAACTCTTGGACAGTATAAAGGCCTACTTGAATAAGTGTTTTTCAATGAAGGACCTTGGAGAAGCTGCTTACATATTAGGCATCAAAATCTATAGAGATATATCGAGATGCCTCATAGGTCTTTCACAAAGCACATACCTTGATAAGATATTGAAGAAGTTCAATATGGATCAGTCCAAGAAAGGGTTCTTGCCTGTATTGCAAGGTGTGAGATTGAGCTCGGCTCAATGCCCGACCACGGCAGAAGATAAAGAAGACATGAGTGTCATCCCTTATGCCTCAGCCATAGGGTCTATCATGTATGCCATGACCTGTACCAGACTTGATATAAACCTTGCCGTAAGTTTGGTAGGAAGGTACCAAAGTAATCCCGGCAAGGAACACTGGACAGCGGTCAAGAACATCCTTAAGTACCTGAAAAGGACTAAGGACATGTTTCTCGTATATGGAGGTGACGAAGAGCTCGTTGTAAACGGTTACGTCGACGCTAGCTTCGACACAGATCTGGATGACTCTAAGTCACAAACCGGATACGTGTATATTTTGAATGGTGGGGCAGTAAGCTGGTGCAGTTGCAAGCAGAGCGTCGTGGCGGGATCTACATGTGAAGCGGAGTACATGGCAGCCTCGGAGGCAGCGCATGAAGCTATCTGGGTGAAGGAGTTCATCACTGACCTAGGAGTCATACCCAATGCGTCGGGGCCAATCGCACTCCTCTGTGACAACACTGGAGCTATTGCACTTGCCAAGGAGCCCAGGTTTCACAAGAAGACCAGGCACATCAAGCGTCGCTTCAACTCCATCCTTGAAAATGTTCAAGATGGAGACATAGATATTTGTAAAGTACATACGGACCTGAATGTAGCAGATCCGTTGACTAAACCTCTCCCTAGGGCAAAACATGATCAACACCGGAATGCAATGGGTGTTCAATTCATCACAATGTAACTAGATTATTGACTCTAGTGCAAGTGGGAGACTGTTGGAAATATGCCCTAGAGGCAATAATAAAATGGTTATTATTATATTTCTGTGTTCATGATAATTGTCTATTATTCATGCTATAACTATGTTATCCGGAAATCGTAATACACGTGTGAATACATAGACCACACCAAGTCCCTAGTGAGCCTCTAGTAGACTAGCTCGTGGATCAACAGATAGTCATGGTTTCCTGACTATGGGCATTGGATGTCATTGATAACGGGATCACATCATTGGGAGAATGATGTGATGGACAAGACCCAATCCTAAGCATAGCTCAAAGATCGTGTAGTTTGTTTAGCTAGAGCTTTTCCAAATGTCAAGTATCATTTCCTTAGACCATGAGATTGTGCAACTCCCGGATACCGTAGGAGTGCTTTGGGTGTACCAAACGTCACAACGTAACTGGGTGGCTATAAAGGTGCACTACGGGTATCTCCGAAAGTGTCTGTTGGGTTGGCACGAATCGAGACTGGGATTTGTCACTCCGTATGACGGAGAGGTATCTCTGGGCCCACTCGGTAATGCATCATCATAATGAGCTCAATGTGACCAAGTGTCTGGACACGGGATCATGCATTACGGTACGAGTAAAGTGACTTGCCGGTAACGAGACTAAACGAGGTATTGGGATACCAACGATCGAGTCTCGGGCAAGTAACGTACCGATTGACAAAGGGAATTGAATACGGGGTTGTTTGAATCCTCGACATCATGGTTTATCCGATGAGATCATCGAGGAGTATGTGGGAGCCAACATGGGTATCCAGATCCCGCTGTTGGTTATTGACCGGAGAGGCATCTTGGTCATGTCTGCATGTCTCCCGAACCCGTAGGGTCTACACACTTAAGGTTCGGTGACGCTAGGGTTGTAGAGATATTAGTATGCAGCAAACCAAAAGTTGTTCGGAGTCCCGGATGAGATCCTGGATGTCACGAGGAGTTCCGAAATGGTCCGGAGGTAAAGATTTATATATAGGAAGTCTAGTTTCGGCCACCGGGAAAGTTTCGGGGGTCACCGGTATTGTACCGGGACCACCGGAAGGGTCCCGGGGGTCCACCGGGTGGGGCCACCTATCCCGGAGGGCCCCATGGGCTGAATTGGCGTGGGAACCATCCCCTGGTGGGCTGGTGCGCCCCACCCAAGGGCCCAAGGCGCCTAGGGTTGGAAACCCTAGGGGCCGTTGCCCCAGGAGGGGGCATGCGCCCCCCCTGGTTGGAAACCCTAGGGGGCCGTTGCCCCCCGAGGGGGCATGCCCCCCCCCCCCCATGGTTGGAAACCCTAAGGGGGCCGTTGCCTCGGGGGCCGCCGCCCCCCTCTAGATGGGATCTCCAAGGGGGCATGTGCCCCCCATAGCCCCTATATATAGTGGACGGGAGGAAGGGCAGCCGCACCCTACATCTTGGCGCCTCCCTTCCCCCTTGCTACACCTCCTCCTCCCGCAGACGCTTAGCAAAGCCGTGCCGGATCCCTGCTGCATCCACCACCACGCCGTTGTGCTGCTGGATCTTCATTAACCTCTCCTCCCCCCTTGCTGGATCAAGAAGGAGGAGACGTCACGCTGGCCGTACGTATGTTGAACGCGGAGGTGCCGTCCGTTCGGCGCTAGGATCTCCGGTGGTTGGATCACGACGTGTACGACTACCTCAACCCCGTTCTCTTGAACGTTTCTGCTCACGATCTACAAAGGTATGTAGATGCACTCCCCTCTCTCCTTGCTGGATGAACTCATAGATTGATCTTGGTGAACGTAGGAATTTTTTTATTTTATGCAACGTTCCCCAACACTTTCTTTAATGGAAATTGGAATCTAATATTCCCTTCCTTCATATCAATAATCGCACTAATCGTTCTAAGGAAAGGTCTACCAAGAATAATAGGGCAAGAAAGATTGCAATCTGTATCAAGAACGATAAAATCCACGGGCACCAAATTTCTATTTGCAACAATGAGAACATCATTGATCCTTCCCATTGGCTTTTTAATGGTGGAATCCGCAAGGTGCAAATTTAAAGATAAATCATCAAGATCATGGAAACCTAGAATATCACATAAAGTTTTCGGAATCATGGAAACACTAGCACCCAAATCACACAAAGCAAAACTCTCATAATCTTTAATTCTAATCTTTATAGTAGGTTCCCACTCATCATTAAGTTTTCTCGGTATAGAAACTTCCAAATTAAGTTTTTCATCATAAGATTGCATCAAGGCATCAACGATATGTTTGGTAAAAGCTTTATTTTGACTATAAGCATGAGGAGAATTAACAAGAGATTGCAACAAGGAAATATAACCTTTTAAAGAAAAATTATCATAATCAAATTCCTTGAAATCCGAGATAGTAGGTTCAATGTTATTAGAAATTGAGGACTCTCCAATCTCACTTTTACCAAATTTAGCATCAAGATCTAAAGACTCCGAATTCTTGGGACGCCTTCTAGGCAAAGTTGATTCATCATTAGTCCCATAATCATCAAAATTCATATTGCAAAACATAGATCTAATAGGAGACACATTAATAACTTTAAGATCCTCATTATTATTTTCATGGAAACTAGAAGAACACGCTTTTATAAATCTATCTTTCTTAGCACGCAATCTAGCGGTTCTTTCCTTACACTCATCAATGGAAATTCTCATTACTTTGAGAGACTCATTGATATCATGCTTAGGAGGAGAAGATCTAAGTTTAAGAGAATCAACATCAAGCGAAAGTCTATCAACGTTCCTAGCCAAATCATCAACTTTGAGCAATTTGTTTTCAAGCAAAGCATTAAAATTCTTTTGAGAAATCATAAATTATTTCACACTATTCTTAAAATCAAAGGGCATCTTATTAAAATTACCATAAGAATTATTGTAGGAATTTCCATAATTATTAGAGGAATTACTAGGGAACGGTCTAGCATTAAAGTTTCCTCTATAAGCATTGTTTCCAAAACTATTCCTACCAACAAAATTCACATCCATAGATTCATTATTATTCTCAATCAAAGAAGACAAAGGCATATCATTGGGATCAAGAGGAGTATTTTTAGTAGCAAACAATTTCATAAGTTCATCCATCTTTCCACTCAAAACATTGATTTCTTCTATGGCATGCACTTTTTTACTAGAAGATCTTTCGGTGTGGCATTGAGAATAATTAGCCATAATATTATCAAGAAGTTTTGTAGCATATCCTAACATCATTTCCATAAATGTGCCTCCCGCGGCCGAATCTAAGAGGTTTCTAGAAGCAAAATTCAAACCGGCATAAATTTTTGTATGATCATCCATAAATTCAAACCATGAGTAGGGCAATTGTGAAGCATCAATTTCATTCTTTCCCAAGATTGGGCAACATGCTCATGCTCAAGTTGTTTAAAATTCATAATATTGTTCCTAAGAGTGATAATCTTAGCGGGAGGAAAATACTTAGAGATAAAAGCATCTTTGCACTTGTTCCAAGAATCAATACTATTTCTAGGCAAAGACAAAAACCAAACTTTAGCATGATCTCCAAGTGAAAACGGAAATAACTTCAATTTGACAATATTGTTATCCGTATCTTTCTTATTTTGCATATCACACAGATCAACAAAATTGTTTAGATGAGTAGCGGCATCTTCACTAGGAAGGCCGGTGAATTGATCTTCCATAACAAGATTCAGCAAAGCAGTATTGATTTAACAAGACTCAACATCATTAAGAGGAGCAATCGGAGTACTAAGGAAATCATTATTATTGGTATTCGAGAAATCACACAATTTGGTATTATCTTGCGCCATGGCAACAAGTAATCCAACACACAAGCAAATAGAAAAAGGCAAGCGAAAAAGAGAGGAGGAGATTGGGAAAGAGAGGGCGAATAAAACGTCAAGGGTGAAGTGGGGGAGAGGAAAACGAGAGGCAAATGGCAAATAATGTAAATGCGAGGGAGATGAGTTTGTGATGGGTACTTGGTATGTATTGACTTGAGCGAAGACCTCCCCGGCAACGGCGCCAGAAATCCTTCTTGCTACATCTTGAGCTTACGTTGGTTTTCCTCGAAGAGGAGAGGGTGATGCAGCAATAGTAGCGTAAGTATTTCCCTCAGTTTTTGAGAACCAAGGTATCAATCCAGTAGGAGGCTCCTCAAAAGTCCCACGCACCTACACAAACAAACTGAGAACTCGCAACCAACGCAATAAAGGGGTTGTCAATCCTTTCACGGCCACTTGTGAAAGTGAGATCTAATAAAGATAGTAAGATAAGATAAATATATTTTTGGTATTTTATAATATAGATGCAAAAAGTAAATATGCAAATAAAAGTAGATTGAAAGCAAATATGATAAGAGATAGACCCCGGGGCCATAGGTTTCACTAGAGGCTTCTCTCAAGATAGCATAAGTATTACGGTGGGTGAACAAATTACTGTCGAGCAATTGATAGAAAAGTGCATAGTTATGAGATTATCTAGGCATGATAATGTATATAGGCATCACGTGTAGACCGACTCCTGCCTGCATCTACTACTATTACTCCACACATTGACTGACTCCTGCCTGCATCTAGAGTATTAAGTTCATAAGAACAGAGTAACGCATTAAGCAAGATGACATGATGTAGAGGGATAAACTCAAGCAATATGATATAAACCCCATCTTGTTATCCTCGATGGCAACAATACAATACGTGCCTTGCAACCCTTTCTGTCACTGGATAAGGACACCACAAGATTGAACCCAAAGCTAAGCACTTCTCCCATGGCAAGAAAGATCAATCTAGTAGGCCAAATCAAACTCATAATTCGAAGAGACTTGCAAAGATAACTCAATCATACATAAAATAATTCAGAGAAGATTCAAATATTATTCATAGATAAACTTGATCATAAACCCACAATTCATCGGATCTCGACAAACACACCGCGAAAAGAGTTTACATCGAAAAGATCTCCACAAGAGAGGGGGAGAACATTGTATTGAGATCCAAAAAGAGAAAAGAAGCCATCTAGCTAATAACTATGGACCCGTAGGTCTGTGGTAAACTACTCACAACTCATCGAAGGGGCAAGGGTGTTGATGTAGAAGCCCTCCATGGTCGATTCCCGGTCCGGCAGAGTGCCGACGAAGGCTCCAAGATGAGATCTCGCGGATACAGAAGGTTACGGTGGTGGAAATTGTGTTTCGTCCTGCTCCTGGATGTTTTCGGGGTACGTAGGTATATATAGGAGGAAGAAGTACGTCGGTGGCCGCCCGTGGGGCCCATGAGACAGGGGCCGCGCCCTACAGGGGGGGCGCCCTCCTATCTCGTGGGAGCCTCGGCAGCTTCTTGGCTTGCACTCCAAGTCCTCTGGATCATGTTCGTTCCAAAAATCACGCTCCCGAAGGTTTCATTCCGTTTGGACTCCGTTTGATATTCCTTTTCTTCGAAATACTGAAATAGGCAAAAAAACAGCAATATGGGTTGGGCCTCCGGTTAGTAGGTTTGTCCCAAAAATGATATAAATGTGTAAAATAAAGCCCATAAACATCCAAAAGGGGTAATATAATAGCATGGAACAATAAAAAATTATAGATACATTGGAGAAGTATCACTCCCATGTTTTGCTACCTTACGTACCGCTACATCGGCTAAGGTGGCACTGGTAGAACTAATGCGATTGTGTCCCGGTTCTTCCGGATGAGCACCTCAGTAGAGAAAGCCAAAAACTGACTGTCATGATGAGGCGAGAGCTGGTTTCTATTCGAGAGGTCTCAAATCCTTAAAGATTTTTTTCCGCTTTGGGCGAGGAATCGGCCTTGTCCGATTTCGGCGTGTATAGCGCCCCAAGTTCGTGTTGGGGGAATGTATTAATTTCAAAAAAAATTCCTACGCACACGCAAGATCATGGTGATGCATAGCAACGAGAGGGGAGAGTGTTGTCCATGTACCGTTGTAGACCGAAAGCGGAAGCGTCAACACAACGCGGTTGATGTAGTCGTACGTCTTCACGATCCGACCGATCAAGTGCCGAACGCACGGCACCTCCGAGTTCAGCACACGTTCAGCTCGATGACGTCCCTCGAACTCCATTCCAGCCGAGCTTTGAGGGAGAGTTCCGTCAGCATGACAGTGTGGTGACGAGGATGATGCTCTACCAACGCAGGGCTTCGCCTAAGCATCGCTACGATATTATCAAGGTGAAATATGGTGGAGGGGGGCACCGTGCACGGCTAATAGATCTCAAGGATCAATTGTTGTGTCTAGAGGTGCCCCCCCGGCCCCGTATATAAAGGAGCAAGGTGGAGGGGGCGGCCGGCCAGGAGGAGGCGTGCCAGGGAGGAGTCCTACTCCCACCGGGAGTAGGACTCCCTCCTTTCCCTATCCAAGTAGGAGAGGGGGAAGGAAGGGAGAGAGGAGAGGAAGGAAAGGGGGGCGCCGCCCCCCGCCTTGTCCTATTCTGACTAGAGGGGGAGGGGGTGCGCGGCCTTCCCTGGCCGCCCCTCCTCTGCTCCACTTTGGGCCCATGTGGCCCATTAACCCCCCGGGGGGTTCCGGTAACCCCCCCGGTACTCCGATATACATCCGATAACCCCAGGAACCATTCCGGTGTTGGAATATAGTCGTCCAATATATCAATCTTCATGTCTCGACCATTTCGAGACTCCTCGTCATGTACGTGATCACATCCGGGACTCTGAACTATCTTCGGTACATCAAAACATATAAACTCATAATATAAACGTTATCTAACTTTAAGCGTGCGGACCCTACAGGTTCGAGAACTATGCAGACATGACCGAGACACGTCTCCGGTCAATAACCAATAGCGGAACCTGGATGCTCATATTGGCTCCCACATATTCTACGAAGATATTTATCAGTCAAACCACATAACAACATACGCTGTTCCCTTTGTCATCGGTATGTTACTTGCCCGAGATTTGATCATCGGTATCTGAATACCTAGTTCAATCTCGTTACCGGCAAGTCTCTTTACTCATTATGTAATGCATCATCCCGCAACTAACTCATTAGCTACATTGCTTGCAAGGCTTATAGTGATGTACATTACCGAGAGGGCCCAGAGATACCTCTCCGACAATCGAAGTGACAAATCCTAATCTCGAAATACACCAACTCAACATGTACCTTCGGAGACACCTGTAGAGCTCCTTTATAATCATCCAGTTATGTTGTGACGTTTGGTAGCACACAAAGTGTTCCTACGGTAAACGGGAGTTGCATAATCTCATAGTTGTAGGAACATGTATAAGTTATGAAGAAAGCAATAGCAACATACTAAACGATCAAGTGCTAAGCTAACGGAATGGGTCAAGTCAATCACATCATTCTCCTAATGATGTGATCCCGTTAATCAAATGACAACTCATGTCTATGGTAGGAAACATAACCATCTTTGATCAACGAGCTAGTCAAGTAGAGGCATACTAGTGACACTATGTTTGTCTATGTATTCACACATGTATTGTGTTTCCGGTTAATACAATTCTAGCATGAATAATAAATATTTATCATGAAATAAGGAAATAAATAATAACTTTATTATTGCGTCTAGGGCATATTTCCTTCAGTCTGCCACTTGCACTAGAGTCAATAATCTAGTTCACATCACCATGTGATTTAACACCAATATTCACATCTGTATGTGATTAATACCCATAGTTCACATCATCATGTGATCAACACCCAAAAGGGTTTACTAGAGTCAATAATCTAGTTCACATCGCTATGTGATTAACACCCAAAGAGTACTAAGGTATGATCATATTTTGCTCGTCAGAGAAGTTTAGTCAACATGTCTGTCACATTCAGAGCTGCATGTATTTTGTAAATATTCTATGTCTACAATGCTCTGCACGGAGCTACTCTAGCTAATGGCTCCCACTTTCAATATGTATCCAGATTGACACTTAGAGTCATCTGGATCGGTGTAAAAGCTTGCACCGATGTAACTCTTTACGACGGGCTCTTTTATCACCTTCATAATCAAGAAATATTTCTTTAGTCCTCACTAAGGATATTCTTGACCGCTGTCCAGTGATCTACTCTTAGATCAAAATTGTACTCCCTTGCCAAACTCAGAACAAAGTATACAATAGGTTTGGTACACATCATAGCATACCTTATAGAACCTATGACTGAGGCATAGGGAATGAATTTTCATTCTCTTTCTATTTTATGCCATGGTCGGATTTTGAGTCTTAGTCAACTTCACACCTTGCAACACTGGCAAGAACTCCTTCTTTGACTGTTCCATTTTGAACTACTTCAAAAACTTATCAAGGTATGTACTCATTGAAAAATCTTATCAAGCGTCTTGATCTATCTCTATAGATCTTGATGCTCAGTGTGTAAGCAGCTTCACCAAGGTCTTTCATTGAAAAACTTTTATTCAAGTATCCTTTTATGCTATCCAGAAATTCTATATGATTTCCAATCAACAATATGTCATCCACATATAAAATCAGAAATGCTACAGAGCTCCCACTCACTGTAACGCCCCGAGTTCGATGCGCCAGGTGTCTTCCAGTTATTCGTCATTGTTGCCATGTCATTTGCTTGCGTGTTGCATTTTGCCATGTCATCATCTGCATTTCATCTGCATGTTTTTGAAAACTTGCATCCGTTCAGGTTCCGACGGTTTTCTCCGTTGTCCGTTCTGAGCCCAGACACACTCGCTCGTGCCCTTCCCCCCTCTAAGACCTCGTTTCGTGAGTGGCATCTAAATGTTCTCGGAATGGGATGGAACTTGGCGTGCGGTGTTGTTATAGAGTAGGTAGACCGCCTGTCAATTTTCGTTCCATTTGGAGTTCATTTGATGCCCCAACGGTTAACCGCGTAGCCCAAAACCCCTCTCTCTTTGCAGCCCAGCCCCTCTTCACCACTGCCCATGAGCCCATCCAGACCCCCTCCATGCTCTCGGTCGTTGGATCGTGATCGTGTGGTGAAAACTGCACCCCATATGGGCTCTCCTACCTCGCTCTACCTATAAAATAGGTCCTCACCCTCCATTTTTCACGGATGAACCCTAGCCTCCTCTTCCTACGCGCCGCCGGACGCGTCTCCGCCGCGTCGGACATGTCCGCCCACTCCGGCCACCTCACTCCGGCCAATCACTGGTCGCCACCTCATCGCCGCCGCCGCCCGCAGCCAATAGGGGCCTGCCATGTGGCACGACCGCCGCAAACCTCAGCCCGCCCGCTCCTCTCCGCCGCGCGGCCCGCCCAAGCCCATCCGGGGCCCGCGCGAGCCCGGATTCGCCCGCCGCCGCCCGCGCTCCCCTTGCCGGACCTCGCCGGAGGCCGCAGCCTCACCGGATCCGGGGAATGGTGGATGAGATCCACCAACCCCGGGAACCAAACACGCCTCCCCCGCCCTGGATCTCTCCGTCCCGCTCGTTCCCGTCCACTTTTCCCGGAGGTTGTTTTTCACCAGGTCCTTTAGTTTTTGCATTATGTTGTACTGTTCATCATGCCATAACTTCATGCTCAGTGCTCCGATTTGTGCATATAATATGTCACAATGTTCACTTGGAGATGCTCTTAATTTCATTCCATTGTGCCATGCTTGTTAGAGTTCATATGGATGCCCTAATCATCATTTCTAGAGTGCTATATGATGTTAACTGATGTCTGTTAACAGAACTTGCTCTTTTGTCTTTTTCATTGCATTCTGTGTGTGCGTCCTTTGAGCATTATGTCTACATGTTTTAGGAGCATATTCATTCCATCTTTACAGTGGTGCAACCCATGTATTTTTTTGTGCCTTGTGGTGATTGCATCAAGCTTGTGAACTAGGGTACTTGCTATTACTGTTTTGCTAGGCTGAATCTGCTATATCATGATGCTAGGTAAACCTGCTGCTACAAGTCATTCTATGCATAATCTAGAGATGTTCACTAAGGATGCTTTGTTCTACATGTCATTCTCTATCCATAAGATCCATTGGTTGCATTTATAGCCTGCTGCAGATTGTTGTTATCTTGCTCCAAACTTGCTAAATAATGTTGCTGTCAGCCTGTTAACATTAAGTTTAGTTTTGCCATGTGTTTTTCTAGTGATCCATGCACCCTATGAACTTTCTATTGCCATGCTTTGCTTCATAAATATGTCATATTACTGTTGGTCACCTTGTCATGCCATGTATTGCTCTGTGGTGAGTTGTACAAGCTCACCAACATGCCTACTTATCGTTGTTCCTGCCATGTCTGAATCTGTCATATTACCTGCCATGTTTGTATGGATGCTACCATCTTTTCTGTTGATCTTTGAAATAAGTTCGGTAAGGAAGTTTTGTTATTTGTCTTTAGTATTAGCATGCCATGCCTTTTTTCCATGTTAAGTTCTTGTAGCATGTTGTTTGATAGCTCTAAACATTGCAACTTGATGTTATTTCTGCCATGTCCAGTGATTTCTGCCGTCTGTGAAACTGTTATTATTTGCAATCTTGCCACGTCCTTTTGAGCATGTTATATTATTTTATGGAGATAGCTCAGTGTTCATGTTTTGTCATGCTTTACCTGTACATCACGTCCATGCCTTTTTCTTGCATGTTGATGTGCTGTAGCAAGTGGTTTTGATGTTTGTAAGATGCCTAGTTGCTGTTTTGGACAGCTTGTCCTTTAAACTTGTTTCATGTGTGTGTTGAACCGTTGCTCCGTTTTGAGTGTGCTCCATATGAAACTTATTAGAACTGCATGTAGTTTCATCTTATCATGTTGCATCCAGGTTTTGATAGTGTTGCTTGATGTTTGAATGCATTTTTGCATCAATGCCATGGTTAACTTGTTTTGCTCATATCTTCTAGGCCGTAGCTCCGAACTAATTGAACTTTATATGTAACTTGACTAGAATTTCGTGTAGATCATCTTTGTGCATCTTAACTTGCTGTTTAACAACTTGAACACAAGGTTTATTCAGATCTGGACCAATCTCGAAATTTGCATATGAGGACTTACCGGAATTGTTATATGTTGTTTCCGGCCTCATTTAAACTTGCTTTGATGTGTTGCTCTTGTATGCATCATCGCTTGCCAGGTAGCTTCATGTAGCCTTTGTCATGCATCATACTTGGTTGAGCATCATGCCATGTCTATGTGTTGTGTGTTTACCTTGTTGTTTGCTTCTTTCCGGTTGTGCTCCTTCTCGTTAGTTCCTGTTTCGTTGCGATCGTGAGGATTCGTTCGTCTATGCTTGGTTCATCTTCGTGGCTTCATCTTCTTCATGGAATCGTTCTTCTTCATTGCAGGATTTCAGGCAAGATGACCGTTACCCTGGATCTCACTACTATCATTTCTATGCTAGTTGGTTCGTTCTATCGCTATGCTGCGCTACCTATCACTTGTTCTTCAAGCCTCCCAATTTGCCATGTCAGCCTCTAACCTTTTTCACCCTTCCTAGCAAACCGTTGTTTGGCTATGTTACCGCTTTGCTCAGCCCCTCTTATAGTGTTGTTAGTTGCAGGTGAAGTTGAAGATTGCTCCATGATGGACAGGATTATGTTGGGATATCACAATATCTCTTATTTAATTAATGCATCTATATACTTGGTAAAGGGTGGAAGGCTCGGCCTTATGCCTGGTGTTTTGTTCCACTTGCCGCCCTAGTTTCCGTCATACCGGTGTTATGTTCCTTGATTTTGCATTCCTTGCGCGGTTGGGTGATTTATGGGACCCCCTTGACAGTTCGCTTTGTATAAAACTCCTCCAGCAAGGCCCAACCTTGGTTTTACCATTTGACTACCTACCACCTATACCTTTCCCTTGGGTTTTTGCGTGCCCGAGGGTCATCTTTATTTTAGCCCCCCCCCCCCCCCCGGGGCCAGTACTCCTATGAGCATTGGTCCGAACCGAGCCGCCTGCGTGGCCACTTCGGGGAAACTCGAAGTCTGGTTTTACTCGTAGCCTGTATCATCCGGTTTTTCCTGAGAACGAGATATGTGCAGCTCCTATCGGGATTTGTCGGCACAGTCGGGTGGTCTTGCTGGTTTTGTTTTACCATTGTCGAAATGTCTTGTAAACCGGGATTCAGAGACTTATCGGGTCTTCCTGGGAGAAGGAATATCCTTCGTTGACCGTGAGAGCTTGTGATGGGCTAAGATCGGACACCCCTGCAGGGTATAAACTTTCGAGAGCCGTGCCCGCGGTTATGTGGCAGATGGGAATTTGTTAATGTCCGGTTGTAGAGAACTTGACACCAGATTCAAATTGAAACGCATCAACCGTGTGTGTAGCCGTGATGGTCTCTTCGCAGCGGACTCCGGGAAGTGAACACGGTTTTGGGTTATGTTTGAACGTAAGTAGTTTCAGGATCACTTCTTGATCATTGCTAGCTTCACGACCGTTCCGTTGCTTCTCTTCTCGCTCTTGTTCGCGTATGTTAGCCACCATATATGCTTAGTCGGTGCTACAACCTCACCACTTATCCTTTCCATACCCATTTAAGCTTTACTAGTCTTGATACCCATGGTAATGGGATTGCTGAGTCCTCGTGGCTCACAGATTACTACAACACCAGTTGCAGGTGCAGGTTATGCGATGATCATGACGCGAGAGCGATGCTTGCTTGTTTTGGAGTTCTTCTTCTGCTTCTTCTTCGATCAGGGAATAGGTTCCAGGCCGACAGCCTGGGCTAGCAGGTAGATGTCGTTTGAGTTTCTGTTTGTGTTTCATCCGTAGTCGGATGATGCTCTTGTGTATGATGATGTTGTATTCGTGTGGCATTGTATGCCTCTTGTATGTGTCCCCATCTATTATGTAATGTTGATGTAATGATATCCACCTTGCAAAAGCATATCAATATGCGGTTCTATCCTTGGTGGGCCCTTCGAGTCTCTTTAGGATAGTATCGCATATTGGGCGTGACAAGTTGGTATCAGAGCCTCGACCGACCATAGGATCCCCCTTGATTGTTCGTAGTTGGCCGTTGTCGAGTCTAGAAGAAAAAATATTTTTTTTCAGAGTCTAGTTATATCGAAAAGTAGGAATTATTTTTACTCCTCAGCGCCTTCGTCGCCCTGGTGAGGAATCTTGACGTACGTGTTTTGAATTACTCCTCTTCCCTTTCAAACTTTCTTTAGGATCACGCAGTTGGTTTTTCAATTGTTGTTCCTCAGATCTTGTATCCGGTGCATTTCTCGTCAAGGTGATTCGACCCTCTCCGTTTTTGCATGTCCAATCCTCAGTTATCGTCTTTTCCCACCCGCCCACCCCTTTTTCTCCTCGTAGCCAAAGTTCGTAATCGAGTATCCATCCTACTCGTGTAAAGCCTTTGCTTTCTTTCAACCGGTGTTTTTGTCTTCAAGATATTCGTCGGTTCTCCCTTCCAGGTGCCTTTGTTTTCCCGCCCTCCCACCCTTTTTCTTCCCAGAGTCTGAGTCTCTTTCGTCCATCAATTTCATTCGTGCGGAGCCTCTTCAGTCTTTCGAAAATTGTTTCAACCGGTGACTTCTCTTTTGTTTGACATTCTTCATCTCTTTTTCGGTGGATTCAATTCAACTTTTTCGATGTTGATCGCATTCTTTTCCTTACATCAAGTGTTCTCCTTGCTCGTTTGCCACTCGCCATCCAATTAATTCGAGGTTGTCACCTCATTCAAATATTTCAATTGTTTCGATGCATCATCTATCTGTTCAACATCCCTTCCAACGGTGTTTTTCTCTTTAGTGGGCCCATAACCCACAGGTCTTTTCCCAGGATCTTACCTGAATCTTCGAATTATTCCGGAGCCATTCCTAATTCTTTTCAAAGGGTGACATAACAATGGATTCCATCAGTCACATTGCCTTCCCCAAGATCAATTTCAAATCATTTCATTGTTGGCTCAACCTCTTCGCTTCCCATTCTCCCGGAGTATCTAAACAATTTTGGTGGTGTTTCTCGTCGCCATTTGAAGATCGAAGAAGAGTTTTTCCTCTAAATCTTGTTTGTTCTCTCGAAGATTCGCAGTTCTAGCTTCGTGTTAACCTCTCGAATTATTCCATTTGTCAGATAGTCCTTTTCTTACCCATCCGGAGTATGTCAGAAGTCGTTTTCCCGTTTCTTTTCACCGGAGGCCATCATTACAGTTATCGTTCTCTATTTATTCCAGCGCTTCGTTCAAATATTCTTTAATCAGCTCGAGTTCTTCCAGTTCTCTTGTATCTAAATCCCCTCAAGCATATTTGTTCTTCTAATCCTTCCCGGTGATACGTTCTCTTTCATTAGTCATTTTTGAATTCTTACGGTGGTTCGTTCAAGATTCTTTTTCTTTGATTATCATATTAATTCATTCGTTCTTTCCAATCCGTTCTAAGTTCTTTTCATTCTATTTCAATTCTTTTGGAGGCATTGCGTTGTTCATCTCATCAAGTGCCATCCCATCTTGTGGAGTTCAAGTTCTATTCCTTCCATTTTCATCCGAAGTGCTGCCTAAATTCTTCCATTCTTTTTCCTTTTCTATCTTGTTCTAACCGGAGTGCTTTCGGAGTCTATCTTGTTTCCATGAGCTTTTGATTCTTGTCATACTCGTCATTCCTCTTTTCTACCCGAGTTCTCTCGACTTTGTTATTCTTCTTTCTTCTGGTCTTATTTCACCTCGTCCTCTTTCTCTTCCGTCTCGGTCCTAAGATCTCGGGATGAGATCTCTTGTTAGTGGAGGAGAGTTGTAATGCCCCGAGTTCGATGCGCTAGGTGTCTTCCAGTTATTCGTCATTGTTGCCATGTCATTTGCTTGCATGTTGCATTTTGCCATGTCATCATCTACATTTTATCTGCATGTTTTTCAAAACTTGCATCCGTTCGGGTTCCGCCGGTTCTCTCTGTTGTCCGTTCTGAGCCCAGACACACTCGCTCGTGCCCGTCGCCCCTCTCAGACCTCGTTTCGTGAGTGGCATTTAAATGTTCTCGGAATGGGATGGAACTTGGCATGCGGTGTTGTTATAGAGTAGGTAGACCGCCTGTCAATTTTCGTTCCATTTGGAGTTCGTTTGATGCCCGAACGGTTAACCGCGTAGCCCGAAACCCCTCTCTCTTTGCAGCCCAGCCCCTCTTCACCACAGCCCATGAGCCCATCCAAACCCCCTCCATGCTCTCGGTCGTTGGATCGTGATCGTGTGGGTGAAAACCGCACCCTATTTGGACTCTCATAGCTCCCTCTACCTATAAAATATGTCCTCCCCCTCCATTTTTCGCGGATGAACCCTAGCCTCCTCTTCCTCCGCCGCTGGACGCGTCTCCGCCGCGCCGGACATGTCCGCCCTCTCCGGCCACCTCACTCCGGCCAATCACGGGCCGCCCACCTCAGCTCACCGGCTCCTCTCCGCCGCGCGGCCCGCCCAGGCCCATCCGGGGCCAGCGCGAGCCCGGATCCGCCAGCCGCCGCCCGCGCTCCCCTTGCCGGACCTCGCCGGAGGCCGCAGCCTCACCGGATCCAGGAAATGGTGGATGAGATCCACCAACCCCGGGAACCAAACATGCCTCCCCCGCCCTGGATCTCTCCGTCCCGCTCGTTCCCGTCCACTTTTCCCGGAGGTTGTTTTTCACTAAGTCCTTTAATTTTTGCATTATGTTGCGCCGTTCATCATGCCATAACTTCATGCTCGGTGTTTCGATTTGTGCATATAATATATCAGAATGTTCACCGAGAGATGATCTTCATTTAATTCCATTGTGCCATGCTTGTTAGAGTTTATATGGATGCCCTAATCATCATTGCTAGAGTGCTACATGATGTTAACTACTGTCTGTTAACGGAACTTGGTGTTTTGTCTTTTTCATTGCATTTTGTGTGTGCATCCTTTGAGCATTACGTCCACATGTTTTAGGAGCATATTCATGCCATCTTTACAGTGGTGCAATCCATGTATATTTTTGTGCCTTGTGGTGATTGCATCAAGTTTGTGAAGAAGGGTACTTGCTGTTACTATTTTGCTAGGCTAAATCTGCTATATCATTATGCTATGTAAACCTACTGCTACAAGTTCTTCTATGCATAATCTGGAGATGTTCACTAAGGATGTTTTGTTCTACATGTTATTCTATATCAATACGTGCCTTTGGTTGCATTTATAGTCTGATGTAGATTGTTGTTATGTTGCTCCAAACTTGCTAAATAATGTTGCTATCAGCCTACATTTAGTTCAGTTTTGCCATGTGTTTTTCTAGTGATCCATGCACCCTATGAACTTTCTTTTGCCATGCTTAGCTTAATAAATAAGTCATCTTACTGTTGGTAACCTTTTCATGCCATGCATTGCTCTGTGGTGAGTTGTACAAGCTCACCAACATGCCTACTTATTGTTGTTCCTGCCATGTCTGAATCTTTCATATTACTTGCCATGTTTGTATGGATGCTACCATCTTTTCTGTTGATCTTTGGAATATGTTCAGTAAGGGAGTTTTGTTCTTTTTCTTTAGTATTAGCATTCCATGCCATTTTTGCAATGTTAAGCTCCAGTATCATGTTGTTTGATACCTCTAAACATTGCAACCTGATGTTATCTCTGCCATGTCCAGTGATTTCTGCTAAGTCTGTGAAACAGTTATTATTTGCAATCTTGCCATGTCCTTTTGAGCATGTCATATTGTTTTATGGAGATAGCTCACTGTTCATGTTTTGTCATGCTTTACCTGTACATCACGTCCATGCCTTTTCTTTTCATGTTGAGGTGTTGTAGCATGTGGTTTTGATGTTTGTAAGATGCCTAGTTGCTGTTTTGGACAGCTTGTCCTTTAAACTTGTTTCATGTGTGTGTTGAACCGTTGCTCTGTTTTGAGTGTGCTCCATATGAAACTTTCTTAGAACTGCATGTAGTTTCATCTTATCATGTTGCATCCATGTTTTGAGAGTGTTTCTTCGTGTTTGAATGCATTTTTGCATCAATGCCATGGTTAACTTGTTTTGCTCATATCTTCTAGGCCGTAGCTCCGAACTAATTGAACTTTATATGTAACTTGACTAGAATTTCATGTAGATCATCTTGGTGCATCTTAACTTGCTGTTTAACAACTTGAACATAAGGTTTATTCAGATCTGGACCAATCTTGAAATTTGCATACGAGGACTTACCGGAATTGTTATATATTGTTTTCGGCCTCATTTAAACTTGCTTTGATGTGTTGCGCTTGTATGCATCATCTCTTGCCAAGTAGCTTCATGTGGCCTTTTTCATGCATCATACTTGGTTGAGCATCATGCCATGTCTATGTGTTGTGTGTTTACCTTGTTGTTTGCTTCTTTCCGGTTGTGGTCCTTCTCGTTAGTTCCTGTTTTGTTGCGATCGTGAGGATTCGTTCGTCTATGCTTGGTTCGTCTTCGTGGCTTTATCTTCTTCATGGAATCTTTCTTCTTCCTTGCGGGATTTCAGGCAAGATGACCGTTGCCCTGGATCTCACTACTATCATTTCTATGCTAGTTGGTTCGTTCTATCGCTATGCTGCGCTACCTATCACTTGTTCTTCAAGCCTCCCAATTTTCCATGTCAGCCTCTAACCTTTTTCACCCTTCCTAGCAAACCGTTGTTTGGCTATGTTACCGCTTTGCTCAGCCCCTCTTATAGTGTTGTTAGTTGCAGGTGAAGTTGAAGATTGCTCCATGATGGACAGGATTATGTTGGGATATCACAATACCTCTTATTTAATTAATGCATCTATATACTTGGTAAAGGGTGGAAGGCTCGGCCTTATGCCTGGTGTTTTGTTCCACTTGCCGCCCTAGTTTCTATCATACCGGTGTTATGTTCCTTGATTTTGCATTCCTTGCGCGGTTGGGTGATTTATGGGACCCCCTTGACAGTTCGCTTTGAATAAAACTCCTCCAGCAAGGCCCAACCTTGGTTTTACCATTTGACTACCTACCACCTATACCTTTCCCTTGGGTTTTTGCGAGCCCGAGGGTCATCTTTATTTTAGCCCCCCCCCCCCGGGCCAGTACTCCTATGAGCATTGGTCCGAACCGAGCCGCCTGCGGGGCCACTTCGGGGAAACTCGAAGTCTGGTTTTACTCGTAGCCTGTCTCATCTGGTGTGCCCTGAGAACGAGATATGTGCAGCTCCTATCGGGATTTGTCGGCACAGTCGGGTGGTCTTGCTGGTTTTGTTTTACCATTGTCGAAATGTCTTGTAAACCGGGATTCAAAGACTTATCGGGTCTTCCTGGGAGAAGGAATATCCTTCGTTGACCGTGAGAGCTTGTGATGGGCTAAGATTGGACACCCCTGCAGGGTATGAACTTTCGGGAGCCGTGCACGCGGTTATGTGGCAGATGGGAATTTGTTAATGTCCGGTTGTAGAGAACTTGACACCAGATTCAAATTAAAATGCATCGACCGTGTGTGTAGCCATGATGGTCTCTTTGCGGCAGAGTCCGAGAAGTGAACACGATTTTGGGTTATGTTTGAACGTAAGTAGTTTCAGGATCACTTCTTGATCATTGCTTGCTTCACGACCGTTCCGTTGCTTCTCTTCTCGCTCTTGTTCGCGTATTTTAGCCACCACATATGCTTAGTCACTGCTGCAACCTCACCACTTATCCTTTCCATACCCATTTAACCTTTGCTAGTCTTGATACCCATGGTAATGGGATTGCTGAGTCCTCGTGGCTCATAGATTACTACAACAACAGTTGCAGGTGCAGGTTATGCGATGATCATGACGCGAGAGCGATGCTTGTTTTGGAGTTCTTCTTCTGCTTCTTCTTCGATCAGGGGATAGGTTCCAGGTCGGCAGCCTGGGCTAGCAGGGTAGATGTCGTTTGACTTTCTGTTTGTGTTTCATCCATAGTCGGATGATGCTCTTGTGTATGATGATGTTGTATTTGTGTGGCATTGTATGCCTCTTGTATGTATCCCCATCTATTATGTAATGTTGATGTAATGATATCCACCTTGCAAAAACGTATCAATATGCGGTTCTATCCTTGGTGGGACATTCGAGTCTCTTTAGGATAGTATCGCATATTGGGTGTGACAAGTTGGTATCAGAGCCTCGACCGACCATAGGGTCCCCCTTGATTGTTCGCGGTTGACCATTGTCGAGTCTAGAAGAAAAAATATATTTTTTCAGCGTCTAGTTATATCGGAGACTAGGAATTCTTTTTAATCCTCAGCCCCTTCGTCGCTCTGGTGAGGAATATTGACGTAGGTGTTTTGAATTACTCCTCTTCCCTTTCAAACTTTCTTTAGGATCACACAGTTGGTTTTTCGATTGTTGTTCCTCAGCTCTTTGTATCCGGTGCATTTCTCGTCAAGGTGATTCGACCCTCTCCATTTTTTGAAAGTCCAATCCTCAGTTATCTTCTTTTCCCACCCGCCCACCCCTTTTTCTCCTCAGAGCCGAAGTTCGTAATCGAGTATCCATCCTACTCGTGCGAAGCCTTTGCTTTTTTTCAAACGGTGTTTTTCTCTTCAAGATATTCGTCGGTTCTCCCTTCCAGGTGCCTTTGTTTTCCCGCCCTCCCACCCTTTTTCTTCCCAGAGTCTGAGTCTCTTTCGTCCATCTATTTCATTCGTGTGGAGCCTCTTCAGTCTTTCGACAATTGTTTCAACCGGTGAATTCTCTTTTGTTTGACATTCTTCATCTCTTTTTTGGTGGATTCAATTCAACTTTTTCGATGTTGATCGCATTCTTTTCCTTGGATCAAGTGTTCTCCTTGCTCGTTTGCCTCTCGCCATTCAATCCTTCCAAAGTGCTCAAGACATCTCAGGAGATTCGTTTGTGTTCCAATTAATTCGAGGTTGTCACCTCATTCAAATATTTCAATTGTTTCGGTGCATCATCTTTCTGTTAAACATCCCTTTCCAATGGTGTTTTTCTCTTTAGTGGGCCCATAACCCACAGGTCTTTTCCCAGGATCTTACCTGAATCTTCTAAATATTCCGGAGCCATTCCTAATTCTTTTCAAAGGGTGACATAAGAATGGATTCCATCAGTCACATGCCTTCCCCAAGATCGATTTCAAATCATTTCATTGTTGGCTCAACCTCTTCGCTTCCCATTCTCCCGGAGTATCTAAACAATTTTGGTGGTGTTTCTCGTCGCCATTTGAAGATCGAAGAAGAGTTTTTCCTCTAAATCTTGTCTGTTCTCTCAAAGATTCGCGGTTCTAGCTTCATGTTAACCTCTCGAATTATTCCATTTGTCAGATATTCCTTTTCTCACCCATCCGGAGTATGTCAGAAATCGTTTTCCCGTTTCCTTTCACCGGAGGCCATCATTCCAGTTATCGTTCTCTGTTTATCCCGGCGCTTCGTTCAAATGTTCTTTAATCAGCTCGAGTTCTTACAGTTCTCTTGTATCTCAATCCCCTCAAGCATATTTGTCTTCTAATTCTTCCCGGTGATTCATTCTCTTTCATTAGTCATTTTCGAATTCTTACGGTGGTTCATTCAAGATTCTTTTTCTTTGATTATCATATTAATTCATTCGTTCTTTCCAATCCGTTCTAAGTTCTTTTCATTCTATTTCAATTCTTCCGGAGGCATTGTGTTGTTCATCTCATCAAGTGCCGTCCCATCTTCTAGAGGTCATGTTCTATTCCTTCCATTTTCAGCCGGAGTGCTGCCTAAATTCTTCCATTCTTTTTCCTTTTCTATCTTGTTCTAACCGGAGTGCTTTCAGAGTCTATCTTGTTTCCATGAGCTTTTGATTCTTGTCATACTCTTCATTCCTCTTTTCTAACCGAGTTCTCTCGACTTTGTTATTCTTCCTTCTTCTGGTCTTATTTCACCTCGTCCTCTTTCTCTCCCGTCTCGGTCCTAAGAGCTTGGGACGAGATCTCTTGTTAGTGGAGGAGAGTTGTAACGCCCCGAGTGCGATGCGCCAGGTGTCTTCCAGTTATTCGTCGTTGTTGCCATGTCATTTGCTTGCATGTTGCATTTTGCCATGTCATCATCGGCATTTCATCTGCATGTTTTTCAAAACTTGCATCCGTTCGGGTTTCGCCGGTTCTCTCTGTTGTCCATTCTGTGCCTAGACACACTTGCTCGCGCCCGTCGCCCCTCTCAGACCTCGTTTCGTGAGTGGCATTTAAATGTTCTCGGAATGGGATGGAACTTGGCGTGCGGTGTTGTTATAGAGTAGGTAGACTGCCTGTCAATTTTCGTTCCATTTGGAGTTCATTTGATGCCCCAACGGTTAACCGCGTAGCCCGAAACCCCTCTCTCTTTGCAGCCTAGCCCCTCTTCACCACAGCCCATGAGCGCATCCAAACCCCCTCCATGCTCTCGGTCGTTGGATCGTGATCGTGTGGGCGAAAACCGTACCCCATTTGGACTCTCCTAGCTCCCTCTACCTATAAAATAGGTCCTTCTCTTCCTCCGCGCCGCCGGACGCGTCTCTGCCGCGCCGCCGGACGCGTCTCCAGCGTGCCGGACATGTCCGCCCTCTCCGACCACCTCACTCCGGCCAATCATGGGCCGCCACCTCATCGCCGCCGCCACCCGCAGCCAACGGGGCCTGCCACGTGGCGCGCCCGCCGCCCACCTCAGCCCGCCGGCTACTCTCCGCCGCGCGGCCCGCCCAGGCCCAACCGGGGCCCGCGCGAGCCCGGATCCGCCCGCCGCCTCCCGCACTCCCCTTGTCGGACCTCGCCGGAGGCCGCAGCCTCACCGGATCCAGGGAATGGTGGATGAGATCCACCAACCCCGAGAACCAAACACGCCTCCCCCGCCCTGGATCTCTCCGTCCCACTCGTTCCCGTCCACTTTTCCCGGAGGTTGCTCTTCATTAAGTCCTTTAAATTTTGCATTATGTTGTGTTGTTCATCATGTCATAACTTCATGCTCGGTGCTCCGATTTGTGCATATAATATATCAAAATGTTCATTGAGAGATGCTCTTCATTTAATTCCATTGTGCCATGCTTGTTAGAGTTCATATGGACGCCCTAATCATCATTGCTAGAGTGCTATATGATGTTAACTGCTGTCTGTTAACAGAACTTGCTGTTTTGTCTTTTTCATTGCATTTTGTGTGTTCATCCTTTGAGCATTACATCTACATGTTTTAGGAGCATATTCATGCCATCTTTACAGTGGTGCAATCCAAGTATTTTTGTGTGCCTTGTGGTGATTGCATCAAGCTTGTGAAATAGGGTACTTGATGTTACTGTTTTGCTAGGCTGAATCTGTTATATCATGATGTTATGTAAACCTGCTACTACAAGTCATTATATGCATAATCTGGAGATGTTCACTAAGGATGTTTTGTTCTACATGTCATTATCTATCAATAAGTGCAATTGGTTGCATTTATAGCTTGCTATAGATTGTTGGTTTCTTGCTCCAAACTTGCTAAATAATGTTGATGTCAGCCTGTTAACATTATGTTCAGTTTTGCCATGTGTTTTGCTAGTGATCCATGCACCCTATGAACTTTCTCTTGCCATGCTTAGATTCATAAATATGTCATATTACTATTGGTAACCTTTTCATGACATGTATTGGTCTTTGGTGAGTTGTACAAGCTCACCAAGATGCCTACTTATCGTTGTTCCTGCCATGTCTGAATCTGTCATATTACTTGAATAAGTTCAGTAAGGGAGTTTTGTTCTTTTTATTTAGTATTAGCATTCCATGCCATTGTTTGCAATGTTAAGTTCCTGTAGCATGTTGTTTGATAGATCTAAACATTCAACCTGATGTTATTTCTGCCATGTCCAGTGATTTCTGCTAAGTCTGTGAAACTGTTATTTATTTGCAATCTTGCCATGTCCTTTTGAGCATGTTATAGTGTTTTCTGGAGATAGCTCAGTGTTCATGTTTTGTCATGCTTTACCTGTACATCATGTCCATGACTATTTTTTTTATCTTGAGGTGCTATAGAATGTGGTTTAGATGTTTGTAAGATGCCTAGTTGCTGTTTTGGACAGCTTGTCCTTTAAACTTGTTTCATGTGTATGTGTTGAACCGTTGCTCCGTTTTGAGTGTGCTCCATATGAAACTTGCTTAGAACTGCATGTAGTTTCATATTATCATGTTGCATCCATGTTTTGAGAGTATTTCTTGATGTTTGAATGCATTTTTGCATCAATGCCATGGTTAACTTGTTTTGCTCATATCTTCTAGGCCGTAGCTCTAAACTAATTGAACTTTATATGTAACTTGACTAGAATTTCGTGTAGATCATCTTGGTGCATCTTAACTTGCTGTTTAACAACTTGAACACAAGGTTTATTCAGATCTGGACCAATCTCGAAATTTGCATATGAGGACTTACCGGAATTGTTATATGTTGTTTCCGGCCTCATTTAAACTTGCTTTGGTGTGTTGCTCTTGTATGCATCATCGCTTGCCAAGTAGCTTCATGTAGCCTTTGTCATGCATCATACTTGGTTGAGCATCATGCCATGTCTATGTGTTGTGTGTTTACCTTGTTGTTTGCTTCTTTCCGGTTGTGCTCCTTCTCATTAGTTCCTGTTTCGTTGCGATCGTGAGGATTCGTTCGTCTATGCTTGGTTCATCTTCGTGGCTTCATCTTCTTCATGGAATCGTTCTTCTTCATTGCGAGATTTCAGGCAAGATGACCGTTACCCTCGATCTCACTACTATCATTTCTATGCTAGTTGGTTCGTTCTATCGCTATGTTGCCCTACCTATCACTTGTTCTTCAAGCCTCCCAATTTGCCATGTCAGCCTTTAACCTTTTTCACCCTTCCTAGCAAACCGTTGTTTGGCTATGTTACCGCTTTGCTCAGCCCCTCTTATAGTGTAGGTAGTTGCAGCTGAAGTTGAAGATTGCTCCATGATGGATAGGATTATGTTGGGATATCACAATATCTCTTATTTAATTAATGCATCTATATACTTGGTAAAGGGTGGAAGGCTCGGCCTTATGCCTGGTGTTTTGTTCCACTTGCCGCCCTAGTTTCAGTCATATCGGTGTTATGTTGCTTGATTTTGCGTTCCTTACGCGGTTGGGTGATTTATGGGACCCCCTTGACAGTTCGCTTTGAATAAAACTCCTCCAGCAAGGCCCAACCTTGGTTTTACCATTTGACTATCTACCACCTATACCTTTCCCTTGGGTTTTCACGAGCCCGAGTGTCATCTTTATTTTAGCACCCCCGGGCCAGTACTCCTCTGAGCGTTGGTCCGAACCGAGCCGCCTGCGGGGCCACTTCGAGGAAACTCGAAGTCTGGTTTTACTCATAGCCTGTCTCATCTGGTGTGACCTGAGAACGAGATATGTGCATCTCCTATCGGGATTTGTCGGCACAGTCGGGTGGTCTTGCTGGTCTTGTTGTACCATTGTTGAAATGTCTTGTAAACCGGGATTCCGAGACTGATCGGGTCTTCCTGGGAGAAGGAATATCCTTCATTGACTGTGAGAGCTTGTGATGGGCTAAGTTGGGACACCCCTACAGGGTATAAACTTTCGAGAGTCGTGCCCGCGGTTATGTGGCAGATGGGAATTTGTTAATGTCCGGTTGTAGAGAACTTGACACCGGATTCAAATTGAAACGCATCAACCGTGTGTGTAGCCGTGATGGTCTCTACGCGGCGGAGTCCGGGAAGTGAACACGGTTTTGGGTTATGTTTGAACATAAGTAGTTTCAGGATCACTTCTTGATCATTGCTAGCTTCACGACCGTTCCGTTGCTTCTCTTCTCGCTCTTGTTCGCGTATGTTAGCCACCATATATGCTTACTCGGTGCTGCAACCTCACCACTTATCCTTTCCACACCCATTTAAGCTTTGCTAGTCTTGATACCCATGGTAATGGGATTGCTGAGTCCTCTCGTGGCTCACAGATTACTACAACAACAGTTGCAGGTGCAGGTTATGCGATGATCATGACGCGAGAGTGATGCTTGCTTGTTTTGGAGTTCTTCTTCTTCTTCTTCTTTGATCAGGGGATAGGTTCCAGGCTGGCAGCCTGGGCTAGCAGGGTAGATGTCGTTTGAGTTTCTGTTTGTGTTTCATTAGTCGGATGATGCTCTTGTGTATGATGATGTTGTATTCGTGTGGCATTGTATGCCTCTTGTATGTATCCCCATCTATTATTGATGTAACGATATCCACCTTGCAAAAGCGTATCAATATGCGGTTCTATCCTTGATGGGACCTTCGAGTCTCTTTAGGATAGTATCGCATATTGGGCGTGACAATCACTTTCTTGTAAATACAGGCTTCTCAAGAAGTCTGTATAAAACCATATGCTTTTGATAACACTTATCAAAGCGTTTATTACAACTCCGAGAGGCTTGCACTAGTCCATAAATGGATCGTTGGAGCTTGCACACTTTGTTAGCACCTTTCGGATTGACAAAACTTTCTGGTTGCATCATATACAACTCTTCTTCCAGAAATCCATTCAGGAATGAAGTTTTGATATCCATTTGCCAATTTTCATAATCATAAAATGCGGCAATTGCTAACATGATTCGGACAGACTTAAGCATCGCTATGGGTGAGAAGGTCTCATCATAGTCAACCCCTTGAACTTGTCAAAAACCTTTCGCAACAAGTCGAGCTTTGCATATAGTAACACTACTATCAGTGTGCGTCTTCCTCTTGAAGATCCATTTATTCTCTATGGCTTGCCGATCATCGAGCATGTCCACCAAAGTCCACACTTTGTTCTCATACATGGATCCCATCTCAGATTTCATGGCCTCAAACCATTTCGCGGAATCTGGGCTCATCATCGCTTCCTCATAGTTCGTAGGTTTAACATGGTCTAGTAACATGACTTCCAGAATAGGATTACCGTACCACTCTGGTGCAGATTGTACTCTGGAAGACCTACGAGGTTCGGTAGTAACTTATCTGAAGTTTCATGATCAATATCATTAGCTTCCTCACTAATTGGTGTAGTCGTCACAGGAACTGATTTCAGTGATGAACTATTTTCCAATTCGGGAGAAGGTACTATTACCTCATCAAGTTCTACTTTTCTCCCACTCACTTCTTTCGAGAGAAACTCCTTCTCTAGAAAGGATCCATTCTTAGCAACGAATATTTTGCCTTCCGATGGGTGATTAGAAGGTGCACCCAACAGTCTCCTTTGGGTATCCTATGAAGACGCATTTCTCCGATTTGGGTTTGAGCTTATCAGGTTGAAACTTTTTCACATAAGTATTGCAACTCCAAATTTTTGAGAAACAACAGCTTGGGTTTATTGCTAAACCATAGTTCACATGGTGTCGTCTCAACGGATTTAGATGGTGCCCTATTTAACGTGAATGCAGCTGTCTCTAATGCATAACCCCAAAACGATAGTGGTCAATCGGTAAGAGACATCATAGATCGCACCATATATCTAGTAAAGTACGATTACGACGTTCGGACACACCGTTACGCTGTGGTGTTCCAGGTGGCGTGAGTTGCGAAACTATTTCACATTGTTTCAAATGAAGACCAAACTCGTAACTCAAATATTTGTCTCCATGATCAGATCGTAGAAACTTTATTTTCTTGTTACGATGATTTTCCACTTCACTCTGAAATTATTTGAACTTTTCAAATGTTTCAGACTTATGTTTCATTAAGAAGATATACTCATATCTTCTCAAATCATCTGTGAACATCAGAAAATAACGATACCCGCCACGAGCATCAACACTCATTGGACCATATACATCGGTATGTATTATTTCCAACAAGTCAGTAGCTCGTTCCATTGTTTCGGAGAACGGAGTTTTAGTCATCTTGCCGAAAAGGCACGGTTCGCAAGCATCTAATGATTCATAACCAAGTGATTCCGAAAATCCATCTTTATGGAGTTTCTTCATGCGCTTTACACCAATATGACCCAAACGGCAGTGCCACAAATAAGTTGCACTATCATTATTAACTTTGCATCTTTTGGCATCAATATTATGAATATGTGTATCACTATGATCGAGATCCAACAAACTATTTTCATTGGGTGTATGACCATTGAAGGTTTTATTCATGTAAACAAAACAACAATTATTCTCTGACTTTAAATGAATAACCGTATTGCAATAAACATGATCAAATCATATTCATGCTCAACGCAAATGCCAAATAACATTTATCTAGGTTTAACACTAATCCCGAAAGTATAGGGAGTGTGTGATGATGATCATATCAATCTTGGAACTACTTCCAACACTCATCGTCACTTCCCCTTCAACTAGTCTCTGTTTATTCTGTAACTCCTGTTTCGAGTTACTAATCTTAGCAACCGAACAAGTATCAAATACTCAGGGGCTACTATAAACACTAGTAAGGCACACATCAATAACTTGTATATCAAATATACCCTTGTTCACTTTGCCATCCTTCTTATCCACCAAATATTCAGGGCATTTCCGCTTCCATGGCCATTTCCTTTGTAGTGTAAGCACTCAGTTTCAGGCTTTGGTCCATCTTTGGGCTTCTTCGCGGAAGTGACAACTTTCTTGTCATTCTACTTGAAGTTCCCTTTATTTCCTTTTTTTGAAACTAGTGGTCTTGTCAATGATCAACACTTGATTCTCTTTTCTTGATTTCTACCTTCGTCGATTTCGACATCACGAAGAGATCGGGAATCATTTTCGTCATCGCTTGCATACTATAGTTCATCACGAAGTTCTAGTAACTTGGTGATGGTGACTAGAGAACTCTGTCAATCACTATCTTATCTGGAAGATTAACTCCCACTTGATTCAAGCGATTGTAGTACCCAGACAATCTGAGCACATGCTCACTAGTTGAGCAATTCTCCTCCATCTTTTAGCTATAGAACTTGTTAGAGACTTCATATCTCTCAACTCGGGTATTTGCTTGTAATATTAACTTCAACTCCTGGAACATCTCATATGGTCCATGACGTTCAAAACGTCTTTGAAGTCCCGATTCTAAGCCGTTAAGCATGGTGCAGTAAACTATCAAGTAGTCATCATTTTGAGCTAGCCAAACATTCATAACGTCTGCATCTGCTCCTGCAACAGGTCTGTCACCTAGCGGTGCATCAAGGACATAATTCTTCTGTGCAGCAATGAGGATAAACCTCAGATCAAGAATCTAATCCGCATCATTGCTACTAATATCTTTCAACATAGTTTTTCTCTAGGAACATAAAAAATAAACATAGGAAGCAACAACGTGAGCTATCTACAACATAATTTGCAAAATACTATCAGGACTAAGTTCATCATAAATTAAAGTTCAATTAATCATATTACTTAAGAAATCCCACTTAGATAGACATCTCTCTAATCATCTAAGTGATCACGTGATCCAAATCAACTAAACCATGTCCGATCATCACGTGAGATGGAGTAGTTTTCAATGGTGAACATCACTATGTTGATCATATCTACTATATGATTCACGCTCGACCTTTCAGTATCAGTGTTCCGAGGCCATATCTGTATATGCTAGGCTCGTCAAGTTTAACCTGAGTATTTCGCATGTGCAACTGTTTTGCACCCGTTGTATTTGAACGTAGAGCCTATCACACCCGATCATCACATGGTGTCTCAGCACGAAGAGCTTTCACAACGGTACATACTCAGGGAGAACACTTATACCTCGAAATTTAGCGAGAGATCATCTTATAATGCTACTGTCAATCAAAGCAAAATAAGATGCATAAAGGATAATCATCACATGCAATCAATATAAGTGATATGATATGGCCATCATCATCTTGTGCTCATGATCTCCATCACCGAAGCATCGTCATGATCTCCATCGTCACCGGCGCGACATCTTGATCTCCATCTTAGCATCATTGTCGTCTCGCCAACTATTGTTACTACGACTATCACTACCGCTTAGTAATAAAATAAAACAATTATATGGCGATTGCATTGCATACAATAAAGCGACAACTATATGGCTCCTGCTAGTTGCCAATAACTTTGTTACAAAACATGATCATATCATACAACAATTTCCTCCTACCATCATTGCCGGTACATTCAATGTACTGACCTACATGGCTGCAACTTATCATGTTGCAGAAATTTCTACGACGAGTACGAGTTACGATATAGGGTTACGGTCTACACTCAATTTTCCATTGATGGGACTCCACACCCTTATAATTTGTTTTTGCTATGATATATAAGGTATACTCTAGATCTACAGTAATTCTTTTACATGTGATGTTATGGTATTTCATCAAAGTACTGTGTGTGCCAGCATACTGATCCAGAGATGGCACGGAAAGCACAGAGATTTGACCATATTCGGTCGAGACGCTATACAAAAGTACAAGAACATATCCAAAATGACATAATGAGTTATTCTATACCGAAAAAATTGCCCTTTTGCTGGCAAACTAGAGTTGAGAACAACAGTTGATCAGCTCTAAAAATGTAAGGACTAAATTGATTACAAAATGAAAACCAGTGCATTTGTTTCAACTCTTTTGCAATAACAAACTTTATCCATGCCAAGTTACATTTGCCAATTGAATCCACAAGCTAAAGACCTCATCCCAGTCAGTTTGGTCACAAGAACTAAGGCTTGAACTCATCGGTTTAACGAAATACAACACATAGAAATCATCATTGTATGTGCCTTATTGTTTTTAATCTTGTGAGCTTATAGCATTCATTCTTGCTATTTAAATGTATAACATAGCTTATTTAGAATTTACTATATGTGTGCAAAGAATAGGAAATACAAAGACTTGAGTGTCATGTTTAGGTAACACCCATGTCGCTTCACTGAGATTGATTTCTTTGACTTGTCTTGACTAAACAAGGTCGCCAGAGATATAGTAATTGTAATGAAGTTATGATGTGAGAAAACTAAGGCGGAGTGAGTTGCTGGAGAGGTCGGAGAGCGCAATCGTTATCGAGATAATTGAGAATACATTTTGACCTCTGCCTTGAGCGACTAATATCAACAACGGCTTGTCATCACCACCAATGACCAAAGGAGTTGCAGACTAAGGCAAGGAAGAAAAGTAGGAGGATGGGAAGCGTGAAGATGCAGTGAAGGAATAATGAGGGAGGTGGTGTAAAAGAAGCTCAGGAGGAGCAACTCACATGAGAGATTGGAAAGTACCATTGCAACATGCTTCGTTGGTGCTTTTTAGAGGTCACTCTTTTGTTGGCATGAATTTGATGACACTATTGCAGGATGCTGCTAACGCGACACTACGATCAGAGACCCTTCAACGAAACTATGTGCGATGCAATAATCGAAAACGATGGTGTAAAAAACCGTCAAAAAAGGTGCAAAACGTTTGCGATGGCGGAGACATCAAACACGGTTCATATTTTACTTGCGTGTGTGATGTTGGGCATACGTTTGATCCAGCAGAACTGTTTGCGATGAGGAAGAACAACAGAAACGACAGCCACATCAATGTGTGTGCGGTATACGACATACAGTTCGCTCCGATGAACTGTGTGCTATTAGGGAATGCAACAGAAACGGTCAGCCAGATCAAGGTGTGTGTGATATACAACATAAAGTTCACTTGGACAAACTATTTTCGATTAGTTAAGAGAACGGAAACGGTTCATCTTAACAAGATGTGTGTGATATGCGGCACTTGCGATCAGCCAAAAGAACAAAAACAATTCTTGTAAACCAGATGTGTGTGATACGCAGCAAACAGCCCACTCGGATGAACTGTTTGTGATGAGAAATTATAACACAGACGGTTACTATAGTAAGTTCGTGTGTGATTCTGTTCGTACAAAAACTTTGAAAAATGCAAACTAGTTGCCTGCGGTGGCTAGGAGTATCGCACACGATGCGTCTGCGAGTCCTCATGTGCGATGATTAGTAAGTTACACTTACGTTTCCTTATGTTAACATGTGTGTGAATTTGCAATATGGACAGTTAATATGCAAATGCCTTCTGGACATCGGGCACATGCTTAAACTCAAAGAACTGTGTACCATACTAATACTTTCCATGAAAACTTAAGAACTTGGCTAACAGCATTTGGTAACATATATATAGTGGTTACACTATTTGACAAAAGGATGATCTTCGTAACATGATTTTGACAACCATATGATCCATATCTAGGTACTTAACATGTAACAACTATCACATTTTAAGAGGCTAACGGCCAACAACCATATGGTCCATATCTACATACTTAACATAGTAACGTCTAGCACATATTAAGAGGCTGAGGGCCAACAACCACAACTATCCGTTGGAAGCAGCTTGATCACGGCGACTCGGCATTTCGTTAATCAAAAGGAAGAGCCCTCCTGTGCCTTGATAGAGCATGAGTAGAACAGTGTCACCAATTTTCAAATATGGATGCATTGCCACGACAAGCGAGCAGCTGGAACAAAATGATTCCATGGCGATTTCCACCAGTTGCTTAACAATGATGGACGGACTGCGATAAAAGATGAGTCACTACTAGGGAAAACCCTAGCAGTAGCGCGAGTTTTGTGTCCACTAGTAGTGTGGGAGGTCGTGATACTAATAAGGCGCTACAGCTATTGCTTAGCAGTAACGCGTGCCCGCACGCGCTACTGCTAGGACAAATAGCTGCAGCGCTTGTTCAGTACCACGCTACTGCTAAGGTAACTATTTGCAGTGTGTTTTCTGTCCATCGTTACTAGTATTTTCTTTTTATTTTTTTATTTTTAGTGTATTTATGCGCCATCGTACAAATATTGGTACAATACCAGTTATGAGGTTTACATCATTATGTCCATAACAGTGTGTCAAATGAAGGTGGATTAGGTTCAAGTGGAGGCAATATGTGGTGCATGTCAAAAGTATACTACTAATCCAAACTTGATCTAGTTTGGACTAGTAGTACTTTCGATGTGCACCACATGTTGCCTCCACTTGAATCTATTCCGCCAGCACAAGCTATTTAATCATCATCATAGTCATTACCACCAACAGTATTTATTTAATCACCACTAGCACTAGCTATTTTATCATCATAGTAACAGTGTAGCACATCATCATCCTCAAACTCATTTCTAGCTAGCTAATCACTCCTGCTGCTCTCTCTTAGGTAAAATAACATAAAACATGTATAACTCTCCTCCTTGATTAAGCTGGAGCATGCAGATGAACCTGTCTCCTAATCATGAGTAGCGCATCTGTTTGCTGCCCCCTAGTACTTCTCTGCGCTCCCCCATCACATATTTGGTCCAGTCTTGCACTATTAAGCATCCGTCGCTAATCTTGAATGCACTAAAGTAATCTGTAGGATATCTTGGCCGTAAGCTGATAATACTCATGGTACCTTTAGTCTCGATCCCATAAGGCACAACATTCATTGGGAGTCCCTGTTGAAGAACATCGTATGGTAACATACTTAGCAATGAAGTTTAGCTTCAAAAATAATGTATGGAAAAGATGCACTGATGACAAATAGTAAAAATCTTACCATCCTTCCTAAATAGATGTGATCGTAGTTCATTACGAACACTATTGGTCGCACATTTTCAGTACTAACATTTCTAAATGCAGGAAGAAAATTTGTCTTGACAGTATCAAGATCCTCAAGCCATGAAACATAATGACTGAGCTCCTCGCAGTTGAGTTCAGCCCCAGGACAGTATACGGTCCTGTCTACCAAGCGCTGGACATGTTTGCTTGCACCGAAATAAGCTCACAATACAAATTAGTTGTCAACTATTTTTGAATAAACAATATCAAAGACATAAATATGGTTGAGAAACTTACATAATGGTATAACTAGAGGCGTCTGCACATCGACCCAGATGTCGGTATCACCTTCAATATCATCTTCCGGACGAATATCAAAGGTGATAACCATATCAGGCTCAAATGCATAAGTCTTGCATAGTGCTCGCCATGTTTTGCATCCAAAATAGGTGTAGTCATCTGAATTGTATAATTTTGCATGGAAAATATAACCATGCTCGGTCTTCAAGTAAACTTTCTTTTCCTCCGTACTATGACTGAAACCTATCTTATCCAATACAAAAACTCTTGCATGGCAAGGGATACGCTAGTAGAATAGTAAAAAAATATAAGTTGAAGCAAATGAAGCAGATGTCATGCTTAATTACGAAAAAAGACTTGTCGTTGTGACTTACTGTATCCACTTAGAAGTTCTCGTCCAGCTTGATGCTGAAGCGCCTTTCATCATCTAGGAAGATTCTATCGCACAGGCCATGTCGGAGTAATGGGCCACGGGTAGGCCGACCCGGGACCCAGGATCTTTCAAGACATTGGGGCAAGCCACGCCCCTCTTGCCGCGTCCCAGCTGGCGACCTTCGGGGAGGCCGAGTCCCAGCTGGCGACCTTCGGAGAAGCCGAGTCCAGGACGGCGACTCTGAAGCAAGCCGACTCCGGGCTTGCGACCTTCGGGGGGGCCGACTATGGGAGTCGGCCCGCGACCTTTCACGTTGACCGATGTGGGGTGCGGCCCCGACGTGGCCGTCCCTTCCTGCCTACGAGGGGTCGGCATGGCTACAGCGAGCCGTATCGCCGGGAGATCTCCGGCGAGGCGCGGCACTGTTGCCATGCCACCCCTGACCTCAGCCATAGTGCGTAATGCATTGTGCCCACGACGCCGGCCGGTATGGCCCAGAGATCGCCGGGCCACCTGTCAGTGGGTGAATCAGAGACGGCAGAGCACCTGAAGACGGCCCTGTGGGAGTCGGCCTCCCCGGGGTCGGCCGCCTCCCCGCCAGGGCCCCACAAGCCATAAACCAGATTGGATGGGGAGTGGCGACAGTGATCGCCTGACAGACGGCGGCACTGTTGCCACGACCCCATGACCGAGCCTGCGTCATCAGGAGCGCCGCACAGTGTCGACCTGTCCGCGGGACCCACCAGTCGGCGGGCCCCAGAAGCCGGCAGGAAGGACGACGGCGTGAGAGACAGACGGCTGGGGGCCACGCCCAACCGACGGAGATCTGTTCTGGACGGGAACCCTTTTCCTCCCTGGCGAGCGCAGCCAGCCAAGCTCGCCAGATGGAGTCTGCATCGACACACTGCGTGGCGCCGAAGCCGCCTGCGCTGCGAGCGGCCTCGCCAAACTCATCGGCGAGGTGCACCTCTCCGACGAACCTGCACCAAGTGCAGGCACGGGTGGCCCCGAGAACCTTCTCGCGGGCCTCCTCGACCAACTCCACGTCGCCGGCGAGCCTGCCGTAGATTTGGAGTCCGTAGGCTCCTCCGACCCGATGCTGGTCGACTCCGACGCCGTATCGCTCGATATCTTCCCCACCAACGTGGTGGTCTACGACGAGCCACTTCCGTACGAGGAGAGTGGCGGAAGCGCCGTCACGGAGGTGCTCGTCATCAGCCACGGCGAGCACTCCGGCGAAGACGCCCAGGACCCGCTGCCAGCGGTCCTACAAGACGTGACCGCGCCCATTCCAGAGGACGCGGACGCTGAGACGCTGGAAGAACGCCGCCTTCAGATCATCGAAGGCGCCAAGAAGTTGGCAAGCATGAGATGCTTGTCAGAAGCATACCAGCGCGAGATGGATCGCGCCGTAGGCGGCTCGCCGGCTCCGACTGGGCCGAGCCATCTGGGTGCGGTCCGACAGCGTGGCGCAGCCATTGCCGACTTGCTTGGGGCGAAACGCCCCGTGTATGCCACCCCTGCAGAGAATATCCGCGCCGCCCAAGTGGCGACCGAAGAGCTGAAGAACTTTGAGGGCGAAGAACGCCGCGTGATGACGGAGCGAGTCCAGCAGCTCCTCGATGCGGTTGCTGCGCAAAACGCGGGAGGCGGCCGCGCGGATGCGCTGCAGCAGCCAAACAACGACTTATCCCCTCGCCGAGATCAAGGCGCGACCTCCCGGACGCCGACTGGCGGAGTCCGCGGAAGGAAAGAGAAGGAGTCGGCTGTCAGTCATAGCCGGACTCGCCTCACCATGAGCGCGACCAAGACGGCCGCCCAAGAGCAGTGGAACGACGGGATGATTATCTGCCTCCCCCACCCCGAAGAGAGCGGCGAGTTTCCCCGCCGCTTGTTGAGCATCCGACTCTCAAAGGTCGCCTTGGCCGCCGAGAGGGAGTCGGAGAGAATGACGCCCGCCATCGGATCGACCGACTTCACCGATCCCTGGCGCTGGAAGAAGAAGATGAGTTGGGTCCACCTTGCTTCGGGCCCCGCATCAGAGACGAGCCCTTCCCCAAAGGGTTCATGCTCCCCCGAGACACACCTAAGTACACCGGCTCCGTGAAGCCGGAGGACTGGCTGATAGACTACTCCACAGCCGTCAACATAGCAAACAGCAACAAGCGAGTTGCCGTGAAGTATGTTCCCCTCATGCTCCAGGGCACGGCCCGGACATGGCTGAACAGCCTGAAGCCCCGCAGCATCAATAGCTGGGTCGACTTCACCGAAGCCTTCATTCGTAACTTCACCAGCACGTACAAGCGACCTCCCAAGCCGCGCCAGCTCTCCTTGTGCGTGCAAGGCCCTGAAGAATCAACGCGCGACTACCTCACGCGCTGGGGCGAACTTTGAAACTCCTGCGAGGGCATGCGCGAGGTGCAGGCCATCGAGTACTTCACTACTGGGTGCCGAGAGGGCACCCTCCTCAAGCACAAGCTCCTCTGCGACGAGCCCGAAACCCTTGACGAACTGCTAATCATAGCGGATAAGTACGCCACGGCCGACTCTTCCATGAAGACGGAGATTCAAGTCAACGCGGTTGGCAAAGTGACTCCCCAGGCTCCCAGAACCCCGGCTGGAGACGCCAGCCGGCGACAGCAGCAAAACTACAACAAGTGCAAGGCCCCACAGTCGACTTCCAACAGTCGGCAGGTCACAGCAGTAGAAGATCAGCAGCCAGAGGGGCAGACTCCGGCCAAGCGGCAGAAAGGCGGCAAGTCCAATTGGTTGCCAGCTTTCTCCTATGAGCAGACTTTGGATGGTCCTTGCAAGTTCCACAGCGGCGCGAAGCCTTCGAACCACACCACAAGAAAGTGCCACTGGCTCGCCAGAATCGCCAAGGGAGACAGCCTTACTCCTCCGCCACCTGCAGGGCCGCCGCCTCCGCCGCCGCCCCAGCAGCCGGCGGCCCGGCCAGTCGACGCCGTCCAAGACGAGTTCCCAGAAGAGCACGGAGCCTACGTAGTGTTCACCAGTGTGGCAGATGACCGGCGCAGCAGGCGCCAACAACAGCAAGAAGTAAATGCAATAGCAACGGATGCTCCAGAGTTCATGCATTGGTCCGAGAAGCCTATCAGTTGGAGTCGGGCGGATCACCCAGAGGTGATGCCGAATCCAGGCTCCTACGCCCTGGTCTTAGGCGCGACCTTGGCCACTGATAGGCGGGCCGCCCGTTTCTCGCGGGTCCTGATAGACGGAGGCAGCAGCATAAACATCATGTACAAAGACACCATGGAGAAGCTCGGAATCAGGCGAAGACAGCTGTAGAGCAGCCGCACAGTGTTCCATGGAATTGTACCCGACCTCTCCTGCTCGCCAATCAGCAAGATCCTGATAGACGTCCTTTTCGGAGACAAATATCACTTCCGCCGAGAGCCGGTCTGGTTCGAGGTGGTGGACTTGGAGAGCCCGTACCACGCACTGCTTGGCCGGCCTGCCTTGGCCAAGTTCATGGCGGTTCCCCACTACGCCTACCTCAAGATGAAGATGCCGAGCTCCAAGGGGATCCTGACCATCGCCGGTGACTACAAGAAGTCGTCCGCTTGCGCGGCCGAAAGCAGTCGGCTGGCCGAGTCTTTGGTGATCGCAGCCGAGAAGCGGCTCCTTGACCGAGTCGTGGCGATGGCTGGAAAGCAGCCAGAGATGTCGCCCGACCCCAAGGAGTCGGAAGCAGAAGGATCATTCAAGCCGGCTAAAGAAACCAAGAAGATACCCTTGGACCCGGAGCACCCAGAGAGATACGCTGTCGTAGGCACAGGCCTTGACAGCAAATAGGAAGGCGAGCTCGTCGATTTCCTCCGTGAGAATCGGGACATCTTCGCATGGTCCCCCAAGGACATGCCGGGTGTGCCGACGGAATTCGCCGAGCACAAGTTACACGTCAGGCCGGATGTGAAGCCCGTCAGGCAGCCCTTGCGCCGCCTGTCAGAAGAGAAGAGAAGAGTTGTTGGAGAAGAGATAGCCCGGCTCCTGGCAGCCGGATTCATTATGGAAGTGTTTTTTCCAGAGTGGCTAGCAAACCCAGTGCTGGTACTGAAGAAAAACAAGCAGTGGCGGATGTGTATCGACTACACAAGCCTCAATAAAGCCTGCCCTAAGGACCCGTTTGCTCTGCCAAGGATTGATCAGGTGATAGACTCCACAGCCTGATGCGAGCTATTGAGTTTCCTAGACGCATACTCAGGATATCACCAGATCAAGCTGAATCCCGCAGACAGACTGAAGACCGCATTCATCACGCCATTTGGAGCCTTCTGCTACCTGACAATGACGTTCGGCTTAAGGAATGCCGGCGCCACCTTTCAGCGTTGCATGCAGAAGTGCCTCCTCGAGCAACTCGGCAGGAACGCCCACGTCTATGTGGATGATGTGGTGGTGAAGACGGAAAAGCGTGGGACGCTGCTGGAAGACCTCAAAGAGACCTTCAAAATTTTGCGCCGATTCCAGATCAAGCTCAACCCCGAGAAGTGCGTGTTCGGAGTCCCAGCCGGCCAGCTCCTTGGCTTCCTGGTCTCCGAACGCGGCATAGAGTGCAACCCCGTGAAGATCAAGGCCATTGAGAGGATGGAGGTACCCAGTCGACTGTTGGATGTGCAGAAGTTCAACGGCTGCCTGGCGTCCATCAGCCGATTTATCAGTCGGCTGGGCGAGAAAGCTCTGCCTTTGTATCAATTGATGAAGAAGACCACCTTTTTCGAGTGGAACCATAAGGCAGATGAGGCATTTCTCCAACTGAAGAAGATGTTGGCAACTCCCCCTGTGTTGGCGGCTCCGACTCCCAAAGAGCCCATGCTCTTGTACATCGCCGCCACCAGCCGGGTAGTCAGCACAGTCATCGTAGTCGAGCGCAAGGAGGAAGGCAAGGCGCTTCCAGTCCAGAGACTGGTGTATTACCTAAGCGAGGTACTGTCGACCTCCAAGCAGAACTACCCTCACTACCAGAAGATGTGTTACGGCGTGCATTTTGCCGCCAAGAAGCTGAAGCCCTATTTTCAAGAGCACCCAATCACTGTGGTTTGCACTGCCCCACTCGCTGAGATCATTGGAAGCCGAGACGCCTCTGGCCGAGTGGACAAGTGGGCTATCGATCTAGCCCCTTACACCATCTACTACCAACCTCGCATCGCCATCAAGTCGCAGGCGCTGGCCGACTTCCTCGTCGACTGGGCCGAGACCCAGTACCTGCCGCCAGCGCCCGACTCCACTCATTGGCGGATGCACTTCGACGGCTCCAAGATGCGCACCGGCCTTGGAGCCGGCGTTGTCCTCACCTCCCCTAAGGGCGACAAGCTCAAATATGTGCTGCAAATCCGCTTCGCCGCCTCCAACAACGTCGCCGAATATGAAGCGCTCATCCATGGGCTCCGGCTTGCCAAAGAGCTCGGCATTCGCCGGATCCTGTGCTATGGCGACTCCGACTTAGTGGTTCAGCAATCATCCGGCGACTGGGACGCCAAAGACGCAAACATGGCAAGTTACCGCTTCCTGGTGCAGCAACTCAGCGGATATTTTGAGGGGTGCGAATTCCTTCACGTGCCAAGAAACGACAACGATCAAGCAGATGCCTTGGCACGAGTCGGCTCCACCCGCCAAGCGATACCTTCTGGCGTCGCCCTTCAGCGCCTCCTCAAGCCGTCTATCAAGCCTTCACCAGAGTCAGACTCCATCTTCGTGCCGGCTCCGCCAGAAATAGTCGGATCCGACTCCAAGGCCCCAGCAAGCGACCTCAAGAAATCCACAGTTGAAACAAGCCCGGGGACTGCGCCAGTCGGCCCGGGGACTTCAGAGCCCAGCCCGGGGACTGCGCCAGTCGGCCTGGGGACTTCCGAGCCCGACCCAGGGACTGCGCCAGTCGGCCCGGGAGCTGCCCCAGTCGGCCCAGAGATTCCCCCAATCCAGCAAACGGCGGCAGACTCCAACCCGCCGCCTCCCAGCCCAGCCACCCTTGTCCAAGTCGTTGTGGTAGCAGTGGAAGAGATAGCAGCACCTTCATGGGCACAGCCCATCCTCAAATTCCTAGTGAACAAAGAATTACCAGCAGACGAGATCTTGGCTCGGCAAGTGCAGCGCCGAGCAGCAGCATACACCATAGTCAACAGAGAGCTAGTCAGGCGCAGTGTCACTGGTGTCTACCAGCGCTGCGTAGAGTCAGAGCAAGGCCAAGCGATCCTCAAAGACATCCATCAGGGCGAGTGCGGCCACCATGCGGCTTCAAGGGCACTCGTGGCCAAAGCCTTTCGGCACGGTTTCTTTTGGCCGACTGCCCTGGAAGAAGCTAAAGAGCTAGTCCAAAAATGCAAGGGGTGCCAGATGTTCCGCTCCAAGCCCCTTCAGCCGGCTTCCGCGCTGAAGACAATCCCCATTGCCTGGCCCTTCGCAGTTTGGGGCCTGGACATGGTGGGACCATTCAAGACGGCCCGAGGCGGCCTAACCCATTTGCTTGTCGCGGTGGACAAGTTCACGACACCCAGTGGGTGGAAGAAAGGCCTATCAAGAAATTAAATGGACCTACTACAGTAACCTTCATTGTCGACATCACAGTGCGGTACGGCATACCGCACAGCATCATCACCGACAACGGCACCAACTTTGCCAAGGGCGCCTTGGCTCGTTTCTGCGCGACGCAGGGCATCCGACTGGACTTAGCGTCCGTTGCCCATCCGCAGTCAAACGGCCAGGTGGAACGAACCAATGGCCTCATCCTGTCCGGCATCAAGCCTTGATTGGTCGAACCACTCGAGCGCTCGGCCGGCTGTTGGGTCGAAGAGCTGCCTGCCGTCCTCTGGAGTCTGCGCACAACCCCGAACAAGTCAACCGGCTTCACGCCTTTCTTCCTCGTCTACGGTGCCGAAGCCGTCATCCCAACGGATATAGAGTTCGACTCTCCGCGAGTCTCCATGTACACCGAGGAGGAAGCTGAAGAAGCAGGCCAAGACGGCGTCGATCTGCTGGAAGAGGGCCGACTGTTGGCACTCAGTTAGTCCGGCATCTACCAGCAGAATCTGCGCCGATACTACAATCGCAAGGTCAAGCCAAGATCGTTCCAAGAGGGCGACCTTGTGCTCCGGCTGATTCAGAGAACAGCCGGCCAGCACAAGTTGTCGGCGCCCTGGGAAGGTCCCTTCATCATCAGCAAGGTGCTAGGGAACGACGCCTACTATCTGATCGATGCTCAGAAGCCTCGAGCGCGCAAGAGGGACGACTCCGGCAAAGAAACAGAGCGCCCGTGGAATGCAAATCTTCTTCGAAGATTTTACAGTTAATGCAGTATGTATCGCACTACCCTCTTTGTATTAAAGTACTAAGACCTTAGGCCCCCCGGACGAGCTCGGGGACTGCCTTTTTGATTATCTATATGATAAGAACCACGCTTCCAAATGTGCTGCTCCTTTTTATCATACTGTCTGGCACCGGGTCCGACTAGTCGGCCCGGGGACTCGCCGTCTTGCGCTATGAAATGCTCCCTGCGGTTAGACAAGTAATGTGTTGCGCTCAAAGCCATCTCCTGTCGAAAGCCGCAGCTCGCAGAGCGACTGTCGGTAGGCAGGGGACAAGCAAGAACGAGCGCACATATGAAAAATGGCTAAGGACCTAAGAGTAACGCATAGCCCAAGCCGGCTACCAGCCTCCCCCTACCGAGCCGACTCGTGAGCAGTCGGCTCGCCGTCTCAATTTTTATCAAGGACAGCCGACTCTCGAATAGTCGGCATGTCGCCTTCTAGCCGATTTTGCTGGAGAAACTCTAAACGACTAAGTACTTGCCTTCCTAAAGTAGCCGAGCACTTGGCCTGGCGACAGTCCGCAGAGCGGCTGCCCGGCCGGCGAGGCGGCAACTAAGGGAAGGCGGCAAAGGAAAAAGTCTAAGGAGTAATAAGCAAGTAAAGGCGGAAATTAGATAAATATTTACATAAGGCCATCGGTCGAATCTCTGAATAAGAATTCAGGATACACCCCGTGGGTGGAATTGTTCAAATCTAACAAGTCTTGCAAAAGATAATAAAGACAGGAAAACAGAAGCACTCTAGGAGGCGGCCTCCGGAGCCGGAGGATCGGAGGTGACGACGGTGTCGGATGCCGGGGCAGTCGGCTGGGCGGTCTCAGCTTGGTCGCCTCCGGCGACGGTCGCCTTGTCCTTGTGCAGCTCATTGCTGGAGGCGCGATCGGGCTGAGGCTGGCTGCCTGCTTCGTCTTCTGGCGCCTCCTCCTCCTCGCCTCCGTCCTCCGACTCGTCCTCCTCCTCGGCGCTGGAGTCGATCACCTCCGCCGAGTCCTCCTCGTACTCCGGGTTCATCCCGAACCAGTCCAGTGGTGCCTCCTCGCCGCCTTCGGTCCGCTCGGGCACAAAGACACTGGTGTCCATGTACTCGGCAATGGCCGCCGCGCGCTCGACAAGGGCGCCTTCTACGGCCTCCAGCTCGTCCTGGGCCTCTGACCGGAATGCGGCCAGGCGGTCCAGGTCCAGCCCTGGATACCACCCTTTGACGAACTCCAAGGCCCGGCGTGCTCCGGCACAGGCCGAGGAGCCCTTCCAAGCCTCAAAGCGGCCGGTGGCGACCTCCAGCCAGTCGGCGGTCCGACTGGCGGTGCGAAGAGCCGGCACGTCCGGCCATAGGGCGGAAACCACTTGGGCACCGGCATGCTGAAGACGGCGCAGCAGACGGTGAGCAGGACGAAGACGAGCCCCGATGCTTAGAAGCTGCTCGTCGATGGTTCGGGGGGCGTTGGCGGCAATCACTTCACCCTTCGCCCTTCGCTCCTCCCGAGCCGCCTCGATGGCCAGAGGGACGGCCTGCGAATGGCCGGGAAAGAAGTCTGCCAAGGTAGAAGAAAAGAGAGTCAAAAATCAGAAATCAGCCCGACGCAGAGTCGGAAGACCAAAGTAGAGAAAAAAGACTTACCATCAACGATGTCCTCGAGCTCGTGGTAGCCGGACGTCAGCATCGCCTCCCGGTCGGTCCACGCGGAGCGTTCGACCTCGAACTCGGCCATGAGGGCATCCTCCCGCGACTTGGCGTCGTCCTGCGCCTTCCGGAGCAGCTCCTTCTGCTCGGCCAGCTGCGTCGCCAGCAGATCGCGCTCTTTGACGAGCTTGTCGCACTCCTCCTCCTTGGCGCGGCGAGCGGTGTTGGCCTCGCCCAGCTGCTCCTGGACGGCAGCGTTGGTACCTGAAGATCGAGGAAGAAGGCAAGAAAGCCATCAGTAAAGTAGATTGCCGGGGAGATCCGGCCCGACTGCTCAGCAGTCGGCCCGAATCTCGGGGACTACAGCCCGCGGGCGCGCCAGCGCGCCCCCACGGAGAAGAAGGAAGATAGGTCGCCGGGGAGATCCGGCCCGACTGCTCAGCAGTCGGCCCGAATCTCGGGGACTACAGCCCGCGGGTGCGCCAGTGCGCCCCCGCGAAGAAGGAAGAACTAACTCACCTCGGCTTTCCGTCAGATCGGCGGTCCGCTTCTTCAGCTCCTCAACATTGCGGTTGAAGGCAGTGGCGCGGAGATTGTGGTATTCCTGCAAGGCCGGCAAAGGCAAAAATTAGTACTCGGAGCTCACCAGAGGGAGTTCCGAGCCGCCTGCTCAGCAGCCGACCCCGAACTCGGGGACTACACCCAGTGGGTGCGCTGGCGCGCCCCCACAGAAAAAGACAGAAATTAAAAAAGAGAAACGAAACATACCCAGACGGAGGTCCGCAAAGCCAGATGCGCTCTGGTGAAGAGTTGGAGGGCGTCGCCCTCCTCGCGCAGCCTCGACTAGACGTCCAGGAGGGCCTGGTTCAGCGGGCCGGTGCCGCCTCCGCACAGCCAGCCGGTGGGCGCGGCACTGGAGGCCTCGACGTCCAGATTCGCCGAACTTGTGGCACCAGTCTCCCGAGCTCGTGGCGCTGAGCTCGTCCTCTCAAGCCGGCGGCACGTCGGCACGACGACCTGAAGAAGCAGCCGCGCCTCGGCGTCGTCCGTGGCCGGCGGATCCTGCGGGCCCACCGGCTGCTTGCCGTGCGGCCTCCCAGACGGTGGCGGAGGCGGCGGAGGCGGCGCGTGAGTGTCCGAGCCTGAAGCGTCGCCGCCCTCCTCCACGAGAGGGTTCGCGGTGCCGACCTCCCCGGTCTGCCCCGTGAACTCAGGAGCCGGCGGCGCCGACGACAGCGGGGGGACAAGCATCGCCGATCGGCGACGCGCGACCTCCTCGGCGTGCCGTTTCGCCGCGGCAGCAGTCTCGGCCTCCTCCAGTCGCTGCTGGGCATTGGCGGCCGCCTTCTCGGCCTCCGCCTTCTCCAGGCGGTCGGCCTCCTCCTCCTCGCGCTTCACCCGCGCGTTCCGTTCCGTTGCCTCCCGAAGGTCGGCAGCGGGATCAATCCGCCGAGTGTTGGCGGATGTCTCCACCGACCCCATGACGGAGGGGACGGCGGCTCTCTCAAGGGAGAGGGGAGCTCTGGAGAAGATCGGAGGGAAAATCAAGCAAGATTCGGATAAGATCCAGCAAAGAAAATGAAAGAGTAAGAGAGCTTACGAGGAAACTAGCGGCGGTGTTCTCACTTCCTTTCGGAAGCGGTTGACCTTCGCTGCCGCCTCCTCCCGCTTGGTCGCGGCGGCGGCCCCCTTGAACTTCTTTTGCTTGCCGCCGGGCGCACTCGGCCCGGCGTGACGTCTCTTCGCGCCGGCTTGGCCGGAGGGGCCGGCCCTTGGCTGGCGGCGCGGGACGACTTCCACGTCGACATCGTCCTCGGGCCAGTCGGCGAAGGTCGCCGATGGCCTGAGGCCGCCGTCCGCCCCCTCTCCACCGCCTTCGGCGTCGGCCTCCAGCGCTGCCGCCCCCAAGTCGGGGTCGTCGACGTCGCTGACCTCGCGATCTGGGACGTAATCGCGAGGCTCTCTTATGGTGCCGGCTGCGGGCGCCGTGAGGGGATTCTGCCCAGAAGAAGCCAACGACGATTAGAGTTCGGAGTCAGACGCAAAGAAGATCGAACTACAGACGGATGCGACTTACCATTGGAGGGGGGTTGTCGCGCAACTACGGCTCCTTGCCGAACTGCCAGTCCTCCGTGAATCGCAGTGAGCGATGTGGTTCACCAAGTTCGCCACCTCCCCGCACGGCATGTCCTTGGTGCACAGCCGGCTCGGATCGTGGCGGCCGCTCATCTGGCAGATGAGGTGAGGCCAGCCCTGAAGCGGAAGGACTCGGCGCGCCACGAAGGCGGCCAGAAGATCGGAGGCGACGAGCCCCTCCGACTGCAGCAGAACTCGGAGTCGCGCCACGGCACCGGCTCCAGAGGGCGAAAGTGATTTGGACCGGTGGGACCAGCTGGCAAGCCGGCCAGTCAGAGGCTCGGGGTCGAAGGGCGGCAGGTTGACCCAGTCGCCGTCGGTGGAGATGTTCTTCACGTAGAAGTAGGACTTCTGCCACATCTTCACCAACTTCACCAACGGAATGGGAGGAAAAGGATTGTCGGCCGTCGAGCGCCGCACCGCGATGTAGGTGCCGCACTGAGCCGGCGTGCCGGTGGCCTGAGTACCAAGTTTTGAAGAGAAAAACTCCCCCCACAGCTCGAGGGTGGGGAGAACGCCGATGTAGCCTTCGCACAGAGTGGCGAAGGTGGAGAGAAGCACCACCGCGTTGGGGGTGAGGTGATGCGGCTGCAGCTTGTGGAACTCCAGGAACGAGCGGAAGAATCCGCTCGCTGGAAGCCCCAGCCCGCGCATTAGGTGCGAGCGGAAGATGACCCGCTCGCCCTCCTCCGGCGCGGGCCGGATCTCTCCCGCCGGCGCAGGACGGGCGTGCACCAGGTCCGCGCTCGGGAGGCGGCGGGTCCGACGGAGAAAGTCGATGTGCTCCGCCTCCACATCCGAGCCATCCCACACGCCGGAGCGCGAGGTGGGGGGCGCGGCGGAAGAAGAACTCATCGCCGACGAGGAAGAATGCCTTGGCTCGCGGCGGAGGAAGAAGAGAAGGCAGGAGAGCGAGGGAGAGGGTGTGCGTGCAGTGCCGCCCCACTCCTCCCCGCCTATTTATAGCCCTACGGGCTGAGGAGCCGAGGGGGCGCACGTGGGATTAACTGCGCCCGAGGCCCCACGCCGCCCACGATTAACCCCCACGAAGTTACTGCGCGCAGTAACAACGTGGGGATGCCAACCGTCCGCGGCCACAGCGGATCCGCTCGGGGGCCGAGGCTCGGTGATGGCGGGCCCCACCTGGTGGCCCGTCCCGTCGCGCGCGTGGGTGGGCAGATTGTCTTCCCCACGTGGTGCAGCGCAATAGGACCGTCTCAATAATGGCAGGGAAGCATATCCGATACGCCGCCCGTTTCCCGCCGCGACTTGCGAACAGCGGCCCCTCGCAGAACGAGTCCGACTTCGGCGAGGCGGCCCAAAGAAGCAGCGGCCGAGTCTCAGAGTCGGCACTGGGAAAATTGAAACTGTTGAATCCCCACGAGGTAGCGCCCGCAGGGCTTCACCAGCTTCGGGGACTACTATCGGAGTAATGGGCCACGGGTAGGCCGACCCGGGACCCAGGATCTTTCAAGACATCGGGGCAAACCGCGCCCCTCTTGCCGCGTCCCAGCTGGCGACCTTCAGGGAGGCCGAGTCCCAGCTGGCGACCTTCGGAGAAGCCGAGTCCAGGACGGCGACTCTGAAGCAAGCCGACTCCGGGCTTGCGACCTTCGGGGGGGCCGACTATGGGAGTCGGCCCGCGACCTTTCACGCAGACCGATGCGGGGTGCGGCCCCGACGTGACCGTCCCTTCCTGCCTACGAGGGGTCGGCATGGCTACAGCGAGCCGTATCGCCGGGAGATCTCCGGCGAGGCGCGGCACTGTTGCCATGCCACCCCTGACCTCAACCACAGTGCGTAATGCACTGTGCCCATGACGCCGGCCGGTACGGCCCAGAGATCGCCGGGCCACCTGTCAGTGGGTGAATCAGAGACGGTAGAGCGCCTGAAGACGGCCTTGTGGGAGTCGGCCTCCCCGGAGTCGGCCGCCTCCCCGCCAGGGCCACACAAGCCATAAACCAGATTGGATGGGGAGTGGCGACAGTGATCGCCTGACAGACGGCGGCACTGTTGCCACGACCCCATGACCGAGCCTGCGTCATCAGGAGCGCCGCACAGTGTCGACTTGTCCGCGGGACCCACCAGTCGGCGGGACCCAGAAGCCGGCAGGAAGGACGACGGCGTGAGAGACAGACGGCTGGGGGCCACGCCCAATCAGATTACTATTGTACCCCCGGGGGGTAGGCCTATATAAACCCCCCGGAGCACCCATGCAAAGGGTTCGGCCTTGGATAGATTTAGACACACAGAAAGCAGAGGAGAGAGCCAGCCTCGCTCCCTCTTGCCTCCCGATACAGCTCCTGGAGCACCTCTGTAACCATCTCACCATAGTGATCATGCGGAGACCCCGCAGAGCAGCAGTAGGGGTGTTATCTCCCCGGAGAGCCCCGAAGCTGGGTAAGATTCGCCGGCGTGCATGTCTGCGCCTCATCCCGTTTCCAGGCACCGGCGACGTTCTACTCGCCCCCACCATGATAAGCCACCCGTTGGCATATGTCGCACCCAACCCCCGACAGGCCGCGCTCGTCTTCGCAGTATTTGTAAATACCGAAATCCTTTTCGTCGTCAGACATTTCATATGTTCATAGTTAAAACATTAATTGAAAATCGATCGAAGATAACTACCAAGATACTCAACACACAAATCCGGGGCACTCGATATTTCCTACATATTCTGGCACAAGTCATGCCAAAATTCACGGGAAAATCTGGCATGACCTTTGCTAAAATAGGACATATCGAGCGCCTGAAATTTGCCAGAACGGAAATGAATCAACACTCCGGCAAAACATAGGCTACTCGAAGGTGTAACCTGCAAACATGACCGGCCACTTGGATATTGAGCAACACAAGATATACATTTCGAAATATCTTATAGGACTCAAATTAGCATGCATTCAATAAGCAAAAGTAAATCATCCCATGCGTCTGTACATCGTCAAATATTATCACTAATACATCATGAATAGTGTCATACATATAACATCACTAATACAACTAAAACCCTAGCACACGACGGATATCGATGCGGGCGGTGGACACCCACAGAGAAGGAACCATCACGGGATCATAGCTCCAGTGAGATCCCCGGAGAACCTGCCAGGTATTGGAGAACGGCCTGTGCTCCAGCGCAAACAAGTAGCGACGGACATGCGCGTCCTCCTCACTGACACGGTGACGCACCACCTACGCGGAGTCCTCGAGCCTCTGGATCGTCACTGGCCCACGCGACCGCCACCAAAGAAGGTTCGGGTCAACGACAGGCTGGCTCCTCACCAAACTGCGCCCCCCCGGTAGGTAGCGCCTCCTAGTACCACCCCGGCGGAGCCCAGTCCCGGACATGGCCGATCTGGTCAAGCAGGTGTCGTCCTCCGCCGACTCGACGACGAGGATGCGGGATAGGCATCGTCCACGTCGAGGCGGGAAAAATTGCTTTAATTAAAAAATAGAAACAAGTTCTTACTAACTAGTTCTATTAATTCAACTAGTTCTTACTAAAAATAAACTTACTATAAATAAAAATATTCTAGTACCTAATTAGTACCTAGTTCTTACTAACTAATTAATTAGTACCTAGGAACTACTGCCCTAATTACCATCTAAGTAATTAACTAACTAGCACTAAAAATAGCCTAGGGTTCATATTAACTAGCACTAAATAGCTAGGGTTCATACTAAGCAGAGAAGAGGGATCGGAAGGGGAGAGTGCTTACAGAGGGCGGGGAGAGAGATGGGGTCGGGGGAGACGGCGGCACCGAGGCGCGGCGAGGCGGGGTCGGGGGAGACGGCGGCGAGGCGGGTCGAGGGAGACGGCGGCGAGGCGGGGTCGGGGGAGACGGCGGCGAGGCGGGGTCGAGGGAGACGACGGCGAGGCGGGGTCGAGGGAGACGACGGCGAGGCGGGGTCGTGGGAGACGGCGGCGAGGCGGAGGCGGCGAGGAATAGTAGAGGAGAATTGGGGGAGGAAGCAGAGGAGAGGGAATCAGGCCGCGCGGGGGGTTAGGTGAAAATAGCTTTAACTGTAGCGTGGGGAGGAAAAACGCGCTGCTGCTAAAATCCACAGTAGTAGCGCTGTTCGTAGAAGGGCACTACTACTATACCTAGCACGTCGGGAACGGTGTGGCAATTATAGTAGTAGCGCTTTCTCTTCCTGCCGCGCTACTGCTAAGCGGGTAACAGTAGCGTGGTTCTGGCAGACGCACTACTGCTAAGTAGCAGTAGTGCCTCATTTTAACAAGCGCTACTGGTAACATTCTGTGTATAAGGTTTTTCCTAGTAGTGAGTGAATGTTTTGCTAAGTTGGTTACCTTCTCCATGAGAAAAATCCCTGGGCCAATCCCGCAGAAAACTCCAGTCGACCAGAGTCTAGAATGTCGGTGCAGATAGGCGGCGGAAAGCGGTAGGGGCGAAATCCCATGCCATTTGGAGCGCGACCTCCGCCCGCCAACAACAGCGCCGTCGAGCTTAGGGTCGCAGAGGTTTCTGCGGCGAGTGGGTGGGTACGAAGGGGGCGAGGGTTTGATTTTTCCTTTTGCATATGTGAGTGAACACACACGGTTCGCAGAGGCGACGGAGATGAATCGTGTGCGATAGTAAATCACCTAGATTGAATGGGAATCCATATTTCCTTTGTCCTTTGTCCATGAGTTTTTTTCTACGATGAACATAAACCCTGCTAATCACCGTGTTCAAATTTGGCATTTTTCGGGTTCATTTACAATATTTAGGGGATTATGTGCATTTTCTAGGCATTAATGCACATAACTCAAATTCAAACAATCAGAAAAGGTGCACGAGAACGGTCTGGAAAACCATGATCATGCTATTTAGTAATTTCTCTTGCCTTTAACAAGGAATGGGCAGATATTTCAAGGAAATGTGTGGCCACACCATGCCCTGGTAAAAAATTAAGCATGTTTGTCTTATGTCGTCATGCACGCCATTCATAAATCGAACCACCACCTAGGAAATTTCATGGTTTCGAGGGGAATCAACAAGATTGAAGGGGCCGGGAAATCCAAATTCCCTTCCTAGCTTGTCATTCAGTTTTTTTTTACAATCAACATACCCCCTCGAATGCAACGTGCTCCAATTTGGCATTTTTCCGGGCTTATTTACTATATTAGGGGATTATGTTCATTTTCTAGGCATTAATCCACATAATTCAAATTCAAACAAACGGTGCATGAAAAGGTGCACACGAACGGTCTGAAAAACCATACTCGTGGTATTTAGTAAATTCCCAATCCTTTTACAGGGAACGGGCAGAGATTTCAAGGGAATGTATGGCAATAGTCAACTAAAACACGTCATTTACTGGGTTAGCAACTATAGAAAAATGAAATACATGCTTGAAAAACATGACGCCTGGGCCATCATGGTATGGCCTCACCGTGCCCTGGTTAAAAGCTAAGAAGGTTTGATTAATATCGCCATGCACGCCCTTCACAAATCGAACCATCATCGAGGAAGTTCCATGCTTTCGAGAGGGAAATCACCAAGATTAAAGGGGAATCCAACTTCCGTCCTAGTTTGTCATTCAATTTTTTCCAACGATCAACATACTGCCTCAGATGCAACGTGTTCAAATTTGACATTTTTCTGGACTCATTTACCATATTTAGGGGATTATTTGCATTTCCTAGGCATTAATGCACATAATTCAAATTCGAACAATTGATGCATGAAAAGGTGCACAAGAATGGTCTGGAAAACCATCCTCGTGCTATTTAGTACATTCTCATGCCTTTTACAAGGAATGGGCAGAGGAAATGTGTGGCAATAGTCAACGATAAACGCATCGTTTACTGGGTTAACAACTATACAAAAATGAAATACATGCTTGGAAAATCACCAAGATTTAAGGGGGGTCCAAATTTCCTTTATCCTTTGTCCATGAGTTTTTTTTTCTAAGATGAACAAACACCCTGCAAATCACCACGTTTAAATTTGACACTTTTCAGGGTTCATTTACCATATTTAGGGAATTATGTGCATTTTCTAGGCATTAATGCACATAATTCAAGTTCAAACAATCGGTGCATGAAAGGGTGCACAAGAATGATCTGAAAAACGATGCTCATGCCATTTAGTAAATTCTCATGCCTTTTACAAGGAATGGACAGATATTTCAACAAAGATGGTCACACTAGAATTTATTTGATTTTTAATATGCATTCTACACATAGATTTCTAACAACTTCGATTTGAGGATTGGTCTAATTTTCTACGAGTTCACAAAGAGATTCTAGGGAGGAAGCAAACTCCATATGTCCTATCAAACGCTACACTTAATAAATTATCGGAAATTGGAGTCATGGAGAACTACGACGTTGATCCATTAGATATGAAAACAGAGAGACATCAATCAGTAACGTGATTTTCTACTCTCGTCAACCACAACATGTACTCTAGCAGAGAGAAACAAGATGGGGGACATGAAAATTGAAACAAAAGGAGATTATTTCAAGAGAACTTACAATGCAGATCGTAGAGATGCTAGTTGTGTGAGGTTATGTAGAGGAGTTCAGAAAAACACAAGTTGGTGGGACACCGAGAGTTGCGTATATTTTTGGACAGTGTTGAGTTATCTTCAGTTATTTAGTTAGTTCACAATTGAAGTTTAATGTGGTTGAGCGCTATCAGGCCTCTAAAGGTTATAGCAACTTTACAACTTCGAGGCAATGTGGTGCATAAGGTCCCTCTTTGCTCCTGGTAAAAATGGTGGTATTTCAATTATTCTACTTGTAAACTCCAAGGCGAGCTGTTGACGGCCTCGGTGAGGAGCGCGTGCATGAGCTGGGCAAGGTATATCCCACCCTACGCACAACATCACCACACATCGTACTTTGACCTCGTCGTGTTTTGCCAGGATTGCTTGCACCATTTCCCTGGCTGATGCTGTCTTTGGCTCACTGTTTACGCGCGATCAAATAAATTTGGAAAACGATTAAAAACAGTCGGATGATTCTTGGATTTATCATCCGCGTCTGGCGCCGTGATCGCACATGATCCTGTGGCGCAGAGCATCTCTCTGTTTCCCACTTGAAAGCACACCTGTCGTGACGCCTAAACTTGAGTGGGCCGCGTGACTGTTTGACAATTTCTTGTTTTCTACTTACACTTCATACGTATAGTACTTAAGGATTCGAGAACACCACATTCTTGACGTTGAGTGTGGGTGTTCGTTGGATTTGATACTAGCATTCTAGCAAGTACATGTAGACATGTAGTCGTGATTGCTTGGGTATAGCAATCTTACAGTAGCGACGTTGACGCCTCCGCCGATGTCGTGGTCATCAAAGCATATATACCATCGCAGCATCACTGGAGCAGCCCGGCTGTCGCTGTAGAATTGTTGAAACATGCGTGCCATCGTGGAAGCACTGCAATGGCTAGGAAGCATGCCGTCGCAACATCATCGAAGCAACGGGATTGCTGTCGTAGCATCGTCGTGGTTTTCGAAGCACTCGCCGCGACCGTCGAGAAGCATGCCGCGCAACATCATCGAAGGAACCGGGTTGCCGTCGTAGCATGGCCGCGGTTGTCGCAAAAGCCGTCACGGCCGTTGAAGCATGCCATCACAACATCATCGAAGCAGCCGGGTTGCAATCGTAGCATCGTCGTGGTTGTCAAAGCACGCCGCTCAACATCATCCAAACAATCAAGTTGCCGTTACAGCAGCACCGCACCTGTCGAAGAAGCCGCTGCGATCATCGAAGCACGTCGTTGCAACATCATCAAAGTAGCCGGAGTGCCGTCATAGCATCGCCGTGGTTGTCGAAGTACCCGCCGCGGCCGTCAAAGCACGCCACACAACATCGAAGCAGTTGGGTTGCCGTCGTAGCATCACCGCAGCTGTCGAAGAAGATGTCGCGGCTATTGAAGGACGTTGTTGCAACATCATCAAAGCAGCCAGGTTGCCGTCGTCGCATCGTCGTGGCTCTCGAAGCACCCACAACGGGTCGTCGAAACACGTCATCGCAACATCTTTGAAGCAGCCGAGCTTTCGTGGCAGCACGCCATAGCATCGGAGCTGCGCTCAAACTACAGCCGCAACAGCTGGACCATCGCTCACGACATCATCGTACTGTCTTTGCAGCGCGTCTACCACTCTACCCTCGTATGCAGCAGCCACACCGCCGCTCGTGTCGATGACTTGCTTTTTTCTTTTCAGGCAGTGGATGACTTGGTAATACTTGAAGAGTCTGTGGAGTTGTGGAGTCGCTGCACGTGATATTAGTTAAACCAGTGCGTGGAGATGGACGTGTGAAAGCAACGCGTGTGACCAGCACCCACGAACAAAATGAATTGAACAAGCTGGCTTGGATGCATCGTGTTAGGATTTAATTAATCCTATTAATCCGTGCTTTTCCTAACCGAGGCGGTTGCCTCGCATCCCTTCGGTCGTACCCATTCAGGGGCTATATATATATATGTATGTGTGTAATCCCATCATCAATAAAAAGGATTGTTCACTTTTATCTCGGTCTCTTGCCTCTCTCATTTTACTTTACAACACGTTATCAGCACATAGTCTCTACCGTGAAGAAAAAAAAAGGTGTGCGGGATGGCGGTTACGCACAGGCGCCGGAAAGTGAAGAACCAAGATCTGGGGATGGGCGATGGGAGCAATGGATTCGTTTCCGGCGACGAACACTGCCGCCTTCGGCCGCAGCGTTGACATGCGCTCCACTGCGAGTGCCCTACTTCACGGCTTGCGGCAGCGATTGCCTGAATCGCTGGAGGCGACGGTTCGGCATCCTGAGAGGATTTGCCCTCGTCGTTTTGATGCCCGCGGACACGCTCATCGCTGAGCGACCCGGCGAGACGATTCCATCTACTCTGCCACACCAGCGATTAGAAGATGATGAAGTTTCGTATAGTCGCGGTGGCGCGGATGCCAGACGGCACGGCAACTGCTACCACCTGGACGGAGATGGGGCGGCGGCGAAAGCGCATGGCCCCTGGCAGGACGCGTGCAGAAGGGAAATTGATCACGAAACTGCCTAATTCATCTTGTCTTCTTGTGATCAATTAATGATCTAACGATTGATTGGTTTTCTTCCCTGTACATCCATGCACCCATAAAAAATTTTGAATCAAGGAAGAGAAGGCTTCATTCAAGAACGAATCGTCCATCATGCTAAGGGAAGATGTAAGTACCATGTACTAATTCTCTAATTTCCTTTGTGTTAGAATGAGCGGCCAGTGCCGCTCGCCATCTTGCCACCCAAGTCGCATCACGCGGCAGCGGAGACTCCGTACTCAAGTCTGAATAGCGGCGGCGGACGGCTGTTAGCAATGCGGATGCGCGATTGAAGGCCCAGCCATCGAGACGCAACGTCTGGCGCGCCACGCCGCGGCAACGCGGTCGCGTTGACCCGCCGCTCAGACGGTCGGCGCCTGCGCCCCCACCGCGTCTGCGGCCTCTCACGGCGCTCGGGGCCTCACAACCGGCATCGCCCGACACGCTCGAGCCGCATCAACGGTGGCGGCCCGCCCCGTCCATGGCGTGCCGCACCGCGCCCGGCCATGCGCCGCGCTGCACAGGGAGGGCGGAGGAGGGGTTGCTCCTGAGGGAGAGCAAACCGTCTCCTTCCCTGCCTTATCCACTCCAGGTGGTGGGGGGCTGGACCTGTATGGGTCTGCCGGACAATTTTTCCGATTAAACCTATATTTTATTGATTATTAATTCGTATTTCGTTCTATTAACAGTTGTCTAACTCTGCTTTAGACACTGCTAATTACAGTACTTAAATTTCAGTACTGTAATTATGTTGAGTACTATGTATTCCAGAACCTGATGCAATATATTTTCATGTTTCTTACATGTTGAGATTCATCACATCTATTATTTGCAATTGAGATTGTTTATCTCTCGCAAAGATAAATTCAGTACCTCTGCAGTACAGTTTCTCCGTTGAGTACGAGGTATTTCAGAATATTTCTACGATGTATATATTTCCATGTTAACCACATGTTGAGATTAATACGTCTATTTGCAATTGAGATTTTTAATTTCTTGCAAATACATATGCAAAATTCAAAGTGTCATCCTTAGCAATTTGAGATTCACGCTAATGATTTTGAGCCACCTTCTTGAGATCTATTAATTTTGCAACATTAAGATGTATCTATATTACACAATCTGTAGTATAAATAAATTACCGGTTTTTCACCGAAGATGATATGTTCTATGTGTTTTCCACTTTGCCATTCTTCATGAACATGTCACAGCGGTCGGGATTGATTTCTCCCGCACAACAAACTTGTAAATTTTTGACAATAACATCTCCCTCGTTATATTAGGAAAACACAAGGTGCATTCTATCTCTATTACTGTGAGATTTGTACGATCTTCAATGTGTTATGTTTCCACAATTGAGGTTGAGCATTTTTCAAGTTATACACTTGAGACAAATTTTTGCATTCTTATTACAAAATCATGATGGTTTTGAATTTACTTCTTGTAAATTAATTATCTCTGGCTTGGCCCTATAAGTAATTGATGGCTAACAATTTGAGGCTCTTGCCCTCAATGGCCACAACTTAAGAGGGTCATGGACATCAAGATCGGTCTTGCATCCCATGGGATAGCGCGTGCAATCCAAGCCACGCCGCGGGGACACAAAGAACATCAAGGGTAATGGTTTGAAACTCACTTCAAACCCTCAACCTGACACCATCAAGTTGTCACGAGACCCTATGAGCATGGAGAGCATGATGGTTGAATATGCATCAACCGACATGTTTGGAGACTATGCATTTAGTCCCTTAGTCTTCTTAGTGATCTATTTATTTATGTCCATTTATGATGTTCTAATAAGAACATGATTATTGTTGTCATCATATATTGTATATCACAATATATTGTATCAGCAGTTTGATACAAATATATTTCTATGTATTCTATATATCTGACAGTGATTTTCATATTGAGAATCTTCATGTCTATATATAGATTTCTACGGGAGTCAATCCGATGAAAAATGATATGTGCCTTGTGGACATATGCACCAGAAACTTTATACTCAGGGAAGTCCAATGTTTCCACTCTCATTGAGAGAAAGGAGATATTTAAATCGCTAGACACGATGAGGTATTTGTTGACACAACTCGAGTCATATTTACTATCCCTGTGGGTACTCGAGTAATGTCGGGATGCTTTATTGCTTCCCAAGTTTAACTCGTACCCTACTAAACTATGAAGGTATCCGTCAAAATAGTTTCCATAGCGAGACTTATGATGAAAACAACGAGAAATAACTTCTCTTTACCATATGCAACGGATATGGAAAGCACATTCCCTGTGTATCATCTGGACTGTACTACACATACGACACAACCCGTAGCACATGTTGTGTACGATATAGTTTTTCAGAATGTCTTGTACATGACAAACTTGGTATACTCGCCTTGGTCATCGAGACATTGGGTTGAAACTGAAACTATCATCAATTCCAATAGTTTATGATTATTATGATGCTAAATTCTAATAACATTTGGATTTTATGTGCACTACAAGTGACACAGGGAAGCTAATTTTAAGGCTCGCACACCTTAAAGTCTACGCTGAACCACTCAGACTCCTTGAATGCATCAAATCAAGGTAAGTGGCTCTTCCCAGCCATTGAATAGACTATTCAGGTATTGATGAAGTCATGTACCTAGGGTAGGGTCATAGACCTGTCTTAAGAACCCTTCCCAAAGACACCTTCAGAAGAAACTGCCTTCCAGTCGACCAAGAGAGACTTCACTCGATGGACTCGAAGGACTCGACCATGAAGACTCACTCGACCACCAGGAGATCAAGAGCCACTCTGCATCCAAACGGTCTGTAATTAAGTAGTCTTTATGGCATTTAGGACACTTTATGTAAGGCGTTACCAGTAACGCCTAGCCTTAATGTACTTTAAACCCTGCATAACTGAGGGCCGAGGGGTCTGGCAGACACTATATAAGCCACCCCCCTCCTCAGTGTAAGGGGTTCACACCCTTGTAATCATACACACATAATCCAGTCGACTGCCTCCGGGCTCCGAGACGTAGGGCTGTTACTTCCTCCGAGAAGGGCCTGAACTCGTACATCCCTTGTCCTTACAACTGCTCCATAGCTAGGATCTTGCCTCTCCATATCTACCCCCCATTCTACTGTCAGACTTAGAACCACGACAGTTGGCGCCCACCGTGGGGCAGGTGTCTTAGCGATTTTTGGAGAAGTTGCAATTGTTCCGATTGCCTTCATCATGGTTTCTGGTGGAGTTTTGGTCGAGGGCCGCGAGATCCGTCTCGGCGTGCTCACCTTCATCGCCGACGACTCCGCTTGGCTCCAGGAGGCTCCGCTCGACATTGACGCGCTCCTCGTCCGCGGCGCGACGCATTTTCTGGCGTGTGTCCGCAGCGTTCTGCTGCGGCAACCGTCGACTCTTTATCGGTCGACTCCCCTGTCGTCCTCCCTCCCTGTCTCCCGCCAGCGCAAGCGCTCTGGTCGGTCGAGGCTCCAGCGGTGGGTGAGGCACGCGGTGGCTCGCCAGTCAGTCACCACCCAAGTCGCGGCAATCGAGCCCGACGAATCTCTCTACGGCTTGTTCGATCTGTCGACTGGCTTCGTAGAGACCGCATCCGAGTGCGACAGCAGCGATCCGGCGCCGGAGGTCTTGATGGTCAACGGGCCTCGTAGCCCTCCCGGTTTCCCCCACGATGACGGGATGGACGGTGGAGGCGACCCCGCTCAGGCTCATGAGGAATATCAACCCGAGCCACTTAATTCCCTGCAAATGGAAGAACTTCGCCGCAGGAACGTGGATGCCCTGCATACTCCCATCGCAGGAGAAACCCCCGAGGCTCGCGCCTTGAGGAGGCACGTTTGGCCAACTTGGCTGAACGCACTCGTCTGGAGAACCTCCAGCGAGCACTCGACGAGCGCTCGCGGCAACGAGTACCCGACTCCAGTCAACGTCAACTCTTCCCGCAGCCGACTCAGGTATATCGAACCCCGATTCAGAATTTAGCAGCTGCAGCCCGTATAGCAGAGTCGATTCAGCCCTCTTAGTCGGAGGCTGGCAGAGGCTTGATGCAGATCAGGGATTTGCTCCGGGCAGCAGGAGATCAGAATTCAGCCGTGTCACAGTCATGCAACAGGATTCACAGTCGATCCGTCGCTGCGAATACGGTTCAGTCGGCTCACAGCCCTAGATCGCCTCCGCAGCGTGAAGGACGCGAGAATCGACGGGACCAATATGGTGACCGATACGATCGTGATGATAGGCGTCGAGTGCCCACTCCTTCCCCAAGAGGTGGGTCCTACGCTCATCGGCAGCAAGATGACAGGCGCCAGCTCAGTGTGGGGCGAAGAGCTCCGGTCGACCCCAAGGAACCAGGCTTTGACGCGCGATCCATCATCGTGCAAGGCTTGGTCGATCGGAACAGGGCTCATCGAGGTGGCCACGACAGAGATGCGCCCACTAGTAGCCGAGTGCATGTTTCAGGTCCGGAATGTTTCAGCAGGGTTATCACAGCCGCGGTGATTCCCCCCAACTTCAGGCTGGCTACTGGAGTTAGCAAGTTCACCGGTGAGTCTAAGCCTGAAACTTGGCTTGAAGACTACCGAGTGGCGGTGCAGATTGGTGGCGGAAATGATGAAGTGGCTATGAAGCATTTACCACTCATGTTGGAAGGTTCGGCCAGGGCGTGGTTGAATCAGTCGGAGAAAGGAAACTCCAGTCGGAAGCAGAGGCGGAAGGCCGAGCCAGCGGCTCCTGGAGAAGCTCTGGCCGTGACTCAGGGCAAGTTCAAAGGAAAACCCAAAGGATCCTGGAACCCCAAGAAGGTGAAGGATAAAGAAGGAAATGACGTGATGGATCTGCCGTGTCACATCCACACGAAGAAAGACGAAGAGGGTAATTTCATCTACCCGAAGCATACCACTCGCCAGTGCCGGCTCCTGATCCAGCAATTCCAAGGTAAACAGCCAAGGAAAAGGAGTCGGACAAAGACGAAGACAAGGAAGACAGTGATGGAGGATATCCTCATGTTAACTCCACTCTGATGATTTTTGCTGATGCAGAAAGCAAAAGCCGACTGAAGGTTATCAACAGTGAGGTGAATATGGTCGCCCCGGCGACGCCCAGTTATCTGAGATGGTCCCAAACTCCCATTACATTTGACCAGTCTGATCACCCGACTCATATAGCCACCCCTGGGAGGCAAGCTTTGGTGGTCGACCCGGTCGTCGAAGGCACTCGACTGAGGAAGGTGCTAATGGATGGTGGTAGTGGACTGAACATATTATATGCGGAGACGCTGAAAGGGATGGGCATTCCGATGTCCCGACTGAGCACCAGCAACACGAGTTTTCATGGAGTCATTCCAGGAAAGAAGGCTGAATCACTCGGCCAAATTGCTCTAGACGTGGTGTTCGATGACTCGAAGCATTTCCGCAAGGAGAAGCTGACATTTGAAGTCGTGGATTTTTAGAGCGCTTACCACGCTATTTTGGGGAGACCAGCTTACGCACGATTCATGGCCCGACCATGTTACGTGTACCTCAAACTGAAGATGCCCGGCCCCAAAGGCGTGATCACTATCACTGGTAATCGGAAGAAGGCAGAAGAGTGTTTCCAGAAAGGCTCGAAAATTGCTGATTCCCAGATAACAATGGTCGAGCTGGAGGGGTACAAGAAAAATGCAGATCCGAGTGATTTGTTGCGGGCCAAGAAGCCTGCCACAGAATCAGCATTTCAGTCGTCCGGTGAGACGAATCCTGTTCACATTCACACTACCAACCCCAATGCAGCTCCGACCCATATTTCTACAACACTCGACCCTAAATAGGAAGAAGCGCTCATCCAGTTCCTCCGTGAGAACTGGGACATCTTTGCATGGAAGCCTGCTGACATGCCGAGTGTTCCCAGGGGGCTGGCTGAGCATCACCTTAGAGTCGATTCAACAACAAAACCGGTCAAAGAACATCTTCGACGGCCCGCCGTCCAAAAGAGAAAGGCCATTGGCGAGGAGGTGGCTCGACTGTTGGCGGCAGAGTTTATCCGAGAGATATACCACTCCGAGTGGCTCGCCAATGTCGTCATGGTTCCCAAGAAGGACAAGTCACTCCGCATGTGCATTGATTTCAAACATATCAATCGGGCCTGCCCGAAAGATCATTTTCCTCTCCCTCGCATCGACCAGATTGTCGACTCGACCGTGGGGTGTGAGAGATTGTCTTTTTTAGACGCCTATTCCGGATACCATCAGATCCGTCTGTATGGACCCGATGAGATCAAAACAGCTTTCATCACTCCGTTCGGGTGCTTCTGCTATGTCACCATGCCATTCGGCCTCAAGAATGCCGGAGCCACGTTCATGAGATTGATTTAGAAGTATTTACTCACTCAAATCAGTCGGAATGTGGAAGCGTACATGGATGATATCGTGGTCAAGTCGCGAAAGGGTTCCGACCTGTTGACTGACCTCGCTGAAACATTTGCCATCCTCAGGAGGTATGATATCAAGCTCAATCCATCAAAGTGCACATTCAGAGTTCCTGGTGGTAAGTTACTTGGTTTTCTCGTTTCCGAACGAGGAATCGATGCTAACCCAGAAAAAATCGGCACTATACTCCGAATGAAATGCCCCGTGCGGGTGCACGATGTCCAGAAGCTTACTGGATGCTTGGCCGCATTAAGTCGATTCATCTCTCGACTCGGTGAAAAGGCATTGCCTCTTTACCGACTAATGAAGAAGGCAGACAAGTTCGAGTGGACTCCAGAAGCTGATGCAGCGTTTGCCGAGCTAAAAGCTCTGCTCTCCACCCAGCTGGTGCTTGCTGCTCCAATCAGCAAAGAGCCTCTGTTGCTTTATATTGCAGCCACAGGACAAATCGTCAGTACAGTACTTACGGTCGAGCGGGAAGAAGAAGGGAAAGCCTTCAAAGTTCAGCGCCCAGTGTACTATCTGTCTGAAGTTTTGACTCCATCAAAGCAAAGATATCCTCATTATCAGAAGCTCGTGTATGGGATCTACATGACCACGAAGAAGGTTGCTCATTATTTCTCTGATCATTACATTACAGTCGTCAGTGACGCTCCACTTTTAGAGATTCTGCACAATAGAGATGCGACTGGTCGAGTGGCGAAATGGGCGATTGAACTCCTTCCCCTTGATATCAAGTTTGAGGCAAAGAAAGCCATTAAGTCCCAAGCAATAGCAGATTTCCTTGCCGAGTGGATTGAACAGCAGCAGCCGACTCAAGTTCATTCGGAGCACTGGACCATGTTCTTCGATGGTTCAAAGATGTTAAATGGTTCCGGTGCTGGGGTAGTCTTGGTTTCCCCCAGAGGAGATAAGCTCAGATATGTGCTCCAAATTCACTTTGATTCCTCCAACAATGAAGCAGAATACGAGGCCCTTTTGTACGGGTTGCGCATGGCCATTTCACTCGGCGTCCGTCGCCTTATGGTTTATGGCGACTCAGATTTGGTGGTCAACCAGGTGATGAAGGAGTGGGACGTTAGAAGCCCAGCCATGACTGGATACTGCAATGTAGTGAGGAAGCTGGAAAAGAAGTTTGAAGGGTTAGAATTCCATCACATACCCCGACTGAAAAATCAAGCGGCTGATGATTTAGCAAAGATAGGTTCCAAGAGAGAAGCCATTCCCAGTGATGTGTTCTTGGAGCATATCCATACTCCATCAGTCAAAGAAGATCCTTTTACCGAAGAAGCTCCGCAGCCCAAGAGTGCCACAGATCCGACTGAGGTCGAAGTTCCAGCAGTGGTCGACTTGGTCATGGAGGCTTTAGTGATCACTCCCGATTGGACAGTACCATATATAGCGTATATCTTGAGGAAAGAGCTCCCGGAGGACAAGGAAGAGGCTTGACAGATCGTCCGCCGATCCAAAGCCTTCACTGTGATCAAAGGGCAGCTGTACAGAGAGAGCACGACTGGAGTTGGTCAGAAGTGCATAACGCCAGAAGAAGGTCGGATAATCCTTGATGACATCCACTTGGGGACCTGTGGCCATCATGCATCCTCTCGGACCATCGTGGCCAAAGCATACCGAGCTGGATTTTACTGGCCAAGGGCGAATGAAATGGCAAAGAAGATTGTCGACAAGTGTGAGGGATGCCAATTCTACTCCAACATGTCACATAAGCCTGCATCAGCTCTAAAGACCATACCACTCGTCTGGCCCTTCGCAGTATGGGGTTTGGATATGGTTGGTCCCTTGAGAACAGGACGAAGCGGTTTCACACATGTACTGGTAGCAGTCGACAAGTTCACCAAGTGGATTGAGGCTAAACCCATCAAGAACCTCGATGCCAGTACTGTTGTCAGCTTCATCAGAGAACTGATATTCAGATATGGAGTCCCACACAGCATCATCACTGACAATGGATCAAACTTCGATTCGGAAGAATTCAGGGCGTTCTGCACATCTCAGGGCACTCGAGTTGACTATGCTTCAGTCGCCCATCCCCAGTCGAATGGACAAGCGGAGCGGGCCAATGGCTTGATCCTCAAAGGGTTGAAACCCCGACTGATGCGTGACCTCAAGCATGCGGCTGGAGCATGGGTCGATGAACTTCCCTCGGTGTTGTGGGGTCTAAGGACCACGCCTAACCAGTCGACTGGAAGAACTCCATTCTTCTTGGTCTATGGAGCCGAAGCGGTCTTGCCGAGTGATCTGCTCCACAATGCTCCTCGAGTCGAGCTCTACACCGAAGCTGAAGCAGAACAAGCGCGGCAGGATGCAGTCGACCTTCTAGAGGAAGAAAGGGAGATGGCTCTGATCCGATCGACCATCTACCAACAGGACTTGTGTCGCTTCCACGCCAAAAACGTGAAGAGTAGAGCCTTCCAGGAAGGAGATTTGGTTCTCTGAGTGGATCAGCAGAAACCACACAAGCTTGCTCCTTCTTGGGAAGGACTGAGGGAGTCCTGGACTAGGGGGTGTCCGGATAGCCGGAATATCATCGTCCGCCAGACTCCAAGACTACGAAGATACAAGATTGAAGACTCCGTCCCGTGTCCGGATGGGACTTTCCTTGGCGTGGAGGGCAAGCTTGGCGATACGGATATGTAGATCTCCTACCATTGTAACCGACTCTGTGTAACCCTAGCCTCCTCCAGTGTCTATATAAACCGGAGGGCTTTAGTCCGTAGGACACAACATACATTACAACAATCATACCATAGGCTAGCTTTAGGGTTTAGCCTCCTTGATCTCGTGGTAGATCCACTCTTGTACTACCCATATCATCAATATTAATCAAGCAGGACGTAGGGTTTTACCTCCATCAAGGGGGCTCGAACCTGGGTAAAACATCGTGTCCCTTGTCTCCTGTTACCATCCGCCTAGACGCACAGTTCGGGACCCCCTACCCGAGATCCGCCGGTTTTGACACCGGCATTGGTGCTTTCATTGACAGTTCCTCTGTGTCGTCACCGATAGGCTCGATGGCATCTTCAGTCAACAACGCTGTCCAGGGTGAGACTTTTCTCCCCGGACAGATCTTCGTATTCGGCGGCTTCGCACTGCGGGCTAATTCCCTTGGCCATCTGGAGCAGATCGAAAGCTACGCCCCTGGCCATCAGGTCAGATTCGGGAGCCTAAACTTCACGGCCGACATCCGCGGGGACTTGATCATCGACGGGCTCGAGCCAAAGCCAAGCGCGCCGCACTGTTGCGATGGGCATGATCTAGCTCTGCCTCCGAACAGTGCCTTGGTGGCCGCACACGAATCCGCTTCGGCCTTCAGTCCGGAGCCGATCGCCCAGATCGAGGATCGGTGGATGGACACCACCTCGGGGGCTTCAACTTCCACGGCGATGGAGCCGAACGCCAATCTTGTCCCTCGCGAAACTCGTGATTCTGAGGTGCCGGACTCCTTGCCGGACTCCGGACCTCCCACGCCCCTACTAATCGAATCGGATTGGGCGCCGGTTATGGAATTCACCGCCGCGGACATCTTCCAATACTCGCCCTTTGGCGACATCCTAAATTCGCTAAAGCATCTCTCGTTATCGGGAGAGTCCTGGCCAGACTATGGCCAGGATGGTTGGGATACGGACGAAGAAGAAATTCAACGCCCACCCACCACCCACTTTGTAGCCACTGTCGACGATCTAACCGACATGCTAGACTATGACTCCGAAGACATCGACGGTATAGAAGACGACGCCGGAGACGAACAAGAACCAGCGCCTACAGGGCACGGGAGGACCACCTCGTCATATGACGTATCTATGGTGGATACCCCAAAAGAGAGCGATAACGAGGACCAACGGGCCGCGACAGAAGATAACCCAGCCGACAAACAACCTAAACGGCGGCGCAGACACCGCCCTAATTCCCGCCTCGACAACAACAACGCTCCTAAGGACCCCGCAATACAGCAGGGCACACAAGTGGACGGCGAACATGCAGATAAGCAACCGTCCGAACAGGACGAGTCAGATAATCAGTCCAGGCCCGGCGAAAACGACAGCCCGGACGATCTCATGCCGGACACGCCGCCGGATAGTAAAAACCTTCGGAAAAGACTCGTCAACACTGCAAGAAGCTTGAAGAAGGAAAAACGGAAGCTCAAAACAGCGGAAAACACACTCAGGATGAGGTGGAGCAAAGTGCTCAAAACCGCGGATAGATACGGCAATAGCCACCAATCCAAGAGCTACCCGAAGCGCAAGCTGTTACCAGAATTTGACGAGGAGGCCATAGAGCCCCCACAGTCAAAACATGAAAAGGCCGCCTGGTTGGATAGACGACCATATGATAGGCCAAATTCTGAAAGCGGCGCCGCACATAAACCAACTAATAAACCTGGAAAGACAGATGGCCCAGTCAGGTCCATTTACGGGCGAAAGAAGAAGGCCCCAGGAAGCAATGCAACACGTCAAGTGTCCAAAGACAGTGGCACACCCAAATACAGGGGCGCCGCACACCCACTATGTTTCACCAATGAGGTGCTGGACCATGAATTCCCAGCAGGATTTAAACCCATAAACATAGAGGCCTACGACGGAACAACAGACCCGGGAGTCTGGATAGAAGATTATATACTACACATACACATGGCCAGAGGAGATGATCTCCACGCCATAAAATACCTACCCCTCAAGCTCAAAGGTCCAGCCCGTCATTGGCTTAAAAGCCTCCCAGAAAACACTGTTGGAAGTTGGGAAGAGCTCGAGGACGCGTTTAGAGCAAATTTTCAAGGGACTTATGTCCGCCCTCCGGATGCAGATGATCTAAGTCACATAACTCAACAGCCCGGAGAGTCAGCGCGCAAATTCTGGAACAAGTTCCTCACCAAAAAGAACCAAATAGTCGACTGTCCGGACGCCGAAGCCTTAGCAGCTTTTAAACACAACGTCCGAGACGAATGGCTTGCCAGACACCTCGGCCAAGAGAAACCGAGGACAATGTCCGCGCTAACAAGCCTCATGACCCGCTTCTATGCGGGAGAGGATAGCTGGCTAGCAAGATGCAGCACCAGCGACCCAAGTACATCCGAGATAAGAGATGGAAACGAAAAATCACGACGCAGAAAAGAGCAGCGCCGGAACAAAGAGAAAAGCCCAAAGAGCACGGCAGTCAACGCCGGATTCAAAAGCTCATGGCCAAACAACAAAACACCACCTCTTAAGGATGACAGCAACGAGCTATCCAACTTAAACAAGATTTTGGGTCGGATATGTCAAATCCACAGTACCCCCGGAAGGCCTGCAAACCGCACCCATCGAGATTGCTGGGTTTTCAAACAGTCCGGCCGACTAAACGCCGAACACAAGGGGCTCAACGCGTCAAGCGAAGACGATAAACCCCACCAGCAGAGCACCGGAAAGCAAAAAACTTTCCCACAAGAGGTCAAAGCAGTAAACTCACTTCATGTGATAATACGGAAAAATAGCGCGGCACCCTCTAAAAAGAGCCTCGCACGGTCCAATCCAGCAGACCGTAGAGATTGGATATCAAAACCAATAACTTTCGACCACCTGGATTATTCCAGAAGCGTTCAAAACGCAGGACGGACCGCCCTGATATTGGATCCTATAATCGACGGACTACAATTTACTCAAGTCCTGATGGACGGAGGCAGCGACTTAAACCTGCTGTATCCAAATACAATCCGCAAGTTGGGGATAGACCCTACTAAAATTCGTCACAACCACACTTCCTTTAAAGGAGTGACGCCAGGCCCTTACGCCAAGTGCACGGGCTCCCTATTACTAGAAGTTGTGTTCGGATCACCGAACAACTTCCGACGCGAAAAACTAATCTTTCATATCGTCCCATTTAAAAGTGGATATCAAGCACTCTTGGGACGAGAGGCTTTTGTCCGTTTCAACGCCATACCACATTACGCGTCTCTTACACTCAAGATGCCTGGTCCACGCGGCATCATTTCAGTGCGAGGGTCACTTAAAGACCCCAGACACGGACAGACGAGTCCGACATAAGTAGGCTAGGGGCTCCCTAGCCGCACATCCCTTCACAAGGGGCTGCGCGCACAAACAAACAGCGAGTCCATACAGACCCCACTTTACTTATTTATATTTCTTCTTTCACATATACCTTTTTTCGCACGAGTTCTTTTCAAACTAAGTTCCTCTCTTTTTACAGATGAACGATGTGCACACCCGTCCAGGATAACGGCACAACGGAGACACAGGTGCAGACGTGCAGTAGGGACCCGTTGCGAGGATTCTTTTCAGATTAAGACCCTGCGTAAACCTTTTTTACTGTCTCTTGTTGTTATTCTCCCTTGGTTTCTTCTTATAACCAAAGCGGAGCCTGACGTTTTGGCATCGGCCGCGTCAGAGGATCATGCCCGTACCTGGACACTAGGGGCTTAGGGCATTGTTCTTCCCATTATTATAAAGTCCGAACACCTTAGGGAGTGTTCGGCGTCTCGAGTTAGGCATTATATGCATCAGCTCTGAATCATGTCTTTGGTCAAATGTTGGGTTTGCCCGGCTCCTGTGTTTTGCTTCCTTACGTTCCGTATCATCAGCTAACGCGGCACCAGGAGAACTACTGCGATTGTGCCCCAGTTCGGCTGGGCGATTACCTCAGTAGAGAAAGCCGAAAACTGACTGTCATGATATAGCGAGAGACTGATCAACCACTCGATCGACTACCGGAATGTTTAGAATTCCCCACTTTGACGAAGGACCGTTTACCGGTCAGGCACACACGCGCCCCGAACTCGGAGAAGCGCGGTGCCCCCAGGGGCTATATCGTAGCCCCACCCTCGAACTCCACTGGCTAAGTGAAAGTGGTAAACCATTATAGTCCGGATTGCCTCGTTTGCTATGCTACCACCTCCTTAACAGGACCGAGACGTCGGATTAAGTGTGAAAACGTGCTATTTTTGCGAACACCCCCGCACCTTGTGCGTGGGGGCTGAAGCCGAAGACTGCAATCTTTCAGGTTATACAAATGTATACATAAACGGCCGCATAGGAGATATTTTACTACTTGGGACGCACAAGTATAAAAAGCAGTTATAGCATAATCATTGTTTTACAAACTAAAATGTTCATTTGAACGTGACATTTTTTGAGCACTGCGACTCTATTACACGAGCGCCACGCATAACTTCCCCAAAATAGTGCTCGGCGGGTAACCGGCTTTCGTCCGAACCCTGGGCGGCAATAGCGGTGGCATCCATCTCTGTCCAATGTGTCTTCACACGGGCAAGAGCCATCCACGCGCCTTCGATGCAGGCCGACCGCTTCATCTCCTTGATATGCGGCACCGCTCCAAGAAATTGCTGCAATAAGCCGAAATAGCTCGTCGCCTTGGGCCTCTCTGGCCAGACATGAGCCACGACGTCAGTCATGGCAAGTCCGGACAATCTATTTAGCTCGGCCCATTCGGCCAACCGATCGGTCAACGGCAGTGAACGATCCGGACTATGGAATTGAGACCAAAATAGCTCTTCCGTCTTGTGATCCTTCTGGCTCCGGAAGTGCTCAACGGCATCAGCCGCACTTGCCGCTAAGTCCATATACGGATCCTCCGGACCCCACAGCTGGCCAAGTTGAGCATACTTTTGATCCATAAACCGGCGACGCAACAGAAAAGGCTTCCCAGCCACAATATCTCCGGCCTGGCGCAGCTCCTCCTTCATAGCCCGCATTGCAGAACGGGCATCCTTGGCCTCAGCGGTGGCCTTCCCCAGGTCTTCCCGCTCCAATAAGTGCTCCTTTTCAAGAGCCTCATTGCGGTCGGTAGCATCTCTTAATTTCACGGCCAATTCGGCCACCTTTTCCCTGCTTAGGCAGTGTGCAGCCTTTTCGGCTTTCAACTCCTCGGCCGCCCTCGAGGCAGCCGCATCACTCCTTCGGGCTTGCTCCTTAGCTTGAGCAAGTTCGGACCGAAGGCTCTCCACAGCAGCAGCACCGTCTGTATCACAGCATATAATTTATCAGAGGAGGGCTTTGACCCCCTTACATAAAGCGACTGTGGAGAACTCATTTACCTTGCGACTCGTCAAGTCGCCGGTTGACAAGTGCGATGTCCGCATCCGCCACGTCAAGTTGCCGCATTAACTCGGAAACTCCACTAGTCCGGCTAGCCCTCGGACTATCCGCCACCTGCATAGAAACGGCGACATTCATTACTTGCGATTTTGATCCTTGGCACGCTGTCGTTTTCGACAAGCTACCGAGTCTCAGGGGCTACTATCTATACAGGGCGCACTGTTATGTGCAAAACTGTCAAAAAAAAGGTGCGTCATTCTTGCGTACCTCAAATCCCGCCAGCAAACTCTTAGCGGCATTACGCATTCCACTCTCGGCGGACGAAATCCTTCCAATCACCATACGCATCAAAGCACGGTGATCTTTTGAGATGGACGCCCTCTCAAGCAGATTCTTTAGTTCTCCCGGCCGGATACTAGTAGGCGCCGAACTCTCCGGCCCCTCCGGACTCTTGGATACCCTCCATGACGATACTTCAGGCTCGTCTGCCCTATCTGACGGCGCAACAGACGGAGGCGTTTCGCTCTCCATCATCTCCGGAAGAAGATCCCCCGAAGGCGAACTCATCTGAGAAGGCTGCAAATCCGAACTGCAAGATAAAAATTTCGGTTATCCACAGAAGCACAAATGGAGGTATTTTCTTACTAATGAACTCCCCTTTTCCTACTCACGGCTCGCTGGAGGGCTGATCCTTTAGAGACGATTGTACGTCCGGGTTCTCCCCGGACGTCGGACCCCCCGGTGAAGATTTCTTCCCTCGTTTAGGGGCTTTGGCCTCCGGATCTTCGGAGGCGGTCCTCTTCTCCCCCTGGAAGGAGGGGTTTTTGATTCCCCTCTCTTCAGACGCCCCTTTGGGCGAAATAATAGCTCCTCTATTTTCCCCATCGCTCCCTTCTACGGGCGCGACCTCCAACATTCTGACCAGCACGGGCTCCAGTGCGGTCTCTGGGAGGGGAGCCGGACACCTTATCAGCTTCGATCGCGCTACCCACTCCTGAAGAGTAATGGGTCGGGAGGCAAACTCTAGAAAAGCAGATAAACAGAACGTTCGGACTCTGAGCTATTTACCTGAGCATCCGGGCGATTGCAGCTCAGGCCTGCGTCCTCGGTCAATTCCGGACACGCTACCTGCGATCCGAAGAACAACTTGTACATCTCCACGGGTGTCGCACCCATGAAGTGTTGGAGAATCCGAGGTCCCTCCGGATTGAACTCCCATAGATGGAGAGGACGGCGTTTGCAGGGCAGAAGACGCCTGATTAGCATAACCTGCATCACCACGACCAGATTGATCTCCCTTGCCTGGAGGACTCGAATCCGGCCCTGTAATGAGGGCATGTCTTCGGACGGTCCCCAATTGAGCCCCTGGTTGACCCACGACGCCAGTAGGCGTGGAGGTCCCGGGCGGAATGAAGGCGGTGGCTTTTGCTTGTTGCCCTTCGGAGCGGTGATATAGAACCACTCCTGCTGCCACAATCCGAGTTCCTCTTGGAAGGAACCCTCAGGCCACGGGGCATCGGCCCTTCTGCTTATGGCCGCCCCGCCGCACTCCGCTTGACGCCCTCCGATCATCTTCGGTTCCACATTAAAGGTCTTCAGCCACAGGCCGAAGTGGGGAGTGACGCGGAGGAAGGCTTCGCAGATGATAATGAATGCGGAGATATGGAGGCTGGACTCCGGAGCCAAGTCGTGAAAATCCAGCCCGTAGTAGAACATGAGCCCTCTCACGAACGGGTCCGTCGGGAAGCCTAAACCCCGACGGAGGTGGGATACGAAGACAACGTACTCACCGGCTCGGGGGCGGGCACGGCCTGCCCTTGAGCAGGCAACCTATGCGAAATCTCGTAGGACAGGTACTTGGCCTCACGAAGCTTTAGCACGTCCTCCTCCGTGACGGAGGAGGGCATCCACCGACCCTGGAGGTAGGAGCCGGACATGGATGAGAATCCGAAGCGCTCGAATCTGGGGCTCTGGGTGTTGGAACTGGGAGCAAAGAGGAGATTCGATGCGAGATTGAAGAAAAGAAATGAGCCTTGGTCCTCTTATAAAGGGGAAAATTACCAAGAGTCGTCCCCGTGACCGTTCGGGATTCACCTTCGATAGAGGAGGCGTGGCGACGGGCACGGTTGGGTTACCCACGCACGTATTGATGAGAATCCCGGAATAAGGGGAACACGATCTCTGCTTCGACAAGACGTGCCAAGGAAACCGCTTCGCTAAACGTGCTGAGGTGGTATAATAAAAAACGATTCAAATAAAGGCTTGGAAGCGGTGTGATGTCATGCCGCATAAAACGTCAGCAGATTGGATTTATGTGAATTATTCTCTCTACGGTGGAATGTTGAATTTATTTTGCAGAGCCGGACACTATCCTGGTGTTCATGATCTTCTCTGGATTATTCAAGGGAGGAACCCGCCTTGCAATGCCGAACATTATGCGCGCCGGACTTATCGTCATTGAAGCCTGGTTCAGGGGCTACTGAGGGAGTCCTGGACTAGGGGGTGTCCGGACAGCCGGACTATCATCGTCCGCCGGACTCCAAGACTACGAAGATACAAGATTGAAGACTCCGTCCCGTGTCCGGATGGGACTTTCCTTGGCGTGGGGGGCAAGCTTGGCGATACGGATATGTAGATCTCCTACCATTGTAACCGACTCTGTGTAACCCTAGCCTCCTCCGGTGTCTATATAAACTGGAGGGCTTTAGTCCGTAGGACACAACATACATTATAACAGTCATACCATAGGCTAGCTTTAGGGTTTAGCCTCCTTGATCTCGTGGTAGATCCACTCTTGTACTACCCATATCATCAATATTAATCAAGCAGGACGTAGGGTTTTACCTCCATCAAGGGGGCCCGAACCTGGGTAAAACATCGTGTCCCTTGTCTCCTGTTACCATCCGCCTAGACGCACAGTTTGGGACCCCCTACCCGAGATCCGCCGGTTTTGACACCGACAAGGACCCTTCATCATCACCAAGGTTCTCCACAACGGAGCGTACCACCTCTACAACGTCGAGCACAACATCGACGAGCCCCGAGCTTGGAATGCGGAGTTGCTCCGCCCCTTTTATACTTAAGTGTTCACTCGGATGAGTTGTAATAAAAGTACTTCTGTAGTTCATATTCTGCAAGATAATTGTGTCATAATTTCCCCAATGATTTTGTCACTTTTATTTGTTCAGTAAACTTCCCCCTCAGTGGGTGGCTTAGCTGCGAATCCGTTTTGCCTAAGTTTGTAAAAAAAGATACTTACCGAGTGGCGAGCCGGCCTCCCACTCGGGGGCTTAGCTGTGAATCCATTTCGCCTAAGTTTCAATAAAATCCTACCGAGTGGTGAGCCAGTCTCCCACTCGGGGGCTTAGCTGCAATCCAAGTACTCGCCTAAGTTCTAATAAAATCCTACCGAGTGGTGAGCCAGCCTCCCACTCAGGGGCTTAGCTGCAGTCCAAGTACTCGCCTAAGTTCCAATAAAATCCTACCAAGTGGCGAGCCAGCCTCCCACTCGGAGGCTTAGCTGCAGTCAAAGTATTCGCTTAAGTTCAAATTCAAACGTGCGATCTCCAAGGAGGACGAGGCGCAGGTCGACTGCTACTCTCTCCTCCGAGCTATGCCACAAGTACAACGTGCGCTCTGCAAGGAGGACGAGGCGCAGGTCGACTGCTACTCTCTCCTCCGAGTTACGCCACAAGTACAACATGCGCTCTGCAGAGAAGACGAGGTGCAGGTCGACTACTACCCTCTCCTCCGAGCTACGCCACAAGTACAATGTGTTTTCCATAAGAAAGAAACCTTAAAAATCCTACTGAGTGGAGAGCAGACCTCCCACTCGGGGGCTTAGCTGCAGCCCAGTGCTCGCCTAAGTTTTGAAAATCCTACCGATTGGAGAGTAGACCTCCCACTCGGGGGCTTAGCTGCAGCCCAGTGCTCGCCTAAGTTTTGAAAATCCTACCGAGTGGAGAGCAGACCTCCCACTCGGGGGCTTAGCTGCAGCCCAGTGCTCGCCTAAGTTTTGAAAATCCTACCGAGTGGAGAGCAGACCTCCCACTCGGGGGCTTAGCTGCAGCCCAGTGCTCGCCTAAGTTTTGAAAATCCTACCGAGTGGAGAGCAGACCTCCCACTCGGAGGCTTAGTAGCAGCCCAGTGCTCACCTAAGTTTTGAAAATCCTACCGAGTGGAGAGCAGACCTCCCACTCGAGGGCTTAGCTGCAGCCCAGTGCTCGCCTAAGTTTTGAAAATCCTACCGAGTGGAGAGCAGACCTCCCACTCGAGGGCTTAGCTACAGCCTAGTGCTCGCCTAAGTTTTGAAAATCCTACCGAGTAAAGAGCAGACCTCCCCACTCAGGGGCTTAGCTTCAGCCCAGTGCTCGCCTAAGTTTATTGGGGAACAAGTCGATTGCAATAAGCACCTCGCTTTAACCTGCAAAAGACATCTCAAACCAAATGCAAGCATATTCAAACATCGAATCCAAGTTCGGATAAATACCTAACGGAACCGAAAGTGCTCAGGCGCTAAGCCTATTAAGGTTTGTCGGTTACAAAAATCACTCGGCATACCGAGGCAAATTTAAAGAATCAAGCTCAAAAGTTTTTTACCCCTCTTGTGGAGGGCTGGAAGGTGCAACAAACTCGTCCAGGTCAATTCCATTGGCAATCCGAGTGGCAGCGGCGATGAAGGTCTCCATGAAAGACCGGAAATCATGCTTCTTGGTGTTAGCCACCCTTAGGGACGCCAGCTTTTCCTCTCGTGCTTCCTTGAAATGGACTCGGGCCAGAGATAGAGCAACGTCAGCGCCGCACCTAGCAGAAGACTTCTTCCACTCCTGCACTCGACTTGGGACTGTGTTCAGTCGAGTCATCAGAGACTCGAGGTCATTCTTGAGCGTCTCTCTGGGCCAGAGCGTGGTGTCGATGCGGGAAGTGGCGACCTTCAGCCTTGCGAGATAATTAACGACGGTAGCGACACGAGATTCGAGCCGGAACATGTTCATAGCGACTTCATCCGTCACAGGAGAGTTGATGAGATCCAGGTTTGGCTCTAGTCGACCAGTCTCCTCTTCAAAGTTCTGGAAAAATTCTGCAAGCACAACCACCGAGTCAAGACAACAGTCGAATGGAAAGATCACAATTAAAATACGTGTTTGGTGCAAAAGATTACCTTCGAGCATGAGGAATAGCTTCTTGGCGAGTCTGCCCAGATAAGCCTCCAGATCGTTCTTCTTCCCCACCAACTCACTAGCCTTGTCACTTAGGGCAATCTTGTCACTTTTCAGTCGACTGACCTCTTTGTTGGAAGCATCAAGAGCAGCTTTCAGATTGGTGTTTTCTTCTTCAAGCTTGGTGACCGAAGCCAACTTCTCGTCTGTGAGCTTGGTCTTTTCTAAAGCTGTTTTCTGCATTTCAGCCAACTCAAGGTCTTTCTTCTTCTGGGCATCCTTCACTTTGCCTGCAAAGTTACAGCAAGGTCAGAATTTGAAACAAATGAGGGGCAAAGGCAGTCGTCGAAAGCCTCACCAAGCATACCTTTAGCTTCCTCCTTCGCCTTCGTTAAATTCTCCTGGGCCAGCTTCAGATCAAGCTCGAGCTGGATGTGTTTGTTCTCCAACTCAGTGTAATGGGCTGCAAGGTCGCAGGATTTCTATGAAGAACCAATCAACAAAGTGTCAAAGACAATTCACTTCCGAGTGACTAAGGAAAAATCATACGTTTCTAAGACTACAGCCGAATGCAAACATTCGACCATAGTCTCAGGGACTACACCCAGTGGGTGCACTCAGCGTGCCCCCACTAGTTCTATCAAGTTAGAGTCGACCAACAAAAAAAAATAGGACATGTTCTTCAGACTGTAGTCAGCTGCCAGCAGTCGACCACAGTCTCGGGGACTACACCCAGTGGGTGCACTCAGCGTGCCCGCACCGGTCTGTAAATCCATTCGACCTAATCGAATGAAGGGAAAACTTAAGATATAAATACTATGGTCGACTGCCAGCAGTCCACCATAGCCTTGGGGACTACACCCAGTGGGTGCACTCAGCGTGCCCCCACTAACTCGGAATTTCAATGGACACACCCAGTGGGTGTAAGACAATCACTAGGAATTTCAGAAAGAAGAATCTTCAGACATCATATCCTAACAGAACAGGCGGTGACCGACTGACCTGAACGTTACTCTGAAGAGCTGAACTGGCGTCATAGGCTGCCTGGCTGGCTTCTCGGATGGCCTTCACTTGCTCCATCATGACTCCCGCCTAGCGTATTGCTTCCTTCGCAGCACTGGCTTGGTCCTCTGGGACGTAGTGGGTCAAGAAAAGTGAAGGTTGTGCAGCACTCGACGATGTGGGGCGAGCACTCGTCAACGGCACCGCAAAAGATACGGTAGGCCGAGTGATGTTCTCTCCTTCCGCGACCAGTGTCTCGGGCGCTGGCACGTCCTGAGTCGCCTTGCCAGTAGACACTTTCCTGCTCCTCCTTTGCTTCAGTGGTTCCTCATCGTCGTCGTCAGGAAGGGTAATAACGACATTAGACGGAGCTACAGAAAGAAATCAAAATTAGAGACAAAGAGCCAATCGACTGAAGAACAGAACTATGAAAGTCATACCAGGTTTTGAAGTGGCGGCGTCTTCCATCTCGTGGTCGTCAGCCCTGGCCGAGGTATCAGAAGTAGCAGCGCTGCAGTTCCAGAAGTCAGTCGGATGATTCATGAGTCAGCCAAGGATAAGGTCATGGGGAACAGAAAAACTCAAGTAGCATCATTACCCTGAGATAGTGGGGATCACCATCTTCATCTTCGGCAAGACCTTAGCCGGCTTCGACGGTGCCACCCTGGATTGCTTCGGAGCTTTCTCAGTCGGTACCGGAGAAGTGGTTCGAGCGCGCTTGGTCCACTGAGCGACAGTTGCGACCCCCTTACCACGCTCGATCGCAGGGTCATGCGCGAGCTTCGAGCGTCTTTCCGAGCTAGGTGGTGCAACTTCCTCCTCCTCCTCCTCTTCTTCCTCCTCACCAGAGTCATCACCTTCATCATCATCAGCAGCATCCGAATCCCACTCCTCCTAGCTTTCACCCCCACTTCCTTTCTCCTCCTCAGTCGGCGTCTGTGCTCCATTGGGCATCGAGTATAGTTCAATGGTGGCCTGACAGACATCAAGACCAATATCAATCGACCAATTTGCAACAAAGCAGAATGGATAAAGCAAGATTACAATTAAGGATAAAGTGGGCATACTGTGTCCGGAGTGTAGGAATGGTCGAGTGGCGGAATCCTCCTAGCCCCTCGAGGGTTATCCTTATTTCCTGTGAGCACGGTCATCCACCTCTCCAGTGTGGCGTCGTCGACTGCTTCTGGGTGGACCCGGGTTTCGTCCTCGGTTCCACAGTACAGCCACATCGGGTGGCCTCGGTACTGAAGTGGTTGGATGCGCCGCCTGAGGTAGACCTCCAGAAGGTCCATACCCGTCACTCCTTCCCGAACTAGTTGGACTACACGCTCCATCAACATTTTTACTTGGGCTTTCTCCTCAGGGAGCACCTTCAGAGAAGAGGGCTTGTTCACTCGGTCCATGGAAAACGGAGGGAGACCAGTCGACTGCCCCGGCGTCGACTCGTCTTGGCAGTAGAACCAAGTCGACTGCCATCCTCTGACCGACTCAGGAAGAGTCATGGCCGGAAACGTACTCTTGTTCCTCATCTGAATCCCAAGACCCCCGCACATCTGAATAACCTTAGTCCTATTGTCATCCGGACTCGCCTTTTTCACTGTCTGTGAGCGACAAGTGAATATGTGCTTAAAGAGACCCCAGTGTGGTCGACAACCCAGGAAGTTCTCGCACATGGACACGAAGGCGGCAAGGTAGGCAATGGAATTTGGATTGAAATGGTGGAGTTGCGCCCCGAAGAAATTCAAGAACCCACGGAAGAAAACACTCGGAGGCAGGGAGAACCCACGGTCTACATGAGTAGCCAGAAGAACGCACTCACCCTCCTGCGGCTGCGGTTGCCACTCGTTCCCCGGGAGCCTCGCTGCCCCATGAGGGATCAAGCCCTCGTTGGCCATCTCATTGAGATCCATCTCGGTGATGGTCGAGCGGATCCAATCCCCTTGGACCCAACCTTGCGGCAAGCGGGACCTTGACGAAGATCCGCCCCGACTGGGCGCTCTCCCTTTCGCCTTCGCCGTCGCCGTCGCCTTCTTCGTGCGCTCCAAAGCCGTCGTCTTCTCCTTCACCATTGTCGCTGATGAAGCGCACGAGGAGTGGATGGGCGGAGGCGAGAGCAGGCACGGTGGGCGGAGATGGAGAGGGCAGAAGGAGAAAAGGGGAGGTACTGTTCAAAAACCCTCGCCCGGCACATTTTATAAGGACGCTTCCGAGTGAATGACAAGTGGGCCCGGGCGATCCTATCACATCCCGAAACAGTCGCGCGTACGCGATACGTGGCGAAAAAGGCGGCGCAGAAATCGAGGCGTCTATGCCCTATCCCATCCGAGCGCCGTGGCCCGCCCCGCTTCGCGCGCTTCCCAAAATTCCGATCCCACGAAGTCCGCTAACAGCAGATCAATCTGTCAAACAGGAGATTTCCTGCGATCCGTCGCTCGGAAGTTTACTAAGTTCAAAAATTCACTCGACAGGAGAAAAGAATGGATCAAGGCGACTGAAAGAAAAGTTGTTGTTATCAACAAAAAGATTATTGGTCCAAGATGATACATGTTCAGAACACAAAAGTGAAGGAAATATGCCCTAGAGGCAATAATAAAGTTATTATTTATTTCCTTATTTCATGATAATTGTTTATTATTCATGCTAGAATTGTATTAATCGAAAACATGATACATGTGTGAATACATAGACAAACAGAGTGTCACTAGTATGTCTCTACTTGACTAGCTCGTTAATCAAAGATGGTTATGTTTCCTAGCCATAGACATGAGTTGTCATTTGATTAACGGGATCACATCATTAGGAGAATGATGTGATTGACATGACCCATTCAGTTAGCTTAGCACCCGATCGTTTAGTATGTTGCTATTGCTTTCTTCATGACTTATACATGTTCCTATGACTATGAGATTATGCAACTCCCGTTTACCGGAGGAACACTTTGTGTGCTACCAAACGTCACAATGTAACTGGGTGATTATAAAGGTGCTCTACAGGTGTCTCCGAAGGTACTTGTTGGGTTGGCGTATTTCGAGATTAGGATTTGTCACTCCGAATGTCGGAGAGGTATCTCTGGGCCCTCTCGGTAATGCACATCACATAAGCCTTGCAAGCAATGCAACTAATAAGTTAGTTGCGAGATGATGTATTACGAAACGAGTAAAGAGACTTGCCGGCAACGAGATTGAACTAGGTATTGGATACCGACGATCGAATCTCGAGCAAGTAACATACCGATGACAAAGGGAACAACGTATGTTGTTATGCGGTCTGACCGATAAAGATCTTCGTAGAATATGTAGGAACCAATATGGGCATCCAGGTCCCGCTATTGGTTATTGACCGGAGACGTGTCTCGGTCATGTCTACATTGTTCTCGAACCGTAGGGTCCGCACGCTTAAGGTTTCGATGACAGTTATATTATGAGTTTATGAGTTTTGATGTACCGAAGGAGTTCGGAGTCCCGGATGAGATCGGGGACATGACGAGGAGTCTCGAAATGGTCGAGACGTAAAGATCGATATATTGGACGACTATATTCGGAGTTCGGAAAGGTTCTGAGTGATTCGGGTATTTTTCGGAGTACCGGAGAGTTACGGGAATTCGCCGGGGAGAAGTATTGGGCCTTATTGGGCCCTGCGGGAAAGAGAGAGGGGCTGCCTAGGGCAGGCCGCGCGCCCCCCATGGCCTAGTCCGAATTGGACTAGGGGGAGGGGCCGCACCCCCTCCTTCCTTCCCTTCTCTCTTCCCCTTCCTCGTCTCCTACTCCTAATACATGGAAGGACTCCTAGTTGGACTAGGAAAGGGGGAATCCTACTCCCGGTGGGAGTAAGACTCCCCTAGGGCGCGCCATAGAAGAGGGCCGGCCCTCCTGTCCTCCACTCCTTTATATACGGGGGTAGGGGGCACCCCATGGACACACAAGTTGATCTTCGTGATCGTTCCTTAGCCGTGTGCGGTGCCCCCCTCCATGATATTACACCTCGGTCATATTGTAGCTGTGCTTAGGCGAAGCCCTGCGACGGTTGAACATCAAGATCGTCACCACGCCGTCGTGCTGACGGAAATCCTCCCCGAAGCTTTGCTGGATCGGAGCCCGGGGTGCGTCATCGAGCTGTACGTGTGTCAAGAACTCGGAGGTGCCGGAGTAACGGTGCTTGGATCGGTTGGACCGGGAAGACGTACGACTACTTCCTCTACGTTGCGTCAGAGCTTCCGCTTCGGTCTATGAGGGTACGTAGACAACACTCTCCCCTCTCGTTGCTATGCATCACCATGATCTTGCGTGTGCGTAGGAATTTTTTTGAAATTACTACGTTCCCCAACAGTGGCATCCGAGCCTAGGTTTTATGCGTTGATGTTATATGCACGAGTAGAACACAAGTGAGTTGTGGGCGATACAAGTCATACTGCTTACCAGCATGTAATACTTTAGTTCAGCGGTATTGTTGGATGAAGCGGCCCGGACCGACATTACGCGTACGCTTACGCGAGACTGGTTTTACCGCCGTGCTATGCACACAGGTATGACTAGAGGGTGTCAGTTTCTCCAACTTTAGTTGAACCGAGTGTGGCTACGCCCGGTCCTTGCGAAGGTTAAAACAGCACCAACTTGACAAACTATCGTTGTGGTTCTGATGCGTAGGTAAGAACGGTTCTTGCTCAGCCCGTAGCAGCCACATAAAACTTGCAACAACAAAGTAGAGGACGTCTAACTTGTTTTTGCAGGGCATGTTGTGATGTGATATGGTCAAGACGTGATAAGATATAAGTTGTTGTATGAGATGATCATGTTTTGTTGAAGTTATCGGCAACTGGCAGAAGCCCTATGGATGTCTCTTTGTTGCATAAGATGCAAGTGCCAAATAATTGCTTTACTTTATCGCTATACGATAGCAATAGTTGCAAGAGCAATAGTTGGTGAGACAACCATGTGATGACACATTGATATAGATCAAGATGAGGATGATCATGGTGTCGTGCCGGTGACGATAGAGATCATGACAGTACTTTGGAGATCGAGATCAAAGGCGCAAGATGATCATGTCCATATCATGTCACATATTTTGATTGCATATGATGTTTATCTATTATACATCTTATTCTTGCTTTGATTGACAGTAGCTTTTTAAGATGATCTCTCACTAATTATCAAGAAGTGTTCTCCCTGAGTATGCACCGTTGCCAAAGTTCGTCGTGCCCAGACACCACGTGATGATCGGGTGTGATAAGCTCTACGTCCATCTACAACGGGTGCAAGCCAGTTTTGCACACGCGGAATACTCAGGTTAAACTTGATGAGCCTAGCATATGCAGATATGGCCTCGGAGCACGGAGACCGAAAGGTCGAGCGTGAATCATATAGTAGATATGATCAACATAGTGATGTTCACCATTGAAAACTACTCCATCTCACGTGATGATCGGTTATGGTTTAGTTGATTTGGATCACGTGGTCACTTAGATGACTAGAGAGATGTCTGTCTAAGTGGGAGTTCTTAAGTAATATGATTAATTGAACTTAAATTTATCATGAACTTAGTCCTGGTACTATTTTGCAAATTATGATGTAGATCAATAGCTCGCGTTGTTGCTTTCATATGTTTATTTTGATATGTTCCTAGAGAAAATTGTGTTGAAAAATGTTAGTAGCAATGATGCGGATTCGATCCGTGATCTGAGGTTTATCCTCATTGCTGCACAGAAGAATTATGTCCTTAATGCACCGCTAGGTGACAGACCTATTGCAGGAGCAGATGCAGACGTCATGAACGTCTGGCTAGCTCAATATGATGACTACTTGATAGTTTAGTGCACCATGCTTAACGACTTAGAATCGGGACTTCAAAGACTTTTTGAACGTCATGGACCATATGAGATGTTCCAAGAGTTGAAGTTAATATTTCCAGCAAATACCCGAGTTGCGAGATATGAAGTCTCCAACAAGTTCTATAGCTAAAAGATGGAGGAGAATCGCTCAACTAGTGAGCATGTGCTCAGATTGTCTGGGTACTTCAATCGCTTGAATCAAGTGGGAGTTAATCTTCCAGATAAGATAGTGATTGACAGAATTCTCTAGACACCATCACGAAGTTACTAGAACTTCGTGATGAACTATAGTATGCAAGGGATGACGAAAATGATTCCCGAGTTTTTTCATGATGATGAAATCGATGAAGGTAGAAATCAAGAAAGAACATCAAGTGTTGATGGTTAACAAGACCACTAGTTTCAAGAAAAGGGCAAAGGGATAGAAGGGAACTTCAAGAAGAACGGCAAGCAAGTTGCTGCTCAAGTGAAGAAGCCCAAGTCTGGACCTAAGCCTGAGACTAAGTGCTTCTACTGCAAAGGGACTGGTCGCTGGAAGCAGAACTACCCCAAGTATTTGGCGGATAAGAAGGATGGCAAAGTGAACAAAGGTATATTTGATATACATGTTATTGATGTGTACTTTACTAGTGTTTATAGCAACCCCTCGGTATTTGGTACTAGTTCAGTTGCTAAGAGTAGTAACTCGAAACGGGAGTTGCAGAATAAACAGAAACTAGTTAAGGGTGAAGTGACGATGTGTGTTGAAAGTAGTTTCAAGATTGATATGATCATCATCGCACACTCCCTATACTTTCGGGATTAGTGTTGAACCTAAATAAATGTTATTTGGTGTTTGCGTTGAGCATGAATATGATTTGATCGTGTTTATTGCAATAAGGTTATTCATTTAAGTAAGAGAATAAATTGTTGTTCTATTTACATGAATAAAACCTTATATGGTTACACATCCAATGAAAATGGTTCATTGGATCTCGATTGTAGTGATACACATATTCATAATATTGAAACCAAAAGATGCAAAGTTAATAATGATAGTGCAACTTATTTGTGGCACTGCCGTTTAGGTCATATTGGTGTAAAGCGCATGAAGAAACTCCATGCTGATGGGATTTTGGAATCACTTGATTATGAATCACTTGATGCTTGCGAACCATGCCTCATGGGAAAGATGACTAAGACTCCGTTATCCGGAACAGTGGAGCGAGCAACTGACTTATTGGAAATAATACATACTGATGTATGCGATCCGATGAGTGTTAAGGCTCGCGGCGGGTATCGTTATTTTCTGACCTTCACAGATGATTTGAGCAGATATGGGTATATCTACTTGATGGAACATAAGTCTAAAATAGTTGACAGGTTCAAAGAATTTCAGAGTGAAGTGGAAAAATCATCGTAACAAGAAAAATAAAGTTTCTACGATCTGATCGCGGAGACAAATATTTGAGTTACAAGTTTGGTCTTCAATTAAAACAATGTGGAATAGTTTCACAAATTCATGCCACCTGGAACACCACATCATAATGGTGTGTCCGAACGTCATAACCATACTTTATTGGATATAGTACAATCTATGATGTTTCTTACCGATTTACCAATATCGTTTTGGGATCATGCATTAGAGACAACTGCATTCACGTTAAATAGGGCACCATCTAAATCCGTTGAGACGACACTATATGAACTGTGGTTTAGCAAGAAACCAAAGTTGTCGTTTCTTAAAGTTTGGGGTTGCGATGCTTATGTGAAAAAGTTTCATCCTGATAAGCTCAAACCCAAATTGGAGAAGTGCGTCCTCACAGGATACCCAAAGGACACTGTTGGGTACACCTTCTATCACAGATCCGAAGACAAGACATTCGTTGCTGAGAATGGATCCTTTCCAGAGAAGGAGTTTCTCTCGAAAGAAGTGAGTGGGAGGAAAGTAGAACTTGATGAGGTAACTGTACCTGTTCCCTTATTGGAAAGTAGTTCATCACAGAAATCTGTTCTTGTGACTACTACACCAATTAGTGAGGAAGCTAATGATGATGATCATGTAACTTCAGATCAAGTTACTACCGAACCTCGTAGGTCAACTAGAGTGAGATCCGCACCAGAGTGGTACGGTAATCCCATTCTGGAGGTCATGTTACTTGACCATGACGAACCTACGAACTATGAGGAAGCGATGATGAGCTCAGATTCCGCAAAATGGTTTGAGGCCATGAAATCTGATATATGATCCATGTATGAGAACAAAGTATGGACTTTGATGGATTTGCCCGATGATCAGCAAACCATAGAAAATAAATGGATCTTCAAGAGGAAGACGGACATTGATAGTAATGTTACTATCTACAAAGCTAGACTTGTCGAAAAAGGTTTTTGACAAAGTTCAAGGTGTTGACTACGATGAAATTTTCTCACTCGTAGCGATGCTTAAGTCTATCCAAATCATGTTAACAATTGCCGCATTTTTATTAAATCTGGAAAATGGATAAACAAAACTACATTCCTTAATGGATTTAAAGAAGAGTTGTATATGATGCAACCAGAAGGTTTTGTCAATCCTAAAGGTGCTGACAAAATACACAAGCTCCAGCGATCCATCTATGGACTGGTGCAAGCATCTCGGAGTTGGAATATACGCTTTGATAAGTTGATCAAAGCATATAGTTTTATACAGACTTGCGGTGAAGCCTGTATTTACAAGAAAGTGAGTGGGAGCACTACAGCATTTCTGATAAGTATATGTGAATGACATATTGTAGATCAGAAATAATGTAGAATTATTCTGCAAAGCATAAAGGAGTGTTTGAAAGGAGTTTTTCAAAGAAAGACCTCGGTGAAGCTGCTTACATATTGAGCATCAAGATCTATAGAGATAGATCAAGACGGTTGATAAGTTTTTTCAATGAGTACATACCTTGACAAGATTTTGAAGTAGTTCAAAATGGAACAGTCAAAGAAAGAGTTCTTGCCTATGTTACAAGGTGTGAAATTGAGTAAGACTCAAAACCCGACCACGGCAGAAGATAGAAAGAGAATGAAAGTCATTCCCTATGCCTTGGCCATAGGTTCTATAAAGTATGCCATGCTGTGTACAAGATCTATTGTATACCCTACACTGAGTTTGGCAAGGGAGTACAATAGTGATCTAGGAGTAGATCACTGGACAGTGGTCAAAATTATCCTTAGTGGAATAAGGATATATTTCTCGATTATGGAAGTGACAAAAGGTTCGTCGTAAAGGGTTACGTCGATGCAAGTTTTGACACCGATCTGGATGACTCTAAGTCTCGATCTAGATACATATTGAAAGTGGGAGCAATTAGCTAGAGTAGCTCCATGCAGAGCATTGTAGACATAGAAAATTGCAAAATACATAACGGATCTGAATGTGAAAGACCCGTTGACTAAGATTCTCTCACAAGCAAAACATGATCACACCTTAGTACTCTTTGGTTGTTAATCACATAGCGATGTGAACTAGATTACTGAATCTAGTAAACCCTTCAGGTGTTGGTCGCATGGCGATGTGAACTATGGGTGTTAATCACATGATGATGTGAACTATCGATGTTAATCACATTGTGATGTGATCTAGATTATTGACTCTAGTGCAAGTGGGAGACTGAAGGAAATATGCCCTAGAGGCAATAATAAAGTTATTATTTATTTCCTTATTTCATGATAATTGTTTATTATTCATGCTAGAATTGTATTAATCGGACACATGATACATGTGTGAATACATAGACAAACAGAGTGTCACTAGTATGCCTCTACTTGACTAGCTCGTTAATCAAAGATGGTTATGTTTCCTAGCCATAGACATGAGTTGTCATTTGATTAACGGGATCACATCATTAGGAGAATGATGTGATTGACATGACCCATTCAGTTAGCTTACCACGCGATCGTTTAGTATGTTGCTATTGCTTTCTTCATGACTTATACATTTTCCTATGACTATGAGATTATGCAACTCCCATTTACCGAAGGAACACTTTGTGTGCTACCAAACGTCACAACGTAACTGGGTGATTATAAAGGTGCTCTACAGGTGTCTCTGAAGGTACTTGTTGGGTTGGCGTATTTCGAGATTAGGATTTGTCACTCCGAATGTCGGAGAGGTATCTCTGGGCCCTCTCGGTAATGCACATCACATAAGCCTTGCAAGCAATGCAACTAATAAGTTACTTGCGAGATGATGTATTACGAAACGAGTAAAGAGACTTGCCGGCAACGAGATTGAACTAGGTATTGGATACCGACGATCGAATCTCGGGCAAGTAACATACCGATGACAAAGGGAACAACGTATGTTGTTATGCGGTCTGACCGATAAAGATCTTCGTAGAATATGTAGGAACCAATATGGGCATCCAGGTCCCGCTATTGGTTATTGACCGGAGACGTGTCTCGGTCATGTCTACATTGTTCTCGAACCGTAGGGTCCGCACGCTTAAGGTTTCGATGACAGTTATATTATGAGTTTATGAGTTTTGATGTACCGAAGGAGTTCGGAGTCCCGGATGAGATCGGGGACATGACGAGGAGTCTCAAAATGGTCGAGACGTAAAGATCGATATATTGGACGACTATATTCGGAGTTCGGAAAGGTTCCGAGTGATTCGGGTATTTTTCGTAGTACCGGAGAGTTACGGGAATTCGCCGGGGAGAAGTATTGGGCCTTATTGGGCCCTGCGGGAAAGAGAGAGGGGCTGCCTAGGGCAGGCCGCGCGCCCCCCATGGCCTAGTCCGAATTGGACTAGGGGGAGGGGCCGCACCCCCTCCTTCCTTCCCTTCTCTCTTCCCCTTCCTTGTCTCCTACTCCTAATACATGGAAGGACTCCTAGTTGGACTAGGAAAGGGGGAATCCTACTCCCGGTGGGAGTAGGACTCCCCTAGGGCGCGCCATAGAAGAGGGCCGGCCCTCCCCTCCTCCACTCCTTTATATACGGGGGTAGGGGGCACCCAATGGACACACAAGTTGATCTTCGTGATCGTTCCTTAGCCGTGTGCGGTGCCCCCCTCCACGATATTACACCTCGGTCATATTGTAGTGGTGCTTAGGCGAAGCCCTGCGACGGTTGAACATCAAGATCGTCACCACGCCGTCGTGCTAACGGAACTCCTCCCCGAAGCTTTGCTGGATCGGAGCCCGGGGTGCGTCATCGAGCTGTACGTGTGTCAAGAACTCGGAGGTGCCAGAGTAACGGTGCTTGGATCGGTTGGACCGGGAAGACGTACGACTACTTCCTCTACGTTTCGTCAACGCTTCCGCTTCGGTCTACGAGGGTACGTAGACAACACTCTCCCCTCTTGTTGCTATGCATCACCATGATCTTGCGTGTGCGTAGGAATTTTTTTGAAATTACTACATTCCCCAACAAAAAGCAGGTCGGAAATATTATCAACTCCTTCCTCACTCAAACCTCGATCCATTCGGGGGCTAATGATGAAGTCATGTACCTAGGGTAGGGTCATAGACCTGTCTTAAGAACACTTCCCAAGACACCTTCAGAAGAAACTACCTTCCAGTCGACCAAGAGAGACTTCACTCCACGGACTCGAAGGACTCGACCATGAAGACTCACTCGACCACCAGGAGATCAAGAGCCACTCTGCATCCAAACTGTCTGTAATTAAGTAGTCTTTATGGCATTTAGGACACTTTATGTAAGGCGTTACCAGTAACGCCTAGCCTTAATGTACTTTAAACCCTGCATAACTGAGGGCCAGAGGGGTCTGGCAGACACTATATAAGCCACCCCCTCCTCAGTGTAAGGGGTTCGCACCCTTGTAATCCATACACACATAATCCAGTCGACCGCCTCCGGGCTCCGAGACGTAGGGCTGTTACTTCCTCCGAGAAGGGCCTGAACTCGTACATCCCTTGTCCTTACAACTGCTCCATAGCTAGGATCTTGCCTCTCCATACCTACCCCCCATTCTACTGTCAGACTTAGAACCACGACAGGTATTCCATGGTTCCAAAAGACATATCTACATGATGGTCTTAAGTGTGTGCTTTATTCACATGAAACCATTGGCTCATTATCCTGACATCAATTTCAAGCAAATCGAATGGATAACATTGCAGAATTCTCCTTGAGTGCCTTCTTTATGGCTTTTGGATTGAAGTTTAGCAATTCATCCTAATGTCTAGACTCAAAATGGTTTGGTAGAATCCTTTATCCAAAGAGTTAAGCTCATTGCATTATCTTTACTTTGGAATTGCAACTTACCAACTTTACGTTGGAGTCATGCAGTTTTACACGCTCATGACCAAACTGCATACTATTATTCCCCTCTATCTTTGATACGTAGAAATCTACCAAGTATTTCCCATCTGCGGTAATTTGGTTGCATACCGATATCACCACCTAGCGTACACTACTAGGGAAAAGCCTATACACAGAATCTTACTAGTAGCGAGGGTTAAAAACCCTCGCTACTGCTACTTAGTAGTAGCGCAGGTTTTTAAACCTCGCTACTACTAAGTTGATAGCAGTAGCGCGGGTTTTAACCCTCGCTACTACTAAGCGGTCTCCACCGTGCCCCGCGGGACATGCCATAGTAGTAGTGCGTGTTTTTAAAACCTCGCTACTACTAAGTTTGATAGCAGTAGCGTTGGTTTTTAGCCCTCGCTACTACTAAGTGGTGCCATAGTAGTAGCGAGGGGGTAAAAAACCGCGCTACTACTAAAGGTCCCATTTTCAAACTCTACCCCCCCCCCCGGTGGATCGCCTTTTCAGCTTTTAAAAAAATAATAGAAAATGATGAAAATGTCAAAAAAAATAAAAGAAAATAAGTTTCCCATGTGATATGTGGTCTAGTTGTTGGGAAAATCTGCAAATATGAATTTTGACTTTGTTTGCAAAATCTCCCGAGAATTTGTAAAAATGGGCATAACTTTTGCATACTAACTCGGATGAAAAACCTAATTTAACAGGGGGAACCCCGTTAAACATTTTCAAAATCCTCAAAAACCTAACAGAAAAAAAGTTACGGGGCTTCTAAGATCTCGAGAATCATCTACTCGAAAAGTTACATCCGAATTTAACAGGGGGAACCATGTTAAACATTTTCAAAATCCTCAAAAACCTAACAGAAAAAAAGTTACGGGGCTTTTAAGATCTGGAGGCAAAAAAATTCAAAAAAAATTCAGTTTTTATTAATTTTTGTTAAATCTGGTCAAACTATGGTCAAACTAATTATTCAAGAATATTAGTGTTACTAAATAATTATTTTAGTTTTTTTGAATTTTGGTCAAATCTGGTCAAACTATGGTCAAACTGTGGTCAAATCTAGTCAAATTATGGTCAAACTGTGGTCAAACTAATTATTCAAGAAATATTAGTGTTACTAAATTTTTACAAAAATAGTTTCAAACTCAAACAGTGAAATGTGTGACTTCATGCTCAAGCTAAATTCCTGAGGTTAATAGGATTGACATCTTACTATTGTTATGAAAACAACAAGTGCAGACTTGGAAACGAGGGAGAATAGAACCCGGAAGTTAAGCGTGCTTAGGCTGGAGTAGGGAGGGGATGGGTGACCGTCCGGGAAGTTAGATGATTTGGAATGATGAGGGGTGATTAGATATTAAATTGAGCAACAATGAGGGGTGATTAGAGATTAAATTAAGCAGCGATGAGGGGTGATTAGAGATTAAATTGAGCAGCGATGAGGGGTGATTAGAGATTTGAGGTTAAAATAATTCAGAAATTTGAAAATTAGTGAAAAAAATCGAAAAAAAATTTCGAAAAAATTCAAAAAAAATAGAGATTAGAGATTAGTAGTAGCGCGGGTTGGCACCCGCGCTACTGTTAAAGGACGTAGTAGTAGCGCGGGTCGCACCCGCGCTACTGCTATACATTAGCTGTAGCGCCTTATTAGTAGCGCCGGTCCCCGCGCTACTAATAGGCCCAAAACCCGCGCTGCTGCTAGCCTTTTCCTTAGTAGTGATACATCATTGGCCCCTCAACATATAGTTGGGATCTATGTGAGGAATAACTGTATTACCGTCAATACCTCAAGCCCCTCACATGGGGAGTTATTCAAGGCCAGTATGCTCATTCAATGAGGAACATTTCTAGGCATTAGGGGGAGAATTCAAGTACCATAAAGAATGCAAGGAAATTAGTGGAATGTTCAACACATTTCTGCCTTAGATCCACATATTCAAAGATCTGAACCATGCGTTCAGAAAATTTGCAATACATTGCAAAGAACCTGCCAGATTCATTTACTGACTATAAATGTGGCCCACAATCCTACAATCCTGCAAAAGTACGCCTAAAAGAGTGGAGGCACCAACAAAATCCACTCCACTCCCCGTTCAAAGCAACAGGGGGAGATGTATGGCAGAAGTACATCAGGATTCAGCTTCTCGCAAGTAAGGATACCAAGGCCTATGAATCAGTAAATGCAAGTCAACTTCACGTTGACAGACACCTAATAAGTAGTATACACCCAGTGGACGGGAAACCTCCACCAACCCAGGTCATAGTGCACACAATGACCAGGACATCGGAATACCAGACTTAATCGCATTGGGAAATCGCGAGCAGTCACCATGGGTAACGATATTTTTTCATCAACTATATATTGATATATAGACTCTGGAGAATCATATAACTGGAAGTCTATAATTGTCGACATACATTTCTCAACTAGATTGCCAAAACCTTTCAAATGATTCAGATCCAAAGACCATGGCCATGGCAAAGTATGAACAACACTCGGACTGAACTCAAGCAAATGGTATAATCTGGGTAGATATGATCTTGCTCAATAATGGGAAGGTATTCATAAGCAATACCCACACTAGTTTTCTTCTGGAAACGGAATTGAGAACAACGGGGTGGTGAAACAAAGAGCAAGTATTGTAGCACAAGGGTTCATGCAGATACCCAACTATTCCCTAGAGGTGGAATCTCTTTTCGATAACTTATATCATTGGCAGTACAAAATCATCTATATTTGCAGTTGATAGATGTAGTGATTACATATCCATGTGGGTCACTAGATTCAGACATATATGGTTGATTCCTCATGGAATCTCAATCTGAATCGAAGTACAAAATGCAACATACATCGTGTAAAATCAATAAGTCACCATATGACTTATTATTATCGTCGGTACATTTGGTACAACCGACGTAGTGAGTTCCTTATTCACAAGGATTACTCCTACAATGATGATTATCCATGTTTGTGTGTCTGCAATGACGATGTCAGGACCGGATTTTCGGGATATTAATTTCCCAGAAAATGGCCCTTGTGTTCACCAGCCCTAGGATTACTATTAGCTGATGAGGCACAAACTTAATACAGAAATTCCAAGCAAATTACAGAATATGTAGTACAAGACCATTCTGGCCTATGAGTACAACACAAGGTTTCTAGTGGTTGATGGCGGAAGCGGTTTGTGGTCTTTCAGCGTCTATGGGACTCCAATTCCCACAGGAACAGCTGACCTGGATAACTCCTATCTTCGCGAGGCTGCTATCACCATTGATTGGGTTCCGGGGCTGTCATCACAACGCTCCTCTCCAAGCAAGAAATCTGGCCAAGACAATAGCCAGGGACAAGCCAGTGAGTACTTTGAATGTACTCGCAAACATTATGAACACGGGTATAATATAACAAACGATAATCATGCTCTGAAACATTCTATGCTCGCAACGCTAGTCATAAAAATGAAATCCATGAGGCACATAAGCAAGTTATTCACATAACACACAAATAATGGAATTAAAGAGTATAGATAGAATGCCTCAGTCGAGCGTCTGAGCGACACCACATAAAAGGCTCATAAGTGAAATAAGTAACAAACATGCCGCAGTCGGGCATCTGAGGCGACGCCACGTAAAGGGCTTATAAAGTAGATACATAACGAGCATGCCACAGCCGGGCATCTCAGCGACACCACATAAAGGGCTTATATAGTAAATTAATAACAAACATGCACTAGTAGGGAAAACCTTATACACAGAACTTTAGCAGTAGCGTGGGTCAAAGAAGCACGCTGGTGCTAAGTAGCACCAGCGCGCTTGCGGAAACCGCGCTGCAGATAACGTCGTAGCAGTAGCGCGTCTCGCTGCATACACGTTACTACTAAAATTCTCACGGCTTAGCCGAAATGGTACACATAGTAGTAGCGATCTATATGGAACCGCGCTACTGCAACTTTCTTTGTAGCAGCGCGTTTTGCTCTAAACTCGCTACTACTAAAGGATATAAAATTAAATGAAAAGCAAATAGAAAGGTAATTGAAAATGAAAGAAATAGAAGAAGGTGAAAGGAAAAAATAAAATGTGAAGAAAAATAAATGAAAAAGGGAAAAAGGAGAAAGTAGTAGCAGTAGCGCGTATCCTGGAATGCGCTGTAGCTAATGTAGCAGTAGCGCGCTTTCCGGAACGCGCTACTGCTACTTCTCACTTAACCACCGCGTTCGTCCTTCCCCACGGCCACTTCCCCCCAAATCGAACTCCTCCGCTCTCGCCGCCGCCGTCGCCCGTTGGTCGCCGCGCGCTCTCCGCACACCCTCTACGCCGCCCCCGACTCCGGATTCAACGCCGCCCCCGCCCCCGACCTCAACGCCGCCCTGGACGCCGCCCCCGGCCCCGACCTCGACGCCGCCCTCCGTCGTGCGCCCGAGCCCCAAGCCCGACCTCGATGCTGCCTGCCCCTCTCTCGTCCCAGGCACCCAATCGAGGTGAGCACGCCTGCTCCTCGCCTCCCTACCTCTGCCTAGATAGGGTTCTTCAAATTTTAGTTGCATCAAATTAGTTAGGGTTCATCTATGGGTGGAAATGAATTGGATACAGATGCGGCTGGGATTTTTTCTTAGGTGATGTTTTCTTAGATGATGAATAAACACTAGTGTAATGCATAATAAAACGAGTAAAATTTGACCTTCTTCTATTTAGTTAGTAAGAACTAGTTAGTAAGAACTAGGTATTAATTAGGTGATTTTTTAGTTAAAGCAATTTTTCCCGCCTCAACGTGGACGATGCCTATCCCGCATCCTCGTCGTCGAGTCGGCAGAGGACGACACCTGCTTGACCAGATCGGCCATGTCCGGGACTGGGCTCCGCCGGGGTGGTACTGGGAGGCGCTACCTACCGGGGGGGCGCAGGTTGGTGAGGAGCCAGCCTGTTGTTGACCCAACCTTCTTTGGTGGCGGTCGCGTGGGCCAGTGACGATCCAGAGGCTCGAGGACTCCGCGGAGGTGGTGCGTCACCGTGTCAGTGAGGAGGACGCGCACGTCCATCGCTACTTGTTTGTGTTGGAGCACAGGCCGTTCTCCAATACCTGGCAGGTTCTCCGGGGATCTCACTGGAGCTATGATCCCGTGATGGTGCCTTCTCTGTGGGTGTCCACCGCCCGCGCCGATACCCGTCGTGTGCTAGAGTTTTAGTTGTATTAGTGATGTTATATGTATGACACTATTCGTGATGTATTAGTGATAATATTCGACGATGTACTGACGCATGAGATGGTTTACATTTGCTTATTGAATGCATGCTAATTTGAGTCCTATAAGATATTTTGAAATGTATATCTTGTGTTGCTCAATATCCAAGTGGCCGGTCATGTTTGCGGGTTACACCTTTGAGTGGCCTATGTTTTGCCGGAGTGTTGATTCATTTCCGTTCTGGCAAATTTCAGGCACTCGATATGTCCTATTTTAGCAAAGGTCATGCCGGATTTTTCCGCGAATTTTGGCATGACTTGTGCCAGAATATGTAGGAAATATCGAGTGCCCCGAATTTGTGTGTTGAGTATCTTGGTAGTTCTCTTCGATCGATTTTCAATTAATGTTTTAACTATGAACATAGGAAATGTATGACGACAAAAAGGATTTCGGTATTTGCAAATACTGCGAAGACGAGCGCGGCCTGTGTGACGGAATTTTCCAAGATGATGATAGGCGCTTCAGCATCAAGCTGGACGAGAACTTCGAAGTGGATACAGTAAGTCACAACGACAAGTCTTTTTTCGTAATTAAGCATGACATCTGCTTCATTTGCTTCAACTTATATTTTTTACTATTCTACTAGCGTATCCCCTGCCATGCAAGAGTTTTTGTATTGGATAAGATAGGTTTCAGTCATAGTATGGAGGAAAAGAAATTTTACTTGAAGACCGAGCATGGTTATATTTTCCATGCAAAGTTATACAATTCAGACGACTACACCTATTTTGGATGCAAAACATGGCGAGCACTATGCAAGACTTATGCATTTGAGCCTGATATGGTTATCACCTTTGATATTCGTCCGGAAGATGATATTGAAGGTAATACCGACATCTGGGTCGATCTGCAAATGCCTCCAGTTATACCATTATGTAAGTTTCTCAACCATATTTATGTCTTTGATATTGTTTATTCAAAAATAGTTGACAACTAATTTGTATTGTCAGCTTATTTCGGTGCAAGCAAACATGTCCAGCGCTTGGTAGACAGGACCGTATACTGTCCTGGGGCTGAACTCAACTGCGAGGAGCTCAGTCATTATGTTTCATAGCTTGAGGATCTTGATACTGTCAAGACAAATTTTCTTCCTGCATTTAGAAATGTTAGTACTGAAAATGTGCGACCAATAGTGTTCGTAATGAACTACGGTCACATCTATTTAGGAAGGATGGTAAAAATTTTACTATTTGTCATCGGTGCATCTTTTCCATGCATTATTTTTGAAGCTAAACTTCATTGCTAAGTATGTTACCGTACGATGTTCTTCAACAGGGACTCCCGATGAATGTTGTGCCTTATGGGATCGAGACTAAAGGTACCATGAGTATTATCAGCTTACAGCCAAGATATCCTACAGATTACTTTAGTGCATTCAAGATTAGTGAAGGATGCTTAATAGTGCAAGACTGGACCAAATATGTGATGGGGGAGCGCAGAGAAGTACTAGGGGGCAGCAAACAGATGCGCTACCCACGATTAGGAGACAGGTTCATCTGCATGCTCCAGTTTGATCGAGGAGGAGAGCTATACATGTTTTATGTTATTTTACCTAAGAGAGAGCAGCAGGAGTGATTAGCTAGCTAGAAATGAGTTTGAGGATGATGATGTGCTACACTATTACTATGATGATAAAATAGCTAGTGTTGGTTGTAATGACTATGATGATTATTATTAGCTAGTGTTAGTGCTGATTAAATAAATACTGTTGGTGGTAATGACTACGATGATGATTAAATAGCTTGTGCTGGCGGATTAGATTCAAGTGGAGGCAACATGTGGTGCACATCGAAAGTACTACTAGTCCAAACTAGATCAAGTTTGGATTAGTAGTATACTTTTGACATGCACCACATATTGCCTCCACTTGAACCTAATCCACCTTCATTTGACACACTGTTATGGACATAATGATGTAAACCTCACAACAGATGGTATTGTACCAATATTTGTATGATGGCGCATAAATACACTAAAAATATAAAAATAAAAAAATACTAGTAGCGATGGAAATAAAACACGCTGCAAGTAGTTACCTTAGCAGTAGCGTGGTATTGAACAAATGCTGCAGCTATTTCTCCTAGCAGTAGCGCGTGCTGGCACGCGTTACTGCTAAGCAATAGCTGTGGCGCCTTATTAGTAGCGCGGCCCCCCGCGCTACTAGTGGGCACAAAACACGCGCTACTGCTGGGGTTTTCCCTAGTAGTGATGCCACAGTCGGGCGTCTGTGCGACACCACATAAAGGGCTTATAACAGAATAATCACAGCGAATATCCAGGAGGTAGAACTGTCCCAGGGATACTCATTAAATCAAATAATGAAAATAGTTAGTCCACAATAATAATAATCATAATCATCATATGTCACCGGTCATAATCAATGTTCTGACTTAGTAGTTTTTCCTTCGAAGACCGACACTAAGACCAACACTTGACCCAACCCAGAATGTAGTCCTTAACCATGGACACGGCTATTCGAATAGATATAATCTTTGCAGAGGGTGTACTCTTTACCCACGAGTAACGGATTCCGTTAGCCCATCCGGACTAATTCCGCCTACGGTCTTTTACTTGAAAACACACCTAACCGCACTCACCAGCCTGACTTATCGGTGTCTGGAATCACCCACGACACTCGTTAAGCAAAACTCTAAGTGGGGAGGCTACAACCTCGATTAGCATGGGATCACAAATTTATAACGCACGCAAACTAGGGGAGCTACCCCCTCGGCTACAACCAAAAACATCCATGCCCCCGGACCAGGTGGCATGCCTACCAGAAGCAGCCGGTATCTTCCACCATGGCCTCCCTGTACGGTGTGTGCTAGAAAGGGGTTGACAACTTACTGAACCGTACCCTACCTACGGCAGGGACAAGTGGTAGTACGAAACAAGTATGGGGGTTACTATAACAAGACTCGATCTAGGGTCGCCTCAGGAGGTTTAGGTGTTTCCTTCATGATTAGCATAACAAATATGTTTCCAACCAACAGACAGAGTCACATCTCATCATACCTTACTATGCCATACCGGACACGACCGTCTTGACGAAGACCGGAGACAAGCTCGTGTCTACCCAAGACAGAGGCTTTCCCGGCTTCCTTCCGATAGGCATGATAGGCATACGAGGGTGAGTACTATCACAACGTATCAGATTCCAATAGCACGAAATCATCAATATGCACTGATGAGTAGGTTCATACCATCACAAAAAAAATAACAAAAACTCTGAGACGACAGGTGTTGTAACCGTATTAAACAACACACGACAAGATTATGCTAGGGTTCAGAATGCTTGCCTTCAAGTTGTGTAGAGGCAGGTGCATCCTAAAACTTTTGAAGTTTTCTTCCTCTCCAAAAATCCTATTTTCGAAAATAATGAATTAAAACATAGTTTTAAAACAGTATGAAAAAGTTGTCTGAATTTTTTTTAAATAAATCTTAAAATAAACTAGACAATATTGAGAGAGGTAGGAAAAAGAATCAACTCATTTGGAGTTATATTTAAAAAGTTATAGCCAGTCAAATTTCTGTTTTTAAAATAAAACGGAAAAAAGGAAAAAGGTTTCGAAACTAACCACGTCGAAGGCGTACTCTCGGTTTACGTCTTCACTTATTCCAGCAGGGACGGCGCGTGGGTCACAGACAGTGGGTCCATGGGGCCCACTGGTCAAGTTTGACCAATCGCCCGCGCCTCCCTCCTCCTCTGTCCGAGCGGGGCGGGGCTCCGGCGATCGCCGTCGACGAACGATGCTTCCCCGCGGGGTTCTAAGGGCGGGGATGGATCCGCCAGTCCAGGGCGGTCCTCCCGGTGGTTGAACGGCTGGCGGGGGTGAAGGGAGTCGCCGGCGGCGAGCTTCGCGGAGGAGATGGCTTCGGGCCGATTTGGGGGTTCGGGCTATGGTGGCTCTCCGTCGCAGCTGGGGGTTTGGGCAGCTCCGCAAGACGAAGAGCAGTCGGGTGGTGGTGCTGGAAGGGTGGGGGAGGCTCTATTTGTGACGGATGGGACCAGAGGGCGGCAGCGGCCGAATCGGCCGGAGGCGAGGAAGAAGGCCTCCCGCCATCGCTTGCTGGCCGTGGGGCGTGCTAGAGGGGTGGTACGAGGCTGCCTAAGGGTGCTCGAGTGAGTTCTGGGGCTAGTTATAGCCGGGGAAGGTCGGTTCCGCCGCTGCTGGGGATAAGATCGTCGGCCGACCACTTCTGTTGCGGCAGGGCGACGTGGCGATGGCCGGAGCAGGGTCGGTGCTAGCGGATGGGCTTGGAGATAAGGATGGCCTCACGAGGGCAGCTGGCGAGAAGTTGTGGCTCGGGCGGCGCCGTCCATGGCAGAGGCGTACTGTGGACGCCGGCGTGCCGCCAAGAGGGCCCTGACGGCGGCGTTGTAGGGCGCCAGGGTAGCTTGGAGTGTTCTAGCGAGTGGCCGAGGGCGGGGCATGGCTCTGCAGGCGAGAAAGGTCCAGGTCGCGGGGTAGCGAACGCGGCGGCTCGATTGCGCGCGCGCGTGCAAAACATGCGCTCTGCGCGCTCGGAGCACGCACGCGACATGATCGATAGAATGCCAGTGTGGGCTAGAGTGCTTGATCGAGGCTGGCAATTAACAGGACTAGGTTAGAGTTTGCAAGGAGGTTAATGGATATGAGGATTAGGCCAGGGGACCAAGTTTACAATGCTAACTAAAAACCATGCCAAAGCTGGCCATGCACACAAGGTGTTTGACAAAATGCTAGAGGCATCTAGTGTTGGGGAACGTAGCATAAATTCAAAATTTTCCTACGTGTCACCAAGATCTATCTATGGAGAAACTAGCAACGAGGGGAAGGAGAGTGCATCTACATACCCTTGTAGATCGCTAAGCGGAAGCGTTCAAGAGAACGGGGTTGAAGGAGTCGTACTCGTCGTGATCCAAATCACCGGAGATCCTAGTGCCGAACAAACGGCACCTCCGCGTTCAACACACGTACAGCCCGGTGACGTCTCCCACGCCTTGATCCAGCAAGGAGAGAGGGAGAGGTTGAGGAAGACTCCATCCAGCAGCAGCACAACGGCGTGGTGGTGATGGAAGAGCGTGGTAGTCCAGCAGGGCTTCGCCAAGCACCGCGAGATATGAGGAGAAGGGAGAGAGGTAGGACTGCGCCAAGAGGAGAAGTTCTCGTGTGTTGGGCAGCCCCCAGACCTCAAGTATTTATAGGGGGAGGGGAGGGGGCTGCGCCCCCTCTAGGGTTCCCTCCCCAGGGGTGGCGGCAGCCCCCAGATCCCATCTGGGTGGCGGCCAGAAGGGGAGAGGGGGGGAGGCGCACCTAGGGTGGGCCTTAGGGCCCATCTGCTCTAGGGTTTGCCCCCCTTCCCCACTTCCCTGCGCCTTGGGCCCTGTGGGGGGGCGCACCAGCCCACCTAGGGCTGGTCCCCTCCCACACTTGGCCCATGCAGCCCTCCAGGGTTGGTGGCCCCACTTGGTGGACCCCCGGGACCCTCCCGGTGGTCCCGGTACGTTACCGGAAAAACCCAAAACTTTTCTGGTGACCAAAACAGGACTTCCCATATATAAATCTTTACCTCCGGACCATTCCGGAACTCCTCGCGATGTCTAGGATCTCATCCGGGACTCCGAACAACATTCGGTAACCACATACAAACTTCCTTTATAACCCTAGCATCATCGAACCTTAAGTGTGTAGACCCTACGGGTTCGGGAGACATGTAGACATGACCGAGACGTTCTCCAGTCAATAACCAACAGCGGGATCTGGATACCCATGTTGGCTCCCACATGTTCCACGATGATCTCATCGGATGAACCACGATGTCAAGGACTCGATCGATCCCGTATACAATTCCCTTTGTCTAGCGGTATTATACTTGCCCGAGATTCGATCGTCGGTATGCCGATACCTTGTTCAATCTCGTTACCGGCAAGTCTCTTTACTCGTTCCGTAACACATCATCCCGTGATCAACCCCTTGGTCACATTGTGCACATTATGATGATGTTCTACCGAGTGGGCCCAGAGATACCTCTCCGTTTACACGGAGTGACAAATCCCAGTCTCGATCCGTGTCAACCCAACAGACACTTTCGGATATACCTGTAGTGCACCTTTATAGTCACCCAGTTACATTGTGACGTTTGATACACCCAAAGCACTCCTACGGTATCCGAGAGTTACACGATCTCATGGTCTAAGGAAGAGATACTTGACATTGGAAAAGCTCTAGCAAACGAACTACACGATCTTTGTGCTATGCTTAGGATTGGGTCTTGTCCATCACATCATTCTCCTAATGATGTGATCCCGTTATCAACGACATCCAATGTCCATAGCCAGGAAACCATGACTATCTGTTGATCACAACGAGCTAGTCAACTAGAGGCTCACTAGGGACATATTGTGGTCTATGTATTCACAGGTGTATTACGATTTCCGGATAATACAGTTATAGCATGAATAAAAGACAATTATCATGAACAAGGAAATATAATAATACTTTTATTATTGCCTCTAGGGCATATTTCCAACAGTCTCCCACTTGCACTAGAGTCAATAATCTAGTTCACATCGCCATGTGATTAACACTCATAGGTCACATCACCATGTGACCAACATCCAAAGAGTTTACTAGTGTCATTAAACTAGTTCACATCATCATCTGATTAAGACTCAATGAGTTCTGGGGTTTGATCATGTTTTGCTTGTGAGAGAGGTTTTAGTCAACGGGTCTGCAACTTTCAGATCCGTATGTACTTCGCAAATCTCTAGGTCATTCTGTAAATGCTGCTTCCACGCTCCACTTGGAGCTATTCCAAATGGTTGCTCCACTATACGTATCCGGTTTGCTACTCAGAGTCACTCAGATAGGTGTTAAATCTTGCATCGACGTAACCCTTTACGCCGAACTCTTTATCACCTCCATAATCGAGAAATATGTCCTTATTTACTCCAAGGACAATTTTTGACCGCTGTCAAATGATCCATTCCTGGATCATTCTTGTACCCCTTGACTGACTCATGGCAAGGCACACTTCCGGTGCGGTACACAGCATAGCATACTGTAGAGCCTACGTCTAAAGCATAGGGGACGACCTTCGTCCTTTCTCTCTATTCTGCCGTGGTCGAGCTTTTAAGTCTTAACTTCATACCTTACATCTCAGGCAAGAACTCCTTCTTTGACTGATCCATCTTGAACACCTTCAAGATCATGTCAAGGTACGTGCTCATTTGAAAGTACTATTAAGCATTTTGATCTATCTTATATGTAACGCCCCAGATTCGATGCGCCAGGTGTCTTCCAGTTATTCGTCGTTGTTGCCATGTCATTTGCTTGCGTGTTGCATTTATCATGTCATCATGTGCATCTCATTTTGCATACGTGTTCGTCTCATGCATCCGAGCATTTTCCCCGTTGTCCGTTTTGCAATCCGGCACTCCTATGCCCTCCAGCGTCTCCCTTTTTGTCTCTCGTTGTGAGTGGGTGTTAAACTTTCTCGGAATGGCCCGAGGTTTGCCAAGCGGCTTTGGTATACCACCGGTAGACTGCCTGTCAAGTTTCGTGCCATTTGGAGGTCGTTTGGTACTCCAACGGTTAACCGGGTAACCGTAAAAGCCCTCTTTTGTTGCAGCCCAACACCCCTTCCAAAGTGGCCCAAAACCCAGCAAACTCCCCTCCATGCTCTCGGTCGTTCGATCACGATCGCGTGGCCGAAAACCGCTCCTCATTTGGACTCTCCTAGCTCCCTCTACCTATATAAACACCCTCTCCCCCAAAATTCGCGGATGAATCCCCCCTAACCCTAGCTTCTTCCTCCTCCCACAGCTGGACGCGTCCGCCCCCGCCGGACATGTCCGCCGGCCACGTCGCTGCAGCCAATCAGGCGTCGCCACGTCACCCGCCGCCGCCCCCGCAGCCACTGGCGTCGCGCCACGTGGTGCCCCCGCGCCCACATCGCCGTCGGCCTGCCCAGGCCTGAGCGGGGACCGCCCGAGCCCATCGGGGCCCGAGCGCGCGCCGCCGCCCGCGCCCGCCTCCCGTGTGCGCGCCGCCGCCCGACGGGAGCGCCGTCGCCGCCTCGCCCTCGCTGCCGACTGCCTCGCCGTCCCTCCCGCGCCGCTGGGCTTCCTCCGCCGCGCCCGAGGCTCCCTCGCCGCTGTCGCCTCGTACCCCGGCTGCCTCTGGCCGACGTGCCCCGCCTTGACCCCGCGCCTGGCCTTCGCCAGCCCCGCCGCCGGCTCCCGCGGGCGCCGTCCCCGCGCCCTACGCTGGCATCCCTCCTCCGCGCCGCCCCCGCGTCGGAGCTCCCCGCCGCCTTCGCCGGCCGGCCGGATCAGGCCGTCGCCGCCGCCGCCTGACGGGATCGGGGAGGAGCCCCGATCCGCCCTGCCCCGTTGACCGCATGGGCCTCGGCCTCCCTAGGCCCATCTCCCTCGGCCCGCCTGGCCTCCCCTGCGTTTTGGGCCGAAGCCCAGGTTCCCGTTTCGTTGCGATCATGAGGATCCGTTCGTCTCCGCTTGGTTCGTCTTCGTGGCTTCATCTTCTTCATGGACTCGTTCTTCTTCCTAGCGGGATTTCAGGCAAGATGACCGCTACCCTGGATCTCACTACTATCATTGCTATGCTAGTTGCTTCGTTCTATCGCTATGCTGCGTTACCTATCTTTTGCTCTTCAAGCCTCCCAAATTGCCATGAACTTCTAACCTTTGACACCATTCCTAGCAAACCGTTGCTTGGCTATGTTACCGCTTTGCTCAGCCCCTCTTATAGCATTGCTAGCTGCAGGTGAAGATGAAGATTGCTCCATGGCGGACAGGGTTATGTTGGGATATCACAATATCTCTTATTTAATTAATGCATCTATATATTTGGTAAAGGGTGGAAGGCTCGGCCTTATGCCTGGTGTTTTGTTCCACTCTTGCCGCCCTAGTTTCCGTCATACCGGTATTATGTTCCCGGATTTTGCGTTCCTTACGCGGTCGGGTGATTTATGGGACCCCCCTGACAGTTTGCTTTGAATAAAACTCCTCCAGCAAGGCCCAACCTTGGTTTTACCATTTGCCTCACCACCACCTACTTTTCCCTTGGGAGTAATTAACCCAAGGGTCATCTTTATTATAGCCCCCCCGGGCCAATGCTTGTCTAAGTGTTGGTCCAAACTAGAGCACCGTGCGGGACCATTCCTTGGCAACTTGGATTCATCGGTACCTGTACGCTTCGCTTATCCGGTGTTGCCCTGAGAACGAGATATGTGCAGCTCCTATCGGGATGTCGGTGCATCGGGCGGTCTTGCTGGTCTTGTTTTACCATTGCTGAAATGTCTTGTAAACCGGGATTCCGAGACTGATCGGGTCTTCCTGGGAGAAGGAATGTCCTTCGTTCATTGCGAGAGCTTATCATGTGCTAAGTTTGGACACCCCTGGAGGGTATAAACTTTCGAGAGTCGTGCCCGCGGTTATGTGGCAGATGGGAATTTGTTAATGTCCGGTTGTAGATAACTTGACACCAGATCCGAACTAAAACGCATCAACCGAGTGTGTAGCCGTGATGGTCTCTTCTCGGCGGAGTCCGGGAAGTGAACACGGTTTCTGTGTTATGTTTGACGTAAGTAGGTGCTCAGGATCACCTCTTGATCATTGATAGCTTCACAATCGTTCCTTTTCTTCTCTTCTCGCTCTCATTTCCGTATGTTAGCCACCATATATGCTTAGTCGCTGCTGTAACCTCACCACTTTACCCCTTCCTTTCCCATTAAGCTTTGCTAGTCTTGATACCCATGGTATTGGGATTGCTGAGTCCTCGTGGCTCATAGATTACTACAACAACAGTTGCAGGTACAGGTTTTGCGATGATCTTGACGCGAGAGCGATGCTTGCTTGTTTTGGAGTTCTTCTTCTGCTTCTTCTTCGATCAGGGGATAGGTTCCAGGTCGGCAGCCTGGGCTAGCAGGGTGGATGTCGTTTGAGCTTCTGTTTGTGTTTCATCCGTAGTCGGAAGTTGTTCTTGTATGATGTGATGTTGTATTCATGTGGCATTGTATGCCTTATGTATGTATCCCCATCTATTATGTAATGTTGATGTAGTGATATCCACCTTGCAAAAGCGTTTCAATATGCGGGTCTATCCTTGGTGGGACCTTCGAGTTCCTTTTGGATAGGGTCGCATATTGGGCGTGACAAGTTGGTATCAGAGCCTCGACCGACCCTAGGAGCCCCCTTGTTTGATCGTGTAGTTTGGCCGTTGTTGAGTCTAGAAGAAAACTATTTTTGGAGTCTAGTTATATCGAGAGTAGGAATTCTTTTTACTCCTCTGCCTCTTCGTCGCTCTGGCAAGGAATCTTGACGTAGGTGTTTTGAACTACTCCTCTTCCCGTTCAAATTTTTCTTTAGGATCACGCGGTTAGTTTTCGTTCGTTGTCCATCCTCTTTTGTCCGGCGCAATCCTCGTCAAGCTGATTCAAACCTCTCTCTCTTTGGGAGATCAATCCTCAGCTCTTTTCGACATCGTTGTTTTTCCCTGTCCGAAGTTGTCTTTGTTTTTCCCACCCGCCCTCCCTTCTTCTTCTCGAATCCGGAGTCCGTAATCGAGTATCCATCCTACTCGTGCGAAGTCTTTGCTTTCTTTCCTCAATGATTTCAAACGGTGTTTTCTCTTCAAGATATTCGTCGGTTTCCCCTTCCAAGTTGTCTTTGTTTTTCCCACCCTCCCACCCTCTTCTTCCCGGAGCTTGAATCTCTTTTGACCATCAATTTCATTCGTGTGGAGCCTCTTCAGTCTTCACTCAATCATTTCAACCGGTGAATTCTCGTCTTGTTCGTCATTCTTCATCCCTTTCTTTTTCCGGTGCACTCAATTCAAGTTTTTCGGGTTGATCATATTCTTTTCCTTGGATCAAGTGTTTTCCCTGCTCGTTCGCCTCTCGCCATTCAATCCTTCCGGAGTTCAAGACATCTCAGGAGATTCGTCTGCGTTCGAATTAATTCGAGGTTGCCACCTCATTCAAATATTTCAATTGTTCCGGTGCATCATCTATCGGTTCAACAATCTTTTCCAACGGTGTTTTCTCTTTAGTGGGCCCTAACCCACAGGTCTTTTCCCAGGATCTTACCTGACTCTTCTATGTCCCCCAGAGTTATTCTCAATTCTTTTCAAGTGTGACGTAAGAATGAATTTCATCAGTCAGATACCTTCTCCAAGATCTCGTTCAAACTCTTTTCATTGTTGGCTCAACCCCTTCGCTTTTCATTCTACCGTAGTACCTCAGTAATTTTGGTGGTGTTTCTCGTCGTCTTTTGAAGACCGAAGAAGAGTTTTTCCTCTAAATCTTGTCCGTTCTCCCAGAGATTTGCGGTGCTAGCTCGATGTTACCCTATCAAATTGTTTCAAGTCATGCAAATTCTTTTCATCCATCCGGAGCATTTCAGGAGTTGCTTTCTCTCTCGATCATCCGTAGGCCATCCTTTCGGAAGATTTCTTCGTTCTAAGTTTTATTTTTCATATTCGTTCTCCAATTATTCTATATCCATGCCCCTTCGTTCATCTCAGTATTCTTCCCGGTGATTCATTCTCTTTTCAGCATTCAATTTTCGAATTCTTACGGTGGTTCGTTCAAGATTCTTTTCCTTGTTTATCATATTAATCCATACGTTCGTTTTAATCCTACCGGTGGTTCATGAAGACCTTCTCAAGTTTGCGATATGTCACTTCTCAATCCTTTTCAAGAAGAATAAGTAGTGTGCAAAAATCCTTTGCTTGTCATCAATTTAATTTGATGAAGGATAAGCAAATAATAAATCTTATTCTTATTTCATTCAAGTGATTATCCCTTCCTTTGGAGTTTGTTCTTGGTGAATAAATTCTAGTTCCAAGTGTTTTCATCTTTTCTTTTTCCGGAGTTCAATGTTCCTCGGTCATTTCGTCGGAACCTCCATCTAATTCATTGTAAGATTTTATCTTATTTCTTTTTCATCCTTCATTCTATCTCTTCATCCTTTAGTCACCGGAGTTTTTCATGGTGGTTCTTCATGATTTAATTCATTCTTCAAGAGTTCATCAAGATTTTGTTGGAGAAATTCAAGTATCTTTTCTTCTCCGTTCTTTTCATTCAACTCTTTCAATTCTTTTCGGAGCTTTTGTGTCATGTCTTCATCAAGTTCCATCACATCCTCTCTAGCGCGTGTTCTAATCCTTCCATTTTCAGCCGGAGTGCTACCTAAATTCTTTCAGTCTTATTCGTTTCTTTTCTCATTCTAGCCACTCCGGTTAGAACGACTGGTCTCTTAGTCTATCTGATTCCGTGAGCTTTCGATTCTCGTCATTCTCGTCGTTCCTCTCTTCTTCTCGAGTGCTCTCAATTCTGTGCTTCTTCTCTTGATTTCTTGTTTCACCTCATCCCTTTTCTCTTCCGTCTCGGTCCTAAGATCTCGGGACGAGATCTCTTGTTAGTGGAGGAGTGTTGTAACGCCCCGAATTCGATGCGCCAGGTGTCTTCCAGTTATTCGTCGTTGTTGCCATGTCATTTGCTTGCGTGTTGCATTTATCATGTCATCATGTGCATCTCATTTTGCATACGTGTTCGTCTCATGCATTCGAGCATTTTCCCCGTTGTCCGTTTTGCAATCCGGCACTCCTATGCCCTCCGGCGTCTCCCTTTTTGTCTCTCTTTGTGAGTGGGTGTTAAACTTTCTCGGAATGGCCCGAGGTTTGCCAAGCGGCCTTGGTATACCACCGGTAGACCGCCTGTCAAGTTTCGTGCCATTTGGAGGTCGTTTGGTACTCCAATGGTTAACCGGGTAACCGTAAAAGCCCTCTTTTGTTGCAGCCCAACACCCCTTCCAAAGTGGCCCAAAACCCAGCAAACTCCCCTCCATGCTCTCGGTCGTTCGATCACGATCGCGTGGCCGAAAATCGCTCCTCATTTGGACTCTCCTAGCTCCCTCTACCTATATAAACACCCTCTCCCCCAAAATTCGCGGATGAATCCCCCCTAACCCTAGCTTCTTCCTCCTCCCGCAGCCGGACGCGTCCGCCCCCGCCGGACATGTCCGCCGGCCACGTCGCTGCAGCCAATCAGGCATCGCCACGTCACCCGCCCCCGCCCCCGCAGCCACTGGCGTCGCGCCACGTGGTGCCCCCGCGCCCACATTGCTGTCGGCCTGCCCAGGCCCGAGCGCGTGCCGCCGCCCACGCCCGCCTCCCGTGTGCGCGCTGCCGCCCGCCAGGAGCGTCGCCGCCGCCTCGCCCTTGCTGCTGACTGCCTCGCCGTCCCTCCCGCGCCGCCGGGCTTCCTCCGCCGCGCCCGAGGCTCCCTCGCCGCCGTTGCCTCGTACCCCGGCCGCCTCCGGCCGACGCGCCCCGCCTCGACCCCGCGCCCCGCCTACGCCAGCCCCGCTGCCGGCTCCCGCGGGCTCTGCCCCCGCGCCCCGCGCCGGCATCCCTCCTTCGCGCCGCCCCCACGCCGGAGCTCCCCGCCGCCTTCGCCGGCTGGCCGGATCGGCCCGTCGCCGCCGCCGCCTGACGGGATCGGGGAGGAGCCCCGATCCACCCTGCCCCGTTGACCGCGTGGGCCTCGGCCTCCCTAGGCCCATCTCCCTCGGCCCGCCTGGCCTCCCCTGCGTTTTGGGCCGAAGCCCAGGTTCCCGTTTTGTTGCGATCGTGAGTATTCGTTCGTCTCCACTTGGTTCGTCTTCGTGGCTTCATCTTCTTCATGGACTCGTTCTTCTTCCTTGCGGGATTTCAGGCAAGATGACCGCTACCCTGGATCTCGCTACTATCATTTCTATGCTAGTTGCTTCGTTCTATCGCTATGATGCGTTACCTATCTTTTGCTCTTCAAGCCTCCCAAATTGCCATGAACCTCTAACCTTTGACACCATTCCTAGCAAACCGTTGCTTGGCTATGTTACAGCTTTGCTCAGCCCCTCTTATATCGTTGCTAGCTGCAGGTGAAGATGAAGATTGCTCCATGGCGGACAGGGTTATGTTGGGATATCACAATATCTCTTATTTAATTAATGCATCTATATATTTGGTAAAGGGTGGAAGCCTCGGCCTTATGCCTGGTGTTTTGTTCCACTCTTGCCGCCCTAGTTTCCGTCATACCGGTATTATGTTCCCGGATTTTGCGTTCCTTACGCGGTCGGGTGATTTATGGGACCCCCCTGACAGTTCGCTTTGAATAAAACTCCTCCAGCAAGGCCCAACCTTGGTTTTACCATTTGCCTCACCACCACCTACTTTTCCCTTGGGAGTAATTAACCCAAGGGTCATCTTTATTATAGCCCCCCCCCCCCCCCCCCGGGCCAATGCTTGTCTAAGTGTTGGTCCGAACTAGAGCACCGTGCGGGACCATTCCTTGGCAACTTGGATTCGTCGGTACCTATACGCTTTGCTTATCCGGTGTTGCCCTGAGAACGAGATATGTGCAGCTCCTATCAGGATGTCGGCGCATCGGGCGGTCTTGCTGGTCTTGTTTTACCATTGTCGAAATGTCTTGTAAACCGGGATTCCGAGACTGATCGGGTCTTCCTGGGAGAAGGAATATCCTTCGTTGATCGCGAGAGCTTATCATGGGCTAAGTTGGGACACCCCTGCAGGGTATAAACTTTCGAGAGCCGTGCCCACGGTTATGTGGCAGATGGGAGTTTGTTAATGTCCAGTTGTAGATAACTTGACACCAGATCCGAACTAAAACGCATCAACCGAGTGTGTAGCCGTGATGGTCTCTTCTCGGCGGAGTCTGGGAAGTGAACATGGTTTCTGTGTTATGTTTGACGTAAGTAGGTGCTCAGGATCACCTCTTGATCTTTGCTAGCTTCATAACCGTTCCTTTTCTTCTCTTCTCGCTCTCATTTGCGTATGTTAGCCACCATATATGCTTAGTCGCTGCTGCAACCTCACCACTTTACCCCTTCCTTTCCCATTAAGCTTTGCTAGTCTTGATACCCATGGTAATGGGATTGCTGAGTCCTCGTGGCTCACACATTACTACAACAACAGTTGCAGGTACAGTTTTGCGATGATCTTGACGCGAGAGCGATGCTTGCTTGTTTTGGAGTTCTTCTTCTGCTTCTTCTTCGATCAGGGGATAGGTTCCAGGTCGGCAGCCTGGGCTAGCAGGGTGGATGTCGTTTGAGCTTCTGTTTGTGTTTCATCCGTAGTCGGAAGTTGTTCTTGTATGATGTGATGTTGTATTCATGTGGCATTGTATGCCTTATGTATGTATCCCCATCTATTATGTAATGTTGATGTAATGATGTCCACCTTGCAAAAGCGTTTCAATATGCGGGTCTATCCTTGGTGGGACCTTCGAGTTCCTTTTGGATAGGGTCGCATATTGGGCGTGACATTATAGATCTTGATGCTTATTGTTAAAGTAGCTTAATCTAGGTTTTCTATTGAAAAACACTTTCCAATAACCCTATATGCTTTCCAGAAATTCTACATCATTTCTGATCAACAATATGTCAATAACATATACTCATCAGAAATTCTATAGTGCTCCCACTCACTTCTTTGGAAATACAAGTTTCTCATAAACTTTTGTATAAACCCAAAATCTTTGATCATCTCATCAAAACGTACATTCCAACTCCGAGATGCTTACTCCAGTCCTTAGAAGGATCGCTGGAGCCAGCATACCTTTTAGCATCCTTAGGATCGACAAAAACTTTCGGATTGTATCACATACAACCTTTCCTTACGAAAACTGGTAAGGAAACTCGTTTTTGACATCCATCTGCCAGATTTCATAAATGCAGCTAATGCTAACATGATTCCGACAGACTTAAGCATCGCTACAGATGAGAAAATCTCGTCGTAGTCAACTCCTTGAACTTGTGAACAACTCTTCGCCACAAGTTGAGCTTCATAGACGGTGACATTACCGTCCACGTCCGTCTTCTTCTTAAAGATCCATTTATCTCAATGGCTTGCCGATCATCGGGCAAGTTCACCAAAGTCTATGCTTTGTTCTGATACATGAATCCTATCTCGGATTTCATGGCTTCTAACCATTTGTCAGAATATGGGCCCACCATCGCTTCTCCTTAGTTCGTAGGTTCATTGTTGTCTAGCAACATGACCTTCAAGACAGGATTACTGTACCACTCTGAAGTAGTACGCATCCTTGTCACCCTACGAGGTGCGGTAGTGACTTGATCCAAAACTTCATGATCACTATCATAAGCTTCTACTTCAATTGCTGTAGGAGCCACAGGAACAACTTCCTGTGCCCTGCTACATACTTGTTGAAGTGACGGTTCAATAACTTCATCAAGTCTCCACCATGCTCCCACTCAATTTTCGAGACAAACCTTTCCTTGAGAAAGGACCCGATTCAAGAAACAATCCCTATTGCTTTCGGATCTGAATTAGGAGGTATACCCAACTGTTTTGGGTGTCCTATGAAGATGCATTTTATTCGCTTTGGGTTCGAGCTTATCAACCTGAAACTTTTTCACATAAGCATCGCAGCCCCAAACTTTTAAGAAACGACAACTTAGGTTTCTCCAAACCATAGTTCAAACGGTGTCGTCTCAACGGGATTACGTGGTGCCCTATTTAAAGTGAATGTGGTTGTCTCTAATGCCTAACCCATAAACGATAGTGGTAATTCGATAAGAGACATCATGGTACGCACCATATCCAATAAGGTGCAACTATGATGTTCGGACACACCATCAAACTATGGTGTTCCAGGCGGTATTAATTGTGAAACAATTTCCACAATGTCTTAATTGCGTGCCAAAGCTCGTAACTCAGATACTCATCTCTATGATCATATTATAGACATTTCATCTTCTTGTCACGATGATCTTCAACTTCACACTGAAATTACTTGAACCATTCAATAATTCAGACTTGTGTTTCATCAAGTAAATATACTCTACATCTACTCGAATCATCTGTGAAGTAAGAACATAACGATATTCACTGCATGCCTCAGCACTCATTGGACTGCACACATCAAAATGTGTTACTTCCAACAAGTTGCTATCTTGTTCCATTTTACTGAAAAACGAGGCTTTTTAGTCATCTTGCCCATGTGGTATGATTTGCATATCTCAAGTGATTCAAAATCAAGTGAGTCCAAACGATCCATCTGCATGGAGTTTCTTCATGCGTATACACCAATAGACATGGTTCGCATGTCAACTTTTCAAAACGAGTGAGTCCAAAGATCCATCAACATGGAGCTTCTTCATGCGTTTTACACCATTATGACTTACATGGCAGTGCCACAAGTAAGTGGTACTATCATTACTATCTTATATCTTTTTGGCATGAAAATGTGTATCACTACGATCGAGATTCAATAAACCATTCCTTTAGGTGCAAGACCATTGAAGGTATTATTCAAATAAATAGAGTAACCATTATTCTCCTTAAATGAATAACCGTATTGCGATAGACATAATCCAATCATGTCTATGCTCAACGCACACACCAAATCTCGATGGTAGAGGGAGCGTGCGATGTTTGATCACATCAACCTTGGAAACACTTCCAACACATATCGTCAGCTCACCTTTAGCTAGTCTCCGTTTATTCCGTAGCTTTTATTTCGAGTTACTAACACTTAGCAACCGAACCGGTATCTAATACCCTGGTGCTACTAGGAGTACTAGTAAAGTACACATTAACATAATGTATATCCAATATACTTCTATCGACCTTGCCAGCCTTCTCATCTACCAAGTATCTAGGGTAATTCCGCTCTAGTGACTATTCCCCTTATCACAGAAGCACTTAGTCTCGGGTTTGGGTTCAACCTTGGGTTTCTTCACTGGAGCAGCAGCTGATTTGCCGTTTCATGAAGTATCCCTTCTTGCCCTTGCCCTTCTTGAAACTAGTGGTTTCACCAACCATCAACAATTGATGCTTCTTCTTGATTTCTACTTTCGCGGTGTCAAACATCGTGAATACCTCAAGGATCATCATATCTATCCCTGATATGTTATAGTTCATCACGAAGCTCTAGCAGCTTGGTGGCAATGACTTTGGAGAAACATCACTATCTCATCTGGAAGATCAACTCCCACTCGATTCAAGTGATTGTTGCACTTAGACAATCTGAGCACAAGCTCAACGATTGAGCTTTTCTCTCTTAGTTTGCAGGCTAAGAAAATTGTCGGAGGTCTTATACCTCTTGACGTGGGCATGAGCCTGAAATCTCAATTTCAGCCCTCGAAACATCTCATATGTTCCGCGACGTTTCGAAAACGTCTTTGGTGCCTCAAGTCTAAACCGTTTAACTGAACTATCACGTAGTTATCAAAACGTGTATGTCTGATGTTCGCAACATCCACAAACGATGTTTGGGGTTCAGCACACTGAGCGGTGCATTAAGGACATAAGCTCTCTACTGTCCGCATAATCGCTACTGTCAACTTTCAACTATATTTTCTCTAGGAACATATCTAAACAGTGGAACTAAAGCGCGAGCTTATGACATAATTTGCAAAGATCTTTTGACTATGTTCGGGATAATTTAAGTTCATCTTATGAACTCCCACTCAGATAGACATCCCTCTAGTCATCTAAGTGATTACATGATCCGAGTCAACTAGGCCGTGTCCGATCATCTCGTGAGACAGACTAGTCATCATCGGTGAACATCTTCATGTTGATCGTATCCTCCATACGACTCATGCTCGACCTTTCAGTATCTGTGTTCCGAGGCCATGTCTGTACATGCTAGGCTCGTCAAGTTAACCCTAAGTGTTTTGCATGTGTAAAACTGTCTTACACCCATTGTATGTGAACGTAAGGATCTATCACACCCGATCATCACGTGGTGCTTCGAAACGACGAACTTTAGCAACGGTGCACAGTTAGGGGAGAACACTTATTGAAATTGTTGTAAGGGATCATCTTATTTACTACCGTCGTTCTAAGTAAACAAGATGCATAAACATGATAAACATCACATGCAATCAAATAGTGACATGATATGGCCAATATCATTTTGCTCCTTTTGATCTCCATCTTCGGGGCTCCATGATCATCATCGTCACCGGCATGACACCATGATCTCCATCATCATGATCTCCATCATCGTGTCTTCATGAAGTTGTCTCGCCAACTATTACTTCTACTAGTATGGCTACCGGTTAGCAATAAAGTAAAGTAATTACATGGCGTTGTTCAATGACACGCGGGTCATACAATAAATAAAGACAACTCCTATGGCTCCTGCCGGTTGTCATACTCATCGACATGCAAGTCGTGATTCCTATTACAAGAACATGATCAATCTCATACATCACATATCATTCATCACATTCTTCTTGGCCATATCACATCACATAGCATACCCTGTAAAAACAAGTTAGACGTCCTCTAATTGTTGTTGCATGTTTTACGTGGCTGCTATGGGTTTCTAGCAAGAACGTTTCTTACCTACGCAAAACCACAACGTGATATGCCAATTGCTATTTACCCTTCATAAGGACCCTTTTCATCCAATCCGTTCCGACTAAAGTGGGAGAGACTGGCACCCGCTAGCCACCTTATGCAACAAGTGTATGTCAATCGGTGGAACCTGTCTCACGTAAGAGTACGTGTAAGGTCGGTCCGGGCCGCTTCATCCCACAATGCTGCCGAATCAAGATTGGACTAGTAACGGTAAGCATATTGAACAACATCAACGCCCACAACTACTTTATGTTCTACTCGTGCAAAGAATCTACGCAATAGACCTAGCTCATGATGCCACTGTTGGGGAACGGAGCATAAATTCAAAATTTTCCTACGTGTCACCAAGATCTATCTATGGAGAAACTAGCAACGAGGGGAAGGAGAGTGCATCTACATACCCTTGTAGATCGCTAAGCGGAAGCGTTCAAGAGAACGGGGTTGAAGGAGTCGTACTCGTCGTGATCCAAATCACCGGAGATCCTAGTGCCGAACGAACGGCACCTCCGCGTTCAACACACGTACAGCCCGGTGACGTCTCCCACGCCTTGATCCAGCAAGGAGAGAGGGAGAGGTTGAGGAAGACTCCATCCAGCAGCAGCACAATAGCGTGGTGGTGATGGAAGAGCGTGGTAGTCCAGTAGGGCTTCGCCAAGCACCACGAGATATGAGGAGAAGGGAGAGAGGTAGGACTGCGCCAAGAGGAGAAGTTCTCGTGTGTTGGGCAGCCCCCAGACCTCAAGTATTTATAGGGGGAGAGGAGCGGGCTGCGCCCCCTCTAGGGTTCCCTCCCCAGGGGTGGCGGCAGCCCCCACATCCCATCTGGGTGGCGGCCAGAAGGGGAGAGGGGGGAGGCGCACCTAGGGTGGGCCTTAGGGCCCATCTGCTCTAGGGTTTGCCCCCCTTCCCCACCTCCCTGCGCCTTGGGCCCCGTGGGGGGGCGCACCAGCCCACCTGGGGCTAGTCCCCTCCCACACTTGGCCCATGCAGCCCTTCAGGGTTGGTGGCCCCACTTGGTGGACCCCCGGGACCCTCCCGGTGGTCCCGGTACGTTACCGGAAAAACCCGAAACTTTTCCGGTGACCAAAACAGGACTTCCCATATATAAATCTTTACCTCCGGACCATTCCGGAACTCCTCGCAACGTCCGGGATCTCATCCGGGACTCCGAACAACATTCGGTAACCACATACAAACTTCCTTTATAACCCTAGCGTCATCGAACCTTAAGTGTGTAGACCCTACGGGTTCGGGAGACATGTAGACATGACCGAGACGTTCTCCGGTCAATAACCAACAGCGGGATCTGGATACCCATGTTGGCTCCCACATGTTCCACGATGATCTCATCGGATGAACCACGATGTCAAGGACTCAATCGATCCCGTATACAATTCCCTTTGTCTAGCGGTATTATACTTGCCCGAGATTCGATCGTCGGTATGCCGATACCTTGTTCAATCTCGTTACCGGCAAGTCTCTTTACTCGTTCCGTAACACATCATCCCGTGATCAACCCCTTGGTCACATTGTGCACATTATGATGATGTCCTACCAAGTGGGCCCAGAGATACCTCTCCGTTTACACGGAGTGACAAATCCCAGTATCGATCCGTGTCAACCCAACAGACACTTTCGGAGATACCTGTAGTGCACCTTTATAGTCACCTAGTTACGTTGTGACGTTTGATACACCCAAAGCACTCCTACGGTATCCGGGAGTTACACGATCTCATGGTCTAAGGAAGAGATACTTGACACTGGAAAAGCTCTAGCAAACGAACTACATGATCTTTGTGCTATGCTTAGGATTGGGTCTTGTCCATCACATCATTCTCCTAATGATGTGATCCCGTTATCAACGACATCCAATGTCCATAGCCAGGAAACCATGACTATCTGTTGATCACAACGAGCTAGTCAACTAGAGGCTCACTAGGGACATATTGTGGTCTATGTATTCACACGTGTATTACGATTTCCGGATAATACAGTTATAGCATGAATAAAAGACAATTATCATGAAAAGAAAATATAATAATACTTTTATTATTGCCTCTAGGGCATATTTCCAACATCTAGGCAGTTCTTGGAGTGGTCAAAATATCCAGATCAGTGTCTCATTAGGTGTAGGTGATGGTGGCCAGATTAGTTTGTCAAATATAGAAACTTGTTAGTGCAAATATTTGAGAAAACCAATTCTGGACAGAACTTAAAGGCTATTATTTCATGTACCAAATATACTCCAATAGGTCCACTCTCCTGGACTTAAGGGTTTTGTAGGATGGACTATAAGCAGGAAAAAGAATCATGGGTGACAGAGCAAAATAAAATGTGGTTGCTGTAGAAAGTGTCAAAATGGACCAGAGAGTAAAAGAGGATGATTTGCTCAAATTTTGCAAAGAACATTCATAGGTTTTTGCATAAAAATGAATTATATGCATCTACTGTCATCTCCAAATACTTGGTAAATTTTTTAAAGAATTATTTAAAGGGGTTGTAGTGCAAAGGTACCAACTGGGCTGGTTTAGAAAACTTGGGGTAGGGCTCAAAATTTTCAATAAATAAAAGATATTATTGCACCAGAGTGATATAAAAACACCACATGACATCCCCAAATTTTGGTGAAAATTTCAGATGCATTTATCAAATGGTTGCAGTGCAAAGGAGGCTCCAAACTTATGGAAAATCATTTTAAAAGAATAAAGCTCAGGAAAAACAATTATGCAAATAAATCAACTGATAAAGTATTGTTTTATTGAGAGAGTATACAAGTCCACTAATATTTTTGGAAAGTTTCCACTTGAGGTAAAAACTCCACAATATTAAAGAAAAAGGGGGTCCTGAAATCAAAAGAAAATCCAGAAAGCAAAATTTTTAAACTCCTGGCCAAATTTTAATAATCAAATCATGGTTAAATTTTTGTGGTGTTACAACACTACCCCCCTTAAGAAAAAATCTCGTCCTCGAGATTTGATAAGGGTTGTTTTGAAAAAAATTACTCCTATTATCACAAAATAACCATCCTACTCCTGTAATTAAAACGTAGCTACAGTGAGTGGGCAATAAGTGGTGCAAAACTACAGTATGGCATACTGGCGTTGCGAGGAAAAGTCTTTGGTAAATTTCTACCATTGGTTACAGTAAATTTAGAATAAACTTCTAAATTACTGAAAATACGTTGGTCGTACCCGAGAGCACAGTGCTCTCTGTGGCTGACAGGTGGACCCGGGGCCCACTGTCGGTCTCTTCCTCTACCTCTGGCTCTCTCTTCTTCCTCTCTCCCGCGCGCTTTCCTGCGCTTTCTCCACCGGCGACGTCTAGCTCGTAGGGCATCTAGGCTGTACTGCGGTAGTGCGCGGCATGCTAGCTGCCAGCGCAGCGTGCACTCACCTCGCGGGCCAGTGCGCTGTCGGCACTGCTCGCGGATTCGCCTCCGAACACCGGCGATCGAGCAACGAGCGGCGCTGGTGGACTTCGCCCACTGTACACCGATCTCGAGCTATAAAACGACCGCGGTGCTCCTTCTTCTTCCTCCACCTGACCTCGCTTCTCCTCCATTTCTGTCTGCAGGAGCTCGAGACGAGGCTCTAATGGCGAAGGTGATGCCGGACTGGTACGTGATCCTGATGTGCGGAGGGTTGGCGGCATTGTTGGGGTTCTCCGTGCTCCTGTGCGTGATGATCCTCGATGATCGTCGTGATGCTGCCGCTCGAGTGTTAGCTCTCCACGGTGGCGGTGATCACGAGGATTAGGTGCGGTGTCAGGTGCTAACAGCTGTTAGGGTGTCGGAGGTAACTTGTACCCGAGTAATTACTCACAAATCACTCCCTTTGAGACTATGGGGTGTTAGGGAGGTGATTAGCTTGGTGCAAAAATGTGCACGTGGATCTGCACTAGGTCGAGTGGTCGGGGTCATGAGTCTGCTGTTATGGTGCTGCGTGAATAAAGAAAATCTATGTCGAGAGGAAATATATGCTGCAACAACTCAGGGAGAAATCTCACTTCAGGATTTACTGAGAGTGAAAACAGTTAATAAAATTTTTCCGTAGTAAAAATCACTCACATTGATTGAAACTAAAGATTCAATTCGTCGCACAAATTTAGGATACCACACACAAGTTGCAACACATAAATAACTACAGGGACAATGAACACAGCAATGACATCTACAACGACAATGGTAATTGGACAGGGTCCTGAGAAAAAGTCTCTGGAATTGGGGCACACTCTTCTTATATCGGGGGAAGTGGGTTGACCAGTCGATGAATGTGCCTCTCCTGGTCGGGCCTCAGTGGTCTGCCGATGGCGATCTGAGGATTCAAATCAGCGAGGCTTTGGAGATAACCCATTACTGGCTGGGTCAAACGCTCTTGAGCGATGACATACTGGGCAAGGTTGGCCAGTACTGGGTCTCTCTCGATTCGTCCACCGGGAAAAGATGCTACTTCTCCGGGTGCTGCACGACTCAGGAAATAATAATACCCCTGTTTGTTGGCATAGGGTACCACGAATCGAAGGCGAGTAAGCGCCTCATACGCAGCAGCTTCTATGGCCATATGCGGAGTCGGCATAGATTTCCCCACGAAGGAAGCTTCCGTGGGGTATTGGTTTGGGTTTGCGGGAGGGACGTGCACCACTGCCCAATATTTCGAGGTGGAGGGGGTGATCATTTATTTGAGAAACTCATACTAGGGTGGATGGATAGCACTCATGGTACTACAGGTAAAGTCCCACAAAATTTTAACAAAGCTGCCTGGGGTTGCATCTGGAGTTCTCAGATAAATACTAGGGCTCGGCATGGCAATGGAAATGGTTGTGCGAGTGGTGCTCAAGGTGAGGGGTACTTGGTAAGGTTATGAGGTGGCCTTTTATATAGCATTGGGCTGGGTTATTTACCGTGGTGAAGGGTAACTAGTCTATCGAGTCTGCTCCATGGGGTCAGGGTCAATGCTACAGATACACATATCTCGTAAAAGTGACGTATTACTGTGGGTGTCGTCGGTGTGATTCGGGTGGATGTGCCTGGAATTTAAAAAAATGCAACCGCACGCTAACACATTTATGCAAGGCTACTATTTAAAACAGAGGCACACAAGCAGGCTGCGATTATTCAAGTCGATGCAAGATTACATAATTACAGGGCGTGGGCATACTGAGACTCGGTACTACTCGAGTGACTTAGTCTACCTCGTTTATATCTAAACGGGCCTGCCTTGTGGACGTCGAGGCTTCTCCATGGGCTTCATCGTGGGGGTTAGCTGGAGGGGGTTGAGGGGCTGCCAGGTCGGGGTAGCGATGATGATCATCCCGGGGATTGTTGGCCACAATCCCGCTGGAGCGTGTTCCCAAAAGGCGACGAAGCACTTCTGGGGACACCAAAGTGTTTTGGTCGATGGCCGGGGCAGTCCTCAAGGACTCGATCGGATGTCCGAACAGCACGACTGGGTTGTCGGTGTCGGGCTCATCTTCTCCTCTCGCCGGGGCTCGGCGAACTAGTTCTCCACGAGCTGCGATCAGATCAAGGGTGATTTGATAGAACAGTTCCTCTAGTGCACCTACATAGCGCACCAGATGCAACAATGCAGGATCCGTCTCGTGATCGCCGTAGGCGACCTGGGGTGGCCTACCATACCTGTCACGGCTAGGGTAGTAGTGGAAAGAGCGACAGTTAACTCTGGGCGACAAGTGCCGGAGTTGAACTATAGCCTCCCGAGCAACTAGTTGGAAGGCTTGTGGCTCAAAGGAAGTTTTCCTTCCGGTGAACCTGTAGGGGCGTTCTGGCGATAGACCCCTACCATAGATGTGTACAGTGGTCCAGAATTGACGGCTCTCACCGCTCATGGGTCCTTGGTACACAACATATTCTGGGGGCTCCTCTAATGCAAAGGCACGGTGGGTGAGGTTTGCTAGCACGGTAACAAAACCTCCAAGGTTGTTTGCCATGGTTTCATTCTGCACGACGGGGCCAGGCATTATGGCTCGGTTTGGGGAAGAGGCTGTGTTGTGATGTGTTGAGGTTAGCGTGCCCTTTTTATAGAAAAAGAGGGCGGAGTCTTCCTTCCCACGCTTGCGAATGAGACAATTTAGGTGTCGGTCATTGGCGCGTGATCGACAGGCTAGGCTGATAGGTTGGGCACCGACTGCCAAAAGGTGTCGGGTCCCTGTGGGGTTATCTTACGCGAGAAGCTTGGCCGAGGTTAGGTTATGGTCTAGTGGTTTGGTTAACCTAGGTTTATTGACCTGGCTAAGATAGGATTAGCCAATGTTCAGCCTGGCTCTGATACCAAGTTTGTCAGGACCAGCTTTTCGGGATATTAACTTCCCAGAAAATGGCCCTTGTGTTCACCAGCCCCAGGATTACTGTTAGCTGATGAGGCACAAACATAATACAGAAATTCCAAGCAAATTACAGAATATGTAGTACAAGACCATTCTGGCCTATGAGTACAACACAAGGTTTCTAGTGGTTGATGGTGGAAGCGGTTTATGGTCTTTCAGCGTCTATGGGACTCCAATTCCCACAGGAACAGCTGACCTGGATAACTCCTATCTTCGTGAGGCTGCTATCACCATTGATTGGGTTCCGGGGCTGTCATCGCAACGCTCCTCTCCAAGCAAGAAATCTGGCCAAGACAATAGCCAGGGACAAGCCAGTGAGTACTTTGAATGTACTCGCAAACATTATGAACACGGGTATAATATAACAAACGATAATCATGCTCTGAAACATTCTATGCTCGCAACGCTAGTCATAAAAATGAAATCCATGAGGCACATAAGCAAGTTATTCACATAACACACAAATAATGGAATTAGAGAGTATAGATAGAATGCCTCAGTCGGGTGTCTGAGCGACACCACATAAAGGGCTCATAAGTGAAATAAGTAACAAACGTGCCGCAGTCGGGCGTCTATGCGACGCCACATAAAGGGCTTATAAAGTAGATACATAACGAGCATGCCACAGTCGGGCGTCTCAGCGACACCACATAAAGGGCTTATATAGTACATTAATAACAAACATGCCACAGTCGGGCGTCTGTGCGACACCACATAAAGGGCTTATAACAGAATAATCACAGTGAATATCCAGGAGGTAGAACCGTCCCAGGGATACTCATTAAATCAAATAATGAAAATAGTTAGTCCACAATAATAATAATCATAATCATCATATGTCACCGGTCATAATCAATGTTCTGACTTAGTAGTTTTTCCTCCGAAGACCGACACTAAGACCGACACTTGACCCAACCCAGACTGTAGTCCTTAACCATGGACACGGCTATTCGAATAGATATAATCTCTGCAGAGGTTGTACTCTTTACCTTGGAGTAACGGATTCCTTTAGCCCATCCGGACTAATTCCGCCTACGGTCTTTTAATTGAAAACACACCTAACCGCACTCAACAGCCTGACTTATCGGTGTTTGGAATCACCCACGACACTTGTTAAGCAAAACTCTAAGTGGGGAGGCTACAACCTCGATTAGCTTGGAATCACAAATTTATAACGCGCGCAAACTAGGGGAGCTAACCCCTCGGCTACAACCAAAAACACCCATGCCCCCGGACCAGGTGGCATGCCTATCGGATGCAGCCGGTATCTTCCACCATGGCCTCTCTGTACGGTGTGTGCTAGAAAGGGGTTGACAACTTACTGAACCGTACCCTACCTACGGCAGGGACAAGTGGTAGTACGAAACAAGTATGGGGGTTACTGGAACAAGACTCGATCTACGGTCGACTCAGGAGGTTTAGGTGTTTCCTGCACGATTAGCATAACAAATATGTTTCCAACCAACAGACAGAGTCACATCTCATCATACCTTACTATGCCATACCGGACACGACCGTCTTGACGAAGACCAGAGACAAGCTCTTGTCTACCCAAGACAGAGGCTTTCCCGGCTTCCTTCCGATAGGCATGATAGGCATACGAGGGTGAGTACTATCACAACATATCAAATTCCAATAGCACGAAATCATCAATATGCACTTATGAGTAGGTTCATACCATCACAAAAAAAAAACAAAAACTCCGAGACGAGAGGTGTTGTAACCGTATTAAACAACACACGACAATATTATGCCAGGGTTCAGAATGCTTGCCTTCAAGTTGCGTAGAGGCAGGTGCATCCTAAAACTTTTTAAGTTTTCTTCCTCTCCAAAAATCCTATTTTCGAAAATATTGAATTAAAACATAGTTTTAAAATAGTACGAAAAAGTTGTCTAAATTTTTTTCAAATAAATCTGAAAATAAACTAAACAATATTTGAGAGAGGTAGGAAAAAGAATCAACTCATCTGGAGTTATATTTAAAAAGTTATAGCCAGTCAAAGTTCAGTCAAATTTCTGTTTTTAAAATAAAACGGAAAAAAGGAAAAACGTTTCAAAACTAACCACGTCGAAGGCGTACTCTGGGTTTACGTCTTCACTTATTCCAACGGGGACGGCACGTGGGTCACTGACAGTGGGTCCACGGGGCCCACTGGTCAGGTTTGACCAGTCGCCCGCGCCTCCCTCCTCCTCTGTCCGAGCGGGGCGGGGCTCCTGCGATCGACGTCGATGAACGGTGCTTCCCCACGGGGTTCTGAGGGCGGGGATGGATCCGCCAGTCCAGGGCGGTCCTCCCGGTGGTCGAATGGCTAGCGTGGGTGAAGGGAGTCGCCGGCGGCGAGCTTCGCGATGGAGATGGCTTCGGGCCGATTTGGGGGTTCGAGCTATGGTGGCTCTCCATCGCAGCTGGGGGTTTGGGCGGCTCCGCAAGACGAAAAGGAGTCGGGTGGTGGTGCTGGAAGCGTGGGGGAGGCTCTGTTTGAGATGAATGGGACCAGAGGGCGGCGGCGGCCGAATCGGCCGGAGGCGAGGAAGAAGGCCTCCCGCCCTCGCTTGCTGGCCATGGGGCGCGCTAGAGGGGTGGTACGAGGCTGCCTGAGGGTGCTCAAGCGAGGTCTGGGGCTATTTATAGCCGGGGAAGGTCGGTTCCGCCGCTGCTGGGGATAAGATCGCCGGCCGACCACTTCTGTTGCGGCAGGGCGACGTGGCGATGGCCGGAGCAGGGTCGGTGCTAGCGGACGGGCTTGGAGATAAGGACGGCCTGCTCAAGAGGGCAGCTGGCGAGAAGTTGTGGCTCGGGCGGCGCCATCCATGGCAGAGGCGTACTATGGATGCCGGCGTGCCGCCAAGAGGGCCCTGACGCGGCGCTGTAGGGCGCCAGGGCAGCTTGGAGTGTTCTGGCGAGTGGTCGAGGGCGGGGCGTGGCTCTGCAGGCGAGAAAGGGCCAGGGCGCTGGGTAGCGAATGTGGCGGCTCGGTTGCGCGCGCGCGTGCAAAACGTGCGCTCTGGGCGCGCCCGGAGCACGCACGCGATATGCTCGACAGAATGCCAGGGTGGGCTAGAGTGCTTGAGCGAGGCTGGCAATTAACAGGACTAGGTTAGAGTTTGCAAGGAGGTTAATGGACATGGGGGTTAGGTCAGGGGACCAAGTTTACAATGCTAATTAAAAACCATGCCAAAACTCGCCATGCACACAAGGTGTTTGACAAAATGCTAGAGGCATCTAGGCAGTTCTTGAAGTGGTCAAAATATCCACATCAGTGTCTCATTAGGTGTAGGTGATGGTGGCCAGATTAGTTTGTCAAATATAGAAACTTGTTAGTGCAAATATTTGAGAAAACCAATTCTGGACAGAACCTAAAGGCTATCATTTCATGTACCAAATATACTCCAATAGGTCCACTCTCCTGGACTTAAGGGTTTTGTAGGATGGACTATAAGCAGGAAAAAGAATCATGGGTGACAGAGCAAAATAAAATGTGGTTGTTGTAGAAAGTGTCAAACTGGACCAGAGAGTAAAAGAGGATGATTTGCTCAAATTTTGCAAAGAACATTAATAGGTTTTTGCATAAAAATGAATTATGCATCTACTTTCATCTCCAAATACTTGGTAAAATGTTTAAAGAATTATTTAAAGGGGCTATAGTGCAAAGGTACCAACTGGGCTGGTTTAGAAAACTTGGGGTAGGGCTCAAAATTTTCAATAAATAAAAGATATTATTGCACCAAAGTGATATAAAAACACCACATGACATCCCCAAATTTTGGTGAAAATTTCAGATGCATTTATCAAATGGTTGCAGTGCAAAAGAGGCTCCAAAACTTATGAAAAATCATTTTAAAAGAATAAAGCTCAGGAAAAACTATTATGCAAATAAATCCACCGATAAAGAATTGTTTTATTGAGAGAGTATACAAGTCCAATAATATTTTTGGAAAGTTTCCACTTGAGGTAAAAACTCCACAATATTAAAGAAAAAGGGGGTTCTAAAATCAAAAGAACATCCAGAAAGCAAAAATTTTAAATTCCTGGCAAAATTTTAATAATCAAATCATGGTTAAATATTTGGGGTGTTACAGACGACACATGTAATCATCTAAATGACGGAGTTTAAAATGAAGGATTTGGGTAAACCAAAATACCGCTCATTACTACAAATTGAGCACCTTCATTCATACATTATGGTATAATATGTTGTCTATATCCATAATATATTAGAGAAATTCATTGTGGACTAATCCTATCCATCTATAACTCTCATGGTAGTTCATTCTCTCGACGTAGAGAAAGATCTATTTAGACCAAGAGATGATGGAAATGAGATATTGGGACTCAATGTTCCATAATGCCATTGGATCCACCATACACAATTGGTTGGTACTCAAGAATATCTTTCGATATCTCCAAGGCATTAAACATCTTGTCCTGGTTTTCCAGTTTCACAGAAATGTGAACACCGATATCATTGGATACATCGATCAGATCCCCACTATGTCAGATCGTAGACAAGCTTAGTGGTCCTACTAGGTATGGTAGCCCTCTCATGAAGAGTCTTCGAAATAGACATCATGGCTACATCGACTAACCATTATCTCAACGATAATGTTTCTTGTGTTGCCCGGATGCAAACAGGTTACATAATAAGCAATATTGTTATATTGCATATCTTGCAAGTCAAATCATGTAACTGATTTGCTCATGAAGTCCCTACCAACTTCTACGTTCCAGAAATATGTTCATGGAATTGGTATGTGATGGCTTCAAAATTTGCAAGAATCAAGGGGAGTATCTTCCTGAATTGTTCATGTTCAATGCATCATATTATACTCTTTTTTCCTTCATGAGTTTACTATACTGGTTCTCATAAAGGTTTTTAATGAGGTAATATCAACATGAGATCATATGTCATACTTTCAGTTTTCCCCACCGGGGTTTTTAGGAAAGTATAACGACATGTTTATTATTCTCCAAACTCTATGGTTCTTACATATTGAGTTAACGGAGATGATAACCATTGTATGTTGCAGCATTTTCTCCTTATTTTTTCCACTGGGTTTGCAGGAGTTTTAGCAACATATCAAACACATATATCCTCATTTTTTCCACTGGGTTTTGGAGGATTTTTCAAGATGATTATACTTACACTAACAAGCATGGATCAGAGGGAGTGTTAGCATTTAATTAATCCTATTAATCCCTGCTTTTCCTAACCGAGCCGGTTGCCCCACATCCCTTCGGTCATTACCCCTTCCGGGGCTATATATATGTGTAATCCCATCATCAATAGAAAGGACTGTTCACTTTTATCTCGGTCTCTTGCCTCTCTCATTTTACTTTACAACACATCAAACGGCTTATAAGATGGGCTGGATGGACGATCGAGTGGCCGGCGACCCGGCTGATCCCAGGCGCAGGATCATCCGGATGACGCCTAGTGTCCGCCAATAAATTTTCTCCCAAAATGATCTGACGGATGGGAAACACAGAATAGGAGGAACCCTGATGATTAGTCGACTCCATCCAAATGAATCTCTGCACGTATGTGTGACACAGAACAAACTGTGCATCAGTGGATCTGTTGGTGATGCTATTGACATGCGTGCATGTACAGCGTCAACCAATGTTATTGTTAGGTTGTTGCTTGCAGGAAGAAATCCATCTGACAACGCAAAGAGTTTTCGTAGAAACAAGTCACATACTACTTGCTACCAAATGTTCACAACTTTATTTGCGCAACAAGATTACATATTACTATTATCCAACAAGTCACGAACGCAAGGAAATGTAATTATCAGGGCATATCGCCAGCGTAGCCATAGAGAAATCAGTTTGAACGTGGGAAAAAATCACAATTGTGCAATCTGCACATTGGAACCGGAGCACGTAGGCGGCGTCAACTGAGCCCTGCCCTGAGGACTATCTCCTCGAGGCTGGTGGCTTTATTTCCTCGTAGTAGTCCCATTAGTAAAGACGCAAGCCGAGAGACAGCAGAGACCTGACTGCTCGCTGTCGTGCCGGTCGCTTCATTTCCTCGCGGTAGCCTCATTAGAGAAGACATGAGCTGAGAGCCCCGACCCTGTCTTTCAGCAGAGACCTCCCGGTTAGACCCCCTCTTAGCTTCCTTTTGTAGCGCATCCCATAGCAACCTACCCTCCGTTCCAAAATAGATGAGTAGTACTCCCTTCGTCCGGAAATACTTGTCGTAAAAATGGATATAAATTAATGTAACTAGAACTAAAATACATCTAGATACATTCATTCCTTGGACAAGTATTTCCGGACGGAGGAAGTATAAAGTTGAGTCATCTATTTTGGAACGGAGGGAGTACTAATTTGCGAGCTTATTTGCGCGCAAAGACGTCGCCCCTCCTCAGACTGCAACAGCTCAGTTCTCGTAGAGTCATCGTCTCCGGGCATGTGATCTTCAACAAAAATTTCGTTTCCATACACATCCAGTATACTCTAGACCCCAAACCCATCATGCACACCGAAACCATCCCGTCGTATCCTACCTACCCCTATCCTCAAGGATTCCAGCGCTCCACCAACCTCACCAGAGCCCCCACCAAATCCCACCAGCTACAGCCCCCACCGCACCTATCAACTTGCCAGCCAACCATCCAACCTAGTGATGCTAAGCCTCTGACTACGTCCCTGCGGCGCACGCCTAGATCGTCCCTGGTGCGATGAGAATACATCAAGATTTTTATCTATTGGGTTTGCATTTTTTTATCAATCAGATTCTACTTCTTCCGTTCCTAAATATTTGTCTTTTTAGAGATTCAAATGAACTACCACATACGGATGTATATAGACATATTTTAGAATATAGATTCGCTCAGTATGTAGTCACTTGTTGAAATCTCTAGAAAGATAAATATTTAGGAACGGAGGGAGTAACATGTAGGAAGAGAACATGCATGAATAGCAAGGGGCGGACGGATTTGTGTTTTTTTGTTTCTCAAGCTACCAAGTGAGCTATAATGAAGGTACATACCAACAAGTAGACATGAACATTCCTCGGGTCGAGCTTTAAAAAGCCCAAGACAAAATACTTGAGCCCAACCCGGCCCGGCCCAAAACAATTAAACAATGCATTTTTCTGACAGTGTCATATTATTTAAACCATTTTCAGGGTATATTAATACAATAGTATAGCTATGTCTATGTTAAAATCCTATAAGATAACTCGGGCTTCATTTCAGAATTTTGAGACTTGGGTTTGGGCCAAAACTAGAGCTCGAGCCCGGCCTGAGTATTAGGCTTCAGGTTGAAGCCGTGCCCATGCCAAGTTTACCAATAATTGAGCAAAAAAGATGAGAGGGGCTAGCAAAAACAAACAAAAAGCTTACATTATATAAGTTTCATATACTCGAGAGAATCCTTGCACATCACCAACTTTCGCATAGCTCCTCTTCAGATGGTTTCACCGAATAGAGTTGCTCATATTTTTCAAGCTGCACCTTTTTCCTTCAGCGCTTGCTCCATGCTTCATATGTTGAAGCAAAATGTAAGCGACAAGTTCACAAACATAGGTCGAAGATGACATGTTGCTCCATTTTGGGGGAGGGGGGGGGGGGGGGGGGGTACCACATTTGGACTTCTAGGAGAACAAGAAAATAAACATTAAGGTTAGTGGGAATGATGACCTACCAATAAATAACAGGAGGTACAATCTGCAAGGAATAATTAAGAAAGCAAGAACTGTAAAGTAAACTCAGTACTGTACATATATAGAAGTGGTCTGAAATGTGGAACAGCATAGGTTGGTGTACTATAATAGCAGAAGTACAAAAGAAAATAGCCTGCCCAAGTATAAATCAACAATATAGATTGGTGAAGTAGTCATTGGGTGTGCATAAGTATAAATTAACAAATGGATAAATCATGAACCAAGGCACATAATTTTACCGATATACGTGTAATAAAACAATCTCAATCATTAAAAAAAACTGATAACAGGGGCACGAAGTGAATATCCAATACACATTGTAATTTGTGCAATGATATATGGGGTTGGAAACTTGGAACAATGTTTACACAAACATGAAAATGGTTCATCACTAAAACACAAAGTAGACATGAGTATCAGTAATAACCAAAAGGTGTGTTACAGAAAAACATGGAAGGTAAAAACGAATTGAAACCCAAGGTTGCAAAATATTGGTTCTACTTATTTCCTCTTCACTTTTTTTGACCAAAATGGCTCTTATTAATTAACCATCGAAGTTTTTTCAAATTATATTGTTAATTTTCTCAATTAAGGAGGGAGCTCCCTGAATGAGTCGACCCTGTATCCTCTCCCTTACTGTTTTTTCCTGGGGGCTTTCTTGGTAATCCTTCTACGAGAATTAAGCATTAAATCCAACAACATAGCTACAATAACAAAAGAAATAGGGTTGCACCTTCATGGTCATTCCTCATGCTGACGAGGCAATGGTTCCTCTGTTCCCTTACCTGTCCCGGCTCCACCACCACACCAAGATTAAGCAGACCGCTGCAAACAACATCAAACGCAATGGGATCACATAGTGAAACCTGGACGTTGAAATTCACAGTAGAAAATTCAATAATAATGTAACTGCAGATGCCATGAACTGCAAATTTTCTTCCAATAAGGAGTGAAGCTATAAGTCACATGTTACAGCCATATCATACAAAACTGAAAAATATACAACACTTGAACATTTCAGACCAAAGATTTTGGTATAATCCAGAATCCCACATCTGCAGATCACCATATGATATTTTCCTAAATTTAGTTTGTGAAGAACAAGGCAGGCCATATAATATACAGAAGGAAACCAAGTGCTGATAGTCTGCATTTTTAGGTTACCAGGATTTCATTGTAATCCAGATAACTTCAGTCAAATCACCTATCGACAAGAGAGCAAAAATGAAGACAGAGGGTAGTAAAAATAGCATAGTTACGTCTGTACTATAAGCTTACACCTCTAGAGATTCCTTGCACATCCCCTCACTTTGGCATAGCTCTCTTCCGATGGTTTCACCGAATCAGGTTCAGGTTCTCCGAAAAGCGAAAGCATTGGGGCGAAATAGCAAGTGTCCTCAAATTCTTCAAGTTGCCCTTGTATTCCTTCAGCACTTGCTCCTTGCTTCATCTGTCGAACCACATTCTTCATTTCCATACGCAGGCCATCATATTTCTTTCTCTCAGCCCTTCTCCTCTGCCGGACTTCCAGTTTCTCCTTTTTCTGGTCCTCTAGCTGGCGCATCCGTTCCTCCTGCTGGCACATCAGCTTCGCTGTCTGCTGATTATCTTGTTTCTCCTGCACTTTCCTTTTATCTTGTTCCTCTAGCTTATACATCTGGTAAAGCCTCTTGATCAGATTCTCAACAGGGACCGTAATGTCTATGAAATCAAGATCGGTGCTGGTGTACAACGATTCCTCCTTGAACTTGGAGGATACATAGAACTCCCGCTCAGTGAAGCTCAGGGCTACGGTTACAGACCAGCCGTGCAACACAAAGAGGATATCACCAAGCTTGACACCAAGACCCTTCACATGAGACATGATGGAAACCCCCTCGCCGCGGGGCAGCCTCTGGATCACGGCGACCTCCCTGAGAGGCGGAGAGGAGCCCTCCTTGAAGATGCCTTCTTTGGGACGTAGCCACTTCTTGTAACTCGTGTCGGTATGGTAGGATATCGCACCCGGCTGCCCACCCTCCCCTGCCTGCTCCAGACGGAATCCATCCGGTCCGATCACCAGGCGCGCGACCCGCAAGGCGCAGGTGTACCCGGGCCGCTCGGGAGGGAGTATATCGTACTTCTTCATCCACCATGATACCTGCGCTTTCTCGGCGGACGCCTTCATCTTGAAGAGGAAGAAGGGGAACTTGGGGGCATTTATGCTCCTGTCGACGGGGCGTATCCACTTGTCCAGCTCGGGGTCGTTCCTGCTTCGCTTGTCGAAGGACGCGAGTAGCTGCTGGAGCAGGCAGGCGTGTATCTCCTCCTCGGTCTTCAGGCCCGTGCGGATGGCGGCGGAGAGGGCCTCCTCGGCGTCGAGCCCGCTCCGGACGGCGAGGTGGAGGATCTTCTCCGCCTCCTCGGCCTCAAGTCCGCACTGGACGGAGTTGTCGACGAGCCTCTTCACTTGCTCGGCCTCGAGCCCGCTCCGGACGGCGACGTAGACGGCGACCTCGGCTTTGAGCCCGCCGTGGACGGCGAGGGATACGGCGTTCCCCCTTTCGACGGCATTTAGCCCGCTCCGATAGGCGAGGGAGAGGGCCTTCTTCCCCTCCTCCGGTAGCTTGACACCCATGTCCGAGGACTCAGCCTCCTCCCCCTCTGCTCCGGCTAGTCGCGACGGAGTTCCGCCGCCGACGAAATATGAGATCGAGATTAGGGTTCCTTTGGGGATGGGAAGGATCGACCCTCTCCTGCCTCTGTTTCTCGGGCTCCCCTTGTTTTTGTTGGGCCCGTGCAGTTCCGCTCAATCGACTGGGCCAGATGCTTGCTCGGTGCCTACTTATCAGGGCATGTACAATGGTTGATAAGATAGTTTTATCTTAAGTTTTGTATGTGATTTAAAGATGACCAAAAAATTGTCTATAATGGGTCATCTCTTAGCCTTATCTTCAATAACTAGCAATTCTTAAAAATGTGGTGAGACATATTGTGCTAAGAGATCACCTCTTGTCTTCTCTTAAATAAGATAAGGCAAACTTTTTCTTATGAGTTCTCTCTCCTCCACCTCATCATCTATCCTACGTGGCACTCTTAAGATAGCACCATTGTACATGCCCTCACACGATTGAGAGAACTGAGCGGCTATTTTCTCTCAAAAGAAAAAGAAAAGACATTTTTGGCTAAAAAAAGACAGAGTCTGCTGTTGTTGTGGAGTTCATGCCAAAAAAAATGAAGAGATTGTTTTGATCTACCCTTCAACAACCACTCGCCCAGTAGATCCGACCTAGTAAGAGATAGGATTGAATCGTTAACAAAGACGACATCCGCGTCCATGCTCCTAAAATGATCTTCATGAACTCCACCACGATGATAGAGGGTTCTTCATAGCAACAAAGTCGAAGCCGAAAGGAAACATAAATCGTTGTTGTTGTTGTTGTCCCGTCAATAGCATCCGGAAATTCTAGATCCATCGCACAGAGGAACGGCAGAAGAACACCCCCATAAACTCTTCATAGCCGCCGAGCCACGGTTGCCGCTAGAGTTAGGGAAGACTTATTCTATACGGCACTGCCTCTACATACATTGATCTTGGCCATGACTACAACGCCAAAGCGGAGGACTAGAGTCCCCTCCCTTCTAATACCACAGCGACAAAGAGGAAAGGAGAGGGAACCAACTAACATAGGTGGATACTGGGAGGGGCGGAGCCCCTTCCCCGAATCACCTCGCTCGTGGGAGAAATGTAACACTCCAAAAAATTTGATTTGGTTTTCATTAAAATCTTTGTTTGAATAAAAGGAGGGTATTTGATTTTCTTTTTTTAGAGGGACTCTTCTTCTCAAATCTTTTCTTCCTATAACAATTTTTTTTTCTTTTCTAAGAAAGGTCCTTCTCAACCTTGATCTTTAGTCTTAAGGGTTTTTCAGAATTGTGTTGGCTCAACACAAATAATATAGGAGGGTTTTGCAATGATTTCTATTAAAAAGAAACCCTATGGATTTTTGGTTTTATTTCTTTTATCTTTTAAAGATTTCTCTTTTGCCTTGTCACATGTTAAAATTTTCTTCCAAAACCCCTCCCTCCACTTTGGGTCAAGTCAAGTATCCAATCCCAGCAATTTCAACCCATTTTTTATTTTTATTCTATTTATTTTATCCTCAAAGCAATTTCTGTCATTTATTTTGGACCCAGGTGATTTATAAAGGAACCACCAGATCCCTTTTGAGTTTTGGTCCCAAACAAACTCCCCTGGCTAGTCCTTAGTACCCTCAACCTAGATCCATCAAGATCCACTCTTCCACAATTCAAATTTTTCAAATTTTGCTTGCTGCAAGTTTGGACCAGATTTGCCATTTTTGGTGAAATTCAATATTTTTCTTCTCCAAAAATTATGAGATAAATCAGGAAGCCCCCAGGTGCATTGAGAGGTCACCTCACCAAAGATCAACTCCAGAAGAAATTTCCACATGCCAAAAACATTTCATCGAACACCTGGCATGCACTGTTTTCTGGCAAAATTCAGAAAAGTTCAGTTTCAGTGTTCAGATTCAGTCGGCGGTGTCGTTTTCGTCAGAACCCGTCGACAATCTCGCCAGTAGCCACCTTGGATCATTGCGCACTACTCCTTCTTCTTATCCAGAGCACCGCACCATCGTTTCGACGGGCGCAAGTGTCGGTGGCGACGTGGCACCTCATCGTCGGCGTCTTCTGCGGCGGCAGAGCCACCCGTGGCGGCCAGCAGGGGCCGGCTCTGCCTTTCGGCGCCGTCCAGCACCGCCCAAGCCACCCGGAGCCTCCGCGCTCTCTACCGCCGACGAGCCCCGTGAGGCCGTTCCGTCGAGAGCGTGGAGTAGCGCCCAAGTTTTGCCAGGCTTAGCCCCAGGATGGAACCAGTGAGCCTATCCGCAGCTGCCTCGACCCCTAAACCCCCGTTCGACCACTGCCTCGCCGTAATCACGCCGGAGTAATCCCGATCGCGGCAACCGCCTCGGGCCGGCTATAAAAAGGGGGCCTCGAGCTCGATCTCGACCAGGCATCACCCCTCCACCTCACCAGAGCCACGCCTAGCTACTAGGAAGACCTCGGGGAGGCCTTCTTCCCCGACTCCGGCCGCCCCGATCCGCTCCGGGCTCCGGCAAGATCCGTTCTGGTGAGAGCAACACCGCCTCCCATACCTCGTCAGCAACCTCCTAGTGCACCCACACTTCTAACCCAGGCTTCAATTTAAAGGTTGCAGCCCTCCTCGACGAGACCCATCACCACCCGAACCGCCGTCCGCCGGAGTAGAGGCCGCCGTCGACGTGGTGCTCACCGACGACCAACTCCACCACCCACAGGTGCGGAAGGACTCAGTGAACCCGTAGGTACCCTCCTTTCCCCCTACCTCGCCGTGGATCGCCGCCGGCGACCACCGCAGCCCTCGGGTGCCGGTGACTCTGTTTTGAAGATTCAAACCTGACGGTGGGACCCCCTCGTCAGCTTTTTCTATTTTTTTCGAACCGTTTTATGAAAACGCCTTCGGGCAAAATACGCTTTCTAACTGAAACGTTTTTCTGTCTTTTTATAAACTACCCCCTAGAAACTTTCTGTTTCATTACAGATGAGTCCCTGGACTAAAACCTTAATAACTTTTAAACAAAAGATGATTTTGAATTGATTCTTTTTCTGTCATATTTAATTTTTTGTCTAGTTTTTTATCATATTTATTTGAAAAATATTTGGAACACTTTTTGTGCACGCACGGTATTTATGTAGTATCCGACTTTCTTTTATACCGTAGATACTGACGGAGGTGACGGAGACGCAAACTTCGCCGAGCTAGACTCCGACTACTCCGAACCAGGCAAGCATGTTTGAACCTTTGATATGATGAGTGTTTTGCATGTTTGCTTGAGTAGTTATTTCATGGCATGTTTATATAAGCATCAGTAAGTGTTATATTGCATGCAAGGCAGCTACAAGTGAGCTTCGAAACTTGATGTGTCATTTGATGTGAGTTTACATGATCATGTGGTAACATGAAAGGTGGTAAGATGGTATTGTTGAAGCATGCCAGTCTTATGTCAACCGTTTAACTCCAGTGTTAACGTGGATCAAGTCATGTTACCGTCCGTCCCCTTTTTGTGCTGCCACATGTTTTTCTGCAAATAATACGGTTTAGTAAGTTGCAAACCTCTTTCCACATACACACCAAATTGAGGGGCCGTGATGAGGGTTCCATGGCCCTGGATTAAAGCCCGTCATTCGGTCAGGGGGCATGGGTGTTTCCGGTTGGGACCGAGAGGGGGCACCCCTTAGAGCGCGTGATATAAATTTGATCCCATGCTATTCGAGGTTGTGGCCTCCTCGTCTTAAAGTTTTTCTTGAACGTTGCCTAAGGTGATCCTTGACAACAGGCTGTGGAATGGGTGCGTACTGGTTAGATGTGTTTTCTTCTAAAATACCGTAGACGGAACTAGTCCTTCGTGACTACTGAAATCCGTTGGCTGTGGTTAAAGAGTACAAACTCTACAGAGTCAAAACCATTCGAGTAACCGTATCTATGGTCATGGACTGTGATCAACTTATCTATGTCAGTGTCAGTGTCAGTCCCAACGTTTGTCTCAGTGTCAGTCTCAGTGACAATCTCCGATAAATAAATATAAGTGATAAACCAGGCTAAATGTTATTCTGTGGATGGACTAACCTGTTTATCATTATGTACTGAGTATCTCCTTAGAATGATTTGAATTCGTGAACTGCTTGAACGCGAATGATAAAGCATAAGCCCTTTATGTGATGTCGCCCAGACGTTCGACTGTGGCATTATTCTTATTTACTTTCAATATAAGCCCTTTATGTGATGTTGCTCAGACGTCCGACTGTGGCATTGTTGTTACTTACTTTCGATATAAGCCCTTTATGTGATGTCGCTCAGACGTCCGACTGAGGCACTGTTATTATTTACTCTCGATATAAGCCCTTTATGTGATTTCGCTCAGACGTCCGACTGTGGCATCCCTGTTATTTACTTTCATTATAAGCCCTTTTCGAGATGTCGCTTAAGACGTCCAACTGTGGCACACACTGTCATTTACTTTTCGATATAAGCCCTTTATGCGGTGTCGCCCTGACGCCCGACTGCGGCATGTTAATTTATTCTTACCTTTCGAGGCATCGCTTCAGACACCCGATCGGTCTTCAGTTATTTCATTGGGATTTTGGGAGGACTACCGCCTGACTTCCTTTTTATTTAACATGCCGTGCAAACCTATTATCTGAGTGTGCATTGCTAAACTGCTCATGTGCATCATGTTTTGCATTTGTTATATCGTATGTCCGAACTGTCTTGCGAGTACATTCGAAGTACTCACCTGGCTTGTTGATTTGGCCAGATATTGACGAAGGCGATCTTATGGATGAAGAGTACGATAGCGAGTTCGACGCCTAGAGGAGTCCCAGTCAGTCCCGTGCGATCCTGGATTTGGTCACTTGTATCATACACGCTTCCGCTACCCGAATAAAATCATCGAGCCTCACTCCGACGCTCGATGAGCTGTAAGACTAGGAGTCATGTCACCCACTTTACTGTGACATATCCACCACCACTTTTATTTGCGAGTCAGTAGTTATGCCACCATACCCTTGTGTCATATCCGCCTTTATGTGTAATATCGGCGTGCTTGTAATAAATTGTTGAGCAGCCTCAGCTCAACCTTGTATAATATTTAGTACTCCTGGATTTCTGTATCAAGGATTTGTCTACCAGTAAGGAGATTTTTCCTATACTGTTCTATATAAGGGTCGGTTTCTCAATAAATGTTTTATTGGAAAATCGGTCGTGACAAGAAAGAATGGAGCAAACGGTTCAACCATTAGTGATGGGTCGATTGCACGTCATTGAGCGATAGCGAGCTCAAGACACTAGTAGAAAACATGGCATACGTCCGGGCCAGATAAGCCCATTAGTCCCGGTTCGCTCACGAACCGGTACCCATGGGCCCATTTGTCCCGGTTCATGAGGACAGGGGCCTGCCGGGCCTCATGGGGCCATTGGTCCCGGTTTGTCTTGCCCCTTTGGTCCCGGTTGGTGGCACGAACCGGGACCAATGGGCCCTGCTCCTGGCCCACCACCACTGGTACCAGTTTGTGGCCTGAACCGGTACCAAAGAGTTGTCTTTCGGGCCAGGTCAGGCCACAAACCGGTACCAATCCAGCCAGGGGAGAGGGCTTTTGTGTAAAAGCAAAAAGCAAAAAGAATTTTCATAAAATAAATAAAAAAAGCAAAAAAAGACAAGAAAATAAATAAGTAGAAACAAAATAACATAAATAATTAGAAACAGAAAAAACTTTAATAAATAAGTAGAAACAAAATAAACTTTAATAATGTAAAATAAATAAACTATAATAAAATAAATAAAAATAGCAACAGCAGGTAGAAACAAAATAAAATAAATAAAGCAAAAAAGAAAGAATTTTAATAAAATAAATAAAAGAAGCAAAAAAGAAAAGAAAATAAGTAAGTAGAAACAAAATAAACTTTAATAAATAAGTAAAAACAAAATAAACATTTATAAAACTGTAGTATTATTGAAACTAAAATTATATAAAATTTATGCAACTAAAATTATCAAAGTATTTTTTGTTCAAAACAGTAAAAGGAAAAGGAATTTTCATAAAGAAAATTTTTGTTAGAAACTTTAATAGCACTAACAGAAACTAGTGATTCACACAAATATCAAAAACTAGTGATTCACACAAATTTCAAAAATTTCAAATTTAAATTATTCAAATTGGAAAACAAATGGCACTAATAAAATGTCATGTTTTTCAACAGATAATCCCGAATGATTGTGTACCTCATCTGATGTATCAGCATGGTCGCCTTGATGTTTTGAACATACAGCCAGGTCATCCTATGAATCTCAACTGTCCATACCGGATTTCTAAAAGAAGTGGAGACATGACAATCAAAGAATGGAAAAAATGTATGGACAGTCGTAAGGAGGTTCTTGGAAGCAAAAGGAAGCGAAGCGCAAGAATTGGAGACAGGATGATCTCCATTCTCCATAATGGAGAGTCAGGGTCTATATTATTTTATGCTATTTTACCTTAGAGAGGGTATTTAGGTCCTACCTAATACTGATGATCACGTGCTAAGAACAATTAAGTAGGGTTGGTTCGATGACTATGAGGATGATGATCGTATGACTTGTTATTAATAACGAGTAGAAGTTGTATGATGATGATTAGTAGGACTTGTTATTATGATGATGCATGATACGAGCATGAAGAGTTATTATATATCAGTGGGTGAAATGAACATGGATTGGATTGAAGTGAAGGCAACATGCATGTGGTGCATGTCAAAATTAGTACAATCGAAACTTGATCAAGTTAGGATTAGTATTACTTTCGACATGCACCACATGTTGCCTTCACTTCAATCTAAGCCATGTTTAGGCATAGCAATAGCGTTGGTAAACCAAGCACGAAGATAAGAGAGAACACTTCTCTCTATTAGCTAGCTAATTAACAACCTAAATTAACCCCGAAAACCCCTAAACCACTCCCTTTCAAAAAAAACCTCAGCTCCTGCCAGCTGCTGACGCGTGGATGCCTTTTGGTCCCGGTTGGTGCCACCAATCGGGACCAAACACTACTAGGGAAAACCTTATACACAGAAGTTTATCAGCAGCGCGGTTTAAAAATGGGCGCTACTGCTAATTAGTAGTAGCGAGGGGTATAAAAACCACGCTATTACTAACTTGATAGTAGTAACGAGGGGTATAAACCCGCGCTGCTACTAAATGGTCTCCAACAATGCCCCCGGGATAGGTCATAGTAGTCGAGGGGTATAAAACCGGCGCTACTACTAAGTAAGTAGTAGTAGCGCAGGTAAGACCCCCGCGCTACTACTAAACGTGTCCACCCCGGCTCGATCCACCACCTCCCACCCCACTAACCGTCCCATACCACCCACTCCCGTCTGTCTCAAAAAAAAAACAGGCAGCCCGATCCAGATCCCCAACCTTCTCCCAACCCACTCACCGTCGGCCTCCCTTCCACCTCCTCTCCTCCGTCCGTCCGCCCCATGCCCCCCGCCGCGTGCGCCACGCCAGCAGCCGCGCGCCCGCCGCTCCCCGTCTCGCGCCGCTGCCCGCCCCTCCCCACCTCCGCCGCGCACGTGCCCGCCCGCCGTGGCGCCAGCTCCTCCTCCGAGACGGCATGCCGCTGCACCGCGGCCTCCTCCCCCGCGGCATCGGGGTCGGCGTGGGACTGGACCTGCTGGAGCCGGCACTTCGCGGAGGTGGACCGGGCCGAGAGCTACGCGTCCGTGCTGCGCTTCCAGCTGGAGGAGGCCGTGGAGGCCGAGGACTTCGCGAGGCCGCCGCCCTCAAGCGCGCCCTCCTTGACGCCACCACCGCCGCCGCCGTCTCCTACGTCATGGCCGAGCTCAAGGTCCGCTCGCTCACCGCCTCCTCACCGATTCCAGCCCTGATTGTTAATACCTAGGTTATGTATCAGTTTTTCAATCTAATTTTTCAATTGAATCACTTCTCGTGCATGACTGCATGACCGCAGGTTGATAGATCACTTCTATCTTATTACTCTTTTCAATCTAATTTTTCACCTATCCATGAATTCCTAGTTGGATATAAACTGCAGTCATCCATTGATTTAGTATCAATTTTTCAGAAATCATGGCCATCTAATTTGATAAGAAACTGGAATCTAAGTCCATCTAATTTGAGTGTTGTTGAAACATACTGATTTTACTCTACGCAAGTCAACCTGTATCACTAGATAATTTTTTTTGTACACAATTGAAAGGAATGAAGTATGTACAGTAGTAGTATCAGCATATTCAGAAGTATCACTAACTGAAGGACATCTGCACGTATATGTAAATCGGTAGCAATCCTTTTACATAATCAAACTGAATTCAGTTCGGTTCAGTTAGTCGAGTCAAACACTGACGAATTCATCAAACCCGACCATGGTCACTCACCTCTTACTCCTCTCAGAACCTCACGTCTCTTCCTATATTTTCTTTGTATGTTCTGTTTTATGAACTTTGATTAAATTTGTCCACTATTTGGATCTATTCCTATGTATGTCATTTATATAATGTAGTTCCAAGGAGCATAATATAGTTCCGAGAATCTCTATACTGTAGCAAGCTCCTTGGAACTGCTGTGCTCAATGTGTAAAGAGAAGACAAGACTTTTGATTCTAAATTATACATGACAGACATATTAAATAATGGTCTGCATGTTTCCATTATGAGAACGGTTTTTCCTAGCTGGGGCTACGCGGTACCCCCTATCTCAGCCTTCCATTCTTGCTCATGTTTCATGGAGATACGTGCACACAGCAGTTGGCCACTGTTCACGACATGACTTGACGTGCGCAGCTACAGCTGTCTTGCCTGCTCACCGCTTTATGCCCCGGATCGACGCCTCTACTCTCGTGCTTTCAATCAGACAGCTCTCTTCTTGCGTACATGACCAAAGTTCTTATTGTCACACCGGCCAAATTTGGCTATGTACGTTTAAAAAATATATGTTTAATCCACGTGGCCAGCGCCAAGTTCAAAGACTGAGAAAGTATGCTGGCGAGTCTGTAAACCCCATCTCATTTGCTACAGTTGCAATTGCATTCATCGCCTATCTGCCTCCATCTTAATCACCATTGGTGACTGGGGCGGTGAATCTCTTGAGTCACTAGCACATTGCCTGGTATCCTCTGAATGAGAAAGACAGGTGGGTCCATATGTACGTGCTCCCAGTGTCATAGAATAAACACTAACCCAATCAGGTGGGTGTGAAAAAAGAACCCGCTCCACCCGTGAGCACAAGACCGGGCACAGCCTCCTTTTCAGCACCTCCTGTGCGCCCGGGATGCTCTGCATGCTACATGTACTATTAAAATAATTAAGGGAGGCGGATGGAACAGAGGAGCCGCTGGCTCTGAATAGAATAGTTGGGGCGGGCTGTGCAGGTGGACCCCGGGACCGACCATCACCGCAGACCAGGGGTGACATGACGGGGCAGCGCTGGGGAATCTCACTGTTCACGTAGCCTGCCTTTTCAGACTTATTACTGTGTGACTACTGGAATCCTACTATTGGTACTGGCACTAGCACACATCTTAATACCGTGGCCAACGGCGCAGATAAGGGGCACAGCGTAGGACAAGCTACAAAAAAACTTTGCGTTCCATTATGGCTTTCCCTCTGAATTTTTAGAACACATCATTACAAGGATATCAGATTTCTTTTTGGCCTAATTCTCTGCACCTAACTACCTATTTCAATTCATGACCATTACTTGGTCAACCATGCTTTTAGCACTTCACCATACTGTTTGCATCTTTGTCCCAGTGAAGTTTTTTCGTAGGCGATTGATGCGGTGACATAATGTGCAAATAGCAAGACGTTGATTTGTGAACTATATATTTACATGCGGTATAGGTTAATATTGATCTGTGATTTTCCTCTGAATTTATGAAGACGTCGTGTTGAGGTTATCACCTTTTTTTATAGGAACAAAGTGTCATCTCCGCATCAGAATATGCCACGTTCTTTGTTTAGATATGCCTAACTTCTTACCTGATCCAATTCTGAACCTTACTTGGTCAACCTGTTTTTAGCACTTAATAATATTCTTTACATCTTTGTTCCAGTGACATATATGAGTATATCATGTGCGATTGAGGCTATCCTGCTGAAGGGTAGGAAGATGGAGGAGCAGATTCTAACAGCAAGCGTTAATTTCTGAGTAATCTTATGTATATATTATTTATAGGACTGCTGTTGTGGTGCCGAACAGAAGAAATGACTATTTTAGATGTTTGGAGCTGGGGTATCTTACTTAGCACCATGTGTAATTGTTTTATAGCACTGACTTAATCATGTTTGCTGCTGCTGCTACGGCATATGGAGAATAATTTAGGCACCATAAGCGTAATATCATTATAAACTTCTGAGGTGCGTGATCTTTAGTACTGTAGTACTTGCTCGTATCAGATCATCAAATGTGCGGTCTTTTGTTCAAAGACGGTTCTCATCGCAGGAATCGATGGGCGCTGGTTGTTGTTATAGTACTAGTCTAAATGTTGCAAGGGGAACTATTTTTACATTCTATCACAGTAATCACACACTAGTACATAGGGATCTATTAGCTTAGCAAAACTGGTATTTTGGCTGAGTTTTAAACAGCAAAATGTCCCTTCATCTGTCGCTGCTTACTTGTCTAAGCCTGACAATATTATTCCATCTAATTGTTGTGTGTTATTATCTTGAATACATTTCTCTTTTAATTTATTTTCAATCTTCCAAGCCTGGACATAGTTATTGTATCTTATTATCATCTTTGGAAGTGTCCGGACCCTTCCGCGAACCCTGCGCAAGCAGGAGCTATGTGTAGCGCGCTGCCCTTTTTTATCATCTTGAAAATGTCACCACTACTTGTTTTATTCTCTGTGCACCGTGTTTGTTGGAGACTAACATTCTCTTATTTGACCATGCAGTGATTACCTCTTCAAGCTATTGCTTATTGGAGACTCAGGTGTTGGCAGGTCATGTCTTCTGTTAAGATTTGCAGTAAGAATCTCTATCTCAAGCATGATCCATTTTGCTATCTCTTTCCCGTCTATATATTATGGAAGGTTTCCATGTTAAAATTTAGGTAGTTGATGGATACATCATGGAGTTGACCATTTTGTTTATAGGATGTGTAAGCCGAATCATTATTCACAATTGTTCGAATTTAAATTGTTCAACATGAATAGTTCATTATTGGTAGCTAGTACATTTTTCCACAAGATGATGGGCATCCTTATATACTACTCCCTCTGTAAACTAATATAAGAGCGTTTAGATCACTCCCTGTGAAGGAAATATGCCCTAGAGGCAATAATAAAGTTATTATTTATTTCCTCATATCATGATAAATGTTTATTATTCATGCTAGAATTGTATTATCCGGAAACATAATACATGTGTGAATACATAGACAAAACTATAGTCACTAGTATGCCTCTACTTGACTAGCTCATTAATCAAAGATGGTTATGTTTCCTGACCATAGACATGTGTTGTCATTTGATTAGTGGGATCACATCATTAGGAGAATGATGTGATTGACATGACCCATTCTGTTAGCTTAGCACTTGATCGTTTAGTATTCTGCTATTGCTTCCTTCATGACTTATACATGTTCCTGTAACTATGAGGATTGTGCAACTCCCATTTACCGGAGGAACACTTTGTGTGCTACCAAACGTCACAACGTAACTGGGTGATTATAAAGGAGTACTACAGGTGTCTCCGAAGGTACATGTTGGGTTGGCATAATTCGAGATTAGAATTTGTCACTCCGATTGTCGGAGAGGTATCTCTGGGCCCTCTCGGTAATACTCATCACCTAAGCCTTGCAAGCATATAACTAATGAGTTAGTTATGAGATGACGTATTACGGAACGAGTAAAGAGACTTGCCGGTAACGAGATTGAACTAGGTATTGGATACCGACGATCAAATCTCGGGCAAGTAACATACCAATGACAAAGGGAACAACGTATGTTGTTGTGCGGTTTGACCGATAAAGATCTTCGTAGAATATGTAGGAACCAATATGGGCATCCAGGTCCCGCTATTGGTTATTGACCGGAGACGTGTCTCGGTCATGTCTACATTGTTCTCGAACCGTAGGGTCCGCACGCTTAAGGTTTCGATGACAGTTATATTATGAGTTTATGTATTTTGATGTACCGAAGTTTGTTCGGAGTCCCGGATGTGATCACGGACATGACGAGGAGTCTCGGAATGGTCGAGACATAAAGATTGATATATTGGACGACTATATTCGGACACCGGAAAGGTTCCGGAAGTTTTCGAAGAAAACCGGAGTGCCGGGGGGGGGGGGGGGGGGGGTTACCGGAACCCCCCGGGAGAGTTAATGGGCCACTTGGGCCTAGGTGGGAAGAGAGAGGGGCGGCCAGGGTGGGCCGCGCGCCCCCTCTCCCCCCAGTCCGAATTGGACTAGGAGGGGGGGGGGGGGCGGCGCCCCCCTTTCCTTCCCCCCTCTCCTCCTTCCTTCCCCCTCCTAGTAGGAGTAGGAAAGGAGGAATCCTACTCCTACTAGGAGGAGGATTCCTCCTCCCTTGGCGCGCCCCAAGGGGGCCGGCCGGCCTCCCCCTCCCTCCTTTATATACGGGGGTAGGGGGGCACCCTAGACACACAAGTTGATCATTGAGATCATTCCTTAGCCGTGTGCGGTGCCCCCCTCCACGATATTACACCTCGGTCATATTGTAGCGGTGCTTAGGCGAAGCCCTGCGATAGGAGAACATCAAGATCGTCACCACGCCGTCGTGCTGACGGAACTCCCCCCCCCCCCGCGCCTCTGCTGGATCGGAGATCGGGGGTACGTCATCGAGCTGTACGTGTGTCAAGAACTCGGAGGTGCCGGAGTAACGGTGCTTGGATCGGTTGGACCGGGAGGACGTACGACTACTTCCTCTACGTTGCGTCAACGCTTCCGCTTCGGTCTACGATGGTATGTAAATAACACTCTCCCCTCTCGTTGCTATGCATCACCATGATCTTGCGTGTGCGTAGGAAATTTTTTGAAATTACTACGTTCCCCAACAGTGGCATCCGAGCCTAGGTTTTATGCGTTGATGTTATATGCACGAGTAGAACACAAGTGAGTTGTGGACGATATAAGTCATACTGCCTACCAGCATGTCATACTTTGGTTCAGCGGTATTGTGAGATGAAGCGGCCCGGACCGACATTACGCGTACGCTTACGCGAGACTGGTTTCACCGTTACGAGCACTCGTGCTTAAAGGTGGCTGGCGGGTGTCTGTCTCTCTCACTTTAGTTGAACCGAGTGTGGCTACGCCCGGTCCTTGTGAAGGTTAAAACGGAGTCTATTTGACAAACTATCGTTGTGGTTTTGATGCGTAGGTAAGAACGGTTCTTGCTAAAGCCCGTAGCAGCCACGTAAAATTTGCAACAACAAAGTAGAGGACGTCTAACTTGTTTTTGCAGGGCATGTTGTGATGTGATATGGTCAAGACGTGATGCTATATTTTATTGTATGAGATGATCATGTTTTGTAACCGAAGTTATCGGCAACTGGCAGGAGCCATATGGTTGTCGCTTTATTGTATGAAATGCAAACGCCCTGTAATTGCTTTACTTTATCACTAAGCGGTAGCGATAGTCGTAGAAGCAATAGATGGCATAAACGACAACGATGCTACGATGGAGATCAAGGTGTCGCGCCGGTGACGATGGTGATCACGACGGTGCTTCGGAGATGGAGATCGCAAGCACAAGATGATGATGGCCATATCATATCACTTATATTGATTGCATGTGATGTTTATCCTTTATGCATCTTATCTTGCTTTGATTGACGGTAGCATTTTAAGATGATCTCTCACTAATTATCAAGAAGTGTTCTCCCTGAGTATGCACCGTTGTGAAAGTTCTTTGTGCTAAGACACCACGTGATGATCGGGTGTGATAGGCTCTACGTTCAAATACAACGGGTGCAAAACAGTTGCACACGCGGAATACTCAGGTTATACTTGACGAGCCTAGCATATACAGATATGGCCTCGGAACACGGAGACCGAAAGGTCGAGCGTGAATCATATAGTAGATATGATCAACATAGAGATGTTCACCATTGAAACTACTCCATCTCACGTGATGATCGGACATGGTTTAGTTGATTTGGATCACGTGATCACTTAGATGACTAGAGCGATGTCTGTCTAAGTGGGAGTTCTTTAGTAATATGATTAATTGAACTTAAATTTATCATGAACTTAGTACCTGATAGTATTTTGCTTGTCTATGTTTGTTTGTAGATAGATGGCTCGTGCTGTTGTTCCGTTGAATTTTAATGCGTTCCTTGAGAAAGCAAAGTTGAAAGATGATGGTAGCAATTACACGGACTGGGTCCGTAACCTGAGGATTATCCTCATTGCTGCACAGAAGAGTTACGTCCTGGAAGCACCGCTGGGTGCCAGGCCTGCTGCTGATGCAACTAACGACGTTAAGAACGTCTGGCAGAGCAAAGCTGATGACTACTCTATAGTTTAGTGTGCCATGCTTTACGGCTTAGAACCGGGTCTTCAACGACGTTTTGAACGTCATGGAGCATATGAGATGTTCCAGGAGTTGAAGTTAATATTTCAAGCAAATGCCCGGATTGAGAGATATGAAGTCTCCAATAAGTTCTACAGCTGCAAGATGGAGGAGAACAGTTCTGTCAGTGAGCATATACTCAAAATGTCTAGGTATAATAATCACTTGATTCAACTGGGAGTTAATCTTCCGGATGATAGCGTCATTGACAGAATTCTCCAATCACTGCCACCAAGCTACAAGAGCTTTGTGATGAACTATAATATGCAAGGGATGAACAAGACTATTCCCGAGCTCTTCGCAATGCTGAAAGCCGCGGAGGTAGAAATCAAGAAAGAGCATCAAGTGTTGATGGTCAACAAGACCACTAGTTTCAAGAAGAAGGGCAAAGGGAAGAAAAAGGGGAACTTCAAAAGGAACAGCAAGCAAGTTGCTGCTCAAGAGAAGAAACCCAAGTCTGGACCTAAGCCTAAAACTGAGTGCTTCTACTACAAGCAGACTGGACACTGGAAGCGGAACTGCCCCAAGTATTTGGCGGATAAGAAAGATGGCAAAGTGAACAAAGGTATATGTGATATACATGTTATTGATGTGTACCTTACTAATGCTCGCAGTAGCACCTGGGTATTTGATACTGGTTCTGTTGCTAATATTTGCAGCTCGAAACAGGGACTATGGATTAAGCGAAGATTAGCTAAGGACGAGGTGACGATGCGCGTGGGAAATGGTTCCAAAGTCGATGTGATCGCGGTCGGCACGCTACCTCTACATCTACCATCGGGATTAGTTTTAGACCTGAATAATTGTTATTTGGTGCCTGCGTTGAGCATGAACATTATATCTGGATCTTGTTTGATGCGAGACGGTTATTCATTTAAATCAGAGAATAATGGTTGTTCTATTTATATGAGTAATATCTTTTATGGTCATGCACCCTTGAAGAGTGGTCTATTTTTATTGAATCTCGATAGTGGTGATACACATATTCATAATGTTGAAGCCAAAAGATGCAGAGTTGATAATGATAGTGCAACTTATTTGTGGCACTGCCGTTTAGGTCATATCGGTGTAAAATGCATGAAGAAACTCCATACTGATGGACTTCTGGAATCACTTGATTATGAATCACTTGGTACTTGCGAACCATGCCTCATGGGCAAGATGACTAAAACACCATTCTCCGGATCTATGGAGAGAGCAATAGATTTATTGGAAATCATACATACAGATGTATGTGGCCCGATGAATGTTGAGGCTCGTGGCGGATATCGTTATTTTCTCACCTTCACAGATGATTTGAGCAGATACGGGTATATCTACTTAATGAAGCACAAGTCTGAAACGTTTAAAAAGTTCAAAGAATTTCAGAGTGAAGTAGAAAATCATCGTAACAAGAAAATAAAGTTTCTACGATCTGATCGTGGAGGAGAATATTTGAGTTACGAGTTTGGTTTACATTTGAAACAATGCAGAATAGTTTCGCAACTCACGCCACCTGGAACACCACGACGAAATGGTGTGTCCGAACGTCGTAATCGTACTTTACTTGATATGGTTCGATCTATGATGTCTCTTACCGATTTACCGCTATCATTTTGGGGTTATGCTTTAGAGACGGCCGCATTCACGTTAAATAGGGCACCATCAAAATCCGTTGAGACGACGCCTTATTAACTGTGGTTTGGCAAGAAACCAAAGTTGTCGTTTCTTAAAGTTTGGGGCTGCGATGCTTATGTGAAGAAACTTCAACCAGATAAGCTCGAACCCAAATCGGAGAAATGTGTCTTCATAGGATACCCAAAGGAGACTATTGGGTACACCTTCTATCACAGATCTGAGGGCAAGATTTTCGTTGCTAAATTCGGATCCTTTCTAGAGAAGGAGTTTCTCTCGAAAGAAGTGAGTGGGAGGAAAGTAGAACTTGATGAGATAACTGTATCTACTCCCTTATTGGAAGGTAGTTCATCATAAGAACCGGTTCCTGTGACAACTACACCAATTAGTGAGGAAGCTAATGATATTGATCATGAAACTTCAGATCAAGTTTCTACTGAACCTCATAGGTCTACCAGAGTAAGATCCGCACCAGAATGGTACGGTAATCCTATTCTGGAAGTCATGTTACTTGACCATGATGAATCTACAAACTATGAGGAAGCGATGTTGAGCCCAGATTCCGCAAAATGGCTAGAGGCCATGAAATCTGAGATGGCATCCATGTATGAAAACAAGGTATGGACTTTGGTTGACTTGCCCGATGATCGGCAAGCCATTGAGAATAAATGGATCTTTAAGAAGAAGACTGACGCTGATGGTAATGTTACTGTCTACAAAGCTCGACTTGTTGCGAAAGGTTTTCGACAAGTTCAAGGAGTTGACTACGATGAGACTTTCTCACCCGTAGCGATGCTTAAGTCTGTCCGAATCATGTTGGCTATTGCTGCATTTCATGATTATGAAATTTGGCAGATGGATGTCAAGACTGCATTCTTGAATGGATTTCTAGAAGAAGAGTTGTATATGATGCAGCCGGAAGGTTTTGTTGATCCAAAAGGTGCTAACAAAGTGTGCAAGCACCAGCGTTCCATTTATGGACTGGTGCAAGCATCTCGGAGTTGGAATAAACGCTTTGATAGTGTGATCAAAGCATATGGTTTTATACAGACTTTTGGAGAAGCCTGTATTTACAAGAAAGTGAGTGGGAGCTCTGTAGCATTTCTAGTTTTATATGTTGATGACATATTGTTAATTGGAAATGATATAGAATTTCTGGATAGCATAAAGGGATACTTGAATAAAAGTTTTTCAATGAAAGACCTCGGTGAAGCTGCTTACATATTGGGCATCAAGATCTATAGAGATAGATCAAGACGCTTAATAGGACTTTCACAAAGCACATACCTTGACAAGATTTTGAAAAAGTTCAAAATGGATCAGGCAAAGAAAGGATTCTTGCCTGTGCTACAAGGTGTGAAGTTGAGTCAAACTCAATGCCCGACCACAGCAGAAGATAGAGAGAAAATGAAAAATGTTCCCTATGCTTCAGCCATAGGCTCTATCATGTATGCAATGCTGTGTACCAGACCTGACGTATGCTTAGCAATAAGCTTGGCAGGAAGGTACCAAAGTAATCCAGGAGTGGATCACTGGACAGCGGTCAAGAACATCCTGAAATACCTGAAAAGGACTAAGGATATGTTTCTCGTATATGGAGGTGACAAAGAGCTGGTCGTAAATGGTTACGTCGATGCAAGCTTTGACACTGATCCGGACGATTCTAAATCGCAAACCGGATATGTGTTTTTATTAAACGGTGGAGCTGTAAGTTGGTGCAGTTCTAAACAAAGCGTCGTGGCGGGATCTACATGTGAAGCGGAGTACATAGCTGCTTCTGAAGCAGCAAATGTAGGAGTCTGGATGAAGGAGTTCATTTCCGATCTAGGTGTCATACCTAGTGCATCGGGACCAATGAAGATCTTCTGTGACAATACTGGTGCAATTGCTTTGGCAAAGGAATCCAGATTTCACAAGAGGACCAAGCACATCAAGAGACGCTTCAATTCCATTCGGGACCAAGTCCAAGTGGGAGACATAGAGATTTGCAAGATACATACGGATCTGAATGTTGAAGACCCGTTGACTAAGCCTCTCTCACGAGCAAAACATGATCAGCACCAAGACTCCATGGGTGTTAGAATCATTACCATGTAATCTAGATTATTGACTCTAGTGCAAGTGGGAGACTGAAGGAAATATGCCCTAGAGGAAATAATAAAGTTATTATTTATTTCCTCATATCATGATAAATGTTTATTATTCATGCGAGAATTGTATTATCCGGAAACATGATACATGTGTGAATACATAGACAAAACTATAGTCACTAGTATGCCTCTACTTGACTAGCTCATTAATCAAAGATGGTTATGTTTCCTGACCATAGACATGTGTTGTCATTTGATTAGTGGGATCACATCATTAGGAGAATGATGTGATTGACATGACCCATTCTGTTAGCTTAGCACTTGATCATTTAGTATTCTGCTATTGCTTCCTTCATGACTTATACATGTTCCTGTAACTATGAGGATTGTGCAACTCCCATTTACCGGAGGAACACTTTGTGTGCTACCAAACGTCACAACGTAACTGGGTGATTATAAAGGAGTACTACAGGTGTCTCCGAAGGTACATGTTGGGTTGGCATAATTCGAGATTAGAATTTGTCACTCCGATTGTCGGAGAGGTATCTCTGGGCCCTCTCGGTAATACTCATCACCTAAGCCTTGCAAGCATATAACTAATGAGTTAGTTATGAGATGACGTATTACGGAACGAGTAAAGAGACTTGCCGGTAACGAGATTGAACTAGGTATTGGATACCGACGATCAAATCTCGGGCAAGTAACATACCGATGACAAAGGGAACAACGTATGTTGTTGTGCGGTTTGACCGATAAAGATCTTCGTAGAATATGTAGGAACCAATATGGGCATCCAGGTCCCGCTATTGGTTATTGACCGGAGACGTGTCTCGGTCATGTCTACATTGTTCTCGAACCGTAGGGTCCGCACGCTTAAGGTTTCGATGACAGTTATATTATGAGTTTATGTATTTTGATGTACTGAAGTTTGTTCGGAGTCCCAGATGTGATCACGGACATGACGAGGAGTCTTGGAATGGTCGAGACATAAGGATTGATATATTGGACGACTATATTCGGACACCGGAAAGGTTCCGGAAGTTTTCGGAGAAAACCGGAGTGCCGGGGGGGGGGGGGTTACCGGAACCCCCGGGAGAGTTAATGGGCCACTTGGGCCTAGGTGGGAAGAGAGAGGGGCGGCCAGGGTGGGCCGTGCGCCCCCTCTCCCTCCAGTCCGAATTGGACTAGGAGCGGGGGGGCGGCGCCCCCCTTTCCTTCCCCCCTCTCCTCCTTCCTTCCCCCTCCTAGTAGGAGTAGGAAAGGAGGAATCCTACTCCTACTAGGAGGAGGATTCCTCCTCCCTTGGCGCGCCCCAAGGGGGCCGGCCGGCCTCCCCCTCCCTCCTTTATATACGGGGATAGGGGGGCACCCTAGACACACAAGTTGATCATTGAGATCGTTCCTTAGCCGTGTGCGGTGCCCCCCTCCACGATATTACACCTCGGTCATATTGTAGCGGTGCTTAGGCGAAGCCCTGCGACAGGAGAACATCAAGATCGTCACCACGCCGTCGTGCTGACGGAACTCCCCCCCGCGCCTCTGCTGGATCGAAGATCGAGGGTACGTCATCGAGCTGTACGTGTGTCAAGAACTCGGAGGCGCCGGAGTAACGGTGCTTGGATCGGTTGGACCGGGAGGACATACGACTACTTCCTCTACGTTGCGTCAACACTTCTGCTTCGGTCTACGAGGGTACGTAGATAACACTCTCCCCTCTCGTTGCTATGCATCACCATGATCTTGCGTGTGCGTAGGAAATTTTTTGAAATTACTACGTTCCCCAACACCCTGTGCACATTTATTCTGCCCGATTTAAAATGGTGCTTTGTGGAGAGTCAACGTTGACCCCGGCGCTGTTTCGAAGAGCAGTGGGAATCAATTTTCGGATGTCCTTTGTTGGCGATTTCCCTATCCATGAAATGATAAATTTTGAACAGATGTTAACTGTCAAATATTTCAAGCATATATAGCTCAAATACACTAGTATTTCTTGAATGCACAAGAACAAGAAGATAGCATGAACACGTACATCTAGGGTATGCATTTAGTAGGTGTTTTTTCGTTTTGAAGATTCATAAAAGACTAAAAGAGACAGATAATTGAAGAAAATACCCTACTAGATCTGCATGAGGGCGCGAACTAACAAGTTTTCACTTTCTCGACTGGGTGCAGGGTGATCGACGAGGTCTACTGTGGCCCGATGGGAGTCGCGCTCTTCAACTACTCGGAGGCAGACTTCACCGTGAAGCCCCGCGACCGTCTCATAGAGATTATCGTCCAGGTGATTGCGACGCAGGAGGTCCCCGGGGTGGAGGACCTCGACGCTGTTGGAAATATGCCCTAGAGGCAATAATAAAAGTATTATTATATTTCATTGTTCATGATAATTGTCTTTTGTTCATGCTATAACTGTATTATCCGAAAATCGTAATACACGTGTGAACACATAGACCACAATACGTCCCTAGTGAGCCTCTAGTTGACTAGCTCGTTGTGATCAACAGATAGTCATGGTTTCCTGGCTATGGACATTGGATGTCGTTGATAACGGGATCACATCATTAGGAGAATGATGTGATGGACAAGACCCAATCCTAAGCATAGCACAAAGATCGTGTAGTTCGTTTGCTAGAGCTTTGCCAATGTCAAGTATCTCTTCCTTCGACCATGAGATCGTGTAACTCCTGGATACCGTAGGAGTGCTTTGGGTGTATCAAACGTCACTACGTAACTGGGTGACTATAAAGGTGCACTACAGGTATCTCCGAAAGTATCTATTGGGTTGACACGGATCGAGACTGGGATTTGTCACTCTGTATGACGGAGAGGTATCTCTGGGCCCACTCGGTAATGCATCATCATAATGAGCTCAAAGTGACCAAGGTGTTGGCCACGGGATCATGCATTACGGTACGAGTAAAGTGACTTGCCGGTAACGAGACTGAACAAGGTATTGGGATACCGACGATCGAGTCTCGGGCAAGTAACGTACCGATTGACAAAGGGAATTGTATACAGGGTTTGATCGAATCCTCGAGATCGTGGTTCAACCGATGAAATCATCGAGGAGCATGTGGGAGCCAACATGGGTATCCAGATCCCGCTGTTGGTTATTGCCCGAGAGTCATCTCGGTCATGTCTGCATGTCTCCCGAGCCCGTAGGCTCTACACACTTAAGGTTCGGTGACGCTAGGGTTATTAGGAAGACTAGTATGTGACTACCGAATGTTGTTCGGAGTCCCGAATGAGATCCCGGACATCACGAGGAGTTCCGGAACGGTCCGGAGGTGAAGTTTTATATATGGGAAGTTGTCGTACGGACACCGGAAAGTTTCCGGGGGTTATCGGTATTGTACCGGGGCCACCGGAGGGGTTCCGGGGGTCCACCGGGAGGGGCCACCCCTCCCGGAGGGCCACATGGGCTGCAAAGGGGAGGGAGCTAGCCCCTGGAGGGCTGGGCGCGCCCTCCACCTTGGGCCCAAGCGCCTAGGGTTGGGGGGGAAACCCTGAAGGGGGCGCCCCCCTTGCTTGGGGGGCAAGCCTCCCCTCCCTGGCCGCCGCCCCCCCTCTAGATCCCATCTAGAGGGGTCGGCCCCCCTTGCCCCTTCCCCTATAAATAGAGGGGTGGGGGGAGGGCTGATGTACCCATCTCCAAGGCGCAGCCCCTCCCCTCCCCAACACCTCTCCTCCTCCGTAAGCGCTTGGCGAAGCCCTGTCGGAGTACTGCTGCACCAACACCACCACGCCGTCGTGCTGCCGTTGGAGCAAGCTTCCTCAACCTCTCCTTTCCCCTTGCTGGATCAAGAAGGAGGAGACGTTTCCCGTCCCGTACGTGTGTTGAACGCGGAGGTGCTGTCCGTTCAGCACTTGGACATCGGTGATCTGAATCACGTGGAGTACGACTCCATCATCACCTTGCAAGCTTCAGCACGCGATCTACAAGTGGTATGTAGATGCAAACTCTCTCCCATGACTCGTTTCTTAGATGAACTCATAGATGGATCTTGGTGAAACCGTAGGAAAAATTTTAATTTTCTGCAACGTTCCCCAACAGTGGCATCATGAGCTAGGTCTATGCGTAGTTCTCTAATGCACGAGTAGAACACAATTTTGTTGTGGGCGTGGATCTTGTCAACTTGCTTGCCTCTACTAGTCTTTTCTTGCTTCAGCGGTATTGTGGGATGAAGCGGCCCGGACCAACCTTACACGTACGCTTACGTGAGACCGGTTCCATCGATTGACATGCACTAGTTGCATAAGGTGGCTGGCGGGTGTCTGTCTCTCCCACTTTAGTTGGAGCGGATTCGATGAAAAGGGCCCTTATGAAGGGTAAATAGAAGTTGACAAAATCACGTTGTGGTTATTCGTAGGTAAGAAAACGTTCTTGCTAGAACCCAATTGCAGCCACGTAGAAGATGCAACAACAATTAGAGGACGTCTAACTTGTTTTTGCAGCGATTGATCATGTGATGTGATATGGCCAGAAGTTGTGATGAATGATGAATTGTGATGTATGAGATCATGTTCTTGTAATAGGATTCACGACTTGCATGTCGATGAGTATGACAACCGGCAGGAGCCATAGGAGTTGTCTTTATTTTTTGTATGACCTGCGTGTCATTGAAGAACGCCATGCAAACTACTTTACTTTATTGCTAAACGCGTTAGCCATAGAAGTAGAAGTAGTCGTTGGCGTGACAACTTCATGAAGACACGATGATGGAGATCATGATGATGGAGATCATGGTGTCAAGCCGGTGACAAGATGATCATGGAGCCTCGAAGATGGAGATCAATGGAGCTATATGATATTGGCCATATCATGTCACAACTATATAATTGCATGTGATGTTTATTATGTTTATGCATCTTGTTTACTTAGGACGACGGTAGTAAATAAGATGATCCCTTACAAAATTTCAAGAAGTGTTCTCCCCTAACTGTGCACCGTTGCTACAGTTCGTCGCTTCTAAGCACCACGTGATGATCGGGTGTGATGGATTTTTACGTTCACATACAACGGGTGTAAGACAGTTTTACACAGCGAAAACACTTAGGGTTAACTTGACGAGCCTAGCATGTACAGACATGGCCTCGGAACACGGAGACCGAAAGGTCGAACACGAGTCGTATGGAAGATACGATCAACATGAAGATGTTCACGACGATGACTAGTCCGTCTCACGTGATGATCGGACACGGCCTAGTCGACTCGGATCGTGTGACACTTAGATGATTAGAGGGATGTCTAATCTAAGTGGGAGTTCATAATTTGATTAGAACTTTATTATCATGAACTTAGTCTAAAACCTTTGCAAACATGTCTTGTAGATCAAATGGCCAACGCTAATGTCAACATGAACTTCAACGCGTTCCTAGAGAAAACCAAGCTGAAAGATGACGGCAGCAACTATACGGACTGGGTCCGGAACCTGAGGATCATCCTCATAGCTGCCAGGAAGCAATATGTCCTAGATGGACCGCTAGGTGACGCTCCCGTCCCAGAGAACCAAGACATTATGAATGCTTGGCAAACTCGTGCTGATGATTACTCCCTCGTTCAGTGCGGCATGCTTTACAGCTTAGAACCGGGGCTCCAAAAGCGTTTTGAGCATCACGGAGCATATGAGATGTTCGAAGAGCTGAAACTAGTTTTTAAAGCTCATGCCCGGGTCGAGAGATATGATGTCTCCGACAAGTTCTACAGTTGTAAGATGGAGGAAAACAGTTCTGTCAGTGAGCACATCCTAAAGATGTCTGGGTTGCACAACCGTATGACCCAGCTGAACATTAACCTCCCAGATGAGGCGGTCATTGACAGAATCCTCCAGTCGCTCCCACCAAGCTACAAGAGCTTTGTGATGAACTACAACATGCAGGGGATGGTGAAGACCATTCCTGAAGTGTTCTCGATGCTGAAGTCAGTAGAGGCTGAAATCAAGAAAGAACATCAAGTGTTGATGGTAAATAAGACCACTAAGTTCGAGAAGGGCAAGGGCAAGAAGAACTTCAAGAAGGACGGCAAGGATGTTGCCGCGCCCGGTAAGCCAGTTGCCGGGAAGAAGTCAAAGAATGGACCCAAGCCTGAGACTGAGTGCTTTTATTGCAAGGGGAAGGGTCACTGGAAGCAGAACTGCAGGAGCTTACCGGGAACTTCAAGCAGATAAGAAGGCCGGGAACACTAAAGGTATATTTGATATACATGTAATTGATGTGTACCTTACCAGTACTCGTAGTAACTCCTGGGTATTTGATACCGGTGCCATTGCTCATATTTGTAACTCACAGCAGGAGCTGCGGAATAAACGGAGACTGGCGAAGAACGAGGTGACGATGCGCGTCGGGAATGGTTCCAGAGTCGATGTGATCGCCGTCGGCACGCTGCCTCTACATTTACCTACGGGATTAGTTTTGAACCTTAATAATTGTTATTTAGTGCCAAGTTTGAGCATGAACATTGTATCTGGATCTCGTTTAATACGAGATGGCTACTCATTTAAGTCTGAGAATAATGGTTGTTCGATTTATATGAGAGATATGTTTTATGGTCATGCTCCGATGGTCAGTGGTTTATTCTTAATGAATCTCGAGCGTAATATTACACATGTTCATAGTGTGGATGCCAAAAGATGTAAAGTTGATAACGATAGTCCCACATACTTGTGGCACTGCCGCCTTGGTCACATTGGTGTCAAGCGCATGAAGAAGCTCCATGCTGATGGACTTTTAGAGTCTCTTGATTATGAATCGTTTGACACATGCAAACCATGCCTCATGGGCAAAATGACCAAGAGTCCGTTCTCCGGAACAATGGAGCGAGCAACCAACTTGTTGGAAATCATACATACCGATGTATGCGGTCCAATGAGCGTTGAGGCTCGCGGAGGATATCGTTATGTTCTCACTCTCACTGATGACTTGAGTAGATATGGGTATGTTTACTTAATGAAACACAAGTCTGAAACCTTTGAAAAGTTCAAGGAATTTCAGAATGAGGTGGAGAATCAACGTGACCGAAAGATAAAGTTCCTACGATTAGATCGTGGAGGAGAATACTTAAGTCACGAATTTGGTACACACTTAAGGAAATGTGGAATCGTTTCACAACTCACACCGCCTGGAACACCTCAGCGAAACGGTGTGTCCGAATGTCGTAATCGCACTCTATTGGATATGGTGCGGTCTATGATGTCTCTTACCGATTTACCGCTATCATTTTGGGGATACGCTCTAGAGACAGCTACATTCACTTTAAATAGGGCACTGTCTAAATCCGTTGAGACGACACCGTATGAATTATGGTTTGGGAAGAAACCTAAGCTGTCGTTTCTAAAAGTTTGGGGATGCGATGCTTATGTCAAGAAACTTCAACCTGAAAAGCTCGAACCCAAGTCGGAAAAATGCGTCTTCATAGGATACCCTAAGGAAACTGTCGGGTATACCTTCTACTTAAGATCCGAGGGCAAGATCTTTGTTGCCAAGAACGGATGCTTTCTGGAAAAAGAGTTTCTCTCGAAAGAAGTAAGTGGGAGGAAAGTAGAACTCGATGAAGTACTACCTCCCGAACGGGAAAGTGGTGCAGCACAGGAAAATGTTCCTGTGATGCCCACACCAACTGAAGAGGAAAACAATGATGATGATCAAGGTACTTCGTATCAAGTTGATACTGAACTTCGTAGGTCCACAAGGACACGTTTCGCACCAGAGTGGTACGGCAACCCTGTCCTGGAAATCATGTTGTTAGACAACGGTGAACCTTCGAACTATGAAGAAGCGATGGCGGGCCCAGATTCCAACAAATGGCTTGAAGCCATGAAATCTGAGATAGAATCCATGTATGAAAACAAAGTATGGACTTTGACAGACTTGCCCGATGATCGGCGAGCGATAGAAAACAAATGGATTTTCAAGAAGAAGACGGACGTGGATGGTAATGTTACCATCTATAAAGCTCGGCTTGTCGCTAAGGGTTATCGACAAGTTCAAGGGATTGACTACGACGAGACATTCTCTCCTGTAGCGAAGCTGAAGTCCGTCCGAATCATGTTAGCAATTGCCGCATACTATGATTATGAGATATGGCAGATGGACGTCAAAACGGCATTCCTTAACAGACATCTTAAGGAAGAGCTGTATATGATGCAGCCGGAAGGTTTTGTCGATCCTAAGAATGCTAACAAAGTATGCAAGCTCCAGCGATCCATTTATGGGATGGTGCAAGCATCTCGGAGTTGGAACATTCGCTTTGATGAGATGATCAAAGCGTTTGGGTTTATGCAGTCTTATGGAGAAGCCCGCGTTTACAAGAAAGTGAGTGGGAGCTCTGCAACATTTCTCATATTATATGTAGATGACATACTCTTGATGGGAAATGATACAAAACTTCTGGACAGCATTAAGGCCTACTTGAATAAGTGTTTTTCAATGAAGGACCTTGGAGAAGCTGCTTATATATTAGGCATCAAGATCTATAGAGATAGATCGAGACGCCTCATAGGTCTTTCACAAAGCACATACCTTGATAAGATTTTGAAAAGGTTCAAAATGGATCAGTCCAAGAAAGGGTTCTTGCCTATGTTACAAGGTGTGAGATTGAGCTCAGCTCAGTCACGGACCACGGCAAAAGATAAAGAAGAGATGAGTGTCATCCCCTATGCTTCAGCCATAGGATCTATTATGTATGCCATGCTGTATACCAGACCCGATGTAAACCTTGCCGTAAGTTTGGTAGCAAGATACCAAAGTAATCCCGGCAAGGAACACTGGACAACAGTCAAGAATATCCTGAAGTACCTGAAAAGGACAAAGGACATGTTTCTCGTTTATGGAGGAGACGAAGAGCTCGTCGTAAAGGGTTACGTCGACGCTAGCTTCGACTCAGATCTGGATGACTCTAAGTCACAAACCGGATACGTGTATATGTTGAATGGTGGAGCAGTAAGCTGGTGCAGCTACAAGCAGAGCGTCGTGGCGGGATCTACGTGTGAAGCGGAGTACATGGCAGCCTCGGAGGCAGCGCATGAAGCGATTTGGGTGATGGAGTTCATCACCGACCTAGGAGTCATACCCAATGCGTCGGGGCCGATCAAACTCTTCTGTGACAACACTGGAGCTATTGCCCTTGCCAAGGAGCCCAGGTTTCACAAGAAGACCAGGCACATCAAGCGTCGTTTCAACTCCATCCGTGAAAATGTTCAAGATGGAGACATAGAGATTTGCAAAGTGCACACGGATCTGAATGTCGCAGATCCGTTGACTAAACCTCTCTCGCGGGCAAAACATGATCAACACCAGAAATCCATGGGTGTTCGATTCATCACAATGTAACTAGATTGGTGACTCTAGTGCAAGTGGGAGACTGTTGGAAATATGCCCTAGAGGCAATAATAAAAGTATTATTATATTTCATTGTTCATGATAATTGTCTTTTGTTCATGCTATAACTGTATTATCCGGAAATCGTAATACACGTGTGAACACATAGACCACAATACGTCCCTAGTGAGCCTCTAGTTGACTAGCTCGTTGTGATCAACAGATAGTCATGGTTTCCTGGCTATGGACATTGGATGTCGTTGATAACGGGATCACATCATTAGGAGAATGATGTGATGGACAAGACCCAATCCTAAGCATAGCACAAAGATCGTGTAGTTCGTTTGCTAGAGCTTTGCCAATGTCAAGTATCTCTTCCTTCGACCATGAGATCGTGTAACTCCTGGATACCGTAGGAGTGCTTTGGGTGTATCAAACGTCACAACGTAACTGGGTGACTATAAAGGTGCACTACAGGTATCTCCGAAAGTATCTATTGGGTTGACACGGATCGAGACTGCGATTTGTCACTCCGTATGACGGAGAGGTATCTCTGGGCCCACTCGGTAATGCATCATCATAATGAGCTCAAAGTGACCAAGGTGTTGGCCACGGTATCATGCATTACAGTACGAGTAAAGTGACTTGCCGGTAACGAGACTGAACAAGGTATTGGGATACCGACGATCGAGTCTCGGGCAAGTAACGTACCGATTGACAAAGGGAATTGTATACAGGGTTTGATCGAATCCTCGACATCGTGGTTCAACCGATGAAATCATAGAGGAGCATGTGGGAGCCAACATGGGTATCCAGATCCCGCTGTTGGTTATTGCCCGAGAGTCGTCTCTGTCATGTCTGCATGTCTCCCGAGCCCGTAGGGTCTACACACTTAAGGTTCGGTGACGCTAGGGTTATCAGGAAGACTAGTATGTGACTACCGAATGTTGTTCGGAGTCCCGGATGAGATCCCGGACGTCACGAGGAGTTCCGGAATGGTCCGGAGGTGAAGTTTTATATATGGGAAGTTGTCGTACGGACACCGGAAAGTTTCCGGGGGTTATCGATATTGTACCGGGGCCACCGGAGGGGTTCCGGGGGTCCACCGGGAGGGGCCACCCCTCCCGGAGGGCCACATGGGCCGCAAAGGGGAGGGAGTCAGCCCCTGGAGGGCTGGGCGCGCCCCCCACCTTGGGCCCATGCGCCTAGGGTTGGGGGGGAAACCCTGAAGGGGGCGCCCCCCTTGCTTGGGGGGCAAGCCTCCCCTCCCTGGCCGCCGCCCCCCCTCTAGATCCCATCTAGAGGGGTCGGCCCCCCTTGCCCCTTCCCCTATAAATAGAGGGGTGGGGGGAGGGCTGCTGTACCCATCTCCAAGGCGCAGCCCCTCCCCTCCCTAACACCTCTCCTCCTTCGTAAGCGCTTGGCGAAGCCCTGTCGGAGTACTGCTGCACCAACACCACCACACCGTCGTGCTACCGTTGGAGCAAGCTTCCTCAACCTCTCCTTTCCCCTTGCTGGATCAAGAAGGAGGAGACGTTTCCCGTCCCGTACGTGTGTTGAACGCGGAGGTGCTGTCCGTTCAGCACTTGGACATCGGTGATCTGAATCACGTCGAGTACGACTCCATCATCACCTTGCAAGCTTCCGCACGCGATCTACAAGTGGTATGTAGATGCAAACTCTCTCCCATGACTCGTTGCTTAGATGAACTCATAGATGGATCTTGGTGAAACCGTAGGAAAAATTTTAATTTTCTGCAACGTTCCCCAACAGACGCCACCGTCCAGAGGTCACCGAGGTGGAGGATGACGTCACCGTCCGGAGTTCCTCAAGGTGGAGGACCTCGACGCTTTGTACATACATCTAGAGAAGTGGTCTGGTTAGGTTGGTGGTGAAATGCTAGGGAAGGTACCAACCTTTTGATGATGGTTGTGTGTGTCCTCGTGATCTCTTCGAATTGAGATGTTGAATGTTGCATCCTTGAACACTGCAAGTGTTAAGATGGTTTTGTGAAATTTATTTTGCACTAGACGTGTCTGATCTCCATTCATGAATACTGCATCTATTTTTATTTTTTTTAATTCCTAATTTTCTACTAGTAGCGTTGGGAAAAAAGTGCCCTACTAGTATTTAGGATACTAGTAGCGCTGGTATTGTAGGCACGCTACTACTACTTCATTAGTAGTAGCGCGAGTCTGTAATAGCAGTAGCATGGGTGGCACACGCTACTACTAACAAAGTTAGTAGTAGCGCGGGTTTCTTCCACGCTACTACTAACTATTAGCTGTAGCGCCTTATTAGTAGCGCCAGTCCCCGCGCTGCTGATACACCTAAAACCCGCGCTGCTGCTAGCCTTTTCCCTAGTAGTGAAAGGCCCTCCTGCCTGGGCTCGCCGCAGCGGCCACGTGGAGGCCCATCTGTCACGGTTCATGTAAGAACCGGGACTAAAGGCCTAGGGCTTTAATGACGACCCTTTAGTCCCGGATCCACAACCGGGACAGATGGGCCTTATGAACCGGGACAAATGGCCCTTTTTCTACTAGTGAGAGGAGCAGTTGCAGGATGAAGGGATAGCACCATCATCCTCAAGAGATCGATGAGTACATTTTGATGGGGAAATATCCGGTGCTGACATTTAAGTGCTCCCATGTCCAAAAGGTCAATTTTAAACGTTTCAAAAAAATCTATTTTTTGTGAATGTTCATAAGACATCTGTCTACAACCGCTAAAGTTTCAGATCCAAACTCGAAATATACATTGAAAAACTAAAAGATAAATCCAGAAGTGAATAGTACCATTCTAGCTTTTGTTTCTTTGTGACACTAGTCGTGTTCAATCTGTCTTTTTGTTTCTCATTGTATATTTTTAATTTGGATCTGAATGTTTTTAGAGGTTATGGTCTTATGGACACATATCTTGTGAACATTCACAAAACAAATCATTTTTGTGAAACAATTGAAATTGACTTTTTAGACACGGGGACATGTGCACCTAAGTGTTGGGAGCACTAGATATTCTCCCACATTTCGATCTTCTGGTTGAGCGACTAATATCGAGAAGGGCTTGCCGTCGCCACCACGACTTAAAGAGCCGTAGATTGAGGCAGGCAAAGTAGGAGGATGTGAAGCATGAAGTGCCGGAAAGGATCACCGATGAAAATGGTGCAGAAGAAGCTCGAGGAGAGTTGATAGGTTGGAAAGCACCACCGCCATCAAGAGGTCCGGTTGGATTCAATTTTCTAACAGCAGGCTCCCGTTGGTGCTTTCGGAGAGCTCTTTCGTGGTGGCAAAAATTTGACAAGCGACATGTTGAATATACCAAGATTTTTATCTATCAGTTTCTCGTATTCTTTATTAACCGGATTATTTAATCTGGGCGTAAGAGAGTACGGGATAGCATGCATGGTATAGTGCTGATCATTTGTGTTTTTTGTTTTCTCAAGTTATGCCGAAAAAGGCTTTCACCCCTCTTTATATACAAATCAAACCACCAGAGCCACAAGAACCCACAAATGTTTACATCGCACACACATGCAAAGGTAGCACACAATAAATTATGAGAGGGTTCTGCTGAGGGCACAACTCAGCAAGCCCGTAAGAAAAAAACGAAAACAAGGGCAGTTGCACAGGCCTCGAAGAGGCTAATCTGGCTCGGGAGGTGGTGGACGAAGCGGCGGCGCCAAGCGGAGAGCCACCGCGCGAAGATCAACAATGATGATGTTGATGGCGTCTCGGTCCTGAGAGGGGCTAAGCGGCCGCCAGAGCTGCAAACATTGATGGTGTCTCGGTTCTCAAGTTATAGAGACCGACTTTGTATTTTATGTAGTTTATGATAGTAGGATAATATTGTAAGAAGACAATGATTGGGGTGTGGATTTCCTAGTCAGTGCATTACAAATTTCAATACTAAGTTGAAGAGTTTCAAAAAGTCAAAAAATAATAATGTGTAGATATTAGAGTGAGTCATTTGTCGGAAAATGAATTGAGATTTACAATAAACATCAAATTTGTTTAGTTGATTCAATAGCATGAAATATGAATTTTCTCTTATTTAAAGGATGTGTGCGTAATCATTTTTTGATAAGGGATCACGTGCTTCCGAGCACATGTTGATAGTTTTGAAAACACATTGTCTAGAGCATCCAAGGTTGTAGCTTGGAGGCAGCCCGCCATTTCCTTGAAACTAGCATTTGGAGGCAACGTCCTCCAAGACACTCAGTCTTTCTCTTACAAGATCTTCTGATGCTCACGTGCCCTTATTTCATAAAGAGTGTGGCATGTTGCAGATTTTCTTTCTATAGAACAAACTATGCCTGAATCACACATACCTTTATTCATGCAATGTATAAATAAGTCATATCAACATCACTGGTACCAACGAAAAGCAACCTTTACTGGAAGAGAAAAGATCCGTTTGGGGCGCCTTTGCTCGGCCTAACTAGAAACTGTGATTTGCCAAACTATGGATAATGAGATAAGTTTATAAATCACTTCAAAATAAAGAAGAAAAATCCATCATCTCCCTCCTCAATTTTTTTCTTTCTCATTTTGTTTTACTTTGGCCCCATCAACTATCATATCTCAAAGCACTTTAGCCCCTTTCTAGAGCAACAAATTCGCGTAGAAGATTTGCAAAAATCAAAAACAAATCAAACATATAAGTTATGGCATCGAGTGTTTTCTTGTAAAGTTTTAACAAAATATGATAGTTTGTGATCTATGTGAGGAGCAAAAGTGAACATGTTACTTCATTTTTAATTTGCACAAGTTTCAAAGAACTTTTTTTACGGGGTGTAAATGAACATATTTTTAGACAAACCAAATACATTCATAGACTTTACACCACAACCTATATACATGAATTTAACATAATTGTTTAATTCTGAAGTGTTAACTCGTAGAAAATGGAAGGGGGGGGGGGGGGGGGCACGCTGCTAAACTATTCTAGTTTATGGGTAAAGTGAGCCTTGAAAAAATAGGGGGAAATTTAAGCAATAGCTTAGAAGAAATCAAAAGTTTTTTATCTAAATTAAAATACCAAGCACTACACTGTATCATCAAAAATAAAATAAGATTACGAAGACAATGGCAAGCATCCGCAGTATTGTAAATAAGTGCCATACACTGGCATTACAACATGTATATAATGTATATATCTACAAAGCAAACACACCATTTTTGAACCGTCCAAAATACCAGTCTTGGTCCATCTCTAAACCAACAGAGGGAGAGATCAAACATGTCTCTAATGAAAAGCGTTGTTGTTTCTTGAAATAATGGAAAGGTAAGACCATGTCGCCCTCCGTGGTAACTGAGAAAAATAGCCAAGATCAGTAGAAGAGCGCCCGTTCAGGGGGGCGACAGACGCCCTTCCGAGGCTGGCGGCGGTAGCTGGTCCCTCCAATCGGCCCAAAGTTACTAGGCTCTGGCAGATCTTCTTCTTTGTTTGGGTTCAAGTCCAAGTCCTCCCACTGGCATTCCGGATAAAAATGAATGTCAAATTGGGATTAGAGTTAGACACAATGCATCAAGCTGACATCAATGGAGAAACATAAATTTACACGAGTAAAGTATATAGACTAGCTTGCTAGTACTCCCTCTGTAAAGAAATATAAGAGCAAATACTCTTATGTTAGTTTATACAGAGGTAGTAGATGTATACCGGATGCATGCATGTCTCAAACAATCAGATGCCTAAGACTGGCAGCATTTGCATACTTTACTAGTAGATCGAGCTCATGCTAGTAACAAAAATGTCAAATAGACAACACCCATACACCAAAGATTAGATTTCACATGTTTGGATCCATACATGTTTTGCTTATGCTGTTAGAGAAACAGACACTTCTCAAAGCTCGATTGAGCGTTTTAAATGAGGTGGGATCAACCTCCATTTGAATTTCACTAACATATACTCCCTCCGTCCGGAAATACTTGTCATCAAAATGAATAAAAGGAGATGTATCTAGATGTATTTTAGTTCTAGATACATCCTTTTTTGTCTATTTTGATAACAAGTATTTTCGAACGGAGGGAGTACTTTATAGTAATCAGAAGTATCTGATTTTCTCATTCCTTGAGACCATCTGTGTCTCAGGTACTGGCCCTTCTTTCATATGGGGCTGTTGTTGCTCTGTCATTGTCAAGAGGCAAATTAATTCTATAGTTTTTCATTTCCAAGAGACAATAACACTAGCGGGCAGTTCCTTGGCAGGAGATTATGCACCACTTAAGTCGATTGATCGATCGGAACATGCAAACCTATTTGACCTACTGGTTGACAAGCATTTTGGTGATTTCTACTCAGCTACTCCCTCCGTCCGAAAATATTTGTCATCAAAATGGATAAAAGGGATGTATCTAAAACTAAAATACATCTAGATACATCTTCTTTTATTCATTTTGATGACAAATATTTTCGGATGGAGGGAGTATCTATGTATTTCTAGCATCACGTTCTAAGCTAGCATTACAAAGGTCCTATCTATCCACATGCCGGCCGCCCGCTTAGTGAATGTACAAAAATATTAGGAAAGCATGCACGAGAGAGGCTAGGTACGCGTGTATACCACCTTGCAGCCGAGGGAGCAGAAACTGAAAATTGCGTCAACGAGTTTCCGGCCGCACACCAGGCATGCACCGCCGGAGCCAGAGCACTTGACGGCGTTCTGGGACGCCTGAGGCCTCGGGTTGAGGTACATCACCCTCTCGTGGTTGACCACGTATGGCTGCACCAGGGACATGTCAGCAACCTCCTCCAGCTCCGCCACCCGGATCACCTCGATGTACCTGGAGGACCGCCGTATCTGCAATAATACGGAGGCAAGATCAAGCTACAACCCCGCCGCTGCCATTGCTAGGCACGTGATGCGCTTGTATATGTTACATACCTGCAGGACGTGGTGGTCGCGGTGAGCGGAGAGGCACATGGGGCAGCAGACGGCGTCTTCCTCACCCGCGCAGTTAAGGCAGTAGTGGTTACACTCGTTCTTGACCAGTTGGGGGTGCACGGCGCACGGCTGGAAGAACCTCACGCCAAGCAGCGGCCGCAGCCACGACGGAGCGCCGCCCAACTTCATGCCCGTCGACGACGACATTTCACTCTTTCTGTATACCAAGCAGACAAACAGAATGCATATGTGATGTAAGCTTCAGAAGATGCAGCTTCAGAAGATACTACGATTGATATGTATCTGTGCGCTGTTGTACCCGGACGGCTGGACGGGGGCGTCGTTCCGGGTGGAGGTAGCGGCCGGCAGGGTAATTTCGATTTCTGTAGATCTACGAATTGAAAGTGATGAGATTTGCTTTATGGATATATATTTATTGGGAGGGAGAAGGGAGACATCGAAATGGAAAGAAAACCATGTAGGGTTTCCAGTGCGTACAAGGCCAGTTCGAAACAAGACTTGCTTGCGTTTCTTTCCATGTATAGCCATATATAGACCTAAGAAGAATCTTCAAATGTTCTGCTGCTATGTTTGCATAGCTATTCTGCCATGGGTGCAAAAATTGATCATCTATAAAATATCAAATACTAGTTGAAAAACAACAGTAGAAATCGAATTGCCAAATGCTCACCATATGCAGTACAAAATTCATGGACCAAATATTGATGCAAGATCAGGTCCCCCATACCTTTGAGCAAGATCAAGGGCAAGCTAAACCTAGTGGTGACGGACCAAATATTGAGGCAAGATCAAACTAAAGGCAAGATCAAGAACAAGTTCAAGGTCAATCTATTCCACCATTATCACAACCAAGTGAAGATGAACTTGAGAAGAAGAAGCAAAAGGTGACATCCAGGCTGCAAATTTTACAACACCTTACCGACATCTACTTGCAAGGACGGAGCCAGGATTCAAACATAGGATGGGGTGGGATTTTTCCTTGAGTGTGGATACTAATAATTTTTTTTTTTAGAAATACTAGTCTAAGATTTTTTTTAGGCGGGAATAGCCTACATTCAAAAACTATTTTTTAGATCCGATAAACTAAATCTTAATCCACTGAAGAAAATTGATGTCAGGCTGTCAGCTATGAACACTTCAATTTTAATCAAAAGTTGTCGCAAAACAAATATGAAAATCTGTTCGCATGTATGAACTAAATCATTTTACTACATGAGGGGATAAGCAATGCAAAACAACCCTCATGGATAATGAATATTCCCTAATTAATTTTTTAAACATAAGCCACAATTACGCAATGAGAGCGATGTATTGAGAGTAACCTGCCATTTTCCTTGCCTCATTGCCCGTCATGCAGGCTATGCAACCAGTCGATCGGCCGTGCGTCCACGCTAAGCTATGGATCGCCCTAGCAAGCCCTCGTCCTCCTCAATAATTCAAGAATTAGATTGGAGTTGCACCTCGATGGTTGAAGAATTTCCGTAGATGCCCCCTTGTAGAAGTAGGGGTAGGCATGCAGTAGGCGACCAGTCTGTGGCGCCGATCGTGGTATCCAACAGCCACAAACGTTTTTTTGGGGGAGCCGCCACAAAGCATAAGCGACCTAATCTATATGTACGTGCATCCCTAAGATTCTCCACGCTGGGCTTTCCTTTATGTTTTGTTGAAATTTGGGCTTGGTCTATAATCTGCTGTACATGGACTTGGCACCGGAGTGCTCCAAGAGAAGATACACATAGGAAAAGGGGGTGAAATTAAACGAGTCACAAAATACACGTGATTAGATAAATATAATCCCTGGAAAGGAGGAAACAACATAGTTTTGTTTTTTTTTGGGGGGGGGGGGGGGGGGGGCGAGATCTCTCCTGCATCCATCCCTCACTACTTGTAGCCGTTTATCAAACTTTTGTGCACGTCACTATTTTGTCTCTTATTGAGCCCCTTAAGGTAGAAGAAGCTTTTGATGATCCAGATTGGCTTAATACTATATGTGAAGAACTCATCAACTTCACCTGCAACAAGGTTTGTTCTCTTGAGGATAGGCCCAAGGGAAATCGCAATCTCATTGTCTCTTGAGGATAGGCCCAAGGGAAATCGCAATCTCATTGGGACTAAATGGGTTTTCAAGAATAGGCAAGTTGATCATGGAAAATCAAAATAAACAAGGTAAGCTTAGTGGCACAAGGGTTCATCCAAACTAAAAGTCTAGATTTTGGTGAAACATTTGCCTCGTAGCCCATCTTGAGTCCATTTGTATCTTACTTACATATTCATCTCATCTTGATTTCAAATTGAACCAAATGGATGTTACAAGTGCATTTATTGGTACCCCTTAGTTAATTAGTCTATGTCAAGCAACCTCCCGGATTTACAAACCCTGATCACCCCACTCACGTCTATCAACTTTGTAATTAAGGTGGCCTATGGACTTAAAAGAACCTCATGGTTTGTATGATCACCTTACGATGTTTCTAGGCAAGAAGTGGTCTGAGATCGGGTTAATAGATCCACACTCTTTAAGAAAAGGGTAAAATGAGAGTTGTTTGTATGCCAAATATATGTTGATTACATTATCTTTTGGTGTACTAAGTATGCTTGCAATGTTGACTTTCAAAATCTTATAACCAATTTGTTTGTTATGTCTATGATGGGAGAGTTGAAGTTCTGCCTTAGATTCAAAATGGAAGATGCCAAGCCCATGAAGGTATCCATGCCAACCAATGTGCAACTTGATCAAGATCACAATAGTAAAGTGGATCAAAAGATATATCGTTCTATAATAGGATCTTGGCTTTACCTTTGTGCATATAGGCATGATATTATTTTGAGCGTGTGATGTGTGCAAGATTTCAATCTACTCCTAAGGAGATCCATTTAAAGGAGGTGAAAAGAATTATCTAATATTTGGTCCATACCCCAAACTTGGGCCTTTGGTATCCCAAGTTGGTGGGAGTATTCCGATTTAGACTGGGCCGGAGATAAATTTGACCACAAGTCTACATCCGGTTCTTATCAATTCCTAGGGAGATCTTAGGTGAGTTGGTCATCCAAGAAGCAAAATTGTGTATCTCTCTCAAGCGCAGAAGCCGAGTACATTGCCGTTGGAATTTGTCTTCAAAATTATTATGGATGAGTCAAACTTTGATGGATTATGGTGTCAAATGTGACAAAGTGTCTCTCTTTCCTGACAATGAAAGTGTAATCAAGATTGCCGACAACCCCATGGAACATAGTCGAACCAAGCATATTGATATACGTCATCATTTCCTTTCGGGTCATTTGGCACGAGAAGTGAAATATTCCATGTTGGCACCGAGAAGAAACTTGTCCATATCTTTACCAAGCTACTTGATGAAGCAAGATTTCGTGAGTTAAGCATCGGCTAAATATTGTGGACATGAGTAACTTGGGTTGACGATCTTCCTAACACACACAAGCTTAACTAGTATCTAGTTTAGATGTAGGCACGTAAGTAGGGGAAGTGCCATTCCTTTTGGAAGTTGGATCTAAAATTGGTTTTTTATTAGGGCATTTTAGACCTCTGTGTCAATAAATGCTAAATATGATCATTCTTGCAAATTTAAGTGTATAAGATCTCCATACAACCCCTAGTGAGCACGAGCCGCCACCACCTACCGACCCATCTCATGACAATATAGTCTTCCATGTTCTGAACAACTATGTTCTTAAAGGTATATTTCTTAGGGTGGAGGGATTTATATATATCATCATGGGTCAGATGACAATTAGTACAAGGAAATGGCGGATGGATGGAGCTACACTATCCTCCAGCTCAATGTCACCGTGAATTCTGGCATATGGTGTGCTACAACATCGCTCTCTCTTCTAACACCAACTCATTCTCTAGTCCGATCATTGGTTGTTATTGATTGACATGAATAATATCAATCACTTGTTGGTACTTATGGTGCGAGAGGAGACAAAAATGCAATGGCGAAAAGGTGCAAACACCTCCGAAATCTGCATTGCCCATTCATGTAATGACCTCACACTACATGTCGTCTACTGCTTCGACTAGTAGAGTGAGGAAAGTGAAGTCTACCCCCTGCCCTCTGGGTGAATGTGTTAAAGTTAGTGTTGATGCTTCCCTCGACCTAGATACTTTGAAAAGAGACCACCGGTGATATAATTTGTGATTAACAGGGAAAGTTTGTGGTTGCATGCAATGAAATTCTTGGTATGGTTCAAGATGTACTATCCGTAAAGGCTATGGCTATGAAACACGACCTCCTCCTAGCTCAGTCCTTGGGATGCAACAGAATTGAAGTAAGTTCATATTTGGAGGAAATTGGAACTATGAATAGTTCTAGGTTGGTCCTTAGAATCGCTGCAGCAATTGTCCATGACATCTATTCCCTGGAACATGAGCTTTTGAAGGTGCAATATGATCACTCAAATAGAGAAGAAAACTCAGTTGCTCATGAACTAGCCAAACTGGTTAAATTTTTGAACTCTCGGGTCTAGTTTGATGACCCCCCCTATATTGCACCCCCATTTAGTTAGTGATGTGACATTACTTTCTACTAAATAAAGAGGTACTTGAGGAGGTAAAAATAATAATTCAAGGATTGCAGACTTCAAAACCATTTGTAATATTAATAGGAAAACACCTTGACTTTATTGTGTCTTCCGGTTGCAAAGCAACTAATGGAACTAGATAATGCCCCACGTGTTGTTGCGAGAAGTTTGCTAAAATAAGTTCATTAGTAGTTACTAAAACAACTAAATCCAAGAAAGCAAATGTAAGCTTAAAAATGATAAAAACATATGGAGCATCTAAAAAGAGGGAAAAACTTCTAAACTATGGTTAAAATAATGTCATTTCTAACAACAATGAGAATGATGAACTGAATGGGTGTAGTGCAATCCGCCAACACATATAAAGTACTAAAAAACAAAATCAAATGAAAAAGTAACTGATGACTAACATGCATGAATTGATGGCATGGCGCTGCATGCATAGTCTAATGCAAAAAAAATTATAACTTCTAACATAAGTGTTTGCTTATTTGAGATGTTTGCATTGATAGGAAAAATGGGTAGTGGGGAGTACCTATTTAAGAACAGAGGATTCGGTGACACAGCCTATTTCTAGAATTAGAAGGCCCAAGTTCCATTCAAAGTTTTGTAGGCCCAATAGCAAAACATTGGCCTCACCTTCTTCGGCAATCTTGAATATAAGCAACTTTCGATAGATAGATATCGAAACATATAGTTTGCTTGCTTCAAGTGAAAACATGTGTAAACTTGAACAATAGTAAAGCTTTATCGTTCTAGTTTGTATAAGAAAGGTAACTAAGACCTGAAAGTCAGTGAAGTTACCGTTGGGGGGTGAAATAGAATATAACTTCATACAACTAAAGTACACATATAAACTTAATGTTGATTGTTAGTGTGACTTTAGGCACATATAACATTTATTTCGTAGTAAATCTCAATGGTCCACTAGTATTTTCAAGGCATGGGTGGGAGTTTAGTTCCACATGGGAAGTGGAGACGAGTTAGGACCAACATATAAGGAACTCTATTAAACATCCTATAGGAGCATGACAAGAGAAGTGGTACGCACGTGATCCTCATCTGTCGCTCGCATCGCATAGCACGCGTCAAGTTTCATGAATGAGCCGACCCAAGCTCATACCTATGTCATTCTTGGGAAACATAGTAGAGAACAAAAAAATTGCGCCTACGCACACCCGAAATAAATAGAAGATGCATAATAGATTGGGATCATGATCGTTACCGTCACCGAGTTGAAGTGGAAGAAGAACATGTCAGTGTAGATCGTACTTGGACTCCCTCGAACCGCCGATGAACGATCCCTCGTACCGCCCACGCCAGTCCCTCAAACCGAAGACCGAAAGCACAACCTCCCTACTTGTTGCAAGCTTGCAACCTTCACGATCCGGTAGCGCTTCACCGTCCAAAGCTAATCATCGCCGGAGAATTAGAGGGAGGGGATTAGAACCACACATGGCTTCTAATTATGAGTACAAGAAGATTATCCTAGCTCTAATTTGTCAACCAGGACCAACTAGGACTAGACGAACTAGAGAAGGCTCCAAAACTTGTATGTATCAAAGGACAAAATCATCTAGTATATAAAGGTTTTAGGGGAGAGGAGGGGCTGCCACCTAGGAGGGAAAACCTCCTTGTGGCGCCGGCCAAGGGTAGGACGAGATGGGCTCCTCCCCACTCCTATTTGGCATCCTTCCTTAGGGAAGGGGGATGCCTTCCCACTTGGGCCTTTGTGCCCCAGGTTGGCTTCCACCTCGTTTTAGGCCCGTTGGTATTAAACTAAATATAAATTTGTTCTAAATACTTCTAGACCATTTTATATATAATTTAACACCCCTGAAAACATTTTCCACCTATATATATTTATCAATAACACCCGGTATTACCCGGTATCCACCGAAACCCTTCCGGTGACCCGGAACGCTTCTTGATCCTCTTGGAAGTATTCCGAATATTAATGGAACAATTCCACAAATATATGCTCATCACTCCCATCATACTAAAACTCAGTAGATCGTGATTGCCTTAATCTTGTGACCCCGTAGGGACATGAACGAAACCGTTCGTACAATGACCAACATCGGCACCGTGGATGTCCATATCGATCTCTATGAGAACACGAATGATATTCGAGTCAACCTTTTATCATGTAATGTTCTCTTTGCTTCACGATACTTCACAAAACCCAGGATGTATGGGTATCCTCCTGAGTCATCACCATGCTCACTATACCAAAATCCTCATTATCGGTTTTGTTCTTCTTTATCGTTATTGTGTTCCGGTATCCCCATGACGTAGTCACCTATGTCTGGCCAGAAGATGATTGATGCCGTCACACTGAGAGGGCCCTAAGAATATCTCTCCATCATCGGAGGAGAAAACTAACTCTCGACCTATCTAGTCCCTTGTCAAACTTCCCGATGAACCTCTAAGTTGTCGTTATGGTGTTAGAGGTGACGTTTGAGCAACCCCAAAGCCCACTGTATGGTAAAAAGTAACTATGATACTCTCATGACCTAAGGAGCAAATTCACACGTTAACACATCATGTTATTACAATTGATTACATACGATATTACTCAATTCATAACAAAAACGATTGGGTCGACTCAATATGATCGTTCTTCCAATGTCATAATCTCAACTTTGTTTTAGGACTATCGTTACACTTAACGATATCCTAAAATCTGGAAAATGTGATCACCAACAACACTTGAGCTAGTCCTAGAGGCAAGACTAGGAACCTTTATTTAACCGTTTATCATTCCACAAGTGCATATAAGTTTTCCATTGAATCACGCATTCCAGGATCATAGCAGTTATAGCATAAAATATGAACACTTAATTATGAATATGGAAACATAATGATACAATATTATTGCCTCTATGGCATATTTCCAACAGTCATGTGTGTGCTAGAAGTCACCTGATCTTAGATCACATCTTCCCCTTGTTGTTGTTGCTTCCGGTACTCCATCCCATCGATCCGTGCTTGCAATTGTACTATAGACCAGGTGTCTGAAACCCAGTCCTTTGTAATCCTACATGGGACAAGGGCGTAACAATTTTTGGAGGGCGTCTTAGCGCAACTGATCGCTAGTTCCCCGCATTGCCATAGGTAAAATTACTGATGCTGTCGCCGTGACCCTGACCTTTCCGACTAGAGGGTATGATATGTTCATCCCATTTTTATTGGTTTATGTGTTACTCGCACTTGTTGTTATCATACCTATGCATGTTCTATGCTTAGTATGAACTCACATGACTAACTTATAATATGAGATTAATATTGTTAGCATTGTCATTATGGTTTACTTCTGGGATAAATAAATTGAAAAATTACTGATGTCTACAATAACTTAAATGCTAATATCAACTAAAGTAGAAAAAACATATCCAAAATGTTGATCTGAGTTTCTTTGCCCAAAATGTTGCTATTTTGCTTGCAAACTATGAGCTGGGAACAACGATCTATCAGTTCCAAAAATGCAAAGACTAAATTGATTACAAACCTAAAATCAGCACCTATTTGAAATTTTTATAGTGATAATCTTTTTCCATGCCAACTTACATTTTCCAATTGAATTCACAAGCTAAAAACTCTTCCTAGTCAATTCAATCACAAGAACTAAGGCTCGAACTCATCAGTTTAACAGAAAAGGATAGAACTAATCTGGTGGTATGTGCTTGATTGTTTTTAATCTGCAAGCTTGTGGCATTCAATCTTGCAATTTAAATACACAACACAACTTATTTAGAGTTTCTTATACAACCCATGGTGCTTATTTGGGATTGATTTCTTTGACTTGTCTTGACAAAACAAGGTCGCACAAGATATTGTAACGGTAATGAAGTTGTAATCTGAGAAACTCGGGAGGAGTGAGTTGCTACAGAGGTGTAGAACGCAATCGTCATCGAGATATTGGAGAGTAAATTTCTGTCTCCGCCTTGACCGACTAATTTCGAGAACGGCTTGTCACCGCCACCAATGATAAAAGGGGTTGCCCACTAAGGCGAGGAAAAAGACGGAGGATGGGAAGCATGAAGCGGCGGTGATGGAACAATCAGTGAGGTGGTGTAGAAGAAGCTCGATAGGAGCAACTCGCATGAGAGATTAGTAAGTAGTCAAAGCACCATCTCCTTCGAGAGATCCACAATAAGCTTTCGTTGGTGCTTTTTTGAGAGCTCACTCTTGTTCGCACGAATTTGATAATCAGTGTGATGGGAATAAATCAAGGTTTTCAAATATATTTTATCGATGGATTCTAAAATTTAGGGAGAGCGCGTGTAGAGAGAGTGCAAGATAGAGATTGTGAAACGGTATGAGCTAGCGAGGTGAATTGGTCTCCATGTTGGGTTTGTGTTTTCTATTTATCGAATTACACAATGAATTTGCATTATTATCATTTTTCAAAGAGGTTTGGTGATAATAGAATAATATTATGTTAATGTGTGATTAAAAGAAACATTTTGTGACTTTCAAAGGGAAAGTCATAAACGGGAGTAACAGAAGTAGCCCACGCGTAGATTGACGGAGTAGTTCGGACATGGAGTTGCTCCCGGGAACACATGCACCAGGATGAACATTAAAATAAAAATAAGTAGCAAAAATAACTGAATTTATGTTATGACAAACATTGTGATCACTAGGGATATATATCGCCCATACCAACTTACTTCGGTCTCGCTTGAAGCACTTCATGCAAATGGGCTGGACCATTATAGGTTTCGCTCGCTCGGGTTGCTACCATTCGTTGTTTGGTCCATCTACGGCTTTTGTTTTCATTGTTGTCTACTGCCTGGATTTTTCCAGTTTTCACACTTTTTATTTTCTTTCTTTTTCTATGTTTTTCATAATGGTTTTCTTTTTTCTTTTTGTTTTCTCTTTCTTTCCTTTTTGAGTTTTTCCTTACCGTTTTCATCGGTTTTCTTTGGTTTTAGAACCTTTTGGTTGGTTTTTTCTTTAGTTTCAATGTGTTGCGTGTACCATTTTTCTTTGGTTTTTCTGTTTTTCCGTGTTGCATTAACCTTTTTTTGTGTTTCTTCACCTCTTCCTGCGGTTTTCTGTATTTGTTTGTCCCCCTATTTTCTTCATTTTTTGAAAATTGTGTAAACATTTTTCAAAACTATCACATGCATTTTTTAATAACGGTTTATTTTTTAATTACATGAACTTTTTTACTTAGCATAAACATTTCGAATATACAAAATTAACATTTTTGTTCAAATATATGTACACATTATACATGTTTCATGTACATCAGGGACAATTTCTTTTACACATGTTTATCATTTTTTAAATACATGATTGACATATTTTTGTGTTTTGATGTGTACATTCTTTCATACAGGTTGTACATTTTTTTGTATATGTTAGGAACATTGTTTTATGCTCGTATACCATTTTCCATATACATGAATAAAATATTTTCTAATGTAGGTGTCTATTTTTTCATACAGGTTCTACAATTTTTATATACATTAGAAAAAATTATACAAGTTTAAAATTTAGTTCAGATATATGTTTTGATGTCTGTTTTTTTTCATAGAAGTTGTACATTCTTCGTATACATTAGGAACATTTTTTGCGCATGTTTAATATTTTATTTATACATGATTAATATATTTTTCAAAAATTCTCTCGGGTCCATATTAATTGTCACTGATTTAGTACAACTTTGTACTAAATGAGTGTTAATTAATATGGATCTGAGGGAATATATGTTTTGATGTCTACTTTTTTCATGCATGTTGTACTTTTTAATACATCAGAATCATTTTTCTATACATGTTTCACATTTTTCAAATGCATTATTTACATTTTTTTCATGTATGTAAAGTAATTTTTAAAAATACATATATTTAAATTATTTCTAAATATAAAATAGTATAAAATAAAATAGATAGCGAAAATCTGAAGTAAAAACAAAAACAAAAAAAAGATGTGTGTGTGTTCGTTGGTCCCTATGAGAGTCATGAGCTTGGTCACGCACATATAGGGAGACGATATGCGCCAGGTCGCAACAAGCAATATATAGGCGCTCCCCAACGTCTACTCATTTCCTTTCCTTTGCAGATTGATTAGTGGGACGTGCAACATGCAAGAAGGCAAACATCCGTGCCATCGCTAGTCTCAAGCTCAAGGACAAGCGACCCAGTGAGGCCGTGATCGTGAGTTCTACTTTCAGCCTATTGTTTAGTTTTGGGAAAATTTGTCCTCTAATTTAATTATTTTATATTTTAAATAATAGGCGTCTAATGATCCAGAACCAATATTAAGTCGTGTCTTCATCTTGAAAACATGAATCAGATACGGTGATCTGCTGAAACAACAGATAATGAAATAGGTTTACGAATCACTAGAATTAGATCATCACTTCAATACAAAGGAAAAACTATCACCCTCTCCTCCAAAAAAATATATTTTTTGTTTTTGGTTTACTTTGCCCCCGTCAGTTATCATATCTTTGTAGCCTCCATCGGTTTATAGAATGACAAAAAAGTTATAGAAGATTTACAAAAACCGAAAACAAATCTTACATGTCAATTATGACATCGAGTATTTCCTTGCAAAGTTTGTAACAAAAAGTATGGAAGTTTGTGATCTATGTGAAGAGAAAAGTGAACAAGTTAATTATTTTTTGCACCAGCCATACATGATGATATCTTATGCAAACAAAATACATTCATAGATTTTGCATCACAACCTATATGCATGAATTTAACAAAACTGTTGAATTTTTGACGTGTTTTCTCATAGAAAATGGATCGCGTGGGTGGGGGTGGGGTGGTACCGCTGCTAAAGTATTCTAGTTTATGGGTAAAGCGAGACTAAAAAACTAGGTGGAAACCGAAGCAATAGTTTAGGAGAACATTGTTTTTAATCTAGGAAATCACTACATTGTAGCATCCAAAATAAATAGCAAGCACCTGCTAGCATCCACAATATTGTAAATAAATGCCAAACACGGGCATTGCAATGCATAATATATATTCGAGGCATGCTGACACCATTTTCAGACCAACCGAAACACTGTCTCTTGACCTATCTCTAGAAAGAAAGGAAGATCAACATGTCTCAAATGAAGCGCTGTTGCTCTTGAATTGATGGAAATGTAAAACCATGTCGACGTTGGACCAAAAACAACGAAGATCAGTAGAAGGGCGCCCGTTGAGGTGGGCCACAGACGCCCTTCCTTGGCTGGCGGCGGTAGCTAGTCCCTCCAATTGGCTGAAAGTTGCTAGGCCCTGGCAGATGGCTGCCGTCATCTTCTTCTCCGGTTGAGTATGAGTCCGAGTATTCCAACTTGCATTCCGGATCAGGAATGAATGTCAAGTTGGGATCAGACACCATTCCTTCAAGCTGACATCAACGGGAAACAAAAATTTACATGAGTCAAGTATATATAGACTAGCTAGTTAGTAGATGTATGTAGGCTGCATGCATGTCTGAACAATCAGATGTCTAAGACTGGCAGCATTTGTATACTTTGCTAGCAGATGGAACTCATGTTAGTAACAAAAATGTCAAATAAAGAACATTCATATCATACTCCAAAGATTAGATTTCACGTGTTTGGATCCAAATATGTTTTGCTCACTGGGATATGATATTAGGAGGTAGTTCCTCGGCAGAGGATTATGCACCACTTAAGTCAATCGATCGGAACATCTAAACATATTCGATGTACTGGTTGACAAAGCATTTTGGTGATTTCAACTCCGCTAGCATCATGACCGGGTGTAATCTAAGCTAGCTTTCCAATCGATCCTATACATTAGCATGGCGCCCACTTAGTGAATGCACAGAAATGTTAGGAAATCATGCACGAGAAATATTAGGTTGCGCGCGTATACCTTGCAGCCGAGGGAGCAGAAACGGTAGATTTCGTCGACGAGTTTTCGGCCGCACATCAGGCACGCGCCGGCGGGGCTGAAGCACATGATGGCTTGCTGCGGCGCCTGCGGCCTCGGGTTGAGGTACACCACCCTCTCGTGGTTGACCACGTATGGCTGCACCAGGGACATGTCCGCAACCTCCTCCAGCTCCGCCACCCGGATCACCACGCTGTTCTTGTACGACGACCGCCGTATCTGCAATAATATCCATCAATCTATAACGCCGCCGCTGCCATTGCTACACACGTGATGCGCTTGTATATGTTAAGTACCTGGAGAACATGGTGGTCGCGGTGGCCGGAGAGGCACATGGGGCAGCAGACGGCGTTCTCCTCGCCGGCGCAGCTAAGGCAGTAGTGGCTGCAATCATTCTTGGCCAGTCTGGGGTGCGCGGCACAGCGCTGGAAGAACCTCGCGCCGAGCAGCGGCCCCAGCCACGACGGAGCGCCGCCCAACTTCATGCCCCTCTTTCTGTATACCAAGCAGACAAACATAATGCATATGTGAGCTTCACAAGATGCCGCGAAAATGCCAAGAACAGCTTACGCTCTTGCTAGTATCATAGGCAATACTAGCGATTGATGTGTATCTATGCGCTGTTGTACCCGGACGGAGGCGTCGTTCCGGTGGAGGTAGCGGACGGCGGGGTAATTTTGATTTCTGTAGATCTACGAAATGAAAGTGATGAGATTTGCTTTATATATAATTGTTGGGAGGGAGAGGGGAGACATGGAAATGGAAAGAAACCCATGTAGGGTTTCGAGTGCGTACAAGGCCAGTTCGAAACAAGACTTGCTTGCATGCGTTTCTTTCCATGTATAGCCTTAGACACAAGAGGAATCTTCAAATGTTCTGCTGCTATGTTTGCATAGCTATTCTGGCATGAGTGCAAAAAATTAATCATCTAAAAATATCTAATTAATATCCTAGTGAAAAAATAACAACAAAAATTGAATTGCCAAATACTCACCATATGCAATGCAAAATTTATGAACAACTCGCACGTCTTGTTAGTTAGTTATCATAGGTCACCAATGGACAATGGTTCTTCTACAAAGTTTAAACATTTAGGTATCAATGGTCGATAACCAGGGTCAAGGAGCCTCTTGCCACCAGTCGTGAGTTTCTACTCCATAACACACAAGAATAATAAAATGATGTGTCTCTATCATCATGGAGGTTTTGGTGATGATCATGTAGGCATAGAGTATAGATTTGTAGAGTGGTAAGGAGGCCATGACACGGTGGTGGATGCAAGAGGGAAAAGATTCGATGAGAAAGATGCAGCGGCGGACATATGTTTAGGTGACGAGATCACCTGTGCCGGCCATAGGTTTGTTCAATACAAAATGACTAATACCAAAGGACGCGATAACAACATAGATCACAAGGGAGGCGCCCCTTGTGATGGACATGCTGGTAGATGGACAATGCATAGAAGGCATGACAGGTATGATACACAGTGCATATGCAAATCATGGTTGAGCTAGGAGGAATGATGAGTGTATGAAATGGTGACAGATAAAGCATAAACTTTTTTTCATTTTATCAGCCGCTGCGTTTGATATGTGGTATGGGGTGGTTGTCGTGACCTTTTATAGGCGGGCCTCCGTGAGCCAATGCATGGGATGAGGGTGGTGGCGCAGAGAGGGGGATATATGATAGGGTTTCCGCAAGTGCGACAGCATATGATGTTACAAAATATGCCTAACACTCGGAAGTGTGACATTGCCTATGACTGGTGGACCGCCTTTCTTTAATTGAGTAGTCATGTTCGATACACAGTAGCTCTACCATATTTGTACTGTAGTATATTTTGTACAAATTACCACCTATACACGTAAAGAAAGGTTCATAAGCCAAAATTTAAAAGTACAATAAGACGACATTGGCAAGGCAGCGAGTGCCGTAAGACAACACTTCATGATAACATAAGTTCATACTTGGTAGGGTTTAGGGGAGAAGCTACAGCCTGGAAAATCTAGGTTGTAACCTAATGTCTACTACGCAACCTTCTTCTTGTAGACGTTGTTGGGCCTCCAAATGTAGAGATTTGCAGGACAGTAGAAAATTTCCCTCAAGTGGATGACCTAAGGTTTATCAATCCATGGGAGGCGTAGGATGAAGATGGTCTCTCTCAAACAACCCTGCAACCAAATAACAAAGAGTCTCTTGTGTCCCCCAACACACCCAATACAATGGTAAATTGTATAGGTGCACTAGTTCGGCGAAGAGATGGTGATACAAGTGTAATATGGATGGTAGATATAGGTTTTCGTAATCTAAAAATATAAAAACAGCAAGGTAGCAAGTAACAAAAGTGAGCGAAAACGGTATTGCAATGCTTCAAAACAAGGCCTAGGGTTCATACTTTCACTAGTGCAAGTTCTCTCAACAATGATAACATAATTGGATCAAATAACAATCTCTCAACATGCAACAAAGAGTCACTCCAAAGTCACTAATAGCGGAGAACAAACAAAGAGATTATTGTAGGGTACGAAACCACCTCAAAGTTATTCTTTCTAATCAATCCATTGGGCTATTCCTATAAGTGTCACAAATAACCCTAGAGTTTGTAGTAAAATAACACCTTAAGACACACATCAACCAAAACCCTAATGTCACCTAGATACTCCAATGTCACCTCAAGTATTCGCGGGTATGATTATACGATATGCATCACACACACTCAGATTCATCTATTCAAACCAACACAAAGAACTTAAAAGAGTGCATAAAGTTTCTATCGGAGAGTCAAGACGAAAACGTGTGCCAACCTCTATGCATAAGTTCACAAGGTCACTGAACCCGCAAGTTGATCACCAAAACATATATCAAGTGGATCACGTGAATATCCCATTGTCACCACAGATAAGCACATGCAAGCCATACATCAAGTGTTCTCAAATCCTTAAAGACTCAATCCAATAAGGTAACTACAAAGGGAAAACTCAATCCATTACAAAAAGGTAGAGGGGGAGAAGCATCATAAGATCCAACTATAGTAGCAAAGCTCCCGGTACATCAAGATCGTGCCATATCAAGAACACGAGAGAGAGAGATCAAACACATATCTACTCGTACATACCCTCAGCCCCGAGGGTGAACTACTCCCTCCTCATCATGGAGAGCGCCGGGATGATGAAGATGGCCATCGGTGATGGATCCCCCCTCCGGCAGGGTGCCGGAACAGGGTCCCGATTTGTTTTTGGTGGCTACAGATGCTTGCGGCAGCGGAACTCCCGATCTAGGTTCTGTTCTGGAAGTTTGGGGATATATAAGAGGTGTTGGCATCGGGAACAAGTCAGGGGGGTCCCCGAATCGGCCACGAGGTAGGGGGCACGCACAAGGGGATAGGGCGCGCCCTCCACCCTCGTGGTTGACTCGGGACTCCTCTGGTCCATCTACGATGCTCCGTGGGCTTCTTCTGGTCCAAAAACAATCTCCGTAAATTTTCAGGTCAATTGGACTCCGTTTGATATTCCTTTTCTGCTAAACTCAAAAACAAGGAGAAAAACAAAAACTGTCACTGGGCTCTAGGTTAATAGGTTAGTCCCAAAAATCATATAAATAGCATATAAATGCATATAAAACATCCAAAATAGATAATATAATAGCATGGAACAATCAAAAATTATAGATACGTTGGAGACGTATCAAGCATCCCCAAGCTTAATTCATGCTCGTCCTCGAGTAGGTAAATGATAAAAACAGAATTTTTGACGTGGAATGCTACCTAACATATTTATCAATGTAATATTCTCTATTGCGGCAAAAATATTCAGATCCATAAGATTCAAAACAAAAGTTTAATATTGACATAAAAACAATAATACTTCGAGCATACTAACAAGGCTATTATGTCTTGTCAAAAAGAAAACATAGCCAAAGAAAGATTATCCCTACAAAATCATATAGTGTGGCTATGCTCCATATTCATCACACAAAATACTCAAATCATGCAGAACCCCGATGACAAGCCAAGCAATTGTTTCATACTTTGATGTTCTCAAACCTTTTCAACTTTCACGCAATACATGAGCGTGAGCCATGGATATAGCACCATAGGTGGAATAGAATATGGTGGTTATGGAGAAGACAAAAAGAAGGAGATAGTCTCACATCAACTAGGCATATCAACGGGCTATGGAGATGCCCATCAATAAATATCAATGTGAGTGAGTAGGGCTTGCAATGCAACGGATGCACTAGAAATATAAGTTTATGAAAGCTCAAAAAGAAACTAAGTGGGTGTGCATCCAACTCGCTTGCTCACGAAGACCTAGGGCAATTTGAGGAAGCCCATCATTGGAATATACAAGCCAAGTTCTATAATGAAAAATTCCCACTATTATATGAAAGTGACAACATAGGAGACTCTCTATCATGAAGATCATGGTGCTACTTTCAAGCACAAGTGTGGTAAAAGGATAGTAGCATTTGCCCTTCTCCCTTTTTCTCTCATTTTTTTGGGCATTCTCTTTTTTTTGGCCTCATTTTTTTGTCCGGAGTCTCATCCGGACTTGTGGGGGAATCATAGTCTCCATCATCCTTTCCTCACTGGGACAATGCTCTAATAATGAAGATCATCACACTTTTATTTACTTACACCTCAAGAATTACAACTCGATACTTAGAACAAAATATGACTCTATATGAATGCCTCCGGCAGTGTACTGGGATGTGCAATGAATCAAGAGTGACATGTATGAAAGAATTATCAACGGTGGCTTTGCCACAAATACGATGTCAACTACATGATCATGCAAAGCAATATGACAATGATGAAGCATATCATAATAAATGGAACGGTGGAAAGCTGGATGGCAATATATCTCTGAATGGCTATGGAAATGGCATAATAGGTAGGTATGGTATCTGTTTTGAGGAAGGTATATGGTGGGTGTATGGTACCGGCGAGAGTTGCGCGGCACAAGAGAGGCTAGCAATGGTGGAAGGGTGAGAGTGCGTATAATCCATGGACTCAACATTAATCATAAAGAACTCACATACTTATTGCGAAAATCTATTAATTATCAAAACAAAGTACTACACGCATGCTTCTAGGGGGATAGATTGGTAGGAAAACACCATCGCTCGTCCACGACCGCCACTCATAAGGAATACAATCAAAAAATATCCCATGCTCCAACTTCGTTACATAACGGTTCACCATACATGCATGCTACGGGAATCACAAACCTCAACATAAGTATTTCTCAAATTCACAATTACTCCACTAGCATGACTCTAATATCACCATCTTCATATCTCCAAACAATCATAAGGAATCAAACTTCTCATAGTATTCAATGCACTTTATATGAAAGTTTTTATTATATCCCTCTTGGATGCCTATCATATTATGACTAAATTTATAACCAAAGCAAATTACCATGCTTTTTAAGACTCTCAAAATAATATAAGTGAAGCATGAGAGCAAATGACAAACTACTCCAAAAGATATAAGTGAAGATCAATGAGTAATCTAATAATTATGTAACTATGTGAAGACTCTCTAACATTTAATAATTTCAGATATTGGGATATTATTCAAACAGCAAGCAAAAAAAAATAAAATGACATGATGCTCCAAGCAAAACACAAATCATGTGGTGAATAAAAATATAGCTCCAAGTAAGGTTACCGATGAACGAAGACGAAAGAGGGGATGCCATCTGGGGTATCCCCAAGCTTAGGCTCTTGGTTGTCCTTGAATATTACCTTGGGGTGCCTTGGGCATCCCCAAGATTAGGCTCTTGCCACTCCTTATTTCATAGTCCATCGAATCTTTACCCAAAACTTGAAAACTTCACAACACAAAACTCAACAGAAAACTCGTAAGCTCCATTAGTATAAGAAAATAAATCACCACTTAGGTACTATTGTGAACTCATTCTAAATTCATACTGGTGTTATATCTACTGTATTCCAACTTCTCCATGGTTCATGTCCTTCGATACTACTCATAGATTCATCAAAATAAGCAAACAACACATAGAAAACAGAATCTTTCAAAAACAGAACAGTCTGTAGTAGTCTGGAAACTTTCCATACTTCTGTAAATCCAAAAATTCTGAAAAATTAGGACTATCTAGACAATTTGTATATCAATCTTGTGTCAAAAATTTCAGATCAAAATCACGTTCCAGTGAATTTTCAAATTTCCTGGACTGAGCGCAAAAATTTCTCTTTTTGCATAGAATCAAGTAAACTATCATCCACACTACCCCAAAGGCTTTACTTGGCACTTTATTGAAATAAAATCTATAAAACATGATTAATACAATATCATAACCATGTGAACACATAAAAATGGTAGGGGTAAATATTGGGTTCTCTCCCAACAAGCGCTTTTCTTTAATGCCTTTTTAGCTAGGCATGCTAATTTCAATGAGAGTGGGGTACCGGAGAAGGTTGATTATGAGCGTATTATTGAAAAATTCATTTAAAAGAACACTAAAAAAGAATGATGCTATTTAAGTGAGGAAACCTCGTCACTGTAGGGAACCCCCCTCCTCCGCCACTCACCCCCCCCCCCCCCCCCCCGGCATTGCCGTCGCTGGAGCATGGAGATTGTAGCTTGGAGGCGGTCTCGCCATTTCCTCAGAATTAATACTCCCCGTGTTTACTTACTCCGAATAGTAGTTCTTGTCTGAAGTCAAGCTAAATAAACTTCGACGAACTTTATAGAAAATTTAACATATAGAATACCGAATCGATATCATTATAGTCATCATTCAATATATTTTCATGTCATACCGTTTTGTTACTGTATAAAATGTACATATTGTTTTGTATAAACTTGGTCAAACATTTAAAGTTTGACTTCAGCCAAAGCTAATACGATGGGTAAATAAAAAAGGAGGTAGTATTTGGAGGCAACTTCCTTCAAGATGACTATAATGTGGCTTGGGTAAATGAGCTTTTGCATGAAATGTGGATGCTCATTTGCCCTTAATTCATAGACTGTGTAGCTTGTTGTATAATAATAAAAATATTTACATCCAGTATGGTGACAAACTATGTCTGAATGTACGGAACTTTTATTCATTCAATTTATAGAACAAACCATGTTGACATCACTAATACCAACCAAAAGCAAACGGTACTGGAAGAGAAAAGGCCCATAAGGACGCCCTTCCTCGGCCTAATTAGATACAGTGATCTGCTGAAACAACAGATAATGAAATAGGTTTACGAATCACTAGAATTAGATCATCACTTCAGTATAAAGAAAAACTATCACCCTCTCCTCCAAAAATATACATTTTTTCATTTTGGTTTACTTTGCCCCCATCAGTTATCATATCTTTGTAGCCTCCATCGAATTATAGAATGACAAAAAAGTTATAGAAGATTTACAAAAATCGAAAACAAATCTTACATGTCAATTATGACATCGAGTATTTCCTTGTAAAGTTGTAACAAAAATTATGGAAGTTTGTGATCTATGTGAAGAAAAAAGTGAACAAGTTAATTATTTTTTGCACCAGCCATACATGATGATATCTTATGCAAACAAAATACAATCATAGACTTTGCATCACAACCTATATGCATGAATTTAACAAAACTGTTGAATTTTTAATGTGTTCTCTCATAGAAAATTGATCGCGTGGGTGGGGGTGGGGTGGTACCGCTGCTAAAGTATTCTAGTTTATGGGTAAAGCGAGACTAAAAAACTAGGTGGAAACCGAAGCAATAGTTTAGGAGAACATTGTTTTTAATCTAGGAAATCACTACATTGTAGCATCCAAAATAAATAGCAAGCACCTGCTAGCATCCACAATATTGTAAATAAATGCCAAACACGGGCATTGCAATGCATAATATATATTCGAGGCATGCTGACACCATTTTCAGACCAACCGAAACACTGTCTCTTGACCTATCTCTAGAAAGAAAGGAAGATCAACATGTCTCAAATGAAGCGCTGTTGCTCTTGAATTGATGGAAATGTAAAACCATGTCGACGTCGGACCAAAAACAACGAAGATCAGTAGAAGGGCGCCCGTTGAGGTGGGCCACAGACGCCCTTCCTTGGCTGGCGGCGGTAGCTAGTCCCTCCAATTGGCTGAAAGTTGCTAGGCCCTGGCAGATGGCTGCCGTCATCTTCTTCTCCGGTTGAGTATGAGTCCGAGTATTCCAACTTGCATTCCGGATCAGGAATGAATGTCAAGTTGGGATCAGACACCATTCCTTCAAGCTGACATCAACGGGAAACAAAAATTTACATGAGTCAAGTATATATAGACTAGCTAGTTAGTAGATGTATGTAGGCTGCATGCATGTCTGAACAATCAGATGTCTAAGACTGGCAGCATTTGTATACTTTGCTAGCAGATGGAACTCATGTTAGTAACAAAAATGTCAAATAAAGAACATTCATATCATACTCCAAAGATTAGATTTCACGTGTTTGGATCCAAATATGTTTTGCTCACTGGGATATGATATTAGGAGGTAGTTCCTCGGCAGAGGATTATGCACCACTTAAGTCAATCGATCGGAACATCTAAACATATTCGATGTACTGGTTGACAAAGCATTTTGGTGATTTCAACTCCGCTAGCATCATGACCGGGTGTAATCTAAGCTAGCTTTCCAATCGATCCTATACATTAGCATGGCGCCCACTTAGTGAATGCACAGAAATGTTAGGAAATCATGCACGAGAAATATTAGGTTGCGCGCGTATACCTTGCAGCCGAGGGAGCAGAAACGGTAGATTTCGTCGACGAGTTTTCGGCCGCACATCAGGCACGCGCCGGCGGGGCTGAAGCACATGATGGCGTGCTGTGGCGCCTGCGGCCTCGGGTTGAGGTACACCACCCTCTCGTGGTTGACCACGTATGGCTGCACCAGGGACATGTCCGCAACCTCCTCCAGCTCCGCCACCCGGATCACCACGCTGTTCTTGTACGACGACCGCCGTATCTGCAATAATATCCATCAATCTATAACGCCGCCGCTGCCATTGCTAGGCACGTGATGCGCTTGTATATGTTAAGTACCTGGAGAACATGGTGGTCGCGGTGGCCGGAGAGGCACATGGGGCAGCAGACGGCGTTCTCCTCGCCGGCGCAGCTAAGGCAGTAGTGGCTGCAATCATTCTTGGCCAGTCTGGGGTGCGCGGCACAGCGCTGTTAGAACCTCGCGCCGAGCAGCGGCCCCAGCCACGACGGAGCGCCGCCCAACTTCATGCCCGACGACGACGACATTGCTCTCTTTCTGTATAACAAGCAGACAAACATAATGCATATGTGAGCTTCACAAGATGCCGCGAAAATGCCAAGAACAGCTTACGTTCTTGCTAGTATCATAGGCAATACTAGCGATTGATGTGTATCTATGCGCTGTTGTACCCGGACGGAGGCGTCGTTCCGGTGGAGGTAGCGGACGGCGGGGTAATTTTGATTTCTGTAGATCTACGAAATGAAAGTGATGAGATTTGCTTTATATATAATTGTTGGGAGGGAGAGGGGAGACATGGAAATGGAAAGAAACCCATGTAGGGTTTCCAGTGCGTACAAGGCCAGTTCGAAACAAGACTTGCTTGCATGCGTTTCTTTCCATGTATAGCCTTAGACACAAGAGGAATCTTCAAATGTTCTGCTGCTATGTTTGCATAGCTATTCGGGCATGAGTGCAAAAAATTAATCATCTAAAAATATCTAATTAATATCCTAGTGGAAAAATAACAACAAAAATTGAATTGCCAAATACTCACCATATGCAATGCAAAATTTATGAACAACTCGCGCTTCTTGTTAGTTAGTTATCATAGGTCACCAATGGACAATGGTTCTTCTACAAAGTTTAAACGTTTAGGTATCAATGGTCGATAACCAGGGTCAAGGAGCCTCTTGCCACCAGTCGTCAGTTTCTACTCCATAACACACAAGAATAATAAAATGATGTGTCTCTATCATCATGGAGGTTTTGGAGATGGTCATGTAGGCATAGAGTATAGATTTGTAGAGTGGTAAGGAGGCCATGACACGGTGGTGGATGCAAGAGGGAAAAGATTCGATGAGAAAGAAGCAGCGGCGGACATATGTTTAGGTGACGAGATCACCTGTGCCGGCCATAGGTTTGTTCAATACAAAATGGCTAATACCAAAGGACGCGATAACAACATAGATCGCAAGGGAGGCGCCCCTTGTGATGGACATGCTGGTAGATGGACAATGCATAGAAGGCATGACAGGTATGATACACAGTGCATATGCAAATCATGGTTGAGCTAGGAGGAATGATGAGTGTATGTAATGGTGACAGATAAAGCATAAACCTTTTTTCATTTTGTCAGCCGGTGCGTTTGATATGTGGTATGGGGTGGTTGTCGTGACCTTTTATAGGCGGGCCTCCATGAGGCAATGCATGGGATGAGGGTGGTGGCGCAGAGAGGGGGATATATGATAGGGTTTCCGCAAGTGCAACAGCATATGATGTTACAAAATATGCCTAACACTCGGAAGTGTGACATTGCCTATGACTGGTGGACCGCCTTTCTTTAATTGAGTAGTCATGTTCGATACACAGTAGCTCTACCATATTTGTACTGTAGTATATTTTGTACAAATTACCACCTATACACGTAAAGAAATGTTCATAAGCCAAAATTTAAAAGTACAATAAGACGACATTGGCTAGGCAGCGAGTGGCGTAAGACAACACTTCATGATAACATAAGTTCATACTTGGTAGGGTTTAGGGGAGAAGCTACAGCCTGGAAAATCTAGGTTGTAACCTAATGTCTACTACGCAACCTTCTTCTTGTAGACGTTGTTGGGCCTCCAAGTGCAGAGATTTGCAGGACAGTAGCAAATTTCCATCAAGTGGATGACCTAAGATTTATCAATCCATGGGAGGCGTAGGATGAAGATGGTCTCTCTCAAACAACCCTGCAACCAAATAACAAAGAGTCTCTTGTGTCCCCCAACACACCCAATACAATGGTAAATTGTATAGGTGCACTAGTTCGACGAAGAGATGGTGATACAAGTGTAATATAGATGGTAGATATAGGTTTGTGTAATATGAAAATATAAAAACAGCAAGGTAGAAAGTAACAAAAGTGAGCGAAAACGGTATTGCAATGCTTCAAAACAAGGCCTAGGGTTCATACTTTCACTAGTGCAAGTTCTCTCTACAATGATAACATAATTGGATCAAATGACAATCTCTCAACATGCAACAAAGAGTCACTTCAAAGTCACTAATAGCGGAGAACAAACAAAGAGATTATTGTAGGGTACGAAACCACCTCAAAGTTATTCTTTCCGATCAACCCATTGGGCTATTCCTATAAGTGTCACAAACAGCCCTAGAGTTCGTAGTAAAATAACACCTTAAGACACACATCAACCAAAACCCTAATGTCACCTAGATACTCCAATGTCACCTCAAGTATTCGCGGGTACGATTATACGTTATGCATCACACAATCTCAGATTCATCTATTCAAACCAACACAAAGGACTTAATAGAGTGCCCAAAGTTTCTATCGGAGAATCAAGACGTAAACGTGTGCCAACCCCTATGCATAAGTTCACAAGGTCACTGAACCCGTAAGTTGATCACCAAAACATACATCAAGTGGATCACGTGAATATCCCATTGTCACCACAGATAAGCACATGCAAGACATACGTCAAGTGTTCTCAAATCCTTAAAGACTCAATCCAATAAGATAACTTCAAAGGGAAAAATCAATCCATTACAAGAAGGCAGAGGGGGGAGAAGCATCATAAGATCCAACTATAGTAGCAAAGCTCCCGGTACATCAAGATCGTGCCAGATCAAGAACACGAGAGAGAGAGAGAGAGATCAAACACATATCTACTCGTACATACCCTCAGCCCCGAGGGTGAACTACTCCCTCCTCATCATGGAGAGCGCCGAGATGATGAAGATGGCCACCGGTGATGGATCCCCCCTCTGACAGGGTGCCAGAACAGTGGAACTCCCTGTCTAGGTTCTGTTCTGGAAGTTTAGGGATATATAAGAGGTGTTGGCATCGGGAACAAGTCAGGGGGTCCCCGAATCGGCCACGAGGTAGGGGGGCACGCCCAAGGGGATAGGGCGTGCCCTCCACCCTCGTGGTTGACTTGGGACTCCTCTGGTCCATCTACGATGCTCCGTGGGCTTCTTCTGGTCCAAAAACAATCTCCGTAAATTTTCAGGTCAATTGGACTCCGTTTGATATTCCTTTTCTGCTAAACTCAAAAACAAGGAGAAAAACAAAAACTGTCACTGGGCTCTAGGTTAATAGGTTAGTCCCAAAAATCATATAAAATAGCATATAAATGCATATAAAACATCCAAAATAGATAATATAATAGCATGGAACAATCAAAAATTATAGATACGTTGGATACGTATCAAGCATCCCCAAGCTTAATTCATGCTCGTCCTCGAGTAGGTAAATGATAAAAACAGAATTTTTGACGTGGAATGCTACCTAACATATTTATCAATGTAATATTCTCTATTGCGGCAAGAATATTCAGATCCATAAGATTCAAAACAAAAGTTTAATATTGACATAAAAACAATAATACTTCAAGCATACTAACAAGGCAATTATGTCTTCTCAAAAAAACATAGCCAAAGAAAGCTTATCCCTACAAAATCATATAGTCTGGCTATGCTCCATATTCATCACACAAAATACTCAAATCATGCAGAACCCTGATGACAAGCCAAGCAATTGTTTCATACTTTGATGTTCTCAAACCTTTTCAACTTTCATGCAATACATGAGCGTGAGCCATGGACATAGCACTATAGGTGGAATAGAATATGGTGGTTGTGGAGAATACAAAAAGAAGGAGATAGTCTCACATCAACTAGGCATATCAACGGGCTATGGAGATGCCCATCAATAGATATCAATATGAGTGAGTAGGGATTGCAATGCAACGGATGCACTAGAGATATAAGTTTATGAAAGCTCAAAAAGAAACTAAGTGGGTGTGCATCCAACTCGCTTGCTCACGAAGACCTAGGGCAATTTGAGGAAGCCCATCATTGGAATATACAAGCCAAGTTCTATAATGAAAAATTCCCACTAGTATATGAAAGTGACAACATAGGAGACTCTCTATCATGAAGATCATGGTGCTACTTTCAAGCACAAGTGTGGTAAAAGGATAGTAGCATTTGCCCTTCTCCCTTTTTCTCTCATTTTTTTGGGCATTCTCTTTTTTTGGCCTCTTTTTTTTGTCCGGAGTCTCATCCCGACTTGTGGGGGAATCATAGTCACCATCATCCTTTCCTCACTGGGACAATGCTCTAATAATGAAGATCATCACACTTTTATTTACTTACACCTCAAGAATTACAACTCGATACTTAGAACAAAATATGACTCTATATGAATGCCTCCGGCAATGTACTGGGATGTGCAATGAATCAAGAGTGACATGTATGAAAGAATTATCAACGGTGGCTTTGCCACAAATACGATGTCAACTACATGATCATGCAAAGCAATATGACAATGATGAAGCATGTCATAATAAATGGAACGGTGGAAAGTTGGATGGCAATATATCTCGGAATGGCTACGGAAATGGCATAATAGGTAGGTATGGTGTCTGTTTTGAGGAAGGTATATGGTGGGTGTATGGTACCGGCGAGAGTTGCGCGGCACAAGAGAGGCTAGAAATGGTGGAAGGGTGAGAGTGCGTATAATCCATGGACTCAACATTAATCATAAAGAACTCACATACTTATTACGAAAATCTATTAATTATCAAAACAAAGTACTACTCGCATGCTTCTAGGGGGATAGATTGGTAGGAAAAGACCATCGCTCGTCCCCGACAGCCACTCATAAGGAATACAATCAAAAAATATCCCATGCTCCAACTTCGTTACATAACGGTTCACCATACATGCATGCTACGGGAATCACAAACCTCAACACAAGTATTTCTCAAATTCACAATTACTCCACTAGCATGACTCTAATATCACCATCTTCATATCTCCAAACAATCATAAGGAATCAAACTTCTCATAGTATTCAATGCACTTTATATGAAAATTTTTATTACATCCCTCTTGGATGCCTATCATATTACGACTAAATTTATAACCAAAGCAAATTACCATGCTTTTTAAGACTCTCAAAATAATATAAGTGAAGCATGAGAGCAAATGACAAACTACTCCAAAAGATATAAGTGAAGATCAATGAGTAATCGAATAATTATGTAACTATGTGAAGACTCTGTAACATTTAATAATTTCAGATATTGGGATATTATTCAAACAGCAAGCAAAACAAAATAAAATGACATGATGCTCCAAGCAAAACAGATATCATGTGGTGAATAAAAATATAGCTCCAAGTAAGGTTACCGATGAACGAAGACGAAAGAGGGGATGCCATCTGGGGCATCCCCAAGCTTAGGCTCTTGGTTGTCCTTGAATATTACCTTGGGGTGCCTTGGGTATCCCCAGGATTAGGCTCTTGCCACTCCTTATTCCATAATCCATCGAATCTTTACCCAAAACTTGAAAACTTCACAACACAAAACTCAACAGAAAACTCGTAAGCTCCATTAGTATAAGAAAATAAATCACCACTTAGGTACTATTGCGAACTCATTCTAAATTCATATTGGTGTTATATCTACTGTATTCCAACTTCTCCATGTTTCATATCCTTCGATACTACTCATAGATTCATCAAAATAAGCAAACAACACATAGAAAACAAAATCTGTCAAAAACAGAACAGTCTGTAGTAGTCTGGAAACTTTCCATACTTCTGTAAATCCAAAAATTCTGAAAAAATTAGGACAATATAGACAATTTTTATATCAATCTTGTGTCAAAAATTTCAGATCAAAAGCACGTTCCAGTGAATTTTCAAATATCCTGGACTGAGCGCAAAAGTTTCTGTTTTTGCATAGAATCAAGTAAACTATCATCCACACTATCCCAAAGGCTTTACTTGGCACTTTATTGAAATAAAATCTATAAAACATGATTAATACAATATCATAACCATGTGAACACATAAAAATGGTAGGGGTAAATATTGGGTTGTCTCCCAACAAACGCTTTCCTTTAATGCCTTTTTAGCTAGGCATGCTAATTTCAATGAGAGTGGGGTACCGGAGAAGATTGATTATGAGCGTATTATTGAAAAATTCATTTAAAAGAACACTAAAAAATAATGATGCTATTTAAGTGAGGAAACCTTGTCGCCGTAGGGAACCCCCCTCCTCCACCACTAACCCCCCCCCCCCCCCCCCCCCCCGGCATTGCCGCCGCTGGAGCATGCAGATTGTAGCTTAGAGGCGGTCTCGCCATTTCCTCAGAATTAATACTCCCCGTGTTTACTTACTCCGAATAGTAGCTCTTGTCTGAAGTCAAGCTAAATAAACTTCGACGAACTTTATAGAAAATTTAACATATAGAATACCGAATCGATATCATTATAGTCATCATTCAATATATTTTCATGTCATACCGTTTTGTTACTGTATAAAATGTACATATTGTTTTGTATAAACTTGGTCAAACATTTAAAGTTTGACTTCAGCCAAAGCTAATACGATGGGTAAATAAAAAAGGAGGTAGTATTTGGAGGCAACTTCCTTCAAGATGACTATAATGTGGCTTGGGTAAATGAGCTTTTGCATGAAATGTGGATGCTCATTTGCCCTTAATTCATAGACTGTAGCTTGTTGTATAATAATAAAAATATTTACATCCAGTATGGTGACAAACTATGTATGAATGTACGGAACTTTTATTCATTCAATTTATAGAACAAACCATGTTGACATCACTAATACCAACCAAAAGCAAACGGTACTGGAAGAGAAAAGGCCCATAAGGACGCCCTTCATCGGCCTAATTAGATACAGTGATCTGCTGAAACAACAGATAATGAAATAGGTTTACGAATCACTAGAATTAGATCATCACTTCAGTATAAAGAAAAACTATCACCCTCTCCTCCAAAAATATACATTTTTTCATTTTGGTTTACTTTGCCCCCATCAGTTATCATATCTTTGTAGCCTCCATCGGTTTATAGAATGACAAAAAAGTTATAGAAGATTTACAAAAACCGAAAACAAATCTTAAATGTCAATTATGACATCGAGTATTTCCTTGTAAAGTTGGTAACAAAAAATATGGAAGTTTGTGATCTATGTGAAGAGAAAAGTGAACAAGTTAATTATTTTTTGCACCAGCCATACATGATGATATCTTATGCAAACAAAATATAATCATAGACTTTGCATCACAACCTATATGCATGAATTTAACAAAACTGTTGAATTTTTAATGTGTTTTCTCATAGAAAATTGATCGCGTGGGTGGGGGTGGGGTGGTACCGCTGCTAAAGTATTCTAGTTTATGGGTAAAGCGAGACTAAAAAACTAGGTGGAAACCGAAGTAATAGTTTAGGAGAACATTGTTTTTAATCTAGGAAATCACTACATTGTAGCATCCAAAATAAATAGCAAGCACCTGCTAGCATCCACAATATTGTAAATAAATGCCAAACACGGGCATTGCAATGCATAATATATATTCGAGGCATGCTGACACCATTTTCAGACCAACCGAAACACTGTCTCTTGACCTATCTCTAGAAAGAAAGGAAGATCAATATGTCTCAAATGAAGCGCTGTTGCTCTTGAATTGATGGAAATGTAAAACCATGTCGACGTCGGACCAAAAACAACGAAGATCAGTAGAAGGGCGCCCGTTGAGGTGGGCCACAGACGCCCTTCCTTGGCTGGCGGCGGTAGCTAGTCCCTCCAATTGGCTGAAAGTTGCTAGGCCATGGCAGATGGCTGCCGTCATCTTCTTCTCCGGTTGAGTATGAGTCCGAGTATTCCAACTTGCATTCCGGATCAAGAATGAATGTCAAGTTGGGATCAGACACCATTCCTTCAAGCTGACATCAACGGGAAACAAAAAATTACATGAGTCAAGTATATATAGACTAGCTAGTTAGTAGATGTATGTAGGCTGCATGCATGTCTGAACAATCAGATGTCTAAGACTGGCAGCATTTGTATACTTTGCTAGCAGATGGAACTCATGTTAGTAACAAAAATGTCAAATAAAGAACATTCATATCATACTCCAAAGATTAGATTTCACGTGTTTGGATCCAAATATGTTTTGCTCACTGGGATATGATATTAGGAGGTAGTTCCTCGGCAGAGGATTATGCACCACTTAAGTCAATCGATCGGAACATCTAAACATATTCGATGTACTGGTTGACAAAGCATTTTGGTGATTTCAACTCCGCTAGCATCATGACCGGGTGTAATCTAAGCTAGCTTTCCAATCGATCCTATACATTAGCATGGCGCCCACTTAGTGAATGCACAGAAATGTTAGGAAATCATGCACGAGAAATATTAGGTTGCGCGCGTATACCTTGCAGCCGAGGGAGCAGAAACGGTAGATTTCGTCGACGAGTTTTCGGCCGCACATCAGGCACGCGCCGGCGGGGCTGAAGCACATGATGGCGTGCTGTGGCGCCTGCGGCCTCGGGTTGAGGTACACCACCCTCTCGTGGTTGACCACGTATGGCTGCACCAGGGACATGTCCGCAACCTCCTCCAGCTCCGCCACCCGGATCACCACGCTGTTCTTGTACGACGACCGCCGTATCTGCAATAATATCCATCAATCTATAACGCCGCCGCTGCCATTGCTAGGCACGTGATGCGCTTGTATATGTTAAGTACCTGGAGAACATGGTGGTCGCGGTGGCCGGAGAGGCACATGGGGCAGCAGACGGCGTTCTCCTCGCCGGCGCAGCTAAGGCAGTAGTGGCTGCAATCATTCTTGGCCAGTCTGGGGTGCGCGGCACAGCGCTGTTAGAACCTCGCGCCGAGCAGCGGCCCCAGCCACGACGGAGCGCCGCCCAACTTCATGCCCGACGACGACGACATTGCTCTCTTTCTGTATAACAAGCAGACAAACATAATGCATATGTGAGCTTCACAAGATGCCGCGAAAATGCCAAGAACAGCTTACGTTCTTGCTAGTATCATAGGCAATACTAGCGATTGATGTGTATCTATGCGCTGTTGTACCCGGACGGAGGCGTCGTTCCGGTGGAGGTAGCGGACGGCGTGGTAATTTTGATTTCTGTAGATCTACGAAATGAAAGTGATGAGATTTGCTTTATATATAATTGTTGGGAGGGAGAGGGGAGACATGGAAATGGAAAGAAACCCATGTAGGGTTTCCAGTGCGTACAAGGCCAGTTCGAAACAAGACTTGCTTGCATGCGTTTCTTTCCATGTATAGCCTTAGACACAAGAGGAATCTTCAAATGTTCTGCTGCTATGTTTGCATAGCTATTCGGGCATGAGTGCAAAAAATTAATCATCTAAAAATATCTAATTAATATCCTAGTGGAAAAATAACAACAAAAATTGAATTGCCAAATACTCACCATATGCAATGCAAAATTTATGAACAACTCGCGCTTCTTGTTAGTTAGTTATCATAGGTCACCAATGGACAATGGTTCTTCTACAAAGTTTAAACGTTTAGGTATCAATGGTCGATAACCAGGGTCAAGGAGCCTCTTGCCACCAGTCGTCAGTTTCTACTCCATAACACACAAGAATAATAAAATGATGTGTCTCTATCATCATGGAGGTTTTGGAGATGGTCATGTAGGCATAGAGTATAGATTTGTAGAGTGGTAAGGAGGCCATGACACGGTGGTGGATGCAAGAGGGAAAAGATTCGATGAGAAAGAAGCAGCGGCGGACATATGTTTAGGTGACGAGATCACCTGTGCCAGCCATAGGTTTGTTCAATACAAAATGGCTAATACCAAAGGACGCGATAACAACATAGATCGCAAGGGAGGCGCCCGTTGTGATGGACATGCTGGTAGATGGACAATGCATAGAAGGCATGACAGGTATGATACACAGTGCATATGCAAATCATGGTTGAGCTAGGAGGAATGATGAGTGTATGTAATGGTGACAGATAAAGCATAAACCTTTTTTCATTTTGTCAGCCGGTGCGTTTGATATGTGGTATGGGGTGGTTGTCGTGACCTTTTATAGGCGGGCCTCCATGAGGCAATGCATGGGATGAGGGTGGTGACGCAGAGAGGGGGATATATGATAGGGTTTCCGCAAGTGCAACACCATATGATGTTACAAAATATGCCTAACACTCGGAAGTGTGACATTGCCTATGACTGGTGGACCGCCTTTCTTTAATTGAGTAGTCATGTTCGATACACAGTAGCTCTACCATATTTGTACTGTAGTATATTTTGTACAAATTACCACCTATACACGTAAAGAATGGTTCATAAGCCAAAATTTAAAAGTACAATAAGACGACATTGGCAAGGCAGTGAGTGGCGTAAGACAACACTTCATGATAACATAAGTTCATACTTGGTAGGGTTTAGGGGAGAAGCTATAGCCTGGAAAATCTAGGTTGTAACCTAATGTCTATTATGCAACCTTCTTTTTGTAGACGTTGTTGGGCCTCCAAGTGCAGAGATTTGCAGGACAGTAGCAAATTTCCCTCAAGTGGATGACCAAAGGTTTATCAATCCATAGGAGGCGTAGGATGAAGATGGTCTCTCTCAAACAACCCTGCAACTAAATTACAAAGAGTCTCTTGTGTCCCCCAACACACCCAATACAATGGTAAATTGTATAGGTACACTAGTTCGGCGAAGAGATGGTGATACAAGTGTAATATGGATGGTAGATATAGGTTTTTGTAATATGAAAATATAAAAATAGCAAGGTAGAAAGTAACAAAAGTGAGCGAAAACGGTATTGCAATGCTTCAAAACAAGGCCTAGGGTTCATACTTTCACTAGTGCAAGTTCTCTCAACAATGATAACATAATTGGATCAAATAACAATCTCTCAACATGCAACAAAGAGTCACTCCAAAGTCACTAATAGCGGAGAACAAACAAAGAGATTATTGTAGGGTACGAAACCACCTCAAAGTTATTCTTTTCGATCAATCCATTGGGCTATTCCTATAAGTGTCACAAACAGCCCTAGAGTTCGTAGTAAAATAACACCTTAAGACACACATCAACCAAAACCCTAATGTCACCTAGATACTCCAATGTCACCTCAAGTATTCGCGGGTATGATTATACAATATGCATCACACAATCTCAGATTCATCTATTCAAACCAACACAAAGAACTTAAAAGAGTGCCCAAAGTTTCTATCGGAGAGTCAAGACGAAAACGTGTGCCAACCCCTATGCATAAGTTCACAAGGTCACTGAATCCGCAAGTAGATCACCAAAACATACATCAAGTGGATCACGTGATTATCCCATTGTCACCACAGATAAGCACATGCAAGACATACATCAAGTGTTCTCAAAATCCTAAAAGACTCAATCCGATAAGATAACGTCAAAGGGAAAACTCAATCCATTACAAGAAGGTAGAGGGGGAGAAGCATCATAAGATCCAACTATAGTAGCAAAGCTCCCGGTACATCAAGATCGTGCCATATCAAGAACACGAGAGAGAGAGAGAGAGATCAAACACATATCTACTCGTACATACCCTCAGCCCTGAGGGTGAACTACTCCCTCCTCATCATGGAGAGCGCCTGGATGATGAAGATGGCCACCGGTGATGGATCCCCCCTCCGGCAGGGTGCCGGAACAGGGTCCCGATTGGTTTTTGGTGGCTACAGAGGCGTGCGACAGCGGAACTCCTGATCTAGGTTCTGTTCTGGAAGTTTGGGGATATATAAGAGGTGTTGGCATCGGGAACAAGTCAGGGGGGTCCCCAAGTCGGCCACGAGGTAGGGGGCACGCCCAAGGGGATAGGGTGTGCCCTCCACCCTCGTGGTTGACTCGGGACTCCTCTGGTCCATCTACGATGCTCCGTGGGCTTCTTCTGGTCCAAAAACAATCTCCGTAAATTTTCAGGTCAATTTGACTCCGTTTGATATTCCATTTCTGCTAAAGTCAAAAACAAGGAGAAAAACAGAAACTGTCACTGGGCTCTAGGTTAATAGGTTAGTCCCAAAAATCATATAAAATAACATATAAATGCATATAAAACATCCAAAATAGATAATATAATAGCATGGAACAATCAAAAATTATAGATACGTTGGAGACGTATCAAGCATCCCCAAGCTTAATTCATGCCCGTCCTCGAGTAGTTAAATGATAAAAACAGAATTTTTGACGTGGAATGCTACTTAACATATTTATCAATGTAATATTCTCTATTGCGGCAAAAATATTCAGATCCATAAGATCCAAAACAAAAGTTTAATATTGACATAAAAACAATAATACTTCAAGCATACTAACAAGGCAATTATGTCTTGTCAAAAAAAAAACATAGCCAAAGAAAGCTTATCCCTACAAAATCATATAGTCTGGCTATGCTACATATTCATCACACAAAATACTCAAATCATGCAGAACCCCGATGACAAGCCAAGCAATTGTTTCATACTTTGATGTTCTCAAACCTTTTCAACTTTCACGCAATACATGAGCGTGAGCCATGGAGATAGCACTATAGGTGGAATAGAATATGGTGGTTGTGGAGAAGATAAAAAGAAGGAGATAGTCTCACATCGACTAGGCATATCAACGGGCTATGGAGATGCCCATCAATAGATATCAATGTGAGTGAGTAGGGATTGAATGCAACGGATGCACTAGAGATATAAGTTTATGAAAGCTCAAAAAGAAACTAAGTGGGTGTGCATCCAACTCGCTTGCTCACGAAGACCTAGGGCAATTTGAGGAAGCCCATCATTGGAATATACAAGCCAAGTTCTATAATGAGAAATTCCCACTAGTATATGAAAGTGACAACATAGGAGACTCTCTATCATGAAGATCATGGTGCTACTTTCAAGCACAAGTGTGGTAAAAGGATAGTAGCATTTGCCCTTCTCCCTTTTTCTCTCATTTTTTTGGGCATTCTCCTTTTTTGGCCTCTTTTTTTGTCTGGAGTCTCATCCCGACTTGTGGGGGAATCATAGTCTCCATCATCCTTTCCTCACTGGGACAATGCTTTAATAATGAAGATCATCACACTTTTATTTACTTATGATACGTCTCCAACGTATCTATAATTTTTGATTGCTCCATGCTACTTTATCTACTGTTTTAGGCAATATTGGGCTTTATTATCCACTTTTATATTATTTTTGGGACTAACCTATTAACCGGAGGCCCAGCCCAGATTTGCTGTTTTATGCCTATTTCAGTGTTTCGAGGAAAAGGAATATCATACGGAGTCAAAACGGAACGAAATCAACTGGAGAAGTTATTTTTGGAAGGAAACCCACCTGATGGACTTGGACCCCACGTCAGAAGATACGGGAGGTGCTCACGAGGGTGGGGGGCGCGCCCCCTGCCTCGTGGGGCCCCCGTAGCTCCACCGACGTTCTCCCTACACCCATATATACCTACGTACCCTAAAACTTCCAGAACAGAAGATAGATCGGGAGTTCCGCCGCCGCAAGCCTCTGTAGCCACCAAAAACCCATCGGGACCCTGTTCCGGCACCCTGCCAGAGGGGGATCCCATCACCGATGGCCATCTTCATCATCCCGGCGCTATCCATGACGAGGAGGGAGTAGTTCACCCTCGGGGCTGAGGGTATGTACCAGTAGCTATGTGTTTGATCTCTCTCTCTCTCTCTCTCTCGTGTTCTCTCTCGTGTGCCTCTATGGCACGATCTTGATGTATCCCGAGCTTTGCTATTGTAGTTGGATCTTATGATGCTTCTCCCCCTCTACTCTCTTGTGATGAATTGAGTTTCCCCTCTTGAAGTTATCTTATTGGATTGAGTCTTTTATGAACACTTGATGTATGTCTTGCGTGGGATAACCATGGTGACAATGGGTTATTCTATTGATCCACTTGATGTATGTTTTGGTGATCAACTTGCGGGTTTCGTGACACTTGGGAACCTATGCATAGGGGTTGGCACACGTTCTTGACTCTCCGGTAGAAACTTTGGGGCACTCTTTGAAGTACTTTTATGTTGGTTGGATGAATCTGAGATTGTGTGATGCATATTGTATAATCATGCCCACGCATACTTTAGGTGACAATGGAGTATCTAGGTGACATTAGGGTTTTGGTTGATTTGTATCTTAAGGTGTTATTCTAGTACGAACTCTTTTATAGATCGATCCAAAAGAATAGCTTTGTGGTGGTTTCGTATCCGACCATAATCTCTACGTTTGTTCTCTGCTATTCGTGGCTTTGGAGTGACTCTTTGTTGCATGTTGAGGGCTTGTCATATGTTCTATCTATGTTATTATTGTTGAGAGAACTTACACTAGTGAAAGTATGAACCCTAGGCCTTGTTTCCTATCATTGCAATACCGTTTACGCTCACTTTTATCGCTTGTTACCTTGCTGTTTTTATTATTCCAGATTACAAAAACCTATATCTACTATCTATTTTGCACTTGTATCACCATCTCTTCGCCGAACTAGTGCACCTATACAATTTACCATTGTATTGGGTGTGTTGGGGACACAAGAGACTCTTTGTTATTTGGTTGCAGGGTTGTTTGAGAGAGACCATCTTCATCCTACGCCTCCTACGGATTGATAAACCTTAGGTCATCCACTTGAGGGAAATTTGCTACTGTCCTACAAACCTGTGCACTTGCAGGCCCAACAACGTCTACAAGAAGAAGGTTGTGTAGTAGACATCAAGCTCTTTTCTGGCGCCGTTGCCGGGAACGCTAGGTAAGTGAAGGTATATCTTTAGATCTTGCAATCGAATCTTTTTGTTTCTTGTTTTATCACTAGTTTATTTTATAAAAGAAAACTAAAAAAACGGAGTTGAGTTTGTCTCAAACGCTTCACCGTTTTAATATCTTTCGTGAGTATGATGGAAAGGAAAATTGTGCTCAAGTGCTAGAAGAAGAAATCTATAGAATGTTTTTATATGATGAGCATGATTGCAATGTTGTTAGTATGAATTCCTTGAATATCCATGATGCTAATGATATGCAAAGCCACAAGCTTGGGGAAGCTATGTTTGATGAAGATGATATTTTTTGTCCCCCAAGCTTTGATGAGCAAATTTACTATGATGAAAGCATGCCTCCTATCTAAGATGATTATTGTGATGATACGTATGCTATAAAGAAAAAGTTTGCTTCTATGGAGAGTAGAAAATTTTCTATGCTTGTAGATCATGAAAAGAATGCTTTAGGTGCTGGTTATATTGTTGAATTCATTCATGATACTACTGAAAATTATTATGAGGGAGGAACATATGCTTGTAGGAATTGCAATAATGTCAAGTTTCCTCTCTATGTGCTTAAATTCTTGAAGTTATGCTTGTTGTACCATCCTATGCTAGTTGATTATTGTTCCCATAAGTTGTTTGCTCAAAAAATCCCTATGCATAGGAAGTGGGTTAGACTTAAATGTCCTAGTCATGTGCTTCATGATGCTCCCGTTATGTTTCAATTCTTATCTTTTATGTGAGCATCATTGTCATCATCATGCCTAGCTAAAAGGCATTAAAGAAAAGCGCTTGTTGGGAGACAACCCAATATTTATCCTTACTGTTTTTGTGTGTCCACATGATTATGCTACTGTAGTAATCATGTTTTATAGCTTTTGCAATAAAGTGCCAAGTAGAACCTTTGGGAAGACTTGGGTGAAGTTTATGTGATCTTGCTGTGAAAAACAGAAACTTTAGCGCTCACGAGAATAGCTGCCATTTTTTACTGGAGAGTGCTTTTAGGTTGATTCTTTTTGAAGATGATTAATAGACAAATTTCTCAGGTCCAGAAAATTATTTCATAATTTTTGGGGTTTCATAAGTATACGTTTTATACAGATTACTACAGACTGTTCTGTTTTTGACAGATTCTGTTTTCTATGTGTTGTTTGCTTATTTTGATGAATCTATGAGTAGTATCGGAGGGTATGAACCATAGATAAGTTGGAATAAAGTAGATATTACACCGATATGAATTTAGAATGAGTTCATTACAGTACCTAAGTGGTGGTTTTATTTTCTTATACTAACGGAGCTTACGAGTTTTGTGTTGAGTTTTGTGTGGTTGAAGTTTTCAAGTTTTGGGTAAAGATTCGATGGACTATGGAATAAGGAGTGGCAAGAGCCTAATATTGGGGATGCCCAAGGCACACCAAGGTAATATTCAAGGACAACCAAGCAACTAAGCTTGGGGATGCCCCGGAAGGCATCCCCTCTTTCGTCTTCGTTCATCGGTAACTTTACTTGGAGCTATATTTTTATTCGCCACATGATATGTGTTTTGCTTGGAGCGTCAATTTCTTTTGTTATTTTTTGCTTGCTGTTAGTTATAATTGTGTTTTTACTCTTTAGTTTCAATAAAAAAAATTCAAGGATAGCCTTTGCCATGCTTATTTTGCTAGTTTGCATGTTGCTGTTCGAAAACAGAAAGTTTACCGCTGTTGCAAAAATTCCCTACAAAAGTCAGAGCATGGTATAACGTTGAATCTTTTTGCATATTGAGCTCTGATAAATTTATTACAGTGGGAATTTTATTTCATAATTTTTGGAGTCAGGAAAGTATTGATACTATTGCATTCTTTACAGACTGTACTGTTTTGGCAGATTGCTGTTATGGTTGCATTGTTTGCGTATGTTTGCTTGTTTAATGATTCTATTTAAGGATAGGAGTACTAAATATACAGAGGCATTTAGTACGCAATGTTGAATAATAATTTAAGTGATTTTCTACAGTATAATATGATAAGGTTTTGCATTGGTTTATACTAACCTATCTCACGAGTTCTTGTTGAGTTTGTTGTGAATGAAGCTTTTGATAAAAAGAGAAACCATGATATGAGAGGAATTAAGGAGACACAAAAGCTCAAGCTTGGGGATGCCCAAGGCACCCCAAGATAATATTTCAAGAAGTCTCAAGCATCTAAGCTTGGGGATGCCCCGGTAGGCATCCCACCTTTCTTCTTCAACTACTATCGGTTAGTATCGGTTGAGCCTAAGTTTTTGCTTCTTCACATGAGTTGTGCTATCCTTGCAATGTAGTTTTCTTTAGCTTTGCTTGCTGTTTGAATAAGTATCAAGTTCTGAAATTCTTTAATGAGAGGGAGTCTTCGCATAGTTACATAATTATTTAGCTACTCATTGATCTTCACTTATATCTTTCGGAGTAGTTTGTTGTTGCTCTAGTGCTTCACTTATATCTTTTAGAGCATGGTGGTAGTTTTATTTTGGAGAAATAGTTGAACTCTCATGCTTCACTTAGATTATTTTGAGAGTCTTTAATAGCATGGTAATTTGCTTAATGTTAATATACTTGGTGTTCAAGATATGTGAAACTTTCTTTTGAGTGAATTGAATACTAAGATAAATTTAATGCTTAATAATTGTTTTGAGATATGGAGGTAATAATATCAAAGTCGTGCTAGTTGAGTAGTTGTGAATTTGAGAAATACTTGTGTTGAAGTTTGCAAGTCTCGTAGCATGCACGTATGGGTAAAGTTGTGTAACAAATTTGAAGCATGAAGTGTACCTGGCTTGTGCATCCTTATGAGTGGCGGTCGGGGACGAGCGATGGTCTTTTCCTACCAATCTATCCCCCTAGGAGCATTGTGCGTAGTACTTGATTTTTGATGGCTTCTAAATTTTTGCAGTAAGTATATGAGTTCTTTTGACTAATGTTGAGTCCGTGGATTATACGCACTCTCACATTTCCGCCTTTGCTAGCCTCTTCGGTACCGTGCATTGCCCTTTCTCACCTTGAGAGTTGGTGCAAACTTCTCCGGTGCATCCAAACCCCGTGATACGATATGCTCTATCACACATAAACCTCCTTATATCTTCCTCAAAACAGCCACCATACCTACCTATTATGGCATTTCCATAGCCATTCCGAGATATATTGCCATGCAACTTCCACCATCATCATCATGACATGCATTACTTTTGTCATATTGCCATTGCATGATCTTGTAGTTGACATCGTATTTGTGGCAAAGCCACCATGCATTATATTTCATACATGTCACTCTTGATTCATTGCACCATCCCGGTACACCGCCGGAGGCATTCATATAGAGTCATATCTTGTTCTAGTTTCGAGTTGTAATATCAAGTTGTTGTAATAAAAGTGTGATGATCATCATTATTAGAGCATTGCCCCAGTGAGGAAAAGGATGATGGAGACTATGATTCCCCCACAAGTCGGGATGAGACTCCGAACGAAAAAAAAGAAAGAGAAAGGCCAAATAAAAAAAGAGAAGGCCCAAAAAAACAAAACAAAAAAAAATGAGAGAAAAAGAGAGAAGGGGCAATGTTACTATCCTTTTACCACACTTGTGCTTCAAAGTAGCACCTTGTTCTTCATGTAGTGAGTCTCATATATTTGTGCTTCAAAGTAGCACCTTGTTTTTCATATAGTGAGTCTCATATATTGTATTGTTCATACTAGTGGGAATTTTTCATTATAGAACTTGGCTTGTATATTCCTACGATGGGCTTCCTCAAATGCCCTAGGTTTTCGTGAGCAAGCGAGTTGGATGCACACCCACTAGTTTTATTTTGTTGAGCATTCATAGCTCTAGTGCATTCGTTGCATGGAAATCCCTACTCACTCACATCGATATCTATTGATGGGCATCTCCATAGCCCGTTGATACGCCTAGTTGATGTGAGACTTTCTCCTTTTTTGTCTTCTCCACACAATCCCCATCGTCATATTCTATTCCACCCATAGTGCTATATCCATGGCTCGCGCTCATGTATTGCGTGAAGGTTGAAAAAGTTTGAGATTATTTGAGTATGAAACAATTGCTTGGCTTACCATCGGGGGTATAGAAGTTGGGAACATCTTTGTGTGATGAAAATGAAGCATAGCCTAACTATATAATTTTGTAGGGATGAACTTTCTTTGGCCATGTTATTTTGAGAAGACATGATTGCTTTGATTAGTATGCTTGAAGTATTATTATTTTTATGTCAATATGAACTTTTGTCTTGAATCTTTCGGATCTGAATATTCATACCATGATTAAGAAGATTTACATTGAAATTATGCCAAAGTATCACTCTGCATCAAAAATTCTCTTTTTATCATTTACCTACTCGAGGACGAGCAGGAATTAAGCTTGGGGATGCTTGATACGTCTCCAACGTATCTATAATTTTTGATTGCTCCATGCTACTTTATCTACTGTTTTAGGCAATATTGGGCTTTATTATCCACTTTTATATTATTTTTGGGACTAACCTATTAATCGGAGGCCCAGCCCAGATTTGCTATTTTATGCCTATTTCAGTGTTTCGAGGAAAAGGAATATCAGACGGAGTCAAAACGGAATGACATCAACTGGAGAAGTTATTTTTGGAAGGAAACCCACCTGATGGACTTGGACCCCATGTCAGAAGATACGGGAGGTGCTCACGAGGGTGGGGGCGTTCCCTCCCCCCTGGGCGCGCCCCTGCCTCGTGGGGGCCCCCGTAGCTCCACCGACGTTCTCCCTGCACCCATATATACCTACGTACCCTAAAACTTCCAGAACAGAAGATAGATCGGGAGTTCCGTCGCCGCAAGCCTCTGTAGCCACCAAAAACCAATCGGGACCCTGTTCCGGCACCTTGCCGGAGGGGGATCCCATCACCGGTGGCCATCTTCATCATCCCGGCGCTATCCATGACGAGGAGGGAGTAGTTCACCCTCGGGGCTGAGGGTATGTACCAGTAGCTATGTGTTTGATCTCTCTCTCTCGTGTTCTCTCTCGTGTTCCTCTATGGCATGATCTTGATGTATCCCGAGCTTTGCTATTGTAGTTGGATCTTATGATGTTTCTCCCCCTCTACTCTCTTGTGATGAATTGAGTTTCCCCTCTTTAAGTTATCTTATTGGATTGAGTCTTTTATGAACACTTGATGTATGTCTTGCGTGGGATAACCATGGTGACAATGGGTTATTCTATTGATCCACTTGATGTATGTTTTGGTGATCAACTTGCGGGTTTCGTGACACTTGGGAACCTATGCATAGGGGTTGGCACACGTTCTTGACTCTCCGGTAGAAACTTTGGGGCACTCTTTGAAGTACTTTTATGTTGGTTGGATGAATCTGAGATTGTGTGATGCATATTGTATAATCATGCCCACGGATACTTGAGGTGACAATGGAGTATCTAGGTGACATTAGGGTTTTGGTTGATTTGTATCTTAAGGTGTTATTCTAGTACGAACTCTTTTATAGATCGATCCAAAAGAATAGCTTTGTGGTGGTTTCGTACCCGACCATAATCTCTACGTTTGTTCTCTGCTATTCGTGGCTTTGGAGTGACTCTTTGTTGCATGTTGAGGGCTTGTCATATGTTCTATCTATGTTATTATTGTTGAGAGAACTTACACTAGTGAAAGTATGAACCCAAGGCCTTGTTTCCTATCATTGCAATACCGTTTACGCTCACTTTTATCGCTTGCTACCTTGCTGTTTTTATTATTTCAGATTACAAAAACCTATATCTACTATCTATTTTGCACTTGTATCACCATCTCTTTGCCGAACTAGTGCACCTATACAATTTACCATTGTATTGGGTGTGTTGGGGACACAAGAGACTCTTTGTTATTTGGTTGCAGGGTTGTTTGAGAGAGACCATCTTCATCCTATGCCTCCTACGGATTGATAAACCTTAGGTCATCCACTTGAGGGAAATTTGCTACTGTCCTACAAACCTGTGCACTTGCAGGCCCAACAACGTCTACAAGAAGAAGGTTGTGTAGTAGACATCAACTTACAACTGAAGAATTACAACTCGATACTTAGAACAAAATATGACTCTATATGAATGCCTCCGGCAGTGTACTGGGATGTGCAATGAATCAAGAGTGACATGTATGAAAGAATTATCGACGGTGGCTTTGCCACAAATACGATGTCAACTACATGATCATGCAAAGCAATATGACAATGATGAAGCATGTCATAATAAATGGAACGGTGGAAAGTTGGATGGCAATATATCTCGGAATGGCTATGGAAATGGCATAATAGGTAGGTATGATGTCTGTTTTGAGGAAGGTATATGGTGGGTGTATGGTACCGGCGCGAGTTGCGTGGCACAAGAGAGGCTAGCAATGGTGGAAGGGTGAGAGTGCGTATAATCCATGGACTCAACATTAATCATAAAGAACTCACATACTTATTGCGAAAATCTATTAATTATCAAAACAAAGTACTACGCGCATGCTTCTAGGGGGATATATTGGTAGGAAAAGACCATCGCTCGTCCCCGACCGCCACTCATAAGGAATACAATCAAAAAATATCCCATGCTCCAACTTCGTTACATAACGGTTCACCATACATGCATGCTATGGGAATCACAAACCTCAACACTAGTATTTCTCAAATTCACAATTACTCCACTAGCATGACTCTAATATCACCATCTTCATATCTCCAAACAATCATAAGGAATCAAACTTCTCATAGTATTCAATGCGCTTTATATGAAAGTTTTTATTATATCCCTCTTGGATGCCTATCATATTACGACTAAATTTATAACCAAAGCAAATTACCATGCTTTTTAAGACTCTCAAAATAATATAAGTGAAGCATGAGAGCAAATGACAAACTACCCCAAAAGATATAAGTGAAGATCAATGAGTAATCGAATAATTATGTAACTATGTGAAGACTCTCTAACATTTAATAATTTAAGATCTTGGGATATTATTCAAACAGCAAGCAAAACAAAATAAAATGACATGATGCTCCAAGCAAAACACATATCATGTGGTGAATAAAAATATAGCTCCAAGTAAGGTTACCGATGAACAAAGACGAAAGAGGGGATGCCATCTGGGGCATCCCCAAGCTTAGGCTCTTGTCTGTCCTTGAATATTACCTTGGGGTGCCTTGGGAATCCCCAAGATTAGGCTCTTTCCACTCCTTATTCCATAGTTCATCGAATCTTTACCCAAAACTTGAAAACTTCACAACACAAAACTCAACAGAAAACTCGTAAGCTCCATTAGTATAAGAAAATAAATCACCACTTAGGTACTATTGCGAACTCATTCTAAATTCATATTGGTGTTATATCTACTGTATTCAAACTTCTCCATGGTTCATATCCTTCGATACTACTCATAGATTCATCAAAATAAGCAAACAACACATAGAAAACAGAATATGTCAAAAACAGAACAGTCTGTAGTAGTATGGAAACTTTCCATACTTCTGTAAATCCACAAATTCTGAAAAATTAGGACAATCTAGACAATTTGTATATCAATCTTGTGTCAAAAATTTCAGATCAAAAGCATGTTCCAGTGATTTTCAAATTTCCTGGACTGAGCACAAAAGTTTCTGTTTTTGCATAGAATCAAGTCAACTATCATCCACACCATCCCAAAGGCTTTAATTGGCACTTTATTGAAATAAAATCTATAAAACATGATTAATACAGTATCATAACCATGTGAACACATAAAAATGGTAGGGGTAAATATTGGGTTGTCTCCCAACAAGCGCTTTTCTTTAATGCCTTTTTAGCTAGGCATGCTACTTTCAATGATTCTCACATAAAAGATAAGAATTGAAACATAACGGGAGCATCATGATGCATATGACTATCACATTTAAGTCTAACCCACTTCCTATGCATAGGGATTTTGTGAGCAAACAATTTATGGGAGCAAGAATCAACTAGCATAGGAAGGCAAAACAAGCATAACTTCAAGATTTTCAACACATAGAGAGGAAACTTGATATTATTGCAATTACTACAAGCATATATTCCTCCCTCATAATAATTTTCAGTAGAATCATGAATTAATTCAACAATATAACCACCACATAAAGCATTCTTTTCATGATCCACAAGCATAGAAATTTTATTACTCTCCACATAAGCAAATTTCTTCTCATGAATAGTAGTGAGAGCAAACTCAACAAATTAACTATCATGTGACGCATAATCCAATTGAAAAATAAAATCAAGATGACAAGTTTCATGGTTATAATTATTCTTTATAGCATACATGTCATCACAATAATCATCATAGATAGCAACTTTGTTCTCATAATCAATTGGAACCTCTTCTGAAATAGTAGATTCATCACTAAATAAAGTCATGACCTCTCCAAATCCACTTTCATAATTATCACAATATGATTTAACAACCTCCAAGTTGTGGGATCACTAATTCCTAAAGTTGAAACTCTTCCAAACCCACTTTCATCAGTATAATCATCATAAATAGGAGGCATGCTATCATCAAAACTTGGGGGACTAAAAATATCATATTTGTCAAACATAGCATCCCCAAGCTTGTAGCTTTGCATATCATTAGAATCATGGATATTCAAGGAATTCATACTAACAACATTGCAATCATGCTCATCATTCAAATATTTGGTGCCAAACATTTTAATGCATTCTTCTTCTAACACTTCGGCACAATTTTCCTTTCCATCATTTTCACGAAAGACATTAAAAAGATGAAGCATATGAGGCAACCTCAATTCCATTTTCTTGTACTTTTATTTTATAGACTAAACTAGTGATAAAACAAGAAACTAAAAGATTCAATTGCAAGATCTAAAGATATACCTTCAAGCACCAACCTCCTCGGCAACGGCGCCAGAAAAGAGTCTTGATGTCTACTACGCAACCTTATTCTTGTAGACGTTGTTGGGCCTCCAAGTGCAGAGATTTGTAGGACAGTAGTAAATTTCCCTCAACTGGATAACCTAAGGTTTATCAATCCATGGGAGGCGTAGGATGAAGATGGTCTCTCTCAAACAACCCTGCAACCAAATAACAAAGAGTCTCTTGTGTCCCCAACACATGCAATAAAATGGTAAATTGTATAGGTGCACTAGTTCGGCGAAGAGATGGTGATACAAGTGCAATATGCACTACAAGAAATATGTCAACTTGCGACCATCACTATTGGTCACTGAAAGATCATTGTTTTTCATTTGCGACCTTTCTGTGACCAAAAATAGAAGGTCAAAAGCTGGCGGTCGTAAACTAAAATTAACGACCTTCTTCGGGATATGGTCGTAGACGTTTACGACCAAAACAAAAGGTCGTTGAACCCATGACCTTTTGTTTTGGTCACTAGTTGTCTTCCCAGGCCACGTCGGATCCGACGTGGCAAACTAACGCGGCAAAATTACGGCCAATTGAAAAGGTCGTTGGTAAGATTCAACCCGGTCCAGTTTGGTGTCTATATGGGCCAAGCCCATTAATTCAGCTTATTTATTGTATTTTTTTCCTTGTTAATTCTGGTCAGCTTCATGGGCCTGGCCCAAGAATTCAGCCTTTTTATATATCTGGTTGTGCCTTTTATTTTTATTTTCTAGGACATGGCCTTCTATAATTCATTTCTTTTTGGGGCCTTGGCCCTTTTACAGTGCAATCTATTTTGGGCCTCCACAACAGACATGGTTATTCCAGCTTGACATCTCAGCATGTACGCATGAATTCAAACCATTTTATTTCGTTCAACACAAAAGGATTCTTTAAACAGTCATGACAGTAGATAGTAGATACATTGGACATTGACTGAATTAACATGAAAATGAAGCAACATTTCTATTTCTACCATTTCTATTTCTACCAGCAGCAGTAGACACTTGCAAGGAGCTAAACCTAACAACAACCATCCTTCATCAATTAGTGATGTTGCTTGGTGTGCCGCATCACTAGTTGCCCTGCACACAACAAGTTTCTAGAGCAGTGTAGGGAGCCTTCTCCTACAATTCATTCAAACAGAGGAAATGTTAGTGCGGTGCCACTCTCATCCATTCAACTGACAGAATCTAATACTAGCTATCTCAAGGAGGGAGATAAGGGAATCGATAGGCTAGTACTAGTTAATGATGGCGATGACGATGATCTGGATGGGGTTGGCGTTGTTGAGGAGGTGGATGATCTCCATGGTGTGCATGATGATGCAGACTAGCATGATCTTCCCGTTGTTGCTGCCGTGCATCATGAGCGAGTTGGGTGAGGGGCTGAATGCCAGTACAAAACAATGAAAGACAACTAAAACTGGATAGAAGAATGCATTCATCTTGCAAGTCAACAGTTATAACAAAGAACAGGATACCATAATATGAATGAAAGCACTCAGATTCTAATCTCACATAGACAAAATTCACTGCAATAGTAATAGTACATCTTCACTTGAATATATCTAAGGAGTCCAATTGGTTCTCATAAGCAAGTGTTATTAGGTTAGCCTTAACATGGTAGCCCAACTTATACAACTTAATTGTGAGCAAAGAGTACATATCAGTAAAAGGTTAGGCAAGACCGTAAAGAAATACAGGGGTACCAGAGTGAGAAAACATTGGTGATACAAGTAGCATAAGCATAATACATCTACATATATTTGACATGGACATCAAAGAAGTCCAGTCGGACCATAAGCAAGTATTCTGCACATGTTAACCTCAATACAACGCCCCAACTTTGTTAATTATCAGCAAACAACACATGTCAGCCATCTACTTTTGTTCTACTGAACCAATTGGACAATAGCCATCTATTTTGTAACAACTACAGTTAACTTGGGAGAAATCTAACCAAACCAATTGGTAAACAAAATTGCACTGAATTTTTGGGGCATCAAGCAAGCAATTTAATTGGCAAACAATGAAATTTAGTCAAGCATGTAAGAAAATTTGGAGCAGCAGAAATCAGGGACTAAGCCTAGAAATCTGAACAGGGAGATGTAGAGGGAGGCCTTGAAATAGAGTTGTTGCTTCCACATGGCTTGGCATCTTCCATGGAACAGCATCACTCCGGGACTTCCACTTCTCACCATCGGCCTTTCCAATCTGCGATTTGACCAACACAAACCAAATCAGGACAAAGAATTCACAAGGAAACTCATCTCGCAGCACCACCAGTTCGAATGAACAATGAGACAGGCGGATGGGGGACGAAGCGGAACTGAGACGCTTACTAGGGAGACCTGCTTGACGTTGGGGTGCTTCTCCTTGTACTCCTTCCTGAAGTTGCCCCTGCAAAGACGAAACACGCACCAAATCCTCGGTCAGGACGCGACGCCACACCACAGAAGCAACACGAATTGAACTAGGAATCGAGACTGGGACTCACATGAAGATGAAGAAAGCGCTCGGGGGGTGCGTGGGCTTGTTGGGGTCCTTCTCACCCTTGCTCTTCTTCACCGCGAGCCTGCGCTACCAGAACAGAAATAACATCAGCAAACCAAACCGAGTCAGAACCCGATGCGAAATAGCAGCAGCCACCACGGGAAACGATAACGAGATGGGGAGACAAGGGAGGGAGGGGTCGGGGCACTGACCTGGAGTTGCTGGCGCGGGATCCCACCTTTGTTACCATGTTAAAGAAAGTTGATTTGCCAACATTGGGTAACCCGACCTGCATGAAACATCAATAGTAAACTTCATGTATCCTCTTATTCCTCTACTTGGCAACAGCAGAATAGTGCGCCAATCAACATTCAACAGAAGAGTAGTCCATTATGATTTATGATGAAATCTAAGATCGAATAAAGGATACAAGGGCAAGTATTGTTAAACACCATCAATGCAACTAGAGAAGTGCGGTACTGGCAACTCATGAAACTTCTCGAACAGTAGTAGTACATAGTAACATGCTAGTGGTGTCCAAGCAGACTGAGTTACATGCATAAAACTACAATTCGTCCACCCTAAGCAGTCAAGATAAACACATGCCAAATCTAAATCCATAACCAACTGCAGCTTCTTTTTTATAGTCTACAACAACGTAGTTCAGTAGGAAATCAGAATAAAATTGGACAGCGCTGCCCACCCAATTGAGGGAGCCACATGAATTATTGCTTGAGTTTACTTGAGAAAGCGATAGTACGCTGAAGGAATAAGCTATAGTCCTGGTCAATCAACAAATGTATGCTTGTTGCTCACGGACATACTGCTAGTACCGACATGCACACAACACAAGACAACTACCAAGCATCCAACATCAGTGGCTTATCTCCTCTAAAAGTGCAACCTTATTTTGCATCTACACTAGACACTAATCGTGCAACAATTCACAGTAATTTGAGGAGTATTTGCTAGGATCATGATGACAATTTTAGATTAAATTGCAGTGTTTGTCATCCACAGTTGTATGGTTCTATCTAGGATTACATAAAAACAAAGAAAACAGAGAGCTACCCGGCATCCACGACTAGAGCTAGTAGTAGGAACACATGGTACAGTAGTAGAGACGCGGCACAACTAGTTGTCCTGTCTGTCAGCCGGCAAGGCATGCGTTGTGCTACATACTCATGGTGTAGAGAGCCATCTCGCTGAACCTGAACTTGGATGGTCTTGGCAATCCTTGACAAAACCTGAACTATCAGATGTGCATGATTGGGAGTAGTAGTACGTACAGGAGGATGTTCAAAACCTGAACCTGAACTTGCAATCCATGTCAGCGAAGTCGGCTGCGAAGTTGCAGACGGAGGCGACGAAGGAGGGAAAGGGATGGCTCTGCGGACGGATCCTGCTCAACATCCCGCTCCATCACGGTGAGGAATAAGAAGTTGCGGACGGAGGCTCCATCACGTCCACGCTCGCGCCAGGAGTCTCGTCCAGGACGGCCTGGTGCATGGTCTCGGCGGCAACGAGGTTCCAGGCGGCTATGACGACGTGGGTGCCGTGCGCCGTGTGCCGCCAGCACCCGCACCATCTCCACGCAGATCCCGCTTGATGCACCTCCCAGCAGAAGCGAATACAGTGAGTCAAAGACAAACGGGGGAGAGAGAGTAGAGAAGAGAGGACCAAGAAGGGGAGAACGGTTAAGGAAGAGTACCTGTGACTATGGCAGTGAGGCCGACTGCGGAGACCAAGCGCGGGTCAGCGGGGAAGGGAGGTGGCGAGGGAACTAGTTGACGGGAGCGGGAGGGAGAGGATGTCAACGTGGGACGCCGGCCAGCCCAAGCCCCGTCGGTGGAGAGCGCCTGCTCGATCCAGATCGAGATTGGCTGCAAATCCCCGATGTGCACATCGCGAGTCTGGGCATGGGCTCGATCTTGGGTCGGCCTCGACCTCGTCTATGGTGAGGGTCGTCGATGGTGGCGGTGGGGGCGGCGGCAGATCAAGATCGGGGAGGAGGCGCCGACGCGTTGGATCCGCAAGGGTCAGGCGAGAGGAAGGAGAAGAGAGAGAGGCGAGAAAGAAAGGAGGCGGGGGGTGGATGGAAATGTGCATGAGGACTTAGGAGAGCTAGGGTTTCGGATGAGGACAGTCGTTGGATCCGGGAGCATCCGACGGTGATCCGTCCACGATCCGCGTGAAACGCCCACAGACCAATCAGAATGCAATACACGCATACGATGTCATGACCATCTAAATTGGTCGTAGTTAACTAAAAAATTGGTCGTAGTTGACTAAAACTTTGTTTTCCATTTTTCAAGTGTTTAAAATGAGTTTTTTTGAAGGACCTACAATATATTTATTGCAAAATTGGATGAAATCAATTTTATAAATATTAGGACATATTTAATGTACAATTGACCAAATAGTTGGGTGTTAAATTTTTTGATTCACCTCTCATGAAAAAGACAAATTTCCGCCGATCCAGCTGTAAGCGGGTCAAGTTTGAACTGCAGCTGCCACATTGTTTGCTCATGATTTTTTTTCAAAAATCATTTCTAGCTACAAAAGTATATATTTAATCAGAGAAACACCAAAAAAAATTCAAGATTCAACCAGTAGCTTAGAACGGTCATGCCCGTCGTTTTGAACGCATTTTGAAACAGGCATAAAAAAATCAAAAAATTGAAAAAATTGAAAACCTTCGCATTGTGTCATTATATGTGACCAAGTTATGAGAAAAACTAATAAATTTGTAATGCGGCAATTATTTTAAAAAATTGTTCTCAAAAACGAGCTATCATGTGTGGAGATCAATGTCTTTCAAGCCAAATGATCAATCTTATGGCCACATTCATGGCATAGTTTGTTCAAATGATTTCATATTGTGCACAATGGTGCATCTTGGAATACCAAAGAATGTTGCCTAAGGAAATTTTTGTTTTCTTTGCTCGGAAATTTCATTTTCCATTTTCTGAGTGCCCAAAATGAGTTTTTTGTGAAGAACCTACCATATATTTGTTGCAAAATTATACCAAACCAATTTTATAAAATAATAGGTCATGTTTAATGCATAATTTACCAAATGGTTGGGTGTCAAAAGCCTTGGTCCACCTCAGGTGAAAAAGACAAATTTCTGTCGATTCAGCAAGGAAGCGGGTCAAATTTGAACTGTAGCTGCATCATAGTTTGCTCTTTATTTTTTTCCAAAAATCATTTCTAGGTACATAACTATCTATTTAATCAGAGAAACATCAAAAGGTTTCCAAGATTCAACAACTAGATAAGAACGGTCAAGTCCGCCGTTTCGACCGCATTTTGAAACGGGCATAAGAAATTCAAAAAATTAGAAAACCTTCGCATTGTGTCATCATATGTGACCAAGTTTTCAGGAAAAATAATAAACTTGATGTACGACAATTATTTTAAAAAAGTGTTCTCAGAAACGAGCTATCAAATGTGAAGATGCATGACTTTCAACCCAAATGCTCAATCTTATGTCCACATTCATGACATAGTTTGTTCAAATGATCCCATATCGTGCACAAGGGTGCATCTTGGAATGGCAAACAATGTTGCCTAAGGAAGTTTTCATTTTCTTTGGACGAAAAATTCATTTTCCATTTTTTTGGGTGCCCAAAATGAGTTTTTTTGTGAAGGACCTACCATATATTTGTTGCAAAATTGTACCAAATCAATTTTCTAAAATTGACATAAATAATGCACAATTGACCAAATGGTTGGGTGTAAAAAGTTTTGATCCACCTCTCGTGAAAAAGACAAATTTCCGCCGATTTAGTTGGAAGCAGGTCAAATTTGAACTGTAGCTACCTCGTAGTTTGCTCTTTATTTTTTCCAAAAATCATTTCTAGGTACATAAGTATCTATTTAATCAGAGAAGCACCAAAAAAATTCCAAGATTCAACCACTAGCTAGGAATGGTTATTCCCGCCGTTTTGACTGCATTTTGAAACGGGCATAAAAAATACAAAAAAATCAAAAAATTGGAAAACCTTCGCATTGTGTCATTATATGTGGCCAAGTTACTAGAAAAAATTATAAACTTTTAATACGGCAATTATTTTAAAAAAGTGTTCTCAGAAACGAGCTATCAAGTGTGAAGATGCATGGTTTTCAACCCAAATGCTCAATCTTATGCCCACATTCATGACATAGTTTGTTCAAATGATCTTATATTGTGCATAAGGGTGCATCTCGGAATGACAAACAATGTTTCCTATGGAATTTTTTATTTTCTTTGGACGAAAAATTCATTTTCCATTTTTTGAGTGCCCAAAATGAATTTTTTCTGTGAAGGATCTACCATATATTTGTTGCAAAATTGGACCAAATAAATTTTCTAAAATACTAGGACATATTTAATTCACAATTAACAAAATAGTTGGGTGTCAAAAGTTTCGATCCACCTCTCGTGAAAAAGACAAATTCACGCTGATTCAGTTGGAAGCGGGTCAAATTTGAACTGCATCTGCCTCATAGTTTGCTATTTATTTTTTCCAAAAATCATTTCTAGTTACATAAGTACCTATTTAATCAGAAATACATGGTTTGGTGGCGATACGTCGAGGTTTGGATGGTGGCCGAGGGCCCCAACTCTAGAGCGCGTAAACTCGCATGCCCGCCGCGTGGTCACCGCGTGACCATGGCGTTGCCATGCGTTCTAGGCGGCCTAGGCATGTCTAGTGGGTTGGGCACTCCCCAGGTAAGTGCTAGGAACAAAATTACAATAGAAGATTCTCGCAAGGAGACCTATCTATGCTCAAACATGAATTAGCAGCCAAGTGTTTGATTAGCGGTACGGGAAATGCACATGGCTAATGGGCATGACTTTTGGCTGGGGATGATCAGTTACTAAGAAGACTGTCTTCACAAGTTTTCAGCTCAGAAGGAGGAGCCTAGGTGTTACTTGCTTTTCAAAGTACCACACTGGACATAAATACGAATGTTGAAGCTGGGCTCAAAATAATGAATGGATTGAGCTGGCATTTGGTGGAGGATGGTTATTTGGGCATAGGAAAGCACTGTAGAAAATGGATACTATTTGGACATGCCAAAGTGGTACTTCCTTCACAATGCTCTTCTCTGGATAGAAACTTCGGAAAAATAGTGAGAGAAATTGGCTAAATGAAATGAGCTCAAATTTGGTGTAAGTTACATAGGCATATAGAATATGTGGAAAAATTCAACTCATTAGGATATGCATAGCTAGTACTTCTTTCACAAAGGTTCTAGGTGGACAAAAACTTTGGAAATTTGCCGAGGAAGATTTACTAGGCAAATGGAGCTGAATTTTGTCATGAGGCAATGATTTGGATAGGAAAGAGTGCCCAAAAATTTTGAGGGCAACAAAGAATATATATAAATAGCACTTCCTTCACAATGCCCTTCTCTGGACAGAAACTTCAGAAAATTAGTGAGAGAAATTAGCTAAATGAACTGAGCTCAAATTTGGTGTAGGTAAGTTACATAGGCATATAGAATATGTGGCAAAAATTCAACTCATTAGGATATGCATAGCTAGTACTTCTTTCACAAAGGTTCTAGGTGGACAAAAACTTTGGAAATTTGCTGAGGAAGATTTACTGGGCAAATGGAGCTTAATTTTGTCATGAGGCAATGATTTGGATAGGAAATAGTGCCCAAAAATTTTGAGGGCAATCAAGAATATATAAATAGCACTTCCTTCACAAAGTGTTGTTTTGAACAAAATAGAACAATGAATATTGTTGAATTATTTTTGAACTAGGCAAGGAAGGTTTTCTACATATTAACAAAGATATGACCCAAAGAATTTATGAGATTTTTTTGGGAATTTTGGGAATAATAGAAATATAGGTTGCTTCACAACCTAGGGCAAAATTTGACACATGGACATGACACATAGGCAAAACTAATGAGGTGGCGCCTAGTCATCGCAACCCACCACAATTTACAAGGTTATGACCATTTATATTGGTCGTGATCATCTAGAAATAAGGCAGCGGACCAGTGTTGTCTGCTTTATGACCATTTCATGTAAGGAAATTACGACATTTCTGACCAAAATGGTCGTTATAGTTTAGGGTTTGGAGCCCCCCGAACAGCTTTTGACCAATTGGTCTGAAATGGTCATAGATCTATGACCAATTCTTCCAGGGTCACTGACAGAAGGTCACTAGTTGACATATTTCTTCTAGTGATGGATGGTAGATATAGGTTTTTATAATCTGAAAATATAAAAATAGAAAGGTAACAAGTAACAAAAGTGAGCAAAAACGGTATTGCAATGCTTCAAAACAAGGCCTAGGGTTAATACTTTCACTAATGCAAGTTCTCTCAACAATGATAACATAATTGGATCAAATAACAATCCCTCGATGTGCAACAAATAGTCACTCCAAAGTCACCAATAGCGGAGAACAAACGAATATATTATTGTAGGGTACGAAACCACCTCAAAGTTATTCTTTCCGATCAATCCATTGGGCTATTCCTATAATTGTCACAAACAACCCTAGAGTTCGTAGTAAAATAACACCTTAAGACACACATCAACCAAAACCCTAATATCACCTAGATACTCCAATGTCACCTCAAGTATCCGCGAGTATGATTATACGATATGCATCACACAATCTCAGATTCATCTATTTAAACTAACACGAAGAACTTCAAAGAGTGCCCTAAAGTTTCTACTAGAGAGTCAAGACGAAAACGTGTGCCAACCCCTATGCATAAGTTCACAAGGTCACTGAACCCGCAAGTTGATCACCAAAACATACATCAAGTGTTCTCAAATCGTTAAAGACTCAATCCGATAAGATAACTTCAAAGGGAAAACTCAATCCATTACAAGAAGGTAGAGGGGGAGAAGCATCATAAGATCCAACTATAGTAGCAAAGCTCGCGGTAAATCAAGATCGTGCCATATCAAGAACATTAGAGAGAGAGTGAGAGAGAGATCAAACACATATCTACTGGTACATACCCTCAGCCATGAGGGTGAACTACTCCCTCCTCATCCTGGAGAGCGCCAGTATGATGAAGATGACCACCGGTGATGGATCCCCCCTCCGGCAGGGTGCCGGAACAGGGTCCCGATTGGTTTTTGGTGGCTACAGAGGCTTGTGGCAGCGAAACTCCCGATCTAGGTTTTGTTCTGGAAGTTTGGGGATATATAAGATGTGTTGGCATCGGGAACAAGTCAGCGGGGTCCCCGAGTTAGCCACGAGGTAGGGGGCACGCCCAGGGGGGTAGGGGGCGCCCTCCACCCTCGTGGTTGACTCAGGACTCTTCTGGTCCATCTGCAATGCTCTGTGGGCTTCTTCTAGTCCAAAAATAATCTCCATAAATTTTCAGGTCAATTGGACTCTGTTCGATATTCCTTTTCTACGAAACTCAAAAACAAGGAAAAAACAGAAACTGGCACTGGACTCTAGGTTTATATGTTAGTCCCAAAAATCATATAAAATAGCATATAAAACATCCAAAATAGATAATATAATAGCATGGAACAATCAAATATTATAGATACCTTGGAGACGTATCATAACCCGGTATCTTGGCTCCAAAATATACTATTGTCTTTATAAATGTTGAAAACTAATCTGATATGTGAAGAACTCATGTGGGAAATTTAGATGGGATGACCCAACCATGACCATGGATAATTATTAGTTCCCTCCCTGGTGAGATACCATGGCATGCACAAATCTTTAATGTTTCGACCGTGCTTAGGTTAGTGAATATCTCGGGATGAATATTGAGCACATACAACTTTTTTCTTCCCGGATCAATTGTATGTGTTACTACGCTCTGCGAGTATGATTTCTTGTATCTGCGTTGGTAATTCCCTGAAGAGGAGGGGATGGTGCAGCACGGCAACGGTAAGTATTTCCCTCGGTGATGAAACCAAGGTTATCAATCTTGTAGGATTACCAAGCAACACTATGTAAACAACACCTGCACACAAACAACAAAAACTTGCAACCCAATGCGTAAGAAGGGTGCCAATCCCTCCTTGGTATTGAGATAGATTAAATTGTATGAGATTTGATAAATAGATCTAACTAAAACACAAAATAAAATTAATAAAGAAAAAGTGCAGCAATGTAATTTTAGATTTAATATGATAGGAAATAGACCCGGGGGCCGTAGATTTCACTAGAGGCTTCTCTCAAGAAAGTAGCATACGGTGGGTAAACAAATTTTTGTTGAGCATTTGACAGAAAAGCAAATAATTATGACGATATCCAAGGCAATGATCATGTATATAGGCATCACATCGAAGATTAGTAGACCGAGTCCTGCCTGCATCTACTACTATTACTCCACACATCGACCGCTATTCGGCAGTATCTAGTGTATTAAGTGTTGGAAATATGCCCTAGAGGCAATAATAAATTAGTTATTATTATATTTCCTTGTTCATGATAATTGTCTTTTATTCATGCTATAACTGTATTATCCGGAAATCGTAATACACGTGTGAATACATAGACCACAATATGTCCCTAGTGAGCCTCTAGTTGACTAGCTCGTTGTGATCAACAGATAGTCATGGTTTCCTGGCTATGGACATTGGATGTCGTTGATAACGGGATCACATCATTAGGAGAATGATGTGATGGACAAGACCCAATCCTAAGCATAGCACAAAGATCGTGTAGTTCGTTTGCTAGAGCTTTTCTAATGTCAAGTATCTTTTCCTTAGACCATGAGATTGTGCAACTCCCGGATACCGTAGGAGTGCTTTGGGTGTACCAAACGTCACAACGTAACTGGGTGGCTATAAAGGTGCATTACAGGTATCTCCGAAAGTGTCTGTTGGGTTGGCACGAATCGAGACTGGGATTTGTCACTCCGTGTAAGCGGAGAGGTATCTCTGGGCCCACTCGGTAAGACATCATCATATGCGCAATGTGACCAAGGAGTTGATCACGGGATGATGTGTTACGGAACGAGTAAAGAGACTTGCCGGTAACGAGATTGAACAAGGTATAAGGATACCGATGATCGAATCTCGGGCAAGTACAATACCGCTAGACAAAGGGAATTGTATACGGGATTGATTAAGTCCTTGACATCGTGGTTCATCCGATGAGATCATCGTGGAACATGTGGGAGCCATCATGGGTATCCAGATCCCGCTGTTGGTTATTGACCGGAGAACGTCTCGGTCATGTCTACATGTCTCCCGAACCCGTAGGGTCTACACACTTAAGGTTCGATGATGCTAGGGTTATAAAGGAAGTTTGTATGTGGTTACCGAATGTTGTTCAGAGTCCCGGATGAGATCCCGGACGTCATGAGGAGTTCCGGAATGGTCCGGAGGTAAAGATTTATATATGGGAAGTCCTATTTTGGCCACCGGAAAATGTTCGGGATTTTTCGGTATTGTACCGGGAAGGTTCTAGAAGGTTCCGGAGTGGGGCCCACCTGCATGGGGGGACCCACATGAACGTGGGTAATGGGGGCAAGGCCCCACACCCCTGGTCAAGGCGCACCAAGATCCCCCCTTAGAAGGAATAAGATCATATCCCAAAGGGATAAGATCAAGATCCCTAAAAAAGGGGGATAGCAATCGGTGGGGAAGGAAATGATGGAATTTCTTTCCTCCCACCTTTGCCAACGCCCCAATGGACTTGGAGGGCAAGAAACCAGACCCCTCCACCCCTATATATAGTGGGGAGGCGCATGGGAGCTTCACACTTGCCCCTGGCGCAGCCCTCCCTCTCCCAAGTGCTCCTCCTCTCTCGCGGTGCTTGGCGAAGCCCTGCAGGATTGCCACGCTCCTCCACCACCACCACGCCGTTGTGCTGCTGCTGGATGGAGTCTTCCTCAACCTCTCCCTCTCTCCTTGCTGGATCAAGGCTTGGGAGACGTCACCGGGCTATACGTGTGTTGAACGCGGAGGTGCCGTCCGTTCGACACTTGATCATCGGTGATTTGAATCACGACGAGTACGACTCCATCAACCCCGTTCACTTGAACGCTTCCGCTTAGTGATCTACAAGGGTATGTAGATGCACTCTCTTTCTACTCGTTGCTGGTCTCTCCATAGATATATCTTGGTGATACGTAGGAAAATTTTTGAATTTCTGCTACGTTCCCCAACAGTGGCATCATGAGCTAGGTCTATTGCGTAGATTCTTTGCACGAGTAGAACACAAAGTAGTTGTGGGCGTTGATGTTGCTCAATATGCTTACCGTTACTAGTCCAATCTTGTTTCGACGGTATTGTGGGATGAAGCGGCCCGGACCGACCTTACACGTATTCTTACGTGAGACAGGTTCCACCGATTGACATGAACTTGGTGCATAAGGTGGCTAGCGGGTGCCAGTCTCTCCCACTTTAGTCGGAACGGATTCGATGAAAAGGGTCCTTATGAAGGGTAAATAGCAATTGGCATATCACGTTGTGGTCTTGCGTAGGTAAGAAACGTTCTTGCTAGAAACCCATAGCAGCCACATAAAACATGCAAAAAACAATTAGAGGACGTCTAACTTGTTTTTGCAGGGTATGCTATGTGATGTGATATGGCCAAGAAGAATGTGATGAATGATATGTAATGTATGAGATTGATCATGTTCTTGTAATAGGAATCACGACTTGCATGTCGATGAGTATGACAACCGGCAGGAGCCATAGGAGTTGTCTTAATTTATTGTATGACCTGCGTGTCATTGAACAACGCCATGTAATTACTTTACTTTATTGCTAACCGGTAGCCATAGTAGTAGAAGTAATAAGTTGGCGAGACGACTTCATGGAGATCATGATGATGGAGATCATGGTGTCATGCCGGTGACGATGATGATCATGGAGCCCCAAAGATGGAGATCAAAAGGAGCAAAATGATATTGGCCATATCATGTCACTATTTGATTGCATGTGATGTTTATCATGTTTATGCATCTTGTTTACTTAGGACGACGGTAGTAAATAAGATGATCCCTTACAAAATTTCAAGAAGTGTTCTCCCCTAACTGTGCACCGTTGCTACAGTTCGTCGCTTCTAAGCACCACGTGATGATCGGGTGTGATGGATTCTTACGTTCACATACAACGGGTGTAAGACAGATTTACACACGCGAAAACACTTAGGGTTAACTTGACGAGCCTAGCATGTACAGACATGGCCTCGGAACACGGAGACCGAAAGGTCGAGCATGAGTCATATAGTAGATACGATCAACGTGAAGATGTTCACCGATGATGACTAGTCCGTCTCACGTGATGATCGGACACGGCCTAGTTTGACTCGGATCATGTGATCACTTAGATGACCAGAGGGATGTCTATCTGAGTGGGAGTTCATAAGATGAACTTAATTATCCTGAACATAGTCAAAAAGACCTTTTGCAAATTATGTCATAGCTCACGCTATAGTTCTACTGTTTACATATGTTCCTAGAGAAAATATAGTTGAAAGTTGATAGTAGCTATTATGTGATCAGTAGAAAGCTTATGTCCTTAATGCACCGCTCAGTGTGCTGAACCCCAAACATCGTTTGTGGATGTTGCGAACATCGGACATACACGTTTTGATAACTACGTGATAGTTCAGTTAAACGGTTTAAGTAGAGGCACCAAAGATGTTTTTTTGAAACGTCGCAGAACATATGAGATGTTTTGAGGGCTGAAATTGAGATTTCAGGCTCATGCCCACGTCAAGAGGTATAAGACCTCTGACGATTTTCTTAACCTGCAAACTAACGGAGAAAAGCTCAATTGTTGTGCTTGTGTTCAGATTGTCTGAGTGCAACAATCACTTGAATCGAGTGGGAGTTGATCTTCCATTTGAGATAGTGATGTTTCTCCAAAGTCATTACCACCAAGCTGCTAGAAGCTTTGTGATGAACTATAACATATCAGGGATAGATATGATGATCCTTGAGGTATTCACGATGTTTGACACCGCGAAAGTAGAAATCAAGAAGGAGCATCAATTGTTGATGGTTGGTGAAACCACTAGTTTCAAGAAGGGCAAGGGCTAGAAGGGATACTTCATGAAACGGCAAATCAGCTGCTGCTCTAGTGAAGAAACCCAAGGTTGAACCCAAACCCGAGACTAAGTGCTTCTGTAATAAGGGGAACAACCACTGGAGCAGAATTACCCTAGATACTTGGTAGATGAGAAGGCTGGCAAGGTCGATAGAAGTATATTGGATATACATTGTGTTGATATGTACTTTACTAGTACTCCAAGTAGCACCAGGGTATTAGATACCGGTTCGGTTGCTAAGTGTTAGTAACTCGAAATAAAAGCTGCGGAATAAACGGAGACTAGCTAAAGGTGAGCTGACGATATGTGTTGGAAGTATTTCCAAGTTTGATGTGATCAAACATCGCACGCTCCCTCTACCATCGAGATTGGTGTTTGCGTTGATCATAGATATAATTGGATTATGTCTATCGCAATACGGTTATTCATTTAAGGAGAATAATGGTTACTCTGTTTATTTGAATAAAACCTTCAATGGTCTTGCACCTAAATGAATGGTTTATTGAATCTCGATCGTAGTGATACACATTTTCATGCCAAAAGATATAAGATAGTAATGATAGTACCACTTACTTGTGGCACTGCCATGTAAGTCATAATGGTATAAAACGCATGAAGAAGCTCCATGTTGATGGATTTTTGGACTCACTCGTTTTTTGAAAAGTTTGAGACATGCGAACCATGTCTATTGGTGTATATGCATGAAGAAACTCCATGCAGATGGATCGTTTGGACTCACTTGATTTTGAATCACTTGAGATATGCAAATCATACCACATGGGCAAGATGACTAAAAAGCCTCGTTTTCAGTAAGATGAAACAAGGTAGCAACTTGTTGGAAGTAACACATCTTGATGTGTGCAGTCCAATGAGTGCTGAGGCATGCAGTGAATATCGTTATGTTCTTACTTCACAGATGATTCGAGTAGATGTTGAGAATATTTACTTGATGAAACACAAGTCTGAATTATTGAATGGTTCAAGTAATTTCAGAGTGAAGTAGAAGATCATCGTGACAAGAGGATGAAATGTCTATGATATGATCATAGAGATGAGTATCTGAGTTACGAGCTTTGGCACAGAATTAAGACATTGTGGAAATTGTTTCACAACTAATACCGCCTGGAACACCATAGTGAGGGTGTGTCCGAACATCATAGTTGCACCCTATTGGATATGATGCATACCATGATGTCTCTTATCGAACTACCACTATCGTTCATGGGTTAGGCATTAGAGACAACCACATTCACTTTAAATAGGGCACCACGTAATTCTGTTGAGACGACACCGTTTGAACTATGGTTTGGAGAAACCTAAGTTGTCGTTTCTTAAAAGTTTGGGGCTGCGACTCTTATGTGAAAAAGTTTCAGGTTGATAAGCTCGAACCCAAAGCGGATAAAATGCATCTTCATAGGACACCCAAAACAGTTGGGTATACCTCCTAATTCAGATCCGATAGCAATATGGATTGTTTCTTGAATCGGGTCCCTTCTCGAGGAAAGGTTTCTCTCGAAAAGTTGAGTGGGAGGATGGTGGAGACTTGATGAGGTTATTGAACCATCACTTCAACCAGTGTGAAGCAGGGCACAGGAAGTCGTTCTCGTGGCACCTACACCAATTGAAGTGGAAGCTTATGATAGTGATCATGAAGCTTCAGATCAAGTCACTACCGAACCTCGTAGGACGACAAGGACGCGTACTACTTCGGAGTGGTACAGTAATCCTGTCTTGAAGGTCATGTTGCTAGACAACAATGAACCTATGAGCTATGGAGAAGCAATGGTGGGCCCAATTCCGACAAATGGTTAGAAGCCATGAAATCTGAGATAGGATCCATGTATCAGAACAAAGCATGGACTTTGGTGGACTTGCCTGATGATCGGCAAGCCATTGAGATAAATGGATCTTTAAGAAGAAGACGGACGTGGATGGTAATGTAACCATCTATGGAGCTCGACTTGTGACGAAAAGTTTTTCACAAGTTCAAGGAGTTGACTACGATGAGATTTTCTCATCCGTAGCGATGCTTAAGTCCGTCGGATTCGTGTTAGCATCAGCTGCATTTATGAAATCTGACAGATGGATGTCAAAACGAGTTTCCTTACCAGTTTTCGTAAGGAAAGGTTGTATGTAATACAATCAGAAAGGTTTTGACGATCCTAAGGATGCTAGAAGGTATGCTGGCTCCAGCGATCCTTCTAAGGACTGGAGTAAGCATCTCGGAGTTGGAATGTACACTTTGATAAGATGATCAAAGATTTTGGGTTTATACAAAGTTTATGAGAAACTTGTATTTCCAAAGAAGTGAGTGGGAGCACTATGGAATTTCTGATGAGTATATGTTGTTGGCATATTGATGATCAGAAATGATGTAGAATTTCTAGAAAGCATATAGGGTTATTTGAAAACTGTTTTTCAATGGAAAACCTGGATTAGGCTACTTGAACAATAAGCATCAAGATCTATAAGATAGATCAAAATGCTTAATAGTACTTTTAAATGAGCACGTACCTTGACATAATCTTGAAGGTGTTCAAGATGGATCAGTCAAAGAAGGAGTTCTTGCCTGAGTTGTAAGGTATGAAGTTAAGACTTAAAGCTCGACCACGGCATAAGAAAGAGGAAGGACGAAGGTCGTCCCCTATGCTTTTATCATAGGCTCTCTACAGTATGCTATGCTATGTACCGCACCTGAAGTGTGCCTTGCCATGAGTCAGTCAAGGGGTACTAGAGTGATCCAAGAATGGATCACAGGACAGTGGTCAAAGTTATCCTTAGTAACTAGTGGGCTAAGGAATTTTTCTCGATTATGGAGGTGGTAAAAGAGTTCGTCGTAAAGGGTTACGTCGATGCAAGCTTAACACCTATCCGGATAACTGTGAGTAGAGATACCGGATACGTATAATGGAGCAACTTTTAGTATAGCTCCAAGTAGAACAGTTATTTGGAATAGATCCAAATAGAGCGTGGTAGCTGCATCTAGGAGATGACATAGAGATTTGTAAAGCACACACGGATCTAAAAGGTTCAGACCTGTTGACTATAACCTCTCTCACAAGCATAACATGATCAAACCCAGAACTCATCGAGTGTTAATCACATGGTAAATGTGAACTAGATTATTGACTCTAGTAAACTCTTTGGGTGTTAGTCACATGGGGATGTGACCTTGAGTGTTAATCACATATCAATGTGAGCTAGATTATTGACTCTAGTGCAAGTGGGAGACTGTTGGAAATATGCCCTAGAGGCAATAATAAATTAGTTATTATTATATTTCCTTGTTCATGATAATTGTCTTTTATTCATGCTATAACTGTATTATCCGGAAATCGTAATACACGTGTGAATACATAGACCACAATATGTCCCTAGTGAGCCTCTAGTTGACTAGCTCGTTGTGATCAACAGATAGTCATGGTTTCCTGGCTATGGACATTGGATGTCGTTGATAACGGGATCACATCATTAGGAGAATGATGTGATGGACAAGACCCAATCCTAAGCATAGCACAAAGATCGTGTAGTTCGTTTGCTAGAGCTTTTCTAATGTCAAGTATCTTTTCCTTAGACCATGAGATTGTGCAACTCCCGGATACCGTAGGAGTGCTTTGGGTGTACCAAACGTCACAACGTAACTGGGTGGCTATAAAGGTGCATTACAGGTATCTCCGAAAGTGTCTGTTGGGTTGGCACGAATCGAGACTGGGATTTGTCACTCCGTGTAAGCGGAGAGGTATCTCTGGGCCCACTCGGTAAGACATCATCATATGCGCAATGTGACCAAGGAGTTGATCACGGGATGATGTGTTACAGAACGAGTAAAGAGACTTGCCGGTAACGAGATTGAACAAGGTATAAGGATACCAACGATCGAATCTCGAGCAAGTACAATACCGCTAGACAAAGGGAATTGTATACGGGATTGATTAAGTCCTTGACATCGTGGTTCATCCGATGAGATCATCGTGGAACATGTGGGAGCCATCATGGGTATCCAGATCCCGCTATTGGTTATTGACCGGAGAACGTCTCGGTCATGTCTACATGTCTCCCGAACCTGTAGGGTCTACACACTTAAGGTTCGATGACGCTAGGGTTATAAAGGAAGTTTGTATGTGGTTACCGAATGTTGTTCGGAGTCCCGGATGAGATCCCGGACGTCACGAGGAGTTCCGGAATGGTCCGGAGGTAAAGATTTATATATGGGAAGTCCTATTTTGGCCACCGGAAAATGTTCGGGATTTTTCGGTATTGTACCGAGAAGGTTCTAGAAGGTTCCGGAGTGGGGCCCACCTGCATGGGGGGACCCACATGAACGTGGGTAATGGGGGCAAGGCCCCACACCCCTGGTCAAGGCGCACCAAGATCCCCCCTTAGAAGGAATAAGATCATATCCCAAAGGGATAAGATCAAGATCCCTAAAAAAGGGGGATAGCAATCGGTGGGGAAGGAAATGATGGAATTTCTTTCCTCCCACCTTTGCCAACGCCCCAATGGACTTGGAGGGCAAGAAACCAGACCCCTCCACCCCTATATATAGTGGGGAGGCGCATGGGAGCTTCACACTTGCCCCTGGCGCAGCCCTCCCTCTCCCAAGTGCTCCTCCTCTCTCGCGGTGCTTGGCGAAGCCCTGCAGGATTGCCACGCTCCTCCACCACCACCACGCCGTTGTGCTGCTGCTGGATGGAGTCTTCCTCAACCTCTCCCTCTCTCCTTGCTGGATCAAGGCTTGGGAGACGTCACCGGGCTGTACGTGTGTTGAACGCGGAGGTGCCGTCCGTTCGGCACTTGATCATCGGTGATTTGAATCACGACGAGTACGACTCCATCAACCCCGTTCACTTGAACGCTTCCGCTTAGCGATCTACAAGGGTATGTAGATGCACTCTCTTTCTACTCGTTGCTGGTCTCTCCATAGATAGATCTTGGTGATACGTAGGAAAATTTTTGAATTTCTGCTACGTTCCCCAACATTAAGTTCATGGAAAAGTTGAGTAATGCAATAAGAAAGATGACATGATGTAGATAAGATTTATTCATGTAGGATTAAACCCCATATTGTTATCCTTAATAGCAATGATGCATGCGTGTCATGTCTCTTCTGTCACTGAGATTGAGCACCACAAGATCGAACCCATCACAAAGAACCTCTTCCCATGGCTAAAAAAATCAATCTAATTGGCCAAACCAAACAAAAGTTTCGGAGAAGAAATACGAGGCTATAAAGATCATGCATAAAAGAGTTCACCAAAGACAAATAATATTCATGGATAGATTTGATCATAAACTCACAATTCATTGGATCCCAACAAACACACTACAAAAAGTCATTACATCAAATAGATCTCCAAGAACATCAAGGAGAACATTGTATTGAAAATCAAAATGAGAGAAGAAGCCATCTAGCTACTACCTACGGACCCATAGGTCTGTGGTAAACTACTCACGCACCATCGGAGAGGCAACAAGAATGATGAAGAACCCCCCCCCCCCCACCGTGATCGTTGCCCCCTCCGGCAAAGTGCCAGAAAAGGCCTCTAGATTGGATCTCGTGGTTCTGGAACTTGCGGTGGCTGGAAAAGTGTTTCATTGACTCCCCTAGGGTTTTTGGGATTTTAGAGTATTTATAGAGGTGGAGGTGGCTCGAGAAGGTTCCCTTGGGCTCCACTACACACCAGGGCACGGCTGGGGCCTCTGGTGCTTAGTGGGCCCCACGGGCCTCCTCTCGTGCACTCCTTTGGCTCCCTGGGTGTCTTCTGTCCAGAAAAAGATCTCTAAAAAGTTTCGTTGCATTTGGACTTCGTTTGGTATTGATATTTGGAAAGTAAAAAAACAGAAAAAAAAAACTAGCACTGGGCACTATGTCAATAGGTTAGTCCCAAAAAATGATATAAAGTTGCTAGCAAATGAGTATAAAACATACAAGATTGATACTTTAATAGCATGGAACAATAAAAAATTATAGATACATTGGACAAGTATCAAAGCACATGTCTCTAAACCTAGGCCTTGGAACCCAATCCGGGAACATGAAAGTCGGGCCAAGCTTGGGCTCTAGTTTCTCACCATGTGCCCATCCAAAAAGCCCAAGATACCTAAAATGTAGTGTTTTATTAAAAAAATAGGCACAATAATGCATTCCAATTTTTAGTGATTAAATGGATATATTTAAATAGATAAAAGCAGGTTGGATTCTATTTAAGGTCTAGCATGAACACGAGATGGCCCAAGGTATGCCCAAGTTTGCACATCTCACAGCCACTTTGCACTAGCAAGACATCCATCATCTAGAGAGAAAGTCAACCTTGAGTTTTACAATTAGACAATCCAACTAGCAGGTAAGACCGCGAAACTACTACAAAAATGGGCATATGAATCTAGTAAGACAATTGAATTAGTGCCTAAAGTGGCTCTTGAATTAAATGAGTTTGACCTCATGTATGATACATGCAATCGTGTGTGAACGAGTGTCAGTGTCAAAACTGGCGGATCTCGGGTAGGGGGTCCCGAGCTGTGGACCTTGGATCAATGGGGAACAAGGGACGAAGGACACGGTGTTTACCCATGTTCGGGCCCTCTCGAAGAGGTAAAACCATATGTCCTACTTGATTATATTAAAGTGTATAGGATAATTCAGAGTCGATCTACCACGAGATTATATGAACTACCCCTAAACGGGTAGGATGATGGTTGTTGTTCTAGCCTCCACGGAGTAAACCCTATGGTTTATATAGACACCAGGGGTACTAGGGTTACACATGGTTGGTCACAAGGAAAGGACAAACATGTTGATTCTTCTCATCTCGACTTTGAGGACACACCAAGGCATCGAAGACCTCCTGTCCGGACATGGGATCGCCTCGGAGTTCGGCCTTCTAGCAGTTGTAGTGCGGCCTCACTACCCCACCTAGGAGAGATAGGCTGATACGTCTCCAACATATCTATAATTTTTTATTGTTCCATGCTATTATATTACCCCTTTTGGATGCTTATGGGCTTTATTTTACACATTTATATCATTTTTGGGACTAACCTACTAACCGGAGGCCTAGCCCGTATTGTTGTTTTTTGCCTATTTCAGTATTTCGAAGAAAAGGAATATCAAACGGAGCCCAAACGGAATGAAACCTTCGGGGGCGTCATTTTTGGAACAAACGTGATCCAGAGGACTTGGAGTGCAAGTCAAGAAGCAGCCGAGGTGGCCACGAGAGGGTAGGGCGCGCCCCCTGTCTCATGGGCCCCTCGGGCGGCCACCGACGTACTTCTTCCTCCTATATAAGCCTGCGTACCCCGAAAACATCCAGGGATCCAACGAAACACAATTTCCACCGCCGTAACCTTCTGTATCTGCGAGATCCCATCTTGGAGCCTTTGCCGGTGCTCTGCTGGAGGGGGAATTGACCATGGAGGGCTTCTACATCAACACCATAGCCCCTCCGATGAGTTGTGAGTAGTTTACCACAGACCTACGGGTCCATAGTTATTAGCTAGATGGCTTCTTCTCTCTTTTTGGATCTCAATACAATGTTCTCCCCCTCTCTTGTGGAGATCTATTCAATGTAAACTCTTTTTGCGGTGTGTTTGTCGAGATTCGATGAATTGTGGGTTTATGATCAAGTTTATCTATGAGAAATATTTGAATCTCCTCTGAATTTTTTTTATGTATGATTGAGTTATCTTTGCAAGTCTCTTCGAATTATCAGTTTGGTTTGGCCTACTAGATTGATCTTTCTTGCCATGGGAGAAGTGCTTAGCTTTGGATTCAATCTTGCGGTGTCCTTACCCAGTGACAGAAAGGGTTGCAAGGCATGTATTGTATTGTTGCCATCAAGGATAAAAAGATGGGGTTTATATCATATTGCATGAGTTTATCCTCTACATCATGTCATCTTGCTTAAGGTGTTACTCTGTTCTTATGAACATAATACTCTAGATGCAGGCAGGATTCGGTCGATGTGTGGAGAAATAGTAGTAGATGCAGGCAGGAGTCGGTCTACTTGTCATGGACATGATGTCTATATACATGATCATGCCTAGATAATCTCATAATTATTCGCTTTTCTATCAATTGCTCGACAGTAATTTGTTCACCCACCATAATACTTATGCTATCTTGAGAGAAGCCACTAGTGAAACCTATGGCCCCCGGGTCTATCTCTTATCATATTTGCTTCCAATCTACTTTTATTTGCATCTTTACTTTTTGCATCTATATTATAAAATACCAAAAATATATTTATCTTATCATACTATCTCTATCAGATCTCACTTTCGCAAGTGGCCGTGAAGGGATTGACAACCCCTTTATTGCGTTGGTTGCGAGTTCTTTGTTTGTTTGTGTAGGTGCGTGGGACTTTTGAGGAGCCTCCTACTGGATTGATACCTTGGTTCTCAAAAACTGAGGGAAATACTTATGCTACTATCGTTGCATCACCCTTTCCTCTTCAAGGAAAACCAACGCAAGCTCAACACGTAGCAAGAAGGATTTCTGGCGCCGTTGCCGGGGAGGTCTTCGCTCAAGTCAAGACATACCAAGTACCCATCACAAACTCATCTCCCTCGCATTTACATTATGTGCCATTTGCCTCTCGTTTTCCTCTCCCCCACTTCACCCTTGCTGTTTTATTTGCCCTCTCTTTCCCAATCTCTTCCTCTCTCTTTTCCTCCTTTTCTTCCTCCTTGCTTTTGTTTGCCGTTATGTCTGAAATTGGGGAGATTATCGTCAATATGGACAATAATGATAACATGGAAAATTGCGAGGCTCCGACTGAAGAACCCTCTATCTTTCATACTAAAAAGTTTCGAAGCGGTAGTGGTAACATTATTGGAAAAAATGTTATTCAAGATTTCTTTACTTATGTCGGTGCTTTACCTTCCATGGGTGGTTCTATTCTTCACAGAACTAGTAGTCTTGCAGATGCCATTGCTATGCTTGTAGTTGAACTTGAAAGACAATTTATGCATATGCATCCTTGCATACAAAGAATTTTTCTAGAATTTTCCAATATTGAGCATTCTTCTGTTAAACGTGTTGTTACTATCTTTTTGGCTCATGAGTTTAGATTTATAATAAGAGAGGCCAAAGAAATCTTTGCGCACTATAGGGTGGACGCCGGTCGTCCTCCCATAGAGGCGGTCCTCTTTGATCAAGAGGAAATTAGGCATTTTCAATCTTTGGACTATGTTGCTTTCAATGAAAACCTTAGAAAAAAGGTTGCTACCAATGTCTTGGTTGATAGAATTACCTTACTTAATAATGATTTTGCCCTTCAAAACAATGAGCTAGGATACTCTCTTGAGTGTAGGCTCACGAGATTTTGCCAAAAGAATGCTTTTAGTAATGAATTAGTTGTGCATTATGAAGGGCCAAAGGAGGAACCCGTTCCTCCTGAGATCGATCTTGGGGACTTTAGTCCCACTAAATTATCCCATTTGATTACTTTTGCTTGCCTCAAAGAAAACTTGCTGCCGAATGTAGAGAATATTAGATGAGCTTTCAAGATCTATCTTATTATTATGGTACTATTTAGATCTATCTTCGCTTTTATGCCTAGCTAGGGGCGTTAAACGATAGCACTAGTTGGGAGGCAACCCAATTTTATTTGTGTTTTTTTTGTTTTTGTTCCCGTTTAGTAATAAATCTTGCATCTACCTTCTGTTTAGATGTGTTTTTATCTTTTAATTAGTGTTTTTGCCAAGTAGAACCTATAGGATAACCTATGATGATAGTTGATTTGATTCTGCTGAAAAACAAAAACTTTTCACGCACGAATTTAGTTTTGTTAAATCACAGAAACGAGCTTTTGCGTTTATTCTTTTTGCTTATGATCAATAGACAAATTTTCCAGGACTTTCTATTTTGGTAGGATTTTTAGAGTTCCAGAAATTTGCGTTAGTTACAGATTGCTACAGACTGTTCTGTTTTTGACAGATTCTGTTTTTCGTGTGCTGTTTGCTTATTTTGATGCATCTATGGCTAGTAAAATAGTTTACAAACCATAGAGAAGTTGGAATACAGTAGTTTTAACACCAAAATAAATAAATAATGAGTTCATTACATTACCTTATGTGGTGGTTTTGTTTTCTTTCACTAACGGAGCTTATAAGATTTCCTGTTGAGTTTTGTGTTGTGAAGTTTTCAAGTTTTGGGTAAAGCTTTTATGGACTATGGAATAAGGAGTGGGAAGAGCCTAAGATTGGAGATGCCCATGGCACCCCAAGATATTCAAGGATAGCCAAAAACCTAAGCTTGGGGATGCCCCTGGAAGGCATCCCCTCTTTCGTCTTCGTTCATTGGTAACTTTACTTGGAGATATATTTTTATTCGCCACATGATATGTGTTTTGCTTGGAGCGTCGTGTATTATATTAGTCTTTGGTTTTTAGTTTACCACAATCATCCTTGATGTACACACATTTTGGAAGAAGCCCACTTGATTGAATTTGCTAGAATACTCTATGTGCTTCACTTATATCTTTTGAGCTTGATAGTTTTTGCTCTAGTGCTTCACTTATATCTTTTAGAGCACGGCGGTGGCTTATTTTTTGTAGAAATTGCTAGTCTCCCATGCTTCACTCATACTCCCTCCGTTCCAAAATAGATGACCCAACTTTATACTAAAGTTAGTACAAAGTTGAGTCATTTATTTTGGAACGGAGGGAGTATTATTTTGAGAGTCTTTTAGAACAGCATGGTATTTGCTATGGTTATAAAATTGGTCCTAGAATGGTAGGCATCCAAGTTGGGTATAATAAAAACTATCATAGGAAGTGAACTGGATGCTATGATCAATTTGATACTTGATAATTGTTTTGAGATATGGAGGTAGTAATATTAAAGTCATGCTAGTTGGGTGATTATGAATTTAAAGAATGCTTGTGTTGAAGATAGCAAGTCCCGTAGCATGCACGTATGGTTAAAATTGTGTAACAAATTTGAAACATGAAGTGTACCTGGCTTGTGCATACTTATGAGTGGCGGTCGGGAACGAGCGATGGTCTTTTCCTACCAATCTATCCCCCTAGGAGCATGCGCGTAGTACTTGATTTTTGATGACTTCTAAATTTTTGCAATAAGTATATGAGTTCTTTTGACTAATGTTGAGTCCATGGATCATACGCACTTTTACCTTTCCGCCATTTCTAGCCTCTTCGGTACCGTGCATTGCCCTTTCTCACCTTGAGAGTTGGTGCAAACTTTGCCGGTGCATCCAAACCTCGTGATACGATACGCTCTATCACACATAAACCTCCTTATATCTTCCTCAAAACAGCCACCATACCTACCTATTATGGCATTTCCATAGCCATTCCGAGATATATTGCCATGCAACTTTCCACCGTTCCGTTCATCATCATCATGACATACTTTACTTTTGTCATATTGTCATTGCATGATCATGTAGTTGACATCGTATTTGTGGCAAAGCCACCATGCATAATTTTTCATACATGTCACTCTTGATTCATTGCACCATCCCGATACACCGCCGGAGGCATTCATATAGAGTCATATCTTGTTCTAGTTTCGAGTTGTAATTCATATGTTGTAATCAATAAAAGTGTGATGATCGTCATTATTAGAGCATTGTCCAAAAAGAAAAAGAAAAAGAAAAAGAAAGGCCAAAAGAAAAAAAGGCGAAAGAAAAAAAGGAAAAAAAGGGCAATGTTACTATCTCTTTTTCCACACTTGTGCTTCAAAGTAGCACATTGTTCTTCATGTAGTGAGTCTCATATATTGTGCTTCAAAGTAGCACCATGTTTTTCATATAGTGAGTCTCATAGGTTGTCTTTTTCATACTAGTGGGAATTTTTCATTATAGAACTTGGCTTGTATATTCCTACAATGGGCTTCCTCAAATGCCCTAGGCCTTCGTGAGCAAGCAAGTTGGATGCACACCCACTAGTTTTCTTTTGTTGAGCATTCATTTATAGCTCTAGTGCATCCGTTGCATGGCAATCCCTACTCCTCATGTTGACATCAATTTATGGGCATCTCCATAGCCTGTTGATTATCCTCGTCAATGTGAGACTTTCTCCTTTTTTGTCTTCTCCACACAATCCCCATCATCATATTCTATTCCACCCATAGTGCTATATCCATGGCTCACGCTCATGTATTGCATGAAGGTTGAAAAAGTTTGAGATTATTTAAGTATGAAACAATTGCTTGGCTTGTCATCGGGGGTATAGAAGTTGGGAACATCTTTGTGTGACGAAAATGAAGCATAGCCTAACTATATGATTTTGTAGGGATGAACTTTCTTTTGCCATGTTATTTTGAGAAGACATGATTACTTTGATTAGTATGCTTGAAGTGTTACTATTTCTTTTATCAATATGAACTTTTATTTTGAATCATTTGGATCTGAACATTCATGCCACAATAAAGAAAATTACATTGAGAATTATGCTAGGTAGCATTCCACATCAAAAATTCTGTTTTTATCATTTACCTACTCGAGGACGAGCAGGAATTAAGCTTGGGGATGCTTGATACGTCTCCAACGTATCTATAATTTTTGATTGTTCCATGCTATTATATTACCCCTTTTGGATGTTTATGGGCTTTATTTTACATATTTATATCATTTTTGGGACTAACCTACTAACCGGAGGCCCAGCCCATATTGCTGTTTTTTTGCCTATTTCAGTATTTCGAAAAAAAGGAATATCAAACGGACTCCAAACGGAATGAAACCTTCGTGAGCGTGATTTTTGGAACAAACGTGATCCAGAGGACTTGGAGTGCAAGTCAAGAAGCAGCCGAGGCGGACACGAGAGGGTAGGGCGCGCCCACCCCTATAGGGCACGCCCCCTGTCTCGTGGGCCCCTCGGGCGGCCACCGACGTACTTCTTCCTCCTATGTAAGCCTACATACCCCGAAAACATCCAGGGAGCCAACGAAACACAATTTCCACTGCCGTAACCTTCTGTATCCGCGAGATCCCATCTTGGAGCCTTCGCCGGTGCTCTACCTGTCGTGGGAAACAAGCACCTATGGGGCAGGGCCCCTTCTCGGTCCGGCAGGGAGCGGAGGGCACACGAAGAGCAGATCGAGGCGAAGCACGCGAGGGATTTTACCCAGCTTCGGAGCTCTCCGGAGAGATAAAACTCATACTGCTTCTTTGTGTTTGTATTGTGTTCTTGCTCGAGGGAGTGAGCGTTCTGTACTTTTGAATGAGTCGAACCCCCCCTACGTTGCGCCTCCGGTTGTTCCGCCTCCGGTTTTCCTCTTCCGGTTGTTCCGCCTCCGGTTTTTCCTCGCCGGGGCAGCATCCTCACTATCTGACCCTTCTGCTCCTGCATTCTCTCCGGGGAGTTTCCTCCCCTCTTCAGCACGTGCACACTTGTCGGCCAGAGCATATAGCTCGCTGACATCTCTGATTTTGCACATCACCATCTCCTCCCTCATCCTGCGATTACACACGTTCTGATGGAACACGCTGATAACCGCGGCAGGGTGGACGTCTGGGATGTTGCGTTGCACCTGGCTGAACCTTTGAATGTACTTGCGCAGGGGTTCTCCTTCCTTCTGGGCGAGTAGATGAAGATTGCTCTCCTGGCCATGGGGCTTGTGGCCGCCTGTGAAGGCGCCGACAAACTGATGACACAGATCTGCCCATGAGGAAATGGAGTTGTCTGGCAAGTGCATGAGCCAAGATCTGACGTTGGGCTTGAGTACCAACGGGAAGTAGTTGGCGAGGATATTCTCGTCGCGCCCCCCCGGCAGCCTGCACCACGATGGTGTAGATGCTGAGGAACTCCGACGGATGTATCCTGCCGTCGTACTTCTTGGGTACGTCTGGCTTGAAGTTCTTGGTGCTGGGCCACTGGACTTGCCGCAGCTCACGGGTAAACGCAGGACAACCTGCCGCGTATGGCAAGTCGTCTGGTTCTCCTGGCGCATGCATGTCGACAGTGGGCCCAGCGCGCTGGTCTGATTGACGCCGCGCTTCTCTCCGACGCTCGATGCGGGTACGAGTGTCCTCTTGCTGTCGTTCTTGTTGGCGCTGATCACGACGAGCCCGCGGATCTGATGACGGCGTGGAGTCGGTGTCGAGGTTGACCCGGCGAGTCGGCGATCTTGGCCTTCGGGGTGGGGAATGCACAGTGGTTGCACCCCCACCGGTCTTGTCACCATCGGCCCGCGCCTGGGCGTCCTGCCGCGGCTTCGATGTGCTCGGTTGCCGGGGAGTGTCGCCGTTGGCGAAGCCGATGAGGCTCTGAATGGTGGCCCTCCATTCATCGATCTTGTCTGGCGCTGGAGGGTAATCTAGAAGCAGTTGGGCTCGGGCCAACGCTTCTTCTGGAGTCTTGGGTGGCGGCGGTGAACGGCGCGAGGAGCGAGATATGCTCGCACTTCTAACAGTGTTAGAAGGAGCAGCATCCCGTCCAGGCGACCGTGCCGCGCTCGTGCCAGCATGTTGATGTGCATGCTGATCTTGAGCGTCCCGAGATCCACCAGCTTGGCCTTGACCCAACGAACGTATGGTATTGCGCGTACCATGACGTTGTTGGTCCCGCGCCTCCTGAGAGGGGCGCGGTGCATGTACGGACGCCGAAGCCTGTGCAGCCTTGTCCTTGGACTTGGCAGCATCGTGAACTCCCTCGTCGGCGCCCGTTCCTCCGCCGGCGTCCACCCCACCGCCCGTTTGCTCCGGTGGCGGTGGAATCGACGCGGACGGGCCAACCACCTCCGAAGCCTTCTTCTTTGGTGGCATGTCGATGAAGATGATGATGTAGCGCGCGCGGACACCAGATCAGGTTCGCACAACCTCGACGCCCCCTACCTAGCGCGCCAAAGATGTCGTGGGAAACGAGCACCTGTGGGGCAGGGCCCCTTCTCGGTCCGGCAGGGAGCGGAGGGCGCACGAAGAGCAAATCGAGGCAAAGCACGCGAGGGATTTTACCCAGCTTCGGAGCTCTCCGGAGAGATAAAACTCCTACTGCTGCTTTGTGTTTGTATTGTGTTCTTGCTCGAGGGAGTGAGCGTTCTGTAGTTTCGAATGAGTCGAACCCCCCCTACGTTGCGCATGGGCCTCCTTTTATAAGCTAAAGGGGTCACCGACAGGTGGCAACGCAGAGAGGGGTACAAATGTAAAAAGAGGGGTTGGTACAACTGCCTCTACAGTGTACTCTACCTAACTCTGACGGCAGGGGACAAGGGCATTTAATGCCCGTCCGGTCACCCAAATAGTGCAGACAACGACCGTTTGGGGCGCCACCGCTTGCCACGATGGCCTTCTCGTCATCTCCACTTGCCACCTCGCACCGCTTGGCTGCACAGCCGCCCGCCACGTGCGCCAGGAACGATCTTGGGGCGACACGTCGTCGGGTGCGCTGGAGCGTGGGCGCAGAGTGGTGGCTTCGCCGCGGCAAGCGTCTTGCCGCGGTCGTTGTCTTGTCGTACCCGAAAGCTTGTCGCTCGTCGGGTCTTGCCGGGATGCGCGGCGCGTCGCGGCAAGTTTCTTGAAGTGCCTTGGTTGGCCTTCCCGGCAAGCTCCTCTTGCCGGGGCCTTGCCCTTCCCGGCAAGCTCCTCTTGCCGGAGTCTTGTCTTCTCAGTCAAAACACTTTGTTCTTGAATGGCATCAATATGAGCTACGGAGGATCTTGGCGGACGCCCGGCAAGCCTTGCCGCTGGGTGCTGCGACTGCCCATGCACAAGTTCGGGATACTAAGGTACCCCTACTTTAGTACACTGACAGGAGCCCCCGGGCCTGGGCCACACACGGTGCCGAGCGTTGTTGGGCCAGGCCCAAAACAGGGCACGGGCACGCGCGGCCTGGGTCCATACCAAATCTAACTCCATATCCACCGCGCCCTCCCGTAACGGCACACGTCAAACGCGGCGTCGTGGGAAAGATCGTGGGCAATTCTTTAATCAAGAAAGGCGTAACGTTCGCCTCCCCTCTTTATAAGCAGGGGAAACAGGGGCCGTTCCCCCACCTTCACCACTTGCGGTTCCTTCCTCAGAAAGCTTCGCCGCTCCCCTCCGCTTCCCAAGCCGAAAGAGAGCAGCGCTCCGCCGCCCGTCGCCGCCGTCTGTCGCCGCCGCCCTCCACCGTTTCCGCCATGGCTCCGAAGACCGGAAAGAGTGCGAAGTCGGCCGAGGCGCTGCGGCTTGAGGCGCTGCGCAAGGAGCGAGCACTCCCCCCCCCCCCCCCCCGAGCTCACCCCGAAGGCGCTGCGGGAGGAGTTCTATCTCTTCTGGTCGACGGAGACGCGGACGCATCCGCGCACGCAGACACTCTCCGCCGAAGCTTCTACTTCGAAGCGGTGCCCAAAAGGGTACTACTTGTTCCCATTGTTCTTCTATTGCGGGCTCTGCCCGCCCTTTTCCGATTTCTTCTGCGACATTATGAACACGTACGGGCTCCACCTCCTCGACTTCACCCCCAACGCCGTTCTGACCATGGCGGTTTTCGCGCATCTTTGCAAGAACTTCGTCGGAATCTACCCCAACGTAGCCCTTTTCCGCCACTATTTCATGCCCCGAGTCGAAAAAGGAGAGCCCCTGTCTGGCGGGATCGCCTGGATCTCGAGGGCCGGCAAGAAGGAGGTCTATCTGGAAGGGGAGCTCCGTAGCAAATGGGATGAGTGGAGAGTGGAGTGGTGTTGGATTGTTGACGCAGATCCGCGGCCATTCACCAATTTGCGCCAAACCCGAGTGGTGCGCGGCGGCGACTGGAGCACTCGGGCGGCGGATGATGCTAAGTTGAAGATCGCCACCACCCGGATTCTGCGACTCAGGCTTGCCGGGCTCACTGTAGGGGCCGTTGGCGCGGACTTCCTTCGTCGCCGCATCGCCCCTCTGCAGGAGAGGGGGAGGCCCGCCTGGCTGTTCGAGGGCCCGGCAGATATCATGAGGCTGCGCCCAAGCCTCAATTTTAACTTCACTATTTTGGAGTTGGACGGGATGCTGAAGGAGCTGTTCAAGCACGACCCCAACCACCCGGAGTGGTTCAGGCTACCGCAGGGTGTCATCCCCCTGTGCAACAACTCCCAGCTCGACCGCATCCGCACAATGATGCTGGAGTGCGACTCACACGGGATTATCCCAACTTGGCGAGAGCCCTCCGACGACGTCGTGCGGCAATTCTTCGACGGCTTGGTGGAGGTAGCAGTCCGTGCTGACGAGAAGAGGCTCCTCACCCGCGACACCACTGACGACGAGATGCGGTACATCGCCACCAGGGCGGAAGAGGCGGCGGCAGCCGCCGCCGCGGGCGAGTTTGGTTTCACGTTGGAGGAGGCAGAGGCGGCCGAGGCGGCAAGCCTTGCCGACCGAGAGGACCTTGGCGGGGAGGTCGTTGGCGAGGGGGAGCCCGAAGCTGAGGCGAGCGAGCCTGCCGGGGGCGCAAGTGGCCAGCCATCTTCGAGTAGCTTGCCGCAGACGGGGCCCTCAGCGCAGCCCCCAGCTCAACCAAGGAGGCGCCTCCGCAGGACCGGAGATACAGCAGGGCGGCAGACGGGCCAACAGCCGTCGCGCCGCGGGACACGCTCCACCGCGCCAAGCACTGCTGACAAGGGAGCATCTCATGCCGCGCCGGCAACTGGAGAGGGGTCTTCTCGGGCCGCCACTTTCGATCCTACTACAGCTCCCGCCAAGCGCCCAAGGGAGCCTACTCCTCCGCCTCGTCACGCAGAAAGGGTACCTGACTTCGACCTTTCCGCGCTCAGCTCCGACGAGGAGGAAGAAGAGGAGGAGGAGTAAGACTTTCTTCCTGTTGTATTTATACTTCTTCGTTTCTTGCTGTTTCTTGTCTTGTATCTAATCTGCTTCCTTCTGAACTTCGTTCCTTTTCAGGACTCTGGCCGAGAGAGCGGCGAAGAGGGCCAAGGTCCCCGTGGTAGTCATCGAGGATGATCTTGCTGCGACAACAGAGCACGCATCCGAGACCACCTTGACGGACCCGGCAACCTCTCCCCGAAGCAGCCCCCAGCGCAGCCCCCAGCGTAAGTACTTGTTCACTTCCTGTTGTGGGGTGCGCATGAGTGCTCTTTTCTTTGTTGACATCTTGACTGTTGACTTGCTTGTGTAGGAGCAGAGCAGGCCCATCAGGAGCAACCAGAAGCCGCTCCAGAGGTGCTATCTGCTTCAACCACGCCGCCAAGGGGCGATTCTCCGACAAGGAAGCGCTCTCCGGCAAGGGAGAGGTCCCCGGCAAGGGATGGGACCAGCGAGCCTTCGGTGGTGGAGCCCATGGTCATAGAGCCCAGCACAGGTAACCTTGTCGGAAATTTTCCCTTGGGTTCTTCTTCTTCTGGTCTTCTTTTTGGATGTTTGCTTGACTTTTCCTTCCTCTTCCTGTCTTCAGATCCCCCTACCACAGATCCGATAGAGACTGAGGCCACCGGCGAGGAGGACGCACGCGGAAATACTGAAGATGTCGCCGCCACCGAGGAAGAGGCCGGCGCTGACGACCCCGCCGGCGAAGAGGCCGCCAAGGCTGCTGGCGCAGGAGCTGGCAAGGGGTCCGGCGATCGCACTGACGACCCCGAGGGTGCAGGAGCGCAAGGCGCTACACCGACCGCCGACCCCTCTGCCGCTGATGCAGCACCGGGCCTCGAGGAGCCCCAGCCCGGCGCCTACTTGAAGGCCGGCGAGGGTGTCTTCATCAAGCTTCCCTGGGCGTCGAGCTCCAGGGCGCCGATCGAGGGAGAGGCTTTTGACGGAGAGGTGCTCGCCTCCGCTGGGCTGACAATGGTTGACGCACCAAGCAGCAGCAGTAGCGAGTCCGAGGAGGAGCAACTGCTCCGGAAGTTGGTGTCGCTCTACCGCGCCCGACAAGCGAAGCTGGAGTCTCGGGAAGCGCTTGTCGCGTAGGCGGGAGTTGACATAGAGAAGCATGCGGAGGAGCTCCAGAGCCGCAACCAAGAGGCCCTCCGGTCCATTGCGGAGGAGAGGGCGCAGCTTGTCGAGGCTCAGAAGGCCTTCATCCTTGAGAAGGCAGAAGCTGAGGAGCAACAGAGGCTTGCCGCTGAGGAGCTGTCCACCCGGGAAGGTGAACTGACGCAGCAAAAAGTCAATCTGGACAGCTACAAGGAGGAGCTCTCCACACGCGAGCAATCACTTGGCGGGGCGCTCAAGGAAGCGAAGGACGCTGCCGCAGCTGCCGAGGCCGCCAAGAAGGAATTGGAGGTGAAGGTGACGCAGCTGGAGGCTGATTTGAAAGGGAAGAATGAGGAGCTTCCCGCGCTCCAGCGCGAACGCGAGAAGGATGCCTTCGCTCATGGTGATCTGCAAGTCCAACTCACCGAGAGGGCAAAGGAACTGAATGCTGCCAAAGACTCAAAGGCTGATCTGGAGCTGAAGCTGGTCACGCTGACTGGGACGCTGGACGGCGCCAAGAAGCGAGAAGATGACTTGAAGAAAGAGATCAAGGCCAACGAGGAGCTGCTAACGAGGGCCGCCGAGACTCAAAACACCTTCAGGGCTACAGTGGAGCTCTGTACGGAGGGCCTCGTTAACATCGCTGCAGTCATCGACGAGGAGCTGGCGCAACTGGACTTGGTGGGCTTCGGGTACTCCTCCGACGAGAACCTCCAGCCCAGCGCCAAGCTTACTCTTTTCTTCAAGGGTGTGGCGACGGCTCTCCAGCAACTCCAGGAAAGGATCCCAAAGCAGCTAGCTGACAAGTCGCGCGCAATCTGTGCCAGAGTCTTGGAGAAGGTGTTGGTGAAGGTGCTCTTCCGCAATCCGAACCTCAACCTCACCAACGTCCTCAAAAAGCTTCCGGCGGGTGCTGATCTTGCAGAGCTCAAAGCCCTTGTCGCACCCATTGTGGACAAGGTGAATGAAGTCAGGAGGATCGACGGCGAGCGCGTGGATTAGGCTGCCCTTTCTCTCCTTTCCTTGCCGCTGCCATTTATGTTATGAGAACAATTTAGTTAGTGCCACGACAAGTTTCCTTTGTAATATAACTTTATCTTGGGCAGTATTTGCTAAGTTATTTCCTGTACTTGATTCCTTCCTTTGTATGTTTTTACCCTACGCTTTTAGGGAACTTGCCGGCGCAGGCACCCTTGCCGCGAGCGCTGAGTGCGGAACATCAGCCGCCTGCTGGCGGTGCCGGCTCCGGCAAGAAACCTCGCCGCAACTAGCCGCAGCACACTTAAGTTGTTGAGCGGACTCGAAACAAAGTAAGGGCGCAACTAGCTACGAGTTGGTTCCTCCGCGCACAGGTTTTCCATACAAAGCATGGTCGTTCAAGGAAGATAACTTAAAAAATTAAAAACTGATTGTGCTCAAACTTTGGCGACTGAGCTTTTCTGTCGTCTGTGTCCCGACAAGGCAATGCTTTCTTGAACGACGCCTCATCTGCACCATTATCTCCTCCTCCCCCCTGGTGAACTTGTGGGCGAGGGAACCTTCCTTTTAGGAAAAAGAAAGAAGAGAAAATAATGATATGGAGCCTTAATGCTCATTATTGCTTACCGAGGGTGAGTGCTGCACAAAGTGTCAGATAATAAATGCAAAAAAGAAAAATGCATAAAATTTGACAAGATGTACGAAGCACGTGAGCTTTATTTATGCACGGGATCTGCGCCCAGTTTTGTACAAAGGGTTACATGCAACAGCGGCAAGGCTTGTACAAAAGGTGGTTGCCGGAACAGGTTCCGGCAACTGCGCCTTATGGGTAAAACTTACGAAGATGCTCAATGTTCCAGGAGTTGCTCACCGGAAAGCCATCTTCGGTCTCAAGGCGGACAGCGCCAGGCCTAGTGACTCGCTTCACCCGATAAGGGCCTTCCCACTTCGGCGTCAACTTGTTGGAATTCTTGGCAGATTGAACGCGTCGAAGAACAAGGTCGCCTTCCTCGATACTTCTGGCATTGACTTTGCGGCTGTGATAGCGGCGCAAAGCTTGCTGATATCGAGCAGCTCGTACAACATCCTAAAGACGATCTTCCTCGAGGAGCAGCGCGTCATCTTGTCGCAGCTGCTCTTGCTCAAGCTCATCATAGGCGAGCACTCGAGGCGATCCGTATACGAGTTCCGTGGGGAGAACTGCCTCTGCTCCATAGACTAGAGCGAAAGGCGTCTGGCCAGTGGCTCGAGTTGGCGTCGTCCTGATCGACCAAAGAGCCACCGGCAGCTCCTTGATCCAGTTCTTTCCGCACCTGTGCAGCCTGTCGAAAGTCCTGGTCTTGAGCCCGCGCAGCACTTCAGCGTTTGCCCTCTCCGCTTGACCGTTGCTTCTCGGGTGAGCAACAGAAGCGAAGCAGATCTTGGCGCCAAGATCTTGGACGTACTGCATGAAGGTGCGGCTCGTGAATTGTGTGCCATTGTCGGTGATGATCCTGTTAGGGATTCCGAAACGGCAAACAATTAACCTGAAGAACTTGACTGCTGACTGTGCTGTCACCTTCCTCACTGCTTCCACTTCCGGCCACTTTGTGAACTTGTCGATCGCCACATACAAGTACTCAAAGCCCCCGACAGCTCGGGGAAAGGGGCCGAGAATGTCGAGCCCCCAGACCGAAAATGGCCAGGATAAAGGGATCGTCTGGAGAGCTTGAGCTAGTTGATGTATCTGCTTGGAGTGGAACTGGCACGCTTCACACTTGGTTACTTGTGCAGTTGCATCCTGGAGGGCTGTTGGCCAGAAGAAACCTTGCCGGAAAGCCTTGCCGGCAAGTACTCTTGCGCCAATGTGGTGACCACATATGCCTCCATGTATTTCCGCCAACAGCTTCTGTCCTTCTTCCCGGGGAATACACTTCAATTTCACTCCGTTGAATCTTCTTCTGTACAGTATGTCGTCGACAAACTGGTACATACTTGACTGTCGGGCTACTTTCTCCGCTTCTTCTTGCTCTTCGGGAAGTTCTCCTGTTTGAAGGAAACGGACAATCTGCTGCGCCCATGCCGGAGCCTGTGGCTCAACGACAAGGACTAAAGGCACAAATGCTGCTGCGGGAACATCAGCTTCTACGGCAAGAACCTGCGGTTCAGCCGGAGTTTGATGTTCCCCGGCAAGCTTGCCGGAGCAAAACTTGTCGGGAGCGTCTGCTTCAACAGAACAAACCTTAAGGCTTGTCGGAGCAGACTGCTCTTCAGCACTCTTGGTGTTGAGTTTGGGGACCTTCTTGGCGGCAGCTTCAGGGAGCTCTGCCGGAAAGTAGTCACCAGAAACTAGCTTCCTCTTTTTGTTCTGTCCAGTTGATGGTGTTACAGATGGTTGAGTTAGCTTGAGCACAAAGATCCCTGGTTCCACAGGCAACTTGAGTGCGGCGCATTTTGACAGGCCATCTGCAATGTCGTTCTGGGCTCTTGGAACATGTTCCATCTGCAGGCCGTCAAAATGCTCTTCCAACTTCCTCACTTCATCAATGTAGGCTTCCATCAACGAACTCTGATAATCTTTGTTCACTTGGCGGACGACAAGCTGCGAGTCACCCCTGACAATAAGCTTTTTGATCCCAAGGTCTGCCGCGATCCTAAGTCCGGCAAGCAAGCCTTCATACTCTGCAGTATTGTTTGTCGCTTGCTCTTTGGGAAAGTGCATCTGGACCACGTACTTGAGGTGCTCTCCGGTGGGTGCGACAAGTAATACGCCCGCACCGGCGCCTTGCAGCGAGAAGGCACCATCAAAGTACATGATCCATTCCTTGCTTGCTTCCTTGATGGGGATGCTCGTCTCTGGAGTTTCTTCATCAGGTGTTGGCGTCCATTCTGCTATGAATTCTGCCAATGCTCGGCTCTGGATAGTTGAAGTACTCTCAAACTTGAGGCCGAAGCTTGACAGTTCCAGTGCCCACTCGACAATTCTGCCTGTTGCTTCTGGATTCTGCAATATCCTCTTCAATGGAAAGCGAGTGACCACTGTGATCTCATGTGCTTGAAAGTAATGGCGCAGCTTTCTCGAGGTCATGAGAAGGCCGAAAAGCAACTTCTGCACACCAGAGTACCTTGACCTAGCCCCCTGCAGAAGGGAACTGACAAAATAAACTGGGCGCTGCACCATCTTCTTTTGTTTCTCTCCTTATGGCTGCACAGATTCATCTTTGTCGGGACCAGAGCTTGTCGGGGAAGCCCCCTGCTTGTCGCTGGATGCGCTTGCCGCGGCCGCTGGCTCATCATCTGCCTCCCTCTCCGCTACTAACGCAGCACTAACCACTTGATTGGTTGCTGCTAGATATAGCAACAACTTCTCTTGTGGTTTAGGTGCGACAAGTATTGGAGTGGAGGACAGATATCTCTTCAAATCCTGTAGCGCAGCCTCCGCTTCCGGAGTCCATTTCATTGGACCTGCCTTTTTCAAAATTCTGAAAAATGGTAGGGCACGCTCAGCAGACTTAGAGATGAACCTGCTGAGAGTAGCAACGCAGCCGGCAAGCCTTCGTACATCCTTGACACGCTTCGGTGCTTCGATCTGCTCAATGGACTTGATCTTGTCGGGATTAGCTTCGATCCCCCGCTGAGACACAAAGAACCCGAGAAGCTTGCCGGAAGGGACTCCAAACACGCACTTCTCGGGGTTGAGCTTGAGGTTGATCTTGTGTAGATTCGCAAAGGTCTCGTCCAAATCTTGAATCAGAGTTGCTCTGTCTTTGCTCTTGACCACTATGGCATCCATGTAAGCTTCTACATTTCTGTGCAGCTGTGGCTCAAAAGCTTCGTGAACTACCCTTTCAAATGTTGAACCAGCATTCTTTAGTCCGAAAGGCATTCGTACAAAGCAGTACGTGCCACATGGAGTAATGAATGCGGTTTTCTCTTCATCCTCTTCTGCCATAAAGATCTGATGGTATCCTGAATATGCATCAAGAAATGAAAGCAAATCACATCCTGCCGTGGAGTCAACAATCTGGTCAATGCGCGGAAGGGAAATGGATCCTTGGGACAAGCTTTATTAACATCAGTGAAGTCAATACAAAGCCTCCATTTCCCGTTTGCCTTGCGCACGACTACAGGATTAGCCAACCATGTGGGATGGAGCACTCCTCGGACAAGGCCTGCTGCTTCCAACTTCTTGATCTCTTCTGCGATGAATTCTTGTCGCTCGACTTCTTGTTTCCTGACTCTCTGCTTGACGGGCCGCGCGTGAGGACAGACGGCAAGGTGGTGCTCAATTACTTTCCTGGGAACACCGGGGATGTCAGACGGTTGCCATGCAAACACATCGACATTCGCCCGCAGGAAAGCAACGAGCGCGCTTTCCTATTTAGGGTCAAGCGTGGCACTGATGGTGAAGGTACCACCAGTGCCGTCCTCCTTGGCGGCCACTTTCTTGGTCTTTGGTGAAGCTGTCTTTGCCTTCTTGCACTTGCCGGTGGATCTCGATGGTGCGTCCTCGACGGTAGCGCAGCACTCCGAAGAGGTGCGCTTGCCGGAGTGGGCATCAGAGCTACTCTTGCTGGACTTGGTCTTCTTCTTCCCCCCGGGAGCTTCAGCGGCAAGTGTCTTGCGATCTGCTGCGGCTGCTGCTTCTCGGTAGATCTTGTCGGTACAGATAAGGGCATCTTTCTTGTCGCCAGGGACAGAAATGACACTTATCGGACCGGGCATCTTGAGCACGTTGTAAGCATAATGATAGGCTGCCATAAACTTGGCGAGCGCTGGACGGCCAAGTATCCCATTGTAGGGCAATGGGAAATCAGCAACGTCAAAGGTGACCTTCTCTATCCTAAAGTTCAGCTCGCTGCCAAATGTCACTGGCAGTGTGATCTTCCCCTTCGGCTTGCTTCTTCCCGGGTTAATTCCTTGAAAGGTACCAGTCTCTTCGAGCTCGCTGTCGGGGATCTGGAGCTTCTTGAGTACCGCTGAGGAGATCAGGTTCAAGCCGGCCCCGCCGTCAACCAGCATCTTCGTGACCTTGAGGTTGCGGATAGTTGGTGAGACCAACATCGGCAAGCACCCGACCGCAGTTATGCGATCAGGGTGATCCTCAACATCAAAGATGATGGGCGTGCCGGACCACTTCAGAGGCTTGCACGACTCAACTGACGGTTCCGCTGCATTAACCTCCCGCACCCACTGTTTGAGCTGGCGGTGCGAAGTATGCAGAGAAGCACCACCGTCGACGCACAAAGCCTCTGTTGCCTTATGAAACTCCTGCTCGTCGGTCTCATCATCTTCCATCTCTTCATCTTCGTCTTCGTCTTCATCCTTGTCACGGCCGCGGGGAGGCCTGTCTCCTTGCCGCTGCTTAGCCTTGCCGCGGCGCCCTCCCCGGGCGGGACACTTCTTGCCGGACCCTCCACCACCTTCTTGGGACTTCTCCTTGTCGCGCCACTCGTATTCAGCTTTCCGCAGCTCAACAAGCTGTTCAACTTTCTTGCAGGTTTGGAGATCATGGCCCTTGGTGCGGTGGATCCTGCAGTACTGCTTGCCGGAGCCGTCCTGCTTGTCAGCGGCCGCCACAGCCTCGCTGGAGTTACCAGCTTTGGCCTTCTCGGCGCCACCTCCGTTGCCGGACTGCTCGACAACTAGAACATCTTTAGTTTTCCTCTTCCGGTTGTGGGGCTTGTGGCCGCCTGTGAAGGCACCGACAAACTGATGACACAGATCTGCCCATGAGGAAATGGAGTTGTCTGGCAAGTGCATGAGCCAAGATCTGACGTTGGGCTTGAGTACCAACGGGAAGTAGTTGGCGAGGATCTTCTCATCGTGCCCCCCCGGCAGCCTGCACCGCGATGGTGTAGATGCTGAGGAACTCCGACGGATGTATCCTGCCGTCGTACTTCTCGGGTACGTCTGGCTTGAAGTTCTTGGTGCTGGGCCACTGGACTTGCCGCAGCTCACGGGTAAACGCAGGACAACCTGCCGCATATGGCAAGTCGTCTGGTTCCCCTGGCGCATGCATGTCGACAGTGGGCCCAGCGCGCTGGTCTGATTGACGTCGCGCTTCTCTCCGATGCTCGATGCGGGTACGAGCGTCCTCTTGCTGTCGTTCTTGAAGAACTTGGCGCAGATCACGACGAGCCCGCGGATCTGATGACGCCGTGGAGTCGGTGTCGAGGTTGACCCGGCGAGTCGGTGATCTTGGCCTTCGGGGCGGGGAATGCACAGTGGTTGCACCCCCACCGGTCTTGTCGCCATCGGCCCGCGCCTGGGCGTCCTGCCGCGGCTTAGATGTGCTCGGTTGCCGGGGAGTGTCGCCGTTGGCGAAGCCGATGAGGCTCTGAATGGTGGCCCTCCATTCGTCGATCTTGTCTGGCGCTGGAGGGTAATCTAGAAGCAGTTGGGCTCGGGCCAACGCTTCTTCTGGAGTCTTGGGTGGCGGCGGTGAACGGCGCGAGGAGCGAGATATGCTCGCACTTCTAACAGTGTTAGAAGGAGCAGCATCCCGTCCAGGCGACCGTGCCGCGCTCGTGCCAGCATGTTGATGTGCATGCTGATCTTGAGCGTCCCGAGATCCACCAGCTTGGCCTTGACCCAACGAACGTATGGTATTGCGCGTACCATGACGTTGTCGGTCCCGCGCCTCCTGAGAGGGGCGCGGTGCATGTACGGACGCCGAAGCCTGTGTAGCCTTGTCCTTGGACTTGGCAGCATCGTGAACTCCCTCGTCGGCGCCCGTTCCTCCGCCGGCGTCTACCCCACCGCCCGTTTGCTCCGGTGGCGGTGGAATCGACGCGGACGGGCCAACCACTTCCGAAGCCTTCTTCTTTGGTGGCATGTCGATGAAGATGATGATGTAGCGCGCGCGGACACCAGATCAGGTTCGCACAACCTCGACGCCCCCTACCTGGCGCACCAAAGATGTCGTGGGAAACGAGCACCTATGGGGCAGGGCCCCTTCTCGGTCCGGCAGGGAGCGGAGGGCGCACGAAGAGCATATTGAGGCGAAGCACGCGAGGGATTTTACCCAGCTTCGGAGCTCTCCGGAGAGATAAAACTCCTACTGCTGCTTTGTGTTTGTATTGTGTTCTTGCTCGAGGGAGTGAGCGTTCTGTAGTTTCGAATGAGTCGAACCCCCCCTACGTTGCGCATGGGCCTCCTTTTATAAGCTAAAGGGGTCACCGACAGGTGGCAACGCAGAGAGGGGTACAAATGTAAAAAGAGGGGTTGGTACAACTGCCTCTACAGTGTACTCTACCTAACTCTGATGGCAGGGGACAAGGGCATTTAATGCCCGTCCGGTCGCCCAAACAGTGCAGACAACGACCGTTTGGGGCGCCACCGCTTGCCACGATGGCCTTCTCGTCATCTCCACTTGCCACCTCGCACTGCTTGGCTGCACAGCCGCCTGCCATGTGCGCCAGGAACGATCTTGGGGCGACACGTCGTCGGGTGCACTGGAGCGTGGGCGCAGAGTGGTGGCTTCGCCGCGGCAAGCGTCTTGCCGCGGTCGTTGTCTTGTCATACCCGAAAGCTTGTCACTCGCCGGGTCTTGCCGGGACGCGCGGCGCGTCGCGGCAAGTTTCTTGAAGTGCCTTGGTTGGCCTTCCCGGCAAGCTCCTCTTGCCGGGGCCTTCCCTTCCCGGCAAGCTCCTCTTGCCGGAGTCTTGTCTTCTCAGTCAAAACACTTTGTTCTTGAATGGCATCAATATGAGCTACGGAGGATCTTGGCGGACGCCCGGCAAGGCTTGCCGCTGGGTGCTGCGACTGCCCGTGCACAAGTTCTGGATACTAAGGTACCCCTACTTTAGTACACCGACACTACTGGGGGGGAATCGACCACGGAGGGCTTCTACATCAGCACCATAGCCCCTCCGATGAGTTGTGAGTAGTTTACCATAGACCTACGAGTCCATAGTTATTAGCTAGATGGCTTCTTCTCTCTTTTTGGATCTCAATACAATGTTCTCCCCCTCTCTTGTGGAGATCTATTCGATGTAAACTCTTTTTGCGGTGTGTTTTTCAAGATCCGATGAATTGTGGGTTTATGATCAAGTTTATCTATGAGAAATATTTGAATCTCCTCTGAATTCTTTTATGTATGATTGAGTTATCTTTGCAAGTCTCTTCGAATTATCAGTTTGGTTTGGCCTACTAGATTGACCTTTCTTGCCATGAGAGAAGTGCTTAGCTTTGGGTTCAATCTTGCGGTGTCCTTAGCCAGTGACAGAAAGGGTTGCAAGGCACGTATTGTATTGTTGCCATCAAGGATAAAAAGATGGCGTTTATATCATATTGCATGAGTTTATCCCTCTACATCATGTCATCTTACTTAAGGCGTTACTCTGTTCTTATGAACTTAATACTCTAGATGCAGGCAGGAGTCGGTCGATGTGTGGAGTAATAGTAGTAGATGCAGGCAGGAGTCAGTCGACTTGTCACGGACGTGATGCCTATATACATGATCATGCCTAGATAATCTCATAATTATTCGCTTTTCTATCAATTGCTCGACAGTAATTTGTTCACCCGCTGTAATACTTATGCTATCTTGAGAGAAGCCACTAGTGTAACCTATGGCCCCCGGGTCTATCTCTTATCGTATTTGCTTCCAATCTACTTTTATTTGCATCTTTACTTTTTGCATCTATATTATAAAATACCAAAAATATATTTATCTTATCATACTATCTCTATCAGATCTCACTTTCGGAAGTGGCCGTGAAGGAATTGACAACCCCTTTATTGCGTTGGTTGCGAGTTCTTTATTTGTTTGTGTAGGTGCGTGGGACTTTTGAGGAGCCTCCTACTAGATTGATACCTTGATTCTCAAAAACTGAGGGAAATACTTACGCTACTATCGCTGCATCACCCTTTCCTCTTCAAGGAAAACCAACGCAAGCTCAAGACGTAGCATAGGCCGGCAGGCCGAGGACCCCCTAGTCCAGGACTCCCTCGGTAGCCCCCGAACTAGACTCCAACGCTGGCACTTCATAACCTTCTGAGTCCTTAGTGAACCTGAATTCTCCGGCTTGCGGGTGAGTTCCTTTCATTCTCCATGTTCGGCATAATCTCCTTTAGCCAAGTTCCCAAGGGTCGTTTGGCTTAAGTTCGGACATGTGTTAACCAGGTAATGTTCGGAATCTGGTCTGCAGATGTTGCTTAGCCTCGAAGGACAACCGTTCAAGTGTGAATAGTGCCATTGCCTGACAGCTTTTAACGAAAGGTCACAACCGGTCACAAATATTGAACCGTTCTGGAAACTCAATTAGCGGTTCGAGGCAGTGCCTCCATTGGCATATCCCATTAATACAGAGATTGTGCCCATTTTTTAAGGGATGTGATCAATGATTTTGGGTTATCCCACTCGTGCATAACGCCACGATTATATTGGGAAGTGGCGAGGCCTGCAGCGTAGTAAAAGGACCTTTGGTATTACGGCAGCTTATAAACCTGGTACCCATTGGTGCCATGGTTCCTCGTATGACTAATTGTGTGAAAAAAATACCTGAGCTATCCCCGTGACGCCAAAGTACACGAGCAAAACCAAGCGTGATCTCTAGAAAAAACAGGCACTATCCTTTCTAAGCACTACTTCCTATAGGTTTGATAAACCTAGGGTCTCTAGGAAAAACGACACTATCTACTACATTTAGAACCAGATCAAATGTAATCACGAGACTTATCATGTGTTCATCACCGCTAGATACACTGACGCTGACTATAACTACGACACAAAAGCGGAGTATCGGGGCCCCCTCCCTCACACCACCAGAGCGACAAGAAAAAATGAACGGAACCAACAAGATCGATGGAGGATATCAGGACCAGCAGAGTCGCTTTTTTGGTCGCTGCACTAGTGGGAGAAACATGGAGCAACCTATATGACCGTTGATGCTAGATCAATTGCACTCTAGTTGAGCGACAACAAGCTTTAGAGGAGTTTCTTGAGGGGGATCTGATAGTGCCATCATCCTCGAAATATTAGCAAGTACATTTTGGTCTTCTAGCTGGGCACTAATATCGAAAACAACTTGCCGCCACAAAAATGAGAAAAGGATCCACAGACTTCAGCGGGGAGAAGTAGAAGGTGTTAGAGTTACAGTAGTCATGTCTTTTGGCCTTTCATTCTAGTATGTTGGCATCCTCTTATACCCTTTTGGCATCCTCATGTATGTGTATATATGTTGGCTTTGGCCTCCTAATAATATAAGTTGCTATTCCTAACATGGTATTAGAGCGCCTAGGTCTTTTTAATACACGTTGCAACTCGTGCTTTTCCGATCAAAATCTCACTTCGGCCATGCAGTTACTATCTCCGGCCGATTGCTGCCGCTGCTCTGCTATATGCATGTCTCTTGATCTGATGTGTATTCGTGTGAGCCAGCACACCAACAATCCAACTCGCAGTTGGCCGCCGCCACAGCAGATCGATTCCATCTCCTACGGCTATGAGCCACCGTCCGCGTTCACTGGTTGTAGTTCCCGCCGTCGCTCGCGTCCGCCAACTCCCACCGTCGCCCACTGATACGTCTCCAATGTATCTATAATTTTGATTGTTCCATGCTATTATATTATCCATCTAGGATGTTTTATATGCATTTATATGCTATTTTATATGATTTTTGGGACTAACCTATTAACCTAGAGCCCAATGCCAGTTTCTGTTTTCTCCTTGTTTTTGAGTTTTACAGAAAAGGAATACCAAATGCAGTTCAATTGACGTGCCAATTTTTGATGATTTTTTGTGGACCAAAAGAAGCCCCTGGAATGAAAGAGTTCGGCCAGGAGAGTCCCGGGCTGCCCACGAGGGTGGGGGCAAGCCCACCCTGCTGGGCGCACCCCCTCCCTCGTGGACTGCCCGGAGACCCCCCCCCCCCCTTGACATGAGACCTATGCCAAAAATTCCTATAAATATTGAAACCTCCAGAAGAGCACCATAGATCGGGAGTTCCGCCGCCGCAAGCCTCTGTAGTCACCAAAAACCAATCGGGACCCTGTTTCGGCACCCTACCGGAGGGGTATCCCTCACCGGTGGCCATCTTCATCATCCCGACGCTCTCCATGACGAGGAGGGAGTAGTTCACCCTCGGGGCTGAGGGTATGTACCAGTAGCTATGTGTTTGATCTCCCTCTCATGTTCTCGAGGTGATACGAGCTTGATGTATCGCGAGCTTTGCTATTATAGTTGGATCTTATGATGTTTCTCCCCCTCTACTCTCTTGTGATGAATTGAGTTTTCCCCTTGAAGTTGTCTTATCTGATTGAGTCTTTAAGGATTTGAGAACACTTGATGTATGTCTTGCCGTGATTATCTGTGGTGACAATGGGATATTCATGTGATCTACTTGATGTATGTTTGGGTGATCAACTTGCGGGTTCAATGAACTTATGCATAGGGGTTGGCACACGTTTTCATCTTGACTCTCCGGTAGAAACTTTGGGGCACTCTTTGAAGTACTTTGTGTTGGTTGAATAGATGAATCTGAGATTGTGTGATGCATATTGTATAATCATGCCCATGGATACTTGAGGTGACATTGCAGTATCTAGGTGACATTAGGGTTTTGGTTGATTTGTGTCTTGAGGTATTATTCTAGTACGAACTCTATGATAGATTGAACGGAAAGAATAGCTTCGTGTTATTTACTACGGACTCTTGAATAGATCGATCAGAAATGATAACTTTGAGGTGGTTTCATACCCTACCATAATCTCTTCGTTTGTTCTCTGCTATTAGTGACTTTGGAGTGACTCTTTGTTGCATGTTGAGGGATAGTTATATGATCCAGTTATATTATTATTGTTGAGAGAACTTGCACTAGGGAAAGTATGAACCCTAGGCCTTGTTTCAACGCATTGCAATACCGTTTACGCTCACTTTTATCATTAGTAACCTTGCTGTTTTTATATTTTCAGATTACGAAAGCATATATCTACCATCCATATTGCACTTGTATCACCATCTCTTCGCCGAACTAGTGCACCTATACAATTTACCATTGTATTGGGTGTGTTGGGGACACAAGAGACTCTTTGTTATTTGGTTGCAGGGTTGTTTGAGAGAGACCATCTTCACCATATGCCTCCCATAGATTGATAAACCTTAGGTCATCCACTTGAGGGAAATTTTCTACTATCCTACAAACCTCTCCACCTGGAGGCCCAACAACGTCTACAAGAAGAAGGTTGTGTAGTAGATATCAAGCTATTTTCTGGCGTCGTTGCCTGGGAGGTGAGTGCTTGAAGGTATATCTTTAGATCTTGCAATCAAATCTTTTAGTTTCTTGTTTTATCACTAGTTTAGTTTATAAAAGAAAACTACAAAAAATGTAATTGAGTTTGCCTCATACGCTTCATCTTTTTAATATCTTTCATGAGAATGATGGAAAGGAAAATTGTGCTCAAGTGCTAGAAGAAGAAGTCTATAAAATGTTTGGCACTAAATCTTTGAATGATGAGCATGATTGCAATGTTGTTAGTATGAACTCTTTGAATATCCATAGCACTAATGATGATTGAACTAGTCATGATGAAAATGTCTCTTATAAGCATGTCAACTTTTGTGGAGTGCATAGAGTTTGTAAGTACACATCAAATAGGGGAGATAGATTTTGCAAGAGGCATAAGTATTTAGAAACTAAATGGTTGCAAGAAAGGCTAGATGTTTGTGCTGAAAATTTAAAATTTCTTTGCCATCCTTGTGAACTTTGCAATGAACAAGATCATTTAGATACCCAATGCAAACTGTTTCATGATCGAATCGTGTCCAAAATTTGTGTTGACTTGATTTCCCTTGCACATCATAATGAACTTAGTTTGCTTATGGGTTATGAAGAAATGAAATGTTTAACTAAGGATCTTCTAGAATTTGTCCTTGATAAAGTTCTTGATTTTGATCTGGAAGAAATTTTTATGTATTGTGCGGTGAATTGCATTGAAAATCCTTATATTGCCAATTACATAAAGAAAAGAAAGCAAATATAAGATGAAGAGAATACTAATGAAAGGGAAGATACTTCCCAATATCCTCCTATTATTTCTAATGATGAATCAGGTAGCGAGGAGGAGCTTTCTATTCAACCAATCTCATTAATAAGGAGCTCAAAGAAGAGGGTTAAACCCACACATGATGTAAAGAAGAAAAAGAAAATACGGAGAAGCAAAGGTAGAAAGGTATCCCTCTCAAATTATGTTGCTCCTATTACTCATTGTGATGATGATAATTGCTATACTATTGGTGCTATCCATACTATTAATGATGAGAGTGATTATGCTTATGATATGAAAAGGCCCAAGGATGGGGATGCTATGTTTCATGAGAATGACATGTTTGAGAATATATTTGCTGCAATTAATGTTTGTCCCAAGCTTGGGGATGCTACTTTTAATGAAGATGATATTTTTAACCTCCCAAGTTTCGATGAGCAAATTTATTATGATGATAGCATGCCTCCTATTTATGATGGTTATATTGATGAAAGTGGGCTTGGAAGAGTGTCAACTTTAGGAAGTAATGATCCAACTATTTTGGAGGGTGTTGAATCTTATAATATTTATGACAGTGGATTTGGAGAGGTCATGACTTTATTTAGTGATGAATCCACTATTTTGGAAGAGGTTTCAATTGATTATGATGAGAACAAAGTTGCTACTTATGATGATTATTGTGATGAAACTTATGCTATAAAAAGTAGTGATGATTATATTTATAAAACTTGTCATGATTATGATTACCCTTTTTCTAAACATTACTCTTTTAATATGTAAACAATTTATAGTATTTGAGTCTCTTATGATACTCCCACTATTCCGAATGAGAAGAATTTTGCTTATGTGGAGAGTAATAAAAATTCTATGCTTGTAGATCATGAAAAGAATTCTTTATATGCTGGTTATATTGTTGAATTCATTCATGATGCTACTGAAAAATATTATGAGGGAGTAATATATGCTTATAGTAATTGCAATAATATCAAGTTTCCTCCCTATGTGTTGAAAATTTTGAAGTTATGCTTGTTTTGACTTCCTATGCTAGTTGACTATTGTTCCCATAAGTTGTTTGCTCACAAAATCCCTATGCATAGGAAGTGGGTTAGACTTAAATGTGCTAGTCATATTCTTCATGATGCTCTCTTTATGTTTCAATTCTTATCTTTTATGCGAGCAACATTGAAATCATCACGCCTAGCTAGGGGCATTAAACGTTAGGGCTTGTTGGGAGGCAACCCAATTTTACTTTTTCGTTTGATTTTGCTCATGTTTAGTAATAAATAATTCATATAGCCTATGTTTAGATGTGGTTTTATGTTTTAATTAGTGTTTGTGCCAAGTAGAACCCTTTGGAAAGACTTGGGTGAAGTCTATGCGATCTTGCTGTAAAAAACAGAAACTTTCGTGCTCACGAGATTAGCTGCCAATTTTTACTGATGAGTGATTTTAGGTTGATTATTTTTGCATATGATTAATAGAAAAATTCCTCAGGTCCACCAATTTATTTCAGAATTTTTGGAGTTACATAAGTATTCGAATGATACAGATTACTAAAGACTGTTCTGTTTTTGACAGATTCTGTTTTCTATGTGTTGTTTGCTTATTTTGATGAATCTATGAGTAGTATCGTAGGGTATGAACCATAGAGAAGTTGGAATATAGTATATATTACACCAATATGAATTTAGAATGAGTTCACAAAAGTACCTAAGTGGTGGTTTTATTTTCTTATACTAACGGAGCTTACGAGTTTTCTGTTGAGTTTTGTGTTGTGAAGTTTTCAAGTTTTGGGTAAAGATTCGATGGGCTATGGAATAAGGAGTGGCAAGATCCTAAGCTTGGGGATGCCCAAGGCACCCCAAGGTAATATTCAAGGACAAACAAGAGCCTAAGCTTGGGGATGCCCCGGATGGCATCCCCTCTTTCGTCTTCGTTCATCGGTAACTTTACTTGGAGCTATATTTTTATTCACCACATGATAGGTGTTTTACTTGGAGCGTCATTTTCTTTTGTTTTCTTTTGCTTGCTGTTTGAATAAAATACCAAGATCTTAAATTCTTAAATGTTAGAGAATGTTCACATAGTTGCATAATTATTCGACTACTCATTTATCTTCACTTATACCTTTTGGAGTAGTATGTCATTTTCTCTAGTGCTTCACTTATATCTTTTTAGAGCACGGTGGTGGTTTTATTTTGTAGAAATAGATGAACTCTCATGATTCACTTATATTATTTTGAGAATCTTTTAGAACAGCATGGTATTTGCTATGGTTATAAAATTGGTCCTAATATGATGGGCATTCAAGTTGGGATAATAAAAACTATCATAGAAAGTGCATTGAATACCATGATAAATTTGATACTTGATAATTGTTTTGAGATACAAAGGTGGTAATGTTAGAGTCATGCTAGTTGGGTAATAATGAAATTGAGAAATACTTGTGTTAAAGTTGGCAAGTCCCGTAGCATGCACGTACTGTGAACGTTGTGTGACAAATTTGTAGCATGGGGTGCTCTTTTGATTGCCTTCCTTATGAGTGGAGGTCGGGATCGCACGATGGTTAACTCCTACCAACCCTTCCCTAGAAGCATGCGTAGTAGTACTTTGCTTCGAGGGCTAATAAAATTTTACAATAAGTATATGGTTCTTTATGACTAATGTGAGTCCATGGATTATACGCACTCTTACCCTTCCATCATTGATAGCCTCTACGGTACCGCGCATCGCCCTTTCTCACCTTGAGAGTTGGTGCAAACTTCGCCGGTGCATCCAAACCCCGTGATACGATACGCTCTATCACACATAAACCTTCTTATATCTTCCTCAAAACAGCCACCATACCTACCTATTATGGCATTTCCATAGCCATTCCGAGATATATTGCCATGCAACTTTACACCGTTCCATTTATTATGACACGCTCCATCATTGTCATATTGCTTTTGCATGATCATGTAGTTGACATCGTATTTGTGGCAAATCCACCATGCATAGTTTTTCATACATGTCACTCTTGATTCATTGCATATCCCGGTACACCGCCGGAGGCATTCATATAGAGTCATATCTTGTTCTAGTATCGAGTTGTAATCCATGAGTTGTAAATAAATAGAAGTGTGATGATCATCATTATTAGAGCATTGTCCCTTAATAAAAAAAGAAAGGCCAAATAAAAAAAGAAAGGCCAAATTAAAAAAAGGCCCAAAAAAGGGGGACAATGTTACTATCCTTTTCCACACTTTGTGCTTCGAAGTAGCACCATGATCTTTATGATAGAGAGTCTCTTATGTTTCACTTTCATATACTAGTGGGAATTTTTCATTATAGAACTTGGCTTGTATATTCCAATGATGGGCTTCCTCAAATTGCCCTAGGTCTTCGTGAGCAAGCAAGTTGGATGCACACCCACTTAGTTTCTTTTGTTGAGCTTTCATACATTTATAGCTCTAGTGCATCTGTTGCATGGCAATCCCTAATCCTCATGTTGACATCAATTGATGGGCATCTCCATAGCCTGTTGATTAGCCTCGTCGATGTGAGACTTTCTCCTTTTTGTCTTCTCCACACAACCTCCATCATCATATTCTATTCCAGCCATAGTGCTATATCCATGGCTTACGCTCATGTATTGCGTGAGAGTTGAAAAAAGCTGAAGCGCGTTAAAAAGTCTGAACCAATTGCTTGGCTGAAACCGGGGTTGTGCATGATCGGAGTATTTTGTGTGATGAAAATGAAACATATCCTAACTATATGATTTTGTAGGGATAAGCTTTTTTGGCTATGTTATTTTGATAAGACATGATTACTTGTTAGTATGCTTGAAGTATTACTATTTTTATGTTAATAATAAACTTTTATCTTGAATCATTTGGATCTGAACATTCATGCCACAATAAAGAAATTACATTGAGAAATATGCTAGGTAGCATTCCACATCAAAAATTCTGTTTTTATCATTTACCTACTCGAGGACGAGCAGGAATTAAGCTTGGGGATGCTTGATACGTCTCCAACGTATCTATAATTTTTTATTGTTCCATGCTATTATATTATCCATCTAGGATGTTTTATATGCATTTATATGCTATTTTATATGATTTTTGGGACAAACCTATTAACCTAGAGCCCAGTGTCAGTTTCTGTTTTCTCCTTATTTTTGAGTTTTACAGAAAAGGAATACCAAACGAAGTCCAATTGAAGTGTCAATTTTTGATGATTTTTTGTGGACCAAAAGAAGCCCCTGGAGTGAAAGAGTTGGGCCAGGAGAGTCCCGAGTTGCCCATGAGGGTGGTGGGCGTGCCTCCTGCCTCGTGGACAGCCCGAAGACCCCCTTGACATGAGACCTACGCCCAAATTCCTATAAATACTGAAACCTCCAGAAGAGCACCATAGATCGGGAGTTCCGCCATCGCAAGCCTCTGTAGCCACCAAAACCCAATCGGGACCCTGTTATGGCACTCTACCGAAGGGGGGATCCCTCACCGGTGGCCATCTTCATCATCCCGGCACTCTCCACGACGAGGAGGGAGTAGTTCACCCTCGGGGCTGAGGGTATGTACCAGTAGCTATGTGTTTGATCTCTCTCTGAGGGAGTCCTGGACTAGGGGGTGTCCGGATAGCCGAACTATCATCATTTGCCGGACTCCAAGACTATGAAGATACAAGATTGAAGACTTCGTCCCGTGTCCGGATGGGACTTTCCTTGGCGTGGAAGGCAAGCTTGGCAATGCGGATATGTAGATCTCCTACCATTGTAACCGACTCTGTGTAACCCTAGCCCTCTCCGTTGTCTATATAAACCGGAGGGTTTTAGTCCGTAGGACGAACAACAATCATACCATAGGCTAGCTTCTAGGGTTTAGCCTCCTTGATCTCGTGGTAGATCTACTCTTGTACTACCCATATCATCAATATTAATCAAACAGGAGTAGGGTTTTACCTCCACCGAGAGGGCCCGAACCTGGGTAAAAACATCGTGTCCCTTGTCTCCTGTTACCATCCGCCTAGACGCACAGTTCGGGACCCCCTACCCGAGATCCGCCGGTTTTGACACCCACATTGGTTCTTTCATTGAGAGTTCCTCTGTGCCGTCGCAATCAGGAAGGATGCCTCGTCTCGTCTTTAAAGACGGCACCGTTGCCAAAGGAGCTTTGTCCATCGGCCAAACTATCCGGCTAGGCGGTTTTCTTATGACCGTTGTTCGGCCGCCGCGCCGATGATGACCTCTCGGGTCATCAAAAGCAATCTTCACGTCAACTCGGAACTCGCCGAGCAGCTAGATCAAATGGAGCTCTCCTCCTTAAACGAGCTCTTGGATCGCATCGCCACCCTGGGAGTCGCTACAGACTACGATCAGATTGGGCCTAAAACCGATCTGAGAGAGATCAACTCTCCCCAGGCTTCCCACCATGTTGTTGTGGTGGAGGAACAGCACGGCGACTCTTCTTCTACATTAAGGACAAGCTATGTTCGAATTCCCGACCCCTCCATGCCGGATTCCCGTGAAGGGACAGACGTCAATCAAGCACTGAACCTAAAGTCAGGCATCGGGCCAGATTCGTTGGATAACATCCAACAACCCAAGCTTCCAAGTTCGGAAACTTTTCGGCCCTTGAGTCTTAGATTGGACGGGGTTCCGAATTTAATTCCACCCGCCCACCCAAACACAAGTGATCTATCCCGAATCCGGCAAGAGCCCGCTAAAACAGTACACCATTACTGGGCCAGATTCCTCCTAGTTATGGACAGGATAAAGGACTGCCATGAGGAAAGCGCAATCTCAATCTTCTGCAATAATTGCACGGACAAGGGAATCATGAACGCCATAAGTCGTCGTGAAATTACACGCTTCACTGACTTGGCGTCCATAGTATGAAAGTACTGTGTGATGGAGAGTTCCTGGAAAACCGAAACCAAATTTTGGGACAATCCGGCTCCGAACACAACCCTAGTCCGAAATAAAAGGGTGCATCATCAGGCACCTGGGTTAAAAACCAAAAAGCAAAAACCCCCTAAAGGGCACGGAACCGTACTGGAGGGATGGCTCAGCGGACCCTGCAAAATCCATAGTACAGAGGGTGCCACTCCAACACATAGCCTTCAAGCATGTTGGATACTACGGCAGGTGGCCAAAAGTGGCGAAGAGCTTCTAGCCCCAGAGAACTAGCCCAGCAGTACCAGTACGGTATTAACAGTCTTTGAGACTTTCGCATCAAATAATATGCGGAAACGAACACTCCGCAGCCTCGCCGAAGTCTACCAAGTAGCAACAATATATCCATGGAGCGACACGGCTATCACCTTAACGCCAGTGACGAACCTAAATTCCGAACAGCCCGAGCACCAGCCGCATTGGTCCTTAGTCCAATAGTGGACGGCTTTCGCCTTACTAAGGTACTCATGGATGGCGGCATCGGATTAAACCTCATCTACAAGGAAACCCTTCGAAAAATGGAAGTAGACTGGAGCCGCATTGAGCGAAGCAACACAACCTTCAGAGGAATAATCCCTAGTGGGGAAGCATGCTGCACAGGAAAAATCACACTAGATGTAGTATTCGGATCGCCGGACAACTACAGGTCCGAGGAGATCACGTTCCATGTGGCCCCGTTCAGCAGCGGATATCACGCTTTATTAGGACGAGAGGCATTCACAATTTTTCAAGCTATACCCCATTACGGGTACATGAAGCTCAAAATGCCCAGGCCCAATGGAATCATCACCCTTGCAAGTGATCCGGACATAGCGCTCCGCGCCAAAAATAAGACAACCGCACTAGCCCTAGAGGCGTTATCTGAAGCCCTAGCGGCCTAAGAACTCATAGCGCTGCGCTCCACGGTGAACAGGGACGATGTGATACTTGACAAAAGATCCAAGTCCACCTCTTTTAAGCCAGTGGATGAAATAGTCAAATTCCAAGTCCATCCAACGGACCCTACAAAGACGGCCTCCATTGGGGCACAATTAAACCCTGATGTAGACGCCGCACTACGAGAATTCCTACGGGAAAATTGGGAAATTTTTGCCTGGCACCCTTTAGACATGCCAGGAATCCCACGCCGGCTGGCAGAGCACAGCCTAAATATCCTAAAAGGATTCAAGCCAGTCAAACAGGCTCTTCGGCGATTTTCCGAACCCAAAAGACAGGCAATGGGAGAGGAGCTAGCCAAACTATTAGAAGCCGGATTCATAACAGATATAAAACATCCGGACTGGCTAGCAAACCTGGTGATGGTACCAAAGAAGGACAAATCCTGGCGCCTGTGTGTCGATTTCAAGTACATTAACAAGGCTTGTCCAAAGGATCCCTTCCCCCGTCCCCAAATCGATCAAATTATCGACGCTACCGCAGGGCACGATTCACTGTGCTTCCTCGACGCATACTCCGGCTACCATCAAATCAAGATGGCGAAGCCAGACCAAGCCGCAACGGCATTCATTACTCCATACGGACCATTCTGCTTCAGCACAATGCCCTTCGGGCTCAAAAATGCCGGCGCAACATATCAGCGCATGATTCAGACATGTCTGGCAAACCAGATCGGCAAAACAGTGGAGGCATACGTAGATGATGTGGTCATCAAGTCCAAACACGTCGAAACTCTAGTAGACGACTTGAGGCTCACATTCGACAATCTCTGAGCATATGACATTAAGCTCAACCCGGAAAAATGCGTTTTCGGCGTACCAGCCGGAAAGCTCTTGGGCTTCATTGTATCCGTTAGAAGAATTGAAGCAAACCCAGCCAAGATCCGAGCTCTGTCACAATTGGATATCCCAAAAGACCTCAAGCAAATACAAAAATTGACTGGATGCATGGCGGCTCTAAGCCGCTTCATCTCCCGCTTAGGAGAAAAGGCATTACCCCTTTATCGCCTCCTCCGGCGCACCGAACACTTCGAGTGGACGGATGCCACCACGGCCGGACTTGAAGAAATAAAGGCCATACTGGCAACAAATCCGGTCTTGGCCGCGCCCAACTCGGGCAAACCAATGTTATTATATATCGCGGCAACACATCAAGTTGTAAGCGCGGTGCTCGTCGTCGAACGTGAAACGGACGGACACAAGTTCCCTCTTCAAAAACTAGTGTACTACGTATCCACTGTCCTAACTCCATGCAAGTCCCGGTATCCAGATTATCAAAAGATAGCGTATGCAGTGTTCATGGCATCCCGGAAGCTGCGACACTACTTTCAAGAGTGTTCGATAACAGTAGCCTCTGAAGTACCACTTAATGACATTATAAACAACCGTGACATGACTGACAGGATTGCAAAATGGGCCATCGAGCTCCTACCATTCGACATAACCTATAAACCACGGCGAGCTATCAAGTCGCAAGTTTTGGCCGACTTCATCGCCGAATGGACTAAAGCCGAACTCCCTAAAGAGTACGGCGCATACTCTAATTGGATCATGCACTTCGACGGCTCCAAAATGTTGGCCGGCCTGGGGGCTGGCGTTGCCCTGACATCCCCAACCGGAGACACAGTGCAATACGTACTCCAGATAATGTACACAGACTCCAACAACGCAGCCAAATACGAGGCCCTTCTACATGGCCTCCGGATGGCGGTCTCCATGGGCGTTAAACGCCTAGAGGTGCGAGGGGATTCGAATCTCGCGATATCCCAAATAAATGGAGACTTTGACGCCAAGGATCCGAAAATGGCAGCTTACCGTAACGCTGTTCTGAAAATGTCAGCTCGGTTTGAAGGGCTCGAATTTCACCATATAGCTCGGGATAATAATCATGCGGCGGCCGTGTTGGCACGCATCGGCGCAAAGCACGATGTCGTCCCTCCCAACATCTTCCTGGAACAGCTTTTCAAGCCATCCGTACTATGGGAAGGGGAGTCCTGAAACAACAATCCGGACCCAACCGCACTGCCCGACACCGCACATTCTGACACAGTCGGTGGTTCTACCAATGAAATAACACCTTCAGCCCACGAAATAATGGCAGTCATTGCCCCATGGACCGAGCCATTCCTAGCTTACTTAACTAGGCAGGAACTTCCCGAGGACCAAAACGAGGCCCACTGCATAGTACGGCGATCTAAAGCCTATAAGGTCCATGAGGGAGAGCTCTATAAGAAAAGCACAACTGGAGTCCTTCAAAGGTGTATCTCCGAAGAGGAAGGGCGAAATCTTCTGGCTGAAATTCATGCCGGACTCGGTGGGCACCACGCCGCAGCCCGGGCCCTCGTAAGCAAGGCCTTCCGTACAGGACTTTATTGGCCAACGGCCCGGGCAGACGCTCAGGATTTAGTCCAACGATGCGTCGGTTGCCAGCTCTTTGCTAATCAAAGCCACATGCCTCCCACCGCCCTGAAAACTATACCCATCACCTGGCCGTTCACGGTCTGGGGGCTTGACATGGTTGGACCCTTTAAAGGAGGAACCCACAAGCAAAAATACCTATTGGTCATGGTGGATAAATTCACCAAATGGATAGAGGCCAAGCCAGTTAAGACGGCCGAATCCGGACCCGTGATAGACCTCATATCAGGGGTAGTACACCGTTACGGCGTCCCCCATTGCATCATCACTGATAACGGCACGAACTTCACGGCCGACGAGGTTAAACTCTGGTGCAAAAACATGGGCATCAAGCTCGACTACGCTTCAGTCTATCACCCCCAAACTAACGGTCAACTCGAACAAGCAAATGGTCTAATCATGAGTGGCATCAAACACAGACTAGTGCGGTCCCTTAAGGAATCTAACATGCACTGGGTAGAGGAGCTCGACTCCGTACTCTGGGGGCTGCGGACCACGCCGAACCGCACTACCGGATTCACACCATTTTTTATGGTATACGGCGCAGAGGCAGTTTTGCCCTGCGACATAATTCATGACTCACCTCGCGTGCACATGTACGAAGAAAGAGAAGCCGATCTGGATTGGCAGGACAGTTTGGACGCCTTAGAGGAGGAGCATGATGTGGCAAAAGCTCATTCTGCATTCTATCAACAGCAGGCTCGAAGATATCAAAGCAGAGAAGTACGGGCCAAAACTTACAATGTTGGCGAACTAGTTCTACGCCTACCGGACAAGAAAAAGGAAAAACTCAAGCCCAAATGGGAAGGTCCCTTCATCATCAACCAAGTCCTGACTGGCAGAGTGTACCGTCTATGAAACGCATTGGATAACCGACTCGAGCCAAATCCATGGAACGCAGCCCGTCTCCGAAGATTCTACGCCTAGCGCTGGACTCTGAGTTCGTCCCCCTCCCCCGTCTATATCTTATACTTTAACTGTCTTTTATTTTTCTCAACCCCCCCCCCCCCTTTTTTCTCATGGGCCTTCGATGGCTCGCCTGCGCGTTTTTCGCACACACTTGACGTGCTACTCGCACTCATTATACCTGGGGGCTTCTTAAACAGAAGCTTATTTGTACGGGCTTTATACCCAACACATGTGTCACACTTCCGCATGTACCTTTTATTCACCATTATATGCATCGATATGACTTAAGTTTTGGCCAAGCTGGGTTGCCTGGCTCCTGTGCTTACCCCTACATTCCCGATTGTTCGGTTAGGAGGTAAAGGGAGCACCTCTGCAATTGTTACTGCCGGGTCAGCCGGATGTGTACCTCAGACTGGGTGAAGCCGAAAGCTAGCGTTCTTAAGGGAATATTCGGTCGGTGAATTGAAAGATGATTTCTTACCTATTTATTTATCTGCCCCCAGATGCTTTCCTGCTTTTTTCGCAGTCTGGACATGCACTTTAGGGCATGCCTCCCAGGGAAAGGAACCCCTAATGGAACTATTCTCCCTGGAAGATGTTTCTTACTAACCATGTAATATAACATAACTAGTTGGGCACTTGTCTGATAAAGCACTAATGACCCCTACGCCTGGTCTCCATGCATGACCCGGTTTTTTACATAACCGTGAGGGTATTCGGACACACTCCGGACTGTCGGGTCCTGAGGTTGAAGCGAAAAGGTCCGCAATGACAAACGATCTACAATCTGGCTAGAAGGCATTTTTCATGTCATTTTAAATTACATAGTCAAGCTGACTGATGGTATTCCTCTTCGATACCATTTAAAAAACTGTCTAGTTTATAGTCCTGCTGTGAATGCTTTGTGGCCAACTCTACTTGGTCATACACTAAGCTCACAGGGATCTCCTTCCCATCGGGCCCCACAGGTCCGACCTCGGCCATGTGGTTTGGGTCAGCCTTCGCATACCGTATCTTCACCATGGCCCAGGCCTCCCTGGCCCCTTGACGGCAGGCCGATATCTTCCACAACCGGAAGCGCCGCCGTGCTCCCTGAAGCTTCTCTGCAAGCTCTCCAAGACCTTCGGGTAGGGACATGGAAGGCCACAAGGCCTGGGCGACTCCGCTCATCACCTGCCGAACTCGTTCGTGCAGTTGCAGCAGCTCGGGAAGTAGGTCACCCGTTGAACCGGGAATTTCCTCTGCAGGACGACCTGTGAGCACGCCTACAGACATATTTCTATCAATCGACTTCCTCGCCGAACTCTTCTTTTCAAAAAGTTTGCTCAAGCACTTACAATAAATGTCGCGACGAAGCCGCCGATTCTCCTTCACGGAGTCAGACAGCTGGGCCCAAACATCTTTTAGTTCCTTGCCCAGCTGGGTGTTGGCATCTTGGAGCTTATTCTTCTCTTGCTGCACCCTCATAAGCACCTTCTCGCCGGCCTTCAGCTGGCATAGTAGCTGTTGCTTGTCCGGATCTAGTCCGGCGCCATCTGCAATATTATTGTCAGACTTATACATACGTCGCACTTCACAAACTACTTATCTTTCGAAGTATATATTACTAGAGGGGGTCTCTGTGGCTCCCCCTGTGGCGGCTAGTGCGGCCTCAAGTTGGGCCTTGCACTCTTGAAGCTCCAGGGACAGGTGGGTATTCTTCTCCGTAAGATCCTGCATAACAAATGATCCTTAAATCAGTTATTCTAACTATTTTAAGTCTCGGGGGCTACTGGCATATATAACTGTCAAAATTCCTCACCCGTATGTCTTTTACATACTGCTCCGTGGCTCTGGCTAGACCATCTTGAGCAGCACGAAGGTGCGCATCTCCCAAATTAAAGGCATTTAATGCCTCCGGGGAGAAGCATGCGTCATGAAGAACTGTCCGGCGGCGCATGTGATTCATGGCGCTCTCCACCTCAGATTTGGTGGTGGACAACCTGTCGGCGTCCTCCGTTGGAGGAGCACCCGACGCGCGCCTTGCATTCGCCTCCCCCTCCGGACCTGGCGTTGGAGCCTAGCTGGCAGACGCTTGATTGGCAATCTCTCCAGACACAGTCCGGCGAGCGCTCTTTCTCCTGAAAAAACCACGAGAGTTAATATGCCTTCCAGGAATCTTCCCCGGAAACATGGTGGCGCGCCATACCATTGCGGCGACGTCTCGATTCGCGCCGCACTTCTCTTCCGCCTGCTGGGTCGAGCTGCCCCTTGTTGATCAGCCGCCACGGGTTCGGCTTCCCGCCTCGAAGGCACCTCCTGCGGGACACCATTGGTATACGGTGGTCAGAGATAAGCATGGACAAGTAATGGTATCAGGACTCCGGTCACAGTTACCTGGGAAACCGGAGATATTCCAGGGTAGTCGGCCGTAATGGCGACCAAAGCATTGTCAATGCTAAGTTGGTGGAACACCCCATCGATCAGCTCCACCTTTATGTCCGGATCCTCTTCGGAGGCCGGATCGAGGGATCGTTCCGGATCCTCGGGTTGTGGAGCCAGGCTGTGTATATCCTCTACGGCCCGGCGCAGTTCCTGCGTCGAAATCATAAAGTGAGACACTTAACTTTGGGAATATGGATCGGATAGACAAACGCCCGCTTACCCAGCTCCGAGGGTTGTTCATGGAAAATCCATTCAATGGACTAGCACGGAGGAAGTCCTCCTTCTCCCCTTTGTACAGGCCGGACAGGATCTTCACCAGATCGGCGACCGATCCCGGCCCCTTGCGGCCATGATGGGTGGCATCATCCTCCCCGTTGAAGTCCCCACATGGGGTGGCCCCTATACTGGAGCGGCTGCACCCCTCGCATAATGCATGTGGCCATGACCCCAATCATGGTCAACCCGGAATGAGCCAATAACCTTATTCGGCCCATCAGATATTGGACGTCCCTATCATTCTCCCGTTGAGGGCTCCGCGGGCGCCAACTCAGGCGTTTCTTCAGAGGAGCGTTGCTGAACTCCGGGAGGCCGATCCGAACTGGGTCTGGTAGCGGGGCGTCTTCCATATAAAACCATTCCAAAGGCCAATCTTCGGACGCCTTCTTCGGGGTTCCGGATAGATATCCGTCCCGGCAATGCGCCATAGTTCGGCTCCGCCCACTTGATATATCGACCCCTCATGAGAACGGGGTACGAGGCAAAATAATCTCTTCCACATCGCAAAATGGGCCTCGACGCCCAAGAACAGCTCGCAAAGGGCCACGAAGCCCGCGATATGCAGGATGGAGGCAGGCGTAAGGTGGTGAAGCTGGAGCTCATAGAACTCCAGGAGCCCCCGGAGAAACGGATGTATGGGGAATCCGAGTCCTCTTATTAGATAAGGGATGAAGCATACCTGCTCTCCTTTGGAGGGATTGGGGACGTTCTGCGCCTGCTTCCCGCCCTTGTAGGTGGCAAGTCCGGCTCGAACCGGAACCATGAAGGCCGGGGGAAGAAATCCCTCGGCTTGGAGCGTCACTAGCTCACTATGCGGGACCGAGCATCTCCCCCAATCTCCTGGCTGAGGGCTGGGAGCGCGAGAGGAGGAGCCGCGTCGACTGTCCATGATGGGGTGGATTTTTGGTCAGAGGCGCTCCGATGAATACTCGCGGAAGGAGGATGGTGTGATTCGGATCTAGATCCTCGCCTCTCTTTATAGGCAGCTCATTTGCGCAGCTAGGGGGTAAAATGTAAAAATACCCTGGCTTTTCGCATTCGTACGACACGTGGAAGATGGCCATTATTGGACGTCGAAGCCGAGGAGCGCAGCATTTATAAGAAGCCGGACACCATTCGGCGAGTACATGGAATTTGGAGAAGAACCCACCTTGCAATGCCGAAGACAATATGCGCGCCGGACTCATCGTCATTGAAGCCTGGTTCGGGGGCTACTGAGGGAGTCCTGGACTAGGGGGTGTTCGGATAGCCAAACTATCATCATTGGCCGGACTCCAAGACTATGAAGATACAAGATTGAAGACTTCGTCCCGTGTCCGGATGGGACTTTCCTTGGCGTGGAAGGCAAGCTTGGCGATGCAGATATGTAGATCTCCTACCATTGTAACCGACTCTGTGTAACCCTAGCCCTCTCCGGTGTCTATATAAACTAGAGGGTTTTAGTCCATAGGACGAACAACAATCATACCATAGGCTAGCTTCTAGGGTTTAGCCTCCTTGATCTCGTGGTAGATCTACTCTTGTACTACCCATATCATCAATATTAATCAAGCAGGAGTAGGGTTTTACCTCCACCGAGAGGGCCCAAACCTGGATAAAAACATCGTGTCCCTTGTCTCCTGTTACCATCCGCCTAGACGCACAGTTCGGGACCCCCTACCCGAGATCCGCCGGTTTTGACACCGACACTCTCTCTCTCTCTCTCTCTCTCTCTCTCTCTCTCTCTCTCTCTCTCTCTCTCTCTCTCTCTCTCTCTCTCGTGTTCTTGAGGTGATACGATCTTGATGTATCGCGAGCTTTGCTATTGTAGTTGGATCTTATGATGTTTCTCCCCCTCTACTCTCTTGTGATGAATTGAGTTTTCCCCTTGAAGTTGTCTTGTCGGATTGAGTCTTTAAGGATTTGAGAACACTTGATGTATGTCTTGCCGTGCTTATCTGTGGTGACAATGGGATATTCACGTGATCTACTAGATGTATGTTTTGGTGATCAACTTGCGGGTTCAATGAACTTATGCATAGGGGTTGGCACACGTTTTCGTCTTGACTCTCCGGTAGAAACTTTGGGGCACTCTTTGAAGTACTTTGTGTTGGTTGAATAGATGAATCTGAGATTGTGTGATGCATATTGTATAATCATGCCCATGGATACTTGAGGTGACATTGCAGTATCTAGGTGACATTAGGGTTTTGGTTGATTTGTGTCTTGAGGTATTATTCTAGTACGAACTCTATGATAGATTGAACGGAAAGAATAGCTTCGTGTTATTTACTACGGACTCTTGAATAGATCGATCAGAAATGATAACTTTGAGGTGGTTTCATACCCTACCATAATCTCTTCGTTTGTTCTCTGCTATTAGTGACTTTGGAGTGACTCTTTGTTGCATGTTGAGGGATAGTTATATGATCCAGTTATGTTATTATTGTTGAGAGAACTTGCACTAGGGAAAGTATGAACCCTAGGCCTTGTTTCAACGCATTGCAATACCGTTTACGCTCACTTTTATCATTAGTAACCTTGCTGTTTTTATATTTTCTGATTACGAAAGCATATATCTACCATCCATATTGCACTTGTATCACCATCTCTTCGCCGAACTAATGCACCTATACAATTTACCATTGTATTGGGTGTGTTGGGGACACAAGAGACTCTTTGTTATTTGGTTGCAGGGTTGTTTGAGAGAGACCATCTTCATCCTACGCCTCCCATAGATTGATAAACCTTAGGTCATCCATCTGAGGGAAATTTGCTACTGTCCTACAAACCTTTGCACTTCGAGGCCCAACAACGTCTACAAGAAGAAGGTTGTGTAGTAGACATCACCCGCGTTCGCCGGTTCCCGCTGTTGTCCTCGTCCACTCTCCACTAATTTCGTGGGCCGCCGTTGGATTTCCCTGTCCACGCCGGCTGTCAGTTGCAAGCTGCCGCAGGACTCCATTCCAGATCGAGCCGGCCATCCTAGATTGAGTCGGTCCCGCTGGATTCCATTCCGCTGGACAAACAGCCCCGCCGAATCCACCCGTCGGTTCCTCTCCTGTGGGTCAATGTTGTCCTCACGGCTGTATACGCGTGGATTGCTACCTGTTGCGTCCATGTGGATTGCTAGCTTTTGCATCTGTGTGGATTTCTAGCTTGCTAGTTGCTGCCCTCGGGTGGATTGGGTTGCTGGTAGTAGGCTGATTGGTCTCCTTCTATCGCCTGACTGCTTTGAGGACTGACTTGGTAGTTCTTAAGAAAGAGAGAGAGAGAAAAAAAAAAGAGAAAAATAATAGAGAGACATGTCATTTCCGTCGGGTCTACATTTCCATCAGTGCCCACACACTACCGATGGTGTTCCCTATATTGATCCCGTCTCGCATATGCGCCGCTGCTTGGTGCTTGGTGCTCGTCGGCCTTTGATGTTGCCCTCTATGGCGTCTTCAGCGGGATGTGATGGTCGTTATTCATTGACTCTTCTCGCGGCTTTTGCCTGTGGTGGTGGTGGTGCCTCCTCTACACCAACTCCCATTTCCACTTTTGCGCGTGTCGGTGACCGCTCTGCGTCGAATTGCTACACTCAGTCGACTCTACACACGGCCTTCACAGGTGGTGGCGACCGCTCTTCATCAGCAGATGGTTCTACCTCGACGTCTACCGCTGTGTCTCTGTCTACACATGAGATTGCGCAACTCCGATGCCTTCTTGATACTTTGGATTCTTCATCGATAGGCTCTGCTGGTTCTGCGCCTGTACATCCTCATGGATTTTTGATAATGGAGCATCTTTTCATATGACTTATGATTCCTCCACTTTGACATCTGTTCGACCTATCGAGTCTCCTGTTTGTGTTCATACCACTAATGGTACTTCCCTCCCTGTCGCTAGTCGAGGTACTCTTAGCACATCTTCTTTTCTTGTTCCCTCTGTTGCTCATGTTCCTCGACTTAGCATGCAACTCTTTTCAGGTAGTCAGATTGTTGACTCTAATTGTAGGGTCAATCTCGACTTCAATTCATGTTCTATTCAGGATCGTCGCACAGGCGCTCTGCTTGGTGCTGGCCCTCGACGCCATGATGGTCTTTGGGAGCTTGATTGGCTTCGTCTTCCCTCTAATGTCGTCGCCGGTCTCGTGTCCCCCGTTGACGCATCTGCTAGCTCTTTTCGGCAGTGGCATCATCGTCTTGGCCATTTATGTGGTTCTCGTCTCTCGTCTTTAGTTCATAGTGGTGTTCTGGGTTTTGTCTTTGGCAACGCTTCATTGGATTGTCTAGTTTGTAGGCTTAGTAAACAGATTCAGCTACCCTATCCTCACAGTGAATCAATATCTAAGCTTCCTTTTGATCTGGTTCACTCAGATGTTTGAGGTCCTGCTCCCTTCCCTTTGAAACGGGGTCATCGCTACAATATTCTCTTTATAAACGATTTTATCACTACACCTGGATCTATTTCATGTCTTCTTGTAGCGAGGTCTTATCTATATACAAAAAATTTGCTGCCATGGTTCATACCCAATTCTCCACTCATATTCGTATTTTTCGCGCAGATTCTGCCGGTGAGTATATATCTCGTGCATTGCAAGGATTTCTTGCTGAACAAGGTACTCTTTCCCAGTTCTCTTGTCCTAGTGCTCATGCTCAGAATGGCATGGCTGAGCGCAAGCATCGTCACCTTCTTGAGACGGCGCGTGCGATGATGATTGTTGCCTCTCTTCCGCCTCACTTTTGGGCTGAGGCTATTTCCACTTCCACCAATCTCATCAATATTCAGCCATCTGCTGCTTTGCAGGGTGGTATTCCTTTCGAACGTCTTTCTGATTGTTCTCCTGATTATTCGGTGCTTTGTTTGTTTGGTTGTGTTTGCTATGTTCTTCTTCCCCCACGTGAACGCACCAAGCTAACCGCCCGGCCTGTTGAGTGTGTCTTTGTAGGATACGGCGATGAGCATAAGGATGATCGGTGTTGGGGTCCTATCCGTCGTCGGATGCGTATTTCCCGGGATGTGACTTTTGATGAGTCTCGTCCTTTCTACCCACGACCATCCTCCTCGACCTTATCATTAGGAACAACAGTAATACCTCCTTTCTTAGGGACACAATGAATAGGACTTACCCATCTACTATCAGCTATAGGATAGATTATACCTGCTTTCGGAAGTTTTAGTATTTCCGTTCTTACCACTTTTTTCACCTTCGGATTTAACCGACATTGGTGATCAACAACGGGCCAAGCATCAGGTTCCATATTAATCTTGTGCTGACATAGAGTAGGACTAATGCCCTTTAAATCATCAAGAGTATATCAAATAGCAACTCGATGCTTCCTTAGAACTTCCAATAATCTTTCTTTTTCATGTTCTAAAAGGTTAGCACTAATAATAGCAGGATATATCTTCTTTTCATCAAGGTAAGCATATTTCAAAGTGTCTGGCAATTGTTTTAATTCAAACACATGATCACCTTTAGGTGGAGGAGGACCTCCTAGAGTTTCAATAGGCAAATTGTGTTTCAGCAGAGGACGTTGTTCAAAGAAAATATTATCTATTTCATTTCTTTCATGCATATGTAAATCATTTTCATGGCCTAGCAGATATTATTCTAGAGGATCAGTAGGAGGTATAGCAATAGAAGCAAGACCAATTATTTCATTCTTACTAGGCAATTCTTTTTCATGAGCTTTCTACTAAACTTGGAGAAATTGAACTCATGAGACTCGTCACCAAAGCTAACACCGACAGTTTGTTTCTCACAATCTATCTTAGCATTAACGGTGTTCAACAAAGGTCTACCAAAAATAATGGGACAAAAGTCATCTTGTGGGGAACCAAGAACAAGAAAATCAGTAGGGTATTTTATTTTCCCACACAAGACTTCAACATCTCTAACAATCTCAATTGGTGATATAGTATCTCTATTTGCAAGCTTAATAGTAACATCTATGTCTTCTATCTCTGCGGGAGCTATGTATTCATAATTTCTTGATATAAGGTAAAGGGAATAGCACTCACGCTAGCACCTATGTCACATAAACCATGATAATAGTGATCTCCTATTTTAACTGAGACAACGAGCATGCCAACAACGGGTTTATTATTCGTTCTATTGGGTTTGACAATTCTAGTAGCTTCATTACAGAAGTAAATAACATGCCCGTCTATATTTTCTTCCACAAGATCTTTAACCATAGCAACACTAGGCTCTACTTTAATTTGTTCATCAGGTTTAGGTGTTCTAATATATTTTTTGTTGCCCACAGTTTAAACTTTAGCATGTTCCTTTATCCTAACAGGGAAAGGTGGTTTCTCAGTATAAGCAGTAGGAACAACTGGATCAACATTATAAATAATAGTTTCCTCTTTAGCTAGTACCGGTTCTTTAATTTCTTCTTTAATAGGTGGGTGATATTTGAACCACTTCACTTTAGGGAGATCAACATGAGTAGCAAATGATTCACAAAAGGAGGCTACTATCTCAGAGTCAAGTCCATATTTAGTGCTAAACTTTTGAAAGGCATCGGTATTCATAAAAAGTTTAACACAATCATACGTAAGATTAATACCTGACTCTTTACCTTCATCGAGTTCCCAATCTTCAGAGTTGCGTTTAATTCTTTCCAAAAGATCCCACCGGAATTCAATAGTCTTCTTCATAAAGGAACCAACACAAGAAGTATCAAGCATGGATCGATCATTATGAAAAATCCGAGCATCAAAAGTCTGGATAATAATTTATCTTGAGAGCTCATGATTGGGGCATGAATATAACATTGACTTAAGCCTCCCCCAAGCTAGAGCAATAATTTCTCATTCACGAGGCCAAAAATTATATATAAAATTTATGATCATGATGAACTAGATGCATGGGATAAAAACTTTGATGGAACTCCAATTTTAATCGATTCCAATTCCAAGATCCAATATCATCACATAGCCTATACCATGCCAATGCTTTTACCTTCAAAGATAAAGGGGAGACCTTCTTATTAACATCATCTCCGGGTAAACCTGCAAGCTTAAACAATCCACAAATTTGTTCCACATATATTAACTACATATCAGGATGTTCGATTCCATCTCATGCATAAGGATTAGCTAGTAGTTGTTCTATCATACCCGAAGGAATTTCATATTTCAACATTTTCAGTAGGTGTAGTAGGTCGAGGGGTAGCTAATTGTGGTTCCAGTTGAGGTGAAGATATCCTGAACAAACCCCTCAAAGGATTGTTTTCCATAGTAACAAGTGACAGTAAATTTCAGCACACTATATAAATGTTTCCTAACCAAATTCCACTCACCAAAGGCGCTTCACTCCACGGCAACGGCGCCAGAAAATAGCCTTGATGACCCACAAGTATAGGGGATCAATTGTGAGTGTCGAACAAATGAGGAGCAGAAGGAAATGACAAGTGGTTTTCAGCAACGTAATGTCTGCAACTGCTGAAATTGTAAGTAACAGAGTAGTTTGACAGCAAGATAATTTGTAACGTGAAAGTACTGATAGTAGTAATAAAAGTGCAGCAAGGTAGCCCAATCCTTTTTAGGCAAAGGACAGGCCAAAATGGTCTCTTATAATAAGCAAATCATTCTTGAGGGTACACGGGAATTTCATCTAGTCACTTTCATCATGTTGGTTCAATTCGTGTTCGCTACTTTGATAATTTGATATGTGGGTGGATGATACGTCTCCAACATATCTATAATTTTTTATTGTTCCATGCTATTATATTACCCGTTTTGGATGTTTATGGGATTTACTTTACACATTTATATCATTTTTGGGACTAACCTACTAACTGGAGGCCCAGCCCGTATTGTTGTTTTGCCTATTTCAGTGTTTCGAAGAAAAGGAATATCAAATGGAGTCCAAATGGAATGAAACCTTCGGGAGCGTGATTTTTGGAACGAACGTGATCCAGAGGACTTGGAGTGCGAGTCAAGAAGCAGTCGAGGCGGCCACAAGGGTGGAGGGTGCGACCACCCCTACAGGGCGCGCCCCTATCTCATGGGCCCTTCAGGCGGTCACCGGCCTACTTCTTCCTCCTATATATACCCACGTACCCCGAGAACATCAGAAGCGCCCACGAAAAACTATTTCCACCGTCGTAACCTTCTGTATCCGCGAGATCCCATCTTGGAGCCTTCGCCGGCGCTCCGCCGGAGGGGGAATCGACCATGGAGGGCTTCTACATCAACACCATAGCACCTCCGATGAGTTGTGAGTAGTTTACCATAGACCTTCGGGTCCATAGTTGTTAGCTAGATTTCTTCTTCTCTCTTTTTGGATCTCGATACCATGTTCTCCTCAATCTTCTTGGAGATCTATTCGATGTAACTCTTTTTGCGGTGTGTTTGTCGAGATCCGATGAATTGTGGGTTTATGATCAAGTTTATCTATGAGAAATATTTGAATCTCCTCTGAATTCTTTTATGTGTGATTAAGTTATCTTTGCAAGTCTCTTCGTATTATTAGTTTGGTTTGGCCTACTAGATTGATCTTTCTTGCAATGGGAGAAGTGCTTAGCTTTGGGTTCAATCTTGTGGTGTCCTTTCCCAATGACAGCAGGGGCAGCAAGGCACGTATTGTATTGTTGCCATCGAGGATAAAAAGATGGGGTTTATATCATACTGCATGAGTTTATCCCTCTACATCATGTCATCTTTCTTAATGCGTTACTCTGTTCTTTATGAACTTAATACTCCAGATGCATGCTGGATAGCGATCGATGTGTGGAGTAATAGTAGTAGATGCAGGCAGGAGTCGGTCTACTTGTCATGGACGTGATGCCTATATACATGATCATGCCTAGATAATCTCATAATTATTCGCTTTTCTATCAATTGCTCGACAGTAATTTGTTCACCCACTGTAATACTTATGCTATCTTGAGAGAAGCCACTAGTGTAACCTATGCAACCGGGTCTATCTCTTATCATATTTGCTTCCAATCTACTTTTATTTGCATCTTTACTTTTTGCATCTATATTATAAAATACCAAAAATATATTTATCTTATCATACTATCTCTATCAGATCTCACTTTCGGAAGTGGCCGTGAAGGGATTGACAACCCCTTTATTGCGTTGGTTGCGAGTTCTTTGTTTGTTTGTGTAGGTGTGTGAGACTTTTGAGGAGCCTCCTACTGGATTGATACCTTGGTTCTCAAAAACTGAGGGAAATACTTACGCTACTATTGCTGCATCACCCTTTCCTCTTCAAGGAAAAGCAACGCAAGCTCAAGATGTAGCAAGAAGGATTTCTGGCGCTGTTGCAGGGGAGGTCTTCTCTCAAGTCAAGACATACCAAGTACCCATCACAAACTCATCTCCCTCGGATTTACATTATTTTCCATTTGCCTCTCGTTTTCCTCTCCCCCACTTCACCCTTGCCGTTTTATTCGCCCTCTCTTTCCCAATCTCCTCTCTCTTTTTCACCTGCCTTTTTTTGTTTGCTTGTGTGTTGGATTACTTATCGCCGTGGCGCAAGATAATACCAAATTGTGTGATTTCTCCAATGCCAATAATAAGGATTTCCTTAGTACTCCGATTGCTCCTTTTAATGATGTTGAGTCTTGTGAAATCAATAATGCTTTGCTGAATTTGTTATGAAAGATCAATTCGCCGGCCTTCCTAGTGAAGATGCCGCTACCCATCTAAACAACGTTGTTGATTTGTGTGATATGCAAAAGAAGAAAGATACGAATAATGATATTGTTAAATTGAAGTTATTTCCGTTTTCACTTAGAGATCGTGCTAAAGTTTGGTTTTCGTCTTTGCCTAAAAATAGTATTGATTCTTGGAACAAGTGCAAAGATGCTTTTTTCTCTAAGTATTTTCCTGCCGCTAAGATCATCACTCTTAGGAACGATATTATGAATTTTAAACAACTTGATCATGAGCATGTTTCCCAATCTTGGGAAAGAATGAAATTGATGATTCGCAATTGCCCTACTCATGGTTTGAATTTATGGATGATCATACAAAAATTTTATGCTGGATTGAATTTTGCTTCTAGAAATCTTTTAGATTCGGCCGAGGGAGGCACGTTTATGGAAATCACTTTAGGATATGCTACAAACTCCTTGATAATATTATGGCTAATTATTCTCAATGGCACACCGAAATATCTACTAGTAAAAAAGTGCATGCTATAGAAGAAATTAATGTTTTGAGTGGAAAGATGGATGAACTTATGAAATTCTTTGCTACTAAGAGTGCTCCTATTGATCCCAATGATATGCCTTTGTCTACTTTGATTGAGAATAATAATGAATCTATGGATGTGAATTTTGTTGGTAGGAATAGTTTCGGAAACAATGCTTATAGAGGAAACTTTAATCCTAGACTGTTCCCTAGTAATTCCTCTAATAATTATGGAAATTCCTACAATAATTCTTATGGTAATTTTAATAAGATGCCCTCTGATTTTGAGAATAGCGTGAAAGAACTTATGATTTCTCAAAAGAATTTTAATGCCTTGCTTGAAGAAAAAAATGCTCAAAGTTGATGATTTGGCTAGGAACGTTGATAGACTTTCACTTGATGTTGATTCTCTTAAACTTAGATCTACCCCTCCTAAGCATGATATCAATGAGTCTCTCAAAGCCATGAGAATTTCCATTGATGAGTGCAAAGAAAGAACAGCTAGATTGCGCGCTAAGAAAGATTGCTTTGTAAAGGCGTGTTCTTCTAGTTTCCATGAAAATAATGATGAAGACCTTAAAGTTATTGATGTGTCAACTTTAGTTTCCATGAAAATAATGATGAAGACCTTAAAGTTATTGATATGAATCTTAATAATGATGGGACTGGAGATGAGTCAACTTTAGTTAAAAGGCGTCCCAATGATTCGGAGTTTTTAGATCTTGATGCTAAATTTGGTAAAAGTGGGATTGGAGAGGTCAAAACTTTAAATGCCATTGAACCCACTATCTTGGATTTCAAGGAATTAGATTATGATAATTGTTCTTTAGAAGGTTGTATTTCCTTGTTGCAATCCATTGTGGATTCTCCTCATGCTTATAGTCAAAAAAAAGCTTTTACCAAACATATTGTTGATGCCTTCATGCAATCTTTTGATGAAAAACTTAATTTGGAAGTTTCTATACCTAGTAAACTTTATGATGAGTGGGAACCTACTATAAAGATTAAAATTAAATATCATGAGTGTTATGCTTTATGTGATTGGGTGCTAGTATTTCCACGATTCCGAAAACTTTATGTGATATTCTAGGTTTCCATGATCTTGATGATTGTTCTTTAAATTTGCACCTTGCGGATTCCACCATTAAAAAGCCAATGGAAAGGATCAATGATGTTCTCATTGTTGCAAATAGAAATTTGGTGCCCGTAGATTTTATCGTTCTTGATATAGATTGCAATCTTTCTTGCCCTATTATTCTTGGTAGACCTTTCCTTAGAATGATTTGGCGCGATTATTGATATGAAGGAAGGGAATATTAGATTCCAATTTCCATGAAGGAAAGGCATGGAGCACTTTCCAAGAAAGAAAGTTAAATTACCTTATGAATCTATCATGCGGGCTACTTATGAATTGAGTGCCAAAGATGGCACTACTTAGATCTATTCTCGCTTTTATGCCTAGCTAGGGGCGTTAAACGATAGCGCTAGTTGGGAGGCAACCCAATTTTATTTGTGTTTTTTGTTTTTGTTCCTGTTTAGTAATAAATTTTGCATCTACCTTCTGTTTAGATGTGTTTTTATGTTTTAATTAGTGTTTGTGCCAAGTAGAACCTATAGGATAACCTATGGTGATAGTTAATTTGATTCTGCTGAAAAACAGAAACTTTGCACGCACGAAATTAGTTTTGTTAAATCAAAGAAACGTTATTTTGCGTTGATTCTTTTTGCTTTAGATCAATAGACAAATTTCCCAGGACTTCCTATTTTGGTAGGATTTTTAGAGTTCGAGAAGTATTCGGGGGTTACAGATTACTACAGACTATTCTGTTTTTGACAGATTCTGTTTTTTGTGTGTTGTTTGCTTATTTTGATGCATATATGGCAAGTATTAAGTGGTATGAACCATAGAGAACTTGGAATACAGTAGGTTTAACACTAATATAAATAAATAATGAGTTCATTATAGTACCTTATGTGGTGGTTTTGCTTTCTTTCACTAACGGAGCTTATGAGATTTCCAGTTGAGTTTTGTGTTGTGAAGTTTCCAAGTTTTGGGTAAAGATTTGATGGACTATGGAATAAGGAGTGGCAAAAGCCTAAGCTTTTCGATGCCCCGGGAAGGCATCCCCTCTTTCGTCTTCGTTTATCGGTAACTTTACTTGGAGCTATATTTTTATTCGTCACATGATATGTGTTTTGCTTGGAGCGTCTTGTATGATATTAGTCTTTGCCTTTTAGTTTTCCACAATCATCCTTGCTGTACACACCTTTTGGGAGAACCCCACTTGATTGGAATTTATTAGAATACTCTATGTGCTTCACTTATATCTTTTGAGCTAGATAGTTTTTGCTCTAGTGCTTCACTTATATCTTTTAGAGCACGGCGGTGGCTTAATTTTGAAGAAATTGTTGATCTCTCATGCTTCACTTATATTATTTTGAGAGTCTCTTAGAACAGCATGGTATTTTCTATGGTTATAAAATTGGTCCTAGAATGGTAGGCATCCAAGTTGGGTATAATAAAAACTATCATAGAAAGTGAATTGGATGCTATGATCAATTTGATACTTGATAATTGTTTTGAGATATGGAGGTAGTGATATTAAAAGTCATGCTAGTTGGGTGATTATGAATTTAAAGAATGCTTGTGTTGAAGTTTGTGATTCCCGTAGCATGCACGTATGGTGAACCGCTTTTGTGATGAAGTTGTAGCACAATTTTATTTATTGATTGTCTTCCTTATGAGTGGCGGTCGGGGACGAGCAATGGTCTTTTCCTACCAATCTATCCCCCTAGGAGCATGCGCGAAGTACTTTGTTTTTGATGACTTGTAGATTTTTGCAATAAGTGTTGAGTCCATGGATTATACGCACTCTCACCCTTCCACCATTGCTAGCCTCTCTTGTACCGCGCAACTTTCGCCGGTACGATACACGTACCATATACCTTCCTCAAAACAGCCACCATACCTACCTATTATGGTGTTTCCATAGCCATTCTGAGATATATTGCCATGCAACCATTCTGAGATATATTGCCATGCAACTTTCCACCATTCCGATTATTATGACACACGTCATTATTGTCATATTGCTCTTTGCATGATCATGTAGTTGACATCGTATTTGTGGCAAGGCCACCTTCATAATTTTCACACATGTCACTCTTGATTCATTGCATATCTCGGTACACCGCCGAAGGCATTCATATAGAGTCATATCTTGTTCTAAGTATTGAGTTGTAATTCTTGAGTTGTAAGTAAATAAAAGTGTGATGATCTTCATTATTAGAGCATTGTCACAGTGAGGAAAGGATGATGGAGACTATGATTCCCCCACAAGTCGGGATGAGACTTCAGACTAAAGAAAAAAAAAGAAAAAAAGAGGCCAGAAAGAAAAAAAAAAGGACAAAAAAGGGGGAAAAAGAAAATAAAAAAAGAGAAAAGAAATGAGAGAAAAAGAGAGAAGGGGCAATGCTACTATCCTTTTACCACACTTGTGCTTCAGAGTAACACCATGTTCTTCATAGAGAGAGTCTCCTATGCTTTCACTTTCATATACTAGTGGGAATTTTTCATTATAGAACTTGGCTTGTATATTCCAATGATGGGCTTCCTCAAAAGTGCCCTAGGTCTTCGTGAGCAAGCGAGTTGGATGCACACCCACTTAGTTTCTTTTATTGAGCTTTCATACATTTATAGCTCTAGTGCATCCTTTGCATGGTAATCCCTACTCACTCACATTGATATCTATTAATGGGCATCTCCATAGCCCGTTGATACGCCTAGTTGATGTGAGACTATCTTCTCTTTTTTGTCTTCTCCACAACCACCATTCTATTCCACATATAGTGCTATGTCCATGGCTCATGCTCATGTATTGTGTGAAAGTTGAAAAAGTTTGAGATTACTAAAGTATGAAACAATTGCTTGGCTTGTCATCAGGGTTGTGCATGATTAAATACTTTGTGTGATGAAGATAGAGCAACAGCCAGACTATATGATTTTGTAGGGATAACTTTCTTTAGCCATGTTATTTTAAGAAGACATGATTGCTTGATTAGTATGCTTGAAGTATTGCTATTTCTTATGTCAATATGAACTTTTATTTTGAATCATTTGGATCTGAACATTCATGCCACAATAAAGAAAATTACATTCTGAAATATGCTAGGTAGCATTCCACATCAAAAATTCTGTTTTTATCATTTACCTACTCGAGGACGAGAAGGAATTAAGCTTGGGGATGCTTGATACGTCTCCAACGTATCTATAATTTTTTATTGTTCCATGCTATTATATTACCCGTTTTGGATGTTTATGGGCTTTACTTTACACATTTATATCATTTTTGGGACTAACCTACTAACCGGAGGCCCAGCCCGTATTGCTGTCTTTTTTTGCCTATTTCAGTGTTTCGAAGAAAAGGAATATCAAACGGAGTCCAAACGGAATGAAACCTTCGGGAGCGTGATTTTTGGAACGAACGTGATTCAGAGGACTTGGAGTGCAAGTCAAGAAGCAGTCGAGGCGGCCACGAGGGTGGAGGGCGCGCCCCCCTATCTCGTGGGCCCCTCGGGCGGCCACCGACCTACTTCTTCCTCCTATATAGACCCACGTACCCCGAGAACATCAGAAGCGCCCACGAAAAACTATTTCCACCGCCATAACCTTCTGTATCCGCGAGATCCCATCTTGGAGCCTTCGCTGGCGCTCCGCCGGAGCGGGAATCGACCACAGAGGGCTTCTACATCAACACCATAGCCCCTCCGATGAGTTGTGAGTAGTTTACCACAGACCTTCGGGTCCATAGTTATTAGCTAGATGGCTTCTTCTCTCTTTTTGGATCTCAATACCATGTTCTCCTCGATCTTCTTGGAGATCTATTCGATGTAACTCTTTTTGCGGTGTGTTTGTCGAGATCCGATGAATTGTGGGTTTATGATCAAGTTTATCTATGAGAAATATTTGAATCTCCTCTAAATTCTTTTATGTGTGATTAAGTTATCTTTGCAAGTCTCTTCGTATTAACAGTTTGGTTTGGCCTACTAGATTGATCTTTCTTGCAATGGGAGAAGTGCTTAGCTTTGGGTCCAATCTTGTGGTGTCCTTTCCCAGTGACAGCAGGGGCAGCAAGGCACGTATTGTATTGTTGCCATCGAGGATAAAAAGATGGGGTTTATATCATATTGCATGAGTTTATCCCTCTACATCATGTCATCTTTCTTAATGCGTTACTCTGTTCTTTATGAACTTAATACTCTAGATGCATGCTGGATAGCGGTCAATGTGTGGAGTAATAGTAGTAGATGCAGGCAGGAGTCGGTCTACTTGTCACGGACGTGATGCCTATATACATGATCATGCCTAGATAATCTCATAATTATTTGCTTTTCTATCAATTGCTCGACAGTAATTTGTTCACCCGTCGTAATACTTATGCTCTCGAGAGAAGCCACTAGTGAAACCTATGGCCCCTGGGTCTATTTTTTATCATATAAGCTTTCCATATACTTTTATTTGCATCTTTACTTTTCCAATCTATATCATAAAATACCAAAAATATATTTATCTTATCATACTATCTCTATCAGATCTCACTTTCGCAAGTGGCCGTGAAGGGATTGACAACCCCTTTATTGCGTTGGTTGCGAGTTCTTTGTTTGTTTGTGTAGGTGCGTGGGACTTTTGAGGAGCCTCCTACTGGATTGATACCTTGGTTCTCAAAAACTGAGGGAAATACTTACGCTACTATTGCTGCATCACCCTTTCCTCTTCAAGGAAAACCAACGCAAGCTCAAGACGTAGCAGTGGACCGGTGCTTAGGTTCTGTTCTTACTTGAACAAACCTCCTACTTATGATTAACCCCCTCGCAAGCATCCGCAACTACGATAAAAGTATTAAGAATAAATTCTAACCATAGCATTAAACTTTTGGATCCAATCGGTCCCTTACGGAATAGCGCATAAACTAGGGTTTAAGCTTCTGTCACTCTCACAACCCATCGTCTAATAAATACTTCACAATGCATTCCATTAGGCCCACATATGATGAAGTGTCATGTAGTCGATGTTCACATGAAACCACTAAGGGAATCACAACATACATACTATCAAAATATCGAACACATATCAAGTTCACATGATTACTTGCAACATGATTTCTCCCGTGACCTCAAGAACAAAAGTAACTACTCACAAATAATAATCATGCTCAAGATCAGAGGGGTATTAAATAGCATAATGGATCTGAACATATAATCTTCCACCAAATAAACCATATAGTAATAAACTACAAGATGTAATCAACACTACTAGTCACCCACAAGCACCAATCTATAGTTCCGGTACAAAGATTGAACACAAGAGATGAACTAGGGTTTGAGAGGAGATGGTGTTGTTGAAGATGTTGATGGAGATTGCCCTCCCCAAGATGGGAGAGTTGTTGGTGACAATGATGACGATGATTTCCCCCTCCGGGGAGGGAAGTTTCGCCAGAGGGCAAAAGTGCTCCTGCCCAAGTTCTGCCTCGAGATGACGGCGCTCTGTCCCGAAAGTCCTCTGCTTATTTTTTCTAAGTCAAAATGACTTACATACCAGAAGATGGGCACCGGAGGTGGGCCGAGGGGAGCACAACCCACCAGGGCGCGCCTGGGCTCCCAGGCGTGCCCAGGTGGGTTGTGCCCACCTGGTGTGCCCCCTATGGTACTTATTGGCTCCAATATTCCTCATGTATTCCCTAAAAAATCTCCATGAAGTTTCAGCTTGTTTGGAGTTGTGCAGAATAGGTAGCCTGACGTTGCTTTTCCAGGTCCAGATTTCCAGCTACCGGAATTCTCCCTCTTTGTGTGTACCTTGCATATTATGAGAGAAAAGGCATTAGAATTACTCCAAAAAGCATTATTATGCATAAAAACATCATAAATATTAGTAGGAAAACATGATGCAAAATGGACGTAGCACTACCTTCCCGACCACGTCCACCCTCACGGCATGCCGTTCCTAAACCTCTTTTGCTTTCGATAGCAGGTGTAGCCCCACCCCCTACCTTTTATGGTGGCGGTCGACCAACGTGTTGTGTTCCTCATCTTTGGATTTTGATCTGGTGGCTATGGGGTTGCTCAAACTAGGGCTAAGCAAAATCCATGCTAGGCTTGCCTACGCTGGCAGCGGTGGCACTTGCAGGTGTCATTTCCCTTCCCGGAGGCACTGACACTACTAGGGAAAAGCCTAGCAGCAGCGCGGGTTTGGGCCCTCTCAGTAGCGCGGGTACCGGCGCTACTAATAAGGCGCTACAGCTAACGTATAGCAGTAGCGCGTGTTGACACACGCTACTGCTACACATGAATAGCTGCAGCGCTGTTTAGAAAAGGACGCTACTGGTATTATCTGCAGCGCCGTTCTGGTGTAAGCGCTACTGGTAAGTCGGCGCTACTGCTAAATCCCCCCCTCTCTACTACTAGTTTTATTAGTTTTTTTCCCTGCAGATTTGTTTTTTATTTGTTTTGCATTTGAATAGGCTTTATACAATAATCTTTAGCATATCATCCACATACAAATGTAATCATAGCATATACATACAATTAGTCTCATCAAATCATGTCATCATCATAATCATCATCCAACACAAAGTGGTCTCTCGTCATCAATCTCGAAAATAGCGATACAAGTCTCGATTACTTGCAAATACATCGTCATCCATCTAAACAATGATATACATGAGAATAGCTATCACTTTGAGTACATGAGTTCGTATCCCTCTCTCGCATTAGCGTGAACCTAAACTAAGTACTGCGTGTCGCTCGAAAACCGAAAACCGGTACACCTGGGCCTGACACTCCGGCCACTTGTCGTATATATACTCCTGGCGTAGCACTTCTTCGCCATTTATGATCTATGCACCTGCATCGTCACATGAGTCGATGATATGCAACATATATAGTTGAGCAACACAAAGAGACAGACTTGGCAAAAATAGAAACAACATATCATAAGCATAAATAACAAAGTTCATTGTACCCAAATGACCTAACTAGAGTGATTTTCGCTAGTCGAGGAGGACGGTTTAATTACATCACAAATAAAGTTTCACCGTGCATAACTCAAAGTTTTGTCATAAAAGAAACTATGGACTAAACGGACACATTGTCATATATCGACAATCACTCCATCATGTCGTGCCATCCATCCAAGTCAGGGAGATAGTCATCGAGCTTTGTGAAAGGCTTCATGTCGAGACGCTGAGAGGCTATCCATGTTCGGACGTCTTCCCGCGACATTTGTCCTTCTGCATGGAACATCCCTGTTTTTCCGACGACCTCATTCATGATGATTTGGGCAAGTTCGCGCTGGATGTTATAGAACTCAGCTCGAAGTCGATGATCCTCGATATCTCCTATGTCCTTTGCCCATTGCAGAATATGGGCATCGCTAGATCTAGGTGCCATGTGAAGGTTCTGGTGATCCCGTCGGTACTCCAGCATGTGGTGTAGGACATAGAATCCATCATTAAGAGAATCGTTCGGTTGCTGGATGCAGCAGAAGTCGGTCTTATGGCTGAAGGCGTGCCTGCCGCCCCTTTTCTTCTTGTCCCTAACATCTCCACCCCTTGCTTGGTAGTAAAACATAGCACTGTCGAGAACATCTTTGATGTGGGTGTAATCCTTTTTGTGAATGTTCTTTGACGAGTCCAAGTAAAGAGCGTGGGAGAATCGGGGGTAGAGGATGATGAGGACGGCGCGCCCGCCGCTGCGCAAAATAAGTACACCTCAAATTAATTGGCCTCCACCGTGCAAATGAATTATTGAAATCGAAGGAAGGATAGCAGCGCGGATGACTTACACGGGATGATAAGGCACGAGAATCGCCTCCTTGTCCTTATTGGCGAGCATGAAACTGACGATGTAATCCCTCGCGTATTCACGATGCTGTGCACAGACTCCCAAGAAGGCCTCGTGCATGTAGTACGGGTCAGCGACACAGATATGAGCTATCTGCTCAACCCCAATTATGTAGCTCATGTGCAAGGCATAAAGGCGGACAAAAGTAAAATCCAGCTTCTTCACGTGAAACATGTCGAATATGTAATCGAATCGGAGGAAGAACTTATCCGCGGGGAAGCCCTTGACGTACGACATTTGCTGCGGAACGTTAACCACGTAGAGTGGGTATCCTGGATCTTTCGAGGCGATGAGGCCTTTCTCTACCCGCAGCACATCGTCATGAAGTCTCCTTAGATCGCCGAATCTGGCCAGTAGCGCTGTTTCAGGTAGGATTGGTTTACCGGGGATATGCCATTTATCCGCATCGGGGATATCTACACGGTCCCGAAGTCGAGGCTGCTGAGGTGGCTAGATCATAGAATCAGCTTTTTTGCCTTTCCTCGCTCTCTTCCTAGGCTTCTTTACCACCGGATGGTCGTCAATAACACGTTGAGACGGTAATTCAGGCACCGACTCATGATGCTCAAACCCTGAGGAGGCGCCAGTATAGACATACTGTTCAGCGCCATCGTCATCCTCATCCTCATCCATGGCGATGTCATCAGCCTCTAATGGAGCCACCTGCTTACCCCGTCCGCTATCACCCAACCCGACACCCGACGCTAATTGGGTAGGTGGGGTGTTGATGTTCATACCTTGCTGAGGCTGCGTGCTCGTGGGTGTGCTCCCGGCCGCCTCCAGACGAAGCAGACTCTTTGGCCACAACAGGACCCACCCATTGCAACAATCACCAAGCCGCCGCGGGGTCTCGTCGTCATCCCCCACTAGTATTAGAGGAGGCAAATTCTCATGGCCCGGTTTGACACTGGCCACGGAAACCTTGAAGACGTTCGGGGGGATCGACCGGCTGTGGAACAATGGTTCCTTCGGCTCCATTATCGTCCCCTTCCCCACGTCCACCTTCTGTTCGCCGATGGTGTACAATATGGTGCACGGGGTTTCGTCGGCCTGCAAATAAAAGTCTGCGACGTGAGACATCCGAAAGGCAACGAAAACGGGAGATTATACATTTATATTGAAGGGGGCCGGTGTGGAAGATACCGTGAGGGCGTCGAGCTCAGCCAAAGAGTAGGCACCACCGAGCACGTCCGGTGCGGCAGCCGGTGCGGGAGCCGGTGCGGGAGCAGGTGCGGGAGCCGGTGCGGGAGCAGGTGCGGGAGCAGGTGCGAGAGCCGGTGCAGGAGCCGGTGCGGGAGCAGGTGCGGGAGCAGGTGCGGGAGCTAGTGCGGGAGCAGGTGCGGGAGCCGGTGCGGGAGCATGTGCTGCCAAGAAGTCAGCAAGGGGAAAGTCCTCTGCATTTTTTTTGGATTTTCCCTTGTCCAAGTGTGAATGCCCGTCACCAAGGAAGTAGATATATCTGCAATCGCCTGTTTTGCGGCAGCTATCGCTGTTGCGACTGTCTGAGATGATTTCTTTTCAACCGCAATCTCAACCTTCTTGTCGATGCTTTCTTCAGTTAACCTCCATCTTTCCTTTCTCTCCTCCGTGGTCTCACGGTAGTACTTCTTCCACGTGGCGCCGTCTCCGACACCGTGCACGCGTCCATACGATGGTCGAGTATCCACCGGTTGTCGTTTCAATATGTTCAACGCCCGGTTGAATGGAGTGTCCCACTTGGGCCTCGCCAATGCCTCAGACGGCGAGTCGCTTTCGGCCGCAATCCGGCGTTGCTCTCTCTGCAAAAGGCACAAGGATCGTTTACAAATATGACTAACGTGTGCAGTCGAATTGATCAGAAACTAAAATTACCAGCAGTCTCATGAACTCCATAATGACCGGTGTTGTCTCATAAACCTTCTTCAGTGGGTCCCAACGGTGGCGGGCCCTCAGGACGTCACGCTCCTGCGGGACGGTGAAATCCGCCAAGGGGTCTGGGATGCCCAGACTCGCGGCTTCCGCATCCTCCTTGGCCCATTTGGACCTCTTTCCGCCGTAACCACGGCTTCCGAGGTGGTGGGTCCCAATGTTCCTCTTTTGAAGCCCCTTCATGTACTTAGACTTTTCTTTGGCAGCTTCGGCCTCGCAAGCCTCCTTGAATTTTGAAACTGCTCTTCCGTGATTGTCGGACTTTCCTTTACAATCTCGGAGTAGGGTTCCCCGTCGTTGATCTTTGCTTTCACTCGATTTTTCCAGGCGGCCAACGCGTTGCTAAACTTGGTCATGGCGTGTTTGTTTATCTTCTTCATTGCCGGGTCATTGTCTGGATCTTCATAATCCTTCTCATTCTGGCCCGGGAACAAGAATATCTGGTGAAACTTATTTAGGAGGGAGCTCCTCATATTTTCTATCTTCTTTAGATTCTCATCGTTGATGGTGGCGGTTGTCCGTATGATGCAGCCTATTTGATTGTCGTAGCACGCGCGCGCTTCCTCGGGCGCCTTTGGCTCAAAATTGCCGTTGTCCACCTCCGTGACCACCAGTCTAGTAGTCCTGAGTTTGTTAGGAACCCGTTGCCTCTTCGCTTTCGGTGCTACACCGGATCCGCTCCCCGAGGCAGCACCGGTCTCAGCGCCGGTCTTGATGCCGGTCTGAATCTCAGCGCCGGTGTCAGTCTCAGCACCGGTCTGCGTATCGGTCTCAGCACCGGTCTGCGTGTCGGTCTCAGTCCCCGATGCCGGGCCCAGCAACAACATCTGTTGATCGTCGGTAAAGCTAAAAAATTCGTCTGCCGCCCGGTAGACATCGTCGCAATCACCAGAACCCTGTCCTTCATCGTTGCTAGCCATGTTTCCTATGATTAAATCTAGTCAATTAATTCTAGACCTAATAAAATGAATAATGACATAAAAAAGGACTATTGTTTTGCAGGAATGTTGACTCCTTCTTGGTGCGGCAAATCCCGGGCACTCGATATGTCCTAGTTTGTAGCACAAGTCATGCCGAAATTCACGGGAAATTTCGGCATGACCTTTGCTAAAAAGTGGACAAATCGAGAACCTGAAATTTGCCGGAACAGAAATGAATCAACATTCCGGCAAAACATAGGCCACTCAGCTGCATCATTCCCTGGAAACAACAAAGCCACCACTTGGGCACAATCGAACAACTTCAATGAAAAGATATAACATGACCACTTCAATGAAAAATAAAATTTGCCTAAATTCTTTTCCTTGAAAAATAGTGGTCTTTTGAAAAATCAAAAACCTTTGCCAATCTACTTAACCTAGCTTCTTAATCCAACGAACCTAATTAACCTACCTATTTAACCTAGTTAGTTAATCTAGTTTACCTATATAATTAATCCTAATTAAACTAGTTAACGCAGCTAGTTCTCTGTCAAAGCCTAAAATAAATTTTTGCACTAATTAACATGGATAATTAACCTAATTAAACTAGTTAACCTGACTAGTTCTCTGTCAAAGCCCTAACTAAGTTTTTGCACTAACCTAGATAATTAACCTAATTAAACTAGTTAACCTAACTACTTCTCTGTCAATGCCCTAACTAAATTTTTGCCCTAACCTAGATAATTAACCTAATTAAAAACTGGCTAACCTATGCATGAGAGAGAGAGGAGGGGTGGGGGCTTACAGATGATGGCTCCGGTGGTGGCGACGGAGGCAGTGTGGTGGCGAGGGAGGCAGGGGCGTCCCCGGTGACGGCGAGGGAGGCAGGGGCATCTCCGGTGACGGCGAGGAAGGTGGCGTCGACGGCGGCTCCGGTGGCGTTGACGAGGCCGCGTGGCTCCGTGGCGTTGGGGGCGGCTCCGGTGTCGTCGACGGCGCACGGCTCTGGTGCGCGTCGTCGGCGGCGGCGAAGTGTGGGGCGACGAATCGGGGAGACGGCGGCGCGCGCGCGGGGTGGGTTTGAGGGATTTGGGGGAAGTGGTGGCCGGGGGGGAAACGGTTTTTTGGCTAAGTCAAACTTAGCGGTAGCGCGTTTCGCAAAATGCGCTATAGCTAAGTTAGCTATAGCGCTTTCCTCAAAACGCGCTGCTGCTATAGCTAATTTCCTATTCTGTTTCTATAGCGGGGGTCTAGGGCACGCGCTGCAGCTACGTTAGCTATAGCGCCTCTTACAAACAAACGCTGCTGCTATGCCTTCCTCCGATTTTTCACTTTTTCGTTTATTTTGCTTTACATTTTATTTTTCCCTTTCTCCTTTTTCTATTTCTTTCATTTTCATTTAAATTTCTATTTGTTTATCATCTTATTTTATTTCCGTTAGTAGTAGCACCCTTCCCTGGAAACGCGCTGCTAACTGTGCTCTAGCAGTAGCGCGTTTCGGTTAAGCTCGCTACTGCTATGCGTAGCCTAGCATTCTGCCAATGAGAATATTAATAGTAGCGCTTTTTTCTAAACAGGCGCTACTGCTAAGTTTGTTTCTGTAGCGCGGTTTTTAATAGCTTGCTACTGCTACATAGCACTAGCGCTGTTTTTTGAACCGCGCTGCTGCTAAGATTCTGTGTATAGCCTTTTCCCTAGTAGTGTGATGTGGCCTTTATCTGTGCCCCACTTCGAGCATCGAGGGAAAATGTAGGTCTGGTTCTTCAGATTAGATGGTGGCGGCGTCACGACGTCGCTTGTGTCTACTACACAACTTATTCTTGTAGACTCGTGTTGGGGCTCTAAGCGCAGAGTTTTGTAGGACGGTAGCAATTTTCCCTCAAGTGGATGACCTAAGGTTTATCAATCCGTGGGAGGTGTAAGATGAAGATGGTCTCTCACAAACAACCCTGCAACCAAATACAAGAAATCGCTTGTGTCCCCAACACACCCGATACAAATGGCAAATTGTATAGGTGCACTAGTTCAGCGAAGAGATGGTGTTACAAGTGTAGTATGGATAGTAGATATAGGTTTTTGTAATCTGAAAATAAAAAAATAGAAAGGTAGCAAGTGATAAAATGGAGCACAAACGGTATTGCAATGCTTGAAAACAAGGCCTAAGGTTCATACTTTCACAGTGCAATCTCTCAACAGTGCTAACATAATTGAATCGTATAATAATGCGTCAACATGCAACAAAGAATCACTCCAAAGTTCTTATCCAGCAGAGAACATAAGATGAAATTGTTGTAGGGTACGAAACCACCTCAAAATTATCTTTTTTGATCAATCTATTGAACCATCCCTATAAGTGTCACAAACAGCCCTAGAGTTCATACTAAAATAACACCATATGATACGCATCAACCAACTCCAATGTCACCTAAATACTCCAATGTCACCACAAGTATCCATGAGTTGATTATTCGATATGCATCAAACGACTTCATATTCACAATATTCAATCCAACACAAAGAACTTCAAAGAGTGCCCCAAGATTTCTACCGATGAAAGAAGGACAAAAACGTGAATCAACCCCTATGCATAGATTACCCCAATGTCACCTCAAGAATTCGTGAGTTGAGTGCCAAAACATACATCAAGTGAATCAATAGAACAACTCATTGTCACCATAGGTGTCCGCATACAAGACATACATCAAGTGTTCTCAAAACCATAAAAGTACTCAATCTGATAATAGTGAAACCTCAAAGATAAAAACTCAATTCATCAAAACAAGATAAAGAGGAAGAAACACCATATGATCCAACTATATTAACAAAGCTCGTGATACATCAAGATCGTGCCAAATCAAGAATGAGAGAGAGAGAGGGAGATTAAACACATAGCTACTGGTACATACACTCAACCCCAAGGGTGAACTACTCCATCCTCGTCATGGAGACCACCGGAATGATGAAGATGGCCTTCGGTGATGATTTCCCCCTCCGGCAGGGTGCCGAAACAGTCGAAGTTCTAGGCTTATTTCTGGGGGTTTCTCTACTTATAAGATTTTTTGGCGTCGGTCTCACGCGAAAAGGAGCTAAGATGGGCCCACGAGGCACCAGGGTGAGCCCACCCCCTGGGTGCGCCATGGTGGCTCGTGGCCACCTCCTTCGCCTTCTGGTCTCCTCCCGAAGCTTCTAGTGCCTCTTCTGTTCCAAAATACATAGGCAAAAAGTTCCACCCATTCTGAGAACTTCTATTTCTACACAAAAAACAACACCACGATAGTTCTGCTGAAAACAACGTTAGTCCGGGTTAGTTCTATTCAAATCATACCAAAACCATATAAATTTTTTGTAAACATGACATGAATACTTCATAAATTATAGATACGTTGGAGACATATCGGTCGCACCACTTCTTGAAGGCGCTATCTTGTTCGCTCGCGGCATCCACGCTGTTGGATTTGGAGATGTTCGAAGTCTGCTAATTCGGCTACATCGTCCTCGACTTCTATGGAAATGGTGTTGTCCTCAACTCCATCCGGTACTGTGTCAGGTATGGACACAGTGTAACGTGTTTCGTGGAGCTCCCTCACTAGCGATGAAGAAGAGGAGTACGATGTGCTAGCCCCGCGGACACCGGTGTCAGCTACCAAATCCTCAGTTCTGGCTGCTTGGCCGGGAACGAATGGCGTGTGATTCGGATTCGCGCGGAGGTTGGCAGAAGGTGTTGTCACGGCACAACGTGCAATGCCCATCGTCACTAGCCCATGTATTGGTCCCCGCCCTGTTCCCACTTGGCTTCATGGTAGATGTTACAGATGCCTCCTTCCTGACACCATGCAGAGGTGTGCGAGATCCTTTAGGTGTTCTCGGTGCCTTGAGAATAGTTAAGCATCCTTTGTCTCTTTGCGCCGGGTTTCATGATCATGCCTCCTTGCTTTCATGCCATGTGTTGTACCCCCATATTGTACTAACGGGGCGAGTATTTCAGTCGACTGATTTCTATCCAAGTCTCAGTCGATGCCTCCATTGAATATTTTTTTTATGCTAGCTGCTTGTCACGTTTAAGATGATGCGGCCGGCCTGTTTCTTTCTTTTTGTTTGTTTGTTGGGCTGTGGTTAGAGATAGACTGTGCAAAGTGCAAAGAGCGAGCGTCTTGTCTTGTTTTTTCTAATTTTTTCTACTAGACCAGCATGTGTGTCCTCCATGGTCAGTGACTTCCACTATATCTTTTAGCATGTCATAATCAATGCACACTCTTATTTTTCTCCATGTTTTTTTTTATTTTCCTCTATGTTGTGTGTCAAGGTTTGCTCATATAAGATTTGGTAATATGATAAACCATTTAATCTATGTGCCACCAATCGTGCAAATTGGTGTTGCATTTACTTTTTCCGGTCGCAACATTGTGTATACTTTTTTCAAAATGGCTTGAGCCAATTCATTTTTGGATTTATAGTTGTTCTTTTGAATTTTATTTTTGTTGCTTCTTTTAAAATTATTACTTATTTCCATTGTTTTCATTCTTTTCTTGTTCCCTTTTCTCTCATAATTCTTTCTTTAAAGTATGTTTGTGTGTTTTTTCATTTTTTTGGCTTTTATTAATTCGTCATTTTTAAAATCATACTATCAGCCACATGTACATCCATCCACATGTGACTGCACATATCGAATCCATGGGTAACTATGTTTGTTATTTATTCTTTAGTTTTTAGCCTTGAAGAAAATATTGATTGTATGTAGCATGTTCGTTTATCCATGCACAACCACACACAACTTACTCCACATGCAACTGGTGAAGGACTGGCTTTTGCGTATATTTCCTTTTTTTATTGGGAGAAGGCAGCAGTTGCAGCTCCAACACTAGGCTTGCAACTGCAAGTGTTAGTGGGCGGTGGGGAGAGGCGGGGGTAACACTAGGCATGCAACTGCAAGTGTTGCCCCCCAACTGAAACTGCATGCCCACACATCCCAAATGCAATTGACCTTTGTTTTGTAAGTGGGCGGTTGGAGTGGAGGGCGAGTTGCATGTCCAATAATAGGCATGCAACTACAAGTCTCTCCCCTGGATGAATGTCTCCCTCTCGACTGCAACTAGCCTGGTGTTTTTGTCGGAGAACGATGGGAGAAGGGGGCAGTTGCATGTTGTCCGACAATAGCCTTGCAACTACAAGTGTCGCCCTCAAGTGCAACTGCATGTCAATACACCCCGACCGCAACAAACATTTTATTATGGTGGGCGGCGGGAGAGGGGGGTAGTTAGATGTCTGGCATTAGGCTTGCAACTACAAGTGTCGCCCTCGACTGCAACTGGCCCTTTTTTTGCAAATAAGCGGCGAGAGATGTGGGCAATTGCATGTCCAACACTAGGCATGCAACTGCAAGTGTCACCCGACTACAACTTCATGTCTCCCAACATGGCTACACCTGCAAGTATCGCCCTCAAATGCAATTTCATGCCTCCATCCTGACTGCAATTGGCCTTGTGTTTTTGTTTGAGGGCGAAGGGAGAGAGGGGCAGTTGCATGCCAGACACTAGTCTTGCAACTCAAATGTTTCCCTCGACTGCAACCGCATGTTCACACACCCAACTGCAACCAACCTTTTGTTTAGCCGATGGGCGGTGCGAGAGGGGGCAGTTGTATGTCCGGCACTAGGCTTGCAACTCCATGTGTTGCCCTCGACTGTAATTGCACGCCTCCCTTCGAACTGTAACTGTCCTTTGTGTTTTTGTTGGAGAGCGGCGGGAAGAGGAGGGGGTAGTTGCATGTCCGACACTAGGCATGCAAGTGCAAGTGTTTCCCCACATTGCAATTGCATGTCTTCAACGCGACTACAACTTTATGGTGTTTTGTCGGGGAGGAAGAAGTTGCATGTCTGACACTTGGCATGCAACTGCATGTGTCGCCCACAACTGCAACTCCATGGTATTTTGTCGGGAGATGGACAATTGCATGCCTGCCACTAGACCTGCAATTGAAAGTGTCGCCTCAGGCTACAATTGCATGCCGCCATGATGCCAGCTGACTGAGACTTATTTTTAAGTCTCAATCGGCCGAGCCATATCCACATCCTATTATTAAAACAATTTATTTCATATTTTATATTTTAATTTTTGGTGTTTTCTCTGAAAAGAGACGTTTGGATTTTTTTTAAACACGCCACACCAACCTAGTTGCACGTCCACATCGCATGTGAAACAGCATACAATGAGCTCTCTTATTTTTGTTAGTACCATTTTTCAATTTGTGGATGATAAAGAAATTATAAACAGACGAGTAAAACAATGCCCGACTCAACCCAATGCAATAAAGAAAACGCAAGCTAAAAACAGCGATAATTAACATTGAACATTTTTCTAATAGCATGATGATTATTTGTAAATAATATTGAACATTTCCTAATTGCATGCTAGATATTTTTCAAATACACGATTAGTATTTATGAAAATGCACGAACACATTACATATAAAAAAATTGACTAATGCTTACAATTTTTAGAAACAAAATATGAAAATGTATATGAAAATGAAAAAGAAATCCGAACAAAACGAAAGAAATAGCATGTTAAGAAAATTGTAGGAACACCAACTAATATAGCTGGCCGGTGCACCACACAGCTAATATATTCGAACAATAGCTAAAAGTTTCGGTAAAAAATGCTCGAACAATAGCTAAAGCTTACATAATCAACGAGCAGCAGCACCAAACAGAAAAACTGCCCAAAATATCTGACCCGGCACTACTCAGAAAACGCACAAAGCAAAGACAAAAGAAGGGCCAGCCCAGAAAGCCACAAGAGGCCACGACGGGGATATGGGCTGGACATAAACAAAAAAAGAGTAAACAGGTGGCGTCAGCTGACTCTCAGTCGACTGAGATCTAGACCGACCCTTGTACTAATTATTGTCCTTCTATCAATAAAAATCAATAAAAAGATACGTAAATTTTGCATATTCGCGAAAAAAGAAGACGAAGACTATGCAACCACATGTTGAATAGGTATTATTATAGTTATATACTTTACATATATTACATTGCTATATGTAAGATATTATTATCTATATATTATTTTAGTTCTATTTATGTAATTCCTTTTATTTTAATATGCAAGATATTATTATCTATATATTATTATAGTTCTATTTAATATAATTTTATTTTTTTAATGAGATATGCCCATTTTAGAGTTTGGCACATGGGCTCGAGCTTTGCCGGCTCGACGCTGCTTTGCACGTACATACATGTGTGTGACACACTGAGGATCAACTTCGAATGCTGTCACAAATATTATAGATTTGTTTTCCTTCGAGGGACAAATATCTTAGATAGTGTCACACGTGAGATCAAACAAGTGGATTTGTTTTGGATCTAGTTTTTGTTCGTCTTTGTTCGTGCGTGGAAAGGTTGGATTCTTTTGATCTATACTTCTTTTCGTTTTGTGTTCTGTGTTCTGATGCGTTGTTCCTATGAGGCCTTAGTACAAATGATTTCTGACTGTCTACTACAACAAGTTTGATCGGCTCCGGTGAAGATGGTAGCACGCTTTGGGTTGATCAAGTGCTTGTAGTCGCCGTTAGATGGTCTGTGAACACGGATGTAATTTTTGTGTTCTTTGTATGAATGGATCGGAAGTCTTTTTTAAGAAAAGAAATGTTGCCCGTGTCCGTGTATAGTGCCAGATTTTGTTACTTTTGCAGGATCGATGCCGACGCAAACAATCCTGTCGCCCAACAAACAAGTGTCACGCAGTCCCCTGGTCACTCCCAACAGACACTTGACCCTGTCCTGACGTCCACGTCGACGCAGCGTCGTTATCCTTGGATGTGCAGTTTGCCACGCAACTTCAAAAGTCCTTGCGTATGCGTGCAGCGAAACGATATTCTCATACCGACCCCGGGAGCACCAGCGTATAGGCCGTCTATTTTCGTTCATTTTCTCGCCTGAATATTTCGGATACTTTTTAATCATTCTACTAGAGAATCTGATTTTGTTTCGTCCCTACATCCCCTCAGAGGTCAAACCGGCATACCTTTCATTCATATGATAAAGCTCAAAGTGCAAGTCACGTAAGGACCAACATTACAAAACTGAAAAGATCTGCTAGCCCCAATTTTATTCATGTTGCACTTATGCTATGTTTTTTCTCAAAGACCAAATACTATATATTAAATAGTATATAGTATATACCCTTACAAAAAGATCCCCTAGAAAACTTGAAGAAAAATTTGCAAATATTAAAGATACATCCAAATATTAGAAGTGTGGAAGTCTTGCTCCTGGCATGCCGCGAATAAAGCTCGTTATCTCCTCTGGAACTCCATCTCAACAGAGCAAACTTACTGTGGCCGAAAAGTTGTGGATGTGGACTAGTAGAAGACGGTGATGAACACACCGTGTAGAAACACCTTGGTAAAAATTGAATAAGCAAAAATCCAATTCCTCGAAAACCCAATGTGTGCTCCATATCTGACAAAGTTGCGTTTAGAAACAGGAAGCGTTCACCGAGTATATATACACCACGCACGTCGCCATCGCGCTAAACAGCAATCGGAATCCGGATGGCATCGCCATCTATAACCACTGCAAATCTCGCACGCCACCTACCCATTTCTATACTCATCCCCCACCCACAGTAATAGTACTCTGCGGCAGTCGTGCAGGTGCAGCCGGCCATGGCATCCTCCGCCAGCGACCCGCTGCTCCCGGGCGAGCCGCCGCACCGGCGGCGGTTCCTGCCGCCGTCCATCCGGCTCAAGACGTCCGTCTGGTCAGAGCTGGGCGGCGCGGTGGGAGACCTGGGCACCTACATCCCCATCGTGCTGGCGCTGTCGCTGGCCTCCCACCTCGACCTCGGCACCACGCTCATCTTCACCGCGCTCTACAACTTCGCCAGCGGCGTGCTCTTCGGGATCCCCATGCCAGTCCAGCCCATGAAGTCCATCGCCGCCGTCGCGCTCTCCTCCGCGCACCTCACCGTCCCGCAGATCATGGGCGCCGGCATCGCCGTCGCCGCCATCCTCCTCTTCCTCGGTGCCACGGGGCTCATGACCTGCCTCTACCGCGTCCTCCCGCTCCCCGTCGTCCGCGGCGTGCAGCTCTCCCAGGGCCTCTCCTTCGCCTTCACCGCCGTCAAGTACATCCGCTACGACCAGGACTTCTCGCGCTCCTCCTCCGCCTCCACCTCCGTGGAGCGCCCCCTGCTCGGCCTCGACGGCCTGCTGCTCGCGCTCGCCGCGCTGCTCTTCATCCTCCTCGCCACCGGCGCCGGGGACGACGACGATGCCGTCAACGGAGCCTACGGCCGCGCCAGCGCACGCCGTCGCTCCTGCGGCCGCGTCCCGGCGGCGCTGATCGTGTTCGCGCTCGGGCTGGTGCTCTGCTTCGTGCGTGACCCCTCCATCTTCCGCGGCCTCCGCTTCGGGCCGGCGCCACTGGGGCTGGTGAGGATAACATGGGACGATTTCAAGATCGGGTTCTGGCAGGCGGCCGTGCCGCAGCTCCCGCTCTCGGTGCTCAACTCTGTGATCGCCGTGTGCAAGCTGTCGTCCGACCTGTTCCCGGAGCAGGCGGAGCTGTCGCCGGCGAGGGTGTCCGTCAGCGTGGGGCTCATGAACCTGGTGGGGTGCTGGTTCGGCGCCATGCCGTGCTGCCACGGCGCGGGCGGGCTGGCGGGGCAGTACCGGTTCGGCGGCCGGAGCGGCGCGTCCGTGGTGTTCCTGGCCATCGGCAAGCTGGTGCTCGGGCTGGTGTTCGGCAACTCGTTCGTGACGATTCTGGGGAAGTTTCCCATCGGCATACTGGGCGTGATGCTGCTCTTCTCGGGCGTGGAGCTGGCCATGGCGTCGCGCGACATGGGGAGCAAGGAGGAGTCGTTCGTGATGCTGGTCTGCGCCGGCGTGTCGCTCACCGGCTCCAGCGCCGCGCTGGGGTTCATCGCGGGCGTCGTGCTGCACCTGCTGCTGCGCCTCAGGGAGGTGGACGGCGGGGAGCTCGTCGGCCGCCTGAGGGCCAGGCGGTATCCTTGGTTGCTGTAAATTACTGAATTACAGCAAACAGGTGATTATCCATTTGTATCTACAGTGTATCTGTAGGAAAGTTCACGTCTGTAGTACTGATTTCTGTGGCAGGAAAATTAGACTGCACAAACAGGTGACTTGTCCTGATGACTACTCCCTCCGTTTCAAATTTGTAAACTAAAACCACGACGAGTAATTTGAAAAGAAGGGAGTACTTTGGTAGAACCATGTTTCGGATGCTGCAGAGAGAGGCTACTCCAAGCAGTGGTCATGCTGAAGTATCAGTGATGAGGCAGTTGGAGATGTCTGGGCTTGTGTGTGCTCGGATACTGAAATAAACGTAGCATTCAATCAGCACGTTGCACATCAGCATCATTCCTCTACCATCCAACTACTGACTGACCCACCCAGTAATTAAGGACAAAACGTAATTCAGTAGAAATATTCACGACATCATGGTGCAACCAATCTGCCTTTTTCTCGTCCATTCGAGGCCACCACAACACATTTTAGCGTGTCCATACGACAATACAAGTTACATGTGGAGGCCTGCAACACATTTTTCCCGGCCTAATTATGATTCAGAGATAGGCGATGAGCATATTTAGATACATTAAAACTGAGCACCCTCCCAGCCCTCTCAGCCCATCAGCGCTTCCAGCCGTCGGATCAACACTTTTAAGCATTTCCAGCCGTCAGATTTGCAATGAATCGCTCCTAATCCGGCTCCTTCGATCGCTAATAACAATCGCTAACCATGCCGGGCCGCTGCTCCGGTAGCTTTTTTGGCCATACCGGGTTAATACGGGCCTAATGGGCCTCTAGCAACCTCCCTGGCTTCCCGCACACAATGACTGTTCCGAAGTAAAAGGTATGGAGCGTGGCGATGCAAGTCCTCACGAGAAACCTAGGTAGGCGGACGCCGCCTCCCTCGATCTCCTTTCGTCTGGAACGCTGCTACCCTTTCAGCCGTCGTTTCCACTCATCCCCAAACCCCGACCCTCCCCGATGAAACTAGAGGGTGAATCCTTGGTGTGCCGTCACTTTTGCGAGATGTCGCCGATGCGCAAGAAAGATGCGAAGGGGAAGTGCTACACTTGCAACCCCGGAGGCGGCGGCCGCCGCGCCTTCATAAAGATGTCTGTGAAGGTGACGGTGAGAAGAGACAAGGTGCGAGGAAGATCCCGTCCCTGCCATTGATGCATTTAACAGCCGTCTGCAGGGTGAAGGCCAACGACTAAGGTATATCGTGAAATTCAACCCTGCCCACCTGATTCAGTTCATGACCGAGGCTGCCAACACTGATTCTGAATTTAATAGCAACAAAGCGTTAGGATTATCCCTCTGGTTCTATCAATTTTTCCCTGTTGAGTGGTGACCACTGACCAGCGAGCATCTATGTTTCGGTTCCCCTTTCATTTCAGATGTAAGATTTTTTCGGTACAAAGGTACTCCTGTGGTTGAGTTACTACCTCACAAAACTAATTTTCAGGTCAGCAAGTAACTATTTTTCATATACTGTGCAGATTCAGTTTCACATATTGAATATTCCTTTTCTGATTGTTCTGGTGCTTCGTTCAGAAGTGCCCCGTCGAATTAATGAGTTAAGCTGCCGTTGCTACTAACCATTAATGGTAGTGGAGGTGCGCTACTCCTACGCTGTTGTTGGTGGTCAGTTGCAGTCCCCTTGCCTCCCTCCTGCTTGTGTTTATATGCCATCACCCGGTCTTCCGTCATCGTGTTCGCTGTCTCCACTACTCCTGCGATACCTCCTAGATCAGTTATGGGTCTCCAAAGGTGAATTCTTGTCGATCTTCCGTTTCTTTGCCACTTCTCTCTGTATCCATATCATGCAGAATTTCTGACCACAAGAGAAGGACAAGGAGGCAGTGGCGGCCAATTTGATATGCGAGGTGGCGAGTTTGGGCGAGCTGCCGCTAATGTCTCGACAGTAATCGAAGCGTGTGTTTGTTGTTCATGAACATGCTTATTGCAGAACAATTCAATTTCTGGCCATATTACTTGGTGAGAACTGAGAAGGCATCTAGGTAGCAGCACCCTAATTCAGTTTGTTATCTCAAGAACCTCAAGTAGTAAGTACATGTAAGACTTATTTCTCAGGTTGTTGATCGCTAAGCCTTCCTGTTGTATATAAAAGATTATTTTCATTCTGTTCCTCTTGTTGCTACAGGAAATTAAACAGAAACAAAACCTATAGTTTTACGTGATTCACTAGCCACCATTAAATTTCCTTGCTGTTACGTATTTTGTGTCAGTCCCTTTTCCTTTTCCCTCCGGAGTCTGGAGATAATGATACGCCTGCATTATGAGGGCAAATATATTAAGATTTCTCATTTTCATCGTGACCTAAATACTGACATCGATGATCACTATTTATTTATGGAAATACACCTCCACCGTATTACTGAACGGGTCTTCTGATAATGGACTCGATATAGCCTACAATACTGTCTATCAGTCTATGTAAGATTATTCTTTCATGACATATTGGCATGCATTAGTGCCACACAACCCTTTCAGTTGATTTTCCCACACTTCATATTATTCTTGCAGATTATTTTGCCGACATAACATTTCCAAACTCCAGATTGTAACTTTAAAGTTTGTTACCCTATTAAGTTAATGTATTTTTATGGTCAAATATAAAGGGTTAACAAATTTCCTATTAGTTTTTCTCACAACTATAATTGCTTCCACCTGCATATTCATATCGCCCGGTCCCTTTTCAGCTTTATCGGTGCACTTCCACTTGGCAATCCTAGCGAATTGCCTGGATTTAACTACTGGTACACAATGAATGTAGCATGGAGATGAAACAAAACAAGGGTTACTTAATTATTTTTATTATGTTACAAAGTTTCTTTTGTCAATGTTATCTATATGTTTTGATTATTTATGCAAGTCTACGTCATTCTATTAGAAAAAATGACGGGCGCAGCAACGCGCGCCATCATGGTCTAGTATAACAATACAAAATTACATCGCAGCATGTCCCAACGATACTCGGCCAGTCTCCTTGCATACTAAAGTAATATTCACTGAGCAGGTTGCACATCAGCACCATTCATTTACCATCCAACTACTAACCCACCCAGTAATCAAGAACAAAACGTAATTAGAAATATTCACGACATCATGGTGCAACCAATCTGCCTTTCCTTCGTCTATTTGAGGCCACCACAACGAGCATGTCTAGCACATTGTGTCAAATACACTTTTTCCTGATTTACAGTCTGCTTTCTAATTCGTCAACAGTAAACGAAGGTAGAAAAAATATAATGGGATGCTTTAGTTTCTGAAATTGAATGCTGAATAAATTCCAGCATGTCCATACGATAATACAAATTACATGCGGAGGAATGCAACACATTTTCCCGACCTAATTATGATTCAGGGATAGGCGATGAGCATATATAACAATACAAAATTACATCGCAGCATGTCCCGACGAAACTCAGCCAGTCTCCTTGCATACTAGTACTACATGACCCCAAGACAAAATACAGGTAATAAAATAGTTAAAAAGGGACGCTAGAGCTACAAATTATGAAGTCCGCTGCTTGAACAAAACATTACATATCCTAATAATAATATTGGTAAACCGGACATATCTTCCGCTGGGCACCATGCATCATCCTTCGAACAACATCCATCACGTGAGTCGTCGAGGCGTCTCCTTTGTTGGAGGCTAGATCCAGCATCTTGTTTCGTGGGCGTGCAAATGTTGTTTCTTCATCGGAAGGGCAAAGGGCAAGCATCCCTAGTTGAAACAAACAAAACCACCTAGCTTCTTCTACCTCCTCTTGACCGGAGTTCTAGATCTGGACCGCTTCTTCCTGCGATGATTAGAAATAGTTTAACAAATGGAGTGTGATTACAGTGCAGGTGCTGTAGCACACACAGGGCTCCAGATTGACACGGGTCCGCATTCCTGAAAAGGTCTAGGATGAAGCACGGATGGAATGCCGACCCTGCCATTGCACTCCACGACAAAATACAATTCAGGAAGTTATGGACTTGATAACCTCATGGAGGCTTGAATGCTTGTTCTAACTTCTCAAGTTACAATTCAAAGAAGTTCCAGGTGAAATTATTTTCAAAATTCTTAAGTTGACACAACACAAGACATTATGGCAAACTATGCAAATTTACGATCTAATCAAGGTTCTTACAAAATCCAAAACACAAATTTTCATAACACCTAAAGGTTCACCCTTTTTATCCTGAAAATCTTTGATATCTCCTCTTTTTTTGGCCCTGTTGTACTAACCCACTTCCCAGAAATCAGCTACAGCAAGTTTGAATAGATAACAACTTGAATTTATAAATTGCTGAAAATTCACACCAAAATATCACCTGGAACAATGTAATGAAAAATAAAGAACCAATTAAGCGCTTACCTTTCAGCAGATGAATAAGGTGAATGCCTGCGGTGAGAATGCTTGCTAGGTGGAGACCGCGAAACTCGTCTAGAGATGAAACATAATACTAAATGGGTAAGTTTAAGGATAAGCGATATATGAACCTGATGTTGCTTCACTCAGAGGTGTCCTGCTCAGTGCTTATTCATATCAAATTGACAAATAATATAAGTAAAACAGTTCCACCATTATTTAGCTTTCAGGCATTTGCTTGCAAAGGGAATTATTATGAAGAGATGTAGTGCAACACAGTTCTACAAAACATAACATCAAAATCCCACTGATGTTTCAGAGCCACCTTATCATAATTGCCCTACCCCTTCATGGTGAGAAATGAGATTGATGTCTATAGCATGATTCTGAGCATTCATGGTCAGCAAAACTATCAATCTCAACCTTACAATAGTTATGTGAACATGTTGGAGCTAACTAGCAAAAATTTCCCACTATTAACATATATTACAAAGAAGGGAGGAATATTGATATACCTGCTCCTAGATTTTGGAGGTGAGGGAGACATGCTGTTTTTACGAGAATGACTCTTTCTGCAGTAGAAAATGGAGTAATGGAGTAATCAGTACACAAGAGGAAGGGCAACTCATAAACTGAGATAGGCTAAACATCAAAATGTAAGAATAACACTACCTCCTTTTTGCATTATCAGAAGGCTCGTCACTTGAAACACTCCCTCGAACACGTGAAGAACTCTCATTCCTAGTACGGCTTCTCCCACTTGGTGACCGTGACCGTGACCTTCTACTGCTGTGGCTAGCTGAGCTCTTAGTAATTTGCCTTGATCTATCGTCATTCCCATCTTTTCCTATGTCTCTTCTATCAGCAGAATCCCTCTTCCTCTCTCTTGCATCCTTTGGAAGGTCCTTTCGATCTCTTTTGGCATCATCCCATCTATCCAACCCATGTTTTGCATACCTGCTAGAACCCTTTTCCTCTTTGTAGGTGCCTTTTTTATCAATATTTTCAGGCATGCCATGCTTGTCACCATCTCTAAACTTGTCAGTTCTAGAAGGCTCAAAGTCTTTTCCATTGACAACCTTCACCTCTTTAAGATCTTTCTCATGACTGTTCCTTTCAAAATGCCTGTGAGTGCTCTCCGCATTATTATTATTATTATTTTCAGTATGATGGCCGGAAGAGGTTTTTCCATTTTGGAAATCCACCTCTGCATGTCCATGTGCCTTCTCATTTGTTTTATGAATCACACCAATTGGCTGAATAGAAGTTTTGGCTTCTCCATTCTGTGTGTCATGAATACTTGGCTCTCGTTCAGATTCTGCAGTTGGCCTACTCTGAGATCTTTTGTCACTGGATTTATGATCATCTCCGGATGAAACACTTTGGACCGAAGCAATACTTCCGTTACTATTATTGTGCAGTTCACCATCAACCTTCTCACCTACATGGTGATTATGTATCAAAGTTAATAATAAGCTCTTCCTTCTTTAGAAAATAAATTCAGGGAAACCATGTCTGCTTTGTGTTTTTCAATAACTTACTTTCTTTAGGATGAGCTGCATCAACTTTAATTTCGGATGATAAATTTGAAATTAAATCCTTACCATCACCGTCACCCTCATCATCCTCATCATCTGAATCATAACTAGCAAGACCAAGAAGAGCACCTTTAGGAGAACTTAGCCCATTACCATCAGAACGACCAGTAGAGCTAACATTGTTTGGCTTAGCAGGGACTACAACTTTAGCTGTGGTCTTGACTTTTGATTCTCCCAGACCAAGGTCCTTTGAGCTAGAGACACCAGTGGTCTCATTTGCTGCAACACAGAGGCGATAATCAGCAACGTCCTATTTACATTAAGTTTTAAGTTTAATTCACTCACGTTCAGCTGATGAATCATCTTCATTCATAACTTTGGTTGCGATCTCGTTAAAAAGATCATCAGTAACCTAGAAATGAAAAAAGGACAAAAGTAAGAAATGGCAGTCTTGCTGTATTTCTTAGGAGAACTTCTGTGAACAAACCTTTAGAAGAACTTCTGTCAACACACGTTTAATTTCCTTGTTGATTGCTGCCGTCCGTGCCTCTTCAACTTCATCCTGCAAACGATTCAAGTCCAGTACATCGATTTGAAATGAGGGTCATGTTAATATCCAAGTCAAATATGAACAGGAACAAAAAGGATCAACTTTTCAGTAACTAGCATCCGATGTTTCAACCAGATCCAAAAGAAGCGAACATGTGTACAGAGGAAAAAAGATGCTGCTCCGGAAAACTGATTATAGGAACTTAGGAGATTTGCCAGTACAGTAATACCATATGACAAGCAACCTCAAGTCTCAAGTGCTTCACTGACAAATCAAATCTGGAAAAGATTGACACATAGCTGTGCCATTTCTCTCACCATTATGAAATCAATGTTCTTCAGAAATTACCATATAAAACATTGAGAAAAAAACTATATACGAAAGTAGGTAAATTATTGAGTTTCTCAAAGCCGCTGATTTAATCAGTTCACTTTGATTTACAAAAGTTGTCCAAAAATCATTATGCATTTAACGCCCTCCACAATACTATTTAGCTTTAGACCCGTTAACTTGGACATGGTACTACTCGTACTGAAATAAATCATTAGGGACACATGCAAGTGAATCACATTAGGGCAGATTAATAGCGTAATATGTACTGCACTAATGATTAAAAATAAAGAAGAGCACCTCATCAGCTTCATCAGCTACGTTTGATTTTGCTGAACCAATGCTTCTACTATCAGTTTGGTCAGCTCTTTTTGGTGGTTCCGCAGCATCTTCAGAATCCATGGAATCATAATTTGTCGAATGCTGCACTGAAGCACTCACTGGAGTGGATTTTTTCTTTAGAAGCTCTTCTCGAAGCCAGTTAGGTACTGGAGGCTGATACATAATCGAGCACAAGAATCAGTTAAAGTTAAACGGATATGGTGATAAGCAAGTGAAATGAATGGAACCACAAAACCTACTTTCTTTGACCGTTCTGCAACATTGAAAAGAGTGTTTGCATCTGTAGGGAATGCTTCAGTTACACTACCAACACCAAATGCTGCAGGTGGAACATAGCTCGAACCAGAGAGTGCTCCAAAGAGTGGTCCAGCATGCAAAGAAGGATCCATCTGTAACAGAATAAAAATAAGTACCACTGTATCAATGACGCAAGAAATTGTAACAGATTACTAAACCTGTGATGCTTGTGGTGGTACTGGAGCTGGATGAAAATATCCAACTGGAGCAGATGGGCCCCATGATTGAGTTGATGTTGGAGTTGTGCCATGTTCAGACACTGCTGTTGGAGCACTAGATCTGATATTTATCGTCTCATGTACTGCCATATCAGGAGCTTTTCTGTCATTGAACTCCAAGGGTTGGTCACTGGGATCAGCCATCATCCTATAAGACTGTAAACCATGCCCAGGCACACCAGGAGGCCCGCGAGGAAATCCGTCTTGAACTGATGAAGCACTCAGAGATGGCTGAGCTTGTGGGCTTGGATATTGAAGCATAGCATTACCATTACCTGTTATTACATAGCATAGTCAAAATCTACCAGTATCAAACCCTGAGCAGAATACATATCAGCATCAACCATAGAGTATATAGTTATATACAGTGACCCGCCTAGAAATTAAGGGTGAAAAACACGAGTGTTTGCAAGAGACACAAATATTCCACCTCTTCAAAGTGAAAAGTACAATGGATCAACTACATGCCACAGGAATTAAGAACAACCTAGAAAAGCTACGTAGGTTATACCATTTGTACTGTAATCTTGGTAACACCAAAAACGTGATGTAATCAAGAGTCATTGGTACAGAAAATCACAAGCATCATAGTGCATGCAACCAATAATTTGGATTTTCTGCTCCATTTGAGGCCAACACAATAGTGGCATCCAATGAATTGCCTCAAAATACAACAGGAATGACGTATAAACAGCTAAGGTAGCTACAACATCAGAAGATAGATGAAGTGATATACCCCCTCTGTTCTAAAATAAGTGATGCTTTAGACTTTTCAGTCTTTCTGCAATTGAACTGAATACATATCCAGCAGGGTACACCTAATTCTGACGCAGGCCACACAAGCAAATTAAATTGCCAAGCAAGGCATACCTTGAGCAGAAGAATAATTATAAGGTACCTCCTGCTCATAGGTGGATGGAAATGGACCAAAATTCTTCGGTGGTGGCGCCATTGGACCTCTATCTGCAATATCATCTTCAGATCTGTTCTGAAACTTATATACCCATCTGTAACATATAATGAGCAAGAGTAACAGGACATGTTACCTTGCAAATAGTTCGTTTCCCTCTGTTGACCTGACATTTGAAACAGCAACTGGTCGCTACTTGATTGTGGAATTGGTGGGTGTAAAGGTTCTGTCGGCAGACCAGCTGGTTGCTGATACTGATCATTGTGGCCATAATGGTGAATTTCTGTTCTACTTGGAATGGAATGCTGCTGAATCTGGTGGTTCTCTGTAACAGATTTAGCAGAAGCCCATTCCTTTGCCTTTGTGGCCCAATCGTCCTCATTGGCAAGCCCTTCGAGTTTATTTTGTTTTTAGAAATTAAATCGTCACAACAAACTAGCCATTTATTATTAGAAGAAGTAAATTTTCTGCTCCAAGGAGCCTTTTTTAAGTTGGATGTCGAACTAAAATTCCATTATAAGTCGTTTAACTAATAACGTAACTAGGCAATGCATTTGTTACATCACAAACCAAGAATCACGACACAACTTGGGAAGGACTGATTGTGTACAGAAGTATTGAGTCAATGATCAGAAGCAAGCTACGTAGGACGGGACATGCATTTTAATAGTAACAGGCAAAAGAAAAACAGTGTAACCAACCAATCAACAAACCCAAATAACAGTGATGCACATGATAAATAATCGAATAAATGTTTTGAAACTTGAGTTGCATGCACAGTTCATAGTTATTTGACAAACATCCATATTCATAGACACACAAATATTGCATTACAATACCCACATATCATAACGATGCTCCACATCATTATCAACACAAACTATGTAAGTCTAGTTTGGACTACCTCAGTGTTTTCTCTGCGAGTAAAATTATACATATAATAACATAGACTTGGATGGTATTGACATACCTGGGTATCCATGATTTTGAGGCCATGAATGATTCGGCCAAGCCTACAAAATAAGAAATGTCCAATTGTAAGTCACAGAACTTCATGTCCAATGGAAGAACATGACAAATAGGCAACTGAAACAAGAAGCCACAGGTAAAAACGCGTCCATATGGCTTAAAACTTGAAAACTAACAAAACATGACACCATTTGGCAGAACATTTGATGCCACTGAAGAAACCTCACTCCAAACCAGGATAACTAAATCATAAAATTGCTGCGAGTGCTGAGTTGTACAGAGCGGAGGAGACAATCTTGACAAAATTACATCAGTAGTGACAAAATTTGCCGAAACAGTTCCTCATCAATTGCAGGGGGCTAAGCTACCGATTGCACAATGTCACAAAACCACCCGCTTATATAACGCACCCGCGTTCTACCATGACACCAACATCGGACTACACCAGACACAATCCGCAGTAAATCGAGTGGGATCACAGAACCAACATATAAGTTTATAACATGCTTCACCTAAACCCTAGGACCCACAACCGTCTCCGCTCCGAATCCTAACACAAAATCAGCTACAGATGCTCCTTCCTAACAGTATACCGATCACCAATCTTCTGTCCCAGAGACGGAAACCTGGTGACGCCGACGTACCTGTCCCGGCGGCGGAGGCGGGTAGCTCTGCGGCGGGGGCTGGGCCGCAGCGTGGTGAGGAGGCCAGGGGTTCCCGGGCGCCGGGGGCAGCGGCTGCATCTGCTGCTGCATCGGCGGGGGAGGGGGCTGGTACGCGTACTGCGGCGGCGGGGGGCGGTGCTGGTGCTGGAGGTCGGGGGGCGGGTGGCCCCACTGGTGGTGCTGGGGAGGGTACGGGTGGTTGGGGTGGGGAGGGTGGTACGGCGGCGCGGGGCTGGGATACCAGTTGGATGGCGGAGGCGGCTGCGGCGGCGGCGCGTCGCCGGAGCCGTCGAAGCGGCGCTGGTGGTGGTACGCGTCCATGGAGGCGGGGCGGAGAGGAATGCGACCGGACGGACGGGGGCACCAGCTGCCGAGCCTGGGTTTGTCCTGGTCTGGTCTGGTCGGGTCGGGTGGGGTGGTCGCGTTTTGTTTTGCCGTGAACGAACGAGCCCGGGTTGGCGCCGGACTAGAGGGCCACGGGCTGGGCCCGCCATGGCAAATCGGCCCAGATGTATATGGAAGAGGATTTGGGGGCAAGCGCTGAGGGTGAGCAAGAAATTTCGCTGAAATTTGACCAAAACTTTGTAACAAAAAAATGTCTTCATGAAGTGACAATAATTTGCTGATTATTTTTTTTGCGTGATGTGCAATTCGTAGTGAGAGGAAGGAGGGAAAGGACGAATGGAGGAGGAAGTAGTTTGCTGATTGTCAAACATGGCGGCGACCACCACCACATTTGGTGGTTAACCTGCCAGACGGGTAAGGAACACCTGGCCAGTATTAGGCTGGCCATAGTGGGAGTAACTTAGGCAGTAACATAGACATCCCAAAACATATATGCTTATGTGGCATGAAGTTAATGAGGAGAGAGGTGCTTGTGATAACATAATATGTTACCGTAACATAACGCATCCCAATGCAAAATGAGTCTACAACATAATAAATGAAGATTTACATAACACTACACTTATGTTACTACCTACTATGATGATAGTAACATAGACTAGTAACATGTTACTAGTCTAAGTTACTATGCACTATGACTAGCCTTAAGAAATGCCATATGGGGGCGAGACGATGCGTCGGCCGTAGACATCAATGGCAGATCCGTTGGCGAAAGCAAGCCACTGGGAAGAACGAGGGGGGGAGGGTGAAGGGAGGAAGAGGTGGTCGTGGAGAAGACCGCGGTGGCCATTGCGCTTGGGCAAAAGGAGCAGGGTGAGGGTTGGTTGCGTATAGCAGTTCCCAAAATACTTCTGAAATGAACAAACCCAAACAAAAAACTGGGAAGAAATATAAAATGGAGAACTCTAAATTCATAGTGGCTATAAGTTTTGTTATATTGACTTCGCTTTGAAGGGCCTCGATTGGAAGGCCAGAATTTCGATTTCCTAGACATGCCTCAAGAGTTTGCTTAAAGCTCAGGGGAAACAGTAACAACCATGGGATGACAGATTTAATGCTGTAACTTAGCACACAAACTCAACAGAAATGAGTCCAGATCACAATCAATTGAGTTGAAGAGCATGCACCTGCCCAACTAAATCAATACTAAAACACGCTGCCTGTTTGCAGGCTTGGAGTTGGAGCATGCTGCAGCATACAGCTGCATTCCGGTAGAAAACATGGCAGCAAAAAGAAAAGGGATTCTACAATTAATGCGGAAGTATCCAACATCGAGCTGACCAAGTTCGGTACTTAAAAGCTTCACAGCACACACAGATAAATAATTCGTCTTCGAAAGCTATAGAAATTTCTCATAAATGTCACTAGGCTATTTCTACGAGCAAACCGTGAAATGCATTCACCACCTAAAATGAAGGTATTTCATCTTAATCTAGCCAACTTGGCACCACGAAACCCAAGATACCAGAGGCCTTCATGGACCACGCGAGAAGGATCCCTCCTCTCCTCTCTGGACCTTTGGCGGCAGCTCCTGTCTGTGCCCCTCCTCTCCGAGCTCAGCTCCCCCCCCCCCCAGCGCAACAGCAAGGTGAGGCTCCTGTCCTCGTCTCACCTCTGCCCCACCCTCATCTGCTCTTTCTTCCATCCCCCTCCTAGTGCTCTATTTCTCCCGGTAGTGTAGCTAGATGTGCTCTTGGTTGTTTGCCTGCTCCTTCTTCTCCGCATCTGTTTCCTCCCAAATCTGCTTCTTCACCCACAAGGCAGCAGCCCCAACACTGCTACTCCCCTTCCCCACACTTGATCTGGTTGCTCTAGTAATTTGGCTTTTCTCTCTTTTCTTTGACGGTTGATTGTGCCTTTGCTGCAGTAGCCAGGTATCCCTGATCCGATGGATCCTGTGGCTGGTAATGCTTATGATCTATCCAATGATTCAGCTATGCTTTGGGAAAAGTTATCATGTTGTGCAACCTGTGGTGCATGTATGTTAATGCTAGTTGTTAAATCTCCAATTGCTAGTTGTTAAATCTCCTAATTGGCTGCCATATGTTATATATTTATTTGTCTACAAGGCGTCACCTCACCTTACGTCTTAAGCGCTTCAAAGGTGAGGCAGTGGTACAGCGCCTCGCCTTACCGCCTTACAAACATTGATGATTATTAGAACAATACAGTTCCCCTTCACATTATAAGTGTACAGATATATGATGGTCGCTTCAGTGTACAGTACAACATTTCCAGGGACCAGTTAATCTAATAAAGGTAATGATAATACACCTGTATTCTGTAAGAGGTACTGACACAGAGCTAGATATCTATCCTTGTCTATAAATCATGTCCAATGGAAGATCATCAGTATGTTGAGTTAGAGCCAAGTCAAGCTGAAAAAAGTTCAGTTACTCACTGTTTTATATCCTCAATTGCTTGCTTACAACGCTGTATCTGGCTCTCAAGGAGGTGAATTCAATGTTGCTCTTGCCTAAAAGAAATTTTAAAATGAGTTATGGTAGTGAATTACAGAAATAAATTATTCACATAAAATAAAAACTGGGGTTCATACCTGGTGTGGCCGCAGGGAATTAAGAAGATGGTGTAAGTTCTTGAAGATGAGTGAAATGTCTTCGACCCTGCGAGCATACTGAGATGGTCTCTCCACTAAAATATCCGCTAGCTCCAAGATATGGAGTTGAAGCTCTCTGTTGAATGTCCTTAGCTCCTTCTTGAAGTCTCAAGGATAATCAGCTTAGCAAATATCCATCGCACTACATCAAACAAGACAAACAGTACTTTTGCGCTTGAAGTATATAAGAAGTCCAATGTTCAGAAAATCATTAACTAGTAGCTGCTTGATCAGCTAGCAAGTAGGGGATTCATAGGCGAATCAGTCAGTTAATCGGTCGATAAATGAGTTAATAATCGGCTACTCAGTGACCCACTGAGCAGGGATTAATCAGCCAGTTAACTGATTTATTGGCTGGTATTTTGAACAATAAGAACAACCACTTTGGCACTTTGGTTTGTCATAATTTACGACAGTAGCCTGGGAGCACGGTGGGTTGGCTCTCCACTACCCTGGGGCAACCGCCCCGCTCCACCAATCCAGCTCCCTGCATTCCTGGTTGGCATCTTGCTCCATCGACCGACCGATTTCGCCAATCCGGCGTCCTGGCTCCTCTAATCAGAGCACTACCACCACGACCGCCCTTCTGCACCAATCCCACGTCCTGCATGTCATGGGGAAAAGGAGGAAAGTTGCAGTAGAGGGAGTGATGGCAGAAATGTCAGTTACCCCAACCCACGTGCGGGCGCTCTAACGGCATCCCACGAGCGTGGACGCCCCCTAGTTCTCGATGCCCATGGCTTGTGCCGCCAAGGCGCTAAGAGTCCGGAGTGGAGCTGGGAGATGACCTAGACCCATGATTAATGAAGAAGCAAGGAAGATTTCAAGACACAACTCGATTCCCAGCAGGTTCAGTGGGCGCGTCTGTGAATTGTTGGGCCTAGCCCAACGACGCCCGGCGACATGTGTGGTCTAGGCCCGGGGGCTCTCGTCGGTGCAACAAACATGGGTGTTTGCTGCCCTGATGAAAGAACATGCGGTGCCCCCATGCTTGGTTTTGGTAATTGATGACAATCTCTATGTACTAATGGTTGCCTTGAGTTTTATTTGAAGGATTTGCCATTCGTTAGGTGGTATATCTCTCATGAGAAATTCAAATTCTAAAAGTTCCATTGATTATCTCTTGTTGGATCCTCTTATTGCCTCTTGTTAAGTTCGTATTGGTATCACATTATGGGGGAGTAATATGCTAAGTGCATATTACAAGCCTAGAAAATGTGTACATCTGAGATATTGTCACCTAGAATTGATATTGTAATTTATCTTGTTCCTAGGTGGCATGTTATCTCTAGAAGTTGCAATTTGCTTGTGTTTGTTGTGAAGATGATGTTGGTTGTCCTCGTTATCTACCACCGGAAATTGTTTCCAAATACTTCTTGTCTTTTGACAATTGGTAGTCACTTATGTGTGCTAGATTTTGTTGATCATCTTTACATTGGCTTTTGTTTTTATTTGCCTTTTCTCTTGCCAAGGTTTGTGTCAACTCCCGTTGTCTTCCCCACCACTTGTGGATCTTGTTTATTTCTTGTTCTTGTCTAGTGTTTTCTAGATATAGTGAAAGTGGTGATCCCACCTTGTGCATTTTGTATTCAAATGCAAATCCTATATAATGCACAACTCGTGGGGGAGCTATCCTATTTTCTTTAGAACACTCTTCTTGTGATCCTTTTCAAGTGTGTTTTGGTGGAAGGCAAGCCATTTCTTTTTGGTACTTTGTGCCATCATGAAACTTTGTTGAGAGCTTGGTTTGTTTGGAACCATCCTCTCTTTGGGAGTTTGACATATTTAATTTAGTGTGTTTCAATGGATATCTCATTCCTTGATGTATCTTTAATGATATCTTCCAAGTGATGATTTATCTATTTGGTATCCTTTTTCACTTGGCATTTCGTTTTCTTTTGGTTTCGGTTCTTGAAAGTGTTGAGCATGCTTGTTTACTTCATGTATGTTTTTTGGCATGCTTTCTTTCTTTGACTCAATATATAGGGGAAACTCCACCTAGTCTCAATTTGGATGAGATGTGCATGAATTTCATTTTCATATCTATATGCACATATTTATGTGGAGTTTGTCCTATGTATTGGCGTTTCTAACTATTTGGTCCCGATGAGTTTGGGTACCATCTTGTTTGTGTTGTTGTTCTAGGAACAATTGGAGATGCAGTGGATGCTCGGCTCACTCACAAGGAAGGTGGTGTCACCATGTGCTTATTGGAGTCAAGCTAGGATGATCAATGATCTACTATCTACCTTTGATTGGTATCTACTACATCCTTCCAATGCTATCTCGGTAACAAGTATCTACTCATGCATACACCTCTTATATTCAACCTTTGTGTAGGTTGCATCATGGCATGAATTTCTTGATTAGTTCTTGTGATACTTGTTTCCCTTCTCAAAGCATCTCAACAATGATCTCGTGTTGCTAGTTGTGATGTCTTTGATGGTTGTGTGGTAGGAATTCACTTATATACAATAAGACCATTTCTAGCTATGTGCTATGCTTCCAAGCAAATATCTTGTTGGTATATGTATGACTTCCTTTTGGATATCTTGTTCCTTCATGTTGTAACTATTTTGGGTGTACATCCTTCTTTGTAGATATATATATCATCATGATTTCGTCTACATAGAACCGTGTACACTTGAGAGAAATTACAACTCTAGATGATATCCTTTCTTTCACGCCCACCTTGTCTTTCTTATGTTATTTCTTTTGTGGCTTCGTGAAAGCTTTTTCCTTGAGTGCGTGTCCTCTATCGTTGCTTCTTGATGCACTCTTGTGTGGTGAAGATTACTTTACTCTTGCTTATCTTTATGAGGCTTTTGCCATCTTAATTGGTATCCCTCGTCCTGATGAGCCTCTCCTCGTCTATCTTCACCACGGGTTGTCACAAGCATAGGTTCTCTATTTGCTTATTAGTAAGTGACGGTGTCCTGGACTAGGAGGTACTCAACGCGTCGTCTTCCGATCAGTTGGATTGGGCCGAGGACCCCCATGGCCGTATACTCATGGGCCAGTCCGGACAGCTGCCGCATACAAGGAAGAATCAATAAGACTTGGCGATCAAGACAAGGACTCCTCCCCCACCGGCGTATTCGGCTAGGACTCTTGTTATCCTAGGCCTCTGGTGCATTATATAAACCGGGGCCAGGCTAGTCGATAGACATATACAACAACAATCATACCATAGGCTAGCTTCTAGGGTTTAGCCTCTCTGATCTCGTGGTAGATCAACTCTTGTACTACCCATATCATCAATATTAATCAAGCAGGAGTAGGGTTTTACCTCCATCGAGAGGGCCCGAACCTGGGTAAACATTGTGTCCCTTGCCTCCTGTTACCATTGATCCTAAGACGCACTGCTTGGGACCCCCTACTCGAGATCCGCCGGTTTTGACACCGACATTGGTGCTTTCATTGAGAGTTCCGCTGTGTGATCGGCGAAAGGATCAATGGCTCGACTGCAGGTCAACTGCGACGTCGGCTTCTTCGTCACCAGCTCGACTGGTCACCTTGGCTTGACCGAGGACTGCGCCCTACCTCCGATCGTCATGTTTGGATGAAGGCCTTCATCAACACCAACTCCGATCTCTATCAAGATCATGGAGGAGTCATCCATGGAGCTCGGGGGCTCAACGTCAACATTGCCCTCAGGCGACCGTGCTGTTTTTCTGGACAACAAACTTGTATTCGCCGCCACCGCCTCCTCGAGTGTCACTTAAACGATTACTTCGGTGGAATTATGCGGAATTAAGTCTACAACAACCCTGCAAAAATTTCGTCGAGTTCCTATGGAGGAATCTCCGGCAATCTCCGATATACCGGAGCCCTATTGAATCTGGACAAGAATCCGTACGAGTTTAGGGCATGGTATCCAGCATCTAGCTCGGATGTCCTTTGGAGGATCCAACCGTTGATTTGCTGCAGAATTCCCATATCTACCACCTGCCAAAAATTCAGCTCGATCCGACCGTCCAAACTCCGGGAAACTTCCGATTAGTGCGTCACTTTTTTGGATCTATTTTCCGCGCGAGAACGAATCCGACCCGAATTCATCTTCTCTATGAATGGGATCTCGGACATCCTTTTTGAAGGAAGTTTTCATATGGGTGTTGTATTTTATTCTCAAACACATCCCAGTAGTATTAAAAGTATTCTTGCAATACGAACTTCACCGTCGCGCCGGTGTCAAACCAGCCCGACAACATCACTTCACGACGCCGACCTGCGTTAGACACGTCGTCGCTTTGTTGAGCCGAGCTCAATTTCTTCGGATCATCATCTCGGCCAGCCGAACAATAGTTCGGCATCGCGAAGGATAAATCATCACCAACATCACCGCCCCACGGATTACACGGAGCGGGCACACCTGCATCGCCACATGGTCACTTCATCAAGCCGGCATCGACCACGTCACGACCTGCATCACTGGACCGGGGGCTTCATCATCTCTTCATCAACCTACTCCGAAGACTTCGGTGTCGCTGGCCGACCAGCTCCGTCACGTTAGCTGGACCGAGGGCTTTGCCTCGGCGAGCCAACCCTTGCCAGCATCGCCATGCCGTTGCTTTATCGCCCATCAGGCGATAGGTGTGCAGACCGAGTCCCAATTTTGGGAATCACCTTTCTTCGGATTGCTACAACAAATAAGGTGCTATTAATCCTAGTATTTTTTGCTTGTTAGGGTTCATTTTTCCCAATGAATTATTACTCTGGTTTGTCCGTCATATGTACGCAGGTCTATCAAATGGTGGCCGCATTAACGACGGTCGCATGGTGGTTCGATCAGTTTCCGTATATAGTCCGGCGAACGCCGCATCCAGAACTCGAACCGACCTATGAATCCAGGCCTTGCCATGCCTTTACCGCATCACGCCGCTGCCCTGCATCGACATTGACTTCGGCGCCAGGCCATATTTCTTTTATTACTCACTTTGCATAAATTATTTGTTATGCAACAAATTTTTTATTATTATTATTACTATTATCTCTGGTTTGCACTATTTTTTGTGCACAGGAAAATGATCCAGCCGGACTATATCCTTCGGCGTCACCTCGGCTGGACGGGGGGCTTCGTCAACACTTCATTACCCCATGCCGGAGACTTCGGCATCACCCTGCCGTCCTGCATTGACCGTGCTATGTCACCACTTCGGAGTGCCGAGCTCTTCGCTCCGTCACCTCGGGACCGGCTCGGGGATGGAACTTTGTCCCGCATCAAGCTCGGACCGCATCATCAATACCAAACACATTAACCAGCTAAGTTGTCTTCATGCTCAAAGTTTTAAATTTTTAACTTGTGTTCGGCTCAGCCAAGCATTATACTTTTTTGGAAAAAGTTGCTTGTAAAAATTTCCTTGTCCAAACTTTGTTTGTGACGCGTAAATTCAAATACCCCGTTTACTTGGGGGCTTCCTTCATGAAGCTTTTTCCTCTTGCATATGGTTATACTTGTACGGCTTCGTTCCTTGTACGTGTATTACGCCACAATATGCACCATATTGACTTAAGCGATTTGCAAGCTAGGTTGCCTGGCTCCTGTGCTTACCCCTACGTTCCCGATTGTTCGGCTAGGGAGTAAAGGGAGCACCTCTGCGATTGTCACGATTGGGTCACCCGAGCCGGACCTCAGACTGGGTGAAGCCGAAAGCTAGCGCTCTTATTGTTTTCAATCATGGTCGGCACACAACGGAACTCATGAGTACAAAAAATCTATTGCACAAGTCTCATAATAACAATGAGCACCGAAGAAAGGTATCGGTGAAGGTATTATTTTCTTCGAAGATGCTTCTTACACTTCGCAGTAATATAGCATAAGTTCCCTGAGCACGCTTTGTCTGTTACAGCCTTATGGCCTGATTGCCTGGTTATTGGAAACACCGTCGATATTCTCAACAGATGGAGTACATAACACTTTTCGGTCCTTGACCGAAGAGGGAGAAGCCGACGGTCGGTTAAGACGCGTTTAAAGTTCGGTTGAACATAGATATGATATAAGTACTTCGGTACATGCAATCATTCTTTTACCCAAGTCACTTGGGGGTTCTTAAATTTATATGAGCCGTTTTATGATAAGTGTTTTTCTTCTTAGTCGTTGCAAAGTTTTTATTATTATCACTCCTTTTTTTCAACACAAGTGTGCGGTCACTAGCCGGGGAGCCTAATTTCTTTCTCAAAGCCGCTAGAGTTTAGTTTGCTAAACTGGCCTAGTAAGAAGTACTCCGCCTTCGGGATAGGAGGTTGAAGCCGTAGGCTGACCCGCTTGAAGTTTTGAGATAGGATGTGTCATGTTAAAGCACGGCAGAAGCACCTTTTTTTTTCTAAAGTCCAATTTTCGGATTGGCACTGAACACTTGATCTAGTTCGGACATTAACCTTTTGAATAAGTTTTTTGGCTTTTCGAGCCCATGGCACTTTTAAACTATTTGTGTGTTTTCAGCACAAGTCTCGCAGTGCAACGCCAGACACCTTTAGAGATTCGGCAAAAACATTCTCGGATATTGCTATATATGCATCGGTTTTGAATTGTGTCTTCGGTCAATAGTTGGGTTGCCCGGCTCCTGCGCTTGCCTCCTATGTTCCACTTTGTTCGGCTAGGTGTGCAAAGGGAGAACCACTGCGATTGTGCTTCCAGCTCACATGGTTAAGCACCTCAGTGGAGAAAGCCGAAAACTGACTGTCACAATAAGCGTAAACTGGTCGGCGATCCGATGACGGCGTTAAACGGCGGGCCATTCATAACAATGGCCGAAGTGTTTACGGCTTGACCTCAACTGTCGCCGAACACTACCGGGGGCTATTAACTGGCCTCCCAAACTAAATCCTCGATATTTTGCTCTTACATTGAAGCTGAGGTTTCATGATCATGCTTAGCATGACAACCCAAAGAAAGGAACCGATAGCGGGACTATTTTCTTTGGAAGACATTTCTTCTATTAAAAAGTAATATAACATGTCTCTCCGCGTACCTTTGTTTATAAAACCGTATGGCCAGATTGCCTTGTTTGTTATAAATCTTTGCCCTCATAAAGGCTTTATAAAGTAGGACAAACACTCCTCGACTATTGGCCGAGGAGGTGGAAGCCGATGGTCGGTCAACAAAGTTTTGCACAATGCGGATCCGAGCATTAATGACGTAAAGTACTTGGATACATAGAGTCATTACACATAATTTGTGATTTTACTATGGATATCGATCCTTAATTCGGCCTCCCGTGCCCGCATTAACGGCATCTCCAGCCGTTCGGCCCCCAGGGCGCCTAAATAGAGCGCCCTGGGGGCGTGCCGGCGCTAGTTCGGCCCCTGGGGGCGACCTAGCTCCCAGTCACGCCCCCACGCGCCGGCCCCAGGATGCGGGAAATTCAAACTTGGTCGTTCCCGCTCTCAAAAGACGCCGCAAATCCGGCGATCGGACGTAGTCTGGCATTACAAAAAACATAGGGCCGCCATGCACAACGATTCACTCGGCTTGGTCGGCTCCAGGCGTTGGCGGAGTCGGCGTGCGCGGGCTCATCGGCGTCGGACCTGCTTCGTCGCAGGGCTGTGTCGGCGCGGATTCGGCACTGCTGGGCGGCGATGTAGAGGCACCGTTCGGGCTTGCCGTCCGTGTGGTCATGGGCGTCATCGGCATCATCGGCGTTGCCGTCGGCAGCTCGTTCAGGATGAGGCCGCTCTGCACCAGGTACCACACCTTGAGCTTCTCGTCGTTGCTCTGGAGCATGTCCGCCCCACTCATCAGGAAAGCCATGTCGGTGTTCCTCTTCTTCGCGGCGACGTTCGTCCGGAGCAGGTCGAGCTTGATGGCGTTGTTCTTCATTAGCGACGACCACCGCGCCTCGGTCTTCTCTTTGCGTAGGATGGCCTGGGCCTAGGCGTCGGCGAGGCAATGCTCGATGGACTCCTGCACTCGCGTGGTTGCCGCATCGGCGCTTTTCCCCTTCTTTGCCAACTTGTGGCCATCCGGCCGTCCCTCTGACGTGCCCGGAGTCGTCGCGTCTGGCTTGTATGTCTCCTTGGCCTTGTTGAGGGCACGCCGGACTTCCGCCCACTTCTCGCACTTGTCAATGCGCTTGTAGATGTGGAGGTGCTTGAAGTCGGCGTCTTGATTGTTGCCCCGATACATGGCGAACATACGCAGCAGCTGCGCAGAGAGACAAATAGTTGGCGGGCGGCGGGCGTAGGGGACGAAGATATGCGGGCGAACGGCGTGCGTACCTGATCCTCAATGCTGGCGCCGCTCTCCGGGCGAGCCGCGACCTCCTCGACGATTCCATGCCATTTGTTGCACGCCAACTGGATACGCCCCCAATGGTTCGCCATTGCCTTGGAGCCGCGCTGCATGTAGACGCCTTTGAAGTAGGGGTCGACGAGCTTCCGCTCGTCGAACTCGGCCTTGATGCGGTCCCAGTACGTGTCCAAGCTCTGGTTCACGCCGGTGGTCGGGTCGAGGTAGACAACTTTCCATGCTTCGGCGAGGCATTCCTCCTCCTTGGACGTCCACTTGATGCGCGGTTCGCCTGACCTAGCCGCCCGCTTCTTTTTCTTCTGGCGCCCCTTCGTCGGAACAGGAGCCGGTTCCTCCTCCTCCTCCTCCTCCTCCTCGTCCTCCTCCTCCTCGGGTTCCTGCGTGTCGTCGCCGTAGACGTAGCCGAGCTCGGCCTCCATGTCGCCGCTGAGGTCCACTACCTCGTCCTGGGTGGCGAACCCAGGAGACTCGGCGGCCGCGGTCGATCCTGTCGTGATGATGTCGTCCATGTCGGCTCCCGTGTCGTCGGCGTCGCCGAGGTGCGAGAAGGGTAGCGGTCCGCGGTAGAGATGGGGCGTCGGTGTGGATGCGTAGTCGGCGGGCGGCGAGTAGTTGTATGGAGGGTACTGCACGTCGGCGAAGGCGGGCGAGGGCGTGCGCGTAGCGGGGTGACCATGAGGGAAGGTCACGTTTGGGTTAAACCCACTGTGCGCATCGCCGTCGGTGTAGCCGGGCGACGATGAACCCCATGGAGATCTGGCGCCTTGCTGTCTCCAGGGCGCGTACTGGGCGTGGCTGACGACGGGCGGATTCATCCTCGCCTGGTCGACCGATGAGGAAGACGCCGCCGCGCGCACCGCATTGCCGCGGGCCTTCTTGGCTATGGCCCTGTTCCGCCTGTCGGCGGTGACCGCTTCGCACCGCTGAACTTCCACCCTCCACTCGGCGTTCGACAGGCCCGGTGGCTTCGATGGCGGCGCCCTCGGCTTCCTATGCCTCGGCTGGACCACGGCGCCAGTCGCGGTTGCCGCCGCGCGCGGCATGGCGTACTTCTTAGGCGGCATGGCGTGTTTCTTCGCGGCGAGCGAGAGGGGGTTTGGCGGGAGAAAGGGATAGAATGCCGGGAGGAAGGCGAGCGAGCGGGAGAGATGCGAGGGAAAAGCGTCAAGAAACGGCGGGAAAAGACCCTCGGGTCGCTTCCAGGGCGGGCCCACGCACCTTTTTCGCTCGCGCTGGCTCCCCAAGTGCCCCCCAGGGCGCCGGGTTCGGCCTGGGTCCGCCGGCACCAGTTTTGGCCTGAGCCGGCGAAAAACGGGCTTCTGGGGGCGCGACTGGGGCCTTTTTTTGGCGCCGGCGCGGCAAAATCGCCTGGGGAGGGCCTGTTGGGGGCGCGGCTGGAGATGCCCTAAGGCTCGGGGGCTACTAGGCTTCGGGCTTATTATTTACAAATATTAAAGGGGCACATCGATCCCCTGATCTGGTGTTGCCACCCGACCAGTGTCTCGGGGGCTACTGCATTGCCTGTTCTATGCAGAAAATTTTAAGTGCAATACAGTTTCCGAGGAGATTTTGATCCTCAGGTTGGTCGGCCGCACCCAACCCGAGTCTCGAGGACTGAGCATGCCACTCTTTGTGTCCCGAAGTATTCTGCCGAGCTAGGACTTGATCCTCAGGCCGATTTTGCAAATCAACTTGAGTCTCAGCGGCTACGAGGATCAGCGGTCTTATGCCATCCTTCATGTGCATCTCGGGTTTTAGACCGATACCCACCTTGAGGGCTACTGGCTATGTATCTCCGCAGAGAATAAATTGCACCAATCAAAAATATTGACAAAAATTGGCCCACATTCAGGGAGGTGCACCACCTTGGAAGCAGTCCGGCATAAAGCTCGGGCGCTAGTGGCTGGCTCCATAGAGGGCATTTCCGGCATTAAGCTCGGCTAAACTCCTTCAAACTTCTTTGAACCAAGGTGATTTACGACACCTCGGATACAGTCCGGCGTTGGAGCTCGGATACATAGTCCGGCGTTGGAGCTCGGATACATAGTCCGGTGTTGGATCTCGGATACATTCCGGCGTTAGAGCTGGGAAGCAGTCCGGCATTGGTGCTCAGCTGCAAGAGCTACCTTGAATGCAGTCCAGCGTTAGAGCTCGGACGCAAGAGGACACTGCCTCCCGGGAACGACTCTGAACCCAAGGTGTGGCATAAAAATAACAAGGCATTGATAAAGTCCGGAAACTTAAAGGGGCTCCTCGGATACCCAACGTGTAAACTCGTCGAATGCATTTCCGCGATCCTCAAGATAGAAGATGAGAAGATTTGTTGAACCAGTTTTCAAGACTGGCAACCGAAGATGAAGAACAGTTTGGAAGAATCGAGGAGCGTCCCTAACTTGAAGACCGGTTCAGGGGACTACTGACGGTGTCCTGGACTAGGGGGTACTCAACGCGTCGTCTCCCGATCAGTTGGATTGGGCCGAGGACCCCCATGGCCGTATACTCATGGGCCAGTCTAGACAGCTGCCGCATACAAGGAAGAATCAACAAGACTTGGCGATCAAGACAAGGACTCCTCCCCCGCCGGCGTATTCGGCTAGGACTCTTGTTATCCTAGGCCTCTGGTGCATTATATAAACCGGGGCCAGGCTAGTCGATAGACATATACAACAACAATCATACCATAGGCTAGCTTCTAGGGTTTAGCCTCTCTGATCTCGTGGTAGATCAACTCTTGTACTACCCATATCATCAATATTAATCAAGCAGGAGTAGGGTTTTACCTCCATCGAGAGGGCCCAAACCTGGGTAAACATTGTGTCCCTTGCCTCCTGTTACCATTGATCCTAAGACGCACTGCTTGGGACCCCCTACCCGAGATCCGCCGGTTTTGACACCGACAGTAAGCTTGTGAACCCATTTGCCAGTTGTGTGTGGGAATGATAGGCCTTGCACCGTGTGCCTCATTCTTTCAAGACTATGTTGATGCTTAATGCTCATCCTAATTTTAGTCTTCTCAAGTGCTTCACCATGACTCACACACTTCATTTGGTTGAGCCTATTCTTAAGTTGCCTCTTTTACATGTTGCTCAACCATGTGCCTGTTGCAAGCTCTAGGCTTTGTTTCCCATATGCTCACTTGCACTGGATGTGAGTTTCTATTGATTTTGGGGGAGCTATGATCCTATTTTGTGCACTTTGTATTCAAATACAAAAATTCTTATGTGTGCACAAATCATGGGGAGCTTCTCTAGTTTCTTTTAGACACGCCTTTGCTCATATCATAATATCTTTATTCTTGTGGCACGTAGGATCATTGGTCTAGTTGGTTCAATTGATATCCGTTGATTGCTTGCTTCAATTGGTATCTTCTGATTGCATGTGTCTCTCTTTGTTATGTCTTTGTGGCATATCTTTCTGTTGCAATCTTTGGGCCTCAATATAGTTTGTCTTCCTCCAAGTATTGACAGTTGGATATGTGTATTGCATTCCACTCTCTTGTTGAGAAATACACAATTTATGGAGGACCACAATTTATATTGGCCTTCTAAGCTTTTCGCCCATTTTGGCAATCAATGCCAATGGGGGAGAAGTTTTAGAGAGTTTTGTGGAGAAGTTTAGAGAGTTTTCTCCTCTTGCTTTGGTTTTGTTCCTTAGCATTTGCATCTCATTCGCATGCATTATTGGTTGGTGCATTGCATAGTGATGCATAATTCCTTGTATAAACTCTCTTGAAAGTGATTGTCATCAATTACCAAAATGGGGGAGATTGAAAGAACATGTGGTGCCCCCATGTTTGGTTTTGGTAATTGATGACAATCCCTATGGACTAATGGTTGCCTTGAGTTTTATTTGAAGGATTTGTCCATTCACTTTTCTTGGAGTCCATTTGTTGGTTTCAAGGAGAGTCTGTGTTGACCAAGGTGCCATTCAAGGAATTACCTAAAGTTTGGTCATGTGAGAGGTTGATCAAGACTAAGTCAAAGAGTGAATCAAGTTGATCAACACACAAAGCGTAGAAGATGTATCAAGTGATCCCATGGTATGGTAAGCATTGTCAATTTTGCTTTGTGTACTAACCCATGATCTTCGTGAGATTTCTTTGTGGGGTTAGGTTGTGGTGTGCAAGTTCAAGTGAAGCATCACGAAGAGATCAAATGCTTGAAGCTTGCCGTCCATTGTGGTGACAATGGACTTGTTAAGATATGCGGAAGAGTGGCTCACCCATAGTGGAGTATGGGGGAGCAATCAACTAGTCTTCATCAAGCCAACGCAATCAAGAAAGGTGGTCCAACTTGAGGGAGTCAATATCGTCATCATCTAGCTCAAGTGGATCATGTGCAAGGCAAAGGTTTGCCCTTGATAGGTTTTCTATTTTACTGGTCTCATGGTGGTAGTTGGGAGACCGGGTTTTAGGACCGATTGACGTACTATCAAGGGGGGCTCTCGATGAGTAGCTTTATAGTATCATTAGTAGAGAGCTCAAACCATTGCATCCTTGCATCTTCTTTATTGGTACTTGTTTGGTTCTCTTTATGAGTTTTGGAGCTTATGGTCATCTTGATGACAAGCTCGAGTTGATCGAAAACGGAGTTGACATGCATCTTCTATGATGTTTTCGATGTTGGAGGTTCTGCCGGTTCTTCTCTGTTGGAGGTTTCTCTCCTCTTTTTGTTAGGCATACCTTTTTGATGCTACTCGTTGTGTTGTATCCAACAAGCTTGACTTTGCCCAATTCGGAGCTCATACGAAGAAGTTATGGCAGTTCTGTTTTTCTCCCTGCGGTAGTACTGCGGTGGCAGCGGTAGTACCGCTTGTAGCGTCAAGCGGTAGTACCGCTCCAGTACTGCTCTACTACCGTCTCGATTTTGGGTCTTGCACTTTTCCTGTCGGTCTTAGAAGTAGTTGCACGGCAGTTCCACCTATAAGCGGTAGTACCGCCCCGATTGGGCGGTAGTACCGCCTATAAGCGGTAGTACCGCTCCGGTCGGGCGGTAGTACCGCTACTGCATTACTGTTGCCGTTCTCTGCTCTGCCCTGCCTCTTTTGGTCCCGTGTTCCGCTCCTCCAGCGGTAGTACCGCTAGGGTGAGCGGTAGTACCGCTTATAAGCGGTACTACCGTCCCAAGGTTCATGTGTTGTTGCTCCTTTTCCCTGCTTCTTCCGCCCGAGCGGTAGTACCGCTTGTGGAGCGGTAGTACCGCTCGTGTGCGGGCTGAGCACATAATGGTTGAATTTTTTCCTCCTATAAAAGGGGGTCTTCTTCCCCATTGAATCTTATCCTTTGAGCTCGTGTTCTTCCCCCATTGTTGACCTTCTTCGAGCTTGCTAACTCTCAATCCCTCCATGGGTTGTTGCTAGTTTTTGAGGGAAAAGAGAGAGGAGATCTAGGTCCACATTTCCACCAATCACTTCCTCCTCTATGTGAGAGGAACCCCTTGGATCTAGATCTTGGAGTTCTTGGTGTTCTCCTTCTTGTTCTTCCTCTCATTTTCCTCCCTAGCATTAGTTGCTTCGGTGGATTTGAGAGAGAAGGACTTGGGCACTCCGTGTGCCCTTGCCATTGCATTTGGTGCATCGGTTTGAGTTCTCCACGTGATACATGGAAGTTACAAGTTGAGAAGCTTATTACTCTTGGGTGCTTGGTACCCTTGATCTTGTTCCTGTTGGGTGCCTTGGCGCCCTAGACGGTTGGTGTTGTTCAGAGCTCAAACATTGTGGTGTAAAGCTCCGGGCAAGCGTCGGGGTCTCCAATTAGGTTGTGGAGATCGCCCCGAGCAATTTGACGGGTACCGGTGACCGCCCCCAAGGGTTGCCAAAGTGTATGGGTTTGGTGACCGCCCCCAAGGGTTGCCATTTGTACGGGGTTGGTGACCGCCCTCAAGGGTCCCTTAGTGGAATCACGGCATCTTGCATTGTGAGAGGGCATGAGGAGATTACGGTGGCCCTAGTGGCTTCTTGGGGAGCATTGTGCCTCCACACCGCTCCAAACGGAGATTAGCATTCGCAAGGGTGTAAACTTCGGGATACATCGTCGTCTCTGCGTGCCTTGGTTATGTCTTACCCGAGCCCTTTACTTATGCACTTTACTTTGTGATAGCCATATTGTTCTTTGTCATATATCTTGCTATCACATAGTTGCTTATCTTGCTTAGCATAAGTTGTTCGTGCACATAGGTGAGTCTAGTTGTTTTAGGTTTTGTGCTTGACAAATTAACCACTAGGTTTATTCTGCATTTGTTCAAGCCTAAATCGTAATTATTGTTAAAGCGCCCATTCACCCCCCCCCCTCTAGGAGACATCCTCGATCTTTCAATTGGTATCAGAGCCTCGTCTCTCTTTATTAGGCTTTACCGCCTAGATAGTAAAGATGTCCACTAGGGGATTAGGATTCTCTGACACTCTTAGTTTCGATGGCACAAATTTTGATGTTTGGGTAATTCGCATGCTTAATCTCTTTAGGGTCATGGACCCAAATTTAGAGCGAATTGTAGATATGGGTTTTTCTCCTCCAAAGGATCCCCAAAGATTATCTTTAGAGGATAAGAAAAACTCTTATCTCAATGCTCAAGCTTCTAATGTGCTTTTCGATGCTTTGAGCAATGTAGTTATATTTCAACTCATGCCGTTCCGGGATGCTCATGAGTTGTGGACAAAGCTTCAAGATAAATATGATGTGTCCAATTTTTGTGGGGATGATTGTTCTCCCTCCACCTCCGGTGGTATAGTATTCTGAACACTACAAAAAAATACACTTCCGTGATGATACGTGTTTGTCACAGTAGGTCGCGTTTTTTGTCATGCATGTACATCCATGACGATTTTATGACAGAATCAAGATAGTCATACCTGTGCTGTCATAGAAGTGTTCCATGACATTACCAAAATTATCATCACGGAAGTGTCCACTTCCATGACGATAAATCGCGCGTCACAGAAGTGCTTTCGTCAAGGGTGACCGACATGTGGCATCCACTGTAACGGAACGCCGTTAAGCTATTAGGTCGGGTTTTGGATCCGATAACCCGTTAATAGCCCTGACCAATGGGGATTTCCACGTGTAAAATCATCATTGGCTGGAGGAAACACATGTCGGCTCATCGTTGGGACCGATGTGATCCACTCATTGGACAGAAGGCGCCTATGATACGTCGACACATGGCACGACCCATCAAGTTTAAATGGGCCGGCCCAACTAAAGACCCACAAGATTTTGCGGACCATAATGGGTCGGCCTAGCTAAAGGCCCACGAGATTTTGCGGACCATAATGGGCCGGCCCAGCTAAAGGCCCACAAGATTTCGCGGGCCATAATGGGCTGGCCCAGGTAAAGGCCCACAAGATTTTTGTGTGCCATAATGGGTCGGCCCAGGTAAAGGCCCACAAAATTCTTGCGGATCATAATGGGCCGGCCCAGCTAAAGGCCCACGAGATTTCTCCGACACTAATGGTTCGGCCCAGCTGTAGGCCCACAAGATTTTGAGGATCCTAGTAGGCCAGACCATTAATTGGCTGCCATGTTTTGGGCCAAATGCCGGTCCATATTTGATCCGGTCCATTAATGGCCTGCCACGTTCCGGGCCTAATAATGGCCCATATGAGATCCGACCCGTTAAAAGCCTCCCATGTTCTGGGCCAAATCACGGCCCAGATCAGGTCCGACCCTTTAAGAGGCTTCGGCCTCAATTATGGCCCATATCAGATTCGGCCCGTTAACTGGACGCTATGCTTTTGGGCCCACTTGCAAAAGGCCCATTTAGTGATTCGACCTGATATTAGTTTCGGCCTATTAAGGGCCCATTTAACATTTCAGCCCAATATTAATTTGGCCTGTTAAAAGCCCGTCATATAGTTGGGCCTAACTACGGCCCGGTTTGCATCCGTCCTGCTCGCAGCCGATATCTGATTGGGCCAAACAAGGACCGAGACAATTTTGGCCTGTTAAAAGCCCGTGATTTGATTCGCACAATCATGGGTCGGGGTCCATTTTGGGCTGCTGCCGGCCCGTGAGTTGTTCGGCACGTTTCAAGCCCAACCTACTTCTCAGCCTCCTAAAAGCCCATTGAGTTTTCTTGCGAAAAGAGGGCCGGGGGTTACTCGGCCTATTAAAGGCCCGAATCTAGTAGTGGGCCAGTTTGACGGGGCCCATGATGTGGATCATACATCGTGAATGCATGACGACCCGATTATGTACCGTAATTTTACGGTTTGGCCGCTTTACTGCAAAGACAGGATATATATACAGTAAAATAACTGCAGCATCGTGAATAAGAAAAAACCTAGACTATACAATAAAGAAATTACGGCATATTACATCCACCGGGCATCAAAGTTTGCTACTATGATAATAAAGCACAAACAGACAGCAGATTACATACACTGGACATCAAAGATCGCCACCAGTGCAAATAAGCACGCCGACAAAATAATATACAAAACCGACAGCACTTCAATAGAGTTCAAGAAAGGTTAGCCCTACTGGCGAGCTTCAGCGCAAGCACCTGAGCAAGATGATGAGACTGCGTTTGTTCGACACTTATATCTTCCTCACTCTGAAAGATAAACAAGCAGACAGATGATAGGTTTTGCACATAAAAGTAGCAGTGCTGACAATTCATCACATTTCTTACTGACAAATAAAGTGAAACAGTTTAAAAATGCATTAACAAAATATGGTATTGTCCAGGTCAAGACATGGCAAGAAATGACATTGTGAAGGAGTTGACAGCTTCACGACACCACTGGATTACAGATCAAGAACTCATAAGTATCAATGGTTAGTGTGCTATCAATTTATCCCATTTCAGATTGGCAAATAAAGAGATTTCCTCAGGTAACACCGATACTGCTGCAATGCTTCCTTGAAAAGCACAAGCAAGCTTTGCTCGTCATGACTATCCAGATTGACCCTCGCCTAGTTACAACAATGTAATGTAAATCATTGATGTGTTCGATCAGCAGAAAACAGGAAAATAATAACCATGAATAATAGCACTTACACGTAAGTTGGACAGGAAGATGTGAAAATGGTGTTTGTCTTCACTTTAATCTTCCCATGATGGGAATATATGCACGTAGTCCCTAACAACATTGAAAGCATTGTCTTTTAAACTGGCAATAAATGGAATGGGGTCCCAATCTGCAGGAATTGGTCATCTCTGCAGTTGGGATAGGTCTTTGGCCGGTGGACTTGTTGTTGCTGGAGTGGGATTTTTCTGTGGTACGGCTGGTGTTATGGCAAATGAAATCGGTATACCTTTTGCTAGAGTGCAGGTCCTGTGTGGTGGGGCTAGTGGTGTGGCCAGTGAAGTATGGGTACAGTCTGCTGGAGTCGGTCCTACGTTTTGTGTCACTGGTTGTACAACCAATATAAGTGGGGCGCTGTCTGATTTCTCTGGCACCACCACGTTTTTCAAGGACTTTGCTGGTGCTCCTTCGGGTTCGGCAATCACCCTCTTCCTTTTTGATGTCTGATGCACAAGAATAGCATTTGAGTGAAAAAACATGGTATGATGACAGATGGAATATGTATTGATAATGGATGGGCATGGCATCTCAAGTTATATGATGAGTAAACTAAGTAGATGGCGATGCAACAAAGTAGAAGAAATGCAAGACAACATATGCAAGATACGTGCAATCAATAAAACCTTGCCAAATTAGAACAGGCACCTCGATGGGTGAATAGGACAGGCCATCTGCCTTTGACTCCTCGAGGTTAGAATAGTCATTAGGATGATATTCTGAACAAGAATCAACAGGTGGGGAGCGTATGAGTTTCATTGCTTCCAGAATGGCACTCAATGCCTTGGTGCCAATTTTGTAAGTCATTGCAGTGTTCTACAATATTCTTCTGATGCACGGATTCTGATATTCACTGTAATTGCGTATAATATCTAAGAACCATGAAAACATAAATAGTTGTGAGATTATCTTTGTAATGCAGATAATATTCTAATATAGGGGCGCCCCTGTAAACACTTGTGTGCTATCGCTGGATTCTGATGAGAGAGCTCATGTGTGCTATAATATGGTGCGTGCATTTATATAATCTGGCACAAGTACACAAAAAAATAGGCTCCAGAAGTAAGGATGCTGGCAGATGACAGGTTCATAATATATTGTATAGAGAGTTTATTGCCAAACCATGATAACAAGAGCACACATCAACTAGGCAGATCATAGTGTACATAACAGGGGTACACCATAACCATGATATATAAATCGGGAAAGTGGAACTGGCTTGAAAATACGGTGTTGTATTGCCGCTAGTAATTGAAAGCCTATCAATCACGTACAGGCCAGCTCTATCAGCTGTTGACTGCAGATGTCCCTGCGCCCCTTCCTCACAAGGAATATACTGTACGTACTAAATACAGAATAAACAAAGAGGAACATGTTAAAGAACAGATGAGGAAGCATATTGTTGAGGTTCCGCTTCATCGCATACAATGTTGGTTGCCCACTCGTGATGAAGCACAGCGCCCAAAGAAATGCAATTCCATGTTGTCTCTCTATATGTGGCAATTTTGAACAAGAGTCATTAGGATCATATTCTGAACAAGAGTCAACAGGTGGGGAGCATATGAGTTTCATTGCATCCAGAATGGCACTCAATGCCTTGGTGCCAATTTTGTAAGTCATTGCAGTGTTTAGCTTCAAGAATGGACTGCTGCTAGTGCGACACAAAGCAGCTACACAGATCATAGTGTAGATATAACGGGAAAACCATAAGCATCAGAGTAAAATCAGCAAAGTGGAACTTGCTGGAATATATGTGCTAGTTTGCCGGTACGGCTAGAAAGGCTTCGGATACCATCTCTCTTCAAGTGAAGGTGCGCTACTGTTAATATCAGTGTAACTCTCAAAGGCGACACAGCTCCCCGCATTTCCTTGCTATTCTTATAGGATTCAACTGGGCAGGCCACTACAAATCCTATTCCTATGTTTACAAGATCCTACGAATCAAAGAGGCTCAAAGTGTCCATCACAACCGACCATATAGACCTCTACACTGCAAATGTCCCTGCTCATCTTCAGTACAAGGAACATATTGTACTACTATCATACTCCCTCTGTTCCAAAATATAAGTCTTGGTAGAGATTTCCACTATGGATCACATACAGATGTATCCAAATACATTTTAGAGTGTAGATTCACTCATTTTGCTCCATATGTAGTCCATGGTGGAATCTATACAAAGACTTGTATTTAGGAATAGAGAGAGTACATATTAAAGAAGAACGGAAGAGGAACATGGTAAAGAAGAGCAAGCAAATTTTGGATAATAAAATGTTGGTTGCGCAGTGCCCACACATGATGAACCAGAGTGCATTAAGAATGCAACTCCCAGCTGTCTCTCGACCATTTCAGGCTGTTGGATGAAGATCCTACGTCTCCTAACCCATCTTCTTCCTCGTCTCTGATTCTTCCCATAGAGAACACCGCACGGGCCGCCGGCCGGACCACCGGCCCCCACCGCATGTGTTCTTCCGCCACCCCCACCCCCACCCCCGCCCCAACCCCCACCCGCGTCGAGTTTTCTTCGTTCGGCGAGGCCCCACAACCACCCGATCCCCTTCGTTCGCACCGGCGAACTCTGGCGAGCTCTGAAAAATTTAGTCTACTGTGATTTAACTAGTGTGGAATATAAAAGGGGAAAACCATAAGCATTGGGAGTATAGTGTTGAGCGTGCCATGGCGGATCTAAAGGTGCAAACCGGACAAAGGCAACTTTGCAACCAAGACAAGAAATCAGAGTAAAGCAGTGGCGATCTATTTTCTTGATGCGATAAATAAGTTGAGCAGATACGAAAGAGTACTACCTATGGTGCGGCGCCGTGTACGCATCTGCTGAGAATTTGACGGTGCTGCGGTAGCGATGGCTGTCGGCGGCGTGGAACCAGATCTAGGAGGGTAGATGATGGCGGCGGGGCGCGGTGGACGAGACGGTCGTAGGAGCGGCGCCGACAAGGTGGACGACGGCGGGGATGAAGCGAGAGGACGGGATGCAAGGATCCCGGTCCGAAGCCGTGGATGAGAGAGGTCGATCTCTTGTAATGGATGGCGGCGTCGGTGTATCAGCTCCGGCATGGTGGAGGAGGACGGTGGTGGATGGGGTGGCGGACGACGGCGGACGGAGGAGGGTGGGGTGGAGAGGGTGTTTTGGTGCCCACGGAGTACGAATGGGGAAAAGGGAGGTAGAGAGGAAGGGGGAACCATGTATTCAGGGCGCGCTTGTCTCAAATGCGAGGAAATTTACAAACTTAGCCCCCTTTCAAATTTCTACTACATCACAACAACATTAATCGGTTGGGGATAGGACGGTAATCTCGCATACACCGAATATTTGCCGACGAGAGTTTGTTTTTGGCGCCCACCGTGTATGAATATGAATCGGGGAGGGAGTCGATTTCGGCCGAGGACACACTGTGTTTTGGCGCCCACCATGTATGAATCCGGATGAGAGGCAGTTAAGTCACATTTGGGTAAAATTACAAACCTACCCCTAGCGAAACCTATAGAAATCCAGTAGATAGGCTTTGCGTGGCAGGGATAGGCAGTAGTAATTTCCATCTCGCAGATTTTGGTTTCGGGCGGTTACTGCGACTTTCCCCGCTTCGTTCAAATTTTGCAGAGTGCATGTTTACGCTCGTGCCAACTCAATTCGAATCCCGTTTGTATTCTATTTTTTCCAGGCGGTATCCATTTTCAATTGGAATTACATTCTATATACATCATTTTTTTATATATACTTTTGTCGGTGTACTAGAGTAGGGGTACCCTAGTATCCCGAACTTGTGCACGGGCAGTCACAGCACCCCGCGACAAGGCTTGCCAGGTGACCGCCAAGGTCCTCCGTGGTTCCTTTGGAGCCATTCAAGAACAAATTATTCAAGACAAGGCCACGGCAAGAGGAGCTTGCCGGGAAGGCCAACCGAGGCATTCAAGCTGAGGAGACAAGGCCCCGGCAAGAGGAGCTTGCCGGGAAGGCCAACCGAGGCATCTCAAGGAACTTGCCATGACGCGCCACACGTCCTGGCAAGGCCCGGTGAGCGACAAGCTTCCGGGCGCGACAAGACGATGACCGCGGCAAGGCGCTTGCCGCGGCAAGTGGCCACTCCGCACCCGCGCTCCAGCACATCCACCAACATGTCGCCCTGGGGCCTTTCCAGGCGCGCGTGGCGAGAGGCTGTGCAGCCAGCGGTGCGCGGTGGCAAGCGGCGCTGACAAGATAGCCATCGTGGCGAGCGGTGGCGCCCCTGACAGTCCCTGTTTGCACTGTTTGGGCGACACAGATGGGCATTTAATGCCTTTGTCCCCTGCCGTCAGGGTTAGGTATGATACACTGTATACACAGTGTAGGTAGTTGTACCTACCGCAGCACTTTTCCATTTTTACCCTTGCATGCGTTGCCACCTGTCGGTGACCCCTTGAGCGTATAAAAGGAGGCCCACGCGCAACGTAGAAAGAGGGTCGAAGGGTTCGAAGCCAGAACACACTCACGCTCGCCCTCGAATATACTGTAGCAATCAGCGCTCTCGAGCAAGAACACGATATACAATCAGACAGGCAGCAGTAGGAGTATTATCTCTCCGAAGAGCTCCGAAGCTGGGTAAACTGCTCGTGTGCTTCGCCTCGATCTGCTCTTCGTGCAATCTCCGCCCCCCACCGAACCGAAAGGGGCTCGGTCCGCCGGTCCCATAGGTGTTCGTGGATCAGTTTCCCCGACACCTTTGGCGCGCCAGGTAGGGGCGCGTCGAGGTTGTGTGAACCTGATCCGGCGTTCACACGAGCAAGATCTTCATTTTCTTCATCAACATGCCACCGAAGAAGAAGGCTTTGGAGGCGGCTGTTCCGTCCGCGTTGATCCCACCACCACCGGAGCAAGCGGATGGTGGGGTAGACGCCGGCGGAAGAACGGGCGCCGACGAGGGAGCTCACGGTGCTCCCGGGTCCAAGGACAAGGCTGCGCAAACCTCGGCGTCCGTACGCGCACCGCGCCCATCTCAGGAGGTGCAGGACCGACAGCGTCATGGTACTCGCAGTGCCATGCGTCCGTTGAACCAAGATCGAGATGGTGGATCTCGGGGTGCTCAAGACCAGCATGCACGCCAACATGCTGACATGAGCGAGGCACGGTCGCCTGGACGGGATACTGCTCCTTCTAACATAGTTAGAAGTCCGAGCATATCCCGCTCCTCGCACCGTTCGCCTCTGCCGCCCACCACTCCAGCAGAAGCTTTGGCGCGCGCTCAACTGCTCCTGGATTACCCTCCAACGGCGGACAAGACCGATGAATGGAGGGCCACCATTCAGAGTCTCATCGGCTTCGCCAACGGCGATGCTCCACGGCAACCAAGCACCTCGCTGCTGCGGCAAGACTGCCAGACGCGAGCCGATGGCGACAAAACCAGTGGGGGTGCAACCACCATGCACTCTCCACCCCGAAGGCCAAGATCGCCGACTCGTCGGATCCACCTCGACAGCGACTCCACCGCGTCATCGGATCCACGAGCTCGTCGCGATCAGCGCCAAGTTCTTCACGAACGACAGCAAGAAGACGTTCGTACTCGCATCGAGCGCCAAAGAGAAGCGCAGCGGCAATCTGACCAGCGCGCTGGGCCCTCTGTCGACGTGCATGTGCCAGGGGAACCAGGCGACTTGCCGTACACGGTAGGTTGCCCTGCGTTCACTCGTGAGCTGCGGCAGGTCCAGTGGCCCAACAAGAAGAATTTCAAGCCAGACGTACTGGAGAAGTACGACGGCAAGTCGCATCCGTCGGAGTTCCTCAGCATCTACACCATTGCGGTGCAAGCCGCCGGGGGACGAGACGACAAGATACTTGCCAACTACTTCCCACTGGTGCTCAAGCCCAACGTCAGATCCTGGCTCATGCACTTGCCGGATAACTCCATATCCTCTTGGGCAGACCTATGCCATCAGTTTGTCGGCGCCTTTACAGGCGGCCACAAGCCTCATGGCCAAGAGAGCGACCTTCATCTGCTCGCCCAGAAGGAAGGAGAGCCCCTGCGCAAGTATATTCAGAGATTTAGCCGTGTACAGCACAACATCCCAGATGTCCACCCTGCCGCGGTCATCAGCGCGTTCCATCAGAACGTGCGAAACCGTAGGATGCGGGAGGAGATGGCGATGTGCAAGATCAGAGACGTCAGTGAGCTATATGCCCTGGCCGACAAGTGTGCACGTGCTGAGGAAGGGAGGAGACTCCCCGGAGAGAATACAGGAGCAGGAGGATCTGATAGTGAGGATGCTGCCCCGGCAAAGAAAAGCCGACGGCGGAACAACAGGAAGAAGAAAGGCAAAGATGTGCTAGTCGTTGAGCAGTCCGGCAACGGAGGTGGCGCCAAGAAAGCCAAAGCTGGTACCTCCGGCGAGCAGGCTGTGGCGGTCGCCGACAAGCAGGACGGCACCAACAAGCAGTACTGCAAGATCCACCGCACCAAGGGCCATGACCTCCGGAGCTGCAAGAAGGTCGAGCAGCTTGTTGAGCAACAAAAGGCTGAATACGAGCGACACGACAAGGAGAAGGCCCAGGAAGGTGCTGGAGGAGCCGGCAAGAAATGCCCCGGTCGAGGAGGACGCCGCGGCAAGGCCAAGCAGCGGCAAGGAGACAGACCTCCCCACGGCCGCGACAAGGATGAAGATGACGATGACGACGAAGATATGGATGATGACGAGGCCGATGAGCAGGAGTTCCAGAAAGCCACAGAGGTCCTGTGCGTTGACAGTGGTGCTTCTCTGCATACTTCACACCACCAGCTCAAGCAGTGGATGCGGGAAGTCAATGCAGCAGAACCATCCGTAGAGTCACGCAGGCCTCTGAAATGGTCCAGCACGCCTATCATCTTTGATATTGAGGACTACCCTGATCGCATAACTGCGGTCGGGTGCTTGCCGATGTTGGTTTCACCAACTATCCACAACCTCAAGGTCACAAAGATGCTAGTTGACGGCGGGGCCGGCTTGAACCTGATCTCCTCCGCGGTACTCCAGAAACTCCAGATCCCTGAGAGCGAGCTCGAAGAGACCGGCACATTCCAAGGAATCAATCCGGGAAGGAGCAAGCCGAAGGGAAAGATCACGTTGTCGGTGACATTTGGCAGCGAGTTGAACTTCAGGACTGAGAGGGTCACTTTTGATGTTGCTGACTTTCCAATGCCTTACAATGGGATACTCGGCCGTCCAGCGCTCGCCAAGTTCATGGCAGCCTCTCACTATGCATACAAGATGCTGAAGATGCCAGGCCCGATAAGTGTCATCTCTGTCCCTGGCGACAAGAAGGATGCTCTTATCTGCGCCGACAAGATCTACCGGGAAGCAGCAGCAGCAACAGATCGCAAGTCACTTGCCGTTGAAGCTCCCGGAGGGAAGAAGAAGACCAAGTCCGGCAAGAGCTCTGATGCCCACTCCGGCAAGCGCACCTCTTTGGAGTGCTGCGCTACCGTTGAGGACGCACCATCGAGCTCCACCGGCAAGTGTAAGAAGACAATGGCAGCTCCACCAGAGACCAAGAAGGTGTCCGCCAAGGAGGACGGCACTGGTGGTACCTTCACCATCAGTGCCACTGTCGATCCTAAATAGGAAAGCACGCTCGTTGCTTTCCTGCGGGCGAACGTCGACGTGTTTGCGTGGAAACCGTTTGACATCCCCGGTGTTCCCAGGAAAGTAATCGAGCACCATCTTGCCGTCTATCCTCACGCGCGGCCGTCAAGCAGAAAGCCAGGAAGCAAGCAGTGGAGCACCAAGAATTCATCACAGAAGAAATCAAGAAGTTGGAAGCAGCAGGCCTTGTCAGAGGAGTGCTCCATCCTACGTGGTTGGCCAATCCTGTAGTCGTGCGCAAGGCTAACGGGAAATGGAGGCTTTGTATCGACTTTACCGATGTCAATAAAGCTTGTCCCAAAGACCCATTTCCCTTGCCGCGCATTGACCAGATTGTTGACTCCACGGCCAGAAGTGACTTGCTTTCATTTCTTGATGCATACTCAGGATACCATCAGATCTTCATGGCAGAAGAGGATGAGGAGAAGACCGCATTCATCACCCCATGTGGCACATATTGTTTCATATGGATGCCTTTCGGTTTAAAGAATGCTGGTTCGACATTTGCAAGAGTAGTCCATGTCACTTTTGAGCCACAAATGCACAGAAATGTGGAAGCCTACATGGATGACATAGTGGTCAAGAGCAAGGACAAGGCAACTCTGATTCAAGATTTAGATGAAACCTTTGCAAATCTGCGCAAGATCAACCTCAAGCTTAACCCTGAGAAGTGTGTGTTTGGAGTCCCCTCCAGCAAGCTTCTCGGGTTCTTCGTGTCTCAGCGGGGAATTGAAGCCAATCCCGACAAGATCAAGGCCATTGAGCAGATTGAAGCACCAAAGCGCGTCAAGGATGTACGAAGACTTGCCGGATGCGTGGCTGCTCTCAGCAGGTTTATCTCTAGGTCCGCTGAGCGCGCCCTGCCATTTTTCAAAATATTGAAAAAGGCAGGTCCAATGAAATGGACTCCGGAGGCGGAGGCTGCGCTGCAGGACTTGAAGAGATACCTGTCCTCCACTCCAATACTTGTCGCACCTAAGCCACAAGAGAAGTTGCTGCTATATTTAGCGGCAACCAATCAAGTGGTTAGTGCTGCGTTAGTGGCAGAGAGGGAGGCGAATGATGAGCCAGCAACCACGGCAAATGCATCCAGCGACAAGCAGGGGACTTCACTGACAATCTCTGGTCCTGACAAAGATGGATCTGCGCAGCCACGTGAGGAGATGCAGAAGAGAATGGTGCAGCGTCTAGTTTACTTTGTCAGTTCCCTTCTGCAGGGGGCTAGGTCAAGGTACTCTGGTGTGCAGAAATTGCTTTTCGGCCTTCTCATGGCCTCGAGAAAGCTGCACCATTACTTCCAAGCTCATGAGATCACAGTCGTCAATCGTTTTCCGCTGAAGAGGATACTGCAAAATCCAGAAGCAACAGGCAGGATTGTCGAGTGGGTGCTGGAATTGTCAAGCTTTGGCCTCAAGTTTGAGAGCACTTCAACTATCCAAAGCAGAGCATTGGCAGAGTTCATAGCGGAGTGGACGCCATCACAGGATGAAGAAATTCCAGAAACGAGCATCCCCGTCAAGGAAGCAAGCAAAGAGTGGCTAATGTACTTTGATGGTGCCTTTTCGCTGCAAGGCGCCGGTGCCGGCGTGCTACTTGTTGCACCCACCGGAGAGCACCTCAAGTACGTAGTCCAGATGCACTTTCCCAAGGAGCAAGCAACGAACAATACTGCAGAGTATGAAGGTTTGCTTGCCGGTCTCAGGATCGCAGCAGACCTTGGGATCAAGAAGCTCGTTGTCAGGGGTGACTCACATCTTGTCGTCCGCCAAGTGAACAAGAATTATCAGAGTCCGTTGATGTAAGCTTATGTTGATGAAGTGAGAAAGCTAGAAGAGCACTTTGACGGCCTACAGATGGAACATGTTCCAAGAGCTCAAAATGACATTGCCGATGGCCTATCGAACTGCGCCGCACTTAAGTTACCTGTGGAACCAGGGATCTTTGTGCTCAAGCTGACTCAACCATCGGTAACGCCATCAACTGGATAGAGCAAGAAGAGGAAGTTGATTTCTGGTGACTATTTTCCGGCAGAGCTCCCCGAAGCCGCCGCCAAGAAGGTCCCCAAGATCAACGCCAAGAGTGCTGAGGAGCAGTCTGCTCTGGCAAGCCCTAGGGTTTGTTCCATTGAAGCAGACGCTCCCGACAAGTTTTGCTCCGGCAAGCTTGCCGGGGAACATCAAGCTCTGGCTGGGCTACAGGCCCTTGCCGTAGAAGCGGATGTTCCCGCAGCAGCAGATGTGCCTTTAGTCCTTGTTGTCGAGCCGCAAGCTCCAGCATGGGCACAACAGATTGTCCGTTTCCTTCAGACAGGAGAACTTCCCGAAGAGCAAGAAGAAGCGGAAAGAGTAGCCCGGCAGTCAAGTATGTACAAGTTTGTCGACAACACACTGTACAGAATAAGACTCAACGGTGTGAAATTGAAGTGTATTCGCTGGGAGGACGGACAACAGCTGTTGGTAGAGATACATGGAGGCATATGTGGTCACCACATTGGAGCAAGAGCACTTGCCGGCAAGGCATTCCGGCAAGGTTTCTTTTGGCCGACAGCCCTCCAGGATGCAACTGCACAAGTAACCAAGTGTGAAGCGTGCCAGTTCCATTCCAAGCAGATACACCAGCCAGCTCAAGCTCTCCAGACGATCCCTTTATCCTGGCCATTTTCGGTCTGGGGGCTCGACATCCTCGGCCCCTTCCCCCGAGCTGTCGGGGGCTTTGAGTACTTGTACGTTGCAATCGACAAGTTCACAAAGTGGCCGGAAGTGGAGCCAGTGAGGAAGGTGACAGCACAGTCAGCAGTCAAGTTCTTCAGGTCGATTGTTTGCCGTTTCGGGATCCCTAACAGGATCATCACCGACAACGGCACGCAATTCACGAGCCGCACCTTCATGCAGTACGTCCAAGATCTTGGCGCCAAGGTCTGCTTCGCTTCTGTTGCTCATCCGAGAAGCAACGGTCAAGCGGAGAGGGCAAATGCTGAAGTGCTGCACGGGATCAAGACCAGGACTTTCGACAGGCTGCGCAAGTGCGGAAAGAACTAGATCGAGTAGCTGCCAGTGGTTCTTTGGTCGATCAGAACGACGCCAAATCGAGCCGCTGGCCAGACACCTTTTGCTCTAGTCTATGGAGCAGAGGCAGTCCTCCCCACGGAACTCGTATACGGGTCACCTCGAGTGCTCGCTTATGATGATCTTGAGCAAGAGCAGTTGCAACAAGATGACGCGCTGCTCCTCGAGGAGGACCGTCTTCAGGCCGCTGTACGAGCTTCTCGATATCAGCAAGCTTTGCGCCGCTACCATAGCCGCAAAGTTAGTGCCAGAAGCTTCGAGGAAGGTGACCTTGTTCTTCGGCGTGTTCAGTCCGCCAAGAATTCCAACAAGTTAACGCCGAAGTGGGAAGGCCCTTACCGGGTGAAACGAGTCACTAGGCCTGGCGCTGTCTGCCTTGAGACCGAAGATGGCATTCCGGTGAGCAACTCCTGGAACATTGAGCATCTTCGTAAGTTTTACCCGTAGGGCGCGGTTGCCGGAACCTGTTCCGGCAACCACCTTTTGTACAAGTCTTGCCGCTGTTGCATGTAATCCTTCGTACAAAACCGGGCGCAGACCCCGTGCATAAATAAAGCTCATGTGCTCCGCACATCTTGTCAATTTCATGCTTTCTCTTTTTTGCATGTATTATCTGACACTTTGTGCATCATCTACCCCCGGTAAGCAATAATGAGCTGTAAGGCTCCATATCTTTATTTTCTCTTCTTTCTCTTTCTCAAAGGAAGGAAGGTTCCCTCGCCCACAAGTTTGCCGGGGGGAAAGGAGAAGATAATGGTGTGGACCAGGCGTCGTTCAAGAAAGTTTCGCCTTACCGGGAAGCAAACGACAGAAAAGCTAAGTTGCCAAAGTTTGAGCAATCAGTTTTTAAAATTTTAAGTTATCTTCCTCGAACGACCATGCTTTGTATGGAAAACCTGTGCGCGGAGGAACCAACTCGTAGCTAGTTGTGCCCTTACTTTGTTTTGAGTCCGCTCAACAACTTAAGTGAGCTGCGACTAGTTGCGACAAGGTTTCTTGTCGGTAGCGGCACCGCCAGCAGGCTGCTGACGTCCCGCACTCAGCGCTCGCGGCTCAGGTGCCTGCACGGACAAGTTCCCTAAAAGCGTAGGGCAAAAACATACAAAGGAAGGAATCAAGTAAAGGAAATAACATAGCAACCACTACCCAAAATAGAGTTATATTACAAGATAACTTGTCGCAGCTCTAACAGAGTATTCTCATGGCATGACCAGCAGCGACAAGGAAAAGAGAAAACGGGCGGCCTAATCTACGCAATCGCCATCAACCCTCTTGATCCCGCTCACCTTGTCCACAATGGGTGCGACAAGGGCCTTGAGCGCTTCCAGATCGGCATCCGGCGGCAAGGACCTGAGGACGTTGGTGAGGTTGAGGCCTGGGTTGCGGAAGGCCACCTTCACCAGCACCTTCTTAAGAGCACCCGCGCAGATCTTGCGCGACTCGTCGGCCAGCTGCTTTGGGATCCTCTCCCGGAGTCGCTGGAGGGCCGTCGCCATGCCTTTGAAGAACAAGCTGAGCTTGGCGCTGGGTGGGAGGTGCTCATTGGAGGAGTACCCAAGATCCTCCATCCCCAGTTGCGCCAGCTCCCCGTCGATTGTTGCGGCGACATCCACAAGACCCTCCATCCAGTGCTCCACATTCTCCCTGAAGGTGTTCTGGGCGGCGGCGGCACTTGCCAGCAGCGCCTCGTCGGCCTTAATCTTCTCCATCAAGGCCACCTCCCGCTCCCTGGCGCCGTCCAGCGTCTGGGTCAAGGTGGCCAGCTTCAGCTCAAGATCAGCGTTGGAGTCCTTGGCGGCGCTTAGCTCTTTGCTCCTCTCGGCAAGGAGACCCTGCTGCTCGCCATGAGCGGCGGCATCCTTCTCGCGCTCAAGCTTGAGCGCGGCAAGCTCCTCGCCGCTCGCCTTGAGATCGGCCTCCAGCTGCGCCACCTTCGCCTCCAGCTCCTTCTTGGCGGCCTCGGCAGCTGCGGCAGCATCCTTTGCTTCCTTTAGAGCCCCGCCAACTGTTTGCTCGCGCACGGCAAGCTCCTCCTCGTGGCTGTCGAGGTTGACCTTCCGCTGCGCCAGCTCGCCTTCTTGCACAAATAGTTTCTCGGCAGCAAGCGGCTGCTGCTCCTCAGCTTCAGCCTTCTCGAGGAGGAAGGCTTTCCGCTCCTTGATAAGTTGCTCCCGCTCCTCCGCCAAGGACCGGAGAGCTTCCTGCCTCAGACCCCGGAGCTCCTCCGCACGCTTCTCGATGTCCACTCCCGCCTTCGCGACAAGCACTTCTCGCGATTCCAGCTTGGCTTGTTGGGCACGGTAGAGCGACAACAGCTTCCATAGCAGCCGCTCCTCCTCAGGCTCGCTGCTGCTGCTGCTTGGCGCGTCGACCAGCGTTAGCCCAGCGGAGGCGAGCACCTCTCCGTCCAAGATTTCTCCTTCGACCGGCGCCCTGGAGCTTGACGCCCAGGGGAGCTTGATGAAGATGCCATCGCCGGCCTTCAGATAGGCGCCGGGCTGGGGCTCTTCAGAGTCTGGCGCTGCGGCAGCGGTGGAGGGATCGGCGGTCAGCGTAGCGCCTGGCGCTCCTGCGGCCTCGGGGCCGTCAGTGCGATCGCCGGAACCCTCGCCAGATTCTGGCGCGGCAGCTTTGGCGGCCTCTTCGCCGGTGGGATCATCAGCGCCGGTTTCCGCTTCGTTGGCGACGGCGTCGTCGGCGTTGCCACGCGCGTTCTCCTCGCCGGCGACCTCGGTTTCCATTGGCTCCGTGGCAGACGGATCTGACGACCGGAAGAGGGAGAAAAGTCAAGCAAATATTCAAAAAGAAAATCAGAAGAAGAAGAATCCAAGGGAAGTTTTTAAGGCAAGAAGGTTACCTGTACTGGGATCTGCAGTCGTGGTCTCAACTACCGGAGGGTCGCTGGTGCTGTCCCTTGCCAGAGAACTGTCCCTTGCCGGAGAGTTCTCCCTTACCGGAGAACGCTCCCTTGCCGGGGAATCCTCCCTTGGCGGTGTAGTCGAAGCAGATAGCATTTCAGGAGCAGCTTCCGGGTACTCCTGGTGAGGATGCTCTGCTCCTACACAAACCAACAATCAAGATATCAGCAAAGAAAGAGCACCCATGCGCGCCTAAAAGCAGGAAGTGAACCATATACTTACACTAGGGGCTGCTTTGAGGAGTAGTCACCGGGTCTGGCAAGGTGGTCTCAGGCATGTCCCCCGTTGGCGCAATGGGTTCATCCTCGATGACAATCACCGGGGCCTTGGCTCTCTTCGCCGCTCTCTGGGCCAGCGTCCTGAAAAGGAATGGGTTCAGACCGAAGCAAATCAGATACAAGACAAAACAGCAAGAATTGAAGAACTACAAATACAGCAGAGAATCTTACTCTTATTCTTCCTCGTCGGAGCTGAGCGCGGAGAGATCGAAGTCCGTCTCGCCTCCGGCGCGACGAGGCGGGGGAGTAGGTTCCCTTGTCCGCTTGGCAGGAGCAGCGGCGGTGGACCGGGAAGACCCCGCTCCAGTTGCCGCAGCGGCATGAGGTGCTCCCGCGGCAACAGTGCTTGCCGCGGTAGAGCGTGTCGCGCGGTGCGGCGGCTGTTGACTCGTCTGTCGCCCTGCTACGTCCCCGGCCCTGCGGAGACGCCTTCTTGGTGGAGCTTGGGGCTCCGCTTGCGGCGAGCTGGCTGAAGGTGGAGAAGAGGTGGAGCCGATCTTCAACGAGTCGCTCGCGCCCTCGGCAGGCTCGCTCAACTCAGTTTCAGGCCAGACAAGCTCTTCCTCGCCGGCAAGCTCCTCTCGCTCGGCAAGGCTTGCCGCCTCTGCTGCCACTGCCTCCTCCACGGTGAATCCAAACTGGCCTGCGACAGTGGCTGCTGCTGCCTCTTCCAGCCTGGTGGCGATGCGCTGCATCTCATCGTCAGTAGTGTCGCGGGTGAGGCTCTTCTGCTCATCAGGGCGAACTGCCACTTCCACCAGCCCGTCAAAGAACTCCTGCACGACGTCATCTACAGGCTCTTGCCAAGTGGGGACGATTCCATGCGAGTCGCACAGCGGGATCATTGCACGGATGCGGTCAAGCGACGAGTTGTTGCACAGCGGGATGACGCTCCTCGACAACCTGAACGCTCCGGGATGCTTAGGATCGTGCTTGAACAGCTCCAGGAGCATTGCGTCCAGTTCCAGGACGGTGAAATTGAAGTTGAGGCCCGGGCGCAGCCTCATGATATCCGCCGCGTTTTGGAACTCCCAGGCGGGTCTCCTCCTCTCCTGCAAGGGGGCGATGCGGCGGCGGAGAAAATCTGCGCCAACGGCGCCTACAGTGAGCCCGGCAAGCCTGAGGAGTATGATCCTGGTGACGGCAATCTTCAGCCTAGAGTCTTCCGGGGCCACGCTGCTCCAATCGTTGCCGCGCAATACGGGGCTTGGCACTGGGCGGTAAACGGCTGCGGGTTCTCCTCAACGATCCAGCACCAATCTGCTCTCCACTCATCCCACTTGCTGCGGAGCTCTCCTTCCAGATAGGCTTCCTTCTTGCCGGTCCTCGAGATCCAGGCGATTCCACCAGATAAGGGCTCTCCTCTCTCAACTCGAGGGATAAAGAAGTGGCAGAAGAGGGCTACATTGGGATGGACTCCGACAAAGTTTTCGCAGAGATGTGCGAAAACTGCCATGGTCAGAACGACATTGGGGGTGAAGTCAAGGAGGTGGAACCCGTAGGTGTTCATGATATCACAGAAGAATTCGGAGAAAGGCGGGCAGAGCCCGCAGTAGAAGAACAACGCGAAGAAAGGGTATCCTGTCGGAGCTAGCTCCGAAGCGGCAGCTGAGAGTACCTTCGTGCGCAGATGCGCTCGCGTCTGCGTCGACCAGAAGAGGTAGTAGTAATCCCTCAGCTCCTTCGCGGTGAGCTGGGGGGGGGGGGGGGAGATTGGCCGCTCCTTTCGCAGTGCTGCGAGCCGCTGCGCCTCGGCCGACTTCACGCCCTTCCCCTTGTCGGCTTTCGGAGCCATGGCAGAGGTGGTGGGAGAGGTCGACGGCGTTGGTGGTATTGGTGGCGATGGGGGGCGGAGCGCTGCTCTCCTTTGGCTTTGGGAACAAGGGGGGAGCGGCGGAGATTTTGGAGTAGTAACCGGCGAGATGGGCGACTGCCCCTGTTTCCTCTGCTTATAAAGAGGGAGGGGGCGAATGTTCCGCCTTTCCGAATAAAGAAACCACCCACGATCTCTCCCACGACGCCGCATTCGACGCGTGCCGTTCGGGAGGGCGCGGTGGATACGGAGTGAGAAACGGCATAACCCAGGCCGCGCGTGCCCGTGCCCTGTTTTGGGCCTGGCCCAATAGCGCTCGGCACCGTGTGTGGCCCACGCCCGGGGGCTCCTGTCAGTGTACTAGAGTAGGGGTACCCTAGTATCCCGAACTTGTGCACGGGCAGTCGCAGCACCCCGCGGCAAGGCTTGCCGGGTGACCGCCAAGGTCCTCCGTGGTTCCTTTGGAGCCATTCAAGAACAAAGTATTCAAGACAAGGCCACGGCAAGAGGAGCTTGCCGGGAAGGCCAACCGAGGCATTCAAGCCGAGGAGACAAGGCCCCGGCAAGAGGAGCTTGCCGGGAAGGCCAACCGAGGCATCTCAAGGAACTTGCCGCGACGTGCCACGCGTCCCGGCAAGGCCCGGTGAGCGACAAGCTTCCGGGCGCGACAAGACGATGACCGCGGCAAGGCGCTTGCCGCGGCAAGCGGCCAATCCGCACCCGCGCTCCGGCACATCCACCAACGTGTCGCCCTGGGGCCTTTCCAGGCGCGCGTGGCGAGAGGCTGTGCAGCCAGCGGTGCGCGGTGGCAAGCGGCACTGACAAGATAGCCATCGTGGCGAGCGGTGGCACCCCTGACGGTCCCTGTTTGCACTGTTTGGGCGACACAGACTGGCATTTAATGCCTTTGTCCCCTGCCGTCAGGGTTAGGTATGATACACTATATACACAGTGCAGGTAGTTGTACCTACCGCAATACTTTTCCATTTTTACTCTTGCATGCGTTGCCACCTGTCGGTGACCCCTTGAGCGTATAAAAGGAGGCCCATGCGCAACGTAGAAAGAGGGGTCGAAGGGTTCGAAGCCAGAACACACTCATGCTCGCCCTCGAATGTACTGTAGCAATCAGCGCTCTCAAGCAAGAACACGATATACAATCAGACAAGCAGTAGTAGGAGTATTATCTCTCCGGAGAGCTCCGAAGCTGGGTAAACTGCTCGTGTGCTTCGCCTCGATCTGCTCTTCGTGCGATCTCCGCCCCCCGCCGAACCGAAAGGGGCTCGGTCCACCGGTCCCATAGGTGTTCGTGGATCAGTTTCCCCGACAACTTTCAAAAGCACAACACCATTTACACATAAATATGGTTTACAAATGGCATGATCTCAGATTCATAAGGTTGTATCCATCAATTTGGATTTTCAAATATTTGAAACCACTTTATGTTGAAATCCAATGTATGCATTCCTCGCTAACTGTCTCCAATTAATGTGTGTTTCATGCGGGTTTTTTTACTTCTCAAACATGTATAACGTGTTTCACACATGCAACATATAGTGTAATCCCGTTTAGACATTAATTGCATATAAACCATGCATTGTTTGTAATCAAAGAATTTATGGATCACCAATATTGATAAACTATATAACATTACATGTGTGCCCAAATTCAAATGAATATGCATGTTTGATACACCAATTTGCGTTATGATATTATCGATGTCGTGATCTCCAGTTTAAATATTTGAATCCCCTTTAATCCAGATATTCGTCTCATATAGCTATCACTCATGCTTATATAGGACTATCTCTCTGGACCTATACGCGTTCATCGTCTCTCAAGTTTCTCTCGTGCTACCTGTATGCCGACAATGATCTTTTATCTTCATAACACACTAACGGTACTCTCTCCCTCAACCTTCATCACTCTATCTCTCTCTAAGTATATCTCGCTAGCCTGCTATGTGTCTCTAACTATGATTCTCCATGTGGAATCTCTTTCTCTCACACAAACACAAAACTTTGTCTCCCGGGGTCTCATTTCTCTCTACTATTCCCATGTGTGCCACTCGCACCCCCCTCATACAGAGATGTCTTTTGCTCCTTAGATATGAGAACCTTCGACTCTTCCTCTTCAATATCTTTTTCTCACACACAAACACAAACTCTGTCTCCCAGGGTCTCATATTTCTCCATTGTTCTCTTGTATGTCACTCACACACACACACTCTCTCCCTAGATATATCTTGCGTTCCCTCATATGTCTCTCTAGTTATCACTCTTGTTGTGAAATATCTTTCTCTCTTGCAGACACAAAACTCCGTCTCTCGGGATCTCATTTCTCTCTGATATCTATTTGTATGTGACTCACATGCACCCTCTCTCTATCCCTCTCACACCCACACACATAACTCAGCCTTCTGATCCACTCGACTCATATCTCTAACGCACACTAGCTAGCATCTTTATCTTTCTATTTATCTGTTTCTCCATCAACCTTCTTTCTCGCCCTCACTCTTGATTCCTATCACGCACACTACATATGTTTCTCTCTACATGCAGTCAAGTGCCCTCTCACACACTTATATAACTTCACCCTCTGAACCACCCGACGGTCATCTCCAACACCCAAACTAGCGGATGTCCCTCTAGCTAGCATCTCCATCTCTGTATCTATCTGTAGTTTCTCCGTCAACATTTCTTTCTCGCACGAAGTCTTGCTTCCTATCACCCACACTATATATGTCTCTCCATACATATGCATTTATAGGTTGATCTATTTTGCACAATCGTTGTGCCTCACTCCCTCTGCTCGCCATAGATGCATGCTCCAGCCCACGCCACTATCTCTTAAAAACAAAAACACATGCTCAATTGTCGGGCCTTCTTCCCTGCATTCTCATATGCATGCATATTGTCATACCGATCTGTCTCTCCCATGTCGTTGATCTTATGACTTATGTCTTCTTCCTTTTATCTCGATCATGCGCGCGCGCACACACACATCCCACGTATACATGTATACCTCTCACACATGCACATTCAAGGTCTCTATGTCTCCATACGTAGTTAATTACCCTCAATCCTAACGCCACATCGAATCATTCTCCTCTTTTGTGCACATAACTTCCGCTTGGATGGGTAAAACACATACTCACACTTAACAATCTCCTTCTAGCTACCCCTCGCCTCTCACTCTTCCCCTATATCCCCAAAACTAATAAGACCATCCCTTCGTTTAATTCCCGTGTACATGCACCATCGATATATAGTAGTCTTCCTCGGTGTCTCTCGAACAAACACGTTCTCTCGATGTCGACTCCTCTCACGCGCACACACCTTCTCTTCCCTCTCTACGGGCATTTTCTCTCTCGCACCCCATCATTGGTGGCCTCTGCCATACACATCACCTGTCTATGATGAAGCCATGCACACTTAAATTACATCCGCCACAGAGGACCCCGTGACACACACACACACACACACCCACACACCCACACACACACACTAAGACTCCATCTCTCTCTCTCTCTCTCACACACACACAAACACACACACACGCACCCCCCCACACACACACTAAGACTCCATCTCTCTCTCTCTCTCACACACACAAAGTAAGACTCCATCTCTCTCTCTCTCTCTCTCTCACACACACACACACACACTAAGACTCCATCTCACACACACATGCTCTAGGCGGAGCATTTGTTCCTACCACCCTTCATCCAACCTTACCCATATGATAAACAATCACCTTTATTTACTTGCATAACATGGACAAATTCCACTTTACTTTAGTAGTCAGCAAACTTATCATATGTACCCTTATAAAAAACGAGTTGGCGATGATGGTGTGCCTGCCATCTTGTAATACACACCATATGATCTATATCTGACGGATAGAAAGCAAACTATGATAATTTTATAAAAGATACCCGCACCTCTCTCCACATCATTATCTCCCACAACCTCATTGCTCAGCAATTAAAAAAGGAATAAGTCTTTGGAACAATCTAGCATGCATGGTGGCCGCTGCCCCCTGCCGGCGCCGTCCATCCCCATGCCTCCGCCCATTCTGACCACCAGTCACCACCACGCTCCACTCCTCCTCGCCTTATCTCTCATCTTTCATTTTTTCAATGACATTCTCGAGATACCAGTTTTCCGATAAAATTCTCGAGATATCATTAGTTTTTACACATGGGGATTACTCATGCATGGGTCAATCACAATAGGTGTTTTGTAAAAAAATGCATATTGATGTTCCGTGTAATGCACGAGAATCTTGCTTGTAATTATATAATGCAAATCACAAGCAGGAAGTGACATTTTTTTGACACAACCACGTTAACATGGCCACGTAAATCACTAGCTAAAGTAAATACCATTATACTTATATCTCGATGCAAAAGGTTGAGTACATGTCCGAAGAGTAGAGTCGCACACAGGCACTCTGTCTCTCAGAATCTCTCACACACACACCAGTTACGTGACGCCCACTTAAGCAGACACGTATGTTACAATTTGTGCACCCGCGGGTACATGTGATGTTGCGCATTTATTTAAGCCAGAAGACAAACCCAAACAGTAGCTGCATTCATTCCCCTCCCGCTGCCTCTTCTCTGGTCGCCGTTACCCGGTAGCCATGGCCCGGCCGAAGGTAACAACATACGCCATACTCCCGCCGGAGCGGCGCTTTAATATGCAAATTTTAGTGGTCATGCATGCATCTTTTTGTGCTAGCACTCCTATATAAGGGTTGACCGGTCGCTTCCCACGGACGTGCGCGGGCGGTGGAAGAGGAAGGAGAAGGGAAGCAGGCTGTGGAGTAACGTTTTTTACCACAATATCTTAGGAAACTGAGTGCAATAGTTGAGTAGTTTTGCAAACTACCAGTACTACACCTGAAACGGTTCAAAACCTATACTCCCTTGCCAGCGCGCACTTCCTGCGTGAAACGGTCAGCGTCGCCCTGGAGCGTCAGTGCTGCATTAATGCCCGACCAGAGCGGAGGCGACCTCTCACTGGCGCCGGCTTTGAAGTGGCGCGACGGCCGAGAGAGCGCTGCTTCCCGGTGCACGCGACTACTCCGCGTCGAGACTGGCTATAGGCCCTGTTTGGATCCATGGGTTAGAGTTAGTTTGAGCTAGTTGGGGCTCAAATAGCCCTAAAGTATCCAAGCATGAGGGTTTAAATTGGAGCAAGTTGCACCAAACCCACCAAAAAAAACCATCCCACCCAAGAGGTGCTAACAAGAGATAGTTCTCATTGGGACCACTGAAAAATCACTTTTCTCTCTCCATCAAGTGCATTTATTGTCAATCTAACCCTGTCACCCAAACACCTCTTTGGCTACAGTTAGTTCAGGGTTAGTCATGAGTTAGTCTAACCTCTAGCTAAGTTAGAGTATCAAACAGGAGCAGTATAGGACATGCAAGTTGCTCAAAGCATACATGCAAATTCATACGTGAAAGGATTTTTTTATTTTTTTAAACGGAACGTGAAAGGAATTTTTTTAGAATGCTCTTGGCATGTCGCTAACATGTGATGAGTTAACCGACCTTAATAGACGGCAAAAACGCTAGCCCGCCGCACTTTGATAGAGATGAGGAGGGAGAAGTGATACAGGCTGCTGGATTACTAGAGATAGGTGTCGCACGGAAGCCAAGAAATATGGTGATAGCGTGGGTTAGCCATGTACTAGTATGATGTAACTACACTGGGCTGCCGTGTTTCGTACTCTTCAAGTCCACTGTGGAGATGATTGGTTAATTTTATATCGCTGAATAATATTAAATATTATGAGTGCAGACGCTCCACTACGAGGTTCCTTGCTCCTTCTCGGTCGTCCGGAATCTATGTTCTTCCACTCTATTTTTTTATGTGAGCTTTGTTCATCCTTTTGCCAACACGCGAGACATCTAAGCATCAAGGTGCACATGTTATGCAAGGATCGTTCCATCTATATGAAGAACACGTGGGACTGGAACTACGAGAAGGACATGTACCCAGGAGTGGACGTATGAACCTGAGTAATGTAGCGCAGTAAGTGAAGTAGAAATGCACAAATGGTATGAACATGCGTGGCATATAGGGTGTGTTTGGTTGCGTTCTCGTCTCAGCATAGTTGTTCCCTTTTCATGCATGCTCAACTCAACACCCCTCTTCATGCATGCTCAACTCAACACCCCTCCTCATGCATGCTCTCTTCATGCATGCTTCTAGTGTATTTGTGCTAAACTAGTGTGGACTCATGCACCCTCCATACACTCTACCAAACACCCAAAAGTGGGTCAAGAAGGGAACTCTTGGGCGGCATTTGTCTCTTACTATGTACTACCACTAAATGTTGTACATGCAATGCACGGTTATGTTATGGAGTACGTGCCTAAGTACTCTACTACTACTATATTAGTTGAAGGCACATATTAACTTTTATATTTGTTTACGTGTATGCCCCGAGACCTTACAACTAGACGTGTCTTTCTCTCCAGGTCGCACTTTGTATCGTTCATACCACTAAGTACTACTACGTGTGGTCTCCGACCCGGAAGTGGAAGAAGTGGAGACGCTCTACCACGCTGTTTTTTTACGCTAGGCTCTACCACACTGTTCATGTCCCACTCCTTTCGCTGACGTGTGGGACATCCAGCACGTCCTGTGTTTGGCACCCTTCGTCGTAAGAGTTGAAATGCTAGCATTCATCAGAAATAAAAAATAATTATAAATCAGCAGTGATACTATTTTTTTGCGAAACAATCATCAGTGATACTATACCACGCGGTTTCCTTGTTCCTCGATATCGGAAAGAATACTTCCGTTCGCCAACATGTGGGACGTCGACCATCCTGGTCCACTTGCCATGCACGCAGAACTCCAAGGGAGAGTCACCCAGGTCGTCGCGCCGCAGTAACAATTTTTTTGAAACGGAGGCAAAAGATTTGCCCCATATATTAAATAAGGAGAAAATAGAGTTGTTACAAGAGCTGAACACGCCGCAGTAACAATGACTAATGAGCCGTCAAATCACAGGCCCACTTCCCACTTTGAAGTTGCTCGGACGAAGGAACCATCATGACTTCGTTGAATTCTGCTTCTTGAAGAAAACTACTGTACCAGCAGTACTGCTAGCTACAGTAGTTACACCAACAGAGGCCTCCTTTCGTTCATAGGATAGGAATTTTTTAGGAATATGAAAAACATAGGAAGTGAGATGACATGCATCTCAATTCCTATAGAGAAAGAGATGCCATTTGATGCATAGGATAGGAATTTTTCCATTTAGTCTGGGCTAATGTGCTGGTAATTTGCTCTAAAAACTATAGTAGTAACTAGTAGTACTGGTACATGCTCGTACTCAGTCACGGACACACACACTAACTACTAGTACTACTACTTCTCACATGATGGCCAGACGCCGTCGTTCTCCTTCCTGGCTTTGTCGGCGACACCCCACGGTGCTTGGATCTCCGCTGACCTCTCCGCAGCAGCGCGTGCGTCCTTTTCTTTCTTGCGGCGGCGGGCCTCTCTTTTCTTAAGTGCATTCTGACTTTCCGCTCCCTCTGTGCGGCTTTGGCCGCCTCTTGCTCTACCGCCCATTCGTCCTTGGCATCTTCAAATTCCTCCCACATAGTTGTGAGGTTGCGAGTGGCGATGAACTCGGCACGGCGGGATGCCATCGCTTCCCTACCATTTTGTGTGCGGTCGTGGGCGGCGAGGAACTCGGCACGGCGAGATGCCATCGCTGCCTTACCGGTTAGTGTGCGGCACGGTGGCATGAACGACTCTTGGTGAGAGCTCTGGGGTGGAGTGGCCGGACAACCGTATAGTGCATTGGTTTGTCAAGAGCTCAAGGACAGAAGACGAAGAAAATTTGGATTCCCCTTCAATCCTGGTCATTTTTTACCGAGTAAAATGCATTGGCGGTCATCGAACTTGTCTTGATAGCTCACTTTGATCATTGTATACGAGATATGGTGATTATATGGTCACTAGCTCAGCGTATAGCTCCGTGTTTGTCTGGTTGACTTGTCAAATAGTCCGCATGCGCCTCATCAGCTCGTGTTCTTTATCTATCTACGCAGGCCTACCTGTCAATGGAGAAAGAAATATTGTAAAAACCAAAATTATGCGTATGTGGGGAATCAAACCACGGACTCGTCGCTGCAATGCACCCTCGTCAGCCAAATGAAAATGTAATACTACGCGTCATACACTCATGCTCACGCTGTCAAAGCATGCTAATGCATGCATGTCACCCTCTAAATCAAAGTCCTGCTCATGGCGCAACGCAAATGGCGAGTCCATCACTTGCGCGCCCCGGCGGTGCCTGACATTACTGTTTAGACGTTTGATGGAGGCCTACGCGAACGCCGAGCAAGTATTCACCTGGCTCAACACCAACGGTCATACTCGGACCGCCTTGCTCATGTATATCGTCCATCACAACAACAATCTATAAAACAACCTAGCTAGAGAGGGTACTATGGTAGTATGGTACGGAGTATGTACTATCGTGACCGACCGATCTTAGTGCCATTGCACACCGAAACCCCTTCCATCGCTAGCGCGCGCTTCCCGCCTGAAACGGTCACCGTCTCTCCAGAATGTCAATGTCGCATTCATCGGACTTAACTGCAGGTGCAATTGGTGTGTCACTGACATGCAGGCCAGATACCCGTTGGGCCCACATGTCAGTAACCCAACGCATATGCAGTTAAGTCACTGAAGCAGCATCCGCATTCACCCCCGACGAACCTACTCGGCGCCAGTTGTACATCCGTCTGCCGCGGCTCATTGCCATTCGCCCGCTATATTAACTTGAGCCCCAGCTCCCAGCCTTAGCCAAAGATCCACACTTATTCTCCTCCGGTCCCTTCCTTCTGTCGGCACCACTCCAACCATGGCCTCCTGGCGCTCTGAAGCTCTCTTGGATGTACTGTCGCAGGAGCAAACGAAGGAGATCGCCGGCACCCCCCAGCCGCCCTCCGCCGCCACGACCATGAAGCCAGTGCGCGTGCGCGGGTGTAGCTGGCAGCGAGGAAGAGTAGTAGATGGTAGGTCGCCGCCGCTCTGGTCCCGGGAATACCACTGCTACTCCACTCAGTCGATGCCAAGCTTGGTGGGGTAAACATCGGCGGCCGATTAGCCGCTTGACAGTGACGTGGAGGCGGAAATCTTAAGAACCTTGTGCTCCGGAGGAGGAGGTTATCGAGGCAGATCAGGAGGAGGCAAAGGCAATGGCCGGCTTTCTCGGGTTCATGGCCGGACATGGTGGTCGGGCGCCAGCGATCATTTAGATTAGGTTTACAGTAGGTTTTAGTATGGTTTGTGCGAAATATGTAATGAATTTCGTCCAGTTTGTAGGAAAAGTTTTCGAAATGTAATGAATATCATCCGGTTAATTTGAATTTTGCTTAGTTTGCACGAATTTTGTCCGGTTAGTTCATATAGTTGTCGAAAGGTATGCGGGCAGCATCGGATGGCATCCGTCAGTGTCCTCGGACAGATGCCAGTGTAAATTTGTGGGCCAGCGCTGGAGATGCCCTAACTATCATGCTATAATCGCTAATAGTCCTCCATTATTTGGCAGGGAACAGTTATCACTTGATCAAAATCAGATCCGCGGTGTTTCGCACTCCTCCCGCGTAAGAGTGTAAACTCTTGCTTACATAAAAGTGGAGCAAGTGGACGACACTGTAGCACGTCATATCACTCGAACTAGCCTGCCTAACGAGCGGGAAAGCACGACCCTCGTCATTTTATCGATCGATCGCGCGAAAATGTTAAGCTTCGCAAGTTCTAAAGGAAAAGGCGGCACACTTACAACTCGTAAACGTCGCACCCCCGACAGTCCGGCTCGCACGCTGCTCACCAGAGGGGACACGCGTTGTCTTGCAATTTCACTGACATGTGGGACTGTAATTGAATAAACCGTCGATAGCCGAAATCTAATCGCTCGGCGGGTGTTGACTGAGAAGAGTGAAACGGGGGAGGGAGAAGAGATCGCCCGCCTGCCACGCACGGACTCCAAGAAATATATGGTGATAATGTCAGGGTGGGCCATGCTGGAGTCTGAACCGCTTCCGGAGCCCGCTCTAACCGCCCTGGCCCCTCAGGACGCCAGCTGCCCGTCGCATGCATAGCAAGTAGTCCCCGCTTATGTGGAGGAGAGAGAGGCATTGACAAAGTCAAGGAGTAACAGTGGAGACAATAGCTTTCATAAAAAATAAACAATGAATACTCGTTGCTCGTCCTCTATAAAGGAAAGAATACTTTCATTTGCTGACATGTGGGACGTTGACCATCCTGGTCCACCTGCCATGCAAAAAATTATCCTAGTCTACCCCGGTCGTATCGCAGGCCCAACCTTTCCCACTGTAAGTTGTTCGGACGAAGGAACCATCATGACTTCGTTGAATTCTGCTTCTTCAAGAAAACTTACTGTACCCACAATACTGCTACCACATACGAAGACTGGACGGCACTGTACCACGTCATATCACTGAAACCCACTAGGCCAAACTAGCCCGCCTAGGCCATCTATTTTAGAACAGATGGAGTACGTATCTGCACTGCTATGATTTTGTGTTGCACGTTCTCTATACTTTTGCTACGATTTTCCTACCCTATGAACCAAATGAGGCCTGAATGTATCTGTGTCGACTATTGTCTGATCGATCGCTAAGCCTACAATTTTAGGAGCTAGGACTATTGGTCGATCGACGAGGGATAAGTATAAGCGTACCACGAGCTCATCAGCCCCAACGTTTCTCTTCGGTGAGTGTTTTGCAAGTACTATAGCTCGCACAGTAGCTAGCCTACTAACACCAAGAATCATCAAACAAGCCCTGCTGATATGATAAACAATTCAAACTTACATCTAAGCATGCCATATATTACATGAAAAGCTGGTGAGGATACATCTGTTTCCATAACTCGGAGAGGGTTCGCATGATTCATCGCATGATTCACTATCAAACAAAAGTAGCAAGATCCGCCCACACAAGACAGTGCACTAGCCCTAAGATGGTTTGATAACACGCATCATTCTGGTAATTAAACACAGGGCAATGCAAACTACCCTGAAGGATTAGCGCGACCAACTATTTCTTGTCATCGATCTCTCGGGCAATGACCACAACACGGACATCGGCATGGGAATCGATTTCTGGGGCGATGTCCACAGGACTGACCGCGACATCGGAATTGATCTCTGGGGCGATGTCCACAGGATGGACAGCGGCATCGGAATCGATCTCCAAGGCGATGCCAACAGGACGGGCCACGGCATCGGAATCATCAAGGACGTCCACCGGCACCTACACAACCCTAACATATTAGCAAGCACATTGCAAATAATCAAAAACCACAACTATGGTAGTAAGCCATTATTTTTTACCTTGTGCAGCTCACTGGGGGATCTCATCCCTCTGGGGGCCATCTCCTCGTCCTCGATGGGGGCCATCACCTTGCCAGGGGAATACTGCTTCTCAACAGCAACTATCTCCTCAAACTCGGTCTTGAGCCTCACATAGGTGGCAATCAGAGTTCCTGGGGTAGGCACGGTGGGGCCCTTGCTGTTCTTCCAACTTTCTTTGAGGAGTTCGTCCGCCAACGTCCTCAACTCTTTGGACAGTGCTTGTTTCTTGGAGTTCTTCGTCTCCATGGGTTGGCCTGCCAACATGGTCAACCTGTTGGTTAGTGCTCGCTTCCTAGAGATCGCTGTCTCCAGTGGGTTGTCCGCTGGCAACTCTTTGTCTAGTGCTCCAGGATCCATCAATGAGCTGACAAACAAAAAGCAATCAAAGGAAACCACAATCGCAATGAAAACGGGAAAAGAATAGGATGTGAGAATCGGTCGATGCTTCACAAAAAGAAGATTCTTGGAATGAAAATATAGCAGCATAACTGATTCGCCCACCTTTCCTTCATCAGTACAGAAGAAAAATGGCAGAAGTGAGTAGCCTGGAGTGAGGTTTTCTTCAAGAAAGGGAAGAAAGGGCTTGAACGAGCATTCCAGTGAAATGATGGTTGCTTTGTCCAGTCCAACTTGGAGGCCACCTTACCACTGCTGGTAAAGGTGTGGGTTTTGTGATATGACGGGTCATGACGGCCACACCGGGGTGACAGGCGAGTCTCGACTGTAGCACCTCACTGTGATTTGGTGGATGGCACGCGGGCCCGGATGCTTTGAAATGTCCCACATGTAGATAGAGCGGCTAGTCATATAGGAGTGCTCAATATTGTGCACCGCGACCAAGGCAGAGAGGAAAACAAGAGAACTACGTAATTAATGCATGAGTTTAATTAGGGTAGTTTTGTAAAGTAGTACGAGATACATTGCTCCAATCGCAAAATGCCTTGGTTCATGAGATTTAAGATTTGAGCCCTATTAACCGGAAGGGAGGGAGTACTGCACGGCTGCATGTAGTGTAGTCTAGTCACTTGTTGAAATCAATAGAAAGGCAAATACTCCTTTCCGGTTTACAGGGCTATACTACTCCCTCCGTCTAGGTGTGTAAGTCATCTTACGAAAACCAAATAGTCCCAAAACACTTAGGCATGGTGCATTAACTTCTACCTTGTTTCTTGTTTCTTGACATATCAACCAATAAGAGATGAGAGGTGTGCATGCTTTTAATGACTTGCAATGGCTAGTTCATTGCAAGCAATGCTATTAATTAGCAAATAAACATTGGTGATCCCAGGAGGAAACGGTGCTAAGCGCGTGGACCTATGCAGAATGAGTATCAACCAATGGATGATGGACTTTAATTGTTAAACAATAGCAATTTTGTCTCATGCAAGAGCCTGGCTACTATATGCGTGCTCCAAGGCACCGCACCACGCGAGCGTTCGCAACTACCACGTTCGGGTTGCGCTTGGCTCTTCACCTCTTCGAGAAGACGAACAATGATGTTACTCCCACTTCTACAGTATCGAATCCATTGCTGCATGCCCGTCCACCTCGTGCGGGAGGGATAGCGTGTAGCGAAAGCTTCTACTTACTACTCCTGCCTTTGCGTCTATGACAGGTGGGCCCAACAGGTGCTTGGCCCTCCTATCATGCAACCAAAGGTAGGTGCAGTTAAGGCACCAGAGCTCAGTCCGCGAGGGAGAGGGCGGTGTAGTAATCAAATTTCTCGGTCTTGTACGAGTTGACGTGACACATCAAAGCACTACACTCGATATAAGTCTTTTTACACATTTCAAACGGACTACTTCATATGTAGACATATTCTGCTTCATATGTAGTCACTTGTTGCAATCTCTAAAAAGACTTATATTTGGAAATAGAGGGAGTACAACGCATGCATGCATGCGGTGACTTTCCTTTTGATACTTGCATGTGTTGATTTGATGCACCTTGCCAAATTTTGATTATAAATTTAACTAACCAAATTTTCATGCATGTCACAAAAAATTACGGGGCTGTTTGGATTGTGACTATGTTTGTCTTATGTTGCCACATTATTTTCCCCACACTTGCCACACTTGCCTAACCTGAGTTGCTCAAATTGTTAGACACACTTTGGCTTGCCTAAGGGAATCTTGCCACAACTTTTGTGTCAATGACACATTATTTTTGTGTCTATGACATGTGGAGTAGAAAATATAAATAATAATGCATGTTGGGGCAACCCACGTTTCCACTAATTTTAGCCGTGGGCTTGTTCACAATTTTGACGAGGGGGTGGTTGTTCATTTAATGGAGGGACTTGTAGTACCAGACTTGAACGATACAAAGTGCGACCTGGCACACCATAACACCACTTGGAACAAGCGGGTAGCTATCTCAAAAAACAATCAATAACTAAAAAAACCGCAACCTTGCAAGTAGTAGTACACAATTTTAAACGATTATTTTGATGGAGTGAAAAAGGAAAACTACCCCACTATGTATATATAGGCCGGAGCCTCCGCGCTTGCTTGCTAGGGTTGCTCTATTCACACACTCTCATCCTCTCCAGATCTAAACAAGATAGGGGTAGTAACACTGTCTTTCTCCCTTCAAAAAGCACTGGCTTTCTATCCTCACCGCTGGTTACAGATCCGGACATATTCCCCTCCGCCGGTGAAGGGGAGGAGGGGCAGCGTTTAGGCCGTCGTCGACATCGAGGGAGGAGACCCACTGCCGGCCGCACCGTTATCTCTGGCCGAGCGCCAGCGTGGGAGGTCCTCCGATCCCTTCGTCGTTGCCTGTGGGCGGATCCGGCCTCCCTCCGCCCACCTATCCACATCCCGATGACCTTCAGGTATATCTTCGTTCGAAACCGCCTTAGCTCTACTTCCCCAGCTCGCTACGTCGCTGCATGTGCATCATTTTCTACCTCTCAACCCCTCTCGATCTGATGGTCCAACGTCACCTATTTTCTTCTTCTATTGTTAGAGGTAAAGCTACTTCATGGAGTCGAATCTTGTACTCCCTCCGTCTGAAAATACTTGTCATTGAAATGGATGTATCTAGATGTATTTTAGTTCTAGACACATCCATTTTGATGACAAGTAATTCCGGACGGAGGGAGTACTTGGTTCAAACAAGAAATAAAGTGGGGGTGGGGGAATTTAGTATGTACATCAGACTTGGTACAAACAGGAAGGAAAGGGAGTGAAAGTAGTACAGACTGGCCATCCAACAGGTCTCTTGGTCGAAAAGGGAAATATAGGGGTAACGTTGTACACAGTGGTATGACCAGGACTAGATTTGCTATCCACACATAGGAGTAGGTGGCTAGAGTGAACAAAAATGGGACCAACCCAGATATGTTTCTTGGATGTTTGTTTCTTAGGGCAAAAAACTATGAATCACCACTTTATTCCCCTGTTTACGTACATGGTGCTGGACTGCTGGTGCACCCACTGTCCCATGCCCCTATACCAAATATTTAGCTGTTCTTAATCTAATGTCCCTGGTAAAAATGAAGCTATGCCACTTTTATAAGCCGTGACAAGTTTAGCCAAATGTTTTTGCCTGTAATTGTTTGAGACTCTGACTGTTTCCTCTGTACCTTTTTGAGCAAACAGGGATATCCAATTCACCTGGTTGCTGTTGTGACCTTTTGGTGCACTACGCAAAACTCTTCTTAAAAGAAGTGACTTTTGTGTTGTTTAACTGGAATGTCAGCATGGAACCGTTGGTTCATTTCGGTGGAACTGCACAAAGGGAGATCTATGTTCCAATCCTCATCATCCATATTGGCGCCATAACCTTCCTTTAGGTAAGAATGATATTTAATGCATGTGTTCATCTCTATTTTCTAACTGCCATGAGAAAATAATGCTATTTTTTACTAGTACACTTGTACTCCCTCACTAACAAAACCAATTCTGAATTAGAAGGCTAATCATGTACTTGGTTTCACCAACTGGTGAGGAGAAAGAGAAACAGGGCATGAAGAGGGAGAAGAGGAAAAAAATAAATAGTGCCAAGGCGATCTTGCTGAAGCCAGAGGCCTCAGTCGAGGCCATTCAAGGGCTCCGGCAACGATTACCTTACATGTGAGACGATCCTCCAGGGAGCCCTTCCACTTCTACCGTCTCACTTAATTAATTAGGAGTACTTAAGTACCACTAATTTATTGCCTAATTTTCCTGTTGGAGTTAAACAAATCTTTAGTAGGACCCTATGCTGAATCATGTACGTGTGTATGTTTGTCTATGGAGGTGAATCATGTGGTGGAGCAGGGAGGGAATATTATTAGTGTCATGACATAATAGTGCTATTGTTTTGCATGTCAATTTATTGCCATTGGTTCAATGAGGCAATATTTTGCGCATTGTCCATCATGAATTTGATGCTACTGTTTGAGTAATATGCTAATGTCTTCCTATCCTTTCTCACTAAGCTAATGAAGGTTTCACCTTGTTCTACTTGTGCAAACAGGGATCATGTTGTGCCAATCATACATTTTAGTGGAACTACACAAGATAATACAGTGAACTGTATCCCAGCCAGTGCTTTAACTCTGCTGGAAGTTCTTAATAATCTTTCGATATAATCTCAGCACTGGTAAACAAGAGTGATTTCAACCATACATTTGAAGTGCAAAAAAATATATACTATTGTGTGATTCCAGTGAGTGCTTTATCATCTCTTATGGGGCTACATGAATAAGCTTTTTTTCTCAGGTTGGTACGGGCCTAAGGCCTTCATCCATATTAGTTTGATGTCATCTCTATTTGTATCGTGCTACTATCATGAGAAACTCCTTTATCTTTGCACGTTAAAGTTTTGCAACCTATGATAAATGGCAATGCTTTGAGTGTTGAGCTAATTGGCACTGATTAAATAAACTAATACCTCTATTTAAGCAAGACTACTATGTTGCTAACTTTACCCATTAAGATAATGATGGTGCTTCTATTTGTTAGTGTATGTTTCATCAACTAGTCCCACTATTACAGTAATCTCACTCTCTCAATATATGTGCCAACAAGGATGCTCGATTTTGGTGGAACTGCACAAAAACTTTGGGTGCTTCATTGCCTCGATAGCTTCCATTCTTTCTGTCAGTCGCTAATCTCAGCCTACTTTCTTCCTTTGCTATCAGTCACTTTGCTTATATCGGCTTCCAGTCAAAGGAAATAGTAATTAATATGCTACCTCACACAGGTTGGTACTGGTCTTTGTACGGATTATTGTGCTTGTCATGTATTGGTAATTTGGTATTGTGCTACTATTTGCCAATTTTATAAAGGAGTAACTTGGAGCCTGAACTTGCAGGCAAATCATTGCATTGGTGATTTCAGTAGAACTGCACAAAATGATCAGATGGACAGATACTTATGCAGCTGCTATGTACTCCAAAGTTCACTCAGACAAGCATCAATGTTGACAAGAAGTGCCTATATTCATTCGAGTATCAACCGGCATCAACCAGTTGTCAAACTCCAAGTATTAGGAGAGTGAACGCCAAAAATATTGCTTGGCGCAGAGCCCAGAAGAACACAGTCCAGTCTTTGGTCCCAACTTGTGCCTTTTGGTTATCGGCAGATATGGTAGCGAACTTGTGGGGACCCCGACTCATAAGTCGTGATCACCGAATGCACGTGTACAGTGATCCCAGAGATCAATGCTCACTGAACACACAGAAGATGATTAACAAGAGTCTTACATCCATACGTATGGTATTACACAAGTAAGACCATTATGGTCGAGTCTTGAGTATAACTTCGCAGCGGAAATCTTCATTGATAACTTGGACCCATGCCATATGCCTTAACCCTACAGGCATTCTGACTGGGAAGCGTCCTAGCTCGCATGTTCGTCACCGAAGCATTCTTCATCATATCATGTTCTTTCGTGCCTGGCCAATAAAATAACCAGTGGCAAGCCAATGAGTACTTTGAATGTACTCGCAAGCAACCCATATTTTGGCTCAAGGTACAACAATGCATGACATAGGTAAATTTTTGCAGAAAGCTAATTTTGTTGTGCTATGACATGTTCAATAACTGGTAAATCATGCATCGTATGAATTCAAGTAACCATAGGGACTGGTTACAGATATCAACATAAAGGGAGTGGGCTCCAACCCAACTCAGTCATGTCAAGTCCTTTGACTTGACCCAAGTAGTTCTTCCCACCTATCCAAACACACATTGGTTTGTAAACATGTGGACGTAGCCCAAGAGCGGTTACCCAACTGTCCTTGACCATGGACACGGCTATTCGAATAGTTTTACACTCTGCAGAGGTTGCACACTTTACCCACAAGATCCGGGGAACTTCCATGTCATCCACGACCCGCGGTACCTCAAGTACCCGGGGTAAGCACCCAATCACTATCTTTCCCTAGACGACACTAACAAGGAGTCCAATCGTTGTTCTGTATCTCACGATGTACATCATACGAGACTCACTCGAGATCGTAACATCCGAGAGGGGATGCAACGGTGTATCCGGTGCCCTGTAAAAACATTCATGGCCGCCCTACCTGGCACGACCCCGTCCCAAGAGAGAGAACCTACTCTCCCCCGTCACTAGTAATGCGGTCTCCAAGCTAGTATCGTCCTAGGTAATCAATAATGCCCTTTCCCATATAAGGGTAGAGTGGTTGCGCATGTAAGGTTGGAATAACGGTCGCAACTTAAACCAACCCGTTTTTGAAAGCAACACACACGCTTGCCTCGGCACACCACTTTGTCATCAAGTGGTTACCCATCTCATTATCTCCCTCGGGCATAAGTGGAGCCCGACGGGGTTTTCGATAAGTCTTTTGAAACAACTCTGCCTCCATCACCATGCATATTCCCATCCCATTTGCGTAGCCACTACTATAGCATCCTATCTACTCCCACCAGCATAACCCTCATAGGATGGTAGGGTCATGCACAATGCAAGTATCAACAAGGAAGTAACGGAGGCAACCCATCAAAGTGTTTACCACCTCATCATGATTCCGTTGTAATAACAATATCTTGCTATATGACATGCATAAAAAGGGTTTCATAGACATGGTCAAAGGGCTGCTTGCCTGGTTCCTCAAAGTCTTCAAGTCTTCTGGTCCTTCTCCAAATACTCTGTCTACTTCGTCAACTAACATCAGAAACAATCACAATAAGCAACACGACAAGGCAGAAAATAAAAGTGCTCTAAAAATATGAAGTTGACTTTTCTAGGACTTCTCTGGTTATATGAAAAATAACCAGAGTGGTTTCACTGGGATTGGATAAGTGAATATTTCTGAACATTTCAATATGCTGGAAACAAGGGATTTAATGGATCTGCAATTTGTCTACAGAATGCCTCTTTATAAAAATGAGTGAAAGTACCCATTAAATCAGGCATGATTTTAGAAACATTTAGAAATTGGTTTCACTGGATTTGGAGTTCAAATGAATATAATATGGGTTTTTGGAGTGGACTTATGTGGATAAATGACCTATTTATTGCATCTAGTGAAAACCAAGCATAGTAGAAATGTTCACTATGCCTCATTATATAGATCTGGATTTATGGAGTCTCTGGAAATTTGAATCATCGGATTTGGAGTCCATTTGAATTGTTTATGGATATTACAAGTTTACAGAAAAAGAAAAAGAAAAGGGAAAGGGGGTGTACCCTTATCCAGCGCATCAGGCGAAAGATAGTAGTGGGCCGGCCCAGTGGCTCAGCTGCGCGGGTGTCAGGGGCGATGTCGAAGGCATATTCCAGGGAAGACACCTTCCCCGAGCGAAGGCGGCAGCCGACAGAGCCCGTTTCCACTTAAACGGGCGGGGCCCGCCCACTGGGTCGCTGACGAGCGAGGCCTGGTGCTCAGCCCGTCTCCTACCACCCGCTCGAACAGAGCAGAGGCAGGGGAGGCAAGGCCGAGCGGGCGCCGTCGTTCTCCCCGGCGGTACCGGCCACCTTCCGGCGATGCCCGACGTACCGGCGCGCTCAGGAGGCCATGCCGCATCCAACCATGGGTGGCACGGTCACCCAGGGCCACCGGATTGAGTAGGGCGTCGGCCGCGGCGGGCGAGGCCGACGACGATGGCGGCATTGGTGCTATGGGGCACCGGAGCAGAGGGAGAAGCGGTGAGGGGTTCTGTTGTGGTCAGGGGGTTTGCCTAGTGGAGAAAGGAGGGAAGGAGGAGGAGTGGTGGGTGCGAATTTAGGCGGAGGCCGACGGCAAGGCTCCGGCCATGGTGGCGGATGGAGAGCGCGAGGAGGGAAGCGGGTTGGTCCAAAGGGTCGCCGGGAGGGAGAGAGGGCCAAATGAGTAGAGAGGGGGCTCGGGGGTGGCCTTTTATTGCGGGGCGATGGTGCACCATGGACGAGTGCGCCGGCGAGGTCGTTGCCGTTGCCAGGGGTCACGGGGGCTCGTGTGTGCGTGTCCGGGGCGTTTGTAGAGATGGTCTACAGCCAGGGGAAGGGAGGGAAGGAGCGGGGAAGTGCCAGGGCGTCACGCGTGTGAGCTCGTCCATTGGAGCTCTCGGGCGGTTGGGGCGCGTATGGAGGAGGCAGCAGGAGGGAGAAAGAGAAGGGGGACAGGGGTTGTTTAAGGGGCAGGGGCGTGCTGGGGAGGCACCTCGTCGGGCGTGCTGGGGAGGCCCGAGGTGGCCAGAGGTGCTTGGCAGGGGGCGGCTATAGTGCGGGAGCGCACTGTAGCACGCTCCAGAGCGTGCCTTTGGCTGCCATGGCATTGTTTAAGGGGCAGGGGCGTGCCCATTCATGTCTGGTAGCGCTAGGGGGAAGTAAACAAGTGGGGAGGGGCATTGGATGCCCTGGAGATCCACTAGAGTGAGGAGGGAGGTGAGAAAGGAGAAGAATGCTGCTGTCCAGAAGGGTAAATGGGGATGTTTCACCCTTCAATCATTGAGTTGAGGCCAGGGAAGAGTTACTGGAGGTGCAAGGGGACTCTGAGGGGCTGTGGTAAAAAGTTGAGCTCAAGGAGAATAGTGTTAGTGGTCAAAATGGTGATTTTTGAAAAGTGGCAGAAGGTGTTTGATAATGCTTTGGGCCAGCAGATGATTTCCAACTGCCATGAGACTCCACAGGATGAAATGACACATATAATTAGGGCCTTCCACCAATTTGGAGCTTATTTTGGCAAAGTTGCCAATGCAACTTTTGTAAACCCTAGAAATTAGCATAAATGAACTTGTGTAGATCTAGTTGAGCAAATCACTTCACCTTGATGAACCACTTGGTTTAGTGGCCTCATTTGGTCATGTGAACATGCTCACAAAAGTTGGGGTCAAGGAGAGAAAGTTGGTAGTACAAAGTTGTTCAAATTTGTTTCTAGATAGGAAGGGTTTTGGGGCACTTTGATCAAGTTAACTTGTTCTCCAACTTGTTCCACTTGGTCTAGATGATTTATTAGACCATTTTAGCATGTGTATCAAGTTTGAGAGCATTTGGACAAGTTTGATAGTGTAAAGTTGTTCAAACTTGAAAAAGGGCAGAAATGCTTTTGAGAGGGTTTCATGGGGTTATACTATTCTCCATGGCATGAGACTTGGGAAGATCATCAAAAATGTCATATGTGACATGCTAGAATTTTCTTGGAATTTTTGGGGAACATTTCCTTCGTAAATATTTCATAAGCTTGAAATATCCAGAAAGGGTTTTTGAGGGATTTGACCAATATTTTGAACATGATCATGTGTTGAAACTCTTATATATGGACAATATATGTCCACTGAGTTTCCCTTGGTTTTTCCCAAATATTTTTAAAGCATTAAAATAATTTTAACCTATTAAAGACCATTTCTGGCCTAAAGAAAAAGCCTTTAAATAAAATAGGTAAATAACTTCTAAAATTATATTTTTGTGGTTTCTGGGTATCCTATATCTAATAGGAGTCTAATATATTTTTGGAAAGATTTTTACTGCCCTTAATTAAGTACTTGTAGTGCAAACCTCAATTCAGGGTTTTTTGAAAAAAACTAATTTTTGAAAATACTATTTGGCCAAATTATTTTTGCAAGAAATTATTTTTATGTCCTATACACATGGCATGATCATTGGGAAAGGTTTTTGCATCAAGGAGAAGGAGTTTAAGAGTTGGAGGATTTTTTTTATTTTTTTAGAGCACTGGCAAACAAGAGACAAAAACCAATCAAGGCAAGGTCCAAAACCTCAAAAGTTTTTGTCAAACCACATTTTATCATGATTGTTACCTTAAGTGTAGTGGCATGAAAATCAGGGTGTGACAGAACTGTATGGCATGGAGTCTAAAGATTCCAGAGAAGTTGGTTGATGCATATATTCATCTGGCACTTAATCAGTCTGCACGCCAGGGATGCTCCATTTTAGTTGAACTGCAGAAAAAATTTGGGTGGTTCATTTTCTCAACCGCCTCCTTTCTTGTCTGCAATGTAGAATTTTGGCGAGCTACAGGACCAAGATGAGCCAGTAAACTAGTTGGATGAAAGTAGTGGCCAAGTTTCTCAAACCTCCCTCGGCACGAGTGTCGGTGTCAACAGGGATGCTCGATTTTGGTGGAACTGCACAAAAACTGTGGGTGCTTCATTGCCTCGACAGCTTCCGTCCTTTCCTGTCAGTCGCTAATCTCGGGTTGCTTTCTTCCTTTGCTGTCAGTCGCTTGGCTTATCTCGTCTTCCAGTCAAATGAAATAGTAATTGGTATGCTACCTCACACAGGTTGGTACTGGTCTTTATCCTGATTAATGTGCCTGTCATATGTATTGGTAATTTGGTATTGTGCTACTGTTTGCCGATCTCATAAAGGAGTAATTTGGAGCCTGAACTCGGAGGCAAATCATTACATCAGGTGATTTCAGCAGAACTGCACAAAATGATCAGATGGACAGGTACTTATGCTGCTGCTATGTACTCCAAAGTTCACTCAGACAAGCATCGATGTTGACAAGAAGAAGTGCCTATATTCGTTCGAGTATCAACCAGCGTCAACCAATTGTCAAAATCGAAGTATTAGGAGAGTGAACGCCAAAAATATTGCTTGGTGCATAGCCCAGAAAAACGCAGTCCAGTCTTTGCTCCCAACTTTGTGCCTTTTGGTTATCGACACATATGGTAGCGAACTATATGGCATGTAGTCTAAAGATTCCAGAAAAGTTTGTTGACGCGTATATTCATCTGGCACTTAATCAGTCTGCACGCCAAGGATGCTCCATTTCAGTTGAACTGCACAAAAAATTTGGGTGGTTCATTTTCTCAACCGTCTCCTTTCTCGTCTGGAATGTAGAATTTTGGCGAGATACAGGACCAAGATGAGCCAGTTAACTAGTTGGATGAAAGTAGTGGCCAAGTTGCTGAAACCTGCCTCAGCATGAGGCCACTATTTGAGGATAAACCTACAAGCAAAGTTCAGATTGTCTGTGTTGCCTCTTTTGTACTTGAAAGTTTACTCGTACAAGAACTAATTTTTAGCAAGAAGTACCTCCGATTGAACACCATTTACCAGACTGTACCCTAGGTAATTAAAGTTCGTCCATGGATCATATTGGCTGTGATCTCAATCATTTGGATGCGTAAACATACTGAACATGTGTATATCTGAATCTTTTTGTGAATTATGTATAAATATTGTCGCGTGATCTATCAATCATTTGGATGCATAGATAGCTTGTGTATATATGAATCTTTTGAGTTGTTGATAGAGAATGTTGGCTATGAATATGAACGTGTCCTGTGAACCTGAGTTTGATACGAATGTTTACCTTTTCTGTTGTATTTGTGTGTGAACTTGTTAGTATGCCTACTGTGGGGTATAAAACGCAGGTCTCTGTTCTATTTATCTATATATAAGAATAATATTGTTGTGTCCAATTCATGTTTTCCTTTCTAACCACATTATATATATTTATATTATTACTATTATCGTATATTTTATAGAGACTTATATATACATTATAAAAACATCGCACGTGTTATTAACTTATAAAAGTAAATGTTTAACGGAAGTTGGCAAGGAAAATCCTGGTTGTTTTTGACTCACAGGCAAGGAAAATCCTTTTTTTCGAAACGGAACAGGCAAGGAAAATCCTGGTGATTGCGTACAAAAGCTTGCGAAGATTTTAAGGACCAATTTAATAATAATGCGCTCATATTTATTTTGAGCAATAACTCGCTAATTTGTTAATTATATATATATAAAATGTGCCTCTCCGGTTTATTCTTTGATATTAATTGCTCCTTCTAACATAACATTATATATATAACGAGCCCACCTAATACGTGTATTTCAAGGAAGTGCAAATGGGCTGGGATTTCTTAGAAAATATAAATGGGCCTTTGTCGACGCGAAATTATTTGTTCACCTAGCCTAGCAAATGGACTGTACATTCTAGAAAACATGGGTTAAATATATGCCATATTTTTGTAGGCTGACATGTGGGCCAATAGGTCGAAGCCTATGCAGGGCGTTGTCAACTTGGTCAACAAATGATTGTGTCATCTGCAGACATTGGATTTATATCCAACGGCCGGCATGCACCTTCAATCTCTTTTCTTCTTCCTCCAGCATCGCCGGGACAGTCTGGTCCGCCCTCCGGCGGCTAGCGGCTCTGCTTAGCACGCATCGCTGTGAAGCGCTACCCCACCGCCGGCTAGGATATCCCTCCACCCCTCGACACCTCCTGTTATTCTCCACAGGCTACAGCCCCACGCCACAACAAAACTAGTTATAACCCTTCTCCTCCTCTCAATCTGCGACTCCACTGCCGCGTCTTCCCATCTCCGAGTTGTTCCCGTTCGGGGCCTCACCGTCGTCCACTGCCTCACTGCGCTCGGTGCTACATGGTCAACAAACAAGAGTCATCGGAAGAGGACTGTACGTGGAGAGCCTGACGGCTGGGACCCACAAGGTCCATGGTCACATGCAAGGAAAGTTCCTCCTTATTAAGCTGAAAAAAATGTTTCCTCCACCTGACAGCTGGGACCCACCGGCTGTATCTTCGCACGGAAGGAAGTGCCTCCTTGTTTTGCGAAAAAAAATATTCATACCGTTGACAGCTGGGACCCGTCAGATTTGGTCGCTGACTTGTGGGCCTACTAAGCGGATGTGTACGCACGACTTTGTCAACTTAATCAACAAATGATTCTAGCAGCTGGACGGTTGGATGTTAATCCAACAGCCGTGCTCCTTCTTTAACCTTTGTTCTTGCCCCTGTCTCCCATGGGCGGCACCGCGGTTGTGCTGCCGTGCACCCGAACCAGTGAAGTTTCCCACTCCTCTCCATCTGCGACTCCACTGCCCCGTCTTCCCCATCTCCGGGTCGTTCCAGTCTGGGTGCACTCGGCATGGTGTGGTCAACATGGTTAACAACCGAGAGTCATCGGAAGATGACTGTACGTGAGAGGCTGACAGTGGGGACGCGCCACGCCCATGGACGCCTGCATGCAACGGAACGCGGCATGGTCAACGTGGTCAAGGAACGACTTCCATCGGAAGTATACTGTACGTGGAGAGTCTGACAGCTGGGTCCACGGCCGCAGCAAGTAAGTGCCTCCTTATTACGCGGAAAATAATGATTCCTCCAACTGACAGCAGGGAGCCACTGGACGGGCCACCGTATTTTGTGAAAAAAATGTTTGCCCCCTGACTGTTGGGACCCACCTGACGAGCCACCGAATTTCATGAAAAAATGTTCCCCCCGTTATCAGCTCGGACCCACCTGAAGTGCCTCCTTATTAAGCAGAAAAAATGAATACCCCCTGCTAGTTGGGACCCACCTTTGTCGGTGTACTAGAGTAGGGGTACCCTAGTATCCCAAACTTGTGCACGGGAAGTAGCAGCACCCCGCGGCAAGGCTTGCCGAGTGACCGCCAAGGTCCTCCGTGGTTCCTCTGGAGCCGTTCAAGAACAAATTATTCAAGACAAGACCCCGACAAGAGGAGCTTGCCGGGAAGGCCAACCGAGGCATTGAAGCCAAGGAGACAAGGCCTCGGCACGAGGAGCTTGCCGGGAAGGCCGACCAAGGCATCTCAAGAAAGCTTGCCGCGACGCGCCACGCGTCCCGGCAAGGCTCGGTGAGCGACAAGCTTCCGGACGCGACAAGACAACGAACGCGGCAAGACGCTTGCCGCGGCAAGCGGCCACTCTGTACCCACGCTCCAACACATCCACCAACGTGTCGCCCTGGGGCCTTTCCAGGCGCGCGTGGCGAGAGGCTGTGCAGCCAGCGGTGCACGGTGGCAAGCGGCGCTGACAAGATAGCCATCGTGGCAAGCGGTAGCGTCCCTGACGGTCCCTTTCTGCACTGTTTAGGCGACGCAGATGGGCATTTAATGCCTTTGTCCCCTGCCGTCAGGGTTAGGTATGATACACTGTATACACAGTGCAGGTAGTTGTACCTACCGCAGCTCTTTTTCCATTTTTGCCCTTGCATGCGTTGCCACCTATCGGTGACCCCTTGAGCATATAAAAGGAGGCCCATGCGCAACGTAGAGAGAGGTTTGAAGGGTTCGAGGCCAGAAAACTCTCACGCTCAGTCTCGTTAGCTGCTTGCGTGTACTGTAGCACTCAGCGCTCCCGAGCAAGAACACAATACAATCAGACAAGCAGCAGTAGGAGTATTATCTCTCCGGAGAGCTCCGAAGCTGGGTAAACTGCTCGTGTGCTTTGCCTCGATCCGCTCTTCGTGCGATCTCCGCCCCCGCCGAACCGAAAGGGGCTCGGTCCGCCGGTCCCATAGGTGTTCGTGGATCAGCTTCCCCGACATCTTTGGTGCGCCAGGTAGGGGGCATCGAGATTGTGTGAACCTGATCCGGCGTTCACACGAGCAAGATCTTCATTTTCTTCATCAACATGCCACCGAAGAAGAAGGCTTCGGAGGCAGCTGTTCCGTCCGCGTCGATCCCACCGCCACTGGAGCAAATGGGTGGTGGGGTAGACGCCAGCGGAAGAATGGGCGTCGACGAGGGAGATCACGGTGCTGCCGGGTCCAAGGACAAGGCTGCGCAAACCTCGGCGTCCGTACGCGCACCGCACCCATCTCAGGAGGCGCAGGACCGACAACGTCACGGTACTTGCAGTGCCATGCATCCGTTGAACCAAGATCGAGCTGGTGGATCTCGGGGTGCTCAAGACCAGCATGCACGCCAACATGCTGACACGAGCGAGGCACGGTCTCCTGGATGGGATACTGCTCCTTCTAACATAGTTAGAAGTCCGAGCATATCCCGCTCCTCGCACCGTTCGCCTCTGCCGCCCACCACTCCAGCAGAAGCTTTGGCGCGAGCTCAACTGCTCCTGGATTACCCTCCAATGGCGGACAAGACCGACGAATGGAGGGCCACCATTCAGAGTCTCATCGGCTTCGCCAACGGCGACACTCCGCGGCAACCAAGCACCTCGCTGCCGCGGCAGGACTGCCGGGCGCGAGCCGATGGCGACAAAACCAATGGGGGTGCAACCTCCATGCACTCTTCACCCCGAAGGACAAGATCGCCGACTTGCCGGATCCACCTCGATAGCGACTCCACCGCATCATCGGATCTACGAGCTCGTCGCGATCATTGCCAAGTTCTTCACGAACGACAGCAAGAAGACGCTCGTACTCGCATCGAGCGCCAAAGAGAAGCGCAGCGTCAGTCAGACCAGCGCGCTGGGCCCTCTGTCGACATGCATGCACCAGGGGAACCAGGCGACTTGCCGTACGCGGTAGGTTGCCCTGCGTTCACTCGTGAGCTGCGGCAAGTCCAGTGGCCCAGCAAGAAGAATTTCAAGCCAGACGTCCCGGAGAAGTACGACGGCAAGTCACATCCGTCGGAGTTCCTCAGCATCTACACCATCGCGGTGCAAGCTGCCGGGGGGGTGGGACGACAAGATCCTTGCCAACTACTTCCCGCTGGTGCTGAAGCCCAATGTCAGATCCTGGCTCATGCACTTGCCGGACAACTCCATATCTTCATGGGCAGATCTATGCCATCAGTTTGTCGGCGCCTTTACAGGCGGCCACAAGCCTCATGGCCAAGAGAGCGACCTTCATCTGCTCGCCCAGAAGGAAGGAGAGCCCCTACGCAAGTATATTCAGAGATTCAGCCGTGTACAGCACAACATCCCAGATGTCCACCCTGCCGCGGTCATCAGCGCGTTCCATCAGAACGTGCGAAACCGCAGGATGCGGGAGGAGATGGCGATGTGCAAGATCAGAGACGTCAGTGAGCTGTATGCCCTGGACGACAAGTGTGCACGTGCTGAGGAAGGGAGGAGACTCCCCGGAGAGAATACAGTAGCAGGAGGATCTGATAGTGAGGATGTTGCCCCGGCAAAGAAAAACCGGCGGCGGAACAACAGGAAGAAGAAAGGCAAAGATGTGCTAGTCGTTGAGCAGTCCGGCAACGGAGGTGGCGCCAAGAAAGCCTAAGCTGGTACCTCCGGCGAGCAGGCTGTGGCGGTTGCCGACAAGCAGGACGGCTCCAGCAAGCAGTACTGCAAGATCCACCGCACCAAGGGCCATGATCTCCAGAGCTGAAAGAAGGTCGAGCAGCTTGTCGAGCAGCAAAAGGCTGAATACGAGCAACACGACAAGGAGAAGGCCCAGGAAGGTGCTGGAGGAGCCGGCAAGAAACGCCCCGGCCGAGGAGGACGCCGCGGCAAGGCCAAGCAGCGGCAAGGAGACAGACCTCCCCGCGGCCGCGACAAGGATGAAGATGACGACGATGATGAAGATATGGATGATGACGAGGTCGATGAGCAGGAGTTCCAGAAAGCCACAGAGGTCCTGTGCGTTGACGGCGGTGCTTCTCTGCAGACTTCACACCACCAGCTCAAGCAGTGGGTGCGGGAAGTCAATGCGGCAGAACCACCCATCGAGTCACGCAGGCCCCTGAAATGGTCCAGCACGCCTATCATCTTTGATATTGAGGACCACCCTGATCGCATAACTGCGGTCGGGTGCTTGCCGATGTTGGTTTCACCAACCATCCGCAACCACAAGGTCACTAAGATGCTAGTTGACGGCGGGGCCGGCTTGAACCTGATCTCCTCCGCGGTACTCCAGAAACTCCAGATCCCTGACAGTGAGCTCGAAGAGACCGGCACATTCCAAGGAATCAATCCGGGAAGGAGCAAGCCGAAGGGAAAGATCACGTTGCCGGTGACATTTGGCAGCGAGTTGAACTTCAGGAATGAGAGGGTCACTTTTGACGTTGCTGACTTTCCATTGCCCTACAATGGGATACTCGGCCGTCCAGCGCTCGCCAAGTTCATGGCAGCCTCTCACTATGCATACAACATGCTGAAGATGCCAGGCCCGATAAGTGTCATCTCTGTGCCCGGCGACAATAAGGATGCTCTTATCTGCGCCGACAAGATCTACCGGCAAGCAGCAGCCGCGACAGATTGCAAGTCACTTGCCGCTGAAGCTCCCAGGAGGAAGAAGAAGACCAAGTCCGGCAAGAGTTCTGATGCCCACTCCGGCAAGCGCACCTCTTCGGAGTGCTGCGCTACCGTCGAGGATGCACCATCGAGCTCCACCGGCAAGTGTAAGAAGGCAATGGCAGCTCCACCAGAGACCAAGAAGGTGCCCGCCAAGGAGGACGGCACTGGTGGTACCTTCACCATCAGTGCCATTCTCGACCCTAAATAGGAAAGCGCGCTCGTTGCTTTCCTGCGGGCGAACGTCGACGTGTTTGCATGGCAACCGTCTGACATCCCCGGTGTTCCCAGGAAAGTAATCGAGCACCATCTTGCCGTCTGTCCTCATGCGCGGCCCGTCAAGCAGAAAGTCAGGAAACAAGCAGTGTAGCGCCAAGAATTCATCGCAGAAGAAATCAAGAAGTTGGAAGCAGCAGGCCTTGTCAAAGGAGTGATTCATCCTATGTGGTTTTCCAATCCTGTAGTCGTGCGCAAGGCTAACAGGAAATGGAGGCTTTGTATCGACTTTACCGATGTCAATAAAGCTTGTCCCAAGGACCCATTTCCCTTGCCGCGCATTGACTAGATTATTGACTCCACGGCCGGATGTGATTTGCTTTCATTTCTTGATGCATACTCAGGATACCATCAGATCTTCATGGCAGAAGAGGATGAGGAGAAGACCGCATTCATCACCCCATGTGGCACATATTGTTTCATACGGATGCCTTTCGGTTTAAAGAATGCTGGTTCAACATTTGCAAGGGTAGTCCATGTCGCTTTTGAGCCACAGATACACAGGAATGTGGAAGCCTACATGGATGACATAGTGGTCAAAAGCAAGGACAAGGCGACTCTGATTCAAGATTTAGATGAAACCTTTGCAAATCTGCGCAAGATCAACCTCAAGCTTAACCCCGAGAAGTGTGTGTTTGGAGTCCCCTCCAGCAAGCTTCTCGGGTTCTTCGTGTCTCAGCGGGGAATTGAAGCCAATCCCGACAAGATCAAGGCCATTGAGCAGATTGAAGCACCAAAGCGCGTCAAGGATGTACGAAGACTTGCCGGTTGCATGGCTGCTCTCAGCAGGTTTATCTCTATGTCTGCTGAGCGCGCCCTGCCATTTTTCAAAATATTGAAAAAGGCAGGTCCAATGAAATGGAATCCGGAAGCAGAGGCTGCGGTGCAGGACTTGAAGAGATACCTGTCCTCCACTCCAACACTTGTCACACCTAGGCCACAAGAGAAGTTGCTGCTGTATATAGCGGCAACCAATCAAGTGGTTAGTGATGCGTTAGTGGTGGAGAGGGAGGCGGACGATGAGCCAGCAACCACGGAAGATGCATCCAGCGACAAGCAGGGGGCTTCGCCGACAAGCTCTAGTCCCGACAAAGATGGATCTGCGCAGGCATGTGAAGGGATGCAGAAGAGGATGGTGCAGCGCCCAGTTTACTTTGTCAGTTCCCTTCTACAGGGGGCCAGGTCAAGGTACTTTGGTGCGCAGAAATTGCTTTTCGGCCTTCTCATGGCCTCGAGAAAGCTGCGCCATTACTTCCAAGCACATGAGATCACAGTTGTCACTTGTTTTCCGCTGAAGAGGATACTGCAAAATCCAGAAGCAACAGGCAGGATTGTCGAGTGGGCACTGGAACTGTCAAGCTTTGGCCTCAAGTTTGAGAGCACTTCAACTATCCAAAGCAGAGCATTGGCAGAGTTCGTAGCAGAATGGACGCCAACACCAGATGAAGAAATTCCAGAAACGAGCATCCCCGTCAAGGAGGCAAGCAAAGAGTGGCTGATGTACTTTGATGGTGCCTTCTCGCTGCGAGGCGCCGGTGTAGGTGTGCTACTTGTTGCACCCACCGGAGAGCACCTCAAGTACGTAGTCCAGATGCACTTTCCCAAGGAGCAAGCAACAAACAATACCGCAGAGTATGAAGGTTTGCTTGCCGGTCTCAGGATCGCAGCAGACCTTGGGATCAAGAAGCTCATTGTCAGGGGTGACTCACAGCTTGTCGTCCGCCAAGTGAACAAGAATTATCAGAGTCCATTGATGGAAGCTTACGTTGATGAAGTGAGAAAGCTAGAAGAGCACTTTGACGGCCTGCAGATGGAACATGTTCCAAGAGCTCAGAACGACATTGCCGACGGCCTGTCAAAGTGCGCCGCACTTAAGTTACCTGTGGAACCAGGGATTTTTGTGCTCAAGCTGACTCAACCATCTGTAACGCCATCAACTGGACAGAGCAAGAAGAGGAAGTTGATTTCTGGTGACTATTTTCCGGCAGAGCTCCCCGAAGCCGCCACCAAGAAGGTCCCCAAGATCAACACCAAGAGTGTCGAGGAGCAGTCTGCTCCGGCAAGCCCTAGGGTTTGTTCCGTTGAAGGAGACGCTCCCGACAAGTTTTGCTCTGGCAAGCTTGCCAGGGAACATCAAGCTCCGACTGAGCCGCAAGTTCTCGCCGTAGAAGCGGATGTTCCCGCAGCAGCAGATGTGTCTTTAGTCCTTGTTGTCGAGCCGCAAGCTCCAGCATGGGCACAGCAGATTGTCCATTTCCTTCAGACAGGAGAACTTCCCGAAGAGCAAGAAGAAGCGGAAAGAGTAGCCCGGCAGTCAAGTATGTACAAGTTTGTCGACAACATACTGTAAAGAAGAAGGACCAACGGTGTGAAATTGAAGTGTATTCGCCGGGAAGACGGACAACAGCTGTTGGCGAAGATACATGGAGGCATATGTGGTCACCACATTGGCGCAAGAGCACTTGCCGGCAAAGCGTTCCGGCATGGTTTCTTTTGGCCGACAGCCCTCCAGGATGCAACTGCACAAGTAACCAAGTGTGAAGCGTGCCAGTTCCATTCCAAGCAGATACACCAGCCAGCTCAAGCTCTCCAGACGATCCCTTTATCCTGGCCATTTTCGGTCTGGGGGCTCGACATCCTTGGCCCCTTCCCCCGAGCTGTCGGGGGCTTTGAGTACTTGTACATTGCAATCGACAAGTTCACAAAGTGGTCGGAAGTGGAACCAGTGAGGAAGGTGACAGCACAGTCAGTAGTCAAGTTCTTCAGGTCAATTGTTTGCCGTTTCGGGATCCCTAACAGGATCATCACCGACAACGGCACGCAATTCACGAGCTGCACCTTCATGCAATACGTCCAAGATCTTGGCGCCAAGGTTTGCTTCGCTTCTGTTGCTCATCTGAGAAGCAACGGTCAAGCGAAGAGGGAAAATGCTGAAGTGCTACGCGGGCTCAAAACCAGGACTTTTGACAGGCTGCGCAAGTGCGGAAAGAACTGGATTGAGGAGCTGCCGGTGGTTCTTTGGTCAATCAGGACGACGCCAAATCGAGCCACTGCCCAGACACCTTTCGCTCTAGTCTATGGAGCAGAGGCAGTTCTCCCCACGGAACTCGTATACGGATCACGTCGAGTGCTCGCTTATGATGAGATTGAGCAAGAGCAGCTGCGACAAGATGACGCGCTGCTCCTTGAGGAAGACTGTCTTCAGGCCACTGTACGAGCTGCTCGATATCAGCAAGCTTTGCACCGCTACCATAGCCGCAAAGTTAGTGCCAGAAGTTTCGAGGAAGGCGACCTTGTTCTTCGGCGCGTTCAGTCCGCCAAGAATTCCAACAAGTTGACGCCAAAGTGGGAAGGCCCTTACCGGGTGAAACGAGTCACTAGGCCTGGCGCTGTCCGCCTTGAGACCGAAGATGGCATTCCGGTGAGCAACTCCTGGAACATTGAGCATCTTCGTAAGTTTTACCCGTAGGGCGCGGTTGCCGGAACCTGTTCCGGCAACCACCTTTTGTACAAGTCTTGCCGATGTTGCATGTAATCCTTCGTACAAAGCCGGGCGCAGACTCCGTGCATAAATAAAGCTCATGTGCCCCGCACATCCTGTCAATTTCATGCTTTCTCTTTTATGCATGTATTATCTGACACTTTGTGCAGCACCTACCCCCGGTAAGCAATAACGAGCCGTAAGGCTCCATATCTTTATTTTCTCTTCTTTCTCTTTCTCAAAGGAAGGAAGGTTCCCTCGCCCACAAGTTTGCCAGGAGGGAAGGAGAAGATAATGGTGTGGACCAGGCGTCGTTCAAGAAAGTTTCACCTTACCGGGAAGCAAACGACAGAAAAGCTAAGTTGCCAAAGTTTGAGCAATCAGTTTTTAATTTTTTAAGTTATCTTCCTCGAACGATCGTGCTTTGTATGGAAAACCTGTGCGCGGAGGAACCAACTCGTAGCTAGTTGCGCCCTTACTTTGTTTCGAGTCTGCTCAACAACTTAAGTGAGCTGCGACTAGTTGCGACAAGGTTTTGTCGGTAGCGGCACCACCAGCAGGCTGCTGACGTTCAGCACTCAGTGCTCGCGGCTAAGGTGCCTGCGCCGACAAGTTCCCTAAAAGCGTAGGGCAAAAACATACAAAGAAAGGAATCAAGTAAAGGAAATAACACAGCAATCGGTATCCAAAATAGAGTTATATTACAAGATAGCTTGTCGCAGCTCTAACAGAGTGTTCTCATGACATGACTAACAGCGACAAGGAAAAGAGAAAACGGGCGGCCTAATCTACGCGATCGCCCTCAACCCTCTTGATCCCTCTCACCTTGTCCACAATGGGTGCGACAAGGGCCTTGAGCGCTTCCATATCAGCATCCGGCGGCAAGGACCTGAGGACGTTGGTGAGGTTGAGGCCTGGGTTGCGGAAGGCCACCTTCACCAGCACCTTCTGAAGAGCTCCCGTGCAGATCTTGCACGACTCGTCGGCCAGCTGCTTTGGGATCCTCTCCCGGAGTCGCTGGAGCGCCGTCGCCACGCCTTTGAAGAACAAGCTGAGCTTGGCGCTGGGTTGGAGGCGCTCATCGGAGGAGTACCCAAGATCCTCCATCCCCAGCTGCGCCAGCTCCCCGTCGATGGCGGCGGCAACATCCAGAAGACCCTCCGTCCAGTGCTCCACGTTCTCCCTGAAGGTGTTCTAGGCGGCGGCGGCACTTGCCAGCAGCGCCTCGTCGACCTTGATCTTCTCCGTCAAGGCCACCTCCCGCTCCCTGGCGCCGTCCAGCGTCTGGGTCAAGGTGGCCAGCTTCAGCTCAAGATCAGCGTTGGAGTCCTTGGCGGCGCTTAGCTCTTTGCTCCTCTCGGCAAGAAGACCCTGCAGCTCGCCATGAGCGGCGGCATCCTTCTCGCGCTCAAGCTTGAGCGCGGCGAGCTCCTCGCCACTCGCTTTGAGATCGGCCTCCAGCTGCGCCACCTTCGTCTCCAGCTTCTTCTTGGCGGCCTCTGCAGCTGCGGCAGCATCCTTTGCTTCCTTTAGAGCCCCGCCAACTGTTTGCTCACGCACGGCAAGCTCCTCCTCGTGGCTATCAAGATTAACCTTGCGCTGCGCCAGCTCGCCTTCCTGCGCAAATAGCTTCTCGGCCGCAAGCCGCCATTGCTCTTCAGCTTCCGCCTTCTCGAGGAGGAAGGCTTTCTGCTCTTCGGCGAGTTGCTCCCGCTCCTCTGCCAGGGACCGGAGAGCTTCCTGCCTCAGACCCCGGAGCTCGTCCGCATGCTTCTCGATGTCCACTCCCGCCTTCGCGACAAGCGCTTCTCGCGATTCCAGCTTAGCTTGTCGGGCGCGGTAGAGCGACAACAGCTTCCGCAGCAGCCGCTCCTCCTCAGGCTCGCCGCTGCTGCTGCTTGGCACGTCAACCAGCGTCAGCCCAGCGGAGGCGAGCACCTCTCCGTCTAGGATTTCTCCTTCAACCGGTGCCCTGGAGCTTGACGCCCAGGGGAGCTTGATGAAGATGCCATCGCCGGCCTTCAGATAGGCGCCGGGCTGGGGCTCTTCGGAGCCTGACGCTGTGGCAGCGGCGGAGGGATCGACGGTCGGCGTAGCGCCTGGCGCTCCTGCGGCCTCAGGGCCGTCAGTGCGATCGCCGGACCCCTCGCCAGCTTCTCCCGCGGCAGCTTTGGCGGCCTCTTCGCCAGCGGGATCATCAGCGCCGGTTTCCTCTTCGTTGGCGACGGCGTCATCGGTATTGCCACGCGCGCTCTCCTCACTGGCGACCTCGGTTTCCATTGGCTCCGTGGCAGATGGATCTGACAAACGGAAAAGGGAGAAAATTCAAGCAAATATTCAAAAAGAAAATCAGATGAAGAAGAACCCAAGGGAAGTTTTTCAAGCAAGAGGATTACCTGTACTAGGATCTGCAGTTGTGGTCTCAACCACCGGAGGGTCGCTGGTGCTGTCCCTTGCCGGAGAACTGTCCCTTGTCGGAGAGTTCTCCCTTGCCGGAGAACGCTCCCTTGCCGGAGAATCCTCCCTTGGCGGTGTAGTCGAAGCAGATGGCATTTCAGGGGCGGCTTCCGGGCGCTCCTGGTGAAGCTGCTCTGCTCCTACACAACCCAACAGTCAGATATCAGCAAAGAAAGAACACTCATGCACGCCTAATAGCAGGAGGTAAACCATATACTTACGCTGGGGGCTGCGCTGGGGGCCGCTTTGGGGAGTAGCTGCCGGGTCCGGCAAGGTAGTCTCAGGCACGTCCCCTCCTGTCGCGGTGGGTTCGTCCTCGATGACAATCACCGGGGCCTTGGCTCTCTTCGCCGCTCTCTGGGCCAGTGTCCTGAAAAGGAATGGGTTCAGAATGAAGCAAATCAGACGCAAGACAAAACAGCAAGAATTGAAGAACTACAAATACAGCAGAGAATCTTACTCTTCTTCTTCCTCGTCGGAGCTGAGGGCGGAGAGATCGAAGTCCGGCTCGCCTCCGGCGCGATGAGGCGGAGGAGTAGGTTCCCTTGTCCGCTTGACCGGAGCAGAAGCGGTGGACCGGGAAGACCCCGCTCCAGTTGCCGCAGCGGCGTGAGGTTCTCCCGCTACAACAGTGCTTGCCGCGGTAGAGCGTGTCGCGCGGCGCGGCGGCTGTTGACTCGTCTGTCGCCCTGCTACGTCCCCGGCCCTGCGGAGACGCCTTCTTGGTGGAGCTTGTGGCTCCGCTTGCGGCGAGCTGGCTGAAGGTGGGGAGGAGGAGGAGCCTATCTTCAACGAGTCGCTTGCGCCCTTGGCAGGCTTGCTCGACTCAGTTTCAGGCCCGACAAGCTCTTCCATGCCGGCAAGCTCCTCTCGCTCGGCAAGGCTTGCCGCCTCTGCTGCCTCTGCCTCCTCCACGGTGAATCCAAACTGGCCTACGGCAGCGGCTGCTGCCGCCTCTTCTAGCCTGGTGGCGATGCGCTGCATCTCGTCATTAGTGGTGTCGCGGGTGAGGCTCTTCTGCTCATCGGGGCGGACCGCGACTTCTACCAGGCCGTCAAAGAACTCCTGCACGACGTCATCTGCGGGCTCTTGCCAAGTGGGGACGATTCCATGCGAATCGCACAACGGCATCATTGCGCGGATGCGGTCGAGCGAGGAGTTGTTGCACAGCGGAACGGCGCTCCTCGGCAACCTGAACGCTCCGGGATGCTCAGGATCGTGCTTGAACAGCTCCAAGAGCATTGCGTCCAGTTCCAAGACAGTGAAGTTGAAGTTGAGGCCCGGGCGCAGCCTCATGATATCTGCCGCATTCTGGAACTCCCAGGCGGGTCTTCTCCTATCCTGTAGGGGGGCGACGCGGCGGCGGAGAAAATTTGCGCCAACGGCGCCTACAGTGAGCCCGGCAAGCCTGAGGCGTAGGATCCTGGTGACGGCAATCTTCAGCCTAGCGTCTTCCGGGGCCATGCTGCTCCAATCATTGCCGCGCACTACAGGGGCTTGGCGCTGGGCGGTAAATGGCTGCGGGTTCTCCTCGACAATCCAGCACCAATCTGCTCTCCACTCATCCCACTTGCTGCGGAGCTCTCCTTCCAGATAGGCTTCCTTCTTGCCGGTCCTCGAGATCCAGGCGATTCCACCAGATAAGGGCTCTCCTCTCTCGACTCGAGGCATAAATAAGTGGCGGAAAAGGGCTACATTGGGATAGACTCCGACAAAGTTTTCGCAGAGATGTGCGAAAACTGCCATGGTCAGAACGGCATTGGGGGTGAAGTCAAGGAGGTGGAACCCGTAGGTGTTCATGATATCACAGAAGAATTCAGAGAAAGGCGGGCAGAGCCCACAATAGAAGAACAGTGCGAAGAAAGGGTATCCGTTCGGAGCCAGTTCCGATGCGGCAGCTTGGAGTACCTTCGTGTGCGGATGCGCTCGCATCTCCGTGGACCAGAAGAGGTAGTAGTACTCCCTCAGCTCCGTCGCAGTGAGCTGGGGGGGGGGAGATCGCCCGCTCCTTTCGCAGTGCCGCGAGCCGCTGCGCCTCGTCCGACTTCACACCCTTCCCCTTGCCGGCTTTCGGAGCCATGGCGGAGGTGGTGGGGGAGATCGACGGCGTTGGTATTGCTGGTGGCGATGGGGGGCGGAGCGCTGCTCTCTTTCGGCTTTGGGAAGAAGGGGGCAGCGGCGGAGATTTTGGAGTAGCAACCGGCGAGATGGGCAAACTGCCCCTGTTTCCTCTGCTTATAAAGAGGGAGAGAACGGACGTTACGTATTTCCGAAAAAAGAAACCACCCACGATCTCTCCCACGACGCCGCATTCGACGCGTGCCGTTCGGGGAGGGCGCGGTGGATACGGAGTGAGATACGGCATAACCCAGGCCGCGTGTGCCCGTGCCCTGTTTTGGGCCTGGCCCAACAGCACTCGGCACCGTGTATGGCCCAGGCCCGGGGGCTCCTGTTGGTGTACTAGAGTAGGGGTACCCTAGTATCCCGAACTTGTGCACGGGCAGTAGCAGCACCCCGCGGCAAGGCTTGCCGGGTGACCACCAAGGTCCTCCGTGGTTCCTCTGGAGCCGTTCAAGAACAAAGTATTCAAGACAAGACCCCGGCAAGAGGAGCTTGCCGGGAAGGCCAACTGAGGCATTAAAGCCATGGAGACAAGGCCCCGGCAAGAGGAGCTTGCCGGGAAGGCCGACCAAGGCATCTCAAGAAAGCTTGCCGCGACGCGCCACGCGTCCCGGCAAGGCTCGGTGAGCGACAAGCTTCCGGACGCGACAAGACAATGACCGCGGCAAGACGCTTGCCGCGGCAAGCGGCCACTCTGTACCCACGCTCTAGCACATCCACCAACGTGTCGCCCTGGGGCCTTTCCAGGCGCGCGTGGCGAGAGGCTGTGCAGCCAGCGGTGCACGGTGGCAAGAGGCGCTGACAAGATAGCCATCGTGGCAAGCGGTGGCGTCCCTGACGGTCCCTTTCTGCACTGTTTAGGCGACATAGACGGGCATTTAATGCCTTTGTCCCCTGCCGTCAGGGTTAGGTATGATACACTGTATACACAGTGCAGGTAGTTGTACCTACCGCAGCTCTTTTTCCATTTTTGCCCTTGCATGCGTTGCCACCTGTCGGTGACCCCTTGAGCATATAAAAGGAGGCCCATGCGCAACATAGAGAGAGGTTCGAAGGGTTCGAGGCTAGAAAACTCTCACGCTCGATCTCGTTAGCTGCTTGCGTGTACTGTAGCACTCAGCGCTCCCGAGCAAGTACAAAATACAATCAGACAAGCAGCAGTAGGAGTATTATCTCTCCGGAGAGCTCCAAAGCTGGGTAAACTACTCGTGTGCTTCGCCTCAATCTGCTCTTCGTGCGATCTCCGCCCCCCGCCGAACCGAAAGGGGCTCGGTCCGCCGGTCCCATAGGTGTTCGTGGATCAGCTTCCCCGACAACCTTGGTGGGAGGCTGACTTGTGGGCCCACTAAGTTGACGGGGACGGAGGGCTTTGTCAACTTAGTCAATATGAACGATTCTAGCTGCAGTGACCGTACGATGTCCATCCAACGGCCATCGTGCTTCTTCAACCTCTGGTCTTCTTGCACCAGCCGCCCAAAGCAGCACTGATCGTGCCGCCTGCTCTTGCCTCCCGTGGTCGGCTGTGATGCCGCGGAGGCCTCACCGCCCCCTACTACTCCTACCGCTAGCCAGGCCATCCCTCAACTCACCCACACTTCCACTATCGCATCTTCCTCGGCTCCGCGTCGTCCCCTTCCTAGGCCTCGCCGTTGTCCACCGCCGTGGTGCTCTTCACGCGGCGTGGTCAACGTGGTCAAGGAATGACTTCCACAGGAAGAGTACTATATGTGGAGAGGCTGGCAGCTGGGTCCACGGCCACAACCCAGTTTTTTTGTGATTTGCCAAGTAAGTTGCTTTGTCAGGCCTGTTGGGCTACAAATCTTTCAAGACAAGGAGAGCTTTCATTTGGCTGGCCGAGAAAATGGCCCATCAGTAATGAGAAATGGGTTGTACATTTTTAAAACACATCAAACCAGCAATTAGTTTCAAATATCTTTTTTTCATTTCGAGATTTTAAATTACATTAATTTTTATGCATGGAGAATTTGTTGGATTTTATATTGATATACATTTATTTTTAAAATCAGTTTGAATGTGAGTCAAAATTTCGGGATTAAAAATAGTTCGGACCGCACCGAAATATGCAAAATTTCGTATAATTTTTTTACCGTGGCCACAATATGGGATGTAATTTTAACAAAAAGAATATGAGCTCCAAAAAAACCTTAAGAATTAGCAAATGGGCTGTAAATTATTAGAAATAATGGCAGATGGGTTGCATGCTGTTTTCCACAGATTTGAGGCTTTCCTAAAAAAAGGTTGATGCACAAGCAGTGACTGTTGGATGTCCATCCAATGGCTGTCGTGCTTCTTCAATCTCTGCTCTTCCTGCTCCAGCCGCTGAAACAAGCGCCGGCGGGACTGCTTGCTCCCTCCTCTCCGCGGCCGGTTGTGCTGCCGCGCAGGCCTCACCGCCCCATCATACTCCCATCGCTGGCCTAGCCATCCCTCTACTCACCCACACCTGCTGTTATTCTCCGGCGACGGCAGACGAACCAGTAAACCCTCGTACAGTCGTACTCCCCTCCGCGTGGGAAACAACTGCCGAGTCTTCCCTGCCTCCGTGTTGTTCCCTTCTTAGGCCTCGCCGTCGTCCACTGCCCTGGTGCTCTCGGCGCAGCCTGGTCAACATGGTCAACGACCGACATGCATCTAAAGTGGACTGTACGTGGAGAGGCCGACAGCTGGGTCCACGGCCGCACGCAAGGAAATGCCTCCTTATTACACGCAAAATAATGATTCCTCCACCTGACATCAGGGACCCACCGGAAGGGCCTCTGTATTTCGCAAAAAAAAGTTACCGCTGACGACAGCTCGGACCCACCAGCTATATCTTCGCACGCAAGGAAGTGCCTCCTTATTATGCGCAAAATAATTATTCCTCCACCTGACAGCGGGGACCCACCGAACGGGCCACCGTATTTCATGAAAAAAACGTTTCCCCACTGACTGCTGGGACCCACCAGCTACACCTTCGCACGCAAGTAAGTGCGTCCAGGCAAAAAAAATCGATTCGCCCCCATGACTGCTGGGACCCACCAGCTACATCTTCGCACGCAAGGAAGTGCCTGACAGTCGGGACCCACCTGGTCGAAGCATACGTAGCCTTGTCATTCTGGTTGCGAATGTGTACATACATATATACTGGTCGATGTAAAGGCGCGCACGTGTCGTAGTAGAGGCGCGCACGTAGCATGTACACGTACGTACAGCGGCCAGTGCGCAAGAAAGAAAATACGGCCACGTGTGTGTACATACGGGCGGGGTCTCGAACGCCTACTCGCGCATACGTACGGCCAGGGCTCGTGACATGGCTGGGTCGGAACGGAGGAACAGTGTCGTCGGCGTGTTCATGGGGAGCCAACCGGCTGGGTCGGAACGGAATGCGTGGTCGTGTTCATCGGGAGGGCTTGGACGGAACATGCGATGGAAACGAGGCCTGGCGTACCGCAGAATGGAGGAAACGGCCTTGTGTTCGACCGGCCACGTTCAAAACGGGATCCTGTTCATCGGGAGGGGTCTGGCGTACCGCAAAACGGAGGAAACGGACCTCCTATGGTCAAAACGGGGGTCCTGTTGATTGGGAGGGGTATGGCGTACCGCAAAATGGACGAAACAGACTTGTGTTGGAGCGCTACGGTCTAAACGGGGGTCCTGTTGATCGGGAGGGGTGTGGCGTACCACAAAACGGGACCCCACGGGATACTGTTCATCTCCACCGTCGACCTCCTCCAGCCTCCACGGGCTACTGTTCATCCACCGTCGACCTCCTGCAGCCTCCACCTACGACTGTTCATCCACGGGCTCCTGTTCATCCAGCCTCCACCGCGTGCTACTCCGCCGGCTACTGTTCAACCACCCATCTCCATGGGCTCCTGTTCAACCACCCCTCCACGGGCTACTGTTCATCCACCCCTCCATCGTCTACTGTACATCCAGCCCTCCACGGGGTCGTCCTGTTCATCCAGCCCTCCACGGGGTCTTGTTCATCCAGCCCCAACCGGCTCAATCGATCGGGGTCCTGTTCATCCAGAGGCAACACCACGGGTCCTATTCATCCACTCCCACCGCTCACTGTTCATCCAAACCCCCCACAATGCTCACTGCTCATCCAGAGAGGCAGCATCGATCGGCTTCAGTTAGCATCTGTAGCGAAGAAATCGCTCGATCGGGTTTAGTTAATAGCCATCGATCGATCGCTCGGGTTCAGTAACCCGTAGCCTGCAGTGCAATCGCTCGAGTTCAGTTAGAGCCCAACGCCCTCGCTCGGCTTCAGTTAGAGCCAACGCCTCGCACACACGCGCGTACGTGTATGAGAGAAACGCGCATCGCTCGGCCCCCGACCACCCACCGTAACCAGGAACTCCCCGAAATTTTCCTCACCCTCGCTTCTACCATGGTTTTTCCATCATGGACGGCCCAAAGAATGTCATGCAGCTGCGTCTCCAGCTCGCCCAGGACGAAAAGCCCATTTTCTGTCATGATTTTTTGTCATAGAAGTAGGAGCCCACCACATCTATGATGATACCGGGTTTTGTCACAATTATCGTCATAGAAGTGTCATATGTATGACAGAAAAAAATGCGTTCGGCCCAAAATGTCACGGATGCGTCTTTTTTTTTGTAGTGCAACTTCTTCTACTTCACCTACATGTGGTTTACCACATGGTAATGATATGGTGAGTAGTGTTGGTCATTTCAATGATGATAGTCTGCTTATTGTGGATGATCCTTCATCACTATATTATTGCAATCCTCCTTCTTTGGGCTTTAACACTTCGAGCACTCCAAATGTTTCACATGCTTGTGTTGATAGTCCTAGCACATCATGTAGAAATTGCTTGACTAAATCTCATGATGATATGCTTGCTATGTCTTGTTGCCATGATAAAAATGCATCTATTTCCTCGAATTGTTGTGCTAACAATGTAGAGGAAACCAAACACTCCATGGAACAAGATGTGGTGTTTAATGGTGCCTCAAGGGATCCTACATCATCATCTATTGCTTTTTGCCTTATGGCTAAGGCGTCAAAGGTACCTCCTTCTTTGTACCCCAATATGTCTCTTGATGATGGTGTTGATGCTAATTGTGATGAGGATAATGATGAAGAGATTGATAATGTTGCCCCCTTAAAAACTAAGGGGGAAATGATTTTTAAAGCTCTTCATAAAAATAAAATTGCTCATTCCAACTTCATGGAAATAATGTCCATTGCCATTGATGGCAAGAAATACATTGAGGAGTTGGAATCTCATCTAGAGGAGCATGAGGTCACCATTGAGAAAATGGAAGCTCATGAGCGTGATTACGCAAATGAGATCGCAGAGCTATATCAAGCTCTTGAACATGAACAAACCACCTCCAAATCTCTTGAGGAGACTTTTGCTCTATAATTATCTAGAGTGAGGGAATCTCATGATAGAACTCTTGAGGTGGCCAGTGATTTCAAAACAAAAGATGCTAAGCTTGAAGTTTCTCATGCTAGACTCCTTGAGGATTTTGAGCACCTCGAAAATGGCTCAAGGGTCATCAAGGGTGATCTCATCAAACTCACTGAGTCTCATGCCCAACTTGAAGCTTCTTATTTAAAAGAGCTTGCCAAGTTGTCCTCTCCTACTGTTGTTAATGATGATGCTTGTGCTACTAACTCTATTACTTGTGAAGCATCCATTTTGAAGGAGAATGTTGAGCTTCAGACTCAACTTGAGTTTCTATCTAGCAATTATGGGAAATTGGAAGAAAATCATGAAAAGCTCTCAAGATCTCATGATGATCTTCTAGTATCCCATAATGAGCTAAAGATACCTCATGAGTCCATGATTTCTAAGGTAACATCTAGTGAGCCTCATGTGGATACTAGCACTACTTCTAGTCAAAATGCTATATTGCCATGTGCTAGTCCTTGTAATTCATCTACTCACAATGTTGGTACATCTTGTGATGAATTGCTTTCCTTGCCTTGTTGCTCTAACAATGAAGCTTCTACTTCCTCTAGTACTTGTGTTGAGACTAACCATGTAGAGGAAATCAAAGAGCTCAAGGCCCAAGTCACTTCTTTGAAGAAAGACTTGGAAAAGAGTCATGAAGGGAAATCCACACTCAACAATATCTTGAGTGTGCAAAAATCCCTCAATGACAAAGGTGGACTTGGATTCAACTCCAATAAGAAGAAGAAGTCCAAGATGATCAAGAAGAAGGGTCAAGAACAAGTCAAGAATTCAGCCAAGATTATTTGCTTCAAGTGCAAAATTGAAGGGCATCATGTTAGATCTTACCCATTGAAGAAGAAGGCCATTAGTGACAAGCAACAAGGGAAGAGGCCACAAGTTCAATCTCATGCTCAACCTCAAGTTGAAGAAAGGCCACTTCCCAAGAAGACTCAAGTTAATGCTTCTCTTGTTGAGAAATCGAGTGAGAAGAAAGTGAAGAGTAGACGTTGCTACTTATGTCGTGAGAAAGGCCACGTCGCTTCTTCATGCACTAGTGGTAACTTATCCAACCCAATTATTATTGATGATATCTATTCTCTTGGGAAGGATAAGGTTGGCAATGTGTTTGTATTGGTATCACATTATCGCTTGTTGGATCCTCTTATTTCCTCTTGTTAAGTTCGTATTGGTATCACATTATGGGGGAGTAATATGCTAAGTGCATATTACAAGCCTAGAAAATGTGTACATCTGAGATATTGTCACCTAGAATTGATATTGTAATTTATCTTGTTCCTAGGTGGCATGTTAGCTCTACAAGTTGCAATTTGCTTGTGTTTGTTGTGAAGATGATGTTGGTTGTCCTCGTTATCTACCACCGGGAATTATTTCCAAATACTTCTTGTCTTTTGACAATTGGTAGTCACTTATGTGTGGTAGATTTTGTTGATCATCTTTACATTGTCTTTTGTTTTTATTTGCCTTTTCTCTTGCCAAGGTTTGTGTCAACTCCCGCTGTCTTCCCTACCACTTGTGGATCTTGTTTATTTCTTGTTCTTGTCTAGTGTTTTCTAGATATAGTGAAAGTGGTGATCCCACCTCGTGCATTTTGTATTCAAATTCAAATCCTATATAATGCACAACTCGTGGGGGAGCTATCCTATTTTCTTTAGAACACTCTTCTTGTGATCTTTTTAAATGTGTTTTGGTGGAAGGCAAGCCATTTCTTTTTGGTACTTTGTGCCATCATGAAACTTTGTTGAGAGCTTGGTTTGTTTGGAACCATCCTCTCTTTGGGAGTTTGACATATTTAATTTAGTGTGTTACAATGGATATCTCATTCCTTGATGTACCTTTAATGATATCTTCCAAGTGATGATTTATCTATTTGGTATCCTTTTTCACTTGGCATTTTGTTTTCTTTTGGTTTCGGTTCTTGAAAGTGTTGAGCATGCTTGTTTACTTCATGTATGTTTATTGGCATGCTTTCTTTCTTTGACTCAATATGTAGGGGAAACTCCACCTAGTCTCAATTTGGATGTGCATGAAATTCATTTTCATATCTATATGCACATATTTATGTGGAGTTTGTCCTATGTATTGGCGTTTCTAACTATTTGGTCTCGATGAGTTTGGGTACCATTTTGTTTGTGTTGTTGTTCTAGGAACAATTGGAGATGCAGTGGATGCTCGGCTCACTCACAAGGAAGGTGGTGTCACCATGTGCTTATTGGAGTCAAGCTAGGATGATCAATGATCTACTATCTACCTTTAATTGGTATCTACTACATCCTTCCAATGCTATCTCGATAACAAGTATCTACTCATGCATACACCTCTTATATTCAACCTTTGTGTAGGTTGCATCATGGCATGAATTTCTTGATTAGTTCTTGTGATACTTGTTTCCCTTCTCAAAGCATCTCAACAATGATCTCGTGTTGCTAGTTGTGATGTCTTTGATGGTTGTGTGGTAGGAATTCACATATATACAATAAGACCATTTCTAGCTATGTGCTATGCTTCCAAGGAAATATCTTATTGGTATATGTATGACTTCCTTTTGGATATTTTGTTCCTTCATGTTGTAACTATTTCGGGTGTACATCCTTCTTTGTAGATATATATATCATCATGATTTCGTCTACCTAGAACCATGTACACTTGAGAGAAATTACATCTCTAGATGATATCCTTTCTTTCACGTCCACCTTGTCTTTCTTATGTTATTTCTTTTGTGGCTCCGTGAAAGCTTTTTCCTTGAGTGTGTGCCCTCTATCGTTGCTTCTTGATACACTCTTGTGTGGTGAAGATTATTTCCCTCTTGCTTATCTTTACGAGGCTTTTGCCATCTTAATTGGTATCCCTCGTCCTGATGAGCCTATCCTCGTCTATCTTCCCCATGGGTTGTCACAAGCATAGGTTCTCTATTTGCTTATTAGTAAGCTTGTGAACCCATTTGCCAGTTGTGTGTGGGAATGATAGGCCTTGCACCGTGTGCCTCATTCTTTCAATACTATGTTGATGCTTAATGCTCATCCTAATTTTAGTCTTCTCAAGTGCTTCACCATGACTCACACACTTCATTTGGTTGAGCCTATTCTTAAGTTGCCTCTTTTACATGTTGCTCAACCATGTGCTTGTTGCAAGCGCTAGGCTTTGTTTCCCATATGCTCACTTGCACTGGATGTGAGTTTCTATTTATTTTAGGGGATCTATGATCCTATTTTGTGCACTTTGTGTTCAAATACCAAAATTCTTATGTGTGCACAAATCATGGGGAGCTTCTCTAGTTTCTTTAGAACACGCCTTTGCTCATATCATAATATCTTTATTCTTGTGGCACGTAGGATCATTGGTCCAGTTGTTTCAATTGATATCCGTTGATTACTTGCTTCAATTGGTATCTTCTGATTGCGTGTGTCTCTCTTTGTTATGTCTTTGTGGCATATCTTTCTGTTGCAATCTTTGGGCCTCAATATAGTTTGTCTTCCTCCAAGTATTGACAGTTGGATATGTGTATTGCATTCCACTCTCTTGTTGAGAAATACACAATTTATGGAGGACCACAATTTATATTGGCCTTCTAAGCTTTTCGCCCATTGTGGCAATCGATGCCAATGGGGGAGAAGTTTCAGAGAGTTTTGTGGAGAAGTTTAGAGAGTTTTCTCCTCTTGCTTTGGTTTTGTTCCTTAGCATTTGTATCTCATTCGCATGCATTATTGGTTGGTGCATTCCATAGTGATGCATAATTACTTGTATAAACTCTCTTGAAAGTGATTGTCATCAATTACCAAAATGGGGGAGATTGAAAGAACATGCGGTGCCCCCATGTTTGGTTTTGGTAATTGATGACAATCTCTATGGACTAATGGTTGCCTTGAGTTTTATTTGAAGGATTTGTCCATTCGCTTTTCTTGGAGTCCATTTGTTGGTTTCAAGGAGAGTTTGTGTTGACCAAGGTGCCATTCAAGGAATTACCTAAAGTTTGGTCATGTGAGAGGTTGATCAAGACTAAGTCAAAGAGTGAATCAAGTTGATCAACACACAAAGCGTAGAAGATGTATCAAGCAATCCCATGGTATGGTAAGCATTGTCAATTATGCTTTGTGTACTAACCCATAATCTTCGTGAGAGTTCTTTGTGGGGTTAGGTTGTGGTGTGCAAGTTCAAGTGAAGCATCACGAAGAGATCAAATGCTTGAAGCTTGCCATCCATTGTGGTGACAATGGACTTGTGAAGATATGCGGAAGAGTGGCTCACCCACAGTGGAGTATGGGGGAGCAATCAACTAGTCTTCATCGAGCCAACACAATCAAGAAAGGTGGTCCAACTTGAGGGAGTCAAGATCGTCATCATCTAGCTGAAGTGGACCATGGGCAAGGCAAAGGTTTGCCCTTGATAGGTTTTCTATTTTACCGGTTTATACATCTCCAACGTATCTATAATTTTTTATTGTTCCATGCTATTATATTACCCCTTTTGGATGTTTATGGGCTTTATTTTACACATTTATATCATTTTTGGGACTAACCTACTAACCGGAGGCCCAACCCGTATTGCTGTTTTTTGCCTATTTCAGTATTTCGAAGAAAAGGAATATCAAACGGAGTCCAAAAAGAATGAAACCTTCGGGAGCATGATTTTTGGAACGAACGTGATCCGGAGGACTTGGAGTGCAAGCCAAGAAGCAGCCGAAGCGGCCACGAGATAGGAGGGCGCCCCCCTATAGGGAGCGCCCCCTATCTCGTGGGCCCCTCAGGCGGCCACCGACGTACTTCTTCTTCCTATATATACCTACGTACCCCGAAAACATCCAGGGAGCACCCGAAACACAATTTCCACCACCGTAACCTTCTGTATCCGCGAGATTCCATCTTGGAGCCTTTGCCGGCGTTCTGCCGGAGGGGGAATTGACCATGGAGGGCCTCTACATCAACATCCTTGCCCCTCCGATGAGTTGTGAGTAGTTTACCACAGACCTACGGGTCCATAGTTATTAGCTAGATGGCTTATTCTCTCCTTTTGGATCTCAATAAAATGTTCTCCCCCTCTCTTGTGGAGATCTATTCGATGTAAACTCTTTTTGCCGCGTGTTTTTCGAGATCCAATGAATTGTGGGTTTATGATCAAGTTTATCTATGATAATAATTGAATCTTCTCTGAATTCTTTTATATGATTGAGTTATCTTTGCAAGTCTCTTCAGATTATCGGTTTGGTTTGGCCTACTAGATCGATCTTTCTTGCCATGGGAGAAGCGCTTAGCTTTGGGTTCAATCTTGCGGTGTTCTTACCCAGTGACAGAAAGCGTTGCAAGACACGTATTGTATTGTTGCCATCGAGGATAACAAGATGGGGTTTATATCATATTGCATGAGTTTATCCCTCTACATCATGTCATCTTGCTTAAGGCGTTACTCTGTTCTTTGTGAACTTAATACTCTAGATGCAGCAGGAGTCGGTCGATGTGTGGAGTAATAGTAGTAGATGCAGGCAGGAGTCGGTCTACTTGTTATGGACATGATGCCTATATACATGATCATGCCTAGATAATCTCATAACTATTCGCTTTTCTATCAATTGCTCGACAGTAATTTGTTCACCCACCGTAATACTTATGCTATCTCGAGAGAAGCCTCTAGTGAAACCTATGGCCCCCGGGTCTATCTCTTATCATATTTGCTTCCAATCTACTTTTAATTGCATCTTTACTTTTTGCATCTATATTATAAAATACCAAAAATATATTTATCTTATCATACTATCTCTATCAGATCTCACTTTCGCAAGTGGCCGTGAAGGGATTGGCAACCCCTTTATCGTGTTGGTTGCGAGTTCTCAGTTTGTTTGTGTAGGTGGTGGGACTTTTGAGGAGCCTCCTACTGGATTGATACCTTGGTTCTCAAAAATGAGGGAAATACTTACACTACATTTGCTGCATCACCCTCTCCTCTTCGGGGAAAACCAACACAAGCTCAAGACGTAGCAAGAAGGATTTCTGGCGCCGTTGCCGGGGAGGTCTTCGCTCAAGTCAAGACATACCAAGTACCCATTACAAACCCATCTCCCTCGCATTTACATTATTTGCCATTTGCCTCTCGTTTTCCTCTCCCCCACTTCACCCTTTCCGTTTTATTCGCCCTCTCTTTCCCAATCTCCTCCTCTCTTTTCGCTTGCCTTTTTATGCTTGCTTGTGTGTTGGATTACTTGTTGCCATGGCGCAAGATAATACCAATTGTGTGATTTCTCAAACACCAATAATAATGATTTCCTTAGTACTCCGATTGCTCCTCTTAATGATGTTGAGTCTTGTGAAATCAATGCTGCTTTGCTGAATCTTGTTATGAAAGATCAATTTGCCGGCCTTCCTAGTGAAGATGCCGCTACTCATCTAAACAACTTTGTTCATTTGTGTGATATGCAAAAGAAGAAAGATATGGATAACAATATTGTCAAATTGAAGTTATTTCCGTTTTCACTTAGAGATCGTGCTAAAGTTTGGTTTTCGTCTTTGCCTAAAAATAGTATTGATTCTTGGAACAAGTGCAAAGATGTTTTTATCTCTAAGTATTTTTCTCCCGCTAAGATTATCACTCTTAGGAATGATATTATGAATTTTAAACAACTTGATCATGAGCATGTTGCCCAATCTTGGGAAAGAATTAAATTTATGCTTCGCAATTGCCCTACTCATGGTTTGAATTTATGGATGATTATACAAAAAATTTATGCCGGGTTGAACTTTGCTTCTAGAAATCTCTTAGATTCGGCCGCGGGAGGCACATTTATGGAAATCACATTAGGAGATGCTACAAAACTTCTTGATAATATTATGGCTAATTATTCTCAATGGCACACCGAAAGATCTTCTAGTAAAAAAGTGCATGCTATAGAAGAAATCAATCTTTTGAGTGGAAAGATGGATGAACTTATGAAATTGTTTGCTACTAAAAATACTCCTCTTGATTCCAATGATATGACTTTGTCTTCTTTGATTGAGAATAATAATGAATCTATGGATGTGAATTTTGTTGGTAGGAATAATTTTGGAAACAATGCTTACAAAGGAAATTTTAATGCTAGACCGTTCCCTAGTAACTCCTCTAATAATTATGGAAATTCCTACAATAATTCTTATGGTAATTTTAATAAGATGCCCTCTGATTTTGAGAATAGTGTGAAAGAATTTATGATTTCTCAAAAGAATTTTAATGCTTTGCTTGAAGAAAAATTGCTCAAAGTTGACGACTTGGCTAGGAACGTTGATAGACTTTCGCTTGATGTTGATTCTCTTAAAATTAGATCTTCTTCTCCTAAGCATGATATCAATGAGTCTCTCAAAGTAATGAGAATTTCCATTGATGAGTGTAAGGAAAGAACTGCTAGATTGCGTGCTAAGAAAGATAGCTTTATAAAAGCGTGTTCTTCTAGTTTCCATGAAAATAATGATGAAGATCTTAAAGTTATTGATGTGTCTTCTCTTAGATCTATGTTTTGCAATATTAATTTTGATGATTATAGGACTGATGATGAATCGACTTTGCCTAGAAGGCGTCCCAGAAATTCGAAGTCTTTAGATCTTGATGCTAAATTTGGTAAAAGTGAGATTGGAGAGGTCACAACTTCAAACAACATTGAACTTACTATCTCGGATTTCAAGCAATTTAATTATGATAATTGTTCTTTAAAAGGTTGTATTTGCTTGTTGCAATCCGTGGTTAATTCTCCTCATACTTATAGTCAAAATAAAGCTTTTACCAAACATATCGTTGATGCTTTGTTGCAATCTTATGATGAAAAACTTAATTTGGAAGTCTCTATACCTAGAAAACTTAATGATGAGTGGGAACCTACTATAAAGATTAGAATTAAAGATTATGATTGTTTTGCTTTATGTGATTTGGGTGCTAGTGTTTCCACGATTTCGAAAACTTTATGTGATATTCTAGATTTCCATGATCTTGATGATTGCTCGTTAAATTTGCACCTTGCGGATTCCACCATTAAAAAGCCTATGGGAAGAATCAATGATGTTCTTATTGTTGCAAATAGAAATTTTGTGCCCGTAGATTTTATCGTTCTTGATATAGATTGCAATCTTTCTTGCCCTATTATTCTTGGTAGACCTTTCCTTAGAACGATTGGTGCAATTATTGATATGAAGGAAGGGAATATTAGATTCCAATTTCCCTTAAAGAAAGGCATGGAGCACTTTCCAAGAAAGAAAGTCAAATTACCTTATGAATCTATCATGCGTTCTACTTATGAATCAAGTGCCAAAGATGGCACTCGTTAGATCTATCTTCGCTTTTATGCCTACGATAGCGCTAGTTGGGAGGCAACCCAATTTTTCTTTATGTTTTTTGTTTTTGCTCCTGTTTAGTAATAAATCTTTCATCTACCTTATGTTTAGATGTGTTTTTATCTTTTAGTTAATGTTTGTGCCAAGTAGAACCTATAGGATAAACTACGATGATAGTTGATTTGATTCTGCTGAAAAATAGAAACTTTGCGCTCACGAGAAAAAATTCAATAAATCACAGAAACGTGCTTTTGCATTGATTCTTTTTGCTTATGGTCAATAGACAAATTTTCCAGTACGTCCTATTTTGGTAGGATTTTTAGAGTTCCAGAAGTTTGCGTTAGTTACAGATTGCTACAGACTGTTCTGTTTTTGACAGATTCTATTTTTCGTGTGTTGTTTGCTTATTTTGATGCATCTATGGCTAGTAAAATAGTTTATAAACCATAGAGAAGTTAGAATACAGTAGGTTTAAAACCAAAATAAATAAAGAATGGGTTAATTGCAGTACCTTATGTGGTGCTTTTGTTTTCTTTCACTAACGGAGCTTATAAGATTTCCTGTTGAGTTTTGTGTTGTGAAGTTTTCAAGTTTTGGGTAAAGCTTTTATGGACTATTGTAATGACCCGGATTTGGCGCCAGGTGTCCGCCAGTTGTTCGCCGTCATTGCCATGTCGTTTACTTGCGTGTTGCATTTTACCATGTCATCATGTGCATTGCATTGCATACGTGTTCGTCTCATGCATCCGAGCATTTTCCCCGTTGTCCGTTTTGCAATCCGGCACTCCTATGCCCTCCGGCGTTCCCCTTTTGTCTCCTATTGTGAGAGGGTGTTAAAACATTCTCATAATCGACCGAGGTTTGCCAAGCGGCCTTCGTACACCACCGGTAGACCGCCTGTCAAGTTTCATGCCATTTGGAGTCTGTTTGATACTCCAACAGTCAACCGGGGTACCGTAAAAGCCTCTTTTGTTTGCAGCCCAACACCCCTCAAAAACAGCCCAATAACCCATCTAATTCACATCCATGCTCTCGGTCATTCGATCATGATCGTGTGGGCAAAAACCGCACCTCATTTGGACTCTCCTAGCTCCCTCTGCCTATATAAACACCCCCTCCACCAAATTTCCGGATCAATTGCACCCCTAACCCTAGCTAAGTTCCTCCGCCGCCATCGGACATGTCCGCCGCCCGCCGGACGTCCCGCGTCGCCGCCCCGCGCCAGTGGCCGCCCGCCACCTGTCCCGCCGCCAACCTCCCACCACCGCGGCCCGTGCAGCCCGAGCCAGGCCCGCGGGGCCCGGACCTGCTCCGCGCCGGCGCGCCTCCCGGCCCACGCGCCGCCCGCCCGGCCCATCGCGTCGCCGCCACCCGAGCCGCCCCGCGTCGCGCCGCCTCTCCGCCGCGGCCGTCGCCAGCCACCTCTCCGCCGCAGCCGGCTGCCCCGCGCCGGCAACCTTCTCCGCGCCGGCGACCTCCACCGAGTCGCGTCCCGCGCCGGCGACCCCCTCCGCGCCGGCGACGCCTCGTCGCAGCTCCCCCCACCCCCGCGCCGGCCCTCTCCTTCCGCCGCTCCGGCGAGCTCCCCTGTTCCGGCGAACCTCAGGCCCGGCGCGGCCCAGATCCAGATCCAGATCCGAAGGTTGACTTTCCCCCTCCCCCGAATTTTCCCCAAGTCTCGAGATTTTTGCATTCTGGTGCCATGTTTGACCTACCATATCTTGATGTGTATTGCTCCGTTTGCTGCGTGTAATATATAAAAATGTTCATCCGGATGTGATCTTCATTTAATTCCATTGTGCCATGCTTGTTTGAGTTCACCTTGATGCCCAAATCATTGTTTCAAGAGTGCTATATGATGTTGACTGCTGTTCGTTAACATAACTTGGTGATTTGTCTTTTTCGTTGCATTGTTTGCGTGCATCTTATGAGCATGAGCTCTACATGTGTTTTGTACTACATCATGCCATATTCACAGTGGTGTCATCCATGTATTTTTTTGAATCTTGTAGTGAGTGCATCGAGCTCGTGAAGTAGGGTACTTGCTTTTGTTGTTTTGCTAGGCTGAATCTGTTATATCATGATGCTATGTAAACCTGCTGCTACAAGTCATTCTATGCATAATATGGAGTTGTTAACTAAGGATGTTTTGTTATACATGTCATGCTCTATCCATCCATGCCCCTGGTTGCATTTATAGCCTGCTGTAGATTGTTGTAATCTTGCTATCAAATTGCTAAATAATGTTGGGGTGCTGTAGCATATTGTTTTGATGCTTTCTAGATGCCTAGTAGCTGTTTTGGACAGCTTGTCCTTTAAACTTGTATTGTGTGTATGTGTTGAACCGCTGCTCCGTTTTGAGTGTGCTCTATATAAAACTTGCCTGATTTTGCATGAAGCTTCATATTATCATGTTGCATCCATGTTTTGAGAGTGTTGGCTTGATGTTTGTATGCATTTTGCACCAATGCCATGCTTATCTTGTTTTGTTCATATCTCCTAGGCCGTAGCTCCGAATCTAATGAGCTTTATATGTAACTTGACTAGAATTTTGTGTAGTTCATCTTGGTGCATCTTAACTTGTTGTTTAACAACTTGAACATAAGGTTTACTCATATCTGGACCAATTTCGAAATTTGCATATGAGGACTTACCCGGATTAGTTCTATGTTGTTTCCGGCCTCATTTAAACTTGCTTTGATGTGTTGGTCTTGTATGCATCATCTTTTGCCATGAGTAGCTCCATGTAGCCTTGTCATGCATCATGTTTGGTTGTGCATCAAGTCATGTATATATGTGGTGTGTTTACTATGTTGTGTGCTTCTTCTCGATAGTTCCTGTTTCGTTGCGATCGTGAGGATTCGTTCGTCTACGCTTGGTTCGTCTTCATCTGTTCGTCTTCTTCACGGACTCGTTCTTCTTCCTTGCGGGATTTTAGGCAAGATGACCGTCACCCTGGATCTCATTACTATCATTGCTTTACTAGTTGCTTCGTTCTATCGCTATGCTGCGCTACCTATCTTTTGCTCTTCAAGCCTCCCAAATTGCCATGTCAGCCTCTAACCTTTTCACCCGTCCTAACAAACCATTGCTTGGATATGTTACTGCTTTGCTCAACCCCTCTTATAGCGTTGTTAGTTGCAGATGAAGTTGAAGATTGCCCCATGATGGACAGGATTGTGTTGTGATATCACAATATCTCTTGTTTAATTAATGCATCTATATACTTGGTAAAGGGTGGAAGGCTCGGCCTTATGCCTGGTGTTTTGTTCCACTCTTGCCGCCCTAGTTTCCATCATACCGGTGTTATGTTCCCGGATTTTGCGTTCCTTACGCGGTTGGGTGATTTATGGGACCCCCTTGACAGATCGCTTTGAATAAAACTCCTCCAGCAAGGCCCAACCTTGGTTTTACCATTTGCCTCACCTAGCCCTTTTTCCCTTGGGTTTCCGGAGCCCGAGGGTCATCTTTATTTTAGCCCCCCCGGGCTAATGCTTGTCTAAGTGTTGGTCCAAACTAGAGCATCGTGCGGGACCATCCCTTGGCAACTTGGGTTACGTTGGTACATGTACGCTTAGCTTATCCGGTGTGTCCCAAGAACGAGATACATGCGACTCCTATCGGGATTGTCAACACATCGGGCGGTCTTGCTGGTCTTGTTTTACCATTGTCGAAATGTCTTGTAAACCAGGATTCTGAGACTGATCGGGTCTTCCTGGGAGAAGGTATATCCTTCGTTGATCGCGAGAGCTTATCATGGGCTAAGTTGGGACACCCCTACAGGGTATAAACTTTCGAGAGTCGTGCCCGCGGTTATGTGGCTGATGGGAATTTGTTAATATCCGGTTGTAGATAACTTGACACCAGATCCGAATTAAAATGCATCAACCGTGTGTGTAGCCGTGATGGTCTCTTCTCGGCGGAGTCCGGGAAGTGAACACAGTTTTGGGTCATGTTCGACGTAAGTAGGAGTTCAGGATCACCTCTTGATCATTGTTAGCTTCACGACCGTTCTGTTTGCTCTCTTCTCGCTCTCTTTTGCGTATGTTAGCCACCATATCATGCTTAGCCGCTGCTGCAACCTCACCACTTTACCCCTTCCTTTCCCATTAAGCTTTGCTAGTCTTGATACCCATGGTAATGAGATTGCTGAGTCCTCGTGGTTCACAGATTACTACAACAATAGTTGCAGGTACAGGTTATGCGATTATCATGACGCGAGAGCGATGTTTCTTATTTTGGAGTTCTTCTTCTGCTTCTTCTTCGATCAGGGGATAGGTTCCAGGTCGGCAGCCTGGGCTAGCAGGGTGGATGTCGTTTGAGTTTCTGTTTGTGTTCCATCCGTAGTCGAATGGTGCTCTTATGTATGATGATGTTGTATTTGTGTGGCATTGTATGCCTTTTGTATGTATCCCCATCTATTATGTAATGTTGATGTAATGATATCCACCTTGCAAAAGTGTTTCAATATGCGGGTCTATCCTTGGTGGGACCTTCCAGTTCCTTTTGGATAGGGTCGCATATTGGGCGTGACAAGTTGGTATCAGAGCCTCGACCGACCCTAGGAGCCCCCTTGTTTGATCGTGTAGTTTGCCTGTTGTTGAGTCTAGAAGAAAACTGATTTCTGAGTCTAGTTATATCGGAGAGTACGAATTCTTTTTACTCCTCAGCCCCTTCGTCGCTCTGGTGACGAATCTTGACGTAGGTGTTTTGTATTACTCCTCTTCCCATTCAAATTTTTCTTTAGGTTCACGCAGTTGGTTTTCCATGTTCTCATCTCTTTTCATCCGGTGCATTTCTCGTCAAGTTGACTCGAGCCTCTTCATCATTGCCAAGTTCAATCCTCAGTTGTTTTCTTTTCCCACCCACCCACCCCTTTTTCATCTCGGAGAAGGAGCCCGTAATCGAGTATCCATCCTACTCGTGCGAAGTCTTTGCCTTCTTTCCTCAATGATTTCAACCAGTGTTTTCTCTTCAAGATATTCGTCGGTTTCCCCTTCCAAGTTACCTTTGTTTTCCCGCCCTCCCACCCTCTTCTTCCTGGAGCCCGAGTCTCTTTCGAGCATCAATTTCATTTGTGCGGAGCCTCTTCAGTCTTTCCTCAGTTGTCTCAACCGGAGAACTCTCGTCTAGTTAATCAGCATTTTCTTCTCGTTTTCCTTCCAAAGGTTTCAATTCAAGTATTCGGTCTTGATCATATTCTTTCCCTCAGCTCAAATATTTCCCTCTGATCATTCGTCTCTCGCCATTTAATCCTTCCGGAGTGCTGAAGACATCTCAGAAGATTCTGTTTGCATTCAATTATTTCGAGGTTGTCACCTCATTCAAATTTTTCAATCGTTCCGGTGCATCATTTCTCATTCGACAATCCTTTCCAACGGTGTTTCTTTTTAGTGGGCCCTAACCCATAGGCCTTTCCCAGGATCTTACCTGACTCTTCTGATTTTCTGGAGCTATTCTTAAATTCTTTTCGAAGTATGATGTAAGTATGAATTTCATCAGTCAGTTGCCTTCTCCCAGATCGCGTTCAAATTCCCTTATGTTCGGGTCAATCTTTCCTCCTTTCATTCTCCTGGAGTATCTCAGTAATTTTTGGTGGTGTTTCCCGTCGTCTTTTGAAGATCGAAGAAGAGTTTTTCCTCTAAATCTTGCCCGTTCTCCCAAAGATTCATGGTTCTAGCTTCATATTATCCTCTCGATTTATTCCATTTTTCAAATATTACTTCTTACCCATCCGGAGTATGTCAGGAGTTGTTTTTTCCATTTCTTTTCACCGGAGGCCATCGTTCCAGAAGAATTTTCATCCTCACATTTCAGCTACAGTTATCCAATTATCCTGATGCTTCGTTCAAGTGTTCTTTAATCAGCTCATGATCTCTTTGTTCTTTTGCATCTAAATCCCCTCTAGCATATTTGTTCTCCTAATTCTTCCCGGTGATTCATTCTCTTTTGTCATTCAATTTTCGAATTCTTACGGTGGTTCGTTCAAGATTCTTTTTCTTTGATTATCATATTATTTCATTCGTTCTTTCCAAATCCTAACGGTGGTTCATTGAAGACCTTCCTAAAGGTGGCTCTATGTCACTTATCAATCCTTTTGAAGAAGAATAAGTAGTATGCAAAATCCTTTGCTTGTCATCAATTTAATTTGATGAAGGATAAGCATACAATAAATCTTATTCTTATTTCCTCAGAGTGATTAATCGCTTCCTTCGGAGTTTGTTCTTGATGAATAAATTCTAGTTCCAAGTGTTTTCATCTTTTCTTTTCCGGAGTTCAAATTTCCTCGGCCATTTCGTCGGAACCCCCATCTAAATCACTGCAAGGCTCATCTTATTCTTTCTTCCTTCATTCTATCTCATCATCCTTTTGTCACCGGAGTTCTTCATGGTGGTTCTTCATGATTTAATTCATTCTTCAAGAGTTCATCAAGACTTTGTTGGAGAAATTCAAGTATCTTTTCTTCTCTCATCTCGAAGTGCAATTAATTCTCCGTTTTCTTTTGAAGTGGAGTTTTGCATTTCTTCGTTCTTCTCAGCTATCCAATCATTTCCGTTTGTGGCCGGTTATCACCTTATGATCTTGAGATATTACCATGAGACCACAACAAGCTTATTCTTTCGTTGTTGATTTTCTCAACAACTCCATTCAATCCTTCCTTCTAAGTTATTTTCATTCTATTTCAATTCTTTCGGAGGTTTCGTGTCATGTCTTCATCAAGTATCATTCCATCCTCTCAAGCTCGTGTTCTATTCCTCCATGTTTCAGCCGGAGTGCTGCCTAAATCCTTTCAGTCTTATTTGTTTCTTATCTCGTTCTAACTGGAGTGGTTTCATAGTCTATCTGTTTCCTTGAGTTTTTGATTCTCATCATATTCGCCGTTCATCTTTTCTAACCGAGTGCTCTCGACTTTGTTCATCTTCTCTCTTGCGTTCTTACTTCACCTCATCCTCTTTCCCCCGTCTCATTCCTAAGATCTCGGGACGAGATCTCTTGTCAGTAGAGGAGAGTTGTAACGCCCCGGATTTGATGCGCTAGGCGTCCGCCAGTTATTCGCCGTTGTTGCCATGTTGTTTGCTTGCGTGTTGCATTTTTCCATGTCATCATGTGCATTGCATTGCATACGTGTTCGTCTCATGCATCCGAGCATTTTCCCCATTGTCCGTTTTGCAATCCGGCACTCCTATGCCCTCCGGCGTTCCCCTTTTGTCTCCTGTTGTGAGCGGGTGTTAAAACATTCTCTGAATGGACCGAGGTTTGCCAAGCGGCCTTCGTACACCACCGGTAGACCGCCTGTTAAGTTTCATGCCATTTGGAGTCCATTTGATACTCCAACAGTTAACCGGGGTACCGTAAAAGCCTCTTTTGTTTGCAGCCCAACACCCCTCCAAAACAGCCCAATAACCCATCTAAGTCACCTCCATGCTCTCGGTCGTTCGATCACAATCATGTGGGCGAAAACCGCACCTCATTTGGACTCTCCTAGCTCCCTCTACCTATATAAACACCCCCTCCCCCAAATTTCCAGATCAATTGCACCCCTAACCCTAGCTAAGTTCCTCCGCCGCCATCGGACCTGTCCGCCGCCCGCCGGACGTCCTGCGCCGCCGCCCCGCGCCAGTGGCCGCCCACCACCTGTCCCGCAGCCAACCTCCCACCACCGCGGCCCGCGCAGCCCGAGCCAGGCCCGCGGGGCCCGGATCTGCTCCGCGCCCGGCGCGCCTCCCGGCCCGCGCACCGCCCGCCTGACCCATCGCGTCGCCGCCGCCTAAGCCGCCCCGCGTCGTGCTGCCTCTCCGCTGCGACCGCCGCCTATCCGCAGCCGCCGGCTGCCCCGCGCCGGCAACCTCCTCCACGCCGGCGACCTCCACCGAGCCGCGCCCCGCGCCGGCAACGCCTTGCCGTATCTCCCTCCCCCCCCCCCCCCCCGCGCCGGCCCTCTCCTTTCGCCGCTCCAGCGAGCTCCCCTGTTCCAGCAAACCTCAGGCCCAGCGTGGCCCAGATCCAGATCCAGATCTGAAGGTTGACTTTCCCCCTCCCCGAATTTTCCCCAAATCCCGAGATTTTTGCATTCTGGTGCCATGTTTGACCTGCCATATCTTGTTGTGTGTTGCTCCGTTTGCTGCTTGTAATAAATCAAAATGTTCATCAGGATGTGATCTTCATTTCATTCTATTGTGACATGCTTGTTTGAGTTCATCTTGATGCCCAACTCATCGTTGCAAGAGTGCTATATGATGTTGACTGCTGTCTGTTAACAGAACTTGGTGATTTGTCTTTTTCGTTGCATTTTGTGCGTGCATCCTATGAGCATAAGCTCTACATGTGTTTTGTACTACATCATGCCATATTCACATTGGTGCCATCCATGTATTTTTTTGAGTCTTTTAGTGAGTGCATCGAGCTCGTGAAGTAGGGTACTTGTTGTTGCTGTTTTGCGAGGCTGAATCTGTTATATCACGGTGCTATGTAAACCTGCTGCTACAAGTCATTCTATGTATAATCTGGAGTTGTTTGCTAAGGATGTTTTGTTATAAGTGTCATGCTCTATCCATTCATGCCCCTGGTTGGATTTATAGCCTGCTGTAGATTGTTGTAATCTTGCTCTCAAATTGCTAAATAATGTTGCTGTCAGCCTGTTAACATTAAGTTTCGTTTTTGTCATGAGCTTTGCTAGTGATCCATGCACCCTATGAATTTGCCCTTGCCATGATTAGTTCCATAAATATGTATTCTTACTGTTGGTTACCTTGCCATGCCATGTTTTGCTTTGTGGTGAGTTGTAAAAGCTCACCAATATGCCTACTTATTGTTGTTCCTGCCATGTCTGAATCTGTCATATCATTTGCCATGTTTACATGGATTCCATCATATTTTCTGTGACCTTTTGGCTCATGCTCATTAAGGAACTTTTGTTATATGAGATTAGTATATTCATGCTATGCCTTGTTTTTCCATGTTAAGTTCTTGTAGCATGTTGTTTGATAGCTCTAAACGTTGCAACCTGATGTTATTTTTGCTAAGACTGAAACTGTTATTATTTGCAATCTTGCCATGTCCTTTTGAGCATGATCTTGTGATTTCTGGAGATAGCTCAGTGTTCATGTTTTGTCATGAATTACCTGTACATCATTTCCATGCCTTTTGTTTTCACGTTGGGATGCTGTAGCATATTGTTTTGATGCTTGCTAGATGCCTAGTTGCTGTTTTGGACAGCTTGTCCTTTAAACTTGTATTGTGTGTATGTGTTGAACCGCTGCTCCGTTTTGAGTGTGCTCTATATGAAACTTGCTTGATTTTGCATGAAGCTTCATATTAGCATGTTGCATCCATGTTTTGAGAGTGTTGGCTTGATGTTTGTATGCATTTTGCACCAATGCCATGCTTATCTTGTTTTGTTCATATCTCCTAGGCCGTAGCTCCGAATCTAATGAGCTTTATATGTAACTTGACTAGAATTTCGTGTAGTTCATCTTGGTGCATCTTAACTTGCTGTTTAACAACTTGAACATAAGGTTTATTCAGATCTGGACCAATTTCGAAATTTGCATATGAGGACTTACCGGATTAGTTCTATGTTGTTTCCGGCCTCATTTAAACTTGCTTTGATGTGTTGGTCTTGTATGCATCATCTTCTGCCATGAGTAGCTCCATGTAGCCTTGTCATGCATCATGTTTGGTTGTGCATCATGTCATGTATATATGTGTTGTGTTTATTATGTTGTGTGCTTCTTCTCGATAGTTCCTGTTTCGTTGTGATCATGAGGATTCGTTCGTCTACGCTTGGTTCGTCTTCATCCATTCGTCTTCTTCACGGACTCGTTATTCTTACTTGCGGGATTTCAGGCAAGATGACCGCCACCCTGGAACTCATTACTATCATTGCTTTGCTAGTTGCTTCGTTCTATCGCTATGCTGCGCTACCTATCTTTTGCTCTTCAAGCCTCCCAAATTGCCATGTCAGCCACTAACCTTTTCACCCGTCCTAGCAAACCATTGCTTGGCTATGTTACTGCTTTGCTCAGCCCCTCTTATAGCGTTGTTAGTTGCAGGTGAAGTTGAAGATTTCCCCATGATGGACAGGATTGTGTTGGGATATCACAATATCTCTTGTTTAATTAATGCATCTATATACTTGGTAAAGGGTGGAAGGCTCAGCCTTATGCCTGGTGTTTTGTTCCACTCTTGCCGCCCTAGTTTCCGTCATACCGGTGTTATGTTCCCGGATTTTGCGTTCCTTACGCGGTTGGGTGATTTATGGGACCCCCTTGACAGATCGCTTTGAATAAAACTCCTCCAGCAAGGCCCAACCTTGGTTTTACCATTTGCCTCACCTAGCCCTTTTTCCCTTGGGTTTCCGGAGCCCGAGGGTCATCTTTATTTTAGCCCCCCCGGGCTAATGCTTGTCTAAGTGTTGGTCCAAACTAGAGCACCGTGCGGGACCATCCCTTGGCAACTTGGGTTACGTTGGTACATGTACGCTTAGCTTATCCGGTGTGTCCCAAGAACGAGATACATGCGACTCCTATCGGGATTGTCAACACATCGGGCGGTCTTGCTGGTCTTGTTTTACCATTGTCGAAATGTCTTGTAAACCAGGATTCTGAGACTGATCGGGTCTTCCTGGGAGAAGGTATATCCTTCGTTGATCGTGAGAGCTTATCATGGGCTAAGTTGGGACACCCCTACAGGGTATAAACTTTCAAGAGTCGTGCCCGCGGTTATGTGGGAGATGGGAATTTGTTAATATCCGGTTGTAGATAACTTGACACCAGATCCGAATTAAAATGTATCAACCGTGTGTGTTGCCGTGATTGTCTCTTCTCGGCGGAGTCCGGGAAGTGAACACGGTTTGGGTTATGTTTGACGTAAGTAGGAGTTTAGGATCACCTCTTGATCATTGCTAGCTTCACGACCATTCCGTTTGCTCTCTTCTCGCTCTCTTTTGCGTATGTTAGCCACCATATCGTGCTTAGTCGCTGCTGCAACCTCAACACTTTACCCCTTCCTTTCCCATTAAGCTTTGCTAGTCTTGATACCCATGGTAATGGGATTGCTGAGTCCTCGTGGCTCACAGATTACTACAACAATAGTTGCAGGTATAGGTTATGCGATGATCATGACGCGAGAGCGATGTTTCTTGTTTTGGAGTTCTTCTTCTGCTTCTTCTTCGATCAGGAGATAGGTTCCAGGTCGGCAGCCTGGGCTAGCAGGGTGGATGTCGTTTGAGTTTCTGTTTGTGTTCCATCCGTAGTCGGATGGTGCTCTTATGTATGATGATGTTGTATTTGTGTGGCATTGTATGCCTTTTGTATGTATCCCCATCTATTATGTAATGTTGATGTAATGATATCCACCTTGCAAAAGCGTTTCAATATGCGGGTCTATCCTTGGTGGGACCTTCGAGTTCCTTTTGGATAGGGTCGCATATTGGGCGTGACAACTTTGGAATAAGGAGTGGCAAGAGCTAAGATTGGGGATGCCCATGGCACCCCAAGATATTCAAGGATAGCCAAAAGCCTAAGCTTGGGGATGCCCCGGGAAGGCATCCCCTCTTTCGTCTTTGTTCATTGGTAACTTTACTTGGAGCTATATTTTTATTCGCCACATGATATGTGTTTTGCTTGGAGCATCGTGTATTATATTAGTCTTTGCTTTTTAGTTTACCACAATCATCCTTGTTGTACACACCTTTTGGGAGAAGCCTATTTGATTAGAATTTTGTTAGAATACTCTATGTGCTTCACTTATATCTTTTGAGCTTGATAGTTTTTGCTCTAGTGCTTCACTTATATCTTTTAGAGCACGGTGGTGTCTTAATTTTGAAGAAATTGCTAGTCTATCATGCTTCACTTATATTATTTTGAGAGTCTTTTAGATCAGCATGGTATTTGCTATGGTTACAAATTTGGTCCTAGAATGATGAGCATCCAAGTTGGGTATAATAAAAACTATCATAGGAAATGAATTGGATGCTATGATCAATTTGATACTTGATAATTGTTTTGAGATATGGAGGTAGTGATATTAAAGTCATGCTAGTTGGGTGATTATGAATTTAAAGAATGCTTGTGTTGAAGTTAGCAAGTCCCGTAGCATGCATGCATGGTTAAAGTTGTGTAACAAATTTGAAACATGAAGTGTACCTGGCTTGTGCATCCTTATGAGTGGCGGTCGGGGACGAGTGATGGTATTTTCCTACCAATCTATCCCCTAGGAGCATGCGCGTAGTACTTGATTTTTGATGACTTCTAAATTTTCGCAATAAGTATATGGGTTATTTTGACTAATGTTGAGTCCATGGATTATACGCACTTTTACCTTTCCACCATTGCTAACCTCTTCGGTACCGTGCATTGCCCTTTCTCACCTTGAGAGTTGGTGCAAACTTCGCCGGTGCATCCAAACCCCCGTGATATGATACGCTCTATCACACATAAACCTCCTTATATCTTCCTCAAAACAGCCACCATACCTACCTGTTATGGCATTTCCATAGCCATTCCGAGATATATTTCCATGCAACTTTCCACCGTTCCGTTTATCATCTTCATGACATACGTTACTTTTGTCATACTACCATTGCATGATCATGTAGTTGACATCATATTTGTGGCAACGCCACCATGCATTATTTTTCATACATGTCACTCTTGATTCATTGCACCATCCTGGTACACCGCCGGAGGCATTCATATAGAGTCATATCTTGTTCTAGCTTCGAGTTGTAATTCATATGTTGTAATCAATAGAAGTGTGATGATCATCATTATTAGAGCATTGCCCAAAGAAAAATAAGAAGAAAAAAGAAGAAAAAAAAGAAGAAAGGCCAAAATAAAGAAAAAAAGAAAGGCCCAAAAGAAAAAGAAAAGAGAAAAAAAAGGATAAATAAAAAGGGCAATGTTACTATCTCTTTTTCCACACTTGTGCTTCAAAGTAGCACCTTGTTCTTCATGTAGTGAGTCTCATATTTTGTGCTTCAAAGTAGCACCATGTTTTTCATATAGTGAGTCTCATAAGTTGTCTTTTTCATACTAGTGGGAATTTTTCATTATAGAACTTGGCTTGTATATTCCTACGATGGGCTTCCTCAAATGCCCTATGTCTTCGTGAGCAAGCAAGTTGGATGCACACCCACTAGTTTTCTTTTGTTGAGAATTCATAGCTCTAGTGCATCTGTTGCATGGCAATCCCTACTCCTTATGTTGACATCAATTGATGGGCATCTCCATAGCCCGTTGATTATCCTCGTCAATGTGAGACTTTCTCCTTTTTTGTCTTCTCCACACAATCCCCATCATCATATTCTATTCCACCCATAGTGCTATATCCATGGCTCACGCTCATGTATTGCGTGAATGTTGAAAAAGTTTGAGATTATTTAAGTATGAAACAATTGCTTGGCTTGTCATCAGGGTATAGAAGTTGGGAACATCTTTGTGTGATGAAAATGAAGCATAGCCTAACTATATGATTTTGTAGGGATGAACTTTCTTTTGCCATGTTATTTTGAGAAGACATGATTACTTTGATTAGTATGCTTGAAATGTTACTATTTCTTATGTCAATATGAACTTTTATTTTGAATCATTTGGATCTGAACATTCATGCCACAATAAAGAAAAGTACATTATAAATTATGCTAGGTAGCATTCCACATCAAAAATTCTCTTTTTATCATTTACCTACTCGAGGACGAGCAGGAATTAAGCTTGGGGATGCTTGATACGTCTCCAACGTATCTATAATTTTTGATTGTTCCATGCTATTATATTACCCCTTTTGGATGTTTATGGGCTTTATTTTACACATTCATATCATTTTTGGGACTAACCTACTAACCGGAGATCCAGCCCGTATTGCTGTTTTTTTGCCTATTTCAGTATTTTGAAGAAAGGGAATATCAAACGGAGTCCAAACGGAATGAAACCTTCGAGAGCGTGATTTTTGGAACGAACGTGATCCGGAGGACTTGGAGTGCAAGCCAAGAAGCAGCGGAGGCGGCCACGAGATAGGAGGGCGCCCCCCTGTAGGGCGCGCCCCTTGTCTTGTGGGCCCCTCGGGCGGGCACTGACGTACTTCTTCCTCCTATATATACCTATGTACCCCGAAAACATCCAAGGAGCACCCGAAACACAATTTCCATCGCCGTAACCTTCTATATCCGCGAGATCCCATCTTGGAGCCTTCGCCGGCGTTCTGCCGGAGGGGGAATCGACCACGGAGGGCCTCTACATCAACATCCTTGCCCCTCCGATGAGTTGTGAGTAGTTTACCACAGACCTACGGGTCCATAGTTATTAGCTAGATGGCTTCTTCTCTCTTTTTGGATCTCAATACAATGTTCACCCCCTATCTTGTGGAGATCTATTCGATGTAAACTCTTTTTGCGGTGTGTTTGTCGAGATCCGATGGATTGTGGGTTTATGTTCAAGTTTATCTATGGATAATGATTGAATCTTCTCTGAATTATTTTATATGATTGAGTTATCTTTGCAAGTCTCTTCGAATTATCGGTTTGGTTTGGCCTACTAGATCGATCTTTCTTGCCATGGGAGAAGTGCTTAGCTTTGGGTTCAATCTTGCGGTGTTCTTACCCAGTGAAAGAAAGGGTTGCAAGACATGTATTGTATTGTTGTAACAATGATAACAAGATGGGGTTTATATCATATTGCATGAGTTTATCCCTCTACTTCATGTCATCTTGCTTAAGGCGTTACTATGTTCTTTGTGAACTTAATACTCTAGATGCAGGCAGGAGTCGGTCGATGTGTGGAGTAATAGTAGTAGATGCAGGCAGGAGTCGGTCTACTTGTTATGGACGTGATGCCTATATACATGATCATGCCTAGATAATCTCATAACTATTTGCTTTTCTATCAATTGCTCGACAGTAATTTGTTCACCCACCGTAATACTTATGCTATCTCGAGAGAAGCCTCTAGTGAAACCTATGGCCCCCAGGTCTATCTCTTATCATATTTGCTTCCAATATACCGTTATTTGCATCTTTACTTGTTGCATCTATATTATAAAATACCAAAAATATATTTAACTTATCATACTATCTCTATCAGATCTCACTTTCGCAAGTGGCCAGAAGGGATTGGCAACCCCTTTATCGCGTTGGTTGCGAGTTCTCAGTTTGTTTGTGTAGGTGCGTGGGACTTTTGAGGAGCCTCCTACTGGATTGATACCTTGGTTCTCAAAACTGAGGGAAATACTTACGCTGCACTTGCTGCACCACCCTCTCCTCTTTGGGGAAAACCAACGCAAGCTCAAGACGTAGCACCGGTCTCATGGTGGTAGTTGGGAGACCAGGTTTTAGGATCGATTGTCGTACTATCAAGGGGGGCTCTCGATGAGTAGCTTCATCGTATCATTAGTAGACAGCTCAAAGCATTGCATCCTTGCATCTTCTTTCTTGGTACTTGTTTGGTTCTCATATGAGTTTTGGAGCTTATGGTCATCTTGATGACAAGCTTGAGTTCATCGAAAACGGAGTTCACATGCATCTTCTATGATGTTTTTGATGTTGGAGGTTCTGCCGGTTCTTCTCTGTTGGAGGTTTCTCTCCTCTTTACGGAGTTTTGTGGAGAAGTTTAGAGAGTTTTCTCCTCTTGCTTTGGTTTTGTTCCTTAGCATTTGCATCTCATTCGCATGCATGATTGGTTGGTGCATTGCATAGTGATGCATAATTCCTTGTATAAACTCTCTTGAAAGTGATTGTCATCAATTACCAAAATGGGGGAGATTGAAAGAACATGTGGTGCCCCCATGTTTGGTTTTGGTAATTGATGATAATCCATACAGACTAATGGTTGCCTTGAGTTTTATTTGAAGGATTTGTCCATTCGCTTTTCTTGGAGCCCATTTGTTGGTTTCAAGGAGAGTTTGTGTTGACCAAGGTGCCATTCAAGGAATTACCTAAAGTTTGGTCATGTGAGAGGTTGATCAAGACTAAGTCAAAGAGTGAATCAAGTTGATCAAGACACAAAGCGTAGAAGATGTATCAAGCGATCCCATGGTATGGTAAGCATTGTCAATTATGCTTTGTGTACTAACCCATGATTTTCGTGAGAGTTCTTTGTGGGGTTAGGTTGTGGTGTGCAAGTTCAAGTGAAGCATCACAAAGAGATCAAATGCTTGAAGCTTGCCGTCCATTGTGGTGACAATGGACTTGTGAAGATATGCGGAAGAGTGGCTCACCCATAGTGGAGTATGGGGGATAAATCAACTGTTGGGGAACATAGTAGAAATTCAAAATTTTCTACGCATCACCAAGATCAATCTATGGAGATTCTAGCAACAAGAGAGGGAGAGTATGAGCATCTTCATACCCTTGAAGATCGCTAAGCGGAAGCATTACAAGAACGCGGATGAAGGAGTCGTACTCGTAGCGATTCAGATCGCCGTTGATTCCGATCTAAGCACCGAACAACGGTGCCTCCGCGTTCAACACACATACAGCCCGGGGACGTCTCCTCCTTCTTGATCCAGCAAGGGGGGAGGAGAAGTTGAGGGAGAACTCTGACAGCACGATGGCTGGTGGTGATGGAGCTCGTGGTTCTCCTGCAGGGCTTCGCCAAGCACTACGGAGGAGGAGGAGGTGTTGGAGGAGGGAGAGGGCTACGCCAGGGGCAGGGTTGCGGCTGCCCTCTCTCTCCCTCACTATATATAGGGGGAAGGGGGAAGGAGGAGGCGCCCTAGGGTTTCCCTAGGGGAGGGGCGGCGGCCAGGGGAAACCCTAGATGGGTTTGGGCGCCCCCACCCCTAGGAAACTTGCCCCCAAAGCCGGGAGGGGCGGCTGCCCTAGAGGTGGCCCCCCCACCTCTCCAGGTTACGTGAGAAGGAGTGGGAGGGGCGCTCAGCCCCTTATGGGGATGATGTGCCCCCTCCCCTTGGCCCATAAGGCCCCCCAACGCTTGCCGGGGCCTCCGAAACCCCTTTCGGACACGCTGGTCATCACCTGGTACCCTCGGAACAATTCCGGACTCCAATACCCTTCGTCCAATATACCGATCTTCACCTCCGGACCATTCCGGAGCTCCTCGTCATGTCAGGGTTCTCATCCGGGACTCCGAACAACCTTCGGTAACCACATACTATTTCCCATAACAACTCTAGCGTCACCGAACCTTAAGTGTGTAGACCCTACGGGTTCGGGAACCATGCAGACATGACCGAGACGTTCTCCGGTCAATAACCAACAGCGGGATCTGGATACCCATGTTGGCTCCCACCTGTTCCATGATGATCTCATCGGATGAACCATGATGTCAAGGATTCAAGCAATCCCGTATGCAATTCCTTTGTCAATCGGTATGTTACTTGCCCGAGATTCGATCGTCTGTATCCCAATACCTCGTTCAATCTCATTACCGACAAGTCACTTTACTCATTCTGTAATGCATGATCCCGTGATTAACTACTTAGTCACATTGAGCTCACTATGATGATGCATTACCGAGTGGGCCCAGAGATACCTCTCCGTCTCACGGAGTGACAAATCCTAGTTTCGATTCGTGCCAACCCAACAGACACTTTCGGAGATACCCGTAGTGCACCTTTATAGCCACCCAGTTATGTTGTGACCTTTGGCACACCCAAAGCATTCCTACAGTATCCAGGAGTTGCACAATCTCATGGTCTAAGGAAATGATACTTGACATTAGAAAAGCTTTTAGCAAACGAACTACACGATCTTGTGCTATGCTTAGGGTTGGGTCTTGTCCATCACATCATTCTCCTAATGATGTGATCCCGTTATCAATGGCATCCAATGTCCATGGTCAGGAAACCATGACCATCTGTTGATCAACGAGCTAGTCAACTAGAGGCTCACTAGGGACATGTTGTGGTCTATGTATTCACACATGTATTGCGGTGTCCGGTCAATACAATTGTAGCATGAATAATAGACAATTATCATGAACAAGGAAATACAATAATAACCATTTTATTATTGCCTCTAGGGAATATTTACAACATCAACTAGTCTTCATCGAGCCAACGCAATCAAGAAAGGTGGCCCAACTTGAGGGAGTCAAGATCGTTATCATCTAGCTCAAGTGGATCATGTGCAAGGCAAAGGTTTGCCCTTGATAGGTTTTCTATTTTACTGGTCTCATGGTGGTAGTTGGAAGACTGGGTTTTAGGATCGATTGCCGTACTATCAAGGGGGGCTCTCGATGAGTAGCTTTATCGTATCATTAGTAGAGAGCTCAAACCATTGCATCCTTGCATCTTCTTTATCGTATCATTAGAATAATCCGGATTAGTGTCAAAGTTTGCATCGGCGTAACCCTTTACGACGAACTCTTTTACCACCTGCATAACCGAGAAAATTCCTTAGTCCACTAGTTACTAAGGATAAGTTTGACCGCTGTCATGTGATCTATTCCTGGATCACTATTGTACCCCTTGACTGACTCATGGCAAGGCACACTTTAGGTGCGGTACACAACATAGCATACTATAGAGCCTACGTCTGAAGCATAGGGGACGACCTTCGTCCTTTCTCTCTCTTCTGCCGTGGTCATGTCTTGGGTCTTACTCAATATTCACACCTTATAACACAGCCAAGAACTCCTTCTTTGCCAATCTATTTTGAACTCCTTCAAAATCTTGTCACGGTATGTATTTATTTGAAAATACTATTAAGCGTTTTTGATCTATCCTTATAGATCTTGATGCTCAATGTTCAAGTAGCTTAATCCAGGTTTTCCATTGAAAAACACTTTTCAAATAACCCTATATGCTGTCCATAAATTCTACATCATTTCTGACCAACAATATGTTAATAACATATACTCATCAGAAATTCTATAGTACTCCCACTCACTTCTTTGGAAATACAAGTTTCTCATAAACTTTGTATAAACCCAAAATCTTTGATTATCTCATCAAAGCGTATATTCCAACTCCGAGATGCTTACTCTAGTCCTTAGAAGGATTATTGGAGCTTTGCATACTTGTTAGCATCTTTTAGGATTGAAAAAACCTTTTGGTTGTATCACATACAACCTTTCCTCAAGAATATCATCGAGGAAACAATGTTTTTTACATCCTATCTGCAAGATTTCATAAATCATGCAGTAACTGCTAATATAGTTCCAATAGACTCTTTAGCATCGCTACGAGTGAGAAAGTCTCATCGCAGTCAACTCCTTGAACTTGTCGGAAAACATCTTAACGACAAGTCGAGCTTTCTTAATGGTGACACTTACCATCATTGTCCGTCTTCCTTTTAAAATCCATCTGTACTCAACAGCCTTACGACCATCGGGTAGTTCTGCCAAAGTCTACACTTTGTTTTCATACGTGGATCCTCTCTCGGATTTTATGGCCTCGAGCCATTCATCGGAATCCGGGCCCACCATCGCTTCTCCATAGCTCGTAGGTTCATTGTTGTCTAGCAACATGACCTCCAAGACAGGATTACATACCACTCTGAAGCAGTACGCATCCTTGTCGACCTACGAGGTTTGGTAGTGACTTGATCCGAAGTTTCATGATCACTATCATAAGCTTCTACTTCAATTGGTGTAGGTGCCACAGGAACAACTTCCTGTGCCCTGCTACACACTAGTTGAAGTGATGGTTCAACAACCTCATCAAGTCTCCACCATCCTCCCACTCAATTCTTTCTAGGGAAGCCTTTCCTCGAGAAAGGACCTTTTTCTAGAAACAATCACTTTTGCTTCCGGATCTGAAATAGGAGGTATACCCAACTGTTTTGTCATATGAAGATGTATTTATCCGCTTTGGGTTCGAGCTTATCAGGATGAAACTTTTTCACATAAGCGTCGCAGCCCCAAACTTTCAAGAAATGACAGCTTAGGTTTCTCTAAACCATAGTTCATACGGTGTCATCTCAACTGAATTACGTGGTGCCCTATTTAAAGTGAATGCGGTTGTCTCTAATGCCTAACCCATGAACTATAGTGGTAATTCGATAAGAGACATCATGGTATGCCCCATATCCAATAGGGTGCATCTATGATGTTCGGCCACACCATCACACTATGGTGTTCCAGGCGGTGTTAGTTGTGAAACAATTTCCACAATGTCTCAATTGTGTACCAAACTCACAACTCAGATATTCATCTCTATGATCATATCATAGACATTTTATCCTGTTGTCACGAAGATCTTAAACTTCACTCTGAAATTACTTGAACCTTTCAATAATTCAGACATGTGTTTCATCAAGTAAATATACTCAACATCTACTCAAATCATCTGTGAAGTAAGAACATAATGATATCCACTGCATGCCTCAGCACTCATTGGACTGCACACATCAAAATGTGTTACTTCCAACAAGTTGCTTTCTTGTTCCATCTTACTGAAAATGAGGCTTTTCAGTCATCTTGCCCATGTGGTATGATTTGCATGTCTCAAGTGATTCAAAATCAAGTGAGTCCAAATGATCCATCTACATGGAGTTTCTTCATGCGTACATACCAATAGACATGGTTCGCATGTCTCAAACTTTTCGAAAAACGAGTGAGTCCAAAGATCCATCAACATGGAGCTTCTTCATGCGTTTTATACCAATATGACTTACATGGCAGTGCCACAAGTAGGTGGTACTATCATTACTATCTTATATCTTTTGGCATGAACATGTGTATCACTAGGATCGAGATTCAATAAACCATTCATTTTAGGTGCAAGACCATTGAAGGTATTATTCAAATAAACAGAGTAACCATTATTCTCCTTAAATGAATAACCATATTGCGATAGACATAATCCAATCATGTCTATGCTCAACGCAAACACCAAATAACAATTATTTAGGTTTAACACCGATCCCGATGGTAGAGGGAGCGTGCGATGTTTGATCACATCAACCTTGGAAATACTTCCGACACATATCGTCACCTTGCCTTTAGCTAGTCTCCGTTTATTCCATAGCCTTTTATTTTGAGTTACTAACACTTAGCAACCAAACCGGTATCTATTACCATGGTGCTACTAGGAGTACTAGTAGAGTACACATTAATATAATGTATATCCAATATACTTCTGTCGACCTTGCCTGCCTTCTTATCTACCAAGTATCTAGGGTAGTTCTGCTCTAGTGACCGTTCCCCTTATTACAGAAGCACTTAGTCTCGGGTTTGGGTTCAACCTTGGGTTTCTTCACTAGAGCAGCAGCTGATTTGCCGTTTCATGAAGTATCCCTTCTTTCCCTTGCCCTTCTTGAAACTAGTGGTTTCACTAACCATCAACAATTGATGCTCCTTCTTGATTTCTACTTTCGCGGTGTCAAACATCACGAATATTTCAAGGATCATCATATCTATCCCTGATATGTTATAGTTCATCACGAAGCTCTAGTAGCTTGGTGGCAATGACTTTGGAGAAACATCACTATCTCATCTGGAAGATCAACTCCCACTCGATTCAAGTGATTGTTGTACCCAGACAATCTGAGTACAAGCTCAACGATTGAGCTTTTCTCCCTTAGTTTGTAGGCTAAGAAACTCGTCGGAGGTCTCATACCTCTTGACGTGGGCACGAGCCTGAAATCCCAATTTTAGCCCTTGGAACATCTCATATGTTCCGCGACGTTTCAAAAAACGTCTTCGGCGCCACAATTCTAAACCGTTTAACATTACTGAACTATCATGTAGTCATCAAAACGTGTATGTCAGATGTTCGCAACATCCACAGACGACGTTCGAGGTTTAGCACACCGAGCGGTGCATTAAGGACATAAGCCTTCTGCGCAGCAATGAGGACAATCCTCAGTTTACGAACCCAGTCCGCATAATTGCTACTATCAACTTTCAACTATATTTTCTCTAGGAACATATCTAAACAGTAGAACTAAAGCACGAGCTTACGACATAATTTGTAGACCTTTTTGACTATGTTCATGATAATTAAGTTCATCTAATCACATTATTTGATGAACTCCCACTCAGATAGACATCCCTCTAGTCATCTAAGTGATACATGATCCGAGTCAACTAGGCCGTGTCCGATCATCACGTGAGACGGACTAGTCATCATCGGTGAACGTCTTCATGTTGATTGTATCTACTATACGACTCATGTTCGACCTTTCGGTATCTTGTGTTCTGAGGCCATGTCTGTACATGCTAGGCTCGTCAAGTCAACCTAAGTGTTTCGCGTGTGTAAATCTGGCTTACACCCGTTGTATGTGAACGTTAGAATCTATCGCACCCGATCATCATGTGGTGCTTCGAAGCAATGATCTTTCGCAACGGTGCACAGTTAGGGGGAACACTTTCTTGAAATTATTATGAGGGATCATCTTATTTACTACCGTCGTTCTAAGCAAATAAGATGCATAAACATGATAAACATCACATGCAATAAAAAGTGACATGATATGGCTAATATCATTTTGCTCCTTTTGATCTCCATCTTCGGGGCTCCATGATCATCATCTTCACCGGCATGACACCATGATCTCCATCATCATGATCTCCATCATCGTGTCTCCATGAAGTTATCTCGCCAACTATTACTTCTACTACTATGGCTAACGGTTTAGCAATAAAGTAAAGTAATTACATGGCGTTGTTCAATGACACGCAGGTCATACAATAAATTAAGAAAACTCCTATGGCTCCTGCCGGTTGTCATACTCATCGACATGCAAGTCGTGATTCCTATTACAAGAACATGATCAATCTCATACATCACATATCATTCATCACATTCTTTTGGCCATATCACATCACATAGCATATCCTGCAAAAACAAGCTAGACGTCCTCTAATTGTTGTTTGCATGTTTTATGTGGCTGCTATGGGTTTCTAGCAAGAACGTTTCTTACCTACACAAAAGCCACAACGGTGATATGCCAATTGCTATTTACCCTTCATAAGGACCCTTTTCATCGAATCCGATCCGACTGAAGTAGGAGAGACTGTCACCCGCTAGCCACCTTATGCAACAAGTGCATGTCAGTCGGTGGAACCTCTCTCACGTAAGCGTACGTGTAAGGTCGGTGAAAGTGCTAGTGGCACTTATGCTTTATTTTGGTGTGATGACAATGTGGTCAGATGAACTAATATCGGTTGCTAAAGTTTATCTCAGGTTATTGGTTCTAAGTGCCCGCGATGGAGATGTGCGACCCCCCATTTCAAAAAGGACAAAGGCGTTGTCTTTCGGTGCTTCGAAGGTTTAGTTTTGGTTTGCTTCGAGTCGTAGGAAAGACCGCACTATTAAGAGGGGTTTGTGTGGATAAATTCGTGTGGGAATGCCATTGCCGAGCCTTACTCTCTTACCCTTCCCACTCCGACCACCTAATAAGAACCTAGTGTGTATGTTGTGGTACACAGATAGTTGCAACAGAAAGTTACTGGGTACCCCGTGCGCACGGGGTCTTTTGCCCCCGTGCGCACGGGGTACTGCGTAACTCTCTGGGTACCTCGTGCGCACGGGGTCTTTTGACCCCCGTGCGCACGGGGTACTATGTAACTCTCTGGGTACCCTGTGCGCATGGGGTCTTTTGACCCCCATGCGCACGGGGTGGCGTGATTGTCTCTGAGTACCCCGTGCGCACGGGGCTGACTTAGCCCGTGCGCACGGGGTCCAACGGGCAGAAATCCCCACCAGCCCCTGAACACTATATAAAGGCCCTTCTTCCTCCTCCAACCCTTAACCCTAATGTCTTGTTGAGCTCCACCATTGCTACACCCCATTTTGCTCAATACTCTCAATCCCTCCACCCAAACTTGTTGACACTTTGGGGATTGGGAGAGCAAGACCCGATCTACATCTTGACCAAACCAAATCGCGTTCTCGGCAACATTTCTTCCCCATTGACTTGTTACTCTTGGAGCTTGGGCTCCTAGGCGGCTAGAGGTTCCTCCGGAAGCTTCCTTCCTTGTGGTCTGCTCCGGAGAAGTTTGTAAAGGTGTGGTGGTCACCTTCAAGACCAACCCCGAGTGTTTCGAGGCTCATCCGTTGGGGGTGACTCGGAGGAGAATACGGTGAGCCTTTGGTGGCGTTCCGCATGCTTTGGCTCCGGCACTGCTCCAAACGGAGATTAGCTCTTCCCTAAGGAAGAGTGAACTTCGGGTTAAAATCCGCGTTCTCGTCTCACTTGTGGTCAATCCTTTCCCGCACCTTTCCTTGTTGTTGTATGCTTGTTGGCTTACAAATAGTTTGTTGCCTAGCATTTTTATCTTAGAGCTTGCTTTTCATATAGGTTGCATTCACCTAGTTGCATATCTAGTGAACTCTTTTATCTGCTAAGCCTTAAAATCTACAAGAAATATTAAAATTTGTAGTCTCCTATTCACCCCGCCCCCCTTCTAGTCGACCGTATCGATTCTTTCAATTGGTATCAGAGCCTCGTGCTCTAATATAAGGTTTTACAACCTTAGAGGATATGGTTGATCTAGGGAATGAGGGAGGTGACTTACCCGTTGCGGAGGATGGTCAAAACCAACCCCCCGCCGGGACCGAGACACTTGGTGCTCCTGTCGTTGCTCCCGCCGCTCCTACCAACCCGAATGTCCCCTTGACTGCGGCCGATCTTCTTTCAATGTTTGCGGACCTCAAAGTCTCTATGTTGAAAGAGGTCCGGGCCTCGGTCAAGGAGGAAATTGATGCCCGTTTAAAGCCATCAACGTCTGCATCAAACTCGTTTAATCCAAATGAAGTTCATGATGCGGATGACTCGAGGGAACCTCTTGCTTCTCCGGTTCGTACTCAAGTTCCCAAGTCAATGCCGTGGAACCCTTTTACTCTCCTCAACCCTTGCAACATTCCCGCATTAATCCTGTTGGGCCTCCGCCCCCTTTGAAAGCTAATGCCTTTGCTAAGTGGAAGCTAGATATGGAGTCTCACATCGCAGTGCTTCAACTCAATTGTGGTGGATTGTTATCAATGGATTCAACCCCAAGGACCCAATGAATCTCACTCCAAGGGAAGTAGTTGACGATCAACTCAATGCTACCGCACACAACATGCTTCGCAACGCTGTGACTGAAGACTATAGTGATTCCATTGCTCTTCTCAAAACCGCAAAGGAAATTTGGGATTGCCTTGAGGAGGCTCTTGAAGGAGATGAAGCAATTCGAATATCTCGGTTGGCCTTGCTCAAACAAGAAGTCAATCTCTTTGTGAGGAATGAGGGTGAGTCCGCAAAAGAGGTTTACCGAAGGTTGAAGTCTCTTGTGCTCAACTTGAGAACCTTTGGGTGCACTTGGGCAAATGATGACTTCATCAAGGACAAGTTCATAGATGCTATGGTTCTCACGGAACATACCATGGTCATGATGGTTCATCAACGTCCGGACTATCACAAGCTGATTTCGGCTCAAGTTGTTTCCACCTTCTCTACCCATGTTCTTTTGGAAACCAAGTCCAAGAAAACATTTGCAATAGCTCAAGCAACCAAGAACTCCAATCTTGCCTTGAAGGCCAAGAAAGTGGTGAGCCAACCCTCAAGGGAGGAAGAAGTGAGTGAAGAGATAGGTGAGGAGGATAATGACACCTCCTGTCCGGCAAATGATTTTGCGGAAGACTTGGCTCTCTTAGTCAAAAAGTACTCCAGGACCATGGCAAACAAAGGAAGAAATCTTCAAGGAAGATCTTTTGGTCGAAGGAAATGCTACAATTGTGATAGCCCAAGACACTTTGTTCATGACTGTCCATATGAGAGACGTGAAGACAAGTCCGAGAAGCTTGTGCTTAAGAAGAAGAAGTTCACCAAGTTTGCAAAGAGGAAGGATGACAAGGCTCTTGTTCATGAAGAATACATGTCTGGGGATGAAGATGACGGTGATGATGATCAAGTGGGCACGGCCGCCTTTGCCATGCATGCCACTACCTCCTCCTCCACCACCGGCCTCTTCGACTCTCCAAACGAGGACAAGCCATTCACTCATCGGTGCCTCATGGCCAAAGAGGTAAAAACAAAGTCCAAACCCAAGAAACCCAACAACTACACTCCCAATGTCTCATGTGAGATAGTGGAGGATGAGTGTGAGGAGGGTGTGGATAATGATGAGGAATCCTTAATGGCTTTCATGAAAACTCTTCATGGTTAAGTTTGTGCTCGTTTTGGCGATCTCCTTAAGTCACTTGCCGAACGCGATGACTTTATTGAGAACGTTGAGAACCTCCTTATAGAGGAAAAAGAGAGAGTTGATCTCATTGAGCACGAACTTAATGAAGAGAGTGTCATGAGAGCATCACTTGAGGAAGCCTTATCTGCTCATCAAATTGACTTTGTTAAAACCAACGATGCTTTGCAACTTGCTCTTGAGAATAAAGATGCTCTTAACGTTAGAGTTGAAAAGCTTCTAGTTGACCATACAAGACTTGTTGAGGAGCATGAGTTCCTTGTGATTAGTTCCAAGGTTGTCAAAGGTGACCTCATTGCCCTCACCGAGTCTTATGCCAACTAAAAGCTACAACCATTAAGGCTCTCACTTGCGTACCTCATATTGATTTAAATGATGATGCTTGTACTACTAACTTTGCTCATGATTGCACCTTCCTTCAAGAGGAAAATAAGAAGTTGAAAGCTCAAATTGAGAAAGGGCTTGTATCATGCATCCAAGGGGAGAAAAATCTAAACGACCTCTTGAGCAACCAAAAGGAGTGTGTTGCCAAGGAGGGAGTTGGGTTTAATCCCGCATCTAAGAGTGGTAAGAAAAAGAAGAAGAAGAACAAGAATAACAAGAAGATCAGTCCGACTCCTTCTCCTCCCCAGAAGGTAGTGTTTGTGCAAGAAGGGCACAAGGAGGAGGAGAAGGAAATGAAGGGTGTTGGGAATGGAAAGGTCATTAGGGACAAGGCCATTCCCAAGAATTTTTCCGGCAAGAACAATCCATCATATGTTCTCATGAGAGGAGATGATGGCTATACCTTTGCAAAATTTGTTGGAACTAACTATGATGATTATGCTTGGACTATTTGGGTTCCCAAGATCCTTGTTGCTAACTCACCAGGACCCATTGCAAAATGGGTACCTATAACCAAAGCTTGATTATTGTAGGACTATGTATCCGGTGGAACTCAATGGGTGATCGACAGTGGATGCACAAATCATATGACCGGAGAAAGGGAGATGCTCATGGAGTTCGTTGATTCACTCAAGGCCTCTTCGAACATCTCCTTCGGTGACAGTAGCAAGGGCAAGGTATTGGGTTTGGGCAAGGTGGTAATCTCTAATGATTCATCTCTTTCAAATGTCATGCTTGTCCAATCCCTTCACTACAATTTACTTTCAACTATTCAATTGGCTCATGCCGGATATGATTCACATTTTGGTGAATTCCATGTGACCGTCTTTAAGAGAAGCAATCTCAAAGTGGTCTTCGTTGGGCATGTTGAAGACAACCTTTACGTGGTTTATTTCTCGAAAGAGAAAACTCATCTTGCAACATGCCTAATGGCCAAGGCCGACGTGGGGTGGCTATGGCACCGTAGGCTAGCCCACATGGGCATGAGAAATTTACAAGCTCTCTTAAAGGGGGAGCACATTCTTGGACTAACCAATGTGTCTTTTGCCAAAGATCGTCCTTGTAGTGCTTGCATTGCCGGAAAGCTTCATGAAAAAGCTCACAAAGTGAAGACTATCATCAGCACCTTGAGGCCCCTCAAGCTTATCCATTTGGATCTATTTGGGCCTCCAACATATGATAGTTTGGGAGGAAGGAGATATTGCCTTGTCATTGTTGATGACTTCACAAGATATACTTGGGTGTTCTTTCTCAAGACTAAAGATGAAACTCAAGAAACCTTCATCAACTTTGCCAAGGAAGCTCAACGTCAACATAACTGTGAGATCAAGGCAATCCGAAGTGACAATGGCACCGAGTTCAAAAACTATACAATGGATGATTTCTTGAGTGAAGAGGGGATAAAGCACCAATATGCCTCACCATATACTCCCCAACAAAATGGTGTTGCGGAGAGGAAGAATCGGACTCTTATTGAGATGGCTAGGACCATGCTTGATGAGTACAAATCACCATACAAGCTTTGGGCAGAAGCCATCAACACCGCGTGCCATGCTTCAAACCGGCTTTATCTTCGCAAGCTCAAGAACAAGACCCCTTATAAGCTCCTAATCGGGAGAAAGCCCAACGTCAAATACTTTCAGTTATTCGGTTGTAAGTGTTTCATTTTAAACAAAAAATCCTGGTTAGCTAAATTTGAGTCTAGAACTTATCAGGGCATATTTGTTGGATATGCATCAAACTCTCATGCTTACCGAGTTCTCAATAAATCCACCGGATGCATTGAGGAAACGGTAAATGTGGAGTTTGATGAAGATAACGGCTCCCGCATGGAGCAAATTGTTCCTAGTGTTGTAGGTGATGAGGCTCCTTCACAAGCTATAAGGACAATGGGGATAGGCCACATTCTCCCACAAGAAACACCCCATGTCCAAGTAGAAGAAGAAGGAGTAAGAGCCCCTCTTGAGGATTCTCCACAAGGGAAGTCATCACCGACGCCACTTGTCCAAAGTGCTTCGGGAAATAATGAACCTCTCCAAGAACAAGATCAAGACCCTCATATTCCTGAGCAAGATCAAATGCAAACTCTTCCGAATAATGAAGAACCTATCATTGAGGCTCAAGATCAAGCTCAAAGTCATGATCATGATCAAGATCAACCCCAACCCCATGTGTCTTCATCGTCATCACTTCCTACTGAGCAAGAACCTGTGGTTGCAAAGAGAAGAGTGTCTCCAAGGTTAAAGCAATCTCAAGGGCAAGCTTCTTCATCAAGTACAAAACCAAGTGAAGAAGAGCTTGACCGCAAAGAGCAAAAAGTGGCCGCCAAGCTGAAACATCTTCAACACCTCACCGAGAACATCTACAGAAGCATCAAAAAGGGGGTAACTACTCGTAGACGTTTGGAAAACTTTGTGAACATCACTCGTTTGTCTCTTGTGTTGAACCCCTTAAGGTGGAAGATGCACTTGACGATCCGGATTGGATAGATGCCATGCATGAAGAACTCAACAACTTCACACGCAACAAAGTGTGGACCCTTGTAGAAAGACCCAAGGAATTTCATAATGTCATTGGAACAAAGTGGATTTTCAAGAACAAACAAGATGAATATGGACAAGTAATAAGCAACAAGGCAATGTTAGTGGCACAAGGTTTCACCCAAGTTGAAGGTTTGGACTTTGGTGAAACTTTTGCCCCCGTTTCCCGTCTCGAATCCATTCGCATCTTGCTTGCTTATGCCTCTCATCATGATTTCAAATTATATCAAATGGATGTTAAGAGCGCTTTTCTAAATGGTCCTCTTAAGGAGTTAGTGTATGTCAAGCAACCTCCTGGTTTTGAAGACCCCGATCATCCCTCTCACGTTTATGAACTCCATAGGGCACTCTATGGACTCAAACAAGCACCTCGTGCTTGGTATGATCACTTTACGGCATTCCTAAGCGAGAAAGGGTTCCAGATTGGGGTAATAGATTCCACTCTCTTTACAAAGAGGGTAAAAGGAGAGTTGTTTGTCTACCAAATATATGTTGATGATATTATCTTTGGGTCAACTAACCATGCTATTAACGTTGAGTTTGAGAATCTTATGACTAAGGAATTTGCGATGAGCATGATGGGAGAGTTGAAGTTCTTTCTCGGTTTTCAAGTGAAGCAATTAAGATGCGGAACCTTCATCAATCAATCTCGTTATATCCAAGACATGCTCAAGAGATTCAAAATGCAAGATATCCAGCCAAAGAAGACACCCATGGCCACAAATGGTAACTTCATCTTGATCCAAATGGTAAAGAAGTGGATCAAAAGGTATATCGCTCTATGATCGGTTCCTTGCTTTACCTTTGTGCATCTAGGCCAGATATTATGTTGAGTGTGTGTATGTGTGCAAGATTTCAATCCGCTCCTAAGGAGAGCCACTATTCGATAGTGAAAAGGATCCTTCGATATTTGGTTCATACCCCAAACTTGGGCCTTTGGTATCCCAAGGTGTCATCATTTGAGTTAATGGGTTACTCGGATTCGGATTGGGCCAGAGACAAGGTTGATCGCAAATCCACCTCCGGTTTATGTCAATTTCTAGGGAGGTCGTTGGTAAGTTGGTCTTCAAAGAAGAATAATTGTATATCTCTCTCCACAGCCGAAGCCGAGTATATTGCTGCCGGAAGTTGGTGTGCCCAATTATTATGGATGAGGCAAACTTTGATGGATTATGGTGTCAAATGTGACAAACTGCCTCTTTGGTGTGACAATGAAAGTGCCATCAAGATCGCCGAGAATCCGGTTCAACATAGCAAGACCAAGCATATTGAGATTCGTCATCATTTCATTAGAGATCATGTGGCCAAGGGAAACATTGAGTTACTCCATGTCAACACCGAGAATCAACTAGCAGACATTTTCACCAAGCCCCTTGACGAAGCAAGATTCCACGAGTTAAGGCATGAGCTAAATATCGTGGATATTAGTAACTTCGGATGAAACTCTTGCTCATACACACATACTCATGTACTATCTTGCTTAGATGTAGGCACATGTCTAGGGGGAGCTAGCTCAACCCATGAGCTATCTTATCCTGGAAGTGCATAAAACAAACTCAATTTTTCACATTAGCCACTTTAGGTGGTACTTGTGCTTCAAAGATCAGTATTGGTCTTGGGCCCAAGGTTCATATCTTCGTGGTGCCATATCAAGTAAACTCAGACATGGTGACCTCGGCCACCGCCCTCGCTTGAGGGTTGTGTCCGTGTTTGTTTCGCTTGTGTGGTGTGTTGTTTCTTTTCCTTTCTTTGTTTGGTTCTCCTCGCTTCTCTTTTGGTACAAGTGCTCCACATATACCCATTCCATAGTGATAGGTCTTTCCTCGCGGCGTATTCAGAAATGTAGACTGAGTGCTTTGTGAAGTAGGGGTAAGAGTATACACTCAGCCCTGTATTTATAACAAATACATTCATGTCAAAGTTCCTGATTACCCCGTGCACACGGGGCCCCCGTGCCCACGGGCTCTGTACCGTGTGCACGGGACCCCCGTGGCACGGGTCTCTCTTAGCCCGTGCGCACGGGGTCTGCGGTTTCTGGTCTTGAGGAGGTGGGGCGTGGGGAGCTCGGGTTCATTTCCACCCATTCGCCCCCTCCACTCCCCAGGAAGCCTCCAGCGTCGCCGACGTTGCCTCCACTCGTCGGAGCTCCTCCGGGCTTCGTCGAGGTTCTACCTTAGTGGATCTGCATCCAGATGGGGTCCTCCTCCGGTTGGTCTTGCCTCCTTGGTCTTTCTCCTTGAGTTCCTATCTTTTTCTCTAGCTTTAGGGTTTCTTTGCTCCCTAGATTCGTTTGGCCTCGACTAGTTTGTAGATAGAAGTCTAGTGCTTAGATCCTCTGGTCCCTCTGCTACACCCACTCCCGGAGTTCATTCTGGTAGTGGCTGCTGCTGGGAGACCCCCGTGTCCACGGGGTGTTTGACCCCCATGCGCACGGGGGCCCGTGCCCACGGTCCTGTACCGTGCGCACGGGACCCCCGAACCCACGGGGTCTAAACCCCCGTGTGCACGGGCTATCCAGGAACTTTTGCCTAGATGGTTGTCTATCTCCTTGCCATTCATTTTGCACTTGTACTCATTTGTGTTTCGTTCTTTGTGTTGTTGGGTATTTGCGTGTGTTTCAGACTCTGCTGACAAGAGGTCTGAGCTTCGCCCCAAGCGTGGAAAAAGAGGATCAAAGGACTTCACCATTGCTTGTCGTCAGCCGTCTAAAGGCATGGGTCAGGGGTCTGGGTCAGGTCAGGGTCGTGTTCGCCGTGCAGCCTCAAAGCGGCCCATTGTAGAGGCTTTCGATAATTCTGAGGAAGAATATGTCTCGCAAGATGATGTTTAATACGCCAATCCCAATAATGATGATGAGATAGAAGAAGAAGATGATCGTGGTGAGGAAGATGAAGAAGAGGATGAGGAGTCTAGTCCGGAGCCAGCCATTCCGGGCGGGCGTGACCTCCGGAATTTGCCTCTTGTCAAGTGGACCAAGCTAGAGATCTGGGCTGAGAGACAGAGCCATCCGTATGTTGCTGCCACTGGTATGGGAGTGGATCCCCGGTTCAAGAATGAGTTTCAGCAAAGGGTCTATCATGAGCTTCTTATGACCAAGTCAAAGAAGTTTGCTCCTCACAAGCAAGTCAACACTGAGAGTTTGCGCGACAATGATCATCTGTATCCCGGTGTGTACTCCGCTCTTGGACGACTGGGTCTGATTCCGTTTGTCACCTTCAACCACCCCTATAATGAAGATCTAGTGATGCAGTTCTTTTCCACTCTGTACTTCTCCAATGATTCTTCTCGTACCCTCACATGGATGTCCGGATCGCATCAGTGCTCAGCTCCTATGGCAAAGTTCTCCGAGATCATTCCCTACCCGTTCATGGATGAAGAGACCATTTCTGATGAGTTTGGCGTTGTTCGGGGAAGTGGGCAGCGCACTAAGGATGAGATTGCCTTTTCTTACAAACAAGAGAAGTCGTTTGTCACTGGGTCAATCAAAGACCTCTTGCCCCTCTATGATACCATGCGCCATATCCTGAGGTATACCCTCACTCCAAAGGCCGGGGATTCCCATAACATTCGGAGCTCCATGCTTGATGTCTTTGTGTATCTTCATCAGAAGAAGAAACTGGATGTTCTGGATTTCATGTACTACGAGCTGCGTCAGTGTGTACAAGAGAACAAGTCCTTGATCTATGCTCCTTTCATACAGGCGTTGATTGAGACTGTCTGTCCAGCAAAGTACATTGCCAGCTTCAAGACTTCTGTTCCCAAGCGCAACTCCAACTGGACCCCCGCTGCTCCTGCTCCCTATGTGCCTATCAAGAAGGGGCGCAACCCTAGGCCTGAGGATCATGCTAATTACACTCCAGGCATGTCCTCTACTGCACGGATCCCTCGTGGTCGGGCCAAGTCTGTTGGCTCTGAGGCCATCTTTGCCAAGGGAGAGAAGAAGTCATTGTCCAAGACCCTGAGCAACATGTTCAAGATGTGTCAGTCGATTCAGCATCGTCGGATCAAAGAAATCAACAAGGAGAAGCTTGTTCGGTGTGAGCATAAGGCAGCAAGGGCTGCTGCTGGTGAGGAGGTCGGTCCAGGTTTAGAGGACGTCGACAGTGAGGCCACTGCTCGGTCTTTCCCAATGGTCGGGTGGCGTTTTGATGATGATGATGATGCCTCGAGTGCTCCTCCTCTTGTCTAATGAGTCTCGTGTCTCCATTTGTATCCTTTTTGTTGTCTTGATGACAAAGGGGGAGAAGTGGTGTGTGGTGTGCGTTCGTGGGTGTGTTGAGATCTCAAGCCTCGTGTTTCTCGTTGTTGGTTGGTTTTAGTTGGCTTGAGATACTCTTATTTACCTTCTGTTTGCGTGGTTGTGAGACTCTAGCTTTATTATTGAACCTTGCCATTATCCTCTTATGCTTATTGGGTCTCACATTATTTGCTCACCACACTGTGTCATGAGTTCTAGGCACCGTTATAGGTTTATTTTGTTGAATCTCATGACTTATCAATAATGATCTTGGTCGAACCTCCTATGGGTGTTCTAGATGCATTCTTGTTTTCGGGCACACATATAGGGGGAGCTATCATGATCATTATTTGTTCCATGGCTTTCTATCTATTTATCCTCTATGCCATGATCTAACCACATTGTCATCAATGCACAAAAGGGGGAGATTGAAAGTGCTAGTGGCACTTATGCTTTATTTTGGTGTGATGAAAATGTGGTTAGATGAACTAATATCGTTGCTAAAGTTTATCTCAGGTCATTAGTTCTAAGTGCCCGCGATGGAGATGTGCGACCCCCCATTTCAAAAAGGACAAAGGTGTTGTCTTTCGACGCTTCCAAGGTTTAGTTTTGGTTTGCTTTGAGTCGTAGGAAAGACCGCACTATTAAGAGGGGTTTGTGTGGATAAATGTCATGTGGGAATGCCATTGCCGAGCCTTACTCTCTTACCCTTCCCACTCCGACCACCTAATAAGAACCTAGTGTGTATGCTGCGGTACTCAGATAGTTGCAACAGAAAGTTACTGGGTACCCCGTGCGCACGGGGTCTTTTGACCCCCGTGCGCACGGGGTGGCGTGATTGTCTCTGAGTACCCCATGCGCACGGGGCTGACTTAGCCCGTGCGCACGGGGTCCAACGGGCAAAAATCCCCATCAGCCCCTGAACACTATATAAAAGCCCTTCTTCCTCCTCCAACCCTTAACCCTAATGTCTTGTTGAGCTCCACCATTGCTACACCCCATTTTGCTCAATACTCTCAATCCCTCCACCCAAACTTGTTGAAACTTTGGGGATTGGGAGAGCAAGACCCGATCTACATCTTGACCAAACCAAATTGCGTTCCCGGCAACATTTCTTCCCCATTGACTTGTTACTCTTGGAGCTTGGGCTCCTAGGCGGCTAGAGGTTCCTCCGGAAGCTTCCTTCCTTGTGGTGTGCTCCGGAGAAGTTTGTAAAGGTGTGGTGGTCGCCTTCAAGACCACCCCCGAGTGTTTCGAGGCTCATCCGTTGGGGGTGACTCGAAGGAGAATACGGTGAGCCTTTGGTGGCGTTCCGCAAGCTTTGGCTCCGGCACCGCTCCAAACGGAGATTAGCTCTTCCCCAAGGAAGAGCGAACTTCGGGTTAAAATCCGCGTTCTCGTCTCACTTGTGGTTAATCCTTTCACGCACCTTTCCTTGTTGTTGTATGCTTGTTGGCTTGCTAAGTAGTTTGTTGCCTAGCATTTTTATCTTGGAGCTTGCTTGTCATATAGGTTGCATTCACCTAGTTGCATATCTAGTGAACTCTTTTATCTGCTAAGCCTTAAAATCTACAAGAAAGATTAAAATTTGTAGTCTCCTATTCACCCCCCCCCCCCTAGTCGACCGTATCGATCCTTTCAATTGGTATCAGAGCCTCGTGCTCTAATATAAGGTTTTACAACCTTAGAGGATATGGTCGATCTAGGGAATGAGGGAGGTGGCTTACCCGTTGCGGAGGATGGTCAAAGCCAACCCCCCGCCGCGACCGAGACACTTGGTGCTCCTGTCGTTACTCCCGCCGCTCCTAATAACCCGAATGTCCCCTTGACCGCGGCCGATCTTCTTTCAATGTTTGCGGACCTCAAAGTCTCAATGTTGAAAGAGGTTCGGGCCTCGGTCAAGGAGGAAATTGATGCCCGCTTAAAGCCATCAACGTCCGCATCAAACTCGTTTAATCAAAATGAAGTTCATGATGCGGATGACTCGAGGGAACCTCTTGCTTCTCCAGTTCGTACTCAAGTTCCCAAGTACAATGTCGTGGAACCCTTTTAATATCCTCAACCCTTGCAACATCCCCGCATTAATCCTGTTGGGCCTCCGCCCCCTTTGAAAGATAATGCCTTTGCTAAGTGGAAGCTAGATTTGGAGTCTCACATAGTAGTGCTTCAACTCAATTGTGGTGGATTGTTGTCAATGGATTCAACCCCAAGGACCCAATGAATCTCACTCCAAGGGAAGCAGTTGACGATCAACTCAATGCTACCGCACACAACATGCTTCGCAACGCTGTGACTGAAGACTATAGTGATTCCATTGCTCTTCTCAAAACCGCAAAGGAAATTTGGGATTGCCTTGAGGAGGCTCTTGAAGGAGATGAAGCAATTCGAATATCTCGGTTGGCCTTGCTCAAACAAGAAGTCAATCTCTTTGTGAGGAATGAGGGTGAGTCCGCAGAAGAGGTTTACCGAAGGTTGAAGTCTCTTGTGCTCAACTTGAGAACCTTTGGGTGCACTTGGGCAAATGATGACTTCATCAAGGACAAGTTCATAGATGCTATGGTTCTCACGGAACATACCATGGTCATGATGGTTCATCAACGTCCGGACTATCACAAGCTGATTTCGGCTCAAGTTGTTTCCACCTTCTCTACCCATGTTCTTTTGGAAACCAAGTCCAAGAAAACATTTGCAATAGCTCAAGCAACCAAGAACTCCAATCTTGCCTTGAAGGCCAAGAAAGTGGTGAGCCAACCCTCAAGGGAGGAAGAAGTGAGTGAAGAGATAGGTGAGGAGGATAATGACACCTCGTGTCCGGCAAATGATTTTGCGGAAGACTTGGCTCTCTTAGTCAAAAAGTACTCCAGGACCATGGCAAACAAAGGAAGAAATCTTCAAGGAAGATCTTTTGGTCGAAGGAAATGCTACAATTGTGATAGCCCAAGACACTTTGTTCATGACTGTCCATATGAGAGACGTGAAGACAAGTCCGAGAAGCTTGTGCTTAAGAAGAAGAAGTTCACCAAGTTTGCAAAGAGGAAGGATGGCAAGGCTCTTGTTCATGAAGAATACATGTCTGGGGATGAAGATGACGGTGATGATGATCAAGTGGGCACGGCCGCCTTTGCCATGCATGCCACTACCTCCTCCTCCACCACCGGCCTCTTCGACTCTCCAAACGAGGACAAGCCATTCACTCATCGGTGCCTCATGGCCAAAGAGGTAAAAACAAAGTCCAAACCCAAGAAACCCGACAACTACACTCCCAATGTCTCATGTGAGATAGTGGAGGATGAGTGTGAGGAGGGTGTGGATAATGATGAGGAATCCTTAATGGCTTTCATGAAAACTCTTCATGGTTAAGTTCGTGCTCGTCTTGGCGATCTCCTTAAGTCACTTGCCGAACGCGATGACTTTATTGAGAACGTTGAGAACCTCCTTATAGAGGAAAAAGAGAGAGTTGATCTCCTCAAGCACGAACTTAATGACGAGAGTGTCATGAGAGCATCACTTGAGGAAGCCATATCTACTCATCAAATTGACTTTGTTAAAACTAACGATGCTTTGCAACTTGCTCTTGAGAATAAAGATGCTCTTAACGTTAGAGTTGAAAAGCTTCTAGTTGACCATACAAGACTTGTTGAGGAGCATGAGTTCCTTGTGATTAGTTCCAAGGTTGTCAAAGGTGACCTCATTGCCCTCACCGAGTCTTATGCCCAACTAAAAGCTACAACCATTAAGGCTCTCACTTGCGTACCTCATATTGATTTAAATGATGATGCTTGTACTGCTAACTTTGCTCATGATTGCACCTTCCTTCAAGAGGAAAATAAGAAGCTGAAAGCTCAAATTGAGAAAGGGCTTGTATCATGCATCCAAGGGGAGAAAAATCTAAACGACCTCTTGAGCAACCAAAAGGAGTGTGTTTCCAAGGAGGGAGTTGGGTTTAATCCCGCATCTAAGAGTGGTAAGAAAAAGAAGAAGAAGAAGAACAAGAAGATCGGTCCGACTCCTTCTCCTCCCCAGAAGGTAGTGTTTGTGCAAGAAGGGCACAAGGAGAAGGAGAAGGAAATGAAGGGTGTTGGGAATGGAAAGGTCACTAGGGACAAGGCCATTCCCAAGAATTTTGCCGGCAAGAACAATCCATCATATGTTCTCATGAGAGGAGATGATGGCTATACCTTTGCAAAATTTGTTGGAACTAACTATGATGATTATGCTTGGACTATTTGGGTTCCCAAGATCCTTGTTGCTAACTCACCAGGACCCATTGCAAAATGGGTACCTATAACCAAAGCTTGATTATTGTAGGACTATGTATCCGCTGGAACTCAATGGGTGATCGACAGTGGATGCACAAATCATATGACCGGAGAAAGGGAGATGCTCGTGGAGTTCGTTGATTCACTCAAGGCCTCTTCGAACATCTCCTTCGGTGACAATAGCAAGGGCAAGATATTGGGTTTGGGCAAGGTGGTAATCTCTAATGATTCATCTCTTTCAAATGTCATGCTTGTCCAATCCCTTCACTACAATTTACTTTCAACTATTCAATTGGCTCATGCCGGATATGATTCACATTTTGGTGAATTCCATGTGACCGTCTTTAAGAGAAGCAATCTCAAAGTGGTCTTCGTTGGGCATGTTGAAGACAACCTTTACGTGGTTGATTTCTCGAAAGAGAAAACTCATCTTGCAACATGCCTAATGGCCAAGACCGACGTGGGGTGGCTATGGCACCGTAGGCTAGCCCACGTGAGCATGAGAAATTTACAAGCTCTCTTAAAGGGGGAGCACATTCTTGGACTAACCAATGTGTCTTTTGCCAAAGATCGTCCTTGTAGTGCTTGCATTGCCGGAAAGCTTCATGAAAAAGCTCACAAAGTGAAGACTATCATCACCACCTTGAGGCCCCTCAAGCTTATCCATTTGGATCTATTTGGGCCTCCAACATATGATACTTTGGGAGGAAGGAGATATTGACTTGTCATTATTGATGACTTCACAAGATATACTTGAGTGTTCTTTCTCAAGACTAAAGATGGAACTCAAGAAACCTTCATCAACTTTGCCAAAGAAGCTCAACGTCAACATAACTGTGAGATCAAGGCAATCCGAAGTGACAATGGCACCGAGTTCAAAAACTATACAATGGATGATTTATTGAGTGAAGAGGGGATAAAGCACCAATATGCCTCACCATATACTCCCCAACAAAATGGTGTTGCGGAGAGGAAGAATTGGACTCTTATTGAGATGGCTAGGACCATGCTTGATGAGTACAAATCACCATACAAGCTTTGGGCAGAAGCCATCAACACCGTGTGCCATGCTTCAAACCGGCTTTATCTTCGCAAGCTCAAGAACAAGACCCCTTATGAGCTCCTAATCGGGAGAAAGCCCAACGTCAAATATTTTCGGTTATTTGGTTGTAAGTGTTTCATTTTAAACAAAAAATCCTGGTTAGCTAAATTTGAGTCTAGAACTTATGAGGGCATATTTGTTGGATATGCATCAAACTCTCATACTTAACGAGTTCTCAATAAATCCACCGGATGCATTGAGGAAACGGTAAATGTGGAGTTTGATGAAGATAACGGCTCCCGCATGGAGCAAATTGTTCCTAGTATTGTAGGTGATGAGGCTCCTTCACAAGCTATAAGGACAATGGGGATAGGCCACATTCTCCCACAAGAAACACCCCATGTCCAAGTAGAAGAAGAAGGAGTAAGAGCCCCTCTTGAGGATTCTCCACAAGGGAAGTCATCACCGACGCCACTTGTCCAAAGTGCTTCGGGAAATAATGAACCTCTCCAAGAACATGATCAAGACCCTCATATTCCTGAGCAAGATCAAGAGCAAACTCTTCCGAATAATGAAGAACCTATCATTGAGGCTCAAGATCAAGCTCAAAGTCATGATCATGATCAAGATCAACCCCAACCTCATGTGTCTTCATCGTCATCACTTCCTACTAAGCAAGAACCTGTGGTTGCAAAGAGAAGAGTGTCTCCAAGGTTAAAGCAATCTCAAGGGCAAGCTTCTTCATCAAGTACAAAACCAAGTGAAGAAGAGCTTGACCGCAAAGAGCAAAAAGTGGCCGCCAAGCTGAAACATCTTCAACACCTCACCGAGAACATCTACGGAAGCATCAAAAAGGGGGTAACTACTCGTAGACGTTTGGCAAACTTTTGTGAACATCACTCGTTTGTCTCTTGTGTTGAACCCCTTAAGGTGGAAGATGCACTTGACGATCCGGATTGGATAGATGCCATGCATGAAGAACTCAACAACTTCACACGCAACAAAGTGTGGACCCTTGTAGAAAGACCCAAGGAATTTCATAATGTCATTGGAACAAAGTGGATTTTCAAGAACAAACAAGATGAATATGGACAAGTAATAAGGAACAAGGCAAGGTTAGTGGCACAAGGTTTCACCCAAGTTGAAGGTTTGGACTTTGGTGAAACTTTTGCCCCCGTTGCCCGTCTTGAATCCATTCGCATCTTGCTTGCTTATGCCTCTCATCATGATTTCAAATTATATCAAATGGATGTTAAGAGCGCTTTTCTAAATGGTCCTCTTAAGGAGTTAGTGTATGTCAAGCAACCTCCTGGTTTTGAAGACCCCGATCATCCCTCTCAAGTTTATGAACTCCATAAGGCACTCTATGGAATCAAACAAGCACATCGTGCTTGGTATGATCACCTTACGCCGTTCCTAAGCGAGAAAGGGTTCCAGATTGGGGTAATAGATTCCACTCTCTATACAAAGAGGGTAAAAGGAGAGTTGTTTGTCTGCCAAATATATGTTGATGATATTATCTTTGGGTCAACTAACCATGCTATTAAAGTTGAGTATGAGAATCTTATGACTAAGGAATTTGCGATGAGCATGATGGGAGAGTTGAAGTTCTTTCTCGGTTTTCAAGTGAAGCAATTGAGAGGCGGAACCTTCATCAATCAATCTCGTTATATCCAAGACATGCTCAAGAGATTCAAAATGCAAGATATCCAGCCAAAGAAGACACCCATGGCCACAAATGGTCAACTTCATCTTGATCCAAATGGTAAAGAAGTGGATAAAAAGGTATATCGCTCTATGATCGGTTTCTTGCTTTACCTTTGTGCATCTATGCCAGATATTATGTTGAGTGTGTGTATGTGTGCAAGATTTCAATCCGCTCCTAAGGAGAGCCACTATTCGGCAGTGAAAAGGATCCTTCGATATTTGGTTCATACCCCAAACTTGGGCCTTTGGTATCCCAAGGGATCATCATTTGAGTTAATGGGTTACTCGGATTCGGATTGGGCCGGAGACAAGGTTGATCACAAATCCACCTCCGGTTCATGTCAATTTCTAGGGAGGTCGTTGGTAAGTTGGTCTTCAAAGAAGCAAAATTGTATATCTCTCTCCACAGCCGAAGCCGAGTATATTGCTACCGGAAGTTGTTGTGCCCAATTATTATGGATGAGGCAAACTTTGATGGATTATGGTGTCAAATGTGACAAAGTGCCTCTTTGGTGTGACAATGAAAGTGCCATCAAGATCGCCGAGAATCCGGTTCAACATAGCAAGACCAAGCATATTGAGATTCGTCATCATTTCATTAGAGATCATGTGGCCAAGGGAAACATTGAGTTACTCCATGTCAACACCAAGAATCAACTAGCAGACATTTTCACCAAGCCCCTTGACGAAGCAAGATTCCGTGAGTTAAGGCATGAGCTAAATATTGTGGATATTAGTAACTTCGGATGAAACTCTTGCTCATACACACATACTCATGTACTATCTTGCTTAGATGTAGGCACATGTCTAGGGGGAGCTAGCTCAACCCATGAGCTATCTTATCCTGGAAGTGCATAAAACAAACTCAATTTTTCACATTAGCCACTTTAGGTGGTACTTGTGCTTCAAAGATGAGTATTGGTCTTGGGCCCAAGGTTCATATCTTCGCGGTGCCATACCAAGTAAACTCAGACATGGTGGCCTCGACCACCGCCCTCGCTTGAGGGTTGTGTCCGTGTTTGTTTCGCTTGTGTGGTGTATTGTTTCTTTTCCTTTTTTTTGGTTCTCCTCGCTTCTCTTTTGGTACAAGTGCTCCACATATACCCTTTCCATAGTGATAGGTCTTTCCTCGCGGCGTATTCAGAAATGTAGACCGGGTGCTTTGTGAAGTAGGGGTAACAGTATACACTCAGCCCTGTATTTAAAACAAACCCACTCATGTCAAAGTTCCTGATTACCCCATGCGCATGGGCCTGTACCGTGCACACGGGGCCCCCGTGCCCACGGGCTCTGTATCGTGCGCACGGGACCCCGATGGCACGGGTCTCTCTTAGCCCGTGCACACGGGGTCTGCGGTTTCTGGTCCTGAGGAGGTGGGGCATGGGGGGCTCGGGTTCATTCCCACCCATTCGCCCCCTCCACTCCCCAGGAAGCCTCCAGCGCCGCCGCCGTCACCTCCACTCGCCGGAGCTCCTCCGGGCTTCGTCGGGGTTCTTCCTCAGTGGATCTGCATCCAGATGGGGTCCTCCTCTGGTTGGTCTTGCCTCCTTGGTCTTTCTCCTTGAGTTCCTATCTTTTTCTCTAGCTTTAGGGTTTCTTTGCTCCCTAGATTCGTTTGGCCTCAACTAGTTTGTAGATAGAAGTCTAGTGCTTAGATCCTCTGGCCCCTCTGCTACACCCATTCACGGAGTTCATTCTGGTAGTGGCTGCTACTGGGAGACCCCCGTGTCCACGGTCCTGTACCGTGCGCATGGGACCCCCGTGCCCACGGGGTCTAAACCCCCGTGTGCACGGGCTATCCAGGAACTTTTGCCTAGATGGTTGTCTATATCCTTGCCATTCATCTTGCACTTGTACTCATTTGTGTTCCGTGCTTTGTGTTGTTGGGTATTTGTGTGTGTTTCAGACTCCGCTGACAAGAGGTCTGAGCTTCGTCGCAAGTGTGGAAAAAGAGGATCAAAGGACTTCACCATTGCTCGTCGTCAGCCGTCTAAAGGCATGGGTCAGGGGTCTGGGTCAGGTCAGGGCCGTGTTCGCCGTGCTGCCTCAAAGCGGCCCGTTGTAGAGTCTTCCGATAATTCTAAGGAAGAATATGTCTCGCAAGATGATGTTTACTACGCCAATCCCAATAATGATGGTGAGATAGAAGAAGAAGATGATCGTGGTGAGGAAGATGAAGAAGAGGATGAGGAGTCTAGTCCGGAGCAAACCATTCCGGGCGGGCGTGACCTCCGGAATTTGCCTCTTGTCAAGTGGACCAAGCCAGAGATCTGGGCTGAGAGACAGAGCCATCCGTATGTTGCTTCCACTGGTATGGGAGTGGATCCCCGGTTCAAGAATGAGTTTCAGCAAAGGGTCTATCATGAGCTTCTTATGACCAAGTCAAAGAAGTTTGCTCCTCACAAGCAAGTCAACCATTGAGAGTTTGCGCGACAATGATCATCTGTATCCCGGTGTGTACTCCGCTCTTGGATGACTGGGTATGATTCCGTTTGTCACCTTCAACCACCCCTATAATGAAGATCTAGTGATGCAGTTCTTTGCCACTCTACACTTCTCCAATGATTCTGCTCGTACCCTCACATGGATGTCCGGATCGCATTAGTGCTCAGCTCCTATGGCAAAGTTCTCCGAGATCATTCCCTACCCGTTCATGGTTGAAGAGACCGTTTCTGATGAGTTTGGCGTTGTTCGGGAAAGTGGGCAGCGCACTAAGGATGAGATTGCCTTTGCTTACAAACAAGAGAAGTCGTTTGTCACTGGGTCAATCAAAGACCTCTTGCCCCTCTATGATACCATGCGCCATATCCTGAGGTATACCCTCACTCCAAAGGCCGGGGATTCCCATAACATTCGGAGCTCCATGCTTGATGTCTTTGTGTATCTTCATCGGAAGAAGAAAGTGGATGTTCTGGATTTCATGTACTATGAGCTGCGTCAGTGTGTACAAGAGAACAAGTCCTTGATCTATGCTCCTTTCATACAGGCGTTGATTGAGACCGTCTGTCCAGCAAAGTACATTGCCAGCTTCAAGACTTCTATTCCCAAGCGCAACTCCAACTGGACCCCCGCTGCTCCTGCTCCCTATGTGCCTATCAAGAAGGGGCGCAACCCTAGGCCTGAGGATCGTGCTAATTACACTCCAGGCATGTCCTCTACTGCACGGATCCCTCGTGGTCGGGCCAAGTCTGTTGGCTCTAAGGCCATCTTTGCCAAGGGAGAGAAGAAGTCACTATTCAAGACCTTGAGCAACATGTTCAAGATGTGTCAGTCGATTCAGCATCGTCAGATCAAGGAAATCAACAAGGAGAAGCTTGTTCAGCATGAGTAGAAGGCAGCAAGGGCTGCTGCTGGTGAGGAGGTCGGTCCAGGTTCAGAGGACGTCGACAGTGAGGCCACTGCTCGGTCTTTCCCAATGGCCGGGTGACGTTTTGATGATGATGATGATGCCTCGAGTGCTCCTCCTCTTGTCTAATGGGTCTCGTGTCGACATTTGTCTCCTTTTTGTTGTCTTGATGACAAAGGGGGAGAAGTGGTGTGTGGTGTGCGTTCGTGGGTGTGTTGAGATCTCAAGCCTCGTGTTTCTCGCTGTTGGTTGGTTTTAGTTGGCTTGAGATACTCTTATTTACCTTCTGTCTGTGTGGTTGTGAGACTCTAGCTTTATTATTGAACCTTGCCTTTATCCTCTTATGCTTATACGGTCTCACATTATTTTCTCACCACACTGTGTCATGAGTTCTAGGCACCGTTATAGGTTTATTTTGTTGAATCTCATGACTTATCAATAATGATCTTGGTCGAACCTCCTATGGGTGTTCTAGATGCATTCTTGTTTTCGGGCACACATATAGGGGGAGCTATCATGATCATTATTTGTTCCATGGCTTTCTATCTATTTATCCTCTATGCCATGCTCTAACCACGTTGTCATCAATGCACCAAAAAGGGAAAGATTGAAAGTGCTAGTGGCACTTATGCTTTATTTTGGTGTGATGACAATGTGGTTAGATGAACTAATATCGTTGCTAAAGTTTATCTCAGGTCATTGGTTCTAAGTGCCCGCGATGGAGATGTGCGACCCCCCATTTCAAAAAGGACAAAGGCGTTGTCTTTCGACGCTTCCAAGGTTTAGTTTTGGTTTGCTTCGAGTCGTAGGAAAGACCGCACTATTAAGAGGGGTTTGTGTGGATAAATGTCGTGTGGGAATGCCATTGCCGAGCCTTACTCTCTTACCCTTCACACTCCGACCACCTAATAAGAACCTAGTGTGTATGTTGTGGTACTCAGATAGTTGCAACAGAAAGTTACTGGGTACCCCGTGCGCACGGGGTCTTTTGACCCCCGTGCGCACGGGGTACTGCGTAACTCTCTGGGTACCCCGTGCGCACGGGGTCTTTTGACCCCCGTGCGCACGGGGTGGCGTGATTGTCTCTGAGTACCCCGTGCGCACGGGGCTGACTTAGCCCGTGCGCACGGGGTCCAACGGGCAGAAATCCCCATCAGCCCCTGAACACTATATAAAAGCCCTTCTTCCTCCTCCAACCCTTAACCCTAATGCCTTGTTGAGCTCCACCATTGCTACACCCCCTTTTGCTCAATACTCTCAATCCCTCCACCCAAACTTGTTGAAACTTTGGGGATTGGGAGAGCAAGACCCGATCTACATCTTGACCAAACCAAATCGCGTTCCCCGCAACATTTCTTCCCCATTGACTTGTTACTCTTGGAGCTTGGGCTCCTAGGCGGCTAGAGGTTCCTCCGGAAGCTTCCTTCCTTGTGGTGTGCTTCGGAGAAGTTTGTAAAGGTGTGGTGGTCGCCTTCAAGACCAACCCCGAGTGTTTCGAGGCTCATCCATTGGGGGTGACTCGAAGGAGAATACGGTGAGCCTTTGGTGGCGTTCCGCAAGCTTTGGCTCCGGCACCACTCCAAACGGAGATTAGCTCTTCCCCAAGGAAGAGTGAAATTCGGGTTAAAATCCGCGTTCTCATCTCACTTGTGGTTAATCCTTTCCCGCACCTTTCCTTGTTGTTGTATGCTTGTTGGCTTGCTAAGTAGTTTGTTTCCTAGCATTTTTATCTTGGAGCTTGCTTGTCATATAGGTTGCATTCACCTAGTTGCATATCTAGTGAACTCTTTTATCTGCTAAGCCTTAAAATCTACAAGAAAGATTAAAATTTGTAGTCTCCTATTCACCCCCCCCCCCCCCCCCGCCTCTAGTCGACCGTATCGATCCTTTCAGTCGGTCCGGGCCACTTCATCCCACGATGCCGCCAAATCAAGATAAGACTAGTAACAGTAAGCATATTGAACAAACCAACGCCCACAACTACTTGTGTTCTACTCGTGCATAGAATCTACGCAAAAGACCTAGCTCTGATACCACTGTTGGGGAACGTAGCAGAAATTCAAAAGTTTCTACGCATCACCAAGATCAATCTATGGAGATTCTAGCAACAAGAGAGGGAGAGGATGAGCATCTTCATACCCTTAAAGATCGCTAAGCGGAAGCGTTACAAGAACGCGGATGAAGGAGTTGTACTCGTAACGATTCAGATCGCGGTTGATTCCGATCTAAGCACCGAACAACGGTGCCTCCGCGTTCAACACACGTACAGCCTGGGGACGTCTCCTCCTTCTTGATCCAGCAAGGGGGGAGGAGAAGTTGAGGGAGAACTTCGACAGCACGACGGCATGGTGGTGATGGAGCTCGTGGTTCTCCGGCAGGGCTTCGCCAAGCACTACGGAGGAGGAGGAGGAGGAGGTGTTGGAGGAGGGAGAGGGCTGCGCCAGGGGCAGGGTTGCGGCTGCCCTCTCTCTCCCTCACTATATATAGGGGGAAGGGGGAAGGAGGAGGTGCCCTAGGGTTTCCCTAGGGGAGGGGCGGCGGCCAGGGGAAAACCCTAGATGGGTTTGCCCCCCCCCCCCTAGGAAACTTGCCCCCCAAGCCGGGAGGGGCGGCTGCCCTAGGGGTGGCGCCCCCACCTCTCCAGGTTACGTGAGATGGGGTGGGAGGGGCGCTCAGCCCCTTAGTGGGCTGATGTGCCCCCTCCCCTTGGCCCATAAGGTCCCCCAACGCTTGCTGGGGCCTCCGAAACCCCTTTCGGACACGCTGGTCATCACTTGGTACCCTCGGAACAATTCCGGACTCCAATACCCTTCGTCCAATATACCGATCTTCACCTCCGGACCATTTCGGAGCTCCTCGTCATGTCCGGGATCTCATCCGGGACTCCGAACAACCTTCGGTAACCACATACTATTTCCCATAACAACTCTAGCGTCACCGAACCTTAAGTGTGTAGACCCTACGGGTTCGGGAACCATGCAGACATGACCGAGACATTCTCCGGTCAATAACCAACAGCGGGATCTGGATACCCATGTTGGCTCCCACATGTTCCACGATGATCTCATCGAATGAACCACGATGTCAAGGATTCAAGCAATCCCGTATGCAATTCCCTTTGTCAATCGGTATGTTACTTGCCCGAGATTCGATCGTCTGTATCCCAATACCTCGTTCAATCTCATTACCGACAAGTCACTTTACTCATTCCGTAATGCATGATCCCGTGATTAACTACTTAGTCACATTGAGCTCATTATGATGATGCATTACCGAGTGGGCCCAGAGATACCTCTCCATCTCACGGAGTGACAAATCCCAGTCTCGATTCGTGCCAACCCAACAGACACTTTCGGAGATACCTGTAGTGCACCTTTATAGCCACCTAGTTACGTTGTGACCTTTGGCACACCCAAAGCATTCTTACGGTATCCGGGAGTTGCACAATATCATGGTCTAAGGAAATGATACTTGACATTAGAAAAGCTTTTAGCAAACGAACTACACGATCTTGTGCTATGCTTAGGATTGGGTCTTGTCCATCACATCATTCTCCTAATGATGTGATCCCATTATCAATGACATCCAATGTCCATGGTCAGGAAACCATAACCATCTGTTGATCAACGAGCTAGTCAACTAGAGGCTCACTAGGGACATGTTGTGGTCTATGTATTCACACATGTATTGCGGTTTCCGGTCAATACAATTATAGCATGAATAATAGACAATTATCATGAACAAGGAAATACAATAATAACCATTTTATTATTGCCTCTAGGGCATATTTCCAACATCAACTAGTCTTCATCGAGCCAACGCAATCAAGAAAGGTGGTCCAACTTGAGGGAGTCAAGATCGTCATCATCTAGCTCAAGTGGACATGTGCAAGGCAAAGGTTTGCCCTTGATAGGTTTTCTATTTTACCGGTCTCATGGTGGTAGTTGGGAGACCGGGTTTTAGGATTGATTGCCATACTATCAAGGGGGGCTCTCGATGAGTAGCTTTATTGTATCATTAGTAGAGAGCTCAAACCATTGCATCCTTGCATCTTCTTTATTGGTACTTGTTTGGTTCTCTTTATGAGTTTTGGAGCTTATGGTCATCTTGATGACAAGCTCGAGTTCATCGAAAACGGAGTTCACATGCATCTTCTATGATGTTTTTGATGTTGGAGGTTCTGCCGGTTCTTCTCTGTTGGAGGTTTATCTCCTCTTTTTGTTAGGCATACCTTTTTGATGCTACTCGTTGTGTTGTATCCGACAAGCTTGACTTTGCCCAATTCGGAGCTCATATGAAGAAGTTATGGCAGTTCTGTTTTTCTCCCTGCGGTAGTACCGCGGTGGCAGCGGTAGTACCGCTTGTAGCGTCAAGCGGTAGTACCGCTCCAGTACTGCTCTACTACCGCCTCGATTTTGGGTCTTGCACTTTTCGTGTCGGGCTTAGCAGTAGTTGCACGGCAGTAAGGCACGGCAGTTCCGCCTATAAGCGGTAGTACCGCCCCGATTGGGCGGTAGTACCGCCTATAAGCGGTAGTACCGCTCTGGTCGGGCGGTACTACCGCTACTGTATTATTGCCGCCGTTCTCTGCTCTGCCCTGCCTCTTTTGGTACCGTGTTCCGCTCCTCCAGCGGTAGTACCGCTGGGGTGAGCGGCAGTACCGCTTATAAGCGGTACTACCGCCCCAAGGTTCATGTGTTGTTGCTCCTTTTCCCTGCTTCTTCCGCCCGAGCGGTAGTACCGCTCGTGTGCGGGCTGAGCACATAACGGTTGGATTTTTCCCCTCCTATAAAAGGGGGTCTTCTTCCCCATTGAACCTTATCCTTTGAGCTCGTGTTCTTCCCCCATTGTTGACCTTCTTCGAGCTTGCTAACTCCCAATCCCTCCATGGGTTCTTGCTAGTTTTTGAGGGAAAAGAGAGGGGAGATCTAGATCCATATTTCCACCAATCACTTCCTCCTCTATGTGAGGGGAACCCCTTGGATCCAGATCTTGGAGTTCTTGGTGTTCTCCTTCTTGTTCTTCCTCTCATTTTCCTCCCTAGCATTAGTTGCTTCGGTGGATTTGAGAGAGAAGGACTTGGGCACTCCCTGTGCCCTTGCCGTTGCATTTGGTGCATCGGTTTGAGTTCTCCACGTGATACGTGGAAGTTACAAGTTGAGAAGTTTATTACTCTTGGGCGCTTGGTACCCTTGAGCTTGTTCCTCTTGGGTGCCTTGGCGCCCTAGATGGTTGGTGTTGTTCGGAGCTCAATCATTGTGGTGTAAAGCTCCGGGCAAGCGTCGGGGTCTCCAATTAGGTTGTGGAGATCGCCCCAAGCAATTTGACGGGTACCGGTGACCGCCCCCAAGGGTTGCCAAAGTGTACAGGTTCGGTGACCGCCCCCAAGGGTCGCCATTTGTACGGGTTCGGTGACCGCCCTCAAGGGTCCCTTAGTGGAATCACGGCATCTTGCATTGTGCGAGGGCATGAGGAGATTACGGTGGCCCTAGTGGCTTCTTGGGGAGCTTGCTGGGAGAGCTATTACCTTTATTGACATTCGTCCTAATGGTGTGTCAAGCTAATAGGAGGCAGTTGGGTGAGCGGTGCGACAGCCTTGCCGGGATTCCTCTTCCACATGACACCTAGCAGTGCATTTAATGCTTTTTGTACTAACTAGCAGAATTAGATATGATAGTTCTGTATCAGTCTAGTCACCTTCTAATGACCTTTTTGTCACTGTGGTAACCCCTTGAGCTATAAAAGCATGACCAAGGCAACCTTTACAGGGGTTCGAACCCTTGACAACCCTCAAGCATAGGTATCCATGCAGCTACCCTCTCCTAGACACTTGCCAGGGGAGAGCGCTCCGTGTATTTGTGCTCATCACCATCTAATCCATCGAAGCATGAGTAGGGTTTTATGCTTCTCAGCAGCCCGAACCAGGGTAAAACTATGGCGCCTCTTGTTGCCCTTGCTCTTTGTGTTGATTGCTCCCCCTTGCCGAACCAGCAAAGGGGTTGCCTAGCCCCATAGATCACCGACAGGGTGTCGCGCATCATGGGCCGGCGGCTAGGTGCGGACTCCCTCAGCCTCTCTACACCAAGGTCCGGCAGGGTGGCAGCTCTTGGCAGCTTCCTACGATGAGGCATCTCATCCTGATGTTGCGATGTGACTGTCAGATTGAAGACTGCGGGATTTGGTTGCCAGGACGGTGGTTGTGTGGAGTTGCAATGAGGGAAGGTGGGCTGCTAGATTGATTGTCGACCAAAGGATGTTGAGGGTTGGGTGAAAACCTGTTTTGTCCATGGCCGGAGCCTGTGATGGCGGCGTCCATGGACACCGTAGCCTTCTTGAAGGCATCGGCGAGATGCTCTCTCTTCCTCTGCGAGGGACAGCTCCGGGGGAAACCCCAGACGTAGAGGGTCGGTCGTTGGTGGCGCCTTGGCGTTGTTCCCCTCTTGAGGGCATCAATTTTGGAGTTTAATCCGGTTAGAGGGACCAATGGGTGTGTTGGGAGATTGGGTGGTGGAAGGCGTTGGTATGGCGTTGAGGCTTATGTGGCAACGATGATGGGGCAAGTGAAGTCGGAGGCATTGCAGTGGTTGCGGTAGTCTACTCTTCTCCAACGTGTTCGTGTGATTACCTCGGCTTGTTTGTTGTGATGAAGTCGGAGCTGCGGCGGCGGTGTCCCTATGGCAACGATGACATGCAACAGGTGGTTCGTTCGGTGGTCTTTCACGACGCCATCCTTGCTTAGTTCCCCTTCAGATCTCTCCTTCAGAGTCGGAGCTGTGTTGCCCTCGACGTGGGTGGCTGAGTTCTGGCACGGGCCTTCATGTATTTCTGCACGACCTCTGCAGTGAGGGTTGGGTCGGCGTTCGTCCATAGCAAAGTCGGAGTCGCTTGCTCGGAGATTAGGGATGGCGATGACGCCTGCTTGGGGAAAGTGATGACGATGACGCTTGTGTGCTAGCTCGATGAGGCACTCTTTGTATAGGTGTTTGTGAGCTATTTGTATGTGCCGCTCAGCTGTTTGTGACGGTTTTCACCCGGTTTTTCATTAATTAACCAGGCAACTCTTTTCTGCTTAATTAATGGATGAGGAATTTTTTTTGCCTCTATTTAAAAAAAACATTTAGATAAAACAATTGAAGCGTTTTTCTTAGAGAAAAATATTGAAGCATTGTAGTAGTCGAGTCTCAGCATTGTAGTAGATCCCACGAAGCAGGAGTAGTATACATGATTATCGAGACCTCAACTTCGCAAAAGAAAAAGAAAAACTCGTATATGGAAGCAACGAGAATGGAGGAAGTTTGTTTGGGAAACTGGCAGGAGTAGTGGGCGTACGTGATTTTAGGGACCTCAAACATGGAAGGAAACGTGAATAAAGGAAATTTGTCTCTGACACCTGCCAAGAGGGTGCGGGCGCTGTTTCAGGATGCATCCAACGCCCACCTGGTCTGACGGGAAGCTATGCATCAATAGTCTGATGCCTAGTGGTTCCCTTATTATTAATCACTTTCTTTGTTGAAATTGGGTCAATACTGCTACTAATCACCATCACCATGGGAAGCCGCCTTTGACTGGTTCTATGGATAGGGATTGGACTGAAGAAAGAGGAACACTGTTTTGTTTAGATAGTAATAATAAAGAAAAAACACGTTGATATTATATAGCTTTTTTTTTGCGGGAGTTGATATTATAGCTTGTCGGTGGTAGATACTCCCTCCGTCCGGAAATACTTGTCGGAGAAATGTATAAAAATGGATGTATCTCCAGACGGAGGGAGTACTTGGTTTGCCTATATAAATGAAGCGTGTATGGGTCTAAGCAGCTAGTAAAGAACTTCTATAGGCCTATCGCCGCTCTCCAACAGAAGTACGCAGGCTCTCCCCAGGAGGTGGTGCAAAAGCATGGTAAGTTTACATCTACTATTTGCTGAAGCATATAAAGTTGGCTTTTCTGGGTGGAGTTTCAGTGTTTCTATCTCTTGCAGTCTTGCTGCATACTGTATAACTTCAGATCACTCTCTTCATTTTCCAAATGTCCAATAAGTGGTGGGCAATGGCCAACAAGAACTTGAAGGGCACAAATGTCTAGCTTATCTTTGAGTTTGTTTATAACTTCTTTTCTAGATCGAGAAAGCACGAGTTTCTGATCAGCATGAAACACGATTTTATGCGCATTAGCCTGTGTGTTTGGTGATGATTATATATCACGGTGCTTGCTAGTTGATACAGACATGTTTTCCTGATAGATACATAAAAAAGCTTACCATACAAGTAGTATAAATAAGAGGTCAGCTCTTCGAAGAAAGTTTATGTCCTACACAATATCTGAATTGCAATTCAATTAGTAAAGTGCACAGTTATAGCAATATTCAACATCCAGTGGCTTTAGTTTTCACTCCTGCTTAATCTTTATGATGGAACAGAGAGCAAGTGTTGGTTCCTGAGAGTGCAGGAGCAGTCTTTCAGGTACTTCACTCACCAACAATTCCATACTGTTTGCCAACACTTGTTGCCTATCTAATTTTTTGCCGGCTTGTATTATTTATGCATATAATGAAGCTCTAAATTCGACAAAGAAATCCAGCCATGATGGTTATTGCAGTGCCTATTGCAGTTGGACAGTTTCTCTTGGCACTTGTGGCTTGCAGTACCCATGTCATCGTCTGCTCCTCACAAGGAAATGCGACAGATCGGTTATCACTGCTTGAATTCAAGGAGGCAATCAGTCTTGATCCCCAGCAAGCTCTGATGTCCTGGAATGACAGCATGGACTTCTGTAACTGGGAAGGTGTCTCGTGTAGGCCTAAGAATCGACATCGCGTCATTTCCCTCGACCTCAGTGGTCGAGGATTACAAGGGCGCATCTCTCTTTCACTCGGAAATCTTACATTTCTAAGAAATCTATCCCTACCAGGCAATCTGTTCATTGGACAAATCCCTGGGTCCCTTGGTCACCTGCAGCACCTCCAGGATCTCTACTTGAGTAATAACACACTCGAGGGTGAGATACCAGACTTCGCAAATTGTTCTAGTCTGCAGATGCTATGGCTGGATCGCAATCACCTAGTTGGACAAATCCCTACACATGCCAATTTTCCTCCTCACCTTCAAAGCCTGCTGATTTCATATAACAATCTTACCGGCAAAATTCCCGTTTCACTTTTTAACATCACAACACTGACTCGACTTGATATCTCGTCAAATTGGATCAGTGGTGAGATCCCAAGTGAAATCGGAAATATGCCCATGCTGCAATTCTTTTTTGCCTGGGGAAATAAGCTATCAGGAAGGTTCCAACCAGCCATCCTCAATGTGTCTTCTCTTGTTGTACTAAGCCTTGCCTCCAACTATCTAAGTGGCCAGCTGCCATCCAACCTTGGTAGTTCATCACCCAATCTTCAAAAGTTTGGTTTATTTAACAACTTGTTTGATGGGCCTATCCCAAATTCGCTGGTGAATGCTTCTAAGCTATCCTTGGTTGATTTGTCGAGTAATAATTTCACTGGGGTGGTGCCTAGTTCTATTGGCAAACTTAAAGAGCTCTCCTGGTTGAATCTTGAATACAATCAGTTACAAGCACGTGACAAGCAAGACTGGGAGTTTATGAATAGTCTAAGCAATTGCACTGAGCTACAGAAATTGTCGCTGCGTGGGAATCGTCTTGAAGGACGGTTATCAGATACATTTGCCAACCTTTCTGGCAAACTCGAAATGTTCTTCTTCGGAAGGAACAGACTATCAGGGGGTTTCCCTGCCGGTATAGCTAACCTTCACAGCCTGGAGTTTTTGGCATTGGATGAAAACCAGTTTACCGGTGTCATTCCGGGATGGCTAGGAACTCTAGAGAGCTTGCGGGCTATCGTATTAAGGAACAACGCTTTTACAGGATATATTCCATCTTCCCTCTCTAATTTATCTCTACTGGGGGAACTCGTTTTGGATTCTAACCAGTTGTATGGGCATATACCCCCGAGTTTAGGAGACCTCAAAACCCTTGAAGCATTGAAGCTTTCCAATAACATTCTTGATGGTAGCATTCCAAAGGAGATATTCAGCATTCCTACAATTAGAGAAATTGCGCTATCTTCAAATAGCCTAGGCGGACCACTTCCCACCGAAGTAGGCCGTGCCAAGCAACTACAGTACTTGTATCTTTCATCTAATAACCTGTCCAGTGCCATCCCTGACACACTGGGTAACTGTGACAGTATGGAATACATTGAGTTGGATCAGAATTTTCTTAGTGGAAGCATTCCAGCGTCACTAGGCAGCATCAGAAACTTGAAAGTACTCAATGTGTCTCACAACCGCTTATCAGCATCCATACCGAAGTCTATTGGCAGCCTGATGTATCTTGAACAACTAGATTTGTCATTCAACCGTCTCGAAGGCGAAGTCCCAGAAATTGGCATATTCAAGAATGTGACTGCTTTATGGGTAGATGGGAACAAGGGGCTTTGTGGTGGTGCAGCGAAGCTACACCTACCGGCCTGCCCTGTCATACCTTCAAATTCAACTAAGCACGTGACATCAACAGTGCTCAAAGTAGTGATCCCATTAGCCAGCATGGTGTCACTTGCTGTGGTCATATCTGTCTTGCTATTCTGGAGGAGAAAACGGAAGAATATTCACATGTCTCTCCCTTCTTTTGGTCGAAAGTTTCCCAGGGTTTCTTGCCACGATCTTGACAGAGCAACTGATGGCTTCTCCACATCCAACTTGATTAGCAGAGGAGGATACAGTTCTGTGTACAAAGGTAGACTGTTGCAAGATGGAACTATTGTTGCTGTTAAAGTTTTCACCCTAGAGACAAGAGGAGCACAAAAGAGCTTCATTGCGGAATGCAATGCTTTGAGAAATGTGCGGCACCGGAATCTAGTTCCTATCCTAACTGCTTGCTCGAGTATCGATTCTAAAGGGAATGATTTCAAAGCCCTAGTATATGAATTCATGCCAAAGGGTGACTTGCATGCACTACTGTACTCAGCTTTGGGTGATGAAAACACTTCAAATTCAGAGCGCATTACACTAGCTCAAAGGCTGAGCATTGTGGTGGATGTAGCAGATGCACTGGAGTACCTCCACCATGACACCCAAGGAGTTATTGTTCATTGTGATTTGAAGCCTAGCAACATTCTTTTGGATGATAATATGACAGCTCATGTTAGAGATTTTGGCCTTGCGAGGTTCAAAGCTGGTCCAACACAGTCATATTTCGGTGACTCAAACTCTGCTTCTTCGACTGTAATAAAAGGAACGATCGGATATGTCGCTCCAGGTGATGTCTGTTGTTCGTTTTCATGTTGTGCCATATATGTTACAGCATAACTTGAGAATGACTCCTTATTTACAATGCTTATGTTAATATTTTGACTAAACTATCGTCGTACGTGTTGTTACAGAGTGGGCAACTGGTCGTGAAGTTTCAGTTGCTGGGGACGTTTATAGCTATGGGATTATTCTGTTCGAAACATTTTTGAGGAAGAGACCGACAGAAGATATATTCAAGGATGGACTGAGCATCACAAACTTTGTTCAGATGAATTTTCCTGCTGGGATATCACAGATTGTTGACTCTGACTTGCTACAAGATCGTCCAGTAGCCACGAAGGAAAAAGATTTGGACTGTTTAGTCTCGGTGCTAAACGTTGGACTTTGCTGCACCAAGTTGTCCCCGAGTGAGCGCCCCAACATGCATGAAGTGGCTGCAAGCCTTCACGGAGTTAAGGAGGCATATCTTGGAGGGAGATAAGGTAAACACGTACTTAGTCTTTGGTGCCTTAGGTGTTGCGCATAATTTACAGAAGGTTTATCACTAAATGGATGTGCCTTTTCTTTGTAAATAAGACCACTACCCTTGTCACTGTCGTAACCGTTCAGTAGGCGACCTAACCTGATACATTGTTTAAAAATATAACTAACTTGATGCTCGTGGTCCTGCAGATTACCTCCCAAACCCGACCACAGGAGGTGCCTGCTGCGAACAACGAGTTGTGGCGTGGTCAGGGTGTTCTCCTACTACAAGTTGTTTCTGCTGGAGTACTGTTGTGCAATGGCGCTCTGTTTCTGATGTTGCTCAAAGCAGAGCACCCCCACCCCTCCCACCCATGGATCGTCATTAGCTGCTTTTGTTGGCGTCAGTGCAATATGATGTGGTGGACTGGACTCTTTTGGTGTAGAAGTGGCAACTATTTCTTACAGCTAGAGCCTACATCCTATATATATTTTCTGAATCTATGTATAGATTAAATTGATCGTGCGTCTGTACATGTAAGTTGAAGTTTTTAGAAAGATCTCCTCGCTATATACACGGAATTTGGTTGGAAAACAGTGAACTATCCAAGTTTCCTGTCTGGAACCCTATGTTGATGCAAGGGGGGTTAAACGGATGGGGAAGAGGGGCAGGTTGATGCAAGGGAGGTTAAACGGATGGGGAAGAGGGGCAGGTTGATGCAAGGGGGGTTAAACGGATGGGGAAGGGAGGCAGCGCGGATGGGCGTGGGCATGTGGCAAACGGAAAGCACACACCCTTGGGTGAGGGGGAAGGGGAGCGGCAAAAGTTGCCTTTTTCGACAGGGCTGGGGATGGCATAGCAAACTCTATCCTAAGGGCATCTCCAGCCGTTGGCCCTTCAGGGGGCGTCTAAAAGCGCCGCCTGGGGGTGAGCCGGCGAAAAAAAAGGCCCTGGGGGCGAGTCCTCGCCCGCCTACAGGCGAGTTTAAAAAAAAAAGGGAGGGGCCCGTTCGGCGAAGTTATAACAAAGAGCAGTTAAATTTCGTCCGAACATGGCGAATTTCGGCCAAATTCGCCCATTTTCATTACATTATTAAGCTAATCTAAAAAAGAAAGGCGCTGAAGTCGTCGCCGCCGTCGCTGCCATCGTCGTCGTCGACCTTCTCCTCCTTGACGCGCACGCCCCGGCTGGACCCGACGTCGCCATGGTGGACTGGCGGCGGCGCGTCGTCCTCATCGCTGTCGCACAGGACGACGACTCCGTCTTCGTCGCGGCCGCGTCGGCGCTCCTCGAAGCGGCGCAGTTCGGCGCGCTGGCGCTCCTTCGCCTTCTCCCGGCGCGCCTTCTCCATCGCAATGGAGTCCTGGCGCGCCCATTCCAGGGCCGCGTCGTCGTCGACGAGCTCCGCCTTCACCGGCGCCAGTCCCGGCTCCGTCTTCACCGTCGCCAGTCCCGGCTCCGTCTTCGGCTTGACGAAGCGCGGAGGAACCGAGGACGAAGCGCGCCGGGCGCCCTCGTGGATGACGATGCCGGCGCTGCGAGTGCGCCGACCGAGCGGCGACTCCGCCGCAGGCTCGGCCTTGACGGCGAGCAGGGCCGGAGCGCAGGAGGAGTGCGAGGAGGATCGGGAGGAGGAAGAGGAGGAGGAAGACCCGAACCGCCTTGGCGCCCATGTCCCGACGCGCCGGTGCGTCGCCGGGGGGTATGCCAACGGCGGGTCGTTGCCGCCCTCGAGGTGTGTGAGCACGCCCTCGAGTGTGCGGCCGGGGACGCCCCACCAGAGGTGGCGCCCCTCGCTGTTCTGCCGCCCACCGATCACCGGCGCGCCGTTGGTGGACGCCAGATGCTGCTGCTGGCGGCGCTCGAAATACGCCGCCCAGGCGGCATGGTTGTCGGCGGGGTACTGGGGGAGGGAGCGTTGGGCGTCGGGGAGGGACGCGCGGACGATTCTCAACCTCGTCGGCGAAGTACTCCGGCTTCGCCGCGGCGTCGGGCAACGGGGGAATGGGCACTCCCCCGGCGCTGAGCCTCCATCCCGATGGCCCGGCGCGCATGTCCGGCGGCGCCGGGATGTTCGCCTGGAACAGGAGCCAGGACTCCAGAAGGCGGAGCGAACGGCGGCCGAAGCCGTTGGCCACCGCCTCGTCCCCGGGGAAGCGTTCTGCCATGGCGACGGCGACGGCGCGCGGGAGAGGTAGGGAGAGGAAGGGTCTGGACGGCGGCGAGGAGCGGGGCAGAGCTGGTGTGGGCACAGGAAGTGGAGTGGAGGCCGCCGGCTTCTATAGCCGGGCCGCGCCGTGTGTACGCGTGCGAGGAAGGGAAGGCGCCCCGCGGAAACCGAGGCCGTTGGGGGAAGACGAGGCGCCGGGTCGCTGACGCGGCTGGCCCGCGGCTTCTTCGCGCCAAAACAACTCGCCCCGGCACCCCCCAGCGCGCCGGGTTCGGGCTGGGTCCGCCGGTGCTGTTTTCGGCCCAAGCCGGCGATTTTCGGCGTCCCGCGTCCTGGGGGCGCGACTGGGCCGTTTTTTCGGCGCCGGCGCGAAAAAATCGTCTGGGGAGGCCTTCTTGGGGGCGCGGCTGGAGATGCCCTAAGTCCTCGACACCTATCATTGTGATCCAGCGACTCGTAAACATGCTGCTAGTTTGGATGCCTGGAGCATGCTACAGCTGCGTTCCGGTTGAAAACATGGAAGTGAAAAAAAAAAGATTCTAAACATTACAATGGAAGTATCCAACATCGAGCTGACCAGGTTCAGTACTTAAAAGCTTCACAGCACACGCAGATGCATAATTCATCTTTGAAAGCTAGAAATTTCTCATAATTGTCACTAGGCTATTTCTACGAGCAAACAACAGAATGCATTCACCTCACGCCAATACTTTCATCTTAATCCAGCCAACTTGGCACCAGGAAACCCAGGATATCAGAGGCCTTCAACTGGAGTCATAACCTGAAACCCAGGATATCAGAGGCCTTCACATTGGAGTCATAACCTGCTGCTGGCTTCCCTCAATAATAACCAGTGATTCCCCAAGCAGCCTTTGTGCCTCCTCTCTCCTCCTGAAATTAATAGAAAGGAAATACTTAATAAGGCTGTTAAAATAGCCTAGTTACAATAGTATCCGATGAATTAATGCCATAATTATCATCACTCATTAAAAGAACATTACACGTTGGAAGATCCAAACAAACACAAATGTACCATACCATACAGTGCCTGCTCACAAATACTGTACAACAGTGGCAAACCACTTGTGCATACAGCATGTGCTCTTTACAAATCAATAAAAATAATGCTTGATTCGACATCAACAACATCACCGTTACCAACTTTTCAGCTATATTCAATCATTCGAACTGCAGCAGCAAGTTCTGTCTGGGAGCAACTTTTGGTCTCCCAAGCTGCAGCCGATAACTAACCCGAGCTTCCTCTATGTCTGACATGCAGTTAGTGGTATGAGCAAAACACAAAAAACTAATATTATAGAAGTCCTTCCTGATTAAGAATTCATGCTTGTATAAGCATGATAGGATAACATGATGATTATAGAACAGCATGATTATTAACACAATACAGTTCCCCTTGACATTATTACAAACGTACAGATATATGATGGTTGCTTCAGTTTACAGTACAGGATTTCCAGGGACCAGGTAATCTAATAAAGCTAATGATAATACACCTGTATTCTGTAAGAGGTACTGGTGCAGAGCTAGATGTCTACCCTTGTCTATAAATCATGTTGCATGGAAGATCAACAGTATGCTGAATTGCTGATTTACCAGCCAAGTCAAGCTGAAGAAAGTTTAGTTACTCACTGTTTTATATCCTCAATCGCTTGCTTACGACGCTGTATTTGGCTCTCAAGGAGGTGAATCAATGTTGCTCTTGCCTAAAAGAAAAAAGAAAATGAGTTATGGTAGTGAATTGCAGAAATAAACTCACCGCATTAAAAAAAACTGCAGCTCATACCTGGTGTGGCCGTAAGGAATTAAGAAGATGGTGCAAATTCTTAAAAATGAGTGAAATGTCTTCAACCCTGCGGGCATACTGAGATGGTCTCTCCACTAAAATATCCGCTAGCTCCAAGATATGGAGTTGAAGCTCTCTGTTCAGTGTCCTTAGCTCCTTCTTGAAGTCTGAAGGATAATCAGTTTAGCAAATATCCAGCCCACTGCATCAAATAAGATAAACGGTACTTTGCGCTCGAAGTATATAAGAAGTCCAATGTTCAGAAAATCATTAACTAGTAGCTGCTCGGTCAGCTAGCAAGTAGGGGATTCATAGGCGAATCAGTCAGTTAATCGGCCGATAAATGAGTTAATAATCGGCTACTCAGTGACCCACCGAGCAGGGATTAATCAGCCAGTTAACTGATTTATTGGCTGGTATTATGAACAATAAGAACAACCACTTTGGTTTGTCATAATTTACGACAGTAGCCTTAATCATTTAACATATCACAGAGTAACCATTTGAAGTAGTACATTATAGTACATCACTACACAAGTGTTGACAGGAATGAGACGCACCGATATCTGGACCCTTTGGGTAAAGCTGGCGAACACCTTGATCCTCCAGACTTGGCAGCACCACATCCGTCTACGGAGGCAAAACCCGGAGTCAGCCTTGACACAGACACTGAACAATTACGACGAAGAATGTGGTGAGCAACATACTGTGTAGGTGGCGCCAAAGAGCTGGTACGATCCCTCGATCGGCGGTGGAGGCTCCGGTGCAGACGACGGGTCCTGCTCGAAGTCCTTGTACAGCCGGTAGAACGGAGGAGGCGGAGGGTACGCCGACGATGTCGCCATTGCCATCTCGCCTTACTCTTCTGCGCCCAATAAATCGAGACGGGAACCGAGAGGAACTAGGGTTACATTTGAATCGGAAAAATTGAGTGAGATGGCAGGGCTGGGAACGTGGGGAAGACGAGCAGTAGGCAGGAGAAGCTGCAAGTAATACAGACTCGTACCTCGAGGAGCGACCACGGGGACGGAGGGCCGCCGGCGAGGCCGGTCGGCGGGCGGCGGCGAGCGAGCGGGCGGAGACGGAAGACGAGACGAGGCCGATGCGGGAGGCGACTGACCTTGGCTCTGGTTCACGGGGGTGATGGGCCAGGATCCACAAGCCTCGATCCGAACCGTCCACGACCGATCGGGCGGCGCACGAGAGACGAGACGCGGGTGGGGTCTTTTCACCCTCACCCCCTCAGCAGAACCCACTAATTTAAAAAGAGCCCCTCGCCTTCCGCCTCCGCAAGAAAGGAAGAAAAAGAGGGGAAGCAAAGCACAAACGAACGCGGCCGTCGCAGCAGCAGCAGAGGAGCAGCAGACACCCAACCGCAGCCGTACGCCGCAGATCCGCCGCCGCGCGCCCTAGGGTTTCGCGCCGAGGAGAGAGGGGAGAGAGGAGATGGACGTGGTGAAGGCGGCGCAGCTGTCGGGGCGGACGCTGGAGAAGGTGGTGGTGCATCCGCTGGTGCTGCTCAGCATCGTCGACCACTACAACCGCGTCGCCCGCGACACCCGGAAGCGCGTCGTCGGCGTGCTCCTCGGCACCTCCTCCCGCGGCGTCGTGGACGTCACCAACTCCTACGCCGGTAAGCGAACCCCCGCCCGCCCGTCTCTGCCCTGCTAGGGTTTGCGCCGTCCGGGTCCGCCCCGCCTGTTTCCGAGGGATCTGCGCCTCTGGCGGGGCCTAGGGTTCGCGGAACCCGCCCTGGCCGTAGCTGCTGTTAGATCCGCTGGCGTGAAACCCTTGCGTGATTAGATCTGTAGAGCTGTTTTACGGTGGCGGTTTGCTGAATTTGTGAATTGCGGCGGCGTGTGATCTTGCAGTGCCGTTTGAGGAGGATGACAAGGACCCGAGGATCTGGTTCCTCGACCATAATTACCACGAGTCTATGTTCTCCATGTTCAAGAGGATCAACGGTATGCTGTCTTAGAATTTTTAGGTTAGATATGCTTGGACTTGCCATGTGTAGTTTTTTCTGTTGAATACTGATGAGCTGTTTCGGATGCAGCCAAGGAGCATGTTGTTGGCTGGTACAGCACTGGTCCAAAACTAAAGGAGAACGACTTGGATGTTCATGCATTGTTTACCAAGTATGATTCTGCTCTACAACCATTTATCCTTGCAGTAATTCAGAAGCTCTTCTCAGTTTGTACACAATTATTTGGTACAATTACTTGCAACTTATACATAAGGACCAATGTTGGAATGCAAGCGTGAACTCTTCAAGGAGGCTAGCTGTCTCTGAAGTATTTACCATTCAGTCATAATCTAGTTTGGGTTCAGTTGCTGTTTGATTTTGTGCTTCTAGTTCCACATGTGGCTGGAGAAATATCGCCTGTGCACAAAACTTTGTTGTACTCCTCTGTAAAGAAATATAAGAGCGTTTAGAAAGTAGCGATGTAAACGCTCTTATATTTCTTTACAGAGGGAGTACAAATTAGTCGCAAAGCTCCCAAAATGCATAGCTAGTTTTTATTTTTCTTTCAGTTGTGCTACTGTCCAGAGCAATGAGAAAGTTCTGATGACCTTATGTAGAGTATGTTCTTTAGATGTCCTGATATATGGTGTTAGTTATGAAAGAATTGGCAATCTTAGGCATTACACTGAACAGTCAGCCTGATGATATTTACATAGGATTGGTCTGCTACTGTAATTCCTCTCCCTCCATCAGTAAAACAATCTAATGTTTAATCAACTTGTTTGCTTGAACCGACTCACGACTTTAGTAGCATGGTTGCACCTTTATATGATTTCGGAAGATAAAATAACAGTGTTAAAATTACCGTACATACATACTTTGCATTCACTACCCTTCATGTATCATTTTTTTGGGGGGGTGTTGATGGTGGGAACTGGGTTTAGTGATGGAAGTATCATTTTTTCTATGGGTTGGGTCCCAGGATCCTGTCTTGTATTCCCTTTTTAGGCGCTTACTCTTATGCAGTTAATTTTAATTCTTTTTCGTCACATTGTGCAGCTATGTTCCTAATCCTGTCCTGGTGATTATTGATGTTCAACCCAAGGAGTTGGGAATACCCACCAAAGCATATTATGCTGTAGAAGAGGTTAAAGAGGTGGGTGTATTGTCTAAGATGTTAGAGAATTGATGTTTGCTTATTCGGCTTCACTAATGTGATATGGTTTTCCTTTACAGAATGCTACTCAGAAAAGTCAGAAGGTGTTCGTCCACGTGCCATCAGAAATTGCGGCCCATGAAGTCGAGGAAATTGGTAAGAACTAGTCTGTTTGAAATTGCATGAGGAAAGGGCATCATGTTTTGCACTTTCAAGTTATAGATTCAATAGTTTAGTCACACTTTCTGATAGCCTAGGTCACTTTCTGCAAGAAATCAATGTTCAGGATATCTGTAACTGGTACCACATCGGTCGGGTGCTGGGTAGGGATAAATAGGCGAATTTTCCAGTTAATCGGCTATTCGTTGACCCACTGAGTAGCGATTAACTGACCGAGATGCTGATTAACTGGCTGATTTTTGGAACAATCCAAGAAATATAATTTTGTTTGAGAGGTTTTGGGTTCACTTCATAATTTTAGCTGATGTATGCTTTATGCTCTCTTCAGGGGTTGAGCACCTTCTGAGGGATGTGAAAGACACAACAATAAGCACACTTGCAACAGAGGTAATGTTTCATAAGAATTAAGATGGGTGGATACAGTTTTCAGCTTGTGCCCCTAATTTTCATTTGCCAATGTAGGTCAGCAGCAAGCTTGCAGCCCTGAAAGGACTCGATGCGAGGCTTACGGAGATCCGGGGTTATCTAGATCTTGTAATTGAAGGGAAGCTCCCACTGAACCACGAGATTCTGTACCACTTGCAGGTTTGGCTCTTGCTATTTGTTAGAAGTTAGCCACTTCTTTTGCGGAGTTACATTCGATCTTTTCTTCTGTTTGTGTCTCAGTAATTTCTACTCCCTCCGCCCCATAATATAAGAGCTTTTTTTACACTAGTGTAGTGTCAAAACCGCTTTTATATTATGGGACGGAGGGAGTATTATACTTGATCCTCACCAGGAATGTTCTGTTGCCATGAACCTTAAAATGTTTTAAATGTACACCTCTATTCTTGAAGGTTGTCTGGGATGAACTAGTTAATTGCTGTAGTCTCCGGAAGAAAATTGTGATGCTTTTTAGCGATGGATGTTTTTTCCTTGGGAATTATATGAAAGTTGTGCAACCAGTGAGTGGTTGAAAGATACCTACTCTTAGGCCCTTCTCGGTGCTCCACCTTGTACAGGTGCTACTTCTATGGCTGCCAAGTAGGAACTTTTTTTTGATGTGGCAAGATAATTAAGAAGAGAGAGGAGTTTGGTTACCCCACGAAGAAACGATGCTAGATGCGCATACCTATATGAAAACTCAATTTTCCATAAAAAAGCCGAAAACTCGTCCACAACTAATTAAATGAAAGAAGCTTAGCAACAAGAAGCTAAGCACCCATGCAATGGGAGAGGCCTTAGTGCGTGTGGTATCACCAGCATATTCCGCCAGAAGTTAAGGCAGATAGATGCGAAGGGTGCTTTAGAGCCTTCAATACATCACTTTGGTTGGGGGATATACTATATCTGGGTGGTTAAATCATGCTTTATACATGTCTGTTTTTCTGTCCTCAGAACAGTAATTTGTCTTTTCATATTGTAGCTTCACCACTTATTAGGTCCACAGTAGGATAAGAAAAACATGACAATTGATGATATATGCATGCCTTAACACACGAGATAATGCTTGATATTTTTAGCGAGCACTCAGAGTTGAGAACAATTCAAAATTCGTCCCAAGTTCTGTTACTGAAGCAGTTCTACATTTCACTCATGGAGTGTAATATACTTGTTCTGGTTTTTTTGCAGGATGTGTTTAATCTGCTCCCCAATCTCAACGTAAATGAGCTCATTAAAGCCTTTGCAGGTAATTATGCATGTCGCCATCAGTTTACCAGAACTGGCCTGTTTTCCCTTTCATTTTCTGGGTTTGCTTATTGCAGCAACTTTATTATCTATCTTTTCATGCAGTGAAAACAAATGATATGATGCTGGTCATATACCTGTCTTCTCTTATACGGAGTGTCATTGCTCTCCACAATTTGATCAACAACAAGGTAAGTTGTTTCTGTCCGCTAGTTTAAGCTGTTACCAATTCCGCCATCCTTAGCTATATTGGTGTCTTCATGTTGATCTTATGAAGTTATACCCTTCTTTCTGCAAATTTTGCGACAAGTTGTAATCTTTTATGTGATTCCTTCCAGATGCTAAACAAGGAACACGAGAAGGCCGAGGATTTGAAGCCAGCCGCCGTACCTACTGCAGCCGGGAGCTGAATGTCCTTGTTTGCCTCGAGATGGGGGATAGCGATCTATGACCCAGCACGGGGCAAAAGAAACTGTGACATGTTAGCATTGTCTCATTTGTACCAAGTGTCTTGACCTTCAATTTACACTTTGATGTTTACTTCATGTACGATGAGGTCAACGACAAAACCTTACATTCTGTGAGCTCTAGGTCTTTTTGAGGTTTATAATCTAGATCTTATACTGTTTCATCCGCCGTATCATGTTTCGTGATGCGGATTATCTTAGTAAATGAATGCTTCATTAGATACATTACTGCCAGTTTACAATGTTGTCTTGTTACTTTGGTAGAGTCGTCGGGCTCAGTGGTTACACACTTTGGATAGATGGAACATTGAGTCGATTTCCTTAGTAAATTTTTTAACATAGCTTGGTACTGGTAAGGCAATCAAACACCAAGGTAAAATTTTGACAGAGCTTGATACTGATAAGGCAATCAAACACCACACGAAAGAATGTACTTGTACAGTTATATCGATTGCTTGCTTTACCACAGATAAGGCAACAAAACACCAAGAGAAAGGAAATCACCTGTGAGGATACTCCGTCCATTCACAAATATAAGATGTTCTGGAGATTTCAATATGGACTACAGACAAACTAAAATAAATGAACAAAACACCCTAAAACATGTTTTTATATACATCCGATTTAGAAAAAAAGTTACTAGAACATATTATATTTGTGAATGGAGGAAGTTATTCATATTTAACTTTCTGAAGCCTTGCTATCTCCAGATTAATTCCAGGCCTGAATTTGTTATCTACTCCACTGTCGAAACCGAATTGGAATTTGAATTTGAATTTGCTGCTGAAATAAAAATATGTACGGATAAAAAAAAAAGCTCCAACTGAAGTTTTAAAGACGGGAACGCGCACAGTAGCACTCAACTCAGCCTCCTCCGCCGTGTCCTTGTGTTCCTCTCTCGCCGTGCCAACCCCCCCAACCCCCGTGATCGATTCCGATTCCGTGCCCGCGCGTCAGCGATCAGTCCAGAGAGCTCGTCGACGAATCTCGCCCGTATCCATCAGATCGCCATCGCCGCCCCACCTGCCCGCCCGCCGATGGCCTTCTCCTCCTTCACATGGCCGTTCCGCCGCCGAGCCGGCGCCGGAGCCGGCCCAAGCAAACCCCCGGCCGCGGAGGGGAAGGAGGACGCGGAGGAGCTCGGCGTCACGCCGCAGCTCCTCGACTTCCTCCGGACGCTCTCCCCCGACGCCTTCAAGTCCTCCGCCCTCCAGCTCCACCAAGGCACCCCCTCCTTCCTCCCCGGCCCCCCCTCCCGATTCCGCTCCCCTGCTAGTTCCCTCTCGATTGCTGACGGTGCTATGCTTTGTCGCAGGAGGATCCGCGGAGGCGGCGGCCGAGCTCTCGGACTGGCAGCAGCTGCACGCCGTCCTCGTGCTCGCCAGAGCCAAGGTATGTCCCCCGCGGATCTCGTCCTCCGCTTCGCCCAAGAGAGAGATGGCTCTCAGGTCTCAAACTGTAATTTGGTTGTGATACCTGCAGGAACTCGCTAAGGTCCGCTATGATCTGTGCCCACGCCACATGAAGGACAAGCAGTTCTGGACAATCTACTTCCTGCTCGCCAGGACCTACATCTTGCCGTAAGCTTTTACCTCATTAGCTTTCGCCCATGTGCAAGTCACATTTTTCCGTCCAAGTGCTCAATCAGCTTCATGCTGGTGTTGAATTCGGGAATCTTCAGTTAGGAATTCTAGTCCATCCTGTTCCTTAACGCCCGTCAAAGTAATTCCATATCTAGCGATGATTATCTCGGTTAAGTCTAGTACAATTGTGCTCTCCTTGTACATAAAATCCAGCCAAATGGATTGTCATCTAAAGATAATAAACTATGTCAAATGTGAGTACCTGTATATGTGTTAAAATTCCCGCGGATCAAATGTAAAGTGTGGTCTCTGTTTGCTGAAGTATCCTTTGAGGTGTAATGCTTCCACCAGAGATTAGCTACAGTACTGGTGCTCTTAATTTCATAAATTTTCTAGCATCGCACCGGTATCTCAGTAAAGAAAGTAGTATTATGGAATGTGGTAGCCATGGAGGGGATTGCTCGTTGCTGTACTAAACTAGCTTCGACTTACTGAAAGACTACATTGAAACTGTTCATTGGTTCAAGATTAAACTGAACCACTGCAGCTACCTTGGTTAGATAATCTGGCTGAAATAAGAACTCAAATCCTTGGTTAGTCTGGAGATGTATCTGTTAACTGGTTCAAGATTAAACTGAACCACTGCAGCTACCTTGTTGTGTTCTCATGGCATGCAGCTACAGTACAGAAATAATAATAAGGTTGAGCTTACATAATTCACGCTAACATTATTGGTTATCATGTACGATGATGAGACCAACTTTTATATGGATGTTCTTCTGCAATTTTGTGCAGAATTTTACTATCAGCCACTCTTTTAGCAGCTTTTGAGACTTGAGAACCTAGATGTATTGATGTGTGTGGTCATCATAGAGACTTAAGCTCAAACTGCTATATGATACTCTACTAATTTTGTCCTGCCATGGGTTATCGACAACATCAACATTTAAAACATGTTGTGTTCTTACAGGTACGAGTTGCGTGCCATACAAAAAGAAAAGGTAAGAAGGATGGAGACAGATAACGGGAAGTCAAAAGATGTGATTGCTGTTGAGGTGGAGATGCAGGAATCGAAATGCAGTAGAGAATCTCAAACGTTACCAGATGATTCAGAACCTCAGGATTCATAGTTGATGTTGCTGACGGCATATTAGGTAAGGTTTGGAAGCAGCAGTATCAAAATTGATAACTAACTTACCTCAGAGCTCATATTTCAGTTGGATGACCCAGGTTACAAAACTATTTTGCAGAAGCTTCAGATGCATGGGCTGAGTGTTCATTGTGGCTTCTGGATGGATGTAGCAATCTGCTCAGCGTGCCATTGGATTGCCTGTATATGTAGTAATCAAGTTTTGGAGTCTAGGAATTTTGAGGCAGCACGCTGCATCTGCTGATAGCTCAACATAGCAGCTGTTTGTTGGCTGTGCACTGACATGTAAGCTGATGTGAACTTTGCAGTGATCTTGAATTGAAGTCCATGTACTCCCTCCGCCCCAAAAAGCTTGTCTTAGATTTGCCTAGATGCGGATGCATCTAGACACGTAGGGCTTGTTTGGTTGAAGACCTGGTAAAAAATTACCTGGCCTGGAACATCCCTGGGACTTGCCTGGACGATGTTTGGTTGGTATCCTCAGAAAGTGGACAGTAGCCTGGCCTGGAACGTTATTAGGCTGCTAAAGCACCAGGCACAAGCATTAGCCTGGCCCAGGCGTCGGGAGAAGGTAGCCTGGCTCATGCCTGGGGTACTAATCGAGGGTTTCCTTGCATGTTGTCTACTGGAAAGCATGGGCCACCGATTATTTTACGGGCTGATAATAGCTGCCAGGCCAGGACACACACCAAACACATCGCAGCCAGGCTAGCCTCACCAGGCAAGATTCTTTGATTGTTTCAGGCACACGCCAGGCTTCAACTTTTCCCAGGCAGGAAGGCCAGGCATCGAACCAAACTGGCCCTCCGTTGAAAAAGCTTGTCCCTCAAATGGATGTATCCAGCACCAAGTTAGTGCTAGATACATTCATTTGAGGGACAGGGTTGGGACAAGTTTTTTCGGACAGAGGGAGTACATCCGTATCTAGATAAATCTAAGGCATGCTTTTTGGGACAGAGGTAATATCTTTTATGTATTCTTGTGCGGGCTTTTCCCCCATATTGTTTGAGGCATTCACAGCTTTCTGTTTTCGCTGCCCAGCTATTCTGGAACTTCACTGGAAATTCTGATGCACTGAAACATTTGTTATGCACGTCGAGTTGATTTTACAGGGATTTCTAGTCTCATTTAAGGCAGATTTTCTGCTTAATTTAGTTAGGCATAAGGCATATGAGTCACATCACAAATTAATTGCACAAGTTGCATGAGTTTCATGACATCTCAAACTGAAATCAAGACCCCAAGACTGAAAAACAACTGGACAAATTGATGCGAAATATTTGTTCCATTATGAAGTCAATACCATAGTATGATACATACAATACTTACTCCGTATGGAATATGTTTAGATACATCCGTTTGACCGTCAACTAATTCAAGACGGAGGTCAAATGCTTAGCAGCATGATTAACTGAATCAACTTGTAGACAGCAGAATGCATGCTGTACAAATTACACTCAATATCACAATTAGCATACTATATATCAGCATGTGCAATGCGAAACAGGATGGATAAGTATGAACTGATTAGGCATTTGCATGCTATGACAGTTTAGCTTTCATCACCCATGTAGCTTTGCAACAGATAAAAACTACCTCAACATATTGTAGTCTTTTTTTTTTGCGAAAAAACATATTGTAGTATTGGATTCAGATTTTTGAAAATTAATTGCAACCGAGGTGTTTTTTTAAAAGAATATAGTACTGTATCAGACAATCATAGAGTGCGGCGTTTCGGTGCCCAGACTCATCCGCATCTGGTCAGAAAAAAAATCACAAAATTCCAAAAACAATTTGCATGGTAGAAAATTTATTGCGTGAGATCCGCTCCAATTTTCAGGTCGTTTGGACATGTGAGTAGCTCTCAGCAAAAAAGGCAAATCGGGTCAGAATAGTGCATGAACAGTAAACTTTTTTACAGAACCGAATTCGTCTTTTTTACCGAGAGCTGCTCAGATGTCCAAATGATTTAAAAATTAAAGCGGATTTCAAGCATCAAATTATCTATGATGCAAAAAAAATTAGAATTTTTTGATTTTTTTCTAGCATTTGTTTTTTTTCAGCGCGGATGCAGATGAGCCCAGCCTGGGCTCAGAAGTGGATTATCGACAATCATATAGTCTTCTCGCAAAAAGAAAAAAAAAAGACAATCAATAGTCATTCCGTGGAAAAGAGAGTAGTATTATTTTTCGATTTTGCCTTTTGGCCTTTTCCACTGGAATGTGGGCCCCGCTCTCTAGCCATCTCTCCTCTCCCACTTCCAGCGTTCCCCTCACCCAGGCGTCACTGTTTCGAAACAGAGACAGGCAGAGAGGGAGCGGAGAAGACAGAGGGAGGGGAAAAGCGGCGGTTCCGACGCAGAGTCACCGGCGTCGATATCCCCAGCCACGGCGACGCGTCGCCCGGCTTCTTCGGGCCCTGCGAAGCGGGTGAGTCACCCAACCGACTGAAGAACAGCGGTCAGCGACCATGTGTTTCTTCCTGTTCGCGCCCAATCCGCGTATATGCCGTGAAATTTCTAGGGTTCTAGTAGCGAATTTGCCCTATGCGGCTATGCCCCCATCTAGTAGCGAATTTGCTAGCTTTCGATTCGACCAAGATAGGAGCAGCAAATGACCCGACGACTTTTTCAGCTAGCTTGCAAGATGATCTCTGATGTGCTCTGCTCGGCTGTGACGTTCCGTTCGGGTTTCAGCTCTCTGGTTTTCAGAGCTCAACAGTGAACACCCTCTTGTAACTTGTTCCATTACTAGAGGGACTTAGATTCAGATACTAGTAGCTAACACCCCTGCACCTCTTCCTGCTAGAAAAATCAGAGGAAGCAGAAAAGCACCCCCGCTCTTTGAATATCCTACATCATTCCTGCGGATGTCCATGACTCGTGTTTAAACATTTTCTGTGACTTGTTAGAAATCTGAAACTCTTGTTTCAACAAATTTGTACGTATGATTTGTCCCAGCTAGTTCCCACAGATATATTTCTGCACTCCTTATGTGCAGCTAGTTTGTAAAGGACAAAACCATATTCTCGTTTTTTTTGTTACGCACTTCTGTTTGTATCTATCTGAATTGCAAATGCCATTTCAGTGAATTCTGTTTGTCTCTTGTTCCATTCATCAGATTTTTTTTTTGATTTTTTTGCTTTAGTACTTGCTTGGAGTTTTGCTGATGTTTAGAATTCTTCAGCTCCCAAACGAGGAAGTTTTGTATTTATCTCGTTCTTGCATGGTCTGAAATTGCAATTTTCAGAGGTTTCAGATGGGAGGAAGCGGGGAGGGCACATGTGGTTTACTCGTCGAGTTGGGGTAGGGGTTTTGCGTGGGTACTGCTGATAAAGAACAGAGGAAGGGGATTCTTTTCACACTTTTACGTCCTTCCTTTTTCCATCCCATTTGTCTCAAAATATAAAGAGGGGTTAAGCCCAACTAGTGTGGGGGTTCTTTCAAAAACAACAACAAAGCCTTTAGTCCCAAACAAGTTTGGGTAGGCTCGAGGTGAAACCCATAAGATCTCGCAACCAACTCATGGTTCTGGCACATGGATAGCAAGCTTCCACGCACCCGTGTCCATGGCTAGTTCTTTGTCGATACTCTAGTCTTTCAGATCCCTCTTTAAGGACTCCTCCCATGTCAAGTTCGGTCTACCCCGACCTCTCTTGACATTATCGGCACGCTTTAGCCGTCGACTATGCACTGGCTTTTTCTGTCCAGAGAAAATAGAAAAAAAAAGTTATAGAAATAAGCCCAGAGTTATCATGTCATATTATATCTTTTTCGTTTTCTTTTCTCTGTCATATCATATCCTTTTCATTTTCTGGTTGTGTTATATTTGGTTGTAATCTTTTTTTTTCACATAAAAAGGAAAAAATATGCAAAAAGTGAGTCACAGCCTCACAGGGACAAGCCAAGCCCAAAACAGTAAAGCCCACAACCACACCTCAAAAAGACAACTCACAAAGACAAACAGAGCCCACAACCAAAGCCCGGAAAGGAAAAACACAACCTGCGACAAGCGGTGACCGAAACAGGCAAAAATCAATGTACATGACGTCAGCCGACTGAGCCTTAGCTAGACCCATCTACTATCTGTCTTTCAAACATATATTTTGTATCTAAATCCCACCGTAAATGCAAAGCTGAAAGCCCCATCCTCTGCCGTTCTACGAGCTAGTTGCTCTAAGCTCTGATCTCTCCATTTGATTCAAGGTGATTGATATCAGCTCAACTAGACAATTCTAGCCTTGTAGTGTATCATCGTAGATTATTACTTTTTTAACTAAACTATTCGGTTTTATTTCGAGTGACCACTGCGACATTCATGGTCAGATTTTGTGTGTGTAGCATCGTCTTCTTGTTTGCAAGCCCATTTTTTCCTTTTTTTTTTGCTTGTCTCTAGATTATCCTCTCCTTTTTTCTGTGGTGGCTGGCGACTATGAACCAATCTTTGAGCATGGGGTCGTTGATGTACAAGGTAGTAATAAAGACAACTAATTTTGTTCGACTGCATGTTTTCAGCAGCAGCTCAAGCAATGACAGGGGTTCTGAATGCCTTGGCATCTTACGTTACCAAGATGCTCGCCGACATGGCTAGAGAAGAGGTGGCCATGCTGATCGGGGTCTCCAGCGCGATCGACGATCTAACCATCAAGCTTGGGGACCTCCAGAATTTCCTTGCTGATGCCGATAGGAGAAACATCACCGACGAGAGTGTTCGGGGGTGGGTGGAGGAATTGAAGCATGCCATGTACCACGCTACTGACATCATCGATCTGTGTCAGCTCAAGGCCATGGAGCAAGGTCCATCCAAGGACATGGGGTGTCTTAACCCCATGTTCTTGTGCATGCAGAATCCCCTCCATGCACACGACATCGGCAGCCGCATTAAGGCACTGAACAAGAAGTTGGATAACATCTGCAAGAGGGGTCGTAGTTTCAATTTCATCAAGCTTGAAGTCTACCAGGACCAGAAGACAAATCGATCTCATGGTATTGACCGCAAGACGAATCCATTGTTGGAGCGGTCGGGCGTGGTTGGGGAGAAGATCGAAGATGACACGAGATCGCTTGTTCAGCTGCTCACGAAGGAAGTCATTGACACGAGTGATAGCATCATGGTGTTCGCCATCGTTGGTGTTGGCGGGATTGGTAAGACCACCCTTAGCAAGAAGATCTTTAACGACGAAGCAATACAAGGCAAGTTCACCAAGAAAATATGGTTAAGTATCACACAAGAATTCAGCGAGGTTGACTTATTGAGGACAGCCATCACTACCGCCGAAGGAAATTTGCCAGGACCTGGGGGTGGGTCTCAAGACAAAACTTTGCTCGTGCCGGCTCTTGCAAGTGCTATCAAAGATAAGAAGCTATTTCTTGTGTTGGATGACATGTGGGGCACCTATGAATGGACGAACTTGCTTAAGGCTCCCATTAGCCACAGTGCCCCGGGTAGCCGAGTCCTCGTCACCACAAGACATGAAACTGTTGCCCGAGGCATGAAAGCAGTAAATCCATACCACCGCATCAACAAATTAGGGCCTAAAGATGGCTGGTCATTGCTCACGAAGCAGGTGAGTACATAACTACTGGTAGCCTTCGTTCTATCTCAAGTAATATGCTCATTTATTGACACGTAGGGATGCAAATTTGGTACCTTTAGGGTACCCTCCGGCCCTCCTTAGTCTACCAAATGAACAGATGATATGAATTCTGAAAATTTAGTTCATTTAGTTGAACCAAGGAGGGTCGGAGGGTACCCTTTAGGTTCCAATTTGCATCCCTATTAACATGGGAAGTGGCAATATTTTTTGTTGTACTCTTGGTGCTTACTGCCTTAAGTACGTGCTTCATCTTTTTGGTGCGTCACTGTATATGACCACTGTTGTTTGATTAACATTACTACTAGTACACTAGTGCTCGTTATGAATAGGCACATAGACCAAGCGTCCACACCAACTGCTTGTACGTAGTACTTTTCTATTGATTATCACCACATAATGTAAGCACTGCCTTTTAATGGTATGTACGCCTTAAAGTTCTTAATACCTCCACAACTACTAGACTATCTTCTAATTGGTCATTCTAGACTACTGAGACACATGCATATGCTTGTTGGCCTGTTGTTTATCTCTGATTCGTAGATTGTGTTGAGAGTAACTAGCTAGGTAATTAGATCATTTATGTGTCAAATAATAAGACATGGACATTGATCCATCCAGATGCTTTTGATTGACAACTTAATTTATCAGTAGACTGGACTATAGGTACTCAATTAATGTGTGTGAGTGTGTTCCATATTAATTCTCAATTAATGTGTTTATTCCATATTAATTCTCAATTGTTTGAAGGTACTCATGACCGAGAAAAGCGAACCTGCAGTGGATATGCTGAAGGATATTGGACTTCAAATTGTAGAAAAATGTGATGGGTTACCACTTGCCATAAAAGTGATGGGAGGACTCCTATGCCAGAAGGAAAAAACCCGGCATGATTGGGAGAAGGTATTGAATGATGCTGTATGGTCAATACATCAAATGCCAGAAGAGCTAAATCATGCAATATATCTTAGCTATGAGGACTTGTCCCCTTGTTTAAAACAATGCTTTCTGCACTTCTCCCTTAAGCCTAAAAAGATGGTTTTAGATGATACACAATTCGTCGACATGTGGATTGGTGAAGGATTTGTTAATGGAGACTTAGATAGATTGGAAGAAATAGGAACTGAGTACCATAAAGAGCTGAGGTTGAGGAACCTTATAGAGTCGGATACATCATATGCCAGTCAGTATGTTTGCAAGATGCATGATGTTATTCGTTCATTTGCTCAATTCATGACAAGAAATGAAGCACTAGTAGCTCATAATGGAGAAACTGTTAATAGTAAACTTCATTTGCAAAGGTTTCTCCGGTTGTCTATAGAGACTAATGGATTGGAATCAGATGAATTTGAGTGGAGAAGTTTACAAGAGCAAATATCTCTAAGATCGTTAATGTTAATTGGAAACTTCAAGGTTCAGTCTGGTGATTCCTTGGTTACCTTTCCAAGTCTGCGGACTCTACACGTAGAGTCTGCAGAGTTCGCCACAATGGTTGAATCTCTGTATCATCTCAAACACTTGAGGTATTTGTCAATGGATAGATGCGCTGATATAGATTGCTTGCCAGAGAACATTCACAAAATGAAGTTCTTACAACACATTAGTCTTGAAGGTTGTGAGAATCTTGTGAAACTTCCTGATAGCATTGTGAAGTTAATGGAACTAAGATATCTTCAACTTGAAGGCACAGGTATATATAGTATTCCTAGGGGTTTCCATGCTCTAACAAATTTGAGGACACTATCTGGGTTCCGAGTACACATGGATGGTGATTGGTGTAGCTTGGAAGAGCTTGGACCTCTTTCCCAGCTTAGGGGCATTGGATTAGTGGGCCTGGGGAATGTATCTGATGCTTCATTTGTCACAAAGGTTAGGCTTGATCAAAAAGTGCATCTTTCTAGGATGCGCTTATTATCCAGCATTGCGTGTAAGAAGAATCAAGGAGTAATTGAGGAGGTGTTTAATGAGCTATCTCCTCCTCCGTGCATAGAAATTATTTCCGTTGAAGGATATATCGGGCGCCACCTGCCAAGATGGATGATGTGGACAGCAACAATGCCCCTCAATAGCTTGAGGACACTAGTGATGGAAGATTTGGCTTGTTGCATCCAACTTCCTGATGGATTATGTCAGCTCCCATTGCTGGACTACCTGCAAGTCAACCGTGCTCCAGCGATCAAGTGCATTGGGCCAGAATTTGTGTGCCCCCAAAGCCACCGTTGCTATCCTTCATCCCACATGGTGACTGCATTTCCGAGGCTGCGTGAGATGGATTTATTAGAATTCGTGGAATTGGAGGAGTGGGAGTGGGAGGAGGAAGTGCAAGCTATGCCAGTCTTGGACGCGCTTACTTTCACAAGGTGTAATTTGAAGTGTATCCCTCCCGGTCTTGCCTCACATGCAAAGGCTTTGAAAAAGTTAACCTTGTGGAGCATGTGGCGTATCCATTCGCTAGAGAACTTTGCTTCTGTTGTCGAGCTCGACCTGTATGACTTACCCAAGCTGATTAGTATCTCCAATTTCCCTGAATTGCAAAAGCTTGAGATCAAGTCATGCCCCGAGCTCACCTCACTAGAGGAAATGAGTGCACTACGGAGACTTGTGCTGACAGTTCCCGGGTACGGTGAAAGATTCCGACTCTCGCCCAGCAAGATGGGACTCCCCTTGTACCTTCAAACTGTAAATCCAAGCCATTTGCTGGTGGATTGCGGTCTGGAGATACTTGGTTTCATGGCCGCAGGAAAATCTGGCAGCGAGTGGGACAAGTTTAGCCATATCCAGCACGTTGAGGCTTATGCAGACAGTGATTGCTGGGATGACAAGAAATGGCGCGTGTTGTACACAAGGGAACCTTTCAGCATTGAAACAAATGTGCAGGTAATAATTAGTATATAGACTCCGATTTGGTTGCTCTTTCCTAATATATCTGAATTTTAATCTCTTCTTGCTGTTTCCGTCTTAACCTCGTCGATTCCGCAGCCTGCATTTCCTTGCTTGCTTAGAGGAGCAAAAACTGTCCGCGGATAGAGAAGAGGAAGAGCGAGAATTTGATCCAACGGAATTGGCACCTATTCTCATGGGAAATAAATAAGCACGGTATGTTGCTACCAGGTTGGAAACAAATGCAACCTCCAGTTCTTCCTCCTCGCCTCAAGTGCCAGCGATTCAGTGCGCATGCACGCATCCGTGGGAAACAACTGCAGTGGTTGGGCTCCGTAACCAAGATGACGGAAAGATTAATTTGCTGTCGAGAGAACAAAGGCGTCGTGTAGAAAATGGCTTGCGGTTATGCGATGATTAAATTGTGTTTATGAAGATCTGATGCTATATTGAGGTCGTGAGCACGTCACTCGTTGTTGTTGAAGTATGAAACTGCACTCGTCGCCTGTTTACTTTCAGTTTGAATGAATAAACATTTGACCTTTCAATTTGGTAACAACCCAACAGACTACATAGATGAGCACCTGTCAAGAACCTGCTGTTGTTCAGTATTCACATCATGCATGACAGCAGCAGATTGTAAAATTTATACCATAAAAACTCGGAGAAAAAGAAAACAATATGGCTGTTCATGTTCAATGAAACCAAGTTCGAGTTTAGGCTCCATCAACAACAACAAAACAAAGGCTCTGCTTCTTTTTACCGCTGGAAGGGAACATGTTTTTTCTTTGAGGGTTGGAAGGAAACATGCTAAGACACTGCTCTTGCTGTAATTCAGAGATAAGAATTTCCCAGTGATTTGTTTCGTCAGCTCCGTGGTAACTTTTCTTTACATCAAGCAATGTCTTTTATTAACTTGTGACAAGAGCTGCATCATCAAGAAAAAATGGAGCTTTCTGGGGGTAACACCTTCAAACCATAGAGAGCTAAGCAATCCCCTGCCATCCTAGCCAATACACCTGTTGTAAAACCAAGCAGTAAATAGGAGAAACTAGCCTTAGAAGTCCAGCTACATATACCATAGTAATTCATAGACAGGAAGATGCAGGGAATTACACAACGTGCTTTTACCACAGAGCTCAATTTGTTAGCAACAAGCAATTCAATCAACTTGCAGAGTAGAACGCACATTGCACATGTTCAGCTGAATATCCAAATTTATGTATGATACTGTATCAGCGTGTGCAAGGGAAAGCAGAAGGGGACAAGTATGAACTGATTACGGCATTTGCATTCTATAGCAGTTTAGCTTTCATCACACAAGTAGCTTTGCAACAGATAACTACCTCGACATATTGTAGCCTCAGATTCAGGTTTAAAAAAATATTACAGGAGTAGCTACACTGAACCACTGATGTTCCCAAAATTTCTACTATCACGACATATCCTTAAATCATAGCGTCATAATCATCCAATGCACCATTATACTCCATGATCTTCTTCTTGATCTTCGAGGAATCCACCCAGGTGATGAAGTCCTCCATGTTCCTGGTCACAAGGAAGGCTGGATCGGTGACCGTCTCTGGGCCTACTCGCACATGCCCCTGTTCAATGTAGGTGACGGCCTCTTTAAGGTGTTCAGCAAACTTGAGCTTCACCATAATTGTTGCTAGTCTCCGCCTACAATAGTTTAGCAGACAATATGGTAAGTGAAATATGACACGTACACAGGTCATTGAGTGATTCGTGGCAATAAACGCTTTCAAAAATTAACTGGCAAATAAAATGCACTATTCAGCGATCAAAGGAAATCATTGTTATAACCCAGGGAGAGGGAGAGATAGAGACCTTGCGAAGGCGCTCACTGAAAGTTTCTCACATTTAACCAAGCTCTTCTTTGTTGGAATTACACCCATATTATACCTGAAATTCAAGAAAACTTATTTAGACTAGACAAATGAGCAGGCCAGTGAAAGTAGCAAGGAATAAGTGGAAGTGGCAAGCAAGAACTGCATGATTTAACCAAAAGGAAATAGTTTTAGATGATTCTGGTAAGATGGCTTACTCAACCAACACGAGCATGCTCAGACATAAGCAGAAGATTATAATGAGAAGCCGATAATCTCAGAGAGATTTATGCATTCTGGGCAAATAATCAAGTAGTGCTAACATATGTCGAAAGTACAATTAATTTACTCAAATGATAAGTGCCACACATCAGGTGCGTGGCACTCTGGCCCTCACGTTTTTCAATGGCAATTCCAGTCACGCAAGGATGGCAATTCCAGCCACGCAAGGATGACAATTTCCAGTGACACACGGCAAGTTTTTATCAAAAATAAACTGAGCACGAAAGTTGCCATCCTCCCGTCACTAAACTTGCCGCCGAAAATGTTCAGAGTTGCCATGTGCTCGTACATGACGAGCGGTACTTAAAAGAGTCCTTAATTTATAGACAAGAGCACACATCAAAAGCCTCACACATCTCTAACTCTATAATAACAATCAAAGTGCCAATTGCAGATAAGCCTGGAGCATTCTCACAAGGTTGCGGCCCATGATGGATATACAGTCCTCATAGTATGAGGTAAAAATTTCAAACAAACAAACGCATACAGCATCACACATGCATCGAGGGTCTGCGGCGTCTTACAGCTTATCGATGAGCATGTCCGTCATCTCGATTCTGAAAGGGTCCCTCGGATCCATCTGCTTTATGATGTTCACGAGCTTCTGCGCCATCAAGCAAATCCCGTTGTACCTGCCGCGACACGACAACCACAGGATTGATTAGTTACAGGGAGCCGCCCCAGCAAACGCTGCGATTTCTTGAATCAACACGCTCAGAGAATCCCAGGCGCCAGATCGAACCGTGTCTGACGGGCAGGAGGAGAGGGAGGGGGAGGGGATTGGCTGGGTGTGAGAGAGCGTACTTCTTGTAGTCGTCCCTGTCGACGAGGCTGTAGCGCTGCGTGACGGCGGCCTCGCGGTGGCCGCCCTCCCGCTTCCACAGCAGGAAGTTGGCCTTCTTCAGCAGCTTCTTCTCGTGGAACTTGAGCTTCCTCATCCTGCCTCACGCTGTGGCTGCGAGGAAGGGGTTTGAGTCGAGGGCGGAGATGGCGGCGGCGGTGCGCGATTCCGGGAGGAGCGCGTGAGGCGGCGGGCGAGCGGGCGGGCGCGAGACCGGCGGGGGCCTGGGAGATGAGTGGAGGTGGGCGGCTAGGGTTCCTGGGCACATGAGGGTGGGGGGTTGATCTCAGAGGTTGCAGCATGGGCTGAGTGGGCTTGTAGGTATCTTTTGGGCTCAAACGGCGAAAGCTTAGCGGGCCAAGCCAGATGTTGTGCACTCTTCTCTCTTCAAAAATAAATAAATAAAAAAACAATGGTGTGCACTCTTCTCTCTTAAAAAAAGTATGGTCTGCACTCTTCTCTCTTCAAAAAATAAGGATGGTGTGCACTCCAGATTTTTTCTCTATTTTTGCAAATGCTCCAATAAACAAATTTAAAAATCTCCGGTTGGGTGAGCAAGACCAAGAGAATGTATCTGATGTCGCGAACCGTTCCTATCGCTGGGTGATTAGGGTTTTGCTCCTCCAGTTGACTTCTGTGGCGTCAGGTTCTTTCCTGCCTGCCTCCATCCTAAGATGAACCTTGATCGTCCTGTTTGGGCGTCGCTCGTTTAGCCAATGGCTCAGACAGTGGTTGTATGTCGAGGCAATGGCCTCGGATTGTCGTGTCGCGATGCCCCCGTGGGGGAGGGGTTGTGGCTTGCATAGCATGGGTGGCAACCTTCAGTGGCGGATCCAGGATTGGAGCAAGCCCCGGGCCTAAAAAAATTATTTTTGTCGCGAGAGAAAAACTTAAAATCCATCAAGCTACAGCTACCTCAAATATGGCTCAATTGCATCAAATATTTAGAATTTAAACTCAATGCTTAAAGATACAACAAAATAGATAAAAAGATGAGAAGAACTACAAACAGTACGTGCAGTAAAATAGTACCAAATCAATTGTTTGCTTCATTAGTGTCTTCCATAACTTGATCAACGATGGAAGAAGAGCCAACACCTTAAGAGAAATCAGAAGCAAAATTTCATGAGAGAAGATATAAACATGAAGTGAAACAATTATCATTGTACAAAGTTGAAAACTTATTACTACGACGAGGTAAAGTTCCTTTGTGAAATCTATAGTCTTGAAAGCGATATATAATAGCATCATCATCAACCTTTGCAAATATTTCTCGCTCAATATTGCACACCATGGAATAATTCAACCAATCATCACCCATCTTATTCCTCAACTCAGTCTTGATAATACTCATAGCTGAGAAAGCTCTTTCCACTGATGCGGTTGCAACAGGCAAAATCAATGCCAACTCAATAAGACGATATACCAAAGGAAAGACTATGTGTTTGTCAGTTTGAACCATCTTCAAAGCAAGACCACCAAGGTCATTACAACTAACAAAACTTGGATCAGCTCTCACATCAGCAATGAAGTTTTCAAGTTGGTCTCTAAGGACAAAAGAAATCTCATATATGGAGAAGTCATCAGCATACATCTGAGCAAGTTGAACAAGTTTGTCTTCATCAAAATTAGCAAATGAGTTCCTTGGATCAAGACAAGCAATGCATCCCAACAATTGAGTAGATCTTTCAGCAAAGCGGTTATTTAACTCGGTAATTATTTGGTCAAGCAGAACATTGAATATTTCATATCTGAAGCGTTGATAGAAAGTTACCATTTGACCACCACGCCCCCTTGAACGACCCCGAGCGGGTATTGTGTCATTCATGTTAGGCAATATAATGTTATGTTTGACACAAAAGTCAGTTGTGTCCTTCAAGAGCTGATCCCAACCATTATCTCTTATATTTTGAAGTTGCTGCAATGTGATCCCAATCAAACTCACTGCTAGAACTATGTTTTGATCTTTCCTTTGCAAACATTGTGACAACTCATTAGTCTTACCCAATAGTGTGATCATAACATGCAATATGAAAACAAATTCAAAACTTTCCATCTGAGATATCAAGCCACCTGCTGTGGTTCTTTGTGTTAAATTTTCTGCATCATCATGAATGTTCTCTAATACATGCAAAACAGATGTCCACATCTCAATAAACCCACACAAAGTTTCACATTAACAGTAGCATTGTAGCAACAACATTCAGTTTCACATTCAATGATTCAAATACAGCAGGCAGCGGCAGATCAAAAATGTTCAAAAAAAATTATCAACATTCAACAGCAGCCATTACCAATCCAGCAGACCAGGAGCCAGGAGAGGCCGGAGCCCTGGCCGGAGCAGAGTGGGCGAGCCGGGCAGCCGGCGAGCATCGGAGCAGCATCACTGCAGCAGGGACAGCAAGGCAACAAGGGGTCGGGCGCGAGCAGCAAGCCGCCAGGCGCCAGAGGGGGACAGCCGGACTGCGAATCCTCGAGCGCCTCGTCCTGCCGGAGGCGGTCCACGCTGACGCAGTCTCCACGCGGTGGCGGCACCTCCCTCCAGTGGCGAATCCAGGACTGCAACGGGGTGAGGCGTGAGCGGCGGTCGGCGGAGGCCGGGGGGGCGGGGCCGCGGCGACGGGGCGGGCGGACTGCGGCGGGCGGCGGCGGCGGACGCACCTGCCTGCGCGTGCGTGGCTGCTGCCTGCTGCTCGTTGCCTCGCTAGGTCTGCGATTGGGATGGGCATCGAGCGAGTTGCCTGGAAGAGGCCTGTGTGTGAGTGTGTTGGGCTGGGCCCTGGCTGTTAGTTGGGCTAAGCCTCGGGCCCAATTCGAAAACATACCTAGGTAATAACTGAAAAAAAAAGCCACGCCCCTGGCAACCTTGTACCATGCGGGTGGTGAGTTTGTCGACCCGGTCGTCGCGTCCCTTCGGCACGGTTTGACTTGTACGTCGGGGCAACAACTCCAGATTTTGGCATGGTGGTCGTGGTATGCGAGCGGTCGTCCAATCCGGTGCAGTGTGGGCTGCGAGGCAGCCGTGTCATGCAGTGTTGCGGCTCATGTTGAGCTGAGGATGTCGAGATGGTGGCCTCGGAGGGTGGTGCTAGTGGTGCGCGCAGAGCGCATCTATGCGTTGGATGCCGAGGCGGCGGCACGAGGTTGCCGTCGTCCTCACTTTGTTAGACTATGGATGACACTGGGGCTCTTGTGGTGTGCTTCACCACCTCCTATGTTTGGGTGGCCCAACCCCGCTCCATCCATAGTGGGTTGGTTTCTTTCCCTCTATCGGCGCGGTGTTTGTGGTGTGGTGGTGCAGTGCCTTTCGGGGTATTGTTGGGTGGTGGTGTGTTGTTCTTGGGTTCCGCCGCTTTGGCGACCGGTGAGGGTCTTTCTTCCTTTTGTATCTGGTTTTCGCTCGGTTTTCCCTAATAAACCTAGAAACTCTATTCTTCTATATTGAAAGGCAGGAACACCTACCCCTCTCGAGGACTACTTAGAAAAAAAATACATGCATGTGGCATATAATAACAAGTCAATTACAAATTTAGGGTCTCTTTGATTCAAAGGATTTTCATAAGATCTTTGAAGGATTAGAATCCTTGGGATTTTTTTTCCATGTTGACCGTTTGATTCATAGGATTGAATCTTGTAGGGTTTTTTCCTAAGGATTCGTTTGTACTACATTTAACAGGAATTCAACATTCTAACATCCACTCCAACCTCTTGAAACAAATCCTTTGTTTTTTCCATGTCAGAATCAAACAAACTCAAATTCTATAAAGATCCAATGGACATGCCATTCTAATCCTACGGTTTACCTATTCCTATGATTTTGCAATCCTATGAATCAAAGAGGCCCTTATGAGTCCTCCTACCCTACCCTATCTATTGGTCCATCGTGCGAAATACGAGCAGGCCTGCCATTATTCACCAAACCAGTCTCTTCTTCAACAACTCTGCTAGATTGCTGCCAAATTGATGAGGAGTTTTCAGAGAACACGCGTCTTCAAGCCTGCCATTAGGGCTGGAAAAAAAGCTCGAAGCTCGCGAGCTAAACAAGTAGCTCGTGACTCGGCTCGAATCGACTCGAACTCGAAGAATAACGAGTCGAGCCGAGCTTTAGTTTAAGATCGTTTATAGACCAAGTTAAACGAGCCAATCTCACGAGTACTCGTGTAACTCGTTAGGCTCGATACAATAGATCAGCCACTCCCAATACAAAAAAAGATCAGCCACTGAATAACCTACGTCCCAGGCGCACAACCCAAGGCCGAGCAGTTGAAGGCCTAGCCTCCTAGGAGACTCACGCGTTACAAGAAAATTACAATTGTATAGTGATATATATATTTAATATATATATATATATATATATAATCGTTTTTATCATATTTGAAGGCTTTATGTTTATATCTTAAACGAGCTTAACAAGCTAAACGAGCTAGCTCGCGAGTTATACGAGTCGAACCAATCTTGGGTTTGAGCTCGTTATAGTAACGAGTCGAGTCGAGCTAGCTCGTTAACGAAACGAGCTCTAGCGAGTCGAGCCGAGCTGGCTCGACTCGGCTCGAATTCCAGCCCTACCTGCCATTCTGGGAAGTTGGTGGCGCCTGAACCTGTGCCCACACAAGATTTCCGGAACCGTGAGAATACATCATACTTCCGCTTGTGTTGTGACCGTCTACAATGAGTCTTATTACCCGTGTGTCACGAGTATTGCTGCAGTTGTGCTAAGTCCCCAATAACGAGCTATCTCTGCTCACAGTTAAGAATACAAAGGAAGGAAAATAATTGATGATCGGAATGAAAAAGATGGACAAGTTGCCTGAATCACACATGTACAAATAGAAGCAATATATGCTCCATCCATTTATTTTTCTCTCTCATTTACGGTTTTAATGTCTCGTTCTCTGCATGAGTACATCAAACTGCAGCTGCCCCTGAGATTGAGAGACAACAACCAATAGCCATAGACAATGCATGCATAGGTTAATTAGTTTGCGTTGCAGCCATCATTTTGGCCCGTTTTATCTTGGCAAACTCCACCAACCTGCCGACGTCCGGCATAAGCGCCCTGGCGCCGTCCAGCCGGGCAAAGCGCTCCGTCCACTCCACCAGGAGCGGGGTTTTGGCAGCGTCAAGGAGCTCGACGTCGCAAAGTGCCCTGGTTCCCTGCATCCACGCTATCATGCCGGCCAGAACGACGTCGACGTACCCGACATCGTCTCCGCCGAAGAAGGGCTTTGGTTGCCCCCTGGAGAGCAGCCCCTCCAGGGCGTTCACTGCCTCCAGCGTCTCCCTCGCCCCTTCGGCCCTCTCCTTGTCCGTGATGCCTCTGAACATCTTCAACCACGGGGCGATCAGCTGCAATTGATCATCAAGCACGAGCACACGTAGTTACTGGCTGGCTAGTCGTTGACATATACATTTGCTGCATCGTATATTGTACCAACAGATTGCGTACTTATGTACTCCCTCCGTTCAGAATTACTTGTCACAAAAATGAATAAAAATAAATGTATCTACATCTAAAATACATCTAGATACATCCACTTCTTAGACGAGTAATTCCGAATTTGGGAGTGTAGTACCTTGTCTTCACTGTAGGTGGCCCAGAAGCGCGCCATGGCACGTTCGTAGGGGTCGGCGGGGAGGAGCGATGGGCCCACATCACTGAACTTCTCCTCGATGTACTCCAGGATCACAAGAGACTCGCAGATCGGGACGCCGTTGTGGATGAGGACCGGCAGCTTCTTGATGAACGGGTTAGACTCAAGGAGGAGGTCGCTCTTGTTCTCGAGGTTCTCCTCGAAGTACTCGTACTGCAGGCCCTTGAAGTTGAGCGCCGCCCTCACTCGTAGAGCGAATGGGCTCCTCCATGTCCCCAGCACCTTAAGCTCGTCTCCTAGTTGCGCCTGTGATACATAGCGTAGCCGTGTCAGATGAGGCTGGAAGCTTGCATGCACCTCAACTCTATGCAACATTATTTTTCGATTTAAACGTGTATGCTGAATGACTGTGTCATACCGTGCTTGTCCCGGCTGCAGTGACGAGCCTAAGGGCCGGAGGCAGAGGGGGCGAGCCGACGACGAGCTGGAGTGGAGCTGGAGTTGGCAACGAGCGTAAGTGTGCGGAACGCGTTACAGAAGCCGACGGAGCGGATTTCCTGAAGCCGATGACCGGGTTCAGCGGAGCCGAAGCGAGCACGGGAAGGGCCATGGCGTTCTTCCGCTGTTTGCACTGGTTGGTAGTAGTACGAAGTACTCTATCTACCAATCCAACACTACCACTGGCCGGTATATATAGAGCAGAGCTTGGGCGCGCCCCAAGCCCCCAACCCCCTACCCGAGCCCCCAACCCCCTAAATAAAAACTGTTGTTGAGCCTGACCCTTGTAATGGTCGATTGATTCATGCATGCACTTCCCCTTAAAAAAAAGATTAATGCATGCGCTTCTTCTTCTTTTGAACAGTACTGCGTGCGCTTCCATAAGGCGCCTTCCCATGCATGGGTACAGTGCAACAATGTGGAAAGAATGGTAGTAGAAAACTCTCTGTTTCTCTTTAGGTTTCACACCTCAAAAGGAGATTTAGGGCCTGTTTGGTAACCACCAGCTCCACGAATCTGGTGGAGCACCTATTCCCCTGCTCTGAAAATTAGAACTGCAGCCTGCTCCGCTCCGAGGAAGAGTTATGGAGTGGAGCGGCTCCGAACATGCACTTAATTTTGGTTTCAAACTTCCAAATGTTTCTGTCGATGAGTACATCGAAATCAAGATTTCGTATCGATGGCCACGGGAGAGAACCCAAGAACTGAGGTATGAAAGGGTGATGATTACGACGGAGCTCGATCGATGGGCCTGCACTTGGAGAGTAGTTTCCTTTCGCTTCTCGTGGTTTCCATGCATGTTCTGCAAAAGAACACGCTCTAGCTCTGAGGGATTTCTTTGGATTCAAAATCCTCTATAAAAATCCTATCTAGGTTTCATAATTATTTTCTCATACTAACTAGGGTTTTGAGGAGCAAGCCTCCGGAATCGCTCCTTCTACGAACCTGCACTGGGTGAGCACCGATAAGGTTCTTGAGGATCACCTCGATGGCTCGGTGTGACTGCTCACATGAACTACTTCCCCGATGGCAATAGACAGCAACTATGACTACATCACGTGAACATCAGCACCTCGATCGTCGCCATTGTCGAAAACACTGTCGATGACGTCAACGCCTCGATATTCTCGATTAGCCCACATGTTCTAAGGCCAACTCTAACGTCATTCACCAAATGTCCTTCTCTACTTGTGTGCGGACACCCCCATTTGTCCGGGGTCAATTGGGTACTCAGTGCTATCCACAATTTTCCCTGTATTTGTCTGCCCTCCTCCCTCTTTTTTTTCTCAAACTCAAATATTACAACGCAACAATAAGTCAAATGTAAGTATTACAATTCAGACCTTTCCGAATTACAAGTTCAAATTTAAATTAAATTTATTCAGCAACACATGCTCTATTGGTCTTTGTGATGCACCCGCACATGCTCCACTAAATCATTGAGGAGTTCTGCATGCATTTCTCCACTACCAATCCTTCAATGCATCTCGAGAAAAATTTCTAACTCAACGTCTTGTTGTTGGTGCGGGGTGATAAAGCGAGGAGGAGGGGTGGAGTGGGTGACGGGGATGGGGCCCGAGTAGGATATTTAAGTGGGGCCGGGCTGTTGGGCCGATGCGGCGGACAATCCGGACTCCCTACCCCCCCTAATATCGGATAGTCCGGACTATTCGGGTTGAAATTGGGAAGCTCGTTCGATTGCTTTTTGGGTGAGAATAGTCTGGTCCAGACTAATGGGCAGAAGTGGGGGAGCCCGTTGGAAATGTCCTAACCATCTTGTTGTCGGGTTCAAGTGTGTGGTATCATGCAAATTTCATCCATATGCTAGTTCAAATTTCCGGACAAACGTGTATGTCTATTTTACTGTATGCACTTAATATTGCTAGCACGATGTTAACTTGAATTAAAGTAATTCTAAAGTGCAATTATGTACCCATATTCGTAGACTTGATAAATTCCTTGGAATAGTGAATAGGATGTACTTCATCCGTCCCAAAATTCTTGTCTTAGATCTGTCTAGATACGGTTGTATCAAGTCACGTTTTAGTATTAGATGCATCCGTGTCTAGACAAATGTAAGAAAAGAATTTTGGGACGGAGGGAGTAATTAGCTGTGCACGAAGCTAGCCACCTAGATAGAGGTCAAAGGTGGAGATGTTTTGAGATTCGTTTTGCCAGGTGTCAAAATCAGGAGAGGGTCGAGGGATGGAGAGCATACTACCCGGATTGTATAAGGGCATGTACAATGGTGCTATCTTAGGAGTGCCACATAGGATAAATGGTGAGTGGAGGAAAGAGAATCCATAAGCAAAGGCTTGTCTTCTCTTATTTAAGAGATGGTCTCTTAGCACAATATGTCTCACCATGTTTTAGGAATAGCTAGTTATTTTACATAAGTCTAAGAGGTAACACATTGTAGACATATTTTTATTGTCATCTCTAAATTGCATGCAAGATTTAAGATAAAACTGTCTCATCAACCATTATACATGCCCTAAGACTTTTTTTTAACCAAGAGACAGTAGATCCGTTTTGCAAGGCTTATAAGATAATACATTAACCATACCAGCTTCGACCGACAGAGATGAGATTGCCCTTTTTTTTCTAATAAAAGATGAATTGGTAGAGGTATGACTCTCATAACACTTATAGGAGATTTTCCTACAGGAGCCGTGCGTGGCAGGATAGTGAGGCGTTCCGTTCACGGAGCTGAGAAAAGGGAGCTCCTAACGGGCGCCTTCTGCGCCGGTTACCATACCTGGCGCCTACAGGGATGGTTAGTGGGCTGCTGTTTCGAAGCCCAGTTGAAAGCTGAATGTCGAGTAGAATTCAAAAAATTACGCTCCCGTTAGGAATCGAACTCGTGCCCTTCGCTACCTACAGCGTTCGGCTAACCCCTACGGCATGTCGTTACTAGTGATAGAATGCAGCTCCGACACTTTAAAAACTACCATCCCATACATGATTTTTCTTTTAAAAAATATTGAAACTTCACAGATTTCGGAAAAAAGTTTGTGAACATGCAAAAAACGTTGCCCCTATTCAACGAAAGTCCATTGAATTTGAAAAACGTTCATCAATTTGAAAAACGTTTTTACTAAATGTTGAATGCGTATTCATAAATTGTTCGACACATATATTCATATTGTTTCAAAAATGTTCATCGTACATTATTTAAAATGTTCAATGGATATAAAAAATGTTCAGGATACATAATTGGTTTTGGTTATTCAATGGATATAAAAAATGTTCATCGTGTATTATTTAAAATGTTCAATGGATATAAATAATGTTCATCGTGTATTCTATTTTGGTTTTGGTTATTCAATGAGTATACAATTGTTCAGTATGTTTCTTAATTTTGTTCAGTATATATTACACAATGTTCAATGTGTATTCGCAAATTGTTCAACGTATTTTCACAAAATGTTCAGTACGTGTCCGAAAATTCTGTGTATGGTGAACAATATTCAAATACACATAGAACATTTTTTTTAAATACGATGAACTCATTTTGAATGCACGCTGAACAAAATTTCTATACATGATGAACATTTTTTATACACACTGAATATTTTTCAAAGTTCATCAAATTTGACAATAGTTCATCAATTTTGAAAAATGTTCATCAATTTTGAAAAACGTTCATCAATTTTGAAAGAAAGTTCATCGATATGAAATAAAGTTACCAAATTGGAAAATAAATCTCGCGCTTAGCAAAAAAGAAACATAGTTCATCGATTTTGATTAAAGTTCATTGAATTTGAAAAGTTCACAAATTTGATAAAGAGTTTGCATGTTTAAGGAAAGAAAGAAAAGGAAATGAGAAAAGAAAAAGGAACAAGGAACAAGAAGAAAAACGTCCAGAAAATAACCAGCGAACAACATAGGTAAAGATTAAATGAAAGGAAAGAAGTTTACTAGCACAAGTGTGTCGTTGTCCTGGTGGTTAGGGCGCTGCACTCTCAATCTAGCGGCCCTGTGTTCGATCCCTGCCTCTCGCACGGAGATTTTTTGCTTTGATGATATTATTGGGCCGGCCCAGGGCAGCGAGAAGGTGCGGCGGGGGGTTTGCGCCGATGCCTGGAACGGGCGCAACGGGCGCCGTTTAGGAAATGCCCTGAGAAAACATGAATAATACGGCACGGCAGCTCGCCTCAAGTCTTGATCCAGTAGTTGAGCAGGCCGCTGTTTCTCCACGGGTTCTTCTGGCCCATTCCAACTTCAAGTCTTGTCACTATGGCACAAGCGTATCGTATTAATTTTTTTCCGGATGTGACTAATAATTCTACAACTACTGTCGTGAATTAAATTAATTCTAACTATATTCTAGTAACCTGACGAGGGCTATGTCAAGATCAACACTGACGGCGGGCTCAATCTAGCGGACGACCGGGGAGGGGCGGGTGGAGTCGCTCGTTCTCCCTCGGCCCTGCTTAGTGCGTGGTGCAAGTCTTGATCCAGCAGTTGAGCAGGCCGCTGTTTCTCCACGGGTTCTTCTGGCCCATTCCAACTGCAAGTCTTGTCACTATGGCACAAGCGTATCGTATTAATTTTTTTTCGGATGTGACTAATAATTCTACAACTACTGTCGTGAATTAAATTAATTCTAACTATATTCTAGTAAACCGACGAGGGCTATGTCAAGATCAACACTGACGGCGGGCTCAATCTAGCGGACGACCGGGGAGGGGCGGGTGGAGTCGCTCGGTCTCCCTTGGCCCTGCTTAGTGCGTGGTGCAAGCCATACTCCGGGATCACGGTCCCCTGATCATAGAGAGTCTCTCCCTATGTGATGGTGTTCGTTTTGCTACTCTCCGAGGTTTCTCCCATGTGATAATGAAAGTAGACTGCTTGGAGTTGGTGATACTATAAAATTCTCACCACAATTCTTGATCTATTGTGGCCTACTTATTAGATGAGATAGGAGAGCTTAGTACTTACTTTACATCTTTCGATATTTGCCATGTAAGTAGATCAGCTAATCTTTCTGCGCATCTCTGTGCGAAGCGTGCTTGTGCACTGGATGTAACAAATAGCTGGATGGATGAAACTCCAAGCTTCTTGTTGACCAGCTTATTGGCTGACTCATCCAATAATGCTTTTCGATGAATAAAGCTCTCCAATTAGCCTGCAAAAAAAACTATTCTAGTAACCTTGACATTATACATGTCCGGATTCGCGACCTGATTAATTCCCTCAAACCGTGATTATAGGATGTTTAATTATCCACGCAAAGCTAGCTAAGTACTCCCTCCGTTCCGAATTACTTGTCTTGGATTTGTCTATATACGGATGTATCTAGACTCATTGTAGTGCTAGATACCTCCGTATCTAGACAAATCTAAGACAAGTAATTTGGAACGGAGGGAGTAGCTAACTGCCCTGCCTCCATGGCAACGGGCATGACAACCCTAATGATGATACACTTATCATGCATATCAGCGTTGCCAGATTAAGACAAGATTGTTCCCTTTTTAAGAAAAATTGATAAGATGCAACTCTCACCACTCGTCGGCACGACAACAATAATGGAGAGATTTTTCTCCTGGACGGGAGCCGTACGTGACAGGACAATGATGCGTTCCCTCCACGGAGCTGGGAGCATAATACGTCATGGCAGCTGGCCTCTAGTCTTATCACACTACTGGAAGAAAACACATCAGTAACGTGATAAGGACATCGTCAACTACACTAGGCTAAGATGTTCCCTCGTACGTCGGCGGATGCGTCTGGATAGTGTTCCAGCGTCACAGAGAAAGAAATAAGAAAGAAAATGAAAAGGTGGTCTGAGATGGGTCATGCTGACGTGGCGGACTGGCCGGACACTCCAGGACACCCTTGTCTGACGGCTTCTAACTAAACTCAACAGTCTTTGTGCGCAAGTTTTCAAAGCTCATTACTATCCTGAGAGACGCCTCGAGGAAACGGTGTTTTCCGAGAACGCTTCGTCTACTTGGCAGGCTATTTAGTATGGGCTTGACCTCCTCAGGCCGGTCGTAATGGTAGTATTATAGTGCATGTCAACTAGGCAATTTTGATAAGATGTCATATCATTAAATGAAGAAAGAGAGGATGGAGTATCATATCATGATACCGTATCATAATAAATATTATGCTACTTTGTGTCATGCATGACAATAAATAGAGTACTACATGATACTATGCATTAGGAAGGTAGTATCATACACAAGTATCATATGCATGATACTAGTATATGATACTCCCTATTACAACTAGCCTCAAAAAGAGGCTAGTCTAGCGCATTGGGGACGCTGAGAGCATCCGCATCTGACGCTCACGTCTACTATGCAATTTTATTCATGTAGACTATGTTGGACTTTCAAGCGCAGAGTTTTGTAAGGCAGCAACAGAAGGGAACAACAATCTTGGGCAAACAAATGTCGTTTGTGAGGAAAGTTGGGAGGTGAGAGCTCCACCGCCGACTGCTAGCCCGGCACCGGCGGCCACCATCACCGCCGCTGCCCGCGTGGGGGGCGGCGTCCACTCGCTTGTCGTGTGACCACTCCGGACACGGCAACCACCATCGCCGGAGCTCCACCGTGTAGCTAGAGGATCGCCATGGCCATCGGGGCTTTCATCGATCCACCACGCAACGCTGTCCGTTCCAGGTTTGGTTTCTTCTTTGGAGTGAGTTGAGTCACAACCTTTGATGCATGCCTGTAGTCTCGCCTTGACGCATTAAACCCTAGTTCTTCCTGTAGTCTCGCCTTCATGCTTTAAAAGTTCTTCCTGCTGTAAACCATAGTTCCTTCTCCCTTTGTCGCCCCCGCCTCTGTTCCGCGTTCCTTAGCTGGCTCTCCGGCTGTGTTTCCATGGCTGTGCCTGGCCCCGGTTCCGTGGATGGCTATCGCTTCGAGAATGCTATGCTGGCCAAGTATGGGTGCGGCTCCGTCGAGTCTGTGGCCGGCCACAGCCACCATGCCGGCGTGCTTGCCGACGTTCACAACGACGGCATCATGCTTACCCCTCGGGCCTTCGCTTCCTTGCTTGTCAACTAGTTCGGTGGTTTCGCCAACGGCTATAGTGTTAGGTCACGCCAGCCTGGCGTCTTCCTCTTCCAGGTCGCTCATGAGTACGTGGCCAAGGAGATCGTGCTCCGTGATCCCTGGAGATCTGGTGTCATACGGGCCGGTATGTCGCTCGCTAGCTTATATGCTTCTGCATGTCGTGGTGTGTTGAGCCTGCCTTGCGCTTCACGTTCTGCCGCGCGTTATCGTGCTTGGTTGGATAACTCGCTCAAGCCATCGCTCCTTGGCCCTGGTCCGCGCCTCCCTACTCTAATCCTTGCTTACGGCCACTCGATTGCCCCTTCGCATGCCCAGGTTTCCAGGAATCTTGATGATGGTTTGCATGCAGTGTGCCCTGTCGCGCCCGTGGGTAATCAAGTGCTTGCCGGCTTTCCCCCCTTAAACGCTTCTGCCCTGCATGTGCCACCCTCCTCTGATCAATCCCAGGCCGTTCAAAGCTCCATCAACGTCGGGTCTGCTAGCAACGTTTCGGCTGACTCCCCTACCGCCTCCTTATCTGTGCATGGCTATGCTCCCTACAAGGATGCGCTGCTCTCTAATATAGATAGGCGACCTCCTTCTCCTGCCTTAGACGTTGCACCAAATCCGCTTTTTAGATACGGGAAGCCTAAGGATTTGCACAAACGCTGCTTCCGCTGTCTCTCGTATAGCCATCGCCGGCGGGATTGCCGGGATCCGGCTGTTTGCTGGTTGTGCCGCCTTGTTGACCACCTTAGCTTTCAATGCTCTTTGCGGCTCGCACGCCCTTCCTCCAATCGCTGTCCCGAGACCATTTATACGCCAGCCCACTTGAGCCACTCTCCATCGCTCGCCTCTGCCTCCTCTGCCCGCAGTTGTGAGCACGCCCCTCCTCCCAGCTCCCTCCCGCTGTTGCTTGCAGCCATGGAGCCAGTGGTGCATGGCCGCCCCTCTTGCTTAGATGTCTACTATCCCATGGTCCACGACCAGAACTCGCTTGTCTGCCTCGTTAACATCTCGCCTCCTAGACTTGCCTTCCTGCCATGGCTCAAACACGTCCTTCGCGTTCGTTTGGGCATTACGGCTGTTCGGTTCGCCGGCAACGCGGTGGGCACCATTTTTGTGGTGTTCGAGTGGGAATCTGAGCAGGTGGCTGCCATGAGGGCTAGCCCTATCTGCTTGGACAACCGCTCCATCTGGATTCTTCCGCACAATGCGGGGGACAATGCTTTCTCCTTCTCCTACCGTCATGTGGTGAGCCTTTCTTTGGAGAAGATGCCGCTCGAGCTGTGGCATAGGCGGGGGGTGGCGGCCAGTGTCGCCGGCTTCGCCAACTTGTTCAGGCTCGAGCATGCCTGCCTCCATGGCAGTGAGTTCTCATGCATCTTCGTGCTCGTCAAGATTGAAGCTCTACACCACATCCCGCATCACCTCGCCTTCCATCGCATCGATGGCAATGGCATCTACGCTAACGTCATCATCAACGAGATTTGGGATGTCACCCGCTCGCTTGCTGCCCCCACTGCTCCCCCGCACCTGGCCGGCCAGGTTGGAGAGGAGGGTGCCAGCGGCTCCCGCCATCCTACATTGCCGCGGCGTGACCACGCTCACCCGCGGTCCTCTTTGGACGCCGCGGATGGTGGGGAGGGCATGGCCGACCGGGTGTTTAGGGTGTTCCTTCACCCGCACATGGCGACTGTGGGGGACAACCTTGCCATGCTCAAGATCGCCGTCCAGCCCAAGCTCATCAAGCATGCTACTTTTGCCATCCCTTCTATGGCGCAACTCGAGTATGAGGATGAGATGCGCCATTGCCTTCACTCCTCTCGCTGCTGGTGGCTGATGTGCGCTCCCCGCACACCATGGTCTCCTTCAACATCGATGAGCTGAGCTTCTCCTTCACACTCGAGCTCAACGGCCGCCGGGTGGTCCACGGCTCCATCCCGGTGCGGCCGGTGGTGGTGGACGACAGATACTTTCCTTGCTTCAATTACCTCTCTGAGTTTTTGGCGCGGGAAAGCTCCAGGTCGCTCCTTTTCAAATTTCTGCCTAAGCTACTGGATGACACCGTGTGCTCTCGCACGCTGCCACTGCTCCCCTCTGTAGAATGCAAATATCCACTAAAGCCCAATGTTCCGGCCAGCCTATTGCATGCAGTCGGCCCGTTGCTCTCTTTCGGGGGAAAGCCCCTCCTTCCAGCCGCGACCCTTTATCCTGCCCAAGCCCATCTACAAGCCAACCAAATCCTCACCACGCGGCCCATCTGCTCTCGGCCTGCCAACCGCATCCCACGGCCGGAGCCTGGCATCCTGCCATGTGGTCAAACCTCCCCGGTGGTTGTGACCGACCTCAACACTACTAGGAAAAAGGCTATAGATGAGATGGACACTAATGGTGCACTGTACATGTGGTGCGCCATTACTAAATACTAATGGCGCACCATGTGTTGGTGCGCCATTAGTGTGCAAATACTAATGGCGCACCACATCCCACGGTGCGCCATTAGTAAATTTTTTTTTTAATTTTTTCAAAACTACTAATGGCGCACCGTGGGAGTGGTGTGCCATTACTAGTTGACATAGTAATGGCGCACCACATCCACCGTGCGCCATTAGTAGTTTTGAAAAAAAAAATTAAAAAAATGTTAGTAATGGCGCACCTGTGGACAGTGCGCCATTACTAGTTGGCGCACTGTCCACAGGTGCGCCATTACTAAGTTTTTTTCAAAAAAATTCAATTTTTTCTTTTTTTCTTTTCAAAACTAGTAATGGCGCACCACCCCACGGTGCGCCATTACTAACTTGGCCCAAAAGTTCCCGAATGCACCCCCCGGACCGCCTTTTCAGTTTAAAAAAAATAAAAGAAAATGATAAAAATGTCAAAAAAATAAAAGAAAATAAGTTTTCCATGTGATATGTGGTCTAGTTGTTGGGAAAATTTACAAATATGAATTTCTACTTTATTTGCAAAATCTCTCTGGAAATTTGTAAAATGGCCATAACTTTTGCATACGAACTCGGATCAAAAAGTTTTTTATATGAAAAATCATCTACTCGAAAAGTTACATTTTCAAAATCCCCAAAAGCCTAACAGAAAAAAAGTTATGGGGATGACAAGATCTAGAGGCAAAAAAATTCAAAAAATTTCAAACTTACTAGTGGCGCACCATGGATGTGGTGCGCCACTAGTAATAGAAAAAAAATTGGTTTTGAATTTTTTTTGAATTGTTTTTCAAAAAATGATACGTAATATGACCAGGAAGTTTGAAATATTTTTCAAAATTTCATCATAGTCATGAACATGAACAAAGTCCTAGACATCAAGAAGGTATAATAGGATTGATATGCTAGATATATCAACAAGTGCTTGTGAAGTGAGCTGTTGCTGGGGTTGGATAGAACTCTGAAGTTAAGTGTGCTTGGGTTGGAGTAGTGTGAGGATGGGTGACCTTTTGGGAAGTTTGACCACGGAGTGCGATTTGACCTGAGTTTAAGCATATTGGCCCGAGATTAAGCCATAGTTACCTGAGATTAAGAAAAAATCAAAAAAAAAAATTAAAAAAAAAATTGTTTTTTTAAATTGAAAAATAAAATTTTAAAAAAAATCTGATTTTTTTTGAAAAAAAATGTTACTAATGGCGCACTTCTATGTGGTGCGCCATTAGTATACCAGATACTAATGGCGCACCGTGGGCTATACTAATGGCGCACTGCGTGGTGCGCCATTAGTATACCAGATACTAATGGCGCACCGGTGGTGTGCCATTAGTAAAAAATACTAGTGGCGTTATAGTAATGGCGCACCGGTAGTGCGCCATTAGTAGGCAAAACCGGTGCGCCATTAGTATGCCTTTTCCTAGTAGTGCAAGCACGACGCATGTGCCGCCCTCCCCTCAAATGTCGCCACGGTCTTTTATAGCTGCCGTGACTCGCCGCTCGCTCCTGCCGCCGGCGACTTCTGTGCCTTCCCACCCACTCTACACCTGTTTCCCGCCCCTCGGGTGGCCATCCCGCCCGCGGGCGCCTCGGCCAGGGAGGATTTTGATCTGAATCTGGTGCCTGCTGCCTTGCCGGGGTCGGGTGGGGTGCTCGCCGGCTTGGATCCCGTGGGGCGCAGCCAGGCGGATCCGGCCATGTTGGCTTCTGCTCCGCTTGAGGATGCCCCAACTCCTTGGCGCAGTCCACGCATCAGGCGCGCTTACGATGGCATCCGGATGGGCTCTGTCGAGCGTGCCTCCAGGCGAAAGGCGGCGATGTTAGATTCTGGCTCTGGTTCCGGTGGTAGCGCCACCCGCCGCTCCGGCTCTTCCATGGCGCGCCGTAAGAAGGCAAAGGTGTTGGCTGGACTCCTCGAGCTGCCGCTGGCGGTGACGCCGGTGCCGTTGAAAAGGGGGAAGCTGAAGCTGATCGCTGCGCAATGTGATCTCAATGCGGCTGCCATCTTCGACCAGGTTCAGGTTCGCGCTGCATCTGCTGAGGCGGCGGCCTCCTCTGATTCCAACAACTCTTCTGCTTCGTCTGTGCGTACCTCCAACAATCCATATGTGTAGTTCCTCAGTTGATGTTGTCAGCTGCTTCCGGGCTCGAGCTTGCTATCTTAGGCGTCTTTTTTTCTGGGTTGGCTGCTGTTAAGCTTCTTTGTCTGTCAGGTTGTTAGTTTACTGCATTCAGTAGGCTACTTGGTCTTAGGTTCTGTCAGGGTCTACATTGATGTCTACTACACAACCTTCTTCTTGTAGACGTTATTGGGCCTACAAGTGCACAGGTTTGTAGGACAGTAGCAAATTTCCCTCAAGTGGATGACCTAAGGTTTATCAATCCGTAGGAGGCGTAGGATGAAGATGGTCTCTCTCAAGCAACCCTGCAACCAAATAACAAAGAGTCTCTTGTGTCCCCAACACACCCAATACAATGGTAAATTGTATAAGTGCACTAGTTCGGTGAAGAGATGGTGATACAAGTGCAAAATGGATAGTAGATATAGGTTTTTGTAATCTGAAATTATAAAAACAGCAAGGTAACAAGTGGTAAAAGTGAGCGTAAACGGTATTGCAATGGTAGTAAACAAGGCCTAGGGTTCATACTTTCACTAGTGCAAGTTCTCTCAACAATAATAACATAGATAGATCATATAACAAGCCCTCAACATGCAACAAAGAGTGACTCCAAAGCCACTAATAGCGGAGAACAAACATACAGATTATGGTAGGGTACGAAACCACCTCAAAGTTATTCTTTCGGATCGATCTATAAAAGATTTCGTACTAGAATAACACCTTAAGACACAAATCAACCAAAACCCTAATGTCACCTAGATACTCCATTGTCACCTCAAGTATCCGTGGGCATGATTATACGATATGCATCACACAATCTCAGATTCATCCAACCAACACAAAGTACTTCAAAGAGTGCCCCAAAGTTTCTACCGGAGAGTCAAGAACGTGTGCCAACCCCTATGCATAGGTTCATGGGCGGAACCCGCAAGTTGGTCACCATACATCAAGCGGCACATGATATCCCATTGTCACCACAGATAAGCACGGCAAGACATACATCAAGTGTTCTCAAATAAAGACTCAATCCGATAAGATATCTTCAAAGGGGAAACTCAATTCATCACAAGAGAGTAGAGGGGGAGAAACATCATAAGATCCAACTACAATAGCAAAGCTCGGGATACATCAAGATCGTGCCATAGAGGGAACATGAGAGAGAGAGAGAGAGATCAAACACATAGCTACTAGTACATACCCTCAGCCCCGAGGGTGAACTACTCCCTCCTCGTCATGGATAGCACCGGGATGATGAAGATGGCCACCGGTGATGGATTCCCCCTCCGGCAGGGTGCCGGAACGGGCTCCCGAGAGGTTTTTGGTGGCTACAGAGGCTTGCGGCGGCGGAACTCCCGATCTATCTTCTGTTCTGGAAGTTTTAGGGTAAGTAGGTATATATGGGTGCAAGGGGTACGTCGGTGGAGCTTCGGGGGCCCCACGAGGCAGGGGGGCGCGCCCTAGGGGGGTGGGCACGCCCCCCACCCTCGTGGCCAGCTCCCGTATCTTCTGACGTAGAGTCCAAGTCTATCCGGTGGCTTTCCTTCCAAAAATAAATTCTCCAGTTGATTTCGTTCCGTTTTGACTCCGTCTGATATTCCTTTCCCTCGAAACACTAAAACAGGCAATAAAACAGCAATATGGGTTGGGCCTCTGGTTAATAGGTTAGTCCCAAAAGTAATATAAAAGTGTATAATAAAGCCCATAATCATTCAAAACACATAGTAATATAGTATGAATGCTTCATAAATTATAGATACGTTGGAGACGTATCAGCATCCCCAAGCTTATTTTCTACTCGTCCTCGAGTAGGTAAATGATAAAAGAAAGAATTTATGAAGTGTGAATGCTAGAAGGTGCACAAGTTTGATCAATGATAATTTCAATCACCTTTACTAGCATCATTATATGTCATAACAGTAGTTCATCTCATAAAACTTTTAATTATCAAGTAACAAGCAATTCACATGTTAAAGCATAGACCATAAACTTTCTTGAAAGCTAGCAAACTTCATTCTTAGTCATCAAAACAATTGCAATTCATCCTATTCTCGGGAAGAGTCTATGTCAGAGCTTTGATTTAGCAAACTTCACATACTCAACTATCATATAGTCTTCTACAATTGCTAACACTCACGCAATACTTGTGGTTATGAAGTTTTAATCAGACACAGAGAAAGATTGGGGCTTATAATGTTGCCTCCAAACGTATTCACCTTTGGGTGATGTCAAAAATAATAGTTCATGCTAACGTACATCCAATTGGATATATATATATATATATATATATATATATATATATATATATATATATATATATATCAGGATCACCCTAACACAAAGTGCTTGCGAAAGGATAAAATGAAAAAGGGAAAGGTGAAGATCACGTTGACTCTTGCATAAAGTAAAAGACATAAAGTAAAAGATAGGCCCTTCGCAGAGGGAAGCAGAGGTTGCCATGCGCTTTTAGGGTTGGATACACAAAATCTAAATGCGAAAGAACGTCACTTTATATTGCCCCTTGTATATGGACCTTTATTATGCAGTCCGTCGCTTTTATTACTTCCATAACAAGTTCATACAAAGCTTATTTTCTCCACACTAATAAGTCATGCATATTTAGAGAGCAATTTTTATTGCTTTCACCGATGACAACTTACTCGAAGGATCTTACTCAATCCATAGGTAGATATGGTGGACTCTCATGGAAAAACTGGGTTTAAGGATATTTGGAAGCACAAGTAGTATCTCTACTTGGTGCTAGGAATTTTGTCTAGCATGAGGGGGACAGGCAAGCTCAACATGTTTGAATGATCCATGACAATATACTTTAACTGAGATGCGAGAAAACATAACCCATTACGTTGTCTTCCTTGTCCAACATCAACTCTTTAGCATGTCATACTTAATGAGTGCTCACAATTATAAAAAATGTCTATGATAATATACTTATATGTTAAATCTCTCTTCCTTCAATATTCTTTCATGAATTGTTCAAATGACTAATACAATGCTTGCTAACCGTCAATAAATTTACAACCTCTACTTCTTAGATGTGAAGTCATTACTCCCCATGGGATAAGCAAATGAAACGTATATAATTTCAGATCTATGACAATCAAATCATTCAACCATTTACTCATAGGATATAAGTGAAGCACACGAGTAAATGACAAACTACTCCAAAAAGATATAAGTGAAGATCAATGAGTAGCTAAAAGAAATTATGCAACTATATGAAGACTCTCTCTCATTAAAGAATTTCAGATCTTGGTATCTTATTCAAGGAGCAAGCAAAACAAAATAAAATGACATTGCAAGGATAGCCCAACTCATGTAAAGAAGCAAAAACTTAGGCTCAACCGACACTAACGGATAGTTGTAGAAGAGGAAAGGTGGGATGCCTACCGGGGCATCCCCAAGCTTAGATGCTTGAGACTTCTTGAAATATTATCTTGGGGTGCCTTGGGCATCCCCAAGCTTGAAATTTTGTGTCTCTTTAATTCCTCTCGTATCATGGTTTTTTTTATCAAAAAGCTTCATTCACAACAAACTCAACAAGAACTCGTGAGATAGGTTAGTATAAACCAATGCAAAACCTTATCATTTTCTACTATAACAAATCACTAAAATTATTATTCAATATTGCATACTAAATGCCTCTGCATATTCAATACTCCTATCCTCAAATAGAATCATTAAACAAGCAAACATATGCAAAGAATGCAACCATAACAGCAATCTGCCAAAACAGTACAGTCTATAAAGAATCCAAGAGTATCAATACTTCCCTGACCCCAAAAATTATGAACTAAAATTCCCACTGTGATAAATTTATCAGAGCTCAATATGCAAAAATATTCAACATTATACCATTATCTGAATTTTCTAGGGAATTTTTGCAACAGCGGTAAACTTTCTGTTTTCAAACAGCAACATGTATACTAGCAAGATAAGCATGGCAAAGGCTATCCTTGACATTTTTTATTGAACCTAAAGATGCAAAACATTATTCTAACTAACAGCAAGCAAAAACTAACAAAAGGAAATTACGCTCCAAGCAAAACACATATTATGTGGTGAATAAAAATATAGCTCCAAGTAAAGTTACCGATGAACGAAGACGAAAGAGGGGATGCCTTCCGGGGCATCCCCAAGCTTACGCTCTTGGTTGTCCTTGAATATTACCTTGGGGTGCCTTGGGAATCCCCAAGCTTAGGCTCTTTCCACTCCTTATTCCATAGTCCATCAAATCTTTACCCAAAACTTGAAAACTTCAACCACACAAAACTCAAAACAAAACTCGTAAGCTCTGTTAGTATAAGAAAATAAAACCACCACTTAGGTACTGTAATGAACTCATTCTAAATTCATATTGGTGTAAAACCTATTGTATTCCAACTTCCCTATGGTTCATACCACTTAATACTAGCCATAGATGCATCAAAATAAGCAAACAACACAATGAAAACAGAATCTGTCAAAAACAGAACAGTCTGTAGTAATCCGTATCAAACGTATACATCTGGAACCCCAAAAATTATGAAATAAATTTGTGGACCTGAGTAATTTGTCTATTAATCATCTTCAAAAAGAATCAACCTAAAAGCACTCTCCAGTAAAAAATGGCAGCTAATCTCGTCAGCGCTAAAGTTTCTGTTTTTCACAGCAAGATCATATAAACTTCACCCAAGTCTTCCCAAAGGTTTTACTGTTGGGTAACGTAGTAATTTCAAAAAATTTCCTACGCACATGCAAGATCATGGTGATGGCATAGCAACGAGAGGGGAGAGTGTTTGTCCACGTACCCTCGTAGACTGTTAGCAGAAGCGTTATGACAACGCGGTTGATGTAGTCGTACGTCTTCGCGATCCGACCGATCCAAGCTCCGAACGTACGGGGCCTCCGAGTTCAGCACACGTTCAGCTCGATGGCGATCTCCGGCCTCCGATCCATCAAAGCTTCGGAGATGAGTTCCATCAGCACGACGGCGTGGTGACGATGTTGATGTTCTACCGGCGCAGGGCTTCGCCTAAGCTTCGCGACGATATGACCGAGGTGGAATATGGTGGAAGGGGGCACCGCACATGGCTAAGGAACGATCCGTAGATCAACTTGTGTGTCTATGGGGTGCCCCCCGCCCCCGTATATAAAGGAGCAAGGGGGGAGGCCGGCCGGCCCCTTGGGCGCGCCAAGGGAGGAGGAATCCTCCTCCTAGTAGGAGTAGGACTCCTCCTTTCCTACTCCTACTAGGAGGGGGAAGGAAGGGGGAGAGGGGGAAGGAAAGGGGGGGCGCCGCCCCCCTCCTAGTCCAATTCGGACCAGAGGGGGGAGGGGGCGCGTGGCCCATGCTGGCCTCCCCCCTCTCCTTTCCCTTAAGGCCCATAAGGCCCAATACTCTCCCGGGGGGTTCCGGTAACCCCTCCGGCACTCCGGTTTTCTCCGAAATCACCCGGAACACTTCCGGTGTCCGAATATAGTCGCCCAATATATCAATCTTTATGTCTCGACCATTTCGAGACTCCTCGTCATGTCCGTGATCACATCCGAGACTCCGAACAAACTTCGGTACATCAAAACTTATAAACTCATAATAAAACTGTCATCGTAACGTTAAGCGTGCGGACCCTACGGGTTCGAGAACTATTTAGACATGACCTAGAACCATTCTCGGTCAATAACCAATAGCGGGACCTGGATGCCCATATTGGTTCCTACATATTCTATGAAGATCTTTATCGGTCAAACCGCATAACAACATACGTTGTTCCCTTTGTCATCGGTATGTTACTTGCCCGAGATTTGATCGTCGGTATCCAATACCTAGTTCAATCTCGTTACCGGCAAGTCTCTTTACTTGTTCCGTAATATATCATCTTATAACTAACTCATTAGTTACAATGCTTGCAAGGCTTAGGTGATGAGTATTACCGAGAGGGCCCAGAGATACCTCTCCGACAATCGGAGTGACAAAACCTAATCTCGAATTATGCCAACCCAACATGTACCTTCGGAAACACCTGTAGAGCACCTTTATAATCACCCAGTTACGTTGTGACGTTTGTTAGCACACAAAGTGTTCTTCCGGTAAACGGGAGTTGCACAATCTCATAGTTGCAGGAACTTTGTATAAGTCATGAAGAAAGCAATAACAATATACTAAATGATCAAGTTCTAGGCTAACGGAATGAGTCATGTCAATCACATCATTCTCCTAATGATGTGATCCCATTAATCAAATGACAACACATGTCTATGGTTAGGAAACATAACCATCTTTGATTAATGAGCTAGTCAAGTAGAGGCATACTAGTGACTATATGTCTGTCTATGTATTCACACATGTATCATGTTTCCGGTTAATACAATTCTAGCATGAATAATAAACATTTATCATGATATGAGGAAATAAATAATAACTTTATTATTGCCTCTAGGGCATATTTCCTTCAGTCTCCCACTTGCACTAGAGTCAATAATCTAGATTACATAGTAATGATTCTAACACCCATGGAGTCTTCGTGCTGATCATGTTTTGCTCGTGAGAGAGGCTTAGTCAACGGGTCTGCAACATTCAGATCCGTATGTATCTTGCAAATCTCTATGTCTCCCACTTGGACTTGGTCCCGAATGGAATTGAAGCATCTCTTGATGTGCTTGGTCCTCTTGTGAAATCTGGATTCCTTTGCCAAGGCAATTGCACCAGTATTGTCACAGAAGATCTTCATTGGTCCCAATGCACTAGGTATGACACCCAGATCGGAAATGAACTCCTTCATCCAGACTCCTTCATTTGCTGCTTCCGAAGCAGCTATGTACTCCGCTTCACATGTAGATCCTGCCACGACGCTTTGTTTAGAACTGCACCAACTTACAGCTCCACCGTTTAATAAAAACACGTATCCGGTTTGCGATTTAGAATCGTCCGGATCAGTGTCAAAGCTTGCATCGACGTAACCATTTACGACTAGCTCTTTGTTGTTGGAAATATGCCCTAGAGGCAATAATAAAAGTATTATTATATTTCCTTGTTCTTGATAATTGTCTTTTATTCATGCTATAACTGTATTATCCGGAAATCGTAATACACGTGTGAATACATAGACCACAATATGTCCCTAGTGAGCCTCTAGTTGACTAGCTCGTTGTGATCAACATATAGTCATGGTTTCCTGGCTATGGACATTGGATGTCGTTGATAACGGGATCACATCATTAGGAGAATAATGTGATGGACAAGACCCAATCCTAAGCATAGCACAAAGATCGTGTAGTTCGTTTGCTAGAGCTTTTTCAATGTCAAGTATCTCTTCCTTAGACCATGAGATCGTGTAACTCCCGGATACTGTAAGAGTGCTTTGGGTGTACCAAACGTCACAATGTAACTGGGTGACTATAAAGGTGCACTACAGGTATCTCCGAAAGTGTCTGTTGGGTTGACACGGATCGAGACTGGGATTTGTCACTCCGTATGACGGAGAGTTATCTCTGGGCCCACTCGGTAATGCATCATCATAATGAGCTCAATGTGTCCAAGTGGTTGGTCACGGGATCATGCATTACGGTACGAGTAAAGTGACTTGCCGGTAACAAGACTGAACAAGGTACTGGGATACCGACGATCGAGCCTCGGGCAAGTAACGTACCGATTGACAAAGGGAATTGTATACGGGGTTGTTTAATCCTCGACATCGTGGTTCATCCGATGAAATCATCGAGGAGCATGTGGGAGCCAACATGGGTATCCAGATCCCGCTGTTGGTTATTGCCCGAGAGTCGTCTCGGTCATGTCTGCGTGTCTCCCGAACCCGTAGGGTCTACACACTTAAGGTTCAGTGACGCTAGGGTTGTATGAATATGAGTATGCAGCATACCGAATGTTGTTCGGAGTTCCGGATGAGATCCCGGACGTCACGAGGAGTTTCGAAATGGTCCGAAGGTAAAGAATTATATATAGGAAGTGGTATTTCGGCCATCGGGAAAGTTTCGGGGTCACCCGGTAATGTACCGGGACCACCGGAAGGGTCCCGGGGGTCCACCGGGTGGGCCCACCCATCCCAGAGGGCCCCATGGGCTGAAGTGGGAGGGGAGCCAGCCCATAGTGGGCTGGTGCACCCCCCTAGGCCCACCCCCTGCGCCTAGGGTTGAAACCCTAGGGTGGGGGGGGGGGCGCACCACATGCCTTGGGGGGCACTCCTTCCGCCCTTGGCCGCCGCCCCTTGGGAGATTCAATCTCCCAGGGCCGGCGCCCCCCCAGGTGGCCTATATAAAGGAGGGAAAGGGGGAGGGCAGCCGTACCCTTGTGCTTGGTGCCTCCCTCCCCCTGCTACACCTCATCCTCCTCCCGTAGTCGCTTGGCGAAGCCCTGCCGGAGTTCTGCTGCATCCACCACCACGCCGTCGTGCTGCTGGATCATCATCAACCTCTCCTTCCCCCTTGCTGGATCAAGAAGGAGGAGAAGTCTCCCGTCCCGTACGTGTGTTGAACGCGGAGGTGCTGTCCGTTCAGCACTTGGTCATCGGTGATCTGAATCACGGCGAGTACGACTCCATCATCACCATCCCCTTGAACGCTTCCGCACTCGATCTAGAAGTGGTATGTAGATGCAAACTCACTCCCTTGACTCGTTGCTTAGATGAACTCATAGATGGATCTTGGTGAAACCGTAGGAAATTTTTTAATTTTCTGCAACGTTCCCCAACAGTGGCATCATGAGCTAGGTCTATGCGTAGTTCTCTAATGCACGAGTAGAACACAATTTTGTTGTGGGCGTGAATCTTGTCAACTTGCTTGCCACTACTAGTCTTTTCTTGCTTCAGCGGTATTGTGGGATGAAGCGGCCCGGACCAACCTTACACGTACGCTTACGTGAGACCGGTTCCACCGATTGACATGCACTACTTGCATAAGGTGGCTGGCGGGTGTCTGTCTCTCCCACTTTAGTTGGAGCGGATTCGATGAAAAGGGTCCTTATGAAGGGTAAATAGAAGTTGACAAAATCACGTTGTGGTTATTCATAGGTAAGAAAGTGTTCTTGCTAGAACCCAATTGCAGCCACGTAAAAGATGCAACAACAATTAGGGGACGTCTAACTTGTTTTTGCAGCAATTGTCATGTGATGTGATATGGCCAGAAGTTGTGATGAATGATGAATGATATATTGTGATGTATGAGATCATGTTCTTGTAATAGGAATCACGACTTGCATGTCGATGAGTATGACAACCGGCAGGAGCCATAGGAGTTGTCTTTATTTTGGTATGACCTGCGTGTCATTGAAGAACGCCATGTAACTTACTTTACTTTATTGCTAAACGCGTTAGCCATAGAAGTAGAAGTAGTCGTTGGCGTGACAACTTCATGAAGACACGATGATGGAGATCATGGTGTCATGCCGGTGACAAGATGATCATGGAGCCCGAAGATGGAGATCAATGGAGCTTTATGATATTGGCCATATCATGTCACTACTATATAATTGCATGTGATGTTTATTATGTTTATGCATCTTGTTTACTTAGAACGACGGTAGTAAATAAGATGATCCCTTACACAATTTCAAGAAGTGTTCTCCCCTAACTGTGCACCGTTGCTAAAGTTCGTCGCTTCTAAGCACCACGTGAAGATCGGGTGTGATGGATTCTTACGTTCACATACAACGGGTGTAAGACAGATTTACACACGCGAAACACTTAGGATTAACTTGACGAGCCTAGCATGTACAGACATGGCCTCGGAACACGGAGACCGAAAGGTCGAACACGAGTCGTATGGAAGATACGATCAACATGAGAATGTTCACCGACGATGACTAGTCCGTCTCACGTGATGATCGGACACGGCCTAGTCGACTCGGATCGTGTAACACTTAGATGACTAGAGGGATGTCTAATCTGAGTGGGAGTTCATTATAATAATTTGATTAGATGAACTTAATTATCATGAACTTAGTCTAAAAACCTTTGCAAATATGTCTTGTAGATCAAATGGCCAACGCTCATGTCAACATGAACTTCAACGCGTTCCTAGAGAAAACCAAGCTGAAAGATGATGGCAGCAACTATACGGACTGGGTCCAGAACCTGAGGATCATCCTCATAGCTGCCAGGAAACAATATGTCCTAGAAGGACCGCTAGGTGACGCTCCCGTCCCAGAGAACCAAGACATTATGAATGCTTGGCAGACTCGTGCTGATGATTACTCCCTCATTCAGTGCGGCATGCTTTACAGCTTAGAACCGGGGCTCCAAAAGCGTTTTGAGCATCACGGAGCATATGAGATGTTCGAAGAGCTGAAACTTGTTTTCCAAGCTCATGCCCGGGTCGAGAGATATGATGTCTCCGACAAGTTCTATAGTTGTAAGATGGAGGAAAACAGTTCTGTCAGTGAGCACATACTCAAGATGTCTGGGTTGCACAACCGCTTGACTCAGCTGAACATTAACCTCCCTGATGAGGCGGTCATTGACAAAATCCTCCAGTCGCTCCCACCAAGCTACAAGAGCTTTGTGATGAACTACAACATGCAGGGGATGGTGAAGACCATTCCTGAAGTGTTCTCAATGCTAAAGTCAGCAGAGGCTGAAATCAAGAAAGAACATCAAGTGTTGATGGTCAATAAGACCACTAAGTTCAAGAAGGGCAAGGGCAAGAAGAACTTCAAGAAGGACGGCAAGGATGTTGCCGCGCCCGGTAAGCCAGTTACCGGGAAGAAGTCAAAGAATGGACCCAAGCCTGAGACTGAATGCTTTTATTGCAAGGGGAAGGGTCACTGGAAGCGGAACTGCCCCAAATACTTAGCGGATAAGAAGGCCGGCAACACCAAAGGTATATTTGATATACATGTAATTGATGTGTACCTTACCAGTACTCGTAGTAACTCCTAGGTATTTGATACCGGTGCCGTTGCTCATATTTGTAACTCACAGCAGGAGCTGCGGAATAAATGAAGACTGGCGAAGGACGAGGTGACAATGTGCGTCGGGAATGGTTCCAGAGTCGATGTGATCGCCGTCGGCACGCTGCCTCTACATTTACCTACGGGATTAGTTTTGAACCTTAATAATTGTTATTTAGTGCCAAGTTTGAGCATGAACATTGTATCAGGATCTCGTTTGATACGAGATGGCTACTCATTTAAATCCGAGAATAATGGTTGTTCTATTTATATGAGAGATATGTTTTATGGTCATGCTCCGATGGTCAATGGTTTATTCTTAATGAATCTCGAGCGTTGTATTACACATATTCATAATGTGAATGCCAAAAGATGTAAAGTTGATAACGATAGTCCCACATACTTGTGGCACTGCCGCCTTGGTCACATTGGTGTCAAGCGCATGAAGAAGCTCCATGCTGATGGACTTTTGGAGTCTCTCGATTATGAATCATTTGACACATGCGAGCCATGCCTCATGGGCAAGATGACCAAGACTCTATTCTCCGGAACAGTGGAGCGAGCAACCAACTTGTTGGAAATCATACATACCAATGTGTGCGGTCCAATGAGCGTTGAGGCTCGCGGAGGATATCGTTATGTTCTCACTCTCACTGATGACTTGAGTAGATATGGGTATGTCTACTTAATGAAACACAAGTCTGAGACCTTTGAAAAGTTCAAGGAATTTCAGAATGAGGTAGAGAATCAACGTGACCGAAAGATAAAGTTCCTACGATCAGATCGTGGAGGAGAATACTTAAGTCACGAATTTGGTACACACTTAAGGAAATGTGGAATCGTTTCACAACTCACGCCGCCTGGAACACCTCAGCGTAACGGTGTGTCCAAACGTCGTAATCGCACTCTATTGGATATGGTGCAGTCTATGATGTCTCTTACTGATTTACCGCTATCATTTTGGGGATACGCTCTAGAGACAGCTACATTCACTTTAAATAGGGCACCGTCTAAATCCGTTGAGACGACACCGTATGAATTATGGTTTGGGAAGAAACCTAAGCTGTCGTTTCTAAAAGTTTGGGGATGCGATGCTTATGTCAAGAAACTTCAACCTGAAAAGCTCGAACCCAAGTCGGAAAAATGCGTCTTCATAGGATACCCTAAGGAAACTGTTGGGTATACCTTCTACTTAAGATCCGAGGGCAAGATCTTTGTTGCCAAGAACGGATGCTTTCTGGAAAAAGAGTTTCTCTCGAAAGAAGTAAGTGGGAGGAAAGTAGAACTCGATGAAGTACTACCTCTTGAACAAGATAGTAGTGCAGCTCAGGAAAATGTTCCTGTGATGCCTACACCAACTGAAGAGGAAAATAATGATGATGATCAAGGTACTTCGGATCAAGTTGCTACTGAACTTCGTAGGTCCACAAGGACACGTTCTGCACCAGAGTGGTACGGCAACCCCGTCCTGGAAATCATGTTGTTAGACAACGGTGAACCTTCAAACTGTGAAGAAGCGACGGCGGGCCCAGATTCCAACAAATGGCTTGAAGCCATGAAATCCGAGATAGAATCCATGTATGAAAACAAAGTATGGACTTTGACAGACTTGCCCGATGATCGGCGAGCGATAGAAAACAAATGGATCTTTAAGAAGAAGACGAACGCGGATGGTAATATTACCGTCTATAAAGCTCGACTTGTCGCTAAGGGTTATCGACAAGTTCAAGGGATTGACTACGATGAGACATTCTCTCCCGTAGCGAAGTTGAAGTCCGTCCGAATCATGTTAGCAATTGCCGCATACTATGATTATGAGATATGGCAAATGGACGTCAAAACGGCATTCCTTAACGAGCATCTTAAGGAAGAACTGTATATGATGCAGCCGGAAGGTTTTGTCGATCCTAAGAACGCTAACAAAGTATGCAAGCTCCAGCGATCCATTTATGGGCTGGTGCAAGCATCTCGGAGTTGGAATATTCGCTTTGATGAGATGATCAAAGCGTTTGGTTTATGCAGACTTATGGAGAAGCCTGCGTTTACAAGAAAGTGAGTGGGAGCTCTGTAGCATTTCTCATATTATATGTAGATGACATACTCTTGATTGGAAATGATATAGAACTTTTGGACAGCATTAAGGCCTACTTGAATAAGTGTTTTTCAATGAAGGACCTTGGAGAAGCTGCTTATATATTAGGCATCAAGATCTATAGAGATAGATCGAGATGCCTCATAGGTCTTTCACAAAGCACATACCTTGATAAGATTTTCAAAATGGATCAGTCCAAGAAGGGGTTCTTGCCTGTATTGCAAGGTGTGAGATTGAGCTCGGCTCAATGCCCGACCACGGCAAAAGATAAAGAAGAGATGAGTGTCATCCCCTATGCTTCAGCCATAGGATCTATTATGTATGCCATGCTGTGTACCAGACCTGATGTAAACCTTGCCGTAAGTTTGGTAGGAAGGTACCAAAGTAATCCCGGCAAGGAACACTGGACAGCGGTCAAGAATATCCTGAAGTACCTGAAAAGGACAAAGGACATGTTTCTCGTTTATGGAGGTGACGAAGAGCTCGTCGTAAAGGGTTACGTCGACGCTAGCTTCGACACAGATCTGGATGACTCTAAGTCACAAACCGGATACGTATATATGTTGAATGGTGGAGCAGTAAGCTGGTGCAACTGCAAGCAGAGCGTGGTGGCGAGATCCACATGTGAAGCGGAGTACATGGCAGCCTCGGAGGCAGCGCATGAAGCTATTTGGGTGAAGGAGTTCATCACCGACCTAGGAGTCATACCCAATGCGTCGGGGCCGATCAAACTCTTCTGTGACAACACTCGAGCTATTGCCCTTGCCAAGGAGCCCAGTTTCACAAGAAGACCAGGCACATCAAGTGTCGTTTCAACTCCATCCGTGAAAATGTTCAAGATGGAGATATAGATATTTGCAAAGTACATATGGATCTGAATGTCGCAGATCCGTTGACTAAACCTCTCTCGCGTGCAAAACATGATCAACACCAGAACTCTATGGGTGTTCGATTCATCACAATGTAACTAGATTATTGACTCTAGTGCAAGTGGGAGACTGTTGGAAATATGCCCTAGAGGCAATAATAAAAGTATTATTATATTTCCTTGTTCTTGATAATTGTCTTTTATTCATGCTATAACTGTATTATCCGGAAATCGTAATACACGTGTGAATACATAGACCACAATATGTCCCTAGTGAGCCTCTAGTTGACTAGCTCGTTGTGATCAACATATAGTCATGGTTTCCTGGCTATGGACATTGGATGTCGTTGATAACGGGATCACATCATTAGGAGAATAATGTGATGGACAAGACCCAATCCTAAGCATAGCACAAAGATCGTGTAGTTCGTTTGCTAGAGCTTTTTCAATGTCAAGTATCTCTTCCTTAGACCATGAGATCGTGTAACTCCCGGATACCGTAAGAGTGCATTGGGTGTACCAAACGTCACAACGTAACTGGGTGACTATAAAGGTGCACTATAGGTATCTCCGAAAGTGTCTGTTGGGTTGACACGGATCGAGACTGGGATTTGTCACTCCGTATGACGGAGAGGTATCTCTGGGCCCACTCGGTAATGCATCATCATAATGAGCTCAATGTGTCCAAGTGGTTGGTCACGGGATCATGCATTACGGTACGAGTAAAGTGACTTGCCGGTAACGAGACTGAACAAGGTATTGGGATACCGACGATCGAGTCTCGGGCAAGTAACGTACCGATTGACAAAGGGAATTGTATACGGGGTTGTTTAATCCTCGACATCGTGGTTCATCCGATGAAATCATCGAGGAGCATGTGGGAGCCAACATGGGTATCCAGATCCCGCTGTTGGTTATTGCCTGAGAGTCGTCTCGGTCATGTCTGCGTGTCTCCCGAACCCGTAGGGTCTACACACTTAAGGTTCGGTGACGCTAGAGTTGTATGAATATGAGTATGCAGCATACCGAATGTTGTTCGGAGTTCCGGATGAGATCCCGGACGTCACGAGGAGTTTCGGAATGGTTCGGAGGTAAAGAATTATATATAGGAAGTGGTATTTCGGCCATCGGGAAAGTTTCGGGGTCACCCAGTAATGTACCGGGACCACCGGAAGGGTCCCGGGGGTCCACCGGGTGGGGCCACCCATCCCGGAGGGCCCCATGGGCTGAAGTGGGAGGGGAGCCAGCCCATAGTGGGCTGGTGCGCCCCCCTAGGCCCACCCCCTGCGCCTAGGGTTGAAACCCTAGGGTGGGGGAGGGGGGCGCACCACATGCCTTGGGGGGCACTCCTTCCCCCCTTGGCCGCCGCCCCTTGGGAGATTCAATCTCCCAGGGCCGGCGCCCCCCCCAGGGGGCCTATATAAAGGAGGGCAAGGGGGAGGGCAGCCGTACCCTTGTGCTTGGCGCCTCCCTCCCCCTGCTACACCTCGTCCTCCTCCCGTAGTCGCTTGGCAAAGCCCTGCCGGAGTTCTGCTGCATCCACCACCACGCCGTCGTGCTGCTGGATCATCATCAACCTCTCCTTCCCCCTTGCTGGATCAAGAAGGAGGAGACGTCTCCCGTCCCGTACATGTGTTGAACGCGGAGGTGCTGTCCGTTCAGCACTTGGTCATCGGTGATCTGAATCACGGCGAGTACGACTCCATCATCACCATCCCCTTGAACGCTTCCGCACTCGATCTACAAGTGGTATGTAGATGCAAACTCACTCCCTTGACTCGTTGCTTAGATGAACTCATAGATGGATCTTGATGAAACCGTAGGAAAAATTTTAATTTTCTGCAACGTTCCCCAACATTTGTCACCTCCATATACGAGAAACATATCCTTAGTCCTTTTCAGGTATTTCAGGATGTTCTTGACCGCTGTCCAGTGATCCACTCCTGGATTACTTTGGTACCTTCCTGCCAAGCTTATTGCTAAGCATACATCAGGTCTGGTACACAGCATTGCATACATGATAGAGCCTATGGCTGAAGCATAGGGAACATTTTTCATTTTCTCTCTATCTTCTGCTGTGGTCGGGCATTGAGTTTGACTCAACTTCACACCTTGTAGCACAGGCAAGAATCCTTTCTTTGCCTGATCCATTTTGAACTTTTTCAAAAAAAATTCAAGGTATGTGCTTTGTGAAAGTCCTATTAAGCGTCTTGATCTATCTCTATAGATCTTGATGCCCAATATGTAAGCAGTTTCACCGAGGTCTTTCATTGAAAAACTTTTATTCAAGTATCCCTTTATGCTATCCAGAAATTCTATATCATTTCCAATTAATAATATGTCATCTACATATAAAATTAGAAATGCTACAGAGCTCCCACTCACTTTCTTGTAAATACAGGCTTCTCCAAAAGTCTGTATAAAACCATATGCTTTGATCACACTATCAAAGCGTTTATTCCAACTCCGAGATGCTTGCACCAGTCCATAAATGGAACGCTGGAGCTTGCACACTTTGTTAGCACCTTTTGGATCAACAAAACCTTCCGGCTGCATCATATACAACTCTTCTTCTAGAAATCCATTCAAGAATGCAGTCTTGACATCCTTTTGCCAAATTTCATAATCATGAAATGCAGCAATAGCTAACATGATTCGGACAGACTTAAGCATCGCTACGGGTGAGAAAGTCTCATCGTAGTCAACCCCTTGAACTTGTCGAAAACCTTTTGCAACAAGTCGAGATTTATAGACAGTAACATTACCATCAGCGTCAGTCTTCTTCTTAAAGATCCATTTATTCTCAATGGCTTGCCGATCATTGGGCAAGTCAACCAAAGTCCATACTTTGTTTTCATACATGGATCCCATCTCAGATTTCATGGCTTCTAGCCATTTTGTGGAATCTGGGCTCATCATTGCTTCCTCATAGTTCGTAGGTTCATCATGGTCAAGTAACATGACTTCCAGAATAGGATTACCGTACCACTCTGGTGCGGATCTTACTCTGGAAGACCTACGAGGTTCAGTAGAAACTTGATCTAAAGTTTCATGATCATTATCATTAGCTTCCTCACTAATTGGTGTAGTTGTCACAGGGACCGGTTCTCGTGATGAACTACTTTCCAATAAGGGAGTAGGTACAGTTATCTCATCAAGTTCTACTTTCCTCCCACTCACTTCTTTCGAGAGAAACTCCTTCTCTAGAAAGGATCCATTCTTAGCAACGAATGTCTTGCCTTCGGATCTGTGATAGAAGGTGTACCCAACAGTCTCTTTTGGGTATCCTATGAAGACACATTTCTCTGATTTAGGTTCGAGCTTATCTGGTTGAAGTTTCTTCACATAAGCATCGCAACCCGAAACTTTAAGAAACGACAACTTTGGTTTCTTGCCAAACCACAGTTCATAAGGTGTCGTCTCAACGGATTTTTATGGTGCCCTATTTAACGTGAATGCGGCCGTCTCTAAAGCATAACCCCAAAACGATAGCGGTAAATCAGTAAGAGACATCATAGGTCGCACCATATCAAGTAAAGTACGATTACGATGTTCAGACACACCATTTCGTTGTGGTGTTCCAGGTGGCGTGTGTTGCGAAACTATTCCACATTGTTTCAAGTGTAGGCCAAACTCGTAACTCAAATATTCACCTCCATGATCAGATCGTAGAAACTTTATTTTCTTGTTACGATGATTTTCCACTTCACTCTGAAATTCTTTGAACTTTTCAAATGTTTCAGACTTGTGTTTCATCAAGTAGATATACCCATATCTGCTCAAATCATCTGTGAAGGTGAGAAAATAATGATACCCGCCACGAGCCTCAACATTCATTGGACCACAAGCATCAGTATGTATGATTTCCAACAAATCAGTTGCTCGCTCCATAGTTCCGGAGAACGGTGTTTTAGTCATCTTGCCCATGAGGCACGGTTCGCAAGTACCAAGTGATTCATAATCAAGTGATTCCAAAAGCCCATCAGTATGGAGTTTCTTCATGCGATTTACACCGATATGACCTAAACGGCAGTGCCACAAATAAGTTGCACTATCGTTATCAACTCTGCATCTTTTGGTTTCAACACTATGAATATGTGTATCACTACTATCGAGATTCAATAAAAATAGACCACTCTTCAAGGGTGCATGACCATAAAAGATATAACTCATATAAATAGAACAACCATTATTCTCTGATTTAAATGAATAACCATCTCGCATCAAACAAGATCCATATATAATGTTCATGCTCGACGCTGGCACCAAATAACAATTATTTAGGTCTAAAATTAATCCCGATGGTAGATGTAGAGGTAGCGTGCCGACCGCGATCACATCGACTATGGAACCGTGTCCCACGCGCATCGTCACCTCGTCCTTGGCCAGTGCTCGCTTATTCCGTAGTCCCTGTTTCGAGTTGGAAATATTAGCAACAGAACCAGTATCAAATACCCAGGTGCTACTACGAGCTCTAGTTAGGTACACATCAATAACATGTATATCACATATACCTTTGTTTACTTTGCCATCCTTCTTATCCGCCAAATACTTGGGGCAGTTCCGCTTCCAGTGTCCAGTCTGCTTGCAATAGAAGCACTCGGTTTCAGGCTTAGGTCCAGACTTGGGTTTCTTCTCTTGAGCAGCAACTTTCTTGTTGTTCTTTTTGAAGTTCCCCTTCTTCTTCCCTTTGCCCTTTTTCTTGAAACTGGTGGTCTTGTTAACCATCAACACTTGATGCTCCTGTTTGATTTCTACCTCCGCGGCTTTTAGCATTGCGAAGAGCTCGGGAATAGTCTTGTTCATCCCTTGCATATTATAGTTTATCACAAAGCTCTTGTAGCTTGGTGGCAGTGATTGAAGAATTCTGTCAATGACACTATCATCAGGAAGATTAACTCCCAGTTGAATCAAGTGATTATTATACCCAGACATTTTGAGTATGTGTTCACTGACAGAACTATTCTCCTCCATCTTGCAGCTATAGAACTTATTGGAGACTTCATATCTCTCAATTCGGGCATTTGCGTGAAATATTAACTTCAACTCCTGGAACATCTCATATGCTCCATGACATTCAAAACGTCGTTGAAGACCCGGTTCTAAGCCGTAAAGCATGGCACACTGAACTATCGAGTAGTCATCAGCTTTGCTCTGCCAGACGTTCTTAACGTCGTCAGTTGCATCAGCAGCAGGCCTGGCACCCAGCGGTGCTTCCAGGACGTAACTTCTCTGTGCAGCAATGAGGATAATCCTCAGGTTACGGACCCAGTCCGTGTAATTGCTACCATCATCTTTCAACTTTGCTTTCTCAAGGAACACATTAAAATTCAACGGAACAACAGCACGAGCCATCTATCTACAAACAAACATAGATAAGCAAAATACTATCAGGTACTAAGTTCATGATAAATTTAAGTTCAATTAATCATATTACTTAAGAACTCCCACTTAGACAGACATCTCTCAAGTCATCTAAGTGATTACGTGATCCAAATCAACTAAACCATAACCGATCATCACATGAGATGGAGTAGTTTTCAATGGTGAACATCACTATGTTGATCATATCTACTATATGATTCACGCTCGACCTTTCGGTCTCCGTGTTCCGAGGCCATATCTGCATATGCTAGGCTCGTCAAGTTTAACCTGAGTATTCCGCGTGTGCAAAACTGGCTTGCACCCATTGTAGATGGACGTAGAGCTTATCACACCCGATCATCACGTGGTGTCTGGGCACGACGAACTTTGGCAACGGTGCATACTCAGGGAGAACACTTCTTGATAATTTTAGTGAGAGATCATCTTAAAATGCTACCATCAATCAAAGCAAGATAAGATGCATAAAGGATAAACATCACATGCAATTAATATAAGTGATATGATATGGCCATCATCATCTTGTGCTTGTGATCTCCATCTTCGAAGCACCGTCGTGATCACCATCGTCACCGGCGCGACACCTTGATCTCCATCGTAGCATCGTTGTCGTTTACGCCATCTATTGCTTCTACGACTATCGCTACCGCTTAGTGATAAAGTAAAGCAATTACAGGGCGTTTGCATTTCATACAATAAAGCGACAACCATATGGCTCCTGCTAGTTGCCGATAACTTCGGTTACAAAACATGATCATCTCATACAATAAAAAATATAGCATCACGTCTTGACCATATCACATCACAACATGCCCTGCAAAAACAAGTTAGACGTCCTCTACTTTGTTGTTGCAAGTTTTACGTGGCTGCTACGGGCTGAGCAAGAACCGTTCTTACCTACGCATCAAAACCACAACGATAGTTCGTCAAGTTGGTGCTGTTTTAACCTTCACAAGGACCGGGCGTAGCCACACTCGATTCAGCTAAAGTGAGAGAGACAGACACCCGCCAGTCGCCTTTAAGCACGAGTGCTCGTAACGGTGAAACCAGTCTCGCGTAAGCGTACGCGTAATGTCGGTCCGGGCCGCTTCATCTCACAATACCGCCGAACCAAAGTATGACATGCTGGTAAGCAGTATGACTTGTATCGCCCACAACTCACTTGTGTTCTACTCGTGCATATAACATCAACGCATAAAACCAGGCTCGGATGCCACTGTTGGGTAACGTAGTAATTTCAAAAAAATTCCTACGCACATGCAAGATCATGGTGATGGCATAGCAACGAGAGGGGAGAGTGTTTGTCCACGTACCCTCGTAGACTGTTAGTGGAAGCGTTATGACAACGCGGTTGATATAGTCGTACGTCATCACGATCCGACCGATCCAAGCTCCGAACGTACGGGGCCTCCGAGTTCAGCACACGTTCAACTCGATGACGATCTCCGGCCTCCGATCCAGCAAAGCTCCGGAGATGAGTTCCGTCAGCACGACGGCGTGGTGACGATGTTGATGTTCTACCGGCGCAGGGCTTCGCCTAAGCTTCGCGACGATATGACCGAGGTGGAATATGGTGGAAGGGGGCACCGCACACGGCTAAGGAACGATCCATAGATCAACTTGTGTGTCTATGGGGTGCCCCCCGCCCCCGTATATAAAGGAGCAAGGGGGGGAGGCCGGCCGGCCCCTTGGGCACGCCAAGGGAGGAGGAATCCTCCTCCTAGTAGGAGTAGGACTCCACCTTTCCTACTCCTACTAGGAGGGGGAAGGAAGGGGGAGAGGGGGAAGGAAAGGGGGGAGCCGCCCCCCTCCTAGTCCAATTCGGACCAGAGGGGGGAGGGGGCGTGCGGCCCATGCTGGCCGCCCCTCTCTCCTTTCCCTTAAGGCCCATAAGGCCCAATACTCTCCCGGGGGGTTCCGGTAACCCCTCCGGCACTCCGGTTTTCTCCGAAATCACCCGGAACACTTCCGGTGTCCGAATATAGTCGCCCAATATATCAATCTTTATGTCTCGACCATTTCGAGACTCCTCGTCATGTCCGTGATCACATCCGGGACTCCGAACAAACTTCGGTACATCAAAACTTATAAACTCATAATAAAACTGTCATCGTAACGTTAAGCGTGCGGACCCTACGGGTTTGAGAACTATGTAGACATGACCTAGAACCATTCTCGGTCAATAACCAATAGCGGGACCTGGATGCCCATATTGGTTCCTACATATTCTACGAAGATCTTTATCGGTCAAACCGCATAACAACATACGTTGTTCCCTTTGTCATCGGTATGTTACTTGCCCGAGATTTGATCGTCGGTATCCAATACCTAGTTCAATCTCGTTACCGGCAAGTCTCTTTACTCGTTCCGTAATATATCATCTTATAACTAACTCATTAGTTACAATGCTTGCAAGGCTTAGGTGATGAGTATTACCGAGAGGGCCCAGAGATACCTCTCCGACAATCGGAGTGACAAAATCTAATCTCGAATTATGCCAACCCAACATGTACCTTCGGAAACACCTGTAGAGCACCTTTATAATCACCCAGTTACGTTGTGACGTTTGGTAGCACACAAAGTGTTCTTCCGGTAAACAGGAGTTGCACAATCTCATAGTTGCAGGAACTTTGTATAAGTCATGAAGAAAGCAATAGCAATATACTAAACGATCAAGTGCTAGGCTAACGGAATGGGTCATGTCAATCACATCATTCTCCTAATGATGTGATCCCATTAATCAAATGACAACACATGTCTATGGTTAGGAAACATAACCATCTTTGATTAATGAGCTAGTCAAGTAGAGGCATACTAGTGACTATATGTCTGTCTATGTATTCACACATGTATCATGTTTCCGGTTAATACAATTCTAGCATGAATAATAAACATTTATCATGATATGAGGAAATAAATAATAACTTTATTATTGCCTCTAGGGCATATTTCCTTCATTTACTTGGCACTTTATTGAAACAAAAGCTATAAAACATGATTAATACAGTAGCATAATCATATGGACACACAAAAACAGTAACGATAAATATTGGGTTGTCTCCCAACAAGCGCTTTTCTTTAATGCCTTTTTAGCTAGGCATGATGATGGCAATGATGCTCACATAAAAGATAAGAATTGAAATATAACGGGAGCATCATGAAGCATATGACTAGCACATTTAAGTCTAACCCACTTCCTATGCATGGGGATTTTGTGAGCAAACAACTTATGGGAACAATAATCAACTAGCATAAGATGGCACAACAAGCATAGCTTCAAGATTTTCAACACATAGAGAGGAAATTTGACATTATTGCAATTCCTACAAGCATATGTTCCTCTCTCATAATAATTCTCAGTAGGATCATGAATGAATTCAACAATATAACCAACACCTAAAGCATTCTTTTCATGATCTACAAGCATAGAAAATTTACTACTCTCAACATAAGCAAATTTCTTCTCATGAATAGTAGTGGGTGCAAACTCAACAAAATAACTATCATGTGATTGAAAATTAAGATCAAGATGACACGTTTCATGGTTATCATTATTCTTTAAAGCATACGTGTCATCACAATAATCATCATAGATAGGAGGCATGCTTTCATCATAGTAAATTTGCTCATGAAAGCTTGGGGGACAAAAAATATCATCTCCATCAAACATAGCTTCCCCAAGCTTGTGGCTTTGCATATCATTAGCATCATGGGTATTCAGGGAATTCATACTAACAACATTGCAATCATGCTCATCATTCACATATTTTATGCCAAGCATTCTATGTAATTCTTCTTCTAGCACTTGAGCACAATTTTCCTTTCCATCATTATCACGGAAGATGTTAAAAAGATGAAGCGTATGAGACAAACTTAACTCCATTTTTTTAATTTTCTTTTATAGACTAAACTAGTGCTAAAACAAGAAACAAAAAGATTCAATTGCAAGATCTAAAGATATACCTTCAAGCGCTAACCTCCCAGGCAACGGCGCCAGAAAAGAGCTTAGTTGACAGGGTGTGAGTGAGCACCCTTTACCTAGCCTCCCCGGCAACGACACCAGAAAAGAGCTTGATGTCTACTACACAACCTTCTTCTTGTAGATGTTGTTGGGCCTGCAAGTGCACGGGTTTGTAGGACAGTAGCAAATTTCTCTCAAGTGGATGACCTAAGGTTTATCAATCCGTAGGAGGCGTAGGATGAAGATGGTCTCTCTCAAGCAACCCTGCAACCAAATAACAAAGAGTCTCTTGTGTCCCCAACACACCCAATACAATGGTAAATTGTATAAGTGCACTAGTTCGGCAAAGAGATGGTGATACAAGTGCAAAATGGATAGTAGATATAGGTTTTTGTAATCTGAAATTATAAAAACAGCAAGGTAACAAGTGGTAAAATTGAGCGTAAACGGTAGTGCAATGGTAGTAAACAAGGCCTAGGGTTCATACTTTCACTAGTGCAAGTTCTCTCAACAATAATAACATAGATAGATCATATAACAAGCCCTCAACATGCAACAAAGAGTGACTCCAAAGCCACTAATAGCGGAGAACAAACATACAGATTATGGTAGGGTACGAAACCACCTCAAAGTTATTCTTTCGGATCGATCTATAAAAGAGTTCGTACTAGAATAACACCTTAAGACACAAATCAACCAAAACCCTAATGTCACCTAGATACTCCATTGTCACCTCAAATATCCGTGGGCATGATTATATGATATGCATCACACAATCTCAGATTCATCCAACCAACACAAAGTACTTCAAAGAGTGCCCCAAAGTTTCTACTGGAGAGTCAAGAACGTGTGCCAACCCCTATGCATAAGTTCATGGGCGGAACCCGCAAGTTGGTCACCAAAACATACATCAAGAGGCACATGATATCCCATTGTCACCACAGATAAGCACGGCAAGACATACATCAAGTGTTCTCAAATAAAGACTCAATCCGATAGGATAACTTCAAAGGGAAACTCAATTCATCACAAGAGAGTAGAGGGGGAGAAACATCATAAGATCCAACTACAATAGCAAAGCTCGGGATACATCAAGATCGTGCCATAGAGGGAACACGAGAGAGAACACGAGAGAGAGAGAGAGAGATCAAACACATAGCTACTAGTACATACCCTCGGCCCCGAGGGTGAACTACTCCCTCCTCGTCATGGATAGCATCGGGATGATGAAGATGGCCACCGGTGATGGATTCCCCCTCCGGCAGGGTGCCGGAACGGGCTCCCGAGAGGTTTTTGGTGGCTACAGAGGCTTGCAGTGGCGGAACTCCCGATCTATCTTCTGTTCTGGAAGTTTTAGGGTACGTAGGTATATATGGGTGCAAGGGGTACGTCGGTGGAGCTTCGGGGGCCCCACGAGGCAGGGGGCGCGCCCTAGGGGGGTGGGCGCGCCCCCACCCTCGTGGCCAGCTCCCGTATCTTCTGACATAGAGTCCAAGTCTATCCGGTGGCTTTCCTTCCAAAAATAAATTCTCCAGTTGATTTCGTTCCGTTTTGACTTCGTCTGATATTCCTTTTCCTCGAAACACTGAAACAGGCAATAAAACAGCAATATGGGCTGGGCCTCTGGTTAATAGGTTAGTCCAAAAAGTAATATAAAAGTGTATAATAAAGCCCATAATCATTCGAAACACATAGTAATATAGTATGAATGCTTCATAAATTATAGATACGTTAGAGACGTATCATACATTTCAGAGTTTGTTCGAGTATGTATCGTGCCTGTCGCTAGGCTTATCGATCACCTTGTGCCAGTTCTGCTTTGCATTATGTTAGTCATGCATGTGTGTCTCTGTTTTTCCTATATGGGTTGTGAACTCTTCTTTCCCCCATGAAGATCCTGAATTGGAATGTTCACGGTCTTGGTGATGATAACAAGTGTTCTTTGGTTCGTGATTCAATAACCTCTTGCCGCCCCAGTATTGTTTGTCTGTAGGAAACTAAGTTGTCAAACATCCCCTTCTTCAAGCTGCGTTCCTTTTTGCCTGCAAGCTTCAGTGGGCATGCTTTCATACCTTTTGATGGTACTACTGGGGGTATCTTGGTCGCCTGGGATACCAACTGTTTTCACGGGCAAGTCATTGCCCTGCATCAGTATCATGTCATGATTTAGATGTCCTCTTCAACTTCGGCCAGTTCTTTTCTGCTTATAGATGTTTATGCACCTTGTGTGAGCACCGAAAGGGTTCAATTTTTTGAGGCTATTAACAGTGTAGCAGCAGAGGCACACACTCCATGGATAGTCTTGGGGTTAACATGTATTGTTTTGCGCATGAAAAATCACGTGGACGCATCAACTGGAACCTCATGGAAGTGTTCAATGCTTGGATGAGAGAGCACGGGCTGGATGATATCCATGTTGACAACAGAATGTTCACCTGGTCCAATCAGCGATCTTCCCCCACGCTGGTGAAGTTGGACCGTGTGCTGGTAAATGCAGCCTGGGGTTTATGTTTCCTACAAACCTCAGCCTCTGTTGTGCCTGCCACTACCTCAGATCACACCCCCATCCTTGTCCAGTTCCAGGTTGATGCGGTTAAGAGCAGTTTATTCAGAATGGAGAATCACTGGCTTCATATGGAGGAGCCCAAAAATATCATACATGACTGTTGGTCCAGGGGCTGCCATGCTTCCCTTTCTTCTGCATCACTCATTAACTTCAAAATGAGACGTATTCGAGCTGCTCTACGACAATGGTGTAGGCGTCGGCCTAGCCTTAAGATACTCATTGATAATAACAAGCATGTAGTCAGCTTCATCAATGCAGTTGAGGAAAGAAGACCTTTTTCATTGATGGGTGTGGTTCTCAGGGAGTTGGCCACTGCCAAGGTTGAGGAACTTATCTTTTGGCAGGCTGCCATGTGGAGGCGGAGGGCTAAGTTGAGATGGTGTGTATCAGGTGATGAGAATTGCAAGTTCTTCCATGTGGCTGCCAACTGTCAAGCACGACGTAACAAAATCCGGGTTCTTGTTGATGACGGTGTGCATTTTTACCAGAATCACCAGCTTAGTTTGGCAACTGCTTATTTTGCCAATATTTTGGGCCAACCTGCTCCTTCGCTGCCAACAGTGTCACTCTCTGAGTTATACAACCCTGTTGATTTGTCTAAGTTGGCCAATGTTTTTTCCTGAGCTGAGCTGGTCCGGGCTACCAACATGTCGCATAATAATAGAAGCCCAGGGCCTGATGGGTTTACAAACGAATTCTATAAAGCTTTCAAGCCGTTGATCAAGGATGACCTTCTCAAATTCTTTGTGAATTTCCATGCAAACCAAGCTGCTTTGGATGGCATTAATGTTGCGTATATAACCTTGCTGCCTAAGGTTGATGCACCTATGGAGATGAGGGATTTCAGGCCCATCTCCCTAGTGCACAGTGCTGCTAAACTGGTGTCAAGGTTCTAACGTGCTGACTGCAAGGGAGAATTCCTGAGCTAGTGCAGTCCTTGCAGTCGGGGTTCCTGAAAGGTCGCTCGATCATGGAAAACTTTGCTTTAGCTGCTGAAATGATACAGACATTGCATAAAAGGAGGTTGCCGGTGGTTGCCTTGAAGCTGGACTTTTGGAAAGCGTTTGATTCTGTTAGTTGGGATTGCCTTGCACAGGTTTTACATGCGAGGGGCTTCCCTTCGCGGTGGACGCAGTGGATCCATACGCTCCTCTCCACCGGACGCTCGAGGGTGCTCATTAACGGTGAAGCGGGCAAACCCATCCTGGCAAAGAAAGGGTTTCGACAAGGGGATTCCTTGTCGCCATATCTCTTCATACTCGTTGCTGATGTGCTCCAACATTTATGCTGCTGGCATTTTCAGAATGGCAGACTGGTACACCCTCTTGGCTCAGATGGTTTCTTCCCAGTCCTACAATATGCGGACGACACTCTGATTCTTTTTCAAGGGGAGGTGGAGCAGGCTAGAGTTATCAAGAGCATCCTCACTGCATTCTCGGAGTTCTCGGGGCTGACTATCAATTACCAGAAAAGCACCTTGGTGCCTATCTGTGTGCCTCAGATGTGGCTATGGAAATCACCCAAATTTTTGGATACCCGATCTCTTCCTTTCCATGTACATATTTGGGACTGCCTCTCTCTTTGTATAAGATCAAGCATGGTATGCTGATCCCGGTTATTCAGAAGGTTGATCGTCGCCTCTCCGGTTGGTTGGCCACCTTCCTTTCTTGGGGTGGTCGGCTAACTCTCATAAATTCTGTTCTGGCTGGTATACCAAGCTACTTCATGACTTGTTTTCCATGGCCTGAGGAGTCTCTCAGTAAACTGAATGCCCTCCTTAGGGCTTTCTTCTGGCAGGGCAAAAATAAAGTCAAAGGAGGTCACTGCCTCATGGCTTCGGATGTGGTTACTCTGCCTCGTGTCAATGGTGGTCTGGGAGTGAGGAATTTGGAGGCCCACAATCAAGCCTCGTTATGTAAATTTGTGGCCAAAATTCTACAGTCCTCTGATATGCCTTGCTTTAGTTGGTTTGCCTCCCAATATTGCAAGGTTTCCCTGCCATTTAAGGGACATCACAAGGATGCTGCTATGTGGAAGGGTTTCAAGAGTTGCAACCATATGGTTATATCTTCCTCACGATGCTCTGTTGGCAGTGTCCGGCATGTTTCTTTCTGGCATGACCATTGGCTGGTTGATGGCAGTCTGAGGCAGGCCTTCCCGGTTTTGTTTTCCTTTTCCTGTAACCATGACTGCTCGGTTCAATCCCAATTTATAAATGGAAGCTGGAATGTGCTTTTGCACCCCAATCTCTCGCAGACAGCTACCCAGGAGTTGCAGCTACTCAATCAGCTTGTTGTTCAACTCACCCCGGATGTTTTAAGCTTGGATACACGGGTCCCAATGCTTGGAGGAAACAACCTAAGTACGAGCTACTTTTATAAGTTGCTTACCTTCCATGGAATTCATTGGGCTCCTGCTTCATGGATTTGGGACACTATTATTCCTATCAAGTACAGAGTTTTCTTGTGGCTGGCTTGCTGGGGGCGCTTGAACACCAAGGCCAGCATGGTTCGAAAAGGATGGTCAGTTATCGCTCCAACTGCGGGCTGCGACACTTGCCCGACTGTGGAGACAGCTGATCATTTGGTTCTCCGTTGTCGTCCCGCTCACGCCCTTTGGAACGGGCTATCGCTGGAGCCGTTGGCACACGACTCACCCAACATTCAACACTTTGTTTCTCGGGCGATGAATCATCTTTAGATCAAGGCCAAATGGAATGTTGCGTTCGTAGCATGTGCTGTCACTCTATGGCAGGCTAGAAACGACCGGGGTTTTAATGCCAAGAGTTGGTCGGAGCCATATATCGGATTCTACACAGCTAATCTGATTCGTCTATGGAAACACAGGGCCACCAAGCAGCAGGATAAAGATGTTTTGCAGGCATGGGTTAGCTTGCTATGTGGATAGGCTTTAGGTCCTCGATCGGAACTCTCTTTATCCTCCTCCTCTTCTTTTCCTCCTCTCTCTTTTCTTCCAGGCTACTTGTGGCCTTGCACCTGGGTGCACCTCACAAGCTTTGTAACCAAATGCTATGGGCTTATGCCCTTTTTGAAATATAAGGTCGGCCGCGCGCCACCTTTTTACTTAAAAAAAGGCAGCAACAAATTTCTCTCAAATGAATGACCTAAGGTTTATCAATCTACGAGAGGTGTAGGATGAAGCTGGTTCTCTCTCAAACAACCCTGCTGTTGGGGAACGTAGTAATTTCAAAAAATTTCCTACGCACACGCAAGATCATGGTGATGCATAGCAACGAGAGGGGAGAGTGTTGTCTACATACCCTTGTAGACCGTAAGCGGAAGCGTTTATCAACGCGGTTGATGTAGTCGTACGTCTTCACGATCCGACCGATCCAAGTACCGAACGCACGGCACCTCCGAGTTCTGCACACGTTCAGCTTGATGACGTCCTCGCCTTCTCGATCCAGCAAGACGGGCGAAGTAGTAGATGAGTTCCGGCAGCACGACGGCGTGGTGACGGTGTTGGTGAAGAACAATCTCCGCAGGGCTTCGCCTAAGCACTACGGAAACTATGACAGAGGATAAACTAGAGGGGACGGGGTTGCCGGCACACGACTTGGTGTTTCTTGATGTGTCTTTGGTGCTAGCCCTGCCCCTCTATTTATATGTTGAGCCTTGGGGTCGAAACTTGGAGTAAAAGCCTCCACAAAGTCGGTTTCACCCGAAAGGCAAGAGTCCTTCTCGGACTCCAGGGCCAGACGCCAGGGTTCCCGGCGTCTGGACCCAGACGCCAGGGACCCTGGCGTCTGGCCCCTGGACTCCGCAAAACTTCCTTTTGCGCTTTCCAAAAACCTTGTGGGCATCATTCTATAACTAACTCATTAGCTACATTGCTTGCAAGGCTTATAGTGATGTGCATTAACGAGAGGGCCCAGAGATACCTCTCCGACAATTGGAGTGACAAAACCTAATCTCGAAATACGCCAACCCAACATGTACCTTCGGAGACACCTGTAGTACTCCTTTATAATCACCCAGTTACGTTGTGACGTTTGGTAGCACCCAAAATGTTCCTCCGGCAAACGGGAGTTGCATAATCTCATAGTTACAGGAACATGGATAAGTCATGAAGAAAGCAATAGCAACATACTAAACGATCAAGTGCTAGGCTAACAGAATGGGTCATGTCAATCACATCATTCTCCTAATGATGTGATCCCGTTAATCAAATGACAACTCATTTCTATGGCTAGGAAACTTAACCATCTTTGATTCACGAGCTAGTCAAGTAGAGGCATACTAGTGACACTATCTTTGTCTATGTATTCACACATGTATTATGTTTCCGGTTAATACAATTCTAGCATGAATAATAAACATTTATCATGAAATAAGGAAATAAATAATAACTTTATTATTGCCTCTAGGGCATATTTCCTTCAGTCTCCCACTTGCACTAGAGTCAATAATCTAGTTCACATCGCCATGTGATTTAATACCAATATTCATATCTGTATATGATTAACACCCATAGTTCACATCTTTATGTGACCAACACCCAAAGGGTTTACTAGAGTCAATAATCTAGTTCACATTGCTATGTGATTAACAGCCAAAGAGTACAAAGGTATGATCATGTTTTGCTCGTGAGAGAAGCTTAGTCAACGGTTCTGTCTCATTCAGAGCCGCATGTATTTTGCAAATATTCTATGTCTACAATGCTCTGCATGGAGCTACTCTAGCTAATTGCTCCCACTTTCAGTATGTATCCAGATTGAGACTTAGAGTCATCTTGATTGGTGTGAAATCTTGCACCGATGTAACTCTTTACGACAGGCTCTTTTATCACCTCCATAATCGAGAAATATTTCCTTAGTCCTCACTAAGGATATTCTTGACCAATGTCCAGTGATCTACTCCTAGATCACTATTGTACTCCCTTGCCAAATAAAGAGCAAGGTATACAATAGGTCTGGTACATAGCATATCATACTTTATAGAACCTATGACTGAAGCATAGGGAATGACTTTTCATTCTCTTTCTATTTTCTGCCATGGTCGGGTCTTGAGTCTTACTCAACTTCACACCTCTGCATCACAGGCAAGAACTCCTTCTTTGACTGTTCTATTTTGAACTATTTCAAAATTTTATCAAGGTATGTACTCATTGAAAAATCTTATCAAGCGTCTTGATCTATCTCAATAGATCTTGATGCTCAATATGTAAGTAGCTTTGCCGAGGTCTTTCTTTGAAAAACTCCTTTCAAACACTCCTTTATGCTTTGCAGAATAATTCTACATTATTTCCGATCAACAATATGTCGTTCACATATACTTATCAGAAATGTTGTAGTGCTCCCACTCACTTACAGGCTTTACCGCAAGTCTGTATAAAACTGTATGCTTTGATCAACTTATAAAAGTGTATATTCCAACTCCGAGATGCTTGCACCAGTCCATAGATGGATCGCTGGAGCTTGCATATTTTGTTAGCACCTTTAGGATTGACAAAACCTTATGGTTGCATCATATACAACTCTTCTTTTAAGAAAATCGTTAAGGAATGCAGTTTTGACATCCATTTGCCAGATTTCATAAAATGTGGCAATTGCTAACATGATTCGGACAAACTTAAGCATTGCTACACTTGAGAAAATCTCATTGTAGTCAACACCTTGAACTTGTCAAGAACCTTTTTGCAACAAGTCGAGCTTTGTAGATAGTAACACTACTGTCAACGTCCGTCTTCCTCTTGAAGATCCATTTATTTTCTATGGCTTGCCGATCATCCAGCAAGTCCACCAAAGTCCATACTTTGTTCTCATACATGGATCAAATCTCAGATTTTATGGCCTCAAGCCATTTCGCGGAATCTGGGCTCATCATCGCTTCCTCATAGTTCGTAGGTTCATCATGGTCTAGTAACATGACTTCCAGAACACGATTACCGTACCACTCTGGTGCGGATCTTACTCTGGAAGACCTATGAGGTTTGGTAGCAACTTGATCTGAAGTTTCATGATCATCATCATTAACTTCCTCACTAATTGGTGTAGGAATCACCGGAACTGATTTCTGTGATGAACTACTTTCCAATAAAGGAGAAGGTACAATTACCTCATCAAGTTCTACTTTCCGCCCACTCACTTCTTTCGAGAGAAACTCCTTCTCTAGAAAGGATCCATCTTAGCAACGAATAACTTGCCATCGGATCTGTGATAGAAGGTGTACCCAATAGTTACCTTTGGGTATTCTATGAATACGCACTTCTCCAATTTGAGTTCGAGCTTATCAGGTGAAAACTTTTTCACATAAGCATTGCAGCCCCAAACTTTAAGAAATGACAACTTTGGTTTCTCGCCAAACAACAGTTCATAAGGCGTCGTCTCAACGGATTTTGATGGTGCCCTATTTAAAGTGAATGCAGCTATCTCTAGTGCATAACCCCAAAACGATAGTGGTAAATCGGTAAGAGACATCATAGATTGCACTGTATCCAATAAAGTACGGTTATGACGTTCGGACACACCATAACGCTGTGGTGTTCCATGTGGCGTGAGCTGTGAAACTATTCCACATTGTTTTATATGAAGGCCAAACTCGTAACTCAAATATTCTTCTCCACGATAAGATCGTAGAAACTTTATTTTATTGTTACGATGATTCTCCACTTCACTCTAAAATTCTTTGAACTTTTCAAATGTTTCAGTCTTATGTTTCATCAAGTAGATATACTCATACCTTCTCAAATTATTTGTGAAGGTCAGAAAATAACGATACCTGCCACGAGCATCAACACTCATTGGACCGCATACATCGGTATGTATTATTTCCAATAAGTCACTAGCTCATTCCATTGTTCCGGAGAATGGAGTTTTAGTCATCTTGCCCAAAAGGCACGGTTCGCAAGCATCAAATGATTCATAACCAAGATATTCCAAAAATCCATCTTTATGGAGTTTCTTCATGCGCTTTACACCGATATGACCCAAACGGCAGTGCCCCAAATAAGTTGCACTATCATTATTAACTTTGCATCTTTTGTCATCAATATTATGAATATGTGTATCACTATGATCGAGATCCAACAAACTATTTTCATTGGGTGTATGACCATTGAAGGTTTTATTGATGTAAATAGAACAACAATTATTCTCTGAATTTAAATGAATAATCGTTTTGCAATAAACATGATCAAATCATATTCATGCTCAACGCAAACGCCAAATAACATTTATTTAGGTTTAACACTAATCCCGAAAGTATAGGGAGTGTGCGATGATGATCATATCAATCTTGGAACCACTATCAACACACATCGTCACTTCACCCTCAACTAGTCTCTGTTTATTCTGTATCTCTTGTTTCGAGTTACTAATCTTAGCAACCGAACTAGCATCAAATACTCAGGGGCTACTATAAACACTAGTAAGGCACACATCAATAACCTGTATATCAAATATACCCTTGTTCACTTTGCCATCCTTCTTATCCACCAAATATTCAGGACATTTCCGCTTCTAGTGACCATTTCCTTTGCAGTGTAAGCACTCAGTTTCAGGCTTTGGTTCAGCTTTGGGCTTCTTCGTGGGAGTGACAACTTGTTTGCCATTCTACTTGAAGGTTCCCTTTCTTTCCCTTTGCCCTTTTCTTGAAACTAGTGATCTTTGTCAATCATCAACACTTGATGCTCTTTCTTGATTTCTACCTTCGTTGATTTCAACATCACGAAGAGCTCGAGAATCGTTTTCATCATACCTTGCATACTATAGTTCATCAGGAAGTTCTAGTAACTTAGTAATGGTGACTAGAGAATTCTGACAATCACTATCTTATCTGGAAGATTAACTCCCACTTGATTCAAGCGATTGAAGTACTCAGACAATCTGAGCACATGCTTACTAGTTGAGCGATTCTCCTCCATCTTTTAGCTATAGAACTTGTTGGAGACTTCATATCTCTCAACTCGGGTATTTGCTTGAAATATTTACTTCAATTCCTGGAACATCTCGTATGGTCCATGACGTTCAAAACGTCTTTGAAGTCCCGATTCTAAGCTGTTAAGCATGGTGCACTAAACTATCAAGTAGTCATCATATTGAGCTAGCCAACCGTTCATAACGTCTGCATCTGCTCCTGCAATAGGTCTGTCACCTAGCGGTGCATTAAAGACATAATTCTTCTGTGCAGCAACGAGGATAAACCTCAGATCACGGATCCAATCCGCATCATTCCTACTAACATCTTTCAACACAATTTTCTCTCGGAACATATCAAAATAAACATATGAAAGCAACAACGCAAGCTATTGATCTACAACATAATTTGCAAAATACTACCAGGACTAAGTTCATGATAAATTTAAGTTCAATTAATCATATTACTTAAGAACTCCCACTTAGATAGACATCCCTCTAATCCTCTAAGTGATTACGTGATCCATATCAACTACACCATGTCCGATTGTCACGTGAGATGGAGTAGTTTCAACGGTGAACATCAATATGTTGATCATATCTACTATATGATTCACACTCGACCTTTCGGTCTCCGTGTTCCGAGGCCATATTTGTTATATGCTAGGCTCGTCAAGTTTAACCTGAGTATTCCGCGTGTGCAACTGTTTTGCACCCGTTGTATTTGAACGTAGAGCCTATCACAACCGATCATCACGTGGTGTCTCAGCACGAAGAACTTTTGCAACGGTGCATACTCAGGGAGAACACTTCTTGATAATTTAGTGATAGATCATCTTAAAATGCTACCGTCAAACTAAGCAAAATAAGATGTATAAAAGATAAACATCATATGCAATCAAAATATGTGACATGATATGGCCATGATCATCTTGCGCCTTTGATCTCCATCTCCAAAGTACTATCATGATCTCTATCATCACCGGCACGACACCATGATCTTCATCATCTTGATCTATATCAATGTGTTGTCACATGGTCGTCTCGCCAACTATTGCTCTTGCAACTATTGCTATCGCATAGCGATAAATTAAAGCAATTATTTGGCACTTGCATCTTTATGCAACAAAGAGACAACCATAGGGCTTCTGCCAGTTGCCGATAACTTCAACAAAATATGATCATCTCATACAACAACTTATATCTCATCACGTCTTGACCATATCACATCACAACCTGCCCTGCAAAAACAAGTTAGACGTCCTCTACTTTGTTGTTGCAAATTTTACGTGGCTGCTACGGGCTTAGCAAGAACCGTTCTTTCCTACGCATCAAAAACCACAATGATAGTTCGTCAAGTTGGTGCTGTTTTAACCTTCGCAAGGACCGGGCGTAGCCACACTCGGTTCAATTAAAGTTGGAGAAACTGACACCCGCTAGTCACCTGTGTGCAAAGCACGGCGGTAAAACTAGTCTCGTGTAAGCGTACGCGTAATGTCGGTCCGGGTCGCTTCATCCAACAATACCGCCGAACCAAAGTATGACATGCTGGTAAGCAGTATGACTTGTATCGCCCACAACTCACTTGTGTTCTACTCGTGCATATAACATCAACGCATAAAACCTAGGCTCTGATACCACTATTGGGGAACGTAGTAATTTCAAAAAAAATCCTACGCACACGCAAGATCATGGTGATGCATAGCAACGAGAGGGGAGAGTGTTGTCTACATACCCTTGTAGACCGTAATCGGAAGCGTTTATCAACGCGGTTGATGTAGTCGTACGTCTTCACGATCCGACCGATCCAAGTACTGAACGCACGACACCTCCAAGTTCTGCACACGTTCAGCTTGATGACGTCCTCGCCTTCTCGATCCAGCAAGACGGGTGAAGTAGTAGATGAGTTCCGGCAGCACGACGGCGTGGTGACAGTGTTGGTGAAGAACAATCTCCGCAGGGCTTCGCCTAAGCACTATGGAAACTATGACGGAGGATAAACTAGAGGGGACGGGGTTGCCGACACACGGCTTGGTGTTTCTTGATGTGTCTTTGGTGCTAGCCCTGCCCCTCTATTTATATGTTGAGCCTTGGGGTCGAAACTTGGAGTAAAAGCCTCCACAAAGTCAGTTTCACCTGAAAGGCAAGAGTCCTTCTCGGACTCCAGGGCCAGACGCCAGGGTTCCCGGCGTCTGGACCCAGACGCCAGGGACCCTGGCGTCTGGCCCCTGGACTCCGCAAAACTTCCTTTTGCGCTTTCCAAAAACCTTGTGGGCTTTCCCCTTTGGCCCAAATAACGTGTTCTCGTACCCAAACATTTCGGGAAACATCCGGAACCCCTTCCGGTGAATTCCGGAACCCTTCTGGAGATCAAACACTATTATCCCATATATCAAACTTTATCTCCGAACCATTTAGGAGTTCCTCGTCATGTCCATGATCTCATCCGGGACTCCGAACAACATTCGGTTACCAACATACATAACTCATATAATACTATATCGTCAACAAAAGGTTAAGCGTGCGGACCCTACGGGTTCGAGAACTATGTAGACATGACCTAGAACTTGTTTCCGGTCAATAACCAATAGCGGGACCTGGATGCCCATATTGGCTCCCACATATTCTACGAAGATCTTTATCGGTCAAACCGCATAACAACATACGTTGTTCCCTTTGTCATCGGTATGTTACTTGCCCGAGATTTGATCGTCGGTATCCAATACCTAGTTCAATCTCGTTACCGGCAAGTCTCTTTACTCGTTACATAATGCATCATTCCGTAACTAACTCATTAGCTACATTGCTTGCAAGGCTTATAGTGATGTGCATTAACGAGAGGGCCCAAAGATACCTCTCGGACAATTGGAGTGACAAAACCTAATCTCGAAATACGCCAACCCAACATGTACCTTCGGAGACACCTGTAGTACTCCTTTATAATCACCCAGTTACGTTGTGACGTTTGGTAGCACCCAAAGTGTTCCTCCAGCAAACGGGAGTTGCATAATCTCATAGTTACAGGAACATGTATAAGTCATGAAGAAAGCAATAGCAACATACTAAACAATCAAGTGCTAGGCTAACGGAATGGGTCATGTCAATCACATCATTCTCCTAATGATGTGATCCCATTAATCAAATGACAACTCATGTCTATGGCTAGGAAACTTAACCATCTTTGATTCACGAGCTAGTCAAGTAGAGGCATACTAGTGACACTATGTTTGTCTATGTATTCACACTTGTATTATGTTTCCGGTTAATACAATTCTAGCATGAATAATAAACATTTATCATGAAATAAGGAAATAAATAATAACTTTATTATTGCCTCTAGGACATATTTCCTTCACCTGCAACCAAATACAAGTAGTCTCTTGTGTTCCCAACACACCCATATAATTATCAGTTGTATAAGTGCACTAGTTTGACGAAGAGATGATTATAGATGTGTAATACAGATCGTAGAAATATGGTTTTGTAATCCGAACAAATAAAAACAGTAAAGTAGGAAGTAACAAAAGTTGATGAAAACGGTGTCTCAATGCTTGGAAACAAGGCCTATGGTTCATATTTCCACTAGTGCGATCTCTCAACATCATTAACATAATTGAAACACATGATAATCCCTCAAAGTGCAGCAAAGAATCACTTCAAAGTTTCTATTCTATCAAAGAAAGTATGATGAAATCCTGTAGGTAGCAAAACCACCTCAACATTGTCTTTCCAATTAATCTTTTGGACTGCCCCAAAAGTGCCATAGATAGCCCTAGGGATCGTACTATGACAACATCATATGATATGTATCATTCAACCTTCATGCCTAGATTACCCTAATGTCACCATGGGTATCTGCAAGTTAATACTAAACATGCATTATGCTATCTCAAATCCAAAATATTCAATCCAACATAAAAGAACTTCAAATATCAAGACTCAATTCACCACAAAAAGGACAAGAGGGAGATGAACATCATAAGATCCAACTTTATGAATAAAGCCAATGATACATTAAGATCGGGTTCATCAAGAACACGAGAGAGAGAGAGAGAGAGAGAGAGAGAGAGAGAGAGAGAGAGATCATGCACATAGCTACTAGTACATACCCTCAACCTTGAGGATGAACTACTCACACATCACCATGAGAACGGAGGAGAAGTTGGTGGGGATAGTGCTGACGGAGATGTCCTTGGCGGCGTCCCCGCGCCAGCAAAGGAGAGGGGGAAGGCTCCCCTACTTCTTCTTCTTCCTTGGCTCTCCGGGGAGAGAGGGAGCTCTCCCCCAGATTGGATCTCTCTCTCTTTTCTTCTCTGTTTTCGCGCTTGTTTCTGGTCTTTCATCGATTCTTTTATAGCCGGAGTTCTATAACTCCGTTTGGGCTGAAATTTGGAGAGGATTTTCTTTCGAAATTAGCTTTCCTGCGACGAAAGAGGACTCTAACGGACTTAAGGACTGCCCACAGGCCTGCCCGGCGCGCTCTGGGTGGTGGTGGTGGTGGGGGGGGGGGGGGGTACTCACACGCCCCTGGGCTTGTGGGGTCCTCGAGCACTATTTTGCATTGATTCTTTCTCTCGAAAATCACATATATTCCATAAAAAATTGTCCCGAATTTTCATTTAAAACGTGGGTTAGCGGGCCAAGCCAGATGGTGTGTACTACAGGCTTTATCTCTAAAAAAGAACAAACAAATATCAAATGTTTTATTTAAAATTGTCTCAGCATAAATAAATTATCTCAACTCCCTAAAAAAATAAAAAAATTGTCTCAAAAAATGTTTTATATAAAAAAAATCTCCAATCGGGTGAGAAATAGTACAAGAGAACTGTTGTGTCTGTGGAGCATCAAGGTTCCTTTGAAACTTAAAATTTTCTTATGGAAGTTGGTTCAGAATTCTATACCTACAGCAACATTTCTACATCACGAGCATGTGTTGTCTCTGTGCCGCTGAGCACTCGTGGAGGCACGCCTTGCTAAATTGCTCTATGGTAAGAAGTACACGGGCTCTCTCAACAAAACCAATTCTTGAGCAGTTGAATGTTAACAAGGATAACAACGTGAAAATGTATCCGTTTGCCATGCACAAGGAAAACCTGCATGACGAGCTCATCACATTTGTAGTCACTATGGGCATTACGGGGTGCATGACAAAAAGCGATCCACGAGGAAATTTATCAAAGTCCATTCTCTATTGATGGCTTCGTGCAGTCATACCTCAGCGAGATCAAAGCTATTCAGAATCCAAGATCAGATGTGCCTAGTTCTTCAGCTAACAAACCAACACAGTGAACAACCCTCCGGCGGACCTTGTGAAGGTTAATGTTAACGCCACAGTTCGAAGAGGAGCCTCGTATGGAGCTGTGGCCGCTGTCTGCAGGGACCATACATGTGTGTTTTTGGGTGCATCGTCCATTGTTTTCCCAAACATATCCAATCCGGCTACACTTGAAGCTCTAGCAGTCAGGGAGACACTGGCTCTCGCAGATAATATTTATGAGAGGAAGAGGAACATACATGTGGCATCGGATTGCAAGGTGGTCGTCAAAGACATCCAACAGAAGAGTGCAACTGCCTATGGGGCAATCATACATGAAATCTACATCGAAATTCTAGTTTTGCTACTTGTAATATTATTCACCAAGTTAGGAGCTTGGATATCAAGGTACACAAACTCGCAAAGCATGCCTTATCCCAAGGGGCTAACGACATGTCTTGGTTAGGTCAACCCAATGTTCTTTTATCTGTCCATGTAAACATTTTTGATGGTGCAATACAAAACTTTGGAATTTGCCTAAAAAACAAGAGAACTACTGTTTAGAGTGAAAGTATTCAATGTCACAAAACGTTCCTATCGCTAGGCTATTAGGGCACCTACAACGTGTACTGCTTATAGAAGGCGCCAGGATCGGTTTTGTTGGAAATATGTCCTAGAGGCAATAATATTGTATTATTATATTTCCATGTTTATAACAAGTTTATATTCTATGCTCTAACAGCTATGATCTTGAAATATGAGATTCAGTGGAAAACTCATATGCACGTGTAGAGTGATAAACGGTAAATTATGGTTCCTAGTCTCGTCTCTAAGACTAGCTCAAGTGTTGTTGGTGATCATGTTTTCGGGATCTTAGAATATCGTTAAGTGTAACAATAGTTCAAAAATAACTTTGAGAATATGTGTTGGAAATATGCCCTAAAGGCAATAATATTTGAATTATTACATTTTCATATTCATAGTTAAGAGTTTATACTATGTCATAACTGCTATGATCCTGGAATATGCGATTCAGTGGAAAGCTCATATGCACGTGTGGAATGATAAACTGTTGGGGAACGCAGTAATTTCAAAAAATTTCCTACGATCACGCAAGATCTATCTCTAGGTGATGCATAGCAAGGAGAGGGGGGAGTGTTGTCTACATACCCTCCTAGACCGAAAGCGTAAGCGTTATGACAATGCGGTTGATGTAGTCGTACGTCTTCATGATCCGACCGATCCTAGCACCGAAGGTACGGCACCTACACGATCTACACACGTTCAGCTCGGTGACGTCCCACAAACTCTAGATCCAGCTGATGTCGAGGGAGAGTTTCTTCAGCATGATGACGTGGTGACAGTGATGATGAAGTTACCAGCGTAGGGCTTCGCCTAAGCACTACGATAATATGACCAAGGTGGAAATCTGTGGAGGGGGGCATCGCACACGGCTAAACAATCAACTTGTCTGTTCTAGGGTGCCCCCTGCCCCCATATATAAAGGAGCAAGGGGGAGGCCGGCCGGCCCTCCTAGGGCGCGCCAAGAGAGGGGAATCCTACTAGGACTCCAAGTCCTAGTAGGTTTCCACCTAAGGAAGAGGGGGGAGGAGGAAGGAAGAGGGAGAAGGGAAGGAAAGGGGGGGCGCTGCCCCCCTTCCCTTGTCCTATTCGGACTCAAGGGGGGCATGCGGCCAGACCCTCTTGGCCCTTCCTCTTCTCCCACTAAGGCCCATCTAGGCTCGTTAGTTTCCCTCGGGGTTCCGATAACCCTCCGGCACTCTGGTTTTATCCGAAACTTCTCCGGAACACTTCCGGTGTCCGAACATAGCCGTCCAATATATCAATACTTATGGCTCGACCATTTCAAGACTCTTCGTCATGTCTGTGATCATATCCGAGACTCCGAACAACCTTCGATACAATATATCACATAAACTCATAATACCAATCGTCATCGAACGTTAAGCGTGCGGACCCTACGGGTTCAAGAACTATGTAGACATGACCGAGACACGTCTCCGGTCAATAACCAATAGCTGAACCTGGATGCTCATATTGGTTCCTACATATTCTACGAAGATCTTTATCGCTCAAACCGCATAACAACATACGTTGTTCCCTTTGTCATCGGTATGTTACTTGCCCGAGATTCGATCATCGGTATCATCATACCAAGTTCAATATCGTTACCGGCAAGTCTCTTTACTCGTTCCGTAATACTTCATCCCGCAACTAACACATTAGTCACAATGCTTGTAAGGCTTATAGTGATGAGTATTATCGAGTGGACCCAGAGATACCTCTCCGAAATACGGAGTGACAAATCCTAATCTCGATCTATGCCAACACAACAACCACCTTCGGAGGCACCTGTAGAGCACTTTATAATCACCCATTTACATTGTGACGTTTGGTAGCACACAAAGTGTTCCTCCGGTATTCGGGAGTTGCATAATCTCATAGTCTGAGGAACTTGTATAAGTTATGAAGAAAGCAGTTGCAATGAAACTAACATGATCATAATGCTAAGCTAAACGATGGGTAATGTCCATCACATCATTCTCCTAATGATGTGATCCCGTTCATCAAATGACAACACATGTCTATGGTTAGGAAACATAACCATCTTTGATTAACGAGCTAGTCAAGTAGAGGCATACTAGGGACTATATGTTTTGTCTATGTATTCACACATGTACTAAGTTTCCGGTTAATACAATTCTAGCGTGAATAATAAACATTTATCATGAATTAAGAAAATAAATAATAACTTTACTATTGCCTCTAGGGCATATTTCCTTCAGTCTCCCACTTGCACGAGAGTTAATAATCTAGATTACATAGTAATGATTCTAACGCCCATGGAGCTTTGGTGCTGATCATGTTTTGCTCGTGGAAGAGGCTTAGTCAACGGGTCTGCAACATTCAGATCCGTGTGTATCTTGCAAATCTCTTTGTCCCCCTCCAACACTTGATGATGGATGGAATTGAAGCGTCTCTTGATGTGCTTGGTTCTCTTGTGAAATCTGGATTCCTTTGCCAAGGCAATTGCACCAGTATTGTCACAAAAGATTTTCATTGTCCCCGATGCACTAGGTACGACACCTAGATCGGATATGAACTTCTTCATCCAGACTCCTCATTTGCCGCTTCCGAAGCAGCAATGTACTCCGCTTCACAAACAGATCCCGCCACGACGCTCTGGTTGGAACTGCACCAACTTTATATCTCCTCCATTCAATAAAAATACGTATCCGGTTTGCGACTTAAAGTCATCCGGATCAGTGTCAAAGCTTGGATCGACGTAACTGTCTACGACGAGCTCTTTTTCACCTCCATAAACGAGAAATATATCCTTAGTCCTTTTCAAGTATTTCAGGATGTTCTTGACCACTGTCGAGTGCGCCACTCCGGGATTACTTTGGTACCTCCCTGCTATGCTTATAGCAAGACATACATCAGGTATGGTACACAACATTGCATACATGATAGAACCTATGTATGAAGCATAGGGAATGACTTTCCTTTTATCTCTATCTTCTGCAGTGGTCGGGCATTGAGTCTGACTCAACTTCACACCTTGTAACACAGGCAAGAACCCTTTCTTTGACTGATCCATTTTGAAATTCTTCAACACTTTATCAAGGCATGTGCTTTGTGAAAGTCCAATTAAGCGTCTTGATCTATCTCCATAGATCTTGATGCCCAATATGTAAGCAGCTTCTCCAACATTTTTCATCGAAAACCTCTTATTCAGGTATCCCTTTATGCTATACAGAAATTCTATATCATTTCCAATCAACAATAAGGCATCCACATATAACATCAGAAATGCTACAAAGCTCCCACTCACTTTCTTGAAAATACATGCTTCTCCAAAAGTCTGTATAAAATCATATGCTTTGATCACGCTATCAAAGCATTTATTCCAACTCCGAGAGGCTTGCACCAGTCCATAAATGGATCGCTGGAGCTTGCACACTTTGTTAGCACCCTTTGGATCGACAAAACCTTCTGGTTGCATCATATACAACTCTTCTTCCAGAAATCCATTCAGGAATGCAGTTTTGACATCCATTTGCCAAATTTCATAATCATAAAATGCAACAATTGCTAACATGATTCGGACATACTTAAGCATCGCTATGGGTGAGAAAGTCTCAGAGTAGTCAACTCCTTGAACTTGTCGAAAACCTTTCGCAACAAGTTGAGCTTCGTAAAAAGTAACATTACCGTCTGCGTCGGTCTTCTTCTTAAAGATCCATTTATTTTCTATGGCTTGCCGATCATCGGGCAAGTCCACCAAAGTCCACACTTTGTTCTCATACATGGATCCCATCTCAGATTTCATGGCCTCAAGCCATTTCGCGGAATCTGGGCTCATCATCTCTTCCTCATAGTTCGTAGGTTCATCATGGTTTAGTAACATGACTTCCAGAACAGGATTACCGTACCACTCTAGTGCGGATCTTACTCTGGAAGACCTACGAGGTTCGGTAGTAGCTTGATCTGAAGCTTCATGATCATCATCATTAGCTTCCTCACTAATTGGTATAGGAATCACAGGAACTAATTTCTGTAATGAACTACTTTCAAATAAGGGAGAAGGTACAACTACCTCATCAAGTTCTACTTTCCTCCCACTCACTTCTTTTGAGAGAAACTCCTTCTCTAGAAAGGATCCATTCTTAGCAACAAAGATTTTGCCTTCGGATCTGTGATAGAAGGTGTAACCAACAGTTTCCTTTGGGTATCCTATGAAGACACACTTCTCCGATTTGGGTTCGAGCTTATCAGGTTTAAGTTTTTTCACATAAGCATCGCAGCCCCAAACTTTAAGAAACGACAACTTTGGTTTCTTGCCAATCTACAGTTCATAAGGAGTCGTCCCAACGGATTTTGATGGTGCCCTATTTAAACTGAATGCAGCCGTCTCTAAAGCATAACCCCAAAACGATAGCGGTAAATCAGTAAGAGACATCATAGATCGTACCATATCCAATAAAGTACGGTTACGACGTTTGGACACACCATTTCGCTATGGTGTTCCAGGTGGCGTTAATTGTGAAACTATCCCATGTTGTCTCAAATGAAGACAAAACTCGTAACTCAAATATTCTCCTACATGATCAGATCGTAGAAACTTTATTTTCTTGTTACGATGATTTTCCACTTCACTCTCAGATTCTTTGAACTTTTCAAATATTTCAGACTTATGTTTCATTAAGTAGATATAACCATATCTACTCAAATCATCTGTGAAGGTAAGAAAATAACGATACCCACCACGAGCCTCAATACTCATTGGACCGCATACATCGATATGTATTATTTCCAACAAGTCAGTAGCTCGTTCCATTGTTCTGGAGAACGGAGTTTTAGCCATCTTGCCCATAAGGCATGGTACGCAGGCACCAAGTGATTCATAATGAAGTGATTCCAAAGGTCCATCAGTATGGAGTTTCTTCATGCGCTTTACACCGATATGACCCAAACGGCAGTGCCACAAATAAGTTGCACTATCATTATTGAGCTTATATCTTTTGGCTTCAATACTATGAATATGTGTATCACTACTATCGAGATTCAATAAAAATAGACCACTCATCAAGGGTGCATGACCATAAAAGATATTACTCATATAAATAGAACAATCATTATTCTCTGATTTAAATGAATAACCATCTCGCATCAAACAAGATCCAGATATAATGTTCATGCTCAATGCTGGAACCAAATAACAATTATTCGGGTCTAAAACTAATCCCGAAGGTAGATGTAGAGGTAGCGTGCCGACCGCGATCACATCGACTTTGGAACCATTTCCCACGCGCATAGTCACCTCGTCCTTAGTTAATCTTCGCTTAATCCGTAGCCCCTGTTCGAGTTGCAAATATGAGCAACAGAACCAGTATCAAATACCCAGGCGCTACTGGGAGCATTAGTTAAGTACACATCAATAACATGTATATCAAATATACCTTTCACTTTGCCATCCTTCTTAGCCGCCAAATACTTGAGGCAGTTCCGCTTCCAGTGACTAGTCCCTTTGCAGTAGAAGCACTCAGTTTTTGGCTTAGGTCCAGATTTAGGTTTCTTCTCTTGAGCAGCAACCTTTTGACATTCTTCTTGAAGTTCCCCTTCTTCCCTTTGCCCTTTTTCTTGAAACTAGTGGTCTTGTTGACCATCAACACTTGATGCTCCTTTTTGATTTCTACCTCTGCAGCCTTTAGCATCGCAAAGAGCTCGGTAATAGTCTTGTTCATCCCTTGCATATTATAGTTCATCACGAAGCTTTTCTAGCTTGGTGGCAGTGATTGAAGAACTCTGTCAATGACACTATCATCAGGAAGATTAACTCCCAGTTGAGTCAAGTGGTTGTGGTACCCAGACATTCTGAGTATAAGTTCACTGACAGAACTATTCTCCTCCATTTTACAGTTGTAGAACTTATTGGAGACTTCATATCTCTCAATCCGAGCATTTGCTTGAAATATTAACTTCAACTCCTGGAACATCTCATATGCTCCATGACGTTCAAAACGTCGTTGAAGTCCCGGTTCTAAGCCGTAAAGCATGGCATACTGAACTATCGAGTAGTCATCAGCTTTGCTCTGCCAGACGTTCTTAACGTCATCAGTAGCATCTGCAGCAGGCCTGGCACCCAAAGGTGCTTCCAGGACGTAATTCTTCTGTGCAGCAATGAGGATAATCCTCAAGTTACGGACCCAGTCCGTGTAGTTACTGCCATCATCTTTCAAGTTAGCTTTCTCTAGGAACGCATTAAAATTCAAAGGAACGGTAGCACGGGCCATTGATCTACAACAACATAGACATGCAAAATACTATCAGGTACTAAGTTCATGATAAATTAAAGTTCAATTAATCATATTACTTAAGAAAACTCCCACTTAGATAGACATCCATCTAATCATCTAAGTGATCACGTGATCCAAATCAACTAAACCATGTCCGATCATAACGTGAGATGGAGTAGTTTTCAATGGTGAACATCACTATGTTGATCATATCTACTATATGATTCACACTCGACCTTTCGGTCTCAGTGTTTCGAGGCCATATCTGCATATGCTAGGCTCGTCAAGTTTAACCCGAGTATTCTGCGTGTGCAAAACTGGCTTTCACCCGTTGTATGTGAACCTAGAGCTTATCACACCCGATCATCACGTGGTGTCTTGGCACGACGAACTGTAGCAACGGTGCATACTCAGGGAGAACACTTTTACCTTGAAATTTAGTAAGGGGTCATCTTATAATGCTACCGATGTTCTAAGCAAAATAAGATGCATAAAAGATAAACATCACATGCAATCAAAATATATGACATGATATGCCCATCATCATCTTGTGCTCATGATCTCCATCACCGAAGCATCGTCATGATCTCCATCGTCACCGGTGTGACACCTTGATCTCCATCATCGCATCGTTATCGTCCTGCCAACTATTGTTACTACAACTATCGCTACCGCTTAGTGATAAGGTAAAACAATTACATGGCGATTGCATTGCATACTGTAAAGCGACAACCATATGGCTCCTGCCAGTTGCCGACAACTTTGTTACAAAACATGATCATCTCATATAAAAATTTATATCATATCATGTGACGGTGTCCTAGACTAGGGGGTACTCAACGCGTCGTCTCCCGATCAGTTGGATTGGGCCGAGGACCCCATGGCCGTATACTCATGGGCCAGTCCGGACAGCTGCCGCATACAAGGAAGAATCTACAAGACTTGATGATCAAGACAAGGACTCCTCCCCCACCGACGTATTCGGCTAGGACTCTTGTTATCCTAGGCCTCTGGTGCATTATATAAACCGGGGCCAGGCTAGTCGATAGACATATACAACAACAATCATACCATAGGCTAGCTTCTAGGGTTTAGCCTCTCTGATCTCGTGGTAGATCAACTCTTGTACTACCCATATCATCAATATTAATCAAGCAGGAGTAGGGTTTTACCTCCATCGAGAGGGCCCGAACCTGGGTAAACATTGTGTCCCTTGCCTCCTGTTACCATTGATCCTAAGACGCACTGCTTGGGACCCCCTACCCAAGATCCGCCGGTTTTGACACCGACACTAGTGCTTTCATTGAGAGTTCCGCTGTGTGATCGGCACAAGGATCAATGGCTCGACTGCAGGTCAACTGCGATGTCGGCTTCTTCATCACCAGCTCGACTGGTCACCTTGGCTTGACCGAGGACTGCGCCCTACCTCTGATCGTCATGTTCGGATGAAAGACCTTCATCAACACCAATGCCGATCTCTATCAAGATCATGGAGGAGTCATCCATGGAGCTCAGGGGCTCAACGTCAACATTGCTCTCAGGCGACCATGTTGTTTTTCTGGACAGCAAACTTGCATCCGCCGCCACCGCCTCCTCGAGTGTCGCTTAAACAATTACTTCAGTGGAATTATGCGGAATTAAGTCTACAACAACCCTGCAAAGATTTCGTCGAGTTCCGATGGAGGAATCTCCGGCAATCTCCGATATATCGGAGCCCTGTTGAATCTAGACGAGAATCCGGACGAGTTCAGGGCGTGGTATCCAGCATCTAGCTCGGATGTCCTTTGGAGGATCCAACCGTTTATTTGCTGCGGAATTCCCATATCTACCACCTGCCAAAAATTCAGCTCGATCCGACCGTCCAAACTCCGGGAAACTTCCGATTAGTGCGTCACTTTTTGGATCTATTTTCTGCGCGAGAACGAATCCGACCCGAATTCATCTTCTTTATGAACGGGATCTCGGACATCCTTTTTGAAGGAAGTTTTCATATGGGGTGTTGTGTTTTATTCTCAAACACATCCCAGTAGTATTAAAAGTATTCTTGCAATACGAACTTCACCGTCGTGCCGGTGTCAAACCAGCCCGACAACATCACTCCACGGCGGCCGACCTGCGTTAGACACATTGTCGCTTTGTTGAGCCGAGCTCAATTTCTTCGGATCATCATCTCGGCCAGCCGAACAATAGTTCGGCATCGCGAAGGATAAATCGTCACCAACATCGCCGCCCCATGGATTACAGGGAGCGGGCACACCTGCATCGCCACACGGTCACTTCATCAAGCCGGCATCGACCACGTCACGACCTGCATCGCTGGATCGGGGGCTTCATCATCTCTTCATCAACCTACTCCGGAGACTTCGGCGTCGCTGGCCGACCAGCTCCGTCACGTTAGCTGGACCGAGGGCTTTGCCTCGGCGAGCCAACCTTTGCCAGCATCGCCATGCCGTTGCTTTATTGCCCATCAGGCGATAGGTGTGCGGATCGAGTCCCAATTTTGGGAATCACCTTTCTTCGGATTGCTACAACAAATAAGCCAGGTGCTATTAGTCCTAGTATTTTTTTGCTTGTTAGGGTTCATTTTTTCCAATGAATTATTACTCTGGTTTGTTCGTCATATGTACGCAGGTTTATCAAATGATGGATGCATTAACGACGGTTGCATGGTGGTTCGGTCAGTTTCTGTACATAGTCCGGCGAACGCCGCATCCGGAACTCGAACCGACCTGTGAATTCAGGCCTTGCCATGCCTTTACCGCATCACGCCGCCGCCCTGCATCGACATTGACTTCGGCGCCATGCCATATTTCTTTTATTACTCACTTTGCATAAATTATTTGTTATGCAACGATTTTTTTATTATTATTATTACTATTATCTCCGGTTTGCACTATTTTTTGTGCACAGGAAAATGATCCAGCCGGACTATATCCTTTGGCGTCACCTCGGCTGGACGGGGGGCTTCGTCAACACTTCATTACCCCATGCCGGGGACTTCGTCATCACCCTGCCGTCCTGCATTTACCGTGCTATGTCACCACTTCGGAGTGCCGAGCTCTTTGCTCCGCCACCTCGGGACCGGCTCGGGGATGGAACCTTGTCCCGCATCAAGCTCGGACCACGTCATCAATACTGAACACATTAACCAGCTAAGTTGTATTCATGCTCAAAGTTTTAAATTTTTAACTTGTGTTCGGCTCGGCCAAGCATTATACTTTTTTGGAAAAAAGTTGCTTGTAAAAATTTCCTTGTCCAAACTTTGTTTGTGACGCACAAATTCAAATACCCCATTTACTTGGGGGCTTCCTTCATGAAGCTTTTTCCTCTTGCATATGGTTATACTTGTACGGCTTCGTTCCTTGTTCGTGTATTACACCACAATATGCACCATATTGACTTAAGCGATTTGCAAGCTGGGTTGCCTGGCTCCTGTGCTTACCCCTACGTTCCCGATTGTTCGGCTAGGGAGTAAAGGGAGCACCTCTGCGATTGTCACGATTGGGGTACCGAGCCGGACCTCAGACTGGGTGAAGCCGAAAGCTAGCGCTCTTATTGTTTTCTTTCATGGTCGGCACACAACGGAACTCATGAGTACAAAAAATCTATTGCACAAGTCTCATAATAACAATGAGCACCGAAGAAAGGTATCGGTGGGGGTACTATTTTCTTCGAAGATGCTTCTTGCTCTTCGCAGTAATATAGCATAAGTTCCCTGAGCGCGCTTTGTCTGTTACAGCCTTATGTCCTGATTGCCTGGTTATTGGAAACACCTTCGATATTCTTGATAGAATACATAACACTTTTCGGTCCTTGACCGAAGAGGGAGAAGCCGACGGTCGGTTAAGACGCATTTAAAGTTCGATTGAACATAGATATGATATAAGTACTTCGGTACATGCAATCATTCTTTTACCCAAGTCACTTGGGGCTCTTAAATTTATATGAGCCGTTTTATGATAAGTGTTTTTCTTCTTAGTCGTTGCAACATTTTTATTATTATTTATCACTCCTTTTTTCGACACAAGTGTGCGGTCACTAGCCAGGGAGCCTAATTTCTCTCTCAAAGCCGCTAGAGTTGAGTTTGCTAAACTAGCCTAGTAAGAAGTACTCCGCCTTCGGGATAGGAGGTTGAAGCCGTAGGCTGACCCGCTTGAAGTTTTGAGATAGGATGTGTCATGTGAAAGCACGACAGAAGCACCTTTTTTTCTTTTCTAAAGTCAAATTTTCGGATTGGCACCGAACACTTGATCTAGTTCGGACATTAACCTTTTGAATAAGTTTTTTGGCTTTTCGAGCCCATGGCACTTTTAAACTATTTGTGTGTTTTCAGCACAAGTTTCGCAGTGCAACATCGGACACCTTTAGAGATTCGGCAAAAACATTCTCGGATATTGCTATATATGCATCGGTTTCGAATTGTGTCTTCGGTCAATAGTTGGGTTGCCCGGCTCCTACGCTTGCCTCCTATGTCCCGCTTTGTTCGGATAGGTGTGCAAAGGGAGAACCACTGTGATTGTGCTTCCAACTCACATGGTTAAGCACCTCAGTGGAGAAAGCCGAAAACTGACTGTCACAATAAGCGTAAACTGGTCGGCGATCCGATGACGGCGTTAAACGAAGGTCCATTCATAACAATGGCCGAAGTGTTTACGGCTTGACCTCGACTATCGCCGAACACTACCAGGGGCTATTAACTGGCCTCCCAAACTAAATCCTCGATATTTTGCTCTTACATTGGAGCTGAGGTTTCATGATCATGCTTAGCATGACAACCTAAAGAAAGGAACCGATAGCGGGACTCTTTTCTTTGGAAGACATTTCTTCTGTTAAACAGTAATATAACATGTCTCTCCGCGTACCTTTGTTTATAAAACCGTATGGCCAGATTGCCTTGTTTGTTGTAAATCTTTGCCCTCATATAGGCTTTATAAAGTAGGACAAACACTCCTCGGCTATTAGCCGAGGAGGTGGAAGCCGATGGTCGGTCAACAAAGTTTTGTACAATGCGGATCCGAGCATTAATGACGTAAAGTACTTGGATACATAGAGTCATTACACATACTTTGTGATTTTACTATGGATATCGATCCTTAATTCGGCCTCCCGTGCCCGCATTAAGGCTCGGGGGCTACTGGGCTTCGGGATTATTATTTACAAATATTAAAGGGGCACATCGATCCCCTGATCTGGTGTTGCCACCCGACCAGTGTCTCGGGGGCTACTGCATTGCCTGTTCTATGCAGAAAATTTTAAGTGCAATACAGTTTCCGAGGAGATTTTGATCCTCAGGTTGGTCGGCCGCACCCAACCTGAGTCTCAAGGACTGAGCACGCCGCTTTTTGTGTCTCGAAGTATTCTGCCGAGCTAGGACTTGATCCTCAGACCGATTTTGCAAATCAACCTGAGTATCAGCGGTCTTATGTCATCCTTCATGTGCATCTCGGATTTTAGACCGATACCCACCTTGAGGGCTATTGGCTATGTATCTCGGCAGAGAATAAATTGCACCAATCAAAAATATTGACAAAAATCGGCCCACATTCAGGGAGGTACACCACCTCGGAAGCAGTCCAGCATAAAGCTCGGGCGCTAGTGGCTGGCTCCATAGAGGGCATTTCCGGCATTAAGCTCGGCTAAACTCCTTCAAACTTCTTTGAACCAAGGTAATTTACGACACCTCGGATACAGTCCGGCGTTGGAGCTCGGATACATAGTCGGGCGTTGGATCTCGGATACGGTCCGGCGTTGGAGCTCGGATACATAGTCCAGTGTTGAAGCTCGGATACATTCCGGCGTTAGAGCCGGGAAGCAGTCCGGCATTGGTGCTCGGCTGCAAGAGATACCTTGAATGCAGTCCGGCGTTAGAGCTCGGACGCAAGAGGACACTGCCTCCCAGGAACAACTCCGAATCCGAGGTGTGGCATAAAAATAACAAGGCATTGATAAAGGCCGGAAACTTAAAGGGGCTCCTCGGATACCCGACGTGTAAACTCGTCGAATGCATTTTAGCGATCCTCAAGATAGAAGATGATAAGTTTTGTTGAACCAGTTTTCAAGACCGGCAACCGAAGATGAAGAACAGTTCGGAAGAATCGAGGAGCGTCCCTAACTTGAAGACCGGTTCGGGGGGCTACTGACGGTGTCCTGGACTAGGGGGTACTCAATGCGTCATCTCCCGATCAGTTGGATTGGGCCGAGGACCCCCATGGCCATATACTCATGGGCCAGTCCGGACAGCTGCCACATACAAGGAAGAATCCACAAGACTTGGCGATCAAGACAAGGACTCCTCACCCACCGGCGTATTCGGCTAGGACTCTTGTTATCCTAGGCCTCTGGTGCATTATATAAACCGGGGCCAGGCTAGTCGATAGACATATACAACAACAATCATACCATAGGCTAGCTTCTAGGGTTTAGCCTCTCTGATCTCGTGGTAGATCAACTCTTGTACTACCCATATCATCAATATTAATCAAGCAGGAGTAGGGTTTTACCTCCATCGAGAGGGCTCGAACCTGGGTAAACATTGTGTCCCTTGCCTCCTGTTACCATTCATCCTAAGACGCACTGCTTGGGACCCCCTACCCGAGATCCGCCGGTTTTGACACCGACATAAGGCCTTGACCATATCACATCACAACAAGCCCTGCAAAAACAAGTTAGACGTCCTCTACTTTTTTGTTGCAAGTTTTACGTGGCTGCTACGGGCTTCTAGCAAGAACTGTTCTTACCTACGCATCAAAACCACAATGATTTTTCGTCAAGTGTGCAGTTTTAATCTGCAACAAGGACCGGGCGTAGCCACACTCGATTCAACTAAAGTTGGAGAAACTGACACTCACCAGCCACCTATGTGCAAAGCACGTCGGTAGAACCCGTCTCGCGTAAGCGTACGCGTAATCTTGGTCTAAGCCGCTTCATCCAACAATACCACCGAATCAAAGTATGACATGCTGGTAAGCAGTATGACCATTATCGCCCACAACTCTTTGTGTTCTACTCGTGCATATAACATCTACACGTAGACCTGGCTCGGATGCCACTGTTGGGGAGCGCAGTAATTTCAAAAAAATCATACGATCACGCAAGATCTATCTCTAGGTGATGCATAGCAACGAGAGGGGAGAATGTGTCTACGTACCCTCGTAGACCGAAAGCGGAAGCGTTATGACAATGCGGTTGATGTAGTCGTACGTCTTCACGATCCGACCGATCCTAGCACCGAAGGTACGACACCTCCGCGATCTGCACACGTTCAGCTTGGTGACGTCCCACGAACTCTAGATCCAGCTGAGGTCGAGGGAGAGTTTTGTCAGCACGACGACGTGGTGACGGTGATGATGAAGTTACCGGCGCAGGGCTTCGCCTAAGCACTACGAGGATATGACCGAGGTGGAAATCTGTGGAGGGGAGCACCGCACACGGCTAAACAATCAACTTGTCTTTTCTATGGTACCCCCTGCCCCCGTATATAAAGGAGCAAGGGGGAGGCCGGCCGGCCATCCTAGGGCGCACCAAGAGAGAGGAATCCTACTAGTACTCCAAGTCCTAGGAGGTTTCCACCTATGGAAGAGGGGGAAGGAGGAAGGAAGAGGGGGAAGGGAAGGAAAGGGGGGGGGCACCGCACCCCATCCCTTCTCCTATTCAGACTCAAGGGAGGGGGCGTCCAGCCCCTCCCGGCCATTCCTCTTCTCCCACTAAGGCCCATTTAGGCCCGTTAGTTCCCCCCGGGGTTCCGATAACTCTCTGACACTCCAGTTTTATCCGAAACTTCTCTGGAACACTTCCGGTGTCCGAGCATAGTCGTCCAATATATCAATCTTTATGTCTCGACCATTTCGATACTCCTCATCATGTCCGTGATCATACCCGGGACTCCGAACAACCTTCAATACAATATATCACATAAACTCATAATACCAATTGTCATCGAACGTTAAGCGTGCAGACCCTACGGGTTCGAGAACTATCTAGACATGACCGAGACACCTCTCCGGTCAATAACCAATAGCGGAACCTGGATGCTCATTTTGGTTCCTACATATTCTACGAAGATCTTTATCGGTCAAACCGCATAACAACATATGTTGTTCCCTTTGTCATCGGTATGTTACTTGCCCGAGATTCGATAGTCGGTATCATCATACCTAGTTCAATCTTGTTACTGGCAAGTCTCTTTACTCGTTCCGTAATACTCCATCTCGCAACTAACTCATTAGTACCAATTCTTGCAAGGCTTATAGTGATGAGTATTACCTAGTGGGCCCAAAGATACCTCTCCGAAACACGGAGTGGCAAATCCTAATCTAGATCTATGTCAACCCAACAAACACCTTCGGAGATACCTGTAGAGCACCTTTATAATCACCCATTTACGTTGTGACATTTGGTAGCACACAAAGTGTTCCTCCGGTATTTGGGAGTTGCATAATCTCTTAGTCTGAGGAACTTGTATAAGTTATGAAGAAAGCAGTAGCAATGAAACTAACACGATCATAATGCTAAGCTAACGGATGGGTCATGTCCATCACATCATTCTCCTAATGATATGATCCCGTTCATCAAATGACAACACATATCTATGGTTAGGAAACATAACCATCTTTGATTAACGAGCTAGTCAAGTAGAGGCATACTAGGGACTATATGTTTTGTCGATCTATTCACACATGTACTAAGTTTCCGGTTAATACAATTCTAGCATGAATAATAAACATTTATCATACATTAAGGAAATAAATAATAACTTTATTATTGCCTCTAGGGCATATATCCTTCATAAACGGTAAATGAAAGGTTCCTAGTCTCGCCTCTAAGACTAGCTCAAGTGTTTGTTGGTGATTAAATTTTTCGGATCTTAGGATATCATTAAGTGTAACGATAGTCGTAAAACAACATTGAGATTAGGACGTTGGAAGAAAGATCATATTGGATCGACCCAATCTTGTTTGTTATGAATTGAGTTAATATCGTCTGCATTCAATTGTAATAACACAGAGTGTTAACGTGTGATATTGCTCCTTAGACCATGAGAGTATCGTGGTCACTTCTTAACATATAATGTGTTTTGGGGTTGCTCAAACGTGACCTATAACACGGTGATCATAACGGCAACTTACAGGTTCATTAGAAAGTTTGACAAGTGACCGGATAGCTCAAGACTAGGATTTGCTCCTCCGACGATGGAGAGATATTCTTAGGGCCCTCTCTATGAGAGGACATCAATCATCGCCCGGCCAGACACACGTGACTTCATCATAGGGATGCCGAAACACAATAACGAGAAAGAAGAACAAAAGCAATAACAAGGATTTTGGTATAGCGAGCATGGTGATGACCGATGCATCCTGGGTTTCGTGAAGTATCGCGAAGAAAAGCGAACATTACATGATAACCAAAGGTTCACTCAAATATCATTTGTGTGCTCATAGGGATTGATACGGACGTCCACGGTCCCGCTGTCGGTCATCGATCGAACTGTTTCGTTCATGTCTATGAGTTATCGAACCTATGGGGTCACAAGCTTAAGGCAATCATGATCTCCTAAGTGTTAGTAGGATGGGAGTCATGAGAATATAGTTTTGAAATTATTTCACGAATATCGAAATAGTTCCGAGAGGATCTGGAAGCGTTTCGAGGTCATCGGAAGGGTTTCAGAGTGTATCGGGTAATATCGGGTATTACCCATAAATTATATATAGCTGTAAAATGTTTCTGGAGATGTTAATATATATATAATAGTCTACAAATAATTAAAACAATTTATATTTAATTTAAATATCAAAGGCCCCAGAAAAGGCCAAGAGTTGGAAGGCGACTTGGGCCACAAAGGCCAAAGTGGAGGTGACACCTCCTTTTGTACTAGGAGGAAACTTTCCCCCTTGGTGGCAGACCCCTCCCTCCCCTCAAACCTATATATGCTAGGGTTTTTGTTCAAACCTATATATATTCACCATATTTTGTAAAAGTGGACATGAAAATGTTTCATATTTTGTAAAAATATTTGTACTATTCAAAAAATTGTTCAAATATATTAAAAATGTTAATGCATTTCAAAAAACATTCATGGATTCTGAAACTTTTTTGGAATTTTTAAAATTATCCATAACACATAAAAATTTTGTGCCATTTAGAACGCTTTAGAATGTTCGCACGTTTCACAAAAAAATATTCATGACATTTTTAAAAAATGATCTACCCGGGTTTAAAAATGTTGATTGTGTATTAAAAATGTTGAATGTGCATTTCACAAACGTTCAACATGTATTCAGATAAATGTTCGTCGTGTATTTTAAAAATGATCAACTTGTATGTACTTATAAAATGTCCAATATGCATACAGAAAAAAATTCAATGTGTGTTTATAAGAAGTCAAAGAATATTAAAACATAAAACACAAAAAATATGCGAAAGAAACACAGAAAAGGAAAAAAATGCCGAACCTTTCCAAAAATGGATGAAAGATTCCTTTTTTTGAGCGGTAAAAGATTCCTTAAACTAGTCTGTAGAAGCTTCGCAAAATCACTCGTGCACAGCTATCACAATCCCTATGCTGCTTGTGGCCTCGGCGGCCTTAATCGGTTGTTTGTTTTTTACTTTCCTTTGTCTTTCTTTTTATTTTGTTTTATTTTTTTATTTTTGTGTTTCATTTTTCTTCTTTTATGACATTTTTATCTGTCATTTTATTTTATTTCGTTTTGCCTTTTAAAAAACTATTTTTGAAAAAAAATCATGTAATTTTTGAAAATGTGCTACCTGTGTTTAAAAATGTTGATTGTGTATTAAAAATGTTGTGCACTTCACAAATGTTCGAAGTGTATTCAGATAAATGTTTGTCATGTAATTTTAAAATGATCAACTTGTATTTAAAAAATGTTTAACATATATAAAAAAATCAACGTGTATTTCGAAAAGTCAACATGTATTTGAAAAATATAAAAATAACATATAAACAGAAAAAATGTGAAGGAATACCGTTAAAGAAAGAAGACAGAAAAGAAAAAAAATGCGGAACCTTTCGAAAAATGGGTGAAAGATTCCTTAAACCGGTATATAGAAGCTTCACAAAATCACTCGTGCACAGCTGGTGTTGGGCCAGCCAAGTCGGCCGAAATCTACACATGAGGGCTGTTATTGTCTTGCAGTAAGCGGGACGTAGTATTTGTGGCCATTTCAATTCTCACATCCATGCGGCACGGTTATCGCAATCCCTTTTCTGCGTGACGCATGCGCTACTTTAATGGGTTGTATTTTTACTTTTTTATTATTTTTGTATTTCATTATTGTTTACTTATTTTGGAGGTCTGTAAAGCTGCATATCGGTGATGGAGCCATGTCGAGCTCGGGTGAGGAGGTCATTCGTCATTCTTTTCTTCGCCGGGTGGTGTGGTGGTGTCGGAGGCAGGTGATGGGTGTTGGTGTCAAGCTCAGAGATGTTCTATTATCTTTTCAGTTTTGTCATATCGGTCTTTACATGACTTGTACTTTGTTCTTTATAATTGAATTAGACACGTATTACCATGCAAAAAAATTGGTGCCAGTTTTTCTATCATTTTTTATTGTACTTCATTTTCTCTTTTAAAAACTATTATTTTTAAAATATGAATACAAATTAAGTTTTTATTCTCTTATTTCGAGTCTATTTTTTTGAATATTTTTGTATTTTTTAACATTTTAATATTCGAACAGGTTTTAAATTTGGGAGTTTTACAGAATTCATGCATAGTTTTAGATTTTTTAAACATTTTATTTATCTTAAAATTACCAAAAATTTCACTGATGTTATTAAAAATTGATGAACATTTATTTCGAATGTTTTTTAACATATTTAAAACACGGGAGTTTTTCTAAAATTCATTAATAGTTTTTTCTTAAGTTGGTGAACATGTTTTTGAACATATGTTTTTTTACGTAACATTTGCTTAATGTTGGAACTTTAATAAATAAATTCCTAGTTAAATCTATTATCCAAGCTTTGCCCAGTTATGCGATTGGTGCCATTAGATATCCGGTGGTTTTATGCGATGAGCTATGTCGCTTGATTCTCAATATCTATCGGGGGTGACAAGAAGTGTCGAAAAATCCATTGGCTTGCTTGGGAAAATATGGCAAAGCCGAAAGGATGCAGAGTTGTGGGTATTCGTGATTTAAGTTAATCTAACGAGAGTCTTTTGGCAAACCAGGCTAGGCATTTGTTGGATAAACCTGATTCCTTATGTGTGATGCTTCTAAAGCGAAGTCTTATCCTCACAAGCTCTGGCTCGACACAACTTTTGCTAACTCTGCTTCACCATCTTGGCAAGGTATTATATATGGTTTGGAGTTGTTCAGCATTTTATTGTTTGGAAGGTTTATGATGGCAAAGCATTAGTATTTAGAGAGATAACTGGCTATCGCAGAGTTCTGGTCTCAGAGTTATGTGCAAAAGAAATAGATCACATTAAAATGGGTTTCAAGCTTATTTGTTCCTGATGTAAGCGATTCCTAGTTTACACGTCCATCCATTTGGGGTGACGACCTTATGGCATGTCACTGAGAAAAGTTGTATGTATATGGTGAAAAGTGCTAATAACCTTGCTTTTCAACTTTAGTTATAGGATGAGGATAAAAGACACTGTACTACAACCATAGATGGAGAAAGGAAATTGTGGAACCTCATTTGGAAAGCAAATGTGCCGCCAAAAAATGATAATGTTTGCGTGGCGTATGGTCGTACCGTACACCGCCTTCTCTCTGGAATGCCAAGTGCGACTTGGTATCTTCCCTCATGCGTATTTTTCATATGGAAGGCTTTTATGACATCCATTAACTTATTTTACACCCAAAATAGATGTTTTCCAATCAATGCTTGACATCTCCTGCCTCTTTGGAATACTGGCGTGTCGCTGCAACAAACCCTGGGTCTGTTGCTCTGACTGTACACATGCACGTGATCAAGATTGAAGCACCAACCCGACAGAGTACAAGAAACCAAGAGATTCGAATGGCCAACAAGCATATCAGAGGGACCAAGACCAAGCCAGAGAAGCAAGATATCGCCAAGAGAAAGACCTCCTTTGCCGAGCAAGCGAGCCCGGCAAGGGACGAGGGCACCCCCAAAAGAAGACGATGAAGGCGTCCCGGTAGGGCCTGCCAGGACTTGCAGAGGCTAAATCACCTCACCAACCACTCGATCATGACTCACGTCGTCGATCAGTGCGGTGGCAAGCCGCAAAGTGATTAAGTGGCAGCCATTCGCCACATGGAAACGCCTTTCTACCAGAAAACCCACAGACGACACCCGTCCTACGATGTGTCAAACAAGCAGGCGTGGAGCTGGCAAGATAGCCCAGCAAGCCTCACTAGTAGAAAAGAGGGCTTTGTTCCACCCTGGGTTAGCCCATTAGTCCCGGTTCAATCTAGAACCCCGGGACTAATGGGGGCATTAGTCCCGTTTCGTGCGCCCAGGGGCCACGTGGGCCATTTGTCCCGGTTCGTCTGGACCTTTTAGTCCCGGTTGGTGCCACGAACCGGGACTAAAGGGTGCGATGCCCATTAGTACCGGTTCGTGGCACCAACCGGGACTAAAGGTTAGACCTTTAGTCCCGGTTCGAGCCACCAACCGGTACTGATGGGGTTTGAGGCATTAGTACCGGTTCATGGCACAAACCGGTACTAAAGGTCACATTTTCAAACTCCCCCCCCCCCCTTGGATCGCATTTTCAGTTAAAAAAATAATAAAGGAAAATGATGAAAATGTCAAAAAAATAATAAAAAATAAGTTTCCCATGTGATATGTGGTCTAGTTGTTGGGAAAATTTGCAAATGTGAATTTTGACTTTATTTGCAAAATCTCTCTAGAATTTAGTAGAATGGGCATAACGTTTGCATACTGACTCGGATGAAAAAGTTTTTTATATGAAAAATCATCTACTCGAAAATTTACATCCAAATTTAACGTGGGGAACCCTGTTAAACATTTTCAAAATCCTCAAAAACCTAACAGAAAAAAAGTTACGGGGCTTTTAAGATCTAGAGTGGAAAAAATCGAAAAAATTCAAACTGTGGTCAAACAATGGTCAAACTAATTATTCTAGAATATTAGTGTTACTAAATAATTATTTCAGTTATTTTGAATTTTGGTCAAATCTGGTCAAACTGTGGTCAAACTGTGGTAAAACAATATTCAAACAATGGTCAAACTAATTATTCAAGAAATATTAGTGTTACTAAATAATTATTATTTTTTAAAACAATAGTTTCAAACTCAAACAGTGAAATGTGCCACGCAGAATTCCTGAGGGTTAATAGGATTGACATCTTACTATTGTCAGGAAAACAACAAGTGCAGACTTGGAAACGAGGAAGAATAGAACCCGGAAGTTAAGCGTACTCAGGCTGGGGGAGTGGGAGGATGGGTGACCGTTCGGGAAGTTAGATGATTAGGAATGATGAGGGGTGATTAGAGATTAGAGGATAAATTGAGCAGTGATGAGGGGTGGTGATTAGAGATTAGAGGTTAAAATAATTCAGAAATTTGAAAATAAAAAAAATTCAAAAAAAATTTCAAAAAAAAATCATAAAATTTCCTTTAGTCCCGGTTGGTGTTACCAACCGGGACTAAAGGTGGAGCTCCACGTGGCCGCGACCTTTAGTCCTGGTTCCAGTTTGAACTGGGACTAAAGGGGGAGGCATTAGTAACGACCCTTTAGTCCCGGTTCAAGAACCGGGACTAAAGGCCCTTACGAACCGGGACTGATGCCCCCTTTTCTACTAGTGCCTTGTCGGGCAATCAACGATGTGACGTTAAGCGGTGCATTAAATGCGCATTGTCAGTCCACAGAGTTAGGTATGATAGCACTGTTTGCTATCATATCAATGCATAATGACTACTTTGCCATTGTGGTGACCCCTTCGTCTATAAAAGGAGGCCCTTGGCAACGGTAAACGAGTTTAGAAGGTTGGATAACCTACACCCCCATACGCGCGTAGTCGCTGCCGCCCTGAGGCAACCCTTGTCGGGCAAGTGTACTATGCTCCACCACCACATTTCCACCATCAATCCACCAAAAGTAGGAGAAGGGTTTTACGGCTCGTGGCGGCCCAAACCTGGGTAAAACTACCCATGTGATCTCTGCCGTGCTGCCTCACACTCGTCTGCTCTTTGTGCAACACTACTCCCCCCTGTCAAACCAGCATTGGGCCTCCTGGTCCCATAGGTGGCCATGGTTTCCCGTGACATCTTTGGCGTGCCAGGTAGGAGGATCGCTTGCGCGAACCTGAAGACGTGAGCAGCGCATCACCTTCGTCGCCATCTGCATCTTCGACGACGCCATCAACCATGGCGCCCAAGAAAAAACCCGCTTCTTCGGATCATCCATCAACCTCGAAGGCTCCGCCACCCGCAGCCTCCAACACTGCAGGTGGCGTGGAGACGCGCGAGGATGCGGACGCTGTTGGGGATGTGGTCGGAGCAGCTGGCCCCGCCACCACTTCCCCCGTGGCTGGCGCGGGAGCAGGAGGCACCGGAGGAGAGCAGCATCAACAACACCCCGATGGCTGCGCTCCACAAGGCCGAGGCGAAGGGGTTACTCCGTCTGTGCCCATTTCGCCCACCGACGAGCACAACCACAACAACGGCGCTCGGACCAGGGCGAACTGTCGTCCTCCGACCGCTCCCACCGCAAGTGCGATTGTAGCGCGTGCACCACCCCCAAGACGGGTCGACCAAGCCGCTGCGCTCAACGGAGCCGCAGGGCCCTCGAGCGCCTTCACTGCACCACCCTGCCATCCAGGTGGTCGCACCGCAACAGCGGGGGCGCGGTGCTGCCGCCGTTGGCACCGTCAGGAGCCGAGCGACGGCTCGACTTCATCGTCATCCATGCCAAGTACAGCTTCGGAGGCCATGGCGCTGGCTCAGCTGCTGCTGAGGTTTCCGCTGGCGATCGAGCAGATGGACGAATGGCGTGCCACCATCCAAAGTCAGCTCGGTTTTTCCGAAGCTGGGGGCTCATGGCGAGCTGACCCGCCACGACCTCCCCAAGCGACAACGACGGCTCATGCTGCTGCCCGTACGGAGGGGGTCGTCCCCATGGTGCAATCCCCACCACGGCAGCCAGCGCGAGCGCAACCAAATCAAGACCCCGACGATGTCTCGATGGCCTCCTCTGACCCTCGAGCACGTCTAGGCCAACAAGAAACCCCGGAGGATAGGCGGAGAGGAGACGCATGCGTCATTGAGCAACGCCGCGAGGATCTCCGCCAAATTGACGGGTGCGACGGCCCCGACATTGACGAGCGTGCGCTCGGTATTGGCAAGCGCCTACCTTTCGAGGTTGGCTGCCCTGCCTTTACCCGTAAGCTCGGGCAAGTCTTTTGGCCGTCCGTTCGCACGTTCAAGCCAGAGATAACTAAGAAGTACGATGGGAGGCTGAACCCAGTAGATTTCCTGAGCATCTACACCATCGCTGTTCAGGCTGCCGGGGAAGAGATGAGAAGGTGTTCGCCAACTACTTCTCTTTGGCCCTCAAGTCCAATGTGAGGTCTTGGCTGATGCACCTGTCGGAGAACTCCATTTTGTCATAGGCAGACCTTTGCCACGAGTTCATCGGTGCCTTCACCGGTGGCCACCAGGAGCCAGGCCGGCCTAGCGACCAGCAGCTTCTTCAATAGAAGGAAGGAGAAACCCTCTGTAAGTATTTACAGAGATTCAGCAAAGTTCATAGAAATATTCCAAATATCCATCCAACAGCTGTGATAGCCGCCTTCTAGTCCAATGTGTGCATTCGTTGGATTCGTTCTAAGATGAAAGTGCGGTTGCCCAAGACTGTGAAGGAGCTCTACATGTTGGTGGATAAGTGTGCTCGGATGGAGGAGGGAAGGAAGTTGCCCGGAGATGAAGATTGCATTGTTGATTCAAAGGATGATGATGAATCAACCAGTCAGAAGAAGAGCAAGAAGTGTAGTAAGAAGTGGAGGGACAAGGCAGTAATGACCGTTGAAGGATCAAGAATGCCTAGTACTGGCAAGAAGGCCAAAGCCGAGGCCCACGGCAAGGAAGCTGCCATGTGCGCTGATTGCCGAGAAGCCGTTGCTGCCGAGAAGGCCGGGAAAGGTGATGGGTCGTATTGCAAGATTCATCGGACTAAGGGCCACGACCTTCAAGAGTGTTATCAGGTTGAGCAGCTTGTCAAGAGATAAAGAGCAGAGTATGAGAAGCGTGATAAGGAAAAGGGTCAGAATGTTACTGGCGGTAAGGGCCGGGGTGGTAAAGTAAATCGCCCTAGCAAACCCTTTCGAAACCAAAAAAACCCGCCAGGGGTTGAGAGAAGGAAGCCAGTGATGAGGAGAGTGATGGAGGGGATGAAGAGGAAACTAGTGAGCAACAGTTTCAGAAGGCCACTGACGCCCTGTGCGTTAACGGGGGTGCATCTCTGCACACCTCTCACCGCCACCTCAAGCGGTGGGCACGAGAAGTCAATGTCGTGGAACAAGCGCCAGAGGCCTGGAAGCCGCTCAAATGGTCCCGTACGCCCATCATCTTTGACAAGGAGGAACATCCTAGCAGTACCACTGTGGTAGGGTGCCTGCCATTGTTGGTTTCTCCAACAATTCGCAACCTCAAAGTCACGAAGATGTTGGTGGACGGTGGGGCCGGACTGAATCTGATTTCCCCCAGCAGTTATCAGCAAGCTTCAGATAGTAGAGAAAGAGCTAGAGGTTACCGGCACGTTTCAAGGAGTTAATCCCGGCAGGATTCATCCTAAGGGAAAGGTAATGTTGCCAGTAACGTTTGGGGGAGAACTGAACTACCAGATTGACAAGATTGTGTTTTACGTGGTCGATCTCCCCCTGCCGTACAATGGGATTCTTGGACGCCCGACTCTGGCTAAATTCATGGCGGCATCACACTATGCCTACAACACCGTGAAGATGCCTGGGCCACTGGGAGTTATCACCATCCCATCAGATGAGAAGGATGCAATCATTTGTGTGGACAAGATGTACCGGGACGCGGTCGCGGCAGAGGCAGCGGTAGCAGCAGTTCGCACCAAGGAAAATAAAGGAAAGAAGAGGGATTGAAGCATGCCCCCACCGAGTGCACGACACCCGTTAACGACGTGTCAGAGTGTTCCAATAGCAAGAGATCCAAGGTTGCTGCACCCCAAGTGAAGAAGGTCCCGACAGGGCTGGCTGGCGTTGATGGTACTTTCACTATCAGCGCCACCCTCGACGACAAATAGGAAAGCGCGGTCGTTGCCTTCCTGCGGGCGAATATCGATGTGTTTGCCCCGCAACCATCTGATATCCCCGGTGTTTCCAGGGAGGTAATCGAGCACCACCTTGTGAAGGAAATATGCCCTAGAGGCAATAAAAAAGTTATTATTTATTTCCTTATTTCATGATAAATGTTTATTATTCTTGCTATAATTGTATTAACCGGAAACTTAGTACATGTGTGAATACATAGACAAACATAATGTCACTAGTATACCTCTACTTGACTAGCTCGTTGAATCAAAGATGGTTAAGTTTCCTAGCAATATACATGAGTTGTCATTTGATTAACGGGATCACATCATTAGGAGAATGATGTGATTGACTTGACCCATTCCGTTAGCTTAGCACTTGATCATTTAGTACGTTGCTATTGCTTTCTTCATGACTTATACATGTTCCTACGACTATGAGATTACGCAACTCCCGTTTACCGGAGGAACACTTTGTGTGCTACTAAACGTCACAACGTAACTGGGTGATTATAAAGGAGCTCTACAGGTGTCTCGGAAGGTACATGTTGAGTTGGCGTATTTCGAGATTAGGATTTGTCACTCCGATTGTCGGAGAGGTATCTCTGGGCCCTCTCGGTAATGCACATCACTATAAGCCTTGCAAGCAATGTGATTAATGAGTTAGTTGCGGGATGATGCATTACATAACGAGTAAAGAGACTTGCCGGTAACGAGATTGAACTAGGTATTGAGGTACCGACGATCGAATCTCGGGCAAGTAACATACCGATGAAAAAGGGAACAACGTATGTAGTTATGCAGTTTGACCAATAAAGATCTTTGTAGAATATGTGGGAACCAATACGAGCATCCAGGTTCTGCTATTGGTTATTGACCGGAAACGAGTCTCGGTCATATCTACATAGTTCTCGAACCCGTAGGGTCTGCACGCTTGAAGTTTGGTGACGATCGGTATTATGAGTTTTTGTGTTTTGATGTACCGAAGGTAGTTCGGAGTCCCGGATATGATCACGGACATGACGAGGAGTCTTGAAATGGTCGAGACGTAAAGATCGATATATTGGATGACTATGTTCGGACAACGGTATGGTTTCGGGAGGTTTCAGACATATACCGGAGTGTCGGGGGGTTAGCAGAACCCCCCGGGGGGTTTATTGGGCCTCATGGGCCCTAGTGGAGAAGAGTAGGGGCGGCCAGGGCAGGCCGCGCGCCCCCTCCCCCTCTAGTCCGAATTGGACAAGGAGGGGGGGGGGCACCCCCCTTTCCTTCCTCTCTCTCTCCCTTTCCCCCTTCTCCTACTTCTACAAGGAAAGGAGGAGTCCTACTCCCTATGGGAGTAGGACTCCCCCCCTTGGTGCGCCCTCCACCTAGGCCAGCCGCCTTCCCCCCTTGCTCTTTTATATACGTGGGCAGGGGGACACCTCTAGACACAATAATTTATCATTGATCTCTTAGCCATGTGCGGTGCCCCCCTCCACCATATTCCACCTCGATAATATCGTAGTGGTGCTTAGGCAAAGCCCTGCGTCGGTAGCATCATCAACACCGTCATCACGCCATCATGCTGGCGGAACTCTCCCACAAAGCTTTGCTGGATCGGAGTTCGTGGGACGTCATCGAGCTGAACGTGTGCTAAACTCGGAGGTGCCATACATTCGGTGCTTGATTGGTCGGATCGTGAAGACATATGACTACATTAACCGCGTTGTGCTAACGCTTCCGCTTTCGGTCTACAAGGGTACGTGGACAACACTCTCCCCTCTCATTAATATGCATCACCATGATCTTGCGTGTGCGTACGATTTTTTTTTGAAATTACTACGTTCCCCAACAGGGGCATCCAAGCCAGGTTTATGCGTAGATGTTATATGCACGAGTAGAACACAAGTGAGTTGTGGGCGATACAAGTCATACTGCTTACCAGCATGTCATACTTTGATTCGGCGGTATTGTTGGATGAAGCGGTCCGGACCGACATTACGCGTACGCTTACGCGAGACTGGTTTTACCGCCGTGCTTTGCACACAGGTGGCTGGCGGGTGTTAGTTTCTCCAACTTTAATTGAATCGAGTGTGGCTACGCCCGGTCCTTGAGAAGGTTAAAACAACACTAACTTGAACAAATATCATTGTGGTTTTATGCGTAGGTAAGAACGGTTCTTGATAAGCTCGTAGCAGCCACGTAAAACTTGCAACAACAAAGTAGAGGACGTCTAACTTGTTTTTGCAGGGCATGTTGTGATGTGATATGGTCAAGTCGTGATGAGATATAAGTTGTTGTATGAGATGATCATGTTTTGTTGAAGTTATCGGCAACTGGCAGAAGTCTTATGATTGTCTCTTTATTGCATAAGATGCAAGCGCCAAATAATTTCTTTACTTTATTGCAATGCGATAGCAATAGTTGCAAGAGCAATAGTTGGCGAGACGACCATGTGATGACACATTGATATAGATCAAGATGATGGAGATCATGGTGTCATGCCGGTGACGATGGAGATCATGACGATGCTTTGGAGATGGAGATCAAAGGCACAAGATGATGATGGCCATATCATGTCACATATTTTGATTGCATGTGATGTTTATCTTTTATACATCTTATTTTGCTTAGTTCGACGATAGCTTTATAAGATGATCTCTCACTAAATTTCAAGGTATAAGTGTTCTCCCTGAGTATGCACGGCTGCGAAAGTTCTTCGTGCCGAGACACCACGTGATGATCGGGTGTCATAAGCTCTACGTTCAAATACAATGGGTGTTAGACAGTTTTGCACACGCAGAATACTTAGGTTAAACTTGATGAGCCTAGCATATGCAGATATGGCCTCGGAACACTGGAGACCGAAAGGTCGAGCATGAATCATATAGTAGATATGATCAACATAGTGATGTTCACCATTGAAAACTACTCCATCTCACGTGATGACCGGACATGATATAGTTGATTTGGATCACGTGATCACTTAGATGATTAGAGGGATGTCTATCTAAGTGGGAGTTCTTAAGTAATATGATTAATTGAACTTTAATTTATCATGAACTTAGTCCTGATATTATTTTGCAAACAATGTTGTAGATCAATAGCTCGCGTTGTTGCTTCCCTATGTTTTATATGTGTTCCTAGAGAAAACTAAGTTGGAAAGATGATAGTAGCAATGATGCGGACTGGATCCATGATCTGAGGATTATCCTCATTGCTGCACAGAAGAATTATGTCCTTGATGCACCGCTAGGTGACAAACCTATTGCAGGAGCAGATGCAAACGTTATGAATGTTTGGCTAGCTCAAAATGATGACTACTTGATAGTTTAGTGCACCATTCTTAACGGCTTAGAATCGGGACTTCAAAGATGTTTTGAACGTCATGGACCATATGAGATGTTCCAGGAGTTGAAAGTTCATATTTCAAGCAAATACCTGAGTTGAGAGATATGAACTCTCCAACAAGTTCTATAGCTAAAAGATGGAGGAGAATAGCTCAAGCAGTGAGCATGTGCTCAGATTGTCTGGGTACTACAATCGCTTGAATCAAGTGGGAGTTAATCTTCCAGATATGCTAGTGATTGACAGAGTTCTCTAGTCACCATCACCAAGTTAGTAGAACTTCATGATAAACTATAGTATGCAAGGGATGACGAAAATGATTCCTGAGCTTTTCATGATGATGAAATCGATGAAGGTAGAAATCAATAAAAAGCATCAAGTGTTGATGATTAACAAGACCACTAGTTTCAAGCAAAGGGAAAGAAAGGGAACTTCATGTAGAATGGCATGCAAGTTGTCACTTCTGTGAAGAAGCCCAAAGCTAGACTAAAGCCTGAAACTGAGTGCTTCTACTACAAAGGAAATGGTCACTGGAAGCGAAAATGCCCTGAATATTTGGTGGATAAGAAGGATGGCAAAGTGAACAAGGGTATATTTGATATACAGGTTATTGATGTGTACCTTACTAGTGTTTATAGTAGCCCCTGGGTATTTGGTACTTGTTCAGTTGCTAAAAATTAGTAACTCGAAACAGGAATTACAGAATAAATAGAGACTAGTTGACGGTGAAGTGACGATGTGTGTTGGAAGTGGTTCCAAGATTGATATGATCATCATCGCACACTCCCTATACTTTCGGGATTAGTGTTAAACCTAAATAAATGTTATTTGGCATCTGCGTTGAGCATGAATATGATTTGATCATGTTTATTGCAATACGGTTATTCATTTAAAGACAGAGAATAATTGTTGTTCTGTTTACATGAATAAAACCTTCGATGGCCATACACCCAATAAAAATAGTTTGTTGGATCTCGATCGTAGTGATACACATATTCATAATATTGATGCCAAAAGATGGAAAGTTGATAATGATAGTGCAACTTATTTGTGGCACTACCATTTGGGTCATATCGGTGTAAAGCGCATGAAGAAGCTCCATAAAGATGGACTTTTGGAATCACTTGGTTATGGATCATTTGATTCTTGTGAACCGTGCCTTTTGGGCAAGATGAGTAAAACTCCGTTCTCCGGAACAATGGAACGAGCTACTGACTTGTTGGAAATAATACATACCGATGTATGCGGTCCAATGAGTGTTGATGCTCGTGGCGGGTATCATTATTTTCTGACCTTCACAGATGATTTGAGAAGATATGAATATATCTACTTAATGAAGCACAAGTCTGAAACATTTGAAAAGTTCAAAGAATTTCAGAGTGAAGTGTAGAATCATCATAACAAGAAAATAAAGTTTCTACAATTTGATTGTGGAGGAGAATATTTGAGTTACGAGTTTGGTCTTCATTTGAAACAATGTGGAATAGTTTCGCAACTCACGCCACTCGGAACACCACAACGTAATGGTGTGTCCGAATGTCATAACCGCACTTTATAGGATATGGTGTGATCTATGATGTATCTTACCGATTTACCACTATCGTTTTGGGGTTATGCATTAGAGACAGCTGCATTCACTTTAAATAGGGCACCATCAAACTCCGTTGAGACGACGCCTTATGATATGTGGTTTGGCAAGAAACCAAAGTTGTCGTTTCTTAAAGTTTGGGGCTACGATGCTTATGTGAAAAAGTTTCAACCTGATAAGATTGAACCCAAATCGAAGAAGTGCGTCTTCATAGAATACCCAAAGGAAACTGTTGGGTACACTTTCTATCACAGATCCGAAGGCAAGATATTCGTTGCTAAGATGGATCCTTTCTAGAGAAGAAGTTTCTCTCGAAAGAAGTGAGTGGGAGGAAAGTAGAGCTTGATAAGGTGATTGTACGTTCTCCTGAATTGGAAAGTAGTTCATAACAGAAATTAGTTCCAGTTATTCCTACACCAATTAGTAAGGAAGCTAATGATGATGATCATGAAACTTCATATTAAGTTACTACAGAACCTCGTAGGTCTTCCAAAGTACAGTCCGCACCAGAGTGGTACAGTAATCCTGTTCTGGAAGTCATGTTACTAGACCATGATGAACCTACAAACTATGAGGAAGCGATGATGAGCCCAGATTCTGCAAAATGGCTTGAGACCATGAAATCTGAGATTGGATCCATGTATGAGAACAAAGTGTGGACTTTGGTGGACTTGCCCGATGATCAGCAAGCCATAGAAAATAAATGGATCTTCAAGAGGAAGACAGACGCTGATAGTAGTGTTACTATCTACAAAGCTCGACTTGTCGCAAAAGGTTTTCGACAAGTTCAAGGTGTTGAATACGATGAGATTTTCTCACTCGTATCGATGCTTAAGTCTATCCGAATCATGTTAGCAATTGCCACATTTTTTGAAATTTGACAAATGGATGTCAAAACTGCATTCCTTAATGAATTTATTAAAGAAGAGTTGTATATGATGCAACCAGAAGGTTTTGTCAGTCCTAAAGGTGCTAACAAAGTGTGCAAGCTCCAGTAATCCATCTATGGACTGGTGCAAGCATCTCAGAGTTGGAATATACGCTTTGATGAGTTGATCAAAGCATATAGTTTTATACAGACTTGCGGTGAAGCCTGTATTTACAGGAAAGTGAGTGGGAGCACTACAGCCTTTCTGAAAAGTATATGTGAATGACATATTGTTGATCAGAAATAATGTAGAATTTTCTAGAAAGCATAAAGGAGTGTTTGAAAGGAGTTTTTCAAAGAAAGACCTCGGTGAAGCTGCTTACACATTGAGCATCAAGATCTATAGAGATAGATCAAGACGCTTGATAAGATTTTTCAATGAATACATACCTTGATAAGATTTTGAAGTAGTTCAAAATGGAACAGTCAAAGAAGGAGTTCTTGCCCGTGTTGCAAGGTGTGAAGTTGAGTAAGACTCAAAACCCGACCATGGCAGAAAATAGAAAGAGAATGAAAAATCATTCCCTATGCCTTAGTCATAGGTTCTATAAAGTATGCTATGTTGTGTACCAGACCTATTGTATACCTTGCTCTGAGTTTGGCAAGGGAGTACAATTTTGATCTAGGAGTAGATCACTGGATAGTGGTCAAGAATATCCTTAGTAAGGACTAAGGAAATATTTCTCGATTATGGAGGTGATAAAAGAGCTCGTCGTAAAGAGTTATATCGATGCAAGCTTTTACACCGATCCAGATGACTCTAAGTCTCAATATGGATACATATTGAAAGTAGGAGAAATTAGCTAGAGTAGCTCCGTGCAGAGCATTATAGACATAAGAATATTTTGCAAAATATATACGGCTCTGAATGTGACAGATCTGTTGACTAAACTTCTCTCACGAGCAAAACATGATCATACCTTAGTACTCTTTGGGTGTTAATCACATAGAGATGTGAACTAGATTATTGACTCTAGTAAACCCTTTGGGTGTTGAACACATGACGATGTGGACTATGGGTATTAATCACATACAGATGTGAATATTGGTGTTAACTCACATGGTGATGTGAACTAGATTATTAACTCTAGTGCAAGTGGGAGACTGAAGGAAATATTCCCTAGAGGCAATAATAAAGTTATTATTTATTTCCTTATTTCATGATAAATGTTTATTATTCATGCTAGAATTGTATTAACCGGAAGCTTAGTACATGTGTGAATACATAGACAAACATAATGTCACTAGTATGCCTCTACTTGACTAGCTCGTTGAATCAAAGATTGTTAAGTTTCCTAGCCATAGACATGAGTTGTCATTTGATTAATGGGATCACATCATTAGGAGAATAATGTGATTGACTTGACCCATTCCGTTAGCTTAGCACTCGATCGTTTAGTATGTTGCTATTGCTTTCTTCATGACTTATACATGTTCCTATGACTATGAGATTATGCAACTCCCATTTACCGGAGGAACACTTTGTGTGCTACCAAACGTCACAATGTAACTGGGTGATTATAAAGGAGCTCTACAGGTGTCTCCGAAGGTACATGTTGAGTTGGCATATTTCAAGATTAGGATTTGTCACTCTGATTGTCGGAGAGGTATCTCTGGGCCCTCTCGGTAATGCACATCACCATAAGCCTTGCAAGCAATGTGACTAATGAGTTAGTTGCGGGGTGATGCATTACATAATGAGTAAAGAGACTTGCCGGTAATGAGATTGAACCAGGTATTGAGATACCGACGATCGAATCTCGGGAAAGTAACATACCAATGACAAAGGGAACAACGTATGTAGTTATGCGGTTTGACTGACAAAGATCTTCGTAGAATATGTGGGAACCAATATGAGCATCCAGGTTCCGCTATTGGTTATTGAGCGGAAACGAGTGTCGGTTATGTCTACATAGTTCTCGAACCCGTAGGGTCCGCACGCTTAAAGTTTGGTGACGATCGGTATTATGAGTTTTTGTGTTTTGATGTACTGAAGGTAGTTCAGAGTCTCGGATATGATCACGGACATGACGAGGAGTCTCGAAATGGTTGAGATGTAAAGATCGATATATTGGACGACTATGTTCGGTCATCGGAATGGCTTCGGAAGGTTTCGTACATATACCGGAGTGTCGGGGGGTTACCAGAACCCCCCGGGGGGTTTATTGGGCCTCATGGGCCCTAGTGGAGAAGAGGAGGGGCGGCCAGGGCAGGCCGCGCCCCCTCCCCCTCTAGTCTGAATTGGACAAGGGGGGGGGGGGGGCGGGCGCCCCCCTTTCCTTCCTCTCTCTCTCTCTCTCTCTCCCTTTCCCCCTTCTCCTACTACTACAAGGAGAGGAGGAGTCCTACTCCCTGTGGGAGTAGGACTCCCCCCTTGGCGCGCCCTCCTCCTAGGCCGGCCTCCTTCCCCCCTTGGTCCTTTATATACGGGGGCAGGGGGGCACCTCTAGACACAGCAATTGATCATTGATCTCTTAGCCGTGTGCAGTGCTCCCCTCCACCATATTCCACCTCGGTAATATCATAGCGGTGCTTAGGAGAAGCCCTGCGTCGGTAGCATCATCAACACCATCATCACGCCGTCGTGCTGACGGAACTCTCCCGCAAAGCTCTGCTAGATCGGAGTTCGTCAGACGTCATCGAGCTGAATGTGTGCTAAACTCGGAGGTGCCGTACGTTCAGTGCTTGATCGCTCGGATCATGAAGACGTACGACTACATCAACTGCGTTGTGCTAACGCTTCCGGTTTCGGTCTACGAAGGTATGTGGACAAGACTCTCCCCTCTCGTTGCTATGCATCACCATGATCTTGTGTGTGCGTAGGAATTTTTTTGAAATTACTACGTTCCCCAACACCTTGTTGTCTGCCCACACGCCAGACCTGTTAAGCAGAAAGTTCGGAAGCAGGTCTTGGAGAGGCAGCAGTTCATTGCAGAAGAGATCAAGAAACTTGAAGCAGCTAGTTTGGTGAGAGGAGTACTGCATCCCACGTGGTTAGCAAATCCAGTGGTAGTCCGGAAGGCAAACGGGAAGTTCAGGCTTTGCATTGATTTCACAGATCTCAACAAGGCTTTCCCAAAGGACCCGTTTCCCTTGCCGCGTATTGATCAGATTGTGGATTCCACTTCAGGCTGTGATTTGCTCTCATTTCTGGATGCATATTCTGGATATCACCAAATCTTCATGTCCAAAGAAGATGAGGAGAAGACGTCATTCATCACTCCATGTGGTACATACTGCTTTGCCCGCATGCCATTTGGATTAAAGAGTGCCGAGTCCACTTTTGCAAGGGCAGTCTAGATCGATTTTGAGCCACAGCTGCACAGAAACATAGAAGCTTATATGGATGATATTGTGGTCAAGACCAAGGATAGGGCCACCCGTATTCAAGATTTGGAGGAGACATTTACTAATTTGCGCAAGAGCAAGATCAACTTGAAGCTCAATCCGGAGAAGTGTGTATTTGGTTTTCCCTCCGGCAAGTTGCTTGGGTTCTTTGTATCCCATCGCGAGATCGAAGCCAACCCCGACAAGATCAAATCTATCGAGCAGATTCAAGCGCGAAGGATAGTTAAGGATGTGAGGCACCTAACAGGATGTGTTGCCGCTAAGCAGATTCATCTCCAAGTCTGCCGAGCGTGCCCTGCCGTTCTTCAAAATTTTGAAGAAGGCATGTCCCATGAAGTGGGCCCCGGAAGCAGATGCAGCTTTGCAAGAGTTGAAGGCCTACCTATCCTCTGTGCGTACCTTGGTTGATCCCACACCCCAAGAGCCGCTGCTGCTATACTTAGCAGCAACCAACCAAGTGGTCAGTGTAGCCTTGGTAGCACAGCGAGAAGTGGATGAGGCACAGAGTGAGCAGAGATCGGCAGAGTCAGATAAGGATCTGGACAGCAGTGAGCACGGCAATGAGGGCAACCCCAAGGACGCGGAGAGGAAGAAAGTGGTGCAGCGCCCAGTGTACTTCGTCAGCTCCTTGTTACAGGGGGCTAGATCGAGGTACTCTGGCATACAAAAGTTTATTTTTGGTCTCATCATGGCCTCAAGGAAACTGTGCCACTACTTCCAAGCCCATGAGATCATGGTTGTCACTTGTTTCCCGTTGCAACGGATACTCCGAAACCGTGAGACTACCGGCAGAATAGTGGAGTGGGCTTTGGAGCTATCCAGCTTTGGTTTAAAGTTTGAAAGCACATCAACTATCCAGGGCAGGGCGTTGGCAGATTTTATTGCAGAATGGACGCTAACCCCGGATGAGGAAGTGACAGAGACAATTACCACTGACAAGAAATCGCCCCAAGAATGGATTATGTATTTTGATGGTGCTTTTTTCCTACAAGGTGCAGGGCTGGCGTGCTTCTTGTCGCCCCCTCCGGGGAGCACCTGAAGTACACCGTCCAAATGCATTTTGCCCGGGAAGAAGCAACCAACAATACATCAGAGTATGAAGGGCTCCTTGTCGGGCTCAGGATTGTAGCTAAATTGGGAATTAAGAAGCTAATCATTCGAGGAGATTCACAGCTGGTGGTGAGACAAGTCAACAAAGATTACCAAAGTCCATTGATGGAGGCATACATCAAGGAATTGAGGAGATTAGAGGATCACTTTGACGGATTGCAAATAGAGCACGTACCCCATGCATAAAATAGCATAGCTGGTCATCTGTCAAAGTGCGCTGCGCAGAAGCTTCCTGTGGGACCAGGAAATTTTGTTCTCCATCTCACTCAGCCCTCCGTATCCCCAGCAACAATGGCCCGAAAAAGGAGAAAGTTGGGCACCGGTAAGCCTCTCCCGGTAGAGCCGTCCACTCACGGCAGAGACCCTGCCAGAAACAACTCCTCGCAGCCTGCCGAACCACCCCCTCTAGCCGGGCCCATGGACCCCGTGTACGTGTTATGTGCTCCCGCAGAAGAGGAGGTGCCGTTAGTCCTTGTTGTCCAGCCCCGGGCTCCAACTTGGGAAAGGCACATTATCCGCTTCCTCCAAACCAGAGAGCTTCTCGGCGACCAAGACGAAGCTGAAAAAGTAGCCTGGAGGGCTAGTATGTATCAGTTTGCCGATGACACTCTATACAGAAGGAGGCCAAACAGTGTGAAATTGAAGTGTGTCTGCCGGGAAGAAGGAAAGGAACTGCTGGCTGAGATACACAAAGGCATGTGCGGCTCCCACATTTGATGAGGACATGACTACCTTGGATATGACCAAAAATATTGCATATATGCATATTTGTCAGGTGATTTCTAGTGCAAACTATTCAACAATCTATTTATGTTATCCAGAACAAAAATACTTCACACACTTTTGTGTTTTGTCTAATTGCAGGTGTATGGAACATTTGTACAATCCACATATGAAGATAAGGAAGAAAGAGATGTTTATTTGCTGTCCAAAAAGTTCTCTCACGTCACTTTTGGCCCAAGAGAAGATAGAGTCCAAGTCTCTCACGTTCTGGATTCAGATTCGGACTGCACAGACGTACCTGACTCAAAACGCACACAAGTTTTTCATACGGACTCCGAATTGGGTGATTCTTTTTTTGTTGGAAACTAGATTTCGTGCACTTTCCAACCCAATTGGAATCACCTTCAAATTCGTCCGGAGCGTTGAGTTGTGGACGAAACAATCTGATGCTGCAGCAGAATCCGAGTCAAACTACAAGTCCAAAGGTGTTACATCACCTCCACTTGGGCCCATTGGCCTTGTACGACCTAGATTTAGTTTTAGGCTGCCTTGGGACGTCCTCCCACCTCCTTGGCCGCCACCCCTTGCTCCTATATAAGTAGATCCATCTAGTAGCTTTTCCGTCTTTCGATGAGATGATGGAAATCGCTTGGGTGGAAGTCGACTTTGACGATCCGACTACGAACGTGCGAGGACGTCGCGCCTTAGCAATCGCTAAACCAACTCCGAGAGGTTATTGACCACGCCGGAGCACGATCAACCTGACCACGAGGGTCTGTTTCCTGCGAGCAAACGAAGAACAAGCAAGAAACTGAGATTGCAATCTGGATATTGCGAATATAAGATGAAAGCTTTATTGATCAAGGTGGAGTTCTGTGACGCCTTTGTCTGGTCGTTGAACACAAACGAAGTACGCGAAGTTGCAGCTATGGCGAACTTTTAATCTAAACAAAACCCAAAGAAAAGCTACTAGATGGATCTACTTATATAGGAGCAAGGGGTGGCGGCCAAGGAGGTGGGAGGACGTCCCAAGGCAGCCTAAAACTAAATCTAGGTCGTACAAGGCCAATGGGCCCAAGTGGAGGTGATGTAACACCTTTGGACTTGTAGTTTGACTCGGATTCTGCTGCAGCATCAGATTGTTTCGTCCACAACTCAACGCTCCGGACGAATTTGAAGGTGATTCCAATTGGGTTGGAAAGTGCACGAAATCTAGTTTCCAACAAAAAAAGAATCACCCAATTCGGAGTCCGTATGAAAAACTTGTGTGCGTTTTGAGTCAGGTACGTCTGTGCAGTCCGAATCTGAATCCAGAACGTGAGAGACTTGGACTCTATCTTCTCTTGGGCCAAAAATGACGTGAGAGAACTTTTTGGACAGCAAATAAACATCTCTTTCTTCCTTATCTTCATATGTGGATTGTACAAATGTTCCATACACCTGCAATTAGACAAAACACAAAAGTGTGTGAAGTATTTTTGTTCTGGATAACATAAATAGATTGTTGAATAGTTTGCACTAGAAATCACCTGACAAATATGCATATATGCAATATTTTTGGTCATATCCAAGGTAGTCATGTCCTCATCATCCTCCCCTTCTTGAAAATAAAGCCGTCCTCGGCGTTGCTTAATCTGAAATGTGGCTAACAAAAGAGACAAGGTGTACATGTTGTATATGTATATGTCATCCATTTTTACTTCCCTTGATTTTTGCATATATGACACATGAATAGATGAGTAACTTGCATAGTTCATAAAAACTAAAGCCAAAAAATTAGCACAAGAAGTAGAAGGCATGAAAATATTGCAACTCAGTTTGCACATATAAGTGAAGCTCTTATTCATTTCAAAAGATTGACAATGTTCATCATTAAACCATCCCAACATTGGTGAATAAACCTTACTTGCATCAAATTTACATGCTACAACATGCTTAAATAAGCAAACATGCAATAAGTCATTCAACACAGAATCATCACCAAGATTAGAGGTCATATCAAAATGATTAAACATTGGTTCTTTTGCATCAATAGTTAATTCAATGGGTGCACTCAAAATTGTTGGTATTTCAGTTGTTTGATCACATGGCAAAGTCAAATTATCAACGTAGTCCTCTAAAATAGGTGGTGTGATCAAAGTAGTGGGTAGCTCATCAGATGGTGCATTCAAATTGACAAGGCATTCATCATTCTCATGTAGAGATGGAAGATCAGTACCTTTGTCATTACCTCTTATGATCAACTCAGATGATGTAGCCACTCTCGGGGGCGATGTGTCACATGGTGGAGGTGATGTAGTCCTGACAACAACGGATGTGGTTGTGATAGTATGCCTAGTAGTTGAAGGAACAATCATATAAACTCTTGGAATGTGCACCGTGCGCTTGTTCTCCTCGTGGCCAACACGTCGTTTTATTTCCTGTTCAGCTTTGCAAGCAAGATGAAACAAATGGTCCATAGGATAACACTCTTCATGAATTAGTATCTCTTGAATATCACGGTTTAATCCTCCCCAAAATCTATCCATAAAATCATCTTCACTTTCTTCTAAAGAGGAATGCAACAAGGTAGTTTGTAAATCATCATAATATTTTGTTACAGTTTCACTACCTTGTTTTAAGTGTTGCAACTTCTTAATCATGTCACGAGTATAATAAGCAGGGACGAAAGTATGTCGCATGGCAAGTTTCAAATCATCCCAAGTAGTAGGTATATAATCAGGGTGTAACCGACAATATTCACTCCACCAAACCAAAGCATAACCAGTGAAAGAACCAACCGCAACCTTAACCTTTTTATGTTCATCGAAATTATGGGAAGCAAATATACTTTTTATGTCGAACTCCCATTCAATATATAAAGCAGGTTTAAAACGGCCATTAAATGGTGGTATAGATACATTAACCTGATCATGTGCATTTGGATGTTTGTGCACCTCTCGTGACGGTTGTGGTATTTGCAAAGGTGGTGGCACGTCTCCCGCGATCGACAAAGCCCATGAATTGACTCTGGATCCTGTCATGATTAGTAGAACAAGAAACAAAACCCAAAAATAATGTTCCTATAACTACTAGGATGTGGTGGTAAAACGCTCACAATAAAGCAAATATCAATGTCTTACAAGTTCTTACCATGCAGCAGGCGGTGATCGGCAACCAGCGGTGTCAAGTAACTCCGAATATTGAGTAAAGCGATTGCCAGGGGAGCGTACGTATACACGGTGTAGAAATATGTGGAGCTGGGTTGGCTATATATGGTAGCAAAAGATTAGCAATAATCAATTCAAAGATGCAATGTTGAATAAACGCTCAACGACGGTACTATGCTGGTCCTAGGCTAGACCGGACTAGAGACGCGAGCCTAGAACACTAATGAGGTCACGGCGTAGCACAACTAGCATCAATGAAGGATACTAAGTAGCTCTTGACAGCAAGATATAAGTGAAGATCACAACGGCAGTGAAGATAATGATGAAAAACAACTGCCAAGCAGGATATACAACAACTTTGTCTCCAACTTTCCTCTGAAAAAGTTTGTGCCGATTTTTTTTGATTTTTTTTTCCTTTTTTTTCTCTGACTTTTTTTTCTCTTTTTTTTCTCTCGTTTTTTTTCTCTCTTTTTTTTCTCCTCTTTCCAAAACAAACTAGATAAGATGCAGATTGGATCAAGTGAAGATGTGAACGATCTCAACTATTATTATGACAATGAATGGTGGGTAGCACGTGGTGGAAATTGATGGATGGGTGGTGGACAGCGGAAGAGATAATGATGCAGCGGTGGCGTGACTAATGTGAACAGAACTCGAAACTCTAAACGAACTAGACACTAAGACCAGCAACTCGACACGACGATGCAACCGATAATTCAACTATGCAAGCAATGAAAAGAAAATTGCAAAGGCTCAGACTGGCTTGGACCAAGGATGAATAGATCTAACTCTTTTTTGTGGCTTTTTCTTGGACAATAGGTAAGAAAATAAATCTAATCTAGGAAAACTAGAAATTCTCACCGAGCAACCTGAAAACTGATACCACTTGATATAGGCTAAGGTGTCCCGTCTTTCGATGAGATGATGGAAATCGCTTGGGTGGAAGTCGACTTTGACGATCCGACTACGAACGTGCGAGGACGTCGCGCCTTAGCAATCGCTAAACCAACTCCGAGAGGTTATTGACCACGCCGGAGCACGATCAACCTGACCACGAGGGTCTGTTTCCTGCGAGCAAACGAAGAACAAGCAAGAAACTGAGATTGCAATCTGGATATTGCGAATATAAGATGAAACTGATACCACTTGATATAGGCTAAGGTGTCCCGTCTTTCGATGAGATGATGGAAATCGCTTGGGTGGAAGTCGACTTTGACGATCCGACTACGAACGTGCGAGGACGTCGCGCCTTAGCAATCGCTAAACCAACTCCGAGAGGTTATTGACCACGCCGGAGCACGATCAACCTGACCACGAGGGTCTGTTTCCTGCGAGCAAACGAAGAACAAGCAAGAAACTGAGATTGCAATCTGGATATTGCGAATATAAGATGAAAGCTTTATTGATCAAGGTGGAGTTCTGTGACGCCTTTGTCTGGTCGTTGAACACAAACGAAGTACGCGAAGTTGCAGCTATGGCGAACTTTTAATCTAAACAAAACCCAAAGAAAAGCTACTAGATGGATCTACTTATATAGGAGCAAGGGGTGGCGGCCAAGGAGGTGGGAGGACGTCCCAAGGCAGCCTAAAACTAAATCTAGGTCGTACAAGGCCAATGGGCCCAAGTGGAGGTGATGTAACACCTTTGGACTTGTAGTTTGACTCGGATTCTGCTGCAGCATCAGATTGTTTCGTCCACAACTCAACGCTCCGGACGAATTTGAAGGTGATTCCAATTGGGTTGGAAAGTGCACGAAATCTAGTTTCCAACAAAAAAAGAATCACCCAATTCGGAGTCCGTATGAAAAACTTGTGTGCGTTTTGAGTCAGGTACGTCTGTGCAGTCCGAATCTGAATCCAGAACGTGAGAGACTTGGACTCTATCTTCTCTTGGGCCAAAAGTGACGTGAGAGAACTTTTTGGACAGCAAATAAACATCTCTTTCTTCCTTATCTTCATATGTGGATTGTACAAATGTTCCATACACCTGCAATTAGACAAAACACAAAAGTGTGTGAAGTATTTTTGTTCTGGATAACATAAATAGATTGTTGAATAGTTTGCACTAGAAATCACCTGACAAATATGCATATATGCAATATTTTTGGTCATATCCAAGGTAGTCATGTCCTCATCAACATTGGATCAACATCATTAGTTGGGAAAGCATTATGGCAAGGATTCTATTGGCCCACAGCCCCCCAAGATGTGGTCGAGCTAGTCACCAAGTGTGAAGCCTTCCAGTTCCATTCCAAGAAAACCCACCTGCCTACCCAAGCTCTTTAGACAATCCCTCTATCATGGCCATTTCTGGTCTAGGGGCTTGATATCCTCGGCCCCTTCCCCCAAGCAACCGGGGGCTTTGAATTCTTGTTTGTTAATATCGACAAGTTTACAAAGTGGACGGAAGTGACGGCCGTGAGAAAGGTGACTGCTCAGTCAGCTATCAAGTTCTTGAAAGATCTAGTGTGTCGTTTTGGAGTTCCAGCAAGGATCATCACCGACAACGGCACCCAGTTCAGGAGCCACGCCTTCATGCAATATGTTCATGCCCTCGGATGCAAGATCTCATTCGCCTCTGTGACACACCCCCGGAGCAATGGACAAGCTGAGAGGGCAAAGAATGAAGAGTTGCGTGGACTCAAGACAAGAACCTTTGATACGCTGCAGAAGCACGACAGGCAGTGGGTCGAGGAGCTGCCAATAGTTCTCTGGTCCCTCGGAACAACACCTAACCAAGCTACCAGACATATTCCCTTCTCCCTCGTCTACGGGGCAGAAGCAGTTACCCCCATGGAACTCATTTACGGGTCGCCTTGAGTGCTTGCCTACGATGAAGTAGTGCAAGATCAGCATCGATGTGACGACTCTGTGCTACTCGAGGAGAACCGTTCCTGGGCTGCTAAGCATGCTGCACGCTATCAGCAAGCCCTATGTCGCTATCATAGTTGTAGGGTTCATGCCCGGTGTTTTGAGGAAGGTGACCTTGTCCTTAGGCGCGTGCAGTCCGCCAAGGGTACACTACAAAAAATATACACTTCCGTGATGATACGTGTTTGTCACAGTAGGTCGCATCTTTTGTCATGCATGTACATCCATGACGATTTTTTGACAGAATCAAGATAGTCATACCTGTGCTGTCGTAGAAGTGTTCCATGACATTACCAAAATTATCATCACGGAAGTGTCCACTTCCATGACGATAAATCGCGCGTCACAGAAGTGCTTCCGTCAAGGGTGACTGACATGTGGCATCCATCGTAAGGGAACGCCGTTCAGCTATCGGGTCGGGTTTTGGATCCGATAACCCGTTAACAACCCCGACCAATGGGGATTTTCCACGTGTAAAATCATCATTGTCTGGAGGAAACACGTGTCAGCTCATCGTTGGGACAGATGTCATCCGCTCATTGGACCGAAGGCGCCTATGATACAGCAACACGTGGCACGACCCAACAGAGGCCCATTCCTGTGAAAAGACCGGCCCGTTTGACTTGGTCAAAAGGTGGCGGCCCAGCCCACGGAAAGCCTGTTAACGGCCTGTTCGCATATAGCCCATTTACAGCCCGCTAACCCAGGTTCCGTTATGCCCTATCCGAATTAGGCCTAATAGCGTCATCTGGGCCGTCCAATATGATTCCAGCCCGTTTTAACTTCCGGCCCATGTGTGGCCCATGACTTCTTTCGGCCCATATGAGGCCCTTTGTAACTCTTGGCCCATTAACAGCCCGTGGTGAAACTGGCCCGTAATGAACAGTGTATCACTTTATAACCATTAATGGCCCGTTATTCCATTGGGTCGTTTCCTACCCAAGTTATCTTTCGGCCTTCTCAGGGCCCATTGATTCTTGGGCTCATTTGCAGCATTCGGTTACATACGGCCCGTTACTGTCATTTTCTGCTTGTGGGCCAAATTCAGCCCGTCATTACAGTCGGCCCATTTGTGGATCGTTAATACGTTGGGCCATTTTCATGTCAAAAAACCCGTTGGGCTGTTTTCATAGAGTTATCAAATACGGCCTATTAACGGCCCGGTATGGTCCACGAATAGTATGGCCCATGATTGGCGAAATGATGATACGCCCGGTAGAAGGCCCATGGATCCTACGGCCCGTATGAGGCCCATGGATAGTACGGCCCATAGAAGGCCCATGGATCGTACGGCCCGTAGATGGCCCATGGACCCTACGGCCCGTATAGAAGGCCGATGGATCCTACGGCCCGTATAGAAGGCCAATGGATCCTATGGCTGGAAGAAGGCCCATGGATCATACGGCCTGCAGGAGGCCCATGGTTACAACAGTCCGTGTGTTGCCATGATTATTTTGGTCTAGTTACCAAAAATAGGCTATTGTGGCCACTAGAAAAACACAGAAAAAGAACTGCAGTGACTACAAGCAAACAACTAAACAAGACAATAAGGAAATAAATAAGCAAGCAATTAATGCTAGCCTATTACCGCTATTACACATATTACATCCACTGGGCATCAAAGTTCGCCACTAGTGCAAATATAGGGAACAAAGCAGCACATTACATACACTGGCCGTCAAAATTGGCCACCAGTGCAAATAAACGCGGCAACAAAACAAGAGCATAACTGAAACAACTTCAGAAGAGCTCAAGAAATGTTATCCTGGGTATCCACCATGCTGGCATTAAGCTTAGCAACCTGATTAGCTTTGTCCTGTTTGGCGCTAAAATCCTCCAACGCTTGCTGTTGCACCAGAAAGTATGCATCTGAATGCTCCAGGGACTTCCGCAGTCCTTCCGCTTCTTGTCGCAACACAGCTGATCGATGTCTTTCAGCTTGTAGTTGAGACTCAAGAAACCGAACTGATTCAGACAGTGAGTTTGAATAGCTTGTGCAAGCAGTAGTGGCCAGTAACTCGAACACTAAACCAAGACAGGACTTTGGGGTTGTCTCGCTGTCTTCAAGATAGTCTTCCTTAGCTGTTTTATCAGCTTTATTGGAGACCAACAAGGATGTGTCACTATCCTGAACCTTATCTACATTACTTCCTTTACCATTGCTTAATAAGGCACTCTTCCCCAATATTCTGTCAACATTCTAAAAGAAGAAACAAGCAGACACATAACAAGTTTAGCATGTACTAGTATATGAAACTCATTTTGGTGAACCAGTTCATTAGTAAGGTGGACAGGATTAAACTACCAAGTCTTCTATTGCCAAGTACTAGTACATAATAAAAGCATCAAACAAACATATATCTATGTCCTATGGTCACTGCATTGTCTTGCCAAATCAAAATAGAGACACGGTTCAAATCATATCAGTTCAAGACAAAGCAGCAGTGAAAGAATACAAAGTGTGGGAAACTACACGACACAACAAGATTTCAGATGGGTACCACGGGTCTACATGTACAACAACACTATTGGCTCTGTTGTGATGCTAGCAATGTGCATGATATGAAAGTCAATTGTATACACAATTGAAATTGAAATCAATAGAGCTATTGATAACAGCAAACCTGTTAAAGAAACATGCGTGAACATACCTGTTGTGCCATTGGAGTTTTGATTGGATCCTCCAATTTAGGGAGAGCTCTACCGGAGACGACCAAATGATGTGTCCCTACGTTGCATTCCTAGGGAGCAATGGAAGGAGCTGCTGGCAGACATACACGATGGAGACTGTGGGCATCACTCGTCGTCACGGACCCTCGTTGGCAAGGCATTCCGCAGCCGGTTCTATTGGCCCACGGCACTCAATGACGCCATGGAACTGGTGAAAGCTTGCGAGGTCTGCCAATTCCATGACAAGCAGATCCATCAGCCGGCGGGAGGTCTGTAGACTATACCCCTCTCATGGCCATTCACAGTCTGGGGGCTGGATATCCTAGGCCTGTTCCCTCGGGCGCCGGGAGGCTATCGCTACCTCTACATCGCTGTGGATAAATTCACCAAGTGGGCTGAGGTGGAAGCTGTCCGCACCATCCCCGCAGGTTCTGCGGTCAAGTTCATCAAGGGCATCGTGAGCCGGCTCGGGGTGCCGAGCCGCATCATCACCGACAACGGTTCGTAGTTCACCAGTAACCTCTTAAAAACATACTGTGCTAACCTTGGAATGCAGATATGCTACGCTTCGGTAGCACACCCGTGGAGCAACGGTCAGGCCGAGCGAGCCAATGCAGAGCTCCTGAGGGGCCTCAAAACCAGGACCTTCAAGAAGAAGCTGGAAGCCTGTGGCAGGGGCTGGTACGATGAGCTTCAGTCAGTGCCGTGGTCCATCCGCACGACCGCGACCAAGCCGACTGGCGAGATCCCATTCTTCCTGGTTTATGGAGCTGAAGCCGTTCTCCCTCATGAGGTCAGACGTCGTTCCGCACGGGTCCTGGCGTTCGACGAGGCGCAGTAGGACGCCATGCGGGGGATGGATCTCGTGCTGGGGGAGGAGCATCGTCGAGAGGCCGCGCTACAAGCAGCAAGGTACCAACAAGCACTGCGGCGATACCACTGCCGCAACATCCGCCCCAGGACTCTTGAGATAGGGGACCTCATGCTCAGACGGGTTCTCTCCAGGGAGGGACTGCATAACCTCTCTCCCATGTGGGAGGGCCCGTTCAAGGTTGTTCATGTTTCCAGGTCCAGCTCCGCGCGCTTGGAGACCCAGGAGGGGGTGCCCGTCCAGAACGCGTGGAACATTCAACATCTCCGAAGGTTTTACCCCTAAAAAAGGCCCGGTGCCGTTGAAGAAGGCGAATGCCTGTGAAGTTGTTGCATTTTGGAAAAGGCCCGGTGCCTGTGAAGAAGGCGAATGCCTGTGAAGTTGTTGCGTTTTGGAAAAGACCCGGTGCCTGTGAAGAAGGCGAATGCGTGTGAAGTTGTTGCGTTTTGGAAAAGGCCCAGTGCCTGTGAAGAAGGCAAATGCCTGTGAAGTTGTTGTGTTTTGGAAAAGGCCCGGTGCCTGTGAAGAAGGCGAATGCATGTGAAGTTGTTGCGTTTTGGAAAAGGCCCGGTGCTTGTGAAGAAGGCAAACGCCTGTGAAGCTCGCCGCCTGTGACACTCTCACGTAATAATGAGTGGGGTTGTACACGCCCCGGAGTCTCCGGAGTGTCGCCCTCGGGCCTCGGGGGCTCTCGCCCACGCCCAGTGGCAGCACTTAGCTCCGTGCTGGTGAGAAGACGTCGAAGACTAGATTAGGTGCCGGACGCGGCTTCTTTCATTTGCTTTCTGCAGTTGTCTTGTTCGTTTCTATTTGAAGTTTTACTGAAGTTGTTACCATTTTGAGCTCGCAACCCTTCGTCCATTTCACTTATTCGATTCGTTTTCTTTCGCGTAAAGTCTCACGAGGGAGGAACTTGGGCACCCTCGCGAGTGTTTTCTGCCCCGGTGGTTTGGATCTCCCCTATCCGAGCCCGCTGCGGGAGCGCCCCTCCCAGTCCGTGCCCCACGGGCATCGCGAGCGATCATACAATTTAGGTTGGTTGTCCCCGCTACCAGGGCCGGAGGCTACCCCAACTGAGTAACCCCTGTAGGACACAAGGCGCACGACGAGGCCCTTGCCTCGGGAGGCGAGGACCACGACGAGCTCCCCCCCCCCCAAGTTAAGTGATTTCCATGCATAAACACGAGGACGAAAGCAGAGCACAGAAATAGTAGAAACAACGCGCCAATTAAACACCAACAGTTCGATACGCCCCCTTGAGGCACCAGACTACATTCTTTTTGCGCAGGAAAGAAGGAAAAGCAAAATGGGCACGACTTGCCCGGCATCAACTCTCGGCAGGGGCTCGTGCTGCCTTCGGAGCTCAGCTGGATTCTGCCTCCCGCTTCACCGAGGCATGGTGCCGGGTCGACCCAACGCCCTCTCCTAGGCGAGCGCGATGACGAGGGGGCTGGTCGCGACCACCACTGGAGGAGCTGTCGTCCGATGGGGAGTCACCGAAGCTTGGCGAGCCTCGGGCGCCGCTGCCCGCGTGCCTCACACCACCTTCATCCCGATTGACGCCGGGGCTAGGCGCACGGCCGCGGTCATCGTCTTTGGGGCAGCATCCGGTGCGACGACCTTCTTGCCCGAACACCCTCACGTAGAGGGTGGCATTGCCGTCGAACTTAAAGTGCAGAGTGCACCATCGGCTCAGGCCGCGCGTGTGAGCAAACGTTTGCCAGCCGTGGGTCAGAGCCGCCTCCCCGGCGGTGGAGACCTCCAGAGTAGCCCAGGAGGCCCTGCTGCAGCAACCATCAGCCTGAAGCCAAAGGCCGCCCAGGGCGCTAGCCAGAGTTCTCCTACAAAGAAGCGGGGGAGCGGAAGCCAGGTGCCGGTCGGGTCCGCCGACCACACGACGAACTCCGGCAGCACCTCCGCCAAGCGAGAACACGGCCTTGGGGGTCGTGCAGCCCTGGTGTACCTCTCATTGGCAGCCGAGCGCTCATCGCCGCGCAGAAGGGGGCTTCCACGGCCACCGGAGGTCGCAACAGGGGTCGTAGGGTGGTTGCGAGGGCGGCCCCGTCCGCGCTTGGCCGGCGGAGAGCTAGGTCCTTCCTGGCGAGCCTTCCTTTCTCCGCGGCCGAAAACCTCTTTGGCGAGGCCATGGGATGACTAGGGGCCAAGAAGAAGAAAGGAAGTAGTAGGAAGAGATGGAATGGAGGGGGCTCGCGCCGTTCCGTACATATAGTCGAAGGAGGCCAACCGCCGGCCTCCACGATCACAGGTAATCATGACTCGTTTAACATGCAGGGACTTGTCAAGTCACGCAGTTACCGAGGCAACGTGGGGGGGGGGGCAATGACGCCCACGTCAAATCAACCGCCACGCGGTGCCCAAGGCTGCAGGCTGTTGGGGCCCGCGGTGCTTCACACTTGCCCCTTCGCTTCTCTGCTAAGCCAAGTCCAGGCGCGCCTTGGGCCAGGGGGCTACTGTCGGCGTTCTGGGAATGGGGGTACCCAGACTTGCCTGCCTGCGGCCTGCGGCGTGGCTCAAGGAGTGGACCAGTACGACCCATCTTCATCAACACAAGCTCAAGACCCTCGCGAGGGGCCAAGCCTCGCGGGGCGGACGACAGGAAGCTTCCTCAGGCACGGCCTCATCAGGCTGGCTCGCGAGGAGGCGGAGAGATCAAGGCGGGGTACCTCACGAGGTGCTCGTGACGCAAACCATGACGACAAGCCAGGCGGGTGCCAGGCGGGCACCGGCCTGCGCAGAGTCCTTGTTTCCTCTTTGGTGCAAAGGGAGCAACCGCAGACAAGAGTATCAAGCAAAGGCAACCATTTCGGTGCAACAAGACCAAGACCAGCAGAACGGCAGGATGGAGGTCATCGTGGAGCCCAAACCGGTGTCACCGCCAGGGTCTTTGGGAGGCCAGGACCGACTTTAGTCAGGATAAGTGTACTAGATGTTCCCCTTCAAAATGGCCAATTGTTGGCGCCCTTCCCGCTCAATATTTGGGAAGAGGACCAGGGCCTTGCTTTATAAATAGGACTAGCCACTCTCAAGGCAAGGGCAATTGGAACCTTAGCCAACACCACCACCACCACAAGAACTCCTCCCCTCGCGAGGCAGTTCTTCCTTGTATGGTTCATCATCAGCCCCTGAGGCAATCCACCACACCACAAACTAGAGTAGGGTATTACACCAGAATGGTGGCCCGAACTAGTATAAACCTCGTGTCCCTTGTGTTGTTCTTCGTGTAGTTTAGATCCTTGCGAGGCGACGAGACATAGGTAGGCAGGAGGTGCAATCTCCGCGTGCACCCCAGAGTTCGAACCTAGAGGGTCTGCCGGAACCCGAAATCCGACAGTGAACTGCACAAATCACTTTTTACTTCAGAGTGTTTTGTGCAGTTGTACTAAAATGTCACACAGGTAATGTCTCTACATTTCAGTGCGACTGCACAAAGGGAGATTGGTTTTTCTCAATCCTCCTCATCCAACTCCGAGCCTAATCTTCTCCAACTAGTTAGTCTTAAGAGAGACTGCAAAGGTGACCGGCTTCTAGTTGTGTGTTTATTGTTTTATCAACAACCCTCTATTATCGTAATCACACTTAATATCTTTGGAACAGGGACGCTCAGCTCTATTTTAGTGGAACTGCACAAAATGATCGGAATGTTGCATGCTCCAGACAGCTACTTTTTTCGCAACATGCCTTGTTGATTTAGACAGAGCTGGGGGACGTTGCTGCCAATGAAAGCATGGATCAATTTTAATTTAACACCTTCTCACAACTCTGTCTTCAGTTGTGATCAAATTATTAGCTCTGATATGCTAATAATTGACATGCATTAGCAAGGAAGTTAGTTTTTTATTGTTTCCGAAAGAGCATCGATGGCAAGACACGCAAAACAAAAGCTAAAAGCTCACACCATTGTACAATTTCATGTCACTGGAAAATTATTTGTATAGTACGTCAATTATGTAAACAAATGATGGAAGCTTGATAGCATTGCCAGAAGCCTCTTCATCATCCGAGTCCATATGCCATGCACAAAATTATACTCCTTCGTTCCTAAATATTTATCTTTTTACAAATTTCGAATGGGCATATTTTAGAGTGTAGATTCACTCATTTTGCTTCGTATGTGTACTCCCTCCGTTCCTAAATATTCTATTCGTCTTTCTAGAGATTTCAACAAGTGACTACATATGAAGCAAAATGAGTGAATCTACACTCTAAAATATGTCTATATACATCCGTATGTGCCAGTCCATTTGAAATCTCTAAAAAGACAAATATTTTAGTAGTCACTCGTTGAAATCTCTAGAAATACAAATACTCCGGAGTATATTTAAGAACCGAGGGGGTAGTGCACAATCGCATGGGAGACTCAGCATGGTCGTTGTGCCGCATGAATAGCGAGTACTACCTCCGTCCTGGTTTATTTGTCCCCATTGTATTTTGTGCCAAATTTTGATCATAGATTTAACTAATAAAATGTTCATGCATGTCATAAAAAATTATATCTTTGAAAACTATGTTCAAATACAAATTCAACTGTATAATTTTTCTTGACATGCATTAACATTTTGTTAGTTAAATCTTTGGTCAAAATTTGGCACAAAATACAAAGGGGACCAATAAACCAGGACAGAGGTAGTAATGAGCAGTCAAATCATAAGCCCCACCTATCCCACTCTAAGTTGCTCGGAAGAAGCAACCATCAATACGCTCTTCTTTGAATCCGCTCACACTACTCCATCCGTCATTGTTTATACATCGCACTTCAGAAAAAAAGAAAAAAACCTGTGGGACCAAGGCGACTAGCGATCAGCCTGAAAAATAGTATTGGTAGTTATAGCACAGTGTCTATTACTAGAGGGAATAATGCGTACACACATGCATGCAGTGCTTCCACCCCTTGTACACACATGCATGCACTTACTCCACTCCGTAGTAGTACAGTACATGGAGAGAAAATTGTGGACTTGATTGCAGTTACCACACCCTAATTAATTGAGCATTAAACCAAACACGTCTAAAGTCTCTCTGGTGGTGGAAATGCATTGAGAGAAATGCATCATAATGAAGCGCGCCCTGTAAACTGTGACGACGGGAGGAGTAGTATGAAGGTGCACAACCAAGTACGCGTATGGCGAGTCGGTCAACGCACCTCCTCTTGTCATATCACTGACATGTGGGACAAGAGTGTGAGCAAACCGATCTCAATTGACGGCAAAGAGCCAACCCGTTGTTCCTTGAGAGAGACGAGGAGCAAGAACACACAGACGGGCTCGCATGGAGGCCAAGATATATTCAAGCATGGTTGGTTGATCGATATCATTCATTACATGTTGGGCTGCCGTTTTCCGCCCTTCTCCAGAATAAATGTGTACTTTATCAGAGATAAAAAAGTAAGAGTACAGATGCTCCACCATGCGGTTCTAGTAGTAGTACTACTCGTACTACTACGCTTGGCTCTTCGCCTCTTCGTGAATTCGAACAATGATGGTACTCCGCATGTTGGGTACTACAGTGTATGCCTCTGACAATCTGACACCGAATGGACTGATGCATGTCCACCGAGGGTAGGTTGCATTAGTCAAAAGGCGTAAGAGAGCTTCACCTTGTCCTGCAAGCTTCTCCTCATTCTGCGAGTTGAAGGGACACATCAAAAAGTAGTGCTAGTCCATACTCCCTCCTTTCCGGTTAATATGGCTTAATCTTTTTTGCGGGTAAATGAGAGAGCTTTATTCATATATAAGCATTCTTAGGACGATCAGCCAAGACACTGGTCACTAGGAAGCGAGGTACCCCACAAAAAAGAAGTAGGAAGCGAGGTGTTTCATCAAGCCAGCTCTCGGCCACATTCAAAGTGCAGCAAGCATGGTTCGCACGAAGATGCGCCGCAAGGTTTGCTCACCTGTTTACATGCTGAATAACACAAAAAGAGAAAATATTACCGAGTGCTACTATTTGTAACAGGATATGAGCCAGAATTAAGCGAGAATTGTGGTGAGTGTTCCATGCAATCAACTTCCATTATTACATGCGAGAACCCTCGAAGAGAACCAAATGTGTTGAAGATTGCTTTATCACATTTTAAAATTATAATAAGAGCGCAGACGCTCCTCCATACCTTTATAGACTATAGTAGTAGTACTAGTACTACTATTAAACTTTGCGCTTGGCTGTTCGCCTATTTGGGAAGTCGAACAATAATAGCACTAGCAGTATAGTGTATGCTTCTGGCAATATGACACCGAATTAACTGTTGCACGTCCACCGCCTGAGCGAGGGAGAGCTTGCATTAGTCAAAAGTTTCTCCTTGTCCTGCGAGCCACCGCGCGCAAGCTTCTCCCGTCCTGCAACCTTCTCCTTGTTCGGCAAGTTGACGGGACACAACAAAGTAATGCTAGTTCATACTGCCTCCTCTCCGGTTAATATGGCTTAATTTCAAACGAGATAAATACACTGTCTGTCACTGTATATTTGTAAAAATACGGTCAGTGCACTTCATAATACGCTCATTGCGCTCAATATATATATTTTCCGGTGTTTATACGGTCACTAGCTCACCCTGATTGAGTATGTGTGTGCATGCACGTGTAGGTTGAGCACTTGAGCGTGACCGTGTGTGTTTCGTCGTGTGCTCGGACATGCATGCATTAGGGCGTCGCGCGCGTTTTTGCGTCCATGTGTACGTGTGACTGTTGCATACAACTACGTCTTGAGCTTGCGTTGGTTTTCCTTGAAGAGGAAAGGGTGATGCAGCAGAGTAGCGTAAGTATTTCCCTTAGTTTTTGAGAACCAAGGTATCAATCCAGTAGGAGGCTCATCAAAAGTCCCACGCACCTACACAAACAAACCAAGAACTCGCAACCAATGCAATAAAGGGGTTGTCAATCCCTTCACGGGCACTTGCGAAAGTGAGATCTGATAGAGATAGTATGATAATATAAATATATTTTTGGCATTTTATAATATAGATGCAAAAAAGAAAACATGCAAATAAAAGTAGATTGGATGCAAATATGAAATGAGATAGACCCGGGCGCCATAGGTTTCACTAGAGGCTTCTCTCGAGATAGCATAAGTATTATGGTGGGTGAACAAATTACTGTCGAGCAATTGATAGAAAACCGAATAATTATGAGATTATCTAGGCATGATCATGTATATAGGCATCACGTCCGTGACGAGTAGACCGACTCCTGCCTGCATCTACTACTATTACTCCACACATCGACCGACTCCTGCCTGCATCTAGAGTATTAAGTTCACAAAGAACAGAGTAACACATTAAGCAAGATGACATGATGTAGACGGATAAACTCAAGCAATATGATATAAACCCCATCTTGTTATCCTCGATGGCAACAATACAATACGTGCCTTGCAACCCTTTCTTTCACTGGGTAAGGACACCACAAGATTGAACCCAAAGCTAAGCACTTCTCCCATGGCAAGAAAGATCAATCTAGTAGGCCAAACCAAACTGATAATTCGAAGAGACTTGCAAAGATAACTCAATCATACATAAAAGAATTCAGAGAAGATTCAAATATTATTCACAGATAAACTTGATCATAAACCCACAATTCATCGGATCTCGACAAACACACCACAAAAAGAGATTACATCGAATAGATCTCCACAAGAGAGGGGGAGAACATTGTATTGAGATCCAAAAAGAGAGAAGAAGCCATGTAGCTAATAACTATGGACCCGAAGGTCTGTGGTAAACTACTCACAACTCATCAGAAGGGCTATGGTGTTGATGTAGAAGCCCTCCATGGTCGATTCCCCCTCCGACAGAGTGCCAGCGAAGGCTCCAAGATGAGATCTTGCAGATACAGAAGGTTACGACGGTGGAAATTGTGTTTCGGGTGCTCCCTGGATGTTTTCGGGGTACGTAGGCTTATATAGGAGGAAGAACTACGTTGGTGGACGCTCGAGGGGCCCACGAGACAGGGGGCGTGCCCTATAGGGGGGGGGCACCCTCCTATCTCGTGGAAGCTTCGGCTGCTTCTTGACTTGCACTCCAAGTCCTCTGGATCACGTTCGTTCCAAAAATCACGCTCCCGAAGGTTTCATTCCGTTTGAACTCCGTTTGATATTCCTTTTCTTTGAAATACTGAAATAGGCAAAAAAAAATAGTAATACGGGCTGGGCCTCTGGTTAGTAGGTTAGTCCCAAAAATGATATAAATGTGTTAAATAAAGCCCATAAACATCCAAAAGGGGTAATATAATAGCATGGAACAATAAAAAATTATTGATACGTTGGATACGTATCAAGCATCCCCAAGCTTAATTCCTGCTCGTCCTCGAGTAGGTAAATGATAAAAACAGAAATTTTGATGTGAAATGCTACCTAGCATAATTCTCGATGTAATTTTCTTTATTGTGGCATGAATGTTCAGATCCAAATGATTCAAAATAAAAGCTCATATTGATAAAAGAAATAGTAATACTTCAAGCATACTAATCAAAGTAATCATGTCTTCTCAAAATAACATTGCAAAAGAAAGTTCATCCATACAAAATCATATAGTTAGGCTATGCTTCATTTTCGTCACACAAAGATGTTCCCAACTTCTATACCCCGATGACAAGCCAAGCAATTGTTTCATACTTAAATAATCTCAAACTTTTTCAACCTTCACACAATACATGAGTGTGAGCCATGGATATAGCACTATGGGTGGAATAGAATATGACGATGGGGATTGTGTGGAGAAGACAACAAAAAAGAGAAAGTCTCACATTGACGAGGATAATCAACGGGCTATGGAGATGACCATCAATTGATGTCAACATGAGGAGTAGGGATTGCCATGCAACGGATGCACTAGAGCTATAAATGAATGCTCAACAAAAGAAAACTAGTGGGTGTGCATCCAACTAGCTTGCTCACGAAGACCTAGGGCATTTTAGGAAGCCCATCGTAGGAATATACAAGCCAAGTTCTATAATGAAAAATTCCCACTAGTATGAAAAAGACAACCTATGAGACTCACTATATGAAAAACATGGTGCTACTTTGAAGCACAATATATGAGACTCACTACATGAAGAACAAGGTGCTACTTTGAAGCACAAGTGTGGAAAAAGAGATAGTAACATTGCCCTTTTTATTTCTTTTTTTTCTTTTTTTCTTTTTTTTTCTTTTTTGGCCTTTTTTTCCTTTTGGCCTTTCTTTTTTCTTCTTTTCTTTTCTTTTTGGGAAATGCTCTAATAATGATGATCATCACACTTTCATTGATTACAACATATGAATTACAACTCGAAACTAGAACAAGATATGACTCTATATGAATGCCTCCGGCGGTGTACCGGGATGGTGCAATGAATCAAGAGTGACATGTATAAAAAATAATGCATGGTGGCTTTGCCACAAATACGATGTCAACTACATGATCATGCAATGGCAATATGACAAAAGTAAAGTATGTCATGATGATGATGAACGGAACGGTGGAAAGTTGCATGGCAATATATCTCGGAATGGCTTTGGAAATGCCATAATAGGTAGGTATGGTGGCTGTTTTGAGGAATATATAAGGAGGTTTATGTGTGATAGAGCATATCGTATCACGGGGTTTGGATGCACCGGCGAAGTTTGCACCAACTTTCAAGGTGAGAAAGGGCAATGCATGGTACCGAAGAGGCTAGCAATGGTGGAAAGGTAAAAGTGCATATAATCCATGGACTCAACATTAGTCAAAAGAACTCATATACTTATTGCAAAAATTTAGAAGTCATCAAAAATCAAGCACTATGTGCATGCTCCTAGGGGGATAGATTGGTAGGAAAAGACCATCGCTCGTCCCCGACCGCCACTCATAAGGATGCACAAGCCAGGTACACTTCATGCTTCAAATTTGTTACACAACTTTAACCATACGTGCATGCTACGGGACTTGCTAACTTCAACACAAGCATTATTTAAATTCATAATCACCTAACTAGCATGACTTTAATATCACTACCTCCATATCTCAAAACAATTATCAAGTATCAAATTGATCATAGCATCCAATTCACTTCCTATGATAGTTTTTATTATACCCAACTTATATGCTCATCATTCTAGGACCAATTTATAACCATAGCAAATACCATGATGTTCTAAAAGACTCTCAAAAGGATATAAGTGAAGCACGAGAGACTAGCAATTTCTATAAAATCAAGCCACCGCCGTGCTCTGAAAGATATAAGTGAAGCACTAGAGCAAAAACTATCAAGCTCAAAAAGATATAAGTGAAGCACATAGAGTATTCTAGCAAATTCTAATAAAATAGGCTTCTCCCAAAAGGTGTGTACAGCAAGTATGATTGTGGTAAACTAAAAAGAAAAGACTAATATAATACATGATGCTCCAAGCAAAACACATATCATGTGGCGAATAAAAATATAGCTCCAAGTAAAGTTACCAATGAACGAAGACGAAAGAGGGGATGCCTTGCCGGGGCATCCCCAAGCTTAGGATTTTGGCTATCCTTGAATATCTTGGGGTGCCTTGGGCATCCACAAGCTTAGGCTCTTGCCACTCCTTATTCCATAGTCCATGAAAGCTTTACCCAAAACTTGAACTTCACAACACAAAACTCCACAGGAAATCTTATAAGCTCCATTAGTGAAAGAAAACAAAACCACCACATAAGGTACTGTAATGAACTCATTCTTTATTTATTTTGGTGTTAAACCTACTGTATTCCAACTTCTCTATGGTTTATAAACTATTTTACTAGCAAATAGTTGCATCAAAATAAGCAAACAACACACGAAAAACAGAATCTGTCAAAAACAGAACAGTCTGTAGCAATCTGTAACTAACGCAAAACTTCTGGAACTCTAAAAATCCTACCAAAATAGGAAGTACTCGACAATTTTTTTGTTGATCAGCAGAAAAAAGAATCACACAAGCACGTTTCTGTGATTTATTGAATTTTTTCTCGTGAGCGCAAAGTTTCTATTTTTCAGCAGAATCAAATCAACTACCATCATAGTTCATCCTATAGGTTCTACTTGGCACAAACACTAATTAAAAGATAAAAACACATCTAAATAGAGAGTAGATACAAGATTTATTACTAAACAGGAGCAAAAACAAAAAACATAAAGAAAAATTGGGTTGCCTCCCAACTAGCGTTATCGTTTAACGCCCCTAGCTAGGCATAAAAGCGAAGATAGATCTAAGTAGTGCCATCTTTGGCTCTAAATTCATAATTAGCTCGCATGATGGATTCATAAGGTAATTTGACTTTCTTTCTTGGAAAGTGCTCCATGCCTTTCTTTAATGGAAATTGGAATCTAATATTCCCTTCCTTCATATCAATAATCGCACCAATCGTTCTAAGGAAAGGTCTATCAAGAATAATAGGGCAAGAAAGATTGCAATCTATATCAAGAACGATAAAATCTACGGGCACCAAATTTCTATTTGAGACAATGAGAACATCATTGATCCTTCCCATTGGATTTGTAATGGTGGAATCCACAAGGTGCAAATTTAAAGAGCAATCATCAAGATCATGGAAACCTAGAATATCACATAAAGTTTTCGGAATCGTGGAAACACTAGCACCCAAATCACACAAAGCAAAACACTCATGATCTTTAATTCTAATCTTTATAGTAGGTTCCCACTAATCATTAAGTTTTCTAGGTATAAAAACTTCCAAATTAAGTTTTTCATCATAAGATTGCAACAAGGCATCAACGATATGTTTGGTAAAAGCTTTATTTTGACTATAAGCATGAGGAGAATTAATAACGGATTGCAACAAGGAAATACAACCTTCTAAAGAACAATTATCATAATCAAATTCCTTGAAATACGAGATAGTGGGTTCAATGCTATTTAAAGTCATGACCTCTCCAATCCCACTTTTACCAAATTTAGCATCAAGATCTAAAAACTCCGAATTTTTGGGACGCCTTCTAGGTAAAGTTGACTCATCATCAGTCCCATAATTATGAAGATTCATATTGCAAAACATGGATCTAATAGGAGATGCATCAATAACTTTAAGATCTTCATCATTATTTTCATGGAAACTAGAAGAACACGCTTTTATAAAGCTATCTTTTTTAGCACGCAATCTAGCGGTTCTTTCCTTACACTCATCAATGGAAATTCTCATTACTTTGAGAGACTAATTGATATCATGCTTAGGAGAAGAAGATCTAATTTTAAGAGAATCAACATCAAGCAAAAATCTATCAACGTTCCTAGCCAAATCATCAACTTTGAGAAATTTTTCTTCAAGCAAAGCATTAAAATTATTTTGAGAAATCATAAACTCTTTCACACTATTCTCAAAATCAGAGGGAATCTTATTAAAATTACCATAAGAATTATTGTAGGAATTTCCATAATTATTAGAGGAATTACTAGGGAACGGTCTAGCATTAAAGTTTCCTCTATAAGCATTGTTTCCAAAATTATTCCTAACAACAAAATTCACATCCATAGATTCATTACTATTCTCAATCAAAGTAGACAAAGGCATATTATTGGGATGAAGAGGAGTATTCTTAGTAGCAAACAACTTCATAAGTTCATCCATCTTTCCACTCAAAACATTGATTTCTTCTATAGCATGCACCTTTTTATTAGAAGATCTTTCGGTGTGCCATTGAGAATGATTAGCCATAATATTATCAAGAAGTTTTGTAGCATCTCCTAACGTGATTTCCATAAACGTTCCTCCCGTGGCCGAATCTAAGAGATTTCTAGAAGCAAAGTTCAAACGGGCATAAAATTTTTGTATGATCATCCATAAATTTAAACCATGAGTAGGGCAATTGCGAATCATCAATTTCATTCTTTCCCAAGATTGGGCAACATGCTCATGATCAAGTTGTTTAAAATTCATAATATCGTTCCTAAGAGTAATTATCTTAGCAGGAGGAAAATACTTAGAGATAAAAGCATCTTTGCACTTGTTCCAAGAATCAATACTATTTTTAGGCAAAGACAAAAACCAAACTTTAGCACGGTCTCTAAGTGAAAATGGAAATAACTTCAATTTAACAATATCGTTATCCGTACCTTTCTTCTTTTCCATATCACACAAATCAACAAAGTTGTTTAGATGAGTAGCGGCATCTTCACTAGGAAGGCCGACAAATTGATCTTTCATAACAAGATTCAGCAAAACAACATTGATTTCACAAGACTCAACATCATTAAGAGGAGCAATTGGAGTACTAAGGAAATCATTATTATTGGTATTCAAGAAATCACACAATTTGGTATTATCTTGTGCCATGGCAACAAGTAATCCAACACATAAGCAAACAGAAAAAAGGCAAGCGAAAAGAAAGAGGAGGAGATTGGAAAGAGAGGGCAAATAAAACGGCAAGGGTGAAGTGGGGGAGAGTAAAACGAGAGGCAAATGGCAAATAATGTAAATGCGAGGGAGATGAGTTTGTGATGGGTACTTGGTATGTCTTAACTTCAGCGAAGACCTCCCCGACAACGGTGCCAGAAATTCTTCTTGCTACGTCTTGAGCTTGCGTTGGTTTTCCTTGAAGAGGAAAGGGTGATGCAGCAGAGTCGCGTAAGTATTTCCCTCAGTTTTTGAGAACCAAGGTATCAATCCAGTAGGAGGCTCCTCAAAAGTCCCACCACCTGCACAAACAAACCAAGAACTCGCAACCAACACAATAAAGGGGTTGTCAATCCCTTCACAGCCACTTGCGAAAGTGAGATCTGATAGAGATAGTATCATAAGATAAATATATTTTTGGTATTTTATAATATAGATGCAAAAAAGTAAAGATGCAAATAAAAGTAGATTGGAAGCAAATATGATAAGAAATAGACCCGGGGGCCATAGGTTTCACTAGAGGCTTCTCTCGAGATAGCATAAGTATTACGGTGGGTGAACAAATTACTGTCGAGCAATTTATAGAAAAGCGAATAATTATGAGATTATCTAGGCATGATCATGTATATAGGCATCACGTCTGTGACAAGTAGACCGACTCCTGCCTGCATCTACTACTATTACTCCACACATCGACCGACTCCTGCCTGCATCTAGAGTATTAAGTTCACAAAGAACAGAGTAACGCATTAAGCAAGATGACATGATGTAGAGGGATAAACTCAAGCAATATGATATAAACCCCATCTTGTTATCCTTGATGGCAACAATACAATACGTGCCTTGCAACCCTTTCCGTCACTGGGTAAGGACACCGCAAGATTGAACCCAAAGCTAAGCACTTCTCCCATGGCAAGAAAGATCAATCTAGTAGGCCAAACCAAACTGATAATTCAAAGAGACTTGCAAAGATAACTCAATCATACATAAAAGAATTTAGAGAAGATTCAAATATTATACACAGATAAACTTGATCATAAACCCACAATTCATCGAATCTCGACAAACACACCACAAAAAGAGATTACATCAAATAGATCTCCACAAGAGAGGGGGAGAACATTATATTGAGATCCAAAAAGAGAGAAGAAGCCATCTAGCTAATAACTATGGACCCGAAGGTCTGTGGTAAACTACTCACAACTCATCAGAAGGGCTATGGTGTTGATGTAGAAGCCCTCCATGGTCGATTCCCCCTCCGACAGAGTGCCAGCGAAGGCTCCAAGATGAGATCTTGCAGATACAGAAGGTTACGACGGTGGAAATTGTGTTTCGGGTGCTCCCTGGATGTTTTCGGGGTACGTAGGCTTATATAGGAGGAAGAACTACGTTGGTGGACGCTCGAGGGGCCCACGAGACAGGGGGCGTGCCCTATAGGGGGGGCACCCTTCTATCTCATGGAAGCTTTGACTGCTTCTTGACTTGCACTCCAAGTCCTCTGGATCACGTTCGTTCCAGAAATCACGCTCCCGAAGGTTTCATTCCGTTTGGACTCCGTTTGATATGCCTTTTCTTCAAAATACTGAAATAGGCAAAAAAACAGCAATACGGGCTGCCTCCGGTTAGTAGGTTAGTCCCAAAAATGATATAAATGTGTAAAATAAAGCCCACAAACATCCAAAAGGGGTAATATAATAGCATGGAACAATCAAAAATTATAGATACGTTGGAGACGTATCACATACACGTAGGGGGAGTACCTGTAGGGGCCACTAAGGAGCAGTCAAATCACACAGTAAGTTAGTCGGAAGAAGCAACCATCATTTCACTCTTGAATGACACGTACACAATATAAAATGGTTGATATGGAGAGAAAAAGAATACCACTATATATACACTAGTAGGAGCCTAAGCTACAAGCCTGCTTGCTTAGGTTGCTCTCTTCACAAGCATAGAACGACGGGCCTGATCCCGCGGCTGGGGGAAGGGAACAATGTTCTGTGTAGACGCGTTCCACATCGGCAAGGGAGAAAACCTACAGTCGGTGCCTCCCAATTGGGGGTCGCCACGGTATGGGCCGATGCCGCGTCCCAACCGCCCTTGTAGCTCCGATGTCCTAGGTAGTCCATCTTCCTTTTGGAGCCGGCTTGCTCCACTGCCATAGCTCCATCTCCATGTCGATCTTTCTCTACTTCTACCGACTTCTACTTGTGATGAGTTTATGTCTCATGAACTAGTGTGAGTACTATTATTCTAATCACACTTCTTCAATATCTTTGCCATCAGGGATGCTCAGGTCGATTTTAGTGGAACTGCACAAAAGCATCATATGATCCGAGGGTGCCAGCCGTCTTTCCTTCGACAGGTTCTACCTAGCCAGGAAATTAAATCATGTTAAGGGTTTAGGGTTTAAGTCGTAGTGACCCCATCAGTAGTTTTTCTTTCGTACATGCTCTCACAACTTTTTTCTTTAGTTGTGAAGTAAATATTGGCTATGATCTGTGAATCATTGAGATGCATCAGCATGCGTGTTAGTTTTCCTTTGTATTTGATGGAATGTTATAACGGGGAAACCTTGGAATAGGAATGAAAATGGAGTGGAAAGTTTCCGTTTTTCCGGAGAAAAAATGGAAACGGAGAGAAACCAACGTTTGTTTTTTTGGATCGCGCCATCGAGCAAAACCAATGTTTGAATCACGTCTGTCGTGTTCGTGTCCCACCCTCCTCCACGGCTCGACCCCACACGGTCCCTCGGCATGCCACTCACCGCAAACCGAGTATACGATAACTTTCCCGCCTGCTTGTCGTTGGATCGCGCCATGGAGTACTAGCACTACTGGAAGAGATTGACGAGGTTGGGGAGGACAGCTAGCTGTAGCATGGACTCCCAAGAACATTTTACATGCATGTTGTAGCCGGCTATTGCGTCCTTTGAACGCGAAGCAGCCGCGTGCACCCGGAAGCGGCGCGGGCGACGCTCTCTTGACCGGCGCGCTGCTTCAATGCCGGTGCCAGTGAGAGGCCGCGTCCGCTCTGGCCAGGCATGAATGCGGCACTGACCGTTTCGGGCGGGAAGCACGCGCGGGTGATGAAGAGGGTTCGGGTTGATCAGGACCGGCCGTGGCAGTGGTCTGGACATCTGCAAACAAGAGATGATGTACGTTAATATTGCTGCGTATATAATTAACAACGTAAATAATGTGCCAGTTGGACAAATATGATTGGAGATGGAGATGGAAACGGAATTTTACATAAACACAGATATGCATGTCTATGTCTATGTGTGTGTGCGCGACGACTCTCGCGAGCTGGAAGCGGGGGCATGTTTTTGATCGAGTTTTCTTTCTTCGTACGTTAATATTTGTGCGTATATAATGTAGCAACAAGAAACAAAAAAACTAGGACAAAAAAATAGACCACAAACAGAGTGGACATCAACTTAGATGTGACATAACTATGTCACATCTAGATGTGTCCTAAACAGACCCTTAAAAAATTGTCCGGCAAATTTCGTTTATTTTTTCCGGGAACGCGCGTATTCTATTTAAAACCACTACTATGGAGAGATTTTTTTACTCCATTATAGCCTCTTGTTTGATAGAGTTTCTCGCGTCTCGCTCTCTCACCCTCTCCATATCAAAACAAGATGACAGTGTCCACTCTATCTCTCTCCTCACCGGTGGTCACAGATCTGGCCGAATCCTCTCCGTTGCGGGAGGTGAGGAGGTGCAGCGTTGATGTTGTCGCCGTTGGCGACGGAGGAAGTCGATGCGCACCGTCCTCTCGGAGCCGGCGCTGGCACGGACGAAGATCCTCCGCGCCCTTGTTCGTTGCCGTCATGTGGGCAGATCCCTCCCGCCCGCCTAAACGACATCTCGCCCACCTAAGGTATAACTTCTTGTACTGGTCCAGCTCCCCAGGTCGCTGCTTGAGGGTTTTCTTCTATGTGACTACTCCCCAGCTCCCCATGCATAGTAGCTAGGTTTCGTCGGCTGGTCCAACATCACCTACTGTACTATTATAGGGGAAATGCCACTCGAAAAGTTGTCCTGATTTACGCCTCAGTGGAGGTATATGTGTTGTTTTGACAAAAAGTACATGGTGGTTGTGTGGTCATTGTCCATATGGTGGTAGTACTATCACTCGTTAAATGAAGAAATGCTTTTTTTCTCGGGTATCCTGGTTTAGTTCCTATCAAGATAATTATGATGCTTCTGTTTGTTGGTGTACTTTTCATTAATTCTTATTGACAATTGAGATGTCGTTGCTAACCCTTTTTTATATTTTTGGAAACAGCGATGCATGTCTCCATACCCGAGCATGTCTTCCTCAATTTTAGTGGAACTGCACAAAATTGGATGGCCATTGTTGTTCCGCCTCACTGTCCTCTGCCACGTGGTTCTTCCTTCCTCGAGATTGATTACTGAGAAGAAACAGACCACAGTGAGGATTTGTCGAACTTCATAGGTGCCTCACCCAAACTTGATGCCAAATGGATGATGCATCACCACGATGACCTATCGATGCTCATGGTTGCGCCTCATGGTTGCGTCGGCTGGTGAAGCTGATCGATTTTCAACGAAAAACAAGTTGTCTTCCATCAGTGTTCCTTGCTTGTTACACACAAAGATGATATCCTTCATCAGTTCACCTTGGTTGCATTGGAGACGCAGTCGTCTTTCACGTTGGTTCAATTTTATCACACAATTGGCTATGAACCAAATGTTTCCTCGAAGAAGGATCGACGTTGGTACTAAGAGCATAAGTTTTGTATTGATTTCTAAGCCTTCTCACAACTTTGTCTCCAGCTCCCCTATAATTTTATTTGTCCAGTTATTGACTTTGATTTAAAAACTGGTGTGGACTAAAAACCCAGATGGACGTAGTAGCCCTCCATTTTTATTTACTCCGCATATTAGATTTGACTGAAGTCAAACTTTGTAATACTCTCAAACCTTTCTGATAATTGAAATTAAAATTCTTTATTTGTACACACTCTCACACGTTTCCGATAATTTGGCGCATCTGTGGTTGTTCACTTAAGGGAGGGTAGTGTACCACACGTGAAGGACAGGAAGTGCGACCAGGACGCGTGGGTGTGGATCGTTAGTTCATCGGAAGTAGTACTTGTTTTCTTCACTGTACATTAAATAAAGAGTTGTGTTTCGTACTTACACAATTTAAAATGATTGTTATGGAGAGAATAAGAAAACCACTCCACTATATATTAGTCGTATACACGAGAGTACTATATGGACGCAGCTTCATTGACTTAGTGCACCTGCCTTTGGGTTTATGACAGGTGGGCCCAAAATGTGGCTAGCTCACCTGTCATACAGCCAAAAGCAGGTGTAGTGAAGGCACCGGAGCTTAGTCCGTACTACAGTAGTACATATATAAGCTGGAGCCTCAGCGCTTGTTCGCTAGGGTTTGCACTCTCCAGACTCTTGCCGCACTACATATATGTATACACGCTGGAGGCTCAATGTTCATTTTCTAGGATTTTCTATATTCATAGTCTCTCACCCTCTCTTCACAAGATCTAAACAAGACTGCGTTGGCCTCTTGTCTCTCTCTCCCCCCTCACAGCTGGTGAAGGAGGCGTCCGTATCCCGTCGCACCGGGAAGGGGAGGAGGTGCAGCGTTCACTCTATCACCTTCGGCGAGGGAGGCAATCCACTGCCGGCTGCGCTGTTCTCTTTCACCCAGTGCCTGTGCGGGTGGGCCATTGACCCCTTCTTCCTCGCTGTCGTACATAGTGTGGGAAGATCCGGCCTCCCGCTGCACGCCTTGCCACATCCCGACGACCCTAAGGTATAAGTTTCTTTGAAACCGTCGTTCCTCTAGCTGCATGTGGATCTTTTTTGATCTGTAGTCGAATCTAGGTCTTGGTTCAAAGAGGAAAGAAGGGTGCGGTGGGCTGGAGCAAGAATCTAGGACGTGGTTCAATGAGGAAAGGAGGGGCGGAAAGTAGTATAGACTGGCTATCCAGCCGCTTTGTTGGTCGAAAAGGGGGAAAAGGGGGTAGCCCAGTACACACATCTGTAAGGAACCGATCTCTTTGTTGAAAAGAGAAAGAAACTGGGAAGTCGGGTAGTTTGTGCAGGACTAGATTTGCTACCCTCACATAGGAAAAAGGTTCAAAGAGAACAAATATGGGACCAACGCATATATGTTGCTTGGCTACATACTCTGCATCACCCATTTATACGTGTGGACGCACATGGTGCTGGCATGTCCCATATAGCTATTTTGCTGTTGTTAATCTAAGAATGCCACTGTAAAATTGAAGCAATGCCACTGTTAAAAGTAAATTACATTTTTTAATGAATGTTGTTTCAAGAGAATGTCTCTGTTAATATGAATCAATGCAACCATTTTAGAAATGCTACTATCGTACTTTGTTTTCCATCCAAGATAAGTTAGATGCTTCTTTCTGTCACCGTTTGTTTCATCCTCCTTTATCGACAAGTAATTGTTTCCTTTTTGCCTCTGTTAAAACAAGGGTGTCGATTCAACTTGTTGCTATTGCGATATTTTGCTTCGCTACTCGAAACACTTATGTTTTAAGAGTGTTTGGTGCAGTTCAACTTGAATGTCACACCGGTGACTTTGCTTAATTTTGGTGGAACGGCACAAAAGGAGATCGGGATTTGTTTCCAATCTTCGTGGCGAGTTGTTTCAAATCTTGGTCTCATCCACATGATGTTCAGTGTGCTTTGAGATGTTGTGCTACTTGTTTTGGTACTATTTTAAATAAATGTTGAATTGAAGCTATTATATTGCTATCTTTTCCCATTAAGTAGTGAACAAAAATGGGACCAACCCAGACATGATGCTTGTTGCTTTGTTACAAAAAATTCAGCATCACCCCCTTTATAAGCCAGTAATTGATGCCACTCTCAGAATTAACTACTGAATCTTATTTCAAAACTGCAACACTTGTTAGGGATTGGCGGGATTACCATTTTTGTGGCCGCATGTTTCATCCTCCTTTATTAGCCAGTAATTAATTCCTTTTTTGCCACTGTTTAAACAGGGATATCTATTCAACTTGTTGCTATTGTGACATTTTGCTTCACTACGCGAAATACTTTGCTTGATTTCAGTGCAACTGCACAAAACGAGATTGGATTTCCTATTCGTGTTGGCAGATTCGTATTTTATCTTGTCCGTCTCATGAAACGTCAGTACAGGCCTTCATCCACATGATTGTGCAGTGTGCTTTGAGATGTTGTGCTACTTGTATTGGTACTGTTTTAAATAAATGTTGAATTGAAGCTATTGTATTGCTGTCTTTTCCCATTAAATAGTGAACAAAAATGGGACCAACCCAGACATGATGCTTGTTGCTTTGTTACAACAAACTTTGCATCACCCCCTTTATAAGTAGATGGAAGCACATACTGTTGTTGCGCCCACTCTCCCCTGGAACTGTTTATGCTTTTTGTTAATCTAATGCCGCTAGTAAAATTAAGCAATGCCACTCTCAGAATTAATTAACTACTGAATCTTAGTTCAACACTGCAACACTTGTTAGGAATGGTACTATCATGCTTTGTAGTTCTTTCTACATGTTTAACCAAGGTATTGTTAAGATAATGTCTCTATTAAAATGAATCAGTTGCATTGTTTTAGGAATGGTACTTTTCTGCTTTGTCGTTCCTTATACATGTTGAAACAAGGCATTGTTAAAATAATGTCTCAGTCAATATGAATGAATCACACTGATGGAGAATTGCTACTCTCCTGCTTTGTTTCCCATTAAGATAAAGTAGATCAGTAGATGCTTTTCTTCTGGGAGTACAAGTCATCAACCGTTATTTCTCAGTAATTGTTTCCCTTATACCTATTGTTGCTTACAGGGATATCAAAATTAATGCTCGGTTTTATTCCGACTTCGATTTTAGTTGAACTGCACAAAAGGAGCCAATGTGTCCAAGGCAAACTGCTGCGTTACTGGGTCCAGTTGGTCGTTCCACTTTGCAGAAAGAAGCAGTCACTGTTTGCGCTACATTATAGAAGGAATGACCGAGAAGCTTTACAGAGTATTATTAGACATTGGTGACATGAGTAGTCTGCAGAGAGCATTGGCAATTTAACAACACGTGGAGTGCCCTAGGCAAAAAGTGCCCAAACAAGTACAAGAAGCTACGACAGGACTCCACGATCATAGGCATTACATATTTTGAATGGGAAAAGCTTGTCAAAGTTTAATCATTGATGTTAGCAAGAAGACGTTAGTTTAATATATTGGAATTGGAAAACCTTGTCAAAATTTGCTCATTGATGTTAGCCAGAAGACATGCATTTGATATTTTTGAGTGGGACTCCCTTGCTGTGAGCAGCGTCGAGTGTTTTTTCCTATTCCCGTGTTCAGTTTAGAAGTAAATAGTTAGACGTGAAACCATATGTTCTTCCGACCAACTCATGATATTAGGCCGTGATTGGATCGTCGTTTTCCAACCAAAACCGCTTGTAAAACTGACGCTTGTAAATAAAAGCAGATGGTCTCGGGCGAAGGCGCTTGGTTGGTCGATTCGACTAGTAAAATATCAGAAGTACTTCACACACGATAAAAACATTGAATGACACTTGGACGATTGATAATCGATTCGTTAGCTGTTGTTTCAGCCTTGCCCATGGATGGCATGATACGCACGTCGTGCATGTATCATCTGGTAATGTCGTCCATATAGCAGTGCTTGTAAAATATACAATGGTCTCTCAAATTACACGTGTAACCCGCCTGTTTTACTTACAGACCTCGGGCCCTCGGTTTCATTACACCTGTATTTTACGCGTTGTTTCCGATGATGAGTAAATTACATTTGTATGTTAATACAGGTTTGAAATAAACCACAGCTCCCAACCGCGGCCTTACGTTTCATGCCGTCTCAGTTTCTCGAAGGTGCTCATAGGTGTCCGATGATCCCGGCTTCCTGAATGAGAAACGGACGTTGTATCAGACCATCCGTAGGGCCCGCGAGGCCCTCTCCATTGTCCTTCGAGTTGTTGCACTCGCCGTGGCGCCGAGCATTGTTAACATCGTCAACGAACATGAGGATTCAGGAGATGACTTTATTTTGACTGGATGACACTAGGGACCCACTAGGGCCATAGTTGTACGTACGCAAGTGCCTCCTTATTATGTACAACTATTTTTTTTTTTGCTTTCTCCTGGTTTCCTGACATCACGGTCCCACACCATTGTCAACCTATGTAGTCAATATAAATGAGAGAATTGCACAAGGTGCGGCCGACAGCTGGGACCAAGCAGCTCAAGCAGTATTTGTGTTTTTGAGGCGTGAGCACTGCAGAGTTTTTCTTGGCGATGATTTCCTTGTTGTTCAGAGGAGAGCGGGGTATTAACTGGGCGGGCAGTGGCCCGTCTAGCCCAGGCCAGATATCCAGCCCAGATACTAATTTTTTCAAGATAAAAATGGCTAGCCCAGCTATACGTTTTTTGAGGAATACCCAGGCAAGGACAACTTGTTATTCTCCGCCCCGCTGGGCTGCAAATCTCTCCTAGGAGGGATGCATAAGGCTTAACAGGAAAATGGGCTTTAAAAATAATAAATGGGATGTAATTATCAAAACGGGGCAGTAATTATAAAAATATGCACCAAACACGAAATTAGTTTATAAAATATTTTTTATGGATTTTGAAAATCTTAAATTTTCATTGTTGCACGCGCAATGTTTCGTTGGATTTTTACATAATACAAATTTATATTTAATCTGGCTAGAAATTTCAGGATAAAAATATTTCGGATCCCATCAAAATGTGCGAAATTTTATTCAATTCTGTCTTCAACGCTTGGTTGAAATTATTAATCATTGTCCTAGCTAGAAAATGGGTTGTACTTTTAACAAACTGTAAATGGGTTGTTGTAAATTCCATTAGAATTCAAAAATGGGTTGTACATTCTTACAAAATGCAAATGGGCTATAAGTTCTCTGCCATACACTTGTGGGCCTACTAAGTGACGCGTCCCCTAAAAAAAATAAGTTGACGCGTACGCAAGGCTTTGTCAACTTATTATAGTCAACACACGGTTCTAGCAGCAGTGGCCGTTGGATGTCTATCCAATGGATGTCGTGGTTCTTCTTCAATCTCGGATCTTCTTAGCTTCGGCCACCCAAAAAATGATTCCTCCCCCTGACATCTGGGGCGCACCGTTTCAGAGGCTGACTTGTGGGCCTACTAAGTTGGAGCGTACCAAGGGCTTTGTCAACTTAGTCAATATAAATGATTCTAGCTTCAGTGACCGTACGATGGCCATCCAACGGCTGAGGGATTCCTGGATAAGGGGGTATTCGGACAGTCGGACTATGTACTTTGGTCGGACTGTTGGACTATGAAGATACAAGATTGAAGACTTCGTCCCGTGTTCAGATGGGACTCTCCTTTGCGTGGAAGGCAAGCTTGGTGATTCAGATGTAGATCTCCTTCTCTGTAACCGACTCTGTGTAACCCTAGCCCCCTCCGATGTCTATATAAATCGGAGGGTTTAGTCCGTAGTACAACAACAATCATACCATAGGCTAGCTTCTAGGGTTTAGCCTCTACGATCTCGTGGTAGATCAACTCTTGTAATACTCATATCATCAAGATCTATGAAGCAGGAACTAGGGTATTACCTCCATCGAGAGGGCCCGAACCTGGGTAAAACATCGTGTCCCGGGTCTCCTGTTACCATTAGCCTTATACGCACAATTCGGGACCCCCTACCCAAGATCCGCCTGTTTTGACACGAACATTGGTGCTTTCATTGAGAGTTCCTCTGTGTCGTCGCTGAAAGGCTCGATGGCTCCCCCAACCTTCAACAACGCAGTCCAGGGTGAGACTTTTCTCCCTGGAGAAATCTTCATGTTTGGTGGGTTCGCACTGCGGGCCAACTCGTTTGGCCATCTGGAGCAGATCGACAGCTATGCCCCTGGCCGTCAGGTCAGGTTTGGGATCTTGAATTACACGGCCGATATCCATGGAGACTTGATCTTCGATGGATTCGGGCCTGCATTGGGAGTATCGAACAGTCACGACAAGCGTGACTTAAATCTGCTATCGGACAGTGTTTGGTTATCGCTCCTGCAGCCGTTCCGGACCTAAATCCGAGGCAGATCGCGTCGACCGAGGACGGGTGGATGGACCCCTCCACTGAGGCTACATACTCTTCGGTGGTAGAGCCGAACACAGACTCCGTCGTTGAGGAGATCTGCGCCATCGGACCACCGGACTTGTGTCCGGATGAAGGTTCCGAACGGCGCGCGCCCGGACCCATCAAGTCAGATTCGGCCCCAGTAATGGAGTTCACCGCCGCGGATATCTTTCAGCACTCCCCCTTGGGCGAGGCACTTAATTCATTAAAGTATCTCTCTTTGACAGAAGACTCTTGGACGAACTATGTCCGACCCGAGTGGGACACGGATGACGAAGAAAATCACCTCCCACCCACCACCCACTTCATAGCCACTGTCGATGACCTAAAAGACACACTTGATTTTGACTCCAACGACATCGACGGTATGGCCATCGACGCAGGAGACGGTCTGGAACCACCGCCCATGGGGCGCTGGACCGCCACTTCATCATATGACATCTACATGGTGGACACGCCTAAGGAAGACGACGGTGACAAAAAGGACACAACGGAGGATAAACCACCCGGACAAAAACAAAAAAGACGGCGCAGGCGCCGTTCTAAGTCCAGTCACAGTAAAAATGGTGATAACAGCACAAGGAAAAATGACACTCCGGTTGACTCTGAAGGCAACAATATGAACCCAGCAATGGACCAAGAAGAGCTAGGCCACGCCGAACAAACGCCCGATCACAGCAATCCCGAGGGCCGAACTCAACCGAAAATGGAATAAGGTGCTAGACACCGAAGGAAAATGCGGCGACGATTGCCACACAAAGAGCTACCCAAAATGTAAGCTGCTGCCCGAATTTGACGACGAGGCCATAGCGCCCATCCCGTCAAAGATTAATACGGCCACTCGGCCGGACCAACCACTTCACGGCCGCGTAGAGCAGCCACTGATACCGCGCACGACTTACGTGAGCTCCTGGACAAAAAGGCCTGTGCGGCCAGGTCCATCTACGGATCCAGAGGACATATGCTCCGACGCAGGATTATGGTCGCCACAACGATCACATTGATCGAATACCGGTTCGGAATCAACACCGGGCGCAACAACAGCTGACAACATGCCGTGACATGTCCAGATACAGAGGGGCTGCGCACCCTCTATGTTTCACCGATGAGGTGCTGGATCATGAATTTCCACAGGGATTCAAACCCGTTAACATAGAGGCATACGATGGAACAACATACCCTGGGGTCTGGATTGAGGATTTTATCCTTAACATACACATGGCTCATGGGGACGATCTCCACTCCATCAAATATCTTCCCCTCAAGTTGAAAGGACCAGCTCGACATTGGCTGAAAAGCCTCCCCGAAAACTCAATTGGAAGTTGGGAGGAACTTGAGGATGCTTTCAGGGCCAATTTTCAAGGGACCTATGTCCGACTTCTGGATGCAGACGATTTAAGTCACATAATACAACAGCCCGGAGAGTCAGCCCGTAAGCTGTGGAACAGATTTCTCACTAAGAAGAATCAAATTGTTGACTGTCCGGATGCCGAAGCCTTAGCGGCCTTCAAACATAGTATCCGGGACGAGTGGCTTGCCAGTCACCTCGGCCAAGAAAAGCCAAGGACGATGGCGGCCTTAACAAGCCTTATGACCCGCTTTTGTGCGGGCGAAGACAGCTGGTTGGCCCGTAGAGGCACCAGTGACCCAGGCACATCCGAAATTCGAGATGGCAACGGGAAGCCACGGCGCACTAAGCACAAGCATCGGAACAATGACGATAGTCCGGACAACACGGCGGTGAACGCCGGATTCAGGGGTTCTCGCCATGGCCAAGGAAAGAAGCTATTTAAGGGCAGTAAAAAGGGACCGACCGGCCTGAATAAAGTCTTGGACAGATTGTGCCAAATCCATGGCACCTCCGAAAAGCCTGCAAATCATACTCACAGAGAATGTTGGGTCTTCAAGTAGGCCGGCAAGTTAAACGCCGAACACAAGGGAAGGGAAACGCCAAGCGAAGACGAGGATGAGCCTCGCCAGCCGAACACGGGGAGACAGAAAAAATTCCCACTAGAGGACAAAACTGTTGGGGAACGTAGCAGAAATTCAAAATTTTCTACGCATCACCAAGATCAATCTATGGAGAGACTAGCAACGAGAGAGAGAGGGAGTGCATCTTCATACCCTTGAAGATTGCTAAGTGGAAGCATTACAAGAACGCGGTCGGTGGAGTCGTTCACGAAGCGATTCAGATTACGACCGAATCCGATCTAAGCACCGAACAATGGTGCCTCCGCATTCAACACACGTATAGCCCGGGGACGTCTCCTCCTTCTTGATCCAGCAAGGGGAGAGGAGAAGTTGAGGGAGAACTCCGACAGCATGACGGCGTGGTGGTGGTGGAGCTCGTGGTTCTCCAGCAGGGCTTCGCCAAGCACTACGGAGGAGGAGGAGGTGTTGGAGGAGGGAGAGGGCTGCGCCAGGGAAGAGGTGTGGCTGCCCTCCCACCCCTCCACTAGATATAGGGGAAATGGGGGAGGGGGAGGCGCCCTAGGGTTTCCCCTAGGGGGCGGCGGCCAAGCAGATTGGACCTCCCTAGGGAAAATCCTAGGGAGACTTGCCCCCCAAGCCAAGCAGGTGGAGGATTGCCTCCCAAGCCAAGTGGAGGCGCCCCACCTCCCCAAATAACGTGGGAAAGGGTGTGGGGGGGGCGCACCACCCCTTAGTAGGCTGGTTTGCCCCTTCCCCTTTGGCCCATGAGGCCCTCCAACACTTGCCGGGGCTCCCGAAACACCTTTTGGTCATGCTGGCCATAGCCTGGTACCCCCGGAACACTTTCGGACTCCAATACCGTTCGTCCAATATATCGATCTTCACCGCCAGACCATTCCGAAACTCCTCGTGACGTCCAGGATCCCATGACTAACTACTTAGTCACATTGTGCTCATTGTGATGATGCATTACCGAGTGGGCCCAGAGATACCTCTCCATCATACGGAGTGACAAATCCCAGTCTCGATTCGTGCCAACCCAACAGACACTCGGAGATACCTATAGTGCACCTTTATAGCCACCCAGTTACGTTGTGACGTTTGGTACACCCAAAGCATTCCTACGGTATCCAGGAGTTGCACAATCTCATGGTCTAAGGAAATGATACTTGACATTAGAAAAGCTTTAGCAAACGAACTACATGATCTTGTGCTATGCTTAGGATTGGGTCTTGTCCATCACATCATTTTCCTAATGATGTGATCCCGTTATCAATGACATCCAATGTCCATGGTCAGGAAACCATAACCATCTATTGATCAACGAGCTAGTCAACTAGAGGCTCGCTAGGGACATGTTGTGGTCTATGTATTCACACATGTATTACGGTTTCCAGTTAATACAATTATAGCATGAACAATAGACAATTATCATGAACAAGGAAATACAATAATAACCATTTTATTATTGCCTCTAGGGCATATTTCCAACAAAAATAGTAAACATGGTCCATGCAACTCACACAGAGTTCGTTGCCCCTAAATTCAACCCCTGGGCGGCCTGCCCGATCACCTTTGGTCAGAGGGACCACCCGGCCAGTATCCGGCACGGAGGATCGGCTGCCTTGGTGCTCGACCCAATAATTGATGGATACCATCTCACTCGGCTGCCTTTAACAGAGTGATACCAGGCGTTGAGGCCCACTGCCGGGGCTCCCTCGTATTAGAGGTGACATTCTGTTCTCCTGACAACTTCAGAAGCGAGGAACTACTCTTCGACATTGCTCCCTTCAGCAGCGGTTATCATGCTTTACTCGGAAGAACATCCTTCACTTGCTTTAACGCAATACCAAACTACACCTGCCTTAAACTTAAGATGCCCGGTCCACGTGGCGTCATAATCGTTAGCAGAAACATAGAGTAGTATTCGGCGACTCTTGTAGCCGGACTTTAAGCAGCCTCTCCCACTAGAACGCATGATCGGTTGTCAAGACCACGGACACGGTTAGACAAGTCTAGTACACCATTGTCAACAATAGCCCGGATAAACCTGAGCTTGGCGCTATACATATATCCCCGTAAATGATACCAGGGGCTGAAAATATAATAAAGCCCACAATTCGGCTTGCCTTGTTAACAGGCAGATATCTCGTATTTCTAACATCCATCGATAATAACCAACTTCTTGCACGCTCACTCACTTTTATGAGTTTTCGTTTTTATAGACACTATTCGTGCGACACCCTTCCAGGATACGGCACAACAGAGACAAAGGCGCAGACGTGCAGCAGGGCCCCGCTCAAAGGTTTCTCTTTAGATTAAGCCCCTGTGTAAACCTTTTTACTGTCTTTTGTTGCTTGGCATCCCGTGGGTATTTAATACACCCGCAGCGGATACTGGCGTTATAGGCATCTCGCCATGACAGATCAATGCACGTACCTAGAAATACAGGGTTCATAATTAAGGGCGTTGCTCAGCCCAGCATATCTAATAAAGTCCAAATACCTTCGGGAGTGTTCGGCGTCGCGAGTTTGGCCTTATATGCATCAGCTCCGAATCATGTCTTTAGTCAAATGTTGGGTTTTCCTGGCTCCTGGGTTTGCTGCCTTACGTTCCGTTCTATCGGCTAAGGCGGCCAAAGGAGAACTACTGCGATTGTGCCCTGGTTATTCCGGATGAGCACCTCAGTAGAGAAAGCCGAAAACTGACTGTCATGATATAGCGAGAGACTGGTCAAGCACTCGAAGACTCATCGGAATCTACAGGATTCCTCCACATTAACGAAGGACCGTTTCCCGGTCACGTACATATGCGCCCCTATATGGATGCATGCGCCCCACAATTAAACTCCTATGGCTAAGTGAAAGTGTTACCGCTATATAGTCCGGTTGCCTGGTTCGACGTGCGGTCGCCTCCTTAATGGACCAAGACGTTGGATCAAGTGTGATTACGCATATATTTTTCGAACACCCTCGCATCATATGCGTGGGGGCTGAAGCCAACGACTGCTAACTTTCAAATTATATGAATACATAAACGACCGCACAGGAAGCACCATAACACTTTCAGGCAAAAGTATAAACACAGCCTCTATATTTCACATATAATTACAATTAATCGATTTGTCACTCGAACATGACATTTTTTGAGCACTGAGCCTCTATTCTATGGCACCTTCTATGACCTGCTCAAAATAGTGCTCGACTGGGTCTTGGCTTCCTGCCGGACCCTGGGTTGCAACGCCGGTGGCCTCCATATCTGCCCAATATGTCTTAACACGTGCAAGAGCCATCCGCGCACCCTCTATGCACGCCGACCTCTTCACGTCATCGATTCGTGATCTGGCGCCAAATAATTGTTGCACCAAACCAAAGTAACTGTCCGGCTTCGGTCCCTTCGGTCATAGATGGTCTATTATAGACCTTATTGCAAGACTGGACAACCTATGGAGCTCGGCTATAGCGGCCATCTTCTCACTCAATGGCAATGAGCGCGCTAGAGCACTAAATAGCAACCAAAATAGCCTTTCCATTTCATTATCTTTATGATTCTTGAACAACTTGGTCGCATCAGCCGCACTCTTCGCCAAGTCCGCATACTCATCTGCAGCGCTCCAAAGCTTATCCAACGGAGCATACTTTGGATCTAAAAACTTCATCCGCAACAAATAGGGATTTCCAGCCGCGATTTCTCCGGCTTGTCGAAGTTCCTCCCGCGCATCTCTAATTTCAGAGCGCGTCTCCTTAGCTGAATCCAGCGCCTTCTTCAGGTCAGCCGCCTTTGCCTGATTTTCCTTCTTGAGAAGCTCATACCGGCCGGCGGCGTCCCTCAGCTCCACAGCCATCTCGGCTATCTTTTCTTCGCTTCGGCGATGAGTAGCCTGTTCGGCTCTCAAGTCTTCGGCTGCCCTTAGGGCAGCCGCTTTGCTAACCCGGGCTTGTTCCTTGGCTCGTGCAAGCTCCACCCTCAGGGCCTCAACAGCAGCAGCTCCGCCTGCAGCTACATCATCTCATATTAATATTACAATCCTCTTCATATTTCCTAAAACAAATGAGGAAAAAACGAGCGCATACTCTGTGACTCGTCAAGTCGCTTATTCACAAGCGTGATGTCAGTATCCACCACGTCAAACTATCGCCTCAGTTCGGCGAATTCAGAGTTTTGGTCTATCGCTGGACTCTTAGCCACCTGCGCATGTATGCAGTAATCATTACATTAGAGTGTGATCCTCCGTTTGCCGCCTAAGGCTGGCAACCAGAGTCTCAGGGGCTACTATCTACACGAAGCACACCTAGCACGTGCGGAACTATCAAAAATTATGTATTTTCTTGCGTACCTCGAAGCCTTTGAGCAAACTTCCAAAAGCTTCATTTAAACCGCTCTTGCCGGATGAAATCTTCTCCAACACCGTACCCATTAGCGTATGGTCACCCTCTGAGAGAGCAGCTTGCTCCAGGAGGCCCGACAGCGTGTTCGGACGGGCGTCGGACTAATCCGGACCCTTCTCATCGCCCTCCAAGGGAGCCGCATGCACCGGGCTCGGGGCGGCCGAAGTGTCAGCTTCCGGCCTCAATGGATCTAGACTCCTCCATGACGACACCTCGGGGTCGCCTCCCCCATGGGGCGGAGAGGCGGGTGGGGTTTCACTCTCCATCATCTCCGAAAGAAGATCCCCCGAAGACGAACCCTGTTGAGACGAGCTACTAGCCGGACTGCAAAATTGATCCTGGTTACTATCCTCAGAGGGTTGGCCCATTTGCGGGCATGATGCGGCCAGGACGCCCTTCGGGGCAGGGCCCCCTGGTGAAGCTTTCTTCCCTTGCTTAGGCACCTCCGTCTCCAAATCTTCGGATGCAGCCCTTTTCTTCCCGCGAGGGGAGGGAACCTCAAAAGAGCCTTCCTAATTATCCTCCTTCACGAAGACAGTAATTCCCCCGGTTTGGATGCACAACGTGTGGAGTTTGGCTCCTCCATTCTTCTCTTCCCCTTTCCCTGAGGGCACTTGGCTCAATGTGCGCTTAAGCATCCTGGCTATGGCAGGATTAGGCAAGCCTTCGGGAAATGGGGCCGGACACCTGAATCTCTCCGCTTTACTGAGCCAATCCTGGCCGCGGACAAGTTCTCAGAATAATTTTGTATCAAACATATGCGAAGTGTTCGGTTACAGGGTTACTTACTTGGGTATCTGGGCGGTGGCAGCTCAGGCCCGCATCCTCGGTGGTGTCCGGACACCTCACTTGTGGTCCGAAGAATAATTTATACATCCCTTTGAGCGTCACGCCGAAGAAGTGCTGAAGGGTTGGTGGACCTTCCGGATTGAACTCCCACATCCGAAGAGGCCGACGCTTGCACGGCAAGATCCGCCAAAACCAGCATTACCTAAATGATTCTGACAAGATCGATATCCCTCTCAAGAAGCTCCCGAATACGGCTCTGCAATGTCAGTACGTCATTAGCAGGCCCCCAGTCCAGTCCCGCATTGGTCCATGATGCCAGTTGAGGCGGAGGACCTGAGCAGAAGGCAGGGGCAGCCGCCCACGTTGTGCCTCGGGGAGCGGTGACGTAGACCCACCTCCGTTGCCACAAATCAGACACCTCCAGGAAGGAACCTTCTGGCCATGGAACATCGGCGTTTCTGCTTATTGCGGTGCCCCTGCTCTCCGCGTGCCGCCCCTCAATCATCTTCGGCTTCACATTGAAGGTCTTGAGCCATAGGCCGAAGTGTGGAGTGATGTGGAGGAAGGCTTCACACACGATGATAAACGATGAGATGTGGAGGATGGTTTATATAAACCGGAGGGTTTAGTTCGTAGGACAACAACAATCATACCATAGGCTAGCTTCTAGGGTTTAGCCTCTACGATCTCGTGGTAGATCAACTCTTGTAATACTCATATCATTAAGATCAATGAAGCAGGAAGTAGTGTATTACCTCCATCGACAGGGCCCGAACCTGGGTAAAACATCGCGTCCCCAGTCTCATGTTACCATTAACCTTAGACGCACAGTTCGGAATCCCCTACCCGAGATCCGCCGGTTTTGACACGGACAACGACCATAGTGCTTCTTCAACCTCTGGTCTTCTTGGTCCAGCCGCCCAAAGCAGCGTCGGTCGTGCCGCCTGCTACTGCCTCCCGTGGCCGGCTGTGCTGCCGCGGAGGCCTCACCGGCCCCATACTACTCCCACCACTGGCCAGGCCATCCCTCCACTCACACACACCCCCTATTATTCTGTAGTGACGGCAGCCTCACACCGCAGCCGAACCAGTGAACCCTCGTACTCCTCTCCGCACGGGCTTCCACTACTGCATCTTCCCCGGCTCCGCATCATCCCCTTCCTAGGCCTCGCCGTCGTCCACCGCCCTGGTGCTCTCGGCGCGGCATGGTCAACGTGGTCAACGACCGACTTCCATTAGAAGAGTACTGTACGTGGAGAGGCTGACAGCTGGGTCCACGGCGGCCGCAAGGAAGTGCCTCCTTATTACGCGCAAAATAATTATTCCTCCACCTGACAGTTGGGACCCACCGGATGGGCCACCTTATTTCGCGAAAAAAACGTTTCCCCCCTGACTACTGGGACCCACCGGATGGGCCACCGTATTTCACGAAAAAAACATTCCCCCCGCTGTCAGCTCGGACCCACCGGAAGTGCCTCCTTATTACGCACAAAAAAATGAATACTCCCCCTGCTAGCTGGGACCCACCTTGGTGGGAGGCTGACTTGTGGGCCTACTAAGTTAACGGGGACGGAGGGCTTTGTCAACTTAGTCAATATGAACGACTCTAGCTCCAGTGACCGTACGATGTCCATCCAACGGTCGTAGTGCTTCTTCAACCTCTGGTCTTCTTGCTCCAGCCGCCCAAAGCAGCGCCGGTCGTGCCGCCTGCTCCTGCCTCTCGTGGCCGGCTGTGCTGCCGTGGAGGCCTCACCGCCCCCTACTATTCCCACTACTGGTCAGGCCCTGCGGTGACGGCAGCCTCACACCGCAGCCGAACGAGTGAACCCTCATACTCCTCTCTGCATGGGCATCCACTGCCGCATCTTCACCAGCTCCGCGTCGTCCCCTTCCTAGGCCTCGCCGTTGTCCACCGCCCTGGTGCTCTCGGCGCGGCGTGGTCAACGTGGTCAAGGAACGACTTCCATCGGACATGGACTGTATGTGGAGAGGCTGATAGCTGGGTCCACGGCCGCAGCAAGGAAGTGCCTCCTTATTACGCGGAAAATAATGATTCCTCCACCTGACAGCAGGGACCCACCGGACGGGCCACCATATTTCGCGAAAAGAACATTCCCCCTGACTAGTGGGACCCACCAGCTACACCTTCGCACACAAGGAAGTGCGTCCGGGCAAAAAAACGATTCGCCCCCCTGACTGCTAGGACCCACCAGCTACATCTTCGCACGCAAGGAAGTGCGTCCGGGCAGAAAAAACGATTCGCCTCCTGACTGTCGGGACCCACCAACTACATCTTCGCACGCAAGGTAGTGCGTCTAAGCAAAAAAAAACGATTCGCCCGCCAGACTGCTGGGACCCACCAGCTACATCTTCGCACGCAAGGAAGTGCATCCGGGCAAAAAAAAATGATTCCCCACCCCCCGACTGCTGGGACCCACCAACTACATCTTCGCACGCAAGGAAGTGCGTCCGGGCAAAAAAAATGATTCGCCCCCTTGACTGCTGGGACCCACCAGCTACATCTTCGCATGCAAGGAAGTGCCTGTAAGTCGGGACCCACCTGGTCGAAGTGTACATAGCGTTGTCATTCTGGTCGCGAACGTGTACGTACATATATACTGGTGGATGTAGAGGCGCGCACATGTCGTAGTAGAGGCGCGTACATGTCGTAGTAGAGGCGCGCATGTAGCATGTACACGTATGTACATCGGCCAGTGTGCAAGAAAGAAAATACGTCCATGTATGTGTACATACGGGCGGGGTCTCGAAAGCCTACTCGCACATACGTACGGCCAGGGCTCGTGTACATGGCTGGGTCAGAACGGAGAAACAGCGTCGTCGTCGTGTTCATGGGGAGCCAACCGGCTGGGTCGGAACGGAATGCGTGGTTGTGTTCATCAGGAGGGCTTGGACGGAACAGGCGATGGAAACGAGGCCTGGCGTACCGCAGAACGGAGGAAACGGACCTCCTACGTTCGAAATGGGGTCCTGTTGATCGGGAGGGGTCTGGCGTACCGCAAAATGGAGGAAATGGACCTCCTACAGTCGAAACGGGGGTCCTGTTGATCGAGAGGGGTGTGGCGTACCGCAAAACGGAGGAAACAGACCTCCTACGGTCGAAACGGGGGTCCTGTTGATCGGGAGGGGTGTGGCGTACCGCAAAACGGATGAAACGGTCTTGTGTTGGAGTGCTACGGTCGAAACGGGGGTCCTGTTCATCGGGAAGGTGTGGCGTACCGCAAAATGGGACTCCATGGGATACTGTTCATCTCCACCGTCGACCTCCTCCAGCCTCCACGGGCTACCGTCGACCTCCTCCAGCCTCCACGGGCTCCTGTTCATCCAGCCTCCACCGCGCACTACTCCACCGGCTACTGTTCAACCACCCCTCCATCGTATACTGTTCATCCAGCCCTCCACACCACGGGGTCCTGTTCAACCACCCCTCCACGGGCACCCCTCCACCGTCTATTGTTCATCCAGCCCTCCACACCACGGGGTCCTATTCAACCACCCCTCCACGAGCACCCTCCACCGCCTATTGTTCATCCAGCCCTCCACACCACGGGGTCATGTTCATCCAGAGGCAACGCCACCGCTCACTGTTCATCCAACCCCCCCCCCCCCCCCCCCCCCCCGCAACGCTCATTGTTCATCCAATCGATCGGCTTCAGTTAGCAGTAGTAGCAATGGAATCGCTCAATCGGGTTCAGTTAACAGCCATCGATTGATCGCTCGGGTACAGTAATGCGTAGCCTGTAGTGCAATCGCTCGGGTTCAGTTAGAGCCCAATGCTTCGCTCGGGTTCAGTTAGAGCCAACGCCTCGCACACACGCGCGTACGTGTACGAGAGAAACACGCATCGCTCGGCCCCCGACCGCCCACCGTAACCGGGAACTCGCCGAAATTTTCATCGCCCTCGCTTCTGCCACGGTTTTTTCCGTCATGGACGGCCCAAAGAAGGTCATGCATCTGCGTCTCCGGCCCGCCTAGGACGAAAAGCCCATTTTCTGTCATGATTTTTTGTCATAGAAGTAGGAGCCCACCACATCTATGATGATACCAGGTTTTGTCACAATTATCATCATAGAAGTGTCATATGTATGACAGAAAAAAAAAATTGTTCGGCCCAAAAATGTCACGAATGTGTCTTTCTTTTGTAGTGGTACAAACAAGTTGTCACCAAATTGGGAAGGCCCTTACCGGGTAGTACGAGTCACCAGACCTAGCGCACTCCGTCTAGAGACCGGAGATGGCACTCTATTGCAAAACTCATGGAATATTGATCATCTCCGCAAGTTCTACCCGTAAGGCGCGACTGTCGGACCCTGCCCGGTAGCCACCCATTTGTACAGGCCTTGCCACAGTTGCATGTGTAACCCCTTGTACAAAGACGGGGCGATGACCCCGTGCAAGAGAAAATAAAGAAGCACTGTGGGGGGCCCCGACCAAGACTGCATGCATGCATGAGCATTCCAAGATCATTGCATAAGCATTTCATGAGCATTTGCATATGCATATAGATAGGATCGCATCCTACATTCATTCTCATCTGCGTGAAACTGCAGGTTCTCGCCGTGAACTTGGCTTCCACAAGGAGTTGAGAAGATTGCCCAACACTGCAATCCCCGGGAAGCCAAACAGATAAGTTCTACCTCTTGTCCATTCGTGTTCTGTAAGTTATAACTTATGCATTAGAAAACCTCGCCACTCTTTTTAAACTTAGGTGCTCCCATCCCTGACTCGAACGTTGCTTTGGTCAGAATGGTCGTAGTGGCCTTTGGTAAAAGGAAGTTGGCGGGGGCTGGCCCCTTTGTCTGTAACCCGGTAGATGTGGCTCTCCGGCAGACAAAAAGGGTGCTGGCAAGATAGCCTGCCGGGGAAAACTCGTTTATTTACACTAAAGGGGCATCTCGCCTCTACATGGACATATACATGCACGGGTTCCCGACAAGGTTTATCCTTTTATCTAACATGCTGATACAAGTACTAGCATTACAGAACACAAACATGGACTCGAAATATTACATTATTTGAATTAAAATTTGGCAAGTGCCTAAAGATTTAGAATTGAAAAAAGATGACTGCCCCGTGATCTCCTCTTTTCGTTTTTCCTCCCCCAGTCACTGTGGTGGAAGGAGGAAAAGACGAGAAAAGTGCCTGGGCGAGAACACGTCCCGGTCCCGTCGCGGCCCGCCCGGAGGTAGCCAGACGAGATCGGGGCTGGTGAAGGTGTGGAGGAGAAGCGTAGGAGCTGGGCGATGCACTCCCGGTCGCCATCACTAGCGAGAACACACGACTCTAGCCCTGGCGGGGTCATCCGTAGAGGCTCGGTCGGGATATCACTGGAGGAAAGGCAAAGGCGCCAAGAAGGCATCCCTCCCAGGCTATAGCCCAAAGAGGCCAGTGATGATGGTGCCGGGGAGGGAAGGACGGAAGACGAGGTGGCAGGTTGCCGGTCGGAGGCAAAGGCATCCACGCCATCATACTCCAACCTGACCCTCCACCACCCGCTACATACGCCTTCCCTCGTTTTCTCTCTGTCACCACCACTCCCAGAGAACGCTAGGACTCCAACCCAGCATCCCCTCCAGGAAGACGGCGAGCGACCAAGACGACCAGAGGGCCCGAAGCGCACCACGCCCAAACCCGCCATGGTGGGCAGGAAGGCGCCCTCCTCGTCGACATCAACACCGGTTCCAACGAGAGGGACTATGCTGGGATTTCATACGAGCCCGAGCCCTTCACCTTGGACTTGGACCGAGCTCACTCCCTGGACACCAGCACCACTGTTCGACATCATCAACCCAAAGCTCAAGCCCGGGGGCCAGTCCTGGGCTCTCCCTTCCAGCATAACCAAGATGAAGCAAGGCAGAGGAGAAGAAGAGTGTGGATGAATGCCTCCACTCCTCCCTCGCTCTTCCTTTTATAGGAAAGTGGAGGGGGGGCTGGGGGCTGGTTCCACGACGGTTAACCACCATCCTCCTCCGCCAATTCTAGATGACCGGGCCCTCACCTTGATGCTCTCCCGTGCCACGCGCCTCCATTACCTACCCCATGCGATGCATGCAACATACGTGGCTAAGGATAAGGGCATGGTGGGAAGAGTGAATTGGCAGATTCCACCCCATGCATTAAAGTCGTTCACGGGCCATTACTAGAGCGGCCCCACCACTATTGGCTCTACACGACGCACGGGGAAACCAGAAACTGGACCGAAATCAAGACTAATGACGAAGCAAAGAAGATCTCAAGAGACCAACCTCTTTAGCACCCTCGCCTGTGCATTTATTAGGCCCTACCTTGACGACGCTCGGCAGCGCACTGATGTCTGCTAGAACTACGTCGGTATTTCCCCAAAGAGGCAGGGATGATGCAGTATAGCGAAGGTAGGTATTTCCCTCAGTGATGAGACCAAGGTCATCGAACCAGTAGGAGTACCTCCTCACACCATGTAAACAACACCTGCACACAAATAACAAATACTTGCAACCCGACGTGTTAAAGGGGTTTTCAATCCCTTCCGGATATGGCGCCTCAAGATAGGCAAATAACGTGAGATAAATGTGGTAAATAGGATAAATAGATCGCGAAACAAATTAATTACGGCAAGGTATTTTTGTATTTTTGGCTTAATAGACTGAAAATAAATGCAAAAGGAAAATAGATCACAAAGGCAAATATGATGAAAAGAGACCCGGGGGTCGTAGGTTTCACTAGTGGCTTCTCTCGAGAAAAGTAGCAAACGGTGGGAAAACAATTATTGTTGGGCAATTGATAGAACTTCAAATAATCATGACGATATCCACGCAATGATCATTATATAGGCATCGCGTCCGAGATTAGTAGACCGACTCCTGCCTACACCTACTACCATTACTCCACACATCGAGCGCTATCCAGCATGCGTCTAGTGTATTAAGTTCATGGAGAAACGGAGTAATGCAATAAGAATGATTACATGATGTAGACGGGATCCGTTTATCTATTACGAACATATAGATCCCATCTTGTTATCCTTAGTAGCAACGATACATACGTGTCGGTTCCCTTTCTGTCACTAGGATCAAGCACCGTAAGATCGGACGCACTACAAAGCACCTCTTAACATTGCAAGATAAATAGATCAAGTTGGCCAAACAAAACCCAAATATCGGAGAAATACGAGGCTATAAGCAATCATGCATATAAGAGATCAAAGAAGACTCAAATAACTATCATGGATAAAAACATAGATCTTATCATAAACTCAAAGTTCATCGGATCCCAAAACACACACCGCCAAACGACTTACATCATATGGATCTCCAAGAGACCATTGTATTGATAATCAAGAGAGAGAGAGAGAGAGAGATGGGAAGCCATCTAGCTACAAACTACGGACCCGTACGTATACAAAGAACTACTCACACATCATAGGAGAGGCACCAATGGAAGTGGTGAACCCCTCCATGACGGTGTCTAGATTGGATCTGGTGGTTCTGGACTCTACAGCGGCTGGAATTGATTTTCGTCGACTCCCCTAGGGTTTCTAGAATATTTGGGTCTTTATAGAGCAAAGAGGCAATTCAGAGGCACCCGAGGTGGGCACAACCCACCAGGGCGCGCCTGGGCCTCCTAGCGCGCCGTGGTGGGTGCGGCTCCCCTCGAGCAGCCCCCCAGGTGCTTTCTTGGCCCACTGGAGGTCTTCTGGCCCAAAAATATCCTCCAGGAGTTTCATTGCATTTGGAGTCCGTTTGATATTGATTTCCTGCGATGTAAAAAACATGCAGAAAACAACAACTGGCACTGGGCACTATGTCAATAGGTGCTACGTCTTGAGCTTGCGTTGGTTTTCCTCGAAGAGGAGAGGGTGATGCAGCAAGTGTAGCGTAAGTATTTCCCTCGGTTTTTGAGAACCAAGGTATCAATCCAGTAGGGGGCTCCTCAAAAGTCCCACGCACCTACACAAACAAACTGAGAACTCGCAACCAACGCAATAAAGGGGTTGTCAATCCCTTCACGGCCACTTGCGAAAGTGAGATCTGATAGAGGTAGTATGATAATATAAATATATTTTTGGTATTTTATAATATAGATGCAAAAAGTAAAGATGCAAATAAAAGTAGATTGGAAGCAAATATGATAAGAGATAGACCCGGGGGCCATAGGTTTCACTAGGGGCTTCTCTTGAGATAGCATAAGTATTACGGTGGGTGAACAAATTACTGTCGAGCAATTGATAGAAAAGTGAATAATTATGAGATTATCTAGGCATGATCATGTATATAGGCATCACGTCCATAACAAGTAGACCGACTCCTGCCTGCATCTACTACTATTACTCCACACATCGACCGACTCATGCCTGCATCTAGAGTATTAAGTTCACAAAGAACAGAGTAACGCCTTAAGCAAGATGACATGATGTAGAGGGATAAACTCATGCAATATGATATAAACCCCATCTTTTTATCCTCGATGGCAACAATACAATACGTGTCTTGCAACCCTTTCTGTCACTGGGTAAGAACACCGCAAGATTGAACCCAAAGCTAAGCACTTCTCCCATGGCAAGAAAGATCAATCTAGTAGGCCAAACCAAACCGATAATTCGAAGAGACTTGCAAAGATAACTCAATCATACATAAAAGATTTTAGAGAAGAATCAAATATTATTCATAGATAAACTTGATCATAAACCCACAATTCATTGGATCTCGACAAACACACCGCAAAAAGAGATTACATCGAATAGATCTCCACAAGAGAGGGGGAGAACATTGTATTGAGATCAAAAAAGAGAGAAGAAGCCATCTAGCTAATAACTATGGACCCGTAGGTCTGTGGTAAACTACTCACAACTCATCGGAGGGACAAGGATGTTGATGTAGAGGCCCTCCATGGTTGATTCCCCCTCCGACAGAACACCGGCGAAGGCTCCAAGATGGGATCTCGCGGATACAGAAGGTTACGGCGGTGGAAATTGTGTTTCGGGTGCTCCCTGGATGTTTACGTGGTACATAGGTATATATAGGAGGAAGAAGTACGTCGGTGGCCTCCCGAGGGGCCCACGAGACAGGGGGCGCGCCCTACAGGGGGGGCGCCCTCCTATCTCGTGGCCGCCTCGGCTGCTTCTTGGCTTGCACTCCAAGTCCTCCGGATCACGTTCGTTCCAAAAATCACGCTCCCGAAGGTTTCATTCCGTTTGGACTCCGTTTGATATTCCTTTTCTTTGAAATACTGAAATAGGCAAAAAAAAAAAGCAATACGGGCTGTGCCTCCGGTTAGTAGGTTAGTCCCAAAAATGATATAAATGTGTAAAATAAATCCCATAAACATCCAAAAGGGGTAATATAATAGCATGGAAGAATCAAAAATTATAGATACGTTGGAGACGTATCAAGCATCCCCAAGCTTAATTCCTTCTCGTCCTCGAGTAGGTAAATGATAAAAAGAAATTTTTGATGTGGAATGCTACCTAGCATAATTCTTAATGTAATTTTCTTTATTGTGGCATGAATGTTTAGATCCAAATGATTCAAAATAAAAGCTTATAAAACATAAAAATAATAATGCTTCAAAGCATAGTAACAAATAATCATGTCCTGTCAAAATAACATAGCCAAAGAAAGCTTATCCCTACAAAATCATATAGTTAGGCCATGCTTCATTTTCATTACACAAAATACTCCCATCATGCACAACCCCGATGACGAGCCGAGCAATTGTTTCATACTTTTTAACGCGCTTCAGCTTTTTCAACTTTTACGCAATACATGAGCGCAAGCCATGGACATAGCACTATGGTGGTATATGGTGGTTGTGAGGAAAAAAGGGAGAAGATAGTCTCACATCAACTAGGCGTATTAACGGGCTATATAGAGATTCCCATTAATAGATATCAATGTGAGTGAGTAGGGATTGCCATGTAACGAATGCACTAGAGCTATAAATATATGAAAGCTCAACAAAAGAAACTAAGTGGGTGTGCATGCAACTTGCTTGCTCACGAAGACCTAGGGCATTTTGAGGAAGCCCGTCAATGGAATATACAAGCCAAGTTCTATAATGAAAAATTCCCACTTAGTATATGAAAAGGACAACATATGAGACTCTCTATCATGAAGATCATGGTGCTACTTTGAAGCACAAGTGTGGAAAAAGAGATAGTAGCATTGTCCCTTCTATCTTTTTCTCTCATTTTATTATTTATTTTTTCTTTTCTCTTTTTTTTCTTTCTTTTCTTTTTTTTCTTTTGACCTTTCTCTTTGTTTGGCCTTTCTTTTTTTCTTTTTGTGAAGTCCGAAGTCTCATCTCGACTTGTGGGGGAATCATAGCCTTCATCATCCTTTCCTCACTAGGACAATGCTCTAATAATGAAGATCATCACACTTATATGGATTTACAACTCAAGAATTACAACTCAAATCTAGAACAAGATATGACTCTATATAAATGCCTCCAGCGGTGTACCGAGATATGCAATGAATCAAGAGCGACATGTATGAAAATTATGAAGGTGGCCTTGCCACAAATACGATGTCAACTACATGCTCATGCAAAGAGTAATATGACAATGATGAAACATGTCATAATAGACGTAACGGTGGAAAGTTGCATGGCAATATATCTCGGAATGGCTATGGAAATGCCATAATAGGTAGGTATTGTGGCTCTTTTGAGGAAGGCAAATAAAGGGTTTATGATACCGGCGAAAGTTGCGCGGTAATAATAAAGGCTAGCAAAGTGAAAGGATGAGTGTGCATATATCAATGGACTCACATTAGTCAAAAAAGAACTCATATACTTATTGCAAAAGTCTACTTAGCCCTCGAAGCAAAGTACTACTACGCATGCCCCAAGAGGGTTAGACTGGTAGGAAAAGACCATCGCTCGTCCCCGACTGCCACTCATAAGGAAGACAATCAAAAGAGCACCTCATGCAACAAATTTGTCACACAACTTTTACCATACGTGCATGCTACGGGACTTGCCAACTTCAACAAAAGTATTTCTCAATTTCATAACTACCCACTAGCATGACCCTAACATTACTACCTTTATATCTCAAAAAAATTATCAAGCATCAAGTTGATCATAGCATCCAATTCTTTTTATATGATAGTTTTTATTATACCCAACTTGGATGCTCATCATTCTAAGACCAACTTTGTAACCATAGCAAATATCATGCTGTTCTAAGAGACTCTCAAAATAATATAAGTGAAGCATGAGAGACTAGAAATTGCTTCAAAATTAAGACACCACCGTGCTCTAAAAGATATAAGTGAAGCACTAGAGCAAAAACTATCAAGCTCAAAAGATATAAGTGAAGCACATAGAGTATTCTAGAAAATTCTAATCAAGTAGGCTTCTACCAAAAGGTGTGTACAGCAAGGATGATTGTGGTAAACTAAAAAGCAAGACTAATATAATACACGACGCTCCAAGCAAAACACATATCATGTAGTGAATAAAAATATAGCTCCAAGTAAAGTTACCAATGAACGAAGACGAAAGAGGGGATGACTTCCCGGGGCATCCCCAAGCTTAGGCTTTTGGCTATTCTTGAATATCTTGGGGTGCCTTGGGCATCCCCAAGCTTATGCTCTTGCCACTCCTTATTCCATAGTCCATAAAAGCTTTACCCAAAACTTGAAAACTTCACAACGCAAAACTCAACAGGAAATCTTATAAGCTCCGTTAGTGAAAGAAAACAAAACCACCACATAAGGTACTGCAATGAACTCATTATTTATTTATTTTGGTGTTAAACCTACTGTATTCCAACTTCTCTATGGTTTATAAACTATTTTACTAGCCATAGATGCATCAAAATAAGCAAACAACACACGAAAAACAGAATCTGTCAAGAACAGAACAGTCTGCACCAATTTGTAACTAACGCAAACTTCGGGAACTCTAAAAATCCGAAAAAAATAGAAAGTACTGGAAACTTTGTTTATTGATCAGCAGCAAAAAGAATCAATGAAAAAGCACGTTCCTGTGATTTATTGATTTTTTTCTCATGAGCGCAAAGTTTCTGTTTTTCAGCAGAATCAAATCAACTATCATCATAGTTTATCCTATAGGTTCTACTTGGAACAAACACTAATTAAAAGATAAAAACACATCTAAACAGAGAGTAGATGCAATATTTATTACTAAAAAGGAGCAAAAACAAAAAAACATAAAGAAAAATTTGGTTGCCTCCCAACTAGCGCTATCGTTTAACGCCCCTAGCTAGGCATAAAAGCGAAGATAGATCTAAGTAGTGCCATCTTTGGCACTAAATTCATAATTAGCTCGCATGATGGATTCATAAGGTAATTTGACTTTCTTTCTTGGAAAGTGCTCCATGCCTTTCTTTAATGGAAATTGGAATCTAATATTCCCTTCCTTCATATCAATAATCGCACCAATCGTTCTAAGGAAAGGTCTATCAAGAATAATAGGGCAAGAAAGATTGCAATCTATATCAAGAACAATAAAATCTGCGGGCACCAAATTTCTATTTGCAACAATGAGAACATCATTGATCCTTCCCATTGGCTTTTTAATGGTGGAATCCGCAAGGTGCAAATTTAAAGAGCAATCATCAAGATCATGGAGACCTAGAATATCACATAAAGTTTTTGGAATTGTGGAAACACTAGCACCCAAATCACACAAAGCAAAACACTCATAATCTTTAATTCTAATCTTTATAGTAGGTTCCCACTCATCATTAAGTTTTCTAGGTATAGAAACTTCCAAATTAAGTTTTTTCATCAAAAGATTGCATCAAGGCATCAACAATATGCTTGGTAAAAGCTTTGTTTTGACTATAAGCATGAGGAGAATTAATAACAGATTGCAACAAGGAAATACAACCTTTTAAAAAACAATTATCATAATCAAATTCCTTGAAATCCGAGATAGTAGGTTCAATGTTATTTGAAGTTATGACCTTTCCAATCTCACATTTACCAATTTTAGCATCAAGATCTAAAGATTCCAAATTCTTGGGACGCCTTCTAGGCAAGGTTGATTCATCATCAGTCCCATAATCATCAAAATTCATATTGCAAAACATAGATATAATAGGAGACGCATCAATAACTTTAAGATCTTCATCATTATTTTAATGAAAACTAGAAGAACACGCTTTTATAAAGCTATCTTTCTTAGCACGCAATCTAGCGGTTCTTTCCTTACACTCATCAATGGAAATTCTCATTACTTTGAGAGACTCATTGATATCATCCTTAGGAGGAGAAGACCTAAGTTTGAGAGAATCAACATCAAGCGAAAGTCTATCAACGTTCCTAGCCAAATCATCAACTTTGAGCAATTTTTCTTCAAGCGAGGCATTAAAATTCTTTTGAGAAATCATAAATTCTTTCACACTATTCTCAAAATCAGAGGGCATATTATTAAAATTACCATAAGAATTATTGTAGGAATTTCCATAATTATTAGAGGAATTACTAGGGGACGGTCTAGCATTAAAGTTTCCTCTATAAGCATTGTTTCCAAAACTATTCCTACCAACAAAATTCACATCCATAGATTCATTATTATTCTAAATCAAAGAAGACAAAGGCATATTATTGGGATCAAGAGGAGTATTTTTAGTAGCAAACAATTTCATGAGTTCATCCATCTTTCCACTCAAAACATTGATTTCTTCTATAGCATGCACCTTTTTACTAGAAGATCTTTCGGTGTGCCATTGAGAATAATTAGCCATAATATTATCAAGAAGTTTCGTAGCATCTCCTAACGTGATTTCCATAAACGTGCCTCCCGCGGCCGAATCTAAGAGATTTCTAGAAGCAAAGTTCAACCCGGCATAAATTTTTTGTATAATCATCCATAAATTCAAACCATGAGTAGGGCAATTATGAAGCATCAATTTCATTCTTTCCCAAGATTGGGCAACATGCTCATGATCAAGTTGTTTAAAATTCATAATATCGTTCCTAAGAGTGATAATCTTAGTGGGAGGAAAATACTAAGAGATAAAAGCATCTTTGCACTTGTTCCAAAAATCAATACTATTTTTATGCAAAGACGAAAACCAAACTTTAGCACGATCTCTAAGTGAAAACGGAAATAACTTAAATTTGACAATATTGTTATCTGTATCTTTCTTCTTTTGCATATCACACAAATCAACAAAGTTGTTTAGATGAGTAGCAGCATCTTCACTAGGAAGGCCGACGAATTGATCTTTCATAACAAGATTCAGCAAAGCAGCATTGATTTCACAAGACTCAACATCATTAAGAGGAGCAATCGGAGTACTAAGGAAATCATTATTATTGGTATTCGAGAAATCACACAATTTGGTATTATCTTGCACCATGGCAACAAGTAATCCAACACACAAGCAAACAGAAAAAGGCAAGCAAAAAGAGAGGAGGAGATTGGGAAAGAGAGGGTGAATAAAACGGCAAAGGTGAAGTGGGGGAGAGGAAAACGAGAGGCAACTGGCAAATAAAGTAAATGCGAGGGAGATGGGTTTGTGATGGGTACTTGGTATGTCTTGACTTGAGCGAAGACCTCCCCGGCAACGGCGCCAGAAATCCTTCTTGCTACGTCTTGAGCTTGCGTTGGTTTTCCTCGAAGAGGAGAGGGTGATGCAGCAAGTGTAGTGTAAGTATTTCCCTCAGTTTTTGAGAACCAAGGTATCAATCCAGTAGGAGGCTCCTCAAAAGTCCCACGCACCTACACAAACAAACTGAGAACTCGCAACCAACGCAATAAAGGGGTTGTCAATCCCTTCACGACCACTTGCAAAAATGAGATCTGATAGAGATAGTGTGATAAGATAAATATATTTTTGGTATTTTATAATATAGATGCAAAAAGTAAAGATGCAAATAAAAGTAGATTGGAAGCAAATATGATAAGAGATAGACCCGGGGGCCATAGGTTTCACTAGAGGCTTCTCTCAAGATAGCATAAGTATTACGGTGGGTGAACAAATTACTGTCGAGCAATTGATAGAAAAGCGAATAATTATGAGATTATCTAGGCATGATCATGTATATAGGCATCACGTCCATAACAAGTAGACCGACTCCTGCCTGCATCTACTACTATTACTCCACACATCGACCGACTCCTGCCTGCATCTAGAGTATTAAGTTCACAAAGAACAGAGTAACGCCTTAAGCAAGATGACATGATGTAGAGGGATAAACTCATGCAATATGATATAAACCCCATCTTTTTATCCTCGATGGCAACAATACAATACGTTTCTTGCAACCCTTTTTGTCACTGGGTAAGAACACCGCAAGATTGAACCCAAAGCTAAGCACTTCTCCCATGGAAAGAAAGATCAATCTAGTAGGCCAAACCAAACCGATAATACGAAGAGACTTGCAAAGATAACTCAATCATACATAAAAGAATTCAGAGAAGAATCAAATATTATTCATAGATAAACTTGATCATAAACCCACAATTCATCGGATCTCGACAAACACACCGCAAAAAGAGATTACATCGAATAGATCTCCACAAGAGAGGGGGAGAACATTGTATTGAGATCCAAAAAGAGAGGAGAAGCCATCTAGCTAATAACTATGGACCCATAGGTTTGTGGTAAACTACTCACAACTCATCGGAGGGGCAAGGATGTTGATGTAGAGGCCCTCCATGGTTGATTCCCCCTCCGGCAGAACGTCGGCGAAGGCTCCAAGATGGGATCTCGCGGATATAGAAGGTTACGGCGGTGGAAATTGTGTTTCGGGTGCTCCCCGGATGTTTTCGGGGTACGTAGGAATATATAGGAGGAAGAAGTACGTCGGTGGCCACCCGAGGGGCCCACGAGACAGGGGGCACGCCCTCCTATCTCATGTCCGCCTCGACTGCTTCTTGGCTTGCACTCCAAGTCCTCCGGATCATGTTCGTTCCAAAAATCACGCTCCCGAAGGTTTCATTCCGTTTGGACTCCATTTGATATTCCTTCTCTTCGAAATACTAAAATAGGCAAAAAAACAGCAATACGGACTGGGCCTCCGGTTAGTAGGTTAGTCCCAAAAATGATATAAATGTGTAAAATAAAGCCCATAAACATCCAAAAGGGGTAATATAATAGCATGGAACAATAAAAAATTATAGATACGTTGGAGACGTATCAATAGGTTAGTACAAAAATGATATAAAATGACTATAAAATGATTGTAAAACATCCAAGAATGATAATATAACAGCATGGAACAATCAAAAATTATAGATACGTTGGAGACATATCAGCATCCCCAAGCTTAATTCCTGCTCGTCTTCGAGTAGGTAAATGATAAAAATGGAATTTTTGATGTGGAATGTTGCGTAACATGTTCATCATATTCTTTTCTTTATAGCATGGACATGTGGACTTTTATATGATTCAAAGCAATAGTCTAGTTTTGACATGAAGACTTAAATACTCAAGCATACCAACAAACAACCATGTTTTTTAAAATATCAACACTAAAGCATGTTATCCCTAGCCCATCATGCTCAATCATTGATCCATTCATGAAACACACTCAAATATTAGCTACACCCAATGCTCAAATACGATCATAGTGCCCCTTAGTTGGTGCTTTATAACAGAAGATGGAGACTCAAATTCAAAATAAAAATTGCGTAAGTAAAAGAAAGGACCTTCGCGGAGGGAAGTAGGGATTTGTAGAGATGCTAGAGCTTAAAGCTTAAACTGAGAGATAAAAAATCATTTTTGAGAGGCATATTTTTCGTACCAATGAAAACGACTTGGAGCATCCCAACACTTTCCATGCTAGATACACCATAGGTGGTTCCCAAACAAAAAATAAAGTTTATTCCTTTTTCCACCATGACTTTCACTTTCCATGGCTAACCATATCCACGGGTGCCCTCCATACCAAAACTTTCCAAGGAATTTATTATTTGACAACATAAAGTAAATTCATTATTTATTTCGGGACTGGGCATCCCTAATACCTTTGTCGTACTCTCATGCAATGACAAGTGTGTTGGGGAACGCGGTAATTTCTAAAAAATTCCTACGATCACACAAGATCTATCTCTGTGATGCATAGCAACGAGAGGGGAGAGTGTGTCCACGTACCTTCGTAGACTGAAAGCGGAAGCGTTATGACAACGCAGTTGATGTAGTCGCACGTCTTCACGATTCGACAGATCTTAGTACCGAACTTACGGCACCTCCGCGATCAGCACACATTTAGCTCGCGGACGTCCCTCGTACTCTTGATCCAGTTGAGGCCGAGGAAGAGTTTCTCAGCACGACGGTGTGGTGACGGTCATGATGAAGTTACCGGCGCAGGGCTTCGCCTAAGCACTACGACGATATGACTAAGGTGTGTAACTATGGAGGGGGCACCACACACGGCTAAATAATGCCAACTTATGTATCTATGGGGTGCCCCCTCCCCCGTATATAAAGGAGTGGACGAGGGGGGAGGGCCAGCCCTCTATGGCTCGCCCTAGAGGAGTCCTACTCCCACTGGGAGTAGGATTCCCCCCCCCCCCTTCCCTAGTTGGACTAGGAGAGAAGGAAGGGGGAGAGAGGGAGGAAGGAAGGGGGGGCGGCCCCCCACCCAATTTGGATTGGGCTTGGGGGGGCACCCTCCACATGGCCGCCTCCTCCTCTCTCCCACTATGGCCCAATAAGGCTCGTATACTTCCCGGCGGTTCCGGTAACCTCCCGGTACTACGGTATATGCCCAAACTCACCCGGAACCATTCCGATGTCCAAACATAGGCTTCCAATATAGCAATCTTCATGTCTCGACCATTTTGAGACTCCTCGTCATGTCTGTGATCACACCCGAGACTCTGAACTACCTTCGGTACATCAAAACACATAAACTCATAATACCAATCGCCATCGAACATTAAGCGTGCGGACCCTACGGGTTCGAGAACTATGTAGACATGACCAAGACACGTCTCTGGTCAATAACCAATAGTGGAACCTGGATGCTCATATTGGTTCCTACATATTCTACGAAGATCTTTATCGGTCAAACCGCATAACAACATACGTTGTTCCCTTTGTCATCGGTATGTTACTTGCCTGAGATTCGATCGTCCGTATCTCAATACCTAGTTAAATCTCATTACCGGCAAGTCTCTTTACTCATTCCGTAATACTTCATCCCGCAACTAACTCATTAGTTGCAATGCTTGCAAGGCTTATTGTGATGAGTATTACCGAGAGGGCCCAGAGATACCTCTCCGAAACACGGAGTGACAAATCCTAATCTCGATCTATGCCAACCCAAAAAACACCTTCGGAGACACCTGTAGAGTACCTTTATAATCACCCTTTTACGTTGTGACGTTTGGTAGCACACAAAGTGTTCCTCCTGTATTCGGGAGTTGCATAATCTCATAGTGTGAGGAACTTGTATAAGTCATGAAGAAAGCAATAGCAATGAAACTAACACGATCTTAAAGCTAAGCTAACGGATGGGTCATGTCCATCACATCATTCTCCTAATGATATGATCCCGTTCATCAAATGACAACACATGTCTATGGTTAGGAAACTTAACCATCTTTGATTAACAAGCTAGTCAAGTAGAGGCATACTAGGGACTATATGTTTTGTCTACGTATTCACACATGTACTAAGTTTCCGGTTAATACAATTCTAGCATGAATAATAAACATTTATCATGAATTAAGGAAATAAATAATAACTTTATTATTGCCTCTAGGGCGTATTTCCTTCAAAGTGAATAAACACTCATCGTGAGAATAACACATCTAGCATGGAAAATATTGGCTACCTTTTACCGCTTCACGAGTAGTACAACACACAAAAGAGAAATTTATTTTGAACATTAGAGGTGGCACATGCAAATTTGCTTAGAACAGCATGGAAATACCAGATATAGGTAGGTATAGTGGACTCATAAGGCAAAACTGGTTTAAAGGGTTTTGGATGCACAAGTAGTGATCATACTTAGTGCAAAATGAAGGCTAGCAAAAAGATTGAGAAGCGACCAACCAAAAAGCGAAAAATCTCGTACCTAAGCATTAAGCATAAGTAACACCGAATAATGCACCATAAGTAGGATATAAATTTCATTGCATAACTATTGACTTTCGTGCTTGCATAGGGAATCACAAACCTTAAAATCAATATTCTTACTAAAGCACAATTACTCATCAACATGACTCACATATCATATCGTCATATCTCAAAACTATTACTAAGAATCAAGTTTATTTTATCTAGTGATCTTCATGAAAGTTTTTATTACATCCCCCTTGGATATCTATCACTTTGGGACTATTTTCATGTGTTGCTTTTGATAAGCTCAAACAAATATAAGTGAAGATCATGATCATAATTTTTTTCTTTCTCTCAAAATAATCTAAGTGAAGCAAGAGAGAATTTCTTCAAAACTTTACTAAATCGAAAATGAATCTAAGTGAAGCATGAGAGCATTTCTTCAAAATTAACAAAGCACACCATGCTCAAAAATATATAAGTGAAGTACTAGAGCAAATCCATGGCTCTAAAAATTGAAGTGAAGCATAGGAGCAAGCATAGCATAATTTTTGGCTCTCTCAAAAGGGTGTGTCCAGCAAGGATTCAACACTTAAAATACAAAGCAAAACAAGCAAAGACTCATATCATACAAGATGCTTCAAGCAAAACACATATCATGTGACGAATAAAAATATAGTTTCAAGTAAAATACCGATGGTCGTTAGAAGAAAGCGGGGATGCCACTCGGGACATCCCCAAACTTAGTTGCTTTCTACTTCTTTGAATATTATCTTGGTGTGCCTCGTGCATCCCCAAGCTTAGCATTTTGCCTATCCTTATTCCTTCATCCATCGTAAGATAACCCAAAACTTGAAAACTTCAATCACACAAAACTCAAACAAAACCTTCGTGAGATCCGTTAGTATAAGAAACCAAACCACTACTATAGGTACTATAGCAAACCTATTATTATTTTGTTTTTGCATTATATCTACTGTATTCCAACTTTTCTATGGTGAAAACTCATCAAAGAAAACCATAGAATTATCAAAACAAGCACACAACACAAAGAAAACAGAATCTGTCAAAAACAGAGCAGTCTGTAGCAATCTGAAAATTTAGAATATTTCTGTAACTCAAAAAATTATGAACTAAATTGGTGGACGTGAGTAATTTGTCTATTAATCCTCTTCAAAAAGAATCAACTTAAAATCACTCTTCTGTTAAAAATGACAAATAATCTCGTGAGCGCAAAAGTTTCTGTTTTTCAGCAAGATCAAATAAATTTCACCCAAGTCTTCCCAAAGGTCTTGCTAGGCACGAACACTAACTAAAACACAAAAAAACACAATCATAACAGTAGCATAATTGTGCTAACACTCAAGAACAGAAAGCAAAAATAAAAAATAAATTTTGTTCATTGGATTGCCTCCCAACAAGCGCTATCGTTTTACGCCCCTAGCTAGGCATAACGCGTAGGATCTAAGTTTTGTCATCTTTAGTTCTAGATCCAGAAGACGCCCTCATGATTGATTCATATGGTGGCCTAATTATTGTTCTAGGGAAGTGTTTCATTCCCTTCCTTAGTGGAAATTGAAATTTAATATTACCTTCTTTCATATCAATCACGGCACCAATAGTACGCAAAAACGGTCTACCAAGAATAATTGGACAAGACGGATTGCAATCAATATCAAGAACAATAAAATCTATGGGCACATAATTCCTATTTGCAAGAATAACAAAATCATTAATCCTTCCCATAGGATTTTTAATAGTAGAATCCGCTAAGTGCAAATTTAAAGAGCATTCTTCTATATCGGTGAGACCAAGCACATCACATAAAGATTTCGGAATTGTAGAAACACTAGCACCCAAGTCATATAAAGCAAAACACTCATAATTTTTAATCTTGACTTTGATAGCAGGTTCTCATTCATCATGCAATTTTCTAGGAATTAAAACTTCTAATTCCAACTTTTCTTCAAAAGCTTTCATCATAGCATCAACAATATGTTTAGTAAAAGCTTTATTTTGTTCATAAGCATGGGGTGAATTTATCATGGATTGCAACAAAGAAATACAATCAACCAAAGAGCAACTATCATAATTAAAGTCTTTGTAATCCAAAATAGTGGGCACATCACTAGTTAAAGTCTTGACCTCTTCAAACCCACTTTTATCAATCTTTTCAACAAGATTTTCACCCTCCCAATCATAGGGACGCCTTCTAACTAAAGTTGACTCTTCTCCAGTCCCTTTTTCATCAATCGTAAATTTACTAAACAAAGATTACGAGAAACAAAATTCAATCTCGCATAAAAAAATTATGACCATCCAAAGATTTAACCAATGAGTTGGGCAATTCCTTAGCATCAATTTCATCCTTTCCCAAGATTGTGCAACATGCTCATGTTCAAGTTGCTTGAAATTCATGATATGGGTTCTAAGGGAAATAATTTTTGCGGGCGGAAAATACTTAGTGATAAAAGCATCCTTGCACTTGTTCTAAGAATCGATACTATTGCGAGGCAAAGAAGAAAACCAAATTTTTGCGCGATCTTGCAAAGAAAACGGAAATAATTTCAACTTCACAACATCATTGTCCACATCTTTTTGCTTTTGCATATCGCATAATTCCACGAATGCATTAATATGGGATGCGGCATCCTCATTAGGAGTACCGGCAAATTGATCTTTCATGACAAGATTCAACAAAGCAGTATTAATATCACAAGATTCCGCACTAGTGTCGGGAGGAGAAATCAGAGTGTTAATGAAATCATTGTTGTTGGTATTTGAGAAATCACACAACTTGGTGTTCTCTTGAGTCATGATGACTACGCAAAAAGATTGCACTCAAAAACAGATCTGACAAGGAAACGGCAAACGAAAAAGAGGGCGAATAAAACAACAATTTTTTGTGAAGTGGGGGAGAGGAAAACGAGAGGCAAATGGCAAATAATGTAAATTGCAAGGAGATGAGATTTATGATTAAGAACCTGGTTGATGTTGAAGATCCTCCTCGGCAACGGCACATAAATTCCTTTTGATGTCTGCTAGAACTACGTCGATATTTCCCCATAGAGGAAGGGATGATGCAATATAGCGACTCTAGGTATTTTCCTCGGCGATGAGACCAAGGTTATCGAACCAGTAGGAGAACCTCCTCACACCACGTAAACAACACCTGCACACAAATGACAAATACTTGCAACCCGGCGTGTTAAAGGGGTTGTCAATCCCTTCCAGGTACGGCGCCTCAAGATAGGCAAATAACGTGAGATAAATGTGGTAGATAGGATAAATAGATCGCGGAACAAATAAATTGCAACAAAGTATTTTTGTATTTTTGTTTAATAGAATGAAAATAAATGCAAAGAAAAATAAATCGCAAAGGCAAATATGATGAGAAGAGACCTGGGGGCCGTAGGTTTCACTAGTGGCTTCTCTCAAGAAAAATACCAAACAGTGGGAAAACAATTATTGTTGGGCAATTGATAGAACTTCAAATAATCATGACGATATCCAGGCAATGATCATTATATAGGCATCACGTCCAAGATTAGTAGACCGACTCCTGCCTGCATCTACTACTATTACTCCACACATCGAGCGCTATCCAGTATGCATCTAGTGTATTAAGTTCATGGAGAAACGGAGCAATGCAATAAGAACGATGACATGATGTAGACGGGATCCGTTTATCTATTGCGAAGATATAGATCTCATCTTGTTATCCTTAGTAGCAACGATACATATGTGTTGGTTTCCCTTCTGTCACTGGGATCAAGCACCGTAAGATCGAACCCACTACAAAGCATCTCTTCTCGTTGCAAGATAAATAGATCAAGTTGGCCAAACAAAACCCAAATATTGGAGAAGAAATATGAGGCTATAAGAAATCATGCATATAAGAGATCAAAGAAGACTCAAATAACTTTCATGGATAAAAACATAGATCTAATCATAAACTCAAAGTTCATCGGATCCCAACAAACACACCGCCAAAAGACTTACATCATATGGATCTCCAAGAGACCATTGTATTGATAATCAAGAGAGAGAAAGAGGAAGCCATCTAGCTACTAACTACGGACCCGTAGGTCTACAAAGAACTACTCACGCATCATAGGAGAGGCACCAATGGAAGTGGTGAACCCCTCCATGACGGTGTCTAGATTGGATCTGGTGGTTCTGGACTCTGCGGCGGCTGAAATAGATTTTTGTCAACTTCCCTAGGGTTTCTAAAATATTTGGATATTTATAGAGCAAAGAGGCGGTTCAAGGGGCACCCGAGGTGGGCACAACCCACCAGGGCGTGCCTGGGCCTCTTGTGCAAAAAATGATTGTAAAACATCCAAGAATGATAATATAACAGCATGGAACAATCAAAAATTATAGATACATTGGAGACGTGTCACGTGCTCGGGGCAGGCCCAGAGGCTTCTGTCGGTGCAACAAACCTTGAGTCTGTTGCCCTGACTGTGCACATGCACGGGATCAAGATTGAAGCACCAATCCAAGACAGAATACAAGAAACCAAGAGATTCGAAGGACCAACAAGAAGATCAGAGGGACCAAGACCAAGCCAGAGAAGCAAGATATCGTCAAGAGAAAGGCCTCCTTTGTCGGGCAAGCGAGCCCGGCAAGGGACGAGGCCACCCCTAGAAGAAGACGACCAAGGCGTCCCGGCAAGGCCTGATGGGACTTGCGGAGGCTAAATCACCTCACCAACCACTCCATCACGACTCACGTCATTGATCAGTGCGGTGTCAAGCCGTAAAGTGATTACGTGGCAGACATTCACCACATGGCAGCCCTTTTCTACCAGAAAACCCACAGATGACACCTGTCCTGCGACGTGTCAAACAAGCAGGCGTGGAGATGGCAAGATTGCCCGGCAAGTCTTGTCGGGCAACCAAAGATGTGACGTTGAGCGGTGCATTAGATGCGCACTGTCAGCCCACAGAGTTAGGTATGATAGCATTGTTTGCTATCATATCAATGCCTAATGTCTACTTTGCCATTGTGGTGACCCCTTGATCTATAAAAGGAGGCCCTTGGCAATGGTAAACGAGGTTAGAAGGTTGGGTAACTCACACCCCCATACGCACGTAGTCGCTGCCGCCCTGAGGCAACCCTTGCCGGGCAAGTGTACTACGCTCCACCACCACATTTCCACCATCAATCCACCAAAAGCAGGAGTAGGGTTTTACGCCTCGTGGCGGCCCGAACCTGGCTAAACTGCCCGTGTGATCTCTGTCGTGCTGCCTAACGCTCGTCTGCTCTTTGTGCAACGCGACTCCCCCTGCCGAACCAGCAAGGGGCCTCCTGGTCCCATAGGTGGCCGTGGTTTCCCGCGACATGGCGAAATTAGGCAAAAAGGATACGTGAACGCGGTAATATGCGAAAAATCATACGGCTAAGATGCAAAAAAAAAAAAACAAGGTAAAATGTGATGCAAAATGTACTCACCATGTAGCCGAAAGCCAGCCACAACATCTGAACCGAAGAAGACAGCAAACGCGCCGTCTGGTGCGTATAAGCCCGCCGATACCAGTCAGGGCAAAGGCTTTGGAATATTCTGTAATCCTAAAAAGGGGTAACAAAAGCTCATGAAAGCAAGACGGGCGGCGAAGAATGATAGGTTTTTGTGGCGAAGGTTGTGATAGGAGAGGACAAATATATACTCTAGCTGTGAGGATCAAATTTTTTGTGGCGTTTGTCTGTTTGGGAATGTTTGTGATTTGATGCGGGAAACGGGAGTGGAAATATTCTGCTTGTAAGGATGATATTTCTCTGTGGAGTCTATGGAGAATGTTGGTGATTGCTGCTTCTGCTGGGCCTGTTTCCGGGTTTGTTTGGATGAAGTTGGCGCTGCAGGATGCATTGGGTGATAACCAACAATCTGCAACTTGAGGTCAGGAGTACTCTGCTTGTTTGTCATCAAGTAGCAACATTTATCATTATTATTGATTTGGTCTAAATAATCCTTGATTAGACTCATGCAATGATGCATGTGTATAATGTGATGTGTGTCAAGCTACTATTTTTGACCGATGTAAGGATAACAAGATTTGTTGAATCCGTCTGTGTGTCATGTATTAGCTGGTCAATTAATTGGTAGTGAGCGTGGAGGACACCAGATGACATTGTAGTACTCCTACTTAGTGGTGTCAAAAACGTTTTTATATTATGAGACAGAGGGATTAGTATTGTAGTAATCCCTCGGTTTTTAAATATTTGTCTTTTTAGAGATTTCAAATGGTTACCACATACGGATGTACATAGACAAATTTTAGATTGTAGATTCACTCACTTTGCTCCGTATGTAGTCACTTGTTGAAATCTTTAGAAAGACAAATATTTAGAAACAGAAAGAGTAGTATGCATGTCCACATGTTGGTATGTGTTTGACCATTCAAGTGGGGTGGATACAATGCTGCAAGATACGGAAGGGAATACATGAATAAATGGAATGGTTGAGAAAGGAGGGAGATATTCTTCACGCACAAACACTCGCGAAAGGGGAAGAATAGAGGAAAGAAAAGATGCATGCAGGTCCGGTGGTGGTACTAGCTACCATGGCTACACAGCTAGTAGACGGGTGATGGATGTGAAGGGTAGGGACAAGCTGGGAAAGGTAGGGGGTTGCGTGTCGACCATGCGTGCCACTCACTAATTGCAGCAATGGAACACATGGCGGTTTTACGCTCCATTTGGGCATCATATCCAGCCGTCAGGTGGTCGTTTTTATCAACAGTGCTTACGTGTCCATCCTCGCCCGTTAGGTGGTCGTTTTCCTCTCTAGTACCTACCTTAGCAGATTATATTAGTCAGTTATAAGCCGTGGATATGATTCAAGTTTTAGTTAGTGGACAGGACAGGCTAGCTAGGCTATATACTTATATGCTGAATGCTGCAGCCTGGGGGTGGGGTGCCACGATCTAAAGATCCATATCCATCCTGGGCACATGCAGTACTATCATTCATTCAGCTAAAGGAAAACGAAAGAAAGATAGTGTCGATGGCAACATATGTCACCGTCGACAGATCCCAACATATATACTCCTCTTTCTGTAGATGTCCGTCTAGGGAAATGCAACCCTAGCCAGGAGAAATGTTACTATGGATTACATCCACGCACTTAAGAGCAACTTCAACGGAGCGACCCATTTCATCCGCTCGCATTCGTTTGGGTCGGCGCGGACATAAAAATCGGCCCAACGTCCCGACCCAAACGGACGCGTGTTCGTTTGGCGTCCGCCTGCCGACCCATTTCCGCTCAATTTTTTAGCCGGATTTGCATCGGCACGGACACAAAACGGACGCGCGCGCGAGCGCCTTCTCTTGTTCGGGCCCGCCGATCGGTGGCAGCCTCCACCATTATCCTCCATTTTCCACAAAAACCTCCAGCCCCACCCCCGCCATGTACGACGACCTAGACGCCGCCGCCGGCCTCGCCTCTCTCGCCACGTCTGGCATGCCGACCGCCCCCTCCGGCAAAGGCAAGCCTCGCGTCCTCCCGCAAGATCGCCGTCGCGCCCAAGCCAAAGAAGGTGCTGACGCCCGAACAACGGGCAAGGGAGTCGGCCAAGAGGAAGAGCCGGAGGCATGCGGCGGACGCGAGGGATGAAGCCATCACGGCAGCCGCCGTCGCCGCCGCCGCGCAGTAGGAGGTCACCAACGCCTGCGTCGTGGCGGCAACGAAGGAGGTGCTCTATATGCTAGGGTTAAATCCTAGCCAGCACGGCCTCATCAGTGCCGCCGTGGCCGCAGCCAGCACCGGTTCATCCGCGTTCCCTTGGATGATGCTGCCCGACTCGCCTCGCGCGTCGGCTTGCACCCCAATGCCCGGCATCCATGTCTACCCGCAGGCCTCCCGCCTCTTCGGGGAGTGCTCGCCCGAGGTGAGTGTGGTTGCGCCTTCCACGCCAGACATGCTCAAATTCGACGACGAGTGATCCATGGCGGCGAGCGCCATCCTTTTTTTTGTATGCCGGCAGGTGTGATGTCATGACCACGGGCTGTGATGTCGTGGTCGAACTCAAGTCCCACCCCTTTTTTGTGTGCTGGCATGTGTGCCCGTCGTTGGCGAGTGCGCCAGCATGAACTGTGTATGAACTGTGTGGTGATATTTTTTGAAGCCGGCATTGTATGCCGGCGCTGGCATGGTATCGACATGAGACAGGGCCGCTGGCATGATCTATGTCCGCGGGCCTTTTTCTAAAAAAAATGAGTGTAGACATGAAATGGGTCGGCAATTGGGCGCACTGCCGACCCAAATCTAAAATAGGACGGACGAGGACGGGCGGCCGATCCAAACAAACAAAAAGCGGACAAAATCGTTGTCTGTTTGGGTCGACCTGTTGAAGTTGCTCTAATACATGAAATACTGTCGTTGACGACATTAACGCTGAGAAAAGGTGAGTATCTGCATACGAGTGGTTGTGCAGTGCACTGGGGTCAAACGTAGGATTCCACATCTTTGCTAGCTAGGACAACACACATATACTGTACTAGAAAGCAAGCAGGTCATCCTGCATGGTACGTGGCACACCGGCCGCCCGGGCATAAATGACAACCGAATCCACGCGACCACCGGTATCTCTGCCGTGATAAGACTCTTAGAAATTAATCTTATCATGCATGCATTTGTCATTCAGACCGGTTTGGTTGCGTGTATTCCCCCGTGTATTGGGAAATATCAAGTGATACCAACCCTCTAATGCTCCCATGCTACCAACTTTAAAAATTCAAATTTAAATGTCTCAAGAAAAATACGAAAAAAGTTGTGGATGTTCATGACACATATGTCAACAACCCCTGAAAATTCAGATCCAAGAAGACAAAAGCAAAAATTATACTATTCACATCTGAATTTATCATTTTTGTTTCTGCATGTGTTATTCGTCTTTGGATCTGCATTAATTAGGGGTTGTCGACACAAGTGTCCTGAACATCCATGATTATTTTCAGAATTTTTTGAACCGTTCGTATTAGAAAATTTAAAGTTTGTAGCATGGGAGAATGCGAGGGCTGGTATCACTGGATATTTTCCGCGTGTATTAGGTTCAACCAGATCCGTGAGATGCAATTTTGGCTAGGTAGCATGCCTCGCATCAAAAGCTCAGTCCGCACGATCTTTAAAGCGTCCCTCAAGCGAAGCCGCTAGGAACACTCAATTTGATCGTCCAGTGCGTCAGGCTCGAGCGATGCAAAAGAGCGCACGTGGATTGCTCAAGCGAGCCCACCTGGTGCGGCCTGGTACGTGGTGTAGGCGAGGTTACACGTGATTTGTTGGTTTAACTCCTAATCTTTACACTTATTAGTCCTTTCTAATCTACACAACGATATTTCAATTTGAGATGATGTCTATATAAAAAAGGCACACATCAATGTTGTGGTTCCATTCAGGCGATCGGTCCATAGTTTCGTTCACGACAAATGTTCAATTCCGTGTTCATGTTTGGAACTATTTTGAATAAAATTTTATTGAATTCATCGCGACGATATACCATTTTAAATTTCCGTTAATCAGTATCTTCATCTCGTTATTTCACACAAATTCGTGTTGCACGTTTTGTGTTTTGACAATCGTGTATGAGTAAATCTACATCTTTCTAGTGGATTGTAGAGATGCATATATGTCGTCTGTTTAATGACACTCTTTAATTTCTTCACCTAGTCTTTTCTAATCTACACTACGGTGCTTCGATTCGAAATAAGTTGGACACGAGAAAGATGCACATAGGTTCGTTGACTGTAAATGTTCAAGTTCCCGTTCATCTTTGAAGCTATGCTTTATGAATTTTGGATGAAATTCGGAGTGGCTTCTCTCTGTTCTCACTTATTAACATCAACTTCACCGCATGGACGCCATGTCGTGCCCGACACTGTTGTCGGCGTCGTTTCTCTCGGCCTCCTCGCGTCACGGCCTACTACACTGCCACCGCCATCACGCACACACTGCACTTCTCCTCAACATCCTCTACCTCGACACCCTCCTCCTCATCCCTTATCACGAACTTCCCTGCAGTGATGGAGCCACCAACTGGTTTGCCACGTCATCTATGGGATCGCTCGCCTACGACTCTGTGCTCGTCGCATCGGACGCGACACCACAAAGTTCCCTGCAGTGACGGCACCACCAACTGGTTCGCCATGCCGTCTACGGGATAGCTTGCGTGCGACTCCGTGCTCGTCGCGTCGGACGCGGCGCCACGACAACCGTCGCCGAGGCACTCTACTATAAGTCTATGTTGCTAAATCTTAATCATACCTAGTGTATGCAACTAAACACCGTGTAGTGCATCAGCCCAGCCACCCCAGACCACCAAACGCTAGGAGATGCAGCCAGCCTATATTCAGACAACCAAACTATGTGCAGAAAATGATGTTTAGCCTGCATTTGTTTAGACGACCCAGTTGAGTTGGATGACCCTACGCCTATGCAAATTTTCGTATGTACCTTACGATGAAGCTTACCTGGAAAGGTTTTATTGCAAAAGAAAGAGTGCAATCCGAGCAATGGTACATCCACGCAGAGATTTTTTTTGAAAAGGAGGATGTACCCCCGGCCTCTGCGACGATGCATGCAGCATATTATTAATTATTCATAGAGACCATACAAAGTGATACATCAATAAGTCTGAATTCATCATCTTGGCAATGTTGTTGCTACTCCTATCCTCTTGATGAAGGTGTGCCGAATGTCCTGGTCTAATACCAAACAGACATCACACCAAAGCCTAACATCTAAAGCCGGGTGTCCCATCGAAGCCACTACCTGGATTGGGTCCCACATCGGTCTGGTACACTCCCAGTGAGCACCGCACGCTGCAAGGGCCATCACCTCCATCTTCCATCGGTCCATCCTCAGAGCAGAACAGATGCACCGACCTTGCCACGCCTCTCTGCTATCAACGCCACCATGACGCCAGACAACTTCCTCCTCCTGTGCGAGTCCATCTCCACGCATCAGACGCCAAGTCTCCACTGCGCCATGTAGCCGAGAGCCACCGTCGACGATACGTTTGATGCCACACCGCTCCACCTCCATGCCATCTCGCGTCGACTCCGAACTACCAGCAACTCCACCACCCTGAGCAGTCCCCGGCTGACGCCTTTAGGAAGGAACACGACACCAAAGTGCCATCGTCACCCAAACAGAGGAACAGAGGCTTTCGCCTGCGCTCATGGCAGAGGTGGGGGGGAGGGGGGCGTATGATCCACACTGAAGCCTCCAGGAAGGGAATCGGCGCTGAGGGCGTCGACTTTGGTGCGGCCGCCACACCGGCCTGAAGTTTCCCCCGAATCCATGCCCACCCGCCAGATCCGTCTAGGCAGTATTGGCATCGACCGTAGTCGCTACTGCAGCTAGCACGAACCGGACTAGATCGAGTCGAAGACGACGCCTTATGTTTAAGTTTTACGTAATTAGCCATTTGGCAATTTGTGATTGGGAGTGGGGGTAGGAGGGGCCCACCCCACTTGAAATCATTGGGGTGGGGGTGGAGGGGGGGGGGGAGAAGAGTATTTGTGATGAAAAGTTACGTACACTTTCGTAACTTCTTCATTAATCCGGCGGTGGTGTATTAGTTAGGGATGGAAGATTTTGTAGCTTTTTAGTAAAAATTGCACATGCAAAGGGGCAAAAAAAAAACGATGCAAGCAATCAAACACATCCCTATCTTCTTGCCACCTCGCTCACTCAAGCAAAGGCCTTGTGATGGAAAGAAATGCCGTTAATTTGCGCACGTAGCTCAATCGATTCACTCATCTGTTCCCTTAATATTATTACGAAGAGAGAATCATCATATTACTCTAAGCAAGTGCTACGGTAGTTAACTACTTGCTTAAGCAAGAAATCTTACACAGTACAAACGTAGTGAATAATGAGAGCCCCAATGCTAGTCAAGTCATCTAGGAGTAGTAGAGTAGCTAACTAGCTTGGAGAATCCATCCATTGTAAGTGGAATGGAGTTGCTGCTGCTACAGTCGACGGCCGCCGCGCCAATCATGGTGGAGGAGCCGAGCGGCACCTCTGTTGCTGCTGCTTCAGCTGCAGGCTACTAGCAGTGCTCCTACCGCTCCGGCAGTCGGGGACGGCTAACTGCGCCGCCTTGGCCTGACGATCCTGCAAGCCAACAATGCAATACATACGCAATCATCGTAATGCTTCGAGTAGCTAGCACGCAATCATCGTAATGCTTCGAGTAGCTAGCACGCAATAATCAAACTAGTAACTAAATGGCAACGACAGATCGAGAGGATAGATAGTACATGTACGTTGATGAAGTCCTTCTCGCGCTGGATGAGCATCTTGTTCTCCCTACGCAGCTGCTCCAGCTCCAGCTCCAGCTCGTTGGTGTAGGCCTGCTTCCGCGCCCGCGACCGCGCCGCCGACTCCCGGTTCTTGATCATCCGACGCTGCCGCCGGTCGCCACCCACCGCGGCCGGCTGCAGGACGGCTGGTCTCCTGCTACTGTTGTGGCCTCCCGAGAGAGAGAAGCCGACGTGGCCAGGGTCGTCGCCGGGGCTGGCGGCCGAGGTGGCGCCCCCGAGGTAGGTGAACTCGAGGCTGAGCGCCGTGTGAGGAGGCGGGGCCGGCGGCGTGCGGGGCGGCTGCGGCACCGAGTTGGCTCCGGCGAGGCAGTCCTGCAGGTACACGGCGCCGCGGTAGGGATGAGCGGTCGGCGAGCGGAGGTGGTACGACTGTAGCGCGAGCGGGGTGGAGCACAGCGACATGTCCTTCCACAGCTCATCCATGGACGATCCTACTACTGCTGCTACCACCTAGAGTCTGGTAGTATGGAATAGTAGATCCTCCTTGAGTTGGGTGGATGTGGGATGGAAGCAAGTCAAATGTAGCTAGGCACGCGAGCAGAGCACAACCGGTAGCAATAGCAGTAGCATAGCTTTGGTCCATAGATAGATGTTGCTCTCTCTTTATAGCAAGGCGTCTCCTCCATCCATCCATGGTGCACACGTACGACCCTTGCAACTTTACTTTTATATATAAGTTTAAGGAAAAGAGAGAATACTTTTAACGCGACTTTAGTCTTTAGCTAGGGAGGAATCGGGCCTACTGCCCATGCACACCGTTGGTACTCCTACTACACTGTTCCTCGACAGCGAGCTAGCCAGCATACCCCGAGCTGACTCCTGTCCTTCCTCTAGTCTACCCACAAGGCCACAGACCACAGTCAAGTGCAAGGGCCGGCTATACATAAATCCCACACTTGTACACTAGTATGCATGTACAGGAGTACAGAGTAGTCGCCATTTGCTGAGTGCAGTCTTTTTTAGAAAAAATTCAAATGTGGGGCGAGTAGCTAAATGTGGGGCAATGATAGTAATCCCGATGAAAAAAATGTTAAATATGGTAATTTATGTCAAAAATGTTAAAGTGCGGGATAAAAAAAATTAGAATTCACCCAAAATGTATTCATGTGCAAGGTTTACAATTTCGGTGACATCAGAATTCCGGATCTCACCAAAATATCCAGAAAACCGTGTCAGTACTAGCGTGCTGACGATGAGTGTCGCACAGACGGGAAGACGTAAAGGGACACCGAAGGAAGTGTAAAGTACTGGCGGGCGATTCAAACAACTAGTTTGGGCCCGGGGTTGTGTGGTGGGCCGTGGGCCAGGGTTGAGTTGTAAACGAAGCCGGTTGCGTATATAAGCAACGGTCATCTTTTGTATTGGCATTGAAGCAATGAAAAAGCTCTGAACCTCACTTTCGCTGGTTTATCCTCTCTGTTCCTTCTCATACCTTCCTACCTCGCCTCAGATCTCGCCGTCTCTCCTCACCTCCGACTACCTCCGGTCGCCGGCAAAATCCACCGTTTCCGCTCGCACCGCCAATTTTTTTCCCCAATTCGTACCCGGCAAATTCCGACGTGACGATAGCGGATCACCTGAGGGTTTGATCTGCGTAAATCCTGACCCGAGGTGGGTTGATTTGGGGGAAATTCATCACCACGGTGGCATTCAAGCCCAACCCACAGACGCGTTACCTCGCGGACGAGATGGAGGCGTTCCAGATGCGGATGCTGCAGGAGCTGGCTGAGATCCGAGCGGCTCAGGCGAAGCTAACAGCGGTGGACGGCATCTGCGAGAAGCTAGAAGCCCTGGATGCCAAGCTATCGGAGCAGGGGAATCGGCTAGATCAGGTACAAATGAAAGTCAATTTGTCCTGCGACACTCTAGGGAAGGTGCAGCAGGAGCAAGCGCACGCGGCGCAGTTGGGGAAGCAAAATTGTTCGCAAGGGAGTGGAAGCTCGTCACCAACTGCTTCTGATGTTTCGGACGGCATTCTGGGTGCCAATCCGTCAGGTCAGTATCGCGCACGACCGCGTTTTCCCCCGGTTCCCATTCAGATGCCGCCTGCGGGCCATGGAGTTGCAGTGGGAGGGGATGAGTCCACAGGGAAACGAGCTTGGATGCCTAAGATGGATTTTCCGCGCTTCGATGGCACAGATGTGAGGATTTGGTTGGACAAGTGTGAAGCATTTTTCAGCTGTATCACATACCTGACAACTTCAAGGTTACTTCTGCTTCTCTGTATTTGTCAGACAACGCGGCTCACTGGTATCAGGCATTCAAGCAGCACAGCGCGTTTCATACTTGGGAACAGTTCCGGGCAGCAGTTTTGCAAGAGTTTGATGTGAACATACACAGAGAGCGACTGAAGTCACTGATGATGCTCAAACAACAGGGTTCAGTCGAGGAATACAAAGTGCAATTCCAATAGCCGGTATACAACATCAGGCTATATGAACCAGCCATCAGTGACATGTCTTTGGTGACCAGATTTGTCATGGGATTGAAAGAGGAATTGTGGAGTGTGGTGGAACTTCAGCTTCCTGTCAATGTGCAGACAGCTTCTATGTATGCTACAGTACAGGAAGGGCTCTTAAATCAACAGAAGACTTTCAAGTCCGGTTTCACTAAGAACACAGCGACCAGGAATGACAGCAAAAACAATTTTGCTCCGGGTGAGTTGTGGAAGGCCAAGCAGCTCAAAGAGTACAGATGTGCTAATGGTTTGTGTTACAATTGTGGGGAGAAATACATACCTGGGCACACCTGCAACAAAGCACCTGCACCTGCAGCTCATTTAGAGGCAGCAGAAATGGTAGACCCTCATGAGATCATTTCAGATGCAATACTGGATGGTCTGGTGGACGACCATCAACCTGAATGTGCTCATATCTCAGTTACTGCCTTGTCAGGTGCTGCTCACCCTAAAACAATACAACTCCGGGCTCTTGTGGGTAATCAGGTGGTGCTGATTTTGATCGACTCAAGGAGCACTCACACATTTGTAGATAAAGCCTTGCTGAGCAGAGTACCAGTAACTGTAGAGAAATTAGCAGCTCCTCTGCATGTGAAACTGGCAAATGGAGATAAAGTGGAGTGTACAGAGTTTGTGTCCAACTTGAATTGGTGGATTCAGGGTCATGATTTTTCCACACCAATGCATGTGTTGGAATTGGGAGGATATGACATTATTCTGAGAATGGACTGGCTGGAGAAATGGGGAGTTATGCAATGTCATTGGGCAGATAAATGGATTAAGTTTGACTACCAAGAGAAGGAGATCAAGCTACAGGGAATGTTGCCTATCAAACAAGAGCAGATCCAGGAAGTGTCCATGGAGCAACTGAAAAAGTGGGATAAGGGCAATGACATCTAGGCAACTGCTATTTAAAGGAAATATGCCCTAGAGGCAATAATAAAGTTATTATTTATTTCCTCATATCATGATAAATGTTTATTATTCATGCTAGAATTGTATCAACCGGAAACATGATACATGTGTGAATAAATAGACAAACATATAGTCACTAGTATGCCTCTACTTGACTAGCTCATTAATCAAAGATGGTTATGTTTCCTAACCATAGACATGTGTTGTCATTTGATTAGTGGGATCACATCATTAGGAGAATGATGTGATTGACATGACCCATTCCGTTAGCCTAGCACTTGATCGTTTAGTATACTGCTATTGCTTTCTTCATGACTTATACATGTTCCTGTAACTATGAGAATTATGCAACTCCCGTTTACCGGAGAAACACTTTGGGTACTACCAAACGTCACAACGTAACTGGGTGATTATAAAGGAGTACTACAGGTGTCTCCAAAGGTACATGTTGAGTTGGCGTATTTCGAGATTAGGTTTTGTCACTCCGATCGTCGGAGAGGTATCTCTGGGCCCTCTCGGTAATGCACATCATTATAAGCCTTGCAAGCAATGTGACCAATGAGTTGGTTACGGGATGATGCATTACAGAATGAGTAAAGAGACTTGCCGGTAATGAGATTGAACTAGGTATTGGATACCGACGATCGAATCTCGGGCAAGTAACATACCGATGACAAAGGGAACAACGTATGTTGTTATGCGGTTTGACCGATAAAGATCTTCGTAGAATATGTATGAACCAATATGGGCATCCAGGTCCCGCTATTGGTTATTGACCGAGAATGGTTCTAGGTCATGTCTACATAGTTCTCGAACCCGTAGGGTCCGCACGCTTAACGTTACGATGACAGTTTTATTATGAGTTTATAAGTTTTGATGTACCGAAGTTTGTTCGGAGTCCCGGATGTGATCACGAACATGACGAGGAGTCTCGAAATGGTCGAGACATAAAGATTGATATATTGGAAGCCTATATTTGGACATAGGAATCGTTCCGGGTGAAATCGGCATTTTACCGGAGTACCGGGAGGTTACCGGAACCCCCCGGGGGGTTATTGGGCCTACATGGGCCTCGAAGGAGAAGAGGGAAGGAACCAGGAGGGGGCCGCGCGCCCCTCCCCTTCCTAGTCCGAATAGGACAAGGGAAGGGGGGCGGCGCCCCCCCTTTCCTTCCTCCCTTCCTCCTCCTTCCCCCCTTCTCCTACTCCTACTTGGAAAGAAGGGAGTCCTACTCCCGGTGGGAGTAGGACTCCCCCTTGGCGCGCCCTCCTTGGCCGGCCGCCTCCTCCCCCCTGGCTCCTTTATATACGGAGGCGGGGGGCACCCCATAGACACACAAGTTGATCTACGGATCGTTCCTTAGCCGTGTGCGGTGCCCCCTTCCACCATATTCCACCTCGGTCATATCGTCGCGAAGCTTAGGCGAAGCCCTGCGCCGGTAGAACATCAACATCATCACCACGCCGTCATGCTGACGGAACTCATCTCCGGAGCTTTGCTGGATCGGAGGCCGGAGATCGTCATCGAGCTGAACGTGTGCTGAACTCGGAGGCCCCGTACGTTCGGTGCTTGGATCGGTCGGATCGTGAAGACGTACGACTACATCAACCGCGTTGTGATAACGCTTCCGCTTACGGTCTACGAGGGTACGTGGACGAACACTCTCCCCTCTCGTTGCTATGCCATCACCATGATCTTGCGTGTGCGTAAATTTTTTTTTGAAATTACTACTTTCCCCAATAGTGGTATCAGAGCCTAGGTTTTATGCGTTGATGTTATATGCACGAGTAGAACACAAGTGAGTTGTGGGCGATACAAGTCATACTGCTTACCAGCATGTCATACTTTGGTTCGGCGGTATTGTGAGATGAAGCGGCCCGGACCGACATTACGCGTACGCTTACGCGAGACTGGTTTCACCGTTACGAGGACTCGTGCTTAAAGGTGGCTGGCGGGTGTCTGTCTCTCTCACTTTAGCTGAATCGAGTGTGGCTACGCCCGGTCCTTGCGAAGGTTAAAACAGCACCAACTTGACAAACTATCGTTGTGGTTTTTGATGCGTAAGTAAGAACGGTTCTTGCTCAGCCCGTAGCAACCACGTAAAATTTGCAATAACAAAGTAGAGGACGTCTAACTTGCTTTTGCAGGGCATGTTGTGATGTGATATGGTCAAGACGTGATGCTATATTTTATTGTATGAGATGATCATGTTTTGTAACCGGAGTTATCGGCAACTGGTAGGAGCCATAGCCATATGGTTGTCGCTTTATTGTATGAAATGCAAACGCCCTGTAATTGCTTTACTTTATCACTAAGCGGTAGCGATAGTCGTAGAAGCAATAGATGGCGTAACGACAACGATGCTACGATGGAGATCAAGGTGTCGCGCCGGTGACGATGGTGATCACGACGATGCTTCGAAGATGGAGATCACAAGCACAAAATGATGATGGCCATATCATATCACTTATATTGATTGCATGTGATGTTTATCCTTTATGCATCTTATCTTACTTTGATTGACGGTAGCATCTTAAGATGATCTCTCACTAATAATCAAGAAGTGTTCTCCCTGAGTATGCACCGTTGCGAAAGTTCTTCGTGCTGAGACACCACGTGATGATCGGGTGTGATAGGCTCTACGTTCAAATACAACGGGTGCAAAACAGTTGCACACGCGGAATACTCAGGTCATACTTGACGAGCCTAGCATATACAGATATGGCCTCGGAACACGGAGACCGAAAGGTCGAACGTGAATCATATAGTAGATATGATCAACATAGTGATGTTCACCATTGAAACTACTCCATCTCACGTGATGATCGGACATGGTTTAGTTGATTTGGATCACGTGATCACTTAGATGACTAGATAGATGTCTGTCTAAGTGGGAGTTCTTAAGTAATACAAGTAGAACGCCCGTGCGTTGCTACAGGCTACGATCCATACAAATAAATCACACAAATGGTCATATCCAAGGTCAAATCTTGTTTCTTCCTCATATGTCCGAACATGTTAGGACATTAAGCGAGCTCCCCAAAATTAACCGTATGGATACTCCGGACGCCCCCAAATCCATCCCATATGTTATCCCAACATGCGGTCCCAACACGAAAACCCCACCCCACGACGCACACTTCCCTTTCCTGCCTTACCGCTCAGTTTCCCATCTTAGCAGGTGATTTCTCGCTGGGGCCTTCTCCTTTAAAACCGGATAACGCTCACCTCATCTTCGCCATGGTGCCCTCTCTCTTTCACACGATACTTATGGACCGCTCGCTCATGCAGTTTGCTGCAAAGAATCTCACATGAAATGTTATACATATGTCACATTGGTTCACTATCCTATCTATGATGCCGTGACAGTAGTTTAGAAACTCTCCTAGCACTCCAAATACCGGCAACAAAATCTCCAAATATATAGCATCCGAAGCTACCATGAAATAGGACACTAAACAACATTTGCAGCAAGCAATCAATTTATGCACCAAGCACACTGAGCAGAAGCAACAAGCTATCAAGATTTTTTCTACTCACAGAACTGACAAATGTGACTAACTCTGTAAGAAGCTTTGCCTTCAGAACCTAAAAATGGTATAGTCCCATCACTACTTCAGCTGCTCTCTGATCTCAATAGAAAACATGGAGATCGTCTAAAAAAACAGAGTACACTTTGGCTGCACTTAAATAAGCTTGCTAAAAAGAAACTTCTCAGGTGACATAAGAAAATATAAGTAACTTCCACTTGACAGTCGCATCATTTGACATATAGATTTTCAGTTAGCATGGCAACTGAAGTGAGTCTATTGATTAAGTTACATAGTTCATTGTTAAATGGTAAAACACAGATTTAGAAGAGTTGCCAATGCACATCTGTCAAATATGCTACTGAATACTTATGTGAGCTGCCAATGATCATCATCATCTGTCAAATATACTACTGTATACTTATGTGAGCTGCCAATGCTCATCTCAAGAAAGGATTGTATACCCAAAAGACCAGACCTTATACGGGAGTTATTCTATGAAACAATTTCAAAACGGCTCACCCTGTATCCACTGCTAGTAGTGTCTATAAAAGAGCTCTTTTTCCCTACATCGGCGAGTTAATACTTTGATCTCTACCAACTGGAAGCACAGATAACTATATTTAAAAACAGGGACATCTGCTATCTTCATGAGTAAATAAACAGTAAAAAAGCAGAGGACCAAACCCAAATATTTTCATGAATGTTACAGATCATTTTTGTTAATGTGTAAGTACATCAAACATGTTCCAACAAGCAGGAAAATTGTAGAAACATACAAATGATCAGGCGAATATTTGAGAGAAGTAATTTTGATCTCCCTCCTTATTGATTAGTAGACAGAATATAACATTCAATCTTTCCATGTGCAGCTGCTGGCAACCTCTGTCATTTAGTGAAGAGGTGGTAGCTGTGGTGTCAGCAAAAAAATAAAAATAAAAATGCATTGATGTATTGCAAGTTTCTTGAGACCAATATAATAGCTTTGAAGATTTCCTACACAAATCCCGGCCTCATGGCATTCCAGACGGCCTATGTAGATGAAGCAAGTGCAACCATATCTTGTAAAAGAAAGATATATCAGCTTTGCAAAGGTACTCCTGAAAATATCTCAATTAAAAATACACATCTCTCTATGGTTCCACCTTCATCATAATGTTACCGTCCTCAAGAATTTAAAGAGAAAGAAAGGTTTCCACTTATACTCCTCTTTTTATGTGTTGTGTCGTTCTGTTAGTCCACTGCATATGGAATATATTCTGTGCTTCGACATATTTCCTGGTAATATGGAAGAAAGAAATATATTACAAAAATCATCCATATGTCAGTCAAAGGCTGAACAATTACCATTATGAAATAGAACAATATTAGACGTGATGGAAGATGGTTTCAAAAACACCAACGACACGCACTCGTATTTTAAAGTCTTCATAGTATAGAGTTATCTCCCTGCAAGTTGTGTGTGCTAAATAATCACAACACTTGGATAGCACCTACACATGGGATTATATATTCAATCCACATAATCAGTTCTTCTGCTTCTATAAATTAAGAATTGCATAAAGAAGTATGTGTCTATCTAGTAGTACTCCCTCCGTCTAGAAGCGAACAAAAGCAAGCACACAGGTGATGCCTATTTCTTTGCAACAGATGTGTGTCGCCTGATGCAATGTGGGGAAAACAATATGTATATAGTGATTTTACCTCAATAGATATTTTGGTAGCTCCACTCCATAAGTATGAAATTCGTGATGTTGAAAACCTGGAAAAAAAAAAGGAAAATAATGATCTCGGTGGCAATCGTGTCAGCTGATGAATAGGTACGACAGTTATTTGAGGATTACAACTATTCTCTCCCATTGAACAATGGCTTGAATTCTTTCAAGAGAGAACCATACAGTAAAAAGCTTCAGAACACAGTTATTTTGCTAAGCTGTGAATTTATGGTTACAGAGAAGATCCTAAAACTGTAGAGTCAACTCACAGAAAAGGGAGCCAAACAGGGAAAGCCATCAGAGACAAATAGTCCTTAAATCATCCTTCAGATAGCAATGTTGGAATTGATATACATATTGTAATAATTTCCTTTAAACTGCAGTTTTTTAAAATGAGCTCATTTACTGTCGGCTTGTCATATTTAGGTGCAGTCAAAAGAATCCAACTCAAAAGCTAGCAAAGCTCCATCCTGGATACGACAGAGTACGGGCATATTTAAGCATTAACTGCTTGATCAACTGTGGCTTGTTAAATATTAATTGTACCTAGTTAAATAGTAATTGTCCCTACTTACATGGTATAAGGAACACTTTCTCAACAAATGCAATGCTTCGGTAACTATAGACCATAATGCTTCAGTAACCACACAGTTTTTCTCTGCTTAGTTGCAAGAACAGGGCGAGTAGAAACTTTTTTTGCCTTCATTACCTCGCAGACTGAAATAGAAAGTGAGGCACCCTGACTCGATGTTCCTGAAGGCGCCCTCGCTATGGCCTAGTTCACCCTTCTCAGGGCCAGGAGTAAAACCACAGCTTGCCTCCTCAAAATACCAGCAGAACCAACTCATCAGGCATGCAATCAGGATAACAACATATCATTCAGAGTTCAAACCAAGTAAACAAACATATGCATCAGGCACTGGTGCATCCAAAGTTTAACTCTATTCTCCTCCCATTTAATGGATGAGGCAAATCTTTTGCCTCCGTTTCGAAAAAAAAAGTTTAACTATATCAAGAGCTAAAAACAATTAGCATGTCATATATGGCAATCTGTAAGAGCTAAAATAACAGCCATATAGATACCAGACCTTACTCCCTTACAAGACAGCGTCATAAAAAACTCTTAAATCAGCACCAGGATCAATTCATCACACCAAACCAGTCATCATGAACTGATGATACTTGGGGTAACTTGTCCAAATGAAAATAAAATTAAACCATGGTGGTTCAGTCTCAAATAAAAAGTGCATATATCAGTTCGAAGTGGACTCGCCACGCGTTGACTGAAAAATAACTCATGTGCCAAGAAACATAATCTTACATCTGACTTTTAACAGTTTAGCTGACAGCAAAATGGCTCATTCAAATCAAGCAAATATCTAAGATGCAACCTTTATTTGTCATCCAGCACTGAAGAGCTTGTTGCGCATAGATTGATGCCCAGGAGAAACAGAGGGGGCTAAAAAACACAACGCTCAGTGCTTGTAGATCTGGCCATAATAATTGTGAGGTGTGCTATTATGACCACCACAATACCATGGGTGGAAAAGCCACTTAAACTTTCAGTTTAGAACAATACATGAACGAGCTTTCTAACTTCTAAACCATGCATGCTTACAAAACTAAAAACCATACATGACCACAAGTTTGCTGCAACAAATTCAAGAAGAATTCGCCACAGCAAACTGAACCTGAAAGATAACCGATATATATGATCCATGTTGTAGGACACCGTACACAACAAAAAGGAAATGAAGTACGTACTATTATGCATCTGAACCATATTGACTACTGATGTAACCTGTGTTGATGAATCTGAAAAGGCTGCGACTTGCTCAGAAATTCAAAGTGCGTCATAACAAGCTTGATGGTCGGCCGCACACACTCTCGAAGGCGACCAGGGAGAGGTCGATGCAGGTGATGCCGCCGCCAGCGACGCCAGAAGTTCCAGCACATGTCGCTAGTTGCCGCACCTGACCTCAAGGATCTGCAACACGTCAACCCACAACATATACTCAAATCAGTAAATGACAGAGAGTCCCACACGAGTGATATCAAGAATCAGTGGTGGATGCAGCTTCCAGAACGTGCATCAAGTGAGCGAGTTCCAAATCATCTAATCACTTACAACGAGAACTCTGTCATGTGACTGAATACCACGTCTCAAAGATGACCATGTGGGTTGAGGCACGAGCAAGGGTGAAGGCACCATTGTTTTGACCATGCTGTGACAAAAAGAGTGATGGGAAATAAGGAGCACAAGCAAAGGTGTTTGGCTAAATTCAAGAAATCAATCCAAATCACAGAGTGGTGAAATTAATCTAATCTTGTCAAGGAAGACTTCTCCAACTCCTTCAAAGACTCCTGCAACTTTTTGCTCAGGGGCTTCACCATGCCACCAACTTCTTCAGGTGCCAACAACATGAACAGATAACGGGGTGGGAGGAGGAAGGGAACAGAGAAGGAGGAGGGAGAAGGGAGAGGAGAGAAGAGGGGGAAAGAGGAAGGGGTGGAGATACCTGTGATAACGGGGAGGCGGCAGTGCGGGACGGGAAGACTCGCCGCCGGCGGGCAGGATGAAGAGCTGGCGGCTCCAACCCTAGCTTGCGCGTAAGAACTGCATCCGTCGCACACAACCAGGGCATCCATCGTCTGCCGTCGTGCTCCAGCGAGCCGACGACCGAGGGTTGCCTGGAGCGGAGGTGGAGGCGACCAGAGCCGGCGGCGGCGCGGCGCCGAGGTTGGTGCGATGGCGAGCTCGGGCGTTGAGGCGGCGGGGCAGAAGCTGCAGGAGACGGCGGGGGGACCTCGAGGCCGAGCTCAGGCCATGGCTTCCCTGGCTCCAGAGCCCGTGGCGGCGCCGGATGCAGCGGCGGGGCGAGGAGGAGGCCGGCCGTCGGGGAGGCAGGAGCTCCTCGTCCCCTCGATCCAGACCGGGATCGAGGAGGGAGCAACAGGGGAGCGAGGGAGCGGGCGATAGGTTTAGGTTTTTTTTGTCTGGTTAACCTTGGTAGGTCTTTTTCCGTTGGTTAACCTTCGTAGGTTTATTTTTTTGTACGTGGATGGGTGCGGGTTGGGGCCTCACGAGGAGGTTTTTTCGGTTTCTGGTGGATAAGTCAGAGGTGGGAGAAGGTACCAAAAAAAACCATGTGAGGTGGGACGAAAAAAAACCTGGAAGCGAGACTACCAACTGCTCCATTAGGAGTAGAGATGATTAATTGAACTTAAATTTATCATGAACTTAGTACCTGATAGTATTTTGCTTGTCTATGTTTATTTGTAGATAGATGGCTCGTGTTGTTGTTCCGTTGAATTTTAATGCGTTCCTTGAGAAAGCAAAGTTGAAAGATGATGGTAGCAATTACACGGACTGGGTCCGTAACCTGAGGATTATCCTCATTGCTGCACAGAAAAGTTACGTCCTGGAAGCACCGCTGGATGCCAGGCCTGCTGTTGATGCAACTGACGACGTTAAGAACGTCTGGCAGAGCAAAGCTGATGACTACTCGATAGTTCAGTGTGCCATGCTTTACGGCTTAGAACCGGGTCTTCAACGACGTTTTGAACGTCATGGAGCATATGAGATGTTCCAGGAGTTGAAGTTAATATTTCAAGCAAATGCCCGGATTGAGAGATATGAGGTCTTCAATAAGTTCTATAGCTGCAAGATGGAGGAGAATAGTTCTGTCAGTGAACACATACTCAAAATGTCCGGGTATAATAATCACTTGATTCAACTGGGAGTTAATCTTCCTGATGATACTGTCATCGACAGAATTCTTCAATCACTGCCACCAAGCTACAAGAGCTTTGTGATGAACTATAATATGCAAGGGATGAACTAGATTATTCCCGAGCTCTTCGCAATGCTAAAAGCAGCGGAGGTAGAAATCAAGAAGGAGCATCAAGTGTTGATGGTTAACAAGACCACCAGTTTCAAGAAAAAGGGCAAAGGGAAGAAGAAGGGGAACTTCAAAAAGAATAGCAAGAAAGTTGCTGCTCAAGAGAAGAAACCCAAGTCTGGACCTAAGCCTGAAACTGAGTGCTTCTATTGCAAGCAGACTGGACACTAGAAGCGGAACTGCCCAAGTATTTGGCGGATAAGAAGGATGGCAAAGTGAACAAAGGTATATGTGATATACATGTTATTGATGTGTACCTTACTAATGCTCGCAGTAGCACCTGGGTATTTAATACTGGTTCTGTTGCTAATATTTGCAACTCGAAACAGGGACTACGGAATAAGCGAGCACTGGCCAAGGACGAGGTGACGATGCGCGTGGGACACGGTTCCAAAGTCGATGTGATCGCGGTCGGCACGCTACCTCTACATCTACCATCGGGATTAATTTTAGACCTAAATAATTGTTATTTAGTGCCAGCGTCGAGCATGAACATTATATATGGATCTTGTTTGATGCGAGATGGTTATTCATTTAAATCAGAGAATAATGGTTGTTCTATTTATATGAGTAATATCTTTTATGGTCATGCACCCTTGAAGAGTGGTCTATTTTTATTGAATCTCGATAGTAGTGATACACATATTCATAGTGTTGAAACCAAAAGATGCAGAGTTGATAACGATAGTGCAACTTATTTGTGGCACTGCCGTTTAGGTCATATCGGTGTAAATCGCATGAAGAAACTCCATACTGATGGGCTTTTGGAATCACTTGATTATGAATCACTTGGTACTTGCGAACCGTGCCTCATGGGCAAGATGACTAAAACACCGTTCTCCGGAACTATGGAGCGAGCAACTGATTTGTTGGAAATCATACATACTGATGTTTGTGGTCCAATGAATGTTGAGGCTCGTGGCGGGTATCATTATTTTCTCACCTTCACAGATGATTTGAGCAGATATGGGTATATCTACTTGATGAAACACAAGTCTGAAACATTTGAAAAGTTCAAAGAATTTCAGAGTGAAGTGGAAAATCATCGTAACAAGAAAATAAAATTTCTACGATCCGATCGTGAAGGAGAATATTTGAGTTACGAGTTTGGCCTACACTTGAAACAATGCGGAATAATTTCGCAACTCACGCCACCCGGAACACCACAACGAAATGGTGTGTCCGAACGTCGTAATCATACTTTACTAGATATGGTGCGATCTATGATGTCTCTTACTGATTTACCGCTATCATTTTGGGGTTATGCTTTAGAGATGGCCGCATTCACGTTAAATAGGGCACCATCAAAATCCGTTAAGACAACGCCTTATGAACTGTGGTTTAGCAAGAAACCAAAGTTGTCGTTTCTTAAAGTTTGGGGTTGTGATGCTTATGTGAAAAAGTTTCATCCTGATAAGCTCAAACCCAAATCGGAGAAATATGTCTTCATAGGATACCCAAAGGAGATTGTTGGGTACACCTTCTATCACAGATCCGAAGACAAGACATTCGTTGCTGAGAATGGATCCTTTCCAGAGAAGGAGTTTCTCTCGAAAGAAGTGAGTGGGAGGAAAGTAGAACTTGATAAGGTAATTGTACCTTCTCCCTTATTGAAAAGTAGTTCATCACAGAAATCTGTTCCTGTGACTACTACACCAATTAGTGAGGAAGCTAATGATGATGATCATGTAACTTCAGATCAAGTTACTACCGAACTTTGTAGATCTTCCAGATTAAGATCCGCACCAGAGTGGTACGGTAATCCTATTCTGGAAGTCATGTTACTAGACCATGATGAACCTACGAACTATGAGGAAGCGATGATGAGCCCAGATTCCGCGAAATGGCTTGAGGCCATGAAATCTGAGATGGGATCCATGTATGAAAACAAAGTATGGACTTTGGTTGACTTGCCCGATGATCGGCAAGCCATTGAGAATAAATGGATTTTTAAGAAGAAGACTGACGCTGATGGTAATGTAACTGTCTATAAAGCTCGACTTGTTGCGAAAGGTTTTCGACAAGTTCAAGGAGTTGACTACGATGAGACTTTCTCACCCGTAGCGATGCTTAAGTCTGTCCGAATCATGTTAGCTATTGCTGCATTTCATGATTATGAAATTTGGCAAATGGATGTCAAGACTGCATTCTTGAATGGATTTCTAGAAGAAGAGTTGTATATGATACAGCCAGAAGGTTTTGTTGATCCAAAAGGTGCTAACAAAGTGTGCAAGCTCCAGGGATCCATTTATGGACTGGTGCAAGCATCTCGGAGTTGGAATAAACGTTTTGATAGTGTGATCAAAGCATATGGTTTTATACAGACTTTTGGAGAAGCCTGTATTTACAAGAAAGTGAGTGGGAGCTCTGTAGCATTTCTGATTTTATATGTAGATGACATATTATTAATTGGAAATGATATAGAATTTCTGGATAGCATAAAGGGATACTTGAATAAAAGTTTTTCAATGAAAGACCTCGGTGAAGCTGCTTACATATTGGGCATCAAGATCTATAGAGATAGATCAAGATGCTTAATAGGACTTTCACAAAGCACATACCTTGACAAAATTTTGAAAAAGTTCAAAATGGATCAGGCAAAGAAAGGGTTCTTGCCCGTGCTACAAGGTGTGAAGTTGAGTCAAACTCAATGCCCGACCATAGCAGAAGATAGAGAGAAAATGAAAGATGTTCCCTATGCTTCAGCCATAGGCTCTATCATGTATGCAATGCTGTGTACCAGACCTGACGTATGCTTAGCAATAAGCCTGGCAGGAAGGTACCAAAGTAATCCAGGAGTGGATCACTGGACAGTGGTCAAGAACATCCTGAAATACCTAAAAAGGACTAAGGATATGTTTCTCGTATATGGAGGTGACAAAGAGCTAGTCGTAAATGGTTACGTCGATGCAAGCTTTGACACTGATCCGGACGATTCTAAATCGCAAACCGGATACGTGTTTTTATTAAACGGTGGAGCTGTAAGTTGGTGCAGTTCTAAACAAAGCGTCGTGGCGGGATCTACATGTGAAGCGGAGTATATAGCTGCTTCTGAAGCAGCAAATGAAGGAGTCTGGATGAAGGAGTTCATTTCCGATCTAGGTGTCATACCTAGTGCATCGGGACCAATGAAGATCTTCTGTGACAATACTGGTGCAATTGCCTTGGCAAAGGAATCCAGATTTCACAAGAGGACCAAGCACATCAAGAGACGCTTCAATTCCATTCGGGACCAAGTCCAAGTGGGATACATAGAGATTTGCAAGATACATACGGATCTGAATGTTGCATACTCGTTGACTAAGCCTCTCTCACGAGCAAAACATGATCAGCACCAAGACTCCATGGGTGTGAGAATCATTACTATGTAATCTAGATTATTGACTCTAGTGCAAGTGGGAGACTGAAGGAAATATGTCCTAGAGGCAATAATAAAGTTATTATTTATTTCCTCATATCATGATAAATGTTTATTATTCATGCTAGAATTGTATTAACCGGAAACATGATACATGTGTGAATACATAGACAAACATATAGTCACTAGTATGCCTTTACTTGACTAGCTCATTAATCAAAGATGGTTATGTTTCCTAACCATAGACATGTGTTGTCATTTGATTAGTGGGATCACATCATTAGGAGAATGATGTGATTGACATGACCCATTCCGTTAGCCTAGCACTTGATCGTTTAGTATACTGCTATTGCTTTCTTCATGACTTATACATGTTCCTGTAACTATGAGAATTATGCAACTCCCGTTTACCGGAGGAACACTTTGGGTACTACCAAACGTCACAATGTACCTAGGTGATTATAAAGGAGTACTACAGGTGTCTCCAAAGGTACATGTTGAGTTGGCGTATTTCGAGATTAGGTTTTGTCACTCCGATCGTTAGAGAGGTATCTCTGGGTCCTCTCGGTAATGCACATCATTATAAGCCTTGCAAGCAATGTGACCAATGAGTTGGTTACGGGATGATGCATTCCAGAACGAGTAAAGAGACTTGCCGGTAACGAGATTGAACTAGGTATTGGATACCGACGATCGAATCTCGGGCAAGTAACATACCGATGACAAAGGGAACAACATATGTTGTTATGCGATTTGACCGATAAAGATCTTCGTAGAATATGTAGGAACCAATATGGGCATCCAGGTCCCGCTATTGGTTATTGACCGAGAATGGTTCTAGGTCATGTCCACATAGTTCTCGAACCCGTAGGGTCCGCACGCTTAACGTTACGATGACAGTTTTATTATGAGTTTATAAGTTTTGATGTACCGAAGTTTGTTCGGAGTCCCGGATGTGATCACGGACATGACGAGGAGTCTCGAAATGGTCGAGACATAAAGATTGATATATTGGAAGCCTATATTTGGACATCGGAATCGTTCCGGGTGAAATCGGCATTTTACCGGAGTACCGGGAGGTTACCGGAACCCCCCGGGGGGTTATTGGGCCTACATGGGCCTCGAGGGAGAAGAGGGAAGGAACCAGGAGGGGGCCGCGCGCCCCTCCCCTTCCTAGTCCGAATAGGACAAGGGAAGGGGAGCAGCTCCCCCCCTTTCCTTCCTCCCTTCCTCCTCCTTCCCCCCTTCTCCTACTCCTACTTGGAAAGAAGGGAGTCCTACTCCCGGTGGGAGTAGGACTCACCCTTGGCGCGCCCTCCTTGGCCGGCCGCCTCCTCCCCCCTGGCTCCTTTATATACGGAGGCGGGGGCACCCTATAGACACACAAGTTGATCTACGGATCGTTCCTTAGCCGTGTGCGGTGCCCCCTTCCACCATATTCCACCTCGGTCATATCATCGCGAAGCTTAGGCGAAGCCCTGCGCCGGTAGAACATCAACATCGTCACCACGCCATCGTGCTGACGGAACTCATCTCCGGAGCTTTGCTGGATCGGAGGCCGGAGATCGTCATCGAGCTGAACGTGTGCTGAACTCGGAGGCCCCGTACGTTCGGTGCTTGGATCGGTCGGATCGTGAAGACGTACGACTACATCAACCGCGTTGTGATAACGCTTCCGCTTACGGTCTACGAGGGTACGTGGACGAACACTCTCCCCTCTCGTTGCTATGCCATCACCATGATCTTGCGTGTGCGTAGGAATTTTTTTGAAATTACTACGTTCCCCAACACTATTCTACATCACATTTGTGTTGTTCCAGCAACTGAAGTGCCAGAGGAAGTACAAAAACTGTTACAAGAAAATAAAGCTGCATTTGTGGATCCAAAAACCCTGCCTCCCCACAGGGAGTTTGACCATGAGATACACTTAGTGCCTGATGCTGTGCCTGTCAACTGCAAACCATATAGGTACTCTCCTTTGCAAAAAGATGAGATAGAGAAGCAGGTTTCAGAAATGTTGCAATCTAGTCCGATCTCACCTAGTTTGAGTCCTTTTGCTTCACATGTATTATTGGTCAAGAAAAAAGATGGTACATGGAGGTTTTGTGTGGACTATAGAGAGCTCAACTCCCTCACTATTAAAAGAAAATTCCCAATGCCTGTGATTGATGAGCTATTGGATGAATTAGGAGGTGCTCAATGGTTCTCCAAGTTGGATCTGAGATCAGGCTACCACCAAATAAGGATGGCAGAGGCAGATGAGTTTAAAGCAGCATTCAAGACACATAATGGACAATATCAATTTAAGGTGATGCCCTTTGGATTATGTACTGCTCCAACTACTTTCCAATGTTTCATGAACTTCATTTTCAAAGGTTCAAAACAGAAAATTTGTACTCATATTCATGGATGACATATTGGTGTTCAGTGGGACATTAGAAGAACACTTGCAACATTTGCAAGAAGTGTTTGCAATACTCAAGGAGAACAACCTGTTTGTTAAGGAAAGCAAATGTGCTTTTGCTCAGAAGTCCATGGAGTATCTTGGACACATTATTACTGCTACAGGAGTCACCACTGATCCTGCCAAAACAACTGCTATGGTGGATTGGCCCACACCCACTAATGTCACTGAATTGAGAGGATTTTTGGGACTAACTGGCTACTATAGGAAGTTTGTCAAGAACTATGGCCTGTTAGCTAAACCTCTCACTGTTCTGTTAAAGAAACAAGCATTCCAGCGGACTGAATCTGCCCAGACTGCCTTTCAACTTCTGAAGCAAGCTATGGCCACTACCCCTGTGTTGGCCTTGCCAGATTTTAACAAATCTTTCCCAGTGGAAACAGATGCTTGCAACACTGGGATAGGTGCAGTGCTCACACAGGAGGGACATCCCATTGCATACTACAACAAGGCCTTGGGCACAAATAGTCAGAAAATTTCCATCTATGAAAAAGAATTTATGGCCATAATGATGGTTGTGGATAGTGTTGGGGAACGTAGCAGAAATTCAAAATTTTCCTACGTGTCACCAAGATCTATCTATGGAGAAACCAGCAATGAGGGGAAGAAGAGTGCATCTACATACCCTTGTAGATCGCTAAGCGGAAGCGTTCAAGAGAACGGGGTTGAAGGAGTCGTACTCGTCGTGATCCAAATCACCGGAGATCCTAGTGTCGAACGGACGGCACCTCCGCGTTCAACACACGTACAGCCCGGTGACGTCTCCCATGCCTTGATCCAGCAAGGAGAGAGGGAGAGGTTGAGGAAGACTCCATCCAACAGCAGCACAACGGCGTGGTGGTGGTGGAGGAGCGTGGCAATCCTGCAGGGCTTCGCCAAGCACCTGCGGGAGAGGAGGAGGTGTCACGGGAGGGAGGGAGGCGCCAGGGCTTCAGGTATGGCTGCCCTCCCTCCCCTCCACTATATATAGGGGCAAGGGAGAGGGGGGAGGCGCAGCCTTGCCCCTTCCTCCAAGGAAGGGGTGCGGCCAAGAGGGGGGGAGGAGTCCATCCTCCCCAAGGCACCTCGGAGGTGCCTTCCCCCTTGAGGACTCTTCCCTCCCCAAGTTTCCTTGGCGCATGGGCCTCTTGGGGCTGGTGCCCTTAGCCCATATAGGCCAAGGCGCACCCCCTACAGCCCATGTGCCCCCCCGGGGTAGGTGGACCCCCGGACCCCTTTCGGCACTCCCGGTACAATACCGATAAAGTACGAAACTTTTCCGGCGACCAAAATAAGACTTCCCATATATAAATCTTTACCTCCGGACCATTTCGGAACTCCTCGTGACGTCCGGGATCTCATCCGGGACTCCGAACAACATTCGGCAACCACATACAAACTTCCTTTATAACCCTAGCGTCATCGAACCTTAAGTGTGTAGACCCTACGGGTTCGGGAACCATGCAGACATGACCGAGACGTTCTCCGGTCAATAACCAACAGCGGGATCTGGATACCCATATTGGCTCCCACATGTTCCACGATGATCTCATCGGATGAACCATGATGTCAAGGACTCAGTCGATCCCGTATACAATTCCCTTTGTCTAGCGGTATTATACTTGCCCGAGATTCGATCGTCGGTATACCGATACCTTGTTCAATCTCGTTACCGACAAGTCTCTTTACTCGTTCCGTAACACATCATCCCGTGATCAACCCCTTGGTCACATTGTGCACATTCTGATGATGTCCTACCGAGTGGGCCCAGAGATACCTCTCCGTTTACACGGAGTGACAAATCCCAGTCTCGATTCGTGCCAACCCAACAGATACTTTCGGAGATACCTGTAATGCACCTTTATAGCCACCCAGTTACGTTGTGACGTTTGGTACACCCAAAGCATTCCTACGGTATCCGGGAGTTGCACAATCTCATGGTCTAAGGAAAAGATACTTGACATTAGAAAAGCTTTAGCATACGAACTACACGATCTTTGTGCTAGGCTTAGGATTGGGTCTTGTCCATCACATCATTCTCCTAATGATGTGATCCCGTTATCAACGACATCCAATGTCCATAGCCAGGAAACCATGACTATCTGTTGATCACAACGAGCTAGTAAACTAGAGGCTCACTAGGGACATATTGTGGTCTATGTATTCACACATGTATTACGATTTCCGGATAATACAGTTATAGCATGAATAAAAGACTATTATCATGAACAAAGAAATATAATAATAACACTTTTATTATTGCCTCTAGGGCATATTTCCAACAGTCTCCCACTTGCACTAGAGTCAATAATCTAGTTCACATCACCAAGTGATTAACACTGACAGGTCACATCACCATGTGACCAACATCCAAAGAGTTTACTAGTGTCACTAAACTAGTTCACATCATCATGTGATTAAGACTCAATGAGATCTGGGGTTTGATCATGTTTTGCTTGTGAGAGAGGTTTTAGTCAACGGGTCTGCAACATTCAGATCCGTATGTACTTTGCAAATCTCTAGGTCATATTGTAAATGCTGCTTCCATGCTCCACTTGGAGCTATTCCAAATAGTTGTTCCACTATACGTATCCGGTTTGCTACTCAGAGTCATTCGGATAGGTGTTAAAGCTTGCATCGACGTAACCCTTTACGCCGAACTCTTTATCACCTCCATAATCGAGAAACAAATCCTTATTCCTCTAAGGATAATTTTGACCGCTATCTGGTGATCCACTCCTTGATCACCTTTGTACCTTCTTGCCAGACATGTAGCAAAGCACACATCAGGTGCGATACTTAGCATAGCATACTGTAGAGCCTACGTCTAAAGCATAGGGGATGACCTTCATCCTTTCTCTCTTTTCTGCTATGGTCGAGCTTTAAGTCTTAACTTTGTACCTTACTACTCAGGCAAGAACTCCTTCTTTGACTGATCCATCTTGAACACCTTCAAGATCATGTCAAGGTATGTGCTAATTTGAAAGTATTATTAAGCATTTTGATCTATCCTCATAGGTCTTGATGCTCAATGTTTAAGTAGCTTAATCCAGGTTTTCTATTGAAAAAACACCTTTCAAAAAACCCTATATGCTTTCCAGAAATTCTACATCATTTCTAATCAACAATATGTCAACAACATATACTCATCAGAAATTCTATAGTGCTCCCACTCGCTTCTTTGGAAATACAAGTTTCTCATAAACTTTGTATAGACCCAAAATCTTTGATCATCTTATCAAAGCGTACATTCCAACTCCGAGATGCTTACTCCAGTCCTTAGAAGGATCACTGGAGCCAGCATACCTTTTAGCATCCTTAGGATCGACAAAACTTTTCTGATTGTATCACATACAACCTTTCCTTACGAAAACTGGTAAGGAAACTTGTCTTGACATCCATCTGCCAGATTTCATAAATGCAGCTAATGCTAACATGAATCCGACGGACTTAAGCATCGCTACAGATGAGAAAATCTCATCGTAGTCAACTCCTTGAACTTGTGAAAAACTCTTCGCCACAAGTTGAGCTTCATAGATGGTGACATTACCGTCCACGTCCGTCTTCTTCTTAAAGATCCATTTATCTCAATGGCTTGCCGATCATCGGGCAAGTCCATCAAAGTCCATGCTTTGTTCTGATACATGGATCCTATCTCGGATTTCATGGCTTCTAACCATTTGTCGGAATTTTGGCCCACCATCGCTTCTCCATAGCTCGTAGGTTCATTGTTGTCTAGCAACATGACCTTCAAGACAGGATCACCGTACCACTCCGAAGTAGTACGCGTCCTTGTCGTCCTACGAGGTTCGGTAGTGACTTGATCCGAAACTTCATGATCACTATCATAAGCTTCCACTTCAATTGGTGTAGGTGCCACAGGAACAACTTCCTGTGCCCTGATACACACTAGTTGAAGTGATGGTTCAATAACCTCATCAAGTCTCCACCATCCTCCCACTCAACTTTTCGAGACGAACTTTTCCTCGAGAAAGGACCCGATTCAAGAAACAATCCCTATTCCTTTCGGATCTGAATTAGGAGGTATACCCAACTGTTTTTGGGTGTCCTATGAAGATGCATTTTATCCGCTTTGGGTTCGAGCTTATCAACCTGAAACTTTTTCACATAAGCGTCGCAGCCCCAAACCTTTAAGAAACGACAGCTTAGGTTTCTCTAAACCATAGTTCATACGGTGTCGTCTCAACGGAGTAACGTGGTGCCCCATTAAAGTGAGTGCGGTTGTCTCTAATGCCTAACCCATGAACGATAGTGGTAATTCAATAAGAGACATCATGGTACGCACCATATCCAATAGGGTGCAACTATGATGTTCGGACACACCATCACACTATGGTGTTCCAGGCGGTATTAATTGTGAAACAATTTCCACAATGTCTTAATTGTGTGCCAAAGCTCGTAACTCAGATATTCATCTCTATGATCATATCATAGACATTCTATCCTCTTGTCACGAAGATCTTAAACTTCACTCTGAAATTACCTGAACCATTCAATAATTCAGACTTGTGTTTCATCAAGTAAACATACTCAACATCTACTCGAATCATCTGTGAAGTAAGAACATAACGATATTCACTGCATGCCTCAGCACTCATCGGACTGCACACATCAAAATGTGTTGCTTCCAACAAGTTGCTATCTTGTTCCATTTTACTGAAACCGAGGCTTTTCAGTCATCTTGTCCATGTGGTATGATTTGCATATTTCAAGTGATTCAAAATCAAGTGAGTCTAAACGATCCATCTGCATGGAGTTTCTTCATGCGTATACACCAATAGACATGGTTCGCATGTCTCAAACTTTTCAAAACGAGTGAGTCCAAAGATCCATCAACATGGAGCTTCTTCATGCGTTTTATACCAATATGACTTACATGGCAGTGCCACAAGTAAGTGGTACTATCATTACTATCTTATATCTTTTGGCATGAAAATGTGTATCACTACGATCGAGATTCAATAAACCATTCCTTTAGGTGCAAGACCATTGAAGGTATTATTCAAATAAATAGAGTAACCATTATTCTCCTTAAATGAATAACCGTATTGCGATGGACATAATCCAATCATGTCTATGCTCAACGCAAACACCAAATGACAATTATTCAGGTTTAATACTAATCTTGATGGTAGAGGGAGCGTGCGATGTTTGATCACATCAAACTTGGACACACTTCCAACACATATCGTCAGCTCACCTTTAGCTAGTCTCCGTTTATTCCGTAGCTCTTTTATTTCGAGTTACTAACACTTAGCAACTGAACCGGTATCTTAATACCCTGGTGCTACTAGGAGTACTAGTAAAATACACATTAACATAATGTATATCCAATATACTTCTATCGACCTTGCCAGCCTTATCATCTACCAATTATCTAGGGTAATTCTGCTCCAGTGGTTGTTCCCCTTATTACAGAAGCACTTAGTCTCGGGTTTGGGTTCAACCTTGGGTTTCTTCACTAGAGCAGCAGCTGATTTGCCGTTTAATGAAGTATCCCTTCTTGCCCTTGCCCTTCTTGAAACTAGTGGTTTCACCAACCATCAACAATTGATGCTCCTTCTTGATTTCTACTTTCGCGATGTCAAACAACGCGAATACCTCAAGGATCATCATCTCTATCCTTGATATGTTATAGTTCATCACGAAGCTCTAGCAGCTTGGTGGGAATGACTTTGGGGAAACATCACTATCTCATCTGGAAGATCAACTCCCACTCGATTCAAGTGATTGTTGCACTCAGACAATCTGAGCACAAGCTCAACGATTGAGCTTTTCTCCCTGAGTTTGCAGGTTAAGAAAATCGTCGGAGGTCTTATACCTCTTGACGTGGGCACGAGCCTGAAATCCCAATTTCAGCCCTCGAAACATCTCATATGTTCCGCGACGTTTCGAAAAAGTCTTTGGTGCCTCAACTCTAAACCGTTTAACTGAACTATCACGTAGTTATCAAAACGTGTATGTCCGATGTTCGCAACATCCACAAACGACGTTTGGGGTTCAGCACACTGAGTGGTGCATTAAGGACATAAGCTTTCTACTGTCCGCATAAATGCTACTGTCAACTTTCAACTATATTTTCTCTAGGAACATATCTAAACAGTGGAACTAAAGCGCGATCTTACGACATAATTTGCAAAGATCTTTTGACTATGTTCAGGATAATTAAATTCATCTTATGAACTCCCACTCAGATAGACATCCCTCTGGTCATCTAAGTGATTACATGATCCGAGTCAACTAGGCCGTGTCCGATCATCACGTGAGACGGACTAGTCATCATCGGTGAACATCTTCATGTTGATCGTATCTACTATACGACTCATGCTCGACCTTTCGGTCTCCGTGTTCCGAGGCCATGTCTGTACATGCTAGGCTCGTCAAGTTAACCCTAAGTGTATTGCATGTGTAAATCTGTCTTACACCCGTTGTATGTGAATGTAAGGATATATCACACCCGATCATCACGTGGTGCTTCGAAGCGACGAACTGTAGCAACAGTGCACAGTTAGGGGAGAACACTTCTTGAAATTGTTGTAAGGGATCATCTTATTTACTACCGTCGTTCTAAGCAAATAAGATGCATAAACATGATAAACATCACATGCAATCAAATAGTGACATGATATGGCCAATATCATTTTGCTCCTTTTGATCTCCATCTTCGGGGATCCATGATCATCATCGTCACCAGCATGACACCATGATCTCCATCATCATGATCTCCATCATCGTGTCTTCATGAAGTTGTCTCGCCAACTATTACTTCTACTACTATGGCTACCGGTTAGCAATAAAGTAAAGTAATTACATGGCGTTGTTCAATGACACGCAGGTCATACAATAAATAAAGACAACTCCTATGGCTCCTGCCGGTTGTCATACTCATCGACATGCAAGTCGTGATTCCTATTACAAGAACATGATCAATCTCATACATCACATATATTCATCACATTCTTCTTGGCCATATCACATCACATAGCATACCCTGCAAAAACAAGTTAGACGTCCTCTAATTGTTGTTTGCATGTTTTACGTGGCTGCTATGGGTTTCTAGCAAGAACGTTTCTTACCTACGCAAAACCACAACGTGATATGTCAATTGCTATTTACCCTTCATAAGGACCCTTTTCATTGAATCCGTTCCGACTAAAGTGGGAGAGACTGGCACCCGCTAGCCACCTTATGCACTAAGTGCATGTCAGTCGGTGGAACCTGTCTCACATAAGAGTACGTGTAAGGTCGGTCCGGGCCGCTTCATCCCACAATACCGTCGAAACAAGATTGGACTAGTAACGGTAAGCATATTGAACAACATCAACGCCCACAACTACTTTGTGTTCTACTCGTGCAAAGAATCTACGCAATAGACCTAGCTCATGATGCCACTGTTGGGGAACGTAGAAGAAATTCAAAATTTTCCTACGTGTCACCAAGATCTATCTATGGAGAAACCAGCAACGAGGGGAAGGAGAGTGCATCTACATACCCTTGTAGATCGCTAAGCGGAAGCGTTCAAGAGAACGGGGTTGAAGGAGTCGTACTCGTCGTGATCCAAATCACCGGAGATCCTAGTGCCGAACGGACGGCACCTCCGCGTTCAACACACGTACAGCCCGGTGACGTCTCCCATGCCTTGATCCAGCAAGGAGAGAGGGAGAGGTTGAGGAAGACTCCATCCAACAGCAGCACAATGGCGTGGTGGTGGTGGAGGAGCGTGGCAATCCTGCAGGGCTTCGCCAAGCACCTGCGGGAGAGGAGGAGGTGTCACGGGAGGGAGGGAGGCGCCAGGGCTTCAGGTATGGCTGCTCTCCCTCCCCTCCACTATATATAGGGGCAAGGGAGAGGGGGGAGGCGCAGCCTTGCCCCTTCCTCCAAGGAAGGGGTGCGGCCAAGAGGGGGGGAAGAGTCCATCCTCCCCAAGGCACCTCGGAGGTGCCTTCCCCCTTGAGGACTCTTCCCTCCCCAAGTTTCCTTGGCGCATGGGCCTCTTGGGGCTGGTGCCCTTGGCCCATATAGGCCAAGGCGCACCCCCTACAGCCCATGAGCCCCCCCGGGGTAGGTGGACCCCCGGACCCCTTTCGGCACTCCCGGTACAATACCGATAAAGTGTGAAACTTTTCCGGTGACCAAAATAAGACTTCCCATATATAAATCTTTACCTCCGGACCATTTCGGAACTCCTCGTGACGTCCGGGATCTCATCCGGGACTCCGAAAAACATTCGGCAACCACATACAAACTTCCTTTATAACCCTAGCGTCATCGAACCTTAAGTGTGTAGACCCTACGGGTTCGGGAACCATGCAGACATGACCGAGACGTTCTCCGGTCAATAACCAACAGCGGGATCTGGATACCCATGTTGGCTCCCACATGTTCCACGATGATCTCATCGGATGAACCACGATGTCAAGGACTCAATAGATCCCGTATACAATTCCCTTTGTCTAGCGGTATTATACTTGCCCGAGATTCGATCGTCGGTATACCGATACCTTGTTCAATCTCGTTACCGACAAGTCTCTTTACTCGTTCCGTAACACATCATCCCGTGATCAACCCCTTGGTCACATTGTGCACATTCTGATGATGTCCTACCGAGTGGGCCCAGAGATACCTCTCCGTTTACACGGAGTGACAAATCCCAGTCTCGATTCGTGCCAACCCAACAGATACTTTCGGAGATATCTGTAATGCACCTTTATAGCCACCCAGTTACGTTGTGACGTTTGGTACACCCAAAGCATTCCTACGGTATCCGGGAGTTGCACAATCTCATGGTCTAAGGAAAAGATACTTGACATTAGAAAAGCTTTAGCATACGAACTACACGATCTTTGTGTTAGGCTTAGGATTGGGTCTTGTCCATCACATCATTCTCCTAATGATGTGATCCCGTTATCAACGACATCCAATGTCCATAGCCAGGAAACCATGACTATCTGTTGATCACAACGAGCTAGTCAACTAGAGGCTCACTAGGGACATATTGTGGTCTATGTATTCACACGTGTATTACGATTTCCGGATAATACAGTTATAGCATGAATAGAAGACTATTATCATGAACAAAGAAATATAATAATAACACTTTTATTATTGCCTCTAGGGCATATTTCCAACAGATAGATGGAGATCATATCTGTCCAGATCCCCCTTTGTGATCAAAACTGATAATCAAAGTTTGTGCCATTTAGGAGATCAAAATTTGACATCTGATTTGCAGAGGAAAGCAATGACAAAACTGGTTGGATTACAGTTTTCCATTCAGTATAAAAAGGGGATAGAAAATACTGCTGCAGATGCATTATCCAGAGTGGCACACTTGTTTCCTGTGCAAGTTGTTTCCACCAGCAAACCCCTGTGGATACAAGAGATATTGAATTCTTATACTCTGGATACATCTGCCCAGACCATGCTACAGAAAATGGCAGTAGATGCAGACGCTTGCCCTGGATATCAGCTCCAAGATGGTCTGATCAAACATGAAGAGAAAATCTGGGTGGGAGGAAATGCTGGACTTCAAACCAAACTTTCAAGCATTTCATTCAACTCCTATTGGGGGACACTCTGGGATGCTACCCACCTATCACGGAGTCAAACAATTGTTCAGTTGGCAGGGCTTAAAGAAGGATTTGGAAAACTTTGTTAAACAGTGCAGCATATGCTAGCAAGCTAAGCACGAGTTGTGTAGGGTGCCAGGTCTACTCCAGCCTCTACCAATTCCAGATGGACCTTGGCAAGCAATCAGCATGGACTTTATCAAGGGTTTGCCTAAATCAGAAGGATACAATGCAATTCTAGTGGTGGTTGATCGCTTCACAAAAGTGAGTCATTTTCTACCTCTGAAACATCCTTTTACAGCAGCTTCAGTGGCGAAAGTGTTCTTCAATACAATTGTCAAACTGCATGGTTTTCCCTTGTCCATTGTATCTGATCGAGATAAGATATTCACAAGTGCTTTCTGGAAAGAATTGTTTAGAGTGTGGGGGACTGAGCTACAAATGAGTACAGCATATCACCCACAGACGGACGGTCAAACCGAACGCGTAAACCAGTGTCTAGAGATGTATTTGCGATGTGCAGTACATGCTTCTCCTCACAAGTGGGCTGCTTGGTTACCACAATCTGAGTTCTGGTACAACACAACATACCATTCATCGTTGGGCTATACTCCATACAAGGCACTGTATGGGCATGAAGCTAATGTGGGATAACTCCAAGGTCAGATAAAATCCTTGAACCTAGATGTTCAGGAATGGCTAGCAACACACACACACAGCACACCGCATTACCGAAGGAACACCTGGCCAGGGCTCAATGCAAGTACAAACAATACGCAAACAAGAAACGATCTGATCGCCAGTTCTCTCAAGGGGAGATGGTATACCTCCGGCTGCAACCGTACACACAATCGTCAGTGGTTAATCGACCATGCCCGAAGCTAGCAATGAAGTTCTTTGGCCCTTTCAAGATTCTGGCAAAGGTGGGCACAACAGCTTATCGCCTGGAGCTGCCTCGAGGCAGTATGGTACACCCAGTGTTTCATGTCTCGCAGTTAAAAGAACACATTCCAAATCATACTTCGGTGTTCAAGACACTGCCGGAACCACTGGATCTATCAGGACCTGGACTGATACCCGAGGAGATTCTTGATCGCAGGTTAGTCAAGAAAGGCAATGTCGCGCATCTGCAAATTCTGGTGAAGTGGTACTCAATACCAGCGACTGCAGCAACTTGGGAAGACTATGAGGTGCTGCGCGCGCGTTACCCAAAAGCACCAGCATGGGGACATGCTGGTTCTCCTGGGGCGGGTATTGTCAGTACTAGCGTGCTGACGATGAGTGTCGCACAGACGGGAAGACGTAAAGGGACACCGAAGGAAGCGTAAAGTACTGGCGGGCGATTCAAACAACTAGTTTGGGCCCGGGGTTGTGTGGTGGGCAGTGGGCCAGGGTTGAGTTGTAAACGAAGCCGGTTGCGTATATAAGCAACGATCATCTTTTGTATTGGCATCGAAGAAATGAAAAAGCTCTGAACCTCACTTTCGCTGGTTTATCCTCTCTGTTCCTTCTCATACCTTCCTACCTCGCCTCAGATCTCGCCGTCTCTCCTCACCTCCGACTACCTCCGGTCGCCGGCAAAATCCACCGTCCTCAAGACGTGACAAAACGATATGTCCAAATATGTATAAAATCGACCTTTTGTACTCATGTTTGTGACAACTCACTTAATTTTTAATGAACTGTAACCTTATTTACAGTTGGTTTGCAATTAATTAGAACTTGGTTCATAAATAAATATTACAAATATTTAGATATCCACTAGAATAACGAAAGTTTTGTTCAAATTTTGAAACTTGGACATATGTATAGATGCGATGTACTCCCGCCAGCTGGGTTTATAAGTCAGGCAAGGATTTTAGGTCTTTCGTTTTACTAATAAAATATGTATAATATACCATGCAAATTAAATGTTTAAAAACTTCATTCGATAATGAATCTCAAGGTATATATTTTTTGTAAAACGTAATACTCCCTCCGTTCCAAAATGTAGTGCGTGTAGATTTTTTAAGAAGTCAAACTTTACAAACTTTGACCAACTTTGTAGAGAAAAACATATACTAAATACCAAATACATGTCATTAGATACATCACAATACGTATTTTCATATTATATATATTTTATATTGTACATATAAATAGTTTTCCATATAAATTTGATCAAAATTGGTAAAGTTTGACTTTCTAGAAAATTTATATGCGCTACATTATGGAACAGAGGGAGTACATGTTTTCCTAGTATATACACATCCGTCATTTTTGTGCATATATAGCTAGACACATGCACAGTGGTGGCGGGTGTGCATCTCAATCTGGTGCACTATTTTCAGCCATGCACCTAAATGTAGCAAATTCGAGGTAGCAATAATCAGAGAGCTAGGAACGTGTCCCTCAAAAAGGAAAGGGAAAACAGAGTGCGGTGCAGAGGAGGTCCTAAAAATGATGGATGTGTGCATCTGCGCCTTTTCTGTCTGAACCATATATGGAGAAGCAGCGGCATATTTTGTTCCTTGCAGTGCAGTGCAGTGCCAGGTGGAGCTGGAGCTGGGCCAATAATAACCGGCGAGTATGCATGCATGCATGTATGTATGTATGGTGATAGTATAATATGGTAAGCTCCACATTTCCTTTTTCATGTAGATATATCATGCATACCACAGATATAGAAAGGGATAGCTGTGTATAAATATTTATCCTCGTGCGTGCAATACGCTTGCTACAGTGGATCGACACCACACAGTGATACAGGTAGTTTGGTGCTAGCATGCAGATCTGGAGGCCGACCGGTGGAGGTCGGGAGGGAGGTGTGCAATCTATGTATGGTCACTGTTGATGCGTCGTCCAATGTTTGGCCATTGATCTGCTGCTGCTGTCACGAGTACACCGTACACGCCTATATCTACTATATGGGTAGCTCCATATGCAAAGGGTGGGAGAGGGTACATGGTAGCTACAGTGGGTAGTACAAACCTGCTTGTGTAGGGAGCATGGCACAGCAGCTGCTGTAGATAGCAGACGGCTAGCGTGCGCAACCAAGACCAGCATCGATTGTCGTCGTCGTCGTCCGTGTTTGGCTGGCTTTGTTGTCACCATCGTCGTCGTGGGCGTACATATACTACACTAGACTAGGTAGTAGGAGTAGCAGTAGATGTACTTGCCTGCCTTGCCTAGCTTTGGTTTGCCTGCTGCCCTGCCTAGCTTTGGTTGGCCTCATCGTCTCATCTCACTCACTCACTCGCTGCGTCACTCACCGAGACGTTGCGTCGCCCATCCATCTAGCCATACGCAAGTACACATTTTCTTTAACAGTAAGTACGTAGTCGTACGTACCCGGGGACACACGCACGTACACATGCACTACCACTAGTATGTGTTTCGTTAGTTAATTTATATGTACGCATACGTCCCGTTAAAAAAAAGGGGTACGCATACGGTGCGGTGCGGTCGATGAGTGAGTAAAGAACAGGTGCAGCCACAGACTCACAGCACGAACGCAAGCACGAGCACGGATGTCGGGTCAGGCGGTGACATTGACGTGGCAGGGGGCTTTTCCTTTGACCACGCTGCCCCAATGACGTGTGCCTGCCACCCGAGCAGGGACGCCCACGTGTCGAACTTGCAATGGATCCATTTGCTCTCTCGCATGCGCACGCTGCCTGGTGTCGCACCAGCAAGCAGTAGAGGGCAGCGGCAGAGGCTGCGGTCACCTCGGCCTGTCAATTGCGCATTGGCTCCATCCCCACCGATCGTACGGTTGCCTCTCGCCATGCGTTGCTTTGAAGTGCATCATATGTATGTTGAACGATTCAGGTGCACAGGCACGGCACAGTGACATCTCCAACAGTGATGACTTGCTTCGTCTCTTCCCGTCCTTTTCTATTCTCCTCTTTTCTTTGGGTTTGAACGCATGGAACTTCCTCTCAATTGCTATTTTTCAGCGTAGGGTACAATACACGTACACCCATTTCTAATATATATATGCATACATACTTAATTTCATGTGTTGGAAAGCCAGCTACTCCCTGATAGCGACAAAAACGCTTTTATATTATGAGACGGAGGGAGTAGTTTTAAAGTTCTACTGCATCATTACCCATCCATGAGGAAAAAAACCGCACTTCCTTCTTTCTGGTATATAGGCTGCTTCCCGCGTTCCGTTCACAATCATGTTATAAAATATTGATCGGGCGGTCCTTCCTCGCACCCAATCTGGAAGAAAATCTGGAGCCTGCAAATGCCTGGAAAAGTGAAAATATTCATCAGGAGGCGTATGCATAATGCAATCCCATGCATGGGAGTTCTAGCAAACCGACACATAGCAACATCAGGTCAGTGTCCGCTTTGTCAAATATACGTGGAGGATGTGGCGCATGCATTGTTTGGCGGTCTCTGGGCATATATGATATCATATTTCGAGCATGCACTCCTCAACGATCTGGAGCTGAGATTCTGGAGAGTTTGCTTTGTGAATCGACTAACCAAGTGCAGTATATGGGTGAGGTTCAAATATCAGAAATTATTGCAGCCGCTAATTGGTATATGTGGTGGCAGAGGCGCCAAATAACTAAGAATGAAGAAGTCCAAATAGCAGAGCGTATGAGTCCTGCTATTCAGGCCCTGACTGAATTTTGTTCGGGCTAATAGGAAGGTTATACCTGCTCGACGGGAGAACAGATGGAGAAAACCTTTACTAGGCAAGCTGATTTTAAATGTCGATGCAGCCTTTGCAGAGGAGGAACACTCAGGGGCATGTGGTGCTGTTATCCGGGATCATCTTGGTGCGTTTGTTGGTGCTTCGACTGCAAAATTAGAGCACACGGCGGATATTGTTTCAGCGGAGGCAGCGGCTCTAGTAGAAAGGACTAAAACTAGCGGCGAGTCTTGGTGTTACATCACTCCTGGTGCAGTTGGACAACCTAATTGTGGTGGAATAACTCAACATGAATTCAGGCCTGTCCATGGTGGCCGGCCCATTCTTGATGAATGCCGTAGTCTTAAGAAAGAATTCAGGAAGGTTTTATTTGAGCATTGTAATAGAGAAACCAATATGGTAGCGCATGTGTTAGCTCAGCAGGGACGTGTCGACCCACGTTTTGTGTGGTTGGACACACCTCCCAGCTTTATCTCTGAATTTTTAGCGGATGATGTAAGTGTTATTTGAGTAATAAAGTTAGCCATGAAGGCCTTTTCGTAAAAAAAAATGTTATAAAATATTGATAATATTTTTGTCCTAAAATAAGCATCTCTTTAATTTGCAGCACTTGTACTACCTACGTCCTGGTTTATAAGTTTCCTTTTATTTTGTGTCAAATTTTGACTACACATTTAACTAACAAAATATAAATGCATGACATAAAAAATTATATGGTTGGATTCGTATTTGAACGTAGTTTCCAATTATATTAGTTTTGATGACATGCATTCAAATTTTATTAATTAAATTTAAGGTCAAACTTTGGCACAAAATACTAAGGAGACTAATAAACCAGGACGGAGGTAGTAAGCTGTAGAAATAGGGAAAGCACGAAAATGGAATGTCACCTCCTTTTAACAAAACGTGCGGAAGAAGCGTTTGGTTTTAAATTAATAAAGCCACACATGGTGATAGTATATAGTTTAGCAGAAATAAAATATAAGTAATAACATTACGGGCCAAAGCTCCAAGAGAAAATGTCTAGAGAGGTAAATACACAAAACAATAGAAGCTGACACGATCAAGTATCTTGTCCGTTGATGGAGTGAATAGCTCTAGTTCTGCACAACTTCCCTGGTTCGTGGCGTTTATGAAGGTTAAGAGCAAAATGAAGCCTATCTCGGGCTGATTGCCAAAGGTTGGCTCTAATCTTTAACACGGAACAGTTGTGAACCAAAGGGTTTTTGAATGATGGATGGGAGGCTTATGGATGAGTTTGTGTACATCAATTTAACCGAGGAGCAGCCAGATGCTTCATAGTCCGAAGGAAGGTAATGTTGATACGATTGTCCCTAAAAAAACTTTGACAATGATATCTGGGTTAGAGGCTAAAACAAAAGGTTATAGGTATTTAGAGTAATGGGTGCTTGGTTGATCCGTTTGGCTAGCAAAAAAATGATGTTCCCACCATTGCCTACTTCAGAACTTACTCCCTCACTGAACACGTCTTTGCATTTCTGGACCCGGTTCCATATCTGAGAACCCCTCTTACTACTCCCTCCATTCCGATTTACTCGTCGTGGTTTTAGTTCAAATTTGAACTAAAACCACGACGAATAAATTGGAACGGAGGGAGTAGTAGATAAGATGAAAAGTTCGGGAAATATTAGCCTTAAGAATATGTGCCCAAATACCAGAAATGATCCAAACAAATAGCTTAGGAAATATAAATGGAAGGGAGTGTATCTCGTGCATCGGGGCTTGTGATGTACCGTGTGCACCCAACAACTATTGCATCTTTTAAATGTTCAAAAGAAATCTGGAAAACAATTAACACTTAATACGATATCAATCTATACTTAGTTTTTTTAATTAACCTAGAACATGATGAAAAATGACAAATATTTAATCAACAGAGATAATAGGCCAAATCTAGACCCAATATATTATGCATTATTAAATTTTGATTTTGTACAGGGTGCATGACAAATTCTATTTGCCGCTCTATGCGCCAACCTATCAACTTTCCGCACACATAAGCGAAGGAAGGACTAAACTGGGCCGGCTCATTTGGCGTCTTATAGATTACAATTTTTGTTTCCTTGTTCTATCTGGTTTTCATATGTTTTGGCAACCTGATAATTTTTTGTTCATTTTTTCATGTTTTCCATTTACATGTTAATTTCATGTTTTTTCTTGCCTTTTTATCTTTATTTTTTATTGTTTTTACAAAAATTAGTTTTTAATTCAATATTTTGAAAAATTATATGCCCTCTCAAAAATCGTTTAGAAACAGCATGTTCGGAAAATTATTCACGTTTTCAAAAATGTTTACACATTTTTAAAAACTTCAGGCTTACATAAAAAAACTTTTTTATGTTTTCCTGTTTTCAGAAAATATTCTCAATTTTTTACATGTTCACATTTAAAAATATATCTTTATCCTTTTTCAAAAATACAATGAAGAAACCAGGAAAAATATTCGCTACAGTGACACCTACTGCTGCTCACTAAAAGAAGTTTGCTTCAATACAGCCCCGCTCGCTACAGTAGACAGAGCAATGGGCTGGCCCACCCAGGACGCCCCCTCAATGTGCGGCACCTCGCCTATTTGACGCAAAAGATCCCCGGGTGCACCACGACGACGAGCATGGTGCAACAGATACTTCCCCGGGTGTGTCTCTTTGACACGATCAGATCACGTGTTGGAGTAGTACATATTGTGATGCATACAGACCAAAGATGCCGAGACCCAAACGAGCTTCCCCTATTAATGAAGCGCCATCCGCTGAACTCAAATCAACCAAAAGCTAGCTTTCTTTCTTAGAGGAGGTTTTCGCAGTTTGCCCCATAGCCATTTAGGGTTTCTTACGTACGGCGATCGACCCGCCGAAATCCACTAAGAAGTTGTTCTAGAGACGAGCCCTCTGCCCCTCCCTACGTCAGAGTAGTTTCGCTAGGCTATGCACCTCACCGCCTTGTGGAGAGGGGTTAGACATGGATGCATCACCGCCAACAGTGGAGGGTTTGGGTGACCGCAGAACAACCGAAGCTGCAGTAGGAGTGAAGGGACCTGGTCAGGCAGAGAAACTAGACTATCTCTTGTAGTGTTTGGGTATCACGGAGGAGGAAGATGACGCAGTTGATATATCAGGATTGGTTGGATGCCTTACACAAGAAGCACGTTAGGCGGTGATACTTAGGGTTTGTGTTCAAACCCCCTTTAGCCATACGATTTTCTATGCCGCCTACAAGTGGCATGGGGGGTGTGCAAAGGAGGTCAAATCCGGACCTTTGGATGACTACATGTCCACGACAAAATTTCTGTGCTTTCGTGATTGGAATATGGCGATGCATGCGGGGTCCATGGCTCTGAGGCATCAGGCGATGATAATGGAGGAATATGATGGTCTAACAAACATCGAGGCATTCCCCTTGAGACTACCCATAGTGAGGAGTAACTTAGACGTAACATGCATATGTTACTGGACTATGTTACTACCTCTATAGTGGAGAGTAACATATGTGTAGTGTAGTGTAGGCTCATCTTGTCTCAGTATGTGTGATGTTATCCATAGTGTGAGTAACATACAATGTTACCACATGCATGCTTCTCTTTACTCGTTAATTACTTGCGACATCATATATTTTGCCTAGATATGTGTGATGTTACAAATTATGTTACTCCCACTATGGGTAGTCTAACTCGCTTCGGGTTTGGACTCGAATTGTGGGGTCCCAGATTTATTGCGGAATGAACAGGTGGTAAAAGTTATGACATCAAAGATGGGAGAAGTGCTAGAGGTTGAACATGGACTAAATGGTGTTGAATATGGACAATTTGTTAGAGTGAGAGTTAATATCAAGATTGTTAAGCCCTACTCAGGTTTGTGTCAGGTAATTTGGAAGCAGGCAAACCGACACAAATGTTCAGAGTGTTGTACGAGAAACAACCAGATACCACACTTGCTGCCTCGCCGCGTCCGCGCGCTCCTCCTCGTAAATGACGACCCTTCAGCCCGAGGGATCTCCTACATTACCTCCGAGGTAGTGGAGGATGTGGCCCCGCGCCTTCACGGTCGTGGGCGGCAAGTCCTCCTTGACGGGGCGATGATTGTGGCGTGGGGCGACCCGAACCTGTCACTACGGGCACACCGATTGTGCGCCGACAGTGACATGGGCTCGTCCTTAATGCGGCAACTAATCTGGATGCCACGATTGCATAGGGCGATGCTGGCTCTTCCCTGACGGGGCGTCCGATCTGGACACCACCATGGTTGTGGTGGGGCAGGGGGGACACGGTTTTCTCCTTGACCTGCCAGAGTGGGGACGTTGGCTCCCACTTCATGCGGTAGCACGGTGATACGTCTCCAACGTATCTATAAGTTTGATTGTTCCAAGCTATTATATTACCATTCTTGGAAGTTTTACAATCATTTTATAGTCATTTTATATCATTTTTTGGTACTAACCTATTGGCATAGTGCCCAGTGCCAGTTGTTGTTTTCTGCATGTTTTTTACATCGCAAGAAATCAATACCAAACGGAGTCCAAACGCAGCGAAACTTTTTGAGGTTTTTTTTGGGCCAGAAGACATCCAGTGGGCCAACAAAGCACCTGGGGGAGTGCTCCGAGGGGAGCACAACCAACCAGGGCGTGCCTGGAGGCCCAGGCGCGCCCTGGTGGGTTGTGCCCACCTCGGGTGCCCCCTAAACCGCCTCTTTGCTCTATAAATACCCCAATATTCCAGAAACCCTAGGGGAGTCGACGAAAATCAATTCCAGCTGCTGCAGAGTCCAGAAACACCAGATCCAATCTAGACACCATCTCAGAGGGCTGCATCATGTCCATTGGTGCCTCTCCGATGATGCGTGAGTAGTTCTTTGTAGACCTACGGGTCCGTAGTTAGTAGCTAGATGGCTTCCTCTCTCACTCTTGATTATCAATACAATGGTCTCTTGGAGATCCATATGATGTAAGTCTTTTTGCGGTGTGTTTGTTGGGATCCGATGAACTTTGAGTTTATGATTAGATCTATACTTTTATCCATGAAAGTTGTTTGAGTCTTCTCTGATCTCTTATAAGCATGATTGCTTATAGCCTCGTATTTATTCTCCTATATTTGGGTTTTGTTTGGCCAACTTGATCTATGTATCTTGCAATGGGAAGAGGTGCTTTGTGATGGATTCTATCTTACGGTGCTTGATCCCAGTGACAGAAAGGGAAACAATACGTATGTATCGTTGCTATTAAGGATACCAAGATGGAGTCTATTTCTACATAAATAGATCTTGTCTACATCATGTCATCATTCTTATTGCAGTACTCCGTTTCTCCATGAACTTAATACACTAGATGCATGCTGGATAGCGGTCGATGTGTGGAGTGATAGTAGTAGATGCAGGCAGGAGTCGGCCTACTAATCTTGGACGTGATGCCTATATAATGATCATTTTCTGGATATCGTCATGATTATTTGAACTTCTATCAATTGCCCAACATTAATTATTTTCCCACAGTTTGCTATTTTTCTTGAGAGAAGCCATTAGTGAAACCTACGGCCCCCGGGTCTCTTCTCATCATACTTGCCTTTGTGATATATTTCCCTTTGCATTTATTTACAGATCTATTAAACCAAAAATAAAAAAATATGTTGCAACAGTTTATTTGTTCCGCGATCTATTTATCCTATCTACCACTTTTATCTCACGTTATTTGCCTATCTTGAGGATCCGTACCCGAAAGGGATTGACAACCCCTTTAACACGTCGGGTTGCGAGTATTTGTTATTTGTGTGCAGGTGTTGTTTACATGGTGTGAGGAGGTTTTCCTATTGGTTCGATAACCTTGGTCTCGCCACTGAGGGAAATACCTACCGTCACTATAATGCATCATACCTTCCTCTTTGGGGAAATACCGACGTAGTTCTAGCAGACATCACGCGACAGGGATGGTGACTCCTCCCTGGCGCTGGCCCATCTGACGGATCAATTCTTCGTCTGTCAGAGCGGCCTCCGCGAGGAAGCATGTCAACTATTGCAACTTCAGCGCGTGTCCTCCTCATCGTCGGAGGAGATGATGATATGCTTCTTGCCAGAGGAGCCGACCGTCGTGGATACCGAGGGGCCCCGAGAGTGAGGGTGGGCGCGCCAGGATCTGCCCGATGAAGAACCACCACCACGACTGCCTCCGCCTGCAGATACGTCTCCGTCGTATCTACTTTTCCAAACACTTTTGCCCTTGTTTTGGACTCTAACTTGCATGATTTGAATGGAACTAACCCGGACTGACACTGTTTTCAGCAGAACTGCCATGGTGTTATTTTTGTGCAGAAATAAAAGTTCTCAGAATGACCTAAAAATCCATAGAGCAACTTTTTGGAATTAATAAAAATTATTGGCGAAAGAATCAGCGTCAGGGGGCCCAAACCCTATCCATGAGGGTGGGGGGCGCCCACCCCCTAGGGTGTGCCCCCTGCCTCGTGGGCCCCCTGAAGCTCCACCGACCTCAACTCCAACTCCATATATTCATGTTCGGGGAAAAAAATCAGAGAGAAGGATTCATCGCCTTTTACGATACAGAGCCGCCGCCAAGCCCTAAACTCTCTCGGGAGGGCTGATCTGGAGTCCGTTCGAGGCTCCAGAGAGGGGAATCCATCGCCGTCATCATCATCAACCATCCTCCATCACCGATTTCATGATGCTCACCGCCGTGCGTGAGTAATTCCATCGTAGGCTTGCTGGACGGTGATGGGTTGGATGAGATTTACCATGTAATCGAGTTAGTTTTGTTAGGGTTTGATCCCTAGTGTCCACTATGTTCTGAGATCGATGTTGCTATGACTTTGCTATGCTTAATGCTTGTCACTAGGGCCTGAGTGCCAGGATTTCAGATCTGAACCTATTATGTTTTCATGAATATATGTGAGTTCTTGATCCTATCTTGCAAGTCTATAGTCACCTATTATGTGTAATGATCCGTTAACCCCGAAGTGACAATAATCGGGATACTTACCGGTGATGACCGTAGTTTGAGGAGTTCATGTATTCACCAAGTGTTAATCCTTTGGTCCGGTACTCTATTGAAAGGAGGCCTTAATATCCCTTAGTTTCCAATAGGACCCCACTTCCACGGGAGGGTAGGACAAAAGATGTCATGCCAGTTCTTTTCCATAAGCATGTATGACTATATTCGGAATACATGCCTACATTACATTGATGAACTGGAGCTAGTTCTGTGTCACCCTATGTTATAACTGTTGCATGAGGAATCACATCCGACATAATTATCCATCACTGATCTAATGCCTACAAGCTTTTTCACATATTGCTCTTTGCTTAGTTACTTTACCGTTGCTGCTGTTACAAGTACTACACAACTGCTACTGTTACCTTTGTTACTGTTACCGTTACTTCCATACTACTTTGCTACTAAATACTTTGCTGCAGATACTAAGTTATCCAGGTGTGGTTGAATTGACAACTAAATTGCTAATACTTGAGAATATTCTTTGGCTCTCCTTGTGTCGAATCAATAAATTTGGGTTGAACACTCTACCCTCAAAAACTGTTGCGATCCCCTTTACTTGTGGGTTATCAAGACTATTTTCTGGCACCGTTGCCAGGGATCATAGCTCTATTCTTTGAGTCACTTGGGATTTATATCTGCTGATCACTATGAGGAACTTGAAAGACGAAAGAACTAAGATTTTCCCCTCAACTACGAGGGGAGGTAAGGAACTGCCATCTAGCTCTGCACTTGATTCTCCTTCTGTTTTGAGTAAGCTTGCGACACCTAAACCTGCTTCTGCTATTAATTCTGATATGTCGCATGTTATTGATGATGCTACTTCTGCTATGCATGATACTTATGATGAAACTACTTCTATGCTTGATACTAATGTGCCATTAGGTGAATTTCTTGATGAACAACTTGCTAGGGCTAGAGAGAATGAAATTATTGAAACTGATAATATTGATGAAAGTGATGATGAAGATTCTCCCCCTAGATATGAATTGCCTGTTGTGCCTGAGGGTTATGTTATGGATGAAGAAACTGCTAGAGATTTTCTTGCTTGCAATGATAGATCTGATCTTAAGAAGTTACTAGCTAAGCTTAAAGAAAAGTCTATGGATGCTAGAATGAAATATGACCCTGCTTTTTCTACTTCATCTATCTTTATTACTGATAAGGATTGTGATTTCTCTGTCGATCCTGAGATAATTAATTTGGTTGAATCTGATCCTTTTTATGGCTATGAATCTGAAACTGTTGTGGCGCATCTTACTAAATTGAATCATATAGCCACCCTGTTCACTAATGATGAGCAAACCCGTTACTACTATATCCTTAAATTATTTCCGTTCTCATTAAAGGGTGATGCTTAAACATGGTTTAATTCTCTTGATCCTGGTTGTGTGCGTAGTCCACAGGATATGATTTATTACTTCTCTGCTAAATATTTCCCCGCTCATAAGAAACAAGCTACTTTAAGGGAAATATATAATTTTGTGCAAATTGAAGAAGAGAGTCTCCCACAAGCTTGGGGGAGGCTTCTCCAATTACTTAATGCTTTGCGTGATCATCCTCTTAAGAAAAAATGAAATACTTGATATCTTTTATAATGGATTAACCGATGCTTCCAGAGACCACCTGGATAGTTGTGCTGGTTGTGTTTTCAGGTAAAGAACTGTTGATCAAGCTGAATTGCTATTGAATAATATGTTGACTAATGAAAACAATTGGACACTTCCTGAACCAACTCCTAAGCCAACTCCGAAGAAAAGGGGTATTCTATTTCTTAGTCCTGAAGATATGCAAGAGGCAAAGAAATCTATGAAAGAAAAAGGTATTAAAGCTGAAGATGTTAAGAATTTACCTCCTGTTGAAGAAATAAATGGCCTTAATTTACCACCTATTGAAGAAATACATGGTCTTGATAACCCGACACAGGTAGTAAAGGTAAATTCTCTCTATAGATATGATAAAGTTGAAATCCCGTCTACTAAGTTTGCTAGCCAATACTTGGATGAGTTTGATGACTTTATCGCTAAACAAGAAAACTTCAATGCTTATGTTGGTAGACAATTGAAACGTAGTGCTTATATGATTGAACACTTGAGTGGTTATATGTCTAGCGTTAAAGGTGAACTTAAACTTATTAGTAAACATGCTTCTATGGTTACCACTCAAGTAGAACAAGTGCTTAAAGCTCAGAATGATTTGCTCAATGAATTAAATGATAAGAGAAATGATAATGCTGTTAGAGTTATGACTAGAGGTGGTAAAATGACTCAGAAACCCATGTATCCTGAAGGCCACCCTAAGAGAATTGAGCAACATTCCCAATGAACTAATGTTGATGCATCTAGTCCTTCTAAGAGGAAGAAAAAGAAAAGGTATAGGACTCTGCATGCTTCTAGTGAACCTGTTATAGACACACCTGAGAATCCCAATGATATTTCTATTTCTGATGCTAAAACACAATCTGGTGATGAACATGAACCTAGTGATAATGCTAATGATGATGTTCATGCTGATGCTCAACCTAGCAATAACAATGATGTAGAGGTTGAACCTGCTGTTGATCTTGATAACCCACAATCAAAGAATCAACATTATGATAACAGAGACTTCATTGCTAGGAAGCACGGTAAATAAAGAGAACCGTGGTTCAAAAACCCATGCCTTTTCCTACTAAACCATCCAAGAAAAAGGATGATGAGGATTTTGAGCGCTTTGCTGAAATGATTAGACCTATCTTTTTACGTATGTGTTTGACTGATATGCTTAAAATGAATCCTTATGCTAAGTACATGAGAGATTTTGTTACGAATAAAAGAAAGATACCGGAAGCTGAAATTTCCACCATGCTTGCTAATTATACTTTTAAGGGTGGAATACCAAAGAAAATTGCTGATCCAGGAATACCAACTATACCATGCTCCATTAAAAGAAACTATGTTCGAAGTGCTTTATATGATCTTGGAGCCGGTGTTAGTGTTATGCCTCTCTCTTTGTATCGTAGACTTGAATTGAATAAGTTGACACCTACTGAAATATCTTTGCAAATGGCCGATAAATCAACCGCTATACCTGTCAGTATTTGTGAGGATGTGCCTGTTGTGGTTGCAAACATTACTATTTTAGCGGACTTTGTTATTCTTGATATTCCCGAGGACGATAGTATGTCAATTATCCTTGGTAGACCCTTTTTAAATACTGTATGGGCTATTATTGATTGCAACAAAGGCAATGTCACTTTTCATGTTAATGTTAATGAGCATACGGTACACTTTCCGAGGAAACAACCTCAAGTTCACAGTATCAATTCTATTGGAAAAATTCCATCAATCATTATTGGAGGTTTTGAATTTCCCCTTCCTACTGTCAAGAAGAAATATATGATATTCTTATTGTTGGGGATGTACATATCCCCGTTGAGGTAACCTAGTGTTATTCGAAATTTCTCCGGTTCCATGTTATTCAGAATGAGTTTGTTAACAAGACTTGATCAACCTTGTTAGTGGATTCCTTTTGATGAGCATGAGATGGATGAAGTTAGAAAGCACAACTCTCTGTACCCTCCTTTTACTTTCTGTTATTTAGATTAAATAAAGAAAAAAATAGTATTTTCTCTTTGTTTTCTGATTTATCCATGCAATAAAAAATACCCTGAAAATGAAAGTTCTCCAAATGCCCTGAAAATGAAATATGATTTTTCTAGAATATTTGAGAATATTTGACACTTAGAACACAACAGGGGGGCAAGCACCTGGCCACGAGGGTCTAGGGCGCGCCCACCCCCTGGGCGCGCCCCCTGCCTCGTGGGCCCCTGGTGGCCCCCATCCACTTATTCCTGCACCCATGCTCTTCTTCTTCCTCCCCAAAAAATCACTAACCAGCTCAAGCACGAGTTCTAGCTCATCTTGCTGCCTTTTTCGATCTCCTTGCTCAAAGCTCCATTCACAAAACTGCTTTGGGGGATTGTTCTTTGGTATGTGACTCCTCCAATGGTCCAATTAGTTTTTGTTCTAGTGCTTTATTCATTGCAAATTTTTCTGCTAAGGTGACCCTGTTCTTAAGCTTGCGTGTCAAATTTATTTGGTCCCAAGTAGTTCTAATGCATGATATAGTCTCTAGGCACTTGTGGGAGTAGTTGCTATCAAGTTTATTGAGTTTAGTTCACTTTTATTTTGAGTTACTAAAATTTTCAGAGGAAGAAATATGTTAAGGAAAATATATCAAAGTGGTTCTTCAAGAAAGCAAGGACCCATGCCTGCAATACGTGAGTAGGACGATGAACTACCGAGGGAAGCTCAAGTACGGCCTTGTGAATGACTGTCAGAGGAGTTTATGGTCCAAGCAGGCATCAAGGATGAATTTGATGCATATGTGCGTATTGCTGATCTTGAGGACCTCATGCTAGATAAGTGCCCTCAATATTATCGCTTAACTAATTCCTTTGTGAGGAGGTTTAAATTTACATCTTCACGCAATTCTCACAATGTCCTATTTGATCTTTATGATAAATCTTATACCATGGACCTAGAAGATTTTACTACTGCTTGAAACTCCCGCAATGGGGTAGTGCTAGTGAACCCCGCAAATCCGAATTTAAGGATTTTCTTGCTTGTATCACAGTGGGGGAATCTAGGGAAATATCACAAGCTACCATAGGGAGCATTCATTTTCCTGCTATACATTATTTTGCCCTCTTTATAGGTAGATGCATAAATGGCAAGGACGAGGCATGTCACATGTGTGTTCCAGATCTTAGTGTTCTCAAGAGTGTGGTGTTAGGAGATAAACAATATAACTTGGGGGCCATTGTTGCACGTAGGTTGCATAATAATAGTTTAATTGGAGACTTGTTTGGTGGAATTTATGCAACCCGTGTGGCTAATTTTCTTGAGACACCCATACATGAAAATGATATAGAGTTGCCTCCTGCTTATGTAGATTATAATGCCATGGTCAGCCATCAGTTTTTAGAGAGGAATGAATAGTTCCTCCAATACCGACTAAGCTTTGACAGATGTCACACTGTCCATATTGCTCTCCCTACTCCTGGTTTCTTTGACTTTCAGGCAAAAAAGAGATATATTATAACTAGGGAGGAGGCAAACGAGTACGAGAGGAGGACGGAGGCAGCCCGCCTCCAAGTTGCATCTCGTGAGGCAGTAGCTGTTGTATCTCAGTACGGCCCCAGCTACAACGTTGACCCATGGGCATAGACCAACTTAGGCCAAAAGCCTAAGCTTGGGGGAGTACGTATTTCTCACCGACATTACATTTATGTTCACACACTCATGACAGTTGTCGGTGCTCTTTCATTGTACTATCCATGCTAGTTTATTTTCTTTTTCTCGCTTTCTTCTTGTGTGTTTGAATAACCTTAAGAAAAACCAAAAAAATTAGTTGTAGCTTTTAGCTAGTTTACTTTCCATGCCTGTAGTAGTAGTAATTAAAAGAAAACTCAAAAATATTTCTCGTTTTTCTTTTGCTTGTTGGGAGCTTTCCCGTGTAAATAGTTTTATTTCTTTTCTTTTGGTTTGGGGGTCGAGAGGAGAAGACCATGATGAAAATGTTTGAGTGGCTCTCATATGCATTATTGTTGATTTAACCAAGAGCCCATATTACCTTGTCTTCTCCTTGAATTGAATGCTTGCAGATTCCAGCTTAGTCCAATGCATGTGCACTATTATTATTATTATCCACACTGTTCGGTCGTTCAAGTGAAAGGCAATAATGACGATATATGATGAAATGATTGAGATGAGAAAAGCTGGTATGAACTCGACCTATCTTGTTTTTGTAAATATGATTAGTTCATCGTTCTTGATTCAGCCTATTATGAATAAACATGTTTGCAATGACGATTAGAGATTATAGTTGCTTATGCCATGCTTAATTAGCTAGGAGTTTATAATGGTTTACCTTGCGTGCCAACATGCTATTAAAATGATTGTGATGTGGTATAACAGGGTAGTATCCTCCTTTGAATGATTCGAGTGGCTTGACTTGGCACATGTTCACGCATCTAGTTGAAACAAAATCAACATAGCCTCCACGATATTTATGTTCATGGTGGATTATATCCTACTCATGCTTGCACTCAATGTCTATTAATTTTAATGCATGTTCATGACTATTGTCGCTCTCTAGTCGGTCGCTTCCCAGTCTATTTCTAGCCTTCACTTGTACTAAGCGGGAATACTGCTTGTGCATCCACTTCCATAAACCCCAAAGTTATTCCATATGAGTCCACCATACCTTCCTATATGCGGTATCTACCTGCCGTTCCAAGTAAATTTGTATGTGCCAAACTCCAAACCTTCAAATGAAATTTTGTTTTGTATGCTCAAACAACTCATGTATCAACTAGGGCTGTCTGTATCTTCCATGCTAGGCGGGTTATTCTCAAGAGGAGTGGACTCCGCTCCTACTCACGAGAAAATGGCCAGTAACTGGGATGTCTAGTCCCATGCTCAAATCAAATCAAAATAATTAAAAAAAACTCTCCCAGGATTGTTGTTAGTTGGAGGCACCCGTTGTTTCGGGCAAGCCATGGATTGATGATTGTTGGTGGTGGGGGAGTATAAGCTTTACCATTCTGTTTGGGAACCGCCTATAATGTGTGTAGCATGGAAGATATCGAGATCTCTTGGTTGTTATGTTGACAATGAAAGTATGCCACTCAAAATGTTATTTATCTCTATTTCAAAATCGAGCTCTGGCACCTCTACAAATCCCTGCTTCCCTCTGCGAAGGGCCTCTCTATTTACTTTTATGTTGAGTCATCATCCTCTTATTAAAAAGCACCAGTTGGAGAGCACCGCTGTCATTTGCATCCATTACTATTAATTTATATTGAATATGACTATGACTGGATCTCTTTTACCATGAATTACAATGTCTAGTCAGTCCTTGATCTTCAGAGGTGCTCTGCATTTATGTTTTGCGGTCTTAGAAAAGGCTAGCGAGATACCATCTTGTTATATCATATTATGATTTTTTTAGAAATTGTTGTCATCCGAGATTTATTATTATTGCTTGCTAGTTGATTATGCCATTGATATGAGTAAACATGAGACCTAAATTTTATTCTGAATATTGTTAGTTCATAATATTTGCTGAAAACTTGAATGCTAGCTTTACATATTTGCAACAACAAGAGCAAGCAGAGTTTGTAAAAGTTTTTCTTTATCACTTTCAGTTTGTCAACTGAATTGCTTGAGGACAAGCAAAGGTTTACGCTTGGGGGAGTTGATACGTCTCCGTAGTATCTACTTTTCCAAACACTTTTGCCCTTGTTTTGGACTCTAACTTGCATGATTTGAATGGAACTAACCCGGACTGACGTTGTTTTCAGCAGAACTAACATGGTGTTATTTTTGTCCAGAAATAAAAGTTCTCGGAATGACCTGAAAATCCACGAATCAACTTTTTGGAATTAATAAAAAATATTAGCAAAAGAATCAACGTCAGGGGGGCCACACCCTGTCCACGAGGGTGGGGGGTGCCCCCCCTAGGGCGCGCCCCCTACCTCATGGGCCCCCTGAAGCTCCACCGACCTCAACTCGAACTCCATATATTCACGTTCAGGGAGAAAAAAATCAGAGAGAAGGATTCATCGCGTTTTACGATACAGAGCCGTCGCCAAGCCCTAAACTCTCTCGGGAGGGCTGATCTGGAGTCCGTTCGGGGCTCCAGAGAGGGGAATCTGTCGCCGTCATCATCATCAACCATCCTCCATCACCAGTTTCATAATGCTCACCGCCGTGCGTGAGTAATTCCATCGTAGGCTTGCTGGACGGTGATGGGTTGGATGAGATTTTTACCATGTAATCGAGTTAGTTTTGTTAGGGTTTGATCCCTAGTATCCACTATGTTCTGAGATTGATGTTGCTATGACTTTGCTATGCTTAATTCTTGTCACTAGGGCCCAGGTGCCATGATTTCAGATCTGAACCTATTAAGTTTTCATGAATATATGTGAGTTCTTGATCCTATCTTGCAAGTCTATAGTCCCCTATTATGTGTTATGATCCGTTAACCCCGAAGTGGCAATAATCGGGATACTTACCGGTGATGATCGTAGTTTCAGGAGTTCATGCATTCACTAAGTGTTAATGCTTTGGTCCGGTACTCTATTAAAAGGAGGCCTTAATATCCCTTAGTTTCTAATAGGACCCCGCTGCCACGAGAGCGTAGGACAAAAGATGTCATGCAAGTTCTTTTCCATAAGCACGTATGACTATATTCGGAATACATGCCTACATTACATTGATGAGCTGGAGCTAGTTCTGTGTCACCCTATGTTATAACTGTTGCATGAGGAATCACATCCGACATAATTATCCATCACTTATCCAATGCCTACGAGCTTTTCACATATTGCTCTTTACTTAGTTACTTTCACGTTGCTGCTGTTACAATTACTACACAACTGCTACTATTACCTTTGTTACTGTTACCGTTACTTCCTTACTACTTTGCTACTAAATACTTTGCTGTAGATACTAAGTTATCCAGGTGTGGTTGAATTGACAACTCAACTGCTAATACTTGAGAATATTCTTTGGCTCCCGTTGTGTCGAATCAATAAATTTGGGTTGAATACTCTACCCTCGAAAACTGTTGCGATCCCCTATACTTGTGGGTTATTACCTGCCGGTGTGGGGAACCATGACTTCGACATCACCACTGGAGTTGGAGGAGCTCGGAGAGGAGGTGGGGCTCCGAGACAAGATGGTGTGGATATGAATCATCGGCGCATGGCTTAAATAGCCACGACCTACCATGCGAAGGGTCGGTCATCCCGCTTCAATGCGGCGCGGTGGTCGAAGTTGGTTTCTCAGGACGCGACATCTACAGTGAAGCGGCGACGCCCAAGAAGTCGCGCCTGTCAGTGCTACCTCTTGAGCTTGCGTTGGTTTTCCCGTGAAGAGGAAAGGGTGGTGCAGCAAAGTAGCGTAACTATTTCCCTCAGTTTTGACAGCCAAGGTATCAATCCAGTAGGAGACAACGCACAAGTCACCGAATACCCGCACAAACAATCAACAACTTGCACCCAACACGATAAAGGGGTTGTCAATCCCTTCATGGTCACTTGCAAAATTGAGATTAGATAGAGATTGATAAATGGTAAAGTAAATATTTTTGGTATTTTTGGTTTACAGATCGGAAAGTAAAAAATGTAAACGAGAAGAAATATAATGGGAAAGAGACCCGGGGGCCATAGGTTTCACTAGTGGCTTCTCTCAAGATAGCAAATATTATGGTGGGTGAACAAATTACTGCCGAGCAATTGATAGAAAAGCGCATAGTTATGATGATATCTAAGGCAATGATCATGAACATAGGCATCATGTCCGTGTCAAGTAGACCGAAACGATTCTGCATCTACTACTATTACTCGACACATCGACCGCTATCCAACATGCATCTAGAGTATTAAGTTCATAAATAACGGAGTAACACATTAAGTAAGATGACATGATGTAGAGGAATTAACTCAAGCAATATGATGAAAACAATACAAAACGTGCCTTGCTGCCCCTACTATCACTGGGAAAGGACACCACAAGATTGAACCCAAAGCTAAGCACTTCTGCCATTGCAAGAAAGATCAATCTAGTAGGCCAAACTAAACCGATAATTCAAAAAGACTTGCAAAGATACCAAATCATGCATATAAGAATTCAGAGAAGATCCAAATAGTATTCATAGATAATCTGATCATAAATCCAAAATTCATCGGATCTCGGCAAACACACCATAAAAAATATTACATCGAATAGATCTCCAACAACATCGAGGAGAACATGGTATTGAGAATCGAAGAGAGAGAAGAAGCCATCAAGCTACTAGCTATGGACCCGAAGGTCTGTGGTAAACTACTCACGCATCATCGGAGAGGCAATGGTGTTGATGAAGAAGCCCTCCATGATCAAATCCCCCTCCGGCAGGACGCTGGAAAAGTCCCCTAGATGGGATCTCAAGGGCACAGAAGGTTGCGGCGGTGGAAAACTGGTTTTGTGGCTCCCCTGGATGTTTTTAGGGTATAAGAGTATATATAGGCGAAGGAACTAGGTCAGGGGAGCTACGAGGGGCCCACAAGGTAGGGGGGCACGCCCTCCTGCCTCGTGGCCGCCTCGTTGCGTCTCCGACTACATCTCCAAGTCTTCTGGTTTCCTTTCGGTCCAAGAAAGATCATCGCGAAAGTTTCATTCCGTTTTGACTCCATTTGGTAATCCTTTTCTGCAAAACTCTAAAGTAGGCAAAAAACAAAACCAAAAACTGGCACTGGGCTCTGGATTAATAGGTTAGTCCAAAAAATAATATAAAATAGCATATAAATGCCTATTAAGCATCCAAAATAGATAATATAATAGCATGGAACAATCAAAAATTGTAGATACGTTGGTAAAAACAGAATTTTTGATGTGGAATGCTACCTAACATATTTATCCATGTAATTTTCTTTATTGTGGCATGAATGTTCAGATCCGAAAGATTCAAAACAAAAGTTTAATATTGACATAAAAATAATAATACTTCAAGCATACTAGCAAAGCAATCATGTCTTCTGAAAATAACATGGCCAAAGAAAGCTATCCCTACAAAATCATATAGTCTGGCTATGCTCTATCTTCATCACACAAAATATTTAAATCATGCACAACCCTAATACAAGCCAAGAAACTGTTTCATACTTTTGATGTTCTCAAACTTTTTCAATCTTCGCACAATGCATGAGCGTGAGCCATGGATATAGCACTAAGGTGGAATAGAATATGGTGGTTGTGGAGAAGACAAAAAGGGAGAAGATAGTCTCACATCAACTAGGCATATCAATGGGCTATGGAGATACCCATCAATAGATGTCAATGTGAGTGAGTAGGGATTGCCATGCAACGGATGCACTAGAGCTATAAGTGTATGAAAGCTCAAAAATAAACTAAGAGGGTGTGCATCCAACTTGCTTCTCCACGAAGACCTAGGGCATTTTGAGGTAGCCCATCATTGGAATATACAAGCCAAGTTCTATAATGAAAATTCCCACTAGTGTATGAAAGTGACAAAATAGAAGACTCTCTATCATTAAGATCAAGGTGCTACTTTGAAGGACAAGTGTGGAAAAAGGATAGTAACATTGCCCCTTCTCTATTTTTCTCTCATTTTTTATTTGGGCCTTTTTTTGTGGCCTCTTTTTTTTCGTCTGGAGTCTCATCCCGACTTGTGGGGGAGTCATAGTCTCCATCATCCTTTCGTCACATGGGACAATGCTCTAATAATGAAGATCATCACACTTTATTTACTTACAACTCAAGAATTACAACTCAATACTTAGAACAAAAAATATGACTCTATGTGAATGCCTCCGGCGGTGTACCGGGATGTGCAATGATTCAAGAGTGACATGTATGAAAACATTATGAACGGTGGCTTTGCCACAAATACGATGTCAACTACATGATCATGAAAAGCAATATGACAATGATGGAGCGTGTCGTAATAAACGGAACGGTGGAAAGTTGCATGGCAATATATCTCGGAAGGGCTATTGAAATGCCATAATAGGTAGGTATGGTGGCTGTTTTGAGGAAGGTATATGGTGCGTGTATGGTACCGGTGAAAGTTGCGCGGTTCAAGATAGGCTAGCAATGGTGGAAGGGTGAGAGTGCGTATAATCCATGGACTCAACATTAGTCATAAAGAACTCACATACTTATTGCAAAAATCTATTAGTTATTGAAACGACGTACTACGCACATGCTCCTAGGGGAATAGATTGGTAGGAAAAGACCATCGCCCATCATCGACCGCCACTCATAAGGAAGGCAATCAATAAATAAATCATGCTCCAACTTCATCACATAACGGTTCACCATATGTGCATGCTACAGGAATCACAAACTTTAACACAAGTATCTCTCAAATTCACAAATACTCTACTAACATGACTCTAATATCACCATCTTCACATCTCAAAACAATCATAAAGAATCAAACTTCTCATAGTATTCAATGCACTTTATATGAAAGTTTTTATTATATCCATCTTGGATGCCCATCATATTAGGACTAGTTTTATAACCAAAGAAAATTACCATGTTGTTCTAAAAGACTATCAAAATAATATAAGTGAAGCATGAGAGATCAAAAATTTCTATAAAATAAAACCACCGCCGTGCTCTAAAAAGATATAAGTGAAGTACTAGAGCAATATTGCCTAGCTCAAAAGATATAAGTGAAGCACATAGAGTATTCTAATAAATCACGATTCATGCGTGTCTCTCCAAAAAGGTGTGCACAGCAAGGATGATTGTGGGAAACTAAAAAGCAAAGACTCAAATCAAACAAGACACTCCAAGCAAAACACATATCATGTGGTGAATAAAAATATAGCCTCAAGTAAAGTTACGGATAGACGAAGAGGAAAGAGGGGATGCCTTCCGGAGCATTCCCTAGCTTAGGCTTTTGGTTGTCCTTGAATTTTACCGTGGGGTGCCTTGGGAATCCCCAATCTTAGGCTCTTGCCACTGCTTATTCCATAGTTCATCAAATCCTCACACAAAACTTGAAAACTTCACAACACAAAACTCGACAGAAAATCTCATGAGCTCCTTTAGTATAAGAAAATAAATCACCACTTTAAGGTACTATTGCCAAATCATTATTTATTTATATTGGTGTAATATCTACTGTATTTGAACTTATCCATGGTTCATACCCTCCTATACTACCCATAGATTCATCAAAATAAGCAAACAACACGCGAAAAACAGAATCTGTCAAACACAGAATAGTCTGTAGTAATCTGTAACTCTCGAATACTTATGTAACTATAAAAAATCTACCAAATTAGGAACACCTGAGAAATTTGTGTACCAACACAGAGAAAAATGAATCAGGTCAAAATCACGTTTCTGTGAATTTTCAAAACGAATTTACTAAGTGCAAAAGTTTCTGATTTTCAGCAGGATCAACGCAACTATCACTGCAAGCTATCCTAAAGGTTTAACTTGGGACAAACACTAATTAAAACATAAAACCACATCTAAACATAGGCTAGATGAATTATTTATTACTAAACAGAATCAAAAATCAAAAAACAAAAATAAAATTGGGTTGCCTCCCAACAAGCGTTATCGTTTAGCGCCCTTAGCTAGGCATAAAAACGTGAATAGATCTAGGTATTGCCATATTTGGTAAGCAATCCATAAGTGGCTCTCATAATTGATTCATATAGAAATTTAATTTTATTCCTAGGAAAGTGTTGCATGCCTTTCCTTAGCAGAAATTGGAATCTAGTTTTTCCTTCTTTCATATCAATAATTGCACCAATCGTTCTAAGGAAAGGTCTACCAAGAATAATAGGACATGTAGGATTGTAATATATCAAGAACAATGAAATATATGGGCACATAATTCCTATTTGCAACAATAAGAACATCATTTATCCTTCTCATAGGTTTCTTAATTGTGGAATTCGCAAGATGAAAATTTATAGAACAATCATCAAATTCACGGAAACCTAGCACATCACACAAAGTTTTTGGAATCGTGGAAACACTAGCACCCAAATCACACAAAGCATAGCATTCATAATCTTTAATCCTAATCTTAATAGTAGGTTCCCACTCATCATAAAGTTTTCTAGGGATAGAAACTTCTAATTCATGCTTTTCTTCAAAAGATTGCAACATAGCATCAACGATATGTTTAGTAAACGCTTTCTTTTGATTATAAGCGTGAGGAGAATTCAACACGGATTGCAACAAGGAAATACAATCTATTAAGATCAATTATCATAATTAAATTCCTTGAAATCCAAAAGAGTGGGTTCATTGCTACTTAAAGTCTTGACCTCTCCAATCCCACTTTTATAAATTTTTGCATCTAGATCTAAAAACTCCGAATCATTGGGACGCCTTTTAACTAAAGTTGACTCATATCCAGTCCCATATTTATCAAGATTCATATTAGAAAACAAAGATTTAATAGGAGTCACATCAATCACTTTTAGATCTTCATCATTATTATCATGAAAACTAGAAGAACACGCTTTTACAAACCAATTTTTTTAGCACACATCTTAGAGGTTCTTTCTTTGCACTCATCAATGGAAATTCTCATGGCCTTGAGAGACTCATTGGTATCATGCTTAGGTGGGATAGATCTAAGTTTCAAAGAATCAACATCAAGAGAAATTCTATCCACGTTCCTAGCCAAAACATCAATCTTAAGAATTTTTTCTTCAATCAAAGCATTGAAATTCTTTTGTGAACTCGTAAATTCTTTAACACTATTTTCAAAATCAAAGGGCATATTATTAAAATTTCCATAAGAATTGTTGTAGGAATTTCCATAATTATTAGAGGAATTACTAGGAAACGGCCTAGGATTAAAATTTCCTCTATATGCGTTGTTACCAAAATTGTTCCTACCAACAAAATTCACATCCATAGATTCATTATAATTCTCAATGAAAGTGGACAAAGGCATATCATTAGGATTAGAAGAAACACTTTTATTAGCAAATAATTTCATAATTTCATCCATCTTTACACTCAAAACATTAATCTCTTCTACCACATGAACCTTTTTACTAGTGCATCTTTCAGTGTGCCATTGAGAATAATTAACCATAATATTATCTAGGAGCTTAGTAGCCTCTCCTAGAGTGATTTCAATAAAAGTGCCTCCCACGGCCGAATTTAAAAGGTTTCTAGAAGAAAAATTCAATCCGGCATAATTTTTTTGTATAATCATCCACAAATTCAAACCATGTGTAGGGCAATTACGTATCATCAATTTCATCCTCTCCCAAGATTGTGAAACATGTTCATGATCAAGTAGCTTAAAATTCATAATATCGTTCCTAAGGGAGATGATCTTAGCGGGAGGGAAATACTTAGAAATGAAAGCATCTTTACACTTATTCCACGAATAAATACTATTTTTAGGCAAAGATGAAAACCAAGTTTTAGCACGATCTCTAAGTGAAAACAGAAATAGCTTCAAATTAACAATATCATTATCCACATCTTTCTTCTTTTGCATATCGCATAAATCAATGGAATTGTTTAGATGGGATGCGACATCTTCACTAGGAAGGCCAGAAAATTGATCTTCCATAACCAGATTCAACAAAGTGGCATTAATTTCACAAGATTCAAAATTAGTAGTAGGAGCAATAGGAGTGCTAATAAAATCATTGTTGTTGGTATTGGAAAAGTCACACAATTTGGCATTATCTTGAGCCATCATGACAAAGCAAGCAATCCAACACAAAAGCACACAAGAAGCAAGCAAAAAAGACGAACGGAAGAGGGGCGAAGAAAGGGCAAAGGTTTTCGAAAATCATTTTAGAAGTGGGGGCGAGGAAAACGAGAGGTGAAGAATAATGTAATGCAAGGAAGAAGAGTTTATGATGGGTACTTGGTATGGCTTGACTTGACGTAGATCTCCCCGGCAACGGCGCCAGAAATCCTTCTTGCTACCTCTTTTGCTTGCATTGGTTTTCCCTTGAAGAGGAAAGGGTGATGCAAGAAAGTAGCGTAATTATTTCCCTCAGTTTTGAGAACCAAGGTATCAATCCAGTAGGAGACAATGCACAAGTCACTAAATACCTACACAAACAATTAACAACTTGCACCCAATGTGATAAAGGGGTTGTCAATCCCTTCACGGTCACTTGCAAAAGTGAGATCTGATAGAGATAGATAAATGGTAAAGTAAATATTTTTTGTATTTTTCGTTTATAGATCGGAAAGTAAAAGATGTAAACGAGATTCAGTATAATGGAAAAGAGACCTGGGGGCCATAGGTTTCACTAGTGGCTTCTCTCAAGATAGCAAATATTATGATGGATGAACAAATTACTGCCGAGCAATTGATAGAAAAGCGCATAGTTATGATGATATCTAAGGCAATGATCATGAACATAGGCATCACGTCCGTGTCAAGTAGACCGAAACGATTCTGCACCTACTACTACTACTCCACACATCGACCGCTATCCAGCATGCATCTAGAGTATTAAGTTCATAAAGAATGGAGTAACGCATTAAGTAAGATGACATGATGTAGTGGAATTAACTCAAGCAATATGATGAAAACCCCATCTTTTTATCCTCGATGGCAACAATACAATACGTGCCTTGCTGCCCCTACTGTCATTGGGAAAGGACACCGCAAGATTGAACCCAAAGCTAAGCACTTCTCCCATTGCAAGAAAGACCAATCTAGTAGGCCAAACTAAACCGATAATTTGAAGAGACTTGTAAAGATATCAAATCATGAATATAAGAATTCAGAGAAGAACCAAATAATATTCATAGATAATCTGACATAAATCCACAATTCATCGGATCTCAGCAAACACACTGCAAACAAATATTACATCGAATAGATCCCCAAGAACATCGAGGAGAACATGGTATTGAGAATCAAAGAGAGACAAGAAGCCATCAAGCTACTAGCTATGGACCCGAAGGTCTATGGTAAACTACTGACGCATCATTGAAGAGGCAATGGTGTTGATGAAGAAGCCCTCCGTGATCGAATCCCCCTCCGACAGGATGCTGGAAAAGGCCTCTAGATGGGATCTCATGGGTACAAAAGGTTGCGGCGGTGGAAAAGTGGTTTCATGGCTCCCCAGGATGTTTTCAGGGTATAAGAGTATATATAGGCGAATGAACTAGGTCAGGGGAGCTACGAGGGGCCCACGAGGTAGAAGGCGTGCCCTACCCCGTGGATGCGCCCTCCTGCCTCGTGGCCGCCTCGTTGCGTCTCCGACTTCATCTCCAAGTCTTCTGGTTTCCTTTGGTTCCAAGAAAGATCATCGTGAAAGTTTCATTTCATTTGGACTCTATTTCATTTGGTCTCTATTTGGTATTCCTTTTCTGTGAAACTCTAAAATAGGCAAAAAAACAGAAACTGGCACTAGACTGTCGGTTAATAGGTTAGTCCCAACAATAATATAAAATAGCATATAAATGCCTATTGAACATCCAAAACAAATTATATAATAGCATGGAACAATAAAAAATTATAGATACGTTGGAGACATATCAGTCAGCACTGCCCTCACATCCGATCATGTCGCGCGACATCAATGCCGGCCGCTGGATACTCTAGGCCGGCATGAATGCGGCATGGCAAGCGGCGCAAACGTTTGATGGAAAGCACAAGAGACGTGGGTGAGGGTTTCTGGTGGGCCAGGTTAGTCAAACTCCGGCATGGTAGCGGTGCACACGCTCGTAAAGTCCCCTAGTTTATCTTTGGTTTGCGGGAAAAAGTGTGCTTGGACCGGTCGATCGACCGTTGCAGCCCATGTTGGATGGAAAAGCATGTCCGGACAATGTGATCTGGACAGTTGCAGGCAGTTTAAGGGTCTGCATTGGAGATGCCTCGATGGTGTTGCGTCATCTTCAGCTTCTCGTGCGCTCGTGGAGGATAACAGGGCTAAAAGTTTCTCTAAGAGTTGCTTTAAGAGCATTGATACGTCTCCAACGTATCTATAATTTTTGATTGTTCCATGCTATTATATTATCCATCTTGGATGTTTTATATGCATTTATATGCTATTTTATATGATTTTTGGGACTAACCTATTAACCTAGAGCCTAGTGCCAGTTTCTGTTTTTTCCTTGTTTTTGAGTTTTACAGGAAAGGAATACCAAACGGAGTCCAATTGACCTACCAATTTTTTTGGATTTTTATGGACCAAAAGAAGCCCCTGAAGTAAAAGAGTTGGGCCAGAAGAGTCCCAAGCCATCCACGAGGATGGAGGGCACGCCCTACCCCCTGGGGGCACCCCCTGCCTCGTGGATGACTCAGAGACCTCCCTGACGTGAGACCGACGCCAAAAATTCCTATAAATACAGAAACCCACGAAGAGAAACCTAGATCGGGAGTTCCGCAGCCGCATGCCTCTGTAGCCACCAAAAACCAATCAGGACCCTGTTGCGGCACCCTGTCGGAGGGGGGAACCATCACCAGTGGCCATCTTCATCATCCCGGTGATCTCCATGATGAGGAGGGAGTAGTTCACCCTCGGGGCTGAGGGTATGTATAAGTAGCTATGTGTTTGATCTCTCTCTCTCTCTCTCTCGTGTTCTTGATATGGCATGATCTTGATGTATCGCGAGCTATGCTATTATAGTTGGGTCTTATGATGTTTCTTCCCCTCTACCTATTGTAATGAATTGAGTTTTCCCTTTGAAGTTATCTTATTATATTGAGTCTTTAAGGATTTGAGAACACTTTATGTATGTCTTGCGTGGGATACCCGTGGTGACAATGGGGTATTTTATTGATTCACTTGATGTATGTTTTGGTGATCAACTTGTGGGTTCCGTGACCTTGGGAATCTATGCATAGGGGTTGGCACACGTTTTCGTCTTGACTCTCTGGTAGAAACTTTGGGGCACTCTATGAAGTTCTTTGTGTTGGTTGAATAGATGAATATGAGATTGTGTGATGCATATCGTATAATCATACCCACGAATACTTGAGGTGACATTGGAGTATATAGGTGACATTAGGGTTTTGGTTGATTTGTGTCTTAAGGTGTTATTTTACTATGAAATCTAGGGCTGTTTGTGACACTTATAGGAATAGCCCAATGGATTGATCAGAAAGAATAACTTTGAGGTGGTTTCGTACCCTACAATAATCTCTTTGTTTGTTCTCCACTATTAGTGACTTTGGAGTGACTCTTTGTTGCACGTTGAGGGATAGTTATATGATCCAATTATGTTTTTATTCTTGAGAGAACTTGCACTAGTGAAAGTATGAACCCTAGGCCTTGTTTCGAATCGTTGCAATACCATTTTCGCTCACTTTTGTTACTTTCTACCTTGTTGTTTTTATATTTTCAGATTATAAAAACCTATATCTACCATCCATATTGCACTTGTATCACCATCTCTTCGCCGAACTAGTGCACCTATACAATTTACCATTGTATTGGGTGTGTTGGGGACACAAGAGACTCTTTGTCATTTGGTTGCAGGGTTGTTTGAGAGAGACCATATTCATACTACGCCTCCCACAGATTGATAAACCTTAGGTCATCCACTTGAGGGAAATTTGCTACTGTTCTACAAACCTTTGCACTTGGAGCCCAACAACGTCTACAAGAAGAAGGTTGCATAGTAGACATCAAGCTCTTTTCTAGCGCCGTTGCCGGGGAGGTTAGTTCTTGAAGGTATATCTTATTAGATCTTGCAATCGAATCTTTTAGTTTCTTGTTTTAGCACTAGTTTAGTTTATAAAAGAAAAGTACAAAAAAATGGAATTGAGGGTGCCTCATATGCTTCATCTTTTGAATGTCTTTCGTGAAAATAAGGATTCCGATAATTGTGCCAAAGAGTTAGAAGATGAATGCATTAAAATGTTTGGCACTAAATATTTGTATGATAATCATGATTGCAATGTTGTTAGTATGAATTCCTTGAATATCCATGATGCTAATGATATGCAAAGCCACAATCTTGGGGATGCTATGTTTGATGAAGATGATATTTTTTGGCCCCCAAGTTTTGATGAGAAAATTTATTATGATGAAAGCACGCCTCCTATCTATGATGATTATATTGATGAAAGTGGATTTGGAGAGGTCATGACTTTATTTAGTGATGAATCCACTATTTTGGAAGAGGTTCCAATTGATTATGAGAACAAAGTTGCTATCTATGATGATTATTGTGATGACATATATGCTATAAAGAATAATAATAACCATGAAACTTGTCATCATGATTTTAATTTTCAATTGGACCATGCCTCACATGATAGTTATTTTGTTGAGTTTGCTCCCACTACTATTCATGAGAATAAATTTGCTTATGTGGAGAGTACAAAAATTTATATGCTTGTAGATCATGAAAATAATGCTTTATGTGATGGTTATATTGTTGAATTCATTCATTATGCTACTGAAAATTATTATGAGGGAGGAACATATGCTTGTAGGAATTGCAATAATATAAAGTTTTCTCTCTATGTGTTGAAAATCTTGAAGTTTTGCTTGTTTTGCCTTCCTATGCTAGTTGATTCTTGTTCCCATAAGTTGTTTGATCACAAAATCCCTATGCATATGAAGTGGGTTAGACTTAAATGTGCTAGTCATATGCTTCATGATGCTCTAGTTATGTTTCAATTCTTATCTTTTATGTGAGCATCATTGTCATCATCATGCCTAGCTAAAAAGGCATTAAAGAAAAGCGCTTGTTGGGAGACAACCCAATATTTACCCCTACTGTTTTTATGTGTTCACATGATTATTATACTGTAGTAATCATGTTTTATAGCTTTTGTTTCAATAAAGTGCCAAGTAGAACCTTTGGAAGACTTGGGTGAAAGTTAATGTGATCTTGCTGTAAAAAACAGAAACTTTTGCACTCACGAGATTAGCTGTCAGTTTTTACAGAAGAGAGATTTAAAGTTTATTATTTTTGAAGAAGATTAATAGACAAATTCCTCACGTCCACCAATTTATTTTAGAATTTTTGGAGTTACAGAAGTATTCTAGAGTTACAGATTACTATAGATTGTTCTGTTTTGACAGATTCTGTTTTCTATGTTTTGTTTGCTTATTTTGATGAATCTATGAGTAGTATCGGAGGGTATGAACCATAGATAAGTTGGATTTCAGTATATATTACACCAATATGAATTTAGAATGAGTTCACAACTGTACAAAACGTGGTGATTTATTTTCTTATACTAACGGAGCTCATGAGATTTTCTGTTGAGTTTTGTGTTGTGAAGTTTTCAAGTTTTGGGTAAAGATTCAATGGACTATGGAATAAGGAGTGGGAAGAGACTAATATTGGGGATTCCCAAGGCACCCCAAGGTAATATTGAAGGACAACCAAGAGCCTAAGCTTGGGGATGCCGCGGATGGCATCCCCTCTTTCGTCTTCGTTCATCGGTAACTTTAGTTGGAGCTATATTTTTATTCACCACATGATATGTGTTTTGCTTGGAGCGTCATTTTGTTTTGTTTTATTTTGCTTGCTGTTTGAATAATATACCAAGATCTGAAATTCTTAAATGTTAGAGAGTCTTCACCTAGTTACATAATTATTTGACTACTCATTGATCTTCACTTATATCTTTCGGAGTAGTTTGTTGTTTGCTGTAGTGCTTCACTTATATCTTTTTAGAGCACGGTGGTGGTTTTATCTTAAATAAATAGATGAACTATCATGCTTCACTTATATTATTTTGAGTGTCTTTAGAACAACATGGTAATTTGCTTGGGTTATAAATTTAGTCCTAATATGATAGGCATCCAAGAGGGATATAATAAAAACTTTCATATAAAGTGCATTGAATACTATGAGAAGTTTGATTCTTTATGATTATTTTGAGATATGAGGATGGTGATATTAGAGTCATGCTAGTGAGTAATTGTGAATTTGAGAAATACTTGTGTTAAATTTTGTGATTCCTGTAGCATGCACGTATGGTGAACCGTTATATGATGAAGTCGGAGCATCATTTATTTATTGATTGTCTTCCTTATGTGTGGCGGTCGGGGACGAGCGATGGTCTTTTCCTACCAATCTATCCCCCAGGAGCATGCGCATAGTACTTTTTTCAATAACTAATAAATTTTTGCAATAAGTATGTGAGTTCTTTATGACTAATGTTGACTCCATGGATTGTACGCACTCTCACCCTTCCACCATTGCTAGCCTCTCTTGTGTCACGCAATTTTTGCCGATACCATACACCCACCATATACCTTCCTCAAAACAGCCACCATACCTACCTATTATGGCATTTCCATAGCCATTCGCAGATATATTGCCATACAACTTTCCAACGTTTCGTTCATTATGACACGCTCCACCATTGTCATATTGCTTGCATGATCATGTAGTAGACATTGTATTTGTGGTAAAGCCACCGTTCATAATTTTTTCATACATGTCACTCTTGAATCACTGCACATCCCCGTACACCGCCGAAGGCATTCATATAGAGTCATATTTGGTTCTAAGTATCGAGTTTTAATTCTTGAGTTGTAAGTAAATAAAAGTGTGATGATCATCATTATTAGAGCATTGTCCCAGTGAGGAAAGGATGATGGAGACTATGATTCCCCCACAAGTCGGGACGAGACTTCGGACGAAAAAAAGAGGTCAAAAAAAGAGAAGGCCCAAAAAAAATAAAACAAAAAATGAGAGAAAAAGAGAGAAGGGGAAATGCTACTATCCTTTTACCACACTTGTGCTTCGAAGTAGCACCATGATCTTCATGATAGAGAGTCTCCTATGTTGTCACTTTCATATACTAGTGGGAATTTTCATTATAGAACTTAGCTTGTATATTCCAATGATGGGCTTCCTCAAAGTGCCCCAGTTCTTCGTGAGCAAGCGAGTTGGATGCACACCCACTTAGTTTCTTTTTGAGCTTTCATAAACTTATAGCTGGCAATCCCTACTCAGTCACATTGATATCTATTAATGGGCATCTCCATAGCCCGTCGATACGCCTAGTTGATGTGAGACTATCTTCTTCTTTTTGTCTTCTCCACAACCACCATATTCTATTCCTCCAATAGTGCTATATCCATGGCTCACGCTCATGTATTGCTTGAAGATTGAAAAAGTTTGAGAACATCAAAAGTATGAAACAATTGCTTGGCTTGTCATCGAGGTTGTGCATGATTTAAATATTTTGTGCGATGAAGATAGAGCATAGCGAGACTATATGATTTTGTAGGGATAACTTTCTTTGGCCATGTTATTTTGAGAAGACATGATTGCTTTATTAGTATGCTTGAAGTATTCTTGTTTTTATGTCAATATTAAACTTTTACTTTGAATCTTATGGATCCGAATATTCTTGCCATAATAAATAAGATTACATTTATAAATATGTTAGGTAGCATTCCACATAAATTTTTTGTTTTTATCATTTACCTACTCGAGGACGAGCATGAATTAAGCTTGGGGATGCTTGATACGTCTCCCATGTATCTATAATTTTTGATTGATCCATGCTATTATATTATCCATCTTGGATGTTTTATATGCATTTATATGCTATATTATATGCTTTTTGGGACTAGACAATTAACCTAGAGCTAGTGCCAGTTTCTGTTTTTTCCTTGTTTTTGAGTTTTACAGAAAAGGAATACCAAATGGAGTCCAATTGACCTACCAATTTTTGTGGATTTTTGATGGACCAAAATAAGCCCCCGAAGTAAAAGAGTTGGGCCAGTAGAGTCCATAGCCATTCACGAGGGTGGAGGGCATGCCCTACCCCCTGGGGGCCCCCTGCCTCGTGGATGACTCGGAGACCACCCTGACGTGAGACTGACGCCAAAAATTCCTATAAATACAGAAACTCCCGAAAATAAACCTAGATCGGGAGTTCCGCCTCCGCAAGCCTCTGTAGCCACCAAAAACCAATTGGGACCCTATTCCGGCACCCTGCCGGAGGGGGGAACCATCACCAGTGGCCATCTTCATCATCCCGATGATCTCCATGACGAGGAGGGAGTAGTTCACCCTTGGGGCTGAGGGTATGTACCAGTAGCTATGTGTTTGATCCCTCTCTCTCTCTCTCGTGTTCTTGATATGGCACAATCTTGATGTATCGCGAGCTTTGCTATCATAGTTGGATATTATGATGTTTCTCCCCCTCTACCTCTTGTAATGGATTGAGTTTTCCCTTTGAAGTTATCTTACCGGATTGAGTCTTTAGGGATTTGAGAACACTTTATCACTAGTGCAGAACCGGGCTATAGCTCCGGTTCGTAAGGCCCTTTAGTGCCAGTTCTGTAACCGACACTAAAGGGTGGGGACTAAAGGTCCCTGAGGGAGTCCTGGATAAGGGGGTATCCGGACAGCCGGACTATATTCATCGTCCGGACTATAGAAGCGTCAAGATACAAGACTCAAGACTTCGGCTCGTGTCCAGATGGGGCTCTCCTTTGCGTGGAAGACAAGCTTGGCGATCCGGATATTATGTTTCCTTCCTTGTAACCGACTCCATGTGAACCCTAGCTCTCCGGTGTCTATATTAATCGGAGAGGATGGTCCTTAGAAGGCTGATCACATTACAATCATACCATCATAGGCTAGCTCTTAGGGTTTAGCCTCTACGATCTCGTGGTAGATCTACTCTTGTATTCCACATATCTTCGATATTAATCAAGCAGGAAGTAGGGTTTTACCTCCATCGAGAGGGCCCAAACCTGGGTAAACATTGTGTCCCTTGCTTCCTGTTACCATCAGCCTAAGATGCACAGATCGGGACCCCCTACCCGAGATCCGCCAGTTTTGACACCGACATTGGTGCTTTCATTAAGAGTTCCTCTGTGTCGCCGCTGCAAAGGCTCGATGGCTCGTCTCGTTGTCAAGGACGACATCACCTATGGTGGAGCGCTGGCTATAGGCCAGCCTCTCCGACTTGGCGGCTTTGTTATGATCGGCCTATCGGCTGTCATGCCGACGATGGCCTCTCGGGTCATCGTGCATAACCTTCGCATTGATTCGGAGCTTGCTGAACAGATGGATCTGATGGAGCTCTCCTCTCTTAACGAGCTCTTGGATCGCATCGCTGCTTTGGGAGTCGCTATCGACCGGATTGGGCTTAAACCCGACCAGAGGGACATTAGATCCCCGCCGGCCACCCATGAGATAGCGGTAGTGGAGGAACCACAGGTGGGTTTTTCCTCAACTTTGAGGACGAATTATGTCCGGATCACCAAACTCAGTGACCCGAACACCCATCCAAAGGAATATGTGTCCCAGGTCTCGGACTTAGAATCGGGCGCTGGGCCAAGGGGATTAGGTAATACACCAGATCCCGAACTGTCAGGCTCAGCACTTACTATGCCCCCGGGTGTCAGATCGGATCAAAATCCGGATTCAGCCAACGACGCCCGCTCGGACTTGATCCGTCTCTCCCGTGTCCGGCAGGAACCCCAGGAGTTGGTACATCGTTACTGGGCTAGATTCCTCCTTGCTCTTAATAAGGTCAAGGACTGCCACGAGGAGGACATAGTCTCTCTTTTCTGCAGGAACTGCATGAACAAAGGACTCCTTAATGCTATAAGTTGCCGTGACATAGCACACTTTACAGACTTAGCAACCATAGTACAAAAGTACTGTGTGATGGAAAGTGCCTGGAAAACCCAAACATAATTTTGGGATAGTACGGCCCTCACTGGAACCTTTGTCCGAACTAAACGGTCGAACTCTCGTAAGTCGACCAACTCAATTCCCAAAAAACCAAAACCCGCTGTCGGTGTCAAAACCGATGGATCTCGGGTAGGGGGTCCCGAACTGTGCGTCTAGGCGGATGGTAACAGGAGACAAGGGACACGATGTTTTTACCCAGGTTTGGGCCCTCTCGATGGAGGTAAAACCCTACACCTGCTTGATTGATATTGATGATATGGGTAGTACAAGAGTGGATCTACCACTAGATCAAGGAGGCTAAACCCTAGAAGCTAGCCTATGGTATGATTGTTGTTCGTCCTATGGACTAAAACCCTCCGGTTTATATAGACCCCGAAGAGGGCTAGGGTTACACAGAGTCGGTTACAATGGTAGGAGATCTACATATCTGTATCGCCAAGCTTGCCTTCCACGCCAAGGAAAGTCCCATCCGGACACGGGACGAAGTCTTCAATCTTGTATCTTCATAGTCTTGGAGTCCGGCCAATGATGATAGTTCGGCTATCCGGACAGCCCCTAGTCCAGGACTCCCTCAGTAGCCCCTGAACCAGGCTTCAATAACGACGAGTCCGGCGCGCATATTGTCTTCGGCATTGCAAGGAGGGTTCCTCCTCCGAATACTTCATAGAAGATCGTGAACACCAGGATAGTGTCCGGCTCTGCAAAATAAATTCCACATACCACCGTAGAGAGAATAATATTTACACAACTTCAATCTGCTGACGTATTTCGTAGCATGACATCGCGCCACGGCCAAGCCTCTACTCGAATTGTTTTTATTGTTCCACGTAGCGCGTTTAGTGAAGCGGTTTCCTTGACACGTCCTATCAAAGCAGAGATCGTGTCCCCTTATTCCGGGTTCTCATCAATATGGACTTTGGTAACCCAACCGCGTCCGTTGCCACGCCCCCTCCATCGGAGGCGAGTTCCAAACGGTCACGGGGACGGCTCTTGGTATTCTACCCCTTTATAATGAGACCAAGGCCTGTTTCTTTTCTTCAATCCTTGATCAAATCCGCCCCTCGCCCCGAGTTCCAACACCCAAGGTTCCAGATTCGAGCGTTTCGGACCTTCGACAATGTCCAGCTCCGACCTACAGGGCCGGTGGATGCCTTCTTCCGTCACAGAACAGGACGTGCTAAAGCTGAGAGACGCCAGGTATCTAACCTGCGAGATTTCGCATAGGCTGCCCGCCCAAGGGCAAGTCATTCCCACCCCCGAGCCTGGTGAGAGTGTGGTGTTCATGTCTCACTTCCTTCAGGGTTTAGGCTTCCCGACGGACCCTTGCGTTAGGGGGCTCATGTTCTATTATGGGTTGGAGTTCCATGACTTGGCTCCGGAGTCCATCCTCCACATCTCATCTTTCATTGTTGTCTGCGAAACCTTCCTCCGCACTACCCCTCATTTCGGATTGTGGCTCAAGACCTTCAACGTGGAGCCGAAGATGATCGAGGGGCAACAGGCAGAGTGCAGAGGGGCTGTCATAAGCAAGAGGGCCGATGCTCCATGGCCCGAGGGCTCTTTTCACGAGGAGCTTGGTTTGTGGCAACAGGAGTGGTTCTACATCACCGCTCCCAGGGGCACCAGGCAAGTGGCGCCACCTGTCTTTCGCCTGGGCCCTCCATAGTGGCTGGCGTCGTGGGTTAACAAAGGGATTGACTGGGGACCGTCCAAGGAAGTACCAATACTGTAGGGCCGGATTCGAGACCTCCAAGAGAGGGAGATCACTCTGGTCGTAGTGACGTAGGTCATGCTGATCCGGCGCCTTCTACCCTGCAAACGTCGCCCTCTCCGGCTGTGGGAATTCAATCCGGAGGGACCGCGAGCTCTCCGCCACTTCATGGGTGCGACGCCCGTGGAGATGTATAAACTGTTTTTCGGATCACAAGAGATGTGTCTGGATTTGACCGAGGATGCCGGCCTAAGCTGCAATCCATATATTCATCATAATTCTTGCTCTTTTAAAAAGTTGTCCCCTGAACAGGAGTTGATAGCAGAAGCAAAGCTAATAAGGTGTCCGACCCCCTCCCTGAGACCACGCCAGATCCCGTGTTAGCCAGGATGCTGGAGGCTGTGCCTTTAGAAGAGGGCAAAGGGGGAAATAGGGAAATGACTGCCTCTGCTAAAGAGGCTCTCAAGAAAGGGGGGATTGAGAATCCCTCCCTCCAGGGGGAGAAGAGGACCGCTTCCAAAGATCCGGAGGTCAAGGCCTCAAAGCGGGGGAAGAAATCTTCACTGGAGGGTCCTGCGCCAGGGGAAACCCCGGCCGCACTATTTCCCCAAGGGAATCAGCCCTCCAGCGAGCCATAAGTAGAAAAGAGGAGTTTCATAATAAGGGACATCCCTGTTTTTATTTCTGAGGATAACCGAAGTTCTTACCTTGTAGTTCGGATCTCAGCCCTTCTCAGCAGAGCTCATCTTCGGGGGATCTTCCTTCGGAGATGATGGAGAGCGAGACGCCTCCATCTGCTGCACCGTCAGGCGGGGTGGACGACCCTGAGGTGTCGTCGCGGAGGGTCTCCCCGAGTCCGGCAGGGCCGGAGAGTTCGGCACCAACTGGTGTACGGCCGGAGGAGCTGAAGGATCTGCTCGAGAGGGCGTCTATCCTAGAAGATCACCGTACATTAATGGGTACGGTGATTGAAAGGATTTCATCCGCTGAGAGCGGGTTGCATGAGGCCGTCAGAAGTTTACTGATGGGGTTTGAGGTACGTAAAAATGACCATACTTTTTGACAGTTTTGCACTTAGAATGCGCCCTGTATAGATAGTAGCCCATGAGACTCGGTATGTTGGCGAGAACGACAGCGTGCCGAGGATCATAATCTCAGTTATAAGGTATCGCTCTTCCCATACAGGTGGCGGGGCATTCGGTGGCCGGCCGGACTGATGTAGTTGCCGAACTGAAGCGGCAACTTGACGTTGCGGATGCGGACATCGCGCTGGTCAATAAACGGCTTGACGAGTCACAAGGTAGGTGGTTTCTCCGCGGTCACCTGGTAAGGGAGCTGATGCCCACGCCTGCCAATATGTATGCTTGATGCAGATGGCGCCGCTGCTATGGAGGAGCTTCGGGCGGAGCTTGCCCGAGTCAAGGAGCAAGCCAGAAAGAGTGATGCGGTTGCCTCGAAGGCGACCGAAGAGCTAAAAGCCGAAAAGGCTGCTCACTGCCGAAGCAGGGAGGAGATGGCCGAAATGGCCGTGAAGCTGAAGGATTCTACCGACCGCTATGAGTTTCTCGGAAGATAACGCCGAGCGGAGCAAGAGGACCTGAAGAAGGCCACTGCCGAAGCCAAAGATGCCCACTCCGCGATGAGGGCTATAAAGGAGGAGCCGCGTCAGGCCGGGGATATTGCGGCTGGAAAGCCCTTTCTGCTGCGTAGGAAGTTTATGGACCCGAAGTATGCTCAGTTGGGCCAGTTGTGGGGTGCGGAGGATACTTATCTGAATTTGGCGGCGAGTGCGGCGGACGCGGTCGTGCACTTCCGAAGCCAAAAGGATCACGAGATGGAAGAGCTTTTTTGGTCTCAATTCCATAGTCCGGAGCGTCCACTTCCGTTAACTGATCGATTGGCTGAGTGGGCTGAGCTGAACAGGTTGTCCGGACTTGCCATGAAGGATGTCGTGGCTCATCTGTGGCCGGACAGGCCCAAGCCGGAGAGTTATTTTGGCTTGGTGCAGCAGTTCCTTGATGCGGTTCCGCATATCAAGGCGATGAAGCGATCAGCATGCATAGAGGGTGCACGGATGGCCCTCGCCCGTGTCAAAACATGCTGGGCAGAGATGGATGCCACCGACGTTCATCCCGGGGTTCGGACAAAAGCCAATTACCCACCGAGCACTATTTTGAGGAAGTCCTGCGGGGCGCTCGCTTAATAGAGTTGCAGTGCTCGAAAAATGTTATGTTCAAATGACATGTATGATTTGTAAAACTATATTTATAATATAAGGGCTTTTTATACTTGTGCGTTCAAGTATTGAAATATCTCCTGTGCTGCCGTTAATGTATATGTATATATAACCTGAAAGATGGCAGTCTTCGGCTTCAGCCCCCACGCACATGGTGCGGGGGTGTTTGCAAAAAGGCGCATTTTCACACTTAATCCAATGTCTTGGTCCTATGAAGGAGGTGATAGCGTAGCAAACTAGGCAACCGGACTATAATGCTTTATCACTTTCACTTAGCCATAGGATTTCAATGGTGGGGCTACTATATAGCCCCTAGGGGCACCGCGCTCTCCGAACTCGGGGCGCGTGTGTGCCTTACCGGGAAACGGTCCTTCGTCAAAGCGGAGGAATTCTAAACATTCCGGTGGTCGATCAAGTGGTTGACCAGTCTCTCGCTATATCATGACAGTCAGTTTTCGGCTTTCTCTACTGAGGTGCTCACCCAGCCGAACCGGGGCACAATCGCAGTAGTTCTCCTGGTGCCGCGTTAGCCGATAGAGCGGAATGTAAGGCAGCAAAACACAGGAGCCGGGCAAACCCAACATTTGACCAAAGACATGATTCGGAGCTGATGCATATAAGGCCTAACTCGAGACGCCGAACACTCCCTAAGGTATTCAGTCTTTATGATGACGGGTAGAACAATGCCCTAAGCCCCTAGTGTCCAGGTACGCGCAAAAACTTCTGACGCGGCCGATGCCAAAACGCCAGCCTCCTCCACAGTTATGGTAAGAGACCGGGGGATGTGTATCAACAAGAGACAGTAAAAAAGGTTTATGCAGGGTCTTAATCTGAAAAGAATCCTTGTAACAGGTCCCTGCTGCACGTCTGCGCCTGTGTCTCCGTTGTGCTGTATCCTGGACGGGTGTAGCATGTTGTTCATCTGTAAAGAGAGAAGAACTTAGTTTGGAAAAAGAGCGTGCGAAACATGTATTTAAAACGGAGCATGGTTTAAAAAATGAATAAAATTGAGCTTTATTGGCTCTCATTGTTCATGCTTTCAGCCCCTTGTAAAGGGGTATGTGGCTAGTAAGCCCCTTGTTTATTTGTACCGGACTCGTCTAACCATGTCCGGGGTCTGAATGACCTGTTTTAGGAGCTTTGATCATCAAAGCCAGATTAGTGTGTAGCTGTCAAGGTAGTCTCACGTTCTTCCGCGGTCGAGGAACACTCAAAGTTACCTTTTAATGAGATGATACCGCGTGGACCGGGCATTTTGAGTGTAAGAGACGCGTAATGCGGTATTACGTTAAAGCGGGCGAAAGCTTCGCGTCCCAATAGTGCTTGATGGCTACTTTTAAATGGGGCGATATGGAAGATTAGCTTTTCGCGACGGAAGTTGTCGGATGAACCGAACACCACTTCTAGTAATAAGGAGCCCGTACAATTGGCATATGGGCCTGGCGTTACTCCTTTAAAGGAAGTGTTGCTATGGCGAATTTTGGTAGGGCCTATCCCCATTCTGCGGATTGAGTCCTGGTATAGCAGGTTTATATCACTGCCACCATCCATTAGGACTTGTGTAAACTGTAGCCCGTCGATTATAGGATCCAATATCAAAGCAGTCCATCCTGCATTTCGAATACCTCTGGAGTAATCCTGATGGTCGAAAGTAATTGGTTGTGACATCCAGTTTTGGGACTCCGCTAGGGTGGACCGTGTGGCGCGTACTTTAGTAGGTGTCGCCCTATTTTTCCTTGTTATCACTTGAAGTGAATTCACTGTTTTGACTTCTTGTGGGAAAGTCTTTTGTTTCCCGGTGCTCTGCTTGTGGGGTTCGTCGTCGTCCTCACTTGGTGCGTCGAGCCCCTTGTGTTCGGTGTTAAGTCAGCCGGACTGCTTGAAGACCCAACAATCTCTGTGGGTATGGTTTGCAGGCTTCCTGGGGGTACTGTGGATTTGACATATCTTGTCCAAGATTTTGTTTAGATTGGATAGCTCGTCACTGTTGTCCTTAAGAGGCAGTGTTTTGTTGTTCGGCCGAGAGCTTTTGAACCCGGCGTTAACTGCCGTGCTCTTTGGGCTATTTTCCTTATTCCGACGCTCGTCTTTTCTGCGTCGTGGTTTCCCATTTCCATCTCTGACCTCAGATGTACTCGGGTCGCTGGTGCTGCATGTTGCCAGCCAGCTATCTTCTCCCGCGCAAAAGCGGGTCATGAGGCTTGTTAATGCGGCCATTGTCCTTGGCTTTTCCTGGCCGAGGTGTCTGGCGAGCCATTCGTCTCGGACGTTATGTTTGAAGGCTGCTAAGGCTTCGGCGTCCGGACAATCGACTATTTGGTTCTTTTTGGTAAGGAACCTGTTCCAAAATTTGCGGGCTGACTCTCTGGGCTGTTGAGTCATGTGACTTAAATCGTCTGCATCCGGAGGGCGGACATAAGTCCCCTGAAAATTTGCCCGAAATGCGTCCTTGAGCTCTTCCCAACTTCCAATGGTATTTTCTGGGAGGCTTTTGAGCCAGTGCCGGGCTGGCCCTTTGAGCTTGAGGGGTAGGTATTTTATGGCGTGGAGATCGTCTCCTCTAGCCATATGTATGTGTAGGATGTAATCCTCAATCCAGACTCCGGGGTCTGTTGTTCCGTCGTATGCCTCTATGTTTACGGGCTTGAATCCCGCTGGAAATTCATGATCCAGTACCTCATCGGTGAAACATAGGGGGTGTGCGGCGCCCCTGTATTTGGGTGTGCCATTATTTTCGAACACTTGTCGTGTTGTTTTGCTCCCAGGAGCCTTCCTTCTTGGCCCGTAGATGGACCTGACCGGGCTATCCTTTTTGTGAAGATCCTTATGTGGATCGTGTGCCGGCTTGTGTGCGGCGCCGCTTGCCGCTCTTTGTTTGCCATGTGGTCGTCTATCCGACCAGGCAGCCCCTTTGTTTTTTGATTGTGGGGGCTCCATGGCCTCTTCGTCGAATTTGGGCAATAGTTTGCGCTTTGGGTAGCTCTTTGTTTTGCGGCTATCACCGTACTTGTCCGCGGTCTTGAGTACCTTGCTCCATCTCATTCTGAGTATGTCTTCCGCTGTTTTGAGCTTCCGCTTCTGCTTCTTCAGACTTTGTGCAGTGGTGACGAGCCTTTTGCGAAGATTTTCTGTTCTAACGATGTGTCCGGCGTGAGATCATCCGGACTGTTGTTTTCGCCGGGGATGGACTGTTTATCCAATTCCTCTTGTTCGGATGGTTGCTTGGTGGCATGTTCGTCCTCCACTGGTTCGCCCTGCTCTATGGCTGGGTCGATATGGGTGCTATTGTTATCGAGGCGGGACTTCGGGCGACGCTTGCGTCACTTTTTTGGCTGTTTTTCGGGGGAATTATGCCTCGCAGCGTCCCGTTGTTCCTTGCTATTGCTTCCTGTTGGTGTATCCACCATGTATACATCGTGAGTTGAGGTGGCTTTCCAGTGCCTTGTGGGCGCTAGTTCTTGGTCGTCTCTGGCATCGTCGTCCATACCGTCGATATCTTCGGAGTCGAGATCTAGCATGTCGGTTAGATCGTCGACAGTGGCTACAAAGTGAGTGGAGGGTGGGCTTTGAATTTCTTCGTCGTCCGCATCCCAACCGTCCTGATCGCAGTCCGGCCAGGGCTCTCCTGATAACGAGAGATACTTTAGCGAATTCAGGATGTGGCCAAAAGGCGAGTGCTTAAAGATGTCCACAGCGGTGAACTCCATGATCGGCACCCAGTCGGATTCGATTGGTAGGGGCGCGGGAGGTTTGGATTCCGGCGAGGAGTCCGGCACCTCAGAGTCACGATCTTCACAAGGGATAGGGTCGGTATTCGACTCTATCGCCGTAGAGGTAGCAGCTCCCGAGGCGGTGTCTAAGCACCCATCCCCGATCGACACAGCCGGCTCCGAGTTAAGGGTCGGAGCAGACTCTTGTGCGGCCTCCAGGGCACTGTCCGGTGGCAGAGCTAGGTCATGCCCATCGTGACAGTGCGGCGCGCTCGGCTGTGGCTCAAATCCGTCAAAGATCAAGTCTCCGCGGATGTCGGCTGTGAAGTTCAAACTTCCAAATCTGACCTGATGGCCAGGGGCGTAGCTTTCGATCTGCTCCAGACGGCCAAGCAAATTGGTCCGCAGTGCGAAGCCGCCGAATACAAAGATCTGTCCGGGAAGAAAAGTCTCACCCTGGACCGCGTTCTTGTTGATGATCGAAGGAGCCATCGGGCCTATGAGCGACGACACAGAGGAACTCTCAATGAAAGCACCAATGTCGGTGTCAAAACCGGTGGATCTCGGGTAGGGGGTCCTGAACTGTGCGTCTAGGCGGATGGTAACATGAGACAAGGGACACGATGTTTTTACCCAGGTTCGGGCCCTCTCGATGGAGGTAAAACCCTACTCCTGCTTGATTGATATTGATGATATGGGTAGTACAAGAGTGGATCTACCACAAGATCAAGGAGGCTAAACCCTAGAAGCTATCCTATGGTATGATTGTTGTTCGTCCTATGGACTAAAACCCTCCGGTTTATATAAACACCGGAGAGGGCTAGGGTTACACAGAGTCGGTTACAATGGTAGGAGATCTACATATCTGTATCGCCAAGATTGCCTTCCATGCCAAGGAAAGTCCCATCCGGACATGGGACGAAGTCTTCAATCTTGTATCTTCATAGTCTTGGAGTCCGGCCAATGATGATAGTTCGGCTATCCGGACACCCCCTAGTCCAGGACTCCCTCACCCGCCCCAGGGCATGGAACCGTATTGTAGGAATGGCTCAACGGGCCGTGTAAGCTTTACAGCATGCCGGATGCAACACCGACCCATAGCCTTAGAGCATGTTGGATACTCCGGCAGGTAGCTAAGAGTGGCGAGGATCTCCTCGAGAGCCATAAAGCAGAACCACATCCCGCCAAGGAACACAATACGATGCTGACGGTCTTCGAGACCTTCGCCTCAAACAATAGGCGCAAGCGAGCGCATCGAAGCTCCGCTGAAATTTGCCATGTGGCAAAGGTAAACCCGTGGAACGACACTGCTATAACCTTCAATGCTAGTGACGAACCCCAATTCCAGTCCGTCCGGGCGCCGGCCGCCCTGGTCCTCAGCCCAATAGTGGATGGCTTTCGGCTCACTAAAGTACTCATGGACGACGGAAGCGGATGAAACATAATCTATGAAGAAACACTCAAGAAGATGGAGATTGACAAAAGCTGCATTGAACAAAGTGGCACGACCTTCAGGGGAATCATCCCTAGTTGTAAGGCACGGTATGCGGGAAAAATCACACTCAATGTGGTATTCGGTACCCCAGAGAATTACATGTCCGAAGAAATCACCTTCCAAGCGGCTCCTTTCAATAGCGGATACCACGCCCTTCTAGGGCGGGGCACGTTTGCGAGCTTTCAAGCCATACCCCACTACGGGTACTTGAAGCTTAAAATGCCCGGACCCAATGGAATCATCACTCTAGCTAGTGATCCTGACGTCGCACTCCACACCGAAGACAAAACCGCAGCGCTGGCCTTGGAAGCATTATCTGAAGCCCTAGCGACAGAAGAATTAACCATGCTACGCGCCACCGTGGACAGGGACAACGTGATACTCGACAAGCGACCCAAGTCCACCTCATTCAAACCCGCAGATGAGATAGTCAAATTTCAAGTCCACCCAATAGACCCCACGAAGACAACTTCCATCGGGACACATTTGAACCCCGCTATGGACGCCGCATTGCGCGACTTCTTGCGCGAGAATTGGGATATCTTCGCCTGGCACCCATCAGACATGTCGGGCATCCCACGTGGATTGGCCGAACACAGCCTCAACATACTGAAGGGATACAAACCTGTTAAACATACCCTAAAGCGATTTTTGGAGCCCAAACGGAAAGCCATGGGGGAGGAGCTAGCCAAGCTACTTGAGGCCGGATTCATCAGAGATATCAAACATCCGGATTGGCTGGCGAACCTGGTAATGGTACCAAAGAAGGACAAATCCTGGCGCCTATGCGTCGACTTCAAATACCTTAACAAGGCTTGCCCCAAGGATCCCTTTCCCCTCGCTCGCATCGATCAAATCATCAATGCCACAGCCGGACACGACTCGCTGTGTTTCCTCGACGCATACTCTGGATACCATCAAATAAAGATGGCAGAGTCCGACCAAGCTGCAATAGCTTTCATAACGCCATATGGCCCTTTCTGCTTCAACACTATGCCTTTCGGGCTTAAGAATGCCGGAGCAACCTATCAACGCATGATTCAAACATGCCTGGAAAAAAGCAAATCGGCAAAACAGTGGAGGCATACGTGGACGACGTAGTCGTAAAAACAAGACACGTCGAAACCCTAATTGATGACTTGAGGCTTACGTTCGACAACTTATGAACATACGACATCAAGCTGAATCTGGAGAAATGCGTTTTCGGCATACCCTCTAGAAAGCTGCTGGGCTTCATCGTTTCCAATAGAGGAATTGAAGCTAATCCGGCAAAAATCCAAGCTTTGTCACAGTTGGCTATACCAACAGACCTCAAACACATCCAGAAACTAGCTGGATGCATGGCTGCTTTAAGCCGCTTTATCTCCAGATTAGGAGAAAAGGCTTTGCCTCTTTATCGCCTCCTTCGACACACCGAACACTTCATGTGGACAGACGCAGCCGCTGCCGGACTAGATGAAATAAAGACCTTATTGGCCAGTAATCCAGTCCTAACAGCACCAACTATCGGCGAACCTATGCTGCTGTACATAGCTGCAACACATCAAGTTGTAAGCGTAGTACTCGTCGTTGAACGAGAGGTTGACGGATACAAATTCCCGCTACAGAAGCCAGTTTATCACGTATCCACAGTCCTCACCCCATGCAAAGCCCGGTACCCACACTATCAAAAAATGGCATACGCGGTCTTCATGTCATCCCGGAAGCTACGACACTACTTTCAAGAGTGTTCGATTACGGTGGCCTCCGAAGTACCGCTAAATGACATAATAAATAACCGCGATGCCACGGGCTGAATTGCCAAATGGGCCATCCAGCTCCTCCCGTTCGACATAACATACAAGCCTCGGTGGGCTATCAAGTCGCAAGTATTAGCTGACTTTGTCGCCGAATGGACGGAAGCCGAACTCCCTAAAGAGTATGGCGCGTACTCTAACTGGATCATGCACTTTGACGACTCTAAAATGCTGGCCGGATTGGGAGCAGGCGTTGTCCTGACCTCTCCCATCGGAGACATGGTCCAATACGTCCTCCAAATATTATACACAGACTCCAACAATGCAGCCGAATATGAGGCTCTGTTGCACGGTCTTCGGATGGCAGTCTCCATGGGCATTCCACGCCTAGAAGTGCGCGGACACTCAAACCTCGCAATATCACAAATAAATGGAGACTTTGATGCCAAGGATCCGAAAATGGCGGCCTATCGCAATGCCGTCCTTAAAATGTCAGCTCGGTTCGAGGGGCTCGAATTCCACCATGTGGCTCAAGAAAACAATCAAGCGGCAGACGTCCTTGCCCGCATCGGCGCTAAATGTGACCCCATCCCACCCAACATATTCCTGGAAAGACTGTTCAAGCCATCCGTGGTATGGGAAGGGGAATTCGGCAATACCAGCACGGATCCGAATACATCCCCAGATTCTGAACTATCAGACATAGTCGGAGGTTCTACCACCGAAATAACATCATCAGCCCACGAAATACTGGCTGTCATCACCCCGCGGACTAAGCCTTTCTTGGCCTACCTAAATAGGCAGGAGCTCCCTGAAGACCAAAACAAAGCACGCTGCATTGTCCGACGTTCTAAAGCTTACAAAGTCCATGAAGGAGTGCTCTATAAGAAAAGTTCTACCGAAGTGCTCCAAAGGTGCATTTCCGAAGAGGAAGGGCGGCAGCTCTTGGCTGAGATCCATGCCGGACTGGGCGGGCACCATGCTGCGGCTAGAGCACTAGTTAGCAAGGCCTTCTGTACAAGTTTCTATTGGCCGACGGCCCGAGCAGACGCACAGGACCTTGTCCAACACTGTGTCGGTTGCCAACTCTTCGCCAATCAGAGTCATATGCCCCCTACCGCTCTCCAAACAATCCCCATAACTTGGCCCTTCGCGGTCTGGGGGCTAGATATGGTTGGACCCCTTAAAGGGGGAAGCCATAAGAAAAAATACCTATTGGTCATGGTTGATAGAAGCCAAACCAGTGAAAACGGTCGAATCCGGACCAGTCATAGACTTTATATCCGGGGTCGTACACCGATACGGTGTCCCCCATAGCATCATCACCGATAATGGCTCAAATTTTACAACCGATGAAGTGAAAGCTTGGTGCAGCAAAATGGGCATTAAGCTCGACTATGCTTCCCTCTACCACCCTCAAACAAATGGTCAGGTCGAAAGGGCAAATGGTCTCATCATGAGCGGCATCAAATCCAGACTAGTGCGATCCTTGACAGAGTCGGATACTCACTGGGTCGAGGAGCTCGACTCCGTACTCTGGAGGCTGCGGACCACACCGAATCGCACCACCGGATACACACCATTTTTTATGGTGTACAGCGCAGAAGCAGTACTACCATGCGACATAATACATGATTCGCCATGCGTACGTATGTACGAAGAGAAGGAAGCCGAGTTAGATCGGCAGGATAATTTGGATGCCCTGGAGGAGGAACGTGATGTCGCTAAGGCTCGTTCCGCATTCTATCAGCAATAGGCTCGGCGATACCAAAGCAGAGAAGTGCGGGCCAAAACTTATAATATTGGCGAACTCGTTCTACGCTTACCAGAGAAGAAGAAGGACAATCTCAAACCCAAGTGGGAAGGCCCCTTCATCATCGACAAAGTTCTCACCGGAGGAGCATACCGCTTACGTAATGCGTCCGATAACAGACTCGAGCCGAACCCATGGAACGCGGCCAGACTCCGGAGATTCTACGCCTAGCGCCGAACTCAGTGGTCGTCTCCTTAACCCTCCTTTCTCAATTATGCCCCCCCTTTTTCCTTTTTTTTCCTTTCTCGATCCCTTCCCTTTCACACACAGTATTCAATACAGTGCGGATTTCCGAATTATTCTAGCCGCACTATGTGTGTAAACCTTACCTGGGGGCTTCCTATACGGTGCTTAATATAAATTACTTTCAGGGCTCTTTGCCCGTCACACATGCGTTTTTCTTTCCATGTGCGCCTTTTCTTCACCATTATATGCATCGATCTGACTTAAGACGTGGCCAAGATGGGTTGCCTGGCTCCTGTGTTTATGCCCTACGTTTCCGTTAATTCGGCTAGGGCATAAGGGGAGAACCTCTGCGATTGTTACTGCCGGTTGAGCCGGATGTGTACCTCAGACTGGGTGAAGCCGAAAGCTAGTTTCCTTAAGAGAATATTCGGTCGATGAACAAAAGATGTCTTCATTTATTATAACATGAATCCCCAGAATTTTTGTATCCTGCGCTTTGGTTCGCAGTCCGGACATGTGCCTTGGCACATGGTTACCCAGGGAAAGGAACCCTTAACGGAACTATTCTCCCTCGAAGATGTTTCTTGCTAACCATGCAATATAACATAACTAGTTGGGTACTTGTCTGTTCAAGCACTTATGATCCCTACGCCTGGTCTCCACGCATACTCCGGTTTTATTTAACCAAGCGGGTATTCGGACACACCCCGGACTTTAGGATCTGGGGGCTGAAGCGAAAAGGTCCGCCATGACAAATGATTTTAATCCGGCTAGGGGCTACTTATGTCCATCGAATTACATAGTCATTTGGACTGATTATATTCATCCTCTATACCATCCAACATGCTATCTAACCTACAATCCTGTTGAGAATACTTTGCGGCTAGCGCCACCTGGTCATATACCAGACTCACGGGGATTTCTTGCCCATCTGGCACGGCCGGTCCAACTTCGGCCATATGGTTCGGGTCAAGCTTGGTGTAGCGCGTCTTCACCATCGCCCATGCTTCTCTTGCACCTTGCCAGCAGGCGGATATCTTCCACAAACAGAAGCACTGCCGTGCTCCCTAAAGCATGTCCACAAGCCCCCCATGCCCTTTGGCGGGGAGCTTGATGGCCACAAGGACCGCGTAATGCCCTGCATCACCTGCCGAGCTCGCTCGTGCAGTAGTGAGAGGTCCTGCAGTAAATCACCTGCAGAAGCGGGCATCTCCTCCTCAGGGCAACCCATCAGAATTCCTGCAAACATAATTTTTTCAATATGCTTCGTCGCTGAACTATACTACAGTTCGTTTAGGCACTTACGATAAATGCCGCGGCGAAGCCTTCTGATCTCCTTCACGGAGTCCGCCAGCTGTGCGCGGACGTCTTTCAATTCCACATCTAGCCGCACATTGGCATCCTGGAGCATATTCTTATCATGCTTCACCTGCGTCAGAATGCACTCACCAGCCTTTGGTTGCCTCTGGAGATGCGACTCGTCATCCCCGCCGCCCTCCGGATTTACTCTGGGGTTGTCTACAGAACTTTCTGTTCAATTCGTCATACTAGCTAGTTGCCAACTGGTGCATTTTCATAAAATTCGGATAAATATTACCACATGAGGCCTTCTGGGATTTCTCTAGCTTGGCAACTGTGGCCCTCAGTTGGGTCTTGCACTCCTCTAGCTCCCGAGACAATTGCTCATTCTTATCTACAAGAACCTGCGCATGAATTCATACTTAAAACTGTTGCTTCAACTGTTTCAAGTGTCAGGGGCTACTGCTATATATATGCTAATCAAGCTTTCTTACCCGTATATCTTTGGTATACTGGACTGTCGCCCGAGTGAGTCCGCTTTGAGCAGCTCGGATGTATGCGTCTCCTGAATTGAAGGCATTAAATGCCTCTTCGGAAAAGATGTTGTTGTGAAGCACGACCCATCAATGCTGATGATGCATGGCGCTCGCTCTCTACCTCCGAATTTGTGGCAGAGAGCATGCCTGCGTCCTCTATCGGAGGACTACGTGGCGTCAGCCCTACGTCCGCCTCCTCTCTTGGAGTTGGTCCTGGAGCCCGACTGGTGGAGGCGTGGTTGGCAGGATCTCCGGATACTGTCCGGATATTCCTCTTCCTGCCAGGACGTACAAAGGGCAATGTTATACTTCAAACGACAAACAAATTACATGACAAATTGTTTTCTTAACTCTGTAGAGGCGTGTCGGTTCTAATCGCCTTCCTCTTGAGCCTACCCAATCCGGACACTTGTGGCTGACGGGTCCCTAGGGGCTCGGCCCTACGCTCCGAACGTCGCTTCTATAAAAGCGCGACATGTCAGGGATAAGGTGTGACACCAGGAAAGAATCCTCTTCGGAGGATCAAGTTTTTGGCTTGGCTTATGCGCGACGAAGGTAACAGTCCGGGATAATCAGCTACGATAGCTACCGGGGCGCCGTCGCGGCTCGCCCGATAAAATATCCCGTCGACAAGCTCCATGGCCGCATCTGGGTCTTCTTCGAATCCCGGATCTAGGGCCCTCTCGGGGTCCTCTGGCTGCGGGGAAGGGCTGGAGATTCCTTCCACGTCCCTCCTCAGTTCCTGCTTAGAAAATGCAGGTAACTTTAGCAAAGTACGCCACAATAAGTGAAGCGATGAAATAAATGACGACTTACCCAGTTTGGGGGGTTGTACATGGAGAATCTGTCTCGTGGTTTGATACAAAGGAATTCTTCCTCTTCTCCTTTGTACAGGTCGGACAGTATCCTTGCCAGTGCGGCGGGGGAGTCCGGACCCTTACGGCCACAACGGGTGGCATCGTTTTCCCGTTGTAGGCCACATGGGATTGCACCGGTATTGAAGCGGTTGCACTCCCCGCATTATGCATATTGCCATCACCTCGACTATCGTCAGTCCGGATTTGGCCAGTAACTTTATCCTACTCATCAGGAAATGTACTTCCCTGGAATCCTCTTCTCGGGGGCCGCGAGGGCGCCAGCTTAGACGTGCCCTCGGCGGGGTGTTACTGAATTTGGGGAGTCCCGTCCGGACTGGATCCGGAAAGGGAGCGTCGTCGATGTAAAACCACTCTGAAGTCCAGTTGTCTGGTGCCTTCTTGGGAGTACCGGATAGGTATCCGGTCTCGGCAATACGCCATATTTCGGCCTCGCCCACTTTACATAGGGATTCTCCCTAGTTGCGGGGGACAAGGCAGAACAGCTTCTTCCACAGTCCGAAATGAGCCTCGCAGCCTAGAAATAGCTCACAAAGGGCGATGTACCATGTAGTAGGGAGGCTGGGGTAAAGTTGTGCAACTGGAGGCCGTAGAACTCCAGAAGGCCATGAAGGAATGGGTGAATAGGAAACCCGACGCCCCTTAACACATGCGGAATTAAGCATATCCGCTCCTTTGGAGATGGATTGGGGGATATCTCCGCTTGTTCTCCGCCGTTATAGGTGGCCACTTCGGCTCGGACAGGGACCATGAACGCTGGCGGGAGGAGCCCTTGGGTTTGTAACTTTACCAAATGGCTATGGGAAACTAAACACTCTCCCCAGTCCCCCGGCTTGGGGCAAGGGGAGCGAGCAGAAGAGCTGCGACGACCGGCCATGTTGGGGTGGTTTTTTCTGGGTGCTCTGTTGGATGCTTGCTCGAGGAGGGAGAGTGGGGTTTGGATCTGGGAATCCCTGTCTCTTCACATAGACGGTTAGCCCGAAGGACCGAGGGTGGCAAATGCAAAAACGCCTTGACTCCTCGCATTCGCTCGATGCATGGAAATGGTCATTATTGAAGCACTGAAGCCGAGGAGTACAACATTGATGAAGATGCCGGACCCTATTCATCATGATGGGAACATTGGAGTATTCGGAGAAGGAACCCGCCCTACAATGCCGAAGACAAGACTACATGCCGGACTCATCGTCATTTAAGCCTGGTTCAGGGGCTACTGAGGGAGTCCTGGATAAGGGGGTATCCGGACAGCCGAACTATATTCATCGTCCGGACTACAGAAGCGTCAAGATACAAGACTCAAGACTTAGGCTCGTGTCCGGATGGGACTCTCCTTTGCGTGGAAGACAAGCTTGGCGATCCGGATATTATGTTTCCTTCCTTGTAACTGACTCCATGTAAACCCTAGCTCTCCAGTGTCTATATAAACCGGAGAGGATGGTCCTTAGAAGGCCGATCACATTTACAATCATACCATCATAGGCTAGCTCTTATGGTTTAGCCTCTACGATCTCGTGGTAGATCTACTCTTGTATTCCACATATCTTCGATATTAATCAAGCAGGAAGTAGGGTTTTACCTCCATCGAGAGGGCCCGAACCTGGGTAAACATTGTGTCCCTTGCTTCCTGTTACCATCAGCCTACACTACAAAAAAAATACACTTCCGTGATGATACGTGTTTGTCATAGTAGGTCGCGTTTTTTGTCATGCATGTACATCCATGAATTTTTTTGACAGAATCAAGATAGTCATACCTGTGCTGTCGTAGAAGTGTTCCATGACATTACCAAAATTATCATCACGGAAGTGTCCACTTCCATGACGATAAATCGCGCGTCACAGAAGTGCTTTCGTCAAGGGTGACCGGCACGTGGCATCCACCGTAACGGAACGCTGTTAAGCTATCGGGTCGGATTTTGGATCCGATAACTCGTTAACAGTCACGACCAATGCCGATTTTCCACGTGTAAAATTCTCATTGGCTGACGGATCCACGTGTCAGCTCCGCATTGGCACAGGTGTCACTCATCCAACGGTCGAGATGGGCCTATGATATGTTGACACGTGGACCGGCCCAAAAGTGGCCCAGAAAGTTTAAATGGGCCGGCCCAACTGAAGGCCCATAAGATTTAGCGGACCATACTGGGCCGACCCAGCTAAAGTCCCACAAAATCTCGCGGACCATAATGGGCCGGCCCAGCTAAAGGCCCACAAGATTTTGTGGACCACAATGGGCCGGCCCAGCTAAAGGCCCACAAGATTCTGCAGACCATAATGGGCCGACCCAGCTAAAGGCCCAACATTCTCTGTCAAATCGGCCCATCAACGACCTGGTCTAAACTTGTCATCAATGCAGCCCATGGTCACTTCTGGCCCGTTAACAGTCCGCTAAGTAATTGGGCCGAATTACGGCCCGGTGTATTTCCGGCCTGTTAAAGGTCCGGCTTCATTTGGGCCCATTTACATGCCATCAAAACTTTCGGCCCATAAACGACCATGAAGGATTTGGGTCATATTCGGCCATGTCTGTCATTCGGCCTGTTAGAGGCCCACTATAGATTTGGCCCACTTTCGGCCTGTTGTCATTTTCGGTCCGTTAACACCGGACGTAAACCATGGGCCATATGTGGCCCAACGTCATATCGGGCCCATTAACGGCCCATATAAAAATGATGATAATCTAGCCCGACCGAAGTTCCGGCCTGTTAAAGGCCCGTGTATTAGGTCGGCGCATTTACGACCCGTCCGAATTTCGGCCTGTGAAATATCCGCATCATAAATGGGCCACCATTTCGGCCTGATAAGTCCAGTGGGTTATTTGGCACAATCAGGGCCCAATCTCACTTTTGATCTATTAAAGGCCCATGTTTTTTATGGGCTCAACATATTTACACCTGTAAACGGCCTACTTTTACTGGGGTCCCAAATTATGTTTAGGCCTGTTAAAGGCCCACTATGGGCACAGGCCTACCAGAAAATTTGAAAGCTTATACTAATTTAAGCCAGATATTTTTAGTGGGCTACATGCCAATTTCGGCCCGTAATCGTTTTTAGCCCAATTGGAATGGGCCTGACGAATGTTGGCATGTTGGGCTCCTACGAAGCTTTCGTCCGAATACATTACTCAGATAAACCTACACTATACAAAAATAGCGTCACAATAACTGCAGCCTGTGGCAACATCATAAATGTTGTATCACAACAAAATAAATCATACAACAAAAGGCCTGTTGGCATAAAGTTTACAGTCCTTCCAGATAAAAGCACCATCAGATGTATAGAAGCACAAACCATTTGACCTGAGTGCTAATGTTTCAGGCTGTAGAATCTGATGGAGCAACACGATCTCCACCTTTTTTCCGCCATTGCTCTTCAACAACGAAGCGAATGTCTGATAGTCTGGTTTCAAAACCATTCATATCTTGACGACATTTCTCAACCACTATTCTTGTTTCCGAAACAACGTCCATTAGGGATTGGATTTGTGTCTGGAGCACAGATATATCACTCTGTCGAGCAGGAAGATTTTGTTTAGTAGGCGATTTGGACGAGGTTACCTTGACAACCAACCCAGAATTACGCAGGAAGGTGCTTTTTGCACTGTTAGTGGAGAGATAATGATGCACTGCAGCAAGAGGTGACATTGTGCCTGTAGTAGCCTCGTCACCTTCAGGTGGTTGTGGCTGTTCAATCATTTGTTCCATAGCTTCCTGAAAGTTTGAACTTGTAGATTAGTGTACTAGTGAGTTACTAATGAGACAAAAATAAACAAAGTAGGTTAAACATTTATACATAACTTATTTTGGTGAACTACTGTAATACATTAGCATGTATTGTAGTGCCAACTACATAATAAATCACTTTCGGAACATATGTCCATGTAGCATGCCTACTGTATTGTCTATTTCCTCACATTCGTTGACATCTAAGGATAAAGAGACATGGTTTAAAGTAGGATGAACATAGTATGACATCATTCATATCATGGGCAAACAGATATAAAACAAGCATGCTATTTTATCATTGTGTGCGCACGTGAACATAACAACTAGATTACAAATCAAGACCAAAAGAATATCGTTCATCTCTTTTAAACCATGTAAGGTGAAATGATACGTTAAGACAACTGTGTATAAAAGTGAACAGAGTAACTGACATTGGCGGCAAACCAAGTAGTTAAATGACACATCACAGTACCAATCAGTTCAAGGCAGGAGGAGTAAGGACTTACAACAGCGGCTTGAACTGGTGTGCTCATGCCCTTCATCTTGCTGGTGTGGCAATCCTTGAAGATTTGCACTGCATTCGGTTCAGGTTCTTTTTGGTCCGCACGGGCTTTCCGCTGTATTTGGAACAAGTCAATATAGATACGATAATATGGCACAAAAAAAGGAAGGAAGTTTCAGCTATTTACAAGAGCCTCGTAGTGTGCAATATAGCTACGAGATCCTGTTGTCTGTTGGAATTTCACTTTAGAACGGTTGGTTTTGTTCTTCAAATAGTTAGCCTAGAAGAAGATACACTTGTATGGCACATACATAAATACAAGTTCAATATGTGGTCTGATCAAATACATATAGCCTACCTGATACTTTGGATCAGACCAGTGTTTAATGAGGGCTATCCAGTCTTCATCTGTAATATATTCCACTAGAGATGTTTGGGCGATTTCATTGTTAGCCTTGCCTTCAAAGTGAGATTTTGTAAGGTGGTACCGATACTCTCTCAGAGCAGACTGAAAAACATGAGTGCATGCTCGTTTAGTTGCATCATCTTTCGGATCCAACTTGAACCCCATCTGTTGAAAAAAGAATGTGAGTCTTATTAGGAGGAAGATAGAAAGTATGGGACAGAGGAAGACAATATTACTAATTGCGATGAATAACACTACTTACAGATAAATGGTCAAGGAAGGTGTCAAACTGGGTATTGTCTTTCTCATTCCTGTACTGGATCCACGTTGGGAGGATACGCGCATGACACCTAACGACAACGGCTGCCTCTGATACTAACTTGGCTGACTCTGTAGCTCATGTGGCCTTTTTAAACCTGCCTCAAAATGGATCTCCATTCTTCCTCCTTTAGATTTTGTTAATATGTCAAGCATTATCCGTGATGTCTATTTCCGCTTGCGCCGTGGTGCTAGTTCAACAACGAATATGGAAAGTGTTAGTGTACATCAAACTGTGAGAGTACATATAAAGGAGCATGCAACTGCAACTTGACTCGGTCAGGTACCATCTTGGTGTTGATTCTCATGAGGTTCATCTGATCTTGCCAAGTCCTGTTGTGTCAACAGTGCTTCGGAAGTAGTGTTAGGTGTGAAGGCAGCTTGGGAACTGGCCAGTTCCGGAGCAAACGAACGAGTAACTGGTTGAGATTCTGGTACAGTTGAAGCGGATGCTGCAGCTGGTGGAGCAGGTGATACTGTGTTTGTAGATTTAGCTGGTGGACTTGGACCTTCTACTGCACTATAAGTACCAGCAGAATCTCGACGGCAGAGCCTTTTCCGTTTCACCCGACGAGTAACAACACTCCCTACTATATTATTTTCCTTGCTCTTTTTTGACTTTGCCATGTCAAGCTGTACCCACAACACAAAAGAATAAAATCACTCTTCAGAACTCATTGATGCATGATACAGACAAGCAATACTTTGATGTAAGACAACCGTATGAGGATGGAATATGTAAGAAAAACAGGACGGCATGACATATTCACAGCTACGATGTGCAAACTAAGCAGAAGGATTTTCAAGAAAATAGAAGTAATGCAAGCTAGACACCATATGAAAGATGCAACCAATATTACTCTGCCAAGTTAAAAATGTCTTGTCATAAGTGGCAATTCGAAAAATTAGAAGTAGTACAACGTAGAAATCAATGCAAGATGCAACCACTATCAAACTGCCATGTTAAAAGCGTCCAATCATGAGTTACTGATGCGGGATACACAACAGCAGTACTTTGATGTAAGAACATGGTATAATAGATAGATGCAGTGTATTCTAGACACAGAAAGCCATGTCATATGCACATGTATAACGTATAAACTCAGTAGGTGCAATTTAATCAAAATAGAAGAAATACAGGCTAGACAACATATGCAACATGAAACCAATTATCACACTGTCAACTTAGAGCAAGCACCTGCGATGGTGGAGTGCGGGAGATGAACTCATCATGTAGACTTGGGACTTCAACTTCATTAGCAGTAGCAGTGGAAAATCTTGAGAGTCTCTGTTTGCGTCGATGCAGAGTACCACCAACATCCCCTAACTTACTCTTTTCCTTCCTATTTTCTGATATTGCCTTATGAAGTCAAAACCACAAGAAGATGAATAAAATTAGCTCTGCATAACTGGTTGATGCATGATACAGATGAACACTACTTTGATGTAAGGCAAGCGCAGGAGGATGGAATATATACAAAAAAAGACAGCATTTCATATTCACACGTATGATAGGAGGATGGAATATGTATGAAAAAATAGTAAGCGCAAGGCATTTCAACAAAATTAGAAGAAATGAAAGCTAGGCACCATATGAACATGCAACCAATATCACTCTATCAGGTTAAAAGTGTCTCGTCGTAAGTGCCATTTCAAGAAATTAGAAGCAATACAAGCTAGAAGACAATGCAAGATGCAACCTACATCACAGTCCCAAGTTAAATGTGTCTTATGGGTAAGTGGTCGTTGCATGTATAAGTTGTAAGCTACACATATGCAATTCAACATAATCAGAAGCAATACAAACTAGACATCATATGGAAAACGCAACCACGTATAACAGTTCCAAGTAAGGGAAAGCACCTGTGATGGTGGAGTAGGGGAGATGTGCTCATCGTGTACACGTGTGTTCTAGAAACAGGAACACGTGTCATATTCACAGGCATTATGTGCAAAGTAAGCAGATGCAATTCAAGTTAGAAGCAATACAAGCTAGACATCATACGCAACATGCATCCACATATAATAGTGTCAAGTTAGAGCAAGCACCTGTGATGGTGGAGTAGGGGAGATGTGCTCTTGATCTACACAGCTACATTGACTGTCCAGCCTTGTGTTGTCTTGCGAATCTTGTTGGGAGGATGGCGGAGTAGAATCTGTAGAGACCCCCTATTTGAGTTGCTCCGAAGGACCACCATCATCCACTGCCAGACTAATTTCTTTCAGTTGTAATGATTTTGCATTGTGAAGTCAAACCAATAAGAAAAAGGAATAAAATTCACTCTTCAGAACTCATTCATGCATGATACTGACGAACACTACTCGGATGAAAGGCAAACACATGATGCGAGGATGGAATATGTATGAAAAATAGGATGGCGTGACATATTCACACCTATGATGTGGTAACTAGGCAGAAGGCATTTCAACAGATTAGAAGCACTGCAAGCTAGACACCATATGAAAGATGCAACCAATATCACTCTGCCAAGTTCAAACTGTATGGCGTTTCAACAAATTAGAAGCAGTATATGCTAGAAATCATATGCAAGACACAACCAATATCACAGTGGAGACTTAAAGGTGCCTTATCATAAGTGACTGATGCGGGATATGCAAGAATAGTAGTCTGATGTAGAAACGGGAACACATGTCATATTCATAGGCATTATGTGTAAAGTAAGCAGATGCAATTCAACAAAGTTAGAAGCAATACAAGCTAGACATCATACGCAACATGGAACCACATATAATAGTGCCAAGTTAGAGCAAGCACCTGTGATGGTGGAGTAGGGGAGATGTGCTCATCATTTACACAACTACGTTGACTGTCTAGCCTTGCGTTGTCTTGCGAATCTTGTTGGGAGGATGGCGGAGTAGAATCTGTAGATAACCTCGGTTTCAGTTGCTCGGAAGGACCACCATCATCCAATGCCTTGCCAATTTCCTTCAGCTTTATTGATTTTGCATTGTGAGGTCATACCGACAAGAAAAAGAAATATCATTCGCTCTTCAGAACTCATTCATGCATGACAGTGAAGAACACTACTCTGATGAAAGGCAAAGTCATGATACGAGGATGGAATATGTACGAAAAAATGGACGGCTTGACATATTCACACCTATGATGTGGTAACTAAGCAGAAGGCACTTCAACAAATTAGAAACACTGCAAGACACCATATAGAAGGTGCAATCAATATCACTCTACCAAGTTAAAACTGTCTCGTCATAGGTGGCGTTCATCGAACTAGAAGCAATACATGCTAGAAATCATATTCAAGACGCAAACCAGTATCACACTGCCAACTTAAAGGTGTCCCATCATAAGTGACTGATGCAGGATACACAAGAAGAGTAGTTTCATGTAAGAACATGGTGTGATAGACAGATATAGTATGTACCAAAAGCAGGAAAGCTGTCATATTCACATGTATCATGTGTAAGCTAAGCAGATGCAGTTTACACTAATTAGGAGCAATACGAGCTAGACACCATATGCAACATGCAACCAGATATCACACTGCCAAGTTAGAGCAAGCACCTTGGCTGGTGGAGCAGGGGAGCGGAGACTTGGACCATGTAATGCACTATCAGTACAAGGAGAATTGGTACAGATGCTCCGTTTACGTTGCTGCAGAGGACCACCATCATCGCCTTCCTTACTCTTTTCTTTCCTCTTTCTTGATTTTTCCTTGTCAAGTCAAACCCACAAGAAAAAGGAATAAAATTTGCTCGTCAGAACTTATTGATGCATGATACTAACGAACACTACTTTCATGTAAGGCACCCGCATGATAGGAGGATGGAATATGTATGAAAAACAGGACGGCGTGACATATTGACATGTATGATGTATAAAGTGTAAACTAAGCACAAGGTGCTTGAACTTGTTAGAATCGATGCAAGCTAGAAACCATATGAAAGATGAAACCAATATCACTCTGCCAAATTAAAAGGGTGCCCTAACAAATGTATTTGACCAAATTAGAAGCAATACATGGCAACAGGCTAGAAATAATATGCAATATGCAACGAATAAAGGTGACTCATCATAAGTAATTGATGCAGGATACAGAAGAGAGGTAGTTTCATGTAAGAACAAGGTTAACACATAGATGTAGTGTGTACCAAAAATAGGAAGGCATGTCATATTCACAGCTATAGTGTGTAAACTAAGCAGATGCAATTTACCCTAATTAGAAGCATTACAAGCTAGACACCGTATGCAACATGCAACCACATATCACACTGCGAAGTTGGAGCAAGCACCTGTGATGGTGGTGTAGGGGAAGTGCTGTCTTCAGGTATAGAGCAACGTTCAATATCTTCATTTAGGCTTGCTGTTTCTTGAGAATCACGTGGAGAGGATGAAATTGCATTCTTTATAAGAGTATTGCGTCTCATATTAACCCACGCGCGTGACTGTCTCATCATAAGTGATAGACGCAGGATACATAAGAACAATAGTTTGATGTAAGAACATGGTGTGATAGGCAGATGTAGTATGTACCAAAAACAGGAAGGCGTGTCATATTCACATGTATAATGCGTAAGCTAAGGAGATGCAATTTAAAAAATTAGGAGCATTGATGAGGGATACACAAGAGAAGTAGTTTGATGTAAGAACATGGTCAATAGAAAGACGTAGTATGTACCAAAAACAGGAAGGCATGTCATATTCACAGGTATAATGTGTTAAGTAAGCAAATGCAATTTACCCTAATTAGAAGCATTACAAGGTAGACACCATATGCAACATGCAACCACATATCACACTGCCAAGTAAGAGCAAGCACCTGCGATGGTGGTGTGGGGGAATTGCGGTGATCAACTAGAGAGCTATGTTGACTATCTTCATTTAGCCTTGCTGTTTCTTCAGAATCATGTGGGGAGGATGACACTGCACTCTTTAAACGAGTAGGGCGTCTCACAGTAACCCACCCGGGTGACTGTCTCATCATAAGTGATTGACGAGGGATACAAAAGAGCATTAGTTTAATGTACAAACATGGTTAATAGACATATGTAGTATGTATCAAAAATAGGAAGGCATGTCATTATCAAAGGTATAATGTGTAAAGTAAGCAGATGCAATTTAACCAAATTGGAAGCAATACAAGCTAGACACCATATGCAACATGCAACCACATTTGACATCGCGAAGTTAAAGCAAGCACCTGGGATGGTTGTGTGTGGCAATTGAGATCATCAACTGCAGAGCTACTTTTACTGTCTCCAACTGCTGACACTGCACCCATTAGAGCGTTGAAACGCTTACTGCCTATCTTCGAATTACACTGGAGCGACTTCTGTCTTTTCTTTTCTGCATTCATCAACACTACGTCAGAGTCTGAAATACCCATGCATAAAAAACAATAGTGTGAGTATGGGTGAAGTGTGTGCACAATTAGTACATTCTAAAGGTAGCAGATAGCAGGTCGGTGAGAAATAAATGACGGGAGACATATGATAGCTCTACAACATGCATGCCACACTCAATTACTACAGGATTCTACGAAAATAACAGTCGACTGAAAGCAAATAGGTCACTCCATTTTTTCCGCACCGTCCGATGTACAAAGAACGGGGAGATCGCCTTCATCTACCTCCAGCCAATCAGTGTTGACGATCTTCCTCGAAACGCCAGCGACCACCGACCCAGTATTCCTCCCCTGCCTACGCCCTCCCCTCGAACTCACCGCACCGCCGTGCTTGGCACCACCCCCCGACCATCCATTCAAGCCCCGCCGACCTCCAGATTAGGCGCAAGCAGCTCCTGCGCCCCACACCCCTATGATAGACACCGATGCGCCGCTTACCCGGGGAATAGGCGGACTAGGTGCTCCGCGCGCCTAAGCGGGTGCTGCTTCTTTTAATTGTGGTTCGACTGACCCTGAATTGAAATCCAGGCGGGCTACTGACCTCTAGCAAAGCTGAAATAGTAAAAGGGAGGAAACCTTGTGCATTTAGTATCACGAAGAAGATGCAGTAAGAAGCGCTCAACTAGTTTCTTTCGTGGGATGAATACGGTGTGAGCGGAGATGTAAGATTTGCACGAATAAGGGAAGAGGAGTACCTCTTTCTACTGGCAGTGTTGTGTCCTCCTTCTGTTTTTCCGACAATCTTGTTGTTCGCCAGAAACCAGAAGTTGTGGAGGACGATGCAGCCTTGGACGAACCCATGGCCAAGTTGTTGAGTGGTGCGGTGGCCGTCTGTCGGCGGCGGGGAAGCAGATCCGAGGCGGCGAACGACGGCGTAGCGGGAATAGCTCCGGTGCGGTGGATGGTTGCAACAGTGGAGCCGCAGCAGTGAGGCGCAGGACGGCGTGGTCGGAGTGGTTCTGGTACGGCGCACGTCGGCGTTGGCGTTGTGGAGGCAGCTCTGCCTCGGCTTCAACTGCTAAGTCCTTGAGGGCGTTGCGGTTGCGGTTGCGTTGGACGACGACGCCAGGGTACCGGCTCCGACATGATGGAGGAGGGCGGTAGTGGATTGGCCGCTATGGGGTGGAGGACGGAGGAGGTTGGGGTTTCGCGGCTGGTGGAGAGGGCGTTTTCGCGCCCATGGAGTATGAATGGGGAAACAGAGGGAGGCGGGGAACTAAGGGGGAACAATGTTTCGGTTTAAGATGCGCTTGTTTGAAATTTGGGGAAAGTTACAAACTTTGCCCCCATCTAAAATTTCGGACATATTGCGGGTTGGGGGTAGGACAGTCATGTGAGGTGTCCCAAATGTGGCCGGGATAGATTTTGGCCGAGCGCATGGGTGTTTAGGCGCCCATGGCGTATGAATGCTTCACGGAGGCAGTTGAGACTGGCGTCTTGGTGAAGTTACAAACCTACCCCGGTTTAGACCTCTGGACATCGGGCCGATAGGCTACACGGGCCAAAGTCAGGACAGTAATTTCCTACCACCAAAACATTAGTCTTGCGCGGTTTCGGGTGACCAGAGGACTATTTGGCGCTTCATTCAATAATTGGGAGCAGAAGCATTAACGTTTTCGGTTCTCTTGAATTGAACTTTCAGGATTTGTCAAACTTCACAAATCTTTACTCTTGAAAATCCTAAAGCTAAGATTATTTTGGAATGGAGGAGGTACATTTTCATATACATTGTACATGAGTATATATTAAAAAATATGCAACTTACCTCAGTTCATGCATGGTTCCAGCTATAATCTCCTTGGTTGCAAAAAAAAGTTAGATCTGCGTATGAATATATATACCATGTTCAAACTCAAAACAAAGATTGATGCCCCCTTTTACATCTTATTTACAAATGCCATTATCTCGGGTTCAAATAGATGAATGCACTTCCTATGAATTCGAATCTTCGAAACCCCCTCTATGCTAAATTCGACATGTATTTTATTTCGTAGCTAGCAATTTGGAATGTATCCATGCAAGTGACAAATGTATAAAGTGCTTCACACTAACAACATGGAGTGGACTAATTAATGTTTATATATGAATTGCAAAAGCATCCATTGCCTGTATTTCAAACCGCTCTCACTCTATGGATCGATAATATTTAAATAAACACATGCACATGCTAGAATTCAATAGAGTATGGGTGTCTGATAGACCGATTTTCGTCCATACGCAATTTTGCAAAATTCATGATCTCATCCAAAAATAATAATGCCATTTATATTTTAATTTAATGCGTAGAACCACCTTTTACACATAGATATCTCTCTATCTAATGCATAAGTGCACACACTTTATATGCATCGGCATTTCTCTTTCACACATGCTCACAATCTCTCTCAGGGTGTCGGGGTGTCTCACGCACATGCTCTCTCCGTTTCTCTATCTCTCTTTCTGACTACTATGTACCACTCTTTTCACTAATCTCAGTTGGAAAACACTATTTCTCTCACATGCATATATACACATGCACGGTCTCTATTAGCCCTCTATACGCACATATATGTGCCTACGTGTCTCCCGCATGCACATTATCTTTAGGCCTCTCTCGCACACATTGCCCCCCCGACACACCTCTCTAATAGTAGTTGGCAGATATGATTTCATCATATCATTCGGTAGGATATCCCTGGCTGTTAGGCTGGATGGTAATACGAGGCAAAGTTTTACCCTAGTTCGGATCGGACCCTTGCAGTTGAAGAAAGAGCCTACTCCTAGTACTGTATATTAGTGTTAGGGGTGTGTACAAAGTACACGTGAATACCAGGCATTGTGCGTGTGTGTATACTATCGACGAACTAGCCCCCAAGCTTGTATAACATACTAAGGGCCTAGGGTTACAAATCATATATAGTCGGCTTATCACCAGTGGGGATAGAGTCCTCCGCGACTCTGGTAGCTTCGTGTTGTACGCCAAGTCCTCCACATGGGTCTCCGTATAACACGTCTCGGTCCAACCTATATGTGGTGTAGGATGGAACCGACCCATGAGTCTTCATGTTGACCCACCACAACTAGAAATGATGTGCCCACCACACCACACACGCAATCGGCCACTAAGTAAATAAGCATATACAATAGTACAACGGTATCTAGCTCACGATACGTCTCCATATTTTGTTGATGACACTGACGGACTTTGCATTTGATGCGTGCTCCGTATTTTGTTGATGACACTTACGGTCATTGTATTTGAAGCGAAAGCACGATATGGTCACTGGACTTCAGAATAAGCTCATCACGGCCACCACATACATTTTGTCGTGCTAACCAACATGTGGTTGGATGGTTAGAGGATAGTGGTTTCTCGAGCCCACCAAGGGGTAAAGTCCCGGTGCTCGCACTTATCTTGTGTTAATTTCAGTATTTTCCGGTGATGTACGTTTAGTGGGAGGAGACGTTCCACTCGACTACGAGGCACCTATGGTGACTTCGTAATTAAAATCTCAAGATCATATATGCTGGCCCACTCTCTCCAAGGTGCAGCGGCGGACCGGCGGTGGGGAGTGGTTTCGGGGAGGGCGGGCCGGCCGCGGGCGGCGGGGGCGGGCGGTTCGGCCGGTGGTGGCTGGCGGCTCGGGTGGGGGGGGGGGGGGTGGAGTTTGATGATAAACGGGAGGCCCTTGATTTCGTATCCAACGGCTGGAAAATCTAATGACTAGAGATGAAAAAGTCAGTCGACTGACGTGTAGCCTCACTCCGCACGTACACATGCACGCACGCATGTAGGCATGCAACACTGACACATACACATAACGTACACATGCACGCATGCTGGCGTGCAACACTGACACGTACACATGCACTCACGAACATACGCACATACGCACCCATGCATGCAACACTGAAACGCACCCTTACACGTACGCACCCATGCATGCAACACTGAAACGCACCCTTGCACGCACGCAACACTCACACGCCTGTATGCACACAACACACGATGCAAGACACACGCTTAACTACATGAAAAAGATGACGCCACAATCAATGAACAATCATCGGTTTATGAAATGCCCGCTTCTGACTGCCCTGGCCCACCAAAGGTTCCTCTGCTGTGCGCTGCCTGCGTTGGGTCACTGACATGCAGGCCATGCACCCAAAGAGCCCACACGTCAGTGGAAGAACGGCACGGTGTCCTAGGTCAGAGTCGAGGGCGCGCCCGGCTGAACACGCCTCCGTGCCGCATTCAAATGCCTCCATGAAACCCGCCCGTGTGGAAGCCGAGAAACCCACTCTAGACACACGTCCGTTCATGACTGGGCCGGCGTTAAACGCAACGCCGGCCGAGCTCCTCCCGTCCGCCATCTATTTAATCTCCTATTTAAACGAGGCCAAACGCCGGCCAAGAATCGCACACCTCCGCCGCTTCCTATCTCCTCCACCATTTTGTCCACTCTTACAATGGCTTACGAAGAGTAGTTATTCCGCATCCAAGCTGGCTGGGTAGCCTGCCGGATACGAGCTATGCAGCTTGCTGATCCACCTCCCTCCCCTCGCCCGACGGAGCCAGTTGTCGCCCCAAGCCGGCACGCGGTTCAACAACTTGCTACTCCAGGCCAGCTCGATGAGGAGCGGCGCACGGGCGTCGTTGCTGCCGTCCACACCGCCGCCTCGTACCACGTCTCCCGTTTCTGTGGCCGAGACTCCCATGCCGGCGGCCATGCCATGCAAGCAGTGACAGAAGCCGGGTGCACGGAGAGTGACAAGTCGGTGGCCAGCGCCTCCGCGTCCGCCGCCATCATCTTGGAGAAGTAGAACACGGGAGGCCGCCGCCGCTTGGGTCCCATGAAGGCCACCGCGGAGGTGACGCCAGAGTACACAACAGGTGTCTTGCCGGATCCTTTTGTGGCGAGGACCTTCGTCGACCCCGCATGGGCTCCACGGAAGAGGTCAATGTTAGGATGTACTCGAGCCGGTGCCTGCCATGGCGAAGTAGTGGCCGGTGATGAACTCGAACCGGTGCCGGCCACCATCATCTTCGGCACCAGCCAATGATATCAGTTGGGCAGTGGGGAAGCAAGCCGTCCTTTGTGCTGAAGCATATACCTCCGGGGCTCCCGGCAGTCCGGTGATCGTGCTGCCGGACATGAGGAACACAAATCGATCGACGAGCTACCATTTAGGCCATGTATTATATACATGTGCTGTCCAGAACTAGCACCACGTAGTTCATTTGAATGTAATGAAATCCGTCATGTTAGTGTGAAAATCCGATATTTTATATGATTTCCATCGTTGTTTATATGAAATACTCTGGTGCTTGCGTGAATGAGTATCAGTTTGTCTACGTGTTTGCGTGAATTTCGTCCGGTTGGTTGAGTTGCTGTCATAATGTGTGCGGCTACGGTTGGATGGCGTAATTTGCGGGTCGCTGGTCGGTCTGCAGGCGGCTCGGGCGGCGTTGTGGGACAAAAAACACAACTCATGCGAGCTTGTCTCCAACGTGCGCGCTGGAGGATGCATGACAGCATGAGAACCCGAGCCGTTCCTCGTTCATCGGTGGCAAAGGCACCGGTGGACAAAAGGGTCGCTAATATTTTGGCTACCCCGGGCAAGATCCAAACAGCCCCTCCCAACAGATTCAAATCCCTCGTTCGCCGTGGAATTTTTGCATGTGTTGTTTTCATGGACTAGCAAGATGCCCGTGCATTGTACGGAACATCAAGATGCATTTTTTTACAAACTCCCGCATGCATGCAAGGGATAATTAATGTCCTCCTTTGCTAGTACCACGAGGCAAACACCATTAATATTGCATCGATTAGTGTTAGTGGCCTTGTATATCTACAAATTGTAATTTTGATAGTGGCCCCTTGTATATAAAAATGGAGGGAGAAATATGAGAGATAAGGTGAGGAGGAGTGGGGCGTGGTGCCGTGGTGGTGACTGGTGGTCGGACTGGGCGGAGGCATGGGGATGGACGGCGCATTATGTCTAGGTTTGTATCTCTCTCTCACACACACACGTAGGTTGGGGACGTGCACGAAGAGAAGAGGTGCACGCACGGCGCACGTACTCCCGTCTCTTTCCCAACCACACCCGCGCGGGTACACGGTGGAGCTCATTTCTGTATGAAAAAGGCAGCCCACGTGGTAATTTGGCACGTGTACTAGTTGTCCACTTGGTGGAGGGAGGATCGTCTACCACAGGTGAACAAACAAATTGCGACTTGACGCGTTATGTTAAATTAAAAAAAGAGGCAAACCATGTGGGGCCTACCTTAGAGGCAAGGCTCTATACACTGGAGTACTTTTGATGTGTCCCGTCAACTCGCAGAACGAGTAGAAACTTGCTTAGTACGCCGTCTCCCCCGCCCACGAGCGCGGTGGCTCGCATGACGAGGTGAAGCTGGAGTACTACTGTACGCCTTTACGCCCGCTCCCTCGCCCACGCGCGCGGTGGCTCACATCACGAGGAGAAAATTTTACTACTCCCTCCGTTTACTCCTCGTCCCTACTATGTACTTTGGTTAGTACTCCCTCTATTTACTTATAAAAGGCCACTATAAAAAAATACATTTTGCCTCTATACAAGGCCACAAATAATAATCGAGACAAAAGTTACTACTCCCTGCTTTCCAGTTTATGGCTCAATTTCAAAATCTCTCCAACCAAGGTAGACGGTGAGTGGTCGAATTAATTTCGTAGTTTGCACAGTACGCTCGTTTTCTCAAGAAGTTATGTTTACCGAGGCATTAATTAGAACGAATGCATGAATGACCACTAAATTTCCATGAACTTGTACATGCATTGGTTAGTTTCCTCTTGACACTGCTTGCGTCGGGTGATCTAACGCACCTCGAAATCCAACATGTAATGGTACTACTACTAGTATAGTACTAGAATTGAGACTTATCAAACGGAAAAACGAATGTTTTTTAGATGAGCCCTATAAACCCTAGTGGGTACGTACTCCGTAAAAACAGATTTTGCCAAAACTAAGTCACTCCCTTTCATGAATTCTGTAGTATACTCCTCGGTCGACGCTCCCTTTCATGAATTCTGTACTTCCTATCGCCAACATGTGGGACATATAGCAACCGGGTCGATGTGTCAAGCACCAAGTAATAGTGCAGAATAGCAGGGGGGATGCACCCCACTCGTATCGGCCCAGTGTTAGTAATGAGCAAAGAGACATCAAATCACAATGCCGCACCTTCCCAGACGGACGAAGCAACCATTATTTCACACTTCGGTTAGACATCATCTCAAACCACGTACTAGTATTGCTTCTGCCTCAAGAGGGACACGTGCATCGCCTTGGTACATCATGACACGTGGGACCGCATGACAGGCCATGCTCCCCAGCCGATCGCTGGGTAAAATCACCTCATTTTTACTATACTTCCTCCGGATCGGTTTACTACATGGCATGCACGTCGTTCTAGGTTGAGAATTTAACTGGCTATATATATATGTGATGAACAGTACGCTAGCCTTTTAGAAAATGTATATTTTGTATAGTAGTACTCCACTATCAATGGATTGCACCATGGAGCAAAAATTGAAATTTTAAAAAAGGTGGTACATATAGAGAGCGCTCGTCGCCAAATTATGCATATAATACTATTAAAAAAGCTAGTACGTGCTTAATTGGGGTACTAAATTCTATTAAAGAAATACTAGTACTAGTATGTACATACTGAAGAGTTAAAGTAACGAGAAGAAACATAACATAGTTCTGCTGGGGGCTTAGCATAACACACCCCTCAAATTAAACTAAGCACACCTGAAATTAAACTATGCAACTAATCCGGTAGACACTGCATTAGAAGTTTAGAACTGCCATGAGCAACGACACTACCACCTTACTCGGAGTCCTCGTCCACGTCCTCGACTTCGTCCTTGTCCCTCTTCCTCTTGGCCGATACTTCTTTGCTTGAACCACCAACTTGGCTGTTGCTCTTCATCCAACCCTTGTAGATATTGAAACAAAGGTAGCCATCCATTGCAGTGTAGTGGATGTGGTCTATATCTAGCACATTCCGCTACCATGCATGACGATGAAACGTGTAATGAGGTTTCTCTAGTTTGCGGTACGAAGGATGAACCATGGCTCCTGCCAGGGTCAGCATTGAGGGCTGGCGAGAGGGCACCAGCCGATTCTTCTGGAGGTCGAAGGGGTTGCCTACAACGAGGCATATCCGATGCAGGACCTCTTTGTCGTTCTTAAAGTCTATAGTAACGAATTTGACTGTTTTGTCCTCGAGGAAGTTCTTAAAATCCTGGCACTCAACGTCGGCATGGCATATGTGGTAGACCAAGAAAACGTTATGTACGCAAACCTGGATCACGGTGGGCTTCTTCCTCTCTTCGTCCTTTAGATCCTTCTCTCGTCCCACGACTATGGTGTACTCAACATCTAGCCCAGCGACCCACTCATCATGTGTGTTTTCAAACATGCTCTAAAGAGAGAAAGGCATCCTTTCACCGTCGCGGAAGTACGGGTGTAGATGATGTCGAACTCATCGCCGGTGATGGTTCTAACCTTGTACTCGCCGCCGATCGGGGAGATTTGGGACGCCATGGATTTGGGAGGAGGGTTAGGATTAGTGGAACTTCCGTAATGTGAATGAATGGGACGACTAGGAGCAAACCGCCGTAGTATTAAAGGACGTGCGGGAAAGAGTAGGAGCAAACTACCAACATGCGAACGGCAGGGTAGTGGCTTTCCATTCTCCCATGATACGGGCTTCAGAGAGCCCTTGGATCTGAGATCGAACGGTTGCATGGCGTGATTCTAGACCTATGGGTGAATATCCTATCCTGGAGGGTTATTCTTAAAATTTTCAGCAACTTAGCATGCGACCGTTTGATCTCAGATCCAAGGGCTGCCAGCATCCCGTATCATGGTCGCACCTACCACGACCGTTGCGTCGCTCGCGTGGTCGCGCCCTTGGAGATTTAACACGGTGCGTTAGGCTATCTGATGTTGGCATGTCATACATAGTCATCACTTAGTCACTCATACTACAACAAGGTTGGTTATAAGTGTATTTTTTACTCCTCTCTATCTCTTTCTTCGTACTCCCTCCGTCCCATAATATAAGAACGTTTTTCACACTAGCTAGTGTAGTGTCAAAAACGTTCTTATATAATGGGACACAGGGATACTAGTATTTATTGCATTTGCCAAGGAGTGACCTCTTCCAATGAAATGATGTTGCTAAGTTTGCTTCATTTAATTAGCTATAGACTCAAAATTGTCTTTTCACCTAGGTACACGCGCTTAGCACCGTTTCTTCCTTGGGTCACCAAACCAGTCTCTATCTTCTTGATTAACTTGCCACATCAGACTTTATGCCTATGTGGCAAGCTTAAGCACCTGTAGGAGCAAGTAAGTACAATAGTGCGCTTTGCCGCTTTACATGGCATTTTTGCATATGTGGAGGAAAGAGAGGCAAGGAAAAAGTGGAGAAGTGGGCTCTCGTGCAAGAGCCAGCCTCTACTACTACATGGTGGAGCATTGGGAAAGGCACCTGTATGGAGGTGGTCAGGAATCGGGAGACTCACGCCGGTCGTAGCGCCGCAGTTAAAATGATAATGGCAAGTCAAATCAAGGGGCCCCACCTGTCCAGCAGTAACTCGCTGTCAAATCACACAGCCCTACGTTTGCAGCAGCCTACTCCCTCGTCTTCTCGCGTCTCTGTCGAACCGACTAGGCGGAACTGCCCCGCCTACCGCGCAGGAAAAGCCCCGCCCTCCACTTTTAAATACAACTACTCCCTCCATCGGATGCTTTTGGTTCAAGGTATCGTATGAATGGATTGGGACCATTCAATTTTTTTGGGATTGAACCATTCAATTCATGTGTTTGGCTGAATATTTTGTTTCGAGCGTATGCCTAGGCGTACCTTAGCTTTATAGAAGGCGTGTTTGGCTGAATATAAGAGATGAGCTAATTATTTAAGACGGGACCACCAGTCATGCTCACATAGTCATGCATGCAAAGGGTGGCCATTTGATTCGACCGATTTGGTTGGGTGGAATGGTTCAGCATCTTCAAGGCATATTCTCTTTTTTTGACTCGAACCATTCATGTGCTTTATAACCAAACATGTCTATTTTCTGAACGATCCCAACCCATTCATGACCACCCTTGCAACCAAACGCACGTCATCTTACGAAAACCAAATAATCCCACAATACTAAGGCGCGGTGCATTAACTTCTACCTCGTTTCTTGTTTCTTCACATATCAACCAATAAGAATCCAATGATATACTTTTTGTGACATAGTAACTCATATTTAGTTAGTCAAATGGATGACCTAGAACTACGTGTAGGCCCTATAAACCGAGACGCCTACAAATAAAAAACCGAGACGGAGAGGGTAGTTCAGCATGTATCGTTTTAGATCAATATAGTCGGGATTCACCAAGGAGCAAAACCAAGTGGTAGGCTGCTCCTGTCGTGTTGGCGTAGCAACTCAAGCAGGGTCAGTCCGCACACGAAATAGCGACACACTTAACAGGACCCCTTTGGCAGACATGTGGCTCATCCACCGTCTTGTTCCATGTTGACGTATAATGTGCTGCCTAGTCTCTTCCATCAGATTGGTCTTTTGGTTGCACTGGCTAGAGCATGCACTTCTACATTCCACGTGCGATGCACAAAATTGCAGTTCGGAGCAGCGGTTGGAATTGGAGGCACCCCGGTCGGAGCGCCGCAGTAGTAGAAAATGAGCGATGAGGGGTCAAATCACAAAGCCCCACCTTTACCGCATTAAGCTGGATGGACGAAGCAACCATCATTTCACTCTAGCGCGCAAGAGCATAAAGATAAGAGAAAACAATGATGCATGCGGCACCTACCTAGGGCACCCTAGGGTAGGGGTCTCCACTACAGATCCTTTTTTTGGACAGCGCCTCCACTACAAATCGGCTTCTCCCTCGTCCTCTTGAAGAAAACCGATGATGAGTGTGGCGGTAGGGTTTGTAGGAGTACTACGGCATGCGGGGCCACGTCGTAGTAAATGGATTCGAGTCGACGCCTTAAATATGTGTGGGCCGCTTGGTTTTACGAGAACGAGGAAACATTTTGGGTTCGGGGACCAGTGGAGATATAGCACGTACAAAAAATTGTGGACGTAGGTTCGACCGAAAGTCAATGATGCATGGGCCCTGCATTTTGATATACCCGGGGCCGCGTGAAATTTGCTACTCTACTCAAAACTAGTAAGGTACACATATATTGAACGCATGAGATTTCGAAACCAAATTATGAATGAATACACACTATAGCATGTAAAGCTTTGAGTCATACATGCATGATGTAGATGTTCGTTTAGTTCTTATAGTTCATTTCATTCAAAATCAATTAGTTTTATAAAAATGTTAAGATTCATGGGGTTATGCATTGTAAATCATAAAGTAAAAAACAAATAATGGCAATTCATTTAGAAAAATAATAATCAATTATGATACAGAAGATTCTAGAACAAAGGAGAAGTGCTTGTGTTTTGAGGTTTGTGCATTATGCTTAAGTTCAACCATGGAGTCTTCTAAATTGTATATGTGGCAGATCTGGTGGAATGTTGATGGTATCCAACGGCCAGTAGTGCTTGGATTTGCCCATCTCTGCACTGTCGGGTTAGCTTCATCCAGTGACCATCTTTCAAAGTTATTGGCACACTATATAGTTCTTGTGCCATAGTTGCATGTTTTGGAAAAAAGCTACTAGTGGGCTGTACTATCTATTTAGGAATAGAAGATGCATACATGGAAGTTGTAGGGAAAGAGATGACATGGAGCATCTCAATTCCTATGAGTAGGGATTGGAAAAGAGATGTCATTTGGTTCACATCCTAGGAACTTTTCTATTGTATCTAGAGATGACATGTATCTCAATTCCTATGAGGGGGATAAGTAAAGAGATGTAATTTGGTTCATATCATAGGAACTTTTCTATTGAATATACGCTAATGTTTATTTTCCTTTGAAATTAAGGGAGTATAGGAATCCATTCATATGAACCAAGTGGCTCTAAAGCTATAGAAATGATATCATGTTTATTTCCTTTGAAATGTAGAGTATATGAATCTATTCCTATGAACCAATTGGCTCTAAAGAAAAAAAATCCTATAAAAATCATATCATATAGAGTTCCTATGATATTCCTCGACACTAAAGGATGGTTGAAATTGCTGTGGGTGATACGATGGTCTTTCTTTGTAGACTCCTAACCCATCTTTATAGTTACCTATCGAAGATGAATGAAATGATATATACAGGGTATTCTACATGTGCAATTTGGTACACGAAAACTCGGTAAAAGTTTGCGAGGTTCTAATTTTCAATAAAGCTATATGCACTTCATTTCGAAATGGAGGGAGCATACGGCAGTTGCTAACACTCACGTGGAAGATTTGTGTGTAGGAGGAGTGGCTGTTCTGTTAAATGACATGACAAAACTGACACTGTTAGATGCCGATCTAACGGTTCTTACGGCGTTCGTCGGGAAAAGGCTTGTGGCGAACGTTTGTCGGATAATGATTTACGGACACATGCATTGCATTGATACGTGCCTCCCTCTCTCTCACGCACACGCACCCTCATGAGTCACGACTCTCCCGAGTCCTCTCGCAGACTCGCACGTCGCATCCATCCTGTATCTGCAGGTAGACGTCACACACATATGTGCTCTTAACACCCTACCCTCGGAACTTCTAAAAAACAAAAGACAGCGCGCACATTTTATTTTAGCTCACACGTCACACACTTATACTATTACCCTTGCGGTGAAGGTTCTTCTGGCATAGTATATATTGTACTCTCATGAAGAGAAGCGGTGCACGCACGCACTAGTTCTCTCACACCCACTCGCGGGTACACGTAGGAGCGCATTTTTCTGAAGCCGGTACAACAAAATCACTCCACTATATATAAAAGCAGGAGCCTTAGCGCTTGCTTTACTAGGGTTCCTCTCGTTCACTCTCTCACGCTCTCCAGATCTAAGCAAGACATAGGTGGCCACACACTCTCTCTTAGCTCACGACTGGTCACAAATCCGGCCGGACAACCTCGACCGGGGCAGGGGGTGTAGATGCATCGTTCACGCTGTCGTCGGCGGCGAGGGAGGAGACCAACGGCTGCCTGCGCATCCCAATCGGAGGCCGTGCCATTCTCTCTAAGAGAGCGCCGGCTCGAGAGGGCCTCCGACCCCTTCTTCCTCCCTGCGGTATTGTGGCCAAGATGCGGCCTCCCGACGCCGTCTTTGTCACATGCCGATGACCCTCAGGTATATATTCCTTCGAAAGCTGCCTTGCTCTACTGCCCCAGCTCTTCCCCCTTCGCGTGGATCCTTTTCTACTTCCGTCCGCTGTTACAAAGCCACCTAGACTTCTACTATTATTAGAAGTAAAGCTAGTTCATACAGTGAACTCAAAGCATTGGTTCAAACAGGGAAGAAAGTGGGAAAGCTGTAGCATGAATCTAGGACTTGGTTCTAAGAGGAAATGGGGGAAAGTAGTAATATGTGTCACTGTTTAAATAACTGTATTTCATATTTGCGCAAACAGGGATGTCTGTCTCCATATCGTTTCGGGATGTCTGTCTCCGTATCGTTTCTATCCGCACAATCAAAAGCACACACCTCAGTTTTAGTACAACTGCGCAAAATGAGATGGCTATCCCTCGTTGCCGTCATCTAACCTCCTGACTTCAAGGTATCCCTACATTGGTAGTAACTAAGGTAGAATGACCAACACAATCTAAAAGAAGCTGATTCGTACGTTTTACTTCTTGATTGGAGTGCAGGGACGAGCGAAAACAACTGCATCCTAGTCCGGAATGCACTTTCTACCAGTTCATCCATGGACCGAGGACTAGCTGGCACGGCTGTATGGCGGTTTTTTGGACAGGTGCACGGACAAGAGGCATTGGGGTCTGCTTATTTCTGCAAATAGCGGTGCTTAAATTTAGTGGAATGCACAAGCATTTCAGCTGGTCAGTACACTGCATGGTTCAGTTCAGCATTCCAGCTGAGACCACAATTATAATTGGTTATTCTAGAATGAGAGAACCTAACCCTGGATGGTGGCAACAAGAAAAAACCAGAGTGAACTCCAGGAAATTTAAGCCTGCCGGGAGGCCCTTTGCTCAGAGAAGCCTTGCATGTTTTTTCCTGATTTGTAAACCTTCTCACAACTTTGTCTTTTGCTGTGAACTAGTATATGTTTGTTATGTTCTATGAATCACTGAAATGTATAAAATTGCTTAACTTATGCTTTTCAAGATTTTTATGAAGACGAGTTTAATTGTGAGTGTTCCACATGAGCGCTGGACTAGCGTGTGAACATTTGGAATTTATTACATTCTGGCCTTAATTAACTGCACGAACCACTGTAACAAGATACATAGTAGTTGCTTATATGTCAGACAGCAAATTGTTGATTGTTAGCTGGTCGATAGCCTAGTGTTGAAGCGAGCTGAGTCAATGTGCCGTGTTTTGCACAACTGCTTACAACTGGGGTAGCACCAACAGTGTTTACAAGTACTTGTGTATACGTCAGCGCATGGTTCTCGAACGAGTGCTCTATTTCATTAAAACACACACTGCTCGTATGATAAACCGTGACAACTGATGTCTTACCATGCCATATTCATGAAAAAACTAGTGAGGACGCATCTGTTTCAGCAACAATTACGATGGTTCTCACATGATTCACGGGCACACAAAAGTAGCAGCAGTTCCCATTCAAACAGAGCACTAGCCCCAGAGGGGTCGATAACAGGCAAGGTTCGGATAATTAGACACAATCCAAACTACTATTAAACACTAGCTGGGGCAACTATTTCATGCCTCGATCTAATTTGGGCTGGACACAAGACGAACCTTGCCATGAACATCATCGAGGACGTCCCGCAGCAGCTCAATCCTGTGAACCTTCATCAAGACAACCTTGTGGCCTTGCCACTGATAAACTTGTTTGTGGAGGCATGCCACGTCATCTTCCTGCGTAAGCTTGACAAGAACAGTATGCCTCACAAACGAAGGAGTAGCTTTGAACTTCTTGTGCTTCAGTACACCCTGGACAACATGCCTGACAACAGTGAGGCTGGAATAGAACTCTTCATTGGTATAACCGCAAATGGCTTCCAGGATCCAACAGCCTAAGAACTCTGTTTTCCCAGTGCGTATATTCAGGTCGTCCACCTCATAGCGAGTGACATGCACAACCACACAATCCTTGTCTGCATCAGGTCTCTAATTGAAACAGAAACAAATTCTGAATTACTTTTCAGTATAAGAACCACAAGTTATTTAAACCACTATGTATAGCATGGCATCGAAGCTAATAAATTTTTGCATTATTAATCACCACATACTTCCTTTTCTAAAAAAATCACCACATACTTAGATGAAAAACCACAATCGAGATCCGCAAAGAAGGAAATCACCTTGGGCAGCTCAGCGGGGGGGGGGGGGGGGGGACACATCCTCTAAGGGGGAAAACTGCTCCTCAGTGCCACGGGGGCTGTAACCTCAAACGGGGCGTTGACCATCTCAGTAGTGGCCGTGAGCGTATCTGGGGTCGACTCGGTGGTTGCCTCCATCTTCTTGGAGCTCTTTGTCTCGTGGGGATTAGCCTCCCGCGTCTGCTCCAATATCGGCAGATCTTTGCCTGGTTCTCCTTGGTCCATCATGAAACTGACGAATACTAGGAGACCACTGAAAGGAAAACACAATCGCAATGACAATGAAACAAAAACGAGAGTGAGGATCGGTTACTGCTTTGCAAAAGTTCTTTTTTTTTCTCTGAACCAAAATATACCAACATCACGGATCCGCTTACCTTCCCTTCGTTGGGAGAGAAGAACAGTGGCAGATGCGAGTGTTGCCTTTCTTGAAGACGGTGAGGGAGAAGGGGATTCAGAGAGGAGTGAAACGATGGTTACTTCGTCCATCAAACTTAGACTGCGGGGAGGTGGGGTTTTGTGATACGACGGCTCGTTACTGCCGCGCTACGACAGGGGTGACTCTCTGCCTGCATACTGCCTGCTAATTTGGTGGATGGCATTTGGGCCCGCGCGCTGCATGGCCCGCATGTCGATGAATAAAAGTATAACGGCATTCAGTAGAGGGAGACATTTCAATGACCTAGGAGGAGCCAGAAGTGGTAGAGTGTCTCCACTGTACTAGTAGTAATTGTTTTTCTGGGTAGCTGTAGAGTGTCTCCACTGTACTAGTAGTAATTGTTTCTCTGGGCCCAAGACAAAACAGCCAATCCACACTAGTAAATAGTAAAATCAATTCAAAAGGCGCTACCCACACCCAGCACACCGCCCCCCTCCCCCACAAAAAAAACCTGGGTGCTCTTCTTCCTCCTCGCTCCCACCCACCTCACGTCAGCTCGCTCCACTCGTACACCCAAATTCCTCACCTCACTCCTACAGAAAACCCCAGCTCCCCTTCTTCCTCACTCCTACAGAAAACCCCCAGCTCCCCTTCTTCTTCGCTTGCACTACAACTAGGCTCATCATTCGTTACTCTGCTCAAATCCGTGAGCGCGACATGACGCCCTCGAGGAAAATGGAGTCGCTGACCCCAGCGCCAAGAAGATGAGGCTCCCTCCAGCGGCGACGCCTGTTGTAGATCCTACACCCGGCAGCACGGGGAGAAGCGGCGACCCCGCCCCCACTGGATCCTAGGAACCCGTAGAATCTCGGGTGGACCGCATCAGCGATCTCCTGGACGCCGTCCTTGGGGAGATCAACTCGCTTCTCCCCACCAAGGATTGCTGCTGCACCCAAGTCCTCTCAATTCGGTGGCGCCCTCAATGGTGCGTCGTGCCCCTTAATCTCGACTGTCGTCAGCTATCTCTCTTCAATGATTTTGAAATCCCCAGAGCCATCATCTCCTCCCACCAGGGCTCCGTTCAAAGCCTCTGCATCCCGTCATGCTACCTGAGCAAGCATACCATGCCCTGCACGGTGGACGCCTGGCTGAAATCCACTGAATTCATAGAACTACAGCTACTTGAGTTCTACTATTCCCCTGGAAATCACATAACACATACAGAACGCCATGAACTTGTGCCCTCAGCACCGATGTCCATCTCGCGGTTTTCTTCCTCTCTCCACACCGCCACCTTTGCACTGTGCTACCTTCCAGACAATCTGGAACTAAACCTTCGACTCCCATTTCTCAAGAAACTTTCACTTGTGCGGGTTCGTATATCGGAGGCCTCACAACATCATCCACTCCAGTTGCCCTGCACTGGAGTGCTTGGTGCTTGTTTTCACAGTTAGAATCGGTTGTCTCCAAATAAAGTTGCCTAACCTTCTAAGAATTTAAATTTCTTTTGACGGAAGGCAGCTCATCATCCAAGATGACCCTTCACTTCAAAGGTTGATCCTTGATTCTAGTTATTCACCGTTGCAAATAACCGTCCTCTCTGCGCCTGAACTGGAGACCTTGGGTGTAATACATGATCTCTGTGCTCATTTCAATATGGTGTTTGGCTCCACAGTTCTTCAGGTACTTTATATTATCATCTACACTTGTAACCATATGCTGCATTTTAAATTTCTGCGCATAATTTATATATCATCTTGGAGTACACATTTTGTACTAATATTATGTTCTATGCTCAATGAAGAGTTTCTCCATGGATGGCCTATCAATGGTGCTGGATTCTGTCAAGATCTTATATATCCAAATGAATAGTTTTGATCTGAACAAGATTATTGGCTTGCTACAATGCTTTCCATGTCTGGAGAAGTTGTATATAAAGGTGATAATTTCACGCACATTGGAAGCCCGCATATAGTGTACTAGAATTAACCGTTCAGCTGTTGCTCTTTCGACACTCTTCTTTTAGACCTTAACTGTTTTCAATTTTCATGTCTATTTAGGCAACATGATGGGGTAAGAAAGTTATAACCAATCGGTGGATTCATAAGCATCGGGATTTTCTCACTTCTCATGAGATTCGATTGAAGACAATAACGCTAGAACGATATGTAGCCAACCGTGCAAACACAAGATTTGTCACATTCTTCCTACTAAATGCTAGGTTACTATTGTCCATCAGGCTTAAGTTTATCAGCAGCATGGTTTTGACGGATGGGTATGTCGAAGAGCAAAAAATGGAGTTTCAGGTGGGCAAAAGAGCTTCTGAACGTGCCGGGCTTCTATTTACAACATATTGTGCTCATAATCCAGTAAATTTTACGATCCAGGATGTTCATTCTATGGACCTGACCGATCCATTTGAGTGTGACTGCCGAAAACAGTGTTGGAGTTAGATGTTGTTGCCCTTTTCAATCTGGTTTTTTTGTAAACCTGATAAACAATCAACCCTCGTGCTTTTGTACAGGTTGTAAGCTGGAGTTAGATGTTCCTGCCCTTTTCAACTCGGCTGTGACTGTCATATTTTCTTTGAAACAAGGCAAATGGCTTGCCATTCGTTTAATTTAGAGTGGAATATTGTAACAAATCACAACCAAGGGAAATAACATCACTCACGCCGGCTGCTTGAGCTCATTGTGCATTACAAAAGCCAAGTGACTAGGCCCCACCACCCCCACCAGTCAACCCTCATACTCCCCTCGGCCTGCGACTGGACCGGCGCATCTTCAACGGCTCCTGTTCATTCCGTCCGAGGCCTCGCCGTCGTCCTCCACCTTGCGGCCTTGGTTCGCTCCCGTGCGCGGTGCGCCGCCCTCTTGCGTTGTCAACGTCGTCAACAACTGAGAGGAACAAGGAGATGACTATACGTGGAGAGGATGACAGTAGGGACCCACCAGCGTCATGGCAGTACGCAAGCAAGTGCCTCTATAGTACAAGCCCAAAAATATGGTTCCTCCTAATGGTTGGACATCTGGGGCTCACGCCATCGTCAACGTAGTCAATAAACGAGAGAATTACACTACGACCGGCTGACACCAGGGACTCAGCAAGTCGCGTAGTTTTTTTTGAGGAACAAGCAGTTTTTTTTGAGACAATGAGGAACAAGCAGTTGTTATTTATACTAGTTTTATCTACGGATCAGGGTAACAACGGGGCTGTGTGGGGGCTGTGGCCCGTCTAGCCAGGGTTTTATTTAAGTTTACCACATCATGAGCACAGCTGTGTTTTTTCCTTGCTGAAAATGGCTAGCCCAGTTCTATTTTTTTTAAGAAATACCCAAACAAGGCCTACTTGCTTTATCGGCCCTGCTGGGCTGCAAATGTTTCAAGATGAGGAGAGTTTCATTCGGTTTGCCCAGAAATGGCCTGTACATATTTAAAATACATCAAACTGGGAATTAGTTTCATTTTTTTCATTACAAGATTTGAAATTCCATTGATTTTTATGTGTGGACAATTATTTTGATTTTATATTCATATAAGTTATTTTTCAAAATAGTTTGAATGTGAATCTATATTTCTGGATTAAAAATAGTTGACCGCATCGAAATATGCAAAATTTCATATACTTTTTAACCGTGGCCACAATATGGGGTGTAATGCTAAGAAAAAGAAGATGGGCTCCAAAAAAATCTTAAGAATTAGCAAATGGGCTGTACATTATTAGAAATAATGGCAGATGGGCTGTATGCTGCTTTCCACAGATTTGAGGCTGACTTGTGCGCCTACTACAGGTTCACGCGTATGCTTTCATAAAAAAAAGGTTGACGCGCACGCAACGCCCTATCAACTTAGTCAACACACGAGAGCAGTGACTGTTGGATATCCATCCAACGGCTGTCGTGCTTCTTCAATCTCTGCTCTTCATGCTCCAGCCGCTCAAACAAGCATTGGCAGGACTGCCTGTTCCCTCCTCCCGCGACCGGCTATGCTGCCGCGCAAGCCTCACGGACCCACCGTACTCCCATCGCTGGCCTAGCCATCCCTCTACTCACCCACACATGCTGTTATTCTCTAGCGATGGCAGACGAACCAGTAAAGCCTCATACTCCTCCGCGTGGGAAACAACTGCCGAGTATTCCCTGGCTCCGTGTCGTTCCCTTCCTAGGCCTCGCCGTCGTCCACCACCCTTGTGCTCTCGGCGCGACCTGGTCAACGTGGTCAATGAATGACATCCATCGGAAGTGGACTGTACGTGGAGAGGCTGACAGTTGGGTCCACGGCCACACGCAAGGAAATGCCTCCTTATTACGCGCAAAATAATGATTCCTCCACCTGACAGCTAGGACCCATAGGAAGGGCCTCTGTATTTCACGAAAAAACATTCCCCCCGCTGATAGGTCGGACCCACCAGCTATATCTTCGCACGCAAGGAAGTTCCTCCTTATTACGCCCAAAAAAATGATTACCCCCCTGCTAGTTGGGACCCACCATAATGTTGGGCTGACTTGTGGGCCTACTAAGTTGAGGGGACGGAGGGCTTTGTCAACTTAGTCAATACTACAGTGACCGTATGATGTCCATCCAACAGCCATACGGCTTCTTCAACCTCTGGTTTTCTTGCTCCAGCCGCCCAAAGCAGCACCGGTCGTGCCGCCTGCTCCTGCCTCCTATGGCCCGGCTCCGCGTCGTCCCCTTCCTAGGCCTCGCCGTCGTCCACCGCCGTGGTGCTCTCGGCGCGGCGTGGTCAATGTGGTCAACGACCGACTTTCATCGGACGAGTTCTATACGTGGAGAGACTGACACCTGGGTCCATGGCAGCCACAAGGAAGTGCCTCCTTATTACGCGGAACTAATTATTCCTCCACCTGACACCGGGGACCCACCGGACGGGCCACTAGTATTTTGCGAAATAAATCGTTTCTCCCTGACTGCTGGGACCCACCGGATGGGCCACCGTATTTCGCGAAAAAAATGTTACCCCCGCTGTCAGCTCGGACCCACCAGAAGTGCCTCCTTATTATGCACAAAAAATGAATACTCCCCCGGCTAGCTGGGACCCACCTTGGTGGGAGGCTGTCCTGTGGGCCTACTAAGTTGACGGGGCCAAAGGGCTTTGTCAACTTAGTCAATATGAACGATTCTAGCTCCAGTGACCATACAATGTTCATCCAACGGCCATAGTGCTTCTTCAACCTCTGGTCTTCTTGCTCCAGCCGCCCAAAGCAGCGCCGGTCGTGCCGCATGCTCCTGCCTCCCATGGTCGGCTGTGCTGCCGTGGAGGCCTCACCGCCCCCTACTATTCCCACCGCTGGCCAGGCCCTGCGGCGACGGCAGCCTCACACCGCAGCCGAACCAATGAACCCTCGTACTCCTCTCCGCGCGGGCTTCCACTGCCGCGTCTTCCCCGGCTCCGCGTCATCCCCTTCCTAGGCCTCGTTGTCGTCCACCGCCGTGGTGCTCTCCGCGTGGCGTGGTCAACAAGGTCAAGGAACGACTTCCATCGGAAGAGTACTGCACGTGGAGAGGCTGACAGCTGGGTCCACGGCCACAGGCCAGTTTTTTTGTGATTTGCCAATTAAGTTGCTTTGTCAGGCCTGTTGGGCTGCAAATCTTTCAAGACGAAGAGAGCTTTTCATTCGGCTGGCCGAGAAAATGGCCCATTAGTAATGAGAAATGGGCTGTACATTTTTAAAACACATCAAACCGGCAATTAGTTTCAAATATTTTTTTTTCATTTCAAGATTTTAAATTACATTAATTTTTCTGCGTGGAGAATTTGTTGGATTTTATATTGATATACATTTATTTTTAAAATCAGTTTGAATGTGAGTCGAAATTTCGGGATTAAAAACAGTTCGGACCGCACCGAAATATGCAAAATTTCATATAATTTTTTAACCATGGCCACAATATGGGCTGTAATGCTAACAAAAAGAATATGGGCTCCAAAAAAACCTTAAGAATTAGGAAATGGGCTAGAAATTATTAGAAACAATGCCAGATGGGCTGTATGCTGTTTTCCACAAATTTGAGGCTTTCCTAAAAAAAGGTTAACACACAAGCAATGGCGGTTGGATGTCCATCCAACGGTCGTCGTGCTTCTTCAATCTCTGCTCTTCCTGCTCCAGCCGCTCAAACAAGCGCCGGTGGGAATGCCTGCTCCCTCCTCCCCGCGGCCGGCTATGTTGCCGCGCAGGCCTCATCGCCCCACCGTACTCCCATCGCTGGCCTAGCAATCCCTCTACTCACCCACACCTGCTGTTATTCTCCGGCGACGGCAGACGAACCAGTGAACCCTCGTTCAGTCGTACTCCCCTCCGCATGGGAAACAACTGCTGAGTCTTCTCTGCTTCCGTGTCGTTCCCTTCCTAGGCCTCGCCGTCGTCCACCGCCCTGGTGCTCTCGACGCGGCCTGGTTAATGTGGTCGACGACCGACATGCATCTGAAGTGGACTGTACATGTAGAGGCCGACAACTGGGTTCACCGCCGCACGCAAGGAAATGCCTCCTTATTACTCGCAAAATAATGATTCGTCTGCCTGACATCAGGGACCCACCAAAAGGGCCTCAGTATTTCACGAAAAAAACGTTACCGCCGCTGACAGCTCAGACCCACCAGCTATATCTTCGCACACAAGGAAGTGCCTCCTTATTACGCACAAAAAAAAATGAATACTCCCCCTGTTAGCTGGGGCCCAGTATAGTGGCAGGCTGACTTGTGGGCCTACTAAGTTGACGGGGACGGAGAGCTTTGTCAACTTAGTCAATATGCATGATTCTAGCTTCAGTGACTGTACGATGTCCATCCAACGGCCGTAGTGCTTCTTCAACCTCTGGTATTCTTGCTCCAGCCGCCCAAACCAGCACCGGTCGTGCCTCGTGCTCTTGCCTCCCGTGGCTGGCTGCGATGCGGCGGAGGCCTCACCACCCCCTACTACTCCCACTGCTGGCCAGACCATCCCTCTACTCACCCACACCCCCTGTTATTCTGTGGCGACGGCAGCCTCACACCACAGTGAACCAGTGAACCATTGTACTCCTCTACGCGTGGGCATCCACTGCCGCATCTTCCCCAGCTCTGCATCGTCCCCTTCCTAGGCCTCGCCGTCGTCCACCGCCCTGGTGCTCTCGGCGCGGCGTGGTCAACGTGGTCAAGGAACGGCTTCCATCGGACGTGGACTGTACTTGGAGAGGCCGACAGCTGGGTCCACGGTCGCAACAAGGAAGTGCCTCCTTATTACGCGCAAAATCATTATTCCTCCACCTGACAGCGGGGACCCACCGGACGGGCCACCATATTTCGTGAAAAACGTTTCCCCCCTGACTGCTGCGACCCACCAGCTACACCTTCACATGCAAGGAAGTGCGTCCGGGCAAAAAAAAAAACGATTCGCCCCCCTGACTGCTGGGTCCCACCAGCTACATCTTCGCAAGCAAGGAAGTGACTGACAGTCGGGACCCACCTGGTCGAAGCGTACGTAGCGTTGTCTTCCTGGTCGCGAACGTGTACGTACATACTGGTCGACGTAGAGGCACACACATGTCGTAGTAGAGGCGCGCACGTGTCGTAGTAGAGGCGCGCACGTAGCATGTACACGTACGTACAGCGGCCAGGGTGCAAGAAAGAAAATACGGCCACATACGTACATACGGGAAGGGTCTCTAACGCCTATCGCGCATACATACATGGCTGGGTCGGAACGGAGAAACATCGTCGTCGTCGTGTTCATGGGGAGCCAACCGGCTGGGTCGGAACGGAATGCGTGGTCGTGTTCATCGGGAGGGCTTGGACGGAACATGCGATGGAAACAAGGCCTGGCATACCGCACAACGGAGGAAACAGCCCTGTGTTCGACCGGCCACGTTCGAAACGGGGTCCTGTTGATCGAGAGGGGCCTGGCGTAACGCAAAACGGAGGAAACGGGCCTCCTACGGTCGAAACGGGGGTCCTGTTGATCGGGAGGGGTGTGGCGTACCGCAAAACGGACGAAACGGACTTGTGTTGGAGCACTACGGTCGAAACGGGGGTCCTGTTCATCGGGAGGGGTGTGGCGTACCGCAAAGCGGACGAAACGGACTTGTGTTGGAGCGCTATGGTCGAAACGGGGGGGGGGGGGGGGGGGGGGAGGGGTGTGGCGTACCGCAAAACGGGACTCCACGGGATACTGTTTATGTCCACCGTCGACCTCCTCCAGCCTCCACAGGCTACCGTCGACCTCCACCAGCCTCCACGAGCTCCTGTTCATCCAACCTCCACCGCGCGCTACTCCACCGGCTACTGTTCAACCACCCCTCCATGGGCACCCCTCCACCGTCTACTGTTCATCCAGCCCTCCACACCACGGGGTCCTGTTCAAGCACCCCTCCACGACCACCACTCCACCGTCTACTCTTCATCCAGCCCTCCACACCACGGGTTCCTGTTCATCCAGAGGCAACGCCACCGCTCACTGTTCATCCAACCCCCCCACAATGATGACTATTCATCCCAGAGGCAGCATCGACCAACTTTAGTTAGCAGCAGTAGCGAAGGAATCGCTCCATCGTGTTCAATTAACAGCCATCGATCGATCGCTCGGGTTCAGTAACGCATAGCCTGCAGTGCAATCGCTTGGGTTCAGTTAGAGCCCAACACCTCGCTCGGCTTCAGTTAGAGCCAACACCTCGCACACACGCGCGTACGTACGAGAGAAACACGCATCGCTCCGCCCCCGACCTCCCACCGTAACCGGCAACTCCCGGAAATCCCCCCCTCGCTTCTACCACGGTTTTTTCCGTCATGGACGGCCCAAAGAATGTCATGCAGCTGCATCTCCGGCCCGCCCAGGACGAAAAGCCCATTTTCTGTCATGATTTTTTGTCATAGAAGTAGGAGCCCACCACATCTATGATGACACTGGGTTTTGTCACAATTATCGTCATAGAAGTGTCATATGTATGACAGAAATTTTTTTCGTTCGGCCCAAAATGTCACGGATGTGTCTTTTTTTTGTAGTGCTAAGACGCACAGATCGGGACCCCCTACCCGAGATCCGCCGGTTTTTACACCGACAGTCCCCCCATTTAGTACCGATTCTGCACGAACCGCTGCTAAAGGGCCACCACGTGGCACATGCCAGCGTCGGGGGCTGGGTGCCCTTTAGTACCGGTTGGTGTGGGTTGGTAACACCAACCGGTACTAAAAGTTTTGGGGGTTTTGGTTTTATTATTTATTTTTCCTTTAGTTTTGTGTTTTACATTTAATTCTTTTTTGTTTCCTGGTATTTTACGATATTACATATTGTACACGTTATGCATATATATAAATAGAATTTCTCATAGAACCGATCATATATAGGGTGGGTCTATTATGATAACACCCTTAAGAGTCTTATTCTAACAACACCTACCTTATTCTGCTAACACCCCCGCCTGACCACCATGGCCCCTTCCCTCCCCGCTTCTTTGGCTTCTCATTTTCTTCCCCACCGCACCACATCCCTCCCTCCCCCCCACCACCTCCACCGCACAACCTCCCTCCCCCCACCACCTCCACCGCACCACCTCCCTTCCACCAGCGCGTCCACCGCACCACCTCCCTCCACACACTATCTCATTCCCCAATAGCCACGCCCGACCCTGATTCCAATCCTGTGCCCCCATCCATCGCCGGTCAGGGAACCCTTGCCACCGCCGGTCCTGGCCAGCACCACCGCGTGCCCCGACCACCGCCCCACCACACGCCATGGCTCAACTCCTGACCACCGATGACCTCCCACTGGCCGCCATGGCCGGATCCATCCTTCCCGCCCCTAGATCCGCCACGGCCCTGCCTCACCGACCTCCGCCAGTCCCGCGCCGGTGCTCTCGGATCCACACCTTACTGCCCCTGGCTCTGCCGGATCCACTCGCCCTGCCACCTTCCACCATGGCAACACCGTCGGGGCCAGTGTCTTCCTCTCCCTGTCCAGCAGGGCGGCCCCATCGAGCAACGCCCCCCCTCCGTGGGTTGCTATCGCCGGCCTACACCTGACCACGCGATGGCCACCTCCCATTGGAGCTATGCCACTGACGCTACTGTTTCTCACCTGGGTTGGACAGGAACCAACCCCCGACCCCTGTCAACGCTTGCATCGGGCGCTCTGCCATCGCTGGATCCGGGCATCTCCAACCCCGCGGCATGGACGATGACATCCACGGCCCTTCCCCCGGCCATCGGGAAAAGTCTGATAACTCGATGCATTCCTCCACGGGTAGGTGTCCGCGGCATGTCGCCGGCGCTAGGTGCTCGCCACATCGGCTCGCGTGGTTGCAGTACCCGCTCGCTGCAGTCCGCATGGTGAGCCACCCGCCGCACATCGTAGCACTGTGTGCCGTCCACCCCCCTGCATCGACTGTGAAGGTGGTGACAGCGGCAATACATCTCGCACGTACCCTCCATGGTTTGCTTTAGAGAAGAGGTATGAGGGTTCTTCCCCCTGTCCCTCCCAACGGGATCCAGCTCCTCCCTCAACTTCCCGGACGTCCGCCTCCATGAGGTACTGCACTGCATCAACCTCCCCTTGTATCTTCTTCCAGAGCTTCCTTGTATCCCAATTGCAATTCACCTTTTGATTCAGAAAAAAGGGGTGTTAATTCTCTAGGCAACTACAAGTTCATATTTTCTTAGAAAATTTTCTGCCTTTTTGAGAGGTTCGCTCATATGTCTGCTGCGGCTCACTCTGTCAGATGAGGTTCTTGCTATTTTTCGTAGGAAGAAAAGGAATACCACTGCATGCAGTACATCACTGCAACCGTCGTAGTGCGGGTCTCCTCCCCCGGAGTGAACTGCTCGCGCCAACCCCGCCGCCCCTCACTTCCCCTGATCGACTTTGCATCTTCCCAGGACTGCTATTCGGCTCAGCACTGCCGTGCAGTAGGCTCGACGCGGTCGTGTGGTTCGCTGGCGATTCTGGACCAGAGATGCCACGTACATGCGAGGTTTAGATGGCCCTGGCACTACAAAAAAAGACACATCCGTGACATTTTGGGCCGAACGATTTTTTTTTCTGTCATACACATGACACTTCTATGATGATAATTGTGACAAAACCCTGTATCATCATAGATGTGGTGGGATCCTACTTCTATGACAAAAAATCATGACAGAAAATGGGCTTTTCGTACTGGGCGGGCCCGAGACGCAGCTACATGACATTCTTTGGGCCGTCCATGACGGAAAAAACTGTGGTAGAAGCGAGGGGGAGGAAAATTTCGGGGAGTTGCCGGTTACGGTGGGAGGTCGGGGGCGGAGCGATGCGCGTTTCTATCGTACGTATGCGCGTGTGTGCAAGGCGTTGGCTCTAACTGAAGCTGAGCGAGGCGTTGGGCCCTAACTGAACCCGAGCGATTGCACTGCAGGCTACGCGTTACTGAACCCGAGCGATCGATCGATGGCTGTTAACTGAACCCGATGGAGCAATTCCTTCGCTACTGCTGCTAACTGAAGCTGATCGATGCTGCCTCTGGGATGAACAGTGAGTGTTGCGGGGGGGTTTGGATGAACAATGAGCGGTGGCATTGCCTCTGGATGAACAGGAACCCGTGGTGTGGAGGGTTGGATGAATAGTAGATGGTGGAGGGGTGGCCGTGGAGGGGTGGTTGAACAGGACCCCGTGGTGTGGAGGGCTGGATGAATAGTAGATGGTGGAGGGGTGCCCGTTGAGGGGTGGTTGAACAGTAGACAGTGGAGTAGCGCACGGTGGAGGCTGGATGAACAGGAGTCCGTGGAGGCTGGAGAAGGTCGACGGTAGCCCGTGGAGGCTGTAGGAGGTCGACGGTGGAGATGAACAGAATCCCGTGGAGTCCCGTTTTGCGGTACGCCACACCCCTCCCCCCCGTTTCGACCGTAGCGCTCCAACACAAGTCCGTTTCGTCCGTTTTGCGGTACGCCACACCCCTCCCGATGAACAGGACCCCTGTTTCGACCGTAGCGCTCCAAGACAAGTCCGTTTCGTCCGTTTTGCGGTACGCCACACCCCTCCCAATCAACAGGACCCCCGTTTCAACCGTAGGAGGTCCGTTTCCTCTGTTTTGTGGTACGCCAGGCCCCTCCCGATCAACAGGACCCCGTTTCGAACGTGGCCAGTCGCACACAAGGTCGTTTCCTCCATTTTGTGGTACGCCAGGCCTCGTTTCCATCGCCTGTTCCGTCCAAGCCCTCCCGATGAACACGACCACGCATTCCATTCTGACCCAATCGATTGGCTCCCCATGAACACGACGACGATGCTGTTTCTATATTCTGACCCAGCCATGTACGTATGCGCGATAGGCGTTAGAGACCCTGCCCGTATGTACGTACGTGACCGTATTTTCTTTATTGCACCCTCGCTGTTGTATGCACATGTACATGCTACGTGCGCGCCTCTACTACGACATGTGCGCGCCTCTACATCTATGACACGTGCGCGCCTCTACATCGACCAGTATGTACGTACACGTTCGCAACCAGAATGACAACGCTACGTACGCTTCGACCAGGTGGGGCCCGACTGTCAGGCACTTCCTTGCGTGCGAAGATGTAGCTGGTGGGTCCCAGCAGTCAGGGGGAGAAATCAATTTTTTTGCCCGGACGCACTTCCTTGCGTGCGAAGATGTAGCTGGTGGGTCCCAGCAGTCAGGGGGGCGAATCGTTTTTTTCACAAAATACGGTGGCCCATCCGGTGGGTCCCCGCTGTCAGGTCGAGGAATCATTATTTTGCGTGTAATAAGGAGGCACTTCCTTGCGGCGGCTGTGGACCCAGCTGTCAGCCTCTACACGTACAGTCCATGTCCGATGGAAGTCGTTCATTGACCGCATTGACCACGCCGCGCCGAGAGCACCACGATGGTGGACAACGACGAGGCCTAGGAAGGGGACGACTCGGAGCCGGGGAAGACGCAGCAGTGGATGCCCACGCGAAGAGGAGTACAGGGGGTGTGGGTGAGTAGAGGGATGGCCTGGACAGCGGTGGGAGTAGTAGGGGGCGGTGAGGCCTCTGCGGCATCACAGCCGGCCACAGGAGGCAGGAGCACGCGGCACGACCGGCGCTGGTTTGGGCGGCTGGAGCAAGAAGACCAGAGGTTGAAGAAGCACTACGACCGTTGGATGAACATCGTACGGTAACAGGAGCTAGAATCGCTCATATTGACTAAGTTGACAAAGCCCTCCATCCCCGTCAACTTGGTAGGCCCACAAGTCAGCCTCCCACTATGCTGGGTTCCAGCTGGCAGGGGGAGTATTCATTTTTTTGTGCGTAATAAGGAGGCACTTCCTTGCGTGTGAAGATAGCTGGTGGGTCCGACATGTCAGCTAGGGGCACGTTTTTTCGTGAAATACAAAGGAAGAGGCCCTTCCGGTGGGTCCCAGATGTCAGGTGGAGGAATAATTAGTTTGCGCGTAATAACGAGGCACTTCCTTGCGGCGGCCGTGGACCCAGCTGTCAGCCTCTCCACGTGCAGTCCACGTCCGATGAAAGCCATTCCTTGACCACGTTGACCACGCCGCACTGAGAGCATTAGGACGGTGGACGACGTCAAGGCCTAGGAAGGGAACAACACGGAGGCAGGAAAGACTCGGCAGTTGTTTCCCACGCGGAGGGGAGTACAACTGTACAAGGGTTTACTGGTACGTCTGCCCTCGCCGGAGAATAACAGCAGGTGTGGCCGTATGGGTGAGTAGAGGGATGGCTAGGCTAACGATGGGAGTACGGTGGGGCGGTGAGGCCTGCGCGGCAGCACAGCCGGCCGCCGGGAGGAGGGAGCAGGCAGTCCCGTCGGCGCTTGTTTGAGCGGCTGTAGCACGAAGAGAAGAGATTGAAGAAGCACGGCGGCCATTGGATGGACATCGTACGGTCAATGGAGCTAGAATCGTTCATATTGACTAAGTTGACAAAGCCCTCTGTCCCCGTCAACTTAGTAGGCCCACAAGTCAGCCTCCCACCAAGGTGGGTCCCAACTAGAAGGGGGAGTATTCATTTTTCTGTGCGTAATAAGGAGGCACTTCTGGTGGGTCCGAGCTGACAGCGGGGGGAACGTTTTTTTTCGCGAAATATGGTGGTCCGTCCGGTGGGTCCCACCAGTCAGGGGCAAACGTTTTTTTCCGCAAAATATGGTGGCCCGTCCGGTGGGTCACAGCAATCAGGGGGGAAACATTTTTTCCGCGAAATACTAGTGGCCCGTCCGGTGGGTCCCTGCTATCAGGTGGAGGAATAATTATTTTGTGCGTAATAAGGAGGCACTTCCTTGCGGCTGCCGTGGACCCAGCCGTCAGCCTCTCCATGTACAGTACTCTTTCGATGGAAGTCGGTCGTTGACAACATTGACCACGCCGCGCCGAGAGCACCAGGGCGATGGACGACGGCGAGGCCTAGGAAGGGGACGACGTGGAGCCGGGGAAGACACGGCAGTGGATGCCCACGCGAAGAGGAGTACGAGGGTTCACTGGTTCGGCTGCGATGTGAGGCTGCCGTCGCCGTAGAATAACAGGGGGAGTGGGTGAGTGGAGGGATGACCTGGCCAGCGGTGGGAGTAGTCTGGAGACGGTGAGGCCTCTGCGGCAGCACCGCCGGCCACGGGAGGCAGGAGCATGCGGCACGACCAGCGCTGCTTTGGGCGGCTGGGGCAAGAAGACCAGAGGTTGAAGAAACACTATGGCCGTTGGATGGACATCGTTGACCACGCCGCACCGTGAGCACCAGGGTGGTGGACGACGGCGAGTCCTACGAAGGGAACGACAGGGAGCCGGCGAAGACACGACAGTGGCTGCCCATGCGGTGGAGAGTATGAGGGTTGACTGGTTCGGCTGCCGTCGTCGGAAAATAACAGGAGGTGTGGGTGAGTAGAGGGATAGACAGGCCAGGGATGCGAGTATGATGGGGCCGTGAGGCCTGCCCGGCAGCATTGCTGGCCACAGGAGGCAGGAGTAGGCGGTTCCGATGGCGCTAGTTTGGGCGGCTCGGGCAGGAAGATCAAAGACTGAAGAAGCACGATTGCCATTAGATTGACATCTAACGGTCTAACGCTGGTAGAGTCGATTGTTGACTAAGTTTCTTTTTTAAGAAACCTTGTGTACGCATGAATTTGTAGGCCCACAAGTCAGCCTCCAAATCTGTGGCAGACAACATAAAGCCCATTTGCTATTTTTTACAATTTGCAGCCCATTTGCTATTTTTTATAATTTGCAGCCCATTTGCTAATTCTTAAGTAATTTATTACAACCCATTTTCTGCCTAGGACCATGGTCAAAAAGTTCAACCTTATTTTGCATATTTTGGTGCAGTCCAAACTGTTGTAATCTTGAAATGATAAACATTTTTAAGAACTTATTGATTTGCCAAAAAAATCGTTTTGTTTTTGTAAGCAAATAAGACGTGGGACAATTGAGTTGGTTTAAGGAAAACCAGTGGTAAAAAAATCAGCGCTGGGTGGGAAAAAACAACAAAAATAAGGATGTAAATATGAAAAGGGAATTTTATGTGTTTTCAATATAGTGATACGTGCATATGAACTAGTAAAACTATAGGTAGAGATTAGAAAACGGATGTAGGACATGCGTTTCAAGAGGAAAATAGAACTGGGCTGTGTGCTTGATTCAGTAACAAAACTGCCTGCGGATGTTGTAAGACAAAATATAACTAACGCTGGCGGGGCCAGAGGACAGTAGACACCTGCTGGATCTTTGTGCCCCTTTGTCGTCATGGGCTGGGCCTCTTAAAAACAAAACCAACCCTGGCCAGTCTACAACCTAGTTGAAACTTGCTCGACCTGAAAAAACAATATACGTGCTCAATAAACGAGAGAATTCTGCAAGCACAGACTGATAACTGGGATGTAGCACGGATATTGTTTTTTTATTGTGATAATAAGTGCATGCACATGTTTCAAAAAAATTGCAAAACTGGGAATTTGAACGGCGGGTGCTTATGCTACCCATCAAATAAAAATCAGGTGCCTGAGAATTCGTTTAGAAACAAATGATTCGGCTTTATATCCACGTCGACCCTCGGCATGATGGTTGGAAGCAAATGCAAGTTCATACCAAAAGATCGTTAACAACAATACCAACTTGCGGACGACAAGGTAGTACAACTACCAATACCAAACTACTCCTGGCCCTAGTGTTCGTCTGGTAGAAAATCTTGCAGAGGACCAGCTCCCGCTCCTTCTCTTGCTCCAGGTCCCCGATGTTGTACTGGTGCATCACCCAGTTGGTCCTCTGCTGGTCGAAGTTCTTGTTTGTGTGCAGCACCAGAACCTTTTTTGCTGCCCGTCTGCCGGCCGTTGACCATCACAGGAAAGGTATTGCCGGTCTTGTGCCACATCTCATGTGTGCCACACTCCGACTGTATCTTGTGACGCGTCCACGTGCCCCTTTTGAACGCCCTAGAATTGCGCTGGAAGAAATGCTTCCTTAGGCCACTCAGTGTGATACCTGCAGTATTGTGGAATACATGTTTTAGTGTACCTAGTTGGCATTTTCATAACATCTTTGGCATGTTGCAGTCACTTGTTTCACTTTTTATTAACTGTCAAATTGTAATTGTTTCACCAGGTCTGTGTCTAAAAAGAAAAATAGAGCTATAAACAAAGGAATATGTTTGTGCAAGTAGACGACCGATCGGTGTATTACCTGGAAGTTTCTTAGGTTGGGTGTAGCATATGCCCTGCTCACTGTCGATGGTTGGTATGAACAAATCGATGAGAGACTGAAATCTCGCGCTGTCAACACTCACTTTGGCCTCAAGGTGCTCGATCAGCTCCTGATCCGTGGGATCGAACTTGATGCCAGCCGGCAGCACCGACCAATCCTTCTTCGACATGCATCGGTAATTCCTGTTATATGGTACTCAATGTATGACCAATCGACTATTTTAAGTGAATGATGAAAGATTTCGACAGAGTAAAAACTCGCGCTTCTTCGACAGTTGTATGATAGTAATTGCCATGCCGTTTTGCAAGGGCGCTTGTAAAAACTCTAAACTCTATTCTCCTCTTATTTAATGGATGAGGCAAATCTTTTGCCTCCGTTTCGAAAAAAAGATTTCGACAGATAAGTGGTACTCCAAATCTAAAGTCTGGAATACCCGAACACGCCGCCGGGATTCTTGTGTCACCTCACGCGCAGCGTGTTGTCACGTCAATTCCATGTTTGGACATGATGAATAATTTGACCGATGTATACTAGTACTGCTACTGTACTACTTACTAGTTATATTTAGTGTCACAATTTATACATAGGTTTAACTAACAAGTATGCACTTGAAGCCTAACTAATACATATGTATATATATGGCTTCTGCACAGCATCTCCATCATCATTATCAGTACATCTTACGCAGGTGAGTTAGGATGCACTTGATCCCAGAAAGGTATCTATCCTTCAAACCAGAGGAGTGCTTCAAACTAACAACAGTACATAATATCCAAGAAAAGAGGGTCGTGCTACAGCAGCAGAATACATGACTCAGTCTAGATATCAGCACGAATCAAGTTGTGCATATTTGCTGTTGGCATGAACCACATCACCACATGTCGGGTTTGCAAAAGCCATCCATTGCATGGAAGCTTGATGCCTTTCACACACTGAAGATTACCTGGCAACAAGCTGTGTCGACGAATCTCTAGATATGGTGATTCATGAAACCCATGGTATCATGTGTAAACACAGCCCCCCCTCGCGAATGGAAGTTGCATAGCATAGTAATCATCCCCGGTGATATGATCAATGATTGGTTGGATGATCAGATAATTGAGCCCGAGGAACAAGGAGTGGTTGCCGAGGCTATAAACCCACCTCCAGTTGAATACGCCTGACCCAACGGAGCTGGGATCTTTCTCGAACACGAAGCAGCCATAGCCATCAATGTCACGAACGCCCCACGCATTGTACTGCATGTGGTTTGATGTAATGGTTTGGTCAACTTGGTACGTGCGAATGAGCATCAAATCACCGCCGTCAGCTGAACGAGCGATAAACCACCACCGACCGGCTGGTATGATTCCAGGTCCTAGAATCATGAAGGCCAGCGCATTTGCGTCTGCTACAATAATTCAAATTGGAGACCAAAAGGACAAAAATAAACAATCATGTTCAGAGTATGTGTGGAATTTAGATTATTATAACAGTGACACATATCATAGACAGAGAATTGCAATGCCGTGGTCATAATCATACCCCAAGTTAAAAAAACAAGCCAATGGCTTTCATATTCTAGCAACATGTCATGGTTCAGACATCATGTAACAATGAGAGGAAAACAGCTATGACAGCGCCTACTCATATTCTACCATAGCACTTGCTACTACTGTTCTCATATCAACTCTAAGCAATAACATGCGTTGTTATAAAATCTTGTAAACGAGAGTAACATATAGCAATCATGATGTTATGCTCATAATATGTATTCTAACAATCATTATGCCAATTGTTCTCATGTCAACTCTAACAATAACATGTGTGGTCATAAAAATCTAGGAAATGAGAGGGACACATAGCAATGATGTGGTTATAGACATGCTATGCATTCTAAATTTTTAACAAATGAACAGGCAGTCATATTCATAAGGTAAAGATGAGATGAGATAGAACAATTACACGACGATAGATTCCACCAGTATAGGCAGCCAATCTGTGCGTCGACCACGTAAACGATGCCATCATGCACTATAGCATCAGACAGAAATGTTGCCTCAACAGGATTGATGATGAGCCATAACCATGTTTGGCGACCGGATTCCAGATAGACTAATCCCATATTGAACAAGGCAATGAGCTTGTAATCCATGTAGTCTTCTGATTGTCGCGACCGGTTTTCCGGGTATTAATTTCTAGAAAATGGCCGTTGTGCTCACCAGCCCCAGGATAACTGTTAGCTGATGAGGCACCAACTTGATACAGAAATTCCAAGCAAAGTACAAAATGTGCATTACAAGACCATTTTGGCCTGTGAGTACAACAAATGGTTTCTAGTGGCTGAGGGCGGAAGCGGTTTGAGGATCATCAGTGTCTATGGGACTCCATTTCCCAACAGGAACAGCTGACCAGGTTAACTCCTATCTTCACGAGGCTGCTATCACCGTTGCTTAGGTTCTGGGGCTGTCATCGCAACGCTCCTCTCCGTGCAGGAAATCTGGCCAAGACAATAGCCAGGGACAAGCCAGTGAGTACTTTGAATGTACTCGCAAACATTATGAAAACGGGTATAATATGACAATAGCCAGGAACAAGCCAGTGAGTACTTTGAATGTACTCGCAAACATTATGAAAACGGGTATAATATGACAATGATGTGCTGAAAAATATTTTATACTCATGACGTCAGTCACAAAAATAAATCTCTGATGCATGTTATTTATGAATAAGCAATAACATAGTAGTATCTAAATAAATAACAATCATGCCACAATCGGGTGTCTTAGTGACACCACATAAAGGGCTTTAAAATAAATGCCACAGTCGGGCGTCTTAGCGACACCACATAAAGGGCTTTAAAATAAATGCCACAGTCGGGCGTCTCAGCGACACCACATAAAGGGCTTTAAAATAAATGCCACAGTCGGGCGTCTCAGCGACACCACATAAAGGGCTTATAAAAGAAATGCCATAGTCGAGCGTCTCAGCGACACCACATAAAGGGCTTATAAAAGAAATGCCACAGTCGGGCGTCTGAGCGACACCACATAAAGGGCTTATAAAAGAAATGCCACAGTCGGGCGTCTCAGCGACACCACATAAAGGGCTTTAAAATAAATGCCACAGTCGGGCGTCTCAGCGACACCACATAAAGGGCTTATAGAAATAAATAATCACATTGAATATCCAGGAGGTAGAACCGTCCCAGGGATACTCAATAATTCAAATAATATAAAGGGGGTTAGTCCATAATAATAATTATCATAATCTTCACAAGTCACAAATCATGATCCAAGTTCTGGTTTAGTAGTTTCTCCTCTGAAGACCGACACTAAGACCGACACTTGACTCGACCCAGACTGTAGTCCTTAACCATGGACGCGGCTATTCGAATAGGTTTAATCTCTGCAGAGGGTGTACGCTTTACCCACGAGTAACGGATTCCTTATAGTCCATCAAGACTAATTCCGTCTACGGTCTTTTAAATGAAAACACACCTGACTTGCACACACCAGCTTAACTTACCGGTGTCTGGAATCACCCACGACACTGTTAAACAAAACTCTAAGTGGGGAGGCTACAACCTCGATTAGCACGGGATCACAAAATTTATACCGCGCGCAAAACTGGGGAAGCTACCCCCTCGGCTAAAACCGAAACACCCATGCCCCCTGACCGGATGACTGGCTTTAAACCAAGGCCTTGGTACCCTCATCCCGGCCCCTCTGTACGGTGTGTGCTAGAAAGGGGTTGACAAATTACTGAACTGTACCCTACCTGTGGCAGGGACAAGTGGTAGCACGAAGCAAGTGTGGGGTTTACTGGAACAAGACTCGATCTATGGTCAACTTAGGAGGTTTACAATTTCCATGCATGACATGAATAACAAATATATTTCAACCAATACAATCAACACTCATCATATCTTACTATGCCATACCGGACATAACCGTCCCGACGGAGACCGGCGACAAGCTCACGCCTACCCAAGGCAGAGGCTTTCCCGGATTCCTTTCCGGCATGCAGGCAAGGTACATGAGGATGATCTCCATCACAAGTATACTCATTTCCAACAGGATGGAAATCACTAATATGCATCCATGCAAATGATCATATCACATGAAATAACAAGTCCTTCGAAATGAGGTGGTGTTATAAATGTGTCAATGAACACACCAAAAATATTATGCCGGGGTTCAGAATGCTTGCCTTCAAGGTGTGGAGAGGTGGGGGGTGCTCTCCAAAACTTTTTGAAAGTTTTCTGTTTCTCTCCAAAATCCTATTTTTGAAAATATTGGAATTAACAGACAATCTCAAAACAGCACAAAGAAGTTGTTTGAATTTTTTTGAAATAAATCTTAAAATAAACTAGACAATATTTGAGAGAGGTAGGAAAAAGAATCAACTCATTTGGAGTTATAATTAAAAAGTTATAGGCAGTCAAAGTTGTGGTCAAAACTGGTTTTTAAATAAAACAAAAAGAAAAAGGAAACGGTACACGTCGAAAGCGTATTTTGGATTCTACGCTTCCACTTACTCCAGCGTGGACGGCGCATGAGTCACTGATAGTGGGCCCGCCTGGCCCACTTGTCAGGTTTGACCAGTCTATCTCTCCCTCCTCTTCCTCTGCCCGAACGGCGGCGAGGCAACGACGATCAACGCCGGCGAACGGCGGCTCCCCGCGGGCTCCAGAGGGTCGGATGGATCCGCAAGACCGGGGCGGTCCTCCCGGTGGTCGTTGGGTCGGCGGGGACGGAGTGAGCTGCCGGCGGTGAGCTTTGCGGCGGAGGAGGCATTCGGGAGCAGAGTGGTTTTGGGGCTGCGGTGGTTCCCGATCGAAATTGAGCAGGGGGAAGGGTTTAGGGGAGGAAGATAGAGCTTCTGGTGGAGAGAGTGGAGAGGGGGAGGCTCTGGTGGTGTCGGAGTGGTCGAGATGGCGGCGGCGGCTGTGTTTGCCGGAGAAGAGGAAGACGACCCCTCTGGTCTTTCTACTACCACGGGAGGGTCAGTGAGGGCGTGAGGGAAGTTCCTTGAGGGCTTGACGAGCTCGGGGCTTCCTTTTATAGCGCGACGAGGTCGGTTCCGCGGCGGTGGGGATAAGATCGCCGGCGACCGACGTTCTGTAGCAGCAAGGGGACGTGGCGGGGCTGAGGATGGCGGCATGAGCTAGCGGACGAGCGGGGCACTGGTCCAGGGCGAGCTGGCGAGTGGGAGTGGCTCGGGCGGCGCCGACACGGCCGGGGCCTGCATGCGGCCGTCAGCTAGCCGCCACGGCTGTCCTGGTGGTGGCACTGTGGGGTGCCAGGGGTGGTCGGGGTGGCGTGGCGGTGCAAGAGGATACGTGGCGCTAGCTGCTGTTGGCCAAGGGCCGGAACGAGTGCGGGGAGGGACGCGGTGGCTCGGGCGCACGTGCGTGCCAAACGCACGCTCTGGGCGCGCCCAGAGCATGCTCGGGACGTGTTCGACGAAATGCCGGGGTAGCCTAGAGTGCTTGAGCGGGGCTGGCAAGTAACATGACTAGTTTAGGGTTAGCAAGGGGATCAAGGGACATGGTGGATAGGTCAGGGGCTCAAGTTCACAATGTAAACTTGAAATCATGCCAAATATGGCTATGCACTCAGGGTGTTTGACAAAATGCTACATGTACCTAGGCTTTTCTTGGAGTGGCCAAATTCTCCAGATCAGTGTCTCCTTGGATGCATGAGAGGGTGGTGAAGTTAGTTTGTTAAAAGGAGAAACTTGTTAGTGCAAGTTTTGCAAAACTTCAGTTTTTGACAGAAAGAAGAGGGCATGATTGCAAGCACTTAGAATCATCCAATGGGTCCACTCTCCTAGACTTAAGGGTTTGGCAAGGTGCACTACATGCAGGAGAAAGCTCAAGGGTAAAGGAGCAAGTTAGAAGGTGGTTGCAGTACAAATCACCAAGTTGCACCAAAATGAAGATGAGGATGATCCACTCAAATTTTTCAAAGAACGTCACTTGATTTTTGCATAAAGCTGAATCATAAGCTACTACCAGCATCCCATAATTTTGGTGGAGGCTAGAAAGAAGTATTTAAATGAGTTGTAGTGAAAAATTGCCCACTGGACCAGAGAAGAAAAATGGGTGTAGAGCTCAAAATATTTCATGAATAAAAGATATTTTTGCATAAAAGTGATTTAGAAACATCACATGACATCTCCAAATTTTGGTTGGAATTTTAAGTGAATTTATCAAATGGTTATAGTTCAAATATGGCCATATAACCTTGAAAAACCATTTTTCAAGAAAATAAAGATCAAGCAAATTAATTATGTAATTAGTTCTACTAATAAAAGAAAAGTTTTTCTTGAGTGGTTAAACAAGTCCAATAACATATTTGAAAAGTTTTCACTATAGGAAAAACTCCATAATAGCAAGGGAGAAAAAAAGTTCAAAAAATCAAAAGGGAGCCCATAAAAATAAAAGTTTTAATTTCCTGGAAAAATTTTAATTAATTAAACAAGGTCAAAATTTTGGGGTGTCACAACACTACCCCCCTTAAAAGAAAATCTCGTCCTCGAGATTTGTTAAGAGTTGTTTTGAAAATATCTTTCCTGTGAGCTGGAACCAAAAGATTTATTCATAGCACAAACGTGCGTCGTCGAGGTTGGCAGCTACGCCCGGGATAAAAAAATGCAATCGCACATCAACATACTCATGCATGGCTACTATTAAAAACAGGAGCGCACAAGCAAACAACATTTATTTACGGTGATACAGGGTCACAATATTACAATGCGAGGTCATTCTAAGACTCGGTATCATTCGAGCGGTTTTAGTCTACCTCGTTCATATCTAAGCGGGCTTGCCTCACGGACGTCGAGGTTTCTCCACAGTTTTCACCGTCGTGATCTGCTGGAGGGGTTTGAGGGGCTACAGGGTCGGGGTAGCGATGATGACCATCTCGGGGATTGTTGGCCACAATCCCGTTGGAGCGTGTTCCCAAAAGGCGACGAAGCACTTCTGGGGTCATCAAGGCATTTCGGTTGATGGTCGGGGCTGTGCTGTGTTGAGGCTAGCGTGCCCTTTTTATAGAAAAAGGGAACGGAGTCTCCCTTCGCACGCTTGCGAATAAGACAGATTATTTTTCGGTCACTGGCGCGTGATCGACAGGCTAGGCTGATAGGTTGGGCACCGACTGCCAACGGTGTCGGGGTCACTGTGTGGCTATCTTGCACGGGAAGCTTAGCTGGGGTTTTGGTTAGGGTCTGGTGGGTTGGTCTGCCTAAGTTTTTCGACCTGGCTAAGATAGGATTAGCCAATGGTCAGCCTGGCTCTGATACCAAGATTGTCGCGACCGGTTTTCCGGGTATTAATTTCCAGAAAATGGCCGTTGTGCTCACCAGCCCTAGGATAACTGTTAGGTGATGAGGCACCAACTTGATACAGAAATTCCAAGCAAAGTACAAAATGTGCAGTACAAGACCATTTTGGCCTGTAAGTACAACAAATGGTTTCTAGTGGCTGAGGGCGGAAGCGGTTTGAGGATCGTCAGTGTCTATGGGACTCCATTTCCCAACAGGAACAGCTGACCAGGTTAACTCCTATCTTCACGAGGCTGCTATCACCGTTGCTTAGGTTTTGGGGCTATCATCGCAACGCTCCTCTCCGTGCAGGAAATCTGGCCAAGACAATAGCCAGGGACAAGCCAGTGAGTACTTTCAATGTACTCGCAAACATTATGAAAACGAGTATAATATGACAATGATGTGCTGAAAAATATTTTATACTCATGACGTCAGTCACAAAAATAAATCTCTGATGCATGTAAGTAGGTTATTTATGAATATGCAATAACATAGTAGTATCTAAATAAATAACAATCATGCCACAATCGGGTGTCTTAGTGACACCACATAAAGGGCTTTAAAATAAATGCCACAGTCGGGCGTCTTAGCGACACCACATAAAGGGCTTTAAAATAAATGCCACAGTCGGGCGTCTCAGCGACACCACATAAAGGGCTTTAAAATAAATGCCATAGTCAGACGTCTCAGCGACACCACATAAAGGGCTTATAAAAGAAATGCCACAGTCGGGCGTCTCAGCGACACCACATAAAGGGCTTATAAAAGAAATGCCACAGTCGGGCGTCTGAGCGGCACCACATAAAGGGCTTATAAAAGAAATGCCACAGTCGGGTGTCTCAGCGACACCACATAAAGGGCTTTAAAATAAATGCCACAGTCGGGCGTCTCAGCGACACCACATAAAGGGTTTATAAAAATAAATAATCACATTGAATATCCAGGAGGTAGAACCGTCCAAGGGATACTCAATAATTCAAATAATATAAAGGGGGTTAGTCCATAATAATAATTATCATAATCATCACAAGTAACAAATCATGATCCAAGTTCTGGTTTAGTAGTTTCTCCTCTGAAGACCGACACTAAGACCGACACTTGACCCGACCCAGACTGTAGTCCTTAACCATGGACGCGGCCATTCGAATAGGTTTAATCTCTGCAGAGGGTGTACTCTTTACCCACGAGTAACGGATTCCTTTAGTCCATCAAGACTAATTCCGTCTATGGTCTTTTAAATGAAAACACAACTGACTTGCACACACCAGCTTAACTTACCGGTGTCTGGAATCACCCACGACACTGTTAAGCAAAACTCTAAGTGGGGAGGCTACAACCTCGATTAGCATGGGATCACAAAATTTATACCGCGCGCAAAACTGGGGAAGCTACCCCCTCGGCTACAACCGAAACACCCATGCCCCCTGACCGGATGACTGGCTTCAATCCAAGGCCTTGTTACCCTCATCCCGGCCCCTCTGTACGGTGTGTGCTAGAAAGGGGTTGACAAATTACTGAACCGTACCCTACCTGTGGCAGGGACAAGTGGTAGCACAAAGCAAGTGTGGGGGTTACTGGAACAAGACTCGATCTATGGTCGACTCAGGAGGTTTACAATTTCCCTGCATGACATGAATAACAAATATATTTCAACCAATACAATCAACACTCATCATATCTTAATATGCCATACCGGACATAACCGTCCCGACAAAGAACGGCGACAAGCTCACGCCTACCCAAGGCAGAGGCTTTCCCGGATTCCTTTCCGGCATGCAGGCAAGGTACATGAGGATGATCTCCATCACAAGTATACTCATTTCCAACAGGATGTAAATCACTAATATGCATCCATGCAAATGATCATATCACATGAAATAACAAGTCCTTCGAAATGAGGTGGTGTTATAAACATGTCAATGAACACACCAAAAATATTATGCCGGGGTTCAGAATGCTTGCCTTCAATGTGTGGAGAGGTGGGGGGTGCTCTCCAAAACTTTTTGAAAGTTTTCTGCTTCTCTCCAAAATCCTATTTTTGAAAATATTGGAATTAACAAACAATCTCAAAACAGCACAAAGAAGTTGTTTGAATTTTTTTGAAATAAATCTTAAAATAAACTAGACAATATTTGAGAGAGGTAGGAAAAAGAATCAACTCATTTGGAGTTATAATTAAAAAGTTATAGGCAGTCAAAGTTGTGGTCAAAACTGGTTTTTGAATAAAACAAAAAGAAAAAGGAAATGGTACACGTCGAAAGCGTATTTTGGATTCTACGCTTCCACTTACTCCAGCGTGGACGGCGCCTGAGTCACTGACAGTGGGCCCTCCTGGCCCACTGGTCAGGTTTGACCAGTCTATCTCTCCCTCCTCTTCCTCTGCCCGAACGGCGGCGAGGCAACGGCGATCAACACCGGCGAACGGCGGCTCCCCGCGGGATCCAGAGGGTCGGGATGGATCCGCAAGACCGGGGCGGTCCTCCCGGTGGTTGTTGGGTCGGTGGGGACGGAGTGAGCTGCCGGCGGCGAGCTTCGCGGCGGAGGAGGCATTCAGGAGCAGAGTGGTTTTGGGGCTGCAGTGGTTCCCAATCGAAATTGAGCAGAGGGAAGGGTTTAGGGGAGGAAGATAGAGCTTCTGGTGGAGAGAGTGGAGAGGGGGAGGCTCTGGTGGTGCCAGAGTGGTCGAGATGGCGGCGGCGGCTGTGTTTGCCGGAGAAGAGGAAGATGACCCCTCTGGTCTTTCTACTACCACGGGAGGGTCAGTGACGGCGTGAGGGAAGTTCCTTGAGGGCTTGACGAGCTCGGGGCTTCCTTTTATAGCGCGACGAGGTCGGTTCCGCGACAGTGGGGATAAGATCGCCGGCGACCGACGTTCTGTAGCAGCAGGGGGACGTGGCGGGGCTAAGGATGGCGGCATGAGCTAGAGGACGAGCGGGGCACTGCTCCATGGCGAGCGGGAGTGGCTCGGGCGGCGCCGACACGGCCGGGGCCTGCATGCGGCCGTCAGCTAGCCGCCACGGCTGTCCTGGTGGTGGCACTGTGGGGTGCCAGGGGTGGTCGGGGTGGCGTGGCGGTGCAAGAGGATACGTGGCGCTAGCTGCTGTTGGCCAAGGGCCGGAACGAGTGTGGGGCGGGATGCGGCGGCTTGGGCGCACGTGCGTGCCAAACGCACGCTCTGGGCGCGCCCAGAACACGCCCGGGACGTGTTCGACGAAATGCCAGGGTAGCCTAGAGTGCTTGAGCGGGGATGGCAAGTAACATGACTAGTTTAGGGTTATCAAGGGGATCAAGGGACATGGTGGATAGGTCAGGGGCTCAAGTTCACAATGTAAACTTGAAATCATGCCAAATCTGGCTATGCACTCAGGGTGTTTGACAAAATGCCACATGTACCTAGGCTTTTCTTGGAGTGGCCAAATTCTCCAGATCAGTGTCTCCTTGGATGCATGAGAGGGTGGTGAAGTTAGTTTGTTAAAAGGAGAAACTTGTTAGTGCAAGTTTTGCAAAACTTCAGTCTTTCATAGAAAGAAGAGGGCATGATTGCAAGCACTTAGAATCATCCAATGGGTCCACTCTCCTGGACTTAAGGGTTTGGCAAGGTGCACTACAAGCAGGAGAAAGCTCAAGGATAAAGGAGCAAGTTAGAAGGTGGTTGCAGTACAAATCACCAAGTTGCACCAGAATGAAGATGAGGATGATCCACTCAAATTTTTCAAAGAACATCACTGGATTTTTGCATAAAGTTGAATCATAAGCTACTACCAGCATCCCATAATTTTGGTGGAGGCTAGAAAGAAGTATTTAAATGAGTTGTAGTGAAAAATTGCCCACTGGTCCATAGAAGAAAAATGGGTGTAGAGCTCAAAATATTTCATGAATAAAAGATATTTTTGCATAAAAGTGATTTAGAAACATCACCTGACATCTCCAAATTTTGGTTGGAATTTTAAGTGAATTTATCAAATGGTTATAGTTCAAATATGGCCATATAACCTTGAAAAACCATTTTTCAAGAAAATAAAGATCAAGCAAATTAATTATGTAATTAGTTCTACTAATAAAATAAAAGTTTTTCTTGAGAGGTTAAACAAGTCCAATAACATATTTGAAAAGTTTTCACTATAGGAAAAACTCCATAATAGCAAGGGAGAAAAAAAGTTCAAAAAATCAAAAGGGAGCCCAGAAAATAAAAGTTTTAATTTCCTGGAATTTTTTTAATTAATTAAACAAGGTCAAAATTTTGTGGTGTCACACTGATGGTGTGGGCACTTCGCAGATTACAACTTTCTGCAAACAGAGGTCGAGCCAAAAGCTTGACGTGTATCGTGCGTAGTAGGCAGGAGTGTCCGGCGGGCCGCGAGGCTCGATGTCGGCGGTATCCAACGATGGAAGGGTGATCTCTCGCTGGGTGTAGATATCCACGAGACGCCAAGGACTGCCGGTGTGGTGGATGAGGACAATCCAGTTGACCTTCATGCCCGCCCAGTAGTGGCCGCACATGAAGGACAGGTGGACGGGTAGTGGTAGCATGTCGAGGGGCACCACGGCAACCTCCGTCGGATCATCAAGTCGGTGCCTGGGCCACCTACGAAGATCGGGCATCAGCAAGCATGGTGTCTTGAAAAGAGCCGGCCGGTTGCAGACGAGTAGACGGTACAAAGACACCGAGCATGCGGCCAGACGGACGGTGCTGAGTAGGTCCATACGACTAGAGATCTGCTCCAAGAGAACATTGGGGAGGGAATTCCGATCGCGGCTCTGCGTGTCAGTTGGTTCTGCCATTGGGGTTTTTGGTGCCTGCGAGCCGGCGGGGAAGTGGATTCGGGCGGGTGAGCGAAGAAGCTTCTCCTTGTGTGGCCGAGCAGTGAGCGGGGGGATATGGTACTCGCGAGCTACCAAGGAAGATGGCGCGGGCGGGCGAGCAGTGAGCGGGGGTAAATGGTGTGCGGCCGACAATGGGGAAGAGAGGAGGAAGAAGAGTGGAAGACGGGGAAGAAAGTGCATTAAATCTCAATTCTACTAGTACTACTACCAAGATATAGGCACCGTCCTCCGGAGTGTAAATAGTTACACCAACGACATGTGGGTCTACCATAAGAGGGCCCATATGTCAGTTAATGGAGGACACAGGTGCGTAGGCGTATTTGCGGGAGCATGCTCTACTAGCAAACATGATGGCAGTACTGGGTAAGGCTGATTTAGTAACAGCAACACGCTGGTTCAGCTTATTAATTACGTGTCCCATCTGCTGCAGCGTGTATTGTCACTTCACTGCAAAGACTAGTTGAATAGTTCTCTCTGACCGAGATGGGGAATGATGGATCGCGAGGATTACCTTTCTACAGTATCCCTATGCCTCTACGCTCACTTCACTCATTTTGCTCCATACCTAGTCACTTGTTGAAATCTGTAGAAAGACAAATACTCCGTATTTGGGAACAGAGGGAGGCTTTTACTCCGTACTGGAGTATTTGGGAACAGAGGGAGTATCACCATATGGAGGGAATAGAGGAAGTTTGAAATATGAACATGTCAATGGGAGGGAGTAAGCCCCATGCATGCATGCATGCATGCAACATGCAACACTCACACGTACTCCACATGGACGCACGCAACACTCACGCACCCATGCGGCACACAGCACACGACGCAACACACATGCTCACACTCAAGTGCTCAACCTACTCCCTACGTCCATGAAGGACTATACATTTAGAGATTTACACATTGACCAGGGTATAATTAACGCCCAAAAGCAGCAAAATTATGTGTGCATGCGACCATTGAGATAAGAAGATTAAATGAAGGCCGTTGTATGCTGTAATTAAGGATAGACATGTAGCCCATACCTACAGCAGAAGTTGGTGCATTAGTCAATCAATATCGATTTAGATTAAAGGCTAAATGCATTGGAAGTGTAGATGTACATCATGTACTAATACACTCTTTGTTTTATAGCCGATGTACACTCTTTGTTGGAAGGCCAAGGGAGGACACGTGCATGCACTCACATACACAGCCAGGGCGGTTCGGGCGCAAGGGTTGGACTCGTGTGGCGCCTGCGTAAAGTTTTGTTTAACTGATTTCTTTGCTCCGCCAACTGACAGGTGGGACCCAGAAACCAGGTGACAATTTGACCAGTCAACAAAGTGCCACGTCGACTATGTGGCCGGTCAGTAGGGTGCAATACGGTGCTCTATGATGAGCTAGTGATCGTATAATCGACGGAAAACTATATATAGTGACCGTAAAGAGCGTATTGTTACATACGTTGACCGCCAGTGTATTTTTATCGTTTCAAATTAAGCCATATTAATCGGAAACGACGCGGTATGGACTACTACTAGTACTAGTACTGCTTTGATGTGTCCTGTCAACTCACCGAACGAGGAGAAGCTTGCTTACTATGCCTCTCCCTCGCCCACGCGCGCGGTGGTTCGCGGGACGAGGAGAGGGTTTTGACTACAGCTCCCTCTCCCTCTTCCTCTCCCTCGCCCTCGCCCTCGCGGTGGACATGCAGCAGTTCAATCGGTGTCAGATTGCCAGATGCATATTGTACTGTAGTATCATCATTGTTGGACCTTCTGAAGAAGCGAAGAGGCAAGTGCAAGGTTCACACGAGTACGAACTGTTGAACCTCCCGAAGAGGCAAAGAGCCAAGCGCAAGGTTTTATAGGAGTTGTCGTCCTAGTAGGAGTGTACTACAACTATAGCGAACGATGCTACTGTATGATGCCACCACGTCACATATATCCAAAGTTGTGCCACCTTTTTTTCTCAAAGAGCGTGTTGGAGCCCGTGCAACAACCACACAAGTTGCACGTACACATAACACATTTACTAGTAATAAATTCTAAAGGACAAATGTCAGTATGCCACACAAGTTCATCTCCAATTCATGTGATAAATTTGTGCACGACTAGTCTACATATATTCACGGCGCTACCGTTCACAATTACCGTACTCCACTTACACGTTATAGATGGGCTACATGCATGTCCTCCTCCAGGTTCTAGTCCCAGGTGTTCTTCATGGATGGCACGATCCATAGCGGTGGGCAACGGGAATCATTGTCATAGCTTTCTAGTCCGGTTCCACACAATGGAGACTCATCCAAGCTGAAGCGGCATAAATTAGGGATAGCGTGTCCCAGCATGTTGTCACGACCGGTTTTTCAATAAAATACTTATTGAGAAAATCGATCTTTTGATCCTAGTATAGGAATAGTTATCCTCACTGGTAGACAAATACTTGATAAACAGAGGACCAGTAGCATAAATATATTACAGGGTTGAGCTAAGGCTGCTCAACAATCTATTACAGACACGCCAATATCTTACCTAAGGGCGGTTATGACACAGGGTGAGGTGATATGCTACTAGCTCGAGATAAAAGTGGTGGTGGATAACTTGACTCCTAACTGGCAGCTCATCGAGCGTTGAGGTGAGGCTCGATGGATTTATTCTGGGGTGGCGGAAGCGGATATAATACAGTGACCAAATGCAGGATCGCCCGGGACTGACTGGGACTCCTCTAGGTGTCGGACTCGCTATCGAACTCTTCATCCATGAGATCGCCTTCATCAACATCTGGCTAAATCAACAAGCCAGGTGAGTACTTTGAAAGTACTCGCAAGATAGTTCGGACAAAAGATATAATAAATGCATGCATGAATGCGTCATGGGCAAAAAAAAAAATAATGATGCTCATTCCAATAACAATTTTTGCACGACATGATAAGTAAAACAAAAATAACTGAAAACCGATCGGGTGTCTGGAGCGACGCCTCGAAAGGTAAACAAATAAAGCTCATGCCGAAGTCGAGTGTCTAAGCGACACCACATAAAGGGCTTATAAAAGAAATGCCACAGTCGGACGTCTGAGCGACATCACAGAAAGGGCTTATAAAAGAAATGTCACAGTCGGACGTCTAAGCGACATCACAGAAAGGGCTTATAAAAGAAATGCCACAGTCAGACGTCTGAGCGACATCACAGAAAGGGCTTATAAAAGAAATGCCATAGTCGGACGTCTGAGCGACATCACAGAAAGGGCTTATGAAAGAAATGGCACAGTCGGACGTCTGAGCGACATCACAGAAAGGGCTTATAAAAGAAATGCCACAGTCGGACGTCTGAGCGACATCACAGAAAGGGCTTATAAAATAAATGCCACAGTCGGACGTCTGAGTGACATCACAGAAAGGGCTTATAAAAGAAATGCCACAGTCGGACGTCTGAGCGACATCACGAAAAGGGCATATGAAAGAAATGCCACAGTCGGACGTCTGGGCGACATCACAGAAAGGGCTTGTATCGGAAGTAAATAACGGGTTAGTCCATCCACAAGAATAAACTTTTAACTGGATTTAAAACTCATGTAGTCCACCGGGTTTTATCACTGAGGCTGATGTCTGACAAGATAAGATGAACACAGTACTTGGACATGTACAAGATGATTTAAAGGATTTGTGACTGTGCAGAGTTTGTACTAACTGACCACAGCCAATGGATTTCCGTAGTCATGAAGGACTAGTTCTGTTTATGGTATTTCGGTAGAAACACATTTAACCAGTACACACCCATTCCACCTCACGATGCCAGGAATCACCCTAGACAACGTCCAAGAAAAACTTTGAGACGGGGAGGTCACAACCTCGAATAGCATGGGATCAAATTTCTATACGCGCGCTCTAAGGGGTGCCCCCCTCTCGGTCCCAACCGGAAACCCCCATGCCCCCTGACCGGATGACGGGCTTTAATCCAGGGCCATGGAACCCTCATCCCGGCCTCTCTATTTGGTGTGTACCAGGAAAACGGTTTGCAACTTACTAGGCCATATTCCTTGTGGAAAACATGTGGCAGTACAGGAATGGAAATGAATGGGAATGTGATTTGATTCACGATGACACTGAAGTCAAATAGACTGGCGTAAGACTGGCATGCCACAACACTGCCATCTTACCCATCCTCATGCCATCACATGGCCAGGCAAATATGTATCCCAGAACATATGGCTTTCCGAAACTTACTTTCCACTTTGTGCATGAAATATAACATTCAAAGAAATGTTCATAAACATGCCATGAAACTCCTAAATGAAAACATGCAACAAACACTCATCATATCAAGAGTTCAAACATGCTTGCCTGGTTCGGAGTAGTCGGGGTCTGACTGGGTGAAGTTCGCGGCTCCGTCACCTCCTCCGGTATCTACGGTATAAGAAAATACGCACGTAACGTAAATATCGCGCGGTGCACAAAAAGTAATCCAAATAATTTTCAAATAAATCTGATAAAAAACTAGGCAAAATTTTAAAGAGAATAGAAAAGGAAGCAAACAAAAATCCTTTTTTATTTTAAAAGTTATAAGGGTTTTGATTCAGGGACCTTTTTGTAAAGAAACAGAAAACTCTCAGGGGGTTTTGCGGAAAAGTCCAGAAAACGATTCGTTTAAAAGAAAAGAATGAGAGACTGACAGGCTGGTCCCACCCGTCAGGTTTGAATATTCAAACGAGGGAGACAGGGCTCGACGGCGCCCGAGAGCTGCGGTGGTCGCCGACGGCGATCCACGGCGAGGCAAGGGAATCGGGTGGTACCTCCATGTTCAGTACGTCCTTCCGCGTCGGTGGGTGGTGGTGGTGGTCGCCGGCGAGCACTGTGTCGATGGCGGCCCTTGCTCCAGCGGACGGTGGTTCGGGTAGTCGTGGACCTCGTCGGAGAGAGCTGCTGGGGTCAAATTGGAGTGGGGGTTAGTCTCCTAGAGGTGGCATGAGGCTACGGGCAAGTCTAGGGCGGTGGAGGAGTTCTCACCAGCGAGAACGCTGCCGGAGCCCGAAGCAGACGGAGGTGGCCGGAGTTGAGGAAGAAGGGCGCCTCGAGGCTCTTCTAGAGGTTGGGCGGGGTCTGGTGAGGTGGTGGAGGTGTGCGGGGTCGAGAGCGAGCTTGGAGGCGATATTTATAGCTGGCCCGAGGCGGTTGCCGTGAAAGGGATAAGTCCGGCGAGTGATTACGGCGGCGCTGTGGCTGGACAGTTGGTTTAAGGGCTTGAGCATCGTCTAGACAGAGCACTAGTTCCATTCCAGTGTCTAACCCAACAAGGTAGGGGTGGTTACGGCCTGTCCCCGACGGAACGGCCGTACGACACGTCGGCGGCAGAGAGCGTGCCCTGAGCGTGCCAGGCCACGGCGACGGTGCTGCATGCGTGCCCTGGCAAGGGAGATGGCCATGCGGCGCTCTCATGTGGTTTGGGCGGTGTCGAACGGCATTATGCCGCAGGATGCCCCCCGTCGGCTGCCGCGGGAGGCTCTGCCGCCGCGGAAGACACCGGCGCAGGCGGGCCAGGGTGCCACTGACGCCAGGAACGAGCCAAGCGCGCGTGTGGTGCTCCGGACAGGGAGGAAGGGCCGTGCACAACGCGCCAGGCGCACAGTCGACATGTGACTGAACCCTGACGAAGAAACGACACTGAACTTACTGAATTTCTGAAGATGCACAGTAACAGTGCAGGCCAGGTGTTCGACAGAATGATTTTGGCATGTGGTGATTTTTCCTTGAGCTGGTTTTTGGTGGAGTGGTCTCTCATTGCAACTGGGGATTCCCTGAATTTTGGTGGAATTTTTGGAGAAGTGGAGATATGAATTTCACAAAATTTGACAAATCTGGTCCAAACTTGCAGAGGTTGAATTTTGAAAATTTTGAAAAGGAGAAGAGTGGATCTTGATGGTTCTAGGTTGTGGGTGCTAAGGACTATCCAGAGGAGTTGATTTGAGACCAAAGTTCAAAGGCATTAAGGTACTTGCTTTGCAAATTACCTACGCTCAAAATAAAGGACAGAATTGTTTTGGGAAAAGAAATAAATGAGATAAAATCCAAAAATGGATTTAACTAGCTGGGACAGAAAGTTTGGGATGTCCCAAATGGAAGGAGGGGTTTTGGGAGAATTTTACCATAAGAGGTATGGTAAAACAAGAATGGATCAAAACCAAAGAAAAGCCCAAAACCAAAAAGGTTTTCTTTTTAGAAGAAACTAAATCCAAGAAAAAGATTTTGAGAAGGAAAACTCAGAAGAGAGGTTTTTAAGATGTCCTTCTTTAAACCAGGCAAGGCTCTTGCTGAAAACAAAAACAACAAAAATTTTTGGAGTGTCACAACACCTACCCCCTTAGGAAAAATCTCGTCCCCGAGATTTCAGCTGATCGTTAAACAGGTGTGGGTGCTCTGTCCGAAGAAAATCCTCCCTCTCCCAAGTTGCTTCATTCTCGGTGTGATTGCTCCACTGAACTCTGAAAAACTTGATGGTTTTCTGTCGGGTCCTCCTCTTAGACTCTTCTAATATTTTTATTGGGTGCTCCCGGTAGGTGAGGTCTGGTTGTACGTCAATATTTTCATGTGACACTTGCTTCTCTGGGTTGCTCACGTACTTTCTCAACTGCGAGATGTGGAACACGTTGTGGATATCGGATAAATCCCCGGGTAGGTCTAGCTGGTAGGCTACCGTGCCTCTTCAGGCCACTATATGGAATGGTCTGATGAATCTTGGTGCTAGCTTTCCCTTAACCCTGAATCGTTGCAGACCCCTCATAGGATAAACTCTTAGGTATACAAACTCTCTGGGTTCATAACTGATTTCCCGATGCTTTCGATCGTAATAACTCTTTTGCAGACTTTGAGCTGTCTTGAGTCGATCTCTAATCGTCTTAACTTTCTCCTTAGCCTCCTTGAGCATATCTGGGCCGAAGATGTGGCTGTCCCCGGTTTCTGACCAGTTTAGCGGGGTACGACATCTTCTCCCATATAGAGCTTCAAAGGGTGCCATTTGCAAGCTGGCTTGATAACTGTTGTTGTATGCGAATTCTGCATATGGCAAGCTTTCTTCCCAACTGGTTCCGTAGGTGAGGACACAGGCTCTCAGCATGTCTTCTAGATTTTGGTTTACGCGTTTAGTTTGCCCATCAATTTGGGGGTGGTATGCGGTACTGAATGCTAGTTGGGTTCCCAGTGCCTGTTGTAGGTGATCCCAAAATCTAGAGACGAACTGTGTGCCTCTGTCAGATATGATAGTCTTTGGGACTCCATGCAGGCAGACGATACGGGCAAGATAAAGTCTGGCCAGTCTCTGAGTGGTGTGAGTTGTCTTCACCGGGATAAAGTGTTCTACCTTAGTTAATCTGTCGGTGATGACCCATATGGCATTATTTCCGTGTCGTGACCGTGGTAGTCCAACAATGAAATCCATTCCAATCTCGTCCCACTTCCACTCGGGTATCTTGTTTGGCTGTAACAGCCCGGCTGGTTTCTGGTGCTCGGCCTTGACACGTTGACAAGAGTCACAGCATGCAATGAACGTGTCTATATCTCTCTTCATACCGTGCCACCAAAAATTTTCCTGAAGGTCTTTGTACATTTTTGTTCCTCCAAGATGGATTGAATACGGAGCAGTGTGGTTTTCAGCCAGAATCTGTTGTTTGAGGTCCTTGATACTTGGTACGCAAAGTCTCTCTCCGTACCACAATACTCCTTGCTCATCTACGTTGAATTCTGAGGCCTTTCCCAAACTCACTTTCCTTTTTATGCCATCAATGCTGGGGTGTCCATGCTGAGCCTCCTTAATCTTTTCCATTAGGGTAGGCTGTATTTCCAAATTTGATACACTGCCTTCGGTGACCATTATTAAATTGAGTTTGGCAAATTCCTGTTGAAATTCTGGCCTCAAGTTTGGCATACTGTCGTTGTCCATCTTGAGATTCTGACTAAGGGCATCTGCCACAACATTTGCTTTTCCGGGATGGTAGTGGATTCCAACATCATAATCCTTCACCAACTCTAACCAGCGTCGTTGCCGTAAATTAAGTTCCAGCTGTGTGAAAATATACTTAAGACTCTTATGGTCTGTGTATATTTCACAACGATTTCCAAGTAGAAAGTGTCTCCATTCCTTGAGTGCATGGATGACCGCTGCCAATTCTAAGTCATGAGTGGGATAATTTTCCTCATGCTTGCGAAGTTGTCTGGAGACATACGCAACTACCTTGCCTTCTTGCATCAATACGCATCCGAGGCCTTTCCGGGATGCGTCACAATATACTTCAAAATTCTTGTGTATGTCTGGCACAATTAATACTGGTGCCGTTGTTAATTTCCTTTTTAGCTCTTGGAAGCTTTTCTCACATGCTTCCGTCCATTCAAACTTCTTGTCTTTCTTGAGCAACTGCGTCATTGGCTTTTCTATGATGGAGATGTTGGAAATATGCCCTAGAGGCAATAATAAATTAGTTATTATTATATTTCCTTCTTCATGATAATCGTTTATTATCCATGCTATAATTGTATTGATAGGAAACTCAGATACATGTGTGGATACATAGACAACACCATGTCCCTAGTAAGCCTCTAGTTGACTAGCTCGTTGATCAATAGATGGTCACGATTTCCTGACCATGGACATTGCATGTCATTGATAACGGGATCACATCATTAGGAGAATGATGTGATGGACAAAACCCAATCCTAAGCCTAGCACAAAGATCGTGTAGTTAATATGCTAAAGCTTTTCTAATGTCAAGTATCTTTTCCTTAGATCATGAGATTGTGCAACTCCCGGATACTGTAGGAATGCTTTGGGTGTACCAAACATCACAACGTAACTGGGTGGCTATAAAGGTGCACTACAGGTATCTCCGAAAGTGTCTGTTGGGTTGGCACGAATCGAGATTGGGATTTGTCACTCCGTGTAAACAGAGAGGTATCTCTGGGCCCACTCGGTAGGACATCATCATAATGTGCACAATGTGACCAAGGGGTTGATCACGGCATGATGTGTTACGGAACGAGTAAAGAGACTTGCCGGTAACGAGATTGAACGAGGTATCGGTATACCGACGATCGAATCTCGGGCAAGTACAATACCGCTAGACAAAGGGAATTGTATACGGGATCGATTGAGTCCTTGACATCGTGGTTCATCCGATGAGATCATCGTGGAACATGTGGGAGCCAACATGGGTATCCAGATCCCGCTGTTGGTTATTGACCGGAGAACGTCTCGGTCATGTCTGCATGGTTCCCGAACCCGTAGGGTCTACACACTTAAGGTTCGATGACGCTAGGGTTATAAAGGAAGTTTGTATGTGGTTACTGAATGTTGTTCGGAGTCCCGTATGAGATCCCAGACATCACGAGGAGTTCTGGAATGGTCCGGAGGTAAAGATTTATATATGGGAAGTCTTATTTTGGTAGCCGGAAAAGTTTCGTACTTTATCGGTACTGTATCGGGAGTGCCGAAAGGGGTCCGGGGGTCCACCGGGGGGGGGGGGGGGGGGTCCACCTGCCCCGGGGGGGCCACATGGGCTGTAGGGGGTGTTCCTTGGCCTATATGGGCCAAGGGCGCTAGCCCCAAGAGGCCCATGCACCAAGGAAACTTGGGGAGGGAAGAGTCCTCAAGGGGGAAGGCACCTCCGAGGTGCCTTGGGGAGGATGGACTCCTCCCCCCCTTGGCCGCACCCCTTCCTTGGAGGAAGGGGCAAGGCTGCGCCTCCCCCCTCTCCCTTACCCCTATATATAGTGGAGGGGAGGGAGGGCAGCCGCACCTGAAGCCCTGGCGCCTCCCTCCCTCCCGTGACACCTCCTCCTCTCCCGCAGGTGCTTGGCGAAGCCCTGCAGGATTGCCACACTCCTCCACCACCACCACGCCGTCGTGCTGCTGCTGGATGGAGTCTTCCTCAACCTCTCCCTCTCTCCTTGCTGGATCAAGGCGTGGGGGACGTCATCGGGCTGTACGTGTGTTGAACGCGGAGGTGCCATCCGTTCGGCACTAGGATCTCCGGTGATTTGGATCACGACGAGTACGACTCCTTCAACCCCATTCTCTTGAACGCTTCCGCTTAGCGATCTATAAAGGTATGTAGATGCACTCTCCTTCCCCTCGTTGCTGGTTTCTCCATAGATAGATCTTGGTGACACGTAGGAAAATTTTGAATTTCTGCTACGTTCCCCAACAGTGGCATCATGAGCTAGGTCTATTGCGTAGATTCTTTGCACGAGTAGAACACAAAGTAGTTGTGGGCGTTGATGTTGTTCAATATGCTTACCGTTACTAGTCCAATCTTGTTTTGATGGTATTGTGGGATGAAGCGGCCCGGACCGACCTTGCACGTACTCTTACGTGAGACAGGTTCCACCGACTGACATGCACTTGGTGCATAAGGTGGCTAGCGGGTGCCAGTCTTTCCCACTTTAGTCGAAATGGATTCGATGAAAAGGGTCCTTATGAAGGGTAAATAGCAATTGGCATATCATGTTGTGGTTTTGCGTAGGTAAGAAACGTTCTTGCTAGAAACCCATAGCAGCCACGTAAAACATGCAAACAACAATTAGCGGATGTCTAACTTGTCTTTGCAGGGTATGCTATGTGATGTGATATGGCCAACAAGAATGTGATGAATGATATGTGATGTATGAGATTGATCATGTTCTTGTAATAGGAATCACGACTTGCATGTCGATGAGTATGACAACCGGCAGGAGCCATAGGAGTTGTCTTAAATTTATTGTATGACCTGCGTGTCATTAAACAATGCCATGTAATTACTTTACTTTATTGCTAACCGGTAGCCATAGTAGTAGAAGTAATAGTTGGCGAGACAACTTCATGAAGACACGATGATGGAGATCATGATGATGGAGATCATGGTGTCATGCCGGTGACGATGATGATCATGGAGCCCCGAAGATGGAGATCAATGGAGCTATATGATATTGGCCATATCATGTCACTACTATATAATTGCATGTGATGTTTATTATGTTTATGCATCTTGTTTACTTAGAACGACGTTAGTAAATAAGATGATCCCTTACAACAATTTCAAGAAGTGTTCTCCCCTAACTGTGTACCGTTGCTAAAGTTCGTCGTTTCGAAGCACCACGTGATGATCGGGTGTGATAGATCCTTACGTTCACATACAACGGGTGTAAGACAGTTTTACACATGCAAAACACTTAGGGTTAACTTGACGAGCCTAGCATGTACAGACATGGCCTCGAAACACAGAGACCGAAAGGTCGAGCATGAGTCGTATAGTAGATACGATCAACATGAAGATGTTCACCGATGACGACTAGTCCGTCTCACGTGATGATCGGACACGGCCTAGTTGACTCGGATCATGTAATCACTTAGATGACTAGAGGGATGTCTATCTGAGTGGGAGTTCATAAGATGAACTTAATTATCCTGAACATAGTCAAAAGATCTTTGCAAATTATGTCGTAAGCTCGCGCTTTAGCTCCACTGTTTAGATATGTTCCTAGAGAAAAATATAGTTGAAAGTTGACAGTAGCGATTATGCGATCAGTAGAAAGCTTATGTCCTTAATGCACCGCTCAGTGTGCTGAACCCCAAACGTCGTTTGTCGATGTTGCGAACATCGGACATACACGTTTTGATAACTACGTGATAGTTCAGTTAAATGGTTTAAGTAGAGGCACCAAAGACGTTTTTCGAAACGTCGCGGAACATATGAGATGTTTCGAGGGCTGAAATTGGGATTATAGGCTCGTGCTCACGTCAAGAGGTATAAGACCTTCGACGATTTTCTTAGCCTGCAAACTAAGGGAGAAAAGCTCAATCATTGAGCTTGTGCTCAGATTGTCTAAGTGCGATTATCACTTGAATCGAGTGGGAGTTGATCTTCCAGAGATAGTGATGTTTCTAGAAAGTCATTGCCACCAAGCTGCTAGAGCTTCGTGATGAACTATAACATATCAGGGATAGATATGATGATCCTTGAGGTATTCGTGATGTTTGACACCGCGAAAGTAGAAATCAAGAAGGAGCATCAATTGTTGATGGTTGGTAAAACCACTAGTTTCAAGAAGGGCAAGGGCAAGAAGGGATACTTCATGAAACGGCAAATCAGCTGCTGCTCTAGTGAAGAAACCCAAGGTTGAACCCAAACCCGAGACTAAGTGCTTCTGTATTAAGGGGAATAACCACTGGAGCAGAATTACCCTGGATACTTGGTAGATGAGAAGGCTGGCAAGGTCGATAGAAGTATATTGGATATACATTATGTTAATGTGTACTTTACTAGTACTCCTAGTAGCACCAGGGTATTAAGATACTGGTTCAGTTGCTAAGTGTTAGTAACTCGAAATAAAAGCTACGGAATAAACGGAGACTAGCTGAAGGTGAGCTGACGATATGTGTTGGAAGTGTTTCCAAGTTTGATGTGATCAAACATCGCACGCTCCCTCTACCATCAAGATTAGTATTAAACCTGAATAATTGTCATTTGGTGTTTGCGTTGAGCATAGACATGATTGGATTATGTCTATCGCAATATGGTTATTCATTTAAGGAGAATAATGGTTACTCTATTTATTTGAATAAACACCTTCAATGGTCTTCCACCTAAAGGAATGGTTTATTGAATGTCGATCGTAGTGATACACATTTTCATGCCAAAAGATATAAAATAGTAATGATAGTACCACCTACTTGTGGCACTGCCGTATAAGTCATATTGGTATAAAACGCATGAAGAAGCTCCATGTTGATCGATCTTTGGACTCACTCGTTTTTGAAAAGTTTGAGACATGCCAACCATGTCTATTGGTGTATACGCATGAAGAAACTCCATGCAGATGGATCGTTTGGGCTCACTTGATTTTGGATCACTTGAGATATGCAAATTATACCACATGGGCAAGATGACTGAAAGCCTCGTTTTCAGTAAAATGGAACAAGATAGCAACTTGTTGGAAGCAACACATTTTGATGTGTGCAGTCCAATGAGTGCTGAGGCATGCAGTGAATATCATTATGTTCTTACTTCACAGATGATTCGAGTAGATTTTGAGTATATTTACTTGATGAAACTCAAGTCTGAATTATTGAATAGTTCAAGTAATTTCAGAGTGAAGTTAAAGATCATTGTGACAAGAGGATAAAATATCTATGATATGATCATAGAGATGAGTATCTGAGTTACGAGCTTTGGCACGCAATTAAGAGATTAAGGAAATTGTTTCACAATTAATACCGCCTGGAACACCGTAGTGTGATGGTGTGTCCGAACATCATAGTTGCACCCTATTGGATATGGTGCGTACCATGATGTCTCTTATCGAATTACCACTATCATTCATGGGTTAGGCATTAGAGACAACCGCACTCACTTTAATAGGGCACCACGAAACTCCGTTGAGATGACACCGTATGAACTATGGTTTGGAGAAACCTAAGATGTCGTTCCTTAAAAGTTTGGGGCTGCGACGCTTATGTGAAAAAGTTTCAGGTTGATAAGCTTGAACCCAAAGCGGATAAAATGCATCTTCATAGGACACCCAAAACAGTTGGGTATACCTCCTAATTCAGATCCGAAAGCAATAGGGATTGTTTCTTGAACCGGGTCCTTTCTCGAGGAAAAGTTTGTCTCGAAAGAATTGAGTGGGAGGATGGTGCAGACTTGATGAGGTTATTGAACCGTCACTTCAACAAGTGCGTAGCAGGGCACAGGAAGTTATTCCTGTGGCACCTACACCAATTGAAGTACAAGCTTATGATAGTGATCATGAAGTTTTTTGGATCAAGTCACTACCGAACCTCGTAGGACGACAAGGACACGTACTGCTTCGGAGTGGTACGGTGATCCTGTCTTGAAAGTCATGTTGCTAGACAACAATGAACCTACGAGCTATGGAGAAGCGATGGTGAGCCCATATTCCGACAAATGGTTAGAAGCCATGAAATCCGAGATAGGATCCATGTATCAGAACAAAGCATGGACTTTGGTGGACTTGCCCAATGATCGGCAAGCCATTGAGATAAATGGATCTTTAAGAAGAAGACGGACGTGGACGGTAATGTCACCGTCTATGAAGCTCGACTTGTGGCGAAGAGTTTTTCACAAGTTCAAATAGTTGACTACGATGAGATTTTCTCATCCGTAGCGATGCTTAAGTCCGTCGGATTCATGTTAGCATTAGCTGCATTTATGAAATCTGGCAGATGGATGACAAAACGAGTTTCCTTACCAGTCTTCGTATGGAAAGGTTGTATGTGATACAATCAGAAAGGTTTTGTCGATCCTAAGGATGCTAAAAGGTATGCTAGCTCCAGCGATCCTTCCATGGACTGGAGTAAGCATCTCGGAGTTGGAATGTACACTTTGATGAAATGATCGAAGATTTTGGGTTTATACAAAGTTTATGAGAAACTTGTATTTCCAAAGAAGTGAGTGGGAGCACTATAGAATTTCTGATGAGTATATGTTGTTGACATATTGTTGATCAGAAATGATGTAGAATTTCTGGAAAGCATATAGGGTCATTTGAAAAGTGTTTTTTAATAGAAAACCTGGATTAAGCTACTTGAACATTGAGCATCGAGATCTATAAGGATAGATCAAAATGCTTAATAATACTTTCAAATGAGCACATACCTTGACATGATCTTGAAGGTGTTCAAGATGGATCAGTCAAAGAAGGAGTTCTTGCCTGAGTTGTAAGGTACGAAGTTAAGACTTAAAGCTCGACCTCAGCAGAAAAGAGATAAAGGACGAAGGTCGTCCCCTATGCTTTAGACGTAGGCCCTACAGTATGCTATGCTAAGTACCGCACCTGATGTGTGCCTTGCTACATACCTGGCAAGTGGGTACAAAGGTGATCAAGGAGTAGATCACTAGATAGCGGTCAAAATTATCCTTAGAAGAATAAGCATATGTTTCTCGGTTATGGAGGTGATAAAGAGTTCGACGTAAAGAGTTGCGTCGATGCATGCTTAACACCTATCCGGATAGCTCTGAGTAGAGAAGCCGGATACGTATAGTGGAACAACCATTTGGAATAGCTCCAAGTGGAGCGTGGAAGCAGCATTTACAATATGACCTAAAGATTTGTGAAGTACATACGGATCTGAATGTTGCAGACCCGTTGACTAAAACCTCTCTTACAAGCAAAACATGATCAAACCCCAGAACTCATTGAGTCTTAATCACATGATGATGTGAACTAGTTTAGTGACACTAGTAAACTCTTTGGATGTTGGTCGCATGGTGATGTGACCTGTGAATGTTAATCACATGGCGATGTGAACTAGATTATTGACTCTAGTGCAAGTGGGAGACTGTTGGAAATATTCCCTAGAGGCAATAATAAATTAGTTATTATTATATTTCCTTGTTCATGATAATCGTTTATTATCCATGCTATAATTGTATTGATAGGAAACTCAGATACATGTGTGGATACATAGACAACACCATGTCCCTAGTAAGCCTCTAGTTGACTAGCTCGTTGATCAATAGATGGTTACGGTTTCCTAACCATGGACATTGCATGTCATTGATAACGGGATCACATCATTAGGAGAATGATGTGATGGACAAGACCCAATCCTAAGCCTAGCACAAAGATCGTGTAGTTCGTATGCTAAAGCTTTTCTAATGTCAAGTATATTTTCCTTAGACCATGAGATTGTGCAACTCCCGGATACCGTAGGAATGCTTTGGGTGTACCAAACGTCACAACGTAACTGGGTGGCTATAAAGGTGCACTACAGGTATCTCCGAAAGTGTCTGTTGGGTTGGCACGAATCGAGACTGGGATTTGTCACTCCGTGTAAACAGAGAGGTATCTCTGGGCCCACTCGGTAGGACATCATCATAATGTGCACAATGTGACCAAGGGGTTGATCACGGCATGATGTGTTACGGAACGAGTAAAGAGACTTGCCGGTAACGAGATTGAACAAGGTATCGGTATATCGACGATCGAATCTCGGGCAAGTACAATACCGCTAGACAAAGGGAATTGTATACGGGATCGATTGAGTCCTTGACATCGTGGTTCATCCGATGAGATCATCGTGGAACATGTGGGAGCCAACATGGGTATCCAGATCCCGCTGTTGGTTATTGACCGGAGAACGTCTCGGTCATGTCTGCATGGTTCCCGAACCCGTAGGGTCTACACACTTAAGGTTCGATGACGCTAGGGTTATAAAGGAAGTTTGTATGTGGTTAGCGAATGTTATTCGGAGTCCCGGATGAGATCCCGGACGTCACAAGGAGTTCCAGAATGGTCCAGAGGTAAAGATTTATATATGGGAAGTCTTATTTTGGTCGCCGGAAAAGTTTCGCACTTTATCGGTTTTGTATCGGGAGTGCCGAAAGGGGTCCGGGGGTCCCCCGGGGGGGTCCACCTGCCCCAGGGGGGCCACATGGGCTGTAGGGGGTGCACCTTGGCCTATATGGGCCAAGGGCACCAGCCCCAAGAGGCCCATGCGCCAAGGAAACTTGGGGAGGGAAGAGTCCTCAAGGGGGAAGGCACCTCCGAGGTGCCTTGGGGAGGATGGACTCCTCCCCCCCCCCTTGGCCGCACCCCTTCCTTGGAGGAAGGGGCAAGGCTGCGCCTCCCCCCTCTCCCTTACCCCTATATACAGTGGAGGGGAGGGAGGGCAGCAACACCTGAAGCCCTGGCGCCTCCCTCCCTCCTGTGACACCTCCTCCTCTCCCGCAGGTGCTTGGCGAAGCCCTGTAGGATTGCCACACTCCTCCACCACCACCACGCCATCGTGCTGCTGCTGGATGGAGTCTTCCTCAACCTCTCCCTCTCTCCTTGCAGGATCAAGGTGTGGGAGACGTCACCGGGCTGTACGTGTGTTGAACGCGGAGGTGCCGTCCGTTCGGCACTAGGATCTCCGGTGATTTGGATCACGACGAGTACGACTCCTTCAACCCCGTTCTCTTGAACGCTTCCGCTTAGCGATCTACAAGGGTATGTAGATGCACTCTCATTCCCCTTGTTGCTGGTTTCTCCGTAGATAGATCTTGGTGACACGTAGGAAAATTTTGAATTTCTGCTACGTTCCCCAACAGGAGAATCCTTCAATAAATCTCCGATAATAGCCTGCCATTCCCAAGAAACTTCGTACGTTCGTTACGCTAGCTGGTGGTTTCCAGCCAAGTACGGCCTTGACCTTTTCTGGGTCTACTGCAATACCTTCTTGGGTGAGTACGTGGCCCAGAAAACTCACCTGTCTTAGCCAAAATTCACATTTGCTGAATTTGGCGTACAGTTGATGTTTCCTGAGTTCTCCTAGTACAATCCTAAGATGCTCGGCGTGCTCTTTGTGTGTTTTGGAGTATATCAGAATATCATCGATGAATAAAACAACAAACTTGTCCATATACTTCATAAAATACTTTGTTCATGAGGTGAACAAAATATGCGGGGGCGTTTGTTAGCCCAAATGGCATTACGGTGAACTCATACAATCCATATCTGGAGGTGAAGGCTGTCTTGGGAACATCTTCTGTTCGCACTTTTAATTGGTGGTATCCTGATCTCAAATCAACTTCTGAGAAGACTTTGGCCTGTGCGAGCTGATCAAATAAATCATTTATTCGGGGCATTGGGTATTTGTTCTTGATTGTGACCATGTTAAGAGCTCGATAGTCAATACACAATCTCAGTGTTCCATCCTTTTTCTTGGCAAATAAAATTGGAGAACCCCAAGGTGAGGAACTGGCTCGTATGTATCCTTTCTCCAATAATTCTTTTATTTGCTTCTTCAATTCCACCAATTCGGATGGTGCCATTCTGTATGGTTTCTTGTAAATGGGAGCGGTTCCGGGTGCTAGCTCAATGCTGAATTCTATCTCTCGGTCCGGTGGCATGCCTGGTAGTTCTTCTGGAAATACGTCTAGAAATTCACATACTACTGGAACCTTGTCCAGCTCAGAAACGTCCACCTTGTTTTATCTCGGTTGCCGAGGTATTTGTCTCTCTTTGGCTGAAACTTTAATTGTCTTCCCGTGATGGTGTGTGAGAATCACTGTCCGGTTGAAGCAGTCAATAAAACCTTTGTTGGCGGTTAACCAATCCATCCCTAGGATGACATCCAGTCCTTTACTTTCCAATACAATAAGGTTGGCGTAAAACTTCAATCCTTCAAATTCGATAACCACACCTTGACAGTAACTCTGGATCACTTGCTTAATCCTAGGGGACTTGATGGTCATGGATTTTTCCAAGGGTAGCATCAAAAAATTATTTTGCAAAGCAAAACTCTTCGAAATGAATGAGTGAGAAGCTCCAGAATCAAACAAAACCATGGCAGGTATTGTGTTGACAGGTTACGTACCGAGTACGGTATCTGGGGCGTTCTGTGCTTCCTCTTTGGTCACGTGGTTCAGGTGACCCTTCCGGTGGTTGTTATTGGGGTTGAAATTGTTTCGTTTGGGCGCTGAATTATTTCCACCATTGTTAGGCTTCGGGGTTGAGTTCCTTGGCTTGGGGCACTGCTTGGCATAGTTCCCTTCTTCTCCACAAGCGTAACACGTAATGCCTGGGCGATATATGAACTCCTTGTCTCTTGCATGGAAATTCTTGATTGGGCGTGAATTATTCGTCGGGGTTTTGTGTGTTCCACCCTTCTGAAATTCCGTCTTGCTTCTGTGGTTGCGAACAAAAGTAGACTGGTCCCTTTTGCGTTTGCGGAAATCTTCTAAGCTGCATCGCTCATTTTCCAGAGTAATGGCCTTATCCACCAGTGTTTTAAAATCTGGAAAGGTATGCACAACCAGCTGGCATTTAAGTGCCGGTGCCAGGCCTTCCAAGAATTTTTCCATCTTCTTGCTCTCGGTCACGCCCTCTTCATTGGCGTAGCGAGACAGCAGAGTGAATTGGCTGTTGTATTGTGACACTGTCATGGTCCTTTGCTTGAGGTCATCAAATTCTCTCTTCTTGATTTTCATAACACTCTTAGGAATGTGTGCCCCACGAAAACCTTCCTTGAAATCCTCCCAGGTTATTTCATTTTTGTTGGGGTGCATGTGCAGGAAGTTTTCCCACCATGATGCAGCTGCTCCAGTGAGAAAATGAGGTGCATATAATACTTTTTCATGGTCTGAACACTGTGCAATAATTAAGTTTCTCTCCATGTCTTGAAGCCAGTCGTCGGCCTCAAGAGGCTTGTCAGTATGAGAAAATGTTGGAGGACGCGTCTTCTGTAACTCAGATAACTTTGATTGCTGCTGATACTGACCACCGTGATTTCCCATATTGATGAATTGGTTCATCATTTCTTGGTGTTGTTGCTGACTTTGTTCATACAGACGACACACTTGGGTAAATGTTGTTTCACTGTCCTGTTGACTTGTCTGTCCCTGGGTGAAATTGTGGTTTGATGGTGTGCCATAATTTTCTTTATGTGTGATTTTATTGACTTTTGCGACTCTCGCTTTCTTGTCTTACGAGTTTCACAAAATATATCCCCAGACTAAAAGATGTCTCGTGCTGTGACACTCCAAATTTTTTTGTTGTTTTTGTTTTAGGCAAGAGCCTTGCCTGGTTTAAAGAAGGACATTTAAACCCTTATTCAAAACCTCTCTTCTGAGTTTTCCTTCTCAAAATCTTTTTCTTGGATTTAGTTTCTTCTAAAAAGAAAACCTTTTTGGTTTTGGGCTTTTCTTTGGTTTTGATCCATTCTTATTTTACCATACCTCTTATGGTAAAATTCTCCCAAAACCCCTCCTTCCACTTCGGGACATCCCAAACTTTCTGTCCCAACTAGTTAAATCCATTTTTGGATTTTATCTCATTTATTTCTTTTCCCAAAACAATTCTGTCCTTTATTTTGAGCCTAGGTAATTTGCAAAGCAAGTACCTTAATGCCTTTGAACTGTGGTCTCAAATCAACTCCTCTGGATAGTCCTTAGCACCCACAACCTAGAACCATCAAGATCCACTCTTCTCCTTTTCAAATTTTTCAAAATTCAACCTCTGCAAGTTTGGACCAAATTTGTCAAATTTGGTGAAATTCATATCTCCACTTCTCCAAAAATTCCACCAAAATTCAGGCAACCCCCAGTTGCAATGAGAGACCACTCCACCAAAAACCAGCTCAAGGAAAAATCCCCACATGCCAAAATCATTCTATCGAACACCTGGCCTGCACTGTTACTGTGCATCTTCAGAAATTCTGTAAGTTCAGTGTCGTTTCTTCGTCAGGGTTCAGTCACATGTCGACTGTGCGCTTGGCATGTTGTGCATGGCCCTTCCTCCCTGTCCGGAGCACCACACGCGCGCTTGGCTCGTTCCTAGTGTCGGTGGCACCCTGGCCCGCCTGCGCCGGCGTCTTCCGCGGCGGCAGAACCTCCCGTGGCGGCCGACAGGGGGCATCCTGCGGCATAACGCCGTTCGGCACCGCCCAAACCACCTGAGAGCTCCGCGTGGCCATCTCCCTTGCCAGCGCACGCATGCAGCACCGTCGCCGTGGCCTGGCACGCTCAGGGCACGCTCTCTGCCGCCGATGTGCCGTACGGCCGTTCCGTCGGGGACAGGCCGTAACCACCCCTACCTTGTTGGGTTAGACACTGGAATGGAACCAGTGCTCCGTCTAGACGATGCTCAAGCCCTTCAACCAACCGTCCAGCCAGAGCGCCGCCGTAATCGCTCGCCGGACTTATCCTATTCACGGCAACCGCCTCGGGCCGACTATAAATAGCGCCTCCGAGCTCGCTCTCGACCCCGCACACCTCCACCACCTCACCAGACTCCGCCCAACCTCTGGAAGAGCCTCAAGGGGCCCTTCTTCCTCAACTCCAGCCACCTCCATCCGCTTCGGGCTCCGGCAGCGTTCTCGCTGGTGAGAACTCCTCCACCGCCCTAGACTTGCCCGTAGCCTCATGCCACCTCTAGGAGACTAACCCCCACTCCAATTTGACCCCAGCAGCTCTCTCCGACGAGGTCCACGACTACCCGAACCACCGTCCGCCGGAGCAAGGGCCGCCGTCGACACAGTGCTCGCCGGCGACCACCACCACCACCCACCGACGCGGAAGGACGTACTGAACATGGAGGTACCACCCGATTCCCCTGCCTCGCCGTGGATCGCCGTCGGCGACCACCGCAGCTCTCGGGCGCCGTCGAGCCCTGTCTCCCTCGTTTGAATATTCAAACCTGACGGGTGGGACCTGCCTGCCAGTCTCTCATTCTTTTCTTTTAAACGAATCATTTTCTAGACTTTTCTGCAGAACCCCCTGAGAGTTTTCTGTTTCATTACAGAAAGGTCCCTGAATCAAAACCCTTATAACTTTTAAAACAGAAAAGGATTTTTTTTTGATTCTTTTTCTGTTCTCTTTAAAGTTTTGCCTAGTTTTTTATCAGATTTATTTGAAAATGTTTGGATTACTTTTTGTGCACCTCGCGGTATTTGCGTTACGTGCGTATTTTCTTATACTGTAGATACCGGAGGAGGTGACGGAGCCGCGAACTTCACCCAGTTAGACCCAGACTACTCCGAACCAGGAAAGCAAGTTTGAACTCTTGATATGATGAGTGTTTGTTGCATGTTTGCATTTAGGAGTTTCATGGCATGTTTATGAACATTTCTTTGAATGTTATATTTCATGCACAAAGTGGAAAGTAAGTTTCGGAAAGCCATATGTTGTCGGATACATATTTGCATGGCCATGTGATGGCATGAGGATGGGTAAGATGGCAGTGTTGTGGCATGCTAGTCTTACGCCAGTCTATTTGACTTCAGTGTCATCGTGAATCAAATCACATTCCCATTCATTTCCATTCCTGTACTGCCACATGTTTTCCGCAAGGAATATGGCCTAGTAAGATGCAAACCGTTTTCCTGGTACACACCAAATTGAGAGGCCGGGATGAGGGTTCCATGGCCCTGGATTAAAGCCCGTCATCCGGTCAGGGGGCATGGGTGTTTCCGGTTGGGACCGAGAGGGGGGCACCCCTTAGAGCGCGCGTATAGAAATTTGATCCCATGCTATTCGAGGTTGTGACGTCCCCGTCTCAAAGTTTTTCTTGGACGTTGTCTAGGGTGATTCCTGGCATCGTGAGGTGGAATGGGTGTGTACTGGTTAAATGTGTTTCTACCGAAATACCATAAACGGAACTAGTCCTTCGTGACTACGGAAATCCAATGGCTGCGGTCAGTTAGTACAAACTATGCAGAGTCACAAATCCTTTAAATCATCTTGTACATGTCCAAGTACTGTGTTCATCTTATCTTGTCAGATATCAGCCTCAGTGACAAAACCCGGTGGACTACATGAGTTTTAAATCCGGTTAAAAGTTTATTCTTGTGGATGGACTAACCCGTTATTTACTTCTGATACAAGCCCTTTCTGTGATGTCGCCCAGACGTCCGACTGTGGCATTTATTTCATAAGCCCTTTCTGTGATGTCGCTCAGACGTCCGACTGTGGCATTTCTTTTATAAGCCCTTTCTGTGATGTCGCTCAGACGTCTGATTATGGCATTTCTTTTATAAGCCCTTTCTGTGATGTCGCTCAGACGTCCGACTGTGGCATTTCTTTTATAAGCCCTTTCTGTGATGTCGCTCAGACGTTCGACTGTGGCATTTCTTTCATAAGCCCTTTCTGTGATGTCGCTCAGATGTCTGACTGTGGCATTTCTTTTATAAGCCCTTTCTGTGATGTCGCTCAGACGTCCGACTGTGGCATTTATTTTATAAGCCCTTTCTGTGATGTCGCTCAGACGTCCGACTGTGACATTTCTTTTATAAGCCCTTTCTGTGATGTCGCTCAGACGTCCGACTGTGGCATTTCTTTTATAAGCCCTTTATGTGGTGTCGCTGAGACGCCCGACTGTGGCATTTCTTTATAAGCCCTTTATGTGGTGTCACTTAGACACCTGACTGCGGCATGAGCTTTATTTGTTTACCTTTCGAGGCGTCTCTCCAGACACCCGATCGGTTTTCAGTTATTTTTGTTTTACTTATCATGTCGTGCGAAAATTTTATTATTGGAATGAGCATCATTATTTTTTTTTGCTCATGACGCATTCATGCATGCATTTGTTATATCTTTTGTCCAAACTGTCTTGCGAGTACTTTCGAAGTACTCACCTGGCTTGTTGATTTGGCCAAATGTTGATGAAGGCGATCTCATGGATGAAGGGTTCGATAGCGAGTCCGACACCTAGTGGAGTCCCAGTCAGTCCCGTGCGATCCTGCATTTGGTCACTGTATTATATCCGCTTCCGCCACCCTAGAATAAATCCATCGAGCCTCACCTCGACGCTCGGTGAGCTGCCAGTTAGGAGTCAAGTTATCCACCACCACTTTTATCTCGAGCTAGTAGCATATCACCTCACCCTGTGTCATAACCGCCCTTATGTAAGATATTGGCGTGTCTGTAATAGATTGTTGAGCAGCCTTAGCTCAACCCTGTAATATATTTATGCTACTGGTCCTCTGTTTATCTAGTATTTGTCTACCAGTGAGGATAACTTTTCCTATATTGGGATCAAAAGATCGATTTTCTCAATAAGTATTTTATTGAAAAACCGGTTGTGACACATGTCGTTCATCCGGCGGTGCGCAAGGAAGACACAACCATGCTTCATGAACGGAAGGCCTTCCATGTCGTGCACAGAAGGTGGCATCCGCTTCACAATGGGGTAGTTGTCCCTGACGAAAAGCGAGTACTCTCCAAGAGTGTTCCTCGGCGCCCACGTAGCATCACGGGGGTCGAACTCGGCGTCGTTCATCTGGTACATGCGGCATCCCAGATCTGGACACATGGTGATGTACATAGTCAAGGTCCATGCATAATAATGTTGTGCTCAAATATGGCGGTCAGTAATACTGTGCAGCAAATAGTACTACTCTGGTATAGAGGAAGTAAAATAACCGGCTTATTATATATAGCCACTCTTGGCTACATGGATGAGATAGCAAGACATGGAAAAACGAAAATGGTGGCAGCTAGTTGGTTGAAGTCTTCAAGGGCCCAGCTAGCTATATGCGTCCTCCAAGGTAAAAAGTACTCCTACTAGTAGTACTAAGTATACTACTAGTACAACAATGAAAGAGAAGGCGAGAGGGTTAAAAAATGGAATACTTGGGTAGATGGTGACGGTCCGATCGTGGTAGATTGTGTGACCATGTTGCACATCAGTGGTACCATGGGTAACGACTGCTAAGATAGTTGATCCCAATATGCCAAAGTCAGCTACAAGGTTCCAGGTTAGACCGAATCGCGGATGCAAATGCACATCCAGGATCGGCGATCTTATTTTGATCGGGGGATGACTGGTCCCTGCAAAATAATGGAGTACCGTTAGGGATCCAAATGATGGTTTGTGCATTCCGTTTGTAATCTCCCGTACCGTAGGATGGCAACCAGATGAAACAAGTCCCCTGGCTTGTCACCGCGAAGATGCGTCCAAGATGGCGCACGGCGTCTTCGAACGTGTAGGGGTACAAATCTGCCGCCGCCAACATGTGCCAGCCTCTGCCGTTACTGCGTCTTACATTGATGGCAATCCTTATGTCGAACACCGCGATGAGATAGTAATCGTCGTAGCCGCATCGCTTTGTCGGCGGGTCCGCAATTGCTATCTTCTTCAATCTCATGTAGGCATCATCATACGTATTCAAGCCCAGCCAGTCTGGAAGGCCGATCCCAAGGGGTCTACCGGAACGGCCGCACTACTGTCGATGTTGTGCAAAATCTTTGTGGTATCCGGCCGGAGGTATGCAAGCCAATCTTCGTTGGCACCGACCCAGACCTATATATAAGACGGTGGGCAGCGGAGAAATTATGGGATGGAAATGGAATAACTAAGTACTACATGATCAAACTCCATTACTGACCTGCTCATCGGACAAAATCCGACTACCTCTCAACGTCGGCAACTCTATCGGAGTCAACGTGCAACCATGGCCAGGGAGCGGTGGACTGTTTGAAGGATTGTCCCATAGAAGAACCTTCTCCTCAAGGACGCATGGAAGACCAACAAGCATGGCCTTTTCCCAAACCTGTTTAAGCAACGTCTTGAAAAAGTTGGTGCAGGAAGCACCGAGTCTTGCGGTGGTGAGAACGTCGGAGCGGCACGCGATTTCTCCCAGAGGATCGTCGTCCAAGGTGTCCCAGCCCCGACGAGGAGGAGAACCGCCTGGCGGATCCATGGGAGCAGCGACGAACTGCCTTCTCTTCGGGGGGAAGGGAACTGGCGAGGAGGAGATAAGAGTGTAGTGACCGCAGGGTCTCGTCCCTTCCAACTGTAGATCGTTCCTCAGCGAAGGGGTGAGGCTATTATTTACTACTAGTACTAGCATTATGGAACGTTATGGGATTGCATTATACTGTAAATAATAGCACTAGTAAGAAATTTTTGGCACTAGGTAGTAGTTTTTGGCGTGGATTAAGAAATTTTGGGTATGTTTTTGCCATTTTTTGTACACGCCAACTAGTGTCAAAAAACGGCTTACATTATGTGACGGAGGAGTACGTACTCGTACTGTAGTAGTACCAGTAATACTTTTCTCAACTACGAGTATTAGTGCGATGTACTGTACTTCTAGTCTAGTCTAGTCTAGTATAGTGCAGCAGTTTTGAACTCTTGAATCTCAGGGCCAAGGAGCTATAGTTGGAAGTGGAGGGTACTACTGTTCTGTAGAACCATCACTGTACTATCAATGCAGGGGAAGTACACCTGCGTAGTGTCCTAGTGGGTACTCTCGGTGCTATATTCAGCCGCTCCTCTCACATAGGAGTAGCTGTCCTACTCAGCCGCTCCTCTCACGCACACACTAGCAGCCTGTTTATCAGCGACAGTTACTGCGGTCTGCGGGGGCAGAACATTTGAGTTATTTGATACAGCGAGACTAGGCTTTTCGCTTCCATTTGTGGAGGTGTAATGGATCTCGTCGAACTTTGTTAGTAGTTCCTTCTTTATGAATGAGATGAAGCAAAGCTTTTGCCTCCATTTAAAAAAAACACATCAAGAGGAATTTCTTTTATAGTAGAGCCGATAATGGAGTGAAGTCCATGCGTACAGAGTACTAGTAGTACAACACTTTACATAGAGTACAAAGCCATATTGCACAGTTCCCAATGCCCTGCCAGGCTTTTCCGGCTCCTCGGGCTTAATTGGGAGGCGCTAGTTTAAATATGCTACTACTAGCTGATGAGGAAGCTGCAAGCGAGGTGCGGCTAGGGCGAGCACGCGAGCCACAGGTTGCTGGGAAGGAAAACCCGTTTACGTGGATAGGCTGTCCAGTGCACCCAGATTGTGGGGCCGCACGTCCGTTTGACTTCAAAACTCAAACTACCCGTGTAAAATATTGGCTCGCAGCGAAGTGTAGTACTAGTACTACTTTTAAAAAAAAGGCCGCCGTGCGTTCGGCCGGGATCGAACCCACAAAACGAGGTATACACTCCCGCGACCACTAGTAGTACTCATTGGAGTACAACGCAACCTAGAATCTCCTTTTGTCGCTAGTAGTACGTACATTGTTCCTTACAAGAAACCCCTAATAATGCAAGAAACCACTAAAATGCCAAGAAACTACTACCACTTGCATATGTGGCAGACTTAAGATAAGACTACCTTATAAACCATTGTACATGCTCTTACCAACCAAAATCCTCGAGTGACCTCCTACCTCCGGCCTGTCCACCTAGTCATCCTCGGCCATGGGACGCAGCTACCATCGCCGGCAGAAGGCGAGGTCAAAACCGCCGGCGGTGCGGAGCCCATGTTGTGGCAGCCCGGATGCCAGCTCCGTCTAGCGCTCGCGGCCGCTAGCTAGCCAAGATAGCTCCGTCCAGCTACTTGTCTGCAAGGTTTGCTAGCTAGATTGGCATGGCAACGCGGTGGCTTGCTCGCGCGCGCTGCGCTCAGGCCAGCCATCTGGCTCGAGCGAAGGCCAGCGCGGCGGCTTGCTCGCTCATGAGTCACGCTCGGGCCAGCCTGCCAACCCGTGCGGAGGCCAGCGCGGCGTCCGGCCCATCCGGCGGAGCGACGGCCAACTCGCTCATCAACGGCGCCACCGACGAACACGCATCAGTACTGTTTGAAGTAATGTTCAGGAAAAATAATGATTTGAGGGGGAATAACAGGATAGAAGGTCAGATGTGGGTCCCTCGTGTTAATGGTCAAACAAAATGTGTTGGTTTAGGCTGCCTCGTCAGCATGGACGTGTGGGCCAACCCTGTCATAAATGGGTTTAAACGAACCTAATCGGTAGGAGTACTAGGTAGTAGTTTTTGGCGTGGATTAAGAAATTTTGGGTATGTTTTTGCTATTTTTTGTACAATAGATTCTTCCCAGGGCTGGTTGAAAGTGGTAGTTTTTTGTTAAATACTCTACATATTGCAAGTAGGAGTGAAAGTTAAGCTTTGGAAGCCAATAAGCAAGGCTAGTTACATAGTGCATATGTGTACATGATTGAAAGTAAATATCAACCACGAGTGACTAATATCTTGATGGAAAACTCGAAACTATGGAATACTAGAAAAAAATACATGGTTGGAAATACTAGCAATGTTCATGTCCATTGCAACGAATCATAATTAGAATAATACTTATTCACAAACTTGGTACAAAACACCCTAATTTTGATATACATATGTATATTATGTTTCAATTATAATGTATTCCTTGGGCTGTTTTGGTGAGGTCAGGGAGGGATGTGGTTGGTTTTAAGATACTAATTATGGGTTTTTCTGCAAATTGGTAGACAAGTGGGATGTTGGTGAGAAAAGGCAACAACTTACCTCACAATCGTTAGATGTAGATCTAATGGTCAGAAACGACGGATGGCAGACACACCAGCATCACCAACTTAGTCTTGTGTAGGAGTACTAGCAAGATCCATGCATTAACGGAACATCAAGATGCATTTTTTTTATAAAAACACTTGTTGTGATTGACCCTTGCGGGAGTAATCCCATGTATAAAAACTAATGATATCTCGAGAAATATGAGATAAGGTGAAGAGGAGTTGGGTGTGGTGGTGGTTGGTGGTCGGACTGAGCGGAGGCATGGGGATTGACGACGCCGGCAGCGGCCACTAGGCCAGTTTGTTCCAGAGGCTTCCTTTCTTAATTGCTCAACAATGAGGTTTGTTGGAGATAAAGATGAACGAGGGAAGGCCTTGTCTGCAAATGTGGAGAGGGGTGCAGGTATCTTTTAGTTTAATTTCCATCCGTCAGATATAGATCAGACGGTCTATATTGCAAGATGGCACACGTACCATCATCACCAACTCGGTTTTTTATAAAAGAAGAAATATAAGTATGGAGATACAAACGTATTATCGATACTTTCTTCCATAAACTAGCATCTACATTCTATTCAACGCCTCGGCATGTGGGGCCTTAGCACAATGACTTCTCGACTGTGTAAAACAAAGATTTTCCCGTCGCCGACAAGGAGGGGGTGACGGCGGCGTGCTTTTTGGCTTGCTCTAGTCCTACTAGGTGGTCTAAGCACGTGTAGATTTAGTCTTTTTCACGTCTTGTGTTCGCCGTACTGCCACGACTGTTGATGAGTAGATGGTAAGTTATTCACAGGGAAACCCTTGTTGAGCGTGTTTGCGAGAGAGAGAGAGAGTGTGTGTGTGCGATATGTTAGAGACTGAGGCAATGATAACAGATTCTTTGTGTCTATGTGTGTTGAGGATAGAGAGAGACATGTACATGGGGCTTTGTGTTGTATAACATGGAGATACATATACATAATTAGAGAGTGAGTTTGTGAGATACACATGCGGACATGGGGAGAGATGAAGATCCAGATAAATGGGTGTTTGTGCATGTCTGTGTGTGTTTGTGCACGCGTTTGTGTATGACAGGGAAAGAGTGTATGCGGAGTAGAGAGACCACTGATGATGTAAACCTAGTATAAGGGAAGGGGGAATGGTGTGACATGTGTAGTAGCGAGATAGCACAGGTGCGGGCGGGGGGAGCAGACTATTTGGAAGAGACATCGAGTGTGTGTGTGGGAGAGGGGTGTGAGATCGAGAGAAAGACAGAGCTAGCAACGAGAGAGAGAGAAAGGAGAGTGGGAGAGAGAGAGAGAGAGAGAGAGAGAGAGAGAGAGAGAGAGAGAGAGAGAGGAAGAGAGGGGCGACATGGGTCGTTTGTGTCCATAAATGGCGTATAATAGGGAGACAATGTTGATGTTGTCCGAAATTGGCCTATGAACGGAGACACAGGGGAAGCGAGTCATCGTGTGTGTGATAGGGACTTCATGAGAGATCTAGAATAGATGGTGTAGAGAACAATGTGCGAAATCGAGAATGATTATACATTAGGGAGGTATGCAAAGAGTCACGACATATATGTATACAGGGAAGGAGCTGGGGCGGGTCCGCATGTGGGAGAGATAGAAAGAGGAGAGTGGTGCACAAGGAGACAAAGTGTGCTTGTTTGCAGTGGGGGTGGTGTGTGAGGTGAGTGCGCGAGAACCACATAACTAGGGAGATAGACATTTGGGGGAGACGTTTTGTGTGTATGGGAAATATACACTCTACATAGTGTGTGTGCTTGGGTAAGAGAGATAGCGGGAGACCTAGAGAGTGAGGGAATAGATGTGTGCATGCCCGGGAGACAAAGTGATAGAGACCTATGTCGGGGTCCGGACTTTACAAGAGAGAGGGGTGTTAATGTGCTCGTGTGTTGGTGTCTGGGGGAGAGAATGACTTCTCTATGTGTGTGTGTGTGGTGGTGGTGGTGGTGGGGTGTGTGCACCGGACCCGCTCCACGGACGCCATATTCAACTCCACTGGCCCTGCTTTACCGACACCGCAGCCTCATCAGGTTATTTCGATTTGTACTCCTTCGGTTTTTCTCTTTATCGTGCAACTGTTCACTTACCACAGATGAGCTTTCTTGTATGTCGACAGCCACCGCAACCATAGCACCGAAGCCGCTTCAGCGATGGCGACAGCCAACCCAAACTCAACCACAACACGAGCACCATCGACGATCCTTGGCTATCAAGTATGACAATGATACCCATACGCCGCCGAGAATCAGGTACTATCATCCAACGGCGGCGCCTACGTTCACTTTCCTAGCATAAGCACCGCACCTTTGAATTTCTTCATGGCATCATTTAATTTTTCATGAGACGCGTTATTCTGCTTGCACCTGTAGGGCCATACTTCTGGTAGTGAACATGTTACATGTGCTAAATTACATACCAGTGCACATCTATATCTATATCTGTACTTTATCTATACTACTATATAGTGTACGAGTTTTGAATAGGAGCGGGCCATCAATCCTAACCATTTATGTCCTAGATCCAATGGCTGAAAATAGTGGGATTCGTAGTGAATAGTGCATGGTTGTTGCATCACTACTAGAAAAAGGGTTGCTAGTGGCGCACCTGTTTTCGCTACTAATGGCGCACTACAGGTGCGCCACTTGCACCACGCCATTAGATTTTTTTTCTAATGGCGCACCGCTGGTGCGCCATTAGAATAGCCCACGGTGCGCCATTAGTATCTGGTATACTAATGGCGCACCACATAGAAATGCGCCATTAGTAACAATTTTTTTCAAATATTTTTTTCAATTTTTTTTCGTTTTTTTTCTTAATCTCAGGCCAATATGGCCTAATCTCGGGTCAAATCGCACTCCGTGGTCAAACTTCCCGAAAGGTCACCCATCCTCACACTACTCAAGCCCAAGCACGCTTAACTTTAGAGTTCTATCCTACCCCAGCAACAGCTCACTTCACAGGCACTTGTTGATATATCTAGCATATCAATCCTATTATACCTTGTTGATGTCTAGGAGTTTGTTCATGTTCATGACTATGATGAAATTTTGAAAAATACTTCCCGGTCATATTACGTATCATTTTTTGAAAAACAATTCAAAAAAAATTTCAAAACCAATTTTTTTTTGAAATTTTTTGAATTTTTTTGCCTCTAGATCTTGAAAGCCCCGTAACTTTTTTCTGTTAGGTTTTTTGGGATTTTGAAAATGTTTAAAGGGGTTCCCCCAGGTTAAATTCGGATGTAATTTTTCGAGTAGATGCTTTTTCATATATAAAACTTTTTAATCCGAGTTCGTATGCAAAAGTTATGCCCATTTTACAAATTTCTAGAGAGATTTTGCAAACAAAGTCGAAATTCATATTTGTAAATTTTCCCAACAACTAGACCACATATTACATGGGAAACTTATTTTCTTTTATATTTTTGACATTTCCATCATTTTCTTTTATTTATTTTTAAACTGAAAAGGCGGTCCACGGGGGGGAGGGGTGCATTCGGTGTTGGGGCCAAGTTAGTAATCGCGCACCGTGGGGTGGTGCGCCATTACTAGTTTAACTAGTAATGGCGCACCGTGGGGTGGTGCACCATTACTAGTTTAACTAGTAATGGCGCACCACACTCACGGTGCGCCATTACTAGTTTAGAAAAAAAAATAAAAAAATTGAATTTTAAAAAAAAAACTTAGTAATGGCGCACCAGGGGACAGTGCGCCATTACTAGTTAAAACTAGTAATGGCGCACTGTCCGCTGGTGCGCCATTACTAACAATTTTTTTTATTTTTTTATTTTTTTTTCAAAACTACTAATGGTGCACCGTGGGTGTGGTGCGCCATTACTATGTCAAACTAGTAATGGCGCACCACCCCCACGGTGCGCCATTAGTAGTTTTGAAAAAATTAATTTTTTTTTTACTAATGGCGCACCATGGGATGTGGTGCGCCATTAGTATTTGCACACTAATGGCGCACCAACACATGGTGCGCCATTAGTATTTAGTAATGGCGCGCCACATGTACAGTGCGCCATTAGTGTCCATCCTATCTATAGCCCTTTTCCTAGTAGTGCATCCATCATGTTCTAGAATGAACCGTCTGATACTTCTCAAGAGATGTGGCCCAAACTGATTCCTCTTGGGCCACACATGTTGTAGCTTGAGGTTGGCAACGAGTTGAGCCCAAGAAATGGTTTTGAGGGAGAAACATGAAGTAAAGTTACATTCATTTTTAATTCTTTTCTTTATTAGCATTTTTGCAGGATTCTTTAATAACAAAATGTGGGGATTGCATATATTAATTCGTACTTTCTTTATAATATAATTTATTTCAGCATCTATAAATCAAGAATTTTTTGCTTTGAATCAATCAGTAAGTCTATATATATATATATATATATATATATATATATATATATATATATATATATATATACTATATAGTGTACCAGTTTTGAGATGGATCCAGAGCATCAACCATAACCGTTGGTCTCCAAAATCCAAGGGCTAAGATCAGCCGGATTCGCCATGAACAGTAGACTGTTGTTGCCTCTGTTGTGTTCTAGAATATTCACGTGGCCCTTCCAGGAAAAAAAATGCCCATATGCGATGCCTCATGGGCTATATTACTGCTTGAGCGCATGACGACTTGAGCCCAGATAAGAAGGTTTGGGAGGAGAATGGGAAGAAAAAATAATAGAGTAACATACAGTTTTTTAATGAACCTCCAGTATTTTAGTTGTGAATGTACAGTTTTTTGTGTGAATATTAAAAACAATTGTGGGTGGAATTCCATTTATCAAAATCACTCCATTATACTTTTTTCGAGTCACTCTCCAAAATCACTCCATTCTTTTAAGACGTGAATTGCACGTGCATACATACTAGTATAGTTAATATGGTTTAGTTTTGTTCTGATGCCACCTGTTGGTTCCGTCAGACTGGTTAATGTTCTCTATGCTTAATTACACATCAGCAAACTAGCATGTGGTTCCGCTGCTTTTTGTTTGTTTTACCCTACATTTTCTGATGCTAGCTATTACATCACTGCTCTGAGCCTCTGTTCATTACTTGTTTGTGTGTTCTTGATCTTCCCAAGTTGCATGACTAATTTGATGCTTCTATTACTTATGGAGCTGCCAACCCCATCAAGCAAAATATTTGTTCTTTTGGGGTCGGCACCTCGAACAAGCATAAAAATAGAGGGAAGCAGATATATTGTCGTGTATGCACACACCCTTCTTTCATTAGTTTAGATGAACCATTGATGATCTATTCGGACCAGTGCATGCAATTAAAATTAATTTTACCTAAATAGATGGTGCAGAATAAACTACAACAACTAGATTTGAAACCACGGGATGCTGACGATATTTTCAAAGAAAATTGCAACAGCAGCTAGGCTTCACAGCAACATATGGTAAGCCAATGTGTTTTAGTACATGTGAAATGTAATGCGAGTGGGATTCTTTCTTGGCTTGTACCCTCAACGTGTAATCCTACCGAATTAATAGTTCAGTTGTCTGCTTTTGCTGTATTGCTTGATTCGAATGCTTGTTTGTTGTTACGCTATACCTGAGTTGGCCAATATGTCAGCAGTGCCTGCTTTACTATCGTAAAGAAATGCATGCCTATTTCATTTGAGTCCTTAACTTTTCCTCTCAACTTCATCACAAGACTGTCTTCGTAGTTTATATGAGGCCACACTGTTAAGTGCTTTCTCAGATTATTTCAACTGCTTAGATGCCTTGGCAACTTAAATAAGCGGCTGTACACTCCCTTTGAACTAGGGATGTCAACTAGGTCCCGTTTAATCCCGATTAAAGTCCACTAGTGGTATGACAGTTCAGAAGAGTTTTTGTTTTTTGAGGAAAATGAACTAGGGAGGTAGCAAAAACTAACTAGATGGGACTGGTGGATGTCGTTTATTTGCCACTTACATCCCTAGTTTCATCTTACCATTCTAATTTCTTTTCGGCTGATGCTGCTTCGAACCATTCAAATATAGTTTGCCATGCTCGGCAATAATTCGTCCGTCGTTTACCATGTAAGCTTACTGCCTGGATCATACGATAACTATCTCTTACTTATGTCCAGCGGAAACCTTTCAGGATGTCGTTCATACTAGGACACAATGTACAACCCTAGAATCTATTTGTGGAAGCAGTGCGCCATCCATGTTACCAGATGGTAGCAGTTCAGAGGAAACACCACCGGAGAGCAGTCTGAGCACAGATATTATAGTGCTTGAGGCTCTACTAGAGGTAGAAAGAGATGGTGTGGCTGCCATGAATGAGGTAATCTTTATCTTGTGGCTGGAAATTATGGAATTAGCGGCACGCATTATGCAAGCAACCCAAGAATTGGAGGAAGTAAGAATGTTGCATTTGAAGACGGAGGAGGTCCTGCTGTTTCTGCTATCTGAAGCCCAAGGTAATCCCAGTTCTTCTTTAGATACCAGTTGAAATGGTCATTAGATTATTGTACTTGCATGTTGTGTCATGTCTCTGAATGGATTATGTTGCAAGACCCCCCATGTGTTGTAATGATCTGAATTTTTAGGCGAGGTAATCCTCAGTACTTGTATGATTGACATAAGGTGAACTATTTTTTGTGTGAGCATATTGTATTGGATGAAATAACTGTTTGAATCAGAGTGTATCCAACCTATTGAATTCGAAGATCGAGACATTTCTAAATCATAATCATATATAAAGGTGGAATAAATCTTTGTTGTGGTGTTGAAGAAATAAATAACAAAACGTATAATTATCTGTGGATATTCGTAATCGAATACAAATTGGATTTGAATTTAGTTTGCCATGTTCCAGGGCAAACGTGAATGCTAATTCTCCCAAGTTTTGAACGAAGTGGCTAAATACCCACTATAATTTGTGGGCTGCCCGAAGCAAGTGTTTGCGAGATGGAAATTACTATCTACCCCTGACACTGAGTACATCCTTATCGACCAGATTTACACTGCTGTCGATAGGGGTAGACTAGTAACTTCAATGAGACGTGACACGACAGCTTCTGAGCCCATTCAGACACGGTGGGCGCCAAACGTGGGCGGCAAAACACATCTGATTCAATCTCGTCCGAAAGACATGTGTCTCTTCCTCCATTTCCCCATTCATACACGGTGGGTGGCAAAACAAACTATCCTCGTCCGAAATCGATGTAGGCTAATATTTTAAATAGGGGCAAATGTGTAACTTCCATCAGATGTGACACAACCGCCCTACCTGTCAGCCCCGTTCATACACCGTGGGCGCCAACCGTGGGCGGCAAAACACCCTCTCCTCGCCCGAAATAGTTACCGGCAAATATTTGGGAGATTCGAGATTACTGTCCTATCCCCAACCGACGTGATGTCCGAAATTTTAAACGGGGGATAAGTTCATAACTTTCCCCCATTTCAGATAAGCGCGTCCCAAAGTTTGAGATCCCCCCTCCCGTCCATTTCCCCATTCATACACCGTCGGCGGCACGACAACCTCCACACTACGGCCAGTCTCCTCCGTCTGCCACCCCATCCTCCACCTTGCCAGAGCCGCTACCCCTACCCCGTCGTCCACTGCAAGAGATGGACATCTCCCATCCACGATGCTGGACCAGGATCCTTTCATCACCTCCTCTTGCTTCATCAGCGCCGTCGTCCACCTTGTCGTTGCCGCTACTACGACCGCCTCGTCCACGGAAACAGGATATATCCCCCGACCCGGCCGTCTGCCGTCTAAAGTCTTCTTCCCCGCCATCGACAGCCATCGCACCCGCAGCACCCTCAACGTATTAGCATAGGCCTACACGACATCGCAAGAGAGGTGGTACTCTTCCATATGTGCTTAAGTTATTGATCTCACCCGGAAAATAGATCGTAATTTGTTTATTGTACTTTTCTTGTCTGTACCAAATTGTAGTGGCTAGTTGAAAGCAAATATTGGTTGCGAAGTAGCTTTGTCCGGTTTGCACCTTCAGATCCGCCATTGCACGGGCACTATACTCGTAAAGCTTATGGTTTCCCCCCTTTATATTTACTACCATCATCGTAGGTGCTTCGTCTCATGCTAGCACTGCTCCTCAAGACCTCAACACAAAGCTTACATGTTGAAATACGAATCTGATATGATGCTCATATCACTAAAATAGAGAATGTTTAATTGGTCACCTAATGTTCCTATATTCGTTTCAAAAAGCATGTGCGCCACCCACTGGTCCAGCTAGTTTCGCTTTCCTGATTTTTCTCTTGATGCTTAGGGTTTTCCCCTTTTATCTACTCTACTATGATCTGCGTAGGTGCTTTCTGTCATACTGGCATTACTCCACCCTTCAAGCTAAACAACACAACACTCAGAATTCGAAAGCTTAGTTGTTCAAATATGATTGTGATATGATACTGATATTAGTTAACCAACACATTTAATTGGTTAGCTAAAGGTCCCACTTGAGTTTCCAAATGCATGTCGCGACATATAGAGAGACAGCATAATTGCATTTCTTTGTCACTTGTTGACCGTACTTTCTTGTCCATACCAAATCTTAGTTGTTATTTCAAAGCAAACATCGGTTGCTAACTACCCTTTGCACGGTTTGCAGCTTCAGATCTGCCATCCCATTGCCACGGTCAACACTGTACTCATCATGCTTATGTTTTCCCCATTTTATGATGACCACAATAAGCCTACGTGGTTCGTGTCGTAATGGCACTGCTCCAACCATCGAGCTAAACAAGCTTAGTTGTACAAATTCATATCTAATATTATTGCTGATATTAGTAAAACTGAGAGATGTTTAATTGGTGAGCTAAATGTTCCTACTTTAGTTTCGAAATGCATGTGAGCCACATATGGAGAGACCGGAAAGAATAGTATTTCTCTGTGCGCTCTGGTTCATCATGGGTGGCCAACCAACATTGTATTGAAAGACTTGTAATATCTTCAATCTGCTTGCTCTTCTGCTCTTCTTTAAGATGATACTCTTCTCTTGCGGTCGACTGGTCAGATCGAGTTGTTCTCCCTTAGTATATTTTGAATCTGTCAGGTCAGGTCGACTTGTTCTTCTTTACTATATGTTGAAGCTATCATCTGCGAAGTGTCATCACTTTTGGAGCTCTCATATTTTGAGTAGTGGGCCACATTATATTAATGCACACAACAAATTACAGCATGCGTGACATCTTTTGAAAGAATTACAGAGATAGCACAAAGGGGTTTACAGGGAGGCAGTTTTGGATTAGAATCACTTCTGCATTACAAAGAAAATCTCACTTGTTTTTATGTTTTCATGCATGTCAGATATTGAACATTATCAAAATGAATATGAGAATGGGCGCACGAGAGGAATATTGCGGAACGATCCACTGGCTAACAAACTTGGCATGGTGGAGGATGGACTATCTTATTCACCCATCAAGGTGCTTGCTCTAGCTTTGTAGACTTGTATTGGTCGCACATATTTTGCATCTGACCTCTTGCATTACTTCTACTTTGTTACACCATCTGCTTAGTTTAAGCATCATATATGATTATATGCCATAGCTATCCATTTTCTGTACCTATTCCATGTGTCGTCACACTATGTTTTTCCAGTCAAATGTTGTTCTTTCGTAATAGATGGCCAAAAGGAAGAGGGTGAGTGCAGATCCTCAAGTAGTACAAACTATGTATTTGGAAAAGGTAGTGATACCTGTTAAATCAGATAGATCAGCAGCCACAGAAAACACAGGCCCAACTGTACCACACTTTACCCCTACTCCAGTGGCCAAACCCCTATTAGAATTGCTGGGAGCCCAGCGTCAGGTACTATCTATGATATCAATTCAAAATTTGAACTCCTAAATTTCTGCTTGTGCCTTACCTTCTCTCTTGTATGAAAACTAATTTCAGATGAATCTCCTTGCTCAAAGGATCATACGGTCTCAAAACAATAATGGGCTCTGCATTGCTCTTGTGAGTACCTCTCTCCCTTTTGCCTTGTAACACTGTACTTAATTAATTGCTATTTGATTATGTATCATCAGTCTGCACCTGAGCTTCATTATCCTCTGTTTCTTCCAATATTATTTGATCGATATTTACTCCTAGAAAAATGTAGAATAACGGCAACACTTATAAAGAATTTCCTTTGGGGAATTTATTGAATTATCCTTCCATCAACATGGAGAAGGGCTTTGTCCAGCCCATGTTAACATGTAATGTAAGTTCATCCTTATCAAGCCTTCAAACTTTGTTCTAGTATAGATTTGGATAGGCATCATTTCCTCCACTGTTGTTTGCTTTGCTATTTACATCTGATTGGATGTTTGCAACAACTACCAGTTTCAAATTGTAGTTGTAAAAACATGTTCCTTATGCAGGTGTGAAACCTGTTATGTGTCTCCTTGTTTCTCTTTCAGAGTCGTATTTCTTATGCCAGGCAGAACTTTAGGGAAGATAGTGAGCCAAACCATCTTGTGGACAGCGAGATGACCCCAAGGTCCTGTCTTGATGAAGACAGTGAGTTGAAGCTACTCACCAGCAGGTGTGAGACAACCTCTGTGCAGTCGCTGCCTCAATCAGTTCATCTTCTTCAGTCTCAACTTAAAGCGGAAAGGCTTGCTTCAGCTCAGCTCCAACTTGAAGTCAAAGATGCAATGAAGATGTCAGAGGACTGCCGTGCGCACCATCAAGCCTTAAATCTAGTGTTGATGCATCTATCGTTGACACAACTGAGGTCTACTCAGCTTCTTCAGCTGTTTGAGGGGCCCTTCCTGGCCAGGCCTAGTGCCTTGTGAAGTGCTCTCAGTTTTGTATATTCTTTTGTCAGCGCGTTTATTTGCACAGGCGAACTTTGATACCCAGTGGATGTAATATGTGATAGCCGTGATAGCCTAGCGGAAGTTGCTTGCTTATTTATTTCCTTGTTGTCTTGTTTATTTGTTTTCTTGTAGTCATTGCAGTTCTTTTTCCGCGGTTTGCTGGTGGCTGCAATAACCTATTTTTTAAAACTAGGCTACAATAACCATGGGCTAATATTTATTGTAGTGACACTGGGCCTCCTACGGGCCGTAGAAACTGTGGGCCTTCTACGGGCCGTAGAAACAATGGGCCTTCTAAGGGCCGTAGAAACAATGGGCTTTCTACGGGCCGTATCATCAATGGGCCTTATACGGGCAGTATGATAACATGGGCCAATAACAGGCCGCATTATGGCCGTAAATGGGCTAGAGTTGGAATCGTCCATTCATGGGCCGACTATAACGGGCCATCAATAGGCCGTATTTCATGACACTATGAAAACGGCCCAACGTATTAACGAACCACAAATGGGCCGACTGTAACCACGGGCTGAATTTGCCCCACAAGCAGAAAATGACAGTAACGGGCCGTGAGTAAACGAATGCTGGAAATGAGCCCAAGAATAAATGGGCTCCGAGAAGGCCGAAAGATAACATGGGCTGGAAATGGCCCAACGGAATAATGGGCCGTTAATGGGTATAAAGTGATACACTGTTCATTACGGGCCAGTTTCACCACGGGCCGTTAATGGGTGTAAAGTGATACACTGTTCATTACGGGCCAGTTTCACCACGGGCCATTAATGGGTGTAAAGTGATACACTATTCATTACGGGCCAGTTTCACCACGGGCCCTTAATAGGCCAAGAGTTACATAGGGCCTCATATGGGCCGAATGACGTCATGGGCCATACATGGGCCAGAAGTGAAAACAGGCTGGAATCATATTGGGTGGCCCAGATGACCTGGGCCTAATTCGGATAGGGCGTAACGGGCCTTGGGTTAGCGGGCTGTAAATGGGCTATATGCGAACAGGCCATTAACAGGCTTTCCATTGGCCGGCCCACCACATTTTGACCAAGTCAAACAGGCCGGCCATTTCACAGGAATGGGCCTCTGTTGGGCCATGCCACGTGTCGACGTATCATAGGCGCCTTCCGTCCAATGAGTGGATGACATCTGTCCGAACGATGAGCAGACACGTGTTTCCTCCAGCCAATGATGATTTTACACGTGGAAAATCCCCATTGGTCGGGGCTGTTAACGGGTTATCGGATCGAAAACCCGACCCGATAGCTTAACGGTGTTCCATTACGGTGGATGCCACGTGTCGGTCACACTTGACGAAAGCAGTTCTGTGACGCGTGATTTATCGTCATGGAAGTGGACATTTCCATGATGATAATTTTGGTAATGTCATGGAACACTTCTACGACATCACAGGTATGACTATCTTGATTCTGTCATAAATTTGTCATGGATGTACATGCATGACAAAAAACACGACCTACTGTGACAAACATGTATCATCACGGAAGTGTATTTTTTTGTAGTGCGGAGTGCAGCTCGGATGTGCTGCATGCACGGTTCAGATGGCCTTGGTTGTTCTTTTATTTTTTCTGATATCCCTTGTTTTATTGTTTTGATTTGAGGAATTTTGATGTGTTTTGCATCGCAATGAACGACATAATTACAGTACATGGCATAGTACAAAGGAACTCATTTGTAAAAAAAGTTGTACAGAGGAGATCACTTTTTATTATTTTGGAGAAAATTTTTTCTTTGCAAATTTATATGGACATCGATGCAGTTTATTAAGAAAACCTTTGCGGTGCACTTCGCAAAAAACAAAAAAGCAATGAAGCTCACGGTTGCTCTGATGCAAATACACACATGCGTTTCCGTTCAGTTAAACTATATTTTGCAGGAGAAGATGAACATAAGAAAAAATTGATGCAGCTCACTAACACTAACCATGTAGCTCACTAATATTGACCATGTAGTCTGGATGAATTTACAAAGAAATTAAGAAAGACAAAACAATTATGTAGCTCACTCCGACATAGGTTGTGGTTCACTTGCCCTCGTCACCGCGGTCCACTCGTTCATAAAAAATATTGAAAAACACTCACAAAAACTCATGTGAGAAAGTTTACTCCCGACAAAAGAAACCATCAAGTTCACTTGACTGTTTGATCCAGTGCGGCTTTTCGGTCTGAAGCAGTGCGTTCATCTGTCTGATGCAGTACACGCGATAATTTGGGTGTCGCAAAAACAGAGTGTTCGCGTTTTGGTATTTTTAAAACTGCTCTTAAACCGTAAGTAATTAGAGGGAGCATTCTACATGAAAAAGTTGTGTCTCGACAATATGTTTCCAATGGCATATAATTTGAATCATTCTGATCAGCGGTTTGTAAAATTTTTGCGAAAAAACGACCGCTGCCTCTCGTTGTCAGTCGCACGATTTTCAAAATTAACTAAAAGCCGTAAGGAATCTCAAAAACATTTCAACATATGAAAGTTTTGTCTCGTCCGTAGCTTTCCAACGGCGTATCACACACCTCTTTTTGACAAACGGTTCAAAAACTGGAGCAAAAACAGTACAAAATTTGCAAATAATTCAAAAAAACATAATTCCATGATTTACTAAATTTAAAACTGCTCTTAAACCGTAAATAATTAAAAAACAATAGATATGATAAAGATGCGGCTTGATGATATCTTTCCAACGCCGTATCGTTTACTTCATTCCTATGTGCGGTTTAGAAAAAATCGTGAAAAAACGCTCGCAGCATCCCGTCATGCGTGCACTGTTTTTGAAACCGCTCTAAAACCGCCATGAATCTCAAAAAGTGTTCAACATGACAAGGTTGTGCATTTTCCGTAGCTATCCAACGGTATATTATACACATCATTCTGACAAACGGTTTAGAAACTGGAGCGAAAACAATATTGTAAAAATGCATGCAATTTTTTCTGGTGACATTGCAGTGCTCGTTTGATGAGGATGTAGTGCCCTCGCGTTGAGCATGCAGTGCGGAAGTGTTATCAGAATAACTATTCTGCTAATATTAGCATAATAGACCGGCTGTATATATATCATCAAATGTCTCACAACCACCATTATTCACACACATACACATGTATATATATACAATTAGGTATATATACAATTTCTCCTACATGTTGCCTTCAGAGCCAGTGGCATTTGCCTTGGTGCCTTCGGAGCACGATGACAATTGGGAGTGGTTCATGGAGGCGGTAGCTGGTAATAGAATTCCCCTTTGGGATCTATGACCTGGTCGAGCAAAAATTCCGCTATTTCCTCTTGAGTGCTCATATGCGCTCCTCTGGTAGGAGCATCTCCCGCACCGACTCAAACTGTTAAGAAGGAGATCAATATGCATGTGTATTAGTTATGTGACTATATTATGATGTAAAAATTGTGAATATTGTTCTGTCAAATGTACCCATAGCTGTCTATCAGATTTGGTCCTTTCGGACGCCATCATGCGAATGTTCTCACAAACATAGTATGCACACACATCCGCCCCCTTTGCCTGCTTCAGGGCCTTTACGAGAATAGAATTTAATCAGATAATAATTAATCAAGCATGATAACTAATGGTATTGAAACTAGAATTAAAGAGATGCATGGTAGCTAGCTAGTACTACTTAATTAATATTACCTTGGGTCGAAACCAATACAGCTTTTCTTTCCATTCGTTTGGAACCTTATTCCTAAACTTTGCCCAAGCCCTGCCCGCCGGCAAAGAAAATGAATAAACGAGTTATTAAATAGTTGATATCAGGAAATGATGAACTAAAGAGGCCGACATATAGTTAATAATGATTGAAATTACCTGTCGACTATCCCCTTCACGATTGAGTAGTCACTTTCTTTTAAGTAGTGATTCCAGTACTTCAGTTGTTCCTTTGTCAACTTTAATGATTAACAAGATCCAACGGTAACTGCATGCGCACATGTTTGCATGTCTTAATTAAGCGGGCATGTGCATAACACTCATCAACTACCCTAAACCCTATACACTTAATTATTAACATCTAGCTAGCTAGCTAGTAAATATTTAAAAATAGAATTTGTAGTACAAGATAGTGTGACTCATAGGAAGTTGTAAGGAAATAGTATATTTGCAATGGTATTGAGGCGCTTCAAGAACTCTAGCATGTTTTTCTCTACTTCTGCTTGATATCATATGTCCATGTTTGTTCATTAATGATATTTGGGTCAATGAACCCAATGCCATAACGTCCACGTTTTTTCATTTCATACATCTTCATCCTGCATAATACCACAGAAAAGAATATAGTGAGGATAATTGCAGGTAATGATTGATCAATGAGCACTACAGCTAGCTTGAGACTTAAATTACAGAAAGAAATCTCTTACAAAAAATAGCAACTGACGAGAGCTTTGTTGAGTGCGTCTTGATTGAATAACTGAAATAGTTCTGAATACTCAACGGTTAGAGCTAGCTTATGGAAGAAATACTCTTCCTTGACTTTCACCATGAGGGACTCTCGATTGGAACTCTTGGTAATTTTCATGTACCAATCATGCAATTCATACATTCTCGTTTGGAGGTTCTTGACCTCCTCAGGCTTGACCAAAGGTTGGCCACGGACATATTTCCATTTTATCTCCTCCTCTCTAAGCAGAGGCATGGGCTCAATATCGAGGAGTTGTCCAACAGTGATACTGAGCTTTTCAGCTTGCCTTCTATGCTCGTTGGCTATTACCAGCTGACCAGCGCTGGTACTCTCATGTGTTGGTACAACAAGCCGGGGGATTGATTGCGCTGCCTGTTCTCCTAGATGGGGAACCGTTTTCCCACATTTTTGGCTAGCTGCTTGGCTCGAGCTCGAGTTCGACTCCTTTTGTCGTGCTCGATGTGCCTTCCTGATTTGGCGCTCATAGTCTCAGTCAACAGGCTTGGGAGCTGGTGCTTTAGCCATACGAATAAAGTGGTCAATCTTATCCTTAGGCACTTTCTCCCTTGGCGGCGGTGGCGGTTTTGGTCCAAAATGGGCGTCCACTTGGGCCTTCACTATGGTTTCGTTTTGCTCCTTGGTCATGTCGTAAGGCCTCTGTGGAAGAGGCCCGAGGCTTGGACCATATTGAAATCGCTTGCCTCCGCCTGTACCTCCTGTACTACCTCGACTTGTAGCACTATTCACCATAGTTGCGGTGCCTCTCTTCCGCGATTGCTGAGGCGGCGGAGACGGCTGACGCGGTGTTGGACTTGGAGGAGGAGTGGCACGCGTTGGTGGACTCGGAGGAGGAGGAGTGGCCTCACGCGTTGGCTGAGTTGAAGCAGGAGGAGTATCCTCACACGTTGGCTGAGTTGAAGCAGGAGGAGTGGCCTCACGCGTTGGCTGAGTTGAAGCAGGATGAGTGGCCTGAAGCTGTGCTGGACTTGGAGGAGTGGGAGTCATCTGCTCCTCGTCACCTCCTGGAATGTCAAGCTCTAGCTGACGTGGTCTCGATGGCCTTCGAAAGATGATGTAATCCTTTCTCCATAGGATGATACGATGTATGGCCTCTCCCAGTGTGCGCTCCTCGTCACCTCCAGGAATCTCAAGCTGTAGCCCCAAATAATGGTCGTCCACCACCTCATCACCATGACACGAGCATAGCCGGCTGGAATCGGCCTGCAATGGAAGGTTGCTTGATATATCTCCAACGTATCTATAATTTTTGATTGTTCCATGCTATTATATTACATGTTTTGGATGTTTATGGGCTTTACTTTACGCTTTTATATCATTTTTGGGACAAACCTACTAACCGGAGGCCCAGCCATAATTTCTGTTTTTTTGCCTATTTCAGTGTTTCGAAGAAAAGGAACATCAAACAGAGTCCAAACGGGATGAAACCTTCGGGAACAATCTTTTTGGAACAAATGCCAACCAGGAGACTTGGAGTGGACGTCAAGCAACAAATGAGGCGGCTACGAGGGTGCCCGGTGCGCCCCCACCCTCGTGGGCCCCTTGATGGTCAACCGATGTACTTCTTCCTCCTATATATACACCCGTACCCTGAAAACATCAGGAGCGACCATGAAAACCTATTTCCACTGCCGCAACCTTCTATATCTACGACATCCCATCTTGGAGCCATCTCCGGCGCTCCGTCGGAGGGGGAATCCACCATGGAGGGCCTCTACATCATCTCCAAGGCCTCTCCTATGAGTTGTGAGTAGTTTACCATAGATCCTCGGGTCCAGAGTTATTAGCTAGATGGCTTCTTCTCTCTCTTTGAATCTCAATACAATGTTCTCCTCGATCTTCTTGGAGATCTATTTGATGTAACTCTTTTTGCGGTGTGTTTGTCGAGATCCGATGAATTGTGGATTTATGATCAAGTTTATCTATAAGAAGTATTTGAATCTTCGCTGAATTCTTTTATGTGTGATTAAGTTATCTTTACAAGTCTCTTCGAATTATCAATTTCGTTTGGCCTACTAGATTGATCTTTCTTGAAATGGGAGAAGTGCTTAGCTTTGGGTTCAATCTTGCGGTGTCCTTTCCCAGTGACAGCAGGGGCAGCAAGGCACATATTGTATTGTTGGCATCGAGGATAAAAAGATGGGGTGTATATCATATTGCATGAGTTTATCCCTCTACATCATGTCATCTTTCTTAATGCGTCACTCTGTTCTTCATGAACTTAATACTCTAGATGCATGTTGGATAGCGGTCGATGTGTGGAGTAATAGTAGTAGATGTAGAATCGTTTCGATCTACTTGTCACGGATGTGATGCCTATATACATGATCATGCCTAGATAATCTCATAACTATGCACTTTTCTATCAATTGCTCGACAGTAATTTGTTCACCCACTGTAATAGGTATGCTATCTTGAGAGAAGCCACTAGTGAAACCTATGGCCCCCGGGTCTATCTTTTATTATATAAGTTTTCAATCTACTTTTATTTGCATCTTTACTTTCCAATCTATATCATAAAAATACCAAAAATATTTATCTTATCATATTATCTCTATTAGATCTCACTTTCGCAAGTGGCCGTGAAGGAATTGACAACCCCTTTATCACGTTGGTTGCGAGGTTCTTGTTTCTTTGTATAGGTGTGTGCGACTTTTGAGGAGCCTCCTACTGGATTGATACCTTGGTTCTAAAAAACTAAGGGAAATACTTATGCTACTTTGCTGCATCACCCTTTCCTCTTCAAGGAAAACCAACGCAAGCTCAAGACGTAGCAAGAATGATTTCTGACGCTGTTGCCGGGGAGGTCTTCGCTCAAGACATACCAAGTACCCATCACAAACTCATCTCCCTCGCATTACATTATTTGCCATTTGCCTCTCATTTTCCTCTCCCCCACTTCACCCTTGCCTTTTTCTTCCCCCTTCTTCCGTTTGATCTTATGTTTGCTTGTGTTTCCTTGTGCCTTCTATTTGCTTGCATCTTTGCTTGCTAAAAATCTATTGATATGGATCCACTTAAAATGTTCTACTTGGATCATCTTTGATCCTGATGCGCTCGTGCTGAAACCCCAACTAGCCTAGTTGATGGGAAATCTTTAGATGAGCATGCTCATTTTGTGCGTCACCGTTTGTCTGAAAAAGGGAGACTCTTATGGGATCAAATAAATAGATTGATGTGTTATGCTTGGAATCTTTGTGAAATTTGTGATTTTACTTGTTGCTCTAAGAACCCTAAAAAACACCTTCCCTAGCTATGTGAGTTTAATGAAAATGAAATCTTATCTTCTTATGCAAAGGGTGTTTATAGTTACTATGATATCGAACAAATTGAAGAATTTGTTGCTTTTAAGGGTGCTTATGAAGTTGCTTCTTTGATTGAAAAGTATGATATTACTCTCTACGAATCTGAAAATTTTGACATACTTAAATATTGCTATGAAAACTATGCCCATAATGTCTATGTCAAAGAATTTATTGAGAGAATGACTGTTGCTTTGGAAGAAAATAATGATATGCATGAATCTATAGATAATGATTCCGATGATTTGATTGAAATATCCCTTGATGAACATGATGCTTGCTATTCGCATGGACATGATGCCAATATTTATGAAGATGAATTTGCTATAGTTCCTTATGTTAAACATGAGATCGTTGCTATTGCACCCATACTTGGTAGTTCCTTCAAGGAAAAGCATGATTGCAATGATGTTACTATAAATTCTCTTGATGTCAATTATGCTAATAATATGCAAAACCATAAGCTTGGGGATGCTAGTTTTGCTAAGTCTACTACTTGTTGCAATGATCATGATTGGGGTGATTCTTCTTTTGATCTTGAAAAATTATTTAACCCTCATGATGAATATGAGATTGATAATAGTGTTTGCAATATTATTGAAAGTGGGTTTGGAAGAGTGTCAACTTTAGATCCCACATATTTGGATTTTGATCAATCTTATGAAATTTTTGATAAAAGTGGGATTGGAGAGGTCATGACTTTAGTTAATGTTAATCCCACTATTTTGGAAGAGCGTCAACTTTGCATGCATGTGGACGTGTTGAAAATATTTTATGTGATAGCTATTTTGTTGAATTTGCTTATTATCCCACATGTAATTATTATGAGAGAGGAAAATATGATTGTAGAAATTTTCATGTTACTAAATTAACTCTCGTTATGTTGAGATTGCTATTGTTTCTTTCCGCTTCCTTGGATATGCTAGTTTTTGCTTGCTGTGATAATTTATTTGCCTATAAGATGCCTATGCATAGGAAGTATGTTAGACTTAGATGTGTTTTTAACATGCTATATGATGCTATATTTGTGCTTCAATTCTTGTCTTTCATGTGAGCATCATTAAAATTATCAATGCCTAGCTAGGGCGTTAAACGATAGCGCTTGTTGGGACGAAACCCAATTTTATTTTTGTTCCTTGATTTTTTGCTTATGTTTAGTAATAAATATTTCATCTAGCTTATGTTTAGATGTGTTTTCATGTTTTAATTAGTGTTTGTGCCAAGTAAAACCTATAGGATAACCTACGGTGATAGTTAATTTGATTCTGCTGAAAAACAGAAACTTTGTGCTCACGAGAAAAAATTAAATAAATCACAGAAACGTGATTTGCGTTGATTCTTTTTTCTGTAGATCAATACAAAAACTTACTAGGACTTCCTATTTTGGTAGGATTTTTAGAGTTCCATAAGTATTCGAAAGTTACAGATTTCTACAGACTGTTCTGTTTTTGACAGATTCTGTTTTTCGTGTGTTGTTTGCTTATTTTGATGCATCTATGGATAGTATCGGGGGGGGGGGGGGGAGGGGGTATGAACCATAGAGAAGTTGGAATACAGTAGGTTTAACACCAATACAAATAAAGAATGAGCTCATTACAGTACCTTATGTGGTGCTTTTCTTTCTTGCACTAATGGAGCTTATGAGATTTCCTGTTGAGTTTTGTGCTGTGAAGTTTTCAAGTTTTGGGTAAAGATTTGATGGACTATGGAATAAGGAGTGGCAAGAGACTAAACTTGGGGATGCCCACTGCACCCCAAGATACTCAAGGATAACCAAAAGCATAAGCTAGGGGATTCCCCAGATGGCATCCCCTCTGTCGTCTTCGTCTATCGGTAACTTTACTTGGAGCTATATTTTTATTCGCCACATGATATGTGTTTTGCTTGGAGCGTATTGTATGATATTAGTCTTTTATTTTTATATTTACACAATCATCCTTGCTGTACACACCTTTAGGGATAGAACCACATGATTTGGAATTTATTAGAATACTCCATGTGCTTCACTTATATCTTTTGAGCTAGATAGTTTTGCTCTAGTACTTCACTTATATCTTTTAGTGCACGGCGGTGGTTTAATTTTGTAAAAATTGTTGATATCTCATGCTTCACTTATATTATTTTGAGAGTCTTTTAGAACAGCATGGTATTTCCTATGATTATAAAATTGGTCCTAGAATGATGGGAATCCATGTTGGGTATAATAAAAACTATCATTGGAAGTGAATTGGATGCTATGATCAATTTGATACTTGATAATTGTTTTGAGATATGGAGGTGGTACTATTAGAGTCATGCTAGTTGGGTGATTGTGAATTTAAAGAATACTTGTGTTGAAGTTGGCAAGTCCCGTAGCATGCACGTATGGTAACCATTGTGTAAAAAAATTGAAATATGAGGTGTTCTTAGATTGTCATCCTTATGAGTGGCGGTCGGGGACGAGCGATGGTCTTTTCCTATGTAGCGCCCTGGATACAACTTTCCATATTCGTAACTCCAACTCTTGCCATTTCTGGCTATGTGATCTGTTATTTCCTTCGTGTTTGGGTTTTTGTCTTTTGTTTTGCATTTTGTTCATGTCATGCATCTCATCTCTTTGCATCATTTGCATTGCATCATGTCATCATGCAACACTTTTTAAAACTCATCTAAATAAAATCGTATGGATCTTCGGTCCATTTAAATCGAGGGAAATGCACATGGTGATTTCTCTTTATAACATATATCCTCCCAATATTATTAGGGAGCTATAAAACTAATATTCCATTGTTTTGGAATTAACCATAACACACTTGCATTTGAAACTCCTCTCGTCTCTAAATTATTTAAATCCTCCATCCTTCTCCCCTTGCTCCAAATCTAGTTGTGGAGCTTTGAAATTATTTCAAAGTAGTCACATGCCATTTCAGTTAACTTCAGGTTTAATTGAACCTCTAAATAAATCCCTTGGCTCATTTCTTTTTCTGAAATATGGAAAAGAAGCCCCTTTTCTTTATTTTGGCCAGCCAAGCAGGCCTCCTGGCCTTTCCCTTCCATCCGAAGTTGCCCCAAGGTCAAGCTGGGCCTCCAGGCGACCGAAGGCCAGCCCGACCTCTCTCCCTCGCTAACCCTAGCACCAGAGGAGAGCCTCCTGCTCGATCCCCATCTCCCTCCCGAGTGCCGTCACGCAGGGAGAGGGTAGCACTAACCCCTCTCCTGATCCACTTCTCTCCCTCGATCCCCTCGCTCGTCCTCCTCCAAACCCCGGTGCCGCTCCTCCTCTGCCATGGCCTTCCTCCTGATTCTCCTCGTCGCCACCAACCCACCTCGACCTCGCCACAAGCAGCAGCTACTGCACCCCCTCACCGATGCCGCGCCCGGTCCTCCATCGAGCCTCGCCTTCAACCTCGGATTCCACGTCCCATGGCCTCGAGCAGCCCAGCAGTTGAGACCCGCACCTCCCCCGCCTTGGATCCGGTCTTCCCCGCGCCGAGTCCCTCTGCTGCTCCACTGCTTCGCGCCTGCAGTCATCGTCCTCCACGCCCGCAGGAGCGCCAACGCCACCAGGACGCCGTCCTGCACCCAAGCTCCTCCACCTTCCTTCGCGCCTCCATGCGGTTTCTCTCACCATACCTCTCCGAGCAGGAGCTGCCTCCCCTGCTGCGCACCAAGGCCAACGCCGGCCACTTCTTCCAGCCACTGCTCGGCCATGTGCCAGCATCCAGCAGCTCGAGCGGTCCCCGGAGACCTCCCGAGGCAGAGCCTTGCAAGTCCCTCGATGCCCTTTCAGTTCTTCAAGATTGCCAAGACCAGTGATGCACCAAGTATGCGTGTACGTCTACCGTTGCTATGGGTCCGTAAAAACCAAGTGCATCGACCGTCGTCCAGAGCACCGGGGCACTGGTTGCCTCTAGTTGCGGGTGCGTCGTTTGAGCTTCATCGAAACGTCGCCAAGTACCTCTACGCACGGATATGCAAGACCGTCTCGGATATCGCCAAGTTCCACTACGAGATGTACCACTACCGTCGCCAAGATCGCGAGTATCTCTACCGTCGCCGTGTACGACTACTTCCCACGACGACCCATGAATGTCTACTTCCACTACCGTCGCCAGAACGACTACTTTCTTCGTCGAACCCGAACCGCTCCGAAATGCATGCTTCAAAGGTATAATCCCGAGATGACGACGTCCGTGGACCGAATGCTTGGTTGTATGAGATGCTCGAGTTTTGCACCGTGATCGAATTAATCCTTGCATGTTCCTCCTCGTTTGCAATGCCGTCGACCCATGGGAACCCGGTAACCGGGATCACCCCATCACCTTTTGCATGACACACTCATCCACACACTTCTCTCTTGCATCGGTATCTCAATCGAGTTACCGGGACCGGAATGTTGCCGTGGCACCATTTCCGTTTTGCCATCGTGGCACCCTTTTTGTTCCGCCATGGTGACCAAATGCTTCATAACATGCTCATGTCAACATTTTCATAAATATTGCCTAAAACTTGCATATGTCATCCGCATCATGATAACAACAATTAAAATGTTTAAAATTGTTGTTGCATTAAATTGCTAGATGACATGAGGATTTTCTGGAATTGTTGTTCGTTGTTTCCGGCCTCATTTAAACTTGCCTAGATAGATAGTTTAATTATGCTTCACCTCTTGTCATGTTCTAACAACATTTAATATTGTTGGGTACATAAACAAGAGAGAACTAAATAAATTGATGTGGTGTTTTTCTTAATAAGAAACTCGTTGCATATTGAGCTCCACTTAACTTGTAGTATTATTTGTTGCACTTTGCCATGACATGCCTCATTAAACCGAACATGCATCATGCTTGATTGTGCATCATGCCATGATTATGCTCGTGTGTTTACCATGTTTGTTTCTTTCCGGTGTTACTTCTTAGTTCCGGTAACATTGCGATTGTGAGGATTCGTTCGACTACGCCCGTTCATCTTCTTCATGGACTCGTTCTTCTTCCTAGCGGGATTTCAGGCAAGATGACCATCACCTTGGATCTCATTACTATCATTGCTATGCTAGTTGCTTCGTTCTATCGCTATGCTGTGCTACCTATCACTTGTTCCTCAAGCCTCCCAAATTGCCATGTCAGCCTTTAACCTTTTCACCCTTTCTAGCGAACCATTGCTTGGCTATGTTACTGCTTTGCTCAGCCCCTCTTATAGCGTTGTTAGTTGCAGGTGAAGTTGAAGATTGCCCCATGATGGACAGGTTTATGTTGGGATATCACAATATCTCTTATTTAATTAATGCATCTATATACTTGGTAAAGGGTGGAAGACTCGGCCTTATGCCTGGTGTTTTGTTCCACTCTTGCCGCCCTAGTTTCCGTCATACCGGTGCTATGTTCCCGGATTTTGCGTTCCTTACGCGGTTGGGTGATTTATGGGACCCCCTTGACAGTTCGCTTTGAATAAAACTCCTCCAGCAAGGCCCAACCTTGGTTTTACCATTTGCCTCACCTAGCCCTTTTTCCCTTGGGTTTCCGGAGCCCGAGGGTCATCTTTATTTTACCCCCCCGGGCCAGTGCTCCTCCGAGTGTTGGTCCAACCTGAGCGATGTCCGGCGCCCCCGGGGCAACCAGGGTCTATGCCAACCCGACGTCTGGCTCATCTGGTGTGCCCTGAGAACGAGATATGTGCAGCTCCTATCGGGATTTGTCGGCACATCGGTCGGCTTTGCTGGTCTTGTTTTACCATTGTCGAAATGTCTTGTAAACCGGGATTCCGAGTCTGATCGGGTCTTCCTGGGAGAAGGAATATCCTTCGTTGGTCACGAGAGCTTATCATGGGCTAAGTTGGAACACCCCTGCAGGGTATAAACTTTCAAGAGCCGTGCCCGCGGTTATGTGGCAGATGGGAATTTGTTAATGTCCGGTTGTAGATAACTTGACACCAGATCCGAATTTAAAACACATCAACCGCGTGTGTAGCCGTGATGGTCTCTTTTCGGCGGAGTCCGGGAAGTGAACACGGTTTTGGGTTATGTTTGACGTAAGTAGGAGTTCAGGATCACCTCTTGATCATTACTAGTTGACGACCGTTCCTTTGCTTCTCTTCTCGCTCTTATTTGCGTATGTTAGCCACCATATCATGCTTAGTCACTGCTGCAACCTCACCACTTTACCCCCTTCCTTTCCTATTAAGCTTTGCTAGTCTTGATACCCATGGTAATGGGATTGCTGAGTCCTCGTGGCTCACAGATTACTACAGCAACAGTTGCAGGTACAGGTTATGCGATGATCCTGACGTGAGAGCGATGTTTGCTTATTTTGGAGTTCTTCTTCTGCTTCTTCTTTGATCAGGGGATAGGTTCCAGGTCGATAGCCTGGGCTAGTAGGGTGGATGTCGTTTGAGTTTCTGTTTGTGTTTCATCCATAGTCGGATGTTGCTCTTATGTATTGTGATGTTGTATTCATGTGGCATTGTATGCCTTTTGTATGTATCCCTATCTATTATGTAATGTTGATGTAATGATATCCACCTTGCAAAAGTGTTTCAATATGCGGTTGTATCCTTGGTGGGACCTTCAAGTCTCTTTAGGATAGTATCGCATATTGGGCGTGACATCCTACCAATCTATCCCCCTAGGAGCCTGCGCGTAGTGCTTGGTTTTTGATGATTTGTAGACTTTTGCAATAAGTATATGCGTTCTTTATGACTAATGTTGAGTCCATGGATTATACGCACTCTTACCTTTCCATAATTTCTAGCCTCTACGGTACCGTGCATTGTCCTTTCTCACCTTGAGAGTTGGTGCAAACTTCGCCAGTGCATCCAAACCCCGTGATACGATATGCTCTATCACACATAAACCTCCTTATATCTTCCTCAAAACAGCCACCATACCTACCTATTATGGCATTTCCATAGCCATTTGAGATATATTGACATGCAACTTTCCACCGTTCCATTCATCATGACACGCATCATCGTTGTCATATTGCCTTGCATGATCATGTAGTTGACATCGTATTGTGGCAAAGCCACCTTCATAAATTCATACATGTCACTTTTGCACCATTGCCCATCCCGGTACACCGCCGGAGGCATTCATATAGAGTCATATCTTGTTCTAGTTTTGAGTTGTAACTCATGAGTTGTAAATAAATAGAAGTGTGATGATCATCATTATTAGAGCATTATCCCTTATAAAAAAAGAAAGGCCAAAAAAAGGCCAAAGAAAAAAAAGAAAAAAATAAGGAAAGGCCAAATAAAAAAGAAGAAGAAAAAAATAAAAAAAGGGGGGACAATGTTACTTTCTTTTTCCACACTTGTGCTTCAAAGTAGCACCATGTTCTTCATTTAGAGAGTCTCATTTGTTGTCACTTTAATACACTAGTGGGAATTTTTCATTATAGAACTTGGCTTGTATATTCCAACAATGGGCTTCCTCAAAATGCCCTAGGTCTTCATGAGCAAGCAAGTTGGATGCACACCCACTTAGTTTTTTTGTTGAGCTTTCATACATTTATAGCTCTAGTGCATCTGTTGCATGGTAATCCCTACTCCTCATGTTGACATCAATTGATGGGCATATCCATAGCCCGTTGATTATCCTCGTCAATATGAGACTTTCTACTTTTTTGTCTTCTCCACACAACCTCCATCATCAAATTCTATTCCACCCATAGTGCTATATCCATGGCTCACGCTCATGTATTGCGTGACAGTTGAAAAAAGTTTGAGATTGCTAAAGTATGAAACAATTGCTTGGCTTGTCATCGGGGGTGTGCAAGATAAGAGCATTCTTGTGTGACGAAGAAGGAGCATGACCAAACTATATGATTTTGTAGGCATGAACCTTCCAATGCCATGTTATTTTGAGAAGACATGATTGCTTTGTTAGTATGCTTGAAGTATTACTATTTCTTATGTCAATATGAACTTTTATTTTGAATCATTTGGATCTGAAAATTCATGCCACAATAAAGAGAATTATATTAATAATTATGCTAGGTAGAATTCCACATCAAAAATTCTGATTTTGTCATTTACCTGCTCGAGGACGAGCAGGAATTAAGCTTGGGGATGCTTGATACGTCTCCAACTTATCTATAATTTTTTATTGTTCCATGGTATTATATTACCTGTTTTGGATGTTTATGGGCTTTACTTTACACTTTTATATCATTTTTGGGACTAACCTACTAACCGGAGGCCCAGCCCGAATTGCTGTTTTTTTTACCTATTTCAGTGTTTCGAATAAAAGGAATATCAAACGGAGTCCAAACGGGATGAAACCTTCGGGAATGATCTTTTTGGAACAAATGCCAACTAGGAGACTTGGAGTGGACGGCAAGCAACAAACAAGGCAGCCACAAGGGTGCCCGGCGCGCCCCTTGGGGGTGGGCGCGCCCCCACCCTCGTGGGCCCCTTGACCGTCAACCGATGTACTTCTTCCTCCTATATATACACCCGTACCCTGAAAACATCAGGAGCGACCACAAAAACCTAATTCCACCGCCGCAACCTTCTATATCCGCGAGATCCTATCTTGGAGCCGTCGTCGGCGCTCCCCCGGAGGGGGAATCCACCATAGAGGGCCTCTACTTCATCTCCAAGGCCTCTCCTATGAGTTGTGAGTAGTTTACCACAGACCTTCAAGTCCATAGTTATTAACTAGATGGTTTCTTCTCTCTCTTTGAATCTCAATACAATGTTCTCCTTGATCTTCTTGGAGATCTATTCGATGTAATTCTTTTTGCGGTGTGTTTGTCGAGATCCGATGAATTGTGGGTTTGTGATCAAGTTTATCTATAAGAAGTATTTGAATCTCCTCTGAATTCTTTTATGTGTGATTAAATTATCTTTGCAAGTCTCTTCGAATTATCAGTTTGGTTTGGCCTACTAGATTAATCTTTCTTGCAATGGGAGAAATGCTTAGCTTTGGGTTCAATCTTGCGGTGTCCTTTCCTAGTGACAGCAGGGGCAGCAAGCCACGTATTGTATTGTTGCCATCGAGGATAAAAAGATGGGGTTTATATCATATTGCATGAGTTTATCCCTCTACATCATGTCATTTTGCTTAATGCGTTACTCTTTTCTTCATGAACTTAATACTCTAGATGCATGCTGGATAGCGGTCGATGTGTGGAGTAATAGTAGTAGATGCAGAATCATTTCGATCTACTTGTCACGGACGTGATGCCTATATACATGATCATGCGTAGATAATCTCATAATTATTCGCTTTTCTATCAATTGTTCGACAGTAATTTGTTCACCCACCGTAATACTTGTGCTATCTTGAGAGAAGCCACTAGTGAAACCTATGGACCCTGGGTCTATCTTTTATTACATCAGTTTTAATCTACTTTTATTTGCATCTTTTACTTTCCAATCTATATCAGAAAAATACCAAAAATATTTATCTTATCATATTATCTCTATCAGATCTCACTTTCGCAAGTGGCCGTGAAGGGATTTACAACCCCTTTATCACGTTGGTTGCGAGGTTCTTGTTTGTTTGTGTAGGTGCGTGGGACTTTTGACGAGCCTCCTACTGGATTGATACCTTGGTTCTCAAAAACTAAGGGAAATACTTATGCTATTGTGCTGCATCACCCTTTCCTCTTCAAGGAAAACCAACGCAAGCTCAAGATGTAGCATTGCTCCGGGGGGATTTGTATAAGCAACGACGCCCGCCACCTTCACAGATATGTTCTTTATTTTGAAGTGTAGCTCATAGTTAGTGTTCTCCATGATGTCATCCACAGGGTATCTATTGAGCAGTGCGTCGCCCGGGGCGGAACCCTTGCTGCTTCTCGGCATGGATGGGATGGTGCTATCCCATGCTGGATCATTCGCTAGCTGCTACCGCTGCTGAGACCCCCTTTCGTGGCTAAGTGAGTTGATCTGCTGCTGCTGCTGCTGCTGGAATTTGAGTTCCAAGTCCGCGTGCGCTGATTCTAGGCCTTGAAGGCATTCTTCTTCCTTCTTCCTCTGCTCGTCCTCCATCTTCTTCTTCTTCTCCTCCTCCATTTTCCTTCTCACACGGCTTCTGTAGTCGGCATTCCAGTCCGAAAATCCCTCATACCACGAAACAACGCCCTTGCCTCGTGTTCTTCCCGGGTGTTCAGGATTTCTCAGGGCGCACGTAAGCTCGTCGTTCTCTTTGTTGGGCGTGAACACCCCCTTTCGAGCATCTTCTATTGAGTTAAGTAACTTAACTTCGGCTCCTTTAAGACATGCCTTCTTTGAAACTTGGCCTGTCTTTGGGTCCAACGCCCCCCATGCGCATAGAACCAAGTTCTGCACCTGGGGGGCCAGCTCAATGTAACGGGAGTGACATGTGCAGCCTGCATCTCTTGCTCGGACTTATCCCACTTAGGTATTGCCACCGCCTAGCCACCTAGCCCCAGCCTATGGAATTGCTCCTTTTTTGCGGCATTGGCCTTGTTTTTTCTCGACCATTCCTTAGATAATTCTGATTCCTTGAATTTCACGAAAGCGGGCCAGTGTTCTCTTTGCTTCTCCAGTGTTCCCTTGAATTCTGCAGTCTTCTTTCCTCCTTTGACGTAGTTATTCCATACAGTTTTCTAGTGGTTGTCGAATGCAATTGCCATCTTCCTAAGAGCAACGTCCTTGACTTTCTCCACATCTGCAGCTGTGAAATGATTTGGTAGGGTGAAATGTTCCATGAGTTTTTCCCAAAGCACAGTGTTTGCTCTATCATCGGCAAAAGTAAGATCTGGACGTTTCTTTGCTGGCTCTTTCCATTCTTGAAGGGATATTGGGAGTTGGTCCTTCACAAGAACTCTGCACTAACGAACGAACTTGTTCGCAATGTTCTTAGGCACTAGTGGTTCACCATTAGTTTTGATGGCATCAATGTTGTACTTTACGTCCTCCTTCAACTTTTTGCTCGATCCGGAGGGCTGAAAGAAGAAAGATCGATTCGTTAATATATCTTCAAATCATTTAAAACATGTGATGATCACCAGATGCTTGCTTATATAAATATACCTCGCCGGTCTCTGTTATTTCAAGATCAACATTTTCTCTGCCATCATAATCATAGTCGTCGTCCATGACTTCATCAGTTTGGTCATCGCAATCGAATATCATATCATCACCCTCCCTGGTATTGTTCAGATATTGGGAGCCATCATCTTCTTCATTTCGATCATCTGGCCCGCGAGGGGAGCGTATGATCTCGAACAGGGCCTCTTCTTCCTCTCTGCCGGTATTGTCTGCCATAGCTTTTATTTAACTAATCCAGAAGAAATATAAAACAATTTAGTATTCAAATTACAATACATGCATGCAATCAATAAGGAAATCCCGAATCATGGTACATAATATGCATCGTCTCGAATAATATGTAATCTCGAATAAATCGTCTCAAATATTGTATATCGAATACATCACTAGCTAGCTAGCTAATAAAGATCGAATACTATGGAATAATCTAGGCCACTCGCGGTTCCTTAGGCGTGGGCGGTGGACACCCAAAGAGAAAGAACCATCACACGATCATAGCTCTGGTCATCTCCCAAAAGAACCTGCCAGGTATTGGAGAACCTGACGTCCATAGCAGCCATGTAGCGATGGACGTGCTCGTCCTCCTCCCTGACACGGCGATGCACCACCTCTGGCGGGGCTGGCTCCCTCCGCACCGAAAGTGGCCCACGGGAACGCCACCAAAGGATCTCAGGGTCGATGACGGGACCCGGGGGCTGGTTCCTCACCAAGCGGCGAGCCCCTGAAGGTAGCACCTCCCAGTGCCAGCCCGGTGGTGCCTAGTCCCGGACATGGGTCCTCTGAAGCATGACGTTGTCGCGAACGGGTCGACGGCGAGGATGCGGGCCGGGCATCGTCGAGAACAAATACTATACACCCCAAAAGTAACATTTTTTAAATTTCTATAACTAAAATTATAAGAAACTAAAAACTATCATTTCTATAACATTTCTAACATTTCTATAACATTTCTAACATTTCTATATACTATTTGACATTAATCTAATCTAATTAATTAATTCATCTAAAAATTTGTATAAAAAACAAAAAAAAGAAAAACCTAAAAACTAACATTTCTATAACATTTCCATAGCAATTTGAAATTAATCTAATTCATCTAGCTAAAACTAACATTTCTATATACTATTTGACATTCATCTAATCTAATTAATTAATTCATCTAAAACATTTGTATAAAAAACAAAAAAAAACTAAAAACTAAAAACTAAAAACAAAATCGTGTTTGTGTGGGCGCGCGCGCGCGTGTGCACCTACGGCGCCGGCGGCGCGGCGGCTTCAATTGGAGGGAGGAGAGGGGCCGGGGAGAGGGGCTCACAACACGGGCGAGGTCGAGGTGACGGTGATGGCAACGGCGAGACGAGGGGACGGTGAGGTAGAGGGGATGGCGACAGGCCGGTGCGCCGACGGGGACGGGAACGGCGATGGGGACGGGGGCGGCGGCGACGAGGCAGAGGAGAAGAAAGTAGAGGGAGAGATGAGAAAATGAATTTTTTGAAGTGTTTCTTACATAGAACGCCCCCTTTAGTACCGGTTGGAGCCACCAACCGGTACTAAAGGGCTGTTTTGGCTAGGCAAAGCGGCGGGAAGCGCACCCCCTTTAGTACCGGGGTGGCTCCAACCGGTAGTAAAGACCCCCCCCCCCCTTAGTACCGATTGGAGCCACGACCCAGTACTAAAGTGGGTGCGCTGGCGCAGGTGCGGTGCGGGCAACTTTAGTCCCACCTCGCTAGCCGAGGGGCGCCCGCACCTGTTTAAAAGCCCCGGCGCGGCAGCTCTGTTGAACTCCTCTCTATAGCAGGCTTCTGGGCCTAACTCTGTCGCTCTGCCCTGTGGGCCTATTGGGCCTTGCGGGCCTGCATCCTGGCCCAACTACAGGTTTGTTTTCTAATCGTATGCAGGCCGCTATGGCCCAGTAGGTGGGCTTTTTATTTAGTTTTTGTCTCAAAACAATTAGTTTTTTTCTTTTCTGCTTTATTTATTTAGGTACAAAAAATTACAAACTTTCTGTTAGTGCCAGTAGTTTTCAAATTTTAATAGTTTAAATTTGAATTATTTGATGAACTTTGTAGACGAAGTGCATCCAGTTTTTGCCATAAATGCATGAAAGAATTTGTTTGCACATAAAATTCTTCGCGTTTCAAATGCCAAAACACATAAGTACCCTAACTATTACAAAGATTCCCTCCGGTTTGTTCGAAGCAGCACTTTTCCAGATATATAAGTCCGGAAACTCACTAGAGAAGAAAGTGATGACGGTGAAGCCTATCACATCCCAGAGTGGGATCTTTGGGTGTGAAACTTTTTCTTCTTGTGTGTCCCTTTGCGCCGTAACCATGGACAATCTTCATCATTTAACTGGATGCTCGGGTCAATATTCACTATGAATAGAGCAATTTCATCAAACTTTTCATAATCTTCTGACATGTCTGTCTTGTCATCCACTCCCATGATGTTTCTTTTCCCTGAAAGAACTATGTGGCGCTTTGGCTCATCGTATGATGCATTCGCTTCCTTATCTTTTCTTTTTCTTGGCCTGGTAGACATGTCTTTCACATAGAAAACCTGCGCCATATCATTGGCTTGGACGAATGGTTTGTCTGCATACGCAAGATTATTGAGATCCACTGTTGTCATTCTGCACTACGTGTCTTCCGTTACCCTTCCTTTGCACCGAAACAAAGGGACCTTCAAACCATGTCCACAGTCAAGTTTCCATATGTCCTCTGTGTCACCATAATATGTTTCCTTTCCCGTCTTGGTTGTTGCATCAAAGCGGATACCACTGTTTTTGTTGGTGCTCTTGTTATCTTGGGCGATTGTGTAAAATGTATTCCCATTTATCTCGTACCCTTTGAAAGTCATTATATTCGAAGATGGTAACTGGGACAGCAAGTACATGTCATCTTCAATATCGTCGTCGTGCATGGCACGTGTCTGCAACCAACCGGCAAAAGTCCTCGTTTGTTCACAAGTAATCCAGTCGCCAGACTGCTCTGGGTGTTTGGTGTATAGAAAATTCTTGTGTTCCTCCATATACGGAGCCACCAAGGCGAAATTCTGTAGAACTGTATAGTGTGCTTCAGTGAGAGAATGCCCGTCCATACATATTATTTGATCCCCTCCTAGCATGCCTTTTCCATCCAATCTGCCCTTATGCCACGATTCAGGAACACCAATTGGCTTAAGGTTAGGAATAAAGTCAATACAAAACTCAATGACCTCCTCATTTTCATGGCCCTTCGAGATGCTTCCTTCTGGCCTAGCACGGTTATGAACATATTTCTTCAAGACTCCCATGAACCTCACAAAGGGGAACATATTGTGTAGAAATACAGGACCCAAAACGTTAATCTCTTCGCATAGGTGAACTAGGATGTGTGTCAGGATGTTGAAGAAGGATGGTGGGAACACCAACTCAAAACTGACAAGACATTGCACCAAGTCATTATGTAACCTTGGTATGATTTCTGGATAGATTACCTTCTGAGAGATTGCATTGAGGAATGTGAGGGAGTCCTGGACTAAGGGGCCCTCGAACAGCCGGACTATATACTTTGGTTGGACTGTTGGTCTATGAAGATACAAGACAGAAGACTTCGTCCCGTGTTTGGATGGGACTCTCCTTTGCGTGGAAGGCAAGCTTGGCGATTCAGATGTGTAGATTCCTTTCTCTATAACCGACTTTGTACAACCCTAGTCCCCCCGGTGTCTATATAAACTGGAGGGATTAGCCTGCTAGGGTTCATCCACAAGAATCATAATCTCATAGGCTAGACTTCTAGGGTTTAGCCATCACGATTTCGTGGTAGATCAACTCTTGTAATACGCATATTCATCAACATCAATCAAGCAGGAAGTAGGGTATTACCTCCATAGAGAGGGCCCGAACCTGGGTAAACATTGTGTCCCCCATCTCCTGTTACCATTAGCCTTAGACGCACAGTTTGGGACCCCCTACCCGAGATCCGCCGGTTTTGACACCGATGTTGGTGCTTTTATTGAGAGTTCCACTGCATCATCATCAGAAGGCTTGATGGCTCCATCAATCATCTATAACAACGCAGTCCAGGGGGAGATCTTTCCCCTCGGACAGATCTTCGTATTCGGCGGCTTCGCACTATGGGCCAACTTGGTTGGCCATCTAGAGCAGAACGATAGCTACGCCCCTGGCCATCAGGTCAGGTTCGGAAGCCTGAATTTTGTGGCCGATATCCATGGAGACTTGATCTTCAACGAATTCGAGCCAATGACGGCTGTTCCCGGCCACCACGATGAACATGACCCAGATCTGTCATCAGGCCACACGCAGGAGATAGCGCCTATGACCGCCCTAGCCCTAGAGCCAGAGCGGACCGCGTCGTCCGAAGACGGGAAGCTTAACCCCGCCACGGAGGCCGCAGATTCAGTGGCACTCGAGCTGCACACAGACCCAACATTGAGCTGGGCTTGTGTCACTGGAACCTCAGACTCGTCTCCGGCCATGGGTTCCGGACCGCATGCATCCGCGCCCATCGAACCTGATTGGGCACCGGTCTTGGAGTTCAGCTCCGCGGACATCTTCCAGCACTCACCCTTTGGTGACATGCTAAACTCATTAAAATCCCTCTCCTTGTTGGGAGATTCTCGGCCGAACTATGTCCGGCTCGAGTGGGAAGCGGACGACGAAGAACTTTGTGTCCCACCCACCACCCACTTGATAGCCACTGTCGATGACTTAATCGACATGCTTGATTTCGACACCGAAGACATCGATAGTATGGGCAACGATGCCGGAGAAGAACAGGAGCCACCGCCTACAGGGCGGTGGACAGCCACCTCCTTATACGATATATACATGGTGGACACACCCAAGGAGAAGGAGGCCAACAACGATAACGGCATGCCCGTTGATGAACCTCCCAAACATCAGCGCCATAAGCGCCGACCTCGATCCGGCAAAAAGAAAACCAGCAACATTGTCATAGATGATGATGATAACCCGGACCAAGCCGAGGACCCCGCAGAACCAGCGTTGGAGCAGTACGTGCGAGAGGACGGTGAACATAGTCCGGGGATGTTGTCTGACCATAGCGATGCGGAAGATAGGAACTATCAACCTGTCTCTGAAGAGGAGATCAGCCTCGGCGATGACGAATTTGTCATCCCAGAAGAACTATTAGAACAAGAACGCCTCCACCAATGGCTTATCGCCATTGCAAGGAGCCTGAAGAAGCAGAAGCAATGGCTTAAAGCCGCACAGGATATGCTCAACGACAGATGGATCGAAGTGCTAGACACTGAGGAAAAATGCGGCGGTAACCGCCAAACAAAGAGCTATCCGAAATGTAAGCTGCTTCTCGAATTCGACGACGAGGCTATCGCGCCTATACCGCCGAAAAACAATACGGCCAACAGGCCGGACCGACCACCTCGTGGTCGAGACAGAGCGGCTAGCAATGCTGTACACAAGCCCGCACCCCCTCCTTGAAAAGGAAGGAAGGTCGCGGCCCAGGACCAGAAACACAATCTACATGAGGGCCTGGACAAAAAAGGCGCCAAAACCAGATCCATCTACGGATCCAGGGAACGTGCTCCTACACGGGATCACAATTATCAAACAAAGTACACCGGCCATCTACCAGCTCGGAACCAATACCGAACATCACAACCGTCGGACCCAATCCATGACACAGCCAGATACAGGGGTTCCATGCACCCCTTGTGCTTCATCGATGAGGTGCTGGAACATGATTTTCCAGAAGGATTCAAACCCATAAACATTGAGGCATATGATGGAACGACAGACCCTGCGGTTTGGATAGAAGACTTTATTCTTCATATCCTCATGGCCCGCGGAGATGATCTCGACACCATCAAATATTTACCCCTCAAGCTAAAGGGACCAGTTCGGCACTGGCTAAAAAGCCTCCCTGAAAATTCCATAGGAAGCTGCGAGGAACATGAGGATGCTTTTCAGGCCAATTTCCAAGGGACCTATGTCCGGCCCCCGGATGCAAATGATCTAAGTCAGATAATCCAACAACCCGGAGAATTAGCCCGTAAGCTTTGGCACCGGTTTCTCACTAAGAATAACCAAATCGTCGACTGTCCGGACATCGAAGCCTTAGCGGCCTTCAAACATAGTGTCCGGGACGAATGGCAAGACAAACACCTCAGCAAGGAAAAGCCAAGAACTATGGCAGCCTTAACTACATTAATGACCCACTTTTGCGCAGGCGAGGACAGCTGATTAGCCCGTAGTAGCACCAGCGACCCCGGCACATCCGAAGTATGGGATGGTAATGGAAAACCACGGCGCAACAAAAACAAACATCATAACAATGAAGAAAGGTCAGACAATACAGCGGCAAATGCCGGATTCCGGGGCTCCAGACCCGGTCAACAGAAGAAGCCATTTAAAGGCAACAAAGACAGTCCATCCAACCTGGATAAAATTCTAGACAGGCCCTGCCAGATCTACGGCACTCCCGACAAACCAGCCAACCACACCAACAGAGAATGTTGGGTCTTCAAGCAAGCTGGCAAACTCAACGCCGAACATAAAGGGAAGGGACCTCAGAGCGAAGACGAGGATGAACCTCGCCAGGCAAACACGGGGGGACAGAAGAAATTTCCAGCGGAGATCAAAACAGTGAAATAATCTATGTCACTCACATCCCAAAGAGGGAGCGCAAACACGTGCTCCGAGAGATCTATGTTGTCGAGCCCGTCGCCCCCAAGTTCAACACATGGTCGGCCTGTCCGATCACCTTTGATCTCAGGGACCATCCGCCTAGTATCCGTCACGGGGGCTCGGCTGCCTTAGTGCTCGACCCTATAATTGACGGCCACCACCTCACTCGATGCCTAATGGACGGCGGCAGTAGTCTCAATCTGATATATCAAGACACTGTCCACAAGATGGGGATAGACCCGTCAAGAATCAAGCCAAGCAGCACTACCTTCAAAGGAGTTATACCGGGCGTAGAAGCCCGCTGCACGGGCTCTCTAGCATTGGATGTTGTTTTCGGCTCCCCCGACAACTTTCGAAGCAAAGAACTAATCTTCGACATTGCTCCGTCCCGAAGTGGCTATCATGCACTACTCAGTAGAACGACCTTCGCCCATTTTTAATGCAGTCCCGCATTATGCTTATCTAAAACTCAAAATTCCCGGACCACATGGCATCATCACAGTCAGCGGAAATACGGAGCGCTCTCTTCGTACAGAAGAATATACGGCGGCTCTAGCAGTCGAAGCGCGAAACGGCCTATTCAAGCCGAGCAGCTCATCGGTCTTCAAGACCGCGGACACAGATAAATGTGTTCAGTGCACACCTAAGTGTGGCAGCTCAGATAAACCCGAGCTCGATTAGTAGCTATGCCCCCACCGACCGCCCCATAAGGAGATAGCACATGTGCCATGTATACATAAATATACACTCAAAATTCCTTGGGTGGCACCGGGGGCACACTGCATTCAAAAGTCCATAGTTCGGCTCGACCCTATTCGGACTCAGCAAGTTATATTTCACGGTTCATTAAAACGAACTAGATTTACTCACGGCCACACCAGCTTCTTTCCACCTGGTTTTTCCCTTTTTTCCAGATGGCCGTCATACTATACCCTTCAAGGACACTTCACAACGAAGAAAAAGGCGCAGACGTGCAGCAGGGCCCCGCACTAAGGTTTCTTTTTCTGATTAAGACCCTATGTAAACCTTTTTTTATATCTCTTTGTTTTACACTTTCCTGGCATGTAAAATGTCCAAGAAAGATATTGGCATTACCTGCAAATACACGGCTCGCCGTACTAAAGTGGATGTTATATAAGCAACTTGATTCATACTGCGCTTGGAGTGTCATTCTCTTACCATATGCGTTATTTCCCACATCAGATTGCCATATGTGCCTTGATAATAGGGTCCATTACCAAGGGCTGTATTCAGCCCGGTATATGTTGAAAATTCCGAATACCTTAGGGAGTGTTTGGTGTCGCGACTTTGGCCTTATATGCATCAGCTCCGAATCATGTCTTTGGTCAATAGTTGGGTTGCCCGTCTCCTGTGCTTGCTACCTTACGTTCCGCTCTATCGGCTATGGTAGTAAAGGGAGAACTACTGCGATTGTGTACCGGTTTATCCGGATGAGCACCTCAGTAGAGAAAGCCGAAAATTGACTGTCATGATGAGGCGAGAGCTGGTCAACCACTCGATGACTCGGTGGAATCTTCGCGATTCCTCCGCATTAACGAAGGACCGACTTTCTGGTCACGTATGTATACGCACCGTATTCGAATAACCGCGGACATACCAGGGGCTATATAGTATCCCCACCGTCAAACTCCTATGGCTAAGTGAAAGTGTTAAAGCTCTATAGTCCAATTGCCTAGTTCGCCGCACTAACACCTCCTTAATGGACCAAGACGTTGGGTCAAGTGTGATCAAGTGCTTTCCTGAACACCCCCGCGTTATAGCGAGGGGGCTGATGCCGACGACTGCAAACTTTCAGATTATACATATAAAGACGGCCGCACAGGAGGCACCATAACTTTTTGGGCAAAAATTATAAAAACATAGCCTTAAACACATCATAATATTGTTGTTACAATTTTTGATACACTCTACTTGGACATAATATTCTTCGAGCACTGACCCTCTATCAAGCGGGCACCCTCTAGGACATCTTCAAAGTAGTGTTCTGGCATGTTAAGGTCCTTGCCTTCGGGTGGACTCTGCGCTGCAATATCGGTGGCCGTCATCTTTGCCAAGTATATCTTGACACGGGCAAGGGCCATCCGTGCACCTTCTATGCACGTTGACCGCTTCACAGCATCGATACGCGGCACCGCATTACCAAGTTGCCGCACCAAACCGAAATAACTATTCGGAATTGGTTCAGTCAGCCATAGCCGGGCTATGACGTCCTTCATGGCAGCGCTGGACATCCTGTGGAGTTCGGCCAACTGGGCCATCTGTTCGTTCAATAATGGATGCTTCGGCGTGTCAAACTGCGACCAAAATAGCTTACCGTCTCATGTGCTTCTTGCATGTGGAAAAACTGATTCGCATCGGCAGCACTCTTCGGCGGGTCCATAATGGCGTCTAGAGAACTCCACAGTTTGTTAAGTGACGCATACTTCGGATCGTCAAACTTAGTTTGCAATAAAAAGGGCTTACCACCCGCGATCTTCCCAGCTTGTCAGATTTTCTCCTGAGCTGCTCTAGACTCAGACCGAGCTTCCTTTGCCTCTTGTAAGGCCTTGTCAAGATCGGACGCTTTGGCTTTGTTATCTCTCTCAAGAACTTGGCATTGGCTAGTGGCATTCTCCAGCTCAAGTGCCATGGTAGATATCCTCTCCTCGCACTAAGACCGAGCAGTCTGCTCAACTTTTAATTCAGCGGCTACCTTTTCAGCAGCCGCATTACTCCTCCTAGCTTGCTCCCTGGCCTGAGCAAGCTCCGCCCGAAGGGCTTCAACTGCGGCGGCACCATCTGCAGTCATGCATATACAAGTACTCAATATCATGCTCAATTTATAATACTAGCGTGTACGGAATGCCCCAAAGACATACCCTGCGCCACATCAAGCCGCCTGTTAATAAGTGTGGTGTCATCATCCGCCACATCAACTCTCTGCTTCAGATGTGCTACCTCGGTAGCTTGGGCAGTCGCCACGGATGTAGCTACCTATGTTTCAATCAGTCAGATCATCTCCTAGGCATATTGTTTTTTGATCCTCTGATCGCATCCCTTTGGATGTCAACCAGAGTCTCGGGGGCTACTATCTATACACAGGTGCAATTTGTCCTTACAATATAATTACACTACGTATCTCGAAGCCTCTTAGTAGGCTAGAAAAGGCTTCATTCAATCCACTTTTCGCGGACCGAACTCTTTCAAACACCGTACCCATCAAGGTATGATGTTCCTCTAAGACGGAGGCATGTTGCAACAAGTCCGTTAATGTATCCGACGTCTTTGGATCTGGAACAAGCAGCTTCGTCCCTTGGACATTCGATAGTCCGGGATTTTTGTTGTTCCCAATAGGGGCCGCACACCTTGGACCATGGGCGGCCGAAGTATTGCCTTCGGCCCCGGTCCTCACTGCCCCTTGCGCCACTCATAGATCGGGAAGGATCCTCTGGGATGACACCTCGGCATCGTCTACCTTACCAGGCGGGGAAACATGTGGAGGTGTCTCACTCTCCATCATCTCAGGAAGTAGATCCCCCGAAGAGGAGGACTGTTGAGGAGGGCCGCGTGCCGGACTACAAACATGTGTTTAAAATATTACACCTACAATCAAGAAAGAATGGGTTGTGTTTTGAACACCCTGATTCACTTACGATTCGGCTGAAGGCCTATCTTTACGGGGTGACTGCGTGTCAGCGGCATCCCCTGACTGGGATACCTTCCCCCGCTTAGAAGCTTCTCGGTTCAAGTCTTTGGAGGCGGCCCTCTTCTTCCCATGAGGAGAAGGGATGTCAGTTCGCCCTTCCCTTCCATCTTTGGAAGTGGAAGTTCCAATCTCCCCGGACAGATTGCCCGGCGTGCCTCCAGAATGGGGGCCGCCTTGGGCCTCTTCGTCCTCCTCCTTATCTTCCCCCGCCGGCACTTGATATGGTGCTGGAGCCAGCATCCTTGTTAATACAGGATCGGCAGAGCCTTCAGGAAGAGGAGCCAAACACCTAATTCTCTCTGCCTTTTTAACCAGCCTTGGCAAATGTTTTATTAGAACCTTGTTGTAAGGAATTTAACGAACTATGTTTGGAAGTTACGTACTTACCGGGGAATCTGGATGATTGCAGTCAAGACCAATGTCTTCTATAGTATTCGACCACTATTTTTGTGCATCGAAGAACAATTTCCACATCTCCCTGAGCATCTTGCCGGAGAAGTGTTGAAGAGTCTGCGGACCTTTCGGATTGAATTCCCACATAGGGAGAGGGCGTCGCTGACAGGGTAGGATCCGGCGGATTAGCATTACTTGGATGACATCCATAAGACTGGTGTCCTTCTCAATAAGGCTCTGAATACGACTTTGCAGCGTTCGCACTTCATCAACAGATCCCCCGTCCAGCCCCTTGTTAATCCATGATGCGAGCTGTGGTGGAGGGCCAGAGTGAAATGCGGGTGTAGCTACCCACTTCTTACCACGGGGTTTAGTGATATAAAACCACTCCCGTTACCATATGTCAGAAGATTCTACGAAGGAGCCCTTTGGCCAAGGAGAATTGATAAGCTCGTTTATTGAAGCACATCCGCACTCCACTTGCTTCCCACCGATTATCTTCGGTTTCACATTAAAGGTTTTAAGCCATAAGCCAAAGTGTGGGGAAATACGGAGGAACACGTGATGATGAATGCCGAGATATGAAGGAAAGATTCCAGAGCTAGGTCATGGAAATCTAGTCCGTAATAAAATATTAGCCCTCGAACAAAGGGATGAAGAGCAAAACCTAGCCCTCGGAGGAAGTGAGAGATGAACACAACCCTCTCATTGGATCTGGGCGTAGGAATAACCTGCCCTTGAGCAGGCAGCCTGTGGAGAATTTCCGCAGTCAAGTATCTTGCCTCCCTAAGCTTCGTAATATCCTCCTCTGTTACAGAACAGACCATCCACCGGCCTTGCAGGTTGGATCCGGACATGGCCAGAGGCTCGAAGTGACTGGATTAAACCTTGGGTATTGGAACTCGAGGGGGGAGGAGGAGAGGATTAGCGTGAGAAGAAAAGGACATGTCCTGACCTCTTTATAGAGGCGACGAATATCAAACGTCCCCTACGTGGCCTAAAAATATGCCTATTCCCAAGGAATCATACCAACGGAACGGTTGGGTTACCCACACCCGTGTTGATGAGAATCCCGTGATAAGGGGACACAATCTCTGCTTCGACAAGACGTGCCAATGAAGCCGCACCTCAAAATACGGAGCGACAGGCTAAAAACAGTTCGAATAATAACCGGGCAGTGGCGTGATGTCACACTACAAAAAGTTTTGAGCGGATTGGACTCGTGAAATATTATACTCTCTACGATTGTGTGTCGTACTTGTTTTGTAGAGCCGGATACGTTTTCGATGTTCGGAAGGCTATGTTGGAGTATTTGGAGAAGGAACCCGCCTTGCAATGCCAAAGACAATCTGCGCGCCGGACTCATCGTCATTGAATACCGGTTCAGGGGCTACTGAGGGAGTCCTGGACTAAGGGGTCCTCGGACAGCCAGACTATATACTTTGGCCGGACTGTTGGGCTATGAAGATACAAGATAGAAGACTTCATCCCATGTCCGGATGGGACTCTCCTTTGCGTGGAAGGCAAGCTTGGCGATTTGGATATGTAGATTCCTTTCATTGTAACCGACTTTGTACAACCCTAGTCCCCCTGATGTCTATATAAACCGGATGGATTAGACTTCTAGGGTTCAGCCACAACAATCATAATCTCATAGGCTAGACTTCTAGGGTTTAACCATCACGGTCTCGTGGTAGATCAACTCTTGTAATACTCATATTCATCAAGATTAATCAAGCAGGAAGTAGGGTATTACCTCCATATAGAGGGCCCGAACCTGGGTAAACGTTGTGTCCCCCGCCTCCTATTTCCATTAGCCTTAGACGCACAATTCGGGACCCCCTACCCAAGATCCGATGGTTTTGACACTGACAGAATGCACATAGCTTCACAATGGCTAATCGAATGTTTTCCGATAGAAGCCCCCTCAATGCAACCGGAAGCAGTTGCGTCATAATCACGTGGCAGTCATGATACTTTAGGTTCTGGAACTTTTTCTCTGCCATATTTATTATTCCCTTTATATTCTACGATAAGCCAGACAGTACCAGACATTGAAAGAAGATTTCCTTCTCTTCTTTGGTAAGAGTGTAGCTGGCATGACCCTGATGTATGCCATCTTTTCCGTGCATACGTTGCTTATCCTCCCGTGCCTTCGGTTTATCTTTTGTCTTCCCATACACGCCCAAGAAGCCAAGTAGGGTCACGCAAAGATTCTTTGTCACGTGCATCAAGTCGATTGCGGAGCGGACCTCTAGGTCTTTCCAATAGGGCAAGTCCCAAAATATAGATTTCTTCTTCCACATGGGAGCGTGTCCGTAAGCGTCCTTCGGAATAGGTTGTCCGCCAGGACCCTTTCCAAAGATTACCTTCAAATCCTTCACCATATCATGTACATCAGCACCAGTACGGTGGCGAGGCTTCGTCCAGTGATCCGCCTCACCTTTGAAATGCTTGCCTTTCTTTCTTATGGGATGCCTGCTCGGGAGAAATCGATGATGTCCCAGGTACACATTCTTCCTACAACTATCCAAATATATATTGTCGGTATCATCCAAATAGTGCGTGCATCTGAGGTACCCCTTGTTTTTTCTGTCCTGAAAGGTTACTAAGAGTAGGCCAATCATTGATGGTCACGAACAGCAACGCCTTTAGGTCAAATTCTTCCTGTTTGTGCTCATCCCATGCACGTACACCTTTTCCATTCCACTGTTTTAAGAGTTCTTCAACTAATGGCCTTAGGTACACATCAATGTCGTTGCCGGGTTGCTTAGGGCCTTGGATGAGCATTGGCATCATAATGAACTTCTGCTTCATGCACAACCAAGGAGGAAGGTTATGCAAACATAGAGTCACATGCCAGGTGCTATGGTTGCTGCTCTGCTCCCCAAAAGGATTAATGCCATCTGCGCTTAGACAAAACCATATGTTCCTTGGGTTACCTGCAAACTCCTCCCTATACTTTCTCTCGATTTTTCTCCACTACCTGTCAGTGGATACTCTAAACTTTCCGTCTTTCTTATGGTCTTATTCGTACCATCGCATCGCCTTGGCATGCTCTTTGTTTTGGAACAAACGTTTGAACCGTGGTATTATAGGAGCATACCACATTACCTTGGCAGGAATCTTCTTCCTGGGGCGCTCACCCTCGACATCACCAGGGTCATCGCGGCTGATCTTATAGCACAATGCACCACATACCAGGCACGCGTTCAAATCCTCGTATTCACCGCGGTAGAGGATGCAGTCATTAGGGCATGCATGTATCTGTCGGCGTTCTGGGAACGGGGGTCCCCAGACTTGCCTGCCTGTGGCCTGTGGCGTGGCTCAAGGGGTGGCCCAGCATGGCCCATCTTCATCAGCACGAGCTCAAGACCCTCGCGAGGGGCCAAGCCTCGCGTGGCGGAGGACAAGAGGCTTCCTCAGGCGCGGCCTCGTCAGGCTGGCTCGCGAGGAGGCAGAGAGATCAAGGCGGGGTACCTCACGAGGTGCCCATGACGCAAGCCATGACGACCAAGGGCGCCAGGCCGCGCAATGTCCTCCCTTTCCTCATTGGTGCAAAGGGAGCAAGCGCACGCGGGAGCATCAAGCAAAGGCATCCATTTCGGTGCAACAAGACCAAGACCAGCAGAACGGCAGGATGGAGGTCATCGTGGAGCCCAAGCCGGCGTCACCACCAGAGCCATTGGCAGGCGAGGACCAACTTTAGTCAGGATAAGTGTACTAGATGTTCCCCTTCAAAATGGCCAATTGTTGGCGCCCTTCCTGCTCAATATTTGGGAGGAGGCCCAGGGCACTAGCCTATAAATAGGGCTAGCCACCGCAAGATAGGGACAAGGGTATCCTCACCAGGAAACCAGTAGAGAGAGCGACTGAACTCCCCCTAGCAGTTCATCGCACCAGCCAAGGACAGAGCCTCACGAGGTTGTTCTCCCTTGTATTGTTCATCATTAGCCCAAGAGGCAATCCACCACACCACATACTGGAGTAGGGTATTACACCACAACGGTGGCCTGAACCAGTATAAACTCTGTGTCTCTTATGTTGTTCCTTTGATTGCTTAGATCCTAGCGAGGCGGCGAGGCGCGGGCAGTAGAAGGCTAGATCTCCGCGCGCACCCTAGAGTTCGAACCTAGAGGGTCTGCTGGAACATGAAATCCGACATTTGGCGTGCCAGGTAGGGGTGCACCGGAATCCACCTTCTGCCGCTTCGTGTCCCGTCACATCGTCATCATCATGTTCGGCGACCAGGCAGGCAACCCCAATCCCTAGGCGGCCTAGCCCGCCCACACAGAACCGCTCGCTCCGGGTAACCCCACGCCCCGGGCAGCTCGCGGTTCGTAGGGCGCTGCGGGCCGCGGGCGGCGCGGACAGGCAGCGACAGCTCTCACGACACGGCAGGCACGTTCGGCGGCGAGGGCCTCCCACCACGCCGCGGCCACGGCACCGTACACCCGACGGGAGCAGGCGAATTCGAGGGCCGCGCTCACCGTGGCCCGAGAGCTGCTGCAGTGCAGGCTGCTGGAAGGCGGTGGCGATGTGCTGCTAGAGCGGGTGGTAGAGCTCCTGGGCTTTGCTGCCTTGGGGTCTCCCCCCTTCTGCACCCAACTCCCACCTCAGGTCCAGGGTGGACCGCACGGGGGCTCCGTGCACTCCCGTGCGGCCCCAAGCAGGCTCCAAGGCCCCCCCAACATCGGCTAGGCCGTCAGCCCCGGGCCAGCAGCGGTGCTGTCTCTACCCCCGGCCATCGAAGAAGGACTCACCACAACCCGCGGCCCCGGTGGGCCGCCGCGCTATCACCCCCACGCGGGCACATCAAGCAGGACTGCGTGGCACACAGACCGCTACGGCGCAGCCTTCGGGGTGGCGACCCCAGAAGAGTACGTGCCCCACATGATGGACCAAGGCCGCACACATGAGGACAAACAAGGCTCGCTCCTCAGCCCAAGCTGGGGGGACGAGACGCCAGAAGCTGAACTCTTCTAGGAGCCCCGAGGAGGCCCCATCGGCTACGCTGGAAACAACGAGTATCAGGTACCACTAATTCCTCAGGAGCAGGCATACGCCAACCATGGATCGCAGGAGGTGCAGGTCACGACAACGGGCGGCTGCCCCACTCCCGCAGCTTCCCACCCCTCAGGAGGAGGGCGCCGGGGGCTGCAGGAGAGGGGCCAAGATCCAACATCACCACCGCGGCGTTCGGAGCAAGGCGTCCTCAGGAGGTAGGCCCTCTGCTGGGGAGGTGCCCTAGAGCCTGCCCCTGGCAGAGGACCTGTGGTCATCGGGGGAACCGCTGGCGACCGCTCTACCCCATCGGCGGCATCCTGGTTTCCGGTCGTCGTCGGTGGCACTAGAGTGCGGCGCAAGGCGGGGCCCTCGTCTGGCGATATGAAGCAAGGCCGGTACGTGTGAAGAAGGCCCAGTGCCTGTGAAGCTGGCCGCCCCGTGACACTCTCACGTAATAATGAGTGGGGCTGTACACGCCCCGGAGTCTCAGGGGTGCCGGCCTCAGGCCCTGGGGCTCCCTCCCACGCCCAGTGGCAGCACTTAGCTCTGCGCTGGTGAGAAGACGTCCAAGACTAGACTAGGTGCCGGACGCGGCCTTTTTTCTGCATTCGTTGCTTTTCCCCCTTGGTTGTCGTTTCCCGCCGTTGAATTTAAGTTGAATTTGAGCTCAAGGATTTGCGTGTGTTCGGGGAAGGGGTGTTTAGTCTCGTTCGAGCAATCTATCGCGTTCTGGTTACCGCTTCGCCTCAGCTACCTCCCCTCGCAAGCCCATCACGAGCCGGCCCAGGCCTAGCTTGCGTGTAGCCCAGACTGTCGTTGCCGCGCCCTCTCTGGAAGTTTTCATTACAGGTTTAATGGGCTCGTTCAGAAGACACTCGAGGCACCACAGCCCTCCGTAGGCTGACTCGAGGCCCGCGCGGGTCGGAGGTAAACAAGCCAACCAGCTCATCACGAATTCAGCCGCTTGACGCAGGCATACGAGTAATATTGCATCTACTGTTACGCTGAATACGAGTTTTTACATGAGGGGCTCCCCCTCCCAAAATGCTCTTACAACCTTCAGGGCAAGTCCCGAACTCTGTCTATGAAGGGTAAGGAAGCAGGGACAACACGGGGTCAGTCGGATAAATCCCCCAATGCATCCTCAGGGGCACCTCCTGAATCGTCGCTGGTGTCGCTGGCCTCACCATCGCCCTCCGCATCGCCCGCAGCGGCGCCAGGGCCGTTCACCACGTCACCTTCATCAGCAGCCACAACCGCGTTGTCGTTATCAGAAGCGAAGGCCCGGACAATGGCATCCACGTTGTCTTCCACCCAGCGCGCCAGGTCACCCCGGATGGCCTGGGGTACTGGAGCGATGGCGGCGTCAAAGTCGAAGTTGGGGAACATGTTCTGAAGGTGGCTGAAGACACAAGAGAATGCGCGCCCGAGCAGGGCGCGGCTCCTCTCCTCCACCAGCCTGTTGGCTCCGACCGAGCGCGCCTCCAGCTGGGTCACCACATTGGTGAAGAACTGAAGATTGCCAGCATAGTTGACTGTGTGGGGCTGGGCAACAGCCACCTCGCCGATGTTACCCAAGGCCGTGTTGGCTCTCTCCCGGATCTCGGCGAGCATGGGGCCGTGCTCGTGCTCTAGAATCCGCCGCTGGAGTATCTCATCCTTGTTCTGCCGTGCAACGGCCTCAGCCTCGCCCACCCACTGGCGGAGAAGAAGCACCTCGGCACGGGAGGTAGTCAGCTCCTCCTTCGCTACGTCAAGGGCAGCCCGGGAAGCGTCGGCCCGCCGCGTCACTTCCTCCAGCTTGGCCCTCAGGGCGGCGGTCCTGCCTTCAGCCTCGACCCGGATCAACCTCAGCCTCTCCCCAAACTCGTGTTCAAGGTTCAAGCGGGTCGTCGCCACCCCGCAATAAACCTCCGCTATGGCTCGGGCCTCGCGCACAGCGACGTCATCCTCCGCCTGCGTCACCAAGAGCTCTCTTGTCTCCAGACATTCAAGATCGCGTGCACGCTCAGCGGCTTCTAGCGTCAGTGCCTCCTCACGCCTCAGGAGCTCCGCCTGGTCGACCGAAGCCACCTTCATCGATGCAAGGGCCATCTCCTGCAGCTCCACTTGCTGCTCCAGGGAGTGGCACCGGGCCAAGAGTTCCCGTGCCCGCTCCTCTGACGCCTCGCGCCATCGGTCAGCCTCTCGGGCCTCCTCAACGGCCCGGGAACGGGCCCCCCGAGAGGCCGCCAGCAACGCCTTGGCCTTCTCGTTGTCGAGGTCATGCTGGTTACGCGCAAGGGCAACGACCGCCTCCAGCTTGCGCCTCTCTTCAGCCAGGCGCAGGCCCTCAGGCTCAAGGCGCGCATCTTCATCATCAAGCTCCTCACCAAGCTGGCACACCACGCCAGCCGCCCTCCGGAGAAACCCTTGGCGAAGGACTCGACGCCTCCGGGCGCGCTCGAGCATGTCTTCAGCGTCATCATTCGCCCCAAGTAAGCGCCGGGGGCCATGAATCAGCACTGCCCCTCTGGAAAGGGGGCTGGGGGCTGGCGCCCTCGTGATGGCCGGGCACGCCTCGCCAGAAGCTCGGCCAGGAGCCGGCCCCTCCCCAAGTGAAGAGCGCAAGGCCGACCTCAGCCAATCGCCATCCATGATCAGACTCATGGCCCAAGGCAGGCTGGCTATGCCCCGAGGAGGCTCGTGAAGGAAGGTCACGAGGCGCGCAGGGCCGCGATGCACCACAGGATGGCTCACCTCTCCGGCCGGCCTCACCGAGAGGGCTCTGCTGGAACTCGGAGCGCTCGAAGGCGGTGGAGAGGGTGGAGCCTGGGGGGATGGCTCCTCAGCCATCTCCGCGAGCTCGGCAGGAAGGGCCCTGCAGAGCAAGGATCAGCCAAAGCAACGGGAGGATCAGGAGCTGGGAAAGGGGAAGGCTTACTCATCAATGGCGAAATACTTCTGGCGCTTCAGCAGGCGGTAAGGGTAATCGTCGCCCAAGGCCTCCCTTTTCCTCCGGAGAGCCTCGAAGTCCACGCAGAAGCGACCCAGGAGTTGAGCGCAGGGGTCAGCCTGCGACGAGGAAGAAGCGTCAAGATGCCCAGCGTTTGGTGTGTCGTCCTAATGCACGCCGCTGGTCGCCTCACCAAGAAGGATAGCTAGGGCCCCAAGGGCCTCAACCACAGGCGCCGTGGGCAGCGGCTCAGCACCTCCAGCCGCAGCAGTACGGGCCTCAGGAGCTGCCCCCTCAGGAGTGCCGCCTAGCGTCGTCACTCCGGCAGGGGGCCCCTCAGCCTCCGGCGGCCCATGCCTCCCTGCTCCACCACTCGAGGAAGGACCGCCGTGGGCGACTGGGAGGGCAGTCACCATCACTGGGTTCTTGCAAGGACACCTGAGGCCGGCGGGGTGTAGCCCCCATTCGTCGAAGCCGGGCATCTGCTTCACAAAGTCGCCCCCGTTCGAGCAAAGGTACAGCAAAGCCCCCCCATGCCGGACGCTGTCGGGGGAAGGGTCCCCAGTCAAGACCAAGAGCACCTTCCTCAGTGCTTCGGGAGTCAGGTCCTCCTCCTGGAGCCTCATGCGATCTTCACGCCCGCTGAAGGACCACATCCGGCAGGAGTGGCGCTGGAGAGGAGCAATGCGGCATAGCAGGAACTCCTTCACCACCTTAGGCGCCGTCACACCAAGCGCCCTCAAGAACGCGAAGCGATGCCAGACGAAGATGAGTCGGGGGCTTGTGAGCGTCTTCTGGCCCCAGCCTGAATTGGGGACAGCGGGCGCCTTTGGCTCCGAGAGTAGGGGGCTGGGCACCCCAACATCCACGTACAGCCACCGCTCGCGAAACTCAGGCGCGGACGGAGGAAGGCTGAAATTTATCCCTAAAGTCACTATTTCTAGTGCGGTAATGAAGCTCACGCACCCTGAGCATTGGGTGGGATCGATGAGGCGCAGAGAGAAGAAGTGGCGCAGCAAGGCAACCGAAGGAGGGATGCCCTTCATCGCCTCATAGACAAAGGCGAAGACGGCTAGAAGAGTAATGGATTCAGGACCCAAATGCATCATATGGATCTGGTAATGGGAAAGAACAGCGTTGAAGAAATCGGAGAAGGGGGGAACCAATCCCGGCCACAAGGCGTCGGCAAAGTACCGGACCTCGGTGACCACCCTGTCGATGGAGAAGCGGGATGCTGGCCAGGCTGTCGTCCTCCCGCACTTGTTGATGATGGTGGCCAGAGCAGAGCTGACCTTGCCCAAACCTTCTCAGTTGAGTATGACCGATCGATCGATGGCGGAGGCCGCCGGCGACAGCGAGCGAGGCGGAGGCACAAGTCTCTTCCCTTTTCCCTTCTTCGTCGGAGCCCTGGCGACGCGAAGAGGGAGGATTCGAGATTGGATTGGAAGCGGAGACTGGAACTCGAGGGGAGGAAGAGCAGGGGACGGTCGAGCGGCGAAAAGAGGAAAGACTGTGTGCAACCACGGGTCCGCCTAGCTGGGCGCAAAATAAGGAGGCGTGGGGAAGCAGGGCCACCCATGTCCAATCAACCGCCACGCGGCACCCGAGGCCGCAGGCTGTTAGGGCCCGCGGCGCTTCGCACTTGCCCCTTCGCCTCACTTCTCAGCCAAGTCTGGGCGCGCCTCGGGCCCGGGGGCTACTTACGGCGTTCTGGGAACGGGGGTCCCCAGACTTGCATGCCTGCGGCCTGCGGCGTGGCTCAAGGGGCGGCCCAGCATGGCCCATCTTCATCAGCACGAGCTCAAGACCCTCGCGAGGGGCCAAGCCTCGTGGGGCGTACGACAAGAGGCTTCCTCAGGCGCGGCCTCGTCAGGCTGGCTGGCGAGGAGGTGGAGAGATCAAGGTGGGGTACCTCACGAGGTGCCCATGACGCAAGCCATGACGACCAAGGGCGCCGGGCGGGCGCCAGGCTGCGCAGTTCCTCCCTTTCCTCTTTGGTGCAAAGGGAGCAAGCGCAGGCGGGAGCATCAAGCAAAGGCATCCATTTCGGTGCAACAAGACCAAGACTAGCAGAACGGCAAGACGGAGGTCATCGTGGAGCCCAAGATGGCGTCACCACCAGAGCCTTTGGCAGGCGAGGACCAACTTTAGTCAGGATAAGTGTACTAGATGTTCCCCTTCAAAATGGCCAATTGTTGGCGCCCTTCCTGCTCAATATTTGGGAGGAGGCCCAGGGCCCTAGCCTATAAATAGGACTAGCCATCGCAAGATAGGGACAAGGGGATCCTCACCAGGAAACCAGTAGAGAGAGCGACTGAACTCCCCCTAGCAGTTCATCGCACCAGCCAAGCACACACCCTCGCGAGGCTGTTCACCCTTGTATTGTTCATCATCAGCCCAAGAGGCAATCCACCACACCACACACTGGAGTAGGCTATTAGACCACAACGGTGGCCTGAACCAGTATAAACTCTGTGTCTCTTGTGTTGTTCCTTTGATTGCTTAGATCCTAGCGAGGCGACAAGGCACGGGCAGTAGAAGGCTAGATCTCCACGCGCACCCCAGAGTTCGAACCTAGAGGGTCTGCCGGAACCCGAAATCCGACAGTATCTTCTGCACCTCTAACCCTAGAGGGTAGACAAACTTCTTTGCTTCGTACGTACTCTCGCACAATTGATAACCCACAAGTATATGGGATCAATTGTAGCCTCTTTTGATAAGTAAGAGTGTCGAACCCAATGAGGAGCTAAAGGTAGAACAAATATTCCCTCAAGTTCTATCAACCACCAATACAACTCTACGCATGCTTAGTGTCCGCTTTACCAAGAACAAGTATGAAACTAGAAGTACTTTGTAGGTGTTGTTGGATAGGTTTGCAAGATAATAAAGAACACGTAAATAAAAGATATGGGATGTTTAGATGAAGACACAACTAAGTTAATTTTAGTAGAGAGCTTTTTGTCATGAGAAAGTTATTTGTCCCTAGGCAACCGATAAATAGACCGGTAATTACTATTGCAATTTTATTTGAGGGAGAGGCATAAGCTAACATACTTTCTCTTCTTGGATTATATGCACTTATGATTGGTACTCTAGCAAGCATCCGCAACTACTAAAGATCATTAAGGTAAAACCCAACCATAGCATTAAAGTATCAAGTCCCCTTTATCCCATTCGCCACAACCCCCTTACCCGGGTTTATACTTCTGTCACTCAAGCAACCCACTATAAGAGAATCATGAACATATTGCAACACCCTATAGCGGGAATCCCTCACGCTTGCGTGACACGGAGGGCACAATAGGACAGAACCAATAATAAAACATGCAACTCAAACCAATCACGATCATCACTTAACCCATAGAACAAAACGGATCTACTCAAACATCATAGGATAGCCATACATCATTGGGAAATAATATATAGCGTTGAGCACCATGTTTAAGTAGAGATTACAGCAGGTAAAAGAGAAGTTACACCGCTTCATAGCAGGGGGAAGAGTTGGTGATGAGGGTGGTGAAGTTGTTGGTGTAGATCGAGGTGATGATGATGTCCCCCGGCAGCGCTCCGGCGCCACCAGAAGAAAGGGGGAGAGAGCCCCCCTTCTTCTTCTTCTTCTTCCTTGACCTCCTCCCTAGATGGGAGAAGGGTTTCCCCTCTAGTCCTTGGCTCCCATGGCGTGGGAGGGGCGAGAGCCCCTCCGAGATTGGATCTGTCTCTTTGTCTCTCTCTCTTTCTGCGTTCTTGATTCTACCTTTTCACCGTTTATTATATTCCCGTAGATCCGTAACTCCGATTGGGTTGTACTTTGGACACGATTTCTATCCAGATATTGGCTTTCTTCCGGAGAAAGAAGGGTGCCAACCGCCTTATGGGGTGGCAACGAGGGCCCAGGGCGCGCCTGACCCCCTGGGGCGCGCCCCCTGCCCCGTGGCCCCCTCGGGCATCGTCTCGCATTGATTCTTCTTCCCAAAATTCATAAATATTTAAAAAAATCTCCGTCCGTTTGGACTCCATTTGATATGGGTTTTCTGCGAAACATAAAACATGCAACAGACAGGAATTGGCACTAGGCACTGGATCAATATGTTAGTCCCAAAAATAGTATAAAAAGTCGCCAAAAGTATATGAAAGTTGAATAATATTGGCATGGAACAATCAAAAATTATAGAAACGACGGAGACATATCAGCATCCCCAAGCTTAATTCTTGCTCGTCCTCGAGTAGGTAAATGATAAAAAAGATAATTTTTGATGTGGAATGCTGCCTAGCATAATCTTGATCATGTAATCTAATCATGGCATGAATATTAAGACACGAGCGATTCAAAGCAATAGTCTATCATTTGACATAAAAACAATAATACTTCAAGCATGCCAACCAAGCAATTATGTCTTATCAAATAACATAGCCAAAGAAATATTTCCCTACAAAATCATATAGTTTGGCCATGCTTCATTTTCGTCACACAAAATGCTCCCATCATGCACAACCCCGATGACAAGCCAAGCAATTGGTTCATACTTTTTAACGCGCTTCGGCTTTTTCATCCCTCACGCAATACATGAGCGCAAGCCATGGATATAGCACTATAGGTGGAATAGAATATGATGGTGGAGGTTTATGTGGAGAAGACAAAAAGGGAGAAAGTCTCACATTGACGTGGCTAATCAACGGGCTATGGAAATTCCCATCAATTGAAGTCAATGCGAGGAGTAGGGATTGCCATGCAATGGATGCACCGGAGCTATAAGTGTATGAAAGCTCAAACTGAAACTAAGTTGGTGTGCATCCAACTTGCTTGCTCGTGAAGACCTCGGGCATTTGAGGAAGCCCATCATCGGAATATACAAGCCAAGTTCTATAATGAAAATTCCCACTAGTATATGAAAGTGATAACTCAAGAGACTCTCTATATGAAGAATATGGTGCTATTTGAAGCACAAGTGTGGTAAAAGGATAGTAACATTGCCCCTTCTCTCCTTTTCTCTCATTTTTTTATTTTCTCTTTTTTTGGTGGGCTTCTTTGGCCTCTTTTTTTCATAAAGTCTGGAGTCTCATCCCGACTTGTGGGGGAATCATAGTCTCCATCATCCTTTCCTCACCGGGGCAATGCTCTAATAATGATGATCGTCATACTTTTATTTACTTACAACTCAATATTACAACTCGATATCTAGAACAAAGATATGACTCTATCTGAATGCCTCCGACGGTGTACCGAGATGTGCAATGATCTAGCATATAGCAAAGATATCAAAAAATGGACAAGCCATGAAAACATCATTCTAGCTATCTTACGATCATGCAAACCAATATGACAATGAATGCTCAAGTCATGTATATGATGATGATGGAAGTTGCATGGAAATATATCTCGTAATGGCTATGGAAATGCCATGATAGGTAGGTATGGTGGCTGTTTTGAGGAAGATATAAGGAGGCTTATGTGTGATAGAGCGTATCATATCACGGGGTTTGGATGCACCGGCGAAGTTTGCACCAACTCTCGAGGTGAGAAAGGGCAATGCACGGTACCGAAGAGGCTAGCAATGATGGAAGGGTGAGAGTGCGTATAATCCATGGACTCACATTAGTCATAAGGAACTCATATACTTATTGCAGAAGTTTATTAGCCCTCAAAGCAAAGTACTACTACGTATGCCCCTAGGGGGATAGATTGGTAGGAAAAGACCATCGCTAGTCCCTGACCGCCACTCATAAGGAAGACAATCAAAGAAACACCCCATGCTTCAAATTTGTCACACAATGGTTACCATACGTGCATGCTACGGGACCTGCAAACCTCAACACAAGTATTTCTCAATTTCACAATTACTCAGCTAGCATGACTCTAATATCACCACCTTTATATCGCAAAACTATTGCAAAGAATCAAACATATCATATTCAATCATCTACAAGTTTTATGTAGGATTTTATGACTAACCATGTGAATGACCAATTCCTGTCATCTCTCTAAATGGATATAAGTGAAGCAAGAGAGTTTAATTCTTTCTATAAAAGACATGCCCATGCTCTAACAAATATAAGTGAAGCAAAAGAGCATTCTACAAATGGCGATTTTCTATGTGAAGAGAAACAGGCAATCCAAACTTCAAATGATATAAGTGAAGCACACAAAGCATTCTATAAAGCCATACTCAAAAGATTTAAGTGAAGTGCAATGAGAATTATATAAATCAACCATGGACTATCTCATACCAGCATGGTGCATAAAAGAAAAGTGAAAACTAAATGCAAAATACTCTCCAAGATTTGCACATGTCGCATGAATGAAACGAATCCGAAAACATACCGATACTTGTTGAAGAAAGAGGGGATGCCTTCCGGGGCATCCCCAAGCTTAGATGCTTGAGTCTCCTTGAATATTTACTTGGGGTACCTTGGGAATCCCCAAGCTTGAGCTCTTGCCTCTCCTCCTTTTCCTCATATCGAGACCTTCTCGATCAAACACTTCATCCACACAAAACTGCAACAGAAAACTCGGTAAGATCCGTTAGTTTAATAAAGCAAATCACTATTCTAAATACTGTTGCAAACCAATTCATATTCTTTTTTTGCATTCTGTCTACTGTAATATCACCTTTACATGGCTTAATCCACTGATAGAAATTGATAGTTTCATCAAAACAAGCAAACTATGCATCAAAAATAGAATCTATCAAAAACAGAACAGTCTGTAGCAATCTGAACATTCACCATACTTATGTTACCCCAAACATTCTACCAAAATTTGGAAAAATGAAGAATTTGTACAGCAAGACAGCGCAAAAAGAATGAAAATTGTTTGCCATTCTAGTAAAAAATGTAAAATCGCGCACTACAGCCAAAATGTCTGTCCTGCACCGTACAAACCTACAAGCATTTTAAGAATCCTAAAGGCTAACCTTGGCACATTATTTTTATAATACAATGTAATTGTACAAGGGGATAATTATTTTTGTTGAAAAGTTTCTATAATCAAGATTCAGAAAGTTTCCGTGAGCATGAGCAAAGTTCAAGGAGCTCCCCCACTTCAACAATGCTTGTCTTTCTCACTTTCACTTTCCTTTTTGAAAAGTTTTGGGTTCCCCTCTTTATTTTTTTGTTTTTAGACTATATAAAAGCACTCAACAGAAATAAATGACTCTCTAAAACTTCCGGGTTGTCTCTCTGGCAGCGCTTTCTTTAAAGCCATTAAGCTAGGCATATAGTGCTCAAGTAATGAATCCACACAGATCCCAAGGTATATCAAAGCCAATTTTAAATAACAATGATTGGTGATTTAGTAGTGAGCACAAAGTAACATATATCATGCAACAACGAAGTCTAACTCTCTTCCTACTCATCGGCATGTCATAAAAGAACAATTCATGCACACCAAGTAAAGGCCAATGCATATTATAAACAGTTTCTTGCAATTTCATCGTATTGGAAACATAGAGAGGTGGAGATATAGTTCCTATCTCATAATAATTGCAAGTAGGAGCAGCAAGCACATGCATATTAGATCTATCAAAATCATCATGTGTAGTAGTAAAACACAACCCATCAATATAATCCTTAATAAGCACAAACTTCTCGGATATAGTGTCGTAGGGAGAATTCAAAAAGATAATAGGACAATCATGCATGGGTGCAATAGCAACAATTTCATGTTTAACATAAGGAACTATAGCAAGTTCATCTCCATAAGCATAATTCATATTGGCATCATGGCCACAAGCATATCAAGCATCATCAAAAAGGGCTATTTCAAGAGAATCAATGGTATCATAACAATCATCATAGCAATCATCCTTCGGTAAGAACGAAGGGAAATTAAACAATGTATGAGTTGAAGAGTTATGCTCATTAGAAGGTGGGCGCGGGTAGCTAATCCTCTCTTCCTCCTTTTGTTCTTCGCTCTCCTCATCATCTTTTTCATCCAATGGGCTCACAGTTTCATCAATTTCCTCTTCCATAGACTCCTGCAAAATATTAGTCTCTTCTTGGACAGCAGAGGAGTCCTCAATATATGGTTTAACATAGGCATTAGAAGCATAATTATCATAACAATATTTAAATATGGCAAAATTTTCAGATTTGTAGAGAGTAGCATCATACTTTTCAATCAAAGAAGCAATTTCATAAGCACCCTTAAAAGCAACAATTTCTTCAATTTGTTGAACATCATAGTAATTATAAACACCCTTAGCATACAAAGATACGATTCAATTATCACTAAACTCACATTGGTAGGGAAGGTGTTTCTTAGGGTTTTCAGAACAACAAGTAAAATCATATATTTCACATAAATTTCAAGCATAGCATTGCAAACGATGAATTTGATCCAGTAAAAGTTTCCCTTTTTTAGATATATGGTGTCGCACATAACAAGCATGCTGGTCTCAAGATTTGCCCTCAACTAAGCTAGTTGGGGTTCCAGCACGAGCACATAGGGATCAAAGATGATCCAAGTAAAAAGCTTCAGGAGTGTGATAGATTTTGAGTGGTTCCTCAACCATTGGTTCAGTAGGTACAACTATTTTTTTTTTGGTATTTTGCGTTTCCTACCCATTACTAAAGACAGAAAACGACTAAGAAGAGCAAATAAAAATTACTTAGTGATAAAGAAAACAAGCACACACGAGAATATTCACCCTACGCTATGAGTCCCTGGCAACATCGCCAGAAAAAGGTCTTGATAACCCACAAGTATAGGGGATCAATTGTAGCCTCTTTCGATAAGTAAGAGTGTCGAACCCAACGAGGAGCTAAAGGTAGAACAAATATTCCCTCAAGTTCTATCGACCACCGATACAACTCTACGCACGCTTAGCGTTCGCTTTACCTAGAACAAGTATGAAACTAGAAGTACTTTGTAGGTGTTGTTGGATAGGTTTGCAAGATAATAAAGAACACGTAAATAAAAGCTAGGGGATGTTTAGATGAAGACACAACTAAGTTAATTTTAGTAGAGAGCTTTTTGTCACGAGAAAGTTATTTGTCCCTAGGCAATCGATAACTAGACCAGTAATCACTAGTGCAATTTTATTTGAGGGAGAGGCATAAGCTAACATACTTTCTCTTCTTGGATCATATGCACTTATGATTGGAACTCTAGCAAGCATCTGAAACTACTAAAGATAATTAAGGTAAAACCCAACCATAGCATTAAAGTATCAAGTCCCCTTTATCCCATACGCCACAAACCCCTTACTCGGGTTTATGCTTCTGTCACTCAAGCAACCCACTATAAGCGAATCATGAACATATTGCAACAACCTACAGAGGGAATCCTCACGCTTGCGTGACACGGAGGGCACAATAGGACAACACCCAAAATAAGACATGCAACTCAAACCAATCACGATCATCAATTAACCCATAGGACAAAACGGATCTACTCAAACATCATAGGATAACCATACATCATTGGGAAATAATATATAGCATTGAGCACCATGTTTAAGTAGAGATTACAATGGGTAAAAGAGAGGTTACACCACTGCATAGCGGGGGGAAGAGTTGGTGATGAGGGCGGTGAAGTTGTTGGTGTAGTTCGTGGTGATGATGATGGCCCCCGGCAGCGCTCCGGCGCCACTAGAAGCAAGGGGGAGAGCCCCCCTTCTTCTTCTTCTTCCTTGACCCCCTCCCTAGATGGGAGAAGGGTTTCCCCTCTGGTCCTTAGCCATGGCACGGGAGGGGCGAGAGCCCCTCCGAGATTGGATATGTCTCTCTGTCTCTCTCCCCCTTTCTGCGTTCTTGATTCCGCCCTTTCACCGTTTCTTATATTCCTGGAGATCCGTAACTCCGATTGGATTGTCCTTTGGACATGATTTCTATCCAGATATTGGCTTTCTTGTAGCGAAAGAAGGCACCAACCGCCTTACGGGGTGGCCACGAGGGCCCAGGGCGCGCCTGACCCCCTAGGGCGCGCCCCTGCCTCGTGGCCCCCTCAGGCATCGTGTCGAGTTGATTCTTCTTCCCAAAATTCATAAATATTCAAAAAAAATCTCTGTATGTTTGACTCCATTTGATATGGGTTTTCCGCGAAACATAAAACATGCAATAGACAGGAACTGGCACTAGGCACTGGATCAATATGTTAGTCCCAAAAATAGTATAAAAAGTTGCCAAAAGTATATGAAAGTTGAATAATATTGGCATGGAACAATCAACAATTATAGATACGATGGAGACGTATCAGCAATTGTTGTCCTTTGGAAGCATATTCTTTATCATTACCAGCAACTTTCCAAATCCCTTATCAGATACACCATTATCTGCCTTCCATTGCAGCAATTCCAGTGTGGTGCCCAGCTTTTTCTTGTCAGATTCGCAATTCGGGTACAACAATTTCTTGTGATCCTCTAACATGCGCTGCAACTTCTTCTTCTCCTTTTCATTTGTGCAGTTTCTCTTTATATCGGCAATGGCCCGACCTAGATCATCAACGGGCTCATCTGATGCCTCTTCTTCAAATTCTTCTCGCATTGCCGCTCAGCTTCTTCTCGCATTCTTGTATCATCGTATTCAGGGAACCCATGGCTAGGATAGCTATCGCCGTCCTCTTCTTCTTCATTGTCTTCCATCATAACCCCTCTTTCTTCGTGCTTGGTCCAAACATTATAGTGGGGCATGAAGCCAGACTCAAACAGGTGGATGTGAATGGTTCTTGAGTTAGAGTAATTGTGATCATTCTTATAGCCAGCACATGGACAAGGCATAAAACCATCCGCCCGCTTGTTTGCCTGAGCTGCAATCAAAAAAGTATGCACGCCATCAACGAACTGGGGAGAGCATCAGTCATCGTACATCCATTGCCGGCTCATCTTCATTACACACCACCGAATAGACTAAATTAATACAAGTTCATACATAAAGTTCATACAACACTTAAATGCGACATTCAAATAACTCTCTAGCTAAAGCATTTAAATGCAACAACAAATGTGATCAAGATTGCAACTAAGGTAACAATTGATCCAACAACATAATGATACCAAGCCTCACTGTCAATGGCATATTTTCTAATCTTTCTAATATTCAACCACATTTTCTCCATCTTGATCTTGTGATCATCAACGACATTGGCAACATGCAACTCCAATTCCATCTTCTCCCCCTCAATTCTTTAATTTTTCTTTCAAATACTCGTTTTCTCTTTCAACTAAATTTAACCTCTCTACAACAGGGTTGGTTGGAATTTTTGGTTCATATACCTCCTAGATAAAAATATCTATGTCAACTTGATGGGCATAATTTATCATAAACACGAAATGCAACAAATAGTATTAAAAGAGAATATATGACATCCGAATCATAACACGGACGAGGGCCGACGGGGACGGATATCAAAACCATGGCACTATGTATAACAAACAACGTACGGGTAAGATAATTATACAAGTAGCTACATATCTGAATGACACAAACATGATTTTTTATATAAAAAAGATAAGAACAAGAGGCTCACCACAAGGTGGTGCTGGCGATGGGTCGGTGCGGACGATCGATGTGGTTACGACGGAGACGAGAAGGCACTAAGTAAACCACACCTACATATGCAAACTAAGAGTTATTTTAAGCTCAAATTGCATATAAATCAAATAAACTACCACATATAATTCCTCCCAAATTACTAAAACCCACAAATTAATCACTATATAAAGCATTGCAAGAGCTAATCTAGCAATGAGAGATGAAAGGACAAAGTTGCTTACCTTTGTGATCACTTGAATGGATGGGGGCCTTCAAATCTTGACAAAATTTGGGTAAAATGTATGATGAGCTCGAGGGGAAGAGGGGAAGAACAGAGAGGAGAGGGGAAATGGGGAAGAATAGAGCGAGCTGGACAATGGGTTTATATTTAGGATGACCTGTAGTACCGGTTCGTGGCATGAACCAGTACTAAAGGTGCTGGAGGGCCCCTAGTCGGACAACATCCTGCCACCACTCTCTTTAGTACCGGTTCGTGGCACAAACCGGTGCTAAAGGTTCACCACGAACTGGTACTACTAAGAGCAGCCCACCTAGCCATTGGAACCGGCACACTAATGGTCACATTAGTGCCGACTCAGTTTCAAACCGGGACTAATGAGGTGCACATTAGACCCTTTTTCTACTAGTGTATGTATGTCTTGCATGAGATACCCGTGGTGACAATGGGGTATTCTATTGATTCACTTGATGTATGTTTTAGTGATCAACTTGCGGGTTCCGTGACATTGGGAATCTATGCATAGGGGTTGGCACACGTTTTCGTCTTGACTCTCCGGTAGAAACTTTGGGGCATTCTATGAAGTTCTTTGTGTTGGTTGAATAGATGAATCTGAGATTGTGTGATGCATATCGTATAATCATACCCACGGATACTTGAGGTGACATTGGAGTATATCGGTGACATTAGGGTTTTGGTTGATTTGTGTCTGAAGGTGTTATTTTACTACGAACTCTAGGGCTATTTGTGACACTTATAGGAATAGCCCAATGGATTGATCGGAAAGAATAACTTTGAGATGGTTTCGTACCCTACAATAGTCTCTTCGTTTGTTCTCCACTATTAGTGACTTTTGAGTGACTCTTTGTTGCACGTTGAGGGATAGTTATATGATCCAATTATGTTATTATTCTTGAGAGAACTTGCACTAGTGAAAGTATAAACCCTAGGCCTCGTTTCGAATAATTGCAATACCGTGTTCGCTCACTTTTGTTACTTGCTACCTTGATGTTTTTGTATTTTCAGGTTATAAAAACCTATAACTACCATCCATATTGCACTTGTATCACCATCTCTTCGCCGAACTAGTGCACCTATACAATTTACCATTGTATTGGGTGTGTTGGGGACACAAGAGACTCTTTGTTATTTGGTTGCAGGATTGTTTGACAGAGACCATCTTCATCCTATGCCTCCCACGGATTGATAAACCTTAGGTCATTGTCGGTGTCAAAACCAGCGGATCTCGGGTAGGGGGTCCCGAACTATTCGTCTAAGGCTAATGGTAACAGGAGGCGGGGGACATGATGTTTACCCAGGTTTGGCCCCTCTCTATGGAGGTAATACCCTACTTCCTGCTTGATTGATCTTGATGATATGAGTATTACAAGAGTTTATCTACCACGAGATCGTAGAGGCTAATCCTAGAAGCTAGCCTGTGATTATGATTGTTGTTGTCCTCGGACTAAACCCTCCGGTTTATATAGACACTGGAGGGGGCTAGGGTTACATCAGGTCGGTTATAGAGAAGGGAATCTACATATCTGAATCACCAAGCTTGCCTTCCATGCAAAGGAGGGTCCCACCCGGACACGGGGCAAATTATTCAATCTTGTATCTTCATAGTCCAACAGTCCGGCATAAGCATATAGTCCGGTTGTCCGAGGACCCCCTAATCCAGGACCCCCTCAGTAGCCCCCGAACCAGGCTTCAATGACGATGAGTCCGGCGCGCAGATTGTCTTCGGCATTGCAAGGCAGGTTCCTTCTCTGAAATCTCCAGAGTACCTGTTGTAAGGAGCAGTGTCCGGCTTCCCATTTAATGTTACACTCATCGGCTTCTATACCTTAACAGTATCAGCCTCCACATGTTGAGCGAATACGAAAAGCCGGGGCATTTTTACACTTGCCACCCTGACCATGTAAATAAATTGTCTATTAAAGAGACGGGGATCCTCATATCCAAATCACACCATCTTCCCCAATCAAGGATTCTTCAGAGCGTGCCCGAAAAAAACATCCCATCATGGCCGGCCATCGCAGCTCTTCCTCTCGCCCCTAAAGCGCCAAGCGAGGTGATTGGGAGAAGTGTACCGCATCCCACGGCCAATTGGTGAAGTTGCAGACCCAGGGGTTTTTTCCACTTGCATATCTTGTCCTCGTTCGGGCCTGACCCTATTTGAATGGGTCTTCCTGAGTTCACAATGCCCCATTGAAGAAACGTCGTAGCTGGCGTCCTTGGAGCCCCAAGGAGGAAGATAGCAGAGAGATCCTTCAATTGATGGGAAGAATAAAAACAGGGGTGCAGCCACTCCAGTATCGAGGGCGTCCCATGTGGCACTTCAACAGAGAAGATGATTCCACCCGCTGCGGTCGGAAAGGTCCGGACTCCACCACCCCTCTGGCAAAAATACTGTCCGATTTATACAAAGGGGGAGAAGAGGAGTTCATCCGCATTAAGCCACAGGATGGATTTTCAATGTACAACCCCCTGGCTAGGTGAGTTGCTATCTTTTACTCAATTCTATCCATTCCCACAGTTTTTCATCACAAATATTTACCCTGCTAGTCCATAACAGGAAATGCGGAAAGCTATGAGGGAGGTCCATTGCCCGCCTCCATAGTCAGAGGACCACAGCCGGACCCTCGACCCCGGACTCGAAGAGGATCCGTACATATTTGTGGAGCTTGACGGTAGGGTGTTTTACCAGGTGAGCTGTGACGGCACCTTGGTGGCCATCATTGCCGACTATCCCGGCCTCCTCCCAGCATCACGTTTAAGTAAATAGGAGACTTATCTTCCGAAAAGGATTTTACTCTTTCCGCCTTACCCACCGCACATATATTATGCTATAAAGGGAAGCCATCGGCGCGCCATGCCGAACCCGCGGCGACTCACCAACAAGGGGCGCCCAAACTGGGTAGCCTTCCAAAAAGAAAGGCGAGCAGAGACATGGCCGGGCCGCCATCAAAGAAGTATGGTTGAAAACATGCTCCGTGATTGTTATCTTAAAATATAACAATATCCGTTGTGTCTGGGCAGAAAGAGCATCCTCCGGACTGTATCCAGGGATCCTGCCCATCATGCCTCTACCAGCCGGATTCTAGAACCGGCCTCGAGGATGGAGACTAATGTGGGGACGACACCGGACGGTCCTCCTATAGAGGATTCGGATAGAATATCCGCTACAAATTCTGAGGTGGAGAGCGCTATGAATCATCGGCATCGGCGGGCCGCAATTCGCGACCCTAGTTTTTCCGAAGAGGCTTTTAATGCCTTCAACTCGGGAGACGTGTACATCCAAGCTGCTCAAGATGGGCTTGCTAGAGCCACAAACCAGTATTTAAAAGATATACGAGTAAGCAAAATCTGATAATTATGTATATCAGTAGGCCCTGAGACTTGAAACCGTTGGTACACCTGATTTAAGGATCATTGTATGAACAGGTTCTTACAGAGAAGAATACCCTTTTGTCTCAAGAGCTGGAGAAGTGTCAAGCCCAGCTAAGGGCCGCAGCTGCAGAATTGGAGGAATCCAAGAAGGCCTCATCTGGTAATATTTCTCTCTATCGAGAAAAAAACATAAATACGTGCACCATTTGGTGTTCGGCACGTTGCGGATCTGACAATAGATTCCGTAGATAATCCCGGAGAGAATCCAGGTATCCTACAAGAGGACGAGCAAAGAGCTCAATGACAACTAGATGCTTGCGAGTGTGTACTTACACGCGTCAGGCGGGAGAAAAACGATCTCCATGATGCCAATACCCGGTTGAGCATAGAATTAAAAGATGTTCGGGCCCAGCTAGCTGACTCCGTGAAGGAGAATAGAAGGCTTCAACGCGGCATTTTTAGTATGTGCTCGAACGAAACTTTATATAGTTCGGCGAAGAAATGGGCTAACAGAGTTATGTCTGTAGGTATGCTCACTGGTCGTCCCGAAGAAGAGATGCCCGGATCCTCAGGCGATCTGCTGCAAGAGCTTTCGCAACTGCACGAACAAGTTCGGCAGGTGGTGCAGGGTGTCGCCAAGGCCTTGTGGCCATCCGCCTCCCTGCCGGGAAGCATGGGGGAGCTTGTACAACTACTTAAGGGAGCGCGGCCGCGTTTCCGACTATGGAAGATATCGGCCTGTCGACAAGGTGCGAGGGAAGCTTGGGCCATGGTAAAAACACGGTATACCAAGCTCGATCCGAATCACATGGTCCGGGTCGGACCTGTAGGGTCAGATGGGAATGAGATTCCCTTTGGTCTGGTATATGACCAGGTAGGATTAGCCGCAAAGTATTCCCAATAGGATTGTAGGCTAGACAGCCTATTGGATGGCATAGAAGAAGAAGTATGTGAGTCTAAGTGACTATGTACTTCAATTGACATACTTGTCCCTAGCCGGATTGTAAATCATTTGTCATGGCGGACCTTTTCGCTTCAACCTCCGGACCCGATAGTCCGGAGTGTTTCTGAATACCCACTCAGTTATGTAAACCGTGGTACGCGTGGAAACCAGGCGCAGGGGTCATAATTGCTTGAACATACAAGTACCCAACTAGCTATGTTATATTACATGTATAGTAAGAAACATCTTCCAGAGAGAATAGTTCCGTTAAGGGTTCCTTTCCCTGGGTACTCATGCATTAATGTGCATGTCCGAACTGCGAGCAAAAATGTAGTATATGCAACATTGGGGGTTTGTAATGTAATAGGGAAAACATCTTTAGTTCACCGACCGAATATTCTCTTAAGAACGCTAGCTTTAGGCTTCACCCAGTATGAGGTACACATCCGGCGTACCCGGCAGTAACAATCGCAGAGGTGCTCCCCTTATGCCCTAGACGAACTAACGGGAACGTAGGGCATAAACACATGAGCCAGGCAACCCAGCTTGGCCAAAACTTAAGTCATATCGATGCATATAATGGTGAAGAAAAGGTACATATGGAAAAGTTACACATATGCAGTTGGCGTGATGCCCGGAAGATAATTATAGTAAGCTTCTGTATAGGAAGCCCCCAAGTATAATGAGCACACATACTTGAAGATTAGCGCATCACAAGTGTGTAGTCGAGTCACACTTAAAGCCTAGAGCCATAAAAAGAAAGAGATAGGATATAACTAAAAAAGGCGGAGGGAAGGGGACGAACACAGAGTTTGGCGCTAGGCGTAGAATCTTCAGAGTCTGGCCGGGTTCCTTGGGTTCGGCTCAAGTCGATTATTTGATGCATCACGCAGGCGGTATGCTCCTCCGGTGAGAACTTTATCAATGATGAAGGGACCCTCCCACTTGGGCTTGAGCTTGTCCGTTTTCTTCTCCGGTAGGCGTAGAACTAGTTTGCCAATGTTATAAGTTTTGGCCCGTACTTCTCTCCTTTGATACCTGCGAGCCTGTTGCTGATAGAATGCGGAACGGGCTTTTCCGACATCGTGCTCCTCCTCCAGGGCATCTAAACTGTCCTGCCGATCAAGCTCGGCTTCTCTCTCTTCATACATGCACACTCGAGGTGAGTCATGAATAATATCGCAGGGCAATACCGCCTCTGCGCCGTACACCATGAAGAAGGGTGTGTATCCGGTAGTGCGATTTGGTGTGGTCCATAGCCCCCATAGTATGGAGTCAAGCTCCTCGACACAGTGCATGTCTGATTCCTTCAGAGACCGCACTAGTCTGGGTTTGATGCCACTGATAATAAGACCGTTTGCTCTTTCGACTTGCCCGTTTGTTTGACGGTGATAGACGGAGGCGTAATCGAGCTTAATGCCCATGTTGCCGCACCAAGTTTTCACCTTGTCGGCTGTCAAATTGGAGCCATTATCGGTGATGATGTTGTGGGGGATACCATAGGTGGTGCACGACCCCTGATATGAAGTCTATCACTGGTCCAGATTCGGCCGTTTTGACTGGTTTGGCCTCTATCCATTTGGTGAATTTATCCACCATGACCAATAGGTATTTTTTCTTATGGCTTCCTCATTTAAGGGGTCCGACCATATCGAGCCCCCAGACCGCAAAAGGACAAGTTATGGGGATTGTTTGGAGAGAGGTGGGTAGCATATGGCTTTGGTTGGCGAAGAGCTGGCAACCGACGCAATGTTGGACGAGGTCCTGTGTGTCTGCTCGGGCTGTCGGCCAGTAGAAACCTGTATGGAAGGCCTTGCTTACAAGGGCCCGAGCTGCGGCGTGGTGGCCGCCGAGTCCAGCATGAATTTCGGCCAAGAGCTGCCACCCTTCCTCTTCGGAGATACATCTTTGAAGCACTCCGGTGGCGCTTTTCTTATAAAGCTCTCCCTCGTGGACCTTGTAGGCTTTGGAGTGCCACACAATGGTGCCTCGTTTTGGTCCTCAGGGAGTTCTTGGCTATTTAGGTAGGCCAAGAAGGGTTCGGTCCATGGGGCGATGACAACCATGATTAGATGGGCCGAAGGTGTTATTTCGGTGGCAGAGCCTCCGATTATGTTAGTGTGTTTGGAATCTGGGGTTCTGGTCGGATCCAAACTAGTATTGCATGTTTCCCCTTGCCACACCACGTATGGCTTGAACAGCCTTTCCGAGAAGATGTTAGGTGGGACGGGGTCACGCTTAGCACCAATGCAGGAAAGGACGTCCGCCACTTGATTGTTTTCTCGGACCACATGATGAAATTCAAGCCCCTCGAATCGAGCTGACATTTGGAGGACGGCATTGCGATAAGCCGCCATTTTCGGATCCTTGGCATCAAAGTCTCCATTTATTTGAGATATTGCGAGGTATGAATCCCACACACTTCTAGGCATTGAATGCCCATGGAGACATCCATCCGAAGACCGTGCAACAGAGCCTCGTGTTCGGCCGCATTGTTGGAGTCTGTGTATAATATTTGGAGTATGCACTACTAGGGAAAAGCCTAGCAGCAACGCGGGTTTTGGGCCTCTCAGTAGTGCGGGTGCCGGCGCTACAGCTAACGTATAGCAGTAGCGCCTGTTGTCCCACGCTACTGCTATACATGAATAGCTATAGCGCGCTTTAGGAAAGGGTGCTACTAATATTATCTGCAGCACTGTTTACAGGAAAGCGCTACTGGTAAGGCGGCGCCACTGCTAAATTTTCCCCCTCGCTACTACTAGTTTTATTAGTTTTTTTCCTGCATATTTGTTTTGTATTTGAATAGGCTTTATACAATAATCTTTAGCATATCATACACATACAAATGTAATCATAGCATATACATACAATTAGTCTCATCAAATCATGTCATCATCATAATCATCATTCAACACAAAGTGGTCTCTCGTCATCAATCTCGAAAATAGCGATACAAGTCTCGATTACTTGCAAATACATCGTCATCCATCTAAACAATGATATACGCGAGAAGAGCTATCACTTTGAGTACATGAGTTTCTATCCCTCTCTCGCATTAGCGTGAACCTAAACTAACTACTGCCTGTCGCTCGGAAACCGGAAACCGGTACACCTGGGCCTAACACTCCGGCCACTTGTAGTATATATACTCCTGGCGTACCACTTCTTCGCCATCTATGATCTATGCACCTGCATCGTCACATGAGTCGATGATATGCAACATATATAGTTGAGCAACAGAAAGAGACATACTTGGCAAAAATATAAACAACATATCGTAAGCATAAATAACAAAGTTCATCGTACCCAAAATGCCTTAACTAGAGTGATTTTTCGTTAGTCGAGGAGGAGGACGGTTTAATTACATCACAAATAAAGTTTCACCATGCATAACTCAAAGTTTTGTCATACAGAAAGTATGGACTAAACGGACACATTGTCATATATCGACAATCACTCCAACATGTCGTGCCATCCATCAATGTCAGGGAGATAGTCCCCGAGACTAGTGAAAGGCTTCAGGTCGAGACGCTGAGCGGCTACCCATGTTCAGACGTCTTCCCATGACATTTGTCCTTCTTCGTAGAACATGCCTGTTTTTCCGACGACCTCCTTTATGATGATTTGGGCAAGTTCACGCTGGATGTTATAGAACTTAGCTCGAAGTCGATGATCCTCGATATCTCCTATGTCCTTTGCCCGTTGCAGAATATGGGCATTGCCAGATCTAGGTGACATGTGAAGGTTCTGGTGATCCCGTCTGTACTCCAGCATGTGGTGTAGGACATAGAATCCATCATTAAGAGAATCGTTTGGTTGCTGGATGCAGCAGAAGTCGGTCTTATGGCTGAAGGCGACCCTGTCGCCCCTTCTCTTCTTGTCCCTGACCTCTCCACCCCTTGCTTGGTAGTCAAACATAGCACTGTCGAGAACATCTTTGATGTGGGTGTAATCCTTTTTGTGAATGTTCTTCGACGAGTCCAAGTAAAGAGCGTGGGAGAATCGGGGGTAGAGGATGATGAGGACGGCGCGCCCGCTGCTGCGCAAAATAAGTACACCTCAAATTAATTAGCCTCCACCGTGCAAATGAATTATTGAGATCGAAGGAAGGATAGCAGTGCGGATGACTTACACGGGATGATAAGGCACGAGAATCGCCTCCTTGTCCTTATTGGCGAGCATGAAACTGATGATGTAATCCCTCGCGTATTCATGCTGCTCTGCGCAGACTCGCAAGAAGCCCTCGTGCATGTAGTACGGGTCAGCGACACAGATATGATGTATCTGCTCAACCCCAATGATGTAGTTCATGTGCAAGGCATAAAGGCAGACAAATGTAAAATCCAGCTTCTTCACGTGAAACATGTCGAATATGTAATCGAATCGGAGGAAGAACTTATCCGCGGGGAAGCTGTAGACGTACGACATTAGCCGCGGAACGTTAACCACATAGAGTGGGTATCCTGAATCTTTCGAGGCGATGAGGCCTTTCTCTACCCGCAGCACATTGTCATGAAGTATCCTTAGATCGCCGAATCTGGCCCGTAGCACTGTTGCAGGTAGGATTGGTTGACCGAGGATATGCCATTTATCCGCATCGGGGATATCTATACGATCCTGAAGCCGAGGCTGCTGAGGCGGCTGGATCATAGAATCAGCTTTTTTGCCTTTCCTTGCTCTGTTCCTAGACTTCTTTACTATCGGAAGGTCGTCCATAATACGTTGAGACAGTAATTCAGGCACTGACTCATGACACTCAAACCCTGAGGAGGCGCCAGTATAGACATACTATTCAGCGCCATCGTCATCCTCATCCTCATCCATGGCGACGTCATCAGCGACTAATGGAGCCTCCTCCTTACCCAGTCCGCTATCACCCAACCCGACACCCGACGCTAATTGGGTAGGTGGGGTGTTGATGTTCATACCTTGCTGAGGCTGCGTGCTCGTGGGTGTGCTCCCGGCCGCCTCCAGATAAAGCAGACTCTCTGGCCACAACAGGACCCACCCATTGCAACAATCACCAAGCCGCCGCGGGGTCTCGTCGTCATCCCCCACTAGTATTAGAGGAGGCAAATTCTCGTGGCCCGGTTTGACACAGGCCATGGAAACCTTGAAGACGTTCGGGGGGATCGGCCGGCTGTGGAACAATGGTTCCTTCAGCTCCATTATCGCCGCCTTCCTCACGTCCACCTTCTGTTCGCCGATGGTGTACAATATGGTGCACGGGGTTTCGTCGGCCTGCAAAGAAAAGTCTGCGACGTGAGACATCCAAAAGGCAACGAAAATGGGAGATTATACATTTATATTGAAGGGGGCCGGTGTGACAGATACCGTGAGGGCGTCGAGCTCAGCCAAAGACGAGGCACCACCGAGCACGTCCGGTGCGGGAGTCGGTGCAGGAGCAGGTGCGGGAGCCGGTGCGGGAGCAGGTGCGGGAGCCGGTGCTCCCAAGAAGTTAGCAAGGGGAAAGTCCTCTGGATTTTTTTTCTGGATTTTGCCTTGTCCAAGTGAAAACGCCCGTCACCAAGGAAGTAGACATATCTGCAACCACCTGTTTTGCGGCACCTACCGCTATTGCGACTGTCTAAGATGATTTCTTCTCAACCGCAATCTCAACCTTCTTGTCGATGTTTTCTTCAGTTAACCTCCGTCTTTCCTTTCTCTCCTCCGAGGTCTCACGGTAGTACTTCTTCCACGTGGCGCCGTCTCCGACACTGTGCACGCGTCCATATGACGGTCGAGTATCCACCGGTTGTCGTTTCAATATGTTCAACGCCCGGTTGAATGGAGTGTCCCACTTGGGCCTCGCCAATGCCTCAGACGGCGAGTCGCTTTCGGCCGCAATCCGGTGTTGCTCTCTCTGCAAAAGGCACAAGGATCGTTTACAAATATGACTAACGTGTGCAGTCGAATTGATCAGAAACTAAAATTACCAGCAGTCTCATGAACTCCGTAATGACCGGTGTTGTCTCGTAAACCTTCTTCAATGGGTCCCAAGGGTGCCAGGCCCTCAGGACGTCACGCTCCTGCGGGGCGGTGAAATCCGCCAAGGGGTCTGGGATGCCCAGACTCGCGGCTTCCGCGTCCTCCTTGGCCCATTTGGACCTCTTTCCGCCGTAACCACGGCTTCCGAGGTGGTGGCTCCCAATGTTCCTCTTTTGAAGCCCCTTCATGTACTTAGACTTTTTTTTGGCAGCTTCGTCCCCGCAAGCCTCCTTGAATATTTGAAACTGCTCTTCCGTAATTGTCGGATTATCCTTGACAATCTCGGAGTAGGGTTCCTTGTCGATGATCTTTGCTTTCACTCAATTTTTCCAGGCGGCCAACGCGTCGCTAAACTTGGTCATGGCGTGTTTGTTTATCTTCTTCATTGTCGGGTCCTCGTCTGGATCATTCTCATTCCGGCCTGGGAACAAGAATATCTGCTGAAACTTCTTTATGAGGGAGCTCCTCATATTTTCTATCTTCTGAAGTTTTTCATCATTGATGGTGGCGGTTGTCCGTACGATACAGCCTATTTGATTGTCGTAGCACGCGCGCGCTTCCTCGGGCACCTTTGGCTCAAAATTGCCGTCGTGCACCTCCGTGACCACCAGTCTAGTAGTCCTGAGTTTGTTAGGAACCCGTTGACTCTTTGCTTTCGGTTCTACACCGGCTCCGCTCCCCGAGGCAACACCGGTCTCAGCGCTGGTCTCGATGTTGGTCTGAACCTCAGCGCCGGTCTCAGTCTCAGCATCGGTCTGCGTGCCGGTCTCACTCCCCGATGCCACCGATGGGCCCAGCAACAACATCGGTTGATCGTCGGTAAGGCTAAAAAATTCGTCTGCCGCCCGGTAGACGTCGTCGCAATCACCAGAACCCTGTCCTTCATCGTTGCTAGCCATGTTTCCTATGATTAAATCTAGTCAATTAATTCTAGACCTAATAAAATGAATAATGACATAAAAAAGGCCTATTGTTTTGCAGGAATGTTGACTCCTTCCTGGTGCGGCAAATCCCGGGCACTCGATATGTCCTAGTTTGTAGCACAAGTCATGCCAAAATTCACGGAAACTTTCGGCATGACCTTTGCTAAAAAGTGGACAAATCGAGAACCTGAAATTTGCCGGAACAGAAATGAATCAACATTCCGGCAAAACATAGGCCACTCAACATCATTCCTTGGAAACAGTGTTCAAATATCCCTCTTCGACACCGCAACACATGTCCAAATATACACGAGCAACCACATGTCCAAATTTCACAAGCTAATTCAAAAACAATGTGTAGAAGAAAATTCATTTAAGTACTAATAGAATAAAATTCAGTTAACTTTAGTGCTCTATAATGATGAAAGGAAAAAAATCAGTTAACTACTAATTTCATTCATTTAGGTTATTCATTTAACATCACCTAATTAACCTACCGTACCACTACTACTTGCAACACTACTAACCTAATTAACCTAGCAAAACTCTAGTGCCCTAACTGAAAAACATCTTATTAACATCTACTAGTAGCACTATTACCCTAACCTAATTAACATCTACTAGTATCACTATATACTATACAAGCAACATCTACCCTAATTAAACCCTATTGCCCTAACTAACTTTTGTTTTAAACCAAATTTTTTGCTCTAAACTAATTTTTGCTCTAACATCTACTACTTAACATCCTTTGCTCTAAACTAAATTTTTTGCTATAAACAAAATGTTGCTCTACTAATTTTTCTCTAAAATGCAGAGAGAGAGGAGTGGGGGGGAGAGGTGGGGGACTTACAGAGAGGGGAGAGATGGTGGCGGGGAGGTGCTCGATGACGGAGGCAGGGGCAGAGAGGGCGGTCTCGGGCACGGGCAACGGCGGTCCTGGGCGGGCTCGGGCGGTGGTGAGGTGGAGGGCGCCGACGGTGACATCGAGGGCGGCCTCGGGCGGCGGCGGTGAGGCTGAGGGCGGCCTCGGCGGCGGCGGTGAGGATAACGGCGGCCTCGGGGGGAGACGGTGAGGTTGCGGGCGTCCACGCCGGCAGGAGACGGCGGCGAAGTGGGGCGACGGCGAATTGGGGAGACGGCGGCGTGGGCGAGGGAGATTTGGGGAAGAAGTGTGTGGCGGCCAGGGCGCGCGCGGGGGGGTGCTGTTTAAGTGAAACGTAACGGTAGCGCGTTTCCGAAAACGCGCTATAGCTAACTTAGCTACAGCGCGTTTCCTGAAACCCGCTACTGGTATTCCTTTCTCCTTTTTCCCTTTTTTCTTTTATTTTTCTTTACATTTTTTTTTTCCTTTATCCTTTTTCTATTTCTTTCATTTTCATTTACTTTTCTACTTGTTTTCACTTTATTTTATTTCTGTTAGTAGTAGCGCCTTACACGTAAGCGCGCTACAGCTAAGGAGAGTAGCAGTAGCGCTGGGCCAGTATACGTGCTACTGCTAGGTTGGGCTAGCCATGTGCGCCCAGGTCAAACAAAGCAGCAGCGCTTTTTGCTAGTACGCGCTACTGCTAAAGTCATAGCAGTAGCGCAGTTTATTTACGCGTGCTGCTACTAAGTAGCAGTAGCGTATGATTTTGTACAGCGATACTGGTAACATTCTGTGTATAAGGTTTTCCCTAGTAGTGATGTATTGGACTGTATCTCCGGTGGGGGATGTCAGGACAACACCCGCTCCCAGACCGGCTAGCATTTTAGAGCCGTCAAAGTGCAAGATCCAATTCGAATATGAGCTGTACTCTTTAGGGAGTTCGGCTTCTATCCATTCGGCGACGAAGTCAGCCAGCACTTGCGATTTAATGGCTCGCCGTGGTTTATATGTAATGTCGAACGGGAGGAGCTCGATGGCCCACTTAGCAATCCGGCCCATGGCATCACGGTTATTTATTATATCGTTGAGTGGTACTTCAGAGGCCACCGTGATTGAACACTCTTGAAAGTAGTGTCGTAGTTTCCGGGATGCCATGAAGACCGTGTATGCAATCTTTTGATAATGTGGGTACCGTGATTTGCATGGTGTGAGGACAGTGGATACGTAGTATACCGGCTTTTGAAGCGGGAACTTATGTCCGTCCTCCTCTCGTTCGATAACGAGCACTGCGCTTACAACTTGGTGTGTTGCAGCTATATATAATAGCATGTGTTCACCAATGTTTGGTGCGGTCAGGATTGGGTTGCTGGCCAGGAGGGCCTTTATTTCTTCCAATCCGGCTGTAGCCGCATCCGTCCACTCGAAGTGTTTGGTGCGTCAAAGAAGGCGATAAAGAGGTAGTGCCTTTTCTCCCAATCGGGAGATAAAGCGGCTTAAGGCAGCCACACATCCAGTTAATTTCTGGATTTGTTTGAGGTCTGTCGGGGTAGCCAACTCTGACAAAGCTCAGATTTTAGTCGGGTTTGCTTCAATTCCTCTGTTGGAAACGATGAAGCCCAGGAGCTTTCCGGTGGGAACGCCGAAAACACATTTTTCAAGAGTGAGCTTGATGTCATATGTTCGGAGGTTGTCGAACATGAGCCTCAGGTCGTCTATTAAATATTCGATGTGTCTGGTCTTGATGACCACATCGTCTATGTATGCCTCAACTGTTTTGCGGATTTGTTTTTCCAGGCATGTCTGAATCATGCGTTGGTAGGTTGCACCAGCGTTTTTGAGCCCGAAAGGCATGGTGTTGAAACAGAAAGGGCCGTATGGGGTGATGAATGCCATTGCGGCTTGATCGGACTCTGCCATCTTGATTTGATGGTATCCGGAGTATGCGTCGAGGAAGCACAATGAGTCGTGTCCTGCGGTAGCGTCGATAATTTGATCGATGCGGGGGAGTGGGAAGGGATCCTTGGGGCAAGCCTTATTGAGGTCCTTGAAATCGACACATAGGCGCGAGGATTTGTCCTTCTTTGGTACCATCACCAGATTTGCTAGCCAGTCCGGGTGTTTTATTTCTCTGATGAATCTGGCTTCGAGTAACTTGGCTAGCTCCTCTCCCATAGCTTGCCGTTTAGGCTCTGAAAAGCGCCGTAGTGTCTGTTTGACCGGCTTGTATCCATTCAATATGTTGAGACTATGCTCGGCCAGCCTACGTGGGATCCCTGGCATATCTACAGGGTGCTACGCGAAGATGTACCACTTCTCGCGTAAGAACGCCCGCAGTGCAGCGTCGATTGTGGGGTTCAGCTATGCCCCGATGGATGCTGTTTTTGTAGAGTCCGTTGGGTGGACTTGGAATTTGACTATTTCATCGACTGGTTTGAAAGAGGTGGGCTTGGATTGCTTATTGAGTATCACGTCATCCCTGTCCACTGTGGAGCGTAATGCAGTTAATTCTTCGGCTGCGAGGGCTTCGGATAATTCCTCAAGGGCCAAGGCAGCGGTTTTATTTTCGGCGCAGTGCTATGTCCAGATCACTGGGTAGAGTGATGATTCCGTTGGGCCCGGGCATCTTGAGCTTCATGTACCCATAATGGGTATAGCTTGGAAGCTCGCGAATGCGTCCCTCCCTAAAAGGGCGTGGTATCCACTACTGAACGGGGGCCACTTGGAATGTTATCTCTTCGGACCTGTAGTTTTCCGGTGTGCCAAATACCACATCGAGTGTGATTTTTCCCGCACATCGTGCCTCCCGACTAGGGATAATCCCTCGAAAGGTCGTGCTGCTTTGCTCAATGCGGCTCTTGTCTATTTCGATTTTGTTGAGAGTTTCCTCGTAGATGAGGTTTAATCCGCCGCCGCCGTCCATGAGCACTTTAGTAAGCCGGAAGCCGTCCACAATTGGATAAAGGACCAAAGCGGCTGGTGTTCAGACTATTCGGTATTGAGGTTCTTCACTAGCATTAAAGGTTATAGCCGTGTCATTCCAGGGATTTATTGCTGCAACATGGCAGACTTCGGCAGGGTCGCGGAATGCTCTCTTGCGCCTGTTATTCGAGGTGAAAGTCTCGAAGACTGTCAATATTGTATTGTTGTTTTCTGCGGGATGATGCTCTACGGTATTGTTAATGAGGATATCCTCGCCGCTCTTGGCCACCTGCCAAAGTATCCAACATGCTCTACGGCTATGTGTTGGTACGGTATCCGATGTGGTGTGAACTTTGCATGGCCTATTGACTGGATCGGGTGACTTTCAAGAGTATACCCTTTTGGTTCGGACGAGGAGTTTAGTGAGAGCCGGAGGATCCGAGAATGTTGTCTGGGTTTTCCAGGCGCTTTCCATTGCACAATACTTCTGTACTATGGCCGACAAGTCAGCGAAGTGTGATATGTCACGGCGACTTATGGCGTTAAGGATTCCCTTGTCCGTGCATTTTTTGCAAAAGAATGAGATTGCGTCTTCCTCGCGACAGTCCTTAACCTTGCTAATTACAAGGAGGAATCTAGCCCAAAGTGATGTACTGTCTCTTGGGATTGTTGTCTGATGTGGGAAAGATCGCTTGTATCTGGGTGGGTGGGTGGATTTAAGTCCAAGCCCTGACCTGATCCAAGACCCAGAGGTTGAGGAACTTCCGAACTTGGTAGTTCGGGTTCCGGGATGTTACCCAGTTTTTCTGGCCCACCGTCTGATTCTAAATTCAGATCTTGGGCCATGTCCTCCCGCGAGTGGGTATCCGGCTCAAAGAGCTCGGGAATCCGGACATACTTCGTCCTCAAAATAGAGGAAGAGTTGTTGCATTGCTCCTCCACCACCGCTATTTGATGGGTGACCAGCGGAGAGTTGATCTCTCTTTGATCGGGTTTAAGCCCAATCCAATCATAGTCCGTAGCGACTCCCAAGGCGGCGATGCGATCCAAGAGCTTGTTCAAGGATGAAAGTTCCATTGGATCCGTCAGCTCGGCGTATTCTGAGCTGATGTGGAGGCTGTTTTCGATGACCCGAGAAGTCATCATCGGCACGGCGGCCGAACAGGCGGTCATGATGAAGCCGCCTAGTCGGAAGGTTTGGCCTAAAGCCAGGGCTCCCCCGGAGGCAATGTTGTCCTTGATAACAAGGCAAGCCATCAAACCTTTTTTTGACGTCACAGTGGAACTCTCAATGAAAGCACCAATGTCGGTGTCAAAACCGGCGGATCTCGGGTAGGGGGTCCCGAACTGTGCGTCTAAGGCTAATGGTAACAGGAGGCGGGGGACATGATGTTTACCTAGGTTCGGCCCCTCTCTATGGAGGTAATACCCTACTTCCTGCTTGATTGATCTTGATGATATGAGTATTACAAGAGTTAATCTACCACAAGATCGTAGAGGCTAACCCTAGGAGCTAGCCTATGATTATGATTGTTGTTGTCCTACGGACTAAACCCTCCGGTTTATATAGACACCGGAGAGGGCTAGGGTTACATCAGGTCGGTTACAGAGAAGGGAATCTACATATCCGAATCGCCAAGCTTGCCTTCCACGCAAAGGAGAGTCCCACCCGGACACAGGGCGAAGTCTTCAATCTTGTATCTTCATAGTCCAACAGTCCGGCATAAGCATATAGTCCGGCTGTCCGAGGACCCCCTAATCCAGGACTCCCTCAGTCATCCACTTGAGGGAAATTTGCTACTGTCCTACAAAGCTCTACACTTGAAGGCCCAACAACGTCTACAAGAAGAAGGTTGCGTAGTAGACATCAAGCATCTACAGCTAGGCGCCTCAAACCGGTCTCAAACTACCGGGCGGCCGGACCGATCACTAACCACTAAAAAAATGACCCATCTGCGCGTCTCAAACCAACCTCAACGCCCACTTTGTTCGGCGTCCCTCATATTCAAGCCAAATGTAGGGCGGATATGGGACGGCTTGGGCATGTTCGCCACACCAGCCCGACTCACCGTCGACCCCACTCCGTCCCCACAAAACCCCCAATCCGGATACCCTAGATCACTTCACTCCGATATAGCAACATTGATTCTTCTCCCATGCTCCGATTTCTCCGATTTGGATCCAATGCAATGACTCGGGCGAGCATGTTGAGCTCCAACAATCGCTCCTACTCTGACATCGATGTCGACGAGGACCTGACCCTCCATATTGCGCTGGAGTTGTCCAAGGTGGACATGAGGGGCAGCCCTAGATCTCCCTCCTTCTATTCCTTAGGGCCCGTCGCCCGGTGACACAGTGCCGGCGACGTCACCGGCTCATCCCGCCCGTCATGCAACTATGGTTGCTTTTCTCCGAATCTCCTTCTTGTACACCGCCCACCACCACCACCATCTTCCCCCGAAGTGGTACACGGACACTGTTGGGTCCTCGTGCTCGCGCTGGCGCCCACGCGCACAAGGACGCCCGTGTCAGAGGCACGAGCAGCCCTCCACGAGCGACAACGAACGAGGGAGAGGGTGACTGCGGGGAAGGCGCTTACCGCGCACCGGGCACGTGTGCGAGCGCGTTGATGGATCCGCCTTGGTCCTCCGCCGCTCTCTCACAACGGTGGAGACGGATGCGCGGCACCTCCACCACAGGAATGTCAAGGCGTTCAGACTCGCCATTGACCTGTCGGAGCGCGAGGAAGAGAAGGAGGCGGCGGCCAAGGTGAAGGTGACCCGCCATGCTAAGGAGCAGGACTGTCTACTCTGCAGGCTCCCGGGCCAAATGTGCGGCTCCGACTCCAACCAGACGGACGGCTCCACCTCTAGCTCCAACGACGACGCACCACCACAAGCGGACGCGTAGATGGAGGAGGGGCACAGCTGCGCCAGTAACCGGAAGGGAAAGGGGTCGACAAGGAAATGGTGATTTCCTATACCCTTCCCCATTTTATATATGTTTTGTTTATGTTTTAAGAGCAATTATAGCCGCGGACAGCAAATCTGACCCCTCAAACGCCCGTGGACGCACCCCGCGGACAGAGATCGGTCACGCCTCAAATTTGCTCCTCTCCATCCGGATACCACATATTGGAAATCTTAGATCCGTACAAAAGCATGCAAACAAGAAAATTCACTATATCAAGTAATCTATACTGTCATAATCCTCGTCGAAGATCTCCACTATCTATGTGCTTGGCTCCGGGTACATGGGCGGCACCCACAACTCCGGCTCCTGCGGCTCCTCCAGCTGCTCGACGTCGGCCTCCGCCTTCATCTCCGCTTTGATCTCCTCAAAGAGCGTGTCGATCGTTGCATGTTCCTGTCGGATTAACTGCCGGTTGGCCTCCACATATGCCTCATCGTGGATGGACTCCAGGATGGCATGCTGCTCCGCCATCTCGGCCGCTTGAGAGACCGCGGACTCTGCCTCCACGTCCTCCATGTTGAAGCCAGGAGTGGGCGCCAGCTCCTCCCCCGGCTGCTGCTCCTCTTCCTCCTCCTCCTTCGGCTGCTCCTCCTCCTCCCGCTCCAGTGAGTTCGAAGGCAAGCCGACAACGATCCGGGCGGCGCGCCTCGCCCGGATCTCCTGCTCAATCTGGAACCGATGCTCTGGCATGAGCATAGAATAGGTGGTCTTCTTTTGGAGAACCATGGCGAAGCCGGAGGGCGTGGGAAGAGCGGCGGAGCAGGAGAGAGGAGGTGGATATGGGCTCGGGTTGGCGTCGCGGAGAGGTAGGAGGTGGATGTGGCTAGGGTTGGGGGATGCTTGCTGGGTTAAATAGCCGAATTTGGCCTCGGGCGACGAGCGGGAGCGGCGCCAGAGACGTTCACACCCCCCATTGGAGGAGACGTCCGTTGGACAGCGGGGTTTCCGCGCGATTCCGTGTGGGACCCTATCATCCGTCTGGGTTGCTTTTCTGTGACTGATCAGTGATCGGGCCGTCCGACCGGGCGTTTGATGCGGATTTGGGGGGCACATCCATGGATGCTCTAAGTAGTTTGTAATATGGATTTGAATTGTCCGTCCGCGCACGCCTGGTGACTGCCACTAGATCTAGGTTTTATTATGATTTTTTTAATTTTAGTCAATGTAACAGAGGGACTTTGGGTCGCAATCTCTATATATTTTTAATTCAAAAAATGTTCACAATCTGAAATGCATCCGGCACGTTGGGCACACCTATAGACGGGCGGATAAAGCCGGACTTTGATGTCTCTATTTGGGTCGGCCGATTGGAGTTGCCCTTACTCATACATTAGATGAGACGTACACATGTCTAAAATACTGCTTAGTGGCCGGACTTTGGTTCTTTGATCTGGTTACAGAATTTGTACGCTAAACACTCATGAAAGTGTTACTAAATTGTTCTGTTTTTTTTTTAATGTTCATGCATAATCAGTCCAGTTGTTTCTATGAAATATAATTTTTGGGAACGGTCCTACTAAATCTGCTCTTAATTTCTAGTACTTCTTCTAAAAAGCTCTACCTGCTGCAAGTGTGGGCGTCTCCGTGTGTGCGCGTGCTAGATCTGGAGCTTTTTTCACATTGATTGCTGATGACCCTTGGATGTGTAATGAAAGCTGGATGTGTGGCCGCATGTTACAGCGTGACTGACTGAAGGTAAGTCACCTGATCCCAAAGATGATATAAGAGCGACTCTATCAGACCCGTAAAAGTCGCAAACCCGCAAAATTCCGGCTTGTATACGGGCTCGGTCCAATTTTCTGGCCAGAACAAAGCCTGTATACTCGCCCGGCCCGTAAATTTTTTTACCGCGGTTCGCAAACCGCCCCCCCCCCCCCCTCCCAAGCAGTATATCTGCGGGTTCGCGGTGCATATGCGGGTCGAAACCCTATCCCCCCGCCGCCGCGTCTCTCCGCAATTCCCTACTCCCCTCCTCACATTTCTCGCCGCCGGTGAGCCCCTTCCGTCTCCAGCCGCCATGTGCCCGCATGTGGAGGTCCGGTCGAGGCTCCGGGAGCAGCTCCGGCAGGGGCGGCGACCCCGAGCGCGAGCGGTGTGTCCGCTCGGACGACACGAGGAAGCGCGGGGCGAGGAAGTGGACAACAGGGTCCTCTCGCCGCCGCCGAGCTTCCTCGTCCGCGAGACGGAGGAATACGACCACCGACACAGGCGTACGGCCTCCTCGGTCGCGGGCTCGTCCTCCGCCACGAGATCTTCCCACGCCGCGAGCTCTTCCTCTTCCGGCGCGAGGCTTCTCCCTGTGAAGAGGGAGTGGTCGAAGGAGCCAGAGGAGATCGAGGTCGTCGCCGTCAAGCAAGAGCCGGAGGAGATCGAGCGCCGAGGTGTCGTCGGGCCCGAAGATTTCGTGGCCGATTTCGACGCGGTCACGGCCGCCATTGCCGAGCGGAGCTTGCGCGAGGAGGCGGAGCGCCGGCGCCACGACGACGAGGTCGACGACCTCATCCTCCAGTAGGCGGTCACAGCCAACCTTGCCGCAAAGGAGAAGGACGACGAATGATGGCGCATCCGCGAGGAGCAGAGGTCGACGTTCATCGATCTCGTCAGCTCCAACGAGGACTGAGCTCCTCCACCGCATCGTCCTCGGCCGCGAGCTCGTCCATTTTGGTATATCGACCTCGGCCTCGCCACCGCGAGATCTCCCCTCCCTCTAGTAGTAGTAGTAGTAGTAGAATGTAGTATGTATGATAATGAAGTATTTGATGACGAACTATGAATGATCATGTAGTATGTGATGAACTACTATGGTGGCAATTTCTCCCGCGAAACTTTTTTTTCAAATTATGCAGTTTCATGTACGGTCTCTGTTCTGCCGTGCATGTTTTTGACACGCAAACGAAATCCTCGTCGAACTGTAAACGGTTTACGCGGGTCGGGATTTTGCGGGATCTGCTAGAGATGCTCTAAGCTGTGGCAGGCTCTTGGAGGTGCTCGCTTTGAACAGAACGCGCTGTAGAATCCATGCTTAAAATGAGGGACATTAGCTTCGCTCGGAACGCCGTGTTTCTGTAGTCTGTACCCTTGGGAAGAGCAATTGTTGCATGCGCAGTAATCTTTGACTCGTGCAGCCCTCTTTCAGTCTTCACCATTTATCTCTCGGCGTGCTACGAACCAACCAGCAAGCACAACCATTTACTCCTCCGTACTACCAATAACCACTCTTCGTGTATAAACGACGCACTCGCCTTCTATCACTTCCCCGTCGCTAAACCGGAAACCATGGCGGGGGCTGGGCAGGCCAGGAAGGAGCACTTGTCTACGGAGGAGGAGGTGGACTCCAAGGCGGCGGTGGCTCGGCTGATCACGCTCAAGGTGGTGAGCCAGGAGCGCGTGGTCCGCCACACCATGAAGATGACCGACAAGCTCCAGGTCCTCAAAGACGTGTGGTACCACAAGGTGCCGGAAGTAACTCCCCGCACGGGCGTCTTCATGATCAACGGCTCCCGCTTTCGCCCGGAGAGCACCCCTGAGGAGCTCGAGCTGGAGGACGACGATATGGTGGGTTTCTTTGAGCATGTGGATGGAGGAGCACCGCTGGTTCCTGCATGGATTTGCGCGTAGCTAGGACGCACCTCTTCGCCGGGATGCTGTTATGCCCTGTGCGGCATCTAGATAAGTATCCATATTGTCCGGTGCTAAATTTCTGATGCGAGAGTATGCTTGAACCATCTAGCTAGATTCATCTTCCTATCTATTTCGTCGTATGTTTGGACCATGGTGCCTTTCATGTTGAGTTATATGAATCAAAACAAGTATTATATAACATATTCGCTTTCGGTACTGTTTCCTTTCAATCAAAAAGGAGTATCTTGATAAGTGTCGATATTAAGTTGTCAAATTTTCGATGCCAGAGTAGGGTGTTCTCAATCTAGGTTCGTTCACCTTCCTATCTGATTCGTCGTACGTGTGAACCATGATATCCTTTATGTTGAGTTCTATGAATCAGAACAAGTACTATATCACATTTTCGCTTTTGGTTTGTTTCCTTTCATTCAGAAAGGAGTATCTCCGGCGGCCGGGCTGCGTTAATCGCAGCATGCTTGCTTTTTTGTATTATTATTTACTTTTGATTGCTGCCATGGTATTATTTTCTTTGCAAGTCATGGTAGATTTTCTAAAACACAGAACAAACCTCGTGCTATTCTTTTTGCAGGACATGTTTTTTTTCTTTAAACACAATACAAAAGCAGACACTCACATGCACAGACACTCCGTCTCATCCTGAATGCATATTGTCAGAATGCTTAGAATAAATTCGAGAAAAGTGAATGACTTGACTTGGGATAGGCTTGTTTCACCACGGGTAACCTAATCGTCCAAGCTACACTCAGTCACAATCATGTTTTAAAATATTGATAATATTTTAGTTCTAAAACTAAGGATCTCTTTGATTTGCATGACCTGTAAAGCGTAGAAATAAGCACACACAAAATAGTGACATAACAGTAGCAGCCGACATGATTTTTTTTAAGGAAAACAGGCGCAAAATGTATTTGACTTGAAACTAAAAAGGCCACAAATAGTGACAATATGTAATTCGGTGGACATAAAACATACTAGTAATAGAGGCCAGAAACTCCAAGAGCTAATGTCTAGAGAGCTAAATACACATAACAGTAGCAGCCGACACGATAAGTATCTTGTCCGTTGATGGAGTGAATAGCTCTAGTTCTGCCTAGCTTCGCTCTTCTTCCTCCTTGTCCTTCCTCTTTCCTAGAGGCAATCACCACCGAAAAAGATAGACCGTTCAAAAATCACTTGTGTTTCGGTACACTTCCCTAAACATATCGACGACGACTGAGATTAACTCATACCTCTTTATAATAAAGGGCAGGATGGTAAGTATGTTGTATGGGCCGAGCGCACTGATACGTGACAGTTCCACCTCTGCCATGGGCCGGCTCATTTACGCCCTTTTTACTCTTCCACTAAAATTCAAAAAATTCGTGAACAACATGATTCGAACTATGATCCCCAGGCAACATAAAAACAATGGTAACCAACAGGACATCTTAGTTATTGTGCCTTCATAATTCTTTTTTCTTCGTCAATAAAGCTAAAAAACGCAGTGCTTTCCCTTGATTTTGGTTTTATTTTTCTTCGGTTTTCGTTTTAGTCAATTGTTTCTCTAGGTTTTTCTTATTCTATTTTTTCCATGTTATTTTATTTTATTTTTAAAATTATTGAAAATTTCTTAAATATCATGAAAATATCTTATATTCGCAAAGTTTTTTTAAACCGAGAACTTCTCTTCAAATTCATGAAACTTTTCTAAAAAAACATGAACTTTTTTGAATTCACACATCTTTTTTTTTAAACACGCATACTTTTTTCCAAATTCATAGATTTTTTTTCTCAAATCGACGAATTTGCCTTTTCAGAATTGATGACATTTTTTCAAAATCAATGAAGTATTTTCAAACTTGTACACTATTTTCAAAACCGGTGACCTTTTTTGCAATTTAAAGAAACAAAATCGATGACCCTTTTCGGTTAAACCGAAATAACTGAAAGTAGCTTCGTTGTGTGAAAAATAACCGCATATATGAGTTGAACCATTCAACACCCCTCCTTTTATTGACGTCCATCCACCTCGCTGCAGCTCGCCCAGTGACGTGGTACTGAACCGTGCAGCGCACTGAAGGATGGCACACGCGGGACACAGCTGGCGCCTGGCCCACGCAAATCGACCATCTGGAGGTTACATCTACAGCAAGACATGTGGCTTTGGTCGGAATCATTTTAGCAGCTTGTGTGCTTGCTTTTTCTTTTTCTTTTTTGAAAATCCAACATGTGTGCGTGCTTGTTAGTTTAGCTAGCATTGTACCGCTCAAAGAAAAAAACTAGCGTTGTGCCCCCCCCCCCCCCCCCCCCCCCGCCCTGGGCCTGCCCATTCTACATGTTTCTCCTCTTCTATAAGACCTTCCAAAAATATTCCGGTTTTCAGTTTTTTTTTTTGTTCACAAATGTATGAAATGTTTGTGTTTCAGAAAAAAAAAATTGGTAAATCTTAAAAAACGTACATGGTTTGCACTTTGTGTTCAACATCAATTGTTGGGAATTTTTTAACAAACTATTGGAAAAAGTATTCAAGTTTATAAAATTTTCATACACAATTTGAAATTTCAAAATGTTGACAAATTTCAAGAAATGGTTAGGATATAAGAAATTTTTCATGTTGATTGATAATGACAAAAAATGCAAATAACTGAAGCATTCAAATTAGTAAAAGTTGTATGATCACGAATGCACCTGTTTGGCCTAGTCACCCCAACTGGTGTTTTTTGGACTATGGATAAATAACCCCAACTTATTGAAGCAGCCTGGCACGGACATATGAGACATCCATGTTTGAACGGCTTCTGATGATGTTTGCATGTTGAGACACGTCTGGCCATTTATCGACCTTTTAACTAAGAAAACTCCAGAAAATGCAAAATTTTGCCCAAAACCCAAACAACTTGGCATGGTACATTGAGCAAGTCTTACAAGGCCATGGAAAAAAACTGGAGCCATTGAACAGATGTCAAGAAAAAATGAGCTCTTAAACGGAGCTTTCTAACCTACCCCGGACACCCTACGTGGAACATCGGGTTTTTGGACATTCTTGAAATTACCCCAATTTTTGCAAGCAGGTGGGCCTGCCCATGGTTGACATCCATGTCAGATTTGAAGGGAAAACTATTTAAACCCATAATTTAGCACTGTATGCTTTTTTCAAAGCATTTAAAAATGATCAAAGGACAAAAATTTAAAACACTTATTTAGAATTTTTATTTTGGTATTCCAAACAATAATCAATATTTTGAACAGGTTTTAAAAAGAATAACAAAGTCCAAAACAAAGAAAAAATAATTAAAATAAAAGAGAAAAAAGGGAAAAATAAAGAAAAAACACATAGGTCTCGGCCCAACTAGGTGATGGCATCGGTTCCGTTGGGCACCTATTCGGCTGGCCAAGAGCTCGTGGCTTTCAAAAAGGTTCACCGGTTCAAAATAAAAAGTCCATGTTTAATAAAGTTTTAAAAAAATCAAGAAGGTTCAAATAAAGTATAGGGTTCAAATTTTGTTCGGAACTAAAAAAAATCCTATTTTCAAATCTTTGGTACACAAATACTAAAAATGTTTGGTGAAATCCATAAGAAAATTGGTTTCAAATTTTTGTTTGTATTTTTTAATTCAAAATCTGTTAGCGTTTTTCAAAAAATGTTCATGATCAAAATTTTGTTTGCTTTTTAAAATGTTCGTATTTTTTCATTCAGAGAAATTTTTCAAGACGCGATCATTTCTTTTGTTGTATATGTACAATTTATTAATATATGGTTTTTTCGAACAAATCTAGAAAAAGCGAACATTTTTTCAAGTTTTTAACATACTTTTAAAAGCTCGAGCAGTTTTTGGCAAAAGGAAAAAGAATCTAAAAAGCGACAAATGAAAAAGAAATACGTCCTGAAAAAATTTGAAAACTCAGGTTTTCTGGCAAAAAAGATAGATAAATTGAAAATATATTCGCGAATTAGAAAAAAAATCCTGGATTTGACAAAAGTTCATGTGTTTTGAAAAAATATTTGCAAATAAACTGTAAAAGTCCATGTAGTTGAAAAGCTTAAGTACAGTATTCGCAAAAAACTTGAAAAAAGTTCACAGTTTTGGAAAAAGTTCGTGGAATTGAAAAAATGTTCACGAACTTGAAAAAGATTCACAAATCTGAGAAAAGTTCACGTATTAAAAAAAGGAATATTAGAAAAATTCACTCATTTGAAAAAAAAAGAAAAAAGATACAAGAAAACTAAAATAAAATAAAAACCCGATTAAAAACCGAAGAAAAAACTAGCCAAAACAACGTGAGGTGCTCTCGGTGGTTAATGCGTCTGGTTTTTGAACCATGAGGTTTTGAGTTCGACTCTGAGATAATGAGCTTATCTTTTAAGGTTGCAAAAAAAATGTGCAGCCCAGGTCAGAGGGGGTGTGTACAGCATATATGTTCCGACGTCATACGTAAGTGGATACGGTTTGGGAAAGGCATGTATTGCCCTTTATACGTTATTAGGGGGTGTGTGACAAATCATATAAATATAAATATAGTCAGCATGATGATAGGAATTGTCCCCTAGGTAGTATGTTTGTTACAACAAGTGGAGAGTGCCCAAGTTAATGCCGCAAACACCCTCCAAGTGAGCTTAGCTTCCTGTACGTGCGCCCCCATGAAAAGTTGGAGGGCTTCGTCGAAGTTGTCCGGGTCCAAGAGCACCCAAATCTCTTCGTGACACAACTCCAACAGAAATATGGCAGGGGCACATTCAAAGAGGATGTGGTTCGTGTTCTCTGATTCACTACATAGCACACATGTGTCATCGCCTGGGTCAAGGCGTTTTTGAACATTAAGAGCTAAAGGAAGCCTATTTCGCGCAGATTGTCAACGGAAGGCTCTAATCTTTAGCGGAACATTTGTGGAGCAAAGCATTTTTGAGTGACGGATGGGAGGGTGTGGATGAGTTTGTTGTATGTCAAGTTAACCGAGAAGCAACCTTATGCTTCAAGGTCCCAAAGAACTCTGCCTCTCTCTCTATCTCTCAAAAGATAATTGGACTTTGGGATATCTCAAGCATGAGAACCTCCCAACAACTGCACTCTGTGGCACTAAGGTTCTGAAGGAAGACAATGTTGATATGATTGTCCCTAAAAACATCTTTGGAAACGATATCTGGGTTAGTGGCTAAAACAAAAAAGTTATGTGTATTTAGAGTAAAGGGGGCCGCGCATGAAAAGGGGGCACTTGGTTGATCCATTTGGCTAGCCAAAATTGATGTCCCCACCGTTGCCCACATCAAAACTTGCTCCCAGATTGAAGACTTCTTTTTTATGGATCTCATTCCATACATGAGAGTCCTCTTGCTCATAGGGAAGAAGGAAGAGTTCGGGAAATACTTAGCCTTAAGAATCTGTGCCCAAAATAGCTGGTCCAAACAAATAGCTCAGGAAAGATAAATGGACCAGGAGCGTATCTCGCACATCGGGGATTGTAGTGCAGCAGGTGCACCACTCCTACTGCAGCTTTTAAATGTTTGGAAAACATTTAGCACATTAACATGACGCCAATCTGTAGTCTCATAATTTCAAATCAAAATTTGAAACATAGAATAAATGAAAAATGTCAAATATTTTATCAATAGAGATAACGGACCAAATCTAAATCCCAACTTTGATTATGCACTATTATATGTTGAATTGGTACTGCGTGAACAACAAATCCTGTTTGTCGCTCTATGCAATAAATTGTCGACCTATCGCACAGACTAGCGAACGGGGAACCCAACTAGACCGGCCCATTGAGCCACATATTCCGATTTCGGTAACCTTGTTCTGTCCTATTTTCACTTGTTTTGGGAACCTTCAAGAAGGTTATTAACCGGTTCTTTTTGTTTATTTTCTCACGATTTCTTTATAGGTTTAATTTGTTTTTATTTTATTTTTAGAAATGTTTTCAATTTGCAAAATGCTCATAGTTTTGGGAAAAAAATTGCATTTTCAAAAATGTTCAAACAAAAAACCGTCTCACAAGAAATGTTTGCAAAGTTAAAAAAAACTTTCCTTGTTTTCCAGAAAATGTTCGCTGATATGGAAAGATGATCGCATTTCCAAAAAAATGGTTTGCAAAGTTAAACACCAGTCATGTTAAAAAAATTGTTTTTACAAAAGTTTGTGTTTTAAAACAAAATCAAAATTATGAAGAAATGTTTTTTTTCAACAAATGTTCACAAATTAAAAACATATTTGCACTTTCAAAAAAGTTCTCATTTTTTTTTCAAAAATGGTCTCGATACAATTCATGATTTAAGAATAAGAACGAGATATTGACTTTTATTTTTTTCCATGTTTTTTCTTCGAAAAAACGAATGGGAAAGAACTAGAAAAAAAACCAATCACTACATTAACCTCGAGACACCATTGTAGCTCGAGTTTGCTACAATACCCACTTACACTCGCTATAGTAGCTCGTGCAATGGGCATGCCCACCTAGATGCCCGTTGTGCGGTAGTTAGAGCATCAAATGGGAGGTCCCCCAGGGTGCACCACAGCCATGAGCCCGGTGCAACATATTAGAATCACATTTCATGATGAGAAGCAGAGCCAAACCCAACATTTATTGTGTTTTAAAGTTGGATATGATGAAGGCATATGACAGAGTCGAGTGTGTTTATCTTCAGGCCATCATGAAAAATTTGTGTTTTTCCTCAACATGGATTTCAGTAATTATTGGCATGATAAACTCGGTGTCATTTTCAGTCATTTTTAATGGAACCAAACTAGAACAAGTTAAACCCTCAAGCAGTATAACATAGGGAGATCCAATCTCTCCACACCTTTTCTTGTCACCAGCAGAGGGCCTTTCGTGTCTTTTAAAATCTCATAGTCATCACAGTTCAGAAGAACCAAGGTGGCCTCAACGGCTCCCCCAGTGAACCATCTTTTAGTTGTAGATGACAACCTGCTATTTTTCAGGGCAGGTGTTAATGAAGCAGAGGAAATATTAAATATGTTAGATACTTACTACATGGCTTTGGAACAGAGGATAACTCGAGAAATGACCTCCATATTGTTCACCTAATGTTGCCCTCATATTGTGATGCTGTAAAGGGTAATCTTCAGGTCCCAAATGCATCGTTGAGTGATAGATATCTAGGGATGCCTATCGATGTGGGGCACTCTAAGAGGGTCACTTTCAAATATCTCAATGATCGGGTTTGGGAGAATGTTAAAGGCTGCATGGGATAGCTGTTATCGGCAGGAGGCAAGGATGTCTTAATGAAAGCAGTGGCATAAGCTATAGAAATTTACTCTATGTCTTAATGAAAGAGTTGTTATGGGAAATTGTATGTGGTTACCGAAGGTTGTTCGGAGTCCCGGATGAGATCCCGGACGTCACGAGGAGTTCTGGAATGGTCCGGAGGTGAAGATTTATATATGGGAAGTCCAGTTTTAGTCGCCGAAATGGTTTCGGGAGTTATCGGTATTGTACCGGGACCACCGAAAGGTGTCCGGAGGTCCACCTGCCTCGGGGTATTTAATGGGCTGAATATGGTAGGGAACCAGCCCCCTAGTGGGTTGGTGCGCCCCCCAAGGACCCAAGGCGCCTAGGGTTTGGAAACCCTAGGGGAGGGGGCGCCTCCACCTTGTTTGGGGGGCAAGTCTCCCCCTCCTGGCCGCCGCCCCCCTCTAGATGGGATCTAGAGGGGCCACCCCCTCTCCCCTTCACCCTATAAATATAGGGAGGGTGGGAGGGCTGCAACAACGCTTCCCCTGGCGCAGCCCCTTCCTCCTCCAACTCTTCCTCCTCCTCCGTAGTGCTTGATGAAGCCCTGCAGGAATACCACAAGCTCCACCACCATGCCGTCGTGCTGCCGGAGCTCTCCTTCAACTTCTCCTCTCCCCTTGCTGGATCAAGAAGGAGGAGACGACCCCGGGCTGTACGTGTGTTGAACACGGAGGCGCCGTCCGTTCGGAGCTAGATCGGATCTTCCGTGATTTGAATCGCCGAGAGTACGACTCCATCAACCGCGTTCTAGTAACTCTTCCGCTTAGCGATCTTCAAGGGTATGAAGATGCACTCCCTCTCTCTCTCTCTCTCTCATTGCTAGTATCTCCTAGATTGATCTTGGTGACACGTAGGAAAATTTTGAATTATTGCTGCGTTCCCCAACAGTGGTATCAGAGCTAGGTCTATGCACAGATTCTATGCACGAGTAGAACACAAGTAGTTGTGGGTGATGGTTTGTTCAATTTGCTTACCGTTACTAGTCCTATCTTGATTTGGCAGCATCATGGGATGAAGAGGCCTGGACCGACCTTACACGTACGCGTACGTGAGACAGGTTCCACCGACTGACATGCACTTGTTGCATAAGGTGGCTAGCGGGTGCCAGTCTCTCCCACTTTAGCCGGATCAGATTCGATGAAGAGGGTCCTTATGAAGGGTAAATAGCAATTGGCATATCACCGTTGTGGCTTTTGCGTAGGTAAGAAACGTTCTTGCTAGAAACCCATAGCAGCCACGTAAAACATGCAACAACAATTAGAGGACATCTAACTTGTTTTTGCAGGGTATGCTATGTGATGTGATATGGCCAAAAGAATGTGATGAATGATATATGTGATGTATGAGATTGATCATGTTCTTGTAATACGAATCACGACTTGCATGTCAATGAGTATGACAACCGGCAGGAGCCATAGGAGTTGTCTTAATTTATTTTATGACCTATGTGTCATTGAAAACGCCATGTAATTACTTTACTTTATTGCTAATCATTAGCCATAGTAGTAGAGGTAATAGTTGGTGAGACAACTTCATGAAGACACGATGATGGAGATCATGATGATGGAGATCATGGTGTCATGCCGGTGACCAAGGTGATCATGCCGCGCCTCAAAGATGAAGATCAAAGGCGCAAGATGATATTGACCATATCATGTCACTTTATGATTTGCATGTGATGTTTGTCATATTTACATCTTATTTGCTTAGAATGACGGTAGCATAAATAAGATGATCCCTCACTAAAATTTCAAGAAAGTGTTTCCCCTAACTATGCACCATTGCGAAAGTTCGTTGTTTCAAAGCACCACATGATGATCGGGTGTGATAGATTCTAACGTTTGCATACAACGGGTGTAAGCCAGATTTACACATGCAAAACACTTAAGTTGACTTGACGAGCCTAACATGTACAGACATGGCCTCGAAACACAAGAGATCGAAAGGTCGAACATGAGTCGTATAGTAGATACGATCAACATGAAGATGTTCACCAATGATGACTACTCCGTCTCACGTGATGATCGTACACGGCCTAGTTGACTTGGATCATGTATCACTTAGATGACTAGAGGGATGTCTATCTGAGTGGGAGTTCATTAAATAATTTGATTAGATGAACTTAATTATCATGAACATAGTCAAAAGGTATTTGCAAATTATGTCGTAACTTACGCTTTAGTTCTACTGTTTAAGATATGTTCCTAGAGAAAATTTAGTTGAAAGTTGACAATAGCAATTATGCGGACTGGGTCCGTAAACTGAGGATTGTCCTCATTGCTGCACAGAAGGATTATGTCCTTAATGCACCGCTCGGTGTGCTGAACCTCGAGCGTCGTCCGTGGATGTTGCAAACATCTGACATACACGTTTTGATGACTACATGATAGTTCAGTGCGTAATATTAAATGGTTTAGAATTGAGGTGCCGAAGACATTTTTGAAACGTCGCGGAACATATGAGATGTTCCAAGGGCTGAAATTGGAATTTCAGGCTCGTGCCCACGTCAAGAGGTATGAGACCTCTGACAAGTTTCTTAGCCTACAAACTAAGGGAGAAAAACTCAATCGTTGAGCATGTGCTCAGATTGTCTAAGTACTACAATCGCTTTAATCGAGTGGGAGTTAATCTTCCAGATGAGACAATGATGGTTCTCCAAAGTCACTGCCACCAAGCTGCTAGAGCTTTGTGATGAACTATAACATATCAGGGATAGATATGATGATCCTTGAGCTATTCGTGACGTTTGACACCGCGAAAGTAGAAATCAAGTAGGAGCATCAATTGTTGATGGTTAGTAAAACCACTAGTTTCAAGAAGGGCAAGGGCAAGAAAGGATACTTCATGAAACAACAAATCAGTTGCTGCTCTAGTGAAGAAACCCAAGGTTGAACCTAAACCCGAGACTAAGTGCTTCTGTAATGAGGGGAACGGTTACTGAAGCAGAACTACCCTAGATACTTGGTAGATGAGAAGGCTGGCAAGGTCGAGAGAAGTATTTTGGATATATTTTATATTAATGTGTACTTTACTAGTACTCCTAGTGGCACCAGGGTAATAAATACTGGTTCGGTTGCTAAGTGTTAGTAACTCGAAATAAAAGGCTACGGAGACTAGCTAAAGGTGAGATGACGATATGTGTTGGAAGTGTTTCCAATGTTGATGTGATCAAACATCGCACGCTCCCTCTACCATCGGGATTGGTGTTAAACCTAAATAATTGTTATTTGGTGTTTGCATTGAGCATAGACATGATTGGATTATGTTTATCGCAATAAGGTTATTCATTTAAGGAGAATAATGGTTACTCTGTTTATTTGAACAATACCTTCAATGGTCTTGAACCTAAAATGAATGGTTTATTGAATCTCGATCGTAGTGATACACATGTCATGCCAAAAGATATAAGATAGTAATGATGGTACCACATAATTGTGGCACTGCCACTTGAGTCATATTGGTATAAAACGCATGAAGAAGCTCCATATTGATGGATCTTTGGACTCACTCGTTTTTGAAAAGATTGAGACATGTGGACCATGCCTATTGGTATATACGCATGAAGAAACTCCATGCAGATGGATCGTTTGGACTCACTTGATTTTTAATCACTTGAGACATGCAAATCATACCACATGGGCAAGATGACCGGAAGGCCTTGTTTTTAGTGAGATGGAACAAGAGAGCAACTTGTTGGAAGTAATACATTTGATGTGTGCAATCCAATGAGTGCTGAGGCACGCAGTGAATATCGTTATTGAAAGTGCAATATAGCACTAAATTGTTTTTGACATCTATGACAACTTCATTTGTGTTACTAACCACATGCTCTAAGTGTTAACAGCCCTGATTAAGTCAAAGTGAAGCATGGATGGTTATTCCCTCTCTTACTGGAAAAAGGAAAAGCGGTGTGCTCAAGAAAAGTAGAATTTCATGAAGTTTTCTTATTTCTTGAGTCCCTAGGGCAGCCGCACTATTAAGAGGGGGTGCATCATAAAAACATCCAGGGAATCAACTTTCCTTCTCACATTGATCTAAAAATCCTAGTGGCATGTTTCTGTTCAGGCCGGAACTTCCGGGGACCGGAAGGTCCGGGAAGCTTCCGAGGTACCCAGAAAAACTGCACTTTTTGTGCAATATCTCTGTGTAGCCCGGAACCTCTCCGGAACTTCCGTCCCCCGGAACTTCCGGGATGGCCGGAACTTCCGGGCGCCGGAACTTCCGTCCCTTGTTTCTGCAGCTTCCGGGGTACAAATGAGTGGTGCAAACTCTCTGTGTATCCCGGAACCTGGCCGGAACTTGGCCGGAACTTTTGGGGTCCGGAACTTCCGTCCGTCACCGGAACTTCCGGGCTACGCAGAAATCTGCCTCCAACGGCCAGATTCCATCCCCACCTATAAATAGTCTTCTTCTTCCTCACTAAGGGTTGACAATTCCATTGCTCTCACCTCCATTTTCAGACCTCGATTTCTTGGGGATCTCCCTCCTTAGCCAACCAAAGCTCTTGATCTTTTGAGTAGTGAAGGAGAAGTGCTTGATCTACACATTCACCAAAGCGAAAGTTTATTCCCCCTTTGTTTTTGTGGTGCATCTTGTTACTCTTGGAGGTTGGAGACTCCTAGGCGGTAGGAGTGCTCCGGCGAGGAATCAACCATTGTGATTACCCCCGGAAAAGTTTGTGAGGGTTTAAAGACTACCCCAAAAGATGTCGGAATTATGCGGAATTAAGTCTGCAACAACCTTGCAAAAATTTCGTCGAGTTCCGATGGAGGAATCTCCGGCAATCTCCGATATACCGGAGCCCTGTTAAATCTGGACGAGAATCCGGACGAGTTTAGGGCGTGGTATCTAGCATCTAGCTCGGATGTCCTTTGGAGGATCCAACCGTTGATTTGCTGCGGAATTCCCATATCTACCACCTTCCAAAAATTCAGCTTGATCCAACCGTCCAAACTCCGGGAAACTTCCGATTAGTGTGTCACTTTTTGGATCTGTTTTCTGCGCGAGAACGAATCCGACCCGAATTCATCTTCTTTATGAATGGGATCTCTGACGTCCTTTTTGAAGGAAGTTTTTGAATGGGGTGTTGTGTTTTATTCTCAAACACATCCCAGTAGTATTAAAAGTATTCTTGCAATACGAACTTCACTATCGCGTCGGTGTCAAACCAGCCCGACAACATCACTCCACGGCGGCCGACCTGCGTTAGACACGTCGTTGCTTTGTTGAGCCGAGCTCAATTTCTTCGGATCATCATCTCGGCCAGCCGAACAATAGTTCGGCATCGCAAAGGATAAATCGTCACCAACATCGCCGCCCCACGGATTATACGGAGCGGGCACACCTGCATCGCCACACGGACACTTCATCAAGCCGGCATTGACCACGACACGACCTGCATCGCTGGACCGGGGGCTTCATCATCTCTTCATCAACCTACTCCTGAGACTTTGGCGTCGCTGGCCGACCAGCTCCGTCACGTTAGCTGGACCGAGGGCTTTGCCTCGGCGAGCCAACCTTTTCCAGCATCGCCATGCCGTTGCTTTATCGCCCATCAGGCGATAGGTGTGCGGATCGAGTACCAATTTTGGGAATCACCTTTCTTCGGATTGCTACAACAAATAAGCCAGGTGCTATTAATCCTAGTATTTTTTGCTTGTTAGGGTTCATTTTTTCCAATGAATTATTACTCTGATTTGTCCGTCATATGTACGCAGGTCTATCAAATGGTGGCCGCATTAACGACGGTCGCATGGTGGTTCGGTCAGTTTCCGTACATAGTCCGGCGAACGCCGCATCCGGAACTCGAACCGACCTGTGAATTCAGGCCTTGCCATGCCTTTACCGCATCACGCCGCCACCCTGCATCGACATTGACTTCAGCGCCAGGACATATTTCTTTTATTACTCACTTTGCATAAATTATTTGTGATGCAACGATTTTTTTATTTATTATTATTACTATTATCTCCGGTTTGCACTATTTTTTGTGCACAGGAAAATGATCCAGCTGGACTATATCCTTTGGCGTCACCTCGGCTAGACGGGGGGCTTCGTCAACACTTCATTACCCCATGCCGGGGACTTCGGCATCACCCTGCCGTCCTGCATTGACCGTGCTATGTCACCACTTCGGAATGCCGAGCTCTTTGCTCCGCCACCTCAAGACCGGCTCAGGGATGGAACCTTGTCCCGCATCAAGCTCGGACCACGTCATCAATATCGAACACATTAACCAGCTAAGTTGTCTCCATGCTCAAAGTTTTAAATTTTTAACTTGTGTTCGGCTCGGCCAAGCATTATACTTTTTTGGAAAAAAGTGGCTTGTAAAAATTTCCTTGTCCAAACTTTGTTTGTGACGTGAAAATTCAAATACCCCGTTTACTTGGGGGCTTCCTTCATGAAGATTTTTCCTCTTGCATATGGTTATACTTGTACGGCTTTGTTCCTTGTTCGTGTATTACGCCACAATATGCACCATATTGACTTAAGCGATTTGCAAGCTGGGTTGCCTGGCTCCTGTGCTTACCCCTACGTTCCCGATTGTTCGGCTAGGGAGTAAAGGGAGCACCTCTGCGATTGTCACGATCGGGTCACCCGAGCCGGACCTCAGACTGGGTGAAGCCGAAAGCTAGCGCTCTTATTGTTTTCAATCATGGTCGGCACACAACGGAACTCATGAGTACAAAAAATCTATTGCACAAGTCTCATAATAACAATGAGCGCCGAAGAAAGGTATCGGTGGGGGTACTATTTTCTTCGAAGATGCTTCTTACTCTTTGCAGTAATATAGCATAAGTTCCCTGAGCGCGCTTTGTCTGTTACAGCCTTATGGCCTGATTGCCTGGTTATTGGAAACACCGTCGATATTCTCAACAGATGGAGTACATAACACTTTTCGGTCCTTGACCGAAGAGGGAGAAGCCGACGGTCGGTTAAGACGCGTTTAAAGTTCGGTTGAACATAGATATGATATAAGTACTTCGGTACATGCAATCATTCTTTTACCCAAGTCACTTGGTGGCTCTTAAATTTATATGAGCCATTTTATGATAAGTGTTTTTCTTCTTAGTCGTTGCAAAGTTTTTATTATTGTTTATCACTCCTTTTTTCGACACAAGTGTGCGGTCACTAGCCGGGGAGCCTAATTTCTCTCTCAAAGCCGCTAGAGTTTAGTTTGCTAAACTGGCCTAGTAAGAAGTACTCCGCCTTCGGGATAGGAGGTTGAAGCCGTAGGCTGACCCGCTTGAAGTTTTGAGATAGGATGTGTCATGTTAAAGCACGGCAGAAGCACCTTTTTTTTTTCTAAAGTCCAATTTTCGGATTGGCACCGAACACTTGATCTAGTTCGGACATTAACCTTTCGAATAAGTTTTTTGGCTTTTCGAGCCCATGGCACTTTTAAACTATTTGTGTGTTTTCATCACAAGTCTCGCAGTGCAACGCCGGACACCTTTAGAGATTCGGCAAAAACATTCTCGGATATTGCTATATATGCATCGGTTTCGAATTGTGTCTTCGGTCAATAGTTGGGTTGCCCGGCTCCTGCGCTTGCCTCCTATGTTCCGCTTTGTTCGGCTAGGTGTGCAAAGGGAGAACCACTGTGATTGTGCTTCCAGCTCACATGGTTAAGCACCTCAGTGGAGAAAGCCGAAAACTGACTGTCACAATAAGCATAAACTGGTCGGCGATCCGATGATGGCGTTAAACGACGGGCCATTCATAACAATTGCCAAAGTGTTTACGGCTTGACCTCGACTGTCGCCGAACACTACCGGGGGCTATTAACTGGCCTCCCAAACTAAATCCTTGATATTTTGCTCTTACATTGGAGCTGAGGTTTCATGATCATGCTTAGCATGACAACCCAAAAAAAGGAACCGATAGTGGGACTATTTTCTTTGGAAGACATTTCTTCTATTAAACAGTAATATAACATGTCTCTCCGCGTACCTTTGTTTATAAAACCGTATGGCCAGATTGCCTTGTTTGTTGTAAATCTTTGCCCTCATAAAGGCTTTTTAAAGTAGGACAAACACTCCTCGGCTATTGGCCGAGGAGGTGGAAGCCGATGGTCGGTCAACAAAGTTTTGTACAATGCGGATCCGAGCATTAATGACGTAAAGTACTTGGATACATAGAGTCATTACACATAATTTGTGATTTTACTATGGATATCGATCCTTAATTCGGCCTCCCGTGCCCGCATTAAGGCTTGGGGGCTACTGGGCTTCGGGCTTATTATTTACAAATATTAAAGGGGCACATCAATCCCCTGATCTGGTGTTGCCACCCGACCAATGTCTCGGGGGCTACTGCATTGCATGTTCTATGCAGAAAATTTTAAGTGCAATACAGTTTCCGAGGAGATTTTGATCCTCAAGTTGGTCGGCCGCACCCAACCTGAGTCTCGAGGACTGAGTACGCCGCTTTTTGTGTCCCGAAGTATTCTGCCGAGCTAGGACTTTATCCTCAGACCGATTTGGCAAATCAACCTGAGTCTCAGCGGCTACGGGGATCAGCGGTCTTATGTCATCCTTCATGTGCATCTCGGGTTTTAGACCAATACCCACCTTGAGGGCTACTGGCACCAATCAAAAATATTGACAAAAATCGGCCCACATTCGGGGTGGTGCACCACCTCAGAAGCAGTCCGGCATAAAGCTCGGGCGCTAGTGGCTGGCTCCATAGAGGGCATTCCCGGCATTAAGCTTGGCTAAACTCCTTCAAACCTCTTTGAACCAAGGTGATTTACGACACCTCGGATACAGTCCGGCGTTGGAGCTCGGATACATAGTCCGGCGTTGGAGCTCGGATACAGTCCGGTGTTGGAGCTCGGATACATAGTCCGGCGTTAGAGCTGGGAAGCAGCCCGTCATTGGTGCTCGGCTGCAAAAGATACCTCGAATGCAGTCCGACGTTGGAGCTCGGACGCAAGAGGACGTTGCCGCCCGGGAACAACTCCGAACCCGAGGTGTGGCATAAAAATAACAAGGCATTGATAAAGGCCGGAAACTTAAAGGGGCTCCTCGGATACCCGACGTGTAAACTCGTCGAATGCATTTCGGCGGTCCTCAAGATAGAAGATGAGAAGATTTGTTGAACCAGTTTTCAAGACCAGCAACCGAAGATGAAGAACAGTTCGGAAGAATCGAGGAGCGTCCCTAACTTGAAGACCGGTTCAGGGGGCTACTGACGGTGTCCTGGACTAGGGGGTACTCAACACGCCGTCTCCCGATCAGTTGGATTGGGCCGAGGACCCCCATGGCTGTATACTCATGGGCCAGTCCGGACAACTGCCGCATACAAGGAAGAATCCACAAGACTTGGCGATCAAGACAAGGACTCCTCCCCCACCGGCGTATTCGGCTAGGACTCTTGTTATCCTAGGCCTTTGGTGCATTATATAAACCCGGGCCAGGCTAGTCGATAGACATATACAACAATCATACCATAGGCTAGCTTCTAGGGTTTAGCCTCTCTGATCTCGTGGTAGATCAACTCTTGTACTACCCATATCATCAATATTAATCAAGCAGGAGTAGGGTTTTACCTCCATCGAGAGGGCCCGAACCTGGGTAAACATTGTGTCCCTTGCCTCCTGTTACCATTGATCCTAAGACGCACTGCTTGGGACCCCCTACCCGAGATCCGCCGGTTTTGACACCGACAAAGGGATTTCACATGAGTTCTCGGCTACGTACACACCTCAACAAAATGGAGTTGTTGAGAGGAAGAACCGGACGCTCATCAAAATGGTGAGAACGATGCTTGATGAGTACAAGATGCCAAAGCACTTTTGGGTGGAAGCGGTTGAGACAGCTTGTCATGCAACGAATTGCTTGTATCTTCACAAGCTACTCGGCAAGACGGCATACGAGCTCCTCACCGGTAACAAACCCCAAGTTGGATACTTTCGAGTATTCGGCTCAAAGTGCTACATTCTTGATAAGCATCATCGTTCTAAATTTGCTCCTAAGTCTCATGAAGGTTTCCTACTTAGTTATGGCTCAAACTCTCACACATACCGTGTCTACAACAATTTCACCCAAAAGGTTGAAGAAACAGTAGATGTGAAGTTCGATGAATCTAACGGCTCGCAAGTAGAGCAATTGCCAATTGATGTAGGAGACAAAGACCCCTCAGAAGCAATCCAAGACTTGTCTATTGGCAAGATTCGTCCAACGGAGGTGAAGGAGAGTACCTCGTCTGTCCAAGTGGAAGCTTCTAGCTCACGACAAGGTGAACCAAGAGTTGATATGGAAGCCTCCACAAGTGGGGCACACCAAGATGAAGAAAACGAGGAAGTACACCAAGAACGTCAACAACCTCCTTCTCCACCACGACAAGAGAACGACAACGCCAACAATGAAGAAGGCCAAGAAGAAGAACAAGATGAAGAAGATGTTCAACCAAGACCCAAGCAGAAGCTTTCACGAGTTCAAGCAAGAATTGCTAAAGACCATCCCGTCGAGCAAATCTACAACGATATCCAAACCAGGAGAATCACTCGCTCTAAAACTCGTTTAGCTAACTTTTGTGAACACTATTCATTCATCTCTAGCATTGAACCTATGAAGGTTGAAGAAGCATTGGAAGATCGGGATTGGATAAATGCCATGCATGAAGAGCTACACAACTTTGAGAGAAATCAAGTTTGGACATTGGTTGAGAAGCCCAACAACAACCACAACATCATTGGTACCAAATGGGTGTTTCGCAACAAGCAAGATGAAGATGGACAAGTAGTTTGCAACAAAGCACGTCTCGTCGCCCAAGGCTACACACAAGTCGAAGGTATGGACTATGGTGAGACTTATGCTCCTGTTGCTATACTTGAGTCCATTCGCATCTTACTTGCCTATTCTAATCACCATGATATCACCTTGTACCAGATGGACATTAAAAGTGCTTTTCTAAATGGTGAAATGGAGGAGGAAGTTTATGTTAAGCAACCTCCCGGCTTTGTTAATCCTAAGAAACCAAATCATGTTTACAAACTTCACAAACCTCTTTATGGTCTTAAACAAGCTCCTAGAGCGTGGTATAAATGCTTGACCAAGTTCCTTATTGAAAAAGGCTTTGAAATTGGAAAAATAGATTCTACTCTTTTTACTAAAAGGGTCAATGGAGAACTATTTGTGTGCCAAATCTATGTTGACGATATTATATTTGGTTCTACTAACCCTCATTTTAGTGAAAAGTTTGGGAAGCTAATGTCAGAGAAGTTTGAGATGTCTATGATGAGTGAACTCAAATTCTTTCTTGGTTTGCAAATCAAGCAAACTAAGGAGGGTACATTTGTCTCTCAAACGAAGTACACCAAGGACTTATTCAAGAAGTTCAATATGCAAGAATGCAAAGGTATGACTACACCCATGCCTACTAGTGGACATCTTGACTTGACCAAAGATGGTGAACCGGTTGATCAAAAGGTTTATCGCTCTATGATCAGTTCATTGTTATATCTATGTGCTTCACGTCCCGATATCATGCTGAGTGTGTGCATGTGTGCACGATATCAAGCTGCTCCTAAAGAATGTCACCTTAAGGCCGTGAAAGGATAGTGAGATACTTAATCCATACACCAAATTTTGGCATTTGGTATCCTAAGAGGGCCTCTTTCGATCTTGTTGGCTACTCCGACTCGGACTATGCCGGTGACAAGGTTGATAGAAAGTCCACTTCGGGTAGTTGTCAATTTCTTGGTAGATCTCTTGTATCTTGGTCCTCCAAGAAACAAAACTCGGTATCCTTATCCACCGCCGAAGCGGAATACATTGCCGCTGGTTCATGTTGTGCTCAATTACTTTGGATGACCCAAACCCTTAAAGATTATGGGATATATGTGAAACATGTTCCATTACTTTGTGACAATGAAAGTGCTATCAAGATTGCTCACAATCCCGTGCAACATTCTCGAACTAAGCATATCGAAGTTCATCATCATTTCATTCGATATCATGTTGCCAAAGAGGACATTAATCTTAAGCATGTTTGCACCGAAAAACAATTAGCAGATATTTTCACTAAACCACTTGATGAGAAAGTGTTTTGCAGGTTAAGAGGTGAATTGAACATCATTGATGCTTCAAACTTGGAGTAGAAACTCCATTGGATACATGCAAGACATGAGCTTATGACTAATCCTTGATATTTCTCTTATGATGATAATCTTATGTCTTGGATATGTTTGCACCTTGCATGTTATCTAACCCATGTAGGTACTTGGATGAATCAAATTCCATGAGATTGTAACCTACTCATATCTTGAGCAATCTCTACATCACCAAGTCTCTACACAATGGTGGTTGAAGACAAGGAAGCACGGAACCATTCAAACATATCCTTTGACAAATTCTATGTTGAGTTTCATGATTGTCATTTTGGACACACAATTGCTCTTCCTTGCAAAAACTAACCCATGTAGGTAGATGAACTCAAATTCCAAGTGGTGCTCCCAACTCTTGATGAGCTACATCAACCTTGAGCAACCCACACAAGTTCAACTACATGATCAACACCACCACCCAAGGTATGTCATTCCATCTTAGAGAAGCTTTACTCAAAGTCATGAGTCAAAGAACCTCGACAAGATGTGAATACATCAAGATGCTTAAACGATAAATGGTAACCCCATTTTGAGCTCAAACAATGAGTATGACCTATGATCAAGTGATCTCACTTGACTCCTAAGTCAATATACTCTAACATAGGTGACCTTGTCGCCGACCATCTCTAGATGAAGTTTACTTGTGTTCTTTTCTGTGCTCTTGCATTTGTCTCATGCATGTTTGTTTCCCCTTTCAAAAAAAACTTCATCTAGATTTCTTTTCTTTTCTATTTGTTCTGCATTCCCTGCATCCAATTCATTGCAAATCTTTTTGTTAATTCCTTGCAAATCCTTGTGAGATCTTACTTGTCTAGTGAGCTGAGGTGACAAGTGTTTTCTCTGCGATGAACTCGGAATCACCGGTTTGTTATTTTCGGTCAAACCGAATCCTTTCAGTGCAACCGAACATACCACTTGGTGCCACCGATTTCACTACAGGAAAAACATTTTGCCACTTGTTCCTGCTTTACTTTTGATCCAGCTCCACTCAATGAATCTTGTCCTCTACAAGCATCACATTTTTATCAGTGCTTTGTGTTGTGACTCAAGGACCAAACCCATTCACGACAAATTCCAGAAGCCCTTCTTGGAAATTGATGTCAAAGGGGGAGAGAGAGATCACATCAAAGCTTATCACTTCCATAGGGGGAGAGAATACTCAAGAAGAGAGTAACCCTCAGGGATCCCAGATGCTTGGTGTTCAAGAGGAGATATGTCACACGTCTTCATGAGGGGGAAGAAAGACATGTTCATATGTGCCTATTTGCATTATCATTATCTCTGATTTTGCATTTTGCTATGATTTTCCGGTCCCTATCTTCTCCCAGTATCCCATGCTAGATTCAGGGGGAGAAAGACATCTAAGGGAAATAAATTCCTTAAATTCATTGCACATCTTTACCTCTGGGGACATGTCTATGTCAAATGTGGTACTTAGTACTCACTCTCTACATGTCATCCTAGTCTTGGTATTCTTGTGGTTTCTTCTGTTTGCTCTGGCTAGTAGGTGTATCTGTGTTATCTAACCTTGTTTACGCAGGTTCATTTCACCCTAAGCCAACTCAAGACCACAAGGTAAGTATATGCATCACAGTCATGTGTATGAGGAATTCTTGCTGATGTACATATTGTTTGCAAGGACTCATGAGCATGAAGGTACATTTCCCACATACACATCTGTTGCTATCTTTTGCTCTGATGTATATGGCCAAGATACATGTAACACATTGCTTACTCTGTCATGTTCATGCATTCACATGCTTCTATATTCCACATTCACATGATTGCATACATGTAGGGGAGCCTATGGTTGTTACTTGTCTTTCCAAAGCTTTACTTGCTATTCTCTATATCTTTATCTAAAGTTTTGATGTATGCTGTCATCAATTACCAAAAAGGGGGAGATTGAAAGCACAAGTGCTCCCTGGGTGGTTTTGGTAATTAATGTCAACATATCTCTTGTTGGACTAACACCTTACCTAGTATGTTTCAGACAAGTTCAACAATGGAGTGGCCTGGACTAAAGGATGTGGAACCCCTTCAAGATGCTAAGGACAAAGGATTGGCTCAAGCTCCAAGATCAAGACTCTACATTTTCTATTTTAGTGATCCAAGATCACATTGAGTCTATAGGAAAAGCCAATACTATCAAGAGGGGATGAGGTGTTGCTTAATGGCTTGCTTGCTCAAAGTGCTTAGTGATATGCTCCAAAGCCCTCAACTACTTTCTCACATCCACATATGTCCTAGACCAAAAGTCTAACTCGGCCCCAACGATTCTTTCTATCCGGCGCCACTGAGTTCAGATGTCTTAGCCACTGCCACAAACCCTAGGCAAATCGGTCTCACCGATAGGGATCTCGATCTCACCGAGATGGGATTGTAATCTCTCTATGTATGTCCATTACCAAAATCGGTCTCACCGAGTTTGAGCAATCGGTACTACCGAGATTACAATGCAAACTCTCTGGTTAGCTTACTATCAAAATCGGTCCCACCGAGTTTGTGTAATCATTCCTACCGAGTTTGCCTGACCAACTCTCTGGTTAGCTTATTACCAAAATCGGTCCCACCGAGTTTGTGTAATCGGTCTCACCGAGATTACGTTATGCCCTAACCCTAACCATATCAGTCCTACCGAGTTGCATGTCGGTCCCACCAAAAACCCTAATGGTCACTAGGTTTACTAAATCAGTCTGACCGAGTTTGTTGATTCGGTACCACCGAGATTGGTAAATTGTGTGTAACGGTTAGATTTTGTATGGAGGCTATATATACCCCTCCACCTCTTCTTCATTCATGGAGAGAGCCATCAGAATGAACCTACACTTCCAGCATCCTATTTCTGAGAGAGAACTACCTACTCATGTGTTGAGGCCAAGATATTCCATTCCTACCATATGAATCTTGATCTCTAGCCTTCCCCAAGTTGCTTTCCACTCAAATCTTCTTTCCACCAAATCCAAATCCTGTGAGAGAGAGTTGAGTGTTGGGGAGACTATCATTTGAAGCACAAGAGCAAGGAGTTCATCATCAACACACCATTTGTTACTTCTTGGAGAGTGGTGTCTCCTAGATTGACTAGGTGTCACTTGGGAGCCTCCGACAAGATTGTGGAGTTCAACCAAGGAGTTTGTAAGGGTAAGGAGATCACCTACTTCGTGAAGATCTACCGCTAGTGAGGCAAGTCCTTCGTGGGCGATGGCCATGGTGGGATAGACAAGGTTGCTTCTTCGTGGACCCTTCATGGGTGGAGTCCTCCGTGGACTCGCGCAACCATTACCCTTCGTGGGTTGAAGTCTCCATCAACGTGGATGTACGATAGCGCCACCTATCAGAACCACGACAAAAACATCCGTGTCTCCAATTGCGTTTGAATCCTCCAAACCCTTCCCTTTACATTCTTGCAAGTTGCATGCTTTACTTTCCACTACTCGTATACTCTTTGCATGCTTGCTTGTTATGTATTGTGAGTGTTAAACTTGTGCCTAAACTCCACTTAAACTTAAAGAAGTTAAAAACTGCAACTTTTGGTACTTAGTGTCTAATCACCCCCCCTCTAGACACCTCTTCTCGATCCCTTCCACCAAGGTTTCCCAAGACCTTTCCCAAGAAGAAGTTGCCAAATCCTTTGAACTCCAAGCTTAAGAAGAAAGATGGGAAAGCAATGGTTGCTCAAGACGAATCCGATCCGGATGATGTTAGTGGTGTTGCCGGAGTTGCTCAAGACTCTCAAAACACTTTGAGGTTAGTAAACGAGAGTGGTGATGTGGTCACCTACAACTACATGAAAGACTACAAGGGAAACGCTCACAAGTGCCTAATGGCAAAGACCATGGTAGAAGATGGAGAGGACCAAACCTCTCCTGACAAAGTCAAGGTAACTCCACGATCAAATCTTCCTCTTTTCACTCCTTCTACTCCTAGTGATGAGTATCTTGATGCGGAGGATAGTTATGAGGATAATGATCTAGATGATCCTATGCTTGCTAAACTTGATAAGTTCATGTGCTCCCTCAAAGGAAAGAAGCTCACTATGTTTCGCATGCTTATGGAGATGGTGAGTAAGCACACCATCACCATTAAGGAACTCAAAACCCTCGTCACCGAGGAAAAGGAAAAATGTGAAATCCTTGAGCGGAAAGTCCAATATGAGGAAGCACGAAATGATGAACTATGCTTAAAAATTGGTGCAAATATTGATGTTCATACTAATGATCTTGCCTCCTTGAAAAAGGCTATTGACACTTGTGATGAGTTGATGAATGATAAAGGTAAGCTTGTAAAGTCTCATGCTTCTCTCTCTAAGGATTGTGAGCTTCTATCTGTGTCTCTCAAGACTAAGGACGAAGAGCTCACCCTTCTTATGAAGAGTTTTGAGACGCTCAAACTTACTTATCTTGAAACTCTATCCAAGGCTTACTCTTCTCCTATTATCAATACTGATACTTGTACTACTAACTCTAGTAGTGATCTAGCATCTATTCTTGGGGAAAATCGCTTTCTCAAGGATCAAATCGAGAAAGGTCTCATGACATGTGCTCAAGGGCAAAAGAACCTTAATGAGATATTGAGCCAACACAATGAGGTGTTTGCCAAAGAGGGACTTGGGTTTGACCCAGGCACAAGCAAGAAGAAGACGTCCTCTCAAAAGTGTACAACCGCTCTAAAGGAAACATTTGTGAGAGAAGGGCACAAGGAGAAAGGTAAGGTTGTCAGTGGGAAGGCCACAAGGGGCATGCCCACTCTCAACAAGCCAAAAGAGTTCATGCCTCCATCCTATGTACTTCGTAAGAATAAGGATGGAGAAGTTTATGCAAAATTTGTTGGTCCTCGAAATGCATTCCGGTTCTATGCTATTTGGGTCCCAAAGACCCTTGTGACTAATGTGAGAGGTCCCATTGCAAAATGGGTTCCTCTAACCAAGTCATAATTGTGTGTAGGTTGCCTTCTCCAGTGGAGTAAAATGGGTGATTGATAGTGGTTATACCAATCATATGACTGGAGATAGAAAATTGCTCTACAATTTCATGGAAGCTATTCAACCATTCATGAGCATTATGTTTGGTGGAGGTTCAAAAGGACAGGTACTCGGGTTGGGCAAGGTGGCTATCACAAATGACATGTCTCTTGCAAATGGCATGCTTGTCCAATCCCTTAAATACCATTTGCTTTCTGTTCGCCAATTGGCTTCTGTTGGTTATGATACACTCTTTGGACTAACGGATGTGAAAGTCCACAAGAGAGATATTCTCGAAGTGGCCTTTGTTCGAGAGTTGGATGGCAACCTTTACATGGTTGATTTCTCGAAAGAGAGCACATTCCATGCAACTTGTCTAATGGCCAAGGCTGACAAGGCACTACTAGGGAAAACCCTAGCAGTAGCGCGGGTTTTGTGTCCACTAGTAGCGCGGGAGGCCGCGCTACTAATAAGGCGCTACAGCTATTGCTTAGCAGTAACGCGTGCCCGCACGCGCTACTGTTAGGACAAATAGCTGCAGCGTTTATTCAGTACCCCGCTACTGTTAAAGTAACTACTTGCAGCGTGTTTTCTGTCCATCGCTACTAGTATTTTTTAATTATTTTTAGTGTATTTATGCGCCAAATATTGGTACAATACCAGTTATGAGGTTTACATCATTATGTCCATAACAGTGTGTCAAATGAAGGTGGATTAGGTTCAAGTGGAGGCAATATGTGGTGCATGTCAAAAGTACTACTAATCCAAACTTGATCTAGTTTGGACTAGTAGTACTTTCGATGTGCACCACATGTTGCCTCCACTTGAATCTAATCCTCCAACACAAGCTATTTAATCGTAATCATAGTCATTACCACCAACAATATTTATTTAATCACCACTAACACTAGCTAATAATAATCATCATAGTCATTACCACCAACACTAGCTATTTTATCATCATAGTAATAGTGTAGCACATCATCATCCTCAAACTCATTTCTAGCTAGCTAATCACTCCTGCTGCTCTCTCTTAGGTAAAATAACATAAAACATGTATAGCTCTCCTCCTTGATCAAACTAGAGCATGCAGATGAACCTGTCTCCTAATCGTGGGTAGCGCATTTGTTTGCTGCCCCCTAGTACTTCTCGGCACTCCCCCGTCACATATTTGGTCCAGTCTTGCACTATTAAGCATCCATCGCTAATCTTGAATGCACTAAAGTAATCTGTAGGATATCTTGGCCGTAAGCTGATAATACTCATGGTACCTTTAGTCTCGATCCCATAAGGCACAACATTCATCGGGAGTCCCTGTTGAAGAACATCGTATGGTAACATACTTAGCAATGAAGTTTAGCTTCAAAAATAATGTATGGAAAAGATGCACTGATGACAAATAGTAAAAAATCTTACCATCCTTCCTAAATAGATGTGATCGTAGTTCATTACGAACACTATTGATCGCACATTTTCAGTACTAACATTTCTAAATGCAGGAAGAAAATTTGTCTTGACAGTATCAAGATCCTCAAGCCATGAAACATAATGACTGAGCTCCTCGCAGTTGAGTTCAGCCCCAGGACAATATACGGTCCTGTCTACCAAGCGCTGGACATGTTTGCTTGCACCGAAATAAGCTGACAATACAAATTAGTTGTCAACTATTTTTGAATAAACAATATCAAAGACATAAATATATATGGTTGAGAAACTTACATAATGGTATAACTGGAGGCGTCTGCACATCGACCCAGATGTCGGTATTACCTTCAATATTACCTTCCGGACGAATATCAAAGGTGATAACATATCAGGCTCAAATGCATAAGTCTTGCATAGTGCTCGCCATGTTTTGCATCCAAAATAGGTGTAGTCGTCTGAATTGTATAATTTTGCATGGAAAATATAACCATGCTCGGTCTTCAAGTAAACTTTCTTTTCCTCCATACTATGACTGAAACCTATCTTATCCAATACAAAAACTCTTGCATGGCAGGGGATACGCTAGTAGAATAGTAAAAATATTATAAGTTGAAGCAAATGAAGCAGATGTCATGCTTAATTATGAAAAAAGACTTGTCGTTGTGACTTACTTTATCCACTTCGAAGTTCTCGTCCAGCTTGATGCTGAAGCGCCTATCATCATCTAGGAAGATTCCGTCGCACAGACCACGCTCTTCTTCGCAGTATTTGCAAGTACCGAAATCCTTTTTGTCGTCAAACATTTCCTATGTTCATAGTTAAAACATTAATTGAAAATCGATCAAAGACAACTACCAAGATACTCAACACACAAATCCGAGGCACTCGATATTTCCTACATATTCTAGCACAAGTCATGCCAAAATTCATGGAAAAATCCGGCATGACCTTTGCTAAAATAGGACATATCGAGCGCCTGAAATTTGCCGGAACGGAAATGAATCAACACTCCAGCAAAACATAGGCCACTCGGAGGTGTAACCTGCAAACATGACCGGCCACTTGGATATTGAGCAACACAAGATATACATTTCAAAATAACTTATAGGACTCAAATTAGCATGCATTCAATAAGAAAAAGTAAATCATCTCATGCGTCCGTACATCGTCGAATATTATCACTAATACATCACGAATAGTGTCATACATATAACATCACTAATACAACTAAAACTCTAGCACACGACGGGTATCGGCGCGGGCGGTGGACACCCACAGAGAAGGAACCATCACGGGATCATAGCTCCAGTGAGATCCCCGGAGAACCTGCCAGGTATTGGAGAACGGCCTGTGCTCCAACGCAAACAAGTAGCGACGGACGTGCGCGTCCTCCTCACTGACACGGTGACGCACCACCTCCGCGGAGTCCTCTAGCCTCTGGATCGTCACTGGCCCATGCGACCGCCACCAAAGAAGGTTCGGGTCAACGACAGGCTGGCTCCTCACCAACCTGCGCCCCCCGGTAGGTAGCGCCTCCCAATACCACCCCGGCGGAGCGCAGTCCCGGACATGGCCGATCTGGTCAAGCAGGTGTCGTCCTCCGCCGACTAGACGACGAGGATGCGGGACAGGCATCGTCCACGTCGAGGCGGGAAAAATTGCTTCAACTAAAAAATAGAGACAAGTTCTTACTAACTAGTTCTATTAATTCAACTAGTTCTTACTAAAAATAAACTTACTATAAATAAAAATATTCTAGTACCTAATTAGTACCTAGTTCTTACTAACTAATTAGTACCTAGGAACTACTGCCTTAATTACCATCTAAGTAATTAACTAACTAGCACTAAAGATAGCCTAGGGTTCATACTAACTAGCACTAAATAGCTAGGGTTCATACTAAGCAGAGAAGAGGGATCAGAAGGGGAGAGTGCTTACAGGAGGGCGGGGAGACGGCGGCACCGAGGCGCGGCGAGGCGGGGTTGGGGGAGACGGCGGCGAGGCGGGGTCGGGGGAGATGGCGGCGAGGCGGGGTCGGGGGAGACGGTGGTGAAGCGGGTCGAGGGAGAAGGCGGCGAGGCGGGGCGGGGGAGACGGCGGCGAGGCGGGGTCGGGGAAGACGGCGGCGAGGCGGGGTCTGGGGAGACGGCGGCGAGGTGGGGTCGGGGGAGATGACGGTGAGGCGGGGTCAGGGGATACGGCGGCATGGCGGAGGCGACGAGGAATAGTAGAGGAGAATTGGGGGAGGAAGCAGAGGAGAGGGAATCAGGCCGCGCGCGGGGGGGGGGGGGGGGGCTAGGTGAAAATAGCTTTAACTGTAGCATGGGGAGGGAAAACGCGCTGCTGCTAAAATCCGTAGTAGTAGCGCTGTTCGTAGAAGGGCACTACTACTATACCTAGCACGTCGGGAACGGTGTGGCAATTATAGTAGTAGCGCTTTCTGTTCCTGCCGCGCTACTGCTAAGCGGCTAAAAGTAGCGCGGTTCTGCAAGACGCGTTGCTGCTAAGTTGCAGTAGCGCCTCATTTTAACAAGCGCTACTGGTAACATTCTGTGTATAAGGTTTTCCCTAGTAGTGAGGGGTGGTTATGGCATCGCCGGCTAGCCCATGTCGGCATGAGAAATCTTCAAGATCTCTTAAAGGGGAATCACATCCTTGGACTAACCAATGTCTCTTTTGAGAAAGATCGTGTGTGTAGTGCATGCATAGCCGGGAAGCAACATCAATCAAAGCACCCACCCAAGAACATAGTATCTACTTCAAGGCCTCTGGAGCTTCTTCTGTAGGGGAACATAGTAATTTCAAAAAATTTCCTATGCACACGCAAGATCATGGTGATGCATAGCAACGAGAGGGGAGAGTATTGTCCACGTACCCTCGTAGACCGAAAGCAGAAGCGTTATGACAACGCGGTTGATGTAGTCGTACGTCTTCACGATCCGACCGATCCAAGTACCGAACGTACGGCACCTCCGAGTTCAGCACACGTTCAGCTCGATGACGATCCCCAGACTCTGATCCAGCAGGATGTCGAGGATGAGTTCCGTCAGCACGACGGCGTGGTGACGATTATGATGTTCTACCGACGCAGGGCTTCGCCTAAGCACCGCAACGATATGACCGAGGTGGAATATGGTGGAGGGGGGTACCGCACACGGCTAAGGAACGATCACGAAGATCAACTTGTGTGTTCTGGGGTGCCCCCTGCCCCCGTATATAAAGGAGCAAGGGGGGAGGCCGGCCGGCCCTTGGGGCGCGCCAAGGAGGGGGAGTCCTCCTCCTAGTAGGAGTAGGACTCCCCTTTCCTAGTCCAACTAGGAAGGGGGAAGGGGGAAGGAAAGAGGGGGAGAGGGAGAGGGAAAGAGGGGCCGCGCCCCCCTCCCCTAGTCCAATTCGGACTCCCCATGGGAGGGGGTGCACCACTTCCTGGGCTGCTGCCCTCTCTCTCCCCTCAGGCCCACTAAGGCCCAATACTTCCCCGGGGGGTTCCGGTAACCCCTCCGGCACTCCGGTTTTCTCCGAAATCACCCAGAACACTTCCGGTGTCCGAATATAGTCGTCCAATATATCAATCTTTATGTCTCGACCATTTCGAGACTCCTCGTCATGTCTGTGATCACATCCGGGACTCCGAACAACTTTCGGTACATCAAAACATATAAACTCATAATGAAACTGTCATCGTAACTTTAAGCGTGCGGACCCTACGGGTTCGAGAACTATGTAGACATGACCTAGAACTGTTTCCGGTCAATAACCAATAGCGGAACATGGATGTTCATATTGGCTCCTACATATTCTACGAAGATCTTTATCGGTCAAACCGCATAACAACATACGTTGTTCCCTTTGTCATCGGTATGTTACTTGCCCGAGATTCGATCGTCGGTATCTCAATACCTAGTTCAATCTCGTTACCGGCAAGTCTCTTTACTCGTTCCGTAATACATCATCCCGCAACTAACTCATTAGTTGCAATGCTTGCAAGGCTTAAGTGATGTGCATTACTGAGAGGGCCCAGAGATACCTCTCCGACAATCGGAGTGACAAATCCTAATCTCGAAATACGCCAACCCAACAAGTACCTTAGGAGACACCTGTAGAGCACCTTTATAATCACCCAGTTACGTTGTGACGTTTGGTAGCACACAAAGTGTTCCTCCGGTAAACGGGAGTTGCATAATCTCATAGTCATAGGAACATGTATAAGTCATGAAGAAAGCAATAGCAATATACTAAACGAACGGGTGCTAGGCTAACAGATTGGGTCAAGTCAATCACATCATTCTCCTAATGATGTGATCCCGTTAATCAAATGACAACACATGTCTATGGTCAGGAAACATAAGCATCTTTGATCAACGAGCTAGTCAAGTAGAGGCATACTAGTGACACTCTGTTTGTCTATGTATCCACACAAGTATTATGTTTCCGGTTAATACAATTCTAGCATGAATAATAAACATTTTTCATGATATAAGGAAATAAATAATAACTTTATTATTGCCTCTAGGGCATATTTCCTTCAGTCTCCCACTTGCACTAGAGTCAATAATCTAGATTACACAGTAATGATTCTAACACCCATGGAGTCTTGATGTTGATCATGTTTTGCTCGTGGAAGAGGCTTAGCCAACGGGTCTGCAGCATTCAGATCCGTATGTATATTGCAAATTTCTATGTCTCCCACCTGGACTAGATCCCAGATGGAATTGAAGCGTATCTTGATGTGCTTGGTTCTCTTGTGAAATCTGGATTCCTTCGCTAAGGCAATTGCTCCAGTATTGTTACAAAAGATTTTCATTGGACCCGATGCACTAGGTATGACACATAGATCGGATATGAACTCCTTCATCCAGACTCCTCCAGTTGCTGCTTCCGAAGTAGCTATGTACTCCGCTTCACACGTAGATCCTGCCACGACGCTTTTGTTTAGAACTGCACCAACTGACAGCTCCACCGTTCAATGGAAACACATATCCGGTTTGCGATTTAGAATCGTCCGGATCAGTCTCAAAGCTTGCATCAATGTAACCATTTACGATGAGCTCTTTGTCACCTCCATATACGATAAACATATCCTTAGTCCTTTTCAGGTATTTCAGGATGTTCTTGACCGCTGTCCAGTGATCCACTCCTAGATTACTTTGGTACCTCACTGCTAGACTTATAGCAAGGCACAGATCAGGTCTGGTACACAACATTGCATACATGATAGAGCCTATGGCTGAAGCATAGGGAACATCTTTCATCTTCTCTCTATCTTCTGCAGTGGTCGGGCTTTGAGTCTTACTCAACTTCACACCTTGTAACACATGCAAGAACCCTTTCTTTGCTTGATCCATTTTGAACTTCTTCAAAACTTTGTCAAGGTATGTGCTTTGTGAAAGTCCAATTAAGCGTCTTGATCTATCTGTATAGATCTTAATGCCCAATATGTAAGCAGCTTCATCGAGGTCTTTCATTGAAAAACTCTTATTCAAGTATCCCTTTATGCTATCCAAAAATTCTATATCATTTCCAATCAGTAATATGTCATCCACATATTATATCAGAAATGCTACAGAGCTCCCACTCACTTTCTTGTAAATACAGGCTTCTCCAAAAGTCTGTACAAAACCAAATGCTTTGATCACACTATCAAAGCGTTTATTCCAACTCCGAGAGGCTTGCACCAGTCCATAAATGGATCGCTGGAGCTTGCACACTTTGTTAGCTCCCTTTGGATCGACAAAACCTTCTGGTTGCATCATATACAACTCTTCTTCCAGAAACCCATTCAGGAATGCAGTTTTGACATCCATCTGCCATATTTCATAATCATAAAATGCGGCAATCGCTAACATGATTCGGACAGACTTAAGCATCACTACGGGTGAGAAAGTCTCATCGTAGTCAATCCCTTGAACTTGTCGAAAACCTTTTGTGACAAGTCGAGCTTTGTAGACAGTAATACCGTCAGCGTCAGTCTTCTTCTTGAAGATCCATTTATTTTCAATTGCTTGCCGATCATTGGGAAAGTCAACCAAAGTCCATACTTTGTTCTCATACATGGATCCCATCTCAGATTTCATGGCCTCAAGCCATTTTTCGGAATCTGGGCTCACCATCGATTCTTCATAGTTTGTAGGTTCATCATGGTCTAGTAACATGACTTCTAGAATAGGATTACCGTACCACTCTGGTGCGGATTTTATTCTGGCTGATCTACGAGGTTCAGTAACAACTTGATCTAAAGTTCCATGATCATCATCATTAACTTCCTCACTAATTGGTGTAGGTGTAAGGGAGCAGGTACAGTTACCTCATCAAGTTCTACTTTCCTCCCACTCACTTCTTTCGAGAGAAACTCCTTCTCCATAAAGTTTCCGAATTTAGCGACAAACGTTTTGCCTTCGGATCTATGATAGAAGGTGTACCCAACAGTCTCCTTTGGGTATCCTATGAAGACACATTTCTCCGATTTGGGTTCGAGCTTATCAGGTTGAAGCTTTTTCACATAAGCATCGCAGCCCCAAACTTTCAAAAACGACAACTTTGGTTTCTTGCTAAACCATAGTTCATAAGGCGTCGTCTCAACGGATTTTGATGGTGCCCTATTTAACGTGAATGCGTCCGTCTCTAAAGCATAACCCCAAAATGATAGCGGTAAATCTATAAGAGACATCATAGATCGCACCATATCTAGTAAAGTACGATTACGATGTTCGGACACACCATTGCGCTGTGGTGTTCCGGGTGGCGTTAGTTGCGAAACTATTCCGCATTGTTTGAAATGTAGACCAAACTCGTAACTCAAATATTCTCCTCCACGATCAGATCGCAGAAACTTTATTTTCTTGTTACGATGATTTTCAACTTCACTCTGAAATTCTTTGAACTTTTCAAATGTTTTAGACTTGTGCTTCATTAAGTAGATATACCCATATCTGCTCAAATCATCTGTGAAGGTGAGAAAATAACGATATCCGCCACGAGCCTCAACATTCATTGGACCACATACATCTGTATGTATGATTTCCAATAAATCAGTTGCTCTCTCCATAGTACCGGAGAAAGGTGTTTTAGTCATCTTGCCCATGAGGCATGGTTCGCAAGTACCAAATGATTCATAATCAAGTGGTTCCAAAAGTCCATCAGTATGGAGTCTCTTCATGCACTTTACACCGATATGACCTAAACGGCAGTGCCACAAATAAGTTGCACTATCATTATCAACTCTGCATCTTTTGGCTTCAACATTATGAATATGTGTATCACTATCATCGAGATTCAATAAAAATAGACCACTCTTCAAGGGTGCATGACCATAAAAGATTTTATTCATATAAATAGAACAACCATTATTCTCTGATTTAAATGAATAACTGTCTCGCATCAAACAAGATCTAGATATAATGTTCATGCTCAACGCTGGCACCAAATAACAATTATTCAGGTCTAAAACTAACCCCGAAGGTAGATGTAGAGGTAGCGTGCCGACCGCGATCACATCGACTTTGGAACCATTTCCCACACGCATCGTCACCTCGTCCTTAGCCAATCTTTGCTTAATCCGTAGTCCCTGTTTCGAGTTGCGAATATTAGCAACAGAACCAATATCAAATACTCAGGTGCTACTGCGAGCATTAGTAAGGTACACATCAATAACATGTATATCACATATACCTTTGTTCACCTTGCCATCCTTCTTATTCGCCAAATACCTGGGGCAGTTCCGCTTCCAGTGACTAGTCTGCTTGCAGTAGAAGCACTCAGTTTTAGGCTTAGGTCCAGACTTGGGTTTCTTCTCCTGAGCAACAACTTGCTTGCTGTTCTTCTTGAAGTTTCCCTTCTTCTTCCCTTTGCCCTTTTTCTTGAAACTAGTGGTCTTGTTAACCATCAACACTTGATGCTCCTTCTTGATTTCTACCTCCACAGCTTTTAGCATTGCAAAGAGCTCGGGAATAGTCTTTTCCATCCCTTGCATATTATAGTTCATCACAAAGCTCTTGTAGCTTGGTGGCAGTGATTGGAGAATTCTGTCAATGACGCTATCATCCGGAAGATTAACTCCCAGTTGAATCAAGTGATTATTATACCCAGACATTTTGAGTATATGCTCACTGACAGAACTATTCTCCTCCATCTTGCAGCTGTAGAACTTATTGGAGACTTCATATCTCTCAATCCGGGCATTTGCTTGAAATATTAACTTCAACTCTTGGAACATCTCATATGCTCCATGACGTTCAAAACGTCATTGAAGACCCGGTTCTAAGCCGTAAAGCATGGCACACTGAACTATAGAGTAGTCATCATCTTTGGTCTGCCAAACGTTCACAACATCTGGCGTTGCTCCAGCAGCAGGCCTGGCACCCAGCGGTGCTTCCAGGATGTACTTATTCTGTGCAGCAATGAGGATAATCCTCAAGTTACGGACCCAGTCCGTGTAATTGCTACCATCATCTTTAAACTTTGCTTTCTCAAGGAACGCATTAAAATTCAACGGAACAACAACACGGGCCATCTATCTACAATCAACATAGAGAAGCAAGATACTATCAGGTACTAAGTTCATGATAAATTTAAGTTCAATTAATCATATTACTTAAGAACTCCCACTTAGAAAGACATCTCTCTAATTCTCTAAGTGATTACATGATCCATATCAACTACACCATGTCCGATCATCACGTGAGATGGAGTAGTTTCAACGGTGAACATCAATATGTTGATCATATCTACTATATGATTCATGCTCGACCTTTCGGTCTCCGTGTTCCGAGGCCATATCTGTTATATGCTAGGCTCGTCAAGTTTAACCTGAGTATTCTGCGTGCGCAACTATTTTGCACCTGTTGTATTTGAACGTAGAGCCTATCACAGCCGATCATCACGTGGTGTCTCAGCATGAAGAACTTTCGCAATGGTGCATACTCAGGGAGAACACTTCTTGATAATTTTAGTGAGAGATCATCTTAAAATGCTACCGTCAATCAAAGCAAGATAAGATGCATAAAGGATAAACATCACATGCAATCAATATAAGTGATATGATATGGCCATCATCATCTTGTGCTTGTGATCTCCATCTCCGAAGCACCTCCATGATCACCATCGTCACCGGCGCGACACCTTGATCTCCATCATAGCATCATTGTCATTTACGCCGTCTATTGCTTCTACGACTATCGCTACTGCTTAGTGATAAAGTAAAGCAATTACAGGGCATTTGCATTTCATACAATAAAGAGACAACCATATGGCTCCTGCCAGTTGCCGATAACTTCGGTTACAAAACATGACCATCTCATACAATAAAATATAGCATCACGTCTTGACCATATCACATCACAACATGCCCTGCAAAAACAAGTTAGACGTCATCTACTTTGTTGTTGCAAGTTTTACGTGGCTGCTACGGGCTTAGCGAGAACCGTTCTTACCTACGCATCAAAACCACGACGATAGTTTGTCAAGTTGGTGCTGTTTTAACCTTCGCAAGGACCGGGCGTAGCCACACTCGGTTCAACTAAAGTGAGAGAGATAGACACCCGCCAGTCACCTTTAAGAACGAGTGCTCGTAACGGTGAAACCAGTCTCGCGTAAGCGTACGCGTAATGTCGGTCCGGGCCGCTTCATCTCACAATACCGCTGAACCAAAGTATGACATGCTGGTAAGCAGTATGACTTATATCGCCCACAACTCACTTATGTTCTACTCGTGCATATGACATCTACGCATAAAACTAGGCTCTGATTCCACTGTTGGGGAACGTAGTAATTTCAAAAACATTCCTACGCACATGCAAGATCATGGTGATGCATAGCAACGAGAGGGGAGAGTATTGTCCATGTACCCTCATAGACCGAAAGCGGAAGCGTTATGACAACGCGGTTGATGAGGTCATACGTCTTCACGATCCGACCGATCCAAGTACCGAACGTACGGCACCTCCGAGTTCAGCACACGTTCAGCTCGATGACGATCCCCGGACTCCGATCCAGTAGGGTGTCGGGGATGAGTTCCGTCAGCACGACGGCGTGGTGACGATGATGATGTTCTACCGACGCAGGGCTTTGCTAAGCACCGCAACGATATGACCGAGGTGGAATATGGTGGAGGGGGGCACCGCACACGGCTAAGGAACGATCACGAAGATCAACTTGTGTGTTCTGGGGTGCCCCCTGCCCCTGTATATAAAGGAGCAAGGGGGGAGGCCGGCCGGCCCTTGGGGCGCGCCAAGGTGGGGGGAGTCCTCCTCCTAGTAGGAGTAGGACTCCCCTTTCCTAGTCCAACTAGGAAGGGGGAAGGGGGAAGGAAAGAGGGGGAGAGGGAGAGGGAAAGAGGGGCCGCGCCCCCCTCCCCTAGTCCAATTTGGACTCCTCATGGGAGGGGCGCGCCACCTCTTGGGCTGCTGCCCTCTCTCCCCTCAGGCCTAGGCCCAATACTTCCCCGGGGGGTTCCGGTAACCCCTCCGGCACTCCGGTTTTCTCCGAAATCACCCGGAACACTTCCGGTGTCCGAATATAGTCGTCCAATATATCAATCTTTATGTCTCGACCATTTCGAGACTCCTCGTCATGTCCGTGATCACATCCGGGACTCCGAACAACTTTGGGTACATCAAAACATATAAACTCATAATGAAATTGTCATCGTAACTTTAAGCGTGCGGACCCTACGGGTTCGAGAACTATGTAGACATGACCTAGAACTGTTTCCGGTCAATAACCAATAGCGGATCCTGGATGTTCATATTGGCTCCCACATATTCTACGAAGATCGTTATTGGTCAAATCGCATAACAACATACGTTCTTCCCTTTGTCATCGATATGTTACTTGCCCAAGATTCAATCGTCGGTATCTCAATACCTAGTTCAATCTCGTTACCGGCAAGTCTCTTTACTCATTCTGTAATACATCATCCCGCAACTAACTTATTAGTTGCAATGATTGCAAGGCTTAAGTGATGTGCATTACCGAGAGGGCCCAGAGATACCTCTCCGACAATCGGAGTGACAAATCCTAATCTCGAAATACGCCAACCCAACAAGTACCTTCGGAGACACCTGTAGAGCACCTTTATAATCACCCAGTTACGTTGTGACGTTTGGTAGCACACAAAGTGTTCCTCCGGTAAACGGGAGTTGCATAATCTCATAGTCATAGGAACATGTATAAGTCATGAAGAAAGTAATAGCAATATACTAAATGATCAGGTGCTAGGCTAACGGATTGGGTCAAGTCAATCACATCATTCTCCTAATGATGTGATCCCGTTAATCAAATGACAACACTGTCTATGGTCAGGAAACATAACCATCTTTGATCAACGAGCTAGTCAAGTAGAGGCATACTAGTGACACTCTATTTGTCTATGTATTCACACAAGTATTATGTTTCCGGTTAATACAATTCTAGCATGAATAATAAACATTTATCATGATATAAGGAAATAAATAATAACTTTATTATTGCCTCTAGGGCATATTTCCTTCACCTTCATGTGGATCTTTTTGGGCCTCTTTCATGGGATAGTCTTGGTGGGAAAAAGTATGGACTTGTCATTGCTGATGATTACTCAAGATATACATGGATGTTCTTCCTCAAGTCCAAGGACAAAATGAAGATCACCTTCATTGATTTTGCCAAGCAAGCACAACGCAAGTTTGACAAAGAAATCTTGGCAATAAGAAGTTACAATGGCTCTGAGTTCAAGAACTATACCTTGGAAGAATTCCTTAGTGATGAAGGGATTGAGCATCAATATTCAACTCCATACACTCCTCAGCAAAATGGTGTAGCCGAAAGGAAGAACCGTACACTTGTAGATATGGCAAGGTCCATGTTGGATGAATACAAGTCACCACATAGTTTTTGGGCCGAAGCTGTAAACACCGCATGCCGTGCATCAAACCGGCTCTTCCTCCGCACTATATTGGAAAAGACTCCATATGAGCTTCTAACTGGGAACAAGCCCAATGTCAAGTAATTTCGTGTATTTGGGTGCAAATATTTCATCCTCAACAAAAGAGAATGGTTAGGAAAATTTCAATCCAAAACAAGTGAGGGTATATTTGTTGGCTATGGATCAAACTCTCACGCCTATAAAGTCTACAACAAATCCAATGGATGTGTTGTAGAAACTTGTGATGTGGTGTTTGATGAATTTAATGGCTCCCGCGGGGAGCAAGTTGATCTAAGTGATGTAGGTGAAGAAGATTCTTCTTAAGACATTTTGACCATGGGTGTTGGTGCACTTCTTCCTATGGAACAAGAACCTCATGATGATGATGAAGAAGCTGGAAGTCTCACACATCTCAAAGTACTTCAACACCCATACCATCACAAGCTCCTATTGCTCAACCGATGCCCTTAGCCCAAGTAGAAGAAGATGATCAAGTTCCTCTTCATGATAATCTTCAAGAACAAGATCATCATCAAGGGCAAGAACAAGAAAGTCCAATCATTGATGATGAACCTCAACAAATGCAATATGAACAAGAAGATCTTCCTCCACACATTAATGATCCATATGTTGAGGACGTGGATGATGGACATGAAATTGAACCTCATGAAACCCTTACCTCCATCATGCCTCGAGTGGCCAGTCGTGTTGATGTTGACAAAATTCTCACCGGCATATCGGAAGGTAGAGTCACTCGTAAACATTTGACAAACTTTTGTGCTCACTTCTCGTTTGTATCTAGTGTTGAGCCCCTCAAGGTACAAGATGCATTGATAGACAACTATTGGCTCGTTGCTATGCAAGAAGAGTTGAACAATTTTGAATGCAACCAAGTGTGGTCATTAGTAAAGAGGCCACCTACCAAGCACAACGTCATTGGAACAAAATGGATTTTCAAGAACAAACAAGATGAGAATGGTGTAATCATCCGCAACAAGGCAAGGTTAGTGGCACAAGGGTACTCACAAGTTGAAGGTTTGGACTTTGGTGAGAGCTTTGCCCTCGTTGCCCGTCTTGAATCCATTCGCATCTTACTTGCTTATGATGCTTTCAATGGCTTTACATTACATCAAATGGATGTGAAGAGTGCTTTCCTTAACGGTCCTCTACAAGAAGAAGTATATGTGTCACAACCACCTGGGTTCGTTGATCCCGATCACAAATACTATGTGTACAAACTTCATAAGGCTTTGTATGGCCTCAAACAAGCACCTCGTGCTTGGTATGATCATTTATAGAAGTTTATACTCGATGATGGTTTTGTGAGAGGGGTGATCGATCCCACTCTTTTTACTAAGAGGGATAAGGGTGATTTGATCTTATGCCAAATCTATGTAGATGATATCATTTTTGGTTCTCCTAACATTCATTTGTGCAAGAAGTTTGCGGCTTCAATGACCAAGAATTTTGAAATGTCACTCAATGCGGATTTGAAGTTCTTCCTCGGATTTCAAATTCAACAATTTCAAGAAGGAATTTTCTTGTCTCAAGCAAAATACCTCAAAGATATCCTAGAGAAGTTTGGTATGTCCGATGCTAGTCCATGTAAGACACCCATGCCAACCAAAATTACACTCACTGAAGACACAAACGGTATCCCTTTTGACCCATCTAAATACCGCTCTATGATTGGTTCATTTCTTTATCTTTGTGCATCTAGACCAGACATCATGTTTAGTGTATGCATGTGTGCTAGATTTCAAGCTTCCCCTAGGGAAATTCATCATAAGCGGTTAAGCATATTCTTAGATACCTTGTTCACACCCCAAAGTTGGGTCTATGGTACCCCAAGTATGCTAAGTTTGATCTCATTGGGTACACGGATGCGGATTGGGCTGGAGACAAAGTGGATCGTAAGTCCACCTCCAGTGCATGTCAGTTCCTTGGACGCTCCTTGGTAAGTTGGTCCTCGAAGAAACAAAATTGTATTACCCTCTCTATGGCAGAAGCTGAATACATTGCAACCGCCAGTTGTGCAACTCAATTACTATGGATGAGGCAAACTTTGAAGGATTACGGTATCACCTATAGACATGTGCCTCTTCTATGTGATAATGAAAGTGCCATCAATATTGCTGAGAACCCCAAGGATCATACCCACACCAAGCACATTGATATTAGGTATCACTTCTTGAGAGATCATGTTGAAAAGGGAGATATTCACATTGATCACATTTGTACAGATTTGCAACTAGCAGATATTTTCACCAAACCATTGGATGAAGCAAGGTTTTGTCGACTTAGGCGTGAACTTGGTATCTTGGAGCTTGACAACATTATGTGAAATATAGTACTCATCCATGCACTTACTTCATGTCTTGTCTAGATGTAGGCATGTATTTAGGGGGAGACATTCAACTCATGAGTTATCTCATCCTATATGATGCATAAATAAACCAAACACTATCAAAGTTACTATGTTACCACTATGTGACTTAGTACTTTAAATGATGGAGTTGTGATGTTGGGCTCAAGGTTAAAATCTTCGCAGTACCAAGTCGCGTATACTCAAACATGGTGGACTCGTCCACCGCCCTCTCTTAGAGAGGCTGGACTGATTCTCTTCTTCTTACTTTTGTTTTCTGTGTGTTTGTGCGATGTTCTTTTTGTTCTCTATTTGAGTGTTCTCGTTGTTGCTCTTGTGCTTTGCCCCTAGCTCAGGTTCTACCCAAGCCTCTATCATATCTAAACCATCTGATATTTGTCTAGTACACAAGCTTCAACTCATAACCATATAAATGTTGATGTGGTGTGTGGTGGTCTTGGGAGCTTTCGGACTCCATCCCTCTAGTTCTCAGGAGTTCAGAGAGGCTGTAATCTCTCTGGATATCCCGGAACTTTCGGGGTGTGCCCGGAACTTCCGGGCGTCGCGGGTCGTGGGGCACTTATTAAGGGCAGGGGCTCACAAGGGGGTCTTTTTCCCCTTTCTCCTCTGTTCCACTGCTCTCCTTCCCTGCGGCGCCCCTCACCCTTCGACGACTTCCGGGGTGAGCTGCCAGCCCCCGGAACCTCCGGCTCCTTCTTCCCTTTCATCGTGCTTGGAGGGGATCTATCCTCTCCACCATCTCCATGGAGGAAGGTAACCTAAGCTTCTCTCTGCTCTCTCTAGATTCCTAGGGATTGTAGGCTAGGCTTATGGTTCTAGAATAAATACAAACTTCACATCTCGAGTCCTGCATCCGTTTTAGATCTGCAGCACTCCATGCCTTTCACTTCTCATTGGTCGATCTATGTCTGTCCCCTGCTTAGCTTCGGAAGGAGCCCTGCGACCATGCTGGTGCCCGGAACTTCCGGGCAGGTCGGAACTTCCGGCCTTGCTAGGGTTTCCATATTCGGGATGGGCCGGTACTTCCGTTAGCCAGAACTTCCAGGTTCCCCGGAACTTCCGGCCTCCCCGGAACTTCCGGCCTAAGCAGAGTTCTGTCAAAACTCCTCGACCAGTGAGATTCTTTGATTTTCATTTTTTGAGGCTTGTGTACTTATTCTGTCCCCATGCTATTCTCTCTCTCTCTCTCTCTCTCTCTGTCAGCAGGAGGATCTGGTTCGTGTGCTCACCCATCTAAGGTGTATGAATGGAAATCCAAAGCTAGGGTCAAGAAGACAACGGTGGTTGTTTTGGGGCGTGAGAACATGTTTGACTGTCACCCTAAAGAAGATGCTGAGGCTGAAGCGAGTGCATCTCCTCCTGCTGCTCCCATTCACTCCGAGAAGCGGAAGACTGCTTCCAAGAAGGCCAAAGCACCAAATGTTCAATCTCCACCTCCTGAACCAGTCACCATGAAGGAAATGCCTGCACCAGAGTGGATTGCTCTGCGCCGAGTCAATCCCTATCCTCAAGACCATGATCATGTGGCTGATTCCAAGTTTTGGACACTTTTTCAGCAATGTAACTATGAAGAGATTTTCTCTCAATTCGTCAACAAGTATGTCGTTCAGAAGAGTATCAACATTGCTCACATTGACAAGACTCCAACAAATTTTGTTTACTTTGAGGGGATCCATAACATGTGTGTGAAGCTCAACCTCCTTCCACTCATGCGCTTTCAACATGATGTGTCTCCGCCTCTTGTGGCTTAGTTCTATGCCACGGTGCATTTTGGGACTGATATGCAGCACACTCTTACTTGGATGAATGGTGATGAGAAGTGGTTTGCTCCTTTCTTTGTGCTGGCCGGGCTTCTGGGCTATGAGTATACTGACATTACGGTTGACCATGGCTACAAGATTCACGACAAAGGGGTCTACCAGGCTATTCACTTGGCTGATTTGTATCCTCCATCCGGAAAGGTTGGATATGTTGGTGATCTCCTGCACTTCTATGGCATCATGCACTTAATCTTTCGAGAGATCCTTGCGGTCAAGGTGGGTGACAAGAACAAGATTCGTGGTCACCTCATCAACCTTCTTCACTACACTTGTCACAACTTCGAGCAGGGCCCCATTGATGTGATGGACTTTATGTGGCATGAGATGTACAATGTGGTAATGAACCGAAAGGTTCCTATCTATGCTCCTTACATTACTACCTTGATTGCTGAGATTGCTCCTGAAGCATTTGCGGGTCGGCGTCTGACTGGACACTCCAGTGTTAACTTGCTTGTCAAGAAGGGCAAGGCAACTGCTCATGAGGGTGAGGATGAGGAGGAGGAGGAGCTACATGCCGGAGATTCCCACCGCTTTGAGTTTCGTTCACGCTCTCACACTCTTCATCGTGGGGAGCCCGGTGACACCGGGTCAAAGAAGGGCAACAAAATTTGGTGCCTGTCGGTGTTAAAACCGGCGGATCTCGGGTAGGGGGTCCCGAACTGTGCGTCTAGGCGGATGGTAACAGGAGACAAGGGACACGATGTTTTACCCAGGTTTGGGCCCTCTTGATGGAGGTAAAACCCTACGTCCTGCTTGATTGATATTGATATTGTGGATGTTTACAAGAGTGGATCTACCACGAGATCAAGGATGCTAAACCCTAAAAGCTAGCCTATGGTATGATTGTTGTAATGTATGTCCTACGAACTAGGGCCATCCGGTTTATATAGACACCGGAGAGGGCTAGGGTTACATAGAGTCGGTTACAATGGTAGGAGATCTACATATCCGTATCGCCAAGCTTGCCTTCCACGCCAAGGAAAGTCCCATCCGGACACGGGACGAAGTCTTCAATCTTGTATCTTCATAGTCTTGGAGTCCGGTCGATGATGATAGTCCGGCCGATGATAGTTCGGCCGATGGTGGTAATCTGGCTATCCGGACACCCCCTAGTCCAGGACTCCCTCAGTAGCCCCCGAACCAGTCTTCAATGACGATACGTCCAGCATGTGTGTATTCTTCGGCGTTGCAAGGCGGGTTCTTCTTCAAGTTCCATGTACCTGCCGAATAGTGTCCGGCTTCCTCATTAATGTTGCGTTTCTTGGCTCCCACGCCCAATAATGGCCTTCTTCCACGCGTCGCACGAATGCGAAAAGCCAGGGTGCCTTTTATGTTTTACCCCCTAGTTGTGCGAGTAATCTGCCTATAAGAGAGGCACGAATCCAGATCCAAATCACCATCTTCCTCCCGCGAATACCCATCGGAGCGCTTTCGACCAAGAACCCATTCCATCATGGATCCTCAGCGCAGCTCCTCTTCTCGCGCTCCCAGCCCTCTGCCAGGAGATTGGGGGAGATGCTCTGTTCCACACAATGAGCTGGTGAAGCTCCAAACGGGGGGATATCTCCCTCCGGCCTTCATGGTTCCTGTCCGGGCTGGGCTGGCCACCTATAAAGGTGGGAAGCAAGCAGAGGCTACCCCAAATCCCAACAAAGGGGAGCGGGTATGCTTCATCCCCTATCTGATAAGGGGGCTCGGATTTCCTGTACATCCGTTCCTCCGCGGGCTCCTGGAGTTCTACAGACTCCAGCTTCATAACCTCACGCCCGCCTCGATCCTGCATATTGCGGGTTACGTAGCTCTTTGCGAGCTATTCCTGGGCGTCGAGCCCCATTTTGCGCTGTGGAAGAGGTTGTTTTGCCTTGTCCCCCGCTCTCATGAGGGGCTCATATATCAAGTGGGCGGCGCCGAAATATGGCGCATTGCCGGGACCGGATATCCATTCGGAACCCCTAAGAAGGCGTCCGAAGACTGGCCTTCGTTATGGTTTTATATAGAAGACGCTCCGCTGCCAGACCCCGTCCGGATCGGCCTCCCGGAGTTCAACAATGCTCCTCTGAAGAAACGCCTTAGTTGGCGCCCACGGAGCCCCCGACTGGAGGAAGACAAGAGCGTCCATTATTTGATGGGCCGGATAAGGTTACTGGCCCATTCCAGGTTGACTATGATTGGAGTCATGGCAACATGCATTATGAGGGGAGTGCAGCCAATACAATACCGGGGCCACCCCATGTGGGATTTCAATGGGGAGGACGACGCCACCCGTCACGGCCGCAAAGGGCCGGATTCGGCCGAAGACCTGGTGAAGATCTTGTCCGGCCTGTATAAGGGGGAGAAGGAAGATTTCCTTCGGACGATCCCATTAAATGGGTTCTCCATGAATAATCCTCGGCCTTGGGTAAGCGAACACCTCACATGTCCAACCCATGCCTTTGAAACTTAAGTTTCTTATATTGTGTTCTTCTTTCGAGGCAGGAGCTGCGTCGGACGGTGGAGGACATGCTAAGTCCAGCCCCACAACCCGAGGATCCAGAGAGATCCCGGGACCCGGCCTCCGAAGAGGATCCGGACTTAGGAGTGGAGCTAATCGACGGGGTGTTCTCCCAGCTCAGCATGGATAATGCCCTAGTCGCCATTACGGCCGACTATCCCGGACCATATCCAGCTTCCCAGGTGCTTGTGACCGAAGTTCTGACACCGTTAGTCCTTCCTTGCTTATTTCTGACCACCGTATACGATGACGCTGTACAGGAGGCACCTCTAGGGCGGGAAGCCGAGCCTGCGGCGGCTGACCATCGAAGGCCAGCCCAGACCAGTGGACGGAAGAGGAGCGCGGCGCGGAGTGAAACGTCACCGCAAAGGTATAGCTCACAATTCATTATCTGGAGCGACGTTCCTGGGAAGCGTTCGAGTGCTCATGACTTTTGTAGGGGAAAAAGCGCCCGCCGGACTGCGGGTGTAGAGGCTGTCAATCCGGCTTCTACCAGCCAAGCTCCAGCGCCTGGTCCGGAGGGGGAGGCGAGCGCAAGGTGCGAGCCGGATACTCCTCCAATGGAGGATGCCGAACGACTGTCCGCCACCAAATCTGAGGTGGAGAGCGCCATGAAACATAGGCGCCGCCGGACTTTTTATCGTGACGCGTGCTTCTCCCCTGAGGTGTTGGATGCCTTTAACGCAGGGGACGCACACCTCCGTGCTGCTCAAGATGGTTTGACCAGAGCCACGGAGCAGTATGTAAAGGACATACGGGTAAGAGAATTTAATAGTTATATATGCCAGTAGCCCCCGAGACTTAAAGTAGTTATATTAACTGATTTAAGGATCATGTGAAACGCAGGGTCTTTCCGAGAAGAATACCCAACTGTCTCAGGAGCTGCAAGAGTGTAAGGCTCAACTTGAGGCCGCACTTACCGCTGCAGGAGGAAACGCAGGGACCTCTCCTGGTAACACATTATTTAAAAAGATAAGTAGTGTCTGGCAAGTGCGCAAGTCTGATAATGACTTTGCAGGTGCTGCCGGACAAGATCCGGACAGGCAAGAACTTCTGCGCCAGCTAAAGGCCGACGAGAGGGTGCTGCATAAGGTGCAGCACGAAAGGAACAAGCTCCAGGATGCCCATGCCCAGCTTGGAGAAGAGCTGAAAGGCATTCGGGCCGAGCTGTCTAGCTCCTTTAAGGAGAATCAGCGGCTTCGTCGCGGCATCTATAGTAAGTGCTTGAGCGAACTCCTTTGAAAAGAAGAGTTCGGCGAGGAAGTCAATTGACAAAATATGTCTGTAGGTATACTCACGGGTCGCCCTGCGGAGGAGATGCCCGTATCGATGGGTGATCAACTTCCCGAGTTGTTGCAACTGACCGAACGAGTTCGGCAGGCAATGAGCGGCGTCATCCAGGCTTTATGGCCAGCCTTCTCCCTACCCGAGGGACTTGGGGAGCTTGCGGAGAAGCTTCAGGGAGTGCGACAGCGCTTCCATTTATGGAAGATTTCAGCCTGCCGCCAAGGTGCCAGGGAGGCCTGGGCCATGGTGAAGACGCGGTACAAGAAGGCGGATCCCAACCACATGGCCGAAGTCGGTCCTGTGGGGCCCGATGGGAAGGAGATCCCTGTAAGTTTAGTATACGGCCAAGTAGAGTTGGCCGCTAAGTTTTCCCAACAGGATTGTAAATTAGACAGCCTGTTAGACGGGATTGAAGAAGAATACAGTCAGTCAATTTGACAATGTATTATAAAATGACATGTAAAATGCCTTCTAGCCGGATTGTAGATCGTTTGTCTTTGCCGACCTTTTCGCTTCGACCTCGGGACCCTAGAGTCCGGAGTGTGTCCGAATACCTTCTCGGTTATGAAACAACCGGGGTATGCATGGAGACCAGGCAAAGGGGTCATTAGTGCTTTATCAGACAAGTGCCCAACTAGTTATGTTATATTACATGGTTAGTAAGAAACATCTTCCAGGGAGAATAGTTCCGTTAAGGGTTCCTTTCCTCTGGGGGTGGCATGCCCTAAAGGGCATGTTCAGACTGCGAAAAAAGCAGAAAAACATCTGGGGGCAGATAAATAAGTAGGTAAAATCATCTTTCAAGTCACCGACCGAGTATTCCCTTAAGAACTCTAGCTTTCGGCTTCACCCAGTCTGAGGTACACATCCGGCTGACCCAGCAGTAACAATCACAGAGGTGCTCCCTTTACCTCCTAGCCGAACAATCGGGAATGTAGGGGTAAGCACAGGAGCCAGGCAACCCAGCTTGGCCAAAACTTAAGTCATATCGATGCATATAATGGTGAATAAAAGGTACATGTGGGAGCTTTAACACATGTGCTGGGCGCGAAACCCCTATAAATTAAGCTTCTGGTAAAGAAGCCCCCAGGTATAGTGAGTGCGGATAGCACATCGATTATGCACGGACTTAGGCGCAAATAAGCCTTTTAAGGCTGTTTATGAGTAGGGGTGAGAGAAAAAAGAGAAAGAAGGCAGCTGAAGTATATAAAAAATTTGGACGGGAGAAAGGGACGAACTCTTAATCCGGCGCTAGGCATAGAATCTTCGGAGGCGGGCTGCGTTCCATGGGTTCGGCTCAAGTCGATTATCCTATGCATTTCGTAGACGGTATGCTCCGCCGGTAAGGACTTGATCGATGATGAAGGGGCCCTCCCATTTGGGCTTGAGCTTGTCCTTTTTCTTGTCCGGCAAGCGTAGAACTAGTTCGCCCACGTTGTAAGTCTTGGCCCGTACTTCTCTGCTTTGATATCTTCGAGCCTGCTGCTGATAGAATGCGGAACGAGCCTTGGCAACGTCGCGTTCTTCCTCCAATGCGTCTAAGCTATCCTGCCGATCCAGCTCGGCCTCTCTTTCTTCATACATGCGCACTCGAGGTGAGTCATGAATAATGTCGCAGGGCAAAACTACCTCTGCGCCGTACACCATAAAAAATGGTGTGAATCCGGTAGTACGGTTGGGCGTTGTCCCCAGCCCCCAGAGTACGGAGTCGAGCTCCTCTACCCAGTGCGTGTCAGATTTCGTAAGTGACCGCACTAGTCTGGGTTTGATGCCGCTCATTATTAGACCATTCGCTCATTCCACTTGACCGTTGGTTTGAGGATGATAGACTGAAGCATAATCGAGCTTGATGCCCATATTTTTGCACCATGATTTAACCTCATCAGCCGTAAAATTTGTGCCGTTATCGGTGATGATGCTGTGGGGGACACCGTAACGGTGTACTACCCCGGATATAAAGTCTATCACTGGTCCAGACTCTGCCGTTTTAACTGGCTTGGCCTCTATCCATTTGGTGAATTTATCCACCATGACCAATAGGTATCTTTGCTTGTGGGTTCCCCCTTTAAGTGGTCCAACCATGTCAAGCCCCCAGACCGCGAACGACCAGGTAATGGGTATAGTTTTGAGGGCGGTGGGTGGCATATGGCTCTGATTAGCAAAGAGCTGACAACCGACGCATCATTGGACTAAGTCCTGAGCATCTGCCCGGGCTGTCGGCCAATAAAATCCTATACGAAATGCCTTTCCTGCAAGGGCCTGGGCTGCTGCGTGGTGTCCGCCTAGTGCAGCATGAATTTCAGCCAGGAGGTTTTGCCCTTCCTCTTCGGAGATACACCTTTGAAGGACTCCGGTTGTGCTTTTCTTATAAAGTTCTCCCTCATGGACCTTGTAGGATTTAGATCGCCGAATTATGCAGCGGGCCTCGTTTTGGTCTTCGGGAAGTTCCTGCCTAAGTAAGTAGGCTAGGAATGGTTCTGTCCACGGGGCGATTACGGCCATTATGTCATGGGCTGAGGGTGTTATTTCGGCGGCGGAATTGCCGCTTATGTCGAATTGCTCTGTGTCGGTTGGTGTGGCTGCTTCTGATTTGTTATGTCTGGACTCCTCTTCCCATAGTACGGATGGCTTGAACAGCCGTTCCAGGAAGATGTTTGGAGGGACAGCGTCACGCTTTGCGCCGATGCGTGCCAATACGTCGGCCGCTTGGTTGTTATCCCTGGCTACATGATGGAATTCGAGTCCGTCGAACCGAGCTGACATTTTTAGGACAGCATTGCGATATGCTGCCATTTTCGGATCCTTGGCATCAAAGTCTCCATTTATTTGGGATATTGCGAGGTTTGAATCCCCGCGCACCTCTAGGCGTTGAATGCCCATGGAGATTGCCATCCGGAGACCATGTAAAAGGGCCTCGTATTTGGCTGCATTGTTGGAGTCCGTGTACATTATTTGAAGTACGTATTGGACTGTGTCACCGGTCGGGGACGTCAAGACGACGCCAGCCCCCAGTCCGGCCAACATTTTAGAGCCGTCGAAGTGCATAATCCAATTGGAGTATGCGCCATACTCTTTAGGGAGTTCGGCTTCGGTCCATTCAGCGACAAAGTCAGCCAAGACTTGTGACTTTATAGCTCGCCGAGGTCTGTAAGTTATATCGAATGGTAAGAGCTCAATGGCCCATTTTGCAATCCTGCCCGTTGCGTCGCGGTTGTTTATAATGTCATTGAGTGGTACTTCGGAGGCCACTATTATCGAACACTCTTGAAAGTAGTGTTGGAGCTTCCGGGATGCCATGAACACTGCATATGCGATCTTCTGATAGTGCGAGTAACGGGACTTGCAGGGGGTTAGCACAGTGGATACGTAATACACTGGTTTTTGAAGAGGGAATTTATGCCCTTCTGTCTCTCGTTCGACGACGAGTACCGCGCTTACAACTTGATGTGTTGCTGCGATGTATAACAGCATTGGCTCGCCCAGGTTGGGCGCGGCCAGGACCGGATTCGTTGCCAATATGGCCTTTATTTCTTCGAGTCCGGCGGTGGCGGCATCCATCCACTCGAAGTGTTCGGTGTGCTTGAGGAGGCGATAGAGGGGCAATGCCTTTTCTCCTAAGCGGGAGATAAAGCGGCTAAGGGCCACCACGCATCCTGTCAATTTCTGGATCTGTTTGAGGTTTTTTGGAATATCCAGCTGTGATAGAGCCCGGATCTTGGCCGGATTTGCTTCAATTCCTCTACCGGATACGATGAAGCCTAGGAGCTTTCCGGCTGGCACGCCGAAAACGCATTTTTCCAGATTCAGCTTGATATCATATTCTCGGAGGTTGTCAAACGTGACCCTCAAGTCGTCTACTAGAGTTTCGACGCGTTTACTTTTGACGACCACGTCGTCTACGTATGCCTCTACTGTCTTGCCGATCTGGGTAGTCAGACATGTCTGAATCATGCGCTGATATGTTGCGCGGGCGTTTTTAAGTCCAAAGGGCATCGTGTTGAAGCAGAATGGTCCATATGGAGTAATGAATGCCGTTGCGGCTTGATCTGCTTCTGCCATCTTGATTTGATGATAGCCGGAGTATGCGTCCAGGAAGCACAATGAATCGTGCCCTGCAGTGGCATCGATGATTTGGTCGATGCGGGGGAGGGGGAAGGGATCCTTTGTGCAGGCTTTATTTAGGTCTTTGAAATCGACACATAGGCGCCAAGATTTGTCCTTCTTTGGTACCATTACCAGGTTTGCTAGCCAATCCGGATGTTTGATGTCTCTGATGAATCCGACTTCCAATAGTTTGGCTAGTTCCTCTCCCATTGCCTGTCTTTTGGGTTCGAAAAATCGTCGAAGAGCCTGTTTGACTGGCTTGAATCCTTTTAGGATGTTTAGGCTGTGTTCTGCTAGTCTGCGTGGGATTCCGGGCATATCCGAGGGGTGCCAGGCGAAAATGTCCCAATTTTCCCGAAGGAATTCTCGCAGTGCAGCGTCTACATCAGGGCCCAATTGTGCCCCGATGGAGGCCGTCTTTGTCGGGCCCGTTGGGTGGACCTGGAATTTTACTATTTCTTTGGCTGGTTTAAAGGAGGTGGACTTGGATCTCTTATCGAGTATCACATCGTCCCTATTCACCGTAGAGCGCAGCGCGGTGAGTTCCTCTGCCGCTAAGGCTTCGGATAGTGCCTCCAGGGCTAATGCATCCGTCTTGTTTTCGGCGCGGAGTGCTATGTCCGGATCACTAACGAGAGTGATTATTCCGCCGAGCCCAGGCATTTTGAGCTTCATGTACCCGTAATGGGGTACGGCTTGGAAGATTGTGAATGCCTCTCGTCCTAATATAGCGTGGTATCCGCTGTTGAGCGGGGCACTTGGAACGTGATTTCCTCGGACCTGTAATTGCCCGGCGAGCCGAATACCACATCGAGTGTGATTTTTCCTATGCAGCACGCTTCCCGGCTAGGGATTATCCCTCTGAAGGTTGTGCTGCTTCGCTCAATGCGGCTCCAGTCTATTTCCATTTTTGAAGGGTTTCCTCGTAGATGAGGTTTAGTCCGCTGCTGCTATCCATGAGCACCTTGGTAAGCCGAAAGCCGTCCACTATCGGACTGAGGACCAATGCGGCTGGTGCTCGGGCTGTTCGGAATTTAGGTTCGTCGCTGGCGTTGAAGGTGATGGCCGCGTCACTCCAAGGATTTGTTGTGGCTACGTGATAAGCTTCGGCAAGGCTGCGGATTGTTCGTTTCCGCATATTGTTTGATGCGAAAGTCTCGAAGACTGTTAATACCGTACCAGTATTGTTGGTGTGGTTTCCCGGGGCTAGAAGCTCCTCGCCACTTTTGGCCACCTGCCGTAGTATCCAACATGCTCGAAGGCTATGTGTTGGGACGGCGCCCCCTGCACTGTGAATTGTACAAGGTCTGCTGAGCCATCCCTCCAGTACGGTTCCGTTCCCTTTAAGGGGTTTCTGTTTTTTGGTTCTTGAACCTGGCGCCTGAGTGTGATGCGCCCTTTTACTGCGGACTGGGTCTGTATCCGGGGCCGGATTGTCCCAAAACCTATTTTCGGTTTTCCGGAAACTCTCTATCGCACAGTACTTCTGTACTATGGATGCCAGGTCGGCAAAGCGTGTGATTTCTCGACGGCTGACGGCATTTAGGATTCCCTCGTCCGTGCAATTATTGCAGAAAATTGAGATTGTGTTTTCCTCTCGGCAGTCTTTTATCCTGTCCATAACCAGGAGAAATCTGGCCCAGTAGCGATGTACTGTTTCAGTGGGCTCTTGCCGGATTAGAGATAGATCGCATATATCTGGTCGGGTGGGCGGAACTAAGTCCGGAGCCCTACCCATCTCAAGGCTCAAAGTCCGAGGAGCTTCCAAGACCGGAAACTTTGGTCGCTGGACATTGTCCAACGAGTCCGGAACGAGGCCTGATTTTAAGTTCAGTGCTCGATCGAAGTCCGCCCCTCCGCGGGAATCGGGCGTGGAGGGTTTGGGAGCCCGGACATGTCTAGTTTTCAATATAGGAGAAGAGCCGCCGCATTGTTCTTCTACCACCGTAACATGGTGGGTGACCTGGGGAGAGTCAATCTCTCTCAGATCGGTTTTAAGCCCGATCTGATCATAGTCTGTAGCGACTCCCAGGGCGGCGATCCGATCCAAGAGTTCGTTTACGGATGAGAGCTCTGCTGGATCCAGATGCTCGGCGAATTCCGAGTTGACGTGAAGGTTGCTCTCGATGACTCGAGAGGTTATTGCGGAGGCGGTGGCCGGACAGGCGGCTACGAGAAAACCTCCTAGCCGGATAGTTTGGCCGGCGGCCAAGGCTCCATTGGCGAAGATACCGTCCTTGAAGACGGGACGAGGTATCCTTCCTATCGGTGACGGCACAGAGGAACTCTCAATGAAAGCACCAATGTCGGTGTTAAAACCAGCGGATCTCGGGTAGGGGGTCCCGAACTGTGCGTCTAGGCGGATGGTAACAGGAGACAAGGGACACGATGTTTTACCCAGGTTCGGGCCCTCTTGATGGAGGTAAAACCCTATGTCCTGCTTGATTGATATTGATATTGTGGATGTTTACAAGAGTGGATCTACCACGAGATCAAGGAGGCTAAACCCTAAAAGCTAGCCTATGGTATGATTGTTGTAATGTATGTCCTACGGACTAGGGCCATCCGGTTTATATAGACACCGGAGAGGGCTAGGGTTACATAGAGTCGGTTACAATGGTAGGAGATCTACATATCCGTATCGCCAAGCTTGCCTTCCACGCCAAGGAAAGTCCCATCCGGACACGGGACGAAGTCTTCAATCTTGTATCTTCATAGTCTTGGAGTCCGATCGATGATGATAGTCCGGCCGATGATAGTTCGGCCGATGGTGGTAATCCGGCTATCCGGACACCCCCTAGTCCAGGACACCCTCAGTGCCTTCTCAAGAACATGTTTTGTCTACAGCAAGATATGCATAGGAAGTAGTGGGAGGAGCACAAATCTAGGAAGGAGAGCATGAAGGCTCTTAAGGATGGTATGTGTGCAACTGGGATGGATATTGCTCACAGCTTCGAGTCTCGTGCGACTTCTTTTGCTAGATACCAGTCCAAGTTTGCTCGGTTTGATGTTGAAGATGGCGATGAAGCCTCCTCTCACCGCCCTCATGGCTCCATGTCTTCTGGAGAGTCGTTTGATGACCCTTCTGCGTCCCGCTCCTAGGGGCCGTTTATGGATTCCTCCATCTTTCCTTTTTGCCATCTTGGTGACAACAGGGGGAGATGTTGTGGTGCCTGATAGGGCTTATCGCTTATCTTTGTTTATATGCTTTTTTATGTTCCATTGAGTTCCATTGAGCCTTGAACCATTGCTTTCATTTGCCTTCATTTGGATCTTAGCTTGCTATTTGAACCTATCTATGTTCCATTAAATTACCTATCCGTGTGTGAGAAACTTAAGGCAAGGGGGTTACATGGCATAGTCTATTTGCTCATATTGTGAGAACAAAGGTTAGTAAAGCGTTCTATGTCGACATATCATTCTTGTGTGGGTACGCACAGTGATAGGGGGAGAATTCTTTAACCATGCCATTTCATTCAAATGCAATCTTAAATAAGGCATGGGTTGTGGGGGAGTACCTTCCATCAATGAAATTGCTCAATATTGTACATACTTTATGAGTTTATCCTATCAAGCATTGTTGTCATCCTTGTCAAAAAGGGGGAGATTGAAAGTGCAAATAGCACTAAATTGTTTTTGACATCTATGACAAATTCATTTGTGTTACTAACCACATGCTCTAAGTGTTAACAACCCTGATTAAGTCAAAGTGTAGCATGGATGGTTATTCCCTCTCTTACTGGAAAAAGGAAAAGCGGTGTGCTCAAGAAAATTAGAAGTTTCATGAAGTTTTCTTATTTCTCGAGTCCTTAGGGCAACCGCACTATTAAGAGGGGGTGCATCATAAAAACATCCAGGGAATCAACTTACCTTCTCACATTGATCTGAAAATCCTAGTGGCATGTTTCTGTTTAGGCCGGAACTTCCGGGGACCGGAAGGTCCGGGAAGCTTCCGGGGTACCCAGAAAAAACTGCCCTTTTCGTGCAATCTCTCTGTGTAGCCCGAAACCTCTCCGAAACTTCCGTCCCCCGGAACTTCCGGGGCGGACGGAACTTCCGGGCGCCGGAACTTCTGGGGCGGCCGGAACTTCCGGGCGCCGGAACTTCCGTCCCCTGTTTCTGCAGCTTCTGGGGTACAAATGAGTGGTGCAAACTCTCTGTGTATCCCGGAACCTGGCCGAAACTTGGCCGGAACTTCCGTCCGTCGCCGAAACTTCCGGGCTACGCAGAAATCTGCCTCCAACAGCCAGATTCCATCCCCACCTATAAATAGTCTTCTTCTTCCTCACGAAGGGTTGACAACTCCATTGCTCTCACCTCCATTTTCAGACCTTGATTTCTTGGAGATCTCCCTCCTTAGCCAACCAAAGATCTTGATCTTTTGAGTAGTGAAGGAGAAGTGCTCGATCTACACATTCACCAAAGCGAAAGTTGATTCCCCCTTTGTTTTTGTGGTGCATCTTGTTACTCTTGGAGGTTGGAGACTCCTAGGCGGTAGGAGTGCTCCGGCGAGGAATCGACCATTGTGATTACCCCCAGAAAAGTTTGTGAGGGTTTTGAGACCACCCCATGGTCTACCAATAGTGGTTGAGAAATGCCTCTGTGGTGTTGTCTCAAAGAATAGGGTGAGCCTTCGTGGTGTTGGTGTGCCTTCGTGGTAACATCCACCTCTCTAACGGTGACTAGCTTCCCTCCAAGGAAGTGAACATCGGCATACATCCTCGCCTCCTGGAGTTGCGGTCATTCCTAACCCTAACTCTCTAGTTGTGGTTACTTGTCTCTTAGCACTTACTTATATCATATTGTGCTTGCTTATTTAGGTGCTCGTGTTACTTGCTTAGTACTTAGTACTCACTTGCAATTGTTAGGCTCACCTTCATATTCCGCATTATTGCCTAAAATTGCTAAGTAATAATTAAAATTTGTAAGTCTACCTATTCACCCCCCCCCCTCTAGGTCCATCTCGATCCTTTCAGTTATGCTCTTACTTCACAGATGATTTGAGTAGATTCTTAGTATATTTACTTGATGAAACACAAGTCTGAATTATTGAAAGGTTCAAGTAATTTCATAGTGAAGTTGAAGATCATCGTGACAAGAGGATAAAATGTCTATGATATGATCATAGAGATGAATATCCGAGTTACATGTTTGGTACACAATTAAGACATTGTGGAAATTGTTTCACAACTAATACCGCCTGGAACACCATAGTGTGATGGTGTGTCCGAACATCATAGCTGCACCCTATTGGATATGGTGCATACCATGATGTCTCTTATCAAATTACCACTATCATTTATGGGTTAGGCATTAGAGACAACCACATTCACTTTAAATAGGGAACCACATAATTCCGTTGAGATGAGACCGTATGAACTATGGTTTAGAGAAACCTAAGCTGTCGTTTCTTAAAAGTTTGGGGATGCGACACTTATGTGAAAAAGTTTTAGCCCGATAAGCTCGAACCCAAAGCGGATAAATGCATCTTCATAGGACACCCAAAACAGTTGGGTGTGCCACCTAATTCAGATCCGGACACAAAAGTGATTGTTTCTAAAAACGGGTCCTTTCTCGAGGAAAAGTTTATCTCGAAAGAATTGAGTGGGAGGATAGTGGAGACTTGATGAGGTTATTGAACCATCACTTCAACTAGTGCGTAGAAGGGGACAGGAAGTTGTTCTTGTGGCGCCTACACCAATTGAAGTGGAAGCTGATGATAGTGATCATGAAACTTCAGATCAAGTCACTACCAAAACTTGTAGGTCGACAAGGATACGCACTACTTCAGAGTGGTACGTAATCCTGTCTTGGAGGTCATGTTGCTAGACAACAATGAACCTACGAGCTATGGAGAAGCGATGGTGGGCCCGGATTTCGACCAATGGCTCGAGGCCATAAAATCCAAGAGAGGATCCATGTATGAAAACAAAGTATAGACTTTGGAAGAACTACTTGATGGTCATAAGGCTGTTGGGTACAGATGGATTTTAAAAGGAAGACGGACAATGACGGTAAGTATCACCATTAAGAAAGCTTGACTTGTCGTTAAGATGTTTTCCGACAAATTCAAGGAGTCGACTGCGATGAGACTTTCTCACTCGTAGCGATGCTAAGAGTCTATTGGAATTATATAAGCAGTTACTGCATTATTTATGAAATCTTGCAGATAGGATGTCAATACATTGTTTCCTCGACAATTTTCTTGAGGAAAGGTTGTATATGATACAACCAGAAGGTTTTGTCAATCCTATAAGATGCTAACAAGTATGCAAAGCTCCAACAATCCTTCTAAGGGCAGGAGTAAGCATCTCGGAGTTGGAATATACGCTTTGATGAGATGATCAAAGATTTTGGGTTTATACAAATTTTATGAGAAACTTGTATTTCCAAAGAAGTGAGTGGGGGCACTATAGAATTTCCTATGAGTATATGTTGTTAACATATTGTTGATCAGAAATGATGTAGAATTTCTAGAAAGCATATAGGATTATTTGAAAAGTGTTTTTCAATGGAAAACCTGGATTAAGCTACTTGAACATTGAGCATCAAGATCTATAAGGATAGATCAAAAACTCTTAATAGTACTTTCAAATGAACACACACCGTGACAAGATTTTGAAGGAGTTCAAAATAGATCGGCAAAGAAGGAGTTCTTGGCTGTGTTATTAGGTGTGAGTATTGAGTAAGACTCAAGACCTGACCACGACAGAAGAGAGAGAAAGGGCGAAGGTCGTTCCCTATGCTTTAGACGTAGGCTCTACAATATGCTATGCTGTGTACTGCACCTGAAGTGTGCCTTGCCATGAGTCAGTCAAGGGGTACAAGAGTGATCCAGGAATGGATCACAGGACAACGGTCAAATTTATCCTTAGTAACTAGTGGACTGAGGAATTTTCTCGATTATGGAGGTGGTAAAAGAGTTCGTCGTAAAGGGTTACATCGATGCAAACTTTGACACTAATCTGGGTGACTCTGAGTAGTAAACCGGATTCATATAGTAGAGCAGTTATTTTGAATAGCTCCAAATAGCGCGTGGTAGCTGCATCTACAAGATGACATAGAGATTTGTAAAGCACACATGGATCTGAAAGGTTCAGACCCGTTGACTAATAACCTCTCTCACAAGCGAGATATGATCAAACACCATGGGTGTTGGATTCATTACAATCACAGTGATGTGAACTAGATTATTGACTCTAGTGCAAGTGGGAGACTGTTGGAAATATGGCCTAGAGGCACTAATAAAATGGTTATTATTATATTTCCTTGTTCATGATAATTGTCTATTGTTCATGCTATAATTGTATTAACTGGAAACCGTAATACATGTGTGAATGCATAGACCACAACATGTCCCTAATGAGCCTCTAGTTGACTAGCTCGTTGATCAATAGATGGTAATGGTTTCCTGACCATGGAAATTGGATGTCGGGTGGTAGGTGCGACATATGCCAACGGGTGGCTAATCATAGTGGGAGCCAATAAGACGTCGCCGGTGCCTGGAAACGGGATGAGGCGAAGACATGCACGACGGCGAATCTTACCCAGCTTCGGGGCTCTCCGTGGAGATAACACCCCTACTGCTGCTCTGCAGGGTCTCCGCATGATCACTAGATGAATAAGTTACTACAAGCTGCTCTTAGAGCTGTTCGGTGTGAGGAAGAAGAAGGGCACAGCTAGCTCTTCTCTTCCCTCTACGTGGTGGCTAAAACTATTAGAGTCCAACCCTTTGCATGGGTGCCCCGGGGGGTTTATATAGGCCTACCCCCCCCCCCCGAGGGTACAATGGTAATCCGGCTAAGTGTGGGCCATAGCCGTCAGTGTCCTTGCCCGCCGGCTTCTCCGCCGGCCGCTGGGGCCCACCGACTTGGTGGGTCCCGCCGGTTGCCGGCTCCCTGGTCAACAAGCTGGCCCCACCGTCGAGGGCTGGTTACTGTTGCCTCAATCCTGATGACGAGGGCTTTGTCGGGGTAGGCGTGGCTACAGTGACTTGGCGGCAATCACTGTAGCCTCACCTCGTCTTGTCTCCTTAATGGGGCGCTTCCTTCGACGGAGGGAATCAGCCGGCTGTGGGGAGTCGGCTATACCTTAGGCCGACTCGGGGAGGCTGAGCCGCCTTGGGGCATCTCTTTGACTGGGGGGACCGGCCTGCGGGTGGTACAGACAGCCTGTCGTGGGTGATGTCATAGTCAACATGGCAACAGTGCCGCGTCGGACGGGTGATGGCCGCCCCGTACGACGCACTGTAGCCACGTGTGCTCTGGGATGTGGGGGTGGCAGGCTTTACTGTAGCCACGCCCCGTCTCATCGCCGTTATGTGGGTGCAGATTTTGAGGGTGCCGCCTTGGCCACCTGCGGGGTGGCCGGCTCCTTGGAGTCGGCCTTCTCGTGGCCGGCTACGTGGAGTCGGCCCTCAGGCAGCCGGTTCCTTGGAAGCTGGCCCTCTCATGGCTTTCTTCTATGGGTCTTGGGGCCAGGCCACCTCCCGACAGCCGGCATGGATGACTGCCGGCCGGGGGAAGGCGGCCCAGCGCCTTGGATGCCGGATGGCTTGATTGGCTCGATTGTCTTGTGATTTTTTTAGAAGCCCCAGGGGAGCCGGCTAGGCTACCCGTGGTCATTTACTCCGACAGTAGTCCCCCAAGCTGATTGGGCTCCGAGGTTGAAGGGAGGACGAGGAGCTCAATCAGCTTCCTATCCTGAGAAGCCAGCAGCTAGGAGCCGGCCTTGAACGGGTGCGCCGTCTTCGGGGAGCTCCATAGTTGAATATTGGGAGACGCGGGCCGGCTTGCGCATTGACTGCGCGTCGCCTCGCGTGCCACGTGGGCAGAAAAGCCTGCCAGCCCACGCGCGCGACGGGACGTCGCCGCAGGCCAGGGCCTACCAAGCCTACGCCTCTGCGGCCCAAATAGGCTGCACGTCTTCCTGTGGCGGTTACAGTACGCCTTTAGGGCGCCATAATTGCGGGCATGGGGGGAGTGGGCGCAGTTAAACCCACGTTCCCCCACGCCTCACCTCCTCGGCTCCGCCGCCCGAGCCTATAAGTAGGGGGAGGAGGGGGAGCAGCAGGGGCTCGCACACTCGTCCTCACTCCCCTCCTTCCTCTACTTTCTTCCTCACTCCTCCGCCGCCACAGTGCACTCGCCACCGCGCCGTTCCGCCGCGAGTTGCCTTGGTGCATCGTGGTTCCTTCGTTGAGCGGCCGTGCTCTTCGCCGCCACGGCTCTCTTTTTCCGCTCGTCCCCATGGCGTTGTCGAGCTCGTGGGACGGCTCCAACGTCCATGAAGATCACATTGATTGGCTCCGCCGGATGCGGCGGTTGCCAAGCGAGGACCTTGTGAAGACCCGCCTCGCGCCGGAGGCGAAGATTTTGCCGGCGCCGGAGGAGGGCGAGCGGGTCATCTTCCGCTCGCACTGCTTGCGCGGCCTCAGCCTGCCGGCGAGCAAGTTCTTCCGCTCCTTCCTCGACTTCTACCATCTCCAGCCGCATCACCTCACCCCAACTCGGTGATGCTGCTATCGGCCTTCGTTACCTTGTGCGAGGGTTTTATCGGTGTTCTCCCCACCCTCGAGCTCTTCGGGGAGTTCTTCCAGTGCAAGCTGGGCACCGTCTTCGTGGGTGTGCCCGCCCCCTATGGCGCCTTCATCGCCATGCGGAGCACGGCCGACAACAACCCCTTTCCACCTATCCTGCTGATCCAGTCGGTGAAGCTTTTGCAGCAGTCGTACTTCTACGTGAAGAACGCCGCTGTGCAAGGTGACTACCTCAACCTGCCGGCTTACGTAGCCGGCCCGCCGCCTGCAAGGCTGGCGTCTTGGTCCCACCGAGCCCGGTCGCTCACCTTGGCCGGGAACGCCGCCATCGCCCGGCTCCGGGTGATGGTCCAATCGGAGGGCTTGGTGGGGGCCGACTTGGTGGCCGCCTTCGTGGAGCGCCGGGTGCTCCCGCTCTAGAGCCGGCCGCACATGATCTGCCAAATGAGCGGCTGCTTCGACCCGTGCCGGCTAAGCACCAGAGAGATGCCTCATGACGAGGTATCTTTCCTGGTGAATTATATCTCCAACTGTAAACTCATCGTGGATTGGCAGTATCACAAGGCGCCATACTCTCGGGCCAACCCGCCGCCTGTGGTGAGTTTTTCCTCGTTCTTTTCTTCTTTTGTTGCCGTGTTCGATAGCCGACTCTTGACTAGCCAGCTTTTTCTTTGGGCAGAACCCTCTTCTTCGACCGGTGCCCGGGGCCTAAGGGCTGGAGCGCCAGTTTGCGGCCGACCGCGCCGTGGACAACCCTGACGACCCGGATCTGGGGGCAGCCACCATGGATGACGCCGTAGGCGGAGCCGGCGGGGAGGCAGGCGGCCCCGAGCTCACGGTCGGCTTCGGGGACTGGCTGGATGATGATGAGACCGAGGCCGTCCCACGCTGCGAGCCGGCGGCCGATCGCCAAGGCGCGGGACCTTCTGCCGTGCCAGCAGCTTGGGGCGGCGCGCATAAGCGTCGGGCCAGGCCGGGTCTCTTCGGCAGTCGGCCGAAAAAACCCAAGGGCTCAGCAGCGGCGACTAAGCGGGACGAGGCAGCGGCGAAGGCGCCCCATTTTCGCAAGGTGGTGAAGCAGCCGCGGGTGGTCTCGGCGTAAAGTGTCGAGTGCTCTTTATTCCTTCTTTTTTATTGTCTTCTTTGGTTGAGGCTCATCTGAGCCGTCTTCTTGGTTTGTTGAACAGGGCGCCGCTTTCCCTTGAGCGGGTTGACGCCGCCTCCATAGTCGCGCCGACTGGAGGGTCTTCGAGTTCCCGCTGAGTGGACCCCTGCGTCGACCTCATGGAGGCAACGGAGCAAAACGCGCGGGAGGCTCGGGAGGAGCGGGAAGCGGCCGAGCGGAGGGCCGCCCAGGAGGCAGTAGAGAAGTTGGCCGAGGCGCAGGCCGATGCGGCGGCCAAGGCCCAGGTGGAGGCCGCGGCCGCGGAAAGGGGGGCGGGGGCTTTACGTAATCAGCCTCCATATCTTGTCATTCCCCTTCGCACCGTGGCCCCTGATGTCCCCGTACCTCCATTGGAGGAACCCGACCGCGACCAGCCAGTGATGGAGAGGATGGAAGGCGACGTGACGATCCTGGGGGAGGCGCCATAGCCAGCGCCGACCAGAGCAGGCCAAGGCGGCCGACCTGCTGTGGCGCTTGGGCAGCCAGCCGGGGGCGAGTCAGCGGCAGGGGGGATCTCGTGGCGCAGTCGCCGTCTCGCCGGCGCGTGGGGGAGGCGCCCCTCGCGCTGGAGCCGCAGAGAGCCGCGGGCGCCGGCTCGACAGTGCAGGAACTGGAGGCCGCCAACACCAACTCGTCTGAGTGGATGCCAAGCAGCGGAACGACGGAGCTGAACGGGGCGGCGCAGGAGGTCCGACGCCGGTGAGGGAGTCCTGGACTAGGGGGTGTCCGGACAGCCGGACTATCAATGTCCACCGGACTCCAAGACTACGAAGATACAAGATTGAAGACTCCGTCCCGTATCCGGATGGGACTTTCCTTGGCGTGGAAGGCAAGCTTGGCAATACGGACACGTAGATCTCCTACCATTGCAACCGACTCTGTGTAACCCTATCCCTCTCCGGCGTCTATATAAACCGGAGGGCTTTAGTCCGTAGGACAACATACATTACAACAATCATACCATAGGCTAGCTTCTAGGGTTTAGCCTCCTTGATCTCGTGGTAGATCTACTCTTGTACTACCCATATCATCAATATTAATCAAGCAGGACGTAGGGTTTTACCTCCATCGAGAGGGCCCGAACCTGGGTAAAAACATTGTGTCCCTCGTCTCCTGTTACCATCCGCCTAGACGCACAGCTCGGGACCCCCTACCCGAGATCCGCCGGTTTTGACACCGACATTGGTGCTTTCATTGAGAGTTCCTCTGTGTCGTCACCGATAGAACGGATGCCTCCGCCCGTCTTCAAAGATGGTGTTTTCGCCGGAGGGGCCTTGGCCGCCGGCCAAACTATCCGGCTTGGTGGTTTTCTCATGACCGCCTGTCCGGCTGCCGCTTCGGCAATGACTTCTCAAGTCGTCGAAAGCAATCTTCGCGTCAGCCCTAAAGCTGCCGAACAGTTAGATCCAATAGAGCTCTCGTCTGTTAACGAGCTCTTGGATCGCATCGCCGCCCTGGGAGTCGCTACGGACTACAACCAGATTGGGCTTAAAACCGATCTGAGAGAGATTAACTCTCCCCAGGCCACCCACCATGTCGCAGTGGTGGAAGAGCAATACGGCAACTCTTTGCCGGTGTTGAAAACAATTCATGTCCGGATTCCCGAACCCTCCATGCCGGATTCCCGCGGAGGGACGGACTTCGATCGAGCATCGAACTTAAAATCATGCATCGCCCCGGACTCGCTGGATTGTCCCCAACAAACCACACTTCCGAATTCGGAAACCCCTCGGCCTTTGAGCCTCAAGATGGGCAGGGATCCGGATTTTATTCCACCCACCCGCCCAGACATATGCGATCTATCTCTAATACGGCAAGAGCCTACAGAAACAGTACATCACTACTGGGCCAGATTCCTCCTGGTTATGGACAGGATAAAGGACTGCCGAGAGGAAAACGCAATATCAATCTTCCGCAATAACTGCACGGACAAGGGAATACTAAACGCTATTGATCGTCGCAAAATTATGCGCTTTACTGATCTGGCGTCCATTGTACGAAAGTACTGTGCGATGGAGAGTTTCCGGAAAACCGAAAATCATTTTTGGGATAATCCAGCCCCAAACCCAGTCCGCAATAAAAGGGCGCCGTACACTCAGGCCCCAGATGCAAAAACAAAAAAACAAAAACCCAATCAGGGAAACGGAACCGTACTGGAGGGATGGCTTAATGGACCCTGTAAGCTTCATAATACAGAGGGAGCCGTCCCAACACATAGCCTTCGAGCATGTTGGATATTACGGCAGGTGGCCAAATGTGGTGAAGAGCTTCTAGCTCCGGGAACCACTCCAACAATACCAGCACGGTATCAACAGTCTTCGAGACTTTCGCATCAAATAATATGCGAAAACGATCAATCCGCGAACTCGCCGAAGTCTACCAAGTAGCAACAGCAAATCCATGGAGCGACACAGCCATTACCTTCAATGGTAGCGACAAGCCCACATTCCGAACAACCAGAGCCCCAGCCGCACTGGTACTTAGTCCCATAGTGGACGGCTTTCGACTGACAAAAGTCCTCATGGACGGCGGCAGCGGACTAAACCTCATTTACGAGGAAACTCTGCGAAAAATGGAAATCGATTGGAGCCGTATTGAGCGAAGCAGCACAACCTTTAGAGGAATAATCCCCAGCCGGGAAGCGCGCTGCACCGGAAAAATCACACTCGATGTGGTGTTCGGCTCTTCGGACAATTACAGATCCGAAGAAGTCACGTTCCAGGTGGCCTCGTTCAGCAGTGGATATCACGCCATATTAGGACGAGAGGCATTCACAATTTTTCAAGCAATACCTCATTACGGGTACATGAAGCTTAAAATGCCTCGGCCCAGCGGAATAATCACTCTCGCTAGTGATCCGGACATAGCACTCCGCGCCAAAAACAAGACAGCCGCACTAGCCCTCGAGGCACTATCCGAAGCCCTAGCGGCAGAGGAACTCACCGCGCTGCGCTCTACGGTGAACAGGGACGATGTGATACTCGATAAAAGATCCAAGTCCACCTCCTTCAAATCAGCAGAAGAGATAATAAAATTCCAGGTCCATCCAACGGACCCAACAAAGACGGCCTCCATTGGGGCACAGTTGAACCCCGAAGTAGACGCCGTACTGCGCGAATTCCTTCGAGAAAATTGGGATATCTTCGCCTGGCATCCTTCAGACATGCCCGGAATCCCTCGCAGGTTGGCAGAACACAGCCTCAACATCCTAAAAGGATTCAAGCCAGTCAAACAGGCTCTTCGACGAATTTCTGAGCCCAAAAGACAGGCAATGGGAGAAGAGCTAGCCAAACTATTGGAAGCCGGATTCATTAGAGATATCAAACATCCGGACTGGCTAGCAAATCTGGTGATGGTACCAAAGAAGGATAAATCCTGGCGCCTCTGTGTCATCAAATCAAGATGGCGGAAGCAGACCAAGCCGCAACGGCATTTATCACTCCATATGGACCATTCTGCTTCAACACGATGCCCTTCGGACTCAAAAACGTCGGCGCAACATATCAGCGCATGATTCAAACATGTCTGGCCACCCAGATCGGCAAAACAGTCGAGGCATACGTAGACGACGTAGTCGTCAAAACAAAACACGTCGAAACTTTAGTAGACGATTTGAGGCTCACATTCGACAACCTCAGAGCATATGACATCAAGCTGAATCCGGAAAAATGCATTTTTGGCGTACCAGTCGGAAAGCTGCTGGGCTTCATCGTATCCGGTAGAGGAATTGAAGCAAATCTGGCCAAAATCTGAGCTCTGTCACAGTTGGATATTCCAAAAGACCTCAAGGAAATACAAAAATTAACAGGATGCCTGGCAGCCTTAAGCCTCTTTATCTCCCGTTTAGGAGAAAAGGCGCTGCCCCTCTATCGCCTCCTCAGGCGCACCGAACACTTCGAGTGGACGGATGCTACCACCGCCGGACTCGAAGAAATAAAGGCCATACTGGCAACAAATCCGGTCCTGGCTGCGCCCACTCTGGGCGAACCAATGTTGTTATACATCGCAGCAACACATCAAGTTGTAAGCGCAGTCCTCGTCGTCGAACGAGCGACAGAAGGGCATAAATGTCAGCTCGGTTCGAAGGACTCGAATTCCATCACATAGCCCGAGATAATAACCAAGCGGCCGACGTCCTGGCACGCATCGGTGCGAAACGTGATGCTGTCCCTCCAAATATCTTCCTGGAACGGCTCTTCAAGCCATCCGTACTATGGGAAGAGGAGCCCGGTAGCTACAAACCGGAGAAAACCGCACCAACTGGTGATTCGGCAGACGACATAACACCCTCCGCCCACGTCATAATGGCAGTAATTGCTGCGTGGACAGAACCTTTCCTAGCCTACTTACTTAGGCAGGAACTTCCCGAAGACCAAAATGAGGCCCGCTGCATAGTCCGGCGATCGAAGGCCTACAAGGTCCATGAGGGAGAACATTATAAGAAAAGTACCACCGGAGTCCTTCAAAGATGTATCTCCGAAGAAGAAGGGCGAAACCTCCTGGCTGAAATTCATGCCAGACTAGGCGGACACCACGCAGCAGCCCGGGCCCTTGTAGGAAAGGCATTCCGTACAGGATTTTATTGGCCGACGGCTCGGGCAGACGCTCAGGACTTGGTCCAGCGATGCGTTGGTTGTCAGCTCTTTGCTAATCAGAGCCATATGCCACCCACCGCCCTCAAAACCATACCCATTACCTGGCCATTCATGGTCTGGGGGCTTGACATGGTTGGACCCCTTAAAGGGGGAACCCACAAGAAAAAATACCTATTGGTCATGGTGGATAAATTCACCAAATGGATAGAGGCCAAGACGGTCAAAACGGCAGAGTCCGGACCAGTAATAGACTTTATATCAGGGGTGGTACACCGTTACGGAGTCCCCCACAGCATCATCACTGACAATGGCACGAACTTCACAGCCGACGAGGTTAAGTCATGGTGCAAAAATATGGGCATCAAGCTCGACTATGCGTCAGTTTATCACCCTCAAACCAACGGTCAAGTGGAAAGAGCAAATGGTCTAATAATGAGCGGCATTAAACCCAGACTAGTGAGGTCACTCACTAAATCTGGCACACAATGGGTCTAGGAGCTCGACTCTGTACTCTGGGGGCTGCGGACAACGCCTAACCGTACTACCGGATTCACACCATTTTTTATGGTATACGGTGCAGAGGCAGTTTTGCCCTGTGACATTATTCATGACTCACCTCGAGTGCGCATGTATGAGGAAAGAGAAGCCGAGCTTGATCGGCAGGACAGCTTGGACACATTGGAGGAAGAACGTGACGTCGCGAAGGCTCGTTCCGCATTCTATCAGCAGCAGGCCCGAAGATATCAAAGCAGAGAAGTACGGGCCAAGACTTACAACGTTGGCGAACTAGTTCTACACCTGCCGGACAAGAAAAAGGACAAGCTCAGGCCCAAATGGGAGGGTCCCTTCATCATCGATCAAGTACTGACCGGCGGAACGTACCGTCTACGAAATGCGTCGGATCACCGACTCGAGCCGAACCCATGGAACGCAGCCCGCCTCCGACGGTTCTATGCCTAGCGCCGGAATAAGAGTTCGTCCCCTTCCCCCGTCCAAATTTTTACACTTCGGTTGTCTTTTGTTTCTCTTTTTATCCTTTTTATTTAAAAGCCCTTCCGGGCCTATTTTTGCATTCTTTGCATACGCATGATGTGCCATTCGCACTCATTATTCCTGGGGGCTTCTTTTACAGAAGCTCAATTATACGCATGATGTGCCATCCGCACTCATTATTCCTGGGGGCTTCTTTTACAGAAGCTTAATTATACGGGTTTTATACCCATCACATGTGTCAAGCTTCCACATGTACCTTTTACTCGCCATTATATGCATCGATATGACTTAAGTTTTGGCCAAGCTGGGTTGCCTGGCTCCTGTGCTTACCCCTACGTTCCCGATTGTTCGGCTAGGAGGTAAAGGGAGCACCTCTGTGATTGTTACTGCCGGGTCAGCCGGATGTGTACCTCAGACTGGGTGAAGCCGAAAGCTAGCGTTCTTAAGGGAATATTCGGTCGGTGACTTAAAAGATGACTTTTTACCTATTTATCCATCTACCCCCAGATGTTTTACTGCTTTCTTTGCAGTCCGAACATGCACTTTAGGGCATGCCTCCCAGCGAAAGGAACCCTTAACGGAACTATTCTCCCTGGAAGATGTTTCTTACTAACCATGTAATATAACATAACTAGTTGGGCACTTGTCTGATAAAGCACTAATGACCCCTACGCCTGGTCTCCATGCATACCACGGTTGTTTCTTAACCAAAAAGGTATTCGGACACACTCCGGACTCTAGGGTCCCGAGGTCAAAGCGAAAAGGTCGGCAAAGACAAACGATCTACAATCCGGCTAGAAGGCATTTCACATGTCACTTTAAAGGATAACATACATTGTCAAATTTATTGATTGTATTCCTCCTCAATCCCGTCTAACAGGCTGTCTAGTTTACAGTCCTGTCGGGAAAATTTAGCTGCCAACTCTACTTGGCTATACACTAAACTCACAGGGATCTCCTTCCCATCGGTCCCCACCGGTCCAACTTCGGCCATATGGTTGGGATCCGCCTTCTTGTACCGCGTCTTCACCATCGCCCAAGCCTCCCTCGCACCTTGACGGCAAGCCAAAATCTTCCACAAACGGAAGCGCTGCCGCACTCCCTGCAGCTTCTCCGCAAGCTCCCCGAGGCCCTCGGGTAGGGTGAGGGCTGGCCATAAAGCCTGAACGACGCCGCTCATTGCCTGCCGAACTCGTTCGAGTAGCTGCAACAGTTCGGGAAGTTGATCACCCATTGATATGGGCATCTCCTCTGCAGGACGACCCGTGAGTATACCTACAAGACATATCATGTCAAAATGCTTCCTCGCCGAACTCTTCTTTTCAAAAGAGTTCGCTCAAGCACTTACTATAAATGCTGCGACGAAGCCGCTGATTCTCCTTAACGGAGCCGGACAGCTCGGCCTGAGCGCCTTTCAGCTCTTCTCCGAGCTTGGCGTTGGCATCTTGGAGCTTGTTCCTTTTCTGCTGAACCCTATTCAGCACACTCTCGCCGGCCTTTAGCTGGCGTAGCAATGCTTGCCTGTCCGGATCTTGTCCGGCGGTACCTGCAAATGTCATTATTAGACTCGCGCGCACGCCGCACAGCGCTTATATTTATTAATAAAAATGTGTTACCAGGAAGGGTATTTCCGTCTCCTCCTGCGGCAGCAAGTGCGGCCTCAAGTTGGGCCTTGCAATCTTGCAGCTCCCGAGACAGCTGGGCGTTCTTCTCGTTAAGTGCCTGAAATTTATAATGATCCTTAAATCAGTTAGCATAACTAATTTAAGTCTCGGGGGCTACTGGTATATACAACCATTAAAATTCCCTTACCCGTATGTCTTTCACATACTGCTCCGTGGCTCTGGTAAAACCATTTTGAGCAGCACGGAGATGCGCGTCCCCTGCGTTAAAAGCATTCAATGCCTCAGGGGAAAAGCACGCTTCTCGAAATACTGTCCGGCGGCGCCTATGGTTCATGGCGCTCTCCACCTCAGACTTGGTGGCGGACAGTCTGTCGGTATCCTCCGTTGGAGAAGGATCCGGCTCGCGTCTTGCGCTTGCCTCCCCCTCCAGGCCGGGCGCTGGAGCCTGGCCGGTGTTGGTCGGATTGGCAATTCCTGCGCTCGCAGTCCGGCGAGCACTTTTTCTCCTACAAAAATCATGGGCACTTAGACGTTTCCTCGGAACGTTGCTCTAAAAATTCAAATACGAGCTATACCTTTGCGGCGACGTTTCCGTCCGCACTGCGCTCCTTTTCCGCCTGCTGGTTCGGACTGACCTCTGTTGGTCGGCCGCCGCGGGCTCGGCTTCCTGCCGTAAAGGTGCTTCCTGCAAAATACCATCGTTCGCGAAGGTCAGAAATGGGCAGGGATGAGATGATGGTGTCCGGACTTCGGTCGCGGTCACCTGGGAAGCCGGACTTAGTCCGGGGTAGTCCGCCGTAATGGCGACCAAAGCATTGTCTATGCTGAGCTGGTGATACACCCCGTCGACCAGCTCCACCTCAATATCCGGGTCCTCTTCGGAGGCCGGACCAAGGGATCCTTCTGGATCCTCGGGTTGCGGAGCAGGACTTACCATGTCCTCCACAATCCGGCGTAGACCCTGCGCCGAAGACATAATGTAAGAAGCTTAAACTTCGAAAGCATGGGCTGGGCCCTTCAAGGTGTTCACTTACCCATCCTCTAGGGTTGATCATGGAAAACCCATTCAAAGGGTTCGTTCGAAGGAAATCCTCCTTCTCCCCCTTGTACAGGCTGGACAGGATCTTCACCAAATCCTCGGTCGAATCCGGCCCTTTGCGGCCATGCCGGGTAGCATCGTCTTCCCCGTTGAAATCCCACATGGGGTGGCCTCTGTATTGCAGTGGTTGTACCCCTCGCTTGATGCATGTCGCCATGACTCCGATCATGGTCAAGCCGGAATGAGCCATTAATCTTATCCGGCCCATCAAGTAATGGACGCTCTTGTCTTCCTCCAATCGGGGGCTCCGCGGGCGCCAGCTGAGGCGTTTCTTCAAGGGAGCAGCACTAAACTCCGGGAGGCCGATCCGAACTGGGTCTGGCAGCGGAGCGTCTTCTATATAAAACCATTCCGAGGGCCAGTCTTCGGACGCCTTCTTGGGAGTGCCGGATAGGTATCCGGTCCCGGCGATGCGCCATATTTCGGCACCGCCCACTTGATATATGGACCCCTGGTAAGAACGGGGTACGAGGCAAAATAGCCTCTTCCACAATGCGAAATGGGGCTCAATGCCCAGGAATAGCTCGCAAAGAGCTACGTAGCCCGCGATATGCAGGACAGAGGCGGGCGTGAGGTGGTGGAGCTGGAGTCCGTAGAACTTCAGGAGCCCGCGGAGGAACGGATGTATTGGAAATCCGATTCCCCTTGTCAGATAAGGGACAAAACATACTCGCTCCCCCTTATTGGGGCTTGGAGTGTCCTCCGCCTGTCTCCCACCTTGATAAGTAGCCAGTCCGGCCCGGACTGGGATCATAATGGCCGGAGGGAGGAATCCCCCCGTTTGGAGCTTCTCGAGCTCGTTGTGCGAAATAGAGCACCTCCTCCAATTCCCCGGCGGTGGGCTGGGAGCGCGCGAAGAAGAGCCGTATTGGCGATCCATGGTGGAATGGATTTCTAGGTCAAAGGCGCTTCGATGGAGTATTCGCGGGAGGAAGACGGTGTGGTTCAGATCTGGATTCTTGCCTTTTTTATAGGCGGGCGACTCGCACAATTGGGGGGTGAAATGCAAAATACACCCTGGCTTTTCGCATTCGTGCGACGCGTGGAAGAGGGCCATTATTTGGCGTAGAAGCCGAGGGACACAGTATTCAAGATGAAGCCGGACATTGTTCGGCAGGTACATGGAATTTGAAGGGAGAACCCGCCTTGCAACGCCGAAGACTATAAACGCGCTGGACTAATCGTCATGGAAGCCTGGTTCGGGGGCTACTGAGGGAGTCCTGGACTAGGGGGTCTCCGGACAGCCGGACTATCAATGTCCGCCGGACTCCAAGACTACGAAGATACAAGATTGAAGACTCTGTCCCGTGTCCGGATGGGACTTTCCTTGGCGTGGAAGGCAAGCTTGGCAATACGGACACGTAGATCTCCTACCATTGTAACCGACTCTGTGTAACCCTAGCCCTCTCCGGTGTCTATATAAACCGGAGGGCTTTAGTCCGTAGGACAACATACATTACAACAATCATACCATAGGCTAGCTTCTAGGGTTTAGCCTCCTTGATCTCGTGGTAGATCTACTCTTGTACTACCCATATCATCAATATTAATCAAGCAGGACGTAGGGTTTTACCTCCATCGAGAGGGCCCGAACCTGGGTAAAAACATTGTGTCCCTCATCTCCTGTTACCATCCGCCTAGACACACAGTTCGGGACCCCCTACCCGAGATCCGCCGGTTTTGACACCGACAGCCGGCTTCAGACCCAGGCCGCCTCGCTGCAACGGTTCACCCAGGAGTTCCTTACCACGCGCGCGGTCGTCCGGGTAAGTCTTCTGGCTTTGATCGATTTCTTTTTTGATTTCTTCCGTGGGGGCGCATCAGCGCACCCACTGGGTGTAGTCCCCGATTTTCGAGTCGGCTGCTGAGCAGGCGGCTTGAAACTTCTTAGCGGGCTTTGATAGCGATCTTGTTCTTACGCGCACTCCATATGATTTCCAGGAATACCACAATCTTCGCGCGGCCGCCTTCAACTCCCAGGCCCAGGAGCTGAGCCAGAAGGCCGCCGATCTGACGAATAGCCGGAGTAAGAACTTGGTTTCTTCTTTCTCAAGTGGGGGCGCGTCAGCGCACCCACTGGGTGTAGTCCCCGAGATTCGGGCCGGCTGCTGAGAAGCCGGGTCGGATCTTCCCTGACGACTTTTCCCTTACTGCTTTTTCCCTTTCTCTTCATGCTTGTAGGAGCTAACGCTGACTTGAGGGAGCAGCTAACCGGGGCGCAGACCGCCCTTTGCGCCAAGGAGGCCGAATACGATGCCTTGGCCCAGGAACACGACCGCCTGGCCAAGAGGCTAGCCGACTAGGAGGAGAGCCATAAGGCGGCTCTGAAGAAGGCGCAGGATAGCGAGGCCGCCCTTAAGGCCGAGTTCGAGACCGAGGCGGCCGGCTGGGCTGAAGCAAGGCAAGCGCTGAGCGAGGGATATTGGCAGGTGGAGGATCTGATCGACGGTAGGCCGCCTTCCTCTTCTCACTCCTTTGCTTGCTCCTTGCCATCTTGTTCATCTTCTGATTTTCGTGCCGTTTTCTTGTTCTTCACGCAGATTACTTCCCCGGCTACTCTGTCGCCGCCATCCAAGCCATCGAGGCCCACAGCGAGGCACGCCGGCATGCAGGGGTCGCAATCGCATCAAATGCTAGCCGGACGCTCGAGGAGCAGCTCATAGCGGTCCAGGCTCGGCTGCAGCCGGCTCACCGCATGCTCCGCCGGCTTCAGCGTGCCGGTGCGCAAGTGTTGGCCGCTCTCTGTCCTGGCGAGGTGATCCCCCGCACTCCCAGTCAGACTGCCGACTGGCTGGAGGTTGCGGTTGGCCACTTCGAAGCCTAGAAAGCCTCCGCTGCTCGATCCGGCGCCGGGCGGGCGCTAGAGTTCGTCCGGGCCTGGTATCCTGGGCTAAGCCTGCGCCAGCTGAGCACTTGGAGGCAGGAGGCTGACGAGGAGCTGGTGGTGGTGCGGCCGGCTATCGTCCAGCGCGCCTCGGCTATCGCCGAGTACACTGATACCAGCGTCTTCGCTCCTGAAGTGAACGACAGCGGAGTCGCCCAGCCGGAGGAATGGTTCGGGCTCAATCCAGCGGAAGGTGAGGATTCGGCAGAGGAGATTGCCTCCAGCGACGAGGCCGAAGACAACAAGGAGGAAGGCGGTGGAGACGCCGTGCCAGACGGCGAAGCGACCAGCTAGCTTCAGCCTGATCGTACCTCTAGCAATGAGGCATGTGCGAGCGCGCCGCCTGCCAGGGGTGAAGATCGGGCCGAGACTCGCCAGCCGGCCACTCCTCCGGCCCGCACTGCCGCCTCTGCCGACCTGCCCGACTCGCCTGTTGCTCCGCTGGCCTGATTTGCCGCTCTTGCTTTTTTGCTTTTGCTCTTTGAACAAACTTTATTAACTTTGCGCAGTTCCACCCACTGGGGGTGTATTCAGACTATGTTGAATGCCAGCCTCTCAAAAGGCTTTTGTGTAAATATAATTATGCGTATGTTTGGCTTCCATTCGAGTTTGCTTTTTATCCTTAGGCCATTTCCTTTGCCGCCTTCCCTTGATTGCCGCCTTCCAAGCCGAACAGCTGCTCTAAAGTCTGCGGCTGGGGAGGAACTTGGCTATTTGTGGGAAGGCAAGTACTTGAGCTTTGTTGGATTTTGGCAGGGTTGAATGGAAGCCGGCCAGCCGGCTACTCTTGTAGCCGGTCGGCAATGGGAGGAAGCCGGCTTTGGTTATATAAGTTCGTTAATCCTTAGCCATTTTTCATGTGGGCATCCTTTCCTACCTTTGACTCTTGCCAGCCGGACAGTCGGTTCTTCGAGCTGCGGCTTTTGAAAAGAGAGGGCTTGGGTGCCGGCACACTACTTGTCTGAGTGCAGGTGGAACTTAAATATAACTCAAGGCGGCCAGTCCCCGGGCCGACTAGTCGAGTCCGGTGCCGGACGAAAAAAGGTAAAATGACAAAATCATAGGCATGATACTCGTCATTCATAGATAAAAGGTGGCAGTCCCCGAGTGCTTCTCGGGGGGCCCATTGTCTCGTACTTAATGCAAAAGGTAACGTGATACATACTGGGTTTTAACTGTAAAATCTTCGGAGGAGGTTGGTGTTCCATGGTCGTTCCGACTCCTTGCCGGAATCATCTCTCTTTCGTGCCTTCGGCTTCTGTGCATCGATCAGGTAGTAGGAGTCGTTTCCCAACGCTCTGCTGATGATGAAGGGGCCTTCCCAAGGGGCCGAGAGCTTGTACTAGCCGGTTGTTTGCTGGATCAGCCGGAGCACAAGGTCGCCCTCTTGGAAGGATCCTGGCTTGACCTTCCGGCTATGGTAGCAGCGCAGGCCTTGCTGGTAGATGGCGGACCGGTTGAGGGCTAACAGCCGGCTTTCTTCCAGCAAGTCGACGCCGTCTTCTTGTGCTTCCTTGGCCTCCGCCTCCGTGTACATGGTCACCCGAGGCGAGTCGAACTCGATATCAGTTGGGATGACAGCCTCGGCACCATATACAAGGAAGAACGGAGTGAAGCCGGTTGACTTGTTCGGGATAGTGCGCAGACTCCAGAGGACGGCCGGCATCTCGTCAAGCCAACAACCGGCCGAATGCTCCAGTGGCACGACCAGTCGGGGCTTGATCCCGGAGAGGATGAGTCCGTTGGCCCGCTCAACTTGGCCGTTTGACTGCGGGTGGGCAACGGACGCTAGGTCCAGTCGGATGCCCTGCGTCGCGCAGAAACGTGCCAATGCTCCTTTGGCAAAATCCGTGCCATTGTCGGTGATGATGTTGTGCGGCACGCCGTACCGAGTTGTGATGTCTGCGATGAATGTCACGGCAGTCGGCCCATTCAGCTTCTTGATCGGCTTCGCTTCGATCCATTTGGTGAATTTATCCACGGCGACAAGTAGGTGTGTCATGCCGCCACATGCCGTCTTGAATGGGCCCACCATGTCCAATCCCCAGACGGCAAAAGGCCAGGTGAGGGGAATGGTCTTGAGTTCTGAAGCCGGCAGGTGTTGCTTGGAGCTGAATACTTGGCAGCCTTTGTAGTGTTTGACCAACTCCTTGGCATCGTCCAAGGCAGTCGGCCAAAAGAAACCATGGCGGAAAGTTTTGGCAACGAGGGATCTTGAGGCTGCATGGTGGCCGCATTCGCCTTGGTGAATGTCTTTGAGGATTGCTATGCCCTTCTCTGGCTCGACGCAGCACTGGAAGACTCCAGTGACAGTGCGCTTGACGAGCTCTCTGTTGGCAATTGTATATGCGTCGGCTCGACGTTGGATTTGTCTTGCCGCTATCTCGTCAGCTGGCAGTTCTCTGTTTATCAGGAAGTTGAGGATGGGCTGAGCCCATGATGGAGTTGTGACTTCTTCTATAGTCAACACGGCTACTGCAGCCAGGGCGGGTGGCTGGGTGGTGAAGAGCTGGAGCTGGCCGCCGCTTGGGGTGCTGAAGCAGTCCCCGGGCCGACTACCGTAGTCCCCGGGCCGGGTTCTGAAGTCCCCGGGACGGGTGCGACTTTGGCAGTCCCCGGGCCGCCTATCGAAGTCCCCGGGCCGCCTGCTTGGCTCCCCAAGCCGGATCCGGCTGCGTCGGGGTTAGGCGGCACGAAGATGGAGTCGGATTCTGGAGACGGCTTGATAGACGACTTGATGAGGCGTTGGAGAGAGACGTCGGTTGGTATAGCTTGTCGGGTTGAGCCTATCCGTGCCAGGGCATCTTCTTGCTCGTTGTCGGCCCGTGGCACGTGGAGGAAATCGCATCCTTCAAAGTAGCTGCTGATTTGCTGGGTGGGGAAATGATAGCTCGCCATGTTTGCGTCCTTGGCGTCCGAGTCGCCAGATGATTGCTGGACCACCAAATCCGAGTCGCCATAGCACAGGATCAGGCGGATGCCGAGCTCTTTGGCTAGCCGGAGTCCATGTATGAGCGCCTCATACTCGGCCACGTTGTTGGAGGCGGCAAAGTGGATTTGCAGCGTGTATCTGAGTTTGTCGCCTTTGGGAGAGGTGAGGACGATGCCGGCTCCCAAGCCGGTGCGCATCTTGGATCCGTCGAAGTGCATCCGCCAATGAGTGGAGTCGGTAGTCGGCGGCAGGTACTGGGTCTCGGCCCTGTCGACGAGGAAGTCGGCCAATGCTTGCGACTTGATGGCGGTGCGAGGCTGCTAGAAGATCGTGTAGGGGGCCAGCTCAATGGCCCATTTCACCACCCGATCGGATGCGTCCCGGCTGCCTATGATCTCGGTGAGTGGGGCGGTGCATACGACCGTGATGGAGTGATCTTGAAAGTAGGGCTTCAGCTTCTTGGTGGTGAAGTACACGCCATAGCACATCTTCTGGTAGTGTGGGTAGTTCTGCTTCGAGGCGGATAGTACTTCGCTTAAGTACTAAACCGGCCTCTGGACCGGCTGAGCTCGGCCCTCTTCTGGGCGTTGGACTACGATGACGGTGCTGACCACCCGGCTGATGGCGGCGATATAAAGGAGCATGGGCTCTTTCTCAGTCGGCGCCGCCAAGACAGGCGGCGTGGAAAGCATCTTCTTTAGCTCGTGAAAGGCTTGGTCGGCTTGGTCGTTCCACTCAAAATGAGTGCTCTTCTTCATGAGTCGGTAGAGGGGGAGAGCCTTTTCTCCTAGCCGGCTGATGAAGCGGTTCAGGGAGGCCAGGCACCCGGTAAACTTCTGGACGTCACGCAGCTTGGTGGGAATCTCCATTCTCTCGATGGCATTGATCTTCACTGGGTTGCATTCAATGCCGCGTTCAGAGACCAGGAAGCCTAGGAGCTGGCCGGCTGGCACTCCGAACATGCATTTTTCGGGGTTGAGCTTGATCTGAAACCGGCGCAGGTTCTCAAATGTCTCCTTGAGGTCCTCCAACAAAGTGTTGCGCCTCTCCGTCTTCACCACGATATCGTCTACATAGACGTGGGCATTTCTGCCGAGTTGCTTGAGGAGGCATTTCTGCATGCAACGCCGAAAGATGGCACCGGCATTTCTCAAGACGAATGTCATCGTCAGGTAACAGAAAGCTCTGAATGGTGTGATGAAGGCGGTCTTCAGGCGGTCGGCCGGGTCCAGCTTTATCTGGTGGTAGCCTGAGTAGGCATCCAAGAAACTCAACAGCTCGCATCCGGCTATGGAGTCTATTACTTGATCAATCCTGGGTAAGGCAAAGGGATCTTTGGGGCAAGCTTTGTTGAGGCTTGTGTAATCTATACACATGCGCCATTTTTTATTCTTCTTCAGCACGAGGAACGGGTTGGCGAGCCACTCCGGGAAGAAAACCTCCATGATGAAGCCGGCTGCCAAGAGCCGGGCTATCTCTTCTCCCACGATCCTTCTCTTCTCTTCTGACAGTCGGCGGAGGGGCTGCTTGACCGGCTTGGCGTCTGATCTGACGTGTAGCTTGTGCTCGGCGAAATCCTTCGGAACACCCGGCATGTCCTTGGAGGACCATGTGAAGATGTCCCGATTCTCACGGAGGAAAGCGACGAGCTCGCCTTCCTATGTACTGTCCAGGTTCGCCCCGATGACGGCAAACCTTTCCGGGTGCTCTGGGTCCAGGGGTATCTTCTTTGTTTCCTTAGCCGGCTGGAAGGAACCTTGGGCATCACACTCTTTGGGGTCGGGGGACAAGGCAGGCTGCTTGCCGGCCATGGCCATGACCCGGTCCAACATCTTCTTCTCTCCGGCGATTACGAGGGACTCGGCCAGCCGGCTGCTGGCTCCAGTGCACTCGGAGGACTTTTTTAGTCGCCAGCTATGGTGATGATGCCCTTGGTACTCGGCATCTTCATCTTGAGGTAGGCATAGTGGGGTACAGCCATGAACTTGGCCAGAGCAGGCCGGCCAAGTAGCGCATGGTAAGGGCTCTCGAGGTCCACCACTTCAAACCAGATTGCTTCTCGGCGGAAATGATCCTTGTCTCCAAAGAGAACATCTATCTTGATCTTGCCGATGGGTGAACAGGACAGGCCAGGTACAATGCCATGGAACACGGTCCGGCTTGGCATAAGGTGTTTGGCCTTGATGTTCAACTTCTCCATGGTATCTCTGTACATGATATTGATGCTGCTCCCGCCGTCTATCAATATGCGGGAGAATCGGCAGCAAGCCTGTCCATTGCTAGGGTTGCCTCCAAAACCAATGCATAGGAGCCCGGAGATGGCATCACCTCTGGGTGGTCGGCCCTGCTCTAGCTGATAGGCCTCTCTAACCAGTGCATGTATTCGGGGTTGTTGGAAGCAACTGCATTGACTTCTTGGTGCTGTCGGCACCGGCTGCGCCACTCTTCAGGCTGGCTTGTGAATACGACGTAGGCGGCGTGCTCGTTGGGGAACTCATCTTGGACGGCTCCGACTACTGGTCGAGCGGCCGGCTGCTGGGGAGCTGGAGGCGGCTGTCCAGCAGGCGGAGGCGGTACCAGCCCTTCGCCCTTGGTGATTCGGGTAAGCTAGTGGCACTTCCGGGTTGTATGGTTGGACGGCTTCGCGCCGCTGTGGAACTTGCATGGGGCGTCAAGGGCTTGCTCATAGGAGAAAGCCGGCTGCCAAGCCGGCCTGCCGCCCTTCTGCTTCTTGCGTGCGGGCCGCCCCTCAGGTTGTTCGTCTTCGATTGTGGCTACTTGCCGGCTGGCGGAAACCGGCATTGGAGCCTTGCGCTTGTTGTCGTTCTGGTATGAGCGTCGGCTAGAGTCGCCAGCCGGTGTTTTGGGAGCCGGGTTGAGTACCTTCCCGGCAGCGTCTACTCGGAGCTCGATCTTCATTGAGGAGTCGGCGGTGGCGTACTTGTCGGCGATGGCAAGTAATTCGTCGAGGGTAGCCGACTCATCGCAGAGGAGCTTGTGCTTGAGGAGGTGCCCTCTTGGCACCCGGCGGTGAAGTATTCTATCGCTTGAACCTCGTGCACCCCCTCGCAGGAGTTGCGGATCTCGGCCCAACGCGTGAGGTAGTCGCGGGTCGACTTGGTGGGTCCTTGTACGCACAAGGAGAGTTGCCTGGGCTTGGGAGCCCGCTTGTAAGTGCTGGTAAAGTTGCGGATGAAGGCCTCGGTGAAGTCCAGCCAGCTGTTGATGCTGTACGGCTTGAGGCTGTTGAGCCAGGTTCATGCCGTGCCTTGAAGCATGAGGGGCACATATTTCACGGCAACGCGTCTGTTGCCGTTCGCTATGCTGACTGCGGTCGAGTAGTCGATCAGCCAATCTTCAGGCTTCACGGAGCCGTTGTACTTGGGCGTGTCTCTTGGGAGCGAAAACCCTTTGGGGAAGGGCTCGTCGCGGATGCGGGGGCCGAAGCAAGGCGGCCCGACATCGTCTTCTTCTTCTAACGCCAGGGATCACGCAAGGCGGTCGATCCGATGGCGGGCATGGTTTTCGCCGACTCCTTCGCGGCGGCCGAGTCGGATGCGTGACAGGCGGCGGGGTGGGATATCTTTCCCCGCAAGGTGGAGGAGGGGGCAGATCGCCTCGTCGTTCCACGGCTCGAGGGCGGCCTTCTGCGTCGCGCTCGATGGAGATCCAGGTTCGGCTTCGGCTGGCAGCCGGCTCTTTTTCCTGCCTTGTGCGGGCTCCGCCCGCGGTTGGCGTACGCGACGTCGCGCCGTGCTCTCGGCATGGGGGAGGGCTTTCGGCGCGGACGCCAGCTTCGTGCCGCTTTGCGGCCGCGTCGATCAGTTGCTGGATTCGCCTGGTCATGTAAGGAAGCTCGTCGGCCCCTACTCCGTTCAGCTCGTCTACGACCGACTGGGCGGAGCGTAGGTTCTCGAGAGGTGTGGCGTAGACCGGGCGTTCTGCCCCCAGCATATCGGCGATGGCCGCGCCGCGTTTTTGGACAACGCCGGCCCGGCTCGGTCCATCGGGAGGCGGCGTTCATAAGGCGGCGCGGTCGACTTCGCGCTAGTGGGCCTCGGTGAGGCATCTCATGGTGGCTAGCTTCCGGCCCTCCGCGACGAGCGCGGTGCGGTGAGCCTCTAGCGCCTCGGCGTCGGCGTCGGCCGGGATGTGGACGGACAAGTCCTGCAACACCGTTTGCAGGGCGTTTTGGGTTTCTCGCTGGAGGCGACTCCGTGGCTGATGACTAGCACCTCGGTAACGGTGCTGCCGCCACTGTTGGCTCGCGGGAGAGGATTATCGAAGACCACCACGTTGGTTGGGAAAGCGTCGAGTGATGCAGTGTCGGAGTCGACAAGCATCGGGTCGGTGGAACCGGCCGACTCCAAATCCACAGCAGGCTCGCTGGAGACGTGGAGTTGGTCGAGGAGGTTGACGAGGCGGCTCTCGAGGCATCCGGTGCCCGCGTCGGATGCGGGCTCGTCGGAGACGCGAGTCTCGTCGGAGATGCCAGCCTCGCCGAGAAGGTCGGCGAGGTAGCTTGCCGCGCAGGCGTCGGTGACGCCTTGTAGTGCGTCGGGGCAAGCACCATCGGGCGTGCCGGGCTGGCTACGCCCGCGGGGAAGGAAGAGAGTTCCCGTCCAGAACAGGTCTCCGGATGACGGTGCACCTGGCCCCACGATGGGCGCCAAATGTCGGGTGGTATGTGCGACATATGCCAACGGGTGGCTAATCATAGTGGTAGCCAATAAGACGTCGCCCGTGCCTGGAAACGGGATGAGGCGAAGACATGCACGCCGGCGAATCTTACCTAGCTTCGGGGCTCTCCGTGGAGATAACACCCCTACTGCTGCTCTGCGGGGTCTCCGCATGATCACTAGATGAATAAGTTACTACAAGCTGCTCCTAGAGCTGTTCGGTGTGAGGAATAAGAAGGGCACGGCTAGCTCTTCTCTTCCCTCTACGTGGTGGCTAAAACTATTAGAGTCCAACCCTTTGCATGGGTGCCCCGGGGGGTTTATATAGGCCTACCCCCCGGGGGTACAATGGTAATCCGGCTAAGTGTGGGCCATAGCCGTCAGTGTCCTCGCCCGCCGGCTTCTCCGCCGGCCGCTGGGGCCCGCCGACTTGGTGGGTCCTGCCGGTTGCCGGCTCCCTGGTCGACAAGCTGGCCCCACCGTCGAGGGCCTTGTCGGGGGCTGGTTACTGTTGCCTCAATCTTGATGACGAGGGCTTTGTCGGGGTAGGCGTGGCTACAGTGCCGCCGCCTTGGCGGCGATCACTGTAGCCTCACCTCGTCTTGTCTCCTTAATGGGGCGCTTCCTTCGAGGGAGGGAATCAGCCGGCTGTGGGGAGCCGGCTATACCTTAGGCCGACTCGGGGAGGTCGAGCCGCCTTGGGGCATCTCTCTAACTAGGGGGACCCGCCGCCTGCGGGTGGTACAGACAGCCTGTCGTGGGTGACGTCATACTCAACATGGCAACAGTGCCGCGCCGGACGGGTGATGGCCGCCCCGTACGGCGCACTGTAGCCACGCGTGCTCCGGGATGCGGGGGTGGCAGGCTTTACTGTAGCCACGCCCCGTATCATCGCCGTTATGTGGGTGAAGGTTCTGAGGGTGCGGCCTTGGCCGCCTGCGGGGTGGCCGGCTCCTTGGAGTCGGCCTTCTCGTGGCCGGCTACGTGGAGTCGGCCCTCAGGCAGCCGGTTCCTTGGAAGCCGGCCCTCTCGTGGCTTTCTTCTATGGGTCTTGGGGCCAGGCCGCCTCCCGACAGCCGGCATGGATGACTGTCGGCCGGGGGAAGGCGGCCCAGCGTCTTGGATGCCGGATGGCTTGATTGGCTCGATTGTCTCGTGATTTTTTCAGAAGCCCCAGGGGGAGCCAGCTAGGCTACCCGTGGTCATTTACTCCGACATTGGATGTCATTGATAACGGGATCACATCATTAGGAGAATGATGTGATGGACAAGACCCAATCCTAAGCATAGCACAAGATCGTGTAGTTCGTTTGCTAAGAGCTTTTATAAATGTCAAGTATCATTTCCTTAGACCATGAGATTGTGCAACTTCCGGATACTGTAGGAATGCTTTTGGTGTACCAAACGTCACAACGTAACTGGGTGGCTATAAAGGTGCACTATAGGTATCTCCAGTGTCTGTTGGGTTGGCACGAATCGAGACTGGGATTTGTCACTCCGTATGACGGAGAGGTATCTCTGGGCCCACTCGGTAATGCATCATCATAATGAGCTCAATGTGACTAAGGAGTTAGTCATGGGATCATGCATTACGGAACGAGTAAAGAGACTTGACGGTAACGAGACTGAACGAGGTATTGGGATACCGACAATCGAATCTCAGGCAAGTAACATATCGGTGGACAAAGGGAATTGTATACGGGATTCATTGAATCCCCGACATCGTGGTTCATCCGATGAGATCATCGTGGAACATGTGGGAGCCAACACAGGTATCCAGATCACGCTGTTGGTTATTGTCCGGAGAACGTCTCGCTCATGTCTACATGGTTCCCGAACCCGTAGGGTCTACACACTTAAGGTTTGGTGACGCTACAGTTGTTATGGGAAATTGTATGTGGTTACCGAAGGTTGTTCGGAGTCCTGAATGAGATTCCGGACTTCACGAGGAGTTCCAGAATGGTCCGGAGGTGAAGATTTATATATGGGAAGTCCAGTTTCAGTCGCTGGAATGGTTTCGGGGGTTATCGGTATTGTACCGGGACCACCGAAAGGTGTCCGGAGGTCCACCGGGTGGGGCCACCTGCCTCGGGGTATTTAATGGGCTGAATATGAGAGGGAACCAGCCCCCTAGTGGGCTGGTGCGCCCCCCAAGGGCCCAAGGCACCTAGGGTTTGGAAACCCTAGGGGAGGGGATGCCTCCACCTTGCTTGGGGGGCAAGTCTCCCCCTCCTGGCCGCCGCCCTCCTCTAGATGGGATCTAGAGGGGCCGGCCCCCTCTACCCTTCACCCTATAAATAGAGGGAGGGTGGGAGGGCTACAACAACCCTTCCCCTGGCGCAACCCCTTCCTCCTCCAACTCTTCCTCCTCCTCCGTAGTGCTTGACGAAGCCCTGCAGAAATACCACAAGCTCCACCACCACGCCGTCGTGCTGCTGGAGCTCTCCCTCAACTTCTCCTCTCCCCTTGCTGGATCAAGAAGGAGGAGACGTCCCTGGGCTGTACGTGTGTTGAACGCGGAGGCGCTGTCCGTTCGGTGCTAGATCGGATCTTCCGCGATTTGAATCGCCGCGAGTACGACTCCGTCAACCGCGTTCTAGTAACGCTTCCGCTTAACGATCTTCAAGGGTATGAAGATGCACTCCCTCTATCTCTCTCGTTGCTAGTATCTCCTAGATTGATCTTGGTGACACGTAGGAAAATTTTGAATTATTGCTACGTTCCCCAACAGATATTGCAAGAAGCTATATGTTTAAGTGCAAGGATACTAAAAGTCGCTTACTTTGTAAAGGGGTCAATTCTTGAAGCCGAGCTTAATTTCCGGCCCTCACAAGTATGGAGAGCTATCTTGGAGAGGTAGAAACATTATGAAGCAAGATATACTCAGAAGAATTGGCAATGTATAGTCAACAAACATTTGGTCATAACTGAATTCCTAGAGAAGGTTCATTGAGAACGTTGTTATATCTAGTGGCCGATCCCTCACAACTTGTAATTGAGCTTCTTATAGCTCCTTACTGCTTTGTTGAATGAGCAACTGGTTCATACAATTTTTCTTTGAATGGATAATGATGAGATTATGAAAATCCGAATTAGCACTAGATCTATGAATTTTTGGCATGGAACCATGATCAAATGGGTAATTTTCAGTTTGTTCTGCATACAGACTATTGATCACAAAAAAAATGACAGAGAAAACTGCCTTGACCGAAGGAGTGGTACGTCCAACACCAAGAAGGAAGCACAAGCATGAACATCCCTATAGAAAATCTTTGTATAAGCAAAACTTAAGGTTTTTGTTTTACTAGTGCGACACTCTTTGTCTATTGATAATCCCTAAGTGCATGGAGTATTGTAGCACTTTTCAAAGTGGAGGGGGTAAGTATGGAGTGTCGAACCCAAAACGAACCATAGGTAGGAATTGTATTATCTCAAGTCTTATTTGCCAGATAGTACCCTATGTGCAACAAACGTTGTTTTTGTTAAACTTTTTAGCGAACATAGCTTGCAAGTTCTGGAAAAAGTGAGAAAGTGAGTGTGCGGTAGCGGTGATATGAGGTGTGGAGTCCCTAGGCAATTGGCTATGATACTAGAAAGGTAATCATAATTACACTTTATATGTGGGAGAAGTCTCTACTAACGTACTATACGCATTTGGAGTACACATGCATTTATGGCTGAAACCATAGCAACTATCTGTAAAGTACTTCTGATGTTTTTTTTCTTGCGATATAATAGAATTCTCTTCATGCGCGTCCATGGGCCGGCCCACCAGCCGCTGCCGTGAGTGCTAGTTGCCTTCTGCGGTGATGAAGTCATGGAACAGGCGCTTCCAGCACGGGAGTACCCATTCAGTGCAGTATGTGCTAGAAAGACAGGAAACGCGCACCCTTTTGGTCCGGCCCAGGTGCGGGCTGGAGCGCCCCATTTTTTGTTTTCCTCTTTTTTTTTGCTTCTTTAAATCAAATTGCGGATTTTCAACATGTTCTTGATGTTGATTTCTTTTAAGAAATTTAAAAATGTAGTGAATTTTATTTATAATATTTTCAAAATTTCAAAAAATGTTCCAAGATATAAAAAATATTAATATATTTTAAAAAGTTCTAAAAATATTCACGAATTAAAAGAAGTTTATGAATTTAATTTTTTTGGCTGATTTAAAAATAATAATTCCAAAAATTCTTCCCAAAAGTAAATAAAAAGACTAATTCAGAAAATGTTTGGAATTTCAGAAAATATCCCCAAATTTCAATAAATTTTCATAGATATATAAAATGATCAATAATTTTAAAAAATGGTTGCAGATACAAATGAAAATTCTCTAATTTAAAAATTGTTCCAGATTTTGGACAAATATCGAATTCCGATATTTTTTATGAATTACAACTATAAAATTTCAAAAAATATCAGCATTTAAAAAAATTCATGATTACAAAAATATTCACAAATTTTTAAATATGTTGGAGAAATGAAAATAATAATAAATAGACACAACGAAAATGAAATGAAAAGCGAAAAGGAAAACGAAAAAAACACAGAACAAAAAACCATGTCCAAAAATAGTCGAACTGGGCCCGCCCAGTACCGTGCATGCATTGCGGGAAGGTGCGGAATTGGAACTGCGATGCAGAACGGCCACGACCGGTGCAGCAGACACTTCCTTACCGCTCAAAAAAAGTAGGTACTTCCTCGGGTGTCTCTCTCCAACACGGTCTCCTAACGTTTTCCAGTGCATATTGCATTGTATAGGTATAAAAAAAACATATTGTGTTGCGTGCACGACGAGAGATATCGAGACCCACTAGCCGTTGCCGTGAGCACTAGTTGCCTTCTACGGTGTTGAAGGCGTGGAACAGGCACTTCCAGCACGGGAGTTCCCATTCTGCACGGTATGCGCTAGAAAGACAGGAAACACGCACCCCGCGCGCGCCCTTTTGGTCGGGCCCAGGTGCGTGGCGTGGCGCCCCATTTTTTGTCTTCTTCTTTTATTTTATTTTTTTGCTTCTTTAAATCAAATTGTGGATTTTGAAAATGTTCTTGATTTTGAATTTTCTTTCAAATTTTAAAAAAAGTTCTGAAATTTTGTTCAGACTAGTTTTCAAAATTTCAAAAAATGTTCCAAGATATCAAAATATTAATAGATTTTAAAAATTTATAAAAATATTTGTGAATTAAACGAAGTTCATGAATTTATAAATTGTTAGCTGACTTTAAAAAATTGTTCCCTAAAATTCAAAAAAATCTGTAATGCAGAAAATGTTCATGAATTTACATAAATGTTCGCAGCTTCAAATAAAAAATCAGTAATTCTAAAAATGTTCAAAAGTTTTGACAAATCACGAATTTCGATTTTTTTTCATGAATTTCAACTAGAAAATTTCAAAAAGAATCACCATTTAAAACAATTCACAAATTTTTAAATATATTGGCGAAATGAAAAATGGCAAAAAGAAGATAAAACCGAAAGAAAACACAGAACAAAAAACCAGGTCCAAAAACAGCCGAACTGGGCCGGCCCAGTACCGTACGTGCACTGCGGGAGGGTGCGGAATTGGAACTGCGATGCAGGACCGCCACGACCGGTGCAGCAGACACTTCCTCACGGAAAACCCTATTCGCCGCTCGCTGCGGCGAAGTGTTGGGGATTTGCACAGGGCAAGCATGCTTGGGACAGGAGATGGGCCGGCCCAGTTCGAGCTTTACACAGTACGTCCAAATATGAACCCAGTTTTTTCCTGTGTATTCTGTTTTTTCCGTTCTTCTTCTCCTTTTTCTGTTTCTCCTTTTCTTTTTCCTTTGTTTTATAGTTTTCTTTTTTCTTTTTTCTTCTTCTTTTCGTTTTTAGTTATTTCTGTTTCTTTTTTCTTTTTTCGATTTTTCTGTTTGTTTTCTTTTTTTTGGTTTTTATTTCTTTTTGTTTTCCTTTTCTTCTTTTTTTATCAAAAGAATTTCAAAATATTCAAATTTTGTTCATGTTTCCATAAAATGTTGAGGTTTCAAAAAAAGTTCTCAAGATTCAAACATTGTTCTCGTTACACAAATAGTTGAAAGTTTTGAAATGCAGAAATGTACCGGATTTCAATTTTTTGTTCCCATTTTCATAAAATGTTCGCGATTCCAAATTTGTTCGGGATTTTTCAAAATTTGGTCTCAAGATTAAAAAAATGTTCGTGCTTAAAAAATATGTTCGCGCTTCCAAATTTGCTCGGGATTTTTCAAATTTGTTCTCTGTTTTAAAATTAGTTCTCAAGATTAAAAAAAATATTCATGCTTTAAAAAATTGTTCGCGCTCCCAAATTTGTTCTCAAGATTAGAAAAATGTTCGTTCTTCCAAATTTGTTCTCCATTTAAAAATTTGTTCTTAAGATTCAAAAAATGTTCGTTCTTTAAAATTTGTTCTCCGTTTCAGAAAATGTTTGAAACATTTTAAAAAAATGTTTGCCATTTAAAGAAAAACATGTTTACAAATTTGTTCTTGTTTCTCGAAAATCTTCGGAAATTTAAAAACTGCGTGTAATTCTAATTATTTTTATGTAATTCAAAAACTATTTCGAAATCTGAAATTTTCCAAAAAAATGGTTCGTGTTTTCTAAAATGTGTGCATCAATTGAAAAATCTGTACGCTACAGTAAATATGATCCTGCAAATCTGTACGTTATACTATCACAGTATATTAAAAGTGATGCGTGCAGGAAATTGCCTCGAACTCCCAGTTGGTGTGGTGGCTAGCATCTCGTGTAATCAACTGTCTGGCGTGAGTTCGATCCCTAGCCGTGCACTTATACTTCTTTTTGGGGATTTTTTTTTTTTGCACTATACATGGGCCGGCCAGTCGGAGCAATCCTGTGCGGGCGGCCGACTGTTTGCCGCAAGGAGCGGCGCATAGGAGCTCCCCTTCCTCACCGCTTGCGAAAAAAAGCAGGTACTTCCTTGGGTGTCTCTCTCCAACACGCACGGTCTCCTAAACGTTTTCCAGTGCATATTGCGTTGCGCGGGTATAAAAAAAACATATTGCGTTGCGCGGGTATAAAAGAAAACATATTGCGTTGCGTGCACGACGAGATACATCGAGACCCGAACGAAGCTCCACCCTCCGAACTCAGATCAACCAAAGCTAAGCTCCTTCCGTCGGTTTCCCCTCGATCGATCGGAACTCCGGCGGCCCCAGATCGATGGCGGCTGTGCTCCGGTCCACTGTCGGCCTCGCGCTCCGGCGGGCCTCGCGCCTCTCCTCCTCCACCGGCGGCCCCGCGTCCGCCAGCACCAGGGCGGTACGTATATACGGATCTAGCACACCATCGTCTGTTAGTTTTTTTCTGTAGCAACTAGCAAGTAGTCGTAGTAAACTCCTCCCGATCTGAATCCTTCCTACGTGCGCGTCTGCTGATTAACTCGTCCGGTTCAATTATTCTGCAGCGGACGATGTACACCGGTGGGCAGCGCGGCGGCTTCGACGACGGGCCACCCGGGTGAGTTCGTAATTACTACTCCTAGTATATGCTCATTATTTTATCGCCGGTTGAGCAATGCAGAACACGGTATTATCGATTCTTCCCGTGCGTATAGTATTATCGATATGCTCAGTTTGATTATTTTATTATCGTCGGTTGAGCACGTATACTGACGGCTAGAGTCTATATACAGGGGGTGGCCGGATTTTTGCTTTCACTTCCTTGCCCTCGTCGGAATTGGTATGTTCACGTGTGCGATTGATTGGGCCGGGCCGCCGGGGCTCGTCGGATCACGAGGAGGACGAATCGGAGGACGAGCTAGGTAGAGAAGAACAAGACGAGGCCTGGCCGTAAGCTGCTAACCGTGGAGGGTGGATTGTCGGACAAACCAACGCGCTTGTAATATACTAGCTCTCTTCAATGTAAGATTGAACTGCCAAAACGACTTATGTTAGAGAATAGAGATGTATTTTTTTGTTAATTCTTACCTTTTCTGCGGGAGTTAATTCGTTCTACTAGCGATTGTTACTTAGCTTTTTATATTTAAAAAAAGATTTGTTCTTTCACATCTGGATTTGAAATAGTATCTCACATTTAACTTTCTAACCACATGATTTAGACATCAAGATTAGTAGTCTTTGCTTTTTTTTTTATCAATTGATCTTGTTCATGTACGCCTCAATATTGTGGCCAAAAGTGAACTTTTATCAATTTTCTTTTTTCTTTTTTTCTTTTTTTCTTTTTCTTATTTATTTGTTTCAAATTCGTAAGCTTTTAAAATTCATGATTTGTTATTTGTTATTTTTTAATTTTTTAAAATTCATGATTTTTTCATCGTTTTTTTAGGGGTAATGATTTTTTCATCGTTGTTAGTTGGTTGTCCACCACCAAACATGTGATGCCTTTTTTTCCCGAGTTGCAAGTCTACCCTCAACTTGCAACTCAGGCCCAACCTACTTTTCTCATAGTTGCCATCCCATCCTGGACTCGCAAGTGGACTTTGATATTTTTTTGTCTCAGTTGCAAGTCCATCTTCGGATCGCAACCGGGCCCGAAATATTTTTTATCGCAGTTTTAAGTCCACCCTCGACTTGCAACCGAGGCCCAACTTTTTTTGTCCGGGTGGCAAATTCACCATCGACTCGCAGCTGGAGCCTGATCTTTTTAGTCCCAATTGCAAGTCCACCATTGACTCACTGGTCAACATTTTGTCCCAGTTGTCTACCGTCGACTTGCAACTGGGCCCAACCTTTTTTGTCCCAGTTGCAAGTTCACCCTTGACTCGCAACTGGGGCCCGATCTATTTTTCCCAGTTGTAAGTCCACCCTTGACTCGCAACTGGGCTCTGTTCTTTTTTTTGTCCCAATTGCAAGTCCACCATCGACTCGCAACTGGGGTTCGACCTTTTTTCAGTTACAAGTCCACACTCAACTCGCAACTGGGACCCAACCTTTTTTGTCTAAGTTGCAATCCCAACCTGCACTCGCAACTGTGGGCCGACCTTATTTTGTCCCAGTTGCGAGTCTGTCCTCAACTCGCAACCTAAGCCCGACTATCTTTTATCCCAATTTCAAGTCCATCCTCAATTCGTAACTAGGCTCCACCTTTTTTGTCCGAGTTGCGACAGAGTGGGTGCCGACTTTTTCATGGGCGACAAACAAAAAAACAGTAAGAAAACGAAACAAAACAAACAAATAATACAATGGTGAGGCTTTATTTATCTGCTGATGTGAGATGATGCCATAGTTAGATGTGAGGTATTATCTCACATCTAGATGTGACATAGTCGGACCCAACTTTTTGAAATGCATGAACATTTCAAAATTTCAACATTTTTTAAATTATGCAAACAATTTTTTGTTGAAAATTTATTATTAAAATGAAAATAGAATAAATTTATTCGTTTCTTTCAAAAAATGTCCACACCCTAAAAACTATTCAGGGATTTCTAAAAATTGTGCATGTTTTCATATTTTGTTCGCGAAGAAATTGTTCTGAATACCAAATTTTGTTCTTATTAAAAAAAACAGAATTATAAAGTTTATTCACATTTGAAAATACATTTTTGAAATTTCAAATTTGTTTATGTTTAAAAAAAAATATCGGACATTTCAGAAATAAATCACAATCTTTAAAAAAGTTCGAAAAAAATTCAAACATGTTTTCTAATCTAGACGTTGTCCTATGTTCTTAAACGTTTCCGGTTTACTAATTGTCAACAATAGTTATTGAGCTGTAGGAGCTGTCTTTCCTAATATGCGGTCACGAGATCAATTTCTATGTAGCGCACATGTCATAGGGGTGAGTGTATGCGCGTGTATATGAGCGCTTGCGTTTGTGTTGATGTTCAAAAAAACTTGCACTGTTTGTCACACTTCTAACAAAAAACAAAACAAAAAAAAGACTTAGATACATCTAGATGTTATATAGTCACACCCATCTAAAAACTATATAAATCTAGGAAGTAGAAAAAACTACTCATGAAAGAACGTGGATGTCGACTAGAGAGAGGGTGAATAGGCGCTTTTAAAATGGCCACTGCTACGCGCCGGCTAACCGGCCAAACTTTTCGGCAGGTCAGCGCCCTAGCATCGCATACAAGCACTTCTAATTGTCAGATTTAGGGGAAAAGGGGAAAATCCCCTCCCCGCTCGCGTACACCTCCATGACCTCTCACCTCCTCCTGCTAGCACTCGCTGGATACGCTCATCGGCGCGCTCGCCGGTCAGAATCTTGCTCGCCTCCGGAGCTGCTCGTGGTGCACTCGCGGGTCGGAAATCTTGCTCGCCTCCGGAGCTACTCGTCGGTGCGCTTGCCGGAGCTGGTCGTCTGCGCGCTTCCCGGTTGGAAATCTTGCTCGCCTCCGAGGTTGCTCATCGGTGCGCTCGCCAGAGCCGCTCGTTTGCGCGCTTGCCGGAGCCGCTCGTCGGTGCACTCGACGTAGTAAAAGTCTACTACAGTTGCAGCGAAAAGCCATTGCCACTGTCGCGAATCAAAACTCAGCCGTGGATGTATGTAGCAAAAAATTGAAAAACTGTTGTAGCAAAATGCGACATCGGCTGTAACGAAACGCGATGCTGCTTGTGCATTGCAGCAAAACATGACGGCGGTGGCAGCAGTATGTGATGCCGTTTGTAGCAAATTCCAACGCTGGTTGAAGCATGTAGAAAAACGTGCTACCTCAGTTTTCCTCGGAGGAGCGTTGTCCCATCCTCGCCGTCCTGCGGTCGCCATGCTCGTCGTCTCATGGTCGGTCGCAACCTCCTCCCTGAACCGGAGAAAGAGAAAGAGAGACAAAGCGAGCAAGCGAGCGAGCGAGAGAGAGAGAGAGAGAGAGAGAGAGAGAGAGAGAGAGAGAGAGAGAGAGAGAGAGAGAGAGAGAAAGAGAGAGAGGGGTTAACCAGCCAAAATTTTCGGCCAGTCAGCGCCCTAGCATCGCATACAAGCACTTCTAATTGTCAGATTTAGGGGAAAAGGGGAAAATCCCCCCCCCCCCCCCCGCTCGCGTACACCTCCATGACCTCTCACCTACTGCTACTAGCACTCGCAGTATACGCTCGTCGGCGCGCTCGCCGGTCAGAATCTTGCTCTCCTCCTGAGCTGCTCATGGTGCATTCACCGGTCAGAAATCTTGCTCGCCTCCGGAGCTGCTCGTCGGTGCGCTTGCCGGAGCCGCTCGTCTGAGCAATTCCCGGTCGGAAATCTTGCTCGCCTCCAAGGTTGCTCATCGGTGTGCTCGCCAGAGCCTCTCGTTTGCGCGCTCGCCGGAGCCTCTCGTCGGTGCACTCGACGTAGTAAAAATCTACTACAGTGGCAGCGAAAAGCCGTTGCCACTGTCGCGAATCACAACTTAGCCGTGGATGTATGTAGCAAAAAATGAAAAACAGTTGTAGCAGAATGCGACATCGATTGTAACAAAACGTGATGCTGCTTGTGCATTGCAGCAAAACATGATGCCGGTGGCAGCAGTATGTGATGCCGTTTGTAGCAAATTCCAACGCTGGTTGAGGCATGTAGAAAAACGTGCAACCTCAATTTTCCTCGGAGGAGCGTTGCCCCATCCTCGCCGTCCTGCGGTCGCCATGCTCGTCGTCTCATGGTCGGTCGCAACCTCCTCCCCGAACCGGAGAGAGAAAGAGAGAGAGAGAGAGAGAGGGAGAGGGAGAGAGAGAGAAAGAGAGAGAGAGATTGGTTAACCGGCCCAAATTTTCGGCCTGTCAGCGCCCTAGCATCGCATACAAGCACTTCTAATTGTCAGATTTAGGGGAAAGGGGAAATCCCCACCCCCTCTCGCGTACACCTCCACGAGCTCTCACCTACTCCTGCTAGCACTCGCTGGATCGCTCGTCGGCGCGCTCGCCGGTCAGAATCTTGCTCGCCTCCGGAGCTGCTCGTGTTGCACTCGTCGATCGGAAATATTTCTCGACTCCGGAGCTGCTCATCGGTGCGCTTGCCGGAGCCGCTCGTCTGCGTGCTTCCTGGTCGGAAATATTTCTCGCCTCCGAGGTTGCTCATAGGTGCGCTCGCAAGAGCCGCTCATCTGCGCGCGTGCCGGAGCCGCTCGTCGGTGCACTCGACGTAGTAAAAATCTACTACAGTTGCAGCGAAAAGCCATTGCCACTATCGCAAATCACAACTCAGCCGTGGATGTATGTAGCAAAAAATGAAAAACAGTTGTAGCAAAATGTGACATCGGTTGTAACAAAACGCGATGTTGCTTGTGCATTGCAGCAAAACATGACGCTGGTGGCAGCAGTATGTGATGTCATTTGTAGCAAATTCGAACGTTGGTTGAAGCATGTAGCAAAACGTGCAACCTCAGTTTTCCTCGGAGGAGCGTTGCCCCATCCTCGCCGTCCTGCGGTCGCCATGCTCGCCATCTCATGGTCGGTCGCAACCTCCTCCCCAAACCGGAGAGAGAGAGAGAGAGAGAGGTTAACCGGCCAAAATTTTCGGCCGGTCAGCGCCCTAGCATCGCATACAAGCACTTCTAATTGTCAGATTTAGGGGAAAAGGGGAAAATCCCCTCCCCGCTCGCGTACACCTCCATGACCTCTCACATCTTACTGCTAGCACTCTTTGGATACGCTCGTCGGCGCGCTTGCCGGTCAGAATCTTGCTTGCCTCCGGAGCTGCTCGTGGTGCACTCGCCGGTCGGAAATCTTGCTCGCCTCCGGAGCTGCTCGTCGGTGCACTTGCCGGAGCCGCTCGTCTGCGCGCTTCCCGGTCGGAAATCTTGCTTGCCTCCGAGGTTGCTCATCGGTGCGCTCGCCAGAGCCGCTCGTCTGCACGCTTGCCGGACCCCCTCGTCGGTGCACTCGATGTAGTAAAAATCTACTACAGTTGCAGCGAAAAGCCATTGCCACTGTTGCAAATCACAACTCAGCTGTGGATGTAGGTAGCAAAAAATGAAAAACAGTTGTAGCAAAATGTGACATCGGTTGTAACAAAACCCGATGTTGCTTGTGCGTTGCAGCAAAACATGACGCCGGTGGCAGTAGTATGTGATGCCGTTTGTAGCAAATTCCAACGCTGGTTGAAGCATGTAGCAAAACGTGCAACCTCAATTTTCCTCGGAGGAGCGTTACCCCATCCTCGCCGTCCTGCGGTCGCCATGCTCGCTGTCTCATGGTCGGTCGCAACCTCCTCCCCGAACCGGAGAGAGAGAGAGAGAGAAAGAGAGAGAGAGAGAGAGAGAGAGAGAGAGAGAGAGAGAGAGAAAGAGAGGTTAACCGGCCAAAATTTTCGGCCGGTCAGCGCCCTAGCATCGCATACAAGCACTTCTAATTGTCAGATTTAGGGGAAAAGGGGAAAATCCCCCCCTCCCCCCCGCTCGCGTACACCTCCATGACCTCTCACATCCTCCTGCTAGCACTCGTTGGATACGCTTGTCGGCGCGCTCGCCAGTCAGAATCTTGCTCGCCTCCGGAGCTGCTCGTGGTGCACTCGCCGGTCGGAAATCTTGCTCGCCTCCGGAGCTGCTCGTCTGTGCGCTTGCTGGAGCCGCTCGTCTGCGCGCTTCCCGGTCGGAAATCTTGCTCGCCTTCGACGTTGCTCATCGGTGCGCTCGCCAGAGCCGCTCGTCGGAGCACTCGACGTAGTAAAAATCTACTACAGTTGCAGCGAAAAGCCATTGCCACTGTCGCGAATCACAACTCAGCCATGGATCTATGTAGCAAAAAATGAAAAATTGTTGTAGCAAAATGCGACATCGGTTGTAACAAAACGTGATGCTGCTTGTGCATTGCAGCAAAACATGACGCCGGTGGCAGTAGTATGTGATGTCGTTTGTAGAAAATTCCAACGCTGGTTAGGCATGTAGCAAAACGTGCAACCTCAGTTTTCCTCGGAGGAGCGTTGCCCCATCCTCGCCGACCTGCGGTCGCCATGCTCGTCGTCTCATGGTCGGTCGCAACCTCCTCCCCGAACTGGAGAGAGAGAGAGAGGTTAACCGGCCAAAATTTTCGGCCGGTCAGCGCCCTAGCATCGCATACAAGCACTTCTAATTGTCAGATTTAGGGGAAAACGGGAAAATCCCCTCCCCGTTCGCGTACACCTCCATGACCTCTCACCTCCTCCTGCGAGCACTCGCTGGATACGCTCGTCGGCGCGCTCGCCGGTCAGAATCTTGCTCGCCTCCGGAGCTGCTCGTGGTGCACTTGCCGGTTGCCAATCTTGCTCACCTCTGGAGCTGCGCGTCGGTGCGCTTGCCGGAGCCGCTCGTCTGCACGCTTCCCGGTTGGAAATCTTGCTCGCCTCCGAGGTTGCTCATCGGTGCGCTCGCCAGAGCCGCTTGTCTGCGCGCTTGCCGGAGCCGCTCGTCGGTGCACTCGACGTAGTAAAAATCTACTACAGTTGTAGCGAAAAGCCATTGCCACTGTCGCAAATCACAACTCAGCCATGGATGTATGTAGCAAAAAATGAAAAACAGTTGTAGCAAAATGTGACATCGATTGTAACAAAACGCGATGTTGCTTGTGCATTGCAGCAAAACATGACGCCGGTGGCAGCAGTATGTGATGCCGTTTGTAGCAAATTCCAACGTTAGTTGAAGCATGTAGCAAAACGTGCAACCTTAGTTTTCCTCGGAGGAGCGCTGCCCCATCCTCGCCGTCCTGCGTTCGCCATGCTCGCCGTCTCATGGCCGGTCGCAACTTCCTCCCCGAACCGGAGGGAGAGAGAGAGAGAGAGAGAGAGAGGGAGAGAGAGAGAGAGCGAGAGAGAGAGAGAGAGGTTAACCGGCCAAATTTTTCGGCCGGTCAGCGCCCTAGCATCGCATACAAGCACTTTTAATTGTCAGATTTTGGGGAAAAGGGGAAAATCCCCTCCCCGCTCGCGTACACCTCCATGACCTCTCACATCCTCCTGCTAGCACTCATTGGATACGCTTGTCGGCGCGCTCGCCGGTCAGAATCTTGCTCGCCTCCGGAGCTGCTCGTGGTGCACTTGCCGGTCAGAAATCTTGCTCGCCTCCGGAGCTGCTTGTCTGTGCGCTTGACGGAGCTGCTCGTCTGCGCGCTTCCTAGTCGGAAATCTTGCTCGCCTTCGAGGTTGCTCATCGGTGCGCTCGCCAGAGCCGCTCCTCTGTGCGCTCGCCAGAGCCGCTCGTCGATGCACTCAACGTAGCAAAAATCTACTACAGTTGCAGCGAAAAGCCATTGCCACTATCGTGAATCACAACTCAGCCGTGGATGTATGTAGCAAAAAATGAAAAACAGTTGTAGCAAAATGCGACATTGGTGGTAACAAAACGCGATGCTGCTTGTGCATTACAACAAAACATGACGCCGGTGGCAGTAGTATGTGATGCCATTTGTAGCAAATTCCAACGCTGGTTGAAGCATGTAGCAAAACGTGCAACCTCAGTTTTCCTCGGAGGAGCGTTGCCCCATCCTCGCCGTCCTGTGGTCGCCATGGTCGTCGTCTCATGGTAGGTCGCAACCTCCTCCCCGAACCGGAGAGAGAGAGAGAGAGCGAGAGAGAGAGAGAGAAATAGAGAGAGAGAGAGAGAGACAGAGAGAGAGGTTAATCGGCCAAAATTTTCGGCTGGTCTGCGCCCTAGCATCGCATACAAGCACTTCTAATTGCCAGATTTAGGGGAAAAGGGGAAAATCCCCCCCCCCCCGCTCGCGTACACCTCCATGACCTCTCACCTACTCCTGCTAGCACTCGCTGGATACGCTCGTCGGCGCCATCACCGGTCAGAATCTTGCTCGCCTCCGGAGCTGCTCATGGTGCATTCGCCGGTCAGAAATCTTGCTCGCCTCCGGAGCTGCTCGTCGGTGCGCTTGCCGGAGCCGCTCGTCCGCGCAATTCCCGGTCGGAAATCTTGCTCGCCTCCGAGGTTGCTCATCAGTGCGCTCGCCAGAGCCGCTCGTCTGCGCGCTCGCCGGAGCCGCTCGTCGGTGCACTCGACGTAGTAAAAATCTACTAGAGTTGCAGCGAAAAGCCATTACCACTGTCGCGAATCACAACTCAGCCGTGGATGTATGTAGCAAAAAACGAAAAACAGTTGTAGCAAAACGCGACATCGATTGTAAGAAAACAGGACGCTGCTTGTGCATTGCAGCAAAACATGATGCCGATGGCAGCAGTATGTGACGCCGTTTGTAGCAAATTCCAACGCTGGTTGAAGCATGTAGCAAAACGTGCAACCTCAGTTTTCCTCGGAGGAGCGTTGCCCCATCCTCGCCATCCTGCGGTCGGCATGCTCGCCATCTCATGGTCGGTCGCAAAATCCTCCCCGAACCGGAGAGAGAGAGAGATAGGTTAACCTGCCAAAATTTTTGGTCGATCAGTGCCCTAGCATCACATACAAGCACTTCTAATTGTCAGATTTAGGGGAAAAGGGGAAAATCCCCTCCCCGCTCGCGTACACCTCCATGACCTCTCACCTCCTCCCGCTAGCACTCGCTGGATACGCTCGTCGGCGCGCTCGCCGGTCAGAATCTTGCTCGCCTCCAGAGCTGCTCGTCGGTGCACTCGCCGGTCGGATATCTTGCTCGCCTCCGGAGCTACTCGTCGGTGCGCTTGCCGGAGCCGCTCGTCTGCGCGCTTCCCGGTCGGAAATCTTGCTCGCCTCCGAGGTTGCTCATCGGTGCGCTCGCCAGAGCCGCTCATCTACGCGCTTGCTGGAGCCGCTCATCGGTGCACTCGACGTAGTAAAAATCTACTACAGTTGCAGCGAAAAGCCATTGCCACTGTCGCAAATCACAACTCAGCTGTGGATGTATGTAGCAAAAAATGAAAAACAGTTGTAGCAAAATGCGACATCGGTTGTAACAAAACGCGATGTTGCTTGTGCACTGCAGCAAAACATGTCGCCGGTGGCAGCAGTATGTGATGCCGTTTGTAGAAAATTCCAACGCTGGTTGAAGCATGTAGCAAAACGTGCAACCTCAGTTTTCCTCGAAGGAGCGTTGCCCCATCCTCGCCGTCCTGCGGTCACCATGCTCGCCGTCTCATGGTCGGTCGCAACCTCCTCCTCGAACCGGAGAGAGAGAGAGAGAGAAAGAGAGAAAGAGAGAGAGAGAGAGGTTACCGGCCAAACTTTTTGGCCGGTCAGCGCCCTAGCATCACATATAAGCACTTCTTATTGTCAGATTTAGGGGAAGAGGGGAAAATCCCCTCCCCGCTCGCGTACATCTCCATGACCTCTCACATCCTCCTGCTAGCACTCATTGGGTACGCTCGTCGGTACGCTCGCTGGTCAGAATCTTGTTCACCTCCGGAGCTGCTCGTGGTGCACTCGCCGGTCGGAAATCTTGCTCACCTCCGGAGCCGCTCGTCTGTGCGCTTTCCAGAGCCGCTCGTCTGCGCGCTTCCCGGTCAGAAATCTTGCACGCCTCCGAGGTTGCTCATCGGTGCGCTCACCAGAGCCGCTCGTCTGCGCGCTCACCGGAGCCGCTCGTCGGTGCACTCGACGTAGTAAAAATCTACTACAGTTGCAGCGAAAAGCCATTGCCACTGTCGCGAATCACAACTCAGCCGTGGATGTATGTAGCAAAAAATGAACAACAGTTGTAGCAAAATGCGACATTGGTTGTAACAAAACGCGATGCTGCTTGTGCATTGCAGCAAAACATGATGCCGGTGGCAGTAGTATGTGATGCCGTTTGTAGCAAATTCCAATGCTGGTTGAACCATGTAGCAAAACGTGCAACCTAGGTTTTCCTCGGAGGAGTGTTGCCCCATCCTCGCCGTCCTGCGGTCGCCATGCTCGTCGTCTCATGGTCGGTCGCAACCTCCTCCCCGAACCGGAGAGAGAGAGAGAGAAAGAGAGAGGGAGAGGGAGAGAGAGAAAGAGAGAGACAGAGAGAGAGGGAGAGAGAGAGAAAGAGAGAGGTAGAGAGAGAGGTTAACCGGCCAAAATGTTCGGCCTGTCAGCGCCCTAGCATCGCATACAAGCACTTCTAATTGTCAGATTTAGGGGAAAGGGGAAATCCCCCCTCTCGCGCACACCTCCATGACCTCTCACCTACTCCTGCTAGCACTCGCTGGATACGCTCGTCGGCGCCATCACCGGTCAGAATCTTGCTCGCCTCCGGAGCTGCTCATGGTGCATTCGCCGGTCAGAAATCTTGCTCGCCTCCGGAGCTGCTCGTCGGTGCGCTTGCCGGAGCCGCTCATCCGCGCAATTCCCGGTCGGAAATCTTGCTCGCCTCCGAGGTTGCTCATCAGTGCGCTCGCCAGAGCCGCTCGTCTGCGCACTCGCCGGAGCCGCTCGTCGGTGCACTCGACGTAGTAAAAATCTACTAGAGTTGCAGCGAAAAGCCATTACCACTGTCGCGAATCACAACTCAGCCGTGGATGTATGTAGCAAAAAACGAAAAACAGTTGTAGCAAAACGCGACATCGATTGTAACAAAACAGGACGCTGCTTGTGCATTGCAGCAAAACATGATGCCGATGGCAGCAGTATGTGACGCCGTTTGTAGCAAATTCCAACGCTGGTTGAAGCAGGTAGCAAAACGTGCAACCTCAGTTTTCCTCGGAGGAGCGTTGCCCCATCCTCGCCGTCCTGCGGTCGGCATGCTCGCCATCTCATGGTCGGTCGCAACATCCTCCCCGAACCGGAGAGAGAGAGAGAGATAGGTTAACCTGCCAAAATTTTTGGTCGATCAGTGCCCTAGCATCACATACAAGCACTTCTAATTGTCAGATTTAGGGGAAAAGGGGAAAATCCCCTCCCCGCTCGCGTACACCTCCATGACCTCTCACCTCCTCCCGCTAGCACTCGCTGGATACGCTCGTCGGCGCGCTCGCCGGTCAGAATCTTGCTCGCCTCCAGAGCTGCTCGTCGGTGCACTCGCCGGTCGGATATCTTGCTCGCCTCCGGAGCTACTCGTCGGTGCGCTTGCCGGAGCTGCTCGTCTGCGCGCTTCCCGGTCGGAAATCTTGCTCGCCTCCGAGGTTGCTCATCGGTCATCTACGCGCTTGCTGGAGCCGCTCATCGGTGCACTCGACGTAGTAAAAATCTACTACAGTTGCAGCGAAAAGCCATTGCCACTGTCGCAAATCACAACTCAGCTGTGGATGTATGTAGCAAAAAATGGAAAACAGTTGTAGCAAAATGCGACATCGGTTGTAACAAAACGCGATGTTGCTTGTGCACTGCAGCAAAACATGTCGCCGGTGGCAGCAGTATGTGATGCCGTTTGTAGAAAATTCCAACGCTGGTTGAAGCATGTAGCAAAACGTGCAACCTCAGTTTTCCTCGAAGGAGCGTTGCCCCATCCTCGCCGTCCTGCGGTCACCATGCTCGCCGTCTCATGGTCGGTCGCAACCTCCTCCTCGAACCAGAGAGAGAGAGAGAGAGAAAGAGAGAAAGAGAGAGAGAGAGAGGTTACCGGCCAAACTTTTTGGCCGGTCAGCGCCCTAGCATCACATATAAGCACTTCTTATTGTCAGATTTAGGGGAAGAGGGGAAAATCCCCTCCCCGCTCGCGTACATCTCCATGACCTCTCACATCCTCCTGCTAGCACTCATTGGGTACGCTCGTCGGTACGCTCGCTGGTCAGAATCTTGTTCACCTCCGGAGCTGCTCGTGGTGCACTCGCCGGTCGGAAATCTTGCTCACCTCCGGAGCCGCTCGTCTGTGCGCTTTCCAGAGCCGCTCGTCTGCGCGCTTCCCGGTCAGAAATCTTGCACGCCTCCGAGGTTGCTCATCGGTGCGCTCACCAGAGCCGCTCGTCTGCGCGCTCACCGGAGCCGCTCGTCGGTGCACTCGACGTAGTAAAAATCTACTACAGTTGCAGCGAAAAGCCATTGCCACTGTCGCGAATCACAACTCAGCCGTGGATGTATGTAGCAAAAAATGAACAACAGTTGTAGCAAAATGCGACATTGGTTGTAACAAAACGCGATGCTGCTTGTGCATTGCAGCAAAACATGATGCCGGTGGCAGTAGTATGTGATGCCGTTTGTAGCAAATTCCAATGCTGGTTGAACCATGTAGCAAAACGTGCAACCTAGGTTTTCCTCGGAGGAGTGTTGCCCCATCCTCGCCGTCCTGCGGTCGCCATGCTCGTCGTCTCATGGTCGGTCGCAACCTCCTCCCCGAACCGGAGAGAGAGAGAGAGAAAGAGAGAGGGAGAGGGAGAGAGAGAAAGAGAGAGACAGAGAGAGAGGGAGAGAGAGAGAAAGAGAGAGGTAGAGAGAGAGGTTAACCGGCCAAAATGTTCGGCCTGTCAGCGCCCTAGCATCGCATACAAGCACTTCTAATTGTCAGATTTAGGGGAAAGGGGAAATCCCCCCTCTCGCGCACACCTCCATGACCTCTCACCTACTCCTGCTAGCACTCGCTGGATACGCTCGTCGGTGCGCTCGCTGGTCAGAATCTTGCTCGCCTCCAGAGCTGCTCGTGGTGCATTCGCCGGTCAGAAATCTTGCTCGCCTCCAGAGCTACTCGTCGGTGCACTTGCCAGAGCCGCTTGTCTGTGCAATTCCCGGTCGGAAATTTTGCTCGCCTCCGAGGTTGCTCATCAGTGCGCTCGCCAGAGCCGCTCGTCTGCGCGGTTGCCGGAGCCGCTCGCCGGTGCACTCGATGTAGTAAAAATCTACTACAATTGCAGCGAAAAGCCGTTGCCACTGTCGCGAATCACAACTCAGCCTTGGATGTATGTAGCAAAAAAAGAAAAATAGTTGTAGCAAAATGCGACATCGATTGTAACAAAATGCGATGCTGCTTGTGCATTGCAGCAAAACATGATGCCGATGGAAGCAGCATGTGATGCTGTTTGTAGCAAATTCCAACGCTGGTTGAAGCATGTAGCAAAATGTGCAACCTCAGTTTTCCTCGGAGGAGCGTTGCCCCATCCTCGCCGTCCTGCGGTCGCCATGCTCGCCGTCTCATGGTCGCAACCTCCTCCCCGAACCGGAGAGAGAGAGAGATAGAGAGATAGGTTAACCGGCTAAAAATTTTGGCCGGTCAGCGCCCTAGCATCGCATACAAGCACTTCTAATTGTCAGATTTAGGGGAAAAGGGGGAAATCCCCTCCCCGCTCGCGTACACCTCCATGACCTCTCACCTCCTCCTGCAAGCACTCGCTGGATACGCTCGTTGGCACGCTCGCCGGTCAGAATCTTGCTCGCCTACGGAGCTGCTCGTGGTGCACTCGCCGGTCGGAAAACTTGCTCGCCTCCGGAGCTGCTCGTCGGTGCGCTTGCCGGAGCCGCTCGTATGCGTGCTTCCCGGTCGGAAATCTTGCTCGCCTCCGAGGTTGCTCATCGGTGCGCTCGCCAGAGCCGCTCGTCTGCGCGCTCGTCGGAGCCGCTCGCCGGTGCACTCGATGTAGTAAAAATCTACTACAGTTGCAGCAAAAAGCCATTGCCACTATCGCGAATCACAACTCAGTCGTGGATCTATGTGGCAAAAAATGAAAAATTGTTGTAGCAAAATGCGACATCGGTTGTAACAAAACGCGATGCTGCTTGTGCATTGCAGCAAAACATGACGCCAGTGGCAGTAGTATGTGATGCCGTTTGTAGCAAATTCCAACGCTGGTTGAAGCATGTAGCAAAACGTGCAACCTCAGTTTTCCTCGGAGGAGCGTTACCCCATCCTCGCCGTCCTGCGGTCGCCATGCTCGTCGTCTCATGGTCGGTCGCAACCTCCTCCCCGAACTGGAGAGAGAGAGAGAGAGAGAGAGAGAGAGAGAGAGAGTGAGAGTGAGAGAGAGAAAGATAGAGGTTAACCAGCCAAAAGTTTCGGTCGGTCAGCGCCCTAGCATCGCATACAAGCACTTCTAATTGTCAGATTTAGGGGAAAGGGGGAAAATCCCCTCCCTGCTCGCGTGCACCTCCATGACCTCTCACCTCCTCCTGCTAGCACTCGCTGGATACGCTCGTCGGCGGGCTCGCCGGTCAGAATCTTGCTCGCCTCCGGAGCTGCTCGTGGTGCACTCACCAGTCGCAAATCTTGCTCGCCTCCGGAGCTGCACATCGATGCGCTTGCCGGAGCCGCTCGTCTGCGCGCTTCCCGGTTAGAAATCTTGCTCGCCTCCGAGGTTGCTCATCAGTGCACTCGCCAGAGACGCTCATCTGCGCGCTTGCCGGAGCCGCTCGTCGGTGCACTCGATGTATTAAAAATCTACTACAATTGCAGCAAAAAGCCATTGCCACTGTCGCGAATCACAACTCAGCCGTGGATGTATGTAGCAAAAAAAGAAAAACAGTTGTAGCAAAATGCGACATCGGTTGTAACAAAATGCGATGCTGCTTGTGCATTGCAGCAAAACACGATGCCAATGGAAGCAGCATGTGATGCCGTTTGTAGCAAATTCCAACGCTAGTTGAAGCATGTAGCAAAATGTGCAACCTCAGTTTTCCTCGGAGGAGCGTTGCCCCTCGCCGTCCTGCGGTCGCCATGCTCGCCGTCTCATGGTCGGTCGCAACCACCTCCTCGAACCGGAGAGAGAGAGAGAGAGAGGTTAACCGGCCAAATTTTTTGGCCGGTCAGCGCCCTAGCATCGCATACAAGCACTTCTAATTGTCAGAATTAGGGGAAATGGGGAAAATCCCCTCGCCGCTCGCGTACATCTCCATGACCTCTCACCTCGTCCTGCTAGCACTCGATGGATACGATCGTCGGCACGCTCTCCGGTCAGAATCTTGCTCGCCTCGGGAGCTTCTCATGGTGCACTCGCCGGTCGGAAATCTTGCTCGCCTCCGGAGCTGCTAGTGGTGCACTCGCCGGTCGGAAATCTTGCTCGCCTCCGGAGCTGCTCATCGTTGCGCTTGCCGGAGCCACTCGTATGCGTGCTTCCCGGTCGGAATTCTTGCTCGCCTCCGAGGTTGCTCATCGGTGCGCTCGCCAGAGCCGCTCGTCTGCGCGCTGCCGGAGCCGCTCGCCGGTGCACTCGACGTAGTAAAAATCTACTGCAGTTGCAGCGAAAAGCCATTGCCATTATCGCGAATCACAACTCAGCCGTGGATCTATGTAGCAAAAAATGAAAAATTGTTGTACCAAAATGCGACATCGGTTGTAACAAAACGCGATGCTGCTTGTGCATTGCAGCAAAACATGACGCCAGTGGCAGTAGTATGTGATGCCGTTTGTAGCAAATTCCAACGCTGGTTTAAGCATGTAGCAAAACGTGTAACCTCAGTTTTCCTCGGAGGAGCGTTACCCCATCCTCGCCGTCCTGCGGTCGCCATGCTCGTCGTCTCATGGTCGGTCGCAACCTCCTCCCCAAACCGGAGAGAGAGAGAGAGAGAGTGAGAGAGAGAGAGATAGAGGTTAACCAGCCAAAATTTTTGGCCGGTCAGCGCCCTAGCATCACATACAAGCACTTCTAATTGTCAGATTTAGGGGAAAAGGGGAAAATCCCCTCCCTGCTCGCGTGCACCTCCATGACGTCTCACCTCCTCCTGCTAGCACTCGCTGGATACGCTCGTCGGCGCGCTCGCCGGTCAGAATCTTGCTCGCCTTCGGAGCTGCTCGTGGTGCACTCACCAGTCGCAAATCTTGCTCGCCTCCGGAGCTGCACATCGATGCGCTTGCCGGAGCCGCTCGTCTGCGCGCCTCCCGGTCGGAAATCTTACTCGCCTCCGAGGTTGCTCATCGGTGCGCTCGCCAGAGGCGCTCGTCTGCGCGCTTGCCGAAGCCGCTCGTCGGTGCACTCGATGTATTAAAAATCTACTACAATTGCAGCGAAAAGCCATTGCCACTATCGCGAATCGCAACTCAGCCGTGGATGTATGTAGCAAAAAAAGAAAAACAGTTGTAGCTAAATGCGACATCGATCGTATCAAAATGCGATGCTGCTTGTGCATTGCAGCAAAACATGATGCCGATGGAAGCTGCATGTGATGCCATTTGTAGCAAATTCCAACGCTGGTTGAAGCATGTAGCAAAATGTGCAACCTCAGTTTTCCTCGGAGGAGCGTTGCCCCATCCTCGCCGTCCTGCGGTCGCCATGCTCGCCGTCTCATGGTCGGTCGCAACCACCTCCCCGAACCGGAGAGAGAGAGAGAGAGAGAGAGGTTAACCGGCCAAAATTTTGGCCGGTCAGCGCCCTACCATCGCATACAAGCACTTCTAATTGTCAGATTTAGGGGAAAAGGGGAAAGTCCCCTCCCCGCTCGTGTACATCTTCATGACCTCTCACCTCCTCCTGCTAGCACTCGCTGGATACGCTCGTCGGCACGCTCGCCGTTCAGAATCTTGCTCACCTCCGGAGCTGCTCGTGGTGCACTCGCCGGTCGGAAATCTTGCTCGCCTCCGGAGCTACTCGTGGTGCACTCGCCGGTCGGAAATCTTGCTCGCCTCCGGAGCTGCTCGTCGGTGCGCTTGCTGGAGCCGCTCGTATGCGTGCTTCCCGGTTGGAATTCTTGCTCGCCTCCGAGGTTGCTCATCGGTGCGCTCGCCAGAGCCGGTCGTCTGCGTGCTCGCCGAAGCCGCTCACTGGTGCACTCGACGTAGTAAAAATCTACTACAGTTGCAGCGAAAAGCCATTGCCACTATCGCGAATCACAACTCAGTCGTGGATCTATGTAGCAAAAAATGTAAAAAATTTGTAGCAAAATGCGACATCGGCTGTAATGAAACGCGATGCTGCTTGTGCATTGCAGCAAAACATGACGGCGGTGGCAGCAGTATGTGATGCCGTTTGTAGCAAATTCCAACGCTGGTTGAAGCATGTAGAAAAATGTGCTACCTCAGTTTTCCTCGGAGGAGCGTTGTCCCATCCTCGCTGTCCTGCGGTCGCCATGCTCGTCGTCTCATGGTAGGTCGCAACCTCCTCCTCGAAACGGAGAGAGAGAAAGAGGGAGGGAGGGAGGGAGGGAGGGAGGGAGGAAGAGGGAGAGGGGGAGAGAGAGAGGGAGAGAGAGAGATGTGTTTTGGGGAAGAAGATGTGTGGAGGAGGACGAGTCAAAGTAGATAAGGCAGGTTGCGGGGACGTGGGGCCACAAAAACGCTTGGTTTCTACGTGAGGGACGCGAGATGGGAGGCGTGCAATCTAAATGATTGAGTGACACGCGCTGGACCGGCGGAGTGTTCTGCGGCCTACCGTCCGGAAACGTTTTCCTTTTAAAATAATTATGGTTTAGGTTTGTACAAATACAAAATAAACCTAGCGGTTAATTTGTCAAGCACAAAACCTAAAACAACTAGGCTCACCTATGTGCACCAACAGCTTATGCTAAGCAAGATAAACAACTATGTGATAGCAAGATATATAACATGAAACACTATGGCTATCACAAAGTAAAGTGCATAAGTAAAGGGCTCGGGTAAGAGATAACCAAGGCATGCGGAGATGACAATGTATCCCGGGGTTCACACCCTTGCGAATGCTAATCTCTATCTGGAGCAGTGTGGAGGCACAATGCTCCCCAAGAAGCCACTAGGGCCATCGTAATCTCCTCACTTCCTCGCACAATGCAAGATGCCGTGATTCCACTAAGGGACCCTTGAGGGCGGTCACCGAACACGTACATATGGAAACCATTGGGGGCGGTCACCGAACCCGTACACTTTGGCAACCCTTGCGGACGGTCACCGGAACCCGTCAAACTACTTGGGGTGATCTCCACAACCTAATTGGAGACCCCGACGCTTGCCTGGAGCTTTCCACCACAATGATTGTGCTCCAAACACGACCAACCGTCTAGGGCGCGCAAGCACCCAAGAGGAACAAGCTAAAGAGTACTAAGCACCCAAGAGTAATAATCTTCTCAACTTGTAACTTCCACGTATCACCGTGGAGAACTCAAATCGATGCACTAATTGCAATGGAAAGGGCACACAGAGTGCCCAAGTCCTTCTCTCGCAAATCCCACCAAAGCAACTGATGCTAGGGAGGATAATGAGAAGAAGAACAAGAAGGAGAACACCAAGAACTCCAAGATCTAGATCCAAGGGGTTCCCCTCACATAGAGGAGAAAGTGATTGGTGGAAATGTGGATCTAGATCTCCTCTCTCTTTTCCCCAAAAACTAGCAAGAATGCATGGAGGGATTGAGAGATAGCAAGCTCGAAGAAGGTCAACAATGGGGGAAGAACACGAGCTCAAAGGATAAGGTTCAATGGGGAAGAAGACCCCCTTTTATAGGTGGGGGAAATCCAACCGTTATGCTCATAGCCCGCACAGAGCAGTACTATCGCTCCAAGGAGTGGTACTGACGCTAGGGCGGTAGTAGCCAAATGAAATAGTACTGCAACAAGGCAACATGGCGGTAGTACTGCTGGGGTGGTATTACCGCCTGCCCTTGCGTACTACTACGGGGTAGTATTCAACGGCCACTCAGGTGCAGCATACGGTAGTATACACAGTGAGGCAGCGGTAATACCGCTAGGGATAGCGTTACTACCGCGCGTCCACGGATGTAAAAAATTACTGCCGGTCTACATCCGCTGGAGCTAGCTTCGAGTAAAAAGCTGGAACGGTGGTAGCAGTGGAAGTAACTGCGGTACTGCCGCGCTGGGGCGGTAGTAAAAACTTACTTCCGCTCCTACTACCGCGGAGCCCGACCCGGAGCCCAAACTCCTAGCAGACATGGTATTACATGGCAGTAGCAGCGGTACTACCGCTGGCTACTGCGGTACTACCGCTAGGGGTAGAGGTACTACCGCAAGTCACGGTACTACAACCGCCTGCTGCCTTCCACAACTCAGCTAAAGACAACAGAAGGATACAATAAAACCAGAACCGCCATAACTTCTGCAAATGATCTCTGAATTGAGAAAACTCAAGCTTGTTGGATAAAGGAAGAGGCAGGGGAGGTAAGGCTAACATATAGAGGAGTGACACCTCCAACAGAGGAGAACTGGCATAGCCTCCAACATCGAAAACATCATAGAAGATGCATGTGAACTCTATTTTCGATGAAGTCGAGCTTGTCATGAAGATGACCATATGCTCCAAATCTCACAAGGAGAAGAACCAAACAAGAACCAATAAAGATGATGCAAGGATGTAATGGTTTGAGCTCTCTATGAATGATACGATCAAGCTACCACTGGTACACGTCGGTGCTATACAAATGGTTTTAAACCCCTTTCCACGATGGCATTTGGGACCGTCGCCAAGTGAGTGTGGGCAATGGGGGGTCCTTCACACATGACCTAGAAACCGTCGGGGATAGGGCGCCAAGATGCATATACAATACTCCTACTCGTTTGTGCTCGCATTGCCATTGCAGTCGGTATTCTATGGTGCTACGTCTATGATGTGCGGCCCATCACAAAGGTTCACTATTATAGAACGTGTATGATAAGCATACAATCACACACATTCTCTTTTCCCAAACCGTATGTGATAACTAATTAAGAAGATTAGCTAATCGTCGTACGAGTGCCGGATAGGATTATGAAATGTTGGACCGTCATAACATCCTCGTACACAACAACTATCGCACACGCTATTCTGTGGTGCAACGTTTATGATGCATACGTCATCAGAAACAGTTCATGGTTGCGAATCATGTATGATAAGGCAGCTATCACAAATGTTTAGTTAGCCCACACCATTTGTGATATTGCCTGACATCGCACACGCTTTGCAAACGGCAACTGTGTGCATGCTTGCACACGTTTCCTCTCTGTGAACCGTCTTGGATTATGATGTATATCGCAAACGTTTGTGTTTTACCAACCGTCTGTGCCGTAACGACCTGGAGAGCGCAATTTCACTGTAATTTAATTGCTGCAATATCAAATTGTACCGGATTTGAATTTGAATGTATGCTATAGCTTTATTCATATCCATCAGGTTCAGACAACCAATGCATTATTTGATTCATAGGTACATATCAAGAATTACATAAGAACCAAATAAAGAATGATGAACCACAGTTGTATACTTGTACTATTAAAGACGGTAAAGAAAGAGGCGAAATACATTCTGGTTGCTGAACAAGGTGAAGCAGAATGCCCATATTGTGCCCTACTCCATGCAGAAGCCACGCACGACTCTAGTCCAACCCCTTGTGATGGCCGACCGCCCATCCTTCATGGTCTTCATGAAAACATCTAGATAATCATCGTGTTCAGGTAGAAATACTTTAACCTTTGCATGCCCACCAATCATGTAGTTTGAGAGGTAATCTTGAGTAAACTGCTTTGGGAACCACTGCAAAGGAAAAAAGATTCAGACATTGTCATCTAACGCAACTCGTTATGGGCAGTAAAAATATGGCTGCAGAGTTCTTACTTACCATCCTGCAGTTTGCTGTTGTATTGGATAAAGTGTAAACAAATAGTTTCCATCTTTTGAACCATTTTACTAACAATCTTTATGAGCTTCCTCACTTGATGCTGGTTCATCGATATCTCATTTCCCCATACTCAGAAAGGGTCGAAGCATGGATCTTTACCAATGACATATGTACCTAAAAGCACCAAGTTAATATTAGAAGCTAAACACCAATTGCGCAATGATGTAGTACAACACTCTTTTATAATATCTTATAACATCCAATATACTCACATATTAGATGAATTAACATCTTATATTATGGGCCGGAAGGAGTTTATTGCATTCTTACAAATTATTGGTTGATTAACTGCTGTTGTATCCATGGGTTAGAGTTAGTTTGAGCTAGTTCGGGCTCAAATAGCCCTAAAGTATATCTAAACATGATGTCTTGTTTGAGCTAGTTGCATATATAACCCACCCAAAAAAACTATCCAACCCCAGAGGTGCTAATTGGAGCTAGTTCTCCTAGTGCATTTATTGTCAATCTAAGTATCTAACCCTGTCATCCAAACACCTCTTTGGATGGAGTTAGTTCGGGCTTAGTCATGAGCTAGAAACTAACTCTAACCTCTAGCTAAGTTGAGTATCCAAACAGGGTTGTGTTGTTGTTGTTGTTGTTGTTGTTGCTGCTGCTGCTCTTCTACGTATATCTAGACATCATCAGAAAATTAAGGTAACACTCTTCCTTGTTGCTATGTAGCCTAGGACATGCATATGTAGACATTAAGTATAGTGCATGTTGCTATGTAGCCTGAGATATATTACATATGGCCCTAGTTAACCTAATGATAAATGGGTTGTAGATATATTCAGTTAAAAGTCCGATTCACCGATTAGTCCCTTATCAGCCCTCGGCCTATATGGTACCAGCTACCGATATCCTGAACAGTGAGCATATATAAGCCATGGGATGAAACTAAACTCGATGGAAAACACCAGTCGTTCCCAAAATTGTCCTATGTAGGTACATCGAGAAGCATGTTAAGCATAACAGGCTAAACATCAACAAAAATTATCCATGACAGACAAAATAATCTCCAAAAGATAGCTTCAGTGTGCAGGTTTAAGCATGCTAGTAAAGCAAAACAAGTGGAAAGGTGTGTTAACTGCAACAGGCCTAACATTTAACAACAAGCAAACATAGTCATTCAAACTGGTATTGTGCCGGTCTAAGTACACTTGTTATTGTTAAATAAAAATGTAAAGGCGTGTTAACTACAAGATGCATCAACCAAATGTAGTCATTCATAGTGGTATTGTTGAAACTGGTACTGATGAAATTGAACTGCACAGTTCATACTTGTACATATAGAACATCACATTGTGAATAACTGGAATAAACAAGGCATACTACGAACAACCAAAGATAGCATTTGAAACTGGACATATTCTAACTACAAACAACAGAACAATCAAAAAACTTTAAAAGAGGCATATGCTAGCTATAACAAGCTGAACAGCAAGCAAATATATGCATTCCTATCGGTATGTTTAAAACAGGATTGATGAAATGTACTGCACAGTAAATGATTGCACATATAGAGCATCACATTATGAACAACTGGAATAAACAAGGCATGTTGTAAAAAACCAGATATAGCAATTAAAACTGGACATATTCTCACTACACTACAAAAGGGACTCGACAAAATAAATCATGGGTTCCCCCTGTGAAGAGGCACGTAAAAACAAATCATGGGTTTCCTCACTTGTCACAGATGGGCTCGTTCCCATGGGAAGAGCACTGACCCTGGATGCACTCCACGTTGTCGCAGAAGGGCTCCTTCCCCTTGGAAGAGCACAGTTGTAGGGTGCCCTCCCTGATGTCGCAGACGGGCTCTTTCCCCTTGGAAGAGCAGATGTGCTCTTTCCCCTTGGAAGAGCCAGAGAGGGTGCCCTCCTCGTGGTCGCCGTTGATGAGGTCTGACTTGGAAGCTGTGGATCCCAAGCCAGCGTCACAGAACGTGTCCTTCAGAAATGACAAAAGGGGCTCGATGGCGATGCAGGATGGCAAGTTGTTGACAGCGAGCCAGAGGAGATCAGCGGCGGGGACAGGGATGAGATTGACGACGGTTGAACACAAGGGGTTCGGGGTGGGCCACTTAACCTGTGACATAACCCGCCTCAGGCCGTCGTTGTTGATGACCTCGATGTCGTAGCTGGCGTCCGGGGCATACCCTAATACTCTAGCCCGCTGCTTGAGTGCCTACCGCCAGTAATGGTCGTCAGCTTCCTCGGTGACGTCGGGCGAAGAGACCGTGATACACCTCTTTTGGGACAGTCGCTCCTCGAGCTCCACGGGAAGCATAGCCGGGCTTAGGCTGCGACACTCTGGAGTGCGGGATGGGGATGGGATATGGTGGGAAAGGGGGGAGGGGTTGGCAGGCATCATCTAAGAAACTTAGGGAGGCCTGGGTATGGAGATCGGTGGGTAAGTTGCACGGGCAAACCGGCAGATGTTGACAATGGAGGTCTTGCGGCAGCGGCGGCGACGGGGACCTTGCTAGGGTTTCGAGCGAGGGAGGGAGGGTGTGTGTATGTGCGCGCGCGCCCAAGGAGGTTTTGGTGTATGTGCGCGCGTACACCTCCATGACCTCTCACCTCCTCCCGCTAGCACTCGCTGGATACGCTCGTCGGCGCGCTCGCCGGTCAGAATCTTGCTCGCCTCCAGAGCTGCTCGTCGGTGCACTCGCCGGTCGGAAATCTAGCTCGCCTCCGGAGCTACTCGTCGGTGCGCTTGCCGGAGCCGCTCGTCTGCGTGCTTCCCGGTCGGAAATCTTGCTCGCCTCCGAGGTTGCTCATCGGTGCGCTCACCAGAGCCGCTCGTCTACGCGCTTGCTGGAGCCGCTCATCGGTGCACTCGACGTAGTAAAAATCTACTACAGTTGCAGCGAAAAGCCATTGCCACTGTCGCAAATCACAACTCAGTCGTGGATGTATGTAGCAAAAAATGAAAAACAATTGTAGCAAAATGCGACATCGGTTGTAACAAACGCGATGTTGCTTGTGCACTGCAGCAAAGCATGTCGCCGGTGGCAGCAGTATGTGATGCCGTTTGTAGCAAATTCCAACGCTGGTTGAAGCATGTAGCAAAACGTGCAACCTCAGTTTTCCTCGAAGGAGCGTTGCCCCATCCTCGCCGTCCTGCGGTCGCCATGCTTGCCGTCTCATGGTCGGCCGCAACCTCCTCCCCGAACCGGAGAGAGAGAGAGAGAGAGAGAGAGAGAGAGAGAGAAAGAGAGAGAGAGAGAGAGAGGTTACCGGCCAAACTTTTTGGCCGGTCAGCGCCCTAGCATCACATACAAGCACTTCTTATTGTCAGATTTAGGGGAAGAGGGGAAAATCCCTTCCCCGCTCGCGTACATCTCCATGACCTCTCACATCCTCCTGCTAGCACTCGTTGGGTACGCTCGTCGGTCAGAATCTTGTTCGCCTCCGGAGCTGCTCGTGGTGCACTCGCCGGTCGGAAATCTTGCTCGCCTCCGGAGCCGCTCGTCTGTGCGCTTTCCAGAGCCGCTCGTCTGCGCGCTTCCCGGTCAAAAATCTTGCTCGCCTCCGAGGTTGCTCATCGGTGCGCTCACAGAGCCGCTCGTCTGCGCGCTCACCGGAGCCGCTCATCGGTGCACTCGACGTAGTAAAAATCTACTACAGTTGCAGCGAAAAGCCATTGCCACTGTCGCGAATCACAACTCAGCCGTGGATGTATGTAGCAAAAAATGAAAAACAGTTGTAGCAAAATGCGACATTGGTTGTAACAAAACGCGATGCTGCTTGTGCATTGCAGCAAAAGATGATGCCGGTGGCAGTAGTATGTGATGCCGTTTGTAGCAAATTCCAATGCTGGTTGAACCATGTAGCAAAACGTGCAACCTCGGTTTTCCTCGGAGGAGTGTTGCCCCATCCTCGCCGTCCTGCGGTCGCCATGCTCATCGTCTCATGGTCGGTCGCAACCTCCTCCCCGAACCGGAGAGAGAGAGAGAGTGAAAGAGGGAGAGAGGGAGAGAGAGAGAGAAAGAGAGAGAGAGAGAGAGAAAGAGAGAGAGAGAGAGAGGTTAACCGGCCAAAATTTTCGGCCTGTCAGCGCCGTAGCATCGCATACAAGCAATTCTAATTGTCAGATTTAGGGGAAAGGGGAAATCCCCCCCTCTCGCGTACACCTCCATGACCTCTCACATACTCCTGCTAGCACTTGCTGGATACGCTCATCGGTGCGCTCGCTCGTCAGAATCTTGCTTGCCTCCAGAGCTGCTCGTGGTGCATTCACCGATCAGAAATCTTGCTCGCCTCCGGAGCTGCTCGTCGGTGCGCTTGCCGGTCCCGCTTGTCTGTGCAATTCCTGGTCGGAAATCTTGCTCGCCTCCGAGGTTGCTCATCGGTGCGCTCGCCAGAGCCGCTCGTCCGCGCGCTTGCCGGAGCCGCTCGCCGGTGCACTCGACGTAGTAAAAATCTACTACAGTTGCAGCAAAAAGCCATTGCCACTGTCGCGAATCACAACTCAGCCGTAGATGTATGTAGCAAAAAATGAAAAACAGTTGGAGCAAAATGCGACATCGGTTGTAACAAAACGAGATGTTGCTTGTGCATTCCAGCAAAACATGACGCCGGTGGCAGTAGTATGTGATGCTGTTTGTAGCAAATTCCAACGCTGGTTGAAGCATGTAGCAAAACGTGCAACCTCAGTTTTCATCGGAGGAGTGTTGCCCCATCCTCGCCGTCCTGCGGTCGCCATGCTCGCCGTCTCATGGTTGGTCGCAACCTCCTCCCCAAACCGTAGAGAGAGAGAGAGAAAGAGAGAGAGAGAGAGGTTAACCGGCCAAACTTTTTGGCCGGTTAGCGCCCTAGCATCACATACAAGCACTTCTAATTGTCAGATTTAGGGGGAAGGGGAAAATCCCCTCCCCGCTCGCGTACATCTCGATGACCTCTCACATCCTCCTGCTAGCACTCGTTGGATACGCTCGTCGGCACGCTCGCCGGTCAGAATCTTGTTCGCCTCCGGAGCTGCTTGTGGTGCACTCGCCGGTCGGAAATCTTGCTCGCCTCCGGAGCTGCTCGTCTGTGCGCTTGCCGGAGCCGCACGTCTGCACGCTTCCCGGTCGGAAATCTTGCTCGCCTCCGAGGTTACTCATGGTGCGCTCACCAGAGCCACTCGTCTGCGCGCTCACCGAAGCCGCTCATCGGTGCACTCGACGTAGTAAAAATCTACTACAGTTGCAGCAAAAAGCCATTGCCACTGTAGCGAATCACAACTCAGCCATGGATGTATGTAGCAAAAATGAAAAACAGTTGTAGCAAAATGCGACATCGGTTGTAACAAAACGCGATGCTGCTTGTGCATTGTAGCAAAACATGACGCCAGTGGCAGTAGTATGTGAGGCCGTTTGTAGCAAATTCCAACGCTGGTTGAACCATGTAGCAAAACGTGCAACCTCAGTTTTCCTCGGAGGAGCGTTGCCCCATCCTCGCCGTCCGTGCGGTCGCCATGCTTGTCGTCTCATGATCGGTCACAACCTCCTCCCCGAACCAGAGAGAGAGAGAGAGAGAGAGAGAGAGAAAGAGAGAGAGAGAGAGGGAGAGAGAGAGAAAGAGAGAGGTAGAGAGAGAGGTTAACCGGCCAAAATGTTTGGCTTGTCAGCGCCCTAGCATCGCATACAAGCACTTCTAATTGTCAGATTTAGGGGAAAGGGGAAATCCCCCCTCTCGCGTACACCTCCATGACCTCTCACCTACTCCTGCTAGCACTCGCTGGATACGCTCGTCGGTGCGCTAGCTGGTCAGAATCTTGCTCGCCTCCAGAGCTGCTCGTGGTGCATTCGCCGGTCAGAAATCTTGCTCGCCTCCAGAGCTACTTGTCGGTGCGCTTGCCGGAGCCGCTTGTCTGTGCAATTCCCGGTCGGAAATTTTGCTCGCCTCCGAGGTTGCTCATCAGTGCGCTCGCCAGAGCCGCTCGTCTGCGCGCTCGCCGGAGCCGCTCGCCGGTGCACTCGACGTAGTAAAAATCTACTACAATTGCAGCGAAAAGCCATTGCCACTGTCGCGAATCACAACTCAGCCGTGGATGTATGTAGCAAAAAAAGAAAAATAGTTGTAGCAAAATGCGACATCGATTGTAACAAAATGCGATGCTGCTTGTGCATTGCAGCAAAACATGATGCCGATGGAAGTAGCATGTGATGCCGTTTGTAGCAAATTCCAACGCTGGTTGAAGCATGTAGCAAAATGTGCAACCTCAGTTTTCCTCGGAGGAGCGTTGCCCCATCCTCGCCGTCCTGCGGTCGCCATGCTCGCCGTCTCATGGTCGGTCGCAACCTCCTCCCCGAACCGGAGAGAGAGAGATAGAGAGAGAGAGTGAGAGTGAGACAGAGAGAGATAGAGGTTAACCAGCCAAAATTTTCGGCCGGTCAGCGCCCTAGCATCGCATACAAGCACTTCTAATTGTCAGATTTAGGGGAAAAGGGGAAAATCCCCTCCCTGCTCGCGTGCACCTCCACGACCTCTCACCTCCTCCTGCTAGCACTCGCTGGATATGCTCGTCGGCGGGCTCGCCGGTCAGAATCTTGCTCGCCTCCGGAGCTGCTCGTGGTGCACTCACCAGTCGCAAATCTTGCTCGCCTCCGGAGCTGCACATCGATGCGCTTGCCGGAGCCGCTTGTCTGCGCGCTTCCCGGTCAGAAATCTTGCTCGCCTCCGAGGTTGCTCATCAGTGCACTCGCCAGAGACGCTCGTCTGCGCGCTTGCCGGAGCCGCTCGTCGGTGCACTCGATGTATTAAAAATCTACTACAATTGCAGCGAAAAGCCATTGCCACTATCGCGAATCACAACTCAGCCGTGGATGTATGTAGCAAAAAAAGAAAAACAGTTGTAGCAAAATGCGACATCGGTTGTAACAAAACGCGATGCTGCTTGTGCATTGCAGCAAAACATGATGCCGATGGAAGCAGCATGTGATGCCGTTTGTAGCAAATTCCAACGCTGGTTGAAGCTTGTAGCAAAATGTGCAACCTCAGTTTTCCTCGGAGGAGCGTTGCCCCTCGCCGTCCTGCGGTCGCCATGCTCGCCGTCTCATGGTCGGTCGCAACCACCTCCTCGAACCAGAGAGAGAGAGAGAGGTTAACCGGCCAAAATTTTTGGCCGGTCAGCGCCCTAGCATCGCATACAAGCACTTCTAATTGTCAGAATTAGGGGAAATGGGGAAAATCCCCTCCCCGCTCGCGTACATCTCCATGACCTCTCACCTCGTCCTGCTAGCACTCGATGGATACGCTCGTCGGCACGCTCTCCGGTTAGAATCTTGCTCGCCTCGGGAGCTGCTCGTGGTGCACTCGCCGGTCGGAAATCTTGCTCGCCTCCGGAGCTGCTCGTGGTGCACTCGCCGGTCGGAAATCTTGCTCGCCTCCGGAGCTGCTCCTCGTTGCGCTTGCCGGAGCCACTCGTATGCGTGCTTCCCGGTCGGAATTCTTGCTCGCCTCCGAGGTTGCTCATCGGTGCGCTCGCCAGAGCCGCTCGTCTGCGCGCTGCCAGAGCCGCTCGCCGGTGCACTCGACGTAGTAAAAATCTACTACAGTTGCAGCGAAAAGCCATTGCCACTATCGCGAATCACAACTCAGCCGTGGATCTATGTAGCAAAAAATGAAAAATTGTTGTACCAAAATACGACATCGGTTGTAACAAAACGCGATGCTGCTTGTGCATTGCAGCAAAACATGACGCCAGTGGCAGTAGTATGTGATGCCGTTTGTAGCAAATTCCAACGTTGGTTGAAGCATGTAGCAAAACATGTAACCTCAGTTTTCCTCGGAGGAGCGTTACCCCATCCTCGCCGTCCTGCGGTCGCCATGCTCGTCGTCTCATGGTCGGTCGCAACCTCCTCCCCAAACCGGAGAAAGAGAGAGAGAGAGAGAGCGAGAGAGAGAGAGAGATAGAGGTTAACCAGCCAAAATTTTCGGCCGGTCAGCGCCCTAGCATCACATACATGCACTTCTAATTGTTAGATTTAGGGGAAAAGGGGAAAATCCCCTCCCTGCTCGCATGCACCTCCATGACCTCTCACCTCCTCCTGCTAGCACTCGCTGGATACGCTCGTCGGCGCGCTCGCTGGTAAGAATCTTGCTCGCCTTCGGAGCTGCTCGTGGTGCACTCACCAGTCGCAAATCTTGCTCGCCTCCGGAGCTGCACATCGATGCGCTTGCCGGAGCCGCTCGTCTGTGCGCTTCCCGGTCGGAAATCTTGCTCGCCTCCGAGGTTGCTCATCGGTGCGCTCGCCAGAGGCGCTCGTCTGCGCGCTTGCCGGAGCCGCTCGTCGGTGCACTCGATGTATTAAAAATCTACTACAATTGCAGCGAAAAGCCATTGCCACTATCACGAATCGCAACTCAGCCGTGGATGTATGTAGCAAAAAAAGAAAAACAGTTGTAGCAAAATGCGACATCGATTGTAACAAAATGCGATGCTGCTTGTGCATTGCAGCAAAACATGATGCCGATGGAAGCTGCATGTGATGCCGTTTGTAGCAAATTCCAACGCTGGTTGAAGCATGTAGCAAAATGTGCAACCTCAGTTTTCCTCGGAGGAGCGTTGCCCCATCCTCGCCGTCCTGCGGTCGCCATGCTCGCCGTCTCATGGTCGGTCGCAACCACCTCCCCGAACCGGAGAGAGAGAGAGAGAGAGAGAGAGAGGTTAACCGGCCAAAAATTTTGGCCGGTCAGCGCCCTAGCATCGCATACAAGCACTTCTAATTGTCAGATTTAGGGGAAAAGGGGAAAATCCCCTCCCCGCTCGTGTACATCTCCATGACCTCTCACCTCGTCCTGCTAGCACTCGCTGGATACGCTCGTCGGCACGCTCGCCGGTTAGAATCTTGCTCACCTCCGGAGCTGCTCGTGGTGCACTCGTCGGTCGGAAATCTTGCTCGCCTCCGGAGCTGCTCGTGGTGCACTCGCCGGTCGGAAATCTTGCTCGCCTCCGGAGCTGCTCGTCAGTGCGCTTGCCGGAGCCGCTCGTATGCGTGCTTCCCGGTCGGAATTCTTGCTCGCCTCCGAGGTTGCTCATCGGTGCGCTCGCCAGAGCCGCTCGTCTGCGCGCTCGCCGGAGCCGCTCACCGGTGCACTCGACGTAGTAAAAATCTACTACAGTTGCAGCGAAAAGCCATTGCCACTATCGCGAATCACAACTCAGTCGTGGATCTATGTAGCAAAAAATGAAAAATTGTTGTAGCAAAATGCGACATCGGTTGTAACAAAACGCGATGCTGCTTGTGCATTGTAGCAAAACATGACGCCAGTGGCAGTAGTATGTGATGCCGTTTGTAGCAAATTCCAACGCTGGTTGAAGCATGTAGCAAAACATGCAACCTCAGTTTTCCTCGGAGGAGCGTTACCGCATCCTCGCCGTCCTGCGGTCGCCATGCTCGTCGTCTCATGGTAGGTCGCAACCTCCTCCTCGAACCGGAGAGAGAGAGAGAGAGGGAGGGAGGGAGGGAGGAAGAGGGAGAGGGGGAGAGAGAGAGGGAGAGAGAGATGTGTTTTGGGGAAGAAGATGTGTGGAGGAGGACGAGTCAAAGTAGATAAGGCAGGCTGCGGGGACGTGGGGCCACAAAAACGCTTGGTTTCTATGCGAGGGACGCGAGATGGGAGGCGTACAATCTAAACGATTGAGTGACACGCGCTGGACCGGTGGAGTGTTCTGTGGCCTACCGTCCGGATACGTTTTCCTTTTAAAATAATTATGGTTTAGGTTTGAACAAATACGAAATAAACCTAGCGGTTAATTTGTCAAGCACAAAACCTAAAACAACTAGGCTCACCTATGTGCACCAACAACTTATGCTAAGCAAGATAAACAACTATGTGATAGCAAGATATATAACATGAAACACTATGGCTATCACAAAGTAAAGTGCATAAGTAAAGGGCTCGGGTAAGAGATAACCAAGGCATGCGGAGATGACGATGTATCCCGGGGTTCATACCCTTGCGAATGCTAATCTCTATTTGGAGCAGTGTGGAGGCACAATGGTCCCCAAGAAGCCACTAGGGCCATCGTAATCTCCTCACTTCCTCGCACAATGCAAGATGCCGTGATTCCACTAAGGGACCCTTGAGGGCGGTCACCGAACATGTACATATGGAAACCATTGGGGGCGGTCACCGAACCCGTACACTTTGGCAACCCTTGCGGACGGTCACCGGAACCCGTCAAACTACTCGGGGTGATCTCCACAACCTAATTGGAGACCCCGACGCTTGCCTGGAGCTTTCCACCACAATGATTGAGCTCCAAACACGACCAACCGTCTAGGGCGCCCAAGCACCCAAGAGGAACAAGCTAAAGAGTACTAAGCACCCAAGAGTAATAATCTTCTCAACTTGTAACTTCCACGTATCACCATGGAGAACTCAAATCGATGCACTAAATGCAATGGAAAGGGCACACAGAGTGCCCAAGTCCTTCTCTCGCAAATCCCACCAAAGCAACTGATGCTAGGGAGGATAATGAGAAGAAGAACAAGAAGGAGAACACCAAGAACTCCAAGATCTAGATCCAAGGGGTTCCCCTCACATAGAGGAGAAAGTGATTGGTGGAAATGTGGATCTAGATCTCCTCTCTCTTTTCCCCAAAAACTAGCAAGAATGCATGGATGGATTGAGAGATAGCAAGCTCGAAGAAGGTCAACAATGGGGGAAGAACACGAGCTCAAAGGATAAGGTTCAATGGGGAAGAAGACCCCCTTTTATAGGTGGGGGAAATCCAACCGTTATGCTCATAGCCCGCACAGAGCAGTACTATCGCTCCAAGGAGTGGTACTGACGCTAGGGCGGTAGTAGCCAAATGAAATAGTACTGCAACAAGGCAACATGGCGGTAGTACTGCTGGGGTGGTATTACCGCCTGCCCTTGCGTACTACTGCGGGGTAGTATTCAACGGCCACCCAGGTGCAGCATACGGTAGTATACACAGTGAGGCAGCGGTAATACCGCTAGGGATAGCGTTACTACCGCGCGTCCACGGATGTAAAAAATTACTGCCGGTCTACATCCGCTGGAGCTAGCTTCGAGTAAAAAGCTGGAATGGTGGTAGCAGTGGAAGTAACTGCGGTACTGCCGCGCTGGGGCGGTAGTAAAAACTTACTTCCGCTCCTACTACCGCGGAGCCCGACCCAGAGCCCAAACTCCTAGCAGACATGGTATTACGTGGCAGTAGCAGCGGTACTACCACTGGCTACTGTGGTACTACCGCTAGGGGTAGAGGTACTACCGCAAGTCACGGTACTACAACCGCCTGCTGCCTTCCACAACTCAGCTAAAGACAACAGAAGGATACAATAAAACCAGAACCACCATAACTTCTGCAAATGATCTCCGAATTGAGAAAACTCAAGCTTGTTGGATAAAGGAAGAGGCAGGGGAGGTAAGGCTAACATATAGAGGAGTGACACCTCCAACAGAGGAGAACTGGCATAGCCTCCAACATCGAAAACATCATAGAAGATGCATGTGAACTCTATTTTCGATGAAGTCGAGCTTGTCATCAAGATGACCATAAGCTCCAAATCTTACAAGGAGAATAACCAAACAAGAACCAATAAAGATGATGCAAGGATGTAATGGTTTGAGCTCTCTATGAATGATACGATCAAGCTACCACTGGTACACGTCGGTGCTATACAAATGGTTTTAAACCCCTTTCCACGATGGCATTTGGGACCGTCGCCAAGTGAGTGTGGGCAATGGGGGGTCCTTCACACATGACCTAGAAACCGTCGGGGATAGGGCGCCAAGATGCATATACAATACTCCTACTCGTTTGTGCTCGCATTGCCATTGCAGTCGGTATTCTATGGTGCTACGTCTATGATGTGCGGCCCATCACAAAGGTTCACTATTATAGAACGTGTATGATAAGCATACAATCACACACATTCTCTTTTCCCGAACCGTATGTGATAACTAATTAAGAAGATTAGCTAATCGTCGTACGAGTGCCGGATAGGATTATGAAATGTCAGACCGTCATAACATCCTCGTACACGACAACTATCGCACACGCTATTCTGTGGTGCAATGTTTATGATGCATACGTCATCAGAAACAGTTCATGGTTGCGAATCATGTATGATAAGGCAGCTATCACAAATGTTTAGTTAGCCCGCACCATTTGTGATATTTCCTGACATCGCACACGCTTTGCAAACGGCAACTGTGTGCATGCTTGCACACGTTTCCTCTCTGTGAACCGTCTTGGATTGTGATGTATATCGCAAACATTTGTGTTTTACCAACCGTCTGTGCCGTAATGACCTGGAGAGCGCAATTTCACTGTAATTTAATTGATGCAATATCAAATTGTACCGGATTTGAATTTGAATGTATGCTATAGCTTTATTCATATCCATCAGGTTCAGACAACCAATGCATTATTCGATTCATAGGTACATATCAAGAATTACATAAGAACCAAATAAAGAATGATGAACCACAGTTGTATACTTGTACTATTAAAGACGGTAAAGAAAGAGGCGAAATACATTCTGGTTGCTGAACAAGGTGAAGCAGAATGCCCATATTGTGCCCTACTCCATGCAGAAGCCACGCACGACTCTAGTCCAACCCCTTGTGATGGCCGACCGCCCATCCTTCACGGTCTTCATGAAAACATCTAGATAATCATCGTGTTCAGGTAGAAATACTTTAACCTTTGCATGCCCACCAATCATGTAGTTTGAGAGGTAATCTTGAGTAAACTGCTTTGGGAACCACTGCAAAGGAAAAAAGATTCAGACATTGTCATCTAACGCAACTCGTTATGGGCAGTAAAAATATGGCTGCAGAGTTCTTACTTACCATCCTGCAGTTTGCTGTTGTATTGGATAAAGTGTAAACAAATAGTTTCCATCTTTTGAACCATTTTACTAACAATCTTTATGAGCTTCCTCACTTGATGCTGGTTCATCGATATCTCATTTCCCCATACTCAGAAAGGGTCGAAGCATGGATCTTTACCAATGACATATGTACCTAAAAGCACCAAGTTAATATTAGAAGCTAAACACCAATTGCGCAATGATGTAGTACAACACTCTTTTATAATATCTTATAACATCCAATATACTCACATATTAGATGAATTAACATCTTATATTATGGGCCGGAAGGAGTTTATTGCATTCTTACAAATTATTGGTTGATTAACTGTTGTTGTATCCATGGGTTAGAGTTAGTTTAAGCTAGTTCGGGCTCAAATAGCCCTAAAGTATATCTAAACATGATGGCTTGTTTGAGCTAGTTGCATATATAACCCACCCAAAAAAACTATCCAACCCCAGAGGTGCTAATTGGAGCTAGTTCTCCTAGTGCATTTATTGTCAATCTAAGTATCTAACCCTGTCATCCAAACACCTCTTTGGATGGAGTTAGTTCGGGCTTAGTCATGAGCTAGAAACTAACTCTAACCTCTAGCTAAGTTGAGTATCCAAACAGGGTTGTGTTGTTGTTGTTGTTGTTGTTGCTGCTGCTGCTGCTCTTCTACGTATATCTAGACATCATCAGAATATTAAGGTAACACTCTTCCTTGTTGCTATGTAGCCTAGGACATGCATATGTAGACATTAAGTATAGTGCATGTTGCTATGTAGCCTGAGATATATTACATATGGCCCTAGTTAACCTAATGATAAATGGGTTGTAGATATATTCAGTTAAAAGTCCGATTCACCGATTAGTCCCTTATCAGCCCTCGGCCTATATGGTACCAGCTACCGATATCCTGAACAGTGAGCATATATAAGCCATGGGATGAAACTAAACTTGATGGAAAACACCAGTCGTTCCCAAAATTGTCCTGTGTAGGTACATCGAGAAGCATGTTAAGCATAACAGGCTAAACATCAACAAAAATTATCCATGACAGACAAAATAATCTCCAAAAGATAGCTTCAGTGTGCAGGTTTAAGCATGCTAGTAAAGCAAAACAAGTGGAAAGGTGTGTTAACTGCAACAGGCCTAACATTTAACAACAAGCAAACATAGTCATTCAAACTGGTATTGTGCCGGTCTAAGTACACTTGTTATTGTTAAATAAAAATGTAAAGGCGTGTTAACTACAAGATGCATCAACCAAATGTAGTCATTCATAGTGGTATTGTTGAAACTGGTACTGATGAAATTGAACTGCACAGTTCATACTTGCACATATAGAACATCACATTGTGAATAACTGGAATAAACAAGGCATACTACGAACAACCAAAGATAGCATTTGAAACTGGACATATTTTAACTACAAACAACAGAACAATCAAAAAACTTTAAAAGAGGCATATGCTAGCTATAACAAGCTGAACAGCAAGCAAATATATGCATTCCTATCGGTATGTTTAAAACAGGATTGATGAAATGTACTGCACAGTAAATGATTGCACATATAGAGCATCACATTATGAACAACTGGAATAAACAAGGCATGTTGTAAACAACCAGATATAGCAATTAAAACTGGACATATTCTCACTACACTACAAAAGGGACTCGACAAAATAAATCATGGGTTCCCCCTGTGAAGAGGCACGTAAAAACAAATCATGGGTTTCCTCACTTGTCATAGATGGGCTCGTTCCCATGGGAAGAGCACTGACCCTGGATGCACTCCATGTTGTCGCAGAAGGCTCCTTCCCCTTGGAAGAGCACAGTTGTAGGGTGCCCTCCCTGATGTCGCAGACGGGCTCTTTCCCCTTGGAAGAGCAGATGTGCTCTTTCCCCTTGGAAGAGCCAGAGAGGGTGCCCTCCTCGTGGTCGCTGTTGATGAGGTCTGACTTGGAAGCTGTGGATCCCAAGCTGGCGTCACAGAACGTGTCCCTCAGAAATGACAAAAGGGGCTCGATGGCGATGCAGGATGGCAAGTTGTTGACAGCGAGCCAGAGGAGATCAGCGGCGGGGCCAGGGATGAGATTGACGACGGTTGAACACAAGTGGTTCGGGGTGGGCCACTTAACCTGTGACATAACCCGCCTCAGGCCGTCGCTGTTGATGACCTCGATGTCGTAGCTGGCGTCCGGGGCATACCCTAATACTCTAGCCCGCTGCTTGAGTGCCTACCGCCAGTAATGGTCGTCAGCTTCCTCGGTGACGTCGGGCGAAGAGACCGTGATACACCTCTTTTGGGACAGTCGCTCCTCGAGCTCCACGGGAAGCATAGCCGGGCTTAGGCTGCGACACTCTGGAGTGCGGGATGGGGATGGGAATTGGTGGGAAAGGGGGGAGGGGTTGGCAGGCATTATCTAAGAAACTTAGGGCGGCCTGGGTATGGAGATCGGTGGGTAAGTTGCACGGGCAAACCGGCAGATGTTGACAATGGAGGTCTTGCGGCAGCGGCGGCGACGGGGACCTTGCTAGGGTTTCGAGCGAGGGAGGGAGGGTGTGTGTATGTGCGCGCGCGCCCAAGGAGGTTTCGGTGTGTGTGTGTGTGTGTGTGTGTGTGTGTGTGGAGGGGGGCAGGGGTGTGCTTGAGGAAATGACGCGGGTTCTGAAAATTTTACTACGCGGGAGTCAAATGTCGGGGCTATTGAAAATTTTGATGATGGTGCATCACACACGGTCAGGAGACAACAACCGTGTGTTATGAAACAGAAAAACCCTTGAGGCGGCCAGATATTTTCTAGGGATGCATGCGGGATTGGGAACAAGAAACATCGCACACGGTCCGAAGATAACAATCGTGTGTTATGAAACAGAAAAACCCTCGAGGCGGGCAGATATTTTCTAGGGATGCAGGCGGGATTGGGAACAAGAAACATTGCACACGGTACGGAGGTAACAACCATGTGTTATGAAACAGGAAAACTCTCCTCGAGGCATGCCGATGTTTTCTAGGGATGCAAGCGGGATTGGGAACAAGAAACATCACACACGGTCCGGAGATAACAACCGTTTGTTATGAAACAGAAAACCCCTCGAGGCGGGCAGATATTTTTGAGAGGGGGAGCCTCGTGGAGTCCAATGTACTGTGCGGATGTGTGTGTGACAGGGGCACCGGCGTGGCACACGGTTAGTTTGAGTGAACCGTGTCTATTGCGTCATCTGACTTGTCTAATGTTCATAAATTTGGAAAAAAATGATGCGGGAGAGGGTCAGAACACGAACACACTTGCATGTTGACCAAATTTATGTATGAAAAGGGTGGTTTGATTTTCAAATACCAAATACAACTTCGATGTTGCACCTATCTCGCAAAGAGCACGATATTGCTTTCCCCGCTTGTCGTGGAAAAGTCACGGCAGATGTCCTAGCAAAAGGACTTAGTCGTGGAGCCATCGCAACTAGGAAGCTTAAAGGGGTTAAAACGGGACAAAGGACACGGGATTTTATACTGGTTCGTCCCCTTGCAGTGAAGGTAAAGGCCTAATCCAGTTTGAGGTGGTATTGCTTATGTCTCGATTACCAGGGAGCGAAATCCGCTTGACCTAGTTTTTGACTTGATGTTACTTGTCCTGAACAGCCGCCGGGTCGTCCCTTTATATACAGAGGTCGACACCCAGCGGCTCACGGAGTCCCGGCCGGCTCATAAACAATGTCCGGCTCGGTGACCATCTATTCCTACCTTACAATAGAAGTCATATACATAGGGCGGTTTATCTCTACGGGCCTTAAGCCGCCTTCGGGCGTTGGGCCCTTAATTGAACCACCATCTTCAAGTGTCATCTTGGGCTTCATATTATGGATCACCTATAGGTATAACCCGGCCCGTCCTGGGCGGGTCATACCTAATAGTTATATCCCTAGCATTAGGCCCCAGATTGATTTGAACTGGTTCATGTCAATCTTCAACACTTAATAAAAAAATCCTCTGCTCTTCATCTGTGCGAGAATCTATAACCCGCCATGACGTCACCTGCCATTAATTCACACTTTGTCCAACATGTCTCAACGGATCCTTATCTTAATATCTGTCCCGAGAATCGAGGTGCCTGAACAGCTGGATAACTATGTTTTGGTCTCCTCGACTTCCATGCCCACTTATGAGTCCTTCCTTATAAATAGCCATGGCTGGCTTTTCCTCATTCTCCCCCTTTCTAGCTTGTTCTTCCTCTCGCGACCCCTTGCCGCTCGAGCTCCGCCACCGCCACCGCAGAGCACTCCGTCGTCCATGCTGTTGGCCACTGCATCACCCTGAATGATCCAGAGAATGGCGGCACCCCTCTGCAGTAGATCTGCCTCTGTAAGTACTTGTTTTCCCATACCCAGATCCGCATTAGGGTTTCGGAGTTCACCTGTGTTCTTCATAGTTCATCGTGGTTCTTCTTCAGTGCTTGCACCATGAGCCTCTTTGATCTAAAAATAGTCACAAAACTGATGCGGTAATTGTTTTTGCCCTTTCTTTCAATACTAGCAGGCCCCTTTCTTTGAAGAAAAGATCCCCTTAGAGCGTATGAACTCATGTGTACTGGGTTTTTTTAGGTCTTGATATTTTTTCTTTTTCTGAACTGCCGTTGATCCAAAATAATGACTGCAATCTACGAAACTTGTTTATGTAGCACTTAGCCAAAAACCACACTTTGATAGATCCACTTGTCCATGGCGGCTCAAACCACCGGCTTAAATTGCAATGTTTAATAGATAACATCAACTATTCATGGCGGCTTAAATAACCTAACTGCTCACGACGGTTTAAATAACCTGACGTAATTAGTCATATATCATTAGGCCCCTTTATAACCCGCTAGTCTGAATATGTGCTTGTAATATTTCTTCCTCTGGCTTAAAATTGAATCGGTAACCTTACTCTTTTTTAGGCTTCCTTCTTCGCAATGCTGCCCAAAACAACCACTTCTTGCAATTGGTTTAAATCCATCATCACGAACAGTACTCTTGAGGACTTTGTGAAAACCGGATATCTGCCCAAAAATGATGTCATGTCTTATCGTCCTCCTAACACGACAGAAGAGAAGCCGCAACCCAAAGAAGGGGAAGTTATTGTCTTCACTGATCACATGAACCGGGGCTTTTCGCCACCCAGCTCTAAGTTCTACAGAGACGTTTTGCACTTTTTCGGCCTCCGTCCTCAAGACATCGGACCCAATTCCGTGTCTAACATCTGCAACTTTCAAGTGTTCTATGAGGTGAACTTTTCAGGGAATTATTTTACTTGAACCGCCAGAATGAATATTCCAATGGACCGAGTTTGGAACTTGGCGGGGTCTCAATTCAACGATGGAGAGACGCCATTTTCCCTTATGCACAACCACCGAGTCAACCCAAAGACTGGAACCAGACATGGTTCTACTGCCAAGATACTTCTTCGGCTGATGAGAATCCTCTGCCCGGCTTCCGCGCCTTCCGCCTTGATTCCAATCATCCTTTTCCAGTCAAGTTATCAGCTGCTGATCGCCAGAAGCTCGCCCCTACCATGGCTAAAGTCAAGGCTCTTTTGGGGAACGGCTTAAACGGTATTGACTTGGTCCGAGTTTGGGTTGCCTGGCGGATCATCCCGTTGAGTTGCCGCCCCGGTTTAATGTGTACCTATACAGGCGAGAAGAATGATCCACTGCGCAACAGCCCTGATGATTTGCCCGATGATCTTATCAATGATATGATGAAGTCGCTTTTGAATGAAAGCCTAGTAGACTGTGGCAAGGTGGGCGTAAGCCCTTTCTGCAAAGCTAACCCGACTCCGGGGGTAAGCCGCCAAACTTAGTTACTTTATCTTTATCTTTGATGTTTTGTTTTAACTCAAACCCTTGCTGATTTTCACAGGCTGACGATGAGTTTTGGAAGAAAAAATGTGACCATGAGGCTGCAAAGAGAGCCAGAAAGGCCTCCACAAAGAAAAGAGGAAAGAATCCCAGTGCTTCCGACTTGCTTCAACTGGATGACTCCTCTGAGTCGGAGGTAGCCCTTGACTCTCTTGGCTCATTTTTTAACCACCTTATTGACACTGATTATCATTAGGGTGACACGGGAACAAGTCAGGGAGTGGATGAAGAGGTAACTATTATTTCATCTGACTCAGAGCCTTTGCCAAGAGAAAAAGTCCGAAGAGTAACCCGAAAAGTAAGATTTTCACATCCCTTAGCTTACCAGGATCCTCACTTTCTTTTGAAGCGACAGATTCATGAGAGCCGGAGGCAGACCCGGACAAGCAAAGATGTGGAACTCTCCTCCGGCTTACTAAATACACCAAGGAAGCGCCGGAATGAGGTCACCTCCAACTTAAATTCTTTTTATCCTTTGGCGGGTCTCACTCGTCAACCGCTCAACTCTTCTGATTCAAGTTATCAGGAAACTTCACATTCTTCCGGTGACTCAATTTAGTCCAACATGCCAGCTTTGAAGACCACTCCAGGGTAATGACGATTTACCTATCCTGTACTCATTACCAACCTTTATATCTATACTGACCTCTTTGATTTAATGCAGTGGAAAAGCAAAGCCCAGTAAGAGGGTGAAGAAAAACAAACCGGCCGAAGAAACGGCCGTCAATGAGCCGGAGCTTCAACCTGCAGCGCCTGAGGCCTCTGTTCCTTAGCCGACACTTGAGTCGGTTCACGACATGCCAACAATGCTTGCTGACCCGCCTGTCGATCAAACCGCCGATGGCTCTGTAAACCCTAAAGCTTCAAGCCCGGCTAAGACAGCCGACCCACAAGATGTTGATGTGGAAATTACCAAGACCGGCTATACTGAGTCGGGGAGAACACTATGCTAGCCAAGTGTTCTGCCAAGGAGGAGAACCTTGAAAGTCGTAAAGTCAGATTTGACGTTGCTAACTATACTCACTTGAGCATTGGTGAGGTTTTCTCTGGTTATCTTAGCCAAGTGCACAGCAGCCATGATCTTGAAGTTGACATGGTAAAACAAATGCACCAGAAATTGAGGTATAGATTCTTCCCTTCATTGAATTAACCTTACTATGACAGCCCCCAAATCTACTGCTTATGATGAATATGATGTAGACTTAGAACAAATTTATGAGCATTAGTAATATCCTTTGGTAAAACCTTAAAATCCGGATTAATCTGTAGTCCCCAAGGGCCGGTTTAGCCAGCATGAATGAGCCGGTCCTTCATATGCTTGTGTAGAAGATAGTACTTGTGTAACTATGAACAGCAGTATGCATTAGTCCCCAAGTGTCAAGTACTCTTGCTTGCAAAGTGCTTGGGACTTTAATCTCATAAGCCACCACTTAGACAAATCTTTCGGTAGACATTAGCCCCCAAGTGCCAAGTGTTGTTGCTTGCAAAAGGCTTGGGACTTAATATTGCATACTAATGTTCATGATTTTGACCCAGTACATGTACAGACCACCACTGCTCAACTTCAATCAGAGTTGTCTGATTTGAAGAACAGCTTGGAGCTGCAAGAGACGGAGACTCGAAGAGCAAACTCCAAATTTGAATTCAGCGTGTTTGAGCAAGAAAAATTGAGGGCCGAGTTTGAAGTTGAGAAAAAGGCCTGGGCTGAAGAAAAGATTGCCTTAATCCATCGGGCTAAGAAAGCAGAGGCGGCTCTTGAAGAGGTGACCACTGAATTGTCTGGCTTAAAACGTCATGTGTCTCAGATGGTCTCAGCAATCTTTGGTAAGCCGCCCTACAAGTGTCAAGTATTGAATCTTTCTGGTGATCATATGAATTGTTGTTAACTCACCTGTTATTTCTATGTAGGCCCCAGGAGCACCAACCTCAACCAGGACATGCTGGTGAGGCTGAAGGCGGTTTACACGCTTGTGGAACAACTTTACACTGGAGCTTAGTGTGCCTTAGCCACAGTTGCCCTGTCAAATGAAGCCCCCACACTCCTGGTTGATGTGGTGAAGAAGCTCTCTGTGCTGCCCAGTGGTTCAATGCATTAAATCGATCATCTGCGGGAGTCGGAGCTGTATCTACCTTAAGCCGGGCCAAGCATGGCTGCCGGAATTAGACCCGACCGACATTGCCATTGGGTAACCTAGCCTTAAGGAGGATGGCACTCTATTTGAACAGACGGACTTTGCTGCGTGCGTGAAGGAGATACGTCACGTGGCCAGCATGATTGCCAATGAGACAGACCTCACCAAGTATCACCTGGCTTACAATGCAGTAAATCAGAGGCAGCCAACCCCGACTTATAAAGTGACAAGCCTGATCCCTCCAATACGTAAGCACACCTTTGCCCCTGAAGTTGACCCGCCCGGGTTAATTGATGATGAAGCTGAATTTGAAGCTTTGAATGGCATTGACTGGTCATCATCAATCTTCCAGGACGCCGGACAGGACAAAGACACGGAGAGGGTTAACTCGGAAGCATCAGGCCAACAAGAGAATTAATCCGTAGGGCGGCTCATATTAGCAGCTTTCTGAAAAAATAGTTTAATCATTTGGACTCGGGGAGTCATGTAATAGGGTAGAAATGACTTTGACCTGTCGTGCCATCGTGCATGTTTTTGGTGCTCAACACCGTTAAGTCGCCTCCTTTATGTTCACCCTTGTTATACTTATCATCTATGTTCCTTGTACAAAAGAAAATCCTTAAAATATCCTGCACACAGAGATAGATCACAAGAACCCTTGGTGGTTTACCACAGGGTGGGTCATAATATTCCACATATAACAATTGATGTGTAAAAATGAGTCATAGATAAACCATTGTTTATGAATCATATCTTTGAAACATAATTATAATAATATCATACCTGTGATATTGAATTGTCACTGCCGGTTTATGTGACCTGTGCAGTAAGGCTGATAACCCAATCTTTAGAAGTCAAGACTTCCAAATGTTTGATGATTGTCATATGCTGGCGACTTACTGTTCAGAGTTAAGTTGGGTTAAATAGAGACCACACAATATGTGCCTCAGATATGAACAAAAAGTCTCAAGATAAACCCAAAAAATATTTTCAAAAAACTTAAGCCAAACAGAGAGAAAAACGAGGCTTCTGATTCGAATACGATCAGTAAGCCAGACCAAAAGGGGTTAAGCTATGATTTGAATACGATCAGTAAGCCCCCTAGTGGGTTTGGCATTGCGTCGATCAAGAGGGTACCGACAGCTATGTTCTCTTTGGTTCGAATACGACCTATGTTTGAACAAGAAGCCCCCAAATGACCTTGAGACTTTTTTAACGACTCTGATTCGAATACGATCAAAGTCAAACCCAAAAGGGGTTAAGCTATGATTCAAATATGATCAAGAAGCCCCCTAGTTGGGTTTTGGCATTGCGCCGATCAAGAGGGTATCGACAGCTATGTTCTCTTTGGTTCGAATACGACCTATGTTTGAACAGGAAGCCCCCAAATGACCTTGAGACTTTTTTAATGACTGTGATTCGAATACGATCAGAGTCAGATCAAAAGGGGTTAAGCTAGATTCGAATACGATCAGCCCCCAGTTGGTCTTTAGAATTATTATGATGGAGACACATGATCATTGAAGATGAAAAAGACAGAGGTCCTGCTTTATTACTTATCATAATATAAACATCATCAAAAGTATGTACATCATAAGAGCCAGTGGGTCAAGGGTAGTAAGGCCGAAGATGAGCGATATTCCATGGCCGGCGGGTCTTCTCCTCCGACTTACATGAGTCTTTGTGCTCTCAAACATCGATACGGTAGTATGACCCATTGTTCAAGTTCTTGCTGACCACAAAGGGCCCTTCCCAAGGTGGGGATAACTTGTGTGCATCAGTTTGATCCTGGATGAGCCGGAGCACGAAAACACCCTCTTGAAAAGTTCTGGACTTAACCCGGCGGCTGTGATAACGGCGCAGGTCTGATACGTCTCCAACGTATCTATAATTTATGAAGCATTCATGCTATATTATTATCTGTTTTGAATGATTATGGGCTTTATTATACACTTTTATATTACTTTTGGGACTAACCTATGAACTGGAGGCCCAACCCATATTGCGGTTTTATTGCCTATTTCAGTATTTTGAAGAAAAGGAATATCAAACGAAGTCCAAACGGAATGAAACCTTCAGCAACGTGATTTTTTGGAAGATTATCATCCTGGAGACTTGGAGTTCACGTCAGAAGATACTCGAGGAGCCCAGGAGATAAGGGCGCCCCCCCTATTGGGCGCGCCCCCCTGTCTCGTGGACCCCTCGAGCACCCCCCGGCCGACTTCTTTCGCCTATATAAGCCTACGTACCCTAAAACCATCGAATATCAAGATAGATCGGGAGTTCCGCCGTCGCAAGCCTCTATAGCCACCAAAAACCTCTCGGGAGCCTATTCCGGCACCCTGCTGGAGGGGGAACCCATCACCGGTGGCCATCTTCATCATCCCGGCGCTATCCATGACGAGGAGGGAGCAGTTCACCCTTGGGGCTAAGGGTATGTACTAGTAGCTATGTGTTTGATCTCTCTCTCTCTCTCGTGTTCTCTCTCGTGTTCCCTCTATGGCACGATCTTGATGTATCCCGAGCTTTGCTATTATAGTTGGATCTTATGATGTTTCTCCCCCTCTACTCTCTTGTGATGAATTGAGTTTCCCTGTTGAAGTTATCTTGTCGGATTGAGTCTTTATTTGAGAACACTTGATATATGTCTTGCCGTGTTTATCTGTGGTGACAATGGGATATCATGTGCCACTTGATGTATTTTTTGGTGACCAACTTGCGGGTTCCGCCCATGAACCTATGCATAGGGGTTGGCACACGTTTTCTTGACTCTCCGGTAGAAACTTTGGGGCACTCTTTGAAGTACTTTGTGTTGGTTGGATGAATCTGAGATTGTGTGATGCATATCGTATAATCATTCCCATGGATACTTGAGGTTACAATGGAGTATCTAGGTGACATTAGGGTTTTGGTTGATTTCTGTCTTAAGGTGTTATTCTAGTACGAACTCTTTAATAGATCGATCCGAAAGAATAACTTTGAGGTGGTTTCATACCCTACCATAATCTCTATGTTTGTTCTCCACTATTAGTGGCTTTGGAGTGACTCTTTGTTGCATGTTGAGGGATCGTTATATGATCTATCTATGTTATTATTGTTGAGAGAACTTGCACTAGTGAAAGTATGAAACCTAGGCCTTGTTTCCTATGATTGCAATACTGTTTACGCTCATGTTTATCATTAGTTACCTTGTTGTTTTTATAATTTCAGAATACAAAAACCTTTATCTACTATCCATATTGCACTTGTATCACCATCTCTTCGCCGAACTAGTGCACCTATACAATTTGCCATTGTATTGGGGACACAAGAGACTTTTTGTTATTTGGTTGCAGGGTTGCTTGAGAGAGACCATCTTCATCCTATGCCTCCTACGGATTGATAGACCTTAGGTCATCCACTTGAGGGAAATTTGCTACTGTCCTACAAACGTGTGCACTTGCAGGCCCATCAACGTCTACAAGAAGAAGGTTGTGTAGTAGACATCAAGCTCTTTTCTGGCGCCGTTGCCGGGGAGGCTAGATAAGCGGCACTCACACCCCGTCAACTAAGCTCTTTTCTGGCGCCGTTGCCGGGGAGGTGAGTGCTTGAAGGTATATCTTTAGATCTTGCAATCTAATCTTTTTGTTTCTTGTTTTATCACTTGTTTAGTCTATAAAAGAAAACTATAAAAAATGGAGTTAAGTTTGTCTCATACGCTTCGTCTTTTTAGTATCTTTCGTGAGTATGATGAAAAGGAAAATTGTGCTCAAGTGCTAGAAGAAGAAGTCTATAAAATGTTTTGCACTAAATCTTTGTATGATGAGCATGATTGCAATGTTATTACTATGAATTCCTTGAATATCCATGATGCTAATGATATGCAAAGCCACAAGCTTGGGGAAGCTATGTTTGATGAAGATGATATTTTTTGTCCCCTAAGTTTTGATGAGCAAATTTACTATGATGATAGCATGCCTCCTATTTATGATCATTATATTGATGAAAGTGGGTTTGGAAGAGTGTCAACTCTAGGAAGTAGTGATCCCACTATTTTGGAGGATGTTGAATCTTATTGTGATGAACATGAAAGTGGATTTGGAAGATTGTCAACTTTATTTAGTGATGATTCCACTATTTCGGAAGAGGTTCCAATTGATTATGAGAACAAAGTTGCTATCTATGATGATTATTGTGATGACTTGTATGCTATTAGGAATAAGATAACCATGAAACTTGTCATCATGATTTTAGTTTTCAATTGGATTATGCCTCACATGATAATTATTTTGTTGAGTTTGCTCCCACTACTATTGATGAGAAGAATTTTGCTTATGTGGAGAGTAGTAAATTTTCTATGCTTGTAGATCATGAAAAAAAATTATTTAGGTGCTGGTTATATTGTTGAATTCATTCATGATGCTACTGAAAATTATTATGAGGGAGGAACATATGCTTGTAGGAATTGCAATAATATCAAGTTTCCTCTCTATGTGTTAAATTTTTTGAAGTTATGCTTGTTTTACCTTCCTATGCTAATTGATTATTGTTCTCATAAGTTGTTTGATCACAAAATCCCTATGCATAGGAAGTGGGTTAGGCTTAAATGTGCTAGTCATATGCTTCATGATGCTCCCGTTATGTTTCAATTCTTATCTTTTATGTGAGCATCATTGTCATCATCATGCCTAGCTAAAAAGGCATTAAAGAAAAACGCTTGTTGGGAGACAACCCAATATTTACCCTTACTATTTTTGTGTGTCCACATGATTATGCTACTGTAGTAATAATTTTTTATAGCTTTTGTTTCAATAAAGTGCCAAGTAGAACCTTTGGGAAGACTTGGGTGAAGTTTATGTGATCTTGCTGTAAAAAACAGAAACTTTAGCGCTCACGAGATTAGCTGCCATTTTTTTTACTGGAGAGTACTTTTAGGTTGGTTCTTTTTGCAGATGATTAATAGACAAGTTCCTCAGGTCCAGCAATACATTTCAGAATTGTTTGAGTTCCAGAAGTATACGTTTGATACAGATTACTACAGACTGTTCTGTTTTTGACAGATTCTGTTTTCTATGTGTTGTTTGCTTATTTTGATGCATCTATGAGTAGTATCAGAGGGTATGAACCATAGAGAAGTTAGAATACAGTATATATTACACCAATATGAATTTAGAATGAGTTCATTACAGTACCTAAGTGGTGGTTTTATTTTCTTATACTAACGGAGCTTACGAGTTTTGTTTTGAGTTTTGTGTGGTTGAAGTTTTCAAGTTTTGGGTAAGGATTCGATGGACTATGAAATAAGGAGTGGAAAGAGCCTAAGCTTGGGGATGCCCAAGGCACCCCAAGGTAATATTCAAGGACAACCAAGAGCCTAAGCTTGGGGATGCCCCGGAAGGCCTCCCCTCTTTCGTCTTTGTTCATCGGTAACTTTACTTGGAGCTATATTTTTATTCACCACATGATATGTGTTTTGCTTGGAGCATCATTTTCTTTTGTTAGTATTTGCTTGCTGTTAGTTATAATAATGATTTTCATCTTTAGTTTCAATAAAAATGTCAAGGATAGCCTTTGCCTTGCTTATTTTGCTAGTATACATGTTACTGTTTGAAAACAGAAAGTTTACCGCTGTTGCAAAAATTTCCTAGAAAAGTCAGAGAACGTTATAATGTTGAATCTTTTTGCATATTGAGCTCTGATAAATTTTCTAAAGCTTAGTATTTTTCTCATAATTTTTGGAGTTAGGGAAGTATGATGAATCTTGCATTCTTTACAGACTATACTGTTTTGGCAGATTGTTGTTATGTTTGCATTGTTTGCATATGTTTGCTTGTTTGATAATTCTATTTAAGGATAGGAGTATTAAATATGCAGAGGCATTTAATATGCAATGTTGAATAATAATTTAAGTGATTTGTTACAGTAGAAAATGATAAAGTTTTGCATTGGTTTATACTAACCTATCTCACGAGTTCTTGTTGAGTTTGTTGTGAATGAAGCTTTTGATAAAAAGAAGAGAAACCATGATATGAGAGGAATTAAGGAGACATAAAAGCTCAAGCTTGGGGATGCCCAAGGCACCCCAAGATAATATTTCAAGATTTCTCAAGCATCTAAGCTTGGGTGTGCCCCGGTACGCATCCCACCTTTCTTCAACAATCATCGATTAGTATCGGTTGAGCCTAAGTTTTTGCTTCTTCACATGAGTTGTGCTATCCTTGCAATGTCATTTTGTTTTGCTTTGCTTGCTGTTTGAATACAATACCAAGATCTGAAATTCTTAAATGAGAGAGAGTCTTCACATAGTTACATAATTATTTAGCTACTCATTGATCTTCACTTATATCTTGTTGGAGTAGTTTTTCATTTACTCGTGTGCTTCACTTATATCCTACGAGTAAATGGTTGAATGAGTTGATTGTCATAAATCTGAAATTATATATGTTTCATTTGCTTATCCGATGGGGAGTAATAACTTCACATCTAAGAAGTAGAGGTTGTAAATTTATTGACGGTTAGCAAGCATTGTATTGGTCATTTGAACAATTCATGAAAGAATATTGAAGGAACGGAGATTTCACATATAAATATATTATCATAGACATCTTTTATAATTATGAGCACTCATTAAGTATGACATGCTAAATAGTTGATGTTGGACAAGGAAGACAACGTAATGGGCTATGTTTTCTCACATCTCAGTTAAAGTATATTGTCATGGATCATTCAAACATGTTGAGCTTGCCTTGCCCCCTCATGCTAGCCAAAAATTCCTAGCACCAAGTAGAGATACTACTTGTGCTTCCAATTATCATTAAACCCAGTTTTTGCCATGAGAGTCCACCATACCTACCTATGGATTGAGTAAGATCCTTCAAGTAAGTTGTCATCGGTGCAAGCAATAAAAATTGCTCTCTAAATATGCATGACTTATTAGTGTGGAGAAAATAAGCTTTGTACGAACTTGTTATGGAAGCAATAAAAGCGACGGACTGCATAATAAAGGTCCATATACAAGGGGCAATATAAAGTGATGTTCTTTCGCATTAAGATTTTGTGTATCCAACCCTAAAAGCGCATGGCAACCTCTGCTTCCCTCTGTGAAGGGCCTATCTTTTACTTTATGTATTTTACTTTATGCAAGAGTCAAGGTGATCTTCACCTTTCCCTTTTTCATTTTATCCTTTGGCAAGCACTTTGTGTTGGGGTGATCCTGATATATATATCCAATTGGATGTACGTTAGCATGAACTATTATTGTTGACATCACCCAAAGGTGAATACGTTTTGAGGCAACATTATAAGCCCCAATCTTTCTCTATGTCTGACTAAAACTTCATAACCACACGTATTGCGTGAGTGTTAGCAACTAGAAGACTATACGATAGTTGAGTATGTGAAGTTTGCTAAATCAAAGCTCTGACTCTTCCTGAAAGTAAGATGAATTGCAATTGTTTGATGACTAAGAATGAAGTTTGCTAGTTTTCAAGAATGTTTATGGTCTATGATTTGACATATGAATTGCTTGTTACTTTATTGTGAAAAGTTTTATGAGATGAACTACTGTTATGACATATAATGATGCTAGTAAAGGTGATTGAAATTATCATTGACCAAACTTGTGCACCTCTAGCATTCACACTTCATAAATTCTTTCTTTATCATTTATCTACTTGAGGACGAGTAGGAATTAAGCTTGGGGATGCTGATACGTCTCCAACGTATCTATAATTTATGAAGCATTCATGCTATATTATTATCTGTTTTGAATGATTATGGGCTTTATTATACACTTTTATATTACTTTTGGGACTAACCTATTAACCGGAGGCCCAGCCCATATTGCTGTTTTATTGCCTGTTTCAGTATTTCGAAGAAGAGCAATATCAAACGGAGTCCAAACAGAATGAAACCTTCGGCAATGTGATTTTTTGGAAGATTATCATCCTAGAGACTTGGAGTTCACGTCAGAAGATACTCGAGGAGCCCAGGAGATAGCCCCCCGCCTACTGGGCGCGCCCCCTGTCTCGTGGACCCCTCGAGCACCCCCCCCCCCCGACTGACTTCTTTCGCCTATATAAGCCTACGTACCCTAAAACCATCGAATATCAATATAGATCGGGAGTTCCACCGTCGCAAGCCTCTATAGCCACCAAAAACCTCTCGGGAGCCCGTTCCGGCACCCTGCTGGAGGGGGAACCCATCACCGGTGGCCATCTTCATCATCCCGGCGCTATCCATGACGAGGAGGGAGTAGTTCACCCTCGGGGCTAAGGGTATGTACCAGTAGCTATGTGTTTGATCTCCCTCTCTCGTGTTCTCTCTTGTGTTCCCTCTATGGCACGATCTTGATGTATCCCGAGCTTTTCTATTATAGTTGGATCTTATGATGTTTCTCCCCCTCTACTCTCTTGTGATGAATTGAGTTTCCCTCTTGAAGTTATCTTGTCGGATTGAGTCTTTATTTGAGAACACTTGATATATGTCTTGCCGTGTTTATCTGTGGTGACAATGGGATATCACGTGCCACTTGATGTATGTTTTGGTGACCAACTTGCGGGTTCCGCCCATGAACCTATGCATAGGGGTTGGCACACGTTTTCTTGACTCTCCGGTAGAAACTTTGGGGCACTCTTTGAAGTACTTTGTGTTGGTTGGATGAATCTGAGATTGTGTGATGCATATCGTATAATCATGCCCACGGATACTTGAGGTTACAATGGAGTATCTAGGTGACATTAGGGTTTTGGTTGATTTGTGTCTTAAGGTGTTATTCTAGCACGAACTCTTTAATAGATCGATCTGAAAGAATAACTTTGAGGTGGTTTCGTACCCTACCATAATCTCTATGTTTGTTCTCCGCTATTAGTGGCTTTGGAGTCTCTTTGTTGCATGTTGAGGGATCGTTATATGATCTATCTATGTTATTATTGTTGAGAGAACTTGCACAAGTGAAAGTATGAAACCTAGGCCTTGTTTCCTATCATTGCAATACCGTTTATGCTCACGTTTATCATTAGTTACCTTGTTCCTTTTATAATTTCAGAATACAAAAACCTTTATCTACTATCCATATTGCACTTGTATCACCATCTCTTCGCGGAACTAGTGCACCTATACAATTTGCCATTGTATTGGGTGTGTTGGGGACTGATACGTCTCCAACGTATCTATTATTTTTATTGTTCCATGCTATTATATTACTTGTTTTGAATGATTATGGGCTTTATTATACACTTTTATATTACTTTTGGGGCTAACCTATTAACCGGGGGGGGGGGGCAGCCCATATTGATGTTTTATTGCCCGTTTCAGTATTTCGAAGAAAAGGAATATCAAACTGAGTCCAAACGGAATGAAACCTTTGGCATCATGATTTTTTGGAAGAATATCATCCTGGAGGCTTGGAGATCAAGTCAGAAGATACTCGAGGAGCCCAGGAGATAGGGGGCACCACCCCCCTTACAGGGCGCGCCCCCCTGTCTCGTGGACCCCTCGAGCACCCCCCGACCGACTTCTTTCGCCTATATATGCCTACGTACCCTAAAAACATCGAATATCAAGATAGATCAAGAGTTCCGCCGCCGCAAGCCTCTGTAGCCACCAAAAACCTCTCGAGAGTCCATTCCGGCACCCTGCCAGAGGGGGATCCCATCACCGGTGGCCATCTTCATCATCCCGGCGCTCTCCATGACGAGGAGGGAGTAGTTCACCCTCGAGGCTGAGGGTATGTACCAGTAGCTATGTGTTTGATCTCTCTCTCTCTCTCGTGTTTCCTCTATGGCACGATCTTGATGTATCCCGACCTTTGCTATTGTAGTTGGATCTTATGATGTTTCTCCCCCTTTACTCTCTTGTGATGAATTGAGTTTTCCCTCCTTAAGTTATCTTATCGGATTGAGTCTTTTATGAGAACACTTGATGTATGTCTTGCCGTGCTTATCTGTGGTGACAATGGGATATCATGTGCCACTTGATGTATGTTTTGGTGACCAACTTGTGGGTTCCGCCCATGAACCTATGCATAGGGGTTGGCACACGTTCTTGACTTTCCGGTAGAAACTTTGGGGCACTCTTTGAAGTACTTTGTGTTGGTTGGATGAATCTGAGATTGTGTGATGCATATCGTATAATCATGCCCATGGATACTTGAGGTGACAATGGAGTATCTATGTGACATTAGGGTTTTGGTTGATTTGTGTCTTAAGGTGTTATTCTAGTACAAACTCTTTAATAGATCGATCCGAAAGAATAACTTTGAGGTGGTTTCGTACCCTACCATAATCTCTATGTTTGTCCTCTGCTATTATTGGCTTTCGAGTGACTCTTTGTTGCATGTTGAGGGATTGTTATATGATCTATCTATGTTATTATTGTTGAGAGAACTTGCACTAGTGAAAGTATGAACTCTAGGCCTTGTTTCGTATCATTGCAATACCGTTTACGCTCACTTTTATCGCTTGCTACCTTGCTGTTTTTATAATTTCAGATTACAAAAACCTATATCTACTATCTATTTTGCACTTGTATCACCATCTCTTCGCCGAACTAGTGCAACTATACAATTTACCATTGTATTGGGTGTGTTGGGGAAACAAGAGACTCTTTGTTATTTGGTTGCAGGGTTGTTTGAGAGAGACCATCTTCATCCTATGCCTCCTACGGATTGATAAACCTTAGGTCATCCACCTGAGGGAAATTTGCTACTGTCCTACAAACCTGTGCATTTGCGGGCCTAACAACGTCTACAAGAAGAAGGTTGTGTAGTAGACATCAAGCTCTTTTCTAGCGCCGTTGCCGGGGGGGCTAGGTAAAGGGCACTCACTCACACCCCGTCCACTAAGCTCTTTTCTGGCGAGGTGAGTGCTTGAAGGTATATCTTTAGATCTTGTAATCGAATCTTTTTGTTTCTTGTTTTATCACTAGTTTAGTTTATAAAAGAAAAACTACAAAAAAATGGAGTTAACTTTGTCTTATACGCTTCATCTTTTTAATATCTTTCGTGAGTTTGATGGAAAGGAAAATTGTGCTCAAGTGCTAGAAGAAGAGTGCATTAAAATGCTTGGTACTAAATCTTTGAATGATGAGCATGATTGCAATATTGTTAGTATAAACTTATCCATAGTACTAATGATGATTGCTCTAGTCATGATGAAAACATATCTTATGAGCATGTCAACTTTTGTGGAGTGCATGTTTGCATGAACACACCAAATAGAGAAGATATTTATTGCAAGAGGCATAAGCATTTAGAAACTAAATGGTTGCATGAAAGGCTAGGTGTGAGTGCTGAAAATTTAAAATTCCTTTGCCATACTTGTGAACTTTGCAATGAATGTGGTCATTTATATCTCCTATGCAAATTGTTTCATGATCGAATTGTGTCCAAAAATTGTGATGATTTGATCTCCATTGCTCATTACAATGAACTTAGTTTGCTTTTGGGTTATGAAGAATTGAAACGTTTACTTAAGGACCTTCTAGAATTTGCCCATAAGAAATTCCTTGATATTGATCTAGAAAAGATTTATTTGTTTTGTGCGGAGAATTGCATTGAAAATCCTTATATTGCCAATTACCTAAATAAAAGAAAGCAAATAGAAGATGAAGAGAATACTAATGAAAGGGAAGAGACTTCCCAATCTCCTCCTATTATTTTTCATGATGAATCAGGTAACGAGGAGGAGCTTTCTATTCAACCAATCTCATCAATAAGGAGCTCAAAGAGGAAGGTTGAACCTACACATAATGTGAAGAAGAAAAACAAAAGAAGGAGCAACAAAGGTAGAAAGGTATCCCTCCCAAATGATGTTGCTCCTACTACTCATTGTGATCATGATAATTGCTTTACTATTGGTGCTATCCATATTTTTAATGATGAGAGTGATTATGCTTATGATATGAAAGGACCCAAGCTTGGGGAAGCTATGTTTGATGAGTATGAAATATTTGAGAACATATTTTCTGAAATTAATGTTTGTCCCAAGCTTGGGGATGCTACGTTTAGTGAAGATGATATTTTTAGCATCCCAAGTTTTGATATGCAAAGTTGTTATGATGATAGCATGCCTCCTACCTATGATGATTATATTGATGAAAGTGGGTTCGTAAGAGTGTCAACTTTAGGAAGTAGTGATCCCACTATTTTGGAGGATGTTGAATCTTATTGTGATGAATTTGAAAGTGGATTTGGAAGAGTGTCAACTTTATTTAGTGATTCCACTATCTTGGGAGAGGTTTCAATCGATTATGATGAGAATGAAGTTGTTACTTATGATGATTATTGTGATGAAACTTATGCTATAAAAAGTAGTGATGATTATATTTACAAAACTTGTCATGATTATGATTACCCTTTTTCTTAACATTACTCTTTTAATGTGGAAACAATTTTTAGTGTTCAAGTCTTTTATGATACTCTCACCCGAATGAGAAGAATTTTGCTTATGTGGAGAGTAGTAAATTTTCTATGCTTGTAGATCATGAAAAGAATGATTTAGGTGCTGGTTATATTATTGAATTCATTCATGATGCTACTGAAAATTATTACGAGGGAGGAATATATGCTTGTAGGAATTGTAATAATATCAAGTTTCCTCTCTATGTGTTGAAAATTTTGAAGCCATCCTATGCTAGTTGATTATTGTTCCCATAAGTTGTTTGCTCACAAAATCCCTATGCATAGGAAATGGGTTAGGCTTAAATGTGCTAGTAATATGCTTCATGATGCTCCCGTTATGTTTCAATTCTTATCTTTTATGTGAGCATCATTGCCATCATCATGCCTAGCTAGAAAGGCATTAAAGAAAAGCTCTTGTTGGGAGACAACCCAATATTTATCCTTGCTGTTTTTGTATGTCCACATGATTATGCTACTGTAGTAAGTATGTTTTATATCTTTTGTTTCAATAAAGTGCCAAGTAGAACCTTTGGGAAGACTTGGGTGAAGTTTATGTGATCTTGCTGTAGAAAACAGAAACTCTAGCGCTCACGAGATTAGATGCCATTTTTTACTGGAGAGTGCTTTTAGGTTGATTCATTTTGCAGATGATTAATAGACAAATTACTAAGGTCCAGAAATTTATTTAATAATTTTTGGGGTTCCAAAGGTATACGTTTGATACAGATTACTACAGACTGTTCTGTTTTTGACAGATTCTGTTTTCTATGTGTTGTTTGCTTATTTTGATGAATCTATGAGTAATATCGGAGGGTATGAACCATAGATAAGTTAGAATACAGTAGATATTACATGAATATGAATTTAGAATGAGTTCATTACAGTACCTAAGTGGTGGTTTTATTTTCTTATACTAACGGAGCTTACGAGTTTTGTTTTGAGTTTTGTGTGGTTGAAGTTTTCAAGTTTTGGGTAAAGACTCGATGGACTATGGAATAAGGAGTGGCAAGAGCCTAAGCTTGGGGATGCCCAAGGCACCCCAAGGTAATATTCAAGGACAACCAAGAGCCTAAGCTTGGGGATCCCCCGGAATGCATCCCCTCTTTCGTCTTCGTTCATCGGTAACCTTATTTGGGGCTATATTTTTATTCGCCACATGATATGTGTTTTGCTTGGAGTGTCATTTTATTTTGTTTGCTTGCTGTTTGATTAAGATACCAAGATCTGAAATTCTTTATTGAGAGAGAGTCTTCACATAGTTATAATTATTTAGCTACTCATTGATCTTCACTTATATCTTTCAGAGTAGTTGTCGTTTGCTCTAGTGCTTCACTTATATCTTTTAGAGCACGGCGGTGGTTTTATTTTGTAGAAATTAATGAACTCTCATGCTTCACTTATATTATTTTGAGAGTCTTAAAAAGCATGGTAATTTGAATGAAGACTATCATAGGAAGTGAATTGGATGCTATGATCAATTTGATACTTGATAATTGTTTTGAGATATGGAGGTAGTGATATTAAAGTCATGCTATGGGTGATTATGAATTTAAATAATGCTTGTGTTAAAGTTAGCAAGTCCCGTAGCATGCACGTATGGTTAAAGTTGTGTAACAAATTTGAAACATGAAGTGTACCTGGCTTATGCATCCTTATGAGTGGCGGTCGGGGACGAGCGATGGTCTTTTCCTACCAATCTATCCCCCTAGGAGCATGCGTGTAGTACTTGATTTTTGATGACTTCTAAATTTTTGCAATAAGTATATGAGTTCTTTTGACTAATGTTGTGTCCATGGATTATACGCACTTTTACCTTTCCACCATTGCTAGCCTCTTCGGTACCGTGCATTGCCCTTGCTCACCTTGAGAGTTGGTGCAAACTTCACCGGTGCATCCAAACCCCGTGATATGATATGCTCTATCACACATAAGCCTCATTATATCTTCCTCAAAACAGCCACCATACCTACCTATTATGGCATTTCCATAGCCATTCTGAGATACATTGCCATGCATCTTTCCACCGTTCCGTTCATCATGACATACTTTACTTTTGTCATATTGCCATTGCATGATCATGTAGTTGACATCGTATTTGTGGCAAAGCCACGATACATTATTTTTCATACATGTCACTCTTGATTCATTGCACCATCTTGGTACACCGCCAGAGGCATTCATATAGAGTCATATCTTGTTCTAGTTTCGAGTTGTAATTCCTATGTTGTAATCAATGAAAGTGTGATGATCATCATTATTAGAGCATTTCCCAAAAAGAAAAAAAAGAAAAAAGAAGAAAGGCCAAAAGAAAAAAAAGGCCCAAAAAAAGAAAAAGAAAAAAGAAAAACATAAAAATAAAAAAAATAAAAAAATAAAAAAGGGCAATGCTACTATCTCTTTTTCCACACTTGTGCTTCAAAGTAGCACCATGTTTTTCATATAGAGAGTCTCATATGTTGTCACTTTCATATACTAGTGGGAATTTTTCATTATAGAACTTGGCTTGTATATTCCTACGATGGGCTTCCTCAAATGCCCTAGGTCTTCGTGAGCAAGCAAGTTGGATGCACACCCACTAGTTTTCTTTTGTTGAGCATTCATTTATAGCCCTAGTGCATCCATTGCATGGCAATCCCTACTCCTCATGTTGACATCAATTGATGGGCATCTCCATAGCCCGTTGATTATCCTCGTCAATGTGAGACTTTCTCCTTTTTTGTCTTCTCCACACAATCCCCATCATCATATTCTATTCCACCCATAGTGCTACATCCATGGCTCACGCTCATGTATTGCGTGAAGGTTGAAAAAGTTTGAGATTATTTAAGTATGAAACAATTGCTTGGCTTGTCATCGGGGGTATAGAAGTTGGGAACATCTTTGTGTGACGAAAATGAAGCATAGCCTAACTATATGATTTTGTAGGGATGAACTTTCTTTTGCCATGTTATTTTGAGAAGACATGATTGCTTTGATTAGTATGCTTGAAGTGTTACTATTTCTTTTGTCAATATGAACTTTTATTTTGAATCATTTGGATCTGAACATTCATGCCACAATAAAGAGAAATTACATTGAGAATCATGCTAGGTAGCATTCCACATCAAAAATTCTATTTTTATCATTTACCTACTCGAGGACGAGCAGGAATTAAGCTTGGGGATGCTTGATACGTCTCCAACGTATCTATAATTTTTTATTTTTCCATGCTATTATATTACTTGTTTTGAATGACTATGGGCTTTATTATACAATTTTATATTACTTTTGGGACTAACCTATTAACCGGAGGCCCAGCCCATATTCCTGTTTTATTGCCTGTTTCAGTATTTCGAAGAAAAGGAATATCAACCGGAGTCCAAACGGAATGAAACCTTCGGCATCGTGATTTTTTGGAAGAATATCATCCTGGAGGCTTGGAGATCAAGTCAGAAGATACTCGAGGAGCCCAGGAGATAGGGGCGCCCCCCCCCCCTACAGAGCGCGCCCCCTGTCTCGTGGAACCCTCGAGCACCCCCCGACCGACTTCTTTCGCTTATATATGCCTACATACCCTAAAAACATTGAATATCAAGATAGATCGGGAGTTCCACTGCCGCAAGCCTCTGTAGCCACCAAAAACCTCTTGGGGGTCCGTTCCGGCACCCTGTCAGAGGGGGATCCCATCACGGGTGGCCATCTTCATCATCCCGGCGCTCTCCATGACGAGTAGGGAGTAGTTCACCCTCGAGGCTGAGGGTATGTACCAGTAGCTATGTGTTTGATCTCTCTCTCTCTCTCTCTCTCGTGTTCCCTCTATGGCACGATCTTGATGTATCCCAAGCTTTGCTATTTTAGTTGGATCTTATGATGTTTCTCCCCCTCTACTCTCTTGTGATGAATTGAGTTTTCCCTCTTGAAATTATCTTATCGGATTGAGTCTTTTATGAGAACACTTGATGTATGTCTTGCCGTGCTTATCTGTGGTGACAATGGGATATCATGTGCCACTTGATGTATGTTTTGGTGACCAACTTGTGGGTTCCGCCCATGAACCTATGCATAGGGGTTGGCACACGTTCTTGACTTTTCGGTAGAAACTTTCGGGCACTCTTTGAAGTACTTTGTGTTGGTTGGATGAATCTGAGATTGTGTGATGCATATCATATAATCATGCCCACGGATACTTGAGGTGACAATGGAGTATCTAGGTAACATTAGAGTTTTGGTTGATTTGTGTCTTAAGGTGTTATTCTAGTACGAACTCTTTAATAGATCGATCTGAAAGAATAACTTTGAGGTGGTTTCATACCCTACCATAATCTCTATATTTGTTGTCCGCTATTAGTGGCTTTGGAGTGACTCTTTGTTGCATGTTGAGGGATTGTTATATGATCTATCTATGTTATTATTGTTGAGAGAACTTGCACTAGTGAAAGTATGAACTCTAGGCCTTGTTTCCTATCATTGCAATACCGTTTACGCTCACTTTTATCTGTCGCTACCTTGCTGTTTTTATAATTTAAGATTACAAAAACCTATATCTACTATCTATTTTGCACTTGTATCACCATCTCTTCGCCGAACTAGTGCAACTATACAATTTACCATTGTATTGGGTGTGTTGGGGACACAAGAGACTCTTTGTTATTTGGTTGTAGGGTTGTTTGAGAGAGACCATCTTCATCCTACGCCTCCTATGGATTGATAAACCTTAGGTCATCCACTTGAGGGAAATTTGATACTGTCCTACAAACCTGTGCACTTGCAGGCCCAACAATGTCTACAAGAAGAAGGTTGTGTATTAGACATCAGGGACACAAGAGACTTTTTGTTATTTGGTTGCAGGGTTTCTTGAGAGAGACCATCTTCATCCTACGCCTCCTACGGATTGATAAACCTTAGGTCATCCACTTGAGGGAAATTTGCTACTGTCCTACAAACCTGTGCACTTGCAGGCCCAACAACGTCTACAAGAAGAAGGTTGTGTAGTAGACATCAAGGTCATGTTGGTAAATCGCCGAATGGGCTACTGCCAAGTCACGCTTCTCATCTAACAGGTCAAGTGCATCCTGACGTGCTTGTTCATTATCAGCTTCAACGTAAGCCGCGACGCGGGGAGAGTCAAGACGGATGTCACTAGGAAGAATCTCCTCTGCTCCATAAACCATGAAGAAAGGGGTGTAACCCGTAGATCTGTTGGGGGTAGTATTGATACTCCATAGCACTGATTATAACTCCTCCACCCAAAAACCCGGCGTCCGTTGCAAGGGAACCAGAAGCCGGGGCTTGATGCCTTTCAAAATCTCCTGATTGGCTCTTTCGGCTTGACCATTGGATTGGGGGTGAGCTACTGATGAAACGTCAAGCCGGATATGCTCACGTTGAGAAAACTCCTCCATGGCACCCTTGGACAAGTTAGTGTCATTATCAGTTATGATACTGTGGGGAAAGCCAAAATAGAAAATCACCTTTTTCATGAATTGAATCGTTGTTGCTGCGTCACACTTACTGACCGGCTCTACTTCAACCCACTTTGTGAATTTGTCAACCGCTACCAAGAGGTGGGTCTTTTATCCTTGGACCTTTTAAAAGGCCCAACCATGTCAAGCCCCCGCACTGCAAATGGCCAAGTAATTGGAATCATCCTCAATTCCTGAGCCGGCTCGTGAGCTCGCCGTGAGAATTTCTGACAACCATCACATTTACTGACCAGATCCTCTGCATCAGCGTGAGCTGTCAGCTAATAAAACCCATGACGAAAAGCTTTGGCCACAAGGGACTTTGAGCCGACATGATGGCCACAATCTCCTTCATGAATCTCATGAAGAATCTCTTGACCTTCCTCAGGAGAGACACAACAATGAAACGCCCCAGTGACAATGCGATGATGCAACTCGCCATTGGCAATTGTCATTGACTTAGACCGTCGGGTTATCTTCCTAGACAAGGTTTCATCCTCAGGCAACTCACCCCAGGTCATATAAGCCAAGTATGGCACTGTCCAATCTGGGATGACGTGGAGAGCCACCACCAACTATGCTTCTGGGTCAGGAACAACCAAGTCTTCCTCTGTAGGCAACTTAACAGAAGGATTATGCAGAATATCCAAGAAGGTGTTTGGTGGCACCGGCTTACGATGAGATCCCAGCTGGCTTAAAGCATCAGCCTCCTCATTCTTTCTGCGATCAATGTGCTCCACTTGATAACCTTTGAAGTGCCCAGCAATAGCATCAACTTCACGTCGATAAGCCGCCATGAGGGGATCCTTGGAATCCCACTTGCCTGAGACTTGTTGAGCCACCAAATCTGAGTCGCCAAAGCACCTTACCCGGCTTAAGTTCATCTCCTTAGCCATCCGAAGACCATGGAGCAAGGCTTCATACTCAGCTGCATTGTTAGTACAGGGAAACATCAATCTTAGCACATAACAAAATTTATCACCTCGAGAGGAAGCTAAGACAACGCCAGCCCCCGACCCCTCCAATTGCCTGGACCCATCAAAATGAATAGTCCAATACGTGTTATCCAGCTTCTCTTTAGGCATCTGTAGCTTTGTCCAGTCATTGATGAAATCCACCAGTGCTTGAGACTTGATAGCAGTGCGTGGCACATACTTTAAACCATGAGGCCCAAGCTCAATGGCCCACTTGGCGACTCGTCATGTGGCTTCTCTGTTCTGAATGATATCTCCTAAAGGAGCAGAACTGACCACAGTGATGGGATGACCCAGGAAATATTGTTTAAGCTTCCGGCTGGCCATGAACACCCCATAAACAAGCTTCTGCCAATGTGGATATCTCTGCTTAGACTCAATAAGCACTTCACTGATAACCGGCCGTTGAACCGGATATTCTTTGCCAGCCTCCTTGTGCTCCACCACAATGGACACACTGACAACACGTGTGTTAGCAACCACATATAACCATAATGGCTCCTTGTCAATGGGAGCAGCAAGAATCGGCGGCTCAGCTAGCTACCTCTTCAAATCTTCAAACGCCTCGTTAGCAGCATCACTCCAAACAAAGTCGTCTATTTTCTTCATTATCTGATACAGTGGTATGGCCTTCTCACCTAACCGGCTTATGAACCGGTTTAAGGCAGCAATACGACCCGCCAAACGTTGAACATCATTGATACACGCCGGTTTAGCCAGAGAGGTGATGGCCCTGTTAGAAACCAGGAAACCCAGAAGCTTGCCTGCTAGCACACCAAAAATGCACTTGGCCGAGTTAAGCATCATCTTGCAGACCCGGAGATTATCAAAGGTTTCTTTCAAATCGTCTATCAATGTTTCCTTCTCTCTGGATTTCACCACAATGTCGTCCACATAAGCATGAACATTGCACCCAATATGACAGTGAAGATAGTTCTACAGACATCGCTGATAAGTCGCCTAGGCGCTCTTGAGCCCAAAAGGAATAGACACATAGCAGAAGGCTCCAAAGGGAGTAACGAAATCCGTCTTCTCCTGGTCCTTAACTGCCATCTTGATCTAATGATAACCAGAATAAGCATCCAAAAAACTCAAGCACTCACAACCCGCCGTAGCCTCAATGATTTGATCAATACGAGGGAGAGCAAAAGGATCAGTCGGACAAGCCTTGTTTAATTCCGTGTAATCCACACACATGCGCCAAGTGCCATTCATCTTGAGCACTAGCACCGGGTTAGCCAACCACTCAGGATGAAACACTTCAATAATGAACCCAGCCACCAAGAGTCAGTCCACTTCCTCGCCAATGGCCTTACGCCTCTCCTCATTAAACTGCCGAAGAAATTTTTTGACCGGCTTAAATTTTGGATCAATATTGAGAGTGTGCTCAGCGAGTTCTCTCGGTACACCTGGCATGTGAGAAGGTTACCATGCAAAGATGTCCCGGTTCTCACGGATGAACTCGATGAGCGCGCTTTCCTATTTGGGATCCAGATTAGCACTGATACTAAACTGCTTAGATGAGTCGCCAGGGACAAAATCGACAAGCTTGGTGTCATCGGCCGATTTAAACTTCATCACCGGGTCATGCTCCGTAGTTGGCTTTTTTAAAGATGTCATATCAGCTGGATCAACATTATCCTTGTAAAACTTCAACTCTTCCGCTGCACAGACCGACTCAACATAAGCCGTGTCACCTTCTTCGCACTCCAAGGCTACCTTCCGACTATCATGAACCATGATGGTCCCCTTGTAACCCGGCATCTTGAGCTGTAGATAAAATAACACGACCGTGCCATGAACTTGGCATAAACCAGCCGTACAAACAGAGCATGATACGGGCTCTTGATCTTGATCACTTCAAAAGTTAACTTCTCAGCCCTGGAATCGTGCTCATCTCCAAAGGCTACCTCTAGTTAAATCTTGCCAACTAGATACGCCGACTTACGAGGAACCACACCATGGAAAACAGTATTGGACTGCTTAAGATTCTTATCAGTTAACCCCATGCGACGGAAGGTTTTGTAATAAAGGATATTAATGCTGCTACCTCCATCCATGAGTACCTTAGTAAATTTTGTATCCACCAACTTGAGGTGCCACCACCAAAGCCAAGTGACCCAGGTTATCAACCCGGGGCGGGTGATACGCCCAACTCCACATAATGGGTTGCTTAGACCATCGCAAGTACTGGGGAACTGCCGGCTCAACGGTGTTCACTGCTCTTGTGAAGCTTCTGGTCCCGTTTGCACAAACTTGTGATGAAAACGTGATACTGCCCACTGCTCAACTGCTTTGGATGACTTTGATATCCGGATTGCTGCTGCTGCTGACCCGCTTGGCTGGATTGTTGGTTGCCTTGATTATATCCACCCTGATTATTTTGGTGGCCCTGAAAGCCCGAATTAGAGCCGCCACCTCCATAACCCAGACCATGAAAACCACCGCCGCCTGTGCCGCCGCCAGGCCCATGATTGCTGTCAAACATGTTAGAATTCTTGAAAGCCTTCATAATCGTACAATCCTTCCACAGGTGAGTGGTCGGCTTCTCCTGAGTGACATGCCTTGGACAGGGATCATTTAGCAACTGCTCAAGAGTGGGACCTGACCCGCCAGACCGAGGAGGCGGCCTCCCCTTTCGTCGTTGATTGTTGCCCTGTGCATTGGTGTTAGCCACAAACTCCGAGATACCATCAACCTTATGTTTGTTATTGCCCCTTTGACTCGCCGGGTTAAGCTATGGGCCCTTCACGTTGCCGTTCTTCTTTCCCTTCCATGTCTTCTCATCGTCAGACTCGGGATCCTTGGTACTATCAGAGTCGGCATACTTGACTAGAGCCGCCATCAGCTGGCCCATGTCATTACAATCGCGCTTGAGCCGCCCGAGCTTCTATTTCAGAGGCTCAAAACGGCAATTTTTCTCCAACATTAAGACTGCAGAGCCGGCGTCCATCTTATCAGATGAATGTATTATGGTCTTGACCCGGCGCACCCAATGGGTCGTGGATTCACCCTCCTCTTGCTTGCAATTAGTCAAGTCCACAATCGACATGGGTTGCTTGCATGTATCTTTAAAGTTCTAAATAAACCGGCCCTCTAACTCTACCCATGAACCGATGGAATTAGGTGGCAGCCCCTTCAACCAACTATGGGTCGTTCCATCCAGCATCATGGTGAAGTACTTGGCCATTGCAACGTCACTGACTTCCAGTAGTTCCATGGCCATCTCATAGCTTTCGATCCATGATCCAGGTTGTAAGTCGGCTATGTAATTAGGCACCTTTCTAGGTCCCTTGAAATCCTTGGGCAAATGCTCATTACGCAGAGCCGGTACCAAACAAGGTACGCCCCCAGTGCTAGAGGTCACGCCTGCCTCAATTGAAGTCGTCGGATAAACCGGAAGGGGCTGATAAGCCGCCTGCTGAGCCGCCCGCTCAACTTCCTGACGCAATCTGTCCCGATCAACCAAATTAAGAGCTCCATCACGCGCCGGGTCATGCCCGCACGGTTGGTCACACCGCCGGGCGTTGCTTGAAACGGCTGGCGAGTCCATGTGCCTGCTATAGCTCTGGCTTGGGCGAGGGGTGGAATCAATCCTGTCTCTGCTATAAGAATATGCCTCCTGCTATGCCAAAGCTATCTAAAGAAGTTCTCTGACCCTTCGTGTTTCAACCGCCGTCGAAGAGTCGCCATCCACTGGGAGAGCAGCCAATCGTGCCACCGCAGCAATCATGTTCTCCAAAGGATTAGAATAATGACCCGGTGGTACTGGTACATGATGAGGCGGAGCAGTATGTTGATGAGGGGGTTCCGTCACACGTGGTTGATCCGGCGTCCCAGCACGGGGCGCCGCGGGCCGGTTTACCTTTGGCGGCTTACTGGTTCCTGCATCGGGCGTGCGGAAAAAGTTTCTAGGCTCATAAACCGTAGGCAAACGGGACTGGTGCCTTCTCCTCATGATCTCATTTGATGCGTTCTGATCCATCGTAAGCTGAAAAGCCTCGGATTGAATCCGTTGGGCCTGAGCATCTAGAGCCGCCCGCTCTGCGGCCATCCTGATGTCCTCTGTCACCAGGTCCTCCTTGGCCTGTGTTACCTCCTCACATAGCTGTGTTACTTCCGCATCATGTTGAGCTTGATTCGCCGGATTGACCATGGCGGTTAACAGAGCTGTCATCTTATCCATTAAAGCCATCAGGACCTGAGCCAGAGGGCGCGCAGGGCCTTCTGCCCCAGCTGCCGTCACCGCTGCTGACCCGGAAGTCATTGCCGCCACAGCAGTAGAGGTCTGCCCGGGTTGCGTGCCAGCCATGAAGATCCTGACTCTGTTCGGCGGCTCAAAGGGGTCCGGAATATTGTTGCCATCGGAACAGCCCCCAAGCCCGCCATCTTGCAGTTGATACAAAGAATCTGTCTCACCCGTGGACGACTCACCATCAGAGTAGATGTCGTCTCACCGCTGGACACGGATCCTTCAGAAAATTCCCCTCCATGAATGCATCCCACAAAGGCACGCTTCACGGCGGGCTGAGCTCAGGCAGGTCTCGCACGCTGAGCCGTCTCGATGATGTCGGTGCAGATGTCCGGCTCAGGGCCGAGCTCGCCGATCTTGTCGATGAAGACGTGGATTCTGCCGAAGGGGAGCCGGTACTCGTACTCTATTGAGCCGGCATCAGGGCCCCAGCCAGCATTGTTGATGTAGAGCTTGCCGTGATGACTCTTGGTCATCTGGCCCATAGCGTATCCTTTGAGCCCTTCGAAGCTGCCCTTCAAGAACTCAAATCCACCGTGCGTTGGCCCCATGGTGGGCGCCAATTATCGGGGAAAGGTCACGACAGATGTCCTAGCAAAAGGACTTAGTCATGGAGCCATCGCAACTAGGAAGCTTAAAGGGGTTAAAACGGGACAAAGGACATGGGAGTTTATACTGGTTCGGCCCCTTGCGGTGAAGGTAAAGGCCTAATCCATTTTGAGGTGGTATTGCTTATGTCTCGATTACCAAGGAGCGAAATCCGCTTGACCTAGTTTTATACATGATGTTACTTGTCCTGAACTATCGCCGGGTCGTCCCTTTATATACAGAGGTCGACACCTAGCGGCTCACGGAGTCCCGACCGGCTCATAAATAGTGTCTAGCTCAGTGACCATCTAATCCTGCCTTACAATACAAGTCATATACATACGACTGTTTATCTCTATGGGCCTTAAGCCACCTTCGGGTGTTGGGCCCTTAACTGAACCGCCATCTTCAAGTGTCATCTTGGGCTTCATATTATGGATCACCTATTGGTATAACCCGACCCCTCCTGGGAGGGTCATAGCTAATAGTTATATCCCGAACACCGCTCGTGTCGGCCCGAAGGGAATCCTAAGTTATGAATGCATGCCCCCCAACCGAGGCTCACCTAGAAAAGTGCGAAGTAGCTAGTAGCCCCCCTCCCTCGTGTCGGCACGAAGGGAATCCTAAGCTATGAATGGATGCCCCCCCAACCGTGGTTCACCTAGCAAAGTGTGAAGTAGCTAGCAGCCCCCCTCGTGTCGGCACGAAGGGAATCCTAAGCTATGAATGCATTCCCCCCCAACCGAGGCTCACCTACCAAAGTGTGAAGTAGCTAGCAGCCCCCCTCCCCCGTGTCTGCACGTGATAACCCACAAGTATAGGGGATCGCAACAGTTTTCGAGGGTAGAGTATTCAACCCAAATTTATAGATTCGACACAAGGGGAGACAAAGAATATTTGAAGGCGTTAGAAGCTGAGTTGTCAATTCAACCACACATAGAGATTAATTATCTACAACAAAGTGATTAGTAACCCAGTAGTATGATAGTTTTGATGACATCAGCAGTAGTAACGGTAAAAGTAACAGTGATAGCAGTGATATGGTAGCAGTAACGATAGCAGTAGCAACAGTAGTAACTTGGCAAGAACAATATAAGATAAATTCGTAGGCATTGGATCGGTGACTCGTTGGATGATATTCATCATGAGACAGTTATAACCTAGGGCGATACGGCACTAGCTCCAGTTCATAAATATAATGTAGGCATGTATTCTGTAAATAGTCATACGTGCTTATGGAAAAAACTTGCATGACATCTTTTGTCGTACCCTCCCATGGCAACGGGGTCCTATTGGAAACTAAGGGATATTAAGGCCTCCTTTTAATAGAGAACCGGAACAAAGCATTCACACACGGTGAATACATGAACTCCTCAAACTACGATCATCACCGGGAGTAGTCCCGACTATTGTCACTCCGGGGTTGCCGGATCATAACACGTAGTAGGTGACTATAACTTGCAAGATCGGATCTAGAACATGGATATAATGGTGATAACATAAACGGTTCGGATCTGAAATCATGGCACCCGGGCCCAAAGTGACAGGCATTAAGCATGTCAAAGTCATAGCAACCTCAATCTTAGAACATAGTGGATACTAGGGATCAAGCCCTAACAAAACTAACTCGATTACATGATGAATCTCATCCAACTCCTCACCGAACAGCGAGCATACGAAGGAATTACTCACTCCCGATGGGGACAATCATGGAATTGGCGATGGAGATGTGTTGGTGATGACGAAGATCGAAGATCCCCCTCTTCGGAGCCCCAAACGGACTCCAGATCTGCCCTCCCGAGGAAGAACAGGGATTGGGGGTGGCTCCGTCTCGTAAAACGCGATAATTCTTTCTCCCTGATTTTTTCTGGAAATATGGGATTTTAAAGTGTCGGTTTGGAGGTTAGCGGGGCCTACAGGTGGGCAGCACCACTTGAGCGCGCCTGGGGGGCTGGCGCGCCCTGGTGGATTGTGCCCACCCATGTGCCCCCCTCAGGTCCATCCTCGCTCCAAAAATTATCTTTTATTGTATAAAAAATCCTTGCAAAGTTTCATTCCATTCCAAGAACTTTTATTTCTGCGCAAAAACAACACCATTGTAGTTCTACTGAAAACAGCGTCAGTCTGGGGTTAGTTTCATTCAAATCATGCAAATTAGAGTCCAAAACAAGAGGAAAAGTAGATACGTTGGAGACGTATCAACTCCCTCAAGCTTAAACCTTTGCTTGTCCTCAAGAAATTCAGTTGCTAAACTGAAAGTGAAAAAGAAAAACTTTTACGAACTCTTTTGCTCTTGTGTCATAAATAAGCTTAAAGAGCACCCAGGTTTTCAGCAAACTAATCATGTCGACAATGACTCTTAAAAATTATATTAACTCGTATCAATGACATAATCAACTAGAGAGCAATAATAAGATATCTCAAATAGTAACACATTGTCAAAACAACCATGATATAATATGACAATAGTGGTATCTCACTAGCCCTTTCTGAGACCGCAAAACATAAATGCAGAGCACCCCCAAAGTTCAAGCAGCGACTAAACATTGTAATTCATGGTAGAAAAGATCCAGTCATGATGCACCCAACATTAGCTATACACAATGCATCAGCATGACAGCAGTGCTCTCAGGTTCTGGCACTCATTTGAGAAGGTGATGACACAACATAAAAGTAAATAGATAGTCCCTTCGTAGAGGGAAGCAGTGATTTGCAGAGGTGCTAGAGCTCATGTTTTAAAGCAGAGGTAAATGATATTTTGAGACATGCACCCTTCTTATTCACTTCACGACCATCAGTTATCAATATATTCCATGCTAAACACGCTAGTAGCAGTTCCCAAGCGAAAATGTAAAAGTTATGACTCCATTGGGAGTTTTTGTTTTATTATTTGTAAGCTCTTTTCTTTTTGCAGTTTGGGACTAGGCATCCCTATTACCACCATTTTCTCATGCGATGGTGTCATGGAATAGTCACGGCAGATGTCCTAGTGTGAGGACTTAGTTGTGGAGCCATCGCAACTACGTTAGCTTAAAGGGGTTAAAAGGGACAAAGGACACAGGAGTTTATACTGGTTCGGTCCCTTGCGGTGAAGCTAAAGGCATAATCCAGTTTGAGGTGGTATTGCTGATGTCTCGATTACCAGGGAGCGAATACGCTTGACCTAGCTATCTCTTGTCTCTTGCCCTGAACCGCCTCCGAGCCGTCCCTTTATATACATAGATTGACGCATGGCCGCTCATGGAGTCCCGATCGGCTCATAGACAACGTGTCTGGCTCGGTGACTAACTATACTTGCCTTACAATACAAGTCATACACATATGGCGGTTTACCCTATGGGCCTTAAGTCGCTCTTGGGCCTTCGCCCCATGAAATGCCATCTTCAATATCCTCATGGGCTTCATACTGATGAACCACCATAGGTATAACCCGGCCCCTCCTGGGTGGTTCATACCTAATAGTTATATCCCCAACATTAGGCCCCAGATTGATTTGAATTTATTCATGTCAATCTTCAACATTTAGGGAAAATATCCTTCCTCCTTGATACGTCTCCAACGTATCTATAATTTTTTATTGTTCCATGCTATTATATTACTTGTTTTGGATGTTCATGGGCTTTATTTTACACATTTATATCATTTTTTGGGACTAACCTACTAACCGGAGGCCCAGCCCGTATTGTTGTTTTTTTTGCCTATTTCAGTATTTCGAAGAAAAGGAATATCAAACGGAGTCCAAATGGAATGAAACCTTCGGGAGCAATCTTTTTGGAACAAACGTGATCGAAAGGACTTGGAGTGCAAGTCAAGAAGCTGTCGAGGCGGCCACGAGGGCGGAGGGCACGCCCCCTGTCTCGTGGGCCCCTCGGGCGGCCACCGACGTACTTCTTCCTCCTACATATACCCACGTACCCTGAAAACATCCAAGGAGCCACTGAAACACAATTTCCACCGCCGTAACCTTCTGTATCCGTGAGATCCCATCTTGGAGCCTTCGTCGGCACTCCGTCGGAGGGGGAATCGACCATGGAGGGCTTCTACATCAACACCATAGCCCCTCCGATGAGTTGTGAGTAGTTTACCACAGACCTTCGGGTCCATAGTTATTAGCTATATGGCTTCTTCTCTCTTTTTGGATCTCAATAACATGTTCTCCCCCTCTCTTGTGGAGATCTATTTGATGTAACTCTTTTTGCAGAGTGTTTGTCGAGATCCTATGAATTGTGGGTTTATGATCAAGTTCATCTATGAGAAATATTTGAATCTCCTCTAAATTCTTTTATGTATGATTGAGTTATCTTTGCAAGTCTCTTCAAATTATCAGTTTGGTTTGGCCTACTAGATTGATTTTTCTTACAATGGGAGAAGTGCTTAGCTTTGGGTTCAATCTTGCAGTGTCCTTTCCCAGTGACAGCAGGGGCAGCAAGGCACGTATTGTATTGTTTCCATCGAGGATAAAAAGATGGGGTTTATATCATATTGCATGAGTTTATCCCTCTACATCATGTCATCTTTCTTAATGTGTTACTCTGTTCTTATGAACTTAATACTCTAGATGCATGTTGGATAGCGGTCAATGTGTGGAGTAATAGTAGTAGATGCAGGCAGGAGTCGGTCTACTTGTTGTGGATGTGATGCCTATATACATGATCATGCCTAGATAATCTCATAATTATTCGCTTTTCTATCAATTGCTTGACAGTAATTTGTTCACCCACTATAATACTGAAGCTATCTTGAGAGAAGCCTCTAGTGAAACCTATGGCCCCCGGGTCTATCTTTTATCATATAAGCTTTCAATCTACTTTTATTTGCATCTTTACTTTTCCAATCTATATGATAAAATACCAAAAAAATATTTATGTTATCATATTATCTCTAGCAGATCTCACTTTCGCAAGTGGCCATGAAGGGATTGACAACCCCTTTATTGCGTTGGTTGCGAGTTCTTTGTTTGTTTGTGTAGGTGCGTGGGACTTTTGAGGAGCCTCCTACTGGATTGATACCTTGGTTCTCAAAAACTGAGGGAAATACTTATGCTACTATTGCCGCATCACCCTTTCCTCTTCAAGGAAAACCAACGCAAGCTCAAGATGTAGCAAGAAGGATTTCTGGCACCGTTGCCGGGGAGGTCTTCGCTCAAGTCAAGACATACCAAGTACCCATCACAAACTCATCTCCCTCACATTTACATTATTTGCCATTTGCCTCTCGTTTTCCTCTCCCCCATTTCATCCTTGCCAGTTTTATTTGCCATTTCGCTTGCCTTTTTCTGTTTGCTTGTGTGTTGGATTACTTGTTGCCATGGCGCAAGATAATACCAAAGTGTGTGATTTCTCCAATACCAATAATAATGATTTCCTTAGTACTCCAATTGCTCCTCTTAATGATGTTGAGTCTTGTGAAATCAATATTGCTTTGCTGAATCTTGTTATGAAAGATCAATTCGCCGGCCTTCCTAGTGAAGATGTCGCTACCCATCTAAACAACTTTGTTGATTTGTGTGATATGCAAAAGAAGAAAGATATAGACAATGATATTGTTAAATTGAAGTTATTTCCGTTTTCACTTAGAGATCGTGCTAAAGTTTGGTTTTTGTCTTTGCATAAGAATAGTATTGATTCTTGGAATAAGTGCAAAGACGCTTTTATCTCTAAATATTTTCCTCCCGCTAAGATTATCACTCTTAGGAACGATATTATGAATTTTAAATAACTTGATCATGAGCATGTTGCCCAATCTTGGGAAAGAATAAAATTGATGATTCGCAATTGCCCTACTCATGGTTTGAATTTATGGATGATCATACAAAAATTTTATGCCGAATTAAACTTTGCTTCTAGAAATCTTTTAGATTCAGCCGTGGGAGGCACGTTTATGGAAGTTACTTTAGGAGATGCTACAAAACTCCTTGATAATATTATGTCTAATTATTCTCAATGGCACACCGAAAGATCTACTAGTAAAAAAGTGCATGCTATAGAAGAAATTAATGTTTTAAGTGGAAAGATGGATGAACTTATGATATTGTTTGCTACTAAGAGTGCTTCTATTGATCCCAATGATATGCCTTTATCTACCTTGATTGAGAATAATAATGAATCTATGGATGTAAATTTTGTTGGTAGGAATATTTTTGGAAACAGTGCTTATAGAGGAAACTTTAATCCTAGACCGTTCCCTAGTAATTCCTCTAATAATCATGGAAATTCCTACAATAATTCTTATGGTAATTTTAATAGGATGCCCTCTGATTTTGAGAATAGTGTGAAAGAATTTATGATCTCTCAAAAGAATTTTAATGCTTTGCTTGAAGAAAAATTGCTCAAAGTTGATGATTTGACTAGGAACGTTGATAGGCTTTCGCTTGATGTTGATTCTCTTAAACTTAGATCTACTCCTCCCAAGCATGATATCAATGAGTCTCTCAAAGCTATGAGAAGTTCCATTGACGAGTGCAAAGAAAGAACCGCTAGATTGCTTGCTAAGAAAGATTGCTTTGTAAAAGCGTGTTCTTCTAGTTTCCACGAAAGTAATGATGAAGATCTTAAAGTTATTGATGTGTCCCCTATTTGATCTTTGTTTTGCAATATGAATCTTAATAATAATGGGACTGGATATGAGTCAACTTTAGTTAGAAGGCGTCCCAATAATTCGGAGTTTTTAGATCTTGATGCTAAATTTGGTAAAAGTGCGATTGGAGAGGTCATGACTTTAAATAGCATTGAACCCACTATCTCGGATTTCAAGGAATTTGATTATGATAATTATTCTTTAGAAAGTTGTATTTCCTTGTTGCAATCCGTTGTGAATTCTCTTCATGCTTATAGTCAAAATAAAGCTTTTACCAAACATATCGTTGATGCCTTGATGCAATCTTTTGATGAAAAACTTAATTTGGAAGTTTCTATACCTAGAAAACTTAATGATGAGTGGGAACCTACTATAAATATTAAAATTAAATATCATGAGTGTTTTGCTTTGTGTGATTTGGGTGCTAGTGTTTCCACGATTCCGAAAACTTTATGTGATATTATAGGTTTCCATGATCTTGATCATTGCTCTTTAAATTTGCACCTTGTGGATTCCACCATTAAGAAGCCAATGGGAAGGACCAATGATGTTCTCATTGTTGCAATAGAAATTTGGTGCCCGTAGATTTTATCGTTCTTGATATTGATTGCAATCTTTCTTGCCCTATTATACTTGGTAGACCTTCCCTTAGAACGATTGGCACGATTATTGATATGAAGGAAGGGAATATTAGATTCGAATTCCCATTGAGGAAGGGCATGGAGCACTTTCCAAGAAAGAAAATTAAGTTACCTTATGAATCTATCATGCGAGCTACTTATGAATCAAGTGCCAAAGATGGCACCACTTAGATCTATCTTCGCTTTTATGCCTAGCTAGGGGCGTTAAACGATACTGCTAGTTGGGAGGCAACACAATTTTCTTTGTGTTTTTTGTTTTTGTTCCTGTTTAGTAATAAATTTTGCATCTACCTTGTGTTTAGATGTGTTTTCATGCTTTAATTAGTGTTTGTGCCAAGTAGAACCTATAGGATAACCTATGATGATAGTTAATTTGATTCTGCTGAAAAACAGAAACTTTGCGCACACGAGAAAAAATTCAATAAATCACAGAAACATTCTTTTGCATTGATTATTTTTGCTGTAGATAAATAGACAAATTGTCCAGGACGTCCTATTTTGGTAGGATTTTCAGAGTTCCAGAAGTTTGCGTTAGTTACAGATTGCTACAGATTGTTCTGTTTTTGACAGATTCTGCCTTTCGTGGTGTTGTTTGCTTATTTTGATGCATCTATGGCTAGTATTAAGTGGTATGAACCATAGAGAACTTGGAATACAATAGGTTTAACACCAATATAAATAAAGAATGACTTCATTACAGTACCTTATGTGGTGGTTTTGTTTTCTTTCACTAACGGAGCTTATGAGATTTCCTGTTGAGTTTTGTGTTGTGAAGTTTTCAAGTTTTGAGTAAAGATTTGATGGACTATGGAATAAGGAGTGGCAAAAGCCTAAGCTTGGGGATGCCCATGGAACCCCAAGATATTCAAGAGTAGCCAAAAGCCTAAGCTTGGGGATGCCCCCGGAAGGCAACCCCTCTTTCGTCTTCATTCATTGCTAACTTTACTTGGAGCTATATTTTTATTCGCCACATGATATGTGTTTTTCTTGGAGCGTCGTGTATGATATTAGAATTTTATTTTTAGTTTACCACACTCATACTTTCTGTACACACCTTTTTGGGAGAAGCCTATTTGATTGAAATTTATTAGAATACTCTATGTGCTTCACTTATATTTTTTGACCTAGATAGTTTTTGCTCTAGTGCTTCACTTATATCTTTTAGAGCACCGCGGTGGCTTAATTTTGAAGAAATTGCTAGTATCTCATGCTTCACTTAAATTATTTTGAGAGTCTATTAGAACAGCATGGTATTTAATATGGTTATGAATTTGTTCCTAGAATGATGAGCATCCAATTTGGGTATAATAAAAACTATCATAGAAAGTGCATTAAACACTAGGATCAATTTGGTGCTTGACAATTGTTTTGAGATATAAAGGTAGTAATGTTAAGAGTCATGCTAGTGGGTAATTATGAAATTGAGAAATACTTGTGTTGAAGTTGGCAAGTCCCGTAGCATGCACGTATGGTAAAAGTTGTGTGACAAATTTGTTGCATGAGGTGCTCTTTTGAGTGTCTTCCTTATGAGTGGCAGTCGGGGACGAGCGATGGTCTTTTCCTACCAATCTATCCCTCTAGGGGCATGCATAGTAGTACTTTTCTTCGAGGGCTAAATAGACTTTTGCAATAAGTATATGAGTTCTTTATGACTAATGTGAGTCCATGGATATACACACACTCACCCTTCTACTTAGCTAGCCTCTATTATATCGCGCAACTTTCACCGGTATCATGCACCCATTATTTACCTTCCTCAAAACAGCCACCATACCTACCTATTATGGCATTTCCATAGCCATTCCGAGATATATTGCCATTCAACTTTCCACCGTTCCGTTATTATGACACGCGTCATCATTGTCATATTGCTCTTTGCATGATCATGTAGTTGACATCGTATTTGTGGCAAGGCCACCTTCATAATTTTCATACATGTCGCTCTTGAGTCATTGCATATCCCGATACACCGCCGGAGGCATTCATATAGAGTCATATCTTGTTCTAGCTTTGAGTTGTAATTCTTGAGTTGTAAATCAATAAAAGTGTGATGATCTTCATTATTAGAGCATTGTCCCAGTGAGGAAAGGATGATGAAGACTATGATTCCCCCACAAGTCGGGATGAGACTTCGGACTTGAAAAGAAAAAAAAAGGAAGAAAAAAAGAGAAAGGCCAAAAAAAGAGAAAGGCCAAAGAAAAAAAGAAGAAAAAAAAGAAAAAAGGAGAAAATAAAAAATAATGAGAGAAAAAGAGAGAAGGGACAATTGCTACTATCTTTTTTCCACACTTGTGCTTCAAAAATAGCACCATGATCTTCATGATAGAGAGTCTCCTATGTTGTCACTTTCATATACTAGTGGGAATTTTTCATTATACAACTTGGCTTGTATATTCCAATGATGGGCTTCCTCAAAATGCCATAGGTCTTTGTGAGCAAGCAAGTTGGATGCACACCCACTTAGTTTCTTTTGTTGAGCTTTCATACATTTATAGCTCTAGTGCATCCATTGCATGGCAATCCCTACTCACTCACATTGATATCTATTAATGGGCATCTCCATAGCCCATTGATACGCCTAGTTGATGTGAGACTATCTTCTCCCCTTTTTGTCCTAACAACCACCACCATATACCACCATAGTGCTATGTCCATGGCTTGCGCTCATGTATTGCGTAAGAGTTGAAAAAAGCTGAAGCGCGTTAAAAAGTATGAACCAATTGCTAGGCTCATCATGGGGGTTGTACATGATGGGAGTATTTTGTGTAATGAAAATGAAGCATGGCCTAACTATATGATTTTCTAGGGATAAGCTTTCTTTGGCTATGCTATTTTGATAGGACATGATTATTTGTTAGTATGCTTCAAAGTATTATTATTTTTATGTTTTATAAGCTTTTATCTAGAATCATTTGGATCTGAACAATCATGCCACAATAAAGAAAATTACATTGAGAATTATGCTAGGTAGCATTCCACATCAAAAAATCTGTTTTTATCATTTACCTACTCGAGGACGAGCAGGAATTAAGCTTGGGGATGCTTGATACGTCTCCAACGTATCTATAATTTTTGATTGTTCCATGCTATTATATTACCTGTTTTGGATGTTTATGGGCTTTATTTTACACATTTATATCATTTTTGGGACTGACCTACTAACCGGAGGCCCAGCCCGTATTGCTGTTTTTTTGCCTATTTCCGTATTTCGAAGAAAAGGAATATCAAACGGAGTCCAAACGGAATGAAACCTTCGAGAGCGATCTTTTTGGAACAAACGTGATCCAGAGGACTTGGAGTGCAAGTCAAGAAGCTGGCGAGGTGGCCACCAGGGTGGAGGGCTCCCCCCTGCTGGGCGCGCCCCCTATCTCGTGGGCCCCTCGGGCGGCCACCGACGTACTTCTTCCTCCTATATATACCCATGTACCCTGAAAACATCCAAGGAGCCACTGAAACACAATTTCCACCGCCGTAACCTTCCGTATCCGTGAGATACCATCTTGGAGCCTTCGTCGGCGCTCCGTTGGAGGGGGAATCGACCACGGTGGGCTTCTACATCAACACCATAGCCCCTCTGATGAGTTGTGAGTAGTTTACCATAGACCTTCGGGTCCATAGTTCTTAGCTAGATGGATTCTTCTCTCTTTTTGGATCTCAATACCATGTTCTCCCCCTCTCTTGTGGAGATCTATTTGATGTAACTCTTTTTGCGGTGTGTTTGTAGAGATCCGATGAATTGTGGGTTTATGATCAAGTTCATCTATGAGAAATATTTGAATCTCCTCTGAATTCTTTTATGTATGATTGAGTTATCTTGGCAAGTCTCTTCGAATTATGAGTTTGGTTTGGCCTACTAGATTGATCTTTCTTGCAATGGGAGAAGTGCTTAGTTTTGGGTTCAATCTTGCAGTGTCCTTTCCAGTGACAGCAGGGGCAGCAAGGCACGTATTGTATTGTTGGCATCGAGGATAAAAATATGGGGTTTATATCATATGGCATGAGTTTATCCCTCTACATCATGTCATCTTTCTTAATGCGTTACTCTGTTCTTATGAACCTAATACTCTAGATGCATGATGGATAGCGGTCGATGTGTGGAGTAATAGTAGTAGATGCAAGCAGGAGTCAGTCTACTTGTTGCGGACGTGATGCCTATATACATGATCATGCCTAGATAATCTCATAATTATTCGCTTTTCTATCAATTGCTTGACAGTAATTTGTTCACCCACCGTAGTACTTATGCTATCTTGAGAGAAGCCTCTAGTGAAACCTATGGCCCCCGGGTCTATCTTTTATCATATAAGCTTTCAATCTACTTTTATTTGCATCTTTACTTTTCCAATCTATACCATAAAATACCAAGAATATATTTATCTTATCATATTATCTCTATCAGATCTCACTTTTGCAAGTTGCTTTGAAGGGATTGACAACCCCTTTATTGCGTTGATTGCGAGTTCTTTGTTTGTTTGTGTAGGTGCGTGGGACTTTTGAGGAGCCTCCTACTGGATTGATACTTTGGTTCTCAAAAACTGGGGAAATACTTACGCTACTATTGCTGGATCACCCTTTCCTCTTCAAGGAAAACCAACGCAAGCTCAAGACATAGGACTCCTTCATTTGTTCGAGATCTCATAACCCGCCATGACATCATCTTCTGCGATTGTGGTAACCCGCCATGACGTCACCTGTCATAAATTGCACACAATATCCAACAAATCTTAACGGATCCTTATCTTTAATGACCATTGAGGGAGTCCTGGATTAGGGGGTGTCCGAATAGCCGAACTATCACCGTTGGCCGGACTCCTAGACTATGAAGATACAAGATTGAAGACTTCATCTTGTGTCCAGATGGGACTTTCCTTAGCGTGGAAGACAAGCTTGGCGATACGGATATGTAGATCTCCTACCATTGTAACCGACTCTGTGTAACCCTAACTCTCTGCGGTGTCTATATAAACCAGAGGGTTTTAGTCCGTAGGACGAACAACAATCATACCATAGGTTAGCTTCTAGGGTTTAGCCTCTCTGATCTCGTGGTAGATCTACTCTTGTACTACCCATATCATCAATATTAATCAAGCAGGAGTAGGGTTTTACCTCCATCGAGAGGGCCCGAACCTGGGTAAAAACATCGTGTCCCTTGTCTCCTGTTACCATCCGCCTAGACGCACAGTTCGGGACCCCCTATCCGAGATCCGCCGGTTTTGACACCGACATTGGTGCTTTCATTGAGAGTTCCTCTGTGTCGTCACCTTTAGGCCCAATGGCTCCTTCGATCATCAACAACGACGTGGTCCAGGGCGAGACTTTTCTCCCCGGACAGATCTTTGTATTCGGCGGCTTTGCACTGTGGGCCAATTCACTCGGCCATCTGGAGCAGATCGAAAGCTACGCCCCTGGCCATCAGGTCAGATTTGGGAGTTTAAACTACACGGCTGACATCCGCGGAGACTTGATCTTCGACGGATTCGAGCCACAACCAAGCGCGCCGCACTGTCTCGATGGGTATGATCTAGCTTTGCCACCGAACAGTGCCCTGGAGGCCGCACCAGCGTCCGCCCCGACCCTTAGCTCAGAGCCGACTTCGCCGATCGAGGACGAGTGGTTGGACACCGCCTCGGGGGCTACGATCTCTACGGCGATTGAGCCGAACATCATCCCTGTCCTTTGCAAAGCCCGTGACTCCGAGGTGCCGGACTCCTCTCCGGACTCCGAACCTCCTGCGCCTCTGCCAGTCGAATCCGATTGGGCGCCGGTTATGGAGTTCACTGCCGCGGACATCTTTCAGCACTGGCCCATTAGCGACATCCTGAATTTACTAAAGTCTGTCTCTTTATCAAGAGAGTCCTGGCCAGACTATGGTCAGGAAGGTTAGGATGCGGATGACAAAGAAATTCAACGCCCACCCACCACCCACTTTGTAGCCACTGTCGATGATTTAACTGACATGCTCGACTTCGACTCCGAAGACATCGACGGTATGGATGACGATGCAAGAGACAACCAAGAACCAGTGCCATAGGGCACTGGAAGGCCACCTCGTCATACAACATATACATGGTGGACACCCCAAAAGACGGGAATGGCAATGGAACAGTGGAGGATGACCCCTCCAAGAAACAGCCCAAGCACTGGCGTCAGCGGCGCCGCTCTCAATCCCGCCACAACAAAAATGGTGATTCCGGCACGGGAGATAATAACACCCCGGATAGTGCCGAAGACAACACCCTCCAGCAGGATTCAGCACAGGAGGAGGGAGAAGCCAGCCCTCATGATAGAGCGGCAGACAGAGAGGTCGAGGACGATAATTATATGCCTCCCTCCGAAGATGAAGCAAGCCTCAACGACGACGAATTTGTCGTGCCCAAGGATCCCGTCGAACAAGAGCATTTCAAATGTAGGCTTATGGCCACGGCAAGCAGCCTCAAGAAAAAGCAGCAGCAGCTTAGAGCTGTCCAAGACTTGCTAACGGATAGATGGACCGAAGTCCTTGTAGCCGAAGAGTACAAACTCGATCGCCCCTCCAAGAGCTACCCAAAACGCAGGCTGTTACCCCAATTAGAGGAGGAAACACCCAAACCTACATCACCAGCGCATGACGCGGCCGACCAGCCACCTCATGGCCGCGACAAAGAGGCCTCTAGGCCCTCCACTAAAGCCGCACCCCGGCGTCGCTCGAAAAGTACAAAGCCATGGATAAATGTGCCAGACTTGCAAGACATATTGGAGGACAAGGCAAGGCAAATAAGATCGGTCTACGGATCGCGTGGGCGCCCCACGATACGTGATGACAACCGTCACGCCGGATACAGCAATTCCTGCCGGGCCAAACACAGTAGACAAAGCTCATTTGAGCTACGTCGTGATATAGCCCAATATAGAGGCGCCGCACACCCACTATGCTTCACAGACGAAGTAATGGATCATCAAATCCCCAAGGGTTTCAAACCCGTAAACATTGAATCATACAATGGCACAACAGATCCTGCGGTTTGGATCGAGGACTATCTCCTTCACATCCACATGGCCCACGGTGATGATCTACATGCCATCAAATACCTCCCACTCAAGCTTAAAGGACCGGCTCGGCATTGGCTCAACAGCTTGCTAGCAGAATCGATTGGTTGTTGGAAAGACCTGGAAGCCGCATTCCTTGATAACTTCCAGGGCACATATGTGCGACCACTAGACGCTGATGACCTAAGCCACATAATTCAGCAGCCAGATGAATTGGCCAGACAATTCTGGACACGGTTCTTAACCAAGAAAAATCAAATCGTTGACTGTCCGGATGCAGAGGCCCTTGCAGCCTTCAAACATAACATCCACGACGAGTGGCTTGCCCGGCACCTAGGACAGGAAAAGCCGAAATCCATGGCAGCCCTCACATCACTCATGACCCGCTTCTGCACGGGAGAGGACAGCTAGCTAGCTCACAGTAACAACCTGACCAAAAACCCTGGTAGTTCGGATACCAAGGACAGCAATGGCAGGTCGCGTCGCAACAAGCACAAGCGCCGCATTAACGGCAATAATACTGAAGATACGGTAGTCAATGCCAGATTCAGAGGCTCTAAACCCGGTCAGCGGAAAAAGCCGTTCAAAAGAAATACTCAGGGCCCGTCCAATTTGGACCGCATACTCGATCGCTTGTGCCAGATACATGGCACCCCCGAAAAACCAGCCAACCACACCTATAGGGATTGTTGGGTATTCAAGCAGGCAGGCAAGTTAAGTGCCGAAAATAACGACAAGGGGCTGCATAGCGATGACGAGGAGGAGCCCCGGCCACCAAACAATAGAGGACAGAAGGGCTTTCCCCCACAAGTGCGGACAGTGAACATGATATATGCAACCCGCATACCCAAAAGGGAGTGGAAGCGTGCACTAAGGGACGTATATGCGATGGAGCCAGTCGCCCCAAAGTTCAACCCGTGGTCCTCCTGCCTGATCACTTTTGATCGAAGGGACCACCTCACTAGCATCCGCCACGACAGATTCGCCGCATTGGTTCTTGACCCAATCATTGACGGATTTCACCTCACTAGAGTCCTAATGGACGGCGGCAGTAGCCTGAACCTGCTTTACCAGGATATAGTGCGCAAAATGGGCATAGACCCCTCAAGGATTAAACCCACAAAAATGACCTTTAAAGGCGTCATACCAGGTGTAGAGGCCAATTGTACAGGCTCAATTACACTTGAAGTGGTCTTTGGATCCCCGGATAACTTCCGAAGCAAGGAGTTAATCTTCGACATAGTCCCGTTCCGCAGCGGCTATCACGCACAGCTCGGACGAACCGCATTTGCAAAGTTCAATGCGGTGCCTCACTACGCATACCTTAAACTCAAGATGCCAGGCCCTCGAGGAGTAATCACGGTCAATGGAAACACCGAACGCTCTCTCCGAACGGAGGAGCATACGGCGGCCCTCGCGGCGGAAGTACAAAGCAGCCTCTTAAGGCAATTCTCGAGTCCGACTACTAAACGTCTGGACACAGTCAAGCGCGCCCGGAGTAACCTACAACAAGACCGCTTGATGCGTTCTGAGCACGCGCAGCAATGCGGCCCCAACCCCAGCCCTTGCAAAATCGCGAGACCAGTGCCACGCGTACATAACTACGCTCTGGAGATACCGTGGGCATAGGGGGAGGGGCACGACCACGGCATGCCCAGAGTGCGGCTCAACCACACAAGGGGCTCCCAATTGTGTCATTCTTTTTTTCTTATTTCTTATTCTCAGGACTCCATTTTCCAGAAGCCCTGTCTGGCAGTAGAATCGCCGAACTCACGATGCAACAGCCAGGGAAGCAGAAAAGCTACGTCGAGTGTCCAGGTGGTCTCTATTGCGAGCAGTATACCTGTTTTACATACTATCCCGTAGCCTACCCCTGGAGGGGGACATGTTAAATAGTCCCATCCCTTGCTTATCACACTATTTGTATCGTTCTACTTTCATTGCAGTATCTTTTGAATAAACAATACATAGCTTCTGCTTATTATTGCATTTCCTTTTTCTTTATAAATGTTCATCTATGACATGTTGCACCCGTACAATTTGGTATGGTCAATACACCAGGGGCTTAAGTACCCCAAAACATGGTGTGATAAGTCCGAACACTTTCACAAGTGCGGCACCCCGAACTTATAGCATTATATGCATCAGCTCCAAATCATGTCTTGGGTCAATAGTTGGGTTTGCCCGGCTCCCATGTTTTGGTACCTTACGTTCCGTTATATCGGCTAAGGTAATGCTGGGAGAACCACTGCGATTGTGCCCCGGTTGAGCTGGGTTGAGCACCTCAGTGGAGAAAGCTAAAATTGACCATCATAACAGGGCGAGAGCCGGTCGCTGTTCGAGAGGTTTTTCGGGTCCCTAAAGACTCATGCCGCTTAGAGCGAGGAGTCGGCATTGTCCGGCCAAGGCGTGGATAGCACCCCGAACTCGGTCTTCCGAATACCAGGGGCTTCACCGAAATTTAAAATTATAGAATTCTATGGCTAAGTGAGAGTGTTCAAGCATTATAGTCCGGTTGCCTCGTTCGTTGTGTTGAACGCCTCCCTCGAAAGGACCCAAGAATGGGAACAAGAGTGCTCAAGTTTATCCCGAACACCCCAGCACTCGTGGCATGGGGGCTGAAGCCAACGACTTGCCATCTCTCAAATTTGATAAACGGCCGCACAGAAGGTAATATTTTAAATTAACAAGCGTTGCTTAGCGCATATGAACAAAGTTTTCAGCGTATAGGATAACAAATGCGAGCCTACTCAAAAATTACATCTTTGGAGCATTCACCAGCTATAATGCGGGCACCCTTCAGGACGCCCTTATAGTACATCTCAGGCTTGCAATACTCCTTGCCCGGTGGTGGCGCGTCCGTCACAAGCTTCTCAGCGTCCATCTTGCCCCAGTGAACTTTAGCACGGGCAAGGGCCCGACGGGCACCTTCAATGCAGGCGGAGTGCTTGATGACTTCAATCCATGGACAGGCATCCACCAGCCGCCGCACCAGACCAAAGTAGCTCCTAGGCACGGCTTCCTTAGGCCACAGCCGAACTATGAGGCCCTTCATGGCCTGTTCGGCCACCTTGTGGAGCTCGACCAGCTGCTTCAGCTGGTCGCTCAGGGGAACCGGATGTCCGGCCTCAGCATATTGAGACCAGAACACCTTTTCCATTGAGCTCCCCTCCTCGGCTCGGTAGAACGCGGCAGCATCAGACACACTACGGGGCAGATCGGCGAACGCTCCTGGAGAGCTCCGGATTCGGGTAAGTAACAGATAATTCACTTTTACATGCTTGCTTTGCATAAAGAATGCCTTACCCACCGCTATTTTCTTTATCGCCTTGATCTCCTGGAGGGCCTTCTGGGCTTCGGCCTTAGCGGCTTTGGCACTCTCAAGAGCCAAGGCAAGCTTGGACTCTCGAGTCTTCGAGTCACGCTCCAAACTCTCGTGTTTTTCCACGAGAGCCTGGAGCTCTTGCCGCACCTCCGCCACCCGCGCCTCCTGCTTCTCTCGCTTGGTGCACTCCAAGGCTGCACTGTTTTTGGCCTTGGACACCGCTTCCTTCAGGGTCGCCACCTCGTTCGTGGCCCCTGCAGTACCCATGTTATTCCTGTCATTTTTTGCAACCAAATCCTTTCTATAAGGTATTACTTACCTTCCTTGTCCTCGGGCTGCTTCTTGGCAAGGCCGAGCTCATTCTCGGACCGCTTGAGGCTCTGCTTCAATGCATTGACCTCTGCAGTCAGTGCGGCAGAGGTCAGCAGCGCAGCCTGCATTCCCATATCGACATATTTATGTTAGACTCCTGCGTATATCTTTTTGGATCCTCAGCATCAAGGGCTACTGTCTATGCATCAGGGGCTACTGCGTATATTTATGTCCGAACACCGAACTAAGCATCAGGGGCTACTGTCTATGCGGTAATATTCTTACGTATCTTAAAAACTTACCTCAAAACCTGTTAGAAGGCTGGTACAGGCTTCAGTCAGCCCGCTCTTGGCGGACTGAACTTTCTGGATCACCGCACTCATGATAGTGCGGTGCGCCTCATCGATGGAGGCGCCGTTAAGCGCCTCCAGCAAGCTATCTGGTGCCTCCGGTTGGACGGAGGCCACCGGCGTCAAAGTCTTGCCCTTCTTACGAAGGGCCTGCCTGCAGGACTCCGGAACCACTGAAGGTTCCGGTACAGAGTCCGGCACAGGGCCGGACTTAGAGCCCTCTGGGGTTTTGCCCCCTTTGCGCCCGGAGTCCGGGAGGTCGCCTTGCGGCGCCTCCAGGACCACCTCCTCCTGGTTGGGCCCCTTTTGGGACTCCACCGCGGTGTCTTCTGCATCGCGAGGGGAGGAGGCCGCAAGTGAAATGCTATTCACATCCGACGAACCCAGGGAGCCGCTCGACGAAGCGGGGAGCTCATCCTTGGGCGGGCTGCATAGTTGTATTTGGCGTTAGAAGACACTATGCGACAAATGAAAAATCATGAGTTATTCTGGAATCTGGACACTTACGATCTCGCCAGGGGCTTGGCCCTCGAGGGCCACTCCTCTTCGCCGGCATCGGCGTTGGTGGAGTAGTCCGGAGGAAGGGTCCTTCCCTTCTTGGACCCTTCGGCCTCCCCAGTTGGGGAGGCCTTCCTTTTCTTCTCTCCCCCCCTGGGGGAGAAGCCTCCTTTTTCTCCTCCTCGTCTTCACGGAGGAGTCCGCCTCGGAGTCATCGGACAATGAGTCCGATAACACCTGACGCCGGGAACTCTTTCGAGTTCCCGTGGCCTTCTTCTTGGCCTTCTTCTCCGGCACCACATGAGGTGCCGGAACCAGCAGCCCCGTCAATCGGGCGTCCGCTGGGTCTTCTGGTAAGGGAGCCGGACAGTTAACCTACCCGGACTTCTTCTGCCAGGCCTGTCAAAGGTAGGGGAGTTTGGATCCCGCATAGATTCAAACTATGAAATAGTGTCCTGTAAAGGGTAAAATAGCTTACCTCGCCCGCTTGACGCTGCGAGCTGAATCCACGATCTTCGGTAGCGGATGCGGGAGCCTCGGCGCCCTTGAACAGCACCTTCCAGGCGTCTTCATACATAGTGTCGAAGAGCCTGCTCAAGGTTTGGTGCTTTGCCGGATCAAACTCCCACAGTTGAAGGCCCGTTGTTGGCACGGGAGGATCCGGCGGATGAGCATGACCTGGACTACGTTGACGAGCTTGATCTTCTTGTTCACAAGCTTTTGGACGCAGGTTTGGAGTCCGGTCAGCTCTTCCAAATCACCCCACGCCAGGCCCTTCTCTTTCCAGGAAGTGAGCCGTGTGGGGATGCCAGATCGGAATTCGGGGGCCGCTGCCCATTCAGGGTCACGCGGCTTGGTGATGTAGAACCACCCCGATTGCCACCCTTTGATGGTTTCCACGAAGGCGCCCTCGAGCCATATGACGTTGGGCATCTTGCCTACCATGGCGCCTCCGCACTCCGCCTGCTGGCCGCCCACTACCTTCGGCTTGACATTGAAGGTCTTCAACCATAAGCCGAAGTGGGGCTTGACGCGGAGGAAGGCCTCGCACACCACGATAAACGCTGAGATATTGAGGATGAAATTCGGGGCCAGATTGTGGAAATCCAGGCCGTAGTAGAACATGAGCCCCCGGACGAATGGGTGGAGTGGGAAGCCCAGTCCACGGAGGAAATGGGGAAGGAACACTACCCTCTCAAGGGGCCTAGGGGTGGGGACGACCTGCCCCTCGTCTAGAAGCCAGTGCGCAATGTCGTTGTGCAGGTATCCGGCTTTCCTCAACTTTTTGATGTGCCCCTCCGTGACGGAGGAGGCCAACCACTTGCCTCCCGCTCCGGACATGGCTGGAGAAGGGTGAGGCGAGATGTGCGGACTTGGGCGCTGGAGCTCGGGTGCGCAGAAATGGATAAGCAAAGGAGGAAGAAGGCATAGGTAAAAAGGTGGATCCGTATCCCCTTATATGGACGGACGAAACTATGCGTCCCCACCGGCCTGATAAAACTTGCTTATCTCCCAAGCATCGTAATCAATGGCGCGGTTGGGTTACGCACGCCCGTATTGATGAGAATCCCGGAATAAGGGGACACGATCTCTGCTTTGACAAGACGTGCCAAGGAAACCGCCTCGCTAAACACACTGAGGTGGGACAGTAAAAATGATTCCAGTAAAAGTTTGGTCGTAGTATTTCGTCACGCTACAGAATACGTCAGCAGATTGAATTTGTGTAAAGATTATTCTCTCTACGGTGGTATGTGGAACTTATTTTGCAGAGCCGGACACTATCCTTGTGTTCAAAATCTTCTATGAAGTATTCGGAGGAGGAACCCGCCTTGCAATGCCAAAGACAATATGCGCGCCGGACTCGTCGTCATTGAAGCCTGGTTCAGGGGCTACTAAGGGAGTCCTGGATTAGGGGGTGTCCGGATAGCCGAACTATCACCGTTGGCCGGACTCCTAGACTATGAAGATACAAGATTGAAGACTCCATCCCGTGTCCGGATGGGACTTTCCTTGGCGTGGAAGACAAGCTTGGCGATACGGATATGTAGATCTCCTACCATTGTAACCGACTCTGTGTAACCCTAACCCTCTCCGTTGTCTATATAAACCGGAGGGTTTTAGTCCGTAGGACGAACAACAATCATACCATAGGCTAGCTTCTAGGGTTTAGCCTCTCTGATCTCGTGGTAGATCTACTCTTGTACTACCCATATCATCAATATTAATCAAGCAGGAGTAGGGTTTTACCTCCATCGAGAGTGCCCAAACCTGGGTAAAAACATTGTGTCCCTTGTCTCCTGTTACCATCCGCCTAGATGCACAGTTCGGGACTCCCTACCCGAGATCCGCCGGTTTTGACACCGACAACCATCCCAAAAATCGAGGCGTCCGAACCGCTGGATAAACATTCTTTGGCCTCCTCGTTTTCCGCACCCACCTGTTAAATTTCTCCTTATAAATAGGGTCACACGTCGCTTCTTTCATTCTCCCCTTCTCCTTCTTGTCTTCCTCCTCTTCTCGCGACGCATCTATGCACCTGAGCGCCGCCGTGAAGCTCACCGTCTTCCTCATCCTTGGCCGCTGTATCGACCTGAACGGGACCAGAAAAGCCGCAGCGCATCTTCGCCGCTCTTCGGATCCGATAAGCATCTTATCCTCTCCACCGTACATCTCCATTAGGGTTTCTGCCGCTCTTTGAGTTCTTCGTTGTTCTTCGACGTTCCTCATTGTACCTCTAGTTAGCCCTTGCTTTAGATCCGAATGTATCCCTTAGGACGTGTGGAACCGGTTTCAGCCCCTTTTGTTGTCTCCAAACTTGCTTCACAGATGCAAACATCTCTCCCTTGTGCTAGTTCTCCTGCTACTGCAATTTTTAGGTTTAGAATTTACTGCATTTTCTGAACTGCCACAAATTCGAAATTGTAGCTTCAATCTATGAAATCTGTTTGTCTCTTACTTAGCGAAAATTTTCCTTCTTAAAAGATCTCAACTATCAATATTGTCATGGCGGCTTATCTGGTCATGGCGGCTTACATCACCAGTTGTAGCTAGTCATATATCATTAGGCCCCTAAGCCGCCACTCTGAATATGTACTGTAGTGTTTTTCCTTCGGCTTAATGAATCAACTATAAACCGGCAAAATTGTCCTTTCTTTTAGGCTTCTTTCTTCACCATTCCTCCAAAGACAACCACTTCTTGTAACTGGGTTCCCTCCATTGTCACTAAGAATACACTTCTGGACTTTGTGAAAACTGGCTATTTACCAGAGAAGACTGTCATGCATTATCGAGCCCCTGATCCGGAAGAAGAAAAACCTTAGCCAAAGTATGATGAAGTCATCGTCTTTACTAATCACATGAATCGGTGCTTTTCACCACCCAGTTCTAAATTTTTCCGAGACGTTTTGTACTTTTTCGAGCTTCATCCTCAAGACATCAGACCCAATTCCGTGTCAAACATATGCAATTTTCAAGTTTTCTGCGAGGTGTACCTTCAAGAGGAGCCTAGTGTGGAACTGTTTAGGGAATATTTTTATTTAAACCGCCAAACACTACAAAAAAAGACACATCCATGACATTTTGGGCCAAACGAATTTTTTTCTGTCATACTTATGACACTTCTATGACGATAATTGTGACAAAACCCGGTATCATCGTAGATGTGGTGGGCTCCTACTTCTATGACAAAAAATCATGATAGAGAATGGGCTTTTCGTCATGGGCGGGACGGAGACACGGCTACATGACATTCTTTGGGCCATCCATGACAGAAAAAACCGTGGTAGAAGCAAGGGCGAGGAAAATTTTGGCAAGTTCCCAGTTACGGTGGGTGGTCGGGGGCCGAGCAATGCGCGTTTCTCTCGTACATGTAAGCGCGTGTGTGCGAGGCGTTGGATCTAACTGAACCCGAGCGAGGCATTGGGCTCTAACTAAACCCGAGCGATTGCACTGCAGGCTACGCGTTACTGAACCCGAGCGATCGATTGATGGCTGTTAACTGAATCTGATCAAGCGATACCTTCGCTACTGCTGCTAACTAAGACCGATTGATGCTGCCTCTGGATGAACAGTGAGCGTTGCGGGGGGTGGATGAATAATGAGCGGTGGGGGTGGATGAACAAGTCCCCGTGGTGTTGCCTCTGGATGAACAGGACCCTGATCGATCGAGCCGGTTGGGGCAGGATGAACAGTAGATGGTGGAGGGGTGGATGAACAGTAGCCCGTGGAGGGGTGGTTGAACAGGAGCCCGTGGATGAACAGGAGCAGGTAGAGGCTGGAGGAGGTCGACAGTGGATGAACAGTGGCCCGTGGAGGCTGGAGGAGGTCGACGGTGGAGATGAACAGTACCCCGTGGAGTCCCGTTTTGCGATACGCCACACCCCCCCCCCCCCACCCCTGATGAACAGGACCCCTGTTTCGATCGTAGCACTCCAACACAAGTCCATTTCGTTCGTTTTGTGGTACTGCACACCCCTCCCAATCAACAGGACCCCATTTCGACCGTAGGAGGTCCAACACAAGTCCGTTTCCTCTGTTTTGCGGTACGCCAGACCCCTCCCGATTAACAGGATCCTGTTTCGAACATGGCCGGTCAAACACAAGGCCGTTTCCTCCGTTCTGTGGTACGCCAGGCCTCATTTCCATCGCCTGTTATGTCCAAGCCCTTCCGATGAACACGAGGACGCATTCCGTTCCGACCTAGCCGGTTGGCTCCCCATGAACACGACGACGACGCTGTTTCTCCTTTCTGACCCAGCCATGTATACGAGCCCTGGCCGTACGTATGCGCGAGTAGGCATTCGAGACCCCGCCCGTATGTACGTGGCCATATTTACTTGCTTGCACCCAGGCCGTTGTGCGTACGTGTACATGCTACATGTGCGCCTCTACTACGACATGTGCACGCCTCTACATCGACCAGTATGTACGTACACGTTCACGACCAGAATGACAACGCTACGTACGCTTCGACCAGGTGGGTCCCGACTGTCAGGCACTTCCTTGCGTGCGAGGATGTAGCTGGTGGGTCCCAGCAGTCAGGGGGGCGAATTGTTTTTTTTCAAACACACTTCCTTGGGTGCGAAGATGTAGCTGGTGGGACCCAACAGTCAGGAGGCGAATCATTTTTTTTGCCCGAGCGCACTTCCTTGCGTGCGCAGATGTAGCTGGTGGGTCCCAGTTCTCTAGGGAAACATTTTTTTGCGAAATATGCTGGCCCGTCCGGTGGGTCCCTGCTGTCAGGTGGAGGAATCATTATTTTGCGCGTAATAAGGAGGCACTTCCTTGCTGTGGCCGTGGACCCAGCTGTCAGCCTCTCCATGTACAGTCCACGTCTGATGGAAGTCGTTCCATGACCACGTTGACCACGCCGCACCGAGAGCACCACGGTGGTGAACGACGGCGAGGTCTAGGAAGGGGACGACACGGAGCCGGGGAAGACACGGCAGTGGATGCCCATGCGGAGAGGAGTACGAGGGTTCACTGGTTCGGCTGTGGTGTGAGGCTGTCGTCGCCGCAGATAACAGGGGGTGTGGGTGAGTAGAGGGATGCCTGGCCAGCGGTGGGAGTAGTATGGGGGCGGTGAGGCCTCCGCGGCAGCACATCCGGCCACGGGAGGCAGGAGCAGGCGGCCCGACCGGCGCTGCTTTGGGCGGCTGGAGCAAGAAGACCAGATGTTGAAGAAGCACTATGGCCATTGGATGGACATCATACGGTCACTGGAGTATTGCCTAAGTTGACAAAGCCCTCCGTCCCTGTCAACTTAATAGGCCCACAAGTCAGACACCCACTATGGTGGGTCCCAGCTAGCAGGGGGGTATTCATTTTTTTGTGCATAATAAGGAGGCACTTGCGTGCAAAGATATAGTTGGTGGGTCCGACCTGTCAGCGGGGGGAACATTTTTTTCGTGAAATACAGAGGCCCTTCCGGTGGGTCCCAGCTGTCAGGTGGAGGAATCATTATTTTGCGCGTAATAAGGAGGCATTTCCTTGTGTACGACCATGGACCCAGATGTCAGCCTCTCCACGTACAGTCCACGTCCGATGGATGCCGTTCGTTGACCACATTGACCAGGCCGCGCCGAGAGCACCATGGCGGTGGACGGCGGCGAGGCCTAGGAAGGGAACGTCATGGAGCCGGGGAAGAGTCGGCAATGGTTGCCCAGACGGTGGGGAGTACGAGGGTTTACTGGTTCGGTGTCGTCGCCGGAAAATAACAGGAGGTGTGGGTGAGTAGAGGAATGGCCTAGCCAGCAATGAAGTAGAGTGGGGTGGCGCGGCCTGTGCGGCAGCATAGCCGGCCACGGGAGGCGGGAGCAGGTAGTCCTATCGGCACTGGTTTGGGCGGCTGGAGCAAGAAGATCAGATATTGAAGAAGCAGCACGGCCGTTGGATTAACATCCAACGGTCACTGCTGCTAGAATCGTTTGTGGACTAAGTTGACAAAGCCTTTCGTACATGTCAACCTAGTAGACCCACAAGTTAGCCTCCAAATCTGTCCCAAACAACATATGGCCCGAAATTTCGAGCCAGATTCAAATTAATTTTAAATCTAAATATACCTTAATTTAAATTCAATGAAATTTTACCCGCACAAAAACAATGAAATTTAAAATATCAAAATCCGAAAAAAAAGTATTTTGGAACTAATTGCATGTTTGCTGTACTTTTTCATTTTACAGCCCATTTATTATTACTTATAGCCCATTTTCTGGAAAAAATGCATCCCTCCTTGTCTTGAAAGATTTCTGGCCCAGCAGGGCGTAGAAAAGCAAGTAGGCCTACGTTGGTTATTCTGCAAAAAAACAAAATAGCTGGCTAGCCATTTTCAGAAAGGAAAAAAACAAACTGGGCTGGTCATGTGCTAAACATATGAAATAAAAGCCTGGGCTAGACGGGCCACAGGTCCCGCACAACCCAATTGATACCCTTCTTTGTCCCGAAAAAACAAAATTGATGTGCACGCTGCTGGGTCCCTACTGTCATCCTCACCATGTACAGTCATCTCCTTATTCCTCTTGGTTGTTGACCATGTTGACAACACCGGAGGGCGGCACCGCGGCGAGCAAACCAAGGTGGAGGATGATGGTGAGGCCTCGGACAGGAACGAACATGAGCCGGGGAAGATGCGTAGAGTTTTAGGGTGCGATGTGGTCACGAAGCGTGCGCGGCAGCACAGCCAGCCGTGGGAGGCGGGAGCAGACGGTCCCGCCGGCGCTGGTTTGGCTTTGGCGGCTGGAGGAAGAAGATACTGAAGAAACACAACAGACGTTGAATGTCAATCCAACGGTCAAGGTTGGCACAATCGTTTGTTGACTAAGCCGACACCAAGTAGCATACTTTTTTATATATAGGAAGAAAAGAAAAACTGGGCTCATTCGCCTGATAACATTCCGAAACTATGACCGTTCAATCTTGTATTGCAACTAAAACTGCGAGGAAAATGCTTTCGTCTGCCATCCTCCTCCCAGGGAACGTTCGCCACATAAGTGACTAGCACCCTTGGTTTTCAACCGAGAGGTCTTGGGTTCGAGTCCCAGGAACTCTCAGTTTTGTCCCCCTTCCTTCCTCGCAAAAAAAGGGAAAGAAAATCAAAGACTTGGGAAGGCGTAGAGAACAAGCTAGTGTACCAGTAAAGAGACGTTGCTATGTTTTGGAAAAAAGAGAGACGTGCTCCTGTAGCTGGTTCGAATCCAACCCTAGACTATGACTATATATGGTGCTATGCTACTCTACAAGTAATGAAACTGACATATCCAACGTTCTCTTCTCCTCTTCTCTACTTACTCTGCCTAGCATCAGAAGCTCTGGCCGCAGCAACCATGTCTGTTGGCTGCTCGTCCACCTGCTCTTCAGCAGGCAACAACCAGATATGCGCCAAGTCGCCACCCATACCATCGCTTGTGGGTCTCATCACACCCCCGACAGCACACGCACCGCAGCCGATTGCTCATCACAACCCGCTGCCATTTGTGTGGTGTCACTGCTGCAAATCATGCAGAGTCATCTGTTGCGTCTCAACCACAATCCTCAACCCTGGCCGAGTCTTCTACAAATGCCCGAATCATGGGGTAATAATATGTTTAAGTGTTGTTCTGCTGCTTTCAGATGCTAATTTTTTTAATAGTTTGGTTGATCATCTTCCAATTTGATTCGTGCAGAAAAGGGAAGATTCGTGTGATTTGTATTTCTGGGAAGTTGCTGATGTGGGGGAATGCAACTACGCTGATTATTTGGTTAGCCGAGGAATCCCAATACCAGCAGGTTGGGGTGTTAGACAAGTAAGTGAAGGAACGGCAGAAGAGGAAGATGCAGAGCAGAAGGTTAAAGATGCAGTTCCTCTGATCATAGCCAAGCAACAGCTGCTGAACGGCCTTGACAACAATGAGGAGATGAAAGAGCTTGTGAAGATAATGGGCAAAATCGATGTGCTCTGTAGGATGATTGTCTCTTTATTTGCATTGTATGTAGCACTTGTGATGTATTCAGTGGCTATGACATGAGCACATTGCTGAAACTAGAAATGAATGGAACATGTGTAGCAGGCTGGGCGTAGTGTTGTGAACATCTAATTATTTCTATTAATGGAAATCAGGGGGTATCCCCTTTTGCTCATAAATAAATAAATAGTAGAGGCCCTTTTGGTAATAAATAAATAAATTAGCAAAGGCCCTGTCGGGTCATCTTTGTTCTCATTCAAAGACGTCGAGAAAATTGCAGTCCAACATCAAACTATGTCATCAAATTCAAGTTTCACAGCCAAATATGAGTACAACTAAACAACAATGTCATCATGTTTTAGTCGTCATACAATCACCAAACACAAACCAACATACATAACAAGTGATGTTCTCACAGCAAAATACTAAACAACATGTTCATCAGGTTTCAGTTGTCATAACAAACACAATTTCACATAGTAGATAATAAAATGTCTTCTGATAGGCAAATACGACAAAAGCAATGTAATCATCATCCGTAGCAGTAGCGTCAACATCTTCGCCATGTGTATTAGTCTGAATTGTAATTCCCCACGGTGTCATCTTCTTCTTCGTCCTCAACGTCCTCGAACGTTGGCTTCTTCTTGATCAACTCTTGTATGTCCATAGCACGACAGCCAATCTTTTCGTCAGCATCATTGACGTGATGGTTCTCAAAGATATTAGGAACATATGTGTTATCTTGTACATCAGGAGCAGTATAAGCATCATCTTGTTGTGCAACTTCATTAAACGAATTCCTCTACTCAAACCTTTGCAATACTCTCTAGTCATCGCTATGTGCAAATGTGTCTTCCAAGAAAAATATATGTGTTGCTTGATTTGCCAAAATAAACTGGCTCGTTAGTCTGGTACACCGCCTTGACATTGTTGGATTTGAAATAATCATCAGCTCTGGGTTTTGCGATCCTGGAAAACAGGTTATACCAACGACAGCACAACAGAACCACACACCGATGATCCTCGAAGCTGGAGATATACTGCAACTGAACAATGTCTGTTATGTTAGCATACATTTCAGTTGTCTCTTTGTCATACGTATCCGTGCTCATGATGGCACTGTTTTGTGTTTTCCTTCCTTCGTCTCGTGCAAGGGTGTTGTAGCGCACATCTCTAACAACGCAAGATTCATAATGTCTTACCCAAGTATCAAGACCCATTGCTAGTGAGTAAAGGGCATCATCAACTACCTGCCCATCCTCCCGCATATTCTTAACCTATGGTTAGAAAATAGACAAGCTCATAATCTTATGTACTCAATATATTAAAAAAAACTGACAATGCAATTTAAAAGCTTACATGGCTCTTGAACCATTTCGCAAATCCTGCCATAACCAGTTTGTCAATGTTTCTTGGATTTTGCGGCAGTAACTCCTTTTTGTAGATGCTGCACAACATAGTGATCGCGTCAAACATCTAAATATATAAGAATGTGCTACAAGTTTAGTAGATTATGATGTATAAGCTGCAGTACTTAGCACTTACTTGATATAAGGTAGTATCTCAGGATAGTTATTCAACACATACAAAATCATTTTGTCCAAATCTTTAGGTTTGTCCTCTTGTTGACTCTTCCCTGTAACTCGAACAGAATAATCGAAAACATTGAGCCCGGGATTGTCTTCACCCACCTCTTTGCTAAGCTGATCAGCTGTTTCAATGTATTTTGAGCAGAATGACAATGCTTCTGTAGCAATGTAGGCCTCTGTAATGGAACCCTCGGGTCTAGCTCTGTTCCTAACATAGCCCTTGAAAGTGCCTAGCCGCCTTTCAATAGGGTACATCCAGCCATATTGTACTGGACCTCTAAGTAGTGCCTCATCAGGTAGATGAACAGCCAAATGCACCATCACATCAAAGAAGGCTGGAGGATAATCTTCTCAAGGTCGCATAGGATAGTTGGTATCTTCTCTCTAAGACGCTCCAAAGCATCTATCCTGATATTTCTATTGCTGAGTTCCCTGAAGAATTGTCCCAACTCTACAACTGCTCTGTATAAGTCAGGGCGGCCCAATCCTCTAAGGATAACAGGTAAAACCCTTGGAAGTAGGACATGGCAGTCATGAGTTTTCAACCCTTGTACCTTGTTTCCATCTGCACTGACTCTCCTTTCAGGGTTGGAAGAAAATCCATGTGGGAATCTCACATGTGACAGGACCTCACATAATTCTTTTCTTTTTACCTTGTCCAAGATGTACATAGCTGGTGCCATATCCCGTGGTTTACCTTCATCTTGCACCTGCAAATCCTGTCTGATACCCAGGTGTGTCAAATCAATCCTAGATTTTAAGGTATCTTTCGCCTTGCCTTCAATAATAAGAAGTGTGCCGATAATGCTGTCACATATATTTTTCTCGATGTGCATCACATCAAGATTATGCTGCTGATCCAAATCTTTCCAATACTCCAAGTCCCACAAAGTGGACCTGCGGGTATACAATAATCTCTCTTCTGCCCTGCCATGTTTCCTTTTCCCGCTACCATTACCAGGATGGTTTCCTGGTGTAATATGCCTGACCTTCTCTAATTCCACTTGCAACTCATCGGCGGTGAGCCTCTTTGGCGCATCACGGTTTTCATGCTTTGCATTGAACACATGTCTTTGGTATTTTCTAGGATGCGGCTTGTCCTTAGCAAGGAAACGACAGTGTCCAATGTAACAGATCTTGCTAAGTATTGCGTATGACAGCGGATTCCTGTCACAACAAACACATGCATTGTAACCATGTGTCGTTCACCCTGACATAGTGCCCAAAGCCGGATAATCATGGATGCACCAAATTATAATAGCACGCAGAAAGAAATCAGCTGGTGGGCTGCTATATAGGTCTCGAGTGAGAACACCCCTCCATAGTTGTTGAAGTTCCTCCACAAGAGGCTCCATGAACAAATCAAAATCCTTTCTAGGACTTTTTGGACCTGGGATGAGCAAGGCCATCATGTAGTTTGATTCTTTGGGGCAGAGATTTGGAGGCATGTTGTAGGGGATAACAAGCACTGGCCACATGCTATATGTGGCGCTCTGGTGGCCAAATGGGTTAAATCCATCTGAAATGTGTGAGTTGTTGATTGTGGATTGGGGGAGGGAGGGGCCCACCACCATGGAAATCAGGGGAGGAGAGAGAGGGGCAATTTACGTTAACCCTTTCATAGGTTCCCGTAGATGTAGAAAGATGTGAAATGCGTGAATGTGTAGTGGACGTACTATTGGAGTGCCTAAGATAAATTGTGTATGTATAGACCCTATGTGTTTATTTTACTTCGCATGTTAGCTCTGTCTTGGTTCAATAAAAAGCAGAGTTGGTGATGATGGAGTGCCTGTCATCCTGCAATATAGGTCGTCCGATCTATATCTAACGGATGGGAAGGGAACTATGACAATTTACCCGCACTCCCCTCCACATTTGCAGATAAGTCTTTCCCTCGTTCATCCTTTTCTCCCACAAGATCTTGATCTTCCGTGAAACGCACAGGCATCTTGCTAGTACTCCTACAATATACTACATTATTGTGAAAGTACATATACACCGGCCGAGATTAATGCAAACACGGCAGATTTTCTTTACATTTCAAACTTTTATAGGACAGAAAAATAAAAGAAACCCGACCCTAATACGGCGGCGACCGACGTCCTCCATCTGCAATCTCTATGTACGGGGGTGGGGTTCAAGACCCGTGAAGTGAAGGTGCGGTCTCCGGCGAGAAAGAGTAGAACACGGTATACGGACCGGCCAGTTGGCACACCGTGCCCTACGCCTCCCATGCCCTACTCATCCTCGGAGGAGTCCCCGACCTCGGCGGTGCCGGACATTGGACGGCGGCAAGTAGGACGCGTGGCTGACGGTGCTCCCGTCGTTAGCCGGCAGTGTGGCCACCGCTTGTGCGGTCGCGTCCGCGTCCGGCTACGCTGCTATTACGTCGCGAGAGGAGACTTGAGCGAGGGCGATGACCTCAAGCTTCATCCCCGAAGACAAGCTCTCCCGCAGAGCGTTCGCGCTTGTGGACATGGCGGATGTGGTGCCACGTAGGAGGACGATGCACAATGGTGTGGAGGTTAGCTGGGCATTGCCGCTTTAAGTAGCGCATTCAGTGAGGCCAAGCGTTCGAGTGCGTCATTAGGTCGCCGGAGTTGGTTCCTCGGGCACTGATCCTCTTAACGATGGCATACGAACGGACGACATGAATGCGGGCAGCTGGCGCCGGCTGGGAACGCACCGCGCGACGGTGCGAGGGACGAGGGTTTTTGGTGTGCCAGGGTAGTCAACTGCGGTCATGGCAACGTTGGAGATGCCCTTTGCTCACACGCGATCCCCGCATGTCATTGAAAAAGCAAGACGACCCGGCATGGTCTCAGGTCCTGAGGATGCAGTTGGCCATGCTACACCACTCCGCGGACACGTTGCGGCGCCCCGTGCATTCTCGACGAGCCGGGTGTTGGGGTGTGTTTGGATTGTGGCCAAAGTGCACCTTACCAAAATTTGGGTCATGACCCAAAGATTGGTCTTTGTTTGGATGGTTGCCATTTTTTTGGCATGCCAATGAACTCTAGCCAACTCTAGTTCATTTTTCTTGCCAATGTCGGCCAAATCATGGGCAACCAATATGAAAGCACAAGTGCTCCCTCGGTGATTTTGGTAATTAATGTCAACATATCTCGTGTTGGACTAATACTCTTATCTAGTATGTTTCAAATAAGTTCAACAATGGAGTGGCATGGACTAGAGGATGTGGAACCCCTTCAAGATGCTAAGGACAAAAGGATTGGCTCAAGCTCAAAGCACAAGACTCTAAATTTTACTTTTAGTGATCCAAGATCACATTGAGTCCATAGGAAAGCCAATACTATTAAGAGGGGATGAGGTGTTGCTTAATGGCTTGCTTGCTCAAAGTGCTTAGTGATATGCTCCAAAGCCCTCAACCACTTTCTCACATCCACATATGTCCCAATCCAAAAGTCAAACTCAGCCCCACCGAAACTTTCTATCTGGCTCCACTGAGTTCTCTTGACATAGCCACTGCTAGAAACCCTAATCAAGTCGGTCTCACTGATGGGATCTCAGTCTCACCGAGATGGGCTTGCAAAGTCTCTTTTGCCTATTGCAATAATTTCGGTCCCACCGAGTTATGCAATCGGTCCCACCGAGTTTGCCTGGCCAACTCTCTGTTTCGCTTATTACCCAAACCGGTCCCACCGAGTTTGTGTAATCGGTCAAACCGAGTTGAGGCTTTACCCTAACCCTAGCACATCGGTCCTACCGAGTTGATCATATCGGTCCCACCGAAATGCCTAACGGTCAAATTATGAGCTAAATCGATCTGACCGAGTTTCATGATTCGGTCCCACCGAGTTTGGTATGTTGTGTGTAACGGTTAGATTTTGTGTGGAGGATATATATACCCCTCCACCCACTCTTAATTCATGGAGAGAGCCATCAGAACATGCCTACACTTCCAACCTACATTTTCTGAGAGAGAACCACCTACACTTGTGTTGAGGTCAAGATATTCCATTCCTACCACATAAATCTTGATCTTTAGCCTTCCCCAAGTTGCTTTCCACTCAAATCTTCTTTCCACCAAATCCAAATCCTGTGAGAGAGATTTGAGTGTTGGGGAGACTATCATTTGAAGCACAAGAGCAAGGAGTTCATCATCAACACACCATTTGTTACTTCTTGGAGAGTGGTGTCTCCTAGATTGCCTAGGTGTCACTTGGGAGCCTCCGTCAAGATTGTGGAGTTGAACCAAGGAGTTTGTAAGGGCAAGGAGATCGCCTACTTCATGAAGATCTACCTAAGTGAGGCAAGTCCTTCGTGGGTGACGGCCATGGTGGGATAGACAAGGTTGCTTCTTCGTGGACCCTTCATGGACTCGCGCAGCCGTTACCCTTCATGGGTTGAAGTCTCCATCAACGTGGATGTACGATAGCACCACCTATCGGAACCATGACAAAAACATTCATGTCTCCAAATTGCGTTTGCACACTGCAATCCCATCCCCTTACATTCTTGCAATTTGCATGCTTTACTTTCCGCTGCTCATATACTCTTGACATGCTTGCTTGATATGTATTGTGAATGTTAAAACTTGTGCCAAAACTCCACTTCAACTTAAAGAGATTAAAAACTGCAACTTTTCTTACCTGGAGTCTATTCACCCTCCTCTAGACACCTCTTCTCAATACTTTCAATTGGTATCAGATCATTGGTCCCCATTACTTTGGTTTAATCACCATTGGAGGAAGATGGATGAGTCTACTTTGGGGAGTCTTAGACATAGAGTGCCTATACTTGATGGAGAGTATTTTCATGAGTGGAAAAATGAGATGCTTGTGATTTTCAATAAATATAATTTGAACAAGTATATTACTAGCCCTTGTGCACCTCATGTTGATCATATGCATCCTATCCTTGATGAGTCAATTGACATGATTCGCAATCTTAGAACTGTTGATCTTATCACTAGAGGTTTGCCTAGAAACTTGATAGGTTGCTTGCCTACTCTTAGTGTGCCTACACCATATGGAAATTTCTTGAGGAACGTTTTCCAAACTATTCCTTGCAAAATCTAGATGAACTTATCCATAAGTCTATTGCCTTGAGTAAAATGAATTCCAATGATCCTAAGTTTGGTGATTGTCTATTTGAGCTTACAAATCTTATGCGTGCCAAAGGAGATGTTGGCATTATTAGCAATATTATTTCCGAAGCTATTAGAATTCATAAAGAAGATCATTGTCAAACTCATTCTAATGAACCGCCCTCTCGAGGAATTGATCCATCACATGACGATGTTGAACATGGATACTATGATGAGGATGATGATAGTGACTTTGATCTTGATGATGCAATGAGACACTTTGGTCTTATGGCAAATCTTCGGGGATACATGGCAGGAGGAAAGGAATGGGTTCTTGATAGTGGATGTACCAATCACATGACCGGAGATAAAGATGTTGGAAATATGCCCTAGAGGCAATAATAAAAGGATTATTATTATATTTCCTTGTTCATGATAATCGTCTTTATTCATGCTATAATTGTATTATCCGGAAATCGTAATACACGTGTGAATACATAGACCATAATATGTCCCTAGTAAGCCTCTAGTTGACTAGCTCGTTGATCAATAGATAGTCATGGTTTACTGACTATGGACATTAGATGTCGTTGATAACGGGATCACATCATTGGGAGAATGATGTGATGGACAAGACCCAATCCTAAGCATAGCACAAGATCGTGTAGTTCGTTTTGCTAGAGCTTTTCCAATGTCAAGTATCTTTTCCTTAGAACATGAGATCGTGTAACTCCCGGATACCGTAGGAGTGCTTTGGTTGTACTAAACATCACAACGTAACTGGGTGACTATAAAGGTGCACTAAAGGTATCTCCGAAAGTGTCTGTTGGGTTGACACGGATCGAGACTAGGATTTGTCACTCCGTATTACGGAGAGGTATCACTGCGCCCACTCGGTAGTGCATCATCATAATGAGCTCAAAGTGACCAAGTGTCTGGTCACGGGATCATGCATTACGGTACGAGTAAAGTGACTTGCCGGCAACGAGATTGAACAAGGTATTGGGATACCGACGATCGAATCTTGGGCAAGTAACATACCGTCTGAAAAAGGGAATAGTATACGGGGTTGCTTGAATCCTCGACATCATGGTTCATCCGATGAGATCATCGAGGAGTATGTGGGAGCCAACATTGGTATCCAGATCCCGCTGTTGGTTATTGACCGGAGAGCCATCTCGGTCATGTCTGCATGTCTCCCGAACCCGTAGGGTCTACACACTTAAGGTTCGGTGACGCTAGGGTTGTATGAATATGAGTATGCAGAAAACCTTATGTTGTTCGGAGTCCCGGATGAGATCCCGGACGTCACGAGGAGTTTCGGAATGGTCCGGAGGTAAAGAATTATATATAGGAAGTGTTGTTTCGGCCATCGGGAAAGTTTCGGGGTCACCCGATATTGTACCGGGACCACCGGAAGGGTCCCGGGGGTCCACCGGGTGGGGCCACCTATCCCGGAGGGCCCAGTGGGCTGAAGTGGGAGGGGAACCAGCCCCTAGTGGGCTGGTGCGCCCCCCCCCCCCCCCTCCTTGGGCCCCCCCTGCGCCTAGGGTTGGAAACCCTAGGGTGGGGGCGCACCACTTGCCATGGGGGGGCACTTCAACCCCCTGGCCGCCGCCCCCCTTGGGAGATTCAATCTCCAGGGCCGGCGCCCCCCCCCCCCCCCTGGGGGACTATATAAAGGAGAGGGGAGGGAGGGCAGCCGCACCCCTGAGTCTTCGCGCCTCCCTCCCCCTGCTACACCTCTTCCTCCTCCCACAGTTGCTTAGCGAAGCCCTGCCGGAGTCCTGCTGCATCCACCACCACGCCGTCGTGCTGCTGGATCTTCATCAACCTCTCCTTCCCCTTGCTAGATCAAGACGGAGGAGACGTCACGCTGACCGTACGTGTGTTGAACACGGAGGTGCCGTCCATTCGGCGCTAGGATCTCCGGTGATAGGATCACGACGAGAACGACTACCTCAACCCCGTTCTTTTGAACGCTTCCGCTCGCGATCTACAAAGTGGTAGGTAGATGCATCTCTCCTTTCACTCATTGCTTAGATGAACTCATAGATGGATCTTGGTGAAACCGTAGGAAAAAATTTTATTTTCTGCAACGTTCCCCAACAGTGGCATCATGAGCTAGGTCTATGCGTAGTTCTCTATTGCACGAGTAGAACACAAATTTGTTGTGGGCATAGATCTTGTCAACTTGCTTGCCGCTACTAGTCTTTTCTTGCTTCAGCGGTATTGTGGGATGAAGCGGCCCGGACTGACCTTACACGTACGCTTACGTGAGACAGGTTCCACTGACTGACATGCACTAGTTGCATAAGGTGGCTAGCGGGTGTCTGTCTCTCCCACTTTAGTTGGAGCGGATTCGACGAAAAGGGTCCTTATGAAGGGTAAATAGAAGTTGACAAAATCACGTTGTGGTTATTCATAGGTAAGAAAACGTTTTTGCTAGAACCCAATTGCAGCCACGTAAAAGATGCAACAACAATTAGAGGACGTCTAACTTGTTTTTGCAGCAATTGTCATGTGATGTGATATGGCCAGAAGTTGTGATGAATGATGAATGATATATTGTGATGTATGAGATCATGTTCTTGTAATAGGAATCATGACTTGCATGTTGATGAGTATGACATCCGGCAGGAGCCATAGGAGTTGTCTTTATTTTTGTATGACCTGCGTGTCATTGAAGAACGCCATGTAAATTACTTTACTTTATTGCTAAACGCATTAGCCATAGAAGTAGAAGTAGTCGTTGGCGTGACAACTTCATGAAGACACAATGATGGAGATCATGATGATGGAGATCATGGTGTCATGCCGGTGACGAAGATGATCATGGAGCCCCGAAGATGGAGATCGAAGGAGCTATATGATATTGGCCATATCATGTCACTACTTTATATAATTGCATGTGATGTTTATTATGTTTTATGCATCTTGTTTACCTAGAACGGCGGTAGTAAATAAGATGATCCCTTATTATAATTTCAAGAAAGTGTTCCCCCTAACTGTGCACCGTTGCTAAAGTTCGTCGTTTCGAAGCACCACGTGATGATCGGGTGTGATAGATCCTTACGTTCACATACAACGGGTGTAAGACAGTTTTACACATGCAAAACACTTAGGGTTAACTTGACGAGCCTAGCATGTACAGACATGGCCTCGGAACACAAGAGACCGAAAGGTCAAACATTAGTCGTATGGAAGATACGATCAACATGGAGATGTTCACCGATGATGACTAGTCCGTCTCACGTGATGATCGGACACGGCCTAGTCGACTCGGATCGTGTAACACTTAGATCACTAGAGGGATGTCTAATCTGAGTGGGAGTTCATAAATAATTTGATTAGATGAACTTAATTATCATGAACTTAGTATAAATTTTTTGCAAAATATGTCTTGTAGATCAAATGGCCAACGCTCATGTCAACATGAACTTCAACGCGTTCCTAGAGAAAACCAAGCTGAAAGATGATGGCAGCAACTATTCGGACTGGGTCCGGAACCTGAGGATCATCCTCATAGCAGCCAAGAAAGCATCTGTCCTAGAAGAACCGCTAGGTGAAGCACCCATCCCAGAGAACCAAGACGTTATGAACGCTTGGCAGTCACGTGTTGATGATTACTCCCTCGTTCAGTGCGGCATGCTTTACAGCTTAGAACCGGGGCTCCAAAAGCGTTTTGAGAAACACAGAGCATATGAGATGTTCGAGGAGCTGAAAATGGTTTTTCAAGCTCATGCCCGGGTCGAGAGATATGAAGTCTCCGACAAGTTCTATAGTTGTAAGATGGAGGAAAACAGTTCTGTTAGTGAGCACATACTCAAAATGTCTGGGTTGCACAACGCCTGTCCCAGCTGGAGATCAACCTCCCGGACGAGGCGGTCATTGACAGAATCCTTCAGTCGCTCCCACCGAGCTACAAGAGCTTTGTGTTGAACTACAATATGCAGGGGATGGTGAAGACCATTCCTGAAGTATTTTCAATGCTGAAGTCAGCAGAGGTTGAAATCAAGAAAGAACATCAAGTGTTGATGGTCAATAAGACCACTAAGTTTAAGAAGGGCAAGGGTAAGAAGAACTTCAAGATGGACGGCACAGATGTTGCCGCGCCCGGTAAGCCAGTTGCCGAGAAGAAGTCAAAGAATGGACCCAAGCCTGAGACTGAGTGCTTTTATTGCAAAGGGAAGGGTCACTGGAAGCGGAACTGCCCCAAATACTTAGCGGACAAGAAGGCCGGCAACACTAAAGGTATATTCGATATACATGTAATTGATGTGTACCTTACCAGTACTCGTAGTAACTCCTGGGTATTTGATACCGGTGCCGTTGCTCATATTTGTAACTCACAGCAGGAGCTGCGGAATAAGCGGAGACTGGCGAAGGACGAGGTGACGATGCGCATCGGGAATGGTTCCAAGGTCGATGTGATCGCCGTCGGCACGCTACCTCTACATTTACCCACGGGATTAGTTATGAACCTCAATAATTGTTATTTAGTGCCAAGTTTGAGCATGAACATTGTATCTGGATCTCGTTTAATACGAGATGGCTACTCATTTAAATCCGAGAATAATGGTTGTTCTATTTATATGAGAGATATGTTTTATGGTCATGCCCCGATGGTCAATGGTTTATTCTTAATGAATCTCGAACGTAATATTACACATATTCATAGTGTGAATACCAAAAGATGTAAAGTTGATAACGATAGTCCCACATACTTGTGGCACTGCCGCCTTGGTCACATTGGTGTCAAGCGCATGAAGAAGCTCCATGCTGATGGACTTTTAGAGTCTCTCGATTATGAATCATTTGACACATGCGAACCATGCCTCATGGGCAAAATGACCAAGACTCCGTTCTCCGAAACAATGGAGCGAGCAACCAGCTTATTGGAAATCATACATACCGATGTGTGCGGTCCAATGAGCATTGAGGCTCGCGGAGGATATTGTTATGTTCTCACTCTCACTGGTGACTTGAGTAGATATGGGTATGTCTACTTGATGAAACACAAGTCTGAAACCTTTGAAAAGTTCAAGGAATTTCAGAATGAGGTAGAGAATCCACGTGACCGAAAGATAAAGTTCCTACGATCAGATCGTGGAGGAGAATACTTAAGTCACGAATTTGGTACACACTTAAGGAAATGTGGAATCGTTTCACAACTCACGCCGCCTGGAACACCTCAGCGTAATCGTGTGTCCGAACATCGTAATCGCACTCTATTGGATATGGTGCGATCTATGATGTCTCTTACCGATTTACCGCTATCATTTTGGGGATACGCTCTAGAGACAGCTACATTCACTTTAAATAGGGCACCGTCTAAATCCGTTGAGACGACACCGTATGAATTATGGTTTGGGAAGAAACCTAAGCTGTTGTTTCTAAAACTTTGGGGATGCGATGCTTATGTCAAGAAACTGCAACCTGAAAAGCTCGAACCCAAGTCGGAAAAATGCGTCTTCATAGGATACCCCAAGGAAACCATTGGGTATACCTTCTACTTAAGATCCAAGGGCAATATCTTTGTTGCCAAGAACGGATCCTTTCTGGAAAAGGAGTTTCTCTCGAAAGAAGTAAGTGGGAGGAAAGTAGAACTCGATGAAGTACTACCTCTTGAACCGGAAAGTAGTGCAGTTCAGGAAAATGTTCCTGTGGTGCCTACACCAACTGGAGAGGAAATTAATGATTATGATCAAGGTACTTCGGATCAAGTTGCTACTGAACCTCGTAGGTCCACAAGGACACGTTCCACACCAGAGTGGTATGGCAACCCTGTCCTGGAAATCATGCTGTTAGACAACGGTGAACCTTCGAACTATGAAGAAGCGATGGCGGGCCCAGATTCCAACAAATGGCTTGAAGCCATGCAATCCGAGATAGAATCCATGTATGAAAACAAAGTATGGACTTTGACAGACTTGCCCGATGATCGGAGAGCGATAGAAAACAAATGGATCTTTAAGAGGAAGACGAACGCGGATGGTAATATTACCATCTATAAAGCTCGACTTGTCGCTAAGGGTTATCGACAAGTTCAATGGGTTGACTACGATGAGACATTCTCTCCCGTAGCAAAGCTGAAGTCCGTCCGAATCATGTTAGCAATTGCCGCATACTATGATTATGAGATATGGCAGATGGACGTCAAAACGGCATTCCTTAACGGGCATCTTAAGGAAGAACTGTATATGATGCAGCCAGAGGGTTTTGTCGATCCTAAGAATGCTAACAAAGTATGCAAGCTCCAGCGATCCATTTATGGGTTGGTGCAAGCATCTCGGAGTTGGAACATTCGCTTTGATGAGATGATCAAAGCGTTTGGGTTTATGCAGACCTATGGAGAAGCCTGCGTTTACAAGAAAGTGAGTGGGAGCTCTGTAGCATTTCTCATATTATATGTAGATGACATACTTTTGATGGGAAATGATATAGAACTTTTGGACAGCATTAAGGCCTACTTGAATAAGTGTTTTTCAATGAAGGACCTTGGAGAAGCTGCTTACATATTAGGCATCAAGATCTATAGGGATAGATCGAGACGCCTCATAGGTCTTTCACAAAGCACATACCTTGATAAGATTTTGAAGAAGTTCAAAATGGGTCAGTCCAAGAAAGGGTTCTTGCCTGTATTGCAAGGTGTGAGATTGAGCTCGGCTCAATGCCCGACCACGGCAAAAGATAAAGAAGAGATGAGTGTCATCCCCTATGCTTCAGCCATAGGATCTATTATGTATGCCATGTTGTGTACCAGACCTGATGTAAACCTTGCCGTAAGTTTGGTACGAAGGTACCAAACTAATCCCGGCAAGGAACACTGGACAGCGGTCAAGAATATCCTGAAGTACCTGAAAAGGACAAAGGACATGTTTCTCGTTTATGGAGGTGACGAAGAGCTCGTCGTAAAGGGTTACGTCGGCACTAGCTTCGACACAGATCTGGATGACTCTAAGTCACAAACCGGATACGTATATATGTTGAATGGTGGAGCAGTAAGCTGGTGCAGCTGCAAGCAGAGCGTCGTGGCGGGATCTACATGTGAAGCGGAGTACATGGCAGCCTCAGAGGCAGCGCATGAAGCAATTTGGGTGAAGGAGTTCATCACCGACCTAGGAGTCATACCCAATGCGTCGGGGCCGATCAAACTCTTCTGTGACAACACTGGAGCTATTGCGCTTGCTAAGGAGCCCAGGTTTCACAAGAAGACCAGGCACATCAAGTGTCGTTTCAACTCCATCCGTGAAAATGTTCAAGATGGAGACATAGATATTTGCAAAGTACATACGGATCTGAATGTCGCAGATCCGTTGACTAAACCTCTTTCACGAGCAAAACATGATCAACACCAGAACTCTATGGGTGTTCGATTCATCACAATGTAACTAGATTATTGACTAGTGCAAGTGGGATACTGTCGGAAATATGCCCTAGAGGCAATAATAAAAGGATTATTATTATATTTCCTTGTTCATGATAATTGTCTTTATTCATGCTATAATTGTATTATCCGGAAATCGTAATACATGTGTGAATACATAGACCATAATATGTCCCTAGTAAGCCTCTAGTTGACTAGCTCGTTGACCAACAGATAGTCATGGTTTCCTCACTATGGACATTAGATGTCGTTGATAACGGGATCACATCATTGGGAGAATGATGTGATGGACAAGACCCAATCCTAAGCATAGCACAAGATCGTGTAGTTCGTTTTGCTAGAGCTTTTCCAATGTCAAGTATCTTTTCCTTAGACCATGAGATCGTGTAACTCCCGGATACCGTAGGAGCGCTTTGGGTGTACCAAACGTCACAACGTAACTGGGTGACTATAAAGGTGCACTACAGGTATCTCTGAAAGTGTCTATTGGGTTGACACGGATCGAGACTGGGATTTGTCACTCCGTATTACGGAGAGGTATCACTGGGCCCACTCGGTAGTGCATCATCATAATGAGCTCAAAGTGACCAAGTGTCTGGTCACGGGATCATGCATTACGGTACGAGTAAAGTGACTTGCCGGCAACGAGATTGAACGAGGTATTGGGATACCGACGATCGAATCTCGGGCAAGTAACATACCGTCTGACAAAGGGAATAGTATACGGGGTTGCTTGAATCCTCGACATCATGATTCATCCGATGAGATCATCGAGGAGTATGTGGTAGCCAACATGGGTATCCAGATCCCGCTGTTGGTTATTGACCGGAGAGCCGTCTCGGTCATGTCTGCATGTCTCCCGAACCCATAGGGTCTACACACTTAAGGTTCGGTGACGCTAGGGTTGTATGAATATGAGTATGCAGCAAACCGAATGTTGTTCGGAGTCTCGGATGAGATCCCGGATGTCACGAGGAGTTTCGGAATGGTCCAGAGGTAAAGAATTATATATAGGAAGTGCTGTTTCGGCCATCGGGAAAGTTGTGGGGTCACCCGGTATTGTATCGGGACCACCGGAAGGGTCCCGGGGGTCCATCGGGTGGGGCCACCTATCCCGGAGGGCCCCGTGGGCTGAAGTGGGAGGGGAACCAGCCCCTAGTGGGCTGGTGCGCCCCCCCCCCCCCCCCCCCTGGGCTCCCCTGCGCCTAGGGTTGGAAACCCTAGGGTGGGGGGCGCACCACTTGCCTTGGGGGGCACTCCAACCCCCCTGGCCGCCGCCCCCCTTGGGAGATTCAATCTCCAGGGACGACGCCCCCCCCCCCCTGGGGGCCTATATAAAGGAGGGGGAGGGAGGGCAGCCGCACCCCTGAGTCTTGGCGCCTCCCTCCCCCTGCTACACCTCTTCCTCCTCCCATAGTTGCTTGGCGAAGCCTGCCGGAGTCCTGGTGCATCCACCACCACGCCGTCGTGCTGCTGGATCTTCATCAACCTCTCCTTCCCCCTTGCTGGATGAAGACGAAGGAGACGTTACGCTGACCATACGTGTGTTGAACGCGGAGGTGCCGTCCGTTCGGCGCTAGGATCTCCGGTGATAGGATCACGACGAGAACGACTACCTCAACCCCGTTCTTTTCAACGCTTCCGCTCGTGATCTACAAAGTGGTATGTAGATGCATCTCTCCTTTCACTCGTTGCTTAGATGAACTCATAGATGGGTCTTGGTGAAACCGTAGGAAATTTTTTTATTTTCTGCAACGTTCCCCAACAAAAGATATGTTTCGTGAGCTTGCTGAAAACAACGGCCCTCGAAAGTATGTCACTTTTGGTGATAACTCAAAGGGTAAGGTGGTTGGCCTCAGTAAGGCGGCCATCTCACATGATAGCTCCATACAAAACATCATGCTCGTTGAATCTCTTGGGTACAATTTACTTTCAGTATCTAGACTTGCTGATTTCGGTTTCAATGTCCTATTTACTGAAGTAGATTGCCAAGTGTTTTGAAGAGACAATCATAAAATGGTCTTTACCGGTATACGTAGAGGTTATCTTTACATTGTTGATTTTACTAAAAAGGCTCAACCTAGAACTTGCTTAATTCCTAAATTCTCTAAAGGTTGGTTGTGGAATAGACGGTTAGGTCATGTGGGCATGCAAAACCTTGACAAGCTTATTAAAGGTAACCATATCCTCGGTGTTAACGATGTCATATTTGATAAGGATAGACTTTGCAGCGCTTGTCAAGCAGGTAAATAGGTTGGAGGAAGGCATCCCGTGAAGAACATCATGACCACAAGGAGGCCGCTCGAGCGACTTCACATGGATCTTTTTGGTCCCAACGCTTACAAAAGTCTCGATGGAAATTCTTTTGGTCTAGTTATAGTTGATGATTTTTCTTGATGATAAATCGCAGGTCCAAAAGATCTTCATAAACTTTGCTAGGAAGGCCCAAAATCAATTTGAAGTGAAGATCAAGAAGGTTCGCAGCGACAACAGAACGGAGTTCAAGAATGCAAATGTGGACACCTTTATTGATGAAGAAGGTATTTCACATGAGTTCTCGGCTACGTACACACCTCAACAGAATGGAGTTGTTGAGAGGAAGAACCGGACGCTCATCGAAATGGCGAGAATGATGTTTGATGAGTACAAGACGCCGAAGCACTTTTGGGCGGAAGCGGTTGAGACAGCTTGAACAAATCGCTTGCATCTTCACAAGCTACTCGGCAAAACAGCATACGAGGTCCTCACCGATAACAAACCCCAAGTTGGATACTTTCGAGTATTCGGCTCAAAGTGCTACATTCTTGATAAGCATCATCGTTCTAAATTTGCTCCTAAATCTCATGAAGGTTTCCTTCTTGGTTATGGCTCAAACTCTCACACTTACTGTGTCTACAATAATTTCACCCGAAAGGTTGAAGAGACGGTAGATGTGAAGTTTGATGAATCTAATGAATCACAAGTAGAGCAATTGCCAATTGATGTAGGAGAAAAAGACCCTTTGGAAGTAATCCAAGACTTGTCTATTGGCAAGATTCGTCCAACGGAGGGTGAAGGAGAGTACATCATCCGTCCAAGTGGAAGCTTCCACCTCACGACAAGGTGAACCAAGAGTTGATACGGAAGCATCCACAAGTGGGACACACCAAGACGAAGAAAACGAGGAAGTACACCAAGATGAACATCAACAACCTCCTTCTCCACCACGACAATAGAATGACAACGTCAACAATGAAGAAGGCCAAGAAGAAGAACAAGGTGAAGAAGATGTTCCACCCAGATCCAAGCAAAAGCTTCCGCGAGTTCGAGCAAGAGTCACCAAAGACCATCTCATCGAGCAAATCTACAATGATATCCAAACCGGGAGAATCACTCGCTCTAAAACTCGTTTGGCAAACTTTTGTGAACATTTTTCATTCATCTCTAGCAGTGAGCCTATGAAGGTTGAAAGAAGCATTGGAAGATCCGGATTGGATAAATGCCATGCATGAAGAGCTACACAACTTTCAGAGAAATCAAGTTTGGACATTGGTTGAGAAGCCCGACAACAACCACAACATCATTGGTACCAAATGGGTGTTTCGCAACAAGCAAGATGAAGATGGGCAAGTAGTTCACAACAAAGCACGTCTCGTCGCCCAAGGCTACACTCAAGTCGAAGGTATGGACTATGGTGAGACATATGCCCGTTGCTAGACTTGAGTCTATTCGCATCTTACTTGCCTATGCTAATCACTATGATATCACCTTGTACCAAATGGACATTCAAAGTTCTTTTCTAAATGGTGAAATAGAGGGGGAATTTTATGTTAAGCAACCTCCCGGCTTTGTCAATCCTAAGAAACCTAATCATGTTTACAAACTTCAGAAAGCTCTTTATGGTCTTAAACAAGCTCCTAGAGCATGGTATAAATGCTTGACCAAGTTCCTTATTGAAAAAGGCTTTGAAATTGGAAAAATTGATTCTACTCTTTTTACTAAAAGGTTAATGGAGAACTATTTGTGTGCCAAATCTATGTTGATGATATTATATTTGGTTCGACTAACCCTCACTTTAGTGAGAAGTTTGGAAAGCTAATGTCAGAGAAGTTTGAGATGTCTATGATGAGTGAGCTCAAATTCGTTCTCGGCTTGCAAATCAAGAAAACTAAGGAAGGTACCTTTGTCTCTCAAACAAAGTACACCAAGGACTTATTCAAGAAGTTCAATATGCAAGAATGCAAAGGTATGACTACACCCATGCCTACTAGTGGACATCTTGATTTGACCAAAGACGGTGAACCGGTTGATCAAAAGGTTTACCGCTCCATGATTGGTTCATTGTTATATCTAAGTGTTGGGGATCGTAGCAGAAATTTAAAATTTTCTATGTATCACCAAGATCAATCTATGGAGTAATCTAGCAAAAAGGGGAAGGGGAGTGCATCTACATACGCTTGTAGATCGCTAAGCGGAAGCGTTGCAAGAACGCGGATGAGGTAGTAGTACTCGTGGCGATTCAGATCGCGGTCGATTCCGATCTAAGCGCCGAACAACGGCGCCTCCGCGTTCAACACACGTGCAGCCCGATGACGTCTCCCGTGCCTTGATCCAGCAAGGAGAGAGGGAGAGGTTGGGGAAGACTCCGTCCAGCAGCAGCACCATAGCGTGGTGGTGGTGGAGGAGCGTGGTACTCCAGCAGGGCTTCGCCAAGCACTATGAGAGACGAGGAGGGAGAGAGGTAGGGTTGCGCCTTGGGAGAGAGAGACTCGTGTGTTGGGCAGCCCCAAAACCTCCACTATATATAGGGGCAAGGGGGAGGGGGAGGCGCCCTAGGGTTTCCCCTGGGGGCGGCGGCCAGGGCAGATGGGATCTCCCCTTTGGGTGACTTGGCCCCCAAGCCAAGAGGTGGGAACCCTAGATGGGGCGCCCCAAACCCCGTGGTCACGTGGGAATAAGTGAGGGGGGCGAACAACCCCTTAGTGGGCTGGTTTGCCCCCTTCCCTCGGCCCATGAAGCCCCCCCCCCCAACACTTGCCGGGGCTCCCGAAATACCTTTCGGTCATGCTGGTCATCACCCGGTACCTCCGGAACACTACCGGACTCCAAAACCCTTTGTCCAATATATCAATCTTCACCTCTGGACCATTCCAGGACTCCTCGTGACGTCCGGGATCTCATCTGGGACTCCGAACAACATTCGGTAACCGTGTACATACCTTCCCTATAACCCTAGCGTCATCGAACCTTAAGTGTGTAGACCCTATGGGCTCAGGAATCATGCAGACATGACCGAGACATCTCTCTGGTCAATAACCAACAGCAGGATCTGGATACCCATGCTGGCTCCCACATGTTCCACGATGATCTCATTGGATGAACCACGATGTCAAGGATTCAATCAATCACGTATACAATTCCCTTTGTCTACTGGTATGATACTTGCCCGAGATACGATCGTCGGTATCCCGATACCTTGTTCAATCTAGTTACCGGCAAGTCTCTTTACTCGTTCCGTAACACATCATCCCGCGATCAACTCCTTGATCACATTGTGCACATTATGATGATGTCCTACCGAGTGGGCCCAGAGATACCTATGCAAGAACGTTTCTTACCTACGCCAAAACCACAATGTGATATGCCAATTTCTATTTACCCTTCATAAGGACCCTTTTTATCGAATCCGATCCGACTAAAGTGGGAGAGAAAGACACCCGCTAGCCACCTTATGCAACTAGTGCATGTCAGTCGGTGGAACCTGTCTCACATAAGAGTACGTGTAAGGTCGGTCCGGGCCACTTCATCGCACGATGTCGCCGAATCAAGATAAGACTAGTAACGGCAAGTAAATTGACAAAATCGATGCCCATAACAACTTGTGTTCTACTCGTGCATAGAAACTACGCATAGACCTAGCTCTGATACCACTGTTGGGGATCATAGCAGAAGTTTAAAATTTTCTATCTATCACCAAGATCAATCTATGGAGTAATCTAGCAACGAGGGGAAGGGGAGTGCATCTACATACCCTTGTAGATCGCTAAGCCGAAGCGTTGCAAGAACGCAGATGAGGTAGTCGTACTTGTGGCGATTCAGATCGCGGTCGATTCCGATCTAAGCTCCAAATAATGGCGCCTCCGTGTTCAACACACGTGCAGCCCGATGATGTCTCCCATGCCTTGATCCAGCAAGGAGAGAGGGAGAGGTTGGGGAAGACTCCGTCCAGCAGCAGCACGACCGTGTGGTGGTGGTGGAGGAGCGCGCTACTCCAGCAGGGCTTCGCCAAGCACTACAAGAGACGAGGAAGGAGAGAGGTAGGGCTGCGCCTTGGGAGAGAGAGACTCATGTGTTGGGCAGCCCCAAAACCTCCACTATATATAGGGGCAAGGGGGAGGGGGACGCACCCTAGGGTTTCCCCTAGGGGGGGGCGGCGGCCAGGGCAGATGGGATCTCCCCTTTGGGTGACTTGGCCCCCAAGCCAGGAGGTGGGAACCCTAGATGGGGTTCCCCAAACCCCCTGGTCACGTGGGAATAGGTGAGGGGGTGAACAGCCCCTTAGTGGGCTGGTTTGCCCCCTTCCCTTGGCCCATGAAGCCCCCCCAACACTTGTCGGGGCTCCTGAAATACCTTTCGGTCATGCTGGTCATCACCCGGTACCTCCGGAACACTTCCGGACTCCAAAACCCTTCGTCCAATATATCAATCTTCACCTCCGGACCATTCCGGGACTCCTTGTGACGTACGGGATCTCATCCGGGACTCCAAACAACATTCTATAACCGCGTACATAACTTCCCTATAACCCTAGCATCATCGAACCTTAAGTGTGTAGACCCTACGGGCTCGGGAATCATGTAGACATGACCGAGACATCTCTCTGGTCAATAACCAACAGCGGGATCTGGATACCCATGTTCGCTCCCACATGTTCCATGATGATCTCATCGGATGAACCACGATGTCAAGGATTCAATCAATCCCGTATACAATTCCCTTTGTCTACTGGTATGATACTTGCCCGAGATTCGATCGTTGGTATCCCGATACCTTGTTCAATCTCGTTACCGGCAAGTCTCTTTACTCGTTCCGTAACACATCATCCCGCGATCAACTCCTTGATCACATTGTGCACATTATGATGATGTCCTACCGAGTGGGCCCAGAGATACCTCTCCATCACACGGAGTGACAAATCCCAGTCTCGATTCGTGCCAACCCAACAGACGCTTTAGGAGATACCCGTAGTGCACCTTTATAGCCAACCAGTTATGTTGTGATGTTTGGTACACCCAAAGCATTCCTACGGTATCCGGGAGTTGCACAATCTCATGGTCTAAGGAAAAGATACTTGACATTTATAAAAGCTTTATCATATGAACTACACGATCTTGTGCTAGGCTTAGGATTGGGTCTTGTCCATCACATCATTCTCCTAATGATGTGATCCCGTTATCAACGACATCCAATGTCCATGGTCAGGAAACCGTAACCATATATTGATCAAGGAGCTAGTCAACTAGAGGCTTACTAGGGACATGGTGTTGTCTATGTATCCACACATGTATCTGAGTTTCCTATCAATACAATTCTAGCCTGGATAATAAACGATTATCATGAATAAGGAAATATAATAATAATAACTAATTTATTATTGCCTCTAGGGCATATTTCCAACAGTCTCCCACTTGCACTAGAGTCAATAATCTAGTTCATATCACCATGTGATTAACACTCAGAGGTCACATCACCATGTGACTAACATCCAAAGAGTTTACTAGAGTCAACAATCTAGTTCACATCACCATGCGATTAACACTTAATGAGTTCTGGGTTTGATCATGTTATGCTTGTGAGAGAGGTTGTAGTCAACGGGTCTGCAACATTCAGATCCCTATGTATTTCACAAAACTTTATGTCATATCATATATGCTGCTACCACGTTCCACTTGGAGCTATTCCAAATTGTTGCTCCATTATACGTATCTGGTATCTCTACTCAGAGCTATCTGGATAGGTGTTAAGCTTGCATCGACGTAACTCTTTACGTCGAACTCTTTATCACCTCCATAACCGAGAAACATTTCCTTATTCCTCTAAGGATAATTTTGACCTCTATCTAGTGATCCACTCCTGGATCATGTGATCCACTCCTGGATCACCTATGTACCCTCTTGCCAGACATGTGGCAAGGCACACATCAGGTGCGGTACTCAGCATGGCATACCGTATAGAGCCTATGACAAAAGCATATGGGACGACCTTCGTCCTTCCTCTTTCTTCTGTCGTGGTCAAGCTTTGAGTCTTACTCAACTTCACACCTTACAACTCAGGTAAGAATCCCTTCTTTGACTGATCTATTTTGAACTCCTTCAAAATCATGTCAAGGTGTGCGTTCTTTGAAAGTATTATTAGGTGTCTTGATCTATCTCTATAGATCTTGATGCCCAATATGTAAGCAGCTTTATCCAGGTGTTCCTTTGAAAATAATTCTTCAAACAACCATTTATGCTTTCCAGAAATTCTATATTATTTTGGATCAACAATATGTCATCCACATATACTTATCAAAAATGTTGTAGCGCTCCCACTCACTTTCTTGTAAATACAAGTTTCTAGCAAACATTGTATAAACCTAAAAGCTTTGATCACTCCATCAAAGCATATATTCCGACTTTGAGATGCTTGCTCTAGTCCATAGAAGGATCGCTGGAGCTAGAATACCTTTTAGCATCCTTAGGATCGACAAAACCTTTCTGACTGTATCACATACAACCTTTCCTGACGAAAACTGGTAAGGAAACTTGTTTTGGCATCCATCTGCCAGATTTGATAAATGCAGCTAATGCTAACATGATTCTGACGGACTTAAGAATTGCTATGGATGAGAAAATATCATCGTAGTCAACTCCTTGAACTTGTGAAAAACTCTTCGCCACAAGTCGAGCTTCATAGACGGTGGCATTACCGTCCACGTCCGTCTTCTTCTTAAAGATCCATTTATCTCAATGGCTTGCCGATCATCGGGCAAGTCCACCAAAGTCCATACTTTATTTTGATACATGGATCCTATCTCGCATTTCTCGGCTTCTAACCATTTGTCGGAATATGGGCCCACCATCGCTTCTCCATAGTTCGTAGGTTCATTGTTGTCCAACAACATGACCTCTAAGACAGGATCACCGCACCACTCAGGAGTAGTACATATCCTTGTCGACCTACGAGGTTCGATAGCAACTTGAGCCGAAGCTTCATGATCACTATCATTAGTTTCCTCTTCAACAGTCATAGGTTCCACAGAAACATCTTTCTGTGTTGCACTACTCACCGGTTGAAGTGAGGGTTCGACAACCTCATCAAGTTCTATCTTCCTCCCACTCAATTCTTTCGAGAGAAACTCCTTCTCGAGAAAGGACCCGTTCTTAGCGACAAACACATTGCCCTCGGATCTGAGATAGAAGGTATACCCAACTATTACCTTTGGGTATCCTATGAAGATGTATTTGTCCGCTTTGGGTTCGAGCTTTTCTGGTTGAAGCCTTAAGCATCGCAGCACCAAATATTAAGAAACGACAACTTTGGTTTCTTGCCAAACCAATGTTCATACAACGTCGTCTCAATGGACTTAGATGGTGCCCTATCTAAAGTGAATGCAGCTGTCTCTAATGCATAACCTCAAAATACTAGTGGTAGATTGGTAAGAGACATCATAGATCACACCATATCTCATAAGGTTCGATTACAACGTACGGACACACCATTACGTTGTGGTGTTCCAGGTGGCTTCAACTGCGAAACAATTCCACACTGTCTTAAGTGATTGCCAAACTCATAACTCGGAAAATCTCCCCTTGATCAGATCGTAGGAACATGATCTTCTTGTTATGATGATTCTTAACTTCACTCTGAAATTGCTTGAACCTTTTCAAACATTTCAGACTTTTGCTTCATTAAGTAAATATACCCATAGCTACTCAAATCATCAGTGAAGATGAGAAAATAACGATATCCACCACACGCCTTAATTCTCATTGGATCACACACATCAGCATGTATGATTTCCAACAAGTAACTTGCTCGTTTCATTGTACCTGAAAACGGGATCTTAGTCATCCTGCCCATGAGGCATGGCTCGCATGTGTCAAGCGATTCAAAATCAAGTGACTCCAAACATCCATCAGCATGGAGTTTCTTCATGCATTTTATGCCAAAATGACCTAAGCGGCAGTGCCACAAGAAAGTGGTACTATCATTATTAACTCTACATCTTCTGGCGTTAATATTATTATCATGTGTATCACTATGATCGAGATTCAATAAATCATTGGGTGCATGACCATAAAGGTATTATTCATGTAAACAGAATAACCATTATTCTCTAACTTAAATGAATAACCGTATTGCAATGAACATGATCTAATCATATTCATGCTCAACGTAGACACCTGATAACATTTATCTAGGTTCAACACTAATCCCGAAGGTAGAGGGAGCGTGCAATGGTGATCTTATCAACCTTGGAAACACTTCCAACACACATCGTCACCTCGCCCTTAGCTAGTCTCCGTTCAGTCCATAGCTTTTGCTTCAAGTCACTAATAATAGCAACTAAACCGGTATCCAATACCTAGGTACTACTAGGAGTACTAGTAAGGTACACATCAATAACACGTATATCAAATATACTTTGTTGAAGTTGCCAACTATCTTATCTACCATGTATTTGGGGTAGTTCCGCTACCATGTGACCGTTCCCCTTACAATAGAAGCACTTAGTCTCGAGGTTTGGGTTCAACCTTGGGTTCCTTCATTAGAGCAACAACTGGTTTGCCATTCATGAGGTTTCCCTTCTAGCCCTTGCCCCTTTTGAAACCAGTGGTCTTGATAAACCATCAACACTTGATGCTCCTTCTTGATTTCTACTTTTGCGGTTTTAAGCACCACTAATAGCTCCGGTATCATCTCCATCCTTTGCATGTCATAGTTCATCACGAAGTTCTAGTAGCTTGGTGATAGTGTCTAGAGAATTCCGTCAACCACTATCTCATCTGGAAGATTAACTCCCACTTGGTTCAAGTGATCTTAGCACCCAGACATTCTGAGCACATGCTCACTAGTTGAGCTATTCTCCTCCATCTTGTAGGCAAAGAACTTGTCAGAGGTCTCATACCTCTCAACACGGGCATGAGCCTGGAATCCCAATTTCATCTCTTGGAACATCTCATATGTTCTTTGGCGTTCAAAACGTCATTGGAATCCCGATTCTAAGCCGTAAAGTATGGTGCACTTAACTATCAAGTAGTCATCAAGACGTATCTGTCAGATGTTCATAACATCCACAGACGACGCTGGAGGGGTTGGCACACCGAGCGGTGCATCAAAGACATAAGCCTTCTGTGTAGCAGTGAGGACACTCCTCAGGCAACGGACCTAGTCCGCATCATTGCTTACAATATCTTTCAACTTAATCTTTCTCTAGGAACGTATTGAAACAGGGAGCTACAATGCGAGCTATTGATCTACAACCTTTTTTGCAAAGATAACTTAGACTATTGTTCATGATAAATAAGTTCATCTAATCAAATTATATAATGAACTCCCACTCAGATAGACATCCCTCTAGTCATCTAAGTGATACATGATCTGAGTGAACTAGGCCGTGTCCGATCATCACGTGAGACGGACTAGTTATCAACAGTGAACATCTTTATGTTGATCGTATCTTCTATACGACTCATGTTCGACCTTTCGGTCTTCCGTGTTCCGAGGCCATGTCTGTACATGCTAGGCTCGTCAAGTCAACCTAAGTGTATTGCGTGTGTAAATCTGGCTAACACCCGTTGTATGCGAATGTTAGAACCTATCACACCCGATCATCACGTGGTGCTTCGGAACAACGAACCTTAGCAACGGTGCACAGTTAGGGGAAACACAATTCTTGAAATTTTAGTGAGAGATCATCTTATTTACTACCGTCGTTCTAAGCAAATAAGATGTAAAACATGATAAACATCACATGCAATCAAATAGTGACATGATATGGCCAATATCATTTTGATCCTTTTGATCTTCATCTTCGGGACTCCATGATCATCATCGTCACCGGCATGACACCATGATCTCCATCATCGTGTCTTCATGAAGTCGTCTCGCCAAACATTACTTCTACTACTATGGCTAACGGTTAGCAATAAAGTGAAGTAATTACATGGCGTTTTCAGTGACACGCAGGTTATACAATAAAATAAGACAACTCCTATGGCTCCTGCCGGTTGTCATACTCATCGACATGCAAGTCGTGATTCCTATTACAAGAACATGATCAATCTCATACATCACATATATATCATTCATCACATCCTTTTGGCCATATCACATCACACGGCATATGCTGCAAAAACAAGTTAGATGTCCTCTAATTGTTGTTGCAAATTTTTTACGTCGCTGCTATAGGTTTCTTAGCAAGAATGTTTCTTACCTACGCCAAAACCACAATGTGATATGCCAATTTCTATTTACCCTTCATAAGGACCCTTTTTATCGAATCCGATCCGACTAAAGTGGGAGAGAAAGACACCCGCTAGCCACCTTATGCAACTAGTGCATGTCAGTCGGTGGAACCTGTCTCACATAAGAGTACGTGTAAGGTCGGTTCGGGCCACTTCATCGCACGATGTCGCCGAATCAAGATAAGACTAGTAACGACAAGTAAATTGACAAAATCGATGCCCATAACAACTTGTGTTCTACTCGTGCATAGAAACTACGCATAGACCTAGCTCTGATACCACTGTTGGGGATCATAGCAGAAATTTAAAATTTTCTATCTATCACCAAGATCAATCTATGGAGTAATCTAGCAACGAGGGGAAGGGGAGTGCATCTACATACCCTTGTAGATCGCTAAGCCGAAGCGTTGCAAGAACGCGGATGAGGTAGTCGTACTTGTGGCGATTCAGATCGCGGTCGATTCCGATCTAAGCTCCAAATAATGGCGCCTCCGCGTTCAACACACGTGCAGCCCGATGATGTCTCCCGTGCCTTGATCCAGCAAGGAGAGAGGGAGAGGTTGGGGAAGACTCCGTCCAGCAGCAGCACGACGGTGTGGTGGTGGTGGAGGAGCGCGCTACTCCAGCAGGGCTTCGCCAAGCACTACAAGAGACGAGGAAGGAGAGAGGTAGGGCTGCGCCTTGGGAGAGAGAGACTCATGTGTTGGGCAGCCCCAAAACCTCCACTATATATAGGGGCAAGGGGGAGGGGGACGCGCCCTAGGGTTTCCCCTAGGGGGGGGGCGGCCAGGGAAGATGGGATCTCCCCTTTGGGTGACTTGGCCCCCAAGCCAGGAGGTGGGAACCCTAGATGGGGTTCCCCAAACCCCCTGGTCACGTGGGAATAGGTGAGGGGGTGAACAGCCCCTTAGTGGGCTGGTTTGCCCCCTTCCCTTGGCCCATGAAGCCCCCCCAACACTTGTCGGGGCTCCTGAAATACCTTTCGGTCATGCTGGTCATCACCCGGTACCTCCGGAACACTTCCGGACTCCAAAACCCTTTGTCCAATATATCAATCTTCACCTCCGGACCATTCCGGGACTCCTTGTGATGTACGGGATCTCATCCGGGACTCCAAACAACATTCTATAACCGCGTACATAACTTCCCTATAACCCTAGCATCATCGAACCATAAGTGTGTAGACCCTACGGGCTCGGGAATCATGTAGACATGACCGAGACATCTCTCTGGTCAATAACCAACAGCGGGATCTGGATACCCATGTTCGCTCCCACATGTTCCACGATGATCTCATCGGATGAACCACGATGTCAAGGATTCAATCAATCCCGTATACAATTTCCTTTGTCTACTGCTATGATACTTGCCCGAGATTCGATCGTCGGTATCCCGATACCTTGTTCAATCTCGTTACCGGCAAGTCTCTTTACTCGTTCCGTAACACATCATCCCGCTATCAACTCCTTGATCACATTGTGCACATTATGATGATGTCCTACCGAGTGGGCCCAGAGATACCTCTCCATCACACGGAGTGACAAATCCCAGTCTCGATTCGTGCCAACCCAACAAACGCTTTAGGAGATACCCGTAGTGCACCTTTATAGCCACCCAGTTATGTTGTGATGTTTGGTACACCCAAAGCATTCCTACGGTATCTGGGAGTTGCACAATCTCATGGTCTAAGGAAAAGATACTTGACATTTATAAAAGCTTTAGCATATGAACTACACGATCTTGTGCTAGGCTTAGGATTGGGTCTTGTCCATCACATCATTCTCCTAATGATGTGATCCCATTATCAACGACATCCAATGTCCATGGTCAGGAAACCGTAACCATATATTGATCAAGGAGCTAGTCAACTAGAGGCTTACTAGGGACATGGTGTTGTCTATGTATCCACACATGTATCTGAGTTTCCTATCAATACAATTCTAGCATGGATAATAAACGATTATCATGAATAAGGAAATATAATAATAATAACTAATTTATTATTGCCTCTAGGGCATATTTCCAACACTATGTGCCTCTCGTCCCGATATTATGCTAAGTGTGTGCATGTGTGCACGATATCAAGCGGCCCGTAAAGAATGTCATCTTAAGGCTGTGAAAAGGATAGTGAGATACTTAATACACACACCAAATTTTGGCATTTGGTATCCTAAGAGGTCTTCTTTCAATCTTGTTGGTTACTCCAATTCGGACTATGCCAGAGACAAGGTTGATAGAAAGTCCACTTCGGGTACTTGTCAATTTCTTGGTAGATCTCTTGTGTCTTGGTTCTCCAAGAAACAAAACTCGGTATCCTTATCCACCACTGAGGCGGGATACATTGCCGCTGGTTCATGTTGTGCTCAATTACTTTGGATGACCCAAACTCTCAAGGATTATGGGATATATGTGAAACATGTTCCATTGCTTTGTGACAATGAAAGTGCTATCAAGATTGCTCACAATCCCGTGCTACACTCTCGAACTAAGCATATTGAAGTTCGTCATCATTTCATTCGAGATCACGTTGCCAAAGGGGACATTAGTCTTAAGCATGTTCGCACCGATAAGCAATTAGCGGATATATTCACCAAACCGCTTGATGAGAAAGTCTTTTGCCGTTTGAGAGGTGAATTGAACATCATTAATGCTTCAAACTTGGAGTAGGAACTCCAATTGGATACATGCAAGGCATGAGCCTTTGACTAATCCTTGATATTTCTTTCATGTTGCTATTTGTATGTCCTGGATATATTTGCACCCTTGCATGTCATTTAACCCTTGTAGGTACTTGGATGAATCTAAATCTATGAGATTGCAACCCACTCACATCTTGAGAAAATTTCTACATCAGCAAGTCTCTACACAATGGTGGTTGAAGACAAGGAAGCACGAAACCCTTCAAACATATCCTTTGACAAATTCTATATTGAATTTTATGATTGTCATTTTGGATACACAAGTGCTCTTCCTTGCAAGACTAACACATGTAGGTATATGAACTCAAATTCGAAGTGGAGCTCCCAACTCTTGATGAGCTACATCAACCTTGAGCAATCAACACAAGTTCAACTACATGATCACGATCAACACCACCACCCAAGGTATGTTATTCCATCTTAGAGAAGCTTTACTCCAAGTCATGAGTGAAAGCAACTCAACAAGATGAGAATACATCAAAATGCTTAAATGAAAAAGGTAACCCCATTTTGAGCTTAAACGATGAGTATGACCTATGATCAAGTGATCGCACTTGACTCCTAAGTCAATATACTCTAACATAGGTGACCTTGTCGACCAATTCTAGATGAAGTTCTCTTGTGTTCTTTTCTGCGCTCTTGCATTTGTGTCATGCATATTTGTTTCCCCTTTAAAAAAGAAACTTCATCTAGATTTCTTTTTTTTTCTGCATTCCCTGCATCCAATTCTTTGCAAATCTTTCAGTTAATTCCTTGCAAATCCTTGTGAGGTCTTACTTGACTAGAGAGCTGAGGTGAGAAGTGTTTTCTATGTGATGAACTCGGTCACACCGGTTTGTTGTTTTCGGTCCAATCGAATTCTTTTAGTGCAACCGAAGCACACAACTCGGTGCCACCGATTTCACTGCAGGAAAGACAGCTTGCCACTTATTCCTGTATTCTTTTTGATCCAGCTCCACTCAATGATTCTTGTCCTCTACCAACATCACTTTCGACTTGCTGCTTTGTTCTATGACTCAAGGACCAAACCCATTTGTAACAAAAATCCAGAAGAACCCTTCTTGGAAATTGATGTCAAAAGGGGGAGAGAGATCACATCAAAGCTTAATCATTTCTATAGGGGGAGAAAATACTCAGGGGGAGAGAGTAATCATCAAAGACCCCAGATGCTTGGTGTTCAAGAGGAGAGAAGTCACATGTCTTTAAGAGGGGAAAGACATGTTCATATTTGATTGTTTGCATTAGCTCTGTTCCTTTTCTTTGCTCTGATCTTCTGTTCCCTATCTTCTCCCAGTATCCCATGCTAGATTCAGGGGGAGCAAGAAATCTAAGGGAAGGAAACCCTTGAATTCATTGCACATCTTTATCTTTGGGGACATGTCTATATCCAATGGGGTACTCAGTACTCACTCTCTACATGTCATCCCAGTCTTGGTACTCTTGTGGTTTCTTTCGTTTACTCTGGCTAGTAGGTGTATATGTGTTATCTAACCTTGTTTACGCAGGTTCATTCCTTCCTAAGCCAACTCAAGACCACAAGGTAAGTATATGCATCACAGTCATGTGTATGAGGATCTCTTGCTGATGTACATACTGTTTGCAAGAAGGACTCATGAGCATGAAGGTACATTTCCTATATTCACATCAGTTGATCTGATGCATATAGCCAAGATACATGTAACACATTGCTTACTCTGTCATGCTTATGCATTCACATGCTTCTATATTCCATATTTACACGATTGCATACATGTAGGGGGGGGCTATGCATGTTACATGTCTTTCCAAAGCTTTACTTGTTGTTCTCTATATCTTTATCTAAAGCTTTGATGTATGTTGTCATCAATTACCAAAAAGGGGGAGATTGAAAGCACAAGTGCTCCCTGGGTGATTTTGGTAATCAATGTCAACATATCTCTTGTTGGACTAATACTCTTATCTAATATGTTTAAGATAAGTTCAACAATGGAGTGGCATGGACTAGAGGACGTGGAACCCCTTCAAGATGCTAAGGACAAAAGGATTGACTCAAGCTCAAAGCACAAGACTCTACATTTTACTTTTAGTGATCCAAGATCACATTGAGTCTATACGAAAGCCAATACTATTAAGAGGGGATGAGGTGTTTGAGGGAGTCCTGGGATAGCCGAACTATCATCATCGGCCGGACTCCAAGACTATGAAGATACAAGATTGAAGACTTCGTCCCGTGTCCGGATGGGACTTTCCTTGGCGTGGAAGGCAAGCTTGGCGATACGGATATGTAGATCTCCTACCATTGTAACCGACTCTGTGTAACCCTAGCCCTCTCCGGTGTCTATATAAACCGGATGGTTTTAGTCCATAGGATGAACAACAATCATACCATAGGATAGCTTCTAGGGTTTAGCCTCCTTGATCTCGTGGTAGATCTACTCTTGTAATACCCACATCATCAATATTAATCAAGCAGGACGTAGGGTTTTACCTCCATCAAGAGGGCCCGAACCTGGGTAAAACATCGTGTCCCTTGTCTCCTGTTACCATCTGCCTAGACGCACAGTTCGGGACCCCCTACCCGAGATCCGCCGGTTTTGACACCGACATTGGTGCTTTCATTGAGAGTTCCTCTGTGTCGTCACCGATAGGCTCGATGGCTCCTTCGATCATCAACAACGACGCGGTCCAGGGTGAGACTTTTCTCCCTGGACAGATCTTCGTATTCGGCGGCTTTGCACTGCGGGCCAATTCGTTTGGCCATCTGGAGCAGATCGAAAGCTACGCCCCTAGCCGTCAGGTCAGATTTGGAAGTCTGAACTTCACGGCTGACATCCGCGGAGACTTGATCTTCGATGGATTCGAGCCACAGCCGAGCGCGCCGCACTGTCACGATGGGCATGATTTAGCTCTGCTGCCGGACAGTGCCCTGGAGGCCGCACATGAGTCCGCTCTGACCCTCAATTCGGAGCCGGCTGTGCAGATCGAGGACGGGTGGTTAGACACCGCCTCGGGGGCTACAACCTCTACGGCGATAGAGCCGAATACTGACCTTGTCCCTTGTGAAGCTCGTGACTCCGAGGTGCCGGACTCCTTGCCGGACTCCGAACCTCCTACGCCCCCTCCAATCGAATCCGATTGGGTGCCGATCATGGAGTTCACCGCTGCGGACGTCTTTCAGCACTCACCTTTCGGCGACATCCTGAGTTTGCTAAAGTATCTCTCGTTATCAGGAGAGCCCTACCGGACTGCGGTCAGGACGGTTGGGATGCGGACGACGAAGAAATTCAAGACCCACCCACCACCCACTTAGTAGCCACTGTCGATGATCTAACCGACATGCTAGACTTCGACTCCGAAGACATCGACGGTATGGATGACGATGAGACGACCAAGAACCAGCGCCTACTGGGCACTGGAAAGCCACCTCGTCATATGACATATACATGGTGGATATCCCAAAGGATGGGAATGGCGAGGGAACAGCAGAGGAAGACCCCTCCAAGAAATAGCCCAAGCGCCAGCGTCAGCGGCGCCGCTCTAAATCCCGCCACAGCAAGAATGGAGATTCCAGCACCGGAGATAATAATACCCCAGACAGTGCCGAAGACAACCCCCTCCAGCGAGATTCAGCACAGGAGGACGGAGAAGCCAGCCCTCATGAGAGAGCGGCAGACGAAGAGGTAGAGGATGATAATTACATGCCTCCCTCCGGAGACGAGGCAAGCCTCGACGACGACAAATTTGTCATGCCTGAGGATCCCGTCGAACAAGAGCGTTTTAAACGCAGGCTTATGGCCACAGCAAACAGCCTCAAGAAAAAGCAGCAACAGCTTAGAGCTGATCAAGATCTGCTAGCCGACAGATGGACTGAAGTCCTTGCGGCCAAAGAGCATGAGCTCAAACGCCCCTCCAAAAGCTACCCCAAACGCAAGTTGCTCCCCCGATTAGAGGAGGAGGCATATAAACCTGCATCACCAGCGCACAATACGGCTGACCGACCACCTCGTGGCCGCGACAGAGAGGCCTCTAGGCCCTCCACTAGAACCGTACCCCAGCATCGCTCAAAAAGCACAAGGCCACAAGGGAACGCTCCGGACTTGCGAGATATATTGGAGGATAAGGCAAGACAATCAAGATCGATCTACGGATCGCGTGGGCGCCCCATGATACGTGACGACAACCGTCGTGCCGGACAGAGCAAGTCCGGCTGGGCCGAACACAGTAGACAAAGCTCATTGGAGCTCCGTCGCGATATAGCCCAATACAAAGGCGCCGCACACCCACTATGCTTCACAGATGAAGTAATGGATCATCAAATCCCTGAAGGGTTTAAACCCGTGAATATTGAATCCTATGATGGCACAACAGACCCCGCGGTTTGGATCGAAGACTATCTCCTTCATATCCACATGGCCCGCGGTGACGATCTTCACGCCATCAAATACCTCCCACTCAAGCTTAAAGGACCAGCTCGGCATTGGCTTAACAGCTTGCTAGCAGAATCAATTGGGTGTTGGGAGGACCTGGAAGCCGCATTCCTTGATAACTTCTAGGGCACGTATGTGCGACCACTAGACGCTGACGACCTAAGCCACATAATTCAGCAGCTAGACGAATCGGCCAGACAATTCTGGACACGGTTCTTCACTAAGAAAAATCAAATCATCGACTGTCCGGATGCGGAGGCCCTCGCGGCCTTCAAACATAACATCCGCGACGAGTGGCTTGCCCGGCACCTGGGACAGGAAAAGCCGAAATCCATGGCAGCCCTCACATCACTCATGACCCGCTTTTGCGCGGGAGAGGACAGCTGGCTAGCCCGCAGCAACAACCTCAGCAAAAATTCTGGCAGTCCGGATACCAAGGACCGCAATGGCAGGTCACGTCGCAACAAGAACAAACGCCGCATTAACGGCGACAATAATGAGGATACGGCAGTCAATGCCGGATTCAGAGGCTCCAAACCCGGTCAGCAGAAAAAGCCATTCAAAAGAACTACTCCGGGTCCGTCCAATTTGGACCGAATACTCGATCGCTCGTGCCAGATTTACAGCACCCCCGAAAAGCCAGCCTACCACACCAACAGGGACTGTTGGGTATTCAAGCAGGCAGGCAAGCTAATTGCCGAAAACAATGGCAAGGGGCTGCATAGCGATGACGAAGAAGAGACCCGACCGCCGAACAATAGAGGACAGAAGGGTTTCCCCCCACAAGTGCGGACGGTGAACATGATATAAGCAACCCACATACCTAAGAGGGAGCGGAAGCATGCACTCAGGGACGTATACGCGATGGAGCCAGTCGCCCCGAAGTTCAACCCATGGTCCTCCTGCCCGATCACTTTTGATTGAAGGGACCACCCCACCAGCATCCGCCACGGCGGATTCGCCGCATTGGTTTTAGACCCAATCGTCGATGGATTTCACCTCACCAGAGTCCTAATGGATGGCGGCAGCAGCCTGAACCTGCTTTATCAGGACACCGTGCGCAAGATGGGCATAGACCCCTCAAGGATTAAACCCACAAAGATGACCTTCAAAGGTGTCATACCAGGTGTAGAGGCCAATTGTACAGGCTCAGTTACACTGGAAGTGGTCTTCGGATCCCCGGATAACTTCCGAAGCGAGGAGTTAATCTTCGGCATAGTTCCGTTCTGCAGCGGCTATCATGCTCTGCTCGGACGGACCGCGTTTGCAAAGTTCAACGCGGTGCCGCACTATGCATACCTCAAGCTCAAGATGCCAGGCCCTCGAGGAGTCATCATGGTCAACGGAAACACTGAACGATCCCTCCGAACGGAGGAACATACAGCAGCTCTCGCGGCAGAAGTACAATGCAGCCTCTTAAGGCAATTCTCGAGTCTGGCCGTTAAGCGACCGGACACGGCTAAACGCGCCCAGAGTAACCTACAACAAGACCACCTGGCACGTTCCGAGCAGGCGTAGCAATGCGGCCCCAACCCCAGCCCTCGCAAGATTGCAAGACTGGTCCTTCGCGTACATCATTACGCTCTGGAGATACCATGGGCATAGGGGGAGGGGCACGACCACGACAGGCCCAGAATGCGGCTTAACCACACCAGGGGCTCCCAAGTGTGTCATTCTTTTTTTTTCTTACCCAAAGGACTCCGTTCACCAGAGGCCCTGTCCGGCAGTAGACCGGCCGAACTCACGATGCAACAGCCAGGGAAGGAGAATGGCTACAACGAATATCCAGGTGGTCTCCATTACGAGCATTAAATCTGTTTTATACACCATTCCGCAGCCTACCCCTGGAGGGGGACATGTTTAATATCGTTCTTCATTCATGGCAGTATTTCTTGAATAAACAATGCAGCACATTTTTGCTTACAATTGCATTCCTTTCTTATACATATGTTCATTTATGACATGTCGCATCCGTACACTTTGGTACGGCTAAATACACCAGGGGCTTAAGTTCCCCACATTATGGTGTGATAAGTCTGAACACTTTCACATGTGCGGCACCCCGAACTTATAGCATTATATGCATTGGCTCCGAAACATGTCTTGGGTCAATAGTTGGGTTTGCCCGGCTCCCATGTTTTGGTACCTTACGTTCCATTGTATCGGCTAAGGTAGCACTGGGAGAACCACTGCGATTGCGCCCCAGTTGAGCTGGGCGAGCACCTCAGTGGAGAAAGCTAAAACTGACCGTCATGATGAGGCGAGAGCCGGTCGCTGTTCGAGAGGTTTTTTCGAGTCCCTAAAGACTTATGCCGCTTAGAGCGAGGAACCGGCTTTGTCCGGCCCAGGCGTGGATAGCGCCCTGAATTCGGCCTTCCGAACACTAGGGGCTTCACCGAAATTTAAAATTATAGAATTCTATGGCTAAGTGAGAGTGTTCAAGCATTATAAGTCTGGTTGCCTCGTTCATTATGTTGAGCGTCTCCCTAGATGGACCCAAATATGGGAACAAGAGTGCTCAAATTTATCCCGAGCACCCCAGCACTCGTGGCATGGGGGCTGAAGCTGACGACTTGCCATCTCTCAGATTTGATAAACAGCCGCACAGAAGGTAATATTTTAAATCAACAAGCGTTGCTTAGCACATATGAACAAAGTTTTCAGCGCACAGGATAAGAAAATGCAAGTCTACTCAAATATTACATTTTTGGAGCACTCACCCGCAATAATGCGGGCACCCTTCAGGACACCCTTATAATACATCTCGGGCGTGCGATACTCCTTGCCCGGCGGTGGCGCGTCCGTCACAAGCTTCTCAGCATCCATCTTGCCCCAGTGCACCTTAGCACGGGCAAGGGCCCGACGGGTACCTTCAATACAGGTGGATTGCTTGATGACTTCAACCCATGGACAAGCATCCACCAGCCGCCGCACCAGGCCGAAGTAGCTCCCAGGCATGGCCTCCTTGGGCCACAGCCGAACTATGAGGCCCTTCATAGACTGTTCGGCCACCTTGTGGAGCTCGACCAGCTGCTTCAGCTGGTCACTAAGGGGCACCGGATGTCCGGCCTCAGCATACTGAGACCAGAAGACCTTCTCCGTCAAGCTCCCCTCCTCGGCCCTGTAGAAAGCGGCAGCATCGGACACGCTGCGGGGCAGATCCGCGAACGCTCCTGGAGAGCTCCAAATTCGGGTAAGTAACAGGTAATTCACATTCACATGCTTGCTTTGCATGAAAAATGCCTTACCCGCCGCTATTTTCTTCAATGCCTCGATTTCCTGAAGAGCCTTGTGGGCTTCGGCCTTAGCGGCTTTGGCACTCTCAAGAGCCGATGCAAGCTCGGACTCTCGAGTCTTCGAGTCGTGCTCCAAACTCTCATGCTTTTCCACGAGAGCCTGGAGCTCTTGCTGTACCTCCGCCACCCGCGCCTCCTTCTTCTCTCGCCCAGCACGCTCCACGGCCGCATTACGTTCGGCCGCGGACACCGCCTCCTTCAGGGTTGCCACCTCGTTCGTGGCCCCTGAAGTACCCACGTTATCCTTGTCATTTCTCTTGCAACCAAATCCTTTTCTGTAAGGTACAACTTTAATAAGGTGTTACTCACCTTCTTTGTCCTCGAGCTGCTTCTTGGCACGGCTGAGCTCGTTCTCGGACCGCTCGAGGCTTTGCTTCAAAGCATCGACCTCCGCAGTCAGTGCGGCAGAGGTCAGCAGCGCAGCCTGCAATCCCATATTAACATATTTTTCAGACTCCTGCGTATATCTTTTTAGATCCTCAGTCCGGCTTTTCTTTCCGAACACCAAACCGAGCATCAGGGGCTACTGTCTATGCGGTACTATTTTACATATATTAATATTCTTACCTCAAAGTCTGTTAGAAGGCTGCCGCAGGCTTCGGTCAGCTTGCTTTTGGCGAGCTGAACCTTCTGAATCACCGCACTCATGACAGTGTGGTGTTCCTCCTTGATGGAAGCGCCATTGAGCGCCTCCAGCAAGTTATCCGGCGCCTCCGGTTGGACGGAGGCTGCTGGCATCACGGTCTTGCCCTTCTTACGAAGGGGCCGCCTGCCGGACTCCGGAACCACTGCAGGTTCTGGTGCAGAGTCTGATACGAAGTCCGGAAGGTTGCCCTATGGCACCTCCGGGGCCTCCTCCTCCGGGTGGGTCCCTCTCTGGGATCCCACCTCAGCGTCGTCGGTGTCACGGGGGGTGGAGGCGGTTGGAAGTGAAGTACTATTCACATCCGACGTACCCAAGGACCCGCTTGACGAAGCGAGAAGATCGTCCTTGGGCGGACTGCAGGGTTGTATGCGGCATTAGAAAGACACCGTGTGGCGAAAAGAAAAATCATGAAGTTATTCGGAAGTCCGGATACTTACGATCTCGCCAGGGGCTTGGCCCTTGAAGGCCAATCCTCGTCGTCGTCACCGGCGTTGGCAGAACAGTCCGGGGGAAGAGTCCTTCCCTTCTTGGACCCTTCGGCCTCCCTCGTTGGGGAGGCCTTCCTTTTCTTCCCTCCCCCCGCTGGGGGAGAGGCCTCTTTCTTCTCCTCCTCGTCCTCGTGGGAGGAGTCTGCCTCGGAGTCATCGGACGATGAGTCCAATAACACCTGAAAACGGGAACTCTTTCGAGTGCCCGTGGCCTTCTTCTCCGGCACCACGTGGGGTGCCGGAACCAGCAGCCCCATTAAGCGGGCGTCCACTGGGTCTTCTGGCAAAGGAGCCGGACAGTTAGTCTGCCCGGCCTTCTTCAGCCAGTCCTGTCAAAGGAGAGGGAGTTTAGATCCCACATAGAGTCAAGCTATGAAAAGCAAGTGTCCCATAAAGGATAACATGGCTTACCTCGTCAGCTGGACGCTGCGAGTAGAATCCGCGATCTTCAGTAGCGGATGCGGGGGCCTCGGCGCCCTTGAACAGCACCTTCCAGGCCTCTTCGTACGTAGTGTCGAAGAGCCTGCTCAAGGTTCAGTGCTGGGCTGGATCAAACTCCCACAATTTGAAGGCCCGTTGTTGGCACAGGAGAATCCGGTGGATGAGCATGACCTGGACTACGTTGACAAGCTTGAGCTTCTTGTTCACTAGCTTTTGGACGCAGGCTTGGAGTCCGGTCAGCTCCTCCGAATCGCCCCAGGTCAGGCCACTCTCTTTCCAAGAGGTGAGCCGTGTGGGGATGCCAGATCTGAATTCGGGGGTTGCTGCCCATTTAGGGTCACGCGGCTCGGTGATGTAGAACCACCCCGATTGCCACCCCTTGATGGTTTCCACGAAGGTGCCCTCGAGCCAAGTAACGTTGGGCATCTTGCCCACCATGGCGCCTTCACACTCCGCTTGGCTGCCCTTCACAACCTTTGGCTTGACATTGAAGGTCTTGAGCCACAAGCCGAAGTGGGGCTGGATGCAGAGGAAGGCCTCACACACGACGATAAACGCCGAGATGTTGAGGATAAAATTCGGGGCTAGATCATGGAAATCCAGGCCGTAGTAGAACATGAGCCCCCGGACAAAGGGGTCAAGTGGGAAGCCCAGTCCGCGGAGGAAATGGGGAAGGAATACCACCCTCTCATGGGGCCCGGGGGTGGGGATGAGCTGCCCCTCGTTGGGGAGCCGGTGCGCGATGTCGCTGGACAGATATCCGGCGCTGCGCAGCTTCTTGATGTGCCCCTCCGTAACGGAGGAGGCCATCCACTTGCCTCCCGCTCCGGATATAGTTGGAGAAGGTTGAGGTGAGATGTGCGGACTTGGGCGCTGGAGCTCGAGTGCGCGGAGATGGATAAGCAAAGGAGGAAGAAGGCGCAGGTAAAAAGGTGGATCCTTATCCCCTTATATATATGGCCGGACGAAACTATGCGTCCCCACCGGCCTGGTAAAACCCGCTTTTCTCCCAAGCGCCGCAATCAATGGCGCGGTTGGGTTACCCACGTCCGTATTGATGGGAATCCTGGAATAAGGGGAACACGATCTCTGCTTCGACAAGACGTGCCAAGGAAACCGCCTCACTAAACGCGCTGAGGTGGTATAACAAAAACGATTCAAGTAAAGGCTTGGTTGTGGTGTGACGTCACGCCACGAAATACGTCAGCAGATTGAACTTGTGTAAATATTGTTCTCTCTACGGTGGAATGTGGAATTTATTTTGCAGAGCCGGACATTATCCTGGTGTTCACAATCTTCTATAAATTATTCGGAGGAGGAACCCGCCTTGCAATGCCGAAGACAATATGCGCGTCGGACTCGTCGTCATTGAAGCCTGGTTCAGGGGCTACTGAGGGAGTCCTGGACTAGGGGGTGACCGGATAGCCGAACTATCATCATCGGCCGGACTCCAAGACTATGAAGATACAAGATTGAAGACTTCGTCCCGTGTCCGGATGGGACTTTTCTTGGCGTGGAAGGCAAGCTTGGCGATACGGATATGTAGATCTCCTACCATTGTAACCGACTCTATGTAACCCTAGCCCTCTCCGGTGTCTATATAAACCGGATGGTTTTAGTCCATAGGACGAACAACAATCATACCATAGGCTAGCTTCTAGGGTTTAGCCTCCTTGATCTCGTGGTAGATCTACTCTTGTAATACCCACATCATCAATATTAATCAAGCAGGACGTAGAGTTTTACCTCCATCAAGAGGGCCCGAACCTGGGTAAAACATCGTGTCCCTTGTCTCCTGTTACCATCTGCCTAGACGCACAGTTCGGGACCCCCTACCCGAGATCCACCGGTTTTGACACCGACAGTGTTGCTTAATGGCTTGCTTGCTCAAAGTGCTTAGTGATATGCTCCAAAGCCCTCAACCAATTTCTCACATCCACGTATGTCCCAAACCAAAAGTCAAACTCGACCCCACCAAAACTTTCTTTCCGGCACCACCGAGTTCTCTTGACATAGCCACTACCAGAAACCCTAATCAAGTCGGTCTCACTGATGGGATCTCGGTCAGACTGAGATGGGCTTGCAAACTCTTTGTTGCCTATTGCAATAATTTCGGTCCCACCGAGGTATGCAATCGGTCCCATCGAGTTTTCCTGGCCAACTCTCTGTTTTGCTTATTACCCAAATCGGTCCCACCGAGTTTGTGTAATCGGTCAAACAGAGTTGAGGCTTTACCCTAATCCTAGCACATCGGTCCTACCGAGTTGATCATATCGGTCCCACCGAAATGCCTAACGGTCACATTATGAACTAAATCGGTCTGACCGAGTTTCACGATTCGGTCCCACCGAGTTTGGTAAGTTGTGTGTAACGGTTAGATTTTGTGTGGAGGCTATATATACCCCTCCACCCACTCTTCATTTGTGGAGAGAGCCATCAGAACATGCCTACACTTCCAACATACATTTTCTGAGAGAACCACCTACACTTGTGTTGAGGTCAAGATATTCCATTCCTACCACATAAATCTTGATCTCTAGCCTTCCCCAAGTTGCTTTCCACTCAAATCTTCTTTCCACCAAATCTAAATCCCGTGAGAGAGAGTTGAGTGTTGGGGAGACTATCATTTGAAGCACAAGGGCAAGTAGTTCATCATCAACACACCATTTTTTACTTCTTGGAGAGTGGTGTCTCCTAGATTGGCTAGGTGTCACTTGGGAGCCGTCAAGATTGTGGAGTTGAACCAAGGAGTTTGTAAGGGCAAGGAGATTGCCTACTTCGTGAAGATCTACCCGGGTGAGGCAAGTCCTTCGTGGGTGACGGCCATGGTGGGACAGACAAGGTTGCTTCTTTGTGGACCCTTCGTGGGTGGAGCCCTCCGTGGACTCGCGCAGCCGTTACCCTTCGTGGGTTGAAGTCTCCATCAACGTGGATGTATGATAGCACCACCTATCAAAACCACGACAAAAACATCTATGTCTCCAAATTGCGTTTACACACTCCAATCCCATCCCCTTACATTCTTGCAATTTGCATGCTTTACTTTCCGCTGCTCATATACTCTTGACATGCTTGCTTGATATGTATTGTGAATGTTAAAACTTGTGCCAAAACTCCACTTCAACTTAAAGAGATTAAAAACTGCAACTTTTCTTACTTAGAGTCTATTCACCCCCCAGACACCTCTTCTCGATCCTTTCATAATACCTCAACCAAAATTTTGGCTACCCAATGCTTTGATGGGGCGACCTTGGGCACAAACCAAGCATACTGTTGGTCATGCCACAGCACTAACGCCACCCTCGGCACACTGAAACCGACCGTGTCTAGCGACGATGAGCGTGTCGCTCACCGCGGTCATTGTGTCCAGAGGCGGTGCTGGAGCTGTGCCATGTTGTTGGCCCCCACGACCCACATGAACGGTTGTCGGTGGCGAGGAGGTCGTGGACCAGCTCCTCCATTGGACTAGTCTGCGCAACGTCGCCCCGACGGGTGTGCCCCACATGTCGAATTCCCTTGGGGGAGAGAGAGAGGGCGCTGGGGTTGGTCTTATCCCCACGACGAGGCCGGCGAGGTGGTTGGGGTCAACCTCACCCGTGTAGCGACATGGGGCTGAGGAACAAGAAGGGAGGGTGTGACCGGTGGGTGGGGGGAGGGTTCGGTGGAGTTGCTGGGCCTCCAAGGCCCAGGGGGCAGTGGGGGGTTCTTTTATTTAGTTTAGTGTATTTAAATACTTAATTAAAATGTTGGTTCACTACCACTATTAACAAAAGATTATTTGTTACAACTTGAACATTTTAGTTGGCGTGTTTGACAAATTTTGAATTTTGGCTTTAAACTCGGTTTTGAATTTGTATTGCGATTTGGATCAAGCACAGATTAGCAACAGTAACATGATGACATGGCACCATTAACACAGGTTTACTGTAGCATAATTATCGGGGCGTTACAGCTGTTGGTTTCTATGGTAGGGTGCGTCGACTGCAAATTAAAATCTTCCTACGCGCAGAACAACAGGAACATGCTACGGGAGATGGATCACAATTCGTTACCACTAGACATGCAGTGCCGTGGAGCGGAAGTAGAGTTGAGGCAGCGCGTCCGCGTGGATCGTCTCCTCCTCGTCCGATCTCCCTCGAACAGCCGGTTGTCTGATCCCACGTACAAGTTCGCCGGAGCGACGCAAGTGCACCACCTCTAACGGTATCCGCGCATGCAGGAGGAACACCGTGCGGCGGACTGCTAGGTCCGATCACACAGTCGGTAGCGAGTGGAGGTCGCTATTCGCAACACATGCAAACCCTAGTCACAGCGTCGAAGCGATCAACCAAATAAGTGCGCTGCACCTCCACCTTATATAGGCGTCCGTCGCAGGCTCAACACTTGGGCCTCGCACGGACCCTAAAGCCCAAAGTCTACTCGGTCACGTTCCTAGTCCAGTTCAGATCACATCCAACCAGTGTCCTATGAACCGACCTCGTAGGTTCCTTCCCTTAAGCGCGCGACCCCTTAGGTTCAAGTCGGCTTGGTCACTGTTCGGATCACCTTCGATCTGCACGGTTGGTATCGGCCTCTAGAAAGGCGTGCCAACCACCAAGCAGACTATGAAGCTGGTTAGGCGAACCTGTACAACGTGTCACACTTCTGTTCCCTTTGCCTCACGATATATGTTGTCGGGCTCAAGGCGAGACTGTCATCCTTGTGCTAGCCCGACCTCTTTCTTGTTCCAGTGATACCGACCACAAACCGGATTATCTCATAATCCTTGTCGCATGTCCATGCTTATCCTTGTCGGATCACACGAGGGGCCCAGAGTATATCTCTACTTATCGGAGGGGCAAATCCCATCTTGCTTGACCATGTCTTGCAGCATGGGACTAGACAAACCCGAAACCTACCTTTGTAACTACCCAGTCACGGAGTAGCCTTTGGTTGGCCCAAAGCAAGTCTGTCACCATCCCGAGAACATGCGTTAGCTCAGGTCTTAGGACATAGAACGTATGTTGTACTAGAGACTCATAGATGACATATCGTTGCGTCTCATAGTTGGGTCTGTCCGACTCGGACCTTATCTCGACTCGGATTCGACTACGTTGAATCCGACCAGACCTTTCCAAGTCCATATTACCTGGTTAGCATCCAATGCTCCATGGCTAGTGAGACCAAGCCATCGACCGTGTCATATGCTAGTCTAGTCGGCTGCGCATCCACACAGCCCTTTCGACTAGGGACCTTTTAGGACAGTCATCATACAATGCATAGTCCCACAAACAAGTCACGTACTTGCTGATACACATCATTGATAATGTCCAAGGACTATCTTTATTCATAAACACATAGGAAATATCATCATACATGATTGCCTCTAGGGCATATCTCCAACAGTCTCCCACTTGCACTAGAGTCAATCAAATAGGCATCGGATGCCCATAGCTCTAACGTGCCCCTCATGCTTGGGTTGTGGAAGCAGCTTAGTTAACGGATCTACAACATTTGCATCCGTGTGAATCTTGCATAACTCTACACACCATTCTTTACGATCTTTCATATCAGGTGATATTTCCGATCTATATGTCTGACCTTGTGGTGATTCCTCGGCTCCTTGGCTTGTGCGATGGCACCAGAATTATCACAATAAAGGTCCAACAGTTTCACCGAGGCTGGGAAAATACCAAGATCATCCAGAAAATGCCGGATCCAAACACCTTCCTTTGCAGCTTCACAAGCCGCAATGTATTTGGCTTCTGTGGTAGAATCGGCCACCGTATCCTGCTTGGAACTCATCCAGTGCACTGCTCCTCCGTTCAGGACGTACACGAATCCAGACTGTGATCGACAATCATCTCTGTTGGTTTGGAAACTAGCATCGGCGTAACCCCTTACGACGAGCTCTTCCTCGCCTCCATAAACTAGGAACATCTCTAGTCCTTTTCCAGTACTTCAAAATAGTCTTTACCACTGCCCAGTGACTCTCACCTGGGTTTGCCTGGTATCTACTTGTTAGGCTTATTGCAAAAGCAACATCAGGCCTTGTACATATCATGGCATACATGATGGATCCGATTGCCGAGGCATACTGAATCCTACTCATCCTGCTTCGCTCATCAGATGTCGAAGGACTCTGAGTCTCGCTTAGCCTTATACCATGTGAGAGTGGCAAGAACCCTTTCTTCGCCTCACTCATGTTGAACCGCTTCAACACTTTATCTATGTGCGTGCTCTGGCTTAAGCCGAGCAGCCTCCTCGATCTATCTCTATAGATCTTAATGCCGAAAATATAGACTGCCTCACCAAGGTCCTTCATCGAAAACTTGCCATTCAATGATTCATTGACCGAGTTTAGCATCGAAACATTGTTCCCGATCAACAATATGTCATCCACATACAAGATCAAAAACACTATCGAGCTCCCACTTAACTTCTTGTATAAACAAGAGTCCTCTTCGCTTTTGATGAAACCGAGACCAGTGACGACCTCATCAAAATGAATGTTCCAATTCCGAGATGCTTGCTTCAACCCATAAATGGATCTCTTGAGCTTGCATACCTTACTAGTGCTAGTCGGATCGATAAAACCCTCGTGATGTATCATATACACGTCCTCGGTTAAATTTCCGTGAAGGAAAGCCGTTTTGACATCCATCTGCCATATCTCGTAATCAAAATATGCAGCTATAGCTAGTATGATCCTCACCGATTTCAGCATTGCTACCGGCAAGTAAGTCTCGTCGTAGTCAATTCCTTGAACTTGTCCATAACCTTTAGCGACAAGCCGAGCTTTGTGGATCTGAACATTTCCATCCACATCGGTTTTCTTCTTAAAGACCCATTTGCATCCAATGGCTGTTACGCCAGGCGGTGGATCAACCAAGTCCCAGACTTGATTCTCATCCATGGACTTTAACTCGGATCTCATGGCCTCCAGCCATGCCTCGGAATCTGGGCTCACCATCGCTTCCGCATATGTGGCCGGCTCGTCGCTTTCTAGCAACAATACATCGCGCACTCTGTGCAATCTTTCTGACCTCCGTGGTTCCGGTGTCGCTTCCACTACATGTTCCTTGACTGACTCCGGTATGATCTCATCACTAGCCGAGCCGTCCCCGAGTGGTCCTCGAATTTCTTCAAGTCGAACCGTCCTCCCACTGGCCTCCCGACTGAGAAACTCTTTCTCAAGGAAAACCCCGTTCTGAGCAACAAACACTTTGTTCTCTTCTTGGTTGTAGAAGCTATATCCCAAGGTTTCCCTCAGATATCCCACGAATATGCATTTATCCGATTTAGGTGTAAGCTTGTCTGACATAAGTCGCTTGACAAATGCTTCACAACCCCAAATCTTTAGAAAAGACAAACTGGGACTCTTCCCGGTCCACATCTCATGTGGTGTCTTGTCTACGGATTTTGATGGTACCCTATTAAGTGTGAAAGCTGCTGTTTCTAGAGCGTATCCCCAGAATGACAAGGGTAAATCCGATTTGCTCATCATAGACCGGACCATGTCCAACAAGGTCCTATTCCTCTGTTCTGACACGCCGTTTCTCTGTGGCGTACCCGGAGGTGTGAGCTGAGGTACTATACCTCAACTTTTCAGATGATCATCAAACTCCTAGATCATGTACTCACCTTCACTATCAGATCGCAAAAGCTTTATAGTCTTGCCGAGCTGATTCTCAACCTCCTTCTGAAACTCTTTGAACTTTTCAAAAGTCTCTGACTTGTGCCTCATTAAATAGATATATCCATATCTACTCAAGTCGTCGGTAAAAGTCACGAAGTACTGATAGCCACCTCTGGCAGTTGTGCTCATTGGACCACACACATCACTATGTATGAGTTCCAATAGCTCAAACACCCTCTCGCAACTCTTTGCGAAAGGAGACTTAGTCATCTTGCCGAGCAAGCATGATCACATGTCTCAAATGACCCGAAGTCGGACGAAGTTAGGATCCCATCATGATGGAGCTTCTTCATGCGTTTCAGACTAATGTGTCCAAGCTAGCAATGCCAGAAGTATGTCGGATTTATCTCATTAGGCTTATGCCTCTTGACATTCACGTTATAGACCGGTTCCTGTTCTAGATTCAATATAAATAGCCCATCAACAATGGGTGCATAGCCGTGGAACATGCCATTCAAAAATGTCGAACAACCATTGTCCTTTAAATTGAATTCATAACCTTGACTCATCAAACATGAGGCAGAAATAATGTTCCGACTAAGTGCAAGAATGTAATAACAATTATTAAATTCCATAATGAATCCGGAAGGAAGCTGGAGCTGCATCGTGCCGACCTCCAACGCAGCAACTCTTGCTTTGTTGCTGACCCTGATGTCAATCTCCCCTTGTGCCACACGCCTAGTTCTTACTAGCCCCTGCATCGAGTTGCAAATATGAACAACCGGTCCGGTATCAAATACCCAAGAGCTACTAGGTATGTCAGCAAGGTAAATGTCTATAACATATGCAACAAGTGTACCTTTGCCTGAAGAAGCATTTCGGGCCTTCTTGCCATGCTCTGCAAGCCACTTGCTACAGTTCCTCTTCCAGTGACCGGTCTCCTTGCAGTGAAAGCAAACGGTCTTTGAGTCCGGTACAGACTTCGGCGCAGCGGCAGAGGTTACCATCTCCGTGCCCTTTGCCTTAGCCTTTTTCTTGGACCAACTCTTCTTGAACTTAGCCGATTTCTGCACCACCAACACTTGATGCGTGCCTTTCTTAATATCCTGCTCTCCCACTTTTAGCATCCCATGCAATTCAGTGAGCTTCTTATCCATGCCATGCATATGATAGTTCGAGATGAACGTCCCATAGCTGGGCGGAAGAGGACCCAGAACAGCATCAGTAGCCAGCTCATCCAAGAGCAGGAAGCCCAAATGATCCAAAGCTTGCACATATCCGATCATCTTGATCACATGTGGGCTCAGTGGATCACCTTCCTTCAGCTTGCAATCCATCAAGGATCGCCAGATGTTGAACCTTTCAGTCCTAGCCTGTGTCTGAAACATGCTCTTGAGACTCTCAATCATATCGTAAGCCTCAACATTTTCGAAATGCTATTGCAAATCGGGCTCCATACAAGACAGCATCAGACAGCTGATCTCCGTTGATTCATCAACAAGTTTCTGGTAGGCATTCTTAGCTGTGGCATTAGCATTATTGGCAGGTTCCTCTGGAAGTGGATCCTCTAGAACATGTTCCTTTTTATCATGCTTGAGAACAATTCTCAGATTTCTATACCAGGTGGTAAAGTTTGTTCCATTCAGTTTATACTTTTCCAGAATTGATTTCCATGCAAAGTTGGGTTGAGCAGGTGGTGCCATTGATCTACAACAGAAAATATGCAATCACTAAGCAACGTGTTTATGTAGAGTAATTCTAGCCTAAACAGAAATACTCCCACTGAAGTCAGCATCCCTCCGCAAACTCTCAGTGATTCAAGATCCGACTAGCGCATGCGACTAGTGAGCTTTAGCATCACTGCTAGCCAACATACCTATCCGGTAAGCAACTCCTTGCTAATCATATCTCTATACGACTCCTGCCGGTCGGGAAGGTATCTCATACCCCGGCTCCCAACCTTCTTTCCCACAAGGCCCAAAACCGTTTTGATAGCCTCGTCAAGTTAACTTGATGCAGTGCATGTCCATGTCCGACACGAACCCTTCAGTTCAAGGACATCCAGCAGCACCCCAATTTTATGAGCCCACTACTAGACGTACTTGACGTGCGAAGGTGCAACATCGGGGATGGCAATTCGCTTGATATTCATGAGGGATCTTTCTACCATTCTAACATGCATAGAAACAAAGAAGCATAACAATCACATATAGACATATATTGTGAAATAGTATGGCTCCTTCATGGACGTTCTTCCAGGTCGGCTCCGACTCCGATGACCATCTAGGAACTCCATCTTGTTTGTCACGCCAGGACGCCAAGCCACCAATCTTATCTCTATTATCCAACTACTACAACTAGTAATGAATTTTACATAGAGAATCACAAGTCGACACGCAGGTCATTATATAATATAACGACAGCACTTTGGCTCCTGCCAGCTGACAAACATGACACGCAGGCCACGTATAAATTACACACAAGCATCACATACACATGAGCCATACTATTCATATCAAACCTGCAAAACAAAGTTGTGCATAGAATCGTATTCTATCGGTTTGTGTGTCGGGTACGAAATACACGGTGCTACGCACATGTTTTCGGAAATCACAGATCACATCTGAACTCCGATCATGCTGAATTTTCCGATCTGAACGATCTTATCAATCATCGCAAATCTGATTTGGATTTACGTTTCACTGTTAACCCCGATGGCGGATGACCGACCGGTAGGGGTAGATCGTGTCACGACCTCATCGATCCCGATTGACAGAAAACATAGCCTCAACGATCCCCATGTGCAGTTGATCACATCAACTGTGCACATAGCCGATCTGATGATAAACAACAGCAGATCTCATCTGCCGCCTCCACATATCTAATATGCATACGACTTGAACCCAAATCCTATAGCAGAGGCTCTGATACCACTGTTGGTTTCTACGGTAGGGTGCGTCGACTGCAAATTAAAATTTTCCTATGCGCAGAACAACAGGAACATGCTACGGGAGATGGATCACAGTTCGTTACCACTAGACGCGCAGTGCCGTGCAGCGGAAGTAGAGTTGAGGCAGTGCGTCCGCGTGGATCGTCTCCTCCTCGTCCAATCTCCATCGAACTGCCGGTCGTCCGATCCCACGTACAAGTTTGCCGGAGCGACGCAAGTGCACCGCCTCTAACGGTATCCGCATGTGCAGGAGGAACACCGTGCGGCGGACTGCTAGGTCTGATCACACAGTCGGCGGCGAGTGGAGGTGGCTATTCGCAACACATGCAAACCCTAGTCACATCGCCGAAGCGATCAACCAAATAAGTGCACTGCACCTCCACCTTATATAGGCGTCCGTCGCAGGCTCAACACTTGGGCCTCGCACGGACCCTAAAGCCCAAAGTCTACTCGGTCACGTTCCTTGTCCAGTTCAGATCACATCCAACCAGTGTCCTATGAACCGACCTCGTAGGTTCCTTCCCTTAAGCGGGCGACCCCTTAGGTTCAAGTCGGCTTGGTCACAGTTCGGATCACCTCCGATCTGCACGGTTGGTAGCGGCCTCTAGCAAGGCGTGCCGACCACCAAGTAGACTATGAAGCTGGTTAGGCGAACCTGTACAACGTGTCACACTTCTGTTCCCTTTGCCTCACGATATATGTTGTCGGGCTCAAGGAGAGACTGTCATCCTTGTGCTAGCCCGGCCTCTTTCTCGTTCCAGTGATACTGACCACAAACCGGATTAGCTCATAATCCTTGTCGCATGGCCATGCTTATCCTTGTCGGATCACACGAGGGGCCCAGAGTATATCTCTCCTTATCGGAGGGGCAAATCCCATCTTGCTCGACCATGTCTCGCAGCATGGGACTAGACAAACCCGAAACCTACCTTTGTAACTACCCAGTCACGGAGTAGCATTTGGTCGGCCCAAAGCAAGTCTGTCACCATCCCGAGAACATGCGTCAGCTCAGGTCTTAGGACATAGAACGTATGTTGTACTAGAGACTCACAGATGACATATCGCTGCGTCTCATAGTTGGGTCTGTCCGACTCGGACCTTATCTCGACTCGGATCCGACTACGTCGAATCCGACTAGACCTTTCCAAGTCCATATTATCCGGTTAGCATCCAATGCTCCATGGCTAGTGAGACCAAGCCATCGACCGTGTCATATGCTAGTCTAGTCGGCTGCGCATCCACACAGCCCTTTCGACTAGGGACCTTTTAGGACAGTCATCATACAATCCATAGTCCCACAAACAAGTCACGTACTTGCTGATACACATCATTGATAATGTCCAAGGACTATCTTTATTCATAAACACATAGGAAATATCATCATACATGATTGCCTCTAGGGCATATCTCCAACAACAGCTTCTCTGTAGGTGCTTGTGTGGAGCTTGGTGTGGTTTTCAATTGTTGCAAAGGTGTTGATGAATGCTGGGCAGTATCCACATTTGAATTCCAATTTTCTCCTTCAATCGGAAAATGGAAACCAGATTCACCTGCACCTTGTAAAGTAGGCAATGGCGACTGATAAGAATTAGGCTCTTCGTCAACATAATTCACCACATTATTTTCTTGCTTGCATAATAGTCCATCCCACGAGCATAATGACCTATATGCCATGTTCAAGAATTATGTGCCATCAAAAAAAATATGACTAAAGCATGATGTAAGAATGCAAATAGTAATATCTCACTAACCTTCATAGGGAGAAGCCAATTCATCATAGTATGGAAAGACTTATCTCGCCATTGGAGGGCACCCTTGCTGCCCAAACACTCGCTAGTGCATCTACCATCATTCTATGTTTATCCCATCCAAAGCCACTTTCAGCTGTCAAATCTTTGACACTTCGATAAGCTTTTTTCAAATCTTGCTCCTATTGCTTGACTTGGCTAGCATCAAATGACATGCTGAACTTGGTATTTAGTTGAAAAGTATTACTTGTTCATACTTCCATGCTTCATTGCTCAATGCGTTGTGTGCAAGCACATCATGATCTTTCAAGAGCTGACTAAGAAACATCTTCACTTCATGACTCCATTTAGCTCTCGAACAGGTCCTCATGGTACCGAAAGCTGATAAAAATTTGTCAATTTCAGTTATACTAGTCCCATCAAGAAATTAGCAATACCTAGTCCTTATGTGCTTAGTTTGCAGTACCATTATTCAAAATTGGTGAAATACCTATATGCTGAGAAGGCAGTGAAGTTCATCGATTAGCTTCAATCTATACCTAATAATAAAGGGGCTATTGCTTGTGGTGGTACGTCACCGAAATTGCCCTCAAAGTTGCAAAATATTAACCACCAATGCCATCTATAAGTGATATAAAATAGGCTCATACAGTAGGAACCTTCTATACTGAGCTCTACGCACTGGGAGAAGATACAACGCGCCTGTTTGGGCCAGACCATGTCCGAGCGGCCTATTTTCTTTTCTTTTTTATTTTTTATTTTCCATCTTTGTTTTTTTACTTTAAATAATTTGAGAATAAAAAAATAAATTAAAAATGTGGATTAGAAAATGTTTGTGGATTAGAAAATGTTCATGATTTTTAAATAAAATGTGGATTAGAAAATCTTTGAATAATTCATAAATGTTTGTGGCTTAGAAAATGCTTAATAATTTTTAAATAAAATGTGAATTAGAAAATGTTTGAATAATTCATAAATGTTTGTCGATTAGAAAATCTTAAAAAATGTGAATTACAAAAATCATTAAATAAAATGTTTAATAATTCATAAAATTTGTGGATTAGAAAATGTTCACAATTTTTAAAAAATGTTCCCATATTCAAAAAGTGGTCGCAATTTTGAAAACAAATGTTCGGAAAATAAAAAAGTTTCATGATTTATTTGAAAAAGTTCATGTACTAAAAAATATTAGCGAAATTGAACAAAATTTTGCCAATTCAAAAAATGTTCATGAATTGAAAATTTTCCTAAAAATACAAAACTGTTTGTGACGTACAAAATAGTGTTTTAGTTCACAAGTGTTTGTGGATTCAAAAAATGATCGTGCATTTCAAAAAATGCTCGTGAATTTCTAAAATTGTTCCACCAATTTCCAAAAATATGTTCATCAATTCTAGAAATGTTCTCCTATTCCAGAAAAATATTTTAGAAAATGTTCACCTTTTAAATAAAATGTTTGCAAGTACTACAAAATGTTCATGAATTCAAATTTTTTCATGATTTTAGAAAATGTTCAAAAAACTATAAAAATGTTCATGATTTCAGATATATTCACAAGTTTAACAAATGTTCATGATTTTTATAAATTGTTCACAATTTCACGAAAATGGGAGTGATAGTGTATCTCGATGATGCAGCAAAATATGATCATGGTCATTGAAGATTATTAAAAAAGACATCTCCCCTTACGACGCACTGGCCGTTTTGCCAGGTGAATTCCTCTCGATCGTTTCTTCGTCTGACTAATCTGAAACGCCCGCTGGAGTGCGATGTAGGTCAGGTGGGGTATTCTGGTGTTTTTTTTACATGGTAAAACGTGTCTCATTCATATCATAAAGATCAAATTACAAATCACGTAAAGACTGACATGGTGTATGAGGTATAGAGGTTGGCCAGATACGATTTGACTGTACAGTATCCAATCCGTATACCGGTTGGAAAATGGGAATTTTCCGCTGGGACCGGTGGGTCCGATCTGCATGCAGCGGCAATGGCCGTGATACACGTCTTATTTTGCTTCTTCGTCGGATTCCTCTCGATCGAAACCCCCGCGCCCCATAATTCGAGTCTGCAGCGAACCGCCCGCGGCGACAGATCCATGGCGGCGGCGCTCCGGTCAAAGGCCGGCCTCGCGTTCCGGCCGCCCTCCCGCCTCTCCTCCGCCGCGTCCGGCAACTCCGGGGTGGTACGTAAGCTAGCGCACCTTCGTCTGTTGGTTTCTTTTTTCAGCAGTAGTAATAGTAAAGTAAATCTCGATCTGAATCCCTCGGCCGTGTTAATTATTCTGCAGCGGACGATGTTCACCGACGGGCCGCAGGGCGGCGCCGACGGGTGAGTTCGTGATCACTATGCTCGGTTCTTTCTTCGATGATTATTTTTGTCGCCGGTTGAGCGCGTATACTGACGACAATACAACACAGGGGGTGGCCGGATATTTGCTTTTCCTTCGTCGCCTTGACAGGGTCATGCATCTTCGCTTGGATTGCCTTTGACGGCGACGGGCCGGATGGGTGCATACGGGGACGAGGTGGAGGAGGACGACGAGGCAGATGAGCTAGTCGTGCAGGCTCGTGGAGTAGTTCAGGTAGACTAGTGCTTAATGTGTGCCTTGGCTATTTTCAGTTGTAAAGAAATCGTTGCCTGAATGATCAAACTTTTATTATTCATTCCACGCATCTTAGCACAATAAGAACAGAGAGTCACCTAGCAAATCATTAAGAGTAAACATTTCAATGGCTTGAATGCATACACATAGTGATACGATGAACCAATAGGTTTATTATTGTGGGAATACATAGGGTTGGACCCAGCTCTAATTGCCTACAAGATCATTTTTTCCGAACATTAGAATTAGTAACAAATTACTGAAATTGCTTTCAAAAAAAGGGTGAATTCCACTTTTTACCCTGTAGTTATACATTTGTGAAACAAATTACCCTATTTAGTGGAACTTCTTTCGAAATATCAGATTTTGGAGACTTTTAACATGGTTTTACCCCAATTTTCGTTTTGCTTGTTTAGGTTAGATAGGATCAGCATGTCGCGTCAATGATTCGTAAAAAATTTGTAAAGGTCGGAGGGCATCATTTATGATCATGCGCAGACTTCTCTTGTCCATCAGTTCCATTCTTCGTCGTCATCTAGATATTTTTGGACCCCGGATGTCACCTCACACTTTGCCTAATGGACACACATCAGAAAACAAGGGTCCAAAGCTTCTAAAAGGGATATTCTAAACGAATTTCCACTCGATGGGGTAATTAGTGTCACCGATGCATATCTAGGGGGTAAAATGTGGAATTTACTCTAAAAAATGTGCAAGTTTCGAGTCCTTTTGACCTTTTGAGTGAGGGAAAGGGAAACATTTTTTGGTAAATACAACCATGATAAAATCTAGAGCAAGCATAGTATGGCATCAAAGTTGCTATAAAGTAAGATGGCACCAAAATTTCAGGCTAGATGGTTCGTGTGGTACCTGAAACCTCCACTTGTGGACCTGAGGTCGCATATGTTACCAAGATCCTTGAGCAGGTCCCTTGAGGCATCCTCCACCACCAACACCATCCATTTTCAACTAAGTACCACAAATCATTTACCATGTGAGAGTTTTTGCATTCATAAGAAGATTTAAAAAGATACACGAAGAATGACGCGTCTTCTTGAGAAAGGCACCCATTCTTGGTGCCACCCATCTCGGTTTAGATCTGTTCGGGACAGGGTGGCGGTCGACGGTGAGCTATGCCCTCAACGGTGCCCTAGGAGGGTGGCCGGGGCAAGGTTGTCAACACTTGCGTTGGCCGAGCCGTGATCTTGATCTAGAGGCTCGGATCCAATTGCGGTGGGCTCGGTAGCCAGGTTCCTTCGACGAGGTGTGATGGAATACCAATTAAAAGATCTGGGCTCTGGTGCCAGCATTGGCGGCGCTTACGGGTGTAGCGTCCCTCCTAGGGGCACTATTGTGGCCTTGTGGGTGTTCTCCCTCACTTTGTTCGTGCTCCAAGTGAAAACTTGGTCTGTTTTGACGGATGTGGCAGCGATGCACTGTGTCATTACCCTCCCTCTGGTTGTGGTGCGGGCGGCATTTTCAAGCAAGCTTGGATCGTCACACATTGCATCCCCGGTACTAGTGTTTGGTTGCTTGTTTTGCCTCCTCTCATTTATAGATGGTGGGGATGCGGCAATGAAGTCTGATGGTCTGTACCTCAGTTGTTGTTATTGTTATTAGTTGTGGTTCCGCTACTCATGTGCTTTTGCTTGGTGGCATGCTGTGCATTTCTTATGCGTTGTTGGGTTTTTTTTGTCTAGCTTTTTATTTGAATGGCCTTGTAAAAGTGTTTTCTCAACACAATGTATCAATCGACCTTATGGCTTTGTCTATAAAACGAAACGAAAGCCGGCTTCGAGAGACAAGTTGTACAAGGCTTAATCGCTGCCAAGAAACACAAGCCAGAAAACACAATATGCATACCTGCCGCTCACAGAACCATGCACGCTGAAACAATAAATTTATGTACATTACATTTCAAACTGTTTGTACAAGAAAGAGCGATCTCTACTGGATGGAACACTAACAATCTACTCTACTGGTCGAGCTAGTCTTTGTCCCACCAGAGTGGCCACTGACCATTGGCCAACACGATCCTAATTCCTGGACTCTCTCTAAAAAAACATGGTCCTGGACGTACCGATTGACCAGACAGCCCTTAGAATCTGAAATCTGGGTCGACATCCATTGCCCATGCAAATTTCTCCAGAATTGTCTTGGTGAAAATCTGTTACATAAATAGCCAATCCAAACAGCTTGTTAAGGACTGTAAAATGCTAGTAACAATTAAACAAGTAGTCGTTTGAAATAATAGAGCAAAGCACACGTATGGCACACAGTGTAGTTAATTCAACATTGAAACATCGTAGGAAGCATAATTTCTATCAGACGAATGGGGGTCTATAACTCTATATGCATAGAGTTAGAGACATATGAACATGAGCAGTATGATCATGCACTCACGAGGTTAATAGCTATGCGGATAACTCATAATAGAAGCAAGTAGTCCCTCAAACTACGGTACCTTATCCCTGTCAATAGGAACTTCATGGGTTTTGCACCACGCCACAGTAATTCTAGGATCAAGGTAGTTGATCTTTGATGTGCCTAGTGCCACCATCTTCAAATCTTCTTTGTTGTTCTTGTGGTTATCCGTTTCCACTATCCTAGTTTCAACCTGAGATAACTTCTTCTGCAACCTGCAAACTTAGATTATGTATGAGATTGTCCCCATTCTTTGATCAGGCAAGTACAGAAAGAAAATGATATATCTGTGTCTGGGATGTACATTTCAGGGGTCAATTTTCTCCTTCGCTTTGCATCTCCATCAGAGCCTACAAGCTTTCGTTTCTTCGCTTTTTTAGACAAAAGTTTATTTGCTTTCTCCAATTCTACGTTCAACTGATCCCTCTGAGCCTGGAGAACGAAATAAAACAATGACAAAAAGTTTGCGGGGCGAGCACAAATCTGAGATAATTAACCATTTGGGGGCAACAACCAACCGTTAATTCATCAATCTTTTCATTCAACTTATTCATCTGGGAATCATGTGATTTTGGGACAGCACGCTGATGGTTGCAGATTATAGCAACCTGAGTAAATGAGAAACATCGTTGAGTCAAGAATAGTTATAATGCAAGTTTTCTTCCTCAAGAGTGACTGAAAGCTTTTACCTCTTTGTTTGCTCGTTGATAGACTTTAGCTTTTTCATCAATGGTTCCATCTGTTGTTTCTTTGTTCAGCTGTAATACGATCGCAGGTATATTTATTCCGATCAGAAATATATTACGACATAACATGGTAGTCACATTAGACATGATAACATTACACATTCTATTTTGGGAATATGGTAAGGAAGTAGACAACAGGGTTATCTGAAGCTATGAATGATACAATACAAAAAAAAACAGTACGACAGAGGCTCCTAAAATGTTTTACTTCTGACGTACTTGAGGCAATAACTTTATCAAGCCTAAACAGTACTGCAACATAATGATGGAGAGCAGAGAGTGAAATTTGCATTCAACTTACGATGGTGTCCAATGTGATGGAAGCATTGTATGTACGAAAGACTTTTGCAGTCAGGCCAGGCATCAAGTCCTTGAGATGAGCATTTAGTTTAGTTGTATCAAGCTTGTCAAAGACATGTCCTCCCTTCTTTTTACCTAGAGAACCAATACATGAAAAAGATGTAAATAATACTCCTCAGAGGGTATTACTTGACAAGTAATAGTTGACAAGTAGTTAGTACTCCTCAGAAGAGATGGACGGATGGGAAAATAGCATTGGGAGATACCTGCACAGAATTCTTTAATCGCCTCGTATACAGCTAGTTCAACCTCTACATTGTTATAGTATCTTATAGAATCTTTACCAAGAAAGTCAAACTGAAAAAGCAATGAGCAAATATCAGATAAACAGTAGTAGAAATTAATTCCTCATAGTGAGCAACAATCAAGAATATATATTGAATGAAGATCAAGACCTGAAGCTTGTTTGGAGGCAAACAAGTAACATTTTCAACCTTCAGTGTACAACAACCAACAGTATCTGCCTCATCCTCATCCTAAAAAGGATTGTAACATGATAACATATGTCAATGAATCTCAAACCTAAATATATAGAAATTAACAAAAAGAAACTATACACGAATGTATGATGAAAGGACTAGATTTTTGATAAAGAAAGAATAATCATCGTGCAAAAGCAGAACAATTTAGCAGCAGCTTATATATATATGTGTACAGTACATTGCCAACAAAAATTGTGTCCTAATTGTAGACTAAAATGGAAATAATATTCGATGACGATATACCTTTTCATTGCCTGCCCTAAGGGCTAGTTTATCTATAAGGTATGTTGCCACTGCAATTTGTTTCTTCCTCCGATCTTTGCTCCTGAAATCCTTGGTGTAATTTGCCCGGATACTGTGTATGTAATCCTGCCATGGCCACAGAAGGACAATTATTGTACATGGGGACACAAGAGCTCTATGAATCACAAAACAAACTTTCTTACCTTCAGTTTCCGGGCCTTCTCATATTTCTCCTTGTCACTCTATCCCTTTAGTGAGCTGCTTGCCGCAAGGAAAACATACTTGATATCTTTTTCGTTTATCGGATCGTTCCAACAGGCCAACCATGTAACAGTATTGTCATGCTTGACTGCTTTCCAGCTGCAGACCACATGACCAGTAAACAATGTATGCATGTTAAAGTCTCTTCAGAAATAGTATTTTCCAAGTTTTAACACCAATAACTTCAATTTTGAAGGTACCTTTCTTCAGGTATAGGGCACACTGGGACGGGAGCCGCTTCTCCAATGTTTATTGTAATATCACTTGGTCGGATGCGTCTCTTCAATCTCCCCATCTAAAACAATTAAACAGAGAGCCTTAATTGAAGTCCCTTACTTGAAACAGAATAAAGATATACTATGTGATTACATGTTTACAAATCTGTACCTTTGGATGCTCTCCACGTCCCCTGAACAAGCCAGGTGGTTCTATTCTGAAATTGCCAACCTGAAATAAGCAAATATTACTAGACTAGTGGCATATGTGTAGAAGAGTAACCTATCTATTCTATGATTTACAAAAGCCTAAGTTATATTCATCAAAAATAAATATCAGTAAACAATGAACCTTCTCTTCAACACCGTCTACAAAAGCCCACTTAAACTTCTCCTCTTGTTTCGATTTCTCATCCCGCAATGCTTTCTTCTCCTGTAAACAAAGATTAAATACTTATAAATCTCCCTTGTCCAACCTACTAAACTATGTCACTAAAATTCATAAAAATTACCTCTGATGTTATCTGGTTTTTCTTCTCCTTCTCTTGGAGATGCCATTCATAGATGGGTGTGAAATCACAAAGCTCGAACTTTGTGATGATATGTGTTTTACCAAGAATTTTTCTCCAATCAGTGAAAAAATTGTTGATAAATATTTCCTTGGACGCGTACTCAGTGTCTTTCATAACAGCAAACATGGTTGCAACCTGCAATACAAAGAATTGGCAGATGAACAAAAAGACGGAAGCGTGATCTTAATATTCAGGAGATGCTCTCTCTATGTATATCACCTCCTCCTGCTCCAGGGTCAGATCAACAGGTTGCCCATTGTAAAGCATCTTGACACCATGAGGCTTGTACGGGGGAGGAAAAACCACACCATTGTGCACCAAAGTAGACCATTTCTTTCGACCATCGCCATTGTGTTCATCCTTGGGTTCGCTTTCGGCACTCGATGAGTCAGAAGCCTCTGAAGGCCTTGCCTTATTAAGAGCCGAAACTGTTTGATCACTATGACCACCTATCCTTTTGACTGAATTTCTGGATGCACCCCCGGTAACACGAGAAAAGCGGGCAGTCAGTGGCTTATCATCCTCTGAATCATCATCAGAGACATTGCCTCCAGTTTTTGGAGCAGCACTGTTAACGGCCAACCTCGCGGCCAGCGGTTTCTCATCATCTGAATCTTGGTCACGATCACCATCTGCGTTGGCACCTCCTGCATTGATTATCTTCAATTTCCTCTCATGAACATTTTTCCTTAATGCAATCGGTCTCTCATCCTCAGAATCACCATCTGGCATGGCACCTTTTCTGTCGATTCTCTTTGATTTCCTCTCACAAACCTTCATCCTTGATGCAATTGGCTTCTCATCGTCTGAATCATCCGACATGAGGACATCTTCCACACGTAGTCTTTTCAGTTTACTCTTCTGACATTGTTGCCCAAGACTGTTTGGCTTCACTGCATTTCCTGATGAGCAGGTAGGGGTGGGCATGTTCTTCTTCATAGAGGAAGTTAACTTCTTGAAGGAAATTGGACCGTCAATTTCATCGCCGTGGAGAGACGGCATTGCTAATGCTAGCTTCGTCGAGATGCAGGAACGATGCCAGCCAAAGTAACCTGCAAAGCTAGTACAGTTCACCAATAAAATTACACTTTGCATTTTTTTTTCAAACCACGACTTTGCAGTTTTCACCAGGTTAATTTCGTTAAAACATACTAGTACATGTCTAACAAAATTCTGAAAAATGTCATAGATGTGCGTACACTGTGAGACGACATATATACATAAAGGTTTTGTTTAGAAAAAATATACTACTTCGGTTAAAGAATTCGACGGTGTAATAGCCGTCATCTCGGAGCTAATTAAACAGAGTCCGACCTAATTACATACAGTCGCAACAAGGGATGGCTAATCTCGTTTTTCTTTGAGGTAGGCTATAATCTCGTTTCGCCCTAAGCAACACAGCGGCGGCGGATGGAGCCGGAGGCCGGAGCCAACGGCAGACGTGGATGACACGGACGGAGAGACGCTACGTACCTAGCTAGCTAAGCGCGAACGTCGGCCCTGATCCCGGCCTTCTCCCTCCGTCGCCGGGAAGAGGGGTTCGGAGTTAATTAATTAGGTTTAAGGCCGTGCGGCACGGCCGGCTCCTCGATTGTACGCGCTCCTTCCCGGCGCTTATATATATATATCAAGTCAAGCCTTGCACAAACCTGATTTGAATCTAGTACTGCAAGTACTTCCTCCGTCCCAAAATTCTTGTCTTAGATTTGTCTAGATACTGATGTATCTAATACTAAAACGTGACTTGACACATCCGTATTTAGACAAATCTAAGACAATAATTTTAGTACAGAGTGAGTACAATATTGTTATGTTTTGGAAGAAACAATATATATAGTTCCACACCGCTTGCCATACAAGAAAGATGCGTTATTTCCAATAGACAAGCAAAGCTCCCCAAAAAAACAGGCTCCGGTGAGTACGTACGGCTGCAATCCCGTTGTCTTCCTTCCGGCGCCCCGCCGCAACCTCGGTCTCTAGCCCAGAGCTGTTACTGCAGATCATCCAACCTCGGTCTTGTTGGTAACGAACCCTAACTTGTATACCTTGATTCATCTGGTCTCTACTTATTTTTGCGGGTGCTCTACTTATTTTTTTTATGAAACAATGTTTACGTAGGACTAAATGGTCGCTAGCTTCTGCTTATGACAGGATGGCCAAACCAAGCACCGCCTCCTCTCCAGCGAGGAAGATGAACATCACAGGATCGACAAGCAGTAAAAAACACACGGTCCGAAACCAAGGAAGTGGCTTTTAAGAGGACGGCGAGATCGACGCTGGCAATGAAGCTTGAACTTCTACCTTCGGGAAGGATGAATTCTACGTATAACCATATTATGGTTGGCGTTGAAGTTGGAGCTAGCATCATATATATACTACTCACTCCGTCCCATAATGTAAGAAATTTTTTGACATTAGTGTAGTGTCAAAAACGTCTTACATTATGAGACGAAGGGAGTGATGTATATGTTGTAATCCATAACCTAGCTACTTCTCTATGCTTACAGGACGTTCTGCGAATGATACTATCAAGGTTATCACTAAAAGAAGCAGCGAGGGACAAAGCGCAGTTTGAGAAAAAGAGAATGCACTCCCGCGACCGCGGCCGCAACGGGTGAGCGGCGCCGCCGCCGGCTGGATCTCCCTCCTCCAACCTCCTCTACCTCAGCCAGGGTCAGATCCGGAATCCCCACCGCGCCTTCTCAGCCTCCTCCCCGTTTGCTGGGCTCCCCTGCCGCCGCTCCCCGGCTGCTCGGACATGTGCTCCAGCAACCTCACCTCGCTGCAGCCCCAACTGGCGGCGGCCACCCCGGCTCCTCACCCTTCCTCTCGCTCGCCCCCAGCCCCTCCCCAGCTTGGAGGCTTAGGAAGGAGAACGGGGGTGTGGTGGCTAGCTCGTTGTCTCCCCGGAAGTTTGCTCCGACCACCGCGTCGTCCCGGTCTTTTGCTGACGGCGCACCATCCCTGACTCCTGCCGTCGTAGCGCCGCCGTCGTCCCCGGCCTCTACGGGAACCTCGTCATCGTCCACGCCCCCAGCTGAGGTCGCGCTGTCACTGACTCCTGCCGGCTCCCCTCGGCCTTTGTTGCTTCTGACGGGTCCCCTCGTCGCGCCCGGCGATGCGATGGAGGAGGTGCTGGTGAGCTCGGATGGGAATGATAATGCCAGGATGGTGTCTGCCGCTACTGGTGGCAAGGATTCAGGCGCTGCTGCTGATTCTGCTTGCCCAAGCATTCAGGTTCAAGGCCCGGTTGCCCCTGGACGTGGTGACTGGAGAAGTTGCTTCGCCGACCCGTCTACGTCTTCACTCCAGAAACCTTCTTCTGATGCGGCACACGAGGATGAAGGCTGGGAAAGGGTGCACTCACGACGTTGTCCGCATCATCTGGTGTATCCAACTCCGACATTCAACCAACACCGAACACCTCCTGCCTGGCTTAGAGGACAATGCTTTCGTTGCCTCGCCAAAGGGCACCGGGTTGTGGACTGCCATGATCCCATTTAAGTGCAACAATTGCTTCTGCTCTGGCCATCGTGCCCGTGACTGCCACAAATTTCGTTGTTCCTCAACAACGGCTACCCAAGTCAATCAGGCTCCTCTCCAACAACATCACCCTGCGCCACCTCATCTTGCTCCCCACGATAGAGGCATCCCAGGCTCAGACTTGCAATCTCTCCTCGCATCGTTTCGCGTTGAGCTCCTTCAGTTGGTCAATGGCCGCGTTGAGGAGGTGGCCCGCCCTTTGTGTGATGAGGTAGCATCAATCAAGCTTTGGATGCCGCGTGCGGCTGCTTGTTTGGAGCGTGCGGAGGCCGTGTCGCAGACCCCGCATGCGTCGCCTCCCCTTGCTGAGCTCGATGTTGGCCTTGCGAACGAACATGATGCAGAGCTATATGGACCTCTTTCCCCTCGTGTTGGGTCCAGTTCGCTGTTGTTGCCTGCCTTGTCCTCTGTGTCAGATGCCTTTAAGGGTGAGGCCATAGACGGGGTCATTGCCATGGTTTTGCAGATCATGCCTGACATGCAGGACTTGTGTGTGGGGCATGTTTCGCCTGTGTCAATGGTGGAACCAAAGGAGTTTACTATGGTTGATGATAGCGTTGTGGCTAGAGTGTTGTCAGTGGAGCATGTGGAGGTCGTCTCGCCGGTGACCTTGTGTGAGGGACATGATTCACCTTTGTCATGTGAGCAACTGGAGGTGCCTGAGTCCATCGTGCCGGTGGTACCTATGGGCAATGATGTTGGGGCGGTCGATATGTTGGCACCTGATCCTTTGGAACCCAGCCAGCCGCTCACCATTGTGGACCGTGGAGTTTCTGACATTGCGGTCGCCCACTCGCACAATGCCGTTGGCCAGGTGGTGTCTATACGTGACAAAGTCGATGAGATTCTCTTCTAGATTGAGATTCATAGCTTGCTCAAACGTTTGGAGGCGGCTAGCCCTGGATCTGGCAAGACGATTGTGGAGGAGGCTCTCAGGAACAAAAGAAAGAAGAGTGATGCCGCAAAGAAGGCGTCTGCACCTGCTTGATGGAGGGCCATTAGTCTCTTGATTGTCCTTGAGGCCTGGCTTGTCTCTGTGGATTTGCTGGTGTTCATGGTCTTCGGCCGAGGTTCTCTTGTTGGGGGATTTCTTTGCGAGTAGGAGGGTGTGGGTTGGTGATCGTTGCGTGTTGGGTATGATTGTGTTGCGTGTTGGGTATGGTTGTCGGGCTGATCATGTGCTTATGGGTTGCATGCTCAGTCAGTTGACCGCATGTGGTTGCTTTGTACCGGTTTTCGCCCGGTTTTCCGTTAATTAACTGGGCAACTCTCTTCTTCTTAATTAATCGATGAGGCAAATTTTTTGCCTCTGTTTCGAAAAAAAAAAGAAGCAGCGAGGATGAGCACCCTATCACATGAGTGGAGGAGGCTAGCGATATGCCACCCAAATCTGGTCTTTACGAAACGTACCTTCTTTCCTGCCAATTACGGCATTAGCTTGAAGGACAGGGAACTCATGATAGATGAATTCGTCACCAAAGTCGACAATGTAATCCGTCCCCTATGGAATACTTCTTCTACAACAGCAACCACCATGGATAAGTTTGTTGTCAAATTTCCACTTCGCAAGAAACATAAAAATAAGATTGACCGGTGGATTCACTTCACCACGTCGAGGCCAAGCACATTTCTCTTGATTTCGCTGGAAGAGATTGCATGCTAAAACATAGGTACATTATCCCACTCGACAATCTTACTGGTCAGAATGGCTCCTCCGTCGAATCTCTTGATTTGTGACCATGTTCACTTTGAAGTCTTTTCACTCTCTGCCATGGTCACCATAATTTCCTCAGGCCATACATTGAAAATTACCTCCGTCTATGGCCCGACGCGGGCAAACTTGAAGGACATTTTTTTCAAGGAAATTGTAGATGAGAAGCCGCAGCCTGGGGTGATGTGGCTTGTCAACGAGGATTTTAACCAAATCCATCGAGCTCGGGATAAAAATAGGCCAAACGCTGACCCCAGCCGTATCAACAGATTTCGAGCGGCACTAAATTCCTGTGAGCTCAAGGAGGTGCACCTGCAAAACCGAAAGTTCACCTGGAGCAATGAGCGTTCTAATCCAACCTTGAGCAAGTTGGACTCCTCCTTCTGCAACGAGGACTGGGACCTCACCTTGACAAAGGCAACCTTTACGCTGAAAAAGAGAAGACCAGTTTTCCTCAGTCGAAACGAGGCATTTCTTGAGCATCATAATGGTCCTGATCCTCTTGGTTACGTACTTGCTGAGCTTCAAACTGTTGTTCCTCATGCGCACAAACGACTCTTACACATGAGTGTTAGGGCAACCTAGGTAAGTGTCTTGTTACTCTTTCGTTTCAATGTAACATGATATTTGATATCAAATTTTACATTGATGCCCACATCACAAAATATTCATTTTTTTCGTGGATGTGCATTGTTTGTGTTTCATTAGCAAAGTTTTACCAAGTCAGGTATCGGCTCCGTCAAACTAAGGCATGTGAATTTGAATCTTAAAATCAAAGGCAGTACAAACACAAGCAGTTGGTTTGCTAGGTTGGTTCACGTCCTGGAATTAGCACCTCGCCTGAGTTAATTGCAAAAAACCACCACATTTGCGGCTTCTTCTGCAGAAAACCACCTGGTCCCTAATCCTTTGCAAAAAGCACCGCACATTCGGTAAACTTTTTGCAAAAAGCACTGATCAGGTGATTTATCCCGATTAATCACATTCTGACAAATGGGGCCGGCTTGTAAGGAGTTGGCTTAGCAAAAACATTACACACATGCCCTGCATTCCAAAAGCAGAAAAGCAATCCAGTCCTTGTTCCTAGTTGGTTGTCGTCAGATGGCGCACACGGACGAGCACATGAGGACGGTTGTTGCATGTTGAGTGTCCGGCTGCCCGCGGTTGGTGCTGCTCGCTGCCGCAGCTGCTGCTGCTCACCGGCGCTCCCTGCCGTCGCGGGTGCAAGCGGTTGTTGCTGCTTGCCTCCGCAGCTCCCCACCGCTGCTGTTGCTCGCTAGGGACGAGCCAGGTGCGCGGCCAGCTGCTGCCGTGGCCAAGGATGAGGAGAGCAGGCCGCAGTGGGCAGTGAGAGGGACCGCTCGCCCGTCGGCGGAGCTCCGGCAGCGCAGTGGCAGGGCTGGGTGGAGCTTCCGACGGGAGCCAGTGGGGTTGACGGGTGTCGCGGGGGAGAGGTGGGGGGGGGGGGGGGGGGGGGTATAGCTCCGGCAGCACAGCGGCAGGGCCAGGTGGTGCTTCCGGCGACGGGCTTCCAGCTACGACGACGGGAGCCGGTGGGGGTGGCGGAGCCGCGGGGGGCGATTCGCTCCTCCGATCGGATCGGCCGTTCGGGAGCAGGGATGGGCTGGATTGCTTTCCTATTTTAGTTTTAAGGGTGACTATGTAAATGTTTTTGCTTAGTTAACTCCTTAAGTCCGGGCCCACTTGTCAGAAAGTGATCAAATGAGCCAAATCCCCCAATCAGTGCTTTTTGCAAAAAGTTTACCGAATGCGCGGTGCTTTTTGCAAAGGATTAGGGACCAGGTGGTTTTTTGCAGAAGAAGCCGCAAATGTGGTGGTTTTTTGCAATTCACTCCACCTCGCCTAGAAGAACTGGAGCTGCACGTAAGTGATTATATTCAGCCATTGATCCTGATACTTTCGATCGCATGCTCAATCTACATGTGAAAAATTAACTCAGTGTATATATGCATGCACGCAGTTGGGCTACAGGAAGTGTGTGGCTGCAGGTTGGCCCGGGACAGTGACGGCTATGGGAGGTCCTATGCACGCCCATCTCAGGAGCGTCTACATTTCTGGGTTTCAAGCCGTGTTGGGGTTAGGCGAGTTGGCGCTCTACATTATTGGGAACGCCACTTCACTCGAGCGCATGGTTGTCGATCCAGTGGTGAGGATGAAGCACGAACGGCGTGGGTTCCATTCGGCGAGAGGCGCCAGCGGCAGCGGGAGCGCTACGAAGTGTGCCCGGCCTGCCCCTGACAGACGGGAAGCCATGAGCAACGCCAGGAAGTTCGCCGAAAAACACCTTAGCGGGGAGGAGTTCCGTCACATTGTCACCATCTTATAAACTCTCTCTAGTAACTGTTACTCCACATGTTCGATGTTATGGTAGCTAGCATGCCGATTCGGCGCGTTCACGTATGTTTTGTGGTCGCGATCATATTGCTGATTTGCTGCTACGATCGTGTGCCGAGGCCCTAATTTTGTTGCCCTGTACGTGATGGTTTTGTTGCACAATCTCTTCAAGTCGTTGCATAGGGTCATCAGAAAACCATTGTTTCAGGTTTTGGGTTCTGCTGTGTTGAATTCCTTTCTCAAATACGCTCCGTGCCTGCGACATGCATGCGGGCCCTCCATGCTCAGGACGCATACACCATCATCCACTCATCGGCCGTCACGTATGCACGGCCGGGCCTGCCACCACGTACAGGGAGGTCAGGAGCTCACGCGAGAGGCGGCCATTCGCAACCGTCGAAAACCAGCATGCACGTACGCACGCACGTACGTACGTACTCCCACAAGCAAAAAGTAGAACCGGTCGCCGTCAGCGAAACCGGCAAATTTGACAAATTTAACCTGTAGATGAAATTAAATTACAGAATGAACTACCCGTGAAACTATTTCACGCAGCTAACCTTTTTATGTGACGCCCGACACGAAGGCGTCACACTACATTGTGCAACGCCGCATAGATAGGCGCTACACGCCTGGCCAGCGTTGCACCCCAGACTGTCTAAAAATTGCTAAGTCATTGTGCAGAGCCTACGAGCTAGGCGCTGCACTGTATAGTGTGGCGCCTAGCTCTCAGGCGCTGCACTAGTGGTTGCACTACAAAATGAAGCAGCCACTAGTGCAACGCCTAGAAGCTAGGCGCTACACTGTACAGTGTGGCGCCTAGCTCTCAGGCGCTGCACACTGACTTAGTAATTTTCGGATCACACGGGTGCAACGCTGGCCAGGCGTGTAGCGCCTATCTGCGAGGCGTTGCACAGTGTAGTGTGGCGCCTTCGTATCGGGCGTCACACAAAAAGGTCAGCCGCGTGAAATAGTTTTACGGGTAGTTCATTCTGTGATTTGATTTCGTCCGTAGGTCAAATTTATCAATTTTGCCGGCGAAACCTGGCCCGTGAACCGCACACGCCGGCCGCCTCCCTCCCTCCCTAGTCCCTTCCCAAGTCCGTAACCTCCGTACGGGCGAAAGGGAAAGCTACTAGAAGCAACAAGCGGACGGGGCCGGCGGCAAAGGACCACGGACGGCCGGACCCGGACGGGACGGAGGCGGGCGACCGCCGGTGGTGGGCCGGGCATCAAGTATCATCACACATGGGTCCGGGCCCGCCGCCCACATGCGCCTGGGTCCGTCTGTCCCTCTTCTCACCAGCGGCAGACCGGCCCACAGTAAAAAGGAGCAGCGCACCTGCTAGAGAGAGAAAGAACTTGAACTTGGGAGGGGTTCACGGGTCACCTGGGACTCTCTCTGCACACACAGAGGAGATTGAGGCTTTATTACGACGTTAATTCCTCTGGATAATTGGATTAGCAGGGGCCACTGCCCTCTCATGATTGCTTGGTGGTGTTTCTTTCCAGGCTGCTGCTATCCTGATCCAATCTCCGGCCAGGGAGGGAGAAGATAGAAAGATGTTTAACCCCTAAAAATGTCATCCATTGCCACTCCAGAAAGCGGCTGCGCCGTGGTCGGCGCTTTGTAGAAAGGCCGACGTTACGCTCGTCAGGATTCCACACAAACCGCCGCCGGTGCACGGTGACCGGACACTTTTGGGAGAGCATGACGGCGATCTCTCGAGAAAGAGAGAGGCTGGGATAGTAGCTCTCACTTCTAATCTTGGGCAAGAATGAAACCAAAAAATAGTTGACCGCACCGCACAATATCGCTATTAGTTAGCGGTTGCGATTCGGGAAATGCTACTACTACTTATGTTGATTGTTGCAGTTGCAGGACGAATTATTGCCGATAATGGAAAATTATTCGAGCTGGTAGCGGGTGGCAGATGATTGTTCCATGATCATTGCGACCAGCCTAGCGACAGCGTGAGCACACATATTCTACCCGTAAAGCTTGTACTTAAGCTCCAGCCCCCATTAATTAAATCACGCAAGTTCAAATCTTCTTCAAGCTTGCCCTACCACATGCAGCTCAGAAAGGTAGACCAGTACCCATCTGCACTTCTGAGTAGAATACAGTTTTCTCATAGAACGGTGCGTACGACTCTGCAGAAACCAAGAGAAATTTGAAATCTTCAACATCACACAACGGTTAGTACTACTGACTAGGAGTAGTTCAAAGAACTAGGTAGTAGAAATGTTTCACTTCAATTCACTCGCAATGTCGGCCGAATCGCCGGAGCACGGCTAGCTATTTACAGGGTGAATTATTCGGCAAGAAATAATCAAGAAGAAGAAGAAGAAAGAATAAATCCCCGGCACTACTAAGTAATTTTCCTGCCCGGATTTGACAAGGGAGTGAATGGATGGCTAGACCGACCCGGGCGTCTCAAGGCCCGGAGGTTCCTCAGCCATCTCACTTCGCCGCCTCCTGCCGGCCGCTCACGACCTCTCGCTCCGTCCCGGCGGCTCTGCTCCGCTCGGCGACAATGGAGGGAGGGAGAGGAAAACGAAAAAGAAACAAAAAACACGACGGCCACCACCAGCACAATGGCGTGGAGCGCGCGCGCGGCTGGCCGGCTGGCCGGCCTAGCTCGGATTGGAGTCACCAGACGAACTTGTCGGAGGAGATGCCGCGGAGGAGCGGGAGCGCGTCGCCGGCGGCCGCGCAGCAGCACGAGTAGGCGCCGCTCTTGATGTCCTCGAGGGTGAAGAACCGCGCGGCGGACGAGGAGGAGGAGAGGTGGCGGAGCACGTGCTCGAAGAGGCCCTCGTCGCAGGGGAGCGCGATGGGGCCGCACGCGCCGGAGGCGCCGGAGGGGAACCCGTACTCCTCCTCCGCCTGCCGGAGCAGCTCCCGGAAGACGGGGTGGTTCAGGTGCGCCGCGCGCACCACGAACCGCCGCGACGAGCCGCCCACGCACACCGCCACGTGCCCCGCCGGCACCGACACCGCGCCGGCGCCTCCGCCAGCCGCCGTGCGCGCCGCGGCGCGGGACCGCCACCGCCGAAGCGTCTGCCGGAGCCAGACGATGTTGCGGATCTTGCTGCATTTCGCCATCGGCAGTTGAGGGACTGGGCTGCTGTGCTGCCTGCTGGTCTGCTGTTGCTGGGTGGGGAGAGGAGGAGGAGCTGGTGGAATGGAGCTGGCTTCCCGTAGGTGGCGGGGTAGGAGGTTTTATAGGAGGGAGGGAGGGAGAGGGAGATGATGGGCTTGGGTTCGTAGTCCAGTTGGCCTCGAATAAATAATCTGTGCTGTGTGAAGGGGACGGGACTTCATTCCTACATTTTCCGGGAAAAAAAAAGGGAGAGCATAAGCTCCGGTTTTTAAATATGTACACATCTTCAGTTGAAATGTTTTATACTCACAAATGAAGGTCATTAGTGATCACTGTTTGTCACGACATTTTCTTAAGATAGATTCAGCAGACTTGAAACCTAAAAGTTGTACGCTTTCTTCAGAAAGTACATGACATCTCTATGGAAACAATATTGCCCACAAATATATGCTGTATTTAGTGATCCAAATGCAAAAATACAAGCATGTTGATGCTTTTATAACCGTGACAAATATTCAAACCTATTTTGCATTTCTATATGCATGTACCGAAAATAGTATCTCATGGTAAAAATGACTTAAATTATGGATGAGGTATTTTTCTTTATCAAGTTCAATGTTTCCTTGTGTATGTGCACGCCAAGTAAATCTTTACAACCCCTCGTCAATAGAGAGTTGATGAATTTTTGCGAATAAGAATTTCAACAATATATGACATTCCAAAAAAAGGACAACCTGGTTGCCAGTGAACCAAACAAATTCAATCTACGGGACGAGCTAGCGGAAGGCAAGCTAATATAGCCGCCCTGACATTGTATCTTGCGGTCGAGAAGTCGTCTCGCTAAGGTCCAGCTGGGCCAACTCCATGGAAAAGAAGCAATCATCGTAGAAGCCTTTTGTAGATCGGAAACCCCAAAGCTGATCCATCTCCTGAACAAAACTTCTGCCAATTTCGTCATTTGGGCAGACATGAAGCATGAATAAACAGACAATGATATGTCGCGTCAGGGAGACACCCAGGGGGTGAGGCAAAAACCTCGTCGTTATTGAAAAACTGGTGGGAGACATTGATGAAGTCATGTACCTAGGGTAGGGTCACGGACCTGGCCAAAGTACCCTCCCCAAGGACACCTTCAGAAGAAACTGTCGTCCAGTCGACCAAGAGGGATTCCACTCGGCAGACTCGAAGGCACTCGACCATGAAGATTCACTCGACCGCCAGGAGATCAAGAGCCACTCTGCATCCCAACGGTCTTTAACTAAATAGCCTTTATGGTCATGATGACTCTTTATGTAAGACGTTACCAGTAATGCCCATCTTTATGTACTTTAAACCCTGCATAACTGAGGGCCGGAGGGGTCTGGCAGACACTATATAAGCCACACCCCTCCTCAATGTAAAGGGTTCACACCCCTGTAATTCATACGCATATAATCCAGTCGACCGCCTCCGGGCTCCGAGACGTAGGGCTGTTACTTCCTCCGAGAAGGGCCTGAACTCGTACATGCCTTGCGTATACAACTGCTCCATAGCTAAGATCTTGCCTCTCCATACCTACCCCCCATTCTACTGTCAGACTTAGAACCACGACAGTTGGCGCCCACCTTGGGGCAGGTGTCTTAGCGATTTTTGGAGAAGTTGCAATCGTTCCGATTGTTTTCATCATGGTTTCGGGTGGAGTTTTGGTCGAGGGCCGCGAGATCCGTCTTGGCGCGCTCACCTTCATCGCCGACGACTCTGCTTGGCTCCAGGAGGCTCCACTCGACATCGACGCGCTCCCCGTCCGTGGCGCGACGCATTTTCAGGCGTGTGTCCGCGGTGTTCTGCTGCGGCAACCGTCGACTCCGTATCGCACGACTTTCGTGTCATCCTCCCTCCCGGCCTCCCGCCAGCGCAAGCGCACTGGTCGGTCGAGGATTCAGCGGTGGGTGAGGCACGCTGTGTCTCGCCAGTCGGCCACCACCCAGGTCGCAGCAATTGAGCCCGACGAATCTCTCTATGGCCTGTTCGATCTGTCGACTAGCTCCGTAGAGACTGCATCCGAGTGCGATAGCAGTGATCCAGCGGCGGAGGTCCTGATGGTCAACGGGCCTCGTAGCCCTCCCGGCTTCCCTCGTGACAACGGGGTGGACGGTGGGGGCGACCCCGCTCAGGCGCATGAGGAGTATCAACCCGAGCCACTTACTTCTCTGCAAAGAGAAGAACTTCGCCGCAGGAACATGGATGCCCTGCATACTCCCATCGCGGGAGAAACTCCCGAGGCGCGAGCCTTGGAAGAGGCGCGTTTGGCCAACTTGGCTGAACGCACTCGACTGGAGAACCTCCAGCGAGCTCTTGACGAGCTTGCGCGGCAACGGGTACCTGACTCCAGTCGACGTCAACTCTTTCCGCAGCCGACTCAGGTATATCGAACCCCGATTCAGAATTTAGCAGCTGCAACCCATATAGCAGAGTCGATTCAGCCCTCTCAGTCAGAGGCTGGTAGAGGCTTGATGCAGATCAGAGACTTGCTTAGAGCAGCAGGGGATCAGAATTCAATCATGTCACAGTCGCGCAACATGATTCACAGTCGATCTGTCGCTGCGAATACTGTTCAATCGGCTCACGGCCCAAGGTCGCCCCCGAGGCGCGTGGGACGTGAAGGCCAGCGGGATCACTATGATGACCGATTTGATCGTGATGATAGGCATCGAGTGCCCACTCCTCCCCCGAGAGGAGGGTCTAATGTCCATCGACAGCAAGATGACAGGCGCCAGCTCAATATTGGGCGGAGAGCTTCGGTTGATCCCAGGGAACCAGGCTTTGACGCGAGATCCATCATCGTGCAGGGTTTGGTCGACCGGAACAGAGCTCACAAAGGTGGCCATGACAGGGATGTGTCCACTAGCAGTCGAGTCCATGTTTCGGGTCCAGAATGCTTTAGCAGAGCCATCAGGGCCGCAGTAATACCCCCCAACTTTAGGTTGGCGACTGGGGTAAGTAAGTTCACCGGAGAGTCCAAACCTGAAACTTGGCTCGAGGACTACCGGGTGGCGGTACAGATTGGTGGCGGTAATGATGAAGTGGCCATGAAGCATTTGCCACTCATGCTAGAGGGTTCGGCCAGGGCATGGTTGAATCAGTTAGCTCCCAGCAGCATTTACACTTGGAAAGATCTTTCCCGAGTGATCGTCAGGACATTCGAGGGAACTTGCAAACGACCGGCCGGATTAACGGAGTTGCAAGTCTGCGTGCAGAAGTTGAGTGAAACGTTGAGAGATTACATCCAGAGATGGATCACTTTGCATCATACCGTGGAGAATGTGTCGGATCATCAAGCGGTCTGCGCCTTCAAGGATGGCATCAAGAACAGAGAGTTGAGCCTAAAGTTCGGTCGGACCGGAGATATGACCTTGAGTCGAATGATGGAAATCGCCTCAAAGTACGCCAATGGTGAAGAAGAGGACCGACTCCGAAGCGGCAAGTATAAGCCGAGTCAGTCGGAGAAAGGAAACTCCAATCGGAAGCAGAAGCGGAAAGCTGAGCCAGCTGCTCCTGGAGAGGCCCTGGCCGTGACTCAGGGCAAATTCAAAGGAAAGCCCAAAGGATCTTGGAACCCCAAGAAAGTAAAAGATAAAGAAGGAAATGACGTGATGGATCTGCCGTGTCACATCCACACGAAGAAAGACGAAGAGGGTAACTTCATCTACCCTAAGCATACCACTCGCCAGTGTCGGCTCTTGATCCAGCAGTTACAAGGCAAGCAGCCCAAGGACAAAGAGAAGGAGTCGGACAAGGCTGAGGACAAGGAGGACAGCGATGGAGGTTACCCCCATGTCAATTCCACCCTGATGATTTTTGCTGATGTAGAGAGCAAAAGTCGACTGAAAGTGATCAACCGCGAGGTGAATATGGTCGCCCCGGCGACGCCAAACTATCTGAGATGGTCGCAAACTCCCATTACATTCGACCAGTACGATCACCCCACTCACATTGCCACCCCTGGGAGGCAAGCGCTGGTGGTCGACCCAATCGTCGAAGGCACTAGGCTGACGAAGGTATTGATGGATGGCGGCAGTGGATTGAATATACTGTATGCAGAGACGCTCAAGGGAATGGGCATTCTGATGTCCAGGCTCAGCTCCAGTAACATGAGTTTTCACGGAGTCATTCATGGAAAGAAAGCTGAGTCACTCGGCCAAATAGCTCTGGATGTAGTATTCGGCGACTCGAAGCATTTCCGCAAAGAGAAGCTGACTTTTGAAGTCGTGGATTTTCAGAGTGCTTACCACGCTATTTTGGGGAGACCTACTTATGCACGGTTCATGGCTCGACCATGTTACGTGTACCTCAAAATGAAGATGCCCGGCCCCAAAAGTGTTATCACTGTCACTGGCAATCGGAAAAAAGCAGAAGAGTGTTTTCAGAAAGGCTCGAAAATTGCCGATTCCCAGATAACAATGGTAGAGCTGGAAGGATACAAGAAAAATGCGGATCCGAGTGAGTTGTTGTGGGCCAAGAAGCCTGCCACAGAATCAGCGTTTCAGTCGTCTAGAGAGACGAAACCTGTTCACATTCACCCGACCGATCCCAACGCAGCTCCGACCCATATTTCCACAAGAATCGACTCCAAATAGGAAGAAGCGCTCATCCAGTTCCTCCATGAGAACTGGGACATCTTCGCATGGAAGCCAGCTGACATGCCGGGTGTTCACAGGGTGCTGGCTGAGCATCGCCTTAGAGTCGACTCAAAAGCGAAACCTGTTAAAGAACATCTTCGACGGTCCGCCGTTCAAAAGAAAAAAGCCATTGGCGAGGAGGTGGCTCGACTCCTGGCAGCAGAGTTTATCCGAGAGATATACCACTCCGAGTGGCTCGCCAATGTCGTCATGGTTCCCAAGAAGGACAACTCACTTCGCATGTGCATTGATTTCAAACACATCAATCGGGCCTGCCCGAAAGATCATTTTCCTCTCCCTCGCATCGACCAAATTGTCGACTCGACTGCGGGGTGCGAGAGATTGTCTTTTTTAGACGCCTATTCCGGGTATCATCAGATCCGTCTGTATGGACCTGACGAAATCAAAACAGCTTTCATCACTCCATTCGGGTGCTTCTGCTATATCACCATGCCATTCGGTCTCAAGAATGCCGGAGCCACGTTCATGAGGATGATTCAAAAGTGTCTACTCACTCAAATCAGTCGGAACATGGAAGCGTACATGGATGATATCGTGGTCAAGTCACGAAAGGGTTCCGACCTGTTGACTGACCTAGCCGAAACATTTGCCAATCTCAGGAGATACGATATCAAGCTTAATCCTTCAAAGTGCACATTCAGAGTACCTGGCGGAAAGTTACTCGGTTTTCTCGTTTCAGAATGAGGAATCGATGCTAACCCAGAAAAAGTTGGCACCATACTCCGAATGAAACGCCCTGTGCATGTGCACGATGTCCAGAAGCTTACTGGATGCTTGGCCGCGTTAAGTCGATTCATCTCTCGCCTCGGTGAAAAGGCATTGCCTCTTTACCGACTGATGAAAAAGGCAGACAAGTTCGAGTGGACTCCAGAAGCTGATGCAGCGTTTGCCGAGCTAAAAGCTCTGCTTTCCACCCAGCCGATGCTTGCTGCTCCAATCATCAAAGAGCCTCTGTTGCTTTACATTGCAGCCACAGGACAGGTCGTCAGTACAGTACTTACGGTCGAGCGGGAAGAGGAAGGTAAAACCTTCAAAATTCAGCGCCTAGTGTATTATCTCTCGGAAGTTTTGACTCCATCGAAGCAAAGATATCCTCATTATCAGAAGCTCGTATATGGAATCTACATGACCATGAAGAAGGTTGCTCATTATTTCTCTGATCATGACATTACAGTCGTCAGCGACACACCATTGTCAGAGATTCTGCACAACAGAGATGCAACTGGTCGAGTGGCTAAATGGGCGATTGAACTTCTTCCCCTTGATATCAAATTTGAGGCAAAGAAAGCCATTAAGTCCCAGGCTATAGCTGATTTCCTTGCCGAGTGGATTGAACAACAGCAACCGACTCAAGTTCACTCGGAGCATTGGACCATGTTCTTTGATGGCTCTAAGATGTTAAATGGTTCTGGTGCTGGGGTTGTTCTGGTTTCCCCCCGAGGAGATAAGCTTAGATATGTGCTCCAGATCCACTTTGAGTCCTCCAACAATGAAGCAGAATATGAAGCTCTCTTGTACGGGTTGCGCATGGCCATTTCACTCGGCGTCCGTCGCCTTATGGTTTATGGCGACTCGGATTTGGTGGTCAATCAGGTGATGAAGGAGTGGGACGTTAGAAGCCCAGCCATGACTGGATACTGCAATGCAGTGAGGAAGCTGGAAAAGAAATTCGAAGGGTTGGAGCTCCATCACATACCCCGACTAAAGAATCAAGCAGCCGATGATTTGGCGAAGATAGGTTCCAAGAGAGAAGCCATTCCCAGTGATGTGTTCTTGGAGCATATCCATACTCCGTCAGTCATAGAAGATCCTTTTACTGAAGAAACTCCGCAGCCCAAGAGTATCACAGACCCGATTGAGGTCGAAGTGCCGGCAGTGGTCGACCTGATCATGGAAGCTTTGGTGATCACTCCCGATTGGACAGTACCATACATCGCGTATATCTTGAGGAAAGAGCTCCCGGAAGACGAAGAAGAGGCTCGACAGATCGTCCGCCGATCTAAAGCCTTTACTGTGATGAGGGGACAACTGTACAGAGAAAGTGCGACTGGAGTCAGTCAGAAATGCATAACACCAGAAGAAGGTCGGATAATTCTGGATGATATCCACTCGGGGACCTATGGCCATCATGCGTCCTCTCGGACCATCGTGGCCAAAGCATACCGAGCCGGATTTTATTGGCCAAGAGCGATCGAGATGGCAAAGGAGATAGTCGACAAGTGCGAGGGATGTCAATTTTACTCCAACATGTCACACAAGCCCGCATCAGCTTTGAAGACCATACCACTCGTCTGGCGCTTTGCGGTATGGGGGTTGGATATGGTAGGGCCCCTGAGAACAGGCAGAAGCGGTTTTACGCATGTGCTGGTAGCAGTCGACAAGTTCACCAAGTGGATCGAGGCTAAACCCATCAAGAACCTTGATGCCGGTACTGCTGTCAGCTTCATCAGAGAACTGATATTCAGATATGGAGTCCCGCACAGCATCATCACCGACAACGGGTCAAACTTCGATTCAGAGGAATTCAGGGCGTTCTGCACTTCTCAGGGTACTCGAGTCGACTATGCTTCAGTCGCCCATCCTCAGTCGAATGGACAAGCGGAGCGGGCCAATGGCTTGATTCTCAAAGGGTTGAAACCCCGATTGATGCGTGATCTCAAGCATGCGGCTGGAGCATGGGTTGACGAACTTCCCTCGGTGCTTTGGGGGTTAAGGACCACGCCTAACCGGTCGACTGGGAGAACTCCGATCTTTTTGGTCTACGGAGCCGAAGCAGTCTTGCCGAGTGATCTGCTCCACAATGCTCCTCGAGTCGAGCTTTACAATGAAGCTGAAGCAGAACAAGCACGACAGGATGCAGTCGACCTCCTGGAGGAAGAAAGGGAGATGGCTCTGATCCGGTCGACCATCTACCAACAAGACTTGCGTCACTTCCACGCCAAAAACGTGAAGAGTCGAGCCTTCCAGGAATGAGATTTGGTTCTCCGAGTGCATCAGCAGAAACCCCATAAACTTGCTCCTTCTTGGGAAGGCCCTTCGTCGTCACCAAGTTTCTCCACAACGGAGCGTACCGTCTTTACAACGTCGAGCACAACATCGACGAGCCCCGAGCTTGGAACGCGGATCTTCTCCGCCCCTTTTACACTTAAATATTCACTCGGATGAGTTGTAATAAAAGTACTTCTGTAGTTTATTCATCAAAGACAAGAGCTTTATAATTTTCCCAGTAATTGTTATTACTTTTGTCCACATAAAGCAATCCCCCAGTGGGTGGCTTGGCTGCGAATCTGATTCGCCTAAGTCTGTAAAAAATCCTAACCGAGTGGTGAGCCAGCCTCCCACTCGGGGGCTTAGCTGCGAAATCTGTTTCGCCTAAGTTAAACAAAATCCTACCGAGTGGTAAGCCAGCCTTCCACTCGGAGGCTTAGCTGTAGTCCAAGTACTCGCCTAAGTTAAACAAAATCCTACCGAGTGATAAGCCAACCTTCCACTCGGAGGCTTAGCTGCAGTCCAAGTACTCGCCTAAGTTAAACAAAATCCTACCGAGTGGTAAGCCAGCCTTCCACTCGGAGGCTTAGCTGCAGTCCAAGTACTCGCCAAAGTTAAACAAAATCCTAACGAGTGGTAAGCCAGCCTTCCACTCGGAGGCTTAGCTGCAGTCCAAGTACTCGCCTAAGTTAAGCAAAATCCTACCGAGTGGTAAGCTAGCCTTCCACTCGGAGGCTTAGCTGCAGTCCAAGTACTCGCCTAAGTTCAAATACAACGTGCACTCCGCAAAGAGGACGAGGTGCAGGTCGACTGCTACCCTCTCCCTCCGAGCTACGCCACAAATACAACATGCGCTCCGCAAAGAGGACGAGGTGCAGGTCGACTACTACCCTCTCCCTCCGAGCTACGCCACAAATACAACATGCGCTCCGCAAAGAGGACGAGGTGCAGGTCGACTGCTACCCTCTCCCTCCGAGCTACGCCACAAATACAACGTGCTCTCCGCAAGGAGGACGAGGTGCAGGTCGACTGCTACCCTCTTCCTCCGAGCTACGCCACAAATACAACATGCGCTCCGCAAAGAGGACGAGGTGCAGGTCGACTGCTACCCTCTCCCTCCGAGTTACGCCACAAATACAACATGCGCTCCGCAAGGAGGACGGGGTGCAGGTCGACTGCTACCCTCTCCCTCCGAGCTAGGCCACAAATACAACGTGCGCTCCGCAAGGAGGACGAGGTGCAGGTCGACTGCCACCCTCTCCTTCAAAGGTACGCCACAGAAATCCTACCGAGTGGAGAGCAGACCTCCCACTCGGGGGCTTAGCTGCGGCCCAGTGCTCGCCTAAGTTTCTGAAAATCCTACCGAGTGGAGAGCAGACCTCCCACTCGGGGGCTTAGCTGCAGCCCAGTGCTCGCCTAAGTTTTTGAAAATCCTACCGAGTGGAGAGCAGACCTTCCACTCGGGGGCTTAGCTGCAGCCCAGTGCTCGCCTAAGTTCTTGAAAATCCTACCGAGTGGAGAGCATACCTCCCACTCGGGGGCTTAGCTGCATCCTAGTGCTCTCCTAAGTTTTTGAAAATCCTACTGAGTGGAGAGCAGACCTCCCACTCGGAGGCTTAGCTGCAGCCCAGCGCTCGCCTAAGTATATTGGGGAACAAGTCGATTGCAATAAGCGCTTCGCTTTAACTTGCAAAAGACACCTCAAACCGAATGCAAACATATTCGACGTCGAATCCAGGTTAAGATAAAGCCTAACGGAACCGAAAGTGCTCAGGCGCTAAAGCCCGTTAAGGTTTGTCGGTTACAAAAATCACTCGGCATACCGAGGCAAATTTAAAGTATCGGGCTTAGAAGTTTTTTACCCCTCCTGTGGAGGGCTGGAAGGTGCAACGAACTCGTCCAGGTCGATTCCATCTGCAATCCGAGTGGCAGCGGCAATGAAGGTCTCCATGAAAGATCGGAAGTCATACTTCTTGGTGCTAGCCACCCTGAGAGCTACCAGCTTGTCCTCGCGCGCATCCTTGCAATGAACGCGGACCAAAGACAGAGCAACATCCGCACCACACCTGGCAGAAGATTGTTTCCACTCCTGCACTCGTTCAGTCGAGTCATCAAGGACTCGAGGTCATTCTGGAGCATTTCTCTTGGCCAGAGTGTCGTGTCGATGCGGGAAGTTGCGACCTTCAGCCTGGCGAGATAGTCAATAACGGCGGCAACGCGAGATTCAAGCCGAAGCACGTTCATGGCGACCTCGTCTTTCACGGGAGAATTGATGGGATCCAAGTTTACTTCCAGTCGGCCAGTCTCCTCTTCAAAGTTCTGACAAAATTCTGCAAGCACAACCACCGAGTCAAGACAACAGTCGAATGGAACGATTACAGTTAAGATGTCTATTTGATGCAAAAGATTACCTTCAAGCATGAGGAACAACTTTTTGGTGAGTCCACCCAGATAAGCTTCAAGATCATTCTTCTTTCCCACCAACTCGCTGGCCTTATCATTCAGGGCAATCTTGTCGTTTTTCAGTCGACTGACCTCCTGGTTGGCAGCATCAAGAGCAGCTTTCAGATTGGTGTTTTCTTCTTCAAGCTTGGTGACGGAAGCCAGCTTCTCATCTGCGAGCTTGGTCTTCTCTAAAGCTGTTTTCTGCATCTCAGCCAATTCAAGGTCTTTCTTCCTCAGAGCATCCTTCACTTTGTCTGCAAAATTACAGTGAGATCAGACTCCGAAACAAACGAGAAGCAAAGGCAGTCGTCAAGGACCTCACCAAACATACCTTTAGCTTCCTCCTTCGCTTTTGCTAATTTCTCCTGGGCCAGTTTCAGATCAAGCTCGAGCTGGATGTGCTTGTTCTCCATCTCAGTATAGCGAGCCGCAAGGTCGCAGGATTTCTACAAAAAAATCAGTCGACAGATGTCAAAGACAATTCACTTCCGAGTGACTAAGGAAAAATTATAGTGTTTTCTAAGACTACGACCGAACACAAACGTTCGACCATAGTCTCGGGGATTACACCCAGTGGGTGCACTCAGCGTGCCCCCACTAGTTTTACCAGCTAGAGTCGACCAGCCAACCCAAAAAAAGGAGGTGTTCTTCAGACTATAGTCAACTGCCAGCAGTCGACCACAGTCTCGGGGACTACATCTAGTGGGTGCACTCAGCGTGCCCCCACCGGTCTATGAACCCATTTCGACCTAGTCGAGTAAAAAATAAACTTAAGACATAAAGACTATAGTCGACTGCCAGCAGTCGACCATAGCCTTGGGGACTACACCCAGTGGGTGCACTCAGCGTGCCCCCACTAACCTGGAATTTCAATCGACACACACAGTGGGTATAGGACAAACCCTAGGAATTTAAGAAAGAAGGATTTTTCAAATATCATATCCTGACAGAACAGGCAGTGACCGACTGACCTGAACATTACTCTGAAGAGCCGAACTGGCGTCATAGGCTGCTTGGCTGGCTTCTCGGATCGCCTTCACTTGCTCCATCATGACCCCCGCCTGGCGTATTGCTTCTTTAGCAGCGCTAGCTTGGTCTTCTGGGACGTGGTGAGTCGAGAAAAGCGAAGGTTGCGCACCACTCGACGATGAAGGGTGAGCACTCGTCAACGGCACCGCAAAGGACACGGAAGGCCGAGTGACATTGTCTCCCTCCATGATCAACGTCTCGGGTGCTAGCACGACCTGGGTCGCCTTGCCAGCAGACGCTTTCCTGCTCCTCCTTTGCCTCAGGGGCTCCTCGTCGTCGTCATCAGGAAGGTCAATAACGACGTTAGATGAAGCTACAGAAACAAATCAAAATTAGAGACAAGAAGTCAATCGACTGAGGACAGAATTATCGAAGTCATACCAGGTCTTGAAGTAACAGCGTCCTCCATCTCATGGTCTTCGGCCCTGGCCGAGGTGTCAGAAGTAGCAGCGCTGCAGTCCCATGAGTCAGTCAGTTAGCTCATGGGTCGACCAAGAACAAGTTCATGAAACAGGAAAACTCAAGTTGCAACATTACCCTGAGATTGTGGGGATCACCATCTTCATCTTCGGCAAGACTTTCACCGGCTTCGGCGGCACCACTCGGGACTGTTTCGGAGCTTTCTCAGTCGGTGCCGGAGAAGTAGTCCGAGGGCGCTTGGTCGATTGGGTGACGGTTGTGACCCCCTTGCCGCGTTCGACCGCGGGATCATGGGCAAGCTTCGAACGTCTCTCCGAGCGGGGGGGGGGGGGGGGGGAGTACAACTTCCTCCTCCTCCTCCTCCTCTTCCTCCTCGCCAGAGTCATCACCATCGTCATCGTCGTCAGCATTCGATTCCCACTCCTCCAGGCTTTTGCCCCCACTTCCTTCCTCCTCCTCAGTCGGCGTTTGCGCTCCATTGGGCATTGAGTACAACTCGGTGGTAGCCTGACAGACAACAAAACAAGATAAAGGTCAGTCGACCGATTCGCAGCAAAGCAGAATGAATGAAGCAAGATAACAATCGGAGATAAGTGGTCATACCGCGTCCGGCGTGTAGGAATTGTCGAGTGGTGGGATCCTCCTTGCCCCCCGCGGGTTGTCCTTATTCCCTGTGATCACGGCCACCCACCTCTCCAGTGTGGCATCGTCGACTACCTTTGGATGGACCCGAGTGGTGTCTTCGGTTCCACAGTACAGCCACATCGGATGACCTCTGTACTGAAGCGGTTGGATACGCCGTCTCAAGAAGACCTCCAGAAGATCCATGCCCGTCACTCCGTCTCGAACAAGCTGGACTACACGCTCCATCAACATTCTTACTTGAGGTTTCTCCTCAGGGAGCACCTTCAGAGAAGAGGGTTTGTTCACTCGGTCCATGGAGAACGGAGGGAGACCGGTCGACTGCCCCGGCGTTGACTCGTCTCGGCAGTAGAACCAAGTCGACTGCCACCCTCTGACCGACTCAGGAAGGGTCATGGCCGGGAAAGTGTTCTTACTCCTCATCTGAATCCCTAGACCCCCGCACATCTGGATAACCCTAGTCCTATCATCGTCAGGACTCGCCTTTTTCACTGTCTGTGAGCGACAAGTGAATATGTGCTTGAAGAGACCCCAGTGTGGTCGACAACCCAGGAAGTTCTCGCACATAGACACGAAAGCCGCAAGGTAGGCGATGGAATTGGGGGTGAAATGGTGGAGTTGCGCCCCAAAAAAGTTCAGAAACCCTCGGAAGAAAACACTCGGCGGCAGAGAAAACCCTCGATCTACGTGTGTGGCTAGGAGAACGCACTCACCCTCCTGCGGCTGCGGTTGCCACTCGGACCCCGGGAGCCTGGCCGACCCGTGGAGGATCAGACCCTCGTTTGCTAGATCATTGAGATCCGCCTCGGTGATGGTCGAGCGGATCCAATCACCTTGGACCCAACCTTGCGGCAGGCGAGACCTCGATGAAGATCCGCCCCGACTGGACGGTCTCCCCTTCGCCTTCCCCGTCGCCGTCGCCTTCTTTGCGCGCTCTAAAGCCGCCGTCTTCTCCTTCACCATGGTCGCCGGCGGGGCACGTGAAGAGTGGGTGGGCGGAGGCGAGAACAGGTAGAGCGGGCGGAGACGAAGAGGGCGGAGAAGAAGAATGAGAGGGCACTGTTCAAAAACCCTCGCCCGACGCTTTATATAAAGCCACTTCCGAGTGGCTAACAAGTAGGCCCGGGCGATCCTGTCACATCCCGAAATAGTCGCGCACGCACGATACATGGCGAAAAAGGCGGCGCAGAAATCGAGGCGTCCACGCCCTATCCCATCCGAGTACAGCGGGCCGCCCCGCTTCGCGCGCTTCCCAAAATTCGGATCCCGCAAAATCCGCCAACGGCAGATCAATCTGTCAGACGACAAGATTTCCTGCGATCCATTGCTCGGAAGTTCGCTGAGTTCAAAAGTTCACTCGACAGAAGAAAAGAATGGATCAAGGCGACTGAAAGAAAAGTTGCTGCCATCATTGCAAAGACTTATTGGTCCAAGATGAGACGTGTTCAGAACACAAAAACAGGTCGGAAAGATTATCAACTCCTTCCTCACTCAAACCTCGATCCATTCGGGGGCTAATGATGAAGTCATGTACCTAGGGTAGGGTCACGGACCTGGCCAAAGTACCCTCCCCAAGGACACCTTCAGAAGAAACTGCCGTCCAGTCGACCAAGAGGGATTCCACTCGACAGACTCGAAGGCACTCGACCATGAAGATTCACTCGACCGCCAGGAGATCAAGAGCCACTCTGCATCCCAACGGTCTTTAACTAAATAGCCTTCATGGTCATGATGACTCTTTATGTAAGATGTTACCAGTAACGCCCATCTTTATGTACTTTAAACCCTGCATAACTAAGGGCCGGAGGGGTCTGGCAGACACTATATAAGCCACCCCCCTCCTCAGTGTAAAGGGTTCGCACCCCTGTAATTCATACGCATATAATCCAGTCGACCGCCTCTGGGCTCCGAGACGTAGGGCTGTTACTTTCTCCGAGAAGGGCCTGAACTCGTACATCCCTTGCGTATACAACTGCTCCATAGCTAAGATCTTGCCTCTCCATACCTACCCCCCATTCTACTGTCAGACTTAGAACCACGACAGACATCATACCAATCGCCAAGGGTAGCGTTTCACCATCGATGTCGCTAACATCCCTCAGAACCACCACTTAAAGTGCGGGAAGAAGAAGGCAATTACCTTGATACCAATATGAAGACACATGACGAGCTCACCAGATAGCAAGGACTTGAAACAAATGTAGGCAAAACCTTCCAGATCCAACACTGGTAACCAAGACAACCACCGCTTCGATGAGAGATCTAGAGAAAACTTATTTGTCGGCATCATTGCCATCACCAGAGTCAAAGTCATTGACAACAAAAAATAGGTACTATAACTACTCAGGGCACTTGAAAACAAAGTCTCGATGTTTTAATCCCTCTCGACGCCGTAGGAGCTGCAAGCGGAGGTGAGCGAATCTCAGGGACAGTGACACCAGAATCCGATGTGCCTGTTTGCTCTTCTCTTTGTTTTTTACATGGCCCGATTGCTCCTCTCACGGGATCTCCTATCGTGGCTAGGGTTTTACAGGAGGTTTCACATGTGACCTAGAAAACCAATCACCACAATTGTATCTAATTGCCGCGGGATCTGCTTTAGACATGAACAAAGACTTTATGACTTTGACTCATGTAGAATTATGTTTGGGACAGAAATACAAACAATAATATCATGGAAATATTTTGCGTGTACAACTAATGCACCACTGCTCCAAAATAGTTGTTCATATTATTACAAAAATAAACAAAGTTCCGATGCATGGTCAAAATGTAACCGTTCTCTCAATTCGACCTAGTGAACCCATAGCAAGTGTTCATAAGGGCCTTTTTGATTCGCATGATTCTGAAAATGCGGGAATAGGAAAAGTATAGAATTGAAATGACATGTCCACTTGGATCATATAGGATTAGCAAGGAGTTATTGATGCTACGGGAAAAACAAAGGAATTATAAAAAGATGTTGGAGTGGATGTTAGATTTCCTATGAAATATAGCATAAAAGACTCCATAGGAAAAACTCCCATATGATACAATCCTATGAATCAAAGGACTAATGTAGGAAAAAACGAAGGTATTTCAATACTCCAAAAATCCTACAGAATCCCTTTGAATAAAATGAGGCTTAAAACATTTTTCTTGTTGCGTGATTTAGCAGCACTTAGGCCATGATTGAATCAAGTATAATTCCTGCGTGAGAAAATTACAGTCAATCGAAGCAGATGATATCAAGTTAGAATACCACTGTGAAATGGCGTGTGCACAGATGAGCAGTGTAAAAACAGGTGATACGTGTGAGACGTTCCCAAAAAGAAAAGGTGCGTACGGGACTTTTTGTAACATAATTTCAGTTTTGCTAGAACTCATCGAGATGAGATATAATTTGGTCTCATTCATCTTTTATAGCCATTGGATGCCATGCTATAAGATGCGTGTGTGCTGACGTGGGTGGTATCTGTTCTTGCTTTCAAAGTGAATGAGATCAAATTATATCTCATGTAGATGAGTTCTAGGTACTCCCACATAATTTTCCTCGTCAAGTCGTCGTGCATATCATTTTATTGTTGGTCTTCTTCCGCCTTAATTTCCCTCGTGGATAACATGAGCCTCGCTAGCTCAGCATCCAGCTGGACAACACACTTTTTTTAGAAAAGGAGGAGGACACCCGGCCTCTGCATCTGGACGATGCATACGGTCATTTTATTAATTATTGACACAAGACCTTACAAAGTCATACAACAATAAGTCTGAAGCCACCAAACAAAGCAACATCTGTCGCTAACCCTATCCAGTTGATGTAGGGGCGCTGAAAGTCTGGGCCTAATACCAAACAGACCACGCAGCCAAACCTAACATCTAAGACTTTAGGTCCCAACCAGAACACCTTCCGGGTCTGGGCACCCACCAGTCCGGCGTGCTTCTCAACCAGGACCCCTACCGGGTATGAGGCCGCCGCAGCCAGCTGGCACCAATCCATCTTCAGATCTGTATTGCTGCATCAACCTTGCCCGGTCCAACTGCTGCCGACGCCACCACGACGCTAGGCCGCGTCACCCTCCTGCGCGAGTCCATCTCCGCTCATCAGGCACCGAGTCTCCACTGCGCCATGCCGCCGAGATCTGCCGTCATCAATGGAGCGGATGAAACACCGCTCCTCCGCTTGTCCCCTCCAACCAGCAATTGCTCCAAAACGATGCCCCCATGAGGGAGAACGATACCGATGGCATCGTCATCGTCCGATCCGGTAGACCCAGATCTAGGGTTTCCCCCAGAACTTCCCGGTCAGGTTGATGTGACTTGCAACGACGATGCCCCCAGAAGGAAACGACGTCTGAGACGCCGCCATCGTCCGGCTGGACAACACACTTAAAAAATACAAATGTTGTTTTCTTGGTATATCTCGCAATAATGGTGTACACACTGAGACGCTACTACGAGTCTACGACGCAAAAAGACTTGCCACGTACGGCTGGAGTACTCCTTGTGAGCTTTGTAGGTGAGGCTGGGTACAGGAGAGCGGATCACGAGGCACAGTCCACCATGTTTTGGCACTTGGCCGACGCCTGCCGGGCCGGTCTGGTCATCGATATCCAGCTCACTGTTGCTGCCGCTGCCAGTCGATGAGACGGATTTTTATACGCTTCAGGAAATATAGGAACCCAACACACATGTGAAGCGTACAGTAGAGTGGTGCATGGGACAAGCCGTGCATGCGCCCGGGTAGGGTGGGTGGTACAGTTGCGGGCGTTACGCAGGCGCACATGCACACGGTCGCGTCGCATCGGCGTGTGCCGGGGAGAGCTGAAGAAGGGCCAAAGCGAATCGTTCTGGTCCGACCGATCAAGCCCGGCCGTGCGGCGCCCGGTCAGGTGGCGGAGGCGCCTCTGCTCGTGCATGTGGCCCGGCAGCCGATACCGGCCGCATGTGCTCCCCGGCCGGGTTTTGGCGTCGTCTCACACGAATCGTATGCCAATCTCTCGTCGGATTTTGCGGGGTGTATCATTCATTGCGTGAGTGGGAGTGGGGCTAAATTTCGTGTTTTGAACCTTTTCTGATAGAAATTCAGGATCTGACCCCGTTTGAAATATTTTCGGGATTTGACCCTTTTGCTACCGTCAGGGCTTCTGGCGGTAGGGTTAGACATCCTACCGCCAGGCGCCCTGACGGTAGGGTGTGACGGAGGGGCACGGCAGCCGTTTGCCTGCGCTGACGTGGATAAGTACCTTACCGCCAGGGTAGCTGGCGGTAACCTGTCTAACCCTACCGCTAGGGTCCTGTGTGTTTTGGCGTGCAAAGTTTCTGTAACGGTATATGCAAGCGCCTTAGCGGTAGGTTCACCCTATCGCCATGGGGGATGGCGGTAGGATGTCTAACCCTACCGCCAGGGTGCCTGGCGGTAAGGTCCTCTGTTTTGTTGTTTCAAATTCATTTGGTTGCTTGTTTTCAAATTCAATATGACAGCAATATCACAACAAGTTTCACAAAATATGACTACAATATCACAGATTTTAAACAATAAAACTTGGGCATCACATAGATTCATATTAAGATAACTTGAAGTGCATAGAACATTTCAAACGAAATTCAACTAATCAGTAAACGGAGTTCCATATTGTAGCAAACACATAGATCCACAAATAGCAAACACATAGTTCCACGTAGTTTCACAACCACTAGACAAGTTCAACCAAACGAAGTTCAACCAAACTACAAGAGCCAACTATCGAAGAGCATAATCACTTGCTCCTTCCTCTCTTGGAGGTACGGTCCTCGTTGTTCTTTGAACGAAGCTCTTCAATCTTCTTTTTGGGTCGTCGAGGAAGCGGTCTCTGGAAAAGGTCTGGACTCAGCAAATCCTTCTTCTTCAGATTCCTCTTCGGCGGCAGCTGAGATGCTTGAGATGATTGAATTGTTGGAGGTCCATAATCTTCATCGTACTCCTCCTCCCCGTTGCTCTCATCCTCCTCCTCCTCCTCCATTTCTTCATGTGTGGCCTCCTCCTCCTCCTCCTCCTCCTCCTCCTCATCCTCATCCTCAACCAACCTAGACGACGAGGGAGCATGGCTAGATGAGGCGATGTGACCCTGTGTGGCTACAGGCTGATAAGCTTCAACCGACCCAGCTCCAGCACACCCAAGCAGCCCTACCAGTTTGTGACAACGCTTCACGAACTTCTGCACTCACAATGAAACAAGGGCATAATAAGTATCACGCTTATGATTTCAAGTGAAGAAGATGCATCTGTTCCGAGGAGGCTGAAATTGTACCTTCATCGTCACCCTCATTTTGTTCTCAGATTGGACGGTCCCGGGGACATCAGCTAGTGCATCTGAGGCTTCAAAGATGCACCTGTTCAGCTCACCAGACTGCAACGGCATAAGTCAGTCACGTTGACGAATACAATAATTTAAATATAACCTCTCGGTTCAAACTTACCACTCTGTTGATGAGGGGGGCAAACTCCCTAAATCCACTGTGCATGTCTCTGATGCCGGTCTGGTAGGCCTCTTCCTCGGGGTCATCCCTCTCCAGCTCTGCGATGTCTTCCGCCGTCCACCGAGGCCTGAGATGAAGACGGTGCTTCTGTCCATCATCGTACCACTTCATGTGTTGGTTCAGGTAAACATCCCAGTTAGTTACCTTCCTCTCCACGTCTTTCCGGTGCCTCCGTCGGTTTCACTCTGTCACATGATTTTTATGCTCCTCTCCCCAGTCTGTGATCGACTGATTCTTCTGCCGGCTCATCCTGCAAGGCATTAGCAACACGAAACATCATAACAAAGTCGAAGGCAATAAATTCATGGGCACACGAAGAACAAGCGCGGGCACTCACAAGTGGAGCACGTGGCCGCCGGTATCGGTGGGCTGGCCCGGTGGGGTATGTTGAAAAATCCCAAATTGCATTGCCACGCGTTGTGGCAAGCGTACACACAGATCATGGGCACGATGCACCGCCAGAGACCACTGTCCTCATCGCACACTTTGTTCAGTTCAAAGCCCCACTCTCGGTCATGATACGGCCACCATGCTACCTATTACATATACGGTGCTAAGTTGCCACTCTCGGTCAAAAGTGGAATCAAAGAAAAATGTGCTTAGCGAGTTCATATACCTGCGTATGCGTCAAAGCGTCCAACTCATTGGTGTAGGTCTTGTACGAAGTCTTGTTTAGGCCCGTGTAGAGTTTGACAACGTCCCACTCGTAAGCCACAGTGGGGTGTCGAGCCTCGTCGCTGTCTTCGCTATAGGCACCCCATGGGCGTCTTGGCAGCTTCTTAGGACGCCCCACCGGCAGATGCTCCCACATCCAAATGGAGAAGGCCCGGACAAAGCCACCCATATTGGACTTGTCTCCCGTCCTCTACGTTGCGTCGTCAAGCTGCAAAAAATCAAATGAGGATCAGATATAACAAAATATGATGGACATACTGATAACGCACAAGTGTAGGGGATCACAACAACTTTCGAGGGTGAAGTACAACCCAAATTTATTGATTCGACACAAGGGGAGCCAAAGAGTATTCTTGATTATTAGCAGTTGAGTTGTCAATTCAACCACACCTGGATAACTTAGTATCTGCAGCAAAGTATTTAGTAGCAAAGTAGTATGATAATAAAGGTAACGGTGACAAAGATAAATATAATAGTTTTTGGGGTTTTGTAGTAGTTGTAACAGTAGCAACGGAAAAGTAAATAAGCGAAGAACAATATGTGAAAAGCTCGTAGGCAATGGATCAGTGATGGATAATTATGCCGGATGCGATTCCTCATGTAATAGCTATAACATAGGGTGACACAGAACTAGCTCCAGTTCGTCAATGTAATATAGGCATGTATTCCGTAAATAGTCATACGCGCTTATGGAAAAGAACTTGCATGACATCTTTTGTCCTACCCTCCCGTGGCAGCGGGGTCCTAATGGAAACTAAGGGATATTAAAGCCTCCTTTTAATAGAGAACCGGACCAAAGCATTAACACATAGTGAATACATGAACTCCTCAAACTACGGTCATCACTGAGAAGTATCCCGATTATTGTCACTTCGGAGTTGTCGGATCATAACACATAATAGGTGACTATAGACTTGCAAGATAGGATCAAGAACACACATATATTCATGAAAATATAATAGGTTGAGATCTGAAATCATGGCACTCGGGCCCTAGTGACAAGCATTAAGAATAGCAAAGTCATAGCAACATCGATCTCAGAACATAGTGGATACTAGGGATCAAACCCTAACAAAACTAACTTGATTACATGGTAAATCTCATCCAACCCATCACCGTCCAGCAAGCCTATGATGGAATTACTCACGCACGGCGGCGAGCATCATGAAATTGGTGATGGAGGATGGTTGATGATGACGACAGGACGAATCCCCCTCTCCGGAGCCCCGAACGGACTCCAGATCAGCCCTCCCGAGAGAGATTAGGGCTTGGCGGCGGCTCCGTATCGTAAAACACGATGAAACTTTCTCTCTAATTTTTTTATCCGCGAGACGGAATATATGGAGTTGGAGTTGAGGTCGGCGGAGCCTAAGGGGCCCACGAGACAGGGGGGCGCGCCCACGGGGGTGGGCGCGCCCCCACCCTCGTGGACAGGGTGTGGGCCCCCTGGTCTTGATTCTTTCGCCAGTATTTTTTATATTTTCCACAAAGTGCCTCAGTGGATTTTTAGGACATTCCGATAACTTTTATTTTCTACACATAAAACAATATCATGGCAGTTCTACTGAAAACAGCGTCAGTCCGGGTTAGTTTCATTCAAATCATGCAAGTTAGAGTCCAAAACAAGGGCAAAAGTGTTTGGAAAAGTAGATACATTGGAGACGTATCAGCATCTTGGCCACAAGCATAGCAAGCATCATCAAAAAGGGGTATTTCAAAAGAATCAACGGGATCATAACAATCATCATAGCAAGCATCCTTCGGTAAGCACGAAGGGAAATTAAACAATGTATGAGTTGAAGAGTTACTCTCATTAGAAGGTGGGCACGGGTAGCTAATCCGCTCTTCCTCCTTTTGTTCTTCGCTCTCCTCATCATCTTTTTCATCCAATTAGCTCATAGTTTCATCAATTTCTTCTTCCATAGACCGCTGCAAAATTTTAGTCTCTTCTTGGACAGCGGAGACTTTCTCAATAAACGCATCAATATTGGAGTTATCACTAGGTTCATGTTCATCACCTGATTGTGTTTCAGCATCAGAAACAGAGATATCATTAGGATTCTCAGGTGTGTCTATAACAGGTTCACTAGAAGCATGCAAAGTTCTATCATTTTTCTTTTTCTTCTTTTTAGAAGAACTAGGTGCCTCTAAATTGTTTCTTTGAGAATCTTGCTCGATTCTCTTAGGGTGGCCTTCAGGATACAAAGGTTCCTGAGTCATTCTACCAGTTCTAGTAGCCACTCTAACAGCAAAGTCTGGTTTATTATTTAATTCATCAAGCAAATCATTTTGAGCCTTAAGTACTTGCTCAGCTTGAGTAGCAACCATAGAAGCATATTTGCTAATGAGTTTAAGTTCACCTTTAACTCTAGCCATATGATCGATCACGCATCCTATCTCGAAAGCATTATTCTTTAACTCTCTACCAACATAAGCATTAAAACTTTCTTGTCTAGCCATAAAGTCATCAAATTCATCTAAACATTGGCTATGAAATTTAGTAGAGGGGATTTCAACTTTATCATATCTATAGAGAGAATTTACCTTTACTACCTGTGTCGGGTTATCAAGACAATGTGGTTCTTCAACAGGTGGTATATTAAGACCATGTATTTCTTCAATAGGTGGTAAATTCTTAACATCTTCAGCTTTAATACATTTTTCTTTCATTGATTTCTTTGCCTCTTGCATATCTTCAGGACTGAGAAATAAAACACCTCTCTTCTTCGGTGCGGGTTTGGGAATAGGCTCAGGAGTTGGCTCAATTGGTTCAGGAATTGCCTTAGAAATTGGCTCAGGAAGAGTCCAATTATTTTCATTAGTCAACATATTATTCAATAGTAATTCAGCTTCGTCGACTGTTCTTTCCCTGAAAACACAACCAGCACAACTATCCAAGTAGTCCTTGGAAGCATCGGTTAGTCCATTATAAAAATATCAAGTATTTCATTTTTCTTAAGAGGATGATCAGGCAAAGCATTAAGTAATCGGAGAAGCCTCCCCCAATCTTGTGGGACACTCTCTTCTTTGATTTGCACAAAATTATATATTTCCCGCAAGGCAGCTTGTTTCTTATGAGCAGGGAAATATTTAGCAGAGAAGTAATAAATCATATCCTGGGGACTACGCACACAACCAGGAGCAAGAGAATTATACCAAGTCTTAGCATCACCCTTTAATGAGAACGGAAATATCTTAAGGATGTAATAGTAGCGAGATTTATCATCATTAGTAAACAGGGTGGTTATATCATTCAACTTGGTAAGATGTGCCACAACAGTTTTAGATTCAAGGCCATAAAAAGGATCAGATTCAACTAAAGTAATTATCTCAGGATCAACAAAGAATTCATAATCATTATCAGTAACACAGATAGGTGAAGTAGAAAAAGCAGGGTCAGGTTTCATTCTAGCATTAAGAGATTGTTGCTTCCATTTAGCTAATAACTTTTTAAGATCATATCTATCTCTACAAGCAAAGATAGCTCTAGCAGCTTCCTCTTCCATAACATAACCCTCAGGAACAACAGGTAATTCATAGTCAGGGGGAGAAATTTCATCATCACTATCATCAATAATAGCATCTTCAAAAATTTCATTCTCTCTAGCCCTAGCAAGTTGTTCATCAAGAAATTCACCTAATGGCAAAGTAGTATCATGCACAGAAGTAGTTTCATCATAAGTATCATGCATAACAGAAGTGGCATCATCAATAACATGCGACATATCAGAATTCATAGCAGTAGCAGGTTTAGGTGTCGCAAACTTACTAATAACAGAAGGAGAATCTAGTGAAGAGCTAGATGGCAGTTCCATACCTCCCCTCGTAGTTGAGGGCAAAATCTTGGTTCTTTCGTCTTTCAAGTTCCTCATAGTGATCAACAGATATAAATCCCAAGTGACTCAAAGTATAGAGCTATGCTCCCTGGCAACGGCGCGAGAAATTAGTCTTGATAACCCATAAATGTAGGGGGTCGCAAAAGCTTTCGAGGGTAAAATATTCAACCCAAATTTATTGATTCGACACAAGGGGAGCCAAAGAATATTATTGAGTATTAGCAGTTGAGTTGTCAATTCAACCACACTTGGATAACTTAGTATCTGCAGCAAAGTATTTAGTAGCAAAGTAGTATGATAATAAAGGTCACAGTAGCAAAAATAATGTTTTTGGGTTTTGTAGTGATTGTAACAATAGCAACAGAAAACTAAATAAGCGAAGCAGAAGATGTGAAAAGCTCGTAGGCATTGGATCAGTGATGGATAATTATGTCGGATGTGATTCCTCGTGTAATAGCTATAACATAGGGTGACACAGAACTAGCTCCAGTTCATCAATGTAATGTAGGCATGTATTCCATATATAGTCATACGTGCTTATGGAAAAGAACTTGCATGACATCTTTTGTCCTACCCTCCCGTGGCAGCGGGGTCCTAGTGGAAACTAAGGGATATTAAGGCCTCCTGTTAATAGAGAACCGGACCAAAGCATTAACACAGAGTGAACACATGAACTCCACAAACTACGGTCATATTGTCACTTCGGGGTTGTTGGATCATAACACATAATAGGTGAGTATAGACTTGCAAGATAGGATCAAGAACACACATATATTCATGGAAACATAATAGGTTCAGATCTGAAATCATGGCACTCGGGCCCTAGTGACAAGCATTAAGCATAGCAAAGTCATAGCAACATCAATCTCAGAACATAGTGGATACTAGGGATCAAACCCTAACAGAACTAAGTTGATTACATGGTAAATCTCATCCAACCCATCACCGTCCAGCAAGCCTATGATGGAATTACTCACGCACGGCGGTGAGCATCATGAAATTGGTGATGGAGGATGGTTGATGATGACGACGGCGACGAATCCCCCTCTCTGGAGCCCCGAACGGACTCCAGATCAGCCCTTCCGAGAGAGATTAGTGCTTGGCGGCGGCTCCATGTCGTAAAACGCGATGAAACTTTCTCCCTGATTTTTTTTCTCCCCGAGACGGAATATATGGAGTTGGAGTTGAGGTCGGTGGAGGTCCAGGGGGCCCACAAGATAGGGGGCGCGCCCTACAGGGGGGGCGTCCCCCCGTCTCGTGGACAGGCCGTGGCCCCCCTGGTGTATTTCTTTCACCCAGAAATTCTTATTAATTCCAAAAGGTGCCTCCGTGGATTTTCAGGACATTCTGAGAACTTTTCTTTTCTACACATAAAACAACATCATGGCAGTTCTGCTGAAAACAGCGTCAGTCCGGGTTAGTTTCATTCAAATCATGCAAGTTAGAGTCCAAAACAAGGGCCAAAGTGTTTGGAAAAGTAGATACGTTGGAGACGTATCAACTCCCCCAAGCTTAAACCTTTGCTTGTCCTCAAGCAATTCAATTGATAGACTGAAAGTGATAAAGAAAAACTTTTACAAACTCTATTTGCTCTTGTTGTTGTAAACATGCAAAGCCAGCATTCAGGTTTCAGCAAATATCATCAACTAACCATACTCACAATAGCACTTAGGTCTCACAATTACTCATATCAATAACATAATCAGCTAGCGAGCCATAATAATAAAACTCGGATGACAACACTTTCTCAAAACAATCATAACAAGATATAACAAAATGGTATCTCGCTAGCCCTTTCCGAGACCGCAAAACATAAATGCGGAGCACCTTTAAAGATCAAGGACTGACTAAACATTGTAATTCATGGTAAAAGAGATCCAATCAAGTCATACCCAATATAAACCAATAGTAATGAATGCAAATGACAGTGTGCTCTTTAGCGGGTGCTTTTTCATAAAAAGGGTGATGACTCAACATAAAAGTAAATAGATAGGCCCTTCGCAGAGGGAAGCAGGAATTTGTAGAGGTGCCAGAGCTCGATTTTAAAATAGAGATTGAATAAAATTTTGAGCGGCATACTTTCGCTGTCAACGCAACAACTATGAGATGGCTGTATCTTCCATACTACATGCATTATAGGCAGTTCCCAAACAGAATGGTAAAGATTTATACTCCCCCAACCACCAACAAGCATCAATCCATGGCTTGCTCGAAACAACGAGTGCCTCCGACTAACAACAGCCCTGGGGGAGTTTTGTTTAATTATTTTGATTTGCTTTGATCTTTTTGGATCATGGGACCGGGCATCCCGGTTACCAGCCCTTTCTCGTGAATGAGGAGCGGAGTCCACTCCTCTTGAGAATAACCCACCTAGCATGGAAGATATAGGCAGCCCTAGTTGTAACATGAGCTGCTCGAGCATACAAAACATAATTTCATTTAAAGGTTTGGAGTTTGACACATACAAATTTACTTGGAACGGTAGGTAAATACCGCATATAGGAAGGTATAGTGGACTCATAAGGAACAACTTTGGGGTTTAAGGATTTTGGATGCACAAGCAGTATTCCCGTTTAGTACAGGTGAAGGCTAGCAAAAGACTGGGAAGCGACCAACTGAGAGAGCGAGAGCAGTCATAAACATGCATTAAAACTAATTCACACCGAATACAAACATGAGTCGGATACAATCCACCATGAACATAAATATCGTGAAGGCTATGTTGATTTGATTCAACTACATGCGTGAACATGTGCCAAGTCGAGTCACTCAATTCATTCAAAGGAGGATACCATCCCATCATACCACATCATGATCATTCTAATAGCATGTTGGCACGCAAGGTAAACCATTATAACTCATAGCTAATCAAGCATGGCACAAGCAACTATAATCTCTAAATGTCATTGCAAATATGTTTACTTCATAATAAGCTGACTCAGAAACGATGAACTCATCATATTTACAAAACAAGAGAGTTCGAGTTCATACCAGCTTTTCTCATCCCAATAAGTCCATCATATGTCGTCATTATTGCCTTTCACTTGCACAACCGAACGATGTGTATAATAATAAGAGTGCACGTGCATTGGACTAAGCTGGAATCTGCAAGCATTCAACTCAAAAGAGAAGACAAGTAATATGGGCTCTAAGTTAAATAAATAATCATGCATATAAGAGCCACTAAGCGTTTTCAATATGGTCTTCTCGACCCCCAAGGAAAGAAAAGAAAATAAAACTATTTACACGGGAAAGCTCCCAACAAGAAAGAAGAAGAACTAGAAATCTTTTTGGGTTTTCATTTTAATTTCTACTACAAGCATGGAAATTAAACTAACTATTTTTTTTGTTTTTTCCCAAGGTTTATCAAACACACAAGAAGAAAACTAGAAAAAGAAATTTAAACTAACATGGATAATACAATGAAAGAGTATGAGCACCGACGACTAGTGTGTGAACATGAATGTAAAGTCGGTGAGAAATAAATACTCCCCCAAGCTTAGGCTTTTGGCCTAAGTTGGTCTAATACCAACGACCGCCGCTACTCTCTTCGCTGTAATGAGAGGTGTAATCAGGATACCATTGGCTGGTCATCTCTGGATCCCACTGGACAGATGATGCACGATAGGGGTCTAGTTCAGTTCCGGCTCAGGTTAAGGTTCTGGAGTAAAAGCTTGGGCTCGATGATTATTCACCGCTTCTGGTGTGACGAGAAAATTTTCAGCAAGCAAATCAAACAACAGAGGCGCAGGCAAAATAATAATCTCAGAGTGTTTCTTATTAAATCTAAGTTTATACAAGAGCATCCTCTCTTTGTTGTCGACAATAAACTTGTGTGCTACCATGCTCTTGTAATCTAAAATATGAGGAGGCAATATTGTCTCCTCTTTCTCAAGATGCCTAATGGGTATCTGAAAAAGCCTAGCAAGACGTGCAACATAGATACCTCCAAATATGGGGCCTTTTGTAAGATTCAGGGCTAGCCGTTTAGCAACGACGGCACCCATACTAAAAGTATTGTCTCCAAGCAAGGCATGTTGAAGAATCATAACATCAGGAGCACTTAAGTTTCCACTGTTTCCACGCCCAATCAAGCATCTACTAGCAAAAATGGCAAAATAGTGTAAAATAGGAAAGTGTATGCTAGAGACTTTTGCCTCGGAACCCTTCTTTGGCTCCTCTACGGCTATAGTGTTAACAAAGCCATCCACATCTTTACGATGGGGTTCCTCTAATTCTCCCTCATAAGGTATCCTACACACCGCGCAAAAAATACGTAAAGACATTTCTCTAAATTCATCATATAAATGAAATGATACTGCAGGCGGTGACTTCTTGGGATAATAATAAAAGTTTTGCACGACAGTATTAGTGAGTAAGAGATACTGATCAATCCGGTCGTTGATGAAACTAGCGAGGCCTGCAGTCTCGATCAAAGAATAAAAATCTTCATGAATTCCAGCTTCTTTCAAGAAATCCTCGCATGGCCATTCACACGACTGTACTTCCGCTAAGCGAGGGAGATTATACTTGGCTTTTTCCTTCTTTTTCCCTTGTTTTTCCTGAGAGCCTTGGCTAGAAGAGCCTCTCAAAAATTTCCTTAACATTTTCTGAAAATTTCTGAAATTTTAGTAACTTCAAAATAAAAGTGAATAAAACTAAACAAGAATGGTAGCAACTACTCCTACAAGTGCCTAGAGCCTATATCATACATCAGAATTACTTGGAACCTCATAAATTTAACATGCAAGCTTAAGAACAGGGTCACCAAGGCAGCACGGATTTGCAATGAATAAAGCACTATAACAAAAACTAATTGGACCAATGGAGGAGTCACATACCAAGCAACAATCTCCCAAAACAGTTTTGTGAATGGAGCTTTGAAAAAGGAGATCGAAAATCGCAGCAAAATGAGCTAGAACTCGTGCTTGAGCTGGATGGGGATTATTTGGGTAGAAGATGAAGTGTGTGGGTGCTGGCATAAGTGGAGGGGGGCCACCAGGGGCCCACGAGACAGGGGGGCGCGCCCTCCACTCTCGTGGCCTGGTGCTTGCCCCTCCTGCAGTGATTTCAGTGCCTAAAATCCTTTAATATTCCAGAAAAAATCATACTAAATTTGCAGGGCATTTGGAGCACTTTTATTTTTGGGATATTTTTCATTGCACGGAAAACTCAGAAAATAGGTGGATAATACTATTTTTGCTTTATTTATTCTAAATAATAGAAAGTAAAAAGAGGGTACAGAAGGTTGTGCTTTCTAGTTTCATCCATCTCATGATCATCAAAATGAATCCACTAACAAGGTTGATCAAGTCTTGTTAACAAACTCATTCCGAATAACACGGAACCGGAGAAATTTTGAATAACACTAAGTTACCTCAATGGGGATATGAAAATCCCCAACAATAAGAATATCATAATTTTTCTTGACAATAGGGAGAGGAAATTCAAAACCTCCAAAAATAATAGTTGAGACTTTTTCAATAGAATTGATGCTATGAATTTGGGATTGTTTCCTCGGAAAGTGTACCGTATGCTCATTACCATTAACATGAAAAGTGACATTGCCTTTGTTGCAATCAATAACAGCCCTTGCAGTGTTAAGAAAAGGTCTACCAAGAATATTAGACATACTATCGTCCTCAGGAATATCAAGAATAACAAAGTCCATTAAGATAGTGACATTTGCAACCACAACAGGCACATCCTCACAAATACCGACAGGTATAGCAGTTGATTTATTAGCCATTTGCAAAGATATTTTAGTAGGTGTCAACTTATTCAATTCAAGTCTACGATATAAAGAGAGAGGCATAACACTAACACCGGCTCCAAGATCACATAAAGCAGTTCTAACATAGTTTCGTTTAATGGAGCATGGTATAGTCGGTACCCATGGATCTCCAAGTTTCTTTGGTATTCCACCCTTAAAGGTGTAATTAGCAAGCACGGTGGAAATTTCAGCTTCCGATATCTTTCTTTTGTTTGTAATGATATCCTTCATATACTTAGCATAAGGATTTACTTTAAGCATATTAGTTAAGCACATACGTAAGAAAATAGGTCTAATCATTTCAGGAAAGCGCTCAAAATCCTCATCATCCTTTGTCTTGGATGGTTTAGGAGGAAAGGGCATGGGTTTCTGAACCCATGGTTCTCTTTCTCTATCGTGCTTCCTAGCAAAAAAATCTCTCTTATCATAACGTTGATTCTTTGATTGTGGGTTATCAAGATCAACAACAGGTTCAACCTCTACTTCATTGTTTTTGCTAGGTTGAGCATCAACATGAACATTATCATTAACATTATCAGTAGGTTCATGTTCATCACCTGATTGTGTATCAGCATCAGAAATAGAAATATCATTGGGATTCTCACGTGTGCCTATAGTAGGTTCACTAGAAGCATGCAAAGTCCTATCATTTTTCTTTTTCTTCTTTTTAGAAGAACTAGGTGCCTCTAAATTATTTCTCTGAGAATCTTGCTCGATTCTCTTAGGGTGGCCTTTAGGATACAAAGGTTCCTGAGTCATTCTACCAGTTCTAGTAGCCACTCTAACAACAAAGTCATTTTTATTATTTAATTCCTCAAGCAGATCATTTTGAGCTTTAAGTACTTGCTCAGCTTGAGTAGCAACCATAGATGCATATTTGCCAATGAGTTGAAGTTCACCTTTAACTCTAGCCAAGTTATCGCTAACGCGTCCTATCTTGAAAGCTTTATTCTTTAACTCTCTACCAACATAAGCATTAAACTTTCTTGTCTAGCCATAAAGTCATAAAATTCATCTAAGCAAGGGCTATGAAATTTAGTAGAGGGGATTTCAACTTTCTCATATATATAGAGAGAATTTACCTTTACTACATGTGTCGGGTTATCAAGACAATGTGGTTCTTCAACAGGCGGTATATTAAGACCGTGTATTTCTTCAATAGGTGGTAAATTCTTAACATCTTCAGCTTTATACCTTTTTCTTTCATTGATTTCTTTGCCTCTTGTATATCTTCAGGACTGAGAAATAAAATACCTCTCTTCTTTGGAGTGGGTTTAGGAATAGGCTCAGGAGTTGGCTCAATTGGTTCAGGAATTGCCTCAGGAATTGGCTCAGGAAGAGTCCAATTATTTTCATTAGTCAACATATTATTAAATAGTAATTCAGCTTCGTCGACTGTTCTTTTCCTGAAAACACAACCAGCACAACTATCCAAGTAGTCCTTGGAAGCATCGGTTAGTCCATTATAAAAGATATCAAGTATTTCATTTTTCTTGAGAGGATGATCAGGCAAGGCATTAAGTAACCGGAGAAGCCTCCCCCAATCTTGTGGGAGACTCTCTTCTTTGATTTGCACAAAATTATATATTTCCCGCAAGGCAGCTTGTTTCTTATGAGCAGGGAAATATTTAGCAGAGAAGTAATAAATCATATCCTGGGGACTACGCACACAGCCAGGAGAAAGAGAATTATACCAAGTCTTAGCATCACCCTTTAACGAGAACGGAAATATCTTAAGGATATAAAAATAGCGAGATTTTTCATCATGAGTAAACAGGGTAGCTATATCATTCAACTTGGTAAGATGTGCCACAACAGTTTCAGATTCAAGGCCATAAAAAGGATCAGATTCAACTAAACTAATAATCTCATGATCAACAGAGAATTCATAATCCTTATCAGAAACACAGATAGGTGAAGTAGCAAAAGCAGGGTTAGGTTTCATTCTAGCATTAAGAGACTGCTGCTTCCATTTAGCTAATAATTTCTTAAGATCATATCTATCATTGCAAGCATAGATAGCTCTAGCAGCTTCTTCATTCATAACATAACCCTCAGGAACAACAGGCAATACATAATCATTGGGAGAATTTTCATCATCACTATCATCAATAATAGCATCTTCAATATTTTCATTCCCCCTAACTCTAGCAAGTTGTTCATCAAGAAATTCACCTAATGGCAAAGTAGTATCACGCACAGAAGTAGTTTCATCATGCATAGTAGAAGTGGCATCATCAATAACATGCGACATATCAGAATTCATAGCAGTAGCAGGTTTAGGTGTCGCAAGCTTAGTAATAACGGAAGGAGAATCTAGTGTAGAGCTAGATGGCAGTTCCTTACCTCCCCTCGTAGTTGAGGGCAAAATCTTGGTTTTAGCGTCTTTCAAGTTCTTCATAGTGATCAACAGATATAAATCCCAAGTGACTCAGAGAATAGAGCTATGCTCCCCGGCAATGGCGCCAAAAATTAGTCTTGATAACCCACAAGTGTAGGGGATCGCAACAGCTTTCGAGGGTGAAGTACAACCCAAATTTATTGATTCGACACAAGGGGAGCCAAAGAATATTCTTGAGTATTAGCAGTTGAGTTGTCAATTCAACCACACCTGGATAACTTAGTATCTGTAGCAAAGTATTTAGTAGCAAAGTAGTATGATAATAAAGGTAACGGTAGCAAAGGTAAAGATAATAGTTTTTGGGTTTTTGTAGTAGTTGTAACAGTAGCAACGAAAAAGTAAATAAGCGAAGAACAATATGTGAAAAGCTCGTAGGCAATGGATTAGTGATGGATAATTATGCCGGATGTGATTCCTCATGTAATAACTATAACATAGGGTGACACAGAACTAGCTCCAGTTCATCAATGTAATGTAGGCATGTATTCCGTAAATAGTCATACATGCTTATGGAAAAGAACTTGCATGACATCTTTTATCCCACCCTCCCGTGGCAGCGGGGTCCTAGTGGAAACTAAGGTATATTAGGGCCTCCTTTTAATAAAGAACCGGACCAAAGCATTAACACATAGTGAATACATGAACTCCTCAAATTACGGTCATCACCGAGAAGTATCTCGATTATTGTCACTTCGGGGTTGTCGGATCATAACACATAATAGGTGACTATAGACTTTCAAGATAGGATCAAGAACACACATATATTCATGAAAACATAATAGGTTCATATCTGAAATCATGGCACTCGGGCCCTAGTGACAAGCATTAAGAATAGCAAAGTCATAGCAACCTCAATCTCAGAACATAGTGGATACTAGGGATCAAACCCTAACAAAACTAACTTGATTACATGGTAAATCTCATCCAACCCATCACCGTCCAGCAAGCCTACTGTCGGTGTCAAAACCGGCGGATCTCGGGTAGGGGGTCCCGAACTGTGCGTCTAGGCGGATGGTAACAGGAGACAAGGGACACGATGTTTTACCCAGGTTCGGGCCCTCTTGATGGAGGTAAAACCCTACGTCCTGCTTGCTTGATATTGATATTGTGGATGTTTACAAGAGTGGATCTACCACGAGATCAAGGAGGCTAAACCCTAAAAGCTAGCCTATGGTATGATTGTTGTAATGTATGTCCTACGGACTAGGGCCATCCGGTTTATATAGACACCGGAGAGGGCTAGGGTTACATAGAGTCGGTTACAATGGTAGGAGATCTACATATCCGTATCGCCAAGCTTGCCTTCCACGCCAAGGAAAGTCCCATTCGGACACGGGACGAAGTCTTCAATCTTGTATCTTCATAGTCTTGGAGTCCGGTCGATGATGATAGTCCGGCCGATGATAGTTCGGCCGATGGTGGTAATCCGGCTATCCGGACACCCCCCTAGTCCAGGACTCCCTTAGTAGCCCCCGAACCAGTCTCCAATGACGATAAGTCCAGCATGTGTGTAGTCTTCGGCGTTGCAAGGCGGGTTCTCCTTCAAGTTCCATGTACCTGCCGAACAGTGTCCGGCTTCCTCATCAATGTTGTGCTTCTAGGCTCCCACGCCCAATAATGGCCTTCTTCCACGCGTCGCACGAATGCGAAAAGCCAGGGTGCCTTTTATGTTTTACCCCCTAGTTGTGCGAGTAATCTGCCTATAAGAGAGGCACGAATCCAGATCCAAATCACCATCTTCCTCCCGCGAATACCCATCGGAGCACTTTCGACCAAGAACCCATTCCATCATGGATCCTCAACGCAGCTCCTCTTCTCGCGCTCCCAGCCCTCTGCCAGGAGTTGGGGGAGATGCTCTGTTCCACACAACGAGCTGGTGAAGCTCCAAACGGGGGGATATCTCCCTCCGGCCTTCATGGTTCCTGTCCGGGCCGGGCTGGCCACCTATAAAGGTGGGAAGCAAGCGGAGGCTACCCCAAATCCCAACAAAGGGGAGCGGGTATGCTTCATCCCCTATCTGATAAGGGGGCTCGGATTTCCTGTACATCCGTTCCTCCGCGGGCTCCTGGAGTTCTACGGACTCCAGCTTCATAACCTCACGCCCGCCTCGATCCTGCATATCGCGGGTTACGTAGCTCTTTGCGAGCTATTCCTGGGCGTCGAGCCCCATTTTGCGCTGTGGAAGAGGTTGTTTTGCCTTGTTCCCCGCTCTCACGAGGGGTTCATATATCAAGTGGGCGGCGCCAAAATATGGCGCATTGCCGGGACCGGATATCCATCCGGAACCCCTAAGAAGGCGTCCGAAGACTGGCCTTCGTTATGGTTTTATATAGAAGACGCTCCGCTGCCAGACCCTGTCCGGATCGGCCTCCCGGAGTTCAACAATGCTCCTCTGAAGAAACGCCTTAGTTGGTGCCCACGGAGCCCCCGACTGGAGGAAGACAAGAGCGTCCATTATTTGATGGGCCGGATAAGGTTACTGGCCCATTCCGGGTTGACCATGATTGGAGTCATGGCAACATGCATTATGAGGGGAGTGCAACCACTACAATACACAGGCCACCCCATGTGGGATTTCAACGGGGAGGACGACGCCATCCGTCATGGCCGCAAAGGGCCGGATTCGGCCGAAGACCTGGTGAAGATCCTGTCCGGCCTGTATAAGGGGGAGAAGGAAGATTTCCTTCGGACGAACCCGTTAAATGGGTTCTCCATGAATAATCCCCGACCTTGGGTAAGCGAACACTTCACGTGTCCAACCCATGCCTTTGAAACCTAAGTTTCTTATGTTGTGTTCTTCTTTCGACGCAGGAGCTGCGTCGGACGGTGGAGGACATGCTAAGTCCAGCCCCGCAACCCGAGGATCCAGAGAGATCCCGGGACCCGGCCTCCGAAGAGGATCCGGACATAGGAGTGGAGCTAATCGACGGGGTGTTCCACCAGCTCAGCATGGATAATGCTTTAGTCTCCATTACGGCCGACTATCCCGGGCTATATCCGGCTTCCCAGGTGATTGTGATCGAAGTCCTGACACCGTTATTCCTTCCTTGCTTATTTCTGACCACCGTATATGATGAAGCTGTGCAGGAGGCGCCTCTAGGGCGGGAAGCCGAGCCCGCGGCGGCTGACCATCAAAGGCCAGTCCGGACCAGTAGACGGAAGAGGAGCGCGGCGCGGACTGAAACGTCGCCGCAAAGGTATAGCTCACAATTCATTATCCGGAGCAACGTTCCTAGGAAGCGTTCGAGTGCTCATGACTTTTGTAGGGGAAAAAGCGCCCGCCGGACTGCGGGTGTAGAGGCTGTCAATCCGGCTTCTACCAGCCAAGCTTCAGCGCCTGGTCCGGAGGGGGAGGCGAGCGCAAGGTGCGAGCCGGATACCCCTCCAACGGAGGATGCCGACCGACTGTCCGCCACCAAATCTGAGGTGGAGAGCGCCATGAAACATAGGCGCCGCTGGACTGTTTGTCGTGATGCGTGCTTCTCCCCTGAGGCGTTGGATGCCTTTAATGCAGGGGACGCGCACCTCTGTGCCGCTCAAGATGGTTTGACCAGAGCCACGGAGCAGTATGTAAAGGACATACGGGTAAGAGAATTTAATAGTTATATATGCCAGTAGCCCCCGAGACTTAAAGTAGTTATATTAACTGATTTAAGGATCATGTGAAATGCAGGGTCTTTCCGAGAAGAATACCCAACTGTCTCAGGAGCTGCAAGAGTGTAAGGCTCAACTTGAGGCCGCACTCGCTGCCGCAGGAGGAAACGCAGGGACCTCTCCTGGTAACACATTATTTAAAAAGATAAGTAGTGTTTGGCCTGTGCGCAAGTCTGATAATGACGTTGCAGGTGCTGTCGGACAAGAGCCGGATAGGCAAGAACTTCTGCGCCAGCTGAAGGCCGGCGAGAGGGTGCTGCATAAGGTGCAGCACAAAAGGAACAAGCTCCAGGATGCCCATGCCCAGCTTGGAGAAGAGCTGAAAGGCGTTCGGGCCGAGCTGTCTGGCTCCGTTAAGGAGAATCAGCGGCTTCGTCGCGGCATCTATAGTAAGTGCTTGAGCGAACTCCTTTGAAAAGAAGAGTTCGGCGAGGAAGTCAATTGACAAAATATATCTGTAGGTATACTCACAGGTCGCCCCACGGAGGAGATGCCCGTATCAACGGGTGATCAACTTCCCGAGTTATTGCAACTGACCGAACGAGTTCGGCAGGCAATGAGCGGCGTCATCCAGGCTTTATGGCCGGCCTTCCCCCTACCCGAGGGACTTGGGGAGCTTGCGGAGAAGCTTCAGGGAGTGCGGCAGCGCTTCCATTTATGGAAGATTTCAGCCTGCCGCCAAGGTGCCAGGGAGGCCTGGGCCATGGTGAAGACGCGGTACAAGAAGGCGGATCCCAACCACATGACCGAAGTCGGACCTGTGGGGCCTGATGGGAAGGAGATCCCTGTAAGTTTAGTATACGGCCAAGTAGAGTTGGCCGCTAAGTTTTCCCAACAGGACTGTAAATTAGACAACCTGTTAGACGGGATTGAAGAAGAATACAGTCAGTCAATTTGACAATGTATTATAAAATGACATGTAAAATGCCTTCTAGCCGGATTGTAGATCGTTTGTCTTTGCCGACCTTTTCGCTTCGACCTCGGGACCCTAGAGCCGGAGTGTGTCCGAATACCTTCTCGGTTATGGAAGAACCGGGGTATGCATGGAGACCAGGCGTAGGGGTCACTAGTGCTTTATCAGACAAGTGCCCAACTAGTTATGTTATATTACATGGTTAGTAAGAAACATCTTCCAAGGAGAATAGTTTCGTTAAGGGTTCCTTTCCTCTGGGGGTGGCATGCACTAAAGTGCATGTCCGGACTGCGAAAAAAGCAGAAAAACATCTGGGGGCAGATAAATAAGTAGGTAAAATCATCTTTCAAGTCACCGACCGAATATTCCCTTAAGAACGCTAGCTTTCGGCTTCACCCAGTCTGAGGTACACATCCAGCTGACCCGGCAGTAACAATCGCAGAGGTGCTCCCTTTACCTCCTAGCCGAACAATCGGGAACGTAGGGGTAAGCACAGGAGCCAGGCAACCCAGCTTGGCCAAAACTTAAGTCATATCGATGCATATAATGGTGAATAAAAGGTACATGTGGAAGCTTGACACATGTGTTGGGCATGAAGCCCTTATAATTAAGCTTCTGGTAAAGAAGCCCCCAGGTATAATGAGTGCGGATGGCAGATCAAGTGTTATGCGAACAATGCGCAAATAAGCCTTTTAAGGCTGTTGTGAATAGGGGTGAGAGAAAAAAGAGAAACAAAAAGGCAGCTGAAGTGTAAAAAATTTGAACGGGGGAAAGGGACGAACTCTTAGTCCGGCGCTAGGCATAGAATCTTCGGAGGCGGGCTGCATTCCATGGGTTCGGCTCGAGTCGGTTATCCGATGCATTTCGTAGACGGTACGCTCCGCCGGTTAGGACTTGATCGATGATGAAGGGGCCTTCCCATTTTGGCTTGAGCTTGTCCTTTTTCTTGTCCGGCAGGCGTAGAACTAGTTCGCCAACGTTTTAAGTCTTGGCCCGTACTTCTCTGCTTTGGTATCTTCGAGCCTGTTGCTGATAAAATGCGGAACGAGCCTTGGCGACGTCGCGTTCTTCCTCCAATGCGTCCAAGCTGTCCTGCCGATCCAACTCGGCTTCTCTTTCTTCGTACATGCGCACTCGAGGTGAGTCATGAATAATGTCGCAGGGCAGAACTGCCTCTGCGCCGTACACCATAAAAAATGGTGTGAATCCGGTAGTACGGTTGGGTGTTGTCTGCAGCCCCCAGAGTACGGAGTCGAGCTCCTCTACCCAGTGCGTGTCTGATTTCGTAAGGGACCGCACTAATCTGGGTTTGATACCGCTCATTATTAGACCATTCGCTCGTTCCACTTGACCGTTGGTTTGAGGATGATAGACTGAAGCATAATCGATCTTGATGCCCATATTTTTGCACCATGATTTAACCTCATCGGCCGTAAAATTCGTGCCGTTACCGGTGATGATGCTGTGGGGGACACCGTAACGGTGTACTACCCCGGATATAAAGTCTATCACTGGTCCGGACTCTGCCGTTTTAACTGGCTTGGCCTCTATCCATTTGGCGAATTTATCCAACATGACCAATAGGTATCTTTGCTTGTGGGTTCCCCCTTTAAGTGGTCCAACCATGTCAAGCCCCCAGACCGCGAACGGCCAGATAATGGGTATAGTTTTGAGGGCGGTGGGTGGCATATGGCTCTGATTAGCAAAGAGCTGACAACCGACGCATCGTTGGACTAAGTCCTGAGCATCTGCCCGGGCCGTCGGCCAATAAAATCCTGTACGGAATGCCTTTCCTACGAGGGCCCGGGCTGCTGCGTGGTGTCCGCCTAGTCCGGCATGAATTTCAGCTAGGAGGTTTCGCCCTTCCTCTTCGGAGATACACCTTTGAAGGACTCCGGTTGTGCTTTTCTTATAAAGTTCTCCCTCGTGGACCTTGTAGGCTTTAGATCGCCGAACTATGCAGCGGGCCTCATTTTGGTCTTCGGGAAGTTCCTGCCTAAGTAAGTAGGCTAGGAATGGTTCTGTCCACGGGGCGATTACGGCCATTATGTCGTGGGCTGAGGGTGTTATTTCAGCGGCGGAATTGCCGCTTATGTCGAATTGCTCTGTGTCGGTTGGTGTGGCTGCTTCTGGTTTGTTATGTCCAGACTCCTCTTCCCATAGTACGGATGGCTTGAACAGCCATTCCAGGAAGATGTTTGGAGGGACAGCGTCACGCTTTGCGCCGATGCGTGCCAATACGTCGGCCGCTTGGTTGTTATCCCTGGCTACGTGATGGAATTCGAGTCCGTCGAACCGAGCTGACATTTTTAGGACAGTGTTGCGATATGCTGCCATTTTCGGATCCTTGGCATCAAAGTCTCCATTTATTTGGGATATTGCGAGGTTTGAATCCCCGCGCACCTCTAGGCGTTGAATGCCCATGGAGATTGCCATCCGGAGACCATGTAAAAGGGCCTCGTATTCGGCTGCGTTGTTGGAGTCCGTGTACATTATTTGAAGTACGTATTGGACTGTGTCACCGGTCGGGGACGTCAAGACGACGCCAGCCCCCAGTCCGGCCAACATTTTAGAGCCGTCGAAGTGCATAATCCAATTGGAGTACGCGCCGTACTCTTTAGGGAGTTTGGCTGCGGTCCATTCAGTGATAAAGTCAGCCAAAACTTGTGACTTTATAGCTCGCCGAGGTCTGTAAGTTATATCGAATGGTAAGAGCTCAATGGCCCATTTTGCAATCCTGCCCGTTGCATCACGGTTGTTTATAATGTCATTGAGTGGTACTTCAGAGGCCACTGTTATCCAACACTCTTGAAACTAGTGTCGGAGCTTCCGGGATGCCATGAACACCGCATATGCTATCTTCTGATAGTGCGGGTAACGGGACTTGCAGGGGGTTAACACAGTGGATACATAGTATACTGGTTTTTAAAGGGGGAATTTATGCCCTTCTGTTCCTCGTTCTACGACGAGCACCGCGCTTACGACTTGATGCGTTGCTGCGATATATAACAACATTGGTTCACCCAGGTTGGGCGCAGCCAGGACCGGATTCGTTGCCAATATGGCCTTTATTTCTTCGAGTCCGGCGGTGGCAGCATCCGTCCACTCGAAGTGTTCAGTGTGCCTGAGGAGGCGATAGAGGGGCAATGCCTTTTCTCCTAAGCGGGAGATAAAGCGGCTGAGGGCCGCCACGCATCCTGTCAATTTCTGGATCTGTTTGAGGTTTTTTGGAATATCCAGATGTGAAAGAGCCCGGATCTTGGCCGGATTTGCTTCAGTTCCTCTACCGGATACGAGAAGCCCAGGAGCTTTCCGGCTGGCACGCCGAAAACGCATTTTTCCGGATTCAGCTTGATATCATATTCTCGGAGGTTGTCAAATGTGACCCTCAAGTCGTCTACTAGAGTTTCGACGTGTTTAGTTTTGACGACTACGTCGTCTACGTATGCCTCTACTGTCTTGCTGATCTGGGTAGCCAGACATGTCTGAATCATGCGCTGATATGTTGCGCCGGCGTTTTTAAGAATGCGGTTGCGGCTTGATCTGCTTCTGCCATCTTGATTTGATGATAGCCGGAGTATGCGTCCAGGAAGCACAATGAATCATGCCCTGCAGTGGCATCGATGATTTGGTCGATGCGGGGGAGGGGGAAGGAATCCTTTGGGCAGGCTTTATTTAGGTCTTTGAAATCGACACATAGGCGCCAGGATTTGTCCTTCTTTGGTACCATTACCAGGTTTGCTAACCAATCCGGATGTTTGATGTCTCTGATGAATCCGGCTTCCAATAGTTTGGCTAGTTCCTCTCCCATTGCCTGTCTTTTGGGTTCAGAAAATCGTCGAAGAGCCTGTTTGACTGGCTTGAATCCTTTTAGGATGTTTAGGCTGTGTTCTGCTAGTCTGCGTGGGATTTCGGGCATATCCGAGGGGTGCCAGGCGAAAATGTCCCAATTTTCCCGAAGGAATTCTCGCAGTGCGGCATCTACATCAGGGTTCAATTGTGCCCCGATGGAGGCCGTCTTTGTCGGGTCCATTGGATGGACCTGGAATTTTACTATTTCTTCGGCTGGTTTAAAGGAGGTGGACTTGGATCTCTTATCGAGTATCACATCGTCCCTATTCACCGTAGAGCGCAGCGCGGTGAGTTCCTCTGCCGCTAAGGCTTCGGATAGTGCTTCCAGGGCTAATGCGGCCGTCTTGTTTTCGGCGCGGAGTGCTATGTCCAGATCATTAACGAGAGTGATTATTCCGCCGGGCCCAGGCATTTTGAGCTTCATGTACCCGTAATGGGGTACGGCTTGGAAGATTGTGAATGCCTCTCGTCCTAATATAGCGTGGTATCTGCTGTTGAACGGGGCCACTTGGAACGTGATTTTCCTCGGACCTGTAATTGTCCGGCGAGCCGAATACCACATCGAGTGTGATTTTTCCTGTGCAGCGCACTTCCCGGCTAGGGATTATCCCTCTGAAGGTTGTGCTGCTTCGCTCAATGCGGCTCCAGTCTATTTCTATTTTTTGAAGGGTTTCCTCGTAGATGAGGTTTATTCCGCTGCCGCCATCCATGAGCACCTTGGTAAGCCGGAAGCCGTCCACTATCGGACTGAGGACCAGTGCGGCTGGTGCTCGGGCTGTTCGGAATTTAGGTTCGTCGCTGGCGTTGAAGGTGATGGCCACGTCACTCCAAGGATTTGCTGTGGCTACGTGATAAGCTTCGGCAAGGTTGCGGATTGTTCGTTTCCGTATATTGTTTGATGCGAAAGTCTCGAAGACTATTAATACCGTACCAGTATTGTTGGTGTGGTTTCCCGGGGCTAGAAGCTCCTCGCCACTTTTGGCCACCTGCCGTAGTATCCAACATGCTCGAAGGCTATATGTTGGGACGGCGCCCTCTGCACTGTGAATTGTACAGGGTCTGCTGAGCCATCCCTCCAGTACGGTTCCGTTCCCTTTAAGGGGTTTCTGTTTTTTGGTTCTTGCACCTGGCACCTGAGTGTGATGCACCCTTTTATTGCGGACTGGGTCTGTATCCGGGGCCGGATTGTCCCAAAACCTATTTTCGGTTTTCCGGAAACTCTCTATCGCACAATACTTCTGTACTATGGATGCCAGGTCGGCGAAGCGTGTGATTTCACGACGGCTGACGGCGTTTAGTATTCCCTCGTCCGTGCAATTATTGCAGAAAATTGAGATTGCGTTTTCCTCTCGGCAGTCTTTTATCCTGTCCATAACCAGGAGGAATCTGGCCCAGTAGCGATGTACTGTTTCAGTGGGCTCTTGCCGGATTAGAGATAGATCGCATATATCTGGTCGGGTGGGCGGAACTAAGTCTGGAGCCCTACCCATCTCAAGGCTCGAAGGCCGAGGAGCTTCCAAGATCGGAAACTTTGATCGCTGGACATTGTCCAACGAGTCCGGAACGAGGCCTGATTTTAAGTTCAGTGCTCGATCGAAGTCCGCCCCTCCGCGGGAATCTGGCGTGGAGGGTTTGGGAGCCAGGACATGTCTAGTTTTCAGTATAGGAGAAGAGTCGCCGCATTGTTCTTCTACCACCGTAACGTGGTGGGTGACCTGGGGAGAGTCAATCTCTCTCAGATCAGTTTTAAGCCCGATCTGATCGTAGTCTGTAGCGACTCCCAGGGCGGCGATCCGATCCAAGAGTTTGTTTACGGACGAGAGCTCTGCTGGATCTAGATGCTTGGCGAATTCCGAGTTGACGTGAAGGTTGCTCTCGATGACTCGAGAGGTTATTGTGGAGGCGGTGGCCGGACAGGCGGCCATGAGAAAACCTCCTAGCCGGATAGTTTGGCCGGCGGCCAAGGCTCCGTTGGCGAAGATACCGTCCTTGAAGACGGGAAGAGGCATCCTTCCTATCGGTGACGGCACAGAGGAACTCTCAATGAAAGCACCAATGTCGGTGTCAAAACCGGCGGATCTCGGGTAGGGGGTCCCGAACTATGCGTCTAGGCGGATGGTAACAGGAGACAAGGGACACGATGTTTTACCCAGGTTCGGGCCCTCTTGATGGAGGTAAAACCCTACGTCCTGCTTGATTGATATTGATATTGTGGATGTTTACAAGAGTGGATCTACCACGAGATCAAGGAGGCTAAACCCTAAAAGCTAGCCTATGGTATGATTGTTGTAATGTATGTCCTACGGACTAGGGCCATCCGGTTTATATAGACACCGGAGAGGGCTAGGGTTACATAGAGTCGGTTACAATGGTAGGAGATCTACATATCCGTATCGCTAAGCTTGCCTTCCACACCAAGGAAAGTCCCATCCGGACACGGGACGAAGTCTTCAATCTTGTATCTTCATAGTCTTGGAGTCCGGTCGATGATGATAGTCCGGCCGATGATAGTTCGACCGATGGTGGTAATCCGGCTATCCGGACACCCCCTAGTCCAGGACTCCCTCACCTACGATGGAATTACTCACGCACGGTAGTGAGCATCATGAAATTGGTGATGGAGGATGGTTGATGATGACGACGACGACGAATCCCCCTCTCCGGAGCCCCGAACGGACTCCAGATCAGCCCTCCCGAGAGAGATTAGGACTTGGCGGTGGCTCCGTGTCATAAAACGCGATGAAACTTTCTCCCTGATTTTTTTCTCCCCAAGACGAAATATATGGAGTTGGAGTTGAGGTCGGTGGAGGTCCAGGGGGCCCACGAGATAGGGGGCGCGCCCTACAGGGGGGGCGCCCCCCTGTCTCGTGGACAGGCCATGGGCCCCTTGGTGTATTTCTTTCGCGCAGAAATTCTTGTTAATTCCAAAAAGTGCCTCCGTGGATTTTCAGGACATTCCGAGAACTTTTCTTTTCTACACATAAAACAACATCATGGCAGTTCTGCTGAAAACAACGTCAGTCCGGGTTAGTTTCATTCAAATCATGCAAGTTAGAGTCCAAAATAAGGGCAAAAGTGTTTGGAAAAGTAGATACGTTGGAGACGTGTCACATACTTTAGTAGGTAGGCAATTAGATACTCTCTTACCGAATGGTATAGGTAGGCGAGAGATGCGGTCCCCCAACTGTACCCTGCATCCCAGTCGGCTAGGAAGAACAGATAGGACCAGTTGGCAGAGTTCCCGGATGCGTCTGGAAACACAACCTCCATGAGAATATACCACAGGTAGGCCCTCGCGTACCACTCCACAGTCGTCTCATCGGCGTCTTCAGGGCATGTCTTCTGGTGCTCGTAGAGCCAGGACAACGACACACCGGATGTATGGTTGCCCTTAGCATCGGGGCAGTCGCCTATGAGGGTGGTAACTCTCTGCTGCTAGTTGGTCCTCTCCACTCGCCCGGTCAGCGCATGACCCTCGAGCGGCATGGCAGTGATCATCGACCAATCCTCGAGGGTCACCATCATCTCCCCGCATGGGAGATGGACAGAATGAGTCTCCGGTCGCCACCGGTCAATCAAAGCTGTCAGAGCTGCCTGGACAAGCGTCGGCGGCTGACGCTTGAACTGCAACACGAAACCCAACAGCCGGACTCTCTTGAAGAACGGCGCATAGCGCTCGTCGTAGTCCATATGCCCATGAACCCCGTGACCCCTCATGCGCAGTGGCTGGAGCGTCTGTCAAAAAGTGAACGCCAAAAGTTAGGAAATTATTTTCATCAATCTCAAAACTTTGATCAATATTTCTTTTATATTACTTACCTCTCTGTTATCTATGAAACGGGCACGATGACCCTTGTCGAATGCGTAGTCAAGCATGGAGTACCGTGGGCCGATGTTGTCCGCAAGAGGTGGCCGCCTTAATAAAAATTCATAAACAAAAACATCGTAAGCACATCATATCAAAATCATATCACCATGCATCATATCACAAAAAAAATGAAATCATATCACCATGCATCATGTCACCATGATGGATCAAATCATATCAACATTACTCATATCAAAAAAAAAAAAATCTTCCCTTCATTAATCATATCAACATGCATCATATCACAAAAAAAATCCTTCAACAATAATTTTCAATGTATTATCTCACAACAACATGTTCATATCATCATATCAACATGCATCATCACTCCAACATGCATCATATCATCATATTTTTAAACAAAAAAAATCCTCCAACATGCATCATATCATCATATTTGTAAACAAAAAAATTCCTCCAACATCTTCATATCATCATATCAACATGCATCATCAACCTACAATCAATCCCCCCCCCCCCCCACATGCATTACATCATAATTTTTTTAACAAAAAAAATTATGAACTAGGGTTCATCTTAACACTTACATATGAACTATTGATTAGAGTTCATATTCATTACCACTACTTAGTAAAGAACTAAGAACTAGAACTAGAATCAAGCTAAAGCAATCTTAGGCCAATTTTTTTTTCAATCTAAGTTCAAAAAATGAAGGATTTGAAGCAAATAATGCGTCGAATCGGAAGCAAGTTTACAAAAACTAATTGGATGGATCGGAGGAGCTTACGATTCTCTCTTCGGGGCCATCTCGATCCGGCAAAACGGTGAAGAATCGGTGAAGATCCAAGGAGGGAAGTGGAGGAGATGAGAGAGGGAAAGAGGGGCGACTTGGGGGAGAAAATGAGGAACTGCCGATGGGGGGGGGGGGGGGGGGGAGGGGTGGGGAGATGGGCAGGGGCGCGGGGGTTTCGGGCGAAATAACTGCCCGGACCCTACTGCCAGGGGCTCTGGCGGTAGGGTTAGACATGCTACTGCCAGGTGCCCTGACGGTACGGTGCGACGGAGGGGGACAACGGCCGTCTCGGCGCGCTGACGTGGCCAAGTACCCTACCGCCAGGGCACCTGGCGGTAGGCTGTCTAACCCTACCGCCAGGGACCCTAGCGGTAGGAAAAAGGGTCAAATCCCGAAAAAAATTTAAACCGGGGTCAAATTCTGAATTTGTATCGGAAAAGGGTCAAAACACGAAATTTAGCCTGGGAGTGGTAGTAGGAGTCGTAGCTTTTCGGAAGATCGCCGTGCGGATATCGGGCCACGTAGCACGCCTCCCTCCGACTCCGAGCTCGGCCCCCTGAGCTTTTGTAGGTGTTGCATGATTGCTAGTTTTTCGTCGAAAGGTACGTGCTCGTACTCCCCTCATTGTACGTACTGGAGTGTATGTATAGACGTAGGCGTAGACGTGGAGCTTTCAGCTCCATCATGCACGGCGCTGTAACACTGTTTCGTACGTCCTCCAAAGTTTAATTGTACGAATGACGATTGATCACCCTAGATGAATGCATGCATAGTGCAGCTTGAGGGCCCCAGCTAGCTAGCTTAGGGTAAGCGTGCAACGCGCCCAACATGCTTTGTCGCCTGAAGAGTACTACTACTACTGCTATAATAGTTTTAGCCCTCTACTAGTAATAGTACTAGTGTAGTGCAGGTACAGTACTTAATTACAAGTTACAGGACAGTGCTGTTACAATATTTTCTTTGAAGGAAGACAATGCTGTTACCAGTAATTACAAGTTAGTATACAACTGTTGTTAATTGCTACGTCTTGTGTGGCAATGCATCGATCCGGCGAAGAACTTCTCTTTCTCCATACGAAGACCACGAGGCCGGCGCCTTTCACTGCGTGAAGGATCTGACCCCTGATCAAAGCCGTGATATCCGTTAAGTGCCCTCGGTTCACAAGACACGCTTCATCACCACGTTACGGCTTTCAACTGGTTCTTCTAACTGTAGCTAGCCGGCCATCAGCCGAAGCCAGGCTAGGTAAGTACTAGTAGTACTTCAGTTTTTCTTTTCTGGGGCAAGTGTGCAGGAACTGACGGTCGATCGATGCCCAAGTCCTTGTCAGATCCAAAACGCTCGCTGTTGGCCGCTCCAGCGCGCGCAACGCTACAAAATAGCACTAATCCACAGTCCACGCGATTAACTACTTGAACATGTCAGTATCAGCAGGAGAGGGATCGTCAACCAGTGAGCGCAGCCGAGCCCAGAGCCGTGAGGTACGTCGTGGCGCCGTCTTGCCGGTCAAACGGGCGCCCCCGCTCCGAAGCAGCTCCCCTGACGTACGTTACACGTCGTTGGAGGCACTAGCATGTGGGGCTGATTCCCGGCGGGTCCACCTGTCAATGGCCGAACGGTACCCTGCCGCACGGCAGAGGATCCGCGTCCCGCCGACCGCAGACTCGCCCCAGGATACGAAGCTCGATACGAATGAATATATGATGATGCAGCACGCAGCCACCCAAGTTCAGTGGAACGAGGCCGGCGCCGCGCCGCGCCGCGCACGTGCCCCCGTCCCGGCGCCGGGATCCACGAGACGGCACGAGCCGAGGCGTGGTTAGGCCGTCGCCGTTGGAGGCTGTTGCGTAGCAGATGGAACCAGGCCGGGGAGGGAGCGCCGAGAGGGAGGACAGAAAAATGCGCGGGCAGCGGAGGGCGATACGATGAATGGTGTGGCGTTGGCCGGGTCTGGCTATCCATCCGGTCCGGTGGTTCAATGGCTGCCCGGTACGGTGGTTGCCGGGTGCATTCACCTTGACCGTCTTCGATCCCTGCATTATAACTTCCATTCAAGGACGGTCTAGCCATGTTGTGTGCTGTGTGAACTGGTCGGCCTAGGATGGTCCAAATCTTCTTTTCTGTGTGCGCGGCCGGGAACTAACCAGGCCCAGGCGGTACGTACGTACGTTGCCAAGACACGGCCACGTTTCTGGCGTGCCCCTGCCGGCATGCACGAACCCCCCGGCGTGGTATACGTGTTGCCCCTTCGATGTGTGTAGCTACTGATGGCTCTGTAACCTCTGTACTGTAACGGTAACACTGTAAGAGCATCTCCAACATCCGCGCTATGCGTCGCGTGTAAAAAACCTGTTTGCCGCGCGCGCTTCGGCTGGTTTAGCGCGGCCGCCAGCGCTGGCTCCAGCAGCCGCGCTATAATGCAGCGCGCGCCGCTCCAGCAGAGCGCAAAAATAAAGCGGGCGCGCCGCACAAACCACATATACATTTCAAAAAGAGGAGCAAAAATGATCAAACGAACAAAATAATTCAACAATAAATAGTTCAATTTCGTTATCATTACAACTCAAACAAATAGTTTATCGTTCAATACAACAACTATTAAACACAACAAATAGTTCAGGAACAATACAATGTCGAATGCAGAAATCATCATGCTCTTTGTCGTCCATACCATGCCCACCACTCTTCAATCAGATCATTCTGAAGTTCATTGTGCGTTGCGGGACGCCGAATGACATGATAGGAGGCAATAAAACGGGCTACCCTTTCAGCCCTCCGTCGCACTCGCACGGGATGTCCCAAGAGCTCATACTGTGAGTAGTCTAAATCTTGGCCACGCTCATTCTCGATGATCATGTTGTGCATGATCACACAAGCGTGCATGATGTACCAAAGCATTTTTTGATCCCAAAATCTAGCCGGTCCTCTCACAATAGCAATTTGGGCTTGCAAAATCCCAAATGTTCTCTCCACATCTTTTCTAGCCGCCGCCTGAGCATTGTGGAAATCAAGATTTTTCTTACCTTCCGGCTTTTTCAACGGCTTCACGAAGGTTTGCCACTTTGGATAGATGCCATCCGCTAGATAATAGCCATAGTTGTACGTACGGCCATTTGCTACAAACTGCATAGGTGGCAACTCACCGTTTGCAATCTTATTCATCAGTGGTGACCGGTTGACAACATTGAAGTCATTCAAAGATCTAGGCATTCCAAAGAATGCACGCCAAATCCAAGTCTCCGGATCGACCACCGCTTCAAGGATTATAGTGGAACCCTTTTTTTGGCCGTGGAATTGCCCATGCCATGCCTTTGAACAATTCTTCCAACTCCAATGCATGCAATCTATTGAGCCAATCATGCCAGGAAAGCCGCGCGCTTTGTTCATCGCCAATAGCCTTGCGGCGTCTTCAGCAGTGAGAGATCTCAAATACTCCTCGCCAAACACTTGCACAATTCCCACTGAAAGCGCTTGACACACATGATGGCTTGGCCCTCACCCATAGCCAAGTGATCATCAACTAGATCAGCCGGGATACCGTATGCCAACATACGCAAAGCGGGTGTCACCTTCAGAAAGGTGCTATGCCCGAGCTCTCCGGCGGCATTCCTCCTTTGCTGGAAAAACCGGTCATGGTTCGCTAGTTTCTCTGCAATGCATCTGAACAAGTCGGTGTTCATCCTAAACCGGCGACGAAAATACGACTCCGGGGATGTGGGATTCTCCACGAAATAGTTCTTCATCAATCTGTTATGGGCATCAATCCTATCTCTCCAAATTTTCTCCCGACCCATAACCGAACCACCGTGCTTCGGTTTTTTATTGATATGCATAGCTAGGATCATTGCAAGATCCTCCTCCTCTTCCATATCAAATTCTTCTTGGGAAGAATCATACGACGAACTCATCTACAATGTTCAATACTATACTATAAAAACTACAATTCAAAACATGCACCAGATTCATGAAGTTTGAGCAATACATACCTTGTAGGCGTTTTGTCAAACACCTTGCGGGCGCGGTGCGGCAGCGAGCGCTCGGGCGCTGTTCCTCGGACGACGGAGGCGCGCGAGCGCCGGCGGGACTAGGAGGGGATGGGGCGGAAGCGCGGGCGCGCGGGGATAGGCCGGGGAAGCGCCTGAACGGTCGCCGGGGGGCGCGGGCGGCGGCGGCGGCGCGGCCGGATGGGGGTGGAAGTGGGAGAGGAAGTGCGGGCGCGAGCGCTCGAGTGTGCCGCGCGCTGTAGCGGGCGCCCGAAATACACCGCGCGGGGCAGTGTTTCCGACAGCGCGCCCAACTCATTATAGCGCGCGCGCCATTTTTACGCGCCCGCTGGAGCGCCCCGCCGCGTTGCGCGCGCTAAAACGGACTTATTTGCGGCGCGGCGCTAGTTTAGCGCGTCTGTTGGAGATGCTCTAAATGACGGCCGTCTTTCCAGGATTATAGTGCATGTCCATTTTGTCATGGGCACGGTCATAGCTCTTTTCCTTGGTTGCCAAGTCCCCATCTAGCTACTACTCCCTTCGTTCCATAATATAAAAACGTTTTTGACACAACAAACAAACCCTACAATTAAGTAGAACTCGTGTCGTTCCACGGCCACCGAAAGAGGGAAGCATGTAGTGTAAACTGCATTCGCCACGCACACAATCATTGTGGCAGAAGTTGTAGCAGGAGCAAGAATTGATTAGTGGGACAAGCCAACGGCTGCTTTCTCATCGTACGCACCTTAGCAGCTCGATCATACTCTTGGACACTGTATTACACCACCATGCTGCCGACCAATGCAAGCTTTTGTCGACCAACCAACCAAGGTCGATCGATCGACCAGGACAGCATGAATGCACGTACAGTAGACCCGATCGCTTGTGTACGTGCGTGCGTAGTACCTACTTGATTCTGGTGCGATCGGTACATGCCGTTTTGACGGTGTTTCACAGTAGGACAGAAGTACTGGTACTGGATTTACGTGCTCCGTGCCATCTTCTCTCACAAGTGCACGAGTTGGTATCGTCGATAAGTAAACAACGCTGGTCACGGCCGGCACCATCGAAAACAACAAGAAGAAAAGGCATCGTCGCCTCAAGTTGCGGCGAGTTCCCCTGGTTTTCGGCGCCGGTGGGAGCGCGTCCGTGTGCGGTGCGCAGCTGGACGCACACCGGACGCGAACGTACACACTTTTGTTGTATCCTCCCAGCTACACACGCGTCGACCGTGAGAGAGGCCGGCCTCTCTGCGAAACTGACCGCCGCCTCAGAGGCAGACGAGTGGTACACGCAGTATGTACTCGGAGTACTTGGCAGGACACGAGCAGCGTACATTTTTTGCGGGTGAGCGTTGAACGATTATAGAACTAACATTGAGGTTAGTAACCGATGTGAAAAAAAGCTCAGTATGAGGTTAGTATAACTTCCCCTAAGATGAAGTATAGGGGTGACTCAAGCTTTCCCTAAAAAACTAAGCTCAAGGCCTAATCCGTTCTGGCCGGTGAAAGTTCAACGGCCGGCGCGCCCACAGAGAAAACAAATACTCTTCGACCTTTACCTTTTCAGGCTGGACATCGGGTTTTCAATTCAAGTTCTACCAACAAACTAAAGCCCATTTAAACAAACAAAAAGAAACTAATGCCGGATAATACGGAATATAACAAACCAAACAAGTCTTCCATTTTCTCGTAGTTTAGCAGCTCCATCCAAAAATGCTTGCCTGCTGTCCGGCTCCAGCCTGATTGTTGACGACGATGCCTCGCTTTCCTGTACTCTCCTCCATCCTAACCAACTGTCTACCATCATAAACTTCCCTTAATTATCAGTATATTCGTGTTAAGGAGTGTCGTCAACCTAGTGATGATGTCAAAAGATGCCGACAGCTCTGAAGTTCATGCGTGCAAAATATTCTGCCTATTTTCCATTGCAGCAGGGGTTTTCAAATCATGCAGAAATATGTAAAATTGACGTGATGCGCCACGTAGCAGACAATACCTGAATAAGCATCAGTATGCTGATAAACTTGCCACTTGAGTTTTCCTGCCTCTTGTCTTCACGATATCTTGTTTACCTCGATTTTGTTCTCCTGCCACATGGTACATATGGGGCCCCCGATCAAGCCCGAGAGAGATTCCGCTTAAGGTTGCCATTGCAGAAGTTCAGACCAAACAAAGCAATATATATTTCGCATGCATAAGATCCATAAACCATTATACATATGCCTGGTTTACAGCATCGGTAGTTAGCATATGCTTCCAAGCTTTAGTTCCTGTTAATATTATCCTAGGACTTGACATAAAGAGCCAAGAGAGTGCGTGCAACAAAAGTGTCCGAAAGGCCTTTGCATCTTTTGTGCCAGCGAAGTCAAGGGAAAAAGAGATGGAACCACCCATTTGTTAATCTTACTTGTCAGTGCAGCGTACGTTGTGGTGTTGTAGTAGTACTCTAGTGTGTACCCATGAATAATTAGAAAGAACTCTTCTTGATTTAGGACAGAGTGTCATTTGTCTTGGTGCATTTCCAGCTGTATAGCGTATCAAGCTTAATTAGCATGTATAATCCCAAACGTGTTAATTTGACTTGTATGAGATGTAGCTAGCTAGGCGCTAATCCTGCAAGAACAATAATGTATGGAGATAATCTACGCTTTGTGTGTTAACTGATGAATTTGACCTGTTCCAACGGTGATGAAGTGATTATAAGTAATTTAATTATTTCAAGAGAAAATTCGAGATAATGGCATATGTTGGTTAAGCATTATTCCTAGGCATGTTGTTGAATTCAGAGTTCTTGGACGCAAACGAGAGACCTTCACCACGTGAATATTGATTCATGTTGAATTATTGATAAGACGTCACCGTGGGAACAAAGCAAATTCATATAACACATAATAACGCAACTATCCATCAAGTCATCTAATTTTGAAAATATTGATCAGACATACAGTATGCAAGATCAAGCGTATGGCCTTCTGGGGTTAGCAACAATTTACCGTGTGAATCAGAGGGTTTCTTTGACATCACATTTTACATTATGAAAGAATACATATAAGGGAATCTCCCGATATAATTGAGGAAATTTTCCCATTGTTGATTTGTTGTTTGTGTTGTTAATTGAGTGGATGAGGTTGACATGCATGACACCAATTCCGTTCTTCTATTGCTTTTTTTTTTTTTTTGCAAATCCGTTCTCCTCTTGCTGTAAACCACCTGGGCTAAATCTTATTTTGGTTGAAGTTGAACAACATGCATGATTAGCCATAGACGAAAATTAAAACGGTGCACGTCTTTAACTAGCACCCTCTCTGACAAAAAATGATTAGCTCTGAAAATGATCAAGCCTGGTACCTAATATTATATCGTATGTATTTATCCTTTCACCGATCATAGATTCCCTTTGCCGTAGCTAGAACGGAAAGATATTGCAAGAAGATCGACATGCTTATCGGAACATTCATTCGTCGTAGCTAGTCATATGGGGTGCACGCACCAAATCGAGCCTTGTCATGTGCCCTAGCTAGATGCTCTACGTGTCAAGTACCCATGCTAAGTACACACTTAAGAGCATCTAATCGCCATTTGTTTACTTAGCGTACGTAGTGGGTACCTTGCGAACGCAAATGATGAATCCAGAATGATGTGGCATATGGGAGCATGTGGCTGATGCCGCAACATTCCCATAGATTCATATGTTTTGTAGCCAATTTGATACGCCAAGGAAAAGGCGTTTGTTTTAAGATTAGCTGGGTACAATTAAGCCTCTCAAATCTAATCTTGGTTTGATGCGAGGGAAAGGGAGGAAGAAGGGAGGCGTTCTGCGAGGGAAAGCCTCGGGGCGTGGTGTCAAGACAAGGGAGGAAGAAGGCCTGCCGAGAGGGATGCCAATGCAATCATTATTCTAGGACTATGGCAGATTTGGAAGCATCGCAACTCGATCATCTTTGACGGAGCCACACCCTCGAAGAACCGGATCATCCAAGCAGTCATCCGAGAGGGCCGTATATGGAAACAAGCGGGCATACTGCGAGGAGACATGGACGCCTTCTTTGCAGAGGTGGAGGAGTGGGCAGGGGAGCGTACCTAGACTTAGGAGAGGGAGGTGGAGTGTGGAGTTAGTGTTCAGTGTAAATATGTAATCTGTAACACTAACGTGTACGGGCTCTTTACCCCGATTCATTTTTTATAATATAGTACGCACACTCGTGCGTATTCGAGAAAATCTTGGTTTGATGCAAGAACATGCGTGGGGGCGCCAATCAAAAGCAGTACTAGCTAGTACTACTAAGCATTAGAGGAAGAGGACGATCAATGCATCTGCCCCACTCCTGTATGCATCAGAGGCAATACTATAGCAATAATAATTTTGTTTAGCGCCTCAGAATAAGACCTGATCTATACATCTAATGATGTAATCGTGTAGCCTGTTAGAGAGGTGATGATGTGATCTCGCAACCCAAAAGGACGCACAAATTTCGGTTGGAACGGCCGCACCAGTCCCCTGGCCACAATCATGATCACTACCCGTTCGGCATGTGCTACGCCTCGACGCGGTGACACGTATTACGCGCCGCCGGTAAGTCCATGTCATGGCGCACTTGTGGCTGCGCAGATCCTGTTGGATCCTCGATGAATCATTTTATTTAGAATAGTGCCCATATACATTCAATCTTTGTATGTGCTGCAAATACAATCATCCATTAAGGGCGACTCCAACAGAAGTCATCAAAACGGACACAGCAAATTTCTGCTGATGACTCCAGTAACGGTGACTCCGATGAGCAGGAAGAGAAGTTCTTTGGCATAAAAGCCGGCTGGGAGGCATGTCGAGACCGTCAGATATGAGCAAGGCAATGTTTTGCTCCACCACCATCCACGATCAACGCCGCTGCAGCCTAGCTTGAGGATGCAAAAGCTCTAAGCCGGCGCGTCGTTCAGCAACTCGCTGCTCTAAGTCAGCTCGTGGAGGAGCGGCTAGTTGCTCCAGGCCACCACGCGAGTGAGCACGGCGTCACAGGCATCGTGGCTGCCATGGACGACGTCGTGCCGTACAGTTGCTCTCGTGTCCAGGACCACACCATCCGCCGTCATGTACGCGTAACCGTGCCCTGCCGGCGGAGAAAGAAGCCGATATCATGAAGATAGACGAAACGGTGGCTGTCGGTGTCAAAACCGGCGGATCTCGGGTAGGGGGTCCCAAACTGTGCGTCCAAAGCTAATGGTAACAGGAGGCGGGAGGACACAATGTTTACCCAGGTTCGGGCCCTCTCTACGGAGGTAATACCCTACTTCCTGCTTGATTGATCTTCATGATGTGAGTATTACAAGAGTTGATCTACCACGAGATCCTAGAGGCTAAACCCTAGAAGCTAGCCTATGATTATGATTGTTGTCATCCTACGGACTAAACCCTCCAGTTTATATAGACACCGGAGGAGGCTAGGGTTACACAGAGTCGGTTATAGAGAAGGAAATCTACATATCCGAATTGCCAAGCTTGTATCTACATAGTCCAACAGTCCGGCATAAGCATATAGTCCTGTTGGAAATATGCCCTAGAGGCAATAATAAATTAGTTATTATTATATTTCCTTGTTCATGATAATCGTTTATTATCCATGCTATAATTGTATTGATAGGAAACTCAGATACATGTGTGGATACATAGACAACACCATGTCCCTAGTAAGCCTCTACTTGACTAGCTCGTTGATCAATAGATGGTTACGGTTTCCTGACCATGGACATTGGATGTCATTGATAACGGGATCACATCATTAGGAGAATGATGTGATGGACAAGACCAACCCTAAGCCTGGCACAAAGATCGTGTAGTTCATATGCTAAAGCTTTTCTAATGTCAAGTATCATTTCCTTAGACCATGAGATTGTGTAACTCCCGGATACCGTAGGAATGCTTTGGGTGTACCAAACGTCACAACGTAACTAGGTGGCTATAAAGGTGCACTACAGGTATCTCCGAAAGTGTCTGTTGGGTTGGCACGAATCGAGACTGGGATTTGTCACTCCGTGTGACGGAGAGGTATCTCTGGGCCCACTCGGTAGGACATCATCATAATGTGCACAATGTGATCAAAGAGTTGATCGCGGGATGATGTGTTACGGAACGGGTAAAGAGACTTGCCAGTAACGAGATTGAACAAGGTATCGGTATACCGACGATCGAATCTCGGGCAAGTACAATACCGTTAGACAAAGGGAATTGTATAAGGGAATGATTGAGTTCTTGACATCGTGGTTCATCCGATGAGATCATCATGGAACATGTGGGAGCCAACATGGGTATCCAGATCCCGCTGTTGGTTATTGGCCGGAGAATGTCTCGGTCATGTCTGCATGGTTCCCGAACCCGTAGGGTCTACACACTTAAGGTTCGATGCCGCTAGGGTTATAAAGGAAGTTTGTATGTGGTTACTGTTGGGGAACGTTGCAGAAAATTAAAATTTTTCCTACGGTTTCACCAAGATCCATCTATGAGTTCATCTAAGCAACGAGTCAAGGGAGTGAGTTTGCATCTACATACCACTTGTAGATCACGTGCGGAAGCTTGCAAGGGGATGGTGATGATAGAGTCGTACTCGACGTGATTCAGATCACCGATGTCCAAGTGCTGAACGGACAGCACCTCCGCGTTCAACACACGTACGGGATGGGAGGCGTCTCCTCCTTCTTGATCCAGCAAGGGGGAAGGAGAGGTTGAGGAAGATCGCTCCAACGGCAGCACGACGGCGTGGTGGTGTTGGTGCAGCAGTACTCCGACAGGGCTTCGCAAGCGCGTAACGGAGGAGGAGAGGTGTTGGGGAGGGGAGGGGCTGCGCCTTGGAGTTGTGTACTGCAGCCCTCCCCTCACCCCTCTATATATAGGGGAAGGGGCAAGGGGGGCCGACCCCTCCAGATGGGATCTAGAGGGGGGGCGGCGGCCAGGGAGGGGAGGCTTGCCCCCCAAGCAAGGGGGGCGCCCCCCTTAGGGTTTCCCCCCCAACCCTAGGCGCATGGGCCCAAGGTGGGGGGCGCGCCCAGCCCTCCAGGGGCTGGCTCCCTCCCCTTGCGGCCCATGTGGCCCTCCGGGAGGGGTGGACCCCCGGAACCCCTCCGGTGGTCCGGTACTTTACCGATAGACCCCCGAAACCTTCCGGTGTCCGTATAACAGCTTCCCATATATAAAACTTCACCTCCGGACCATTCCGGAACTCCTCGTGACGTCCGGGATCTCATCCGGGACTCCGAACAACATTCGATAGTCACATACTAGTCTTCCTAATAACCCTAGCGTCACCGAACCTTAAGTGTGAAGACCCTACGGGTTCGAGAGACATGCAGACATGACCGAGACCACTCTCCGGTCAATAACCAACAGCGGGATCTGGATACCCATGTTGGCTCCCACATGCTCCTCGATGATTTCATCGGTTGAACCACGATGTCGAGGATTCGATCAAACCCTGTATGCAATTCCCTTTGTCAATCGGTACGTTACTTGCCCGAGACTCGATCGTCGGTATCCCAATACCTTGTTCAGTCTCGTTACCGGTAAGTCACTTTCCTCGTACCGTAATGCATGATCCCGTGGCCAACACCTTGGTCACCTTGAGCTCATTATGATGATGCATTACTGAGTGGGCCCAGAGATACCTCTCCGTCATACGGAGTGACAAATCCCAGTCTCGATCCGTGTCAACCCAATAGACACTTTCGGAGATACCTGTAGTGCACCTTTATAGTCACCCAGTTACGTTGTGACGTTTGATACACCCAAAGCACTCCTACGGTATCCAGGAGTTACACGATCTCATGGTCAAAGGAAGAGATACTTGACATTGGCAAAGCTCTAGCAAACGAACTACACGATCTTTGTGCTATGCTTAGGATTGGGTCTTGTCCATCACATCATTCTCCTAATGATGTGATCCCGTTATCAACGACATCCAATGTTCATAGTCAGGAAACCATGACTATCTATTGATCACAACGAGCTAGTCAACTAGAGGCTCACTAGGGACATATTGTGGTCTATGTATTCACACGTGTATTACGATTTCCGGATAATACAGTTATAGCATGAACAAAAGACAATTATCACGAACAATGAAATATAATAATACTTTTATTATGGCCTCTAGGGCATATTTCCAACAGTCTCCCACTTGCACTAGAGTCACCAATCTAGTTACATTGTGATGAATCGAACACCCATAGAGTTCTGGTGTTGATCATGTTTTGCTCGCGAGAGAGGTTTAGTCAACGGATCTGCGACATTCAGATCCGTGCGTACTTTGCAAATCTCTATGTCTCCATCTTGAACATTTTCACGGATGGAGTTGAAACGGTGCTTGATGTGCCTGGTCTTCTTGTGAAACCTGGGCTCCTTGGCAAGGGCAATAGCTCCAGTGTTGTCCCAGAAGAGTTTGATCGGCCCCGACGCATTGGGTATGACTCCTAGGTCGGTGATGAACTCCTTCACCCAAATAGCTTCATGCGCTGCCTCCGAGGCTGCCATGTACTCCGCTTCACATGTAGATCCCGCCACGACGCTCTGCTTGCAGCTGCACCAGCTTACTGCTCCACCATTCAACATATACACGTATCCGGTTTGTGACTTAGAGTCATCCAGATCTGAGTCGAAGCTAGAGTCGACGTAACCCTTTACGACGAGCTCTTCGTCTCCTCCATAAACGAGAAACATGTCCTTTGTCCTTTTCAGGTACTTCAGGATATTCTTGACCGCTGTCCAGTGTTCCTTGCCGGGATTACTTTGGTATCTTGCTACCAAACTTACGGCAAGGTTTACATCGGGTCTGGTACACAGCATGGCATACATAATAGATCCTATGGCTGAAGCATAGGGGATGACACTCATCTCTTCTTTATCTTTTGCTGTGGTCGGTGACTGAGCCAAGCTCAATCTCACACCTTGTAACATAGGCAAGAACCCCTTCTTGGACTGATCCATTTTGAACCTCTTCAAAATCTTATCAAGGTATGTGCTTTGTGAAAGACCTATGAGGCGTCTCGATCTATCTCTATAGATCTTGATGCCTAATATATAAGCAGCTTCTCCAAGGTCCTTCATTGAAAAACACTTATTCAAGTAGGCCTTAATGCTGTCCAGAAGTTCTATATTATTTCCCATCAAGAGTATGTCATCTACATATAATAAGAGAAATGCTACAGAGCTCCCACTCACTTTCTTGTAAACGCAGGCTTCTCCATAAGTCTGCATAAACCCAAACGCTTTGATCATCTCATCAAAACGAATATTCCAACTCCGAGATGCTTGCACCAGTCCATAAATGGATTGTTGGAGCTTGCATACTTTGTTAGCGTTCTTAGGATCGACAAAACCTTCCGGCTGCATCATATACAGCTCTTCCTTAAGATGTCCGTTAAGGAATGCCGTTTTGACGTCCATCTGCCATATCTCATAATCATAGTATGCGGCAACTGCTAACATGATTCGGACGGACTTCAGCTTCGCTACGGGAGAGAATGTCTCGTCGTAGTCAATCCCTTGAACTTGTCGATAACCCTTGGCGACAAGCCGAGCTTTATAGATGGTAACATTTCCATCCGCGTTTGTCTTCTTCTTGAAAATCCATTTGTTTTCTATCGCTCGCCGATCATCGAGCAAGTCTGTCAAAGTCCATACTTTGTTTTCATACATGGATTCTATCTCGGATTTCATGGCTTCAAGCCATTTGTTGGAATCTGGGCCCGCCATCGCTTCTTCATAGTTCGAAGGTTCACCGTTGTCTAACAACATGATTTCCAGGACAGGGTTGCCGTACCACTCTGGTGCGGAACGTGTCCTTGTGGACCTACGAAGTTCAGTAGCAACTTGATCTGAAGTACCTTGATCATCATCATTGTTTTCCTCTTCAGTTGGTGTGGGCATCACAGGAACATTTTCCTGCGCTGCACCACTTTCCCGTTCGAGAGGTAGTACTTCATCGAGTTCTACTTTCCTCCCACTTACTTCTTTCGAGAGAAACTCTTTTTCCAGAAAGCATCCGTTCTTGGCAACAAAATCTTGCCCTCGGATCTTAAGTAGAAGGTATACCCAACAGTTTTCTTAGGGTATCCTATGAAGACGCATTATTCTGACTTGGGTTCGAGCTTTTCAGATTGAAGTTTCTTGACATAAGCATCGCATCCCCAAACTTTTAGAAACGACAGCTTAGGTTTCTTCCCAAACCATAATTCATACGGTGCCGTCTCAACGGATTTAGACGGTGCCCTATTTAAAGTGAATGTAGCTGTCTCTAGAGCGTATCCCCAAAATGATAGCGGTAAATCGGTAAGAGACATCATAGACTGCACCATATCTAATAGAGTGCGATTACGACGTTCGGACACACCGTTACGCTGAGGTGTTCCAGGCGGCGTGAGTTGTGAAACGATTCCACATTTCCTTAAGTGTGTACCAAATTCGTGACTTAAGTATTCTCCTCCACGATCTGATCGTAGGAACTTTATCTTTCGGTCACGTTGATTCTCCACCTCATTCTGAAATTCCTTGAACTTTTCAAAGGTTTCAGACTTGTGTTTCATTAAGTAAACATACCCATATCTACTCAAGTCATCAGTGAGAGTGAGAACATAACGATATCCTCCGCGAGCCTCAACGCTCATTGGACCGCATACATCGGTATGTATGATTTCCAACAAGTCGGTTGCTCGCTCCATTGTTCCGGAGAACAGAGTCTTGGTCATTTTGCCCATGAGGCATGGTTCGCATGTGTCAAACGATTCATAATCAAGAGACTCTAAAAGTCCATCAGCATGGAGCTTCTTCATGCGCTTGACACCAATGTGACCAAGGCAGCAGTGCCACAAGTATGTGGGACTATCGTTATCAACTTTACATCTTTTGGCATCCACACTATGAACATGTGTAATATTACGCTCGAGATTCATCAAGAATAAACCATTGACCATCGGAGCATGACCATAAAACATATCTCTCATATAAATCGAACAACCATTATTCTCAGACTTAAATGAGTAGCCATCTCGTATTAAACGAGATCCAGATACAATGTTCATGCTCAAACTTGGCACTAAATAACAATTATTAAGGTTCAAAACTAATCCCGTAGATAAATGTAGAGGCAGCGTGCCGACGGCGATCACATCGACTCTGGAACCATTCCCGACGCACATTGTCACCTCGTGCTTCGCCAGTCTCCGTTTATTCCGCAGCTCCTGGTGTGAGTTACAAATATGAGCAACGGCACCGGTATCAAATACCCAGGAGTTACTACGAGTACTGGTAAGGTACACATCAATTACATGTATATCAAATATACCTTTGGTGTTGCCGGCCTTCTTATCTGCTAAGTATTTGGGGCAGTTCCGCTTCCAGTGACCCTTCCCCTTGCAATAAAAGCACTCAGTCTCAGGCTTGGGTCCATTCTTTGACTTCTTCCCGGTAACTGGCTTACTGGGCGCGGCAACATCCTTGCCGTCCTTCTTGAAGTTCTTCTTGCCCTTGCCCTTCTTGAACTTAGTGGTCTTATTGACCATCAACACTTGATGTTCTTTCTTGATTTCAGCCTCTGCTGACTTCAGCATCGAGAACACTTCAGGAATGGTCTTCACCATCCCCTTCATGTTGTATTTCATCACAAAGCTCTTGTAGCTTGGTGGGAGCGACTGGAGGATTCTGTCAATGACCGCCTCATCTGGGCGGTTAATGTTCAGCTGGGTCATACGGTTGTGCAACCCATACATCTTCAGGATGTGCTCACTGACAGAACTGTTTTCCTCCATCTTACAACTATAGAACTTGTCGGAGACATTATATCTCTCGACCCGGGCATGAGCTTGGAAAACTTGTTTCAGCTCTTCGAACATCTCATATGCTCCGTGATGCTCAAAACGCTTTTGGAGCCCCGGTTCTAAGCTGTAAAGCATGCCACACTGAACGAGGGAGTAATCATCAGCACGAGTTTGCCAAGCATTCATAATGTCTTGGTTCTCTGGGACGGGAGCGTCACCTAGCGGTCCTTCTAGGACATATTGCTTCCTGGCAGCTATGAGGATGATCCTCAGGTTCCGGACCCAGTCCGTATAGTTGCTGCAATCATCTTTCAGCTTGGTTTTCTCTAGGAACGCGTTGAAGTTCATGTTGACATGAGTGTTGGCCATTTGATCTACAAGACATATTTGCAAAGGTTTTAGACTAAGTTCATGATAATTAAGTTCTAATCAAATTATGAACTCCCACTCAGATTAGACATCCCTCTAGTCATCTAAGTGTTACACGATCCGAGTCGACTAGCCCGTGTCCGATCATCACGTGAGACAGACTAGTCATCGTCGGTGAACATCTCCATGTTGATCGTATCTTCCATACGACTCGTGTTCGACCTTTCTGTCTCCGTGTTCCGAGGCCATGTCTGTACATGCTAGGCTCGTCAAGTTAACCCTAAGTGTTTTTGCTATGTAAAACTGTCTTACACCCGTTGTATGTGAACGTAAGAATCCATCACACCCGATCATCACGTGGTGCTTAGAAGCGACGAACTGTAGCAACGGTGCATAGTTAGGGGAGAACACTTCTTGAAATTTTTGTAAGGGATCATCTTATTTACTATCGTCGTCCTAAGTAAACAAGATACATAAACATAATAAACATCACATGCAATTATATAGTTGTGACATGATATGGCCAATATCATATAGCTCCATTGATCTCCATCTTCGGGGCTCCATGATCATCTTGTCACCGGCTTGACACCATGATCTCCATCATCATGATCTCCATCATCGTGTCTTCATGAAGTTGTCACGCCAACGACTACTTCTACTTCTATGGCTAACGCGTTTAGCAATAAAGTAAAGTAGTTTACATGGCGTTCTTCGATGACATGCAGGTCATACAAAAAATAAAGACAACTCCTATGGCTCCTGCCGGTTGTCATACTCATCGACATGCAAGTCGTGAATCCTATTACAAGAACATGATTTCATACATCACAATTCATCATTCATCACAACTTCTGGCCATATCACATCACATGATCAATCGCTGCAAAAACAAGTTAGACGTCCTCTAATTGTTGTTGCATCTTTTACGTGGCTGCAATTGGGTTCTAGCAAGAACGTTTTCTTACCTACGAATAACCACAACATGATTTTGTCAACTTCTATTTACCCTTCATAAGGGCCCTTTTCATCGAATCCGCTCCAACTAATGTGGGAGAGACAGACACCCGCCAGCCACCTTATGCAACTAGTGCATGTCAATCGGTGGAACCGGTCTCACGTAAGCGTACGTGTAAGGTTGGTCCGGGCCGCTTCATCCCACAATACCGCTGAAGCAAGAAAAGACTAGTAGAGGCAAGCAAGTTGACAAGATCCACGCCCACAACAAAATTGTGTTCTACTCGTGCATTAGAGAACTACGCATAGACCTAGCTCATGATGCCACTGTTGGGGAACCTTGCAGAAAATTAAAATTTTTCCTACGGTTTCACCAAGATCCATCTATGAGTTCATCTAAGCAACGAGTCAAGGGAGTGAGTTTGCATCTACATACCACTTGTAGATCACGTGCGGAAGCTTGCAAGGGGATGGTGATGATAGAGTCGTACTCGACGTGATTCAGATCACCGATGTCCAAGTGCTGAACGGACAGCACCTCCGCGTTCAACACACGTACGGGACGGGAGACGTCTCCTCCTTCTTGATCCAGCAAGGGGGAAGGAGAGGTTGAGGAAGATCGCTCCAACGGCAGCACGACGGCGTGGTGGTGTTGGTGCAGCAGTACTCCGACAGGGCTTCGCAAGCGCGTAACGGAGGAGGAGAGGTGTTGGGGAGGGGAGGGGCTGCGCCTTGGAGTTGTGTACTGCAGCCCTCCCCTCACCCCTCTATATATAGGGGAAGGGGAAAGGGGGGCCGACCCCTCTAGATGGGATCTAGAGGGGGGGGGGGGCGGCGGCCAAGGAGGGGAGGCTTGCCCCCCAAGCAAGGGGGGCGCCCCCCTTAGGGTTTCCCCCCCCCCCAACCCTAGGCGCATGGGCCCAAGGTGGGGGGCGCGCCCAGCCCTCCAGGGGCTGGCTCCCTCCCCTTGCGGCCCATGTGGCCCTCCGGGAGGGGTGGCCCCTCCTGGTGGACCCCCAGAACCCCTCCGGTGGTCCCGGTACTTTACCGATAGACCCCCGAAACCTTCCGGTGTCCGTATAACAACTTCCCATATATAAAACTTCACCTCCGGACCATTCTGAAACTCCTCGTGACGTCCGGGATCTCATCCGGGACTCTGAACAACATTCGATAGTCACATACTAGTCTTCCTAATAACCCTAGCGTCACCGAACCTTAAGTGTGAAGACCCTACGGGTTCGGGAGACATGCAGACATGACCGAGACCACTCTCCGGTCAATATCCAACAGCGGGATCTGGATACCCATGTTGGCTCCCACATGCTCCTCGATGATTTCATCGGTTGAACCACGATGTCGAGGATTCGATCAAACCCTGTATGCAATTCCCTTTGTCAATCGGTACGTTACTTGCCCGAGACTCGATCGTCGGTATCCCAATACCTTGTTCAGTCTCGTTACCGGTAAGTCACTTTACTCGTACCGTAATGCATGATCCCGTGGCCAGCACCTTGGTCACCTTGAGCTCATTATGATGATGCATTACTGAGTGGGCCCAGAGATACCTCTCCTTCATACGGAGTGACAAATCCCAGTCTCGATCCGTGTCAACCCAATAGACACTTTTGGAGATACCTGTAGTGCACCTTTATAGTCACCCAGTTACGTTGTGACGTTTGATACACCCAAAGCACTCCTACGGTATCCAGGAGTTACACGATCTCATGGTCGAAGGAAGAGATACTTGACATTGGCAAAGCTCTAGCAAACGAACTACACGATCTTTGTGCTATGCTTAGGATTGGGTCTTGTCCATCACATCATTCTCCTAATGATGTTGTCCCGTTATCAACGACATCCAATGTCCATAGTCAGGAAACCATGACTATCTATTGATCACAACGAGCTAGTCAACTAGAGGCTCACTAGGGACATATTGTGGTCTATGTATTCATACGTGTATTACGATTTCCGGATAATACAGTTATAGCATGAACAAAAGACAATTATCACGAACAATGAAATATAATAATACTTTTATTATTGCCTCTAGGGCATATTTCCAACAGTTACCGAATGTTGTTCAGAGTCCCGGATGAGATCCCGGACGTCACGAGGAGTTCCGGAATGGTCCGGAGGTAAAGATTTATATATGGAAAGTTGTTGTTCGGGTTCCGGGAAAAGTTCGGGTTTTTCCGGTATTGTACCGGGAAGCTTCCAGAAGGTTCCGGAGGATTCCGGAGGGGTCCGGAGGTCCGGAAATTGTTCCACCACGTTCAATACAGCAGCATGGGCTGTAGGGGGGCGCCCTAGCCTTAATGGGCCAGGGGCACCATCCCCCCCAAGGCCCATGCGCATGGGAGAGGGGAAACCCTAAGGGGGAGGGCCTCCACTTGACTTGGGAGGCACTCCTCCCCCCCTTGGCCGCCGCCCCCTCCTCAGATTGGATCTGAGGGGCCGGCCCCCCTCTCTCTTGCCCCTATATATATGTGAGGGATGGGAGGGCAGCCGCACCCCAAGTTCTGGCGCAGCCCTCCCCTCTCCCAAGTACTCCTCTCCCGCGGTGCTTGGCGAAGCCCTGCAGGATTGCCACGCTCCTCCATCACCACCACGCCGTTGTGCTGCTGCTGGATGGAGTCTTCCTCAACCTCTCCCTCTCTTCTTGCTGGATCAAGGCATGGGAGACATCACCGGGCTGTCCGTGTGTTGAACGCGGAGGTGCCATCCGTTCGGCACTAGGATCTCCGGTGATTTGGATCACGATGAGTACAACTCCTTCAACCCCGTTCTCTTGAACGCTTCTGCTTAGCGATCTACAAGGGTATGTAAATGCACTATCCTTCCCCTCGTTGCTGGTTTCTCCATAGATAGATCTTGGTGACACGTAGGAAAATTTTGAATTTCTGCTACGTTCCCCAATAGTGGCATCATGAGCTAGGTCTATGTGTAGATTCTTTGCACGAGTAGAACACAAAGTAGTTGTGGGCGTTGATTTTGTTCAATATGCTTACCGTTACTAGTCCAATCTTGATTCGGCGGCATTGTGGGATGAAGCGGCCCAGACCGACCTTACACGTACACTTACGTGAGACAGGTTCCACCGACTGACATGCACTTATTGCATAAGGTGGCTAGCGGGTGCCAGTCTCTCCCACTTTAGTCGGATCGGATTCGATGAAAAGGGTCCTTATGAAGGTTAAATATCAATTGGCATATCACGTTGTGGCTTTTGCGTAGGTAAGAAACGTTCTTGCTAGAAACCCATAGCAGCCACGTAAAACATGCAAACAACAATTAGAGGACGTTTAACTTGTTTTTGCAGGGTATGCTATGTGATGTGATATGGCCAAGAAGAATGTGATGAATGATATGTGATGTATGAGATTGATCATGTTCTTGTAATAGGAATCACGACTTGCATGTCGATGAGTATGACAACCGGCAGGAGCCATAGGAGTTGTCTTTATTTATTGTATGACCTGCGTGTCATTGAACAACGCCATGTAATTACTTTACTTTATTGCTAACCGGTAGCCATAGTAGTAGAAGTAATAAGTTGGCGAGACAACTTCATGGAGACACGATGATGGAGATCATGGTGTCATGTCGGTGACGATGATGATCATGCAGCCCCGAAGATGGAGATCAAAAGGAGCAATATGATATTGGCCATATCATGTCACTATTTGATTGCATGTGATGTTTATCATGTTTATGCATCTTATTTGCTTAGAACGACGGTAGTAAATAAGATGATCCCTCATTAAAATTTCAAGAAAGTGTTCCCCCTAACTGTGCACCATTGCGAAAGTTCGTCGTTTCGAAGCACCACGTGATGATCGGGTGTGATAGATTCTTACGTTCACATACAACGGGTGTAAGCCAGATTTACACACGCGAAACACTTAGGTTGACTTGACGAGCCTAGCATGTACAGACATGGCCTCGGAACACAAGAGACCGAAAGGTCGAGCATGAGTCGTATAGTAGATACGATCAACATGAAGATGTTCACCGATGATGACTAGTCCGTCTCACATGATGATCGGACGCGGCCTAGTTGACTCGGATCATGTAATCACTTAGATGACTAGATGGATGTCTATCTGAGTGGGAGTTCATAAGATGAACTTAATTATCCTGAACATAGTCAAAAGATCTTTGCAAATTATGTCGTAAGCTCGCGCTTTAGTTCCACTGTTTAGATATGTTCCTAGAGAAAATATAGTTGAAAGTTGACAGTAGCGATTATGCGGATAGTAGAAAGCTTATATCCTTAATGCACCGCTCAGTGCGCTAAACCCCAAACGTCGTTTGTGGATGTTGCGAACATCGGACATACACGTTTTGATAACTACGTGATAGTTCAGTTAAACGGTTTAGAGTTGAGGCACCGAAGACGTTTTTGAAATGTCGCGGAACATATGAGATGTTTCGAGGGCTGAAATTGGGATTTCAGGCTCGTGCCCACGTCAAGAGGTATGAGACCTCTGATGATTTTCTTAGCCTGCAAACTAAGGGAGAAAAGCTCAATCGTTGAGCTTGTGCTCAGATTGTCTGAGTGCGACAATCACTTGAATCGAGTGGGAGTTGATCTTCCAGAGATAGTGATGTTTCTCCAAAGTCATTGCCACCAAGCTGCTAGAGCTTCGTGATGAACTATAACATATCAGGGATAGATATGATGATCCTTGAGGTATTTGCGATGTTTGACACCGCGAAAGTAGAAGTCAAGAAGGAGCATCAATTGTTGATGGTTGGTGAAACCACTAGTTTCAAGAAGGGCAAGGGCAAGAAGGGATACTTCATGAAACGGCAAATCAGCTGCTGCTCTAGTGAAGAAACCCAAGGTTGAACCCAAACCTGAGACTAAGTGCTTCTGTAATAAGGGGAACAACCACTGGAGCAGAATTTGTTGGGGAACGTTGCAGAAAATTAAAATTTTTCCTACGGTTTCACCAAGATCCATCTATGAGTTCATCTAAGAAACGAGTCAAGGGAGTGAGTTTGCATCTACATACCACTTGTAGATCGCGTGCGGAAGCGTTCAAGGGAAGGGTGATGATGGAGTCGTACTCGCCGTGATTAAGATCACCGATGACCAAGTGCTGAACGGACAACACCTCCGCGTTCAACACACGTATGGGACGGATGACGTCTCCTCCGTCTTGATCCAGCAAGGAGGAAGGAGAGGTTGAGGAAGATTGCTCCAACGGCAGCACGACGGCGTGGTGGTGTTGGTGCAGCAGTACTCCAACAGGGCTTCACCAAGCTCGTAACGGCGGAGGAGAGGTGTTGGGGAGGGGAGGGGCTGCGCCTTGAGTTGTGTCCAGCAGCCCTCCCCTCACCCCTCTATTTATAGGGGAAGGGGCAAGGGGGGCCGACCCCTCTAGATGGGATCTAGAGGGGGGGCGGCGGCCAGGGAGGGGGGACTTGCCCCCCAAGCAAGGGGGGCGCCCCCCTTAGGGTTTCCCCCCCAACCCTAGGCGCATGGGCCCAAGGTGGGGGGCGCGCCCAGCCCTCCAGGGGCTGGCTCCCTGCCCCTTGTGGCCCATGTGGCCCTCCGAGAGGGGTGGCCCCTCCCGGTGGACCCCCGGAACCTCACCGGTGGCCCCGGTACAATACCAATATGACCCCGAATTCTTCCGGTGTCCGTATGACAACTTCCCATATATAAATCTTCACCTCCGGACCATTCCGGAACTCCTCGTGACGTCCGGGATCTCATCCGGGATTCCGAACAACATACGGTAATCTCATACAAGTCTTCCTAATAACCCTAGCGTCACCGAACCTTAAGTGTGTAGACCCTACGGGTTCGGGAGACATGCAGACATGACCGAGACTGCTCTCCGGTCAATAACCAACAACGGGATCTGGATACCCATGTTGGCTCCCACATGCTCCTCGATGATGTCATCGGATGAACCACGATGTCAAGGATTCGATCAAACCCCGTATACAATTCCCTTTGTCAATCGGTACGTTACTTGCCCGAGACTCGATCGTCGGTATCCCAATACCTTGTTCAGTCTCGTTACCGGCAAGTCACTTTACTCGTACCGTAATGCATGATTCCGTGACCAACCACTTGGTCACTTTGAGCTCATTATGATGATGCATTACCGAGTGGGCCCAGAGATACCTCTCCGTTATACGGAGTGACAAATCCCAGTCTCGACCCGTGTCAACCCAATAGACACTTTCGGAGATACCTGTAGTGCACCTTTATAGTCACCCAGTTACGTTGTGACGTTTGGTACACCCAAAGCACTCTTACGGTATCTGGGAGTTACTCGATCTCATGGTCTAAGGAAGAGATACTTGACATTGAAAAAAGCTCTAGCAAACGAACTACACGATCTTGTGCTATGCTTAGGATTGGGTCTTGTCCATCACATCATTCTCCTAATGATGTGATCCCTTATCAATGACATCCAATGTCCATAGCCAAGAAACCATGACTATCAGTTGATCAACGAGCTAGTCAACTAGAGGCTTACTAGGGACATATTATAGTCTATGTATTCACACGTGTATTACGATTTCCGGATAATACAGTTATAGCATGAATAAAAGACAATCATCATGAACAAAGAAATATAGTAATAACACTTTTATTATTGCCTCTAGGGCATATTTCCAACAGTATCCCACTTGCACTACAGTCAATAATCTAGTTACATTGTGATGAATCGAACACCCATAGAGTTCTGGTGTTGATCATGTTTTGCTCGCGAGAGAGGTTTAGTCAACGGATCTGCGACATTCAGATCCATATGTACTTTGCAAATATCTATGTCTCCATCTTGAACATTTTCACGGATGGAGTTGAAACGGTGCTTGATGTGCCTGGTCTTCTTGTGAAACCTGGGCTCCTTGGCAAGGGCAATAGCTCCAGTGTTGTCCCAGAAGAGTTTGATCGGCCCCGACGCATTGGGTATGACTCCTAGGTCGGTGATGAACTCCTTCACCCAAATAGCTTCATGCGCTGCCTCCGAGGCTGCCATGTACTCCGCTTCACATGTAGATCCCGCCACGACGCTCTGCTTGCAGCTGCACCGGCTTATTGCTCCACCATTCAACATATACACGTATCCGGTTTGTGACTTAGAGTCATCCAGATCTGTGTTGAAGCTTGCGTTGACGTGACCCTTTACGACGAGCTCTTCGTCACCTCCATAAACGAGAAACATCTCCTTTGTCCTTTTCAGCTACTTCAGGATATTCTTGACCGCTGTCCAGTGTTCCTTGCTGGGATTACTTTGGTACCTTCCTACCAAATTTACGGCAAGGTTTACATCAGGTCTGGTACACAGCATGGCATACATAATAGATCCTATGGCTAAAGCATAGGGGATGACACTCATCTCTTCTTTATCTTTTGCCGTGGTCGGGCATTGAGCTGAGCTCAATCTCACACCTTGCAATATAGGCAAGAACCCCTTCTTGGACTGATCCATTTTGAACTTCTTCAAAATCTTATCAAGGTATGTGCTTTGTGAAAGACCTATGAGGCGTCTCGATCTATCTCTATAGAACTTAATGCCTAATATATAAGCAGCTTCTCCAAGGTCCTTCATTGAAAAATACTTATTCAAGTAGGCCTTAATGTTGTCCAAAAGTTCTATATCATTTCCCATCAAGAGTATGTCATCTACATATAATATGAGAAATGCTACAGAGCTCCCACTCACTTTCTTGTAAACGCAGGCTTCTCCATAAGTCTGCATAAACCCAAACGCTTTGATCATCTCATCAAAGCGAATGTTCCAACTCCGAGATGCTTGCACCAGCCCATAAATGGATCGCTGGAGCTTGCATACTTTGTTAGCATTCTTAGGATCGACAAAACCTTCCGGCTGTATCATATACAGTTCTTCCTTAAGATGCCCATTAAGGAATGCCGTTTTGACGTCCATCTGCCATATCTCATAATCATAGTATGCAGCAATTGCTAACATGATTCGGACGGACTTCAGCTTCGCTACGGGAGAGAATGTCTCATCGTAGTCAATCCCTTGAACTTGTCGATAACCCTTAGCGACAAGTCGAGCTTTATAGATGGTAATATTACCATCCGCGTCCGTCTTCTTCTTAAAGATCCATTTGTTTTCTATCGCTCGCCGATCATCGGGCAAGTCTATCAAAGTCCATACTTTGTTTTCATACATGGATTCTATCTCAGATTTCATGGCTTCAAGCCATTTGTTGGAATCTGGGCCCGCCATCGCTTCTTCATAGTTTGAAGGTTCACCATTGTCTAACAACATGATTTCCAGGACAGGGTTGCCGTACCACTCTGGTGCGGAACGTGTCCTTGTGGACCTACGAAGTTCAGTAGCAACTTGATCCGAAGTACCTTGATCATCATTATTATTTTCCTCTTCAGTTGGTGTAGGCATCACAGGAACATTTTCCTGAGCTGCACTACTATCCCGTTCAAGAGGTAGTACTTCATCGAGTTCTACTTTCCTCCCACTTACTTCTTTCGAGAGAAACTCTTTTTCCAGAAAGGATCCGTTCTTGGCAACAAAGATCTTGCCCTCAGATCTTAAGTAGAAGGTATACCCAATGGTTTCCTTAGGGTATCCTATGAAGATGCATTTTTCCGACTTGGATTCGAGCTTTTCAGGTTGAAGTTTCTTGACATAAGCATCGCATCCCCAAACTTTTAGAAACGACAGCTTAGGTTTCTTCCCAAACCATAATTCATACGGTGCCGTCTCAACGGATTTAGACGGTGCCCTATTTAAAGTGAATGTAGCTGTCTCTAGAGCGTATCCCCAAAATGATAGCGGTAAATCGGTAAGAGACACCATAGACCGCACCATATCCAATAGAGTGCGATTACGACGTTCGGACACACCGTTACGCTGAGGTGTTCCAGGCGGCGTGAGTTGTGAAATGATTCCACATTTCCTTAAGTGTGTACCAAATTCGTGACTTAAGTATTCTCCTCCATGATCTGATCGTAGGAATTTTATCTTTCGGTCACGTTGATTCTCTACCTCATTCTGAAATTCCTTGAACTTTTCAAAAGTCTCAGACTTGTGTTTCATTAAGTAGACATACCCATATCTACTCAAGTCATCAGTGAGAGTGAGAACATAATGATATCCTCCGCGAGCCTCAACGCTCATTGGACCGCACACATCGGTATGTATGATTTCCAACAAGTTGGTTGCTCGCTCCATTGTTCCGGAGAACGGAGTCTTGGTCATCTTGCCCATGAGGCATGGTTCGCATGTGTCAAATGATTCATAATCGAGAGACTCCAAAAGTCCATCAGCATGGAGCTTCTTCATGCGCTTGACACCCATGTGACCAAGGCGGCAGTGCCACAAGTATGTGGGAGTATTGTTATCAACTTTACATCTTTTGGTATTCACGCTATGAATATGTGTAACATTACGCTCGAGATTCATTAAGAATAAACCATTGACCATCGGGGCATGACCATAAAACATATCTCTCATATAAATAGAACAACCATTATTCTCGAATTTAAATGAGTAGCCATCTCGCATTAAACGAGATCCAGATACAATGTTCATGCTCAAACTTGGCACCAAATAACAATTATTGAGGTTCATAACTAATCCCGTGGGTAAATGTAGAGGTAGCGTGCCGACGGCGATCACATCGACCTTGGAACCATTCCCGACGCGCATCGTCACCTCGTCCTTCACCAGTCTCCGCTTATTCCACAGCTCCTGCTGTGAGTTACAAATATGAGCAACGGCACCGGTATCAAATACCCAGGAGTTACTACGAGTACTGGTAAGGTACACATCAATTACATGTATATCAAATATACCTTTGGTGTTGCCGGCCTTATTATCCGCTAAGTATTTGGGGCAGTTCCGCTTCCAGTGACCCTTCCCCTTGCAATAAAAGCACTCAGTCTCAGGCTTGGGTCCATTCTTTGACTTCTTCCCGGTAACTGGCTTACCGGGCGCGGCAACATCTTTGCCGTCCTTCTTGAAGTTCTTCTTGCCCTTGCCCTTCTTGAACTTAGTGGTCTTATTGACCATCAACACTTGATGTTCTTTCTTGATCTCAACCTCTGCTGACTTCAGCATTGAAAATACTTCAGGAATGGTCTTCACCATCCCCTGCATATTGTAGTTCATCACAAAGCTCTTGTAGCTTGGTGGGAGCGACTGAAGGATTCTGTCAATGACCGCCTCATCAGGGAGGTTAATATTCAGCTGGGTCATGAGGTTGTGCAACCCAGACATTTTGAGTATGTGCTCACTGACAGAACTATTTTCCTCCATCTTACAACTATAGAACTTGTCGGAGACGTCATATCTCTCGACCCGGGTGTGAGCTTGGAAAACTAGTTTCAGCTCCTCGAACATCTCATATGCTCCGTGATGCTCAAAACGCTTTTGGAGCCCCGGTTCTAAGCTGTAAAGCATGCCGCACTGAACGAGGGAGTAATCATCAGCACGTGTCTGCCAAACGTTCATAACATCTTGGTTCTGTGGGATGGGTGCTTCACCTAGCGGTTCATCTAGGAGATATGCTTTCTTGGCTGCTATGAGGATGATCCTCAGGTTCCGGACCCAGTCCGTATAGTTGCTGCCATCATCTTTCAGCTTGGTTTTCTCTAGGAACGCGTTGAAGTTCATGTTGACATGAGCGTTGGCCATTTGATCTACAAGACATATTTTGCAAAGGTTTTAGACTAAGTTCATGATAATTAAGTTCATCTAATCAAATTATTTTAATGAACTCCCACTTAGATTAGACATCCCTCTAGTCATCTAAGTGTTACACGATCCGAGTCGACTAGGCCGTGTCCGATCATCACGTGAGACGGACTAGTCATCGTCGGTGAACATTCTCATGTTGATCGTATCTTCCATACGACTCGTGTTTGACCTTTCGGTCTCCGTGTTCCGAGGCCATGTCTGTACATGCTAGGCTTGTCAAGTTAACCCTAAGTGTTTTGCATGTTTAAAACTGTCTTACACCCGTTGTATGTGAACGTAAGGATCTATCACACCCGATCATCACGTGGTGCTTCGAAACGACGAACTTTAGCAACGGTGCACAGTTAGGGGAGAACACTTCTTGAAATTGTTGTAAGGGATCATCTTATTTACTACCATCGTTCTAAGTAAACAAGATGCATAAACATAATAAACATCACATGCAATTATATAGTAGTGACATGATATGGCCAATATCATATAGCTCCATTGATCTCCATCTTCGGGGCTCCATGATCATCTTGTCACCGGCATGACACCATGATCTCCATCATCGTGTCTTCATGAAGTTGTCACGCCAATGACTACTTCTACTTCTAAGGCTAACGCGTTTAGCGATAAAGTAAAGTAATTTACCTGGCGTTCTTCAATGACACGCAGGTCATACAAAAATATAAAGACAACTCCTATGGCTCCTGCCGGTTGTCATACTCATCGACATGCAAGTCGTGATTCCTATTACAAGAACATGATCTCATACATCACAATATATCATTCATCATTCATCACAACTTCTGGCCATATCACATCACATGACAATTGCTGCAAAAACAAGTTAGACGTCCTCTAATTGTTGTTGCATCTTTTACGTGGCTGCAATTGGGTTCTAGCAAGAACGCTTTCTTACCTACGAATAACCACAACGTGATTTTGTCAACTTCTATTTACCCTTCATAAGGACCCTTTTCATCGAATCCGCTCCAACTAAAGTGGGAGAGACAGACACCCGCCAGCCACCTTATGCAACTAGTGCATGTCTGTCGGTGGAACCGGTCTCACATAAACGTACGTGTAAGGTTGGTCCGGGCCGCTTCATCCCACAATACCGCTGAAGCAAGATAAGACTAGTAGAGGCAAGCAAGTTGACAAGATCTACACCCACAACAAAATTGTGTTCTACAAGTGCAATAGAGAACTACGCATAAACCTGGCTCTGATACCACTGTTGGGGAACGTTGCAGAAAATTAAAATTTTTCCTACGGTTTCACCAAGATCCATCTATGAGTTCATCTAAGCAACGAGTCAAGGGAGTGAGTTTGCATCTACATACCACTTTTAGATCGCGTGCGGAAGCGTTCAAGGGAAGGGTGATGATGGAGTCGTACTCGCCGTGATTAAGATCACCGATGACCAAGTGCTGAACGGACAGCACCTCCGCGTTCAACACACGTACGGGACGGATGACGTCTCCTCCATCTTGATCCAGCAAGGAGGAAGGAGAGGTTGAGGAAGATTGCTCCAACGGCAGCACGACGGCGTGGTGGTGTTGGTGCAACAGTACTCCGACAGGGCTTCGCCAAGCTCGTAACGGAGGAGGAGAGGTGTCGGGGAGGGGAGGGGCTGCGCCTTGAGTTGTGTCCAGCAGCCCTCCCCTCACCCCTCTATTTATAGGGGAAGGGGCAAGGGGGGACGACCCCTCTAGATGGGATCTAGAGGGGGGCGGCGGCCAGGGAGGGGGGGCTTGCCCCCCAAGCAAGGGGGGCGCCCCCCTTAGGGTTTCCCCCCCAACCCTAGGCGCATGGGCCCAAGGTGGGGGGCGCGCCCAGCCCTCCAGGGGCTGGCTCCCTGCCCCTTGTGGCCCATGTGGCCCTCCGAGAGGGGTGGCCCCTCCCGGTGGACCCCGGAACCTCTCCGGTGGCCCCGGTACAATATCGATATGACCCGAATTCTTCCGGTGTCCGTATGACAACTTCCCATATATAAATCTTCACCTCCAGACCATTCCGGAACTCCTCGTGATGTCCGGGATCTCATCCGGGATTCCGAACAACATTCGGTAATCACATACAAGTCTTCCTAATAACCCTAGCGTCACCGAACCTTAAGTGTGTAGACCCTACGGGTTCGGGAGACATGCAGACATGACCGAGACTGCTCTCCGGTCAATAACCAACAGCGGGATCTGGATACCCATGTTGGCTCCCACATGCTCCTCGATGATGTCATCGAATGAACCACGATGTCGAGGATTCGATCAAACCCCGTATACAATTCCCTTTGTCAATCGGTACGTTACTTGCCCGAGACTCGATCGTCGGTATCCCAATACCTTGTTCAGTCTCGTTACCGGCAAGTCACTTTACTCTTACCGTAATGCATGATCCCGTGACCAACCACTTGGTCACTTTGAGCTCATTATGATGATGCATTACCGAGTGGGCCCAGAGATACCTCTCCGTCATACGGAGTGACAAATCCCAGTCTCGATCCGTGTCAACCCAACAGACACTTTCGGAGATACCTGTAGTGCACCTTTATAGTCACCCAGTTATGTTGTGATGTTTGGTACACCCAAAGCACTCTTACGGTATCCGGGAGTTACACGATCTCATGGTCTAAGGAAGAGATACTTGACATAGAAAAAAGCTCTAGCAAACGAACTACACGATCTTGTGCTATGCTTAGGATTGGGTCTTGTCCATCACATCATTCTCCTAATGATGTGATCCCATTATCAACGACATCCAATGTCCATAGCCAGGAAACCATGACTATCAGTTGATCAACGAGCTAGTCAACTAGAGGCTTACTAGGGACATATTATGGTCTATGTATTCACACGTGTATTACGATTTCCGGATAATACAGTTATAGCATGAATAAAACACAATCATCATGAACAAAGAAATATTATAATAACACTTTTATTATTGCCTCTAGGGCATATTTCCAACAGAATTACCCTAGATACTTGGTAGATGAGAAGGCTGGCAAGGTCGATAGAAGTATATTGGATATACATTATGTTAATGTGTACTTTACTTGTACCCCTAGTAGCACCAGGGTATTAGATACCGGTTCGGTTGCTAAGTGTTAGTAACTCGAAATAAAAGGCTACGGAATAAACGGAGACTAGCTAAAGGTGAGCTGACGATATGTGTTGGAAGTGTTTCCAAGTTTGATGTGATCAAACATCGCACGCTCCCTCTACCATCAAGATTAGTATTAAACCTGAATAATTGTCATTTGGTGTTTGCGTTGAGCATAGACATGATTGGATTATGTGTATCGCAATACGGTTATTCATTTAAGGAGAATAATGGTTACTCTATTTATTTGAATAATACCTTCAATGGTCTTGCACCTAAAGGAATGGTTTATTGAATCTCGATCATAGTGATACACATTTTCATGCCAAAAGATATAAGATAGTAATGATAGTACCACTTACTTGTGGCACTGCCAAGTAAGTCATATTGGTATAAAACGCATGAAGAAGCTCCATGTTTATGGATCTTTGGACTCACTCATTTTTGAAAAGTTTGAGACATGCGAACCATGTCTATTGGTGTATATGCATGAAGAAACTCCATGCAAATGGACCGTTTGGACTCACTTGATTTTGAATCACTTGAGACATGCAAATCATACCACATGGGCAAGATGACTCAAAGCCTCGTTTTCAGTAAAATGGAACAAGAAAGCAACTTGTTGGAAGCAATACATTTTGATGTGTGCAGTCCAATGAGTGGCGAGGCACACAATGGATATCGTTATGTTCTTACTTCACAGATGATTTGGGTAGATACTGAGTATATTTGCTTGATGAAACACAAGTCTGAATTTTTGAATGGTTCAAGTAATTTCAGAGAGAATTTAGAGATCGTCGAGACAAGAGGATAAAATGTCTATGATATGATCATAGAGATGAGTATCTGAGTTACGAGTTTTGGCACGCAATTAAGACATTGTGAAAATTGTTTCACAATTAATACCGCCTGGAACACCATAGTGTGATGGTGTGTCCAAACATCATAGTTGCACCCTATTGGATATGGTGCGTACCATGATGTCTCTTATCGAATTACCACTATCGTTCATGGGTTAGGCATTAGAGACAACCGCACTCACTTTGATAGGGCACCACGTAATTCCGTTGAGACGACACGTTTGAACTATGGTTTGGAGAAACCTAAGTTGTCGTTTCTTAAAAGTTTGGGGCTGCGACACTTATGTGAAAAAGTTTCAGGTTGATAAGCTCGAACCCAAAGCGGATAAAATGCATCTTCATAGGACACCCAAAACAGTTGGGTATACCTCCTAATTCAGATCCGAAAGCAATAGGGATTGTTTCTTGAATCGGGTCCTTTCTCGAGGAAAAGTTTGTCTCGAAGAATTGAGTGGGAGGATGGTGGAGACTTGATAAGGTTATTGAACCATCACTTCAACTAGTGTGTAGCAGGGCATAGGAAGTTGTTCTTGTGGCGCCTACACCAATTGAAGTAGAAACTTATGATAGTGATCATGAAGTTTTGGATCAAGTCACTACCGTACCTCGTAGGGTGTCAAGGATGCGTACTACTTCAGAGTGGTACAGTAATCCTGTCTTGAAGGTCATGTTGCTAGAAAACAATGAACCTACGAGCTATGGAGAAGCGATGGTGGGCCCAAATTCCGACAGATGGTTAGAAGCCATGAAATCCGAGATAGGATCCATGTATCAGAACAAAGCATGGACTTTGGTGGACTTGCCCGATCATCGGCAAGCCATTAAGATAAATGGATCTTTAATAAGAAGACAGACGTGGACGGTAATGTCATTGTCTATGAAGCTCGACTTGTGGCGAAGAGTTTTTCACAAGTTCAAGGGAGTTGACTACGACGAGATTTTCTCATCTGTAGCGATGCTTAAGTCCGTCGGAATCATGTTAGTATTAGCTGCATTCATGAAATCTAGCAGATGGATGTCAAAACGAGTTTCCTCACCAGTTTTCGTAAGGAAAGGTTGTATGTGATACAATCAGAAAGGTTTTTTCAATCCTAAGGATTCTAAAAGGTATGCTAGCTCCAGCGATCCTTCCATGGACTGGAGTAAGCATCTCGGAGTTGGAATATACACTTTGATAAGATGATCAAAGATTTTGGGTTTATACAAAGTTTATGAGAAATTTGTACTTCCAAAGAAGTGAGTGGGAGCACTATAGAATTTCTGATGAGTGTATGTTGTTGACATATTGTTGATCAGAAATGATGTAGAATTTCTGGAAAGCATATAGGGTTATTTGAAAAGTGTTTTTCAATGGAAAACCTGGATTAAGCTACTTGAACATTGAGCATCAAGATCTATGAGGATAGATCAAAAACGCTAAATGGTACTTTCAAATGAGGACATACCTTGACATGATCTTGAAGGTGTTCAAGATGGATCAGTCAAAGAAGGAGTTCTTGCCTGAGTTGTAAGGTATGAAGTTAAGAGTTAAAGCTCGACCACGGCAGAAGAGAGAGAAAGGACGAATGTCATCCCCTATGCTTCAGACGTAGGCTCTATAGTATGCTATGTTGTGTACTGCACCGGAAGTGTGCCTTGCCATGAGTCAGTCAAGGGGTACAAGAATGATCCAGGAATGGATCATTAGACAGTGGTCAAAATTGTCCTTGGAGTAAATAAGGACATGTTTCTCGATTATGGAGGTGATAAAGAGTTCGGCGTAAAGGGTTACGTCGATGCAAGCTTTAACACCTATCCGAGTGACTTTGAGTAGCAAACCGGATACGTATAGTGGAGCAACCATTTGGAATAGCTCCAAGTGGAGCGTGGAAGCAGTATTTACAATATGACCTAGAGATTTGTGAAGTACATACGGATCTGAATATTGCAGACCCATTGACTAAAACCTCTCTCACAAGCAAAACATGATCAAACCTCAGAACTCATTGAGTCTTAATCACATGATGATGTGAACTAGTTTAATGACACTAGTAAACTCTTTGGATGTTGGTCACATGGCGATGTGACCTGTGAGTGTTAATCACATGGCGATGTGAACTAGATTACTTACTCTAGTGCAAGTGGGAGACTTTTGGAAATATGCCCTAGAGGCAATAATAAATTAGTGATTATTATATTTCCTTGTTCATGATAATCGTTTATTATCCATGCTATAATTGTATTGATAGGAAACTCAGATACATGTGTGGATACATAGACAACACCATGTCCCTACTAAGCCTCTAGTTGACTAGCTCGTTGATCAATAGATGGTTACGGTTTCCTGACCATGGACATTGGATGTCATTGATAACAGGATCACATCATTAGGAGAATGATGTGATGGACAAGACCCAATCCTAAGCCTAGCACAAAGATCGTGTAGTTCATATGCTAAAGCTTTTATAATGTCAAGTCTCATTTCCTTAGACCATGAGATTGTGTAACTCCCGGATACCGTAGGAATGCTTTGGGTGTACCAAACGTCACAACGTAACTAGGTGCTTATAAAGGTGCACTACAGGAATCTCCGAAAGTGTCTGTTGGGTTGGCACGAAACGAGACTGGGATTTGTCACTCCGTGTGTCGGAGAGGTATCTCTGGGCCCACTCGGTAGGACATCATCATAATGTGCACAATGTGCTCAAAGAGTTGATCGCGGGATGATGTGTTACGGAACGAGTAAAGAGACTTGCCAGTAACGAGATTGAACAAGGTATCGGTATACCGACGATCGAATCTCAGGCAAGTACAATACCGTTAGACAAAGGGAATTGCATACGGGATTGATTGAGTCCTTGACATCGTGGTTCATCTGATGAGATCATCATGGAATATGTGGGAGCCAACATGGGTATCCAGATCCCGCTGTTGGTTATTGGCCGGAGAACGTCTCGGTCATGTCTGCATGGTTCCCGAACCCGTAGGGTCTACACACTTAAGGTTCGATGACGCTAGGGTTATAAAGGAAGTTTGTATGTGGTTACCGATGTTGTTCGGAGTCCCGTATGACCCGGACGTTACGAGGAGTTCCGGAATGGTCCGGAGGTAAAGATTTATATATGGAAAGTTGTTGTTCGGGTTCCGGGAAAAGTTCGGATTTTTCCGATATTGTACCGGGAAGCTTCCAGAAGGTTCCGGAGGATTCCGGAGGTCCGGAAATTGTTCCACCACATCCAATACAGCAGCATGGGCTGTAGGGGGGTGCCCTAGCCTTAATGGGCCAGGGGCACCAGCCCCCCAAGGCCCATGCGCATGGGAGAGGGGAAACCCTAAGGGGGAGGGCCTCCACTTGACTTGGGAGGCACTCCTCCCCCCCTTGGCCGCCGCCCCCTCCTCAGATTGGATCTGAGGGGGCCGGCCCCCCTCTCCCTTGCCCCTATATATATGTGAGGGGTGGGAGGGCAGCCGCACCCAAGTTCTGGCGCAGCCCTCCCCTCTTCCAAGTACTCCTCCTCTCCCGCGGTGCTTGGCGAAGCCCTGCAGGATTGCCACGCTCCTCCATCACCACCACGCTGTTGTGCAGCTGCTGGATGGAGTCTTCCTCAACCTCTCCCTCTCTTCTTGCTGGATCAAGGCATGGGAGACGTCACCGGGCTGTACGTGTGTTGAATGCGGAGGTGCCGTCCGTTCGGCACTAGGATCTCCGGTGATTTGGATCATGACGACTACGACTCCTTCAACCCCGTTCTCTTGAACGCTTCCGCTTAGCGATCTACAAGGGTATGTAGATGCACTCTCCTTCCCCTCGTTGCTGGTTTCTCCATAGATAGATCTTGGTGACACGTAGGAAAATTTTGAATTTCTGCTACGTTCCCCAACAAGTCCGACTGCTCGAGGACCCCCTAATCCAGGACTCCCTCAGTAGCCACTGAACCAGGCTTCAATGACGATGAGTCCGGCGCGCAGATTGTCTTCGGCATTGCAAGGCGGGTTTCTTCTCCGAATACTCCAAAGAAAAATCTTGAACACAAGAATCGTGTCCGGCTCTGCAAAACAAATTCCACATTCCACCGTAGGGAGCATAATATTCCACAAATCTAATCTGCTGACAACTTTCCCATAGCATGACATCACGCTGTGGCCCGGTCATTATACAAACCGTTTTTCTCAACCTGCTACTACACATCTTGCGTGGCGGTTTTATTGACACGTCTTCTCAAAGCAGAGATCGTGTCCCCTTATCATGGGATTCTCATCAATACGGGTGTGGGTAACCCAACCGCGCCATCAACAAGGCGCTTGGGGAATAAGCGAGTTTCCAGGGCAAGTGGGGAGGCGCATAGTTTCTACCACCTTTATAAAGAGATAAGGATTCCCCTTTTTCACCCACGCCTTCTTCTTCCTCTTCTCATCCATTCTCGAGCTCCAACGCCCAAGCTTTCACCTTCTCCGCAAAGTCATTCCAAGCATGTCTGGAGCGGGAGGCAAGTGGATGGCCTCCTCCGTTACGGAGGAGGACATCACGAAGCTTCGGGAGGCCGGATACCTGTCCGCAAACATCGCGCATCGGCTTCCGACCGAAGGGTAGACCATCCCTACCCCGAAACCCCAGGATAGGGTAGTATTCCTTTCTCATTTCGTCCGCGGGCTGGGATTCCCCCTCCACACGTTCGTCCGCGGACTAATGTTCTACTACGGGCTGGACTTCCCTGATCTGGCCCCCAACTTCATTCTCAACATCTCGGCGTTTATCGTCGTGTGCAAGGCCTTCCTCCGCATCACGCCCCACTTCGGCCTATGGCTGAAGACCTTCAACGTGAAGCCAAAGGTGATGGGCGGCCAACAAGCGGAGTGCGGGGGTGCCATGGTGGGCAAGATGCCCAATGTCACTTGGCCCAAAGGCTCCTTTGTGGAGACTGTGAAGGGGTGGCAATCGGGGTGGTTCTACATCACCGAGCCGCGCGACGCTAACTGGGCGGCGTCCCCTGCATTTCGATCCGGCGTCCCCATGCGGCTCACCTCCTGGAAAGAGAAGGGCTTAGCCTGGGGCTCAGTGGTGGAGCTGACCGGACTTCAGACCTGCGTCCAAAATATGATAGGCAAGAAAATCAAGCTTGTCAACGTGGTCCAGGTTATGCTCCTTCGCCGGATCCTTCCGTGTGAGAGATGGGTTTGCAATCTGTGGGAGTTCGACCCAGCCAAACACCAGACACTGTGAGAGCTCTTCGGCACGATGCACGAAGACGTCTGGAAGGTGTTGTTCAAGGCCAACGAGGTACCACCACCCATAACCAAAGATCGCAGAGTCAGCACGAAACACCAAGCCAATCCGGTGAGTTTTTATATCTTGCAATATGTGCCTTTTACCAGCACATCCGCGGGAGGAGTCTAAGCCCCCATGCCATCTTTACAGGACCGGGTAGCGATAGCGGAGCGGATTGACTGTCCGGCTCCGCTGCCTGAAGATCCAGAATCGGATCTTCTAACGAAGATGCTGTTTCCGGCGCCCTATGAGGTGCCGGAGGAGAAGGCCAAGAAGATGGCCGTGGGGACGAGGAAAGGTCTCTGGCGCAAGGTTGCTTCGGACGTGACATCCAAAGACACCAAGACGCACTCCTCCACCGAAGGCGTGGAGGAGGAGGAGGAAATCCCTCCCCCGCCACCGGGGGAGAAAGAAGAGGACGACCACCCCACATGGGGAGGCCGAGGTGTACAAGAAGGGAAAGACCTTCCTTTCAGACCACTCCACTGCAGCCACCAACAACGGCGAGGAGTGGGAGCCCAGGGACAAGCCCCTAGCTAAATCGTAAGTATCTGGACATAATAATATTTCCAGTATGTTTGCTTTATTGCTTCTTATCATGCCGAACATGCACATGCAGTCCAGCCAAATCCCACATCGAGGTATCCTCCTCTTTAGAGGGGTCTCTGGGCCCGTTGACGATGAACAGCGATTCGCTTCCGACAGCCTCCTCCCCCAGGCCCGCGGACGACACCGAGGTGTTGTCTCGAAGGATACCAGGCCCAGGGGAGACAGATGTAGAGACACCCCCAGGCGAAAGCCCAGTCACCAGGCACATGGGGGGAAGACCCCCCTGGACTCCGATAATGGGGGCCGCAGCCAGTTTGGCCCCCAGCCGAATAGGGCACCGGAACCCCAGGTGGTTCCGAACTCAGGTAGATAGCCTCTTGCTAAGGAGGGCAAGCCGCCTATACCGATGACCTCTGTCCATCCAGAGGCACCGGACAACTTGCTGGAAGCGCTTCGCAGCGCTTCCATTGATGAAGAACACCGTACCATTATGAGTATGGTATTGAGAAGGTTCGGTCCACCAAAAGCGGATTAACCAAAGCCTGCACTAGCCTCCTAACAGGCTTTGAGGTAAGTAATAAAACTGTAAGAAAATATCACAGTATAGACAGTATCCCCCGATGCTCTGTTTGGTGTTCGGAAAGAAAAGCCGAACAGAGGATCAATTAATGTTCGCAGGAGTCTAACAGAAGATGTCTTATGTGAATAAGCAGGCATCGCTGCTGGCCGCTGCCGCTCGTACGGCGGAGGTCTCTAGACTAAAGCGGGACCTGGAGCGGATCGAGGGAGAGCTCGGCCTCGTGAAGAGGCAGCTTGAGGAAAGTCAAGGTACGCAATACCCCATCTATATATTGATAAAGGATAAATTGTTTCGGCTTATAGAGGCGTCATGAACTTTGATAGGGGCCACGATCGAAGTGGCGGCCCTAAAGAAGGCACTGGCCGAGGCCAAAGACAAAGCGGCCAAGGAACGCGCCGAGCGCGAGAAGTAAGAGGCCCGGGTCAATGAGGTCCAGCAAGAGCTCCAGGATTTCGTCTAGAAATACGAGTCCTTGGAGCTTGACTCTAAGACTCAAGATTCCGAGCTTGCTAAGGCCCTCCAGAGCATGCAAGACGCCTGAGCCGAAGCCCAGAAGGCCCTCCAGGAGATCAGGCGGCCAAGAAGATTGCGGCGGGTAAGACATTCGTTATGCAAAGCAAGCATGTGAAGGAGACTTTCCTTTTACTTACCCGAATTTGGAGCTCTCCAGGAGCGTTCGCAGATCTACCGCGCAACATATCTGATACCACAGAGTTCTACCAAGCCGAAGAAGGGAGCTCGACGGAGAAGTTGTTCTGGTTTCAGTATCTTGGGACAAAACATCCGATGCCCTTGAGCGACCAGCTGAAGCAACTGGTCGAACTGCACAAGGCGGCCGAACTGGCCATGAAGGACCTCATAGTCCGGCTGTGGCCAGCCGAGCCTATGCCCGGCGGCTACTTCGGTCTCGTAAAGCGGCTTGTGAGTGTCTGCTGCGGCTTGAAGTCATAAAGCGGTCAGTTTGTATTAAAGGTGCGCGCATGGCCTTTGCCCGCGCAAAAGTGCACTGGGTGAAAATGGATGCTGAAAAGCTGATGACCGAAGGGCCACCAAAGGGCAAGGAGCACCGCTGGCCCGAAAATTACTATGACAGTGTCCTGAAGGGCTCCCGCCTTGTGGCGGAGCAATGTGCGAAGGATGTAATCTTTCAGTGAATGCACTCTTTTTATCCTGTAATATGAAACAAGTTCATTTGCGCAATATAACGCTTGATTTAAAATTTTACCTTCTGTGTGGCCACTTAAAAAATCTGAGCGTTGGTCAGTCGTTAGCTTCTGCCCCCATGTACCTAGTACAGGGGTGTTTGGGATAAATCTAAACACTCTTTATCCAAATTTTTGGTCCTTTAAGGAGGTGTTTAGCGTAACGAACAAGGCAATCAGATTATACAGCTTTATCACCCCCACTTAGCCATAGAAGTTCTATAATTTTAAATTTGGCGTAGCCCCTGGTATTCGGAACGCTGAACTTGGGGCGCTATACACGTCTAAATCGGACAAAGACCGATTCCTCGCCTGAAGCAGAAAAAATCTTTAAGGATTTGAAACCTCTCGAACAGCGACCAGCTCTCGCCGTATCATGATAGTCAGTTTTCGGCTTTCTCTACTGAGGTGCTCGTCGAGAAGAACCAGGACACAATCGCAGTAGTTCTCCCTTTACTACCTTAGCCGATATAACAGAACATAGGGTAGCAAGCACAGGAGCCAGGCAACCCAACTATTGACCCAAGACATGATTCAGAGTTGATGCATATAATGCTATAAGTTTGGGGTGCCGCACTGTCGAAAGTGTTCGGACTTTCTTGGTGTGTTATGGGGTACACTGAAGCCCCTGGCAAACTGAACGTACCAAAATGTACGGGTGCGATTTGTAATAAATAAACAGTGAAAGGAAAAAAAATAAATGTAATAATAAGCTGACGCTATACATTATTTTCCATTGTTATGATACGTCAAGGCGTATGTATACACGTAGTGTGATAAGCAAATAGGACTATTTAACATGCCCTAACCAAGAGCGAGCTGCATGCGGGTATGTAAAACATGTATAGCGATCGTTATCAGAGACCACATGGGGATTCCCTTGTACGTCAAAGCTCCTTGCCTCTTGGTATTTCCGCCCCGTGATGGGTCCGATAATCAGGTTATCGAAAGAGCCTCAAGAAGATAGAGACCTGAAAGAAAGAAAAAGGTGAAAGTATGCGGATTCTGGGGCGGTTGAGCCGCATTGTGGACCACAATTTTAGTTGTGCCTCTGTCTATGCCCATGGTATTTTGAGTGAGTAATTATGTACGTGCGGCACAAATTTCACCGCTTGACTAGCGATAGGACGGAGGCCGAATTGCTAGGCGAGCTCTGGACGGGCCAGACAGTCCTGTTGCAGAGTACTCCAGACTTGCTTGACGGTGTCCGGGGGCTTTATTGCCGAATTGAAGGTATGCCTAAGGAGGTTGCTCTGTACTTCTGCTGCAAGGGCCGCAGTGTGCTCCTCTGTACGGAGGGAGCGCTCTGTATTTTCATTGACTGTTATAACACCGCGAGGTCCGGTCATCTTGAGCTTGAGATAGGCGTAGTGTGGCACCGCATTGAATCGAGCAAATGTGGTTCGTCCTAGCAGTGCATGATAACCACTGCGGAAGGGGACGATATCGAAGACTAACTCCTCGCTTCGGAAGTTGTCCGGGGATCCGAAGACCACTTCTAGTGTGATTGAGCCTGTACAACAGGCCTCCACACCTGGTATGACACCTTTGAAGGTGGTTTTGGTGGGCTTGATCCTTGAGGGATCGATACCCATTTTGCGCATTGTATCCTGATAGAGCAGGTTCAGGCTGCCGCCACTGTCCATGAGGACTCATGTGAGATGGAATCCGTCAATGATAGGGTCAAGGACCAGTGCGGGTGAGCCGCCATGACGAATACTGGTCGGATGGTCCCTGCGATCAAAGGTGATCGGGCAGGAAGACCATGGGTTGAACTTTGGGGCGACTCGCTCCATCGCGTAGACATCCCTTAGTGCACGCTTCCGCTCCCGCTTGGGAATATGGATGGCGTATATCATATTTACCATTTTCACTTAGGGAGGAAATTTCTTCTGTCCTCCTGCGTTCGGCGGCCGGGGCTCCTCATTGTCATCACTATGCGGCCCCTTTTCCTTGTTTTCGGCATTCAACTTGCCGACCTGTTTAATTACCCAACATTCTCTGTTGGTGTGGTTGGCTGGTTTATCGGGGGTGTCGTGGATTTGACATGAGCGATCGAGTATGCGGTCCAGACTGGACGGGCATGGATTGTTTCTTTTAAATGACTTTTACCATTGACTGGATTTGGAGCCGCTGAATCCGGCATTGAAGGCCGTGTCTTCGGTGTTATCGCCATTATTGTGGCGCTTGTGTCTGTTGCGTCGGGGCTTGCCGTTGCTATCTCTGGCGTCTGAAGTGCCAGATTTCTTGAAGTGCTGTTGCTACGAGCCAACCAGCTGTCCTCGCCCGCACAAAAGCGGGTCATAAGTGTCGTGAGGACTGCCATGGATTTCGGCTTCTCTTGGACGAGGTGTCGGGCAAGCCACTCGTCGCGGATGTTATGCTTAAAGGCCGCCAGGGCTTCGGCATCCGGACAGTCGATAATTTGGTTCTTTTTAGTTAGGAACCGAGTCCAGAATTTCCTGGCTGACTTTCTAGGCTGTTGGGTTATGTGACTTAGGTCATCAGCGTCCGGTGGTCGCACATAAGTGCCCTGGAAGTTGTCGAGGAATGCGTCTTCCAGGTTCTCCCAACTGCCAATGGAGTCTGTCGGCAGACTATTCAGCCAATGCCAAGCTGGTCCCTTGAGCTATAGTGGGAGGTACTTGATGGCATGTAGATCGTCGCCATGGGCCATGTGAATGTGGAGAAGGAAATCTTCAATCCATACCGCAGGGTCTGTTGTCCCATCATATGGTTCGATGTTTACGGGTTTAAACCCTTTTGGGAATTCGTGCTCCATTACTTCATCAGTGAAGCATAGGGGGTGTGCGGTGCCTCTATGCCGTGCTACATCGCGATGCAGTTCCAATGAGTCTGGTCTGCTGTATTCGGCCCGGGCGAATTTGTATTTAGTATATCCGGCGTGGCAGTCATCGTCACGTGTTGGGGCGCGCCCCCGCGATCCGTAGATCGATCTTGACTGTCCTGCTTTGTTTTCCAATTCGTCTCGCAGGTCATGCATGTAGCCCCGGGCCTTCGTGTTTTTGTTTGATTGATACGCCGCTTTATCTCGGCCACGAGGTGGTCGGTTAGCCGCTTCCTGCGCTGGTAGTATAGGCTCTAGTTCCTCGTCATCGAATTGAGGTAACAACCTCGCCTCGGGTAGCTTTTGGTTGGGCGCTCGAGTCCGTATTCCTCGGTCGGCAGGACCTCAGTCCATTTGTTGGTGAGCAGATCTTGATTAGCTTAAAGCTGCTGCTGTTTTTTCTTCAGGCTTTTTGAAGTGGCTATAAGCCGGCGCTTGAAGCACTCCTGCTCGACGGGATCCTCAGGCACGATAAATTCTTCGTCACCGAGGCTCACCTCGTCTTCAAAGAGGGGCATGTAATTGTCATCCTCCGAGTCTTCATCAATTGTCTGTTCATCAGGGCTAGCTTGCCCTTCCTTCCATCCGACCTGCTCGAAGCTTGGCTGGTCGGGATTGTTTTCGTCTTCGGCATCATCCAGAGTGCTATTGTCTCTTGTGCCGATATCGCTGTTTTTTCTATGGCGGGATTTAGAGCGGCGCCGCTGACGTCGGCGCTTTGGTTGCTTCTCAAGAGGATCACCCTCCGTTGCATCCTTTTAACCCTCGCCGTTGTCTTCTTTGGGTGTGTCCACCATATATATATATTATATGATGAGGTGGCAGTACAACACCCTGTGGGTGGTGGTTCCTATTCTTCTCCGGCATCGTCGTCCATACCGTCGATGTCTTCGGAGTCGAAATCAAGCATGTCGGTTAAGTCGTCGACAGTGGCTATTAAGTGGGTGGTGGGTGGGCAACGAATTCCTTCGTCGTCCACTTCCCACTCAAGCCGGACATAGTTCGGCCAAGAGTCTCCTGACAGGGAGAGAGATTTTAGTGAGTTTAGCACGTCGCCCAAGGGCGAGTGGTGAAAGATATCCGCGGAGCTAAACTCCATGATCGGTGCCCAGTTGGGTACGATGGGCACGGATGCGCACGGTTCGGAGTCTATGGCGAGAGACGAGTCCAAGGGTCCGAAGACACATACCTCCTTGGAAGTGAGATCTGTGTTCGGCTCTATCACCGCTGAGTGTGCGGCCTCCATGGCGGGGTCTATCCACCCGTCCTCGGATGGCACGATCCGCTCTGGATTTAAAGCCGGGGGCAACTGCAGGTGTGATCTCCTGAACACCGTCCGATGGCAGATCTAAGTCATGCTCATCGTGACTGTAGGACGCAGCTGTCATGGGCGCGAATCCGTCGAAGATCAAGTCTCCGCGGATGTCGGCCGTGTAATTCAGGTTTCCAAACCTGACCTGATGGTCAGGGGCATAGCTATTGATCTGCTCCAGCTGGCCAAGCGAATTGGCTCGCAGTGCGAAGCCGCCGAATACGAAGATCTATTCGGGGAGGAAAACCTCACCCTGGACCTCGTTGTTGTGGACGATTGAAGGAGCCATCAAGCCTTATGGTGACGACACAGTGGAACTCTCAATGAAAGCACCAATGTCGGTGTCAAAACCGGCGGATCTTGGGTAGGGGGTTCCGAACTGTGCGTCTAAGGCTAATGGTAACAGGAGGCGGGGGACACAATGTTTACCCAGGTTCGGGCCCTCTCTACGGAGGTAATACCCTACTTCCTGCTTGATTGATCTTGATGATATGAGTATTACAAGAGTTGATCTACCACGAGATCGTAGAGGCTAAACCCTAGAAGCTAGCCTATGATTATGATTGTTGTCGTCCTACGGACCAAACCCTCTGGTTTATATAGACACCGGAAGGGGCTAGGGTTACACAGAGTCGGTTACAGAGAAGGAAATCTACATATCCGAATTACCAAGCTTGCCTTCCACGCAAAGGAGAGTCCCACCCGGACACGGGACGAAGTCTTCAATCTTGTACCTTCATAGTCCAACAGTCCGGCATAAGCATATAGTCCGACTGTCCGAGGACTCCCCAATCCAGGACTCCCTCAGTGGCCAACACGTCCGCGGCCGCCACCATCATCGGGGAAAAGTAGAATACGGGAGGCAACCATCGCTTGGGTCCCATGAAGGCCACCACCGAGGCGACGCCGGCGTACACAGCCAGTGTCTTGCCTAGTCGCAGGCCATCATTGTCCCCTTCGCCTCCGTCTGAAGCACATCACATGGGTTCCACTCCGATGAGCGGCGCTGCCGAACATGAAGAAGCGAGCCACCCTTTGCGTTGAAGCATATACCTCTAGGCTCAAGGCAGTCCGGCGAATGGGCAGTCGGAAATGGGGAACATAATGGGGATCCATCGCGGCCGGCCGTAGACTAGTCAACGACGAACCTACGTGTAAACTGTGGGGTCAGCCGACCCCACAACTTTTCTGAAAAACGGCCTAGAATTACTGTCCACCGGGAAGAAAAAAAATCCATTGACCCTACATATTTCTAGGCTGGCAATGCCACTGAGACTAGTCAAGGATACCCATGTCGTGCGCATGGGTATCTACCGGACACCAGCCATAGACTAGTTTTATCTTAATCCAGTATAGTTTTTAGTTAAAAAACATTCAAAATATAATGAATCTCGTTTGATTTATATGAAATCTACTGTGTTTGCATGAATTTCGTTCGATTAGCTTAATAAGTTGTTGAAATGTATGTGGGCAGCGTTGGATTGCTACCTCCTGCATCCGTATCGGCAAACTGGTTCTTCTATCCGTGAACAGATGCGAAAGAAAATTCGCGGTCACCGTTGGAGATGCCCTCGCGCAGGCGCACATGCACCACATCGCATCCTGATCGGTGTGTGCCGTGCCGGGGAAAGCTGAGGAAGGAAAGAGAACCGTTTTGGTCCGATCGATCGAGCCCATGCGCGGTGGATTGGGCGCGGTCAGGTGGCGGAGACGCTGCGCTCGTGCATGAGGCCCGGCGCTGTCCGGCAGTCGGTCATCAGCCCCGGCCGCATGCATGTGCTCCCCGTCGGACGGGTTTTGGCATCGTCTGACACGAACCGCACACCAATCTCGTCGGATTTTGCGGGATGTATCATCGCCAGATTGGAGTGGAGCGGGGCGGAGTCGTAGCTTTCGGAAGATCATCATGCGGATTTCGGGCCACGCAGCACGCCTCTCAGCTTGGCCCCTGAGCTTTTGTGGGTGTCCAATGATTGCTAGTTTTCGTGGAAAGGTACGCGCACGTACTCCTTCATTGTACTGTACGTACCACCGTGTGTGTACAGACGTAGACGTACATGTGGAGCTTTTCCGCTGGATCATGCACGGCGCTGTAGCGAACCAACCTGTGGTTGGATGGTTAGAGGGACTGTGGTATCCCCAGCCCACCAGGGTTCAAATTCTGGTGCTCGCATTTATTCCTGGATTTATTTCAGAATTTCCGGCAATGTGCATTCAGTGGGAGGAGACATTCCCGTCGACGACGAGGCGCCTACGGTGACTTCGTAAATCTCAAGATGATATGACGGCTCAGTCTTTCGCAGGTGCTCATAGGGGTAGGGTGTGCGTGTGTGCGTTCATAGAGATGAGTGTATGCGCGTGTATATGAGCGCTTATGTCTGTACTGATGTTCAAAAAAAAATGCACGGCGCCGTACCGCCTGTTGCCCTGTTCCCTCCTCAAAAGGTTTTGTTGTACGAAACGGTTGATCAACCTAGATAGGGTAATCAAGCGTGCAACGCCTCCAACATGCTTTGTCGCCCCAGTACTCCCTCCAACATGCTTCGTAAATCAAGCGTGAAACGGTTGATCAACCTAGATAGGGCAATACTCCCTCCATCTCAGTTTACAACTCCTACGCGTATATCTAGGTTGTCAATTTGATCACCCTAATATAAACTATATAACACAAAAATTATATCTTTTGAAAATAGAACATCTGAAGTTTATATTGGTATATTTTTTGTAATATATTACTTATATTAGGTTGGTTAAATTGATAACCTAGGAGCACGCGCACGCCTTGTAAACTGAGAGAGGTAGTACTAATAGTTTTAGCCTGGTAGTTATAGTAGTGTAGTGCTTGTAGAGTTCATCACGAGTTACTTTAGTGTAGTGGTAGGAGAAGAACCCGACTCGGTATTCTTAAAAAAAGAGGGGAAGCAGAACCAAGTCAAGATGATATGGGTCGCCCCTTCTTCTTGCGCCAAAGATCTTACCATTTCCGAAGGAACTGGGGCTACATTTCTTTTCAATTTCCATTCAAGAGTTTCTATCTGTTTCCACGCCCTTTTCTTGAGACCTCGAAACATGAGGACAAATTACTTCTCTTAGGAACACATACAAGAAAAAGGATAACGGTAGCCCTCCCATTAACTACTTCATTTTCATTTATGAATTTCATAGTAATAGAAATCCATGTCCTACCGAGACAGAATTTAGAACTTGCTATCCTCTTGCCTAATAGGCAAAGATTGACCTCTGTAGAAAGACTGATTCATTCGGATCGATATGAGGACCCAACTCCGTTGCATTGCCAGAATCCATGTTCCATATTTGAAGAGGTACAAGTTAGAGGAAGTACAAGCTAGCTAGGACAAGTGTTGTTAATTAGTAGTACATCTTGTCTGGCAAGCATCCATCGCCGGTGATGAAGTCGTGCCGGAAGAAATATTCCATTTGCATGCGGACCAACAGGCCGGCGCCTTTCACTGCCTAAAGATTAATAATCTGACCCCTGATCAAAGCCGTGATATCGGTTAACTGCCCTCTGCTCAGAAGACACGCTTCCTACCTACGTTACGGCTTTTCCTTCTGACTCTAGCAACCTAACTAAAGCGAAGTACTCACGGTAAGTACTACTCCCTCCGTCCCAAATTAAGTGACTCGACTTTGCACTAACTTTACTACAATATTAGTACAAAGTTGAGTCACTTATTTTGGGATGGAGGGTGTACTTGATTTCTAGCAACCTAACTAAAGCGCGTAAGTAGTAGTACTACAGTACTAAATGAAGACGGACAAGTGCAAGTGTGTGCGGCGACTGCCTGAAAACATATGCAGCAATTGACGGTCGATCGATGCGCATGTCCGTGTCAGATCCAGAACCCTCGCTGTTCGGCGCTCCAGCGCGCGCAACGCTACAAAACACTCCACAGTCCACATGATTAATTACATGAACTTGTCAGAATCAGCAGGACACGCACGCACCGTGAGTGAGCGCGACCGAGCCGCGCGCAGCCGAGATCGGAGCCGGGAGCTCGTGGCTTGGTCTCGCATGCATGCCGGTCAACCGGGCGGCGCCCGCGCCGACCGACAGCACACTGGCTCCAGGACACGAAGCTCGATACGAATATGATACGCGCGGCCCGCTGCCACCCAAGTTCAGTAGAACGAGACCGGACGGAGCCGCGCGCGCGGCTCGTGTTTATCGCGATCGCGGGCGCCGGAAGGAAGGACAGAAGAATGTGCGGACGGCGGATCCCGCGGCGTTGGCTGGGTCTGGTTACTCAACCTGGCAATCGGGTCGGGTTTGGCCGTGTCAACCTTTCTCAGACCCTACCCATGGGCAGAGAAGGAGACCCACGCCCGTACCCGACGGGTCACCCGACCCAATAAGGCACCCATCGGGTTTAATATTTTAATTTATTTTTTAATTTTAACGGACCGCCCACATGCCTTGCGTTTGGCTGCATGTTGCCTTACCCACGAGGCCACGCCCTTCCGCCTCCTTTTATAGGGAAGCTCAACCCATCCTGCGCTCAAGCAAGCGAGGTGGTACTAAAAGAGCTCCTTGCATGCTCAGTTCGTTGCCATGCACGCACAGCACCTTTAGCCATTGGAGGCCCAATAGGCCGAAATATTCTACCATTTCCAAGCGATGGGCCTTATCATTCTGGATCGATCAAGAAAATACAAATGGCAAAGCAACCATGCATGCATACTCCATCGCTACAGCAGCGTTCCCTAACATAATACTACTGCCAGCGTTAGGTTGTTCTAAACAAATTAATTAGCACATCTTCAGCAAAAAGTCTACACATCATATAAAATAAAATATATATTTTGTGATCACTAGTATTAATCGGGTGACCCATCGGGCGACCCACGGGTAGAACCTTGTGCCCATACCCTACCCATGACTAATCGGGTTACCCATCGGACTTACCCATGGGTTAATATGATGACCCATACCCCATCCATTAGGGTCGGGTGCCCATGGGCGCGGCCACCCATGGGTCGGATTGCCGGGTGGACTGGTTACCCATCCGGTGGTTGAATGGCCGGCCGGTATGGTGGTTACCGGATGCATTCACCGAGCGTGGTCCATCTCTGATACCGTGCATATTTTAAGCTAGAAGAAGGGCGTAGCCATGTTGGGTGCTGTGTGGACTGGTCGGCCTAGGCTGGTCCAGTTCTGTGTTCTTTCCTGTGTTTCAGCATCACGTACTACGCAGTACGTTGCTGCCAGGACTGCGCGCGGCACGGCCACGTTTCTCGAGTGCCACTGCCGGTGGCATGCATGCACGCACCCGTCGAGGTGTTTGTATTTTGGTGCCATCGCATGGTCAGAGCTTTGCCTCTGGTTGTCAAGTCCCCATCTGGCCAGCCAGCCAGCCCTCCACTTAAGCATACGTCTTCTCGTTCCACTGTCACCCAAAGAGGGAAGCATCAAGCATTCGCCAGCCACGCAATCATTATGGCAGAGGTTATAGCATGAGTAAGAATTAATTAGTGGGACAGGCCAACAGTTGCTTTCTCATCGTACGCTCCCAGCTCGATCGTACTCTTGGACGCAGTAATACACCACCATGCTGCCAACCAAGCTTCCCTCGACCAACCAACGACCACCGATCGATCATGACAACATCTCCGGTCTCGGACCACGGACACACGTACATCGGTACGTAAACCCGATCGCATGTGTACCTACTCACGGATGATCCGGCTAGCGACCGATACATGCCATTTTGACTGTGTTCCATAGTAGGACAGAAGTACTGTGAGATGTGCGTGCTGCGTGCTGTTTTCTCCGCGAGTGCCCAGATAAACAAATTACACGAGTTGGTAGGGTACGTACGTCGTTGGTAAGTAAACAACGGTGGTTCACGGGATGGGCACGATCGAAAACAACAAGAAGGAAAGGCAGCGTCGTCGCAAGTTGCGGCGAGCTCCCGCGGTTTTCGGTGTGCTCGTCCGTGTGCGGTGTGCAGCTGGACGCACACCGACCGGGAACCTGTATAAGAGTGATGAGGCTGTTCTGTTGCTGTATTCTCCCAGCTACAGAGATATTCCTGTATGTGTGCACCACTTTGCACGTGTCAGACTATCAGAGAGGCCTCTTTGTAGAAGTGACCACCGTACACTAGTACTAGTACTGGAAGTACTTCTTTTGTGTAGGTATATACTAGTACTACAAGTACTGGAAGGACACGTTTGGTTGGTTGCATTAGGCCTGGATCCGGATTGGATGTTTTTGGGCTGTTTGTTTACCTGAGTCGCATACAAATCTTGGGCCGCACGAAACTTAAAATAGTGCTTAGCCTGACTCGCTAGGAACGGCCGACGACCGAATCGGCCGTTTCCAGTGAGCCAGGCTGGGGCGAGGCAACTCGAGAGCACATGGGTGAGCCTGGTTGCACAAGAGGATGCAAGTAGTATACACCCTGTACGTTGCTTCTTCTCCTACCTCCATTAACCTCCTCTCTAATCCTCTTCTTCCTCCTCCCTCCGATCTACACAACGACGCATCGATTCGAGATAAGCTTAAAAAAAGATTCACATTGATGCCATGATTTCATTCAGGCGATCAATTCGTAGTTTCGTCAACCGTAGAGGAGGGATTTGAGATAAGATCAGAGAAGAGTAGAGGAAGAAGAAGCAGGGGAGTGAGAGGAAAACGGGAGGAGGGGAGTGAGCCGGCGGCGCCTACGTCCGCATCAGGCCCAACTCGCAGCACCTACCTCGCGGGCCGCACCACATGATCGACGGCGGGGGCGGCGGCGCTCGCCACGCTGTGCGCGGTCCCGCTCGTGGTCTTCTTCACCAGCGACGCCGGGGCCCCATTGTCGGTGTCAAAACCGGCAGATCTCGGGTAGGGGTCCCGAACTGTGCGTCTAAGGTCGATGATAAACGGGAGGCGGGGGACACGATGTTTACCCAGGTTCGGGCCCTCTCTATGGAGGTAATACCCTACTTCCTGGTTGATTGATCTTGATGAATATGAGTATTACAAGAGTTGATCTACCACGAGATCGTAGTGGTTAAATCCTAGAAGTCTAGCCTGTATGATTATGATTCTGCCATACGGACTAAACCCTCCGGTTTATATAAACACCGGAGGGGACTAGGGTTGCACAAAGTCGGTTACGGAGAAATGAATCTTCATATCCGAACGCCAAGATTGCCTTCCACGCCAAGTAGAGTCCCATCCGGACATGGGAAGAGATCTTCTGTCTTGTATCTTCATAGCCCATCAGTCCAGCCCACGTCACATAGTCCGGACGGCCGAGGACCCCTTAATCTAGGACTCCCTCAGTAGCCCCTGTGAAAGGATCGATATAGTTGACTAGAAGGGGGGGGGGGTGAATAGGCAACTAATAATTTTTAACTTTTTTTAACCAAGGTAAACTTCGAATCAAAGTAGGTTGTCTAGATATGCAACTAGGTGAGCAACCTATATGATGCAACAACAACAAGCACACAAGCAAGCAAGGGATGCAACACAATATAAGCTTGCACAAATAAAGGTGAGAGATAACCAAAAGTGGAACCGAAGGAGACGAGGATGTGTTACCGAAGTTCCTTCCTTTTTAAGGGAAGTACGTTACCGTTAGAGCGGTGTGGAGACACAATGCTCCCTAAGAAGCCACTAGGGCCACCGTATTCTCCTCACGCCCTCACACAATGCAAGGTGCCGTGATTCCACTATTGGTGCCCTTGAAGGCGGCGACCGAACCTTTACAAACAAGGTTGGGGCAATCTCCACATTAATTGGAGGCTCCTAACGACACCACGAAGCTTCATCACAATGGACTATGTGATGAGGACATCAATACCATTGTTACACCCACATCCCCTGCTGCTATACATATTGGACCAATTACTAGAGCTCACGCACGTCAATTAAATTATCAGGTACTTTCGTTTCTTGGTAATGATTATAATGTTCATGAGAATATGATGCTGCCTAAATTGGATACATTTGTTTTGCTTACAAATGAAGGGCCTAGCTTGGAGAAGGATGAACATTGGAGCAAGAACAAGCATGGAGATGATGGCATGCGCAAGGGGAACAAGAACGGAGTTACAAGTGATGATTTCAGGACGTTGAAGCCACCATAATGAGTGCATGAAGCCTTGGACGAAATATACAAGATGCTACTTCATAACTTTCGTCCAGAGGCTATTCTAAGTGCTGCGTCGCCTTATTATTGGGCCAGGCCCATGTAATTTTGAAATACTTGAGTATATGCTGTTTTTAGAGTCCGTATGTGTGGGGAAACAAGAGATAGGGTTGGTTTCGGATCCCTTCCCCAAGGGCCACGAAATTCCCACCTCTTCCTCCATATATACATCCCTTAGGGCGTCGTTTAGACTTTGGGTTTTGTTTAGATTAGAAGTTCTCCATAGCTGCAACTTCACGTACTTCATTTGCGTTCAACGACCAGACCAAGACGTCAAAGAACCCCACCTTTCATTAATATAATAAATCTTTCCTCTTATGTTCGCAATATCCAGATTGCAATCTCAGTTTCTTGCTTGTCGTTTGCTCGCAGGAAACAAACCCTCGTGATCAGGTTGATCGTGCTCCGGCGTGGTCAATAACCCGTCGGAAGTTGGTTTAGCGATTGCTAAGGCGCGAAGTCTCGCACGTTCGTAGTCGAATCGTCAAGGTCGACTCCCACAGAAAATGATAGCCACCATCTCATCGAAACATCGGGAGACCTTTGCCTCTATCAAGTGGTATCAGATTTTCAGGTTGCTCGGTGAGATTTTACAGTTTTTCGTAGTTTAGATCGAGTCTGTTTCTTCATACCTATAGTCCATGAAAAAGCCAAAAAATAGGGTTAGTTCGTCCTATCCGAACCAATCTGAGCCTTTGCATAATCTTTTCTGTATTTTCTTTGTTGAATTTGCGGTTGCATCGTCGTGTCAAGTTGCTGGTCTTAGCATCTAGTCCTTTAGAGTTTTGAGTTCTGTTCACAGGTTGTCACGTCGCCACTGCCATATATCACCACTGCATCATCAGCATTACTGCTACCATATACCACCACCGCACCAACTTCATCGCCGCTGCCATATACCACCACCACATATGCACCGCCAATCCGAGTCCATGTACGCCACCACATATCCGCCGCCATCACGCCAATCCGAGTCCACCTGCAACATATATCCACCACCGATCCGAGTTCCGGCAGATTCATCTCTGCCACTAGTCCGAGTTCCACCAGATTCATCTCCGCCACCAGTCCTAGTCCGAGTCCAGTATTTTGCCACTCTATTTTGGATTTCAAGATCACACCATACTCCGAACTTTCGTGTTACCCGCAGTAGAAAAATAGTTCTAGTTAAAAAAAAACTAAGTCTGGAAAATTATGGCTAGGCAGTTTCTAGACCATTTGTAGACTTTTTCAAAAAAAAATTGTTGCAGAGCAAAGAAAAGAGGAAAAAAGTGCAAAAAAAGTGAAAAAAGAGAAAAAAAATTCAGAGTGTGCTCTTCCCTTGATTACGTGCAGTGCCGTGATTTTGTTAGTGATCTAGGCTCGCGTCTCTAGCACGGTCTAGCCTAGGACCAGCACAGTATCGTCGTTGAGTGTTTATTCAACTTTGCATCTCTGAATTGATTATTGCTGACCCTTTTTGCTACCATATTATAAGCCTTCCCAGCTCCACATACATCTACATCGTGCGTTTGACTCTCCCTGTTAATCACTCTATCCAAGCTTTGCGAGTTTTGACTACAACGGTTGCCGATCACCACCTGCTGCTGGGTAAGAACTGGTAAGAATTTGAGATTTGCTTGACGGATTTGTGACACACCACCATCACCGTCACTTCTGTAGTCTGTAGGATCATATTCTTTTGTGTTTCTATTGCTGCTAACCATGGCAGGATCACAAGCCGATGAGACTGATTGGGAGATCATGACAAACAAGGAGTTGCATGATAAATTTCAGCAAATGATGAGTGGCCAGGTGGAAGATGTGCTAAACAGATTTGAAGAGGCTATGGAGAAGATAGATGCCATGGAGAAGTCGTTCAAGATAAGGTTGGATAACAAGTTTAATGAATTGCTCAAGCGTCTTCCCCAACCACCACCGGATGCACCTGTCGCACCTCTACAACAGCAACAACATCTCGAACGCCGCCTTCCAAATCAAGTGGGACGAGCTCAACGCGTTCCAATTGACCCTGGTCAAAATTCTGGTGACGCTGCACCTACTTTTGATGCTTCTTTGGCTCCTGCTACTGCGGCTACTAGTGCCGAGGAGGATGACGATTATGCGGGCGATTATGAGGATGAGGTTGATCAAAATCAGAACTATGTGCAGCCACCAGCACCACCACCAGCAGGTCGACCTCATGTATATATTCGCAACGGTAGGCCTGCACCACCACCTCAGGTACGAGATAACAACCATATTCCTAAACTGAAATTGAATATTCCACTAGTTGAGGGTAGATATGTTCATGATATATATCTTACATGAGAGTTAGAAACTGAACAACGTTTTACATGTTTACAATATCCCGAGGAGAGACGGATTGCTACTGCTGTTTGTGCTTTCACTAGTTTTGCATGTGTATGGTGGTCTGGACACTGTAGATTATATCCTATTCCTGCTACTTGGGGTGCTTTGAAAACTGCTATGCGAACTCGTTGGGTTCCACCATATTATCAACATGAATTACTTCAAAAACTGCAGCGTTTAAGACAAGGAAAAAATTCTGTAGAAGAATATTATCAGGAATTACAAACTGGCATGATTAGATGTGGTATTGTTGAGGAGAATGAAGCTATGCTTGCACGTTTTATGGGTGGATTAAATAGAGAGATTCAGACCATTCTCGAGTATAAGGAGTATACTAATATCACTTGTTTATTCCATCTTGCTTGTAAAGCTGAACGTGAAGTGCAGGATCGACAGGCATTGGCGCGAACTAACTTTTCTGCAGGTCGACCTTCATCATGGACACTGCGTGCATATTCTACTTCCACTGCACCAGCACCTCCATCAGGTGCCACCTCCGGCCGTGATACAAGAAAGCAGGCACAACCACTACTATCTGCCAAGAGCGCACCAGCCGGGCCTGCACAGAGCTCTTCTTCTTCCATGGCATCAACTGGGCACACAAGTGATATTATTTGTAGTCGTTGTAAGGGAAGAGGTCATTATGCGAGAGAATGCAAATCTCAGCGTGTGATGATTGCTACTGAGGATGGTGGGTATGAGTCCGCTAGTGACTATGATGAGGAGACTTTGGCTCTTATTACACATGAAGAACGCGGTGGAGATGATTCTAATCATGAGACGCAATACATGGCTCCTGAAGACGCTGACATGTATGATTGTTTAGTTGCTCAACGTGTTTTGAGTGTGTAGGTCACACAAGCTGAGCAAAATCAGAGGCATAATTTGTTCCATACAAAGGGAGTTGTGAAGGAACGTTCTGTGTGTGTCATCATAGATGGAGGGAGCTGCAACAACTTGGCTAGCATGTAGATGGTGGAGAAGCTATTTCTCAGCACAAGACCACATCCACATCCTTACTACATCCAATGGTCCAACAATAGCGGCAAGGTTAAGGTAACACGTACTGTTCGTGTGCATTTTAGTGTCTCTACATATGCTGATTATGTTGATTGTGATGTGGTACCTATGCAAGCATGTTCCTTATTACTTGGTCGACCATGGCAATTTGAAAAAAAATATGTACACCATGGTAGAAACAATCAGTATACTCTTGTTCATAAGGATAAAAATATTACTTTGCTTCCTATGACTCCTGATTCCATTTTGAAAGATGATATTAATAGAGCTAATAAAGAAAAGCAGGAGAAGCATAAGAGTGAAAATCAGATTGTGGCAAAAGAATTTGAGCAACAAATGAAGCCTAATAATAAACCATCTAGTGTTGCTTCTGAAATTAAATTGAAAAGTGCATGTTTATTTGCCACCAAATCTGATATTGATGAGCTAGATTTCAGCAAATCTGTTTGCTATACTTTTGTGTGCAAAGAGGCATTATTTTCATTTGAGGACGTGCCTTCCTCTTTGCCTCCTGCTGTCACTAACATTTTGCAGGAGTTCGCTGATGTCTTTCCACAAGACGTGCCATCGGGATTACCGTCTATTCGAGGGATTGAGCATCAGATTAACTTAATTCCCGGTGCTTCACTGCCAAACCGTGTGCCATACCATACCAATCCAGAGGAGACGAAGGAGATTATGCATCAAGTATAGGAGCTTCTCGACAAAGGTTATATACACGAATCCCTTAGTCCTTGTGCTGTTCCTATTATTCTAGTGCTGAAAAAGGATGGTACATCGCGTATGTGTGTTGATTGTAGAGGCATTAATAATATTACTATTCGTTATCGTCATCCTATTCCTAGGCTAGATGACATGCTTGATGAATTGAGTGGCTCTACAATATTCTCCAAAGTTGATTTGCGTAGTGGATACCATCAAATTCGTATGAAATTGGGCGATGAATGGAAAACAACATTTAAAACTAAGTTTGGATTATATGAGTGGTTAGTCATGCCTTTTGGGTTAACTAATGCACCTAGTACTTTCATGAGATTAATGAATGAAGTTTTACGTGCTTTCATTGGACGATTTGTGGTAGTTTACTTTGATGACATATTGATTTATAGCAGATCTTTGGAGGAACATTTGGAACATTTATGTGCTGTTTTTATTGCTCTACGTGATGCACGTTTGTTTGGTAACCTTGGGAAGTTCACCTTTTGCACCGACCGAGTGTCTTTTCATGGCTATGTTGTTACTCCACAGGGAATTGAAGTTGATAAAGCCAAAATTGAAGCTATTGAGAGTTGGACCCAGCCCAGAACAGTTACACAAGTGAGGAGTTTTCTTGGCCTCGCTGGATTCTATAGGAGTTTTGTGAGAGATTTCAGCACCATTGCTGTACCTCTCAATGAGCTTACAAAGAAAGATGTGCCTTTTGTTTGGGGTACCGCACAGGAAGAAGCCTTCACGGTATTGAAAGATAAGTTGACACATGCTCCTTTACTCCAACTTCCTGATTTTAATAAGACTTTTGAGCTTGAATGTGATGCTAGTGGAATTGGATTAGGAGGTGTGTTATTACAAGATGGCAAACCTATTGCATACTTTTCTGAAAAATTGAGTGGGCCTAGTCTAAATTATTCTACTTATGATAAAGAATTATATGCTCTTGTTCGGACTTTAGAAATATGGCAACATTATTTATGGCCCAAAGAATTTGTTATACATTCTGATCATGAATCTTTGAAACATATTAAAAGTCAAGCTAAACTGAATCATAGACATGCTAAATGGGTTGAATTCATTGAGACTTTCCCTTATGTCATTAAACATAAGAAGGGTAAAGAAAATGTTATTGCTGATGCATTGTCTCATCGATATACTATGCTTTCACAACTTGACTTCAAAATATTTGGTTTGGAGACCATCAAAGATCAATATGTGCATGATGCTGATTTTAAAGATGTAATGCAGAATTGTAGAGAAGGAAGAATGTGGAACAAGTTAGTCGTTAATGATGGATTTGTGTTTCGTGCTAACAAGCTATGCATTCCATCTAGCTCCGTTCGTCTTTTGTTGTTGTAGGAGGCGCATGGAGGAGGATTAATGGGACACTTTGGCATGAAGAAGACGGAGGACGTACTTGCTACACATTTCTTTTGGCCAAAGATGAGATGGGATGTTGAGCGTTTTATTGGTCGCTGCACTACATGTCAAAAAGCTAAGTCATGACTCAATCCTCATGATTTATATATGCCTTTGCCTGTACCTAGTGTTCCTTGGGAAGATATATCTATGGACTTTGTTTTAGGTTTACCTCGAACAAAGAAGGGGAGGGATAGCATATTTGTTGTCGTGGATAGATTCTCGAAAATGGCACACTTTATACCATGTCATAAAAGCAATGATGTTGTTAATGTTGCTGATTTGTTCTTTCGTGAAATTATTCGCTTGCATGGTGTGCCAAATACTATTGTTTCAGATCGTGATACTAAATTTCTTAGCCACTTTTGGAGATGTTTATGGGCTAAGTTGGGGACTAAACTGCTTTTTAGTACTACTTGTCACCCCCATACTAATGGACAAACTGAAGTAGTCAATAGAACATTGTCTACTATGCTTAGGGCTGTTTTGAAGAATAATAAGAAAATGTGGGAAGAATTTGCTTATAATCGTTCATTGCATTCTACTACTAAGATGTGCCCTTTTGAAGTTGTGTATGGTTTCCTACCTCGTGCACCTATTTACTTGTTGCCTCTTCCATCTTTGGGGAAGGTTAATTTTGATGCTAAACAACGTGCTGAATGGATTTTCAAAATGCATGAGTTGACTAAGGAAAACATTGAGCTTATTAATGCTAAATATAAACTTGCTGGAGATAAGGGTAGAAAACATGTTGTGCTTGCACCTGGAGATCTTGTTTGGTTACATTTGTGTAAGGATAGATTTCCTGATTTGCGCAAATCAAAGTTAATGCCACGTGCTGATGGTTCTTTTAAGGTGTTAGAGAAAATAAATGATAATGCATATAAAGTTGAGCTGCCTGCAGATTTTGGGGTTAGTCCCGCTTTTAACATTGCAGATTTGAAGCCTTATTTGGGTGAGGAAGATGAGCTTCCGTCGAGGACGACTTCATTTCAAGAAGGGGAGGATGATGAGGACATCAATACCATTGTTACACCCACAACCCTTGCTACTATACTTACTGGACCAATTACTAGAGCTCGTGCACGTCAATTAAATTATCAGGTACTTTCGTTTCTTGGTAACGATTATAATGTTCATGAGAATATGTTGTTTCCTAAATTGGATACATTTGTTTTGCTTACAAATGAAGGGCCTAGCTTGGAGAAGGATGAACATTGGAGCAAGAACAAGCATGGAGATGATGGCATGCACAAGGGGAACACGAACAGAGTTACAAGTGATGATTTCAGGACATTGAAGCCACCATAATGAGTGCATGAAGCCTTGGAGGAAATATACAAGATGCTACTTCATAACTTTTGTCCAGAGGCTATTCTAGGTGTTGCGTCACCTTATTATTGGGCCAGGCCCATGTAATTTCGAAATACTTGAGTATAGGCTGCTTTTAGAGTCCGTATGTGTGGGGAAACAAGAGATAGGGTTGGTTTCGGACCACTTCCCCAAGGGCTATGAAATTCCCACCTCTTCCTCCATATATACAACCCTTAGGGCATCGTTTAGACTTTGGGTTTTGTTTAGATTAAAAGTTCGCCATAGCCGCAACTTCGCGTACTTTGTTTGTGTTCAACGACCAGACCAAGACGTCACAGAACCCCACCTTTCATTAATAAAGCTTTCCTCTTATATTCGCAATATCCAGATTGCAATCTCAGTTTCTTGCTAGTTCTTCGTTTGCTCGCAGGAAACGGACCTTCATGGTCAGGTTGGTCGTGCTCCGGCGTGGTCAATAACCCGTCGGAAGTTGGTTTAGCGATTGCTAAGGCGCTGATAACCCACAAGTATAGGGGATTGCAACAGTTTTCGAGGGTAGAGTATTTAACCAAAATTTATTGATTCGACACAAGGGGAGCCAAAGAATATTCTTAAGTATTAGCAGCTGAGTTGTCAATTCAACCACACCTGGAAACTTAGTATCTGCAGCAAAGTGTTTAGTAGCAAAGTAATATGATAGTGGTGGTAACGGTAACAAAAGTAAAGACAACAAAAGTAATGTTTTTGGTATTTTGTAATGATTGTAACAGTAGTAGAGGAAAAGTAAATAAGGGTAAACCAGTATATGCAAAACTCGTAGGCACCGGATTAGCGATGGATAATTATGCCGGATGTGGTTCATCATGTAGAAATCATAACCTAGGGTGACACAGAACTAGCTCCAGTTCATCAATGTAATGTAGGCATGTATTCCGTATATAGCCATATGTGCTTATGGAAAAGAACTTGCATGACATCTTTTGTCCTACCCTCCCGTGGCAGCGGGGTCCTATTGGAAACTAAGGGATATTAAGGCCTCCTTTTAATACAGAACCGGAACAAAGCATTAGCACTAGTGAATACATGAACTCCTCAAACTATGGTCATCACCGGGAGTGGTCCCGATTATTGTCACTTCGGGGTTGCCAGATCATAACACATAGTAGGTGACTATAGACTTGCAAGATAGGATCTAGAACACACATATATTCATGAAAACATAATAGGTTCAGATCTGAAATCATGGCACTCGGGCCCTAGTGACAAGCATTAAGCATAGCAAAGTCATAGCAACATCAATCTCAGAACATAATGGATACTAGGGATCAAACCCTAACAAAACTAACTCGATTACATGATAAATCTCATCCAACCCATCACCGTCCAGCAAGCCTATGATGCAATTACTCATGCACGGCGGTGAGCATCATGAAATTGGTGATGGAGGATGGTTGATGATGACGATGGCGACGAATCCCCCTCTCCGGAGCCCCGAACGGACTCCAGATCAGCCCTCCCGAGAGAGATTAGGGCTTGGCGGCGGCTCCGTATCGTCAAACGCGATGATTTCTTCTCTCTGATTTTTCTCTCCCCGAAAGCCAATATATGGAGTTGGAGTTGGCGTCAGAGGGCCACCAGGGGGCCCACGAGGTAGGGCGGCGCGCCCAGGGGGGAGGGGCGCGCCCCCCACCCTCGTGGACAGGGTGTGGGCCCCCTGGTCTTCATATTTGGCGAGGATTTTTTATTATTTATTCTAAGATATTCCGTGGAGTTTCAGGTCATTCCGAGAACTTTTGTTTTCTGCACATAAAACAACACCATGGCAATTCTGTTGAAAACAGCATCAGTCCGTGTTAGTTCCATTCAAATCATACAAGTTAGAGTCCAAAACAAGGGCAAAAGTGTTTGGAAAAGTAGATACGACGGAGACGTATCAACTCCCCCAAGCTTAAACCCTTGCTTGTCCTCAAGCAATTCAGTTGACAAACTAAAAGAGAAAAAGAAAAACTTTTACAAACTCTGTTTGCTCTTGTTGTTGTAAACATGAAAAGCCAGCATTCAAGTTTCAGCGATTATTATGAACTAACCATACTCACAATAACACGTAGGTCTCATAATTACTCATATCAATAACATAATCAGCTAGCGAGCCATAATAATAAAACTCGGATGACAACACTTTCTCAAAATAATCATAACATGATATAACAAAATGGTATCTCGCTAGCCCTTTCTGAGACTGCAAAACATAAATGCAGAGCACATTTAAAGACCAAGGACTGACTAAACATTGTAATTCATGGTAAAAGAGATCCAGTCAAGTCATACCCAGTATAAACCAATTATTATGAATGCAAACGACAGTGTGCTCTCCAGCGGGTGCTTTTTTAATAAGAAGGGTGATGACTCAACATAAAACTAAATAGATAGGCCCCTCGCAGAGGGAAGCAAGGATTTGTAGAGGTGCCAGAGCTCGGTTTTGAAATAGAGATAGATTATATTTTGAGCGGCATACTTTCATTGTCAACATAACAACTAAAAGACGACGATATCTTCCATGCTAAACAGATTATAGGCGGTTCCCAAACAGAATGGTAAAGTTTATACTCCCTTTCCTCCACAAGCATCAATCCATGGCTTGCTCGAAACAACGAGTGCCTCCAACATTCAACGGGTCCCAAGGGGAGTTTTGTTTGCAGTTATTTTGATTTAGTTTGTACAAAGCATGGGACTGGGCATCCCGGATACCAGCCTTTTTCTCCTGAATGAGGAGCGGAGCCCACTCCTCTTGAGAATAACCCGCCTAACACGGAAGATAAGGGCAGCTCTAGTTGACATATGAGCTATTCGAGCATGCAAAACAGAATGTTTATTTGAAGGTTTAGAGTTTGGCACATACAAATTTACTTGGAACGGCAGGTAAATACCGCATATAGGTAGGTATAGTGGACTCATATGGAACAACTTTGGGGTTTAAGGAGTTTGGATGCACAAGCAGTATTCCCGCTTAGTACAGGTGAAGGCTAGCAAAAGACTGGGAAGCGACCAACTGAGAGAGCGACAACAGTCGTAAACATGCATTAAAATTAATTTACACAGAATACAAGCATGCATAGGATATAATCTACCATGAACATAAATATCATGAAGGCTATGTTGATTTGATTCAACTACATGCGTGAACATGTGCCAAGTCTAGTCACTCAATTCATTTAAAGGACGATACCATCCCATCATACCATATCATAATCATTCTAATAGCATGTTGGCACGCAAGGTAAACCATTATAGCTCATAGCTAATCAAGCATGACACAAGCAACTATAATCTCTAAATGTCATTTGCAAATATGTTTACTTCATAATAGCTGAATCAGGAACAATGAATCATCATATTTACAAAAACAAGAGAGGTCGAGTTCATACTAGCTTTTCTCTTCCCAATAAGTCCATCATATAACATCATTATTGCCTTTCACTTGCACGACCGAACGGTGTGTATAATAATAAGAGTGTACGTGCATTGGACTAAGCTGGAATCTACAAGCATTCAACTCAAGAGAGAAGACAAGTAATATGGTCTCTAAGTTAAATAAACAATCATGCATATAAGAGCCACTAAGCATTTTCAATATAGTCTTCTCGACCCCCAAAGAAAGGAAAAGGAATAAAAACTATTTACACGGGAAAGCTCCCAACAAGCAAAAGAAGAACGGGAGATATTTTTGGGGTTTTCTTTTTAATTATTACTACTACAGCAGGAAAAGTAAACTAATTTTTTTGGTTTTTCTTAAAGTTTAACAAACACACAAGAAGAAGGTAGGAAAAAGAAATTTAAACTAGCATGGGTAGTACAATGAAAGAGTATGAGCACCGACATCTAGCAATGAGTGTGTGTGAACATAAATGTAATGTCGGTGGAAAATACGTACTCCCCCAAGCTTAGGCTTTTGGCCTAAGTTGGTCTATTGCCAGGGATGGCCTGGCGGATATCCATAGGTGTAGCTGGGGTCGTAGTGTGACGCAGCGGCTATCGCCGCCTGAGCTGTAGCATGGAGTCGAGCAGCCTCCACTCTCCTTTCGTACTCATCTGCCTCCTCTCTGGTAATAATATATCTTCCTCTCGCCTGAAAATCAAAGAAGGTAGGAGCAGGAAGAGCAACACGGACCACATGTCGTTTGTTAAAGATTAGTCGATACTGGTAAGGTGGTCCAGTCCTCTCAATGAACTGGTGGGAAAACATAGAATCAAGATCTAAATAAGAAGAGGGTAACTCCATATCACCCTCACGAATCTCTACATCAAGAAAATTAGCTAAGCGGGTTGCATAAATGCCTCCAAAGAAATCTCCGTTATGCCTATTCTGATGCAACCTACGAGCTACAATGGCTCCCAAATGATAAGATTGGTCCCCTAACACAGCACTTCTGAGAATGCTGAGATCAGGGGCACACATGTGACATGCTTCATCCTCAGCAGTTATGCATCTACCAATGAAGAGAGCAAAATAATGTATAGCAGGAAAGTGAATGCTCCCTATAGTGGCCTGCGCTATATCTCTAGATTCCCCCACAGTTAATCTAGCCAGAAAGTCTCTATATTCAGATTTAGGGGGATCCCTGATACTACCCCAAGATGGAAGTTTGCATGCAAGAGTGAAATCCTCTAAGTCCATGGTATAAGATTTGTCATAAAGGTCAAACATGACTGAAGGAGAATTACACGAAAATCAAAAATCAAACCTCCCCACAAATGAACTTGTGAGGTCACGATACTGTGGGCATTTATCAGCTTCAAAGTCCTCAAGACCGGCATTACGCAAATATGCGTAGAATTCTTCTTTAATTCCCACTTGATTCATAAAATTTTCCGATGGCCATTCACAGGGCCTCACAGGAGCGTCTCTTGGTGGTTCCTCGTCAGCATCACGTATTGCAAGTCTGGGACCTTGCTTCCTTTAAGAACCACCTTGGAACATCCTCGTCAACATATTGCTTTCTCTGAAAGGTTCTGAAATTTTTAGTAACTTCAAATAAAAGTGAACCAACTTCAATAAAATTGATAGCAACAACTCCCACAAGTGCCTAGGGCCTATATAAAGCATTGGGACCACTTGGAACCATATAAATTTGACATGCAAGCTCAAGAACATGGTCACCTATGCAGCACAAATTTGCAATGAATAAAGCACTAGAACAAAAACTAATTGGACCAACGGAGGAGTCACATACCAAGGAACAATCTCCCCAAGCAGTTTTGCGAGAGGTGCTTTGAGCAAGGAGATCGAAAATCGCAGCAACGGGGGCTGGAACTCGTGCTTGAGTTGGTTTTTTGTATTTGTATGAGGCAGAGGAAGAAGATGGGTGCAGGAATAAGTGGAGGAGGGGCACCATGGGCCCATGAGGCAGGGGGGCGCGCCCAGGGGGGTAGGGCGCACCCTCCACCCTCGTGGCCAGGTGGCAGCTCCCCCTGCGGTAATTTTTGCACTAAAAATCCTTGAATATTCCTGAAAAAATCATATTAAATTGGCATGGCATTCTGAGGACTTTTATTTTCGAGATATTTTTATATTGCACGGATAAATCAGGAAACAAACAGAAAAATACTATTTTACTTTATTTCTACTAAGTAACAGAAAATATAAAGAGGGTACAGAAGGTTGTGCTTCTAGTTTCATCCATCTCATGCTCATAAAAAAGAATCCACTAACAAGGTTGATCAAGTCATGTTAACAAACTCATTCCGATTAACATGAAACCGGAGAAATTTTGACTAACACTATGTTACCTCAACGGGGATATGGACATCCCCAATAATAAGTATATCATATTTCTTCTTGACAGTAGGGAGAGGGAATTCAAAACCTCCAAATATAATCGATGGAATTTTTTCAATAGAGTTGATACTATAAACTTGAGGTTGTTTCCTCGGTAAGTGTACCGTATGCTCATTACCATTAACATGAAAAGTGACATTGCCTTTGTTGCAATCAATAACAGCCCCTGCAGTATTAAGGAAAGGTCTTCCAAGAATAGTAGACATACTATCATCCTCGGGAATATCAAGAATAACAAAGTCCGTTAAAATTGTAACATTTGCAACCACAACATGCACATCCTCACAAATACCGACAGGTATAGTACTTGATTTATCAGCCATTTGCAAAGATATTTCAGTAGGTGTCAACTTATTCAAGTCAAGTCTACGATATAAAGAGAGAGGCATAACACTAACACCGGCTCCAAGATCACATAAAGCAGTTTTAACATTATTTCTTTTAATGGAGCATGGTATAGTAGGCACTCCGGGATCTCCAAGTTTCTTTGGTATTCCACCTTTATAAGTGTAATTAGCAAGCATGGTGGAAATTTCAGCTTCCGGTATCTTTCTTTTATTAGTAATGATATCCTTCATATACTTAGCATAAAGATTTGTTTTGAGCACATCAGTTAATCACATATGCAAAAAGATGGGTCTAATCATTTCAGCAAAGCGCTCAAAATCCTCATCATCCTTTTTCTTGGATGGTTTGGGAGGAAAAAGGCATGGGTTTCTTAACCCATGATTCCCTTTCTTTACCATGTTTCCTAGCAATGAAGTCTCTTTTATCATAACGTTGATTCTTTGATTGTGGGTTATCAAGATCAACAACAGGTTCAACTTCTACTTCATTATCATTACTAGGTTGAGCATCAACATGAACATTATCATTAGCATTATCACTAGGTTCATGTTCATCACCTGATTGAGTTTCAGCATCAGAAATAGCGATATCATTCGGATTCTCAGGTGACTCAGCAATAGGTTCACTAGAAGTTTGCAAAGTCCTATCATTTTTCTTTTTCTTCCTTTTAGAAGAACTAGGCATATCAATATTATTTCTCTGAGAATCTTGCTCGATTCTCTTAGGGTGGCCTTCAGGATACAAAGGTTCCTGAGTCATTCTACCAGTTCTAGTAGCCACTCTGACATCATAATCATTTTTCTTACTATTCATTTCATCAAGCACTTCTTTCTGAGCTTTAAGTACTTGCTCTACTTGAGTGGTAACCATAGAAGCATGTTTGCTAACAAGTTTAAGTTCACCTCTAATATCAGCCATGTAAATCACTCAAGCGTTTAATCATAAAGGTATTCTGTTTTAATTGTCTACCAAAATAAGCATTAAAGTTATCTTGCTTAAACATAAAGTTATCAAACTCATCCAAGCACTGACTAGCAATTTTAGTAGGAGGGACTTCAGCTTTATCATACCTATAGAGAGAATTTACCTTTACTACCTGTGTCGGGATATCGGGAGGTTCTTCAGTAAATAAGTAATTGAGATCATACACTTCTTCAACAGGCGGTAAATTAAGACCATGTATTTCTTCAATAGGAGGTAAATTCTTAACATCTTCAGCTCTAATACCTTTTTCTTTCATAGATTTCTTTACCTCTTGCATATCTTCGGGACTGAGAAATAGAACACCTCTCTTCTTCGGAGTTGGTTTAGGAATAGGCTCAGTAATTGGCTCAGGAGCTGGCTCGAGAGGTAGCTCGGGAGGTGCCCAATTATTTTCATTTGCCAACATATTATTCAATAGAATTTCAGCGTCATCTGGTGTTCTTTCCCTGAAAAGAGAACCAGCACAACTATCCAGGTAATCTCTAGAAGCATCAGTTAGTCCATTATAAAAGATATCAAATATTTCAGGTTTCTTAAGAGGATGATTAGGCAAAGCATTAAGTAACTTGAGAAGCCTCCCCCAAGCTTGTGGGAGACTCTCTTCTTCAATTTGCACAAAATTGTATATTTCCCGCAAAGCAGCTTGTTTCTTATGAGCGGGGAAATATTTAGCAGAGAAGTAATAAAACATATCCTGGGGACTTTGCACACAACCAGGATCAAGAGAATTAAACCATTTCTTAGCATCACCCTTTAATGAGAATGGAAATATTTTGAGTAAATAAAGGTAGCGCGATCTCTCATTATTAGTAAACAGGGCAGCTATATCATCTAACTTACGAAGATGTGCCACAACAGTTTCAGATTCATAGCCATAAAAAGGATCATATTCAACCAAAGTAATTATATACGGATCAACAAAAAAATCATAATAATCCTGATCGGGAACACAGATAGGTGAAGTAGCAAAAGCAGGGTCGGGTCTCATCCTATCTCTAAAAGATTCTTTACTCCACTTAACTAGCAACCTCTTACGTTCAAGACTATCCTGACAAGCAAGAACAGCTTCAATAGATTCAGCATTAAAAAGATAACCCTCAGGAATAGCAGGCATAGGTTCATCATCACTAACATCATCGTGTTCAGGTTCAATAATTTCTCTTTCTCTAGACCTAGCAATTTGCTCATCAAGTAATTCACCAAGTGGCATAGTAGTATCAAGCATAGAAGTAGTTTCATCATAAGTATCATGGATAGCAGAAGTGGCATCATCAATAACATGCGACATATCAGAATTAATAGCAGTAGTCGGATTAGGTGTCGCAAACTTACTCATAACAGAAGGAGAATCTAGTGCAGAGCTAGATGGCAGTTCCTTACCTCCCCTCGTAGTTGAGGGATAAATTTTTGTCTTAGCGTCTTTCAAGTTCTTCATAGTGTCCAGCAGATATAAATCCCAAGTGACTCAAAGAATAAAGCTATGCTCCTCGGCAACAGCGCCAGAAAAATAGTCTTGATAACCCACAAGTATAGGGGATTGCAACAGTTTTCGAGGGTAGAGTATTTAACCCAAATTTATTGATTCGACACAAGGGGAGCCAAAGAATATTCTCAAGTATTAGCAGCTGAGTTGTCAATTCAACCACACCTGGAAACTTAGTATCTGGAGCAAAGTGTTTAGTAGCAAAGTAATATGATAGTGGTGGTAACGGTAACAAAAGTAAAGACAACAAAAGTAATGTTTTTGGTATTTTGTAATGATTGTAACAGTAGCAGCGGAAAAGTAAATAAGGGTAAACCAGTATATGGAAAACTCGTAGGCACCGGATTAGCGATGGATAATTATGCCGGATGTGGTTCATCATGTAGCAATCATAACCTAGGGTGACACAGAACTAGCTCTAGTTCATCAATGTAATGTAGGCATGTATTCCGTATATAGTCATACGTGCTTATGGAAAAGAACTTGCATGACATCTTTTGTCCTACCCTCCCGTGGTAGCGGGGTCCTATTGGAAACTAAGGGATATTAAGGCCTCTTTTTAATACAGAACCAGAACAAAGCATTAGCACTAGTGAATACATGAACTCCTCAAACTATGGTCATCACCGGGAGTGGTCCTGATTATTGTCACTTCGGGGTTACCGGATCATAACACATAGTAGGTGACTATAGACTTGCAAGATAGGATCTAGAACACACATATATTCATGAAAACATAATAGGTTCAGATCTGAAATCATGGCACTCGGGCCCTAGTGACAAGCATTAAGCATAGCAAAGTCATAGCAACATCAATCACAGAACATAATGGATACTAGGGATCAAACCCTAACAAAACTAACTCGATTACATGATAAATCTCATCCAACCCATCATCGTCCAGCACGCCTACAATGCAACTACTCACGCATGGCGGTGAGCATCATGAAATTGGTGATGGAGGATGGTTGATGATGACGACGGCGACGAATCCCCCTCTCCGGAGCCCCGAACGGACTCCAGATCAGCCCTCCCGAGAGAGATTAGGGCTTGGCGGCGGCTTCGTATCGTAAAACGCGATGCTTTCTTCTCTATGATTTTTTTCTCCCCGAAAGCCAATTTATGGAGTTGGAGTTGGCGTCGGAGGGCCACCAGGGGGCCCACGAGGTAGGGCGGCGCGCCCAGGTGGGAGGGGCGCGCCCCCACCCTCGTGGACAGGGTGTGGGCCCCCTGGTCTTCATCTTTGGCGAGGATTTTTTATTATTTATTCTAAGATATTCCATGGAGTTTCAGGTCATTCCGAGAACTTTTGTTTTCTGCACATAAAACAACACCATGGCAATTCTGTTGAAAACAATGTTAGTCCGGGTTAGTTCCATTCAAATCATACAAGTTAGAGTCCAAAACAAGGGCAAAAGTGTTTGGAAAAGTAGATATGACTGAGACGTATCAGGTGCGATGTCTCGAACGGTCGTAGTCGGATCGTCAAGGTCGACTCCCACAAAAAACGATAGCCACCATCTCATCGAAACATCGGGACACCTTTGCCTCTATCACTATGGCTCTGCGGTGACCTCAACCGTCTAGGGTGCTCAAACACCCAAGAGTAACAAGATCCGCAAGGGATTAGTGGGGGGAATCAAATTTCTCTTGGTGGAAGTGTAGATCAGGGCCTTCTCAACCAATCCCGAGCAAATCAACAAGTTTGATTGGCTAGGGAGAGAGATCGGGCGAAAATGGAGCTTGGAGCAACAATGGAGCTTAGAGTTATAAGAGGTAGTCCACTAGAGGAAGAAGACACCCCTCATATACTAGAGAGACAAATCCAACCGTTATCTACTTAACTAGCCCGCGACCTGCGGTACTACCGCCCCGGACAAGCGGTACTACCGCAAGGGCTCACGGTACTACCGTGGCGGACCGCGCTACTACCGCTGCTACGGCAGGAGCTAGCCCAGGCCTGAGTCGCAAAGGCTGAGGGCGGTACTGCCGCTGGCGCGGTACTACTGCTCCCCCTCGCGGTACTACCGCAAGACAAGATTGGACTAGCCTGGGAAGGGCGCAGATAAATAACAATACATCCGTGCCAACTTCTGCTGAAAATCAAACAGTGCAAATGTCCGACACGGTACTACCGCCCACGGCATGCGGTACTACCGCGCAGGGAGCGGATGTAAAAATTACATCCGCCCCTACTTCCGCTCATGTTGCCGTGCCAGACCAGGACTCACGGTACTACCGCGTGCATGGGGCGGTACTACCGCACAGGGCGCGGATGTAAAAAATTACATCCGCCCCTACAGCCGCACGAGCGGCTGAGTCTGGTCTGAGGCCATGGTACTATAGCTCCTCATGAGCGGTACTACCGTGGGAACCTACGGTACTACCCCAACCTCGTGCGGTACTACCGCAGGGGCCTACGGTACTACAGGTCCCAGGAGCAGTACTACCGCATGCCCCAGAACAGCAACACTAGGAATCCTTCTCTTTTGCATATATATGAAGAAAACGGAGGATTTTATAAAGCACAAAGGGAAAGGCGGTACAGAGGGAGTAAACGTGTATGTGATGATTCCACCCAAACCTTTCCAATGCGGACTCCCTCTTAATAGTACGAGTTTCCTACGACTCAAATCCACCGAAAAGAAACATAGAAAAACGCCATCTTCAATAGTCTTCGAGGGGCACCAAACCGTCTTGTGCCTAGTGACGAAACGTCTGAAATACTCAAGGCACACGATTAGTCCGCAAAAGCATTGTCATCAATCACCAAAACACCTTAGGGATAAATATGCCCTTACACCCTGAACCAGGCTTCAATGACGAGGTGTCCGGCGTGCAGATTGTCTTCGGCATTGCAAGGCGGGTTCCTCCTCCAAATACTCCAAAGCTTCCTTCGAATACAGAAAACGTGTCCGGCTCTGCAAAACAAATACCACACACAACCGCAGAGAGTATAATATTTCAGAGTCCAATCCACTGACAACTTTTCGTGGTGTGACATCACATCACCGACCGGTCATTATTCGAACCATTTTTTGGCCTGCCGCTCCATATTTTGAGATGCGGTTTCATTGGCACATTTTGTCAAATTAGAGGTCATGTCCCCTTATTGCGGGATTCTCATCAATACTGGCATGGGTAATCTAACCGTGCCATCTGCACGACCCATGGGGAATAGGCGAGTTTTAAGGCTAGTGGGGAGGCGCTTGACATTCCACTACAAAAAGATACACTTCCGTGATGATACGTGTTTGTCACAGTAGGTCGCGTTTTTTGTCATGCATGTACATCCATGACAAATTTATGACAGAATCAAGATAGTCATACCTGTGCTGTCGTAGAAGTGTTCCATGACATTACCAAAATTATCATCACCGAAGTGTCCACTTCCATGATGATAAATCGCACGTCACAGAAGTGCTTTCGTCAAGGGTGACCGACACGTGGCATCCACCATAATGGAACACCACTAAGTTATCGGGTCGGATTTTGGATCCGATAACCCGTTAACAGCCATGACCAATGCCGATTTTCCACGTGTAAAATTCTCATTGGCTGACGGATCCACGTGTCAGCTCCGCATTGGCACAGGTGTCACTCATCCAACGGTCGAGATGGGCCTATGATATGTTGACACGTGGACCGGCCCAAAAGTGGCCCACAAAGTTTAAATGGGCCGGCCCAACCGAAGGCCCATAAGATTTAGCGGACCATAATGGGCCGACCCAGCTAAAGGCCCACATAATTTAGCGGACCATAATGGGCCAGCCCAGCTAAAGTCTCACAAGATTTTGCGGACCACAATGGGTCGGCCCAGCTAAGGCCCACAAGATTCTGCAGACCATAATGGGCCAACCCAGCTAAAGGCCCAACATTCTCTGTCAAATCGTCCCGTCAACGGCCAGGTCTAAACTTGTCATCAATGCGGCCCATGGTCACTTCTGGCCCGTTAACAGTCCGCTAAGTAATTGGGCCGAATTACGGCCTGGTGTATTTCCGGCCTGTTAAAGGTCTGGCTTCATTTGGGCCCATTTACATGCCATCAATACTTTCGGCCCATAAACGACTGTGAAGGATTTGGGTTATATTCGACCATGTCTGTCATTCGGCCTATTAAAGGCCCACTATAGATTTGGCCCACTTTCGGCCTATTGTCATTTTCGTCCCGTTAATGCCGGACGTAAACCATGGCCATATGTGGCCCAACGTCATATCGGGCCCATTAACGGCCCATATAAAAATGACGATAATCTAGCCCGACTGAAGTTCCGGCCTGTTAAAGGCCCGTGTATTAGGTCGGCGCATTTACGGCCCGTCCGAATTTCGGCCTGTCAAATATCCGCATCGTAAATGGGCCACCATTTCGACCTGCTAAGTCCAGTGGGTTATTTGGCACAATCAGGGCCCAATCTCACTTTCGGTCTATTAAAGGCCCATGTTTTCTATGGGCTCGACATATTTACACCTGTAAATGGCCTACTTTTACTAAGGGCCCAATTTATGTTTAGGTCTGTTAAAGGCCCACTATGGGCACATGCCTACCAGAAAAATTTGAAAGCTTATGCTAATTTAAGCCCAGATATTTTTAGTGGGCTACATGCCAATTTTGGCCCGTAATCGTTTTTAGCGCAATTGGAATGGGCCCGACGAATGTTGGCATGTTGGGCTCCTACGAAGCTTTCGTCCGAATACATTACTAAGATAAACCAACACTATACAAAAATAGCGTCATAATTACTGCAGCCTCTGGCAGCATCATAAATGTTGTATCACAACAAAATAAATTCCAATCATACAACAAAAGGCCCGTTGGCATAAAGTTTACAGTCCTTCCAGATAAAAGCACTATCAGATGTATAGAAGCACAGACCATTTGACCTGAGTGCCAATGTTTCAGGCTGTAGAATCTGATGGAGCTGCACGATCTCCACCTTTTTTCCGCCATTGCTCTTCAACAACGAAGCGAACGTCTGATAGTCTGGTTTCAAAACCATTCATATCTTGACGACATTTCTCAACCACTATTCTTGTTTCCGAAACAACATCCATTAGGGATTGGACTTGTGTCTAGAGCACAGATATATCACTCTGTCTAGCAGGAAGATTTTGTTCAGTAGGCAATTTGGACGAGGTTACCTTGACAACCAACCCAAAATTACGCAGGAAGGTGCTTTTTGCACTGTTAGTGGAGAGATACTGACGCATTGTAGCAAGAGGTGACATTGTGCCTGTAGTAGCCTTGTCACCTTCAGGTGGTTGTGGCTGTTCAATCATTTGTTCCATAGCTTCCTGAAAGTTTGAACTTGTAGATTAGTGTACCAGTGAGTTACTAATGAGACAAAAACAAACAAAGTAGGTTAAAAGTTTATACATAACTTATTTTGGTGAACTAATGTAATACATTAGCATGTATTGTAGTGCCAACTACATAATAAAATCACTTTCGAAACATATGTCCATGTAGCATGCCTACTATATTGTCTATTTCCTCACATTCGTTGACATCTAAGGATAAAGAGACATGGTTTAAAGTAGGATGAACATAGTATGACATCATTCATATCATGGGCAAATAGATATAAAACAAACATGCTATTTTATCATTGTGTGCGCACGTGAACATAATAACTAGATTACAGATCAAGACCAAAAGAATATACTTCATATCTTTTAAACCATGTAAGGTGAAATGATACGTTAAGACAACTGTGTACAAAAGTGAACAGAGTAACTGACATTGGTTGCAAACCAAGTAGTTAAAGGACACATCACAGTACCAATCAGTTCAAGGCAGGAGGAGTAAGGACTTACAACAGCGGCTTGAACTGGTGTGCTTATGCCCTTCATCTTGCTGGTGTGGCAATCCTTGAAGATTTGCACTGCATTCGGTTAAGGTTCTTTTTGGTCCGCACGGGCTTTCCGCTGTATTTGGAACAAGTCAATATAGATACGATAATATGGCACAAAAAAGAAGAAGGAAGTAGCAGCTATTTACAAGAGCCTCGCAGTGTGCAATATAGCCACGAGATCCTGTTGTCTGTTGGAATTTCACTTTAGAACAGTTGGTTTTGTTCTTCAAACAGTTTGCCTAGAAGAAGATACACTTGTAAGGCACATACATAAATACAAGTTCAATATGTGGTCTGATCAAATACATATAGCCTACCTGATACTTTGGATTAGACTAGTGTTTAACGAGGGCTGTCTAGTCTTCATCTGTAATATATTCCACTGGAGATGTTTGGGCGATTTCATTGTTAGCCTTGCCTTCAAAGTGAGATTTTCTAAGGTGGTACCGATACTATCGCAGAGCAGACTGAAAAACATGAGTGCATGCTTGTTTAGTTGCATCATCTTTCGGATCCAACTTGAACCTCATCTGTTGAAAAAAGAATGTGAGTCTTATTAGGAGGAAGCTAGAAAGTATGGGACAGAGCAAGACAATATTACTAATTGCGATGAATAACATTACTTATAGATAAATGGTCAAGGAAGGTGTTAAACTGAGTATTGTCTTTCTCATTCCTGTACTGGATCCACGTTGGGAGGATACGCGCATGACACCTAACGGCAACGGCTGCCTCTGATACTAACTTGGCTGACTCTGTAGCATCACGTGGCCTTTTTAAACCTGCCTCAAAATGGATCTCCATTCTTCCTCCTTTAGATTTTGTTAATCTGTCAAGCATTATCCCTGATGTCTGTTTCCGCTTGCGCCGTGGTGCTAGTTCAACAACGAATATGGAAAGTGTTAGTGTACATCAAACTACGAGAGTACATATAAAGGAGCATGCAACTGCAACTTGACTCGGTCAGGTACCGTCTTGGTGTTGATGCTCATGAGGTTCATCTAATCTTGCCAAGTCCTGTTGTGTCAACAGTGCTTCAGAAGTAGTGTTAGGTGTGAAGGCAGCTTGGGAACTGGCCTGTTCCGGAGCAAACGAACGAGTAACTGGTTGAGATGCTGGTACAGTCGAAGCGGATGTTGCAGCTGGTGGAGCAGGTGATACTGTGTTTGTAGATTTAGCCGGTGGACTTGGACCTTCTACTGCACTATAAGTACCAGCAGAATCTTGACGGCAGAGCCTTTTCCATTTCACCCGACGAGTAACAACACTCCCTACTATATTATTTTCCTTGCTCTTTTTTGACTTTGCCATGTCAAGCTGTACCCACAACACAAAAGAATAAAATCACTCTTCAGAACTCATTGATGCATGATACAGACAAGCAATACTTTGATGTAAGACAACCATATGAGGATGGAATATGTAAGAAAAACAGGACGACATGACATATTCACAGCTACGATGTGCAAACTAAGCAGAAGGATTTTCAAGAAAATAGAAGTATTGCAAGCTATACACCATATGAAAGATGCAACCAATATTACTCTGCCAAGTTAAAAGTGTTTTGTCATAAGTGGCAATTCGAAAAATTAGAAGCAGTACAACATAGAAAACCACTATCAAACTGCCATGTTAAAAGCGTCCAATCATGAGTTACTGATGCGAGATACACATCAACAGTACTTTGATGTAAGAACATGGTATGATAGATAGATGCAGTGTATTCTAGACACAGAAACCCATGTCATATGCACATGTATAACGTATAAACTCAGCAGGTGCAATTTAATCAAAATAGAAGAAATACAGGCTAGACAACATATGCAACATGAAACCAATTATCACACTGTCAACTTAGAGCAAGCACCCGTGATGGTGGAGTGCGCGAGATGAACTCATCATGTAGACTTGGGACTTCAACTTCATTAGCAGTAGCAGTGACAAATCTAGAGAGTCACTGTTTGCGTCAGTGCGGAGTACCACCAACATCCCCTAACTTACTCTTTTCCTTCCTATTTTCTGATATTGCCTTATGAAGTCAAAACCACAAGAAGATGAATAAAATTAGCTATGCATAACTGGTTGATGCATGATACAGATGAACACTACTTTGATGTAAGGCAAGCGCAGGAGGATGGAATATATACAAAAAAAGACAGCGTTTCATATTCACACGTACGATAGGAGGATGGAATATGTATGAAAAAACAGTAAGCGGAAGGCATTTCAACAAATTAGAAGAAATGAAAGCTAGGCACCATATGAACATGCAACCAATATCACTCTACCAGGTAAAAAGTGTCTCATCGTAAGTGCCATTTCAAGAAATTAGAAGCAGTACAAGCTAGAAGACAATGCAAGATGCAACGTACATCACAGACCCAAGTTAAATGTGTCTTATGGGTAAGTGATCGTTGCAGGTATAAGTTGTAAGCTACGCAGATGCAATTCAACACAATCAGAAGCAATACAAACTAGACATCATACGGAAAACGCAATCACGTATAACAGTTCCAAGTAAGAGCAAGCACCTGTGATGGAGGAGTAGGGGAGATGTGCTCATCGTGTACACGTATGTTCTAGAAACAGGAACACATGTCATATTCACATGCATTATGTGTAAAGTAAGCAGATACAATTCAAGTTAGAAGCAATACAAGCTAGACATCATACGCAACATGCAACCACATATAATAGTGTCAAGTTAGAGCAAACACTTGTGATGGTGGAGTAGGGGAGATGTGCTCATCATCTACACAGCTACGTTGACTGTCCAGCCTTGTGTTGTCTTGCGAATCTTGTTGGGAGGATGGCGGAGTAGAATCTGTAGAGACCCCCTGTTTGAGTTGCTCCGAAGGACCACCATCATCCACTACCAGACTAATTTCCTTCAGCTGTAATGATTTTGCATTGTGAAGTCAAACTGATAAGAAAAAGGAATAAAATTCGCTCTTCAGAACTCATTCATGCATGATACTGACGAACAATACTCGGATGAAAGGCAAACACATGATGCGAGGATGGAATATGTATGAAAAACAGGATGGTGTGACATATTCACACCTATGATGTGGTAACTAAGCAGAAGGCATTTCAACAAATTAGAGGCACTGCAAGCTAGACACCATATGAAAGATGCAACCAATATCACTCTGCCAAGTTCAAGCTGTATGGCGTTTCAACAAATTAGAAGCAGTATATGCTAGAAATCATATGCAAGACACAACCAATATCGCAGTGGCGACTTAAAGATGCCTTATCATAAGTGACTGATGCGGGATATGCAAGAATAGTAGTCTGATGTAGAAACAGGAACACATGTCATATTCATAGGCATTATGTGTAAAGTAAGCAGATGCAATTCAACAAAGTTAGAAGCAATACAAGCTAGACATCATATGCAACATGGAACCACATATAATAGTGCCAAGTTAGAGCAAGCACCTGTGATGGTGGAGTAGGGGAGACGTGCTCATCATCTACACAACTACGTTGACTGTCTAGCCTTGTGTTGTCTTGCGAATCTTGTTGGGAGGATGGCGGAGTAGAATCTGTAGAGAACCTCTATTTCAGTTGCTCGGAAGGACCATTGAGGGAGTCCTGGATTAGGGGGTGCCCGGATGGCTGGACTATAACCTTTGGCCGGACTCTTGGACTATGAAGATACAAGATTAAAGACTTCATCCCGTGTCCAGATGGGACTTCCCTTGGCGTGGAAGGCAAGCTTGGCGATACGGATGTGTAGATCTCCTCCCATTGTAACCGACTTTGTGTAACCCTAGCCCTCTTCGTTGTCTATATAAACCGGAGGGTTTTAGTACGTAGGACGAACACCAATCATACCATAGGCTAGCTTCTAGGGTTTAGCCTCTGTGATCTCGTGGCAGATCTACTCTTGTACTACCCATATCATCAATATTAATCAAGCAGGAGTAGGGTTTTACCTCCATCGAGAGGGCCCAAACCTAGGTAAAAACATCGTGTCCCTTGTCTCCTGTTACCATCCGCCTAGACGCACAGTTCGGGACCCCCTACCCGAGATCCACCGGTTTTGACACCGACATTGGTGCTTTCATTGAGAGTTCCTCTGTGTCGTCATCTTTAGGCCCGATGGCTCCTCGGATCATCAACAACGATGCGGTCTAGGGTGAGACTTTTCTCCCCGGACAGATCTTCGTATTTGGCGGCTTTGCACTGCGGGCCAATTCGCTTGGCCATCTGGAGCAGATCAAAAGCTACGCCCCTGGCCGTCAGGTCAGATTTGGAAGTTTGAACTACACGGCTGACGTCTACGGAGACTTGATCTTCGACGGGTTCGAGCCACAGCCGAGCGTGCCGCACTGTCACGATGGGAATGATCTAGCTCTGCCGCCGAACAGTGCCCAGGAGGCCGCACTAGTGTCCGCTCTGACCCTTAGCTCGGAGCCGACTGCGCCAATCAAGGATGGGTGGCTGGACACCGCCTCGGGGGCTGCAATCTCTACGGCGATCGAGCCGAACACCAGCCTTGTCCTTTGCGAAGCTCGTGACTCCAAGGTGCCGGACTCCTCTCCGGACTCCGAACCTTCCGCGCCCCTGCCGATCAAATCCGATTGGGCGCCAGTCATGGAGTTCGCCGCCACGGACATCTTTCAGCACTCGCCCTTCGGCGACATTCTCAATTCACTAAAGTCTCTCTCTTCATCAGGAGAGCCCTGGCTGGACTATGGTCAGCAAGGTTGGGATGCGGACGACGAAGAAATTCAAAGCCCACCCACCACCTACTTCGTAGCCACTATCGATGATTTAACCGACATGCTCTACTTCGACTCCGAAGACATCGACGGTATGGACGCCGATGTAGGAGACGACCAAGAACCAGCACCTATAGGGCACTGGAAGGCCACCTCGTCATACGACATATACATGGTGGACACCCCAAAAGAAGGGAATGGCGATGGAACAATGGAGGATGACCCCTCCAAGAAGCAGCCTAAGCGCCGACGTCAGCAGCGCAGCTCTAAATCCTGCCAAAGCAAAAAACGGCGATTCCGGCACGGGAGATAATAACACCCCGGACAGTGCCGAAGACAACCCCCTCCAGCAGGATTTAGCACAGGAGGATGGAGAAGCCAGCCCTCACGAGAGAGCGACAGACAGAGAGGTAGAGGATGATAATTACATGCCTCCCTCCGAAGACGAGGCAAGCCTCGACGACGACGAATTTGTCGTGCCTGAGGATCCCGTCGAACAAGAGTGTTTCAAACGCAGGCTTATGGCCACGGCGAGCAGCCTCAAGAAAAAACAACAACAACTTAGAGCTGACCCAGACTTGCTAGCCGACAGATGGACTGAAGTCCTTGCGGCCGAAGAGTACGAACTCGAACGCCCCTCCAAGAGCTACCCAAAGCGCAGGCTGCTACCCCGATTAGAGGACGAAGCACCTCAACCTACATCACCAGCGCACGACGTGGCCGACCGGCCACCTCGTGGCCGCGATAGAGAGGCCTCTCGGCCATCCACTCAAGCCGCACCCCAGCGTCGCTCAAAAAATACCAAGGCACGGGGAAATGCGCCAGACCTGCGAGATATATTGGAGGACAAGGCAAGGCAAACAAGATCGATCTACGGATCGCGTGGGCGCCCCACGACATGTGATGATAACCGTCATGCCGGATATGGAAAATCCGGCTAGGCCGAACACAGCAGACAAAGCTCATTTGAGCTACGTCGTGATATAGCCCAGTACAGAGGCGCCGCACACCCACTATGCTTCACAGATGAAGTAATGGATCATCAAATCCCCGAGGGTTTTAAACCCCTAAACATCGAATCATACGATGGCACAACAGATCCTGTGGTATGGATCGAGGATTATCTCCTTCATATCCACATGGCCCGCAGTGATGATCTACATGCCATCAAATACCTCCCACTCAAGCTTAAAGGACTAGCTCGGCATTGGTTTAACAGCTTGCCAGCAGAGTCAATTGGTTGCTGGGAGGACCTAGAAGCCGCATTCCTCGACAATTTCCAGGGCACCTATGTGCGACCACCAGACGCTGATGACCTAAGCCACATAATTCAGCAGCCAGAGGAATCGGCCAGACAATTCTAGACACGGTTCCTAACCAAGAAAAATCAAATAGTCGACTGTCCAGACGTAGAGGCCCTCGCAGCCTTCAAACATAACATCCGTGACGAGTGGCTTGCCTGGCACCTAGGACAGGAAAAGCCGAAATCCATGGCAGCCCTCACAACACTCATGACCCGCTTTTGCACGGGAGAAGACAGTCTGCTAGGTCGTAGTAATTACATGACCAAGAGCCCTGGTAATTCGGATACCAAGCATAGCAATGGCAGGTCGCGTCGCAACAAGTACAAGCGCCGCATTAACAACGACAATGCTGAGGATACGACAGTTAATGCCGGATTCAGAGGCTCTAAACCCGGTCAGCGGAAAAAGCCATTTAAAAGAAATACTCCGGGCCCATCCAGTTTGGACCGAATACTCGATTGCTCGTGCCAGATACACGGCACCCCCGAAAAACCAGCCAATCACACCAACAGGGATTGTTGGGTGTTCAAGCAGGCAGGCAAGTTAATTGCTGAAAACAGAGATATGGGGCTGGATAGCGATGACGAGGAGGAGCCCCGGCCACTGAACAATAGGGGACAGAAGGGCTTTCCCCCACAAGTGCGGACGGTGAACATGATATACGCACCCCACATCCCCAAAAGGGAGCGGAAGCGTGCACTCAGGGACGTATATGCGTTGGAGCCAGTCGCCCCAAAGTTCAACCCATAGTCCTCCTGCCCGGTCACTTTTGATCGAAGGGACCACCCCACTAGCATCCGCCACGGAGGATTCGCCGCATTGGTTCTAGACCCAATCATTGACGGATTTCACCTCACTAGAGTCCTTATGGACGGCGGCAACAGCCTGAACCTGCTTTATCAGGATACAGTGCGAAAAATGGGCATAGATCCCTCAAGGATTAAACCCACAAAGATGACCTTTAAAGGTGTCGTACCAGGTGTAGAGGCCAACTGTACAGGCTTAGTTACACTCAAAGTAGTCTTCGGATCCCCAATAATTTCTGAAGCGAGGAGTTAATCTTCGACGTAGTCCCGTTCCACAGTGGCTATCACGCACTGCTCGGACGAACCGCATTTGCAAAGTTCAATGCGGTGCTGCACTACGCATACCTCAAGCTCAAGATGTCAGGCCCTCGAGGAGTCATTATGGTCAATGGAAACACCGAACGCTCTCTCCGAACGGAGGAGCATACAGCGGCCCTCGCGGTGGCAGTACAAAGTACCCTCTCAAGGTAATTCTCTAGTCCGGCTATTAAACGTCCGGACACCGTCAAGCGCGCCCGGAGTAACCTACAACAAGACCGCCTGGCACTTTCCGAGCAAGCGTAGCAGTGCGGCGCCAACCCCAGCCCTCACAATATTGTGAAACCAGTACTACGCGTACATAATTACGCTCCAGAAATACCATGGGCATAAGGGGAGGGGCACAACCACGGCACGTCCAAAATGCGGCTCAACCGCACTAGGGTCTCCCGATTTTGTCATTCTTTTTTTCTCTTACTTTCAGGACTCCACTCTCCGGAAGACCTGTCCGGCAGTACAATCGCCGAACACACGATGCAACAGCCAGGGAGGTAGAAAGCTACGTCGAATGTCCAGGTGGTCTCTATAACGAGCAGTATACTTGTTTCACATATCATCCCGCAGCTCGCCCGTAGAGGAGGACATGTCAAATAGTCCCATCTCTTGCTTATCGCACCATTTGTATCGTTCTGCTTTTACTGCAGCCTTTTCGAATAAACAATACATAGCTCTTGTCTATTATTGCATTCATTTTTTTATGTAAATATGTTCAGTTATGACATTATGCAACCGTACACTTTGGTACGGCCAATACACAAGGGGCTTAAGTACCCTAGAATATGGTGTGAGAAGTCTGAACACTCTCACGAGTGCGGCACCCCGAACTTATAGCATTATATGCATCGACTCCGAATCATGTCTTGGGTCAATAGTTGGGTTTGCCCGGCTCCCATGTTTTGGTACCTTATGTTCCGTTATATCGGCTAAGGTAGTGCTGGGAGAACTACTGCGATTGTGCCCCAGTTGAGCTGGGTTAAGCACCTCAGTAGAGAAAGCTAAAAGTGACTGTCATGATAGGGCGAGAGAGCTGGTCGCTGTTTGAGAGGTTTCGAGTCCCTACAGACTTATGCCGCTTAGAGCGAGGAGCTGGCTTTGTCCGGCCTAGGCGTGGATAGCGCCCCGAACTCGGTCTTCCGAATACTAGGGGCTTCGCCGAAATTTAAAATTATAGAATTTTATGGCTAAGTGAGAATGATAAAGCATTATAGTCCGATTGCCTTGTTCGTTGTGCTGAGCGCCTCCCTCGAAGGACCCAAGAATGGGAACAAGAACGCTCAGGTTTATCCCGAACACCCCAGCACTCGTGGCATGGGGGTAGAAGCCGACGACTCGCCATCTCTCAGATTTAATAAACGGCCGCACAGAAGGTAATATTTTAAATTCAAAAAGCGTTTCTTAGTGCATATGAACAAGTTTTCATTGCACATGATAACACGAGCGAGTTTACTCAAAAATTACATCCTTGGAACATTCATCCGCCACAAGGCGGGCACCCTTCAGGATGCCCTCATAATACATCTCGGGCTTGCGATGCTCCTTGCCCTCCAGTGGCCCATCTGTCACCAGCTTCTCAGCATCCATCTTGCCCCAGTGTACTTTAACACGGGCAAGGGCCCTACGGGCACCTTCGATGCATACAGAGCGCTTGATGACTTCAAGCCATGGACAGGCATCCGCCAGCCACCTCACCAGCCCAAAGTAGCTCCCAGGCATGACCTCCCCAGGCCATAGCCGGACTATAAGGCCCTTCATGGCCTGTTCGGCTACCTTATGGAGCTCGACCAGCTGCTTCAGCTGGTCGCTCAAGGGCACCGGGTGTCCGGCCTCAACATACTGGGACCAGAACACCTTCTCCGTTGAGCTCCCTTCCTCGGCTCGGTAGAATGCGGCAGCATCAGACACACTGCGGGGCAGATCTCCGAATGCTCCTGGAGAGCTCCGGACTCGGGTAAGTAACAAGTAATTCACTTTCACGTGCTTGCTTTGCATAAAGAATGCCTTACCCGCCGCTATCTTCTTCATCGCCTCAATTTCCTAGAGGGCTTTTTGGGCTTCGGCCTTGGCAGATTTGGCGCTCTCAAGGGCCAAGGCGAGCTCAGACTCTCGAGTCTTTGAGTCAAGCTCCAAACTCTCGTATTTTTTCACGAGAGTGTGGAGCTCTTGCTGCACCTCCGCACCCGCGCCTCCTGCTTTTCTCGCTCGGTGCGCTCCACGGCCGCATTGTCTTCGGCCTTGGACAGCGCTTCCTTCAGGGTCGCCACCTCGGTTGTGGCCCCTGTAATACTCACGTTGGTCCTGTCATTATTTGCAACCAGATCTTTTTATGTATTTACATAAGTTATTACTTACCTTCCTTGTCCTCGAGCTGCTTCTTGGCAAGGCCGAGCTCGTTCTCGGACCGATCGAGGCTCTGCTTCAATGCATCGACCTCCGCAGTCTATGCGGCAGAGGTTAGCAGCGCAGCCTGCATTCCCATATTGACATACTTATGTTAGACTCCTGCGTATATCTTTTAGATCCTCAGTTCGGCTTTTCTTTCCGAACACCAAACTGAGCATCAGGGGCTACTGTCTATGCGGTAATATTTTTACACATCTTAAATACATACCTCAAAGCCTGTTAGAAGGCTGGCACAGGCTTCCGTCAGCCCGCTCTTGGCGAACTGAACCTTCTGGATCACCGCACTCATAATAGTGCGGTGCTCCTCGTTGATGGAGGCGCCGTTAAGCACCTCCAGCAAATTATCCGGTGCCTCCGGTTGGACGGAGGTCACCGGCGTCATAGGCTTGCCCTTCTTACTAGGGGGCCGCCTGCCGGACTCCGGAACCACTAAAGGTTCCGGTGCGGTGTCCGGCCCAGGGCCGGACTTAGAGCCTTTGGGGTTTTATCCCGTTTGCGCCTGGAGTCCGGGAGGTCGCCTTGTGGCGCCTCCAGGACCACCTCCTCCTGGCTTGGACCCTTTTGGGACTCCACCTCGGCATCGTCCATAGGGCGAGGGGAGGTAGCAGTCGGGAGTAAAAGACTATTCACATCCGACGAATCCAGGGAGCCGCTCGGCGAAGCGTCGAGCCGGGCCTTGGGCGGACTGCATGATTATATTCGGCGTCAGAAGATACAGTGCAATAAAGGAACACCATGAGTTATTCTGGTATCCGGATACTTACGATTTTGCCAGGGGCTTGGCCCTGGATGGCCACTCCTCTTCGCCGTCGTCGGCATTGGTGGAGTAGTCCGGAGGAAGGGTCCTTCCCTTCTTGGACCCTCCGACCCCCCTAGTTGGGGTGGCCTTCATTTTCTTTCCTCTCCCTACTGGAGGGGGAGAGGCCTCTTCTTCCTCCTCCTCGTCTTCGTGGGAGGAGTGCGCTTCGGAGTCATCGGACGATGAATCCGACACCACCGGGCGCCGGGAACTCTTTTGAGTTCCCGTGGCCTTCTTCTTGGCCTTCTTCTCCGGCACCACGTAAGGTGTCGGGACCAGCAGCTTCGCCAAGCGGGCATCTGCTGGGCCTTCGGTCAAAGGAGCCGGATAGTCAATCTGTCCGATCTTCTTCTGCCAGTCCCGTCAAAGGAACGGGAGCTTAGATCCCGCATAGAGTCAAACTATGAAAAACAAGTATCCCGTAACGGGTAAAACAGGCTTACTAAACTGGCTTGGCGCTTCGCGCAGAATCCGCGATCCTCGGTAATGGGAGGGGTGTAAGGGCATATTTATCCCTCAGGTGTTTTGGTGATTGATGATAGTGCTTTTGCGGACTAATCGTGTGCCTTGAGTTTCTCAGATACTTCATCTCTAGGCACGAGACGATTCGGTGCCCCTCGGAGACTATTGAAGTCGGCATTGTTCTACGTTTCTCTTTGGTGGTTTTGAAACATAGGAGAACCATACTATTAAGAGGGGGTCCGCGTCGGAAAGGTCTGGGTGGAATCAACACGTACACTTGTTCCTCCTTTCCCTGCATTTTGGAGCTTCCCTTTGTTATCTTGGTTGTGCGGAAATCTGACGACTACTGCTGTACTTGCAGTAGTACCGCAAGTACAAGCGGTAGTACCGCTGTGTATCACGGTAGTACCGCTCCTCTGGAGCGGTAGTACCGCGGCTCCCAGGCTTTGTGCCGCTCCGGTGTGGTAGCAGGGGCGGATGTAATTTTTTACATCCGCGCCCTCCACGGTAGTACCGCTCGTCCAGCGCGATAGTACCACGGGGGCCCATGGTAGTACCGCTCCCTTGGAGTCGTAGTACCATGGCCCTCCTACCCAGTACCGCAGTGTCACGGTAGTAGGCGCGGATATAATTTTTTACATCCGCGCCCGCAACGGTAGTACCGCGCCTCGCGAGCGGTAGTACCGCGTCGGATTTTTGTACCACCTCAGTTTCAGCGGAAGTAGGTGAAGGAAATATGCCCTAGAGGCAATAATAAAGTTATTATTTATTTCCTCATATCATGATAAATGTTTATTATTCATGCTAGAATTGTATTAACCGCAAACATGATACATGTGTGAATACATAGACAAACATATAGTCACTAGTATGCCTCTACTTGACTAGCTCATTAATCAAAGATGGTTATGTTTCCTCACCATAGACATGTGTTGTCATTTGATTAATGGGATCACATCATTAGGAGAATGATGTGATTGACATGACCCATTCCGTTAGCCTAGCACTTGATCATTTAGTATATTGCTATTCTTTATTCATGACTTATACATGTTCCTGTAACTATGAGAATTATGCAACTCCCATTTACCGGAGGAACACTTTGGGTACTACCAAACGTCACAACGTAACTGGGTGATTATAAAGGAGTACAACAGGTGTCTCCGAAGGTACATGTTGAGTTGGCGTATTTCGAGATTAGGTTTTGTCACTCCGATTGTCGGAGAGGTATCTCTGGGCCCTCTCGGTAATGCACATCATTATAAGCCTTGCAAGCAATGTGACCAAATGAGTTGGTTACGGGATGATGCATTACGGAACGAGTAAAGAGACTTGTCGGTAACGAGATTGAACTAGGTATTGGATACTGACGATCAAATCTCGGGCAAGTAACATACCGATGACAAAGGGAACAACGTATGTTTTATGCAGTTTGACCGATAAAGATCTTCATAGAATATGTAGGAACCAATATGGGCATCCAGGTTCCGCTATTGGTTATTGACCGAGAATAGTTCTAGGTCATGTCTACATAGTTCTCGAACCCGTAGGGTCCGCACGCTTAACGTTACGATGACAGTTTTATTATGAGTTTATAAGTTTTGATGTATCGAAGTTTGTTCGGAGTCCCAGATGTGATCACGGACGTGACGAGGAGTCTCGAAATGCTCGAGACATAAAGATCGATATATTGGAAGCCTATATTTGGACATCGGAATCGTTATGGGTGAAATCGACATTTTACCGGAGTACCGGGAGGTTACCGGAACCCCCTCCCCCCCGGGGGGGGGGGGGGTTATTGGGCCTACATGGGCCTCGAGGGAGAAGAGGGAAGGAGGCAGGAGGGGGCCGCGCGCCCCTCCCCTTCCTAGTCCGAATAGGACAAGGGAAGGGGGGCGGCGCCCCCCCTTTTCCTTCCCCTCTTCCTCCTCTTTCCCCCTTCTCCTATTCCAACTAGGAAAGAAGGGAGTCCTACTCCCGATGGGAGTAGGACTCCCCCCTTGGCGCGCCCTCCTTGGCCGGCCGCCTCCTCCCCCTGGCTCCTTTATATACGGGGGCGGGGGGGGGGGGGGGGGTGGGCACCCCAGAGACACACAAGTTGATCTACGGATTGTTCCTTAGCCGTGTGCGGTGCCCCCCTCCACCATATTCCACCTCGGTCATATCGTCGCGGAGTTTAGGCGAAGCCCTGCGCCGATAGAACATCATCATCGTCACCACGCCGTCGTGCTGACGGAACTCATCTTCGGAGCTTTGCTGGATCGGAGCCCGGAGATCGTCATCGAGCTGAACGTGTGCTGAACTCGGAGGTGCCGTACGTTCGGTGCTTGGATCGGTCGGATCGTGAAGACGTATGACTACATCAACCGCGTTGTGCTTCCACTTCTGCTTACGGTCTACGAGGGTACGTGGACGAATACTCTCCCCTCTCGTTGCTATACCATCACCATGATCTTGCGTGTGCGTAGGAAATATTTTGAAATTACTACGTTCCCCAACAGTGGCATCCGAGCCTAGGTTTTATGCGTTGGTGTTATATGCACGAGTAGAACACAAGTGAGTTGTGGGCGATACAAGTCATACTGTTTACCAGCATGTCATACTTTGGTTCGGCGGTATTGTGAGATGAAGCGGCCCGGACCGACATTACGCGTACGCTTACGCGAGACTAGTTTCACCGTTACGAGCACTCGTGCTTAAAGGTCGCTGGCGGGTGTCTGTCTCTCTCACTTTAGCTGAATCGAGTGTGGCTACGCCCGTTCCTTGCGAAGGTTAAAACAGCACCAACTTGATGAACTATCGTTGTGGTTTTTATGCGTAGGTAAGAACGGTTCTTGCTAAAGCCCGTAGCAGCCATGTAAAATTTGCAACAACAAAGTAGAGGACGTCTAACTTGTTTTTGCAGGGCATGTTGTGATGTGATATGGTCAAGACGTGATGCTATATTTTATTGTATGAGATGATCATGTTTTGTAACTGAAGTTATCGGCAACTGGCAAGAGCCATATGGTTGTCGCTTTATTGTATGAAATGCAAACACCCTGTAATTGCTTTACTTTATCACTAAGCGGAAGCGATAGTCGTAGAAGCAATAGATGGCGTAACGACAACGATGCTACGAAGGAGATCAAGGTGTCGCGCCGGTGACGATGGTGATCACGACGTTGCTTCGAAGATGGAGATCACAAGCACGAGATGATGATGGCCATATCATATCACTTATATTGATTGCATGTGATGTTTATCCTTTATGCATCTTATCTTGCTTTGATTGACGGTAGCATTTTAAGATGATCTCTCACTAATAATCAAGAAGTGTTCTCCCTGAGTATGCACCGTTGTGAAAGTTCTTCGTGCTGAGACACCACGTGATGATCGGGTGTGATAGGCTCGACGTTCAAATACAATGGGTGCAAAACAGTTGCACACGCGGAATACTCAGGTCAGACTTGACGAGCCTAGCATATACAGATATGGCCTCGGAACACGGAGACCGAAAGGTCGAAAGTGAATCATATAGTAGATATGATCAACATAGTGATGTTCACCATTGAAACTACTCCATCTCACGTGATGATCGGACCTGGTTTAGTTGATTTGGATCACGTGATCACTTAGATGACTAGAGGGATGTCTGTCTAAGTGGGAGTTCTTAAGTAATATGATTAATTGAACTTAAATTTATCATGAACTTAGTACCTGATAGTATTTTGCTTGTCTATGTCTGTTTGTAGATAGATGGCTCATGCTATTGTTCCGTTGAATTTTAATGCGTTCCTTGAGAAAGCAAAGTTGAAAGATGATGGTAGCAATTACACGAACTGGGTCCGTAACCTGAGGATTATCCTCATTGCTGCACAGAAAAGTTACGTCCTGGAAGCACCGCTGGGTGACAGGCCTACTGCTGATGCAACTGACGATGTTAAGAACGTCTGGCAGAGCAAAGCTGATGACTACTCAATAGTTCAGTGTGCCATGCTTTACGGCTTAGAACCGGGTCTTCAACGACGTTTTGAACGTCATGGAGCATATGAGATGTTCCTGGAGTTGAAGTTAATATTTCAAGCAAATGCCCGGATTGAGAGATATGAAGTCTCCAATAAGTTCTATTGCTGCAGATGGAGGAGAATAGTTCTGTCAGTCAACATATACTCAAAATGTCTGGGTATAATAATCACTTGATTCAACTGGGAGTTAATCTTCCTAATGATAGTGTCACTGACAGAATTCTTCAATCACTGCCACCAAGCTACAAGAGCTTCATGATGAACTATAATATGCAAGGGATGAACAAGACTATTCCCGAGCTCTTCGCGATGCTAAAAGCCGCGGAGGTAGAAATCAAGAAGGAGCATCAAGTGTTGATGGTTAACAAGACCACCAGTTTCGAGAAAAAGGGCAAAGGGAAGAGAAGGGGAACTTCAAAAAGAACAGCAAGCAAGTTGCTGCTCAAGAGAAGAAACCCAAGTCTGGACCTAAGCCTGAAACTGAGTGCTTCTACTGCAAGCAGACTGGACACTGGAAGCGGAACTGCCCCAAGTATTTGGCGGATAAGAAGGATGGCATAGTGAACAAAGGTATATGTGATATACATGTTATTGATGTGTACCTTACTAATGCTCGCAGTAGCACCTGGGTATTTGATACTAGTTCTGTTGCCAATATTTGCAACTCGAAACAGGGACTACGGATTAAGGGAAGATTGGCTAAGGACGAGGTGATGATGCGCGTGGGAAATGGTTCCAAAGTCGATGTGATCGCGGTCGGCATGCTACCTCTACATCTACCATCGGGATTAGTTTTAGACCTAAATAATTGTTATTTGGTGCCAGCGTTGAGCATGAACATTATATCTGGATCTTGTTTGATGCAAGACAGTTATTCATTTAAATCAGAGAATAATGGTTGTTCTATTTATATGAGTAATATCTTTTATGGTCATGCACCCTTGAAGAGTGGTCTATTTTTATTGAATCTCGATAGTAGTGATACACATATTCATAGTGTTGAAACCAAAAGATGCAGAGTTGATAACGATAGTGCAACTTATTTGTGGCACTGCCGTTTAGGTCATATCGGTGTAAAGCGCATGAAGAAACTCCATACTGATGGGCTTTTGGAATCACTTGATTATGAATCACTTGGTACTTGCGAACCGTGCCTCATGGGCAAGATGACTAAATCGCTGTTCTCCGGAACTACGGAGCGAGCAACTGATTTCTTGGAAATCATACATACTGATGTTTGTGGTCCAATGAATGTTGAGGCTCGCGGCGGGTATCGTTATTTTCTCACCTTCACAGATGATTTGAGCAGATATGGATATATCTACTTGATGAAACACAAGTTTGAAACATTTGAAAAGTTCAAAGAATTTCAGAATGAAGTGGAAAATCATCGTAACAAGAAAATAAAATTTCTACGATCTGATCGTGGAGGAGAATATTTGAGTTATGAGTTTGGTCTACACTTGAAACAATGCGGAATAGTTTCGCAACTCACGCCACCCAGAACACCACAACGAAATGGTGTGTCCGAATGTCGTAATCGTACTTTACTAGATATGGTGCGATCTATGATGTCTCTTACTGATTTACCGCTATCGTTTTGGGGTTATGCTTTAGAGACGGCCGCATTCATGTTAAATAGGGCACCATCAAAATCCGTTGAGACAACGCCTTATGAACTGTGGTTTGGCAAGAAACCAAAGTTGTCGTTTCTTAAAGTTTGGGGCTGCGATGCTTATGTGAAGAAACTTCAACCAAATAAGCTCGAACCCAAATCTGAGAAATGTGTCTTCATAGGATACCCAAAAGAGACTATTGGGTACACCTTCTATCACAGATCTGAGGGCAAGATTTTCGTTGCTAAAATCGGATCCTTTCTAGAGAAGGAGTTTCTCTCGAAAGAAGTGAGTGGGAGGAAAGTAGAACTTGATGAGATAACTGTATCTACTCCCTTATTGGAAAGTAGTTCATCACAAGAACCGGTTCCTGTGACAACTACACCAATTAGTGAGGAAGCTAATGATATTGATCATGAAACTTTAGATCAAGTTTCTACTAAACCTCGTAGGTCTTCCAGAGTAAGATCCACACCAGAGTGGTACGGTAATCCAATTCTGGAAGTCATGTTACTTGACCATGATGAACCTACGAACTATGAGGAAGCGATGATGAGCCCAGATTCCGCAAAATGGCTAGAGGCCATGAAATCTGAGATGGGATCCATGTATGAAAACAAAGTATGGACTTTGGTTGACTTGCCCGATGATCGGCAAGCAATTGAGAATAAATGGATCTTTAAGAAGAAGACTGACGCTGATGGTAATGTAACTGTCTATAAAGCTCGACTTGTTGCGAAAGGTTTTCGACAAGTTCAAGGAGTTGACTACGATGAGACTTTCTCACCCGTAGCGATGCTTAAGTCTGTCCGAATCATGTTAGCTATTCTGCATTTCATGATTATGAAATTTGACAAATGGATGTCAAAACTGCATTCTTGAACGGATTTCTGGAAGAAGAGTTGTATATGATGCAGCCAGAAGGTTTTGTTGATCCAAAAGGTGCTAACAAAGTGTGCAAGCTCCAGCGTTCCATTTATGGACTGGTGCAAGCATCTCGGAGTTGGAATAAACGCTTTGATAGTGTGATCAAAGCATATGGTTTTATACAGACTTTTTGAGAAGCCTGTATTTACAAGAAAGTGACTGGGAGCTCTGTAGCATTTCTGATATTATATGTAGATGACATATTATTAATTGGAAATGATATAGAATTTCTGGATAGCATAAAGGGATACTTGAATAAAAGTTTTTCAATGAAAGACCTCGGTGAAGCTGCTTACATATTGGGCATCAAGATCTATAGAGATAGATCAAGACGCTTAATAGGACTTTCACAAACACATACCTTGATAAAATTTTGAAAAAGTTCAAAATGGATCAGGCAAAGAAAGGGTTCTTGCCTGTACTACAAGGTGTGAAGTTGAGTCAAACTCAATGCCCGACCACAGCAGAAGATAGAGAGAAAATGAAAGATGTTCCCTATGCTTCAGCCATAGGCTCTGTCATGTATGCAATGCTGTGTACCAGACCTGACGTATGCTTGGCAATAAGCTTGGCAGGAAGGTACCAAAGTAATCCAGGAGTCGATCTCTGGACAGATGTCAAGAACATCCTGAAATACCTGAAAAGGACTAAGGATATGTTTCTCGTATATGGAGGTGACAAAGAGCTAGTCGTAAATGGTTACGTCGATGCAAGCTTTGACACTGATCCAGACGATTCTAAATCGCAAACCGGATACATGTTTTTATTAAATGGTGGAGCTGTAAGTTGGTGCAGTTCTAAACAAAGCGTCGTGGCGGGATCTACATGTGAAGCGGAGTACATAGCTGCTTCGGAAGCAGCAAATGAAGGAGTCTAGATGAAGGAGTTCATTTCCGATCTAGGTGTCATACCTAGTGCATCGGGACCAATGAAAATCTTCTGTGACAATACTGGTGCAATTGCCTTGGCAAAGGAATCCAGATTTCACAAGAGGACCAAGCACATCAAGAGACACTTCAATTCCATTCGGGACCAAGTCCAAGTGGGAGACATAGAGATTTGCAAGATACATGCGGATCTGAATGTTGCAGACCCGTTGACTAAGCCACTCTCACGAGCAAAACATGATCAGCACCAAGACTCCATGGGTGTTAGAATCATTACTATGTAATCCAGATTATTGACTCTAGTGCAAGTGGGAGACTGTAGGAAATATGCCCTAGAGGCAATAATAAAGTTATTATTTATTTCCTCATATCATGATAAATGTTTATTATTCATGCTAGAATTGTATGAACCGGAAACATGATACATGTGTGAATACATAGACAAACATATAGTCACTAGTATGCCTCTACTTGACTAGCTCATTAATCAAAGATGGTTATGTTTCCTAACCATAGACATGTGTTGTCATTTGATTAATGGGATCACATCATTAGGAGAATGATGTGATTGACATGACCCATTCCGTTAGCCTAGCACTTGATCGTTTAGTATATTGCTATTGCTTTCTTCATGACTTATACATGTTCCTGTAACTATGAGAATTATGCAACTCCCGTTTACCGGAGGAACACTTTGGGTACTACCAAACGTCACAACATAACCGGGTGATTATAAAGGAGTACTACAGGTGTCTCCGAAGGTACATGTTGAGTTGGCGTATTTCGAGATTAGGTTTTGTCACTCCGATTGTCGGAGAGGTATCTCTGGGCCCTCTCGGTAATGCACATCATTATAAGCCTTGCAAGCAATGTGACCAAATGAGTTGGTTACGGGATGATGCATTACGGAACGAGTAAAGAGACTTGCGGGTAACGAGATTGAACTAGGTATTGGATACCGACGATCAAATCTCGGGCAAGTAACATACCAATGACAAAGGGAACAACGTATGTTGTTATGCAGTTTGACCGATAAAGATCTTCGTAGAATATGTAGGAACCAATATGGGCATCCAGGTTCCGCTATTGGTTATTGACCGAGAATAGTTCTAGGTCATGTCTACATAGTTCTCGAACCCGTAGGGTCCGCACGCTTAACGTTACGATGACAGTTTTATTATGAGTTTATAAGTTTTGACGTACCGAAGTTTGTTCGGAGTCCCGTATGTGATCAATGACATGACGAGGAGTCTCTAAATGGTCGAGACATAAAGATCGATATATTGGAAGCCTATATTTGGACATCGGAATCGTTCTGGGTGAAATCGGCATTTTACCGGAGTACCGGGAGGTTACCGGACCCCCCCCCCCCCCCCCGGGGGGGGGGGGGGGGTTATTGGGCCTACATGGGCCTCGAGGGAGAAGAGGGAAGGAGGCAGGAGGGGGCCGCGCGCCCCTCCCCTTCCTAGTCCGAATAGGACAAGGGAAGGGGGGCGGCGCCCCCCCTTTTCCTTTCCCTCTTCCTCCTCTTTCCCCCCTTCTCCTATTCCAACTAGGAAAGAAGGGAGTCCTACTCCCGGTGGGAGTAGGACTCCCCCCTTGGCGCGCCCTCCTTGGCCGGCCGCCTCCTCCCCCTGGCTCCTTTATATATGGGGGCGGGGGGGGGGGGGGGGGGGGCACCCCAGAGACACACAAGTTGATCTACGGATCGTTCCTTAGCTGTGTGCGGTGCCCCCCTCCACCATATTCCACCTCGGTCATATCGTCGCGGAGTTTAGGCGAAGCCCTGCGCCGATAGAACATCATCATCGTCACCATGCCGTCGTGCTGACGGAACTCATCTTCGGAGCTTTGCTGGATCGGAGCCCGGAGATCGTCATCGAGCTGGACGTGTGCTGAACTCGGAGGTGCCGTACGTTCGGTGCTTGGATCGGTTGGATCGTGAAGACGTACGACTACATCAACCGCGTTGTGATAACGCTTCTGCTTACGGTCTACGAGGGTATGTGGACGAATACTCTCCCCTCTCGTTGCTATACCATCACCATGATCTTGCGTGTGCGTAGGAATTTTTTTGAAATTACTACGTTCCCCAACAGTAGGCACGGATGTAATTTATTTCATCCGCGCCCTTCCCAGGCCGTGACCTTCCTGCCTTGTGGTAGTACCGCAAGTGGGTGCGGTAGTACCGCACAAACGGTAGTACTGCCTCCCTTGTGAGGCTAGTTCCGGCCTGTGCTGCTGTCGCGGTAGTACTGTGGTCAGCCACGGTAGTACCGCACAGCCTCGCGGTAGTACCGCGCCCCTGGAGCGGTAGTACCGTGTGTTGCGGGCTGAACATGTGGATAACGGTTGGATTTTTCCCTCGACTATATAAGGGGTGTCTTCTACCTCTAGTTGACTACCTCTTCCACCTCTAAGCTCCATTGTTGCTCCAAGCTCCATTTTCGCCCGATCTCTCTCCCTAGCCAATCAAACTTGTTGATTTGCTCGGGATTGGGTGACAAGGGCCCGATCTACACTTCCACCACAGGATATTTGATTCCCGCCACTTATCCCAAGCGGATCTTGTTACTCTTGGGTGTTCGAGCACCCTAGACGGTTGAGGTCACCTCGAAGCCATACTCCATTGTGGTGAAGCTTCGTGGTGATGTTGGGAGCCTCTAATTGTTGTGGAGATTGCCCCAACCTTGTTTGTAAAGGTTCGGTCGCCGCCTTCAAGGGCACCATTAGTGGAATCACGGCATCTCGCATTGTGTGAGGGTGTGAGGAGAATACGGTGGCCCTAGTGGCTTCTTGGGGAGCATTGTGCCTCCACACCGCTCTAACGGAGACGTACTTCCCCTTGAAAGGAAGGAACTTCGGTAACACATCCTCGTCTCCACAGGCTCCACTCTTTGTTAATTCGTGCCTTTACTTTTGCAAGCCTACTTGTGTTACATCCATTGCTTGCTTATGTGCTAGTTTTTTTTGCATCATATAGGTTACTCAATTAGTTGCATATCTGGACAACCTATTTTGTTGCAAAGTTTAATTTGGTAAAGAAAAGATTAAAAATTGTTAGTTGCCTATTCACCCCCCTCTAGTCAACCATATCGATCCTTTCAATTGGTATCAGAGCCTCGTCTCTTTATTAAGGACTTTGCCGTCCGATGAGTATGGTTGACACCAACGACGGTGCGGAGGAACACTCCGGTGTGAATCCCATCTCGTCTTCGGCCGAAGGGGGAACCTCGGTCTCACGTGAGGAATTCAATGTGGCTTTAGACACATTGAAAACCTCCATGACGGCCGATGTTAAAAGCATGTTTACTGAATTTCTAGAGGGACTTAAACTATCTTCCTCGCCAATGAAAGTGGGTGATCCCACTATCAAGGTGACGGATGCTAACTCCGATAAGGGGGAAGCTAACAATGAAAAGAGTCCTTCTACTAGTGGTAGAAATGGGACCAACATCTTTGCCCATGTGGAACCTCCTATCTATAGAGGACCGATTCCCTCCACTCATTTAAATCATGCCGGTCCTCCTCCTAAATATGTGAAAAATGAAGATTTTGATTCTTGGGTTTATCGCTTCAAGCATCATTTAAAACATGTGAATACTAACCTTTGGAGAATCATTGAAGAAGGTTTCTATCCTCATGACCCAAGCAACTTCACCCCTCGAGAAGAAGTGGACAATCAATTCAATGAGAGTGCTCTCTTCATCATCCAAGATGCTATCCTTCCCAAAGATCTTCCTCATCTTCGACCTCATGTCATGGCTAAAGAAGCATGGAAGTGTGTCGAGCCTCTCTATCGAGGAAGTGCTAGCATTCAACGCTCCAACTATGAAGTGGTGCAAGATGAAGCCGATGAGTTTGCAATGAAAGAAGATGAAGAACCTCGTGAGCTCTTTCGAAGAGTGACCAAACTCGCGGTCGCACTCCGAGATCATGGAAGCAAGGACATGGATGACAATTGGATCAAGCGAAAGTTCCTCAAGGCCATGATGCCCTACAACAAGGCCATGTCCTCCGTCATTCGTCAAAGACCGGACTTCCACTCCATGACCTCAAGTGAAGTTTTGGATGAGTTCGTTGCAATGAGCATTTTGGACAAGACCACCGACAATGCAGTGCTCCGTTCTCAAAGAGCAAAGAAGCCCAACCTTGCTTTGAAGGCCAAGGTTATTGTGGAAGAAGAGGAAGAAGTGGAAGATGAGGAAAGCAACCCCGAAGACACCAAATTTGATTACCATGAGCACATGGCCCTTGCTTCAAGACAATTTTGGAGCAAGAAGAGTTCAAGATCCAACTTCAACAAGAACAACTCAAGTGGCATCAAGGGCAAGCAACGAGTTAGAACTTGCTTCAACTGTGGCAATGTGAGCCATTTCGTTGCGGATTGTCCTTATGAGAAGCGGGAAGACAATGGTGGCAAGTTCATCCGAAAAGACAAAGCCAAGTCCTTCCCCAACAAGAACAACTTCGCCAAAAAGACTCCCACTCATGGGTTGGTGGTTCAAGAAGAATACTAAGAGGATGACGACAATGATGAAAATGAAGAAGCAATGGCCATGGCATCCGTTTCCATTGCTACAACTCCCCGGGTGTCTCTCTTTGACTCACCCAATGAAAACATCACCGCCAAATGCCTCATGGCTAAAGCTTCAAACAAGGTAACCCCCAACGTTAAAACCACCATCATTACTAATCCCTCCGTGGAGGATTGCATTGATGAACATGATGGGTCTAATGAACAAGTGAATGAGTTTGAGTCTTTTATGAGTAAGCTCAAGGGCAAGTCCAAAAACCATTTTGTTGCTCTCTTGGAACAACTTGGTTAGGCCAATGACATGATCGAGGCTCATGAAGAAACCATCTCTAAGATGGAAGGTCATAGTCGTGACTATGCCGATGAAATATCGGATCTCTCTAATGCTCTTGAGGAAGAGCGTGTGCATCGTTTGACTTTTGAGGAGTCACACAATGATGACCATGCTAAGTTAAAGAAAGATCTTGATCATGCTCTTGTCATGTCTCGTGTGCTAACCTCCAAGAAGGCTAAACTTGGGGTTGATCATGCTAGACTCAAAGAGGAGTTTGAGTTACTTGACAAGGCCCACAAGGTCTTGAAGGGTACTCATGCTAATCTCAAAGAGTCTCATGCTCAACTCCAAGTTAAGCTAATCAAGGAAAAGGCCACCTTTCCTCATATGGTATTAATTGATAATGCATGTGCTACTAACCCTTGTTGTGAGCATGTGCATCTTGTGGAGGAGAATGCCAAGTTGAAGGATCAACTTGAGAAAGGCCTTGTGACTTGCATTCAAGGTGAGAAGAACCTCAACGACCTTTTGAGCAATCAAAAGGAAGTTGTGGCCAAGGAAGGAATTGGGTTTGCACCCAAGTCAAAGAGCAAGAAGAAGAAGTCCAACAAGACCAAACGTCCTCTTCCTCTCAAACAAACGTTTGTGAAAGAGGGAGAGGGTGCTCCTAAGGAAAAAATGAAGGGAGTTGCTGTCCAAAAGGGCAAACACATGTCCTCAAGCAAAGCCGGCGACTTTAACCCGTCATATGTGTTGTGCCGTGCTAGTGATGGACATGTCTTTGCTAAATTTTTTGGTTCTCCTTATGAGTACATTGAATGGTCTATTTGGGTTCCCAAGACCCTTGTTACTAACATCAAAGGACCCATTACTAAATGGGTACCTAAAACCAAGCATTGATCTCTTGTAGGTGTTTGCTTCCGGTGGGGGATCATGGTTGCTCGATAGTGGAGCAACAAATCATATGACCGGGAGCAAGGACTTGGTGGTGGACATGCAAGAGATTCCATCTATGCCCACCAATGTCGAGTGGGGTGATGCATCACATTCTAAGGTATTGGGTCTCGGCAAGGTTGTCATTTCTCATGATCTAACGATCGAGAAAGTCATGCTTGTTGAGTCCCTTGCATACAATTTGCTTTCCGTTCGTCAACTTGCACTCATGGGTTTTGCTACATTCTTTGACATTGATACCGTGGCCCTCTTGTGGAGCAAGACTCTAAAAGTAGCCTTTGTTGGGCATGTCGAGAATGGTCTCTATGTGATTAACTTTTCGGAGCGACCCACTAAGACCGTGACATGCCTAATGGCTAAAGTTGATGTGGGATGGCTTTGGCATCGCCGTTTAGCCCACGTCAATATGAGATCTTTGCAAAGTCTTCTCAAGGGGGACCATGTACGTGGACTAACAAATGTTAGTTTTGCCAAAGATCGTGCTTGCAGTGCTTGTATCGAAGGAAAGCTTCATGAAAAGGCTCACCCTCCATCAACCATCATCTACTCGAAGAGACCCTTGGAGCTCCTTCACATGGATCTCTTTGGGCCTCCATCTTTTGATAGTCTTGGAGGAAGAAAGTATTGCTTGGTGATTGTGGATGATTATTCAAGATACACTTGGGTATACTTCTTCAAAAGGAAGAGTGAGACTCAACAAACCATCATCAACTTTGCAAACGAAGCTCAACGTCAACATAATGCAAAGATCTTGACAATCTGAAGTGACAACGGCACCGAGTTCAAGAACTACACCTTGGATGAGTTCCTCAGTGATGAGGCGATCAAGCACCAATATGCAGCTCCATATACCCCTCAACAAAATGGTGTGGCGGAGAGAAAGAACCGGACGTTGATGGATGCGGCTAGGACCATGATGGCGGAGTTCAAGTCTCCATACAACTTTTGGGCCGAAGCCATCAACACCGCATGTCATGCATCCAATCGGCTCTATCTCCGCAAAGGCTTGAACAAGACTCCCTATGAGATACTCACCGGCAACAAGCCCAACCTCAAGTACTTCCGGGTGTTCGGTTGTAAGTGTTTAATTCTCAAGAAAGGTGTTCGTTTGTATAAATTAGAGGCTAGAGCTCATGAGGGCATATTTGTTGGTTATGCTACAAACTCTCATGCTTACCGTGTCCTCAACAAGTCCACCAGACTCATTGAGGAGACGTGTAACGTGGAGTTTGACGAAAATAACGGCTCCCAAGTGGAGCAAAGTGGTACTTGTGATGTAGGTGATGAAATTCCTCCCCAAGCCATAAGAAGAATTGGTATTGGTCAAATCCTACCCATTGAGGAACCCCTTGTGGCCGAAGGAGAAGGACAATGCTCCACTCAAGTGGAGCCATCACCTCCCCAAGACCCACACGCTTCCGAAGAACAAACTGAAGGCCCTCACCCTCATGAACAAGACCAAGGGCAAGGTCAACCTCAAGATGGTGGTGAACCTCTAAATGATGCCCAAGGTCAAGTTCTTCCCCTCGAGCAAGTTCAAGATCAAGAATAAGCTCAAGACGGCGCTCAAGATGATCATGTTAACCCTCCTCCTTCCACACCCGAGGAGGAATTAGAGCGTCGTGCCGCGAAGATTGCTTCTAAGCTCACCACCCAAGGCCATCTCATGGAAAACGTGGTTGGAAGCCTAAGAAAGGGGGTAAGCACTCGTAGACAATTAGCAAACTATTGTGAACATCACGCGTTTGTCTCTTGTCTTGAACCCCAAAAGGTCTATGAGGCGCTCGAAGACTCGGATTGGCTCAATGCCATGCATGAAGAACTTGACAACTTCAAGTACAACAAGGTGTGGAGATTGGTGCCAAGACCGTCGGGGAACCACAACGTCATTGGAACCAAGTGGATCTTCAAGAACAAGCAAGATGCTCATGGGAACATCATTCGCAACAAGGCGAGATTGGTAGCACAAGGCTACTCCCAAGTCGAGGGTATCGACTACGTTGAAACCTTTGCTCCTGTTGCTCGTCTTGAATCCATTCGTTTTTTGATTGCTTATGCTTCCCATCACAACTTTAAGTTGCAACATATGGATGTGAAAAGTGCTTTTCTTAATGGTCCTATTATTGAATTGGTCTATGTCCAGCAACCCCCCGGGTTCGAGGACCCCTACTTCCCGTATCATGTGTATCAACTCGATAAGGCACTCTATGGCCTTAAACAAGCCCCACGTGCGTGGTATGACCACCTTACCGAGTTGCTACAAGATCGTGGTTTTGAAGTAGGACAAATCGATCCCACTCTTTTTACTAAGAAGGTCAAAGGGGAGTTGTTTGTATGCCAACTATATGTTGATGACATAATCTTTGATTCCCCTAACAAAACTTTCAATGAGGAATTTGCCGCCCTCATGACCTCCAAGTTCAAGATGTCTTCAATGGGAGAGTTGAAGTTCTTCCTTGGTTTTGACATCAAACAAAGAAGAGAAGGAACCTTCATCAACCAAGCCAAATACACTCGAGACATGCTAAAGAGATTCAAGCTAAGTGATGTCAAGCCGGCTACTACTCCAATGCCTACCAAATGCCAACTTGACATTGATCCCAATGGTAAAGCGGTGGATCAAAAGGTATATCGCTCCATGATTGGCTCCTTGCTTTACCTTTGTGCATCTAGACCGGATATCATGTTGAGTGTGGGGATGTGTGCACGGTTTCAAGCCGCACCAAAGGAAAGTCACTTTGTGGCGGTCAAGCGAATCTTTTGATATTTGGCTCATACCCCAAACTTTGGCTTATGGTACCCAAGAGGAGCAAATTTCTAGCTTGAAGGTTTCACGGATTCCGATTGGGCCGGAGACAAAGTGGATAGGAAGTCCACTTCCGGAGGGTGCCAATTTCTTGGTTGCTCTTTGGTAAGCTGGTCTTCCAAGAAGCAAAGTTGTGTGTCTCTCTCGTCCACCGAAGCGGAGTATGTGGCGGCCGGTAGTTGTTGTGCTCAACTCCTATGGATGAGGCAAACTCTAAAGGAGTACGGTGTCATTTGTGACAAAGTGCCTCTTTGGTGTGATAATGAAAGTGCCATCAAGATTTCTCTCAACCCGGTACAACACTTCAAGACAAAGCACATTGAGATTCGGTATCACTTCATCCGTGATCACATTAGGCGAGGGGAGATCGAGCTCAAGTATGTCAAGACTCATGATAACCTTGCAGATATTTTCACGAAGCCCTTGGATGAAGCAAGATTTCGCGAGTTAAGGCATGAGCTAAATATCATTGATTTGAGCAATGTGACTTGAACCCGTGCACCCCCCACCACACTCAACTTGTTGTCTAGTTTAGGTGTAGGCATGGACATAGGGGGGGTGTTGTTCTCTCAATGAACTCTCCCTCCCCCCATCATGCATAAATCGATCTCCTCTTTCACATTAGCCATTTTTGATGGTACTTGTGCTTCAAAGACGAGTTTTGGTCATGGGCCCAAGGATAATTCTTCGCGGTGCCATACCATCCAACTCAGACATAGGTGGCCTCGGCCACCGCTCTCTCTCCTCGAGAGGCTTTCTCGCTTGGTGGTTTCTTGTTGTCTTTTTGCCTCTAGTTTGTGCGTGTTCCTGTGGTGTCTTGTGTGTGAAAAGTTTCCGTGCAAAGGTTTTTTCTTCTCGTGTTGAAACTTGCGGTGCCTTGAGCTCACGGTACTACCGCGGCCAGCTACGGTACTACCGCAGCCAGCCACGGTACTACCGCTTGCGGGAGCACGGTACTACCGTCACCACGCGGCAGTAATTTTTTACTGCCGCCTTAATGAGCGGTACTACCACCTCGGAGCGGTACTTCCGCCCGAGTGGTACTACCGCAATGATACGCGGTACTACCGTGCTGGTTTGAGCGCGTGGGGATAAGGACGGGCAGGGGATTTCTAACTCCCCATACCCATTCGCAGTCCTCTCCCACGTCGTCTCCTTCTCTCCCTCGCTCAAGAACGGAGCCGGCGTTCGTCGCCGGATCTCCTCCACCGGCTGCCCTCCCGTGATTCCGACCGGTGGGCTCATTCCCCACCACGTGCTCTTGCTATGGACCAAGGTTTTTCCCCAACTCCCTCTCCGTGTTGATGGTGTTTGGTGTTTCTAAGTTTTGGGGGAGGCTTGTGTGTTCTTGAGATTCATAGGCTTAATCTCTGCATGAGTAGGATGAAGGAGCGTGGTATTGCATAGGATTTATACTTGTATTGTTGTCTTGCGCTAGATCTGATCACCATAGTACCGCCTTTGTTTTGCGGTTCTTTTCAGATTCAAATCACCAGTTAGATCTGACGCGACGCGGTACTACCGCCCGTATGGCGCGGTACTACCACCTGCACGGTACTACCGCCCTTTGGGAGCGGTACTACCGCGCTCTGTGCGGTACTAAAATTCTACTTCCGCTCCAATCACGGTACTACCGTGACCTCGCACGGTACTACCACGTTTGGAGCGGTACTAATATTTTAGTACCGCAGACAGTGGCAGTTCTACCGTGGCTCACTTCTATCGCATGCCAACTTTCTCGTATGTCTTCTATATGTTTCTTGTGCTTTATCGTGGCCTTTGCATTGATCTTCTTTGCGTCTGTGGTGCTTTGCGTGTGTGTCTCAGGTGGTGGCTCTCACCGGTCCAATCCCAGTCGTGACACTGGCTCCAAGCGTCTGCACAACCCAGGTGAAGTACCAGAGGGATCGTCTGCCTCCAAGCGCAATGTCAAGACCACAGCGAGCAAGCAAAAGGAGCCCGCTAAGGGCATGGATGAGATAGCCCCAACTGAGTATGTCCGTCTCAGGCAGCTTCACCCTTACGTGCACCCGCGTTCCACTGTCAGAGGCTATGAGCTGTTCTGGAACAAGGCACAGACCAACATCTATCTGGATGTCATCAAGAACAAGCAGAATACCTACGTGGAGGTGAAGTGGATTGATATGCATCACATGAGGAAGGACAAGTTCCGTGACTACTTTGGAGAGGCTCTGGACTTAGTGGAGCAGTTTGGCATTGAGCATGTGATATCCTTTCACCTTGACTATGAGCCTGAGCTTATCTGTCAGTTCTTTGCCTCAGTTTACTTTCACTCCAATGAGGAACGGAGGATGACCTGGATGACCAATGGCCGTCAACTGTCTACTACCTGGAAGGAGTTCATGGATCTTCTCCAGATTCCTGATGATGGGCTCAACACTCCAGTGGGTGTTCGCCCCCATGCCAATGCTGAGTCTGCCAACAAGGACAAGCTTGCACCGTTCATGGTTGAGAAGACGCTCGCCAATGGCAAGACAACTTTGGTGCTCAACTCTTTTCTGGATATCATGTATCGCATCTTCCGCAACTCCTTGTTCCCTCGCAGGGATGGCTACCGGTGGACTGATTCTGAGGAGGATGTTGAGGAGACCATCCCTGCTGCCGAGGAGACCGACGGAGAGGGCTGGGACGCGTTCCCTGCTTGAGCCACCTCTTGTGTGTAGGTGTCCTCTCTGCTTTTTTGGCGTCTCGATGCCAAAGGGGGAGAGAGTGTAGGGATTTGCGAGTTTGCGAGTCTTGTGTGTCGTGTGTTTGCTGCTTTCTCGATTGAACTATTTGTTGCTTTCTCGTTTGAACCTCGGTTGTTTTACTTTGTTTGGTGTAAGACTTATGCACTCTATCTATCCTAGCGAGCTTGTGTTATATTGTGCTATCTTTATGCTATGCTATGCTTATTATCATGCCTTGGTCTCTAAAATATAGGGGGAGTGTTGATCCTAGTCTGTGTGCTATGCAGTCCAAAGCATTCATCTAAAGTGCACACATCTAGGGGGAGCCCGTCTATATTTTAGAGAGGTGGGGTTTGCCCCTGCTCTAAATTATCTTATCTATGTGCAAATCCCGTGTTGTCATCAATCCACCAAAAAGGGGGAGATTGTAAGGGCATATTTATCCCTCAGGTGTTTTGGTGATTGATGACAGTGCTTTTGCGGACTAATCGTGTGCCTTGAGTTTCTCAGATACTTCATCTCTAGGCACGAGACGATTCGGTGCCCCTCAGAGACTATTGAAGTTGGCGTTGTTCTACGTTTCTCTTTGGTGGTTTTGAGTCGTAGGAGAGCCATACTATTAAGAGGGGGTCCGCGTCGGAAAGGTCTGGGTGGAATCAACACATACACTTGTTCCTCCTTTCCCTGCATTTTGGAGCTTCCCTTTGTTATCTTGGTTGCGCGGAAATCTGATGACTACTGCTGTACTTGCGGTAGTACCGCAAGTACAAGCGGTAGTACCGCTGTGTATCACGGTAGTACCGCTCCTCTGGAGCGGTAGTACCGCGGCTCCCAGGCTTTGTGCCGCTCCGGTGCGGTAGTAGGGGCGGATGTAATTTTTTACATCCGGGCCCTCCACGGTAGTACCGCTCGTCCAGCGCGGTAGTACCGCGGGGGCCCACGGTAGTACTGCTCCCTAGGAGTCGTAGTACCGTGGCCCTCCTACCCAGTACCACAGTGTCACGGTAGTAGGCGCGGATGTAATTTTTTACATCCGTGCCCGCAATGGTAGTACCGCGCCTCGCGAGCGGTAGTACCGCGTCGGATTTTTGTACCACCTCAGTTTCAGCGGAAGTAGGCACGGATGTAATTTATTTCATCAGCGCCCTTCCCAGGCCGTGACCTTCCTGCCTTGCGGTAGTACCGCAAGTGGGTGCGGTAGTACCGCGCAAACGGTAGTACCGCCCCCTTGTCAGGCTAGTTCCGGCCTGTGCTGCTGTCGCGGTAGTACTGTGGTCAGCCACGGTATTACCGCACAGCCTCGCGGTAGTACCGCGCCCCTGGAGCGGTAGTACCGTGTGTCGCAGGCTGAACATGTGAATAACGGTTGGATTTTTTTCCCTCGACTATATAAGGGGTGTCTTCTACCTCTAGTTGACTACCTCTTCCACCTCTAAGCTCCATTGTTGCTCCAAGCTCCATTTTCGCCCGATCTCTCTCCCTAGCCAATCAAACTTGTTGGTTTGCTCGGGATTGGGTGACAAGGGCCCGATCTACACTTCCACCATAGGATGTTTGATTCCCCCCACTTATCCCTAGCGGATCTTGTTACTCTTGGGTGTTCGAGCACCCTAGATGGTTGAGGTCACCTCGAAGCCATACTCCATTGTGGTGAAGCTTCGTGGTGGTGTTGGGAGCCTCCAATTGTTGTGAAGATTGCCCCAACCTTGTTTGTAAAGGTTTGGTCGCCGCCTTCAAGGGCACCATTAGTGGAATCACGACATCTCGCATTGTGTGAGGGCGTGAGGAGAATACGGTGGCCCTAGTGGCTTCTTGGGGAGCATTGTGCCTCCACACCGCTCTAACGGAGACGTACTTCCCCTTGAAAGGAAGGAACTTCGGTAACACATCCTCGTCTCCACCGACTCCACTCTTGGTTAATTTGTGCCTTTACTTTTGCAATCCTACTTGTGTTACATCCATTGCTTTCTTATGTGCTAGTTGTTTTTGCATCATATAGGTTACTCACTTACTTGCATATCTAGACAACCTATTTTGTTGCAAAGTTTAATTTGGTAAAGAAAAGCTTAAAAATTGTTAGTTGCCTATTCACCCCCCCTCTAGTCAACCATATCGATCCTTTCAAGGGGAACCTCGGCGCCCTTGAATAGCACCTTCCACGCATCCTCATGCATTGTTTCAAAGAGCCTGGTCAAAGTTTGGTGTTGGGCCGGGTCGAACTCCCACAAGTTAAAAGCCCGTCGTTGACACGGGAGGATCCGGCGGATGAGCATGACCTGGACTACGTTGACAAGTTTAACCTTCTTGTCCACCAAGTTTTGGACGCAGGTTTGGAGTCCGGTCAGCTCTCCTGATTTACCCCACGACAGGCCCTTCTCTTTCCAGGAGGTGAGCCGTGTGGGGATGCCAGATTGGAATTCGGGGGCTGCTGCCCATTCAGGGTCACGCGGCTCGGTGATGTAGAAGCACCCCGATTGCCACCCTTTGATGGTTTCCACGAAGGAGCCCTCGAGCCATATAACATTGGGCATCTTGCCAACCATGGCGCCTCCGCACTCCACTTGCTGGCCGCCCACTACCTTCAGCTTGACATTAAAGGTCTTCAGCCATAAGCCGAAGTGGGGCTTGATGCGGAGGAAGGCCTCACACACGACGATAAACGCCGAGATGTTGAGGATGAAGTTCGGGGCCAGATCGTGGAAATCCACGCTGTAGTAGAACATGAGCCCCCGGACAAATGGGTGGAGTGGGAAGCCCAGTCCGCGGAGGAAATGGGGAGGAACACCACCCTCTCATGGGGCCTGGGGGTGGGGATGAGCTGCCCCACGTCTGGAAGCCGGTGCGCAATGTCGTTGGACAAGTATCCGACTTTCCCCAACTTTTTGATGTGCCCCTCCGTGACGGAGGAGGCCATCCACCTGCCTCCCGCTCCGGACATGGCTGGAGAAGGTTGAGGTGGGAAGTGCAGACTTGGGCGCTGGAGCTCGAGTGCACGGAAATGGATAAGCGAAGGAGGAAGAAGGCGTAGATGAAAAAGGTGGATCCTTATCCCGTTATATGGGCGGACGAAACTATGTGCCCTCACCAGCCTGGTAAAACTCGCTTATCTCCCAAGCGCCGTAATTAATGGTACGGTTGGGTCACCTACGCCCGTATTGATGAGAATCCCGGAATAACGGGACACGATCTCTGCTTCGACAAGACGTGCCAAGGAAACCACCTTGCTAAGTGCGCTGAGGTGGGACAGTAAAAACGATTCGAATAAAGGCTTGGCCGTGGTGTGATGTCACGCTGCAAAATACGTCAGCTAATTGGATTTGTGTACATATTATTCTCTCTGTGGTGGTAGGTGGAACTTATTTTGCAGAGCCGGACACTATCCTTGTGTTCAAAATCATGTATGAAGTATTCGGAGGAGGAACCCGCCTTGCAATGCCGAAGACAATCTGCGTGCCGGACTCGTCGTCATTGAAGCCTGGTTCAGGGGCTACTGAGGGAGTCCTGGATTAGGGGGTGTCCGGATGGCTGGACTATAACCTTTGGCCGGACTCCTAGACTATGAAGATACAAGATTGAAGACTTCGTCCCGTGTCCGGATGGGACTTTTCTTGGCGTGGAAGGCAAGCTTGGCGATACAGATGTGTAGATCTCCTTCCATTGTAACCGACTCTGTGTAACCCTAGCCCTCTCCGGTGTCTATATAAACTGGAGGGTTTTAGTCCATAGGACGAACAACAATCATACCATAGGCTAGCTTCTAGGGTTTAGCCTCTCTGATCTCGTGGTAGATCTACACTTGTACTACCCATATCATCAATATTAATCAAGCAGGAGTAGGGTTTTACCTCCATCGAGAGGGCCCGAACCTGGATAAAAACATCGTGTCCCTTGTCTCCTGTTACCAGCCGCCTAGACGCACAGTTTGGGACCCCCTACCCGAGATCCGCCGATTTTGACACCGACAACCACCATCATCCAATGCCTTGCCAATTTCCTTTAGCTTTATTGATTTTGCATTGTGAGGTCATACCGACAAGAAAAAGGAATATCATTCGCTCTTCAGAACTCATTCATGCATGATACTGACGAACACTACTCTGATGAAAGGCAAAGTCATGATACGAGGATGGAATATGAAGGAAAAATTGGCGGCTTGACATATTCACACCTATGATGTGGTAACTAAGCAGAAGGCACTTCAACAAATTAGAAACACTACAAGACACCATATGGAAGGTGCAATCAATATCACTCTGCCAAGTTAAAACTGTCTCGTCATAGGTGGCGTTCATCAAACTAGAAGCAATACATGCTAGAAAACATATTCAAGACGCAAACCAATATCACACTGCCAACTTAAAGGTGTCCCATCATAAGTGAGTGATGCAGGATACACAAGAAGAGTAGTTTCATGTAAGAACATGGTGTGATAGACAGATATAGTATGTACCAAAAACAGGAAAGCGTGTCATATTCACATGTATCATGTGTAAGCTAAGCAGATGCAGTTTACACTAATTAGGAGTAATACAAGCTAGACACCATATGCAGCATGCAACCAGATATCACACTACCAAGTTAGAGCAAGCACCTTGGATGGTGGAGTAGGGGAGCGGAGACTTGGACCATGTAATGCACTATCATTACAAGGAGAATCGGTACAGATGCTCCGTTTACGTTGCTTCAGAGGACCACCATTGTCGGTGTCAAAACTGGCGGATCTCGGGTAGGGGGTCCCAAACTATGCGTCTAGGAGAATGGTAACAGGAGACAAGGGACACGATGTTTTTCCCCAGCTTCGGGCCCTCTCGATGGAGGTAAAACCCTACTCCCGCTTGATTAATATTGATGATATGGGTAGTACAAGAGTAGATATACCACGAGATCAGAGAGGCTAAACCCTAGAAGCTAGCCTATGGTATTATTGTTGTTCGTCCTACGGACTAAAACCCTCCGGTTTATATAGACACCGGAGAGGGCTAGGGTTACACAAAGTCGGTTACAATGGGAGGAGATCTACACATCCGTATCGCCAAGCTTGCCTTCCACGCCAAGGAAAGTCCCATCTAGACACGGGAAGAAGTCTTCAATCTTGTATCTTCATAGTCTAGGAGTCCGGCCAAAGGTTATAGTCCGGCCATCCGGACACCCCCTAATCCAGGACTCCCTTAGTAGCCCCTGAACCAGGCTTCAATGACGACGAGTCCGGCGCGCAGATTGTCTTCGGCATTGCAAGGCGGGTTCCTCCTCCGAATACTTCATAGAAGATTTTGAACACAAGGATAGTGTCCGACTCTGCAAAATAAGTTTCACCTACCACCATAGAGAGAATAATATGTACACAAATCCAATCTGCTGACATATTTCGCAGCGTGACATCACACCACGGCCAAGCCTTTATTCGAATCGTTTTTACTGTCCCACCTCAACGCACTTAGCGAGGTGGTTTCCTTGGCACGTCTTGTCGAAGCAGAGATCATGTCGCCTTATTCCGGGATTCTCATCAATACGGGCATGGGTAACCCAACCGTGCCAATAATTATGGTGCTTGGGAGATAAGCGAGTTTTACCAGGCTGGTGGGGGCAAACAGTTTCGTCCGCCCATATAAGGGGATAAGGATCCACCTTTTTCATCTACGCCTTGTTCCTCCTTCGATTATCCATTTCCGCGCACTCGAGCTCCAGTGCCCAAGTACGCACTACCCACCTCAACCTTCTCCAGCCATGTCCGGAGCAGGAGGCAGGTGGATGGCCTCCTCCGTCACGGAGGGGCACATCAAAAAGTTGAGGAAACCCGGATACTTGTCCAACGACATTGCGCACCGGCTTCCATACGAGGGGCAGCTCATCCCCACCCCCAGGCCCCATGAGAGGGTGGTGTTCCTCCCCCATTTCCTCCGTGGACTGGGCTTCCCTCTCCACCCATTTGTCCAGGGGCTTATGTTCTACTACGGCCTGGATTTCCACGATCTGGCCCCGAACTTCATCCTCAACATCTCGGCGTTTATCGTTGTGTGCGAGGCCTTCCTCCGCATCAAGCCCCACTTCGGCTTATGGCTGAAGACCTTGAATGTCAAGCCGAAGGTAGTGGGCGGCCAGCAAGTGGAGTGCGGAGGCGCCATGGTGGGCAAGATGCCCAACGTTATATGGCTCGAGGGATCCTTCGTGGAAACCATCAAAGGGTGGCAATCGGGTGTTTCTATATCACCGAGCCGCGTGACCCTGAATGGGCAGCGGCCCCCGAATTCCAATCTGACATCCCCACACAGCTCACCTCCTAGAAAGAGAAGGGCCTGTCATGGGGTAATTCAGTAGAGCTGACCGGACTCCAAACCCGCGTCCAAAACCTGGTGGACAAGAAGGTTAAACTTGTCAACGTAGTCCAGGTCATGCTCATCCGCCGGATCCTCCCGTGTCAACGACGGGATTTTAACTTGTGGGAGTTCGACCCGGCCCAGCACCAAACTTTGACCAGGCTCTTTGACACAATGCACGAGGATGCCTGGAAGGTGCTATTCAAGGGCGCCGAGCTTCCCCCTCCCATTACCGAGGATCGCGGATTCTGCGCGAAGCGCCAAGCCAGCGTAGTAAGATTGTTTTACCCTTTACGGGATACTTGTTTTTCATAGTTTGACTCTGTGCGGGATCAAGCTCCCGTTCCTTTGACAGGACTGGCAGAAGAAGACCGGACAGATCGACTGTCCGGCTCCTTTCCCCGAAGGCCCAGCAGATGCTCGCTTGGCGAAGCTGCTGGTCCCGGCACCTTACGTGGTGCCGGAGAAGAAGGCCAAGAAGAAGGCCACGGGAACTCGAAAGAGTTCCTGGCGCCCGGTGGTGTCGGATTCATTGTCCGATGACTCCGAAGCGCACTCCTCCCATGAAGATGAGGAGGAGGAAGAAGAGGCCTCTCCCCCTCCACCGGGGGGAGGAAAGAAAAGGAAGGCCGCCCCAACTAGGGGGGCCGGAGGGTCCAAGAAGGGAAGGACCCTTCCTCCGGACTACTCCACCAACGCCGACGACGGCGAAGAGGAGTGGCCATCCAGGGCCAAGCCCCTGGCAAAATCGTAAGTAATTGGATTCCAGAATAACTCATGGCGTTCCTTTATTGCACAGTATCTTCTGACACCGAATATAATCATGCAGTCCGCCCAAGGCCCGGCTTGACGCTTCGTCGAGTGGCTCCCTGGATTCATCGGATGTGAATAGTCTTTCACTCCCGACTGCTACCTCCCCTCGCCGTACGGACGATGCCGAGGTGGAGTCCCAAAAGGGGCCAAGCCAGGAGGAGATGGTCCTGGAGGCACCACAAGGCGACCTCCCGGACTCCAGGCGCAAAGGGGATAAAACCCCAAAGGGCTCTAAGTCCGGCCCTGGGCCGGACACCGCACCGGAACCTTCAGTGGTTTCGGAGTCTGACAGGCAGCCCCCTAGTAAGAAGGGCAAGCCCACGACGCCGGTGACCTCCTTCCAACCGGAGGCACCGGATAATTTGCTGGAGGTGCTTAACGGCGCCTCCATCAACGAGGAGCACCGCACTATTATGAGTGCAGTGAGCCAGAAGGTCCAGTCCGCCAAGAGCGGGATGACGGAAGCCTGTGCTAGCCTTCTAACAGGCTTTGAGGTATGTATTTAAGATATGTAAAAATATTACCGCATAGACAGTAGCCCCTGATGCTCAGTTTGGTGTTCGGAAAGAAAAGCCAGACTGAGGATCTAAAAAGATATACGGAGGAGTCTAACATAAATATGTCAATATGGGAATGCAGGCTGCGCAGCCGACCTCTGCCGCACTGACTGCGGAGGTCGATGCATTGAAGTAGAGCCTCGAGCGGTCCAAGAACAAGCTCGGCCTTGCCAAGAAGCAGCTCGAGGACAAGGAAGGTAAGTAATACCTTATGTAACTATATAAAAAGATCTAGTTGCAAATAATGACAGGACCAACGTGACTATTACAGGGGCCACAACCGAGGTGGCGACCTTGAAGGAAGCGCTGTCCAAGGCCGAAGACAATGCGGCCGTGGTGTGCACCGAGCGAGAAAAGCAGGAGGGGTGGGTGGCGGAGGTGCAGTAAGAGCTCCACGCTCTCGTGAAAAAACACGAGAGTTTGGAGCTTTACTCAAAGACTCGAGAGTCCGAGCTTGCCTCGGCCCTTGAGAGCGCCAAATCTGCCAAGGTCGAAGCCCAAAAAGCCCTCCAGGAAATTGAGGCGATGAAGAAGATAGCAGCGGGTAAGGCATTCTTTATGCAAAGCAAGCACATGAAAGTGAATTACTTGTTACTTACCCGAGTTCGGAGCTCTCCAGGAGCATTCGCAGATCTGCCCTGCAGTGTGTCCGACGCTGCCGCATTCTACCGAGCCGAGGAAGGGAGCTCGACGGATAAGGTGTTCTGGTCCCAGTATGTTGAGGCCGGACACCCGGTGCCCTTGAGCGACCAGCTGAAGCAGCTGGTCGAGCTCCATAAGGTAGCCGAACAGGCCATGAAGGGCCTTATAGTCCGGCTATGGCCGGGGGAGGTCATGCCTTGGAGCTACTTTGGGCTGGTGAGGCGGCTGGCAGATGCCTGTCCACGGCTTGAAGTTATCAAGTGCTTCGTATGCATCGAAGGGGCCCGTAGGGCCCTTGCCCGTGTTAAAGTACACTGGGGCAAGATGGATGCTAAGAAGCTGGTGACAGATGGGCCACCGGAGGGCAAGGAGCATCACAAGCCCAAGATGTATTGTGAGGGCGTCCTGAAGGGTGCCCGCCTTGTGGCGGATGAATGTTCCAAGGATGTAATTTTTGAGTAAACTCGCTCGTGTTATCCTGTGCGCTGAAAGCTTGTTCGTATGCGCTAAGCAACGCTTTTTGAATTTAAAATATTACCTTCTGTGCGGCTTTTTATTAAATCTGAGAGATGGCGAGTCGTCGGCTTCTACCCCCATGCCACGAGTGCTGGGGTGTTCGGGATAAACCTGAGCGCTCTTGTTCCCATTCTTGGGTCCTTCGAGGGAGGCGCTCAGCACAACGAACAAGGCAATCGGACTATAATGCTTTATCACTCTCACTTAGCCATAGAATTCTATAATTTTAAATTTCGGCGAAGCCCATAGTATTCGGAAGACCGAGTTCGGAGCGCTATCCACGCCTGGGCCGGACAAAGCCAGCTCCTTGCTCTAAGTGGCATAAGTCTTTAGGGACTCGAAACCTCTCGAACAGCGACCAGCTCTCGCCCTATCATGACGGTCAGTTTTAGCTTTCTCTACTGAGGTGCTTAACCCAGCTCAACTGGGGAACAATCGCAGTAGTTCTCCCAGCGCTACCTTAGCCGATATAACGGAACGTAAGGTACCAAAACATGGGAGCCGGGCAAACCCAACTATTGACCCAAGACATGATTTTGAGCCGATGCATATAATGCTATAAGTTCGGGGTGCCGCACTCGTGAGAGTGTTCGGACTTCTCACACCATATTCTGGGGTACTTAAGCCCCTGGTGTATTGGCCGTACCAAAGTGTACGGTTGCATAATGTCATAACTGAACATATTTGAATAGAAAATGAATGCAATAATAGACAAGAGCTATGTATTGTTTATTCGAAAAGGCTGCGGTAAAAGCAGAACGATACAAATGGTGTGATAAGCAAGAGATGGGACTATTTGACATGTCCCCCTCCAGGGGCGAGCTGCAGGATGATATGTGAAACAAGTATACTGCTCGTTATAGAGACCACCTGGACATTCGACGTAGCTTTCTGCCTCCCTAGCTGTTGCATCGTGTGTTCGGCGATTGTACTGCCGGACAGGCCTTCCGGAGAGTGGAGTCCTGAAAGTAAGAGAAAAAAAGAATGACAAAATCGGGAGCCCCTAGTGCGGTTGAGCCGCATTTTGGGTGTGCCGTGGTTGTGCCCCTCCCCTTATGCCCATGGTATTTCCAGAGCGTAATTATGTAAGCGTAGTACTGGTTTCGCAATTTCGCGAGGGCTGGGGTTGGGGCCGCACTGCTACGCTTGCTCGGAACGTGCCAGGCGGTCTTGTTGTAGGTTACTCCATGCGCACTTGATGGTGTCCGGACGTTTAATAGCCGGACTGGAGAATTGCCTTGAGAGGCTACTTTGTACTTCCGCCGCGAGGGCCGCCGTATGCTCCTCCGTTCGGAGAGAGCGTTCGGTGTTTCCATTGACCGTAATGACTCCTCGAGGGCCTGGCATCTTGAGCTTGAGGTATGCGTAGTGCGGCACCGCATTGAACTTTGCAAATGCGGTTCATCCGAGCAGTGCGTGATAGCCACTACAGAACGGGACTATGTCGAAGATTAACTCCTCACTTAGGAAATTATCCGGGGATCCGAAGACCACTTCGAGTGTAACTGAGCCTGTACAGTTGGCCTTTACACCTGGTATGACGCCTTTAAAGGTTGTCTTTGTGGGTTTAATCCTTGAGGGATCTATGCCCATTTTTCGCACTGTATCCTGATAAAGCAGGTTCAGGCTGCTGCCGCCATCCATATGGACTCTAGTGAGGTGAAATCCGTCAATGATTGGGTCTAGAACCAATGCGGCGAATCCGCCATGGCGGATGCTAGTGGGGTGGTCCCTTCGATCAAAAGTGATCGGGCAGGAGGACCACGGGTTGAACTTTGGGGCGACTGGCTCCAACGCATATACGTCCCTGAGTGCACGCTTCCGCTCCCTTTTGGGGATGTGGGTTGCGTATATCATGTTCACCGTCTGCACTTGTGGGGGAAAGCCCTTCTGTCCCCTATTGTTCGGCGGTCGGGGCTCCTCCTCGTCATCGCTATGCGGCCCCTTGTCTCTGTTTTCGGCACTTAACTTGCCTGCCTACTTGAACACCCAACAATCCCTGTTGGTGTGATTGGCTGGTTTTTCGGGGGTGCCGTGTATCTGGCACGAGCGATCAAGTATTCGGTCCAAACTGGACGGGACCGGAGTATTTCTTTAAATGGCTTTTTCCGCTGACCGGGTTTAGAGCCTCTGAATCCGGCATTAGCTGCCGTATCCTCAGCATTGTCGCCGTTAATGCGGCGCTTGTGCTTGTTGCGACGCGACCTGCCATTGCTGTCCTTGGTATCTGAATTACCAGGGCTCTTGGTCATGTTATTACTATGAGCTAGCCAGATGTCTTCTCCCGCGCAAAAGCGGGTCATGAGTGTTGTGAGGGCTGCCATGGATTTCAGCTTTTCCTGTCCTAGGTGCCGGCAAGCCACTCGTCACGGATGTTATGTTTGAAGGCTGCGAGGGCCTCTGCGTCCGGACAATCGACTATTTTTTTCTTGGTTAGGAACCGTGTCCAGAATTGTCTGGCCGATTCCTCTGGCTGCTGAATTATGTGACTTAGGTCATCAGCGTCTCATGGTCGCACATAGGTGCCCTGGAAATTGTCGAGGAATGCGGCTTCCAGGTCCTCCTAGCAACCAATTGACTCTGCTGGAAAGCTGTTAAGCCAATGCCGAGCTGGTCCTTTAAGCTTGAGTGGGAGGTATTTGATGGTGTGTAGATCATCACCGCGGGCCATGTGGATATGAAGGAGATAATCCTCGATCCATACCGCAGGATCTGTTGTGCCATCATATGATTTGATGTTTACGGGTTTAAAACCCTCAGGGATTTGATGATCCATTACTTCATCTGTGAAGCATAGTGGGTGTGCGGCGCCTCTGTACTGGGCTATATCACGACGTAGCTCAAATGAGCTTTGTCTGCTGTGTTCGGCCTGGCCGGATTTGCCATATCCGGCATGACGGTTATCATCACGTGTCATGGGGCGCCCACGCGATCCGTAGATCGATCTTTTTTGCCTTGCCTTGTCCTCCAATATATATCTCACAGGTCTTGTGCATTTCCCCGTGCCTTGGTATTTTTTGAGCAACGTCGGGGTGCGGCTTGAGTGGATGGCCGAGATGCCTCTCTGTCGCGGCCACGAGGTGGCCGGTCGGCCGCGTCGTGCGCTGGTGATGTAGGTTTAGGTGCTTCCTCCTCCAATCGGGGTAGCAACCTGCGCTTTGGGTAGCTCTTGGAGGGGGGTTCGAGTTCGTACTCTTCGGCCGCAAGGACTTCAGTCCATCTGTCGGCTAGCAAGTCTTGGTCAGCTCTAAGCTGTTGCTGTTTTTTCTTGAGGTTGCTCGTCGTGGCCATAAGCCTGCGTTTGAAATGCTCCTATTCGACGGGATCCTCAGGCACGACAAATTCATCGTCGTCGAGGCTTGCCTCGTCTTCGGAGGGAGGCATGTAATTATCGTCCTCTACCTCTCTGTCTGCCGCTCTCTCATGAGGGCTGGCTTCTCCATCCTCCCGTGCTGAATCCTGCTGGAGGGGGTTGTCTTCGGCACTGTCCGGGGTGTTATTATCTCCCGTGCCGGAATCACTGTTTTTGCTTTGGCGGGAATTAGAGCGGCGCCGCTGACGCCGGCGCTTAGGCTGCTTCTTGGAGGGGTCATCCTCCATTATTCCATCGCCATTCCCTTCTTTTGGGGTGTCCACCATGTATATGTCGTATGACAAGGTGGTCTTCTAGTGCCCTATAGACGCTGGTTCTTGCTCGTCTCCTGCATCGACGTCCATACTGTCGATGTCTTCGGAGTCAAAGTCGAGCATGTCAGTTAAATCATCGACAGTGGCTACGTAGTGGGTGGTGGGTGGGTTTTGAATTTCTTCGTCGTCCGCATCCCAACCTTGCTGACCACAGTCCAGCCAGGGCTCTCCTGATAAAGAGAGAGACTTTAGTGAATTCAGAATGTCGCTGAAGGGCGAGTGCTAAAAGATGTCTGCGGCGGCAAACTCCATGATCGGCGCCCAATCGGATTCGATCGGCAGGGGCACGGAAGGTTCGAAGTCCGGAGAGGAGTCCGGCACCTTGGAGTCACGAGCTTCGCAAAGGACAAGGCTGGTGTTCGGCTCGATCGCCGTAGAGATTGCAGCCCCCGAGGCGGTGTCCAACCACCCGTCCTCGATTGGAGCAGTCGGCTCCGAGCTAAGGGTCGGAGCGGACACTGATGCGGCCTCCTGGGCACTGTTCAGCGGCAGAGCTAGATCATGCCCATGGTGACAGTGCAGCGCGCTCGGCTGTGGCTCGAACCCGTCGAAGATCAAGTCTCCGCGGACGTCAGCCGTGTAGTTCAAACTGCCAAATCTCACCTGATGGCCAGGGGTATAGCTTTCGATCTGCTCCAGATGGCCAAACGAATTGGCCCGCAGTGCAAAGCCGCCGAATACGAAGATCTGTCCGGGGAGAAAAGTCTCACCCTGTACCGCATTGTTGTTGATGATCGGAGGAGGCATCGGGCCTAAAGATGACGACATAGAGGAACTCTCAATGAAAGCACCAATTTCGGTGTCAAAACCGGCGGATCTCGGGTAGGGGGTCCCGAACTGTGCTTCTAGGCGGATGGTAACAGGAGACAAGGAACACGATGTTTTTACCCAGGTTCGGGCCCTCTCGATGGAGGTAAAACCCTACTCCTGCTTGATTAATATTGATGATATGGGTAGTACAAGAGTAGATCTACCACGAGATCAGAGATGCTAAACCCTAGAAGCTAGCCTATGGTATGATTGTTGTTCGTCCTACGGACTAAAACCCTCCGGTTTATATAGACACCAGAGAGGGCTAGGGTTACACAGAGTCAGTTACAATGGGAGGAGATCTACACATCCGTATCGCCAAGCTTGCCTTCCACGCCAAGGAAAGTCCCATCTGGACATGGGACGAAGTCTTCAATCTTGTATCTTCATAGTCCAGGAGTCCGGCCAAAGGTTATAGTCCGGCCATTCGGACACCCCCTAATCCAGGACTCCCTCAACCATCATCGCCTTCCTTACTCTTTTCCTTCCTCTTTCTTGATTTTGCCTTGTCAAGTCAAACCCACAAGAAAAAGGAATAAAATTTGCTCTTCAAAACATATTGATGCATGATACTGACGAACACTACTTTCATGTAAGGCAGCCGCATGATAGGAGGATGGAATATGTATGAAAAACAGGACGGCGTGACATATTGACATGTATGATGTATAAAGTGTAAACTAAGCACAAGGTGCTTGAACTTGTTAGAATCGATGCAAGCTAGAAACCATATGAAAGATGAAACCAATATCACTCTGCCAAATTAAAAGGGTGCCCTAACAAATGTATTTGACCAAATTAGAAGCAATACATGGCAACAGGCTAGAAATAATATGCAATATGCAAAGAATAAAGGTGACTCATCGTAAGTAATTGATGCAGGATACAGAAGAGAGGCAGTTTCATGTAAGAACAAGGTTAACACATAGATGTAGTGTGTACCAAAAATAGGAAGGCATGTCATATTCATAGGTATAGTGTGTAAACTAAGCAGATGCAATTTACCCTAATTAGAATCATTACAAGCTAGACACCGTATGCAACATGCAACCACATATCACATTGCGAAGTTGGAGCAAGCACCTATGATGGTGGTGTAGGGGAAGTGCTGTCTTCAGGTACAAAGCAACATTCAATATCTTCATTTAGGCTTGCTGTTTCTTGAGAATCATGTGGAGAGGATGAAATTGCATTCTTTATAAGAGTATTGCGTCTCATATTAACCCACGCGCGTGACTGTCTCATCATAAGCGATAGACGCAGGATACACAAGAACAGTAGTTTGATGTAAGAACATGGTGTGATAGGCAGATGTAGTATGTACCAAAAACAGGAAGGCGTGTCATATTCACATGTATAATGTGTAAGCTAAGGAGATGCAATTTAACAAATTAGGAGCATTGATGAGGGATACACAAGAGAAGTAGTTTGATGTAAGAACATGGTTAATAGAAAGACGTAGTATGTATCAAAAACAGGAAGGCATGTCATATTCATAGGTATAATGTGTTAACTAAGCAGATGCAATTTACCCTAATTAGAAGCATTACAAGTTAGACACCATATGCAACATGCAACCACATATCACACTGCCAAGTAAGAGCAAGCACCTATGATGGTGGTGTGGGGGAATTGCGGTGATCAACTAGAGAGCTACGTTGACTATCTTCATTTAGCCTTGCTGTTTCTTGAGAATCATGTGGGGAGGATGACACTGCACTCTTTAAACGAGTAGGGCGTCTCACAGTAACCCACCCGGGTGACTGTCCCATCATAACTGATTGACGAGGGATACAAAAGAGCATTAGTTTTATGTACGAACATGGTTAATAGACATATGTAGTATGTATTAAAAATAGGAAGGCATGTCATTATCAAAGGTATAATGTGTAAAGTAAGCAGATGCAATTTAACCAAATTGGAAGCAATACAAGCTAGACACCATATGCAACATGCAACCACATTTGACAACGCGAAGTTAAAGCAAGCACCTGGGATGGTTGTGTGTGGCAATTAAGATCATCAACAGCAGAGCTACTTTTACAGTCTCCAACTGCTGACACTGCACCCATTAGAGCGTTGAAATGCTTACTGCTTATCTTCGAATTACACTGGAGCGACTTCTGTCTTTTCTTTTCTGCATTCATCAACACTGCTTCAGAGTCTGAAATACCCATGCATAAAAAAATAATAGTGTGAGTATGGGCGAAGTGTGTGCACAATTAGTATAGTGTAAAGGTAGCAGATAGCAGGTCGGTGAGAAATAAATGACGGGAGACATATGATAGCTCTACAACATGCATGGCACACTCAATTACTACAGGATTCTATGAAAATTATAGTCGACTGAAAGCAAATAGGTCAGTCAATTTTTTCTGCACCGTCCGATGTACAAAGAACGGGGAGATCGCCTTCATCTACCTCCAGCCAGTCAGTGTTGACGATCTTCCTCAAAACGCTAGCGACCACTGGCCCAATATTCCTCCCCTGCCTGCGCCCTCCCTTCGACCTCACCACACCGCCGTGCTTGGCACGGCCCCCCAGCCATCCATTCAAGCCCCGCCGACCTCCAGATCGGGCGCAAGCAGCTCCTGCGCAACACACCCCTATGATAGACACCGATGCGCCGCTTCCCTGGGGAATAGGCGGACTAGGTGCTTCGTGCGCCTAAGCGGGTGCTGCTTCTTTTAATTGCAGTTCGGCTGACCCTGAATTGAAATCCAGGCGGGCTACTGACCTCTAGCAAAGGTGAAATAGTAAAAGGGAGGAAACCTTGTGCATTTAGAATCACGAAGAAGATGCAGTAAGTAGCGCTCAACTAGTTTCTTTCGTGGGATGAATACGGTGTGAGCGGAGATGTAAGATTTGCACGAATAAGGGAAGAGGAGTACCTCTTTCTGCTGGCAGTGCTGTGTCCTCCTTCTGTTTTTCCGACGATCTTGTTGTTTGCCAGAAATCAGAAGTTGTGGAGGACGGTGCAACCTTGGACGAACCCATAGCCAAGTTGTTGAGTGTGGTGCGATGGCCGTCTGTCGGCGGCGGGGAAGTAGATCCGAGGCGGCGAACGACCGCGTAGCGGGAACAACTCCGGTGAGGTGGACGGTTGCGACAGTAGAGCCGCAGCAGTAAGGCGCAGGACGGCGTGGTCGGAGTGGTTCTGGTACAGCACATGTCAATGTCGGCGTCGTGGAGGCAGCTCTGCCTTGGCTTTAGCTGCTAAGTCCTTGAGGGCGTTGCAGTTGCGGTTGCGTTGTACGACGACGTCGGGGTACCGGCTCCGGCGTGATGGAGGAGGGCGGCGGTGGATTGGCCGCTATGGGGTGGAGGACGGAGGAGGTTGGGGTTTCGCGGCTGGTGGAGAGGGCATTTTCGCACCCACGGAGTATGAATGGGGAAATGGAGGGAGGCGGGGAACTAAGGGGGATCAATGTTTCGGTTTGAGACGCGCTTGTTTGAAATTTGGGGAAAGTTACAAACTTTTCCCCCATCTAAAGATTCAGACATATTGCGGGTTGGGGGTAGGACAGTCATGTCAGGTGTCCCAAATGTGGGCAGGATAGATTTCGGCCGAGCGCATGGGTGTTTAGGTGCCCATGGCGTATGAATGCTTCTCGGAGGTGGTTGTGACTGGCGTCTTGGTGAAGTTACAAACCTACCCCGGTTTAGACCTTTGGACATCGGGCCGATAGGCTACACGGGCCAGAGTCAGGACAGTAATTTCCTACCACCAAAACATTAGTCTCGCGCGGTTTCGGGTGACCAGAGGCCTATTTGGCGCTTCGTTCAATATTTGGGAGCAGAAGCATTAAAGTTTTCGGTTCTCTTGAATTGAACTTTCCGGATTTGTCAAACTTCACAAATCTTTACTCTTGAAAATCCTAAAGCTACGATTATTTTGGAATGGAGGGGGTACATTTTAATATACATTGTACACGAGTATATATTAAAAAATATGCAACTTACCTCAGTTCATGCATGGTTCCAGGTATAATCTCCTTGGTTGCAAAAAAAAAGGTTAGATATGCGTATGAATATATATACCATGTTCATACTCACAACAAAGATTGATGCCCCCTTTTACATCTGATTTACAAATGCCATTATCTCGGGTTCAAATAGATGACTGCACTTCCTATGAATTCGAATCTTCGAAACCCCCTTTATTATGAATTCGACATGTATTTTATTTCATAGCTAGCAATTTGGAATGTATCCATGCAAGTGACAAATGTATAAAGTGCTTCACACTAACAACATGGAGTGCACTAATTAATGTTTATATATGAATTGCAAAAGCATCCATTGCCTGTATTTCAAACCGCTCTCACTCTATGGATCGATAATATGAAATACACACATGCACATGCTAGAATTCAATAGAGCATGGGTCTCTAATAGACCGATTTTCGTCCATTCGCAATTTTGCAAAATTCATGATCTCATCCAAAAATAATAATGCCATTTATATTTTAATTTAATGCGTAGAACCGCTTTTTACACATAGATATCTCTCTATCTAACGCATAAGTGCACACACTTTATATGCATCGGCATTTCTCTTTCACACATGCTCACAATCTCTCAGGGTGTCGGGGTGTCTCATGCACATGCTCTCTCTGTTTCTCTATCTCTCTTTCTGACTACTATGTACCACTCTTTTCACTAATCTCAGTTGGAAAACACTATTTCTCTCACATCCATATATACACATGCACGGTCTCTACTAGCCCTCTATACGCACATATATGTGCCTACGTGTCTCCCGCACACACATTATCTTTAGGCCTCTCTTGCACACATTGCCCCCCCGACACACCTCCCAAATAGTAGTTGGCAGATATGATTTCATCATATCATTCGGTAGGATATCCCTGGCTGTTAGGCTGGATGGTAATACGACGCAAAGTTTTACCCTAGTTCGGATCGGACCCTTGCAGCTGAAGAAAGAGCCTACTCCCGATACTGTATATTAGTGTTAGGGGTGTGTACAAAGTACACGTGAATACCAGGCATTGTGCGCGTGTGTGTATACTATCGATGAACTAGCCCCAAGCTTGTATAACATACTAAGTGCCTAGGGTTACAAATCATATATAGTCGGCTTATCACAAGTGGGGATAGAGTCCTCCGCGACTCTGGTAGGTTCGTGTTGGATGCCGAGTACTCCACATGGGTCTCCGTATAACACGTCTCGGTCCAACCTATATGTGGCGCAGGATGGAACCGACCCATGAGTCTTCATGTTGACCCACCACAACTAGAAATGATGTGCCCACCACACCACACACGCAACCGGCCACTAAGTAAATAAGCATATACAATAGTACAACGGTAGCTAGCTCAAGATACGTCTCCATATTTTGTTGATGACACTGACGGACTTTGCATTTGATGCGTGCTCCGTATTTAGTTGACGACACTTACGGTCATTGTATTTGAAGTGAAAGCACGATATGGTCATTGGACATCAGAGTAAGCTCATCACGGTCACCACATACATTTTGTCGTGCTAACCAACATGTGGTTGGATGGTTAGAGGACAGTGGTTTCTCGAGCCCACCAAGGGGTAAAGTCCCGGTGCTCGCATTTATCTTGTGTTAATTTCAGTATTTTCCGGCGATGTACGTTCAGTGGGAGGAGACGTTCCACTCGACTACAAGGCACATATGGTGACTTCGTAATTAAAATCTCAAGATCATATATGCTGGCCCACTCTCTCGAAGGTGCGGCGGCGGACCGGCGGTGGGGAGTGGTTTCGGGGAGAGCGGGCCGGCCGCGGGCGGCGGGGGCGGGCGGTTCGGCCGGTGGTGGCTGGCGGCTCGGGGGGGGGGGGTGGAGTTTGATGATAAACGGGAGGCCCTTGATTTCGTATCCAACGGCTGGAAAATCTAATGACCAGAGATGAAAAAGTCGGCCGACTGACGTGTAGCCTCACCCCGCATGTACACATGCACGTACACATGCACGCACGCAAGACACGCACACATGTAGGCATACAACACTGACACATACACATAACATACACACGCACGCATGCTGGCGTGCCATACTGACACGTACACATGCACTCACGAACACACGCACGTACGCACCCATGCATGCAACACTGAAACGCACCCTTGCACGTACGAGCCCATGCATGCAACACTGAAATGCACCCTTGTACGCACGCAACACTTGTACACCTGCATGCACACAGCACATGACGCAAGACACACGCTTAACTACATGAAAAAGATGACGTCACACTCAATGAACAATCATCAGTTTATGAAATGCCCGCTTCGGACCGCCCTGGCCCACCAAAGGTTCCTCTGCTGTGCGCTGCCTGCGTTGGGTCACTGACATGTAGGCCATGCACCCAAAGAGCCCGCACGTTAGTGGAAGAACGGCATGGTGTCCTAGGTCAGAGTCGAGGGCGCCACTCACGGCACGCCCGGCTGAACACGCCTCCGTGCCATATTCAAACGCCTCCATGAAACCCGCCCGTGTTGAAGCCGAGAAACCCACTTTGGACACACGTCCGTTCATGACCGGGCTGGCGTTAAACGCAACGCCGGCCGAGCTCCTCCCGTCCCCCGTCTATTTAATCTCCTATTTAAACGAGGCCAAACGCCGGCCAAGAATCGCACACCTCCGCCGCTCCCCTATCTCCTCCACCATTTTGTCCACTCTTACAATGGCTTACGAAGAGTAGTTATTCCGCACCCAAGCCAGCTGGGTAGCCCGCCGGATACGAGCTATGCAGCTCGCTGATCCACCTCCCTCCCCTCGCCCGACAGAGCCAGTTGCCGCCCCAAGCCGGTGCGCGGTTCAGCAACTCGCTGCTCCAGGCCAGCTCTACGAGGAGCGGCGCACGTGTGTCGTTGCTGCCGTCCACGCCCCTGCCTCATACCGTGTCTCCCGTTTCTGTGGCCGAGACTCCCATGTCGGCGGCCGCGCAATGCAAGCAGCGACAGAAACCGGGTGCGCGGAGAGCGACGAGTCGGTGGCCAGCGCCTCCGCATCCGCTGCCATCATCGAGGAGAAGTAGAACACGGGAGGCCGCTGCCGCTTGGGTCCCATGAAGGCCACCGCGGAGGCGACGCCGGCGTACACAGCAGGTGTCTTGCTGGATCCTTTTGTTGCGAGGACCTTCGTCGACCCCGCATGGGCTCCACGGAAGAGGTCAATGTTAGGATGAACTCGAGCCGGTGCCGGCCATGGCGAAGTAGTGTCCGGTGATGAACTCGAACCGGTGCCGGCCACCATCATCTTCAGCACCAGCCAATGATATTACTTGGGCAGTGGGGAAGCGAGCCATCCTTTGCGCTGAAGCGTATACCTCCAGGGCTCCCGGCAGTCCGGTGATCGTGCTGCCGGACATGAGGAACACAAATCGATCGGCGGGCTACCATTTAGGCCATGTATTATATACCTGTGCTGTCCAGAACTAGCACCGCGCAGTTCCTTTGAATATAATGAAATCCGTCATGTTTGTGTGAAAATCCGGTATTTTATATGATTTCTGTCGTTGTTTATATGAAATACTCCGGTGGTTGCGTGAATGAGTATCAGTTTGTCTATGTGTTCGCGTGAATTTCGTCCGGTTGGTTGAGTTGCTGTCATAATGTGTGCAGCTACGGTTGGATGGCGTAATTTGCGGGTCACCGGTCAGTCTGCGGGCGGCTCGGGCGGCGTTGTGGGACAAAAAAAGACAGCTCGTGCGAGCTCGTCTCCAACGTGCGCGCTGGAGGATGCATGACAGCATGAGCACCCGAGCCGTTCCTCGTTCATTGGTGGCAAAGGCACCGGTGGACAAAAGGGTCACCAATATTTTGGCTACCCTGGGCAAGATCCAAACAGCCCCTCCCAACAGATTCAAATCCCTCGTTCACCGTGGAATTTTGCCATGTGTTGTTTTCATGGACTAGCAAGATGCCCGTGCATTGCACGGAACATCAAGATGCATTTTTTTACAAACTCACGCATGCATGCAGGGGATAATTAATGTCCTCCTTTGCTAGTACCACGAGGCAAACACCATTAATATTGCGTCGATTAGTGTTAGTGGCCTTGTATATCTGCAAATTGTAATTTTGATAGTGGCCCCTTGTATATAAAAATGGAGGGAGAAATATGAGAGATAAGGTGAGGAGGAGTGGGGCGTGGTGCCGTGGTGGTGACTGGTGGTCGGACTGGGTGGAGGCATGGGGATGGACGGTGCATTATGTCTAGGTTTGTATCTCTCTCTCACACACACATAGGTGGGGGACGTGCACGAAGAGAAGAGGTGCACGCACGGCGCACGTACTCCCGTCTCTTTCCCAACCACACCCGCGCGGGTACACGGTGGAGCACATTTCTGTACGAAAAAGGCAGCCCACGTGGTAATTTGGCACGTGTACTGGTTGTCCACTTGGTGGAGGGAGGATCGTCTATCACGGGTGAACTAACAAATTGTGACTTGATGCATTATGTTAAATTAAAAAATAGGCAAACCATGTGGGGCCTAACTTAGAGGCAAGGCTCTATACATTGGAGTACTTTTGATGTGTCCCGTCAACTCGTAGAACGAGGAGAAACTTGCTTAGTATGCCGTCTCCCCCGCCCATGGGCGAGGTGGCTCACAGGATGAGGTGAAGCTGGAGTACTACTGTACGCCTTTCCGCCCGCTGAGGGAGTCCTGGACAAGGGGGTGTCCGGATAGCCGAACTATCATCATCGGCCGAACTCCAAGACTATGAAGATACAAGATTGAAGACTTCGTCCCGTGTCCGGATGGGACTTTCCTTGGTGTGGAAGGCAAGCTTGGCGATACGGATATATAGATCTCCTACCATTGTAACCGACTCTGTGTAACCCTAGCCCTCTCTGGTGTCTATATAAATCGGATGGTTTTAGTCCGTAGGACATAACAACAATCATACCATAGGCTAGATTCTAGGGTTTAGCCTCCTTGATCTCGTGGTAGATCTACTCTTGTAATACCCACATCATCAATATCAATCAAGCAGGACGTAGGGTTTTACCTCCATCTAGAGGGCCCGAACCTGGGTAAAACATCGTGTCCCTTGTCTCCTGTTACCATCCGCCTAGACGCACAGTTCGGGACCCCCTACCTGAGATCCGCCGGTTTTGACACCAACATTGGTGCTTTCATTGAGAGTTCCACTGTGTCGTCAACGATAGGCTTGATGGCTCCTTCGATCATCAACAACGACGCGGTCCAGGGTGAGACTTTTCTCCCCGGACATATCTTTGTATTCGGCGGCTTCGCATTGCGGGCCATTTTGTTTGGCCATCTGGAGCAGATCGAAAGCTACGCCCCTGGCTGCCAGGTCAGATCTGGAAGTCTGAACTTCACGGCCGACATCCGCGGAGACTTGATCTTCGATGGATTCGAGCCACAGCCGAGCGCGCCGCACTGTCACGATGGACATGATCTAGCTCTGCTGCCGGACAGTGCCCTAGAGGCCGCACACGAGTCCGCTCCGACCCTCGATTCGGAGCCGGCTATGTAGATCGAGGACGGGTGGCTGGACACCGCCTCGGGGGCTGCAACCTCTACGGCGATAGAGCCGAACACTGACCTTGTCCCTTGTGAAGCTCGTGACTCCAAGGTGCCGGACTCCTTGCCGGACTCCAAACCTCCCAACCGATCATGGAGTTCACCGCTGCGGACATCTTTCAACACTCACCTTTCGGTGACATCCTGAGTTCGCTAAAGTATCTCTCGTTATCAGGAGAGCCCTAGCCGGACTGCGGTCAGGATGGTTGGGATGCGGACAATGAAGAAATTCAAGACCCACCCACCACCCACTTAGTAGCCACTGTCGATGATTTAACCGACATGCTAGACTTCGACTCCGAAGACATCGACGGTATGGACGACGATGCCGGAGACGACCAAGAACCAGCGCCTACTGGGCACTGGAAAGCCACCTCGTCATACAACATATACATGGTGGATATCCCAAAGGATGGGAATGGCGAAGGAACAGCGGAGGAAGACCCCTCCAAGAAACAGCCCAAGCGCCGGCGTCAGCGGCGCCGCTCTAAATCCCGCCACAACAAGAATGGAGATTCCGGCACTGGAGATAATAATACCCCAGACAGTGCCGAAGACAACCCCCTCCAGCAAGATTCAGCGCAGGAGGACGGAGATGCCAGCCCTCATGAGAGAGTGGCAGACGAAGAGGTAGAGGATGATAATTACATGCGTCCCTCCGGAGACAAGGCAAGCCTCGACGACGACGTATTTGTCGTGCCTGAGGATCCCGTCTAACAAGAGCGTTTTAAACGCTGGCTTATGGCCACGGCAAACAGCCTCAAGAAAAAGCAGCAACATCTTAGAGCTGATCAGGATCTGCTAGCCGACAGACGGACTGAAGTCCTTGCGGCCGAAGAGCATGAGCTCGAACGCCCCTCCAAAAGCTACCCCAAACGCAAGTTGCTCCCCCGATTAGAGGAGGAGGCATATAAACCTGCATCACCAGAGCACAATGCGGCTGACCGGCCACCTCGTGGCCGCGACAGAGAGGCCTCTAGGCCCTCCACTAGAATCGTACCCCGGCATCGCTCGAAAAGCACAAGGACACAGGGGAACGCTCCGGACTTGCGAGATATATTGGAGGATAAAGCAAGACAATCAAGATCGATCTACGGATCGCGTGGGCGCCCCATGATACGTGACGACAACAGTCGCGCCGGACACAGTAAGTCCGGCCGGGCCGAACACAGTAGACAAAGCTCGTTGGAGCTCCATCGCGATATAGCCCAATACAGAGGCGCCGCACACCCACTATGCTTCACAGATGAAGTAATGGATCATCAAATCCCCGAAGGGTTTAAACCCGTGAATATTGAATCCTATGATGGCACAACAGACCCCACGGTTTGGATCGAAGACTATCTCCTTCATATCCACATGGCCCGCGGTGACGATCTTCATGCCATCAAATACCTCCCACTCAAGCTTAAAGGACCAGCTCGGCATTGGCTTAACAGCTTGCCAGCAGAATCAATTGGGTGTTGGGAGGACCTGGAAGCCGCATTCCTTGATAACTTCCAGGGCACGTATGTGCGACCACCAGACGCTGACGACCTAAGCCACATAATTCAGCAGCCAGACGAATCGGCCAGACAATTCTGGACACGGTTCTTAACTAAGAAAAATCAAATCGTCGACTGTCCGGATGCGGAGGCCCTCGCGGCCTTCAAATATAACATCCGCGACAAGTGGCTTGCCCGACACTTGGGACAGGAAAAGCCGAAATCCATGGCAGCCCTCACATCACTCATGACCCACTTCTGCGTGGGAGAGGACAGCTGGCTAGCCTGCAGCAACAACCTCAGCAAAAATTCTGGCAGTCCGGATACCAAGGACCGCAATGGCAGGTCGCGTTGCAACAAGAACAAACGCCGCATTAACGGCGACAATAATGAGGATACGGCAGTCAACGCCGGATTCAGAGGCTCCAAACCCGGTTAGCGGAAAAAGCCATTCAAAAGAACTACTACGGGTCCGTCCAATTTGGACCGAATACTCGATTGCTCGTGCCAGATACACGGCACCCCCGAAAAGCCATCCAACCACACCAACAGGGACTGTTGGGTATTCAAGCAGGCAGGCAAGCTAATTGCCGAAAACAATGGCAAGGGGCTGCGTAGCAATGACGAAGAAGAGACCCGACCGCCGAACAATAGAGGACAGAAGGGTTTCCCCCCACAAGTGCGGACGGTCAATATGATATACGCAACCCACATACCCAAGAGGGAGCGGAAGCATGCACTCAGGGACGTATACGCGATGGAGCCAGTTGCCCCGAAGTTCAACCCATGGTCCTCCTGCCCGATCACTTTTGATCGAAGGGACCACCCCACCAGCATCCGCCACGGCGGATTCGCTGCATTGGTTTTAGACCCAATCGTTGATGGATTTCACCTCACCAGAGTCCCGATGGACGGCGGCAGCAACCTGAACCTACTTTATGAGGACACAGTGTGCAAGATGGGCATAGACCCCTCAAGGATTAAACCCACAAAGACGACCTTCAAAGGCGTCATACCAGGTGTAGAGGCCAATTGCATGGGCTCAGTTACACTGGAAGTGGTCTTCGGATCCCCGGATAACTTCCGAAGCGAGGAGTTAATCTTTGACATAGTTCCGTTCCGCAGCGGCTATCATGCTCTGCTCGGACGGACCGCGTTTGCAAAGTTCAACGCGGTGCCGCACTACGCATACCTCAAGCTCAAGGTGCCAGGCCCTCGAGGAGTCATCACGGTCAACGGAAACACCGAACGCTCCCTCCAAACGGAGGAACATACAGCGGCTCTCGCGGCAGAAGTACAATGCAGCCTCTTAAGGCAATTCTCGAGTCCGGCCGTTAAGCGACCGGACACGGCTAAAAGCGCCCGAAGTAACCTACAACAAGACCACCTAGCACATTCCGAGCACGCGTAGCAATGCGGCCCCAACCCCAGCCCTCGCAAGATTGCAAGACTGGTCCTTTGCGTACATCATTACGTTCTGGAGATACCATGGGCATAGGAGGAGGGGCACGACCACAACAGGCCTAGAATGCGGCTTAACCACATCAGGGGCTCCCAAGTGTGTCATTCCTTTTTTTCTTTTTCTTTCTTACCCACAGGACTCCGTTCACCAGAGGCCCTGTCCGGCAGTAGACCGGCCGAACTCACGATGCAACAGCCAGGGAAGGAGAAAGGCTACGACGAATATCCAGGTGGTCTCCATTACGAGCACTAAATCTATTTTATACACCATTCCGCAGCCTACCCCAAGAGGGGGACATGTTTAATAGTCCCATCCCTTGCTTATCGCACTATTTGTATCGTTCTGCATTCATGGCAGTATTTCTTGAATAAACAATGCAGCACCGTTTTGCTTATAATTGCATTCCTTTCTTATACATATGTTCATTTATGACATGTCGCATCCGTACACTTTGGTACGGCTAAATACACCAGGGGCTTAAGTTCCCCACATTATGGTGTGATAAGTCCGAACACTTTCACAAGTGCGGCACCCCGAACTTATAGCATTATATGCATCGGCTCCGAATCATGTCTTGGGTCAATAGTTGGGTTTGCCCGGCTCCCAAGTTTTGGTACCTTACGTTCCTTTCTATCGGCTAAGGTAGCACCGGGAGAACCACTGCGATTGCGCCCCAGTTGAGCTGGGCGAGCGCCTCAGTGGAGAAAGCTAAAACTGACCGTCATGATGAGGCGAGAGCCGGTCGCTGTTCGAGAGGTTTTTTCGAGTCCCTAAAGACTTATGCCGCTTAGAGCGAGGAACTGGCTTTGTCCAGACCAGGCGTGGATAGCGCCCCGAATTCGGCCTTCCGAACACTAGGGGCTTCGCCGAAATTTAAAAGTATAGAATTCTATGGCTAAGTGAGAGTGTTCAAGCATTATAAGTCCGGTTGCCTAGTTCGTTGTGTTGAGCGCCTCCCTAGATGGACCCAAATATGGGAACAAGAGTGCTCAAGTTTATCCCGAACACCCCAGCACTCGTGGCATGGGGGCTGAAGCCGACGACTTGCCATCTCTCAGATTTGATAAACAGCCGCACAGAAGGTAATATTTTAAATCAACAAGTGTTGCTTAGCGCATATGAACAAAGTTTTCAGCGTACAGGATAACAAAATGCGGGTGTACTCAAATATTGCATTATTGGAGCACTCACCCGCAATAGTGCGGGCACCCTTCAGGACACTCTTATAATACATCTCGGGCGTGCGATACTCCTTGCCTGGCGGTGGCGCGTCCGTCACAAGCTTCTCGGCATCCATCTTGCCCCAGTGCACCTTAGCACAGGCAAGGGCCCGACGGGCATCTTCAATACAAGCGGATCGCTTGATGACCTCAACCCATGGACAAGCATCCACCAGCCACCGCACCAGGCCGAAGTAGCTCCCAGGCATGGCCTCATTGGGCCACAGCCGAACTATGAGGCCCTTCATGGCCTGTTCGTCCACCTTGCAGCTGGTCGCTAAGGGGCACCGGATGTCCCGCCTCAACATACTGAGACCAGTAGACCTTCTCTGTCGAGCTCCCCTCCTCGGCCATGTAGAAAGCGGCAGCATCGGACACGCTGCAGGGCAGATCTACGAACGCTCCTGGAGAGCTCCGAATTTGGGTAAGTAACAGGTAATTAACATTCACATGCTTACTTTGCATGAAAAATGCCTTACCCGCCGCTATTTTCTTCAACGCCTCGATCTCCTGAAGGGCCTTGTGAGCTTCGGCCTTAGTGGCTTTGGCACTCTCAAGAGCCGATGCAAGCTCGGACTCTTGAGTCTTCGAGTCGCGCTCCAAACTCTCATGCTTTTCCACGAGTGCCTGGAGCTCTTGCTGTACCTCCGCCACCTGTGCCTCCTGCTTCAATCGCCCAGCATGCTCCACGGCCGCATTATGTTCGGCCGCGGACACCGCCTCCTTCAAGGTCGCCACCTCATTCGTGGCCCCTGAAGTACCCACGTTATCCTTGTCATTTCCCTTGCAACCAAATCCTTTTCTGTATGGTACAACTTTAATAAGGTGTAACTCACCTTCCTTGTCCTCGAGCCGCTTCTTGGCACGGCCGAGCTCGTTCTCGGACCGCTCGAGGCTTTGCTTCAAAGCATTGACCTCCGCAGTCAGTGTGGTAGAGGTCAGCAGCGCAGCCTGCAATCCCATATTGACATATTTATTAAGACTCCTTGTCGGAGTAATGGGCCACGGGTAGGCTAAACCGAGCCCCGGAAGCTTTCAATACATCGGGGCAGGCCGCGCCCCTCAGAGCCGAGTCTCGGATGGCGACTCCCAGATAAGCCGAGTCTCAGATGGCGGCTCCCAGATGAGCCGAGTCTCAGATGGCAACTCCCAGATAAGCCGAGTCTCAGATGGCGACTCCCAGATAAGCCGAGTCTCAGATGGCGACTTCCGGAGGAGCCGGCTATGGAGAGTCAGCCAGCGACTCTGCTCTCGTCGCGATAGGAGAAGCGGGTACGACCACGACGTGGCCGTCACCTCCTGCTTGCGAGGGGCCGGCATGGATACAGTGTGCCATACCGCTGGAGATCTCCGGCGTGGCCCGGCACTGTTGCCATGCCGTCCCTGACCTCAGCCACAGTGTCTGGCGCACTGTGGCCACGATGGCCTACCTGTACGGCTCAGAGCCGGCGGACCCGCCTGCCAGTGAGAGCATGGAAGACGGCGGATACGCCCCAAAGACGGCCCTGTGGGAGTCGGCTCCCTAGAGTCGATTGGCCCCTCCCACGGGCCCTACGCGCCATTAACCAGACAAGATGGGAAGTAACGATAGTGATCGCCCGATAGACGGCGGCACTGCGCCGCCTCCAGCATGTTATCCAGACGACACGTTCCCCTCCAACATGGTGATCTACGACGATCCGCTCCCTCGCGAGGAGAGCGGCGGAAGCGCCGTCACGGAGGTGCTCGTTATTAGTCATGGAGAGCACTCCGGTGAGGGAGCTCATGACCCGCTCGATGCGGCTCTGCGAGACCTGACGACACCCATTCTTGAGGACGCTGAAGCCGAGATGCTGGAGGCACGCTGCCTTCAGCTCGTCGAAGGCGCGAAGAAGCTGGCAAGCATGAGACGCTTGTCGGAGGCCTACCAACGTGAGATGGATCGCACCGTGGGCGGCTCGCCAACCCCGACTGGGCCTAGCCGCCTAGGCGCGGTCCGACAACGCGGCGCGGCCATCGCCAACCTGTTCGGGGTCGATCGCCCCGTGTATGCCATGCCTGCGGAGAACATCCGCGCCGCCCAGGCGGCAGCAGACGAGCTAGACAACTTCGAAGGCAAAGAGTGCCGCTTGATGACCGAGCGAGTCCAGCGACTCCTCAAAGCGGCTGCCGCACGGAGGCGCCACAACGACAAAATGATGACTTACCTCCCCGCCGAGATCAAGGCGCGACGTCTCGAACGCCGACTGGCGGAGTCCGCAGAAGAAAAGAGAAGGATCCGGTTGTCAGCCACAGTCGGACTCGCATCACCATCGAGCGCGACCAAGATGGCCTCCCAAGAGCAGTGGAACGGCAGGGCGACTACCTGCCTCCCCCACCACGAAAAGAAAGACGAGTCTCCCTGCCGCTTGTTGAGCATCCGACTCTCGGCGACCGCCTCGGCCGTCGAGAGGGAGTCGGAGAGAAGGACGCCCGCCACCGGATCGACCGACTCCACCGATCCCTGGTGCTGGAAGAAGAAGATGAGCTGGGCCCGCCGTGCTTCGGACCCCGCATTCGAGGTGAGCCCTTTCCCAAAGGGTTCACGCTCCCCCGAGACACGCCCAAGTACACCGGCTCCGTGAAGCCAGAAGATTGGTTAGTTGACTACTCCATAGCGAACGGCAACAAGCGCGTTGCCGTGAAGTACGTTCCGCTCATGCTCCAGGGCACGGCCCGAACATGGTTGAACAGTTTGAAGCCCCGCAGCATGAATAGTTGGGTCGACTTCACCGAGGCTTTCATCCGCAACTTCACCAGCACGTACAAGCGACCCCCCAATCCACGCCAACTCTCCTTGTGCGTGCAAGGCCAAGACGAGTCGACTCGCGACTACCTCATGCGATGGGGCGAGCTTCGGAACTCCTGCGAGGGTGTGCACGAGGTGCAGGCTGTCGAGTACTTCACTGCCGGGTGCAGAGAAGGCACCCTCCTCAAGCACAGGCTCCTCTACGACGAGCCAGAGACCCTCGACGAGTTGCTGGTCATTGCAGACAAATATGCCACGGCCGACTCCTCTATGAAGACAGAGATTCAAGTTAGTGCGACTGGCAATATGGCCCCTCAAGCCCACAGAACTCCGGCTGGAGACACCAGTCGGCGACAACAGCAGAATGATCACAAGCGCAAGGCCCCGCAGCCGACTTCCAGCAGTCGGCAGGTTGCGACAGTCGAAGACCAACAGCCAGAGGGGCAGCCTCCGGCGAAGCGGCAGAAAGGCGGCAAGTCCAACTGGTTGCCGGCCTTCTCTTACGAGCAGACTCTGGATGGTCCCTGCAACTTCCATAGCGGCGCGAAGCCATCAAACCATACCACCCGGAAATGCCACTGGCTCACCAGAATCGCCAAGGGCGACGGCCTCCTTCCTCCTCCTCCTGCTGGGCCGCCGCCTCCACAGCCGCCCCAACAGCCGGCGGCCAGGCCAGTCGGTGCCGTACAAGATGAATACCCCGAAGAGCACGGAGCTTATGTAGTGTTCACTAGTGTGGCTGATGATCGATGCAGCAGACGGTTGCAGCAGCAAGAAGTAAATGCAGTAGCATCAGATACTCCGGAGTTCATGCATTGGTCCGAGAAGCCTATCAGTTGGAGCAGAGCTGATCACCCAGAGGTGATGCCGAATCTGGGCTCCTACGCCTTGGTTCTGAGTGCTACCTTGGCCACTGATAGGCGGGCCGCTCGCTTCTCGCGGGTGTTGATAGACGGAGGCAGCAACATCAACATCCTGTACAAGGATACCATGGAGAAATTAGGAATCAGGCAGAAACAGCTTCAAAGCAGCCGAACTGTTTTTCACGGCATTGTACCTGGCCTTTCTTGCTCCCCAATCGGCAAGATCCAGATAGATGTCCTCTTCGGAGACAAAGATCATTTTCGCCGAGAGCCTGTGTGGTTTGAAGTGGTGGACCTTGAAAGCCCGTACCAAGCACTGCTTGGCCGACCTGCTCTGGCCAAGTTCATGGCGGTCCCCCACTACGCCTACCTCAAGATGAAGATGCCGAGTTCAAAGGGGATTCTGACCGTGGCCGGTGACTCCAGGAAGTCATCCGCCTGCACGGCCGAGAGCAGTCGGCTGGCCGAGTCCCTAGTGATCGCAGCTGAGAGGCGGCTCCTTGATCGGGTTGTGGCGATGGCCGGCAAGCAGCAAGAGATGTCGCCCGACCCCAAGGAGTCGGAAGCTGAGGGCTCGTTCAAGCCGGCTAAAGAAACAAAGAGGATCCCTTTGGACCCAGAGCACCCGGAGAGGCACGCTGTCATAGGTGCAAACCTAGACAGCAAATAGGAAGGCGAGCTCGTCGATTTCCTCCGTGAGAATCGAGACATCTTCGCATGGTCCCCTAAAGACATGCTAGGTGTACCGACGGAATTCGCCGAGCATAGGTTACATGTCCGATCTGATGTGAAACCCGTCAGGAAGCCCTTGCGCTGCCTGTCAGAAGAGAAAAGAAGAGTTGTTGGAGAAGAGATAGCCCGACTCCTAGCGGCCGGCTTCATTATGGAGGTATTCTTTCCAGAATGGCTAGCAAACCCGGTCCTAGTGTTGAAGAAGAACAAGCAGTGGCGGATGTGTATCAACTACACAAGCCTCAACAAAGCTTGCCCCAAAGATCCATTTGCTCTACCAAGAATTGACCAGGTGATAGACTCCACACCCGGATGCGAGCTGTTGAGCTTCTTAGATGCATATTCAGGATATCACCAGATCAAGCTAAACCCGGCAGACAGACTGAAGACTGCCTTCATCACGCCGTTTGGAGCCTTCTGCTACCTGACCATGACGTTCGGCTTGAGGAATGCTGGCGCCACCTTTCAGTGTTGCATGCAGAAGTGTCTCCTCAAGCAACTCGGAAGGAATGCCCACGTCTACGTGGATGATGTGGTGGTGAAGACGGAAAAGCGTGGAACATTATTGGAAGATCTCCAAGAAATCTTTGAGAATCTGCGTCGATTCTAGATCAAGCTCAATCCAGAGAAGTGCGTCTTCGGAGTACCAGCCGGCCAGCTCCTTGGCTTCCTGGTCTCTGAGCGCGGCATAGAGTGCAACCATGTAAAGATCAAAGCCATCGAGAGGATGGAAGTCCCCCGCCAACTGTTAGATGTGCAGAAGTTCACCGGCTGCTTGGCGTCCATCAGCCGATTCATCAGTCGGCTGGGCGAGAAGGCTCTCCCTTTGTACCAACTGATGAAGAAGACCACCTTTTTTGAGTGGAACCACAAGGCGGACGAAGCATTTCTCGAGTTGAAGAAGATGTTGACTACTCCCCCTATGCTGGCGGCTCTGACTCCCAAAGAACCTATGCTCCTATACATTGCCGCCACCAGCCGGGTAGTCAACACAGTTATCGTAGTTGAACGCAAGGAGGAAGGCAAGGCGCTCCCTGTCCAGAGACCGGTATATTACCTGAGCGAGGTACTGTCGACCTCCAAGCAGAACTACCCCCACTACCAGAAGATGTGCTACGGCGTGCATTTCGCCGCCAAGAAGTTGAAGCCTTACTTTCAAGAGCATCCAATCACTGTGGTTTGCACCGCTCCACTGGCCGAGATCATCGGAAGCCATGATGCTTCAGGCCGAGTAGCCAAGTGGGCCATAGATCTGGCTCCCTACACCATCTACTACCAGCCCCGCACCGCTATCAAGTCACAAGCACTGGCCGACTTCCTTGTCGACTGGGCCGAGACCCAGTACCTGCCGCCAGCACCCGACTCCACCCATTGGCGGATGCATTTCGATGGCTCCAAGATGCGCACCGGCCTGGCAGCCGGCGTCGTCCTCACCTCCCCCAAAGGCGACAAGCTCAAATACGCACTGCAGATCCACTTCGCCGCCTCCAACAACGTTGCCGAATACGAGGCGCTCGTTCACGGGCTCCGGCTTGCCAAAGAACTCGGCATCCGCCGGATCCTGTGCTACGGCGACTCGGATTTGGTGGCCCAGCAGTCATCTGGCGACTGGGACGCCAAAGATGCAAATATGGCGAGCTACCGCTTCCTGGTACAGCAACTCAGCGGATATTTCGAGGGGTGTGAATTCCTTCACGTTCCAAGAAATGACAACGACCAAGCAGACGCCCTGGCACGAGTCGGCTCCACCCGTCAAGCAATACCATCCAGCGTCGCCCTTCAGCGCCTCCTCAAGCCGTCTATCAAGCCTTCGCCAGAATCAGACTCCATATTTGTGCCAGCTCCCCCCGAAGAAGTCGGATCCGACTCAAGAGCACCAGCAGACGGCACAAGAATCCTTACAGATGGCTCCAAAAATACCGCAGTCGAGGCCGGCCCGGGAACTTCAGAGCTCGGCCGGGGGACTGCGACGGTCAGCCCGAAGACTTCAGAACTCGGCCCGGGGACTGCGCCAGTCGCCCGGGGACTTCAACGATCCAGCAAGCGGCCGCGGATCCCAGCCCGCCGCCTCCCAGCCTAGCCACCCTTGTCCAAGTCGCAATGGTGGCAATCGAAGAAATAGCTGCACCCTCATGGGCCCAGCCCATCCTCAAGTTCCTAGTAAACAGAGAGCTGCCAGCTGTTGAAATCCTGGCTCGGCAAGTGCAACGCCGAGCGACAGCCTATACCATAGTCAATAGAGAGCTGGTCAGGCGCAGTGTCACTGGTGTCTACCAACGCTGTGTCGAGGCAGAACAAGGCCAAGTAATTCTCAGAGACATTCATGAGGGCGAGTGTGGCCACCATGCGGCTTCAAGGGCACTCGTCGCCAAAGCCTTCCGACATGGTTTCTTCTGGCCGACTGCCCTGGAAGAGGCCAAGGAATTAGTCCAAAACTACAAAGGGTGCCAGATGTTCCGTTCCAAGCCGCTCCAGCCAGCTTCGGCGCTCAAGACCGTTCCCATTGCTTGGCCCTTTGCGGTTTGGGGCTTGGACATGGTGGGACCATTCAAGACGACACGAGGCGGCCTAACTCACCTACTTGTCGCGGTGGACAAGTTCACCAACTGGATAGAAGCAAAACCCATCAAGAAGTTGAATGGTCCGACTGCAGTAACCTTCATCGCCGACATTACGACTCAGTATGGCATACCACATAGCATCATCACCGACATCGGCAGAAATTTTGCCAAAGGAGCCTTGGCACATTTCTGCGCAACGCAGGGCGTCCGACTAGACTTAGCCTCCGTCGCCCATCCGCAGTCAAACGACCAGGTGGAGTGAGCAAACGACCTCATCCTATCCGGCATCAAGCCCCGCCTGGTTGAACCACTGGAGCGTTCGGCCGGCTGTTGGCTTGAGGAGCTGCCAGCCGTCCTCTGGAGTCTGGGCACCACTCCAAACAAGTCAACCGGCTTCACGCCTTTCTTCCTCGTCTACGGTGCTGAAGCCGTCATCCCGACGGACATAGAATTCGACTCCCCGCGAGTCACCATGTACATCGAGGAGGAAGCAGAAGAAGCACGTCAAGACGGCGTCGATCTGCTGGAAGAGGGCCGACTGTTGGCACTCAGTTGGTCTGGCATCTACCAGCAGAGCCTGCACCGATACTACAACAGGAAGGTCAGGCCAAGATCTTTCCAAGAGGGCGACCTTGTGCTCCGACTGATCCAGCGGACAGCCGGCCAGCACAAGCCGTCAGCACCTTGGTAAGGCCCCTTCATTGTCAGCAAAGTGTTGGGCAATGACTCCTACTACCTGATTGACGCTCAGAAGCCCCGAGCATGCAAGAGAGACGATTCCGGCAAAGAATCGGAACGGCCATGGAATGCAAACCTCCTTCGAAGTACCAAGACTTTGGGCCCCCCGAGACGAGCTCGGGGACTGCCCCTTTTGATTATCTGTATGATAAGAATTATGCCTTCAAGTATGCTACTTCCTGCTACGTCGCTTGGCGCCGCGCTCGACTAGTCGGCCCGGGGACTCACCGTCTGGCGCTATGAAATGTTTCCTGAAGTCAGACAAGTAGTGTGCGGCGCCTAAGCCGTCTCCTTCCTGAAGCCGCAGCTCGTAGAGCGACTGGTTGGTAGGCAGGAGTAAGGTTGAATGGGCGTCCACACGAAAAAATGGCTAAGGACCTAAAACATTAACATAGCCTAAGCCGGCCTCCAGCCCCCTTTCACAAGCCGACTCACGAGTATTCGGCTTGCCACTTTCTATCCAACTTGTTAAATAAACTCCAATGAAAGGCAAGTACTTGCTTTCCCCAAAGTAGCCGGGCATTTCGACCAGCGGCAGCCCGCAGAGCGGTCGTCCGGCTGACAAAGCGGCAACTAGGGGAAGGCGGCAAAGGAAAAAAGCCAAAGGAGCAATGAGCAAGGAAAGATAGAACTCGGATCAATATTTACATAAGCATAGGCCCATTGGCCGAATCTTCAGACAGAAGTTCAAAATACACCTCAAGGGTGGAATTGTGCAAATTAACAAGTTCATCAAAGACTTTCTAGAACAGATAAATAAAGCCAGAAGGCAGCCTAGGGAGCAGCAGACGGGTTCGGAGGGTCCGATAAGACGGCAGTGTCAGGCGCCGGGGGAGTCGGCTGGGCAGTCTCGGCTTGATCGCCGCCAGCGGCAGTCGGCCCGGACGGACGCGACTCGTTGCTAGAGGTGCGGTCGAGCTGAGGCTGGTCGCCCGCTCCGCCTTCTGGCACCTCCGTCTCGCCTTCGTCCTCCGCCTTGCCTTCTTCTTCAATGCTGGAGTCAATCACCTCCGCCGAGTCCTCGCCATATTCCGGGATCATCCCGAACCACTCTGGCGGCACCTCCTCGCCACCTTCATCCCGCTCGGGGACGAAGACACTGGTATCCGTGTAGTCGGCGATGGCCACCGCATGATCGACAAGGGCGCCCTCCACAGCCTCCAGCTCGGCCTGGGCCTCTGACCGGAACGCGGCCAGACGGTCCAGGTCCAGCCCCGGATACCACGCCTTGACGAATTCCAAGGCCCGGCGCGCTCCGGCCCGGGCCGAGGAACCCTTCCAGGCCTCAAGACGGCCGGCTGCGACCTCCAGCCAGTTGGCAGTCCGGCTGGCGGTGCGTAGAGCCGGCATGTCTGGCCACAGGGCTGCAACTTCCTGGGCGCCGGCATGCTGAAGCCGGCGCATCAGCCGGTGGGACGGACGAAGACGGGCCTCGATGCTCAGAAGCTGCTCATCGATGGTCAGGGGAGCGTTGGCGGCAATCTCCTCGCCGCTTGCCCTTCGCGCCTCACGATCAGCCTCGATGGCCAGAGGGACTGCCTGCGAGTGGCCGGGGAAGAAGTCTACCAAGACAAAAAAGAAGCAAGTCAAAAATCAGAAGTCAGCCTGACACATCGATGATATCCTCGATCTCGTGGAAGCCGGAGGTCAGCATCGCCTCCTTGTCGGTCCAGGAGGAGCGCTCGCTCTCGAACTCGGCCAGAAGAGCAGCCTCCTTCTTCTCGGCCTCGTCCTGCGTTTTCTTGAGCAGCTCCTTCTACTCGGCCAGCTGCGCAGTAAGCAGATCGCGCTCCGCAGCGAGCTTGCTGCACTCCTCCCCCTTGACGCGCAAGGCGGTGTTAACTTCAACTAGATGCTCCTCAAGAGTATCGTTGGCCCCTGAAGAATGAAAGAAAGAGACAAATAAGTCGTTAGCAAAGAAGATTGCCAGGAAGATCCGGCTCAACTGCTCAGCAGTCGGCCTGAATCTCGGGGACTACAGCCCGCGGGTGCGCCAGCGCGCCCCCGCGAAGAAAGAAAAACAAGAAAGGAGACGTCGAAGTCGTCAAGAAGGAAGGTCGCCGAAAAGATCCGGCCCGACTGCTCAGCAGTTGGCCCGAATCTCGGGGACTACAGCCCGCGGGTGCGCCAGCGCGCCCCCGCGAAGAAGAGGAAAAGAACCTACTCCGGCTTTCCGTCAAGTCGGTAGTCCGCTTGCTCAACTCCTTAACATTGCGGTTGAAGGCAGTGGCGCAGAGGTTGTGATAATCCTGCAAACAGAGATTTCAGACAAAATAAGTACTTGGAACTCGCCAGAGGGAGTTCCGAGCTGCCTGCTCAACAGCCGGCCCGAAACTCGGGGACTACACCCAGTGGGTGCGCTGGCACGCCCCCACAAAGAAGAGCAAGAAAGACAAGAATCAAAAAGGAAAATATACCCGGACGGCCGCATGTGACGCTAGATGCGCCTTGGTGCAGATCTGGAGGGAGTCGCCTTCGGCTCGCAGCTTCGCTTGCACATCCAGAAGCGTTTGGTTCAGCGGGCCCGTGCCGCCTCCGCGCACCCACCCAGCGGGCGCGACGCTCGTCACCTCGGCATCTGGGATGGCCGAGCTAGCGGCTCCGACCTCCAGGGGCCGCGGCATCGAAGTCGCCTTCTCGAGGCGTCGGCGCACTGGCGAGGCAACCTGAAGAAGCAGCCTCGCATCGTCCTCAGTCGACGACACTGGCGGGCCTGCCAGCTGTTTGCCGTGGGCCCTCCCAGACGGCGGTGGAGGCAGAGGCGGCGGCACAAGCGTGTCCGACATGGAGGCCTCGCCACTCTCCTTCTCCACAACGGGGTTCTCGGCGCCGGCTTCCCCGGTCTACCCCGTGAATTCCGGAGGCGGCGGTGTGGAGAACAGTGGGGCGACGAGCAACGCCGATTGGCGACGTGCGGCCTCCTCAGCTCGCCGTCTCGCCACAAGGGCGGCTTCAGCATCCTCCAGCTTCTTCTGGGAGGAGGCAGCCGCCTTCTCGGTCTCCGCCTTCTCCAGGCGGTCGGCCTCTTCCTCATCGCGCTTCTCCTGCGTGTTTCGCTCCGTCGCCTCTCGGAGGTCGGCGGCGGGGTCGACCCGCCGAGTATTGGCGGACGTCTCTGCCGACCCCATGACGGAGGGGACGGCGACTCTCTCAAGGGAAAGGGGGGCCCTGAAGAAAAAAGGGGAGGAGTGTAAAATAAGACTCGGACAAGATTCACCGAAGAAAAATAAAGACAAAAGCGAAAAAACTTATGCAGAGACTAGCGGCGGCCTTCTCACTTCCCTACGGAAGCGATAGGCCTTCGTGGCCGCCTCCTCCCTCTTAGTCAAGGCGGTCGCCCCTTGAACTTCTTCAACTTGCCGCCGGGCGCACTCGGCCCGGCGTGACGCCTCTTCGCGCCGCCTTGGCCGGCCAGGCCGGCGGAGGAGCCTGCGCCCGAGTGCCGACCCTTAGGTGATGGCGCGGGGCGACTTCCCCTTTGGCGTCGTTGTCAGGCCAGTCGGCGAAGGTGGCCGAGAGCCTGAGGCCGCTTCCCACTCCTCCTCCTCCGCCTTCGGCGTCGGCTTCCATCGCCGCCGCCCCCAAGTCGGGGTCGTCGATGTCGCTCTCCGCGCGGTCGGGGACGAACTCGCGGGGCAGTCTCGCGACACCGGCTGCAGGCTGCATGAGGGGGTTCTAGCTCAGAAGAAACCAATGAAAATCAGAAACCGGATTCGGCTATAAAGAAGACAAAGCAACAAGGAGATGCGACTTACCACTGGAGGTGGGTTGGCGCGCGAGTACGGCTCCTTGACGAACTGCCAGTCCTCCCGAACTCGCAGTTCGCGATATGATTCACCATGTTTGCCACCTCCGCGCAGGGCATCTCCTTGGTGCTCATCCGACTCGGGTCTCGGTGGCCGCTCATCTGACAGATCAGGTGAGGCCGGCCTTGGAGCGGGAGGACTCGGCGCGCCACGAAGGCGGCCAGCAAGTCAGCCCCGACGAGGCCCTCCGATTGCGTCAAGAATCGGAGTCGCGCTACGGCGGCGGCTCCGGCGGGAGTCAACGTCTTGACTCGATGAGACCAGCTGGGGAGCCTCCCAGCTGGGGCGCCGGCTTCGTAAGGCGGCAGATTAACCCAGTCACCATCGGGGGCGAGGTTCTTCACGTAGAAGTATGAGCGCTGCCACATCTTCACTGACTTGATCAGCGAGATGGAAGGAAAGGGGTTGTCGGCCGTCAAGCGCTGCATCGCGATGAAGGCACCGCACTGAGCCGGCACGCCGGTGACGTGCGTGCCGAACTTAGAAGAGAAGAATTCTCCCCACAGCTTGATGGTGGGGAGAACACCAAGGAAACCTTCGCACAGAGTGGCGAAGGCGGACAGCAGCACCACCGTATTCGGGGTGAGGTGGTGCAACTGGAGGCCGTGAAACTCAAGAAGGAGTGGAAGAAGCCGCTCGCCGGCAGCCCCAGGCCGCGCATAAGGTGCGAGCGGAAGATGACCCACTCGCCCTCCTCCGGCGCCGGTGATATCTTCCTCTTCGGTGCGGTGCGGGCTCGCACGAGGTGTGCGCCGGGGAGGCGGCACGTCTTGCAGAGGAACTCAATGAGGTCGTCGTCGACCACTGAGCCGTCCCACGCGCCGGAACGCACGGTCGGAGCCGCGGCGGCGGAGGTAGAGCTCATCGCTGGCTGGTGCGGTGTGGTCCTGCTCGCCGGCGGCAAGAAGAAGGAGAGAGGAGGCAAGAGGAAACGGGGGTCGGGAGAGATGGGCGCGCGTGCTTTGCCGCTCCACTCCCCCTACTTATAGCCTTGGAGGCTGAGAAGCCGAGGGGGCGGGCGTGGGATTAACTGTGCCTAGAGCCCCACACCGCCCCACGATTTAACCCACGAAGTTACTACGCGCAGTAACGGCGTGGGAAGCCCAACCATCCGCACGGCCGCAGCGGATCCCTTCGCGTGCCGAGGCACGGTAGTGGTGGGCCCCGCCTGACGGCCCGTACCGTCGCGCGCGTGGGCAAGCAGACTGCCCCCGTCACGTGGCGCCGCACGATAGGACCGCGGCGGGCGGCAGCAGGGAAGCGTATCAGGCACACCGCCTGGTCTTTTGCCACGACTTCCGAGCTCTCCATGGAGCAAGACGGCCCTCTACGAATCCGACTTCGAATAGTCGGCCCGGAGGAAGACGGCAAGCGAAGCCCGGATTCCACCATCGGAAGAATGAAACTGTTGAGGACCCACAGTGTGTCACTCTCAGAGCCTCACCAGCTTCGGGGACTACTGTCGGAGTAATGGGCCACGGGTAGGCTAACCCGAGCCCCAGAACCTTTCAAGACATCGGGGCAGGCCGCGCCCCTCAGAGCCGAGTCTCGGATGGCGACTCCCAGATAAGCCGAGTCTCAGATGGCGGCTCCCAGATGAGCCGAGTCTCAGATGGCGACTCCCAGATAAGCCGAGTCTCAGATGGCGACTCCCAGATAAGTCGGCGGGCCCCAGCAGTCGGCGGAGAAGACGGCGGCCTGAGAGACAGACGACTGGGACCCGCGCCCAGCCGGATTACCATTGTACCCCCGGGGGGTAGGCCTATATAAAACCCCCAGGGCACCCATGCAAAGGGTTGGCATCCATTGGCCTTAGACCAGATCATATAGGAGGAAGAGAGCTAGCCTTGCCCCCTTCCACCTTCCCGAATACAGCTCTAGGAGCAAGCTTGTAGTCACTACGCCTTAGTGATCATGCGGAGACCCCGCAGAGCAGCAGTAGGGGTGTTATCTCCCCGGAGAGCCTCGAAGATGGGTAAGATTCGCCGGCGTGCATGCCTTCGCCTCATCCCGTTTCCTGGCACCGGCGACGTTCTACTCGCTCCCACCATGATAAGCCATCCTTTGGCATATGTCGCACCCAACCCCCGACACTCCTGCGTATATCTTTTTAGATCCTCAGTCCGGCTTTTCTTTCTGAACACCGAACCGAGCATCAGGGGCTACTGTCTATGCGGTACTATTTTTAATATTCTTACCTCAAAGCCTGTTAGAAGGCTGCTGCAGGCTTCGGTCAGCCCGCTTTTGGCAAGCTGAACCTTCTGACAGTGCAGTGTTCCTCCTTGATGGAAGCGCCGTTGAGCGCCTCCAGCAAGTTATCCGGCGCCTTCGGTTGGACGGAGGCCGCCGGCGCCACGGTCTTGCCCTTCTTACGAAGGGGCCGCCTGCCGGACTCCGGAACCACTACAGGTTCCGGTGCGGTGTCCGATACGAAGTCCGGGAGGTCGCCTTATGGCACCTCCGGGTCCTCCTCCTCCGGGTGGGTCACTCTCTGGGATCCCACCTCGGCGTCGTCAGCGTCACGGGGGGAGGAGGCGGTTGGAAGTGAAGTACTATTCACATCCGACGTGCCCAAGGACCCGCTCGACGAAGCGGGAAGATCGTCCTTGGGCGGACTGCAGGGTTGTATGCGGCGTTAGAAAGACACCATGTGGCAAAAAGAAAAATCATGAAGTCATTCGGGAGTCCGGATACTTACGATCTCGCCAGGGGCTTGACCTTGGAGGCCAATCCTCGTCGTCGTCACTGGCGTTGGCAGAACAGTCCGGGGGAAGAGTCCTTCCCTTCTTGGACCCTTCGGCCTCCCTCATTGGGGAGGCCTTCCTTTTCTTCCCTCCCCCCGCTGGGGGAGAGGCCTTTTTCTTCTGCTCCTCGTCCTCGTGGGAGGAGTCCGCCTCGGATTCATCGGACACCTGAAAACGGGAACTCTTTCGAGTGCCCGTGGCCTCCTTCTTGGCCTTCTTCTCCGGCACCACGTGGGGTGCCGGAACCAGCAGCCCCGCTAAGCGGGCGTCCACTGGGTCTTCTGCCAAAGGGGCCGGACAGTTAGTCTGCTCGGCCTTCTTCAGCCAATCCTGTCAAAGGAGAGGGAGTTTAGATCCCGCATAGAGTCAAACTATGAAAAACAAGTGTCCCGTAAAGGGTAGAATCGCTTACCTCGCTAGCCTGGCGCTGCGAGCTGAATCCGCGATCTTCGGTAGCGGATGCGGGAGCCTTGGCGCCCTTAAACAGCACCTTCCAGGCATCTTCGTACCTAGTGTCGAAGAGCCCGCTCAAGGTTCGGTGCTGAGTCGGATCGAACTCCCACAATTTGAAGGCCCGTTGTTGGCACGGGAGAATCCGGCGGATGAGCATGACCTGGACTATGTTCACAAGCTTGAGCTTCTTGTTCACTAGCTTTTGGATGCAGGCTTGGAGTCCGGTCAGCTCCTCCGAATCGCCCCAAGTCAGGCCACTCTCTTTCCAAGAGGTGAGCCGTGTGAGGATGCCAGATCTGAATTCGGGGGCCGCTGCCCATTTAGGGTCACGCGGCTCGGTGATGTAGAACCACCCCGATTGCCACCCCTTGATGGTTTCCACGAAGGCGCCCTCGAGCCAAGTAACGTTGGGTATCTTGCCCACCATGGCGCCTCCGCACTCCGCTTGACTGCCCTTCACAATCTTCAGCTTGACATTTAAGGTCTTAAGCCACAAGCCGAAGGGGGGCTGGATGCAGAGGAAAGCCTCGCACACGACGATAAACGCCGAAATGTTGAGGATGAAATTCGGGGCCAGATCATGGAAATCCAGGCCGTAGTAGAACATGAGCCCCTGGACAAAGGGGTGAAGTGGGAAGCCTAGTCCACGGAGGAAATGGGGAAGGAATACCACCCTCTCAAGGGGCCTGGGGGTGGGGATGGGCTTCCCCTGGTCGGGGAGCCGCTGCGTGATGTCGCTGGACAGATATCCGGCGCTGCGCAGCTTCTTGATGTGCCCCTCCGTAATGGAGGAGGCCATCCACTTGCCTCCCGCTCCGGACATTGTTGGAGGAGGTTGAGGTGAGATGTGCGGACTTGGGCGCTGGAGCTCGAGTGTGCGGAGATGGATAAGCAAAGGAGGAAGAAGGCGTAGGTAAAAAGGTGGATCCTTATCCCCTTATATATGGGCGGACGAAACTATGCGTCCCCACCGGCCTGATAAAACTCGCTTTTCTCCCAAGCGCCGCAATCAATGGCGTCGTTGGGTTACCCACGTCCGTATTGATGAGAATCCCGGGATAAGGGGAACACGATCTCTGCTTCGACAAGACGTGCCAAGGAAATCGCTTCGCTAAACGCGTTGAGGTGGTATAATAAAAACGATTCAAGTAAAGGCTTGGTTGTGGTGTGATGTCACGCCACGAAATGCGTTAGCAGATTGAACTTGTGGTAATATTATTCTCTCTACGGTGGAATGTGGAATTTATTTTGCAGAGCCGGACAGTATCCTGGTGTTCACAATCTTCTATAAATTATTCGGAGGAGGAACCCGCCTTGCAATGCCGAAGACAATATGCGCGCCGGACTCGTCATCATTGAAGCCTGGTTCAGGGGCTACTGAGGGAGTCCTGGACTAGGGGGTGTCCGGATAGCCGAACTATCATCATCGGCCGGACTCCAAGACTATGAAGATACAAGATTGAAGCTTCGTCCCGTGTCCGGATGGGACTTTCCTTGGCGTGGAAGGCAAGCTTGGCGATACGGATATGTAGATCTCCTACCATTGTAACCGACTCTGTGTAACCCTAGCCCTCTCCGGTGTCTATATAAACCAGATGGTTTTAGTCCGTAGGACATAACAACAATCATACCATAGGCTAGCTTCTAGGGTTTAGCCTCCTTGATCTCGTGGTAGATCTACTCTTGTAATACCCACATCATCAATATCAATCAAACAGGACGTAGGGTTTTACCTCCATCAAGAGGGCCCGAACCTGGGTAAAACATCGTGTCCCTTGTCTCCTGTTACCATCCGCCTAGACGCACAGTTCGGGACCCCCTACCCGAGATCCGCCGGTTTTGACACCGACACCCGCTCCCTCGCCCATGCGCGGTGGCTCGCAGCACGAGGAGAAAATTTTACTACTCCCTCTGTTTACTCCTCGTCCCTACTACGTACTTTGGTTAGTATACCTCTATTTACTTATAAAAGGACACTATAAAAAATACATTTTGCATCTATACAAGGCCACAAATAGTAATCGAGACAAAAGTTACTACTCCCTCCTTTCAGTTTATGGCTCAATTTCAAAATCTCTCCAACCAAGGTAGACGGTGAGTGGTCGAATTAATTTCGTAGTTTGCACAGTACACTCGTTTTTCTCAAGAAGTTATGTTTACCAAGGCATTAATTTGAACGAATGCATGAATGACCACTAAATTTCCATGAACTTGTACATGCATTGGTTAGTTTCCTCTTGACACTGCTTGCGTCGGGTGATCTAACGCACCTTGAAATCCAACATGTAATGGTACTACTACTATTATAGTACTAGAATTGAGACTTATGAAACGGAAAAACGAATGTTTTTTAGATGAGCCCTATAAACCCTAGTGGGTACGTACTCCGTAAAAACAGATTTTTCGAAAACTAAGTCGCTCCCTTTCATGAATTCTGTTGTATACTCCTCGGTCGACGCTCCCTTTCATGAATTCTGTACTTCCTGTCGCCGACATGTGGGACATATAGCAACCGGGTCGACGTGTCAAGCACCAAATAACAGTGCAGAACAGCAGGGGGGACGCACCCCACTCGTACCGGCCCAGTGTTAGTTATGAGCAAAGAGACGTCAAATCACAATGCCACACCTTCCCAGACGAACGAAGCAACCATTATTTCACACTTCGGTTCGACATCATCTCAAACCACGTACTAGTATTGCTTAAGCCTCAAGAGGGACATGCGCATCGCCTTGGTACATCATGACACGTGGGACCGCATGATAGGCCATGCTCCCCCGCCGATTGCTGGGTAAAATCACCTCATTTTTACTGTACTTCCTCTGGACCGGTTTACTACATGGCATGCATGTCGTTCTAGGTTGAGAATTTAACTGGCTATATACATATGTGATGAACAGTATGCTAGCCTTTTAAAAAATGTATACTTTTGTACAGTAGTACTCCACTATTGATGGATTGCGCCATGGAGCAAAAATTGAAATTTTAAAAAAAGGTGGTACATATAGAGAGTGCTCGTCGCCAAATTATGCATATAGTACTATTAAAAAAGCTAGTACGTGCTTAATTGGGGTGCTAAATTCTATTAAAGAAATACTAGTACTAGTATTTACATACTAAAGAGTTAAAGTAACGAGAAGAAACATAACATAGTTCTGCTGGGGGCTCAGCACAACACACCCCTCAAATTAAACTAAGCACACTTGAAATTAAACTATGCAACTAATCCGGTAGACACTACATTAGAAGTTTAGAACCACCATGAGCAACGACACTGGCACCTTACTCGGAGTCCTCGTCCACGTCCTCGACTTCGTCCTTGTCCCTCTTCCTCTTGGCCGATACTTCTTTGCTTGAACCGCCAACTTGGCTGTTGCTCTTCATCCAACCCTTGTAGATATTGAAACAAAGGTAGCCATCCATTGCAGCGTAGTGGATGTGGTCTATATCTAGCACATTCTGCTGCCATGCATGATGATGAAACATGTAATGAGGTTTCTCGAGTTTGCGGTACGAAGGATGAACCATGGCTCCTGCCAGGGTCAGCATTGAGGGATGACGAGAGGGCACCAGGCGATTCTTCTGGAGGTCGAAGGGGTTGCCTACAATGAGGCCTATCCGACGCAGGACTTCTTTGTCGTTCTTAAAGTCTACAGTAATGAATTTGATTGTTTTGTCCTCGAGGAAGTCCTTAAAATCCTGGTACTCAACGTCGGCATGGCATATGTGGTAGACCAAGAAAATGTTATGTACGCAAACCTGGATCACGGTGGGCTTCTTCCTCTCTTTGTCCTTTAGATCCTTCTCTCGTCCCACAACTGTGGTGTACTCAACATCTAGCCCAGTGACCCACTCATCATGCGAGTTTTCGAACATGCGTCTAAAGCGAGAAAGACATCCTTTCACCGTCGCGGAAGTATGGGTGTAGATGACGTCGAACTCATCGCCGGTGATGGTTCTAACCTTGTACTCACCGCTGATCGGGGAGATTTGGGACGCCATGGATTTGGGAGGAGGGTTAGGATTAGTGGAACTGCCGTAATGTGAATGGACGGGACGACTAGGAGCGAACCGTCGTAGTATTAAAGGACGTGCGGGAAAGAGTAGGAGCGAACTGCCAGCGTGCGAACGGCAGGGTAGTGGCTTTCCATTCTCCCATGATACGGGCTTCCGAGAGCCGTTGGATCTGAGATCGAACGGTTGCATGGCGTGATTCTAGACCTATGGGTGAATATCCTATCCTGGAGGGTTATTGTTAAAATTTTCAGCAACTTAGCATGCGACCGTTTGATCTCAGATCTAAGGGCTGCCAGCAGCCCGTATCATGGTCGCGCCTACCACGACTGCCGCGTCACTCGCGTGGTCGCGCCCTTGGAGATTTAACACGGTGTGTTAGGCTATCTGATGTTGGCATGTCATACATAGTCATCACTTAGTCACTCATACTACAACAAGGTTGGCTATAAGTGTATTTTGTTACTCCTCTCTATATCTTTCTTCGTACTCCCTCCGTCCCATAATATAAGAACGTTTTTGACACTAGCTAGTGTAGTGTCAAAAACATTCTTATATAATGGGACACATGGAGTACTAGTATTTATTGCATTTGCCAAGGAGTGACCTATTCCAATGAAATGGTGTTGCTAAGTTTGCTTCATTTAATTAGCTATAGACTCAAAATTGTCTTTTCACCTAGGTACACGCGCTTAGCACCGTTTCTTCCTTGGGTCACCAAACCAGCCTCTCTCTTCTTGATTAACTTGCCACATCAGACTTTATGCCTATGTGGCAAGCTTAAGCACCTGTAGGAGCAAGTAAGTAAAATAGTGCGCTTTGCCGCTTTACATGGAATTTTTGCATATGTGGAGGAAAGAGAGGCAAGTAAAAATTGGAGAAGTGGGCTCTCATGCAACAGCCAACCTCTACTACTACATGGTGGAGGATTGGGAGAGGCACCTGCATGGAGGTGGTCAGGAATTGGGAGACTCACGCTGGTCATAGCTCCGCAGTTAAAATGATAATGGCAAGTCAAATCACGGGGCCCCACCTGTCCAGTAGTTACTCGCTGTCAAATCACACAGCCCTACGTTTGCAGCAGCCTTGTCGGTGTGAAAACTGGCGGATCTCGGGTAGGGGTTCCCGAACTGTGCGTCTAGGCGGATGGTAACAGGAGACAAGGGACACGATGTTTTTACCCAGGTTCGGGCCCTCTCGATGGAGGTAAAACCCTACTCCTGCTTGATTAATATTCATGATATGGGTAGTACAAGAGTAGATCTACCACGAGATTAGAGAGGCTAAACCCTAGAAGCTAGCCTATGGTATGATTGTTGTTCATCCTACGGACTAAAAACCCTCCGGTTTATATAGACACCGGAAAGGGCTAGGGTTACACAGAGTTGGTTACAATGGGAGGAGATCTACATATCCGTATCGCCAAGCTTGCCTTCCACGCCAAGGAAAGTCCCATCTGGACACGGGATGAAGTCTTCAATCTTGTATCTTCATAGTCCAGGAGTCCGGCCAGAGGTATAGTCCGGCTATCCGGACACCCCCTAATCCGGGACTCCCTCAGTAGCCCCCGAACCAGGCTTCAATGATGATGAGTCCGGCATGCAGATTTGTCTTCGGCATTGCAAGGCGGGTTCTTCTCCAAATTCCATATACCTGTTGAATAGTGTCCGGCTTCTGATGAATGTTGCGCTCCTTGGCTTCCACGCCCAATAATGGCCATCTTCCATGTGTCAAACAAATGCGAAAAGCTAGGGTGTTTTTTCATCAATTGAGCAAGGACAACGCCTTAGTGGCCATTACGGCCGATTATCCTGGACTACTTCCAGCCTAACAAGTAACCGAGACCGAAGTCCCAGTACTTTTAAGATGATCCATTCGTGCTTATTTTTGATCACCATATACCAATGGCGTTTTGCAGGGGAAGTCCTTGAGGCGGAAGGCTTAGCCTGCGGTTACTAGCCAACAAGGGGCAGCAAGGCCCAGCAGGCTGAAAAGAAGTGCGGTCCGGATTGAGACGCCAGCGCAACGGTATGGTGTGCCATCCTATTCCCAGGTTTTATTCCCTCAAGGCATACTAACGCTCGTGCTCTCTTCAAGAAAAAGAGCGCTCACTGGACTATATCCAGAGAGGTTGCCAATCGTGCCTCCACTAGCCAGGCTCCAAGGCCGGGTTCGCAAGCGGAGGTGAACACGAGGCGTGCACCGGACGCTCCTCTGACAGAGGATGCGGACGAACTGCCTGCCACCAATTCCGAGGTGGAGAGTGCCATGAACAACAGGCGTCACCGGACAGTTCTTTGTGACGCTTGTTTCTCCCAAGAGGCTTTGGATGCCTTCAATTTGGGAGATGCGTACCTCCGTGCCGCTCAAAATGGTCTAGCCAGAGCCACGGAGCAGTATGTAAAAGACATACGGGTGAGAAAATTTGATGGTTATATATGTTAGTAGCCCCTGAGACTTGAAACAGTTAGAATAACTGATTTAAGGATCATTTGTTATGCAGGATCTTACAGAAAAGAATACCCAACTATCCCAAGAGCTGGAAGAGTGCAAAGCCCAACTTCAGGCTGCACTAGCTGCGGCAGGGGAGGCCAAGGAGACCCCGTCTAGTAATATATACTTCGAAAGATAAGTATGTTGTGAAGTGCGGCATGTGTGCAAATCTGACAATAACATTGCAGATGGCGCTGGAGTAGATCCGGACAAGCAACAACTCTTGCGCCGGTTACAGGCCAGCGAGAGCGTGCTTACGAAGGTGAGGCAGGAGAAGAATAATCTCTAAGATGCCAACACCCAGCTGGGCGAGGAACTAAAGGATGTTCGTGCCTAGCTGTCGGACTCCGTGAAGGAGAATCGGCGGCTTCAACGCGGCATTTTTAGTAAGTGCTAGAATGAACTTCGAAAAAGAGTTCGGCGAGGAAATCGATTGACAGAGTTATGTCCGTAGGTATGCTAACAGGTCGGCCTGCAGAGGAAATGCCCGGTTCTACGGGTGACCTTCTTCCCGAGCTCTCACAACTACACGAACGAGTTCGGCAGGTAATGCAAGGCGTCGCCCAGGCCTTGTGGCCATCCGTCTCCATGCCCGAAGGCCTTGGAGAGCTTGCACAGAAGCTAAAGGGAGCGCGGCGGCGCTTCCGATTATGGAAGATATCGGCCTGCCGTCAAGGTGCCAGGGAGGCCTGGGCCATGGTGCAGACGCGGTACACGAAGGCTGACCCAAACCACATGGCCGAGGTCGGACCTGTGGGGCCCGATGGGAAGGAGATCCCTGTGAGCTTAGTGTACGGCCAGGTAGAGTTAGTCGCCAAATATTCCCAGCAGGACTGTAAACTAGACAACTTGTTGGATGGTATTGAAGAGGAATATACCTAGTTAAATTGACTATGTAATTTAAGATGACATGTAAAATGCCTTCTAGCCGGATTGTAGATCGTTTGTCATGGCAGACCTTTTCGCTTCAACCTCGGGACCCGATAGTCTGGAGTGTGTCTGAATACCCTCTCGGTTATGTAAGCACCGGGGCATGCGTGGAGACCAGGAGCAAGGGTCATTAGTGCTTGAACAGGCAAGTGCCCAACTAGTTATGTTATATTACATGGTTAGTAAGAAACATCTTCCAGGGAGAATAGTTCCGTTAGGGGTTCCTTTCCCTGGGAGGCATGCCCTAAAGTGCATGTCTGGAATGCGAAAAAAGCAGAAAAGCATCTGGGGGTGGATAAATAAACGAGTGAGAAATCATCTTTAGTTCATCGACCGAATATTCCCTTAAGAACGCTAGCTTTCGGCTTCACCCAGTCTAAGGTACACATCCGGCTGACCCGGCAATGACAATCACAGAGGTGCTCCCTTTACCGCCTAGCCGAACAATCGGGAACGTAGGGGTAAGCACAGGAGCGAGGCAACCCAGCTTGGCCAAAACTTAAGTCATATCGATGCATATAATGGTTAATAAAAGGTACATGCGGAAGGGTGACACATGTGTTGGGCATGAGGCCCGTATAAACAAGCTTCTGTTAAAGAAGCCCCCAGGTATAATGAGCGCGGATAGCGCGTCAATTGTGTGCGAACAAGGTGCGAATGAGCCCTTAAAGGCTGTAAGAGAAAGGGAGGGAGAAGGAGAGAAATATAAGACAGTCAATGTGTAAAAAAATAGACAGAGGAAGGAGATGAACACAGAGTCCGGCGCTAGGCGTAGAATCTTCGGAGACGGGCTGCGTTCCATGGGTTCGGCTCGAGTCGGTTATCCGATGCATCTCGCAGACGGTACGCTCCACCAGTCAGGACTTGGTCAATAATAAAGGGACCTTCCCATTTGGGCTTGAGTTTGGCCTTTTTCGTGTCCGGCAGGCGTAGAACTAACTCGCCAACATTGTAAGTTTTGGCCCGTACTTCTCTGCTTTGATATCTTCGAGCCTGCTTTTGATAGAATGCGGAACGGGCTTTTGCCATGTCACGCTCCTCCTCCAAGGTGTCCAAACTGTCCTGGCGATCAAGTTCGGCTTCTCTTTCTTAGTACATGCGCACGCGAGGTGAGTCATGAATTATGTCGCAGGGCAGAACTGCCTCTGTGCTGTATTCCATAAAGAATGGTGTGAATCCGGTGGTGCAATTCGGCGTGGTCCACAGCCCCCAGAGTACAGAGTCGAGCTCATCTACCCAGTGCGTGTTAGATTCCTTGAGGGACCGCACTAATCTGGGTTTGATGCCGCACATGATTAGACCATTTGCTTGCTCGACTTGACCGTTAGTTTCTGGGTGATAGACTGAAGCATAGTCGAGCATGATGCCCATGTTTTTGCACCAGAGTTTGACGTCGTCGGCCGTAAAGTTCGTGCCGTTATCAGTGATGATGCTGTGGGGGACGCGGTAATGGTGTACGACCCCTGATATGAAGTCTATCACCGGTCCGGATTCAGCCATCTTAACAGGCTTGGCCTCTATCCATTTGGTGAATTTATCCACCATGACCAGTAGGTATTTTTGCTTGTGGGTTCCTCCTTTAAGGGGTCCAACCTTGTCAAGCCCCCAGACCGCGAAGGGCCAGGTGATGGGTATAGTTTGGAGGGCGGTGTGTGGCATATGGCTTTGGTTAGCAAACAGCTGGCAACCGACGCATCGTTGGACTAAGTCCTGAGCATCTGCCCGGGCCGTCGGCCAATAAAATCCTGTACGGAAGGCCTTGCTTACAAGGGCCCGGGCTGCGGCGTGGTGCCCGCCGAGTCCGGCATGAATTTCAGCCAGAAGATTCCGCCCTTCCTCTTCGGAGATACACCTTTGAAGGACTCCGGTGGTGCTTTTCTTATAAAGCTCTCCCTCATGGACTTTATAGGCTTTAGATCGCCACACTATGCAGCGTGCCTCGTTTTGGTCCTCGGGAAGTTCCTGCCTGGTTAGGTAGGCTAGGAATGGTTCTGTCCATGGGGCAATGACTGCCATTATTACGTGGGTTGAGGATGTTACTTCGTTGGCAGAGCCTCCCATTGTGTCAGAATGTTCGGTGCCGGGCAGTGCGGTTGGGTCCGGGCTGTTATTTTCGGATTCCCCTTCCCATAATACGGATGGCTTAAATAGCCTCTCCAAGAAAATTTTGGGGGCGGGGACTGCATCGCGCTTTGTGCCAATGCGTGCCAAGACGTCTGCTGCCTGATTGTTTTCCCGGGCTATATGGTGAAATTCTTAGCCCCTCGAACCGACCTGACATTTTTAGGACGGCGTTGTGATAAGCTGCCATTTTTGGATCCTTGGCATCAAAGTCTCCATTTATTTGGGATATCGCAAGGTTCGAATCCCCGCGCACCTCTAGGCGTTGGATGCCCATGGAGACTGCCATCCGGAGACCATGTAGAAGGGCCTCGTATTCAGCTGCATTGTTGGAGTCCGTATACATTATCTGGAGTACGTATTGAACTGTATCTTTTATTGGGGACGTCAGAACGATGCCAGCCCCCAGACCAGCTAACATTTTGGAGCCGTCGAAGTGCATGATCCAGTTAGAATATGTGCCATACTCTTTACTGAGTTCGGCTTCAGTCCATTCGGCGATGAAGTCAGCCAAAACCTGCGACTTAATAGCTCGCCGTGGCTTATAAGTTATGTCGAACGGGAGGAGCTCAATGGCCCATTTGGCAATCCGGCCCGTCACGTCGCGGTTGTTTATAATATCGTTAAGAGGTACTTCGGAGGCTACTGTTATCGAACACTCTTGAAAGTAGTGTCGCAGCTTCCAGGATGCCATAAACACCGCGTACGCTATCTTTTGATAATGCGGGTACCGTGACTTGCATGGAGTGAGGAAAGTAGACACGTAGTAAGCTGGTTTTTGATGGGGGAATTTGTGTCCGTCCGTTTCTCGTTCGACGACGAGCACTGCGCTTACAACTTGATAAGTTGCCGCAATGTATAATAGCATTGGTTCGCCGATGTTAGGCGCGGCCAGGACCGGGTTTGTTGCCAATATGGCTTTTATTTCTTCGAGTTCGGCCATGGTGGCATCCGTTCACTCGAAGTGTTCGGTGCACCGGAGTAGGCAATAAAGGGGTAATGCCTTTTCTCCCAAGCGGGAGATAAAGCAGCTTAGAGCCGCCACGCATCCAGTCAATTTTTGTATTTGTTTGAGATCCTTTGGAATATCCAATTGTGACAGAGCTCAGATCTTGGCTGGGTTTGCTTCAATTCCTCTACCGGATACAATGAAGCCCAAGAGATTTCCGGCTGGTACGCCGAAAACGCATTTTTCTGGGTTAAGCTTGATGTCATATGTTCGGAGGTTATCGAATGTGAGCCTCAAATCGTCTACTAGAGTTTTGACATGCTTGGTTTTGACGACCACATCATCTTTGTATGCCTCCACTGTTTTGCCGATCTGGTTTGCCAGACATGTCTGAATCATGTGTTGATATGTTGCGCCGGCGTTTTTGAGCCCGAAGGGCATTGTGTTGAAGCAGAATGGGCCGTATGGGGTGATGAATGTCGTTGCGGCTTGGTCTGGCTCTGCGATCTTAATTTGATGGTAGCCGGAGTATGCGTCGAGGAAACACAATGAGTCGTGTCCTGCGGTAGCGTCGATAATTTGATCGATGCGGGGGAGGGGGAAGGGATCCTTTGGGCAAGCCTTGTTGAGGTCCTTGAAATCGACGCATAGGCGCCAGGATTTGTCCTTCTTTGGTACCATCAACAAGTTTGCTAGCCAGTCCGGATGTTTTATATCTCTGATGAATCCGGCCTCCAGTAGTTTGACTAGCTCCTCTCCCATGGCTTGTCTCTTAGGTTTGGAGAAACGCCGAAGACCTGCTTGACTGGCTTGAATCCTTTTAGGATGTTTAGGCTGTGCTCGGCCAGCCGGCATGGGATTCCTGGCATGTCTGAAGGGTGCCAGGCAAAAATGTCCCAATTTTCACGTAGGAATTCTCGTAGTGCGGCGTCTACATCAGGGTTTAATTGCGCCCCAATGGAGGCCGTTTTTGTAGGGTCCGTTGGATGGACTTGGAATTTGACTATTTCGTCCGCCGGTTTAAAGGAGGTGGACTTGGATCTTTTATCGAGTATCACGTCGTCCCTGTTCACCGTGGAGCGCAGCGCCGTCAGTTCCTCGGCCACTAGGGGTTCGGATAGTGCCTCAAGGTCCAGTGCGGCTGTCTTATTTTCGGCACAGAGTGCTATGTTCGGGTCACTAGCAAGAGTGATGATTCCGTTGGGTCCGGGCATTTTGAGCTTCATGTACACGTAATGGGGTATAACTTGAAAAATTGTGAATGCCTCTCGCCCTAATAGAGCGTGGTATCCGCTGCTGAACGGGGCCGCTTAGAACGTGACCTCCTTGGACCTGTAATTATCCGGCGTGCCGAACACCACATCCAGTGTGATTTTTCCTGTACAGCACGCTTCCCGACTAGGGATTATTCCTCTAAAGGTCGTGCTGCTTCGCTCAATGCGGCTCCAGTCTATTTCCATTTTTCGAAGGGTTTCCTCATAAATGAGGTTCAATCCGCTGCCACCGTCCATGAGTACCTTGGTAAGGCGAAAGCCGTCCAGTATTGGACTGAGGACCAATGTGGCTGGTGCTCGGGTTGTTCGGAATTTAGGTTCATCACTCGCATTAAAGGTAATAGCCGTGTCACTCCATGGGTTTATTGTTGCTACTTGGTAGACTTCAGCAAGGCTGCGGAATGTTCGTTTCTGCATATTATTTGATGCGAAAGTCTCGAAGACTGTTAATACCGTACTGGTATCCCTGGGCTGGTGCTTTGTGAATTCTGGAGTTAGAAGCTCTTCACCACTTCTGGCCACCTACCGGAGTATCCAACATGCTCTAAGGCTATGAGTTGGTGTGGCGCCCTCTGTACTATGAATTTTACAGGGTCCATTGAGCCATCCCTCCAGTACGGTTCCATGCCCTATAGAGGGTTTTTGCTTTTTGGTGTTTAACCCAGGTGCCTGGCGATAATGCACCCTTTTATTTCGGGTTGGGGTTGTATTAAGGGCCGGATTGTCCCAAAATTTTATTTCGTTTTTCCAGGCGCTTTCCATTGCACAGTACTTTCGTACTATGGATGCCAAGTCAGCGAAGCGTGTAATTTCACGACGACTTATGGCGTTGAGGATTCCATTGTCCATGCAATTATTGCAGAAGAATGAAATTGCATCCTCCTCGCAGCAGCCCTTTATCATGTTCATGATCAGGAGGAATCTGGCCCAATAATGGTGTACTGTTTCGGCAGGCTCTTGCCGAATTTGGGATAGATCACTTATATTTGGGTGGGTGGATGGAATTAAATCCGGAACCTCGCCCAATCTGAGACTCAGGGGCCAAGCAGTTTCCGAACTCGGAAGCTTGGGTTCTTGGATGTTATCCAATGAATCTAGCCCGCTGCCTGACTTTAGGTTCAGGGCTTGAGTGACGTCCTCCCCTCCGCGGGTATCCGGCTTGGAGGGATCGGGAATCCGGACATAACTAGTCCTTAAGATAGATGAAGGCTTGCCGCATTGTTCCTCCACCACTGCAACGTGGTGGGTGACCTAGGGAGAGTTAATCTCTCTCGCATCGGGTTTAGGCCCAATCTGATCATAGTCTGTAGCGACTCCCAGGGCGGCGATGCGATCCAAGAGCTCGTTTAAGGAAGAGAGCTCCATCGGATCTAACTGCTCGGCGAGTTCCGAGTTGATGTGGAGATTGCTTTCGATGACCCGAGAAGTCATCGTCGGCGTGGCAGCCGAACAGGCGGTCATAAGAAAACCGCCTAGCCGGAGAGTTTGGCCGATAGCCAAAGCTCCTTTAGCAATAGTGCCGTCTTTAAAGACGGGATGAGGCATCCTTTCTGATGGCGACGGCATAGCGGGACTCTCAATGAAATCACCAATGTCGGTGTCAAAACTGGCGGATCTCGGGTAGGGGTTCCCGAACTGTGCGTCTATGCGGATGGTAACAGGAGACAACGGACACGATGTTTTTACCCAGGTTCGGGACCTCTTGATGGAGGTAAAACCCTACTCTTGCTTGATTAATATTGATGATATGGGTAGTACAAGAGTAGATCTACCACGAGATCAGAGAGGCTAAACCCTAGAAGCTAGCCTATGGTATGATTGTTGTTCGTCCTACAGAATAAAAACCCTCCGGTTTATATAGACACCAGAGAGGGCTAGGGTTACACAGAGTCGGTTACAATGGGAGGAGATCTACATATCCGCATCTCCAAGCTTGCCTTCCATGCCAAGGAAAGTCCCATCCGGACACGGGACGAAGTCTTCAATCTTGTATCTTCATAGTCCAGGAGTCCGGCCAGATGTATAGTCCGTCTATCCGGACACCCCCTAATCCGGGACTCCCTCAAGCCTACTCCCTCGTCTTCTTGCATCTCTGTCGAACCGTCTAGGCGGAACTGCCCCGCCTACTGCATAGGAAAAGCCCCGCCCTCGACTTTTAAATACAACTACTCCCTCCGTCGGATGCTTTTGGTTGAAGGTATCATATGAATGGATTGGGACCATTCAATTTTTTTGGGATCGAACCATTCAATTCATGTGTTTGGCTGAATATTTTTTTTCGAGAGTACGCCTAGGCGTACCTTAGCTTTATAGAAGGCGTGTTTGGCTGAATATAAGAGATGAGCTAATTATTTAAGATGGGACCACCAGTCATGCACACATAGGCATGCATGCAAAGGGTGGCCATTTGATTCGACCGATTTGGTTGGGTGGAATGGTTCAGCATCTCCAAAGCATATTCTGTTTTTTTTGACTCGAACCATTCATGTGCTTTATAACCAAACATGTCTATTTTTTGAACGATCCCAACCCATTCATGACCACCCTTGCAACCAAACGCACGTCATCTTACGAAAACCAAATAATCCTACAATACTAAGGCGCGGTGCATTAACTTCTACCTCGTTTCTTGTTTCTTCACATATCAACCAATAAGAATCCAATGATATACTTTTTGTGACATAGTAACTCATATTTAGTTAGTCAAATGGATGACCTAGAACTATGTGCAGGCCCTATAAACCGAGACGCCTACAAATAAAAAACCAAGACGGAGAGGGTAGTTCAGCATGTATCTTTTTAGATCAATATAGTCGGGATTCACCAAGGAGCAAAACCAAGTGGTAGGCTGCTCCTGTCGTGTTGGCGTAGCAACTCAAGCAGGGTCAGTCCACACACGAAATAGCGACACACTTAACAGGACCCCTTTGGAAGACATGTGGCTCATCCACCGTCTTGTTCCATGTTGACGTATAATGTGCTGCCTAGTCTCTTCCATCAGATCGGTCTATTGGTTGCATTGAATAGAGCATGCACTTCTACATTCCACGTGCGATGCACCAAATTACAGCTCGGAGCAGCGGTTGGAATTGGAGGCACCCCGGTCGTAGCGCCGCAGTAGTAGAAAATGAGCAATGAGGGGTCAAATCACAAAGCCCCACCTTTCCCACATTAAGCTGGACGGACGAAGCAACCATCATTTCACTCTAGCGCGCAAGAGCTTAAAGATAACAGAAAACAATGATGCATGCAGTAGCTACCTAGGGCACCCTAGGGTAGGGGTCTCCACTACAGATCCTTTTTTTTTGAAAGTGCCTCCACTACAAATCGGCTTCTCCCACGTCCTCTTGAAGAAAACCAATGATGAGTGTGGCGGTAGGGTTTGTAGGAGTACTACGGCGTGCGGGGCCACATCGTAGTAAACGGGTTCGAGTCGACGCCTTAAATATGTGTGGGCCGCTTGGATTTACGGGAACGAGGCAGCATTTTGGGTTCAGGGACCAGTGGAGATATAGCACGTACAAAAAATTGTGGACGTAGGTTCGACCGAAAGGCAATGATGCATGGGCCCTGCATTTTGATATACCCGGGGCCGCGTGAAATTTCCTAGTCTACTCAAAACTAGTAAGGTACACATGTATTGAACGCGTGAGATTTCGAAACCAAATTATGAATAAATACACACTATAGCATGTAAAGCTTTGAGTCATATATGCATGATGTAGATGTTCATTTAGTTCTTATAGTTCATCTCATTCAAAATCAAATAGTTTTATAAAAATGTTAAGATTCATGGGGTTGTGTATTGTAAATCATAAAGTAAAAAACAAATAATGGCAATTCATTTAGAAAAAATAATCAATTATGATACAGAAGATTCTAGAACAAAGGAGAAGTGCTTGTGTTTTGACGTTTGTGCATTATGCTTAAGTTCAACCATGGAGTCTTCTAAATTGTACATGTGGCAGATCTGGTGGAATGTTGATGATATCCAACGTCCAGTAGTGCTTGAATTTGCCCATCTCTGCACTGTCGGGTTAGCTTCATCCAGTGACCATCTTTCAAAGTTATTGGCACACTATATAGTTCTTGTGCCATAGTTGCATGTTTTGGAAAAAAGCTACTAGTGGGTTGTACTATTTATTTAGGAATAGAAGATGCATACGTGGAAGTTGTTGGGAAAGAGATGACATGGAGCATCTCAATTCCCATGAGTAGGGATTGGAAAAGAGATGTCATTTGGTTCACATCGTAGAAACTTTTCTATTGAATCTAGAGATGACATGTATCTCAATTCCTATGAGGGGGGATTAGTAAAGAGGTGTAGTTTGGTTCATATCATAGTAACTTTTTTATTGAATATATGCTAATGTTTATTTTCCTTTGAAATTAAGGGAGTATAAGAATCCATTCATATGAACCAAGTGGCTCTAAAGCTATAGAGTATATGAATCTATTCCTATGAACCAATTGGCTCTAAAGGAAAAAATCCTATAAAAATAATATCATATATAGTTCCTATGATATTCCTCGACACTAAAGGATGGTTGAAATTTCTGCGGGTGATACGATGGTCTTTCTTTGTAGACTCCTCACCCATCTTTATAGTTACCTATCGAAGATCAATGAAATGATATATACAAGGTATTCTACATGTGCAATTTGGTATACGAAAACTCGGTAAAAGTTTGCGAGGTTCTAATTTTCAATAAAGCTATATGCACTGCATTTCAGAACAGAGGGAGCATACGCAGTTGCTAACAATCACATGGAAGATTTGTGTGTAGGAGGAGTGGCTGTTCTGTTAAATGACATGGCAAAACTGACGCTGTCGGATACCGATCTAACGGTTCTTACGACGTTCGTCAGGAAAAGGCTTGTGGCGAACGTTTGTCGGATAATGATTTACGGACACATGCATTGCATTGATACGTGCCCCCCTCTCTCTTACGCACATGCACCCTCACGAGTCACGACTCTCCCGAGTCCTCTCGCAGACTCGCACGTCGCACCCATCCTCTATCTGCAGGTAGACGTCACGCACATATGTGCTCTTCACACCCTACCCTCAGAACTTCTAAAAAACAAAAGACGGCACGCACATTTTATTTTAGCTCACACGTCACACACTTATACTATTACTCTTGCGGCGATCGTTCTTTGGGCATAGTATATATTGTACTCTCACGAAGAGAAGCGGTGCACACACGCACCAATTCTCTCACACCCACTCGCGGGTACACGTAGGAGTGCATTTTTTTGAAGCCGGTACAACAAAATCACTCCACTATATATAAAAGCAGGAGCCTTAACGCTTGCTTTACTAGGGTTCCTCTTGTTCACTCTCTCAGGCTCTCCAGATCTAAGCAAGACATAGGTGGCCACACTCTCTCTCTCAGCTCACGGCTGGTCACAAATCCGGCTGGACAACCTTGACCGGGGCAGGGGGTGTATATGCATCGTTCATGCTGTCGTCGAAGGCGAGGGAGGATACCAATGGTTGCCTGCGCATCCCGATCGGCGGCCGTGCCGTTCTCTCCAAGAGAGCACCGGCTCGGGAGGGCCTCCGACCCCTTCTTCCTTCCTGCGGTATTGTGGCCAAGACGCAGCCTCCCGACGCCGTCTTTGCCACATGCCGACGACCCTCAGGTATATATTCCTTCAAAACCTGCCTAGCTCTACTGCCCCAGCTCTTCCCCCTTCATGTGGATCCTTTTCTACTTCCGTCCGCTGTTACAAAGCCACCTAGACTTCTATTATTATTAGAAGTAAAGCTAGTTCATACAGTGAACTCAAAGCGTTGGTTCAAACCGGGAAGAAAGTGGGAAATCTGTAGCATGAATCTAGGACTTGGTTCTAAGAGGAAATGGGGGAAAGTAGTAATATGTGTCATTGTTTAAATAACGGTATTTCGTATTTGCGCAAATAGGGATGTCTGTCTCCATATCGTTTTGGGATGTCTGTCTCCGTATCGTTTCTATCCGCGCAATCAAAAGCACACACCTCAGTTTTAGTACAACTGTGCAAAATGAGATGGCTATCCCTTGTTGCCGTTGTCTAACCTCCCGTCTTCAAGGTATCCCTACATTGGTAGTAACTAAGGTAGAATGACCAACGCAATCTAAAAGAAGCTGATTCGTACGTTTTACTTCCTGATTGCAGTGCAAGGACGAGCGAAAAACAACTGCATCCTAGTCCGGAATGCACTTTCTACCAGTTCATCCATGGACCGAGGACTAGCTGGCACGGCTGCACGACGGTTTTTTGGACAGGTGCGCGGACAAGAGGCATTGTGGTCTGCTTATTTCTGCAAATAGCGGTGCTTAAATTTAGTGGAATGCACAAGCATTTCAGCTGGTCAGTACACTCCATGGTTCAGTTCAGCATTCCAACTGAGACCACAATTATAATTAGTTATTCTGGAATGAGAGAACCTAACCCTGGATGGTGGCAACAAGAAAAAACCAGAGTGAACTCGAGGAAATTTAAGCCTGCAGGGAGGGCCTTTGCTCAGAGAAGCCTTGCTTGTTTTTTCCTGATTTGTAAACCTTCTCACAACTTTGTCTTTTGCTGTGAACTAGTATATGTTTGTTATGTTCTATGAATCATTGAGATGTATAAAATTGCTTAACTTATGCTTTTCAAGATTTTTATGAAGACGAGTTTAATTGTGAGTGTTGCACATGAGCGCTGGACTAGCGTGTGAACGTTTGGAATTTATTACATTGTGGCCTCAATTAACTGCATGAACCACTGTAACAAGATACATAGTAGTTGCTTATATGTCAGACAGCAGATTGTTGATTGTTAGTTGGTCGATAGCCTAGTGTTGAAGCAAGCTGAGCCAATGTGCCGTGTTTTGCACAACTGCCTACACGTGGGGTAGCACCAAAAGTGTTTACAAGTAGTTATGTATACGTCGGCGCACGGTTCTCGAACGAGTGCTCTATTTCATCAAAACACACACTGCTCGTATGATAAACCTTGACAACTTATGTCTTACCATGCCATATTCATGAAAAAACTAGTAAGGACGCATCTGTTTCGGCAACAATTACGATGGTTCTCACATGATTCATGGGCACATAAAAGTAGAAGCAGTTCCCATAGACGGATTCAAACATAGCACTAACCCCAGAGGGGTCGATAATAGGCAAGGTTCGGATAATTAGACACAATCCAAACTACTATTAAACACTAGATGGGGCAACTATTTCATGCCTCGATCTAATTTGGGCTGGACACAAGACGGACCTTGCCATGAACATCATCGAGGACGTCTCGTAGCAACTCAATCCTGTGAACCTTCATGAAGACAACCTTGTGGCCTTGCCACTGATAAACTTGTTTGTGGAGGCATGCCACATCATCTTCCTGCGTAAGCTTGACAAGAACAGTATGCCTCACAAACGAAGGAGTAGCTTTGAACTTCTTGTGCTTTAGTACACCCTGGACAACACACTGACAACAGTGAGGCTGGAATACAACTCTTCATTGGTATAACTGCAAATGGCTTCTAGGATCCAACAGCCTAAGAACTCTGTTTTCCGAGTGCATATATTCAGGTCGTCCGCCTCATAGCGAGTGACATGCACAACCACACAATCCTTGTCTGCATCAGGGCTCTAATTAAAACAGAAACAAATTCTGAATTACTTTTCAGTATAAGAACCACAAGTTATTTAAACCACTATGTATAGCATGGCATCGAAGCTAATAAAATTTTGCATTATTAATCACCACATACTTCCTTTTGTAAAAAAAATCACCACATACTTAGATGAAAAACCACAATCGAGATCGGCAAAGAAGGAAATCACCTTGGGCAGCTCAGCGGGGGGGGGGGGGGGGACACATCCTCGAAGGGGGAACACTGCTCCTGCAGTGCCACGGGGGCTGTAACCGCAAACGGGGCATTGACCATCTCAGTAGTGGCCGTGAGCGTATCTGGGGTTGGCTCGGTGGTTTCCTCCATCTTCTTGGAGCTCTCTGTCTTGTGGGGATCAGCCTCCCGCGTCTGCTCCAATATCGGCAGATCTTTGCCTGGTTCTCCCTGGTCCATCATGAAACTGACGAATACTAGGAGACCACTGAAATGAAAACACAATCGCAATGACAATGAAACAAAAAAGAGAGTGAGGATCGGTTACTGCTTTGCAAAAGTTATTTTTTTCTCTGAATGAAAATATACCAACATCACGGATCCGCTTACCTTCCCTTCGTTGGGAGAGAAGAACAGTGGCAGATGCGAGTGTTGCCTTTCTTGAAGATGGTGAGGGAGAAGGGGATTCAGCGAGGAGTGAAATGATGGTTGCTTCGTCCGTCAAACTTAGACTACGGGGAGGTGGGGTTTTGTGATACGACGGCTCGTTACTGCCGCGCTACGACCGGGGTGACTCTCCGCCTGCATACTGCCTGCTAATTTGGTGGATGGCATTTGGGCCCATGCGCTGCATGGCCCGCATGTCGGTGAACAAAAGTATAATGGCATTCAGTAGAGGGAGACGTTTCAATGACCTAGGAGGAGCCAGAAGCTGTAGAGTGTCTCCTCTGTACTAGTAGTAATTGTTTTTCTGCGTATCTGTAGAGTGTCTCCACTGTACTAGTAGTAATTGTTTCTCTGGGCCCAAGACAAACAGCCAATCCACACTAGTAAATAGTAAAATCAATTCAAAAGGTGCTACCCACACCCAGCACACCGCCCCCCACCCCCACAAAAAAACATGGGTGCTCTTCTTCCTCCTCGCTCCCACCCACCTCACGTCAGCTCGCTCCACTCGTACCCCCAAATTCCTCACCTCACTCCTACAAAAAACCCCAGATCCCGTTCTTCCTCACTCCTACAGAAAACCCCCAGCTCCCCTTCTTCTTCGCTCCCACTACAACTAGGCTCGTCATTCGTTACTCTGCTCAAATCCGTGAGCGCGACGCGACGCCCTCGAGGAAAATGGAGTCGGCTGACCCCAGCGCCAAAAAGACGAGACTCCCGCCAGCGGCGACGCCTATTGTAGATCCCACACCCGTCAGCGCGGGGAGAAGCGGCGACCCCGCCCCCACCGGATCCCAGGAACCCGTAGAATCTCGGGTGGACCGCCTCAGCGATCTCCCGGACGCCGTCCTTGGGGAGATCATCTCACTTCTCCCCACCAAGGATTGCTGCTGCACCCAAGTCCTCTCAATTCAGTGGCGCCCTCTATGGCGGGCCGTGCCCCTTAATCTCGACTGTCATCAACTATCTCTCTTCAATGATTTTGAAATCCCCAGAGCCATCATCTCCTCCCACCAGGGCTCCGTTCAAAGCCTCTGCATTCCGTCATGCTACCTGAGCAAGCATACCATGCCCTGCACTGTGGACGCCTGGCTGAAAGACCCTGAATTCACAGAACTACACCTGCTTGAGTTCTACTATTCCCCTGGAAATCACACACCACATACAGAACGCCATGAACTTGTGCCCTCAGCACCGATGTCCATCTCGCGGTTTTCCTCCTTTCTCCACACCGCCACATACAGAACACCATGAACTTGTGCTACCTTCCAGACAATCTTGTACTAAACCTTCGACTCCCATTTCTCAAGAAACTTTCACTTGTGTGGGTTCGTATATCGGAGGCCTCATTGCACAACATCATCCACTCCAGTTGCCCTGCGCTGGAGTGCTTGGTGCTTGTTTTCACAGTTAGAATCGGTTGTCTCCAAATAAAGTCGCCTAACCTTGTAAGAATTGGAATTTCTTTTGACGGAAGGCAGCTCATCATCCAAGATGCCCCTTCACTTCAAAGGTTGATCCTTGATTCTAGTTATTAACTGTTGCAAATAACCGTCCTCTCTGTGCCTAAACTGGAGACCTTGGGTGTAATACATGATCTCTGTGCTCATTTCAATATGGTGTTTGGCTCCACAGTTCTTCAGGTACTTTATATTATCATCTACACTTGTAACCATATGCTGCATTTTAAATTTCTGCGCATAATTTATATATCATCTTGGAGTGCACATTTTGTACTAATATTATGTTCTATGCTCAATGAAGAGTTTCTCCATGGATGGCCTATCAATGGTGCTGGATTCTGTCAAGATCTTATATGTCCAAATGAATAGTTTTGATCTGAACAAGATTATTGGCTTGCTACAATGCTTTCCATGTCTGGAGAAGTTGTATATAAAGGTGATAATTTCACGTGCATTGGAAGCCGCATATAATGTACTAGAATTAACCGTTCAGCTGTTGCTCTTTCGACACTCTTCTTTTAGACCTTAACTATTTTCAATTTTCATGTCTATAACGGGGTAAGAAAGTTATAACCAATCGGTGGATTCGTAAGCATCGGGATTTTCTCACTTCTCATGAGATTCGATTGAAGACAATAACGCTAGAACGATATGTAGCCAACCGTGCAAACACAAGAGTTGTCACATTCTTCCTGCTGAATGCGAGGTTACTATTGTCCATCAGGCTTAAGTTTATCAGTAGCATGGTTTTGACGGATGGGTATGTCGAAGATCAAAAAAAGGAGTTTCAGGTGGGCAAAAGAGGTTCTGAACGCGCCGGGCTTCTATTTACAATATATTGTGGTCATAATCCAGTAAATTTTACGATCCAGGATGTTCATTCTATGGACCTGACTGATCCATTTGACTGTGACTGCCGAAAACAGTGCTAGAGTTAGATGTTGTTGCCCTTTTCAATCTGGGTTTTTTTGAAAACCTGATGAACAATCAATCCTCGTGCTTTTGTACAGTTTGTAAGCTGGAGTTAGATGTTCCTGCCCTTTTAAACTCGGCTGTGACTGTCATATTTTCTTTGAAACAAGGCAAATGGCTTGCCATTCGTTTAATTTAGAGTGAAATATTGTAACAAATCACAACCAAGGGAAATAACATCACTCACGCCGCCTGCTTGAGCTCACTTTGCATTACAGAAGCCAAGTGACTAGCCCCCACCACCCCCACCAGTCAACCCTCGTACTCCCCTCCGCCTGCGACTGGACCGGCGCATCTTCAATGGCTCCTATTCGTTCCATCCAAGGCCTCGCCGTCATCCTCCGCCTTGCGGCCTTGGTTCACTCGCCGTGCGTGGTGCGCCACCCTCTTGCATTGTCAATGTCATCAACAACCGAGAGGAACAAGGAGATGACTGTATGTGGAGAGGATGATAGTAGGAACCCACCAGCGTCATGGCGGTACGCAAGCAAGTGCCTCTATAGTACAAGCCCAAAAATATGGTTCCTCCTAATGGTTGGACATCTAGGGCTCACGCCATTGTCAACGTAGTCAATAAATGAGAGAATTACACTACGAGCGGCTGACACCAGGGACCCAGCAAGTCGCGCAGTTTTTTTTTGAGGAACAAGCAGTTTTTTTTGAGACAATGAGGAACAAGCAGTTGTTATTTATACTAGTTTTAGCGACGGATCAGGGTAACAACGGGGCTGTGCGGGGGCTGTGGCCCGTCTAGCCAGGGTTTTATTTATGTTTACCACATCATCAGCCCAGTTGTGTTTTTTCCTTGCTAAAAATGGCTAGCCCAGTTCTATTTTTTTTAAAAGAAATACCCAAACAAGGCCTACTTGCTTTATCGGCCCTGCTGGGCTGCAAATGTTTCAAGACGAGGAGAGTTTCATTCGGTTTGCCCAGAAATGGCCTGTACATTTTTAAAATACATCAAACCGGGAATTAGTCTCATTTTTTTTATTACAAGATCTTAAATTCCATTGATTTTTATGCGTGGATAATTATTTTGATTTTATATTTATATAAATTATTTTTCAAAATAGTTTGAATGTGAATCGATATTTCTGGATTAAAAATAGTTGACCGCACCGAAATATGCAAAATTTCTTATACTTTTTATCCGTGGCCACAGTATGGGGTGTAATGCTAACAAAAAGAAGATGGGCTCCAAAAAAACCATAAGAATTAGCAAATGGGCTGTACATTATTAGAAATAATGGAAGATAGGTTGTATGCTGTTTTCCACAGATTTGAGGCTGACTTGTGCGCCTACTACAGGTTGACGCATATGCTTTCATAAAAAAAAGGTTGACGCACACGCAACGCACTGTCAACTTAGTCAACACACGAGAGCAGTGACTGTTGGATATCCATCCAACGGCTGTCGTGCTTCTTTAATCTCTGCTCTTCATGCTCCGGCCGCTCAAACAAGCGCCGGCGGGACTGCCTGCTCCCTCCTCCCGTGGCCGGCTATGCTGCCGCGCAGGCCTCACGGCCCCATCGTACTCCCATCGTTGGCCTAGCCATCCCTCTACTCACCCACACATGATTTTATTCTCCGGCGACGGTAGACGAACCAGTAAACCCTCGTACTCCTCCGCGTGGGAAACAATTGCCGAGTATTCCCTGGCTCCGTGTCGTTCCCTTCCTAGGCCTCTCCGTCGTCCACCACCCTAGTCCTCTCAGCGCGACCTGGTCAACGTGGTCAATGAACGACATCCATCAGAAGTGGACTGTACGTGGAGAGGCTGACAGTTGGGTCAACGACCGCACGCAAGGAAATGCCTCCTTATTACGCGCAAAATAATGATTCCTCCACCTGACTGCTAGGACCCACAGGAAGGGCCTCTGTATTTCGCGAAAAAATGTTCCCCCCGCTGACAGGTCGGACCCACCAGCTATATCTTCGCACGCCAAGAAGTTCCTCCTTATTACGCCCAAAAAATGATTACCCCCCTGCTACCTGGGACCCACCATAATGTTGGGCTGACTTGTGGGCCTACTAAGTTGACGGGGACGGAGGGCTTTGTCAACTTAGTCAATACTCCAGTGACCGTATGATGTCCATCCAATGGCCATACGGCTTCTTCAACCTCTGGTCTTCTTGCTCCAGCCGCCCAAAGCAGCGCCGGTCGTGCCGCCTGCTCCTGCCTCCCGTGGCCGGCTGTGCTACCGCCTGCTCCTGCCTCCCGTGGCCCGGCTCCGCATCGTCCCCTTCCTAGGCCTCGCCGTCGTCCACCACCGTGGTGCTCTCGGCGCGGCGTGGTCAATGTGGTCAACGACCGAATTCCATCGGACGAGTACTATACATGGAGAGGCTGACAGCTGGGTCCACGGCAGCCGCAAGGAAGTGCCTCCTTATTACGCGGAAAATAATTATTCCTCCACCTGACAGCGGGGACCCACCGGACGGGCCACCAGTATTTGGCGAAATAAATCGTTTCCCCCTGACTGCTGGGACCCATCGGACGGGCCACCATATTTCGCAAAAAAAAGTTCCCCCCGCTGTCAGCTCGGACCCACCGGAAGTGCCTCCTTATTGCACACAAAAAAAATGAATACTGCCCTGGCTAGCTGGGACCCACCTTCGTGGGAGGCTGTCCTGTGGGCCTACTAAGTTGACGGGGCTGAAGGGCTTTCTCAACTTAGTCAATATGAACGATTCTAGCTCCAGTGACCGTACGATGTCCATCCAACGGCCATAGTGCTTCTTCAACCTCTGGTCTTCTTGCTCCAGCCGCCCAAAGCAGCGCCGGTCGTGCCGCATGCTCCTGCCTCCCATGGTCGGCTGTGCTGCCGCAGAGGCCTCACGCCCCCTACTATTCCCACCGCTGGCCAGGCCCTGCGGCGACGGCAGCCTCACACCGCAGCCGAACCAGTGAGCGCGGGCTTCCACTGCCGCATCTTCCCCGGCTCCGCATCGTCCCCTTCCTAGGCCTCGTCGTCGTCCACGGCCATGGTGCTCTCCACGCGGCGTGGTCAACGTGGTCAAGGAATAACTTCCATCGGAAGAGTACTATACGTGGAGAGGCTGACAGCTTGGTCCACGGCCACAGCCTAGTTTTTTTGTGATTTGCCAATTAAGTCGCTTTGTCAGGCCACCGAGAGAGAGGAGAGGTTCTCCCCCTTGTGCTTCCTCCTCTAGGCCCCCCCATAGATGGGGAGAGATTCTCCCTCTGGTCCTTGGCCTTCATGGCGATAATGGCCCCTCCAGGATCCTCCTCCATGGCCTTCATTGATGATGGCCCCCTCCAGCAGGGTGCACAAGAGGGCCTAGATTAATTTCTCGTGGCTACAGAGGCTTGCGGCGGCAGAACTTCCGATCTAGGTTATTTCCTGAAGGTTTTTGTATTCATAGGAGGGGATGGCATTGATTTCAAGTCAGGGGGCTCAACAAGGTGTCCACGAGATAGGGAGGCGCCCCAAGGGGTGGGCGCGCCCCCACCCTCGTGGGGCCCATGGGACTCCCCTCCGGTAGAATTTTGTTCCAGTATTTTTTATATTTCCTAGAAAAATTCTCCGTTAATTTTCATCACGTTCCAATAACTTTTATTTCTGCACTAAAAACAACACCATGGTAGTTCTGCTGAAAACATCATCAGGCCGGGTTAGTTCTAATCAAATCATACCAAAATCATATAAAAGCATTGTAAACATGGCATGAATACTTCCTCAATTATAGATACGTTGGAATGTATCACCCATTGAAGCCATACCCAGCAGCTACTGCGGGCTCATGAAACGGCTGGTCAATGTCTGGCCTCGGCTTGATGCCATCAAGCAGTCGGTCTGCTCGAAGGCACGCGAATGGCCTTCGCCCGAGTCAAGATGCACTGGGTGAAGATGGACGCCACAAATCTTGTGACCGAGGAACCACCTGCGGGCAAGGAGCACTGCAAGCCCGAGCTGTATTTTCACAATGTCTTAGAAGGATCCCACCTTGTGGCGGAGCAATGTGCTAAGGATATCATATTTCCATGAATACACTCATGTTATCCTGTCCTGTACTATGAAACCGATCCGTTATGTAATATAATGTTTGTTATTTAGAAAATTTACCTCCTGTGTGGCTGTTTTTTGTTAAATCTGAGAGTTGGCCAGTCGTTGGCTTCAGCCCCCACGTAGACAGTACGGGGGTGTTCAGGATGAATCTAAACACTCTTTATCCAAAGTTTTGGTCCTTTAAGGAGGTGTTTAGAGCAACGAACAAGGTAATCGGACTATGTGGTTTTATCACCCTCACTTAGCCATATGAGTTCGACAATAAAAATTTAGGCGCAGCCCCTAGTGTTCATAAGTCCAAACTTGGGGTGTTGTAAACACCTGATCGGGTAAAAACCGATTCATCGCACAATGTGGAAGAAATCGCTAAAGGTTTGTAACTTCTCGAACAGCTGACCGGCTCTCGCTGCATCATGACAGTCAGTTTTCGGCTTTTTCTGCTGAGGTGCTCATCCGGAAGAATCAGGACACAATCGCAGTAGTTCTCCCTTTACTACCCTAGCCGATATAGCGGAACGTAAGGTAGTAAGCACAGGAGCTGGGCAACCCAACTATTGACCAAAGACATGATTCGCAGCCGATGCATATAATGTTATAAGTTCGGGGTGCCGAACTATACTGTAAAAGTGTTCGAACTTTGTTCCCGTATTTATGGGGTGTAATGAAGCCCCTGGCGAATTAAGGCGTACCAGAGTGTATGGGTGCAATTGATAAGAATATCAAGAAAAGGAAAAATCAAGTAATAAGCTGATGCCACAAAAATTGAGCCGCAAACTATTTTCCATTGTAATTTGATTAATACATCCAAGTGTAATTATACAAGTAGTGTGATAAGCAACATGGCTATTTAACATGCCACTACCAAGGGAGAGCTGTGTTCGGGTCCTTAAAACAGGTATAATGATCATTAAAGGATACCACCTAGAAATTCCGTTGTACGTCAAAGCTTCTTGCCATCTTGGTGTATCCGTCCCTTGATAGGTCCGACGATCAGATCACCAGGAAAGGCCTGGGGAGAAAAGAAACCTAAAAAGAAAAGGAAAAAGTAAAAGTATGTGGGTCTAGGAGCGATTGAGTCGTAGTGTGGACCATGATCTAGCTGTGCCTCCGTCTATGCCCATGGTATTTTGAGTGCGTAGTTATGTATGCGCGGTACAAATGTTGCTGTTTGGTTGGGCCTGGGACGGAGGCCGAATTGCTACTCGAGTGTCGGCGTCAAAACCAGCAGATCTCGGGTAGGGGGTCCCGAACTGTGCGTCTAAGGCTAATGGTAACAGGAGGCTGGCGACACGATGTTTACCCAGGTTTAGGCCCTCTTGATGGAGGTAATACCCTACTTCCTGCTTGATTGATCTTGATGATATGAGTATTACAAGAGTTGATCTATGTAGCGACCAGACCTCAAACAGTCTGATCTCTGTGCTTTAGTGTCATCCCTGGATCAGTTGTGCTGACACGCACATTACTTGAAGGATTTATAACAGAGTAGCAATCACACACTTATTACATCGAATGTCTCAAAAGAGAACTTATTACAATAAATATGGCTTAAGGCCATCTAAATAACAATAAGAGCGGAAGGCTTGGAAGATAAGTGAGTCCATCAACTCCAATGGCATCAATGAGTATAAGACCACGACCTAAGGCACCTTACTCGTCGTCTGAAAAGTCTGCAACATGAACGTTGCAGCCCAAAAATGGGTCAGCACATGGAATATGTTGGCAATGTAACACATAGAGAGTAATGAACAGAAATATACTATACTACATGCATATATGGCCGGTAGAAAGCTCTATGGTTACAGTTTTGCATAAAGCCAAATTTTCCCTACTGCAAAGGAATAAATTTTATTTAACTATCATGGTGGTTGTTAACATTGAGAAGGTAGACACCCTCTCAATCCCAATTAAGCATCATCATTAAACCCAACAAAATTAAATTAAAGTAACATGATGAGATTCACATGATAATCCAAATACTAGATACTCAAAACGTCCATAACCGGGGACACGGCTAACCATGATTAGTTTATACACTCTGCAGAGGTTTGCGCACTTTTTCCCACAAGACTCGATCTCCTCCATTAGATTTCTCGCACTACATGGTGTTTGAGAAACGGATGACCGAGACATAGTCTTTCAGAAGCGCTAGCACCTTACGATCGGGTAGACAATTACACCTACTTTCACCTACATCTGCTAGTCTATCACTTTAAGAGTTCGCACGACTTAATCAACTATGCTAGAGCCCATAGTAGCTTGTGGCTGCACACGGAACTTTCTAGCACGAATAATCTCATGATCCCTTTGAGCCTGGGTGGCGGTCCATAAAAAAACAGGCAATCGCTGGAATACCCAGGTGCCTCAATCCACCCAGATGTGTATTAAAGTTGCCACCTTAAATAAACCATTAAATAACAATGTCACATCTATCATGGATACACTCACCCAATCCACGTCTACTAGCATAGCCTGGCAATATAAGCAAACGTAGAAGTAACTCCCAAAGGTTTGATAATATAACAGGTAATAGGCACTACCTCATCTACTTCCCAAAACCCACATATTAGTCAGATCCTAATCATGCAATGGTTTGAGGATTGACCTAATGCAATAAAACTGGGTAGTAAAGAGGTATGATCAAAGTGTTACTTGCCTTGTTGATGATCCGTGAAACCTAGAGATTCGAAGTAGCAAGCGGCGCACTCCGGGTACTCTATCACAAACAAACAAGCATAAAAACATACAATAAGTACTCATCTAATGCACAGTTAAAACACAAATAAGAGGTCTAACCAGAAAACTCAACTTAAGAACTCCGGTTTGCAAAAGGAATCAAATCAAACGAAACAACGAAACTCAAACAGCGAAAGAAACAAACTTCGTTTTACTAATCTGGACCTAAGTCAAAATTTTACAGTAGCAAAAACTTGTTTGATTTGGTTAAACGGAAAGAGGGTTTCGAGACGAAACTCTAGGCGCTTGAATCGTCTCATTCCGATAAACAAGCGAAAAGTTATACTAAAACGAAAATCGGATCAGAAATCACGATCAGAAATAATCGCGGAAAATCCAAGAAAAAGAAAAACGGTCGAACAGGCTAACAAACGAACGTTCGCTGTCTGCGGCTAAAAGACGAAAACCATTTGTTAAAACAAACGTACGGACGAACGTCCGCTAAATAAACTAAACCAGAAAAAAACGGATCTAAAAAAACGGATCTAGGGTTTTAAAAAAACCGGCGGTTTTTACCTAAAACAAAAAAACCGGCGGCTGCGGATCGGATCGGCGGCTCCGGCGAGGTGAGGCGGCGGCTCCGGCGAGGCGAGGTGAGGCTCTGCGGGGCGGCGGCGGCGGCGGGTGGTGCGGCGGCAACGGCGGGGTGCGGTGGTGGCGGCAAAGTGCGGCGGCGGCGGCTCAGCGGCGCTGCTGCTGCTGCGGCTCGGGTGGTGATTGGGGTCGGCGGCAGCGGCTATTTAAGAGGGGGAGGGGCGGGGTCGGCTTGCGGGAGGGGCAACCCGAGGCGGCGGCGGTCTCCCGGACTCCGGCGGAGTCTGGTGCAGGCACGGGAGGAACGGCGGCGCGGGCTGGGCCTTCGGCCCGGTCAGTCCGAACAATTTTTTTTAAATAAATTCCGCAAAACTTAAATAAATCCTAGAAAATAAAATAAAATGGTAAAAATGCCAAAACAAATTTTCCTAAATTCAAATAAAATAGCCAAAAACTCCGAAATAAAATCTTATTTGATTCTATCATTAAACCCTAAATATTTCTTTATTTTTGGGAAAGTCATTTTATTCCCTCTCTTATATTTTTATAATAGAAATAATTGAAGATAAAATAAATAAAATCAAATGATCCTATTTTCAAAATTTGAGAAAAACTCAAATATGAAAATAACGAAATTCCCAACTCTCTCCGTGGGTCCTTGAGTTGCATAAAATTTCTAGGATCAACCAAAAAGAAATAAAATATGATATGCAATGATGATCTAATGTATAACATTCCAAATTGAAAATTTGGTATGTTACAAACCTACCCCCCTTAAGATGAATCTCGCCCTCGAGATTCGGGTTGGCTAGAAAATAGGTGAGGGTGGTCCTTCAGCAGATCTTCCTCTCGCTCCCAGGTGGCTTCATCCTCGGTGTGGTGGCTCCACTGAACTTTGCAAAACTTGATAACCTTGCTGCGGGTGACTTGGCTAGCATACTCGAGAATTTTGAATGGGTTCTCTTCGTAGGTTAAATCACTATCCAACCGAATCGCTTCCAGCGGCACTGTATCTCCCAACGGTATATCAGCCATCTCTGCGTGGCACTTCTTCAACTGGGAAACGTGGAACACGTCATGAACTCCTGACAATCCCTTGGGCAATTCCAACTTGTAAGCAACTTCTCCCATACGCTCCAAAACTTTGTATGGTCCCACAAAACGTGGCGCTAACTTCCCCTTACCTCAAAAATGCTTAACTCCTCGAAGTGGAGATACACGAAGGTAAACTCTGTCTCCGACTTCGTAAACTGTCTCCTTGCATTTTGAATCTGCATAGCTCTTCTGCCTGGACTGGGCTACCTTGAGCCTATCGCGAATCAACTTCACCTTCTGTTCAGACTCCTTAATAAAATCTGGTCCAAACAACTGGCGATCTCCAACTTCGTCCCACAATAACGGTGTCCTGCACCTCCTTCCGTACAAGGCTCCAAAAGGGGCCATCTTCAAACTGGATTGATAACTGTTGTTGTAAGAGAGCTCTCCATACGGCAAATTCTTGTCCCAACTAGATCCATAATCTAGCGCACAAACTCTCAGCATATCCTCCAAAATCTGATTGACTCTCTTGATCTGTCCATCTGTCTGCGGATGAAAGGCTGTACTGAACTATAGCCTGGTACCCAAGGTTTCGTGCAACTGATTCCAGAACTTTCAGGTAAATTGGGTTCCTCTATCTAATACAATGCTCCTCGGAACTCCATGAAGACATATGAGGCGGCGGCGGCGGCGAAGTATGGCGGCGGCGGCGCAGGCTGGCGGCGGCGGTGCCTCGGCGGCGCTGCTGCTGCTGCGGCTCGGGTGGCGATTGGGGGCGGCGGCGACGACTATTTAAGAGGGGGGGGGCGGGGTCGGCTTGGGGGAGGGGCAACCCGAGGTGGCAGCGGTCTCCAGAACTTCGGCGGAGTCCGGTGCGGGCAGGGGAGGAACGGCGGCGCGGGCTGGGCCAGCTGGGCCTTCGGCCCTGTTGGTCCGAACATTTTTTTAAATACATTCCACCGAAACTTAAATAAATCCTAGAAAATAAAATAAAATTCTAAAAATGCCAAACCAAATTTTTGTCGTCTAAATAAAATATTTAGAACAAGTTGAACATTTTCTTGGCCCTAAAATGCAGTTTCGAAAATGTGCAATTTTCCTAAATTCAAATAAAATAGCCAAAAAGTCCGAAATAAAATCTTATTTGATTTTATCATTAAACCCTCAATATTTCTTTATTTTTGGGAAATTCATTTTATTCCCTCTCTTATATTTTTATAATTGAAATAATTGAAGATAAAATAAATAAAATCAAATGATCCTATTTGCAAAATTTGAGAAAAACTCAAATATGGAAATAACGAAATTCCCAACTCTCTCTGTGGGTCCTTGAGTTGCATAAAATTTCTAGGATCAACCAAAAAGAAATAAAATATGATATGCAATGATGATCTAATGTATAACATTCCAAATTGAAAATTTGGGATGTTACAATCTACCACGAGATCGTAGAGGCTAAACCCTAGAAGCTAGCCTATGATTATGATTGTTATTGTCCTACGGACTAAACCCTCCGGTTTATATAGACACCGGAGGGGCTAAGGTTACACAGATTCGGTTACAGAGAAGGAGATCTACATATCCGCATCACCAAGTTTGCCTTCCTCGCAAAGGAGAGTCCCATCCGGACATGGGACGAAGTCTTCAATATTGTATCTTCATAGTCCAACAGTCCAGCCAAACTATATAGTCTGGCTGTCCGGATACCCCCTAATCCAGGACTCCCTTAGTAGCCCCTGAACCAGGCTTCAATGACGATGAGTCCGGTGTGCAGATTGTGTTCGGCTCTGCAAAACAAATTCCACATACCACCGTAGAGAGAACAGTATTCCACAAATCAAATCTGCTGACAAATTTTGTAGAGTGACATCACGCTACGGCCTGGTCATTATTTGAACCATTTTTCACAACCAGCTACTGCACATATTGCGAGGCGGTTTTCTTGGCACGTCTTGTCAAAGCAGAGATCGTGTCCCCTTATTGCAGGATTCTCATCAATACGGGCATGGGTAACCCAACAGCGCCATCAACCATGGTGCTTGGGGAATAAGCGATTTTAATGGGCAAGAGGGGAGGCACATGGTTTCTACCGCCTTTATAAGGAGATAGGGATTCCCCTTTTTCACCCACGCCTTCTTCCTCCATTGCTCATCCATTCTCGCACTCTCGAGCTCCAGCGCCCAAGTTCTCACCTTCTCCGTTAAGCCATTCCAATCATGTCCGGAGCGGGAGGCAAGTGGATGGCCTCCTCTGTCACGGAGGAGGACATTATGAAGCTTCGGGAGGCCGGATACTTAGCCGCAGACATCGCACACCGGCTCCCGGACGAATGGAAGATCATCCCCACTCCAAAACCCCACGAGAGGGTTGTATTTCTTCCCCACTTCATCCACGAACTAGGATTTCCCCTCCACCCGTTCGTCCGCGGGCTCATGTTCTACTACGGTCTAGATTTTCATGACCTGGCCCCAAATTTCGTTCTCAACATCTCGGTGTTTATCGTCGTGTGTGAGGCCTTCCTCCGCATCAAGCCCTACTTTGGCTTGTGGCTAAAGATTTTCAATGTAAAGACGAAGATAGTGGGTGGCGAGCAAGTAGAGTGCGGAGGAGCCATGGTGGGCAAGATGCCCAATGTTACATGGCTCAAAGGCTCCTTTGTGGATACCGTGAAGGGGTGGCAATCGGGGTGGTTCTACATCAGCGAGCCGCGCGACGCCAACTGGGCGGCAGCCCCCGAATTTCGATCCAGTATCCCTATGCGGCTCACCTCCTGGGAAAAGAAGGGCTTGGCCTGGGGTGCTCCTGCGGAGCTGACCGGACTCCAGAACTGTATCAAGAATATGATAGACAAGAAGATCAAGCTTGTCAACGTGGTCCAGGTCATGATCTTCCGCCGGATCCTCCAGTGTCAAAGACGGACATTCAATATGTGGGAGTTCGATCCGCCCCGGGCAAAGTCATAAGTGTTTGGACACTATCTTTTGATATGTTTCGCTTTGTTGCTTTCTAACATGATCATACAGTCCGTCCAAAGCCCATATTGACGTATCCTCCTCGGATGGGTCTTTGAGTCCGTCGGAGATGAATAGCTATTCACTCCCGACGGCCACATCCCCCCGGCCCACAGACGACACCGAGGTGTTGTCCCAAAGGATAATGGAGCTGGGGGAGACGATTCTGGAGACACCGCAAGGCGCAATCCCCGACACCGGGGTCATGGGGGGAAAGACACCCATGGATCTTGATGATGGGGCCCGCAGCAAGTCCAGCTCCCGTCCGGACACAGTGCCGGAACCTCGAATGGTTCTGGATTCAGGTAAGCAGCCCCTCGCTAAGGAGGTGAGCCGCCTGTTATGATGACATCTGTCCAATCAGAGGCATCAAACAATTTGCTGGAAGCGCTTCACGGTGCTTCCATTGACGAAGAGCACCGTACTCTTATGAGTACGGTGATTGAGAAGGTTCGGTCCACCAAAAGCGGGTTGACCGAAGCATGCGCCAGCCTCCTAACAGGCTTTGAGGTAAGTAATCACATTATGAGGAAATATCATAACATAGATAGTAGCCCCTGATGCTTTGTTTGGTGTTCGGAAAGAAAAGCCGAACAGAGGATCAAAAAATGTCCGCGGGAGTCTAATCATGTTATGTGAATAAGCAGGCATCGCTGGTGGCCGCTGCCGCCCGCACTACGGAGGTCTCCGGACTGAAGCAGAACCTGGAGCGGGCCGAGGAAGAGCTCGGCCTCGTGAAGAGGCGGCTCGAGGAGAACAAAGGTAAGTGATACCCCGTTCGTGCATTATACGGAGGAAAATTTATGATGCTAAAAGAAGCAACCTGAATTTTAATAGGGGCCACGACCGAAGTGGCGGCCCTGAAGAAATACTGTCCGAGGCCGAGGGCAGGGCAGCCAAGGAGCGCACTGAGCACGAGAAGCAAGATGCTCGGGTAAATGAGGTCCAGCAAGAGCTCCAGGACTTCGTCAAAAAATTCGAGTCCCTGGAGCGTGACTCCAAGATGCGAGAGTCTGAGCTTGCGAATGCCCTCTAGAGCGTGCAAGACACCAAGGCTAAAGCCCAAAAGGCCCTCCAGGAGATCCAGGCGGCCAAGAAGATAGCGGCGGGTAAGGCATTCATTATGCAAAGCAAGCATGTGAAGGAGACTTTTCTTTTACTTACCCGAATTCGGAGCTCTCCAGGAGTGTTCGCTGATCTGACAGCATATCGGATGTCGCGGAGTTCTACCGTGCAGAAGAGGGGAGCTCAACGGAAAAGCTGTTGTGGTCCCAGTATATTGGGGCCGAACATCCGATGCCCTTGAGCGACCAGCTGAAGCAGCTAGTCGAGCTACACAAGTCGGCCGAACTGGCCATGAAGGACTTTATAGTCCGGCTATGGCCTGGCGAGCCCCTGCCCGACATCTACTTCGGCCTTGTAAAGCGGATGGTAAATGCATGTCTGCAGCTCGAAGTCATTAAGCGGTCCATGTGCATTGAAGATGCGCGTAGCGCCCTCGCCCGTGTGAAAGTGCACTGGGCGAAGATGGATGCCGAGAAGCTGGTGAAGGAGGGGCCACCGAAGGACAAGGAGCATCGTTATCCTGAGAAGTATTATGATGGTGTCCTGAAGGGTGCCCGCCTTGTGGCGGACGAATGTACTAAGCATGTGATATTTCAATGAAATGTATTCATGTCATCCTGTAATCTGAAAACAAGTTCATGTGCATTTATGTAACACTTGTTGATTTAAAATATTACCTTCTGTGCGGCTGTTTATAAAATCTGAGAATTGGCAAGTCGTCGACTTCCGCCCCCATGTAGCTAGTACCGGGGTGTTCAGGATAAATCTAAACACTCTTAATCCAAACCTTTGGTCCTTTAAGGAGGTGTTTAGCGCAGCGAACAAGGCAATCGGACTATACAGCTTTATCACTCTCACTTAGCCATAGAAGTCTACAATTTTAAACTTTGGCAAAGCCCCTAGTATTCGGAAGGCCGAAGTTGGGGCGCTATGAACGCCTAAATTAGACAAGGCCGATTCCTCGCCCGAAGCAGAAAAATCTTTAAGGATTTGAGACCTCTCGAACAGCGACCAACTCTCGCCGCATCATGACAGTCAGTTTTCGGCTTTCTCTACTGAGGTGCTCGTCTGGAAGAACCGGGACACAATCGCAGTAGTTCTCCCTGCGCTACCTTAGCCGATTTAGTGGAACGTAAGGCACCAAAACAAGGAAGCCGGGCAAACCCAACTATTGACCCAAGACATGATTCAGAGCTGATGCATATAGTGCTATAAGTTCGAGGTGCCGCATTGTCAAAATTGTTTGGACTTTTCTTGCCGTGTTATAGGGTACACTGAAGCCCCTGGCGAACTGAACGTACCAAAGTGTACGGATGCGGTTTGTAGTAAATAAACAGTATAACACAAAATATGAAGAAAATGTAATAATAAGCTAATGCTGTAAGTTTCTTCCACTGTTATTCAAATGATACGTCGAAGCGTATGTATACAAGTAGTGCGATAAGCAATATAGGACTATTTAACATGTCCTAACCAAGGGTAAGCTACGTGTGGGTATATAAAACAGGTATAGTGATCATTAACAGAGACCACCTCGGTATTCCCTTGTACGTCGAAGCTTCTTACCTCCTTGATTTTTCCCTCCCATGATGTGTCCGATAATCCGGCTATCTGAAAGGGCTTCCAGAAGATCGGGTCCTGAAAGAAAGAAAATGATAAAGGAATACATGTCCTATGGCGGTTGAGCTGCATTCTGGACCGTGTCCTAGTTGTGCCTCCGCCTGTGCCCATGGTATTTTTAGTGCATAGTTATGTACGCGCAGCACAAATTTCGCCGCTTGACTGGGACTAGTACGGAGGCCGAATTGCTAGTCGAGCTCTGGACGCGCTGGATGATCCTGCTGCGGGGTACTCCGGAGTCGCTTGATGGTGTCCGGGTTCTTCATCGCCGAATTGGCTGTTTGCCTAAGAAGGTTGCTTTCTACTTCTGCCGCTACGGCCGCAGTGTGCTCCTTCGTACGGAGGGAGCGCTCTATGTTTCCATTAATTGTTATAACCCCGCGAGGTCCTGGTATCTTGAGCTTGAGATATGCATAGTGTGGCACCACATTGAATCGAGCAAATGTGGTTCATCCTAGTAGGGCATGATAACCGCTACGGAAGGGAACGATATCCAAGATTAACTCCTCGCTTCGGAAGTTGTTCGGAGATCCGAAGACTACTTCCAGTGTGATTGAGCCCGTACAGCAGGCCTCTACAGTGGGTTTGATCCTTGAGGGATCGATACACATTTTGCACACTGTATCCTAATAAAGCAGGTTCAGGCTGCTGCCACTATCCATGAGGACTCGTGTAAGGTGGAATCCATCAATGATTGGGTCGAGGACCAATGCGGCCAAACCGCCATGACAGATACTGGTTGGATGGTCCCTGCGATCGAAGGTGATCGGACAGGAGGACCATGGGTTGAACTTAGGGGCGACTGGCTCCATCGCATAGACGTATCGTAGTGCACGCTTCCGTTCCCATTTTGGAATATGGATTGCGTACATCATATTCACCGTTTTCACCTGGGGAGGGAATTTCTTCTATCCTCTTGTGTTCGGCGGTCGGGGCTCCTCATCGTCATCACTATGCAGCCCCTTGTCCTTGTATTCGGCATTTTACTTGCCGGCCTGTTTAAATAACCCGCATTCTCTGTTAGTGTGGATGGTTGGTTTATCAGGGGTGCCATGAATTTGACATGAGCGATCGAGTATGCGGTCCAAACTAGACGAGCTCGGATTGTTTCTTTTGAATGGCTTTTTCCGCTGACCGGATTTCGAGCCTCTGAATCCGGCGTTGACTGTCGTGTCTTCGACATTGTCGCCAATGTTCCGATGCTTGTGTCTATTGCGTCGTGGCTTGCCGTTGCTGTCTCTGGCGTCTGAATCGCCGGAGTTTTTTGGTGTGATGTTGCTGCGAGCCAGCCAGCTGTCCTTGCCCTCGCAAAAGCGGGTCATGAGTGTTGTAAGGGCTGCCATGGACTTTGCCTTTTCTTGGCTGAGGTGTCGGGCAAGCCATTCGTCACGGATGTTATGCTTGAAAGCTACTAAGGCTTCGACATACGGACAATCGACAATTTGGCTCTTTTTAGTTAGGAACCGAGTCCAGAATTTCCTGGCTGACTCTCTGGGCTGTTGTGTTATGTGACTTAAGTCATCGGCATCCGGCGGTCGCACATAAGTGCCTTGGAAGTTGTCGAGGAATGCGTCTTCCAGGTTCTCCCAGCTACCAATGGAGTTTGCTGGCAAGCTATTCAGCCAATGCCGGGCTGGTCCCTTGAGCTTTAGTGGGAGGTACTTGATGGCGTGTAGATCATCTCCGTGGGCCATGTGGATGTGTAGGAGAAAATATTCAATCCACACCGCGGGGTCTATGGTACCATCATATGATTCAATGTTTACGGGTTTAAACCCTTCTGGGAATTCATGATCCATTACTTCATCAGTGAAGCATAGGGGGTGTGCGGCGCCTCTATGCCGGGCTACATCACGATGCAGTTCAAATGAGTCTAGTATGTTGTATTCAGCCCGGCCGGACTTTTGTTTAGTGTATCCAGCGTGACGGTCATCGTCGCTCATAGTGGCGCGCCCCTGCGATCCGTAGATCGATCTTGACTGTCCTGCTTTGTTTTCCAATATGTCTTGCAGGTCCTTCGTGTAGCTCCCGGCCTGCGTGTTTTTGCTTGTTTGGCGATGGGGTGCGGCCTGGACTTCGGGCTTGTACGCCGCTTTGTCTCGGCCATGGGGTGGTCGGTCAGCCGCATCATGCGCTGGTAGTGTGGGCTTTAACGCCTCCTCCTCGAGTTGAGGTAGAAACCTGCACTTTGGGTAACTTTTTGTAGGGCGCTCGAGTCCGTATTCCTCGGTATCTAGGACCTCGGTCTATCTATCAGTTAGCAGATCTTGATCAACTTGAAGCTGTTGCTACTTTTTCTTCAGGCTTTTTGCAGTGGCCATAAGCTGACGCTTAAAGTGCTCCTGCTCGACGGTATCCTCAGGCACGATGAATTCTTTGTTGCCGAGGCTCACTTCGTCTTCGGAGAGAGGCATGTAATTATCATCCTATGATTCCCCATTTGTTGCCTGTTCCTTAGGGCTAGTTTGCCCATCTTCCTACTTGGCTTGCTCTAAGCCTAGCTCGGCAGGATTGTTTTCGTCTTCGGCACCATCCGGACTATTGTCATCTCTTGTGTCAGTATCATTATTTTTGCTATGGCGGTGCTTGGAGCGGCGTCTATGACGCCGGTGCCTAGATTGCTTCTCCGGGGGTTTATCCTCCGTCGCCTCGTCGCCATTGCCTTCTTTGGGGGTGTCCACCATATATGTGTCATATGATGAGGTCTTTGTCCACCGCCCTATAGGCGGTGGTTCCTGTTCATCTCTTGCATCGTCATCCATACCGTCGATGTCTTCGGAGTCAAAGTTGAGTGCGTCGGTTAGGTCATCGACGGTGGCTATTAAGTGGGTGGTGGGTGGGGAATGAATTTCTTCATCGTCCGCTTCCCACTCGAGCCGGACATAGTTCGGCCAAGAGTCTCCTGACAAAGAGAGAGACCTTAATGAGTTTAGCACGTCGCCCAAGGGCGAGTGCTGAAAGAAATCCGCGGAGGTGAACTCCATGACCGACGCCCAATCAGATTCGATAGGCACGGGCATACGCGGTTCGGATCCTGTAGCCAGAGACGAGTCCGAGGGTCCGATGGTACGGACCTCACTGGAGGTGGAATGAGTGTTCGTCTCCAAGGCCGAAGAGTGCGCGGCCTTCGTGGCGGGGTTTATCCACCCGTCCTCGGATAGCACAATCTGCTCTGGACTGTTTCTCGGGGCAGCGCAGGCACAATCCCCTGAATACTGTCCGATGGCAGGTCCAAGTCATGCTCATCGGGACTGTTCGGCGCACCTGACATGGGCTCGAATCCATCGAAGATCAAGTCTCCGCGGATGTCGGCAGTGTAGTTTAGGTTTCCAAACTTGACCTGGTGGCCAGGGGCGTAGCTGTCGATTGGCTCCAGATGGCCAAGCGAATTGGCCCGCAGTGCGAAGCCGCCGAATACGAAGATCTGTCCGGGAGGGAAAACCTCCCCTTGGACTGCGTTGTTGAAGATGAATGAAGGAGCCATCAAGCCTTATTGCGATGACATAGTGGAACTCTCAATGAAAGCACCAATGTCGGCTTCAAAACCAGCGGATCTCGGGTAGGGGGTCCCGAACTATGCGTCTAAGGCTAATGGTAATAGGAGGCTGGGGACACGATGTTTACCCAGGTTCGGGCCCTCTCGATGGAGGTAATACCCTACTTCCTGCTTGATTGATCTTGATGATATGAGTATTACAATAGTTGATCTACCACGAGATCGTAGAGGCTAAACCCTAGAAGCTAGCCTATGATTATGATTGTTGTAGTCCTACGGACTAAACCCTCCGGTTTATATAGACAACGGAGGGGGCCAGGGTTACACAGAGTTTGTTATAGAGAAGGAGATCTACATATCCGAATCGCCAAGCTTGCCTTCCACGCAAAGGAGAGTCCCATCCGGACACGGGACAAAGTCTTCAATCTTGTATCTTCATAGTCCAACATCCGGCCAAAGTACATAGTCTGCCTGTCCAGATACCCCCTAATCCAGGGCTCCCTCATCGAGCTCTTGATGAACTGGATTGTCCTGCTGCAGAGTAGTTCGGACTCATTTGACAGTGTCCGGGAGCTTGGCCACCGAATTAAGATTCTTCCTGGAAAGGCCGCTCTATGTTTCTGCAGCGAGGGCAGCGGTGTGCTCCTCGGTACGGAGGGAGCATCTTGAGCTTGAGATAAGCGTAATGTGGCACCGCATTGAATCGAGCAAATGTGGTTCGTCCGAGCAGTGTTTGATAGCCACTGCGAAAAGGGACGATATCGAAGATCAACTCTTCGCTTTGGAAATTATTCGGGGAACCGAAGCCCACCTCCAGTGTGATTGAGCCCGTACAGCGGGCCTCTACACCTGGTATGACACCTTTAAAGGTGGTTTTTGTGGGCTTGATCCTTGAGGGATCGATGCCCATTTTTGCATTGTATCCTGATAGAGCAGGTTCAGGCTGCTGCCACCGTCCATGAGGACTCGCGTAAGATGGAATCCGTTAATGATTGGGTCAAGGACCAGTGCGGCTGAACCATCATGACGGATACTGGTCGGATGGTCCCTGCGATCGAAAGTAATTGGACAGGACGACCATGGGTTGAATTTTGGGGCGACTGGCTCCATAGTATAGACGTCCCTAAGCACGCGCTTGCGCTCCCTCTTGGGGATGTGGGTAGCGTATATCATGTTCACCATTTTAACTTGGGGGGAAACTTCTTCTGTCCCCCTGTGTTCAGTGGCTGGGGCTCCTCGTCATCGTCCTCGTTGTGCGACCCCTTCTCCTTGTTCTCGGCATTTGACTTGTCGGCCTGTTTAAAAACCCAACACTCTCTGTTGGTATGATTGGCTGGTCTGTCAGGAGTGCCGTGGATTTGACATGGACGATCGAGTATGTGGTCCAAGATGGACGGGCCCAGACTGTTTCTTTTATATGGCTTCTTCCGCTGACCGGACTGGGAGCCACTGAATCCGGCATTGACCGTTGTGTCTTCGGTGTTGTCACTGTTGCTTAGATGCTTGTGTCTGTTGCGTCGTGGCTTGCCATTGCTATTTCCGGCCTCCGAAGTGCTAGGTTCACTTGCATGATTATTGCTACGGGCTAGCCAACTATACTCGCCCGCACAAAAGCGAGTCATAAGTGTCAGGAGGGCTGAGGGAGTCCGGGATTAAGGGGTCCTCGGACAGCCGGACTGTTGGACTATGAAGATACAAGATTGAAGACTTCGTCCCGTGTCCGGATGGGACTCTCCTTTGCGTGGAAGGCAAGCTTGGCGATTTGGATATGTAGATCTCCTTCTCTGTAACCGACTCTGTGTAACCCTAGCCCCCTCCAGTGTCTATATAAACCGGAGGGTTTAGTCCTTAGGACAACAACAATCATAATCATAGGCTACCTTCTAGGGTTTAGCCTCTACGATCTCATGGTAGATCAACTCTTGTAATACTCATATCATCAAGATCAATCAAGCAGGAAGTAGGGTATTACCTCCATGGAGAGGGCCCGATCATGGGTAAACATCGTGTCCCCCACCTCCTATTACCATTAGCCTTAGACACACAGTTCGGGACCCCCTACCCGAGATCCGCCGGTTTTAACACCGACATTGGTGCTTTCATTGAGAGTTCCACTGTGCCAACCCGATAAGGCTTGATGGCTCACCTTGTTGTCAAGGACAACATCACCTCTGGAGGAACCCTGGCTGTAGGCCAGACTCTCCGGCTGGGCAGCTTCGTCATGGCCGCCCGTTCAGCCCCCACGCCGACGGTGACTTCTCAGGTCATCAAGAACAGCCTCCACGTCAGCTCGGAATTCACCGAGCAGATGGATCCAATGGAGCTCTCCTCCTTGAATGAGCTCTTGGATCGCATCGCCACCCTGGGAGTCGCTACGGACTATGATCGGATCCGGCTTAAACCCGACAAAAGGAAGATTAACTCTCGGCCGGCCCATCAGATAGCGGTGGTGGAGGAGCAATGCAGCGATTCCACCTCTATTTTGAGGACAAACTATGTCTGGATTCCCGAGCTCTCCGAGCCGGATACCCGTCTACAGGAGGACATGGCCTAGGCTCTGAACTTAGAATCGGGCAGCGGGACAGAAAAATTGGGCAACATCTTGGAGTCCGAGCTGCCAAGCTCGGGAACTCCTCTGCCCCTGGGTCTCAGATCGGATCAGGGTTTGGTCTTAAATCTACCCACCCACCCAGATACAAGTGATCTTTCCCACATTAGACAAGAGTCCCAAGAGATAGTACATCACTTCTGGGCCAGATTCCTCCTTGTAATGAGCAAGGTCAAGGACTGTCACGAGGAAGACGCAATTTCATCCTTTTGCAAAAACTGCATGGACAAGGGAATCCTCAATGCCATAAGTGGTCGTGACATCACACACTTCGCTGACTTGACGGACATAGTACAGACGTACTGTGCGATGGAGAGCGCCTGGAAAACCCAAACAAAATTCTGGGATCCTCCGGCTCTCACTAAATCCCACGTCTGAACTAAAAGGGTGCGCTCTCGCAAGCCACCCAATCCAATTACGAAGAAACCAAAGTCCTCTACAGGGCGTGGAACCTTACTAGAGGGATGGCTCAATGGGCCATGCAAAATACACAGCACACCGGATATCATAACAACACATAGCCTTAGAGCATGTTGGATACTCCGGCAGGTGGCCAAGAGCGGCGAGGATCTCCTCATCAACAATATCGTAGAGCACCAACCCATGGAGAATAACAATACAGTACTAACAGTCTTCAAGAATTTTGCCTCAAACAATAAGCATAAGCGAGCACTCCGCAGCCTCGCCGAAGTCTGCCATGTTGCAGCAATCCATGGAACGACACGGCTATAACCTTCAATGCCAGTGATGAACCTCGATTCCAAATAGTCCGAGCACTAGCCGCTTTGGTCCTTAGTCAAATTGTGGACGGCTTCCGGCTTACTAAAGTGCTCATGGATGGCAGCAGCGGATTAAACCTCATCTATGAGGAAACTCTTAACAAAATGGAAATAGACAAGAGCCACATTGAGCAAAGCAGCACGACCTTCAGGGGAATCATCCCTAGTCGGGAGGCACATTGTGCAGGAAAAATCACGCTGGATGTGCTATTCAGCACGTCGGAGAATTATAGGTCTAAAGAAATTACATTCCAAGTGGCCCCGTTCAGTAGTGGATACCACGCCCTTTTAGGGTGGGACACATTCACGAACTTCCAAGCTATACCCCATTACAGGTACATGAAGCTCAAGATGCCCGGGCCCAATGGAATCATCACTCTAGCTAGTGATCCGGACGTAGCACTCCACGCCGAAAATAAAACCGCTGCACTGGCCCTTGAGGCATTATCCGAAGCCCTCGCGGCCGAAGAGCTAATGACGCTGCGCTCCACGGTGGATAGGGACGACGTGATACTCGACAAACGACCCAAGTCCACCTCTTTCAAACCAGCGGATGAAATAGTCAAATTCCAGGTCCACCCAACGGACCCTACAAAAACAGCATCAATTGGGGCACAGCTAAACCCCACAATAGACGCTGCACTACGAGAGTTCTTGCGTGAGAATTGGGACAACTTCGCTTGGCATCCCTCAAACATGCCAGGTATCCCACGCAGGCTGGCCGAGCATAGCCTAAACATACTAAAGGGATACAAGCCAGTCAAGCAAACTCTTTGGCGCTTTTCAGAACCCAAGCGACAAGACATGGGAGAAGAGCTAGCCAAGCTACTCGAGGCCGGATTCATCAGAGAAATAAAACATTCGGACTGGCTAGCAAACCTAGTGATGGTACCAAAGAAGGACAAATCCTGGCGCCTATGCGTCGATTTCAAGGACCTCAATAAGGCTTGCCCTAAGGATCGCTTCCCCCCCCCCCCTGCATCGATCAAATCATCGACGCTACCGCAGGACACGGCTCACTGTGTTTCCTCGACGCATACTCCGGATACCATCAAATCAAGATGGCGGAGTCCGATCAAGCCGCAACAGCATTCATCACTCCATACGGCCCCTTCTATTTTAACACCATGCCTTTCAGGCTCAAAAACGCCGGTTCAACCTATCAGCGCATGATTCAGACATGCCTGGAAGCACAAATCAGCAAAACAGTGGAGGCATACGTAGACGACGTGGTCATCAAAACGAGAGACAGACGGACACAAGTTCCCGCTTCAAAAGCCGGTATACTACGTATCCACCGTCCTCACTCCATGCAAATCACGGTACCCACATTATCAAAAGATAGCATACGCGGTCTTCATGGCATCCCAAAAACTACGACACTACTTTCAAGAGTGTTCAATAACAGTGGCCTCCGAAGTACCACTCAATGACATAATAAATAACCGCGATGCCACAGGCCGGATTGCTAAATGGGCTATCGAGCTCCTCCCGTTCGACATAATATACAAACCACGGCTAGCCATTAAGTCACAAGTAGTGGCTGACTTCGTCGCCGAATGGACAGAAGCCGACCCCCCTAAAGAGTACGGCGCGTACTCCAATTGGATCATGCACTTTGACAGCTCTAAGATGCTGGCTGGTCTAGGGGCGGGCGTTGTCCTGACATCCCCCAGAGGAGATACAGTCCAATACGTACTCCAAATACTATACACAGATTCCAACAATGCAGCCGAATATGAGGCTCTATTTCATGGTCTTCGGATGGCAGTCTCCATGGGCATTCAACGCCTAGAAGTGTGTGGGGATTCGAACCTCACAATATCTCAAATAAATGGAGACTTTGACGCCAAGGACCCAAAAATGGCGGCCTACCGCAATGCCGTCCTTAAAATGTCAGCTCGGTTTGAAGGGCTCGAGTTCCACCATGTAGTCCGAGAAAACAATCAAGTGTCGGATATCCTCGCCCACATCGGCGCTAAGCACGACCCCGTCCCACCTAATATCTTCCTGGAAAGGCTGTTCAAGCCATCCGTGGTGTGGGAAGGGGAGACCGGTAATATCAGTCCGGATCCGAACACAACCCCAGATCCCGAACACTCTGACATAATCGGATGCTCTACCACCGAAATAACACCATCGGCTCACGTGATTATGGCTGTCATCGCCCCGTGGACAGAACCCTTCTTAGCCTACCTAAATAGGCAAGAACTCCCTTAGGAACAAAATGAGTCACGTTGCATTATGCGGCGTTCTAAAGCCTACAAGTTCCACGAGGGAGAGCTTTATAAGAAAAGAGCGACTGGAGTGCTCCAAAGGTGCATCTCCGAAGAGGAAGGACGGCAGCTTTTGGTAGACATTCATGCTGGACTCGGCGGCCACCACGCCGTAGCTCGGGTCCTTGTAAGCAAGGCCTTCCGTACAGGTTTCTACTGGCTGACAGCCCGAGCAGACGCACAGGACCTCGTCCAACATTACATTGGTTGCCAGATTTTTGCAAATCTAAGCCATATTCCACCTACCGCTCTCCAAACAATCCCCATAACTTGGCCCTTCATGGTCTGGGGGCTCGATATGGTTGGACCCCTTAAAGGAGGAAGCCATAAGAAAAAATACTTGTTGGTCATGGTAGATAAATTCACCAAATGGATAGAGGCCAAACCAGTTAAAACGGCCGAATCCGGACTAGTGATAGGCCTTATATCCAGAGTCGTACACCGTTACGGTGTCCCCCACAGCATCATCACTGATAACGGCTCCAACTTTACAGCCAACGAGGTGAAAACTTGGTGCGGCAAGATGGGCATTAAGCTCAATTATGCCTCTGTCTATCACCCTCAAACAAATGGTCAAGTCGAACAAGCAAATGGTCTTATTATGAGCGGCATCAAACCCAGACTAGTGCGATCCTTGAAGGAATCAGATATGCACTGGGTCGAGGAGCTCGACTCCATACTATGGGGGCTGCGAACCACGCCAAATCGCACCACTGGATACACACCATTTTTATGGTGTACGGCGCAAAGGCAGTACTACCCTGTGATATCATTCATGACTCACCTCGAATGCGCATGTACGAAGAGAGAGAAGCCGAGCTAGATTGGTAGGACAGTTTAGATGCCCTGGAGGAGTAGCGGGATGCCGCGAAGGCCCGCTCCGCATTTTATCAGCAGTAGGCTCGAAGGTATCAAAGCAGAGAAGTACGGGCCAAAACCTATAACGTTGGCGAACTCGTTCTACGCCTACCGGAGAAGAAAAAGTTCAAGCTCAAGCCCAAGTGGGAGGGTCCCTTCATCATTGATAAAGTTCTCACTGGAGGAGCGTACCGTCGCGTGATGCATCAGATAACCGACTCGAGCCGAACCCATGGAACGCGGCCACACTCGGAAGATTCTACGCCTAGTGTCGAACTCTATGTTCGTTTCCCTATCTCCGCTTTTTTTAAGTTATGTCCTAATTCTTTCTTTCTCTCCTTTTTTATATATAGCCTTAAAAGCTTTAAGTGTGCTTCGATCGCACACTCCTGCCGCGCTATGCGTGCACAATATACCTGGGGGCTTCTTATACATAAGCTTAATATAGTTATCTTCTGGGCTTTATGCCCACCACATATGCGTCATTTCTCCATATGTGCCTTTTTTCACCACTATATGCATCGATATGACTTCAGTTTTCGCCAATCTGGGTTGCCTGGCTCTTGTGTTTATGCCCTACGTTCCCATTAATTCGGCTTGGGCATAAGGGGAGCACCTCTGTGATTGTTACCGCCGGGTCAGCCGGATGTGTACCTCAGACTGGGTGAAGCCGAAAGCTAGCGTTCTTAAGGGAATATTCAGTTGGTGAACAAAAGATGTCTTTTACTTATTGCAAAACATGCCCCCAGACGCTTATATCCTGCGTCATTTTTCGTAGTTCGTACATGCACATTAATGCATGCACACCCGGGGAAAGGAACCCTTAACGGAACTATTCTCCCTGGAAGATGTTTCTTACTATCCATGTAATATAACATAGCTAGTTGGGTACTTGTCTGTTCAAGCACTTATGACCCCTACGCCTGGTTTCCACGCGTGCCCTAGTTTTCACATAACTGAGCGGGTATTCGGATACACTCCGGACTGTCGGGTCTAGAGGTTGAAGCGAAAAGGTCCGTCAAGACAAATGATTTACAATCCGGCTAGGGACAAAATATGTCCTTTGAAGTACAAAGTCACTTAGACTGACTAAATTCTTCTTCTATACCATCCAACAGGCTGTCTAGCCTACAATCCTATTGGGAATACTTTGCGGCTAAAGCTACCTGGTCATATACCAGACTAACAGGGATCTCTTTCCCATCTGACCCTACAGGTCCGACCTCGGCCATATTGTTCGAGTAAGCCTTGGTGTATCATGTCTTCACCATAGCCAAGGCTTCCCTTGCACCTTGTCGGCAGGCCGATATCTTCCATAATTGGAAGCGCCCCCGCGCTCCCTTGAGCATCTCCACAAGCTCTCCCATGCCTCTGGGCAGGGATGCGGACGGCCACAAGGCTTGGGCAATACCCTGCATCACCTGCCGAATTTGTCTGTGCAGCTGTGAGAGTTCTTGGAGAAGATCGCCTGCAGATCCAGGCATCTCCTCTTCGGGACGACCTGTCAGCATACCTACAGATATAATTCTGTTAGCTTGTTTCTTCGCCGAATTGTATAAAGGTTCGTTCGAGCACTCACTAAAAATGTCGCGTCGAAGCCGCTTATTCTCCTTCACGGAGTCAGCAAGCTGGCCCTGAACATCTTTTAATTTAACGTCTAGCCGGGTCTTGGCGTCCTTGACATCATTATTCTCTCGAATAACCCGTGTAAGAACGCGCTCGCCAGCCTCTAGCTATCGTTGAGCATGTTGCTCATTTTTCGATACGATCTCCGGATTGTTTCTGGGATTGTCTGCAGAATCTATTGTTAGATTTGCATGCATGCCAAATACTAACTGGTATATGTAAATGCATTCTTTTCGATCAAGACAAGTATTACGAGATGAGGCCTTCTTGGACTCCTCCATTCCGGCGACTGCGGCCCGTAGCTGGGCTTTGCACTCCTCCAGCTCTTTAGACAGCTGGGTATTCTTCTCTATTAGAACCTATGCATATAATTGATCCTTAAATCAGTTTTGCCAACTGTTTCAAGTCTCAGGGGCTACTGATATACATACTTATCAAATTTTCTTACGTGTATATCCTTTACATACTAGTCCATAGCTTTGGCGAGGCCATCTTGAGCAGCTCGGATGTACGCGTCCCCTGAGTTGAAGGCATTGAACGCCTCTTCAGAGATATTAGGGTCGCGTAGAGTGGCACATCGGCGCCTGTGATTCATGGCGCTCTCCACTTCGGAGTTTATAGAGGATAATCTATCCGCATCCTCTAGAGGAGGACCATCCGGCATTGTCCCCGCGTTAATCTCCGCGCTTGAGTCCGGCTGGTGGAGGTGTGGCCCGTAGGCTCTCCAGATACAGTCCGACGAGCGCTCTTTCTGTCGGGGAACCATGGACATTGTTGTATTTTAAGGACGATAATTGCGTAGCAGGTTTTTAATCATACCTCTGCGACGGCATCTCGGTCCTGACTGCCTTCCTTTTAAGCCGACCCGGCTTTGGCACTCCTTGTTGATGAGTCGCCCTGGGTTTGGTGTGGCGTTCCGATGGCCTTCCCTGTGAAACGCAATACAGATGCGGTGGGTAAGGCGCAAAGAGGGTATCCTTCTTGTAAATTGGGACTCCGGTATTACTTACACGCGATGCAGGGAGTAGGCCAGGATAATCAGCTATGATGGCCACCAAGGCACCATCACAACTTAACTGATAAAATGCCCTGTCAACGAGCTCCACAAATATGATCGGATCTTCTTCAAGTCTGGGGTCGAGGGCCCGATCGGGGTCCTCTGGCTGTGGAGACGGGCTGTGGACCTCCCTCATAGCTTTTCGCAGTTCCTGCTATGAATTGGCAAGGTAAATATTTGGCATGAGGAATTCGGGAAAAGAATGGAATAAAAGGTAGCAGCTCACCCAGCTTGGGGGGTTGTACATGGAGAATCCATCCCGTGGCTTAATACGGATGAACTCCTCTTCTTCTCCTTTGAACAAGTCGGACAACATTTTCGCCAGAGCGGCGGCAGAGTCCGGACCTTTACGGCCGCAGCGGGTGGCGTCGTCTTCTCCATTGAAGTGCCACATGGGTTTCCCCCGATATTAAAGTGGCTGCACCCCCCGCATTATACATATTGACATAACCTCGATTATTGTCAGTCCTGATCTGGCCAGTGTTTTTATCCTGTCCATCAGGAAAAGGACCTCTCTGTTATCTTCCTCCTGGGGGCTCCGGGGGCGCCAGCTGTGGCGTTTCTTCAACGGGGCATTTGTAAACTCAGAAAGGCCCATCCGAATAGGTCCGGAAGGGGGACGTCCTCCATATAAAACCACTCTGAAGGCCAGTCTTCGGATGTCTTCTTCGGAGTACCGGACAGGTATGCGGTCCCGGCGATGCGCCATATTTCGGCTCCGCCCACTTGATATATTGACCCCTCCTGAGTACGGGGTACGAGGCAAAATAGCCTCTTCCATAGCTCGAAATAAGCTTCGCAGCCCAGAAACAGCTCGCAAAAGGCGACGTAGCCGGTGATATGTAAAATGGAGGCAGGGGTGAAGTTATGCAGCTGGAGGCCATAGAACTCCAGGATCCCACGGAGGAACGGATGGATTGGAAATGCAAGTCCCCTCAGCAAGAAAGAGATAAGGCATACCCGCTCCCCCTTGAACGGGTTGGGAAAACTCTCCACTTGCTCCCCGCCATTGTAGGTGGCTAGTCCGGCTCGGACGGGGACCATGTATGCAGGCGGGAGAAACCCCTGGGTCTGCAACTCTACCAATCGGCTATGGGGAACAGAACACTTCTCCCAATCGCCTGGCTTAGTGCTACGGGAGCGGAAGGAGGAGTTGCGACGGCCGGCCATCATGGAATGGCTTCTTCTGGGCACGCTCTGGTGGATGCTCGCTGGGGGAGGATGGTGTGATCTGGATCTGAGGATCCCCATCTCTTTAAATAGACGATTTACTTACATGGTCAGGGTGGCAAATGTAAAAATGCCCCGACTTCTCGCATTCACTCGACACGTGGAGATGGCCATTATTGTAGCATAGAAGCTGAGGAGTGCAATATTGATGGGAAGCCGAACACTGCTCGTTACAACAGGTACTCTGCAGAATTTGGAGAAGAACCCGCCTTGCAACGCCGAAGACAATCTGCGCACTGGACTCATCGTCATTGAAGCCTAGTTCAGGGGCTACTGAGGAAGTCCGGGATTAAGGGGTCCTCGGACAGCCGGACTATATACTTTGGCCGGACTGTTGGACTATGAAGATACAAGATTGAAGACTTCGTCCCGTGTCCGGATGGGACTCTCCTTTGCGTGGAAGACAAGCTTGGCGATTTGGATATGCAGATCTCCTTCTCTGTAACCGACTCTGTGTAACCTAGCCCCCTCCGGTGTCTATATAAACCGGAGGGTTTAGTCTGTAGGACAACAACAATCATAATCATAGGCTAGCTTCTAGGGTTTAGCCTCTGAGATCTCGTGCTAGATCAACTCTTGTAATACTCATATCATCAAGATCAATCAAGCAGGAAGTAGGGTATTACCTCCATCGAGAGGGCCCGAACCTGGGTAAACATCGTGTCCCCCGCCCTGTTACCATTAGCCTTAGACGCACAGTTCGGGACCCCTACCCGAGATCCACCGGTTTAGACACCGACAAGGGCTTCCATGGACTTCTGCTTTTCTTGGGCGAGGTGTCAGATGAGCCATTCGTCGTGGATGCTATGTTTAAAGGCTGCTAGAGCTTCGGCATCCGGACAGTCAACGATTTGGTTCTTTTTAGTTAAGAACCTAGTCCAGAATTTCTTGTCTGACTCTCCGGGCTATTGAACTATGTGACTTAAGTCGTCGGCATCCGGAGGTCAGACATATGTGCCCTGAAAGTTGTCGAGGAAGGCATCTTCGAAGTCCTCCCAGCTGCCAATGGAGTTTTCGGCCACACTGTTCAATCAGTGCCGAGCTGGTCCCTTGAGTTTTAGCGGGAGGTATTTGATGGCGTGAAGATCTTCACCGCGGGCCAAATCAATATGAGGAAGAAAATCCTCAATCCATAACATAGGGTCTGTTGTCCCATCATATGATTCAATGTTCACGGGTTTAAACCCTTCCGATAATTCATGTTCCATTACTTCATCAGTGAAGCAGAGGGGGTGTGCGGCGCCTCTGCATCGAGCCAAGTCGTGACGTAGCTCGGATGGAGTTCGTCTACATTTTTCGGCCCGGACGTGGATATATTTGCCACGTCCAGCTAGGTGGTCGTCGCCGCGCGTCGGGGCATGCCCCCACGATCCATAGATCGATCTTGACTGACCTGCTCTGTTTTTGAGGTCATGCTGTAGGTCATAGGTATATCCCTAAGCTGTTGTGTCTTTGTTTTTACGGCGAGGAGGTGCGGGCTGGTGTTTGGCTTGAGTGGCCGCTTTGTCCTGGCCACGTGGTGGTCGGTCAGCCGCATTATCCGCTGGTAAGACGGGATCCAGCGCCTCGTCATAGAATTGGGGTAACTATTTGCGCTTTGGGTAACTTTTGGTTGGGCGCTCGAGGTCGTATTGTTCTGCTGCTAGGACATCAGTCCATCTATCGTTGAGCAGATCTTGATCAGCCTAAAGTTGCTGCTGCTTCTTCTTCAGGCTCCTTGCAGTGGCTATTAGTCGGCGCATAAAGCACTGTTGCTCGAGAGGTTCCTCAGGCACGATAAATTCTTCGTCTCTGAGGCTCACCTCGTCCTCGGAGTGTGGAAGGTAGTGTTGTCCTCCGAGTCTTCGTTCATGGCCTGTTCATCAGGGCTAACTCGCCCATCTTCCTGTTCGTCCTGTTCGGAGGTTGGTTCAACGGGTGTCAGTGTCAAAACCGGCGGATCTCGGGTAGGGGGTCCCAAACTGTGCGTCTAAGGCTAATGGTAATAGGAGGCTGGGGACACGATGTTTACCTAGGTTCGGGCCCTCTCGATGGAGGTAATACCCTACTTCCTGCTTGATTGATCTTGATGATATGAGTATTACAAGAGTTGATCTACCACGAGATCGTAGAGGCTAAACCCTAGAAGCTAGCCTATTATTATGATTATGATTGTTGTTGTCCTACGGACTAAAGCCTCCAGTTTATATAGACACCGGAGGGGGCTAGGGTTAAACAGTGTCGGTTACAGAGAAGGAGATCTACATATCCGAATCGCCAAGCTTGCCTTCCACCCAAAGGAGAGTACCATCCGGACACGGGACAAAGTCTTCAATCTTGTATCTTCATAGTCCAACAGTCCGACCAAAGTATATAGTTCGGCTATCCGGATAGCCCCTAATCCAGGTCCCACAGTAGCCCCTGAACCAGGCTTCAATGATGATGAGTCCGACACGCAGATTTTCTTCGGCATTGCAAGGCGGGTTCCTCCTCCGAATACTCCATAGAAGATTTTGAACACGAGGGTAGTGTCCGGCTCTGCAAAACAAATTCCACATACCACCTGAAAGATCGTGGATGTCGCCTAGAGGGGGGTGAATAGGCGCTTTAAAATAAATACGGTTTAGGCTTGAACAAATGCGGAATAAACCTAGCGGTTAATTTGTCAAGCACAAAACCTAAAACAACTACGCTCACCTATGTGCACCAACAACTTATGCTAAGCAAGACAAGCAACTATGAGATAGCAAGATATATGACAAAGAACAATATGGCTATCACCAAGCAAAGTGCATAAGTAAAGGGCTCGGGTAAGAGATAACTGAGGCACACGAAGACGACGATGTATCCCGAAGTTCACACCCTTGCGGATGCTAATCTCCGTTTGGAGCGGTGTGGAGGCACAATGCTCCCCAAGAAGCCACTAGGGCCAGCATAATCTCCTCACGCTCTCGCACAATGCAAGATGCAGTGATTCCACTAAGGGACCCTTGAGGGCGGTCACCAAACCCGTACAAATGGCAACCCTTGGGGCAGTCACCGAACCCGTACACTTTGGCAACCCTTGGGGGCGGTCACCGGAACCCGTCAAATTGCTCGGGGCGATCTCCACAACCTAATTGGAGACCCCGACGCTTGCCCGGAGCTTTACACCACAATGATTGAGCTCCGAACACCACTAACCGTCTAGGGCGCCAAGGCACCCAAGAGGAACAAGCTCTAGGGTGCCCAAACACCCAAGAGTAATAAGCTTCTCAAACTTCACTTCCACGTATCACCGAGGAGAACTCAAACTGATGCACCAAATGTAATGGCAAGGCAACACGGAGTGCCCAAGTCCTTCTCTCCGAAATCCCACCAAAGCAACTAATGCTAGGGAAGAAAATGAGAGGAAGAACGAAAGAAGAACACAAAGAACTCCAAGATCTAGATCGAAGGGGTTCCCCTCACTTAGAGGAGAAAGTGATTGGTGGAAACGTGGATCTAGATCTCCTCTCTCTTTTCCCCCCAAAACTAGCAAGAATCCATGGAGGGATTGAGAGATAGCAAGCTCGGGGAAGGTCAACAATGGGGGAAGAACACGAGCTCCAAAGATTAGGTTCAATGGGGAAGAAGACCCCCTTTTATAGGTGGAGAAAAATCCAACCGTTATGCTCACAGCCTGCATAGAGCGTTACTACCACTCCAAGGAGCGGTACTACCCCTAGGGCGGTAGTACCCCTTCGAAACACAACACCGAGGAGGCAAAAAGGCCAGAAGAACTGTCGGAGCGGTAGTACCGCTTGACCTCACGGTATTACCGCTAGGGGTAGCGGTACTACTGCTAAGGGTAGCGGTACTACTACTTGCGAGCGGTACTAAAAAATTACATCCGGGCCTACCACCGCAGGACTTGGGACGCGTTTTTGGTCTGGAGTGGTACTACCGATGTAGGAGCCACGGTAGTACCCCTCTGGAGCGGTAGTAAAAAATTACATCCGCTCCAATTCACGGTAGTACCGCTGCAGCCTTTTCAGAACACCAAAACTGCCAGAACTTTTGCAAACGGACTCCGAATTCGATGAAACTAAGTTTGTTGGAAAGCTAGAGACAAGGGATAACACAATCTTGAAAGAAATATCAATAATAAGCAAATGAGAAAAGGCCCATAAGAAAATGGTGAGAACCCTTCCTCGGATAAGACCGGTAAAACCTCCAACATCGAAAACATCATAGAAGACGCATGCGAACTCCGTTTTCGATGAACTCAAGCTTGTCATCAAGATGACCATAAGCTCTAAGACTCACAAAGAGAACCAAACAAGAACCAAGAAACATGATGCAAGGATGCAATGGTTTGAGCTCTCCACTAGCGATACGATCAAGCTACCAACTTGAGAACCCCCCTTGATAGTACGGCAAACGATCCTATAATCCGGTCTCCCAACTACCACCACGAGACTGGTAAAATAGAAAACCTATCAAGGGCAAACCTTTGCCTTGAACATGGTCCACTTGAGCTAGATGATGACGATCTTGACTCCCTCAAGTTGGACCACGTTTCTTGATAGCGTTGGCTCGATGAAGACTGGATGATTGCTCCTCCATAGTCTACTATGGGTGAGCCACTCTTCGGCACATCTTCACAAGTCCATTGACACCACAATGGATGGCAAGATTCAAGCACTTGATCTCTTCGTGATGATCCACTTGAACTTGCACATGGAAATCTTAATGACGATCACCACTTGATGGCATCCTTTCCATGGGTTGTATGATATCTTCCTCTTGACACAAGCCCATGGACACGTACCTAACCCCACATAGAACTCTCACATAGACCATGGGTTAGTACACAAAGTTCAATGGACAATGCTTACCATACCATGGGATCACTTGATCCCTCTCAGTACATCTTCTATGCTTTGTGAGTTGATCAACTTGATTCACTCTTGACTTAGTCTTGATCAACCTTGAATCTTTCCAACTCACTTCATTTGGATGATGTCTTGAAGGTAAAAATGAATGATCACACAATCTTCTTCTTCAAGACATGCTTGCAATAAGCTCAACACTCACATGACCAATCTTTGGATAATTCCTTAATAGCACCTTGGTCAACTCATAAACTCCTTGAAACCAACACATGGACTTCAAGAAAAGCCTATGGACAAAACCTTCAAATATAACTCAAGGCAACCATTCGTCCATAGAGATTGTCATCAATTACCAAAACCAAACATGGGGGCACCGCATGTTCTTTCACCACCGTAGAGAGAACAATATTTCATAGATATAATCTGCTGACAACTTTTCATAGCGTGACATCACGCCACGGCCCGGTCATTATTCTAAACGTTTCTCACAACCTTCCTCCGCACATATCGCGAGGCAGTTTTATCGGCACGTCTTGTCGAAGCAGAGATCGTGTCCCCTTATTACAGGATTCTCATCAATACAGGTGTGGGTAACCCAACTGTGCCATCAATCATGTCGTTTGGAGAATAAGCGATTTTACCGGGCAAGTGGGGAGGCGCAGGATCCCAGCTGCCTTTATAAGGGGATAAGAACTCCCTTTTTCACCCACACCCTCTTCTTCCTCTGCTCATCCATTCATTATCGCTCGAGCCCTAGTGCCCAAGCGTTCGTCTTCTCCGCCCACAAAGGCATCCCGAAAATGTCCGGATCTGGAGCAGGAGGCAAGTGGATGGCCTCTACCATCCGGGAGAAGGATATCAAAAGGCTTCGGGGGGCCGGGTATTTGGCCAAGAGAATTGGACACCGCCTTCCGATGGCGGGATAGATCATCCCCACTCCGGAGCCCCACAAGAGGGTGGTATTCCTCTCTCATTTTGTCCACGGGCTAGGGTTTCCCCTTCACCCATTCGTTCGTGGCATCATGTATTATTACGGGATTGATTTTCACGATCTATCCTTAAATTCCTTCCTCAACATCTCGACATTCATCGTCATGTGTGAGGCCTTTCTCCGCATCCCGCCACACTTTGGTTTATGGCTAAAGGTGTTTAACGTGAAGCCCAAGGTAGTGAGCGGCGAGCACACCGAGTGCGGAGGAGCCATGGTGAGTAGGATGCCCAATGTTACATGGCCAACAGGTACTTTTAATGATTCCATCAAGGAGTGGCAGCAGTAGTGGTTTTACATCACTGAGCCACGCGGCAAGGATTGGGCCGCTGCTCCAGAATTCAGATCCGGAGCCCCTCTGCGCCTCACCTCCTGGCTCAAGAAGGGCCTGGACTGGGCTTCGTCTTACGAAGTATCAACGCTCCAGACGCACGTTCAAAAGATATGGAAGATAAGAGCATCAAGCTCGCAAATGTAGTCCAGGTGATGTTGATTCGCCGGATTCTACCCTGTCAACACCGGGCTTGCAATTTATGGGAGTTCGACCCGGCCAAGCACCAGACCCTGCTAGAGCTCTTCGGCTCCTCGCACGAGGGCATCTGGAAGGTGATTTTCAAGTCCGGCAAATCATGGCCGGACTTCGCCGAGGACCGCGGGTACCAACTGTCCCGCCCTGCAAGTTTGGTAAGTAATCGTACGTTGACCATTCATATTTTGTATTGGCATATCCTTAGAAAAATGCCTAATGTATTTCCCACAACTCTCCTTGGGCTGGACGAGGAAGGCGGGGCAGATCTACTGTCCGGCCCCGCTGCCAGAAGAACTGGACGGCCCACTTCTGACGAAGATGCTGGTCCCGGCGCCTTACAAGGCACTGAAGAAGAAGATCGAAGAAGAGGTCAAGAAGACCAGGGGCGGCCTCCGTCGCCGTGGGGCTTTGGATACTAAATCGGGAGACTCCAACACCCATCCTTCCTCCGAAGAGGACGAGGAGGAGGAGGAGGAAGATGAATCCCCCATGGGGAAAAGAAAGAAAAGGACGGCCTCCACATCCTTGGAGGCCGAGTCGCCCAAGAGGGGAAAAGCTCCTCTTCCAGAGGAGTCCACTTCCACCGCCGATAGTAGCCCGGAGTGGGATCCCAGGGCCTAGCCCATGGCGAACTCGTGAGTATAAAATCCGAACACGCTTATGCATCCAGACTTGTCGTGGCATAATATTTTAATCTGAGCCGTACTTTCTATAGTCCAGCGAGGTCCCGTGCCGAACAATCCTCGTCGGAGGATTCGCTGGGTTCGGATGCTATGGAGAGCGGGACACCCCCAAAGGCCCCCTCCCCCAGTCATGCGAGTGACACCGAGGTTTTGTCCTAGAAGGACTTAGGCCACGGAGGAGGGGGGAAGATCGCAAAGGCGACGCCAGAAGGCCAAACTTTGGGGTCCGGACACACGGGAGAGAAGACTCCCATGGACGTCGACGGCGGGGGTCATCTTAAATCCAGCCCCCAGCCGGACACTATCCCGGAGGCCAATAAGGCTCCGGAATCAGGCAGGCAGCCTCCGTTGGCTGGAGAGGGCGTGTCTGTTCCACCGGTGACCTCTGTCCAACCAGAGGTGTCGGATGCTTTATTGGCGGCGCTGGTGGGCGCCTCTATCGTTGATGAACACCGTGCCCTTATGGGTGTGGTGATTGAGAAGATTCAGTCTGCTGAGAGCGGACTGAATGAATCATGTGTCAGCCTTATAAGAGGCTTCGAGGTATGGAAGAGTGTCATAGTATAGATAGTAGCCCCTGATACACTATTCGGTGAAAAAGGAGAAGCGGACAGAGGATCAATTTTATGTTTGCAGGAGACTCACTTTATGACATCTAACTTGTTTTGATAAGCAGGCATCTGTAGCGATTGCCACCTGTCATGATGCAGAAGTATCCGGACTGAAGCATAGTCTGGGGCGGGCCGAAGAAGAACTCGGCCAAGTGAAGAAACAGCTGGAGGACAACCAAGGTATGCGGAAACCTTGTTCATTGGCCAAAAATGATTGAAATGTGCATGATGAAAATATTTTTATGATGTGCTCTAGGGGCGACGTCCGAAATTGAGTCTCTTAAAAGGGCTGTGGCCGAAGCCGAGAAAAGGACAGCCACAGAGCAGGCTCTCCGTGAGAAGCACGAAGCCAGAGTTATTGAGGCCGAGCGACAGCTTCAAGAGGTTGTGATGAAATGCGAGACCTTGGAGCAAAGTTTATCAGGGAAAGAATCCGAACTCTCCCTGGCTCGCCAAGACACGAGTAATGCCCGGGGGGAAGCCCAAGGTGCCCTGAAGGAAATCCAGGAAGCAAGGAAGATTGCAGCTGGTAAGGCTTTTTGTATACAAAGCAGATATTTTAAAGGGAGGAAATCAAGTTTGATAATTCGAATTCTGATTTCTCTCAGGGGTGTTTGCCGAGCTGCCGTGCAGCATATCTAATGCCGCCCAATTCTACTGAGCCGAAGAAAGGAATACTGCGGATAATCTCTTCTGGATGCAGTATCTGGCGCTGAATTATCCAGTGCCTTTCTCCAATCAACTGAAGCAGTTGACCAAACTACATAAGGCGGCTGAACTAGCTATGAAGGACGTAATTATCCGGCTGTGGCCCGCCGAGCCGATTCCAAGCAGTTACTTCGGGCTCGTGAAGTGGCTTGTGAGTGCTTGCCCTCGACTCGAAGTCATCAAGCGGTCGGTCTATATGGAGGGTGTGCGAATGGCCTTCGCCCGTGCAAAAGTGCATTGGGGGAAGATGGATGCGGAAAAGCTGATGACCGAGGGACCGCCGGAGGGGAAGGAGCACCGCACGCCTGAAATGTATTATGAAGGTGTCTTGAAAGGATCCCACCTTGCAGCGGAGCAATGCACCAAGGACATTATATTTCCATGAATATGGTCATGTTTGTCTGTTGTAATGTTTGAACAAGGTCATTTATATTATTTATTGCCTCTCATTTGAAATTTTTTCCTCTTGTGTGGCCGTTTTATATTTTAATCCTGAGAGTTGGCCAGTCGTCGGCTTCCGCCCCCATCCAGTGAGTACGGGGGTGTTCGGGATAAACTTGAGCACTCTTTATCCCAGTTTTGGGTCCTTGAAGGAGGTGTTCAGCACAGCGAACCAGGCAATCAGACTATAGGGCTTTATCACTCTCACTTAGCCATAGGAATTTTAAAAGTATGGTAGGCACAACCCCTGGTGTTCGGAAGACCGCATGAGGGGCTCTATAAGCACCTGATGGGAAGAAAAACCGATCCTTCGCACGCTGCATCGGTTATAGCATTATGCGGACAGTTGACCAGCTCTCGCCGCATCATGACATTCAGTTTTCGGCTTTCCCTACTGAGGTGCTCATCCGGAAGAACCGGGACACAATCGCGGTAGTTCTCCTAGCGCTACCTTACCCAATATAGCGGAACGTAAGGTACCAAAAAATAGGAGCCGGGCAAACCCCACTATTGACCCAAGACATGATACGGAGCTGATGCATATAATGCTATAAGTTCGGGGTGCCGAACTGCCGTGAAGGTGTTCAGACTTTTTTGCCGTAATATGGGTATAATGAAGCCCCTGGCATACTAAGGCATATCGCGACAAGCAGCTGCCTTTTAACGAAAGAGTTTTAATAAGAAATAACAGCAGACTAGCATGATATAAACTCACATGTTGTATTTGAGTAATACGTCTATGCGTATGAGTACAGGTAATGTGATAAAAAGAAATATGACTATGGAACCTGCTGAGACCAGGCGGGAGGAGGTTATATGCAGATCCGGAGTATATTTGGATGATCAAAGAGGGTAATGTCTGGCGATTCCCTTACATGCCGGCGCTGCTTCCACGTCATCCGTCTTGGCCTACACAAAAGTGAACCTGCGAAGAAAATGCAAGAAATGGTTTTTCGCCACAGAGCGGTTGAGCCGCAGTATGTGGCTTGTCTTTTAAGTTTTGCCGGAGTGTTTTTAGTTAGGCTCCGGACGGTCCGGTCTATCCCGCTGCGCAGTAGTTTGGACTTCTTCTACAGAGTCCGTGAGCTTGGCCGTCGACTTAAGGTTCGATTAGGAGGTGCCATTCGTTGCTCTTGCTGTTAAAGCGGTGGTAGATTCTTCGATAGTAAGGGGTTCGGCCCTGCCCTTAACCATGATGACGCCGCGTGGACCGGGCATCTTGAGTTTATTGTAGGCATAATGTGGCACCGCGTTGAACCGAGCGAACGCGGTTCGTCCGAGCAAGGTCTAATAGTCATTGCAAAAGGGGACGATGTCAAAGAGTAACTCTTCGGTACGGTGATTGTCCGGAGGTCCGAAGATCACTTTTAGTGTGATTGCGCCCGTACAACAGGCCTATACACCTGGTATGACACCTTTAAAGGTAGTTTTTGTGGGTTTGATCCTTGAGGGATCGATGCCCATTTTGTGCACTGTATCCTGATAGAACAGGTTCAGGCTGCTGCCACCATCCATGAGGACTTGTGTGAGGTGGAATCCGTCGATGATGGGGTCGAGGACCAATGAGGTTGAATCGCAATGACAGATACTGGTAGGATGGTCCCTTCGATCGAAGGGGATCGGACAAGAGGACCATGGGTTGAGTTTTGGGGCGACTGGCTTTATTGCATAGGCGTCCCTTGGTTCATGCTCCTGCTTGGGGATATAAGTTGCGTGTATCATATTCACCGTTTTCACTTGGGGAGGGAATTTCTTCTGTCCTCCCGTTTTCGGTGATCGGGGCTCCTCGTCGTCGTCGTTGCTTTGAGACCCGTCCCCTTGTTTTCGGCACTTGACCTGCCGGCTTGTCTGAAGACCCAACATTCTCTATTGGTATGATTGGCTGGTGTTCCTGGGGTGCCCTGGATTTGGCATGGACGGTCGAGTATGCAGTCCAAACTGGACGGGCCTGAATTGTTTTTGTTAAATGGCTTTTTCCGATAACCGTACTTGGAGCCACTGAATCCGGCATTGACTGCCGTGTCTTCGGTGTTATCGCCGTTTTTGATACGCTTATATTTGTTGCGCTGTGGTTTGTCGTTGCCATCCCTGGCTTTTGATGTGCCAGGGTTGCTTGTTGTGTTGTTGCTACAAGCCAACCAGCTATCCTCGCCCGCACAGAAGCGGGTCAAGAGTGTTGTGAGGTGTGCCATGGACTTTGGCTTTTCTTGGCCGAGATGTCGGGCAAGCCACTCGTCATGGATGTTATGCTTAAAGGCCGCTAGGGCTTCGGTATCCAGACAGTCGACAATTTGGTTCTTTTTAGTTAGGAACCGTGTCCAAAATTTCCTGGCTGAATCACCGGGCTGTTGTGTTATGTGACTTAGGTCATCAGCATCCAGTGGTCGCACATAAGTGCCCTGAAAGTTGTCAAGGAATGCATCTGCCAGGTTCTCCCAACTCCCGCTGGAGTTTGCCGGCAAGCTATTCAGCCAATGCCGAGCTGGTCCCTTGAGTTTTAGTGGGAGGTACTTGATGGCGTGTAGATCGTCTCCGCGGGCCATATTAATATGGCGGAAGAAATCTTCTATCCATATCGCGGGGTCTGTAGTACCATCATATGATTCAATGTTTACGGGTTTAAACCCTTCTGGGAATTCATGATCCATTACTTCATCAGTGAAGCATAGGGGGTGTGCAGCGCCTCTATGTCGGGCTACATCTCGACGTAGTTCGAATGAGTCTGGTCTATTGTATTCGGCCTAGTCGGACTTTTGTTTAGTGTATCCCGCGTGACGGTTATCGTCGCGCTTTGTGGCGCGCCCCCGTGATCCGTAGATCGATCTTGACTGTCCTGCTTTGTTTTCCAGTACATGTCGCAGGTCCTTCGTGTAGCCCCCGGCCTTCATGTTTTTGCTTGTTTGGCGACGGGGTGCGGTCTGTACTTCGGGCTTGTACGCCGCTCTGTCTCGGCCACGGGCTGGCCGTTCAGCCGCATCATGCGATGGTAGTGTGGGCTTTAACGCCTCCTGCTCGAGTTGAGGTAGCAACCTGTGCTTTGGCTAACTTTTTGTAGGACGCTCGAGTCCGTATTCCTCGGCAGCCAGCACCTCGGTCCATCTATCAGTCAGCAGATCTTGATTAGCTTGAAGCTCCTGCTGCTTTTTCTTCAGGCTTTTGGCAGTGGCCATAAGCCAATGCTTAAAGCGCTCCTGCTCGAGGGATCCTCAGGCACGATGAATTCGTCGTCGCCGAGGCTCACTTCGTCTTTGGAGAGAGCCATGTAATTATCATCCTCTGATTCTCCATCTGTTGCATGTACCTTAGGGCTAGTTTGCCCATCTTCTAGCTCGGCCTGCTCGAAGCCTGGCTCGGCAGGATTGTTTTCGCCTTCGGCACCATCCGGATTGTTGTCCTCTCTTGTGCCGGTATCATTATTTTTGCTATGGCGGGGCTTGGAGCAGCGTCTATGACACCGGTGCCTAGATTGCTTCTCCGGGGGATTATCCTCCGTTGCCTCATCGTCATTGCCTTCTTTGGGGGGGTCCACCACATATATATATATATATATATATATATATATATATATATATATATATATATATCATATGATGAGGTGGTTGTCTGATGTCTACTACACAACCTTGTTCTTGTAGACGTTGTTGGGCCTCCAAGTGTAGAGGTTTGTACAACAATAGCAAATTTTCCTCAAGTGGATGACCTAAGGTTTATCAATCCGTGGGAGGCGTAGGATGAACATGGTCTCTCTCTCTTGTGCCGGTATCATTATTTTTGCTATGGCGGGGCTTGGAGCGGCGTCTATGACACCGGTGCCTAGATTGCTTCTCCGGGGGATTATCCTCCGTTGCCTCATCGCCATTGCCTTCTTTGGGGGGGTCCACCATATATATATATATATATCATATGATGAGGTGGTTGTCTGATGTCTACTACACAACCTTGTTCTTGTAGACGTTGTTGGGCCTCCAAGTGTAGAGGTTTGTAGGACAATAGCAAATTTTCCTCAAGTGGATGACCTAAGGTTTATCAATCCGTGGGAGGCGTAGGATGAAGATGGTCTCTCTCAAACAACCCTGCAACCAAATAACAAAGAGTCTCTTGTGTCCCCAACACACCCAATACAATGGTAAATTGTATAGATGCACTAGTTCGGCGAAGAGATTGAGATACAAATGCAATATGGATAGTAGATATAGGTTTTTGTAATCTGAAAATATAAAAACGACAACGTAACTAATGATAAAAGTCAGCGTAAACGGTATTGCAATGGTAGGAAACAAGGCATAGGGTTGATACTTTCACTAGTGCAAGTTCTCTCAACAATAATAACATAACTGGATCACATAACTATCCCTCAACATGCAACAAAGAGTCACTCCAAAGCAACTAATAGCGGAGAACAAAAGAAGAGATTATGGTAGGGTACGAAACCACCTCAAAGTTATTCTTTTGGATCAATCTATTCAAGAGTTCGTACTAGAATAACACCTTAAGACACAAATCAACCAAAACCCTAATGTCACCTAGATACTCCATTGTCACCTCAAGTATCCGTGGGCATGATTATACGATTTGCATCACACAATCTAAGATTCATCTATCCAACCAACACAAAGTACTTCAAAGAGTGCCCCAAAGTTTCTACCGGGGAGTCAAGACGAAAACGTGTGCCAACCCCTATGCATAGGTTCATGGGCGGAACCCGCAAGTTGATCACCAAAACATACTCAAGTCGATCACGTGATATCCCATTGTCACCATAGATAAGCACGGCAAGACATATATCAAGTGTTCTCAAATACTTAAAGACTCAATCCGACAGGATAACTTCAAGGGGAAAACTCAATTCATCACAAGAGAGTAGAGGGGGAGAAACATCATAAGATCCAACTATAATAGCAAAGCTCGCGATACATCAAGATCATGCCATAGAGAGAACACGAGATAGAGAGATCAAACACATAGCTACTGGTACATACCCTCAGTCCCATGGGTGAACTACTCCCTCCTAGTCATGGAGAGTGTCGGGATGATGAAGATGGCCACCGGTGAGGGATCCCCCTCCGACAGGGTGCCGGAATGGGCTCCTGAGAGGTTTTTGGTGGCTACTGAGGCTTGCGGCGGCGGAACTCCCGATCTATCTTTGTTCCAAAAATCACGCTCCCGAAGGTTTCATTCCGATTGGACTTCGTTTGATATTCCTTTTCTTCGAAACACTGAAACATGCAATAAAACAGCAATATGGGTTGGGCCTCCGGTTAATAGGTTAGTCCCGAAAGTAATATAAAAGTGTATAATAAAGCCCGTAATCATTAAAAACAGATAATAAAATAGCATGAATGCTTCATAAATTATAGATACGTTGGAGACGTATCACTGTCCAGCGCCCTATAGGCAGTTGTTCCTACTCATCTCCTACATCGTCGTCCATACCATCGATGTCTTCAGAGTCGAAGTCGAGCACGTCGGTTAAGTCATCGACAGTGGCTATTAAGTGGGTGGTGGGTGGGGAGCGAATTTCTTCGTCGTCCGCTTCCCACTCGAGTCGGACATAGTTCGGCCAAGAGTCTCCTAACAAAGAGAGAGACCTTAATGAGCTTAGCACATCACCCAAGGGCGAGTGCTAAAAGGTATCCACGGAGGTGAACCCCATGACAGGCGCCCAATCAGATTCGATAGGCACGGGCGTACGCAGTTCGTATCCTGTAGCCGGAGACGAGTCCGAGGGTCCGATGGTACCGACCTCATAGGAGGTGGGATCAGTGTTCGGCTCCAAGGCCGATGAGTGTGCGGCCTCTGTGGCGGGGTCCATCCGCCCATCCTCGGATGGCACAATCTGCTTCGGATTGTTTCTCGGGGAAGCCGTAGGTGCGATCCCCCGAATACTGTCTGATGGCAGATCTAAGTCATGCTCATCATGACTGTTCGGCACACCTGACACGGGCTCGAACCCGTCGAAGATCAAGTCTCCGCGGATGTCGGCGGTGTAGTCCAAGCTTCCAAACCTGACCTGATGGCCAGGGGCGTAGCTGTCGATCTGCTCCAGATGGCCAAGCGAGTTGGCCTGCAGTGCGAAGCCGCCGAATACGAAGATCTGTCCGGGGAGGAAAACATCCTCCTGGACCGCATTGTTGAAGATGATTGAAGGAGCCATCAAGCCTTATCGCGACGACACAGTGGAACTCTCAATGAAAGCACCAATGTCGGTGTCAAAACCAGCGGATCTCGGGTAGGGGGTCCCAAACTATGCGTCTAAGGCTAATGGTAACAGGAGGCTGGGGACACGACGTTTACCCAGGTTCGGGCCCTCTCGATGGAGGTAATACCCTACTTCCTGCTTGATTGATCTTGATGATATGAGTATTACATGAGTTGATCTACCACGACATCGTAGAGGCTAAACCTTAGAAGCTAGCCTATGATTATGATTATGATTGTTGTTGTCCTACGGACTAAACCCTCCGGATTATATAGACACCGGAGGGGGCTAGGGCTACATAGAGTCAGTTACAGAGAAGGAGATCTACATATCCGAATCGCCAAGCTTGCCTTCCATGCAAAGGAGAGTCCCATCTGGACACGGGATGAAGTCTTCAATCTTGTATCTTCATAGTCCAATAGTCTAGCCAAAGTATATAGTTCGGCTATCCAAATACCCCCTAATCCAGGACTCCCTCAATGGGGTCTTTATTGTCTTCGGCACCGTCCGGAGTATTATTTTCTCATGTGCCGGTATTGTTGTTTTTTCCACGGCGTGGTTTGGAGCGGCGCCGCTGACGCCGGTGCTTTGGTTGTATCTCAGGAGGCTTATCCTCGACTGGATTTTCATTGTTGCCATCGTTATGTTTGGGTGTATCCACCATGTATATGTCATATGAGGAGGTGGCTACCCAGTGCCCTGTAGGCGGTGGTTTTTTTGCCTGCTCCTCTCCGGCATCGTCGTCCATACCGTCAATGTCTTCGGAGTCATAATTAAGCATGTCGGTTAAGTCTTCGACAGTGGCTATGAAGTGGGTGGTGGGTGGGGGCGGAATTCCCCGCCATAAGCATCCAACTCAAACCGAATATAATTTGACTGAGAATCTCCCGACAAGGAGAGGGCTTTTAATGAGCTTAGCACATCGCCTAAGGGAGCTGAACTCAACGATCGGCACCTGATCAGGTTCGATGGGCGCGGATGCACGCGGTTTGGAACCTATGGTCGGAGACGAATCTGAGGTTCCAGTGACACAGGCCCTGCTCGAGGTTGGCTCTGTGTGCGGCTCCAACGCCGCTGAGTCTGTGGCTTTCGTGGCGGGGTTAAGCTTCCCGTCCTTGGACGGCGCAATCTGCTCCGGATCTAGGGCCAGAGCAGTTACAGGCGCTATCTCCTGAGCATGGTCTGATGACAGATTTAGCTCATGTTCATCGTGGTGGCAGGGAGCGGCTATCATGGGCTCGAATCCATCGAAGATCAAGTCTCCGCAGATATCGGCCATGTAATTCAAGCTTCCAAACCTGACCTGATGGCCAGGGGCGTAGCTGTCGATCTACTCTAGATGGCCAAGCGAGTTGGCCCGCAGTGCGAAGTCGCCGAATACGAAGATCTGTCCGAGGAGGAAAACCTCCCCCTGGACTGCATTGTTGTAGATGATTGATGGATCCATCAAACCTTCTGGTGACGATGCAGCAGAACTCTCAATGAAAGCACCAATGTTGGTGTCAAAACCGGCGGATCTCGGGTAGGGGGTCTCAAACTGTGCGTCTAAGGTCGATGGTAACAGGAGGCGGGGGACATGATGTTTACCCAGGTTCAAGCCCTCTCTATGGAGGTAACACCCTACTTCCTGCTTGATTGATCTTGATGAATATGAGTATTACAAGAGTTGATCTACCACGAGATCGTAGTGGCTAAACCCTAGAAGTCTAGCCTGTATGATTATGATTCTGCCCTACGGACTAAACCCTCCGGTTTATATAGACACCGGAGGGGACTAGGGTTGTACAAAGTCGGTTACAGAAAATGAATCTTCATATCCGAACGCCAAGCTTGGCTTCCACGCCAAGTAGAGTCCCATCCGGACACGGGAAGAGATCTTTTGTCTTGTATCTTCATAGCCCACCAGTTCGGCCCACGTCACATAGTTCGGACGGCCGAGGACCCCTTAATCCAGGACTCTCTCACCCGCCGTTCATGTGGGAGTCAAAGGAGGGTGTCCTCTATAGGTAACATCGCGGAGTCCCGCCGGAGGCCCGTGCGCAGCACACGCACTTGCACTCGCGGACTGGGGCTAGGACCAGGCACGGGAGCTGCTCGAGGCGATCGACACCGTGCAGTGGTCCACGGGAGACACGATGGAGGCTCTGGGCTTGCTCGCCGACGGCGGCCACGGCCCGCTCGACGACCAGGTCGTGCCGGATGCTTCCGCCAACGATACTCTAGCGTCAGAGTACTCTACTTAGGTCGTCGTCAGCGAAGACTACATTGAAGACACTACCAACTGGATATGGGTACCCATGGTCATTGGCGTTGGCGACAACTTCACTCTGGGAAGCAACTACACGGCGCGTTGGCAGGCCGAGGAATCCCATCGCTCCAGCACAAGCACAATCCAAGGAGTGCTTCAAGGCCATGGTTACCTGGGAGGCCGAGTGCAAGGTCGGTGTCGCCAACATCGACCGTCTCCACATCAAGAACCACCGCCTCGCCGCTGATGCAGTTGACCCAAAGAGGCCGGTGTTCTGCACAGACGAGCCCGCGACGGTGGACGGTGTCCTCGGCGTCGAGTCCGACAGCGGCGCGGAGAACTAGTTGCTTGTGTCCTCATCATCGTTCATAGCAATCGCCAAGGCAGTGTGTGTTAGGGTAGCTGTTAAGTCTTAATCATATTCGGTGCAAGCAACCAAACAACATGCACTTATCTGACCACATACAATGCGAGCAACCAAACGCGATGCATAGAGGTATCGTTACGATGTAGGGAGAGGACGTGCAGGCAACCAATCAACGTGCATATGTTGGTTTTTGCGTGCATATGCTCAGCCAGACCCAAATGAGAGAAGTATGCAAAAGGGTAAAAAACGATGCAGGTAACCAAATGCACCCAAAGTAATTGGCAGGACACGAGTTGGGTACTGGACGTGCACGGTTAAGTTTGAGGGTGTATTATAAAACTAACATCGAGGTTAGTACTAACTGATGTAAGAAAATGAGTGGCCAAACTAAAAAAAGGAGTTGGGTTAGTATAACTTCGCCTACTTTTTTTATAGTATAAAACTAAAGTATAGGGTTTGGTAAGCTCAAGACAGATCCGTTCTTGGCTGATGAAAGTTTAGTGGCCGGCGCGCTCGCAGAGAAAAGGGTTTGTGTTTTGTGTTCAAGTGCTACCAGCAAGCTAATATACAAAGGTGGATAAAGCGAATGGAGCAAACCTAACAAGTATCCCTTTTTTGTCCAAGTTTAGCATGCAACTTCATCCAATCGTGCTTGCCTGCTGTCCGGCCCCGGCCTGATTGATAACGACGATGCCTTACTTTCTTGTACTCCCTCTTGCATCCTAACATGTGTCATCCATGTTTAGCATGCAGCTTCATCCCTGAACTCCCCTTAATTATTACCCGAGTGCTTGCCTGGAGTACTATGTGTGTGTTAAGCAGTGGCATTAACCGAGTGATGATGCCGAAAGCTGCTAACAGCCGTGAAATTCAGAATGCAACCATTGTTTTGGTTTCATCTGCGCAAAGTTTCCTATTCACTATCCATTAAAATATGATTCAAACCTTGCAGCAATTTGTAAAATTTACGTGTTGTGCCACCTATCAGACAATGCCCGAATAAGCATCTGTATGCAAATATACTTCTCAGATGAGTTTTCGAGGATCTTATCTTGGATCACTTGTTATCTTGATTTTGTTCCCTTGTCACATGGTACATTTTGTTCTCTCCATCAAGCCAGAGAAAGATTCCACTTAAGATTGGCATTGCAGAAGTTCAAATCAAGCAAAATACAGTATATTTTAATTTGCATGCATGAAATCTGTAAACTAGTTTAAACATGCCTGGTTTACAGCATCTGTAGTTACCACATGCTTCCAAGCTTTAATTTCTGTTAATGTTATCGAAGGACTTGGCATAAAGAGCCAGGAGAGTGAGCGCATCAATAGTGGACGAAAAGGCCTTTGCATCTTTCCTGCCAGCGCAGCCCCGGGGACTAAAAACAGACAGAACAGAAGCCAATATGTTAATGGTACTCGTCAACTTAAGTTGTGGTGGAGTGGTACTGTAGAGTGTACCTACGAATAATTAGAAAGTGTTCTTGATTTATGACAGAGTGTCACTTGTCTTGGTGCATTTCAAGCTGTGTAGCATATCAAGCTTAATTAGCACTAAAAATACCCATACTGTTAATTTGACTAGTCGAGTGATAAGAACAATTAATCATAGATATTGAAGTCCATGCCTTGTGCACTGATTGATGAATTTAGTATGTTCCCATGGTGAACAACTAATCATAACTAAATTTATTACTTCCTAGGAAAATTAAAAATTCTGTCATCTCATCGCCAAACTGCAATTCCATGGGATATTGTTGATTTGAGAGACATCGGACATAAAAATAGAAGATTTTTCTGAAGAACACTTATAAATGACAATAATGACAAATGGTTAATTGGATGTATGCCATTGCAATTTTCGCCAATTCGAGAAATGCCATTGCAACTTTCAAACTTTGGAAAATGAAATTGCCACCTTCTCATACTTTTCTGGATGCCATTATAGCCATTTGATCTCATATATTTACAAATGTAGGATCCAGTTCCGATCTGTATTTTCATAGGGATAGAAATGCCCCCACTCCATATGACGTTGAATCCATCAATGTTTTCTCCTTCAGCCCCGTCCACTTGCTCTCGACATCGGCCAAACATGACATTTGGATTCTGTATGCTTTATTTAGAATGTCTGATTCTCACAACGGCATTAATGTGCTTCAGTGATCTCCCATGTTCAGGAGACTTTGTAATGGGGAATAGCCGCAGTGCAACTACATTGTTAACGGCCACAACCACAACATGGGGTACTACCTTGCCAATGGTATCTATCCTTAGTAGGTAGCGTTTGTGAAGACCACATCTGAATCCTCATGGCAACAAACAAACCCACTTTGAACAATGCAAGAAGCAGTTAAGAAGGATGTCGAGAGGGCATTCGGAGTGCTCCAGGTTCGTTGTTGAATTGTTCGTGGAACTGCAATGATATGAGCATCAGAGACATTGTGACAGCTGATGACATTTTGTGTCATTTTGCATAATATGATTGCCAAGGACGAGAGTGAAGGGGCGGCCCAAACCCATGATTTTGAGAAGCATGAAGAACAAGTCCACACGCCGGAACAACAAGATGCAAATCATCTTATCATTTTTCTGCAGATGCATCAAAATCTTCACGATCATCAAGTGCATGCGCAAATACTCAATGATCTTGTGGAGCCACAATGGAAATCAAAGAGCTAATGTTTGAATTGTGCACTTAAAATAAATTTTGTGTTCAATCTATGTATTTTCGCTACCAACAAATGTTATTTACATGTGATATTCATAAATATGATGGACTTGCAAGGATGTGCATGAGTTTGAGGGTTTCAATTTGAGGAGTGTGACTCATTCGCAAGTAATATATGAGGTTGTCCGGTGCTACCTTCGGGCGCGTCGGGGGATGGTAAGGGGTTTGCCAAGTTTGAATGTAGATGCTCTTATCAAAGAGCTTGGCTATATCGGCCGTGTAAGAGCATTGACAATCGGACGCCCCATATCGTCCCAAATGCCCCTATGGCTTGCTCGGTCACCGTCTAGACATAAAACTGGCACTCAATGGGACACCCAAAACGCAACGCAGCCCAAACGCCCGGACTGGACGGCAACCGCTATATCCAACCCAGGTGTGGGGCCATATTTGGAGACCACTGGACGCGCCCGCCACGTCGGATCCGGCCCACTATGATGTCACGCCCAATATGCGACCCTATCCAAAAGGAACTCGAAGGTCCCACCAAGGATAGACCCGCATATTGACACGCTTTTGCAAGGTGGATATCATTACATCAACATTACATAATAGATGGGGATACATACAAAAGGCATACAATGCCACACGAATACAACATCATCTTACATAAGAGCACCATCTGACTACGGATGAAACACAAATAGAAACTCAAACGACATCCACCCTGCTAGCCCAGGCTGCCGCCTGGAACCTATCCCCTGATCGAAGAAGAAGCAGAAGACGAAACTCCAAAACAAGCAACATCGCTCTCGCGTCAAGATCATCGCATAAACCTATACCTCCAACTGTTGTTGTAGTAATCTATGAGCCACGAGGACTCAGCAATCCCATTACCCTGGGTATCAAGACTAGCAAAGCTTAAATGGAAAGGAAGGGGTAAAGTGGTGATGTTGCAACAGCGACTAAGCATGATATGGTGGCTAACATACGCAAATAAGAGCAAGAAGAGAGCAAGCGGAACGGTCGTCAACTAGCAATGATCAAGAGGTGATCCTGAACTCCTACTTACGTCAAACATAACCCAAAACCGTGTTCACTTCCCGAACTCCGCCGAGAAGAGACCATCACGGCTACACACACGGTTGATGAGTTTAAATTCGGATCTGGTGTCAAGTTACCTACAACCGGACATTAACAAATTCCCATCTGCCTATAATCGCAGGCACGACTTTCGAAAGTTTATACCCTGCAGGGGTGTCCCAACTTAGCCCATGATAAGCTCTCGCGATCAACGAAGGATATTCCTTTTCCTAGGAAGACCCGATCAGACGCGGAATCCTGGTTTACAAGACATTTCGACAATGGTAAAACAAGACCAGCAAAGCCGCCCGATGCGCCGACAATCCCGATAGGAGCTGCACATATCTCGTTCTCAGGGCAACACCGGATAAGTCAAGCTACGAGTAAAACCAACCCTCAAGTTGCCCCGAGGTGGCCCCGCGGACTGCTCGGTTCGGACCAACACTTAGACAAGCACTGGCCTGGGGGGGCTAAAATAAAGATGACCCTCGAGAGCGCGACTCCCAAGGGAAAAGTAGGTGGTGGTGTGGCAAATGGTAAAACCAAGGTTGGGCCTTGCTGGAGGAGTTTTATTCAAAGCGAACTGTCAAGGGGGTCCCATAAATCACCCAACCACGTAAGGAATGCAAAATCCGGGAACATAACACTGGTATGACGGAAACTAGGGCGGCAAGAGTGGAACAAAACACCAGGCATAAGGCCGAGTCTTCCACCCTTTACCAAATATATAGATGCATTAATAATATAAGAGATATTGTGATATCCCAACATAATCCTGTTCACCATGGAGCAATCTTCAACTTCACCTGCAACTAGCAACGCTATAAGAGGGCTGAGCAAAGCGGTAACATAGCCAATCAATGGTTTGCTAGGAAGGGTGTCAAAGGTTAGAGGTTCATGGCAATTTGGGAGGCTTGATGAGCAACAGATAGGTAGCGCAGCAAAGCGATAGAACGATGCAACTAGCATAGCAATGATAGTAGTGAGATCCAGGGTAGCGGTCATCTTGCCTGAAATCCCGCTAGGAAGAAGAACGAGTCCATGAAGAAGACGAACGAATGAAGCCACGAAGACGAACCAAGAGTAGACGAACGAATCCTCACGATCGCAACGGAACGGGAACTATCGAGAAGAAGCACACAACATAGTAAACACACCACACATGAACAAGGCATGATGCTCAACCAAGTATAATGCATGACAAGGCTACATGAAGCTACTCATGGCAAGAGATGATGCAAACAAGAGCGACACATCAAGGCAAGTTTAAATGAGGCCGGAAACAACATATAGTCCTCATATGCAAATTTCAAAATTGGTCCAGATCTGAATAAACCTTATGTTCAAGTTGTTAAACATCAAGTTAAGATGCACCAAGATGATCTACACGAGATTCTAGTCAAGTTACATATAAAGTTCATTTAATTCGGAGCTACGGTCTAGAAGATATGAGCAAAACAAGTTAAACATGGCATTGATGCAAAATGCATACAAACATCAAGCAAAGACTCTCAAAACAAGGATGCAACATGATAATATGAAACTACATGCAAAATTAAGCAAGTTTCATATAGAGCACACTCAAAACGGAGCAACAGTGCAACACATACACTCTATACAAGGCATAACAATCTGTCCATAACAGCAACTAGGCATCTTGCAAGCATCAAAACAACATGCTACAGCACCCCAACATGAGAACAAAAGGCATGGTCGTGATGTACAGGTAAAGTATAACAAAACATGAACACTGAGCTATCTCCAGAAATCACTAGAACATGCTCAAACACACATGGCAAGATTGCATATATTAACAGTTTCAGACTTATCATGAAATAACATCAGGCTGCAATGTTTAGAGATATCAAACAACATGTTACAGGAACTTATCATGGCAAACAAAGGCATGGCATGAATCTACTAATTGCATAGAACAAAAGTCCCTTACTGACCAAGAGCCAAAAAGGATCAGAAGATATGATGGCACCCATGTAAACATAGCAAGTTATATGACAGATTCATACATGGCCGGAACAACAATAAGTAGGCATGTTGGTGAGCTTGAACCACTCACCACAGAGCAATACATGGCATGGCAAGGCAACCAACAGTAAGAATACATGTTTATGAAGCTAAGCATGGCAAGAGCAAGTTCATAGGGTGCATGGATCACTAGGAAATCACATGGCAAAACTGAATTTCATGTTAACAGGCTGACAGCAACATCATTTAGCAATTTTGGAGCAGGATATGAACAATCTACAGCAAGCTATAAATGCAACCAGGGGCATGGATGGATAACTCATAACCATATGTACAAAATATCCTTACTGAAGTATCTCAAAATAAGCATGGATCTCTCTGTAGCATCAAGTTTACATGGCATAAAAATAACAGCAGAACAGGGACTGAAATCAGCAACATCACGAGGCCTAGTTTACATGCTTGTGCTAGTCACCACATTGATCACAAAAACACATGGCATACGCCCCTGGAAAGATGGCATGACATAGTTCAAAACACATGTAGACATCAACCTCATAGGATGCACACATCAAACATGGAAAAAATGACAAATGAGCATGTTATAACAGTTTCAGCAGATTAACAGCAACATGCACTCTTGCAACGATGATTCGGGCATCAAGATGAACTCAAATGAACATGATACAATGAAATGAAATGAAGTACTAGTCGATACGAACAATTTGACATATTACACGCACGAAACGGAGCAGTATGAAGCAAGTTATTATGTGTTGAACATGGCATGCTAATGTCAAAATATCTCAGGGACTTAGGCAAAATCGGGGACTACCTCGGATCCAGATCTGGATTGGGCAGCGCGGGCACGGACGACGAGGCGGGGCTGGACTCTCGCCGGAGTTGGGGCGACGCGGCGGCCGTAGCGGGCCGGGGGGAGGCGGAGGTGGAAGCCGGCGGCGGGGAGCTACGGGCGCGGCACTGCGGGCGCGGTCGACGGGGTCGGAGGGCGCGGCGGCGGAAGCCGGTCGGGGCGGGGCGGAGGCAAGCGGAGGCGGCGGCCGGGCGGAGGGGCGCCGGCGGAGGAGGCGCGGGGCGGTCGGGCTCCTCCTGCGGGGTGATGGCGAGGCGCGGCGGCGGCGCGGGCAGGACGCCGGCAGAGGGCGGCGGCGCTCAGCGCGGGGGCCGGGAGGCGCGGGGCGCGGGCCGACGGCGGCGGCGCGCGGCGGCTCGGGCCCGGTCGCGGCCCGGGGCGGGCCGACCGTGGGCCGGGCGGGCCGCGGCGGCTGGGAGGAGAGAGAGGAGGCCGGCGGGGAGGAGCTGGGGCGACGTGGCGCGACGCCACTGGCCGGAAGCGGCGGCGGGGTGACGTGTCGCCCCGGGATTGGTCCGGGCGACGTGGAGGCTGGACATGTCCGGCGCGGATGGACATGTCCGGCGGCGCGAGGAAGACGAAGCTAGGGTTTGGACTGCGAATTTTGGGGGGGATACACCTATTTATAGATAGAGAGAGTTAGGAGAGTCCAAATGAGGAGCGGTTTTCGCCCACACGATCGTGATCGAATGAAGGAGGGCATGGAGGGGAGTTTGCTGGGTTTTGGGCCACTTTGAAGGGGTGTTGGGCTGCACAAAAGAAGGGGGCCTTATGGTTACCCGGTTAACCGTTGGAGTACCAAACGAACTCCAAATGGCACGAAACTTGACAGGCGGTCTACCGGTGCTAGACCAAGGCCACTTGACAAACCTCGGGCCATTCCGAGAAAGTTTAACACCCACTCACGAAGAGAGGCGAGAAGGGGATGCCGGATGAAATAGGAGTGCCGGATCGCGAAATGGACAACGGGGAAAAAGCTCGGATGCATGAGACGAACACGTATGCAAAATGAGATGCACATGATGACATGGCAAAATGCAACACGCAAGCAAATGACATGGCAACGACGGCGAATAACTGGTAGACACCTGGCGACACGAATCCGGAGCGTTACATATGACCCACCCGACCATACATATATTCAAACCTATTTGCACTCTAGAGGAAACCATAGCCGCATTGCACTCCATTTCCAATCGCCCCCGAGCTCCTCTCGGCGAACTCCGGCATACTTCAACATGGCTGGCAGCGGATCTGACTTCGAACTGTCGGGATCCGAGGAACGGGACCTCATCCATTGCGGTTCTGAGGAGGAGATGGTCGTCCATCTACTCTCTGACGCTCCCGGGAAGAGTGTGCCCTCCCGCGGTCGAAATTGATCACGCGGGAATCCATTGCCTGCGCTGAAATGGCGCAAGGATCCGCCAGCGCCGGTGGTTCAAGTCGCATGACTGCGACCTCGCACAGAAGCGGTTGCCACCGCATGACAGTGTAAACCCTCTCCATCGGCTGAACTAATTTGTGGCGCCTTGTCCCCGTGGCGTGGGGCATCGAAACGGAGCCCGTAGCCGCCTCCATGGTTTATGGAGAAACTGGCCACTAGGCACGGCGTGCCTGCCGCTCAGGGCAGCGAGCGTCGTATGCCGCGGCAGTCCTTGAGGCGGAGGTGGCTTTGGCAGCCCGCGAGGCAAAGCTGACGGAGTCGCACACCGGCATGGACACCTACGAGGAAGCCCTCCGTGCCTGATTCGCCGAGAAGTGGCAAAATATGGCGGTCTTTGCCATGGCAAAAGAGCAAAGCAAGGCAGTCCTTGCCATGGCCGGACTTCCCCCCAAGGAGGAGAAGGACGAGGACGGTCGTAGATTGGACAGCTCCGGTAGTGAGGAGATCCGCATATATCTGTTTTGGGTCTCCGACTACTCCCGCAAGGAAGACAGAAAGTGCAAGGGCAAGGGCAAAAGCGGCCATGGATGAACTTCTTCCATTGTCGTTTCATGCGTCGTTAGTAGAACATGTCAATTTTTAGTAGTCTGATGACATGTATGTTCAACTAAGTATGTAATTTGACATTGCATGGGACTAGTATGGATTTGAAGATTTGGTTTGATTAATCCGGTTATGGAAGCGGATTTTTAATGCCTGTCCGGTCACTGTCTGCGGACGCGTTCATACACGTCCATAGACATGGGGCCGAATTTGGCAGCTCCGGTTGTAGATACTTGGAAACATGTGATGCGTATGACACGTTTCAAAAGGGTAAGCTACGTACGAGACTGTTTGTAACATCATTTCTTCCTGAAGTACTCGTGTATATCATTTTGTTCTTCTTCCGCCTTAATTTCCCGCGAGGAAAATATGAGCCGAGCTAGCTCAGCACTCAGTTGGCAAATTGCACAACTCTAGGACTAATCAGTAGTAACAAAAACAACAATTTCTCTGATTAATCACTTGATAAGAAATCTGATATGCAGGTCCCATGTGCTAAGTGACTAGAGGGACGGCTTGGCTTGAGCCGAGCCGAGCCAAGCCAAGCCAAGCCAAGTCGAGCTTAGCTCAGCTCTCAAAAAAATTATAATATTCAAAAATTGTAAAAAAATTCTGAAAAATCTTAAAATTTCAATAAGAAACTGAAAATTTTATAGTAATCATTCCATCTTTGTTGATAAATCTTGGAAATTTTCAGCTAATTTTGCTTAGCCACTTTAATGTTCGGACTTTTTCTGTATAATGTGAACGAGTTGACTTACAAAAATTATCCAAACTTCAACACGGCTAAGCAAAATAGGCTAAAATAAATTCCCATATTGATCAGTGAAGATGGATTGAATTACTCAAATTGTTTCAGATTCTTTTTTTACCGTTTTTTCGATTTTAATTATTTATTTTTGTACAACTTTCAATATCATAATTTGTTTAGAGAGCTTCTTGGCTTGGCTCGGCTCAAGCCAAGTCATACCTCTAGTTTATTTTTTTTTGCCAAATATACATCTAGTCACTTCACACATGGGATCTACAGGTCATTTTTCTCTTCTTTTGTTGTTGTGAAAAACGTCATATTTCTCAATAAGTGAGTAATGGAAGTAGTTTGTGTTTTTTGTTACTGATTAGTTCTAGAGTTGTGGTTTTTTGTTAAAATCCCCTAGAGTTGTAGTTTTTTGTTACCTAGCCCCAATTTTTTTGTGTATTTGTGCAATTTCCTCTAACTATAAATATTGTCTGCCAATAGTGGTGTACACACTGAGACCGTGAGACTTTACTACCGGTACGATTCTACGGTTGCAAAAAAAAAAAATCTTTCTATTCACTTTTGCAAGTCATTTAAGACAGCTGAAATTAAACTATTTTAGGTGTTGTCTTATAAATGTCTAAAAGGTCTTATAAAAGTGAGCGGGGAGTATATTTCTTGTTTTGCGGAGACCCAGAAAGACTCGCCACGACGCCACGTACAGGCACAGGAGAGCGCATCACGGTCACGGGTCAGACTGGCCCGTCAGGCGATGGCCAGGTGCCAGAATATGGTAGACTGGTTATCGGTATCAAGCTACTGTTGCTGCCGCTGCCAATCGATCAAAATGATTTATACGCTTCAGAAAAAAGGGGAAAACACATGTGAAGCGTACAGTACAGTGGCGTACCATGCTTGCATGCTTGCGTCTAGGCACGGTGGGCAGTACGCAGGCTCACATGCATGGCCACATCGCATCGGCGTGTGCCGGGAAAAGCTGAAGACGGAAAGAGAACCGCGTTCTGGTCCGATCGATCGAGCCCATGCGCGGTGGTTTGGTGGATCCCCGCGGCGCGCGGTCGGTCATCAGGTGGTGGCGGAGGCGCTGTGCTCGTGCATGTGGCCCGGCGCTGTCCGGCCGTCGATACCAGCTGCATGTGCCCGCATTTTGGCATCGTCCCACACCAATCACAAACTGTACCAATCTCTCATCGGATTTTGTGTTGCTCGGTGGAGTCGTAGCTTTCGGGAAATCGCCATGCGGATTTCGGGGCACGCAGCACGCCTCCGAGCTGGGCTTGGCCCGTTAACTTTTGTGGGTGCTGCATGATTGCTAGTTTTTCGAGGAAAGGTACGTGCACGTACTTCTTCATTGTACTCCACAAACGTACTTTTGTGGGTGTATGTATAGATTTAGACGTAGCCGTGGAGCTTTCCGCTCGATCAAGCACGGCGTTTTTCTCTTCAAAAACAAGTTTAGCTGTACGGATAAGGATTGATGGTGCAGCTTGAGGTTGAGGACCCTATGCTTAGGGATAGCGTGCAATGCATCCAACATGCTTTGTATCCTGGAGTACATGTTACAGTGTAGTGCAGGTACACTTAGTACAACTTTTCTGTGTATGTCTAGTTTGGCGATTTTTTGTCGAAAGAGACCCTCTGCCCACTGGGATTGACAAAAGAGACCCCTTGCGGACGAAATTGACAAAAGAGACCCCCTCACTAGTGGCGGCAGGCGCGGCAGGCGACACGTGTCACCTGCCGCCACGCCGTGAGGCGGCGGGCCCAGCCGCCACAACAGGAGGCGGCAGCCCGGTGAATAACGGTGCGTCCACAGGGCAGCACAGGCCAGCGTGCCGCGACGGAACGGGCCGCGCCAGGAGGGCCCTGCCGCCACCGGGTGAGGCGACCGCCGCTGCCGCTGTCGCTACTCGGCCGACAAGGCCTGCTGCGCGCGGGCCCAGCAGGTGGGCCACGCCGCCACTAGCTGAGGCGACATATCCTGTGTTGCTGCACGCGCGACAGTGCGCAGACGGCGCTGATTTCGAGGTGCGGCGCTGATTTCGAGGCGCGAGCTTGATGGCTGTGACTCCGACGCGCGGGAATATGGACGCTTTTGGTTCTTTCGCCTGGGAATCAATCCTGCCTTTGCTTCTTTTGCCTCAGCGGATGCGATGGCACTGGGAATCCGAGGCTACGTAAAGCTGTTGTGCCGACACTACAGGGATCGTAAATATCGCCGCTTAATTTTCTCGCCATCATTTATCGTCTGAGCTTATAAAAGGAGACACCGAGGCTCTCGTCCACCCATCCTCGAAATCGGCAGTGCGCAAAGTGTGTAACACATTTTTTCAGTCGGTATGAGTTTGCCTTGCTCGGATCAAAGCATTAGGCCGAGGAAAATGAAGAATGCAAGTTTGCCTCCGGGGGTGGCAGTCCTGCGGTGTTGGTGTGGCGATCTTTGCAAGGTGAAGGAGGTGACGGATTTTTCAGATTGGTTGGGCATGAAGTTTTTCATGTGCGTCAATTATGAGGAAGATCCTGCCGTAGCTATTTCAGAGTACGACAAGCCTCCGGTATGCTTTAACCATCACGAATAGATATTGTTGGTATTTTCATTGATTCTTTAGTAACATTCTTGTTTCTTGTTGTAGTCTCCTCCGCCTCTGTGCATGTACTATCATTGGATTGACACGGAGAAGCCGGCTTGGGCAGTGACTGAGATTCGTGAAAGAAGTCGCCGTGCGTGGAATAGTTTATTTGCGGAAGAGCGACGCGAGAAGGCGGAAGCTGAGGAGAAAGCAGAGCAAGAGAGAGAGAGTTAAAAGAATACTATGCGGAGCAACACCGTTTTTTGAGGAAATAGAAAAGAAAAACAGGGAAGAGGCTCGTCGCATGGAGGAGCAGGAACGACAGTGAAAGGAGGCTTGTGAGGCGGAGAGGCAGAGAAAGAAAGAAAGGGCTCGTCAGGCCAAGGCAGCAGAAGAAGCTGGCGATGGAAAAGGAAAATATCCACGTTGGACTCAGTAGATTCCTGTGGTAGTATTTTAAATTTCGCAATCATTTGTATCCTTATTTCTGCAGTTTAATGTAGCTTCATTTCAGTAGTTAAATGTAGCTTTGTTTAAATTCTACGATGTATCTTATTTTCAGTTGTACCTTGTCGTGTTGTATCTTATTTTCAGTTGTACCTTGTCGTGATGGAAAAAATATATAGTTTTAGAATAAAGTAGTGGCATTTTCTTTCCCTCCACTAATTATCGAGCATCGTGCAACAACTATAAAATGAAATTAAGATAGAACATAATGCCTTACAATAAGAGAGTACAAACTAATAATGCAAGTACATCTGAATTAAACGGTACAACTGGAATACAGCTTAAAAACTACATGAAGGCATCATCGTCATCCTTCGTTGATGTAGAACTCTTGCCCTTCGAGGATGCAGAACTCTTACCCTTGGACGATGAAGAACTTTTGCCCTTCGAGGATGCAGAACTCTTACCCTTGAACGATGAAGAACTCGTGTCAACGGCCGCCGATCAATATCCTGTGTCATACACAGGCTGGCCGCCCGTCGGTTCCGATGGGCCGATGCTAGGGGCTGATGTGATGGCCAACTCGACCTCACCACCCCTGCTACTGCATCCGGCAACATCAGTGACTGAAATGAACTCCACATACACCATCGGCTGACCATACATTGAGTTATTGGGATTGCTTGCAAACCTCATGTACGACCCCCACGACCGATCACCTGTGACAGGCTGCAAACCCCAACGGGCAACTGTCCCATCATTTCCTCCGTCAACGACGAAGGCCTCCATTGTCATTTTTTTCCCCTGCATCCCTGGGCCAAACACCGCTCGGATGCACCTTCTAACTGCTGCGTAACCCACGTTGACCATGTCTCTCACTACAATTGTAGTCGACTCGCACAAGGACACATCCACCCCGAAAGGACCGTCGCGTAAGACGTTCCCATAGTACACTACTGAATTTTCCATAGTACCTAACCAACATACATTTTTACATTTCAAATAGTTAGTAACTGAACATTTAGTAATGATGACAACATTTACATATCATACGACTAAAATAATAATCGTATTTTTGTTACAAATATTCGGTTTGTTTCTAGAATCATTTGCATAGACTTTAAGAGTTTGGTTAAAGTGTATTTAAAGATCTATTTTTTCTCAAACTCGTCTACAAGAGTAAAAATGACTATTAGTACAAATTAATTTTCTTACAACAGCCACTAAACATAACAGTACAATAATAACATTTTAATGTCATATGAGTAAAACATTTAATTTCTTCCGGCTTTATATAGTTTTTTCATAGCATACGATAGCAATCATTTATTTACAAATAATAATATTTGCAGCGGCATGCACATTATTCACAATAGTACATCACTATAAAAAATATTAACAAAATTACGGTGTCATCTTATACCTTAGCTTCAATATGGATGTGCTTGCGAATGCAATTAAGAGTCCAAATAGTTCGAATAAATTTCCGTCGCCAGTACTATATGAACTGAGTCAACCTATTATCATATGAACATCAATATTACACACGGATTTTTCTTTCTGCTATCAAAAGTATGAAAATAGCACTTGCATGTATGTGGTCATCACCTCAAAAGGGACAGCGAAGATAGAAACACAATTTCTTCAATCACGTCATCTCCTCCTTGTTTGCTACTAAGATGAATTATTTTATCTAATTACTTACATCATCAAGTACATTAGCACATAATCTTAACATATAAAATTTAGATTATTGCGACATAACAAAGTAGACCTACGCTTCCTAACTATAGACTTATTAATAAACATACCACATGAAATAACATACCACATGCAATGAACAATTACTGTACAAGTTTTTTTCCTAATTACCGTATTAAGATTTCTCGCATGTCAATACTAATGGATGCACCTAACATAGATATAACATGTTCAATCTACTCTTCTAAAAAAAATATTATAAATGTTGTATTTGTCGTCTGAAATTATTTTTAACCTCTACGCACTAACATCGCATAGCTAATGACGGGCTAAAAGACTAACTAATTACCATCGTGCATGCACAAAAAATTACACGTATTGCAAAGCTCATACCTTGATCTTCAATTTCGTAGTTCACTTTCGCAATGCAAATCCTACTCCTCAAGCTCTAAGTGACTCCAAATGACTCCTTCAAGTGCTAAAATTATGCCTAAAACAACAGAGAATACACACTTAGAAACTAATCAAACAGAACAAAAACATCATGCATGTGAACGAAACCAACAAAAATGGATAGATCTTACCTTAATCTATCTTTTCTTCAACTTCATCATCTTCGAAATCCAACTCCAAATCGACCAAAATCACGAGTAAAAGTGGCTACCAAGTTTTTCTTTCTGTCTGTGTATGCGCTTAGAGAGAGCAAAGAGGTAAAGAAGGCAACCAGAGAAATGCGAGAGAGAGAGTGTATGCACACGGAGCCGCGGATGTGCGTTTAAAAAGAAGAGGACCACTGTATTGTCGGCTGAACTAGCCAGAACTCACCTACCGCGGCATCGGATTCCAGCATCACGGTGTCTTATCACACACAGCAATAACAACGCTCTCGAGTGTGCGGCAGGAAAACACGCATTGAAAACAGCACGCCTGAGTGCTGTCGCTTCGGCTGGAGAAATAGACGAAAGCGAGAATCACGCACTGCTTTAATCAGTATCGTCTACGTAGCAATCAGTACTACAAAGTTTAGGCGGGAATCCGATTCTGGATCATCGAAACTTGTGGCAGAAAGCAAAACAAGGAACTGGGGAAAAGCAGCGCCTGTGAAAATCTGCGCCCACCGGAATCAGCGCCGTTTGCGTCGTTGTCGCGAGTGCAGCAACAGGGTCGCCGCCTGCTGCAGTGGCGGCCTGGCCCACAGGCGGGGCCCGCGAGCATCACAGGTTGTCGGCCCGCGCCCGACAGCGGCAACAGAGGCCGCCTCGCTGGGTGGCGGCATGGCCCACCAGGCCTGGCCGTTCCGTCCCGGCTCGGCGCACTGTGCACAAACGGTTATATCCCGCGCGGCCGCCTCCTGCGGTGGCGGCAGGGCCTGCCGCCTCCTGGCGTGGCGGCAGGCGCCACGTGTCGCCTGCCGCGCCTGCCGCCACTAGCGAGGGGGTCCTTTTTGACAATGTTTTTGACATGTAGTTTTTTTTGCAATTCTGTTGGCCAGGGGGTCCTTTTGGACAAAAAATCTAGTTTGGCAAGCATCCATCGCCCGTGATGAAGTCGTGCCAGCGGAATTTTTCTTTTTCCCGTGCGGACCAACAAGCCGGTGCCTTTCACTGCCTGAAGAGTGGAGCACTAAATGAAGGCGGACGCAGGAACAGTTTTCTTTACTGCGACAAGTGTGTGCAGTGACTATATGCAGCAACTGGCACGATGCGCGAGTCCTTGTCACATCCAAAACGCTCGCTGTTCGCCGCTCCAGCACGCACAACGTTACAAAACACTCCACAGTGGCACAGTCCACATGTTTTTTTTTTAGGTAAGCACAGTCCACATGTTTAATTATACATGAACTTGTCAGAATCAGCAGACCACACAAATCGATCGTGGGCTTGACCGAAACGTGGCTTCGTCTTGCATGCATGCCGGTCAACCGGGCGCCCGCACCGACCGACCGCAGACCTGCTCCAGGACATGAAGCTCCATACGAATATGATACGCGCGGCGCGGCACGTTGAAGCCCAAGTTCAGCGGAACGAGGCCGGCGTCGGGATCCACGACACGAGACGAGAGCATAGGAGGCGAGGCGTGGCCGTCGCCGTTGGAGGCGAGATTGAGCAGAAGCAGATGGAATATGCGTGCCATGTGCCGCCGTGGGTGGGAGCGGGCGGGCGGGCAGGGCTACTGTATTTCATCCCGGTCGCGGGCGCCGGAAGGATAGAAAATGCGCGGACGGCGGAAGGCGATACGGTAAATCCTGCGGCTTTGGCTCGGTCTGGTCACCCGTCCGGTGGTTCAATGGCCGGCCGGTACGGTGGTTGCCGGGTGCATTCACCATGACTCACCGAGCGTGGTCCATCTCTGCTCCGTGCATTTTTAAGTTCGAAAGAAGGGCGTAGCCATGTTCGTTGCTGTGTGAAGTGGTCGGCCTAGGCTGGTCCAGTGCTCTTCTTTCGTGTGTGCCAACATCACGCGTACTACGTATTCCCCCCTTTTCGGTTTATAGGGCTTATCTTAAAATTTTAATTTTTCCATTTTACAAGGCTTAATTTGGTTGTTTCCCATCACATGTTCAGATTTCAAGGTGCATTAAATCATTGTATGCAAATACTAAGAGAAATTTGACCAATGCACGTACTTTATGCATGCATGCATTGCAACTAATGCATTGATAAACATAATTTTTTGAGAAAAACAAAAGCATTAAGGTGCTTTGGCAAAGTACAAAAAACAATCCACCACTCATCATCTACCTTAGTTGATGAGAATTTGGAATTAAACTCTATAAATCGAAAAGGAGGGAGTAGTACCTTGCCAGGACCGTGCCCGGCACGGCCACCTTTCTCGAGTGGCACTGCCGGTGCATACACGTATGCATGCATGTACCCGACCAGGCGTTGCTAATCCAATGTGTGTGTAGCTAGCTTCTGGTGGCTTTATAATTTCTGTAGCTGTAAGTATAATTAGTACTATCATACTACACGAGGAATGTAATGCATATAATGCAGCCCTTGCTGATGGTATAGATGAAGTCATGTTTTCCATGCGCGTGAACAGATCTTTGCCTTGGCTATCAAGTCCCCATCTGGCTAAGCAGACCTCCTCTCGTTCCACTGGGAGGCATGCGTACTGCATTCGCCAGGCATCAGATGACACAATCATTATTTTTTTGAAAAGGGACGCTTTATTACTTAAAAGATTTAAGCATTACATCCGGCCTCTGCATAACTTAGATGCACACAGTCAAATAAAATCCTCTCACACAAAATAAAAATAAAAAAACGAACTACAACGAAACATGTAGAGTCCGTATAACGCCTAAAGTGGAGGAAGGCAATCCTTAGATCATGCTGCCATCCATGTTGCGTAAAAGTATCCCTCGCCGTAGCCTCCAATCGTGTACACACCTCCGTAAACAGGCCTCGACTCTCCACGCGTTGTAGAAAGGACCATGTTCACAGCTCCGACAAGTTCGACTGGGAGTTCAGGTCGGTGGACGGCGAGGAGGCGCCTCGTGACAGGCGGCGCGACGAGGCTCGCCATGGCGATGGTGGCCGTCGCAGAGATGATGACGATCGCGACCGACGGGATGGGGACCGTGGCAACGAGGATGGCCGCGGCCGCCGCGACAACCGTGGAGGAGGAGGCTCGTGGCGGGACCGCTTCTTCCGCAGCAGCTCCCGCCCGGCAGACCACAGAGCTGAAGGTTGACGACGTGAAGGCCGCAGGGACCAAGATGATCATCGGGGGGTGGGGGGTGATCGTGATGACCGCCGGTGGGGTCGCGAGCAGCATGTCGCTGAAGCTGGTCGTTGTGACGCTCAGGTAATTAAGCTACAATGAACCTCTGCTAATGATACCACGTCACCTCCGTTACTGTTGCTAATCTCGTGTTAGATCAAAACCGATTCAAAATCCAAATTCAAAAACAAGTCCAACAATTAAAGTTTTCAAAAGTCAAAACTAAAATGTTCTTATTGTGACAAATAATTCATAAGAGATATTGGTGGAGAAACCAAGACTTTCTAAAATTTTTAAATGCACTAAACTAATTAAATCAGTAGCTAAAACCATTAATTAAATGCCTTTTATATTTTGTAAAATATTAAACTATATTATTTTGGGTTGAAACCTTTTGTGGTTGTGACATAATTTGAACATCAATTTAGGTGCCACTTTGGTATTTAATTAAAACAAAAATAATACGAACTAAAAGAAAACAAAACAAAAAAAGGAAAAGGACCCCCCCCCCCCCTCACTAGGCTTCGGCCTACCAGGCCGGCCCATCTAGCTACCGTCCCCTTCCTCCTGTTCACAGGGGGGATCGTGGCAGAGATCCCCCGGCTGTGGCGGAGGCATGTCACCGTGGCAACCATCCGCCCTCCTCCACGGCGCCTACTTGACGCATCCGAGCCCCCTCGTCGAACCCTAGCTCACTCTCCCATCCCCCTCACGCCGCTCTCTCCTTCCCCGCACGAGCCCGAAGCACTGCCGCCATGGCCTTCGTCGATCTCGCGGCCACCGTCACCCCCACGCCCCGAGACCGTGCCTAGGAGATGTGTCGTCGTCCACTACGTCCCCTACGAGGACTCATTCGAGCTCTGCGCCTCTCCATCGCCGGATCCACATCGTCTTCTACCTACGGCCATCGGAGCTCGCCGTTGATTCGTCGCCCCCTCTGCACTCCGTGACCTCGCCGGGCCTTCTTGAGCCCTCTCTGTGAGCTCCCTCTAGAAACCCTTCTCTGCCCCGCTCGTTTTGGAGCCCGTAGCCACCGATACTGTGGCCGCAGCTCTGCCGTCCGCCATTGCCATCCGGGAGCTCGTGTCCAACCTCCTCCGCTCGAACCAGTGAAACAGACGCGCTCCTGGGATCCCCAGGAGGTCAACGAGCCTGACCGCAAGCCTCGTCGTGCCCCGAGGCAACGTAACCAACCTCGCCTGTAACCACTGCCGCCGCACGTCGTCGTAGCGGTCGACTCCGGCCACCCCCGCGCCAACCACGGCCACCATCGGACGCGGCGCATCGCGCCCGTCCCGTAGAGCCCAAAAACGCCCTCAGCCGTGCCCTGTGGCGCGTTTCCGGCGAGGTCCCGTGCCGCGCCGCCATCCTGGAGGTCGCCACCTGCGCGTCAACGCCGCCCACCGATGTGGCCGGCCTGGGACCCCCCCCCCCCCCCCCCCCCCCCCGCGGGGTCACTGACCCAGGGGCCCCAAGGGCCCGACCGGCCTGTTGACCCGGTCAACAATGCTGACTGGACCGGCCCATGCAACTAACAAATGGGGCCCACCCTCATAATTAAAGAAATTAATTAAGCTAATTTAATTAACCTAACCTGACACTAACAGGTGCGCCCACTAGTTTAACTAACTATATTTAGTTTAGTTTTTAACTCTGTTTAACCCACTCTCTATGACATATGGGTCCCAGGCGTCAGGTTTGACCTGGACTAGATGGTTGACTGCTGACGTCAGCATGACGTTATGCTGGCACAATAATTCTTTTCAAATTAATTAAATAAACTAATTTCAAAATATTGTTTAGAACTTTGAAAATCAATATAAAATAAACCGTAACTCGGATGAAAATACATTATACATGAAAGTTGCTCACAACGACGAGACGAATCCAGATACGCAGCCGTTCGTCCGCCACGCGTCCCTAGCATAGTGAACCTGCAACATTTCACCTCCGGTTCATCTGTCCAAAAACGCGAAACGTCGGGAATACTTTCTCGGATGTTTCCCCCCTTCATTGGTATCACCTACTACCGCGTTAGGGCCCACCTAACACCGCGTATTGCCATGTTACGCTTTGTGATGCTTTGATTGCTCTGTTATTTATTGTGTTCCCCTTCCGTTACTTCTTTCCGACAGACCCCGAGACTGCCGGCGACCCCCGGTTCGACTACGGAGTTGACGACCCCTCCTTCTTGCCAGAGCAACCAGGCAAGCCCCCCCCCCCTTGATCACCAGATATCGCCTATTCTCCTCTATACTGCTTGCATTAGAGTAGTGTAGCATGTTACTGCTTTCTGTTAATCCTATTTTGATGCATAGCCTGTCATTGTTGCTATATCTGTTGATACCTTACCAGCAATCCTAAATACTCAGTATAGGATGCTAGTTTATCATCTATGGCCCTACATTCTTATCAGTATGCCTTGCTATACTATCGGGCCGTGATCACTCGGGAGGTGATCACGGGTATATACTATACATACCTACATACTATACAGATGGTGACTAAAGTCGGGTTGGCTCGTTGAGTACCCGCAAGTGATTCCGTTGTGGGGGCTGAAAGGACAGGTGGCTCCATCCCGGTAGAGGTGGGCCTGGGTTCCCGACGGCCCCCGACTGTTACTATGTGGCGGAGCGACAGGGCAGGTTGAGACCACCTAGAAGAGAGGTGGGCCTGGCCCTGGTCGGCATCCGCGGTTACTTCAAAATAACACGCTTAACAAGATCTTGGTATTTGATCTGAGTCTGGCCACTGGCCTATACGCACTAACCAACTACGCGGGAAAGATATGGGCACTCGACGTCGTGGTATCAGCCGAAGCCTTCTTGACGTCAGCGACTGAGCGGCACGCGCCGGATTGGACTGGAACGCCTGCTCTTGTATTAGGGAGGCTAGGTCTGCTTCCGGGCGCCCACGCAACAGGCAGGTGTGCAATGGGCGATGGGCCCAGACCCCTGCGCCATAGGAGTTAGACCGGCATGCTGACCTCTCTGTTGTGCCTAGGTGGGGCTGCGATGTGTTGATCTTCCGAGGCCGGGCATGACCCAGGAAAGTGTGTCCGGCCAAATGGGATTGAGCATGTTGGGTTGTGTGGTGCACCCCTGCAGGGAAGTTTATCTATTCGAATAGCCGTGTCCCTCGGTAAAAGGATGACCCGGAGTTGTACCTTGACCTTATGACAACTAGAACCGGATACTTAATCAAACACACCCAGACAACTTCCACAGACAACCCGGTGATTGCTTTTCCACAGGGCGACGAGGGGAGGATTGCCGGGTAGGATTATGCTATGCGATGCTACTTGGAAGACTTCAATCCACTCTTTTCTACATGCTGCAAGACGGAGGTTGCTAGAAGCGTAGTCTTCAATAGGACTAGCTATCCCCCTCTTATTCTGGCATTCTGCAGTTCAGTCCACCGATATTGCCCCTTTACACATATACCCATGCATATGTAGTGTAGATCCTTGCTTGTGAGTACTTTGGATGAGTACTCACGGTTGCTTTTCCCCCTCTTTTCCCCCTTTCCTTTTTACCTGGTTGTCACAACCAGATGTTGGAGCCCCGGAGCCAGACGCCACCATCGACGACGACTCCTACTACACCGGAGTTGCCTACTACTACGTGCAGGCCGCTGACGATGACAAGGAGTAGTTTAGGAGGATCCCAGGCAGGAGGTCTGCGCCTCTTTCGATCTGTACCCAGTTTGTGCTAGCCATCTTATGGCAACTTATTTAACTTATGTCTGTACTCAAATATTGTTGCTTCCGCTGACCCGTCTATGATCGAGCACTTGTATTCGAGCCCTTGAGGCCCCTGGCTTGTATTATGATGCTTGTATGACTTATTTTATTTGTAGAGTTGTATTGTGATATCTTCCCGTGAGTCCCTGATCTTGATCGTACACGTTTGCATGTATGATTGGTGTACAATGGAATCGGGGGCATCACAAGTTGGTATCAGAGCCAGCTGCCTGTAGGAATCCCCCTTTCCAACTCCTTGGCCGAAGTCGAGTCTAGTAATTGCGAAACTTTTACTAACATGGCTGTGTGGCTTACAGGCCCACGTCGCCATTGGGTGGTAGTAGGATCTTTTATTCCTCGTCTATACTCTGGGAGTCTAATCTCTCTTCTACTCGGGTTAAATGATTTTTGCTAACTCTAACACTGGGTTCTCGTAACTACTTTCTCCCGGAGAGCCCCTCACTCCAGATGATTGCTTGGTGCACCGAAGGATTCCAAAGATACACTCTAATATTCTCTCGAGACTTTGTGCCTGTTGCTTTTGCAATTCCCTACCACCGAAATATCCCTATGGATAAATACATACACATGTCGTTCTTACTTTTATCCCGAGTTGATCTTGCTCTCTATTGATATGAGAATACCTTGTGTCTACTGCTTTGCAGTTCTTTACCACATGAATACCCCTGCAAATAATTACATGCACTTATCGAGTATTCATCCATCCCCAGTTGTTCATATGTTTCATATGATACTTTGAAATTATATCCGATCATTCAAGAATCCTCTTTAAAACTATTGCTCTACATATACTTGTCTACTTGCATTATGGTTGCTTCCCATAGGTCTAGCAACATTCATTAGTCTCCTTTGACACCATCATTTTGATCCTATTGATTCAACATGAGTGCGAATGCACGCAATCATTGGTTGATTCTTTTAAAATTATCTTTCCGGCTCAGATGTCATTTTGAACATGATCTGTTTATCGACCAATCAAATTGTCGTCGATTGTACCCCTAAGTCTATTCAGCTTAACCATCTTTAATCAGAGCGTTTGCTTCTGATCCCTTGTCTTGGAATTCATAATTCCTTGCATTTAAGCTTTGAGTTAGTCAGTTGTTTCAATAATTCGATGCACTTGCATTCCTTCTTCCTCTGATAGAGTACCGATACTCACATCAGCTCCGTTGTAGACCACCAGACCTCTTGTTGGATTATTATACGACGGTGTCCTTCATCTTCAAATAACCTTCTGAGCCTTTCCATGGATATATAAAGCCTTTGGTAAATTGTATCCTCTGTTTTCTCAATCATGCTCTGTTTTCGAGCTGGTGGAATTTCCTATTGAAGCTTGTGGTATATGTTCCCACAATACCCTGACGGGTTGAACCTATGCCTTCCTTAATATGTGTGAACTCGAAAGTTTTCACAAGTCATACTCTTTCGGTGTTCTACAAGATAAAATTCCAACACTACAGTTTTATCAAGCGAGAGGTGAATGAAATGATATGCATTAAAGAAGTGGGAGTCGACCTTGTACTTTGTGTCCATGCCCATGAAAATGATGTAGACCGTCTCAGAAGCTTTTTGCAAAATGATTATCCAGCTGTATGATTCTTTCAGTATTCTTGAAATTGATTCCTTACAATTCTGGTTCCGACCATGTTGTCCTGATCTAACATATCTGATGGGAATTCATTCCAGTGCCTCGTCTATTTTTGGCAAGGTTCAAGTATCTACTCTCATAGGTCAATGGCCCGGTTCTACTTCTATCATGCTCTACCTTCGAGTATTACCCCTTGGTATCTCGTAGATGTCTTGCCATTGCACCACAGCTTACTAACTTTGTTGAGGTAATGTATTTCCTTGTCGTAATCACTCTACGGGTTCTAGGTTGTTGTCAACCGAGGACACCGACTAGTGAAATTATTCCGCACTACAAATCAAATGCCCCTAGTATTTTTACTGGGAAATTCTGAACCCAATTTGGTCATTCCTAGACTATCGGCTACATCCTGGTCTTGCTATCTTTGATTGTGCTACCTCGTCCTTCTCTGGTGCACAAAATCTTCAGCGTGTGAGCACAACTTACGTCGAGCTTTCAACATCATGTTGCTTGTCTTGAAAGGCAACTCTGGTTCCGAGCTTGCATCTTATATATTGATCCTATAACTTGCCACTTCGTCATTCCCTTGCTTGTTGCCGTTGGTGTTTAATTGCATCCTCTCGAAACCTCCCGATAAATGTGTCGGATCACCGTCAACACTTTGACTTCTTCCGAGATGTCAACTGTGTTCATGATGAGAAATACCCTCCTTGCCCTTGATGATTTTTATTATCATCGACAACACCCTTGACTTCCTTTCATCGCGAACTTGTCCACATTATGAATACAACTTGCTCTCCGGCTAGTATTGTGTTCTGCCTTGAAGTATTACTGTCTTTTCTGTTGAGAATGTTGTGGGGATTGCTCCACCTTTTAGAAATTCTCGGTATGATGATACTTCTCACCATCACCATTCTTCCTTGGTCCCTATGTTGTTTTTAACCGGGATACCGATATGCTAACGTTGCTGCTTGAGTTCTGTACTTCTAGCAAACCTATAGCTTTGAAGTTAACAATCGACATTTCGTTCTTAGACTGTTGGTTATTGAATCGTCACTCTAACATTGATCTTGCTGCCTAAGGTCATATTTCGGGTACACCTTTCAATTAATGATTGATGGTGTATGTTTTCCTCGAGCATACAACTGTTGGGGAACGTAGTAATTTCAAAAAAAATCCTACGCACACGCAAGATCATGGTGATGCATATAAACGAGAGGGAAGAGTGTTGTCCACGTACCCTCGTAGACCGAAAGCAGAAGCGTTAGGACAACGTGGATGATGTAGTCGTACGTCTTCATGGCCCGACCGATCAAGCATCGAAACTACGACACCTCCGAGTTCTAGCACATGTTCAGCTCGATGACCTCCCTCGAACTCCGATCCAGCCGAGTGTCGAGAGAGAGTTCCGTCAGCACGATGGCGTGATGACGATCTTGATGTTCTACCAACGCACGGCTTCGCCTAAGCACCGCTACAATATTATCGAGGTGGATTAACATGGAGGGGGGCACTGCACACGGCTAAGAGATCCAAGGGATCAATTGTTGTTATGTCCTTGGGGTGCCCCCTGCCCCCGTATATAAAGGAGCAAGGGAGGAGGAGGCCGGTCCTAGGAGGGGCGCGCCAAGGGAGTAGGATTCCTACTCCTAGTAGGAGTAGGATTCCTACTCCTAGTAGGAGTAGGTTTCCTTCTTTCCTAGTCCAACTAGGAGAAGGGGAGAAAGGAGGGGAGTGGAGAAGGAAGGAAGAGGGGGGCCATGCCCCAAACCCCTTGTCCAATTCGGATTGGGCTTGGGAGGGGCGCGCGCCACCTCCTGCTCCTTCCCACTAAGGCCCATTAAGGCCCAATACTCTTCCCCGTATTCCCGTAACTCCCCGGTACTCCGAAAAATACCCAAATCACTCGGAACCTTTCCGAAGTCCGAATATAGTCGTCCAATATATCGATCTTTACGTCTCGACCATTTATAGACTCCTCGTCATGTCCCCGATCTCATCCAGGACTCCGAACTCCTTCGGTACATCAAAACTCATAAACTCATAATATAACTGTCATCGAAACCTTAAGCGTGCGGATCCTACGGGTTCAAGAACAATGTAGACATGACCGAAACTCGTTTCCAGTCAATAACCAATAGAGGAACCTGGATGCTCATATTGGCTCCCACATATTCTACGAAGATCTTTATCGGTCAAACCGTATAACAACATACGTTGTTCCCTTTGTCATCGGTATGTTACTTGCCCGAGATTCGATCGTCGGTATCCAATACCTAGTTCAATCTCGTTACTGGCAAGTCTCTTTACTCGTTACGTAATGCATCATTCCATAACTAACTCATTAGCTACATTGCTTGCAAGGCTTGTATCGATGTGCATTACCGAGAGAGCCTAGAGATACCTCTCCGACAATCGGAGTGACAAATCCTAATCTCGAAATACGCCAACCCAACATGTACCTTCGGAGACACCTGTAGAGCTCCTTTATAATCACCCAGTTACGTTGTGACGTTTGGTAGCACACAAAGTGTTCCTCCGGTAAACAGGAGTTGCATAATCTCATAGTCATAGGAGCATGTATAAGTCATGAAGAAAGCAATAGCAACATACTAAACGATCAAGTGCTAACCTAACGGAATGGGTCAAGTCAATCACATCATTTTTCTAATGATGTGATCCCGTTAATCAAATGACAACTCATGTCTATGGTTACGAAACTTAACCATCTTTGATTAACGAGCTAGTCAAGTAGAGGCATACTAGTGACACTATGTTTGTCTATGTATTCACACATGTATTTTGTTTCCGGTTAATACAATTCTAGCATGAATAATAAACATATATCATGAAATAAGGAATTAAATAATAACTTTATTATTGCCTCTAGGGCATATTTCCTTCAGTCTCCCACTTGCACTAGAGTCAATAATCTAGTTCACATCGCCATGTGATTTAACACCAATATTCACATCTATATGTGATTAATACCCATAGTTCACATCGTCATGTGATCAACACCCAAAGGGTTTACTAGAGTCAATAATCTAGTTCACATCGCTATGTGATTAACACCCAAAGAGTACTAAGGTATGATCATGTTTTGCTTGTGAGAGAAGTTTAGTCAATGGGTCTGTCATATTCAGAGCCGTATGTATTTTGCAAATATTCTATGTCCACAATGCTCTGCACGGAGCTACTCTAGCTAATTGCTCCCACTTTCAATATGTATCCAGATTGAGACTTAGAGTCATCTGGATTGGTGTAAAAGCTTGCATCGTTGTAACTTTTTACGACGGGCTATTTTATCACTTCCATAATCGAGAAACATCTCCTTAGTCCTCACTAAGGATATTCTTGACCGTTGTCCAGTGATCTACTCTTAGATCAAAATTGTATTCCTTTGTCAAACTCAGAACAAGGTATACAATAGGTCTGGTTCACAACATAGCATACTTTATAGAACCCATGACTAAGGCATAGGGAATGACTTTTCATTCTCTTTCTATTTTCTTCCATGGTCGGGTCTTGAGTCTGACTCAACTTCACACCTTTTCATCACAGGCAAGAACTCCTTCTTTGGCTGTTCCATTTTGAACTATTTCAAAAATTTATCAAGGTATGTACTCATTGAAAAATCTTATCAAGCGTCTTGATCTATCCATATAGATCTTGATGCTCAATGTTTAAGCAGCTTCACCGAGGTCTTGCTTTGAAAAACTCTTATTCAAGCATCCTTTCATGCTATCCAGAATTTCTATATCATTTCAAATCAACAATATGTCATCCACATATAATATTAGAAATGCTACAGAGCTCCCACTCACTTTCTTATAAAAACAGGCTTCTCAAAAAGTCTGTATAAAACCATATGCTTTGATCAACTCATCAAAGCGTATATTCCAACTCCGAGAGGCTTGCACCAGTCCATAAAGGATCGCTGGAGCTTGCACACTTTGTTAGCACCTTTAGGATTGACAAAACCTTCTGGTTGCATCATATACAACTCTTCTTTAATAAATTCATTAAGGAATGCAGTTTTGACATCCTTTTGCCAGATTTCATAAAATGTGGCAATTGCTAACATGATTCGGATAGACTTAAGCATCGATACGAGTGAGGAAATCTCATTGTTTTCAACACCTTGAACTTGTCGAAAAACCTTTTGCGACAAGTCGAGCTTTGTAGATAGTAACACTACTATCAGCGTCTGTCTTCCTCTTGAAGATCCATTTATTTTCTAAGGCTTGTCGATCATCAGGCAAGTCAATCAAAGTCCACACTTTGTTCTCATACATGGATCCCATCTCAGATTTCATGGCCTCCAGCCATTTTCGCGGAATCTGGGCTCATCATCGTTTCCTCATAGTTCATAGGTTCATCATGGTCTAGTAACATGACTTCCAGAATAGGATTACCGTACCACTCTGGTGCGGACTGTACTTTGGAAGACCTATGAGGTTCTGTAGTAACTTAATCTGAAGTTTCATGATCATCATCATTAGCTTCCTCACTAATTGGTGTAGGAATCACTGGAACTGATTTCAGCGATGAACTATTTTCCAATTCAGGAGAAGGTACTATTACCTTATCAAGTTCTACTTTCCTCCCACTCACTTCTTTCGAGAGAAACTCCTTCTCTAGAAAGGATCCATCTTAGCAACGAATATCTTGCTTTCGGATCTGTGATAGAAGGTGTACCCAATAGTTTCCTTTGGGTATTCTATGAAGACGCACTTCTCCGATTTGGGTTCGAGTTTATCAGGTTGAAACTTTTTCACATAAGCATCGCAGCCCCAAACTTTAAGAAACGACAACTTTGGTTTCTTGCCAAACCACAGTTCATAAGGCGTCGTCTCAAACGGATTTTGATGGTGCCCTATTTAAAGTGAATGCAACTGTCTCTAATGCATAACCCCAAAACGATAGTGGTAAATCGGTAAGATACATCATAGATCGCACCATATCCAATAAAGTGTGGTTACGACGTTCGGACACACCATTACGCTGTGGTGTTCCATGTGGCGTAAGCTGTGAAACTATTCCACATTGTTTAAAATGAAGGCCAAACTCGTAACTCAAATATTCTCCTCCACGATTAGATCGTAGAAACTTTATTTTCTTGTTACGATGATTCTCCACTTCACTCTGAAATTCTTTGAACTTTTCAAATGTTTCAGATTTGTGTTGCATTAAGTAGATATACACATATCTCCTCAAATCATCTATGAAGGTCAGAAAATAACGATACTTGCCACGAGCATCAATACTCATTGGATCGCATACATCGGTATGTATTAATTCCAACAAGTCAGTAGCTCGTTCGATTGTTCCGGAGAGCAGAGTTTTAGTCATCTTGCCCAATAGGCACGGTTCACAAGCATCAAATGATTCATAACCAAGTGATTCCAAAAGTCCATCTTTATGGAGTTTCTTCATGCTCTTTACACCGATATGACCCAAACGGCAGTGCCACAAATAAGATGCACTATCATTATCAACATTGCATCTTTTGGCATCAATATTATGAATATATGTATTACTACGATCGAGATCCAACAAACTATTTTCATTGGGTGTATGACCATCGAAGGTTTTATTCATGTAAACAGAACAACAATTATTCTTTGACTTTAAATGAATAACCGTATCGCAATAAACATGATCAAATCATATTCATGCTCAACGCAAACGCCAAATAACATTTATTTAGGTTTAACACTAATCCCGAAAGTATAGGCAGTGTGCGATGATGATCATATCAATCTTGGAACCACTTCCAATACACCTTGTCACTTCACCCTCAACTAGTCTCTGTTTATTCTGTAACTCCTGTTTTGAGTCACTAATTTTGAGCAACCGAACAAGTATCAAATACTCAGGGGCTACTATAAACACTAGTAAGGTACACATCAATAACATGTATATCAAATATACCCTTGTTCAGTTTGCCATCCTTCTTATCCACCAAATATCCAGGGCATTTCCGCTTCTAGTGACCATTTCCTTTGCAGTATAATCACTCAGTTTCAGGCTTTGGTCCATCTTTGGGCTTCATCGCGGGAGTGACAACTTTCTTGCCATTCTACTTGATGTTCCCTTTCTTTTCCTTTGCCCTTTTCTTGAAACTAGTGGTCTTGTCAATCATCAACACTTGATGCTCTTTTCTTGATTTCTACCTTCGTTGATTTCAGCATCACGAAGAGCTCGGGAATCATTTTCGTCATCCCTTGCATACTATAGTTCATCACAAAGTTCTACTAACTTGGTGATGGTGACTAGAGAACTCTGTCAATCACTATCTTATCTGGAAGATTAACTCCCACTTGATTCAAGCGATTGTAGTACCCAGACAATCTGAGCACATGCTCACTAGTTGAGCGATTCGCCTCCATCTTTTAGCCATAGAACTTGTTGGAGACTTCATATCTCTCAACTCGGGTATTTGCTTGAAGTATTAACTTCAACTCCGGGAACATCTCATATGGTCCATGACGTTAAAAACGTCTTTGAAGTCCCGATTCTAAGCTGTTAAGCATGGTGCACTAAACTATCAAATAGTCATCATATTGAGCTAGCCAAACGTTCATAACGTCTGCATCTGCTCCTGCAATAGGTCTGTCACCTAGTGGTGCATTAAGGACATAATTCTTCTGTGCAGCAATGAGGATAAACCTCAGATCACGGATCCAATCCGCATCATTGCTACTAACATCTTTCAACACAATTTTCTCTAGGAACATATAAAAATAAACATATGAAAGCAACAACGCAAGCTATTGATCTATAACATAATTTGCAAAAAAACTACCAGGACTAATTTCATGATAAATTAAAGTTCAATTAATCATATTACTTAAGAACTCCCACTTAGACAGACATCTCTCTAGCCATCTAAGTGATCACGTGATCCAAATAAACTAAACCATGTCCGATCATCACGTGAGATGGAGTAGTTTCAATGGTGAACATCACTATGTTGATCATATCTACTGTTTGATTCACGCTCGACCTTTCGGTCTCCGTGTTCCGAGGCCATATCTGTATATGCTAGGCTCGTCAAGTTTAACCTGAGTATTCCGCGTGTGCAACTGTTTTGCACCCGTTGTATTTGAACATAGAGCCTATCACACCCGATCATCACGTGGTGTCTCAGCACGAAGAACTTTCGCAACGGTGCATACCCAGGGAGAACACTTCTTGATAATTAGTGAGAGATCATCTTAAAATGCTACCGTCAATCAAAGCAAGATAAGATGCATAAATGATAAACATCACATGCAATCAATATAAGTGATATGATATGGCCATCATCATCTTGTGCTTGTGATCTCCATCTCCGAAGCACCGTCGTGATCACCATCGTCACCGGCGCGACACCTTGATCTCCATCGTAGCATCGTTGTCGTTACGCCATCTATTGCTTCTACGACTATCGCTACCGCTTAATGATAAAGTAAAACAATTAGAGGGCGTTTGCATTTCATACAATAAAGCGACAACCATATGGCTCCTGCCAGTTGCCGATAACTTTGGTTACAAAACATGATCGTCTCATACAATAAAATATAGCATCACATCTTGACCATATCACATCACAACATGCCCTGCAAAAACAAGTTAGACGTCCTCTACTTTGTTGTTACAAATTTTACGTGGCTGCTACGGGCTGAGCAAGAACCGTTCTTACCTACGCATCAAAACCACAATGATAGTTCGTCAAGTTAGTGCTGTTTTAACCTTCGCAAGGACCGGGCGTAGCCACACTCGGTTCAACTAAAGTTGGAGAAACAGACACCCGCTAGCCACCTGCGTGCAAAGCACGTCGGTAGAACCAGTCTCGCATAAGCGTACGCGTAATGTCGGTCCGGGCCGCTTCATCCAACAATACAGCCGAACCAAAGTATGACATGCTGGTAAGCAGTATAACTTGTATCACCCACAACTCACTTGTGTTCTACTCGTGCATATAACATCAACGCATATAACCTGCGCTCGGATGCCACTGTTGGGGAACATAGTAATTTCAAAAAAATTCCAACGCACACGCAAGATCATGGTGATGCATAGCAACAAGAGGGAAGAGTGTTGTCCACGTACCCTCGTAGACCGAAAGCGGAAGCGTTAGAACAATGCGGATGATGTAGTCGTACGTCTTCACGGCCCGACCGATCAAGCACCGAAACTACTGCACCTTCGAGTTCTAGCACACATTCAGCTCGATGACGTCCATCGAACTCCGATCTAGCCGAGTGTCAAGGGAGAGTTCCGTCAGCACGACGGCGTGGTGACGATCTTGATGTTCTACCGACACAGGGCTTCGCCTAAGCACCGCTACGATATTATCGAGGTGGATTAACGTGGAGGGGGGCACCGCACACGGCTAAGAGATCCAAGGGATCAATTGTTGTTATGTCTTTGGGGTGCCCCCAGCCCCCGTATATAAAGGAGCAAGGGAGGAGGAGGCCGGCCCTAGGAGGGGCGCGCCAAGGAAGTAGGATTCCTACTTCTAGTAGGAGTAGGTTTCCTTCTTTCCTAGTCCAACTAGGAGAAGGGGGGAAAGGAGGGGAGTGGAGAAGGAAGGGAGAGGGGGGCCGCGCCCCAAACCCCTTGTCCAATTCAGACTGGGCTTGGGAGGGGCGCGCGCCACCTCCTGACTCCTTCCCACTAAGGCCCATTAAGGCCCAATACTCTTCCCCGTATTCCCGTAACTCCCCGGTACTCCGAAAAATATCCGAATCACTCGGAACCTTTTCGAAGTCCGAATATAGTCGTCCAATATATCGATCTTTATGTCTCGACCATTTCGAGACTCCTCGTCATGTCCCCGGTCTCATTCGGGACGCTGAACTCCTTCGGTACATCAAAACTCATAAACTCATAATATAACTGTCATCGAAACCTTAAGCATGCGGACCCTACGGGTTCGAGAACAATGTAGACATGACCGAAACATGTTTCCGGTCTATAAACAATAGCGGAACCTGGATGCTCATATTGGCTCCCACATATTCTACGAAGATCTTTATCGGTCAAACCGCATAACAACATACGGTGTTCCCTTTGTCATCGGTATGTTACTTGCCCGAGATTCGATCGTCGGTATCCAATACCTAGTTCAATCTCGTTACCGGCAAGTCTCTTTACTCGTTACATAATGCATCATTCCGTAACTAACTCATTAGCTACATTGCTTGCAAGGCTTATATCGATGTGCATTGCCGAGAGGGCCCAAAGATACCTCTCCGACAATCCGAGTGACAAATCCTAATCTCGAAATACACCAACCCAACATGTACCTTCGGAGACACCTGCAGAGCTCCTTTATAATCACCCAGTTACGTTGTGACGTTTGGTAGCACACAAAGTGTTCCTCCAGTAAACGGGAGTTGCATAATCTCATAGTCATAGGAACATGTATAAGTCATGAAGAAAGCAATAGCAACATACTAAACGATCAAGTGCTAAGCTAACAGAATGGGTCAAGTCAATCACATCATTCTTCTAATGATGTGATCCCGTTAATCAAATGACAACTCATGTCTATGGTTAGGAAACTTAACCATCTTTGATTAACGAGCTAGTTAAGTAGAGGCATACTAGTGACACTATGTTTGTCTATGTATTCACACATGTATTATGTTTCCAGTTAATACAATTCTAGTATGAATAATAGACATTTATCATGAAATAAGGAAATAAATAATAACTTTATTATTGCCTCTAGGGCATATTTCCTTCAACAACATTATATCATTTGAATTAACAAGTATCATCTTCTTGTTCACATTACTGTTGAAATCCATCCGTTTGGAATTCTTGATGAATTGTCGCTAAGCCCATCAGCCACCTCCTCATTCTCTCCTTGGTTAAATGATGAACTATTATTTCAGGAACCCGCTCCCATAATTCATTTCCAGAGAATCTTGCAATGTCATTTCATCCATTTGTGCTGCACTTTTTCTTCTCGGACATCCTGAGTCTGAGGTATCATGACACCAATCGGATCTGAATCTCGGTCAGATGTGATGGTTGGGACAACTTTCCAGGAGTTATGATGTTGGTCCTTTGATGACCCGGTAATATGATGTCATGCCTAGCACCCCTGGCTGGAGGACCTATCATTATAATTTCTTTTGCAAGGATAACCATTCTTCCTGGAGGAAATTGTAAGACTTATTTATAAGTTTCTACTGATGGATCATTTGTGTATCAACAAGAACATTGGAGTTGCGATGCTAAATGTTCCTTGGACAGTTATCCAAACACTGTTGTATGGGTAACATCTTGATTAATCCTTGCCTCTTATCTGAATGGTTGGGTACTTGCTCTCCTACCCTGTATGCCATGTTCTGCTTGTACATGGGAAGGATATACTCCTAATAATTGTGTGTAATCACAATTTTCCTTTCCATTGTTCTGTTTAATCTAATAATCACGTTTCCTTTCCATTCTTTTGTTTAACCTGTCTTGAATCTGACTTAGCTAAGTAGAGATAATTCCCTGCTTAGGTAGGCACCTTGTTGTACCATTCCATCTATAAGATCCTGTTACTATTGTTGATGACATTCCAGTAACCACCGATGGGTGATAACTTTGCCAATTGGTTTGCCTTGTTCAACAAGTAGGAAAATTGCTCTCTTCATTCCCCGTCCTTGGTACCGACATTGTTGCCAGCATAGCTGACAAGCTATTCACTGGCATGCCTCCCTGTCGCGGCTGTGCAAGATGTCACCACCCTTCCTACTTTCAAGCCACATGGTGGGCCCATAACCCACAGTTACACAGGATCGAAACCTGACTCTCCTGTACACCCCCTGTTTCCATAGTTATTCCTCGTGCGTGACCTTGTATGTAATTCACGAGCCACCTTCCTAGTGATCTATTCTTGTATCAGACGCAATATTTATTCCCATTGCTCTGAACCCCTTTCACATTTCGTATCATGCAATGAATGATTGCCTATGCACTCGAGACTTCTACTTTGCACCTTCTTACTTTGCTATCGATAATTTCTTAAGTTTCAATTTGAGAGTTACTTTTAACCACCTTCCTAATGTTATCTACCGGATAAGCAACCATGCAGAGTTCCGTTCTTTCGAGTTACCCCTTATCATTTTACGTAAGTACGATGGAGTTCCCAAAGAAAGGATGACAACTTTGTCCCGACGCACCGAAGTAGAGGAATGGAGGGATAAACATCATGGAGCAAACTCTTTGAGAAGAGCAACCAGGATTGAGAATGCTCGTTAGAATTTCGTAATAAAATCCCTTCCCCCTCACTTCCCCTCTTAAATCTCGGGACGAGATTTCTTGTAGTGCAGGAGAATTGTGACGCCCAGGTAATTAAGCTACAGTGAACCTCTGCTAATGATACCACGTCACCTCCATTACTGTTGCTAATCTCGTGTTAGATCAAAACCGATTCAAAATCCAAATTCAAAAACAAGTCAAACAATTAAAGTTTTCAAAAGTCAAAACTAAAATGTTCTTATTGTGACAAATAATTCAGAAGAGATATTGGTGGAGAAACCAAGACTTTATAAAATGTTTAAATGCACTAAACTAATTAAATCAGTAGCTAAAACCATTAATTAAATGCCTTTTATATTTTGTAAAATATTAAACTATATTATTTTGGGTTGAAACTTTTTGTGGTTGTGACATAATTTGTACATCAATTTAGGTGCCACTTTGGTATTTAATTAAAACCAAAATAATTACGAAGTAAAAGAAAACAAAACAAAAAAAGGAAAAGGAACCCCCCCCTCACTAGGCTTCGGCCCAGCTGGCCACTAGGCCAACCAGGCCGGCCCATCTAGCTACCGTCCCCTTCCTCCTATTCATAGAAGGGATCGTGGCAGAGATCCCCCGGCTGTGGCCGAGGCATGTCGCCGTGGCAACCATCTGCCCTCCTCCACGGTGCCTACTTGACGCACCCGAGCCCCCTCGTCGAACCCTAGTTCACTCTCCCATCCCCCTCGCGCCGCTCTCTCCTTCCCCGCATGAGCCCGAAGCACTACCGCCATGGCCTTCGTCGATCTCGCGGCCACCGTCACCCCCATGCCCCGAGACCGCGCCTAGGAGATGCGCCGTCGTCCACTACGTCCCCTACAAGGACTCATTCGAGCTCTGCGCCTCTCCATCGCCGGATCCACATCGTCTTCTACCTCCGGCCATCGGAGCTCATCGTCGATTCGTCGCCCCCTCTGCACTCCATGACCTCGTCGGGCCTTCTTGAGCCCTCTCTGTGAGCTCCCTCTCGAAACCCTTCTCTGCCCCGCTCGTTTTGGAGCATGTAGCCGCCGATACTGTGGCCGCAGCTCCGCCGTCCGCCATTGCCATCCGGGAGCTCGTGTCCAACCTCTTCCGCTTGAACTGGCGAAACAAACGCGCTCCTGCGATCCCCAGGAGGTCAACGAGCCCGACCGCAAGCCTCGTTGTGCCCCGAGGCAACGTAACCAACCTCGCCCGTAACCACCGCCGCTGCACGTCGTCGTAGCGGTCGACTCCGACCACCCCCGCGCCAACCACGGCCACCATCGGACGCGGCGCATCGCGCCCGTCCCGTAGAGCCCCAAAACGCCCTCAGTCATGCCCTGTGGTGCGTTTCCGGCGAGGTCCCGTGCCGCGCCACCACCCTGGAGGTTGCCGCCGGGGCGTCAACGCCGCCCACCAACGTGGCCAGCCTGGGACCCCCCCGGGGGTCACTGACCCATGGGCCCCAAGGGCCCGACCGGCCTGTTGACCCGGTCAACAATGCTGACTGGACCGGCCCATGCAACTCACAAATGGGGCCCACCCTCTTAATTAAAGAAATTAATTGAGCTAATTTAATTAACCTAACCTGACACTAACAGGTGGGCCCACTAGTTTAACTAACTATGTTTAGTTTAGTTTTTAACTCTGTTTAACCCACTCTCTATGACAGATGGGTCCCAGGTGTCAGGTTTGACCTGGACTGGATGGTTGACTGCTGACATCAACATGATGTTATGCTGGCACAATAATTCTTTTCAAATTAATTAAATAAACTAATTTCAAAATATTGTTTAGAACTTTGAAAATTAATATAAAATAAACCGTAACTCGGATGAAAATATTTTGTACATGAAAGTTGCTCACAACGACGAGACGAATCCAGATACGCAGCCTGTTCGTCCGCCGCGTGGCCCTAGCATAGTGAACCTGCAACATTTCACCTCCGGTTCATCTGTCCGAAAACGCAAAACGTCGGGGATACTTTCCCGGATGTTTCCCCCCTTCGTCGGTATCACCTACTACCGCGTTAGGGCCCACCTAACACCGCGTATTGCCACGTTATGCTTTGTGATGCTTTGATTGCTTTGCTATTTATTGTGTTCCCCTTCCGTTACTTCTTTCCGGTAGACCCTGAGACTGCCGGCGACCCCCGGTTCGACTACCGAGTTGACGACCCCTCCTTGCCAGAGCAACCAGGCAAGCCCCCCCCCCCCTGATCACCAGATATCGCCTATTCTCCTCTATACTGCTTGCATTAGAGTAGTGTAGCATGTTACTACTTTCCGTTAATCTAATTCTGATGCATAGCCTGTCATTGTTGCTATATCTGTTGATACCTTACTAGCAATCCTAAATACTTAGAATAGGATGCTAGTTTATCATCTGTGGCCCTACATTCTTATCAGTCTGCCTTGCTATACTATCGGGCCGTGATCACTCGAGAGGTGACCACGGGTATATACTATACATACCTACATACTATACAGATGGTGACTAAAGTCGGGTTAGCTCGTTGAGTACCCGCAAGTGATTCCGATGTGGGGGCTGAAAGGACAGGTGGCTCCATCCCGGTAGAGGTGGGCCTGGGTTCCCGACGGCCCCCGACTGTTACTATGTGGCGTAGCGACAGGGCAGGTTGAGACCACCTAGGAGAGAGGTGGGCCTGGCCTTGGTCGGCGTCCGTGGTTACTTCAAAATAACACGCTTAACGAGATCTTGGTATTTGATCTGAGTCTGGCCACTGGCCTATACGCACTAACCAACTACGCGGGAAAGATATGGGCACTCGACGTTGTGGTATCAGCCGAAGCCTTCTTGAGGTCAGCGACTGAGAAGCGCGCGCCGGATTGGACTGGAACGCCTGCTCTTGTATTATGGAGGCTAGGTCTGCTTCCGGCCGCCCACGCAATGTTCAGGTGTGCAATGGGCAATGGGCCCAGACCCCTGCGCCATAGGAGTTAGACCGGCGTGCTGACCTCTCTATTGTGACTAGGTGGGGCTGCGACGTGTTGATCTTCCGAGGCCGGGCATGACCCAGGAAAGTGTGTTCGGCCAAATGGGATCGAGCGTGTTGGGTTATGTGGTGCACCCCTGCAGGGAAGTTTATCTATTCGAATAGCCGTGTCCCTTGGTAAATGGATGACCCGGAGTTGTACCTTGACCTTATGACAACTAGAACCGGATACTTAATAAAACACACCCAGACAAGGTCCACAAACAACCCGGTGATCGCTTTTCCACAGGGTGACGAGGGGAGGATCGTCAGGTAGGATTATGCTATGCGATGCTACTTGGAGGACTTCAATCTACTCTCTTCTACATGCTGCAAGACGGAGGTTGCCAGAAGCGTAGTCTTCGATAGGACTAGCTATCCCCCTCTTATTCTGGCATTCTGCAGTTCAGTCCACCGATATTGCCCATTTACACATATACCCATGCATATGTAGTGTAGATCCTTGCTTGCGAGTACTTTGGATGAGTACTCACGGTTGCTTTTCCCCCTCTTTTCCCCCTTTCCTTTTTACTGGTTGTCGCAACCAGATGTTGGAGCCCCGGAGCTAGACGCCACCGTCGACGACGACTCCTACAACACCGAAGTTGCCTAGTACTACGTGCAGGCCGCTGACGACGACCAGGAGTAGTTTAGGAGGATCCCAGGCAGGAGGCCTGCGCCTCTTTCGATCTGTACCCAGTTTGTGCTAGCCATCTTATGGCAACTTGTTTAACTTATGTCTGTACTCAGATATTGTTGCTTCCGCTGACTCGTCTATGATTGAGCACTTGTATTCGAGCCCTCGAGGCCCGTGGCTTGTATTATGATGCTTGTATGACTTATTTTATTTGTAGAGTTGTGTTGTGATATCTTCCCGTGAGTCCCTGATCTTGATCGTACACGTTTGCGTGTATGATTAGTGTACGATTGAATCGGGGGCGTCATAGTCGTCGACGCAGGGGCTCGTCTAAGGAGCCTCGTAGCCCAAGCAACTGCCCTGATCGCCCACGTGCCCGCTCTCTGGAGCGTTCCCCTGTCGCTATGCTAGCCTGGCATATCAAGGCCGCCAAGTCTGGCCTGGGCGCCTGCTTCAACCCTTCGGTGGACACTCCTCCTTCCTATGGATGCGCATGCTCCGTCTCTCCGCCCAAAACCACGTCTCCTACTTGTTCGTCCACATCTGAGCCGCAGGTCCTGCCTCGGCCTGGGTTGGGCTTCGCGCTCTTGCGGCGTGATGGGGAGCTGCGGTCGCTTCGGCTGCTGACAAGGGGGCTAAGGAGCCCCACACCACCTCTTCATGATCGCCATGGTCGCTCCCCGCCAGCCTCGCCGCGCCCCATGTCGTCCTCCATCATCGAGCTCTGCCACCCCTCTAGTGCGGACTGGCCCCGCGGGCGGCTCCCTGCTTTGGCGCGTAGGTTATGCCGGACTCGGCCTTCTGGTCTCCCTCCATCGTGACCAAGAACTCTGCAAGTAAGGGAGTTGATGTGGCACTTCTCACCTCGCCATCGACTGTCACCCCAGTCTTCCACACTGTGGTGATTGCTACTCTGTGGCACGTGCTGCCTCGCCGTCCCATGTGACCGAGACGCCTCTGTTTCAGCCAGCCCAACCTCCTCTTCTGGCGGCGCCAACCTCCCATGCTCCAAGGGGTCTCAGGAACCGCAGGAAAATGCTTGCTGGTGTGCAAGGCTTCAACCTGGCTAGGCGCAGCCCACGTCTTCGAGAGAAGAATCGCGTTGTGCCCATTGCGCAGCTCGCCGAGCAGCTCCTGTGCCGAAGGCTCGGCATTGTCGCCAACGGCTGATACGTCTCCAACGTATCTATAATTTTTTATTGCTCCATGCTATATTATCTACTATTTTGGGCAATATTGGGCTTTATTATCCACTTTTATATTATTTTTGGGTCTAACCTATTAACCGGAGGCCCAGCCCAGATTTGTTGTTTTATGCCTATTTCAGTGTTTCGAGGAAAAGGAATATCAGATGGAGTCAAAATGGAACGAAATCAACTGGAGAAGTTATTTTTGGAAGGAAACCCACCTGATGGACTTGGACTCCACGTCAGAAGATACGGGAGGTGCTCACGAGGGTGGGGGCGCGCCCACCCCCCTAGGGCGCGCCCCCTGCCTCGTGAGCACCTCCCGTATCTTCTGACGTGGAGTCCAAGTCCATCAGGTGGGTTTCCTTCCAAAAATAACTTCTCCAGTTGATTTCATTCCATTTTGACCCCGCGCGCCCCCTGCCACGTGGGCCTCCCGTAGCTCCACCAACATACTCCCTGCACCCATATATACCTACGTATCGAAAAACTTCCAGAACAGAAGATAGATCGGGAGTTCCGCCGCCGCAAGCCTCTATAGCCACCAAAAACCTCTCGGGAGCCCGTTCCGGCACCCTGCCGGAGGGGGAACCCATCACCGGTGGCCATCTTCATCATCCTGGCGCTATCCATGACGAGGAGGGAGTAGTTCATCCTCGGGGCTGAGGGTATGTACCAGTAGCTATGTGTTTGATCTCTCTCTCTCTCTCTCTCTCTCTCTCTCTCTCGTGTTCTCTCTCGTGTTCCCTCTATGGCACGATCTTGATGTATCCCGAGCTTTGCTATTGTAGTTGGATCTTATGATGTTTCTCCCCCTCTACTCTCTTGTAATGAATTGAGTTTCCCCTTTGAAGTTATCTTATCGGATTGAGTCTTTTATGAGAACACTTGATGTATGTCTTGCCGTGCTTATCTATGGTGACAATGGGATATCATGTGCCTCTTGATGTATGTTTTGGTGACCAACTTGCGGGTTCCGCCCATGAACCTATGCATAGGGGTTGGCACACGTTCTTTACTCTCCGGTAGAAACTTTGGGGCACTTTTTGAAGTACTTTGTGTTGAATAGATGAATCTGAGATTGTGTGATGCATATCGTATAATCATACCCGCGGATACTTGAGGTGACATTGGAGTATCTAGGTGACGCTAGGGTTTTGGTTGATTTGTATCTTAAGGTGTTATTCTAGTACGAACTCTAGGGCTGTTTGTGACACTTATAGGAATAGCCGAACGGATCGATTGGAAAGAATAACTTTGAGGTGGTTTCGTACCCTACCATAATCTCTTCGTTTGTTCTCCACTATTAGTGACTTTGGAGTGACTCTTTATTGCATGTTGAGGGATAGTTATGTGACCCAATTATGTTATTATTGTTGAGAGAACTTGCACTAGTGAAAGTATGAACCCTAGGCCTTGTTTCTATCATTGCAATACCGTTTACGCTCACTTTTATCATTAGTTACCTTGCTGTTCTTATATTTTCAGATTACAAAAACCTTTATCTGTCATCTATATTGCACTTGTATCACCATCTCTTCGCCGAACTAGTGCACCTATACAATTTACAATTGTATTGGGTGTGTTGGGGACACAAGAGTCTCTTTGTTATTTGGTTGCAGGGTTGCTTGAGAGAGACCATCTTCATCCTACGCCTCCTACGGATTGATAAACCTTAGGTCATCCACTTGAGGGAAATTTGCTACTGTCCTACAAACCTCTGTACTTGGAGGCCCAACAACGTCTACAAGAAGAAGGTTGTGTAGTAGACATCAAGCTCTTTTCTGGCGCCGTTGCCGGGGAGGTGAGTGCTTGAAGGTATATCTTTAGATCTTGCAATTGAATCTTTTTGTTTCTTGTTTTAGCACTAGTTTAGTTTATAAAAGAAAACTACAAAAAAAATGGAATTGAGTTTGTCTCATACGCTTCATCTTTTTAATATCTTTCATGAGTATGATGGAAAATAAAATTGTGCCAAAGTGTTAGAAGAAGAATGCATTATAATGTTTGGCACTAAATCTTTGAATGATGAGCATGATTGCAATGTTGTTAGTATGAATTCCCTGAATATCCATGATGCTAATGATATGCAAAGCCACAAGCTTGGGGAAGCTATGTTTGATGGACATGATAATTTTTGTCCCCCCCAGCTTTGATGAGCAAATTTACTATGATGAAAGCATGTCTCCTATCTATGATGATTATTGTGATGACACGTATGCTATAAATAATAATGATAACCATGAAACTTGTCATCTTGATCTTAATTTTCAATCACATGATAGTTGTTTTGTTGAGTTTGCTCCCACTAATATTAATGAGAAGAATTTTCCTTATGTGGAGAGTAGTAAATTTTCTATGCTTGTAGATCATGAAAAGAATGTTTTAGGTGCTGGTTATATTGTTGAATTCATTCATGATGCTAATAAAAATTATTATGAGAGAGGATCATATGCTTCTACATATTATAATAATGCCAAGTTTCCTCTCTATGTGCTTAAAATCTTGAAGTTATGCTTGTTTTGCCTTCCTATGCTTGTTGATTATTGTTCCCATAAGTTGTTTGCTCACAAAATCCCTATCCATAGGAAGTGGGTTAGACTTAAATGTTCTAGTCATATGCTTCATGATGCTCCCGTTATGTTTCAATTCTTATCTTTTATGTGAGCATCATTGTTGTCATCATGCCTAACTAGAAAGGCATTAAAGAAAAGTGCTTGTTGGGAGACAACCCAATATTTATCCTTACTGTTTTTGTGTGTCCACATGATTATGCTACTGTAGTAATCATGTTTTATAGCTTTTGTTTCAATAAAGTGCCAAGTAAGACCTTTAGGATAGCTTACGGTGATAGTTGTGTTGATCCTGCTGAGAATCAGAAACTTTTGCACCCAGTAAATTAGTTTTGTTAATTCACAGAAACGTGATTCGGATCTGATTCTTCTTGCTATGGATTGGTACACAAATTGCTTAGGACTGCCTAATTTGGTAGGATTTTTGGAGTTCCAAAAGTATACGTTTGATACAGATTACTACAGACTGTTCTGTTTTTGACAGATTCTGTTTTCTATGTGTTGTTTGCTTATTTTGATGAATCTATGAGTAGTATGGAGGGTATGAACCATAGATAAGTTGGAGTACTGTAGATATTACACCAATATGAATTTAGAATGAGTTCATTACAGTACCTAAGTGGTTGTTTTATTTTCTTATACTAACGGAGCTTACGAGTTTTCTGTTGAGTTTTGTGTTGTGGAGTTTTCAAGTTTTGGGTAAAGATTCGATGGACTATGGAATAAGGAGTGGCAAAAGCCTAAGCTTGGGGATGCCCGAGGCACCCCAAGGTAATATTCAAGGACAACCAAGAGCCTAAGCTCATCGTCTTCGTTCATTGTTAACTTTACTGGGAGCTATATTTTTATTCACCACATGATATGTGTTTTTCTTGGAGCGTCAATTTCTTTTGTTAGTTTTTTCTTGCTATTATTTAGAATAATGTTTTGCATCTTTAGTTTCAATAAAGAAGTCAAGGATAGCCTTTGCCATGCTTATTTTGCTAGTATACATGTTGCTGTTTGAAAACAGAAAGTTTACCACTGCTGCAAAAATTGCCTAGAAAAGTCAGAGAATGGTCTAACGTTGAATCTTTTTGCATATTGAGATCTGATAAATTTATTACAGTGGGAATTTTAGTTCATAATTTTTGGAGTCATGGAAGTATTGATACTCTTGCATTCTTTACAGACTGTACTGTTTTGGAAGATTGCTGTTATGGTTGCATTGTTTGTGTATGTTTGCTTGTTTAATGATTCTATTTGATGATAGGAGTATTAAATATGCAGAGGCATTTAGTATGCAATGTTGAATAATATTTTAGTGATTTGTTACAGTAGAAAATGCTAAGGTTTTGCATTGGTTTATACTAACCTATCTCACGAGTTCTTGTTGAGTTTGTTGTGAATGAAGCTTTTGATAAAAAGAAGAGAAACGATGATATGAGAGGAATTAAGGAGACACAAAAGTTCAAGCTTGGGGATGCCCAAGGCACTGCAAGATAATATTTCAAGAAGTCTCAAGCATCTAAGCTTGGGGATGCCCCGGTAGGCATCCCACCTTTCTTCTTCAACAAATATCGGTTAGTATCGGTTGAACCTAAGTTTTTTGCTTCTTCACATGAGTTGTGCTATCCTTGCAATGTCATTTTATTTTGTTTTTCTTGCTGCTTGAATACAATACCAAGATCTGAAATTCTCTAATGAGAGGGAGTCTTCACATAGTTACATAATTATTTAGCTACTCATTGATCTTCACTTATATCTTTCAGAGTAGTTTTTGTTATTGCTCTAGTACTTCACTTATATCTTTTAGAGCATGGTGGTAGTTTTATTTCGAATAAATAGATGATCTCTCATGCTTCATTTCGATTATTTTGAGAGTCTTAAATAGCATGGTAATTTGCTTAAATAATCCTAATATGCTAAGCATAAAATATTTGTAAGAATTCTTATGAGTGTGTTGAATACTAAGAAAAGTTTGATGCTTGATAATTGTTTTGAGATATGGAGGTAGTGATATTAAAGTCATGCTAGTTGGGTGATTATAAATTTAAAGAATGCTTGTGTTGCAGTTAGCAAGTCCCGTGGCATGCACGTATGGTTAAAGTTGTGTAACAAATTTGAAACATGAAGTGTACCTGGCTTGTGCATCCTTATGAGTGGCGGTCGGGGACGAGCGATAGTCTTTTCCTACCAATCTATCCCCCTAGGAGCATGCGCGTAGTACTTGGTTTTTGATGACTTCTAAATTTTTGCAATAAGTATATGAGTTCTTTTGACTAATGTTGAGTCCATGGATTATACACACTTTTACCTTTCCGCCATTGCTAGCCTCTTCGGTACCATGCATTGCCCTTTCTCACCTTGAGAGTTGGTGCAAACTTCGCCGGTGAATCCAAACCCCGTGATATGATACACTCTATCACACATAAGCCTCATTATATCTTCCTCAAAACAGACACCATACCTACCTATTTATGGCATTTCCATAGCCATTCCGAGATATATTGCCATGCAACTTTCCACCGTTCCGTTCTTCATCATGACATACATTACTTTTCTCATATTGCCATTGCATGATCATGTAGTTGACATCGTATTTGTGGCAAAGACACCATGAATTATTTTTCATACATGTCACTCTTGATTCATTGCACCATCCCGGTACACCGCCAGAGGCATTCATATAGAGTCATATCTTGTTCTAAGTTTCGAGTTGTAATCAATATAAGTGTGATGATCATCATTATTAGAGCATTGCCCAATCAAAAAAAAGAAAGGCAAAAAAAAAAGCCCCAAAAAAGGGAAAATAAATAAAAAGGGCAATGATACTATCTCTTTTTCCACACTTGTGCTTCAAAGTAGCACCTTGTTCTTCATATAGTGAGTCTCATATATTGTGCTTCAAAGTAGCACCTTGTTCTTCATATAGTGAGTCTCATAAGTTGTCTTTTTATACTAGTGGGAATTTTAGAACTTGGCTTGTATATTACTACGATGGGCTTCCTCAAAAGCCCTAGGTCTTCATGAGCAAACGAGTTGGATGCACACCCAGTAGTTTTATTTTGTTGAGCATTCATAGCTCTAGTGCATCCGTTGCATGGCAATCCCTACTCCTCAAGTTGACATCAATTAATGGGCATCTCCATAGCCCGTTGATTATCCTCGTCAATGTGAGACTTTCTCCTTTTTTGTCTTCTCCACACAATCCCCATCATCATATTCTATTCCACCCATAGTGCTATATCCATGGCTCACGCTCATGTATTGCGTGAAGGTTGAAAAAGTTTGAGATTATTTAAGTATGAAACAATTGCTTGGCTTGTCACCGGGGGTATAGAAGTTGGGATTATCTTTGTGTGACGAAAATGAAGCATAGCCTAACTATATGATTTTGTAGGGATGAACTTTCTTTTGCCATGCTATTTTGAGAAGACATGATTGCATTGATTAGTATGCTTGAAGTATTATTATTTTTATGTCAATATGAACTTTTGTCTTGAATATTTCGGATCTGAACATTCATGCCACAAGTAAGAAGAATTACATTGAAATTATGCCAACTAGCACTCCGCATCAAAAATTATCTTTTTTTATCATTTACCTACTCGAGGACGAGCAGGAATTAAGCTTGGGGATGCTTGATACGTCTCCAACGTATCTATAATTTTTGATTGCTCCATGCTATATTATCTACTGTTTTGGGCAATATTGGGCTTTATTATCCACTTTTATATTATCTTTGGGGCTAACCTATTAACCGGAGGCCCAACCCAGATTTGCTGTTTTATGCCTATTTCAGTGTTTCGAGGAAAAGGAATATCAGACGGAGTCAAAACGGAACGAAATCAACTGGAGAAGTTATTTTTGGAAGGAAACCCACCTGATGGACTTGGACTCCACGTCAGAAGATACGGGAGGTGCTCACGAGGGTGGGGGGCACGCCCCCCTGCCTCGTGGGGCCCCCATAGCTCCACCGACGTACTCCCTGCACCCATATATACCTACGTATCAAAAACTTCCAGAACAGAAGATAGATCGGGAGTTCTGCCTCCGCAAGCCTCTGTAGCCACCAAAAACCTCTCGGGAGCCTATTCCGGCACCCTGCCGGAGGGGCAACCCATCACCGGTGGCCATCTACATCATCCCGGCGCTATCCATGACGAGGAGGGAGTAGTTCACCCTCGGGGATGAGGGTATGTACCAGTAGCTATGTGTTCGATCTCTCTCTCTCTCTCGTGTTCCCTCTATGGCACGATCTTGATGTATCCCGAGCTTTGCTATTGTAGTTGGATCTTATGATGTTTCTCCCCCTCTACTCTCTTGTAATGAATTGAGTTTCCCCTTTGAAGTTATCTTATCGGATTGAGTCTTTTATGAGAACACTTGATGTATGTCTTGCCGTGCTTATCTGTGGTGACAATGGGATATCATGTGCCTCTTGATGTATGTTTTGGTGACCAACTTGCGGGTTCCGCCCATGAACCTATGCATAGGTGTTGGCACACGTTCTTGACTCTCTGGTAGAAACTTTGGGGCACTTTTTGAAGTACTTTGTGTTGAATAGATGAATCTGAGATTGTGTGATTCATATCGTATAATCATACCCACGGATACTTCAGGTGACATTGGAGTACCTAGGTGACATTAGGGTTTTGGTTGATTTGTATCTTAAGGTGTTATTCTAGTACGAACTCTAGGGCTGTTTGTGATACTTATAGGAATAGCACAACGGATTGATTGGAAAGAATAACTTTGAGGTGGTTTCGTACCCTACCATAATCTCTTTGTTTTTTCTCCGCTATCAGTGACTTTGGAGTGACTCTTTGTTGCATGTTGAGGGATAGTTATGTGATCCAATTATGTTATTATGGTTGAGAGAACTTGCACTAGTGAAAGTATGAACCCTAGGCCTTGTTTCCTATCATTGCAATACCGTTTACGCTCACTTTTATCATTATTTACCTTGCTGTTTTTATATTTTCAGATTACAAAAACCTTTATCTATCATCTATATTGCACTTGTATCACCATCTCTTCGCCGAACTAGTGCACCTATACAATTTACCATTGTATTGGGTGTTTTGGGGACACAAGAGTCTCTTTATTATTTGGTTGCAGGGTTGCTTGAGAGAGACCATCTTCATCCTACGCCTCCTACGGATTGATAAACCTTAGGTCATCCACTTGAGGGAAATTTGGTACTGTCCTACAAACCTCTGCACTTGGAGGCCCAACAACGTGTACAAGAAGAAGGTTGTGTAGTAGACATCAACGGCGAGCCCGTTACCGAGGCTGCAATTGGCAAGTTCGTCGACCTCTTCCATGGCAAGTTACCTGACATCGCAGTGGCGGCCCTGCGCGCCCTTTTCCAGCTTGACTGCGACCTTGCTTTGGCGGGGGAAGATGCCCTCATTGTTCATGCTGGAGAAGATGGCCCGGACCTTCAAGATAGAGCTGCTGCTACTACTACTGCAGAATCAGCCTGACTTTGCTTGCTGCTGCTTTGGTGCTTCCCAGTTTACCATGTTAGATCAACATCAACGTACTACCAGTGTTAGAATCTTTGCTTTCTGTACGCCAGTTTGTTGCCTGCTTCTGTGTTGGCTGCTACCTGATGCCTTGGCGAGGCAGTACTGTGTTGTAATCCATGACAACTTGGTGACCTTTATGTAGAACCCTCAGCTATGTTCAGTTTGCTGCTACTATGATGCTTCTTTCAGTCTCCAATGTTAGCTCAAAATCTAAATCTTTCAATAATGAACTAGAATGCCCGAGTACTCAATTGTCCCGATCGCCGAGCGACCATCAGAGAAACAATAACATCCACCCCCTGCCACCTAGTTTGCCTCCAAGAGACAAAGATGGAGGTTCTCAACTCCTTCATTGCTGCATCCATTGGTGGCCAGAAACTCAGTCAGTTCGCTCATTGCCTGGCCATCGGCACACGCGGAGGCATCCTTCTGCTCTGGAATGAGCAATCTATCAAGCTGGACCATGTTCACTTTGGAGTCTTTTCACTCTCTGCCATGGTCACCATAATTTCCTCAGGCCTTACATTCAAAATTACCTCCATCTATGGCCCGACGCGGGCAAACTTGAAGGACATTTTTCCCAAGGAAATTGTGGATGAGAAGACGCAACCTGGGGTGATGTGGCTTGTCAACGGGGATTTTAACCAAATCCATCGAGCTCGGAATAAAAATAGGAAAACGCTGACCCCAGCCGTATCAATAGATTTCGAGCGGGACTAAATTCCTGTGAGCTCAAGAAGGTGCACCTGCAAAACCAAAAGTTCGCCTGGAGCAATGAGCATTCAAATCCAACCTTGAGAAAGTTGGACTCCTTCTTCTGCAATGAGGACTGGGACCTCACCTTTGCGAATCACATTCTTCATGCGCTTTCCTCTTCCCTCTCCGATCATTGCCCGCTGCTCCTAACCAGTGATGATGGTCCTCCCCGGCCAAAGACTTTTTGCTTTGAAAACTTTTGGACCAAGATGCCGGGGTTCTTGCCTGTTGTGCAGAAGGCTTGGAATGAAGCTTGCAACAACTCTGATCCTTGTCAGATTCTGTTTAAAAAACTTAAAAAGACTAGCCAACGACTTTGTACTTGGAGTAAATCTATCTTCTCCAACGCTAAGGTCCAACTTCACATGGCCCTGAAGATGATTCTCCTCTTGGATTTGGCGCAAGAGAACCGTTTGCTCTCTGAGGAGGAAAGGGGCCTAAGGAAAAGGCTGAAACGGAAGGTGCTTGGTTTGGCGACTCTCGAGAGGGCTCGCAAGAGGCAATGTTCCAGGATTACCAACCTCAAGGAGGGCAATGCAAACGCCAAATATTTTCATCTCTGCATCAATCATAGAAGAAGAAAAAACTTCATCCATCGACTTAAGCACGGCTCAGGGTGGGTCAATAACCATGAGCACAAGAAGGTGATTGTCCAGAGTCATTTTACCTCTGTTATGAGGAAAGGAGTCCCCAGGAAAAAGGATTTTAATTGGGGCTCATTCCCACGCCCGATTGTGATCTTGCTGAGCTTGGGGCTGCATTCACGGAGGAGGAAGTCAAGGCTGCTGTTTTCGATCTCCCAGGAGACAAGGCTCCTGGGCCGGATGGTTTCACCGGTGTGTTCTTCAAGGTCTGTTGGAATGTTGTCAAACCGGAGATTCTTGCGGTTGTCAACCGTTTTGGCAATTTGCACGCTAGCGGATTCCATTGGCTTAATTCCGCTAATATTGCCCTCATCCCTAAAAAGGACGTTGTTGAAGACATCACTGACTATCGACCTATAATCCTCATTCATGCCATGGAGAAAATTATTGCCAAGATTTTGGCCTCTCACCTTGCTCCTCACATGAATAGCCTTGTCTGCGCTGCTCAGAGCGCTTTCGTCAAAAAGAGAAGTATCCATGACAATTTCTTATATGGCCGGAACCTTGCCAGGAGACTCCACTACAAGAAATATGTCAACTTGTGACCACCACTATTGGTCACTGAAAGGTCATGTTTTTTCATTTGCGACCTTTTTGTGACCAAAAACAGAAGGTCAAAAGCTGGCGGTCGTAAACTGACTATAGCGACCTTTCTTCTGGAATGGTCGTAGACGTTTATGACCAAAATATGTCCATTGTGGCGTTTTGGTCACTAGCAACCTCCCCAGGCCACGTAGGCATCCAGCGTGGCAAGCTGATGTGGCACAAGATTCAGCCCGGTCCGATTCGGCGTTTTACATGAGCCGAGCCCAACAATTCAGCCTTTTTATATATTTTTTCTGTTAATTTTTTATCAGCTTCATGGGCCAAGCCCAACAATTCAGCCTTGTTAGTTTTTGAGGCCCTTGAACTTTTTGCAGTCCATTTCTTTTTTCTGTAAGACTTTTCATTTCATTTTTGAAATTGTTCGATGCTTGTTGGTATGTGGCCTGTTTCAGCCCAATTATTTGTCCAGTTTGGCCCAAGCAGACTTTAGCCCAATCACACACATACATCCAACATTATTTCATTCAAATTAGGAAAACTCCTAGGTTTACATAACACAAAAAGAAAATATCTCCCAGGTTTACATAACACAAAAAATCATCTCAGGAATACATTTCTTTACACAGGAATATACAATAAGAAAATGATGGCACACCTGCTACTATCATAACAGCACAATGTACTTTTTTTAACGGAACAGTACAATGGATTTCATTGCTCTCTCTTATGCGACATGCTCCAGCTGCCACAACTTGCCATCCTACAATGAGAGAGATATAACATTAGTGGAGCAAACTGTTGTCCAGGCACATTAGTTTTATGAGAAAACTGATCCATGAAGCTATCTACAATGAGGCGAACGAGTAGCTCCATCCTCAGGGACTAGGCAAATCGATGATCGTGCTTGGCTAAAGCTAGGTAACACAATTCAGATTAAGAAAGCAAGAAAAAAACCTAAACTAAACAAGGTTATTCCCATAGATCATTGAGAAAGAAAACAACAATCAGCATAGGGAGATTCAGATTTTACTCAATATCTTTTTGGTATTTTCATTATACTTGAAAATCTAAAACACAAACACAAAAGGAAATAATATGACAAGGACAGTTGCATATATAACTATCAAGCATATGACAGGAGGAAGAAACAAGCTAATATGACAGGGACAGAATTATACCACAACACAAACAATTATAGTAGGCATATATATCACAAATATTTATCTCACAAGAACTTGAGCTAATACATGTACTATGAATCTAAATTTATTCCTGCAGAAAAGGGAACACACCGGTGACAACACATACATGAACTGGAATTAAAAGACACAGGGTGAACTCACATATGAGCTAGCAGACCACTAATTCATAGATCAAATCAAACATACCAAATGTTTTCCAAAGCAACTAAACATCAACTAGTCAAAACACATAATAAGATGCACCATATTATACAAGTATGAGACTGAACAATTATCAGGTTGCAAGATCTTATCAAATCTGAATATTACATGTACTACACGTCTCAAATTTTACAGAAATTTCAAAGAAGAGAGGGAGAAAGAGAGATAGCAGCAGCAAGATTGAGGAGAGAGCAGCAGCAAAGGGAGGTTGAGAAAGAGAGAGAGAGATTCAGTAGGTAGAAGAAGGAGAAGAAAGGAAGCAGAGGCGTGGGGAAATCAGCAGCAAGATTGAAGAAAGAGGAGCAGCAAGGATGTGAGGATGGGGAGCAGCAGTAGTTTTGGGGATAAAAGAAGAAGAAAGAAACAGTAGTTATGAGAAAACTCATCCTACAATGAGAGAGAACTATCAAAGTGTTTTATTAACCTCTAGGTTAAAACAACCACATTTTTATAGTCACTTGTTAGTCGGAAAATATAGCTATCTCTCCTGTGTAAATATGTACATGTTGGCATTAAATGAAAAAAAATGGGTATGAACAAGCATGCGCTGCTGCACAATAATGAATGAGAACAATCAGGTACTGGCAGGGGTATATGGCTGCACCATCAGTCAATGCAGGACACTGCCAGGAGCGTAAATGCAGCAGTAACCCTTCCGACATTTGAGAGCACTCTCACTATGCTATAATTAACTGCATTTTTATTTTCAGCAACACTTATGGAGCACTTAGTTCTAAATAGATGTTCTAAATATGCAGTTTCTAAATTATAAACCTCTGTTTTGATCGTCCAATAGTCAGACACGACAGCAACATGGCAGGAAAACAACATCATATATGAGACAAACTACTAGAGGATACACACGTACACCGAACAACACCTATCAATGCTCAACAGCTGCACCTTGATACACAGAGTGAAAAAAGAGGTAAATCACCTCCACAAACACCAACACCTTGAGAAGGAATTGTACAAGGAATTGTGCCAAAACACGTATTTAATCATGCCTAAAATACATCACATCCACATCGCGCACCAAATTAACATAGGAAGCAGGGGAGTAGGTCAATGTACCAATCCATCACCTTGAGTAGGGGAAGAGAAGAAGCAGAGGAGGGAGGTCCATGGTGTCCCTCCCAAGCAGCAGCACAACACATCATGCCTTCATCTCCCATGGTGACGTCCTGGTTCAAAAGAGAGATGAGAAGGGGGTTAGACAGAGAGCGAAAGAAGAAAAGACGAGGGGAGAAGAAAGGGATTCATACCTTTGAGCCCTGCGGTTGGAGCTACTCGTTCGCCACGGTCCATGGCCGGTGGTAGGAATCCCGAGAACAAGAACACGGATGGACGGAGCTGCTCCATGGCGCCGAGGCAGGGGAGGAAGCGGCCATCGTCCATGACGTCCCGGTGCTCGAGCGAGGACGGCATCCTAGATCTGGGAGGCAGAGACGACGAACTGAGGAAGTTAGGAATGGCTGTGAGGAGGAGATGGAGTAGATGGACGCACCTGAGTCGTTGGAGCCACACCGACCGAAACCCTAGCGACGGGAGCCGGTCGCGGTTGGCGCTGGAGGACGCGCGAGATGGATCTCGACGGGGAACGCCAGCCTCCCCAAGTCGCGCCTGCTCGATCCGTAGGGAGGGAGTGGGGGTGGGGACGGCGGCGCCTGCTCGATCCAGAGGTGGGGAGGTGGGAAGGAGGGATTACTGCTGGATCTGGCCATGAGATGAGAGGATCTGCGCGGGAGGGTGGAAGGCGTGGGTGGGGCTGGAGGTGGAGGCCGCGCGGAGGCGGGTGAGGACGGGGTGCACGCGGAGGCTGGAGGTGGAGGCCGCACGGAGGCGGACGACGGCGGATCTGAGAGAGGGAGAGGCGAGGCGGCGGCGATGGGGAAAAGGGAGAGGCAGCGGCGATTGGGAGAAGGGGCTAGGGTTTCGTGGGTGGATGAGGATGAGAGGGATACGGGGTGATTCGGGAGAGGGTGAGAGCAACGAGGGGGGGGGGGTGGGCTGCCGTTGGATCTGGGTGCATCCGACGATGCTTAATTCATGATCCGCGTGAGCTGATTTTAGACCAAACAGAACGCAGTATCCCCTTTGATGATGTTAAGACCATTTAAATTGGTCGTAATCGACTGAAAAGAAGATTTTGAATCATGTCTCCTATTTGACGACCTAAGAAATTTATAAAAATAAATAGAAATCAAAAACCTTCGCATTGTGTCACCAAGTGTGACCTACTTTTTAGTAAAAATAACAAACTCTGGATAATGTAGATATCATTAAAAAACCATTTTCCATTTTTTAGTGCTCAAAATGAGTTCTTTTTTGTAAAAGACCTACCAAATATTTGTTCAAATGATATTCTTTATATTCTTTATATTTGTTCAAAATGAGTTCTTTATACTCTGTAAAGGTTTACATCTTGGAATAGTAAACAGTATTGACAAAGGGATTTTTTATATTCTTTGCACAAAAAATCATTTTCCATTTTTCGAGTGCCCCAAGTGAGGTTTTTTTGTGAAGGACCCATCAAATAATTGTTGCAAAATTGTACCAAATCATTTTCATAAAATACTAGGCCATATACAATGCACAATTGACCAAATGGTTGGGCGAAAAAAGTTTTGATCCACCTCTGGTGAAAAAGACAAATTGTCGTCGATTCAGTTGGAAACGGGTCAAATTTCAACTGTAGCTGCCTCATAGTTTGTTCTTTATTTTTACCAAAAATCATTTCTAGGTACATAAGTATCTATTTAATCAGAGAAACACCAAAAAAATCCAAGATTCAACCACTAGCTAGAAACGGTCAAGCCCGTCGTTTTGACCGCATTTTGAAACGGGCATAAAAAATTCAAAAAAAAATAAAAAAATTGTAAAACCTTCGCATTGTGTCATTATATGTGACCAAGTTTCAAGGAAAAATAATAAACTTGTAATATGGTAATTGTTTTAAGAAAGTGTTCTCAGAAATGAGCTATCATGCATGAAGATTCATGGCTTTCAAGCCAAATGATCAATCTTATGGCCACATTCATGGCATAGTTTGTTCAAATGATCTCATATTGTGCACAAGGGTGCATCTTGGAATTCGAAACAATGTTGCCTAAGGAAGTTTTTATTTTCTTTGCACGGAAAATTCATTTTTCATTTTCCGAGTGCCCAAAAGGAGGTTTTTTTGTGAAGGACCTACCAAATAATTATTGAAAAAATGGACAAAATCATTTTTATAAAATACTAGGCCATATATAATGCACAATTGACCAAATGGTTGGGTGAAAAAAGTTTTGATCCACCTCTGGTGAAAGAGACAAATTGTCGTCGATTCAGTTGGAAACGGGTCAAATTTGAACTGTAGCTGCCTCATAGTTTCCTCTTTATTTTTTCCAAAAATCATTTATAGGTAAATAAGTATCTATTTAATCAGAGAAACATCAAAAGTTTTCCAAGATTCAACAACTAGCTAGGAACGGTCAAGCCCGCCGTTTTGATCACATTTTAAAACGGGCATAAAAAAATAAAAAAAAATAAAAAAATTTGAAAACCTTCGCATTGTATCATTATATGTGACCAAGTTTTCAGGAAAATAATAAACTTGTAATACGGTAATTATTTTTAAAAAGTGTTCTCATAAATGAGCTATCATGCGTGAAGATTCATGGCTTTCAAGCAAAATGATCAATCTTATGGCCACATTCATGGCATAGTTTATTCAAATGATCTCATATTGTGCACAAGGGTGCATCTTGGAATTCCAAACAATGTTGCCTAAGGAATTTTTCATTTTCTTTGCACAGAAAATTCATTTTTCATTTTCCGAGTGCCCAAAAGGAGGTTTTTTTGTGAAGGAACTACCAAATAATTGTTGCAAAAATGGACCAAATCAATTTTATAAAATACTAGGCCATATATAATGCACAATTGACCAAATGGTTGGGTGAAAAAAGTTTTGATCCACCTCTGGTGAAAAAGACAAATTGCCGTCGATTCAGTTGGAAATGGGTCAAATTTCAACTGTAGATGCCTCATAGTTTGCTCTTTATTTTTTCCAAAAATCATTTACAGGTACATAAGTATCTATTTAATCAGAGAAACATCAAAAGTTTTCCAAGATTCAACCACTAGCTAGGAACGGTCAAGCCCGCTGTTTTGACCACATTTTGAAATGGGCATAAAAAATTCAAAAAAAAATCAAAAAATTGGAAAACCTTCACATTGTGTCATTATATGTGACCAAGTTTCCAGGAAAAATAATAAACTTGTAATACAGTAATTATTTTAAAAAAGTGTTCTCAGAAATGAGCTATCAAGTGTGAAGATTCATGGCTTTAAAGCCAAATGATCAATCTTATGGCCACATTCATGGCATAGTTGTTTAAAATGATCTCATATTGTGCTCAAGGGTGCATATTGGAATGGCAAACAATGTTGCCTAAGGAAGTTTTTATTTTCTTTGAACGAAAAAACCGTTTTCCATTTTCTGAGTGTCTGAAATGAGTTTTTTTTGTGAAGGACCTACCATATATTTGTTGCAAAATTGGACCTAATCAATTTTATAAAATACTAGGCCATATTTAATGCACAATTTACAAAATGGTTGGGTGTCAAAATTTTTGATCCACCTCTGGTGAAAAAGACAAATTCCCGTCGATTCAGTTGGAAGCGGGTCAAATTTGAACTGCAGCTGCCTCATAGTTTGCTCTTTATTTTTTTCCAAAAATCATTTCTAGGTAAATAAGTATCTATTTAATCAGAAATACATGGTTTGATGGCGAGACATCGAGGTTTGGACGGTGGCCGCGGGCCCCAACTCTAGAGCGCGTAAGCTCGCATGCCCGCCGCGTGGTCACCGCATGACCGTTGCGTTGCCATGTGTTCTGGGCGGCCTAGGCATGTCTAGTGGGTTGGGCACTCCCCAGGTAGGTACTAGGAAGAAAATCACAACATAAGATTCTCACGAGGAGACTGATCGATGCTCAAACATGAATAAGCAGCCAAGTGTTTGATTTGCGGTATGAGAAATGCACATGGCTAATGGGCGTGAGTTTCGGCTGAGGATGATTAGTTACTAAGAAGACCATCTTCACAAATTTTCACCTCAAAAGGAGGAGCCTAGGTGGTACTTGGTTTACAAAGTACCACACTGGACATAAATACGAATGTTGAAGCTGGGCTCAAAATAATGAATGGATTGAGCTGGCATTTGGTGGAGGGTGGTTATTTGGGCATAGGAAAGCACTGTGGAAATTGGATACGATTTGGACATGCCAAAGTGGTACTTCCTTCACAAAGTGCTGCTCTGAACAGAATAGGAAAATGAATATTTTCGAATTATTTTTTAACTAGGCAAGGAATGTTTTTGACATATTTGATGAAGATATGATCCAAAACATTTATGAGAATTTTTTGGGAATTTTTGGAATAACAAAAATATAGGTTGCTTCACAACCTAGGGCAAAAACTGCCACATGGACATGACACATAGGCAAAACTGATGAGATGGCGCCTAGTCATCACAACACACCACAATCTACAAGGCTATGACCATCTATATTGGTCATTAACAACTAGAAATAAGGCAGCGGACTAGCACTATTTGCTTTGTGACCATTTCGTGTAAGGAAATTACGACCTTTCTGACCAAAATGGTCGCAATGGTTTAGGATTTGAAGCCCCCCGAACAGCTTCTGTCCAATTGGTCTGAAATGGTCATAGATCTATGACCAATTCTTCCAGGGTCACTGACAGAAGGTCACTAGTTGACATATTTCTTGTAGTGCTCCATCGAAGCAAGACACCTACCTTGCTTTTCAAACTTGACATCAAAAAGGCGTTCGATTCAGTTAGATGGGACTTCCTCATGGACATGCTCTGTCACAATGTCTTCCCTGCTCGCTTTCGAGAGTGGGTTTCGATCCTTCTCTCCTCAGCCTCCTCAAGGGTGCTGCTAAATGGGGTGGCTGGAGACCCGATCAAGCATGGGAAGGGATTGAGGCAAGGGGATTCTCTCTCCCTGTTGTTCTTTGTTCTCGCCATTGACCCACTACATCATATTCTCGCCAACGCCACTTCACAAGGAAAGTTGCACCCGATTGGGAGAAGATCCCCCACTACCCGAGCATCGCTGTATGCGGATGAAGCAGTGATTTTGGTGGCCCCGGTCAAGGATGACATTCAGTTTCTGGCTTCCACCTTACACTCCTTCGGCGAGGTCACCGGCTTGATCACCAATTTTCAAAAGAGTAGCGTCGCGCCAATCTGCTGCGGGGGTGTGGACCTTGACGACATCCTTCAAGCTTTTTCGGCCAGCAGAACGACCTTCCCAATGAAATACCTTGGGATGCCCCTTTCGGTTAATCGCCTTCGGGCAATTCATTTTCAGCCTCTGAAAGATAAAGTTGCCGGCAAGCTCACCCCTTGGCTTGGAAAGCATGTTGCCTCTGCGGGACGCGGAGTTTTGGTAAAAGTCGTGCTCATTGCAATCGCCATTTACCACATGACATCACTTGAGCTCCCTGCTGAGGTTCTGGAATATATTGACAAGTTTCTTGGTGCCTATCTTTGGGCGGCTGTGATAAGGTTTCGGGAGGCAAGTGCAAAGTTAATTGGGAGCAAGTGTGCAAGCCTAAATCTCTCGGGGGGCTCGACATCCTTAATCTGGACAAGTTTTCTTTGGCACTTAGACTTTGGTGGCTTTGGTTTTCTTGGTCTGATCCACCAAAGGCTTGGTTCGGGCTTGGTTTGCCTTGTAATAAGCGCGACAAAGACCTGTTTGTTGTTGCCACCACAGTCTCCATCGGCAATGGCGCGAAGGCCCTGTTTTGGGAGTCCTCTTGGTTGAATGGGCTGCGGCCTAAAGATATTGCTCCCAAGATTTTCGACTGCTCCAATAAGAAAAAATTCCTTGGTTCAAACAGCTTTGCACAACAATTTCTGGGTGACCCAGATTCGCACCCAACAGGGACATTCCCTTGAGCACATCCAACAGTTTGTTTGCCTCTGGGAGAAGCTTAGCAACATCCATTTAACCCCAGACGTCCCCGACAAGATATCTTGAAAGTTCACTGCTGATGGAGTGTTCTCCCCGTCCTCGGCCTACAAAGCGCAATTCGAGGGGCACACCATTTCGCCTATGTACGCTGCTGTTTGGAGAGCTTGGGCACCCCCAGAATGCAAACTCTTTGCGTGGCTTGTGATTCAGAACAGAGTATGGACCGCGGATAGGCTTGTTCATCGCGGATGGCCCAACTGCGGTCTTTGCCCTCTCTGCAAGCAAGTTCAAGAGACGTCGACACATCTCTGTCACTGCCGCTTCTCGGTGAGAGTTTGGTGTGCTATTGTAGATTGGCCTGGCCTACCGGATGTCAAACCCCGAGACTGGAGCATGATGGGTAGCGTCGACGAGTGATGGATCGGTGTCTCGCAAGCTAGAGGTCATTCAAGGAAGGCCAGGTCCTCCATGCTAATGTTGATCTCCACGGAGTTTTGGAAGGAACGCAATGCAAGAGTCTTCCGCAACACCGCGACTTCTTTAACAATTATTGTGCGCAACATTAAGGATGAAATCAATTAGTGGGTTTTAGCGGGTGCTAAGCACCGGGACAAGCCAGCCGTTGCTTTCTCATCGTGCACAGAAAGACACTGTAATACACCGCCAGGCTGCCAACCTAGCTTCAGTCTGACCAATCAACCACCGACCGGGACAACATCTCCGGTTTCAGACCATGGACGGACGCACGTACGAGCCAAGTGTAAACTCGATCGCTCGTGTACGTACGTGAGCAGTACTACTTACTTGATTCTGGTGCGACACATACCGTTCTGGCGGTGTTTCACGGCAGGACGGATGTACTACGGACGTACGAGACGTAGGTACGTGCTCCGTGTCATCTTCTCCCGAATCCCATAAACAAATTGCATGGGCTGGTAGGGCACGTACGTCGACAAGTAAAACAACGCTGGTTCACGGGTGGCCAGTAGGGTAGGGAAAACAACAAGAAGAGAAGGCAGCGTCGTCGCAACTTGCGGCGAGTTCCCCTGGTTTTCGGTGCCGGCGGCTATGCTCAACCTGTATATACTTTTGTTGTGTTCTCCATATATATGTGCACCAGTACACACGCGTCAGACTGTCAGAGAGGCCTCTCTGACAGTGACCACCGTACACTAGTAGTACTACTTGGGAGTACCTGGAAGGACACGAGTGGCGTACTCTCGCCACAACGACTGACTGACCGACACTGCTTGGTTAAGTTTGAGTGTATTATAAAACTAACATCGAGGTTAGTAACTAGTAACCCTAAAGCTCAAGCTTCCCTAAAGAAACTAATCAGTGTATTGGTAGGCGTCAAGTTTACGGCATTAGTAGGCGTTACCCATGATAAGATCATCTGTACTAACTAGCCGAGAACTTACCACATTAGTGAGAGCTTTTCTTTGACATGACATTTTCTTTTCTTTTCGAAAAGGAGGTTGAAATCCCCGGCAAATATAGGGGCTTTTTTTTGCGGAAAAAAAATATAGGCGGTTCTCCTAACATAACTGAGGAACTTGCTTTCATCATCGTTGATTAGCCATAGACGCACAAATGAAATGGCATACGTCTTTAACTAGCACCATGTTTGACGAAAAATGATTAGCTCCCAAAATGATTAAGTATGGTACCTAATACTATATCGATTTATTTATCCTTCCACCGATCAGAGACGCCCTTTGCAGTAGTTACAATGGAACGATATTGCAGGAAGATCTATATGCTATATCCTATAGGCCAATTCATTCATCGTTCCTAATCATATGTGGTGCATGCACCAAATCGAGCCTTGTCATGTGCCCTAGCTTAGATGCTGTACGTGTCAAGTACCCATGCTAAGTACGCAGTTGAGGTCATCTAATCGCCATTTGTTTACTTAGCGTATGTAGTGGGTACTTTGCAAACAACGCAAATGATGACTCCACAATGGTGCCGCATATGGGAGCATGTGGCTGACGCCGCAGCATTCCCATCTACATACCAGATTCGTATGACTTGTAGCCAATCTAATACGCTAAGGAAAGGCGCTTTGTGTTCCGATTAGCTGGGTACAATTAGCAGAAACTTATGGGTTGTACCCTAGCCTCTCAAATCTAATCCACCGGGAGGCGGCAATCAGAAGCAGTACTTAGATAGTCCACGGTTAGTACAACTAAGCACCAGAAAGGACGATGGATGCATCTGCCCTGTGTGCATCAGAGAGAGAATATAACGATAATAATTATGTTTAGCGCCTGAGAATAAGACCTGATCTAATGATGTACGTAATCGTGTAGCTTATGAGAGGTGATGATGTGATCTCGCAGCCCAAAGGGAGGGACGCACAAATTTCGGTTGGAACCGCCGCTCCAGTCCACTGGCCCAATCATGATCCCTCCCCGTTCCGCATTCGCGACGCCCCGGCGCGGTGACACACGTACGTACCCGCCGGTACGTCGAGGTCATGGCGCTCTTCTAGCTGAGACGTCGTGCACGGACGCAGATGCTGGATGCTTGCGGCAAAATTTTATTCAAAGAGTCGTCTCGGGTAGTCGGGTGCAGAGATAAGAGCATCTCCAGCCATGCCCCCAACAGGGCCCCCGACGATTTTTCAGCGTCGGCGCCTAAAAATCAGCTCAGTCGTGCATATAGAAGCCGGCTTTTCGCTGGTTTGAGCCGAAACCGGCACCGGCAGACCCAGGCCGAACCCGGCGCGCTGAGGGGCGCCCGGGGGCGCTGGGGCAAGCGATTTCTGCTCGAAAGAACTGCGGACCCATCGAGTCAGCGACACTCGCCTCGTCGTCCTCACAACGCCTTGGTTTCCCGCGGGGTCAGCCTTCCATTGATTCCTCACGGCGGCGCGGCGACGCCCCCCCTCCCGTCACGCGTACACATGGTGCCCACCCCCCGACCGCTATAAAGCAACGCCTCCCCGTCGCCTGTCACCACACACCGCCCACGGCCGCCGAGCTCTGCTTCTCTCTCCCCCGTGCGCAGCCGCCGCCGACGTTCCTCCTATATCTCCCCGTGCCCAGCCGCGACGATGGACGAGCGTTTCCCCGGTGATGGGGCGGCGGCCAATGGCTTCGGCCGCCGCTCGTTGCACGAGTGAGAAGCCCACTTGCCGTTCGAGGCGAACATCTTGGCGCCTCCCGACATGCGCGCCGGGGCGGTGGAAGCTCATCGCCGGTGGCGTCCCCATTCCCCCGCTGCCCGACGTCACCGTGCGCCCCGACTACTTCGCCGACAAGGTCGACCGCGTGCGGGCGTTGCTGGCGGAGGAGTAGCGGGCCCTCCCGCGGTACGACACCGGCAACCACGAGGCGTGGGCGGCGTACTTCCAACACCGGCAGGCGCAGCGGCTGGCCTCCACCAACAACGTGTCGGTGGTGCGGGGAACAAGAATAGCGAGGGCCGCCGATTGTGGTGGGGCGGCCCCGGCAGCACGCTCCACGCCATTCTCCGGCACCTCGAGGACGGCAATGACCCTCCGTTGACGTATCCTGCCGCCCCGGTCAGGAGCGGCGACCAATGGATGCCGAGGAGGATGGCGTCCTCTTCTTCCTCCTCCCGCTCGTCCTCACACTCCTCCAGGTCGCCGGCGCTGTTCAGCATCAAGGCCGAGCCCGCGGAGACGCTGCTCGGCCGGCGCACCAGCAGCGTCGACATTGTTATCAACGAGGGCGGGCGCGCCTCCTCCTCGGCTCCTCCCTGCTTCGTCAAGCCGAAGACAGAGCCAGGATTCGCCGCCGCCATGAACGCGAAGCCCGGGCTTGCATCCGTGAAGACAGAGCCAGGGCTCGCCTCCGTGAAGACGGAGCCAGGGCTCGATGATGCGGCGACCTTGAAGTGGGCGTGCGAAGACTGGGCGCGGACTGAGCTGGAGCGCCTTCGCCGCTCGGCGCCGTGGCCGCGACGAGGGAGGCGTCGTCGTCCTCGACGATGACGCGCCACCACCGGTCCGCCAAGGCGACTCCGGGCAGGGGTCCAGCAGGGGCGGTCGCGTGAAGGAGGAGAAGGACGACGAGGACAACGGCGGTGGCGGCGACGGCGACGACTTCATGGCGCTCAGCGCGTTCTTCGGCCTGTAGTTGCGGCCTTTGTTTTTTTAAGTATTTCTGTGTTCTATGTAAAAAACTATTTAAGCCGCCTAAGTAATGTGTTCGCCGAATTTTAGCCGACTCTTTGTCCCTTTTGCCGAATTCCTTTTCAAAAAATATTAAAGACACCTTTTAGGGATGACCCTAGGGCCGGCGGCTGGGAACCTGGAAGCCCCCTAGTCGATTTTAGCGCCGGTTCGCCCCAGGCGGCGATTTTACGAGCCGCCTGGGGGCCAACGGCTGGAGGCGCTCTAATGAGAAACTCTAAACACCTGCCTAGCCGATGCGCAAACTCATAATTGTTAAAATTGAAGTTGCAAATTTCCTGGCAATGGGACCCACCGGCCATCGTCTCCTTTTTTCTTTGCCAATTTTCCTATCATCCAACTGAACCAGCTGTGGATGATCCTACGGAGACTAGCACAACTGCACAAGTACGAGCACACAACATAAGCACCATCCTCAAGAGATATTTACGCCCTGAGGAGGCACTAGAGAGCCTATAGCCGGACTTGCAAATCCGATCCCTCAAACGCCCACTGACGCGTCCAGACACATCCACGGACACTGACCAGTCAAGTTTTAAATTTGCCTTCTCACAACCGAACACCTCAATTATCATACCTCAAATTCATACAAACTCATGCAACCATGTCTATGGATTACACACATCGTTCAGCTACTACATCATTAAACATGCCATCGGACTACCAAACTTTGAAATGTTTGGCTATGATGGAGAAGATCATCCACGGTTGCCCTTGTCCTGCCCATCTCCCTTGATGTCCTTGTCGCGGAAGTACCGGTCGAAGATGTGGTAGGGATCGAGCCGGATCTGCTCGTCGCCGGTGTTGTCCTCCTTCTCCTTCGGTGGCAGTCCGACCATGGACAGACCGTCCAATTCTGCTCTCGGGCGATGCAGTGCATGTTCCTCCTCCGTTGCTTCCTCAAAATGCGTGCCCGGATGGCTTCCCCTCTGCGGCTGCCCGTGCCGCCGCATCAGCCGCCTCAGGCGCCGCCATGTCTATAGCGACTCGGGCCCCGGCGGCCCTTATCCTCTCCTTCCCACGGTGGGCACTCCAGTCCTGGTGGGACTCGTACTCCGCCCGACTGATGATTGGCAAGGAGGGATTTGAAGGCTGCCAGGACCGCAATGATCCGGGGATTGACCCTGAGTCAGGACTCCGATTCCAAGGAGTTGATTCAGCAAGTTCCCAGAGGATTTGAGCGCCCGTTGAGACGACGCTATGGAGTCGCGCCAGACAGATCCTGTCGTGGGCCGGGCTCTGTCCTCCCGGGAGTGGTGGAGTACAATGCGGATGACCATTGCCTCTTCCAACCCGCACGGGGTGACAACCCAGTCTATGGAACCGGACTGGTTGGTGTCAGGTCCACTACCCCGCCATGCCAGAGATCACCGGAGGCGAGCTTGAGTGGCGGAGGGGTGTGGAGTGAAGTGGCTAGGATTTGGTCCGACAAGCATATGGGGAGGAATATATGTGGGCTCAGATGGACCAGCGTGGGCCAGGTCCGGTGTGGCCAACGCGCCCTGGTGCCCCCATATCCACCCCATATTTGGGTTGGATATGAGGGGTGCCGGTCTGCCCAGACGTTTGATGCCCGTTTGGGTCGAAATTTCGTGACCGGTCATTGACCAGGTTGTTCGCCTGGGCGTATAGGACGATTTTGGGGCGTCCGACTGTAGATGCTCTTACACTAACACCTTCCCCGAGACAGCCGAGGTACTCGGCGAGGACGCGAAAATCGGTGAGAGAGTCGTGGCGGACACTCCGCCATCAGTCACTTCCATGAGGCAGTGCACCATTGAGACACCCTTCCTAGTCTCGTCGGTGTTGGTGGATGCAGGGTAGAGATTCTGACGGTTGGATGTCTATTTTGGTGATGGGGTGCTAATTCCAGGAGGCCCTGCAACGATTTTGATAGTGGGATGCCAATTTTGGTACGCGGGAGGCAGAGGGGAGGGGACGAGACTTGCCTGCTCCCTCCCCGTGCTCCCATCCGTGCTCCCGTGTACGTGGCTTGATTTGATTGGTAGAAAATAAGGCCCGGCCCCACCCCCTGAAAATCAGGGGGGGAAGAGATGATTAGATTAGAAAAGAAAAAGAGAAAATGACAGCCGTAGGATGAAGTGGGAGCACGGATGGGAGCATGGGAAGGGAGCAGGCAAGCCGGATCCGAGGGGAGGGGGGTGAGAGCTGGGGGACGGTCTAAAGTTTCCTTTGCACCATGGTTGGAGAGCACTCCAAACAGCAGCTCAAAGACGCCAAATATGGAGGACGCTTCAAAAATCATAATGATTTGGCACGAGATGGCAGACTCTGCTAGAGTGCCCTTTGCGGCCGCGATTGCCATATTGACGGTTATTATGGTGATTGACTCTGCTAGAATTGCTCTAAGATGTAATTGTTGAAATCCATGCATGATGGTGCGAATCATATGGCAGATATGGTACTTTGCCAAAGAACTCCACGTTCCCCGCCTTAATTGTCGGCTTATTCACTTCATAACCCTAATATAGAAATATTTGATTTGTTTTAGTTTCTAGTTAAGTCTTAAAACATTTTTTTGTCTCGTTTAATCGTTCTTTGACATATTTCAGTTTTGTCTTAAATAGCAACATCATGTTTTCTCTCATCTCTACGTAGCCTCTTTTCTCTCTACACTTAGAAAAAATAGATTTTAATTGGCACATGTAAATACGAGGATATCACTAATAAAAATTAATTTAGTGGCATGCCTGGTTAAATTTCAGATTAAATTGATATATTGTTTGAGAGAAACTTACGTTTTAAACTTACATGTGATCTGGGAGTTTCCAAAGCTGGGAATCTTGCACATGAATAAGAAAGTTTTTAGTCGATGGAGAGTTAGCAAAACAGACCACTGAGTTGAAACACATGGCAAACAACAACAAAGTGAATGTGCAACATGGAGCAATTCTTTATCATTAACGGCAAGGAATGCTACGATTAATTACGACAATCAGAAAATCCGTCATCTTCATATTGAAATAATCTCTACAAATTTCTTCTAACTACACTCAACTTTTCAAGCCTTACAGAGCCTCGGTCCCTCACGCGCGGCACCGTCCCCGATTCGTGTTTCGGGGGCCGCTGGCCGCTACACCGGGCACCACACCACGTCCTTCAATACCTCGGGCACTTGTGCGCACGGGCGGGTGGTATCTTCCCGGCTGCGGCATGCTTTCTCGCCATTTCCGCGTCCGGAAGACCAGTTGCTGCTACCACCGCTGCCGCCGCCGGATCAAATCGCCAGGGCTACCTCATGTGAGAACAGAGCATGTATGCCGAATGGCCTATGCGTGTTGCTTCCATCGATCGGTCACCACTCACCACACGAAGCTCCTCCGCCGCCACCCTCTACGCGGAAATGTTGAAAGCATATTTTCCTCTTATATATCTTTGATAGCGTTGTTGTACATTTTAGGACGTCATTGAAATGTTTAAAAAAAAGGACATCATTGAAATGCTAATAGTACGGCACAAACCGCAAAGACATGGCACGTCTGCCGGAGTCAGGATCACGAGGGAAAGCGGATCACGAGCCACTATCTACTACTGTTAGATTTTTTTTCAAAACTATGATGGTTTTTATAGCAAATGCGAAATCTATACGTCCTCACGCAAGAAAATCAAGACTAGCACCCTTTCGGCCTCCAGTTGGCTGAAGAGGGGCTCTTCAGCATGCGGTTGACGGAAGTGGGCTCTTTCGCCTCCCGTTGGCCGAAGAATACCCCAACTGGGCCGAAAATGACTCTTTGGTCTGCCGTAGGCCGAAGAGTACTCTTTGGTCAACCGTAGGCCGAAGAGTACTCTTTGGGGTCCAAGGCCTAGCATAGGCAGAAGAGCGCAGCCATGCAGCTTCGGCCTCCCGTTAACGCGAAAAGTAGGGGCCCAAGGACCCTTCGAACTACAGTTGACCAAAGAGAGCTCTTCGGCCTACAGCAGACCAAAGAGTCCTTTTCGGTCCAGTTGGGGCACTCTTCGGCCAACGAGAGGCTGAAGAGCCCACTTTGGTCAACCGCAGGCCAAAGTGCCCCTCTTCGGCCAACTGGAGGGCAACGGGGTGCTAATTTTGATTTTGGTGCGTGAGGACATATAGGATCTGAATTTGCTATAAAAGTCATCATAGTTTTGAAAAAAAAATCCCACTGTTAGGGTCACTTCGGTCTTGATGGAGCACTAGCTGGTGTGACTTTCGTAAGTTCTATTATCAAGTTAGCAAATGAAATACCGCTTCATGTCCAGGGTAAACACTGGCGGAGCTAGGCAGGAATGTCGGGGGGGGGGGGGGGGTCAAAAGTCAAAACAACTAAGACGGCAAATATTGATCTTTTCCTTATCTAATCCCCATACAGTAAATTTTCTTCACTGATTTGCCTAAGGATGGGGGGCACGCCCCCCTCAGGCTTGCACTAAGGTCCGCCACTGAGGGTAAAAACTTTTGTTTTGGCTTTTTTTGCCGTCCTGAGTAGCGATGGACTTGCGTTGTCACCTTGTTGAAGGCATCTTCTGTTGGACAAGTGCTAGCCTTCAACGGTTCGTCTCGCCATCCATGATGATAATCATCGTCCTGCTGATTTTCAACGGTGGTGTGAGAATGTTATCCTTTTTCGAAGGCATTGTGAAGTAAGAGGTCGATTTAGTCATAGGTGTTGCATTTTATGGTTCTGTTGTAGTTGCCTATTTTTTGTACTCCTCTTGTTAATGACCTTGGCATTTGCATCAACTTTAGTAAAGATGGTTGTGTGCATTGGGCGATACGTCAGTCAGCTAAAAGAAAGTTCAGGGTCAGTTGATTTTCGCAACCGTCGGTTGCGAAATCAACAGCCTGCACAATTATTCAACCTCCCGCACCTCCCGCACCTTCCTCCATCCTTTCTTCCTCCCACCGCCAGCCACCGCCGCCTGCAGCTGGGGGCGCTCCCGCGACCACTGTCGGTGTCAAAACCGGCGGATCTCGGGTAGGGGGTCCAGATCTGTGCGTCTAAGGCTGATGGTAACAGGAGGCAAGGGACACAATGTTACCCAGGTTCAGGCCCTCTCGATGGAGGTAAAACCCTAATTCCTGCTTGATTAATATTGATGATATGAGTAGTACAAGAGTTGATTTACCACGAGATCGTAGAGGCTAAACCCTAGAAGCTAGCCTATGATGATTATGATTGTGATTGTCCCTCTAAGGACTAAACCCTCCGGTTTATATAGACACCGAAGGGGGTTTACATGGAGTCGGTTACAAAGAAGGAAATATAATATCCGGATCGCCAAGCTTGTCTTCCACGCAAAGGAGAGTCCCATCCGGACACGGGACGAAGTCTTGAGTCTTGTATCTTCACGGTCCTATAGTCCGGCCAAAGTATATAGCCCGACTGTCCAGATACCCCCTGATCTAGGACTCCCTCAGTAGCCCCTGAACCAGGCTTCAATGACAACGAGTCCGGCACGCAGTTTTGTCTTCGGCATTGCAAGGCGGGTTCCATCTCCGAATACTCCAAAGTACCTGTTGCAACGAACAGTGTCCGGCTTCCCATCAATGTTGTACTCCTCGGCTTCTGTGCTTCAATAATGACCATCTCCACGTGTCGAGCGAATGCGAGGAGCCGAGGCATTTTTGCATTTGCCACCCCCGGTCCGTCAAGTTAACCGTCTATTTGAAGAGACGGGGATTCTCATATCCAAACCTCACCCTCTTCCCTCGAGCAAGCATCCAACAGAGCGCTCCGGAAAAACCATTCCAACATGGCTGGTCGCCGCAGCTCTTCTTCTCGCTCTCCTTGCTCCAAGCCGGGTGACTGGGAAGAGTGTTCAGTTCCTCATAGCCATTTGATAGAGTTACAGACCCAAGGGTTTCTCCCACTGGCGTTCATGGTCCCCGTCCGAGCCGGACTAGCCACCTATAATGGCGGGGAGCAAGCGGAGGGGCGAATATGTCTCATCTCGCATCTCCTAAGGGGCGTCGGGTTTCCTATCCACCCATTTCTTCACGGGCTCTTGGAGTTCTACGGCCTCCAGTTGCACAACTTCACCCCTGCCTCCGTGCTGCATATAGCAGGATACGTTGCCCTTTGTGAGCTATTTCTAGGCTACGAGGCTCACTTTGGGTTATGGAAGAAGTTGTTCTGCCTTGTCCCTCGCAACCAGGGGGAATCCCTATGTCAAGTGGGTGGAGCCGAAATATGGTGCATCGCCGAGACCGGATACCTATCCGGTTTTCCCAAGAAGGCACCGAAGAACTGGCCTTCGGAGTGGTTTTATGTCGACGACGCTCCCCTTCCGGATCCAGTCCAGACTGGTCTCCCTAAGTTCAGTAATGCTCCGCCGAAGGCACGCCGAAGCTGGCGCCCTCGGGGCCCCCAAGAGGAGGATACCAGAGAAATACACTTCCTGATGAGCAGGATAAAGTTACTGGCCAAATCCGGGCTGACGATAGTCGAGGTTATGGCAATATGCATAATGCGGGGAGTGAAGCCGCTTCAATATCGGGGGAAGCCCATGTGGCACTACAACGGAGAAGATGATGCCACCCGCTGTGGCCGTAAGGGTCCGGACTCCGCCACTGCTCTGGCGAGGATATTGTCCGATCTGTATAAAGGAGAAGAAGAAGAAGAATTCCTTCACATTAAACCGCGGGATGGGCTTTCTATGTACAACCCCCCAAGCTGGGTAAGTCGCCCCTCTTTCCCCCGCTTCATTCATTCTGGCATCCTTCGTCAAGATTATTTACGTCGATATTTTCGAGCAGGAACTGGGGAGGGCCGTAGAAGGAATCTCCAACCCCTCCTTGCAGCCAGAGGACCCCGGAAGGGCCTTCGATCCAGGACTCGAAGAAGATCCGAATATTACTATGGAGCTCGTCAACCGGACATTTTATCAGGCGAGCTGCGATGGCACCTCTGTGGCTATTATCGCCGACAATCCCGGACTGCTACCTACATCGCGTGCAAGCCAAGCCAAAAAAAACCTATCCTACAAAGAGGACTTCTTTCTGATGCCATGCCTTACACCTGGAGTGTCGTATTTTTGTAGAGACGACGGTCAGAGCGCGGCGCCGAGCCCCTGGGGACTCGTCGGCAAAGGGTGTCCGGATCTGGCAGCCTTAAGAGGAAGGCGGTTAGGGCCGAAACGCCACTACAGAGGTATGGTAAAAACCTGCTCTGTGATTGTTGTGTTTGAAATGTAACAGCATCCTTCGTGTCGTGGCAGAAAGAGGAGTAGCCGGACTATATCCGGAGATCCTGCCAATCACGCCTCCACCAGCCGGATTCCAGAAACCGGCTTCGAGAGGGGAGGCGGTCGCAGGGCCGATGCCGCATTGTCCTGCGACAGAGGATGCAGATATGCTCTCCACCACGAATTCTGAAGTAGAGAGCGCCATGCATCACCGGCGCCGACGGGCCGTACTTCGCAACAACATCTTTTCCGAAGAGGCACTTAATGCTTTCAATTCGGGAGACACATATATCCGAGCTGCTCAAGGCGGGCTTGCTCGAGCGACGGACCAGTATGCCAAAGATATATGGGTAAGAAAATTTGATAAGCGTGTATAGCAGTAGCCCCTGAGACTTGAAACGGTTGGGGCAACTATTTTAAGGATCAATTTATGCACAGGTCCTTGTAGATAAGAATGAGCAATTGTCTCGAGAGCTGGAGGAGTGCAAGACCCAGCTGAGGGCCACGGTTGCCAAGTTAGAGGAATCCCAGAAGGCCTCATCTGGTAACATCTCTCTCAATCGTACGGAGATGTACCAGTTAGTAAGTGGCTTTGTATGATGAGTCTAACAGAAAATTCTGCAGACAATCCCGGGGTGAATCCGGAGGTCGTAAGAGATAGCGAGTCGCATCTCCAAAGGCAGCTAAAAGCTGGCGAGCGTGTTCTTACACAAGTTAGGCAGGAGAAGAACAATCTTCAAGATGCCAATGTCCGACTGGTCGTCGAATTAAAAGATGTTCGCGCTCAGCTGGCGGACTCCATGAAGGAGAACAAAAGAGTACAGCTCGGCGAGGAAGCATATTGAAAGAATTGTTATTTGTAGGTATGTTGACGGGCTTCCCTGAAGAGGAGATGCCCGCGTCTACAGGCGATTTGCTGCAAGACCTCTCACAGCTGCACGAGCGAGCTCGGCAGGTGATGCAGGGCATTGCTCAGGCCTTGTGGCCATCAAGCTTCCTGCCGAAGGGCATGGGGGAGCTCATGGATATGCTCCAAGGAGCACGGCGGCGCTTCCGATTGTGGAAGATATCAGCCTGCTGACAAGGTGCAAGGGAAGCCTGGGCTATGGTGAAGACGCGCTACACCAAGCTTGACCCAAACCATATGGCCGAAGTCGGACCGGCGGGGCCAGATGGGCAAGAAATTCCCATGAGTCTGGTGTATGACCAGGTAGCGTTAGCCGCAAAGTATTCCCAACAGGATTGTAAGCTAGATAGCCTATTGGATGGTATAGAGGAGGAATATAGTCAGTCCAAGTGACTATGTTATTCAATGGACATAGGTAGTCCCTAGCCGGATTAAAATCATTTGTCATGGCGGACCTTTTCGCTTCAGCCTCCGGATCCGACTGTCTGGGGTGTATCCGAATACCCGCTTAGTTATACAGAACTGGGGTATGCGTGGAAACTAGGCGTAGGGGTCATAAGTGCTTGAATAGATAAGTACCCAACTAGTTATGTTATATTACATGGATAGTAAGAAACATCTTCTAGGGAGAATAGTTCCGTTAGGGGTTCCTTTCCCTAGGTACGCATGCAACGATGTACATGTCCGGACTGCGAACAAGGGCATAGGATACAAAACTTCTGAGGATTTACATTGTAATAAACAAAAAACATCTTTTGTTCACCGACCGAATATTCCCTTCAGAATGCTAGCTTTCGGCTTCACCTAGTCTGAGGTACACATCCGGCTGAACCGGTAGTAACAATCGCAGAGGTGCTCCCCTTATGCCCTAGCCGAATTAACGAGAACGTAGGGTATAAACACAAGAGCCAGGCAACCCAACATGGCCATATCTTATGTCATATCGATGCATATAATGGTGAAGAAAAGGCACATATGGAAAAAGAACGCATATGTGATGGGCAAAAAGCCATTAAAGTAATTATATTTAGCTTCCGTGTAGGAAGCCCCCAGGTATGGCTTACACACATAGTGCGGCCGGAGTGATCCGGGCGTCCGCACTGTATTGAGTACTTTGTGTGAAGAGGAAAAAGGTCGAGAAAGGAAAAAGGAGGGAACATAATTAAAAAGGAGGGGGTAAGGAGACGAACACTGAGTTCGGCGCTAGGCGTAGAATCTCTGGAGTCTCGCCGCGTTCCATGGGTTCAGCTCGAGTCTATTATTGGATGCATTACGTAAGCGGTACGCTCCTCCGGTGAGAACTTTATCAATAACGAACAGACCCTCCCACTGAGGTTTGAGCTTGTCCTTCTTCTTCTCCGGTAGGCGTAGAACGAGTTCGCCAATATTATAAGTTTTGGCCTGCACTTCTCTGCTTTGGTACCATCGAGCCTGCTGCTGATAGAATGCGTAACGGGCTTTTGCGACGTCGCGCTCCTCCTCCAGGGCATCTAAGTTATCCTGCCGATCCAACTCGGCTTCCTTCTCTTCGTACATGCGTACGCGAGGCAAATCATGTATTATGTCGCAGGGTAGTACTGCTTCCGCGTCGTACACCATAAAAATGGTGTATATCCAGTGGTGCGATTCAGCATGGTCCGCAGCCCCCAGAGTACGGAGTCGAGCTCTTCGACCCAGTGCGTGTCCGACTCTGTCAAGGATCGCACTCGTCTGGGTTTGATGCCGCTCATGATGAGACCGTTTGCATGTTCGACCTGGCCATTTGTTTGGGGATGGTAGACGGAGGCGTAATCGAGCTTTATGCCCATGTTGCCGCACCAAGTTTTCACTTCATCGGCTGTGAAGTTTGAGCCATTATCAGTGATGATGCTGTGGGGGACGCCGTATCGGTGTACAACCCCGGATATGAAGTCTACCACTGGTCCGGATTCGGCCGTTTTGACTGGTTTAGCTTCTATCCATTTGGTGAACTTGTCCACCATGACCAATAAGTATTTTTTCTTATGGCTTTCCCCTTTAAGGGGTCCGACCATATCCAGCCCCCAGACCGCGAAGGGCCAAGTAATGGGGATTGTTTGGAGAGCGGTAGGGGGCATATGACTCTGATTGGCAAAGAGCTGGCAACTGACACAGTGTTGGACAAGGTCGTGTGCATCTGCTCGGGCTGTCGGCTAATAAAAGCATGTACGGAAGGCCTCGCTGACTAGTGCTCGAGCCACGGCGTGGTGCCCGCCGAGTCCAGCATGGATTTCACCCAAGAGTTACTGCCCTTCCTCTTCGGAGATGCACCTTTGGAGCACTCCAGTCGCACTTTTCTTATAGAGTTCCCCTTCATGGACTTTGTAAGCTTTAGAACGCCGCACGATGCAACGTGCTTCATTTTGGTCCTTGGGGAGCTCCTGCCTATTTAGTTAGGCCAAGAAAGGCTCAGTCCACGAGGCGATTACAACCATGATTTCGTGGGCCGAAGATGTTATTTTGGTGGTGGAGCCTCCGATTATGTGTGATGGTTCGGAATCTGGGGGTGTATTCGGATCCGTGCTAGTGTTGCCGGACTCCCCTTCCTATACCACGGATGGCTTGAACTGCCTTGCTACGTCTTGAGCTTGCGTTGGTTTTCCTCGAAGAGGAGAAGGTGATGCAGCAATAGTAGCGTAAGTATTTCCCTCAGTTTTCAAGAACCAAGGTGTCAATCCAGTAGGAGGCTCCTCAAAAGTCCCACGCACCTACACAAACAAACTGAGAACTCGCAACCAACGCGATAAAGGGGTTGTCAATCCCTTCACGGCCACTTGCGAAAGTGAGATCTAATAAAGATAGTAAGATAAGATAAATATATTTTTGGTATTTTATAATATAGATGCAAAAAGTAAAGATGCAAATAAAAGTAGATTGGAAGCAAATATGATAAGAGATAGACTCGGGGGCCATAGGTTTCACTAGAGGCTTCTCTCAAGATAGCATAAGTATTACGGTGGGTGAACAAATTACTGTCGAGCAATTGATAGAAAAGCGAATAATTATGAGATTGTCTAGGCATGATCATGTATATAGGCATCACGTCCATAACAAGTAGACCGACTCCTGCCTGCATCTACTACTATTACTCCACACATCGACCGACTCCTGCCTGCATCTAGAGTATTAAGTTCATAAGAACAGAGTAACGCATTAAGCAAGATGACATGATGTAGAGGGATAAACTCAAGCAATATGATATAAACCCCATCTTGTTATCCTCGATGGCAACAATACAATACGTGTCTTGCAACCCTTTCTGTCACTGGGTAAGGACACCGCAAGATTGAACCCAAAGCTAAGTACTTCTCCCATGGCAAGAAAGATCAATCTAGTACGCCAAACCAAACTGATAATTCGAAGAGACTTGCAAATATAACTCAATCATACATAAAAGAATTCAGAGAAGATACAAATATTATTCATAGATAAACTTGATCATAAACCCACAATTCATCGGATCTCGACAAACACACCGCAAAAAGAGTTTATATTGAATAGATCTCCACAAGAAAGGAGGAGAACATTGTATTGAGATTCAAAAAGAGAGAGAAGCCATCTAGTTAATAACTATGGACCCGTAGGTCTGTATTAAACTACTCACAACTCATCGGAGGGGCAAGGATGTTGATGTAGAGGCCCTCCGTGGTCGATTCCCCCTCCGACAGAACACCGACGAAGGCTCCAAGATGGGATCTCGCGGATACAGAAGGTTACATTGGTGGAAATTGTGTTTCGTCTGCTCCCTGGATGTTTCGGGGTACGTAGGTATATATAGGAGGAAGAAGTATGTCGGTGGACGCCCGAGGGGCCCACAAGACAGGGGGGCGCCCTACAGGGGGGGCGCCCTCCTATCTCGTGGGAGCCTCGGCTGCTTCTTGACTTGCACTCCAAGTCCTATGGATCACGGTCGTTCCAAAAATCACGCTCCCAAAGGTTTCATTCCGTTTGGACTCCGTTTGATATTCCTTTTCTTCGAAATACTGAAATAGGCAAAAAAACAGCAATATGGGCTGGGCCTCCGGTTAGTAGGTTAGTCCCAAAAATGATATAAACGTGTAAAATAAAGCCCATAAACATCCAAAAGGGGTAATATAATAGCATGGAACAATCAAAAATTATAGATACGTCGGAGACGTATCAAGCCTTTCCAGGAATATGTTAGGTGGGACAGGGTCGCGTTTAGCGCCGATGCGGGCGAGGATATCCGCCGCTTGATAGTTTTCTTGAGCCACATGGTGGAATTCGAGCCCGTCGAACCGAGCTGACATTTTGAGGACGGGATTACGGTAGGCCGCCATTTTCGGATCCTTGGCATCAAAGTCTCTGTTTATTTGTGATATTGCGAGGTTTGAATCCCTGTGCACCTCTAGGCGTTGAATGCCCATAGAGACTGCCATCCGAAGACCGTGCAACAGAGCCTCGTATTCGGCTGCATTGTTGGAGTCTGTGTATAATATTTGGAGCATGTATTGGACCGTGTCTCCGGTGGGAAACGTCAGGACTATACCTGCTCCCAATCCGGCCAGCATTTTAGAGCCGTCGAAGTGCATGATTCAGTTAGAGTATGCGTCGTACTCTTTAGGGAGTTCGACTTCTATCCATTCGGCGATAAAGTCAGCCAGTACTTGCGACTTGATGGCCCGCCGTGGCTTGTATGTTATGTCGAATGGAAGGAGCTCGATAGCCCATTTGGTAGTCCGGCCCGTAGCGTCGCGGTTATTTATTATGTCGTTGAGTGGTACTTCGGAGGCCACCGTAATCGAACACTCTTGAAAGTAGTGTCGTAGCTTCCGGGATGCCATGAAGACCGCGTATGCTATTTTTTGATAGTGTGGGTATCGGGATTTGCATGGGGTGAGGACCATGGATACATAATATACTGGCTTCTGGAGCGGAAATTTGTATCCGTCAGCCTCTCGTTCGACGACGAGCACTGCGCTTACAACTTGATGTGTTGCAGCTATGTACAGTAGCATAGGTTCGCCAATATTTGGTGCTGTTAGGACTGGGTTACTGACCAATAAGGTCTTTATTTCATCCAGTCCGGTCGCGGCTGCATCCGTCCACACAAAGTGTTCGGTGCGCCGAAGAAGGCGGTAAAGAGGTAATGCCATTTCTCCTAACCGGAAGATAAAGCAGCTTAAGGCAGCCACGCATCCAGCTAGTTTCTGGATATGCTTGAGGTCTGTTGGGATAGCCAACTGCGACAGAGCTCGGATTTTTGCCGGATTCGCCTCAATTCCTCTATTTGAAACAATGAAGCCGAGCAACTTCCTAGAGGGCACGCCGAAAACGCATTTTTCCGGGTTTAGCTTGATGTCGTATGTTCGGAGGGTGTCGAACGTAAGCCTCAAGTCGTCTATTAGGGTTTCGACGTGTCTTGTTTTTATGACCACGTCGTCCACATATGCCTCCACTGTCTTGCCGATTTTCTTTTCCAAGCATGTTTGAATCATGCGTTGATAGGTTGCGCTGGCATTTTTAAGCCCGAAAGGCATAGTGTTGAAGCAGAAAGGACCATATGGCGTTACGAAGGCCGTTGCAGCTTGGTCGGACTCTGACATCTTTATTTGATGGTATCCAGGGTATGCGTCGAGGGAACGTAGCAGTCATGTCCTGCAGTGGCTTCGATGATTTGGTCAATGCGAGGGAGGGGGAAGGGATCCTTGGGGCAAGCCTTGTTGAGGTCTTTGAAGTCGACGCATAGGCGCCATGATTTGTCCTTCTTCGGTACCATTATCAGATTTGCCAGCCAATCCGGATGCTTGATATCTCTGATGAATCCGGCCTCGAGTAGCTTGGCTAGCTCTTCCCCCATGGCTTGTCGTTTGGGCTCTGAAAACCGCCTTAGAGTCTGCTTGACAGGCTTGTATCCTTTTAGTATATTGAGACTGTGTTCGGCCAGTCTGCGTGGGATGCCCGACATGTCCGAGGGGTGCCAGGCAAAAATGTCCCAATTCTCGCGTAGGAAGTCTCGCAGTGCGGCGTCCATTGTGGGGCTCAACTGTGTCCCGATGGAAGCTGTCTTCATGGGGTCCGTTGGATGGACCTGGAATTTGACTATCTCGTCTGCGGGTTTAAATGAGGTGGACTTGGGTTGCTTTTCTAGTATCACGTCGTCCCTGTCCACGGTGGCCCGCAGCGTTGTTAGTTCTTCGGCTGCTAGGGCTTCGGATAATGCTTCCAGGGCTAGTGCTACAGTTTTGTTTTCGGCGCGAAGTGCGACGTCCGGATCACTAGCTAGAGTGATGATTCCATTGGGTCCGGGCATTTTAAGCTTCATGTACCCGTAATGGGGTATGGCTTGAGAGCTTGTAAACGTGTCCCATCCTAAAAGGGCGTGGTATCCGCTGCTGAAAGGAGCCACTTGGAATGTGATTTCTTCGGACCTGTAATTCTCCGGAGTGCCGAATACCACATCGAGTGTGATTTTTCCCGCACACTGTGCTTCCTGACTAGGGATGATTCCCCTAAAGGTTGTGCCGCTTTGTCAATGCGGCTTTTATCAATTTCCATCTTGCTGAGTGTTTCTTCGTAGATCAAATTTAATCCGCTTCCGCCGTCCATGAGTACTTTAGTGAGCCAAAAGCCGTCCACGATTGGGCTAAGGACCAAAGCGGCTGGTGCCTGGACTGTCTGGAATTGAGGTTCATCACTGGCGCTGAAAGTTATAGCAGTGTCGTTCCACGGATTTATTTTTGCCACGTGGCAGATTTCAGCTGAGCTTCGATGAGCTCGCTTGCGCCTATTGTTTGAGGCGAAAGTCTCGAAGACTGTTAGTACCCCATTGTTTTCTTTGGCGGGATGTTGTTCTGCTTTATTGCTTACAAGAAGATCCACGCCACTTTTTGCTACCTGCCGGAGTATCCAACATGCTCTAAGGCTATGTGTTGGTGTAGTGTCCGGCGTGCTGTGGAGTTTACATGGCCCATTGAGCCATTCTTCCAATACGGTTCCACGCCCTGGGGTGGGTTTTGGTTTCTTGTGGATTGGATCGACTGACTTACGAGAGTTCGCCCGTTTAGCTCAGACAAAGGTTTTAGTGAGAGCTGAACTATCCCAAAATTCTGTTTGGGTTTTCCAGGCGCTTTCCATCGCACATTACTTTTGTACTATGGTTGCCAAGTCAACAAAGTGTACTATGTCACGGTGACTTATAGCATTAAGGATTCGTTTGTTCGTGCAGTTTTTGCAGAAAAGTGAGACTGCGTCCTCCTCACGGCAGTCCTTGACCTTGTTTAGCATAAGGAGGAATCTGGCCCAGTAGCGATGTACTGTCTCTTGGGGCTCCTGTCTGATATGGGAGAGAGGGTTTAAGTATGGGTTGGTGGGTGTAGCTGAATCTGGATTCTGATCCAATCTAACGCCCTGGGGCAGGGGAGCTTCTGGGCTTGACAGCTCGGGATCCGGGGTGCTACCCAATTTTTTCGGCCCAATACCCGATTCTAAGTCCGGGGTTTGGGTCATGTATTTCCTTGAGCAGGTGTCCGGCTCAGGGGGCTCGGTGATCCGGACATAACTCGTCCTCAAAATAGAGGGGTAATCCGTATGTGGCTCCTCCACTACCGCTATCTCGTGGGTGACCGGCGAAGATTTAATATCCCTTTGGTCGGGTTTAAGCCCGATCCGGTCATAGTCTGTGGCGACTCCCAAAGCAGCGATGCAATCCAAGAGCTCATTAAGGGAGGAGAGCTCCATCGGATCCACCTGTTCGGCGAGTTCCGGATTGACGTGGAGGCTATGCGTGATGACCCGAGAGTTCATTGTCGGCGCGACAGCCGATGGGGCGACCATGATGAAGCCGCCTAGTCGGAGAGTTTGGCCTACAGCCAGTGCTCCCCCAGAGGTGATGTTGTCCTTGACAACGAGATGGGCCATCGAGCCTCGCAGCGACGACACAGAGGAACTCTCAATGAAAGCACCAATGTCGGTGCCAAAACCGGCGGATCTCGGGTAGGGGGTCCCGATCTGTGCGTCTAAGGCTGATGGTAACAGGAGGCAAGGGACACAATGTTTACCCAGGTTCGGGCCCTCTTGATGGAGGTAAAACCTTACTTCCTGCTTGATTAATATTGATGATATGAGTAGTACAAGAGTTGATCTACCACGAGATTGTAGAGGCTAAACCCTAGAAGCTAGCCTATGATGATTATGATTGTGATCGTCCCTCTAAGGACTAAACCCTCCGGTTTATATAGACACCGGAGGGGGCTAGGGTTTACATGGAGTCGGTTACAAAGAAGAAAATATAATATCCGGATCACCAAGCTTGTCTTCCACGCAAAGGAGAGTCCCATCCGGACACGAGACGAAGTCTTGAGTCTTGTATCTTCACGGTCCTATAGTCCAGCAAAAGTATATAGTCCGGCTGTCCGGATACCCCCTAATTCAGGACTCCCTCAACCACCTCGCCGGCCCGCACTCCCCTGAATCACCCCTACTGCCGGTGTTCCATCGCCCCCGGCCATCTCTCTAGCCCCCCCCCCCCCTCCAGGGATCAAGTTTTTTCCCCGGCAAAGCCCCACCACCGCGGCCGTCCACCACTGCCCCCTCCCTAAACCCTAAGATAAATAATGGGGTATTCCTCCGGTGAGCCCCTTCCTTCTCTTTCCTTCCCTCCAATGAACTGTCAAAAATCAATTGACCACAATCTAAAAATCAGCAGACTGTTATTTAGCTAATGCGGTGTGCATCACAATGATGCGGAGGCTAGGGTTTGAATCATGTTTAAAGGAAAAACTATATTGCTGTTGCCGTTGCCAATCAGCTAAAAGGATACTCTACTAGACACACGATAAGATTGAGGAAAAAAAGGAAAACACATGTGAAGCGTACAGTATCAGACAAGCCGTGCATGCGTCTGGGTACAGTGGCGGGCGGTTACGCAGGCTCACATGGAAATGTTCACATCACATCGGCGTGTGCTCGGGAAGAGAAGTCTGACGAATCGTTGCCCATGCCTTGCCCGGTGGATTGGATCCCCTCGGCGCGCGGTCAGGTGGTGCCGGAGGCTCTGTGCATATGGCCTGACGCTGTCCGGCAGTCATCGATCCCGGCCGCATGCATGTGCTCCCCGCCCGGGTTTTGGCGTCGTCTGCTACCGATCTCTCGTCGGACTCGTAGCTTTCGGGCCACGCAGCACGCCTCCGAGCTTGGCTTGGCCAACTCTTTGTGGGTGTTGCATGAGTGCTAGTTTTTCACCTAAAGGTACGAGCATTGCAATGCCGTGTACATGTAGAGCTTCAGCTTGGTCATGGCATTGCAATTAACGCTGTTTTCTCCTCAAATGATATACGAATCATCGCTTAGGGTGAGCGTGCAATGCCTCCAACAAGCTTTGTCGCCCGGGGACTATAATTGTAGCCTAGTAACAGAAGCGCAGTGCAGGTACAGTTTGATTACAAGGTAGTCATAGTAGTGCGGTGCAGGTACAGTCAATTGCAAGTACAATTGTTGTTAATTAAGTACTCGCTCGGTGATGAATCTGCCTGAGCACCAGGCCGGCCGGGCGCCTTTCACTGCCTGAAGAATCTGACCCCTGATCGAAGCCGTGATCTAGGTTAACTGCCCTCGGTTCACAAGACACGCTCCCTACCCACGCTACGGTTTTCCATTGATTCTTCTGACGACTCTAACTAGTAATAGCAGGTTCTGGCGACTTGTAATGCCTGTCTAAAAAATTCATTATCCAGCAGCAACTGACGGTGGATCGATACACGCACCAGTTAAATCACGCTCGGTTCGTGGTCGCATCCGCACGGGTCCTTGTCAGGCCGAAAACGCTCGCTGTTGGCCGCTCCAGCACGCGCAACGCTACAAAATAATCCACAGTCCACATGATAAGTTACACGAACATGTCAGCATCAGCAGGACAGCGAGCGTCTCATACGGATCGACCGGTGAGCGCGACAGCAACGTGCGCAGCCGAGCTCGGCGCCGGGAGGTCGTGGCGTGGCGTCGTCGCTTGCCGGTGCCGGTCAACCGGGCGCCGACCCACCGGCTCGCTCCAGGACACGGAACTCGATACGAATATGATACCCGCGGCGCCTAGCTACCCACCCAAGTTCAGTGGGACGCGGCCGACGCGGCGCCGATAGCTGATGGGTAGAAAAATGTGAGAGCAGCGGAGCACGATACGGCAAATCCTGCGGCTTTGGCTGGGTGTGGTCTTCGTGTATAATGGCCGGCCGGTATGGTGGTTGCCGGCGCGGTCTGTCTCCGATCCGTGCATTATTAAGCTCGGGACGGACGGACGTACTCCTAGCAGAGTGTGTGGCGTCCATGGTCGCTGCAGTGTGAACTGGTCGGCTGGTCCAGTTTTGTTTTGTGTGCGCGCAGCTGGAAATTAACCTCACGGTCCACCGCGTAAGCACGTACTGTACGTTGCTGCCAAGACTCACAAGTTACAGCAAGCGCCAGAATTGAGTTACTAGTATTATTAGTGGGACAAGCCAACGGTTGCTTTCCCGTCGTACGATGAATCGTGCTAGGCACCTCGATCCTTGTCACGCATGAGTAGTCGATCAGGACAACATCTCCGATTCCCGATCAACCATGGACGGACGCGCGTACTAAGTGCCAAGTGTAGATTCGATCGCTCGTGTACGTACGTGAGTAGTACCGATTTGACTTGATCCTGGTACCAGGGAGCTGTCCGTCGAGGCGATTGGTCCTATGGTTGGGGATAAATTTGCAAATCAATCTGTTCAAGCAAGGATGACGTGGCGGTGGCGACATCTTTGTGGTGGACATGTGTCCTCCGGCTCCGCTGTTGCGATGGCGTTTGCTCCAGCGCCGGCGTGGAGTTTGGGAGGTAGTTCACGGATGTAGATTGTGGTATGCATCGACTACATCTGAAAGATGATGGATCGTGTGCTGGGTTCGTGGTTTGTGGATGGCAGGTGTGGTTTTCTCCTCTGGCGTTTTAGTCGTGTGGGGGTGGCAGATCTAGAGTTCGATGGCGTGTCCGGTGTTGCCCAGGCCTGATTCGTTCAACGGTAATGGTTTCGCTTTTGGTGAGCCACCTTGAAGGTCCGCAAAGCTGCATATCAGCGATGTAGCCGCTTCGAGCTCGGGTGTGAAGGTTATTCGTCATTTTTTTTTATGGCTGCTATGGTGGTTCCAGAGGCAGGTGACGGCGTTGGTGTCAAGTTCAGAGGTTTCTTTGGTCTTGATTGTAATTTTACTTCTTGACTGTTGTTTCTTTGTGCAAAGGCTAGCGATTTGTTGTCTTTTCGATTTTGCCAGTTCGGTTTGTACGTGCCTTGTACTATCATCCTTATAATATAAAGAGACATGTATTACCATGTAAAAAAAAGAAGAGCGAGCTGTCTGTCGGCTCGTGCCATTTTGGAGGTGCTTCACGGGAGGACACAAGTACAGTAGGAATACCTACTTGATTCTGGTGTTGGGTAGCTCATCGATTCATACAATACCATTTTGCCATTTTGTCGATGTTTCACGGTAGGACAGAAGTAGTACGTACGGTGGTACTCCGTTGCCGGCATGGTCGAAAACAACAGGTAGACGGCCCGCGTCGTCGCAAGTTGCGTCGATCTCCCCGGGTTTTTACCTAGTAATACTTCGTCCAATCAACATTCTTGGCTGTTGTCTGGCCCCAGCCTGAGCGATCACAATGATGCCTCACTTTCCTGTAGTATTTTCTTCTGCATCCTGACCAGCTGTCTAACACCCTAAACCTCCTCATTATAACTATAATATGTTTGTCTCAATTAAGCAGTGTCGTCAACCGAGCAATGATGTCGAAAGCTGCTGACAGCTCTGAGATTCACAATGCAGCTTTTCTTTGTGCAAAATATTCAGCTTGTTTTCCATCACGACACGAGTTTTCAGAATATGCAGAAATTTGCAAACTGACGTGTTGTCCCACCCTGCAGACAGCACCTGAATAAGCATCAGTTTTCCTGCATCTTGGCATCAGGATCTCTTGTTATCTCGATTTTGTTCTCCTGCCACATGGTACATGTTGCACCCTCGATCAAAGCCTGAGAGAGATTCCGCTCAAGGTTGCCACTGCCGAGGCGCAGATCTTACAGAACGACATATATTTTGCAGGCAAAAAATCCATAAACTTGTATAAATATGCCTCGTTTACAGCACCGGTAGGTAGCACATGTATGCTTACAAGCTTTAGTTTATGTTAATATTATCCAAGGACTTACATAAAGAGCCAAGAGAGAGCGTGCAAAAAAAGCGTCCGAAAGGTCTTTGCATCTTTCGTGCCAGCGAAGCCGGGAAAAAGAAATAGAAGTGAAGCCAATTTGTTAATCTTGCTTGTCAACTTCAGTTCAGCGTACGTTGTGGTGGAGTAGTAGTACCCTAGTGTGTACCCATGAGTAATTAGAAAAAAGTCTTCTTGATTTAGACAGAGTGTCATTTGTCTTGGTGCATTTCAAGCTGTATGATATATCAAGCTTAATTAGCATCCATAATACCAAAAGTATTAATTTGAGTTGTACGAGATGTAGCTAGCTAGGTTCTGATTGTGTAAGAACAATAATGTGTTACCGGCTAAAAAAACGACAATAATGTGTCGAGATAATGTATGCCTTTTTGCTTATTGATAAATTTGTTCTGCTCTGACGTCTATCAACCAATTATAACCAAGATAATGTCATATGGTGGCCAAACATTAATTCCTAGGCACATAATAATAAAATTATCCATGATAAGACATACATGATGCCAAGTTTACGGCATTAGCAATAACTTACCCATGACCATATGTACTAACTACCCAACTTACTTCCCTAAAAAAAACTACCAAACTTACTTCCCTCAACAAAAAAAAAACTACCCAACTTACCACATGAATGAGAGTTTTTCTTTGACATGACATTTATAACAATATAAAAGAACATGAAAAACATAGGGGGTTCGCTTAACATAATTGAGGAACTTACTTTCATCGTAGTTGATTTGTTGTTTGCATATACTCCCTCTGTTTCTAAATATAAGTCTTTTTTAGAGATTTCAAATGGACTACCACATACGGATGTATATAGACATATTTTAGAGTGTAGATTCATTCATTTTGCTCTGCATGTAGTCACCTGTTGAAATCTCTAGAAAGACCTATATTTAGGAACGGAGGGAGTATATAGTTAAATGGGTGGTTGAGATTAACATGCATGGTGCACTTATCCCAGAAAAAAAAGAGTTTTTCTTTGATATGACATTTACTAGTATAAAAGAACATGGAAAATAAGGGGGTTCTCCTAACATAATTCAGGAACTTACTTTCATCATCGTTGATTTGTCGTTTGCATAGTTAAATGGGTGGTTGAGGATGACATGCATGGCGCAGTTTTGCGTTGTCCTTTTGCTGTGAAGTGTAAAATACCACGACTGAATCTTATTGAGTGTTGAACAACATGCATGATCAGCCATAGACGCACAATTGAAACGGTGCACATCTTTAACTAGCACCATGTTTGACGAAAAATGATCAACTCCCTAAATGATTAAGCCTGCTCCCTAATACTATACCGTTTGTTTACCCTTTCACCGATCAGAGATTCCATTTGCGGTAGGTAGAATGGAACGATGTTGCAAGAAGATCTATATGCCTGTAAGCATATTCATTCACCGATCGTTGCTAATCATATGTGATGCATGCACCAAATCGGGCCTTGTCATGTGCCCTAGCTAGATGCTCTACGTGTCAAGTACCCATGCCAAGTAGTATGCACTTAAGGTCATCTAATCGCCATGATCTGTTTATTTAGCGTACGTAGTGGGTACCCTGCAAACGCAAATGATGAATCCACAACGGTGTGGCATATGGGAGCATGTGGCTGACGGCGCAGCATTCCTATGTATCTGCGCCCGTGCACGGCGTCTCAACCATAGATTCGTGTGGCTTGTAGCCAATTTAATACGCTAAGCAAAAGGCACTTTGTTTTCAGATTAGCTGGGTACGATTAGCCTCTAAAATCTAATCTTAGTTTGATGCAAGAACATGCGTGGGGCTCCAATCAAAAGCAGTCCTAGCTGGTAGATGATAGTCCACGGGTAGTACAAGTAAGCTCCAGAAAGGACGATGGATGCATTTGCCCCACTCCTGTATGCATCAGAGAGGGAATATAAAAATGATAATTATGCTTAGTGCCTGAGAATAAGACATGATCTATACGGGTGTGTTTGGTAGCATGCATGGACCTAGCCTAGTTGTTCTCCTCTCATACATGCTGAGTGTAGACATGATGAGTCCATGCAGTTGCTGTTGTTTGGCAGCGATGTATGCGTCGAGACATGCTGAGATGACACTTTGTTTGGCAGCATGCATGTGTTTAGACATGCTGAACAATTTCCAATTTCGAATATTTTTTTAGAATGATGAACAAAAATGGAAAAATATGAACACAAATTTAAACATATTTTGATTTTATTTTGAAATTCTAAACATTTTTTGGAAAATTATAATAAAATTTGAAATTCTAAACTTTTTGAAAATTTGAACATATTTGAAATTCCAAGCTTTTTTGAAAATTTAAAGAAAAAATTGAAATTTGTATATTTAAAAAAAAATTAAATTCTGCTTTTTTAAAATTCAAACATTTTTTGATTTTATTTTGAAATTCCGAACATTGTTGATTTTTTTTTAAAAAAATGAAATTCTGAACATTTATTGAAAATTCAAACAAAATTTGAAATTACGAAAGTTTTTTGAAAATTTAAACAATTTTGAAATCCTAAACTTTTTCATTTTTTTTGAAATTCTAGACTTTTTCGAAAATTTAAACAAAATTTGAAATTCTGAACATTTTTGAAAATATAAACATATCTGGACGTGGTCTGGATCTAGTGGGTGGGGACGAGTGTCAGGGCCAGCATGGTTGCCTCCATGCACCCTTTCTGGGGTTCATGAGATGAGCATAGCTGAGGGCCCTTTTATGCATCACATGAGCATAGCCCATGTGAGCTCATGCACCCTACCAAACAAGCAAAAGTGGGTCGGATTGGGAACTTTTGCCCTCATACACCCTTCATGCACCCTACCAAACACACCCTACATGTAATGATGTAATCATGTAGCCTGTTAGAGAGGTGATGATGTGAATCTCGCAACCCAAAGGGACGCACAAATTTCGGTTGGAACGGCCGCTCCGGTCCACTGGGCACAATCATGATCCTTCCTAGTTCATGCATGTGCCATGCCCCGGCGCAGTGACACGTATGTACGCGCCGCCGGTACGTCGAGGTCATGGTGCTCTACTAGCTGAGACGTCGTGCACGGGCGAAGATCGTCGCGGCAAAATTTTATTCAGAACGTCTTGGGTGGTTGGGTACAATAATTCGGAGGCTGCTGAGGCCATGCGTAAACTCAGAATTGTTAAAAATTGAGTTGCATGAAATTTCCTGGAAATGGGACCCACCTGTCATGAGCTCCAATTTTCCTGTCATCATCCAGCTGAACCTGCCGTGGATGAGCCTACGGAGCCTATCACAAGCACGATAACACCACATAAGCACATCACATACAGTGAGGGACTTACGTTCTTAAGAGATATCTACGTTTTGAGGAGACATTACGTTAACAGCTTCTTGCCCGAGATAGCCGAGGTACCCAGCGACGCAAAAATCGACGAGAGAGCCGTGGCGGACGCTCCGCCCCCGGTCACATCCTTGACCCAGTGCTGCACCAAGGCGCCCTTCCTAGTCTCATCGGCGTTGGTAGACGCAGGGCAGTGATTCTGACGGTTGGGTGTCTATTTCGACGATGGGGTGCCAATTCCAAGAGGCTAGACATCGATTTCGACAGTGGGGTGCCAACTTCAGCAGGAGGTAGAGGGGAGGGGAATGAGAAGTGGAGACCAGCAGGAGGTAGAGGGGAGGGGAATGAGAAGTGGGAGACGGACTAAAGTTTCCTTCGCGCCATGGTTGGAGTGCACTCCAAACACTAGTAGAAAAGGAGGCAAAGGTTCAGGCTGGGTTAGCCCATTAGTCCCGGTTCAGTCCAGAACCGGGACCCATGGGGGCATTGGACCCGGTTCGTGAGCCCCGGGGGCCGGCCGAGCCACGTGGGCCATTGGTTCCGGTTCGTCTGGACCTTTTGGTCCCGATTGGTGGGACGAACCGGGACCAATGAGCCTCGCTCCTGGCCCACCATCATTGGTCCCGGTTGGTGGCTTGAACCGGGACCAAAGGCTGCCCTTTAGTCTCGGTTCATGCCACCAACCGGGACAAATGAGGTGCCTATATATGCCCCTCGTGTAAGAGCAGAGCACACTGCTCTGTTTTTTCTGGCTGTCGAGGGGGAAAGGGCTTGGTGGTGCTCTAGCTCACCTCCTATGCACACAAGTTGTTTGATGGAATGCCCGAGCCACACTACTTAAGCTTTCTCCTCTCCAAGCTCGACCTCCAAGCTCCATTTTCCTTAATATTTGTCTAGGTTTAGCGGTCCGTCACGCCCCGTCCCCGTCTTCACCGCCGTCGATCACTCGCGCCGATCTCATCGCCGGCACCACCGTGGTGAGCCTCTTGTTCTTATCTTCTTTCTGAAAGCAAAAATATTCTGACTTGTATGTTTAGATAGATACTTGTATTATTTTCTTACTTTCATTATTGCATTTTATATAGCGCGATGGTTTTGGTATCCGCCCCCGTCGGCCCTCGTCCTGTCTATGATTTGGATGTGGTATATATTATCTTTTCATAACTATTGGTTCATTTATTGTTTATGCCAATTATGCCGACCAACGTGACATAGATTTTATTTATCTAGGAGGTTGTTGAATCGGAAATTCCAACCGACCCTATTGTCGAGAGGTTAAATTTAGTTGAAGAAAAAAACAATTTCTTGAAGGAAAAAATAAGGTAAATTGAGGAGAAGATGATATTGGAGTTGCATGTTGCGGATGTCGTCGATGATCACAAGATCAAGATGGATGCAATGCGCTTGAAAATTAGAAAGATTAGAAAATATGCCATTCATACCGAGGCTTGGTATCATTATGCCATTGGATCAGTTGTTACCTTGATTGCGATTATGATCGCATTTGTTTTCGCATTGAAATGTTTTGCATAGTTTCAATGTATGATTTAATTAATTTAGATGCTCTGCAGAGCTTTATGTTGTTAGATGAGAACTATGTATGTACTTTGGTTTTAATGTGATAATGAACTTCTATTAATTTGGTCACTTAATTATCTATTCATGATGTTCTGTAATGGTTTTTGACACACTTAATTATATATAGTGCACACAGATGAATCGGCAATCGATGTACGGTGACAGACACACCTTCGAGTACATTAAGGGCGTGCATGATTTTCTCGAAGTGGCTGAGGCAAACAAGCAGAATGGTTTTATGTGTTGTCCATGCCCTATATGTGAGAATACGAAGTCTTACTCTGACCAAAAAATCCTTCACACCCATCTGCTTTACAAGAGTTTCATACCACACTATAATGTTTGGACGAGGCACGGAGAAATAGGGGTTATGATGGAAGACGGCGAAGAAGAAGAGTACGATGACAACTATGTGCCCCCTGAATACGGTGATGCTACTGAACATCAAGAGGAACCAGACGATGTGCACGATGATGCTACAACGGGCGAAGCTGCTGAAGATCAAGAGGAACCAGACGATGTGCCCGATGATGATGATCTCCACCGGGTCATTGTCGATGCAAGGACGCAATGCGAAAGTCAAAAGGAGAAGCTGAAGTTCGATCGCATGTTAGAGGATCACAAAAAGGGTTGTACCCCAATTGCGAAGATGGCAACACAAAACTTGGTACCATACTGGAATTGCTGCAGTGGAAGGCAGAGAGTGTTGTGCCTGACAAAGGATTTGAGAAGCTACTGAAAATATTGAAGAAGAAGCTTCCAAAGGATAACGAATTGCCCAACAGTACATATGCAACAAAGAAGGTCGTATGCCCTCTAGGATTGGAGGTGCAGAAGATACATGCATGCCCTAATGACTGCATCCTCTACCGCGGTGTGTACAAGGATCTGAACACATGCCCGGTATGCGGTGCATTATGATATAAGATCAGACAAGATGACCCTGGTGATGTTGATGGCGAGCCCCCCAGGAAGAGGGTTCCTGCGAAGGTGATGTGGTATGCTCCTATAATACCACGGTTGAAACGTCTGTTCAGAAACAGAGAGCATGTCAAGTTGATGCGATGGCACAGTGAGGACCGTAAGAAAGACGGGAAGTTGAGAGCACCTGCTGACGGGTCGCAGTGGAGAAAAATCGAGAGAAAGTACTGGGATGAGTTTGCAAGTGACCCAAGGAACGTATGGTTTGCTTTAAACGCGGATGGCATTAATCCTTTCGGGGAGCAGAGCAGCAATCACAGCACCTGGCCCGTGACTCTATGTATGTATAATCTTCCTCCTTGGATGTGCATGAAGCGGAAGTTCATTATGATGCCAGTTCTCATCCAAGGCGCTAAGCAACCCGGCAACGACATTGATGTGTACCTAAGGCCATTAGTTGAAGAACTTTTACAGCTGTGGAATGGAAACGGTGTACGTACATGGGATGAGCACAAACAGGAGGAATTTGACCTAAAGGCGTTGCTGTTCGTGACCATCAATGATTAGCCCGCTCTCAGTAACCTTTCAGGACAGACAAACAAGGGATATCACGCATGCACGCACTACTTACTTGACACTGATAGTATATACCTGGGAAGCTGCAGGAAGAATGTGTACCTGGGCCATCGTCGATTTCTTCCGACCAACCATCAATGTCGAAAGAAAGGCAAGCATTTCAAAGGTGAGGCAGATCACCGGAAGAAGCCCGTCATGCGTACCGGTGATCACGTACTTGCTATGGTCAATGATTTACACGTAATCTTTGGAAAGGGTCACGGCGCACTAGTTGTTCCGAATGACGCTGAGGGACATGCACCCATGTGGAAGAAGAAATCTATATTTTCGGACCTACCCTACTGGAAAGACCTAGAGGTCCGCTCTTCAATCGACGTGATGCACGTGATGAAGAACCTTTGCGTGAACCTGCTAGACTTCTTGGGCGTGTATGGAAAGACAAAAGATACACCTGAGGCACGGGAGGACCTGCAACGTTTGCACGAAAAAGACGGCATGCCTCTGAAGCAGTATGAAGGTCCTGCCAGCTACGCTCTTACAAAAAAAAGAGAAAGAAATCTTCTTTGAATGCCTGCTCAGTATGAAGGTCCCGACTGGCTTCTCGTCGAATATAAAGGGAATAATAAATATGCCAGAGAAAAAGTTCCAGAACCTAAAGTCTCATGACTGCCACGTGATTATGACGCAACTGCTTTCGGTTGCATTGAGGGGGCTTCTATCGGAAAACGTCCGATTAGCCATTGTGAAGCTATGTGCATTCCTCAATGCGATCTCTCAGAAGGTGATCGATCTAGAAATCGTACCAAGGCTAAGGAGTGATGTGGCGTAATGTCTTGTCAGTTTCGAGCTAGTGTTCCCACCATCCTTCTTCAATATCATGACGCACGTCCTAGTTCATCTAGTCGACGAGATTGTCATTCTAGGGCCCGTATTTCTACACAATATGTTCTCCGTTGAGAGGTTCATGGGAGTCCTAAAAATTTATGTCAGTAACCGCGCTAGGCCAGAAGGAAGCATCTCCATGGGCCATCAAACAGAGGATGTCATCGGGTTTTGTGTTGACTTCATTCCTGGCCTTATGAAGATAGGTCTCCCTAAATCGCGGTATGAGGGAAGACTGACTGGAAAAGGCACGCTTGGAAGGGACTCAATAATATGCAGGGACGGATATTCTTGGTCTCAAGCACACTACACAGTTCTACCGAACTCTACCTTGGTGACCCCGTATGTCGATGAACACAAGAACAGTCTGCGCTCCAAACACCCGGAGCAGTGCGACGACTGGATTACATGTGAACACATCAGGACTTTCAGCAGTTGGTTGGAAACACGTCTCAGAGGTGACAACACTGTTTGTGATGAGCTGTACTTGTTGTTCAGGGGACCATCTTTGACTGTATTGATTTACAAAGGATACGAGATAAATGGGAATACATTTTACACGATTGACCAAGATCAAAAGAGCACCAACCAAAACATCAGTGTCCGCTTTGATGCAATAACCGAGAGGGGAAAGGACACATATTATGGTTACATAGTGGACATATGGGAACTTGACTACGGACATGATTTTAAGGTCCCTTTGTTCAAGTGCAAATGGGCCAATCTGTCAGGAGGCGGGATACAGGTAGACCCATAGTATGGAATGACAACAGTGGATCTGAAAAATCTTGGGTACACTGACGAACCGTTCGTCCTAGCCAATAATGTGGCACAGGTTATCTATGTGAAGGACATGTCTACCAGACCGAGAAAAAGAAAAGATAAGGAAGCGAATACATCATACGATGAGCCAAAGCGCCACATAGTTTCTTTAGGAAAAAGTGACATCATAGGAGTGGAGGGCAAGACAAACATGTCTGAAGATTATGAAAAGTTTCATGAAATTCCTCCCTTCAAAGTCAAGGCTGACCTAAGCATCCCGATAAACGATGAAGATTATCCATGGTTACGGCACAATAAGCAAATGACACAAGCGAAGAAAAAGTGAAGACTTTCTCCCGCAACTATTATGATGATACCATGCCAACTTTGTAACAGACGAGTATGATACCATTGTCCATTTTGTACATGCACATGCTATGTGGGTGAAATTATGATACCCTGCCAACTTTCAACTTTTTCAGAGTTCATTTGAAATGCTTTAATGTCTTATGGTTCGGCCCTCGTAATACCATTAATCCCGGTCCGCTCCTTGTCAACTATGTTCTCACCAAGAACACTCTCAAGAGGGCAGCCACGTGGGCTATTGGTCCCGGTTCGTCTGGACCTTTTGGTCCCGGATCCACGCACGAATAGGGACCAATGCGCCTCGCCCCTGGCCCATGACCATTAGTCCCGGTTTGTGCCACAAACCGGGACTAAAGGGTTGGTCCTTGTTGCGCTCAGAGTTTAGTCCCACCTCACCAACCGAAAGACGCTCACACCAGTTTATAAGCCCGTCCCTCTCTGCCTTGTTGAGCTCCTCTCAAAGTGAAAATAGATGCCCCTATACAGGGAATTTGACCTAAATTCATAGTGAATTTCTCTGAAATTCATAGAAATTTATTATGAATTTAGGTTGAATTTTCTCTATAGGCACATCTATGTTCATTTTTTTAGTAAAATTAATCACAAACTTGTGATTCACACAAATTTCAAAGAATTCAAATTTTAACTATTCAAATTTGAAAACTAATGGCACTAACAGAAAGTTTATAATTTTTCTAAAACTAATGGCACTAACAGAAAGTTTATAATTTTGCTGACCTCACTAGTAGAAAAAGGGTCAAATGTGAGACACATTAGTCCCGGTTTGTAACAGAACCGGCACTAATATGTCCATTAGTGCCGGTTCCAACGGCTAGGCGGGAGGAGCTCTTTAGTACCGGTTCGTGGCGAACCTTTAGCACCGGTTCGTGCCACGAACCGGTACTAAATAAAGTGGTGGCAGGATGTTGTCAGAGTGGGGCCCTTCCAGCACCTTTAGTACCGCTTCGTGGCACGAACCGGTACTAAAGGTCGTCCTATATAAACCCTTCGTCCACCCGCACTCTGTTCTTCCCCCTTTCCCCTCTCCCTCTCCTCTGTTCTTCCCTTCTTCCTCTCAAGTTCATCACAAAATTTTCCCCAAATTTGTCAAGATTTGCAGGCCCTCATCCATTCAAATGATCACTAAGGTTAGCAACTTTGTCCTTTCATCTCTCATTGCTAGATTAGCTCTTGCATTGGTTTATATAGTGATTAATTGTGGGTTTTAGTAATTTGGGAGGAATTATATGTGGTAGTATTTGATTTATATGCAATTTGAGGTCAAAATAACACTTAGTTTGCATATGTAGGTGTGGTTTACTTAGTGCCTTCTAAATCTCAGTCGTAACCACCGTCGATCGCCCGCACCGTCCAGTCGCCGGCACCACCTTGTGGTGAGCCTCTTGTTCATGAAATTTTATATAAAAATTGATGTTTGTGTGATTTGGATATATAGTTACTCGTATAATAATTATCTTACCCGTACGTTGTTTGTTATACATAGTGCCATGGTTTTGATATACGTCCCCGTCGGCCCTCGTCCTTGTTATGATTCGGATGTGGTATATTCTCCTTTAAAACTATTTGTTGCATTTCGTGTTTATAACAAATTATGCCCATCAAGTTGACATAGATATTTTTATCTAGGAGGTATGTGAATCGGAAATTCCAACCGACCCTATTGTCGAGAGGTTAAATTTAGTTGAAAGAGAAAACGAGTACTTGAAAGAAAAATTGAAAAGAATTGAGGGGGAGAAGATGGAATTGGAGTTGCATGTTGCCGATGTCGTCGATGATCACAAGATCAAGATGGAGAAAATGCACTTGAAGATTAGAAAGATTAGAAAATATGCCATCATAGTGAGGCTTGGTATCATTATGTTGTTGGTTCAATTGTTACCTTAGTTGCGATCTTGATCGCATTTGTTGTTGCATTTAAATGCTTTAGCTAGAGAGTTATTTGTTTGTTGCATTTAAGTGTTGTATGAACTTTATGTATGAACTTGTATTAATTTGGTCTATTCGGTGTTGTGTAATGAAGATGAGCCGGCAATGGATGTACGATGACCGATGCTCTCCCCAGTTTGTTGAGGGCGTGCATACTTTTCTGCTTGCGGCTGAGGCAAACAAGCGGGCGGATGGTTTTATGCCTTGTCCATGTGCTGGCTGTAAGAATGGTCGCAATTACTCTACGTCAAGAACCATTCACGTCCACCTGTTTGAGTCCGGTTTCATGCCCCACTATAATGTTTGGACCAAGCACGGAGAAAGAGGGGTTATGATGGAAGACAATGAAGAAGAAGAGGACGACGACAGCTATCCTGGCCATGGGTTCCCTGAATACGATGATACAACAATGGGGGAAGAACCTGAGCCGGTAATGCGGGAAGAAACTGAGCCGGCAATGCGGGAAGAAGCTGAAGAAGAGGCATCAGATGAGCTCGTTGATGATCTAGGTCGGGCCATTGCCGATGCAAAGAGAAACTACGCAAGTGATTTGGAGAAGAAGAAGTTGCAGCGCATGTTAGAGGATCACAAAAAATTGTTGTACCCGAATTGCGTAGGTGACAAGAAAAAGCTGGGCACCACACTGGAATTGCTGCAATGGCAGGCAGAGAATGGTGTATCTGACAAGGGATTTGGAAAGTTGTTGGTAATGATAAAGGATATGCTTCCAAAGGATAACGAATTGCCCAAGAGTACGTACGAAGCAAAGAAGGCTGTCTGCCCTCTAGGGTTAGAGGTGCAGAAGATACATGCATGCCCTAATGATTGCATCCTCTACCGCGGTGAGTACGAGGATTTGAACGCTTGCCCGGTATGTGGTACATTGCGCTATAAGATCAGCCGCGATGAGCATGGTGATGTCGAGGGCGAGCGCCCCAGGAAGAAGATTCCTGCCAAGGTGATGTGGTATTCTCCTATAATACCACGGTTGAAACGTTTGTTCCAAAACAAAGAGCATGCCAAGGCGATGGGATGGCACAGATAAGACCGTAAGAAAGACAGAAAGTTGAGAGTACCCGCTGACGGGTCGCAGTGGAGAAAAATCGAAAGAAAGTACAGGAAGTAGTTTGCAGATGACGCAAGGAGCGTATGGTTTGGTCTAAGCGCAGATGGCATTAATCCTTTTGGGGAGCAGAGCAGCAACCATAGCACCTGGCCTGTGACTCTATGTTTGTATAACCTTCCTCCTTGGTTGTGCATGAAGCGGAAGTTCATTATGATGCCAGTGCTCATCCAAGGCCCTAAGCAACCCGGCAACGACATTGATGTGTACCTAAGGCCATTAGTTGAAGAACTCTTACAACTGTGGAATGGAATAGGTGTACGTGCGTGGGATGAGCACATGGGGGAAGAATTTGACCTAAAGGCGTTGCTGTTCGTGACCATCAATGATTGGCCTGCTCTCAGTAACCTTTCAGGACAGACAAACAAGGGATACCGCGGATGCACACACTGTTTGGATGATACCGACAGTATATATTTGAATAGTTGTAAGAAGAATGTGTACCTGGGACATCGTCGATTTCTTCCGAGCAGGCATCCCGTAAGAAAGAAAGGCAAGCATTTCAAAGGTGAGGCGGATCACCGGACGAAGCCTCGCCACCGTACTGGTGCTGATGTACATGATATGGTCAAGGATTTGAAGGTGATATTTGGAAAGGGTCCTGGCGGACAACCTGTTCCGAAGGACGCTGACGGACGCGCACCCATGTGGAAGAAGAAATCTATATTTTGGGACCTGCCATATTGGAAAGACCTAGAGGTCCGCTCCGCAATCGACATGATGCACGTGACGAAGAATCTTTGCGTGACCCTGCTTGGCTTCTTGGGCGTGTATGGGAAGACAAAAGATACACCTGAGGCACGGGAAGACCAGCAACGTATGCACGGAGAAGATGGCATACATCAGGGTCATGCAAGCTACGCTCTTACCAAAGAAGAGAAGGAAATCTTCTTTGAATGCCTGCTCAGTATTAAGGTATCGTCTGGCTTCTTGTCGAATATAAAGGGAATAATAAACATGGCAGAGAAAAAGTTCCAGAACCTAAAGTCTCATGACTGCCACGTGATTATGACACAACTGCTTCCGGTTGCATTGAGGGGGCTTCTACCAGAAAATGTTCGATTAGCCATTGTGAAGCTATGTGCATTTCTCAATGCAATCTCTCAGAAGGTAATCGATCCAGAAATCATACCAGGGTTACAGAATGATTTGGTGCAATGTCTTGTCAGTTTCGAGTTGGTGTTCGCACCATCCTTCTTCAACATCATGACGCACGTCCTAGTTCACCTATGCGAAGAGATTAACGTTTTGGGTCCTGTATTTTTACACAATATGTTCCCCTTTGAGAGGTTCATGGGAGTCTTAAAGAAATATGTTCATAACCGTGCTAGGCCAGAAGGAAGCATCTCCAAGGGCCATCAAAATGAGGAGGTCATTGAGTTTTGTATTGACTTTATTCCTGACCTTAAGCCGATTGGTGTTCCTGAATCGCGGCATAAGGGCAGACTGGATGGAAAAGGCACGCTATGAGGGGAACGAATAATATGTATGGACGGACATTCTCTCACTGAAGCACACTACACAGTTCTACAGAATTCTGCCTTGGTGGCTCCGTATATGGATGAACACAAGCATTTGCTACGCTCCAAACACCCGGCGCGGTCTGATGACTGGATTACACGTGAACAAACCAGGAGTTTCGCCAGCTGGTTGCAGACATGTACCATGCATGACACCTGTATTGAAGATGACCTGTACTTGCTGTCCCAGTTACCATCTTCGAATATAATGACTTTCAAAGGGTACGAGATAAATGGTAATACATTTTACACGATCGCCCAAGATAAGAAGAGCACCAACCAAAACAGTGGTGTCCGCTTTGATGCAGAAACCAAGACGGGAAAGGAAACATATTATGGTTATATACATGACATATGGGAACTTGACTATCCACGTGGTTTAAAGGTACCTTTGTTTCGGTGCAAATGGGTCAATATGACACGAGGCGGGGTAACGGAAGACCCGCAGTACGGAATGACAACAGTGGATCTCAACAATCTTGCGTATGCAGACGAACCATTCGTCCTAGCCAATGATGTGGCACAGGTTTTCTATGTGAAGCACATGTCTACCAAGCCAAGAAAAAGAAAAGATAAGGAAGCGAATGCATCGTACGATGAGCCAAAGCGGCACATAGTTCTTTCTGGGAAGAGAAACATCGTGGGAGTGGATGATAAGACAGACAAGTCAGAAGATTATGAAAAGTTTGATGAAATTGCTCCATTCACAGTGAATATTGACCCGAGCATCCCGTTAAATGATGAAGATTTTCCATGGTTACGGCGCAAAGGGACACACGCGAAGAAAAAGTTTCACACCCAAAGATCTGGGATGTGATCGGCTTCACTATCATCACTTTCTTCTGTGTTTCACACCCAGAGGGGAATCTCTGTAATAGTTAGGGTAGTTATGTGTTTTCGCATTTGAAACGCGAAGAAATTTTATGTGCAAACAAATTCTTTCATGCCTTTACTGATTTTTAAAGTTAAGTTATTCACAAACTAGTGATTCACACTAATTTCAAATAATTCAAAATTTAAACTATTCAAATTTGAAAACTACGGGCACTAACAGAAAGTTTGTAATTTTTTGTACCTAAAGCAAAAATATTCACAAAGAAACTCTAAATACACAAAAAAACACAAAAATAAATAAAGCAAAAAAATAAAAAAAAGCCCGCCTACTAGGCCAGAGCGGCCTGCATACGACTAGAAACCCAACCTGTTGTTGGGCCAGGATGCAGGCCCGCAAAGGCCAAGTGGGCCCACAGGGCAGCAAAGAACACGTAGGCCCAGTAGGCCTGCTTTGGAGAGGAGCTCGAGAGAGCGACCGCAAGGGGGTTTATAAACCAGTGCGGTCGCCCCTCGGCTAGCGAGGTGGGACTAAACTTGCCGCACCGCACCTGCGCCAGCGCACCCCCTTTAGTACCGGGTCGTGGCGAAGGGTCAAATGTGAAGCACAATAGTGCCGGTTGGAATTTCAGCCGGCACTAAAGTGTACACTAGTGCCAGTTCGTGGCGGCGATCAATAGCACCGGTTCGTGGCGAACCTTTAGTACCGGTTCATGCCACGAACCGGTACTAAAGAGGCTGTGTCAGCCTCCGGTCAGGCTATGGCCCCACCATCACCATTTAGTGCCGGTTCATACCACGAACCGGTACTAATGAGGTTTTGTCAGGTAAGGCTGGGGCCCCACGAGCACCTTTAGTACCGGTTCATGGATGAACCAGACGTAAGCTATTTTTTAGTCCCACCTCGCGAAGTGAGAGGGACTAGGAGCGGTTTATAAGCCCTGAGTGCAGAAACGATGAAGAAGAGGCTCAATGCTCACGTTGCTTAGCTTCAAGCCTTCAGGAATACGGTAGACTGCACGGAGCTATGCGCAGTGCAGTTTACACTATTTCGAAAGGCTTGAAGCAAATTAACGAGCATTGCACGTCTTTTTTATTTTTAATAACTTATTACAACTCCGGACTTCTTCTATTATGGCAAAAACTAATTGCACGTCGACATTTCTTTTTTTTTTAAGTTATAACTCCAGACTTTGACCATCAAGTTTTGTAGAAAAGAAAAAAATAGCAGAAAAGAAGAAAAACTATAGCTGAAAAGAAAAAAACTATATAAAAAACTACTCAGAAATAAATAGAAAATATAGCAGAAAAGAAAAAACTACTCAGAAATAAATAGAAGAAAAAATAAAGCAGAAAAGAAAAAAATTATATTTGCTATTTTTCAATTGTTTACAAAATGACCATGAAATTGAAAATCACTACAAAATGAACTCTGAAAATGTTGAATTTTGGCAAACTAGATGAAAAACTACTCACAAATAAATAGAAGAAAATAAATATAACAGAAAAGAAAAAACTATACAAAAAACTACGCAAAAATAAATAGAAGAAAATAAAGCAGAAAAGAAAAAACTATAAAAAAATTGGGGCGCTGCCCTGTGGGCCTGATAGGCCACAGGTGTGTAATTGCAGGTCTTAAAGGCCTAGCAGACTCACAGGGCAGCACGCAGAGTTTAGGCCCACAAGCCTGCTATATAGAGGAGTTCGAAGTGGTAGCCGCGGCTGGGTTTATAAACCAGTGCGGCTGCCCTTCGCCCGGCGAGGTGGGACTAAACTTTGGGGTGGCAGCGCGAGGCCTTTAGTACCGGTTGGAGCCACCAACCGGTACTAAAGACCACCCTTTAGTACCGGTTGGTGGCTCCAACCGGTACTAAAGGCCTCGTCTTCCCGCCGCTTGGCCTGGCCAAAACAGGCCTTTAGTACCGGTTGGTGGCTCCAACCGGTACTAAAGGCCTCTCGTATATATACAACACTTGCAAAATTTTCATTCTCCCTCTGTTTCTTCCTCTGTTTCCTCACTGAAGCACCGCCCGCGTGTCCCGATCGATCGACGCCGTCACCGTCGCCGCCCCCATCCCCGTCGCCGCCCTCGTCTCCGTCGCCGCCCCCGTGTCACGCCCCGGCCCGTCACCGCCCCGGTCGTCGCCTCGCTGTCGTCGTCGCCCCGCTGTGAGCTCTCCCCCTCTAACCCCTCTCCCTCGCCCCCGGCGGCCACCATGGGCGCCGCTCCTCCCCGAGCCCATACACACACACACACACGTACATATGTATGAATTAATGCATGTATATATTAGTATATACGTATTTTGTATGTTTAATTAGTTTAGATTATTATTTTTTCACTATTATATATGTATGAATGCATGTTAGATGGATATAATTAGTGTTTAATTAGTATGGAAATTTTTTATATAATGTTGTTTTTTAGTTTTTTAATGGATGTATAGAAGTTGTGTTTTCTGTTTTTAGTGTTAGATGCTTAATTAGTATGAAATAGTATATAAATTTTTGACATATGCAATGATAGCATAATTAGTGTTATATAGAAATGTTAGAAATTTTAGTTATCAAAATCCAATCATTAAAAAAATGTTACTTTTTGCAGGCATATATCTAGTATTTGTTCTCGATGATGCCCGGCCCGCATCCTCGCCGTCGACCCGTCCGCGACGACGTCCGGCTGACCCATGTCCGAGACTGGGCTCCGCCGAGCTGGCACTGGGAGGTGCTGCCTGGAGGGGCGTGCCGCTTGATGAGGAACCCGGCCCCGGGTCCCGTCGTCGACCCTGATCTCATTTGGTGGCGTTCGCGTGGGCCAGTTTCGGTGCGGAGGGACCCGGCCCCGCCGGAGTGGTACGTCGCCGTGTCAGGGAGGAGGACGAGCACGTCCATCGCTACATGGTTGCGTTAGAGGGCGGCAGGTTCTCCAATACCTGGCAGTTTCTTCGGGGATCTCACTTCAGCTATGATCCTGTGAGGGTTTCTTCTCTTTGGGTGTCCATCGCCCGCGCCGCAGGAACCGCGAGTGTCCTAGATTCTTTTGTAGTATTCGATCTTTAATTAGCTACCTAGCCAGTGATGTACTATTCAATATTATATATTATTCGAGACGATGTATTCGAGATTATATCTATTATTCTAGACGATGTATTCGAGATTATATCTATTATTCGAGACGATGTAATTTGAATACTAAATTGTTTTATATTTCTTTTGGATTAGTTAAATAAAAGCTATGGCAGACAATACCGACAGAGAGGGAGAACAGACCATGTTAGATATGATACGCGGGCCAGATGATGATCAGAATGAAGAAGATTATGACGGCTCCGAATTTCTAAACAACACCGGAGAGGGTGATATGATATTCGATGGCGACGACCGAATTGATGAAGTCATGAACTACGATTATGACGATGATGAAGAACATGTTGATCCTGAAACAACAAAGACCGGCGAGGTATATTTATATAAGCAGGCATCTGGTGATCATCACATGTTTTAAATGACTTGAAGATATATTAACGAATCGATCTTTGTTCTTTCAGCCATCCGGATCGAGCAAATCTTCAGGCAAAAGGACGAAACGAGGCTCGAACAAAAAGTTGAAGGAGGGCGTAAAGTACAATATCGAGGTAGTCAGACCTAATGGCGAACCATTAGCGCCTAAGAAGATTGCGGACAAGTTTGTTCGTTCGTGCGGAGTTCTTGTGAAGGACCAACTCCCGATCAAACTTCAACAATGGAGAGAGCCAGCAAAGCCATGTCCAGATGTTACTCTTTTGTCGACAAGAATCAAAAAGATCTGCTTTGGGATACTCTCATGGAACATTTCACCCTACCAGATCATTTCACAAAAGCAGATGTGCAGAAAGTCAAGGACGCTGCTCTTAGGAAGATGGCGGTTGCATTCAAGAACCACAAGAATCGTGAATGGGACAAGTACGTCAAGGGAGGAAGGAAGACTCCAGTATTCAAGGGAACACTAGAGAACCAACGTGCTCATTCGGGCGATTTCGTGAAATTCAAGGATTCGGAATTAGCTAAGGAACGGTAGAGAATAAACAAGAAGAATGCCAAAAAAAAGGATAAGTTCCATAAGCTGGGGCCAGGTGGCTATGCAGTGGCAATGCCTAAGTGGGATAAGTCTGAGAAAGAGATGGAGGATGCAGGTGTCACTCCGGTTACTAAGAGCTGGCCCCCCACGTGCAAGACTTGGTTCTATGCGCATGGCGGGGAGTTGGACCCGAAGACAGGCAATGTTTCGACGAAGGCAAGTCTGAAGGGAGCCGACGATGCGATACTTGTTTCAATAGAAGAGGCACGATCGGGGGTGTTCCAGCCCAACAAAGAGAACGAGGAGCTTACGCGTGCCCTGGGAAATCCTGAACACCCGGGAAGAACACGAGGCAAGGGCGCTATTCCGTGGTATGAGGGGTTTTCAGACTGGAACACCGACTACAGAACCCGTGCGAGAAAGAAGATTGCGGAGGAGAAGAAGAGGAAGATGGAGGAGGAGTAGAGGAAGCGGGACTATGAACGCCTTCAAGGCCTAGAAGCAAGTCAAGCGGAATTGGCTGTCAAATTCCAGCGGCAGCAGGAGCAGATCGACTCACTTACCCAACAAAGGGGGTCTCAGCAGCTGCAGCAGCTAGCGGATGATCCAACATTGGATAGCACCGGCCCATCCATGCCAAGAAGCAGCGCCGGTTCCGCCCTGGATGACACAATGCTGGGTAGATACCCCGTGGATGACATCACGGAGAACACTAACTGCGAGGTACACGTCAAAATGAAGAACATATCCATGAAGGTGGCGGACGCCGTTGCTTTTACAAATCCCCCCGAGGCAACCTTCCATTGCAACCCGATTCCAGCGGGCTATGCCCGTGTCTTGGTTGATGAGGTGGTGGACCCATCATATTCGGAGCTACAGCTTGACATTCCTGGAGGTGACGATGAGCGCTTTCTCGGAGAGGCCAAACATCGTATCATCCTATGGAAAAAGGGTTGCATCATCTTTCGAAGGCCACCGACACCGCGTCAGCCGACTCCTCGTCGAAGTCCGCCACCGAGTCAGCAGTCTCCCGCTCCTGCAAGTCCACCAAGTCCGGCAAAGTGTCAGGACACTCCTCCTCCAAGTCCGGCAAAGTGTCAGGCCACTCCTCCTCCTCCAAGTCCGCCACAGCGTCAGACGTCCACTCCTCCGCCAAGTCCGGCACAACCTCAGGCCACTCCTCCTCCAAGTCCAGCACAGCTTCAGGCGGCCACTCCTCCTCGTCCAACTCAACCCCGTCAGCCATCTCCGCCGCCTCTGCAATCACAGAAGAGACACCCCGCAGCTATGGTGCGTAGCGGTACGAGTCGAGGTAGTACAGGAAGTACAGGCGGAGGCAAGCGATGTAAATATGGTCCAAGCCTCACGCCTCTTCCGCAGAGGCCTTATGACAGGTCCGAGGAGGAAAACGCAGCCATATCAAAGGCCGAGGTGGAAGCCCATTTTGCACCGAAACCGCCACCGCCGCCAAGGGAGAAAGTGCCTGAGGAAACGATTGACCACTTCATTCGTATGGCTCAACCACCAGCTCCCAAGCCTGTTGACACAGACTATGAGCGCCACATCAGGAAGTTAAATCGAGCACGTCTACATAAGGAGGCGAGCTCGGGATCGAGCAAACAACAAGCAGCTGTCAAAAAATGCGGGAAAACCATTCCCCAGCTGGGAGAACAGGCGGCGCAATCGATCCCCTCACTTGTTGTGCCAACAACACGTGACAGTACGCGCGCCCAATATTATTGTGGGCAAACAGTTTACGTTCCCGTGGTGGGCAATGTGGTAATAACCAAGGACCATATAATGCAGGCTGAAGTTCTCAACATCACTGTTGGACAACTCCTCGAGATCGAGCCCATGCCTGTGCTTAGAGAGGATGAAATAAAATGGAAATATGTCCGGGGCCAACCTTTGGTCGAGCCACACAAGGTCAAGAACCTCCCAACGAGAATGTATGAATTGCATCAATGGTACATGAACATTACCAAGATTTCAGATCGATTGTCCCTCATGGTGAATGTCAAGGAGGAGCATTACTTCCATGAGAAAGCTCTGTCCGTTGAGTATTCTAAATTGTTTCAGTTATACAATCAAGACGCACTCGACAAATCTATCATCAGTTGCTATTGTCTGTAAGTGATTTCTTTTTGTAATTTAAATCTCAAGCTAGCTGTAGTGATCCTTTTGATCAATCATTACCTGTAATTATCCTCATGATATTCTTTTCTCTGGTATTATGCAGGATGAAGATGTATGAAATGAGAAAAGGTGGACGCTTTGGCATTGGGTTCATTGACCCAAACACCGTTAATGAATACACATGGCGGATAAATCCACATCATCAAAAGGACGTAGAGGACAACATGCTAGAGTTCTTGAAGCGCCTCAAATACAATGAGGATATACTACTTCCTTACAACTTCCAGTGAGTCACACAGTCTTGTACTATAAATTCTCTTTTTTTGCCTACTAGCTAGCTACATGTTTTTGCTTACATATGCCCGCTTAATTAAGACATGCAAACGTGTGTGCATGCAGATTTCACTGGGTCTTGTGTATCATTAAAGTTGACGACGGAACAGTTGAAATACTGGACTCACTACTCAAAGCAAAAACTGACTATAACATCTTGTTTGGGATAGTCAACAGGTAATTTCAATCATTATTAACTATATATCTCGGCCTATTTAGTTTTTCATTTCATGATATGAACTATTTAATAACCCCTTTATTCATTTTCTTTGTCGGCGGGCAGGGCTTGGGCAAGGATCATCAGCGTCACGGAAGGCGAATGGAAACAAAAGCTTAAATGGTTTCGATCCAAGTTAAGTAATTAAGTAGTACTAGCTAGCTAGCTAGCTGCCATCTCTTTAATTATCATGCTTGATTAATTATTATCTGATCAAATTCCATTCTTGTAAAGGCCCTGAAGCAGGCACAGGGGACTGATCTGTGTGCATTCTGCGTTTGCGAGAACATTCGCATGATGGCGTCCGAAAGGAGCAGATCTCAAAGACAGGAAATGGGTACGCTTGTCAGAATACTATTCACAATTTTACACCATTATCGATATCTAGTCACACAATTAATACACATGCATATTGATCTCCTTCTTAACAGTTCAAAGAGGTGCGGGAGAAGCTCCTAGAAACGGAGCGCATAGAAGCACTTCAAGAGGAAATAGCGGGATTTTTGCTCGACCGGGTCATAAATTCGAAGGGAGAATACTATTACCCGCTACCGCCCCCATGAAAACCACTTCCAATTGTCATCATACTCCGAAGGCACCAATTAGGCTAATGCCACTTGCTCCAAAGGCAACATGCATATGTAGGAGAAATTGTATATAGCTATACATGTGTGTATGTGTGAATTAATTAATATGGTGGTTTATGAGACATTGATGATATATATATGCATGATTGGTTCTACTAGAAATTCTATTTATATATATAAATATATGCATAACGTGTACAATGTGTAGTATCGTAAAATACCAGCAAACGAAAAAGAATTAAAATGGAAACACAAAATTAAATGAAAAAGAAATCATAAAACTAAAAACCCCCCAAACCTTATAGTACCGGTTGGTCCTACCAACCGGTACTAAAGGGCTCCAGGCCCCCGGAGCTGGCTCGTGCCACGTGGTTGCCCTTTAGCACCGGTTCGTGCCGAACCGGTACTAAACGGGGGGGGGGGGGGCTTTAGTGCCCACACTTTAGTGCCGGTTATGGAACCGGCACTAAAGAGCCTTACGAACCGGTTCTATTGCCCGGTTCTGCACTAGTGCCAAAAAGCAAAAACAAATAAAAAATAAAGCAAAAAACAAAACAAAATAAATAATGCAGAAAATAAAACAAAAAAACTGGAAACAAAATAAAAATAGCAACAATAAGTATTTTGTTGTAAGTAGAAACAAAATAAAATAAATAAAGCAACAAAGAAAACAAAAAAACAAAACAAGTGTTTTCAAATTTGAAAACTAATGGCACTAACAGAAAGTTTATAATTGTTCTAAAACTAAAAGCAAAAAAGAATTAAAAACAAAGTAAAAAACAAAAGAAAATAAATAATGCAGAAAACAAAACAAAAAAACTGGAAAAAAATAAAAATAGCAACAATAAGTATTTTGTTGTAAGTAGAAACAAAATAAAATAAATAAAGCAAGAAAGAAAACAAAAAACAAAAAAAGTGTTCTCAAATTTGAAAACTAATGGCACTAACAGATAGTTTATAATTTTTCTAAAACTAAAATCAAAAAAGAATGAAAAAATAAAGCAAAAAACAAAAGAAAATAAATAATGCAGAAAACAAAACAAAAAACTGGAAAAAATAAAAATAGCAACAATAAGTAAAGAAAACAAAAAAACAAAATAAGTGCATCCTACTGGGCCCCCACGGCCTGAATACGACTAGAAACCCTACCATGGGCTAGGATTCAGGCCCGCTGGAGGCCCAGTAGGCCCACAGGCAGATAAGTGACTTTAGGCCCGTAAGCCTGCATTTGAGAGGAGCTCGAAGTGGTCAGCGCAGCAGCGCTTATAAACCATTGTCGAGCCCTCTCGGCTAGCAAGGTGGGACTAAACATCCCACCGCACCGTGCCAGTTCCAGCACAAGGCCTTTGGTCCCGGTTGGTGCCACCAATTGGGACTAAAGGGGTGCATTGGTACCGGTTCGTGGCACAAACCGGGACCAATGGGCCCCTTTAGTCCCGGTTGGTGCCACCAACCGGGACCAAAGGCCTCTTTTCAGCAGCCCAAAGGGCGGGAGCGTTGGTCTCGGTTGGTGGCACCAACCGGGACTAAAGGGAGCATTAGTCCCGGTTGGTTTCACGAACCGGGACCAATGCTCTTCCTATATATACAGCACTTGTCAGAAATTTCATTCAGTTCCTCATTCTCCCCACCGCCGACGCCGCCCTCTGCCCCGATGCCCTGCTCCTCGTCGTCGTCGCCCGCGCCCCGCACCGCCCCGACATCGCCCGCGCCCCGCGCCGCCCCGAGCCCGCGTCCTCGTCGCCGGACTCCAGCCATCGCTGCCGCCCTCGAAGTGAGCCTCCCCCCGCCCCCCTTTCCCATGGTCCCGAGCGCCCCTTGCTCTGCCCCTGCTCCATGGCCACCGCCGGCCCCGACGCATTGAAGAGCAGAAGGAGAGAAGGAGAGGAGAGGAGAAGTAGAGAAGAGCATAAGGAGAGGAGAGGCAAAATTTCTGAATTTTTGGAGTGGTTTAGAATATGTTTTCAGAAAGGAATTTGAATCTGATTCAAATTTCATTTGAATGAAATTTCAAAAAATTGAACTATGGATCAGAAGGTTTTTGGTGAAATGGAGTGTGGGTACTGTCATGAAGTTAGAGTAATTTTTCTGGTTGTAAAAGAGTTAGGAAAATTTAGAATATGCTAAATATGTCAAAAATGTTTTTTTTTGTTCGTAGAAAGTTTTTTGTTCATATATAGAAAGTTTTTATATATGACTATGGATATATGAGCAATGATGATCCATGGTTGTATCCATTGATATATATGAGAAATGATGTTCATAGAATATTTACCAAGTATATATGTATTTTTTTCATATATGTATTTTTTCATAGCATTTGTTTCCATTTATATATGTATGTGGCTATAGATGGATATATATGAGAAATGATGATCCATGGATGATGCATTTTTTTCCAATGATGATCCATAGATGGATGTATGTATGTATAGATGTATGTATGTGGATACATGAGGGGGTTCGATATACCCCCTCTCCGATAGCATTTCCTTCTTCATATGTTGAGTTAGTTGATTTAGGTTAGTGCATTTTAGGTTAGTTGATTTATAGTGCATTCTAGGTTAGTTGTTGTTAGTGCATTTTAGGTTAGTAAATTTTAGTTAGTCTATTTCTTCTTCTTCGAGCATTTTTGTGCATTTTAGGTTAGTAATCTTTTTCTGTTGTAATTTAGTTAGATGAATGTTTTCTGTTAAAACTTGTATTAAGTTTGTTCGATGAATGTTTCATGGGAGGGAGGGAGTAAAAACTCATCAGACATGAGCGGGAGGAGTCCCCCTCCGGTTCCTAACTCCGATACCCCCTCCCCGATAACTTCGACATGAGGGGGGGTCGATATACCCCCTCCCCGATAACATTTTTTCCATGTATAAGCAACACTTGGGAAATATGTCAAAAATGTTTTTTTGTTCATAGAAAGATTTTTGTTCATATATAGAAAGTTTTTATATATGACAATGGATATATGTACGTATGTCGTGTCGATATAAACTCCCGATAACTTCAACACGTGGGGGGGTCGATATACCCCCTCCCGATAACTTCAACATGAGGGGGGGGTCGATATACCCCCTCCCGATAACTTCAACACGTGGGGGGGTCGATATACCCCCTCCCCGTTACTATTATTTTCCCATGTACGTATGTCGTCGTTGTCGATATAAACCCCTCCTGATAACTTCAACACGTGGGGGGGGGGGGTCGATATACCCCCTCCCGATAATTTCAACACGTGGGGGGGGGGGTCGATATACCCACTCCCTGATAATATTATTTTCCCATGTACGTATGTCGTCTTGTCGATATAAACCCCTCCCGATAACTTCAACACGTAGGGAGGGGGGTCGATATACCCCCTCCCGATAACTTCAACACGTGGGGGGGGGGGGTCGATATACCCCCTCCCCGATAACATTATTTTCCCGTGTATGTATCTCGTCATTGTCGATATTACCCCCTTGAAGCGTTGTCGAGGCCACCCCAAACCCTAGAGAAGCAGCGTCGAGGCCACTAATTAATATGATTCCTTACTGTGATTAGCTAGCTAGTTCTACGTTTGCCACTAATATATCCATCTGTAATGTTTGAATAATAATTGCCATGTTGTAAATATTTGTAGAAACTATGGAGAACCCCCGAGACAAAGAAACAAAAGCGGTGTTGGGGGACATAATCGCACAAGGAAGTGATGCCGTCTTCTCGTTTCTGAACGACACCGATGGTCTGGAAAGACAGGGTGAAGAAGCAGGCTATGATTATGATGGCTCCTTTGACCCAATGCCGGTGCAAGAAGGAGACCGTGAGGACGGCTCCGGTGACCCAATGACGGTGCAAGAAGGAGACCGTGATGACGGCTCCGGTGACCGAACTGAGTCTGGCCAGGTATATATGTTAGTTAAGCCTGTGCTGACTAGCTAATTGATGCATTCATTGTTTTGATATATGTACACATATTAATTAACTCTCGTCTTTCTTCTTTTTTCTAGCCCTCCGGATCGAGCACAACTTCGGTAAGGAGACGAGGCCCGAAGAAAAAGTTGAGCTCGGATGAATGGTCTGAGATCACAGCAATTGCGCGCGACGGTGAACCGATTGAACCCATCCGGACAAAGAACACATTTGCTGCTCAGTGCGGGGTTCTTGTTAGGGACAGGATCCCGATCAGCATCCACCAATAGTATAAGCCTAAGAACAAAGACCCTGAGGTGTCTTATGTCAATGATATGCAGAAAGATGATCTTTGGACTGAGCTGAAGGCAAATTTCACCCTACCGCCAGAGGAGGATCCGGAGAAGCCAGTTATAGAGCAATTAATCAAGTATTTTGCTCTTAAGAAGATGGCAGGCCTATTCAGGAGGTGGAGGAAAGAGCTAAAAAAGTTTGTCGACAAAGAAGAGACACCAGAATTCATCGGCAAATATGAGAAGATCAGAGATCACCGGCCCACATTTGTGGCCCACAAGACATCGGAAAAGAGTAAGAAGATGTCGGCGACAAACAAGAAAAATGCTGCGAAGAAGAAGTTTCACCATCGCACGGGGTCAGGTGGATACCTCAAAGCCCGGCCTAAGTGGGCCAAGGCTGAGAATGATCTGCTTGATAAAGGGATCGAACCAGAGACAATGAACTGGCCAGACCGTTGCCGGACTTGGTTCTTCGGGGCTGGCGGAACCTTGGACCCTGTATCAGGGAAGTGCCGTTGGACAGACGAGCAACTGAAAATACCAGTCAAGAGGCTTCGGCACTATATCGATGCAGCGCAGCAAGGGACGTTCGTTCCAGACAGGGAGAACGACGAGCTCACAATGGCCCTCGGGAATCCTGAGCACCCCGGACGGACACGAGGCACGCAAGGCTCCGTTCTGTGGAAGGTTGCTTTTATGGACGCAGGCGGTTACAAATGCCAGGAGAGGAGGAAGAAAGTGCAGCAGACCGAACTGCAGGTGCTGCATGCAAGGGTACAAGCGATAGAGGAACGAGCAGCAAATCGCAGCAAACGAACTGCCGAAGCTTCCCCCGAAGCTACCCCGCCATCTCAGCGGAGAAGCAGCATGGCTTCCACCGAGGTGCTTCAGCCGGAGCATGTCTTGACGGCTCCTGCTAGCTACCCCGTGGATTTTATCACGGAGTCTCAAAATTGCCACCTTATGACGCAATAGCAGAACTTAAAAGTCAAGGCGACTGTCGGCCAAGTTCGACCTTCTGAACCCGGCGCAACTTTTCACTGTCGTCCGATTCCAGAAGGATATGCTAGGGTGACGGAGGACGAAATAACGGAGGGATTTGAGGACCTCCAGCTTGACCACCCTACCGGTGAAGGGGAGACTCGGCTGGGTTCTGCTCTGAAGACTACATGCCTATGGCGGAAGGAGTTCATCAACCTTCCGAACTGGACGCCTCCTCCTCCTCCTTCGGCGACTCAGGGCACTCCGCCTCCTCCACCGCCTCCTCCTCCGGCGAGTGACGATCAGGGCACTCGGCCTCCTTATCTGGCGCGTGGCGGCACTCCGCCTCCTTCTCCGCCTACGCCGGCGCGCCCGAGCAGCCAGCAGCCTCCTCCTTCCCCGCCTCGCCAGCAAGGGCGAAAGAGACCCGCCGCCGCCCCGGCTGCTCCGGCGCGTCGTAGTCCTTCTCCTCCGCCTCGTAAGCAAGCACGAAAGAAGACAGACGTCGCAGCCGCTCCGTCTGCTCCAGCGTCTAGCAGTACAGCTAGCAGAGGCGGGAGGCAATACATATACGGTCCTTCTCTCAAGCCTCTAGGGAAGTTACCGTATGAGAGGACCGAGGAGGAAAACGTGAAGATCGTGCGGACCTAAGTGGAGGACTTCTTTGAAGGATTGAAAGCAAAGAGATATCCACCTCCGGAGGGGAAGGTAGATCCGGTGAAAGCAAAGCGCACTATTGATGCCCTGAGGAAACCACCAAAGTCTCGGCTGAGAACCAACTATGAGCGCATTACTGAAGAGGCATATCTCGAAGCGGAGCGGTCGGGAAGTACTGTCAGTGATCAAAGGTTAAAAGAACGAGCAACTGCGGAACAAATTGCCCAGCTCGGCTGTCGGTGTGAAAATCGTCGGATCTCGGGTAGGGGGTCCTGAACTGTGCGTCTAGGCGGATGGTAACAGGAGATGAGGGACACGATGTTTTTACCCAGGTTCAGGCCTTCTCGATGGAGGTAAAACCCTACGTCCTGCTTGATTAATATTGATGATATGGGTAGTACAAGAGTAGATCTACCACGAGATCAAGGAGGCTAAACCCTAGAAGCTAGCCTATGGTATGATTGTTGTAATGTATGTTGTCCTACGGACTAAAGCCCTCCGGTTTATATAGACATTGGAGAGGGCTAGGGTTACACAGAGTCGGTTACAATGGTAGGAGATCTACATATCCGTATTGCCAAGCTTGCCTTCCACTCCAAGGAAAGTACCATCCGGACACGAGCCGGAGTCTTCAATCTTGTATCTTCATAGTCTTGGAGTCCGGCGGATATTGATAGTCCGGCTGTCCGGACACCCCCTAGTCCAGGACTCCCTCAGTAGCCCCTGAACCAGTCTTCAATGACGATAAGTTCGGCGTGCACAATGTTCGGCATTGCAAGGCGGGTTCCTCTCTTCAATAATCCAGAGAAGATCATGAACACCAGGATAGCGTCCGGCTCTGCAAAATAAATTCCACATTCCACCGTAGAGAGAATAAAATGTACACTTAGTTCAATCTGTTGACGTATTATGCGGCGTGACATCACACCGCCACAAGGCCTTTGTTTGAATTACTATACCACCTCAGCATGTTTAGTGAAGCGGTTTCCTTGGCACGTCTTGTTGAAGCAGAGATCGTGTTCCCCTTATTCCGGGATTCTCATCAATACGTGCGTGGGTAACCCAACCGCTCCCGTCGCCATGCCTCCTCTATCGAAGGGGAATCCCAAACGGTCACGGAGATGGCCCTTGGTATTTCTTCCCCTTTATAAGAGGACCAAGGCTCGCTGAGGGAGTCCTGGACTAGGGGGTGTCTGGACAGCCGGACTATCATTGTCCGCCGGACTCCAAGACTACGAAGATACAAGTCTGAAGACTCCGGCTCGTGTCCGGATGGTACTTTCCTTGGCGTGGAAGGCAAGCTTGGTGATACGGATATGTAGATATCCTACCATCGTAACCGACTCTGTGTAACCCTAGCCCTCTCCGGTGTCTATATAAATCGGAGGGCTTTAGTCCGTAGGACAACATACATTACAACAATCATACCATAGGCTAGCTTCTAGGGTTTAGCCTCCTTGATCTCGTGGTAGATCTACTCTTGTACTACCCATATCATCAATATTAATCAAGCAGGACGTAGGGTTTTACCTCCATCGAGAGGGCCCGAACCTGGGTAAAAACATCGTGTCCCTCGTCTCCTGTTACCATCCGCCTAGACGCACAGTTCGGGACCCCCTACCCGAGATCCGCCGGTTTTGACACCGACATTGGTGATTTCATTGAGAGTTCCTCTTTGTCGTCACCGATAGGCTTGATGGCATCTTCAACCTGCAACGCTGTCCAGGGTGAGACTTTTCTCCCCGGACAGATCTTTGTATTCGGCGGCTTCGCCCTGCGGGCCAATTCGCTTGGCCATCTGGAGCAGATCGAAAGCTACGCCCCTGGCCGTCAGGTCAGATTTGGAAGCTTAAACTTCACGGCCGACGTCCGCAGAGACTTGATCTTCGACGGACTCGAGCCACAGCCAAGCGCGCCGCACTATGACGACGGGCATGATTTAGCTCTGCCACCGAACAGTGCCTTGGTGGCCGCACACGGATCCGCTTCGGCCATTAGCTCGGAGCCGATCGCCCAGATCGAGGGTCGGTGGATAGACGCCGCCCTGGGGGCTTCAACATCCACGGCGATGGAGCCGAACACTAATCTTGTCCCCTGCGAGACTCGTGATTCCGAGGCGCCGGACTCCTCGCCGGACTCCGAACCTCCCGCGCCCCTACCAATTGATCCGGATTGGGCGCCGGTTATGGAATTCACCGCCGCGGACATCTTCCAATGCTCGCCTTTCAGCGATATCTTGAATTCACTAAAGCATCTCTCGTTATCAGGAGAGTCCTGGCCGGATTATGGCCAGGATGGTGGGGATGCGGACGACGAAGAAATTCAGAGCCCACCCACCACCCACTTTGTAGCCACTGTCGACGATCTAACTGACATGCTAGACTACGACTCCGAAGACATCGACGCTATGGACGACGATGCCGGAGACGAACAGGAACCAGCGCCCACAGGGCACTGGAAGGCCACCTCGTCATATGACGTATACATGGTGGATACCCCAAAAGATGGGAACGGCGAAGAAACAGCGGAGGCAGATCCCTTAAAGAAACAGCCCAAGCGCCGGCGTCAGCGGCGCCGCTCTAAATCTCGCCACAGCAAAAACGGAGATTCCGGCACAGGAGATAATAATACTCCAGAGAGTGCCGAAGACAATCCCCTCCAGCAAGACTCAGCGCAGGAGGATGCAGAAGCAAGCCCTCATGAGGGGGCGGCAGACGAAGAGGTTGAGGATCATAATTATATGCCTCCCTCCGAAGACGAGGCAAGCCTCAACGATGACGAATTCGTCGTACCCGAGGATCCCGTCGAACAAGAGAGCTTCAAGCGCAGGCTTATCGCCACAGCAAAAAGCCTAAAGAAAAAGCAGCAGCAGCTTCAAGCTGATCAGGACCTGCTGGCCGATCGATGGACCGAGGTCCTCGCGGCCGAAGAGTATAAACTCGAACGTCCCTCCAAAAGTTACCCAAAACGCAAGCTGCTCCCCCGATTAGAGGAGGAAGCATACGTACATCCATCACCAGCACACGATATGGCTGACCGACCACCCCTTGGTCGTGATAGAGAGGCATCCAGGCCACCAGCCAAGACCATACCCCGGCACCGCTCCAAAAGTACGAAGCCAAGAGGGAACGCGCCGGACTTGCGAAACATATTGGAGGACAAAGCAAGGCAATCCAGATCCATCTATGGATCACGTGGGCGCCCTACGACCCACGACGAATACCGTCGTGCCGGATACAATAACCTCGGCCGGGCCGAACACAGCAGACAGTGCTCTCTCGAGCTGCGTCGCGATATCACTCAATACAGGGGCGCTGCACACCCGTTATGCTTCACTGACGAAGTAATGGATCATCAGATCCCCGAAGGGTTTAAACCCGTAAACATCGAATCTTACGATTGCACAACAGACCCCGCAGTCTGGATCGAAGACTATCTTCTCCACATTCATATGGCCCGCGGCGACGATCTCCACGCCATCAAGTACCTCCCACTCAAGCTTAAAGGACCAGCTCGGCATTGGCTTAACAGGTTGCCCGCAGAGTCAATTGGGTGTTGGAAAGACCTGGAGACCGCATTTCTTGATAACTTCCAAGGCACATATGTGCGACCACCAGACGCCGATGACCTAAGCCACATTATTCAGTAGCCAGACAAATCAGCCAGACAATTCTGAACACGGTTCTTGACGAAGAAAAATCAAATCGTCGATTGTCCGGACGCAGAGGCCCTTGCAGCCTTCAAACATAACATTCGGGACGAATGGCTAGCCCGGCACCTGGGGCAGGAAAAGCCGAAATCCATGGCAGCCCTCACATCGTTAATGACCCGCTTTTGTGCGGGAGAGGACAGCTGGCTAGCCCGTAGCAACAATCTCCGTAAAAATTCTGGCAGTCCGGATACTAAGGACAACAACGGCAGGTCACGTCGAAACAAAAACAAGCGCCGAATTAACGGCGATGATAAGGAGGATACGGCGGTCAATGCCGGATTCCGAGGCTCTAAACCCGGTCAACGGAAGAAGCCATTTAAAAGAACCACTCCGGGTCCGTCCAACCTGGACCGAATACTCGACCGCTCATGCCAGATACATGGCACCTCTGAAAAGCCAGCTAACCACACCAATAGAGATTGCTGGGTGTTCAAGCAGGCCGGCAAGTTAATTGCCGAAAACAATGACAAGGGGCTAAATAGCAACGACGAGGAAGAGACCTGGCCGCCGAACAACAAAGGATAGAAGGGTTTTCCCCCACAAGTACGGACGGTGAATATGATATACGCGACCCACATACCCAAGAGGGAGAGGAAACGCGCACTAAGGGACGTCTATGCGATGGAGCCAGTCGCCCCAAAGTTCAACCCGTGGTCCTCTTGTCCGATCACTTTCGATCGAAGAGACCATCCGACCAGCATACGCCATGGAGGATTCGCCGCATTGGTCTTAGACCCAATCGTCAATGGGTTCCACCTCACGAGAGTCCTGATGGACGGCGGCAGTAGCCTGAACCTGCTTTATCAGGATACAGTGCGCAAAATGGGCATAGACCCATCAAGGATTAAACCTACAAAGACAACCTTTAAAGGTGTCATACCAGGAGTGGAAGCCAATTGCACAGGCTCAGTCACACTGGAAGTGGTCTTCGGATCCCCAGATAATTTCCGGAGCGAAGAGTTAATCTTCGACATAGTCCCGTTTCGCAGCGGCTATCACGCTCTGCTCGGGCGAACCTCGTTTGCCAAATTCAACGCGGTGCCGCACTATGCATACCTAAAGCTCAAGATTCCAGGCCCTCGTGGAGTCATCACGGTCAATGGAAATACGGAACGCTCCCTCCGAACGGAGGAACATACAGCGGCTCTCGCGGCAGAAGTACAGAGCAGCCTTCTAAGGCAATTCTCGAGTCCGGCCGTTAAACGGCCGGATACAGCAAAGCGCGCCCGGAGCAATGCCAACCAAGACCACCTGGTGCGATCAGAGCACGCGTAGCAATGCGGCCCCAACCCTCGCCCGCGTATGATCGCAAGAATAACACTTCGCGTACATCATTACGCTTTGGAGATACCATGGGCACAGGGGAGGGGGCACAATCACAACGGACCCAGAGTGCGGTTCGACCACACCAGGGGCTCGCAAATGTGCCCCTCTTTTTTTTATTATTTTTCTTCTTTTTTGTACACAGGACTCTGCTAACCAGAAGCCCTGTCCGGCGGTGAACCTGCCGAACTCATGATGCAACAGTCAGGGACCAAAGAAGGCCGCGCCGAACACTCAGGTGGTCTCAATTACGAGCATTAAATTCGATCATATACACCAAATCCGCAGCTCATCCCTGGAGGGGGACATGTTTATTTAGTCCAAATCCCTTGCTTACCGCACTATTTGTATCAGTCCGCTCTACTAGCAGACTTTTCTTTCATTAATAATGCAGCACCTTTATGATCGCAATTGCATTACATTATATATATATATATGCTCATTATATGACACCTGGCACCCGTATATTTTGGTACGGCATAATACACCAGGGGCTTATGTTCCCCACTCTATGGTGTGATAAAGTCCGAACACTTTCACAAGTGCGGCACCCCAAACTTATAGCATTATATGAATCGGCTCCGAATCATGTCTTGGGTCAATAGTTGGGTTTGCCCGGCTCCCACGTTTTGGTGCCTTACGTTCCGTTCTGTTGGCTAAGGTGGCACTAGGAGAACCATTGCGATTGCGCCCCGATTGAGCCGGGTTAATGCCTCAGTGGAGAAAGCTAAAACTGACTGGCATGATAAGGCGAGAGACTGGTCGCTGTTCGAGAGGTTTTTTCGGGTCCTTAAAGACTCACGCCGCTTCGAGCGAAGTTCCGGATAATGTCCGATGAAGGCGTGGATAGCGCCCCGGATTCGGTCTTCCGAATACCAAGGGCTTTGCCGAAATTTAAAATTATAGAATTCTATGGCTAAGTGAGAGTGTTCAAGCATTATAAGTCCGGTGCCTTGTTCGTCGTGTTGAGCGCCTCCCTAGATGGACCCAAAAATGGGAACAAGAGTGCTCAAGTTTATCCCGAACACCCCAGCACTTGTGGCTTGGGGGCTGAAGCTAACGACTTGCCATCTCTCAGATTTTACAAACGGCCGCACAGAAGGTAATATTTTAAATTAAACAAGCGTTGCTCATGGCGCATATGAACGAAGTTTTCAGCGCACAGGATAAATAAACAGCGAGTTCACTCAAAGATTACATTTCGGGAGCACTCATCTGCAATATTGCAGGCTCCCTTCAGGACAATTTTATAATACTTCTCCGGCGTGCGATACTCCTTGCCCGGCGGCGGTGGGTCCGTGAGAAGCTTCTCCGCATCCAATTTGCCCCATTGCACCTTTATGCGGGCAAGGGCCCGACGAGCACCTTCGATACAGGCGGAGCGCTTGACTACATCCAGCCTGGGGCATGCATCCACAAGCCGCCGCACGAGGCCAAAGTAGCTACCAGGCATGGCCTGTCCAGGCCACAGCCGGACTATGAGGCCCTTCATGGCCTCCTCGGCTACCTTGTGGAGTTCGACCAGCTGCTTCAGCTGGTCGCTTGGGGGCACCGGATGGCCGGCCTCAGTATACTGAGACCAGAAGACCTTCTCCGTCGAGCTCCCCTCCTCGCCACGATAGAATGCGGCGGCATCAGCCGCACTGCGCGGCAGCTCTGCAAACGCCCCTGGAGAGCTCCGAATTCGGGTAAGTGTCAGGTAGTTCACATTAACATGCCTGCTATGCATGAAAAACGCCTTACCCGCCGCTATCTTCTTTATGTCCTCAACCTCCTGAAGGGCCTTATGGGCCTCGGCCTTGGCGGACTTGGCACTTTCGAGAGCCGAGGCAAGCTCGGACTCTCGAGTCTTGGAGTCACGCTCCAAACTCTCATGTTTTTCCATGAGAACCTGGAGCTCTTGCCGAACTTCCGCCACCCGTGCCTCTTGCTTTTCTCGCTCAGCCCGTTCCGCGGCCGCAATGCGTTCGGCCGCGGACACAGCATCCCGCAGGGCTGCCACCTCGTTAGTGGCCCCTGCAATACACATATTATCCTTGTTAATTTTATTTGCAACCAAAATCCTTTTCTGTAAGGTACTTATTCAAAGAGGTGTTACTCACCTTCTTTTTCCTCGAGCTGCTTCTTTGCATGGCCGAGCTCTTGCTCGGACCGCTCGAGTTCCTTCTTCAGCACGTCAACCTCCGCCGTTAGTGTGGCAGAGGTCAGCAGTGCAGCCTGCAAACCCATATTGACATATTTTAGGCAACCCTGCGTATATCTTGTTAAAGATCCTTAGTCCGGTTTTTCTTTCCGAACACCGAACTAAGCATCAGGGGCTACTGTCTATGCGGTATTACATTACATAATTTTAACTTCTTACCTCAAAGCCTGTTAAAAGGCTGCTGCAGGCTTCGGTCAGCCCGCTCTTAGCGAGCCGAACCTTCTCAATCACCGCACTCATGATAGTGCGGTGTTCTTCCTCGATGGAAGCGCCTTTAAGCGCCCCCAGCAGGTTATCCGGCGCCTCCGGTTGGACGGAGGCCGCGGGCGTCACAGTCCTGCCCTTCTTTCGAAGGGGCCGCTTGCCGGACTCTGGAACCACTGCGGGTTCTGATGTAGAGTCCGGCACGAAGTCCGGGGGGCTGCCTGACGGCGCCTCCGGAGCCTCCTCCTGATGGGTCCCTCTTTGGGATCCCACCTTGACGTCCTCGTCGGCGCACGGGTGGAGGCAGTCGGGATGGAATTCACATCCGACGAGGCCAATGACCCGCTTGATGAGTCGGGGAGATCATCATTGGCCGGACTACGGGCAGAATGCGGCGTTAGAAGGATACTACGCGACATAAAAGAAATTACACATCAAGGATCCGGATACTTACGATCTTGCCGGACGCCTAGCCCTTGGAGGCCGCTCATCCTCACCAACGCTGATGTTGGCGGGACTGTCCGGGGGGATAGTTCTCCCCCTCTTGGACCCTTCGCCCCCCCGATGGGGGAAGCCTTCCTTTTCTTCTCTCCCTCCTCCGGGAGAGAGTACTCCTCCTCCTCGTCTTCGGGAGAGGAGTCCTCGTCGTCGTTAGACGCCTGATTGTGGGAACTCTTTCGAGTCACCGCGGCCACCTTCTTGGCCTTCTTCTCCGGCACCACGTGCGGTGCCGGAACCAGCAGCCCTGTTAAGCGGGCGCCCACTGGGTCTTCTGGCATGGGAGCCGGGCTGATGAGCAGCTTGGCCTTCTCCATCCATTCTTGTCAAAGGAAGAGGCAAAATGAAACCTCACTAGAGTCAATCTAATTATCATAAGTGTCCCATAATGGGTTTGAATCACTTACCTCGTCAGTTGGATGCTGCGAGCTGAATCCGCGGTCTTCGGTCGCGGACGCGGGGGCTTCGGCGCCCTTGAACAGGACCCTCCAGGTGCCTTCGTATGTTGTATCGAAGAGCCCGTTTAGCGCCTGGTGCTGTTCCGGATTGAACTCCCCCAAATTAAATGCCCGTTCTTGGCATGGGAGGATCCGCCGGATGAGCATGACTTGGACCACGTCGACGAGCCTGAGCCTATTGCTCACCATCTTCTTGATACATGCTCGGAGTCCCGTCACCTCCACCGGATTCCCCCACTGCAAGATCTTCTCTTTCCAGGAGGTGAGCTGCGTGGGGATGCCAGATCTAAACTCGGGGGCCGCCGCCCATGTGGATTTGCGCGGCTCGGTGATGTAGAACCACCCCGATTGCCACCCCTTGACGGAGTCCACGAAGGTCCCTTCTAGCCAAGGGACGTTGGGCAATTTGCCCAACATGGCGCCTCCGCATTCCGCTTGCGTACCCTTCACAACCTTCGGCTTGACGTTGAAGGTCTTGAGACACAGGCCGAAGTGGGGCCGGATGCTGAGGAAGGCCTCGCACACGACGATAAACGCCGAGATGTTGAGGATAAAGTTCGGCGCCAGATCGTGGAAATCCAGGCCGTAGTAAAACATGAGCCCCCGGACAAATGGATGGAGCGGAAAGCCCAGTCCGCGGAGGAAGTGGGGGAGGAAGACGACCCTCTCATGAGGCCCGGGGGTAGGGATGAGCTGCCCCTCGTCAGGCAGCCGATGCGCGATATCGCCGGAAAGGTATCCGGCGCTGCGCAGCTTGGTGATGTCCTCCTCCTTGACGGTGGAGGCTAACCATTTACCTCCCGCTCTGGACATATTCGGAGAAGGTTGAGGCGAGATGCGCGAGCTCGGGCGTTGGAGCTTGAGTTTGCGGGGATGGATAAGCAAAGGAGGAAGAAGGCGTAGGTGAGAAGGTGAATCCTTATCCCTTATATATATGCGGACAAAACTATGCGTCCCCCACCAGCCTGGTAAAACTCGCTTATATCCCAAGCGCCACCATCGATGGCGCGGTTGGGTTACCCACGCACGTATTGATGAGAATCCCGGAATAAGGGGAACACGATCTCTGCTTCGACAAGACGTGCCAAGGAAACCGCTTTGCTAAACATGCTGAGGTGGTATAGTAATTCAAACAAAGGCCTGGTGGCGGTGTGATGTCACGCCGCACAATACGTCAGCAGATTGAACTAAGTGTACATTTTATTCTCTCTACGGTGGAATGTGGAATTTATTTTGCAGAGCCGGACACTATCCTGGTGTTCATGATCTTCTCTGGATTATTCAAGGGAGGAACCCGCCTTGCAATGCCGAACATTATGCACGCCGGACTTATCGTCATTGAAGACTGGTTCAGGGGCTACTGAGGGAGTCCTGGACTAGGGGGTGTCCGGACAGCCGGACTACCATTGTCCGCCGGACTCCAAGACTACGAAGATACAAGATTGAAGACTCCGGCTCGTGTCCGGATGGTACTTTCCTTGGCGTGGAAGGCAAGCTTGGCGATACGAATATGTAGATCTCCTACCATCGTAACCGACTCTGTGTAACCCTAGCCCTCTCCGGTGTCTATATAAACCGGAGGGCTTTAGTCCGTAGGACAACATACATTACAACAATCATACCATAGGCTAGCTTCTAGGGTTTAGCCTCCTTGATCTCGTGGTAGATCTACTCTTGTACTACCCATATCATCAATATTAATCAAGCAGGACGTAGGGTTTTACCTCCATCGGGAGGGCCCGAACCTGGGTAAAAACATCGTCTCCCTCGTCTCCTGTTACCATCCGCCTAGACGCACAGTTCGGGACCCCCTACCCGAGATCCGCCGGTTTTGACACCGACACTCGCCATTGTTCTTCAATCTCGCATCGAATCTCTTCCCCGCTCCCAGTTCCAACACCCAGAGCCTCAGATTCGAGCGCTTTAGATCCTCAATCATGTCCGGCTCCGACCTCCAGGGCCGGTGGATGCCCTCCTCCGTCACGGAGGAGGACATATTGAAGTTGCGTGAGGCCAAGTACCTGGCCTACGAGGTTTCGCACAGGTTGCCTGCCCAAGGGCAGGCCATGCCAGCCCCCGAGCCCGGTGAATACGTTGTTTTCGTATCCCACCTCCGTCGGGGTTTAGGCTTCCCGACGGATCCCTTCGTGAGGGGGCTCTTGTTCTACTATGGGCTAGACTTTCACGACTTGGCTCCGGAGTCCATCCTCCATATCTCCGCATTCATTATCGTCTGCGAAGCTTTCCTCCACGTCATTCCCCACTTCGGCCTATGGCTAAAGACCTTCAAGGTGGAGCCGAAGATGATCGGGGGGCGTCAAGCGGAGTGCGGCGGGGCGACCATAAGCAAAAAGGTCGATGCCCCGTGGCCCGAGGGTTCCTTCCAAGAGGAACTCGGACTGTGGCAGCAGGAGTGGTTCTATATCACCGCTCCAAGGGGCAGCAGGCAAAAGCCGCCGCCCTTATTCCGCCCGGGACCTCCACGCCAAATGATGTCGTGGGTCAACCAAGGGCTCAATTGGGGGCCGTCCGAAGACGTGCCTTCACTGCAGGGCCGGATTCAAGATCTCCAAGCGAGGGAGATCGACCTGATCAAGGTGATGCAGGTTATGGTAATCAGGCATCTTATGCCCTGCAAACGCCATCCTCTCCGTCTATGGGAGTTCAACCCGGAGGGACCTCGGATTCTCCAACACTTCATGGGTGCGACACCCGTGGAGATGTAAAAGTTGTTCTTCGGACCGCAGGTGGTGTGTTCGGATTTAGCCGAGGATGCAGGTCTAAGCCACGATCGCCCGGATACTCAGGTAAGTAGCTCAGAGTCCGGACATTCTGTTTATGTGCCTTTCAAGAGTTTGCCTCCTGACCCTTTGTTCTTTACAGGAATGGGTGGAGCGATCAAGGCTGATAAGGTGTCCGGCCCCCCTCCCAGAGACCGCACAGGAGCCCGTGCTGGTCAGAATGTTGGAGGTTGCGCCCACAGAAGGGGGCGACGGGGAAAATAGAGGAGCTAATACTTCGCCCAAAGGGGCGACTGAAGAGGGAGGAAGCAAGAACCCCTCCCTTCAGGGGGAGAAGAGGACCGGCTCCAAAGATCCGGAGGCCAAAGCCCCTAAGCGTGGGAAGAGATCTTCCCCGGGGGGTCCGGCGCCCGGAAAGAATCCGGACGCACAATCATCATCAAAGGATCGGCCCTCCAGCGAGCCGTGAGTATGAAAGAGGGAGTTAATTAGTAAGGAAATACCTTCATTTGTGCTTCTGTAGATAACCGAAATATTTATGTTGCAGTTCGGATCTGCAGCCTTCTCAGATGAGTTCATCTTCGGGGGACCTTCTTCCGGAGATGATGGAGAGCGACACGCCTCCGTCCGCAGCGCCGCCAGATGAGGCAGGCGAACCCGAAGTGTCGTCACGGAGGGTATCCCCGAGTCCGGAGGGGCCAGAGAGTTCGGCACGTACTAGTGTCCGGCCGGGAGAACTGAAGAATCTGCTTGAGAGGGCGTCCATTTCAGAAGATCACCGTGCGTTAATGCGTATGGTGATTGGAAGGATTTCGTCCGCCGAGAGCGAATTGTGTAATGCCGCCATGAGTTTGCTGGCGGGATTTGAGGTATGCGAGAATGACGCACCCCTTTGTCTTTTAACAGTTTTGCATATATAAAAAATGCGCCCTGTATAGATAGTAGCCCCTGAGACTCGGTAGGTTGTCGGAAACGACAGCGTACCGAGGATCGAAATCTAAAAGAATGAATTCCGTCGTTCCTATACAGGTGGCGGATAGTCCGGGGGCTAGCCGGACTAGTGAATTTGCCGAGTTAAATCGGCAATTTGACTTGGCAGATGCGGACATCGCACTTGTCAACAGGCGACTTGACGAGTCGCGAGGTAAAAGAGTTCTCCGCAGTCGCTTTATTAAGGGGGTCGAAGCCCTCCTTTGATAAATTATATGTTGTTTGTATAGACGGTGCTGCTGCTGTGGAGGGCCTTCGGGCCGAACTTGCTCGAGCTAAGGAGCAAGCCCGAAGGAGTGAAGCGGCTGCCTCGAGGGCGGCCGAGGAGTTGAAAGCCGAAAAGGCTGCGTACTGCCTAAGCAGGGCCGAGGTGGCCGAATTGGCCATGAAAGTAAAGGATGCTGCCGACCGCAATGAGGCTCTTGAAAAGGAGCAATTATCGGAGCGGGAAGACATGAAGAAGGCCACCGCCGAAGCCAAGGATGCCCGCTCTGCAATGCGGGCTATGAAGGAGGAACTGCGCCAGGCCGGAGAGATCGTGGCTGGCAAGCCTTTTCTGCTGCGTCGCCGGTTTATGGATGGAAAGTATGCTCAATTTGAGCGGCTGTGGAGTCCAGAGGATCCGTATATGGACTTAGATGCAAGTGCGGCCGATGCCATTAAGCACTTCCGGAGCCAGAAGGATCACGAGACGGAAGAGCTATATTGGTCTCAATTCCACAGTCCGGATCACCCACTTCCATTGACAGACCGGTTGGCCGAATGGGCCGAGCTAAATAGATTGTCCGAACTTGCCATGACTGACATCGTGGCCCATGTCTGGCCAGAGAGGTCCAAGGCGACGAGCTACTTTGGCTTATTACAGCAATTCCTTGGAGCGGTGCCGCATATAAAGGAGATGAAGCGGTCGGCCTGTATAGAGGGCGCGTGGATGGCTCTTGCCCGTGTGAAGGCGCATTGTCCAGAGATGGACGCCACCGCTGTTGCTGCCCAGGGTTCGGATGAAAACCGGCTCCCTGCCGAGCACTATTTCGGGGAAGTTATGCGTGGCGCTCGTGTAATAGAGTCGCAGTGCTCGAAGAATGTAGCGTTCAAATGAACGCATTAGCTTGTAAATCGATGATTATGTTATAACTGCTTTTTATACTTGTGCGTCCAAGTAGTAAAACTTCTCTTGTGCGGCCGTTTACGTATACTTGTGTATAACTTGAAAGATGGCAGTCTTCGGCTTCAGCCCCCACGCACAAGGTGCTGGGGTGTTCGCAAAAATAGCGCGTTTTCACACTTAATCCGACGTCTCGGTCCTGTTAAAAGGAGGTGGTAGCGTAGCGAATGAGGCAATCCGGACTATAATGCTTTATCACTTTCACTTAGCCAGTGGAGCTCGAGGGTGGGGCTACGATATATCCCCTGGTGGCATCGCCCTTCTCCGAAGTCGGAGCGCGTGTGCCTGACCGGGAAACGGCCCTTCGTCAAAGCGGGGAATTCTAAACATTCCGATAGTCGATCGAGTGGTTGACCAGTCTCTCGCTGCATCATGAGAGTCAGTTTTCGGCTTTCTCTACTAAGGTGCTCGCCCAGCCGAACTGGGGCACAATCGCAGTAGTTCTCCTGGTGTCGCGTTAGCCGATGATACGGAACGTAAGGCAGCAAAACACAGGAGCCGGGCAAACCCAACATTTGACCAAAGACATGATTCGGAGCTGATGCATATAATGCCTAACTCGAGACGCCGAACACTCCCTAAGGTGTTCGGTCTTTATAATAATGGGCAGAACGATGCCCTAAGCCCCTAGTGTCCAGGTACGGGCATGGTCTTCTGACGCGGCCGATGCCAAAATGTCAGGCTCCGCTTTGGCTATAGGAAGAAACCAAGGGAGAATAACAACAAGAGACAGTAAAAAAGGTTTACGCAGGGTCTTAATCTGAAAATAATCCTCACAACGGGTCCCTACTGCACGTCTGCGCCTGTGTCTCCGTTGCGCCGTTATCCTGGACGGGTATGCACGTTGTTCATCTGTAAGATGAGAGGAACGTTTAGTTTTAAAAACAGTTTGTGCGAAAAATATTAGAAATATAAATAATTAAAGCGGGGTTTGTATGAACCCGCGGTGATTTGTGCGCGCAGCCCCCTGTGAAGGGGTATGCGGCTAGGGAGCCCCTAGCCCACTGACGCCGGATTCGTCTATCCAAGTCCGGGGTCTTTAAGTGACCCTCGCACTAAAATTACGCCACGCGGTCTGGGCATCTTGAGTGTAAGAGATGCGTAATGCGGTATGGCGTTGAAGCGGACAAAAGCCTTTCGTCCCAAGAGTGCTTGATATTCACTTTCAAATGGCACGATATGAAAAATTAGTTTTTCGCGTCGAGAATTGTTCGGCGATCCGAACACGACTTCTAGTAATATGGAGCCTGTGCACTTGGCGTAATGGCCTGGCGTCACTCCTTTGAAGGAAGTGCGGCTGTGTAGAATTTTGGTAGGGTCTATCCCCATCCTACGGATTGTGTTTGAATATAGCAGGTTTAAGTCACTGCCTCCGTCCATTAGGACGTTAGTAAATTGCAATCCGTCTATTATGGGATTCAATATCAGGGGAGTCCGTCCCGCATTTCGTACACTTCTGGAGTAGTCCAGGTGGTCGAAAGTGATTGGTTTTGATATCCAATCTCTACGGTCTGCTGGGTTGGACCGCGCAAAGCTCTTTTTAGAAAGTGACGCACTATTTTTCCGTAGTATCACATGAAGTGAGTTTACTGCTTTGACCCCTTGTGGGAAAGTCTTTTGTTTTCCGGTGCTCTGCTGGTGGGGTTTATCTTCTTCGCTTGACGCGTCGAGCCCCTTGTGTTCGGCATTTAACCGACCAGACTGTTTAAAAACCCAACAATCCCTGTGGGTGTGATTTGCAGGCCTTCCGGGGGTACTGTGGATTTGGCATATCCGACCCAAAATTTTGTTTAAGTTGGACAATTCGTCACTGTCATCCTTAAGAGGTTGTGTTTTATTATTGGGCCGCGAGCTTTTGAATCCGGCGTTGACTGCTGCGCTCTTTGGGCTTTTCTCTTTATTCCGGCGCTGCTCTTTTCTGCGCCGTGATTTTCCGTTTCCATCTCTTATCTCTGATGTACTTGGGTCGCTGGTGCTGCATCGTGCTAACCAGCTATCCTCGCCCGCATAGAAGAGGGTCATGAGGCTTGTTAGTGCGGACATTGTCCTCGGTTTCTCTTGACCGAGGTGCCTGGCGAGCCACTCGTCTCGGACATTGTGCTTGAAAGCTGCTAAGGCTTTGGCGTCCGGACAGTCGACTATTTGGTTCTTTTTGGTAAGGAACCTGTTCCAGAATTTCCGTGCTGACTCTCCGGGCTGTTGAGTTATATGACTTAGATCATCTGCATCCGGAGGACGGACATAAGTCCCTTGAAAATTTGCTCTAAACGCGTCCTCAAGCTCTTCCCAACTTCCAACAGTATTTTCTGGGAGGCTTTTAAGCCAATGACGGGCTGGCCCTTTGAGCTTGAGGGGTAGGTATCTTATGGCGTGGAGATCATCTCCTCTGGCCATATGTATATGTAATATATAATCTTCTATCCAGACTCCAGGGTCTGTTGTTCCATCGTAGGCTTCTATGTTTATGGGTTTAAATCCTGCTGGGAATTCCTGGTCCAGCACCTCGTCAGTGAAACATAGTGGGTGTGCGGCGCCCCTGTATTTGTGTGTGCCACTATCATCGGACACTTGACGTGTTGCCTTGCTTCCTGGGGCCTTCTCCTTTGGCCCGTAGATGGATCTGGCTGGGCCATCTATCCTTCCAAGTTCGTTGGTTGGTTTATGTGGGGCACCGCTGTCAGAATTTGGCCTATCATCTGGCCGTCTATCCAGCCAGGCAGCCCCTTTATTTTTGGACGGTGGGGGCTCTATGGCCTCCTCGTCGAATTCTGGTAGCAGCTTGCGCTTCGGGTAGCTCTTTGATTGGTGGCCATTGCCGTACTTATCTGCGGTTTTGAGCACTTTGCTCCATCTCATTCTGAGTGTGTCTTCCGCTATTTTGAGCCTCCGTTTTTCCTTCTTCAGGCTTTTTGCAGTACTGACGAGTCTTTTCCGAAGGTTCTTGCTCTCCGGCGGTGTGTCCGGCGTGAGGTCATCCGGACTGTTGTTTTCATCTGGCCTGGACTGATTATCTGACTCGTCATGGTCGGACGGTTGCTTATCTACGTGTTCGTCGTCCGTTTGTGAGCCCTGCCGTATTGCGGGCTCTTTGGGAGCGTTATTGTCGAGGCGGGACTTAGGACGGCGCCTGCGCCGTCGTTTTGGTCGTTTATCGGTGTGGTCATCTTCTGCCGCGGCCCGTTGATCCTCGTTATCGTTCTCCTTTGTGGTGTCTACCATATATATGTCATATGACGAGGTAGTCCTCCCGTGCCTTATAGGCTCTGTTTCTTGTTCGTCTCCAGCATTGTCGTCCATTCCGTCAATGTATTCGGAGTCAAGGTCTAGCATGTCGGTTAGATCATCGACAGTGGCTACAAAGTGGGTGGTGGGTGGGCTCTAAATTTCTTCGTCGTCCGTATCCCAACCATCCTGGCCATAATCTGGCCAGGACTCTCCTGATAACGAGAGATGCTTTAGTGAATTCAAGATATCGCCGAAAGGCGAGCATTGGAAGATGTCCGCGGCGGTGAATTCCATAACCGGCGCCCAATCCGGATCGATTGGTAGGGGCGCGGGAGGTTCGGAGTCCGGCGAGGAGTCCGGCGCCTCGGAATCACGAGTTTCGCAGGGGACAAGATTAGTGTTCGGCTCCATCGCCGTGGATGTTGAAGCCCCCAGGGCGGCGCCTATCCACCGACCCTCGATCTGGGCGATCGGCTCCGGGCTAATGGCCGAAGCGGATCCGTGTGCGGCCACCAAGGCACTGTTCGGTGGCAGAGCTAAATCATGCCCGTCGTCACAGTGCGGCGCGCTCGGCTGTGGCTCGAGTCCGTCGAAGATCAAGTCTCCGCGGACGTCGGCCGTGAAGTTTAAGCTTCCAAATCTGACCTGACGGCCAGGGGCGTAGCTTTCGATCTGCTCCAGATGGCCAAGTGAATTGGCCCGCAGGGCGAAGCCGCCGAATACGAAGATCTGTCCAGGGAGAAAAATCTCACCCTGGACAGCGTTGCTGGTTGAAGATGCCATCAAGCCTGTCGGTGACGACACAGAGGAACTCTCAATGAAAGCACCAATGTCGGTGTCAAAACCGGCGGATCTCGGGTAGGGGGTCCCGAACTGTGCGTCTAGGCGGATGGTAACAGGAGACGAGGGACATGATGTTTTTACCCAGGTTCGGGCCCTCTCGATGGAGGTAAAACCCTACGTCCTGCTTGATTAATATTGATGATATGGGTAGTACAAGAGTAGATCTACCACGAGATCAAGGAGGCTAAACCCTAGAAGCTAGCCTATGGTATGATTGTTGTAATGTATGTTGTCCTACGGACTAAAGCCCTCCGGTTTATATAGACACGGAGAGGGCTAGGGTTACACAGAGTCGGTTACAATGGTAGGAGATCTACATATCCGTATTGCCAAGCTTGCCTTCCACGCCAAGGAAAGTACCATCCGGACACGAGCCGGAGTCTTCAATCTTGTATCTTCGTAGTCTTGGAGTCCGGCGGATATTGATAGTCCGGCTGTCCGGACACCCCCTAGTCCAGGACTCCCTCATCGGCGAACAAGCAAATCAATCGTGCCCCCCGCTCAATGTGTCTAGCGGCGACATCGTCACTAATGCTCCGGGGACGGTGCCCGGTTATAGCAATCTTGCAGATTACCTGCCTGACGATGTAAATTTTGATTTCATGGAGGTGGACGAACACAGATACGAGTACGGGAAGCCTCTCGTCAAAGATGAAAAATCTCTAACAACGATGATGCGAAGATTTCATAATTGGTACATGAAAACCTGCAGAGAGTCTGGGGGACGAATACTTTGTATCTGAGAATTAAAGAGGAGCACGACCTCGTTGGAACTGATCTGTTGCCTGTTTCATTTGAGGAGTTCTTCGAGTTCTTCAATCAAAAGGCCCTCGATAAATTAACGGTCTTTTGCTACTGTCTGTAAGTACTATTTCTGTCATTAAGTCTCGATATATAGCTCAGCTCTTTCGTTGCATGTATTTATAATTAATTATCCTCACTATATCATGCAGATTGAAGATCGTCGAGTGCAGAAAACAAGAAATGTATGATATTGGGTTCATTAACACAAATATCATAGATGAAATTCAGGTTAAAAAGCACGCCGAAGAGGCCGAGGCCAACTTGCTACAATCGTTGATCAAAAATCAAAACAAAGATTTAATACTCTTTCCTTACAACTTCGAGTGAGTGTTACTGTCGTGTGCATATTCGGTTTCCCTTATTACTCAAGCGAGATTATAGTAATGTAACTAAAGAGTTATGCATGCGTGCGCAACTTCCACTATGTTCTTCTGAAGATTAAGCTTGAGCGGGGACTAGTAACCGTCTTAGACTCGAGACGAAAAGATCCCGAAACCTATGCGGACATGACTAAAATGCTCAACAAGTAAGTTCAATCGATCATTATCGCATCATATCGGCAACTTTTTGTTCATTTCCTGATATCTCAAGTAATAATAATTATTTTCTTTGTCTTGCAGGGTTTGGAAACAGTTCACCGCAGAAGCTCCGGGACTGCCGAAGGAGCTGCGATATACATACCCGAAAGTAAGTACTACTAGCTAGCTAGTTGCGCGCATCTCCCGTTGATTCTATAGCTATACTTTCATCAATGCCATTTATAATGCTTCATTATCAGTTTGATTGACCTCTATTTCTCGTAAAGTGCTTGTGGCAGGAACAAGGGAATAATTACTATGGATACTACGTGTGCGAGTTCATCTACAACGCGACTTTAAAAAATAAGCGGGGCTACTCTAAAAGACAATATGAAGTGTGTAAGCAATAATATTCACAATTTCATTTTATTACACCATCATTTCTGTTGAGTTTCATTCATATATATGTATTAACCCCCTTCTTCAAATTAGACGTGGCAGATGCGGAATGAACTCCTACCACAAGATCGCATGAAAGCAATTCAATAGAAATTGGCAGGATTCTTTCTTGACCACGCCATCAATAAAGCCGAAGAATACCATGTGGAAGTTGATTTCAATTGCTAGGGGATTGTAAGAGATCTTACATTGTATATGTATGTAGCCAGTAGCGTCGGATAGATAATACGAAAACTTGTTGTTCGACCAATCTCTCGGAGAAGAAGAGGTCGATCGACCACTTCTCTCGGTATGCATGACGAACTTCTGTACTTAATGGTTTCCTTCATTTTCTTACTAGCTATCGTGTCGAGGGCCTCTCTATGTATAGTACGTAGCATCGACCAAGCACGGACATAAAAGAGGACACTTCTCTCTATTAATTAGCTAGCTAACACAATATATAAAACACCTAAATTAACCCCCCCAAAACCCCAACCCCCCCTTTCAAAAAAAACAAAACTCACAGCCTATTGGTCCCGGTTGGTGCCACCAACCGGGACCAAAGGCCCTCCTGCGTGGGCTCGGCGCACCGGCCACGTGGAGGCCCATCTGTCCCGGTTCTGGATTGAACCGGGACTAAAGGGCCAGGGCATTAGTAACGACCCTTTAGTCCCGGTTCAGGAACCGGGACAAATGGCCCTTACCAACCGGGACTAATGGTGGTTCATCTACTAGTGAAATGACGTCTCAAAGACAACAAATATGGAGGACCCTTCAAAAATTAAGCTCATGTAGCATGAGATGGTGACTTTCTGAAGTGCCCTTTTCGGTCGCGATTGTCATATTGACCGGTATTATGCTGATTGGGAACTTACGTTTACTCGGCTAGAGATGCTCTAAGATGTAATTGTTGGAATCCATGCACAGTGGTACGGTGCGAAGGATATGGGAGATATGGTACTTTACGAGAGAACTTCACATTTCCCGCCTTAAGTCGGTCTATTCACCTCATATCCATAATATAGAAATACTTGAATTGTTTTGGTTTCTACTTAACTCTTACAACATTACCTTTTCTCATTTAATCGTTCTTTGACATGCTTCAGTTTTGCCTTAATTAGCAACATCATATTTTCTCTCCCCTCTCTGCCACGTAGCCTCTTTTCACTCTACACTAGAGAAATAATACTACCTACCAAAATGTAAGACTTTTTTGGTTTGCATAGAGCATAAAAAACGTCTTACATTTTGCTATGGAGAGAGTAGATTTTAAATCACATGTGAAACTATGAAAATATCACGAACGAAAATGAACTTAGTGGCCAACCAGGTTAAATTTCAGCTTAAACCGATATTTTTATTTGAGAGAAACTTAAGTTTCAAATAGAATGCAAAAAATTCTCTTCTTCATAATTAGTCGATGAGGCAAAGCTTTGGCCTCCCACACAAACCGTATAAGGACCGTATAAGTAACATGTGATCTGGGAGTTTACAAAGCTGTGAATCTTGCACATAAATAAGAAAGTTCTAAGTTGATGGAGAGATAGCAAAACAGGTAATACATTAATACAACAGCTAATGATACCCTTGGAGAGCCAAGACCAAAGAATTGAAACACATGACAGACAATTAGAAAGTGAATGTGCAACATGGAGCAATTCTTTATCATTACCGGCAAGGAATGCTACAGATTAATGTCGACAGTCACAAAAATCGTCATCTTCATCTGGAACTAATCACTACTAAAAATTTCTTCTAACTACAGCCAACTTTCAAGTCGTACAGAGCCTCGGTTGCTCACGCGCGGCACCGTCCCCGCTGGCCGCTACACCGGGCACCGGGCCACGTCCTTCAATAAGATATATTCGAGCCTCGGGCGCTTGCCGTGCGCGCGGTTGGGCGGGCGGAGTCTTCCCGGCCGCGGCACGCTTTCGCCATTTCCGCGTTCGGAAGACCAGATGCTGCTGCCACCGCTGCCGCCGCGGGAGTTAAATCGCCAGGGCTAGCTTGCCTGAGAAGAGAGTGACCTATGCGTGTTGCTTCCCCGTCGACCGATCACCACACGAGTTCCTCCGCCACCACCCTCTGCAGCAACGGCCGCGTCGCCACGTCGCGGCTGCTGACGGTCGGCACGCTGTGGCGCTCCTCGGAGGAAACGCGACGTAGGACGTCCCGGAAGCGGTCCTCGTCGCAGGGGAGCGCGATGGGGCCGGAAGCGCCGGATGGGAACCCGTACTCTTCCTCCGCCTGCCGGAGTAGCTCCCGGAACACGGGTTGGTTCAGGTGCACGAACCGCCGCGACGCGCTGCCCACGCACACCGCCACGTGCCCCGCTGGCACCGACACCGCGCGGTCATCCGCAGCGGCGCGCGCCGCGGCACGGGACCGCCACCGGCGCAGGGTCTGTCGGAGCAAGACGATGTTGTGGATCTTGCTGCATTTCGCCATCGACGAGAGTTGAGAGCTGAGCTGCTGGTCTGAGTCTGATGTTGTTGGGTGGACAGAGGAATGGCTGGCTTCCTGTAGGTGGCGGGGCTGGATGTTTTATAGGGGGAAGAAGACGATGGGGACTCGCCTCCGTCGTTTGGTTTGCCTGGAATAAAAGACTTCATTCTTACATTCTCCATTTGTCTCATATGCTTCGGTGTTTAAATATTTACATTGTTCCTGACAGAAGAGCGAGGCATGGACTCCAAAGTGACCCGTCCACATGCTACACGTGTTTGCAAGACGAAGACAATACGGAGCACATTCTCATCCAGTGTGTCTATGCCAGGAAAGTGTGGCACTACATGTTCGAGGAGCTGAGCTTGAGGGGCTCCATCCCTACTCAGGCAGACACCTTACTAGTTTGGTGGCTGACCACTAGAGCTAACTTCAGGAAAGGCCAAAAGCGTGGTTTTGACACGGTGATCATTGTAACCATCTGGGCTCTTTGGAAGCAGCACAACGCCAGAGTCTTTCATCGGCTCAACAAGCAGAAGACCGCTTCGGAATTGGCGCGCGCCATCGTCATAGAGCTCAAGGATTGGAGACTGGCGGGCTTAGGAGGAGGAGGTTTTGGATCGTTCTGTGAGAGTGTAGGCATAGGCTAGGTCGATGGGTGTGCTAGGGTGTGCGTTCTGCTTTGGAAGCCCTACTTCCATTCTTGTATTGTGACTACTGCTTTCTTCTTCTATAAAATTAAGGTACGCTTTTGGCGTACTCTCAAAAAATATATTTACATTGTTCAGTTGACACTCTATAGTCGCAAACGAATGTCAGTAGTGCTCATTTTTGGTATGTCCGGTCATCTGACTTGAAACAAAAACAAATCTAAAAGTTGCTCCTTGTCTTTGGAAATGGATGACATATTACATATTCTTGTAAAATTATGCATGTTTTCTTCTTATATACTACTCGAGCATCTCGATCCTGACGGAAGGGGATAGGGTTCCCCTTCATGGCGGCAGTGACGTGGCGTAAACCAAAGACACCTGGTTCTTCTCAAAGGCGGTGCTCTGCTCCCCTTGCCTCTCGAGTCTCTGCTTGTTACCCAGCTGCTCCTCTTTGACGTCCGATTCCATGAAGCTTGCCTTCTGCAGCTAGTTGGGCGTGGACCGTGGCGGAGCGGCCGGCTAGGAATTTCCCAATCGAAGTGGTCACCCTATGTCCACCTTACGATGTGAGGGCGGCATTCTCCAAGCTCGAAGGTGAGCTTCTTGAAATCCCGACGGTGCGGCGCCTACACGCCATGGAGAGGGGGTAGGGTCCCTCTTCGATGATAGAGAAGGAATATGTTGTGTTCCCTTCTTTTCTTTTTTTAGAACGAAGGCTCAAGAAGAGCCCGGCTTTGAATTAACAAAGCCATCAACCGGCCAGGATTACAAGAACACCAACTTACAAGGAAAGCAATAAGAGAAACAAGCGGCTGATACAAGGAGCAAAGCGAAACAGACTCAAAGGCAGCAGCGATAGCAAGCACGCCATGCTGCCGCCAACACCCTACAGGACGACCTACACCAACCGGACAAGCTACAGACTTGAGAGGATGCACCACCGCGCAAGCTTCGTGATCATAGCCAAACTCAAAGACAGCACTGACACTCCTCTGGAGCTGCCACTGCAGAGGGCCCCTGCCCTCTCATCCTGGCTCGAAGGATGCCGCACCGGCAGGCGGCAGCTCGGTTCACCCTAGAACCCAGAGGAAGACGTCCAAGCTGCGCATGAAGGAAGAACTAGGAGCAGACCTGCTAGCTCAGAGCACACCATTCCGAGCACCGTCGTCGTCTGCGGTTAAGCCACACCGAAGGGCGAGAGCTGTCGGCCACAGTCGCAGCAACAAGGGCGACAACGATGAGCCACCGAAGAAAAGGCAGAGAAGCGCCGAGCCAAGCTGCCACCCGCCACCATCACACCCACAACCCGACTCTCTCGCCGCCCCTGCGATCCCCGGACTGTGCCTCCAAGAAGGAACACAACACGGATGTGTCGTCGCCGCCCGAATCAGGGGACCTAGGCTTTCACCTAGCAGGGAACGGAAGGAGAGGGAGAAGGATCCTCACCACAGCCTCCAGGGAGGGGTACGGCGCCCAGGGCGTCGCGTGCGATGTGGCTGCGCCGGCCAGGGGTTTCCCCCGGAACCAACCCCCCTCGACGAGATCCGCTGCCGACGCCAGGGAGGACACGGATCCGGCGATGGAAGAAGCAGATCGGGGTGGAGAGGATGAGATGCATCTGGCGACGGCAATTGCGCAGGGGAGGCCGCACACCAGCGACCGTGGACCGACGCCTCCTCGTCCCCCACGGAACCGAGGGAGGCGCCTCAACAGCTCCGGCCGGAGTGGCCCGTCGCCCGGGCCACCTGGCGCTCTCCGCCCGGGCCGCCGCCCCGGATGCCGAGCCCTCCACGCGATGTGGAGCCACCAGATCCCCCGCCGCCACCTTCATCGGTGTCGAGCGCACGCCGGCGCACACCTCTGGCGGCGGCGGAGGGGAAGGGGAGGGGGGAAGGAGGGGTGCGGCGGCGGCGGTTTAGGGTTTCCCCCGAGTCGCCTCGGTGGAGAAGACGCGGGGGGCGGGGGAATCCACAATCGTTCCCTTCTTTCCTAGGTGTTTCTGGAGCTAGGTCCATCTTCGAAGGCTGGCTATGTCCTGGTCCGTTGCTCCGTTCTACAATATATGATCCTAGTGTGGAGTGCTCGACCTTTTGCGGGGGTCCAATCCACCGGGCAACGATTCTTCGGCCTTCTCTTCCCCAGCACACGCCGATGTGATGTGAACATTTCCATGTGAGCCTGCGTAAACGCTAGCAACTGTGCCCAGACGCATGCACGGTCAGGTGGTGCCGGAGGCTCTGTGCTCGTGCATGTGACCCGACGCTGTGTCCGGCAGTCATCGATCATGCATGTGCTCCCCGGCCGGATTTTGGCATCGTGTGACACGAATCGTATACCAATCTCTTCGTCTGATTTTGGGTGATGTATCATTGCCGGGGAAGAACGGAGTCGTAGCTTTCGGAAGATCGCAGGGCGGATTTCGGGCCACCCAGCACGCCTCGTCCGAGCTTGGCCTCTTAACTTTTGTGGGTGTTGCATGAGTGCTAGTTTTTCACGGAAAGGTACGAGCGTTACAATTCCGTGTATGTGTACGCATAGATGTACTTGTCGAGCTTTGGCTTGGCCATGGCCTTGTGATACACACTGTTTTCTCCTCAAAATCTATACGAATCATCCTACATGCAGCTTGAGGACCCTAGCTTAGTGTCAAGCTTTGTCGCCCGAGGACTATCACTACTACAGGATTAACCTAGTAATAGAAGCGTGGTGCAGGTACAGTTAATTACAAGCTAGTCATAGTAGTGTGGTGCAGGCACAGTCAATTGCAAGTTAGTGGTTCAACTGTTGTTAATTAGTGGAGTAGTGCATGTCTTGTCTGGCATGCATTGATCCATCCGGCCGGTGACGAAGCTTTGCCTTTCGGTAACTGCCACAAGAATTTTTCCTTTTCAATGCGCGCCAACAGGCCAGCCGCCGCCTTTCCGCGTTTCACTGTCTGAATAATCTGACCCCTGACCAAAGCCGTGATATAGGTTAACTGCCCTCGGTTCACAAGACACGCTTCCTGCCCACGCCACGGATTTCTACTGATTATTCTGACGACTCTAACTAGCAGGTTCTGACGACTGATAATTCCTGTCTAAAAGCAATAATTATCCAACAGCAACTGACTGTGAATCGATGCAAGCGCAATCGACATCACGCTCGGCTCGTGGTCGCATCCAACGTTGTCCACAGTCCATATGACGAACATGTCGGTGTCAGTCGGAGCGAGCGTCACGTACAGATCAATCGGCGGGTGGGACAGAAACGTGCGCAGCCGAGCTCGGTGCCGGGAGGTCGTGGCGTGGCGTCGTCGCTCGCCGGTGCCGGTCAACCGGGCGCCGGCCGACCGACTCGCTCCAGGACACGGAACTCGTTACGAATATGATACCCGCGGCGCCTAGCTACCTACCCAAGTTCAGTGGGACGCGGCCGACGCGGCAGCGATAGCTGATGGGTAGAAAAATGTGAGAGCAGCGGAGCGCGACACCGCAAATCCTGAGGCTTTGGCTGGGTGTGGTCTTCGCGTATAAATATAATGGCCGGCCGGTATGGTGGTTGCCGGCGCGGTCCGTCTCCGATCCGTGCATTATTAAGCTTGATACGAATATGATGCCCGCGGCACCTAGCTAGCCACCCAAGCTCACAGGAACGCGGCCGGCACGTGCCGCCGCGCGGCGTCGAGAGTAGATGGGTAGAAAATGTGCGAGCGGCGGAGCGCGATACGGCAAATCCTGCGGCTTTGGCTCGGCCTGGTCGTGTATAATGGCCGATCGGTATGGTGGTTGCCGGCGCGGCCCGTCTGCGATCCGTGCATTTTTAAGCTCCAAGGACGGACGGACGGACGTACTCCTAGCAGAGAGTGAGGCGTCCATGCTCGTTGCAGTGTGGACTGGTCGGCTGGTCCACAGTTCTTCCGTGTGCGCGCTGCTGGAAGTTAACCTGGTCCAGCCAACACGTACTACAACGTACTCCACGTTGCTGCCACGTTTCGGGCGTGCCACTGCCGGTGCATGCATGCATGCACGTACCGGCCAGCGAGTTGTTGTTGGTAATTCGGTGTGGAGTGAAGTCTAAAATAAATCCTGAAATTATAGAGGCCGACATAAACGAGCCCTCACCTTCAAATCTCTGAAGTTGATACCCTGTCCTCTCTGATCCCGATGTATTCTAACCGTACATGTGTTTGGCAGACCAGGAAAAGCACAATCCTGACCAGGAACTCGCTTATCTCGCTGTCGCGCGGGTCAAAACATCGTGGCCATACGGTGAGTACGCAAGCCATGATGGCGATGGCAGCCGTGTGGATGACAGCCATGGCTGGTGAGGAGCCAGGACGCCAACGACGCGGAGCTGTTCGCCGTCGAGAGGACGAAGACCGCCATTAGGGATCACCGGACCCAGCTCAACATCTCCCTCGGCTTCGTCGACGCCGTGTCTCGGAGGGTCGTCGCCGTCCGCGACGACAAGCTCCAGGGGTGGGCACGCACGGCAAAGGCGACGACAACCACAGCCACCTGAACTTCTTCTGTATCCACGACGATGTCAACGAGCATCCACTGAGGATTGAAGTGTCGCCGGAAGACACATGCGTACATAGCTGGCTTGATATATTGTTGTACAAGCACGAACTAGTACGTGAGTCAGTGAGTCTGGCTTGTAATCTCTTCTGAGTACACGCACGCGAGACGCCGGATACCGATGGATTGCAACAGGCCCTTGTGATATATGTCTTGCCTTTTCTGATAGTAATCTAGGTGTAATTTGCGGTTAATCTCGACAGTATCAACACTCCGTCGATGGACATGGCGAGCACCCACCGCAGAGGCCAAGCCGCCGGTCTCCCCGTGAATATGCTCATGCGCTTGGTGGCATCCATTGCGGCATCCTCGCCCCATGGCGCCACCTTTCCTGCAGCCAGACGAGCAGCAATCGATTGCCGGCTAGGGCCGCTATGAGCTCCTCTCGTCGGGATAGCGCGCCATCAGCCACACACGCCGTTTAGGCTTGGACGCGCCTAGGAGCTCCTCGGGGATGGCGTCGATAGCTGACCCTGTGACCCGGCCCCGGCCGACATGCTCATCAGGACCTCATGGGGAGGCGATTTCAGATTGATCAGGGAGGATGATGCATATGACAGGTGGGCCCATGTTGTAAGTGAGAGTAGAAATCAATCCCGGCCGGGATCACGCCTTTTCTATTACAACAAACAGGATTTTACTCATACAAGGTTTGGATTGACCGGGATTTGTAAATACAGGGTACCAACTTCAGGAATTTGAAGGTGAAGGTTCATTTATGTCGGCCTCTACAATTTCAGGGTTTATTTTAGACTTCACTCTTCGGTGTGTGTACCCTAGGCTCGAGCGTAAAAGTGACGGCCGGCTTACACGGCAGTGGTTGTGCTTGTGCGGACTAAAATGACATGTATCGATCAGTGGCCAAATGGCGAAATGACTCATGGTACATATATGTAGTCAATTTAGTCTTGGGCACGCATGGTCACAGGCCCAGGGCATCTCCCCCCTCACCCTCCCCCCCGGGCCCCAGGGCGCCTTTTTTATCGCCGACACACAAAAAAAATCGTCCAGCTATGGCATCAGATCCTTGTTTTTCGTTGGTTCGGGCCAAAATTACAACCAGCGAACCCAAGTGAAACCCAGACCGCGGGGAGGGGGAGGGGTCTGGGGGCACCGGCTGAAGCGAAAAGGCGCGTGGACCCTCACTGTCGGCGACACAGGCCGATTTTCCCGTCGTTTCCCCTTTTCCCTTCATTTTCCCCCTACCGACCCCTTTCTCCCCTGCAGTTCCCGCCATTCTCCCCAGATCCGTCCGCCATGCCGCCGAAGAAGTATGCATCCCCTCGCCTAGCCACCGATTCCACTCAGCCAAAGCAGAGGAAGCTGAGGGCGCCGATGCCAAGGCCCCTGGGCTTGACGAACGCCAAGTGGAAGGCCGACGTTGATCGCCAGGCGGAGGTCACCAACGATCGGCGGAACAGGCTCAACATTAAGAATGACAGGGATGTGTCTCTGTGGAGCAGGAGGAGACGTTTAGCGTGGGCATGGCGAACGAGCGCCAACTCCTTCCTCAATACGTTGGCCAGTACTCACAAGGCGCATGTCAGCAGAGCGTCGCGTCGCCGGCCAACTTCTCGCTGCCGGTGTGTGGGTAAGTGCCCTCGTCTGACTACACCGACGGCGACGCACTTGGCGGCTTCAACCCCAACACGACCTACGAGCATGGCTCTGCGCCTCCCCTCCCCCCCCCCCCCCCGCCTTCAAGCCCGACCCGCGCACGCCCTCCCCCGCGTTCACCGCCGGCCTTAGCACCCAGTACGGCTACTCACCGACATACTCAGGCTTGCCTGCTCTGCGCCATGGACCCCTGCCCTTCGCACCTGGCTCGGCACCAATGTCGACATGGACGGGATCATAACGAACGGCTCAGTCGCCGCCACTTCGTGCCCCGGGTTCCACACACAAGACGAAACGCTGGACACCGCCGTCGACATGGAGGATGTCGAGCACGATGATGCCAAGGAGGAGGTGGAAGAGGAAGAACCGGCGGAGCCAGTGGCCAAAGGAAGAAAGAAGAAGCGACTGTCCTCGCATCAAGTGGATGCAGAAGGAAGACGAGTGCCTCGCCGAAGCATGGAAGGCTGTCAGCATCGACCCGATCACTGGCACAAATCAGAACACCGACACCTACTGGAGAAGGGTCAAGTGTAGGAGATATGCCCTAGAGGCAATAATAAATGATATTATTTATCTCTGTGTTCATAATTATGTTTATGTTCCATGCTATAACTGCAATGATTCTCGAGTCTGCAATATCCACGAGGCTCGAAGGAAGACTCATATGCACGTGTGGAATAATAAACGGTAAGAAGTATTCCTAGTTTGGCCTCTAAGACTAGTTCAAGTGTTGCATGATGGTTCCGTTTTCCTGATCATGGGCATGTCTATGCCAGCAACTTTGAGGGCACAATGTTAAGAGAACATTTGTGTTGAATCGACCCAGTTTGATGTTATGCTATGAGATTCATTCGTCACAAGTTAATGGTAAATAACACAGAGATGGTTAACGTTTGCATGATTCCTTAGACCATGAGAGTATCGAGTTTCTTCATTCTTGCTTCATGAACTTTGGGGTTTGTTAAACGTCATCCGTAAATGGGTGGCTATTACGGCGGCTTACGGGTTCATGGAAAAGTGTGTCAAGTAACTTGATAGCTCAAGATTGGGATTTGCTCCTCCAACAATGGAGAGATATCCTCGGGCCCTCTCGGTGTTACGGTATCCATCATCGTCTGGCCAGACACAGTGTGATTTGATCACAGGGATGCCGTAACATGGAAACGAGAAAAGAGAACAAAACCAGTAACGAGGTAACTAGCATAGTGGACAAGTTGTTGATCCACGGGGATGCAAGTAAATCTCACCTCGGGTCTTTGTAACATATCGCGAAGCAACAGGAATAGCACACAGCAACTGGAGGTTCACTCGAATATTCATTCGTGTGGGTATAGGGGTCAATATGGGTGTCCACGGCTCCGATGTTGATCATTGATCGGAAGGGGTTCCGGGTCATGTCTATACTTCACCGAACCTATAGGGTCACACGCTTAAGGGTCGTCTATCTGTTGAATACTAGACAGAGAGTCTGAGAGAAAATCACCGAAAAAGTTTCGGACACCAAAAAAGTTTCGGACAGCGGAAAAGGTTCCGCAGAGAGAGGTCATCGGATGAGTTTCGATGATACCGAAAAGTTGTTTCGGGATACACCATTAAGTCAAATTGGTTTCGGCACATGCCTGATAATTCTTGGAGGATGCCAGAATCATTCTGGAAGCTTTTTGGAATTTTCTGAGATAAAAACCGGAAATGTTCCGGAGCTGCCGGAACCACTTCAGATGCGTTTCGCAGATGAAAATCACTAAAATGGAATTGTTCCAGAACGCGTTGAAAATTATTATGGTGGGTATTGGAAATGTTCTAATCCCACATAAATATTTTTAGTTCGAACGGACGCTGAAAAATGTCGTCGTGAATAGTGAAAGTGCTTTTTGGGATATTTTATGGAAAGCCACCTTTTGGGGCTTTACCCAAAAGATCTAGGGATGACATGGATGGATTGGGAGGCCCTCATGGGGGCCCCCCAAGGGGTGTGGCCGGCCACACTTGGGGCTCCACCTTGGAGCCCCTCTTGTTCCTTGGTTTCACTCTTATGCCCTTGAGGAAGGACTTCATTCATGTGCATTTTGGGTTTTTGTGTTAAACTACCCTACCCCTTGGGATTTCCTATAAATAGAGGTGGAGGGGCAGCCCTCCACAATCATCCCTTTGCTCTCATACAAGTGCCATGCAATGATCTGGCTTCTTCTCTCCCTCCCACGAAAAGAGTTTCGTAGAGCCGTAAGGCTGTCTGGGTTCCGGCAGGAACTAGTTCTGGACGGCGAAGCCCTGCCGGATAGATGACACCGTATGTGTGCAACTCTGTAGAGAGATCGTAGTTTCGGTCTTAGTTCGTGAGTGCCTCCCGAAGGGCTGTCCTGTGACCGTCCGAGTTTTGAAGGTCCTCCCGAAGGGCTGTCCGAGTGACCGTTCGAGTTTCGAAGGTCCTCCCGGAGGGCTGTCCGCGACACCGTCCGGAGGGCTATTCGACCGCCTCCCGGAGGGCTGTCTGAGGAGCAGATGAGGGTATACATCCTCGCAGTTGGGAGGTTGTAAATCCTAGCTGCGGGGATCTGCACTGCCGATCGTCATCGACTCTACTTCCCGCTGCGCTACGAGTCGGTAACGAAAAAGATCAAACCATGTATGCAGTCTCCATAGTGGTCCTGGGCTGGTGCGTAGGTCGGAAATTTTTTGTTTTCTGCTGCGTTCCCCTACAGTGGTATCAGAGCTGTGCTATGCGTAGATGCAGGTTGCGATCTAGAATACATGGAGATGTATGGGTATTGCATAATATAATTTTGGAGTAGATGAGATCTATTGCTGAAAATTATTTATGCGGGTGACAGATGAAATCTGTTACCCGACGTTCTTGTTGCTTCCCTAGAATTTGCGTTTGCTCAATCTCGAGACAGCATGGTGGAATTTGACAAAGTTCTGGCAACCCGTGATCCTGATTGATCATGGAAGTGCTATCAGTTCTTTGGGTTCTGCCGTAGTCAAAAAAAAGATGAAATTCGCAGATGAAAGGGCATTGTAGATATGATCTGCACAGGGGTCATGCGTATGACGAAGTTTAGTATGGGGTTCAAGATTTTATTATCTCGTGCTTCATACATCCCGAGATGTTAATCTAGCAACTTGAATAATCATACTTGATGATAAAACGTTGGTAGCTGCGGTTTAAGTCAAAACCTTAGAAGCCACGAAAAACCAGTTTGCATGAACCGATTAGAAACGTCTAACTTGGTTTTGCAGGAGGGTTTGCATGTGCATGTGATGTGGTATAGAAATGCTCATATTCAATTTGATTATGTATGAGATGACTATATGATGTAAATTGATTAACATGACCTGCGTGTCATGATTCGGCATGATGGCTGGAGCCATATGATTGTCACTTTAGTGACCTGCGTGTCAACCTTAAGTAATGCACTTATTTTATTAGCTATAGAGATAGCAATATTATTTGCTGCATCGACAAGGTGGTGGCAATCTTCACGAAGGTGAACACCGACGCGAATGCCGAAGACGAAGAAATGAAAGACTTCTCTGTCAGAAAGGGCTATACCATATCTTGCTATTATGAATTGCCTGAGATGTTTATCCCTTATGATGCACCCTTCTTGATTGCGCGGTAGTCGCTTTTTATTAGGGTGATCTCTCACTAAAATATCAAGTAGTTAGTGTTCTCCCAAGTGTAGCACCGTCACGGCACCTATCTTTTCGGGGTGCGCCATGGATGCATGGGTATGAACGATTAGAGAAGTGTGAGGCGGGTGAGGTCAGACCTCGCAGCAAGATCACTTGGTTGTCTTGACGTTCATGGCAGGATCGTCCTGAGCTCAGAACACACGCATCGAAAGATGAGCAAGAGTCACATAGAGATGTGATCGGCAAGTTGGCCTACCGATTAAAATTCCCGTTATGAGATGATGATTCTATGGCGATGAGTTAAAGTCTGGATCTTGTATCACTCAAAATTAATTATGAGAGATATTGATTTGAGTGGGAGCACACTGTTGAATTAACATGTTTAATTCTCAGTGCAATTAATTATGAACACTGTCTAAGTGTTTCTTGCTAATAGTTATAGAATAATGGCTCGCGTTTCCACCTTCCCTATTAAAATTGAATAGCTGTTAAATATCTGGTTAAAACTTTACGGTTGGTAACGTAATGCGAGGATTGTCCTCAAGAGTGCCGAGCAGAACTTTGTCCTATCGCATACTTTCGGTATTCTCCCGCTAATGCTATGGATCATGTGACTCTCGTCCTTCGATCCAAAAGCTAGAAATCCGTTTTCAGTCAAGTGCAATATGTTTGCTTCCATGAGACCCGAACTTCGAAGGTTTGGATAGTTATGTGATATTCATGGAATCTGAAAATCATTTTCAGACACAAACAAAGGCTAACAGATATGTGATATCCAAAGCAATGTTTGTTTTGCAAACTGTTAGTAAAAGTGTTTACTAGGCATTTGACTGATAAGAGAGGGATCCAGAAGAAAGCCTTTCATATGATGAAGTTGGATGCTTTTTCTGGAAGTAGGAGAAATACTAAAAGTTAAACTGTTGGAAGTAAAATGGCAAAAAGAAAAGAAGTCTGGAATATCCAGCTCATGTATGAATGTCATACAAGTTTTTGATGTATAGTAGGCTGGTCAAAGATATAGTTCTTGGGAATTATGGTTAAACATGTTAATCACTAATTCTTGGGTATTGTGAGTTAATCACAAAGATACCCGCTCGATTGCATTCTGTAACGAATCAATGTAAGAGCTACTATGGCCTAAAAGGCTAGCCAGAAATGAGGTTAAGGTATACATAGGGAACATAGTAAATGTTACTATACCGGTGTATTGTCGTCTGTATTTATTTTCATAATTCATTTAGAGTTTTTCAAACTCTAGCCCATTGCATAAGGTATCTTGCAAGAAGGTTGTTCATAAGAGAACTTTTTATGTTCGATGTTATGAATAACACAAGGGCCATATTTTCATTATGAATGAAATGTATGTTATGAGTATTGATAATAATACAAATACCTCTGGGTTTACTTTCATGATTCATTTTAGAGTTTCATACACTCTAGCCCACTGCACAATGTTTGTTGCAAAATAATTGTTCATAAAAACAACAATTGTTGTTAAGTATTATGAATAACATGAAGGGCCATGCTTCCATCCAAGATGGGATGTATGTTATGAATATTGATGGTAATATAATACATCCATAACACTGACGCTAAATGTCGCAAGACTAAAAGAATACCACACAAGTGTGGCACTACATTTGGTCACATTGGAGAAACCCGCATGGAAAATTCCATTATGATGGACTTTGAAGTCATTTGATTTTTGAATCATCTGACACTTGCAACTTTCCTCTGAAAAGTGAAGTGACTAAAATACCATTCACAGGCCATAAGGAACGAACAACAAACTTATTGGTGATCATACATTTGATGTGTGTAGTCCGATAAGTGTTGTTAGTAGTGGATTTATCTATCTTCAGAAATGACTCAAGTAGATATATGGATATTTACTTGATGAGACGTAAATCTGGATCTTTTGAAATCATTCGAAAGGTTTTCAAAAATGAAGTAGAAGTTATTGTAACAAGAAAATTACGTTTCTACAATTTGATTGCAGAAAGGAATATTTGAGTTACAAGTTTAGCGAATGTCTGATGAGTTGTGAAAGGGGATTCATAACTTGCACTTCCCAGAATACCACTGCAAGTGGAAAGTCTGTGAAGATGTAATCAAACCATTTATGACATGGTAAGATCAAAGATGACATAAATAAATTTTCCATTATCCCTTTTAAAGAGTGATGCTTTAGAGACTGCGGCTTTTACACTGAAAAGAGCTCCATCGGGTCTGTTGAAATGAGGCCATGGTATGGTACGCCCAACCATGTTATATCTTTTCTTAAACATTTGGAATATGGGGCTTATGTAAAAGGTTACAAACCTATTCCAAATCAGACAAGTGCTACTTTGTAGGTTATCCCAAGTCATTGGGTACTCCTCCCTCACTATACCGAGGCAAATAGTTTTGCCACGAAACGGTATGCTTTTAAAGAGAATGGTTCTTTCAAAAAGGTGAGTGGGAGAATAGTGCAACTCGACAAGATAAACAGTATCTTCGTCATCTGTTCAAAGGAAAGAGACATTGGAAGTAATTCCAGAGTTTCCTACTGCGACTGATACGGAAGTCTCTACAATAAAATGTATGGACATCGGTCGAACTTGCAGCTGAACCACATAGGCAAGGCTCGTGCAAACCTCTCAGGTGCGCAGACGAGATATTGTTGTTGGACAACAGTATACCTATGATACACAAGGAAGCGTTGATGGGCCCTGACTCTGGAATTGGCTAAATGCCAATACAACCCGAGTTAGTTTCCATATAAATGATTCAAGAATAAAAACCTTGATACACCTTTCGGAAGACTTAGAGTCTAACGAATATTTATGGAACTTAAAACTGATATGGATAAAATGTTTTATTCATAAAGCTCGACTTGTTGCAATAACAAGTTCAAGGAGTTGACTACGATGAGGTTGTTTCATCGTAGCGATGCTTAAAGTCGGTTCGGGTTGAATTAGCAATTAATACATATTTCAATCATGAGATATGAAACATGGATGATAAAAGGATTTCCATCTTATGGAAATAAAACCTAGGACTTGTATGTGATACAATCCAAAGTAATTTATCGATCCAGAGGATGCTAGTAAATATGCAAACTTCAAAGATCCAGCGATGGACAAAAGAGAGCAAAATGGAGTTGGAATCTTCGTGTTTTGATGAAATGGTCAAAAGGGGTTTTGACTTCATCAATGGGTAACGAAGATGCTTGTAATTCAAGAAAGTAAGTGGGAGCACAATAATATTTCTAAAAACCTTGTGTGCTTGACACATTGGTAATTGGAAATAAATTTCTTGACACGAATTAGGACTTCATTTGAAAATAGTTTTTCGATGAAGTGCTTAGGCTAAATAGCCTTGATATTAGGCATGATGATCTATGGAGATAGATTTACCTAATAGGGCTAAGCAATAAATACATATTGACAAGATGCTAAAACCGTTTAGCACTAAGAACGATAAGGAGTGATTCTTGCCGAAGTCACATGGAAAGAGTTTTTGCAAGAATCAGTGTCCCAAAACACTGATGAGCAAAATACATGATGGAGATTCCACACACTTTTGTGTTTGGATTAATCATGTATTCCAAGGTATGTAAAACAACCAGATATGTCCAATACTCCCAAGATGTTGCGAGTATGGATACTAAAGTGATCAAAGTACTGATCATGGGACAACAGTGAAAGATGTCATTGAGTACTAGAGTAAGTACTGATGATATGTTTTCTTGCAAGCGGAGATCATGAAGAGTTCATTGTAAAATGTTACATCGATACGGTCTTCATCTTTTCTCCATGCGATTTTTGATTTAAGTTAAGGGTTTTGTGTAATACACAATATGGTGGCACGGTAGTTGGAAATTGTTCCCAACAGGATACTATGGCGAATTCTATAACAAATGACTAAGTATGTTGACGCTTTAGAAGCGACGAACAAGATGTTGAATCATATAGTTAATTCATGAAATTAGTATGGTTCCAAGATGGCTTTTGTCAATGGGACACTACTGCAGGTAGTTTCTCCATAACTCAGTCTGAGGAATCCAGGTTCAACCTATGATTCACATTTATACAAAGCCAAATCCGCACAAAATATGAATTTTGTGAAAGCGTGAAGACGCGAGGATATGCAAAGATACACACGGAGCTGAAGTCGTCAGATCCGTTGGACATCAGGCTATACCACAAGCGAAGCAAATTTACACCAATGTGCCATAGGTGTAAAGTGCATTAGCATTGACTAGATTATTGACTCTAGTGCAAGTGGGAGTCTGTAGGAGATATGCCCTAGAGGCAATAATAAATGATATTATTTATCTCTGTGTTCATAATTATGTTTATGTTCCATGCTATAACTGCAATGATTCTCGAGTCTGCAATATCCACGAGGCTCGAAGGAAGACTCATATGCACGTGTGGAATAATAAACGGTAAGAAGTATTCCTAGTTTGGCCTCTAAGACTAGTTCAAGTGTTGCATGATGGTTCCGTTTTCCTGATCATGGGCATGTCTATGCCAGCAACTTTGAGGGCACAATGTTAAGAGAACATTTGTGTTGAATCGACCCAGTTTGATGTTATGCTATGAGATTCATTCGTCACAAGTTAATGGTAAATAACACAGAGATGGTTAACGTTTGCATGATTCCTTAGACCATGAGAGTATCGAGTTTCTTCATTCTTGCTTCATGAATTTTGGGGTTTGTTAAACGTCATCCGTAAATGGGTGGCTATTACGGCGGCTTACGGGTTCATGGAAAAGTGTGTCAAGTAACTTGATAGCTCAAGATTGGGATTTGCTCCTCCAACAATGGAGAGATATCCTCGGGCCCTCTCGGTGTTACGGTATCCATCATCGTCTGGCCAGACACAGTGTGATTTGATCACAGGGATGCCGTAACACGGAAACGAGAAAAGAGAACAAAACCAGTAACGAGGTAACTAGCATAGTGGACAAGTTGTTGATCCACGGGGATGCAAGTAAATCTCACCTCGGGTCTTTGTAACATATCGCGAAGCAACAGGAATAGCACACAGCAACTGGAGGTTCACTCGAATATTCATTCGTGTGGGTATAGGGGTCAATATGGGTGTCCACGGCTCCGATGTTGATCATTGATCGGAAGGGGTTCCGGGTCATGTCTATACTTCACCGAACCTATAGGGTCACACGCTTAAGGGTCGTCTATCTGTTGAATACTAGACAGAGAGTCTGAGAGAAAATCACCGAAAAAGTTTCGGACACCGAAAAAGTTTCGGACAGCGGAAAAGGTTCCGCAGAGAGAGGTCATCGGATGAGTTTCGATGATACCGAAAAGTTGTTTCGGGATACACCATTAAGTCAAATTGGTTTCGGCACATGCCTGATAATTCTTGGAGGATGCCAGAATCATTCTGGAAGCTTTTTGGAATTTTCTGAGATAAAAACCGGAAATGTTCCGGAGCTGCCGGAACCACTTCAGATGCGTTTCGCAGATGAAAATCACTAAAATGGAATTGTTCCAGAACGCGTTGAAAATTATTATGGTGGGTATTGGAAATGTTCTAATCCCACATAAATATTTTTAGTTCGAACGGACGCTGAAAAATGTCGTCGTGAATAGTGAAAGTGCTTTTTGGGATATTTTATGGAAAGCCACCTTTTGGGGCTTTACCCAAAAGATCTAGGGATGACATGGATGGATTGGGAGGCCCTCATGGGGCCCCCCCAAGGGGTGTGGCCGGCCACACTTGGGGCTCCACCTTGGAGCCCCTCTTGTTCCTTGGTTTCACTCTTATGCCCTTGAGGAAGGACTTCATTCATGTGCATTTTGGGTTTTTGTGTTAAACTACCCTACCCCTTGGGATTTCCTATAAATAGAGGTGGAGGGGCAGCCCTCCACAATCATCCCTTTGCTCTCATACAAGTGCCATGCAATGATCTGGCTTCTTCTCTCCCTCCCACGAAAAGAGTTTCGTAGAGCCGTAAGGCTGTCTGGGTTCCGGCAGGAACTAGTTCTGGACGGCGAAGCCCTGCCGGATAGATGACATCGTATGTGTGCAACTCTGTAGAGAGATCGTAGTTTCGGTCTTAGTTCGTGAGTGCCTCCCGAAGGGCTGTCCTGTGACCGTCCGAGTTTTGAAGGTCCTCCCGAAGGGCTGTCCGAGTGACCGTTCGAGTTTCGAAGGTCCTCCCGGAGGGCTGTCCGCGACACCGTCCGGAGGGCTATTCGACCGCCTCCCGGAGGGCTGTCTGAGGAGCAGATGAGGGTATACATCCTCGCGGTTGGGAGGTTGTAAATCCTAGCTGCGGGGATCTGCACTGCCGATCGTCATCGACTCTACTTCCCGCTGCGCTACGAGTCGGTAACGAAAAAGATCAAACCATGTATGCAGTCTCCATAGTGGTCCTGGGCTGGTGCGTAGGTCGGAAATTTTTTGTTTTCTGCTGCGTTCCCCTACAGTGGTATCAGAGCTGTGCTATGCATAGATGCAGGTTGCGATCTAGAATACATGGAGATGTATGGGTATTGCATAATATAATTTTGGAGTAGATGAGATCTATTGCTGAAAATTATTTATGCGGGTGATAGATGAAATCTGTTACCCGACGTTCTTGTTGCTTCCCTAGAATTTGCGTTTGCTCAATCTCGAGACAGCATGGTGGAATTTGACAAAGTTCTGGCAATCCGTGATCCTGATTGATCATGGAAGTGCTATCAGTTCTTTGGGTTCTGCCGTAGTCAAAAAAAAGATGAAATTCGCAGATGAAAGGGCATTGTAGATATGATCTGCACAGGGGTCATGCGTATGACGAAGTTTAGTATGGGGTTCGAGATTTTATTATCTCGTGCTTCATACATCCCGAGATGTTAATCTAGCAACTTGAATAATCATACTTGATGATAAAACGTTGGTAGCTGCGGTTTAAGTCAAAACCTTAGAAGCCACGAAAAACCAGTTTGCATGAACCGATTAGAAACGTCTAACTTGGTTTTGCAGGAGGGTTTGCATGTGCATGTGATGTGGTATAGAAATGCTCATATTCAATTTGATTATGTATGAGATGACTATATGATGTAAATTGATTAACATGACCTGCGTGTCATGATTCGGCATGATGGCTGGAGCCATATGATTGTCACTTTAGTGACCTGCGTGTCAACCTTAAGTAATGCACTTATTTTATTAGCTATAGAGATAGCAATATTATTTGCTGCATCGACAAGGTGGTGGCAATCTTCACGAAGGTGAACACCGACGCGAATGCCGAAGACGAAGAAATGAAAGACTTCTCTGTCAGAAAGGGCTATACCATATCTTGCTATTATGAATTGCCTGAGATGTTTATCCCTTATGATGCACCCTTCTTGATTGCGCGGTAGTCGCTTTTTATTAGGGTGATCTCTCACTAAAATATCAAGTAGTTAGTGTTCTCCCAAGTGTAGCACCGTCACGGCACCTATCTTTTCGGGGTGCGCCATGGATGCATGGGTATGAACGATTAGAGAAGTGTGAGGCGGGTGAGGTCAGACCTCGCAGCAAGATCACTTGGTTGTCTTGACGTTCATGGCAGGATCGTCCTGAGCTCAGAACACATGCATCGAAAGATGAGCAAGAGTCACATAGAGATGTGATCGGCAAGTTGGCCTACCGATTAAAATTCCCGTTATGAGATGATGATTCTATGGCGATGAGTTAAAGTCTGGATCTTGTATCACTCAAAATTAATTATGAGAGATATTGATTTGAGTGGAAGCACACTGTTGAATTAACATGTTTAATTCTCAGTGCAATTAATTATGAACACTGTCTAAGTGTTTCTTGCTAATAGTTATAGAATAATGGCTCGCGTTTCCACCTTCCCTATTAAAATTGAATAGCTGTTAAATATCTGGTTAAAACTTTACGGTTGGTAACGTAATGCGAGGATTGTCCTCAAGAGTGCCGAGAAGGACTTTGTCCTATCGCATACTTTCGGTATTCTCCCGCCAATGCTATGGATCATGTGACTCTCGTCCTTCGATCCAAAAGCTAGAAATCCGTTTTCAGTCAAGTGCAATATGTTTGCTTCCATGAGACCCGAACTTCGAAGGTTTGGATAGTTCGTGAGTGCCTCCCGAAGGGCTGTCCTGTGACCGTCCGAGTTTTGAAGGTCCTCCCGAAGGGCTGTCCGAGTGACCGTTCGAGTTTCGAAGGTCCTCCCGGAGGGCTGTCCGCGACACCGTCCGGAGGGCTATTCGACCGCCTCCCGGAGGGCTGTCTGAGGAGCAGATGAGGGTATACATCCTCGCGGTTGGGAGGTTGTAAATCCTAGCTGCGGGGATCTGCACTGCCGATCGTCATCGACTCTACTTCCCGCTGTGCTACGAGTCGGTAACGAAAAAGATCAAACCATGTATGCAGTCTCCATAGTGGTCCTGGGCTGGTGCGTAGGTCGGAAATTTTTTGTTTTCTGCTGCGTTCCCCTACATCAAGACGGCGTTTGACGAGGGCAAGTAGGTCGACCCCGAGTTCGCCAGCATCCACATGGATCGCAGCAAGAAGGCCATGGCCAACCATTGGGCGACCATCCAGTAGGCCTGCAACAAGTGGCATCCACATAAACAACTCTTCCTTTTTCACCCAGTTCTTGGCTGTTGTCTGGCCCCAGCCTTAGCGATAACAATGATGGCTCACTTTCCTGTACTCTCTTCTGCATCCTGACCAACTATTTAGCACCTTAAACCCCCTTAATTATAACTACAATATGTTTCTGTTAATTAAGCAGTTTCGTCAAACGAGCGATGATGTCAAAAGCTGCTGACAGCTCTGAGATTCACAATGCAGCTTTTCTTTATGCAAAATATTCTGCTTGTTTTCCATCGCAACATGAGTTTTCAGAATATGCAGGAATCTGCAAGACTGGCGTGTTGTTCCACCGATCACAGACAGTACCTGAATAAGCAGCAGCATCAGTATGCAGATATACTTGTCACTTGAGTTTTCCTGCATCTTGGGTTCAGGATCTCTTGCTATCTCGATTTTGTTCTCCTGCCACATGGTTCATGTTGCACCCTCCATCAAGCCAGAGAGAGATTCTGCTTAAGGTTGCCATTGCAGAAGTTCAGATCAAACAAAACGAAATATATTAATTTTTTTGAGAAAAAAAACAAATATGTTTTCATTTGTAAGCATAACATCCGCCAGGCCGCCCCCCTCGCCCCCCTCCCTCCCCTCGCCGTCACCGGAGGAGGCCGCCGGGCTAAGCCCAGGCGGCGGACGGCGGCACCGGGGTCTTCCCCTTCCTCTCCCTCTCGTCCGACGGCGGCAGGTGGCGGTGGCGGATCTGGATCCCCTGCAACGGCGGCTTCCCCTGGCGGTGGCTCGAGCTGGCGGTGCGGCGCGCGACTGCGGCACGGCATCGGCGTGGCCGTGCCTTGTGGTGTGGTTGGAGCCCAGCGACCACAGCGCCCTTTTCCCCATCCTTCGATGTGACTCCGGCCACATCTGACGGCGGAGGACAGTGCGCTGCGCGAGGCTGCGGCTTCCCGGTGACTTCTCTGTCTGCCGGCCATCTCGCAGCAAGGCCCGGAGCGAGGTCTCTGATCTGGTCAGGCCCTCCCTTGCCTCTAGATCTGGTGATGTGGGCTCCGGACCGATGGGCTTGGTCAGTCTCCTTTGGTGGTGATGTCGTCGGCGGTGGTGGGTTGTGGTTGCCGGGGCGGCTGCCCCGGGTTTGGTGGTGGCGGCTTCGGCCAGGGGGCGGAGCGCTTCTGAACGCGGCGGATCGAGGGGTCCCGTGGCTAGATTGGAGTCGGACTCGGCAGGGGTAGTGGTTCGTGGGCGGCGGTCGGTGGTGGCAGGTGGTCGGCACATCTCCGGGAGAAATCCTTGCTCCAGTCTTCACCGGAGCCGGCGACGGCAGCGCCTGCGAGTGCCGTGGTCTTTCTTGGAAGCGTCATCGTGGGGGTGCTCCACCTGCTCTCCACGGCTTGGGCTCCGGAGGGAAGCCTCAGATCCGTTGGATCTAGCGATGAAGGCGTCTTCGTGGCTTTCTCCTCCTTGGGGGCATCGCTCGGAGCCGGCTACGACTAAGAGTCTGGAGGATGATGGCATCTTCACCGTCAATGGCGGCATCTACGCCGCGTGGTTTGCTGAGGCTGAGGCGGGGCGCTGGTTTCTGTTTGGCAACGATGATGGCGTTGAGAGGAGCTTGGGTCGCGGCGTGGTCTTCGGTAGTCGGTTCTTCCCGGCGTGTCAGAGGTGCTCTTCCGTGGTTGCTGGGTTGCTTTGAAGTCGGAGCTGCGTTGGAGCGTGTCCAGTGGTGACGATGACAAACATTCAGTGGCCGTTTGCGGTGGGCATGGTCGACGCGAGTCCTGCATATTTTCCTTGTGTTGCTCGTCGTCAAAGTCGGAGCTGTCAGTTGCTTGCGCGTGTGGCCATCCGTTGACATGTGCCGTCGTGTCTTGTTCCATGTCGGTGGCTAGGTTGGCCGGTGCTGCCCATATCATGTGGGTTGTGATGTACGGTTTTAGCCCGTTTTTCCGTCAATTAATCGAGCAATTCTTTTCTTTTTAATCAATGAAAATGGTAAGTCTTTTGCCTCGTTTCAAAAAAAAACTACTAGTGTAAATATGTCTGATTTAATTACAACATCGGTAGGTAGGCCATGCTCCCAACCATTATTTTCTGTTAATAGCAATTATCCAAGGACTTGACATCAAGAGCCAAGAGAGTGGGTGCAGCAAAAGTGGACGAAAAGTCCTTTGCATCTTTTGTGCCAGCGCAGCCGCGGAGATTAAAAACAGACAGAATACAAGCCAATATGTTAACGACAAAGCTAAATACCTACCGATTGGTCATTAGCGACAGGCACGCACGACTCGCTCGACCACGATCCACGTTCGACCTCCCGATAGATCGCTAGCTACTTTATTTTTCGAGGAAAAAAACAAAGCACCCGACGGGAATCGAACCCAGGACGCACAGGCTACGCATGCTCCCTTCGACCAACAAGCTACAACATCTTAGTTGTTCAAACTGGAAAACATAATAACTTAACCTTTTATACCTCATAGCATCAAAATAAAAGTTGTGCTAATTCCATAATTTTTTTGCTGGGAGCTAGAGTCAAACTCCCAAATCAAAGAATTGTGATGAGGGACATGAATTTTTCTCGTGAAAAAATAGTGTGCCAACAGGATTCAATCCTTGTAATTTTTACAAGGTAACCCACTAGCCAACCACCTCACCTACGTTCCTCTTTTGTAAAAATGAAAGCAAATAGGCTTTTTAACCTGTCTACTTTTCTATGTTTGCACAAAAGTGAATGCAATATCCGATCTTTTCCGCACTTAAGTAGATTATTTTACCAACTCGTCTCGAGTTGATGATACCATGGTAATTTCTTTGGGGGAGGTTGTTGAAATATACCGTTGGTAATTTTTGTGTGTGTATAGCATTGGTAACTCACACATCACATACCTGATAACTTATGTACTCGGTACTAATTACTTTGGCGATCGGGAGGGAGGCATTGATAAAATATCCCGGGTCATTTTTGTGTGAATATCATGATAACTCACACATCACATACCTGATAAACTTATGTACCTCGATCCTGGTAACTTTGAGGAAAGTGGTGTTGATGAAATATCCCCAGTTACTCTGATGTGAACAACATGGTAACTCAGACATCAGAGACCCGATAACTTATGCACCCCGGTCTTGGTAACTTTGGCGAGAAGGGGTGCTGAAATATACCCCCAATAATTTACGCACCGCAAACATGATAACTTTTCCCTCCGCCGGAGGGAGGGGTTTTGATGAAATATACTCTCGATAACTTCTGTGTAAATATGATGATAGTTTACGCATCATTGTCCTGATAACTTTTATGCAAATAACATGATAACTCATAATCGTAAACATGATAAATTATGTACCCAGTCCTGGTAACTTTGTCGGTGGGGGTAGGGGTGGGGGGAGTCGTTGAAACATACCATGGTAACTTCTATGCAAATAACATGATAAATCACACATCGTAGACATGATAAATTATGTATCCAGTCCTGGTAACTTTGTCGGTGGGGGTAGGGGTGGGAGGAGTTGTTGAACCATACCACGATAACTCTTATGCAAATAAAGTGATAACTCACACATCGCAGACTTGATAACTTATGTACCCGATCCTGGTAATTTGGCGACTGTGGCGGGGGGGGGGGGGTGATGCCCCGCTAATTTTTGTGTAAATAACATGGTAATAGAAACATACAAAATTGATAACTCCCATACAAACGCCACTGTAACTTTTGACCTGAAACTTTTTTGTTGAAAAACATACACCCGATATTTTCTGTGTAAATAACATGATGATGTATCATCACAGACTTGATAACTAATATTTTACGTTTAAACACCATGGTGTCTTTCATCCAAGGGAAAAAAGTTTTTGAAACATTTCACCGGTAATTTCTATGTTAAATTACCATACTTTCCCATGCTTTTAACCTTCTCGTACTGTAGTTACCAGCCTTATCATGATATAGTTATCATGTTACTCAGACCATAGTTATCACGCTGGTCATTGCCAAAGTTACCAAGCCAAACTTTATTTTTTCTTTTGATATGGCAGAAATAAGAAAGGTTCAAATAACATTGTCATTCTACAATAGACAACAACAAAAGATGACTTAGTTGGTTATTAGGCTCGATAGGTATTACATAGACTTGGGTTCGAATCCTCTTTCAAGCACTTTTATTTTCTTTTCATATTATGCAGCGAAAAACCAGAAAAAACCACTAGCAATTTACTACGGTTTTTGAGGAAAAACCAGAAAACACCACTAGCAATTTACTACGGTTTTTGAGAGAAGGAAAAAAATCAGTGTAAGCGGGAGGAACGACGCAGCGGGACGAGCGGAAGGATCAATCGAGGGTCGTGCGGATCTGTTGCTAACCACCAGTCGACTGGTGGTTAGCACAGTCCATATTAATGGTACTTGTCAACTTAAGTTGCGATGGAATAGAACTCTAGTGTGTACCCATGAATAAATAGAAAGTGTTCTTGATTTAGGACAGAGTGTCACTTGTCCTGGTGCATTCAAGCTGTATAGCATACCAAGCTTAACTAACATCGAAAATGCGAAAACTATTAGTTTGACTCGCTCGAGATGTAGCTAGCCCATCGTGCAAGAACAATAATGTTTGCTTTGTGTGCTGATTGATGAATATGTTCTGTTCCCACGATGATCAACTAATTATAAATTTGATTTTTCATTTCTTGAGAAAAATCAAATGTCCAATGGACCAAGCATTTTTATTCCTTAGCATATTGTTCAGTTGAGAGTTATTCGACGTGTAGAAGATTATTTTTAAACACGTATAAACGCACATAACAAGACGAATTTCCATGAAAGTGTTGGCTACATTGAGAATATCCATGTCATACATGACATCAACTTTGCAGTCAGTTTGGACTCTGAAGGTAGAACTACTGATGCAACAACTTGCCTCATGACTCGCAAAAAAAAAAAAACTTGCCTCATGACTCGGCGTCGTTTCCTTCTTGGAGGCGTTGCCTAGGTGCTCGGGGTGCCGTCCGGGGACGCAGCTGGTGAGTTGCCTCGCTCGCCTCGGCGGTGTGGCTTGGGGTGCAGGGCTGTCATGTGTGGGATGCTGTTGTGGACATGAGCATCCGGGGCGCTGTGTACTCTATCATCGACGCCTCATCGGCGACGTCTTCTTCGAGTCAGGCTAGCTCCTGCTGTCCACTGACAGATCTTCTAGGCACCATAGGTGGAGAGTGCGTTGATCTAGCTTGGTTAAGTGGTTTGTCGTACTATGAGGTGTTTGATACCGGGGGACGCGGCTTTTGTGCTCGATGTCCGTACTTTTCGCCATTGTTTGGCTTGAGTTCGGGCAAGGAGGTTAGTTGCCGATGTTGTCACGGTGATTGTGGGTGTTAACCTCTCGGGGTGGCACATTGCCGAAAGGCGTTGTATCAGCCGTCTTGGCTCTTCTTCTATGAATACTAGTAAATTGTCCGTGCTTTGCACGCCATTTAAATATATATAAAAAGCATGGGAAAATACATTTGAATATGTATTATCTTTCCTAGAATCCTATCGGACAAGATCCAACTTGGTTCTTACCTTTACAGAATCCAGATTGTTCTAGACTCTTTTTATTAGAGTATCAGATAAGCATGTGAATAGATGCTTCTAGAACACATGAGATGGTTGAGTTGGGGGTTCAATTAGAAGGCCATGTGGCAGAATCCTATGAGTTGAAAACTATATCCAACGGATGATAATGCTCGGATTTGCCTTCTCTTGACCGTTAGATGGGCATATCCAACGACCAATATTTGAAACTATTGGCACACTATATAGTTGTATAGATATGATAAGCATGCTCGTGCGTATCCTGAGAGATTTTCTTTGACATAATTTAACAATATAAAAGAACATATAGGGGGCTACCTTAACATAATTGAGGAACTTACTCTCCTCATTGTTGATTTGTTGTTTCTATAACAAAATGGGTGGTTGACGCATGTCATAAAACTACATTGTCCTTTTGTTGGAAACAACCACGACTAGATCTTATTGTGGTTCAACAAGATACATGCATGATTAGCAGTGACACACAATTGAAATGGCTCACGTCTTTACCTAGCACCCTGTTTGACGAAACATCCTTAGTTCCCAAAATGATTGAGCCTGCTACCAAGTAGTAGTATATTGATTTACTTATCCTTTCACCGATCGGAGATTCTGTCGATCTGCATTAGAATGAAACGATATTGTAAGAAGATCTATACGCTAGCCTATAGGCCAATTTATTCATAGTTGTGCTAATCATATGTGGTGCATGCACCAAATCGAGCTTCGTCATGTGCCCGATGCTCTACGTGTCAAGTACACATGCTAACTTTTTTTCTTCAACGAGGAGGATGACCCCCGGACTCTGGCATTTGGGCGATGCATGCAGCTACACAGGTTAACTTGCAAAGTACGCGGTCAAGATCATCGAATTGCCATTTGTTTAACTTAGGGTAAATGGTGGGTACGTACCTTGCAAACGCAAATGATTACTCCAGAGTGGTAATAATCATGGTGTGGCATATGGGAGCGTGTGGCTCACGCAGCAGCATACCCATCTACGCACAAGATTCGTACGACTTTGTATAGTCAAGGCGCTTTGTGTTCAGATTAGCTAGGTATACAATGTGCAGAAACTTAAACTGTACTACTACACTATAGCCTCTCAAATCTAATGTATAGTCTAACCCAAGAACATGCTATGACAAGCGTGGTAGTGCCAATCAAAAGCAGATAGTCCACGGTCAGTACAACTAAGCAACAGAAAGGCCGGTGCATGCATCTGCCACACAAACGTACACACTGGAGAAAAAAGTATAGGGTGTGTTTGGTTGCAGTAGTGAATAGTACCTGCGTTGCATACACATCTCAACCCAGCCCGGCTCTGAAAAAATAGGCTCATATGCGACATCTGCAGCTTGTTTGGTTGCCTGCAAATAGACTTCCTGCATTAGGGGATCAACTTTGGTACGTTGTTTGGTTGCCTGCATTGTCTCGGCGCATGCAACTACACACTGTTTGATGGCCTGCATGGGTATGATTAAGAGCTAGCACTTGCACTTAGCACACATGATTAAGAGCTAGCAGAGGAAGGGGAAGAAGAAATGCAGTGTGCGCCGGACCATGGCGACTGCGATGGGTAGTGGCCGTGGCGTCGTGTCCGACATGACGAGCATGGAGTCGTGGGAAAGCGACCCCGTCGGCAGCACAGCGAGCGACACCGTCGACGAACTAGTTGCGGTGCTCGCACAAAGACAGTGGACAGGGAAGGAAAATGCAGTGCTCGCGCCATGGTATCGTCCGTGCGGTAGGATGAGAGAGGAGGCCGAGATGATCGACGCCGGAAACGACTCCAGTGTAGTGGGACAAGAGAGGAGGCCGAGAGGAGGCCAAGATAATCGACCCCGTCGGCGGCGCGGCGAACTGCAGTGTGCGCGTCATTGCAGCGTCAGTGCAGTAGGAGGATGACAGAGAGTAGGCCGAGATGAGCGACGCCGGAGACGACTCTAGTGTAGTAGGATGCGGGCAAGGAGATCAAGGGGAAGGGCGTCGGCGTCGAGAGGGACGAATAGGAGGGCTTTGAGCAGAGGACAGAGGAGATCGACATGGCGGCGTCAGTGGAGTAGACTGCTGTTCAAAGAGAGATGAAGCTACGGTCGTAGAAAGCAAAAACTTACAACACGAATGTTGTGAGGAACTGCGAGATTAGGCTGCTGGTCAAAGGAAATTTCAAATGATCATTCGTGCGCGACGAATCTGACAAAATTCGTCCAGAATAGCTCCAAACGGGAAGACGAAATAAAGAACTTACGGCCGACGAAACTACAAACCGATCGCCTGAATGGAAGCATAGCATCGAGGTGCATCTTTTTTGTGTAGAGCTTATCTCGAACCGAAGCACCGTTGTATAGATCAGAGGGAGGAGATTAGATAGGAGCTTACTTGAGGAAGACCTCAGGTAATCACCTCGCATCCTTCCCGTCTCCACTCGTGCAAGGGCCTGCTCGCTTGCGCTCGGCTCGGCCTGACTCACGAGAAACTGTTGATTCGAGCGTTTCCAGCGTGCCAGGCTCTGGACTGCTGTAAAAAACGTGTGATGCAGGCCCAATAGTGAAACCAGTCAACCAAATATGCCTCTTGCTTTCCGTATGGGCCGGGTTGGGCTCTATGCGGACAACCAAACACGCCCACAGCCATCTATGGATTTAGCGGCCTAAGAATAACACCTGATCTGTACATGTAATGATGTAATCATGTAGCCTATGAGAGAGGTGATGATGTGATCTCGCAACCCAAAAGGACGCGCAAATTTCGATTGAAACAGCCGGTCTAGTCCACCGGTAATGCTACACTCATGGGGAGGAATTTTACAGGCTTCGCGGGGTAGTTAACGTGGAGGATTAGGATTGGGTTTAAGGAGTGTGAAGAGGCCCACCCTCCTGAAATCGGGGGGGGGGGGGGGGGGGCTAGTTTGATTAGATGGAACAACCCCGTATTACTCCTATAAATGTCCCTGAGTCTAGCATTTTTCCTAGTTCACTGGCCACAATCATGATCCCTCCCCATCCAGCATGTGCGACGCCCCGGCGCGGTGACACGTAAGTACGCTCCGCCGGTACGTCGGGGTCATGGCGCTCTTGTAGCTGAGACGTCGTGCATGAGCGCGGATGCTGCTGGATCGTCGCGGCCTCATTCTATTCAGAACGTCTAGGGCACCTGCTGGTCGGAATCGATGGTGGTGTGACAACGATGTGCGAGACGAATCGGTTCTCAAATCTCGCCGCAAGCCGTGCAGTGCAGATGCTCCCTTTGCCCAAAAAGGATTTGCTACTTTGCACTACTATACCCCTCGAGCGGTTTGGTGACTGGCAAAAGGTCGAAAAACAGCGGGTGTGCGTCCGAGGCCAACTCGGCAGAGTGAAGTCGATCGCCTGGTCGCTCCTACCACCAGAGATGTGCATGATCTACTAAACTGAATGTGCTGTGATCCTAGCGTCTCGTAATACTGCTCTGGAAGCTAGGATGGAGCTGCATTCTGCCCATATTATCGCTTGAACAAATTTCTGGACATTCTCAACCGGGCACGCATACTCTCTGTCCCGTTTCAATTGCCATACGCATTTGTGAGAGCCATGTGAGAGTCCCTTAATTAGTTATTGGTGTTTCTGATCAGAATTGATGCTGCATAAGAGCAGCTCTAGCGGAGTCGCGGGTCGTCATATTGGATATGAAGAGTGTTTCATATGGATATGGAGGCCGCCGCGGCTTTGCGCAAACACGGTCGCTATTATGCGGTTTCCAAATTTTCCTGCAAGTAGGACCCACGTGTCAATCAGTCATACATTCTTTTGAGCATATTTTAATCAAATCATTCAATAGTTTAGCAAATATTAATACAAACCATTAGTCTGAATACAAAAAATAATCTAAATCAACAAACCCTCTTCTACTTACGCTCTGTGGCGGCGGTAGCCTGGGCGGCGCTCCAGGCGCACGTCAAACCCTGGCTGGCCTTGGTCTTGGCCATCTTTCTGAGCTTGGGGATGACGGGCGGGGGGGGGGGGGGGGGGGGGCTAGTTTGATTAGATGGAACAACCCCGTATTACTCCTATAAATGTCCCTGAGTCTAGCATTTTTCCTAGTTCACTGGCCACAATCATGATCCCTCCCCATCCAGCATGTGCGACGCCCCGGCGCGGTGACACGTAAGTACGCTCCGCCGGTACGTCGGGGTCATGGCGCTCTTGTAGCTGAGACGTCGTGCATGAGCGCGGATGCTGCTGGATCGTCGCGGCCTCATTCTATTCAGAACGTCTAGGGCACCTGCTGGTCGGAATCGATGGTGGTGTGACAACGATGTGCGAGACGAATCGGTTCTCAAATCTCGCCGCAAGCCGTGCAGTGCAGATGCTCCCTTTGCCCAAAAAGGATTTGCTACTTTGCACTACTATACCCCTCGAGCGGTTTGGTGACGGGCAAAAGGTCGAAAAACAGCGGGTGTGCGTCCGAGGCCAACTCGGCAGAGTGAAGTCGATCGCCTGGTCGCTCCTACCACCAGAGATGTGCATGATCTACTAAACTGAATGTGTTGTGATCCTAGCGTCTCTTAATACTGCTCTGGAAGCTAGGATGGAGCTGCATTCTGCCCATATTATCGCTTGAACAAATTTCTGGACATTCTCAACCGGGCACGCATACTCTCTGTCCCGTTTCAATTGCCATACGCATTTGTGAGAGCCATGTGAGAGTCCCTTAATTAGTTATTGGTGTTTCTGATCAGAATTGATGCTGCATAAGAGCAGCTCTAGCGGAGTCGCGGGTCGTCATATTGGATATGAAGAGTGTTTCATATGGATATGGAGGCCGCCGCGGCTTTGCGCAAACACGGTCGCTATTATGCGGTTTCCAAATTTTCCTGCAAGTAGGACCCACGTGTCAATCAGTCATACATTCTTTTGAGCATATTTTAATCAAATCATTCAATAGTTTAGCAAATATTAATACAAACCATTAGTCTGAATACAAAAAATAATCTAAATCAACAAACCCCTCTTCTACTTACGCTCTGTGGCGGCGGTAGCCTGGGCGGCGCTCCAGGCGCACGTCAAACCCTGGCTGGCCTTGGTCTTGGCCATCTTTCTGAGCTTGGGGATGACGGGGGGGGGGGGGGGGGCTAGTTTGATTAGATGGAACAACCCCGTATTACTCCTATAAATGTCCCTGAGTCTAGCATTTTTCCTAGTTCACTGGCCACAATCATGATCCCTCCCCATCCAGCATGTGCGACGCCCCGGCGCGGTGACACGTAAGTACGCTCCGCCGGTACGTCGGGGTCATGGCGCTCTTGTAGCTGAGACGTCGTGCATGAGCGCGGATGCTGCTGGATCGTCGCGGCCTCATTCTAGTCAGAACGTCTAGGGCACCTGCTGGTCGGAATCGATGGTGGTGTGACAACGATGTGCGAGACGAATCGGTTCTCAAATCTCGCCGCAAGCCGTGCAGTGCAGATGCTCCCTTTGCCCAAAAAGGATTTGCTACTTTGCACTACTATACCCCTCGAGCGGTTTGGTGACGGGCAAAAGGTCGAAAAACAGCGGGTGTGCGTCCGAGGCCAACTCGGCAGAGTGAAGTCGATCGCCTGGTCGCTCCTACCACCAGAGATGTGCATGATCTACTAAACTGAATGTGCTGTGATCCTAGCGTCTCTTAATACTGCTCTGGAAGCTAGGATGGAGCTGCATTCTGCCCATATTATCGCTTGAACAAATTTCTGGACATTCTCAACCGGGCACGCATACTCTCTGTCCCGTTTCAATTGCCATACGCATTTGTGAGAGCCATGTGAGAGTCCCTTAATTAGTTATTGGTGTTTCTGATCAGAATTGATGCTGCATAAGAGCAGCTCTAGCGGAGTCGCGGGTCGTCATATTGGATATGAAGAGTGTTTCATATGGATATGGAGGCCGCCGCGGCTTTGCGCAAACACGGTCGCTATTATGCGGTTTCCAAATTTTCCTGCAAGTAGGACCCACGTGTCAATCAGTCATACATTCTTTTGAGCATATTTTAATCAAATCATTCAATAGTTTAGCAAATATTAATACAAACCATTAGTCTGAATACAAAAAATAATCTAAATCAACAAACCCCTCTTCTACTTACGCTCTGTGGCGGCGGTAGCCTGGGCGGCGCTCCAGGCGCACGTCAAACCCTGGCTGGCCTTGGTCTTGGCCATCTTTCTGAGCTTGGGGATGACGGGGGGGGGGGGGGGGCTAGTTTGATTAGATGGAACAACCCCGTATTACTCCTATAAATGTCCCTGAGTCTAGCATTTTTCCTAGTTCACTGGCCACAATCATGATCCCTCCCCATCCAGCATGTGCGACGCCCCGGCGCGGTGACACGTAAGTACGCTCCGCCGGTACGTCGGGGTCATGGCGCTCTTGTAGCTGAGACGTCGTGCATGAGCGCGGATGCTGCTGGATCGTCGCGGCCTCATTCTAGTCAGAACGTCTAGGGCACCTGCTGGTCGGAATCGATGGTGGTGTGACAACGATGTGCGAGACGAATCGGTTCTCAAATCTCGCCGCAAGCCGTGCAGTGCAGATGCTCCCTTTGCCCAAAAAGGATTTGCTACTTTGCACTACTATACCCCTCGAGCGGTTTGGTGACGGGCAAAAGGTCGAAAAACAGCGGGTGTGCGTCCGAGGCCAACTCGGCAGAGTGAAGTCGATCGCCTGGTCGCTCCTACCACCAGAGATGTGCATGATCTACTAAACTGAATGTGCTGTGATCCTAGCGTCTCGTAATACTGCTCTGGAAGCTAGGATGGAGCTGCATTCTGCCCATATTATCGCTTGAACAAATTTCTGGACATTCTCAACCGGGCACGCATACTCTCTGTCCCGTTTCAATTGCCATACGCATTTGTGAGAGCCATGTGAGAGTCCCTTAATTAGTTATTGGTGTTTCTGATCAGAATTGATGCTGCATAAGAGCAGCTCTAGCGGAGTCGCGGGTCGTCATATTGGATATGAAGAGTGTTTCATATGGATATGGAGGCCGCCGCGGCTTTGCGCAAACACGGTCGCTATTATGCGGTTTCCAAATTTTCCTGCAAGTAGGACCCACGTGTCAATCAGTCATACATTCTTTTGAGCATATTTTAATCAAATCATTCAATAGTTTAGCAAATATTAATACAAACCATTAGTCTGAATACAAAAAATAATCTAAATCAACAAACCCTCTTCTACTTACGCTCTGTGGCGGCGGTAGCCTGGGCGGCGCTCCAGGCGCACGTCAAACCCTGGCTGGCCTTGGTCTTGGCCATCTTTCTGAGCTTGGGGATGACGGGGGAGGCGCGATCTAGGGATGTGTAGCAATGGAGAAGGAAGGGAAGCGCGAAGGAAGAAGGAGGAAATTACCCTCTTTTCCCCTCCTTTATAGCCGTTGCAGTAAACAAAAATGAAAGGTCTCATCATGTGACACGTGTCCCATGTCTATGTAGTTCCCCATTTCGTGAGACGTGGGCGTGGAAATTCAGGCACTGCCGACACTCCAATGCGAAATAAACGGACGCCTCAATGGTCCTCTGGTCTGAACTGACAAGACAGGACGGGGCTTGCTCATGACTCCCCCATTCACGGAAGGCCTGATATGATAGCCCGATATGTGAGGTCGCGCCTTCCGAAGAACACCCCCCCTCCCCCCATGCTATGGAACTTTGGGTCTACGCCGTCACATATGAGCCCCGCAGGCGAAATCAAGCCTAAGGTCTCCGCTTAACACATGGCTTGACAAAGAGCTATGAACTCCTAGAGCCCTCGCTATTCATCTTTCATCAACGAAGATGGCGCGTCAGATGCCCCATGACGGGCAAACCCAAAGGATCCCTCGACGCTGAGCTCTCGAAGGGCAAGCCTGATTACCAGCAAGAATAGAAGGATCTCGTTTGGGTTTCTCTTTCCTGAAGATCAAGCAACTCCAACTCCAAACACGTTCGGGGGCTACTGACGGTGTAATACACCAGGGGTGCCTTCTCGAAGTGGAGCACGGCGGCAGACCTATACGAGCTCCGGAAGGCCCACCAAGGAGCTAGCGACAGGATGGAGGCCGGAGGATCGGACACGAATCTAGAGACCATCTTGGCCCTCAAGTCTACGTGACAAAGGCTAGATTGGATCTATCTTCTGTAAAACCCTAGCCCACATTGTCTATAAAGTGGGGGCTACAAGGCTCTCATGCCCATCTACTTCCGTATAACTAGACACTTGGTAGCAATACATCTCCTCCATATTATTCCCTCACACGAGGTATCCCATCATGAATACAAACACAAAGCAGGATGTATGGTATTACTCCTTCCGGAGGCCCGAACCTAGGTAAATTCTTCGTGCGACCTCCTATCTAGAATTTTTTTTGCCACGTTTGCTACCCTACCGAGGGTACTGATAGGATTTTGCACAGTCAGATTCATATGAGTTATTTGATGCATTATTTATAGACATATATGCTCTCCAATCTATTAGTCTTGCACTGGTCATGTTTAGATGAATGATCTCCGAGGAGTTGTGTATGTGTCGTGGTTCTAAGGCTTACAGTAGAGAGGGGGGTAGGTACGAAGAGGCAAGATCTCAGCTATGGTGAAGGTGTACACACGAGTTTTACGAGTTCATGCCCTTCTCGGTGGAAGTAAAATCCCTATGTCTCGGTGCCCGAAGGCGGTCAATTAGATTATGTGTGTGATGTTACATAGGGTGCCAACCCTTGTGCCAGAGGAGGGGGGTGGGTTATATTGAGTATGCCAGGACCCCAGCTCCCCTCCGTTACAAGGAACTTAAGGTACATAAAGTAGGGGCGTTACTGGTAATGCCATCTTTAAGTGTTGTTAATGACCTTAAAGACTACAGAGTGAACGCCTGCCCATTGTAATGCTGAGTGACTCCTAGTCTTCGGTAGGTCGAGTGATTCTCTGGATGGTCGAGTGACAGTAAGGAGGAGGTCACCCGAGTGACCTGACTGTCGAGTGGATTGCACTCGACATCTTTGACTGGGGGTTCCTTGCTGTCTCTTGGACTCCTTATCTTCTAGGGTAGTGACCTTGGGTAGGGCGTGTAGGTCTGGCCTATGACCCTACCCCAGGTCTGTATCCTCATCAGTAGCCCCAGAATGGATTAAGGTTCGAGTGGAGAGTAGGTTGAAGTTGAACTTGTTCTGAGCTTTGCACCTTTCGCGAGTGCTTTCTACAAGATTGAAAACTCACGTTGGTACTTCAGCGTCGACTCAGTCACCTTGATCCATTTAGAGGGTTGTCGACTGAACTTGTGGCATCATGCGTCGAGTGTTGTATTAATGCGCAGGATCTTGGGAGCGATTGACTGCTGCTTATCCCGGATTTCGCGGGATACAAAATTTTGGGGAAGCGCGCGGGGCGGGGAGCGCCGATGCGGGCGGAGCGGATAAAATAGTGATGCCTCGATTTCTGCACCACCTTTTTCGCCACATACGTTGCGCGCGATTGTTGCGGGATTTGACAGGATTGCCTGGTCCCACGCGTCAGTCACTCGGAAGCAACCCTTTATAAGGCGACGGGGCCGAGGCGTCTGCACTGTGCACGCCCGTTCCTCCTTCTTCTTCCTCCGTTTCTCCACCACGCTCAGCTCTTCCGCTCTCAGCGCCGCCGCTCCGCCGCCATGGTGAAGGACAAGACGGCGGTGCTAGAGTGCGCAAAGAAGGCGACGGGGGCGGCGAAGGGCAAAAAGAAGAGCCGCGGGTTGTCTTCGCGCGCGGGGCTGGATCCAGGGCGATTGGATTCGGTCTTCGATTCGGCAGGAGGATATGGACGAGCTGGCGGAGTCCGGCCTGATCGCCAAGGGAGCGGCAAGGCTGCCGGAGGGGGAGATGGAGCCTCAGCCTCGACCGGGTGAGTGTGTACTACTCGCCACCCACGTCGACCAGGGTTTCTCACTTCCTCCGCACCCCTTCTTTCAGGGATTCTTGACTTTCTTTGGTGCTCAACTCCACCATTTTTATCCCAACACCATCACTTATCTGGCCACATTCGCATCGATGTGCAAAAACTTCTTGGGGTGTCGACCACACTGGGGTCTCTTCAAAAATTTCTTCACCATCCGCTCCCAGTCGGTCAAAAAAGCAAAGTCAAGTGACTCAAAGACCCATGTCATCCAGATGTGTGGGGGTTTAGGTATCCAAAAAAGGCATAGGAGTTCTTTCCCCGCTATGACTCTCCCTGAATCAGTTAGAGGCTGTCAGTCGACCTGGTTCTACTGCCAGGACGTCGCAGCTCCAGATCAATCGACTAGCCTTCCCCACTTTACATTCGACCGCGTTCAGACTCCTTCTCCACTCAAAGTGACAGCTGCTGAGAACGTGGAGACGAAGATGTTGGTGGAGAAAGTGGTCCACCTTATCAATGAGGGTGTCACTAGCCTGGACCTGCTGGAAGTGTTCCTCAGTCGACGCATCCAGCCTCTTCAGGCTCGTGATCATCCCATGTGGCTGTATTCCAGACCCGAAGATACCGCTTGGGTCCACCCAGAAGAAGTGCCGTCCAAGACCGTAGCTATGTGGTTGAGGAGTATCACACGCAATCAGGACAACCCCAGAGGATCCAGGCGAGTCATTCCCTTCAGGGACGATAATCCGCCTGATAAGGTATGCTCTTTCATTCCACCGTCTGCTTGACGTACCTGTTCCGACTGCACTTGATGTCAACTGACTTTGAATTGACTTCTTGTCTTGTAGGTTTTTACCGAGATGTATTCGATGTCCAACGGAGAACAAGTTCTAGAGCAGAGCCAGGAGGGAGAGGCCAGTGCAGAAGAGAGTGGCGGCTGGGAGTCTTCAGATGAAGAGGAGGAGGAGGAGGAGGAGAGCGAGGAGTCAGACGACGAGGCAGAAGTCGACTCTCCACCACGTTCCGAGCGCTGATCCAAGCAGCAACACGACCCGGCGGGCGGACGCGGGAATACCGTGGCCCCGAGTACCCACGCTCAGAAGCGCACTCGGACGTCGACTCCTGAGCTGACGGAGAAGATCGCCAAGCATCCCAAAGTTGCTCCTCCCAAGACTCGGAAGACTTTGCCGCGGATCAAGATGGACGTTCAAGTGGCTTCAGGGTGAGTATCACGCTCGTGTTTATACACACCGACTGAAATTTCTGTCCTGACCAATTGGATTGTGCATCTTTCTAGCCCCTCCTCTGCTGCCACTGACATGGATATCGATAAGGCACCAGGAGACGAGGAGGCCACCTCCCAGGCTGGTAAGTCCGTTCGACCAAATTTCATTTCGTCGAGTGAGCAGTCAGTCGGCTAAATATTTGATATTTCTCCCTTTCTGTAGCTCTGCAAGAGATCGTTGTGCTCCCTGATGACGACGAAGAAGAAGCGCCTCTACAGGAGAGGAGGAAGAAGAGTGGAGGCTCAAGCAGGAGGAGGCTTGAAGTTCAAGTCCCTCAGTCGGCGCCGGTGCTTGAGGCGGTGGTCGACCGTTCAGGAACGCCGGTTCGGACCAACGTCACATTCGCCAACCCGCTGACGACTGATCGTCCGTCAGGATCGACTATGCAGGCTCCTGCCACTCCGGTGCAACTCCACATGTCTGACCCAGTAAATGCTTCGGCTGTCTTGGAGCCATCACTCTTTGCCGCGCAACAGACCCCAGATGACTCACCTCCTGCCGCTAGGGAAGCTCTCCGCCAGGTGAACCTTGTCATGGAGCAGGTCAAGGTGATGCACGAAGCCAGTCAGGTAGCTTACAACGCCATCACTGCCCTTCAGACCAATGTTCATGTCAGCAAAACTCGGACTGAACTTTTGAATGTTGTTTTGTATCCGATCACCCACTGGGTGTTCCTTTGAATAAAGCTTCAGTAAACTGTCCAGATCAGTGGGGGCACGCCGAGTGCACCCACTGGGTGTAGTCCCCGAGACCATGGTCGACTGCTTGGAGGTTGACTGAGGTCTTAGAATGTACTTTCTTTCTCTCTTTTTTGGATTCACGCTGGGTAGACCCTGCTGAGTATTGATCTGAACTAGTGGGGGCATGCTAAGTGCACCCGTTGGGTGTAGTCCCCAAGACTATTGTTGAATATTTGATTCAGCAGTAGTCTTAGAGTAACTTTTCGCTGTCACTTGCTCTTATTCCTGTCGATTGCCATATCTCTCTTGCTGACCGCAGAGGTCTTGTGATCTTGGGGCTCGACTTTCTGAGTTGAAGAAGAAGCACATCAGCGTTGAACTTGACCTTGAACTCGCAAAGAAGAACCTCAAGACTGCCCAACAAGAGACGACTGTCATGGGAGGTAATCATTCGACTGTCTTGTCTGTTTTGTAGCTTGCACTTCCCACTGCTTTTTCTTTCAGTCTCTTTGAACCGAGTGACTTCACACAAGCAGATATGCGTAGTGAAAATCACAAACTTCAGTCTCGTCTGAAGAGTGTTGTTTCTTTAGAGAGGATGAAGGAGGCTTTGGAGAAGAAGGATCTGGACCTTGCAGCTCTTCAGAAGGAAGCACGTGAGAAGACGAAGCTTGCGGACCAGAAGCTGGCTTCAGTCGGCAAATTGGAGGAGGAGAACGCGAAGTTGAAGACCGCCATCTCGGATGCTAATTGAGAAGTCGAGCAGCTGAGGAAGGACAAGGAGAATCTGACCACTGAAGTCGGCGGCCTCAGAACCAGGACAGACAAGCTAGAGTCCTATCTGGAGCAACTCGCTGCAAAACTTGTTCTGAAGCTTGAAGGTATGATCATTCGACTGGTTAATTTGTCGTCGACTGAAGTTTGTTGTCATATTGTCGACTCATCGTTTTTCGTGATGGGACAGAACTTTGTCAGGACTTTGAAGTTGAAACTGGGCGGGTCGAGACAGGTCTCGACCCCATCAATTGTCCTATGAAAGATGACGTTGCGATCAATCTGCTACGATTGGAGTCACGCTTGGATGGCGCAGTCGCTTATCTGGCTCGACTGAAGGCAGAGATGACCCGAGTGGACGCTGAGCTCTGGCCTCGGGTGGAACTTTCTCAAGACCTCGAGTCACTGATGACTCGACTTAATTAGATTCCCGGCCGAGTGCAAGAGTGGAAGAAGTCCTCTGCTCACTGTGGTGCTGATGTCGCCTTGTCATTGGTTCGAGTGCACTGCAAGGAGGCTAAGGAAGACAAGTTGGCTGCCCTCAAGGTAGCGAATACTAAGAAGCATTCCTTCGAGTCCTTCATGGACACCTTCCTCATGGCAGCCACGCATATTGCCGACAGCATCGACCTCGACAGCTTCTGCGATCCTGCCAGTCCTTCTCCCGCCGAGTGACTGAAAAACATTATGCTTCACCTTTATTTGCCTCGGAATGCCGAGTGATTTTGTAACCGTTAAAACTCCTTCGGGCCTGATGCTCGAGTACTTTAATCGGTGGTTAGGAATCTTTGCATTTATCTTCGAATATGTTGCGTTTATCTTTGATTGAAATTTGTTCTTCTCTTGGATTGGTTTCTGTTCATTCGATGCAGCTTCTTCTTCAGAATCAGCAGTCGACCGGTTGGACGAGCCTTGAGTAGCATTGATCAGCTCATCAGTAAGGCACTCAACAATGGTCTTGATGTCCCTACCATCGGTAAGGCGTCAACCGTTGGATGGGCCTTTGACAGTGCGCACAATCTCGTCCTTCTTCTTGACGGTGCAGCCCCTGAGAGGGGGGGGGGGCAGTTGACTGGTTCGACGATCCTTGAGTAGCATTAGTCAGCTAATCAGTGAGGCATTCAGCAATGGTCTTGACGTTCCTGAAAGTGGCTCGCCTTAGCAACACGCTCAATCTCGTCCTTCTTATTGATGGTGCAACTCTAGAGTGGGGGTCGTGGTCGACCTGCACTTTGCTAAGCCTTGATACGTCTCCGTCGTATCTATAATTTTTAATTGTTCCATGCCAATATTCTCCAACTTTTATATACTTTTGGCAACCTTTTATACTATTTTTTGGGACTAACATATTGATCCAGTGCCCAGTGCCAGTTCCTGTCTGTTGCATGTTTTTTGTTTCGCAAAAACCCAATATCAACTGGAGTCCAAACGGGATAAAAACGGACAGAGACTTTTTTTGGAATATTTATGATTTTTGGGAAGTGAAATCAACGAGAAACGGTGTCCGGGGTGGTCACGAGGTAGGGGGCGCGCCCTACCCCCCCAGGCGCGCCCCTGACCCTCGTGGTCCACCCGTAAGGCGGTTGACGCTCTTCGTTTGTGCAAGAAAGCTAATTTTATGAGAAAGATCTGGGCGAAAGATTCACCCCAATCGGAGTTACGGATCTCCAGATATAAAGGAAACGGTGAAGGGGTAGAATCAGGGAACGCAGAAACAGAGAGATAGATCCAATCTCGGAGGGGCTCTCGCCCCTCCCATGCCATGGGAGCCAAGGAACAGAGGGGAAACCCTTCTTCCATCTAGGGAGGAGATCAAGGAAGGATAAGAAGAAGGGGGGCCCTCTCCCCCTTGCTTCCGGTGGCGCCGGAGCGCTGCCGGGGACCATCATCATCACCGCGATCTTCACCAACAACTTCACCTTCTTCATCACCAACTCTTCCTCCCTCTATGCAGCGGTGTAACCTCTCTCTTACCCGCTGTAATCTCTACTTAAACATGGTGCCCAACGCTATATATTATTCCCCAATGATGTATGGCTATCTTATGATGTTTGAGTAGATCTGTTTTGTCCTATGGGTTAATTGATGATCGTGATTGGTTTGAGTTGCATGTTTTATTATTGGTGCTGTCCTATTGTGCCCTCCATGTCGGGCAAGCGTGAGGGATTCCCGCTGTAGGGTTTGCAATATGTTTATGATTTGCTTATGGTGGGTGGCGTGAGTGACAGAAGCACAGATCCGAGTAAGTAGGTTGTTTGCGTATGGGATAAAAGTGGACTTGATACTTTAATGCTATGGTTGGGTTTTACCTTAATGAATCTTTAGTAGTTGCGGACGCTTGCTAGAGTTCCAATCGTAAGTGCATATGATCCAAGTAGAGAAAGTATGTTAGCTTATGCCTCTCCCTCAAATAGAATTGCAACAATGATTACCGGTCTAGTTATCAATTGCCTTGGACAAATAACTTTCTCGTAACAAAAAGCTCTCTACTAATATTTACTTTATTGCTTCTTTATCTAAACAGCCCCTAGTTTATGTTTATGTGCTCTTTATTATCTTGCTAACCTATCCTATCACACCTACAAAGTACTTCTAGTTTCATACTTGTTCTAGGTAAAGCGAACGTCAAGCGTGCGTAGAACTGTATCGGTGGTCGATAGAACTTGAGGGAATATTTATTCTACCTTTAGCTCCTCGTTGGGTTCGACACTCTTACTTATCGAAAATTGTTGCGATCCCGTATACTTGCGGGTTATCAAGACCTTTTTCTGGCGCCGTTGCCAGAAAGTCATAGCGTGGGGTGAATATTCTCGTGTGTGCTTGTTTGTTTTATCACTAAGTAATTTTTATTTTTATTTGCTGTCCTTAGTTGTTTTCTATCTTTAGTTATGGGTAGGAAACGCAAAATACCAAAAAAATTAGTTGTACATACTGCTCCAATGGTTGAAGAACCACTCAAAATCTATCACACTACTGAAGCTTTTTACTTGGATCATCTTCGATCCCTATGTGCTCGTGCTGAAACCCCCACTAGTTTAGTTGAGGGCAAATCTTTAGATGAGCATGCTTGTTATGTGCGACACCGTATATCTAAAAAAGGGAAATTATTATGGGGTCAAATTCGACGTTTGCAATGCTATGCTTGGAATTTATGTGAAATATATGATGTTACTTGTTGTTCTGAAAACCCTAAGAAACACCTTCCCTATCAATGTGAGTTTAGTGATAATGGAATCGTATCTTCGTATGCTAAGGGTGTTTACAATTACTATGATGTTCAACAAATTGAAGAATTTGTTGCTTTTAAGGGTGCTTATGAAATTGCTTCTTTGATTGAAACGTATGATGCTACTTTTCACAAATCTGAAAACTTTTCCATACTTGAATATTGTTATGAGAATTATGCTTATAATGCCTATGTTAAACAATTTATCGAGGATTTCTCCGCTGTCCAAGAAGAGACTAATATTTTGCAGGAAGCTATGGAAGAAGAAATTGATGAAATTGTGAGCTCATTGGATGAAAAAGATGATGAGGAGAGCGAAGAACAAAAGGAGGAAGAGCGGATTTATCACCCGAGCCCACCTTCTAATGAGAGTAACTCTTCAACTCATACATTGTTTAAGTCCCCTTCGTGCTTACCGAAGGATGATTGCTATAATGATTGCTATGATGATTGTTATGATCCCGTTGATTCTCTTGAAATACCCCTTTTTGATGATGCTTGCTATGCTTATGGCCAAGATGCCAATATGAATTATGCTTATGGAGATGAACTTGCTATAGTTCCTTATGTTAAACATGAAATTAATGCTATTGCACCCACGCATGATAGTCCTATTATCTTTTTGAATTCTCCCTACTACACTTTATCGAAGAAGTTTGTGCTTATTAAGGATTATATTGATGGGTTGCCTTTTACCGTTGCACATGATGATTTTGATAAATATAATATGCATGTGCTTGCTGCTCCTACTTGCAATTATTATGAGAGAGGAACTATATCTCCGCCTCTTTATGTTTCCAACACGATAGAATTGCAAGAAACTGCTTATACTATGCATTGGCCTTTACTATGTGTGCATGAATTGTTCTCTTATGACATGCCGATGCATAGGAAGAGAGTTAGACTTCGTTGTTGCTTGATATATGTTACTTTGTACTCACTACTAAATTACAAATCATTGTTAATTAAAATTGTCTTTGATATACCTTGGGATCCGGGTGGATTCATTACTTGAGCACTAAATGCCTAGCTTAATGGCTTTAAAGAAAGCGCTGCCAGGGAGACAACTCGGAGGTTTTAGAGTGTCATTTATTTCTGTTGAGTGCTTTCATATAGTTTTAAAACACAAAAATAAAGAGGGGAACCTAAAAACTTTTCAAAAAGGAAAGTGAAAGTGAGAAAGACAAGCATTGTTGAAGTGGGAGCTAGCCTTGAACTTTGTTCATGCTCACGGAAACTTTGTGAATCCTGATTACAGAAACTTTTCATCAAAAATAATTATTCCCTTGTATAATTCCATTGTATTATAAAAATAATATGCTAAGGTTTGCCTTTAGGATGTTTACAATGCTTGTTGGTTTGTACGGTGCAGGACATAAACTTTGGCTGTAGTGCGCGATTTTACATTTTTACCTGGAACGTAAATTGGTTCTGATTCCTTTTGCACTGTCTTTATATACAACTTGTTTATTTTTCCTAATTTTGGTATAATTTTTGGGGTACCATAAGTATGGTGGATGTTCATATTTCTATAGACTGTTCTGTTTTTGACAGATTCTGTTTTTGATGCATAGTTTGCTTGTTTTGATGAATCTATCAATTTATATTAGTGGGTTAAGCCATGGAAAAGTTATATTACAGTAGACACAATGCAAAAACAAAATATGAATTGGTTTTCAACAGTACTTAGAGTGGTGATTTGCTTTATTATACTAACGGATCTTACCGAGTTTTCTGTTGAAGTTTTGTGTGGATGAAGTGTCTAATCGAGGAGGTCTCGATATGAGGAAAAGGAAGAGAGGCAAGAGCTCAAGCTTGGGGATGCTCGAGGCATCCCAAGTAAATATTCAAGGAGACTCAAGTGTCTAAGCTTGGGGATGCCCCGGAAGGCATCCCCTCTTTCTTCAACAAGTATCAGTATGTTTTCGTATTCGTTTCGTTCATGCATTATGTGCAAGTCTTGGAGTGTCTTTTGCATTTAGTTTTCATATTTATTTTATGCACCATGCTGGTATGAGATAGTCCTTGGTTGATTTATAGAATGCTCATTGTACTTCACTTATATCTTTTGAGTATGGCTTTATAGAATGCTTCATGTGCTTCACTTATATCATTTGAAGTCTGGATTGCCTGTTTCTCTTCACATAGAAAACCGCCATTTGTAGAATGCTCTTTTGCTTCACTTATAATTGTTAGAGCGTGGGCATATCTTTTGTAGAAAGAATTAAACTCTCTTGCTTCACTTATATCTATTTAGAGAGATGACAGGAATTGGTCATTCACATGGTTAGTCATAAAATCCTACATAAACTTGTAGATCGCTGAATATGATATGTTTGATTCCTTGCAATAGTTTTGCGATATAAAGATGGTGATATTAGAGTCATGCTAGTGGGTGGTCGTGGATTGTAGAGACACTTGTGTTGAGGTTTGTGATTCCCATAGCATGAACGTATGGTGAACCGCTTTGTGATGAAGTTGGAGCACAATTTTATTTATTGATTGTCTTCCTTATGAGTGGCGGTCGGGGACGAGCGATGGTCTTTTCCTACCAATCTATCCCCCTAGGAGCATGCGCGTAGTACTTTGTTTTCAATGGCTTATAGATTTTTGCAATAAGTATATGAGTTCTTTATGACTAATGTTAAATCCATGGATTATACGCACTCTCACCCTTCCATCATTGCTAGCCTCTTCGGTACCGTGCATTGCCCTTTCTCACCTCGAGAATTGGTGCAAACTTCGCCGGTGCATCCAAACCCCGTGTTATGATACGCTCTGTCACACATAAGCCTCCTTATATCTTCCTCAGAACAGCCACCATATCTACCTATCATGGCATTTCCATAGCCATTCCGAGATATATTGCGATGCAACTTTCATCATCATCATCATATACATGACTTGAGCTTTTCATTGTCATATTGCTTTGCATGATCGCAAGATAGCTAGCATGATGTTTTCATGTTGATGCCATTGCTACGCTAGATCATTGCACATCCTGGTACACCGCCGGAGGCATTCATATAGAGTCATATCTTTGTTCTAGATATTGAGTTGTAAGTAAATAAAAGTGTGATGATCATCATTATTAGAGCATTGCCCTAGTGAGGAAAGGATGATGGAGACTATGATTCCCCCACAAGTCGGGATGAGACTCCAGACTTTATGAAAAATAAAAGAGGCCAAAGAAGCCCAAATAAAAAAAAGAGGCCAAAGAGGCCCACCAAAAAAAGAAAAAAAAAGAAAAAAAGAGAGAAAAAGAGAGAAGGGGCAATGTTACTATCCTTTTACCACACTTGTGCTTCAGAGTAGCACCATGTTCTTCATAGAGAGAGCCTCCTATGCTTTCACTTTCATATACTAGTGGGAATTTTCATTATAGAACTTGGCTTGTATATTCCGATGATGGGCTTCCTCAAATGCCCAAGGTCTTCATGAGCAAGCAAGTTGGATGCACACCCACTTAGTTTTCAGTTTGAGCTTTCATACACTTATAGCTCTAGTGCATCCGTTGCATGGCAATCCCTACTCCTCGCATTGACATCAATTGAAGGGCATCTCCATAGCCCGTTGATTAGCCACGTTGATGTGAGACCTTCTCCCTTTTTGTCTTCTCCACATAACCCCCACCATCATATTCTATTCCACCTATAGTGCTATGTCCATGGCTCACGCTCATGTATTGCGTGAAAGTTGAAAAAGTTTGAGATTATTAAAGTATGAAACAATTGCTTGGCTTGTCATCGGGGTTGTGTATGAGTAAATACTTTGTGTGATGAAGATAGAGCAATAGCCAGACTATATGATTTGTAGGGATAACTTTCTTTGGCCAAGTTGTTTTGAAAAGACATGATTGCTTTATTGGTACGCTTGAAGTATTATTGTTTTTATGTCAAATGATAGACTATTGCTTTGAATCACTCGTGTCTTAATATTCATGCCATGATTAGACATATGATCAAGATTATGCTAGGTAGCATTCCACATCAAAAATTATCTTTTTTATCATTTACCTACTCGAGGATGAGCAGGAATTAAGCTTGGGGATGCTGATACGTCTCCGTCGCCACTTGTGCTTCAGAGTAGCACCATGTTCTTCATAGAGAGAGCCTCCTAGGCTTTCACTTTCATATACTAGTGGGAATTTTCATTATAGAACTTGGCTTGTATATTCCGATGATGGGCTTCCTCAAATGCCCGAGGTCTTCATGAGCAAGCAAGTTGGATGCACACCCACTTAGTTTTCAGTTTGAGCTTTCATACACTTATAGCTCTAGTGCATCCGTTGCATGGCAATCCCTACTCCTCACATTGACATCAATTTATGGGCATCTCCATAGCCCGTTGATTAGCCACGTTGATGTGAGACCTTCTCCCTTTTTGTCTTCTCCACATAACCCCCACCATCATATTCTATTCCACATATAGTGCTATGTCCATGGCTCACGCTCATGTATTGCATGAAAGTTGAAAAAGTTTGAGATTATTAAAGTATGAAACAATTGCTTGGCTTGTCATCAGGGTTGTGTATGATTAAATACTTTGTGTGATGAAGATAGAGCGACAGCCAGACTATATGATTTGTAGGGATAACTTTCTTTGGCCATGTTGTTTTGAAAAGACATGATTGCTTTATTGGTACGCTTGAAGTATTATTGTTTTTATGTCAAATAATAGACTATTGCTTTGAATCACTCGTGTCTTAATATTCATGCCATGATTAGACATATGATCAAGATTATGCTAGGTAGCATTCCACATCAAAAATTATCTTTTTTATCATTTACCTACTCGAGGATGAGCAGGAATTAAGCTTGGATGCTGATACGTCTCCGTCGTATCTATAATTTTTGATTGTTCCATGCCAATATTCTCCAAATTTTATATACTTTTGGCAAACTTTTATACTATTTTTTGGGACTAACATATTGATCCAGTGCCCAGTGCCAGTTCCTGTCTGTTGCATGTTTTTTGTTTCGCAGAAACCCAATATCAAACGGAGTCCAAACGGGATAAAAATGGACAGAGATTTTTTTTGGAATATTTATGATTTTTGGGAAGTGAAATCAACACGAAACGGTGTCCGGGGTGGTCACGAGGTAGCGGGGCGCGCCTTACCCCCCAGGCGCGCCCTTGACCCTCATGGTCCACCCGTAAGGCGGTTGACGCTCTTCTTTTGGCGCAACAAAGCTAATTTTATGAGAAAGATCTGGGCGAAAGATTCACCCCAATCGGAGTTATGGATCTCCAGATATAAAGAAAACGGTGAAGGGGTAGAATAAGGGAATGCAGAAATAGAGAGATAGATCCAATCTCGGAGGGGCTCTCGCCCCTCCCATGCCATGGGAGCCAAGGAACAGAGGGGAAACCCTTCTCCCATCTAGGGAGGAGGTCAAGGAAGGAGAAGAAGAAGGGGGCCCCTCTCCCCCTTGCTTCCGGTGGCGCCCGATTGCTGCCGGGGGCCATCATCATCACCGCGATCTTCACCAACAACTTCACCGCCTTCATCACCAACTCTTCCTCCCTCTATGCAGCGGTGTAACCTCTCTCTTACCCGCTGTAATCTCTACTTAAACATGGTGCCCAACGCTATATATTATTCCCCAATGATGTATGGCTATCTTATGATGTTTGAGTAGATCCGTTTTGTCCTATGGGTTAATTCATGATCGTGATTGGTTTGAGTTGCATGTTTTATTATTGGTGCTGTCCTATTGTGCCCTCCGTGTCGCGCAAGCGTGAGGGATTCTCGTTGTAGGGTTTGCAATATGTTTATGATTTGCTTATGGTGGGTGGCGTGAGTGACAGAAGCACAGACCTGAGTAAGTAGGTTGTTTGCGTATGGGATAAAAGGGGACTTGATACTTTAATGCTATGGTTGGATTTTACCTTAATGAATCTTTAGTAGTTGCGGACACTTGCTAGAGTTCCAATCATAAGTGCATATGATCCAAGTAGAGAAAGTATGTTAGCTTATGCCTCTCCCTCAAATAGTATTGCAACAATGATTACCGGTCTAGTTATCGATTGCCTTGGACAAATAACTTTCTCGTAACAAAAAGCTCTCTACTAATATTTACTTTATTGCTTCTTTATCTAAACAGCCCCTAGTTTATGTTTACGTGCTCTTTATTATCTTGCTAACCTATCCTATCACACCTATAAAGTACTTCTAGTTTCATACTTGTTCTAGGTAAAGCGAATGTCAAGCGTGCGTAGAGTTGTATCGGTGGTCGATAGAACTTGAGGGAATATTTATTCTACCTTTAGCTTCTCGTTGGGTTCGACACTCTTACTTATCGAAAACTGTTGCGATCCTGTATACTTGCGGGTTATCAAGCCTCTGAGTGAAAAGATCAGTTTTCACTCGGGAGGGTTTTTAAAACTTAGGCGAGTACTGGACTGCAGCTAAGCCCCCGAGTGGGAGGGTTGCTCAACACTCGGTAGGATTTTTCAAACTTAGGCGAGTACTGGACTACAGCTAAGCCCCCGAGTGGGAGGATTGATCACCACTCGGTAGGATTTTTCAAACTTAGGTGAGTACTGGACTGCAGCTAAGCCCCCGAGTGGGAGGATCGCTCACCACTCGGTAGGGGTTTTCAAACTTAGGCAAGTACTGGACTGCAGCTAAGCCCCCGAATGGGAGGATTGCTCACCACTCGGTAGGATTTTTCAAACTTAGGCAAGTACTGGACTGCAGGTAAGCCCCCGAGTGAGAGACACACTCACCACTCGGTAGGATTTTTTGTAACTTAGGAGAGTACTAAACTGCAGCTAAGCCTCCGAGTGAGAGGCAGACTCATCACTCGGTAGGATTTTCTATTACTTAGGCGAGTACTGGACTGCAGCTAAGCCCCCGAGTGAGAGGCAGACTCATCACCCGGTAGGATTTTTTTTGTTACTTAGGCGAGTACTAGACTGCAGCTAAGCCCCCGAGTGAGAGGCAGATTCATCACTCGGTAGGATTTTCTCTCAGACTTAGGCGAAACGGATTCGCAGCTAAGGCACCCACTGGGGGATTTTTAAAACATGTACAAAATGAACAACAACCATTTGGAAGACTGAAAGTCATGTCTCTTGATAATCAAACTAAAAGGTACTTCTTATTACATCTCATCAGTCTAAATACTTAAGAGTAAAAAGGGCGGAGCAGTTCTGCGTTCCAAGCGTGTGGCTCATATTTATTGTGCTCGACGTTGAAGAGACGATATGCTCCATTGTGGAGCACTTTGGTGACGACGAAAGGGCCTTCCCAAGCAGGAGCGAGCTTGTGTGGTTTTTGTTGGTCCACTCGAAGAACCAGGTCTCCTTCTTGAAATGCCCAACCCCTTACATTTATGGCATGGAATCGACGCAAGTCTTGCTAATAGATGGTCGACCTGATTAAGGCCATCTCTCTTTCTTCTTCCAGGAGATCGACTGCGTCTTGCCAAGCCTGCTCTGCTTCCTCTTCTAAGAAGAGCGACTCGGGGCGCGTTGTGGAGCATATCACTTGGGAGCACGGCTTCAGCTCCGTAGACTAAGAAGAATGGAGTCCGTCCAGTCGACCGATTAGGAGTTGTCCTCAATCCCCAAAGTACTGATGGGAACTCATCGACCCAAGCCCATGCTGCATGCTTGAGGTCACGCATCAACCGGGGTTTCAGTCCTTTGAGAATCAATCCATTTGCTCGCTCAGCTTGCCCATTCAACTAAGGGTGAGCGACCGAAGCATAATCGACCCTCATGCCTTGGGAAGCACAAAAGGCCCGCAATTCATTAGAATCGAAGTTCGAGGCGTTGTCCGTGATGATGCTATGCGGAACACCATATCTGAATATCAGTTCCCTGATGAAACTCACAGTTGTACTTGCTTCAACGTTTTTAATGGGCTTGGCTTCAATCCATTTGGTGAACTTGTCGACTGCCACCAGCACATGAGTAAATCCACTCCTGCCAGTCCTCAAAGGTCCAACCATGTCCAATCCCTAGACAGCAAAAGGCCAGACGAGTGGAATAGTTTTCAAAGCTGATGCAGGTTTATGGGACATGTTGGAGTAAAACTGACAACCTTCACACTTGTCCACTGTCTCTTTTGCCATCTCATTGGCTCGTGGCCAGTAAAACCCAGCTCGGTATGCTTTGGCCACGATGGTCCAAGAGGACGCATGGTGACCACAGGTCCCCGAGTGAATATCATTGAGGATCATTCGGCCTTCTTCTGGCGTGATGCATTTATGGCAGACCACAGTTATACTTTCTCTGAACAACTAACCTTTTATCACGGTAAAGGCTTTAGATCGTCGGACAATCTGTCGAGCCTCTTATTCATCCTCCAGAAGTTCTTTCCTAAGAATGTATGCAATGTACAACACTGTCCAGTCGGGAGTGATGACCAAAGCCTCCATGACTAAGTCGACCACGGCTGGGATTTCGACTTCAGTCGGATCTGTGGCGCTCTTGGTCTGTGGTGACTCTTCAGTGAAAGGATCTTCCTGCACTGAAGGTGAATGAATATGTTCCAAAAACACATTGTGGGGAATGGCCTCTCTCTTTGAACCTATCTTTGCTAACTCATCTGCAGCTTAATTTTTTAGTCGGGGTATATGGTGAAGCTCCAATCCTTCAAACCTCTTTTCCAGCCTTCTTACTGCATTGCAATAACCACTCATGGCCGGGCTCCTGACATCCCATTCCTTCATCACTCGATTAACAACCAAATCTGAGTCACCGTAGACCATAAGGCGACGGACGCCGAGTGAAATAGCCATACGCAACCCGTATAAAAGTGCTTCATATTCGGCTTCATTATTGGAGGAATCAAAATGGATCTGGAGAACATAGCTAAGTTTGTCTCCACGGGGGGATACCAATACTACCCCGGCACCTGAACAATTCAGCATCTTGGAGCCATCAAAGAACATAGTCCAATGCTCCGAGTGAACTTGAGTCGGCAATTGCTGATCAATCCACTCGGCAAGGAAATCCGCGATTGCTTGGGACTTGATAGCTTTCTTTGCCTCAAACTTGATATCCAATGGAAGGAGTTCAATCGCCCATTTTGCCACTCGACCAGTTGCATCTCTATTATTCATAATCTCAGATAGTGGTGCGTCGCTGACGACTGTAATGGAGTGATCGGAGAAATAATGTGCAACCTTCTTCATGGTCATGTATATTCCATAGACAAGCTTCTGATAATGTGGATATCGTTGCTTGGATGGAGTCCAAACATCAGAGAGATAATAAACCGGGCACTGAACCTTGTAAGCTTTTCCTTCCTTTACTCGCTCAACTGTGAGTACTGTACTGACAACTTGTCCAGTGGCTGCAATATAAAGCAGTAAAGGCTCTTTGCTGATTGGCGCAGCGAGCACCGGCTGGGTGGAAAGCAGGGTTTTGAGTTCTGCAAACGCTGCATCAGCATCTTCAGTCCACTCGAACTTATCAGATTTCTTCATCAGTTGGTAAAGAGGCAAGGCCTTTTCACCGAGACGAGAAATGAATCGACTCAAGGCGGCCAAACAACCAGTCAACTTCTGAACGTCATGCACTCGCACAAGGCGTTTCATTCGGAGGATGGTATCAACTTTTTCTGGATTGACGTCGATCCTCGTTCGGAAACGAGAAAACTGAGTAACTTTCCTCCTGGAACTCCGAACATGCACTTCGACGGATTAAGCTTGATATCGTACCTTCTTAGGTTGGCAAAGGTTTCTGCGAGGTCAGTCAGTAGGTCGGAACCTTTGCGAGACTTGACCACAATGTCATCCATGTATGCTTCCACATTCCGATTGATTTGAGTGAGCAGGCACTTCTGAATCATTCTCATGAATGTGGCTCCAGCATTTTTGAGACCAAATGGCATGATGACATAGCAAAAGCACCCGAATGGGGTGATGAAGGTTGTTTTTATTTCATCGGGACCATACAGTCGGATCTGATGATACCCGGAATATGCATCTAAAAAAGACAAGCGCTCACACCCCACAGTCGAGTCAACAATCTGATCGATGCGGGGGAGAGGGAAGTGATCTTTCGGGCATGCCCGATTGATATGCTTGAAATCAATGCACATATAAAGTGAATCGTCCTTCTTAGGGACCATGAATACATTGGCGAGCCACTCGGAGTGGTAAATTTCACGGACGAACTCTGTCGCTAGCAGGCGAGCTACTTCCTCGCCAATCGCTTTCCTCTTCTGCACGGCGGACCACCGAAGGTGCTCTTTGACGGGTTTTACTTTGGGGTCGACACGCAGACGGTGCTCAGCCAGTCCTCTGGGTACACCCGGCATGTCAGAAGGTTTCCATGCAAAGATGTCCCAGTTCTCATGGAGGAACTGGATGAGCGTTTCTTCCTATTTGCTGTCGAGTGTCGTTGATATATGAGTCGGCGCGTCATTGGGATCGGTCGGGTGGATATGAATCGGCTTCGTTTCACCAGACGACTGAAATGCAAAATTCGTGGCAAGCTTCTTGGCTCGGAGCAAATCACTCGGATCTGCGTTCTTCTGATAATCTTGAAGTTCAACTGCTGCCATCTGCGCATCAGCAATTTTGGAACCTTTCTGGAAGCATTCCTCTGCTTTCTGCCGATTGCCAGTAACGGTGATCACGCCTTTGGGGCCAGGCATCTTCAGCTTAAGGTACATGTAACATGGTCGAGCCATAAAACGTGCGTAGGCAGGCCTACCCAGAATGGCATGATAAGCACTCTGGAAATCCACGACTTCAAATGTCAACTTTTCTTTACGGTAATGCTTGGAATCACCGAAAACCACGTCGATAGCGATCTGGCCGAGTGATTCGGCTTTCTTTCCAGGGATAACTCCATGGAAACTCAAATTGCTCTCGCTAAGTTTGGACATCGGAATGCCCATCCCCTTCAAGGTTTCGGCATAAAGGATATTCAGACTAGTGCCACCGTCCATCAGCACTTTAGTCAGTTGAGTGCCCCCAACCACAGGGTCGACCAACAGCGATTGCCTCTCGAGGGTGGCTACACGAGCAGGATGGTCAGACTTGTCGAATGTGATGGCTGTCTGAGACCACTTCTGGTATGTGGTCGTCGTCGCCGGAGCGACCATGTTCACTTCTCTATTGATAACTTTCAGCCAACTCTTGCTCTCAACATCAGCAAAAATCATGAGGGTGGAATTGACTTTGGGATAACCATTGTCTTCCGCTTCATCCTCATCTTTGTCCGACTCCTTCTCCTTCTCACCAGGCTGTTTCTCTCGGAACTGCTAGATCAGGAGACGGCATTGTTGAGTGGTATGCTTAGGGTAGATCAGGTTGCCTTCTTCATCTTTCTCTTGTGTGGATGTGGCAAGGCAAATCCAACACGTCATTTCCTGCTTGATCCTTCACCTTCTTGGGGGGCCACGGCCCTTTAGGTTTTCCCTTGGATTTTCCTTGGGCTACTGCTGCAATTTCACCGGGTGCCGCCGGCTCGGCCTTACGCTTCTGTTTCCGATTGGAATTACCTCCACCAGCCTCTTGGCCGACTGGCTTACTCTTCCCGCTACAGAGTCAATCCTCCTCTTCTCCGTTAGCATACCGGGTGGCTATCTCCATCACCCGAGTCAGAGTCATATCTCCAGTCCGACCGAACTTCAGGACCAACTCTCGGTATTTGACACCTTCCTTGAAGGCGCACACTGCTTGAAGCTTGATGCAAAGTGGTCCACCTCTGAATGAAGTCTCTCAAAGTCTCACTCAGCTTCTGCACACAATGCTGCAACTCGGTTAGTCCTGCTGGCGGCTTGCAAGTGCCCTTGAAAGTTCTGACAAACACTCAAGCCAGCTCTTCCCAACTGTATATACTGCCTGGAGCCAACTGAGTCAACCACGCTCGGGCCGACCCTTCCAACATCAGAGGGAGATGTTTCATTGCTACTTCATCATTTCCGCCTCCAATCTGCACAGCCACTCGGTAATCCTCAAGCCAAGTTTCAGGCTTGGATTCTCCAGTGAACTTACTGACTCCGGTTGCCAACCTGAAGTTGGGAGGAATCACTGTCGCCCTGATGGCTCTGCTGAAACACTCTGGACCTGAAACATGCACTCTGCTGCCGCTTGGACGATCTCTGCCAGGGTCTTCTCTATGCGCTCTGTTTCGGTCGACCAGGCCTTGAACGAGAATGGATCTCGCATTAAAGCCTGGCTCCCTTGGGTCGACTGGAGCTCTGCGCTCGCCACTATGATGGCGTCTATCATCATTCTGCCAAGGCACATATGACGCACTCCTTGAAAGAGGTGTGGGCACTCGACGACGATTGTCGCAGTCGAGCAGATGATCATACTGTCCACGGCCCTCACGCCGCAGGGGCAATCTTAGGCTGTGGGCCGACTGAACCGTATCCGCCACTACGGATCTGCTGTGAATCCTATTCCGTGACTGAGACACTGCTGTGTTCTGCTCTCCTGCTGCCTGTAGCAAGGCCCGGATCTGCATCAACCCTCTGCCAGCCTCCGACTGGGAAGGTTGGATCGACTCTGCTATTCGGGCCGCAGTTGTGAGGTTCTGAATCGAAGTACGATATACCTTAGGCGGAGGCGGGAAAAGCTGTCGTCGACTGGACTTAGGGACCCGCTCCCGAGCCCGCTCGTCGAGAGTGCGCTGCAAGTTCTCCAGTCGAGTGTGCTCAGCCAAATTAGCCAGGCGCGCCTCTTCCAAGGCCCGAGCCTCGGGGGTTTCTCCAACGATGAGCGTGTGGAGTGCATCCATGTTGCGGCGACGAAGTTCTTCCCTCTGCTGCGAAGAAAGGGGTTCGGGATGGTATTCCTCATGGACGCATGATGGATCGCCGCCACCATCTTCGCCGTCTTCGCAACGGAAGCCAGGTGGACCACACGGTCCATCGTCCATCAAGACTTCTGCCGCAGGGTCGCTGCTATCGCACTCGGATGCAGTCTCCGTGGAGCCAGTCGACAGGTCGAACATATCGTGGAGAGTTTCATTGGGCTCGATCGCCGCGACTTGATGGGTGGCCGAACGCCGAGCCACCACGTGTTTCACCCACCGCTGAAGGCGCGATCGACCGGATCGCTTGCGGCGACGAACAGCAGGGAGTGAAGACACCATAGGGGCCGACTGATACAGGGTCGACGGCTGCCGGAGAAGGACGCCGCGAACGCACGCACGAAAGTGTGTCGCCCCTCGGACAGGGAGCGCCTCAATGTCAAGGGGAGCTTCTGGAAGCCAAGCGGAGTCGTTGGAGACAAAAACTAGCGCGCCGAGACGGATCTCACGGCCCTCCGCCAATCCGCCGCCGGAAACCATGATGATGACGATCGGAAAAACTTGCAACTTCACCAACAAGTCGCTAAGACACCTGCCCCATGGTGGGCGCCAACTGTCGTGGTTCTAAAGCTGACAGTAGAAACGGGGGTAGGTATGGAGAGGCAAGATCTCAGCTGTGGTGAAGGTGTACACACGAGTTTTACGAGTTCAGGCCCTTCTCGGTGGAAGTAACAGCCCTACGTCTCGGTGCTCGGAGGCGGTCGATTGGATTATGTGTGTGATGTTACAGAGGGTGTCAACCCTTGTGCCAGAGGAGGGGGGTGGCTTATATAGAGTACACCAGGACCCCAGCTCCCCTCCGTTACAAGGGACTTAATGTACATAAAGTAGGGGCGTTACTGGTAACGCCAGCTTTAAGTGTTGTTAATGACCTTAAAGACTACGGAGTGAACGCCTGCCCGTTGTAATGCTGAGTGACTCCTGGTCTTCGGTAGGTCGAGTGATTCTCTGGATGGTCGAGTGACAGTAAGGAGGAGGTCACCCGAGTGGCCTGACTGTCGAGTGGATTGCACTCGACATCTTTGACCGGGGGACCCTTGTTGTCTCTTGGACTCCTTATCTTCTAGGGTAGTGACCTTGGGTAGGGCGTGTAGGTCTGGCCTATGACCCTATCCCAGGTTTGTATCCTCATCAGTACGTTAGTTAGGTTCAATCTTACAAGTAATCTACCGCAGTGTCAGAAAGTGGAAAATGTATGTATTGTGCCGTTGCCACTAAGGATAAAAGGATAGTTGAGTTGTTGTGCAGTAAAACCATGGTGAAGAGAATTATTACCTACATCATGTTATCATAATTAATACTTTAACATGCATGCTAGTTAGCGGTCTTAAGATGGATTATTAGCTATAGATACTGTTGAATTATTGGTCAGTGGATATTGGTATATGATACCTAGATGCAATTATGTCATGTATAATCATACTCACAAAATTTCAATCTAATCGATACACAATTGTAATTTGATCATCATACCATTTTGCCCTTTTTGATAGAGATGCCAACCATGGATCCCAGTCCATTCATTCCTATTGCTTTCAGTGTCGATCAAGGCACTTCCTTGTTTCTTTCATTACAATCAGTACTTCCAACACAAGTCGTGTTAATCCTTGTAACGAGCAAGGCTAGTCAGACTGATAATCTTACAAGTTTTGTTCGGGGCCAAGTCAAGTTCTGTACTTGTGTGTGCATGTACGATCGTTGGTTGCAATTCAAAGTTTCTATTGGTTGGATAGACCTTAAGGTCATGCACTTGAGGGAAATTGCTGCTTGCTACGAACCTCTGCACTTGGGGCCCAACATCGTCCTAGATTAGAGGAAGGAGGGTATATGTGGCAGACAAGAAGCGGATATACCGGCACATGGAGGAAAGGCATTGGGCAGAGTAGCTCACGGAGGCAATGCTCGTGGTATCATTTGTCGCACTTCTCCTTCATGTAATAATGAATATCAATGTAATGTGATTCACGTATTGTAATTTTGGTATATTTATGCATGTTTAAATGTTTATAGATCAATTTATCTATGTAATATAATGTAACGTAATATGATGTCATGTGCAAAATGTTGTCGTGACAGCAAAAGAGAAAACATTGTCTTGGTAGTGTTTTTTTTACTCGAGCAACGTTACCAATGGCGGATGTGGGGCTCGCCGTTGGTAGGGTCCTAAACCGGTGGCGGCCAGGACGATAGCGTTTTTGCACCCAGCAATGCTAACTTGTTATGCAGTAGCGTATGCAATATGTATTTTCTTATTTTACAAAATTAGGAAATCTTGCCCATCCCTAAATTCACTATCCTTACTAAGTTTAGAGCTCTCAAATTCATTTGAGGTATCTAATTTTAAATTTGGCTAAAGATTTGACTGGTTTAACGATATCTTCGTCAATCGGAGAATTTAAAAGAAGCATGAACATGCCACACTGTACCATCAATTTTGTACACACGGACATCAACGCAACAAATTTTCCCCGCATAAAAGTTATAAGTCGACGGAGAATTAGGAAAAAGCATCGGTATACAATCTCTTTTTTTAAATGTCTGTGGTATAACAACTAATGACACCAAGGAGAGCCAATGGCACCAAAGCTGGTTACATCGACATCATGACAGAGAATGACAGACTGAATGTAAAACACGGAACAATTCTTGAATATTCCCAGCAAGGTGTGTTATCAATTACGGCATCACAAAAAATGGTCATCTTCTTGAACTAATCATTACAAGTTTCTTCTAACTGCAGTCAAGCAGTACAGAGCTGGTACTATTTGCTAGCCGTATGCCCGCCGGCCTGCCTCAGCTGCTCAAGGCTCAAGCGCGGCGCCGCCGGCCACTTCACCGGGCACCGGACGACGCCCTTCATCTTCAGTCAGACATTCGGGCCTCGGGCGCTTGCTGTGCGCGCGGGCGCAGTCTTCCCGGCCGGGGCATGCTCGCGCCGTTCCCGCGTCCGGAAGACCAGTCGCCGCTGCCGCCGCAAATCACCACGGCTAGCTTGCCTGAGAACAGAGCACGTACACCGAATGGGCTATGCGTGTTCCTTCCATCGACCCGTCACCACACGAGCTCCTCCGCCGCCGCCCGCTGCAGCAGAGGCCGCGTCGCGACGTCTCGGCCGCTAGCGGCCGGCGCGCGGCAGCCGAAGGAACGGCCGCGGCGGTCCTCGGAGGACACGCGGCGGAGGACGTCTCGGAAGCGGTCCTCGTCGCAGGGGAGCGCGATGGGGCCGAACGCGCCGGTCCGGAATCCGTACTCCTCCTCCGCCTGCCGGAGCAGCTCGAGGAAGACGGGGTGGTTCAGGTGCGCCGCCCTCACCACGAACCGCCGCGAGGCTCCGCCCACGCACACCGCCACGTGCCCCGCCGGCACCGTCACGGGCGCCGCGCCGCCCTCGGCCACGCGCGCCGCGGCGCGGGACCGCCACCTCCGCAGCGTCTGCCGGAGCCACACGATGTCGCGGATCTTGCTGCATTTCGCCATGGGATGGGAGGTTGAGGGCGAGCTTCTGCTGGCCTGCTGCGCTGCTGGTCGATCGTGGGTTGACGGCCTGGGGGAGCACGAGTTGGTGGAATGGAGCTGGCTGGCTGGCTTATCGTGGAGGGTGGGGTGGGAGGTTTTATAGGATGATGATGGAAATGTTGGGGATTTGCTTTCGTCATCGTCCAGTTGGCCTGGATCAAATAATCTGAGTTGTGTGAAGGGGATGGGGCTATGTTCTTCCATTCAACATTTATTATTTTCCTTATATGGTTGTCATTCACAATTTGAGCCACATACTTCCTATGGTGGTTATTCATCCTATGTTACTTGATCGGGGAGTATGGCCTTCTCACACATTGAAAAAACTTGTCCTGACGAAACTTGAAAATCGAGGAGTATGGCCTTCTCACATACACGTACGGCCGGCGTCTCGTGACTTCATTGAATCCGGTACAGAAAAAAGTGCGGATCACGAGGCATCGTCTGCCCCGTTTTGGCTCCTGGCCAACATGTGGTGCGCCAGTATGATCATCGCGAAACACATCGATATCGCGCTCACTGTTGCCGCTGCCAATCAACTAAAAGAAAGGGAGGACTCCAGAATTCTTAGACAAAACATGTACGTGCACCATACTACTGTAACAGTTACCGCAGGCTCACATGCACACGGTCACGTCGCATCGGCGTGTGCGTGGTCGGGGATAGCCGAAGATGGAGGAGAATCGTCTGGTCTCGAGGACATGCGCGGTCAGGTGCCGGAGGTGCATGTGCCCGGCGCTGTCCGCAGCCCGGCGGGCAGTCGATCCCAGCAGCATGTGGCCGGGGTTTCGGCCTCGTCTCGTCTGACAGGGACGATATCTCGCCGGATTTTGGCACCGCGCTGTGCGGTATATCCTTGCCGGGGCTGTGGCTTTCAGAAGATCGCCATGCGGATTCCAGGCCACGCAGCCTCGCGTTTGGCTAACACTATGGATGCGTCGTCAAATACAAAAAAAAATGCCACATGGTGACAAGCCCCATTGCTAGCTACACCATAGTGCGTCTCAGTAACAGCTGATTAGCACAACTGCTGCTAATCTGAGCACGTCTTGTTTGGAGAGCATCCATCTGACGATTTGATGAGATGAGACGCGACGGAAGAATCTGACGGCTTTCAACTTCTAGCTACTCAGGGGCTGTATGATTCTAGGCCTTGCATGTCACACTTTGTCACACATTTTTGCCAAGTTTGCTTAAAATTAGGTCATCAAAATGAGAATCATAAGTTGGCAAGTCTAAGGAAATCTTGTCACACTTTTTGTGTGTATGCCATGTGGGCCCTAGTGTGACTTGAATCAAACACTCATCTAAGTTGGTCAAACTTGTCTAACCTAAGATGTGACAAACTTTGGCAAAGTTAGTCACAAACCAAACAACCCCTCAGTCTGTGAGAATGAAGAGACAAACACCGAACTACTATCTTGTGGGACAAGTGTGCAGCGACTGCTCCTCTCTAAAAGCATACCTTTTTCGATCAGAATTAATTGACACAACCTCTACACACTATAAGATACACTGTAAAGAGCTACATCAGTAAGTTCAAATCAGAGGGGGTAATTCTGTGTGTGCATACAACGTAGATAGTCACGTTTGAGCGAAACCGAGGGGTAATCAGAAGGCGGAGTGGCCGCTTCCTTTACACCATCTGGAACATCTAGAAGGAGCGAAACCGACGCATCTTCAATGAAACTCGCCTCACGCACCTAGAGGTTGCAGCTATTGCCTTCGACAACATCAAGCAAAGGTCTCTGCCCTTTGGCCGGGCACAGGTGGCAGCCGGTATTGGTTGATTAGTGCCATCGTGTGGGCTTTTCTAGGGGTTTTTGTCCGGTTTCTTTCCAAAAAACTGGAACACTCTTGTACATAAACCTTATTCTCCTTATATGAAAAGGCATTGCTCCTGCCGGTTCCTTAAAAAAAAGTCATGTTTGAGGGTATTTGTTCACTTATTCGCTAGGTGGTCTATGAATCTAGATGTAATTTTTATTTCTGATATTCTTTGTACTGCCATAATTGAAGATTAATAGATTGGAAGTTTTTCTAGAAAAAAAATCTGTAGTCCGCATTGAAATATAAAAACGTTTTATATTATTGTGAATGCTATGCAACGACCTACTGTGAAGACGCATGCTGCGCTACCACGCACGTATATGCGCGCGTATACAGAAATCACAAGTCCTTGTGAGATCCAAAACGCGCCTTATTCGCCGCGCGCTGCAGAAACGAGATACTCCAAGATTACAAGGCACGCGATTGCATGGACATGTCAGCATCAGAAGGAGACCGTCATGCCCAAAAAGAGAAGAAGGAGACCGTCATATACGGATCGACCAGTGACCGCGCCGCAACGTGCAGCCCGGACCCGGAGCAGCTCGTCCCGGCGTTGCGCTGCCGGTCGAATGGTCCGGCCGGGCGCCCGACCGACCGCAGGCTCCACGATTCGTGCGGGATGCGAAGCTCTCGATACGGATACGATGCCGGTCGAGAGGCGGGCGGAGAGCAGGCAGAGCACGCCCGGCGAGGCGCGATCGATCGATGCCCCCACCCATCCCATGTGCGTGCGGGGTTGGTGTGCCGCCGAGGGAGTGGGCGCGGCTCCTGCTTATCTTATCTCCGCCTCGAAGCGTCGATCGAAAGATGTGGGCGGCGGCGCCGGAGTACCACAGCAGATCTTGGCGACCTGTTCCGTTGCGGCGGCTAATAACATGGCCGGTTTTGGTACGGTGGCTGCTGGGGCCGGGGCCGAGGCCGGGCGCATTCACCGCGGTCCAGCCGATCGGCGCATCACGTATTCATGTCCGCGACGGAGAGAGTGTGTCAAGTTCGCTGCTACTTGGTGTGTATGGGCTAATTGGTCCTGCGCGCCGAAACTAGCCTGGTCCAGCATGTTATCTACGTACTACGTTGCCACTTGCCAGGACTGTACCGGCATGCAACGTTTCTGGGGTGCCACTAGCCGCCGGCCTGCCGGTGCATGTATCGGGCGAGTTGTTGGCACAAACTACACGACGACCCGGCGATGGCCATGCATGCAGTCCTTCCTCTCTACTCTGTAACTAAGCTGATCAGAGAGAGCTTTGGCTTGGTTGTCACGTCCACATCTCGGGCGTTGCCACCGGACGTTGGTACATCACAAGCTGACAAGCCTACGGTCAAAACTCGTCTCGTTCCATCGCCACCACAAGACGTACGGGAGCGTTCTGCATTCTCCGCACAACCATTGTGGTAAGTAGAAATTACACCATGAACACAGCCAAACGTATTGTAGTTTAGCTCGCCTACTACAGTATATACTAGGCATCGGTACACACCTTTTTTTCCGATTCGGCACTCGTTGTACGTACGTGCTCCGTGCCAGTCTTCCCCAAATCCCGACATGAACAGCCGCACAAGTTGGTACGCACGTCGATAAACAACGTTGGTTCACGGGTGGTAGCATGGGGCTAATTTTTTTTAAATAATACTACATTTTTTATTAAATTGCACAAATATTACGTTGATAAATTTATTTTCAAAAATATTACCCAATCGGCCAGCAGCAGGCCGACTGCGCCTAGTCAGCACACAGCAGCCCGACTGGAGGCCTATCGGCTTGTTGCTGGCCGATAGCCCAATCGGCCACAATTTCAGCTCCAGTCGGCCTGCTGTGGGCCGATAGGCCTGCTGCTGGCCGACTATTGCATGCATTTTGCCCCCCCCCCTTCGTGCAACCCTTTCCCCTCAATATTTCCCATCATATGTTCCCGCCAACCCTTCCCCCTCAATATTTTCCCGCCATATGTTCCCGCCAACCCTTCCTCCTCAATTTTTCCCCGCCAACTTTTTCCCGCCACCCGTTTTCCTCCACCCGTTTCCCGCCATATGTTCCCGCCAACCCTTTCCCGCCATACCGTAGTCGTTCTTTCCCGCCATTTTCTCCTCTCTACCTATAAAACCCCCTTAAGGCGGAGGTGGATAAGCATTCCATTGTAGTGTATTTGAGATGTCCCATTATCCTTTCGATCGTAGTTTTCACCCTGAGATGAGCAGGACTCTTCTGAGGCTAGCTACCGATTTCAAGATTGACAATAGGATAGTTCCATGGGACGAACTCACCGGTAGTGACACCATAATGAATGAGTTGGCTCACGACTTACGTAGGTCTGGGTGGCCTGAAAGGACCTATGAGGAGGTACGTAAAGAACTTCTTAGGTTGCATGATAGGTGGAAGAAGGTAGTGCTGCCGAAGAGTGAAACTTTCAGAAGGACTGCAACAGATAATCCATCTTTATGGACTGAGGAGAGCGAGGACGAAGATGATATCTTCATGGCGCCGCTTCCGGGTTCTGCATCATCGAAGGGCAAGAGTTCTGCATCATCGAAGGGCAAGAGTTCCTCATCGTCGAAGGGCAAGAGTTCTTCATCGTCGAAGGGCAAGAGTTCTGCATCGATGGAGGATGACAATGATGACTTCATGTAGTTTTTGTGATGTATGTTGTAAGTTCAGTCGTATGTACCGTTTAATTCAGATGTACTTCTATGTAGTTGTTTGTACTGTCTTGTTGTACGAGCATTTTGTTCTATCTAAATATGATGTTGTAGTTCAGATAACAGAGTACTAAAATAGAGTAGGCATATGTCTCATACATAAGTACATAGTCATTTGTCTCATACATAGAATAGACATAAGTCTCATACATAAGTAGATGTTCATGTCTCTACTGATAGATAGAAGCGTCAATGACGACGTCTGGCCTGGCGGGGTGGCGGATCTACAGGCGGCGTCCATCCCCACCTGTCGGGTGGCCTAATGTTGAGGAGGAATCTCAGACTCTCCCTGGTCATGCTGTGTATCCTGTGTGGGGCCTGGTGGAGGAGTCGAAAACACGTTCATCCAGTGGGTTTGCTGCGACATCGGAGCCTGTATGTTCTCCTCGGGATGTTGATCACTCCCCCCACATATCATGTGATGCCGACATAGAAGCATGATATCCATCGGCTCCTGCATGACGAAACTTTAAGTCATGAAGAATGATGTGGCCTTAACTAATATTGAAAACAATAAATATGAAGACACACACCTGCTGGCTGTGACAGCTGCTCTGGCTCAAACACAAAGCTCGACGAGGGACCGTGGTGCTGTGGCTGTGGAGAAAACACGAAGCTCGACGTGGGACCATAGTGTTGTGGGTGCTGCCACGATGAACTGCCAGGTTGATCAGGAGGGGGTGGCCTGGTCGTCGGCTGATGTGCTAGACGTGGACGTGGTTGATGTCGGTGCATGGAGGGACGCGGCTGCTGTAGCTGGTGCTGAACAACATCGCTTCTCCGGGTGCACGTGATAGCCTCGTAGACAACCCGTATTTTGTTCTGCATCCGTTCCAAGAAGGGTTGTATGACAGGACGGTGGTGAAGAAGAGGTCCTAACGACAATGATCGTCCAAAGGTGGTCACGTCGCCATAGAGTTCGTGTGTCAAGGTAGCCTGCAAATTTTCAGGACAATTATTAACTATGCACGCCAATGTATGTGACAACATTAATTAAAGAAAATATATCTTACCGCGTACTGCCTAGAGCCCGAAGTATCATAGCTCGGGTACGTATCCGTCAGAGTAGGATCAGGTATCTCCTCTGGATGAGAGTGCTCAACGATGTGTAACTTAGTTCTGGTCATGTAGCGCCGCAAATAGAGATTGAAAGCATTGAGTTCAAAGTTGTGATTCTTGTGCCATAGATTTGTGTTTGCTGTCTCCCATTCTATAACATACGGCTCTAGTCTAACTAGCCACTCAACAGTTGTCCTAGTCATGCCCTTCCTTGTAGTCCTAAAATTATGGTGTGTGTTCAGCAATTATGAAAGATAATTGTGGTGTCATGCCATTCGAATTAAGCACTATGAAAGATAATGCAACATTGTAAAACTGGTTAATACCTGTGGATGTGTGTTGGCACCGGGTTCTCTGTAGGGGGAGGTACCTCCAACTGCAGAAGACAAAATTGCCTTATAACCCTCTGTTATGCCATCTCCTCGACGAAGATATCGAAGATGATCTTCGATTTCGTCATCCAGTAATCTCGGTCCCTTGTGCACAGCAAAGACATACCACCAGGGTATCTCGCATTTATGGCTGCTTCAGTGTAGGGCTGCCAAATGACCCCAGTGTATGTATCGAACTGCTCGTTCAGTGCCGTGTATGCCTTTCTGGTCTGATCACTAGCAAAGCGTCTCTACAGAAAACAAATGTTAGTAGCCACTAGCATTGAACTATCTCTAGTGCACACAAAAAATGCATTAAACTATAACACGATACATACCTCACGACGTGTCCAACACAGACCAAAAGTAGGCATGTCGATGCCATCAGCATCAAACATGGCGTCTATAGGCTCATTAACACGTACATCTGGTCGCCCTATAGAGAACCTCTCCCACGGCCACAGCTGAAGGAATAGAGGGCATCCAAGCCGCACTCAATGGCGCCTGAAACTTCTGGATCTGCATTAAGCAAACAAAAAGTTTTAATAAGTAAGCCGTAGGTATTTTCTGTAAAACCATATGCACGATAAATTGAAGATAAGAGGTAGGGGAAATAACCTGAAAATTGAGCAACCAATCATACTTAGGTCCATGATGCTCCCATACCAGATCCAGAACATCCGGAAAAACACCATGAAAACGCTGTGTAAGACCTTGCTCCCAACCAGCCGGTGCGTCCAATGGTCCTATGGCATGACCTGCCAACGGTAGTCCCAGCAAAAGTGATACATCCTCGAAGAGTAGGAGCCATCTCTCCCCATCGGAATTGAAATGTGTGGGTCTCTGGCCTCCAACGGTCCACTAAGGAGCTCAACAAGGAGGAGTCGATGGCGAGGCGTTTGCAGCCCGGGATGGACTCAACCAGACGCGCGAAAGGTAATAGGCCGGCCCATTTCAACCTTCATGACAAAACTTTTCGGTTAGTGTCTCCCATTAATATGCATGTCAGTGTGCAAAATTAATAAAGCACGTACCGCTGAACCCATCCTTCATGTATCATCCAGTGCTCCTTAGGAGTGCGAGTGACCAGAGGCTCAACCTTGTGCTCATGCCATATTGCAGCACGATGACCCCTATCAATGTCCCTATTCAGCAACCACATTCCCGACATTCCTGCACCTAAAAATTCAGAACATAGTGCCACACTTAATAAAAATTCAGAAAAGAGTGCCACACTTAATAAAAATTCAGAACAGAGTGCCACACTTAATAAAAATTCAGAACATAGTGCCACAATTAATACAAATTCAGAACAGAGTGCCACACTTAATACAAATTCAGAACAAAGTGCCACAATTAATACAAATTCAGAACATAGTGCCACACTTAATACAAATTCAGAACATAGTGCCACACTTAATAGTACTGCTAGCTTATCTTCTTCCTCTTCCTCTTACTCCTGTAGTTCCTCTACCTCCTCTTCGTCCCCGGTTGCCTCGTCCACGCCCAGTGACAAAAGTGGGACAATTAGTGTCCCTATGGCCAAATTCATTGCATAGAATGCATTGCCTAATCGGACCTCCTGCTTTAGATTCATCCATATCATTCCGGATGCGCTGACACTGCCGTCTGCCTCTACTTGTATGCATATGCTCTGGGTTTGGAATATAACGCCTTTCAGCGGGGTTGACGCTGTTGAAGTTACCCATTGATTGAAAACCCATCAGCTCACCTGTCCAGGTATTGAGGACAACCTCTTTTAGAAAAAATGGAGACACAAACGATATTGCATCCATTCCAAGTTGTCCGCAAGCAGCAAGTACATGTGAGCAAGGTAGGTGAAGCAATTTCGGTTTGTTGCATGTGCACTCACATGTTGGCCAGGCTTCATTACCAATTCTCACCTCATGCGTCCTCAGCTCATTTGCACATCCGAATTTGTTGTTGGCTAAGCGGACCTCAAACCTTCTTTCTTGGTTACCGATGGCGACTACAATGTGTGACCTAGCTTTTTGCATCTTGTTGTCCATGTACTTCATGACTCTTTCACAGTAACGTGTATTCGGGTTGTTCAAGATATGTTGCTCTGCTTTTTGCCGTCTATCTCTGAAATACTTCACGGTGCCATAGAAAATACCCTCAACAATGGCTGTAAGTGGCAATGCCCGGTTTCCTCTAAGGACAAAGTTGTATGTTTCCGTGAGGTTCGTTATCATGACACTGTACCTTGCTCCAAATGTGTCATGTAGCAAAGACCACCTCTCAAGAGGCTCATGCTCTATCCACTGCTCGAAAGTTTTAATCGTCCTCCCGAGCCTTCTCCTGGTACCAGGTGGGTCAAAGCCTGGAAGGTCACATAGCCCAACAGGCTCCTCCTCCACGGCCGCTGTTCCTGTTGCCAACTGTGCAGCTACTGCTTCAACATGTGCCCTCACCGCTGCATCTCTTGCAGCTCTCCTGTCCCTCACGTGTCTCTGCGTGCACACATTAAGTCTGTCACGTATCAAATTGTACTTCCATAACTGGTTCTGCTTGCAGAGTTTTTTGAACAGATTCATCAGGTTCTTATTTCTAAACTACGAGAAGAAATTAGCCCCCAAATGGCGCATCACCAGCGGCTCTGCAAGTCCACCCATGGAGTTTGTTCCTCAGGGCCTGGGTTTGTCAGTGTCCTTATCACACTGAGTATACATGCGTGTCTGTCATGAAGGATGCACACATTGGGCTTCTTCTTCACAACTGCTATTTTCAACTGCCTAAAGAACCATGTCCAACTTTCAATGTTCTCACTCTCCACAAAAGCAAATGCGAGTGGGACAACTTGATTTTGGCCGTCTTGACCTATGGCTGTTAGGATCTGACCCTTGTACTTGCCTGTGAGAAATGTACCATCAACACATATCACCGGTCGGTAATGCCTGAAAGCTTCGATGCATACACCGAAAGAGAAGAAGAGACCACCCTCATAGTTGGGAACTCTAGCATGAACAGGTCTTGGATATCGATATAGGTGCCTAGATTCCGCTGCTGCAGGGTGTGGAGGAGCTGGACAACAGAGTCATATGCATCAAAATAAGTACCAAATCTCCTCTCAAGCGCCGCATGCTTAGCCCTCCAAGCCTTGCCATAAGAAATTATGTACTTGAACCTGGTGAAGACTTTTGTCTGCACTGCCTTCACTTCCATAGCTTTGCCCTGCACTATCTCATCGTAAAACAACCGAGCAATAAGCGTCGATGAAAGGTTGGCATGATATTGAGGGATGCAGGGAATAAGACAAGTGTGATTAACTAAGTCACTGATCACCCAACTTGTGCCATACTTAGGGAGAAAGCCGTGCACCCTCGCAGGACAATCTGCATTCTTGCATACCATTGTCAGGTACTTCTAACTGGACACCTGAGCAGTAAAAACCCTTTGTGTGGACATTGCCAATTAATTATTGCATCCTTTAGGGCTTGCTTGTTCGGATACATAGCACCCGTCGCAATATTGTTTTGGTGATATTGCCAGGCTGAATCATGTCCATCATTCACGGTCATTGCAGATGAGAAGTCATGATTCCATGATGCAGGGTTCGGGACCTCCTCTGCATTTTCTTCTTCATTTGACTCGTCAGAATCATCGGCATGACCCCTTTCAACATCGGTGTCTTCTTCTACCATCTGGTCCTGCATGTGCCCATCTACCTCGTCAGCGTCCACCTCGCCATTGTAATCACCATCGGCATTTGCTCCTTCTACCTGACTACTCTGCCCTGGTTCATAACCATAAGCATTTCCTCCTTCTACCTGACTACTCTGCCCTGGTTCATAACCATAAGCATTTCCTCCTTCTACCTGACTACTCTGTCCTTGTTCGTAACCATCATCTCCAGCATTTGACATAGATAACTGCCTCCCTACACTGCTATGACCAGCATCGTAGCCACCCTCACCTTCATGTGCAGTGACCTCCTTCACGACGGGAAGCACTAAAGCAATAGGATTGCATCCCCTTCGTTCACAACCATGTAACCACTGCACCCAATCGGAGTCTCGCGCTATTGGCCTCAAATAAAAGTAAATTATTGAACTTGACCGTGTCCACAATGCATGAACACCGACGGTGTGTGTTTCAGTATCAAGACCTAAACTTGCCGTAAACCATTCTTTCAACTGACTGACAGACCATGTTTGAGGTGCGCTCATTGGCACCTCTATGTGAGTAAATTCACTCAGATCTGCTCCCATCTCATTTATTTGCACAGTACCAGGACCATAGTAAAATCTGAACTTCACTACATCGGACATCTCGGCTCACCTATTTTTTTTCAACAACGAAATACAAGTATTAAGCAAAAACTTAAAATACCCCGACTAACAAATATTAGACATGTCTATATATTAGCTAGCTATATATTACAGAATATTTAAGGGAGCAACTAATACAATTCACACACCTACAAATATATTACAAATATTTGCCGGACCAACTACAAATATTCACAGATTTTAATATTTGACTGGACTGCCTATAATACGGATTTTACCGGAGCAACTACAATTACTGACACTCCTAAATACTACACATCCACATATAGTCCGGAATAGTACCGGAGCAACTACACATTTTTACGCAACTAATTAGTTGACATCTAAATAAAATGCTCACTGAAACCGGAACGGGAAAATAAAATGCTCACCACGACCACCTAAATATTTACGTTTACTACTCGAGCAAATAATATTCATATAGTCCGAAGTATTACGGGAGCAACTACATATTTTTACACAACTAATTAGTTGACATCTAAATAAAATGCTCACCGAAACCGAAACGGGAGAATATAATGCTCACCACGACCACCTAAATATTTACATTTACTACTCGAGCAAATAATATTCATATAGTCTGGAATATTACCGGAGCAACTACACATTTTACGCAATCAATTAGTTGACATCTAAATAAAATGCTAACCGAAACGGGAATGGGAAAATAAAATGCTCACCACGACCACCTAAATATTTACGTCGAACGACGAACGGCAACGACGAACGGCGGCCTTCAATCACCGGAACCGGAGCCGGAAACTCCACCAAACTCCCGCAGCTTCACCTCCACCACCAGCTCCACCTCCACCACCGCCACAACCTCCACCTCCGCCTCCACAACCTCCACAAATGAGCTGAAAAAATGCTCCAACAAAATCCTCACCACGACCACCACAAGCTACCCCATCAGTAGATCGAGGTCTCTTTTGGCTCCCCTAACTAAGTAGAACCCATTCACGGTGCCAAATCCGCAAAAAAACGGATCATTTTGGTGTATTAATTGGAGCTATTTCGTGTTGGAGAGAGGATGAAGGAAGAAGAACAGAGAGATGTTGTGTTGCGTGAGGTGGGGAAGGAAAGGAGAAGGAGAAGGGAAAGAAAAAGGAGGCAGCGCTGCGGGCCTGCTCCCTGTCGGCCTACAGCTGGCTGATCGATCGACAGCTGGCCGACTGGGGCGCCCGTGACCCAGCCCGCGCCGACAGCGAGCGGAGGGACGTGGTGTTGAGGAACGTAGTAATTTCAAAAAAATTCCTACACACACAAGATCATGGTGATGCATAGCAACGAGAGGGGAGAGTGTTGTCTACGTACCCTCGTAGTCCAGCAACGGAAGCATTGACACAACATAGAGGAAGTAGTCGTACGTCTTCCCGATCTGACCAATCCAAGTACCGAACGTACGGCACCTCTGAGTTCTACACACGTTCAACTCGGTGACGTCCCTCGAGCTCCGATCCAGCCGAGTGTTGAGGGAGAGTTTTGTCAGCATGATGGCGTGATGACGGCGATGATGTTCTACCGATGCAGGGCTTCGCCTAAGCACCGCTACGATATGACCGAAGTGGAATATGGTGGAGGGGGGCACCGCACACGGCTAAGGAACGATCACGAAGATCAACTTGTGTGTTATGTGGTGTCCCCCTGCCCCCGTATATAAAGGAGGAAGGGGGGAGGTGCGGCCGGCCCCTAGGGGTGCGCCTGGAGGAGTCCTACTCCCACTGGGGAAAGAGGAAAGGGGGGCGCCGCCCCCCCTTCCTTGTCCTATTCGGACTAGGGGGGGAGGGGGCGCACGGCCTGCCCTGGCCCGCTCTCCTCTTCTCCCTTAGGGCCCATGTAGGTCCATTAACCCCCCCCCCCCGGGGGGGGGGGGGGGGGTTCCGGTAACCCCCCGGTACTCCGGTAAAATCCCGATTTCACCCGGAACGATTCTGATATCCAAATATAGGCTTACAATATATCAATCTTTATGTCTTGACCATTTAGAGACTCCTCGTCATGTCCGTGATCACATCTGGGACTCCGAACAACCTTCGGTACATCAAAACACAAAAACCCTAATTACGATCGTCACCAAACTTTAAGCGTGCGGACCCTACGGGTTCGAGAACTATGTAGACATGACCGAGACACGTCTCCGGTCAATAACCAATAGTGGAACCTGGATGCTCATATTGGCTCCCACATATTGTACAAACATCTTTATCGGTCAAACCGCATAACAACATACGTTGTTCCTTTTGTCATCGGCATGTTACTTGCCCGACATTCGATCGTCGGTATCTCCATACCTAGTTCAATCTCGTTACCGGCAAGTCTCTTTACTTGTTCCGTAATACATCATCCCGCAACTAACTCATTAGTTGCAATGCTTGCAAGGCTTAAGTGATGTGTATTACCGAGAGGGCCCAGAGATACCTCTCCGATAATCGGAGTGACAAATCCTAATCTCGAAATACGCCAACCCAACATGTATCTTCGGAAACACCTGTAGAGCACCTTTATAATCACCCAGTTACGTTGTGACGTTTGGTAGCACACAAAGTGTTCCTCCGGTAAACGGGAGTTGCATAATCTCATAGTCATAGGAACATGTATAAGTCATGAAGAAAGCAATAGCAACATACTAAACGATCAAGTGCTAAGCTAAAGGAATGGGTCAAGTCAATCACATCATTCTCCTAATGATGTGATCCCGTTAATCAAATGACAACACATGTCTATGGTCAAGAAACATAACCATCTTTGATCAATGAGCTAGTCAAGTAGAGGCATACTAGTGACACTCTGTTTGTCTATGTATTCACACAAGTATTATGTTTTCGGTTAATACAATTCTAGCATGAATAATGAACATTTATCATGATATAAGGAAATAAATAATAACTTTTTTATTTCCTCTAGGGCATATTTCCTTCACGTGGCCCGGCCAATAGTCGGCCCGCACGTGGCCGATTGACCGCCTGTCGGTCCACAGTAGGCTGATAAGGCCCTGTCGGCTGACTAGGCTTACTCGGCCTGCTGCAAGCTGATTGAGTAATATTTTTGAAAATAAATTTATCAGCGTAATATTTGTGCAATTTAATAAAAAATGTATTATTTTAAAAAAAATTAGCTAGCATGGGGAGGGCGATCGATACACAGCAAGAAGACGAGCAGCGTCGTCGCAAGTTGCGACGAGTTCCCCTGGTTTTCAGGCTGGTTTGTTGTCTTCGTCAGAATATTAGAGAGGCTGGACCTGTGAAAATGACCACCCCCTGAACCGAAGAGGCAAAACGAGTGGTACGCGAACAAAAAAAGCGGAGTCCGTCCCGATAGGGTGACGGTTAGCGTCTGGGTAGCGGCGATTACGGAGGCGATTAGGGTTTTCTGTCGTCACCGTCCTTCGTCTAGCGCTAGCCTTGCCATGCTGTTCCGAGTCTCTCCGGTGACCGTGATCCAAACCGCATCTGGTCTCTGTCCATCGATCTCCTCGACGGAGGCGAACCCACTCCAATCCACTCAAAGCCTTTCGCGCGTGCTAGGGGCGTGCAATTGTAAACCACCAAAACCCTAGACGTGATCAGAACCCAGGAAGATGGATAAGATGGCGAGGATGCTGGAGAACCTACGGTTGTCGGAGGAGGAGAGGAAAGGAATGAAGATAAGGAGGACGGAGGTGGGGAGGGGCAAGCAGATCGAGATCCAGGCGATCGGGAAGGTCATGGCGGAGAGGCCGGCGCACCCAGATGCAATCTACAACTCATTGGGAAAGGTGTGGAGCCCCATCCGTGGAGTGGAATGTAAGGATCTGGGCGACAATATATTCTTGTTTACCTTCAATCAGGAGAGGGAGAAGAGGAAAGCCTTGGATGACGGACCATGGACATTCGACAATGACTTGGTGGTGATGGAGGAATTTGTACCAAGAAAGCGGATTGACGACTATGAGTTTAAGGAAATACCGATATGGATCAGGGTGTATGGGTTGCCACTTGGTCACATGGATGAGGATACTGGTGAGAGAATCGGAAATATGATCGGAGAATTCGTAGAAACTGACACTGGTGTGGATGGCAGGGCTATTGGGAAATACCTCAGAGTGAAGGTGCGCCTCCAGATTGGGAAGCCATTGATGAGAGGTTTTAGGCTTGATATAGAACATGAGGAGGAGGATGGAAGTGAGGAGGAGGATACCCGGGTAGAGATGAATAAGATAACAGAGAAGAACAAGGCAGAGGAGGAGCAAGACCCATGGTGCCGATTCGAGTATGAGTATCTTCCAGACTTTTGTTACATTTGCGGGAGGCTGGTCCATCTCGATTGGGACTGCTCGCTTAAGCTGAAGAAAGGAGAGAGGGCACAATTTGGAAGATGGATAAAGGCGGACATGGGCACGAGGAGGGGCGGGGTGCCGGATGGGACATGGAGGAGCTCATCACGGGGAAGCAGCGGCAGTCGTGCATATGGCTTCGGACGGCCTGCATCTCGGTCGGGCAGTGACAGCCGCTCATGGAGGAAGGATGGGAGCAGGTTAGGAGGAGGAGGTGACGTGGAGAAGGGTACGGAAGTGACGAGCCCGAGCAAGGAAAATATGACCGGGGTAAGAAAGGCACGGCAAGGAAGATCAAGTTCAGCGACAATGTTACAGACGCACACAATGGTGAGGCCACAAAGGCTCTGGTGATCAAGGAGAAGGGTGCGACATGAGAGGCAGTTGGGGCCATGGAGATTGATGTGCTGGGGAAGACCGAGTGTGAGGAAGAAAAGGGGAAGGGTGGAAAGCTTGTCGTGACACAGAAAAACAAGGATGGTAAGGGTGGTAAAGGCAGGGAGCAAGGAAAGTTCAGGAGGAGGGAGAGAACATGGAAGGAGGATGAAGGAGGTGTGTCTCATTACGATGTAGGTGGAAATAGGAAGAGATCATGTGTGGAGGAGGAGGTGGAGGATGAGGACAGCAGAAAAGCAAAGAGGGAGAGAAGGATGGATGAGCAGGTTTCGGAGGAGAACCATGTCGGGACCGACAACAACAACATATCGGCCAGGTTGCAGGAGTAGCCCCGCCAAGAGCAATGAAAATAGTAAGCTGGAACTGCCGGGGACTAGGGAACGGCCCAACAGTTCGTGCACTCCTAGATCTTGGGAGCAAGGAGGATCCCGATATTATGTTCTTGGCTGAAACTAGACTAACGGAGGAGGAGATGGAGTGGCTACGGTGGAAGCTAGGGCTCGCTAGCATGGTGGCTTGGAACGTGGAGGGGAGGAGCAGGGGGGTGGCGCTGTTTTGGAGGAGGGGGTGGAAGTTACACTGAGATCGTTCAGGAGGAGGCACATAGATGCAGATGTTACGGATGAAAAGGGGTCTGGAGGTTTACTGGGGTGTACGGAGAGTCCCAGTGGGATAGGAAGGTGGAGACCTGGAGGGTCCTACGCACTCTAAAGCAGCAACACCAGGAGGGTAGGGCGTGGTTGTGTCTTGGAGACTTCAATGAGATTTTGAGCAACGACGAGAAGGTGGGAGGGGTGCCGCGAGGTCAAGCTTATATGGACCGATTCAGGGAGGCTCTATCATTCTGTGAACTGCAAGATATAGGTTTCGAAGGAGACATGTTTACTTGGCGTAACCACAGTGAAGAGAGCACAACTTACATATGTGAGAGACTGGACCGGGCAGTGGCAAATGATGGATGGTGCACTCAGTTTCCTGATTTCTGGGTGATTAATGGTGATCCAAGGCACTCTGGTCATAGGCCGGTGGTAGTGATAACAGAACAAGGAGCTACAGAAGCGGTGACAAGGGATACAACCTTTCGGTTTGAGGCCCGCTGGATGCAGGAGGATGGATATGAAGATGTTATTAAGAAGGCGTGGGAGAATAGCTGGATGGAAAGGATAGGAGAGGTGTCAAGGGCGCCGGAGGAAGTGGCTAGAAGGCTGACAAAGTGGAATAAGGAAGTTGTGGGCGAGTTAGGGGCGAGGTTGAGGAAGGCAAATTGTGAACTTGAGAGATGGAGACGGCGAGGGATCTCGGAGGAGAAAGTAAAGGAGGAGGCTTGGTGGAGGGGGGAGGTAGCACGCCTAGAAGAGCTAATTCATATAAAGTGGAGGCAAAGAGCACGTGTCTAGTGGCTGAAGGAGTGGGGGAGAAATACTAAGTTTCTGCATAAGTTTGCTACAGCAAGGAAGAAAAATAATAAGATCAAGGAGCTGAGAAGAGATGATGGCTCGGTGGTGGCGGAGGGACCCGAGATGACTAACTATATGTGCTCCTTTTTTCAGGAGTTGTTCACTACAAAACATAGCAGCAGGGTGGAGGAACTGGCACAAAAGGTTCATGCGAAGGTTACGCTGCAAATGAATGAGGGCCTCATGAAGGAGTTCACCTAGGAAGAGATAAAAGCCGCCCTTGATCATATCGGAGATTTAAAGGCACCGGGACCTGATGGTATGCCATCTTTGGTGTATAAAAACATTGGAGTATGATGGGAGAAAGAACTATCGAGGAGGTGCTCCGTCTGCTGAATGGGGGGCAAATGCCGGTAGGATGGAACGATACATATATGGTGTTGATACCTAAGGTGAAGAATCCCAGCAGAATCAAGGACTTGAGGCCTATAAGCTTATGTAACGTACTGTACAAGATTGTCTCGAAGGTGCTGGCCAACCGTTTAAAGATAATCTTGCCCGAGGTAATCTTAGATAACCAAAGTGCGTTTGTGCCTAGACGCTTGATCACGGACAATGTCCTTATTGCATACGAGCTTACGCACATGTTGTTGAATAAAAGGAGAGGAAAGGAGGGCTATGCAGCGATCAAGGCTGATATGAGCAAAGCGTACAACCGGGTCGAATGGAATTTTCTCAAGGTGATGATGGAGAGGTTGGGGTTTTGCGATTCATGGGTTGGGCTGATAATGAAATGCGTCACCACCGTTCGATACCAAATAAAGATTAATGGCAGAATCACGGAGCAGTTTGTGCCTACCCGGGGATTACGTCAAGGGGATCCCCTTTCGCCGTATCTGTTTGTCATCTGTGCAGAGGGTTTGTCCGCGCTGTTGCATGCCGCGGAGCGAGAAGGGAGGCTGGGTGGTGTCTGAGTGTGCCACGGGGCTCTTGCCATTTCCCATCTCTTCTTCGCTGACGACTCGGTCTTAATGATCAAGGCGAACAACCATGAGGCGAATGAACTGAAGCGCATTCTGGACCTTTATGAGGAGTGTTCGGGCCAGTGCATTAATAAGGAGAAAAGTGCAATAATGTTCAGTGCAAACACCCGGGTGGAGCAGAAAGAAGAGGTGAAGAGGTGTGCTGGTATCTCATGCGAAACTTGGAATGAACGGTACCTGGGGCTACCAGTGTATGTGGGCCGATCACGTAAGCAAGTCTTTGCTTATATAAAGGATGCAGTTTGGCGACGGATGCAAGGATGGAAGGAGAGGGTCCTAGATACGATGGGGAAGGAAGTGCTCGTTAAGGCCGTGGCGCAAGCCATCTCGACATATGCCATGTCATGTTTCTACCTCACAAAAACCCTCTGTGATGAGATAAGCTCGCTTGTTGCAAAATTTTGGTGGAGCCAGCAGGATAATGAGTCTAAAATACACTGGATTGGGTGGCCAAAACTGACAGAGTCCAAGGTGCATGGAGGCCTAGGGTTTAGGACATTCATTCCTTCATTATAGTGATGTTGTCGTGGCAGATATGGCGGCTGATCCAAAGGCCCGAGAGCTTGTGTGCCCAAGTGCTGAAAGCCAAGTATTACCCTGACGGCAACTTACTGAATGCAGCACCAAAAGATGGCATTTCCTATACATGGAGGAGCCTCCTTCATGGACTAGACCTGGTTAAACACGGCTACATATGGCGTATTAACGATGGTCAGCAAGTCAATATCTGGGAGGATCCATGGCTTCCAAAGGCCTGGACAAGGCGGGTGCAAACGGCAAGGAATGGTGTCCTGCTCAACAAGGTACACAAACTTATAAACCCTACAAATGGGAGGTGGGATGAAGAATTGGTATGGGATATCTTTCTCCCGGAAGATGCCAACCTGATCCTTGGAATTCCTCTGCGGGTTGGCATGCAAGACTTCATCGCTTGGCACTATGATGAAAAGGGCATACATTCAGTTAAGCAGGCGTATAAACTACAGATTAAGGTGCAGGAGATAGCGAGCGGAGCAGAGGCAGGACAGAGTGGAGAGATACATGGCTCACTTGATGCTTGTGCGAGCATGTTCTGGAGCCGGATATGGAAGATGCCGTGCCAGAGTAAAATCAAAATGTTTACATGGCGACTGGCCCACAACTCGCTAGCCACACGTGCCAACTTAGAGAGGAGAGGAATGATCATTGAGGACACTCGCTGCCTCTTTTGTGCGAGGAATGTAGAGGACGGTGGCCACCTATTTATACGGTGTCAGGCAGTGAAAGAGGTGTGGCGGGCGATGGGGAAGGAAGCTGTCCGCTTGGAGCTAGAGAGATTCAGTTCAGCGGAGGATGTCATGGACCACATGTGGTCGCTGAAAATGGAGGATAGAGTGCAGATCTTGTATTTCTGGTGGGGGTGGTGGAATGGAAGAAACCGGATCAGGAAGAATGAAGGTAGAACTCGGCCAGAGGAGATAGTACACCGGACTAAGGTTGCAACTATGGAGTACTGGGAAGTTGTGGGGAAGAAAGAGCGACACACTCCGAAGCAGAAGACAAGATGGCAGGCGCCTGGAGCGGATGTACTGAAATTTAACATTGATGGTGCCCACATGCTAGGAAGTTCTCAATCTGCATGGGGAGTGATCGCCCGGGATTCCAATGGAGACGCAGTAGCTTGCATGGCATGAAGGAGTGAGCACGTCCATGATGCTTTTGCAGCGAAACTACGAGCGGCGGAGGGGGCTGTGGAGCTGGCTGCCCATCTTGGGGCAATCCGGATCTGCATTGAGACTGATTCACATCTCCTCCAGGCGGCCCTCATGCAGAAGGAACCAAGCTTCTCAGCATATGCCTCGGCCCTGGACGATCTGAAGATCCAGATGAGGTTATGGTTCTCAAAGTGTGATGTTATTGCATGTAGGAAGGAAGCCAACGGTGCTGCGCACGAGCTCGCTAAGTTATGCTATGAATGTAGTGTGAATGAACCCTCTATTTGGGATGTCGATGTACCGGCGTTTATGGCCGGACTTGTTTTAGGCGACATGCCTAACTTGGTTGCGTAATAAAGCGTTTTGCTTTGACCCTAAAAAAAACGAGTGGTACGCAATGTGATAGAGGCAAAGGTGTCCCGTCTTTCGATGAGATGATGGATTTAGCTTTGGTGGAAGTCGACTTTGACGATCCGACTACGAACGTGCGAGGACGTCGCGCCTTAGCAATTGCTAAACCAACTCCGAGAGGTTATTGACCACGACGGAGCACGATCAACCTGACCACGAGGGTCTGTTTCCTGCGAGCAAACGAAGAACAAGCAAGAAACTGAGATTGCAATCTGGATATTGCGAATATAAGATGAAAGCTTTATTGATCAAGGTGGGGTTCTGTGACGCCTTTGTCTGGTCGTTGAACACAAACGAAGTACGCGAAATTGCAGCTATGGCGAACTTTAATCTAAACAAAACCCAAAGTCTAAACGGTGCCCTAAGGGCTGTATATATGGAGGAAGAGGGGGGGAATTTTGTGACCCTTGGTGGAGGGGTCCGAAATCAACCCTATCTCTTGTTTCCCCACACATACGGACTCTAAAAATAGCCTATACTTATGTATTTCGAAATTACATGGGCCTGACCCAATAATAAGGTGAGGCAGCACCTAGAATAGCCTCTAGACGAAATTTATGAAGTGGCATCTTGTATATTTCGTCCAAGGCTTCATGCACCCATTATGGTGGCTTCAAAGTCCTGAAATCATCACTTGTAACTCTGTTCTTGTTCCCCTTGCGCATGCCATCATCTCCATGCTTGCTCTTGCTCCAATGTTCATCCTTCTCCAAGCTAGGCCCTTCATTTGTAAGCAAAACAAATGTATCCAATTTAGGCAGCATCATATTCTCATGAACATTAGAATCATTACCAAGAAACGAAAGTACCTGGTAATTTAGTTGGTGTGCGCGAGCTCTCGTAATTGGTCCAGTATGTATAGTAGCAGGGGCTGTGGGTGTAACAATGGTATTGATGTCCTCATCACAATGGCACTTGCTAGAAAGGACATGAGCAGCGTACTTTGGCCACAACGACTGGCCCTGTTAACTTCGAAGAGTACTAGTAGCATCAACTTAATTAGTGTCTGATGTAGACAAATGGCGTGGGGTTAGTATAACTTTCCCTAGACAAAGTAGGGGTTGGTAGTAAATAACTAACACTAAAGTTCCAGCTCTGTACCATTTTGTCCTGTGAAAGCTTCAAGGGGGACACCCAAAGACAAAAAACTCCCTTTCAGGCTGGACATATGTAGTTTAGTGGTAGGTGATACGTCTCCAACGTATCTATAATTTTTTATTGCTCCATGCTACTTTATCTACTGTTTTAGGCAATATTGGGCTTGAGTATCCACTTTTATATTATTTTTGGGACTATCCTATTAACCGGAGGCCCAGCCCAGATTTGCTGTTTTATGCCTATTTCAGTGTTTCGAGGAAAAGGAATATCAGACGGAGTCAAAACGGAACGAAATCAACTCGAGAAGTTATTTTTGAAAGGAAACCCACCTGATGGACTTGGACCCCACGTCAGAAGATACGGGAGGTGCTCACGAGGGTAGGGGGCGCGCCCTCCCCCCTGGGCGCGCCCCCTGCCTCGTGGGGCCCCCGTAGCTCCACCGACGTTCTCCCTGCACCCATATATACCTACGTACCCTAAAACTTCCAGAACAGAAGATAGATCGGGAGTTTCGCCGCCGCAAGCCTCTGTAGCCACCAAAAACCAATCGGGACCCCGTTCCGGCACCCTGCCGGAGGGAGATCCCATCACCGGAGGCCATCTTCATCATCCCGGTGCTATCCTTGACGAGGAGGGAGTAGTTCACCCTCGGGGCTGAGGGTATGTACCAGTAGCTATGTGTTTGATCTCTCTCTCTCTCGTGTTCTCTCTCGTGTTCCTCTATGGCACGATCTTGATGTATCCCGAGCTTTGCTATTGTAGTTGGATCTTATGATGTTTCTCCCCCTCTACTCTCTTGTGATGAATTGAGTTTCCCCTTTGAAGTTATCTTATCGGACTGAGTCTTTTATGAACACTTGATGTATGTCTTGCGTGGGATAACCGTGGTGACAATGGGTTATTCTATTGATCCACTTGATGTATGTTTTGGTGATCAACTTGCAGGTTTCGTGACACTTGGGAACCTATGCATAGGGGTTGGCACACGTTCTTGACTCTCCGGTAGTAGCTTTGGGGCACTCTTTGAAGTACTTTTATGTTGGTTGGATGAATCTGCGATTTTGTGATGCATATAGTATAATCATGCCCACGGATACTTGAGGTGACAATGGAGTATCTAGGTGACATTAGGGTTTTTGTTGATTTGTATCTTAAGGTGTTATTCTAGTACGAACTCTTTTATAGATTGATCCGAAAGAATAGCTTTATGGTGGTTTCGTACCCGACCATAATCTCTACGTTTGTTCTCCGCTATTAGTGTCTTTGGAGTGACTCTTTGTCGCATGTTCAGGGCTTGTCATATGTTCTATCTATGTTATTATTGTTGAGAGAACTTACACTAGTGAAAGTATGAACCCTAGGCCTTGTTTCCTACCATTGCAATACCGTTTACGCTCACTTTTACCGCTTGTTACCTTGCTGTTTTTATTATTTCAGATTACAAAAACCTATATCTACTATCTATTTTGTACTTGTATCTTCATCTCTTCGCCGAACTAGTGCACCTATACAATTTACCTTTGTATTGGGTGTGTTGGGGACACAAGAGACTTTTTGTTATTTGGTTGCAGGGTTGTTTGAGAGAGACCATCTTCATCCTACGCCTCCTACGGATTGATAAACCTTAGGTCATCCACTTGAGGGAAATTTGCTACTGTCCTACAAACCTGTGCACTTGCAGGCCCAACAATGTCTACAAGAAGAAGGTTGTGTAGTAGACATCAGTAGGACTCAATTTCGGCCAACAAATTAGGTTGAATGAAACGGACATGTGTTTATCAACTCTGCGATTGTTTCTTCGTTGCCCTCGTCCCTCAACGGCTTCATTTCTTCGTGTATGGACCATTGAGGTGCGGTTTGGCCCTTCTCCTGGTGATCTTGCACAGTTGATTGGTCACGCTGTGAATCTCCGAAGGTGCTACTGGATCTACCGCTCCTTACTCTAGGATGAGCTGCTTCAATTTGCGACGATCCGGCGCCCTTCGTCTAGGGCGAGGGGCAGGGGTCCCCTTCGGAATTGAAGAAGGACGGTTCTATGATGGTGGTCTCCTCTTGGGTTAGATGATGGCATGTTCATCTCTGCTGAGCGTGATTCCCTCTTGAAGTTCGCTTGCTATCATTGCTTTGGTGCTTCATTCGCGTCGAAGAGCCCCGTCATCATTTAGCTAGTCTTCCTGTAGAATATCCTTGTGCTCTCTGCTGGTGCATGTAAGCTGTTTTTGTAGCACCTTGTATCTGCCATTTCTAGTTTCTTTGTTTTCTTTCCCGTTGTATGGGTCATTGTAAGTCCTAGCCGGTTGATGGCTTTGTTAATTCAAAGCTGGGCTCTTCTTGAGCATTCGTGCCAAAGAAAAAAAATGAAACGGACAGGGGCAAGCTAAAGAAGTCTTCATTTTCCACCTCGTTCAGCAGCTTCACCCAATCATCCTTGGCTGCTGTCCGGACGGTTGTTCCTTGCCTGAATGATGACGGTGATGCCTCACTTTCCTGCACGAAGCTCTCTTTTATATCCTAACCAACTGTTTAGCACTCTAATTAAGCCCCCCCCCCCCCCCCCTAGTTATTAACATACTCTCTCCCCTCATTAAGCGACTCAACTTTGTACTAATTTTAATGGCGGGGTATTTGTGTTAAGCAGTGTCGTCAACTAAGTGATGATTTCCAAAGCTGCTGAGAGCTCTGATATTCAGGATGCGGCCTTTCTTTTGGTTCCATTCCACCCGTTTATGCTTATTTTCTCTTAATTAAGAATCCTGTCCCGTTTTGCCAAGAGACGGTAACGTTGGGTGCTGTATCACCACCAGCCAGGTAATCAGACTAAAATTTTCAAAATTGACGTGTTGTGCCACCTTGCAGACCAGACAGTACCTGAATATAGCCATCAGTATATATATATGCAGACATACTTGTCACTTGAGCTTCGTGCCTCTTGTCTGCAGGATCTTTTCTACTCTTGATTTGGTTCTCTTGTCACCTGGCACATTTTGTGCTCTCCAATCATGTCAGCGATTCAGGTTTAAAATTGCCTCCGCAGCACATCAAACAAACGAAATATTACTTCTGGATGCATAAATCCACCCAAGGACGTATGACTGTGGTTTACACCAACGGTAGCTAGCAGATGGCTTTTCCAACCATTAATTTCTAGTATTGATATTATCCAAGGACTTGACATAAAGAGTCAGGAGTATCGTGCGTGCAGCAGAAGTGGACGAAAGGCCTTTGCATCTTCTGTGCCAGCGAAGCCAGGGAAAAAGAGAAAGGAGTGAAGCAAATTTGTTAATCTTACTTCTCAACTTCAGTTGTGGTGCATGGTGCAGTACCCTAGTCCAGTGTGTACCCATAAAATAGAAACAAGTCTTCTTGCTTTAGGACAGAGTGTCATTTGTCTTGATGCATTGAAGCTGTATAGCATATCGAACTTAGCCTCTATAATATACTCCCTCCATCCGAAAATACTTGTTGAAGAAATTGATAAAAATAGATGTATGTAGAACTAAAACACGTCTAGATACATTCATTTCTCCGACGAGTATTTTCGGACGAAGGGGGTACTTGCAAAACGATTAGTTTGACATGTACTCCCCGTTGTGTAATAATAAGAACAATAATGTATGCTTTATGTTTTTTTCTCGAAAAGGGGACTCCCCGGCCTCTGCATCAGAATGATGCATACAACCACTTAAATAAATAAAATAGGTTCAACAATGTCATAGAGTCTTCAAACAAAATAAAGGTGAGCTCACATAGAGCCTCGACGCCAAAACAAGAAAAGGCCATAAAGCCACAACCGGCTAGCAAAATAAAGATAGGAAAACTAATTGCCTATCCTATTACATGACCGTCATCCAAACCGGTTGAAAATATCCCGTGCTACCATCTCCCACCGGACAGATCCAGTAACCAAACGCTCTCTGGCCTCCGTCAGAGTGAGTAAGGACCACATACGGATCAGCGCCATAGCACAGAATACAACCTGCAAAAAATGAATAGTAGTTATTCTGTTAAAAGCCAAATCATTTCTGCAGTTCCAAATTGCCCATAACAACGCACAAACTCCTACACGAATACGTCTAGTTGTATCGAACTCTACCCCATCCAGCCACGTTCCAAATAACGACCCGACCGAACTCGGAGGAGTAATGTTAAAGGCAATTTGCACGGTGCGCCACAGAATTCTCGCCAACGGACACTCAAAGAAGAGATGCTTAATGGTCTCGTCCTGATCACAGAAACTACACCTAGTAGATCCTGTCCAATTGCGCTTAACCAAGTTGTCCTTTGTTAAAATAACATGTTTATGGACAAACCACATAAACACTTTAATTTTCAAAAGAACTTTTACTTTCCAAACATGTTTGGAACTAGGAATGACAATCGAGTTAATAACATCGATGTACATCGACTTAACAGTAAATTGTCCAGACCTAGTAAGTTTTCAACACAACTGATCGAGCTAATGAGCTAGCTGGACTTCCATCAATCTACGCACCAGATGAAGCCAAGCTTCCCATCTATCACCAACAAGCACCCTCCAAAACTGAATATTAAGGGGAATGGACTGCATAATCGTTGCAACTAGCGCATCACGTCGCTAGACAATACGATACAGGGTTGGGTACTATAGTGCCAATGGTGTATCACCCAGCCAAGTATCCTCCCAGAACCATGTATCATTGCCATCACCGACAATAAACTTTGTTCTATTAAAGATGGCTGCATTAACTCTCATAAGCCCCTTCCAAAACGGCGAATCAGTTGGTCTCATTGTCACCTGTGACAAAGTTTTGGAATGCAGATACTTGTTGCGGAGAATCTGCGCCCAAGTTGCGTCAGTCTGAACTGAAAGCTTATACAGCCACTTACTAAGCAGGCATCTGTTCTTGACCTCAAGATTCTCGATACCCAAACCCCCTTGGTCCTTTGGTCGACAAATAACATCCCACTTGGCGAGTCTATACTTTCTCTTAAATTCATCACTCTGCCAAAAAAATCTTGATCGGTAGAAGTCCAGCCTTTTCCTAACCCCCACTGGAACCTCAAAGAAAGATAGTAGGAACATCGGCATACTCATGAGCACCGAATTAATAAGAATTAACCGGCCTCCATATGACATAAGTTTTCCCTTCCAGCAACTAAGTTTCTTTTCAAACCGATCTTTGATGCATTTCCACTCTCTGTTCGTTAGCTTACGATGGTGAATGGGTATACCTAGGTAAGTAAAAGGTAAAGCCCCTAATTCACATCCAAACAATTGCCTATAAGCCTCTTGTTCCTCCTTGGCTCTACCAAAGCAAAACAACTCGCTTTTATGAAAGTTGATCTTTAACCCGGTTAATTGTTCAAATAAGCATAACACCAGCTTCATATTTCTCGCTTTTGCCAGGTCATGCTCCATAAACATGATTGTATCATCAGCGTACTGCAGAATGGACACACCCCCATCAACTAGGTTGGGCACCAAGCCACCCACCTGACCGGCCTGCTTTGCCCTACCTATGAGAATTGCCAACATGTCAACCACAATGTTGAACAAAATAGGGGACATTGGATCTCCTTTCCTCAGGCCTTTGTGTGTCTGGAAATAATGCCCTATATCATCATTTACTTTAATTCCAACACTCCCTTTTTGCGTAAAGGATTCTACCTGGCGTCGCCAAGCCTCATCAAAACCCTTCATACGCAAGGCCCGTTGAAGGAATGGCCATTTGACTTTGTCGTACGCTTTTTCAAAATCCACTTCGAAAACAACCCCATCTAGCTTTTTCATGTGGATTTCATGGAGCGTTTCATGAAGGACCACTACCCCCTCAAGGATATTCCTGTCCGGCATGAAAGCAGTTTGGGTAGGCTGCACAACAGCATGCGCGATCTGTGTGAGCCTATTGGTCCCGACCTTGGTGAAAATTTTGAAACTAACATTAAGAAGACAGATTGGCCTGAATTGCTCAATTATCACAGCCTCTATTTTCTTAGGAAGAAGGGTGATTGTTCCAAAATTTAGCTGAAAAAGATAAAGTTGTCCAGCAAACAGATCATTGAACAAAGGCAACAAATCCCCTTTAATGATATGCCAGCATTTCTTATAAAACTCCGTTGGAAATCCATCGGGGCCCGGCGCCTTGTTATTTTTCATTTGCGAAATGGCCTCTAGCACCTCTTTCTCGGAGAAAGGGGCCGCAAGAATATCATTCTCCACCGCTGTGAGTTGAGGAACATCCTCAACCCTGGACTCATCCAGCGACACACAGTTCTCTTCTGGAGGGCCAAATAGCTGCTTATAGTACTCGGTAATGTACAATTTTAGGTTTTCCTGTCCTACATTTGTACCCTCATCTTGCTCAAGCTGAAAGATCCTCTTCTTTCGATGCTTACCATTAGCGATCATGTGAAAGAATTGAGTGTTCGCGTCCCCCTGGACTACTCGCCGGACCTTGGCCCGCAACGCCCACTTCAACTCTTCTTCCCTAAGAAGTTCTTTCAGCCTCAATTCCGCATCAAGCTTGGCATGAAGCTCCGCGGCCGACAGCATCGTGGTTTCTGCTTTTACATCCAGGGACTGAATAAGGGAAAGGAGTCTTTCCTTTTTGACCTTATAAATCCTGCTAAGATGCTTAGCCCACCCACGCAGGAAACTCCTCAAATGCCTAATCTTATTCTGCCAGCGCTGAAGCGCAGTCTTCCCTCCTGAATCCTTAGCCCACTCTCTAGCCACGAGATCAAGAAAGCCTTCTCGTTCAAACCAAGCCATCTCAAAGGAGAACACATTTTTGTTCCCTAGGTGGGTGGGCTCACCAGAGTCCACCAATAACGCCGTGTGGTCAGAAATACCACGGGACAAGGCCTGGACTGTTACTAGAGGGCACTTCTGTTCCCAATCGACACTGGCCAACACTCGATCGAACTTCTCATACGTCGGATTTGGCAGCGCGTTAGCCCAGGTGAATTTTCTACCCGAGAGCTCAATTTCTCTCAGGTCCAAACTTTCAATGATAGTATTCAACATAAACGACCATCTGCTGTCAAAGTTATCATTGTTCTTATCCTCACACCTTCTAATTATATAGGAATCACCCCCCACCAGGATAGGCAACTGCTCGGAACCACAAATCTGAACGAGATCAGCCAAGAACTCGGGCTTGAGCTTGGGCTGCGCAGCACCATATACTGCAACCAGAGCCCAATTAAACCCATCTTCCTTCGACCGCACCCGAAACTTGACTGCAAAGTCACCCATAACCACACTGCAAACCTCAAGCGCTTCGCACCTAACGCCGAGTAAGATTCCACCCGATCTCCCTCTCGGCGGCAAGCAATGCCAATCAAAATCTATACCCCCCGACAAAGTATTTAGAAATTGAGGCGCAAAGTTATCTCTACCCGCCTCCGAAAGAGCGATAAAATCTAAACGATGCTCGACAGACGCCTCAGCAAGAAACCTTCTTTTAGCCAAGTCCTTTAGACCTCTGCTATTCCAAAAGATTCCTTTCATAGTTCATCATGGATTTTTTTTGCCGTACGAATCCTAGCACTCCTACGCACTGCGGACACCGGGTACACCTTTCGTTTCCACTTGTGCTTGGGGACAGTTTGACGCTGCAACTGGTCCTCACAACCAGTCTCAGAGGGGCTAGCAAAACTATCTCAGTAGAATCATCCTCTACATCCGCCTCAGTAATAGGTTGCATAAGGTCCGCACAAAAATTGTCGAGCACCCTGACCCCGAGCGCATCAACCTCAGAATCACTCATGGGTTTAATAGCCGCAATATTATGAATCATCTCTAAGGCTCGCTCAGCCTCTAGATCCAAAAGATCATTAACAGAATTAGAGATTTCGGTGTCATTACTACCCAGCGAAACTCCTAATTGATTTGCATTTTCAACAATCTCATCATTTAAAAAATGCAGAATGGAATTAGAAGTATTGACCGACATACCAGTAGTGACCTCCATGTCACGAAGCTTGGTCGCCCTCATGGCGCACCGCAACTGAATGTCGTCCACATCCGGCTGTGCCTAGAGACGGCCACTGACCCGGCGCCCCTCAGACATCGGATCCTGAATCCCTCCAAACACAATGACCTCCCCCGGAGAGATCGCGGTCGGGGTCCGGCCTCCTGCCTCACCCCAACCAGCTGACCGATCCATCTGCACGGGCTCACCCACAGCCTCGCCAGAGAGTGGACAGGCACTCACCAAGATCTCAGACTCCTGGCGCGGCCCGCAGGACGGGGCCAGCAGGGAGGGTGGTGGAGGCAGTACAAGGGCCGCCTGCCCTCGCTCCCCACCCAGCACCGGAGAATCCAACCCCACAGGCGCCGTAGGAGGAGAGGGCCCCGAGGCCACCTGCCCCGAGCCCTCTCCCAAAGGCAGAGCCGCCACCAACCGAAAGGTAGACGCGACGGGAGAGGAGGTGTCCGAGGCCCCCTGCCCAAGACCCCCTCCCAACGAATAAAAGGACACGGGAGCCACCTGCCCCGAATCCCCTTCCTCAGCAGTAGGAGAGCAACCCGAGGCCACCTGCCCCAGGGCTCCACCCGACAAGCCAAGCACGACAAGCTGCGTCACCTCTTGAGGAGGTACCGTGTGCTGAGCACGAGAGGGAGTGGCCACCTGCCGACTCACCTCCTCCTACCCCCAGACCGAGATCGATGAAACCCCAAGATCCCCAGGAATGGTATCCATAGCACCCTCAAACCCCAAAGCAGGCAACTCGAGCTCAAAAGCCTCCTCGGACTCGACCCGATCACGCCACAACCTCGGAGGTGCAGAAGAGGGCTCGAAAGACCCAAATCTCAGAGCTGCTCCATCCCCGGTCGTCGCGGTCTCGGACCCGGCCCCTTGGACAGCTGTCGTCGAGAGTCCTCGATCGGCGGCTCCTGTGCTCCCGCGCTGCCATCACCCTCGTGCATATCCACGTCAGACTCATGAGCCGGCGCAACCAGAAGGCCTCATCCTCAAACTCAATAACCAGATCATAAATCCTGCCTCGATAAGCCCACTTAACCACGTCCGGCACATACTCAATGTTCAAAATACTAACCAGAACCCGAGCAATCCCGTGAGCTCTGGTGAACTCCATGTCCACACGCTCAGGCTTCCCCATTAAAATGCCCATGCTGGCCACAACCCGAGCATCCTGCAGCGGCTTGGAGGGAGCCCCGGAAAATCGCAACCACGCCTGAGTAAGCGGCTTGCCCTGAGGCTCAACATGCTTCCACTCCTGAAACTCAAGGATACCATCCGTTCCCGGCACCTTACACATCTCAAAACTCAACAACCTCTGCAGATCCTCCACGGAAGTAAACTCAACTCCGAACATCTTATCAGCGAGACTGACAAGGTCCCACTGGAAATCCCTAGGGGCCAACTCTCGGAGCCTCTGCATGATCTGTGTCTCAGACACCTCCCCTCTGGTGACCTTGACAATCCCCGCGGTCATACTCGTGGACTCATCAGAAACCTCTCGCTCATTCGGAGATTCAAAAAAAGTTAGCTCAACACAGTAAACTCCATACATCATGAGTGACGGTGCCTGATCTCGCAGTAATGGACACTCCCCAAAGTCGTGTGCCAGTTTACCGCAGGTATCACATAACAGAGCCACACACTCCGCAATGAAGTCTCCCTTATCGCCGAAATGATAACAAAGCATCTTTTCCTCCTGCACGCCCACTTGGACGCCCTATCAACCTCAACCCTATCTGTCAACTTCGCAGACACACCGGTCATAACCTCGTTCTCAGGAACCTGAACAGTAGCAAGAGCCATCACCACCTCCATGGCGTGACCGGTCAGTATAGGCTCCTCGGCAGTTGCGTCAACTGTCATCTGGTCGACAACAACAAGTGGTGGCGGAGGACGTGGACGGTACCGGCCCCCTCGGCCGCCCCGACCACCACGATGGCTTCGGAAACCTCCTCGCTGCCGATGACCCGGATCAGAAGGCCCCTCAACGAAGCCGTCTGAAGGACCCAAGAATGGCCTCTCAACTGACCCATCACTTTGCCAAGCATAACCACGACCGCCACTCGTGGACGAAGAGCCACGGTGCTGGCCAGTCCCATAAGCATCGTAGCTGTCATCCCCCCATTGACCTCGGGGCGCAGCCATAGGCGCAGTCGTCGGCGGCCTCGGCGGAGCAGCACCGCGACCCACAGCCATCGGCAGAGTAGCAGCCGGCGCCGGCGGCCGGAGTCCTTGAGCACCACGCCCCACAGCCATCGGCAGAGAAGTAGCCGGCGCCGGCGGCCGGAGACCTTGAGCACCGCGCCCGGCGGCTGGCACGGCCCCCACAGCCTGCGAAGGTCTCGGCCCTGGCGGGGTGCCTCGTCTGGCCGCAGCCGTAGGTCGCCGCCCCTTTGGCGCACCACGGCCATCCGGCAGCACCGGCCGCTGGCCTTGTGGAACACCGCCTCCACGGGCCGCCGGTGTCACTCTGGCGAGCGCCTGCTTGTTGGGGCCGGAGGCCACTGCATCCCCCCGTCCCGCCATCAGGGGAGGGATCCGAGTCGCCCGGCCTGGACCACAGCGACGGAAACCTGCTGAACCCTCGCGACGCCTAAACCTAGGGCACAACATCGGCGAAGACAGGACGCACGACGAAACACGATCGCACGTACGCATGCAAAGGCTATTTGCCTCGTCGCCCGCAGAGCCTATGGAGACCGCGTTAGCCTGGGCCTCATACCCGGATAACTCTGGCCCACACGGAGATGCCACCCGATGGGCCTCACACCCATCGTCCTGATCTCTCGGCCCAGCCAAGCCCATCAACAAATTAAAATGCAGCCGCCTCGCTACCCCGATCGGGATCTCACCGGACTGCTGCACCACCATCGTCTCCGGCCGCCGGCCCTTCTTCCGGCGACTGGGCACAACTTTCCATTCCGAACCGAGAAAATCACCGAACGTAAGGGCCGGAAGACGTACCTTTGGAAGAGGGCCACGCCATGGCCGGATCGCCGTTGCCGCCGTCCTCCGGTGCACGACGCGCCGAACAATCTCGATCCTCTCCGTCTTCTCCAGTCCCGTCCTCGCCGGATTGTCCTGCGGATCGCATCATCTACCAACAGCGCAACCTCATCCTCAGAATATCCAATCTTGAAAGCCTCGCAAATGTGATCTGAAGGCGTAGGTGACGCCGTCTCCGGCGAACCGGCGTCAAGATGCCAGCCGTCGTCTTCGTCCTCCTCCTCGTCCCTCTCCACTAGCGCCCAGAACCGTCCTCCGACTCGCCGGTCGCCGCCGGCGCCGTGGTCGCGAGACCCGTCCCTAGTCGCCCTGCCCATCGCCAGACAGGAGGACGAGTCGTTTCAATTCAAAAGTATGATGTTTTCCCTTTTTTGAGGAATCTGACCAGATATAATCAAGGAAAAAAAATAGCGCCCCTATATAAAAATCACAAGTCGTTGTCAGATCCAAAACGCGCGTTACTCCAAGATTACATGAACATGTCAGTATCAGAAGAAGAGCGGCATGCATATACGGATCGGTCGACCCAGCTTGCTGCTCGTCGCGGCCCGAGCCCGACCGGCCGCAGACTCCATGATTCGTGCAGGATACGATGCCGGTCGAGAGCCCGGCGGAACACGCGAGATCGATACGATGTGCGCCGCGGCGTGCGATGCCTCCACACATCCCATGCATGTGCGCGCGGGGTTGGTGTGCCGTGTGCCGGCGCGGCGAGGGAGTGGGCGCGGGGGCTCCTCTCCTGCTTATCTTAATCTCTGTCTCGAAGCGCCGCAAGGAAGGAAAGAAAAATGTGGGCCGCGGAGCACCACGGTAGATCTCCGCGAGATGGTCCCGTTCCGGCGGTTAACGTGGCCGGTTTGCTACGGTGGCTGCTGGGTTGGGGCTGGGGCCGGCGCGCGGGGTCCAGCCGATCGGTGCATCACGGGTTCATGTGCGCGACGCAGAGAGTGTGGCAACTTCGCTGCTGCTACCTACGTGCATGTGTATGGCCACTGGTCGGGTAGTTGGTCCTGTGCGCCGAAATCAGCCTGGTCCAGCACGTACGTACGTACGTTGCCACTTGCCTGGACTGTGTACCGACCGGCGGCGTTTCTGGAGCGCCACTAGCCGCCGGCCTGCCGGTGCAGTGCATAGATGCAATGTATCCGGCGAGTTGTTGGCATACACGACGATCGGGCGATGGGCATGCATGCATGCAGCCCTTCAACTGTGCTCTGTAATTAAGCTGATAATATCAGAGGGAGCTTTGGCTTGGTTGTCACGTCCACATCTCGGGCCAGACGTTGGTGCAGCAAGCTGACAAGCCTACGGACAAAACTCGTCGCGTTCCATGGCCAGCACAAGACCTCCACGGGAGCGTTCTGCAGTCTCCGCACAACCATTGTGGTAAGTACTTAGAAATTAGACCATGAACACAGCCAAACGTAGTGTAGTTTAGCTCGCCCGTATTGTATACGTACTATGTACGAGGCATCGGTACACACTTTTTTTTTCTTCGATTTGGCAATCGTTGTACGTACGTGCTCCCTGCCAACCTTCCCCCAAATCCCGATATGAACAGCTCGGTACGCGCGTCGATGAACAACGTTGGTTCTCGGGTGGTAGCATGGGCGCGATTCGAAAGTCGAAACACAGCAAGAAGACGAGCAGCGTCGTCGCAAGTTGCGGCGAGAGTTCTCCTGGTTTTCAGCGTGGTTTGTTGTCTTTGTCAGACTGTCTGTCGGAGAGGCTCGATCTGTGAGAATGACCACCCACTGAAGCCAAGAGGCAAACGAGTGGTACTTGACAGGACACTGGCCTTGTTAACTTCGAAGTGTACCAGTAGCATGAAACTCAGCTAGTGTCTGATGTAAACAAATGGCATGGGGTTAGTATAACTCTCCCTGTACAAAGTAGGGGTTAGTAGTAATAAACTAACTCTAAAGTTCCAGCTCTGTTCCATTTTGTCCGGTGAAAGCTTTAAGGGGACACCCAAAGGAAAAGAAACTCCCCGGACTTCACCTTTTCAGGCTGGACATCTGTAGTTTAGTAGTGGTAGTACTCGATTTCTGCCAACAAACTAGGTTGAATAAAACGGGCAGAGGCAAGCTAAAGAAGTCTTCATTTTCCACCTAGCTCAGCACCTTTGTCCAATCATCCTTGGCCTGGCTGCTGTCCGGACGGTTGTCCCTGGCCTGAATGATGGCGGTGATGCCTCACTTCCCAGTACTAGCTCTCTTTTGCATCCTAACCAACTGTCTAGCACCCTAATTAAACTCTCCTTAGTCAACTTGTTTCAATTTTTTTTACATATTTTGTTCAACAGTGTCGTCAACCAAGTGATGACGCCGAGAGCCCTGATATTCAGAATGCGGCCTTTCTTTTGGGTTTACCTGCACACAGTTTTCGGCTCTTTTTCTCTTAATTAAGAATCATGTCCTGCTTTGCCAAGAGGTGGTAACATTGGGCACCTTATCATGTAACACCAATAGGTAATCAGGCTGAAATTTTCATGATTGACGTGTTGTGCCACCTTGCAGACAGAACCTGAATATAAGCATCAGTCTGCAGACATAACTGGTCACTTGAGCTTCGTGCCTCTTGTCTGCAGGATCTTTTCTACTCTCGATTTTGTTCTCTTGTCACCTGGCACATTTTGTTCCCTCCGATCATGCCGGCCATTCAGCTTAAAATTGCCTCTGCAGATTTGCAAATCAAACAAACGAAATGTACTCTGAATGCATAAATCCACCAAAGGACATATGCCTGTGTTTTACACCAATGGTAGCTAGCAGATGCTTTTCCAACCAATAATTTCTATGAATATGATCCAAGGACTTGACATAAAGAGGCAGGGGTGTACGTGCGTGCAGCAAAAGTGGACGAAAGGCCTTTGCATCTTTTGTGCCAGCGAAGCCAGGGAAAAAGAGACAGAAGTGAAGCCAATTTGTTAATCTTACTTGTCAACTTCAGTTGTGGTGCATGATGCAGTAGTCTAGTGTGTACTCATGAAATAGAAACAAGTCCTCTTCTTGCTTTAGGACAGAGTGTCATTTGTCTTGATGCATTCAAGCTGTATAGCATATCGAGCTTAGCCTCCATAATATACTCGCAAAACTTTACGATTACTTTTACATGTAATTCTCCGTAAAGATTTCTTTACGGAGGGAGTACCAGCTAGTTAGCTCCTTGTCGTGTAATAAGAACAATAATATATGCTTTATGTGCTGATTGATTATTTTATTCCGTTCAGACAGTAAGCTGTTTGTTCTTTTTGAGGAATCTGACCAATTATACCATCTCTGTACCAAAATACTTGTAGTTGGGGGAAACTCATTATTTGTTTCTTCAGAAAAGTCGAGTGCTACTGCTATGGAGGTGTAGTCTTTTCTTTTTTTTGCGAGAATGCTATGGAGGTGTGGTTGAGAGTTATTTGATTAAAAAGCAAATACTTTTTTTTTTGAATTTAGACACACGGAGAGAACAATTCATCTCTACGAGAAATATAGATCTCCACCGGGCAGTGAAAAAATGGCGGAAGATACAACCATCTCTAAGAACAGTTTATCCCTTGCGAAGGAGATATTTTCTTTAACAATGCATTGACGGAACTTAGAAAATACAGGCGGCAGATAATTGAGGAACTTACTTTCCTCATTGCTGATTTGTTGTATGGTTAAATTTAATTGGTGGTTGACATATACACATGGCAAACTTCTATTGTCCTTTTCATTTAAACTACCATGACTGAATCTATTGTGGTTGAACTGCACCGTGCAAAAACCAGGATGATTAGCCAGACTGAATCTATTTCAGTCTGCACGCATGATTAACTTGATCAGGGACACAATTGAAATGGTGCACGTCTTTAACTAGCCCCTTGTTTGACGAAAAATGATTAGCTCCCAAGATGATTAGCCTACCTAGTAGGATGATTTATTTATCCTCCCACCTATCAGAGATTCCCTTTTGAGATCTTGCACTACCACTAGAGAATCGGCATGTGAATGAAAAAAAAAATATTGCAAGAAGATTTATATGCATGCGGGCTTCTGGGCCAAGAGTGGATTCGATCGGTTCATCGTTAATTTTGCTAACTAACTAATCATGGAATGCAGCAAGCTTTGCCATCTGCCCGGGCCCTAGATGCTCTACGTGTCAAGTACCCACGCTAAGTACGCACTTGATCAGGTCTTCGCCATGAGTTGTTTACTTATTATTACACGTAGTGGGTACGTACCTTGCAAATGCAAATGATAACTCCATGCATCATGCTAACATCGTGGTGTGGCATATGGGAGCATGTGACTGACGCTGCAGCGTAGTCGTATACATATAGTACTCACTTCGATTCACATTATTTGTCACTTAAACGAATATATCTAAATGTACTTCAATGTTAGATACATCCGTTCCAGTGACACATAACATGGATCCGAAAGAGTACTAGATTCGTATGACCTTGTAGCCAATCTTAAAGTGTATACAACATTAAGAAAAAGCGTTTACTTTTCACATTAATTAACTGGATTGTACAATGAGCAGAAACTCAGGGTCTACTCTGTGGCCTCAAATGTCAAATAATCTAATCCAACCGGATCGAAGAACATGCTATGGCAATGGCGTGCGTGGTGGTTCGTGCCTGGCAGGCTAGTGGTACTTGATAGTCACGGTTAGTACAACTAAGCACCGGAAAGGACGATGCATGTACCTGCACCAGCCGGTCCACGCATGAGAGAGGAGAGTGATCGGACGTACGGAGTAGAGATTTTAGTTAGTTATCATTTAGCGCCTAAGAATAAGACCCGATCTCATGATCGTGTAGCTTAATTGGAGGAGATGATTAGGGTGATGTGATCTCGCGACCAAATGGCAAATAGACGCAGGAGTCTCCGTTGCAGCTGCCGCTCTCGGTCCACTGGCCATGATCGCTCCCCGTCCCGGAGATTCTGGGGTTCCGCCGCAAATGCATGCGCGGCGACACTTACGACGGTCGAGGTCACGGCGCTCTTGTAGCTGAGACGTCCCTGTGCGTTGAGTACAGCACGGTCCAGCACCAACTCATCCGCCCGAAATTAAACGCTTCCGTCGGGTCACTGCAACGGACTAATTTACCCCTTGATAGGGCACGTTCCCGGGCTCCGCGCCGTAACCTGCAGAAGCGACCACCGCCGGCTCATGTCTCAAAAGAAATCTATGAAAAGACCGCAACGCGGCAGCTATGTATTGCCTGTATGGATTCCTATTAGAAATCGCCTACGGGCGGGTGCTATAGGGCCGGCCCAACACTGTAGTGCTAAATTTTTTTTTTCTGGTTGTTCCACTTTTGTACCAAGTTATTTCATGGGAAAATATTCGCTTCAGCCGGCTGATTTAGAACACATTATCCGCCTCCCGAGATGCACACCACGCGTCCCATGTTGGGGCCTATCACCTGTAACATAAACTCTGTTGCAAAAAAATTCTACATAAGTTTCCGCAACATGATCTTTGTTGCAAAAATTCTGCAAGTTAGAATTGTGTCGAATATTATTGTACAAAGTAGGTTACAGTTGGACTTGGTTTTGGACTATATGTGTAGACAGGGGAGGAGTTGTGTCCCAATAGGACACTTGTATCCTAGACCTCTCATATATAATGGGGGTAGACACACGATGTAACATATGCCAACATAATAGCACGAACACGCGGGGGAGCCGGCGGCGTCTGCTGGCGCTCGGATGGCCGGGGTGCGGTAGTCATGCCTCAGGGATGTAGCCATATCGGTGAACCTCGTTAACAAATCTCGGTATCGTGTTGGTGTGATTGATTGGTCCTCGGTAGATCGATGGAGCGCCTCAGATTTATTCTAACAAACATGATCTTTATTGTAAAAGTTGGGATGCCTATTAGCCGCTTGATGACACCAGATCTGGCGGCTACCGACCTTGTCGATCTTTTAAAAAGATCAATTGACCGACGTGTGGCATGCCCCTTATTTCATGGGTTTTCTTTGCTATTTTTTCTGTTTACCTCTTTTTTTTTGTTTTATTTTTCTCTTTTCGGTTTTCATCCAGTTTTTTAACATGTGCCTACTTTTTTTCACAAACAATGTATATTTTGCATATACATCAGGGACATTTTTACTAATATGTATTCAATATTTTGAATATATGATTATTCTTGAAAATATGCTTAATGTCTATATTTTTTTCATACACATTGTACATTTTTTGTATACGTCAAAAATATTTTTTTAACATGTTTAGCATTTTTGAAATATATTTTGATCTCTATTTTTTCATCTATGTCTAAATTTTTTATATACATCAATAACTTTTTTATACATATTTAATATTTTTACATGATTACTTTTTTCATGTATGTTTAACATTTTGTGTATACATCGGTAACATCCTTTATACATGTTTAATGTTTTAGAATGCATGATTAACATTTTTTCAACATATGTTTTAATGTCTTCTTTTATTCCTACACGGTGTACATATGTTGTATACATTAGGATTTTTTTTACATTTTTTAAATACATGATTGATGTTTTCTGATAATGTGAAGTGCATTTCCTTGAATCAAATAAATTTTTTAAACATGTACTTAGTGGCATAACATTTTTCTAAACTACGGGAACAAATTTTTTACACCGCGTTAGCATTTTTTAAAACACATCTTTTATTTTTTTATAAAATGTTAGTTTTGTAATATATGTATTAAAAATGTTCGCATTTTTAAATTTAACCAGAACATATAATCGAAATATTCAAAATATAAAGAAAAAAAGGTGCATGATGTCAGCCTGACAGAAGGTACTAGGCCAGCACACTAACCGGATCCCTGAGGCGAGGCTAGCTATTGTCTCACAATGAGCGAGACATAGTTGCACCCATGATTGCTGCGCCTTGGAGGTGATGCATCTTCCGTAGGCGGGCCAATTCCGCCGCCAAGTAGTGGCCCTTCCGCCGCTTCGACCATCTTGCCCTGTAGCGGGCCGACATCGTGTGCCTTTTTCCTAGGCCCGAATAAGCCATTGATGCCCAATTAACTATGCGGTGCTAAAAAAAGATAACAAACTAAGCATTAATAAGAGTCAAACGTAGAATACATGGGATACTATGATTTGGCTAGGGGGAGAGTCCACCCTTCCATGATGTGTATAGGAGATTTCCACGAAGTGCTTAAAAGAGAAGAGCGGATGGGCCCAAATGAAAGAGATGTTTCACACATGGGTGGGTTTCAAAATGTTGTTGATCTGTGTGGTCTTGAATCTCGATGATTGATACATCTCCAACATATCTATAATTTTTTATTATTTCATGCTATTATATTATCTGTTTTGGATGTTTTATATGCATTATTATGCTATTTTATATTATTTTTAGGACTAACCTATTAACCTAGAGCCCAGTGCCAGTTTATGTTTTTTCCTTGTTTTAGAGTTTCGTAGAAAAGGAATACCAAACGGAATCCAAACGGACTGAAACTTCACGATGATTTTTCTTGGACCAGAAGACACCTAGAGGACTTGGAGTCCAAGCCAGAAGATCCACGAGACGGCGGCAAGGGTGGAGGGCGTGACCTAGGGGGGCGCCCCGCTACCTTGTGGCCCCCTCATGGGTCTCCTGACCTACTTCTTCCTCCTATATATTCACATATATTCCAGAACCACCAGAAGCGTCCACAAAAAAATACTTTTCCGCCGCCGCAACCTTCTGTACCCGTGAGATCCCATCTTGGGGCCTTTTCCGGCACCCTGTCGGAGGTGGATTCAATCACGGAGGGCATCTACAGCAACCCTATTGCCTTTCCGATGAAGCGTGAGTAGTTTACCACAGACTTACGGGTCCATAGCTAGTAGCTAGATGGCTTCTTCTCTCTCTCTCTCTCTCTCTCTCTTTGGTTCTCAATACCATGTTCTCCTCGAAGTTCTTGGAGATCTATCTGATGTAATCTTCTTTTGCGGTGTGTTTGTCGAGATCCAATGAATTGTGGATTTAGATTAGCTTATCTATGAATATTATTTGAATCTTCTCTGAATTCTTATATGCATGATTTAATATCTTTATACCTCTCTTCGAATTATCGGTTTGGTTTGACCAACTAGATTGGGTTTTCTTGCAATGGGAGAGGTGCTTAGCTTTGGGTTCACTCTTGCGTGATTTCACCCAGTGACATAGTAGGGGTAGCGAGACACGTATTGCATTGTTGCCATCGGGGATAACAAGATGGGGTTTTCATCATATTGCTAGAGCTTATTCCTCTACATCATGTCATCTTACTTAAGGCATTACATGTTCTTTATGAAGTTAATACTCTAGATGCATGCTGGATAGCGATCGATGTGTGGAGTAATAGTAGTAGATGCAGGCAGGAGTCGATCTATTTGACACGGACGTGATACCTATATTCATAATCATTGCCTTAGATATCGTTATAACTTTGCGCTTTTCTATCAATTGCTCGACAGTAATTTGTTCACCCACCATATTATTTGCCTTCAAGAGAGAAGCCTCTAGTGAAACCCGTGGCCCCCGGGTCTATTTTCCTCATTATATTTTTAGATCTATATAATAAAAATACCCAAAATACCTTGCTGCACTTTATTTATATTTACTTTATTTTACGTTGTAGAAATCTTTTATATCAATCTCTATTGGATTTTACCTTTGCAATTGACCATGAAGGGATTGACGACCCCTTTTCCGCATGATGTCTCCTAGAACTATGTCGGTATTTCCCCGAGGAGGAAGGGATGATGCAGCACATCGACGGTAGGTATTTTCCTCAGTGATGAGACCAAGGTTATCGAACTAGTAGGAGAACCACACAACAACTCGTAAACAGATCCTGCACACAAAGAACAAATACTTCCAACCCGAATAAAGAGAGGGGTTGTCAATCCCTCATGGGTAAAAAGATAGGTAAAATTGTAGTAGATTGGATAAATATATCTCGCGAGAACGTGAGATAAAGTAAATAAATAAAAATTATAGGAAGGTATTTTTGGGTTTTTAGAAATATAGATCTAAAAATAAAAGCAAAGTAAAATAGATCACAAAGGCAAATGTGATAAAGAAGAGACCCGGGGGCCGTAGATTTCACTAGTGGCTTCTCTCGAGAAAAATAACATACGGTGGGTAAACAAATTACTGTTGGGCAATTGATAGAACTTCAAATAATCATGACGATATCTAGGCAATGATCATTATATCCTTAATAGCAACGATACATACGTGTCTTGCTGCCCCTTCTGTCATTGGGAAAGAACACCGTACGATCGAAGCCATCACATGGCACCTCTTCCCATGGCAAGAAAAATCGATCTAGTTGGCCTAATTAAACCAAAGTTTCGAATAAGAAATACGAGGCTATAAGTAATCATGCATAAAAGAGATCAAGAGACTCAAATAACTTTCATGGATAAAATTATAGATATGATCATAAAATCAAAGTTCATCGGATCCCAACAAGCACGCCGCAAAAAGAGTTACATCATATGGATCTCCAAAAGACCATTGTATTGAGTACCAAAAGAGATAGTGGAAGCCATCTAGCTACTAACTATGGACCCGTAGGTCTACAATGAAATACTCACGTATCATCAGAGAGGCATCAATGAGGATGATGAACCCCTCTGTGATGGTGTCTAGATTGGATCTGGTGGTTGTGGAACTTGCGGCGACTGGAATTGATTTACGTCAACTCCCCTAGGGTTTCTCGAATATTGGGGTATTAATAGAGCAAAGAGTCGGTGCGGGGGACTCTCGAGGTGGGTTGTGCTCCCCTCGGAGCCCCCTCCAGTGCTTCTTTGTCCCAATGGATGTCTTCTGGTCCAAAAAAATCCACAAAAAGTTTTGCTGCGTTTGGACTCCGTTTGGTACTGATATTCTGCGAAGTAAAAAAGGCAAAAAACAGCAACTGGCACTTGGCACTATGTCGATAGGTTAGTACCAAAAATGATATAAAATGATTATAAAACATCAAAGAATGATAATGTAACAACATGGAACAATAAAAAAATATAGATACGTTGGAGATGTATCAGCATCCCCAAGCTTAATTCCTGCTCGTCCTCGAGTAGGTAAATGATAAAAACAGAATTTTTGATGTGGAATGCTGCCTAACATGTTCATCACATATTCTTTTCTTTGTAGCATGGACATTTGGACTTTTATATGGTTCAAAGGAATAGTCTAGTTTTGACATGAAGGTTTCAATACTCAAGCATATCAACAAGCAACCATGTCTTTCAAAATATCAATGCTAAAATAAGTTATCCCTAGCCCATTATGCTCAGTCACTGATCCATTCATGAAACACAGTCGCATATTAGCTACACCCAATGCTCAAGTATGATCATAGTGACCCTTAGTTGGTGCTTTATAAGAGTAGATGGAGACTCAAATAAAACATAAAAATTGCATAAAGTGAAAGAAATGCCCTTCGCGGAGGGAAGTAGGGATTTGTAGAGGTACCAGAGCTCGAAGAGAAAAAGATAGAGATAAAACATTTTGGGTGGCATGCCTTTCCTGTTAATGACAATGATTGAGTAGTTCCCAATACTTTCCATGCTAGATATATCATAGGCGGTTCCCAAACAGAAAATAAAGTTTATTCCTTCTTCCACCATACTTTCATTTTTGATGGCTAGCCGTATCCATGGGTGCCCTCCATACCAACACTTTCCAAGGAATTTATTATTTGATAACATAAAGTAAATTCATTTTCCATTTCAGGACTAGGCATCCCTAATACCTTTGCCGTACTCTCGTGCAATGACAAGTGAATAAACACTCATTGTGAGAATAACATATCTAGCATGGAAATATATCAACCACCCCCTACCATTACATGAGCGATACAGGAACACAAAAGAGAAATTTATTTTGAAATTAGATATGTCACATACAAATTTGCTTAGAATGGCACGAAAATACCGCATATAGGCAGGTATAGTGGACACATGTGGCAAAACTGGTTTAAGGATTTTGGATGCACAAGTAGTGATCATACTTAGTGCACATGAAGGCTAGCAAAAGATTGAGAAGCATCCAACCAAGAGACGAAAAATCTCATAAGCGAGCATTAAGCATAACTAACACCGAATAATGCACCACAAGTAGGATGTAATTTCATTGCATAACTATCGACTTTCGTGCTTGCATAGGGAATCACAAACCTTAACACCAATATTCCTACAAAAGCACAATTACTCATCAACATGACTCACATATTATATCAACATATCGTAAAACTATTACAAGGAATCAAGTTTATTTTGTCCCTTCATGAAAGTTTTAATTATATCCTCCTTGGATATCTATCACTTTGGGACTAATTTCATATGTTGCTTTTAATAAGCTCAAACAAATCTAAGTTAAGAACATGATCATAAAATTTTCTTCTCTCAAAATAATTTAAGTGAAGCAAGAGAGAATTTCTTAAAAATTTACTAACTCTCAAATAAATCTAAGTGAAGCATGAGATCATTTCTTCAAAAAATACTAAAGCATACCATGCTCAAAAAGATATAAGTGAAGCACTAGAGCAATTCCATAGCTCATAAAGATTTAAGTGAAGCATAGAGAGCAATTATAACAAGTCATAGCATAATTTTGGATCTCGCAAATAGGTGTGTACAGCAAGGATTCATGACTTAAAATAAAAAAGCAAAACAAGCAAAGACTCATATCATACAAGACGCTCCAAGCAAAACTCATGATATGTGACAAATAAAAATATAGCTCCAAGTGAAATATCGATGGTTGTTAGAAGAAAGAGGGGATGCCACTCGGGGGCATCCCCAAGCTTAGCCTTTTGCTAATCCTTATTCCTTCATCCATCGTAACATCACCCAAAACTTGAAAACTTCAATCACACAAAACTCAACAAAACCTTCATGAGATCCGTTAGTATAAGAAAGCAAATCACTACTTTAAGTACTATTGCAAACCCATTCATATTTTATTTTTGCATTATATATGCTGTATTCCAACTTTTCTATGGCAAAAACTCTTCAAAGAAAACCATAGAATCATCAAAACAAGCACAGAATGCAAAGAAAACAGAATCTGTTAAAAATAGAACAGTCTGTAGAAATCTGAAAAGTTCGAATACTTATCTAACTCTAAAAATTCTGAACAATTAGGACAACATGGGTAATTTGTATATCAATCTTGTGTAAAAAAATCAGATCTTTATCATGCTTATGTGATTTTTCAAAATTGTTTTTCTAGGCGCAAAAGTTTATGTTTTCCAACAAGATCAAATCAACTATCTCCCAACATGATCCCAAAGGCTTCGCTTGGCACAAACACTAATTAAAACACAAAACCACAATAATAACAGTAGAATAATTGTGTAAACACCCAAGAATAGAAAGAAAAAGAGAAATATAAATTTTATTCATTGGGTTGCCTCCCAACAAGCGCCATCGTTTCACGCCCCTAGCTAGGCATAATGGAAAGGATCTAAGTATTGTCATCTTTGTTTCTAGATCCATACGATGCCTGATATGTCCATTTTGCATCATGTTTTTCTACTGTTATTTACAGGTACACACAAAGAGGGAGAATTCCGGCAGCTGGAAATCTAGACCTGAAAAAGCTACGTGGGGCCACCTATTCTGCATAACTCCAAATAAGCTGAAACTTCATGGATATTTTTATGGAATATTTAATAAATACTGGAGCAAATAAGTACCGGAGGGGGCCACCTGGTGAGCTCAAGACACCAGGGCGCGCTAGGTCTCCCAGGCGCGCCCTGGTGGGTTGTGCTCAGCCCGGCCCACCTTCGGTGCCCATCTTCTGGTATATAAGTCATTTTGACCTAGAAAAATAAATAAACGGAGGACTTTTGGGACGAAGCGCCGCCGCCTCGAGGCGGAACTTGGGCAGGAGCACTTTTGCCATCCGGCGGAGCGATTCCACCGGGGGAACTTCCCTCCCAGAGGGGGAAATCATTGTCATCATCATCACCAACAACTCTCCCATCTCTGGGAGGGAAATCTACATCAACATCTTCAACATCACCAACTCCTCTCATACCCTAGTTCATCTCTTGTGTTCAATCTTGTTACCGGAACTATAGATTGGTACTTGTGGGTGACTAGTAGTGTTGATTACATCTTGTAGTTGATCACTAGATGGTTTATTTGGTGGAAGATTATATGTTCAGATCCATTATGCTATTTAATACCCCTCTGATCATGAGCATGTTTATCATTTGTGAGTAGTTACCTTTGTTCTTGAGGTCACGAGAGAAATCATGTTGCAAGTAATCATTTGAACTTGATATGTGTTCGATATTTTGATAGTATATATGTTGTGATTCCCTTAGTGGTGTCATGTGAACGTCGACTAAATGACACTTGACCATATTTGGGCCTAAAGGAATGCATTGTGGAGTAGTAATTAGATGGTGGGTTGCGAGAGTGACAGAAGCTTAAACCCCAGTTTATGCGCTATTAGATCCAAAAGTTCAATGCTATGGTTAGAATTTATTCTTAATACTTTTCTCGTAGTTGCGGATGCTTGCGGGAAGGTTAATCATAAGTAGGAGGCTTGTTCAAGTAAGAACAACACCTAAGCACCGGTCCACCCACACATAAAATTATCAAAGTAACGAACACAAATCGAACCAACATGATGAAAGTGACTAGATGAAAATCCCATGTACCCTCAAGAATGCTTTGCTTATTATAAGAGACCGTTTTGGCCTGTCATTTGCCTCAAAAGGATTGGGCTACCTTGCTTCACTTTTGATACCGATACCTTACTTGCTCATTACAAATTATCTTGCTATCAAACTACTTGCTACTTACAATTTCAGCACTTGCAGACATCACCTTGCTGAAATCCACTTGTCATTTCCTTATGCTCCTCGTTGGGTTCGACATTGTTACTTATCGAGAAGAGCTACAATTGATCCCCTATACTTGTGGGTCATCAAGGCTATTTTCTGGCGCCGTTGCCGGGGAGTGAAGCGCCTTTGACAAGTGGAATTTGGTAAGGGAACATTTTATAGTGTGCTGAAATTTATTGTCACTTGTTACTATGGAGAACAATCCTCTGAGGGGTTTGTTCGGGGTATCTTCACCTCGACCGGAACCACAATTAGTTACCCCTCAACCTAATGCACCTGCTGCAAATATTGAATATGAAATTCCTTCGGGTATGATAGAACAACTGCTAGCTAATCCTTATGTAGGAGATGGAACCGAACATCCTAATATGCACTTGATATATGTAGAACAAATTTGTGGGTTGTTCCAGCTTGCAGGTTTACCTAGGAATGAAGTTATGAAGAAGGTTTTCCCTTTATCTTTGAAGGCAAAAGCATTGGCATGGTATAGGCTATGCAGTGATATTGAATCTTGGAATTGGAATCGTTTGAAATTGGAATTCCACCAAAAAAATTATCCTATGCATCTAGTTCATCATGATCAGAATTATATATATAATTATTGGCCTTGTGAAGGAGAAAGTATCGCTCTAGCTTGGGGTAGGCTTAAGTCAATTCTATATTTATGCCCCAATCATGAGCTCTCATGAGAAATTATTATTCAGAATGTTTATGCTCGGCTTTCTCGTGATGATCAATCCATGCTTGATACTTCTTGTACTCGTTCTTTTATGAAGAAGACTATTGAATTCTGGTGGGATCTTTTGGAAAGAATTAAACACAACTCTGAAGATTGGGAACTCGAGAAGGTAAAGAGTCAGGTATTAAGCTTAAGTATGATTGTGTTAAATCTTTTATGGATACATATGCTTTTTAAAAGTTTAGCACTAACTATGGACTTGACTCTGAGGTAGTAGCCTGCTGCCGTGAATCATTTGCTACTCATGTTGATCTCCATAAGGAGAAGTGGTTCAAATATCACCTACCTATTAAAGAAGAAACCAAAAAACCGGTACCACTTAAAGAAGAAACTATAGTCTATAATGTTGATCCAGTTGTTCCTTCTGCTTATATTGAGAAACTGCCTTTTCCTGTTAGGATAAAGGAACATGCTAAAGTTTCCACTGTGGTCAACAAAAGCTATGTTAGAACATCTAAATCTGATGAACAAATCAAAGTAGAACCTAGTATTGCTATGGTTAAAGATTTCTTGGAAGAGGATATAGAAGGGCATGTTATTTACTTCTATGATGAAGCTACTAGAATTGCAAACTCGATAAAAATGATAATCATAGACCCATTGTTGGCATGCCTGTTGTCTCAGTTAAAATAGGAGATCACTGTTATCATGGTTTATGTGACATAGGTGCTAGTGTGAGTGCTATTCCCTTTACCTTATATCAAGCAATTATGAATGAAATAGCACCTGCTGAAATAGAAGAAATAGATGCCATTATTAAAATTGCTAATAGAGACACCATCACACCACTTGGGATTGTTAGAGATGTTGAAGTCTTGTGTGTGAAAATAAAATATCCTACTAATTTTCTTGTTCTTGGTTCCCCACAAGGTGACTTTTGTCCCATTATCTTTGGTAGACCTTTCTTGAACACCGTCAATGCTAAGATAGACTGTAAGAAACAAACTGTCGGTGTTAGCTTTGGTGGTAAGTCTTATGAGTTTATTTTTTCCAAGTTTAGTAGAAAGCTTCATAAAAAAGAATTGCATAGTAAGGATGAATTAATTGGTCTTGCTTCTATTGATGTGCCTCCTACTAATCCTTTAGAACAATATTTGCTAGACCATGAAAATGATTTACATATGCATGAAAGAAATGAAATAGATGGTATTTTCTTTGAACAACATCCTCTGCTTAAACACAGTTTGCCTATTGAAACTTTAGCAGGTCCTCCTCCACCTAAAGGTGATCTTGTGTTTGAATTAAAACAATTGCTAGACACTTTGAAATATGCTTATCTTGATGAAAAGAAGATATATCCTATTATTATTAGTGCTAACCTTTCAGAACATGAAGAAGAAAGATTATTGAAAGTTCTAAGGAAGCACCAAGCTGCTATTGTATATACTCTTGATGATTTAAAGGGCATTAGTCCCACTCTATGTCAGCATAAGATTAATATGGAACCTGATGCTAAACCTGTTGTTGATCACCAACGTCGGTTAAACCCGAAGATGAAAGAAGTGGTAAGATCAGAAATATTAAAACTTCTGGAAGCAGGTATAATCTATCCTATAGCTGATAGTAGATGGGTAAGTCCCATTCATTGTGTCCCTAAGAAGGGAGGTATAGCTGTTGTTCCTAATGATAAAAATGAACTTATTCCATAAAGAATTGTTACAGGCTATCGAATGGTAATTGATTTTAGAAAATTAAACAAAGCAACTAGAGAAGACCATTACCCTCTGCCTTTTATTGATCAAATGCTTGAAAGATTATCTAAGCATACACACTTTTGCTTTCTTGATGGATATTCTGTTTTTTCACAAATACCTTTTTCTCAACCTGATCAAGAAAAAACCACCTTTACTTGTCCCTTTCGAACTTATGCTTATAGACGTATGCCTTTTGGTTTATGTAATGCACCTACTTCCTTTCAAAGATGTATGACTGCTATATTCTCTGACTTCTATGAAAAGATTGTTGAGGTTTTCATGGATGACTTCTCTATTTATGGGAAGTCTTTTGATGATTTTTTAAGCAATTTTGATCGAGTTTTGTAGAGATGTGAACAAACAAATCTTGTCTTGAATTGGGAGAAGTGCCACTTTATGGTTAATGCAGGTATTGTCTTGGGTCGTAAGGTTTCTGAGAAGGGCATTGAAGTGGACAAAGCTAAGGTTGATGCAATTGAGAAAATGCCATGTCCTAAGGACATAAGAGGTATTCATAGTTGAGGGAGTCCTGGATTAGGGGGTATCCGGACAGCCGGACTATATACTTTGGCCGGACTGATGGACTATGAAGATACAAGATTGAAGACTTCGTCCCATGTCCGGATGGGACTCTCCTTTGCATGGAAGGCAAGCTCGGCGATTCGGATATGTAGATCTCCTTCTCTATAACCGACTCTATGTAACCCTAGCCCCCTCCGGTGTCTATATAAACCGGAGGGTTTAGTCCGTAGGACAACAACAATCATAATCATAGGCTAGCTTCTAGGGTTTAGCCTCTACGATCTCGTGGTAGATCAACTCTTTTAATACTCATATCATCAAGATCAATCAAGCAGGAAGTAGGGTATTACCTCCATCAAGAGGGCCTGAACCTGGGTAAACATCGTGTCCCCAGCCTCCTGTTACCATTAGCCTAAGACGCACAGTTCAGGACCCCCTACCCGATATCTGCCGGTTTTGACACCGACATTGGTGCTTTCATTGAGAGTTCCACTGTGCCGTCGCGATAAGGTTTGATGGCTCGCCTTGTTGTCAAGGACAACATCACCTCTGGAGGGACCCTGGCTATAGGCCAGACCCTCCGGCTGGCGGCTTCGTCATGACCGCCCGATCGGCCTCCACATCGACAATGACTTCTCAGGTCATCAAGAACAGCCTGCACGCCAGCTTGGAATTCGTTGAGCAGATGGATCCAATAGAGTTCTCCTCCCTGAACGAGCTCTTGGATCACATCGCCGCTCTGGGAGTCACTACGGATTATGATCGGATTGGGCTTAAACCCGACCAAAGGGAGATTAACTCTCCACCGGTCACCCATCAGATAGCGGTGGTGGAGGAACAAATCAGTGATTCTTCCTCTATCCTGAGGACGAACTATGTCCGGATTCCCGAGCTCTCTGAGCCGGATACCCGTCTATGGGAGGACATGGCCCAGGATCCGAACTTAGAATCGTGCAGCAGGCCAGGAAAATTGGGCAGCATCCTGGAGTCCGAGCTGCCACGCTCGGAAACTCCTCCGCCCCTGGGTTTAAGATCGGGTCAGGGTTCGCACTTAAATCCACCCACCCACCCAGATGCAAGCGATCTTTCCCACATTAGACAAGAGCCCCAGGAGACAGTACATCACTTCTAGGCCAGATTCCTCCTTGTAATAAATAAGGTTAAGGACTGTCGCGAGGAAGACGCAATCTCATTCTTCTGCACAAATTGCATGGACAAGGGAATTCTCAACGCCATAAGTCGCCGTGATATAGTACACTTTGCTAACTTGGCGGCCCTAGTACAGAAGTATTGCATGATGGAAAGCGCTTGGAAAACCCAAACAAAATTCTGGGATCCTCCAGCTCTCACTAAACCCCTCATCCAAACTAAAAGGGTGTGCTCCCGTAAGCCACCCAATCCAATCGCAAAGAAGCCAAAGCCCCTTACTGGGCGTGGAACCGTACTGGAGGCATGGCTCAATGCGCCATGCAAAATTCATAGTACACCAGATACTATACCAACGCACAGCCTTAGAGCATGTTGGGTACTCCGGCAGGTGGCCAACAGCGGCGAGGACCTCCTCATTAATAATGCCGCAGAGCTCCATCCCATGGAGGATAACAATATAGTACTGACAGTCTTTGAGACTTTCACCTCAAACAATAGGCGTAAGCAAGCACTCCGCAGCCTTGCTGAAGTCTGCCATGTTGCAGCAACAAATCCATGGAACGACAAGGCTATAACTTTCAATGCCAGTGACGAACCTAAATTCCGAATAGTTCGGGCACCAGCCGCATTAGTCCTTAGTCCAATTGTGGACGGGTTCCGGCTTACTAAAGTGCTCATGGACGGCGGCAGCGGATTAAACCTCATTTATGAGGAGACTCTTAACAAGATGGAAATAGATAAGAGCCGCATTGAGCAAAGCAGCACGACCTTCAGGGGAATCATCACCAGTCGGAAGGCACGATGTGCGAGAAAAATCACACTTGATGTGGTATTCGACATGCCAGAGAATTATAGGTCCAAAGAAATCATATTCCAAGTGGCCCCGTTCAGTAGTGGATACCACGCCCTTTTAGGGCGGGATGCATTCACGAGCTTTCAAGCTATACCCCATTACGGGTACATGAAGGTTAAGATGCCCGGGCCCAATGGAATCATCACTCTAGCTAGTGATCCGTACATAGCACTCCGCGCGGAAAACAAAACCGCCGCACTAGCCCTCGAGGCATTATCCGAAGCTCTCACAACTGAGGAACTAACCACACTGCGCTCCACAATGGACAGTGACGATGTGATACTCGACAAACGACCCAAATCCACCTCTTTCAAACCAGCGGACGAAATAGTCAAATTCCAGGTCCACCCAACGGACCCTACAAAAACTGCATCAATTGGGACACAACTGAACCCCACAATAGATGCCGCACTACGAGAGTTCTTGCGCAAGAATTGGGACATCTTCGCCTGGCATCCTTCAGACATGCCTGGTATCCCACGCAGGCTGGCCGAGCATAGCCTAAACATACAAAAGGGATACAAGCGGGTCAAGCAGACTCTTCGGCGCTTTTCCGAACCTAAGCGACAAGCCATGGGACAAGAACTAGCCAAGTTACTCGAGGCCAGATTCATCAGAGAAATAAAACATCCGGACTGGCTAGCAAACCTGGTGATGGTACCAAGGAAGGACAAATCCTGGCGCCTATGCGTCGACTTCAAGGACCTTAATAAGGCTTGCCCAAAGGATCCCTTCCCACTACCCCGCATCAATCAAATAATCGATGCTACTGCAGGACATGACTCATTGTGTTTCCTCGATGCATACTCCGGATACCACCAGATCAAGATGGAGGAGTTCGACCAAGCCGCAATGGCATTCATCACTCCATACGGCCCCTTCTGTTTCAATACCATTCCTTTCGGGCTCAAAACCGCCGATGCAACCTATCAACGCATGATTCAGACATGCTTGGAAACACAAATCGGCAAAACAGTGGAGGCATATGTAGACGACGTGGTCATCAAAACCAGACACGTCGAATATTTAATACACGATCTGAGGCTTACGTTCGACAATCTCCGAAGATATGACATCAAGCTCCACTACAAAAAAAAGACACATCCATGACATTTTGGGCTGAACGATTTTTTTTCTGTCATACATATGACACTTCTATGACGATAATTGTGACAAAACCCGGTATCATCATAGATGTGGTGGGATCCTACTTCTATGACAAAAAATCATGACATAAAATGGGCTTTTCGTCCTGGGCGGGCCGGAGACGCAGCTGCATGACATTCTTTGGGCCGTGGTAGAAGCGAGGGGGAGGAAAATTTCGGGGAGTTGCCAGTTATTGTGGGAGGTCGGGGGCCGAGCGATGCGCGTTTCTCTCGTACACGTACGCATGTGTGTGCGAGGTGTTGGCTCCAACTGAACCCGAGCGAGGCGTTTGGGTCTAACTGAACCCGAGTAATTGCACTGCAGGCTACGCGTTACTGAACCCGAGTGATCGATCGATGGCTGTTAACTGAACCCGATCGAGCGATTCCTCTAACTGAAGCCGATCGATTGGATGAACAGTGAGCGTTGCGGGGGGGGGGGGGGGGGGGTTGGATGAACAGTGAGCGGTGGCGTTGCCTCTGGATGAATAGGACCCCGTGGTGTGGAGGGCTGGATGAACAGTAGACGATGGAGGGGTGTATGAACAGGACCCATGGTGTGGAGGGCTGGATGAACAGTAGACGGTGGAGGGGTGCCCGTGGAGGGGTGGATGAACAGGACCCCGTGTTGTGGAGGGCTGGATGAACAGTAGACGGTGGAGGGGTGCCTGTGGAGGGGTGGTTGAACAGTAGCCAGTGGAGGAGCGCGTGGTGGAGGCTGGATGAACAAGAGCCCGTGGAGGCTGGAGGAGGTCGATGGTAGCCCGTGGAGGCTGGAGGAGGTAGACGGTGGAGATGAACAGTATCCCGTGGAGTCCCGTTTTGCGGTACGCCACACCTCTCCCAATGAACGTGGCCGGTCGAACACAAGGCCGTTTCCTCTGTTCTGCGGTATGCCAGGCCTCGTTTCCATCGCCTGTTCCGTCCAAGCCCTCCCGATGAACACGACGACGCATTCCGTTCCGACCCAACTGGTTGGCTCCCCATGAATACGATGACGACGCTGTTTCTCCGTTCTGACCCAGCCATGTACGCGAGCCCTGGCCGTACGTATGCGCGAGTAGGCATTCGAGACCCCGCCCGTATGTACACATACGTGGCCGTATTTTCTTTCTTGTGCACTGGCCGCTGTACGTACGTGTACATGCTACGTGCGCGCCTCTACTACGACACGTGCGCGCCTCTACTACGACGCGTGTACGTCTCTACATCCACCAGTATGTACGTACATGTTCGCGACCAGAATGACAACGCTACATACGCTTCGACCAGGTGGGTCCCGACTGTCAGGCAATTCCTTGCGTGCGAAGATGTAGCTGGTGGGTCCCACCAGTCAGGGGGGCAAATCGTTTTTTTTGCCCGGACGCACTTCCTTGCGTGCGAAGGTGTAGCTGGTGGGTTGCAGTAGTTAGCTGGCGAATCGTTTTATTGTTTTTTTCCTGGATGCACTTCCTTGCATGCGAAGGTGTAGCTGGTACGTCCCAGCAGTCAGGGGGGAAACATTTTTTTCACGAAATACGGTGGCCCGTCCAGTGGGTCCCTGCTGTCAGGTGGAGGAATAATTATTTTGCACGTAATAAGGAGGCACTTCCTTGCGGCTGCCGTGGACCCAGCTGTCAGCCTCTCCATGTACAGTACTCTTCCGATGGAAGTCGGTCCTTAACCACATTGACCACGCCGCGCCGAGAGCACCAGGGTGCTGGACGACAGCGAGGCCTAGGAAGGGGACGACGCGGAGCCGGGGAAGACGCAGTAGTGGATGCCCACGCGGAGAGGAGTACGACTGTACAAGGGTTTACTGGTTCGTTTGCCGTCGCCGGAGAATAACAGCAAGTGTGGGTCAGTAGAGGGATGGCTAGGCCAGTGATGGGAGTACGGTGGGGGCGGTGAGGCTTGCACGGCAGCACAGCCGGCCGCGGGGAGGAGGGAGCAGGCAGTCCCGCCGGTTCTTGTTTGAGCGGCTGGAGCAGGAAGAGCAGAGATTGAAGAAGCACGATGGCCGTTGGATGGACATCCAACAGTCACTGCTAGTGCGTCAACCTTCTTTTTAGGAAAGCCTCAAATCTGTGGAAAACAACATACAACCTATCTGCCATTATTTCTAATAATTTACAGCCCATTTGCTAATTCTTAAGGTTTTATTTGGAGCCCATATTCTTTTTGTTAGCATTACAACCCATATTGTGGCCATGGTTAAAAAATTATACGAATTTTTGCATATTTCGGTGCGGTCCGAACTGTTTTTAATCCCGAAATTTCGACTCACATTCAAACTGATTTTAAAAATAAATGTATATCAATATAAAATCCAACAAATTCTCCACGCATAAAAATTAATGTAATTTAAAATCTCGAAATGAAAAAAAAGATATTTGAAACTAATTGCCGGTTTGATGTGTTTTAAAAATGTACAACCCATTTCTCATTACTGATGGGCCATTTTCTCGGCCAGCCGAATGAAAGCTCTCCTCGTCTTGAAATATTTGCAGCCCAACAGGCCTGACAAAGCGACTTACTTGGCAAATCACAAAAAACTGGGCTGTGGCCGTGGACCTAGCTGTCAGCCTCTCCACGTACAGTACTGTTCCGATGTAATGTCGTTGACCACATTGACCACGCCACACCGAGAGCACCAAGGCGGTGGACAACGGCGAGGCCTAGGAAGGGGACGACGCGGAGCCAAGGAAGACGCGACAGTGGATGCTCACGCGAAGAGGAGTACGACTGTACGAGGGTTTACTGGTTCGTCTGCCGTCGCCAGAGAATAACAGCAGGTGTGGGTCAGTAGAGGGATGGCTATGCCAGCGACGGGAGTACGGTGGGGCGGTGAGGCCTACGTGGCAACACAGTCGGCTGTGGGGAGGAGGGAGCAGGCAGTCCCGCCGGCGCTTGTTTGAGCGGCTAGAGCATGAAGAGCAAAGATTGAAGAAGCACGATAGCCGTTGGATGGACATCCAACAGTTACTGCTCTCGTGTGTTGACTAAGTTGACAAGGCGTTGCGTGTGCGTCAACCTTTTTTTTATGAAATCATACGCGTCAACTTGTAGTAGGCGCACAAGTCAGCCTCAAATCTGTGGAAAACAACAGACAACCCATCTGCCATTATTTCTAATAATGTACAACCCATTTGCTAATTCTTAAGAATTTGTTTGGAGCCCATCTTCTTTTTGTTAGCATTACACCCCATATTGTGGCCACAGTTAAAAAGTATACGAAATTTTGCATATTTCAGTCCGGTCAACTGTTTTTAATCCAGAAATATCGATTCACATTCAAACTATTTTGAAAAATAATTTATATAAATATAAAATCCAAATAATTTTCCACGCCTAAAAATCAATGGAATTTAAAATCTTGTAATGAAAAAAAGTGAAACTAATTCCCGTTTTGATGTGTTTTAAAAATGTACAGCCCATTTCTGGGCAAACCGAATGAAACTCTCCTCGTCTTGAAAGATTTGCAGCCCAACAGGGCCGATAAAGCAAGTAGGCCTTGTTTGGGTATTTATTTAAAAAAAATAGAACTGGGCTAGCCATTTTCAGCAAGAAAAAAACACAACTGGGCTCATGATGTGGTAAACATAAATAAAACCCTGGCTAGACGGGCCATAGCCCCCGCACAGCCCCGTTGTTACCCTGATCCGTCGCTAAAACTAGTATAAATAACAACTGATTGTTCCAAAAAAACCGCACGACCTGCTGGGTCCCTGGTGTCAGCCGCTTGTAGTGTAATTCTCTCGTTTATTGACTACGTTGACAATGGCGTGAGCCCCAGATGTCCAACCATTAGGAGGAACCATATTTTTGGGCTTGTAATACAGAGGCACTTGCTTGCGTACTGCCATGACGCTGGTGGGTCCCTACTATCATCCTCTCCACGTATAGTCATCTCCTTCTTCCTCTCGGTTGTTGACGACATTGACAACACAAGAGGGCGGCGCACCGCGCACGGCAAGTGAACCAAGGCCGCAAGGCGGAGGACGACGACGAGGCCTCGGATGGAACGAACAGGAGCCGTGGTAGACGCGCCGGTCCAGTCGCAGGCGGAGGGGAGTACGAGGGTTGACTGGTTCGGGTGCGGGTGCGTGTTGGGGCTGATGTCGCCGGAGAATAACATGACGTGTGGGGGAATAGAGGGAGGGACTGGCCAACGTTGGAGGGTATGTACGGTAGGGCGGCGGAGGTGCAACCAGTCATGGGATGCGGGAGCAGGTGGAGCCGATGGGGTGGTTCGGTTTGGGCGGCTCGAGGAAGAAGACAAGAGATAGAAGATACACGACAGATGTTGGATGTCAATCCAATGGCTGGTAGGCAGAATCGCTTGTTGAATGGCTAGGCTATTTCCTCGCGGGTCCCAAATGTCAGAATCCAAATCTGTCATGGTCATGCAACCTTTCCTATGAAAATTTACAGCCCATTTGTTGTGCTAGTTCAAAATAAGTTTGTGGGTGCTGGTGGGGGCTAATCACTTGGCTTCTGTAATGCACAGTGAGCTCAAGCAGCCGGCGAGAGTGATGTTATGTCCCTTGGTTGGGATTTGTTACAATATTTCACTCTAAATTAAACGAATGACAAGCCATGCCTTGTTTCAAAGAAAATATGACAGTCATAGCCGAGTTGAAAAGGGCAGGAACATCTAACTCCAGCGTACAAACTGTACAAAAGCACGAGGGTTAATTGTTCATCACGTTTACAAAAAAACCCAGGTTGAAAAGGGCAACAACATCTAACTCCAGCACTGTTTTCGGCAGTCAGAGTCAAATGGATCAGTAAGGTCCATAGAATGAACATCCTAGGTCGTAAAATTTACTGGATTATGACCACAATATGTTGTAAATAGAAGCCCGGCACGTTCAGATGCTCTTTTGCCTGCCTAAAACTCCTTTTTGTGCTGCTCGACATACCCATCCGTCAAAACCATGCTGCTGATAAACTTAAGCCTGATGGACAATAGTAACCTCGCATTCAGCAGGAAGAATGTGACAAATCTAGTGTTTGCATGGTTGGCTACATATCTTTCTAGCGTTGTTGTCTTCAATCGAATCTCATGGGAAGTGAGAAAATCCCGATGGTTACGAATCCACCGATTGGTTATAACTTTCTTAAACTATCCTGTTGCCTAAATAGACATGAAGATTGAAAACAGTTAAGGTCTAAAAAAAGAGTGTCGAAAGAGCAACAACTGAATGGTTAATTCTAGTACACTATATGCCGGCTTCCAATGTGCGTGTGAAATTATCACCTTTATATACAACTTCTCCAGACATGGAAAGCATTGCAGCAAGCCAATAATCTTGTTCAGATCAAAACTAATCATTTGGATATATAAGATCTTGACAGAATCCAACACCATTGATAGGCCATCCATGGAGAAACTCTTCATTGAGCATAGAACATAATATTATTAAAAAATGTGTACTCCAAGATGATATATAACTTATGGGCGGAAATTTAAAATGCAGCTTATGGTTACAAGTGTAGATGATAATATAAAGTACCTGAAGAACTGTGGAGCCAAACACCATATTGAAATGAGCACAGAGATCATGTATTACACCCAAGGTCTCCAGTTTAGGCGCAGAGAGGATGGTTATTTGCAACGGTGAATAACTAGAATCAAGGATCAACCTTTGAAGTGAAGGGGCATCTTGGATGATGAGCTGCCTTCCATCAAAAGAAATTCCAATTCTTACAAGGTTAGGCGACTTTATTTGGAGACAACCGATTCTAACTGTGAAAACAAGCACCAAGCACTCCAGGGCAGGGCAACTGGAGTGGATGATGCTGTGCAATGAGGCCTCCGATATATGAACCCGCACAAGTGAAAGTTTCTTGAGAAATGGTAGTCGAAGGTTTAGTACCAGATTGTCTGGTAGGTAGCACAGCGCAAAGGTGGCGGTGTGGAGAGAGGAGGAAAACTACGAGATGGAGATCGGTGCTAAGGGCACAAGTTCATGGCATTTGGTATGTGGTATGTGATTTCCAGGGGAATAGTAGAACTCAAGCATCTGTAGTTCTATGAATTCAGGGGATTTCAGCCAGGCGTCCACCATGCAGGGCATGGTATGCTTGCTCAAGTAGCATGACGGGATGCAGAGGCTTTGAACGGAGCCCTAGTGGGAGGAGATGATGGCTCTGGGGATTTCAAAATCATTGAAGAGAGATAGCTGACGATAGTCGAGATTAAGGGGCACGGCGCGCCATAGAGGGCGCCACCGAATTGAGAGGACTTGGGTGCAGCAGCAATCCTTGGTGGGGAGAAGCGAGATGATCTCCCCAAGGACGACGTCCGGGAGATCGCTGATGCGGTCCACCCGAGATTCTACGGGTTCCTGGGATCCGGTTGGGGCAGGGTCGCCGCTTCTCCCCGCGCTGCCGGGTGCGGGATCTACAACAGGCGTCCCCGCTGGCGGGAGCCTCATCTTCTTGGTGCTGGGGTCAGCCGACTCCATTTTCCTCGAGGGCGTCGCGTCGCGCTCACAGATTTGAGCAGAGTAACGAATGACGAGCCTAGTTGAAGTGCGAGTGAAGGAGAAGGGGAGCTGAGGTTTTTTCTGTAGTAGTGAGGAAGAAGGGGAGCTGGGGTTTTCTGTAGGAGTGAGGTGAGGAATTTGGGGGTACGAGTGGAGCGAGCTGACGTGAGGTGGCTGGGAGCGAGGAGGAAGAAGAGCACCCAGGTTTTTTTGGGGAACGGTGTGCTGGGTGTGAGTAGTGTGGATGGGCTGTTTTGTCTTGGGCCCAGAGGAACAATTACTACTAGTACACTGGAGACACTCTACAGCTACCCAAAAAAACAATTACTACTAGTAAAGTGGAGACACTCTACCGCTTCTGGCTCCTCCTAGGTCATTGAAACGTCTCCCTCTACTGAATGCCGTTATACTTTTGTTCACCGACATGCGGGCCATGCAGCGCGGGGGCCCAAATGCCATCCACCAAATTAGAAGGCAGTATGCAGGCGGAGAGTAATCTCGGTCATAGCACGGCAGTAACGAGCCGTCGTATCACAAAACCCCACCCCCCGCAGTCTAAGTTTGACGGACGAAGAAACCATCATTTCACTCTTCGCTGAATCCCCTTTTCCCTCACCGTCTTCAAGAAAGGCAACACTCGCATCTGCCACTGTTCTTCTCTCCCAACGAAGGGAAGGTAAGCGGATCCGTGATGTTGGTATATTTTCTTTCAGAGAAAAAAAAGAACTTTTGCAAAGCAGTAACCGATCCTCACTCTCTGTTTTGTTTCATTGTCATTGCGATTGTGTTTTCCTTTCAGTGGTCTCCTAGTATTCGTCAGTTTCATGATGGACCAAGGAGAACTAGGAAAAGATCTGCCGATATTGGAGCAGACGCGGGAGGCTGATCCCCACGAGACACGGAGCTCCAAGAAGATGGAGGCAGCCACTGAGCCGACCCCAGATACGCTCACGGCCACTACTAAGATGGTCAACGCCCCGTTTGAGGTTACAACCCCCATGGCACTGCAGGAGCAGTTTTCCCCCTTCGTGGATGTGTCCCCCCCGCTGAGCTACCCAAGGTGATTTTCTTCTTTGCCGATCTCAATTGTGGATTTTCATCTAAGTATGTGGTGATTAAATAATGCAAAATTTTATTAGCTTCGATGCCATGCTATACATAGTGGTTTAAATAACTTGTGTTTCTTATACTGAAAAGTAATTCAGAATTTGTTTCTATTTCAATTAGAACCTTGATGCAGACAAGGATTGTGTGGTTGTACATGTCACTCGCTATGAGGCGGATGACCTGAATATACGCACTGGGAAAACAGAGTTCTTAGGCTGTTGGATCCTGGAAGCAATTTGCGGTTATACCAATGAAGAGTTTTATTCCAGCCTCACTGTTATCACGCGTGTTGTCCAGGGTGTACTGAAGCACAAGAAGTTCAAAGCTACTCCTTCGTTTGTGAGGCATACTGTTCTTTTCAAGCTTACGCAGGAAGATGACGTGGCATGCCTCCACAAACAAGTTTATCAGTGGCAAGGCCACAAGGTTGTCTTCATGAAGGTTCACAGGATTGAGCTGCTGCGGGACGTCCTCGATGATGTTCATGGCAAGGTCCATCTTGTGTCTAGCCCAAATTAGATCGAGGCATGAAATAGTTGCCCCAGCTAGTGTTTAATAGTAGTTTGGATTGTGTCTAATTATTCGAACCTTGCCTGTTATCGACCCCTCTAGGGCTAGTACTCTGTTTGAATCCGTCTATGGGAACTGTTGCTACTTTTGTGTGCCCGTGAATCATGTGAGAACCATCATAATTGTTGCCGAAACAGATGTGTCCTCACTAGTTTTTTCATGAATATGGCATGGTAAGACATAAGTTGTCACGGTTTATCATATGAGCAGTGTTTTTTTGATGAAATAGAGCACTCCTTCGAGAACTGTGCGCTGACGTATACATAAGTACTTGTAAACACTGTTGGTCCTACCCCACTTGTAAGCAGTTGTGCAAAACACGACACATTGGCTCAGCTCACTTCAACACTATGCTATCGACCAACTAACAATCAACAATCTGCTGTCTGACATATAAGCAACTATGTATCTTGTTACAATGGTTCATGAAGTTAATTGAGGCCACAATGTAATAAATTGCAAACATTCACACGCTAGTCCAGCGCTCATGTGGAACACTCACATTAAACTCGTCTTCATAAAAAACTTGAAAAGCATAAGTTAAGCAATTTTATACATCTCAATGATTCATAGAACATAACAAACATATACTAGTTCAGAGCAAAAGACAAAGTTGTGAGAAGGTTGACAAATCAGGAAAAAACAAGCAAGGCTTCTCTAAGCAAAGGGCCTCCCGACAGGCTTAAATTTCCTGGAGTTCACTCTGGTTTTTTCTTGTTGCCACCATCCAGGGTTAGGTTCTCTCATTCCAGAATAACCAATTATAATTGTGGTCTCAACTGGAATGCTGAACTGAACCATGCAGTGTACTGACCAGTTGAAATGCTTGTGCATTCCACTAAATTTAAGCACTATTATTTGCAGAAATAAGCAGACCACAATGCCTCTTGTCCGCGCACCTGTCCAAAAAACCGCCGTGCAGCCATGCCAGCTAGTCCTCGGTCCATGGAAGAACTGGCAGAAAGTGCATTCCGGACTAGGATGCAGTTGTTTTTGCTTGTCCCTGCACTGCAATCAGGAAGTAAAACGTACGAATCAGCTTCTTTTAGATTGCGTTGGTCATTCTACCTTAGTTACTACCAATGTAGGAATACCTTGAAGACTGGAGGTTAGACGACGGCAACGAGGGATAGACATCTCATTTTGCGCAGTTGTACTAAAACTAAGGTGTGTGCTTTTGATTGCGAGGATAGAAACGATACGGAGACAGACATCCCGAAATGATATGGAGACAGAAATCCCTATTTGCGCCAATACGAAATACGGTTATTTAAAGAGTGACAGATATTTGCAGTGGCGTATGATTAATAGCAGCATCTATTGTGTTATAATTGGCACTAGATTGATAGTATGAAGAGTCCTTAAGTAAGTAGCATCACATCACATCAACAATGCCACTAGATTAACATGCAGAACAATAGCATTAGTATTACTATCATGAGAGTAGCACATGGTCAGTAAATGTGCAATCAAATTTGTGCAGTTCCACTGGGATGAAGCAATGTTAGCGGTGTGAGAGTTAAGTGTAACTGCAAAAACACAATTCATGGGAAATAAAGCAAGACAGAAGCACTTCATAAAATGGTGGTGGCATTGCTTCAATTTATCGATGGCACTAGACCATTACTTATAGTGACATTAGGTGGCATTGCTTAATGCTTCATGTGATTTTACATTAACGGTAGCGATATGGGCGTAGGGACAGCAGGGGCATAAAGTGGTGATGCAGATGTGGCTGCCGAGAGCGACAAACACTCAGGCAACATGTCTGCATTTGTCCCCTTTTTTATCTCCTCGGCGACATTTTCCTATGTGAGCACAGGAAATCTAGACCTGCTCATTCTCATTTGTGTTGTCCCCCAACACCCGTCACTTTCTTTCCTTTTTAAACCAAGAGATAGGTCCACTTCCCCCCACCCTTCGCCATCCACCATGCTTTCTTCGTCTTTTCAACCAAGAGACCGGTTGGGTAGCCAGTATCTACTACTTCCCCCCGTTTCCTCTTAGAACCAAGTCCTAGATTCATGCTACAGCTTTCCCACTTTCTTCCCTGTTTGAACCAACTCTTAGAGTCGACTGTATGAACTAGCTTTACCTATAATAATAGTAAAAGTCTAGGTGGATTTGGAACAACGGATGGAAGTAGAAAAAGATCCACACGAAGGGAGCTGGGGCAGTAGAGCAAGGGAGGTTTCGAAGGAATATATACCCGAGGGTCGTCGGCATGTGGCAAAGACGGCGTCGGGGGGCCGCATGTTTGCCACAATACCGCAGGGAGGAAGAAGGGGTCGGAGGCACTCCCGAGCCGGTGCTCTCTCGGAGAGAACGGCATGGCCGCCGATCGGGACGCGCGGGCAGCCGTTGGTCTCCTCCCTCGCCGCTGACGACAGCGTGAACGATGCACCTACACCCCTGCCCCGGTCGAGGTTGTCCGGCCGGATTTGTGACCAGCCATGAGCTGCGAGAGAGTGTGGCCACCTATGTCTTGCTTAGATCTGGAGAGCATGAGAGAGTGAACGAGAGGAACCCTAGTAAAGCAAGCCGCTAAGGCTCCTGCTTATATATATAGTGGAGTGATTTTGTTGTACCAGCTTCAAAAAAATGTGCTCCTACATGTACCAATGAATGGGTGTGAGAGAACTAGTGCGTGCGTGCACCGCTTCTCTTCGTGAGAGTACAATATTCTATGCCCAAAGAACGTTCGCCGCAAGAGTAATAGTATAAGTGTGTGACGTGTGAGCTAAAATAAAATGTGCACGACCTCTTTTGTTTTTTAGAAGTTCTGGGGGTAGGGTGTGAAGAACACATATGTGTGTGACGTCTACCTGCAGATAGACGGTGGGTGCGACGTGCGAGTCTGCGAGAGGACTCGGGAGAGTCGTGACTCGTGAGGGTGCGTGTGCATGAAAGGGAGGGGGGCACATATCAATGCAATGCATGTGTCCGTAAATCATTATCCGACAAACATTCGCCACAAGCCTTTTCCTGACAAACACCGTAAGAACCGTTAGATCGGCATCCGATAGTGTCAGTTTTGCCATGTCATTTAACAGAACAGACACTCCTCCTACACACAAATCTTCCACGTGAGTGTTAGCAACTGTTGTATGCTCCCTCCGTTTTGAAATGCAATGCATATAGCTTTATTGAAAATTCAAACCTTGCAAACTTTTACCAAGTTTTCATGTACCAAATTGCACATGTAGAATACCTTGTATATATCATTTCATTCATCTTCGAGAGGTAACTATAAAGATGGGGGAGGAGTCTACAAAATAAGACCATCGTATCAGCCGCATCAATTTCAACCATCCTTTGGTGTCGAGGAGTATCATAGGAACTCTATATGATATGATTTTTATAGGATTTTCTTCCTTTAGAACCAATTGGTTCATAGGAATAGATTCATATACTCCACATTTCAAAGGAAATAAACATGATATCATTTCTATAGTTTTAGAGCCACTTGGTTCAAATGAATGGATTCCTATACTCCCTTAATTTCAAAGGAAAATAAACATTAGCGTATATTGAATAGAAAAGTTCCTATGATCTGAACCAAATTACATATCTTTTCTAATCCCTCCTCATAGGAATTGAGATACATGTCATCTCTAGATTCAATAGAAAAGTTCCTATGATGTGAACCAAATGACATCTCTTTTCCAATCCCTACTCATAGGAATTGAGATGCTCCACGTCATCTCTTTCCCTACAACTTCCATGTATACATCTTCTATTCCTAAATAGATAGTACAACCCACTAGTAGCTTTTTTCCAAAACATGCAACTATGGCACAAGAACTATATAGTGTGCCAATAACTTTGAAAGATGGTCGCTGGATGAAGCTAATCCGACAGTGCAGAGATGGCGAATCTGAGTACTACTGGCAGTTGGATATCATCAACATTCCACCAGATCTACCACATGTACAATTTAGAAGACTCCATGGTTGAACTTAAGCATAATGCACAAACCTCAAAACACAAGCACTTCTCCTTTGTTCTAGAATCTTCTGTATCATATTTTTTTTCCTAAATGAATTGCCATTATTTGTTTTTTACTTATGCTTTACAATGCACAACCCCATGAATCTTAACATTTTTATAAAACTAATTGATTTTGAATGAGATGAACTATAAGAATTAAACGAACATCTACATCATGCATATATGACTCAAAGCTTTACATGCTATAGTGTGTATTTATTCATAATTTGGTTTCAAAATCTCATGCGTTCAATGCATCGTTGCCTTTTGGTCAAACCTACATCCACAATTTTTTGTACGTACTATATCTCCACTGATCCCCGAACCCAAAATGCTGCCTCGTTCCCGTAAAACCAAGCGGCCCACACATGCATCGACTCGAACCCGTTTACTACGACATGGCCCCGCACGCCGTAGTACTCCTACAAACCCTACCGCCGCAATCATCATCGGTTTTCTTCAAGAGGACGAGGGAGAAGCCGATTTGTAGTGGAGGCGCTTTAAAAAAAGGATATGTAGTGGAGACCCCTACCCTAGGGTGCCCTAGGTAGCTGCCGCATGCATCATTGTTTTCTCTTTTATTTATGCTCTTGCGCCCTGAGTGAAATGATGGTTGCTTCGTCCGTCCAGCTTAATGCGGGCCCTAGAGTGAAATGATGGTTGCTTCGTCCGTCCAGCTTAATGCGGGAAAGGTGGGGCTTTGTGATTTAACCCCTCATCGCTCATTTTCTACTACTGCGGCACTACGACCAGGGTGCCTCCAGTTCCAACCGCTGCTCCGAACTGTAATTTGGTGCATTGCACGTGGAACAAGACGGTGGATGAGGCACATGTTGGCCAAAGGGGTCCTGTTAAGTGTGTCGCCATTTCGTGTGCAGACTGACCCTGCTTGAGTTGCTACGCCAACACGACAGGAGCAGCCTACCACTTTGTTTTGCTCCTTGGTGAATCCCGAGTATATTGATCTAAAAAGATACGTGATGAACTACCCTCTCCGTCTCGGTTTTTTAGTTTTAGGCGTCTCGGTTTATAGGGCGTGCACATAGTTCTAGGTCATCCATTTGGCTAACTAAATATGAGTTACTCCCTCCGTCTAGGTGAGTAAGTCATCTTAGGTTGTGCACCGTGACCAAGGAGGAGGGGAAATGAGAGACATATGTTTATTTGCTAATTAATAGTATTGCATGCAATGAACTAACCATTGCATGTCGTGTTTGATGTCCCAAGTCATTAAAAGCATGCACACCCCTCGCTTCTTATTGGTTGATATGTCAAGAAACAAGAAACGAGGTAGAAGTTAATGCACCACGCCTAAGTGTTTTGGGATTATTTGGTTTTTGTAAGATGACTTACACACCTAGACAGAGGGAGTACTAGTATGTCACAAAAAGTACTACTATATCATTGGATTCTTAAGCGGATGTAGTTGTATTTAAAAGTCGAGGGCGGGGCTTTTCCTGCGCGGTAGGAGGCGGGGCAGTTCCGCCTAGTCGGTTCGACAGAGACACGAGAAGATGAGGGAGTAGGCTACTGCAAATGTAGGGCTATGTGATTTGACAGCGAGCTACTGCTTGACAGGTGTGGCCCCGTGATTTGACTTGCCATTATCATTTTAACTGCGGTGCTACGACCGGCGTGAGTCTCCCGATTCCTGACCACCTCCATACAGGTGCCTCTCCCAATGCTCCACCATGTAGTTGAGGCTGGCTCTTGCAAGAGAGCCCACTTCTCCACTTTTTCCTTGCCTCTTTCCTCCACACATGCAAAAATGCCATGTAAAGCGGGCTTATAGCCCACTATTGTAGTACTTACTTACTCCTACTGGTGCTAAGCTTGCCACATCGGTATAAAGTTTGATGTGGCAAGTTTGGTGACCCAAGGAAGAAATGGTGCTAAGCGCATGTACCTAGGTGAAAAGACACTTTTGAGTCTATAGCTAATTAAATGAAGCAAACTTAGCAACACCATTTCATTGGAAGAAGTCACTCCTTGGCAAATGCAATAAATACTAGTACTCCCTGTGTCCTAGTGTCAAAAACGTTCTTATATTATGGGATGGAGGGAGTACGAAGAAAGAGATAGAGAGGAGTAAAAAAACAAATAAACTTATAGCCAACCTTATAGCTAACCTTGTTGTAGTATGAGTGACTAAGTGATGACTATGTATGACATGCCAACATCAGATAGCCTAACGCACCGTGTTAAATCTCCAACGGTGCGACCGCACGAGCGACGCGACGGTCATGGTAGGCGCGACCATGATATGGGCTGCTGGCAGCCCTTGGATCTGAGATCAAACGGTCGCATGCTAAGTTGCTAAAAATTTGCAGAATAACCCTCCAGGATAGGATATTCACCCATAGGTCTAGAATCACGCCATGCAACCGTTCGATCTCAGATCCAAGGGCTCTCGGAAGCCCGTACCATGGGAGAATGGAAAGCCACTACCCTGCCGTTCGCACGCTGGCAGTTCTCTCCTACTCTTCCCCGCACGTCCTTCAATACTACGGCGGTTCGCTCCTAGTCGTCCCGTCCATTCACATTACGGCAGTTCCACTAATCCTAACCCTCCTCCCAAATCCATGGCGTCCCAAATCTCCATGATCGGCGGTGAGTACAAGGTTAGAACCATCACCGGCTATGAGTTCACCATCATCTACACCCGTTCTTCCACGACGGTGAAAGGATGCCTTTCTCAGTTCAGACGCATGTTCGAAGACTCAGATGATGAGCGGCTCGCTCGGCTAGATGTTGAGTACACTACAGTCCTGGGACGAGAGAAGGATCTAAAGGACGAAGAGAGGAAGAAGCCCGCCGTGATCCAGGTTTGCGTGCATGACTTATGCTTGGTCTACCACATATGCCATGCCGACGTTGAATGCCTGGATTTTAAGGACTTCCTCGAGAGCAACCTAGTCAAATTCGTTACTGTAGACTTTGGTAACGACAAAGAAGTCCTGGGTCGGATAGGCCTCATTGTAGGCAACACCTTCGACCTCCAGAAGAATCGGCTGGTGTCCTCTCGTCAGCCTTAAATGCTGGCCCTGCTTGAGTTCGGCAGTATTGTTGGATGAAGCGGCCCGGACCGACATTACGCGTTTGCTTACGCGAGACTGGTTCTATCGACGTGCTTTGCACACAGGTGGTTGGCGGGTGTCTGTTTCTCTAACTTTAGTTGAATTGAGTGTGGCTATGCCCGGTCCTTGCGAAGGTTAAAACAGCACTAACTTGACGAACTATCGTTGTGGTTTTGATGCGTAGGTAAGAACGGTTCTTGCAAAGCCCGTAGCAGCCACGTAAAATTTGCAACAACAAAGTAGAGGACGTCTAACTTGTTTTTGCAGGGCATGTTGTGATGTGATATGGTCAAGACATGATGAGATATAAGTTGTTGTATGAGATGATCATGTTTTGTTGAAGTTATCGGCAACTGGCAGAAGCCCTATGGTTGTCTCTTTGTTGCATAAGATGCAAGTGCCAAATAATTGCTTTACTTTATCGCTATGCGATAGCAATAGTTGCAAGAGCAATAGTTGGCGAGACGACCATGTGACGACACATTGATATATATCAAGATAATGAAGATCATGGTGTCATGCCGGTAACGATAGAGATCATGACAGTACTTTGGAGATGGAGATCAAAGGCGCAAGATGATCATGGCCATAGCATGTCACATATTTTGATTGCATATGATGTTTATCTGTTATACATCTTATTCTGTTTTGTTTGACGATAGCATTTTAAGATGATCTCTCACTAATTATCAAGAAGTGTTCTCCCTGAGTATGCACCGTTGCGAAAGTTCTTCGTGCTGAGACACCACGTGATGATCGGGTGTGATAGGCTCTACGTTCAAATACAACGGGTGCAAAACAGTTGCACACGCGGAATACTCAGGTTAAACTTGACGAGCCTAGCATATACAGATATGGCCTCGGAACACGGAGACCGAAAGTTCGAGCGTGAATCATATAGTAGATATGATCAACATAGTGATGTTCACCATTGAAAACTACTCCATCTCACGTGATGATCGGACATGGTTTAGTTGATTTGGATCACGTGATCACTTAGATGACTAGAGAGATGTCTGTCTAAATGGGAGTTCTTAAGTAATATGATTAATTGAACTTAAATTTATCATGAACTTAGTCCTAGTAGTATTTTGTAAATTATGTTGTAGATCAATAGCTCCCGTTGTTGCTTTCATATGTTTATTTTGATATGTTCCTAGAAAAAATTGTGTTGAAAAATGTTAGTAGAAATGATGCAGATTAGATCCATGATCAGAGGTTTATCCTCACTACTACACAGAAGAATTATGTCCTTAATGCACCGCTAGGTGACAGACCTATTGCAGGAGCAGATGCAGACGTTATGAATGTTTGGCTGGCTCAATATGATGACTACTTGATAGTTTAGTGCACCATGCTTAACGGCTTAGAATCGGGACTTCAAAGACATTTTGAACGTCATGGATCATATGAGATGTTCCACGAGTTGAAGTTAATATTTCAAGCAAATACCCGAGTTGAGAGATATGAAGTCTCCAACAAGTTCTATGGCTAAAAGATGGAGGAGAATCGCTCAACTAGTGAGCATGTGCTCAGATTGTCTGGGTACTACAATCGCTTGAATCAAGTGGGAGTTAATCTTCCAGATAAGATAGTGATTGAAAGAGTTCTCTAGTCACCATCACCAAGTTAGTAGAACTTTGTGATGTACTATAGTATGCAAGGGATGACGAAAACGATTCCCTAGCTCTTCATGATGTTGAAATCGATGAAGGTAGAAATCAAAAAGGAGCACCAAGTGTTGATGGTTGACAAGACCGCTAGTTTCAAGAAAAGGGCAAAGGGAAAGAAAGGGAACTTCAAGTAGAATGACAAGCAAGTTGTCACTCCCGCGAAGAAGCCCAAAGCTGGACCAAAGCCTGAAACTGAGTGATTATACTGCAAAGGAAATGGTCACTAGAAGCGGAAATGCCTTGAATATTTGGTGGATAAGAAGGATGGCAAAGTGAACAAGGGTATATTTGATATACATGTTATTGATGTGTACTTTACTAGTGTTTATAGTAGCCCCTGAGTATTTGATACTTGTTCAGTTGCTAAAATTAGTAACTCGAAATAGGAGTTATAGAATAAACAGAGACTAGTTGAGGGTGAAGTGACGATGTGTGTTGGAAGTAGTTCCAAGATTGATATGATCATCATCACACTATCCCTACAGTTTCGAGATTAGTGTTGAACCTAAATAAATGTTATTTGGCATTTGCGTTGAGCATGAATATGATTTGATCATGTTTATTGCAATACGGTTATTCATTTAAAGTCAGAGAATAATAGTTATTCTGTTTACATGAATAAAGCCTTCGATGGTCATACACCCAATGAAAATAGTTTGTTGGATCTCGATCGTAGGGATACACATATTCATAATATTGATGCCAAAAGATGCAAAGTTGATAATGATAGTGCAACTTATTTGTGGCACTACCATTTGGGTCATATCGGTGTAAAGCGCATGAAGAAACTCCATAATGATGGATTTTTGGAATCTCTTGGTTATGAATCATTTGATGCTTACAAACCGTGCCTTTTGGGCAAGATGACTAAAACTCCGTTCTCCGGAACAATGGAACGAGCTAGTGACTTATTAGAAATAATACATACCGATGTATGCGGTCCAATGAGTGTTGATGCTCGTGGCGGGTATCGTTATTTTCTGACCTTCACAAGATGAATTGAGAAAATATGAGTATATCTACTTAATGAAGCACAAGTCTGAAACATTTGAAAAGTTCAAAGAATTTCAGAGTGAAGTGGAGAATCATCGTAACAAGAAAATAAAGTTTCTGCAATTTGATCACGGAGACAAATATTTGAGTTACGAGTTTGGTCTTCAATTAAAACAATGTGGAATAGTTTGACAAACTCATGCCACCTAGAACACCACAACTTAATGGTGTGTCCGAATGTCATGATAGTACTTTATTGGATATAGTGCAATCTATGATGTCTCTTACTGATTTACCACTATCGTTTTGGGGTTATGCATTAGAGACAACTATATTCACTTTAAATAGGGCACCATCAAAATCCGTTGAGACAACGCCTTATGAATTGTGGTTTGGCAAGAAACCAAAGTTGTCGTTTCTTAAAGTTTGGGGATGCGATGCTTATGTGAATTTTTTTAACCTGATAAGCTCGAATCCAAATCGGAGAAGTGCGTCTTCATAGAATACCCAAAGGTAACTATTGGGTACACCTTCTATCACAGATCCTAAGGCAAGTTATTCGTTGCTAAGATGGATCCTTTCTAGAGAAGAAGTTTCTGTCGAAAGAAGTGAGTGGGAGGAACGTAGAACTTGATGAGGTAATTGTACCTTCTCCTGAATTGGAAAGTAGTTCATCATAGAAATCAGTTCCAGTGATTCCTACACCAATTAGTGAGGAAGCTAATGATGATGATCATGAAACTTCAGATCAAGTTACTGCAAAACCTCGTAGGTCTTTAGAGTAAGATCCGCACCAGAGTGGTACGGTAATCCTGTTCTGGAAGTCATGTTACTAGACCATGATGAACCTACGAACTATGAGGAAGCGATGATGAGCCCAGATTCCGCGAAATGGCTGGAGGCCATGAAATCTGAGATGGGATCCATGTATGAAAACAAAGTGTGGACTTTTATTGACTTGCCCGATGATCGGCAAGCCATAGAAAATAAATGGATCTTCAAGAGGAAGACGGACACTGATAGTAGTGTTACTATCTACAAAGCTCGACTTGTTGTGAAAGGTTTTTTGACAAGTTCAAGGTGTTGAATACAATGAGATTTTCTCACTCGTATCGATGCTTAAGTCTGTCCGAATCATGTTAGCAATTGCCACATTTTATGAAATATGGCAAAAGGATGTCAAAACTGCATTCCTTAATAGATTTATTAAATAAGAGTTGTATATGATGCAACCAGAAGGTTTTGTCAATCCTAAAGGTGCTAACAAAGTGTGCAAGCTCCGGTGATCCATTTATGGACTAGTGCAAGCCTCTCGGAGTTGGAATATACGCTTTGATGAGTTGATCAAAGCATATGGTTTTATACAGACTTTTTGAAGAAGCTTGTATTTACAAGAAAGTGAGTGGGAGCTTTGTAGCATTTCTAATATTATATGTGGATGACATATTGTTGATTGGAAATGATATAGAAATTCTGGATAGCATGAAAGGATACTTGAATAAGAGTTTTTCAAAGCAAGACCTTGTTGAAGCTGCTTATGCATTGAGCATCAAGATCTATATAGATAGATCAAGACGCTTGATAAGATTTTTCAATGAGTACATACCTTGATAAATTTTTGAAATAGTTCAAAATGGAACAGTCAAAGAAGGAGTTCTTGCCTATGTTGCAAGGTGTGAAGTTGAGTAAGACTCAAGACCCGACCATGGCAAAAAATAGAAAGAGAATGAAAGTCATTCCCTATGCCTCAGTCACAGGTTCTATAAAGTATGCTATGCTGTGTACCAGACCTATTGTATACCATGCTCTGAGTTTGGCAAAGGAGTACAATTTGATCTAAGAGTAGATCACTGGACAGCGGTCACGAATATCCTTAGTGAGGACTAAGGAAATATTTCTCGATAATGGAAGTGATAAAAGCGCTCGTCGTAAAAAGTTACAACGATGCAAGCTTTTACACCAATCCAGATGACTCTAAGTCTCAGTCTGGATACATATTGAAAGTGGGAGCAATTAGCTAGAGTAGCTCCATGCATCGCATTGTAGACATAGAATATTTGCAAAATACATACGACTCTGAATGTGACAGACCCGTTGACTAAGCTTCTCTCACGAGCAAAACATGATCACACCTTAGTACTCTTTGGGTGTTAATCACATAGCGATGTGAACTAGATTATTGACTCTAGTAAACCCTTTGGGTGTTGATCACATGACGATGTGAACTATGAGTATTAATCACACACAGATGTGGATATTGGTGTTGAATCACATGATGATGTGAACTAGATTATTGACTCTAGTGCAAGTGGGAGACTGAAGGAAATATGCCCTAGAGGCAATAATAAAGTTATTATTTATTTCCTTATATCATGATAAATGTTTATTATTCATGCTAGAATTGTATTAACCGGAAACATAATACTTGTGTGAATACATAGACAAACAGAGTGTCACTATTATGCCTCTACTTGACTAGCTCGTTGATCAAAGATGATTATGTTTCCTTGCCATAGACATGTGTTGTCATTTGATTAACGGGATCACATCATTAGAAGAATGATGTGATTAACTTGACCCATTCCGTTAGCTTAGCACTCGATCGTTTAGTATGTTGCTATTGCTTTCTTCATGACTTATACATGTTCCTATGACTATGAGATTATACAACTCCCGTTTAACGCAGGAACACTTTGTGTGCTACCAAACGTCACAACGTAACTGGGTGATTATAAAGGTGCTCTATAGGTGTCTCCAAAGGTACTTGTTGGGTTGGCGTATTTCGAGATTAGAATTTGTCACTCTGATTGTCGGAGAGGTATCTCTGGGCCCTCTCGGTAATACACATCACTTAAGCCTTGCAAGCATTACAACTAATGAGTTAGTTGTGAGATGATGTATTACGGAACGAGTAAAGAGACTTGCCGGTAACGAGATTGAACTAGGTATTGAGATACCGATGACCGAATCTCGGGCAAGTAACATACCGATGACAAAGGGAACAACGTATGTTGTTATGCGGTTTGACCGATAAAGATCTTCGTAGAATATGTGGGAGCCAATATGGGCATCCAGGTCCCGCTATTGGTTATTGACCGGAAACGTGTCTCGGTCATGTCTACATAGTTCTCGAACCCGTAGGGTCCGCACGCTTAACGTTCATTGATGATATAGTATTATATGAGTTATGTATGTTGGTGACCGAATGTTGTTCGGAGTGCCGGATGAGATCACGGACATGACGAGGAGCTCCGGAATGGTCCGGAGGTAAAGATTCATATATTGGATGATATGGTTAGGCCAAGGGGTCAGACCCACGGGGCTATAAGTCGGTGCAAAAGGAGTTTTGCGGAGGCCAGGGGGCCAAACGTCGGAGACCCTGGCGTCTGGCCCTGGGCCAGACGCTGAGGCCCATGGCGTCTGGGCCAGACGCCAAGGATTGTGGCATTTGGTCCTAGAGTCCGAGTGGGACTCTTGCCTTTCGGGCAAAACCGACTTTGAGGAGGCTTTTGCTCCAAGTTTCGACCCTAGGGCTCAACATATAAATAGAGGGGCGGGGCTAGCACCAAAGACACATCAAGAAACACCAAGCCGTGTGCCGGCAACCCCGTCCCCTCTAGTCTATCCTCCGTCATAGTTTCCATAGTGCTTAGGCGAAGCCCTGCGAAGATTGTTCTTCACCAACACCGTTACCACGCCATCGTGCTGCCGGAACTCATCTACTACTTCGTCTGTCTTGCTAGATCGAGAAGGCGAGGACGTCATCAAGCTGAACGTGTGCAGAACTCAGAGGTGCCGTGCGTTCGGTACTTGGATCGGTCGGATCATGAAGACGTACGACTACATCAACCGCGTTGATAAACGCTTCCACTTAGCGATCTTCAAGGGTATGAAGATACACCCCCCTCTCATTGCTATGCATCACCATGATCTTGCGTGTGCGTAGGATTTTTTTGAAATTACTACGTTACCCAACAGGCAGGAGCCATGGTTCATCCTTCGTACGGTAAACTGGAGAAACCTCATTACACGTTTCATCGTTATGCATGGCAGCGGAATGTACTAGATATAGACCACATCCACTACGCTACAATGGATGGCTACCTTTGTTTCAATATCTACAAGGGTTGGATGAAGAGCAAGAGCCAAGTGTGTGGTTCAAGCAAAGAAGTATCGGCCAAGAGGAAGAGGTACAAGGACGAAGTCGAGGACGTGGACGAGGACTCCTCCGAGTGAGTAAGGTGTCAGTATCATTACTCATGGTGGTTCTAATGCAATGTCTATCGGATTAGTTGCATAGTTTAATTTTAGGTGTGCTTAGTTGAATTTGAGGGGTGTGTTGTGCTGAGCCCCAGCAGAACTATGTTATGTTTCTTCTCGTTACTTTAACTCCTCAGTATGATACATACTACTAGTATTTCTTTAATAGAATTTAGCACCCCAATTAAGCACGTACTAGCTTTTTTAATAGTACTATATGCATAATATGGCGACGAGCGCTCTCTATATGTACCACCTTTTTTTTCATTTCAATTTTTGCTCCACGGCGCAATCCATCGATAGTACTACTGTACAAAAGTATACATTTTTTAAAAGGCTGGAGTACTGTTCATCACATATATAACCATTTAAATTCTCAACCTAGAATGACGTGCATGCCATGTAGTAAACCGATACGGAGGAAGTATAGTAAAAATGAGGTGATTTTACCGAGCGATCGGCAGGGGAGCATGGCCTGTCATGCGGTCCCACGTGTCATGATGTACCAAGGCGATGCGCATGTCCCTCTTAAGGCAGAAGAAATACTACGTGGTTTGAGATGATGGCGAACCCAAGTGTGAAATAATGGTTGCTTCGTCCGTCTGGGAAGGTGCGGCATTGTGATTTGACGTCTCATTGCTCGTTACTACTACTAGGCCGGTACGAGTGGGGTGCGTCCCCCCTGCTGTTCTGCACTGTTATTTGGTGCTTGACATGTCGACCCGGTTGCTATATGTCCCACATGTCGGTGACAGGAAGTACAGAATTCATGAAAGGGAGCGTCGACGGAGGAGTATACTACATAATTCATCAAAGGGAGCGACTTAGTTTTGGAAAAATCTGTTTTTTCGGAGTACGTACCCACTAGGGTTTATAGGGCTCATCTAAAAAACATTCGTTTTTCTGTTTGATAAGTCTCAGTTCTACTATACTAGTAGTAGTACCATTACATGTTGGATTTCTAGGTGCGTTAGATCACCCGACGCAAGCAGTGTCAAGAGGAAACTAACCAATGCATGTACAAGTTCATCGAAATTTAGTGGTGATTCATGCATTAGTTCTAATTAATGCCTCGGTAAACATAACTTCTTGAGAAAAACGAGTGTACTAATTACTTGTACAAACTACGAAATTAATTCGACCACTCACCGTCTACCTTGGTTGGAGAGATTTTGAAATTGAGCCATAAACTGGAAAGGAGGGAGTAGTAACTTTTGTCTCGATTACTATTTGTGGCCTTGTATAGATGCAAAATGTATTTTTTATAGTGGCCAAGTAAATGGAGGGAGTACGAACCAAGGTACGTAGTAGGGACGAGGAGTAAACGGAGGGAGTAATACTCCCTCCGTCTAGGTGTGTGGTCGTCTTACGAAAACTAAATAATCCGAAAACACTTAGGCGCGGTGCATTAAATTCTACCTCGTTCTTGTTTCTTGACATATCAACCAATAAGAGATGTGGGGTGTGCATGCTTTTAATGACTTGAGACTACCAAACACGACATGCAGTGGTTAGTCCATTGCATGCAATGCTATTAATTAGCAAATGAACATTAAGTTCTCTCATTTTCTCCTCCTCCTTGGTCACGGTGCACAACCTAAGATGACTTACTCACCTAGACGGAGGGAGTAAAATTTTCTCCTCGTGCTGTGAGCCATCGCGCGTGTGGGCGAGGGAGCGGGCGTAAGGCGTACGGTAGTATGAGTACTACTACTACTCGTAAGCAAGCTTCGCCTCATCCTGCGAGCCACCACGCCCATGGGTAGGGTAGACGGTGTACTAAGCAAACTTCTCCTCGTTCTGCGAGTTGATGGGACACATCAAAAGTACTCCAGTGTATAGAGCCTTGCCTCTAAGGTAGGCTTCACATGGTTTGTCTCTTTTTTAACATAACACGTCAAGTCACAATTTGTTTGTTCACCCGTGGTAGACGATCCTCCCTCCACCAAGTGGACAACCAGCACATGTGCCAAATTACCACGTGGGCTGCCTTTTTCGTACAGAAATGAGCTCCATCGTGTACCCGAGTGGGTGTGGTTGGGAAAGAGACGGGAGTACATGCGCCATGCGTGCACCTCTTCTCTTCGTGGACGTCCCCCACCTACGTAGTGTGTGAGAGAGATACAAACCTAGACATAATGCGCCGTCCATCCCCTTGCCTCCTCCCAGTCCGCCCACCAGTCACCACCACGCCCCACTCCTCCTCACCTTATCTCTCATCTTTCTCCCTCCATTTTTATATACAAGGGGCCACTATCAAAATTACAATTTGCAGATATACAAGGCCACTAACACTAATCGATGCAATATTAATGGTGTTTGCCTCGTGGTACTAGCAAAGGAGGACATTAATTATCCCTTGCATGCATGCGGGAGTTTGTATAAAAAATTGCATCTTGATGTTCCGTGCAATGTACGGGCATCTTGCTAGTCCATGAAAACAACACATGGCAAAATTCCACGGTGAACGAGGGATTTGAATCTATTGGGAGGGGCTGTTTGGATCTTGCCCGGGGTAGCCAAAATATTGGTGACCCTTTTGTCCACCGGTGCCTTTGCCACCGATGAACGAGGAATGGCTCGGGTGCTCATGCTGTCATGCATCCTCCAGCGCGCATGTTGGAAACGAGCTTGCACGAGCTGCGTTTTTTTGTCCCACAACGCCGCCCGGGCCGCCCGCAGATCGACCGGCGACCCCTAAATTACGACATCCAACCGGACGAAATTCACGCAAACACGTAGACAAACTGATATTTCATATAAACAACGACAGAAATCATATAAAATACCGGATTTTCATACAAACATGACGAATTTCATTATACATTCAAATGAACTACGTGGTGCTAGTTCTGGACAGCACAGGTATATAATACCTGGCCTAAATGGTCGCCCGCCGATTGATTTGTGTTCCTCATGTCCGGCAGCACGATCACCGGACTGCTGGGAGCCCCGGAGGTATATGCTTCAGAGCAAAGGACGGCTCGCTTCCCCACTGCCCAACTGATATCATTGGCTGGTGCCGAAGATGATGGTGGCCGGCACCGGTTTGAGTTCATCACCGGCCACTACTTCACCATGGCCGGCACCAGCTCGAGTTCATCCTAACATTCCCCTCTTCCGTGGAGCCCATGCAGGGTCGACGAAGGTCCTCACAACAAAAGGATCCGGCAAGACACCTGCTGTGTACGCCGGCGTCGCCTCCGTGGTGGTCTTCATGGGACCCAAGCGGCGGCGGCCTCCCATGTTCTACTTCTCCTCGATGATGGCGGCAGACGCGGAGGCGCTGGCCACCGACTCGTCGTTCTCCACACACCCGGCTTCTATCGCTGCTTGCATGGCGCGGCCACTGGCATGGGAGTCTCGGCCATAGAAACGGGAGACACGGTATGAGGTGGCGGCGTGGACGGCAGCAACGACGTCCGTGCGCTGCTCCACGTCGAGCTGGCCTGGAGTGGCAAGTTGCTGAAGCGCGCGCTGGCTTGGGGCGGCAACTGGCTCCGTCGGGCGAGGGGAGGGAGGTGGATCAGCGAGCTGCATAGCTCGTATCCGGCGGGCTACCCAGCCGACTTGGATGTGGAATAACTACTCTTCGTAAGCCATTGTAAGAGTGGACAAAATGGTGGAGGAGAGAGGGGAGAGGCGGAGGTGTGCGATTCTTGGCCGGCGTTTGGCCTCGTTTAAATAGGAGACTAAATAGACGGCGGGCAGGAGGAGCTCGGCCGGCGTTGCATTTAACACCGGCCCGGTCATGAACGGACGTGTGTCCAGAGTGGGTTTCTCGGCTTCCACACAGGCGGGTTTCATGGAGGGGTTTGAATGCGGCACAGAGGCGTGTTCAGCCGGGCATGCAGCGAGTGGCACCCTAGGCTCTGACCTAGGACACTGTGCCGTTCTTCCACTGACGTGTGGGCTCTTTGGGTGCATGGCCTGCATGTCAGTGACCCAACACAGGCAGCGCACAGCAGAGGAACCTTTGGTGGGCCAGGGCGGTCAGAAACAGGCATTTCATAAACCGATGATTGTTCATTGAGTGTGACGTCATCTTTTTCATGTAGATAAGCCTACTATTTTTATAGCCCGTTCGATACGTTGTGATTCATAAAGACCGCTGCAAACATCAATGTTCTGCTTATCACAGATAAGATTGATTAATACCCGTAACAATCCATGTCCTTAACAAAGGGTGCATGCACGTATAGGTTGAGCGTGTGTCTTGCGTCGTGTTCTTGTGCATGCATGCGTGCAAGTGTTGCGTGCATGCATGGGTACGTTTCAGTGTTGCATGCATGGGTGCGTACATGCGTGTGTTCGTGAGTGCATGTGTATGTGTCAGTGTTGCACGCCAACATGCGTGCGTGTGTACGTGTCAGTGTTGCACGCCTGCATGCGTGCGTGTCTTGCGTGCGTGCATGTGTACGTTATGTGTACGTGTCAGTGTTGCACGCTTGCATGCGTGCGTGCATGTGTACGTGCGGGGTGAGGCTACACGTCAGTCGACTGACTTTTTCATCTCTGGTCATTAGATTTTCCAGCCGTTGGATATGAAATCAAGGGCCTCGAGTTTATCATCAAACTCCACCCCCTGAGCCGCCAGCCCTCGCCGCCCGCGGCCGGCCCGCCCTCCCCGAAACCACTCCCCACCGCCAGTCCGCCGCTGCACCAGCCATCCCTCTAGCAGCCCTCCCCCCCGCGCCGAGCTTTTTCTCCGGCGATCCCAACCCCACCGCCCAATGAACACCCCCCAACCGCCGGTGACTGCCAACCAGAGGTCTCACGACTTTGAATACCCACCGACCACTAATTTATTACCATTTCTGTCCTTCATGTACGCGCTGACGGGTGGGCCCTATGGTAATGTGCGCTGCTGAATGTGGACCGTTTGACTGGTGAATTGATCATGTTATCAACAAATTACGGAGCTGTATGGTGAGCCAGTGACCGTATGATCACCCTAAAATGTACTCCTATTTTATTAACATAGTACAGACTCAAACTACCATTTCTTTCTTTCATATACGGGCTGACAGGTGGGCCCCATGGTTACGCGCCCCGATGGTGCAACACTACTTGCGCCACGTGGAACGTTTGACTGGTCAATTGATTGTGTCATCAACAAAATACGGAGTCGTACGGGTGAGCCAGTGACCGTATAATCATGACATGTATTTGTTTAACATGGTACAGACGCAAGGGCTCATATATACGCGCAAGCACTCTCCGCTATAAGCGCACACACGCGAACCCTACCCCTATGAGCACCTTCGAGAGAGTGGGCCAGCATATATGATCTTGAGATTTTAGGAAGCCACCATAGGTGCCTCGTAGTTGAGTGGAACGTCTCCTCCCACTGAACGTGCATCGCCGGAAAATACTGAAATTAACATAAGATAAATGCGAGCACCGGGACTTTAACCTTGGCGGGCTCGAGAAACCACTGTCCTCCTAACCATCCAACCACATGTTGGTTAGCACGACAAAATGTATGTGGTGACCGTGATGAGCTTATTCTGAAGTCCAGTGACCATATCGTGCTTTCGCTTCAAATACAATGACCGTAAGTGTCGTCAACAAAATACGGAGCACGCATCAAATGCAAAGTCCGTCAGTGTCATCAACAAAATATGGAGACGTATCGTGAGCTAGATACCATTGTACTATTGTATATGCTTATTTTCTTAGTGGTCGATTGCGTGTGTGGTGTGGTGAGCACATCATTTCTAGTTTTGGTGGGTCAACAAGAAGACTCATGGGTTGGTTCCATCCTGCACCACATATAGGTTGGACTGAGACGTGTTATATGAAGACCCATGTGGAGGACTCGGCATACAACACAAAGCTACCAGAGTCGCGGAGGATTCTATCCCCACTGGTGATAAGCCGACTATATATAATTTGTAACCCTAGGCCCTTAGTATGTTATACAAGCTTGGGGGCTAGTTCGTCGATAGTATTCACACACGCACAATGCCTAGTATTCACGTGTACTTTGTACACACCCCTATCACTAATATACAGTAACAGGAGTAGGCTCTTTCTTCAACTTCAAGGGTTCGATCCGAACTAGGGTAAAACTTTGCCTCGCATTACCATCCAGCCTAACAGTCAGAGATATCCTTCCGAATGATATGATGAAATCATATCTGCCAACTACTAAGAGAGAGGTGTGTCGGGGGGGGGGGGGGGGCAATGTGTGCGAGAGAGGCCTAAAGATAATGTGCGTGCGGGAGACACGTGGGCACATATATGTGCGTATAGATGGCTAGTAGAGACCGTGCGTGTGTATATATGCATGCGAGAGAAATAGTGTTTTCCAACTGAGATTAGTGAAAAGAGTGGTACATAGTAGTCAGAAAGAGAGAGAGAGAGAAACAGAGAGAGCATGTGCGTGAGACACCTCGACACCCTGAGAGAGATTGTGAGCATGTGTGAAAGAGAAATGCCGATGCATATAAAGTGTGTGCAGTTATGCGTTAGATAGAGAGAGATATATAACACATTTGTGAGAATGGGGCGAGGCATAGTGCATCTACGTGTAAAAGACGGTTCTACGCATTAAATTAAAATATAAATGGCATTATTATTTTTGGATGAGATCATGAATTTTGCAAATTGCGTATGGACGACAATCTGTCTATCACACACCCATACTCTATTGAATTCTAGCATGTGCATGTGTTTATTTCATATTATCGATCCATAGAGTGAGAGCGATTTGAAATACAGGCAATGGATGCTTTTGCAATTCATATATAAACATTAATTAGTGCACTCCATGTTGTTAGTGTGAAGCACTTTATACATTTGTCACTTGCATGGATACATTCCAAATTTCTAGCTACGAAATAGAATACATGTCGAATTCAACATAAAGGGGGTTTCGAAGATTCGAATTCATAGGAAGTGCATTCATCTATTTGAACCAGAGATAATGGAATTTGTAAATCAGATGTAAAAGGGGGCATCAATCTTTGTTGTGAGTTTGAACATGCTATATATATTCATACGCATATCTAACTTTTTATTTTTTGCAACCAAGGAGATTATATCTGGAACCATGCATGAACTAAGGTAAGTTGCATATTTTTTAATATATATTCGTGTACAATGTATATTCAAATGTACCCCCTCCATTCCAAAATAATCGTAGCTTTAGGATTTTCAAGAGTAAAGATTTGTCAAGTTTGACAAATCCTGAAAGTTCAATTCAAGAGAACCGAAAACGTTAATGCTTCTGCTCCCAAATATTGAACGAAGCGCCAAATAGGCCTCTGGTCACCCTAAACTGCGCGATACTAATGTTTGGTGGTAGGAAATTACTATCCTGACTCTGGCCCGTGTAGCCTATTGGCCCGATGTCCAAAGGTCTAAACCGGGGTAGGTTTGTAACTTCACCAAGATGCCAGTCTCAGCCGCCTCCGAGAAGCATTCATACACCGTGGGCGCCTAAACATCCATGCGCTCGGCCGAAATCTATCCCGCCCACATTTGGGACACCTGACATGACTGTCCTACCCCCAACCCGCAATATGTCTGAAATTTTAGATGGGGGCAAAGTTTGTAACTTTCCCCAAATTTCAAACAAGCGCCTCTCAAACCGAAACATTGTTCCCCCTTAGTTCCCCGCCTCCCTCCGTTTCCCCATTCATACTCCATGGGCGCGAAAACACCCTCTCCACCAACCGTGAAACCCCAGACTCCTCCGTCCTCCACCCCATAGCGGCCAATCCACCGCCGCCCTCCTCCATCACGCCGAAGCCGGTACCCCGACGTTGTCGTCCAACGCAACCGCAACCGCAATGCCCTCAAGGACCTAGCAGCTGAAGCCGAGGCAGAGCTGCCTCCACAACGTCGGCACCGACGTGCGCCGTACGAGAACCACTCCGACCACGCCGTCCTGCGCCTCACTACTGTGGCTCCACTGTCACAACGGTCCACCGCACCAGAGCTGTTCCCGCTATGCCGTTGTTCACCGCCTCGGATCTGCTTCCCCGCCGCCGACAGACGGCCACCGCACCACACTCAACAACATGGCTATGGGTTCGTCCAAGGCTGCATCGTCCTCCACAACTTCTGGTTTTCGGTGAACAACAAGAAGATCGTCGGAAAAATAGAAGGAGGACACAACACTGCCAGCGGAAAGAGGTACTCCTCTTCCCTTATTCGTGCAAATCTTACATCTCCACTCACACCGTATTCATCCCACAGAAGAAACTAGTTGAGCGCTTCTTACTGCATCTTCTTCGTGATACTAAATGCACAAGGTTTCCTCCCTTTTACTATTTCACCTTTGCTAGAGGTTAGTAGCCTGCCTGGATTTCAATTTAGGGTCAGTCGAACCGCAATTAAAAGAAGCAGCACCCACTTAGGCACACGGAGCACCTAGTCTGCCTGTTCCCCGGGGAAGCGGTGCATCGGTGTCTATAATAGGGGTGTGGGGAGCAGGAGTTGCTTGCGCCCGATCTGGAGGTCGGCGGGGCTTGAATGGATGGCCGGGGGGCGGTGCCAAGCATGGTGGTGCGGTGAGGTCGAGGAGAGGGCGCAGGCAGGGGAGGAATACTGGGCCGGTGGTAGCTGGCGTTTCGAGGAAGATCGTCAACACTGACTGGCTGGAGGTAGATGAAGGCGATCTGCCCGTTCTTTGTACATAGGACGGTGCAAAAAAAATGGACTGACCTATTTGCTTTCAGTCGACTATTATTTTCATAGAATCCTGTAGTAATTTAGTGTGCCGTGCATGTTGTAGAGCTATCATATGTCTCCCGTCATTTATTTCTCACCGACCTGCTATCTGCTATCTTTACACTATACTAATTGTGCACACACTTCACCCATACTCACACTATTGTTTTTTTATGCATGGGTATTTCAGACTCTAACGCAGTGTTGATGAATGTAGAAAATAAAAGACAAAAGTCGCTCCAGTGTAATTCAAAGATAAGCACTAAGTGTTTCAGCGCTCTAATGGGTGCAGTGTCAGCAGTTGGAGACAGTAAATGTAGCTATGCAGTTGATGATCTCAATTTCCACACACAACCATCCCAGGTGCTTGCTTTAACTTCGTGCTGTCAAATGTGGTTGCATGTTGCATATGGTGTCTAGCTTGTATTGCTTCCAATTTGGTTAAATTGCATTTGCTTACTTTACACATTATACCTTTCATAATGACATGCCTTCCTGTTTTTGATACATACTACATATGTCTATTAACCATGTTCGTACATCAAACTAATGCTCTTTTGTATCCCTCGGCAATCACTTATGATGAGACAATCACCCGGGTGGGTTATTGTGAGACGCCCTACTGGTTTAAAGAGTGCAGTGTCATCCTCCCCACATGATTCTCAAGAAACAACAAGGCTAAATGAAGATAGTCAACGTAGCTCTCTAGTTGATCACCGCAATTCCCCCACACCACCATCGCAGGTGCTTGCTCTTACTTGACAGTGTGATATGTGGTTGCATGTTGCATATGGTGTCTACCTTGTAATGCTTCTAATTAGGGTAAATTGCATTTGCTTAGTTAACACATTATACCTGTGAGTATGACACGCCTTCCTATTTTTTGTACATACTACGTCTTTCTATTAACCATGTTCTTACATCAAACTACTTTTCTTGTGTATCCCTCATCAATGCTCCTAATTTGTTAAATTGCATCTCCTTAGCTTACACATTATACATGTGAATATGACATGCCTTCCTGTTTTTGGTACATACTACATCTGCCTATCACACCATGTTCTTACATCAAACTACTGTTCTTGTGTATCCTGCATCTATCGCTTATGATGAGACAGTCATGCGCGTGGGTTAATATGAGACGCAATACTCTTATAAAGAATGCAATTTCATCCTCTCCACATGATTCTCAAGAAACAGCAAGCCTAAATGAAGATATTGAACGTAGCTCTGTACCTAAAGACCGCACTTCCCCTACACCACCATCACAGGTGCTTGCTCTAACTTCGCAGTGTGATATGTGGTTGCATGTTGCATACGGTGTCTAGCTTGTAATGCTTCTAATTAGGGTAAATTGCATCTTCTTAGTTTACACACTATACCTGTGAATATGACATGCCTTCCTATTTTTGGTACACACTGCATCTATGTGTTAACCTTGTTCTTACATGAAACTACCTCTCTTCTGTATCCTGCATCAACCACTTACGATGAGTCACCTTTATTCGTTGCATATTGCGTATTATTTCTAGCCTATTGCCATGTATTTCTTCTAAGTTGGTCAAATACATTTGTTAGGGAACCCTTTTAATTTGGTAGAGTGATATTGGTTTCATCTTTCATATGGTTTCTAGCTTGCATCGATTCTAACAAGTTCAAGCACCTTGTGCTTAGTTTACACTTTATACATCATACATGTCAATATGTCACGCCGTCCTGTTTTTCATACATATTCCATCCTCCTATTATGCGGTTGCCTTACATGAAAGTAGTGTTCGTCAGTATCGTGCATCAATGAGTTCTGTTATTCTTTTTTCTTGTGGGTTTGACTTGACAAGGCAAAATCAAGAAAGAGGAAGGAAAATAGCAAGGAAGGCGATGATGGTGGTCCTCTGCAGCAACATAAACGGAGCATCTATACCGATTCTCCTTGTACTGATAGTGCATTACAAGGTCCAAGTCTCCGCTCCCCTACTCCACCATCCAAGGTGCTTGCTCTAACTTGGCAGTGTGATATCTGGTTGCATGTTTCATATGGTGTCTAGCTCGTATTGCTCCTAATTAGTGTAAACTGCATCTGCTTAGCTTACACATGATACATGTGAATATGACACACTTTCCTGTTTTTGGTACATACTATATCCGTCTATCACACCATGTTCTTACCTGAAACTACTCTTCTTGTGTATCCTGCATCAGTCACTTATGATGGGACACCTTTAAGTTGGCAGTGTGATATCGGTTTGCATCTTGAATTTGATTTCTAGCATGTATTGCTTCTAGTTTGATGAACGCCACCTATGACGAGACAGTTTTAACTTGGCAGAGTGACATTGATTGCACCTTCCATATGGTGTCTCGTAGTGTTTCTAATTTGTTGAAGTGCCTTCTTCTTAGTTACCACATCATAGGTGTGAATATGTCAAGCCGTCCATTTTTTCGTACATATTCCATCCTCGTATCATGACTTTGTCGTTCATCAGAGTAGTGTTTGTCAGTATCATGCATGAATGAGTTCTGAAGAGCAAATGATATTCCTTTTTCTTGTCGGTATGACCTCACAATGAAAAATCAATAAAGCTAAAGGAAATTGGCAAGGCATTGGATGATGGTGGTCCTTCCGAGCAACTGAAATGGAGGTTCTCTACAGATTCTACTCCGCCATCCTCCCAACAAGATTCGCAAGACAATGCAAGGCTAGACAGTCAACGTAGCTGTGTAGATGATGAGCACATCTCCCCTACTCCACCATCACAGGTGCTTGCTCTAACTTGGCACTATTATATGTGGTTGCATGTTGCGTATGATGTCTAGCTTGTATTGCTTCTAACTTGAATTGCATCTGCTTACTTTACACATAATGCCTGTGAATATGACACGTGTTCCTGTTTCTAGAACATACGTGTACATGATGAGCACATCTCCCCTACTCCACCATCACATGTGCTTGCTCTTACTTGGAACTGTTATATGTGGTTGCATTTTCCGTATGATGTCTAGTTTGTATTGCTTCTAATTATGTTGAATTGCATCTGCATAGCTTACAACTTATACCTGCAACGATCACTTACCCATAAGACACATTTAACTTGGGACTGTGATGTAGGTTGCATCTTGCATTGTCTTCTAGCTTGTACTGCTTCTAATTTCTTGAAATGGCACTTACGACAAGACACTTTTTACCTGATAGAGTGATATTGGTTGCGTGTTCATATGGTGCCTAGCTTTCATTTCTTCTAATTTTTTTGAAATGCCTTCAGCTTACTATTTTTTCATACATATTCCATCCTCCTATCGTACGTGTGAATATGAAACACTATCTTTTTTGTATATATTCCATCCTCCTATCCTGCGCTTGCCTTACATCAAAGTAGTGTTCGTCTGTATCATGCATCAACCAGTTATGCAGAGCTAATTTTATTCATCTTCTTGTGGTTTTGACTTCATAAGGCAATATCAGAAAATAGGAAGGAAAAAAGTAAGTTAGGGGATGTTGGTGGTCCTCCGCACCGACGCAAATAGAGACTCTCTAGATTTGCCACTGCTACTGCTAATGAAGTTGAAGTCCCAAGTCTACATGATGAGTTCATCTCCCGTACTCCACCATCGCATGTGCTTGCTCTAAGTTGATAGTGTGATAATTGGTTTCATGTTGCTTATGTTGTCTAGCCTGTATTTCTTCTATTTTGATTAAATTGCACCTGCCGAGTTTATACATTATACATGTGCATATGACATGGCTTTCTGTGTCTAGAATACACTGCATCTATCTATCATACCATGTTCTTACATCAAAGTACTTCTGTTGTGTATCTCGCACCAGTCACTCATGATTGGACGCTTTTAACAGGGCAGTTTGGTAGTGGTTGCATCTTGCATTGATTTCTACGGTGTACTGCTTCTAATTTTTCGAATTTCCACTTATGACAAGACACTTTTAACTTGGCAGAGTAATATTGGTTGCATCTTTCATATGGTGTCTAGCTTGCATTACTTCTATTTTCATGAAAATCCTTCTACTTAGTTTGCACATTGTAGCTGTGAATATGTCATGCCGTCCTGTTTTTCTTACATATTCCATCTTCATACGGTTGTCTTACATCAAAGTATTGCTTGTCTGTATCATGCATCAATGAGTTCTGAAGAGTGATTTTATTCTTTTGTGTTGTGGGTACAGCTTGACATGGCGAAGTCAAAAAAGAGGAAGGAAAATAATATAGTAGGGAGTGTTGTTACTCGTCGGTGAAACGGAAAAGGATCTGCCATCAAGATTCTGCTGGTACTTATAGTGCAGTACAAGGTCCAAGTCCACCAGCTAAATCTACAAACACAATATCTCCTGCTCCACTAGCTGCAGCATCCTCTTCAATTGTACTCGCATCTCAACCAGTTACTCGTTCGTTTGCTCCGGAACTGGCCAGTTCCCAAGCTGCCTTCACACCTAACACTACTTCTGAAGCACTGCTGACACAACAGGACTTGGCAAGATCAGATGAACCTCATGAGCATCAACACCAAGACGGTACCTGACCGAGTCAAGTTGCAGTTGCATGCTCCTTTATATGTACTCTCATAGTTTGATGTACACTAACACTTTGCATATTCGTTGTTGAACTAGCACCACGGCGCAAGAGGAAACAGACATAAGGGATAATGCTTGACAGATTAACAAAATCTAAAGGAGGAAGAATGGAGATCCATGTTGAGGCAGGTTTAAAAAGGCCACGTGATGCTATAGAGTCAGCCAAGTTAGTATCAGAGGCAACCATTGCCGTTAGGTGTCATGCACGTATCCTCCCAACGTGGATCCAGCATAGGAATGAGAAAGACAATACCCAGTTTAACACCTTCCTTGACTATTTATCCGTAAGTAATGTTATTCATCGCAATTAGTAATATTGTCTTGCTCTGTCCCATACTTTCTAGGTTCCTCCTAATAAGACTCACATTCTTTTTTCAACAGATGAGGTTCAAGTTGGATCCGAAAGATGATGCAACTAAACAAGCATGCACTCATGTTTTTCAGTCTGCTCTGCGACAGTATCGGTACCACCTTAGAAAATCTCACTTTGAAGGCAAGGCTAACAATGAAATCGCCCAAACATCTCTAGTGGAATATATTACAGATGAAGATTGGACAGCCGTCGTTAAATACCGGTCTGATCCAAAGTATCAGGTAGGCTATATGTATTTGATCAGACCACATATTGAACTTGTATTTATGTATGTGCCTTACAAGTGTATCTTGTTCTAGGCTAATGATGTCTACTACACAACCTTCTTCTTGTAGACGTTGTTGGGCCTGCAAGTGAACAGGTTTGTAGGAGAGTAGCAAATTTCCCTCAAGTGGATGACCTAAGGTTTATCAATCCGTAGGAGGCGTAGGATGAAGATGGTCTCTCTCAAAAAACCCTACAACCAAATAACAAAGAGTCTCTTGTGTCCCCAACACACCCAATACAATGGTAAATTGTATAGGTGCACTAGTTCGGCGAAGACATGAAGATACAAGTGCAAAATAGATAGTAGATATAGGTTTTTGTAATCTGAAATAATAAAAATAGCAAGGTAACGAGCGGTAAAAGTGAGCGTAAACGGTATTGCAATGGTAGGAAACAAGGCCTAGGGTTCATACTTTCACTAGTGTAAGTTCTCTCAACAATAATAACATAGATAGAACATATGACAAGCCCTCAACATGCGACAAAGAGTCACTCCAAAGACACTAATAGCGGAGAACAAACGTAGAGATTATGGTCGGGTACGAAACCAACACAAAGCTATTCTTTCGGATCGATCTATAAAAGAGTTTGTACTAGAATAACACCTTAAGACACAAATCAACCAAAACCCTAATGTCACCTAGATACTCCATTGTCACCTCAAGTATCCGTGGGCATGATTATACGATATGCATCACACAATCTCAGATTCATCCAACCAACATAAAAGTACTTCAAAGAGTGCCCCAAAGCTACTACCGGAGAGTCAAGAACGTGTGCCCAGCCCTATGCATAGGTTCCCAATTGTCATGGAACCCGCAAGTTGATCACCAAAACATACATCAAGTGGATCAATAGAATAACCCATTGTCACCATGGTTATCCCACGCAAGACATACATCAAGTGTTCATAAAAGACTCAATCCGATAAGATAACTTCAAAAGGGGAAACTCAATTCATCACAAGAGAGTAGAGGGGGAGAAACATCATAAGATCCAACTACAATAGCAAAGCTCGGGATACATCAAGATCGTGCCATAGAGGAACACGAGAGAGAACACGAGAGAGAGAGATCAAACACATAGCTACTGGTACATACCCTCAGCCCCGAGGGTGAAATACTCCCTCCTCGTCATGGATAGCACTGGGATGATGAAGATGGCCTCCGGTGATGGGATCCCCCTCCGGCAGGGTGCCGGAACAGGGCCCCGATTGGTTTTTGGTGGCTACAGAGGCTTGCGGCGGCGGAACTCCCAATCTATCTTCTGTTCTGGAAGTTTTAGGGTGCGTAGGTATATATGGGTGCAGGGGGTACGTCGGTGGACCTCCGGGTTGCTCACGAGGTAGGGGGGCGCGCCCAGGGGGGGAGGGCACACCCTCCACCCTTGTGGGCAGCCCGGGACTCCCCTGGCGTGCACTCTAAGCCCATCAGGTTGGTTTCCTTCCAAAATTAACTTCTCCAGTTGATTTCGTTCCGTTTTGAGTCCGTCTGATATTCCTTTTCCTCGAAACACTGAAATAGGCATAAAACAGCAAATCTGGGCTGGGCCTCCGGTTAATAGGTTAGTCCCAAAAATAATATAAAAGTGGATAATAAAGGCCAATATTGCCTAAAACAGTAGATAAAAGTAGCATGGAGCAATCAAAAATTATAGATACGTTGGACACGTATCAGCTAACTGTTTGAAGAACAAAACCAACCGTTCTAAAGTGAAATTCCAACAGACAACAGGATCTCGTAGCTATATTGCACACTTCGAAGCTCTTGTAAATAGCTACTACTTCCTTATTTTTTGTGTGCCATATTATCGTATCTATATTGACTTGTTCCAAATACAAAGGAAAGCCCGTGCGGACCAAAAAGAACCTGAACCGAATGCAGTGCAAATCTTCAAGGATTGCCACACCAGCAAGATGAAGGGCATGAGTACACCAGTTCAAGCCGCTGTTGTAAGTCCTTACTCCTCCTGCCTTGAACTGATTGGTACTGCGATGTGTTCATTTAACTACTTGGTTTGCAGCCAATGTCAGTTACTCTGTTCGCTTTTATACACAGTTTTCTTAACGTATCATTTCACCTTACATGGTTTAAAAGAGATGAAAGATATTCTTTTGGTCTTGATCTGTAATCTAGTTGTTATGTTCACGTGCGCACACAATGATGAAATAGCCTGTTTGTTTTATATCTATTTGCCCATGATATGAATGATGTCATACTATGTTCATCCTACTTTAAACCATGTCTCTTTATCCTTAGATGTCAATGAATGTGAGGAAATAGACAATACAGTAGGCATGCTACATGGACATATGTTCCGAAAGTGATTTTATTATGTAGTTGGCACTACAATACATGCTAATGTATTACAGTAGTTCACCAAAATAAGTTATGTATAAACTTTTAACCTACTTTGTTTGTTTTTGTCTCATTAGTAAATTATCTGGAACACTAATCTACAAGTTCAAACTTTTAGGAAGCTATGGAACAAATGATTGAACAACCACAACCACCTGAAAGTGACGAGGCTATGACAGGCACAATGTCACCTCTTGCTGCAGTGCGTCAGTATCTCTCCACTAACAGTGCAAAAAGCACCTTCCCGCGTAATTCTGGGTTGGTTGTCAAGGTAACCTCGTCCAAATCGCCTTCTGAACAAAATCTTCCTGCTAGACAGAGTGATATATCTATGCTCCAGACACAAGTCCAATCCCTAATGGACGTTGTTTCGGAAACAAGAATAGTAGTTGAGAAATGTCGTCAAGATATGAATGGTTTTGAAACCAGACTATCAGACATTCGCTTCGTTGTTCAAGAGCAATGGCGGAAAAAAGGTGGAGATCGTGCTGCTCCATCAGATTCTACAGCCTGAAACATTAGCACTCAGGTCAAATGATCTATGCTTCTATACATCTGATGGTGCTTTTATCTGGAAGGACTGTAAAGTTTATGCCAATAGGCCTTTTGTTGTATGGTTGGAATTTATTTTGTTGTGATACAACATTTATGATGCTGCCACAGGCTGCAGTAATTACGACGCTATTTTTGTATAGTGTAGGTTTATCTTAGTAATGTATTCGGCCGAAAGCTTCATAGGAGCCCAACATGCTAACATTCGTCAGGCCCATTCCAATTGGGCTAAAAACGATTACGGGCCGAAATTGGCATGTAGCCCACTAAAAATATCTGGGCGTAAATCAGCATAAGCTTTCATATTTTTCTGGTAAGCCTGTGCCCATAGTGGGCCTTTAATAGGCCTAAACATAATTTGGGCCCTCAATAAAATTAGGCCTTTTACAGGTGTAAATATCTCGAGCCCATAAAGAACATGGGCCTTTAATAGACCGAAAGTGAGATTGGGCCCTGATTGTGCCAAATAACCCACTGGACTTAGCAGGCCAAAATGGTGGCCCATTTACGATGCGGATCTTTGACAGGCCGAAATTCGGACGGGCCGTAAATGCGCCGACCTAATACACGGGCCTTTAACGGGCTAGAACTTCGGTCGGGCTAGATTATCGCCATTTTTATATGGGCTGTTAATGGGCCCGATATGACGTTGGGCCGCATATGGGCTGTTAATCCGGCGTCAACAGGCCAGAAATGACAACAGGCTGAAAGTGGCCCAAATCTATAGTGGGCCTCTGACAGGCCGAATGTCAGACATGGCCGAATATGACCCAAATCCTTTACGGTCGTTTATGGGCCGAAAGTTTTGATGGCCTGTAAATGGGCCCAAATGAAGCCGGACCTTTAACAGGCCGGAAATACACCGGGCCGTAATTGATGACAAGTTTAGGGCAGGCCGTATTGATGACAAGTTTAGGGCAGGCCGTTGACGGGCCGATTTGACAGAGAATGTTGGGCCTTTAGCTGGGTCGGCCTATTATGGTCTGCAGAATCTTGTGGGCCTTTAGCTGGGCCGGCCCATTGTGGTCTGCAAAATCTTGTGGGCCTTTAGCTGGGCCGGCCCATTATGGTCTGCAAATTTGTGTGGGCCTTTAGCTGGGCCAACCCATTATGGTCCGCTAAATTTTGTGGGTCTTTAGCTGGGCCGGCCCATTATGGCCTGCTAAATCTTATGGGCCTTCGGTTGGGCCGGCCCATTTAAACTTTGTGGGCCACTTTTGGGCCGGTCCACGTGTCAACATATCATAGGTCATCTCGACCGTTGGATGAGTGACACCTATGCCAACGCGGAGCTGACACGTGGATCCGTCAGCCAATGAGAATTTTACACGTGGAAAATCAGCATTGGTCGTGGCTGTTAACGGGTTATCGGATCCAAAATCCGACCCGATAGCTTAATGGCGTTTCATTATGGTGGATGCCACGTGTCGGTCACCCTTGACGAAAGCACTTCTGTGACACACGATTTATCGTCATGGAAGTGGATACTTTCGTGATGATAATTTTGGTAATGTCATGGAACACTTCTACGACAGCACAGGTATGACTATCTTGATTTTGTCATAAATTTGTCATGGATGTACATGCATGACTGAAAACGCGACCTACTGTGACAAACACGTATCATCATGAAAGTGTATTTTTTTTGTAGTGCTCAACCCGGGAAAATGCGTCTTCGGCGTACCTGCCGGAAAGATCTTGGGCTACATCGTTTCGAGTAGAGGAATTGAAGCAAATCCGGCTAAAATCCGAACTCTGTCACAGTTGGCTACCCCAACAGACCTCAAACAAATCCAGAAATTAACTGGATGCGTGGCTGCCTTAAGCCGCTTTATCTCCCGATTAGGAGAAAAGGCATTACCTCTCTATCGCCTTATTCGACGCATCGATCACTTCGAGTGGACGGATGCGGCTACGACTGGACTGGAAGAAATAAAGGCCCTCTTGGCCAGAAACCCAATCCTGGCCACACCAAGTACTGGTGAACCCATGCTGTTATATATAGCTGCTACACATCAGGTTGTAAGCACAGTGCTCGTTGTCGAACGAGAGACGGACGGACACAAAATTCCCGCTTCAAAAGCCGGTATACTATGTATCCACTTTCCTCACTCCATGCAAGTCACGGTACCCACATTATCAAAAGATGGCACACACAGTCTTCATGGCATCCCGAAAACTGTGACACTATTTTCAAGAGTGTTCAATCACGGTGGCCTCCGAAGTTCCACTCAATGACATAATAAATAACCGCGATCCCACGGGCCAGATTGCTAAATGGGCCATCGATCTCCTCCCGTTCGACATAACATATAAACCACGACGAGCCATTAAGTCGTAGGTACTGGCTGACTTCATCGCCGAATGGATGGAAGCCGAACTCCCTAAAGAGTACGGCGCGTACTCCAATTGGATCATGCACTTTGACGGCTCCAAGATGTTGGCTGGTCTAGGGGCGGGCGTCGTCCTGACATCCCCCACAGAAGATACAATCCAATATGTACTTCAAATACTATTCACAGATTCCAACAATGCAGCCGAATACGAGGCTCTGTTGCACGGTCTTCGGATGTCAGTCTCCATGGGCATCCAACGCCTAGAAGTGCGCGGGGACTCGAACCTCGCAATATCTCAAATAAATGGAGACTTTGACGCTAAGGACCCAAAAATGGCGGCCCACCGCAATGCTGTTCTTAAAATGTCAACTCGGTTCGAGGGGCTCGAATTCCACCACGTGGTAAGAGAGAACAATCAAGCGGCGGATATCCTCGCCCGCATGGGTGCTAAACGCGACCCCATCCCACCTAATATTTTCCTGGAAAGGCTGTTCAAGCCATAAGTGGTATGGGAAGGGGAGACCGGCAATTTCAGTCCAGAGCCGAAGACAACCCTAGACTCCGAACACTCTGACATAATCGGAGGCTCTGCCACTGAAATAACACCGTCGGCCCACGTGATCATGGCTGTAATTGTCCCGTGGACCGAACCCTTCTTAGCCTACCTAAATAGGCAAGAACTCCCTGAGGATCAAAATGAGGCACGTTGCATTGTGCGGCACTCTAAAGCCTACAAAGTCCACGAGGGAGAGCTTTACAAGAAAAGCGCAACTAGAGTGCTCCAAAGGTGCATCTCCAAGGAGGAAGGATGGCAGCTGTTGGTAGAAATTCATGCTGGACTTGGCGACCATCACGCCGCAGCTCGGGCCCTTGTAAGCAAGGCCTTCCGCACAGGTTTCTACTGGCCGACAACCCGAGCGGATGCACAGGACCTCGTCCAACACTACATCGGTTGCCAGCTTTTTGCCAATCAAAGCCATATGCCACCTACCGCTCTCCAAACAATCCCCAGAACTTGGCCCTTTGTGGTCTAGGGGCTCCATATGGTTGGACCCCTTAAAGGAGGAAGCCATAAGAAAAAATACTTGTTGGTCATGGTAGATAAATTCACCAATGGATAGAGGCCAAGCCAGTAAAACGGCCGAATCCGGACCAGTGATAGACTTTATATCCGGAGTCGTACACCATTACGGTGTCCCCCACAGCATCATCACTGATAACAGCTCCAATTTCACAGCCGACGAGGTGAAAACATGGTGCGACAAGATGGGTATTAAGCTAGATTATGCCTCTGTCTATCACCCCCAAACAAACGGTCAAGTCAAATGAGCAAATGGTCTTATTATGAGCGGCATCAAACCCAGACTAGTGCGATCCTTGAAGGAATCAGATTCGCACTAGGTCGAGGAGCTCGACTCCATACTATGGGGGTTGCGGACCACGTCCAATCGTACCACCGGATACACACCATTTTTCATGATATACAGCGCAGAGGCAGTGCTGCCCTGTGATATCATTCATGATTCACCTAGAGTGCGCATGTACGAAGATAGAGAAGCTAAGTTAGATCGGCAGGACAGTTTAGATGCCCTGGAGGAGGAGCGGGATGTCGTGAAGGCCCGTTCCGCATTTTATCAGCAGTAGGCTCGAAGGTATCAAAGCAGAGAATTTCGGGCCAAAACATATAACGTTGGCGAACTCGTTCTACGCCTACTGGAGAAGAAAAAGGACAAGCTCAAGGCCAAGTGGGAGGGTCCCTTCATCATTGGCAAAGTTCTCACCGGAGGAGCGTACCATTTGCGTGATGCATCAGATAATCGACTCGAGCCGAACCCATGGAACGCGGCCAGACTTCGAAGATTCTACGCCTAGTGCCGTACTCTATGTTTTTCTCCTCACCTCCGTTTTCCTTTTATATATATATCTTATTTCTCTCCATTCTATATATACATAGCTCTAAAAAGCTTCAAGTATGCTTTGACCGCACACTCCTGCCGCACTATGCGTGCTCAATATACCTGGGGGCTTCTTATACAGAAGCCTAACATAATTGTCTTCTGGGCTTCATGCCCACCACATATGCGACATTTCTCCATATGTGCCTTTTTTCACCATTATATGCATCGATATGACTTAAGTTTTGGCCAAGCTGGGTTGCCTGGCTCTTGTGTTTATGCCCTACGTTCCCGTTAATTCGGCTAGGGCATAAGGGGAGCACCTCTGCGATTGTTACTGCCGGGTCAGCCGGATGTGTACCTCAGACTGGGTGAAGCCGAAAGCTAGCATTCTTAAGGGAATATTCGGTCGATGAACAAAAGATGTCTTTTACTTATTACAGAACATGCCCCCAGATGTTTATATCCTGTGACATTTTTCACAGTTTGGACATGCACATTAATGCATGCACACCCAGGGAAAGGAACCCTTAACGGAACTATTCTCCCTAGAAGATGTTTCTTACTATCCATGTAATATAACATAACTAGTTGGGTACTTGTCTGTTCAAGCACTTATGACCCCTACGCCTGGTTTCCACGCATACCCCGATTTTTACATAACTGCGCGGGTCTTCGGATACACTCCGGACTATCGGGTCCAGAGGTTGAAGCGAAAAGGTCGGCCAAGACAAGTGATTTACAATCCGGCTTGGGACAAAACATGTCCTTCGAAGTATAAAAGTCACTTAGACTGACTGAACTCTTCTTCTATACCATCCAACAGGCTGTCTAGCCTATAATCCTGTTGGGAATACTTTGCGGCTAAAGCTACCTGGTCATATACCAGACTGACGGGGATCTCTTCCCCATCTGGCCCTACAGGTCCGACCTCGGCCATATGGTTCGGGTCAGCCTTTGTGTATCGCGTCTTCACCATGGCCCAGGCTTCCCTTGCACCTTGTCGGCAGGCCGATATCTTCCATAATCGGAAGCGCCACCGCGCTCCCTTGAGCATCTCCACGAGCTCTTCCATGCCTCTGGGCAGGGATGTGGACGGCCACAAAGCTTGGGCAATACCTTGCATCACCTGCCGAACTTGCTCGTGCAGTTGTGAGAGTTCTTGGAGAAGATCACCTGCAGATCCAGGCATCTCCTCTCCGGGATGACCTGTCAGCATACCTACAGATATAATTCTATTAGTTTGTTTCTTCGCCGAACGGTTTAATGGTTCGTTCAAGCACTTACTAAAAATACCGCGTCAAAGCCGCTTATTCTCCTTCACGGAATCAGCAAGCTGGCCCCGGACATTTTTCAATTCAACTTGCAGCCGGGTCTTCGCGTCCTGGAGATCATTCTTCTCCCATATAACTTTTGTAAGCACATGCTCGCCATCCTTCAGCTACCGTTGAGCATGAGGGTCATCCTCCGATACGATCTCTAGATTACCTCCGGTATTGTCTGCAGAATCTATCATTAGATCTGCACGCATGCCGAATACTAAGCTGGTATATGTCAGTACATTCTTTTTGATCAAAACAAAAGTTACCCGACGAGGCCTTCTTGGACTCCTCCATTCCGGCAACTGCGGCCCGTAGCTGGGCTTTGCACTCTTCCAGCTCTTTAGACAGCTGGGCATTCTTCTCTGTAAGAACCTATGCCCATAATTGATCCTTAAATCAGTTGTGCCTACTGTTTCAAGTCTCAGGGGCTACTGACATACATACTTATCAATTTTTCTTACCTGTATATCCTTTACATGCTGCTCCGTACCTCTGGCAAGGCCATCTTGAGCAGCTTAGATGTACACGTCCCCTGAGTTGAAGGCGTTGAATGCCTCTTCAAAGAAATTAGGGTTGCGTAATGTGGCCCGTCGACGCCTGTGATTCATGGCGCTCTCCACTTCGGAGTTTGTGATGAATAATCTATCTGCGTCCTCTATAGGAGGACTGTCTGGCTTTGCCCCCGCAACAACCTCCGCCCTAGTGTCCGGCCTCGGAGCCCGACTGGTGGAGGCATGACCCGCACCCTCTCCGGATGTAGTCCGGCGAGTACTCTTTCTGCTGGGGAGCCATGGACATTATTATGTTTCGAAGGACGATAAATTGCATAGAAGGTTTTTTAATCATACCTCTACGACGGCGTCCCGGTCCTGACCACTTTCCTTTTAAGCCGACCTAGCTTCGGGGCACCCTGTTGACGAGTCGCCTCGGGTTCGGCGTGGCGTTCCGATGACCTCCCCTGTACAACGTAATTCAAATATGGTGGGCAAGGTGCAAGAAGGGTGTATTTCTTGTGAATTGGGACTCCGGTTTTACTTACATGCAATGCAGGGAGTAGGCCAGGATAATCAGCTATGATGGCCACCAAGGCACCATCACAACTTAACTGATAAAAGTTCCTGTCGATGAGCTCCGCATATGTGTCCGGATCTTCTTCAAGTCTGGGGTCAAGGGCCCTGTCGGGGTCCTCTGGCTGTGGAGACGGGCTGTGAACCTCCCTCATGGCTCTTTGCAGTTCCTGCTAGGAATTAGCGAAATAAATATTTGTGATAAGGAATGCGGGAAAAGGCTGGAATGAAAGGTGGCAGCTCACCCAGCTTGGGGGGTTGTACATGGAGAATCCATCCCTTGGTTTAATCCGGATGAATTCCTCTTCTTCTCCTTTGAATAGGTCGTACAATATTTTCGCCAGAGCGGCAATGGAGTCTAGACCTTTACGGCCACAGCGGGTGGCTTCGTCTTCTCCATTAAAGTGCCACATGGGTTTCCCCCGATACTGAAGTGGTTGTACCCCCCGCATTATGCATATTGACATAACTTCAATAACTGTAAGTCTTGATCCAACCAGTGTCTTTATCATGTCCATCAGAAAAAGGACCTCTCTGTTATCTTCCTCCTAGGGGCTCCATGGGCCCCAGCTGAGGCGTTTCTTTAATGGGGCATTGGTAAACTCAGGAAGGCCCATCCGAATAGGGTCCGAAAGAGGGACGTCCTCCATATAAAACCACTCCGAAGGCCAGTCTTCGGATGTCTTCTTTGGAGTACCGGACAAGTATTCGGTCCCGGCGATGCGCCATATTTTGGCTCCGCCCACTTGATATATTGACCCCTCCCAAGTACGGGGTACGAGGCAAATTACCCTCTTCGATAGCTCGAAATGAGCTTCATAGCCCAGAAATAGCTTGCATAAGGCGACATAGCTAGCGATGTGCAAGATGGAGGTGGGGGTGAAGTGATGCAACTGGAGGCCGTAAAACTCCAGGAGCCCGCGGAGGAATGGATGGATTGGAAATCCGAGTCCCCTCAGCAGAAAAGGGACAAGGCATACCCGCTCCCCCTTGGATGGATTTGGAAAACTCTCCGCTTGCTCCCCGCCATTATAGGTGGTGAGTCCGGCTCAGACAGGGACCATGTATGCGGGCGGGAGAAATCCATGGGTCTGCAACTCTACCAATCGGCCATGGGGCACAGAACACTTCTCCCAGTCGCCTGGCTTAGTGCTACGAGAGCGAGAGGAGGAGCCGCGACGATCGGCCATGATGGAATGGATTCTTCCGGGCGCGCTCTGGTGGATTCTCGTGGGGGAAGGATGGTGTGATTTGGATCTGAGGATCCCCGTCTCTTTAAATAAGATGATTTACTTACATGGTCAGGGTGGCAAGTGTAAAAATTCCCCGACTTCTTGCATTTGCTCGACACGTGGAGATGGCCATTATTGCAGCACAGAAGCCGACGAGTGCAATATTGATGGGAAGCCGGACACTACTCGTTACAACAGGTACTCTGCAGAATTTGGAGAAGAACCCGCCTTCCAATGCCAAAGACAATCTGCGCGCCGGACTCATCTTCATTTAAGCCTGGTTCAGGGGCTACTGAGGGAGTCATGGATTAGGGGGTATCCGGACAGCCGGACTATATACTTTGGCCGGACTGATGGACTATGAAGATACAAGATTGAAGACTTCGTCCCGTGTCCGCATGGGACTCTCCTTTGCGTGGAAGGCAAGCTTGGCGATTCGGATATGTAGATCTCCTTCTCTATAACCGACTCTGTGTAACCCTAGCCCCCTCCGGTGTCTATATAAACCGGAGGGTTTAGTCCATAGGACAACAACAATCATAATCATAGGCTAGCTTCTAGGGTTTAGCCTCTACGATCTCGTCGTAGATCAACTCTTGTAATACTCATATCATCAAGATCAATCAAGCAGGAAGTAGGGTATTACCTCCATCGAGAGGGCCCGAACCTGGGTAAACATCGTGTCCTCAGCCTCCTGTTACTATTAGCCTAAGATGCACAGTTCGGGACCCCCTACCCGAGATCCGCCGGTTTTGACACCGACAGTAGTTTCCTAGGTCATGCTGGTTTCTATAGGAGGTTTATCAAAGACTTCTCTAAAATTTCTAGACCTCTCATGAATCTTTTGCAAAAGGATATACCTTTTGTTTTTGATGATGATTGTTTTGAAGCCTTTGAAACAGTTAAGAAAGCCTTAATTTCTACACCTATTGTTCAACCACCTGATTGGAACTTGCCTTTTGAAATCATGTGTGATGCTAGTGATTATGCAGTTGGTGTTGTTCTAGGACAAAGATTTGATAAGAAACTGAATGTTATTCATTATGCTAGTAAAACTCTAGACAGTGCTCAACAAAATTATGCTACTACTGAAAAAGAGTTCTTAGCAGTGGTGTTTGCTTGTGACAAGTTTAGATCTTATATTGTTGATTCTAAAGTAACTATCCACACCGATCATGCTGCTATTAAATATCTTAAGGAAAAGAAAGATGCTAAACCTACACTTATTCGATGGGTTCTCTTGTTGCAAGAATTTGATTTACATATCGTTGATAGAAAAGGAGCCGAGAACCCCGTAGCAAATAACTTGTCTAGGTTTGAAAATGTGCTTGATGACCCACTACCTATTGATGATAGCTTTCCTGATGAGCAGCTAGATGCAATAAATGTTGCTCATAATACTCCTTGGTATGCTGATTATGCTAATTGTATTGTTGATAATTACATACCACCTAGTTTCACATACCAACAAAAGAAAAAAATCCTCTATGATTTAAGACATTACTTTTGGGATGACCCACATCTTTATAAAGAAGTAGTAGATGGTATTATTATACATTGTGTACCAGCATGAATAGGGACAAATCCTATGGAAATGTCACTCTAAAGCTTATGGAGGGCATCATGATGGAGATAGAACTGCTCACAAGGTATTGCAATCTGGATTTTTTTGGCCTACTCACTTCAAGGATGCCCATAAGTTTGTCTCATCTTGTGATGAATGCCAAAGAATAGGTAATATCGATAAGCGTCAAGAAATGCCTATAAATTATTCACTTGCTGTTGAACCATTTGATGTTTGGGGATTTGATTAGATGGGACCTTTTCCTTCCTCTAACGGGTATACACATATTTTGGTTGTTGTTGATTATGTTACTAAATGGGTAGAAGCTATTCCATCCAGTAGTGCTGATCACAGCACCTCTATTAAAATGCTTAATGAAGTTATTTTCCCCAGGTTTGGAAACCCTAGATATTTAATGACTGATGGTGGTTCACATTTTATTCATGGTGCTTTCCGTAAAATGCTTGCCAAGTATGATGTTAACCATAGAATTGCATCACCTTATCATCCTCAGTCTAGTGGTCAAGTTAGTCTTAGCAATAGAGAAATAAAATTAATCTTGCAAAAGACTGTCAATAGGTCTAGGAAGAATTGGTCTAAGAAATTAGATGATGCACTTTGGGCTTATAGAATAGCATATAAAAATCTTATGGGTATGTCTCCTTATAAAATGGTTTATGGAAAAGCTTGTCATTTGCCTCTTGAGTTAGAACAAGCTTATTGGTCCATCAAAGAGCTCAACTATGATTTCAAACTTGCTGGTGAAAAGAGGTTATTTGATATTAGCTCCTTAGATGAATGGAGAACCCAAGCTTATGAAAATGCAAAGTTATTCAAAGAAAAGGTTAAAAGATGGCATGACAAGAGAATCCAAAAGCGTGAGTTTAAAGTAGGGGAATATGCTCATTTGTACATCTCTCGTTTCAGATTCTTTCAGAAAAATTTCTCTCGAAATGGGAAGGCCCTTATGTCATCAAGGAGGTTAATCGGTCTAGAGCCATCAAAATAAATAATTTCAAAGGTACTAACCCGAAGGTTGTCAATGGGCAACGAATAAAACATTATATCTTAGGTACGCCTATTAATGTTGAAAGCAATATTATCCAAACTTTGACACCAGAAGAACATATCAAAGAGTCCTTGCGGACCACTCCAGAATCATGAAAATAAGGAGGTACATGATACGGTAAGTAAACGGACTCCAAAAAATCCGCAAAAATATTTTTATCAGTTTTGGAATATTTAGAAAATTAGGAAAATAAGAAACTTCCAGGAAGCGTACAATGGTGGGCACAAGACACCAGGGCGCGCCAGGCATGCCTGGCGCGCCCAGGTGGGTTGTGCCCACCTAGGACACCTTACGGACTCCGTTTTTCTACAGCTTGCTTGTTTCCCAAGATAGAAAATCTACATATACCCCCTGAACCTGTTGATCACCTTATCGCGAAGAAATCTTCTGTTTTCTTTTCTCTTTGTTTTCCCTGGCAGATCTAAAAACATGTCGTCCCAAGACTCTGAAGGGGAGAGTTATGTTGCCGATCTGATCACAAACCCTAAGGTTTATAGGGATGTGGAACACTATGGCTACACTTCAGAGGAAGAGGAGGACTATTATCCTAAGGAGAAGGAGGAGACAAGCTCAGATGAGGACGAGCCTCCATTACCTCAACCCGGGGATATGCACGTGGAATTTAAGAAGTCAAGCCTCCCAAGGAAACCAAAGAGGCCTAAGGTTCAGTTCATACCTCATAGTCTTTTGAAGGAATGCAAGCAGGATCTATGCAAGAGGATACTGGAGCTAGAACAGGAGGTCGGTGAATTGAAGGAGGAAAATTCCATCCTCAAGCGTAAGTTAAAGAAGAAGGACATGATCTCTACTTCATAACCACCATCTTCTTCACCACCAAAAGAGAATTGAGTATCGGGTATGGGCACTCCCCTTGGCTTCCGCCAAGCTTGCGGGAGGTGCCCCGGTATCGTATCACCCCACTATCTTTTTGCTTTACTTATTTTAGTTTGATCTTTCTCTTTAGATGAATAAAAGTTTAGTTCGATCCTTTCTTTTTGAGAGTTTGCTTAGTGATCTATCTTTGTATTCGTGTGCAACTTATATAATAAAGTTTAGTTTTAGTTTCTTGCCTTCTTTACTTTCTTGTTGCAAATAAAAGAAAAGATCATCAATAGCAAGAAAGGAAATAAATGAAAAGATCATATATTAATCTTAGGGATAATTGTATTTATACCCTTAGTTGTGTCCACTACTAGGAAAAGGCCTACTAGTGGCGCACCAGTTTTGCCTACTAATGGTGCACTACTGGTGCACCACTAGTACCACACCACTAGTATTATGTACTAATGGCACACCACTGGTGCGCCATTAGTATCTGGTATACTAATGGCGCACCATGCCGTGCGCCATTAGTATGGAGCACCATGCGCCATTAGTATGCCTCCCAGGGGGCCATATTTACCCATGTGCTTTGGCATACTAATGGCGCGCTGTGGTGTGATGCGCCAATAGTATCTTTGGTACACTAATGGTGCATTGTAGGGTGATGCGCCATTAGTATACTTTGGCATACTAATGGCGCACTTTGGTGTGATGCGCCATTAGTATGAATATTAGTTTTTTTTTTACTTTTCTGATTTTTGCACAGATTACAAAATGTATTATTGGACAGAATATATACAGCACCACACAGCAACAACAGATTCATCGAATACAATAGAAGATTAGTCTCCGAATACAATTCATCATATTACTCTCCGAATTCAAAAGACCGAACAAAGATAGAACATTACAAGTCTCGGAGACCGCGAGTAGCGAGTTTGTCTTCACATTACAAGTCGATATCAATCATCTAAACTACCATCACATAGAAGAGAGCTGCGGTCATCACGATGAGCATCATCGCGATGAAACTGGTCTTCATCCGGTTCCTCCAACGCTCCCTCCTCTCTCCCGCTAGATAGCGGGCGTATCTAGATTCCGCCTCTGCCCTAGTGGTGTACCCTTTGTAACTGTTACTGCTGAAACTGTGAACCTGTCTCCGACACTCCTCCTAGTCATCATAGACTCCGGGAACCTTACCCTTGTACACGACATACGATGACATCTCTATGCACAAGCCAAACAACAGACAATACATAAGCAATATATAAGTATGCAACAAAAGGATCGGAAGAGAAAAGCAAGACATTAATAGCACGATTCATGGTCCTACTAATAAATAGCATCGATTACATCTAAGTTGAACGACTGTCCAAACCAAAGAGACATACAAGTTCATTAAAGTTTTATTACAACATGAGCTAATCGATGTTTCAGAACTACAAATAGCATCACTACTTTCAACTCGACTCATGGGACCGGAGCATGGATGAAGCCGCTGTCTTTCGTGATGGTCATGAAGTCGCGGGCGTTGTCAGCCTACATTTGTAGCATTGTGTCTATCTCACTGTTGGACGGTTGATATCTAAGGTAGAACTGCCCCGAGGTACGAAGGATATCTTGATGGATGATTTCTGCAAACTCCGACCTGATGTGAAAGAATTCTTGTCGGAGGTCCGCGTCCTGGATTGCCGCCAAGCTTGCGGCCCAATCTTTGACATTATTTGGTAGCAGAAGGTGATTATTGTCCCGTACGATCGCCCGCATGTGATGGAGGGCGTAGTAGGCATCCTTCTAACCGCCAGGCGGTTGCTTGACGCAGGGGAACGTCGTATTGTGGGTGAACACGTGCTTGCCGTACCTATGAACTGGCCTTTTAAAGGTGCCTCCAGATTTGGCGTAGCTGGGGAGAGCATCATCAAGAAATTTCTTGATATTTGTGTAGTCTATTTCGGAGTCACGGTCCGGGTCGAAATACGTGGCCATGGAATATTTCGGGCTTAAGAGGATGAGTGTGCAATGTGTGTCACTGCGCAGAACACGGAATGTTAGAAAAAAAAAGAATGATCGAAATCTAAGAAATCATATGTTACGGGGCGGTGAGGGGATGACTTACTCAGGAAAGTAAGGCACGAGGAAGTTATCCTTATCTGGGTTTGCCAGAATAACGCCTTCGAGGTGTGAACTCGCAACTTGCCGGTCCCCAGCGCTGCCGAAGATCTTGGCACGCATGTAGAAGGGGTCGACTATCACGATGTCCGGGTTCTTGTCTCGAATGATCCGCATCTCCATACTCAGCGAAAACAGCCGAACGAAGGTGTAGTGCAGCGGATGAAGGTTAAACATAGCAAAGATGTCATCAAACCGCAGGACGATCATACCCCCGATGGCGCCATCCACAAAGCCCTTGCCCTCTGGCACCTTGGCCACGAAAACTGGGTATGCCACATCATTCTGGGAGAGATGCCGCTTCTCCAAAGAAAGAACACTGTCATGCAGACTCCGCATAGCACCGTTTGCAGCATTGAGCATATTTGTCGGTAGCATCGCTCTACCCGCCACATGCACCCTCCTCGAGATATCCTTAGGTGAAGGTGGCCCGTCCTAAGCACGGATCATACTCGGTGCCGGCTGGCTCGCACCTGCGCCCTTGTTAGTTTTCCGTTTCCGCCCCTTCTTCTTGATCTGCTGTAATGGGACTGATTTCTGCTCATAGACCGCCTTGTTGAGCGTGTTGGGGCTGATAATATTTCGCACCTTAGTTATCTGAGGCTCGGTGAAGGCGGGAGCTGGAGTCATCTCCTGAGAACTGAACGCCAGATGACGCCTGTTGCAATTGGATTTCTCCGCCGTACCAACTAGATCGCAGTCGTCTTGGTTGGGTTCTTGAGAAGGAGGCCCGTAGAACTCGTCAGCGTACCCATGTTCGGCAAAGTACTTATCGATGTTGGTAAATGTACCGTCGTCGTTGTCATCGTCGTCCGGATCCTGTGCCATATGCATGTCCGGATCCTATGCCATAGGGATGTCCGGCATGTCTGGTAGCGTTGCGGCGTTCTTGCCATGGCTTGGCGCTGGCACGACTGGCGGTCTTGTCTGTGGGGTGGTGTCCCCCGCCCCCAAACGAATCTGGCTCTTCGGCCAAAGCAGGGGCCAGCTTACGCATGCGCTGAGGGTCATCTCATCTTCTTCGTCGGCCCCAGCGGGTCGAATCAAAGGTAACAGCTCGTCGCAGCCTAGTAGCACCCGAACTAGTTCAACCCTATACACTGTGGGTGGCATCGGATTACCGTGGAACACGGGGTTGCCCGGTTGAACGATTCTACCCTTGGCGACATCGACCAACTCGCCGCCCATGAAGTGCAGGAGAGTGCAAGGAACGTCGGCGGCTCCCTGCGAAAACATGTAGGGCGTCAGGGATGCCCAGTCAAAGGCAAGGAGATGAAGTCATCGGCCGAGAGGCTTAGTTACCGTGATGCCGTGGAGCTCGGCTAATGTCGAGGCACCGCCAACAGCGGGCATGCAACTAACGGAGGGGCCGCTTGCTGGCGAGGTGCCGGCCGGCGTACACCCGGGTGCATTAAGCTCCAATGCCCGTGCCGGCGCCGGAGACACGAATACCGCCTCCGCCGGAGACACCAATGGCGCCGCCTGAGACACCAATGGCGCCGCCTGCATGTTGTGCGAGTTGCTGGCCGTGAAGCTGGGAACCGGGGGAGGCCCCTATTGGCCGCCCGCAATCCATGTCGTCAGCCCATGAATCAACGTAGGCACCATGGCGGTGAGCGTCATTCCCAGTTTTTGTTGCACTTGCTCTTGGACAATCTCCGGAATCTGCGCCACTTGTGCCTTGAGTGCTTCAACCTCGCGCGACTGGCTTTCCGAGCTGGTCTTTTTCTCCTTTCGCCCACCACCTGTATAGTATGACGACCATTTTGTGGACAAGCCTTTGCCGGCCACACGACCAGCTGACGTCGGCTTACTGAGCTTATCCTTGTTTTTCATTACGTTCAATGCCCTATTTAAAGGGGTGTCGAAAGGGGAGCTCTCAAACGACCCCACGCTACTGCTTTCAGTGTCCTGCGAAAGGAACGTGAACCATTTAGAAATATTGGGGATTAATTAGAATGCAACCATATGGAGCTAATTACGAGGGGGTGTATTCCTTACCAGAACAAGCTCGAGCGCCCTGGTCTTTGGATCCGTGGTAAGCTCCTTTGTTACCGGGTCCTTCTTGTACCGAGCCCTAAGAAAGTTCCTGGTCTGCTTGTCACGGTATTTCTCGAAGCGGGGCGGTAGGCCTTGCTCGGCACGCTCCGCGTCCTCCTTGTCCCATATAGGCTCCGCCACTCTGTAACCGCCGGGACCGAGTTGGTGGACCCCTAAGTTCAACTGCCGCATTTCTTTCCCCGACTGACTTGATTCGGAGGTTGCGCTACTCTCGCACTTGATCTTGAACTCCTTGTAGTCATCTTTGCTCATCAAAGGATATTTCGCCTTGATCTTCTCATAACTATCACCTTTTTCAATCATTGCCTTCACCGTGGTTCTCCAAGTAGACAGGGCCGTGCTCATCCTCGTGAGGGCGGCACTGTTCACTTTGTTCCCTGAGAGGTGTGCGTTTGCAAATTCAGCGGGGAACTTGTATCGTTCGTGCAGCTTTGTGAAGAGGAGGCTGCGCAAATTTCCTCGGTCCTTATGCCTTAGGTTCTCGGTGTTGATCGAGACGGTGCTCCGGAGAATGCACCCGAGCTGAACCGAGTACCCCTTGACTACTTCTTTGGGCGCCGTTGGATGCCCGTCGGAGTTCACTTCAGTAAATTCCTCCTTGACGATGCCGAGCATGCTCGGGCGCCGGTCCTTCCGTTGCCTCTTCGGTTGGCTGCCATCTATGCGTGCGCCGCCATCATCAGTGATGGCATCCTCGGCGGCACCATCAGTGGTGTCATCCCCGACGCCACTAGGGGTTGTGTAGTCAGGATCGGTGTCTTCCGCGGCGTCCTCATAGCGGTAAGGTTCTTCCTCCAACTCCTGGGATAGCTCCCAGAATTGCTTGCCGCCCGAACCGCAGGCCTCATCGTTGTTGGCCATGTTTCGCTCTAAATAGGAAAAAAGTTTGGTCAAAAAGTTGGTTATTTTCAAGGGACAAGATCATGGTCTCATCATTTAGGGTTTGTCGACACCGAGGCATCCTAAAAGCTAAGCCTTTATCATTTAGGGTTTGTCGACACCGAGGCACCCTAAAAGCCTAAGTGTACATTATTTAGGTTCTCATCGACACCGAGGCACCCTAAAATCCAAGGTTTCATCATTTAGGGTTTGTCGACTCTAAGTTGGGCCTAATCACTTGGCTCTATTGCCACCTATGGTTTAATGCAGCAAGAATAAAGGGGTGGTTGATCCTACTTAATTAAGTACTAAGATACCCCGGTCCATGCATTAGTAGAAAGTACCCCATATGTCCGATTTTTAGCAAAGTCACGCTAAAATTCACAGAAAATTTCAGCATGACCTTTGCTGAAAATAGGACATATGGAGTACCCAAATTTGTCGGAACCGAAGTTAATCGACATTCCGGCAAACTCAAGGGCCTCTCGGGGTACCTAAAAAATCTTTATCCCCGCGTAATGAAGTCCCCAATGGGTCATTTCAGAAGATCACAAGTAGCATCATCACAACTACAACATCATACTGATTTAGTTTACCATCACAAGTAAAATCATTATCCCAGATTTTTTTATCCCCAAGAAGGAATAAAAGCAGTATGATGCATCTATTGATTTAGTTTACTTCCTTGTTAGCTTTTGTTGTTATCAGGAGTATCTCTTTCTTGTAAATCCCTCCTATGTGCATGCACCTTGCTACCCACACCACCACAAAATAATACTGGAATAAAAACATTACTATGCCAAAGCAAGTGACTTCGACAGCCACACAAATTAATTACTACTAGATGGAGTACTCCTAACTAAGCTTGTAGTACAAGTGACATGACAAGCATACCAAATAGGCAACTAAACTGTTTTTTTACCAAATAGGCAAATAGTATATGCACACCATGAATAGAGGGACAAATCAAGAGTTCAGGACGTGGAGTCTCTGCTCCCGAGCTCAAATACACCATCTTGACCAGTAAAATAAAAAAAATAGTAAATACATAAATTAAAAAATTCTTAATTTGTTTGACAACAAACATTGCTTAATGTTCACCCTCAAACATACTATAAATTTCCAATAAAAAAGTCCTGATGCTTATAAGAACAATGAACTTATAGAAACTCCTTAATATGAATATTATACCGATGATAAAAGAAGTGAGACAAGAAGTGTCTGCAGCCTTGAGTAGATTCTCGGTGTCGGCGTTCTGGGAACGGGGGTCCCCAGACTTGCCTGCCTGCGGCCTGCGCGTGGCTAAAAGGGGGGCCCAGCGCGGCCCATCTTCACCAACACAAGCTCAAGACCCTCGCGAGGGGCCAAGCCTCGCGGGGCGGACGAGAAGGAGCTTCCTCAGGTGGGGCCCACCAGGCTGGCTCGCGAGGAGGCGGAGAGTTCAAGGCGGGGTACCTCGCGAGGTGCCCATGACACAAGCCATGACGACCAAGGGGAGCAAGCGCTGGCGAGAGCATCAAGCAAAGGCGTCCATTTCGGTGCAACAAGACCAAGACCAGTCCAACGGCGGGATGGAGGTCACCGTGGAGCCCAAGCCGACGTCACCACCAGAGCCTTTGACAGACGAGGACCAACTTTAGTCAGGATAAGTGTACCCACTGTTCCCCTTCAAAATGGCCAATTGTTGGCGCCCTTCCCGCTCAAGATTTGGGAAGAGGCCCAGGGCCTTTGCCTATAAATAGGACTAGCCACCCCCAGAGTAGAGGGATCGAGATCCCCACCGAGAAACTAGTAGATAGAGCGACTGAACTTCTCCTAGCAGTTCATCGCACCAGCCAAGGATAGACCCTCGCGAGGCTGTTCTTCCTTGTATTGTTCATCATCAGCGCAAGAGGCAATCCATCACACCACACACTGGAGTAGGGTATTACACCATAATGGTGGCCTGAACCAGTATAAACCTTGTGTCTCTTGTGTTGATCCTTTTTTAGTTTAGATCCTAGCGATTCGGTGAGGAGCAGGTAGGCAGGGGGCGTAATCTCCACGCGCACCCCAGTGTTCGAACCTCAAGGGTCTGCTGGAACCCCAAATCCGACATTTGGCGTGCCAGGTAGGGGTGCGCCGGGATCCACCTTCTGCCGCCTTGCCTCTCGTCGCATCGTCATCACCATGTCCGGCGACCAGGCGGGCAACCCTGACCCATGGGCGGCATGGCCCGCCCACGCAGCCTCTCGCCCCGGGCGACCCCATGCCCCAGGCAGCTCGCGGTCCGTAGGGCGGTGCGGGCCGCGGGCGACGCGGACAGGCCCCGACGGCCCTCACACCGCGGCAGACGCGGTCGACAGCAAGGGCCTCCAACCACGCCGCGGCCATGACGCCGTACACTCGCAGGGAGTAGGCGAACTCAAGGGCCGCGCTCACGTTGGCCCAAGAGCTGCTGCAGTGCAGACTGATGGAAGGCGACCGCGACGTGCTGCTGGGGCGGGTGGCAGAGCTCCTGGGCTTCGCCGCCTCGGGGGCTCACCCCTTCTGCACCCAGCTCCCGCCTCAGGCCCAGGGCGGCCCGCGCGGGGGCGCCGCGCGCACTCACGGACTCCAAGGCTACTCCAACACCGACGAAGCTGTCAGCATCGGGCCAGCGACGGCACCGGCTCCACTCCCCTCCAGCGACGAAGGACCCGTCGCGACCCACGGTCCCGGTGGGCCGCCACGCCACCACCCCCAGGTCGGCACATCAAGCAGAGTTGTGTGGCACGCGGAGCACTATGGCGTGGCCTTCGGGATAACGGCCCCAAAAGAGTACGTGCCGCCCATGATGGACCAAGGGCACCAGCGCGAGGGCGAACAAGGCTCGCTCCTCAGCCCAAGCTGGGGGGACGAGGCGCCAGAAGCTGAGATCTTCCAGGAACCCCGGGACGGCCCAACCGGCCATGCTGGGATCAACGATTATCGGGTACCACTAATTCCTCAGGAGCAGGCATACACTAATCATGGGTCGCAGGAGGTGCAGATCGCTACCACGAGCAGCTGCCCTGCTCCCGCGGCCTCCTACCCCTCAGGAGGAGGGCATCGGGGGCTGCTGGGGAGGGGCCGGGACCCGACATCACCACCGCGGCGTTCGGAGCAAGGCGTTCCCAGGAGGTAGGCCGTCCACTGGGGAGGCGCCTCAGGGCCTGCCCCTGGCGGAGGACCCGTGGTCGTCGGGGGAACCGCTGGCGACCGCTCTACCCCATCGGCGGCGTCCTGGTTTCCGATCATCGTTTATGGCACTAGAGTGTGGCGCAAGGCGGGGCCCTCGTCTGGCAATATGAAGCAAGGCCGGTACCTGTGAAGAAGGCCCAGTGCCTGTGAAGCTCGCCGCCCCGTGACACTCTCACCTAATAATGAGTGGGGCCGTACACACCCCGGAGTCTCAGGGGTGCCGGCCTCAGGCCCTAGGGCTCCCTCCCACGCGCAGTGGCAGCACTTAGCTCCGCACTGGTGAGAAGACGTCCAAGACTAGACTAGGTGCCGGACGCGGCCTTTTGTTTGCTTTCGTTGCTTTTCCCTTAGTTGTTGCTTTCCCCCGCTGGATTTAAGTTGGATTCGAATTCGAGATTTGCGTATGTTTGGGGAAGGGGTGCTTAGTCTTGTTCGAGCAATCTCTCTCATTTCGGTTACGACCTCGCCTCAGCTGCCTCCCCTCGTGATCCCCTCGCGAGCCGGGTCTGGCCTAGCTTGCGCGCAACCCAGACTGCCACCGTCACATCCTCTCAGGAGGTTTTTTCACCGCAGATCCTACGAAGTCGATCAGGAGGCAGTCGAGACACCGCAGCCTCCTGCAAATTATCTCAGGACCCGCACGGGACAAAGGTAAACTAGCCAACCGGTTCGTCGCCGAGCCATCCACTTGGCGCGGGCATATGGGTGATGTAGCATCCATTAGTACACTAAGCATAAACTTTACATGAGGGGCTCCCCCTCCCAAAATGCTCTTACAACCGTCAGGTCGGAAGCCTGAGTTCTATTCATGCAGGGTAAGGAAACAGGAGCAACGCGCAGTCAGTCGGATAAATCCCCCAATGCATCCTCAGGAGCACCACCCGGACCATCGCTGGCGTCGCTGGCCTTGCCATCGCCCTCTGCTTTGTCGTCAGCGGTGTCAGGGCCGTTCACCATGCCTCCCTGGTCGGCGGCCACGATTGCATCATCATTATCTGAAGCGAAGGCCCTGACGAGAGCGTCCACGTTGTCTTCCACCCAGTCTGCCAGGTCACCCCGGACGGCCTGGGGAACTGGGGCGATGGCGGCGTCGAAATCAAAGTGAGGATCCATGTCCTGGAGATGGCTGAAGACGCGGGAAAAGGCGCGCCCGAGCAGGGCGCGGCTCCTCTCCTCCACCAACCTGTTGGCCCCGACCGACCGCGTGTCCAGCTGCATCACTACGTCGCTGAAAAACTGAAGGTTGCCGGCGTAGTTGATTGCGCGCGGCTCACAAACGGCCGCCTCGCAGATGTTGCCCAAGGCCATGTTGGCTCTCTCCCAAAGCGTGGTGAGCATAGGGGCGTGCTCGTGTTCCAAGGGCCGCCGCTGTCGCATCTCATCCGCATTCTCGCGTGCAACGGCCTCAGTCTCGTCCACCCGTTGGCGGAGAAGATGCACTTCGGCACGGGAAGCAGTTGACTCCCCCTGCGCCACCTCCAGTGCGGCCCGCAAGACATCATCTTGCCGCGTTGCTTCCTCCAGCTTGGCCCTCAGGACGGTGGTCCTGCCCTCGGCCTCGGTCCGGATCAACTCCAACCTCTCCTCTAACTCGCGCCCAAGGTTCAGGCGCGCCGTCGCCACCCGATGTGGGTCTCCCGTGCTGCGACATCGTCCTCCGCCCACGTCACCAAGCGCTCCCTCATCTCCAGGCGCTCGTACTCGCGTGCACGCTCGGCACATTCCAGCGTCAGCGCCTCCTCATGATTCTGGAGCTCCGCCGAGTCACCAGAGGTCACCTTCATCGACACGAGGGCCGCCTCGCGCAGCTCCACCTCCTCCTCTAACAAGCGGCACCGGGCCAGGAGTTCTTGTGCCCGCTCCTCCGCGGCCTCTCGCCGCAGGTCAGCTTCCCGGGCTTCTTCGATGGCCCGGGAACGCACCTCACGAGAGGCCGCCAGCGACGCATTGGCCTCCTCATCGTCGAGATCGTGCTGGCGGAGGGCGAAGGCGACAGCCGCTTCCAGCTCGCGCCAATGCGCAACCAGGCACAGCCCCTCGGCCTCAAGGCGCGCGTCTTCATCAGCAAGCTCTTCACCAAGCAGGTTCACCGCGTTAGCCGCCCTCCGAAGGAAACCTTGGCGAAGAGCGCGACGTCCCCGGGCGCGCTCGAGCACGTCCTCCACGCCATCATCCGCCCCCGGCAAGCGCCGGGGGGCATGGATCAGCGCCCCTCCTCCGGGCAGGGGGCTGGGGGCTGGCACCCTCGAGGCGACCGTGGACGCCTCACCAGAAGCCCTGCCTGGAGCCAGCCCATCCTCAAGTGAAGAACGCTAGGAGTACCCCAGCCAGCCGTGGTCCACGACCAGACGAGAAGCCCACGGCAGGCTGGCTATACCCCGAGAAGGCTCGCGAAGGAAGGTCGCGAGGCGCGCGGGGCCGCGTTGCGCCTCGGGATGGTTCGTCTCTCCAACCGGCCTCACCGCCAGGGCCCAGCTGCCTGGAGCGCTCGAAGACGGCGGGGAGGGCGGAGGCGAGAGGGATGGCTCCTCAACCATCTCCGTGAGCTCGGAAGGAAGGGCCCTGCGGAGCAAGGATCAGGAAGGGCAACATAAGAATCTGAAGCTGGGGAGGGAGAAGGCTTACTCATCAACGGCGAAGTACTTCCTACGCTTCAGCAGGCGACAAGGGTAATCATCACGCAGGGCCTCCCTTTTCTTCCGGAGGGCCTCAAAGTCCACACTGAAGCGACCTAGGATAGCGCAGGGGTCAACTTGTGACGAGGAGGAGGCATCAAGGCGACCCGCCTCAGGGGTGTCAGCCTGAGGCGCGCCGCCGGTCGCCTCACCAAGAAGAGCTGCTGGGACCTCAGGGGCCTCAGCCGCAGGCGCAACAGAGGGCTGTTCGCCACCCTCAGCCCCATCAACATGGGCTTCGGGGGTTTCTCCCTCATGAGCATCGCCCGGTGCTGTCACCTCGGCGGGGCACCCTCGGCCTCCGGAGGCTCATGCCTCCCTGCTCCGCCACTTGAGGAAGAGTCGCCCCGGCCGACTGAAAGGGCGGCCACCACCACTGGATTCTCTCAAGGCCCCTGGGGGCCAGCGGGGCGCAGCCTCCATTGGTTGAAAACGGGCATCTGATTCACGAAGTCTCTCCAGTTTGAGCAGAGGTACAAAAAGGCTCCCCCTTGCTGGATGCTGCCGGGGTTGGGATCCCCAATCAAGACCAAGAGCACCTTCCTCAGTGCTTTGGGCGTCAGGCCCTCTTTCTGGAGCCGCATGCGATCCCCATGGCCACTGAAGGCCCACATCCGATGGGAATGGCGTTGGAGAGGAGCAACGCGGCGTAGCAGTAACTCCTTCACCACCTTGGGCACCGTCACGCCGAGCCCCCTCAAGAACTCGAAGCGACGCCAGACAAAGGCGAGCCAGGGGCTCACGAGCGTCTCCTGGCCCCAGCCTAAGCTGGGGACAGCAGGCGAATATGGCTCCGTCAGCAGGGGGCTGGGCACCCCTACGTCCACATACAACCACCGCTCGCGAAACCTAGTCGCGGGCGGAGGAAGGCTGAAGTCGATTCCTGAAGCCACTGTCTCGGGCTTGGCGACAAAGCTCACGCACCCTGAACATTGGGTGGGGTCGACAAGGCGCAGAGAGAAGAAGTGGCGCAGCAAGGCAACCGAAGGAAGGATGCCCATCATTGCCTCGCAAACGAAGGCGAAGACCGCGAGAAGGGTGATGGATTCGGGACCCAGATGCATCATATGGATCTAATAGTGGGAAAGCATGACGTTGAAGAAACCAGAAAAGGGGGGAACCAGTCCCGCCCACAGGGCGTCGGCGAAGTACCGGACCTCAGTGGCAATCCTGTCGATGGAGAAGCGGGATGCGGGCCAGGACGTCGTCCTCCCGCATTCGTTGAAGATGGTGGCCAGGGCCGAGCTGACCTTGCCCAGGCCCTCTTTGTTGATTATGATTGGCCGATCAACGGCGGGAGCGCCGACGACGACGAGTGAGGCGGCGGCATGGGCTTCTTCCCTCTTCCCTTCCTCGATGGAGCCATGGCGGCGGAAGGGGGGAGGAAAGGTCTGAGATTGGCTTGGAAGCGAAAACTGGAGTTCGAGAGGAGGAAGGACAGAGAGCGCTCGAGCAGCGAAAAAGGGGAGCAGCTATGTGCGGCTGCGAGTCCGCCTAGCATTGCATAAAAAAGGAAGCGTGGGGGAACGGTGCCGCCCACGTCCAATCAACCGCCACGCGGTGCCTGTGGCCGCAGGCTGTTTGGGCACGCGACGCTTCGCACTTGCCCTTTCGCCTCTCTACACGGCCAAGGCCGGGCGCGCCATGGGCCCGGGGGCTACTGTCGGTGTTCTGGGAACGGGGGTCCCCAGACTTCATCAACACAAGCTCAGCGTGGCCCATCTTCATCAACACAAGCTGAAGACCCTCGCGACGGGCCAAGCCTCGCGGGGCGGACGACAAGGAGCATCCTCAGGCGCGGCCTCACCAGGCTGGCTCGCGAGGAGGAGGAGAGTTCAAGGCAGGGTACCTCGCGTGGTGCCCATGACGCAAGCCATGACGACCAAGGGCGCCAGTCGGGCGCCAGCCCACGCAGTGTCCTCCTTTCCTCTTTGGTGCAAGGGGAGCAAGCGTAGGCGAGAGCATCAAGCAAAGGCGTCCATTTCGGTGCAACAAGATCAAGACCAGTCCAACGGCGGGATGGAGGTCACCGTGGATCCCAAGCCGGCGTCACCACCAGAGCCTTTGAAAGGCGAGGACCAACTTTAGTCAGGGTAAGTGTACCCGGTGTTCCCCTTCAAAATGGCCAATTGTTGGCGCCCTTCCTGCTCAATATTTGGGAAGAGGCCCAGGGCCTTTGCCTATAAATAGGACTAGCCACCCCCAGGGTAGAGGGATCGAGATCCCCACCGAGAAACTAGTAGATAGAGCGACTGGACTTCTCCTAGCAGTTCATTGCACCAGCCAAGGACAGACCCTCGTGAGGCTATTCTTCCTTGTATTGTTCATCATCAGCCCAAGAGGCAATCCATCACACCACACACTGGAGTAGGGTATTACACCACAATGGTGGCCTAAACCAGTATAAACCTTGTGTCTCTTGTGTTGATCCTTTTGTAGTTTAGATCCTAGCGATTCGGTGAGGAGCAGGTAGGCAGGGGGCGTAATCTCCGCGCGCACCCCAGTGTTCGAACCTCAAGGGTCTGCCGGAACCCCAAATCCGACACCCGGGACCTAAAGGTTGTTCACCCTGCTCATATCAAATATTATGTTGTATTAGCAGCAAGTAGACAAGCCTCCATACATCAAGCCCTAAATGATGAATGAACTGGCCAGAAAGAATCAACAGAAAATAGCAACATACATTTCTGATCCCGCACAAGTGTGACAAAGATTAGTTGAATATGAACAAATATGTTTACTGACTGGAGTATGACAGATGTTTCAGGTTTCAGTATACAAAGATTAGTTGAACATGAACAAAGATGAACTAGTTTCAGGTTTAGTACCAGTTTATAAACCAGTCTGGTCTGTACTCGAAACTAGAATTAGAAAACAAGATTAAAAATAGGAAACGCCCATATAGTGTCAAGTTATGTCGATGCTCCCACTTGAGGAACCCATTTTCACAATTCTTATTATACTCTCAGCTAATGCCTATATTTGCCTATATTCCGCCAAAAAATGCCTATATTTGCATATGCATGAACTGCACCCATTTTCACTACTAGTACAATAAGTATGCCATAGCCAATGGACAAAAATGTGACTAATGGGAAACTATTTCAAATCAAAACAAAAATGGACAGTAAACTGTAATTTTTTTGTTACAGAGATTTTCATACCAAGTGCTTTGAACTAGAAAATCATCAAAGTTGAAAGCCTAGCTGATTTGAATGGCTTATTCTCTGGAATCATCAGCATGCCTGCATTCAGGCTAAATGTTGATAATGCTTTCAACTTTGAGAAAGAAGATGAATGAGCATTCTGGCTAAGAACTTTGATCATCAATCCAAGGAGTACACTATGATCAATCCAGAGGGATAAAAAATCATCAATTTGCATTTAGAAAAGGAAAATACACTATCATCAAAGGTGAGCGCAGCACATTCAGGCTAATTTGAGAAAGAATTATCAGGCACATTCAGCAACATGGCAGCACAAGGTGAGCAGATTTTTTTCCTCTATAAAATGGCAAGTTTAAAATCAATTTCTATGGGTCACACAACAAATTCAGAACATCATGTTTCCCATCACATGGCAAATTTTTGGAAAAAATGTAACTTTGACACAACATTTTTACAAATTCTATTTTCTAAATCACAGCAAAATCTTGAAACAAAATTATAGTTGTCTCATGGCAATTCTTGAAACAAGTTTGTGTTTTCTAAATCATGGCAATTGTTAAGACAAATAGTATATGACCATGGCACTTTAACATATATCGCCATGCTAACATGGCAAATGTAGGTATTCTTTTTCGAATCCGGCCATGGCAAATGTAGGTATTATTTTTTGAATCAGACCATGGCAAATGCAAGAACTTGCACTTATCATTGTAGCTACCATTCGCAACATACACAAGAGAAGAAAAAGGGGGATACCTTGAGCTTGGATAGCCTGGGCTCCGGTTTGGGCTTGGGCGGCGGGGGCGGCGCGTAGTCCGACGGCGGCGGGGACAGGGACGTCTGGGACTTGGTCGGCCGGTGGTGCGCCTCGTAGGGCGTGGGGGCGGGCCTGAGCTTGGGCGCGGGCGGCGAGTCAGGCGCGAGGGCGGCGGGGGGCGCCGACATGGCCTTCTCGGGCACCGACATCGAGGAGGCTTTGGGCGGCGATCCGAAGGAAGGGGCCGCCTTCTTAACCTTCCGAGTAGAAGAAGGCACAGGCGGTGAGAGGAGGAGGAGGAGGAGAAGCTAGGGGGAAGGAAGGGAGGGGATGTACGTGCTGGGGTGGCGGCGCGGGGGAGCTGCACTGGTGGGGGGCGTGGGGCTGGCGGCGCGGGGGAGCTGCGGTGGTGGGGGGCGCGGGGCCGCGGGGGCAGCGGGGGTCTAGTCCGGCGGGGGTCGGGGCGGCGGCGTCGGGGCAGTGCGCGGGTGGATCTGGCGAGGGAGAGGGACGAAGGGGATCTGGCGAGAGGGATAGCTAGGGGGGAAGCTTACTAATGGCGCACCCTGCAGCGTTGCGCCATTAGTATGTTTTTTTAGATAGCAATGGCGCACCCGTGGACCGTGCGCCATTAGTAATCTTTTTTTTATATAGCAATGGTGCACCAGCCAGAGGTGCGCCATTAGTAATCTTTTTTTTATATAGCAATGGCGCACCAGCCAGGGGTGCGCAATAAGTAAATTTTATTTTTATTTTTTGTTGCATCTAATAATTTTTTAGAGAATGAATATGAAACGGTAATAATTTTTAATAAAAAAAGTAATAATTTTTTAAAAAATATCATCAAATTTGTTATTTGAAAATATTTATGAATATGAAAAAATATCATCAAATTTATTATTTGAAAATATCATCAAATTTGTTATTTAAAAATATAATCAAATTTGTTTTTTTTGCAATTTTAGTTGCATTCATTTGTGATGACGGAGCGGGTCGGGGAGGGTGCGGGGGGTCATCGGCGGCTGTGGAGCGGGGGAGGGTGCGAGGGGTCGGCGGCGGCGGCCGGTGGAGCGGGGGAGGGTGCGGTGGGTCGTCGGCGGTGGTGGAGCGGGGGAGGGTGCGGTGGGTCGTCGGCGGCGGTGGAGCGGGGGAGGGTGCGGGGGGTCGGCGGTGGCGGCCGGTGGAGCGGGGGAGGGTGCAGGGGGTCGGCGGTGGCGGCCGATGGAGCGGGGGAGGGTGTGGTGGGTCGTCGGTGGTAGTGGAGAGGGGGAGGGTGCGGGGGGTCGGCGGCGGCGGCCGGTGGAGCGGGGGGTGCTCGGCGACGAGGGGGACCAGATCTGGCGAGGTGGGATAGCGATCGAGATGGAGGGGGATCGAGATCGAGTGTCCATGAAATTTAAAAACATTCATGAGTTCAAATAGTGCCTATGAAATGCAATCGAGAAATGAAGGCTACAATTTAAATACAATCGATCTTAGCTAGCTATCTGGTCACAATCTTCTTGCCCTTATTTTTCGTAAATGGAGTTCTTCTCTTGAACGGACGTCCTTTAGGTAGGGTGGTCCTGCTTCTTCTTGTGATCTATGCTGATACTTCATCGTCGTCGTCATGTTCCATCTTCGTGTCCCCGTACTTGTCGAAGTCTTGCTCATTGGCGACTCCATCCATTCCGATGATCTTCCTTTTGCCTCTCCTCATGACAACATGACTGGGCTTTGGCGGGTCAGTAATGAAGAAGCATTGGTCTACTTGGGAAGCCAGTACCCATGGCTCATTTTTCGCGGTGACGTTTGCGCCCGTGGTCTTGGATTTGGCTTCGGGTATAACCATGGCTGTGAAATACCGGTCTTCTTTTATGACGTTCTTGCCCCATCTGACACGGAACATCGGGACCTTCTCTCCAGCATAGCTCAGCTCCCAGATCTCCTCGACCCTTCCGTAGTATCTGTCCTTGTCGTTACTGGTGTAGGATTCCATCGTTACCCCAGAGTTCTGATAACCATCGCTCTTCATGTCCTTTCCCTCGGTGTAGAATGTGTAGCCGTTGATATCGTACGCCTCATACATCATCAGGTTATGGTCGGCGCCCCGTGACAAGGCGAATATGAGTTGTTCTTCCGCGGAAGAATCCTCATGTAAAGGGTACGACAAAAGCTTCTGTTTGAACCAATGCGTGAAACATGAGTTGTGCTCTTTGATTATATCTCCATCCGTCCTCTGTTGGCCTCGGTCAATGTACGTCTTCTCAATAAAGGTTTTGTGCTCTACCACCCAAGGATTGACCATGTCTATGTGTTGTAGCGCGACTAGGTTTGCTCTTTCAAAGTCGGCGAGTCGACCCTCTAAGTCGACGCATTTCGCGGCGACCCTCACGGTGACCCCATCCAGCGAGCCTGCCGAGGTGCCTGTTGACGGGCAGACCAATGGTGTTCTCGATGCCTAGATAATTAGTGCAGTAGGAGATGCACTCTTCGGTCAGAAAGCCCCTGGCTTTGCTTCCCTCTGGGCATGACATGTTGCGAACGTATCCTTTGATGACATCATTCATCGTTTTGAACGGCATCATGCTGTGCAGGAACGTCGTCCCGAGTTGGATGATATCCTCCACGATATGGACCAACAGATGCACCATAACATCGAAGAATGCAGGCGGGAAGTACATCTCAAGCTCGCATAGTATCACCATGATCTCTTCCTGTAGCCTTCTGAGTTGCCTCACGCCAACCGACTTCTGAGAGATGACGTCGAAAAAGTTGCATAGGCCAAATAGCATTTCACGGACGTGCGCGTCCATGATCCCATGGATTGCAACTGAAAGTATCCGCGTCATCAGCACGTGACAGTCGTGAGACTTCATCCCGCTGAACTTCTGCTTCGCTGTGTCTAGGTATCTGCTTATCTTCCCCGCGTAACCGTAAGGAAGTTTTACTCCTACGAGGCAGGCGCAAATTGATCGATCTCCTCCTGACTTAGAGTGAAGCACGCAGGAGGGTAGTCATTTCCGGTCTTCTTGGCCTTTTTGCCTTTGCGACGACTTTCCGTGTCCTGCTTTGCCTCATCATCATCATCATCATCATCATCAGCGTGAAGCTCCTCCCTGATGCCCATTGATTTCAAGTCTGCCTTGCTTTCGGCCCATCTTTGGTCCTCTCTGGCATGTTGAGCAGGGTACCAAGCAGACTCTCGCACACGTTCTTCGTGATATGCATGACATCAAGGCTGTGAGGCACACGGTGGATCTTCCAGTACGGCAAGTCCCAGAAAACAGACCTCGTTTTCCATACCTTCAGCAGCGGCTCTGGCGCCTTTCGCTTCTTTCCCGGCTCTGGCGCCTTTTGCTTCTTTCCCGGCAGTGGGCAATCTTTCCAATTTTTCAACAGCTGCTCTATTTCCTCGCCGCTCCTCGTACGCGGGCGTCTTCAGGGTTCGGTTACACCACCGAACAGATCCTTGCGTTTCCTCCACGGGTCATCGTCGCGAAGCCACCTTCGATGTCCCATGAACACGGTTTTTGAAGACCCGGGATCTCTATCTAGCTGGCGATACGTTGTGTCATCCATGCACCTGACGCATCTAGAAAATCCGTGGACCACCTGCCCCGCGAGATATCCGTAACCGAGATAGTCGTGCACCGTAGTGAGCAGTGCGGCTCTCATAGGGAAATATTCTTTCTCTGCGGCGTCCCATGTATTGGCTGGCATTTTCCACAGCGTGTCTAGCTCCTCTTTCAGCAGCCCTAGATACAGATTGATGTCGTTCCCTGGTTGTTTCGGACCTTCAATTAGCATACTCATGTGAATGTACTTCCTCTTCATGCACAACCAGGGGGGAAGGTTGTACATCCACACAAACACATGCTAGGTGCTATGTGTGCTTCTCTGGCTGCCAAACAGATTGACTCCATCGGTGCTCGTGCCCAGCACGGTGTTGCTTGGATCCTTCCCAAGTTCTGGGTGTTCGAAGTTCCACGCTTGCCACTGGCTCCCATCCATAGGGTGACTTAGTATCTTGTCTTTTTTATTTATCTCCGGATCATTTGCGTCATCTTCTCGCTTCTTCTCGTCCCTATCCGCGTGCCAACACAGGAGCTTTGCTACCTTAGGGTCCGTGAAATACCGCTGTAGACGAGGAGTGATCAGAAAGTACCACACCACTTTTCGAGGAGCTTTCTTCCTTTTCTTGTATCGAGTGACGCCGCACACCGGACATATGGTAGACTCCGCGTGCTCGTCCCGATAGATGATGCAATTGTTCATTCACACATGGTATTTCACGTGCGGTAAATCCAGAGGACACACGATTTTCTTCGCCTCCTCGAAACTGGTCGGGCACTTGTTCCCCTTGGGAAGACGTTTGTGCCTGAATAACATTTTCTCGTCGAAGCATGTGTCGGTCATTTTGTGTTTTACCTTCATCTCCAGAGCCATGAGCGTTACTTTCAGGCGGGTATCCTCGGGCCTGCATCCTTCATACAATGGAGTAACCACGACTATCTCCAGTTGATCCAGCTTGGCTTTCTCTCGGGCGGCAGCTCTTGCGTTATCCGTCTGCTTGAGAAGCAGCTCTTGAATATGAGGGTCCTGCACCCAGCCCATCGATGGTCCATCGTCGTCTACTCCGCCGGCATCTTCATATTCATGATCATGCCCTTCGTCTGCTCCGGCATCTTCCTCATCATCATGTCCTGCATCTTCTACATGATGACTGTGTACAGCATCACCATCGTGATCATGTCCTGGAGATTCTTCGTCTTCTCGCCTGCCCGAGCCGTGGTGGTTGTCTTGCCGCCCTTCCTCATTTCTTGCCCGGCCCCCATGGACGACTTCATAGTCATCTTCATCACCTTGCCACTAATAGCCATCCACGAAACCACGCAAGAGCAGGTGGTCCCGCACCAGCCCGGAATCCGGGTCCGCAATAAGGCTCTTCTGCTTGCATCTTCGACACGGACATCTTATCTCCGTCTCGTTCTTTTGAAGCATCTCGGCCTTCGCGGAGCTCAAAAACCTATTCACGATGCCTTCGGTCATCGTGCGGACCATGTCGCCTGCGGGGTAGAGCAAAACAATATTTTAGAACCAAGAAAAAATCTGGCATGACTTTTCCTAAAAATAGGACCAAAAAGAATGCATGGTGCCAAAATTCTCGCCGAAATGGAAATGAATCAACATTCCGGCAAAATATTGGCAACTATCGCATTTCAAATACCGGTACATGCAAACACAAACATATATGCAACACCACAAACATATGCAACACCACGAACATACATAGATCTAGCTAGGCCATAAAAAGTGCATGTGCACGTTGTTGGAGGGAGAACAACATAAAGATAGCTTCCCCCCTTACTTACCTATCAACAAAAGGTAATTTAACCACTTAATTTGGATGAATCTATGGTGCAAATGAGGTGAGGATGAGGAGGCAGCCAAGACAAGCTTGGAGGAGGAGGTGGAGACAATGAAGTGGGGAAAGTGAGTGGTTAGGTGTGGCTGTCCAAAATATCTTGTTGGTCCCAGGTTACTAATGGCGCACCACCTGCAAATGCGCCATTAGTAACTCTGGTTACTAATGGCGCACTTGCTGGTGGTGCTCCATTAGTAGTTTTGCAAAAAATTAAAAAAAACATATATATACTAATGGCGCACCATGGCATAGTGCGCCATTACTAGTTTAAACTAGTAATGGGCCACGGTGCACCATTAGTAGTTTTGCAAAAAAAGAATAAAAAAACAACAGTAGTGGCGCACTGTGTGGCCGGTGCGCCATTACTAGTTAGCACTAGTAATAGCGCACTGTGCCATGATGCGCCATTAGTATGTTTGGAAAAAAAATTGTTACTAGTGGCGCACCTGCACATGGTGCGCCACCACATGTCAGGTGCGCCATTAGTAACAATTTCATCTATAGCCCTTTTCCTAGTAGTGGTCCCCCTCAACCGAATTGCCATAATTTTTGAAAAGACGTGGTCTTGCCTGACCCACTTTGTCATCTTGTGCTTTTGCCCTTTGACCATTTGATCGTCACTTTGAAAACTTCATAACTAATTCATACTAAATAAGAAAAATGCAAATAAGATACCAAAATGTTTGGAAAAACATCACCTATATGTCAATGTCACTTGCATTCATGACAAAAGTGTTGGTAAGTGCCCATACGAGTTTTACCTCTTATCATACCACCATGAACAAGAAAGTCTAAAAAAACTTCAAAAAATTCAATAAAAGTGTCAAAGAATTGTAAATGTTTTAAGTGCTTGCTGAGTTTCATCAGGGAATGACATTCATGGAAGTCGTGGCAAAAAACAGTCAACACTCGAAAATAGACTGTTTTTTTTGCCACGACTTCCATGAATGTCATTCCCTCATGAAACTGGGCAAGCACTTAAAACATTTACAATTCTTTGGCACCAAATTTTTCCTGAATTTTTTGAACTTTTTTTAGACTTTACTGTTCATGGTGGTACGATAAGAGCTAAAACTCAGATGGGTACTTACCAACACTTTTTTCATGAATGCAAGTGACATTGACATACCAGTGATGTTTTTCCAAACATTTTGGTATCTTATTTGCATTTTTATGATTTAGTATGAATAAGTTATGAAGTTTTCAAAGTGTCGGTCAAACGGTTAAAGGGAAAAAGCACAAGATGACAAAGTGGGTCGGGCAAGACCACGTGTTTTCAAAAACTAGGGGCAATTCGGTTGAGAGGGACGCAACTAAGGGTATAAATACAATTATCCCTTAATCTTATGGTAGGTGATGACACCACATAAGGAAAAGTATAAGTAGAAAATTTTATTAGAGATTGACAAACATAGCATTAGTCAATGATGCAACTCATGAAAGAATTAATAAGGGAAGAGAAGATTCACATATAGATATACTATCCTAGAATCTTTTGTGATTGTGAGCCCCCATCAAAATATTATATGCCAAAATTGTCGACGTTGGAGAAGGAAGACAACGTAATGATTTATGTTTGTTCATATTCATATAGAAGTCATATTGTCATAGATCCTTCAACATGTGGTGCTTGCCCCCCATCTTTGCTAGCCAAAAATTCCGCACCAAGTAGAGATACTACTTGTGCATCTAAAAACCCTTAAACCCAAATCTTACATTCAAATGTCCACCATACCTACCTATGTATTGAGCAAGATCCTTCAAGTAAGTTGTCATCGGTGCAAAAAGGCAAAAAAAATTGCTTCTAAAAGTGTGAGATCATTTAGGGTAAGGGAAAATTGAGCGTTTCACAAACTTGGATGGCAAAGAATAAAAGCGAGAGACTACATAATAAAGGTTGCCATCTTAAGGGGCAATGCAACATGATGTTCTTTTACACTAAGGGGTCGAGCATACAAACAAATAAGCGCATGGCAACCTATGCTTCCCTCTGCGAAGGGACTATCTTTTACTTTTATGCAAGAGTCAAAGTTTTTCTCTCTATTCCTTTCATTTTTCTCCTTTGGCAGGCATCATGTGGTGAGGAAAGATCTAGGCATATATGTCCAGTGGAATATGGGTGGCATGAGTTATTATTGTTGACATCACCCTTGAGGTGAGTACATTGGGAGGCGAAACTATAAACCCCTATCTTTCTATGTGTCCGGTTGAAACATTTTGCTCATGTGTACGCGGTGAGTGTTAGCAATCATAGAAGACTATACGATGGTTGAGTATGTGGACTTGCCTAAAGGCTCCGATACATGACCCTTCCTGAAAAGATGATGAATTGTAGTTGCAAAGTTAACTGAACACATAGTTTGTTGGTTTCTAATAGAGTTTATGCTTTATACTTCAATTGTGTTATGAATTGTCAATTATTAATTGGAGGTATATGATAAAATTTCTATGATAAAAGTCTTATGTTTAAATTTGTTGATGTTATAATAATCTACATGATGCTTCTATGTCCATATTTTGTTTTTATCGACACCTCTCTCTCTAAGCATGTGGACATGTTTTTCAATTTCGGTTTTCGCTTGAGGACAAGCGAGGTCTAAGCTTGGGGAGTTGATACGTTCATTTTGCATCATGTTTTCCTACTATTATTTACATTGTTTTATTGCAAATAATGCTTTTTGGAATAATTCAAATTCCTTTTCTCTCATAATTTGCAAGGTACACACAAAGAGGGAGAATTCCGGAAGCTGGAAATTTGGACGTGAAAAAGCTACGTCCGGCCACCTATTCTGCATAACTCCAAATGAACTGAAACTTCACGGAGATTTTTTATGGAATATTTAATAAATACTAGAGCAAATAAGTACCGAACGGAGGGGGGGGGGGTGCCTGGTGATCATAAGACACCAGGACGCGCCAGGCCCCCCGGCATGCCCTGGTGGGTTGTGCTCAGCCCGGCCCACCTCCGGTGCCCATCTTTTAGTATACAAGTCATTTTGACCTAGGAAAAAAAATAAGAGGAGGACTTTTGGGATGAAGCGCCGCCGCCTCGAGGCGGAACTTGGGCGGGAGCACTTTTGCCCTCCGGTGGAGCGATTCCACCGGGGGAACTTCCCTCCCTGAGGGGGAAATCATCGTCATCATCATCACCAACAACTCTCCCATCTCGGGGAGGGCAATCTCCATCAACATCTTTAACAACAACAAATCCTCTCATACCCTAGTTCATCTCTTGTGTTCAATCTTGTTACCGGAACTATAGATTGGTACTTGTGGGTGACTAGTAGTGTTGATTATCTCTTGTAGTTGATCACTAGATGGTTTATTTGGTGGAAGATTATATGTTCAAATCCATTATTCTATTTAATACCCCTATGATCTTGAGCATGTTTATCATTTTTGAGTAGTTACCTTTGTTCTTGAGGTCACGGAGAGATCATGTTGCAAGTAAACATGTGAACTTGATATGTGTTTGATATTTTTATAGTATGTATGTTGTGATTCCCTTAGTGGTGTCATGTGAACGTCGACTACATGACACTTACCATATTTGGGCCTAAGGGAATGCATTGTGGAGTATTAATTAGATGGTGGGTTGCGAGAGTTACATAAGCTTAAACCCTAGTTTATGCGCTATTCCGTAAGGGACCGATTGGATCCAAAAGTTTAATGCTATGGTTAGAATTTATTCTTAATACTTTTCTCATAGTTGCGGATGCTTGCGGGAGGGTTAATCATAAGTTGGAGGCTTGTGCAAGTAAGAACAACACCTAAGCACCAGTCCACCCACATATCAAATTATCAAAGTAACGAACACAAATCGAACCAACATGATGAAAGTGACTAGATGAAAATCCCGTGTACCCTCAAGAACGCTTTGCTTATTATAAGAGACTGTTTTGGCCTGTCCTTTGCCTCAAAAGGATTGGCCTACCTTGCTGCACTTTTGATACCCTTACCGTTACTTGCTCATTACAAATTATCTTGCTATCAAACTACTTGCTACGTACAATTTCAGCACTTGCAGACATCACCTTGCTGAAAACCACTTGTCATTTCCTTCTGCTCCTCGTTGGGTTCGACACTCTTACTTATCGAGAAGAGCTACAATTGATCCCCTATACTTGTGGGTCATCAACGCCCTCATGATTGATTCATATGCTGGCTTAATTATAGTTCTAGGGAAGTGTTCCATACCATTCCTTAGTGGAAATTGAAACTTGATATTGCCTTCTTTCATATCAATCACGACACCAATAGTACGTAAAAAGGTCTACCAAGAATAATTGGACATGACAGATTGCAATCAATATCAAGAACAATAAAATCTATGGGCACATAATTCCTATTCGCAAGAATAGGAACATCATTAATTCTTCCCATAGGATTTTTAATATTAGAATCCGCCAAGTGCAAATTTAGAGAACAGTCTTCAATATCGGTAAAACCAAGCACATCACATAAAGATTTCGGAAGTGTGGAAACACTAGCACCCAAGTCACATAAAGCAAAACACTCATAATTTTTAATATTGACTTTGATAGTAGGTTCCCATTCATCATGTAATTTTCTAGGAATTGAAATCTCTAATTCCAACTTTTTCTCCAAAGCTTTCATCATAGCATAAACAATATGTTTAGTAAAAGCTTTATTTTGTTCATAAGCATGGAGTGAATTTATCATGGATTGCAACAAAGAAATAGAATCAATCAAAGAGCAACTATCATACTTAAAGTCTTTGTAATCCAAAAGAGTGGGCACATCACTAGTTAATGTTTTGACCTCTCCAAATCGACCTTTATCAATTTTCTCAACAAGATTTTCACCCTCCGAATTTTCGGGACACCATCTAGCTAAAGTTGGCTCTCCTCCAGTCCATTTATCATCAATTTTAATTTTACTAAACAAAGAATCAATAAAAGAAACGCCAAATTTTAAGATCTTCATCATTTTTATGAAAGTAATCACTAGAAAATGCCTTTTTCCAAAAATTCGCTTCTAGCTCTAAGCATAGCGGATCTTTTCTTACTTTCATCCATAGAAACATAAAGATCTTTAATTGATTCTTCTACCTTAGGCACAAAAACTTTCAACTTGAGATTTTCTACATCGTGAGAAATTCTATCAATACTTCTACACATATCATCAATCTTATTCAACTTTTCTTCTATTGTAGCATTGAAAACTTTTTGAGTATTGATAAATTCTTTAATATTATTATCAAGATAAGAGGTGTTCCTATTATTATTATAAGAAGGATTACCATAGGAATTACCACAATTGTTAGAGGAATTACCATAATTATTAGAGGAATTACAAGGAAAAGGCCTAGAGTTAAAATTACCTCTATAAGCATTGTTATTGAAATTGTTTCGTGAGATAAAATTCACATCTATGGCATCAACATTTTGCTCAATTAAAGTAGACAAAGGCACATCATTAAAATAAGTAGGAGCACTTTTATTAGCGACCACTTTTATAAGAGCATCAACTTGTTCACTCAAAGAAGAAATTTTTTCAACCGAATTAACCTTTTTACTAGTAGGAGCTCTTTCGGTATGCCATTGCGAATAGCTGCCAAATTCATTGATCAGAAGAAGGTGTTACAGAAGTCCTCACAAGAGGAAAGCACCACAAAGGGCAGTGCAAAAAGAAGAGAAAGAAAAAGGGCCTGTCGGTAGCACCACAAACCCAAGCTCAACCATCAATCGTGAACACCATCAAAACCCATCCTCGGGATCTCCAAGGTGACACCTCCAAGGAGGAAAATGATGTTGAAGACACTGCCGTCTAGCTTCACCCAAAGTAATTTCCATAAAAGTACCACCCGCGGTGGAATCTAAAAGATTTCTAGAAACAAAATTCAACCCTACATAAATTTTTTGTATGATCATCCAAAGATTTAACCCATGAGTTGGGCAAGTCCTTAGCATCAATTTCATCCTTTCCCAAGATTGCACAACATGTTCATGCTCAAGTTGCTTAAAGTTCATGATTTGCGTCCTAAGGGAAATAATTTTTGCGGGCGGAAAATACTTAGTAATAAAATCATCCTTGCACTTATTCCAAGAATCGATACTATTGCAAGGCAAAGAAGAAAACCAACATTTTGCATGATATCCTAAAGAAAACGTGAAAAATTCAACTTCACAATATCATTGTCCACATCTTTTCTCTTTTGCATATCGCATAATTCCACAAATGTGTTAAGATGGGACGCGACATCCTCATTAGGAGTACCAAAAAATTGATCTTTCATAATAATATTCATCAAAGCGGTATTAATAACACAAGACTCCGCACTAGAGGTGGGAGGAGCAATCAGAGTGAAATAAAATCATTGTTGTTGGTATTGGAGAAATCACACAACATGGTGTTCTCTTGAGTCATTGTGACTATGCAACAAGACTGCACTCAAAAACAGATATGACAAGGAAACGACAAACGAAAAAGAGGGGAAAATAAAATGGCAATTTTTTGTGAAGTGGGGGAGAGGAAAATGAGAGGCAAATGGCAAATAATGTAAATAGCAAGGAGATGAGATTTGTGATTAGGAACCTGGTAGTTGTTGTCTGCTAGAAGTTGCAACGAGTCTCCCCGGCAATGGCACCAGAAATTCCTCTTGATGTCTGCTAGAACCACGTCGGTATTTCCCCAAGGAGGAAGGGACGATGCAGCACAACGACGGTAGGTATTTCCCTCAGTGATGACACCAAGGTTATCGAACCAGTAGGAGAACCACGCAACAACTCGTAAGTAGGTCCTACACACAAAGAACAAATACTTGCAACCCGACGAAAGAGAGGGGTTGTCAATCCGTCATGAGTAGAAGGATAGGTAAAATTGTAGTAGATTGGATAAATAGATCTCGCGGGAATGCGAGATAAAGTAAATAAATAGAAATTGCAGCAAGGTATTTTTGCATTTTTAGAAATATAGATCTGAAAATAAAAGCAAAGGAAAATAGATCGCAAAGGCAAATATGATAAAGAAGAGACCCGGGAGCCGTAGATTTCACTAGTTGCTTCTCTCGAGAAAAATAGCATAGAATGGGTAAACGAATTAATGTTGGGAAATTGATAGAACTTCAAATAATCATGACGATATCTAGGCAATGATCATTATATAGGCATCACGTCCAAGATTAGTAGACCGACTCCTACCTGCATCTACTACTATTACTCCACACATAAACCGTTATCCAGCTTGCATCTAGTGCATTAACTTCATGGAGAAATGGAGTAATGCAATAAGAACGATGACATGATGTAGACAAGATCTGATATGTAGAAATAGACCGCATCTTGTTATCCTTAATAGCAACGATACATACGTGTCTTGCTGCCCTTTCTGTCACTGGGAAAGAACACTGTACGATCGAACCTATCACAAAGCACCTCTTCCCATGACAAGAAAAATAAATCTAGTTAGCCTAACTAAATTAAAGGTTGGAAGAAACAATATGACACTATAAGTAATCATGCATATAAGAGATTAAAAGACTCAAATAACTTTTATGGATAAAAACATAGATCTGATCATAAACTCAAAGTTCATCAGATCCCAACAAACACATGAAAAAAGAGTTACATCATATGGATCTCCAAAATACCATTGTATTGAGAACAAAGAGAGAGAGAGAGAGAGAGAGAGAGAGAGAGAGAGAAAGCCATCTAGCTACTAATTACGGACCCGTATGTCTACAATGAACTACTCACGCATCGGAGGGGCACCAATGAGGATGATGAACCCCTCCATGATGGTATCTAGATTGGATCTGGTGGTTGTAGAACTTGCGGCAGCGGGAATTGATTTTTGTCGACTCCCCCAGGGTTTCCGGAATATTGGGGTATTTATAGAGCAAAGAGTCGGTGTGGGGGACTCCCAAGGTGGGCACAACCCACCAGGGCGCGCCTGGGGGCCCAGGCGCGCCCTGGTGGGTTGTTCCCCCCTTGGAGCCCCTCTCTAGTGCTTCTTTGTCGCACTGGATGTCTTATGGTCCAAAAAAATCCACAAAAAGTTTCATTGTGTTTGGACTCCGTACTGGTATTCTAGGAAGTAAAAAACAAGCAAAAAATAGCAACTCACACTTGGCACTATGTCAATAGGTTAGTACCAAAAAATGATATAAATTGATTGTAAAATGATTATAAACCATCCAAGAATGATAATATAATAGCATGGAACAATCAAAAATTATAGATACGTTGGAGACGTATCACCGCGTTAGGTGCAAGTGTTTGATTGTTGTGTAGGTGCATATATTGGGGACTTGCGTGTTTCTCCTACTGGATTGATACCTTGGTTCTCAACTGAGGGAAATACTTATCTCTACTTTGCTGCATCACCCTTTCCTCTTCAAGGGAAAAACCAACACAGGCTCAAGAAATAGCAGGAATTTCTAGTGCCGTTGCCAAGGAGATCTACATCAAGCCTACCAAGTACCCTTCATAAACTCTCATCTTTTGCATTGCATTATTTACCATTTTCCTCTCATTTTCCTCTCCCCCACTTCTAAAACGTATTCAGAAAAATACAAAATATTTGCCTTTTTATTCGCCCTTCTTCCGTTCCTCTTTTTGTTTTTCTTTTGTTTGCTTGTGTCCTAGATTGCTTGCTTTGTCACAATGACTCAATAGAATACCAAGTTGTGTGACTTCTCCAATACTAATAACAGTGATTTTATTAGTACTCTGATTGCTCCCGCCACTAGTGCAGAATCTTATGAAATTAATGCCGCTTTGCTGAATCTTGTTATGAAAGATCTATTTTCCAGTCTTCCTATTGAAGATGCCGCATCTCATCTAAATAATTTCGTTGAGTTGTGTGCAGAAGAAGAAATATGTGCATAATGATATTGCAAAATTGAAGCTATTTCCATTCTCACTACAAGATCGTGCTAAAACTTGGTTTTATCTTTGCCTAAAAATCGTATTGATTCATGGAATAAGAGTAAAGATGCTTTTATTTCCAAGTATTTTCCTCCCGCTAAGATCATCTCACTTAGGAACGATATTATGAATTTTAATCAACTTGATCGTGAACATGTTTCACAATCTTGGGAGAGGATGAAGTTAATGATACGAAATTGCCCTACTCATGGTTTAAATCTTTGGATGATTAAACAAAAAATTTATGTCGGATGGAACTTTGCTTCTAGAAATCTTTTAGATTTGGCCGCGGGAGGTACTTTTATGGAAGTCACTTTAGGGGAAGCTACTAAACTCCTAGATAATATTATGGTGAATTATTCACAATGGCATACCAAAAAATCTTCTACTAGTAAAAAACTGCATGCGATTGAAGAGATTAATTTTTGAGTGGAAAGATAGATGAACTTATGAAATTATTTGCTAATAAGAGTGGTCCTATTGATCCCAATGATATGCCTGTCTACTTTGATTGGGAATAATAATGAATCTATGGATGTGAATTTTGTTGGTAGGATTTTTTTGGTAATAACGCGTATAGAGGTAATTTCAACCCTAGGCCGTTCTCTAGTAATTCCTCTAATAGTTATGGTAATTCCTACAACAATTCTTATGGAAATTATAATAAAATACCTACTAATCTTGAGAACAACTTTACAGAATTTATTAGTTCTCAAAATAATTTTAATGCTTTTGTTGAAGAAAAATTGCTTAAGATTGATGATTTGGCTTGGAACATGGATAGAATTTCCCTTGAAATTAATTCCTTGAAAATTAGATCTATTCCACCCAAGCATGATATTAATGAATCTTTGAAAGCTATGAGAATCTCTCTTGATGAGTGCAAAGGAAGAACCGCTAAGATGCGTGCTAAGTGAGATTGGTTTGTAAAAACTTGTTCTTCTAGTTTTCGTGAAAATAATGATGAAGATCTTAAAGCGACTGATGTGACTCCTATTGAATATTTGTTTTCTAATATAAATATTAATAAATATGGGACTGGAGATGATTCAACTTTAGCTAAAAGGCTTCCCAATGATTAGGAGTTTATAAATCTTGATGCAAAAATCGATAAAAGTGGGATTCGAGAGGTCAAAACTTTAAGTAGCAATGAACCCACTCTTTTCGATCACAAGGATTTTAATTATGATAATTGTTCTTTGATAGATTGTATTTCCTTGTTTCAATCCAAGTTGAATTGTCCTCATGCATATAATCAAAATAAAGCTTTTACTAAACATATCATTAATGCTATGATGAAATATTTTGAAGAAAAATTTGAATCAGAAGTTTCTATCTGTTGGGAATGTAGCATGCAATTTCAAAAAAATTCCTATGCTCACGCAAGATCTATCTAGGAGATGCATAGCAACGAAGCGGGAAAATGTGCCCACGTACCCTCGTAGACCGAAAGGGAAAGCATTTGACAAAGCGGTTGATGTAGTCGAATTTCTTCTAGCTTCCACCAATCAAGTACCGAACGTACAACACTAGAGTCGAACTTCTTCTAGCTCCGAGCGATCAAGTACTGATAAGGAAATATAAAATAACAACTTTATTATTGCCTCTAGGGCATATTTCCTTGAGTCTCCCACTTGCACTAGAGGCAATAATCTATTTCACGCCTCCATGTGATTTAACACCAATAGTTCACATCTTTATGTGATTAACACCCATAGTTCACATCGCCATGTGACCAACACCCAAAGGGTTTACTAGAGTCAATAATCTAGTTCACATCGCTATGTGATTAATACCCAAAGAGTACTAAGGTGTGATCATGTTTTGCTTGTGAGAGAAGTTTAGTCAACGGGTCTGTCACATTCAGATCCATATGTATTTTGCAAATTTTATGTCTACAATGCTCTGCATGGAGCTACTCTAGCTAATTGCTCCCACGTTCAATATGCATCTAGATTGAGACTTAGAGTCATCTAGATAAGTGTCAAAGCTTGCATCGACGTAGCTTATGCATCTTTATCACCTCCATAACCGAGAAACATTTCCTTAGTCCCCTTTAAGGTAACTAAGGATAATTTTGACCACTTTCCAGTGATCTATCCTGGATCACTATTTTACCCCCTTGCCAAACTCATGGCAAGGTACACAACAGGTCTGGTACATAGTATTGCATACTTTATAGAACCTATGGCTAAGGCATAGGGAATGACTTTCATTCTCTCTCTCTCTCTATCTTCTGTCGTGGTCAGGCTTTGAGTCTTACTCAACTTCACACCTTGTAACACAGGCAAGAACCCTTTCTTTGACTGATCCATTTTGAAATCCTTCAAAATCTTGTCAAGGTATGTACTCATTGAAAGTCTTATCAAGCATCTTGATCCATCTATAGATCTTCATGCCAAATACATAAGCAGCTTCACCGAGGTGTTTCATTGAAAAAATTCTTATTCAAATATCCTTTTGTGCTATCCAGAAATTCTACTTCATTTCCAATCAACAATATGTCATCCACATATAATATCAGAAATGCTACATAGCTCCCACTCACTTTCTTGTAAATACAGGCTTCACCATAAGTCTATATAAAACAACATGCTTTGATCACCTTATCAAAGCATATATTCCAACTCCGAGATGCTTGCACTAGTCCGTAGATGGATCGCTGGAGTTTGTACACTCTGTTAGCACCTTTAGGATCGACAAAACCTTTTTATTGCATCATATGCAACTCTTTAAGAAATCCATTAAGGAATGCAGTTTTGACATCCATTTGCCAGATTTCATAAAATGTGGCAATTGCTAACATGATTTGGACATAGTTAAGCATCGCTACGAGTGAGAAAATCTCATCGTAGTCAACACCTTGAACTTGGCGAAAACCTTTTGCGACAAGTTGAGCTTTTTAGATAGTAACATTACCATCAGCGTCCATCTGCCTCTTGAAGATCCATTTATTCTCAATAGCTTGTCGATCATCGGGCAAGTCCACCAAAGTCCACACTTTCTTATCATACATGGATCCTATCTCAGATTTCATGGCCTCAAGCCATCAATCGAAATTTGGGCTCATCATAGCTCCTTCATAGATCATAGGTTCACCTTGGTCTAGTAACAGGATTACCATACCACTCTAGTGCGGATCATGCTCTGGTCGACCTATGAAGTTCAGTAGTAACTTGATCTGAAGTTTCATGATCATCATCATTAGCTTCCTCTCTAGTTGGTGTAGGCATCACGGAAACAGTTTTCTCTGATGTACTACTATGCAATTCGAGAGAAGGTATAATTACCTAATCAAATTCTACTTTCCTCCCATTCACTTCTTTTGAGAGAAACTCCTTCTCTAGAAAGGATCCATTCCTAGCAACAAAGATCTTTCCTTAGGATCTGTGGTAGAAGGTGTACCCATTTGTTTCCTTAGGGTATCCTATGAAGACACACTTCTCCAATTTGGGTTCGAGCTTATCAGGCTAAAGCCTTTTGACATAAGTGTCGCAACCCCAAACTTTAAGAAACAACAGCTTAGGTTTCTTGCCAAACCATAGTTCATATGGTGTCGTCTCAACGGATTTAGATAGTGCCCTATTTAATGTGAATGCAGCTATCTCTAATGCATAACCCCAAAATGATAGTGGTAAATTGGTAAGAGACATCATAGATCACACCATATCTAATAAAGTACGGTTATGACGTTCCGACACACCATTACACTGTGGTGTTCCAGGTGGCGTGAGTTGTGAAACTATTCCACATTGTTTTAAATGAAGGCCAAACTCGTAACTCAAATATTCGCCTCCGCGATCAGATCATAGAAACTTTATTTTCTTGTTACGATGATTCTCCACTTCACTCTGAAATTCTTTGAACTTTTCAAATGTTCCAGACTTGTGTTTCATTAAGTAGATATACCCATATCTACTTAAATCATTTGTGAAAGTCAGAAAATGAAGCTAACTAACATGTTTTTATGCAGACAACTAACCAATGAACTGACACATACACACGATGCCACACGACGCTTATAGCTTGGCATGACTAACTGGCTGTGCATGCACTACTAATTTTTCAACTTCATGCATGAAAGAACTAATGTGATGAAATAAATATGATGACCACCTAGACAAAAAGGGAGACCATGAGTGACAGCCCAGTCTAGCGTTGTAGTAGCTGAGCAGAATAAGAGTTTGACGCTAGGTCGTCCTATGGAAGGAATGGGACAAGTACGGAAATGAAAGGCACGTCGTGTGGTTTTTGCATATGGGTAGATAGATGGGTTCATGGGAATAAGGAGCAGGAAAAACATTTTGGATTCGGCTAGTTATTGGACTCGCGTGCGAGGCCATTTACCAACTGATAGTCCATGGGCAATAATAGAATTACAACCATCTGTTTGACATTGTATTTTGTAGAATTCTTGACCAAGAGTTGGGCCCTATACATAGGTTTCCCGACCCGCTCTTCGTTATAAATTTTCCTTGCTAACTATGGGTCGACAATTGTGACTTTTCTCTACATATGTTGGTAGGCAATTCTGATGTGTGGTTTAGGTGGAGCTTTTAAAGTTGGACGTTTTGTAGTACTTGTGCATTAAATTTTCCATTACAAATGCATATTTCCCAAATGCTGAAGCTAGATGTTTTATGGGATGCCATTTATAGTGACTTGTTTCTCACCCCAAGATCCTACTCCTATCGAAGGTTTACTTGAAACATGAACAATCATACAAAAACTGTATTATTTTTATTTTAGAATATAACCTCCAAACAACATTTTAATTTAGGAACAAAAGTTCATATGATGTGAGCGAAGGTAGGTGACTAAAGGGTAGCTTTTCCATTGCCACTAGTTTGGAAAACCTTTGCAACCCTCGATGCAAAATTGGACTGTCAGATAGCACAAATCTGTCACATTGCAACAATAGCACTTGTTGTATTGATGGCAGGCATCGAACGTTGCTTTATAGACGCACAACCCATATGGTAAATTAATCTTACCATTATCCATGTCTTCCATGATTTGACCTATGAAAAAACAAACAAACAATTGAGATTACTATGATTCCAATTCATTAAAAAAGAAGATCCAGATGGAACTAGATTGACAAATAGGAGAAGTATTATGCAAGTAAAACCTATGAGCCAAGATATTCAAAAGAAATATTATCAGAACTAGAGAGTATCCCTAGCTTTTCAATGCATGACTTACATTCTGTGTTAGTCGCAAGGCATATAATAAGAAATAGAGACAACAAGACTGGCACACATATGAGAGCCATGTACTTGTTCATCCAGACAAGGCGATGCAACAATGATGCTTTTTCCTAGTTATGTTTTCTAAGAAGAAAATATGATTCGTTCATCCACACAGAATCTTGTATATATATAGAGATCCAGAGAGAGAAATCGGGATCCCATTCTCCTTGCGAAAAGATAACAAAATAATTAGATAATAATCAATTTGCACATATCTTCTTTTTCATTTGGAAAAAAAATTATGTCAATTTATCTCCTTTTTTTGGAAATATTTTAATGCTATTTATGTAATTTATTATGGAAATACTGCCAAATATATTAGCAAGAATTAATGCAGGTTATCAAGTATTTACTAGCTGATGGTGTACACAAACAGGGGTGCTACTTTTCCCATTACTTGTGCACAGACGTGTGCGGCCTCCGGGACAAACTGACACTGGTACAATGAGGTTCTATACAAATGGTTTTTAACCCCTTTCCACGACGGCATTTGGAACTGTCATCAAGTGAGTGTGGGCGATAGGGGGGTCCTTCCCACACGACTCAGAAACCGTCGGGGATAGGGAGCCAAGATGCATATACAGTACTCCTACTCATTTGTGCTCGCATTGCCATCGCAGTTGGTATTCACTGGTGCTACATTTATGATGCACGGACTATCACAAACGGTTCACTATTATAGAACGTGTATGATAAGCATACAATCACACACATTCGCTTTTCCCAAACCGTATGCGATAATTAATTAAGAAGATGAGCAAATTGTCGTACGAGTGTCGGACAGGATTACGAAACGTCGGACTGTCATAACATCGTCGTACACGACAACTATCGGACACGCTATTCTATGGTGCAACATTTACGGTGCATACTTCATAAGAAACAGTTCATGGCCGCGAATCGTGTAGGATAAGGCAACTATCACAAACGTTTAGTTTTCCCGCACTATTTGTGATATTGTCTGACATCGCACACGCTTTGCAAACAGTAACTGTGTGCATGCTTGCACACGTTTCCTCTATGTGAACCGTGTCGGATTATGGTGTATATCGCAAACTTTGTGTTTTATCAACCGTGTGTGCCATAACAACCTCCAGAGCGTAATTTCAGCCAAGCATGATATTAATGAATCTCTGAAAGCTATGAGAATCTCTCTTGATGAGTGCAAAGAAAGAACCGCTAAGATGCGTGCTAAGCGAGATTGGTTTGTAAAAACTTGTTCTTCTAGTTTTCATAAAATAATGATAAAGATCTTAAAGTGATTGATGTGACTCCTATTGAATCTTTGTTTTCTAATATAAATATAGATAAAGATGGGACTGGAGATGAGTCAACTTTAGCTAGAAGGCGTCCCAATGATTAGGAGTTTATAAATCTTGATGCAAAAATTGATAAAAGTGGGATTGGAGAGGTCAAAACTTTAAGAAGCAATGAACCCACTCTTTTGGATCACAAGGATTTTAATTATGATAATTGTTATTTGATAGATTGTATTTCCTTGTTGCAATCCATGTTGAATTGTCCTCATGCTTATAATCAAAATAAAGCTTTTACTAAACATATCATTGATGCTATGATGAAATCTTTTGAAGAAAAACTTGAATTAGAAGATTCTATCTGTTGGGAACGTAGCATGCAATTTCAAAAAAAATCCTACGCTCACCCAAGATCTATCTAGGAGATGCATAGCAATGAAGCGGGAAGAATGTGCCCATGTACCCTCGTAGAATGAAAGCGGAAGCGTTTGACAAAGCGGTTGATGTACTCGAACTTCTTCTAGCTCCGACCGATCAAGTACCAAACATATAGTACTAGAGTCGAACTTCTTCTAGCTCCGAGCGGTCAAGTAACGATAAGGAAATATAAAATAACAACTTTATCATTGCCTCTAGGGCATATTTCCTTGAGTCTCCCACTTGCACTAGAGTCAATAATCTAGTTCACATTGCCATGTGATTTAACACCAATAGTTCACATCTTTATGTGATTAACACCCATAGTTCACATCGCCATGTGACCAACACCCAAAGGGTTTACTAGAGTCAATAATCTAATTCACATTGCTATGTGACTAATATCCAAAGAGTACTAAGATGCAATCATGTTTTCCTTGTGAGAGAAGTTTAGTCAACGGGTCTGTCACTTTCAGATCCGTATGTATCTTGCAAATTTCTATGTCTACAATGCTCTAGATGGAGCTACTCTAGCTAATTGCTCCCACATTCAATATGCATCTAGATTGAGACTTAGAGTCATCTAGATAAGTGCCAAAGCTTGCATCGACGTAACTTATGCATCATCACCTCCATAACCGAGAAACATTTCCTTAGTCCTTTTTAAGGTAACTAAGGATAATTTTGACCGATGTCCAGTGATCTATTCCCGGATGACTATTGTACCCCGGCCCCTTTCCAAACTGATGGCAAGGTACACAACAGGCCTAGTACACAGTATTGCATACTTTATAGAACCTATGGCCGAGGCATAGGGAATGACTTTCATTCTCTCTCTATCTTCTGCTCTGGTTGGGCTTTGAGTCTTACTCAACTTCACACCTTGTAACACAAGCAAGAACCCTTTTGTTGACTAATCCATTTAGAGCTCCTTCAAAATCTTGTCAAGGTATGTACTCATTGAAAGTCTTATCAAGCGTCTGGATCTATCTATAGATCTTGATGCCCAATATGTAAGCCGCTTCACCGAGGTGTTTCATTGAAAAATTCTTATTCAAATATCCTTTTATCCTATCCAAAAATTCTACATCATTTCCAATCAACAATATGTCATCCACATATAATATCAGAAATGCTATAGAGCTCCCACTCACTTTCTTGTAAATACAGGCTTCACCATAAGTCTATATAAAACCAGATGCTTTGATCACCTTATCAAAGCGTATATTCCAACTCCGAGATGCTTGCATTAGTCCATAGATTAATCGCTGGAGTTTGCACACTTTGTTAGCACCTTTAGGATCGACAAAACCTTTTTGTTGCATCATATATAACTCTTTAAAAATCCATTAAGTAATGTAGTTTTGACATCCATTTGTGAGATTTCATAAAATGTGGCAATTGCTAACATGATTCGGACAGACTTAAGCATCTCTACGAGTGAGAAAATCTCATCGTAGTCAACACCTTGAACTTGTCGAAAACCTTTTGTGTCAGGTCGAGCTTTGTAGATAGTAACATTACCATTAGCGTCCGTCTTCCTCTTGAATATCCATTTATTCTCAATGGCTTGCCGATCATCGGTCTAGTCCACCAAAGTCCACACTTTCTTCTCATACATGGATCCTATCTCAGATTTCATGGCCTCAAGCCATCTGTCGAAATCTGGGCTCATCATAGCTCCTTCATAGTTCGTAGGTTCGCCTTGGTCTAGTAACAGGATTACCATACCACTCTAGTGCGGATCTTGCTCTGGTCGACCTACGAAGTTTAGTAGTAACTTGATCTAAACTTTCATGATCATCGTCATTAGCTTCCTCTCTAGTTGGTGTAGGCATCACAGAAACAATTTTCTCTGATGTACTACTGTCCAGTTCGAGAGAAGGTACAATTACCTCATCAAGTTCTACTTTACTACCATTCACTTCTTTCGAGAGAAACTCATTCTCTAGAAAGGACGCATTCCTTGCAACAAAGATCTTGCCTTCGAATCTGTGGTAGAAGGTGTACCCATTTGTTTCCTTATGGTATCCTATGAAGACTCACTTCCCCGATCTGGGTTCGAGCTTATCAGGCCAAAGCCTTTTGACATAAGTGTCGCAACCCCAAACTTTAAGAAACGACAGCTTAGGTTTCTTGCCAAACCATAATTCATACGGTGTCGTCTCAAGGGATTTAGACGGTGCCCTATTTAACGTGAAAGCAACTATCTCTAATGCATAACCCCAAAACGATAGTGGTAAATCGGTAAGAGACATCATAGATCGCACCATATCTAATAAAGTACGGTTATGACGTTCGGACACACCATTACACTGTGGTGTTCCCGGTGGCGTGAGTTGTGAAACTATTCCACATTGTTTTAAATGAAGGCCAAACTCGTAACTCAAATAATCGCCTCCATGATCAGATTGTAGAAACTTTATTTTCTTGTTATGATGATTCTGCAATTCACTCTGAAATTCTTTGAACTTTTCAAATGTTTCAGACTTCTGTTTCATTAAGTAGATATACCCATATCTACTCCAATCATCTCTGAAGGTCAGAAAATAATGATACCCGTCACATGCTGATAACCCACAAGTATAGGGGATTGCAACAGTTTTCGAGGGTAGAGTATTCAACCCAAATTTATAGATTCGACACAAGGGGAGACAAAGAATTTTTGAAGGTATTAGCAGTTGAGTTGTCAATTCAACTACACCTGGAGAATAATTATCTCTAGCAAAGTGACCAGTAGCAAAGTAGTATGATAGTTTTGATAGTAGTGATAGTAGCAATAGTAACTGTAACAATGATAGCAGTAGTTTTGTAGCCGATGCAATAGTGACAATAGGAGTAGTAACTTAGCAAGAACAATATAGGATAAATTCATAGGCATTGGATCGGTAATTTTTTGGATGATATTCATCATGAGACGGTCATAACCTAGGGTGACACGACACTATCTCCAGTTCATCGGTATAATGTATTCATGTATTTCGTAAATAGTCATACGTGCTTATGGAAAGAACTTGCATGACATCTTTTGTCCTACCCTCCGGTGGCAGCGGGGTCCTATTGGAAACTAAGGGATATTAAGGCCTCCTTTTGATAGAAAACCGGAACAAAGCATTAACACACAGTGAATACATGAACTCCTCAAACTACGGTCATCATCGAGAGTGGTCCCGGCTATTGTCACTCCGGGGTTGCCGGATCATAACACATAGTAGGTGACTATAACTTGCAAGATCAGATCTAGAACATGGATATAATGGTGATAACATAAACGGTTCAGATCTGAAATCATGGCACCCGGGCCCAAAGTGACAATCATTAAACATGGCAAAGTCATAGCAACATCAATCTTAGAACATAATGAATACTCGGGATCAAGCCCTAACACAACTAACTCGATTACATGATGAATCTCATCCAACTGCTCACCGACCAGCGAGCCTACAAAGGAATTACTCACTCCCGATGAGGAGCATCATGGAATTGGCAATGGAGATAGGTTGGTGATGACGAAGATCGAAGATCCCCCTCTCCGGAGCCCCGAACGGGCTCCAGATCTGGCCTCCCGATGATGAACAAGAAGTGGCGGCGGCTTCCTCTCGTGAAACGTGATAATTCTTTCTCCCTGATTTTTTCTGGAAATATAGGATTTTATAGTATCAGAGGTGTCGTCTGCGGGGTCACCAGGTGGGGACAACCCACCTGGGCGCGCCTGGTGGGTTGTATCTACCCAGTTGCTCCCTCCTGTAGGTCTTAGGTCCAGAAATTCTCTTATTTGATATAAATTCCTCGTAAAGTTTCGTTCCGTTCTGAGAAATTTTATTTCTGCACAAAAATAACACCATGGTAGTTTTGCTGAAAACAACGTAAGTCTGGGGTTAGTTTTATTCAAATCATGCAAATTAGAGTTCAAAACAAGAGGAAAAACGTTAGGAAAAGTAGATACATTGGAGACGTATCAACTCCCCCAAGCTTAAACCTTTGCTTGTCCTCAAGCAATTCAATTGATAAACTGAAAGTGAAAAAGAAAAACTTTTACAAACTCGTTTGCTCTTGTTTGCATACATAGGCTTAAACAACACCTAAGTTTTCAGCCAATATTATAACTAACCAGGTCAACAATAACTCTTAAAAATTATATTGACTCATATCAATGACATAATCCGCTAGCGAGCAATAATAATATATCTCAAACAACAACATGTTATCAAAACAATCATGATATGATATGATATGACAATAGTGGTATCTTGCTAGCCCTTTCTGAGACCACAAAAAATGCAGAGCACCTCTAAAGTCCGGGCAGCGACTAAACATTATAATTCATGGTAGAAAAGATCCAGTCATGGTGCACCCAACATTAGCAATACACAATGCATCAGCATGACAATAGTGCTCTCAGGTTCTGGCGCTTATTTGAGAAGGTGATGACACAACATAAAAGTAAATAGATAGTCCCTTCGCAGAGGGAAGCAGTGATTTGCAGAGGTGCCAGAGCTCAAGTTTTAAAACAGATGTAAATGATATTTTGAGACATGCACCCTTCATATTCACTTCATGACTATCAATTATCAATATCTTCCATGCTAAACACGCTAGTGGCAGTTCCCAAGCAATAAAGTAAATCTTATGACTCCGCTGGGAGTTTTTGTTTGATTATTTGAGAGATAAACTCTTTTTGTTGTTTGGGATTGGGAATCCCTTTTACCGCCCTTTTCTCGTGCGATGGCGAGTGAATAAACACTCAACCTGAGAATAACCCGCTTAGCATGAAAGATACTGACTACCTCATGTTGCTCCACGAACGATCCAGGCACACAAACAGGATATTTATTTGAAACTTTAGAGATGGCACATGCAAATTTACTTAGGACGGCAGGGTAATACCGCATGTAGGTAGGTATGGTGGACTCATCTGGAATAACTTGGGTTTAAGGTTTTGGATGTACAAGCAGAATTCCCACTTAGTACAGGTGTAGGCTAGCAAATAGGTTGGGAAGCTGCAATCTAGAGAGCAACAACGGTCATGAACATGCATTATGCATAAGTAACATTGGACACTAGCATGAGTAGGATATGAACACCATGAACATAAATATCATAGAGGCTATGCTGATTTTGATTCAACTACATGTATGAACATGTGCCAAGTCAAGCCACTCGGACATTCAGAGGATGATACCATATCATCATACTACATCACAATCATTTTAATGCAACATTGACATCCAAGATAAATCATTATCCACTCCTAGCTACTTATGGATGGCATGAGAAACTATAATCTCTAATTGTCATTACAAACATGTTTAATCATAATGGGCCGAATCATGGATACTAGGTTAAACATATTTACAAAAACAGAACAAGTCGAGTTCATACCCATTTCTCTCTGCCATGGCCAGTTCATTGAATATCGTCATTATTGCCTTTCACTTGCATGACCGAACGATGTGAAAATAATAATAGTGAAAGAGTACCGTGGACTAAGCTGGAATATGCAAGCATTTTATTCAACAGGAGAAGACAAGGTAAAATGGTCTCTTTGTTAGATCAACAACTATGCATACGAGAGCCACTCAACATTTTCATCGTGGTCTTCTCCTTGGTACAACTCGAATAAAAAGAAAGAAATTCAGAGAAACACACTGAAATATTTTTGGAGTTTTGATTTTCTGAAACAGGCAAATAAAAGGGAAAAGAAAAACGAGAAAACTATTTACACGGGAAAGCTCCCAACAATCAAAAGGAGAACAAGGAAATCTTTTTGGATTTTCTTTTTAAGTGATACAACTAAGCATGCATAGGAAGTAAACTAACTACACCTAATTCTTTTTGGTTTTTCTAAGGTTTTTCAAACACACAAGAAGAAAACGAGAAAAATAAATTAAATATGGATGATACAATGAAAAAGTGTGAACAACGACAATGGGAGTGGAATGTGTGAATATGAATGTATTGTCGGTGAGAAATACGTACTCCCCCAAGCTTAGGATTTTGGCCTAACTTGGTGATCATTCAGTAGCCTGGATAGTAGTTGGGGTGCTGAGGAGCGGGCATCCATGCATCCCACTACTGGGGCACCTCCTCCTCCTCTGCAGCCTGGTCGTTCTGGTAAGCGATGATGTCCACAGGCATAATCTTATATCTGCCCCTGGCAACAAGATCAAAGAAAGCAGGAGCGGGCAATGGAATAATATCACGAGTTTCAATGCTAAAAACCAGGTTATAAGGAATAGAAATGCTAGGGTAATCTCATGCGATAAAATGGTGGTGTTCCATGGATGCGCGGTCTAGGTAAACCTTGGTTAAAGGGTAATCATGAAGGCGTATGTCAACATTGAAGTGAGCCACCAAACGAATAGCGAAAATCCCACCATGTATCTTACCCTTGGACTTATTAATGTGGAGGCGACGTGCCACAATGGCTCCCAAGCTATAAGTGTTGTCGCCCTCTAATGCACGATGCAAAACAACAAGGTCTGGTGAGCTGAGCGCACGCACCTTCTCTCTAGCAAGCAAGCATTTTGTAATGAAAAGAGCAAAGTAATGAACAGCAGGAAAATGCAAGCCAGTGGCAGTTATAGCAGACACTCCTCTCTCATCTCCCACTGTCAAGGTACGATAAAAGGCCTCAAACTCTGCTGGCCTAGGCTCGGCTAAGCTCTCGTCAAAAGGGATCATGCATATGTTACAAAATTCAGTGAGTGGTATCTGATGGGTTTCAACATATAAATCAAACCGCACCTCAGGAGGATTATTCCTAGGAAGGAAAGTAAAACTTTGAACAAAGATGTTTGTGAGGAGATGGTACTATTCACATTCAGCCATGATCAAGTCGGTGAGGTCGGCATTAGCAGCATATTGTGTAAATTCCTGAAGGATTTCAGCCTCTTGCATGAATTGGGTGTGCGGCCATTCGCACGGCCATACCTCCGCCAACCTCTGAGGATGAAGATCACTGTCAGACGACTCGCCAATAACACCATTGGAATTCTTCTTAGAAGCAAACTTCCTAAAGATATTCATTCTTTTCCTATGAACAAAAATTATGAAAATTTTAGTCCACAATTTTTTCTCAACAAAACTTTGCAAAATTGGTAGCAACTACTCATAAGGATACATAGAGGCCATAGCAAGCATTCAAACTACATAGAACTCTAAGAATTCAACATGCAAGATCATCTATAGCAGCACCAAGAGTAGCTAATTATTCAAAGTATAAACCACTAAAACAAAATATAATTGGACAAACGATGGAGTCACATACCAAGCAACAATCCCCTGAAACAGTTTCGGAAATGGTGCTTCGAGCAAAGAGATCGAAACCCGTGGGTTTGAGAGCAAGAACACGAGAGAAAGAGCAATGGAGAATTTTATCTGGAGGTAGGTGATAATGTGGTGTAACGAGATAAGTGAGGGGCCCCACGTGGGGACCACAACCCACCAGGGCGTGCCTAGGGGTCCTTGCGCGCCCAGGTGGGTTGTGCCCACCTGGTGCACCTCCCTCTGATATTATTTGCACCAGAATTTCTCAAATATTCAGAAAAAACCGTATTAAATTTTCAGAGCATTCTAAGAACTTTTATTTTTGGGTCATTTTTATTGCACGGAAATTCAGAAAACATGCAATACTTTATTTCATCTATTTATGTATAAAAAGTAATTGATGGGTTAACCGTAAAAAAGAGAATTAGTCTAGAAATTACCACAAAAAACAGAAACATCTAGCCATCAATTAATTCGAGTAATCAATCATAGCTGATGGATAAACCTGCAATCTCCACCATGTGGAGACATCTAATTCAACATATAATGCCCTAGATTAGTTTCTCCTGGCCAACAAAAGGATTCGTCACGTCCTCCTTCCTGCCGCCACCACAAAACACCGGCCGGCTTATGGCACGTGGTGAGAACTAGGTTATTGTTTTTACTGATAATTCAATGCAGGGAACAGAGCAGGCGGCCTCGCTTCAAAGGCGCACAATGAGGATGAGGAGAACGCCTCAGCTGACAATTTCTGGGCCGGCAGCGGCAAGAGATGTCTATGAAGAAAGCCACGGCCAAGAATTTCTAGGCAGGGCAGTGCGATTCCAGTGCCTTCTACAATGTGGAGATGGTTGGACGATGAGGATGATGCGAATGCCTAGGCCGCGGACTTCCAGTATCTTGCGTGACAAGGATACATGGGGTTGCTTCGATTGCACATGAGGATGCCTCGAGCTAGAATTCCTAGGCACGTATATTGAGGTATGATTCCGTGAAAAAAATATGTATCTAACCCTAAAAATATTTAGCTGGACTTACTTGGACCTGGTACCCCACTACAATATATCTAGGGATGTTCTGCTGCTATAGATCTTGGGATGAAGAACTTAAATTGCGACTTCAAAACTGGCAGCAAGAGGCCATGGCTGAGCGGAGATATGAGCAGTCATCCATGTCTCTCCGTGCCTCCATGGTGATCTGCAGGTCCCCCGGAAGAATTTCTAGGTACTTGAAAATCAAAACTACGACGGAATTCCCTCTCAAATTTGCTTTGCTAATTGCCTGGGCGCCGATGTTGAGGTATGGTTCTGTGAAAATAAAACTGTCTGTAACCCTAAAAATATGTAGCTGGACTTACTTGGACATGGTACATCACTACAATATATCTGGGGATAGTCTGCTGTTCTAGAACTTGGGATGAAGAACTTAAATTGCGACTTCAAATCTGGCAGCAGGAAGAGGCCATGGCTGAGCGGAGATATGAGCAGTCATCCATGTCTGTCCGTGCTGCCATGGTGATCTGCTGGTCACCAAGAAGAATTTCTAGGTACCTTGAAAGTCAAAACTGCTATAGAGTTTTCTCTCAAATTTGCTTTGTTAATTAATTACCATGGAGAGTTCTGGCAAGCCATGAATCCTTGACAGCACCATCGTAGCAGGAACCTGCTAGGACAGTTTTTTTAACGATGATGCCATTTGGATTCAGCATTCCATCGCATTATGCCTACTCCTTTCCCCCCAGCAAATTATCAATTATTAACAGGCATGTAACAGTATAATTTTGTATATCTAAACGAGGTGAGTACCGATCCTGTTATAGGTTTTGCTTGCTCATTCTAAATACATAAGGTCCATTCCTCGCTATCTGTCGGCCTTTCTTTCTATTGATGTGCAAACCAACACGGAGATGTACATGTACTTTATTTATTTATTTCGCTCTCTGTCTTTCCTTACCATCTACTCATATAGTATCCGGACAGGACAGGAACCATTGTTAATTCTAACATGGTCTTTGAGGTAGGAAAACAAGCAGCCCGCCAAGATCCAACGAATATGGTAGTGTGGCAGTCAAGTTGGATTCCTCCAGCCATGCATGGGATGTGTCAATGACTCGATGCTAATGTTGATGGAGATATTCTTTTAAAGACCATTTCATGTGTTGTATAGGTATTTGCAAAGATTTTACATACTACATCTAAAAAAAAGATGACATATTTCTGGTCGTTCATATGGAATGATGACTGTAAATACTTCTAAAGAAGTTCACATAAGCTTTCAACTATGCGCTGCGTCATTCATTATTTTTACAGTAGTGGGAATCTAGGGGTTCAGTTAGCAACATAGTTATCTTAGTAAATGGTAACATACCAACATAATAATGCTCTCTACATGATTTCATTGTGATGTCAGAGATACTAGAAGAAGTATTAGATCGACTTCATATATGAATATTTCTCGTAATTATTTGTGTAGCTAAACTCCAGAATATTCAGCTAGGCAATAGCTCAAGACTTGAGCATTGGATGTTTCTCCACCTATTTTACATCTACTTGTGGATCTCAAAATATCACACTGTGTGATGTTTCATTGCATGTCCATGTAAAGTCACACGTAGTCTGCATCACTAGCAAACTAATTATTTCTGAATTATTGCTTTATGTTCGGATTAAATTGCCATCCCTTTGCATTTTCCCTTAGGAATTTTCTGTTTACATTTTGTATCGAGAATCATATCAAAATTTGTGTAGCAATCAGAATTATTGTGAGGTATAATCTTTCTGTAGAAATGTCAAAGTTTGTATTTGTTCCAGTTTTGAAACTTACTTGCAACCAAAGGGTACTTCACCAAAAAAAAAACATCTTTCTGTAGGTAAGTGTACATGCATCGTAGAACAGATGGTATTCAGATATTGATTGGATGATTTTCGTTACATTCTTACTAAGAATATTGATATATAATGCTGAAAATACAACTAAACATTGGACTACTCTCTCATCAACAACATTTGTTGTATTATAATGATCATGCCCGCAAGTGCGCGATCTTTATTTATAGAACAGTAGATGGCACACCATGCTAATGTAATTCATTAGACATAAATTTTCCCAGTACATTAACAAAAACTGTAGACATATGTATATATCCTATACGATATATATTTATTTTTCATAAATAATAGTTCCTTGAGAGATGCACACACGTGTAAATTTTCACAACTTCATGTTTTCCATCCATTGCACCATGTAGACCTTATTCTATTACTTAGATGGAACCAAAATATAACATAGAGAAAACGACAACAATAGCCACTCATATATAGAATAATGTCAAACAACTATATACCAATATAATTCTATATTAAAAATCAAATAATAAGATGTCATTATTAAACTGTCTAAAGGTCTAGCCCGCACATCGGGCGGGCCACTTTGCTAGTTTAACTGATAATAACAGAAAACAAAAAGTAGGGACAGAAGGTAGTGCTTAATAAATTTATCGACTTCATATTTCTGAAAAATGATCCATTAATAAGGTTGATCAAGTCTTATTAACAACCACTTTCGATTAGCATGAAAACGAAGAACTTTTGTAAATCACTAAGAATGGGGATATGCATTTCCCCAACAATAAGTATTTTATATTTCTTTTTGGTAGTAGGTAAAGGTAGATGAAAACTTCCAATAGTGAGTGTCGGAGATTTTTCAATAACATTAATACCATTCACTTGGAATTGTTTCTTCGAAAAGTGCACCGTATGCTCATTACCATTGATATGAAAAGTGACCTTGCTTTTATTTTAATCAATAACAACCCCTGCAGTATTTAGAAAGGGTCTACCAAGGTGTAACATCCCCAGCATCACACTACAGTAATCTCCCCCTAATGAAGGTCATGTCATCATGATCATCATGCCAAAATGCCACTTGTCCAAAATCTGCTTCAAATTCAAATTCAAATTGCATGCCAAATATTTGCTTCTTCTTTCATGCAAATAAAATAGTTCATACTATGACAAATAGTCCCTAGATATTTGTCATGTTGAAGCCAACATTTTTTGAATTCCCAAATTGCCCCTGGGAATTTATTATCTGGTCCAGCAGTATTTAAGATGTCCTTTTCATTTTCTAAGAATGCTTGGACAACTCCTGATGACCCCAAACGTTTTGTGGCAGTGCCCAATAATTGTTTAAAATTGTTTTGGCAGTGGCATATTTTTGCAAAGTCAATTGTGGCTAAAAGAAAATGCAAAAGCTGCTAAAAAAGGGAAAATCAAAAGGGAAAAAGAAAAGAGAAAGAGCAAAGGCCACTGTGCATTGGGCCAAGTGCAGAGTGCCTGGCCCGAGCCAACTGGCCCAGCTAGGCTAGCTAACTCCCCCTCCCCTGGTCGCTTCCTGTTCCTTCGACCGGGCGGGACAGCGCGCGCCCGTCCCCGTCGAACCCACCTCGCCGGCGCCACCCCAAGGGGATAAGGGCGACGCCTCGGCCTCTCCCCTGCCACCTCTCCCACTTGCCCCCTCCCAGATCCACTCCCCTCTCTCCCTTGCTCACGCTCGCCCTTTCTCCCAACCACCGAGCGCCGCCGCGGCCGCAACTCTGTCGTATTCACGGCCACTTGCGTCCCCGCGGGACACCACCGTGCCTGGGAGGAGCTCCGTGCTCGACCATGCCTCCCGCGTCCTCGAATCGGAGCTAGGAGCCGCCCCATCCTGGCCCACGTCTTCGTCTTCTTCCTCGGGCAGCCGAGATCGCTGCATTGGCCTCGAGGACTCTCGTGCTTCACCGAGCCCACTAGTCTTCTCGGCTGCTCCACTTTAAGCCCCCGGTCCGCCCTTACACCTCCTTGCTCCTCCTAGCATGTCGTAGCTAGCTCGCCACTGTGCCTGAGCTCCGGTCGCTGTTGTGCGCCTTGCAGTCGTGGCCACACCAGCCGACGTCCGAGCTCGCAGTCGTGCTCAGCACGCGCGTAGGGTCCTGTAGTGCTAGCTAGCTCGCTCTGCCGTTCCGTGTATCGCTGGATCCGCTCATGCCCGAACTCCAGCGTCGCTTCCGCCGCTTGCCACCGCCGACTCCAGCCGTTTCCGTCTGGGCCACCATCGTAGTTCAACGCACATTGCTCCACTCGTTCAAACGCACCCTCGCGCGCGCGAAACGGTCGCCATGCGAATTCCGACGTGGCCCGAGGCCCTCCGCCGCGTTTTGGCATTGCCGGCATCAAGCCGCCGGCCACCGCCGATGTGGCACACCTGGGGCCACCCTAGGGTCACTGCCAGAGAGGGCCCCACGGGCCCTAGTTGACTGGGTTGACCCAGTCAACTGCTAATTGGACAGCCCAGTACCGCTGACATGAAGGCCCCACCTCATAATTAAGTTAATTAAAATGTTTTTATATATAAAAGTAATTAGTAACCTAATCTGCCACTGACAGGTGGGCCCCTTCTAATTAATTGACTTAGTTAGTTTAGGTTAACCTCTGTTAGCCCTACTGTCTATGACACGTGGGATCCACTAGTCAGTTTGACCAGTTAGCGGGACTGTTGACCTGCTGATGCCATGTTGACACTCTGCTGACATCATAATTCCATTTATGTTATTTAAATAGTTTCAGAAAATGCTTTAATCTTTGAATAATCGTAGAAAAAAACGTAACTCGGATGAAAAAGTTTTATATATGAAAGTTGCGCCGAAAAATCCAACGAACCCGAATACACTAAACACATACCTGTCAGATGCCTCTAACTATCTGAACATGGAACATTCCCCCTCCAGTCATCTGTCTGACACAGGTCCGGAACAGGGAAGACATTCCCGGTTGGATTCCCCCCTTCACCTATATCGTGTACCATACGTCAGGTCAAACCTGGCACAACATATTGCCATGTTATGCTTTGTGATGCTATGTTTGCTTTATATTTACTGTTTCTTCCCCCCTCTTCTCTCCGGTAGACCCTGAGACCGATGCTGCCCCTGTGATCGACTACGTCGACGACGACCCCTCCTTGCCAGAGCAACCAGGCAAGCCCCCCTTTGATCATCCCGATATCGCCCATTCCATTCTCTCATGCTTGCATTAGATTTTGCTACTATTATTGTTTGCTCCTATTCTGATGCATAGCCTGCTTTTGTAATCTGCTTATTGTTACCTTACCTGCTTATCCTAAACTGCTTAGTATAGGTTTGTTAGTGATCCATCAGTGACCTCCACCTTGTCCTTGTTGCCCCTACTTCATCATTGAAGACCCGATCAATGGGATCGAAGACCAGGCCCCGGCACCGCACATCACTTCCCCTTAGTTGCTCGACACTACTAGGTTACTATCGAGTGCTGAGGGTGAGACCTCATCAGCACTTCTGATGTTAACCCGGTAGTGTAGTTATTCAGTCGTGGTCATCGAGGGTGATTCCTCCTTAACCACTTCCGATACGACTATGTCGTGCAACCCCTCAAGTGTGAACCTCGAGGGTGGATCCTCTTACGCTCACCTTGATGATTACATCAAGTGGAATCTGCCGTGGGTGATTCCTCGGGTTTTCCCCTTGATGTTTGGACACAGAGATACTTGGACTTTACAACTGTTACTTGGAAAGGTGGGTCGACCCTGAGGGGTACCCGAGAGTGATGTGGAGACGGGTTGACCTAGAGGGTGCCCGCGAGATAATTACGCGGCATGGCCGGGCATTCCTAGCCCTTGCCGCAAGTCCTCGAGATGGGGCAATGGGGTCACATCATTCGTGAGTCTCTTCTTGTTATCACACGTCCCTAATCCACTACGATTTGGATGTTTGATCCGAGGGGCCTCTGGCCTGATAGCACTAACCATCACGTGGGCATAGTATGGCGTTCTGCATCGTATGCATCAGCCGAAGCTTAATAGACGACAGCGACTGAGCGGCGCTCGCCGGGTTGGACTGGTAAGCACCTGCCTTTTTGAAGGAGGTTGCTAGGTCTGCTCACCAGCCGCGTTCACAATGTGCAGGAGTTCCCGGGGCGATGGCCCATGACCCCTGGGGGCATAGGTTTAGTCCGGCATGCTGACCTCTCTATTAAGCCTAGGTCGGGTTGCGGTGTATTGTTTGGTCGAGGTCGGGCATGACACAGGAAAGTGTGTCCGACCAGAGTTAATCGAGCATGGTGGGTAAGTTGGTGCACCCCTGCAGGGAAGAAAACATCTATCGATAGCTTGCCCTACGGTACCGGACACTTGGAGTTGTATCCCGATCAATACAACTAGAACTGGATACTTGTGATGAGAATTGGATTGTGATGAGAAATGGATAGTACGGCTCTGGGATTTCTTTCTCGCAGGGAGTTGAGAAAGGATCTCTGGCCGAGGTTGATAACACTACTACAACTTTACTTTATGCTACTCTACTCCCTCCTGTTTGCTGCAAGATGGTGGTTTCCAGAAGATGCTAGTCTTCGATAGGACTAGACCTTCTCTTTATTCTGGCATTTCTGCAGCCCAGTCCACATATACAACCTTCCTTTGATAATGTTGCATATGTAGTGTAGATCCTTGCTTGTGAGTACTTTGGATGAGTACTCACGGTTGCTTTGATCCCCCTTTCCCCCTTTCTTCTTCTTTCGAGTTGATGCAACCAGATGTTGGAGCCCAGGAGCCAGATGCCATGTCAATGCCTACTACTATGTGGAGACCGCCGACGACCAGGAGTAGTTAGGAGGCTCCTAGGCAGGAGGCCTTGCCTTTTCGATCAATGTTGCTTTTGTGCTAGCCTTCTTAAGGCAGACTTGTCTAACCTATGTCTGTACTCATATATTGTTGTTTCCGCTGACTCTTGTATATTTGAGCTTATGTATTCGAGCCCTCGAGGCCCCTGGCTTGTAATATAAAGCTTGTATTATTTTAATTTGTGTCTAGAGTTGTGTTGTGATATCTTCCCGTGAGTCCTTGATCTTGATCATACACATTTGCGTGTATGATTAGTGTACGATTGAATCGAGGGCGTCACAAGTTGGTATCAGAGACGACTGCATGTAGGTAGCCCCCTTTCCAACTCCTTGGCCGAAGTTGAGTCTAGTCACTGAAAAACTTTTGCTAATATTGGCTGTGTGTCTTATGGGCCCACGTCGCCATTGGGTGGTATTAGGATCTTTTATTCCTCGTCTATACTCTGGGACTCTGATCTCTCGTCTATTCGTGTTAAACATTTTACTAAGTCTGACATTAGGCTCTCATACCCACTTTCTCCCGGAGAGCCCATCCAGTCCAGATGATCGCTTGCTGCTTCAAAAGATTTCGAAGATACTCTCCGATGTTTCCCCGAAACCCTTGTGCCCTTCGTCGTTACAATTCCGTATCACCGATAAATCCCTCTGGATAACTACATACACCTATCGTTCATGTTGTCATTCCCAGTTGATCTTGTTATTACAAGATGCCTTGTAATACTTTCAGGTATTTCAAGAATCCATTGTGCCTGCTGCATTGCAGCTCCTTTTCCGCCTGAATACATGTACGAATAATTCCTCACAATTATTGGGGATTCGTTCATCCCAATTGTTTAGGTATTTCACAAAAGTCTTCGAAATACCATTCGATCTTCCGAAAATCCTCAACAACCTATTGTTGGTGAAATTCTTGTTTCCTTGCATTATGGTTAATTCCATATTTCTAGTAATCTTCATTGACATCCTCTGTCAATTTCGTTTCGAGTCCCTTGATCCAATATGCCGCGAATGCTCGTAATCCTCAATCAGATCCTAGCATTCATCCTTACGGCTCAGACATCACTCCAGACATGAGCTTGTTCTTGTCTAATCAAACCTTGATTGATTGTCGATCTGTATCGATTCAACTCAATTATCTTTTGAACAGAGCCTCTGCTTCAGCTCTTCTAATTTGAAAATCATAATTCCTTTGTATTCAAGCTTTGAAGTTATCCAGTTATATATATAACCTGATGCCTTTGCATTCTTTCTTCTTCTGGGTGAGTATTGATACTCACATCAGATCTTTTATGGACTGCCATATCCTTGGTTGGATTATTATCCGACAATGTCCTTCATATTCATTAAACTTGTGAGTTTTGCCCTGACACATAATGCCTTTGTTAAACTCTATCATCTGCTTTTGTCAACCATGCTCTGCTTTCGACCTGGTATATTTTAATCTTGAAGTTAGTGGTATATGTTCCTAAGATGCCCCTATGGGTTAAACCTATGCCTTCCCTAATCCGTGTGAACCCGAGAGTTTTCACGAGTCATACTCTTCTATTGTTTTGCCAGATATAATTTCAACACTACAACTTCATCGAAAGCGAGAAGTGAATGGAAGGTTATGCATTGAAGAAGTGAGAGTCGACCTTGAACTTTGTGTTCATGCCCATGGACCCGATGTGGAACTTATCATGGAAGCTTCTTGTGATAATAATAATCCCCTTGTTATAAGTTCTTCTGGTATTTATGTTTGGTCCTTTGCAACCGTGGTTCTGACCATGATTGTTCCCCTTTGATTCCATTTATCGGACAAGTTCATGCACTTGTCTTCTGTAGATCAATGCAACTCCGCAACCTCTATTTTGATATTCCTTTGAGTATTATCCTCAAGTATCTCGAGAATATCGAAGAACTGAGTTGCTTCCTATGAGTATTCATCTAGTATTACTTCTCACCGATTTCAGATTTCCCCCCGGGTTATGAGTTATCAGTCACTCGAAAACACCGATAAGAGATCGATCCCGCACTCCGATTCAACAACTCTAAGTAACTTTCGTTACTTACGAGTTTAATAATCCTTCATGTCATTCCTATCCTGATCGGCTATATCATTGTCGTGATAAATTTTAATTGTGCTACCTGATCCTTCTTCCTGGAGCACAATTTTTGATGATGAACTAAGCCTACATCGGTTTTCCTCGTTATATCATTTTGTCTTGAATAGCAAGCTTAATTTCAAGTTTGTGTCGTACTCGTGGTTCCCATAATCTTTCGCTTCATCGTTCCTTTGAATTGATGTCATCACCGATCGATTACATCTTCATGAAACCTCTCGACAAATATGTCGTGATCATCATCAACATTCCGAGCTCTTCTAGGATATTAATTAAATTCATGATGAGAAATACCATCCTTGCCCCTCGATGATTTCTGTTATCATCGACAACATTCTCGCCTTCCCCCCAACACAAACTTGTTCTTATAATTTTGGAAATACATCCTTTTTGACTTGTCGATGGATTGCTGCTGAACCCATCGGCCACATCCTCATTTTTCCTGATAGAATTGCATTGTTATAGAAATTCCTGATTGATCCTTTGTATTCCCAAGGTACGACCTTTACCTGATGGCCATGCCAATGTTATCTCAAAGCACAACTGTGGTACTTCCTTCATCAACAAGAACATTGGAAGCATAATGCTAAATGTTTCTTGATCATCTATCCAAACACCATTGTATGGGTAACATCATCAGTTTCCCCTCCCTTTCCCCTAGTTGATTATCTACTTACTATCCTGTCATGGATATCATCCTCTGCTTGTCCTTGGGAATGATATACTCCTGATAATTGTGTTTAAACACACTTTCCTTTCCAATGTTCTGATTAATCTAATGATCACCTTTTCTCTCCATTGTTTTGTTTAACCTTTCTTGTGGTTTATGAGATCTAAGTATTAATAGTTCCCTGTTTATGAAAACACCTCGGTGTACAATTTGTCTGTAAGACCTTGTTATTATTGCTGTCGACATTATGGTAACCACCGATGGATGAGAACTTTGCCTATTGGTCTGCCTCGTTCAATGAGCAGGAAAATAGTTCTCTCCGTCCCTCGCCCTTGGTACCAACGTTGTTGTCAACATAACTGACAGTCTATCATCTGACATGTCTTGCTATCGGCCCCTTTCTACTTTTAACCCACATGGTGGGCCCATAACCCATAGTTCCACAGGATCGAAACCTGACTCTCCTGTATATCCTTTATTACGAAGTATCATTTGCTGTTGGCTTTGTGTGTTGTCATGAGCCACTGTTCGAGAGATGTTCTATTCCTGATGCTCTGAACCCCCTTCTCACACTCTGTTCAGGTATCGATCGTTTGTCCATTCGCTGGAAACTTCATATTGTACCTTCATATTTTGCTCTCGATGTTTTCTTAAGTTTCAACTCGAGAGATAATTCTGCCACATTCCCATTGTTCATTAGATAATTAACCCTATAAGGGTCAGTTCTCCCAAAGTTACTCTTTACTTCCCCACTTAAATCTCGGGACGAGATTTCTTGTAGTGGAGGAGATTTGTAACATCCCCAGCATCACACTACAGTAATCTCCCCCTAATGAAGGTCATGTCATCATGATCATCATGCCAAAATGCCACTTATCCAAAATCTGCTTCAAATTCAAATTCAAATTGCATGTAAAATATTTGCTTCTTCTTTCATGCAAATAAAATAGTTCATCCTATGGCAAATAATCCCTAGATATTTGTCATGTTGAAGCCAACATTTTTGGAATTCCCAAATTGCCCTTGGGAATTTATTATCTGGTCCAACAGTATTTAAGATGTCCTTTTCATTTTCTAAAAATGCTTGGACAACTCCTGATGACCCCAAACATTTTGTGACAGTGCCCAATAATTGTTTAAAATTGTTTTGGCAAGTGACATATTTTTGCAAAGTCAATTGTGGCTAAAAGAAAATGCAAAAGCTGCTAAAAAAGGGAAAATCAAAAGGGAAAAAGAAAAGAGAAAGAGCACATGCCACTGTGCACTGGGCCAAGTGGACAATGCCTGGCCCGAGCCAACTGGCCCAGCTAGGCCGGCCCAGTTCCCCTCTGCCGATCGCTTCCTGTTCCTTCGAACAGGCGGGACAGCGTGCGCCCATCCCCGTTGACCCACCTCACCGGCGCCGCCCCGAGGGGATAAGGGCGACGCCTCAGCCTCTCCCCTGCAACCTATACCACTCGCCCCCTCCCAGATCCACTCCCCTCTCCCCCTCGCTCACGCTCGCCCTTTCTCCCCACCACCGAGCGCCACCGCGGCTGTAGCTCCGTCTTATTCACGGCCACTTGCGTCCCCGCGGGACATCATTGTGTCTGGGAGGAGCGCCATGCTCGACCATGCCGCCCACACCCTCGAATTGGAGCTGGGAGCTGTCCCATCCTCGCCCACATCTTCGTCTTCTTCCTCGGGCAGCCGAGATCGCCGCGTTGGCCTCGAGGACTCCGGTGCTTCACCGAGCCTACTAGTCTGCTCGGCTGCTCCATTGTAAGCCCCCGGTCCGCCCTGAAACCTCCTTGCTCCTCCTAAAGCGCCGTAGCTAGCTCACCATTGTGCCCAAGCTCCGGTCGCCGCTGTGCGCCGTGCAGTCGTGGCCACGCTAGCCGATAAGCTCGTCCGAGCTCGCAGTCGTGCTCAGCACGCGCGTAGGGCCCCGTAGTGCTAGCTAGCTCGTTCCGTCGTGTCGTGTATCACCGGATCCGCTCATGCCCGAACTCCAGTGCAGCTCCGAGCCACAACCGTAGTTCGACGCGTGCTGCTCCACTCATTCGAACGCGCCCTCGCGCACGTGAAACATTCGCCTGTAGGTGAAATCCGACGAGGCCCGAGGCCCTCCACCGCGTTTTGGCATCGCCCACGTCAAGCCGCCGGCCACCGCCAACGTGGCACACCTGGGGCCACCCCAGGGTCACTGCCAACGGGCCCCAGTTGACTGGGTTAACCCAGTCAACTGCTGACTGGACAACCCAATACCGCTGACATGAAGGCCCCATCTCGTAATTAAGCTAATTAAAATGTTTTTATATATAAAAGTAATTAGTATCCTAATCTGCCACTAACAGGTGGGCCCCTTCTAATTAATTAACTTAGTTAGTTTAGGTTGACCTCTGTTAGCCCTACTGTCTATGACACGTGGGACCCACTGGTCAGTTTGACCAGTCAGCGGGACTGTTGACCCGCTGATGTCATGCTGACACTCTGCTGACATCATAATTCCATTTCTGTTATTTTAAATAGTTTTTGAAAATGCTTTAATCTTTGAATAATCATAGAAAAAAACCGTAACTCGGATGAAAAAGTTTTATATATGAAAGTTGCTCAGAAAAATCCAACGAACCCGAATACGCTAAACACATACCTGTCAGATGCATCTAACTATGTGAACATGGAACATTCCCCCTCCGGTCATTTGTCTGACATAGGTCCGGAAACGGGAAAACATTCTCGGTTGGATTCCCCCTTCACCTATATCGTGTAGCCATATGTTAGGTCACAACTGGCACAACATATTGCCACGTTATGCTTTGTGATGCTATGTTTGCTTTATATTTACTGTTTCTTCCCCCTCTTCTCTCCGATAGACCCCGAGACCGATGCTGCCCCTATGATCGACTACGTCGACGACGACCCCTCCTTGCCAGAGCAACCAGGAAAGCCCCCCCTTTAATCATCCCAATATCGCCCATTCCATTCTCTCATACTTGCATTAGATTATGCTACTGTTATTGTTTGCTCCTATTCTGATGCATAGCCTGCTTTTGAAATCTGCTTATTGTTACCTTACCTGCTTATCCTGAACTACTTAGTATAGGTTGGTTAGTGATTGATCAGTGACCCCCACCTTGTCCTTGTTGCCCCTACTTCGTCATCGAAGACCCGATCAACGGGATCGAAGACTAGGCCCCGGCACCACACATCACTTCCCCTTAGTTGCTTGACACTACTGGGTTACTATCGAGTGCCGAGGGTGAGACCTCATCAGCACTTCCGATGTTAACTCGGTAGTGTAGTTATTCGGTCATGGTAATCGAGGGTGATTCCGCCTTAACCACTTACGATACGACTCTGTCGTGCAACCCCTCAAGTGTGAACTTTGAGGGTGGATCCTCTTACGTTCACCTTGATGATTACATCGAGTGGAATCCGCCGTGGGTGATCCTCGAGTTTCCCCCTTGATGTTTGGACACACAGATACTTGAACTTTACAACTGTTACTTGGAAAGGCAGGTCGACCCTAAGGGGTACATGCGAGTGATGTGGAGACGGGTTGACCTGGAGGGTGCCCGCGAGATAATTATGAGGCGTGGCTGGGCATTACTAGCCCTTGCCGCAAGTCCTTGAGATGAGGCAACGGTGTCACATCTTTCATGAGTCTTTGCTTGTTACCGCGTGTTCCTAATCCACTACGATTTGGATATTTGATCCGAGGGGCCTCTGGCCTGATAGCACTAACCATCACATGGGCATAGTATGGGCATTCTACATCGTATGCATCAGCTGAAGCTTAATAGACGTCAGTGACTGAGCGGCGCATGCCGGGTTGGACTGGTAAGCACCTGCCTTTTTGAAGGCGGTAGCTAGGTCTGCTCACCGGCCGCGTTCGCAACATGCAGGAGTTCCCGGGGCGATGGCCCATGACCCCTGGGGCATAGGTTTAGTCTAGTGTGCTGACCTCTCTATTAAGCCTAGGTCAGGTTGTGGCGTATTGTTTGGCCGAGGCGGGGCATGACCCAGGGAAGTTATCTAGCTGGAGTTAATCGAGTGTGGTGGGTAAGTTGGTGCACCCCTGCAGGGAAGAAAACATCTATCGATAGCCTGTCCTATGGTAACGGACACTTGGAGTTGTATCCCGATCGATACAACTAGAACTAGATACTTGTGATGAGAATTGGATTGTGATGAGAAATGGATAGTACAGCTCTGGGATTTCTTTCTCGCAGGGATTTGAGAAAGGATCTCTGGCCGAGGTTGATAACACTACTACTACTTTACTTTATGCTACTCTACTCCCTCCTGCTTGCTGCAAGATGGTGGTTTCCAGAAGATGCTAGTCTTCGATAGTACTATACCTTCTCTCTATTCTGGCATTTCTGCAGCCCAGTCCACATATACAGCCTTGCATATGTACTGTAGATCCTTGCTTGCGAGTACTTTGGATGAGTACTCACGGTTGCTTTGCTCCCACTTTTCCCCCTTTCTTCTTCTTCCCGATTGATGCAACCAGATGTCACAGCCCAGGAGCCAGATGCCACCGTTGATGCCTATTACTACGTGGAGACCGCCGACGACCAGGAGTAGTTAGGAGGCTCCCATGTAGGAGGCCTTGCCTTTTTGATCAATGTTGCTTTTGTGCTAGCCTTCTTAAGGCAAACTTGTCTAACCTATGTCTGTACTCAGATATTGTTGTTTCCGCTGACTCTTGTATATTCGAGCTTATGTATTCGAGCCCTCGAGGCCCCTGGCTTGTAATATAAAGCTTGTATTATTTTAATTTGTGTCTAGAGTTGTGTTGTGATATCTTCCCGTGAGTCCTTGATCTTGATCGTACACATTTGCGTGTATGATTAGTGTACGATTGAATCGAGGGCGTCACACAAGGATAATCGACATGTTGTCGTCCTCGGGCATCTCAAGTATAACAAAGTCAGTCAAAATAGTAACATTAGCAACAACAACGGGCACATCCTCACAAATAGCGATAGGTATGGCAGTTCATTTGTCAGCCATTTGCGAAGATATTTCAGTAGGTGTGAGTTTATTCAAATCAAGTCTTTTATATAAAGAGAAAGGCATAACACTAACACCAACTCCTAAATCACATAAAGCAGTTTTCACATAATTCTTTTTGATGGAGCAAGGTATAGTTCATATTCCTGGATCTCCAAGTTTTTTAGGTACTCCATCCTGAAAAGTATAATTAGCAAGCATGGCTGAGATTTCAGGTTTCGGTATTTTTCTTTTATTAGTGATGATTTCCTTCATGTACTTTGCATAAGGAGGCATTTTTAAGATATCAGTCAATTGAGTACGCAAAAATACTGGCCTTAGCATTTCAGCAAAGCGTTCAAACTCTTCACCATCTTTCTTTTTAGTTGACTTAGGTGGAAAAGGCATAGGTTTTGAAACCCACGGTTCTCTTTCCTTGCCGTGTTTTCTAGCAACAAAGTCTCTTTTATCATATCTTTTATTTTTGGGTTGTGGGTTATCAAGATCAATAGATGGTTCTATCTCAGCATCATTATCTAGTTCTTTTTCATTGTTTGGTTGAGTATCTTCATGAACATCAACATTATCTTTTTCAATATGACTAGGTGGATGTTCATCACCAGGTTGAGTTTCAGCATCAGACATAGATACTTCATTATCATTATCAGGAGGTTTGTCTAATTCAGGTTCACTAGAGGCATTCAAAGTCCAATCATTTTTCTTCTTCTTTTTCTTTCTAGATGGACTAGGTACATTACCATTTGCCCTTTGAGAGTCTTGTTCAATTCGTTTTGGATGACCTTGAGGATAAAGTGGTTCCTGAGTCATTTTACCTCCTCTAGTTGCAACTCTAACAACAAAGTCATTTATACTGTGATTCATTTCATCAAGCAACTCTCTTTGAGATTTAGCAACTTGTTCTAACTGAGTTTGAACCATAGAAGCATGCTTTCCTACACCTCTAACGTCATTTGAGATTCTAAATAACAAGTCACTCAAGCGAGCAATCATATCAGAATTGTATTTCAATTGTTTCATAACATTTGCATTGAAGTGATCTTGTTTTCTAATGTAATTCTCAAACTCATAAAGACATTGGCTAGGGTTCATATCATGAGGATTGTCATTATCATTAAACTTCATTAAAGAATTTACCTCTACCACCTTGGGTGGTGGTGGTGTATCAATCCCGACCCATGTATTTCTTCAATAGGAGGTAAATTTTTAACATCTCCAGCCTTAATACCTTTTTCCTTCATAGATTTCATTGCCTCTTGCATATCTTCAAGACCGAGATATAATATACCCATCTTCGAAGTGGGTTTAGGTGGTGGTTTAGGAAGAGTCATAACATAACCTTCCGGTACCTTAGGCAATTCATATCTAGGAAGGCCAGTTCTAGCAGGTGTTTCAAGATTTTCAGTTCCAAGCTCATCATCAGATTCAACAACATCATGTTGTATTACTCTAGCAATTTGTTTATCAAGAAAATCACCGAGTGGCACATCATCATCAAGCAAGGTACTGGCATCATCATAAGTAGGATTCATAGCAGAGGTAGCATCATCAATAACTTGCGACATAACAGAATTGATAGAACTTGGTGGTGTTGCAAGTTGACTTATAATAGAAGGTGAATCTAAAGCGGAACTGAATGGCAGTTCCTTACCTCCCCTCGTCTTAGAGGAAAAAATCTTAGTCTTAGCGTCCTTCAGATTCTTCATAGTGATAATATGATAATAATCCCAAGTGTCTCAACAAATATAGCTATGCTCCCCAGCGACGACGCCAGAAAAAGGTCTCGATAACCCACAAGTATAGGTATCGCAACAGTTTTCAAGGGTAGAGTATTCAACACAAATTTATAGATTCGACACAAGGGGAGCCAAAGAATATTTGAAGGTATTAGCAGATGAGTTGTTAATTTCAACCACACCTTGAGATTAATTATCTACATCAAAGTGATCAGTAGCAAAGTAGTATGATAGTTTTGATAGTAGTGACAGTAGCAATAGTAATGGTAACAATGATAACAGTAGTTTTGTAGTAGATGCAATAGTAACAATAGCAGTAGTAACTTAGCAAGAACAATATAGGATAAATTCGTAGGCATTGGATCAGTAATTTGTTGGATGATATTCATCATGAGACAGTCATAACCTAGGGCGATATGGCACTAGCTCCAGTTCAGCAATATAATGTAGGCATGTATTCCGTAAACAGTCATATATGCTTATGGAAAGAACTTGCATGACATCTTTTGTCCTACCATCCTGTGGCAGCGGGGTCCTATTGGAAACTAAGGGATATTAAGGCCTCCTTTTAATATAGAACTGGAACAAAGCGTTAGCACATAGTGAATAAATGAACTCCTCAAACTACTGTCATCACCGGGAGTGGTCCCGACTATTGTCGCTCCGGGTTGCCGGATCATAACACGTAGTAGGTGACTAGAACTTGCAATATCGGATCTAGAACATGCATATAATGGTGATAATATAAACGGTTCAGATCTGAAATCATGGCACACGGGCCCAAAGTGACAAGCATTAAGCATGGCAAAGTCATAGCAACATCAATCTTAGAACATAATGGATACTAGGGATCAAGCCCTAACAAAACTAACTCTATTACATGATGAATCTCATTCAACTCCTCACAGAACAATGAGCCTACGAAGGAATTACTCACTCCTGGTGGGGAGCATCATGGAATTGCCAATGGAGATAGGTTGGTGATGACGAAGATCAAAGATCCCCCTCTGTGGAGCCCCGAACAGGCTCCAGATCTGGCCTCCCAATGAAGAATAGGAGGTGGCGGCGGCTCCGTCTCGTGAAATGCAATAATTCTTTCTCCCTGATTTTTTCTAGAAATATAGGATTTTATAGTATCAGGGGTGTCGTCTGCAGGGCCACTAGGTGGGGACAACCCACCTGGGCATGCCTGGTGAGTGAGGCGCGCCCTGGTTGTGCCCACCCAGGTGCCCCCTCCGGTAGGTCTTGGCTCCAGAAATTCTCTTATTTGATATAAATATTACTCGCAAAGTTTCATTCCTGTTGGTGGGAAACGACACCTATGGGATCACTGGAATCCCTTCTACGGTAGCGGGGCACGGGGATCATGAGGAGAGCAGGACTAGCAGACGACACAAGGGGAATTTACCCAGGTTCGGGCCGCAAAGATGCGTAAAACCCTACGATCCTGCTTTGGTGGATGTATTAGTGTTCTTGGGTTCTCAAACTAGCTCTAGGTGTTCCCAGGTTCGAAAAGCCAAAATCCCCTCTCAGTGTGCCATGGGCCTCCTTTTATAGGCAAAAGGGGTTGCCGCAGTGGCACACAGGAGGTGGAAAGTGCTACAGCATTGCGAGCTTATCGCTGGTGTTACAGGACAAGACGCATTTAATGCGAAGCTTAGGTGTCCCTTCACTTTATTGGGGACGGTAGCAAAGCCCGTCCCGTCCGTCGCCGCCCCTCCTCGCTTCGACACGCGCCCTGGCCAGCGGTGCATGCAGTGCCATGTAGGTAGGCAAGCAGCTGAGGTAGCGCGGTGGTGAAGCCTCCACGAAGGGTTGCATGTTGCCACGCAGGTGCCTGCCCAGCTAGCTGGGTCGGCGGCTGTATGCGAACAGCGGTGAAGACTTGGTTGGTGCGGGCCTGGCAGTGGCCCTGCCGGTGCGCTTGGCGAGGGTCTCGTCGGGTGGCCCGGCAAGGGCCTTGCTGTGGCACGCTATCTTCCCCGGCAAGGATCTTGTCGGGGGTCTCGTGGTTTCTTTGGTGAGGATGGTTGCCTCCCTATCCCCATTTGATCTTGAGCATCTTTATGTCTTCACAAATATCTACATACCACCACGGAGGTGCCTCCCGAGCACCTGCCCAATGCATTTGTCTAGCATTGGTGGGCTCAAAGGTGACTCGCTCAGCTGGTGGGGGCGAGCTGCCCTAGCAAGGGCCTTGCCGGGGCTGCTGAGGCTGCCCCGGCAAGGGTCCTTGCCGGGGGAACCTGCTTCGCCCATTCGGTCTTTGTGGCCTTGGTCCTTGTTGTCGTTCTGTTCACCTTGTGGCTTCGGCTTTTCTTCGGCTTCCCCTCTCTGCCATGTCTATGCATGGCTGTGCCGGGAGGCTCTGACTGCCCGTGCACAAGTAAAGGGTCAGAAGGAGAGCCCCTACTTCTGATTGCCCTATGTGTTGGGCAAGGCCCAGAATGGTGCGCGGGCAGTTGGGGCGGATTTTTATCGTGGCCACTGTTCCGTCTGCTGCGCTTCCCCACGACCTGCATTGAACGCGCGAAGTGGGGGTCGTGCGCGCGCATGATGTGGGAGGCATGTGTGGGACAGCACTCACACGCATGCGTCACATCGCAGTTAATGGGAAAGGAGGCGGCCCGCGCCTTCCCCATAAAAAGGAATAATCGCGGCCGCGCCGCTCACTTTGCCCCCTCCCTGTGCCTTCCTCCAATCTCAGAACCGCCGCCCTCTTTCTTCTCGAGCCTCTCTGCTTTTGCCCATCACCGCTGTGCTTCCGGCGTCCTCTGTTTTTTTGCTCCTCACAACCGCCATGGCGCCCAAGTCCACCAAAGGAAAAGGGGCAGCCAAGGATGCCGGGGCGGCGGAGCCGTCGGAGATGCCATGGCGCGGCAGGCGAAGTTCGCCCTCTTCCCTCCAACGGTCGACGTGCCCATGCTTCGGAGATGTTCAAGGACCTATGGGGAGTGAAGACGGTGGGAGAGAAGACAGGGCATCCGGCCACGCGCGTCGTCCCTGCCAGCACCGGGGCCTCCCCAAAGTGGTACCCCTTCTTCGTTGATTACTTCTCCTGCGGGCTTTGTCCTCCCTTCTCTGATTTCTTCAAGGACATCATGCACACCTATGGCTTCCACCTTCTAGATTTCACCCCGAATGCCATGGCGTGCATGGCCCTTTTCGCACATCTCTGCAAGGGGTTCGTCGGGGTGTACCCCAGCACGGCGCTCTTTCGCCATTTCTTCTCCCCTCGGATCCAAAAGGGGGGCGCCATTACCGGCAGCGTCGCTTGGATCCCGAGGGCCAAGGGAGCATACCCGGACGGCACCACAAAGGAGAGGTGGGAAGAATGGCGGGGCCGGTGGTGTTGGATCGAAGAAGAGGACCCGGCAGCGTTCGGCGAGGTTCGTCGTGAGGCGCCGGTCCGTGGAAGGGACTGGAGCGACGTTGACGCCGACGACGCGAAGCTCACAGTCGCCACCACCAAGATTCTCCGGCTCACGCAGGCCGGGCTCACCCTCGAGATGATCGGGGCAGACTTCAACCACCGCCGGATAGCTCCTCTGCATGACAAGGGGAGGCCGGCCTGGCTCTTCGTGAACGCCGCCGACATCATGAGGCTGCGCCCCGGCCTCGACAACAACCCAACGGTGCTGTGGCACGCCCATCTTTGCCAGCAGATCTTCCAGCTCGAGGTTGACGATGAGGGTGAGGTCGAACGGTCCGACAAGCTCGTTAGGGCCGCCGCAAAGGCCGGCAAGGTCGACCAGGAGCCTGTCTTCAAGCTGACGGTGGGAGTGGTCCCGCTGAGCAACAACTCTCGTTGGAACGAGATCATCGCCATGATGCCGGTCTTCAACACGCATGGCCTTGACCCGAGCTGTGTTGAGCCGAACGGGCTCGTGGTGCAGGAGTTCTTCGACACCCTGCACGAGATATATGTCACCTAGGAGCCGCGACTTGTCCAAAACACCTCTCCGGCGGAGTTGGACTACACTGCCGCCAGGGTAGAGGAGGCGAGGCTTGCTGCAGAGGAGGCGAAGCTTCTCAAGGAGGCCGGCAACACCGGCGGCGTGGTGGACAAGGCCGCGGCAGAGGCGGAGGAGGGGGAGCTCTCCCGATGGGCAGTAGCCGCTGGGACGGCTAGTGGCGCCGACACCGGGGCTCCCCTTGTTGAAGACACCGCCGACAGGTCCTCGTCGGAGGAGGGCGAGGAGGGGAGGACCGTGACCGCCGACCCCCTTATCACCGGAAGAAGGCGGGTCCTGCGGAGGGCTACCTCCGGCGAGCCGGTCCGCCCCGACCAGGCCGTGCAGCTACGACGAGCCCAGGAAGCGCCCGTGCGCCAGACAAGGGCGGTGGCGATGAAGAAAACGGCGAAAGCCGTGGCGCCGAAGAAGAGGATATCTGCCTCTTCGTCGTCCAAACGCGCCCAGATGCCATCCCCCCCCCCCCCCCCGCTAGCAAACACCGGCGCGGAAATTGGGGATGACTTGTTTGACTTCGGGCCTCTCAGCTCGGAGAGGGAGCTCAGGCCTCTCAGCCCGGAGCGGAAGAGGAAAGCAATAGAGGAGGATGAGGAGGAGAACGAAGAGTAAGCCTCTACTTTTCTCCCTTGCTTCTAACACTCTCCCCCTGATGGTGTTGCATACTTGTCTTCATCTTGCAGGGATGTGGAGACGCTGGCCTAGAGGATAAAGAGGGCCAGAACTTCGGCGAGTGGCCAGCCCCTGGCAGGCACCTCCAGTACGCCACTGGGGGTGTCGAGCAGCACGGACAGCAGCCCCCAGCCCAGCCCCCAGCGTAAGTCCACCATCCGCCCTTCATCAGCGTGCATCATGGTCTATATTTCAGTGCTAACCATGTCGTGGATGTAGGAGAGGGGCAGCACCAAAGGGAGCCACAGAGGGCTTCTCCGATCATGCCGCCCCCATCAACTACACCACCCCAAGGGATGTCCCCGGCAAGGTCACCAAGCACCGAGGCCGTGCACACAAAGGAGGGGGAGGAGAACACAGGCGCCGGTGTCTTTGCCTCAACACCAGACCTTGGCGGAGAAGGGGCTTCCGCCTCTAGGCCCGGCACGGGTAAGCTGCTCGCTCTTCTCTTCTGCTTGCATTCTTCTTTTCCTCTTCTCCTCATTGGCTTTGATGTTGGCTTCGCCCTGCCTCTTTCTTGGTGTCTAGACCCCTCCTCGGAGGATTTCGACACCACCATCAAGGACGTCGCCGCAGAGGCCGCGACAGAGACGGAGAAGATTGCCACCGAGGAGAGTGCTAGGGGCGCCGCCAAGGATGCCGCCAAGGGGCCTGCCGAAGAGCTCGGCAAGGGGCCTGTCGAGGGAGCCAGCAAGGCCACCGTCGAGGAGGGGGCGTTCAACAATGTGCCTACCTCCTCCGCTGCCTCTAGCTCTGGCAGGTACCTGAGGGTCAGCAACGACCTCTTCATCCACCTCCTCGGCGCGTTGAGCACCATGGCTCCCTTTGAGGGAGAAGTGATCGACGAGGAGGTGCTTGCCATGACCGGGCTCGAGATTGTTGATGATCCGGGCGTTGGTGGCACCGGCTCCCAAGAGGAGCAGCTGCTCCAGGACATGGGCGCCAGCTTTCGGAAGCTTTGGGCGCTCCACCGCGCCCGTCTGGACAAGGCCAAGTCCAGGATGGCGATGGTGGAGAAGGCGGAGGTGGATTTTAAAGGGTGCATCGCCGAGGCGCAGGACTGGTTCCGCCAGGCACAGGACGAGCTGAAGGCCGCCTAGGGTGAGCTGGCCAACCATGAGGTGGAGCTTTCCCTGAAGCTGACCAGCATCAAGAAGGCCCAGGAGACAGCAAAGAAGTTGGCTGATGAAGCCGAGGCCGTCCGGTCCCAGCACGAGGCCGCCCTGAAGACCCAGGAAGAGGACCTTGCCGAGCGCGAGGAGAAGCTTGCCGCCACGCTCCGCGGCAAGGACGAGGAGGTGGACAAGCTCGTTCTACAGCGGACCGAAGAGTTGGAGCGGAGGCATCAGGAGGCACTCAACGCCCTGGCTCAGGCCCACGCCGGCAAGGTGAAGGAGCAGGAGGAGCAAGCTCTGAAGCTGGCCCAGGAGAAGCATACGCTCAATGGCGCCTTGACGGTGGCACAGGGCGAGATCATCAGCAAGTCCGGAGAGCTCTCCGAAGCCAACGCCTCCATCAAAGACCTCAAGCTAAAGCTGGGAGAGCTCGAGGAGATGCTGTCGGGGGCCATGACCCAAGAGGGGATCCTGGCCAAGGAGCTAGAGACGGAGAGGCAGCTGCTGAAGAACGAGACCGCCAACCTCAACGATCATAAGGCGGGGGAGAAACGCTGGCTCGGGCGCCTTGCCGCCATTGCAGACTCGGCCGCCAATCAGCTGGCCATTATGGGGATGCCGGAGATAGGGTACGCCCCAGAAGCGAGCCTGAGCCCCAACGCCAACCTGACCATATACTTCAAGAAGGTCGTCGGCGCGCTGAAGTGGCTTTATGCCAACCGGGCGGCCTCCCTAGCCGAGGAATCCCGGATACTCTGCCGGGGGACCATGACCAGCATGCTCACCAAGATTGTGTATTGGCACCCCGACCTCGATTTTGGAGCTGTGCTGAAGAGCTTGCCGGAGGGTGTCGACACCGCGGCGCTCAATGAGCGTATCCAGCCCATCCTTAGCCTCATCGACAGAATCCAGAGGACGGAGGGCCAGCGCCGGGACTAGGCATCTCGTTCTTCGTCGCCGTTGCAGGTTCATGACCAAGACAATGCTATCTTTAGTTAGAACCGCGGCGGCAATTTGTGTAACATAACTTTGCAGTACCCCTGAAACTATGCATGTTATTCTCCTGTTTGATTTTCTTTGTATGTCCACCCTACATCTCTAAGTATGCTTTCCAGCACGTAAACCCCTTGGGCGGCGCTTTGAGGACGAATCCTCATTAGCCTGCCGGGCGTGCTTGTCGCTGGGCGAAGCACCTTACCGCCCTTGGCACGACCGCTCGATCTATCGAGCTTGACTCGAGTCAGAACCGAGGGCGTTGCCGATGGTGGAAGGCTACCCTACCGCTCTCGACGCGGCCGCTTGAACTGTTGAGCAGACTCGAAACATAACAAGGGCGTTGCCGATTGCAGGAGGGCCCCTCTGCGTACAGGTTTCCCATACATAGGCCAAACCATCGAGGATAACAACCTCATATTTAAGGAAAAAAAACTTAAAATTCAGCATGACTTAGCTCTCTCATTGCTGCCTCGGCATCCTTCGCGTCAATGGGCGGCGCTGGCTTCTTGGCTGCCTTCCCCGCGGGAGCCGTGGTGATGAAGAAAAGCTAGGTCACCTGCTAGACCAGATCCTCACAATTGTGGGCCCCCTACCTGGCGCGCCAAAGATGTCGGTGGGAAACAACACCTATGGGATCACTAGAATCCCTTCTACGGTTGCGGGGCACGGGGATCATGAGGAGAGCGGGACTAGCAGACGACACAAGGGGGATTTACCCAGGTTCGGGCCGCAAAGATGCGTAAAACCCTACGATCTTGCTTTGGTGGATGTATTAGTGTTCTTGGGTTCTCGAACTAGCTCTTGGTGCTCCGAGGTTCGAAAAGCCGAAATCCCCTCTAAGTGTGCCATGGCCCTCCTTTTATAGGCGAAAGGGGTTGCCACAGTGGCACACAGGAGGTGGAAAGTGCTACAGCGTTGCGAGCTTATCACTGGTGTTATAGGACAAGACACATTTAATGCGAGGCTTAGGTGTCCCTTCGCTTTATTGGGGACGGTAGCAAAGCCCGTCCCATCCGTCGCCGCTCCTCCTCGCTTCGACATGTGCCCTGGCCAGCGGAGCATCCAATGCCATGTAGGCAGGCAAGCAACTGAGGTGGCGCGGTGGTGAAGCCTCCACGAAGGGTTGCATGTTGCCACGCAGGTGCCTGCCCAGCTGGCTGGGTCGGCGGCTGTATCACTACAAGAAATATGTCAACTTGTGACCTTGACTATTGGTCATTGAAAGGTCATTGTTTTTCATTTGCGACCTTTTTGTGACCAAAAAGAGGAGGTCAAAAGCTGAGGGTCGTTAAATGACTATAGCGACCTTTCTTCTGGAATGGTCGAAGACGTTTATGACCAAAATATGTCCACTGTGGCGTTTTGGTCACTAGCAACCTCCCTAGGCCACATAGGCATCCAGCGTGGCAAGCTGATGTGGCACAAGATTCAGCCCGGTCCAATTCGGTTTTCTACATGGGCCTAGCCCAACAATTCGGCCATTCTATATTTTTTTTCATGTGAATTTTTTGTTAGCTTCATGGACCAAGCCCAACATTGCAGCCTTTTTATTTTTGGCCCATGGCCTTTTTGTCTCAACAGTTTCATTTTTTTCTTTTTTTCTAAATTGGCTTCACTAGTCAGGTGGGTGCCCCATTGTCAGGTTCTAGTACTGGGTCCTAGCCCTCAGGGCAATATTATTCATTTTTTATTTCACGCAAATAAATACCTCGTATTTAAATTGGCACACAGAAAACACACGAAATACTTCAAATATTATCAACCATCAAAGTGCTACATCATATAACACACATACAAATGTGATTAGCATCATGTTTACAATCAGATAACAAGCTCCACAAGTGTACAATCACATGAGCCAGGTTCTGCTACATCATAAACACATACAAATAGGAGCAGTATAAAGGGCTTTATTAATGCAAAACTTGATAGTTGACAGCAATGTTAGAACTATGCTTCCTCCGACTTCTTTGTCCTGATGCTCACGAAGAAACATGAAAGCCCAGCATCTGCATGTTACAGAACAAAATGTTTAGGAACAAAATAGAAGTAAATATAACAACATATTTAACAATAAATAACAGAATAATGAAGTTAATGAGACATTTTAGAATCAACTTGACATTTGACAACAATGTTTGCATTGGACACATCCAAAACTAAAATATACATAAATGCCTAAATTCCAATGCCCAATGCCTCAGGTTAGTAAACACTAAGCATGGTACATAGTAAAGATTTGACACAACCAGAACTGAAATCATTTACTCTATCAAACAACAATGATGCAACACACAAGAAAAGAGAGATGCACAATGGAGCAGCATCGTATATCACACAATGTGGATACTGCCAGCTCACCGAAGAACTCGTGGTCGCCGCCGTACACAACCTCCATAACGCCGGTCACCTTGTTAATCTTGTACTTGAAGTTCTCTAAATCCAGGTTGTACCACTGCAACTCAATATTTGCTCAACCGTATGTGTACATGCATCAGGGCATACATATAATATTCTAGTCAATATTCTCAGCTAACTGTGATGTAATGAAAATAATTACTTAGGGACTTGGGGTAAAAATTAATTTTAGACATCAAAATTAGTAGCGCTCATTTCAACCATGTTTACATAAACTTGAGGTAAATTAGCAGTAATGATATTAGTTACAAGCTAGGTGTGTAACTGCTGTCAACACCACCACCACTAGAGACACGCAAGATAAGCATCAACACCACCATGATCTTGATATTAGCCACCCCATATCACTAGAGCATCACAGGAGCAAATATATAAAGCAAGTACACGTGGGCAGCTACTGACAGACCCTAGAACCGCATGAATTTATCACCAGAGAGCTCCAGTACGAGTTGATGCTTCGTTACAGCATCTAGCAGCAACTAGTAGAGCCGCACATCCAACCCAAATCATGGAGAAGGCCATGCAGGAGCTACATCAGCAAGTTACGGGGAGGAGCTCACCAGAGGGAGGTTGTAGCCGTAGTAGAGGCTCAGCCACACCATGGCTGTGGTGTGACCATCACCACATCCAGGAGAGGGTCTAGAAGCCGCTGAAGCACCACCGCGGTGACCAGGGCAAGCGCCGGGCACAGTGGTGCCATCCCTGCAGAAGAGAGGGAAAATGACAAGATGAGATAGTGTTCATATCATTAGGAAGAAATAGGCCATTGTATAGCTCACATAAGCAGATCTGCTACTATGCAAAACACAAGCACCCACTTGCACTTGGTATATTTCTGTATCTAGGACACCCAGCACTCACAACACTTGGGCCAGTCTAATTTATAGACCTGTTTGCAATAGGAGCCAATGGAACTGAAACAAAAGTAGTACATGAACAAACAGCGAAAGAAGTAGAAGGACGACCTTGTGTGGTGGCCTGGGTGGACGACGGTGTCCTCCTTCTCAGCTCAGGCATCCTCCTGCACCAAATCGAACAGAAAAATGTTGAAGAATGTCGAATAACTAAACATACATGTATATATATAATATAGAAGCAACAGAAGCACATATATATATATCCTATTTCTTCCACAAAGTGTGTATATAGATAGGTCAGATTTTTAATGCATTGTTGTTGTAAAAAAACAACTATGTTGTCGAGGAATTTGACTAGATTTTAGATATGTTAAGCAGAGGCAAGCGTTTTCCCACAATCAATCAACCTGCTGTGTTTTCCCAAATCATCACCGAAAACAACACCAAACAGACCATGCGATTCTAGCCATGCAAGTCCCCAAGTTGTACAGCCACTCATGCGTGATACGAGTGACACTATGAGCGATAATCCAGCCGGCTGCCACAGTAAGCTAGCAAGACATTTACACCATAATATGAAGCAAACACAGCAATCCCAATGTACACCGAAATTGTACCGATTCCATTAAAACAATACTAGGTACGACTTGAGATGCATAAAGAACCACTAGATTCCATTAACAGTTTCTCTGACTATCAGTTTAATAGTACGTAACAGAGAAACTGTTAACTATTTTTCAGACCACAACAATTTCAGTAAATTGTTTCTCTGACTATAACAGTTTCAGCAAAACTGGTTCAGTCACAAGCAGATTAGCACCCCCAATAATGAAATAGTATTATGTATCTTTAAAGGTTGCAGTTTAAATCACTGAATCCATCTCAGATATATAAAGTGGCCATATCACATTTCTTTCTTCCGGCAGCCATGAGAGATTATCAGGTGTGCATCCACGATAGTGGATCTGGCCTCAGATTAGCATTAGCACATTGATCCTAGTCACCCAATCAGAATAAACCCCCCAATCCCACTTCCCACAAGACTGCCAAGAGATGAACCAACGTTATACAGGACAACAACTACATGATCGAATATATAAAGGTAACATGTCAAACTAGCTCGATTCGCATGTTGAATGGACAGCAAGCAAGCACGCACTCTATTTGACAGTACAAAGCTGTGTAAGAAAGCATGCACTATATAACATAGACAAGAATTTCAGAGATTCAGTGTATAAGCGGAAACCAGGAAACAAGGATTCAACTCCAAGAACTCACCCACAAGGCCACCACCCACGAGGCCAGGACCGGCACTTTAAGCGGGGACAACTAGTGCTGGAGGAGATGAGGGACTGGAGACGGGAGCAGCGGTGCCCTAGTTCGAGTCGGAAGAGACGAGGATGGTGTCCGTGATCCAGGTCCGGCAGCTCGGGGCGTCCGTGGTTCAGGCCCGGTGTCCTCAACCTTAGCGGACAGTGGGGGCCGGCGGCTGCACGGCGGCCGGTGGGAGGGCCAGTTCGGGGGACGGGGTTCACGGTCTATTGCTGCCATTGTCGCTGCGTATCCCAGATCGAATCGGACTGAACCTATAGCACCAGATCGAATCGAATCAAACCAAGGGGGGAACATGGTAATCAGAGAGAGAATTAAGGAGGGCGATCCAGGAAGAAGAGAGCTCACCTCGCCATGGCCATCGATGGAGGTTAGAGGAGGGAGGCCCTTGCTGCCATGCCGCGGATCCGTCCATGTCACGGCGGCTAACGACCAGAGGAGCCTCGCCCCTGACAAGGAGGTCGAAACCCTAGCCGCCGGAGGGTGGTGCGTGGCCACTGTAGGATGCGTGCGTTGGATCTGGTCCGATGGGAGGATGAAGCGGGGGGTAGGGGTCACAGTGGTGCGTTGGGAGCCGCCGTTTGCCACCAAAACTCGCTGGATCGGTCGCCGTAGGTGGCGGCAGCGGCGAGGAGTCACGGGGGAGAGAGAGATGGGGCTCGCGAGAAGAGAGGGTTCGTGGGGTTTCTGTCTTTCTCCTTTTTTTTCTCTCGTTTATTTTGACTCCGGCAGCACCAAGGTGGTGGCCAATCACATGCGAGGCCACGGATCCCTCCCCTAGAACAAATCCTAGCCATCCACTCCACCTACATCCAACGCTCCAAACCCCTACCCTCATCCAACACACCTTGGTCTTTTTCTCTCTCTTTATTTCAATCGGTTTATTATTCACCTCTCTTTTGAGAAGAACATACCCAATATTTGTTTCAAAACTGGACCGCACCAATTTTCAAAAATATTAGGCAATATTTTATGTTCAATTGACAAAATGTTTGCACGTAAAAAAATTGCATTCACCTGTCGTCAAATTCACAAAATTCTGACAAATCGACAGGAACCCGGTCAAATTTGAACTACAGATGCTTCCTTGTTTGCTTTTTATTTATTTTTTTGAAGATCTTTTATGGATACATAAGTAGCTATTTCATCATAGATACAGAAAGAGTTATGGATGATTTCACCCCTAGCTATGAACGGTCATACCCACCGTTTTGATCGTATTTTGAAACACGCATAGAAAAATCATCTTATGGTCACATTCATGGCATGGTTTGTTTAAATGATCTCATATTTTGCACAAGGATGCATTTTGGAATGGAAAACAATGTTTCCTAAGGAAGTTTTCATTTTCTTTGGACGAAAAATTCATTTCCATTTTTCGAGTGCCCAAAATGAGTTTTTTTTTGTGAAGGACCTACCATATATTTGTTGCAAAATTGGACAAAATCATTTTTCTAAAATATTAGGCCATGTTTAATGCACAATTGACCAAATGGTTGGGTGTCAAAAGCTTTGATCCACCTCTGGTGAAAAAGACAAATTCCCGATGATTCAGCTGGAAGCGGGTCAAATTTGAACTGCAACTGCCTCATAGTTTGCTCTTTATTTTTTCCAAAAATCATTTCTAGGTACATAAGTATCTATTAAATCAGAGAAACGCCAAATTTTTTCCATGATTCAACCACTAGCTAGGAACGTTCATGCCCGACGTTTTGACCGCATTTTGAAACGGGCATAAAAAATTCAAAAAAAACAAAAATTTGGAAAACCTTCGCATTGTGTCATTATATGTTACCAAGTTTCCAAGAAAAATAATAAACTTGTAATACGGCAATTATTTTAAAAAAGTGTTCTCAAAAATGAGCTGTCATGTATGGAGATCAATGGCTTTCAAGCCAAATGATCAATTTTATGGCCACACTCATGGCATAGTTTGTTCAAATGATCTCATATTGTGCAAAGGGTGCATCTTGGAATTCCAGAAAATGTTGCCTAAGGGAGTTTTCACTTTCATTGCACAAAAGAGCCTTTCCCATTTTTCGAGTGCCCCAAATGAGGTTTTTTTGTGAAGGACCTACCAAATAATTATTGCAAAATTGGACCAAATCATTTTTATAAAATACTAGGCCATATTTAATGCACAATTGACCAAATGGTTGGGTGTAAAAAGTTTTGATCCACCTCTGGTGAAAAAGACAAATTCCCGTCAATTCAGCTGGAAACGGGTTAAATTTGAACTGTAGCTGCCTCATAGTTTGCTATTTATTTTTTCCAAGAATCATTTCTAGGTACATAAGTATCTATTTAATCAGAGAAACATCAAAAGTTTTCCAAGATTCACCCACTAGCTAGGAACGGTCAAGCCCGCCGTTTTGATAGCATTTTGAAACGGGCATAAAAAATTCAAAAAAAAATCAAACAATTGGAAAACCTTCGGATTGTGTCATTATATGTTACCAAGTTTCCAGGAAATATAATAAACTTGTAATACAACAATTATTTTAAAAAAGTGTTCTCAAAAATGAGATGTCATGCGTGAAGATTCATGGCTTTCAAGCCAAATGATCAATCCTATGGCCACATTCATGGCATAGTTTGTTCAAATGATCTCATATTGTGCACAAGGGTGCATCTTGGAATTCCAAACAATGTTGCCTAAGGGAGTTTTCACTTTCATTGCACAAAAGAGCCATTTTCCATTTTTCGAGTGCCCCAAATGAGGTTTTTTGTGTGAAGGACCTACCAAATAATTATTGCAAAATTGGACCAAATCATTTTTATAAAATACTAGGCCATATTTAATGCACAATTGACCAAATGGTTGGGTGTAAAAAGTTTTGATCCACCTCTAGTGAAAAAGACAAATTCCCACCGATTCAATTGGAAACGGGTCAAATTTGAACTACAGCTGCCTCATAGTTTGCTATTTATTTTTTCCAAAAATCATTTCTAGTTACATAAGTATCTATTTAATCAGAGAAACATCAAAAAATTTCCAAGATTCAACCACTAGGTAGGAACGGTCAAGCCCGCCGTTTTGACCGCATTTTGAAACAGGCATAAAAAATTCAAAAAAAATCAGAAAATTGGAAAACCTTCACATTATGTCATTATATGTGACCAATTTTCCAAAAAAAAAACTTGTAATACGGTAATTATTTTAAAAAAGTGTTCTCAGAAATGAGCTATCATGCGTGAAGATTCATGGCTTTCAAGCCAAATGATCAATCTTATGGCCACATTCATGGCATAGTTTGTTCAAATGATCTCATATTGTGCACGAGGGTGCATCTTGGAATTCCAAACAATGTTGCCTAAGGAAGTTTTCATTTTCTTTGCACGGAAAATTCATTTTTCATTTTTCGAGTGCCCAAAAGGAGGTTTTTTTGTGAAGGAACTACCAAATAATTGTTGCAAAATTGGACCTAATCAATTTTATAAAATACTAGCCCATATATAATGCACAATTGACAAAATGGTTGGGTGTCAAAATTTTTGATCCACCTCTGGTGAAAAAGACAAATTCCCATCGATTTAGTTGGAAGCGGGTCAAATTTGAACTGCAGTTGCCTCATAGTTTGCTCTTTATTTTTTCCAAAAATCATTTCTAGGTAAATCAGTATCTATTTAATCAGAAATACATGGTTTGATGGCGAGACATCGAGGTTTGGACGGTGGCCGAGCGCCCCAACTCTAGAGCGCGTAAGCTCGCATGCCCACCGCGTGGTCACCGCGTGACCGTGGTGTTGCCTTGTGTTCTGGGCGGCCTAGGCATGTCTAGTGGGTTGGGCACTCCCCAGGTAGGTGCTAGGAAGAAAATCACAACATAAGATTCTGACGAGGAGACCGATCGGTGCTCAAACATGAATAAGCAGCCAAGTGTTTGATTTGCAGTTCGGGAAATGCACATGGCTAATGGGCGTGAGTTTTGGCTGAGGATGATCAGTTACTAAGAAGACCGTCTTCACAAATTTTCACCTCAAAAGGAGGATCCTAGGTGGTACTTTCTTTACAAACTACCACACTAGACATAAATACGAATGTTGAAGCTGGGCTCAAAATAATGAATGGATTGAGCTGGCATTTGGTGGAGGATGGTTATTTGGGCATAGGAAAGCACTATAGAAAATGGATACCATTTGGACATGCCAAAGTGGTACTTCCTTCACAAAGTGCTGCTCTGAACAGAATAGGAAAATGAATATTTTTGAATTATTTTTTAACTAGGCAAGGAATGTTTTTACATATTTGACGAAGATATGACCCAGAGAATTTATGAGATTTTTTTGGGAATTTTGGGAATGACAGAAATATAGGTTGCTTCACAACCTAGGGCAAAAACTGCGACATGGACATGACACATAGGCAAAACTGATGAGGTGGCACCTAGTCATAGCAACCCACCACAATTTACAAGGCTATGACCATCTATATTGGTCATTAACAACTAGAAATAAGGCAGCGGATTAGCACTGTTTGCTTTATGACCATTTCGTGTAAGGAAATTACGACCTTTCTGACCAAAATGGTCGCAATGGTTTAGGGTTTGGGGCCCCTCGAACAGCTTTTGACCAATTGGTCTGAAATGGTCATAGATCTATGACCAATTCTTCCAGGGTCACTGACAGAAGGTCACTAGTTGACATATTTCTTGTAGTGTATGCGAACGGCGGTGAAGACTTGGCTGGTGCGGGCCTGACAGTGGCCCTGCCGGTGCGCTTGGCGAGGGTCTCGTCGGGTGGCCCGGCAAGGGCCTTGCCGTGGCGCGCTAACTTCCCCGGCAAGGATCTTGCCAGGGGTCTCGTGGGTTTCTTTGGTGAGGATGGTTGCCTCCCTATCCCCATTTGATCTTGAGCATCTTTATGTCTTCACAAAGATATGCATACCACCACGGAGGTGCCTCCCGAGCCCCTTCCCAATGCATTTGTCTAGCGTTGGTGGGCTCAAGGGTGGCTTGCTCAACTGGTGGGGGCGAGCTGCCCCGGCAAGGGCCTTGCCGGGGCTGCTGAGGCTACCCTGGCAAGGGTCCTTGCCCGGGGAACCTGCTTCGCCCATTCAGTCTTCGTGGCCTTGGTCCTTGTTGTCGTTCTGTTCGCCTTGTGGCTTCGGCTTTTCTCCGGCTTCCCCTCTCTGCCATGTCTATGCGTGGCTATGCCGGGAGGCTCTCACTGCCCGTGCACAAGTAAAAGGGTCAAAAGGAGAGCCCCTACTTTTGTACACCGACAGTTCCGTTCCGAGAACTTTTATTTCTGCACAAAAATAATACCACGGTAGTTCTGCTGAAATAATCGTCATTCCGGGGTTAGTTTCATTGAAATCATGCAAATTAGATTACAAAACAAGAGGAAAAGTGTTAGGAAAAGTAGATACGTTGGAGACATATCACGTGCTTCAACACTCATTGGACAACATACATCGATATGTATTATATCCAATAAATCATCAGCTCGCTCCATTGTTCCGGACAATGGAGTTCTAGTCATCGTGTCCATGAGGCATGGTTTGCAAGTATCAAATGATTCATAATCAAGTGATTCCAAAAGTCCATCAACATGGAGTTTCTTCATGTGCTTTACACCAATATGACCTAAATGGCAGTGCCACAAATATGTTGCACTATCATTATCAATTTTGCATCTTTTGGCATCATTATTATGAATATGTGTATCACTATGATCATGATTCAATAAACCATTCACATTCGGTGTATGACCATAGAAGGTTTTATTCAAGTAAACAGAACAACAATTATTCTCTGACTTAAATGAATAACCATATTGCAATGAACATGATATAATCATATTCATGCTCAACGCAAACACCAAATAACATTTATTTATGTTCAACACTAATCCCGAAGGTAGAGGGAGTATGAGATGGTGATCTTATCAACCTTGGATTCACTTCCAACACACATCGTCACCTCGCCCTTAACTAGTCTCTGTTCATTTTGCAACTCCTGTTTCGAGTTACTAATCTTAGGAATTGAACCGGTATCAAATACCCAGGGGTTTCTATGAACACTAGTAATGTACACATCCATAACATGTATATAAAATATACCTTTGTTCACTCTGCCATCCTTCTTATCCACCAAGTTTTTGGAGCAGTTCCGCTTCTAGTGAACATTCCGTTTGGAGGAGAAGCACCTAGTATCAGGTTTAGGTCCAGCTTTGGGCCTCTTCACGGGAGTGGCAACTTTCTTGCCATTCTTCTTGAAGTTCCCTTTCTCTCCCTTGCCCTTTTTCTTGAAACTAGTGATCTTGTTAACCATCAACTTTTGATGCTCTTTCTTGATTTCTACTTTCGATCGCGAAGTGCTCCGGAATCATTTTCGTCATTCCTTGCATATTATAGTTCATCATGAAGTTCTAGTAGCTTGGTGATAGTGACTAGAGAACTCTGTCAATCACTATCTTATCTAGAAGATTAATTATGTCTACTATGCAACTTTATTCTTGTAGACTTGTGTTTGGCCTCCAAGCACAGAGTTTTGTAGGACAATAGAAATTTCCCCTCTAGTGGATGACCTAAGGTTTATCAATCCATGGGAGGCATACGATGAACATGGTATCTCTCAAACAACCCTGCAACCAAATAACAAAAAGTCTCTTGTGTCTCCAACACACCAAATAAAATGGCAAATTGTATAGGAGCACTAGTTCAGCAAAGAGATGGTGAAAAAAGTGTAATATGGATAGTAGATATTGGTTTTTGTAATAGGAACAATAAAAACAGCAAGGTAACATGTAACAAAAGTGAGCACAAACGGTGTTGCAATGCTTAAAAACAAGGCCTAGGGTCCGTACTTTTGCTAGTGCAATCTCTTAACAGTGCTAATATAGTTGGATCACATAACCATCCCTCAACGTGCAACGAAGAATCACTCCAAAGTTCCTATCTAGTGGAGAACATAAGACAAAATTGTTTGTAGGGTACGAAACCACCTCAAAGCTATTCTTTCCGTTCAATCTATTCAAGAGTTCATACTAAAATAACACAAAGCTATTCTTTCTGTTCGATCTATCCTAGAGTTCGTACTAAAATAACACCAAATAATATCAGATCCATAATAATCACTCCAACACAATGAACCTCAAAGAGTGCCCCAAGATTTCTACCGGAGAATCAAAGACAAGAACTTGCATCGACCCCTATGCGTAGATTACCCCAATGTCACCTCGAGAATCCGCGAGTTGATTGACAAAACATATATCAAGTGAATCAATATGATACCCCATTGTCACGATGAGTATTCATATGCAAGACATATATCAAGTGCTCTCAAATCCATAAAAGTATTCAATTTGATAAAATGAAATCTCAAAGGGAAAACTCAATTCATCACAACAAGATAGAGAGGGGAAAACACCATATGATCTGACTATAGTAACAAAGCCCGCCATACATCAAGATTGTGACATCTCAAGAACACGAGAGAGAGAGAGAGAGAGAGAGATTAAACACATAACTACTGGTACAAAGCCTCAGCCCCGAGGGTGGACTACTCCCTCCTCATCATGGTGGCCACCGGGATGATGAAGCTGGCCACCGGAGATGATTTCCCCCTCCGGCAGGGTGCCGAAACAGGGTCTAGATTGTTTTTTCGTGGCTACAGAGGCTTGTGGCGGCGGAACTTCTTGTCTAGGGTAACCCCCGTGGGTTTTGGAATATTTGGCAATTTATAGTTCAAAGAGGGGGTGCGGGAGGCCACCGAGGTGGGCACAACCCACCTGGGCACGCCTGGGGCCCAGGCGCGCCCTGGTGGGTTGAGCCCCCCTCGGGGCACCCCCAGGTGCTGCTCTGGCCCATCCTGGGTGTTCTGTTCCATAAAAATTCTCCAAAAAGTTTCGCGGTGTTTGGACTCCGTTTGGTATTGATTTTCTGCGATGTAAAAAACAAGCAAAAAGCAGCAACTGGCACTAGGCACTATGTCAATAGGTTAGCACCAAAAATTGATATAAAATGACTATCAAATGATTTTAAAACATCCAAGAATGATAATATAATAGCAAATAAAAAATTATAGATACTTTGGAGACGTATCAATTAACTCCCACTTGATTCAAGCGATTGTAGTACCCAGTCATTCTGAGCACATGCTCACTTGCTGAACTATTCTCCTCCATCTTGCAGGCAAAGTACTTGTCTGAGGTCTCATACCTCTTGAAACATGCATGATTCTGAAATACCAATTTCAGCTCTTGGAACATCTCATATGCTCCGTGGCATTTAAAACGTCTTTCCAGCCCCGATTCTAATCCATAAAGCATGGCACACTAAACTATCAAGTAGTCATCATTACGATCTTGCAAAACGTTCATAACGTCTGCATCTGCTCTTGCAATAGGTTTGTCACCTAGCGGTGCATCAAGGACATAATTCTTTTGTGCAGCAATGAGGATAATCCTTAGATCACGGGCGGAGTCCGCATCATTGCTACTATCATCTTTCAACTTATTTTTCTCTAGGAGCATATCAAAAACATTGGGGAGCTACAATGCGAGCTATTGATCTACAACATAATTTGCAAATACTATCAGGAATAAGTTCATAATAAATTAAGTTCAGTTAATCAAATTACTAATGAACTCCCACTTAAATCAACATCCCTCAAGTTTTCTAAGTGATACATGATCCATATCAACTAACCCATGTCCGATCATCACGTGAGATGGGGTAGTCATCAATGGTGAACATCTCTATGTTGATCATATCTACTATATGACTCATGTTTGACCTTTCGGTCTCTTGTGTTCTGAGGCCATGTCTGTACATGCTAGGGTCGTCAAGTTTAACCCAAGTATTCCGCGTGTGTAAAACTATCTTACACCATTGTATGGGAACGTAGAGTCTATCGCACCCGATCATCACGTGTTGTCTCGAAATGACAAACTTTCCAACGGTGCATACTCGGGGAGAACATTTATACCTTGAAATTTAGTGAAGGGATCATCTTATAATGCTACCGTTGATCTATGAAAAATAAGATGCATAAAAGATAAACATCACATGCAATCAAAAATATGTGACATGATATGGCCATCATCATCTTCTGCTTTTTGATCTCCATCTCCAAAGCATCATCATGATCTCCATTGTCACCGGCTCGACACCTTGATCTCCATCGTTGCGTTGTGGTCGTCTCACCAACTATTCCTTCTACAACTATCACTAACGCATAGTGATAAAGTAAAGCAATTACACGGTGTTTGTATTTCTTAAAATAAAGAGACAACCATAAGGCTCCTGCCGGTTGCTGATAACTAAAAAAACATGGTCGTCTCTTACAACAACATATATCACATCATGTATTGACCATATCACATCACAATATGCCCTGCAAAAACAAGTTAGACATCCTCTACTTTGTTGTTGCAAGTTTTACGTGGCTGCTACGGGCTTCTAGCAAGAACCGTTCTTACCTACGAACAAAACCACAACGGTGATTTATCAAGTTTGTTGTTTTGACCTTCAAGAAGGACCGGACACATTCAAATTCAATTCAACTAAAGTAGGAGAAACAGACACCCACCAGCCACCTTTCTGCAAAACAAGTTGCATGTCTGTTGGTGGAACCAGTCTCATGAACATGGTCATGTAAGGTTAGTCTGGGCCGCTTCATCCAACAATACCGCCGAATCAAAACAGACATTGGTGGTAAGTAGTATGACAATCACTGCCCACAACTCTTTGTGTTCGACTCGTGCATATCATCTATGCATAGACCTGGCTCTGATACCACTGTTGGGAACGTAGCATGCAATTTCAAAAAAAATCCTACACTCATGCAATATCTATCTAGGAGATGCATAGAAACAAAGGGGGAAGAGTGTGTCCATGTACCCACATAGACCGAAATTGAAAGCGTTTGAAAACGCGGTTGATGTAGTCGAACTTCTTCTAGCTCCGACTGATCAAGTACAGAACATACGGCACCTCCGAGTTCTACACACTTTCAGCACGATGACGTCCCTTGCCCTCTTGATCCAGCAAGCTGTCGAGGAAGTAGATGAGTTCCGTCAGCATAACAACGTGGTGACGGTGATGGTGATGTGTCCATGCAGGGCTTCGCCTAAGCACTACGAAGATATGACCAGAGGTGTAAACTGCGGCAGGGGCGCCGCACACGGCTATGAATCAATGTTGTGTGTTCTAGCGGTGCCCCCCCCACATATATATAGGTGGGAGAGTGAGGGGAGCAGCAAGGGGTGCCCCAAGTAGGAGGAATCCTACTTGGGTGCAACCCCCAATTCGGCCTCCCCCTTCCATAAGTACCGGAGGGGGAAGGAAGGAGGAGGGAGGAGGAAAGGAAGGGGGAGGCTGAATCCCTCCCCTTCCTTCTCTCCCCCCTCTTTCCTTTCCCTCAAGTGCGACCCATATGGGGGGCGCAACAGCCCCTGCCGGCTGCTGCGTTTCCCCTCTTGGCCCATTAGGCCCATATCTTTAGCTGGGGGTGTGATACATCTCCAACGTATCTACTTTTCCTGATGCTTTTCCTCTTGTTTTGGACTCTAATTTGCATGATTTGAATGAAACTAACCCCGGACTGATGCTGTTTTTAGAAGAACTACCATGGTGTTATTTTTGTGCAGAAATAAAAGTTCTCGGAATGGAACGAAACTTTGCGAGGAATTTTTATATCAAATAAGAGAATTTCTGGAACCAAGACCTACCAGAGGGGGGCACCTGGGTGGGCACAACCCACCAGGGTGCGCCCCCCTCACCAGGCGCGCCCAGGTGGGTTGTCCCCACCTGGTGGCCCCGTAGATGACACCCCTGATACTATAAAATCCTATATTCCTAGAAAAAAATCAGGGAGAAAGAATTATTGCATTTCACGAGATGGAGTGGCCGCCATGTCCTGTTCTTCATTAGGAGGCCATATCTGGAACCCGTTAGGGGCTCCGGAGAGGGGGGATCTTCGATCTTCGTCATCACCAACCTATCTCCATCGCCAATTCCATGATCCTCCCCACCTTGAGTGAGTAATTCCTTCGTAGGCTCGCTGGCCGGTGAGGAGTTGGATGAGATTCATCATGTAATCGAGTTAGTTATTTGTTAGGGCTTGATCCCTAGTATCCATTATGTTCTAAGATTGATGTTGCTATGACTTTGCCATGCTTAATGCCTGTCACTTTGGGACCGGGTGCCACGATTTCATATCTGAATCGTTTATGTTATCACCATTATATCCATGTTCTAGATCCGATCTTGCAAGTTATAGTCATCTACTACGTGTTATGATCCGGCAACCCCAGAGTGACAATAGCCGGGACCACTCCCGGTGATGACCATAGTTTGAGGAGTTAATGTATTCACCATGTGTTAATGCTTTGTTCCGGTTCTCTCTTAAAAGGAGGCCTTAATATCCCTTAGTTTCCAATCTGACCCGGGGATGCGGCTTGAAGCTACATCGGTATTTCCCCAAAGAGGAAGGGATGCTGTAGCACAACAGCAGTAGGTATTTCCCTCAGTGATGAGACCAAGGTTATCAAACCAGTAAGAGAACCAAGCAACACAACACAAACAACACCTGCACACAAAGAACAAATACTCGCAACCCGATGTAAGAGAGCGGTTGCCAATCCCTCACGGGTAAAGGATAGATATTTTTGTAGTAGTTTGGATAAATAGATCTCGTGGGAACGCGAGATAAAATAAATAACAATAAATTGCAGCAAGGTATTTTTGGGTTTTTCGAAATATAGATCTGAAAATAAAAGCAAAGGAAAATAGATCGCAAAGGCAAATAATATTGAGAAGAGACCCGGGGGCCGTAGGTTTCACTAGTGGCTTCTCTCGAGAAAAATAGCAAATGGTGGGTGAACAAATTACTGTTGGGCAATTTATAGAACTTCAAATAATCTTGACGATATCCAAGCAATGATCATTATATAGGCATTACGTCCAAGATTAGTAGACCGACTCCTGCCTGCATCTACTACTATTACTCCACACATCGACCGCTATCCAACATGCATCTAGTGTATTAAATTCATGGAGAAACGGAGTAATGCAATAAGAATGATGAGATGATGTAGACAAGATCTATCTATGTAGAGATAGACCCATTGTTCTATCCTTAGTAGCAATGATACATATGTGTCGGTTCCCCTTCTGTCTCTGGGATCAAGCACCGTAAGATCGAACCCACTACAAAGCACCTCTTCCCATTGCAAGATAAATAGATCAAGTTGGCCAAACAAAACCCAAATATCGGAGAAGAAATACGAGGCTATAAGCAATAATGCATACAAGAGATCAAAGAAACTCAAATAACTTTCATGGATATAAAAAGATAAATCTGATCATAAACTCAAAGTTCATCGGATCCCAACAAACACATCACAAAAAGAGTTACGTCATATGGATCTCCAAGAGACCATTGTATTGAGAATCAAACGAGTGAGAGAAAGCCATCTAGCTACTAACTACGGACCCAAAGGTCTACAAAGAACTACTCACGCATCATCGGAGAGGCACCAATGGAAGTGGTGAACCCCTCCGTGATGGTTTCTAGATTGGATCTGGTGGTTCTGGACTCTGCGTTTGCTGGATCAATATTTCGTCGACTCCCCTAGGGTTTCTAGAATATTGGGGTATTTATAGAGCAAACAGGCGGTCCGGGGGGCACCCGAGGTGGCCACAACCCAATAGGGCGCGCCTGGAGCTCCCCACGGAGCACCCCCCAGGCGATGCCTGGGCCCATTGGGTGTCTTCTAGTCCATAAAAAATATCCGTGGAGTTTTTTTGCATTTGTACTCTGTTTGGTATTGATTTTCTGCATTGTAAAAAACATAAAAAAGCAGCAACTGGCACTTGGCACTATGTCAATAGGTTAGTACCAAAAAATGATATAAAATGAATATACAATGATTATAAAACATCCAAGACTGATAATATAACAGCATGGAACAATAAAAAAATTATAGATACGTTGGAGACATATCAGCATCCCCGAGCTTAACTCCTGCTCGTCCTCGAGTAGGTAGTGGTAAAAACAGAATTTTTGATGTGGAATGTTGCCTATCTGTCATATCATACTCTTTTCTTTATAGCATGGACATTTGGACTTTTATATTTTTCAAAGTGATAGTCTCGTTTTGACATGATGACTTAAATACTCAAGCATATCAACAAGCAACCAAGTCTTTCAAAATACCAACGCTAAAATAAGTTAACCCAAGCCCATCATCCTCAATCATTGATCTTATTCATGAAACACATTCGCATATTATCTACACCCAATACTCAAGTATGATCATAGTACCTCCTAATTGGTGCTTTTTGAAGAGAAGATGAAGACTCAAATTCAAAAATAAAAATTTCATAAAGTAAAAAAGAAAGGCCCTTCGCGGAGGGAAGTAGGGATTTGTAGAGGTGCCAGAGCTCAAAGCGAAAAACTTACAGATAAAAACATTTTGTGAGGTATACTTTTCCCACCAACGAAAACGACTTAGAGTTCCCCACACCTTGCATGCTCAGATATATCATAGGCGGTTCCCAAATAGAAAATAAAAGTTATTCCTTTTCCACCATATTTTCACTTTCCATGGCCAACCGTATCCATGGGTGCCCTCCATACCAACACTTTCCAAGGAATTTATTATTTGACAACATAAGGTAAATATTTTTTCATTTCGGGACTAGGCATCCCTAATACATTTGCCTTACTCTCGTGCAATGACAAGTGAACAAACACTCATCGTAAGCATATAACACATCTTAGCATGGAAAATATAGGCCACCCCTCACCGCCTCGCGAGTGGTATGAGCACACAAAAGAGAAATTTATTTTGAAATTAGAGATGGCACATACAAATTTCCTTAGAACGGCACGTAAATACCGCATATAGGTAGGTATAGTGGACTCATGTGGCAAAAACTGGTTTGAAGGATTTGGATGCACAAGTAGAGATCATACTTAGTGCAAAATGAAGGCTAGCAAAAGATTGGGAAGCAACCAACCAAGAAACAAATAATCTCATAAGCGAGCATTAAGCATAATTAACACCGAATAATGCACCACAAGCAAAATATAATTTCATTGCATGACTATTGACTTTCGTGCTTGCAAAGGGAATCACAAATCTTAACACCAATATTCTTACTAAAGCATAATTACTCATCAACATGACTCACATATCACATCATCATATCTCAAAACTATTACTAAGAATCAAGTTTATTTTGTCCAATGATCTTCATGAAAGTTTTTATTATATCCTTCTTGGATATCTGTTACTTTGGAACTAATTTTCATAAGTTGCTTTTGAAAAGCTCAAAAAAATATAAGTGAAGATCATGAGCATAATATTTCTTTCTTCCAAATTAATTGAAGTGAAGCAAGAGAGAATTTCTTGAAAATTTTACTAACTCTCAAATAAATCTAAGTGAGGCAAGAGATCATTTCTTAAAAAAAGTACTAAAGCACACCGTGCTCAAAAAGATATAAGTGAAGCACTAGAGCAAGTTCATAGCTCATAAAAAATTAAGTGAAGCATAGAGAGAAATTCTAACAAGTCATGACATATTTTTGGTTCTCTCAAGAAATGATGACTTAAAACAAAAGGCAAAAAAAGAAAGACTCATATCATACAAGACACTCCAAGCAAAACACATAGTATGTGACAAATGAAAATATAGCTTCGAGTAAAATACCGATGGTTGTTGGAAGAAAGAGGGAATGCCACTCGGGGCATCCCCAAGCTTAGTTGCTTGCTCTCTTTTGGATAATAGCTTGGGATGCCGGTGCATCCCCAAGATTAGGATCTTCTTACTCCTTATTCCTTCATCCATCTTAAGATAACCCAAAACTTCAATCACACAAAACTCAACAAAACCTTCGTGAGATCCGTTAGTATAAGAAAACAAATCACTACTATAAGTACTGTTGCAAACCAATTCATATTATGTTCTTGCATTATATCTACTGCATTACAACTTTTCTATGGCAAAAACTCATCAAAGAAAACCATAGAGTCATCAAAACAAGCACACAACACAAAAGGGAATAGAATCTATCAAAAACAAAACAGTATGTAGCAATCTGAATATTTCAAATACTTCCGTAAATATAAAAATTCTGAAAAATTTGGACATCGTAGGCAATTTGTATATCAATCTACTATAAAAATTTAAGGTCTTTATCATGCTCCAGTGAATTTTAGAAATTCTGGGTCTGGAGTCAAAAGGTTCAATTTTCAGCAAGATCAAATGAACTTTCACCCAAGAAGATCCTAAAGGATTTACTTGGCACAAACACTAAATAAAACACTAAAAACACAATCATAGCAGTAGCATAATTGTGTAAACACACAGGAACAGAAAGCAAAAAAGCAAAAATAAATTTTATTCATTGGGTTGCCTCCCAACAAGCGTTATAGTTTTACGCGCTTAGCTAGGAATAAAGCAAGGATCTAAGTTTTCTCATCTGTAGTTTTGGAAACTTTTGTGAGGGTTTTCTCAAACCAGGGAGGCTCTTTACGCTTCCCTAAATTCTCCGGAAAAGAAACCATCTTTAGATCCAAAATATCCAATCGTTTGTCGCATAGAGTAATCAAGGTATTCATGCGATTGATACTACCATTGAGATGTTTGAGGGGTTCATTATATTTTTGTAGATCAACCATATGTTTATGCAAATAGCCCAATTTATCTAACATTTGAACTCCCTCTGGGGTAAAAGAAAACCCATTCTTTAGAGGTGGAACACCCAAAATTCCTTCTAGTAATTCATAGGCAGTATTAGCATCAAGCTCAATAAAATTCCCTTTAACGGCAAAATCTAAGAGTTGTCTATGATGCAAAGCCAATCCTATGTAAAAATTATGAACAAGATCTTAGCATCCCCCTTTAAATTGCAAATACAATAGGATTCCATGAGCCTATACCAAGCATCTTCCAAATTTTCTCCATGTTTTTGCTTGAAGTATAGCACTTCAAAATCTGGTGACAAAGGAGGGGTAGACATGCTAGCCATCAGGACTAGGAAGCAAGAAAACTGTGAACGAAAAAGGGGGGCGAATAAAACAGCATATTTTGTGAAGTGGGAGAGAGGAAAACAAGAGGCAAATGGCAAATAATGTAATTGTGAGGAGATGAGATTTGTGATTAGGAACCTGGTATATGTTGATGATGTCTCCCCGGCAGCGGCGCCAGAAATTCCTTTTGATGCGTCTTGAAGCTATGTCGGTATTTCCCCTAAGAGGAAGGGATGATGCAGCACATTGCTACGTATTGAGCTTGTGTTGGTTTTCCTTGAAGAGGAAAGGGTGATGCAGCAATAGTAGCATAAGTATTTCCCTCGGTTTTTGAGAACCAAGGTATCAATCCAGTAGGAGACTCCTCACAAGTCCCACTCACCTACACAAACAAACAGGAACTCGCAACCAACGCAATAAAGGGGTTTTCAATCCCTTCCCGACCACTTGCAAAAGTGAGATCTGATAGAGATAATATGATAAGATAAATATATTTTTGGTATTTTTATGATATAGATTGGAAAAGTAAAGATGCAAATAAAAGTAAATAGAAAACTTATATGATAAGAGATAGACCCGGGGGCCATAGGTTTCACTAGTGGCTTCTCTCAAGATAGCATAATTATTACGGTGGGTGAACAAATTACTGTCGAGCAATTGATAGAAAAGCGAATAATTATGAGATTATCTAGGCATGATCATGTATATAGGCATCACGTCCGTGACAAGTAGACCGACTCCTGCCTGCATCTACTACTATTACTCCACACATCGACCGCTATCCAACATGCATCTAGAGTATTAAGTTCATAAAGAACTGTCGGGGAAACTGATCCATGAACACCTATGGGACCGGCGGACCGAGCCCCTTTCGGTTCGGCGGGGGGCGGAGATCGCACGAAAAGCAAATCGAGGCGAAGCACACGAGCAGTTTACCCAGCTTCGGAGCTCTCCGAAGATATAATACTCCTACTGCTGCATGTATGTGTATATTGAGTTCTTGCTCGGGAGCGTTGCGAGCTACCAGACCGAGCGAGAGAGTGCTTTCGCTTCGAACCAATCCAACCTTCTCTATGTTGCGCATGGGCCTCCTTTTATATGCTCAAGGGGTCACCGACAGGTGGCAACGTAGACAAAGGGCAAAAATGGAAAAAGAGATGCAGTAGGTACAACTACCTATACTGTAGATACAGTGTATCATACCTAACTCTGACGGCAGGGGACAAAGGCATTAAATGCCCGTCTGTGTCGCCCAAACAGTGCAAACAAGGGCTGTCAGGGGCGCCACCGCTCGCCACGATGGCTATCTTGTCAGCGCCGCTCGCCACCATGCACTGCTGGCTGCACAGCCTCTCGCCACGCGCGCCTGAAAAGGCCCCAGGGCGACACGTTGGTGGATGCGCTGGAGCGCGGGTGCGGAGTGGTTGCTTGCCGCGGCAAGTGCCTTGCCACGGTCGTTGTCTTGTCGGGCCCGGGAGCTTGTCGCTCACCGAGCCTTGCCGGGACGCGTGGCGCGTCGCGGCAAGCTTACTTCAGATGCCTTGGTTGGCCTTCCCGGCAAGCTCCTCTTGCCGGGGCCTTGTCTTCCTAGCCTGAATGCCTCGGTTGGCCTTCCCGGCAAGCTCCTCTTGCTGGGGTCTTGTCTTGAATACTTTTTTCTTGAACGGCTCCAGAGGAACCATGGAGGACCTTGGCGGTCACCCAGCAAGCCTTGCCGCGGGGTGCTGCGACTGCCCGTGCACAAGTTCGGGATACTAGGGTACCCCTACTCTAGTACACCGACAGGAGCCCCCGGGCCTGGGCCACACACGGTGCCGAGCGCTGTTGGGCCAGGCCCAAGACAGGGCACGGGCACGCGCGGCCTGGGTTGTGTCGTTTCTTACTCCGTATCCACCGTGCCCTCCCGAACGGCACACATCTAATGCGGCGTCGTGGGAGAGATCGTGGGTGGTTTCTTTATTCGGAAAAGCGTAACGTTCGCCCCCTCCCTCTTTATAAGCAGAGGAAACAGGGGCAGTCGCCCATCTCGCCGGTTACTACTCCAAAGTCTCCGCCGCTCCCCCTTTTCGAGAAAGAGCAGCGCTCCGCCCCCCATCGCCACCAGCACCACCAACACCGTCGACCTCTCCCACCACCTCCGCCATGGCTCCGAAAGCCGACAAGGGGAAGGGCGTGAAGTCAGCCGAGGCGCAGCGGCTTGCGGCGCTGCGGAAGGAGCGGGCAATCTCTCCCCCCCCCCCAGCTCGCCGCGAAGGAGCTGAGGGAGTACTACTACCTTTTTTGGTTGACACAGACGCGAGCGCATCCGCGCACGAAGGTACTCTCAGCTGCCGCCTCGGAGCTAGCTCCAACTGGGTACCCTTTCTTCGCGCTGTTCTTCTACTGCGGGCTCTGCCCGCCTTTCTCTGAATTCTTCTGTGATATCATGAACACCTACGGGCTCCACCTCCTTGATTTCACCCCCAACGCTGTTCTGACCATGGCAGTTTTTGCACATCTCTATGAAAACTTTGTCGGAGTCCATCCAAACGTAGCCCTTTTCCGCCACTTCTTCATACCCCGAGTCGAGAGAGGAGAGCCCCTATCCGGCGGAATCGCCTGGATCTCATGACTTGGCAAGAAGGACGCTTATCTGGAGGGCGAGCTCCGCAGCAAGTGGGACGAGCGGAGAGCAGATTGGTGCTAGATCGTCGAGGAGAACCCGCAGCTGTTTACCGCCCAGCGCCAAGCCCCAGTAGTGCACGGCAACGATTGGAGCAGCGTGGCCCCGGAAGACGCTAGGCTGAAGATTGCCGTCACCAGGATCCTTCGCCTTAGGCTTGCCGGACTTACTGTAGGCGCTGTTGGTGCAGATTTCCTTCCCCGCCGCATCGCCCCCCTACAGGAGAGGGGGAGACCCGCCTGGGAGTTCCAGAATACGCGGATATCATGAGGCTGCGCCCGGGCCTCAACTTCAACTTCACTATCTTGGAATTGGATGCGATGCTTCTGGAGCTGTTCAATCATGATCCTGAACATCCTGGGGCGTTCAGGTTGCCGAGGAACGTCGTCCCGCTGTGCAACAACTCGTCGGTTGACCGCATCTGTGCCATGATGCCACTGTGCGACTCGCATGGGATTGTCCCCACATGGCAAGAGCCTGCCGACGACGTCGTGCAGGAGTTCTTTGTCGGGCTAGTGGAAGTGGCAGTTCGCCCTGATGAGCAGAAGAGCCTCACCCGCGACACCACTGATGACGAGATGCGGCGCATCTCCACCAGGCTGGAAGAGGCGGCAGCAGCTATTGCCGCAGGCCAATTCGGATTCACCGTGGAGGAGGCAGAGGCAGTAGAGGCGGAAAGCCTTTCCGAGCGGGAGGAGCTTGCCGGCGAGGAAGAGCTCGTCTGGCCTGAAACAGAGTCGAGCGAGCCTGCCGAGGGTGCGAGCGACTCGTTGAAGATCGGTTCCACCTCTTCTCCACCTTCAGCCAGCTCGCCGCAAGCGGAGCCCCAAGCTCCACCAAGAAGGTGTCTCCGCAGGGCCGGGGACACAGCAGGGCGGCAGACAAGTCAACAGCCGCCGCGCCGCGTGACACGCTCTACCGCGGCAAGCACTGTTGCCGCGGGAGCGCCTCACGCCGCTGTAGCAACTGGAGTGGGGTCCTCTCGCACCACCGCCAATGGCCCCGCCAAGCGGTCGAGGGAACCTACTCCTCCGCCTCGTCGCGCCGGAGGGGAGCCGGACTTCGATCTCTCTGCGCTCAGCTCCGACGAGGAAGAAGAAGAGTAAGATTTCTCTGCTGTACTTGTAGTTCTTCAATTTTGTTGCTTTGTCTTGTATCTGATTTGCTTCACTCTGAGCTTATTCCTTTTCAGGACGCTGGCCCAGAGAGCGGCGAAGAGAGCCAAGGCCCCGGTGATTGTCATCGAGGATGAACCCATTGCGCCAACGGGGGACATGCCTGAGATCACCTTGCCGGACCCGGCAGCTACTCCCCAAAGCAGCCCCTAGCACAGCCCCCAGCGTAAGTATATGATTTACTCCCCGCTGTTAGGCGTGCATGTGTGCTCTTTCTTTGCTAATATCTGACTGTTGGTTTGTGTAGGAGCAGAGCAACCTCACCAGGAGCATCCGGAAACCGCTCCCGAAGTGCCATCTGCTTCGACCACACCGCCAAGGGAGGATTCCCCGGCAAGGGAACGTTCTCCGGCAAGGGAGGACTCTCCGGCAAGGGACAGTTCTCCGGCAAGGGACAGCACCAGCGACCCTTCGGTGGGTGAGACCATGACTGCGGATCCCAGTGCAGGTAACCCTCATGCTTGAAAACTGCCCTTGAGTTCTTCTTTTTCTGATTTTCCTTTCTGAATATTTGCTTGACTTTTCTCCCTCTTCCGGTCGTCAGATCCTTCTGCCACGGAGCCAATGGAAACTGAGGTCGCCAGCGAGGAGAACGTGCGTGGCAACACCGACGACGCCGTGGCCACCGAAGAAGGAGCCGGCGCTGATGAGCCCGCCGGAGAGGAGGGCGCCAAAGCTGCCGCCGCAGAAGCCGGCGAGGGATCCGGCGATCGTACTGACGGCCCTGAGCCCGCAGGAGCGCCAGGCTCTACGCCGACCGCTGATCCCTCCGCCGCTGCCGCAGCGCCAGGCTCCGAAGAGCCCCAGCCCGGCGCCTATCTGAAGGCCGGTGATGGCATCTTCATCAAGCTCCCCTAGGCGTCAAGCTCCAGGGCGCCGGTCGAAGGAGAAGTCTTGGATGGAGAAGTACTTGCCTCCGCTGGGCTGTCGTTGGTCGATGCGCCAAGCAGCAGCAGCGGCGAGCCTGAGGAGGAGCGGCTGCTGCGGAAGCTGCTGTCGCTCTACCGTGCCCGCCAAGCCAAGCTGAAATCGCGAGAAGCACTTGTGGCGAAGGCGGGAGTGGACATTGAGAAGCGTGCAGAGGAGCTCCGGGGTATGCGGCAGGAGGCTCTCCGGTCCCTGGCGGAGGAGCGGGAGCAACTCGCTGAGGAGCGGAAGGCCTTCCTCCTCGAGAAGGCGGAAGCTGAAGAGCAACAACGGCTGGCTGCCGAGAAGCTATTCGCGCAGGAAGGTGAGTCGGCGCAGCGCAAGGTTAACCTTGACAGCTATGAAGAGGAGCTTGCCGCGCGGGAGCAAATAGTTGGCGGGGCTCTAAAGGAGGCAAAGGATGCCTCCGCAGCTGCCGTGGCCACCAAGAAGGAACTGGAGGCGAAAGTGGCACAGCTGGAGGCCGACCTCAAGGCGAGCGGCGAGGAGCTTGCCGCGCTCAAGCTTGAGCACGAGAAGGATGCCGCCGCTCATGGCGAGCTGCAGGGTCTGCTTGCCGAGAGGAGCAAAGAGCTTAGCGCCGCCAAGGACTCCAACGCTGATCTCGAGCTGAAGCTGGCCACCTTAACCCAGATGCTGGACGGTGCCAGGGAGCGGGAGGCGGCCTTGGCGGAGAAGGTCAAGGCCGACGAGGCGTTGCTGGCGAGTGCTGCCGCCGCCCAGAACACCTTCAGGGAGAATGTGGAGCACTGGACGGAGGGTCTTGTGGATGTTGCCGCCACCATCGACGGGGAGTTGGCGCAACTGGGGATGGAGGATCTTGGGTACTCCTCCGATGAGCGCCTCCAACCCAGCGCCAAGCTCAGCTTGTTCTTCAAAGGCATGGCGACGGTGCTCCAGCGACTCCGGGAGAGGATCCCAAAGCAGCTGGCCGACGAGTCGTGCAAGATCTGCGCGGGAGCTCTTCAGAAGGTGCTGATGAAGGTGGCCTTCCGCAACCCAGGCCTCAACCTCACCAACGTCCTCAGGTCCTTGCCGCCGGATGCCGATCTGGAAGCGCTCAAGGCCCTTGTCGCACCCATTGTGGACATTGTGAGCGGGATCAAGAGGGTCGAGGGCGATCGCGTAGATTAGGCCGTCCGTTTTCTCTTTTCCTTGTCGCTATTGGTCATGTCATGAGAACACCCTGTTAGAGCTGCGACAAGCTATCTTGTAATATAACTTTATTTTGGATATTGATTGCTGTGTTATTTCCTTTACTTGATTCCTTCCTTTGTATGTTTTTGCCCTACGCTTTTAGGGAACTTGTCGGCGCAGGCACCTGAGCCGCGAGCGCTGAGTGCAGGACGTCAGCAGCCTGCCGGCAGTGCCGCAACCGACAAGAAACCTTGTCGCAACTAGTCGCAGCTCACTTAAGTTGTTGAGCGGACTCGAAAGAAATTAAGGGCGCAACTAGCTACGAGTTGGTTCCTCCACGCACAGGTTTTCCATACAAAGCGCGGTCGTTCAAGGAGGATAACTTAAAAATTTAAAAACTGACTGCTCAAACTTTGGCAACTTAGCTTTACTGTCGTTTGCTTCCCGGTAAGGCGAAACTTTATTGAACGACGCCTGGTCCACACCCTTATCTTCTCCTTTCCCCCGGCAAACTTGTGGGTGAGGGAACCTTCCTTCCTTTGAGAAAGAGAAAGAAGAGAAAATAAAGATATGGAGCCTCACGGCTCGTTATTGCTTACCGGGGTAGGTGCTGCACGAAGTGTCAGATGTTACATGCAAAAAAAAGAAGAAAGCATGAAATTGACAAGATGTGCGGAGCACATGATCTTTATTTATGCACGGGGTCTGCGCCCGGCTTTGTACGAAGGATTACATGCAACAGCGGCAAGACTTGTACAAAAGGTGGTTGCCAGAACAGGTTCCGGCAACCGCGCCCTACGGGTAAAACTTACGAAGATGTTCAATGTTCCAGGAGTTGCTCACCGGAATGCCATCTTCGGTCTCAAGGCGGACATCGCCAGGCCTAGTGACTTGTTTCACCCGGTAACGGCCTTCCCACTTCGGCGTCAACTTGTTGGAATTCTTGGCGGACTGAACGCGCCGAAGAACAAGGTCGCCTTCCTCGAAACTTCTGGCACTAACTTTGCGGCTATGGTAGCGGCACAAAGCTTGCTCGTATCGAGCAGCTCGTACAGCAGCCTGAAGACGATCTTCCTCAAGGAGCAACGCGTCATCTTGTCGCAGCTGCTCTTGCTCAAGCTCATCATAAGAGAGCACTCGAGGTGACCCGTATACGAGTTCCGTGGGGAGAACTGCCTCTGCTCCATAGACTAGAGCAAAAGGTGTCTGGCCAGTGGCTCGATTTGGCGTCGTTTTGATCGACCAAAGAACCACCGGCAGCTCCTCGATCCAGTTCTTTCCGCACTTGCGCAGCCTGTCGAAAGTTCTGGTCTTGAGCCCGTGCAGCACTTCAGCATTTGCCCTCTCCGCTTGACCGTTGCTTCTTGGATGAGCAACAGAAGCGAAGAAGACCTTGGCGACAAGATCTTGGACATACTACATGAAGGTGCGGCTCGTGAATTGTGAGCCGTTGTCGGTGATGATCCTGTTAGGGATCCCGAAACGGCAAACAATCGACCTGAAGAACTTGACTGCTGACTGTGCTGTCACCTTCCTCACTGGTTCCACTTCCGGCCACTTTGTGAACTTGTCGATTGCAACGTACAAGTACTCAAAGCCCCCGACAGCTCGGGGAAGGGGCCGAGGATGTCGAGCCCCCAGACCGAAAATGGCCAGGATAAAGGGATCGTCTGGAGAGCTTGAGCTGGCTGGTGTATCTACTTAGAATGGAACTGGCACGCTTCACACTTGGTTACTTGTGCAGTTGCATCCTGGAGGGCTGTCGGCCAAAAGAAACCTTGCCGGAATGCTTTGCTGGCAAGTGCTCTTGCGCCAATGTGGTGACCACATATGCCTCCATGTATCTCTGCCAACAGCTGTTGTCCGTCTTCCCGGCGAATACACTTCAATTTCACACCGTTGAGTCTTCTTCTGTACAGTATGTTGTCGACAAACTTGTACATATTTGACTGTCGGGCTACTCTTTCCGCTTCTTCTTGCTCTTCGGGAAGTTCTCCTGTCTGAAGGAAATGGACAATCTGCTGTGCCCATGCTGGAGCTTGTGGCTCGACAAAAAGGACTAAAGGCACATCTGCTGCTGCGGGAACATCCGCTTCTACAGCAACGGCTTGAGGCCCGGCCGGAGCTTGATGTTCCCCGGCAAGCTTGCCGGAGCAATACTTCTCGGGAGCGTCTGCGTCAACGGAACAAACCCTAGGGCTTGCCAGAGCAGACTGCCCCTCAGCACTCTTGGTGTTGATCTTGGGGACCTTCTTGGCAGCGGCTTCGGGGAGCTCTGCCGGAAAATAGTCACCAGAAACCAACTTCCTCTTCTTGCTCTGTCCAGTTGATGGTGTTACAGAAGGTTGAGTCAGCTTGAGCACAAAGACCCCTGGTTCCACATGTAACTTAAGTGCGGCGCACTTTGACACGCCGTCGGCAATGTCGTTCTGAGCTCTTGGAACATGCTCCATCTGCAGGCCGTCAAAGTGCTCTTCTAGCTTCCTCACTTCATCAACATAAGCTTCCATCAACGGACTCTGATAATTCTTGTTCACTTGGCGGACGACAAGCTGTGAGTCACCCCTGACAATGAGCTTCTTGATCCCAAGGTCTGCTGCGATCCTGAGACCGGCAAGCAAACCTTCATACTCTGCAGTATTGTTTGTTGCTTGCTCCTTGGGAAAGTGCATCTGGACTACGTACTTGAGGTGCTCTCCGGTGGGTGCAACAAGTAGCACGCCAGCACCGGCGCCTTGTAGCGAAAAGGCACCATCAAAGTACATCAGCCACTCTTTGCCTGCCTCCTTGACGGGGATGCTCGTTTCTGGAGTTTCTTCATCTGGTGTTGACGTCCATTCTGCCACAAACTCTGCCAATGCTCTGCTTTGGATAGTTGAAGTGCTTTCAAACTTGAGGCCAAAGCTTGACAGTTCCAGTGCCCACTCGACAATCCTGCCTGTTGCTTCTGGATTTTGCAGTATCCTCTTCAGCGGAAAACGAGTGACGACTGTGATCTCATGTGCTTGGAAGTAATGGTGCAGCTTTCTCGAGGCCATGAGAAGGCCGAAAAGCAATTTCTGCACACCAGAGTACCTTGACCTAGCCCCCTGCAGGAGGGAACTGACAAAGTAAACTGGGCGCTGCACCATCCTCTTCTGCATTCCTTCACATGCCTGCGCAGATCCATCTTTGTCGGGACCAGAGCTTGTCGGAGAAGCCGCCTGCTTGTTGCTGGATGCGTCTGCCGTGGTTGCTGGCTCATCATCCGCCTCCCTCTCCGCCACTAACGCAGCACTAACCACTTGATTGGTTGCCGCTATATACAGCAGCAACTTCTCTTGTGGCTTAGGTGCGACAAGTATTGGAGTGGAGGACAGGTATCTCTTGAAGTCCTGCAGCGCAGCCTCCGCTTCTGGAGTCCATTTCATTGGACCTGCCTTAGTCAATATCTTGAAAAATGGCAGGGCGCGCTCAGCAGATCTGGAGATAAACCTGCTGAGAGCAGCCACGCAACCGGCAAGTCTTCGCACATCCTTAATGCGCTTAGGTTCTTCAATCTGCTCAATGGCCTTGGTCTTGTCGGGATTGGCTTCAATTCCCCACTGAGACACAAAGAACCCGAGAAGCTTGCCGGAGGGGACTCCAAACACACACTTCTCGGGGTTAAGCTTGAGGTTGATCTTGCGCAGATTTGCAAAGGTTTCATCTAAATCTTGAATCAGAGTAGCCTTGTGCTTGCTCTTGACCACTATGTCATCCATGTAGGCTTCCACATTTCTGTGCATCTGTGGCTCAAAAGCGACATGGACTACCCTTGCAAATGTTGACCCAGCATTCTTTAAACCGAAAGGCATCCGTATGAAACAATACGTGCCACGTGGGGTGATGAATGCGGTCTTCTCCTCGTCCTCTTCTGCCATGAAGATCTGATGGTATCCTGAGTATGCGTCAAGAAATGAAAGCAAATCATATCCGGCCGTGGAGTCAACAATCTGGTCAATGCGCGGCAAGGGAAATGGGTCTTTGGGACAAGCTTTATTGACATCGGTAAAGTCGATACAAAGCCTCCATTTCCCGTTGGCCTTGCGCACGACTACAGGATTGGCCAACCACGTAGGATGGAGCACTCCTCTGACAAGGCCTGCTGCTTCCAACTTCTTGGTTTCTTCTGCAATGAATTCTTGGCGCTCCACTGCTTGCTTCCTGATTTTTTGCTTGACGGGCCGCGCATGAGGACAAACGGCAAGATGGTGCTCGATTACTTTCTTGGGAACACCAGGGATGTCAGACGGTTGCCACGCAAACACGTCGACGTTCGCCCGCAAGAAAGCAACGAGCGCGCTTTCCTATTTAGGGTCGAGAGTGGCACTGATGGTGAAGGTACCACCAGTGTCGTCCTCCTTGGCGGACACCTTCTTGGTCTCTGGTGGAGCTGCCATCGTCTTCTTACACTTGCCGGTGGAGCTCGATGGTGCGTCCTCGACGGTAGCGCAGCACTCCGAAGAGGTGCGCTTGCCGGAGTGGGCATCAGAGCTCTTGCCGGACTTGGTCTTCTTCTTCCCCCCGGGAGCTTCAGCGGCAAGTGACTTGCGATCTGTTGCGTCTGCTGCCTCCCGGTAGATGTTGTGGGTGCAGATAAGAGCATCCTTTTTGTCGCCAGGGACAGAGATGTCACTTATCGGGCCTGGCATCTTCATCATGTTGTATGCATAATGAGAGGCTGCCATGAACTTGGCGAGCGCTGGACGGCCGAGTATCCCATTGTAGGGCAATGGGAAGTCAGCAACGTCAAAAGTAACCCTCTCAGTTATGAAGTTTAACTCGCTGCCAAATGTCACCGGCAACGTGATCTTTCCCTTCGGCTTGCTCCTTCCTGGATTGATTCCTTGGAATGTGCCGGTCTCTTCGAGCTCGCTGTCAGGGATCTGGAGTTTCTGGAGTACCGCGGAGGAGATCAGGTTCAAGCCGGCCCCGCCGTCAACTAGGATCTTTGTGACCTTGAGGTTGCGGATAGTTGGTGAAACCAACATCGGCAAGCACCCGACCGCAGTTATGTGATCAGGGTGGTCCTCAATATCAAAGATGATAGGCATGCTGGACCATTTCAGAGGCCTGCGTGACTCTATGGATGGTTCTGCTACATTGACTTCCCGCATCCACTGCTTGAGCTGGCAGTGTGAAGTATGCAGAGAAGCACCGCCGTCAACACACAGGACTTCTGTGGCTTTCTGAAACTCCAGCTCATCGGCCCCGTCATCATCCATATCTTCGTCGTCGTCATCATCTTCATCCTTGTCACGACCGCGGGGAGGTCTGTCTCCTTGCCGCTGCTTGGCCTTGCCGCGGCGTCCTCCTCGGCCGGGGCGTTTCTTGCCGGCTCCTCCAGCACCTTCCTGGGCCTTCTCCTTGTCGCGTCGCTCGTACTCAGCCTTTTGCTGCTCAACAAGCTGCTCGACCTTCTTGCAGCTCTGGAGGTCATGGCCCTTGGTGTGGTGGATCTTGCAGTACTGCTTGCTGGAGCCGTCCTGCTTGTCGGCGACCGCCACAGCCTGCTCGCCGGAGGTACCAGCTTTGGCTTTCTTGGCGCCACCCCCGTTGCTGGACTGCTCAACAGCTAGCACATCTTTGCCTTTCTTCTTTCTGCTATTCCGCCGCCGGTTTCTCTTTGTCGGGGCAGCATCCTCACTATCAGATCCTCTTGCTACTGTATTCTCTCCGGGGAGTTTCCTCCCTTCCTCAGCACGTGCACACTTGTCGGCCAGGGCATATAGCTCACTGACGTCTTTGATCTTGCACATCGCCATCTCCTCCTGCATCCTGTCATTTCGCACGTTCTGATGGAACGCGCTGATGACCGCGGCAGGGTGGACATCTGGGATGTTGTGCTGTACACGGCTGAATCTCTGAATATACTTGTGCAGGGGCTCTCCTTCCTTCTGGGCGAGCAGATGAAGGTCACTCTCTTGGCCATGGGGCTTGTGGCCGCCTGTAAAGGCGCCGACAAACTGATGGCATAGATCTGCCCAGGAAGATATGGAGTTGTCTGGCAAGTGCATGAGCCAGGACCTGACGTTGGGCTTGAGCACCAGCGGGAAGTAGTTGGCAAGGATCTTGTCGTCTCGCCCCCCGGCAGCTTGCACCGCGATGGTGTAGATGCTGTGGAACTCCGATGGATGCGACTTGCCGTCGTACTTCTCCGGTACGTCTGGCTTGAAATTCTTCTAGCTGGGCCACTGGACTTGCCGCAGCTCACGAGTGAACGCAAGGCAACCTACCGCGTACGACAAGTCGCCTGATTCCCCTGGCGCATGCATGTCGACAGAGGGCCCAGCGCGCTGGTCAGATTGACGCCGCGCTTCTCTTCGGCGCTTGATGCGAGTACGAGCGTCTTCTTGCTGTCGTTCATGAAGAACTTGGCGCTGATCGCGACGAGCTCGTGGATCCGATGACGCGGTGGAGTCGCTGTCGAGGTGGATCCGACGAGTCGGCGATCTTGTCCTTCGGGGTGGAGAGTGCATGGAGGTTGCACCCCCACCGGTTCTGTCGCCATCGGTTCGCGTCCGGCAGTCTTGCCGCGGCAGCGAGGTGCTTGGTTGCCGTGGAGCGTCGCCGTTGGCGAAGCCGATGAGACTCTGAATGGTGGCCCTCCATTCGTCGGTCTTGTCCGCCATTGGAGGGTAATCCAGGAGCAGTTGAGCTCGCGCCAAAGCTTCTGCTGGAGTGGTGGGCGGAAGAGGCGAGCGGTGCGAGGAGCGGGATATGCTCGGACTTCTAACTATGTTAGAAGGAGCTGTATCCCGCCCGAGCGACCGTGCCTCGCTCGCGCCAGCATGTTGGCGCGCACGCTGGTCTTGAGCAGCCCGAGATCCACCAGCTCGATCTTGGTCCAACAAACGCATGGTACTGCGAATACGATGATGCCGTTGGTCCTGCGCCTCCTGAGATGGGCGCGGTGCACGTACGGACGCCGAGGTTTGCGCAGCCTTGTCCTTGGACCCGGCAGCACCGTGATCTCCCTCATCGACGCCCATTCTCCCACCGGCGTCTACCCCACCACTCGTTTGCTCTGGTGGCGGTGGGATCGACGCGGACGGAACAGCTGCCTCCGAAGCCTTCTTCTTCGGTGGCATGTTGATGAAGAAAACGAAGATCTAGCTCGTGTGAACGCCGGATCAGGTTCACACAATCTCGATGCGCCCTACCTGGCGCGCCAAAGATGTCGGGGAAACTGATCCACGAACACCTATGGGACCGGCGGACCGAGCCCCTTTCGGTTCGGCGGGGGGCGGAGATCGCACGAAGAGCAAATCGAGGCGAAGCACACGAGCAGTTTACCCAGCTTCGGAGCTCTCCGGAGAGATAATACTCCTACTGCTGCATGTATGTGTATATTGAGTTCTTCCTCGGGAGCGTTGCGAGCTACCAGACCGAGCGTGAGAGTGCTTTCTCTACGTTGCGAGCTACCAGACCCAGCTTCGAACCAATCCAACCTTCTCTACGTTGCGCATGGGCCTCCTTTTATATGCTCAAGGGGTCACCGACAGGTGGCAACGCAGACAAAGGGCAAAAATGGAAAAAAGAGATGCGGTAGGTACAACTACCTATACTGTAGATACAGTGTATCATACCTAACTCTGACGGCAGGGGACAAAGGCATTAAATGCCCGTCTGTGTCGCCCAAACAGTGCAAACAGGGGCCGTCAGGGGTGCCACCGCTCGCCACGATGGCTATCTTGTCAGCGCCGCTCGCCAACGTGCACCGCTGGCTGCACAGCCTCTCGCCACGCGCGCCTGAAAAGGCCCCAGGGCGACACGTTGGTGGATGCGCTGGAGCGCGGGTGCGGAGTGGTCGCTTGCCGCGGCAAGTGCCTTGCCGCGGTCGTTGTCTTGTTGGGCCCGGGAGCTTGTCGCTTACCGAGCCTTGCCGGGACGCGTGGCACGTCGCGGCAAGCTTACTTGAGATGCCTTGGTCAGCCTTCCCGACAAGCTCCTCTTGCTGGGGCCTTGTCTTCCTAGCCTTAATGCCTCGGTTGGCCTTCCCGGCAAGCTCCTCTTGCCGGGGTCTTGTCTTGAATACTTTGTTCTTGAACGGCTCCAGAGGAACCACGGAGGACCTTAGCGGTCACCCAGCAAGCCTTGCCGCGGGGTGCTGCGACTGCCCGTGCACAAGTTCGGGATACTAGGGTACCCCTACTCTAGTACACTGACAAGAACAGAGTAACGCATTAAGAAAGATGACATGATGTAGAGGGATAAACTCATGCAATATGATATAAACCCCATCTTTTTATCCTCGATGGCAACAATACAATACGTGCCTTGTTGCCCCTGCTGTCACTAGGAAAGGACACCGCAAGATTGAACCCGAAGCTAAGCACCTCTTCCATTGCAAGAAAGATCAATCTAGTAGGCCAAACCAAACTGATAATTCGAAGAGACTTGCAAAGATAACTTAATCACACATAAAAGAATTCAGAGGAGATTCAAATATTTCTCATAGATAAACTTGATCATAAACCCACAATTCATTAGAGCTCGACAAACACACCGCAAAAAGAGTTACATTTAATAGATCCCCAACAAGATCAAGGAGAACATGGTATTGAGATCCAAAGAGAGAGAGAAGAAGCCATCTAGCTAATAACTATGGACCCGAAGGTCTGTGATAAACTACTCACAACTCATCGGAGAGGCTATGGTGTTGATGTAGAAGCCCTCCATGGTCGATTCCCCCTCCGACGGAGCGCTGGCGAAGGCTCCATGATGGGATCTCGCGGATACAAAAGGTTACGGTGGTGGAAATAGTTTTTCGTGGTCGCCTCTGATGTTTTCGGGGTACGTAGGTATATATAGGAGGAAGAAGTACATCGGTGGACGCCCGAGGGGCCCACGAGACAGGGGGACGCGCCCTCCACCATCGTGGCTTCCTCAATTGATTTTTGACTTGCACTCCAAGTCCTCTGGATTGCGTTTGTTCCAAAAAGATCGCTCCTGAAGGTTTCATTCCGTTTGGACTCCATTTGATATTCCTTTTCTTCGAAATACTGAAATAGGCAAAAAAACAGCAATACGGGCTGGGCCTCCGGTTAGTAGGCTAGTTCCAAAATGATATAAAAGTGTAAAATAGAGTCCATAAACATCCAAAACAAGTAATATAATAGCATGGAACAATCAAAAATTATAGATACGTTGGAGACGTATCAACACTACAAAAAAAGACACTTATGTGATGATACGTGTTTTCACAGTAGGTTGCGTTTTCTGTCATGCATGTACATCCATGACGATTTTATGACAGAATCAAGATAGTCATACCTGTGCTGTCGTAGAAGTTTTCCATGATATTACCAAAATTATCATCACATAAGTGTCCACTTCCATGACGATAAATCATGCGTCACAGATGTGCTTTCGTCAAGGGTGATCGACATGTGGCATCCACCGTAACGGAACGCCGTTAAGCTATCGGGTCGGGTTTTGGATCCGATAACCCGTTAACAGCCCCGACCAATGGGGATTTTCCACGTGTAAAATCATCATTGGCTGGAGGAAACACGTGTCGGCTCATCGTTGGGATGGATGTCATCCACTCATTGGAAAGAAGGCGCCTATGATACGTCGACACGTGGCAAGGCCCAATAGAGGCCCATTCCTGTGAAAAGGCCGGACCGTTTGAGTTGGCCAAAAGATGGCTGGCCGGCCCATGGAGAGCCTGTTAACGGCCTGTTCGCATATAGCCCATTTACAGCCCGCTAACCTAAGGCCCGTTACGCCCTATCGGAATTAGGCCTAGTAGCATCATTTGGGCCATCCAATATGATTCCAGCCCGTTTTCACTTCTGGCCCATGTATGGCCCATGACGTCTTTCGGCCCATATGAGGCCCTATGTAACTCTTGGCCTATTAACGACCCGTGGTGAAACTGGCCCGTAATGAATAGTGTAGCACTTTACACCCATTAACAGCCCGTGGTGAAACTGGCCCGTAATGAACAGTGTATCACTTTATACCCAATAACGACCCGTTATTCCGTTGGGCCATTTCCAGCCCATGTTATCTTTCGGCCTCCTCAGAGCCCATTTATTCTTGGGGTCATTTCCAGCATTCGTTTACTTATGGCCCATTACTGTCATTTTATGCTTGTGGGCCAAATTCAGCCCGTGGTTACAGTCGGCCCATTTGTGGTCCGCTAATACGCTGGGCCATTTTCATAGCGTCATCAAATACGGCCTATTAATGATGGCCCGTTATGGTCGGCCCATGAACGGACGATTCCAACTCTAGCCCGTTTATGGCCATAATGCGACCTATTATTGGCCCATGTTTGGCCAATTGATCATACGGCCCGTATAAGGCCCATTGATGATACAGCCCATAGAAGGCCCATTGTTTCTACGGCCCGTAGAAGGCCCATTGTTTCTATGGCCCGTAGAAGGCCTACTGTTTCTACGGCCCGTAGAAGGCCCACTATTTCTACGGCCCATAGGAGGCCCAATGTCACTGCAGTAAATATTAGCCCATGGTTATTGTGGCCTAGTTTTTAAAAATAGGTTATTGCAGCCACTAGCAAACCGCGGAAAAAGAACTGCACTGACTACAAGCAAACAAATAAACAAGACAACAAGGAAATAAATAAGCAAGAACCTTATGCTAGGCTATCATGGCTATTACACATATTACATCCACTGGGCATCAAAGTTCGCCACCAGTGCAAATATAGGGAACAAAGTAGCATATAAACGCCGCAGCAAAATGATAACCCACAAGTATAGGGGATCGCAACAGTTTTTGAGGGTAGAGTATTCAACCCAAATTTATTGATTCGACACAAGGGGAGCCAAAGAATATTCTCAAGTATTAGCAGCTGAGTTGTCAATTCAACCACACCTGGAAACTTAATATCTGCATCAAAGTGTTTAGTAGCAAAGTAATATGATAGTGGTGGTAACGGTAACAAAAGTAAAGACAGCAAAAGTAATGTTTTTGGTATTTTGTAGTGATTGTAGCAGTAGCAACAGAAAAGTAAATAAGCATAAACCAGTATATGGAAAACTCGTAGGCACCGGATCAGTGATGGATAATTATGCCGGATGCGGTTCGTCATGTAACAGTCATAACATAGGGTGACACAGAACTAGCTCCAGTTCATCAATGTAATGTAGGCATGTATTCTGTATATAGTAATACGTGCTTATGGAAAAGAATTTGCATGACATCTTTTGTCCTAACCTCCCGTGGCAGCGGGGTCCTATTGGGAACTAAGGGATATTAAGGCCTCCTTTTAATAGAGAACCGGAACAAAGCATTAGCACATAGTGAATACATGAACTCCTCAAACTATGGTCATCACCGGGAGTGGTCCCGATTATTGTCACTTTGGGGTTGCCGGATCATAACACATAGTAGGTGACTATAGACTTGCAAGATAGGATCTAGAACACACATATATTCATGAAAACATAATAGGTTCAGATCTGAAATCATGGCACTCGGGCCCTAGTGACAAGCATTAAGCATAGCAAAGTCATAGCAACATCAATCTCAGAACATAATGGATACTAGGGATCAAACCCTAACAAAACTAACTCGATTACATGATAAATCTCATCCAACCCATCACCGTCCAACAAGCCTACGATGCAATTACTCACGCACGGCGGTGAGCATCATGAAATTGGTGATGGAGGATGGTTGATGATGATGACCACGACGAATCCCGCTCTCCGAAGCCCCGAACGGACTCCAGATAAGCCCTCCCGAGAGAGAATAGGGCTTGGCGGCGGCTCCGTATCGTAAAACGCGATGAAACTTTTTTTTTGATTTTTTTCTCCGCGAAAGCCAATATATGGAGTTGAGTTGGCGTCGGAGGGCCACCAGGGGTCCCACGAGGTAGGGGGGCGCGCCCATGGGGGAGGGGTGCGCCCCCCACCCTCGTGAACAGGGTGTGGGCCCCTGGCCTTCATCTTTGGCAAGGATTTTTTAATATTTATTCTAAGATATTCCGTGGAGTTTCAGGACATTCCGAGAACTTTTATTTTCTGCACATAAAACAACACCATGGCAGTTCTGCTGAAAACAGCATCAGTCCGGGTTAGTTCCATTCAAATTATACAAGTTAGAGTCCAAAACAAGGGAAAAAGTGTTTGGAAAAGTAGATACGACGTAGATGTATCAACTCCCCCAAGCTTAAACCCTTGCTTGTCCTCAAGCAATTCAATTGACAAACTGAAAGAGAAAAAGAAAAACTTTTACAAACTTTGTTTGCTCTTGTTGTTGTAAACATGAAAAGCCAGCATTCAAGTTTCAGCAATTATTATGAACTAACCATACTCACAATGACACGTAGGTCTCACAATTACTCATATCAATAGCATAATCAGCTAGTGAGCCATAATAATAAAACTCGGATGACAACACTTTCTCAAAATAATCATAACATGATATAACAAAATGGTATCTCGCTAGCCCTTTCTGAGACCGCAAAACATAAATGCAGAGCAGCTTTAAAGATCAAGGACTGACTAAACATTGTAATTCATGGTAAAAGAGATCCAATCAAGTCATACCCAATATAAACCAATTATAATGAATGCAAACGACAGTGTGCTCTCCAGCGGGTGCTTTTTAATAAGAAGGGTGATGACTCAACATAAAAGTAAATGGATAGGCCCTTCGCAGAGGGAAGTAGGGATTTGTAGAGGTGCCAGAGCTCGGTTTTGAAATAGAGATAAATTATATTTTGAGCGGCATACTTTCATTGTCAACATAACAACTAAAAGACGACGATATCTTCCATGCTAAACAGATTATAGGCGGTTCCCAAACAGAATGGTAAAGTTTATACTCCCCTTCCTCCACAAGCATCAATCCATGGCTTGCTCGAAACAATGAGTGCCTCCAAATTCAACGGGTCCCAAGGGGAGTTTTGTTTGCAGTTATTTTGATTTAGTTTGCATGAAGCAGGGGACTGGGCATCCCGGATACCAGCCATTTTCTCTTGAATGAGGAGCGGAGTCCACTCCTCTTGAGAATAACCCGCCTAGCATGGAAGATAAGGGCAGCTCTAGTTGACATATGAGCTATTCGAGCATGCAAAACAGAATGTTTATTTGAAGGTTTAGAGTTTGGCACATACAAATTTACTTGGAACGGCAGGTAAATACCGCATATAGGAAGGTATAGTGGACTCATATGGAATAACTTTGGGGTTTAAGGAGTTTGGATGCACAAGCAGTATTCCGGCTTAGTACAGGTGAAGGCTAGCAAAAGACTGGGAAGCGACCAACTGAGAGAGCGACAACAGTCGTAAACATGCATTAAAATTTATTCACACCGAGTACAAGCATGAGTAGGATATAATCCACCATGAACATAAATATCATGAAGGCTATGTTGATTTGATTCAACTACATGCGTGAACATGTGCCAAGTCTAGTCAGACAATACATTTAAAGGAGGATACCATCCCATCATACCACATCATAATCATTCTAATAGCATGTTGGCATGCAAGGTAAACCATTATAACTCATAGCTAATCAAGCATGGCACAAGCAACTATAATCTATAAATGTCATCGCAAATATGTTTACTTTATAACAGCTGAATCAGGAACGATGAATCATCATATTTACAAAAACAAGAGAGGTCGAGTTCATACCAGCTTTTCTCTTCCCAATAAGTCCATCATATATCATCATTATTGCCTTTCACTTGCACGACCGAACAGTGTGTATAATGATAAGAGTGCACGTGCATTGGACTAAGCTGGAATCTGCGAGCATTCAACTCAAGAGAGAAGACAAGTAATATGGGATCTAGGTTTAAATAATCAATCATGCATATAAGAGCCACTAAGCATTTTCAATATGGTCTTCTCGACCCCCAAAGAAAAAGAAAAGAAATAAAAACTATTTACACGAGAAAGCTCCCAACAAGCAAAAGAAGAACGGGAAATATTTTTGGTTTTTTTTTAAATATTACCACTACAGCAGGAAAAATAAACTACTACTAAATTTTTTGGTTTTTCTTAAGGTTTATTAAACACACAAGAAGAAAGCAGGAAATAGGGAAGTAAACTAGCATGGATATTACAGTGAAAGAGTATGAGCACCGACATCTAGCAATGAGTGTGTGTGAACATAAATGTAATGTCGGTGGGAAATACGTACTCCCCCAAGCTTAGGCTTTTGGCCTAAGTTGGTCTATTGCCAGGGACGGCCTGGCGGATATCCATAGGTGAAGCTGAGGTCGTAGTGTGATGCAGCGGCTATCGCCGCCTGAGCTGTAGCATGGAGTTGAGCAGCCTCCACTCTCCTTTTGTACTCATCTGCCTCCTCTCTGGTAATAATATTTCTTCGTCTCGCCTGAAAATCAAAGAAGGTAGGAGCAGGAAGAGCAACACGGACCACATGCCGTTTGTTAAAGATTAGTCGATACTGGTAAGGTGGTCCAGTCCTCTCAATGAACTGGTGGGAAAACATAGAATCAAGATCTAAATAAGAAGAGGGTAACTCCATATCACCCTCACGAATGTCTACATCAAGAAAATTAGCTAAGCGGGTTGCATAAATTCCTCCAAAGAAATCTCCGTTATACCTATTCTGATGCAACCTACGAGCTACAATGGCTCCCAAATGGTAAGATTGGTCTCCTAACACAGCACTCCTGAGAATACTGAGATCAGGGACACACATGTGACATGCTTCATAGCATTTATACATCTTCCTATGAAGAGAGCAAAATAATGTATAGCAGGAAAGTGAACGCTCCCTATAGTAGCTTGTGTTATATCTCTAGATTCCCCTATAGTTATTCTAGCAAGAAAGTCTCTATATTCAGATTTAGGGGGATCCCTGACATTACCCCAAGATGGAAGTTTGCAAGCAGAAATAAAATCCTCTAAGTCCATGGTATAAGATTTGTCATAAAGGTCAAACATGACTGAAGGAGAATTACGCGAAGATGAAAACTCAAACCTCCTCACAAATGAACTTGTGAGATCATGATACTTGGGGGCATTTGTCAGCTTCAAAGTCCTCAAGACCGGCGTTACTCAAATATGTGCTAAATTCTTCTTTGATTCCCACTTGATTCATAAAATTTTCCGACGGCCATTCACAAGGCCTCACAGGAGCGTCTCTTGGTGGTTCCTCGTCAACATCACATATTGCAAGCCTGGGACCTTGCTTCCTTGAAGGACCACCTTGGAACATCCTCTTAAGCATATTGTTTCCTCTGAAAAATTTCTGAAATTTTTAGTAACTTCAAATAAAAGTGAAGCGACTTTAATAAAATTGATAGCAACAACTCCCATAAGTGCTTAGAGCCTATATAAAGCATTAGAACTACTTGGAACCATATAAGTTTGACATGCAAGCTCAAGAACATGGTCACCCATGCAGCACAAATTTGCAATGAATAAAGCACTAGAACAAAAACTAATTGGACCAATGGAGGAGTCACATACCAAGGAACAATCTCCCCAAGCAGTTTTGCGAGAGGTGCTTTGAGCAAGGAGATCGAAAATCACAGCAACGGGGGCTGGAACTCGTGGTTGAGTTGGTTTTTCGTGTTTGTGTGAGGCAGAGGAAGAAGATGGGTGCAGGAATAAGTGGAGGAGGGCCACCGTGGGCCCACGAGGCAGGGGGGCGCGCCCAGGGGGTAGGGCGCACCCTCCACCCTCGTGAGCAGGTGGCAGCTCCCCCCGTGGTAGTTTTTGCACAGTAAATTCTCAAATATTCCCGAAAAAATCATATTAAATTGGCATGGCATTCTAAGGACTTCTATTTTTGGGATATTTTTATATTGCACGGATAAGTCAGGAGACAGATAGAAAAATACTTTTTTTACTTTATTTCTACTAAATAACAGAAAATATAAAGAGGGTACAGACGGTTGTGCTTCTAGTTTCATCCATCTTGTGGTCATCAAAATGAACCCGCTAACAAGGTTGATCAAGTCTTGTTAACAAACTCATTCCGAATAATCCCGGAACCGGAGAAATTTCGAATAACACTAAGTTACCTCAACGGGGATATGAAAATCCCCAACAATAAGAATATCATACTTTTTCTTGACAGTAGGGAGAGGAAATACAAAACCTCCAAATATAATCGATGGAACTTTTCCAATAGAGTTGATACTATAAACTTGAGGTTGTTTCCTCGGAAAATGCACCGTGTGCTCATTGCCATTAACATGAAAAGTTACATTGCCTTTGTTGCAATCAATAACAGCCCCTGCAGTATTAAGGAAAGGTCTTCCAAGAATAATAGACATACTATCGTCCTCGGGAATATCAAGAATAACAAAGTCTGTTAAAATAGTAACGTTTGCAACCACAATAGGCACATCCTCACAAATACCGACAGGTATAGCAGTTGATTTATCAGTCATTTGCAAAGATATTTCAGTAGGTGTCAACTTATTCAAGTCAAGTCTACGATATAAAGAGAGAGGCATAACACTAACACCGTCTCCAAGATCACATAAAGCAGTTTAAACATAATTTCTTTTAACGGAGCATGGTATAGTAGGTACTCCTGGATCTCCAAGTTTCTTTGTTATTCCACCCTTAAAAGTATAATTAGCAAGCATGGTGGAAATTTCAGCTTCCGGTATCTTTCTTTTATTAGTAATAACATCCTTCATATACTTAGCATAAGGATTTGTTTTGAGCACATCACTTAATCGCATACGCAAAAAGATGGGTCTAATCATTTCAGCAAAGCGCTCAAAATCCTCATCATCCTTTTTCTTGGATGGTTTGGGAGGAAAAGGCATGGGTTTCTGAACCCATGGTTCCCTTTCTTTACCATGTTTCCTAGCAACGAAGTCTCTTTATCATAACATTGATTCTTTGATTGTGGGTTATCAAGATCAACAACACGTTCAACTTCTACTTCATTATCATTACTAGGTTGAGCATCAACATGAACATTATCATTAACATTATCACTAGGTTCATGTTCATCACCTGATTGTGTTTCAGCATCAGAAATAGAGATATCATTTGGATTATCAGGTGTTTCAGCAATAGGTTCACTAGAAGTTTGCACAGTCCTATCATTTTTCTTTTTCTTCCTCTTGGAAGAACTAGGTACATCAATATTGTTTCTCTGAGAATCTTGCTCGATTCTCTTAGGGTGGCCTTCGGGAAACAAAGGTTCCTGAGTCATTCTACCAGTTCTAGTAGCCACTCTAACAACATAATCATTTTTCTTACTATTCATTTCATCAAGCTCTTCTTTTTGAGCTTTAAGTACTTGTTCTACTTGAGTGGTGACCATAAAAGATGTTTGCTAACAAGTTTAAGTTCACCTCTAATATCAGCCATATAATCACTCAAGCGTTTAATCATAAAGGTATTCTGTTTTAGTTGTCTACCAAAATAACCATTAAAGTCATCTTGCTTAAACATAAAGTCATCAAACTCATCCAAGCACTGACAAGCAATTTTAGTAGGAGGGACTTCAGCTTTATCATATCTATAGAGATAATTTACCTTTACTACCTGTGTCGAGATATCAGGAGGTTCTTCAGTAAATAAATAATTGAGATCATACACTTCTTCAACAGGCGGTAAATTAAGACCATGTATTTCTTCAGTAGGAGGTAAATTCTTAACATCTTCAGCTTTAATACCTTTTTCTTTCATGGATTTCTTTGCCTCTTGCATATCTTCGGGACTGAGAAATAGAACACCTCTCTTCTTCGGAGTTGGTTTAGGAATAGGCTCAGTAATTGGCTCATGAGTTGGCTCAGGAGGTGCCCAATTATTTTCATTTGCCAACATATTATTCAATAGAATTTCAGCGTCATCCGGTGTTCTTTCCCTGAAAAGAGAACCAACACAACTATCCAGGTAATCTCTAGACGCATCAGTTAGTCCATTATAAAAGATATCAAATATTTCAGGTTTCTTAAGAGGATGATTAGGCAAAGCATTAAGTAACTTGAGAAGCCTCCCCCAAGCTTGTGGGAGACTCTCTTCTTCAATTGGCACAAAATTGTATATTTCCCTCAAAGCAGCTTGTTTCTTATGAGCACGGAAATATTTAGCATAGAAGTAATAAATCATATCCTGGGGACTTTGCACACAACCAGGATCAAGAGAATTAAACCATTTCTTAGCATCACCCTTTAATGAGAACGAAAATATTTTGAGTAAATAAAGGTGGCGTGATCTCAGATTATTAGTAAACAGGGCAGCTATATCATCTAACTTATGAAGATGTGCCACAACAGTTTCCGATTCATAGCCATAAAAAGGATCAGATTCAACCAAAGTAATTATATCTGGATCGACAAAAATATCATAATAATCCTGATCAGGCACACAGATAGGCAAAGTAGCAAAAGCAGGGTCGGGTCTCATTCTACCTCTAAAAGATTCTTTACTCCACTTACCTAGCAACCTCTTACGTTCATTTTTATCCTGGCAAGCAAGAACAACTTCAAAAGATTCAGCATTAAAAAGATAACCCTCAGGAATAGAAGGCATAGGTTCATCATCACTAACATCATCTTGTTCAGGTTCAATAATTTCTCTTTCTCTAGACCTAGCAATTTGCTCGTCAAGAAATTCACCAAGTGGCACAGTAGTATCAAGCATAGAAGTAGTTTCATTATAAGTATTGTGCATAGCAGAAGTGGCATCATCAATAACATGCGACATATCAGAATTAATAGCAGTAGTCGGATTAGGTGTCGCAAACTTACTCATAACAGAAGGAGAATCTAGTGCAGAGCTAGATGGCAGTTCCTTACCTCCCCTCGTAGTTGAGGGAAAAATAGTAGTTCGATCATCTTTCAAGTTCTTCATAGTGTCCAGCAGATATAAATCCCAAGTGACTCAAAGAATAGAGCTATGCTCCCCGGCAACGGTGCCAGAAAAATGTCTTGATAACCCACAAGTATAGGGGATCGCAACAGTTTTCGAGGGTAGAGTATTCAACCCATATTTATTGATTCGACACAAGGGGAGCCAAAGAATATTCTCAAGTATTAGCAGCTGAGTTGTCAATTCAACCACACCTGGAAACTTAATATCTACAACAAAGTGTTTAGTAGAAAAGTATTATGATAGTGGTGGTAACGGTAACAAAAGTAAACACAACAAAAGTAATGTTTTTGGTATTTTGTAGTGATTGTAGCAGTAGCAACAGAAAAGTAAATAAGCATAAACCAGTATATGGAAAACTCATAGGCACCGGATCAGTGATGGATAAATATGCCGGATGCGGTTCGTCATGTAACAGTCATAACATAGGGTCACACAGAACTAGCTCCAGTTCATCAATGTAATGTAGGCATGTATTCCGTATATAGTCATACATGCTTATGGAAAAGAATTTGCATGACATCTTTTGTCCTGCCCTCCCGTGGCAGCGGGGTCCTATTGGAAACTAAGGGATATTAAGGCTTCCTTTTAATAGAGAACCGGAACAAAGCATTAGCACATAGTGAATACATGAACTCCTCAAACTATGATCATCACCGGGAGTGGTCCCAATTATTGTCACGCACGGCGGTGAGCATCATGAAAGTGGTGATGGAGGATGGTTGATGATAACAACAGCGACAAATCCCCCTCTCCGGAGCCCCGAACGGACTCAATATCAGCCCTCCCGAGAGAGATTAGGGCTTGGCGGCGGCTCCGTATCGTAAAACGCGATGAAACTTTTTTCTTAATTTTTTTCTCCCCGAAAGCCAATATATGGAGTTGGAGTTGGCGTCGGAGGGCCACCAGGGGGCCCACGAGGTAGGGGGGCATGCCCAGGGGGAGGGGCGCGCCCCCCACCCTCGTGAACAGGGTGTGGGCCCCGTGGCCTTCATCTTTGGCGAGGATTTTTTATTATTTATTCTAAGATATTCCGTGGAGTTTCAGGACATTCTGAGAACTTTTATTTTCTGCACATAAAACAACACCATGACAGTTCTGCTGAAAACAGCGTCAGTCCGGGTTAGTTCCATTCAAATCATACAAGTTAGAGTCCAAAACAAGGGCAAAAGTGTTTGGAAAAGTAGATACGACGGAGACGTATCACAAAACAAGTCCAGAACTGAAACCACTTCAGAAGAGTTCAAGAAACAATATTCTGGGTACCCATAATGCTGGCACGATGCTTAGCAAGCTTATTAACTTTCTCTTGTTTGGCGCTTAAATCCTCCAGCGCTTGCTGTTGCACAAGAAAGTGCGCATCTGAATTTTGTAGGGACTTCTTTAGTTCTTCTGCTTCTTGCTGCAGCACAGCTAACTGATGCCTTTCAACTTGTAGCTGAGACTGAAGAAGCCGAAGTAATTCAGGCAGCGAGTTCGAAGAGCTTGTGCCAACGGTACTGGCCAATAACTCGAACACTACATCAACGCAAGACTGTGGGGTTTTCTCACTGTCTACAAGTTCATTTTTATTACCTTTCTTAGAGACCAACAGGGTTGTCTCACTATCTTGAACCTTATCTGCATTACTTTCTCTACCATTGCATAGTGGGGTGCTCTTCTCCAATATTCTGTTTGCATACTACAAGAGAAACAAGCAGACACATCACATGTTTAGCTTGTAGTATACGAAATTCATTTTGGTAAACCGGTTCAGTAGTAAGGTGGACATGATAACAGCATGAAACAAACATATATCTATGTACTATGGTCATTGTATTGTCCATATCATTCTAGTTTATGTTCCCTAATCAAGATAGAGACACAGTTTAACTCATATATTTTTAAGACACAGAGCATAGACAGAATATACGTGTGAGAAACTACATAGCATTGGCAGCACTTATAATGTGCATCACATGAGAACATAACTTTTTATACAACTTAAACTGAAATCAACATAGAGCAAGAAGTTAGAACAGCAATCCAGTTAAAGAAATAGGTTTAAAACATACCTGTTGCGCCATTGGAGTTTCAATTGGATCCTTCAAATTCGAAAGTAGTTGGTATGAGTAAATACAGTAATGCAACAGCAAAGGAGTATGGACCATAGCTATGGAATCTGACATGAGAATAGTTGCTCTTCTGTTAAAGTGGAGTTTGGGTTAGCTGTGGTGGTCTTCATGCTTTGGGCACCACAGTAGCTTTACAAACTACTTGTGCGGGGGTACTCTATGGTGGACATGGTGCTTTATCAACTAGAAGTGGGTTACTATCCGCTGGGGTTGCGGTTAGATGGGTTGTAGCTGGTTCTCTGCCCAACGGTGTAAGTGTGCAATCTGGAAGAGTCTCGATTACGTGTGGTGGGGCTAGTTTGTGGGCCAGTACAACCATGGTTCTATCTACATCGACGGGTAGCACTGTCTTTTGTGAAGAACGGGTTTTTGCTCCCTTAAATACTGCCATCACCCCTCCATTTGAGTGATAAACAAGAAAAGAAATTGAACGTACATACATTGTATGATAGACAGATGTTGCTGGGGATATGACTACTGAGTTAAACCGCCCAGGAGGGGCCGGATTACGCTCACAAGGTGTCTTGTACAAGAGCCCATGAAGATGAAGGCTATGACGCTTTAACTATGAAGACCTAGAGGCCCAAAGCCCAATATCAGATTAGGGCCCATATTAGTAAACCGCCATAGCTGTATAACTTGTATTGTAGGTTATGGAAAGGGAGAAACCAAGCCGGACACTTCTATGAGCCGGCCTCGGGATTCTGTAGACCGGCCGGGGGTCAACCTGTGTATATATAGGGACGACCCGGCGGCGGTTCAGGGAGAAGAAACAATAACTCAATAGATAGGTAAAGCGGATTTGCTCCCTATTCATCGAGATCAATCAATCCCACAACAACTGGAGTTGGCTTTTACCTTCACCACAAGGGGCTGAACCAGTATAAACTGCTCGTGTCCTTTGTTCCGGTTTAACCCCTTCAAGCTAATCTCATTGCGATGGCTCCATGACTAAGTCCTTCCGTTAGGACATCTGACGTGATATTTCCACGACAGTTGGCGCCCACCATGGGGCTATCGCACGATGGTTTCGAGTTCTTAAAGGGCAACTTCGAGGGACTCAGAGGGTACGCGGTTGGCCGGATGACCAAGAGTCATCGTGGCAAAGTCTACATCGACAACGCAGGTTGGGGCCCCGAGGCCAGCTCAATTGAGTACGGGTACCGGGTCCCCTTAGGAGGAATTCATGTCTTCATCGGCAAGATCGGTGAACCGGGCCCTGAGCCGGACATCTGCACCGACCTCGTCGAGACGGCTCAGCGTGCAAGCCCTGCCCGGTTTTAGCCTGCCGTGAAGCGAGCGTTCGTAGGATGCATCCACAGTACCAAATCTGAACCGGTATCTGATGGTGAGACGGCTATCTACTCCGACGGTGGATCATTTATCGGAGAAACTGAGTCGTTCTATCAAGTTGAGGGTGGCCTATTTGGGGGTTATTCCGATGGCAGCAGTATTCCGAAATCCTTTGAACCGCCAAACTGGGTTGCAATTTTCACGGCTGGTACAAAGTCAACATTGCAAAATTCCACTGCAGCAGCGATGAATTTCGGATCGGCAGCCAGGGCAGGAGGTCCCGCGCGCCGGCCGGCTCAAGTTCTTTCCGGTTTGTTGGATGCCTGGTCGACGTTGTTGACCATGGCAGTTACCCCAGAAACTCAAGATCGGCATAATGCGGAGGTTGCCAAGCTGAAGGACCAGATAACACAGGCCAAGGATGACTTGGCGGCTGAGGAAGCCAAGATGACTGAAGAACGGGCCGCTTTAGATGCTCAGTCACAGCAGATCCAGACGCAGAATTACCGGCTTATGTTGGATCAGAACGCATCAAACGAAGTATTCCAGATGAGGCATCAGTCTCGCCTGCCGACGGATTACAGTGCGATGAATCTCTTCGGTACGCCAGGAGCAGGGACTAGCAATCCGACAGCGGTAAACTGGACAGCAGCACCGAGGACCGGAATGCCAGATCAGCCACGGGTGATGGGCCCACCTCGACGAACAGATAAACCACCGCAGTATGCAACACCCCCTCCGGGTCACTTTTCCACCCCTTTGGATAACATGATCGCCGCGGCATCTTGGTTGGCAACTATTCCAATGGAGGGTGAGTCGCCAGCAACGGTTGAGACGCGGCGGACCAGGGATCTTCTTCAGACCGCCATGGTGCAGCAACAGGCCTATTCATACAGCCGAGACAGTATTCACTCAACCCCTCGCCCGAGCAAGAGCTACAGCAGGCACATGGATGAACCGGCTGTATCAAGCAGTGTGCGGAACTGTGACGCCCCTCGAGGGCCTAATCCTGCGTGTGGTGGTGCAAATGCTCAGGACGTGGTGGATAGTGGCAGAGCATGACGGGAGGCCGCCTTAGCAGCACAATACGCGGGTCATCATCAACCCGCCCCGGTTCAACCAATGGCGTTAGTAGAAAGAGGACTTGCCTTCAGCTCCTGGGAAGTGCCATGTCTCACCCCGGCTCTATGCAATGTGCGGTTACCGAAGGATTTCAAGGGCCTGCGTAAGGTGCCTAACTACACCGCTAATTTGCCCCCCGAGTCATGGGTTGAGAGCTACAAGATGGCTATGGAGATGCTGGAAGTGGATGAAGCGGCATGTGCAAAATACTTTACCATGATGTTGGAAGGAACATCTCGCACTTGGTTAAAGAGCCCGCCCGCTAACTCCATCGGGTCATGGGACCAATTGAAGGCCCAGTTTATAGCGAACTTCAAGGATACGTGGAAACAACCCATGTCCACTGTGGATCTAGCTGCTTGTGTTCAAGGGGAGAATGAGTCAATGACTCATTGGGTGTGCCGGGTTTATAAATCCTGCATTCATCGGACCGCATCAATGCTGATACAGTGATCGTAACATTGGAGGGTAATTGCCGGTTTAAGTCGCTGAAGATGAAACTGGGACGGCTCAAGCGCCACTGCAATGATATGGGAACACTCATGGCAGCTCTGGTTTAATATGCTCATTCTGATAATACCAAAGATCCCGATTCTAACGAAGAGAAATCGGAGAAGGGAAAGAAGAATGTCGGTACAAAAGGACAGCATAACCAGGCGGGCCACGGGAACAATGGTAAGCATAAAGCAGATAATTCGGATTTTTTGGCTAACACCAATGTGCAGGGCAATGCGCAGTGTCGTAAGGGTAAACTGCCCAAGCGCGGTGGAGGCATGAATATGGAGCGCTTGTTAAACTAGCCCTGCCCAAAGCACGGAACGAAGGAGGTTCTGGCCACACACCTCTGGAAGGATTGCTTCATTATGAAGGAGTTCAAAAATTCTGATCTCTTCCGGTATGACCAGGGTCCGTCTGGCGGTTCAGGTCCAGGATTTCACGGGACGGGTTACGGCGGCGGCGGTTCAAACTCTGGATTCCAGAATAATCAGGGTAACCAGAACAACCAAGGTGGTCAAAACCAGCAAAACAATCAGGGGAATCAGCAGCAATCAGGTTATCAGAGTAACCCGAAGCAGTTGAATGGTGGCCAGTATCATGTTTTTACCAATAGCTTGTGCAAGCGCAATCAAAAGCTTCACAAGAGGGCTGTTAATGCCGTTGAACCAGCGGTACCCCGTTACTTGCGTTAGTATGAGCAACCCATTACATGGAGCAGAGAGGATCATCCACCCCGGATTGATAATCCAGGTCATCTGGCTTTGGTGGTGGCACCTCAGGTCGGGGGTTATAAATTCACCAAGGTGCTCATGGATGGAGGGAGCAGCATCAACATCCTGTATTATGAAACTTTTTGTCGCATGGGATTGACGGATAAGAATCTTAAACCATCGAACACTGTTTTTCACGGTGTAGTACCAGGGAAATCGGCATATCCAGTTGGTAAGATAGCTTTGGACGTTGTGTTTGGTGATGAACATGATTCCAGGTCAGAAACTTTGACCTTTGAAGTGGTGAAAATCCAGAGCCCGTATCACGCCCTGTTTGGACGGCCAGCTTATGAAAAGTTCATGGCGAGGCCCTGTTATATGTATCTACAACTCAAACTGTCGGGTCATAAGGGGACCATCACGGTGCACAGGAGTCGTAAGATCGTTTTGGACTATGAAGAGGGTGATGCGGCCTATGCTGAGTCGGTTTGCGCGACAGAAGAGTTGAAGTTCTACAAGGATAATGTTGATCCGGCAGATATGACTCCTCTGAAAAATCCCACCACAGGAGACCTGAAGCTGGTTGATTTTGTTCCTGGCGATTCATCCGAGCAGTTTAGTATCAGTACGACTCTGGATTCGAAATAGGAATGCGCGCTTATCGAGTTCATCCGTGAGAACCTAGACATATTTGCATGGAAACCTTCTGACATGCCAGGTGTACCGAGGGTACTCGCTGAGCACACTCTTAATATTGATCTGAAGTTTAAACCAGTCAAACAGTTTCTTCGCCGCTTTAACAAAGAGCGGCGTAAGGCCATTGGTGAAGAGGTAGCCCGGCTGTTGGCAGCAGGGTTTATTGTGGAGGTGTTTCACCCTGAGTGGTTGGCTAATCCGGTGCTGGTACTTAAGAAAAACGGCACTTGGCGTATGTGCGTGGACTACACAGATTGCTGATCCCTTTGCCCTCCCTCGTATTGATCAAATCATTGATGCTACGGCGGTTTGTGAGTGTTTGAGTTTGTTGGATGCTTATTCTGGTTATCATCTGATCAAGATGGCAGTTAAGGACCAGGAGAAGACAGCCTTCATCACTCCCGTTGGAGCCTTCTGCTATGTCTCTATGCCCTTTGGGCTCAAGAGTGCCTAGGCAACTTACCAGCAAGGCGTGCAGAATTGTCTTCATACTCAAATTGGGCGCAATGTTCATGCTTATGTGGATGATATTGTGGTAAAATCCAGGAAGAAGGAGACGTTGATTGATGATCTTAGGGAGACCTTGGACAATCCTCGGGTTCATAAGATGATGCTCAATCCGGATAAGTGCGTCTTTGGTGTTCTGGCAGGCAAACTCCTAGGTTTTCTGGTATCTATCAGGGGCATTGAAGCTAATCCGGAAAAGATCAAGGCTATCATGTCTCTAGCTAAACCAGCGTGTATCAATGATGTTCAACGGCTGGCGGGTCGTATTGCAGCTCTAAGCTGGTTTATCAGCAGATTGGGAGGGAAGGTTATCCCTCTCTATCAGATGTTGAAGATGACGAACACTTTTGTCTGGAGTGATGCTGCTAATGCGCCATTTGAGGATTTAAAGAGCAGTTAGCTGAACCACCGGTTCTTGCTGCTCTGGTTGATAAAGAGCCATTGTTGTTATACGTGGCTGCCAATGCCCGAGCTGTTAGCGTTGCCATTGTGGTGGAGCTGTCCGGTTCAAAGGTCGGTTTATTATATCAGCGAAGTGCTCGTTGAGTCAAAGCAATGATATCCGCATTGGCAGAAGCTGGTGTATGGGGTTTTCATGGCAAGTTGGAAGCTTAAACAGTACTTTCAGGGCCATCCCATCACAGTGGTCAGTTCCGCTCCTTTGGGAGATATAATCCAGAACAGGGAGGCAACTGGTCGGGTTGCTAAGTGGGCTATTGAGCTTGGACCGCATGGTTTGACATACTGCCTTGCATAGCTATCAAGTCTCAGGCTCTTGTGGATTTTATCAATGACTGGACAGAGTTGCAGGCACCGAAAGACAAATCGGACAACACATACTGGACTATTCACTTCAACGGGTCCAGACAACTGGAGGGCTCGGGGGCTGGAGTTGTCCTTACTTCCCCTCGAGGTGATAAAATTTGTTATGTTCTCCGCTTAATGTTTCCTTGTACTAACAATGCAGCTGAGTATGAGGCCTTACTCCACAGTCTCCGTGTGGCCAAGGAAATGAACTTAAGACGGGTACGATGTTTGGAGACTCTGATCTGGTGGCTCAGCAAAATTCTTGCACTTGGGACTCTAAGGATCCCCTCATGGCGGCTTACAAACGAGAGGTGGATGTTGTGTATGGTCACTTCAAGGGTTATCAGGTTGAGCACATTGATCGGCGCAAAAATGAAGCAACCGATGCTTTAAGCCGCTGGCTGGGGTCTGAGCATAAACTGGTGCCACCCAATACCTTTCTGGATATCCTGCATAACCCATCTGTAAAGTTGCCTACAGAGGAGGACTTAGCTATTCCTGATCCGGAGGCACAGTTGGTAGCCTCTTTACATGTAATTCCGGATTGGACGGTTCCGTATTTGGCGTATATGAACCGGGGCGAGTTACCAGAAGATGAAGTTCTAGCCAGACAGATACTCCGGCGATCAAAGTCCATCGTTACTCACAATGGTGAGTTACATCACTGCAGAGTCTCAGGCGTGTTCCAGCGCTGTGTTTCTCCTGAAGAGGGACGAGAGATCTTGCGTGGGATCCATGAAGGAGACTATGGTCACCACGCCGGTTCAAAATCCTTGGTTGCTAAAGCTTTTTGTCATGGTTTCTATTGGTTGATGGCTCATGCCGATGCTGAGGACCTGGTAAAGCGGTGTGACGCTTGTCAGAAGTTGTCATGACGAGCTCATATTCTGGCTCAGGAGCTACGGATGATTCCAATCACTTGGCCGTTTGCTACTTGGGGGCTTGATATGGTAGGGCCCTTTAAGCGCTCCAAAGATAAGAAGATCCACCTATTGGTGGTGGTTGACAAGTTTACTAAATGGGTTGAAGCGGAGCCAGTAAGCAAATGTGACGCAGCCAGCACATCCGGCTTGATGTGTCATCCGTGGCTCACCCCCAGTCTAATGGCCAAGCGGAACGAGCTAATCAGGAAATCTTGAAGGGTATCAAGCCCCAGCTTATGGTTCCTTTGAAAAGGACGCCGGATTGTTGGGTGGAGGAATTACCATCTGTGTTATGGAGGATAAACACCACCCCAAATCGGTCTACGGGTTATACACCTTTCTTCATGGTTTACGGGGTAGAGGCGGTCCTCCCAAGTGATATTCGTCATTACTCGCCCCGGGTTGCCAATTATGTTGAAGCGGACAATGAGCGAGCACGTCAAGAAGCACTGGACCTGTTAGACGAAAAGCGGGACATGGCGTTGGCTCATTCGGTGGTTTATCAGCAAGACCTACGGCATTATCACAGCCGCCGGGTTAAAACAAGAACCTTTCAAGAAGGCGACTTGGTGCTTCGGCTCATCTAGGATCAGACTAATATGCACAAGTTATCCCCACCTTGGGAAGGACCCTTGATGGTCAACAAGAATCTGCACAACGGATCATACTACCTCATTGATGTTCGAGAGCACACAGACTAACGCAAATCTGAGGAGGAGACCCGGCGGCCATGGAACATAGCTCTCCTTCGACCTTACTACACCTGAGCCATAGGCTCTTTGAGGGAGTCCTGGACTAGGGGGTGTCCGGATAGCCAAACTATCATCATCGGCCGGACTCCAAGACTATGAAGATACAAGATTGAAGACTTCGTCCCGTGTCTGGATGGGACTTTCCTTGGCGTGGAAGGCAAGCTTGGCGATACGGATATGTAGATCTCCTACCATTGTAACCGACTCTGTGTAACCCTTGCCCTCTCCGGTGTCTATATAAACCGGGGGGTTTTAGTCCGTAGGACACAACAACAATCATACCATAGGCTAGCTCCTAGGGTTTAGCCTCCTTGATCTCGTGGTAGATCTACTCTTGTAATACCCACATCATCAATATTAATCAAGCAGGACGTAGGGTTTTACCTCCATCAAGAGGGCCCGAACCTGGGTAAAACATCGTGTCCCTTGTCTCCTGTTACCATCCGCCTAGACGCACAGTTCAGGACCCCCTACCCGATATCCGCCAGTTTTGACACCGACACTCTTCTTATGTACATATTTTGACAATGTATATATTATGATCAATATAATAAACCGGCATCCTTGCTATAAGCAGGGTCTCTGCTGTTTTTTCCAATATCTTCTAATTACATGGGGGCTTCAGCTGACAAAGCGGAGTTCTACCTATTAATCCGGCTATCACACCACACTACAACTTGGGAGCTTCACACCCAAGGGGCCAAAGAGAGTCTGGTTGCTATGCACAACTCAAACATAGGCACCCACTGAGCACAACTCACAAAGTTACTTGGGGGCTCTTTTTGTGCACTGCAACAAAGATTTTGAAAGGACCCTTGTAATATGCTATCATGCACGGCTTGGAAGCCTGGTGTATTTCACCTAAAACCCCAGGTTAACCTGCCTTCATCAAGTAAGCCACTCCTATCCAGGTAATCCTGGCATGACCCACCGAACGTTTGACAAGTCAATCTTATACAGAACGTGAACTTGTCAAAGTTAAAACGGCGATTGGTTAGTTGGAGGCCCATCTTGAAAGGCTTTGCAAAATGGTTTAACTCAGCGACCTGGCAGCCCATGAAAAGCCTCGAATTTGGGCCTGGCAGCCCTTGAAAAGCCTCGACTACACGGTTTAATTTGCCTTTGTCAAGATTTGTTCTTTGATAAAATTTTATGTTGAACCGGCATCTATTGACCCGACATGGCTATCAGTCATCATATTAACCCAGTGTTTGTTTACTCGGCTTGGCTTTCAGCTACAAGTTGTCAGACCACATTCAATTTTAAACTGGTGTTTCTTAACCCGGTCTGGCTTTGACTATAAGTCGCCAGGATGATCATCCGGTGTTTATCATAGCCCGGCATGAATTATTATGCACCAGTACAACATGGTGGGAGTTATAAACACTCAAGATTTGGGTTATCACCCTTACCACGCAAGTTGGTAAACCAATGATGTGATTCATATCACAGGTATGATATATTTCATATATTATTGCTTTACAGCCTTGGTTATAAAAACTCTGGTTCTGTATTGGATATCATAACCCATCCGGCGGTAAACCGCCAGGACACATTTAAGTTTTACAAATGTAGAAGGCAGGATTTTATGAAAAGTACAAAGGCACATGAGCAAGCATAGCAACAATCATAAAGGATTGCAGTGTTATGTAGTAGTGCACGATGGCACAAGATCAAAGTATTTCAACTAGCCTATTACAAGGCATTTTGATGCCCAAAAAGAATAAATGTTTGTTGCATCCACTAAAGCCTGCGAAGCTACAACCGGTTGCCGGATTATGACTCATCGCCAGGCTGACGAGATGTTGATGGATCATCTTGCGCCGATTCAACCTCCTCCTCCCCACCCAGTGGCTGGAAGTCAAGGATGGCCCAGTCAATCCGGGTTAAAGCTTGGAAGACAGCTTCGTCACTTATAAGATTGGACGGTTCAACATCAGGGGCATAGGTGTGCTTATGAATTGGCGGGATAAGATTCTGCACTACTTTCACAGCCGCATCAACTCGTTTGTTGTCTGCATCATAGCTGGACCGATGAACAGAAAAGTCAACCTCTTCGGCCAATTGGCTTGCCAGCGGGCGCATCTCCTTTGTCAGGGCTTTGAGGGCTTCGTTATCAAATTCTGACCCATCCTCTTGTTGGCCAGGATAGCCCTTTGCGATATCTGCTGGATCAAGATCCGCAATCCAAGCTTTGGCCCGAGTCAGTGCTGTTAAAGCGCTAGCCCTTGCAGCGGATTGCTTTAACTCTTCTATCTGGGCAGGGATCATAGATAATTTGGCCAACGTATCCTTGATCAAGGTTGGTGCTGGTTTGTTGTATGAGGCCGCACAGATGACTCGTTGAGCACCGGTATACAGTTGTTCAATCAATGTATATCCGAGCCCGGATGAGCAACACGACTACCTGCAATGGTTTAAGAATTTGCTATTAAACCGACAACTTCAAAGATGTCTAAGCAAGGTTTTTACAAAGAGTACTTACCAAATATTGTAGAAATCATAGCATTGACTTGATGCTTTAGCCCAGTTAGTTCTTCCGCCACCGGTTTAAGAGCTTCTTCGGTGTCTTCAGCCCGCTTTAATAGAGCAGCCTTCTCGGTTTCCCAATCCACCCGCTCGTTTTTGGAACCATCCTTTAATTGCTCCATGGCAGTTAAAGCGCCCTTCAGTACATCTTTGGCCTTGGAGGTTGTCGGATTTCGGGTTTCGGCAGACCCTTGAGGTTCAAACTCTGGGGTGCGCACGAAGTCTTTCCCCTACCAGCTCGCGTCTCGTCGCCCTGCAAGGAATCTAGGCTACATGATGAACAACACAAGGGACACAAGGTTTATACTAGTTCGGGCCACCATTGTGGTGTAATACCCTACTATAGTTTGTGGTGTGTGGATTGCCTTAGGGTCTGATGATGAACAATACAAAGGGTGAACAGCCTCGTGAGGAGCTGTTCTTGAGCTGGTGCGATGAACTGCTCGGGTGAGTTTAGTCGCCTCTTGGATGCCTACCGGATCTCTAGATACCTTCCCACTGTGGTGGCTAGTCCTATTTATAGAGGGAGGCCCTGGGCCTCTTCCCAAATATTGAGCGGGAAGGGCGCCAACAATTGGCCATTTTGAAGGGGAACATCTAGTACACTAATCCTGAATAAAGTTGGTCTTCAACTGCCAAAGACTCTGGCGGTGACGCCGTCCTGGGCTCCATGGTGACCTTTATCCTGCCGCTCTTCTGGTCTTGGTCTTGTTGCACCAAAACGGTAACCTTTGCTTGATGCATTGGCCTGTGCTAGCCCCCCTTGCACCAAAGGGGAAACAAGGACACTGCGCAGGCCGGCGCCCGCCTAGCGCCCGCCTGGTCTCGATCGTCATGGCTTACGTCACGGGCTCCTCGCGAGGTGCCCTGCCTTCATCTCTCCGCCTCCTCGCGAGCCTTCCTGATGAGGCTGCGCCTGAGGAAGCCTCCTGTCGTTCTCCCCGCGAGGCTTGGCCCCTCGCAAGGGTCTTGAGCTTGAGCTGATGAAGTTGGGCTGTACCGGGCCTTCGCCTGAGCCACGCCGCAGGCCGCAGGCAGGCAAGTCTGGGGACCCCTGTTCCCAGAATGCCGACAGTAGCCCCCGTGCGCAAGGCGCGCCCGGACTTTGCTTAGCACAGAAGTGAAAGGGGAAAGTGCGAAGTGCTGCGGGCCCCAACAGCCTACGGCCTCGGGCGTCGCATGGCCATTGATTGTACGTGGGAGTCCCCGCTTCCCCACACGCCTCGGCAACCGTCCGACAAGACAAGTCCCTGCATGCAAAAACGGGTCATGATTACCTGAGATCATGGAGGCCGACGGTTGACCTCCTCCGGACTATAAGTACGGAACGGTGCGAGCTCTTCCAGTCCATCTCTTCCTGCTACTCCTTTTCTTCTTCTTTCTCGCCCTTGCTTCACCTTACGCCAATGGTGCCTATCCGCCGGTTCTCCGCAGAAGAGAAGGGAAAGGCCCCCCGAGAGGGTCCCGATCCGCTTCCACCGAAGAAGTGGCCAGTCCTCTATCGCGGAGATGGGGGTGCTTGGCAGGAGGTGTCGAGGCCCTGGTACGAGTGGCCGTCGCCTGGGTTTCCACTGCCCTTGTACGCCCGAATCGAGGGCCCTGAAGAAGGAGACGCCGAACGGCACCGACTGCGCCGCCGTCGACGCAGGCGAGTTACGGCGGTGCGCGTCGTTCCTCCTGGAGTCCACGACGAGGGCTCCCCTCGCGAGCTTGTGCTTTACGCCGCCACGCCTCCTCGATCTTGGATTCGCCTCCCTCCCTCCTTTGCCTTCGAGATTCCGCCGAGGGGGCCTTGGGAGCTCTGGCTGCAGCACACCGACATCAACACCCTCGCGACTGGGGCGGAGGTCGAGGTCGTTGCCCCCGGCAAGGTCTTCCTGGCCCGCAGCTAGGGCGAGATCGCCCGGGTCTGCCGGACGGGGGGAGCCCTCGTAATCCATCTTGAATACGATGGCGCCTCCTTGATGTTCTTCAAGGTCTTAGATGTGGAAGGACGCCGACTGGAATGCTGCCCCAAGGAAGGCGGCCGGAGCATCAGCGCAGTAAGGACCAGGCCTGCCAACCGCTTCTCCAGCAGCTCCTCAGGCAGCAGCGGAGGAACTGGAGGGTCCAGCGACTCCGCCAAGCTCCACGCGACTCCGGAGACGAGCGATGATAGCTACGAGCCTCTGAGCTTGCGACGTGCCTGGAGCAGGGCGGCTGCATCAGGACGTCGGCGCTGCTGATCTGGATGGGGTTGGCGCCGGCGCCCGCTGACCCACTGTTGATGATGGCGTCTCCTGAAGCGGCGCGCGTAGTTATCGCTCCTTAGCACCTTTTGTTCCCCGCGAGGAATCGAAACGACACCACATGGGGGTATGTAAGGCGCCTGCCGTGTTTTTGTGAATTGTGCATCCTTATCATGAAACAATGCGGGAGGCGCGTCCTACCCCGGCTCAGTTCCCCCTTTCTTTCCTCACGAGGGCTTGGTGCTCTACGTCGACAGGTCCTGGTCCCCAGGCAAGCTTCAGCCATCGCTGGTATGCCAGGTCGCGATGCCGTGGTCAAGGCCAGGAGGTGAGCGGCCCAAGGTCCAGTAAGAGCCCCTGAGTCGCGATACTCAGGAGGTCCCCTTTGGTGCTCAAGCAGCCTCCGCTGGGCAAGAAAGGCAGGCAACGTCGCCGTGACAGAGCTGCAGTAGGTGAGGGTTTAGCGCTGAGTCGATCCAGTCTTGCGTGACTTATCTTGTAGGTCTGGAGTGGTTTCTGGCGAAGTGTCGGGCCTGCGCAGCGGCAGCTGAGGTGTCTCTAGGTTAGGTCCTCATGAGCTTCTTCCCTCTCCCCCGCACTTTCCTTCATGCTCTACGTCCTTAGGTCTCGGCCCTCGAGCAAGCTCAGCCGCCGCTGGTATGATAGGTCGCGATGCCGTGGGTCAAGGCCAGGGGGTGAGGGCTAGACAGCTAGTAAGAGCCCATGAGTCGCGATGCTCAGGCGCCCCCCTTTTAACGCACGAGCGGATCGTGCCTGAGAGAGGGAGAGAGAGCTCGTGACGTCCCCAGCGTTACTTCTAGAGTGGGTCCTGCATACCAATCAAGAGGGGAAATAAGGTCTGTTGTTACGGTTGCCAGCCAACCATTGGTCGATCCGAGGGAGTGATCGGGGCACTAAGGGCCTGGTGAGGTGGCGCCTTGCGGGGCTGCCACGGCCAGAGCTCGGCCACTCAGATTTATCGGTGTTGCAGGGACGGACCCATACGCAAGTGTCGTGCAAGAGCGAGCGGCTCCAAAGGTAGGTGTCAATCGAGCAGGCGATTAGGTCAAGCATGTTAAGCATGAAGGAGCAAATCTATTTAGATAGATGCGGGAAAAGCAACCGCCACTGGGTCAAGCCCGAGCGACTTGGGGATAATGCAGCACGAGAGGCGCCCCCAACAAGGTAAGCAAAGAACATGAGCAAAATGGATACATGCCGCAGGGACGGACCCACGCGACCTGGGAATGATGCAGCCTTATGGGTGCTCCTAGATGAAAATGGAACTTTGAAAGATGTCACCTGATATGGTTGAAGTTGAAGGGATGCTGAAGTAGCTGACGACGCGTGATGCGAAAGCCGATCCTTACGAGCCACCAGGACCCAAAGCCTCGGGAGGCTCCGGGGGCGCAGTCAGCTCTTCAAGGATCGTCTCCATCTCCGCCAGGATTGCGTAATGCCTAACCTCCCGAGCCTCCGGAATGCTCCTCACCAGGTGCTGATGAGCGGCGACCGTGTTCGGCAGGCCAAAAGGCATGCGAACGTAGCTATGAGGTGGACCCTCGCAACGCCCCACGCACGAAGGCCAGAGGCGCTCCTAAGATGCGGCTTGGTTGAGCCCTGGCACGCCGATGCAGACACGCAGCCCACCGTCCTCGCCTGGATGGGGGGCTGTGGCGGGTAGGTGGTGACTGCCATGCATGACTCTTGACTCCCATAGCTCCTGAGTGTTTCTCGCGATGAACGCCTGAGGGTTTGGCCCTCCTTGCCTCATACCTTCCCGAGGGAAACGCGCCTTGAAGCGCGCATCCAAGTGGTGCCCAAGCGCCTCCCTCGTGACCTTGGCAAGGTCGGTGGCTTTCCAAGAAAGAGCCCCCGAGCCCTGCCCGAGGAGGGCGCCGGGCTTGCCTTCCTATGCGAAAGAGGGTGGCGCTCCCTGAACGGGCGTGAATCCTGACGCAACGCCTCCAGAGGTACCCACCTCCTGATGGCTTGGGCCAGGAGAGGCCTTCTTCTTCTGAGGGACTGCCTCGGGAAGTCTCCCGCTCCTGTGATCTGGGTCTTTGATTGCCGCGGCTTGGAAGGCACGCTCAAGAGAACACACTGCACCCCTTTCCTCACAGGGTACTGTGATGACTCCACCACTTCCTGGCATCTTGAGGACATTGTAGCCATGGTGAGTCACTGCCATGAACTTGGCCAGGGCTGGGTACCCGAGGATGGTATTGTATGGTAGATGAATGTGGGCGACGTCGAAGTCAATGAGCTCGTTGCGGTAGTTGTTGCGCTGCCCAAAGGTGACTGGAAGGCGAACCTGCCCTATCGGAATGGTGGAACCATCAGTGACTCCTGAGAAAGGCTTGGTCGGCTGAAGCTAATCATATGGCACTTGGAGATTGTTGAATGTCTCGACGGACAGGATGTTGAGTCCTACTCCACCCTCGACGAGGGTCCTGGTGACTTGCACATTGCTGATGGCTGGGGAACAAAGCATTGGGAGGACTTCGGCCATTGCTGCGCACTTGAGCTGCTTTGCTGAGCTAAACTTGATAGCGCACACAGACCATCTGAGAGGACGCGTGGCCTCAAGCTTGGGGAGGACTGCATTCACTTCACAAGAAAACAACTTGAAGATGCGCTGTGAGGCTGGGGCCTGGGAACTGCCCAGGATGCAAGCGATTGCGCGCGGCTCTAGGAAGCCCCCAGCGCCCTCGTCCTGATGCTGTCCTTCATTCTTCCTTGGCGGTGGTGGCAGAGGTGGGAGGCCTGTGTTGCCGTGCGGGCAATCCTCACCGAGCTGATCCCTCCAACCTCCCTCGCAAGGCTGGTCCTGCCAGAGGTCCTCGCAAGGTCGGTTACGCCACCCTTGGCGAGGGCCACAATCTTCCCATCGTCCTCCACCTCTTGCTCCTCCTCGGCCATAGCCCCGATCGTTGCGCTCGGGGCGTTGACCGATACGCCCATCTCATACGGCCCTGAGCTCCTGACATTCGTTAGTGTTGTGGGTGTGGAGGTCGTGGTACACGCAGTACCGGCTGCCCTTGCACGACTCCGGCTGATCCCTGACTTGCTTGGTGCCTGGCTCTGCTACGAGCACAACAGCTCCCTTACGCTTCACGTCCTTGACCTTGGGCTCCTTCTCTTCTGGATCGACAGTCGGAAGCTCGAGGAGGGAGAGGTGCCCTTCCTCAGCCCTGCCGCACTTGGTCGCCAACTTGAAGAGCTCCAGGGATGTGCACAGGTCTTCATGGATTGCTAGCTCATCTTTCATATTGATGTCACGCTCGCCATCGGAGAAGGCTGAGATGATGGCTTCCTCAGTCACCCTGGGGATCTTGAGGCGAGTGTTGTTTAAGCGCTGGATGTACTTCTGCAGGGTCTCTCCTGGCTGTTTCTTGATGCAGCGCAGGTCACTCATGGCCAGGGGCTGGTCGCGAGTGCCTTGGAAGTTGGCGATGAAGCGAGTACACATCTCATCCAGGAGGAGATCGTGCCAGGAGCCAGGTTCAGCAGCCATGTACGGGCGCCATCCTTGAGCGCCATGGGAAACCAGTTCGCCATGACCTTTTCATCCACGTTGGCCGCCTCGATGCCCAACTCGTAGAGCTGGACGAACTCCGCGGGGTCAGTAGTGTCGTCGTAGCATGGAGGCAGATCCGGCTTGAACTTGCCCGGCCAGGCCACGCTGCGCAACTCGGCGGTGAAGGCCCGACAGCCTGCAGTGGCCACAGGAGGCCTTTGGTGACGAAGGGCTTGATCTTGGAGGTCTCCGCGCGCTACCTCCAGGAGCAGCGCAGGGTCTTGGCGCGCAGGAGCGGGAGGGCGGTCGTGACGTTTCGGTGCCCGTGCCACTTCTTGATGCTTTAGCCCAGTTAGTTCTTCCGCCACCGGTTTACGAGCTACCTCAGTGTCTTTAGCCCGCTTTAATAGAGCAGCCTTCTCGGTTTCCCAATCCACCCGCTCGTTTTTGAAACCATCCTTTAATTGCTCCATGGCAGTTAAAGCGCCCTTCAGTTCATCTTTAGCCTTGGAGGTTGTCGGATTTTGGGTTCCGGCAGACCCTTGAGGTTCGAACTCTTGGGTGCGCACGAAGATCTTTCCCCTACCAGCTCGCGTCTCCTCGCCTTGCAAGGAATCTAGGCTACACGATGAACAACACAAGAGACACAAGGTTTATACTAGTTCAGGCCACCATTGCGGTGTAATACCCTACTCTAGTTTGTGGTGTGTGGATTGCCTCAGGGGCTGATGATGAACAATACAAAGGGAGCACAGCCTCGCGAGGAGCTGTTCTTGAGCTGGCGCGATGAACTGCTTGGGTGAGTTCATTCGCCTCTTGGATGCCTACCGGATCTCTAGATACCTTCCCACTGTGGTGGCTAGTCCTATTTATAGAGGGAGTCCCTGGGCCTGTTCCCAAATAATGAGCGGGAAGGGCGCCAACAATTGGCCATTTTAAAGGGGAACATCTAGTACACTTATCCTAACAAAAGTTGGTCTTCGACTGCCAAACACTCTAGCGGTGACGCCGTCCTGGGCTCCATGGTGACCTCCATCCTGCCGCTCTACTAGTCTTGGTCTTGATGCACCAAAACGGTAACCTTTGCCTGATGCCTTGGCCTGTGCTTGCCCCCCTTGCACCAAAGGGGAAACAAGGATACTGCGTAGGCCGGCGCCCGCCTGGCGCCCGCCTGGTCTCGATCGTCATGTCTTACGTCATGGGCTCCTCGCGAGGTGCCCTGCCTTGATCTCTCCGCCTCATCGCGAGCCTGCCTGATGAGGCTGCGCCTGAGGAAGCCCCCTGTCGTCCGCCCCGCGAGGCTTGGCCCCTCGCGAGGGTCTTGAGCTTGAGCTGATGAATTTGGGCTGTACCAGGCCTTCGCCTGAGCCGCGCCGCAGGCCGCAGGCAGGCAAGTCTGGGGACCCCTGTTCCTAGAACACCGACAGAGGTTTCTGCTTGCTGGGACTTGATATTTTCTTGAAGATCGGCAATTTGGGAATCTTTGTTGCTCATGTCAGCCTGCAAAAGACAGATGATGAAGATGTTAATATTTTTCTCAAAGTCCCAAGCATATAAGAAGTTATACACTTGGCACTTGGGGGCTAATGCGGATTGCTTCTGTTTTAACTGCTATTTAAAGTGCCAAGGCTCAATACAAGTATTAATCTTGGCACTTGGGGGCTAATGTGTAATTGATCAGAAAACCAAAGGTGAAGGAATTCAATAAGGACAAGTTTTGAACAGAAAGTCCCGGTTCATCTTGAAGAAGTAAACCGGCCCTTGGGGGCTACATAGTTGAAGTCTTTTTTATCCAAAGTCTCGGTTCATCTTGAAGAGATAAACCGGCCCTTGGGGGCTACAGTGGAGTTGATATATAGTATAAAGAACATTTATAAAGGGTTTGGAATGGAAGTTACCTCATAGCGTTCCTTCATCAAGTTGACTAAACCGGCCTCATAGTCACGGCTTGTATATAGGCGGTTTAGAAAACCGGAAGGGAGCTCCTGAGCACTAAGATGAGCACAGCTTGACAAACCAGTCTTCCATTTGCCTTTCTCCACAGCAACAAATTCATCCTTGGCACTTTGTTTTGATAAAGCGACCGGGTTGCCAGGGACAGTGTGTCCAGTACCAGTGATAACAACATCATCATTGCCACCTTTGGACGGGCTTGGCGGATTGTCAGTATTCCTGGCTGGGCTTGGGAGATCGTCATCTTTGGCTGGGCTTGGCGGATCAGCATGAGGACTAGTCGGGTTAAATTCTGGCGGATCAACATAAGTATCCTGACCTTGTGGTACAGGATCATCCATAGCAATATCAGCATCTCCACCATCACTTCTGAGGTTCTCTCCGGTTAACCTCCTCAGTGGGAGCATTCGTTTTTGCCTTCTTGCTGAGTCGGGCTTTGACGCTGCAAAATAACAAACAGAGGTTAATATGGTAAACCGGTCCAAGAAAGTAAAGTCAAAAATATCATACTTATCCAGGGACGGTCTTGAGAGGAGGCATTTTTGTGGTAGATGAGTCGCCAGAAGATGAATTGGAAGTCACCTGATAATTCAAATCAGACGTATTAAGTGGGTATCGGAAGCAACCCGCCAAGGGATAAGATTTATTAGAAGAACAAGAGACCTTTGGACGATGCTTCCGGTTTGGGGTGTCTCGTAAACTGGAGGAAGTAACTTGCTCGCCGCTGTGCTGGGTTGTGCGACGACCTTCATGTTGCTGTGTCTTCAAAGAAAATTGTGGATCTAAATGAGAAAGAGGATGTGAACGTTTTACTTTCCGAACTGCGCAGCGAAGTTTTTGTATTGGCGCATGATCTGAATCAGAGGAAAGGGAGATTACCTCTACATGGTCAGCTCGGCTGGCCTCCGCATCATCCTGATAATGGTCATTGTCAATAAGATGTATGAAAAATGAACCAATGGAGTCAAGTTCTACCTCTGACTATGAGTCATCAACATCTTCGGGCGGATCAGAGGCCTCGGCGGTTTTCTTCTTGGTTGGTTTCTTTGCGGCCTTACTCTTAGCACGAGGAGGTCTCGCTGGTTTGTGTTGGGGTTTTGCCGGTTTGTCTTGAATCTTCCTCTTACAGAATGGATCTTTGGCCTGTAAGAATAAACAGAAGGATATCAGAACGTGTTAAAAGGACGACGGATTAAAAACAGAAGGATAAAACTCTTACAGCTGGCGGTTTGTTTTTGTCTTAAAAGGGACGTAGTCCGGTCTTGCCACACTCAGATATCGGTTCATCTAGCATCTTATTGACGGATTCAGTGACCTCGTTGTCAGTCATCTATATTTCAGTGTGTCGTTGAGGATCTTTGACATCCCCGGTATATTCATGCATTAGTTTGTTGCGGCGGCTTAAGGGCAGGATACCCCATGAAACCCATCAGCGGACAAGGTCAATTCCAGTTAAACCATTGGCTAAAAGAGCCCAGAGCTTAGCAAGCTTTGGTCCATATGCTTGTCGTTCTCTGGCAGTAAACCGTTGAGGCAGTGGATGTTCATTGCTGAGTCGGTAAGCACGGTAACCCGACAGTGGATTTTCATCAACAGGCGTAGTGTTCCGACAGTAGAACCACGTTTGATTCCAATCCTTGGGGTGGCTGTGATGTTTGGCATGAGGAAAATTGACTTCTTTCCTTTTTTGAATCGAAACTCCGCCGAGTTCAGTAATTGGGGCCATCAGAAAATTTAGTATGGCGGTTCAAATGGAAGAAGTCTCTGAAAAGTTCAACAGTCAGTTCTTCTGGCAGATAAACTTCACAAAAGACTTGGAAGTTGCAAATATTGGACACGGAATTCGGTCCAATATCTTGAGGGTGGAGTTGGAAGCTGGCAAGCACATCCCGGAAAAACTTCGATCAGGGAGGGCTAAATGCCCGATCCAGATGCTGCATAAACACAACCACTTCTTTGTCTTGAGGTTCAGGATGGTTTTCAGTACCAGGGACTCTCCAATGAATGACCTCCTTCTTGGCTAAAGCGCCAGTCAAAACATACCCAGTAAGCTGCTCTTCTTTGATCCGGGAAGGAACCCAATTGCAAGAAGCAAATTTTTTGGCCATTTTTGATGACAAGCTGTAAAGGAAGTTCAAATGCCGGTTCACGGTTCAAGATTGATATGCATAAACCGGTGCCAACCCGGGGGATTCAGTCAAAGCATAGGTACATGTTAAACCGGATAATATGTTCAAGTAAAGTGGGCGGTTTAAGTGAGGGCTAATGGTACCTGGCGGATTAGCGTTTTCTAAAGATTAAACCGCTGACAGTATGGACAAAAACAGATCTGAAAATTGCTAAGTGCTACGCAAACAGGTTTCACAACCTAAGGTTATCATTATGGATCTAGCGCAGTTCAGGAAAAGGAAAATATTAAAGCCTTAAAATGGTGACAGCAGAACAGAAAGGATCCAGATGAGATTTGTTCGTAGCTGAAAGGATACTATGGCGGGGCAAGATAAACTACAGGTTTGGTCGCAAAGGGAAGATATGAAGCTTATCTAGATCCAAGGATACAGTAAGGTCGATGTAATGAACACGGATGAACACCGAAACCTTAATGCAGATCTAGGGTTGAAGGAAGGAGTTTTACGGGATTCACAGGAGCGGCGGAGAGGTGCCGCAGATCTCTGGTACGTTCAGGTCGATGCAGCAGCCAAGGATGATGCAGAGCTTGAAGGTCGAAGGCGGCGGCGGAGCTCGGGTTCTTCGGAGTCGCGAGGAAGAAGAAGAGACGAGAAGGTACGGAAAGGAAAAGAGAGAGACTGTTTGGTCCTATTTATAAGGAAATGGATAATTAAGCTGGTGCAGAAATCGAGGAACCTAAAAAGGGGATTAGGGCACAACTGTCGCCTCGATATTTGGAGGTCAATTAATAAAAGAGGAATATATATGAGTTTTTTATGCAGATGATGTCACGGTGGTTTACGGCGATTTCAGAAGATGACGTCATGGCGCTTTACAAGCACAACATGAAGATGTTCAAATAAAAATTTATCTAAGTTGAAGATTGACATGAACAAGTTCAAATCAATCTGGGGCCTAATGTTGGGGATATGACTACTGAGTTAAACCGCCAAGGAGGGGCCGGATTACTCTCACAAGGTGTCATGTACAAGAGCCCATGAGGATGAAGGCTATGGCGCTTTAACTATGAAGACCTAGAGGCCCAAAGCCCAATAGCATATAAGGGCCCATATTAGTAAACCACCATACCTGTATAACTTGTATTGTAAGTTATGGAAAGGGAGAAACCGGGCCGGACACTTGTATGAGCCGGCCTCGGGATTCTGTAGACCGGCCGGGCGTCAACCTATGTATATATAGGGACAACCCGGCGGTTGTTCAGGGAGAAGAAACAATAACTCGAGAGATAGGTAAAGCGGATTCGCTCCCTGCTCATCGAGATCAATCAATCCCACAACAACTGGAGTAGGCTTTTACCTTCACCGCAAGGGGCCGAACCAGTATAAACTCCTCGTGTCCTTTGTTCCGGTTTAACCCCTTCAAGCTAATCTCGTTGCGATGGCTCCACGACTAAGTCCTTCCGTTAGGACATCTGACGTGATATTTCCACGACAGATGTGGTAATTCACATATATCTTGTCTAACCAAATAGGACAACATGACACAATTTCACATATATGATGCCTAACTAAACAGGATAGCATGACACAGTTTCAGATATATTTTGGATAACTTAACATGATATAATGGCATAATTCAACATATGATGAGTACCTAAACAGGATGACATGACAAAACTATATGATGTCTTTCTAAAATAGGTTGGGAGGAAATAATTCACATACATGTTGTCTAAGTATATAGGATGGCATGATATAATTGACATAATTGATTCATATACTAAGCAGCAGGCACTCGCATGTATGATCTCTAAACTAAGCAGATAGAATTCAATATTGTGCATATGATGTCTAAACTAAGCAATGCAAGACACCATATGCATCATATGAGAAATATAAACATTGCAACTTAGAGCATACACCTCAGGTGGGATATGGGACTGGTCATCTGTCTCTGAATCCTCCTCTGAGGAGCTCCCTGTAACCATCAAGATATATGCTTCAACAGGTACCATTGCCTACTCTGAAGACCTTGTTTTCACTCCAGATTTTTTCCATAACCGGCTCAAATGGTTGATACACATGAAGAGTAGTTCAATATACACAGATTGTCGACAAATGGAATACGTAATGGAAAAAAAGATGGCATGAGATAATTCACATATATGATGCCTGGCTCCATGGCGGTGCATAATTCACATATATGATAACTGGCTGAAAAACATGGCATTGCATAATTCACATATCTGATATAGAAAGCAAACAGGAGGCATTCACACAAAGCATGTCTAATCTAAGCAGATGGCATGGAAATGCAAGACACCATATGCATGATATGAGCAATATAACCCAACCAAGTTAGAGCATGCACCTCGGGAGGGGGGGCATACGACTGGTCATCTGTCTCTGAATCCTCCTCTGAGGAGCTATCTTTAACCAGCAAGAAATCTGCATCGATAGGTAGCACTGACTGCTCAAAAGACCTTGTTTTCACTCCAGATTTTCCCATGACCGACTCAAATGGCTGATGCACAGGAAGAGTAGATGAATATATAAACATTGTTGACAAATGGAATACATTGTGGAAAACAATATGGCACGATACAATTCACATATACGATGACTAGCTAAACAGGATAGCATTGCATGATTCACGTATACGATGCCTGGCTAAAGAAGATGGCATTACATAATTCCCATATACTCCCTCCGTTCCTAAATATTTTTCTTTTTAGAGATTTCAAATGGACTACCACATACGGATGTATATAGACATATTTTAGAGTGTAGATTCACTCATTTTGTTCCGTATGTAGTCACTTGTTGAAATCTCTAAAAAGACAAATATTTAGGAATGGTGGGAGTATGATATAGAAACCAAAAAGGTGGCATTCACACAAAGCAAATCTAAACTAAGCTGACGACATATAAGATGTATAATGTAAGCAATGCAAGGCGCCATATGCATGATATGACCAACATCAGCATGCCAGGTTAGAGATAACACCTCAGGTGGTAAACACGCGTGGTTGGCTCCTTCTGAATCTCCATCTGAATAGTCATTTTCCTCTGGAATACAATCTGGAAATGCAGGAGGGGGGGGGGCACTTCGCCCACCATGGAGTGGCATCTGCATGACATCATATTCACACATAACGGTCTTCTCTTTTTCTCTACATGTTCAGTACGATTGTGTACAATATCTGACATGGATAATAAAAAAATAGTTAGATTTTGTAAGGCCTAAGGGGTGCATGCAAAAATCAAGACTGATGGTAGCAAACAAGTGGATGGATCCAAAACTAATGATAGCAGGTAGATTATAGCTTCAGTTTAAAAAGATAGACAATGGATCATCTATTGTTTGTTGCCCACCCAACATGAACCACATAGAAGACCCCAGATGAACCAGATAGTAGATAGATACTATTCGTTGCTGGCTCGATATGAGACCCATGGGCAATTCAAAACTAAATAATGAATGATAAAGTAGCAGGTAATAATAACCGATGTATAATGTAAGCAAACACGAAAGACTACGGCCTCTCTTCCGAAACTATGTAGTCCTCAGGTTCATCTGCTTAGTCGATGATGGTAATGCAGTTGGCGTGGCTGTAGGCAACTGGAAAGATGATCTGAGGCAGCGAAAGAAAGTCTGTAGGGGGATCTCTGCTGAAGTGAACGCTTCTGTCGATGGTGCACCTCATGTGTGGTGACGACACGACAGGAGCAGGACATAACACACAGAGTTTTCTTTGACGCCTATTTGAAAGCGAAGTAAATTTGTAAGGGCTCCTTAGAATTGGAGGATTCTATAAATGCAGGGACATGAAAAACACAATAGGATAGGAATGCACGTGCAAAACAGAACATTTGGAAACATAGGATTTCAGTCAACCTGGGTGTTTGGATCACATGAATTGGAAGAACACAAGAATGGAGAAACTAAGTGATGCGATGAGTGTACAACCTCTTTGGCATAGCCTTGTGGACCTCAGCATCATTGAGTTGGACGTGGATGATGGTGATGATGCTGGTGTGACTGTCGGAGGCGGGGAAGAAGATCCGAGGCCTCTAGAAACAGCGCTGAGGGTATTGCTCCGCTGTGATGGATGGTTCCGTCGTTGGAGCAGCTCCGCTAAGGTGTACGGCAATGAGGCTGAAACATGACAAGACAGACAACATTAATCTGAAGTGGGACCCTAATATCATCTGCAATAGATGATGTAAAATACATCACCAAAAAGTGCTAGATGTAAAACGCATCAGCCGTGCCACGGCCACTCCGACAGATGCTGTAAGTACTATTCACTCTGAACTTAACTAAAGAAAATGAACTTTACAATCAAAACTGAATTTTACTGTCGAAACTGATTGAACTAGTAACAGAGCATTGCAATAGATGTTCAGAGAAGCAGTGATCTAAATTAGCAGACACTCGAGCAGGGAATGCACTAGCAGAGAGCAAGTCGTGCAGTAGCATCGCGAGCGAGTGCTAAAGCAGCAACTCCTGTAGCTGCTGGAGGTCGTGCAGCAGCAGCAGCGCAAGCGAGAGCAAGATCAGAGCAGCAGCATGAACGAAAGCAGGAGCAGTGCAGCAGCGTGACCGACAGCAAGAACAGAGCCTCAGCGCGAGCGAGAGCCAGAGCAGCTGCAACTACTGCCATTGTGGAAGTCGCCGCCGAGGAAGCAACGACATGGGGGAGAGACGTCGTGGATGATGTGGCCGGCTACAGCACCATCGATGGAGACACGCCATGTCTGCTCGGTATCGAGCACCGGCAGCCCCATGAGATCGAATCAAAGATAAAATGCAGCGGTGAGTGCAGAACCTCCTTGGTGGCGCTGAGTTGGCCTCGGCTTCATTGCAGGAATTGGTGAGGGTGCTGCGGTTCCGATGGGGCATGTCAAGAAGGCGCTGTGGGGATTGAGGTGGCGCGATAGACGAGGCGAACGTCGGGGCAGCTCCTTGGAGGTGGAGGATGGGGCGGCTGATCCGGCGGGACGACGAGATCAACAACGGATCCTCATTCAGTGTGGTGGATGAGGGACGGTGAGTTGTTGTGGTGGATGACGTATTCGGGGAAGTGTCTCCGGCTGGGCGGCGGTCGGGAGGCCGACGGAGGAGCGTGGGGTTTCATGGGTTTTGGCGGCCTCGGTGTACGAATGGGGGGGCCGAAGGGGGATGGGGGAGCCAAGCTTAGGGAAGCGCTTCTCCGAAATGTAAGGTAAGTTACCAGCGTACCCCCACCGGTTTTGACACCACGACATGGAGCTTCATTTCCGGCTGAGGGGTAGAAGGGGGATTTCGTGTGTCTGGGCTGCGAGAGCGATTTCGGATGAGGAGGGAGTTCTCGCGCGCGTCCAAATTTCAGGATAACAAGGCGCGGCGCGGGTTGAAGAGGCGGGAGTTTCAAAGCAGGTGAGACAAAAGATACTCGAGCTTGAAAATTTTGGGATAACAAGGTGCGGATTCCTTGTTCGGCAGAACAAACTTAACGTGTAAAAAAACAATTCATGCAAGACACAAGAGAGTCATGTCCCGTTTTACTATATTGCTATAGATGACATTGAAAAAACTACAAGAAAAATGTAAAAATATCGGGAGAACAAGATTTTCCTGCATAGTACCAAATCGATTTGAACTTCCCTCAACAACAAAAAAAAACAAATCAATTCCCACCAAAGAAAGAGTAATGTCCCTTTTTATATGATTACAGATGCCATGATCTCGAATTTCAATTTTTGAATCCACGTTATGTTGAATTCGAATATATCGTTAGGTGACCTTACAGCTTATAATTGATGTAGTCGTACATTTTGATCTTCCATCATATATGAACATTTTACTCCACCATGTGAACATATATATTGTCGTCTACCATATGGACTAAATTTGAATCAATTTTCCTTATTTGAATACGATTGTTGTCAAGTTATACAATAATTTAAATATTATCTTGATAACAAAAAACATGCATATAGCAGTAACCATATTTCACTATGAACTACATGTACCATACGCTCTCCAATTCAAATATTTGTATCCATTTTATGTTGAATTCAAATCATAGTACATTGTTGGTCTAGGTAGCGAGATGTTCGGGATAATCTAAACCCTGTTTTCATATGTATGATTTTTGGCTGAATATGGACAAGTTTTGGTATAAGCTTCTTGCAAAACCGGAGATTCTCTCAACAAGCCTCGTGGTTCCGAGAGGGAACGTGTCACCTTTGTGTGCAAAACAATATACGCTGCCTCCTCCCTGATATTATTTACAGAGGCAACATATAACTATGTGAGTGCCCTATTAAATTTTGGAATTATTTCGGGTTCATTTGGCCTTTTTATACATTAATTGAGTTTCTGGACTTTTAACGTGCATAATCTAAATATGAATTGTGTGCACATGCTCCGGTGCACCAAAGTGGGTTGAAAACTCACATGTGTGTCTTTGGTTGAATTTCTAGGTCCCATGGAAGAAATGAGAATGAAATTCAAACATCTCGGCGTCATGACTCTGCCGAGAACATCGAGAAACTTAGATTTTAAATTCATGTAAATCCAAAATCGCCTTGAAATCATGAAACTTGGAATGGTGTCATGTCATGGCACTAACATGTTATGGTAAATTTTTTGGCCGATTTGGAAGCTTGTGGTTCTAAGAGGGAACGTGCCACCTTTGAGTGTGAAACGATATACGCTGCCCCCTCCCGCCCCTTGAGTTTCTTAACAAAGGCAACATAGAACTACATTACTGCCCTGTTAAATTTTGGAATTATTCTGGGTTCGTTTGTCGTTTTTTTATACATTAATTGAGTTTTTGGTCATTTAATGTGCATAAGTCAAATTTGAACTACAAGCACATGCTCTCGTGCACCAAAGTTGGTTGAAAAATCACATTTGTGTCCTCGAGTGAATTTCTAGGTCCCATGCAAGAAATGAGAATAAAATTAAAACATCTGGGCATCGTGGCTCGGCCGAGAACATTGAGAAACTTGGTTTTAAAATTCTTGTAAATCCAAAACACGTTCGAAAATCATGAAACTTGACATGGATGTCATGTCATGGTACTACCATGCTGTGGTAAAAAAATTGGCCGAATAGGAACAGATTTTGGTATAAGCTTCTTGCAAACCGAAGCTTCTCTCAAGAAGGCTCGTGGTTCTGAGAGGGAACGTGCCACCTTTGAGTGTTAAACGATATACGCTGTCCCCCTTGAGTTTATTTACAAAGGCAACATAGAACTACATGAGTACCCTGTTAAATTTTGGAATTATTCTAGCTTCTTTGGCCTTATTTACACAATAATTGAGTTTTTGGTCATTTAATGTGCATAATTCAAATTTGAACTACAAGCACATGCTCCCATGTACCAAAGTTGGTTGAAAAATCACATTTGTGTGCTCAGGTGAATTTCTAGGTCCCATGCAAAAAATGAGAATAAAATTCAAACATCTGGGCATCGTGGCTCGGTCGAGAACATTGAGAAACTTGGTTTTAAAATCATGAAACTTGGCATGGTGTCATGTCATGGTAGTACCATGTCGTGGTAAAAAAATTGGCCGAATAGGAACAAATTTTGGTATAAGCTTCTTGCAAATCGGAGCTTCTCTCAAGAAGGCTCGTAGTTCTGGGAGGGAACGTCTCACCTTCGTGTGCATAATTCAATTTTGAAATACAAGCACATGTTCCAGCGCACCAAAGTTGGTTGAAAAATCACATGTGTGTCCTCGGGTAAATTTCTAGGTTCCATGCAAGAAATGGGAATGAAATTCAAAATTCTGGGCGTCGTGGCTGGGTTGGCAACATTGAGAAACTTAGTTTCTTAATTCCTGTAAATCCAAAACACGCATGAAAAGAATGCAAATTGGCTTGGTGCCAGGACATGGCACCAACATACTATGGTAATTTTGCAGTCCGATTTTCAAAGGCGCACACATTAACAATCAACAAAGTCATTTTGGAACAAGTGTTGTCACGTTACAATCGGAAACACAAGTATTATTGAAACCATGGGCGTTCTACATACTAGTACCATTTACGTGCCGCCACGCGTCCCCATTATTTATTAGCTAGGAGGCGACATGCAGGGTAGCTATTTGAGTACGAGAGGCGCGCGATCAGACCCCTGCGCGTGCTTATTGGGAGGAGAGCCCTTTGACCTCCATCTGCCGTCCACCTCTCTCCCAAGGTCTCCATTAATGGCGCCCGAGCCTCTGTTTAATGGTGTGGCTATGTCTCACTCGACTGAGATTTAAGAGAGAAAAAAGAAAATCTGAAAGCACGGATCTTGATGTAAAATCTGACGGACCTATATAGCATCTACTGCGACTTATATCAAGACTGATGAGTATATAAGGACGATTAATTTTTTGATCAAAGAAGGGCTTGCCCCTTCTGATTTTCATTACTGAAAACCACCACAATTCACAAGAAGTTCAGCACAACTCCAGCCTAACATGAAGGGCTAAAAGCTATCAGATTGAAATCACAACATCCCAAGAGGCCAACAAAGGCGAAACATCCGCGCTAGAACCCAACATTTCACAACCGACGACACAATCCACATCCTAAACCGATTATTACATCAAAATAAACCAGGAAACTGAAGGAAGCCCAGCAGCAACTAGAAGAACAGCAACGCCAGGGTCGCCACAGCAAGAGTTTTCTTCATTCCAGCCTTGCAACATTGATCTTCCACAAAAAGATAAGGACGATTAATTGTCTTACATAATTAGAAAGATAATTAAAAAGCCACATGTGGCTACGCCTGAAATACACAAGGGCAAAAGAAGAAGGAAGACAAGGATCTGGCTCGCTAATCTCTACTTTCTTGATGCGTTGCTGCAGGCCGCGGGAACTAGTCTTCGCGGAGAGCGGCGATGAGCTCTTTCGTGTCCTCAAGACGCTGCTTAAGAACATCCACGGATTCCTCCACCAGCCTTTGGCGCTCGTTGCGGAGCATGTCATTCTCATCCATAAGTTTCTTGATGATGACGCAGGTCCTCTTCAACAAGGCACTGGTCTCCTCCTGCTGGTCTGCACTTCAGACGATCTTCTCCCTCAGCAGGTCGCGCTCGGCCCGGAGCCTCTCATTGCCCTCCCTTAGTTGCCGGATGACGCCGGTAGCCTGTTCAAATGAGGCTTTCATGTCTTCCTGCAACCTCGCCTAGCCGGAGATCTGATCCATCTGGCTATGGACAATCGCATGCAGGCGTCTGTAACAGTCGTCGCCTGCCCGCAAGAAATTTTCCCAGGCCGCCGCGGCGCGGCGGGACATCTCTGCTGCTTCTGCGGCACAGCCAGTCCAGTCTGCTGCATCGACAGTGCGGCGGGACCTCCGTACTACTTCAGCGGCGCGGCGGGACCTCTGTGTTGCTACTTCCGCGCGATGGGACATGTCGGCTGCTCTCGCAGAGAGGCAGGTCATCTCTCGTGCTTCCGTTTCCATGCTCACCTCTCCCTGGTGGCAATTTCTCGACCCAGAACTCATGCTGGCCATGGCAGATGCAAGGGAAGGATGCTGAATGACTTATTTGTTTTTGTGGATGAGGAGTTGAGGAGGAATGTGCAGTCATCTTGGCATACTAGTATTTATAACCGAGTACTAATACGCTCCTAAGTGGGAAACCGTTTAGGTTGTGATCGGCGTGAACAGGTTTGTAATTCAATATAGCGTGGTACTAATACGCTCCTAAGTGGGAAACCATTTAGGTTGTGATCGGTGTGAACAGGTTTGCAATTCAATATAGCGTCGAGTAATTTGGAATGTGACGAGACGCAAGGTCAAAATTTATTGAGGGTTCTATTTTCGAAGTGCGACACTATTCCCGGATGGAGTAGTTCTTTTTCTACTCCCTCCTTTCCGGTTTTATAGGGCTTATCTCAAAATTTTAGTTTTTCCATTTTACAAGGCTCAATTTGGTTGTTCCCCAACATGTTCAGATTCCAAGGTGCATTAAATCATTGCATGCAAGTATTAAGAGAAAATTGACCAATGCATGTACTTTATGCATGCATGCATTGCAATTAATGCACTGATAAACATAAGTTTTTGAGAAAAACAAGAGCATTAATTAGGTGCTTTTGCAAACTACAAAAAATATTCCACCACTCACCATCTTGGTTGGTGAGATTTTTGAATTAAGCCCTATAAACTGAAAAGGAGGGAGTACTGCTGTGTACGTGCAATAACTGGCACCGTCGTATACATATCTTACGGTTAATGGGGCGTTGGACAGGAATAGCCGCATGGCGAGCTCTAGGCTAGTATTTTTTCCAGACTCATTAAATCTATCTCTCGGGACTTCTCGCACGCACCATCTTGCCACCAACAAAAACTTGTACTCTGAGTTTAGTACATTATACAGGAAGAGAAGAGGTGCACGCACGCACTCGTCCTCTCTCACACGCGTCTGTTTTTTCTTGAAAAGGAGGATGATGACCCCCGGCCTCTGCATCTGGTTGTCACACACGCATCTGTAGCTACGAATGGTAGTGTTCTCAACCATCCGATTGGCTCTATCATGGATGTACCTATATACTAAAACATGTCTAGATACACCTATATTTTGACAAATGGAAGGCATGTATTGTGGAACGGAGGGAGTGCTTGTCATCAAAATGGATAAAAAGGGACGTATCTAGAACTAAAATACGTCTACATACATCTCCTTTTATCCATTTTGATGACAAGTAGTACTTCTTACCCAAAGGAACTTTATATTATCCATTCGACTGTTGGAAATTTCTGAGCTAATGTCAAAGTAATTGCTGCATCGCCACCAAAACCCACCATTTCTTAAGCTAAAGTAGACCAAGGTAATCCCTATATTAGCATATTACTAAGATAAACAGAAGGCACTGTAGAAACATTTAGGACGTGAGCTTGTCAATCTGAATGTGGAGGGACACCAGCTTAGTCTTGGCCAGCAGCTTGGGCGGAACTATCAAGAAGGTCAGCTCCTGCACGTCGACGTCGCCAGGATCCTTGTTGCTTGTCACCTCCATTTCCACCTTGACGGTGTCAGTCGTTCCTTTGGGCTCCCCCGGCGGGCCGTTCACCCATAGCTTGGCCACGTAGTGCAGCAGTGGGGATGCCCCCATTCTGATGCAGATGACCGACATGGTGATAGGCACGCCGATGTCGAGCACGCCGCCGACCAAGAAACATGTGCAGCCGTCCTCCGCCGCGAACAATAATAGCTGTGGCTCCGAGAGTGGCACTTGCAGCTGGAGCACCTTGCCGTACTGGATCCTCTGCACGAGCATGGGATGCACGGTGCTGATGTGGTGGTAGAGCGCCAACGGCGGGCCTTCGTAGCCGCAGACGGGCATGGGGCATTTGCAGGGCGCGAGCGGACACACGCTCTAGTGATCGGCGAACTTGTGGTAAGTGACGTAGAGCCCACAGCCTTCGTGCGGGCACTCCACCCTCAGCGACGAAAGGACGGAGTCCACCGCCGTGTTCCGCACGTCGAAGCCACTGCCGCGCTTGCACTTCTGGCACTGCCGCTGGTTCCCAGGGCGCTCGACGCGGCAGTCCACGTAGGCCAGGTGCCCTCCCTTGCACTGCAGAAATCAATCGAACATCACATCAATCTAGAAACCTGCACCTTGCTCAATCAGCCAAACGGACGAGGTGTATTGCAACTTCATACACTGGAGGCGTCAACGGGCGGAGGCACAAGGGGCAGTGGAGCACGGTGAGGTCCATCGAGACCTTAGAGAGCTCCATCGTCGGGCCCTGTTCGGTCTGCATGATCTCGCCCTCCTCGTGCACAACCATCTCTCGACTTGGGCCGGGGTATTACAAAGGTTTACCCTCACAATATATTATACTACTTCAAGGTGCATTATATCAACACATGCAACTATCAAAAGGAGGGGGTGTTTGGTTCAGGGACTTTTTAGTCCCAGAGACTAGATAAAGTCCCTAAAAAGTCCCTAGGAACCAAACGGGAGGGACTTTTTCTACAGGGACTAGAAAAAAACTCTACTAGAGAGTCTTTTTTGATAAGTCCCTGGGACTAGAAAAAGTCCTAGGACTTCTAAACCAAACACCCCCAGAGAGTCACGGCATGCATGCATGCATTGTAATTAATGCACTGGTAAATGCAAATTATTGAAATATATCGAGTGCAGTGCTTTGATGTGTTACGTCAACTCGTACATCAACGAGAAGTTTGATTATCCTCTCCCTCGCGGACTTAACTGCACCTGCCTTTGGCTGTATGACAGGTTGGCCACACACCTGTCGGGCCCACCTGTCAGACACGCAAAGGCAGGATCATCCCTCCCTCGCCCATGAGCATGGTGGCTGGCAAGAGTAGGAGAAGCTTTCGCTACACGCTCTCCCTCCCGCACACGGTGGACGTGCAACAGTTCAATCGGTGTCAGATGGCCAGAAGCATACTGTAGTACTCCTCCAGTGCAGTAGTACTCCATCATTGTTCGACTTCCCGAAGAGGCGAAGAGCCAAGCGCAGCCCAGACGCTCATGTGGCAGTTTCATGTGTAGAGTAATCTAGGATAGCGTGTACCGTGCCTGTAAGCGTAAAATCGTTGGGGTCGGCTCCATGCTATGTGGCCGTCTCAAAGTTAAAAAAAATTAAAATTGTCTTCTGGCCCTACCTGTCACCCTGGTGATTGTAGTTTGCACGCTCATCTGGTTAAGACAGCAATATATATTTAAAATTTGTTTTTTTTGAAAAGGGGGGACTCCCCGGCCTCTGCATCAGAATGATGCATACGGCCACATATATTTTAATTTATGGTGGATAAATGTTAGAGGTTGCAGCAAATATATTGTACACTACGGGTCTTTCAGCCAAGTTTAGAGGCAAGCGTGTGGGGCTAGTGCTATGATGTGTCGCGTCAACTCGTACAACGAGGAGAAGCTTGATTTTACTACACGCCTTCTCCCTCGCCCATGCGCGCGGTTGGTCACAAACAAGGACAAGATTTTGCTAAGTAGTACTTCTACATCAAGCTATCCGTCCCGCTCGTGGTGTACGGACATGCAGCAGTGGATTCGACAGTGTAGAAGTAGTAGTAGTAACATCATTGTTCGTCTTCTCGAAGAGGCGAAGAGCCAAGCGCAACAAACATTGCAGTTGCGAACATTGGAGCACGCATATAGCTAGGCTCTTGCATGAGACCAAATTGCTATGTGAGCCCACTATTGTACTAGTACGTACAACTACTTGCTAGTATAGCCCTGTAAACAAGAAAGGAGTCTTTGCCCTTCTAGAGATTTCAACAAGTGACTAGACTACACCAAGACGGAGTACATATGGAGCAAAATGAGTGAATCTGCACCATAAATAAATACGTACTAGTTCTATCATTTTCCTCTCCGAGGTGCACAATATTGAGTATACTGACTAGTCTCTTTTTGACACGCATTTACGTTTTTTGACACTGTACAGACGCAAGTGCTCATATACACGCGCATACACTCACCCCTGTGAACGCACACACGCACGGCACTATCATCTTGAAATTTACAAAGTCACCATAGGCATCTCGTAGTCGACAGGTCCATAGGTGCTTGAATGCCAAGGAGGGAGAGGGTAGTGGTTCCCGAGACGTTGAACGGTCAATGATATATCCTCAATTACATGCAGAGGGAATTAATTGGAGAAGCAGAATAGAGCCAGCACGATGTGAATGCAACAGAGTTTGGACTCTCATATAATAAAGGCGCCCCACCACTCCAATCCATCTACTCCCAAGTCTCTGTGCAACACTGCTCACTCCAATCCAAGACCAAGTGACCAGAAGCCACAAGCACCTATGGAGGCGATGGACGCGAGCGGCAGTCGGCTGTGCCAAATCATCCAAGGCGCCGGCCTGCGACCCCGCACCGTGCAGCATTTCCAGACGGTGCTGGCGACCGTAGGCATCATAGCCCTCGCCGACGCCGGCTTCGCCTCTCGCATGGACGACATGATGGTCAACTCCATCCACAAGTTCACCGCCGTCAAGAAGCGCGCGGACGACCTTGCCGTACTGCTCCAGCCCGCATGCCCAGGCTCTTCATTGCCTGCCACCCTCATCGGCCTCCATGGTGACGAACTCTTTCAAGCCCTGGTGGCCCTCTAGGTGCCGGAGGTTGCGACGAAGAATGTGCACCTCGAGGCCGCGCTCGCTGCGCAGCGCCTCGCCATGCAAGAAACCATCGACCTGCACATCCAGGGCTACGAGGAAATCGTATGCATAGGCCACTACAAGGCAAGCGATGACAGAGAGACGTTGGCCTTCTTCCAGCAGCTGGAATCTTTGGACGCCATTGTTCAGAAGCATGTTGAGCTGGCCACAAAAGCCGCTGCTACTTAGGCGCTGTTCGGTGGGCCAGCACCCTGAGTCGAGGAGGTGGACGTCGTCGATGGATGCATCTCTTCTTCTTTCCTCCTGTAACCAGCACTGCATCGCCTCGTGGCCTTAATGTTTTATTAGTATAGTACTCCCTAAGTTCCCAAATATAAGCCTTTCTAAAGATTCCAGTAAGGGACTACTACATACGGAGTGAAATGAGTGAATCTACACTCTAAACTAGGTCTACATACATCTGTATGATGTATTCCATTTGAAATAGTATCTAAAAAGGCTTATATTTATGAATGGAGGGAGTGTATATGGCATTTTTATTCCAGTCGTAATGTTTTCACTGTGAGGTGGGGCTGCAGTTGAGCAAACCCACCCTGCCCACCGGGCGTCGGCCGAGTTTAGAATTAGAGCATCCACAATGTGCACTTTTTCTGCCTCTCTAGCTACCTCTAAGCCTTTATAGGCTGCATTTATACATTGCATGAGGTTGCCTCTAACAAAAAATCCCTGGCGTCGCCTCTAAGCTAAGAGACTGCCTCCAAGCTTTTGTTTCAATTAAAATACTCTTCTGTCCCTACATGTCAACCACTTTGTTGAGTCTCCCAACTGAAAAGTGATTCAGATATCAACTTGGTTATTGTTTTTGTGGGACCGCTATAGAGGCTGCACTCAAATGCCATACATGCAGCATTTTTGACTAACCTTAGAGGCAGCAATGTGGACCCCAGCTTAGAGGCAATGCTGCCGCCAACCACTGTGGATGCCCTTAGAAGAGAGAAACGAGGGAGGAGATCTAGCTGTAGCACGGACGCTGTTGTCAGATGGGACTCGTGTTTATAGAATAGGAGTACTGAGCACTCGTGCCTCTTTTTTTTGAGGGAAAAATTAGTCGTATGTCTAGTACCACTAGTTGGGTGCGTGCGACCTATAGCTGTCATCACTTTAGGTCTCCTTTTGGAACCGTGGCTACGCTTCATAGTACATATTTTTTCACGCATTTATCCTCCTATATGTACTCCAAGGCTATTTCCACGTGCTCCCATTCGCCGACATGTGGGACATAGAGCATCTGGGTCGTAGTGCATGCACGACTCGGAGCATATGCCTGGGTACTTTACATTTCAGACCTCACGAATTACATGCAAACCCCCCTCAAAAGAATAAATAAATGAATGATTTACTACATGAAACCGGATTATTTTCGTCGAAACCGGAGCATGTTCATTAAATTTTGTACATAACACGTTTATAAAAAATGACCGGACCTAAACCAGTCTAAGGGCCTCTTTGATATTTCCCACAAAAAAGGGCCCCTTTGATTCGCAGGATACTGAAAACACAGGAATGGGGAAAGTATGATGGCGATGAACCGAGACGAGGAGAATTCTAACCCTAAACTAACTCTAAACCAAAGAGGTGTATGGATGGCAGGGTTAGATTGATAATAAATCCACTTTCTCAATCATTTGACTACTTTGGACCCTATTTCCTGCCGGATTTGGTGTGGCCGGCTCTTCTGTGGCCTCCTCCCGCTCACAATTGACATAAACGAACCATCTATACAAATCAAGCATGCAAAACATGATAATTTTTACTTTGTCCATACAAATGAGATATCCCACTTAAACATACAAGTCGTCAATCAAGCTTCACAAAATAAAAAAACACTTCATGAAACAAAGCATGAGCTAACTCATCACGAAAGTCATTCACGATAGGGAGGGAGCCCAGAGCCCCTCATGCACCGAGGGAGGAGCTCGCCATCATCTCTCTGGAGGAAGGCTCTGTAGAGCTGAAGCCCCGGGAACCCCTCCGACGCCGGACCTTGCGAGTTGAGGTCGACACCGTCATGGGTAGCAGGGCCGCTTGCTGCCGACTGGGAACTTAATCTTTGGGCCTCTAGAAATAATGCAAGCCTGTAACTAAAATACCTAGAAAGGTGAACTGAATCTTTGGGCCTCTAGAAATAATGCAAGCGTGAAACTGAAATACCTAGAAAGGTGAACTGAATCTTTGGGCCTCTAGAAATAATGCAACCCTAAAATTGAAATACCTAGAAAGGTGAATTGAATCTTTGGGCCTCTAGAAATAATGCAAGGCTGAAACTGAAATACCTAGAAAGGTGAACTGAATCTTTGGGCCTCTAGAAATAATGCAAGCCTGAAATTGAAATACCTAGAAAGGTGAACTAAATCTTTGGGCCTCTAGAAAGATTTATTACCTCTTCAAGCAGCATCAAACAATTCCATGCATGCACCACAAATCTATACCAAGTTTGATCAGGATCTACTTTTCCAAATCAGAATTAGCGCTAGAGCAAGCACGATGAATGATATGGCCGTGAGACGGAGAGGGAATGACCAAACTCACCCCTCTCACGATTTCCCTGGTAGATGCGCCTTCACCGCGCATGATAGAGGGAGAAAAATGACTGGTGAAGGGAGCGGGGCGACCTTTGAAGGCCGGAGGGATAGGGCGGCCGAAGTAGGGCGGTGGAGGCCAGAAGGAGAGGGCGGCCGGAGGAGAGAGAGGGCGAGCGGCGCTTGGGCAGGCGGCCCTATGGGGAACAGAGAGGAGTCATGCGAGAGGGGGGTGGAGCGATCTGGTGTGGGCAGGGGAGACTTTTTAGTTCTCTTTTAGTGAGCCCGAGGATAACTAGCCCAATTAGAACCTCTCCACTAGGCTAGTTTTTTTAGCCGGGTTAGAGCAAACTAGCTCAAACTAACCCCTCTTGTTTCGATAATTTGAGGCTATTTCAACCCAAACTAGCTCTAACTTAGAGATCCAAGCAAAGAGGAGTGTTATTGTACATGCTACAGTGTGGACCATGGCACATTGTTTTTTATGGTCATATCACCACATTGTTTTCTACTGCTGGTTCACTAGGCTACCGTGGTTCGCACTGCTGGTTCACTAGGCTGTCGTGTTTCACACAGCTGGTTCACTGGGCTGCCATGGTTCGCACTCCTCCGACCTGAGTAGTACTCCCTCCGTTCCTAAATATAAGTCTTCGTAAATATTTCACTGTGGACCACATACGGATGTATATAGATGCATTTTATGTGTAGATTCACTCATTTTTCTCCGTATGTGGTCCATAGTGAAATCTCTCCAAAGACTTATATTTAGTAACGGAGGGAGTAGTATAGTACTAGTATATACCGAATCATTTTTGATCCTTCTTACTACACCGACATGTAGGAGAGCCAGCATCCAGGTCAACGTGTCATGCACCAGATTAGAGCGCGGAACGGAAGGGGGGCATCACCTCGGTCGGAGCGCCAGTAATTCATGACTATAGTGAGTGGTCATATCACAAGTCTTTCCAGCAGTAACGCGTCATCAAATCACAAAGCCCGACCTATCCAGCAGTATGTTTGAGAATCCGCCACTCGCTCACCCTCCTCGCCTCTCTGTCAAACCGCCTACCCGAAAACTGCCGCGCGTACTGCCCGGGAAAAGCCCCGCCCTCAACTTTTAACTACGCGAAAATAGTTCGAGCTTGTTTGTTCTATATAAATACAGTACTTACTGTATGTTTATTCACCCGTGGGGTTGTTCAATGAATGGAGGGGCGGGGAGCACAAGTGAACAATACTGTAGTACTACTAGTAGTAAGTAGGTGTCGTATAGTAGTCACCTTAAATAGAGAGTTTCTTTTCTTTAATGCCACGTACAAAAATTGAAACGCTTGTTGTGGAGAGAAAAAAGATAATCACTCCACTATATATGGACACAGGGGCCTGAGCGCTTGCTTTACTAGGGTCGCTCTCTTCATTCTCTCATCCTCTCCAGATATAAACAAGACAGCGGTAGCGACATTTTCTCTCTGCTCACTTCTGGTCACAGATCCGGCGGATCGCTTCGGCGGATGTGTGTAGAGGACTAAAAGGTGCATCGTTCACGCGGTCATCGCTGCCGAGGGAGGAAACCAACAGCTGCTGGAGGGGCCTTATCCTCTGCCCGTGCCATTCTCTCTGACACAGCGCTGGTTCGGGAGGTCCTCCGACTCCTCTTCCTCCCTACCGTATTGTCCGCAGATCCGACCTGCCGCCGCCGACATCCCGGTGACCCTCACGTATAAGTCCTTCGAAAGCGGCCTTGCTCTACTGCCCCAGCTCCCCACGTGTCTGCATGTGCATATTTTTCTACACCCATCAGCTCTTCCAAAGCCACCTAATTTTTTAGTATTATTAGAGGTAAAGCTACTTCATGCATTCGAATCTAGGGCTTTGTTCAAACAATGAAGAAAGGGGGGAAAGTTGTAGCATGAATCTAGGACTTGATTGAAAGAGGAAATAATATGGTGAAAGTAGTAGAGACCGGATACCCAACCGTTCTCTTGGTTGAAAAGGGAAATAATGGGAACGCAGTACAAACTGGATAAGGAACAGATCTATTATTGGTTGAAAAAAGGATAGAAAGTGGCGGCTGGTGGACAAGTCAACAGAGTATGTCGAGGATTAGATTTGGTGCCATCACATAGTAAAAGGTCTCCAGGATTAGATTTGCTGCCCCCACATAGTAAAAGGTCTCAGGATTAGATTTGCTGCCCTCACATAGCAAAAGGCCTCAGGATTAGATTTGCTGCCCTCACATAGTAAAAGGTCTCCAGGATTAGATTTGTTGCCCTCACATAGTAAAAGGTCTCCAGGATTAGATTTTCTGCCCTCACATAGTACAAGGTCTCCAGGATTAGGTTTGCTGCCCTCACATAGCATGAACAAACACAACATCACCACTTTATGCCTCCTTGTAGGTACATTGTGCTGATGCGTCAACTATCGCATGTCCTTATACCAACCTTTTGCTGTTGTTAATGTAAGGGCGCATGTAAAATGAAGCGGTCACACTGTTACCTTAGGGACATGTCTAACCAGTGTTATTGTTAATCTAATGCCTCCACTGATAAGATGCAATTAAACTGTGTTACAAACGGCACTCCTGCTATTTTCCCCAGTATGATAAGTAAGTTGCTCATTTACGCTCCTGAGTATCCTAGTGTCCCCACGGTCCCATGCCCTTAAACCAACTCTTTAGCTGCTGTTGATTTACTGTGTTTGGTAAACAAGCAATGCCACCATTAAAGTAATCCCATATTTGAGGAATCTCATTGTTGATCGTAATGCTTCTGGTAACATGAAGCATTGCTGACGTTTTAAAATTTCTACTGTCCTTGCGTGATTGCCATGAACATAATTAAGATGCTTCTTTTCATTTTGTATATGTTTTGTATATTCTTATTGACTAACAACTATTTACTTTCTATCTTTTTGTGCAGATAGGGATATCCATTTCGCCTTGTTGCTATTGTGACCTTTTGGTGAACTGCACAAAACACTTTTTTTGGAATGAGTGTCTTGTGCAGTTCAACTAAAATGTCACGTGGGCAACATCTCTCAATTTTGGTGGAACTACACAAAATGGTGATTGGAGTTTCCAAAATCTTCGTCAAGTTCTGCTGGTAATCTCTTGCAACATTTTATTAGCCTTTGCAAGATGGAGCCGTCACTGTCACCACAATGGCACTTTATTTTAGTGGAACTGCACAAAAGGATAAGAAAATTATAGTTGCACCTTACATGAGCCGGATAGCCAACCTTAATGTTCCTCAATTTTGGTGCAACTACTAAATAAGAACCTGCCATCTCACGAGAGCAAGTACTTCTTGCTAGCTGAATGATGCAATCTTTGCTTCATTTCAGGTGAACTGTAGAAAAAGGCGCATTAATTGAATCATGGAACTCTAGGCAGACCTCATCCTAGTGGAGCTGCAGGTTGAGTTCAAGGAGGCCGCTATTAAAGCGAAATCATGCTCTCTTATCTCCTTGTTTGTGTTGTGCAAACAGGAATACACAACTACAGATGTTGTGGAGGTCAAGAGCATTTGCCAAGTTCTTCGATTGTATGACATGGCTAGCCAAGATGGATTTAATCCTGATATTCACTTTATCAAAAGGCTCTAATGGGTTGGTTCTGAATCTTGCAAGTTGGGAATCAATGAGATGTGTAGGCATCTTTGTTGTACTTATTATTTGAATCTTATTTGTTGGTTCTGAATCTTGCAAGATGGGAATCAATCAGATGTGTAGGCATCTTTGTTGTACTTATTATTTGGATCTTATTTGTTGGTTCTGAATCTTGCAAGCTGGGAAACACGGCATGATGATTCAGAGGACAACAAACATAACAAACAGTTCAAACTTGGTAGTATTATCTTTGTGAAAGTGCGACAAATGTGTTGATCGTGTGCGTCCTGAGAATAATAATTCTAACTGTTGTGCATGTTGATCCTGTGGCACTGATAGAACGAGCCAATGCATTGCTTGTTTTAAGTATAAATTTCTATTAAAACTAATTAAATTTAAGTAAAGTGACCACTAACTCTTGTTATTAAACTACCAATACAGACCCGCTCGTGAACCGACGTGTGGCCGGAGTAGGTTTCTTAATGGAGGCGTTTGAATGCGCCGAGGGTGCATCTTCTGCTGGGCGTGCAGCGGACGAGGGAGGGGTAGTAAGTGTTGTCGCCTGTACACACTCAGCTTACTATTCAATCCAGTTCCCCAAGAGCTAAAAAATGAACTGCTGCCACCGCCTACACACTCGTTCACTCGAAGAGACTCCAATGGCGATCCGAGGGGTGAGCCTGTTGGATATGGACTTCAGCAAGGAGTTCCCCTTTGAGTTCGCCGTTCAGCCCTATGGCTGCACCAAGTTGAATGTGATGTACACCAACGATACGGACCCGGTGAAGCTCTGCCTTGCCTCAGTCCTATGGCTGCACCAGGTTCTGGAGCATTCGCCCGTTTCATCGGCAGCACCGACTGCACCTTCGCTGCAGTGGAGAGAAGGAAGAACGCGACGATTCGGCCATCTGGTGCAACAAGCTTGTCGACATCCAGAAGCAATACAAGATCATCAACAACGGGCAGGAGAAGGACTCCGTGGTTGACCTCGCTGAGACCATCATCGACCCCTGATACGCCAATATGAAAGAAGACGACCTGAACATGTGGGATGTACCTTTGAATCTAGCCTAGATAACCTACGTAGCCAAGGACGCATACACATGCTACGACATGTACAGGCAGATCTTGGACATGAGGGCGTGTCTGCTTCCCGTAACCGACGAGTACACAGACAGCCGCATCATCATGATCAAGCGTGCCAGGAAGGTCTAGATGTTGTACTTTATCTGTTTATAAGCACCTTTATCATTTGAGTGCTTCATGCATTAGCCTATGTGTCGTAATTATCTGTTTTGTCCGAAATATTTCTTTTAAGAACCCATTAACCTGATTGCTTTTTTTAGTGGCTATTTGCTTATGTATGTAACTAGTTCACTTGTCCGTTAAAAAAACTAGTTTGCTCGGCTGCCGTGCTTTGAATCACCTTCCTCCCAACATATTCCCCTCCTCAGGTGGACCCAGCAGGTCTCTGAATTTTCTCCCACTTTCTTTCTGATGTAAACTGAGTTTTCTCCCAATACTTTTCCCTAGAACCAACTCAGCTGTCCCACATCTAGCCTAAAAATAATAATACCCCACGTACTATTAACTCATCAAATTAAAATGGTATTTTATTTCATAAGTTGAAAGTTCTTACAAAATAATAATAATAATTGTATATATATATAACTTGGCAAGTTAACTCCTAGTGATTGCATACATAAGCTTGCAAAGATTTTACCGACCAATGCAGTAATAGACGTGCAATCATGTGTTTATGTTTTTATAACATTTCTCCGTCTAGCCCAACAAGATATTTTCACCTAGCCCAACAAGTCCGCGGATTTCAAGAAAAATGCAAATGGTATTTAAACGGGCTGCATAGATGCTACATCATTGTTTCACCCAGCCCACCAAATGGACTAAAAAAATAAATGGACTGGCTGACATGTGGGCCAGTAGGTCGAAGCCTAAGAAGGCGTTGGATTTACATCCAACGGCCGGCATTCTTCTTCAATCTCTTTTCTTCTTCCCCCAGTGCTGCCGGAACCGCCTGCTCCAGCCTTCGGCATCCAGCGGCGTTGTTTTGCGCTCCTCAGTGAAACGCTACCCCGCCGACGGCCAGGCCATCCCTCCACTCTGCACCTCCTGTTATTCTCTACCGAGTGTAGGCCCACCCCGCACCCGAACCAGTCAAGTTTCCCACTCCTCTCCGTCTGCGACTCCACTGCCATGGCTTCCCCATCTCCGTGTCGTTCCAGTCTGCGGCCTTGCCATCGTCCACTGCCTCGATGCGCCCTACGCGGCGTGGTCAACATACGAGAGTCATTGGAAGTAGACTGGGAAGGGCTTCACGAGGTCCATGGTCGCACGCAAGGAAAGTTCCTCCTTATTACGCATTGTACGTGCACTGTACATGGGAAGGGCTTCTGTATTTCGCAAAAAAAGCATTCCCCCCGCTGACAAGTCGGACCCACCAGCTATATCTTCGCACGCAAGGAAGTGCCTCCTTATTACGCACAAAAAAATGAATACTCCCCCTGTTAGCTGGGACCCAGTATAGTGGCAGGCTGACTTGTGGGCCTACTAAGTTGACGGGGTTGGAGGGCTTTGTCAACTTAGTCAATACGCACGATTCTAGCTCCAGTGACCGTACGATGTCCATGCAACGGCCGTAGTGCTTCTTCAACCTCTGGTCTTCTTGCTCCAGCCGCCCAAACCAGCGCCGGTCGTGCCTCGTGCTCCTGCCTCCCGTGGCCGGCTGCAATGCGGCGGAGGCCTCACCGCCCCCTACTACTCCCACCGCTGGCCAGACCATTCCTCTACTCACCCACACCCCCTGTTATTCTGCGGCGACGGCAGCCTCACACCGCAGCGAACCAGTGAACCCTTGTACTACTCTACGCATGGGCATCCACTGCCGCGTCTTCCCCGGCTCCGTGTCGTCCCCTTCCCAGGCCTTGCCGTCGTCCACTACCCTGGTGCTCTCGGCACGGCGTGGTCAGCATGGTCAAGGAACTGCTTCCATCGGACGTGGACTGTACGTGGAGAGGCTGACAGCTGGATCCACGGCCGTAGCTGGGTCCACGGCCACAACCCAATTTTTTTTTATTTGCCAAGTAAGTCGATTTGTTAGGCCCGTTGGGCTGCAAATCTTTCAAGACGAGGAGAGCTTAATTAGGCTGGCCGAGAAAATGGCCTATCAGTAATGAGAAATGGGTTGTACATTTTTAAAACACATCAAACTGACATTTAGTTTCAAATATCTTTTTTTTCATTTCGAAATTTTAAATTACAATAATTTTTATGCGTGGAGAATTTGTTGGATTTTATATTGATATACATTTATTTTTAAAATCAGTTTGAATGTGAGTCCAAATTTCGGGATTAAAAACAGTTCGGACCGCACCGAAATATGCAAAATTTCGTATAATTTTTTAACCGTGGCCACAATATGGGCTGTAATGCTAACAAAAAGAATATGGGCTAAAAAACCTTAAGAATTAGCAAATGGGCTATAAATTATTATAAATAATGGCAGATGAGCTGTATGTTGTTTTCCACGGATTTGAGGCTTTCCTAAAAAAAAGGTTGACGCACAAGCAGTGACTGTTCGATGGCCATCCAACGGCCGTCGTGCTTCTTCAATCTCTGCTCTTCCTGCTCCAGCCGCTCAAACAAGCGCCGGCGGTACTGCCTGCTCCCTCCTCACCGCGGCCAGCTCTGCTGCCACGCAGGCCTCACGCCCCACCGTACTCCCATCGCTGGCATAGCCAGCCCTCTACTCACCCACACCTGCTGTTATTCTCTGGCGACGGCAGACGAACCAGTAAACCCTCATACAGTCGTACTCGCCTCCGCATGGGAAACAACTGTCGAGTCTTCTCTGCCTCCGTGTCGTTCCCTTCCTAGGCCTCGCCGTCGTCCATCGCCCTGGTGCTCTCGGTGCGGCCTGGTCAACATGGTCAATGACCGGCATGCATATGAAGTGGACTGTACGTGGAGAGGCCGACAACTGGGTCCACGGCCGCACGCAAGGAAATGCCTCCTTATTACGTGCAAAATAATGATTCCTCCACTTGACATCAGGGACCCACCAAAAGGGCCTCTGTATTTCGCGAAAAAACGTTACCGCCACTGACAGCTCGGACCCACCAGCTATATCATCGCACGCAAGGAAGTGCCTCCTTATTACACAAAAAAATGAATACTCCCCCTGTTAGCTGGGACCCAGTATAGTGGCAGGCTGACTTGTGGGCCTACTAAGTTGACGGGGACGGAGGGCTTTGTCAACTTAGTCAATATGCACGATTCTAGCTCCAGTGACCGTACGATGTCCATCCAACGGCAGTAGTGCTTCTTCAACCTCTGGTCTTCTTGCTCCAGCCGCCCAAACCAGCGCTGGTCGTGCCTCGTGCTCCTGCCTCCCGTGGCCGGCTGCGATGCGGCGGAGGCCTCACCGCCCCCTACTACTCCCACCGCTGGCCAGGCCATCCCTCTACTCACCCACACCCCCTGTTATTCTACGCCGATAGCAGCCTCACACCGCAGCGAACCAGTGAACCCTCGTACTCCTCTACGCGTGGGCATCAACTGCCGCATCTTCCCCGGCCCCGTGTTGTTCCCTTCCTAGGCCTCGCCGTCGCCCACCGCCCTGGTGCTCTCGGCGCGTCGTGGTCAGCGTGGTCAAGGAACAACTTCCATCGGACGTGGATTTTACGTGGAGAGGCTGACAGCTGGGTCCACGGCCCAAGCAAGGAAGTGCCTCCTTATTACGCGCAAAATAATTATTCCTCCACCTGACAGCGGGGACCCACCGGACGGGCCACCATATTTCGTGAAAAAAAGTTTCCCCCTGACTGCCGGGACCCACCAGCTACATCTTCGCACGCAAGGAAGTGCGTCCGAAAAAAACGATTCAGCCCCCTGACTACTGGGACCCACTAGCTACATCTTCGCACGCAAGGAAGTGCCTGACAGTCGGACCCACCTGGTCGAAGTGTATGTAGAGTTGTCATTCTGGTCGCGAACGTGTACGTACATATATACTGGTTGATGTAGGCGTGCACGTGTCGATGTAGAGACGCGCACGTGTTGTAGTAGAGGCGTGTACGTGTCGTAGTAGAGGCGTGCACGTAGCATGTACACGTACGTACATCGGCCAGTGTGCAAGAAAGAAAATACGGCCACGTATGTGTACATACGGGCGGGGTCTCGAATGCCTACTCGCGCATACATACGGCCAGGGCTCGTGTACATGTCTGGGTTGGAACGGAGAAACATCGTTGTCGTCGTGTTCATGGGGAGCCAACCGGCTGGGTCGGAACGGAATGCGTCGTCATGTTCATCGGGGGAGGGGGGATTGGATGGAACAGGCGATGGAAACGAGGCCTTGCGTACCGCAGAACAGAGGAAACAGCCTCGCGTTTGACTGGCCACGTTCGAAACGGGGGTCCTGTTGATCGGGAGGGGTCTGGCGTACCGCAAAACGAAGGAAATGGACCTCCTACGGTTGAAACGGGGGTCCTGTTGATCGGAAGGGGTGTGGCGTAATGCAAAACGGAGGAAACGAACTTGTGTTGGAGCGCTACGGTCGAAATGGGGGAACTATTGATCAGGAGGGGTGTGGCGTACCGCAAAACGGACAAAACAGACTTGTGTTGGAGCACTACGGTCGAAACGGGGTCCTGTTCATCGGGAGGGGTGTGGCGTACCGGAAAATGGGACTCCATGGGATACTGTTCATCTCCACCGTCGACCTCCTCCAGCCTCCACGGGCTACCGTCGACCTCCTCCAGCCTCCACGGGCTCCTGTTCATCCAGCCTCCACCGCGCGCTACTCCACCGGCTACTGTTCAACCACCCCACCACTGGCACCCCTCCACTGTCTACTGTTCATCCAGCCCTCCACACCACAGGGCCCTGTTCGTCCAGAGGCAACGACACCGCTCACTGTTTATCCAACCCCCTCCCCCCCCCCCCCCCGCAACGCTCACTGTTCATCCAATAGATCGGCTTCAGTTAGCAGCAGTAGCGAAGGAATCGCTCGATTGGGTTCAGTTAACAGCCATCGATCGATCGCTCGGGTTCAGTAACGCGTAGCCCATAGTGTAATCGCTTGGGTTCAGTTAGAGCCCAACGCCTCGCTCGGGTTCAGTTAGAGCGAACGCCTCGCACACGCGTGCATACCTGTACAAGAGAAACACACATCGCTCGGCCCCCGACCTCCCACCATAACCGGGAACTCCCCGAAATTTTCCTCGCCCTCGCTTCTACCACGGTTTTTTCCATCATGGACGGCCGAAAGAATGTCATGCACTTGCGTCTCCGGCCCGCCCAGGACAAAAAGCCCATTTTCTGTCATGATTTTTTTGTCATGGAAGTCGGGGCCCACCACATCTATGATGATACCGGGTTTTGTCAAATTATCATCATAGAAGTGTCATATGTATGACAGAAAAAAATTTCGTTCGGCCCAAAATGTCATGGATGTGTCTTTTTTTTGTAGTGCAAGCATCCCCAAGCTTAATTCATGCTCGTCCTCGAGTAGGTAAATGATAAAAACAATTTTTTTTATGTGGAATGCTACCTAGCATAATTCTCAATGTAATTTTATTTATTGTGGCATGATTGTTCATATCCAATTGATTCAAGATAAAAGCTTATAAAACATAAAAATAGTAATACTTCGAAGCATACTAACAAATAATCATGTCCTATCAAAATAGCATAGCCAAAGAAAGCTTATCCCTACAAAATCATATACTTAGGCCATGCTTCATTTTTATTGCCCAAATACTCCCATCATGCACAATCCCGATGACGAGCCAAGTAATTGGTTCATACTTTTTACCACACTTCAGCTTTTTTCAACTCTTACGCAATACATGAGCGTAAGCCATGGACATAGCATTATGGTGGTATATGGTGGTGGTTGTGAGGACACAAAAGGGAGAAGACAGTCTCACATCAACTAGGCGTATCAACGGGCTATGGAGATGTCCATCAATAGATATCAATGTGAGTGAGTAGGGATTGCCATGCAACGGATGCACTAGAGCTATAAATGTATGAAAGCTCAACAAAACAAACTAAGTGGGTGTGCATCCAACTTGCTTGCTCACGAAGACCTAGGGAATTTTGAGGAAGCCCATCATTGGAATATACAAACCAAGTTCTATAATGAAAAATTCCCACTAGTATATGAAAGTGACAACATAAGAGAGTCTGTATCATGAAGATCATGGTGCTATTATGAAGCACAAGTGTGGAAAAGAGATAGTAGCAATTGTCCCTTCTCTCTTTTTCTCTCATTTCATTTTTTATTTGGTGAGCTTCTTTGGCCTATTTTTTTATAGGCTTCTTTGGCATCTTTTATTTTTAAAAAGTACGAAGTCTCATCCCGACTTGTGGGGGAATCATAGTCTTCATCATCCTTTCCTCACTTGGGACAATGCTCTAATAATGAAGATCATCACAGTTTTATTAGTTTACAACTCAACAATTACAACTCAACACGTAGAACAAAGTATGACTCTATACGAATGCCTCTGATGGTATACCGGGATATGCAATGAATCAAGAGTGACATGTATGAAAATTATGAGGGTGGCCTTGCCACAAATACGATGTCAACTACATGATCATGCAAAGAGCAATATGACAATGATGGAGCGTGTCATAATAACGGAACGGTGGAAAGTTGCATGGCAATATATCTCAGAATGGCTATGCAAATGCAATAATAGGTAGATATGGTGGCTGTTTTGAGGAAGGTAAATAATGGGTGCATGATAACGGCGAAATTTGCGCGGTATAATAGAGGTTAGCAAAGTGGAAGGTTGAGTGTGCGTATATCCATGGACTCACATTAGTCATAAAGAACTCATATACTTATTGCAAAAGTTTACTTAGCCCTTGAAGCAAAGTACTACTACGCATGCTCCTAGAGGGATAGATTGGTAGGAAAATAACATCGCTCGTCCCCGACTACCACTCATAAGGAAGACAATCAAAAGAGTACCTCATGCAACAAATTTGTCACACAACTTTTACCAATATGTGCATGCTATGGGACTTTCTAACTTCAACACAAGTATTTCTCAATTTAATAATTACCCACTAGCATGACTCTTAACATTACTACCTTTATATCTCAAAACAATTATCAAGCATCAAATTGATCCTAGTGTTTAAAGCACTTTCTATGATAGTTTTTATTATACCCAAGTTGGATGCTCACCATTCTAGCACCAAATTTATAACCATAGAAAATACCGTGCTGTTCTAAAAGGCTCTCAAAATGATATAAGTTAAGCATGAGAGATCGACAATTTCTTCAAAATTAAGCCACCGCCGTGCTCTAAAAAATATAAGTGAAGCACTAGAGCAAAAACTATCTAACTCAAAAGATATAAGTGAAGCACATAGAGTATTCTAATAAATTTTAATCAAGTGGGATTCTCCCAAAAGGTGTGTACAGAAAGGATGATTGTGGTAAACTAAAAAGCAAAGACTAATATCATACAAGACGCTCCAAGCAAAACACATATCATGTGGCAAATAAAAATATAGCTCCAAGTAAAGTTACCGATAAACGAAGACGAAAGAGGGGATGCCTTCCGGGGCATCCCCAAGCTTAGGATTTTGGCTATTCTAGAATATCTTGGGGTGCCATGGGCATCCCCAAGCTTCGGCTCTTGCCACTCCTTATTCCATACTCCATCAAATCTTTATCCAAAACTTGAAAACTTCACAACACAAAACTCAACAGGAAATCTCATAAGCTCCGTTAGTGAAAGAAAGAAAAACCATCACATAAGGTACTGTAATTAACTCATTCTTTATTTATATTGGTGTTAAACCTACTGTATTCCAGGTTCTCTATGGTTCATACCTTACTTACTAGCGATGCATCAAAATAAGCAAACAACACACGAAAGGCAGAATCTGTCAAAAATAGAACAGTCTGTAGAAATCTGTAACTTTCGAATACTTGTGGAACTCTAAAAATCCTACCGAAATAGGACGTCCTGGGAAATTTTTCTATTGATCTACAGAAAAAATAATCAATGCAAAATCACGTTTCTGTGATTTATTGAATTTTTTCTCGTGAGCACAAAGTTTCTGTTTTTCAGCAGAATCAAATTAACTATCACCATAGGTTAACCTATAGGTTCTACTTGGCACAAACACTAAATAAAACATGGAAACACATTTAACCAGAATCTAGATGCAAAATTTATTACTAAATAGAAACAAAAACAAAAAACACAAAGAAAATTGGGTTGCCTCCCAACTAGCGCTATCGTTTAACGCCCCTAGATAGGCATAAAAGTGAGGACAGATCTAATTTCTGCCATCTTTGGCACTTGATTCATAAGTAGCTCGCATGATAGATTGATAAGGTAATTTAATTTTCTTTCTTGGAAAGTGCTCCATGCCTTTCCTTAATGAAAATTGGAATCGAATATTCCCTTCCTTCATATCAATAATCGCACCAATCGTTCTAAGGAAAGGTCTACCAAGAATAATAGGACATGAAAGATTGCAATCTATAGCAAGAACGATAAAATCTACGGGCACCAAATTTCTATTTGCAACAATCAGAACATAATTGATCCTTCCCATTGGCTTTTTAATGGTGGAATCCGCAAGGTGCAAATTTAAAGAGCAATCATCAAGATCATGGAAACCTAGAATATCACATAAAGTTTTCGGAATTGTGAAAACACTAGCACCCAAATCACACAAACCATAACACTCATGATCTTTAATTTCAATCTTTATAGTAGGTTCCCACTCATCATTAAGTTTTCTAGGTATAGAAACTTCCAAATTAAGTTTTTCATCAAAAGATTGCATCAAGGCATCAACAATATGTTTGGTAAAAGCTTTATTTTGACTATAAGCATGAGGAGAATTCACAACGGATTGCAACAAGGAAATACAACTTTCTAAAGAACAATTATCATAATTAAATTCCTTGAAATCCGAGATAGTGGGTTCAATGCTATTTAAAGTCTTGACCTCTCCAATCCCACTTTTACCAAATTTAGCATCAAGATGTAAAAATTCCGAATCGTTGGGACGCCTTTTAACTAAAGATGACTCATCTCCAGTCCCATCATTATTAATATTCATATTGCAAAACAAAGTTCTAATAGGGGACACATCAATAACTTTAAGATCTTCATCATTTTTTTCATGGAAACTAGAAGAACACGCCTTTATAAAGCAATCTTTCTTAGCACGCAATGTAGCGGTTCTTTCTTTGCATTCGTCAATGGAACTTCTCATAGCTTTGAGATACTCATTGATATCATGCTTAGGAGGAGTAGATCTAAGTTTCAAAGAATCAACATCAAGCGAGAGTCTATCAATGTTCCTAGCCAAATCATCAACTTTAAGCAATTTTTCTTCAAGCAAGGCATTGAAATTGTTTTGATAGATCATAAATTCTTTCACGCTATTCTCAAAATTAGAGGGCAATTTATTAAAATTACCATAATAATTATTGTAGGAATTTCCATAATTATTTGAGGAATTACTAGGGAACGGTCTAGGATTAAAGTTTCCTCTATAAGCATTGTTTCCAAAATTATTCCTACCAACAAAATTTACATCCATAGATTCATTATTATTCACAATCAAGGTACATAAAGGCATATCATTGGGATCAATAGAAGCACTCTTAGTAACAAACAATCTCATAAGTTCATCCATCTTTCCACTCAAAACATTAATTTCTTCTATAGCATGCACTTTTTTACTAGTAGATCATTCGGTGTGCCATTGAGAATAATTAGCCATGATATTATCAAGGAGTTTTGTAGCTTCTCCTAAGGTGATTTCCATAAACGTGCCTCCCGCGGCCGAATCTAAAAGATTTCTAGAAGCAAAATTCAATCTGGCCTAAAAATTTTGTATGAGCAACCATAAATTCAAACCATGAGTACGGCAATTACGAATCATCAATTTCATTCTTTCCAAAGATTAGGAAACATTCTCAAGATCGAGTTGTTTAAAATTCATAATATCATTCCTAAGAGAGATGATCTTAGCGGGTGGAAAATACTTAGAGATAAAATCACCTTTGCACTTATTCCATGAATCAATACTATTCTTAGGCAAAGACGAAAACCAAACTTTAGCACGATCTCTAAGTGAAAATGGAAATAACTTCAATTTAACAATATCAATATTCGTATCTTTCTTCTTTTGCATCTCACACAAATCAACAAAGTTGTTTAGATGGGTAGCGGCATCTTCACTAGGAAGGCCAGAGAATTGATCTTTCATAACAGGATTCATTAAAGCAGCATTGATTTCACAAGACTCAACATCATTAAGAGGAGCAATCGGAGTACTAAGGAAATCATTATTATTGGTATTGGAGAAATCACACAATTTGGTATTATATTGCGCCATTGCGACAAGTAATCCAACACACAAGCAAACAAAAAGGCAAGCAAGAGAGATAGGAGATTGGGAAAGAGAGGGCGAATAAAACGGCAAAGGTGAAGTGGGGGAGAGGAAACGAGAGGAAAATGGAAAATAATGTAAATGCGAGGGAGATGAGTTTGTGATGGGTACATTGTATGTTTTGACTTGCGCGAACATCTCCCTGACAACGGCGCTAGAAATCCTTCTTGCTACGTCTTGAGCTTGCGTTGGTTTTCCTTGAAGAAGAAAGGGTGATGCAACAATAGTAGCGCAAGTATTTCCCTCAGTTTTTGAGAACCAAGGTATCAATCCAGTAGGAGTCTCCTCACAAGTCCCACGCACCTACACAAACAAATAGGAACTCGCAACCAACACAATAAAGAGGTTGTCAATCCCTTCACGGCCACTTGCGAAAGTGAGATCTGATAGAGATAATATGATAAGATGAATATATTTTTGGTATTTTTATGATATAGATTGGAAAAGTAAAGATGGAAATAAAAGTAAATAGCAAACTTATATGATAAGAGATAGACCCCGGGGGCCATAGGTTTCACTAGTGGCTTCTCTCAAGATAGCATAATTATGACGGTGGGTGAACAAATTACTGTCGAGCAATTGATAGAAAAGCAAATAATTATGAGATTATCTAGGCATGATCATGTATATAGGCATCACGTCCGTGACAAGTAGACCGACTCCTTCTTGCATCTACTACTATTACTCCACACATCGACCGCTATCCAACATGGATCTAGAGTATTAAGTTGATGAAGAGCAGAGTAAATCGTTAAGAAAGATGACATGATGTAGAGGGATAAACTCATGCAATATGATATAAACCCCATCTTTTTATCCTCGATGGCAACAATACAATACATGCCTTGCTGCCCCTGCTGTCAATAGGAAAGGACACCGCAAGATTGAACCCAAAGCTAAGCACTTCTCCCATTGCAAGAAAGATCAATCTAGTAGGCCAAACCAAACTAATAATTTGAAGAGACTTGCAAAGATAACTTAATCACACATAAAAGAATTCAGAGGGGATTCAAATATTTCTCATAGATAAACTTGATCATAAACCCAGAATTCATCGGATCTCGACAAACACACTGTCCAAGAAGATCAAGGAGAACATGGTATTGAGATCCAAAGAGAGAGAAGAAGCCGTCTAGCTAATAACTATGGACCCGAAGGTCTGTGGTAAACTACTCACAACTTTATGGTGTTGATGTAGAAGCCCTCCATGGTCGATCCCCCTCCGGCGGAGCACCGGCGAAGGCTCCCAGATGGGATCTCGCGGATACAGAAGGTTACCGTGGTGGAAATAGTTTTTCGTGGTCGCCTCTGATGTTTTCGGGGTACGTAGGTATATATAGGAGGAAGAAGTACGTCGGTGGACGCCTGAGGGGCCCACGAGATAGGAGGGCGTGCCCAGCAGGGGGGCGTGCCCTCCACCCTCGTGGCTTTCTCGATTGATTCTTGACTTGCACTCCAAGTCCTCTGGATTGCGTTTGTTCCAAAAAGATCGCTCCCGAAGGTTTCATTCCATTTGGACTCCGTTTGATATTCCTTTTCTTCGAAATACTGAAATAGGCAAAAAAAAGGAATACGGGTTGGGCCTCCGGTTAGTAGGTTAGTCCCAAAAATGATATAAAAGTGTAAAATAAAGCCCATAAACATCAAAAACAAGTAATATAATAGCATGGAACAATCAAAAATTATAGATACGTTGGTGACGTATCACACATCAGCGGTAGGTATTTCCCTCAGTGATGAGACCAAGGTTATCAAACCAGTAGGAAAACCAAGCAACACAACGTAAACAGCACCTGCACACAAAAAACAAATACTCACAACCTGACATAAGACAGGGGTTGTCCATCCCTCACGGGTAAAAGGATAGATATTTTTGTAGTAGTTTGGATAAATAGATCTCGCGGGAACGCAAGATAAAATAAATAACAATAAATTGCAGCAAGGTATTTTTGGGTTTTTCAAAATATAGATCTAAAAATAAAAGCAAAGAAAAATAGATCGCAAAGGGAAATAATATTGAGAAGAGATCCGGGGGCCGTAGGTTTCACTAGTGGCTTCTCTCGAGAAAAATAGCAAACGGTTGGTGAACAAATTACTGTTGGGCAATTGATAGAACTTCAAATAATCATACGATATCTAGGCAATGATCATTATATATGCATCACGTCCAAGATCAGTAAACTGACTCCTGCCCGCATCTACTACTATTACTCCACACATCGACTGCTATCCAGCATGCATCTAGTGTATTAAGTTCACGGAGAAACAAAATAATGTAATAAGAACGGTGACATGATGTAGACAAGATCTATATATGTAGAGATAGACCCCGTCATTTTATCCTTAGTAGCAACGATACATACGTGTCGGTTCCCCTTCTATCACTGGGATCAAACACCGTAAGATCGAACCCACTACAAAGCACCTCTTCCCATTGCAAGATAAATAGATCAAGTTGGCCACACAAAACCCAAATATTGGAGAATAAATATGAGGCTATAAGCAATCATGCATATAAGAGATCAAAGAAACTCAAATAACTTTCATGGATATAAAAAGATAGATCTGATCATAAACTCAAAGTTCATTGGATCCCAACAAACACACCACAAAATGAGTTACATCATATGGATCTCCAAGAGACCATTGTATTGAGAATCAAATGAGAGAGAGGAAGCCATCTAGCTACTAACTACGGACCCAAAGGTCTACAAAGAACTACTCACGCATCATCAGAGAGGCACCAATGGAAGTGGTGAACCCCTCCGTGATGGTGTCTAGATTGGATCTGGTGGTTCTGGACTCTGAGGCGGCTAGATCAATATTTCATTGACTCCCCTAGGGTTTCTAGAATATTTGGGTATTTATAGAGCAAAGAGGCGGTCCGGGGGCACCCGAGCTGGGAAAAACCCACCAGGGCGCGCCTGGGCCTCCAAGCACGCCCTGGCTAGTTGTGCTCCCCTCGGAGCACCCCCAGGCACTACCTTGGCCCATTGGGTGTCTTCTGGTCCATAAAAAATCTCCGTGGGGTTTTGTTGCATTTGGACTCCGTTTGGTATTGATTTTCTGTGATGTCAAAAACATGCAAAAAAATAGCGATTGGCACTTCGCACTATGTCAATAGGTTAGTAACAAAAATGATATAAAATGACTATAAACATATTATAAAACATCCAAGATTGATAATATAACAGCATGGAACAATCAAAAATTATAGATACGTTGGAGACATATTGATACGTCCATTTTGCATCATGTTTTCCTACTGTTATTTACATTGTTTTATTGCATAATAATGCTTTTTGGAATAATTTGAATGCATTTTCTCTCATAATTTGCAAGGTACACACAAAGAGGGAGAATTCCGGTAGCTAGAAATCTGGACCTGAAACAGCTACGTTAGGCCACCTATTCTGCACAACTCCAAATGAGCTGAAACTTCCTAGAGATTTTTTATGGAATATTTAATAAATACTGGAGCAAATAAGTACTGGAGGGGAGCCACCTGATGAGCACAAGACACCAGGGCGCGTCTGGCCCCCTAGGCGCTCCCTAGTGGGTTGTTCTCAGCTCGGCCCACCTCTAGTGCCCATCTTCTGGTATTGAAGTCATTTTGACCTAGAAAAAAATAAGGGGAGGACTTTCGGGACGAAGCACCGCCGCCCCGAGGCGGAACTTGGGCAGGAGCACTTTTACCCTTCGGCGGAGCGATTCCACCGGGGGAACTTCCCTCCCGGAGGTGGAACTCATCGTCATCATCATCACGAACAACTCTTCAATCTTGGGGAGGGCAATACCCATCAATATCTTCAACCACACCAACTCCTCTCATACCCTAGTTCATCTCTTGTGTTCAATCTTGTCACCGGAACTATAGATTGGTACTTCTGGGTGATTAGTAGTGTTGATTACATCTTGTAGTTGATCACTAGATGGTTTATTTGGTGGAAGATTATATGTTCAGATCCATTATGCTATTTAATACCCCGATGATCTTGAGCATGTTTATCACTTGTGAGTAGTTACCTTTGTTCTTGAGGTCACGGAGAAATCATGTTGCAAGTAATCATGTGAACTTGATATGTGTTCGATATTTAGATAGTATGTATGTTGTGATTCCCTTAGTGGTGTCATGTGAAGGTCGACTACATGACACTTCACCATATTTGGGCCTAAGGGAATGCATTGTGGAGTAGTAATTAGATGGTGGGTTGCAAGAGTGACAGAAGCTTAAACCCTAGTTTATGCGCTATTCCGTAAGGGACCGATTGGATCCAAAAGTTTAATGCTATGGTTAGAATTTATTCTTAATACTTTTCTTGTATTTGTGGATTCTTGCAGGAGGGTTAATCATAAGTAGGAGGCTTGTTGAAGTAAGAACGACCCCTAAGCACTGGTCCACCCACATATCAAATTATCAAAGTAGCAAACACAAATGGAACCAACATGATGAAAGTGACTAGATGAAAATCCCGTGTACCCTCAAGAACGCTTTGGTTATTATAAGAGACCAGTGTGGTATGTCCTTTAACTCAAAAGGATTGGGCTACCTTGCTGCACTTTTGATATCGTTACTGTTACTTGCTCGTCACAAATTATCTTGCTATCAAACTACTTGCTACATACAATTTAAGCACTTGCAGACATCACCTTGCTAAAAACCACTTGTCATTTCCTTCTGCTCCTTGTTGGGTTCGACACTCTTACTTATCGAAAAGAGCTACAATTGATCCCCTATAATTATGGGTCATCAAGGCTATTTTGTGGTGTCATTGCCGGGGAGTGAAGCGCCTTTGGTAAGTGGTATTTGGTAAGGAAACATTTATATAGTGTGCATAAATTTATTGTCACTTGTTACTATGGAGAACAATCCTTTGAGGGGTTTGTTTGGGGTATCTTCACCTCGAACGGAACCACAATTAGTTACCCCTTAACCTACTGCACCTACTGAATATAGTGAACATGAAATTCCTTCAGGTATGATAGAACAACTGCTAGCTAATCCTTAATTATGCAGGAGATGGAACCGAACATCCTGATATGCACTTGATATATGTAGAACAAATTTGTGGGTTGTTCCAGCTTGCAGGTCTACCAGGAAATGAAGTTATGAAGAAGGTATTCCCTTTATCTTTAATTGAAAATCATTGGCATGGTATAGGCTATGCGATGATATTGGATCTTGGAATTAGAATCGTTTGAAATTGGAGTTCCACCAAAAAAATTACCCTATGCATCTAGTTCACCGTAATCAGAATTATATATATAATTTTTGGCCTCGTGAAGGAGAAAGTATTGCTCTAGCTTGGGGGAGGCTTAAGTCAATGTTATTTTCATGCCTCAATCATGAGCTCTCAAGAGAAATTATTATTCAAAATTTTGCTCGGCTTTCTCGTGATGATCAATCCGTGCTTGATACTTCCTGTACCGGTTCTTTTATGAAGAAGACTATTGAATTCAGGTGGGATATTTTGGAAAGAATTAAATGCAACTCTGAAGATTGGGAACTCGACAAAGGTAAAGAGTCAGATATTAAGCTTAAGTATGATTTTGTTAAATCTTTTATGGTTACCGATGCTTTTCAAAAGTTTAGCACTAAATATGGACTTGACTCTGAGATAGTAGCTTCCTTCTGTGAATCATTTTCTACTCATGTTGATCTCCCTAAGGAGAAGTGGTTCAAATATCACCCACCTATTAAAGAGGAAATCTAAGAACCGGTACCACCTAAAGAAGAAACTATAATCTATAATGTTGATCCAGTTGTTCCTTCTGCTTATATTGAGAAACCACCTTTCCCTGTTAAGGTAAAGGAACATGCTAAAGTTTCAACTATGGTCAACAAAAGCTATGTTAGGACATCTAAACCTGATGAACAAATCAAAGTAGAACCTAGTATTGCGATGGTTAAAGATCTCCTTGGAAGAGTATATCAAAGGGCATGTTATTTACTTCTGGGATGAAGCTACTAGAATTGCCAAACCAGATAAGACTGATAATCATAGACCCGTAGTTGGCATGCCCGTTGTCTGAGTTAAAATAGGAGATCACTATTATCATGGTTTATGTGACATAGGTGCTAGTTTGAGTGCTATTCCCTTTACCTTATATCAGGAAATTATGAATGAAAGAGCACCTGCTGGAATAGAAGAAATAGATGCCACTATTAAACATGCTAATAGAGACACCATCACACCACTTGGGATTGTTAGAGATGTTGAAGTCTTGTGTGGGAAAATAGAATATCCTGCTGATTTTCTTGTTCTTGGTTCCCCCAAGATGACTTTTGTCCCATTATCTTTGGTAAACCTTTCTTGAACACCGTCAATGCTAAGATAGATTGTAAGAAACAAACTGTTGGTGTTAACTTTGGTGATAAGTCTCATCAGTTTAATTTTTCCAAGTTTAGTAGAAAGCTTCATGAAAAAGGGTTGCCTAGTAAGGATGAATTAATTGGTCTTGTTTCTATTGCTGTGCCTCCTACTGATCCTTTAGAACAATATTTGCTAGACCATGAAAATGATTTTCATATGCATGAAAGAAATGAAATAGATGTTATTTTCTTTGAACAACGTCCTCTGCTTAAACACAATTTGCCTATTGAAACTTTACGAGGTCCTCCTCCCTAAAGGTGATCCTGTGTTTGAATTAAAACAATTGCCAGACACTTTGAAATATGCTTATCTTGATGAAGAGAAGATATATCCTGTTATTATTAGTGCTAACCTTTCAAAACACAAAGAAAAAAGATTATTGAAAGTTCTAAGGAAGCACCGAGCTGCTATTGGATATACTCTTGATGATTTAAAAGGAATTAGTCCCACTCTATGTCAGCACGAGATTAATATGGGACCTGATGCTAAACTCGTTGTTGGTCACCAACGTCGGTTAAATCACAAGATGAAAGAAGTGGTAAGAATGGAAATATTTAAACTTCTAGAAGCATGTATAATCTATCCTATAGCTGATAGTAGATGGGTAAGTCATGTTCATTGTGTCCCTAACAAGGGTCGTATAACTGTTGTTCCTAATGATAAAAATGAACATATTCCACAAATTCTTATAGGCTATCGAATGGTAATTGATTTTAGAAAATTAAACAAAGCAACTAGGAAAGATCATTACCCTCTGCCTTTTATTGATCAAATGCTTGGAAGATTATCTAAGCATACACACTATTGCTTTCTTGATGGATATTCTGTTTTTTCACAAATATCTGTTTCTCAACCTGATCAAGAAAAAACCACCTTTACTTGTCCCTTTGGAACCTATGCTTATAGACGTATGCCTTTTGGTTTATGTAATGCACCTGCTACCTTTCAAAGATGTATGACTGCAATATTCTCTGACTTTTGTGAAAAGATTGTTGAGGTTTTCATGGATGACTTCTCCGTTTATGTGAAGTCTTTTGATGATTGTTTAAGCAATCTTGATCGAGTTTTGTAGAGATGTGAACAAACAAATCTTGTCTTGAATTGGGAGAACTGCCACTTTATGGTTAATGAAGGTATTGTCTTGGGTCATAAAATTTTTGAAAAGGGCATTGAAGTGGACAAAGCTAAGGTTGATGCTATTGAGAAAATGCCATGTCCTAAAGATATAAAAGCTAATGTCATGCTGGTTTCTATAGGAAGTCTATCAAAGACTTCTCTAAAATTTCTAGGCCTCTCACGAATCTTTTGCAAAAGGATATACCTTTTGTTTTTGATGATTATTTTTTGAAGCCTTTGAAACACTTAAGAAAGCCTTAATTTCTGCACCTATTGTTCAACCACCTGATTGGAACTTGCATTTTGTTTTTGATGATTATCCTGTTGGTTCTGTTCTAGGACAAAGATTTGATAAGAAACTGAATGTTATTCATTATGCTAGTAAAACTCTAGACAGTGCTCAACGAAATTATGCTACTACCGAAAAGGAGTTCTTAGCACTGGTATTTGCTTGTGACAAGTTTAGATCTTACATTGTTGATTCTAAAGTAACTATCCAAACCGATCATGCTGCTATTAAATATCTTATGAAAAAGAAAGATGCTAAACCTAGACTTATTCGATGGGTTCTCTTGTTGCAAGAGTTTGATTTACATATCATTGATAGAAAAGGAGCTAAGAACCCCGTAGCAGATAACTTATCTAGGCTTGAAAATGTGCTTGATGACCCACTACCTATTGATGATAGCTTTCCTGATGAGCAGCTAGCTGCAATAAATGTTGCTCATAGTACTCCTTAGTATGCTGATTATGCTAATTATATTGTTGCTAAATACATACCACCTAGCTTCACATACCAACAAAAGAGAAAATTCTACTATGATTTAAGACCTTACTTTTGGGATGACCCACATCTTTATAAAGAAGGAGTAGATGGTATTATTAGATGTTGTGTACCTGAGCATGTACAGGGAAAAATCCTACGAAAATGTCACTCTGAAGCTTATGGAGGGTGAGGGAGTGCTGGATTAGGGGGTGTCCGGATGACCGGACTATAACCATTGGCCGGACTCCTGGACTATGAAGATACAAGATTGAAGACTTCGTCTCGTGTCCGGATGGGACTTTCCTTGGCGTGGAAGGCAAGCTTGGCGATACGGATATGTAGATCTCCTCCCATTGTAACCGACTCTGTGTAACCCTAGCCCTCTCTGGTGTCTATATAAACCGGAGGGTTTTAGTCCATAGGACGAACAACAATCATATCATAGGCTAGCTTCTAGGGTTTAGCCTCTTTGATCTCATGGTAGATCTACTCTTGTACTACCCATAGCATCAATATTAATCAAGCAGGAGTAGGGTTTTACCTCCATCGAGAGGGCTCGAACCTGGGTAAAAACATCGTGTCCCCTGTCTCCTATTACCATCTGCCTAGACGCACAGTTCGGGACCCCCTACCCAAGATCCGCCGGTTTTGACACCGACATTGGTGCTTTCATTGAGAGTTCCTCTATGTCGTCATCTTTAGGCCTGATGGCTCCTCCGATCATCAACAACAATGCGGTCCAGGGTGAGACTTTTCTCCGCGGACACATCTTCGTATTCGGCGGCTTTGCACTGCGGGCCAGTTCGCTTGGCCATCTAGAGCAGATAGAAAGCTACGCCCCTGGCCATCAGGTCAGATTTGGAAGTTTAAACTACATGACTGACATCCGCGGAGACTTGATCTTCGACGGGTTTGAGCCACAGCCGAGCGCGCCGCACTGTCACGATGGGCATGATCTAGCTCTGCCGCCGAACCGTGCCCAGGAGGCCGCACCAGTGTCCGCTCTGACCCTTAGCTCGGAGCAGACCGCGCCAATCGAGGACGGGTGGCTGGACACCGCCTCGGGGGCTGTAATCCCTATGGCGATCGAGCCGAACACCAGTCGTGTCCTTTGCGAAGCTCGTGACTCCAAGATGCCGGACTCCTCTCTGGACTCCGAACCTTCCGCGCCCCTGCCGATCGAACCCGATTGGGCGCCGATCATGGAGTTCGCCACCGCGGACATCTTTCGGCACTCTCCCTTTGGGGACATTCTGAATTCGCTAAAGTCCTCTATTTATCAGGAGAGCCCTGGCCAGACTATGGTCAGCAAGGATGGGGTGCGGATGGCGAAGAAATTCAAAACCCACCCACCACCCACTTCGTAGCCACTGTCGATGATTTAACCGACATGCTCGACTCCGACTCCGAAGACATCGACGGTATGGACGATGACGTAGGAGACAAACAGGAACCAGCGCCTATAGGGAACTGGACAACCACCTCATCTCACGATGTATAAATGGTGGACACACCTGAAAGAAACGACGATGAGGAACAAAGGGACGCAAAGAGGGATCGTTCCCTCGAAAAGCAGTCAAAGCGGCGGCGTAAGCACCGCTCCAAACCCCACCTCGACAGAGACCGCAGCCATACAGACCCAGCCATAGAGCAGGGCGAACCGGCGGACGACAAACATGCCATCAAGCAACCATCCGAACAGGGCAACGTGGATAAACAAACTGAACAACCCATCCCCGGCGAAGATAATAGTCCGGACGGCCTCACACCGGACAAGTTGCTGGAGCAGAAGAACCTCCGCAAAAGGCTCGTCGCCACTGCACGTAGCCTGAAAAAGCAGAAGCGGAAGCTCAAAAGAGAGGAATATGCACTCAGAATTAGATGGAGCAAAGTACTCAACACCGCAGACAAATACGGCGACAGCCGCCGCACAAAGAGCTATCCGAAGCGGAAATTACTGCCGGAATTTGATGAGGAGGCCTTAGAACCCCCGCAATCAAAAAACAAGGAAGCCACCCGGTCGGATAAACAACCCCATGGCCAACATAGAGCGGCAAAAGGCGCCGCACACCAGCCGGCACACGATCCGCACAAGGATTCGCATCAGAAAGACGGCCCAGCCAGATCTATCTACGGGCCAAGAAAGCAACCTCTAGTAAGCAATGCAACACAACAAGTATCCGACCATTATGGCACACCCAAATATAGGGGTGTCGCACACCCCCTATGTTTCACCGATGAGGTGCTGGACCATAAATTTCCAGTGGGATTCAAGCCCGTAAACATAGAGGCATACGACGGAACAATAGACCCTAGATTCTGGATTGAGGATTATATCCTCCACATACACATGGCTAGAGGAGATGACCTCCACGCCATAAAATACTTACCCCTCAAGCTCAAAGGGCCAGCCCGGCATTGGATTAAAAGCCTTCCCGAAAACACCATTGGAAGTTGGGAAGAGCTCGAGGATGCTTTTCGGGCAAATTTTCAAGGGACCTATGTCCGACCTCCGGACGCAGACGATCTAAGTCATATAACTCAACAACCTGGAGAGTTAGCCCAGAAACTCTGGAACATATTTCTTACTAAAAAGAACCAGATAGTCGACTGTCCGGACGCTGAAGCCTTAGCAGCTTTCAAACACAGCGTTCGAGACGAATGGCTCGCCAGAAACCTCGGCCAAGAAAAGCCAAGAACAATGGCTGCATTAACAAGCCTCATGACCCGCTTTTTGCGCAGGAGAGGATAGCTGGTTGGCAAGAAGCAGTGCCAGCAACCCAAGTACATCCGACGTTAGGCATGGAAATCGGAAACCGCGGTGTAGCAAGGACCAGCGCCGGACCAAGGGAAACAGCCCGAAGAGCATGGCAGTCAACACCGGATTCAAAAGCTCTCGGCAGAATCACAAAAAGCTGCCCCTCAAGGATAACAGGGACGAGCTATCCAACCTAAACAAAATCATGGACAAAATATGTCAAATCCATAGTACTCCCAGGAAGCCTGCAAACCATACCCACAGAGATTGTTGGGTCTTCAAGCAATCCAGCAAACTCAACGCCGAACACAAGGGGATCAACATACCAAGCGAGGACGATGACGAACCCCACAAGCAGAGCACCGGAGAACAAAAGAAGTTCCCACAAGAAGTCAAAACAGTAAACTCACTTCACGTGACAAAAGGGAAAAACAGAGTGGCGCCTCTAGAGATACGCGCCATACGGCCTGTCCCAGAGGAGTCCCGCCACTGGTTGTTAAAACCAATCACCTTCGACTGCCAGGATTACTCTAGAAGTATCCGGAACACAGGCTGGACTGCCTTGATATTAGATCCGATAATTGACGGACTCAACTTTACACAAGTCCTAATGGACGGCGGCAGTGGTCTAAACCTGCTATATCAGGACACAATCTACAAAATGGGGATAAACCCAACAAAAATTCGCCATGGCAATACTTCCTTTCGAGGGGTAACGCCAGGCCCAGATACCCACTGTACAGGTTCCCTCCTGTTAGAAGTTATGTTTGGCTCCCCCGACAACTTCCGCCGTGAAAAGCTAAGCTTCCACATCGCCCCATTTACAAGTAGCTATCAAGCACTACTGGGACGCGAAGCTTTCGCCCGCTTTAACGCTATACCGCATTATGCATCCCTTACGCTTAAAATGCCTCGGTCCACGAGGCATCATCTCATTAAAGGGAAATATCGAGTGTTCCTCGAGCGCAGAAGACTATGCGGCTGCCTTGACAGCCACGCACTAAACCGGCTTCACTAATCAAAGCACCTAAACAAGTTGTTCAGACCCCGGACATGGCTAGACGAGTCCTGCGTAAACACACAAGGGCTTACTAGCCGCATACCCCCGTACAAGGGGCTCCGCGCATGTACAACAAGAGACAATAAAGCTCAATTTTACCCATTTTATGAATTATACTTTGTTTATTTAATATAACATAGATTTTCGCACGATCTTTTTCAACTAAGTTCCTCTCTTTTACAGATGAACACCGTGCTACACCCGTCCAGGATACGGCACAATGGAGACACATGCGCAGACATGCAGTAGGGACCCGTTCCAAGGATTCTTTTCAGATTAAGACCCTGCGTAAACCTTTTTCACTGTCTCTTGTTGATACACATCCCCCGGTTTCTTGTTATAACCGAGGAGGAGGCTGGCGTCTTGGCATGTGGCCACGTCAGAATGTTACGCGTACCTGGACACCAGGGGCTTCTTACCAAGGACGTTGTTCAGCCCGTTTTCATAAAGACCGAATACGTTAGGGAGTGTTCGGCGTCGCGAGTTTGGCCTTATATGCATCAGCTCCAAATCATGTCTTTGGTCAAATGTTGGGTTTGCCCGGCTCATGTGTTTTGCTGCCTTATGTTCCGCTCTATCGGCTAAGGCGGCACCAGGAGAACTACTGCGATTGTGCCCCGGTTCAGCCAGGCGAGCACCTCAGTAGAGAAAGCCAAAAATTGACTGTCATGATATAGCATGAGACTGGTCAACCACTCGATGACCCGCCGGAATCTTTAGTATTCCTCCGCATTAACGAAGGGCCGTTTCCCGGCCAGGCACACACGCGCCCCGAATTCGGGCGAGAGCGGGGCCCCTAGGGGCTATATAGTAGGCCCACTGTCAAACTCCTATGCCTAAGTGAAAGTGATAAAGCATTATAGTCCGGTTGCCTAGTTCTCTGCGCTATCACCACTTAATAGGACCAAGACGTTGGATTAAGTGTGAAAATGCGCCTTCTGTGAACACCCCCGCATTATATGCATGGGGGCTGAAGCCGAAGACTGCCATCTTTCAGGTTATATACACATATACATTAACGGCCGCACAAGAGGTATTCCAATTCTTGAAGGCACAAGTATAAAAAGCTTTTATATTCCATCGAAACATTGTTTTACAATAATACAAGTCATTCGAACATAACATCCTTCGAGCACTTCGTCTTTATTAAACTAGCGCCCTGCAGAACTTCCTGAAAATAGTGCTCGGCAGGTACTCGACTCTCGTCCGAATCTTGGGATGCAACAGCAATGGCCTTCATCTCCGCCCAGTATGTCTTGACATGGGCAAGAGCAATCTGCGCACTCTCTATGCATGCTGACCTCTTCATTGCATTAATATGCGGGACCGCACCGAGGAACTGCTGCACCAAGCTAAAATAACTCTTTGGCATAGGCCTTTTCGGCGATAGATGAATCACGACATACTTCATGGCGAGTCCGGATAACCTATTCAGCTCCGCCCATGCGGCCAAACGATCGGTTAATGGAAGGGGGCACTCTGGATTGTGGAACTGCGACCCAAAAAGCTTTTCCACTACGTGGTCCTGTTGATCGCAGAAGTGTTCGGCCGCATCCGCGGCACTCGCCGCCAAGTGCAGATAAGTGTTCGCCACACTCCACTGCCGGTCCAACGGAGCATATTTAGGATCCCCGAACTTCATCTGCAACATAAAGGGATTTCCAGCCGTGATATCTCCGGCCGGACGTAGCTCCTCCTTCATAGCTCTCATCGCAGGGCGAGTATCCTTGGCCTTGTATTGAACTTCTCTAGGTCCTTCTGTGCCACCCGATCTTCTTTTTCAAGAAGCTTGCAGCGGTCGGCAGCATTTTTTAACTTTACAGCCATTTCGGCCATTTCCTTCTTGCTTTGGCAGTGAGCAGCCTGTTCGGCTTTCAGCTCTTCAGCCGCCTTTAAGGCAGCCGCATCGCTTTTCCTGGCCTGCTCCCTGGCTCGGGAAAGTTTCGCCCGAAGGTTCTCCATGGCAGCGGCACCATCTGCATCAAGCACACATGTTGTAAGGTACGGGCATCAATCTCCTCTTACCAAGTGTCTTCGGAGAAATTACATACCTTGTGCCTCGTCAAGCCGCTTGTTGACAAGCGCGATGTCGGCATCTGCCACGTCAAGTTGCCGCTTCAACTCGACAAATTCATCAGTCTGGCCAGCCACCAGACACTTTGCCACCTACATAGGAAAGGTGACATATTATACCTGGGATTATGATCCTCGGCGGACCGTCATTTTTGACAACGCACCGAGTCTCAGGGGCTACTATCTATACAGTGCGCATCTTATATATGCGGATCTGTCAAAAGGTACATCATTTCACGTACCTCAAAACCTGTCAGTAAAATCCTGACGGCCTCGTACAACCCGCTCTCCGCAGATGAAATCCTTCCAATCACCGTGTCCATCAACGCACGGTGTTCTTCTGAGATAGACGCTCGCCCGAGCAGATCCTTCAGCTCCTCCGACCGTGCACCGGACGGTGCCGGACTTGTCCGATGGCCTTTTTTGAAGGCCGGACACGGCGGGCCTCGGGGGCCATACGACTGCCTTCCGGCCCTGCCGGATTCGGAGAAACCCTCCGTGACGACACCTCAGGGTCGCCCGGCTCGCAAGGCGGTACGACAGGGGGAGGTGTTCCGCTCTCCATCATCTCCGGATGAAGACCCCCTAAAGATGAGCTCTGCTGTGAAGGGCTGAGATCCGAACCACAAGGTAAAATTTCAGTTATCTTCCTCAGAAATAGAACAGGGATGTCTCTCATTTTAAAACTCCCTTGTTTACTTACGACTCGGTGGAAGGCTGATCCCCTTGGGGACACAATGCGACCGAGGCATCCCCCGGTGCCGGACCCTCCGACGAAGATTTCTTCCCCCGCTTTGAGACCATGGTCTCCGGGTCTTCAGAGGCGGTCCTCTTCTTCCCCTGGTTATAGGAATTCTCGATTCCTCCTTTCCTGACAGTCTCCTTCGGGGAGGCGGTAGCTTCCTTGTTCCCCTCTCCGCCTTCTTCCAAAGGCGCAACTTCTAGCATCCTGGTTAACACGGGATCCGATGTAGTCTCGGGGAGGGGGCCAGACACCTGATTAGCTTTGCTTTCACTATCCACTCCTATTTAAGGGATAGCTCTTTTAAGGGAAATTTTATGATGAATATACGGATAGCGTGTCTGGGTACAGGGCTACTTACTTGAGTATCCGGGCGATTGCAGCTCAGACCTGCGTCCTCGGACGAGTCCGGACACATTACTTGTGATCTGAAGAACAATTTGTACATCTCCATGGGCGTCGCGCCCACAAAATGTTGGAGGGCTCGTGGCCCTTCCGTATTAAACTCCCACAGGCGGAGGGGGCGACGTTTGTAGGGCAGGATTCGGTGAATCAACATAACCTACGTCACTACGACCAGATTGATATCTCTTTCTAGGAGATCTCGAACGCGGCCGTGCAACAAGGGCACGTCCTTGGACGGCCCCCAGTTAAGCCCTTTATTGACCCATGACACTAGTTGTGGTGGGGGACCCGAGCGAAAGGCTGGTGGCGCCACCCATTTGGTGCCCCTGGGAGTTGTGATATAAAACCACTGTCGTTGCCATAAGCTGAACTCCTCTTGAAAAGAGCCCTCGGGCCATGGAGCGTCGGCATTCTTGCTTATAACAGCGCCTCCACACTCTGCATGCTGCCCCTCGATCATCTCCGGCCCTACATTGAAGGTCTTAAGCCACAATCCGGCTGATCCAGCGAACAGCCGGCCAGCACAAGCTCCTAGCACCTTGGGAAGGCCCTTTCATCATCAGCAAGGTGTTGGGAAACAGCTCCTACTATTTGATCGACACTCAGAAGCCCAGAGCGTGCAAAAGAGATTATTCAGGCAAGGAGATCGAGAGGCTATGGAATGCAAACCTCCTTCGAAGATTTTACAATTGAAAGCAATATGTATCACGCTACCTTTTCGTATTATGTACAAAGACTCCGGGTCCCCCGAGAAGAACTCGGGGACTACCCTCTTTTTATCTATATGATAAGTGTTATGCCTATGAGTATGCATTCTTTCATCATTTTCCGCCTGGCACCGGGTCCGACCAGTCGGCCCGGAGGTTTGCCGCCTTCTGCTATATGCTGCCTCCTGCAGCCGGACAAGTAATGTGCCGGCACCTAAAACTTCCTCTGTCAGAAGCCGCAGCTCGTGGAGCGACTGAATGGTGGGCAGGCGTTGCAACACAATGCCCACATGAAAAATGGCTAAGGAAAAAGCGTATATAGTCAAGGTCGGCACCACACCTGTTCGGCCGACTGTGGTCGGCCAGCTTCTATTTCACTTGCCAAAATCTCCAAATGGCTAAGTACTTGCCCTCCCGCAAAAATCTAAGTACTCAAACCATCCGCAGTCTGCAGAGCGGCTGCCTGGCTGGCAAGAGGATAGCTAAGGGAGGACGGCAAAGGAAAAAGCAAGGAGTATCAAGCAAAGAAAGACAGGGGTCGGCAAAGCAAAAATTGCGATCAGATATTTACATAGATAAAGGCCCATCGGCCGGCATTCAACAAGTTTGATATACACCCCACGGGTGGAATTGTGCGAATTTAATCAAAATGTCCACACTAGCAAGCAGGAAAAGGAAAAGATAAACATCCTAAGGAGCAGTAGAAGATTCCGGCTGGGTGCTGGGGTCGGCTGTGCTGGTTGGTGCGGCAGGCGGCTCCGGCTGGGCGCTGGGGTTGGCTGTGCCGGTTGACATGGCAGACGGCTCCGGCTGGACGCTAGAGTCAGTAGTGACTGTTGGCACGGCGGACAGCTCTGCCTGGACATTGGGGTTGGCGGTGCTGGTTGGTGCTACAGGCGGCTCCGGCTGGATGATGGAGTCAGCCGTGCCGGGTGACGCAGCAGGCGGCTCCGACTGGGCACTGGAGTCCGCGACACCGGTCGGGACGACGGAGGGCTGGATGACGGAGTCTGTGGCGCCCGTCGGAGGCACGAGCGGCTGGTCGATCCCTGCTTGGCCGCCTCCAGCAACAGTCGGCACTTTGGAGCATGGATCGTTTCTTGAGGCCCGGTCAGGTTGGGGCTGACCATCCGCCCCAGCTTCCGGCATGTCGTCATCACTCTCCTCCTCCTCCTCCTCCTCCTCCTCTCCTTCATCACTGGAGTCGATGACCTCGGCCAAGTCCTCGCTGTCCTCCAGGTTCAACCTGAGCCACTCCTGCGGTGCCTCGGCGCCTTCCTCGACCACCTCCGGAACGAAGATGCTGGTGTCGGTGATGTCGGCGATCACCGCCGCCCTGTTGATAAGTTCGGTTTCCAACGCCAACATATCCTCCTACGCCTCCAGCCGAAACGTGGCTAACTGGGCTAGATCTAGACTAGGATACCACGCCTTGACAAACTGAAGGGCCCGACGCGCTCCTGCCCGGGCTGTAGAGCCTTTCCAGGCCTCCAGGCGGCCGACCGCCACCTCTAGCCAGTCGGCGATCCGACTTGGGGTGCACGGATCCGGAAAGCCTGGCCAGAGGGCGGAAACCGCTTGGGCCCCAATGCGCTGAAGATGGCGCAACACTTGATGGGCGGGCCGAAGACGGGCCTGGATGCGGAGGATCTGTTCATTGAGGGTGTGGGGGCGTCAGCGGCAATCTGCATGGCTTGCGCCCTCCGCTCCGCGCGCTGGGCCTCGATGATTTGATTTGCGGCGACGGAGTGACCCGGGAAGAAATCTGTTCGGGCAGAAGGCAAGAAGAACAAAGTCAGAAACAAGCAGTCGGCTTAGACAAAGGCCGGCAGCTCAAGACAAGAAATAAGAAGAATAAAAGCTTACCGTCGACCAAATCCTCGATGCTGCTTAAGCAGGCCGTCGTCTGCACCTCCTTCTCAGCCCAGGCGGCACGCTCAGTTTAAAACTCGGCGAGGAGATCGGTCACCTTCGCCTTTGCCTCCCGTTGGGCCGTCTTGAGGGCCTCCGTCTGCTCGGCGAGCTGAGCGACCAGCCGGTCTCGCTCCTCGGTCAGCTTGCTGCACTCCGCCTCCTTGCCGCGCAAAGCGATGTTGGCTTCACCCAGCTGCTGCTGCAAGGCTGCATTGGCCTCTGTAAATGGAAAAGATGAAAGATCATCAGTCAAAAAGACAAAGAGGGACGCAGTTGCGGGAAGATCCGGCCCGACTGCTCAGCAGTCGGCCCGAACCTCGGGGACTATAGCCCGCGGGTGCGCCAGTGCGCCCCCGCGAAAAAAGAAGAAAGTCGAAGCTTACTCCGGCTCTCGGATAGATGGGAGGTCTGCGTCTCCAGCTCCAGAACCCAGGAGTTGTAGGCGACCGCGCGAAGATTGTGGTAGTCCTACAGAAGGGATACCAGACGAAGTCGGCATTTGACACTTGCAAGATAAAGTTCCGGACCGCCTGCTCAGCAGCCGGCCCGAAACTTGGGGACTACACCCAGTGGGTGCGCTTGCGCGCCCCCACGAAGGAAGCAAGAAGATCAACCAATGAAGAGAGCCAAAGAAAACTTACGCGGATGGTGGCCCGCGAGTCCAGGAAAGCCTCATTGCAGCACTTGAGGGCTTCAACATCGGCCCGGAGTTTGGCCTGGACGTTGAGGGATGCCTGGTTTAGGGCGCCCGTCCTGCCCCCGCATATCCAGCTGACCGGCGCGGCGCTGGTCGCCATGGTGTCAGGGACCGACGAGCTCGCGGCACCAGCCTCCAACGGCCGCCGTGCAGAAGCCGCCTTCTCAAGACGATGGCGTATGGGTGTGCGGACCACAGGAGTAAGGTCCATCACCACCACGTCCCCGACTGGTGGCACTCGCGGTTCGGCAGGCTGCTCGGCTTGCGTCTCGCTTGTCGGTGGCGGTGGCGGCACGATGATGTCCTGCATGGCCACTTGGCTGCCCTCCCTCTCCAGGACCGGCTGCTCGTCGCTGGCTCCTCTGGTCGTCGACTCAAACTCCGGCGGAGGTGGCGCGGTGTTCAAAGGCATCACGAGCAGCGGCTCCTGGCGGCGTGCAGCCTCCGTGAGCCGCTCCCTCTCTGCGGCTTCGGCCTCCGCCTGCGCCAACTTCCTCGCTGCGAACGCTGCAGCCTTCTCCACCTCCGCCTTCGCCAGACGGTCGGCCTCTTCCTCACGAGCCTCCCGCACGTTCCGTTCCATCGCCTCCCGTAGGACGGCGGCCGGATCAATTCGCCGGCTCGTGGAGGAGGTCGCCGCCGACCTGATGACCGAGGCGGCTCCCGACTTCTCGAGAGTTAGCGGGGCCCTGGGATAAGAAGACAAGTCATAAAGTTTTTTCAGGCCGGATCGGCAAAGAAGCGGAAAGCATGGGAAGAACACTTACGCTGACACCATAACAGGCACCTTTGGTTTCCTCTGATATTTGGCCACCTTGGCCGTGGCTTCCTTCTGCCTGGTCGCCGCAACCAGGTTCTTGGGCTTCTTCGGCACGCTGCCAAACAGGGCAGCGCCTTGTCTCCGCTTGTGCTTGCCTCCATGGGCGGGCAGCCCAGAAAAGGGGTCGGCGCCGGTGTTGGCAGTGCTCCCGGTGGGGCGCGGCGCATCTTCATTATCGTCATCGTCGGGCCAAGTCTCCATGCCGCCGCCCTCCTCGGAGCCACCTGCTCCACCGCTGCCGCCTATTGCATCGTCCGCCAGGGCGGCCGCCCCCAAGTCGGGGTTGTCCACATCGCTCACCGCCCTGTCCGGCAGGTAGTCGCCAGCCTGCCCCACGATGGCGGCCATCGCCTCCGACTTATAAATATGCACTCCAGAATGGAGTCACATCATGACGAGAGCAAGGCTGAGAAACAGAGCTAAAGGAAGAAATGAAGGAACTTACAGCAGGCGGCGGCTCATTGCGGGAGTACGGCCCCTTCTTGTACCGCCAGTTACCCTCCGACGCCTTGAGGTTGGAGATCTTGTTCACCATCCAAGCGACCTCGGCAGTCGGCATCTCCTTCGTGCACAGCTGGCTGGGGTCGCGGAGCCCGCTCATCCGGAAGATCGGATAAGGGCGGCCCTAGATAGATAGGACTCGGCGCTCGACGAAGGTGATGAGGAGGTCGGAGCCGATGAGGCCCCCAAGTCGGGGTCGTCCACATCGCTCACCGTCGTGTCCGGTAGGTAGTCGCCAACCTGCCCCACGATGGCGGTCGTCACCTCCGACATATAAAACTGCACTCTAGAATGGAGTCACATCATGACGAGAGCAAGGCTGAGAAACAGAGCTAAAGGAAGAAATGAAGGAACTTACGGCAGGCGGCGGCTCATCGCGGGACTATGGCCGCTTCCCGTACCGGCAGTTACCCTCCAGCACCTGGAGGTCGGAGATCTCGTTCACCATCCGCGCGACCTCGGCAGTCGGCATCTCCTTCGTGCACAGCCGTCTGGGGTTGCGGAGCCCGCTCATCCGGAAGATCGGATCAGGGCGGCCCTGGAGCGGGACGACTCGGCGCTCAACGAAGGCGATGAGGAGGTCGGAGCCCATGAGGCCCTCCGACTCCTGGAGCACCCGGAGTCGGCCGATGGCGGCCGCAGCATCCGGCGACACCGGCTTTGGCTTGTAGCCCCAGTTGGGCCGGAGCTCGGTGGGAGGACCGGCCTCGTAGGCCGGCAAGTTGATGAAGGCGACAGCCGGATCGACGTTCTCAATGTAGAAGTAAGATTGCTGCCAGATCTTTACAAACTGTGGCAGCTTGACGACGGGGAAGGCGTTCCATTTCGCCGGCCAACGCACGGCAACGAACCCGGCGCACTCGGCTGCCATGTCCTAGGCAGAGGTGCCAAGCTTCCCATAGAAGAATGCTCCACATAGCTCGAGTGTGGGGAGGATGCCGATGTAGCCCTCGCACGCCGTGACAAAGGCGGAGAGTAGAGTCACGATGTTGGGCATGAAGTAATGAGGTTGGAGGTGATTGAAAGCGAGGAATGAGAAGAGGAAGCCGCTCACCGGAAGGTCGAAGCCACGGAGGAAGTGCGAGTGAAAGATGACCCGCTCGTTCCCCCATGGTGTCGCGGAGGAAGGAGATGTGATCTTCAATCACCGTCGATCCGTCCCAGTCGCCACCCTTCTCGCATGCCATGGCTCCAAGCAGGGCCGTGAAGGAGGAGGAGTGCATCGGCGAATGGCAGCAGCACCACGGCAGCACGAAGCGGCAGTGGCGGCGATGGAGGAGAGAGCAGAGAAAGAAGAGAGAGTTGGAGGGGGTGCACGAGCTTTGCCGCACCCCTCCCTCCCCCTACTAATAGCCCTTGGGCTACGAAGCCGAGGGGGCGGGGCGTGGGTCGTGGGATTAACTGCTCCCACGGCCCCATGACCCCCCATTTACCGCGCGCATTCACCACGGCTCGAGTGGTCGTGGGAATCGCAACCGCCCCCCTCGGTGCAGCAGATCTGCCCGGGTGCCGAGGCGCGGTATTGGCGGGCCTGGCCTACTTTCACGTCCCATCAGGAACGTGGGATGGCAGGTTGGCCGGGCTGGCGTGCGCCACGTGGCGTGTTCCTGGCGGCCGGCGGCCCCGGGAGGCATAGCAGGCACGCCAACTGTTTTCCCGCCTTGAAGTTCAAGAAACGACCAAACAGTCCTGCCTGGCCAAGGCCGACTCCAGCAATCGGCTAACCGCGAAGCGGATCGAACATTTTTTTCCAGAGCTCAGTGGGGAGGGAAGCCGCTGAGACTTCGCGGCCTCTCGACCACAACGCCTCACCGGCTTCGAGGACTACTATCGGAGTAATGGGCCACGGGTAGCCTCACTCGAGTCCATGGATTTATCAAGACTTTGGGCCAGCTTCGCCTTGCTGTGCCCCAAGCTGAAGCTCCGCCCTCCGGGGGCCGGCTAGCTCGATGGCCAGCCACCGAAGGGAGGCACACCACCAGCCGATGGCACCGCAAGCAGCCGACTCCATCCAGCCGGCCTCTAGAGAGGGTGGTGTCAAGCAGGCTGCCACCTCGCGCCCTTAGAGTTTGTGCCCCCTTCAAGAGGACGTGATGGGGCGTGGCTACAGTGAAGCCGTTATCCCTGAATCATGGGGTCGGCGTGGCCATAGTGCCCCGTACAGATGAAGATCTCGGCATGGCGTGGCACTGTTGCCACCTACCCTTGGCGTCACACCGGACAGGCGGAGCCCTGCTCCCCACGACGGCCTGTCGGTACGGCCCGCAGGCTACGGGTCCTCCCGGGCAGTGACACCCTAGAAGACGGCACAAGCCGGATCAGTCGGACCAAGGGAAGGCCGGCCTCCAGTAGGCGGCCGTCCCCACCCTCGAAGCAAGGGCGACATTAACCTGATGAGACCATGTGTGGCTACAGTCATCTCCCACCAAACGGCGGGAGTGTAGCCGCGCTGAGCTGACCAAGCCCGCGTCATTAGCAGCATGGCTATAGTGAACAGCCGCCAACCAGACACGCCCGCGGCAGGGGCGGCCTGTCGGCTCCGTACCGGACTAGACGGCGGGGCCCGCCAGGCGGCAGGCCCTAGTAGTCAGCGGAGAAGCCGAAGGCCGGAGACACTGATAGCCGGGCCCAACAGCTGGCCAGATTACCATTGTACCCCTGGGGGGTAGGCCTATATAATCCCCCGAGGGCACCCATGCAAAGGGTTCCCAGTCTAATAGAACTAGCCAGATCACTAGAGCAGGGGAGTGCTAGCCTTGCCTTCTCCTACCTCTAGCCATACAACCCAAGGAGCACATTTTCTATCACTTGTGCCATAGTGATCATGCGGAGACCCCGCGGAGCAGGAGTAGGGGTATTATCTCCAAGGAGAGCCCCCAGCCTGGGTAAAGTACGCCGGCATTCGTGTCTACGCCTCGTCCCGCTTCCGGGCACCGAGGACGTTCTACTTGCTCCCACCATGATAAGCCATCCTTTGGCATATGTCGCACACAACCCCCAACAGAAGACTATATGATGGTTGAGTATGTGGACTTGCCTAAATGCTCCGATACGTGACTCTTCCTAAAAATATGATGAATTGTAGTTGCAAAGTTGACTGAAAACATATTTTGTTGGTTTCTAATAGATTTTATGCTTTATACTTCAATTGTGTTATGAATTGTCACTTATTCATGGGAGGTATATGATAAAAGTATTATGTTTAAATTTGTTGCTGTTATAATAATCTACATGATGCTTCTATGTCTGTATTTTGTTTTTATCGACACATCTCTCTCTCTCTCTAAGCATGTGGACATGTTTTTTGATTTCGGTTTTCGCTTGAGGACAAGCGAGGTCTAAGCTTGGGGGAGTGGGTGAGTCCATTTTGCATCATGTTTTACTACTGTTATTTACATTGTTTTATTGCATAATAATGCTTTTTGGAATAATTCTAATGTCTTTTCTCTCATAATTTGCAACGTACACACAAAGAGGGAGAATTCCGGCAGCTGGAAATCTGGACCTGAAAAAGCTATGTCAGGCCACCTATTTCTGCACAACTCCAAATGAGCTGAAAAGTCATAGAGATTTTTTATGGGATATTTAATAAATACCAGAGCAAATAAGTACCGGAGGGGGGCCACCTGGTGAGCACAAGACACCAGGGCGCACCAGGCCCCCAAGGCGCGCCCTGGTGGGTTGTGCTCAGCCGGGCCCACCTTCGGTGCCCATCTTCTGGTATTTAAGTTATTTTTACCTGGAAAGGATAAGGGGAGGACTTTCGAGACGAAGCGCCGCCTCCTCGAGGCGGAACTTGGGCAGGAGCACTTTTACCCTCCGGCGGAGCGATTCCGCCAGGGGAACTTCCCTCCCGGAGGGGGAAATCATCATCATCATCATCACCAACAACTCTCCCATCTTGGGGAGGGCAATCTCCATCAACATCTTCAATAGCACAAACTCCTCTCATACCCTAGTTCATCTCTTGTGTTCAATCTTGTTTCCGAATTTATAGATTGGTACTTGTGGGTGACTAGTAGTGTTGATTACATCTTGTAGTTGATCACTAGATGATTTATTTGGTGGAAGATTATATGTTCAGATCCATTATGCTATTTAATACCCCTCTGATCTTGAGCATGTTTATCACTTGTGAGTATTTACCTTTGTTCTTGAGGTCACGGGAGAAATCATGTTACAAATAATCATGAGAACTTGATATGTGTTCGATATTTTCATAGTATGTATGTTGTGATTCCCTTAGTGGTGTCATGTGAACGTCGACTACATGACACTTCACCATATTTGGGCCTAAGGGAATGCATTTTGGAGTAGTAATTAGATGGTAGGTTGCGAGAGTGACAGAAGCTTAAACCCTAGTTTATGCGTTATTCCATAAGGGACCGATTGGATCCAAAAGTTTAATGCTATGGTTAGAATTTAGGGATTTTTATTTCTGTGCCCCTGGTTGCTTAGCTCTACTCATTCATCCCCACTCTGTTAAAATTTTCTTACTTTTCCTCACTCCCTTGCCCGAAACCCTCAGAACAGTTTATAACGGACGTTGCCATCGGGTCAATGCCTTTGACTGTTAGCTGACGAGTGGGGCCGCGTATACGTGGGTGCATGCGGGACCATGGTCGTCGGGTAGCACGTTTCCATGGACATGCCCGAAACATCCCATCATATAAAGAGGGCAACGACCTCCATCGCCCCTACCATTTACCCCCAAATCCCCTCCTTGCTGCATCGTCTTCCTCTCCCCCATCGGCATCATCTCGCTCTCCTCCAATGCCTCCACCGCACCGTCTCGCTCTTCCCCACCGCATCCTCTTCCTCACCTTTGTTGGCTCCATCTGTAAGCTGGTCGACACTCGTGGTGACGCCAGCGCAGCGGCCAGAGATGTGGTGGAGCAGCAGGGTCCAGGCGCGGCGCCGTGGATGTCAGCGGCATCCACGGCGGTGCGGGGAAACTCGCAACCGCTGCGGATGTGGCGGGCTCCGCCTCATCACTGCAGAAGGTGAAGGCATCGAGCGGCGCAGTCAATCCAGATGCCCCCCTTGCGCCGCCTGCCGTGGAGGAGCAGGTATTTGCACTTGCTTAGCTTGTAGAGTTAATTGCTCCCTAGTTGCATTGGTTAGATTGTGATTCATATGGTAGTTCAGATGGTTAGAGTAGTTGGTTTGACTGATGGGCGGGGGTTTTCTGTAGGTTATGGGTTTGGGGCGGGGGTTTTTGGACTAGGGTTTGTTGGATAAATTCGTTGCAAAAATGCTATGTTGTGAACTATGATTTTAGGTGCTGCAATGATTGGGGTTTTTTGATTTGTTTTTAGATTTGGATAAATTCGTTGCAAAAATGCTAGATGTTGTGAACAGATTGGGTGTTTAATGCTATGATGCTTATTAGATTTATTTTTAGTGCTCACAGATTGGGGTTTTTAATGGTAGATGTTTTTGAATGCTACTCAGATTGGGGTTTTGAATGTCATATGCCCAAATGGAATACAATGATTTAGAATTTATAATTTTGATTCAATGTGTGTAAATTTGTCATATTGGGATTTTTCATTCATTAGTATATAAATTTGATATATTAGCTTTGTTCTTCAATGTGTGTGCATGACCAATGATCAATGTGTTATTTGAATGTCATATTGGGGTTTTTGATCAATGTATGTACAAATCTAATACATTGATATACTAGTGATGGATGTGGTTTTTGAATGCATAGAGCTAAGGGGCACAGAAATAAATAAAAAACCCCACTTCTAAAACATTTCTGATATTGGGAGTATATTAGCCCTATGATCAATGTGTCATGTGTGCATACGAATTTTCAGTTGGCTACTAGTGATGGATGTAATTGTATATTTAGGAGGATGATGGTTGGGGGGGAGGAAGAGGAAGCTGGCCGACTATGACCTATACGAGGGGGAGTTTAGTGACGATTATGAATATGAGGTAAGCATATCCCTTGTTCATTTGGTTCCTTTGACATGGTTTATATGAATCTAATGCATTTCATTCATGTGTGCAGTATGATTCTGGAGATAATGTGTACAAGGGCAACGTCGCGTCCTTCACAACCAAGGAGGTGGAGAAGATCAAGGCCAAGGGAGTTGGTTCCTTCTACAACTGCAAGTTCAAGAAGTGGCAGTGCCCCTACTGCACCACCAAGCCAAGGCCAAGGTATGGCCGCTTCGATCACCTTCTGTCTCATGCTGAGGATGTGGCAATTCACGGGGAGGACTACATGATCAGGGGGAAGCATGCCGCCCTCAGGAAGGCCCTGACTCCGACGTGATGTGATCGATTATGTGATGTTGTGTTAGTTTTAGTTTGGTTTGTTGAACTGTTGGGTTACTTTTGGTGTGTTGAACTGAATGTCGTTGGTTATGGTCTGTTGAACTGAATTTGGTTATGCTAGTAATCTGGTTATGCTATCTATATTTGTCTGTCCTTAAATTTGCATGGGGTATATTTGTCTATCCTGAATCTATGGTTAGTTATGTTTAGACGTTGTGAACTATGATCTTAAATGCTGCGATGGTCGCACATGTTGTGCAGGAAATCAAATGCATGCTCCAAATGAGATCATGTAAACCTTAGCAAACCTGGACAGTAAAAATTCAAGAAAATGCAAAAACAAGTAAAACCTTGGCAAACTATCTATGTTTGTGTAGGAGATCATGTGTGCAAAATTTGAAGTGATTTAGAGGAGGTCAAATAAATTTGAATTTGAGAAAATGTGCTCCAAATGAGCTCCCAGGCTAGGGTAAACAGCCCATTTGTAATCAAGTTTTTTTGAACCTACTCTAAATGATCCAAATCTTTTTTTATTAACACATATTCACTTTCCATAGTGTAGATTCGAAGTCTCACTATGTTTTTGAATTAATCTTCATATTTTTACATTTTCATTTGAAAACATATGCTTTAATATAAAAACTATTAAAAACACGTTTTGAAATATGAAAATGGAAAATAACTTCAGATCCTTCTTATTCACTTCAAAATAAAGCTTTATTGATTTTTTGATTTTTTTTAAAAAAATTCAAAAACAGAAGGTAACACCACCTCTTCTCCTTGAACTCTATGAAATCATGTACATGATAGCTCATATGTGTGAAGGTTTTCTCATGAAAATGACCATAAACCAAGCTTATGATTTTTGGTTGGTAACATGTCACATAAGACAACATTGTGCGCAGGTTTTATATATTTTTGATTTTTTTACAATTAATGTTGCTCATTTGACCTCAATCGTGCTAGCTAGGGTTTTTTCATGAAAATGACCATATACCAAGTTTAGTATTTTTCCTCGTTAATTTGTCTTATAAAACAACGAACGACGAAGGTTTCATATTTTTTGAGTTTTTTTAAATTAGTTATGCTCCGTCAAAGCCATCGAAACCCCGTTGACCAGCTCAAAACCCCTCTAAACCCCGCGGGATTTCGCCTAACCCTAGCTCCCAATGTCAGCCGTCCGACCATACCCTCGCGCCAAGCAACAACCCTCAGATCTGGCCTTCTAGAAGGAACTAGGTGGGCTGGTTGTGTGCAGGCTCCGCGCCGTTGGATCACAAGGACGGCTCCGCATCGTTGGATCGTGGGGCGATCGGCAAGAGGCGATCCTATTGGTTGTGCTCGGCTGCTTGCCCACCACTGACCCCGTGGAAAAAAACATTTTTATTGGGCCCAAAAGGAAACCAAGCACTGGTTGGGCCGTCAAATTGCATCATTTTTTTCAACGTTTGCTCTGTTTTTTGTGAACGTGCTGGCTCTGTATTTTTGCATCGTTTGCTTTGTTTTTTGTGAACGTGTTGGCTCTGTATTTTTGCATCGTTTGAAATCAATTGACACTACATAGCAAATGACCAATTTTTAAGGGCCATATTTATTTTTATCATGCAAAATGGCCACAAACTATTCAAAAATTGTCTCTTTTTGTTCATATAATATATATATGACCACGGATTCCCACGCGTGCAATTAGCGTCTTTTTCTTCTACCTCTGCCAAATGGCCATGCGTGCAATTTATTTTTATCATGCAAAATGGCCACAAACTATTAACACGGCCAAATAACACGTAGCACTACAGCTATTTAAGTCACCTTTGCCTCTACCATCTCTCATCCATCTCCCTTCTTGCTCTTCGACCCCATCTCCGTCTTTTGCACATTCCTCAACCATGCAGTACACCGGACCAACCTACGGCTTCCCACCCATCGTGACGGAGAGGCTCTACCCTACCGGTGTGTACGTTGATTGCACACTACGTGTGTGGGCGATATCAAGGCTGAGGACCGCAAGGAACTTCACCGAGTTCTTCCTCATGCCCGGCTACCACCACCTCCCGAGGGGATCTCCAATGCTGTTCCACGTCGAGGAGGTCATCCAAAACCGGGCGGTGGTTGCTCTCCTTGCCCACTTCACCAACACATTCGACGCCTTCTACCTCCTCGGTTGGGTGTTTTGGTGTGGCTCCGAGTTCATCACTTTCTCCACCAGCAACAGGTTCACGGAGTACAACAACATATTCCCCACCACGACGCGCTTGCACACTCTTCTGTACCCCACCAACAACGCCCCGGAGGAGCAGTGAAAAGGGCGCCCTCAGGAGGAGAGAGGTGGAGAAGGCGGCAGCTAGGGTTCTAAACCCTCTATCTTTTTTAGTCTATGTTATGTTGAGTTGTAATTGAACTATGTTGGAGTTGTTATGGGCTTGTTGGCCCTTTTCTTAATTTCTATTATTAAGTTTTCTATCTATTCTATTATTAAGTTCTTCCTAGTTTGAGATATTTGATCGTGCTATGGGCTTGTTGGCCCTATATTGGGATTACATATTTGTTGATCATTTTCTTAGAGAGATCGGCTTGTTAGTAGGGTTCCCTTGTTAGTAACCACCTAGTGCATGCAAGCAAGCTTTGTTAGTAGGGATGAATGAGTACAACTAAGCAAGGGAGTGGCTCTTTTTTTTACACAAGCCACAAATATGTGGCCACCTAGCTAGCAGAGAGGAACCAGCGGTACTGACCGTCGCTGCATTTGTGGTGGCTGGCATGCAAGAAACCTGCTCGGTCAGTGCTCGTGGCGGACGCATCGGCGCATGCAGGCTCGGTCAACGCATTGTGGGATCATGGCATCGATGCATGCAGGCTCGATCAACGCATGCAGGCAGGCTTTGTTGGGTGCATGCATAGCAGGCTTCTGTCCTGGCAGCGCGCGCAGACGTTTAATGCAAGGGATGGCCCAACGAAACCACGGCCCAACGGTCGAACAGTGACACCACCCAACGCGGTCCCACTTGTTAGGTCGAACGGACGACACCGTCCAGTGTGGCCCCACTAGTCAGAGTTAACGGTCAAGCCTTTGACCAGACAGCAACGTCCGTTGTGCCCAGTTATGAGGGTTTCTGGCAAGGGAGTGGGGAAAATTGAGCAAAAGTTAAGGGCGCGAGGATGAATGAGTAGAGCTAAGGAACCAGGGGCACAGATGTAAAAATCCTTGGAATTTATTCTTAATACTTTTCTCGTAGTTGCGGATGCTTGCGGAGGGTTAATCATAAGAAGGAGGCTTGTTCAAGTAAGAACAACACCTAAGCACTGGTTCACCCACATATCAAATTATCAAAGTAGCGAACACAAATCGAACCAACATGATGAAAGTGACTACATGAAAACCCCGTGTACCCTCAAGAATGCTTTGCTTATTATAAGAGACCGTTTTGGCCTGTCCTTCGCCTCAAAAGGATTGGGCTACCTTGCTACACTTTTGATACCGTTACCATTTCTTGCTCGTTACAAATTATCTTCTATCAAACTACTTGCTACTTACAATTTCAGCACTTGCAAACATCACCTTGTTGCAAACCATTTGTCATTTCCTTCTGCTCCTCGTTGGGTTTGACACTCTTACTTATCAAAAAGAGCTACAGTTGATCCTCCATACTTGTGGGTCATCATGTATCACCCCACTGCCACGGGAGGGTAGGACAAAATATGTCATGCAAGTTCTTTTCATAAGCACGTATGACTATTTACGGAATACATGCCTACATTACATTGATGAACTAGAGCTAGTGTTGTATTGCCCTAGGTTATGACTGTCTCATTATGATTATCATCCAACAAATTACTGATCCAGTGCCTACGAATTTATCCTATATTGTTTTGCTAAGTTACTAATGCTATCATTACTATTGCACTTGCTACAAAAATACTGCTATCACTATTACTATTACTATTGCTCCTATCACTACTCTCAAAACTATCATATTACTTTGATAATTAATCTCCAGGTGTGGTTGAATTAACAACTCAGCTGCTAATACCCTCAAATATTCTTTGGCTCCCCTTGTGTCGAATCTATAAATTTGGGTTGAATACTCTACCCTCGGAAACTTTTGCGATCCCCTATACTTGTGGGTTAGCAAGACCTTTTTCTGGCGCCGCTGCCGAGGAGCATAGCTATATTTGTTGAGTCACTTGGGATTATTATCATATTATCACTATGAAGAATCTGAAGGACGCTAAGACTAAGATTTTCCCTCTAAGACGAGGGGAGGTAAGGAACTGCCATCCAGTTTTGCTTTTGATTCACCTTCTGTTTTAAGTGAACTTGCAATACCACCACATGCTATCAATTCTGAAATGTCGTAAGTTATTGATGATGCTACCTCTGCTATGAATCCTACTATATGATGATGCTAGTACCTTGCTTGATGATGATGTGCCACTAGGTGATTTTCTTGATAAACAAATTGCTAGAGTAATACAACATGATGTTGTTGAATCTGATGATGAGCTTGCAACTGAAAATCTTGAAACACCTGCTAGAAATATCCTTCCTATATATCAATTGCCTAAGGTACCAGAAGGTTATGTTATGAATGAGGAGACAACTAGGATTTTTATTATGGTTATCAATAACCAGAATTATAATTGAGGTTTCCAAAGTCGCTTTAGCACAATGGATATTATTTTTTCAATGGATATGATCTATTCTACAATCGAAGGAATAGTCCCAAGTCACTGCAGGCTTACGACCAGGCACTTGGGGGCTACATTATTCAAGTTGAGATTATATCAAATATGCAAGTCTCATGTCACTGCAAGCATGCACCAAGACACTTGGGGGCTAATGCAAAGTCATTTTTTTATCATCTTATTGAAGACCCGACTCATCACATCATAATGAGCCGGCCCTTGGGGGCTACCAATTGCTCCTGTCAACAATTTAAGTTTACAAGATTATATTTACAAAGTCCCTGCTCATTATTGCATAATGACCCGGCCCTTGGGGGCTACACTGGTTGAAGTTTTTATGAGCATCAGGCAATTACAAGTCCCAGGTTGCTGCAAGCATGACAACCCGGCACTTGGGGGCTATATACGTGGAATACTCAATTCTGACTAGTGATTGAGATGAACAACCTAGATTTCTTCAAGATTGTGATATTTATATCGAAGCAAGTCTTAAGCTGTTGCTATGCTACCTTCTTAAGACTTGGGCGCTACAAGTGATAGGCATATAAGAGGTATATTTTTCAAGATGGATGTTAACTACAAGTATGACCCGGTGCTATCAATATTTATAAACCGGTGATCTTGGCAATGATAAACCGACAAGTTCTACGTCCTTAAACTGGCTAAAGATCAAATGAGTATTTCAAGGACCAATATAGTTTTTAAGCATTGGGAGCTGAATGAAAGGAGTTATTCTTCACAATATATTTTCTATGAGAAACCAATGTCAGCAAATTGATTATGAAGCTGGCCTATTAAACCAGATTTTCTACAAGGAAGAAATGACACGGATTTAAGGATGATCAAGTGCCGGTTTATAAGAATATTTAAACCGGAGCACAACCCGACAAATTTGTTCTTGTGTTTATGTTGCAGATCAGTTTAAGATGGATGAATCCAAATTAAACTGGGGGCTAATGTTGGGGATATACCCTGCGGTAGAAACCGCCGGATGTATGAGCCGGCTGGAGTTTGGCGATTCACTGGCGACCCGCTTGGACCTGGCGGTTTACGATTCATTGGTGATCGGGCCGGCGGGTCAGAGGAGCGACAAGACCCGGTGGCCCAACGGGCGGTTCATGAAAGGCTAGCTCATGTTATGGTGGGCCATTTTAAGAGGAAAGGTGTGAGGATATTTACCTTACAAGGAGTTAAGACCCGGACTTGTATCCGGTGTGTATTAGAAGATAGGCTAGTCGTAATCCTAATAGGACTCCACATGTAACCCGCCCCTTCAACATATATAAGGAGGGGCAGGGCTCCCCAAAGAGGGACGAGCAAGAAGAAACAATCTCTAGGTCTAGACACAACTAGGATAGCCGGTTTACAACGATTCTCTCGTGATGATAATGAGACCTAGCCACAAACAGCATGTAGGGCTATTACCGGATGATGTTTCCCGGGGCCCGAAGCTGTCTAAATCCTTGTCTTGTGTGTTGTGTCTCTCGTCCCGATCAACCCCTCTCAAGCTACCACATAGATGCATTGGCCTCGCGACCAAGTCCTGACACTAAGGACATCCGACGTGTTAATTCCATGACAGAGATGATCTAGAGAAGTTACTATGCAAGTATAAACAAAAAAACTCTAAATGCTAGAATGCAATATGATCCTAAGTTTTCTACCTCACCTATCTTTATTACTGATAAGGATTATGAATTCTCTGTCGACCCAGAGTTAATTACTTTGGTTGAATCTTATCCTTTCCATGGTTACGAAGCTAAAACTGTTGTGGCACATCTTACAAAGTTGAATGACATAGCCACTCTTTTTACTCATGATGAGAAAACTCGCTATTACTGTAGTCTCAAACTATTTTTGTTCTCATTAAAGGGTGAAGCTAAACCTTGGTACAATACTCTTGCTCCTGGTTGTGTGCGTAGTCCCCAGGATATGATTTACTACTTCTCTGAAAAATATTTTCCTGCTCATAAGAAACAAGCTGCCTTACAGGAAATATTTAACTTTCTACAATTTAAAGAAGAGAGTCCCCCACAATCTTGGGGGAGGCTTTGCCAATTGCTTAATGCTTTGCCTGATCATCCTCTTAAGAAAAATGAAATAGTCGATATCTTCTATAATGGACTAACCGATGCTTCTAGGGACTTCCTAGTTAGTTGTGCTGGTTGTCACTACTGCAGGATGGTCCAAACGCGACACTATGGTCAGAGACCCTTCGATGAAACTGTGTGTGATGCCATAATCACAAATGGTGGTGTAAAAAACCATCAAAAAAGGTGCAAAACTTTTGTGATGACGGATGCATCAAAGACATTTCAGATTTTAGTTGCATGTGTGATGCAGGGCATACGGTTCAGTTCAATTAACTGTTTGGGATGAGGAGGAACAAAAGAAACGGGCAGCCACATGAAGGCATGTGCGATATACAGCATACAGTTTACTAGGATGAACTTTGTGTGATTAGGCAACACAATGGAAACGGTTCAACTGAACAAGATATGTGTGATATGCGGCAAACAGGTCCGTAATCAGAAATGTGTGTGAAGACCAATAGTAACGCAGACAATTGCTGCTAATAAGCCATGTGATTTTCTCTGTCTATAGTAGAATAGCATGTGTATATATATAACTGAAATAAGCATCCAATTACATAAGTGACTATACAGATCATTCACACACACCTCAATAAACAATTGCATGCTTCTAAAGAAGGAGAAGCGATCGTCTAGTCATCTACTTCTTGTGATGCTCCCGCCACTGCTATGTGGCTCAATCCCTCGTCTGGATCAGGAAGAAGACAGTTCCTCATGTCAACAATCCGCCTGTACATCTCGTAGCTTGTGTACGCGTCCATGGTCGCGTACTTGACATGTTGTTCATCGAGTCTCTCATGCCACGCACTGTGGCAGGCGTTCTTGTCCCTATTGCTCTCTTCCTTCATCTTCGCGTAGTAGGGGTCGATGATGGCCGAGGCGAGGTCAACCAGGGAGTTCAGCTTGTTGTTGTCTCTCCCACAGACCTTGTAGTGGTGCTGGATGTTGACAAGATTCGGGCATTTCAAGCCCGAAACCTTGAGCGCTTTTAGATTGTTGGTGCTGTCCACAGTAGCGAAACTATAGTCGGAGCTATTGACAAACCCGGAGAAACGCTAGCAAGGCCTTGTGGCAAGGTGGTAGTGGTAGACGAGGACGTCATGTCACATGCACAACTGGGCGACAGCAACCTTCTGATCGTGCCTGTCACGACCCATGGTGTACCCGAGGTCGAAGCCGACCACTCGGTACTTGTCCTTGGCAAAGAACTGCTCCATAGTTTGGATGAAGCTCTCCATCGAGACCGGACCATTTGTGTACACCATCGAGAGGGCCTTCCCCCTCACGTGGGTGCCACTACGTGATGCGTGGTAAACTGCCCGCCGTTGTCGTCGTCGGCCGCTGGGAGCATGCTTGGAGCCATGGGGAGCGCCATTGGAACCGCTGGATGTCCCCTTTGTATGTGTCGTCGTGGGTGTGCTTGTCATGTCATGTGACGCGAGAGATATAAGGTAAATGGACGCAGGAATAAATGGAGGCTGGGCGTCCTGGATTCTTTGCGCGTCCGCAAGGCAGTTTTTACAGTGGGTAATTGTTTCATCACGCCGCGCCTGGCGCAACCGCATGCACACGAACGTGCATGATCGTGCGCCGGCCCCAAACACTGGCAGCACGCGTGGAAGGACGAGGGCAGAGCACTCGGAGAGACGCGAGAGAAGAGCGCGTCGCGGCCGCCTGAACTACAATCAACCACATGCATCACTAACAAAAGACACATCCGTGACATTTTGGGCCGAACGTAAAACTTTTCTGTCATACATATGACACTTCTATAAGGATAATTGTGACAAATCCCGGTATCATCTTAGATGTGGTGGGCTCCTACTTCTATGACAAAAAATCATGATAGAAAATGGGCTTTTCATCCTGGGCGGGCTGGAGACGCAGCTGCATGACATTCTTTGGGTCGTCCATGACGGAAAAAACCGTGGTAGAAGTGAGGGCGAGGAAAATATCAGGGTGTTCTCGGTTACGGTGGGTGGTCGGGGCCGAGCGATGCGCGTTTCTCTCGTACACGTACGCCTGTGTGTGCGAGGTGTTGGGCTCTAACTGAACCCGAGTAAGGCGTTGGGCTCTAACTGAACCCGGGTGATGTCACTGCAAGCTACGCGTTACTAAACCCGAGCGATCGACCGATGGCTGTTAACTGAACCCGATCGAGCGATTACTTCACTACTGCTGCTAACTGAAGCCGATTGATGTTGCCTCTGGATGAACAGTGAGCGTTGCGGGGGGGGGGGGGGGGGGCGTGGATGAACAGTGAGCAGTGGGGGTGGATGAATAGGACCCTATGGCAGTACCTCTGGATGAACAGGACCTCGATTGATCGAGGCGGTTGGGGCTGGATGAACAGGACCCCGTGGAGGGTTGGATGAACATGATGACCCCGTGGAGGGCTGGATGAATGGTATACGGTGGAGCGATGGATGAACAGTAGCTCATGGAGGGGTGGTTGAACAGGAGCCCGTTGAGAGGGGTGGTTGAACAGTAGCCGGTGGAATAGCGCGCGGTGGAGGCTGGATGAACAGTCGTAGGTGGAGGCTAGAGGAGGTCGACGGTGGATGAACAGTAGCCCGTGGAGGCTGGAGGAGGTCGATGGTGGAGATGAACAGTATCCCGTGGAGTCCCGTTTTGCGGTACGCCGCACCCCTCCCGATGAACAGGACCCCCATTTTGACCGTAGCGCTCCAACACAAGTCCGTTTCCTCCGTTTTGCGGTACGCCACACCCCTCCCAATCAACAGGACCCCATTTAGACCATAGGAGGTCCAACACAAGTCCATTTCCTCTGTTTTGCGGTACGCTAGACCCCTCCCAATGAACAGGATCCCGTTTCAAACATGGCCAGTCGAACACAAGGCGTTTCCTCCGTTCTGTGGTACGCCAGGCCTTGTTTACATTGGCTGTTCCGTCCAAGCCGGTTGGCTCCCATGTGTTTCGTTGCCTCCCGATGAACACAACGCATTCCGTTGCCTCCCGATGAACACGACACATTCCGTTGCCTTCCCATGAACATGATGACGACGTAGTTTCTCCGTTCTGACCCAGCCATGTACATGAGCTCTCGCCGTACATATGCGCAAGTACGCGTTCCAGAGCCCGCCCGTATGTACGTACGTGGCCGCATTTTCTTTCTTGCACACTGGCTGCGGTACGTACGTGTACATGCTACGTGCGCGCCTCTACTACGACACGTGCGCGCCTCTACATCGACCAGTATGTACGTACACGTTCGCGACCAGAATGAGAATGCTATGTTCGCTTTGACAAGGTGGGTCCCGACTGTCAAGCACTTCCTTGCGTGCGAAGATGTAGATGGTGGGTCCCAGCAGTCAGGGGGGCGAATCGTTTTTTATGCCCAGACGCACTTCCTTGCGTGCGAAGATGTAGCTGGTGGGTCCTAGCAGTCAGGGGGGAAACGTTTTTTTCACGAAATACAGTGGCCCATCCGGTGGGTCCCTGCTGTCAGGTGGAGGAATCATTATTTTGCGCGTAATAAGGAGGCACTTCCTTGATGTGGCCGTGGAACCAGCTGTCAGCCTCTCCACGTATAGTCCACGTCTGATGGAAGTTGTTCCTTGACCATGTTGACCACGCCACGCCGAGAGCACCGGGGTGGTGGACGACGGCGAGGCCTAGGAAGGGGACGGCGCGGAGCCGGGGAAGACGCGACAGTGGATGCCCACACGGACAGGAGTACAAGGGTTCACTGGTTCGGCTGCGGTGTAAGGCTGTCGTCACCGTAGAATACAAGGGGTGTGGGTGAGTCGAGGGATGGCCTGGCCAGCGGTGGGAGTAGCAATGGGGCGGTGAGGCCTCCGCGGAAGCACAACCAGCCACGGGAGGCAGGAGCAGGCGGCACGACTGGCGCTGCTTTGGGCGGCTGGAGCAAGAAGACCAGAGGATGAAGAATCACTATTGTCGTTGGATGGACATCATACGGTCCCTAGAGTATTGACTAAGTTGACAAAGCCCTCCGTCCCCATCAACTTAGCAGGCCCACAAGTCAGCCACACACTATGGTGGGTCCCAGCTAGCATGGGGTATTCATTTTTTTTGTGCGTAATAAGGAGGCACTTCCTTGCATGCGAAGATATAGCTGGTGGGTCCGACCTGCCAGCGGGGGGGGGGGGGGGTGGGGGGGACATTTTTTCGTGAAATACAGAGGCCCTTCCCATGGTTCCTAGCTATCAGGTGGAGGAATCATTATATTTCGCATAATAAGGAGGCATTTCCATGCGTGCGGACGTGGACCCAGCTGTCAGCATCTCCACGTACAGTCCACTTCTGATGGATGTCGTTCATTGACCACATTGACCAGGCCACGCTGAGAGAACGAGGGTGGTGGACGACAGTGAGGCCTAGGAAGGGAATGACATGGAGCCATGGAATACTGGGCAGTTGTTTCCCACACGGAGGAGTACGAGGGTTTAGTGGTTTGTCTGCCATCCCCGGAGAATAACAATAGGTGTGGGTGAGTAGACGGATGGCTAGGCCAGCGATGGGATTACGGTGGGGCCGTGAGGCCTGCGAGGCCGCATAGCCGGCCGCGGGAGGAGGGAGCTGGCAGTCCAGCTGAGGCTTGTTTGAGCGGCTGGAGCAGGAAGAGCACAGATTGAAGAAGCACGACAGCTGTTGGATGGATATCCAACAGTCACTGCTCTCTTTTGTTGACTAAGTTGACAGGGCGTTGCGTGTGCGTCAACCTTTTTTTAGGAAAGCATACACGTCAACCTGTAGTAGGCGCACAAGTCAGGCTCAAATCTGTGGAAAACAAAATACAACCCATCTACCATTATTTCTAATAATGTATAGCCCATTTGCTAATTCTTAAGAATTTGTTTGGAGCCCGTCTTCTTTTTGTTAGCATTACACCCCATATTGTGGCCACGGTCAAAAAGTATACGAAATTTTGCATATTTCGGTCTTGTCAACTGTTTTTAATCCCAAAATATCAATTCACATTCAAACTATTTTGAAAATAGTTTATATAAATATAAAATCCAAATAATTGTCCCTTCATAAAAATAAATGGAATTTAAAATCTTGTAATGAAAAAAAAAATGAAACTAATTCCCGGTTCCATGTGTTTTAAAAATGTACATCCCATTTCTGGGCAAAACGAATGAAACTCTCCTCGTCTTGAAAGATTTGCAGCCTTGCAGGGCCGATAAAGCAAGTAGGCCTCGTTTGGGTATTTGTTTAAAAAATAGAACTGGGCTAGCCATTTTCAACAAGAAAAAAACACAACTGGGCTCATGATGTGGAAAACGTAAATAAAACCCTGGGTAGACGGGCCACGGCCCCTGCACAGCCCCGTTGTTACCCTGATCCGCCGCTAAGACTAGTATAAATAACTACCGCTTGTTCCTCAAAAAAAAACTGCGTGACCTGCTGGGTCCCTGGTGTCAGCCGCTCGTAGTGTAATTCTCTCGTTTATTGACTACGTTGACAATGGTGTGAGCCCCAGGTGTCCAAACATTAGAAGGAATCATATTTTTGGGCTTGTAATATAGAGGCACTTGCTTGCATACCGCCATGACACTGGTGGGTCCCTACTGTCATCCTCTCCACGTACAGTGATCTCCTTGTTCCTCTTGGTTGTTGACAATGTTGACAACGCAAGAGGGCAGCACACTGCGCATGGCGAGCGAACCAAGGCCGTAAGGCGGAGGACAACGGCGAGGCCTCAGACGGAACGAACAGGAGTCGTGAAAGATGCACTGGTCCAGTCGCAGGCAGAGGGGAGTACGTGGGTTGGCAGGTTCAGGTGCGGGTGCGTATTGGGGCTAACATCGCCGGAGATAACAAGACGTGTGGGGGAATAGAGGGAGGGACGTGCCAATGTTGGAGGGTACGTACGGTAGGGCGGCGGAGGCGCAGCCAGCCATGGGAAGCAGGAGCAGGCGGAGCCGACGGGGTGCACTACAAAAAAAGACACATTCGTGACATTTTGGACCGAACGAAAAAAATTTCTGTCATACATATGACACTTCTATGACGATAATTGTGACAAAACCCGGTATCATCATAGATGTGGTGGGCTCCTACTTATATGACAAAAAATCATGATAGAAAATGGGGTTTTCGTCCTGGGCGGGCCGGAGACGTAGCTGCATGACATTCTTTGGGCCGTCCATGACGGAAAAAACCGTGGTAGAAGCGAGGGCGAGGAAAATTTTGGGGAGTTCCCGGTTACGCTGGGCGGTCAGGGGCCGAGCGATGCGCATTTCTCTCGTACACATACGCGCGTGTGCGTGAGGCGTTGGCTCTAACTCAACCTGAGCGTGGCGTTGGGCTCTAACTGAACCCGAGCGATTCCACTGCAGGCTAGCATTACTGAACCCGAGCGATCGGTCGATGGCTGTTAACTGAACCCGATCGACCGATTCCTTCGCTACTACTGCTAACTGAAGTCGATCAATGCTGCCTCTCTGGACGAACAATGAGCATTGCGAGGGGGGGGGGGTTGGATGAACAGTGAGCGGTGGTGTTGCCTTTGGATGAACAGGACCCCGTGGTGTGGAGGGATGGATGAATAGGACAACCCTGTGGAGGGCTGTATGAACAGTAGACGGTGGAGGGGTGCCCGTGGAGGGATGGTTAAATAGTAGCCGGTGGAGTAGCGTGCGGTGGAGGCTGGATGAACAGGAGCCCGTGGAGGCTTGAGGAGGTCGACGGTAGCCCGTGGATACTGGAGGAGGTCGACGATGGAGATGAACAGTATCATGTGGAGTCCCATTTTGCGGTACTCCACACCCCTCCCGATGAACAGGACCCCCGTTTCGATCGTAGCGCTCCAACACAAGTCTGTTTCATCCGTTTTGAGGTACGCCACACCCCTCCCAATGAACAGGACCCCCGTTTCGACCGTAGTGCTCCAACACAAGTCCGTTTCGTCCGTTTTGCGGTACGCCACACCCCTCCCGATCAACAGGACCCCTGTTTCGACCGTAGGAGGTCCGTTTCCTCCGTTTTGCGGTACGCCAGACCCCTCCCGATGAATAGGAGCCCGTTTCAAACGTGGCCGGTCGAGCACAAGGTCGTTTCCTCCATTCTGTGGTATGCCATGCCTCGTTTCCATCGCATGTTCCGTCCAAGCCCTCCAGATAAACACGACGACGCATTCCGTTCTGATCCAGCCGGTTGGCTCCCACGCGTTCGGTTGCCTCCCGATGAACACGACGCATTCCATTGCCTCCCCATGAACACGACGCATTCCATTGCCTCCCCATGAACACGACGACGATGTTGTTTTTCCATTCCGACCCAGCCATGTACATGAGCCCTGGCCGTACGTATGCGCGAGTAGGCGTTCGAGACCCCTCCCGTATGTACACATACATGGCATATGTTCTTTCTTGCACACTGGCCGCTGTACGTACGTGTACATGCTACGCGCGCGCCTCTACTATGACATGTACGCACCTCTACTACGACACGTGCGCGCCTCTACATCGACCAGTATATATGTATGTACACGTTCGCGACCAGAATGACAATGCTATGTACGCTTCGACCAGGTGGGTCCCGACTATCTGGCACTTCCTTGCATGCGACAATGTAGCTGATGGGTCCCAGCAGTCAGGGGGCACTTCCTTGCATGCGAAGATGTAGCTGGTGGGTCCCAGCAGTCAGCGGGCCGAATCATTTTTTTTTGCCCGGACGCACTTCCTTGCAAGTGAAGATGTAGCTGGTGGGTCCCAGCAGTCAGGGGGGAAACTTTTTTTCGCAAAATACGGTGGCATGTCCGGTGGGTCCCTGTTGTCAGGTGGAGGCATCATTATTTTCCGCGTAATAGGGAGGCACTTCCTTGCTGCCGCCGTGGACCCAGCTGTCAGCCTCTCCACGTACAGTCCACGTCTGCTGGAAGTCATTCCTTGACCACGTTAACCACGCCGCGCCGAGAGCACCACGGCGGTGGATGACGGCAAGGCCTAGTAAGGGGACGACTCGGAGCCGGGGAAGACACGGCAGTGGAAGCCCGCGTGGAGAGGAGTACGAGGGTTCACTGGTTCGGCTGTGGTGTGAGGCTGCCGTCGCCGCAGGGCCTGGCCAGCGGTGGGAATAGTAGGGGGCGGTGAGGCCTCCGCGGCAGCACAGCCGGCCATGGGAGGTAGGAGCATGCGGCACAACCGGCGCTGCTTTGGGCGGCTGGAGTAAGAAGACCAGAGGTTGAAGAAGCACTACGGCCGTTGGATGGACATCGTACGGTCACTGGAGGTAGAATCGTTCATATTGACTAAAATGACAAAGGCCCCCATCGTAGTCAACTTAGTAGGCCCACAAGTCAGCCTCCCACCATGGTGGGTCCCAGCTAGCAGGGGGAGTATTTTTTTTTGTGTAATAAGGAGGCACTTTCGGTGGGTCCGAGCTAACAGCGGGGGGAATGTTTTTTTGGCGAAATATGGTGGCCCGTCCGGTGGGTCCCAGCAGTCAGGGGGGAAACGTTTTTTTCACAAAATAAGGTGGCCCGTCCGGTGGGTCCCTGCTGTCTGGTGGAGGAACAATTATTTTGCGCGTAATAAGGAGGCACTTCCTTGCGGCCGCCTAGACCCAGCTATCAGCCTCTCCACGTATAGTACTCTTCCGATGGAAGTCGGTCGTTGACCACGTTGACCACGCCGGGCCGAGAGCACTAGGGCGGTGGAAGACGGTGAGGCCTAGGAAGGGGACGACACAGAGCCGGGGAAGATGCAACAGTGGAAGCCCGCACGGACAGGAGTACGAGGGTTCACTGGTTTGGCTGCGGTGTGAGGCTGTCGTCGCTGCAGAATAACAGGGGGTGTGGGTGAGTAGAGGGATGGCCTGGCCAGCGGTGGGAGTAGTACGGGGCGGTGAGGCCTCCGCGGCATCCCAGCCGGCCACGGGAGGCAGGAGCGCGCGGCACGACCGGCGCTGCTTTGGGCGGTTGGAGCAAGAAGACCAGAGGTTGAAGAAGCACTACGGCCATTGGATGGACATGGTACGATCACTGCAGCTAGAATCGTTTATATTGACTAAGTTGACAAAGCCCTTGGTACGCGTCAACTTAGTAGGCCCACAGCTCAGATTTGGCAGAGAACATATAGCCCATTTGCGATTTGTTAGAATGTACAGCCCATTTTTTAATTCTAATGGAATTCACTACAGCCCATTTACAGTTTGTTAAAAGTACAGCCCAACTTCTAGCTAGGACAACGATTAATAATTTCAAACAACTGCTCAAAACAGAATTAAAAAAATTCCCACATTTTGTTGGGATCCGAAATTTCTAGTCAGGTTAAATATAATTTCAAAATAAAGTTGTATTATGTCAAAATCCAACGAAGTATTGCGCGCGCAACAAGTAATGAAATTAAAATTTTCAAATTCCAAAAATAATATATTTTTCAAACTAATTACGCGTTCGGTGCATAGTTACTGCATAGTTATTATAATTACATCCCATTTATTATTTCTTAAAGTCCATTTTCTTGTTAAGCCTAATGCTTAACTCCTAGGAAAGTTTGCATCCCAGCGGGGCAGAGAATAACAAGTTGACCCAGATATTGTGTACGACTGTCGGCCCAGTTGCATTGCTGATGTTGAAAAAAAGGCATGTGTAGTACAGTACAACCTAACATGGCTACTCAGCCCACATTCAGCGACGCCGGAAAGGCCCAAACAAGGCTTTTGTACAACTTTTTGATGTCACTGACCTCAATTAATAACTTAAGAAAAAAGTTAAATTACAGTGGAACCTAATTAAAAGTTGTCACAAGCAAATAAATAATTCAACGGATCCCACTTGTGTGTGTGTGTGTGTGAGAGAGAGAGAGACCCATTGGTCGATGCTCGTAAATACATCTTTCAGCCATATGCATTGCTGATGCTCAGTAAAAACTTATATAGTTGACACAATCATATAGAATATCATAGCACACTGAACTTGCATACAAAATTTTTACGCAGGCAGCACAATCAGGATGGAAGCAGTGGATCTCTATGGGTAGGGCTATGTTAAAACCAATGAAATCGTACATAATGGTTCATCGTCTTTATCAATGACGGGGAAATATCTTGAATGTTGTGCAAAGAAAACAGACGGACAACACAATAAGTTCTGCTAGCACATTAAGTTGACTTACAAGCATTTCTAAAAAAAGTTCAGGTACAAAATAAGAATAGCTCACAATCAAATGTACTGGCATATCAGTGCTTCACACCCATAGCTCGGATTTAACTAGTATCTGACAAGATTCAGTTGTTACCTCAAATTAGAGCACATCCAGGCAGCTAGCCCTGCCTCTTCTCCCAAAGAAGCAGTGGCCTCCGCCGCGCGATGGAGTAGGCCCTGTGCCATCCATCGTTCCGAGCAACATGGGGAAAGTCTGACGTTGACTCCTGTAATGGACGTCATCAACGGACCCTGGCACCAGTGGCGGTGGCACGACTTTGATTGATGGATTGACCACTTCTTCGACATGCACGAACACTCGATACAGGTACATCCCTAATGTGGTCCGCGGTGGCCTTGGTGGTGACGAATAGTACAACCCCGGTTCCTGCACCGGTATCTCAACACCAATCACCTTTAGTATGGTGGATAGCTTCTTCATCCATGCCATAACCGTCAGAGCCCAACTGTCTGGAGGAACAAACATACTTATGAGCTCACCTCCAAGGTCGTTGATAAGCTCGTTCATGGACTCACTCTTCCAAGCACGTCGAGGCATGCCATGGAAGGTAAGCTTTGTTAAAAACTCAAGCTCAGAGGGCATCGAGCCCTAACCTGGGTGCCACCGATCAAAGCTCACCAGCGCGCCATCGCAGAACAAACGCTGGGAAGATTCTTACACACGACTGCAGTCGAAAGTTGTTCGGAACCTGACGAAGAAATCAGCCGGTGGCGGACAGACTTCGACGAGCAAGTCACTTATTTGGATGCCGTGTGCAATGCCAAGAGCTTTGACAAGGTAGTTCGGCGAGACGGGAGGCCGGTCTCCAATGATGGTTACCATCAGCACTTTGCCGGCAAACCGGTCATCAAGCGCCTCCATGCCACTGTTGAGCTACAGCACGCAACGACCGAAGGCAGGACGTAACTCAGGATCTCCGGCTCGGAGATCCTCCTTGACCGGCGACATGATAGTGCGCTTGAGTATAGGGAGTACAGGAGGGGGATTTAGGGGAACTGGAGTAGGAATCGAGATTCCAGAGGTGGGGGAGGGGCGGGAGACTGGGGATGAAAAGGTAGCAAGAATTTCGAGCACGTGCCAATATGCTCTCGGCGCGCAAGCGCACGAAAACACCGGTGGCGCCCACATGTCGGCCTAAGAGTCCTTATTCTTTCTTTTTTGGAGAGCCCGAACTTTTTTCAGGATCTTTTGAAAGCCCGGCCTGAGAGTCATAATTGACCTGTTTGGCATTGCGTTACTACTCGGCCCATATTCAACAACACCTCACTGGCCCAAACAAGTGTACAACATCGAAAAGACACCGAGCTCAAATTATATAACTTGAAAAAAAGGAGATATACTCTGAACACTGGAGAATGGTGATGCCCTCATTTAGCCCACCAGTAGTTCGAGACAATAAATAGTTCAAAACAACGATATATACAACATTCAAACACTGACTAGTGACTACTACTAACATAAACAGCAAGACATGATAGTTCATAAGAAGTCTTGCTACACCACCAAAACGCACCCATCTACAGCGCTCAGACTCTCGTGATCCAGATGAGAATGACATTCTAAACAGAAGCAACTATTACATAGTAAGAGTGACATAGACGAGGATGACCAAATGACAAGGAATATGCATAACAAAAGAAAGAACTACCCATCCAGAACCAGCAGCAAAGACAACAAAGTCATTCGAAGAGATGATCGAACACCATCATAATTTGTAGCCCCGCTTCAGCGACCAGTGATCCGAAGACACCAGTACTCCACCCTTTCGATGCAATACCAAATTACCTATCAACCTGAAGGCTTGAACCACATCACTGACTATCGTAATTGAGACATCCAAGGATCAAACTTAATCCAGGTGCCTTTGTCATTCTCACCTTCTTTTGGCTGCAGGCTGTATCGTTGATAATCATGGGAGTTTGCTCCCGAACTCCTAGGGATTGATACATCTCCAACGTATCTACTTTTCCAAACACTTTTGCCCTTGTTTGAACTCCAACTTGCATGATTTGAATCAAACAAACCCGGACTAACGCTTCACCAGAACTGCTATGATGTTGTTTCATGTGTAGAAAACAATAGTTCTCGGAAGTCCTGAAAATCCTCGGAGGCACTTTTTGGAAAATGTAAAAAATACTGGAGAAAGAATCAAGACCAGGGGGCTCACACCCTGTCCACGAGGGTGGGGGCGTGCCCTCCACCCTGGGCGCGCCCTCCTATCTCCTGGGCCCCCTGAGGCTCCGCCGACCTCAACTCCAACTCCATATATTCTGTCTCGCGGAGAAAAAAAACAGAGAGAAAGTTTCATCGCGTTTTACGGTACGGAGCCACCGCCAAGCCCTAACCTCTCTCGAGAGGGCTGATCTGGAGTCCGTTCGGGGCTCTGGAGAGGGGGATTCGTCGCCGTCGTCATCATCAACCATCCTCCATCACCAATTTCATGATGCTCACCGCCGTGCATGAGTAATTCCATCGTAGGCTTGCTGGACGGTGATGGGTTGGATGAGATTTACCATGTAATCAAGTTAGTTTTGTTAGGGTTTGATCCCTAGTATCCACTATGTTCTGAGATTGATGTTGCTATGACTTTGCTATGCTTAATGCTTGTCACTAGGGCCCGAGTGCCGTGATTTCAGATCTGAACCTATTATGTTCTCATTAATATATGTGTGTTCTTGATCCTATCTTGCAAGTCTATAGTCACCTACTATGTGTTATGATCCGACAACCCCGAAGTGACAATAATCGGAATACTTCTCGGTGATGACCGTAGTTTGAGGAGTTCATGTATTCACTATGTGTTAATGCTTTTGTCCGGTTCTCTATTAAAAGGAGGCCTTAATATCCCTTAGTTTCCACTAGGACCCCGCTGCCACGGGAGGGTAGGACAAAAGATGTCATGCAAGTTCTTTTCCATCAGCACGTATGACTATTTACGGAATATATGCCTACATTACATTGATGAATTGGAGCTAGTTCTGTGTCACCCTATGTTATAGCTATTACATGAGGAATCGCATCCGACATAATTATCCATCACTGATCCATTGCCTACGAGCTATTCACATCTTGTGCTTCGCTTATTTACTTTCTCATTGCTATTGTTACATTTACTACAAAACCCAAAAACATTACTTTTGCTACCGTTACATTTATTATCATATTATGTTGCTACTAAATACTTTGCTGCAGATACTAAGTTATCCAGGTGTGGTTGAATTGACAAATCAACTGCTAATATTCAAGAATATTCTTTGGCTCCCCTTGTGTCGAATCAATAAATTTTGGTTGAATACTTTACCCTTGAAAACTGTTGCGATCCCCTACACTCGTGGGTTATCAAGACTAATTTCTGATGCCGTTGCCGGGGAGCATAGCTCTATTCTCGGAGTCACTTGGGATTTATATCTGTTGATCACTATGAAGAACTTGAAAGACGCTAAGACCAAGATCTATCCCTCAACTACGAGGGGAGGTAAGGAACTGCCATCTAGCTCTGCACTAGATTCTCCAAATGCCCTGCAATAAAAAATATCCTTAAAATAAAAGTGCTCCAAATGCCCTACAAATTTAGTATGATTTTTTATGGAATATTTGAGGACTTTAGGCACTGAAATCACTGCAGGAGGGGCCAGCACCAGGCCACGAGAGTGGAGGGCGCGCCCTCCTCACCTGGGCGCGCCCCCCGGTCTCGTGGGCCCCTTGTGGACCCCCTCCACTTATGCCAGCACCCACACACTTCATCTTCTACCCAAAAAAAATCCCCATCCAGCTCAAGCACGAGTTCGAGCTCGTTTTGCTGCGATTTTCGATCTCCTTGCTCAAAGCTCCATTCACAAAACTACTTTGGGAGATTGTTGCTTGGTATGTGACTCCTCCATTGGTCCAATTAGTTTTTGTTCTAGTGCTTTATTCATTGCAAATTTTTTCTGCATAGGTGACCATGTTCCTGAGCTTGCATGTTAAATTTATGAGGTCCCAAGCAATTCCAATGCATGCTATAGGCTCTAGGCACTTGTAGGAGTAGTTACTACCATTCTTGTTAAGTTTTATTCACTTTTATTTTAAAGTTACAAAAATTTCAGAAATTTTTAGAAAATGTTAAGGAGACTTTTAAGGGGCTCTTCTAGCCAAGGCTCTCAGGAAAAACAAGCTAAAGAGAAGGAAAAAGCCAAGTATAATCTTCCTCGCTTAGCGAAAGTACAGTCGTGTGAATGCCAATGTGATAATTTCTTGAAAGAAGCTGGAATTCATGAATATTTTTATTCTTTGATCGAGAATGCGGACCTCACCGATTTCCTCCATGACCGGATGGATCAGTATCTCTTACTTACCAATACTTTCATGCAAAAAATTTATTATTATCCTAAGAAGTCACCGCCTTCAGTGTCATTTCATTTATATGATGAAGTCAAAGAAATGTCTTTACGTAATTTTTGCGCGGTATGTAGGATACCCTATGAGGGAGAATTAGAGGAACCGCATCGTAAAGAGGTGGATGGCTTTGTCAACACTATAGCTGTAGAGGAGCCAATGAAAGGTTCTGAGGCAAAATTCTCTAGCATACACTTTCCTGTTTTACGCTACTTTGCCATATTTGCTAGTAGATGCTTGATTGGTCGTGGAAATAGTGGAAACTTTAATGTTCCTGATATTATCATCCTTCAGCATGCCTTGTTTGGAGACAATAGTTTTTGTATGGGTGCCGTCATTGCTAAACGGCTAAGCCTGAATCGTACAAAAGGCCCCATATTTGGAGGTATCTATGCTTCACGTCTTGCTAGACATTTTGAGATACCTATTAGGCACCATGAGAAAGAGGATACAAAATTGCCTCCTAAAATTTTAGTTTACAAGAGCATGGTAGCACATGCGTTTATTGTTGACAACAAAGAGAAGATGCTCTTATACAACCTTAGATTGAATAAGAAACACAATGAGACTATTATTTTGCATGCGCCTCTGTTGTTTGATTTGATTGCGGATAATTTTCTTGTTACACCGGAGGTGGTGTACGCTCATCGAGGCCAAGCATCCACTCCAGAACCTGAACCTGAGCCGGAACCTGCACTGGACCCTTATTGTGCATCATCTTTCCAATGGGATCCAGAGATGGACAACCAGTGGTATCCTAATTACACTTCTCAGTACACCAGGGAGAGTAGCAGCGGTCCTTGGTATTAGACCAACTTAGGCTAAAGGTCTAAGCTTGGGGGAGTACGTATTTCTCACCGACTTTACATTCATGTTCACACACTAGTCGTCGGTGCTCTCTTGAATTGTATTATCCATGTTAGTTTAAATTTCCTTTTTCTAGTTTTCTTCTTGTGTGTTTGAGAAACCTTAAGAAAAAACCAAAAAATAGTTAGTTTAATTTCCAATCTTGTAGTAGAATTAAAATGAAAACCCAAAAAGATTTCTCGTTCTTCTTTTTACTTGTTGGGAGCTTTCGTGTGTAAATAGTTTTCTTTTCTTTTCTTTTCTTTGGGGGTCGAGAAGACCATATTGAAAATGCTTAGTGGCTCTCGTATGCATGATTGTTTCATTAACTTAGAGCCCATATTATGTTGTCTTCCCTTTTGAGTTGAATGCTTGTAGATTCCAGCTTATTCCAATGCACGTGCACTATTATTATTATCCACATCGTTCGGTCGTGCAAGTGAAAGGAAATAATGACGATATATGATGGACTTCTTGAGATGAGAAAAGCTTGTATGAACTCGACCTTTCTTGTTTTTGTAAATATGATGAGTTCATCGTTTCTGATTCAGTTTATTATGAAGGAAACATATTTGCAATGACATTTAGAGATTATAGTTGCTTGTGCCATGCTTGATTAGCTAAGAGTTATAATGGTTTACCTTGCGTGCCAACACTCTATTATAATGATTATGATGTACTATGATGGGATGGTATCCTCCTTTGAATGAATTGAGTGACTCGACTTGGCACATGTTCACGCATGTAGTTGAAACAAATCAACATAGCCTTCATAATATTTATGTTCATAGTACATTATATCCTACTCATGCTTGTACTCGGTGTGAATTAATTTTAATGCATGTTTATGACTGTTGTTGCTCTCTAAGTTGGTCGCTTCCTAGTCTTTTGCTAGCCTTCACATGTACTAGGCGGGAATACTGCTTGTATCCAAACTCCTTAAACCCCAAAGTTGTTCCATATGAGTCAACCATACCTTCCTATATGCGGTATTTACCTGCCGTTCCGAGTAAATTTGTATGTGCCAAACTCCAAACCTTCAAATAAATTCTGTTTTGTATGCTCGAGCAGCTCATGTTACAACTAGGGCTGCCTATATCTTCCATGCTATGTGGGTTATTCTCAAGAGGAGTGGACTCCGCTCCTCATTCACGAGAAAGGGCTGGTAACTGGGATGCCCAGTCCCATGATCCAAAAAGATCAAATGCAAATCAAAATAATGAAACAAAACTCCCCCAGGGTGGTTGTTAGTTGGAGGCACTCGTTGTTTCGAGCAAGCCATGGATTGATGCTTGTTGGTGGTTGGGGGAGTATAAACCTTTACCATTCTGTTTGGGAACTGCCTATAATGCATGTAGTATGGAAGATACAGCCATCTCATAGTTGTTGCGTTGACAGCAAAAGTATGCCGCTCAAAATGTTATTCAATCTCTATTTTAAAATCGAGCCCTGGCACCTCTACAAATCCCTTCTTCCCTCTGCAAAGGGCCTATCTATTTACTTTTATGTTGAGTTATCACCCTTCTTATTAAAAAGCACCCGCTGGAGAGCACACTGTCATTTGCATTCATTATTATTGGTTTATATTGGGTATGACTTGATTGGATCTCTTTTACCATGAATTACAATGTTTAGTCAGTCCTTGATCTTTAAAGGTGCTCTGCATTTATGTTTTGCGGTCTCGGAAAGGGCTAGCGAGATACCATTTTGTTATATCATGTTATGATTGTTTTGAGAAAGTGTTGTCATCCGAGATTTATTATTATCGCTCGCTAGCTGATTATGCCATTGATATGAGTAATTGTGAGACCTAAGTGTTATTGTGAGTATGGTTAGTTCATAATATTGCTGAAACTTGAATGATGGCTTTGCATGTTTACAACAACAAGATCAAACAGAGTTTGTAAAAGTTTTTCTTTATCACTTTCAGTTTATCAATTGAATTGCTTGAGGACAAGCAAAGGTTTAAGCTTGGGGGAGTTGATACGTCTCCAACGTATCTACTTTTCCAAACACTTTTTCCCTCGTTTTGGACTCTAACTTGCAAGATTTGAATGAAACTAACCCGGACTGACGTTGTTTTCAGCAGAACTACTATGATGTTATTTCATGTGCAGAAAACAAAAGTTCTCGGAATGTCCTGAAAATCCTCGGAGGCACTTTTTGGAAAATATAAAAAATACTTGAGAAAGAATCAAGACCATGGGGCCCACACCCTGTACACGAGGGTGGGGGCACGCCCTCGCCCCCTGGGCGTGCCCCCCTGTCTCGTGGGCCCCTTGAGGCTCCGCCGACCTCAACTCCAACTCCATATATTCCGTCTCGCAGAGAAAAAATTCAGAGAGAAAGTTTCATCACGTTTTATGATATGGAGCCGCCGCCAAGCCCTAATCTCTCTCGGGAGGGCTGATCTGGAATCCGTTCGGGGCTCCGGAGAGGGGGATTCGTCGTCGTCGTCATCATCAACCACCCTCCATCACCAATTTCATGATGCTCACCGCCGTGCGTGAGTAATTCCATCGTAGGCTTGCTGGACGGTCATGGGTTGGATGAAATTTACCATGTAATCAAGTTAGTTTTGTTAGGGTTTGATCCCTAGTATCCACTATGTTCTGAGATTGATGTTGCTATGACTTAGCTATGCTTAATGCTGGTCACTAGGGCCTGAGTGCCATGACTTCAGATCTGAACCTATTACGTTTTCATGAATATATGTGTGTTCTTGATCCTATCTTCCAAGTCTATAGTCACCTATTATGTGTTATGATCCGACAACCCCGAAGTGACAATAATCGGGATACTTCTCGGTGATAACCGTAGTTTGAGGAGTTCATGTATTCACTATGTGTTAATGCTTTGGTCCGGTTCTCTATTAAAAGGAGGCCTTAATATCCCTTAGTTTCCACTAGGACCCCGCTTCCACGGGAGGGTAGGACAAAAGATTTCATGCAAGTTCTTTTCCATAAGCACGTATGACTATTTACAGAATATATGCCTACATTACATTGATGAATTGGAGCTAGTTTTGTGTCACCATATGTTATAGCTTTTACATGAGGAATCGCATCCGACATAATTATCCATCACTGATCCATTGCCTACGAGCTTTTCACATCTTGTGTTTCGCTTATTTACTTTCTCGTTGCTATTGTTACAATTACTACAAAACCCAAAAACATTACTTTCACTACTGTTACCTTTATTATCATATTGCTTTGCTACTAAATACTTTGCTGCAGATACAAAGTTATCCAGGTGTGGTTGAATTGACAACTCAACTGCTAATATTCAAGAATATTCTTTGGCTCACCTTGTGTCGAATCAATAAATTTGGGTTGAATACTTTACCCTCGAAAGCTGTTGCGATCCCCTACACTTGTGGGTTATCAGGGCTCACTGTGTAGAAACAGTTTTCCATAGCAAACAGAGCCTCTCTGCCATCAAGGTCCTTGCCAACGGTGATCTCCTGGTTAATCAGATAATTGAGTCCGAGAAACAGAGAGTGTGAACCAAGGCTGTTTACCCGTCTCCAACTAAAAAATCCTGAAGGCCCCAACAAGCTGGTATCCTACTCATAGACGTAACAGCCACTGTCTGGATACTCACATATTACACGGTGCTTGTATACAATGGGGTTTTTGCAATATAAGTTTTCTGGCTCATGTGTCTAAATGATCATCAGTCTTTTGTCATCGTCTGATCGAGCAAGGAACCAGTTGTGCTTCCCTGTTTTTGGCAAAGGTGGTGTGATTACGAAGGGCATTAACTGTAGGGAAACTGCATCATATCAAAAAGGACATGCATTGTTAATGTAAGATCAACATTGTTCAGAGTATGAGTAGGATAATGCAAGAAACAACATTCATATGTCCCTATTGGATCTGGGAGGAAAATACAGGGAAATGTATACTGGGTTCGAAATATATAGAAGTGCCATGCATGGTTATACTCATGTTATCTCGCAATCGATTTTTCACAGGAAACTACCATGTCATGCATGTTATGTAATCATGTTCTATCCTCAAAAACAAATTCTTCAAGGTAACTAACAGACCATGCATTGTTATATACTCGTGTTCTGTGGGCAAAATTTTTGTGAGGATATTATTCTAGCCATTGATTGCTGAAGGGCGAATATAGGTATGTACACATGGTAAGCATTGCAGGATTTCACTACTTCCAAATATAGAGTTCTCCATATGCACATTTACTTCCCTAATGTATGGTTAGATGAAACCAACAGTTTGGTGCATGTTTCTACATCATGAAAATGAGGAAACTAACATGGCCATTGATACACACTCATATTTAGTAGTAGTATGTAGATTACTGTAAAATAAGGATAACATCCATATATTCCTAACCGTTTGATTATTCAGGGTACAAATTGGTTGTAATGACATGGGCACAACCGCATGAATTAAATCATTCCAAATATAGCTGATTTACGGCGTATCTAATACATTGCCATAGTTCTACTCAAATTCTACTCAAACAGGGATATGCCAATCATCACAAAAAGTTCAAACAGTGTCATGGCGTCATCATTAACATGAGATGGAAACAACTTACACGCGCCGTCCCAGCAATACGTGGTGCCATCTGCTTTGTCGATCACGTAGATGATGCCATTGTGTTCAATAGCATCACAGAAGTGTGTATCAGCTTTGACAATGATCCACTACGAGATGAGTTGTCTCCAGCTAAAGAAGGCACCGGCATAGAGATAGCCGAGTCCGTGGTCAAACAAGGCAATTAGCTTGAAGTCTACGTAATTCGCATGTCTTGTGGGCACTTGGTAGATTACAATCTTCTGCAAAACAAGGTCTGTCCAACTGACGTGGTAATCTAGATGACTTGGACCACGATGGTAATACTCTATATAATCCAACGGAGGAAGGATGATCTCATGGAAGGTCTGGAAGTTCACGAGCACCAACTTTTTACCGTCTTCTCTGAAGGCAGACATCCAGTGGGAGTTCATGCCGACCCAGTACATACCTGCCAAGAAGTTTCGGGCGATGGTGATCGGATCGATGTCGAGGGAAATGATGTACAGCGACCCACTACATACCTGCAAAGAAGTTTCGACTAATGGAGATCGGATTGAAGTCGAGGGGCATCATGTATGCCTCCGTATCAAGGTGAGCCAATCTCACAAGACCAGATAGCAGCAAGCAGGGTGTCTTGAAAAGCTTAGGCCTCGCTTCGATGATGGTCGTGTGCATGTCCCTTGAGCATGCAGCCAGCCGCAGGGCGCTCAACATATCCATACACGGACAACAGAGGTCGAGGATGTCACTGGCGAGATTGGTCCAATCGTGGCTCATATGGATGTTGTGCGGTTCGTGTTCGGCAATGGTGGAGTTCGGAAGGTGGGGGGTTTTGGGGGCTTGATTTATGAGGGAGAAGGCTGTCGGTGCTGGAGCGGCTAGCGAGGGAATAGTGGTACTGGGGGAGGCGAGTGAGGTGACGGTACACGGGGGCATAGTGAGATGGAGACGGAGACGGAGAAGGAGATGGAGATACAGTGGTGATATGGGAGCAGAGAGGGAGATGAGGCGAGGCGCCAATGTGCTGTACAGCGGCGGTGACAGACTGCACAGTGCACAGGGTGAGGCTGACTTTGGTAACCCGAACATGCCGCCTGGACTAGTGTCAGGTGCACGGTGTTGTCACTTCACTGTGAGGACCAGATGAATAGTATTTTGACCATCAAGTGTACCACAGTTGTACTACTACTACTACTAGTAGGAACATGAGTACTCCAGTATTGTATAGCGGAAATAGGTCTCCCATGCTAGCATGCCTATTCACTTCATCATTCAGGTATCATCAATATTGCAAGCAAAACCAAATTCTTGTGCATTCCCAATCAACGCCCTACCGCGATGCATGGAGTGGTCGTTCTGGTGCATCAAGGACGGCATGCAGATCGTTCCACACTTGAGAAGAGGAAAAATGGAAAGGTACAACGCGGCAGCAGAGGAAGAGAATGCTGGCTAACGAGGCTGGGAGGGGATCGAGCAGGAAGTTAATGCTCCACGCCTAAAGGTTTTGGGAAAACCTGATTTTCATAAGGTGACTTATACTCACCTAAACGGAGGGAGTATTCCTTAACCAGAGAATGTTGTGTCTCCGACTCACGCGCTCAAAAAAAAGCTACAACACATTTTTTATCTGTTTGCATAGGTCCCACCTATCAGGAAGGATGGGCACGTACATGAACAGGTACGACTCATCAGTCTACCCGCATAGCCTTTTCGTTTAGTCTACCTAGCCATCTAATCAACTGCCTGCACGCCACTTCTCCCATTTACTTCTCCATCGGGAACCGATTCTCCTCGGCTGCTTAACCTCCCCTTCGTCTTCATTTGCATCCAAACCCCACTACGTTCACATTGTTTTAACCTCTTTAAATAATCATCTACTACTTCAGTTTGACTAGCCATCTAATCCTAATTCTCCAAAACGTAGCCCTCCGTTCCAGCGGTTCCAAATGGTGAAAGAGATCGAGATGCAGGTTTCTAGCGTCCAACATGTCCTCGTCGAAGGCTCGATGTGCATAGTTGCCACCGTCACCATCCACCCAAGGGTTGTTCGGCAGTGGATCAACAATGTATCCAACTCCCTCGAAAAGGTAGAGACGAGGGTCATCGGTCTCGATGCAGAGTACACGGAGCGTGCCCCTGGATAGATCCAGCGCCGTCGTCCTTCGGCTGTGCCTCGAAGATGATGTTTTGGTGTACCACATCATACACTCGCCCTCCATACCAGGCGAGCTTCATGATTTCTTGTCTCGGGAGGACGTATACTTCTATGGGGCAGCCATCGAAGGGGACAAACAGAAGCTGGAGCCGTACAACCTTGATTTGAAAAGCATCGCTGACCTACAAACCAGAATCAAAATTCCTGTAGAAGATTGTGATAAACAGACACCATCCCTATTCGACGTAGCAAATTTTGTGCTCGGTACAAATCTTCAGAAGGGTGATGAGACGGTCGCATTAAGGTCGTCTGGATGGGAGAATTATCGCTTGACGTACGAGCGTACAAAATATGCTGCCCTCGATGCCCGTGTGGGTTTCGAGATAGCTGCAAGGTCCAAAGAGCTTGGTGCGAAGCCGTCTCCCACAGAATATGAGAAGAAGAAGAAGAAGAAGAAGAAGAAGAAGAAGAAGAAGAAGAAGAAGAAGAAGAAGAAGAAGAAGGAGAAGAAGAAGGAGAAGAAGAAGAAGAAGAAGAAGAATAAGAACTATTTCCTCTCTTGTAAAAAAATTATTCCCTCTCGGTGTATATTGATATAGATGGACTATTTCTATGGTGTGCATGTCTTTGGAACAGAGTAGTAGCATGGGTCCGCTTGACTATAAGGAACTATTTATCCGCATATATAGCTTTCTCTGCTACTCCTTCCAGCGATCGGTATGCAGCGCATGTGTCCGTAGACATGACAACTTGTCCATGGAAGTTCAACTACGGCGGCCATCACGTTTCATCTTGCGATTCCCACGACGCCTCTCCAACCCACGACACCACGTCCCCCGACGTGCGCCTCACCCCTCTCGGCCGCACCGCCCCGCTGCCTTTGTGTGCATGACATGTGGGCCACCTAAAATGCGGTAAGCATCAAGTTTCTACCACAACCACACGTGATTCCCACGACGTCCCTCGAACCCATGACACCACACGTCCCCGACCTGCGGCTCACCCCTGTTGGCCCCACTGCCCCTCTGCCTTCGGGAGCATTACATGTGGACCAGTCACCTATCGGGTCCACATGCTATTGACTCAAAGGTAGGTGTAATAAGGCGCTGAAGCTCAGTCCCGACGGCCCTGAGAGGGAAATGTAACTCTTGCGCCAGCGCTTGTGGTGCTACCGCTGCACGAACTCGTGCCAAACTCGATATTTGTTTCTTTACTATACAAGCACGCGACGATTTAATGGACATTGTAATCTCAACATGTGATGGGGAGCTCTAAATTTGAATTTGAAACTTATAAAATGAAAAGATTCAAAACAAATAAACTGGGAGAGAGGGAGTATATCATAGGATGTGTCCCATACAAAATAAGTCCCCTAGTTTGTCACCGCAAAGATGCGGTTAGAAAGGAGCACATCATCTTCATACTCGTACACAACAAATTGGCCGCAGAAGGCATGGTCTGCCTTTGACCGCCATGTGCAAGGTTCATGCCATCTTATTCAATCTCACCATGGTTCCATCATACCAATTCATGCGGTGGCCCATTGCATGGCTGATCCCAATGTTGGACAAAGGTTCTGCGGGAACGGTGTCACCGTTGTAAATGTTGTGCAAATTGATGTTGGTACCCTCCCGTACATATGCAAGCCAATCTCCACTCGCACCGAGCCTAACCTGTGAAACAATGGGCAGGGGGAGAATTAGGAAATGGACACGAAAGTAGTCTTTAGAATGCATTTACAACGTGATCAAACTCATCTTACCTGCTCATCGGAGGAAATCCGAGTGCCCCTCAACGTCGGCATCTCAAGGGGCGTCAACTTGCAACTACAGCCACGCTGCACTGGAGAGACCCCCAAGGAAACATCCTCGTGCGTTCCACAGAACATCAAGATGCATTTGTATGAGTAGTTTATCTTGTGAGAGAAAAGGATGGACGAGGGAAGGCCTCTAGAGATAGAGATGGACACTACTACTACCAATGTGCTGGCCCATGCATTGCCATGGATCCAAAGTAGTATAATAATACTTGTTCACGTGCTTGAAATATAAACACTCTAGTTTTGATATACATGTGTCAGAAGACATGGCAGCTTGTCCATGGAAGTTGAACCACGGTGACCATCACGTTTCTTGTTTCTACCACTGCCACACCCACACGCGATTCCCACGATGCCGCTCCAACCCACGGCACGATGTCCCCCGACGTGGACATGGATCCTCTGACGTGGCTATCACTGCCTTGCCCTGCCTTTCCTTCGCTGACAGGTGAGACCCATGCTTATGGGTCCCGCATGTCAGTGACAGAATGGTAGGATTGTTCGCGTCTGGGGATCCTCATCCCCCCAACATGCCCCTCACCCCTCTCGGTCCCAGCGCTCCTCTGCCTTTGTGTGCATGACATGCAGGCCAGCTGAACTGCGGCGACCATCAACTTTCTACCACAGACACACCCGATTGGACGCGGTTTGCGTGCTCCGCTGCTGTGCTCCGATATGTACTCCCGCACCATCGAATTTTCATTCCGCGGTTGTGACACATTTCGTCCCGGGCATCAATCCTCAGCTGGAGTACTTATGTACTACAGGTAGTACCCGCCGGTGTGGCCATCTACGCCTCGTAACGCCCCGACACCCAGCTGTGGCACCCTCGCCACGGCCACGCCACCACCACCGAACAAGTGAGTCACGAACCACGCCACCACCATGAGAATGACATGTGGGCCAACCGCATTTAAGGTCCGCATGTCACTGACTCATAGGCCGAGCACTAAGCCACTGAAGTTTGCTCCCGTGTGCCCTGAGAGGGAAATGTAACTCATGCGGTAGGCCTTGTGGTGCTCCCGCAGTACGAGCTCGTGCCAAAACTAGAATTTGTTTCTTACTACTACCAACTAGTACTAGTAAGGTACACGTGCATTGCACGCATGAGGTTCTGGTGGTTTGTGCATTATGCTTCTACATGTGGAGTTTTCTAGATTCTAACATGTGGCAAAATCTGGTGGAATGTAAGGTTAGGCAAGTTTGATTAACTTAGGTGAGTGTTTGGTTCAAGCCACACCTTAGGCAAGCCACACTAAGGCCCCACATGACATACACACAAAAAATGTGGGAAGGTTCCCTTAGGCTTGCCAACTTGTGGCTCTCATTTTGAAGAACTAATAACTTTGCCTAAGCTTAGTTGTGGCAAAGTTAGTCATGAATTAAGTTCAACCATGGAGTCTTCTAGATTATACATGTGGCAGAATCTGGTGGATGATATCCAACGGCCAGTCGTGCTCGGATTTGCCATCTTTGTTTTGTCGGATTGGCTTCATCCAATGACCAACTTTTAAAGTTTTTCACACACTATATAGGGGGTATAGATATAGATGTGCCGGTCTATTGCAATGGATCCAAAGTATATCTATTTAGTGGAGTGCACTCTAAACACATTATCTATTTATTTTTCTCTAACCTTTCATAGCCATGCAACCAAGCCACATAAGCTTCATAAAGTGCCCCCCACATCATATTATTCATACTACGTTGATTGAAGAAAAGATAAATCACCCAAAACAAGATCTTCCCATTTTTTGTTCCTACGATGTTGTGTCGTGCACGTACCTACTAGTTGTATAGTGGTAGTACTAGTAATATAGTATTAGGTGTACAAACTTGGTACTAGTAGGAGTAGTACTAGTACAGAATGCTCCTACTCTATCAATGAGCCCCATCTGACACCAAATTTCTTGGCTTCCGTGCTATAGCTAGATCTTCCCCTTGTTTCTGTTTTCTAACCCGGCGGCGGGCGGGGTGTCGGTTTGCTCAACGGAGGTCCCACATGAAAGTGAAAATGCTAGGCAACACGCCTTTCCTAAGATATGTGTTGTGCCGGATGGCGTGTGGGGGTGCGACGCGAACGCGGCAAGCCTTTTCCTTTTACTAGCAATGTGCCCGTGCGTTGCGACATATTCAAAGTAGTAGAATAGTAGTATTTGTTCACAAACTTGAAAGAAATCACTATTGTTTTGATATACTCCTAATATATTACTCCCTCTGTACCTAAATATTTGTCTCTTTAGAGATTTCAAATGGACTATCACATACGGATTATATAGACATATTCTAGTGTTTCTAGCAAGATGCCCGCGCATTGCATGAAGTTGATGGAAAAGGTAAGCCCAACTTATAAATTGGCGGATGGATTACTAGTTACAGTGATGCATATAATTAAGCAAAGGGATCGCACATGTCGGTATTGACGGGAACGAGAATGCAACAGCACAATAAGAATTAAGGCCACGATGATGTGATCGCATTGGTGGTTACAGAAGGCAAGAAGAAAGATGGATCCATTAACGTATGACCTCCGCCTCCTCAACTTAGTGCGCCGGGCCACCGACCGGCGGCTAAGGAGCGGCGGCTAAGGAGCGGCGACTTTTGTGACGAGGTCGAGGTGCTTCTCAGCAAAGGCATCCAAGGCTTCCAGCCGGTTGAGGAAGGCCAACGTCGTAGCGTCCTCACTGGCCTTGTAGAGACCTATGTACATGATTTGCTCGTACACGTGGATGTGTAGGTCGACGAATTCTTGCAGGGCGAGGCGCCTCATGGCGAGCGCGACCTCTAGGTGGACATTCTTCGTGGCGTCGGCGGGCAGTCACAGGGCCACCAGTGCTTGAAAGAGGTTCCGGCCATGGAGGCCAATTAGGGTGGCAGGCAATGAGGAGCCCGGGCGCACGGGCTCGAGGAGTACGAAAATGTCGTCCGCGAGCTTCTTGAGGACGGTGAACTTGTTGCTGGTGGGAACAATCATCTGGTCCAACTAAGAGTCGTAGTTGGCGTCGACGGCGGTCATCCACCAGTCGGTCTCCAACACCGTTTGGAGACGATCCTCGGTGCCAAGCCGCAGGCCGGCATCATGGACCATCTGGCATAGCCGCTGGACGCTCACCTGCATCGCCGCCATGGGTCTGGAGTGAGCTCTTTTGCACTTAGTGTAGGTGCTTAGGCAAATGCTTAGGTGCATACGATGTGGTAGATGCATTGGAATGGAGGGGCGGCTTTATATGAGGGCAATGAGGGCAAACTACGTTGCATTCACATCGTGCATCCTATTTCCTGGACCTCCTCCCATTACTTCCTCATGCATTAATTGAAGGAGGATGCATTGGTCGTTCAACATATCGGGAACCGCTACTCCCTCCCTCGTCTGCATTAAAGCCGTATCGTAAACTGCGCCGCCCGCTGTCAAATCGAATACTCCCTCCGTCTAGGTGAGTATTAAGTCATCTTATGAAAACCAAATAGTAAACACATAGGCGTGGTGCATTAACTCTCACGTTGTTTCTTATTTTTTTTACATAAATAGAGGAATCAACCAATAAGAGATGTGGGGCTTGTATGCTTTTAATGACTTGAAACTATCAAACATGACATGCAATGGTCAGTTCATTGCACAAGAACAAATACAACCCACGTCAGCACACACGCATCTTATAGCATCACATCCAATGGCTATAAAAGATGAATGAGACCAAATTATATCTCATCTAGATGAGTTCTAGCAAAACTGTATTAATAATACTACCTCCGTCTGGGTTTATTGGTCCCCATTGTATTTCATGCTAAATTTAGACCATAGATTAAACTAACAAAATGTTCACGCATGTCACCAAACATTATATTTTTGAAAACTATGTTCAAATATGAATCCAGTGAGATAATTTTTCTTGACATGCATTAACATTTTGTTAGTTAAATATTTAGTCAAAATTTGGCACAAACAACAAAGGGGGCCTATAAACCAGGACGGAGGTAGTACTTAGTACTCCTGCGCCATGTATCATATATTAGTATCATGTAGTACTTTTTTATTGCTATGTATGACAGATAGTACTCAACTCTCTCTCTCTCTCATTCTTCATTCAATTCTATGACACCTCATCAAAATTGCTAAGGCTAGTACCATTACAACCAGCCTTAGCAAATACTAAACATTAAGTTCTCTTGTTTTCCTCTCCACCATGGTCACCTAGACGGAGGGACTATACTGCGCGGGCTTTTCCTGTGCAGTAGGCGGGGCAGTTCCACCTAGTCGGTTCGACAGAGACGCGAGAAGACAAGGGAGTAGGCTACTGCAAACGTAAGGCTGTGTGATTTGACATCAAGTTACTGTTGGATAGGTGGGGCCCCCGTGATTTGACTTGCCATTATCATTTTAACTACGGCGCTACGACCGGTGTGAGTCTCCTGATTCCTGACCACCACCATACGGGTGCCTCTCCCAATGCTCCACCATGTAGTAGAGGCTGGCTCTTGCATCAGAGCCCACTTCTCCACTTTTTCCTTGCCTCTCTTTCCTCCACATATGCAAAAATGCCATGTAAAGCGCAGTATTGTACTTACTTGCTCCTACAGGTGCTAAGCTTGCCACATAGGCATAAAGTCTGATGTGGCAAGTTAATCAAGAAGAGAGAGACTAGTTTGGTGACCCAAGGAAGAAACGGTGCTAAGCGTGTGTACCTAGGTGAAAAGACAATTTTGAGTCTATAGATAATTAAATGAAGCAAACTTAGCAACAAAAAACTAATAAGCACATCATTTCATTGGAAGAGGTCACTCCTTGGCAAATGCAATAAATACTAGTACTCCCTGTGTCCCATAATATAAGAACATTTTTGGCACTACACTAGTGTCAAAAACGTTCTTATATTATGGGACGGAGGGAGTACGAAGAAAGAGATAGAGAGGAGTAAAAAAATAAATACACTTATAGCCAACCTTGTTGTTGTATGAGTGACTGAGTGATGACTATGTATGACATGCCAACATCAGATAGCCTAACGCACCGTGTTATATCTCCAAGGGCGCAACCGCGCGTGCGACGTGACGGTCGTGGTAGGCGCAACCATGATACAGGCTGCTTGCAGCCCTTGGATCTGAGATCAAACGGTCGCATGCTAAGTTGCTGAAAAATTGCAGAATAACCCTCCAGGATAGGATATTCACCCATAGGTCTAGAATCACGCCATGCAACCGTTCGATCTCAGATCCAAGGGCTCTCGGAAGCCAGTATCATGGGAGAATGGAAAGCCAGTACCCTGTCGTTCGCACACTGGCAGTTCGCTCCTACTCGTCCCTGCACGTCCTTCAATACTACAGCAGTTTGCTCCTAGTCGTCTCGCCCTTTCACATTACGGCAGTTCCACTAATCCTAACCCTCCTCCCAAATCCATGGTGTCCCAAATCTCCACAATCGGCGCTGAGTACAAGGTTAGAACCATCATCGGTGATGAGTTCGACGTCATCTACACCCGTTTTTCCGCGATAGTGAAAGGATGCCTTTCTCGCTTCAGACGCATGTTCGAAGACTCAAATGATGAGTGGGTCGCTGGTCTAGATGTTGAGTACACCACAGTCTTGGGATGAGATAAGGATCTACAGGACGAAGAGAGGAAGAAGCCCGCCGTGATCCAGGTTTGCGTGCATGACTTATGCTTGGTCTACCACATATGCCATGCCGACGGTGAATGCCTGGATTTTAAGGACTTCCTCGAGAGCAACCTAGTCAAATTTGTTACTGTAGACTTTGGTAACGACAAAGAAGTCCTGGGTCGGATAGGCCTCGTTGTAGGCAACACCTTCGACCTCCAAAAGAATCAGCGAAATGGATGGCTACCTTTGTTTCAATATCTACAAGGGTTGGATGAAGAGCAAGAGCCAAGTGTGCGCTTCAAGCAAAGAAGTATCGGCCATGAGGAAGAGGGACAAGTACGAAGTCGAGGACGTGGACAAGGACTCCGAGTAAGGTGGCAGTGTTGTTGCTCATGGTGGTTCTAATGAAGTGTCTACCAGAATAGTTGCAAAGTTTAACTTCAGGTGTGCTTAATTTAATTTGAGGGGTGTTTTGTGCTGATCCCCCAGCAGAACTATGTTATGTTTCTTCTCGTTACTTTAACTCTTCAGTACGTACATACTAGTATTTCTTACATTTCATCTTTTAGTTGGTATAGTACCACCACTCATTTCTTCACATTATATACATTCAATATATATGGCCAACATCATATAGTCAGCAGTTTAGTTGTCAAAGAATTTCAGGGTGCTTAGTTTTGTCAAAGAATTCCAGGATGCTTAGTTTTATTTGAGGGGTGGGTTGAGCTGGACACCATTATTGTGACTAGCCTTTTTAATTGTACTATATGCATAATTTGGCGACGAGCGCTCTCTATATGTACCACCCTTTTTTGATTTCAAGTTTTGCTCCATGGCACAATCCATCGATACTACTACTATACAAAAGTGGAGTATATGCATTTTTTAAAAGGCTAGAGGGCGGGGTAGTCTAGCTCGGTCGGTTTCACGAGAGGCGAGGGCCTTTGTGATTTGAAGGCTCATTACTGCTGTCAAATCGAATAGTACTGCGCCGCCCACTGCACGCCCGGCGCATCCATTAAACCCCTCCGTTAAACCCTCATGCAAACCGAGAATCCTACTCTGGCCACACGTCCGTCCATGAGCGGGCCGGAATTAAACGCAACACCAGCCTAGCTTCTCCCGTCCGCCCTCAGTTTAAACGAGGCCAGACGCTGGCCAAGCTCCTACCGTCCGCCCTCTATTTACACGAGGCTAGACAGACAGCGGGCAAGAATCGCACCCCTCCATTGCTCCCCCATCTCCTCCTTCACCATTTTCTCCACTCTTCCGATGGCTTCTGATGAGCCGTTCTCCGGCATATTACCCGGCTGGGTGGCCCGTCGAGGCTGCTCGGTGCTTCACCATTCTCAGTTGGCCCGACGGAGCTAGTTGCCGCCCCAAGCAGGCGCATGGTTCAGCAACTCGCCGCTCCAGTTCAGCTCAATGAGGAGTGGCGAGTTGCTCCACGCCAGCACGGCGGCAAGCATGCCGGTACAGGCGCTGTCGCTGCCGCGTCAAACCGCGCCACCAGTGTCTGCGGTGGTCGCGCCTCCCGTGTCTGTGGGCGCGCCTCCCGTGCCTGCGGCAGCGCCATTCAGGCAGAGACAGAAGCCGGGTGCGTGGAGAGTGACGAGTCAGTGGCCAGCTTCTCCGTGTCCGCCGCCATCATCGAGAAGTAGAACACGGGAGGCCGCTGCCACTTGGGACCCATGAAGGCCACCGCCGAGGCAACGACTGCGGATTCAGGTGGTTTCTTTGCTGCTTCGTCTCTTCCGAGGACCTTCGTCGACCCCACAAGTGTCTGACGAACATGAGGAAGACAAAGGGATCCACGGGCGGCCATTTAGAAGTAAAATAAGTCTAGATACATCCATTTCTAGGACAAGTATTTCCGGATGGAGGGAGTATTAATTATACAAGAGAGCTGGATTGGCACCTCTTAGTTCATGTAAATGTAATGAAATCCATCATGTTTATATGAAGATCCTTCTTTTTTATATGAAATCCTTCATGCTTATATGAAATCAGTCCGTGTTTGCACAAATTTCATCTGGTTGGTTAGAGTTGTAAAAATGTATGCCGCTGGCGTTTGATGTCGTCCTCCGCGGAAGGAAGCGGGAGGAAATTTGCCGGCTGCCGTTGGAGATGCTCTTTATGCTGGAAATAATAGAGTGACATTCAATCTATTTGAGTTAATTGCCTGTATGATTGTCCCTCTATGAAAAGTTAATTGCTTGTACAGTGTACATGTGACTTGTAGGGTGGCTATAGCTTCGTACAGAAAGTTAAAAAGAAACAAGTCCATCCTTAATCTTGTATTCTAATTACTCTGTGGGTTCCACCATCAGTACAGTAGCGAAAGAAGTATATATTAAATAAGTAGAGTAATATATAATATAAAAATCTAAAGTTAGAACACAGAATTCGAACTCATGTCATCGCGTTGCGAGCATCCGGCGCTAACCAGCCCATCACATTTTTGTTGTAGACCATGCTGGAGATATATCTCCATGTCTACTCTTATACTCCATTTGTTCCTAAATATTTGTCTTTTTCAGATTTCAAATGGACTACTACATACCGATGTGTATGTAGACATATTTTAGAGTGTAGATTAACTCATTTTGCTCTGTATGTCTTTTCAGGAAGGGGTTAGATTTGTCCTTGATTTATTTATGAGGTATCCAGATGGCACTGCACCGCCAAGAAAAGAGGGTAACATCAAAATTATGGACTACTTTTTTGAGTATGTTGGTAAGGTCCGGTCATAGTCACTTGTTGAAAGCTTTAAAAAGACAAATACTCCCTCCATCCGGAAGTACTTGTCATCAAAATGGATAAAAGGAAATGTATCTAGAAGAATTTTAGTTTTAGATACATCTCTTTTTATCCATTTGGATGACAAGTATTTTCGGACGGAGGGAGTAGAAAACAGAGTTGGTGATGATGGTGTGCGTGCCATCCTGCAATATAGGCCGTCGGATTTATATCTAACAGATAGGTAAGAAACTATGGCAATTTTGCAAAATTATAACCACACGTCTCTCCACGTTCGCAAATAAGGCCTTACCTCGTTCAGCCTTTTCTCTCACAAGATAAACTACTCATACAAATGCATCTTGATGTTCCGTACAATGCACGGGCAGCTAGCTAATTTCTTTTAAAATAGTTGATGCGATAATTGGGTTGAAGTGATATATTTTATGTCTGCCCCGAATGATTTCAGATTCACTAGTAGTAACAAAGAAAAGGTTTCCTTGTTAATTAACAAAAAATAGGGTGAAAACTATCACATGAGGCCGGTAAAAATAAGGCATGCTGGGTTCAGTGTCATCGTCACTAAGGTTGTGCACGCGCGAGAACTCTACATATCGAGGGGGCTACCGAGCGAGGCACTGAGACACAATGTTTGAGAGAGAAACCAATTGATAGATTATGATCAGATCGAGTTGTCTCCCTTCTGCTGTCATTGTTGGGGGGGGGGAGAGAAAGACGTATTGAGAGTGTGCACGGTAGGCACAGAGGCGCAACTAGCGAGTGTGTGTGTGTGTGTGTTTGAAAGAGGAGTAGATAGATTATTATCAAGATCGATGTGCCACCCTACTCCTTCGGTGCCGGGTAGTGTATGTGTGTATGTTTGAGAGAGAAGCCAGTCGATAGATTAGTATCAAGATCGAGGTGTCACCCTACTCCTTCGGTGTTGGGAAGTGTGGTTGTGTGGGTGTGGGGGGGGGGCAGTGACACTCACATATCTCTACTCTTATAAAACAGTGTTGGTAATGATGGTGTTCCTGCCATCCTGCAATATAGGCCATCCGATTTATATCCGACGGATAGGAAGGAAACTGTGGCAATTTTGCAAAAAGATACCCACACCCCTCTCCGCATTTGCAAATAAGGCATTGCCTCATTCATCCCTTTGTCCCACAAGATAAACTTCTCATACAAATGCATCGTGATGTTCCGTGCAACGCATGGGCGTCTTGCTAGTAGGGAGAAGGAGTTTGTGTGACACATATCTAGCTATATTAAGGGATAGGTAGATAGCATATGTGTGAGAGACATTATTATACTTTGAGACATTAATGGTTGTGGGTGGGCGGAATTAAAGGGGTGGGCCTGTTAGACATAGGGAGCATGTGTGTTTCTGTGTGAGAGACTTGTAGGATGGGATAGAAAGACGAATTTAACCCTGACGGAGGGAGAGAAATTCATGAAGTGCGCGTGTGTGATTCCGATGCCCACATGGAAATGAGATATGTATGCGTGTGAGAGAGATTGCACAATTCATTCACGTATCACTATCTAGCAATCATGGACGTGCATCGCTTGAACATAAGTCAATATCTACTTCGTATCGTGGCCAAAGGTACAATATCGATTCAACGCTATAAAGATTGGACACTCACATATCACATTTTTTTATATTTAAATAAACCTTTTCAGTTGTGCATGCCAAAGTTACAATGATGTTTCTTCAAACAACGAATGTAGCTATCATGTACATGCACCATTGTTACTCTTGCATTCAAATTCATTAGTCTTGGATGATTTAAGTTTCTATTTTGAAGTAATATATGTAATATTCATATATGAATTTAACGGGTACGCAATTTATGAAATGGAGGTTATGTAATCATATGAGGTAACACTTTTAAGTAGCTGACTACAATATCCATTTCTTTTTGTGCGCCTCTAAACTAACACATCAATGCATTATGTTTAAAGTAAATAACCAATGGCACAAAATTATCTATTTACACGAGAAATACATAGGTTGAGCGTTTGATCACTTTTTTGTGAACGCGCCACTACACCCGTACGATTGGCCGCACCCGTGTGAACGTCCAAGTTATCGGTGCATCATCCCGAGTTATTGTATTTTTTCTGGGGTGGACTTCACACCAATTATTAACTTCTGATGTGTGCCCCGTGTACACAGTCTAGCATGACCTTCCGCTAGCATGGTCCAAAATTAGTTGAAACTGGAAACGAACGATCCCGCAGGCGGCAAAATCTCCCGCCTCCTTCTAACCTTTCCGCCAGCTTAGTCTTTAGCATGCGAAATCCCCCTTTTGTCCTTGGTGCACGGAGACCAACATTTACAATACCGCCCTCATCTACATGATAGGTCCGGGCTGCTTTGGTAACTTCCGGTTCCCCCCACTACACGGCACCCCCATTTCCTCTCCCCCTCCCGCAAAAACGACTAACTCCACAGCACCAGAGCATCTTACATCACGTCGTCCGTACTTCATCGCCCTTTCTCCCCTCCCCTCTCGAAACCCTAGACAGCTTATCCACTGATGTACCATAGCCCATTCACTACCAGAGGTGTCCACCTCGCCAGATCTGCTTCTGCGGCCGCATCTAACCCTCCCACCTCCCCTAGAAACAAGCAGACTACTCATCCACCACTGTACCACAGCCCATTCAGTGTCGGCCTTGTCCACGACGCCGGATCTGCTTCGCCGGTACTCTCGTCAACCACCGCGCATCTGCAGCGGCACATTCGTACTTCCCACCGGAGACTCTTTGTCCACACCCCCCGGATCCGCCCCATCGACGCCCTTGTCGATGGCCTCTAATCCTCTTCGCCGACACCTTCCTCAACCCTACTGGAGCCGCTTCACCGACGCCTTCCTCAACCCTACCAGAGCTGCTTCGCTGACACCATCGTCAACCCTACCAGAATAGCTTCGCCTATACCATTCTCAACCCTACCGATGCCGCTTTGCCAACTCACAAGTCGACGGCCTCAGATCTGCTTCCTCGCACCCTCATCCAACCTACCGGAGCAGCTTCTGACGCCCCATCCATGGCCGTAGATCCGCATCGTCGACACCACCCTTAACCCAACCATCAGAGCAGCTTCTGACGCCCCGTCCATGGCCGCAGATCCGCATCGTCGACACCATCCTTAACCCGACCATCGGAGCAGCTTCTGACGCCTCGTCCATGGCCGCATATCCGCGTCGTTGACACCATCCTTAACGCAACCACCGGAGCAGTTTCACCTATGCCCTCGTCCACGGCCACAGATCCACTTTGCCCACACCGTAGTCCACCCTACCGGAGCCGCTCCACAAACACCCTACTCGACGGTTCTAGATCTCCTTACCGGGCCCCGATAGCCAGTGCAGCGTCATCACCCTTGACATTTATAACCTGATTCCCACCGTCTGGAGAGATGCCAAGCACCCGCCACGGCCTAGGTACTTGTCACCTTTAAACCCGTCCAACATCACCTACCCGATGTACTTTAAATATACTAACCGGTCGCTGTTACCTGTTATGCAGCTGGCAAAAACTGCAAGGACAATGTTTCTTCTGGATCTAACAGCTTGGCCAACCAAGATCCTGGACTGAGGCATTGCTATGATCTTGTAAGCGCGTCTCTCTCTCTTGTATTGTTCTGTGCCTGCCAGCGTGCTTTGCAAGGATTTTCGACCAGTAATCCCTTTATGCAGGCAATGATTTCTACTACTGGCTACTAAATTAGATATGTAGATGTCATACATGATACTACCTCGTACCTCCTTTCCTAAATATAAGTCTTTCTAGAGATTCCACTATAGGCTACATACGGAGCAAAATGAGTGAATCTACACTCGGAAATGCATCTATATACATCTGTATGTGGTCCATACTAGAATCTCTACAAAGACATATATTTAGGAACAGGGGCAGTACATTACAGAAAATCATAGGTGGCATGTAGGAATTCCAGTGCACTACATTAGGCTCCCTTAGAGTGTCTGCTAGTCCAGCATACAGAGTCATGGCTAGTTTATGGTATGCACACAATCGTCATGGATAGTACCAGTTTATCTGGTAGGTAGCACAGCGCAAAGGTGGCGGTGTGGAGAGAGGAGGAAAACTATGAGATGGACTTCCGTGCTGAGGGCACAAGTACATGGCGTTCGGTATGTGGTACGTGATTTCCAGCGGAATAGTAGAACTCAAGTAGCTATAGTTCTGTGAATTCAGGGGATTTCAGCTAGGCGTCCACCGTGTAGGGCATGGTATGCTTGCTCATGTAGCATGACGGGATGCAGAGGCTTTGAACGGAGCCCTAGTGGGAGGAGATGATGGCTCTGGGGATTTCAAAATCATTGAAGAGAGATAGCTGACGACAATCGAGATTAAGGGGCATGGCGCGCCATAGAGGGCGCCACCGAATTGAGAGGACTTGGGCGCGGCAGCAATCCTTGGTGGGGAGAAGCAAGATGATCTCCCCAAGGACATCGTCTGGGAGATCGCTGATGCGGTCCACCCGAGATTCTACGTGTTCTTGGTCGCCGCTTCTCCCCGTGTTGCCGGGTGCGGGATCTACAACAGGCATCGCCGCTGGTGGGAGCCTCATCTTCTTGGCGATGGGGTCAGCCGACTCAATTTTCCTCAAGGGCGTCGCGTCGCGCTCATGGATTTGAGCAGAGTAACAAATGGCAAGCCTAGTTGTAGTGCGAGTGAAGAAGAAGGGGAGCTGGGGTTTTTTTGTACTAGTGAGGAAGAAGGGGAGCTGGGGTTTTCTGTAGGAGTGAGGTGAGGAATTTGGGGGTACGAGCGGAGCGGAGCTGACGTGAGGTGGGTGGGAGCGAAGAGGAAGAAGAGCACCCAGGTTTTTTTGGGGGGCGGTGCGCTGGTTGTGGGTAGAGCCTCTCATTCAGTAAATATATGGGCTTTTGAATTGATTTTACTATTTACTAGTGTGGATGGGCTGTTTTGTCTTGGACCCAAAGAAACAATTACTACTAGTACAGTGGAGACACTCTACAGCTACCAGAAAAACAATTACTACTAGTAAAGTGGATACAATACCACTTCTGGCTCCTCCTAGGTCATTGAAACATCTCCCTCTACTAAATGTTGTTATACTTTTGTTCACTGACATGCGGGCCATGCAACACGGGGGCCCAAATGCCATCCACCAAATTAGAAGGTAGTATGAAGGCAGAGAGTCACCCCAGTCGTAGAGCGGCAGTAACGAGCCGTCGTATCACAAAACCCCACCTCCCCGCAGTCTAAGTTTGATGGACAGAGCAACCAACATTTGACTCTTCGATGAATCCCCTTCTCCCTCCCCGTCTTCAAGAAAGGCAACACTCGCATCTGCCCCTGTTCTTCTATCCCAATGAAGGGAAGGTAAGCAGATCCGTGATGTTGGTATATTTTCGTTCACATAAAAAAAAGAACTTTTGCAAAGCAGTAACCGATCCTCACTCTTTTTTTTTCATTGTCATTGCGATTATGTTTTACTTTCAGTGGTCTCCTAGTATTCGTCAGTTTCATGATGGACCAAGGAGAACCAGGCAAAGATCTGCCGATATTGGAGCAGACGCGGGAGGCTAATGCCCACGAAACAGAGAGCTCCAAGAACATGGAGGCAGCCACTGAGCCGACCCCAGATACGCTCACGGCCACTACTAAGATGGTCAACACCCCGTTTGAGGTTACAGCCCCCATGGCACTGCAGGAGCAGTTTTCCCCCTTCGAAGATGTGTCCCCCCCCCCCTACTGAGCTACCCAAGGTGATTTTCTTCTTTGCCGATCTCGATTGTGGTTTTCCATCTAAGTATTTGGTGATGAATAATGCAAAATTTTATTAGCTTCAATGCCATGCTATACATAGTGGTTTAAATAACTTGTGTTTCTTATACTGGAACGTAATTCAGAATTTGTTTCTGTTTCAATTAGAGCCCTGATGCAGACAAGGATTGTGTGGTTGTACATGTCACTCGCTGTGAGGCGGATGACCTGAATATACGCACTGGGAAAACAGAGTTCTTAGTCTATTGGATCCTAGAAGCCATTTGCGGTTATACCAATGAAAAGTTGTATTCCAGCCTCACTGTTGTCAGGCGTGTTGTCCAGGGTGTACTGAAGCACAAGAAGTTCAAAGCTACTCCTTCGTTTGTGAGGCATACTGTTCTTCTCAAGCTTACGCAGGAAGATGACGTGGCATGCCTCCACAAATAAATTTATCAGTGGCAAGGCCACAAGGTTGTCTTCATGCAAGTTCACAGGATTAAGCTGCTGTGGGACGTCCTCAATGATGTTCATGGCAAGGTCCGTCTTGTGTCCAGCCCAAAGTAGATCGAGGCATGAAATAGTTGCCCCAGGTAGTGTTTAATACTAGTTTGGATTGAGTCTATTTATCCAAACCTTGCCTATTATCAAGCTCTCTGGGGCAAGTACTCTGTTTGAATCCGCCTATGGGAACTGCTGCTACTTTTGTGTGCCCGTGAATCATGTGAGAACAATCGTAATTGTTGCTGAAATAGATGCGTGCTCACTAGTTTTTTCATGAATATGGCATGGTAAGACATAAGTTGTCACGGTTCGTGCAATATGTGTTTTGATGAAATAGAGCACTCGTTCGAGAACTGTGTGCCGACGCATACATAAGTACTTGTAAACACTGTTGGTGCTACCCCACTTGTAAGTAGTTGTGCAAAACACGTCACATTGGCTCAGCTCGCTTCAACACTAGGCTATCGACCAGCTAACAATCAACAATCTGCTGTCTCACATATAAGCAACTATGTATCTTGTTACAGTGGTTCATGCAGTTAACTGAGGCCACAACGTAAATTCCAAACGTTCACACGCTAGTCCAGCGCTCATGTGGAACACTCACATTAAACTCGTCTTCATAAAAAACTTGAAAAACATAAGTTAAGCAATTTTATACATCTCAATGATTCATAGAACATAACAAACATATACTAGTTCACACTGAAAGACAAAGTTGTGAGAAGGTTTACAAATCCGGAAAAAACAAGCAAGGCTTCTATGAGCAAAGGGCCTCCCGGCAGACATAAATTTCCTGGAGTTCACTCTAGTTTTTTATTGTTGCCACCATCTAGGGTTAGGTTCTCTCATTCTAGATAACCAATTATAATTGTGGTCTCAGTTGGAATGCTAAACTAAACCATGCAGTGTACTGACCAGGTGAAATGCTTGTGCATTCCAGTAAATTTAAGCACCGCTATTTGCAGAAATAAGAAGACCACAATGCCTCTCGTCCGTGCACCTATCCAAAAAACCACCATGCATCCGTGCCAGCTAGTCCTTGGTCCATCGATGAACTGGTAGAAAGTGCATTCCAAACTAGGATGCAGTTGTTATCGCTCATCCCTACACTACAATCAGGAAGTAAAACGTACGAATCAACTTTATTTAGATTGTGTTTGTCATTCTACCTAGTAACTACCAATGTAGGAATACCTGGAAGACGGGTGGTTAGTCGACGGCAACGAGGGATAGCAATCTCATTTTGCACAGTTCTACCAAAACTGAGGTGTGTGCTTTTGATTGCGTTGATAGAAATGATACAGAGACAGACATCCAGAAACGATATGGAGACAGACATCCATGTTTGCGCAAATACAAAATACGGTTATTTAAACAGTGACAGATATTTGCAGTGGCGTATGATTAACAACAACATCCATTGTGTTATAATTGGCACTAGATTGAAGTGTCCTTAAGTAAGTAGCATCACATCACATCAACACTGCCACTAGATTAACATGCAGAACAATAGCATTAGTATTAATGTCATGAGAGTAGCACATGGTAAGTAAATGTGCAATCAAATTTGTGCAGTTCCACTGGGATGAAGCAATGTTAGCGGTGTGAGATTTAAGTCTAACTGAAAAAACACAATTCATGGGAAATAAAGCAAGACGGAAGCACTTCATAAAATGGTGGTGGCATTGCTTCAATTTATCGATGGCACTAGACCATTACTTATAGTGACATTAGGTGGCATTACTTAATTCTTCATGTGATTTTACATTAACGGTAGCGATATGGGCGTAGGGACGGCTGGAGCATAAAGTGGTGAGGCAGATGTGGCTGCCGAGAGCGGCAAACACTCAGGCAGCATGTCTGCATTTGTCCCATTTTTTATATCCTCGGCAACATTTTCCTATGTGAGCACAGGAAATCTAGACCTGCTCATTCTCATTTGCGTTGTCCCCGAACCCCCATCACTTTCTTTCCTTTTTCAACCAAGAGATAGGTCCACTTCCCCCCACCCTTCGCTATCCACCATGCTTTCTTCGTCTTTTCAACAAAGAGACCGGTTGGGTAGCCAGTATCTACTACTTTCCCCCGTTTCCTCTTAGAACCAAGTCCTAGATTCATGCTACAGCTTTCCTACTTTCTTCCCTGTTTGAACCAACACTTAGAGTTGACTGTATGAACTAGCTTTACCTCTAATAATAGTAAAAGTCTAGGTGGCTTTGGAATAGCGGACAGAAGTAGAAAAAGATCCACACGAAGGGAGCTGGGGCAGTAGAGCAAGGCAGGTTTCGAAGGAATATAAACTTGAGGGTTGTCGGCATGTGGCAAAGACGGTGTCGGGAGGCCACATCTTGGCCACAATACCGCAGGGGGGAAGAAGGGGTCGAAGGCCCTCCCTAGTCGGCACTCTCTCGGAGAGAACGACACGGCCGCCAATCGGGACGCGCGGGCAGCCATTGGTCTCCTTGAGGGAGTTCTAGATTAGGGGGTCCTCGGACAGCCGGACTATATACTTATGCCGGACTGTTGGACTATGAAGATACAAGATTGAAGACTTCGTCCCGTGTCCGGGTGGGACTCTCCTTTGCGTGGAAGGCAAGCTTGGCGATCCGGATATGTAGATCTCCTTCTCTGTAACCGACTCTGTGTAACCCTAGCCCCCTCCGGTGTCTATATAAACCAGAGGGTTTAGTCCGTAGGACAACAACAATCATAATCATAGGCTTGCTTCTAGGGTTTAGCCTCTACGATCTCGTGGTAGATCAACTCTTGTAATACTCATATCATCAAGCTCAATCAAGCAGGAAGTAGGGTATTACCTCCATCGAGAGGGCCCGAACCTGGGTAAACATTGTGTCCCCCGCCTCCTATTACCATTAGCCTTAGACGCACAGTTTGGGACCCCCTACCCGAGATCCGCCGGTTTTGACACCAACATTGGTGCTTTCATTGAGAGTTCCACTGTGTCATCATGGTAAGGCTTGTGGCTCCTTCAATCATCTACAATGATGCGATCTAGGGTGAGGTTTTCCTCCCTGGACAGATCTTCGTATTCGGCGGTTTCGCACTACGCGCCAACTCGATTGGCCATCTGGAGCAGATCGATAGCTATGCCCCTGGCCATCAGGTCAGGTTTGGAAGCTTGAACTACACCACCGACATCCGCGGAGACTTGATCTTTGACGGATTCGAGCCCATGTCAGGTGCGCCAAACGGTCACGACGAGCATGACTTAGATCTGCCATCGGACGGTGTTCGGGAGATCATACCTGTAGATGCCCCGCCTGTTAATCCGGAGCAGATCATGCCATCCGAGGACGGGTGGATGGACCCCGCCACGGAGGCCGCACACTCAGAGGCGTTAGAGCCAAACACAGACTTCGCCTCCAATGAGATCTGTGTCATCAGACCCTCGGACTCGTCTCCGGCCATAGGCACCGAACTGCGTACATCCGCGCCTATCGAATCTGATTGGGCACCGATCATAGAGTTTACCTCCATGGATATCTTTCAGCACTCGCCCTTGGGCGACATGCTAAATTCATTTGTCTCCCTCTCTCTATCAGGAGACTCCTAGCCGAATTATGTCTGGCTTGAGTGGGAAGCGGACGACGAAGAAATTCGTTCCCCACCCACCACCCACTTAATAACCGCCGTCGATGACTTAACCAACATGCTTGACTTCGACTCTGAAGAGATCGACGGTATGGACGACGATGCAAGAGAAGAACAGGAACCACTGCCCACAAGGTGCTGGACAGCCACCTCATCATATGATATATACATGGTGGACACACCCAAAGAAACCAACGGCGAGGAATGGAAGAATGCAACGGAGGATAATCCCCTTGAGAAGCAACCAAAGCGACGACATCGGCGCCGCTCCAAACCCTGCCACAGTAAAAGCAGCGATAACAGTGCACGAAAGAATAACACCCTGGTTGACTTCAAAGGCAACGATGACCCCATGAACCTAGTGATGGAGCAGGATGAGCCAGGGGACGGCGAACATAGTCCGGGGCTGTTGTCCGATCATAGCGATGGCATAGATAAAACACATAAACCTGTCTCTCGAGAGGAGAACAGTCTGGATAACGAGGCACTCATCATCCCGGAAAGGCACTTGGAACAAGAGAGCCTCCATAGAAGGCTTATCACCACCGCGAGGAGCTTGAAAAAGCAGAAGCAAAGGATTAAGGTTGCGCAGGACACGCTCAACCACAGATGGAACAAAGTGCTCGACACTGAAGAAAAATACGGCGGCGATCACCACACAAAGAGCTACCCAAAGCGCAAGCTGCTGCCCGAATTCGACAATGAGGCTATAGAGCCCATTCCGCCAAAAAATAATACGACTGATCCGCTGGACGAACCACCCCGTGGGCGCGACAGGGCGGCTAATGGCGCCGCACATAAGTCAGCACACAATTTACGTGAGCACCTGGACCAAAAAGACGGTATGGCTAGGTCCATCTATGGATTCAGGAAGCGCGCTCTAGCGCAGGATCACGACCACCAAAACGATCATACTAATCGAATACCATCTCGAAATCAACGCCGAATACTACAACCGTCGGTGGCATGACAGGACACATCCAAATACAGGGATGCCGCACACCCCCTATGTTTCACCGATGAGGTGTTGGACCATGAATTTCTAGAGGGATTTAAACCTGTAAACATAGAGGCATACGACGGAACGATATACCCTGCGGTCTGGACTGAGGACTTTATTCTTCACATCCACATGGCTCACGGAGATGATCTCCATGCCATCAAATACCTGCCCCTCAAGTTGAAAGGACCAGCTCGGCACTGGTTGAAAAGCCTCCCCGAAAACTCAATTGGAAGTTGGGAGGAACTTGAGGACGCTTTCAGGGCTAATTTTCAAGGGACCTATGTCCGACCTCCGGATGCTGACGATCTAAGTCACATAATCTAACAACCCAGAGAGTCAGCCCGTAAGCTTTGGAATAGATTTCTCACTAAGAATAATCAAATCGTTGACTGCCCAGATGGCGAAGCCTTAGCGGCTTTCAAGCACAATATCCTGGATGAATGGCTTGCCAGACACCTCGTCCAGGAAAAGCCAAGGACAATGGTAGCCTTAACAAGCCTTATGACCCGCTTTTGTGCGGGCGAGGACAGCTGGTTGGCCCGCAGCGGCACCAGCGACCCAAGCACATCCGAAGTCAGGGATGGCAATGGGAAGCCGCGATGCAATAAAATCAAGCGTCGTAATAATGAAGACAGCCCAGAAAACGCGATGGTCAACACCGAATTCAGGGGCTCTTGACCCGGTCAATAGAAAAAGCCATTTAAAGGTAGAAGAGATGGACCGTCCAGTCTAAACAAGATTCTAGACAGACTATGTCAGATTCATGGCACCCCCGAAAAACTGCAAACCACACCAACAGAGAATGTTGGGTTTTCAAGCAGGCCGGCAAACTAAACGCTGAACACAAGTGGAGGGAGACACCAAGTGAATACGAGGATGAGCCTTTCCAGCCGAACACTGGGGGACAGAAAAAATTTCCACCAGAGGTCAAAAGAGTGAACATGATTTACGCAACTCATATGCCAAAGAGGAGGCGCAAACGCGCACTCCGAGACGTATACGATGTAGAGCCCGTCGCCCCCAAGTTCAGCCCTTGGTCGGCCTGCCCGATCACTTTTGATCGAAGGGATCATCCGACTAGTATCCGGCATGGAGGATCGGCTGCCTTGGTGCTCAACCAAATAATTAACAAATACCATCTCACCCGAGTCCTTATGAACGGCGGAAGTAGTCTTAGTCTGATATATCATAACACTGCCACAAGATGGGGATAGACCCGTCAAGAATCAGCCAAAGCAATACAACCTTTAAAGGAGTACTACCAGGCGTAGAGGCCCGCTGCACGGGCTCTCTAGTACTAGAGGTTGTATTCGGTTCGCCCGACAACCTCCGAAGCGAAGAACTAATCTTCGACATCGCTCCATTCCAAAGCGGCTACCATGCACTACTCGGAAGAACGGCCTTCGCCCGTTTCAATGCAGTTCCGCATTACGCCTATGTTAAACTCAAGATGCCGGGTCCACGTGGCATCATCACAATTAGCGGAAATACAGAACGTTCTCTACATGCGGAAGAATACGTGGCGGCTCTAGCAGCCGAACGGCCTCCCCAACCAGAATAACTGAATGGTCGTCAAGACCACGGACACGGGTAGACATGTCCGATGCACCACTAGTTGTAGCAGCCCAGATAAACCCGAGCTCGTGTGGATGGATATACCCCAATAGGTGGTGCTAGGGGCTGCCCGCATGTAAAAAAGGCCCATAGTTCGTCTCGACCTTATTAATACAATAATAGATTGCATTTTCATCGTTCATTGACAATAACCAACTTTTCGCACGATTGCACCAGACTCTTTTACCTGGGTTTTTCCTCTTTACAAATGATCATCGTGCTACACCCTTCCAGGATACGGCACAACGGAGACAAAGGCGCAGACGTGCAGCAGGGCCCCGCTCAAAGGTTTCTCTTTAGATTAAGCCCCTATGTAAACCTTTCTTAATGTCTCTTGTTGCTTGACACCCTCCGGGCACTTAACACACCCAAGAGGGATACTGGCGTTATTGGCATTTCGTCATGCCAGATTAATGCATGTACCTGGAAATTCAGGGCTCATTATTAAGGGCATTACTCAACATAGTATATGCTGTAAAGTCCGAATACCTTAGGGAGTGTTCGGCGTCACGAGTTTGGCCTTATATGCATCAGCTCCGAATCATGTCTTTGGTCAATAGTTGGGTTTGCCCGGCTCCCATGTTTTGCTACCTTATGTTCCTCTCTATTGGCTAAGGTGGCACCGGGAATATTACTGCGATTGTGCCCTGGTTCATCTGGATGAGCACCTCAGTAGAGAAAGCCAAAAACTGATTGTCATGATAACGCACAAGACTGGTCAACCACTCGATGACTCAGCAGAATCTTCGCGATTCCTCCGCATTAACGAAGGACCAGTTTTCCGGTCATGTACGTATGCGCACCGTATTCGGATGAACGCGGAAGTACCAGGTGTCGGTGTCAAAACCGGCGGATCTCGGGTAGGGGGTCCCGAACTATGCCTCTAAGGCTAATGGTAACAGGAGACTGGGCACACAATGTTTTACCCAGGTTCGGACCCTCTCGATGGAGGTAATACCCTACTTCCTGCTTGATTGATCTTGATGATATGAGTATTACAAGAGTTGATCTACCACGAGATCGTGGAGGCTAACCCTTAGAAGCTAGCCTATGGTATGATTGTTGTTGTCCTACGGACTAAACCCTCCAGTTTATATAGACACCGGAGGGGGCTAGGGTTACACAGAGTCGGTTATAGAGAAGGAGATCTACCATTCGAATCGCCAAGCTTGCCTTCCACGCAAAGGAGAGTCCCATCCGGACATGGGACGAAGTCTTTAATCTTGTATCTTCATAGTCCAACAGTCCGGCCAAAGTACATAGTCAGGCTGTCCGGATACCCCCTTATCCAGGAATCCCTCAGTAGCCCCTGAACCAGGCTTCAATGACGATGAGTCCGGCGTGCAGATTGTCTTCGGCATTGCAAGGCAGGTTCCATCTTCGAATACTCCAAGATAAATTCCGAACACAAGGACCGTGTCCGGCTATGCAAGACAAATTTCACATACCGCAGTAGACAGAATAATAATCCATGAATCTAATCTGCTGACAACTCTTCGTAGCATGACATCATGCCACGGCCCAGCTTTTATTTGAACCATTTTTTATAACCAGCTACCACACACATTGCGAGGTGGTTTCTTTGGCACGTCTTGTCAAAGCAGAGATCGTGTCCCCCTTATCACGGGATTGTCATCAATACGGGTATGGGTAACCCCACCACGCCTGTTGGCGTGACTCCGTGTTTTTAGGCAAGTCCCAAACGTTCACGTTGGGGATGCTTGATCTCCTCCCCCATTATAGAGGGGTCAAGGCCTATCCCTTTCTTACCACGCTTGCGCATTTCCGCCTCTTGAGTTCCAACACCCGAAGCACAAGCTTAGGTACTTTGGATCTTAAATCATGTCCGAATCCAACCTTCAAGGTCGGTGGATGGCCTCATCTATCATAGAGGAGGACATTGCGAAGCTTAGGGAGGCCAGATATCTGACCGCCGATGTCAAGCACAGGCTTCCCGCCCCTGAGCAGACCATCCCCACTCCCGAATCCAACGAGAGTGTCGTATTTGTTTCTCACTTCCTCCGAGGCTTGGGCTTGACTCTTGATCCCTTCGTGAGAGGGCTCATGTTCTACTACGGGCTAGATTTTCACAATCTAGCTCTGGATTCCATCCTCCACATCTCGTCGTTTATCGTCGTGTGTGAAGCCTTCCTCCACATCACCCCACACTTAGGCCTATGGCTCACGACCTTCAATGTGAAGCCGAAGGTGATTGAGGGGCGACATGCGGAGTTTGGAGGCGCCGTAATAAGCAGAAACACCGATGTTCCATGGCCAGAAGGTGCCTTCCCAGAGGTGTTGGATCTGTGGCAACGGAGGTGGTTCTATGTCACAGCCCCCCAAGGCACAACGTGGGCGGCTGCTACTACCTTCCGCTCGGGTCCTCCGCCTCAACTGGCGTCGTGGACCAATGTGGGACTGGACTAGGGGTCTTCTAATGACGTACCGACATTGTAGAGCCGTATTCGGGAGCTTCTTGAGAGGGATATCGATCTTGTCAGAATCATTCAGGTAATGCTGGTTCAGCGGATCTTGCCGTGCAAGCGTCGGCCTCTCCGGATGTGGGAGTTCAATCCGGAAGGTCCGCGAACCATTCAACACTTCTTCGGCGTGATGCTCGAAGGGATGTATAAGTTATTCTTTGGACCACAAGTGAGGTGTCCGGACACCATTGAGGATGCAGGCCTGAGCTGCCACCGCCCAGATACCCAAGTAAGTAACCCTGTAACCGAACACTTCGCATATGTTTGATACAACATTATTCTGAAAACTTGTCCGTGGCCAGGATTGGCTCAGCAAGGCGGAGAGAATCAGGTGTCCGGCCCCACTTCCCGAAGGCTCGCTTAGTCCTGCAATAGCCAGGATGCTTTAGCGCACATTGAGCCAAGTGCCTTTGGGAAAAGGGGAAGAGAAGAATAGAGGAGCCGAACTCCACACGTTGAACATCCAAACCGGGGGAATTACTGTCTCTGTGAGGGAGGATAATCGGGGAGGTTCTTCCAAGGTTCCCTCCCCTCGCGGGAAGAAAAGGGCCGCCTCCGAAGATTTGGAGATGGAGGTGCCTAAGCAGGGGAAGAAAGCTTCACCAGGGGGCCCTGCCCCAAAGGGCGTCCTCACCGCATCATGCCCGAAAATGGGCCAGCCCTCCACCGAGCTGTAAGTTAATAATAAACAAGAAGCTATTGCTTTTTCCTCCGAGGATAGTAACCAGGACCTGTTTTTTGTAGTCCGGCTAGTAGCTCGTCTCAACAGGGTTCGTCTTCGGGGGATCTTCTTCCGGAGATGATGGAGAGTGAAACCCCACCTGCCTCTCCGCCCCATGGGGCAGGCGACCCTGAGGTATCGTCACGGAGGAGTCCAGATCCACTGAGGCCGGAAACTGATGCTTCAGCCGCCCCGAGCCCGGTGCATGCGGCTCCCTTGGAGGGCGGTGAGAAGAGTCCGGAACAGTCCGGCGCCTGGCCGAACACGCTGTCGGGCCTCCTGGAGCAAGCTGCTCTCTCAGGGGGTCACCGTACGCTAATGGGTATGGTGTTGGAGAAGATTTCATCAACCAAAAGCGGGTTAAATGAAGCTTTTGGAAGTTTGATCAAAGGCTTCGAGGTACGCAATACGTAATTTTTGATTGTTCCGCACGTGCTAGGTGTGCTCCATATAGATAGTAGCCCCTGGGACTCTGGTTGCTAGCCCTAGGAGGCAAACAGAGGATCACACTCTCAGGTAATGATCGTACTACATACATGTGTAGGTGGCTAAGAGTCCGGCGATAGACCGGAACTCTGAATTCGCCGAACTGAGGCGACAGATTGATGTGGTTGATACCGACATCACACTTGTAAACAAGCGGCTTGACGAGTCATAGAGTATGCGCTCGTTTTTTCCTTGTTTGTTTTAGGCAATATGAAGAGGATTGTAATATTAATATGTTATGATGTAGCTACAGGCAGAGCTGCTGCCATTGAGGCCCTGAGGGCGGAACTTGTCCTAGCCAAGGAACAAGCCTGGGTTAGCAATGCAGCTGCCCTAAAGGCAGCCGAAGACTTGAGAGCCGAACAAGCTGCTCATCGCCGAAGCGAAGAAAAGATAGCCGAGATGGCTGTGGAGCTGAGGGACGCCGCCGGCCGGTATGAGCTTCTCGAGAAGGACAATCAGGCAAAGGCGGCTAACCTGAAGAAGGCCCTGGATGCAGCTAAGGAGACGCGCTCAGGAATTAGAGACGCGCGGGAGGAACTTCAACAAGCCGGAGAAATTGCGGCTAGAAACCCCTATTTGTTGCGGATGAAGTTCTTAGATCCAAAGTATTCTCCGTTGGATAAGCTTTGGAGCGCTGCAGATGAGTATGCGGACTTGGCGAAAAGTGTGGCTGATGCTACCAAGTTATTCAAGGATCATAAAGATAACAAAATGGAAAGGCTATTCTGGTCGCAATTTAGCGCTCCAATGCGCTCATTGCCATTGAGTGAGAAGATGGCCGCTATATCCGAGCTCCATAGGTTGTCCGATCTTGCAATGAGGTCTGTAATAGACCATCTATGGCCGAAGGGACCGAGGCCAGACAGTTACTTTGGTTTAGTGCAACAACTATTTGGCACCAAATCACGAATCGATGCAGTGAAGAGTTCGGCGTGTATAGAGGGTGCATGGATGGCTCTTGCCCGTGTTAAGACATATTGGGCAGATATGGAGGCCACCAGCGTTGCAACCCAGGGTCTGGCAGGAAGCCAAGACCTAGCCGAGCACTATTTTGAGCAGGTAATAGAAGGTGCCCATAGAATAGAGGCTCAGTGCTCGAAGAATGTCATGTTCGAGTGACAAATCCATTAATTGTAAACAATTGTGTGTGAAATATAGAGGGTGTGTTTATACTTTTGCCTGAAACTGTTTGTAATGCCTCCTATGCAGCCGTTTATGTATTCATATAATGTGGGGGTGTTCGAAAAATATATGTGTAATCATACTTGATCCAACGTCTAGGTCCATTAAGGAGGTGATCGCACGTCGAACCAGGCAACCGGACTATATAGCTGTAACAATTTCACTTAGCCATAGGAGTTTAATGGTGGGACTACTTAGTAGCCCCTAGTACATCCGCGTGCAGCCGTATAGGGGCACGTATGTATGTGACCAGGAAACGGTCCTTCGTTAATGCGGAGGAATCCTATAGATTACGATGAGTCTTCGAGTGGTTGACCAGTCTCTCACTGCATCATGACAGTCAGTTTCCGGCTTTCTCTACTGAGGTGCTCATCCGGAATAACCAGGGCACAATCGCAGTAGTTCTCCTTTGGCCGCCTTAGCCGATAGAACGGAACATAAGGCCGCAAACCCAGGAGCCAGGCAAACCCAACATTTGACCAAAGACATGATTCGGAGCTGATGCATATAAGGCCAAACTCGCGACGCCGAACACTCCGAAGGTATTCGGACTTTATAACATATACTGGGCTGAGCAATGCCCTTGATTATGAACCCTTTATTTCCAGGTACGTGCATTGATCTGTCGTGGCGAAATGCCTATAACGCCAGTATCCGCTGTGGGTGTATTGAATACCCACGGGATGTCAAGCAACAAAATAGAGTAAAGAAGGTTTACATGGGGGCTTAATCTAAAGAGAAACCTTTGAGCGGGGCCCTGCTGCACGTCTGCGCCTTTGTCTCCGTTGTGCCGTATCCTAGAAGGGTGTCGCACAAATAGTGTCTGTAAAAACAAAAACTCATAAAAGGGAGTAAGCATGCGAGAAGTTGGTTATTCTCGATGGATGTTAGAAACACGAGATATCTGCCTATTAACGAGGCAAGCCGAATTGTGGGCTTTATTGTATTTTCAGCCCCTGGTATCATTTACGGGGATATATGTATAGCACCCAGCTCAGGTTTATCCGGGCTGTTGTTGAAGATGGTGTAATGGAATCGTCTAACCGTGTCCGTGGTCTTGACGACCGATCATGCATTCTGGTGGGAGAGGCCGCTTAATGTCCGGCTACAAGAGCCGCCGCATACTGCTCTGTGTTTCCGCTAACGGTTATGACGCCACGTGGACCGGGCATCTTAAGTTTAAGGCAGGCGTAGTTCGGTATTGCATTAAAGCAAGCGAAGGCCATTCTTTCGAGTAGTGCATGATAACCGCTTCTGAAGGGAGCATTGTTGAAGAGTAGTTCCTTGCTTCTGAAGTTGTCGGGAGAACCGAATGTTACCTCTAATACAAGGGAGCCCCAACAATGGGCCTCAACGCCTGGTATCACTCTGTTAAAGGTGGTGTTACTTTGGCTTATTCTGTATGGGTCTATCCCCATCTTGCAGACGGTGTCCTGATATATTAGATTAATACTACTGCCGCCATCCATTAGGACTCGAGTTAGATGGTATCCATCAATTATTGGGTCAAGCACCAAGGGAGCCGATCCGCCATGCCGAATACTGGCCGGGTGGTCCTTGTGAGGAAAAGTGATCGGGCAGGCCGCCCAGGGATTGAATTTGGGGGCAACGAACTATGTGTGAGTTGCATGGACCATGTTTGCTGTTTTGACCTCTAGTGGGAATTTTTTCTGTCCCCCCGTGTTCGGTTGGCGAGGCTCATCCTCCTCTTCGCTTGGCGTTTCCCTTCCCTTGTGTTCGGTGTTTAACTTGCGGGCCTGCTTGAAGACCCAACATTCTCTGTGAGTATGATTTGCAGGCTTTTCGGAGGTGCCATCGATTTGGCACAATCTGTCCAGGACTTTATTCAGGCCGGTCGGTCCCTCTTTACTGCCCTTAAATGGCTTCTTTCCTTGACCAGGTCGAGAGCCCCTGAATCCGGCGTTGACCGCTGATACGTCTCCAACGTATCTATAATTTTTGATTCCTCCATGCTACTTTATCTACTGTTTTGGACTATATTGGGCTTTATTTTCCACTTTTATATTACTTTTGGGACTAACCTACTAACCGGAGGCCCAGCCCAGAATTGTTGTTTTTTGCCTTTTTCAGTATTTCGAAGAAACAGAATATCAAACAAAGTCCAAATGGAATAAATCCTTTGGGATCGTGATATTCCAACCGAACATGATCCACGAGACTTGGACCCTACTCCAAGCAGTGCCCGAGGAGGTCACGAGGGTGGAGGGCGCCCCCCTGGGCGCGCCCCCTACCTCGTGGGCCCCTCGGAGCTCCTCTAACGTACTCCTTCCTCCTATATATACCTACGTATCCCCGAACAATAAAAACAGGAGCCAAAAACCTAATTCCACCGCCGCAACCTTCTGTATCCACGACATCCCATCTTGGGGCCTGTTCCGAAGCTCCGCCGGAGGGGGCATCCACCATGGAGGGCTTCTACATCATCACCATAGCCCCTCCGATGAAGTGTGAGTAGTTTACTTCAGACCTTCGGGTCCATAGCTAGTAGCTAGATGGCTTCTTCTCTCTTTTTGGATCTCAATACAATGTTCTCCCCCTCTCTCGTGGAGATCTATTTGATGTAATCTTCTTTTTGCGGTGTGTTTGTTGAGACCGATGAATTGTGGGTTTATGATCCAGTATTATCTATGGAAAATATTTGATTCTTCTCTGAATTCTTTTATGTATGATTGAGTTATCTTTGCAAGTCTCTTCGAATTATCCGTTTGGTTTGGCCAACTAGATTGGTAGTTCTTGCAATGGGAGAAGTGCTTAGCTTTGGGTTCAATCTTGTGGTGTCCTTACCCAGTGAAAGAAGGGGCAACAAGGCACGTATTGTATTGTTTCCATTGAGGATAACAAGATGGGGTTTTTATCATATTGCATGAATTTATCCCTCTACATCATGTCAACTTGCTTACGGCGTTACTCTGTTTTTAACTTAATACTCTAGATGCATGCTGGATACCGGTTGATGAGTGGAGTAATAGTAGTAGATGCAGAATCGTTTCGATCTACTTGTTTTGGACGTGATGCCTATATACATGATCATTACCTAGATATACTCATAACTATCCTCAATTCTGTCAATTGCTCAACAGTAATTTCTTCACCCACCATAGAATATTTATGCTCTTGAGAGAAGCCACTAGTGAAACCTATGGCCCCAGGGTCTATTCTTATCATATCAATCTATATCACTTTATTTACTTGCTTTGTTTTTACTTTGCCTTTACTTTTTACTTTGCATCTATCTATCAAAAATAATAAAAATATTATCTCTATCAGATTTCACTCTCGTAAGTGACCGTGAAGGGATTGACAACCCCTAAGCGTTGGTTGCGAGTTGCTATCGTTTTGTGTAGGTACGAGGGACTTGTGCGTGGTCTCCTACTGGATTGATACCTTGGTTCTCAAAAACTGAGGGAAATACTTACGCTACTTTGCTGCATCATCCTCTCCTCTTCGGGGAAATCCAACGCAGTGCTCAAGAGGTAGCAAGAAGAATTTCTGGCGCCGTTGGCAGGGAGGCTCACGCAAGCAAGTCAACCATACCAAGTAGCCATCGCAATCCCTATCTCTCGCATTACATTATTTGCCATTTGCCTCTCGTTTTCCTCTCCCCCACATCACCCTTGCCGTTTTATTTGCCCTCTCTTTCCCAATCTCCTCCTCTCTTTCCCGTTTGCCTTTTTCCCTTTGCCTTTCTGTTTGCTTGTGTGTTGGATTACTTGTTGCCATGGCGCAAGATAATACCAAATTGTGTGATTTCTCGAATACCAATACTAATGATTTCCTTAGTACTCCGATTGCTCCTCTTGATAATGATGAGTCTTATGAAATCAATACTGCTTTGTTGAATCTTGTTATGAAAGATCAATTCGCCGGCCTTCCTAGTGAAGATGCCGCTACTCATCTAAACAATTTTGTTGATTTGTGTGTTATGCAAAAGAAGAAAGATACGGATGACAATATTGTCAAATTGAAGTTATTTCTGTTTTCACTTAGAGATCGTGCTAAAGTTTGGTTTTCATCTTTGCCTAAAAATAGTGTTGATTCTTGGAACAAGTGCAAAGATGCTTTTATCTCTAAGTATTTTCCTCCCGCTAAGATTATCACTCTTAGGAACTGTATTATGAATTTTAAACAACTTGATCATGAGCATGTTGCCCAATCTTGGGAAAAAATGAAATTAATGCTTCGCAATTGCCCTACTCATGGTTTGAATTTATGGATGATCATACAAATTTTTTATGCCGGATTGAATTTTGCTTCTAGAAATCTTTTAGATTCGGCCGCGGGAGGCACTTTTATGGAAATTACGTTAGGGGATGCTACAAAATTGCTTGATAATATTATGGCTAATTATTCTCAATGGCACACCGAAAGATCTTCTAGTAAGAAAGTGCACGCTATAGAAGAAATCAATGTTTTGAGTGAAAAGATGGATGAACTTATGAAGATGCCTTTATCTACTTTGCTTGAGAATAATAATGAATCTATGGATGTGAATTTTGTTGGTAGGAATAGTTTTCGAAACAACGCTTATAGAGGGAATTTTAATCCTAGGCCTTACCCTAGTAATCCTTCTAATAATTATGGAAATTCCTACAACAACTCTTATGGAAATTTTAATAAGATGCCCTCTGAATTTTAGAGTAGTGTTAAAGAGTTTATGAATTCACAAAAGAATTTTAATGCTTTGCTTGAAGAGAAATTGCTTAAAGTTGATGATTTGGCTAGGAACGTTGATAGAATTTCTCTTGAAATTGATTCTTTAAAGCTTAGATCTATTCCTCCTAAGCATGATATCAATGAGTCTCTCAAAGCCATGAGAATTTCCATTGATGAGTGCAAGGAAAGAACTGCTAGGATGCGTGCTTCCAAAGATGCCTTTATTAAAGTATGTTCTTCCAATTCCTATGAAAATCAAGATGAAGATCTAAAATTTATTGATGTGTCCCCCATTAAATCTTTGTTTTGCAATATGAATCTTGATGAATCTGAAGATTATCTTCCTTTACCTAGAAGGTGTTCTAAGAATTCAGAGTTTCTAGATCTTGATGATGAAATTGATGAAAGTGGGATTGAAATAAATAAAAACCGTGATGTTGCTAAAACCACTATTTTGGATCTCAAGGAATTTAATTATGAAAATTTCTCTTTGATTGGTTGTATTTCCTTGTTGCAATCCGTGCTAGATTCTCCTCATGCTTATAGTCAAAATAAGGCCTTTACCGAACATATTGTTGATGCTTTGATGCAATCTTATGAAGAAACACTTGAGTTGAAAGTTTCTATCCCTAGAAAACTCTATGATGAATGGGAACCTACTATTAAAATTAAAATTAAAATTTTTGAGTTTCATGCTTTGTGTGATTTGGGTGCTAGTGTCTCTACTATTCCCAAAACTATATGTGATTTGCTAGATTTCCGTAATTTTGATGATTGCTCTCTAAACTTGCATCCTGAGGATTCCACTATTAAAAAGCCTATGGGTAGAATTAATGATGTTCTTATTGATGCAAATAGGAATTATGTGCCCGTAGATTTTATCGTTCTTGATATAGATTGCAATCCTTCATGTCCTATTATTCTTGGTAGACCTTTCCTTAGAACGATTGGTGCAATTATTGATATGAAGGAAGGGAATATTAGATTCCAATTTCCCTTAAAGAAGGGTATGGAACACTTCCCTAGAAAGAAAATATAATTACCATATGAATCTATCATGAGAGCCACTTATGGATTGCCTACCAAAGATGGCAATACCTAGATCTATCCTTGCTTTTATGCCTAGCTAGGGGCGTTAAACAATAGCGCTTGTTGGGAGGCAACCCAATTTTATTTTGTGTTTTTTTGCTTCTTTTTAGGAATAAATAATCCATATACCTTCTGTTTGGATGTGGTTTAATGTTTTAATTAGTGTTTGTGCCAAGTAGGACCTATAGGATAACCTACGATGATAGTTGATTTGATTCTGCTGAGAAAACAGAAACTTTGCGCGCACAAAGTTAGTTATGATAAATCACAGGAACGTGATTTTGCGGTGATTATTTTTGCTGCTGATCAATAAACAAATTTTCCAGGACTTCCTATTTTGGTAGAATTTTTAGAGTTCCAGAAGTTTGCGTTAGCTACAGATTGCTACAGACTGTTTTGTTTTTGACAGATTCTGTTTTTCGTGTGTTGTTTGCTTATTTTGATGAATCTATGGCTAGTAAATTAGTTTATAAACCATAGAGAAGTTGGAATACAGTAGGTTTAACACCAATATAAATAAATAATGAGTTCATTACAGTACCTTGAAGTAGTCTTTTGTTTTCTTTCTCTAACGGAGCTCACGAGATTTCTGTTGAGTTTTGTGTTGTGAAGTTTTCATGTTTTGGGTGAATTCTTTTGATGGATTATGGAACAAGGAGTGGCAAGAGCCTAAGCTTGGGGATGCCCATGGCACTCCCAGGATAATCCAAGGACACCACAAAGTCAAAGCTTGGGGATGCCCCGGAAGGCATCCCCTCTTTCGTCCACTTCCATCGGTAATTTACTTGGAGCTATATTTTTATTCACCAACATGATTTGTGTTTTGCTTGAAGCGTCTTGTATTATTTGTTTCTTTGCTTGTTAGTCTACCACAACCATCCTTGCTGTACACATCTTTTTGAGAGAGCCATACATGAATTAGAATTTGTTAGAATACTCTATGTGCTTCACTTATATCTTTTGAGCTTGATAGTTTTGCTCATTGTGCTTCACTTATATCTTTTGAGCGTGATAATTTTTGCTCTAGTACTTCACTTAGATCTTTTAGAGCATGGTGGTGGATTTGTTTTAAAGAAAATATTGATCTCTCATGCTTCACTTAGATTATTTTGAGAGTCATTAATAGCATGGTAATTTGCTTAATGTTAATATACTTGGTGTTCAAGATATGTGAAACTTTCTTTTGAGTGAATTGAATACTAAGATAAGTTTGATGCTTGATAATTGTTTTGAGATATGGAGGTGGTAATATCAAAGTCGTGCTAGTTGGGTGATTATGAATTTGAGAAATACTTGTGTTGAAGTTTGCAAGTCCCGTAGCATGCACGTATGGTTAAAGTTGTGTAACAAATTTGAAACATGAAGTGTACCTGGCTTGTGCATCCTTATGAGTGGCGGTCGGGAACGAGCGATGGTCTTTTCCTACCAATCTATCCCCCTAGGAGTATGCACGTAGTACTTGAATTTTTGATGACTTCTAAGTTTTTGCAATAAGTATATGACTTCTTTTGACTAATCTTGAGTCCATGGATTATACGCACTCTCACCTTTCCGCCTTTGCTAGCCTCTTCGGTACCGTGCATTGCCCTTTCTCACCTTGAGAGTTGGCGCAAACTTCGTCGGTGCATCCAAACCCCGTGATACGATATACTCTATCAGACATAAACCTCCTCATATCTTCCTCAAAACAGCCACCATACCTACCTATCATGGCATTTCCATAGCCATTCCGAGATATATTGCCATGCAACTTCGATCATCATCATCATGGCATACGTACATTACTTTTGTCATATTGCCATTGCATGATCTTGTAGTTGACATCGTATTTGTGGCAAATCCACCATGCATTATTTTCCATACATGTCACGCTTGATTCATTGCACCATCCCGGTACACCGTCGGAGGCATTCATATAGAGTCATATCTTGTTCTATGTTTTGAGTTGTAACCCTTGTGTTGTAATCAGTAGAAGTGTGATGATCATCATTATTAGAGCATTGCCCAAATAAAAAAAGAGAAAGGCCAAAAAAAGGCCCAAAAAAAGAAAATAAAAAAATTAAATAAAAAGGGCAATGCTACTATCTCTTTTTCCACACTTGTGCTTCAAAGTAGCACCTTGTTCTTCATGTAGTGAGTCTCATATATTGTGCTTCAAAGTAGCACCTTGTTCCTCATGTAGTGAGTCTCATAAGTTGTCTTTTTATACTAGTGGTGTCGGTGTACTAGAGTAGGGGTACCCTAGTATCCCGAACTTGTGCACGGGCAGTCGCAGCACCCCGCGGCAAGGCTTGCCGGGTGACCGCCAAGATCCTCCGTGACTCCTTAGGAGACAAGACCCCGGCAAGAGGAGCTTGCCGGGAAGCCATTCAAGAACAAATTATTGAAGCCAAGGAGACAAGGCCCCGGCAAGAGGAGCTTGCCGGGAAGGCCAACCAAGGCATCTCAAGTAACTTGCTGCAACGCGCCACGCGTCCCAGCAAGGCCCGGTGAGCGATAAGCTTCCGGACGCGACAAGACAACGGCCGCGGCAAGGCGCTTGCCGCGGCAGGCAACCACTCCGCACCCGCGCTCCAGCGCATCCACCAACGTGTCGCCCTGGGGCCTTTCCAGGCGCGCGTGGCGAGAGGCTGTGCAGCCAGCGGTGCACGATGGCGAGCGGCGCTGACAAGATAGCCATCGTGGCGAGTAGAGGCGCCCCTGACGGTCCCTGTTTGCACTGTTTGGGCGACACAGACGGGCATTTAATGCCTTTGTCCCCTGCCGTCAGGGTTAGGTATGATAGACTGTATCTATAGTATAGGTAGTTGTACCTACCGCTCTTTTTCCATTTTTGCCCTTTGTCTGCGTTGCCACCTGTCGGTGACCCCTTGAGCATATAAAAGGAGGCCCATGCGCAATGTAGAAGGGGTTCGACCAGTTCGAAGCGAGAAACACTCTCACGCTCGGTTTCGTAGCTCTGAGCGCTCCCGAGCAAGAACTCAATATACACATACATGCAGCAGTAGGAGTATTATCTCTCCGGAGAGCTCCGAAGCTGGGTAAACTGCTCGTGTGCTTCGCCTTGATCTGCTCTCCGTGCACCTCCACCCCCCGCCGAACCGAAAGGGGCTTGGTTCGCTGGTCCCATAGGTGTTCGTGGATCAGTTTCCCCGACATCTTTGGCGCGCCAGGTAGGGGGCGTCGAGATTGTGTGAACCTGATCCGGCGTTCACACGAGCTAGATCTTCATTTTCTTCGTCGACATGCCACCGAAGAAGAAGGCTTCGGAGGCCACTGTTCCGTCTGCGTCGATCCCACCACCACCAGAGCATACGGGCGATGGGGTAGACGCCGGCAGAAGAACGGGCGTCGACGAGGGTGCTCACAGTGCTGCCAAGTCCAAGGACAAGGCTGCACAGACCTCGGCGTCCGTACGCGCACCGCGCCCATCTCAGGAGGCGCGGGACCAACAACGTCATGGTATTCGCAGTACCATGCGTTCGTTGGAACAAGATCGGGCTGGTGGATCTCGGGGTGCCCAAGACCAGCATGCACGCCAACATGCTGGCCCGAGCGAGGCACGGTCGCCTGGACGGGATACTGCTCCTTCTAACATAGTTAGGAGTCCGAGCATATCCCGCTCCTCACACCGTTCGCCACTACCGCCCACCACTCCAGCAGAAGCTTTGGCGCGAGCTCAACTGCTCCTGGATTACCCTCCAACGGCCGACAAGACCGACGAATGGAGGGCCACTATTCAGAGTCTCATTGGCTTCGCCAACGGCGACACTGTGCGGCAACCGAGTACATCGCCGCCGCGGCAGGACTGCCAGGCGCGGGACGATGGCGACAAGACCGATGGGGGTGCAACCACCATGCACTCTCCACCCCGAAGGCCAAGATCGCCGACTCGCCGGATCCACCTTGATAGCGACTCCACCGCGTCATCAGATCCACGAGCTCGTCGCGATCAGCGCCAAGTTCTTCACGAACGACAGCAAGAAGACGCTCGTACTCGTATCGAGCGCCAAAGAGAAGCGCGGCGTCAATCGGACCAGCGCGCTGGGCCCTCTGTCGACATGCATGCGCCAGAGGAACCAGGCGACTTGCCATACGCGGTAGGTTGCCCTGCGTTCACTCGTGAGCTGCGGCAAGTCCAGTGGCCCAGCAAGAAGAATTTCAAGCCAGACGTACCAGAGAAGTACGACGGCAAGTCGCATTCGTCGGAGTTCCTCAGCATCTACACCATCGCGGTGCAAGCTTCTGGGGGGCGGGACGACAAGATCCTTGCCAACTACTTCCCGCTAGTGCTCAAGCCCAACGTCAGATCCTGGCTCATGCACTTGCCAGACAACTCCATATCTTCCTGGGCAGATCTATGCCATCAGTTTGTCGGCGCCTTTACAGGCGGCCACAAGCCTCATGGCCAAGAGAGCGACCTTCATCTGCTCGCCCAGAAGGAAGGAGAGCCCCTGCGCAAGTATATTCAGAGATTCAGCCGTGTACAGCACAACATCCCAGATGTCCACCCTGCTGCGGTCATCAGCGCGTTTCATCAGAACGTGCGAAACCGCAGGATGCGGGAGGAGATGGTGATGTGCAAGATCAGAGACGTCAGTGAGCTGTATGCCCTGGCCGACAAGTGTGCATGTGCTGAGGAAGGGAGGAGACTCCCCGGAGAGAATACAAAAGCAGCAGGATCTGATAGTGAGGATGCTTCCCTGGCAAAGAAAGGCCGGCGGCGAAGCAACAGGAAAAAGAAAAGCAAAGCTGTACTAGTCGTGGAGCAGTCCGGCAACGGAGGTGGCGCCAAGAAAACCATAGCTCGTAGCTCCGGCAAGGAGATCCAGGCTGTGGCGGTCGCCGACAAGCAGGACGGCACCAACAAGCAGTACTGCAAGATCGACCGCACCAAGGGCCATGACCTCCAGAGTTGCAAGAAGGTTGAGCAGCTCGTCGAGCAGCAAAAGGCTGAGTACGAGCAGCGCGACTAGGAGAAGGCCCAGGAAGGTGCTGGAGGAGCCAGCAAGAAACGTCCCGGCCGAGGAGTACGCCGCGGCAAGGCCAAGCAGCGGCAAGGAGACAGACCTCCCCGCGGCCGCGACAAGGATGAAGATGACAACGACGACGAAGATATGGATGATGATGAGACCGATGAGCAGGAGTTTCAAAAAGCCACGGATGTCCGGTGCATTGATGGTGGTGCTTCTCTGCATACTTCACACCGCCAGCTCAAGCAATGGGTGCGGGAAGTCAATGCAGTAGAACCATCCGTAGAGTCACGCAGGCCTCTGAAATGGTCCAACACGCCTATCATCTTTGATATTGAGGACCACCCTGATCGCATAACTGCGGTCAGGTGCTTGCCGATGTTGGTTTCACCAACTATCCGCAACCTCAAGGTCACTAAGATGCTAGTTGACGGCGGGGCCGGCTTGAATCTTATCTCCTCCGCGGTACTCCAGAAACTCCAGATCCCTGACAGCGAGCTCGAAGAGACCGGCACATTCCAAGGAATCAATCCGGGAAGGAGCAAGCCGAAGGGAAAGATCACGTTGCCGGTCACATTTGGCAGCGAGTTGAACTTCAGGACTGAGAGGGTCACTTTTGACGTTGCTGATTTTCCATTGCCTTACAATGGGATACTCGGCCGTCCAGCACTCGCCAAGTTCATGGCAGCCTCTCACTACGCATACAACATGCTCAAGATGCCAGGCCCGATAAATGTCATCTCTGTCCCTGGCGACAAGAAGGATGCTCTTATCTGCGCCGACAAGATCTACCAGGAAGCAGCAGCCGCAACAGATCGCAAGTCACTTGCCGTTGAAGCTCCCGGGGGGAAGAAGAAGACCAAGACCGCCAAGAGCTCTGATGCCCACTCCGGCAAGCGCACCTCCTCGGAGTGCTGCGCTACCGTCGAGGACGCACCATCGAGCTCCACCGGCAAGTTTAATAAGACAATGGCAGTTCCACCAGATACCAAGAAGGTGTCCGCCAAGGAGGACGGCACTGGTGGTACCTTCACCATTAGTGCCACTCTCGACCCCAAATAGGAAAGCACGCTCGTTGCTTTCCTGCAGGCGAACGTCAACGTGTTTGCGTGGCAACCGTCTGACATCACCGGTGTTCCCAGGAAAGTAATCGAGCACCATCTTGCCGTTTGTCCTCACGCGCGGCCCGTCAAGCAGAAAGTCAGGAAACAAGCAGTGGAGCGCCAAGAATTCATTGTAGAAGAAATCAAGAAACTGGAAGCAGCAGGCCTTGTCAGAGGAGTGCTCCATCCTACGTGGTTGGCCAATCTTGTAGTCGTGCGTAAGGCAAACGGGAAATGGAGGCTTTGTATCGATTTTACCGATGTCAATAAAGCTTGTCCCAAAGACCCATTTCCCTTGCCGCGCATTGACCAGATTGTTGACTCCACGGCCGGATGTGATTTGCTTTCATTTCTTGATGCATACTCAGGATACCATCAGATCTTCATGGCAGAAGAAGATGAGGAGAAGACTGCATTCATCACCCCATGTGGAACATACTATTTCATACGGATGCCTTTCGGTTTAAAGAATGCTGGTTCAACATTTGCAAGGGTAGTCCATGTCGCTTTTGAGCCACAAATGCACAGAAATGTGGAAACATACATGGATGACATAGTGGTCAAGAGCAAGGACAAGGCTACTCTAATTCAAGATTTAGATGAAACCTTTGCAAATCTGCGCAAGATCAACCTCAAGCTTAACCCCGAGAAGTGTGTGTTTGGAGTCCCCTCCGGCAAGCTTCTCGGGTTCTTCGTGTCTCAGCGGGGAATTGAAGCCAATCCTGACAAGATCAAGGCCATTGAGCAGATTGAAGCACCTACGCGCGTTAAGGATGTGCGAAGACTTGCCGGTTGCGTGGCTGCTCTCAGCAGGTTTATCTCCAGATCTGCTGAGCGCGCCCTGCCATTTTTCAAAATATTGAAAAAGGTGGGTCCAATGAAATGGACTCCAGAAGCGGAGGCTGCGCTGTAGGACTTGAAGAGATATTTGTCCTCCACTCCAATACTTGTCGCACCTAAGCCACAAGAGAAGTTGTTGCTGTATCTAGCGGCAACCAATCAAGTGGTTAGTGCTGCGTTAGTGGCGGAGAGGGAGGCAGACGATGAGCCAGCAACCACGGCAGATGCGTCCAGCGACAAGCAGCCGGCTTCACCGACAAGCTCTGGTCCCGACAAAGATGGATCTGCGCAGGCGTGTAAGGAGATGCAAGAGAAAATGGTGCAGCGCCCAGTTTACTTTGTCAGTTCCCTTCTGCAGGGGGCTAGGTCAAGGTACTCCGGTGTGCAGAAATTGCTTTTCGGCCTTCTCATGGCCTCGACAAAGCTGCGCCATTACTTCCAAGCACATGAGATCACAATTGTCACTTGTTTTCCGCTGAAGAGGATACTACAAAATCCAGAAGCAACAGGCAGGATTGTCTAGTGGGCACTGGAACTGTCAAGCTTTGGCCTCAGGTTTGAGAGCACCTCAACTATCCAAAGCAGAGCATTGGCAGAGTTCATAGCAGAGTGGACGCCAACACAAGATGAAGAAATTCCAGAAACGAGCGTCCCCGTCAAGGAAGCAAGCAAAGAGTGGTTGATGTACTTTGATGGTGCATTCTCACTGCAAGGCGCCGGAGCGGGCGTGCTACTTATTGCACCCACCGGAGAACACCTCAAGTACGTAGTCCAGATGCACTTTCCCAAGGAGCAAGCAACGAACAATACTGCAGAGTATGAAGGCTTGCTTGCCGGTCTCAGGATCGCAGCAGACCTTGGGATCAAGAAGCTCGTTGTCAGGGGTGACTCACAGCTTGTCGTCCGCCAAGTGAACAAGAATTATCAGAGTCCGTTGATGGAAGCTTACGTTGATGAAGTGAGGAAGCTAGAAGAGCACTTTGACGGCCTGCAGATGGAGCATGTTCCAAGAGCTCAGAACAACATTGCCGATGGCCTGTCAAAGTGCGCCGCACTTAAGTTACCTGCGGAACCAGGGATTTTTGTGCTCAAGCTGACTCAACCGTCTGTAACACCATCAACTGGACAGAGCAAGAAGAGGAAGTTGATTTCTGGTGACTATTTTCCGGCAGAGCTCTCCGAAGCCGTCACAAAGAATGTCCCCAAGATCAACACCAAGAGTGCTGAGGAGCAGTCTGCTCCGGCAAGCCTTGGGGTTTGTTCTGTTGAAGCAGACGCTCCCAACAAGTTTTGCTCCGGCAAGCTTGCCGGGGAACGTCAAGCTCCGGCTGAGCCGCAGGCTCTCGCCGTAGAAGCGGATGTTCCCGCAGCAGCAGATGTGCCTTTAGTCCTTGTTGTCGAGCCGCAAGCTCCAGCATGGGCACAGCAAATTGTCCGTTTCCTTCAGACAGGAGAACTTCCCGAAGAGCAAGAAGAAGCGGAAAGAGTAGCACGGCAGTCAAGTATGTACAAGTTTGTCGACAACACACTGTATAGAATAAGGCTCAACGGTGTGAAATTGAAGTGTATTCACCGGGAAGATGGACAAAAGCTGTTGGCAGAGATACATGGAGGCATATGTGGTCACCACATTGGCGCAAGAGCACTTGTCGGCAAAGCGTTCCGGCAAGGTTTCTTTTGGCCGACAGCCCTCCAGGATGCAACTGCACAAGTAACCAAGTGTGAGGCGTGCCAGTTCCATTCCAAGCAGATACACCAACCAGCTCAAGCTCTCCAGACGATCCCTTTATCCTGGCCATTTTCGGTCTGGGGGCTCGACATCCTCGGCCCCTTCCCCTGAGCTGTCGGGGGCTTTGACTACTTGTACGTCGCAATCGACAAGTTCACAAAGTGGCCGGAAGTGGAACCAGTGAGGAAGGTGACAGCACAGTCAGCAGTCAAGTTCTTCAGGTCGATTGTTTGCCGTTTCGGGATCCCTGACAGGATCATCACCGACAACGGCACGCAATTCACGAGTCGCACCTTCATGCAGTACGTCCAAGATCTTGGCGCCAAGGTCTGCTTCGCTTCTGTTGCTCATCCGAGAAGCAACGGTCAAGCGGAGAGGGCAAATGCTGAAGTGCTGCGCGGGCTCAAGACCAGGACTTTCGACAGGCTGCGCAAGTGTGGAAAGAACTGGATTGAGGAGCTGCCGGTGGTTTTTTGGTCGATTAGGATGACGCCAAATCGAGCCACTGGCCAGACACCTTTCGCTCTAGTCTATGGAGCAGAGGCAGTTCTCCCACGGAACTCGTATACGGGTCACCTCGAGTGCTCTCTTATGATGAGCTTGAGCAAGAGCAGCTGCGACAAGATGACGCGCTGCTCCTTGAGGAGGACCGTCTTCAAGCTGCTGTACGAGCTGCTCGATACCAGCAAGCTTTGCGTCGCTACCATAGCCGCAAAGTTAACGCCAGAAGTTTCGAGGAAGGCGACCTTGTTCTTCGGCGCGTTCAGTCCGCCAAGAATTCCAACAAGTTGACGCCGAAGTGGGAAGGCCCTTACCGGGTGAAACGAGTCACTAGGCCTGGCGCTGTCCGCCTTGAGACCGAAGATGGCATTCCAGTGAGCAACTCCTGGAACATTGAACATCTTCGTAAGTTTTACCCGTAGGGCGCGGTTGCCGGAACCTGTTCCGGCAACCACCTTTTGTACAAATCATGCCGATGTTGCATGTAATCCTTCATACAAAGCCGGGCGCAGACCTCGTGCATAAATAAAGTTCATGGTGGTTACCTCGCACATCTTGTCAATTTCATGCTTTTTATTTTTTGCATGTGTATCTGACATGTTGTGCAGCATCTACCTCCGGTAAGCAATAACGAGCCGTAAGGCTCCATATCATTATTTTTCTCTTCTTTCTCTTTCTCAAAGAAAGGAAGGTTCCCTCGCCCACAAGTTTGCTGGGGGGAAAGGAGAAGATGGTGGTATGGACCAGGCGCCGTTCAAGAAAGTTTCGCCTTACCGGGAAGCAAACGATAGAAAAGCTAAGTTGCCAAAGTTTGAGCAATCAGTTTTAAAATTTTTAAGTTATCTTCCTTGAACGACCGTGCTTTGTATGGAAAACCTGTGCGCGGAGGAACCAACTCGTAACTAGTTGCGCCCTTACTTTGTTTCGAGTCCGCTCAACAACTTAAGTGAGCTGCGACTAGCTGCGACAAGGTTTCTTGTCGGTAGCGGCACCGCCAGCAGGCTGCTGACGTTCCGCACTCAGCACTCGCGGCAAGGGTGTCTGCGCTGGCAAGTTCCCTAAAAGCGTAGGGCAAAAACATACAAAGGAAGGAATCAAGTAAAGGAAATAACATAGCAGTTGCTACCCAAAATGGAGTTATATTACAAGATAGCTTGTCGCAGCTCTAACAGATTGTGTTCATAACATGGTCAGTAGGGACAAGGAAAAGAGAAAATGGGCGGCCTAATCTACGCGATCGCCCTCAACTCTCTTGATCCCGCTCACCTTGTCCACAATGAGTGCGACAAGGGCCTTGAGCGCCTCCAAATCAGCATCCGGCGGCAAGGACCTGAGGACGTTGGTGAGGTTGAGGCCCGGATTGCGGAAGGCCACCTTCACTAGCACCTTCTGAAGAGCCCCCGCGCAGATCTTGCGCGACTCGTCGGCCAGCTGCTTTGGGATCCTCTCCCGGAGTCGCTGGAGGGCCATCGCCACGCCTTTGAAGAACAGGCTGAGCTTGGCGTTGGGTGGGAGGTGCTCGTCGGAGGAGTACCCGAGGTCCTCCATCCCCAGCTGCGCCAGCTCCCCGTCGATGGTTGCGGCAACATCCACGAGCCCCTCCGTCCAGTGCTCCACATTTTCCCGGAAGGTATTCTGGGCGGCGGCGGCACTCGCCAGCAGCGCCTCGTTGGCTTTGATCTCCTTGTTCAAGACCGCCTCCTGCTTCCTGGCGCCGTCCAGCGTCTGGGTCAGGGTGGCCAGCTTCAGCTCGAGATCTGCATTGGAGTCCTTGGTGGCGCTGAGCTCCTGGCCCCTCTCGACGAGACGACCCTGCAGCTCGCCAAGGGTGAGGGCGTCCTTCTCGCGCTCACGCTTGAGCGCAGCAAGCTACTCGCCACTCGCCTTGAGACCAGCCTCCAGCTGCGCCACCTTCATCTCCAGCTCCTTCTTGGCGGCCTCGGCAGCTGCGGCAGCGTCCTTTGCTTCCTGGAGGGCCCCGCCAATTTATTGCTCGCGCTCGGCAAGTTCCTCCTCGTGGCTATCAAGGTTAACCTTCCGCTGCGCCAGCTCGCCTTCTTGTGCAAACAGCTTCTCGCTGGCAAGCCGCTGTTGCTCTTCAGCTTTGGCCTTCTCGAGGAGGAAAGCTTTCCGCTCTTCGGCGAGTTGCTCCCGCTCCTCTGCCAGGGACCGGAGAGCTTCCTGGCGAAGCCCCCGGAGCTCCTCCACGCGCTTCTCGATGTCAACTCCCGCCTTTGCGACAAGCGCCTCACGGCATTCTAGCTTGGCTTGTCGAGCGCGGTAGAGCAACAACAGCTTCTGTAGCAGCCGCTCCTCCTCAGGCTTGTCGCTGCTGCTTCCCGACGCGTCGACAAGCGACAACCCAGCGGAGGCAAGCACTTCTCCATCCAGGATTTCTCCTTCAACCGGCACCCTGGAGCTCGACGCCCAGGGGAGCTTGATGAAGATGCCATCGCCGGCCTTCAAATAGGCGCCGGGCTGGGGCTCTTTGGAGCCTGGCGCTGCAGCAGCGGCGGAGGGATCGGCGGTCGGCGTAGCGCCTGGCGCTCCTGCGGCCTCAGGGCCGTCAGTGCGATTGCCGGACCCCTCGCCAGTTTCTGCGGCAGCAGCCTTGGCAGCCACTTCGCCGGCGGGATCATCAGCGCCGGCTCCTTCTTCGGTGGCAACGGCGTCGTCGGTGTCGCCGCGCGCGTTCTCCTCGCCGGCGACCTCGGTCTCCATCTGCTCCGTGACAGATGGATCTGAAAACCAGAGGAGGGAGAAAAGTCAAACAAATATTCAAAAATGAAACCAGGAGAAGAAGAACTCAAGGGCAGTTTTCAAGCAAGAGGGTTACCTGCACTGGGATCCGCAGTCGTGGTCTCACCCACCGGAGGATCGCTGGTGCTGTCCCTTGCCGGAGAACTATCCCTTGCCGGAGAGTTCTCCCTTGGCGGAGAACGTTCCCTTGCCGGGGAATCCTCCCTTGGCGGTGTAGTCGAAGCAGATGGCGCGTCGGGAGCGGCTTCCGGGCACTCCTGGTGAGGCTGCTCTGCTCCTACACAAACCAACAGTCAGATATCATCAAAGAAAGAGCACCCGTGCGTGCCTAACAGTAGAAAATAATCCATATACTTACGCTGGGGGCTGCTTCGGGGAGTAGTTGCCGGGTCCGGCAAGGTAGTCTCGGGCGCGTCCCCTGTTGTCGTGGTGGGTTTGTCCTCGATGACAATCACCGGGGCCTTGGCTCTCTTCGCCGCTCTCTAGGCCAGAGTCCTGAGAAGGAATGGATTCAGAATGAAGCAAGTTAGATACAAGACAAAACAGCAAAGTTGAAAAACTACAAGTACAACGAAGAATCTTACTCTTCTTCTTCCTCGTCGGAGCTGAGCGCGGAGAGGTCGAAGTCCGGCCCACCTTCGGCGCGACGAGGCGGAGGAGTAGGTTCCCTCGAGCGATTGGCGGGAGCAGAGGCGGCGGACCGGGAGGACCCCGCTCCAGTTGCCGCAGCGGCGTGAGGTGCTCCCGCGGCAACGGTGCTTGCCGCGGTGGAGCGCGTCGCGCGGCGCGGCGGCTGTTGACTCGTCTGCCGCCCCGCCACGTCCCTGGCCTTGCGGAGACGCCTTCTCGGTGGAGCTGGGGGCTCCGCTTGCGGCGAGCGGGCTGATGGTGGGGAGGAGGAGGAGCCGATCGCGCCCTCGGCGGGCTTGCTCGACTCAGCTTCAGGCCCGGCAAGTTCTTCCTCGCTGGCAAGCTCTTCCTCGCCAGCAAACTCCTCTCCCTCGGCAAGACTTGCCGCCTCTGCTGCCTCCGCCTCCTCCACGGTGAATCCGAACACGCCCGCGGCAGCAGCTGCCGCCGCCTCTTCCAGCCTGGTGGCGATGCGCTGCATCTCGTCATCGGTGGTGTCGCAGGTGAGACTCTTCTGCTCGTCAGCGCCTACCGCCACTTCTACCAAGCTATCAAAAAACTCCTGCACGACGTCGTCGGCAGGCTCTTGCCATGTGGGGACAATCCCATGCGAGTCGCACTGTGGCATCATGGCACGGATGCGGCCAAGTGAGGAGTTGTTGCACAGCGGCACGACGTTCCTCGGCAACCTGAATGCGCCGGGATGTTCAGGATCATGCTTGAACAGCTCCAGAGGCATCGCATCCAATTCCAAGACAGTGAAATTGAAATTGAGGCCCGGGCGCAGCCTCATGATATCCGCCGCGTTCTGGAACTCCCAGGCGGGTCTCCTCCTCTCCTGCAGGGGGGCGATGCGGCGGTGAAGGAAATCTGCGCCAATAGTGCCTACAGTCAGCCCGCCAAGCCTGAGGCGTAGGATCCTGGTGACGGCAATCTTCAGCCCGGCGTCTTCCGGGGCCACGTTGCTCCAATCGTTGTCGCACACTACTGGAGCTTGGCACTGGGCGGTAAATGGCTGCGGGTTCTCCTCGACAATCCAGCACTAATCTGCTCTCCACTCATCCCACTTGCTGCGGAGCTCGCCCTCCAGATAAGCATCCTTCTTGCCAAGTCTTGAGATCCAGGCGATTCCGCCGGATAGGGGCTCTCCTCTCTCAACTTGGGGTATGAAGAAGTGGCGGAAAAGGGCTACGTTTGGATGGACTCCGACAAAGTTTTCACAGAGATGTGCGAAAACTGCCATGGTCAGAACAGCGTTGGGGGTGAAATCAAGGAGGTGGAGCCCGTAGGTGTTCATGATATCACAGAAGAATTCGGAGAAAGGCGGGCAGAGCCCGCAGTAGAAGAACAACGCGAAGAAAGGCTATCCAGTTGGAGCTACCTCCAAAGCGACAGCTGAGAGTACCTTCGTGCGCGGATGCGCTCGCGTCTGCGTCGACCAGAAAAGGTAGTAGTACTCCCTCAGCTCCTTCGCGGCGAGCTGGGGGGGGGGGGAGGGGAGATCGCCCGCTCCTTTCGCAGCGCCGCGAGCCGCCGCGCCTCGGCCGACTTCACGCCCTTCCCCTTGTCGTCTTTCGGAGCCATGGCGGAGGTGGTGGGAGAGGTCGACGGCGTTGGTGGTGCTGGTGGCAATGGGGGGCGGAGCGCTACTCTCTTTCGGCTTTGGGAAGAAGGAGGGGAGCGGCGGAGATTTCTGAGACTCGAGTAGCAACTGGCGGGATGGGCGAACTGCCCCTGTTTCCCCTGCTTATATAGAGGGACGGGGCGGACGTTCCGCTTTTCTGAATAAAGAAACCACCCATGATCTCTCCCACGACGCTGCATTTAATGCGTGTCGTTAGGGGAGGGCGCGGTGGATACGGAGTAAGATACGGCGTAACCTAGACCGCGCGTGCCCGTGCCCTGTTTTGGGCCTGGCCCAACAGCACTCGGCACCGTGTGTGGCCCAGGCCCGGGGGCTCCTGTCGGTGTACTAGAGTAGGGGTACCCTAGTATCCCGAACTTGTGCACGGGCAGTCGCAGCACCCCGCGGCAAGGCTTGCTGGGTGACCGCCAAGATCCTCCGTGACTCCTTAGGAGACAAGACCCCGGCAAGAGGAGCTTGCTGGGAAGCCATTCAAGAACAAAGTATTCAAGCCAAGGAGACAAGGCCCCGGCAAGAGGAGCTTGCCCGGAAGGCCAACCAAGGCATCTCGAGTAACTTGCTGCGACGCGCCACGCGTCCCGGCAAGGCCCGGTGAGCGATAAGCTTCCGGACACGACAAGACAATGGCCGCGGCAAGGCGCTTGCCGCGGCAGGCAACCACTCCACACCCGCGCTCCAGCGCATCCACCAACGTGTCGCCCTGGGGCCTTTCCAGGCGCGCGTGGCGAGAGGCTGTGCAGCCAGCGGTGCATGGTGGCGAGCGGCGCTGACAAGATAGCCATCGTGGCGAGCGGTGGCGCCCCTGACGGTCCCTGTTTGCACTGTTTGGGCGACACAGACGGGCATTTAATGCCTTTGTCCCCTGCCGTCAGGGTTAGGTATGATACACTGTATCTACAGTATAGGTAGTTGTACCTACCGCATCTCTTTTTTCCATTTTTGCCCTTTGTCTGCGTTGCCACCTATCGGTGACCCCTTGAGCATATAAAAGGAGGCCCATGCGCAACGTAGAAGGGGTTCGACTGGTTCGAAGCGAGAAACACTCTCACGCTCGGTTTCGTAGCTCTGAGCGCTCCCGAGCAAGAACTCAATATACACATACATGCAGCAGTAGGAGTATTATCTCTCCGGAGAGCTTCGAAGCTGGGTAAACTGCTCGTGTGCTTCGCCTCGATCTGCTCTCCGTGTGACCTCCGCCCCCCGCCGAACCGAAAGGGACTCGGTCCGCCGGTCCCATAGGTGTTCGTGGATCAGTTTCCCCGACAAGTGGGAATTTTTCATTATAGAACTTGGCTTTTATATTCCTACGATGGGCTTCCTCAAATGCCCTAGGTCTTCGTGAGCAAGCGAGTTGGATGCACACCCACTAGTTTTCTTTTGTTGACCATTCATAGCTTTAGTGCATCCGTTGCATGGAAATCCCTACTCCTCATGTTGACATCAATTGATGGGCATCTCCATAGCCCGTTGATTAGCCTCGTCAATGTGAGACTTTCTCCTTTTTTGTCTTCTCCACACAATCCCCATCATCATATTCTATTCCACCCATAGTGCTATATCCATGGCTCACGCTCATGTATTGCGTGAAGGTTGAAAAAGTTTGAGATTATTTAAGTATGAAACAATTGCTTGGCTTGTCATCGGGGGTATAGAAGTTGGGAACATCTTTGTGTGACGAAAATGAAGCATAGCCTAACTATATGATTTTCTAGGGATGAACTTTCTTTTGCCATGTTATTTTGAGAAGACATGATTGCTTTGATTAGTATGCTTGAAGTATTGTTATTTTTGTGTCAATATAAACTTTTGTCTTGAATCTTTCGGATCTAAATATTCATATCACAATTAAGAAGATTTACATTGAAATTATGCCAAAGTATCACTCCGCATCAAAAATTCTTTTTTATCATTTACCTACTCGAGGAAGAGAAGGAATTAAGCTTGGGGATGCCTGATACGTCTCCAACGTATCTATAATTTTTTATTGCTCCATGCTACTTTATCTACTATTTTGGACTATATTGGGCTTTATTTTCCACTTTTATATTACTTTTGGGACTAACCTACTAACCGGAGGCCCAGCCCAGAATTGTTGTTTTTTGCCTTTTTCAGTATTTCGAAGAAACAAAATATCAAACGGAGTCCAAACGGAATAAAACCTTCGGGATCGTGATTTTCCAACCGAACATGATCCAGGAGACTTGGACCCTACTCCAAGCAGTGCCCGAGGAGGTCACGAGGGTGGAGGGCCCCCCCTGGGCGCGCCCCTACCTCGTGGGCCCCTCGGAGCTCCACCGACGTACTCCTTCCTCCTGTATATACCTACGTATCCCCGAATGATCAGAACAGGAGCCAAAAACCAAATTCCACCACCACAACCTTCTGTATCCACGAGATCCCATCTTGGGGCCTGTTCCGGAGCTCCGCCGGAGGGGGCATCCACCATGGAGGGCTTCTACATCATCACCATAGCCCCTCTAATGAAGTGTGAGTAGTTTACTTCAGACCTTCGGGTCCATAGCTAGTAGCTAGATGGCTTCTTCTCTCTTTTTGGATCTCAATACAATGTTCTTCCCCTCTCTCGTGGAGATCTATTCGATGTAATCTTCTTTTTGCAGTGTGTTTGTTGAGACCGATGAATTGTGGGTTTATGATCCAGTATTATCTATGGAAAATATTTGATTCTTCTCTGAATTCTTTTATGTATGATTGAGTTATCTTTGCAAGTCTCTTCGAATTATCCGTTTGGTTTGGCCAACTAGATTGGTAGTTCCTACAATGGGAGAAGTGCTTAGCTTTGGGTTCAATCTTGTGGTGTCCTTACCCAGTGACAGAAGGGGCAGCAAGGCACGTATTGTATTGTTTCCATCGAGGATAACAAGATGGGGTTTTTATCATATTGCATGAATTTATCCCTCTACATCATGTCATCTTGCTTACGGCATTACTCTGTTTTAAACTTAATACTCTAGATGCATGCTCGATACCGGTTGATGAGTGGAGTAATAGTAGTAGATGCAGAATCGTTTCGATCTACTTGTTTTGGACGTGATGCCTATATACATGATCATTGCCTAGATATACTCATAAATATGCTCTATTCTGTCAATTGCTCAACAGTAATTTGTTCACCCACCGTAGAATATTTATGCTCTTGAGAGAAGCCACTAGTGAAACCTATGGCCCCAGGGTCTATTCTCATCATATCAATCTATATCACGTTATTTACTTGCTTTGTTTTTACTTTGCCTTTACTTTTTGCTTTGCATCTATCTATCAAAAATACCAAAAATATTATCTCTATTAGATTTCACTCTCGTAAGTGACCGTGAAGGGATTGACAACCCCTAAGCATTGGTTGCGAGTTGCTATCGTTTTGTGTAGGTACAAGGGACTTGTGCGTGGTCTCCTACTAGATTGATACCTTGGTTCTCAAAAACTGAGGGAAATACTTACGCTACTTTGATGCATCATCCTCTCCTCTTCGGGGAAATCCAACGCAGTGCTCAAGAGGTAGCAACCGCCATGTTGTCCGGACTATCGTCATTGTTCCGACGCTTGTGCTTAGTGCGTCGTGGCTTCCCGTTGCCATATCGAATTTCGAATGTGCCCGGGTCACTGGTGCCTCTACGGGCCAACCAGTTGTCTTCGCCCGCACAAAAGCGAGTCATAAGGCTTGTCAAGGCCGCCATCGTCCTTGGCTTTTCTTGGCCGACGTGTCTGGCGAGCCACTCATCCCGGATACTATGTTTGAAGGCCGCTAAGGCTTCGGCATCCGGACAGTCAACAATTTGATTCTTCTTAGTGAGAATTTTGTTCCAAAGCTTATGGGCTGACTCTTCGGGCTGTTGTATTATGTGACTTAAATCGTATGCATCCGGAGGTCGGACATAGGTCCCTTGAAAATTTGCCCTGAAAGCATCTTCAAGTTCCTCCCAACTTCCAATTGAGTTTTCGGGGAGGCTCCTCAGCCAATGCCGAGCTGGTCCTTTCAACTTGAGGGGAAGGTATTTGATGGCGTGGAGGTCGTCCCCACGAGACAGGTGTATGTAAAGGATAAAATCCTCAATCCAGACCCCAGGTTCTGTCGTTCCGTCGTATGCCTCTATGTTCACGGGTTTGAATCCCTGTGCAAATTCATGATCCAGCACCTCATCGGTGAAACATAGAGGGTGCATAGCCCCTCTGTATCTGGACATGTCGTGGCATGCTGTCGGCTATTGTTGCGCCGGGTGTTGATTCCGAACTAGTATGCGATCAGTGTGATCGTTGTGGTGACCATAATCCCGCGTCGGAGCATGTCCTATGGATCTGTAGATGGACCTGGCCGCACCGGCCTTTTTGTCTAGGAGCTCACGTAAATCATGCGCGGTATCAGTGGCTGCTCTATCGCGGCCATGAAGTGGTTGGTCCGGCCGAGTGGCTGTATTGTTCTTTGGTGGAATGGGAGCTCCGGCCTCATCGTCAAACTCGGGCAGTAGCTTACGTTTTGGGTAGCTCTTTGTGCGGAGATCGTTGCCGCATTTTCCTTTAGTGTCTAGCACCTTATCCCATCTTCGATTGAGCATATACTGCGCGGCTTTAAGCCTTTGCTTCTGCTTCTTTAGGCTCCTCACCGTGGCCATGAACCTTCTGCGGAGGTTATCTTGTTCCAAGTGTTTTTCCGGGATGATGGATGCATCGTCAACCGGACTGTCCTCCCCTCCGTGGACATTTTGATGAGTTCGGCCCTCGGGATCGCTGTGATCGGGCGTTTGTTCGGCGTGGCCTGACTCTTCTTGCTCCATTGCTGGGTTCATATGGTTGCCTTCGGAGTCAACTAGAGTGTCATTTTTCCTTGCGCTGTTATCGCTATTTTTACTGTGACTAGACTTAGAGCGGCGCCGGCGCCGTCGTTTTTGTTTTTGTCTGGGGGGTTTATCCTCCATTGTGTCCTTTTTGTCACCGTTGTCTTCCTTAGGTGTGTCCACCATGTAGATGTCATATGATGAAGTGGCGGTCCAGCGCCCCGTGGACCATAGTTCCAAATCATCCCCTATGTCGGCATCCATACCGTCGATGTTGTCAGAGTCGAAATCAAGCGTGTCTGTTAGGTCATCGATAGTGTCTATGAAGTGGGTGGTGGGTGGGAGGCGATTTTCTTCATCATCCGTGTCCCACTCGGGCCGGACATAGTTCGGCCAAGAGTCTTCTGTCAAAGAGAGAGACTTTAATGAATTAAGTGCTTCACCCAAGGGGGAGTGCTGAAAGATATCCGCGGTAGTGAACTGCATTACTAGAGCCCAATCGGACTCGACGGGTCCGGGCGCGCGCGGTTCGGAACCTACATCCGGACACAAGTCCGGGGGTCCGATGGCGCAGATCTCCTTAACGGTGGAGTCTGTGTTTGGCTCTACCACCGAAGAGTATGCGACCTATGTGGCGGGGTCCATCCACCCGTCCTCGGTCGACGCGATCTGCCCCAGATTTAGGTCCGGAGCGGCTGCAGGAGCGATAAACCGAACACTGCCCGATAGCAGATTTAAGTCATGCTCGTCGTGACTGTTCGATACTCCCGATGCAAGCCCGAATCCGTCGAAGATCAAGTCTCCACGGATATCGGCCATGTAATTCAAGTTCCCAAACCTGACCTGACAGCCAGGGGCGTAGCTGATGATCTGCTCCAGATGGCCAAGCAAGTTGGCCCGCAGTGCGAAGCCGCCGAACACGAAGGTTTGTCCGGGGAGAATAGTCTCACCTTGGACTGCGTTGTTGAAGGTTGGGGGAGCCATCGAGCCTTACAGTGACGACATGGAGGAACTGTCAATGGAAGCACCAATGTCGGTGTGAAAACCGGCGGATCTCTGGTAGGGGGTCCCGAACTGTGCGTCTAAGGCTAATGGTAACAGGAGACTGGGGACACGATGTTTTACCCAGGTTCGGGCCCTCTCGATGGAGGTAATACCTTACTTCCTGCTTGATTGATCTTGATGATATGAGTATTATAAGAGTTGATCTACCACGAGATCATAGAGGCTAAACCCTAGAAGTTAGCCTATGGTATGATTGTTGTTGTCCTACGGACTAGACCCTTCGGTTTAAATAGACACCGGAGGGGGCTAGGGTTACACAGAGTCGGTTACAGAGAAGGAGATCTACCATCCTAATCGCCAAGCTTGCCATCCACGCAAAGGAGAGTCCCATCCGGACACGGGACGAAGTCTTCAATCTTGTATCTTCATAGTCCAACAGTCCAGCCAAAGTACATAGTCCGGCTGTCCGGATACCCCCTTATCAAGGAATCCCTCACCAGGGGCTATATAGTAGCCCCACTATAAAACTCCTATGGCTAAGTGAAAGTGTTAAAGCTATATAGTCCGATTGCCTACCACCTCCTTAATGGACCAAGACGTTGGATCAAGTGTGATTACGCGCTTTACCAAACACCCCTGCATTATATGCATGGGGGCTGAAGCCGACAACTGCAAACTTTCAGGTTATATACATACATACATAAACGGCCGCACATGACGCACTATAATACTTTCGGGCAAAAGTATAAACACAGCCTTTATAATCAAAATAGCATTGTTTTTACAATCAAGATACATGTCACTCGAACATGGTACTCTTCGAGCACTGAGCCTCTATTAAACGGGAGCCTTCTAGGACTTCTTCAAAATAGTGCTCGGGCGAGTCCTGGCCTCCGGTCGGACCCCTGGTTGCAATAGCGGTGGTATCCATCCCTTCCCAGTATGTCTTAACACGGGCAAGATCCATCCGCGCACCCTCTATGCACGCTGACCTCTTTACAACGTCGATATGCGGCATAGCACGAAGAAATCGTTGCACTAAACCAAAATAACTATCCGGGCTTGGTTCCTTCGGCCAAAGATGATCCACGACAGACCTCATGGCAAGCCCGGACAACCTATGGAGCTCGGCCCACTCGTCCATTTGCTCATTCAACAGTAGCGGACGCTTTGGAGCGCTGAACTATGACTAGAACAATCTTTCCACCTCATGATCTTTTTGATCTTTGAAATATTCAGTCGCATCAGCAGCACTCTTCACTAAATCCAAATACTCGTCTGGAGGGGCATAATTCAGATTGCCGAACTTCGTCCGCAATAAAAAGGGCCTCCCAACCGTGATATCTCCGGCTTGACGAAGCTCCTCCCATGCAGCTCTGATTTCAGAGCGTGTTTCCTTGGCTACTTCCAAAGCCTTCTTCAAGTCAGCCGCTTTTGTTTGGCTTTCCCTTTCAAGGAGCTCATAGCGGCTGGCGGCATTTTGTAGCTCAAGAGCCATGTTGGCTATTTTATCTTCGCTCCAGCGATGAGCAGCCTGTTTGGCTTTTAACTCTTCGGCCATCTTCAGGGCGGCCGCATCACTTCTCCTAGCTTGTTCCTTGGCTCGGGCAAGTTCCGCCTGAAGGGTCTCCACGGCGGCAGCTCCATCTGCAGTCAAAGAATATTATAGATACTAGCATCATGCTCCTCTTAATATTTGCTGACCACCAGAATATACATACACTGTGCCTCGTCAAGCCACTTGTTCACAAGCGTGATGTCGGCATCCGCCACTTCAAGCTGCCGCCTCAATTCGGCAAAATCAGCAGTCCGATCAGCCGCTGGACCTTCAGCCGCCTGCACATAAAAGCAGCACGATCATTACCTGGGACTATGATCCTATGTTTGCCGCATCTGGACGGCAACCAGAGTCTCAGGGGCTACTATCTATATAGAGCACACCTAGCATGTGTGGTACAGCCAAAAATATATATCGGATGCTTACCTCAAAGCCTCTTAGTAGGCTCGAAAAAGCTTTGTTTAACCCGCTTTTCACGGATGAAATCCTCAACCACCGTACCCATCAAGGTATGATGTGCCTCTGAGATAGCCTCTTGCTCCAAAAGACCCATCAATATGTCCAGTTGTACACCGGATAGTCCCGGGCTTTTCCTGTTGGTCTCCTTAGGAGCCAAGGACCCCGGACTTCGGGCGGCCGAAGAATTACCTGTTGGCCTTTTTGAATCAGGAGAAATCGTCCGCGATGACACCTCAGGGTTGTTCGTCTCGCGAGGCAGGGAAGCAGGGGGAGGCGTTTCGCTCTCCATCATCTCCGGAAGAAGATCCCCCGAAGACAAACTTTGTTGAGAAGGGCTATGAGCCGGACTGCAAAACATATGTTTCGGTTGTGATACTCAGAGAAAAAGCAAGATATATTTATCAAATTGCCTTTGCTCACTTACGGCTCAGTTGATGGCTGGCCCCCTTGTGGGCACCGTGCGGCAAGGATGCCCTCCGGGTCAGGGGCCCCTGGCGAAGGTCTCTTCCCTCGTTTGGAAGCCTCCATTTCCAAATCTTTAGGGGCGCCCCTTTTCTTCCCATGGGGAGAGGGGATTTTAGATTCGCCTCCTCGATCACCCTCCTTTGCGGAGGTACTAATTCCCTCGGTTTGGATGTGTAATGTATGAAGTCCGCTCTCGGCTTCTCTATGCCTCCCTTCGTCTTCGCCTAATGGCAATTGATAAGGTGCACGCTCAAGCATCCTTGTTAGTACAGGGTCCGGCGAGCCTTCGGGAAGAGGGGCCAAACACCTGATCCTCTCCGCCTTTCTTTTCCAGTCCTGGCCAAGGGTAGTTTTTCAGAATAATGTTGTGACGAATATAAAGATAGCATGTTCGGTTGCGAAGTTACTTACTTGGGTATCTGGACGATGGCAGTTCAGGCCCGCATCCTCGGTGGTGTCTGGACACTTTATTCGTGATCCAAAGAATAATCGATACATCCCTTCGAGCGTCACGCCGAAGAAGTGCTGAATAGTTCGCGGTCCTTCCGGGTTGAACTCCCACATCCGGAGAGATCGACGTTGGCATGGTAGAACCTGGCGAACTAGCATTACCTGAATTACTTTCACGAGGTTGACATCCCTCTTAAGGAGATCTCGGATGCGGCTTTGCAATGTCAGCACATCATTCACTGGCCCCACGCCGGTTGGGGCGGAGGGCCAGGGCGAATGGCTGGGGTGGCCACCCACTTCATACCTCGGGGCGCTGTGATGTAAAACCACTCTCGTTGCCATAGGTCGAACACCTCCGGAAATGAACCCTTTGGCCATAGGGCCTCGGCACCTTTTCTTATTATAGCACCTCCGCACTCTGCGTGTCGCCCGTCGATCATCTTCGGCTTCACATTAAAGGTCTTGAGCCACAAGCCGAAGTGTGGGGTAATGCGGAGGAAAGCCTCACACACGACGATAAACGACGAGATGTGAAGGATGGCATCTGGAGCTAGATCGTGAAAATCAGCGGACGGGAGGAGCTTGGCCGGTGTTGCGTTTAATGCCAGCCGAGTCATGAACGGACGTGTGTTTACAGTGGGTTTCTCGGCTTCCACATGGGAGGGTTTCATGGAGGCGTTTGAATGCAGCAAGGAGGTGTGTTCAGCCGGCCGTGCAGCGAGTGGCGCCCTCGACTCTGACGTAGGACACCGCGCCGTTCTTCCACTGACGTGTGGGCTCTTTGGGTACATGGCCTACATGTTAGTGACCCAACGCAGGCAGCGCATAGTAGAGGAACCATTGGTGGGCCAGGGCGGTCAAAAGCGGGCATTTCATAAACCGATGATTGTTCATTGAGCGTGACGTCATCCTTTTCATGTAGATAAGCCTACTATGTTGATAGCCCGTTCGATACATTGTGATTCATAAAGACCAGTGCAAACATCAATGTTCTGCTTATCACAGATAAGATTGATTAATACCCGTAACAATCCATGTCCTTAACAAAGGGTGCATGCACGTATAGGTTGAGCGTGTGTCTTGCGTCATGTGTTGTGTGAATGCAGGCGTGCGAGTGTTGCATGCGTGCAAGGGTATGTTTCAGTGTTACATGCATGGTGCGTACGTGTGTGTGTTCGTGAGTGCATGTGCACGTGTCAGTGTTGCACGCCTGCATGCGTGCGTGTGTTTGTTATGTGTATGTGTCAGTGTTCACGCCTTCATGCGTGTGTGTCTTGCATGCGTGCATGTGTACATGTGGGGTGAGGCTACACGTCAGTCGACTGACTCTTTTTCATCTCTGTTCATTAGATTTTCCAGCCGTTGGATACGAAATCAAGGGCCTCCAGTTTATCATCAAACTCCACCCCCCGGAGCCGCCAGCCACCATCGGTCGAACCGCCGGCCCCCGCCGTCCGCTGCCGCCACGCAGCCTTGCCCGCCCCGAAACCACTCCCCACCGCCGGTCCGCTGCCGCACCGAGCTTTTTCTCCGATGATCCCCACCCCACCGCCCAATCAACCCCCCCCCCACCGTCGGCGACTGCCAACCAGAGGTCTCACGACTTATAAGACCCACCACCACTAATTTATTACCATTTCTGTTCTTCATATACCCGCTGACGTGTGGGCCCAATGGCAATGTGCGCTGCTGAATGAGGACCATTTGACTAGTCAATTGATTGTGTCATCAAAAAATTACGGAGCTGTATGGTGAGCTAGTGACCGTATGATCACCCTAAAATGTACTCCTATTTTATTAACACGGTACAGACTCAAACTACCATTTCTTTCTTTCATATATGGGCTGACATGTGGGCCCCACGGTTACGCGCCCCAATGGTGCAACACTAGTTGCACCACGTGGAACGTTTGACTAGTCAATTGATTGTGTCATCAACAAAATACGGAGTTGTACGGGTGAGCCAGTGACCGTATAATCATGACATGTATTTGTTTAACATGGTATAGATGCAAGGGCTCATATATACGCGCAAGCACTCACCGCTATAAGCGCACACACGTGGACCCTACCTCTATGAGCACCTTCGAGATAGTGGGACAGCATATGATCTTGAGATTTTACGAAGTCACCATAGGTGCCTCGTAGTTGAGTGGAACGTCTCCTCCGACTGAACGCACATCGCCGGAAAATACTGAAATTAACACAAGATAAATGCGAGCACCGGGACTTTAACCTTGGTGGGCTCGAGAAACCACTGTCCTCCTAACCATCCAACCACATGTTGGTTAGCACGACAAAATGTATGTGGTGACCATGATTAGCTTATGCTCAAGTCCAGTGACCATATCGTGATTTCGCCTCAAATACAATGATCATAAATGTCGTCAACAAAATACGGAGCACGCATCAAATGCAAAGTCCGTCAATGTCATCAACAAAAAATGGAGATGTATCGTGAGCTAGATACCGTATGATCACCACGAGAATGTATACGGTGACCGTAATGAGCATATTCTGAAGTCCACTGACCGTATACTGCTTTAGCTTGAAATACATTGACTATCACATGTGATTGTGTCGTGGGCATGCATACTTTTAGAGGGCTGAGAGGTAGCTTGTGTGCGTACGTGAAAGTGGTGTAGAAAGAAGGGGTGTCCGGTGGAGACAAGGAGAGATATGCTCTTCGTTTCTCTTTCCCGTGAATAATATTTTAGGAGAGTATATAAACATTCACAATGCAGAACAAATATTTTTGGATGCACCATGCAATTAACTTTCATGTATAACATTGTACTATTGTATATGCTTATTTTCTTAGTGGCCGATTGTGTGTGTGGTGTGGTGGGCACATCATTTCTAGTTATGGTGGGTCAACATGAAGACTCATAGGTCGGTTCCATCCTGCGCCACATATAGGTTGGACCGAGATGCGTTATATGAAGACCCATGTGGAGGACTCGGCGTATAACACGAAGCTACCAGAGTCGCAGAGGACTCTATCCCCACTGGTGATAAGCCGACTATATATGATTTGTAACCCTAGGCACCCAGTATGTTATAGAAGCTTGGGGGCTTGTTCGTCGATAGTATACACACACGCACAATGCCTGGTATTCACGTGTACTTTGTACACACCCCTATCACTAATATACAGTACCAGGAGTAGGATTTTTCTTCAACTGCAAGGGTCCGGACTAGGGTAAAACTTTGCCTTGTATTACCATCCAGCCTAACAGTCAGGGCTATCCTACCGAATGATATGATGAAATCATATATGCCAACTACTAAGAGAGAGGTGTGTCGGGGGGGGGGGGCAATGTGTGCGAGAGAGGCCTAAAGATAATGTGCATGCGGGAGACACGTAGGCACATATATGTGTGTATAGAGGGCTAGTAGAGATCATGCGTGTGTATATATGCATGTGAGAGAAATAGTGTTTTCCAACTGAGATTAGTGAAAAGAGTGGTACGTAGTAGTCAGAGAGAGAGAGAGAGAGAGAGAGAGAGAGAGAGAGAGAGAGAGAGAGAGAAACAGAGAGAGCATGTGTGTGAGACACCCCGACACCCCGAGAGAGATTGTGAGCATGTGTGAAAGAGAAATGCCAATGCATATAAAGTGTGTGCACTTATGCGTTAGATAGAGAGAGATATAACACGTTTGTGAGAACGGGCCGAGGCAACGTGCATCTACGTGTAAAAGGCGGTTCTACGCATTAAATTAAAATATAAATGGCATTATTATTTCTAGATGAGAACATGAATATTGCAAATTGCGTATGAACGAAAATCGTTCTATCAAACACCCATACTCTATTGAATTCTAGCATGTGCATGTGTTTATTTCATATTATTGATCCATAGAGCAAGGGCCGTTTGAAATACAGTCAATGGATGCTTTTTCAATTCATATATAAACATTAATTAGTGCACTCCATGTTGTTAGTGTGAAGCACTTTAAACATTTGTCACTTGGATGGATACATTCCAAATTTGAATACATGTCGAATTCAACATAAAGGGGGTTTCAAAGATTAGAATTCATAGGAAGTGCATTCATCTATTTGAATACGAGATAATGGCATTTGTAAATCAGATGTAAAAGGGGGCATCAATCTTTTTTGTGCGTTTGACCATGCTATATATATTCATATGCATGTCTAACTTTTTTTTTGCAACCAAGGAGATTATATCTGGAACCATGCATGAACTGAGGTAAGCTGCATATTTTTTAATATATATACTCGTGTACAATGTATATTCAAATGTACCCCCTCCATTCCAACATAATCGCAGCTTTAGGATTTTCAAGAGTAAATATTTTTAAAGTTTGACAAATCCTAAAAGTTCAATTCAAGAGAACCGAAAACGTTAATGCTTATGCTCCCAAATATTGAACGAAGTGCCAAATAGGCCTCTGGTCACCGAAACCGCGTGAGACTAATATTTGGTGGTAGGAAATTACTGTCCTGACTCTGGCACATGTAGCCTATCGGCCCGATGTCCAAAGGTCTAAACTGGGGTAGGTTGGTAACTTCACCAAGATGCCAGTCTCAACCGCCTTCGAGAAGCATTCATACGCCGTGGGCGCCTAAACACCCATGCGCTCGGCCGAAATCTATCCCGCCCACAATTGGGACACCTGAGATTACTGTCCTACCCCCAACCTGCAATATGTCCGAAAGTTTAGATGGGGGTGTCGGTGTTAAAACCGGCGGATCTCGGGTAGGGGGTCCCGATCTGTGCGTCTCAGGCTGATGGTAACAGGAAGCAAGGGACACAATGTTTACCCAGGTTCATGCCCTCTCGATGGAGGTAAAACCCTACTTCCTGCTTGATTAATATTGAAGATATGAGTAGTACAAGAGTAGATCTACCATGAGATCATAGAGGCTAAACCCTAAAAGCTTGCCTATGATGGTATGATTGTAATTGTGATCGGTCTTCTAAGGACCATCCTCTCCGGTTTATATAGACACCGGAGAGGGCTAGGGTTTACATGGAGTCGGTTACAAGGAAGGAAATCTAATATCCGGATTGCCAAGCTTGTCTTCCATGCAAAGGAGAGTCCCATACGGACACGGGCCGGAGTCTTGAGTCTTGTATCTTCACGCTTCGATAGTCCGGACAATGTATATAGTCCGGCTGTCCGGATACCCCCTAATCCAGGACTCCCTCAGGGGGCAAAGTTTGTAACTTTCCCCAAATTTCAAACAAGCATGTCTCAAACCGAAACATTGTTCCCCCTTAGTTCCCGCCTCCCTCTGTTTCCCCATTCATACTCTGTGGGCGCCAAAACACCCTCTCCACCAGCCGCGAAACCCCAGCCTCCTCCGTCCTCCACCCCATAGCGGCCAATCCACCGCTGCCCTCCTCCATCACACCGGAGCCGGTACCCCGACGTCGTCATCCAACGCAACCGCAACCGCAACACCCTCAATGACTTAGCAGCTGAAGCCGAGGTAGAGCTTCCTCCATGACACCGACACCGACGTGCGCCGTACCAGAACCACTCCGACCACGCCGTCTTGCGCCTCACTGCTGCCGCTCCACTGTCGCAACCGTCCACCGCACCGGAGCTGTTCCCTCTACGCCCTCGTTCCCCGCCTCGAATCTGGTTCCCCGCTGCTGAAAGACGGCCACCGCACCACACTCAACAACTTGGCCATGGGTTCGTCCAAGGCTGCAACATCCTCCACAACTTCTCGTTTCCAGTGAACCACAAGAAGATCATTGGAAAAACAGAAGGAGGACACAACACTGCCAGTAGAAAGAGGTACTCCTCTTCCCTTATTCGTGCAAATCTTACGTCTCTACTCACACCGTATTCATCCCACGAAAGAAACTAGTTGAGCGCTTCTTAATGCATCTTCTTCGTGATACTAAATGCACAATGTTTCCTACCTTTACTATTTCACCTTTGCTAGAGGTCAGTAGCCCGCCTGGATTTCAATTCAGGGTTAGTCAAACTGCAATTAAAAGAAGCAGCACCCGCTTAGGTGCACAGAGCACCAAGTCCGCCTGTTCACCGGGCAAGCGGTGCATCGGTGCCTATCATAGGGGTGTGGGGCGCAGGAGCTGCTTGCGCCCAATCTGGAGGTCGGCGGGGCTTGAATGGATGGTCGGGGCGGTGCCAAGCACGGCGGTGTGGTGAGGTCGAGGGGAGGGTGCAGGCAGGGGGCTGGGCCGGTGGTCGCTGGCGTTTTCAGGAAGATCGTCAACACTGACTGGCTGGAGGTAGATGAAGGCGATCTGCCCGTTCTTTGTACATCGGACGGTGCAGAAAAAAGGATTGGCCTATTTGTTTTCAGTTGAATGTTATTTTCATATAATCTTGTAGTAATTTAGTGTGCCATGCATGTTGTAGAGCTATCATATGTCTCCTGTCATTTTTTTCTCACCGACCTGCTATCTGCTACCTTTACATTGTACTAATTGTGCACACACTTCACCCATACTCACACTATTGTTTTTTTATGCATGGGTATTTCAGACTCTGACGCAGTGTTGATGAATGCAGAAAAGAAAAGACAGAAGTCGCCCCAGTGTAATTCGAAGATAAGCACTAAGCGTTTCAGCACTCTAAAGGGTTCAGTGTCAGCAGTTGGAGACAGTAAACATAGCTCTACAGATGATGATCTCAATTGCGACACACAACCATCCCAGGTGCTTGCTTTAACTTCACGTTGTCAAATGTGGTTGCATGTTGCATATGGTGTCTAGCTTGTATTGCTTCCAATTTGGTTAAATTGCATCTGCTTACTTTACACATTATACCTTTGATAATGACATGCCTTCCTATTTTTCATACATACTACATATGTCTATTAACCATGTTTGTACATCAAACTAATGATCTTTCGTATCCCTCATCAATCACTTATGATGAGACAGTCACCCCAGTGGGTTACTGTGAGACGCCCTACTCGTTTAAAGAGTGCAATATCATCCTCCCCACATGCTTCTCAAGAAACAGCAAGGCTAAATGAAGATAGTCAACGTAGCTCTCTAGTTGATGATCGCAATTCCCCCACATCACCATTGCAGGTGCTTGCTCTTACTTGGCAGTGTGGTATGTGGTTGCATGTTGCATATGGTGTCTACCTTGTAATGCTTCTAATTAGGGTAAATTGCATCTGCTTAGTTAACACATTATACCTGTGAATATGACATGCCTTCCTGTTTTTGGTACATACTACGTCTTTCTATTAACCATGTTCTTACATCAAACTACTTTTCTTGTGTATCCCTCATCAATCACATCTGATGATACACCTTCAAGTTGACAGTTTCATATTGGTTGCATCTTGCATATCATTTCAAACATGTATTGCCTCTAATTTGTTGAAGTGCCACTTATAATGAGACACATCTAACTTGGTAGAGTGATTTTGGTTGGATCTTTCATATGGTGTCTAGATTGCATTGCTTCCAGTTGTTGAAATGCCTTCTGCTTAGCGTTTTTCATACATATTCCATCCTCCTACAATGTGGTTGCCATACATAAAAGTTGTGTTCGTCAGTATCATGCATCAACGAATTTGGAAGCGCGAATTTAATTCTTTTTTCCTTTGTGTTTACTTGACAAGGCAAAATCTGAAAGGACGAAGGCACGGAATGATGGTGGTCCTTTGGAGCAACCAAAACAGATGATCTCTGCAGATTCTCCTACTACTCGTACTACAGTGCTAGTTCCAAATCTCATCTCCCCTACTCCACAACCCAAGGTGCTTGCTCTAACATGGCAGTGTGATATCTGGTTGCATGTTGCATATGGTGCCTAGCTTGTATTGCTCCTAATTTGTTAAATTGCATCTCCTTAGCTTACACATTATACATGTGAATATGACACGCCTTCCTGTTTTTGGTACATGCTACATCTGCCTATCACACCATGTTCTTACATCAAACTACTATTCTTGTGTATCTTGCATCTATCGCTTATGATGAGACAGTCATGCCCGTGGGTTAATATGAGATGCGCTACTCTTATAAAGAATGCAATTTCATCCTCTCCACATGATTCTCAAGAAACAGCAAGCCTAAATGAAGATATTGAACGCAGCTCTATACTTGAAGACCACACTTCCCCTACACCACCATCACAGGTGCTTTCTCTAACTTCGCAGTGTGATATGTGGTTGCATGTTGCATACGGTGTCTAGCTTGTAATGCTTCTAATTAGGGTAAATTGCATCTTCTTAGTTTACACACTATACCTGTGAATATGACATGCCTTCCTATTTTTGGTACACAATACATCTATGTGTTAACCTTGTTCTTACATGAAACTACCTCTCTTCTGTATCCTGCATCAATCACTTACGATGAGTCACCTTTATTCGTTGCATATTGCATATTATTTCTAGCCTATTGCCATGTATTGCTTCTAATTTGGTCAAATACATTTGTTAGGGCACCCTTTTAATTTGTCAGAGTGATATTGGTTTCATATTTCATATGGTTTCTAGCTTGCATTGATTCTGACAAGTTCAAGCACCTTGTGCTTAGTTTACACTTTATACATCATACATGTCAATATGTCACGCCGTCCTATTTTTCATACATATTCCATCCTCCTATCATGCGGCTACCTTACATGAAAGTAGTGTTCGTTAGTATCATGCATCAATGAGTTCTGAAGAGCAAATTTTATTCCTTTTTCTTGTTGGTTTGACTTGACAAGGCAAAATCAAGAAAGAGGAAGGAAAATAGTGTAACGCCCCAGATCCGATGCGCCAGGTGTCTGCCAGTTATTCGTCGTTGTTGCCATGTCATTTGCTTGCGTGTTGCATTTTGCCATGTCATCATGTGCATTGCATTGCATACGTGTTCATCTCTTGCACCCGAGCAATTTTCCCGTTGTCCGTTTTGCAATCTGGCACTCCTATGTCCTCCGGCGTTCCCCTTTTGTCTCCTTTCGTGTGCGAGTGTTAAACTTTCTCGGAATGGCCCGAGGTTTGCCAAGCGGCCTTGGTATACCACTGGTAGACCGCCTGTCAAGTTTTGTTCCATTTGGAGACCGTTTGATACTCCAATGGTTAACTGGGTAACCGTAAAAGCCCCCTTCTCTTTGCCGCCCAACACCCCTCTAAAGTGGCCCAAAACCCAGCAAACTCCCCTCCATGCTCTCGGTCGTTCGATCACGATCATGTGGGCGAAAACCGCTCCTCATTTGGACTCTCCTAGCTCCCTCTACCTATAAATATGTGCATCTCCCCCGAAATCCCGGTCTAACCCTAGCCATCTTCATCCTCGCGCTGCGGACACGTCCGCCGGCCACCTCGCTCCGCCCTATCCGGTGCTGCCACGTCACCCGCGTCCCCGCAGCCCTCCTCCCACCTTCCGCGGCCCCGCAGGCCCTGGCGCAGCCCGCCCGGGCCCGAGCCGCCGCCCCGGCCCGCAGGCGCCCGCCCGCGCCCGAGCGACCGCTCCCCTCGTCCCCGAGCTAGGAGGGCTCGGCCACGCTCGATCCGGCCTCACCGGAAGCGTCCAGCGCCGCCGTCCTCCGTCACCGCCGGCTGGCTCCGTCGCCGCCGATCCCCAGGCTAGATCCGCCGCCCTCTCCTTCTTCTTCCTCTCTTTTCTCTCTCTCCCTCACCCGATCTCTCTCCCTCTCTCTCCCCTCTGCAGATCCGCCACCGCCGGGGCTCGGTACCTCACCGCCGGTCTCCTCCAGCAGGATCCGCCCGGGATACGCCAGATCCGAGCCCTGGGCGCCCGTTCCCGGCCTTCCCGTGCCTGCCCTCGCCAGAGATGGCCCCTCCCAGCCGGCGCCGCCATGGCCTCGAGGCGGACGCGCCTCTGCGCCCCCTCGTGGACCCCGACGCCCCACGTCCGCGTGGGCCTCCTCCCGCGCGGTTCCCCGTGGGCCCCGGCCCAGACCCCCTCGGCCCAACCCAGCTCCAGCCGAACCGGGCCTGCAGCCCATGGTGAGCAATCCCCCCTCCTAAAACCCGCACCGTGCGACTTTTAGCTATCTTGCGCGTGTCTATTTTTTTTTTCGGAAAAAAACTGCTAAGTCCCAATATTTGCATATTCTGGTGCTAACTTTGACATGCCATAACTCCATGCTCGTTGATCTGTTTTGTGCGTGTAATATGTCAAATTGTTCGCCTCGACGAGTACTTCATTTCATTCCATCGCATCATGTTCATTTGTGTTCATCTTGATGCCCGAATCATTGTTGCAAGAGGGCTATGTGATGTTAGTTTTAGATTCTTATCAGAACATGCACTTTTGTCATTTTTGCCATGATTGATGTGTGCATCTTATGAACTTGAGCCCTACATATGTTTTGAACTATGCCATGCCATATTTACAGGGGTGTATGCCATGTATTTTTGTGATCAATGTGGTGACTAGCACAAGCATGTAAACTAGGCCTTATGATGTTGCTGATTTCAGTCCCTGTTCTGCTGTTATTCTTATGCCATGTAAACTTGATGCTACAGAGAGATCCATGCTTATTTTGAGATACTTCAGCAAGGATGTTTTGTACATATGGTTATGAGCTATCCATCCATGCCCCTGGTTGCATTTATAGCTTGCTGTAGATTGTTCATATCTTGCTCCAAACTTGCTAAATGATGTTGCTGTCAGCCTGTTAACATTAAGGTCAGTTTTGCCATGAGCTTTGCTAGTGATCCATGCACTTTATGAACTTGTTCGTGCTATTCTTAGCTTCATAAACATGTATTCTTGCTGATGGTTGCCTTGCCATGCCATGTATTGCTCTGTGGTGAGTGGTTCAAGCTCACCAACATGCCTACTTATTATTGTTCCTGACATGTATGAATCTGTCATATAACTTGCTATGTTTACATGGGTACCATCATAGTTTCTGTGCCCTTTTGGCTCATGGTCAGTAAAGGACTTTTGTTCCATGTATTTAGAAGATTCATGCCATTCCTTCGTTTCCCATGATAAGTTCCTGTAACATGTTGTTTGATAGCTCTAAACATTGCAACCTGATGTTATTTCCTGATAAGTCTGAAACTGTTACTATTTGCAATCTTGCCATGTGTGTTTGAGCATGTTCTAGTGATTTATGGAGATAGCTCCGTGTTCATGTTTTGTCATGCATTACCTGTACATCATGTCCATGCCTTTTGTTCTCATGTCGGGGTGCTGTAGCATGTTGTTTCGATGCTTGCTATATGCCTAGTTGCTGTTTTGGACAACATGCCCTTGTATATTGTGTATGTGTTGCACCGTTGCTCCGTTTTGAGTGTACTCTATATGAAACTTGGTTAGAATTGCATATAGTTTCATATTATCATGTTGCATTCTTGTTTTTTTGTGTTTGCTTGATGTTTGTATGCATTTTGCATTAAGGCCATGTTTAACTTGTTTTGCTCATATCTTCTAGGCCATAGATCCGAATTAAATGAACTTTATATGTAACTTGACTAGGATCTCGTGTAGATCATCTTGGTGCATCTTAACTTGCTGTTTAACAACTTGAACATAAGGTTTATTCAGATCTGGACCAATTTCGAAATTTGCATGTGAGGACTTACCGGAATTGTTATATGTTGTTTTCGGCCTCATTTAAAATTGCTTTGATGTGTTGGTCTTGTATGCATCATCTCTTGCCATGAGTAGCTTCATGTAGCCTTATCATGCATCATGCTTGGTTGTGCATCATGTCTTGCCTATGTGTGATGTGTTTACTATGTGGTGTGCTTCTTCTCGATAGTTCCCGTTTCGTTGCGATCGTGAGGATTCGTTCGTCTACGCTTGGTTCGTCTTCGTGGCTTCATCTTCTTCATGGACTCGTTCTTCTTCCTAGCGGGATTTCAGGCAAGATGACCGCTACCCTGGATCTCACTACTATCATTGCTATGCTAGTTGCTTCGTTCTATCGCTATGCTGCGTTACCTATCTTTTGCTCCTCAAGCCTCCCAAATTGCCATGAACCTCTAACCTTTGACACCCTTCCTAGCAAACCATTGCTTGGCTATGTTACCGCTTTGCTCAGCCCCTCTTATAGTGTTGTTAGTTGCAAGTGAAGTTGAAGATTACTCCATGGTGGACATGATTATGTTGGGATATCACAATATCTCTTATTTAATTAATGCATCTATATATTTGGTAAAGGGTGGAAGGCTCGGCCTTATGCCAGGTGTTTTGTTCCACTCTTGCCGCCCTAGTTTCCGTCATACCAGTGTTATGTTCCCGGATTTTGCGTTCCTTACGCGGTTGGGTGATTTATGGGACCCCCTTGACAGTTCGCTTTGAATAAAACTCCTCCAGCAAGGCCCAACCTTGATTTTACCATTTGCCTCACCACCACCTATATTTCCCTTGGGAGTAATTAACCCAAGGGTCATCTTTATTTTAGCCCCCCGGGCCAATGCTTGTCTAAGTGTTGGTCCAAACCAGGCAGACTGTGGGGCCACCTCGGGGCAACTCGAGGGTTGGTTTTACTCGTAGGCTGACCTATCCGGTGTTGCCCTGAGAACGAGATATGTGCAGCTCCTATCGGGATTGTCGGCGCATCGAGCGGCTTGGCTGGTCTTGTTTTACCATTGTCGAAATGTCTTGTAAACCGGGATTTCGAGTCTGATCGGGTCTTCCTGGGAGAAGGTATATCCTTCGTTGATCGCGAGAGCTTATCATGGGCTAAGTTGGGACACCCCTGCAGGGTATAAACTTTCGAAAGCCGTGCCCACAGTTATGTGGCAGATGGGAATTTGTTAATGTCCAGTTGTAGATAACTTGACACCAGATACGAATTAAAACGCATCAACCACGTGTGTGGCCGTGATGGTCTCTTTTCGGCAAAGTCTGGGAAGTGAACACGGTCTTGGGTTATGTTTGAAGTAAGTAGGAGTTCAGGATCACCTCTTGATCATTGCTAGCTTCACGATCGTTCCGTTTGCTCTCTTCTCGCTCTTATTTGCGTATGTTAGCCACCATATGTGCTTAGACGCTGCTGCAACCACACCACATTACCCCTTCCTTTCCCATTAAGCTTTGCTAGTCTTGATACCCATGGTAATCGGATTGCTGAGTCCTCGTGGCCCACAGTTTACTACAACAACAGTTGCCGGTACAGGTTTATGCGATGATCATGACGCGAGAGCGATGCTTGCTTGCTTGAGTTCTTCTTCTGCTTCTTCTTCAATCAGGGGATAGGTTCCAGGTCGGCAGCCTGGGCTAGCAGGGTGGATGTCGTTTGAGTTTCTGTTAGTGTTCCATCCGTAGTCGGATATTGATCTCTTGTAAGATGATGTTGTAGTCGTGTGGCATTGTATGCCTCTTGTATGTATCCCCATCTATTATGTAATGTTGATGTAATGATATCCACCTTGCAAAAGCGTTTTAATATGTGGGTCTATCCTTGGTGGGACCTTAGAGTTCCTTTTGGATAGGGTCGCATATTGGGCGTCACAAAGAGTAAGGAAGGCGATGATGGTGGTCCTCTGCAGCAACGTAAACAGAGCATCTGTACCAATTCTCCTTGTACTGATAGTGCATTACAAGGTCCAAGTCTCCACTCCCCTACTCCGCCATCCAAGGTGATTGCTCTAACTTGGCAGTGTGATATCTGGTTGCATGTTGCATATGGTGTCTAGCTTGTATTACTCCTAATTAGTGTAAACTGCATCTGCTTAGCTTACACATGATACGTGTGAATATGACACGCTTTCCTGTTTTTGGTACATACTATATCTGTCTATCACACCATGTTCTTACCTGAAACTACTCTTCTTGTGTATCCTGCATCAGTCACTTATGATTGGATGCCTTTAAGTTGGCAGTGTGATATTGGTTTGCAACTTGAATATGATTTCTAGCATGTATTGCTTCTAGTTTGATGAACACCACCTATGACGAGACAGTTTTAACTTGGTAGAGTGATATTGATTGCACCTTCCATATGGTGTCTATTTTGTAGTGCTTCTAATTTTTTGAAGTGCCTTCTGCTTAGTTACCACATCATAGGTGTGAATATGTTAAGCTGTCCATTTTTTCATACATATTCCATCCTCGTATCATGACTTTGCCTTTCATCGGAGTAGTGTTCGTCAGTATCATGCATGAATGAGTTTTGAAGAGCGAATTATATTCCTTTTTCTTGTCGGTATGACCTCACAATGCAAAATCAATAAAGCTGAAGGAAATTGGCAAGGCATTGGATGATGGTGGTCCTTCCGAGCAACTGAAATGGAGGTTCCCTACAGATTCTACTCCGCCATCCTCCCAACAAGATTCGCAAGACAACGCAAGGCTAGACAGTCAACGTAGCTCTGTAGATGATAAGCACATCTCCCCTACTCCACCATCACAGGTGTTTGCTCTAACTTGGCACTATTATATGAGGCTGCATGTTGCATATGATGTCTAGCATGTATTGCTTCTAACTTTGTTGAATTGCATCTGCTTAGTTTACACATAATGCCTGTGAATATGACATGTGTTCCTTTTTCTAGAACATACTATATCTGATCACACGATGTTCTTACATCAGACTAATGTTCTTGCATATCCCGCATTAGTCACTTATGATAAGGCACCTTTAAGTCGCCACTGTGATATTGGTTGTGTCTTGCATATGATTTCTAGCATGTACTGCTTCTAATTTGTTGAAACGTCATACAGTTTGAACTTGGTAGAGTGATATTGGTTGCATCTTTCAAATGGTGTCTAGCTTGCAGTGCTTCTAATTTGTTGAAATGCCTTCTGCTTAGTTACCACGTCATAGGTGTGAATATGTCATGCCATCCTGTTTTTCATACATATTCCATCCTTGCATCATGTGTTTGCCTTTCATCCGAGTAGTGTTCGTCAGTAACATGCATGAATGAGTTCTGAAGAGCGAATTTTATTCCTTTTTCTTATGGATTTGACTTCACAATGCAAAATCATTACAGCTGAAGGAAATTAGTCTGTCAGTGGATGTGGTCCTTCAGAGCAACTCAAATAGGGGGCCTCTACAGATTCTACTCCGCCATCCCCCAACAAGATTCGCAAGACAACACAAAGCTGGACAGTCAACGGAGTTGTGTAGATGATGAGCACATCTCCCCTACACCACCATCATAGGTGCTTGCTCTAACTTGGCACTATTATATGTGGCTGCATGTTGCATATGATGTCTAGCTAGTATTGCTTCTAACTTTGTTGAATTTCATCTCCTTACTTTACACATTATGCCTGTGAATATGACACGTGTTCCTGTTTCTAGAACATATGTGTACATGATGAGCACATCTCCCCTACTCCACCATCACAGGTGCTTGCACTTACTTGGAACTATTATATGTGGTTGCGTTTTTCGTATGATGTCTAGTTTGTATTGCTTCTGATTATGTTGAATTGCATCTGCGTAGCTTACAACTTATACCTACAATGATCACTTACCCATAAGCCACATTTAACTTGGGACTGTGATGTAGGTTGCATCTTGCATTGTCCTCTAGCTTGAATTGCTTCTAATTTCTTGAAATGGCACTTACGGAGAGACACTTTTTACCTGATAGAGTGATATTGGTTGCATGTTCATATGGTGCCTAGCTTTCATTTCTTCTAATTTTGTTGAAATGCCTTCTGCTTACTGTTTTTTCATACATATTCCATCCTCCTATTGTACGTGTGAATATGAAATGCTATCTTTTTTTGTATATATTCCATCTTCCTATCCTGCGCTTGCCTTACATCAAAGTAGTGTTCATCTGTATGATGCATCAACCAGTTAAGCAGAGTTAATTTTATTCATCTTCTTGTGGTTTTGACTTCATAAGGCATATCAGAAAATAGGAAGGAAGAGAATAAGTTAGGGGATGTTGGTGGTCCTCCGCACCAACGCAAACAGAGACTCTCTAGATTTGCCACTCCTACTGCTAATGAAGTTGAGGTCCCAAGTCTAAATGATGAGTTCATCTCCCGTACTCCACCATCGCAGCTTCTTGCTCTAAGTTGACAGTGTGATAATTGGTTTCATGTTGCATATGTTGTCTAGCCTGTATTTCTTCTATTTTTATTAAATTGCACCTGCTGAGTTTATACGTTATACATGTGCATATGACATGGCTTTCTGTGCCTAGAATACACTACATCTATCTATCATACCATGTTCTTACATCAAAGTACTGATGTTGTGTATCCCGCATCAGTCACTCATGATTGGATGCTTTTAACATGGCAGTTTGATAGTGATTGCATCTTGCATTGATTTCCATGTTGTACTGCTTCTAATTTTTCGAATTGCCACTTATGACAAGACACTTTTAACTTGGCAAAATAATATTGGTTGCATCTTTCATATGGTGTCTAGCTTGCAATACTTCTATTTTCTTGAAAATCCTTCTGCTTAGTTTACACATAGTAGATGTGAATATGTCATGTCGTCCTATTTTTCTTACATATTCCATCCTCATATGGTTGTCTTACATCAAAGTATTGCTTGTCTGTATCATGCATCAATGAGATCTGAAGAGCGATTTTATTCTTTTGTGTTGTGGGTACGGCTTGACATGGCAAAGTCAAAAAAGAGCAAGGAAAATAATATAGTAGGGAGTGGTGTTACTCGCCGGGTGAAATGGAAAAGGATCTGCCGTCGAGATTCTGCTGGTACTTATAGTGCAGTAGAAGGTCCAAGTCCACCGACTAAATCTACAAACACAGTATCACCTGCTCCACCAGCTGCAGCATCCGCTTCAACTATACCAGCATCTCAACGAATTACTCGTTCGTTTGCTCCGGAACTGGCCAGTTCCCAAGCTGCCTTCACACCTAACACTACTTCCAAAGCACTGCTGACACAACAGGACATGGCACGATCAGATGAACCTCATGAGCATCAACACCAAGACGGTACCTGACCGAGTCAAGTTGAAGTTGCATGCTCCTTTATATGTACTCTCACAGTTTGATGTACACTAACACTTCCCATATTCGTGTTGAACTAGCACCACGACGCAAGCGGAAACAGACATCAGGGATAATGCTTGACAGATTAACAAAATCTAAAGGAGGAAGAATGGAGATCCATTTTGAGGCAGGTTTAAAAAGGCCACGTGATGCTACAGAGTCGGCCAAGTTAGTATCAGAGGCAGCCGTTGCTGTTAGGTGTCATGGACGTATCCTCCCAACACGGATCCAGTACAGGAATGCGAAAGACAATACCCAGTTTAACACCTTCCTTGACCATTTATCCGTAAGTAATATTATTCATCACAATTAGTAATATAGTCTTGCTCTGTCCCATACTTTCTAGCTTCCTCTAAGACTCACATTCTTTTTTCAACAGATGAGGTTCAAGTTGGATCGGAAAGATGATGCAACTAAACAAGCATGCACTCATGTTTTTCAGTCTGCTCTACGATAGTATCGGTACCACCTTAGAAAATCTCACTTTGAAGGCAAGGCTAACAATGAAATCGCCCAAACATCTCCAGTAGAATATATTACAGATGAAGACTGGACAGCCCTTATTAAAGACTGGTCTGATCCAAAGTATCAGGTAGGCTATATATATTTAATCAGACCACATATTGAACTTGTATTTATGTATATGCCTTACAAGTGTATCTTCTTCTAGGCTAACTGTTTGAAGAACAAAACCAACCATTCTAAAGTGAAATTCCAGCAAACAACAGGATCTCGTAGCTATATTGCACACTGCGATGCTCTTGTAAATAGTTGCTACTTCCTTCTTTTTTTGTGCCATATTATCGTATCTATATTGACTTGTTCCAAATACAGAGGAAAGCCCGTGCAGACCAGAAAGAACCTTAACTGAATGCAGTGCAAATCTTCAAGGATTGCCACACCGGCAAGATGAAGGGCATGAGCACACCAGTTCAAGCCACTATTGTAAGTCCTTACTCCTCCTGCCTTTGAACTGATTGGTACTGCGATGTGTTCATTTAACTACTTGGTTTGCAGCCAATGTCAGTTACACTGTTCACTTTTATACATAGTTGTCTTAACGTATCATTTCACCTTACATGGTTTAAAAGAGATGAACAATATTCTTTTTGTCTTGATCTGTAATCTAGTTGTTATGTTCACGTGCACACACAATGATAAAATAGCCTGTTTGTTTTATATCTATTTGCCCATGATATGAATGATATCATACTATGTTCATCCTACTTTAAACCATGTCTCTTTATCTTAGATGTCAACGAATGTGAGGAAATAGACAATACACTAGGCATGCTACATGGACATATGTTCTGAAAGTGATTTTATTATGTAGTTGGCACTACAATACATGCTAATGTATTGCAGTAGTTCACCAAAATAAGTTATGTATAAACGTGTAACCTACTTTGTTTGTTTTTGTCTCATTAGTAACTTATCTGGTACACTAACCTACAAGTTCAAACTTTCAGGAAGCTATGGAACAAATGATTGAATAGCCACAACCACCTGAAGGTGACAAGGCTACCACAGGCACAATGTCACCTCTTGCTTGAGTATGTCAGTATCTCTCCAGTAACAGTGCAAAAGCACCTTCCAACGTAATTCTGGGTTGGTTGTCAAGGTAACCTCGTCCAAATCACCTACTGAACAAAATCTTCCTGCTAGACAGAGTCATATATCTGTGCTCCAGACACAAGTCCAATCCCTAATGGACGTCGTTTCGGAAACAAGAATAGTGGTTGACAAATGTCGCCAAGATATGAATGGTTTTGAAACCAGACTATAAGACATTCGCTTCGTTGTTCAAGAGCAATGGCGGAAAAAAGGTGAAGATCGTGCTGCTCCATTAGATTCTACAGCCTGAAACATTAGCACTTAGGTCAAATGATTTGTGCTTCTATACATCTGATGGTGCTTTTATCAGGAAGGACTGTAAACTTTATGCCAACATGCCTTTTGTTGTATGGTTGGAATTTATTTTGGTGTGATAGAGCATTTATGATGCTGCCATAGGCTGCAGTAATTGCGACGCTATTTTTGTATAGTGTAGGTTTATCTTAGTAATGTATTCGGCTGAAAGCTTCGTAGGAGCCCAACATGCCAACATTCGTCGGGCCCATTCCAATTGGGCTAAAAATGATTACGGGCCGAAATTGGCATGTAGCCCACTAAAAATATCTGGGCCTAAATCGGCATAAGCTTTCATTATTTTCTGGTAGGCCTGTGCCCATAGTGGGCCTTTAACAGGCCTAAACATAATTTGGGCCCTCGGTAAAAATAGGCCGTTTACAGGTGTAAATATCTCGAGCCCATAAAAAACATGGGCCTTTAATAGACCAAAAGTGAGATTAGGCCCTGATTATGCCAAATAACCCACTGGTCTTAGCAGGCCAAAATGGTGGCCATTTACGATGTGGATCTTTGACAGGCCGAAATTCGGACGGGCCGTAAATGTGCCGACCTAATACACGGGCCTTTAACAGGCCGGAACTTCGGTCGGGCTAGATTATCGTCATTTTTATATGGGCCATTAATGGGCCCGATATGACGTTGGGCCACAGATGGCCCATGGTTTTTGTCCGGCGTTAACAGGCCGAAAATGACAGCAGGCCGAAAGTGGCCCAAATCTATAGTGGGCCTCTAACAGGCCGAATGTCAGACATGGCCGAATATGACCCAAATCCTTCACGGACGTTTACGGGCTGAAAGTTTTGATGGCCTGTAAATGGGGCCAAATGAAGCAGGACCTTTAACAGACCGGAAATACACCAGGCCGTAATTCCCCCCAAATACTTAGCGGACTGTTAACGGGCCAGAAGTGACCATGGGCCGCAGTTATGACAAGTTTACGACAGGCCGTTGATGGGCCGATTTGACACTAGCCGTATGGGCCTTAACAGAGGATGTTGGGCCTTTAGCTGGGCCAGCCAATTATGGTCTGCAAAATCTTGTTAGCCTTTAGCTGGGCGGGCCCATTGTGGTCCGCTAAATCTTGTGGGCCTTTAGCTGGGCTGACCCATTATGGTCTGCAAAATCTTGTGGGCCTTTAGCTGGGCCGGCCCATTATGGCCCGCTAAATCTTATGGGCCTTCAGTTGGGCCGCCCATTTAAACTTTATGGGCCACTTTTGGGCCCGTCCACGTGTCAACATATCATAGGCCCATCTCGACTGTTGAATGAGTGACACATGTGCCATCGTGGAGCTGATGCGTGGATCCGTCGGCCAATGAGAATTTTACACGTGGAAAATCAGCATTGGTTGTGGCTGTTAGCAGGTTATCGGATCCAAAACCGGACGTGATAGCTTAACAGCGTTCCGTTATGGTGGATGCCACGTGTCGGTCACCCTTGACGAAAGCACTTCGGTGACACGCGATTTATCGTCATGGAAGTGGACACTTCCGTGATGATAATTTTGGTAATGTCATGGAACTTCTACGACAGCACAACTATGACTATCTTGATTCTGTCATAAAATCTTCATGGAAGTACATGCATGACAAAAAAGCGACATACTGTGAAAAACACGTATCATCACGGAAGTGTATTTTTTTTAGTGCATAGAGCAGATGAACATGCAGGAAATGGTCGCCTACAAGCCGGCCGACAGTTGTCTCGCTGCATAGAGAGCGGTCGTGTGCTACCACCTCCGTCTAGTCTATAGTGACCTTTATATTCTGTGCCATACTTTGCCCTCAAATTTAATCCACAAAATGTTAATGCATGTTATAAAAATTATATAATTGGAAAGTATGTTCAAACATGAATCCAACTATATAGCCTTCGGCGACATGCATTCGTATTTTATTAGTTAAATCATATTTATAAACCAGGACGGGGGTATAATAGGTAATTAAATCACAAACGTTTTTCTATTAATCATGTGCGTACGTGGCCTTTCGTCCTCCTCTCACACGTCTTGCCACCCCGCTGCCGCAGACGGCTTATAGTGCAAGCTTGCGCAGCGCGCGAGGGTGTTCTTTTGGCCAAACGGTGGCGCCCATGAATCATCGGTGAGCCATTCCCGCGCAACCTTGCAGGTTCCCGTGCAAACTTCCGGCCCGACTCGGTGAAATCCCCCAAAATCCCAATGCTTCCCGGCCTGCTATAGAAACCCTCACGACAGGCGAGTCCTGCTTCGCATTTTCCCCTCCCTCCCTGTAGCTTATCTCGTCTGCTTCTCCCACAATCGCCAATGGCACTAGTCCGTCATCGTCGCTCAGCCACTCTGCCGTCATCATAGTCCCCGGTGTAGTGTAGTGCGACTGGCGTCCCTGTTGGGTGTGCGTAGAACACCCACCACACACTCTACCGCCGCTGCCCGTTGGCAGCTGTTGCCGGCCTCCGTTGCCGCTGCACCATCGTCGAAAGCCAGGTCCATCTCCTGCTCCGCCGCCGCGGCCCGAAGGCTGAAGGTGGCCGTCATGGCCTCCACCCCACTGCCAGCCATCGTGGCCATCACCCGCTCCGCCACCGCGACCCGAAGGCGGGAGGTGGTGGTCGTGGCCGCCACCCCATCGTCGGCCGCCATGGCTGCCAGCCCACTGTCGACCGTCGGGGTCATCACCCACTCCGCCACCACCACTCGAAGGAGAGAGGTGGAGGTGGATGCCTGCACGTGCGTCAGCGACCTTGCGCGCTACACCAAGATCCTGCGGGAGGAGGAGGAGCGCCTCTTTGAGCATGCAAAGAGACTTACCGCCGCCGTGGCCGCGGCACACACCGCCTCAGAGGCAAGGAATCAGGAGATCTATGAGGAGAACCACCGCTTCAAGAGGGGTCGTCTGGAGCGGCAGAGGGCGTTCGAGGTGATCAGCGCTGAAGCTACAGCAGCGGCAGGCACCATATTGCAGTTGTCCAGGTCGTCAGTAGGCTCCTCCTCCTCTGCCTCTTACTGAGCGTGCTCGGCAGAGGAGAGGCAGCCGGAAGTAGTACAAAGCCCCTACGTAGTAGTAGTAGTAGTAGTAGTAGTAGTAGTAGTAGTAGTAGTGGTGGTGGTGGTGGTGGTGGTGGTAGTAGTAGTAGTAGTAGTAGTAGTAGTAGTAGTAGTAGTAGTAGTAGTAGTAGTAGTAGTAGTAGTAGTAGTAGTAGTAGTAGTATTTAGGGGCTATTTTGTTCAGTTCATCTGATTATAGATGTGGTGGAACTGTACAACGTACTTAAAATTAGCTAGTATATATAGTTGAACTAGCTATTCCAGTACGTGGTTGGCAACAATTGGGGAAAAGTTTGGTCGGACTGGGTTCAGCTGTCGAGTTGAACTATTTGTATAAATTAAGAACGACTGCGTAATCTATGAATGAAGTATATGCTTAATTACTGAATTTTAGTTGCAAAACATAGATATTGCTAGTGATTTTTAGCTTCATGTTTAGACAAATCGCGGTGTTACAAGGTTGACAAATGGCAATGTTACTAGATCAACAAATGTCAATCTTTCCAGTTTGACAAATGGCAACATACCCAATATGACAGATGCAAATCGCACCAAATTTTTTGTAAGTGGTTGCACATGGGTCATCCAAAAGAACCATTTGCGTTGAAGAGATGCACAAATCCTGCTCTCACTTTGCATCATGTCGTCCTGGGGTCGACGGGCGGGGCGCGGGAGGCCAGCAGCTGGCAGTGCTGAGAGCTAGCGTTTGACGAAGGCGTCCCATGCCACTGAGGGGGGCGCGCGCATGGAGAGGAAGGCGGGTGAAAGTACATGTAGTCCATGTACAAGTGAAAATGAATGCAAAGCAAAGCTTCCCACATTGTGTATGGGGGAGCTACTTGAAGACTTCTCCAATGTCTTGCCTTGAACTTGAGCCATGAAGAAACATCAATATAAAGCTCAAGTGAAAGGCTCTAGTCAAAGGTATTAGTTCCTTTGGCTTTAGATGTGAGGATCGATGACCATCGAAAAGGATATATGCTCAAGAATGAGTTTCCGGAAGCTGTCTAGTATAGTTCTTTTATGATTCTTGAGTTATAGGGATCCCACACTATTAAGAGGAGATCAAAGGGGTTAGTGATAGATTTGCTCAAGTCAACATATTCTATTTCTACTTCCTCACATCATATTCCAACATAGCATATTTCACTCCTATCCAATACAAATACAATATGCCTATACATCTACCAAAGTAAATCCATAGCCAAATAGGTTCCCCAAAGTATATGATCTTACCTTTCCATACTTTTCTCCCTCCATTTTGGTTCATATTGGTTGGTTCTCTATGTGAGGACCTGGAGCTTTTCCATAGCTTCAAAACGAGCCCAAGATCATCAAAATCGGAGTCCGGATGTGAAAGTTATGCATGTTTTACTTTCGGGGCAGCTGCAGTTTTTGTGTTGGCCGGATGTCCGTGCTTTTCCCCGGATGTCCGGCCACTGCTATCCATAGGGCGTCTGATTTGTGTGAAATCGCTGGATGTCCGGTCCCTGGCACTTGGCGGGATGTCCAGAAACCTTACCGAAATGTTGTTTGTATACGTCGGATGTCCGACACTTGGCAGGATGTCCGAGGCCCCAAGTTTGGCCAGATTGTCCGGGCTTCGGCTAGATGTCCGGGCCGTGTAACCTGTTTTTCTGTGTACGTGTGTGCACACTTCACAACACCCGGATGTCCAGCGCCAGGCCCGGATGTCCGGCCCGGCACAACCACTTACACTCCAACGACCATATTTGCACTACCACTATATATATCCCTCTACCCATCTGGTAGAGGGTTGACCACTTCATCCAAAATTGCCCCAAGAACACAAGTGGCTCCCTCTCACTTCTCCTACACCAAATCTTAGATCCCGGAGTGATTCTAGAGAGTTCTTGAGATTTTTTCCAGTCAAGTGATATATCCAATCCCTCTCCCTCTCTTGACCAAAGGAATTCGTGATTTGAGCAAGTCTTGAACATTTCCCCTTTGTTCTTATTACTCTTGGAGGTTGGAGACTCCTAGGCGGTAGGAGTGCTCCGGTGAGGAATCAACTTGTGATTTGTCCCCCGAAAAGTTTGTGAAGGTTTGGAGGCCGCATCAAGGTCTACCACTAGTGGTTGAGAATCGCCTTCGTGGTGATATATCAAGGAGAATAGGGTGAGCTTTCGTGGTGTTTGTGTGCCTTCGTGGTAACATCCACCTCTCTAACGGTGACTAGCTTCCCTCCAAGGAAGTGAACATTGGGATACATCCACGTCCTCGTGACTTTGGTTATCCGTAACCCTAACTCCTTACTTGTGGTTTGCTTTGGTCACTTGACCGTGCCTTCACTAAATTTTATTGTCCTCATTATATTGTGTTCGCCATTCCCTTGAAGAGATTATTTAGGCCTAGACTTTATATTCGCAATTCATAGTTTCTACTATTGTTCTATCTTATGCTTAGTGTGAATTGCTAGCTTGTAACATTCATTTCCTTATCTTGTGGCATAACTTATGTAAGCTTGTAGTGCTTCCTTGAGTTTGCTTGTATCATTCAATTCCATATATTGTGATACAATTTGTGTAAGCTGGTATTGCTTACTTGTGGTTGTGTGTATTATTCATTTCCATATCTCGTAATATACATTGAGTAGGTTTGTGTGACTTACTTGTGCTTACTCATATCCTCGTTGTTCTCATCTTGTTTATCCTAAGTTCTTGGTGCACTTAGTGAGCCTGGTATATTTAGGATTTGTGCTTGAAAAGTATCCGCTTAGTTTATTTCCACATTAGGATATAGCCAAATCCGTAAAAGATTTTCAAACGCCTATTCACTCACCCCTCTAGGTGACATCATGGTCCTTTCAATTGGTATCAGAGCCAAGTCTCTCCTTATTAGGCTTCACCGCCTAGAGAGTAATGATGTCGACTACTGAACTAGTGCACGATGGCACATTTTGTTTTAATGGCACAAACTACATTATGTGGAGATTACGCATGCTTTGTCACTTTCGGGCCATGGGTCCAAATGCTTTGCGGATTGTTGTTGTAGGGGATTCAAATCTAAAGGATGTACATTCTCCATCACTTGAGGATATGCATCTTGATAGTCAAGTTTTGAGTGCCATTCACCAAGCTATATCCTTCGAAGTGTTTAAGGAAATCTTGACTTGCAAGTCAGCTCATGAGGCTTGGACCAAACTTGAAGATATATATGGTGGGTCCAATCTTGATGAAGACAATATTCTTTTTGGGGAGTTAATGGAGGAGTTCTCCACATTTTTAAATCATGAAGAACTCTCTATTGCTTCCACCTCCAATTACTTGGACACTTCAATATCTTCCACTTCACCAACATGTGGCGGGCCACAAGGTAATGACATGGTGAGTGAAGAAATATCTTGTGATGATGGTGTTAAGCTCATTTGTGATGATATGCTTGATCTCCCATGTTGCCATGATAGAAATGCTTTGGTTTCCTCTAGTTGTTCAATGACTAACCATGTAGAAGAAATCAAGAAAGATGAGGCATGCTTGATTGATGAAGAACCCTCTTCTCCAAAAGAATCATCATCAACCCCCTTTGTTCACATGTGCCTCATGGCAAGAGGTAATGATGAGGTATCATCTTCTCTTAGTAATAATGATGATAGTTGTAATGAGGATGATGATGATGACTTGACTCAAAACCTCTATGAGATTGGGAAAACTCTTCATAGAGCTAAAAATAACACTTATAAAAGGTTCCAAGATGTTCTTGATTGCTTTAAAAAACGTAATGACTTATTTCTTAACGAGCAAGAGAAAAGTGAACAACTTGAACATGAACTTGCTAGGGATCATCAATGTCTTAGTGACTTGAGGTCTTTAAAAGAAGAGATTGAAGTTACTCATTGTAAACTTAAAGAGGATTTTGAGCACCTTGACCTTGGCTACAAGGATGTCAAAGGAGAGCGCACCAAACTCTCTAAGTCTCATGAGGAACTTCAAGCTACTCATGCGGAGTCAATAGTTTCTAAATTCTCCTCTCATGTTGATAATGATGCTTGTGCTACTAACTCTATCTTGTGTGAAGCATCGATGTTGAAAGAAAATGTTGAGCTAAGGACTCAACTTGATTTGCTAACTAGCAATTATGGGAAATTGGAAGAAAGTTATGAAAAGCTCTCGGGCACTCATGAGGATCTTCTAATCTCTCATGATGGGCTAAAGTTAGCTCATGTGGCTATGTTCACGAAGGTAAAAGCATGCGAGTCTCATGTGGACACTAGCACATCTTCTACTCAAAATGCTTTATTTCCATGTGCTAGTACTTGCAATTCCTATCTACATGATATTGATACACCTCATGATGAATTGCTTACCTTGTCTTGTTGCTCTAACCATGAAGTTTTTACTTACACTAGTCCTCTTGTTTCTAGTCTTGAAACTAACCATGTAGAGGAAATTAATGAGGTCAAGGCCCAAGTCACTAGTTTGAAGAAAGACTTGGAGAAGTGCGATGATGGACATAGTTTTCACTCCAACAAGAAGAAATCCATGAACAAGAAAAGGGGGCAAGACCAAGCCAAGAACGAGTCCAACATTTCTTGCTTTAAGTGAAAAAGGTTGGACATCACGTGAGATCTTGCCCATTGAAGAAAAGGGCTTACAAAGGGAAGCTACATGGGAAGCGGCCTCAAGCTCAATCTCAAGTTCAACCTCAAGTTGAAGAATGGCCACTATCCTTGATGAACCATGTTATTACTTCCCAAATTGAGAAAGTAAAGAAGAAGAGAATGAGGAGTACATGTTGCTATATTTGCCGTAAGAAGGGACACATAGCTTCATCATGTCCCAATGGTAACATCTCTAAGCCTCCAATTATCAATGAACATTATTCACTTAGTAAGTGGTAATATGTTTGCCAAGTATGTTCGTGCCCAAAGTGGTTTGAAAGTGGATAAGACCAATTGGGTTGCCAAGCCTATTGTTACTAACTTCTTGGGACCCAACGTGGTTGGGGACCATCGAGCTCAAACTTGATCAATAGGTGTGTGGAGGGCATTGGAGACTTGGCTAGTTCATGAAGAAATATGATTCTCACCATTCATTATGGTTCAAACCAAGTCAAGTGAATTATCATCATATTTGTCATTCCAATGCTCCTCATGGCGGTAACTTGTATTTATATTGTCTACATTGAAAGTTACTAGGCCCATGCATATTAGGTTTTGTACCTAGCATGGGTTTGTATATGTTGTGTCTCCTAATATGCTTGATTTGTGTTATCTAGCATGTGTAGGTTGCAATGCATGTCATATATTTGTGTGTGTAGTCTCGAGCCTTCATTGCATTTTAGTTGCATCTTATTTGGCTCTTTTGAGATATTAATGGATCACCACATTATGGGGGAGTGATATGCTTTATGCATTTCACAATCCTTGTTAAATGTGAACAATTATGGGATGCCACTTAGAATATATTTGAGATTATCTTATATCTCTGTGGCATGCAATGCCTTGTTTACATATGGCATTCTTGTGCGGTTTTGCCCACGGCTATCTTCAAAATCATATTCAAAAAAATGTTTGATTAAAGCTATTCCAATTGTTGCTTTGCATGATGATCTATCTAATTGGAATGTTAATAATATACTATCCAAGCATTGTGTTTATTTCTAATCTCTCATGTTATGCTTGTGTTAGTATAGATGATCATGTACTTATGTGGATTCTACGCCGAATGATAACTTGAAATGCCATTTTGTTTGAGTTCATCTTATTGGTTTGTATGGAGTTATGGGAGTTTGTTATCCCATTGTTTTTAGTATCCTATATCTACTTGAGTGAGATATTCCTATGAGTATGTGTGCAATGCATATCTTATATGCTCATTGGTTTTCCTTTGTTCATATGTTGAACTTTGTGTGCTATCATATGTTGATTTGTCACTTTGATTTATTTTGGACAACATGAATGACTAGTGATGTTATTGGAAGTATTAATAGTTATGTGTTCATTTTTCCATTTTGTATCTCCCTGGTTTTTGGTAGGCATGTGCATGCATAGTTACTATGTGCATGGCATGAATTCTTAATAGCTAAGATGTGCATGAAATTCAAATTTCATATCGATATGCACATACTTAAGTGGTTTTACCCTATGTGTTGTAGTTGTGTGCTAACGACCCAATAAGTTTGGGGACCATATTGTACTTAAAATGTTTCGAGTACATTTGAGAAGCATTGGGTGCTTGGCCTATTCATGAAGGTGGTGGCACTATGAGTAAATTAGAGTCAAGCTTGGACATTTTATTGATCTACGGCTATACATATATATATATATATATGTGTGTGTGTGTGTGTGTGTGTGTGTGTAGAAATGGGGTCAACCTTGTGTAGGTTGCATCATGGCATGAATTTCTTGACTCGTTCCTGTGATACGTGTTTCCTTTCTCAAAGCATCCCAACAATGATCTCTTGTTGCTAGTTGTGATGTCTTTGATGGTTTTGTGTTTGGAGTTCATTAATATACAATAAGATAATATTAAGCCATGTGATATGCTTTCAAGCAAAGATCTCATTGGTATATTTTACGACTCCCGATTGGATATCTTATTCTTTCCTTTTGTAACTATTTCATGTGTGCATCCTTCTTTGTGGATATATATCACCATGATTGTAATCTACCTAGAATCTTATACACATGAGAGAAGTTTCATCTCTAGTTGATATCCCTATTCTTTCATGTCCATCGTTTCATTCTCTTTTTATATCTTTGGTGGTTCCATGGTAGCATTCGTTGTATGAGTGCATGTCTTACCTCTTGCATCTTTGTGCACTCATGTTTGGTGAAGGTTGTTTTCCTCTTGCTTGTCTTGACAAGCCTATCATTTCCTATCTTCACCATGGGTTGTCACAAGCTTTGATTTTTAATTTGCTATTAGTGAGCTTGTGAACCCATTTGCTTGATGTGTGTGTGACCTGCTTAACTTTGTGTGTGTGGGAAGGACATGTCTGGCACCTTGTATCTCATTTACTCAAGACTATGTTGATACTTAATTCTCATGCTTATATTAGTCTTCTCAAGTGCTTTGATGTGACTCACACACATTGTTTTGGTTGTGCCTATTATTAGGTTGCCTCATTTACATGTTGCTCAACCATATGTTTGTTGCAATTGCAAGGCTTCTTTTCTTATTTATGCTTTCTTGCGATTGTTTTGTGTTCCTACTGATTTTGGGGGAGTGATGATCCTATTTTGTGCACTGGTATCAAAATAAAAAAATCTAAATAGTGCAAAAATCATGGGGAGCTTCCCTATTTTCCTTATAACACTCCTTTGCTCAAATCATAATATTCTTTTATCCTTCTGACTCGTTAGAACTTTTGATTGCTTGCGTCACTTTGTGTTATGCAAATGAGATCAATTTGTTCCATGTGCTTTGTGCCATGTGCCTTGCTCTTTATGCTAGGATCACAGTAGTATAATAGTGGATACACATGTGGATATCAAGTTCTTATCAATTGAGACTTTTGTGTATGCAAGGTTCTTTGTGGATACATAGCATGTTTATTATTGGCCTCTTAGAAATTTTGTAAATGTGAAAGTTCATATCTTTCCTTGATATCATTTATTCCTTACCGGCCACTTTGTTGTTTCCTTTTATTCTTATGGTGGTTTCGGTGAGAGGTTGTGGCGTGAGTGCTTGTATGTTTTGCATATAATCTTGCGCACTCATGTGTTTTGAATGAATTTTGGACACATTTTTATGATGATGATAACATTGGTTATTCATATTATATCTTGTCCACAAATATGTTCTTTGGATCTTTTTGAAATTCCCCACATGTAGAATGCTTATTTTCGTATCGTAATATCTTGGTGCATTCTATAGATCCCGAGCTCCTCAAATTTTCATCATTGAATATATGTGTTTAATTTTTACTCACATCTTGTAATTCGCACACATTAAGGAGGAACTCATAATATATTGGCTTCTAGATTTTTCCCATTTTGGCATTTGTTGCCAATGGGGGAGAAGTTTAGAGGGTTTAAGATAAGTATTTTAAGTGCTTGTTGTTCATTCATGCTTATCTACCCTGGTTATATATGTTTGTTGCATTAATGAATATATAGAGAAAACACCACCTAGTGTATGACAAAAAATATATGCAACGAAAGTCAAAGTTCATTAACACATGCATATATTGTGGGGGATCTTGCTCTATATATTGTGGTTCTACTAAGATCAAATACTTGTGTAGTGTTTTGATGTTAGTACATCGTGTGTGATAAACACAAGTATCTTTGTGACACTTGATGCTATCAAAACTATCCCAAGTATACAATTTATCCTTGGATAAATTGCATACTTGGGGTTAAAATTCATTATATAAACCCTCTTGTTGAGATTGTCATTGTCGGTGTCAAAACCGGCGGATCTCGGGTAGGGGGTCCCGAACTGTGCGTCTAGGCGGATGGTAACATGAGACAAGGGACACGGTGTTTTTACCCAGGTTCGGGCCCTCTTGATGGAGGTAAAAACCTACTCCTGCTTGATTAATATTGATGATATGGGTAGTACAAGAGTAGATCTACCACGAGATCAGAGAGGCTAAACCCTAGAAGCTAGCCTATGGTATGATTGTTGTTCATCCTATGGACTAAAACCCTCCGGTTTATATAGACACCAGAGAGGGCTAGGGTTACACAAAGTCGGTTACAATGGGAGGAGATCTACATATCTGTATCGCCAAGCTTGCCTTCACACCAAGGAAAGTCCCATCCAGACACGGGACGAAGTCTTCAATCTTGTATCTTCATAGTCAAGGAGTCCGGTCAAAGGTTATAGTCCGGCTACACGGACACCCCCTAATCCAGGACTCCCTCAGTAGCCCCTGAACCAGGCTTCAATGACGACGAGTCCGGCGCATAGATTGTCTTCGGCATTGCAAGGCGGGTTCCTCCTATGAAGACTTCATAGAAGATTTTGAACACAATGATAGTGTCCGGCTCTGCAAAATAAGTTCCACATACCATCGTAGAGAGAATAATATTTGCACAAATCTAATCTGCTGACGTATTCCGCAGCGTGACATCACGCCACAGCCAAGCCTTTATTCGAATCATTTTACTGTCCCACCTCAGCGCGTTTAGCGAGGTGGTTTCCTTGGCACGTCTTATCGAAGCAGAGATCGTGTCCCCTTATTCTGGGATTCTCATCAATACAGGCGTGGGTAACCCAATCATGCCATTAATTACGGCGCTTGGGAGATAAGCGAGTTTTACCATGCTAGTGGGGGCACATAGTTTCATCCGCCCATATAAGGGGATAAGGATCCACCTTTTTCATCTACACCTTCTTCCTCCTTCACTTATCCATTTCCGCGCACTTGAGCTCCAGCGTCCAAGTCCGCACTTCCCACCTCAACCTTCTCCAGCCATGTCCAAAGCGGGAGGCAGGTGTATGGCCTCCTCCGTCACGGAGGGGCACATCAAAAAGGTTAGGAAAGCTAGATACTTATCCAACGACATTGCGCACCGGCTTCCAGATGAGGGGCAGCTCATCCCCACCCCTAGGCCCCATGAGAGGGTGGTGTTCCTCCCCCATTTCCTCCGCGGACTGGTCTTCCCACTGCACCCGTTTGTCCGGGCCCTCGTGTTCTACTACGGCATGGATTTCCACGAGCTGGCCCCAAACTTCATCCTCAACATCTCGGCGTTTATCGTCGTGTGCGAGGCCTTCCTCCGCATCAAGCCCCACTTCGACTTATGGCTGAAGACCTTCAATGTCAAGCCGAAGGTAGTGGGTGGCCAGCAAGCGGAGTGCGGAGGCGCCATGGTGGGCAAGATGCCCAACGTTATATGGCTCGAGGGATCCTTCGTGGAAACCATCAAAGGGTGGCAATCGGGGTGGTTCTACATCCCCGAGCCGCGTGACCCTGAATGGGCAGTGGCCCCCGAATTCCAATCTGGCATCTCCACACGGCTCACCTCCTGGAAAGAGAAGGGCCTGTCGTGGGGTAATTCGGGAGAGCTGACCGGACTCCAAACCTGCGTCCAAAACCTGGTGGATCAGAAGGTTAAACTTGTCAACGTAGTCCAGGTCATGCTCCTCCACCGGATCCTCCCGTGTCAACGACGGGCTTTTAACTTGTGGGAGTTCGACCCGGCCCAGCACCAAACTTTGACCAGGCTCTTTGACACAACGCACGAGGATGCATGGAAGGTTCTCTTCAAGGGCGCTGAGGTTCCCCCTCCCATTACCGAGGATCGCGGATTCTGCGCGAAGCGCCAAGCCAGCGTAGTAAGCTTGTTTTACCCTTTACGGGATACATGTTTTTCATAGTTTGACTCTATGCGGGATCTAAGCTCCCGTTCCTTTGACAGGACTAGCAGAAGAAGTCCGGATAGATCGACTGTCCGGCTCCTTTGCCCGAAGGCCCAGCAGATGCCCGCTTGGCGAAGTTGCTGGTCCCGGCACCTTACGTGGTGCTGGAGAAGAAGGCCCAGAAGAAGGCCACGGGAACTCGAAAGAGTTCCCGGCACCCGGTGGTCTCGGATTAATCGTCCGATGACTCCGAAGCGCACTCCTCCCATGAAGACGAGGAGGAGGAAGAAGAGGCCTCTCCCCCTCCAGCGGGGGAAGGAAAGAAAAGGAAGGCCGCCCCAACTAGGGGGGCCGGAGGATCCAAGAAGGGAAAGACCCTTCCTCCGGACTACTCCACCAACGCCGATGACGGCGAAGAGGAGTGGCCATCCAGGGGCAATCCCCTGGCAAAATCGTAAGTATCCGGATACCAGAATAACTCATGGCGTTCCTTTATTGCACAATATCTTCTGACGCCGAATATAATCATGCAGTCCGCCCAAGGCCCAGCTCGACGCTTCGTCGAGCAGCTCCCTGGATTCATCGGATGTGAATAGTCTTTCACTCCCGACTGCTACCTCCCCTTGCCCTACGGACGATGCCGAGGTGGAGTCCCAAAAGGGGCCAAGCCAGGAGGAGGTGGTCCTGGAGGCGCCGCAAGGCGACCTCCCGGACTCTAGGAGCAAAGGGGATAAAACCCCAAAGGGCTCTAAGTCCGGCCCTAGGCCGGACACCGCGCCGGAACCTTCACTGGTTCTGGAGTCCGGCAGGCGGCCCCCTAGTAAGAAGGGCAAGCCTACGACACCGGTGACCACCGTCCAACCAGAGGCACCGGATAATTTGCTGGAGGTGCTTAACGGCGCCTCCATCAACGAGGAGCACCGCGCTATTATGAGTGCGGTGATCCAGAAGGTTCAGTCCGCCAAGAGCGGGCTGTCGGAAGCCTGTGCCAGCCTTCTAACAGGCTTTGAGGTACGTATTTAAGATATGTAAAAATATTACTGCATAGACAGTAGCCCCTGATGCTCAGTTTGGTGTTCGGAAAGAAAAGCCGAATTGAGGATCTAAAAGATATACGCAGGAGTCTAACATAAGTATGTCAATATGGGAATGCAGGCTGCGCTGCTGACCTCTACCGCACTGACTACGGAGGTCGATGCATTGAAGCAGAGCCTCGAGCAGTCCGAGAACGAGCTTGGCCTTGCCAAGAAGCAGCTCGAGGACAAGGAAGGTAAGTAATACCTTATGTAAGTATATAAAAAGATCTGGTTGCAAATAATGAAAGGACTAACGTGAGTATTACAGGGGCCACAACCGAGGTGGCGACCCTGAAGGAAGCATTGTCCAAGGACGAAGACAATGCAGCCGTGGAGCGCACCGAGCGAGAAAAGTAGGAGGCGCGGGTGGCGGAGGTGCAGCAAGAGCTCCACGCTCTCGTGAAAAAACACGAGAGTTTGGAGCTTGACTCAAAGACTCGAGAGTCCGAGCTCGCCTCGGCCCTTGAGAGCGCCAAATCTGCCAAGGCCGAAGCCCAAAAAGCCCACCAGGAAATTGAGGCGATGAAGAAGATAGCGGCGGGTAAGGCATTCTTTATGCAAAGCAAGCACGTGAAAGTGAATTACTTATTACTTACCTGAGTCCGGAGCTCTCCAGGAGCATTCGCAGATCTGCCCGGCAGTGTGTCCGACGCTGCTGCATTCTACCAAGCCGAGGAAGGGAGCTCGACGGAGAAGGTTTTCTGGTCCCAGTATGTTGAGGCCGGACACCCGGTGCCCTTGAGCGACCAGCTGAAGCAGCTGGTCGAGCTCCATAAGGTAGCCGAACAGGCCATGAAGGACCTTATAGTCCGGCTATGGCCTAGGGAGGTCATGCCTGGGAGCTACTTTGGGTTGGTGAGGCGGCTGGCGGATGCCTGTCCACGGCTTGAAGTCATCAAGCGCTCTGTATGCATCGAAGGCGCCCGTAGGGCCCTTGCACGTGTTAAAGTACAGTGGGGCAAGATGGATGCTGAGAAGCTGGTGACAGATGGGCCACCGAAGGGCAAGGAGTATCGCAAGCCCGAGATGTATTATGAGGGTGTCCTGAAGGGTGCCCGGCTTGTGGCGGATGAATGTTCCAAGGATGTAATTTTTGAGTAAACTCGCTCGTGTTATCCTGTGCGCTGAAAACTTGTTCATATGCGCTAAGCAACGCTTTTTGAATTTAAAATATTACCTTATGTGCGGTCGTTTATTAAATCTGAGAGATGGCGAGTCGTCGGCTTCTACCACCATGCCACGAGTGCTGGGGTGTTCGGGATAAACCTGAGCGCTCTTGTTCCCATTCTTGGGTCGTTTGAAGGAGGCGCTCAGCACAACGAACAAGGCAATCGGACTATAATGCTTTATCACTCTCATTTAGCCATAGAATTCTATAATTTTAAATTTCGGCGAAGCCCCTATTATTTGAAAGACCGAGTTCGGGGCGCTATCCACGCCTAGGCCGGACAAAGCCAGCTCCTCGCTCTAAGCGGCATAACTCTTTAGGGACTCGAAACCTCTCGAACAGCGACCAGCTCTCGCCCTATCATGACGGTTAGTTTTAGCTTTCTCTACTGAGGTGCTTAACCCAGCTCAACCGGGGCACAATCGCAGTAGTTCTCCCAGCGCTACCTTAGCCGATATAACGGAACGTAAGGTACCAAAACATGGGAGCCAGGCAAACCCAACTATTGACCCAAGAAATGATTCGGAGCCGATGCATATGATGCTATAAGTTCGGGGTGCCGCACTCGTGAGAGTGTTCAGACTTCTCACACCATATTCTGGGGTACTTAAGCCCCTGGTGTATTGGCCGTACCAAAGTGTACGGTTGCATAATGTCATAACTGAACATGTTTTCATAAAAAATGAATGCAATAATAAACAAGAGCTATGTATTGTTTATTCGAAAAGGCTGCTGTAAAAGTAGAACGATACAAATGGTGCGATAAGTAAGAGATGGGACTATTTGACATGTCCCCCTCCACGGGCGAGCTGCTGGATGATATGTGAAACAAGTATACTGCTCATTATAGAGACCACCTGGACATTCGACGTAGCTTTCTGCCTCCCTGGCTGTTGCATCGTGTGTTCGGTGATTGTACTGCCGGACAGGCCTTCCGGCGAGTGGAGTCCTGAAAGTAAGAGAAAAAAAGAATGACAAAATCGGGAGCCCCTAGTGCGGTTGAGCCGCATTTTAGGCATGCCATGGTTGTGCCCCTCCCCTTATGCCCATGGTATTTCTAGAGCGTAATTATGTAGGCGTAGTACTAGTTTTGCAATTTCGCAAGGGCTGGGGTTGGGGCTGCACTGCTACGCTTGCTCATAACGTGCCAGGCGGTCTTGTTGTAGGTTACTCCGGGCGCGCTCGACGGTGTCCGGACGTTTAATAGCCGGACTGGAGAATTGCCTTGAGAGGCTACTTTGTACTTCCGTCGTGAGGGCCGCCGTATGCTCCTCCGTTTGGAGAGAGCGTTCGGTGTTTCCATTGACCATAATGACTCCTCGAGAGCCTGGCATCTTGAGCTTGAGGTATGCCTAGTGCGGCACCGCGTTGAACTTTGCAAATGCGGTTCGTCCGAGCAGTGCGTGATAGCCACTGCGAAACGGGACTATGTCGAAGATTAACTCCTCGCTTCGGAAATTATCCGGGGATACGAAGACCACTTCGAGTGTAACTGAGCCTGTACAGTTGGCCTCTACACCTGGTATGATGCCTTTAAAGGTCGTCTTTGTGGGTTTAAACCTTGAGGGATCTATGCCCATTTTTCGCACTGTATCCTGATAAAGCAGGTTCAGGCTGCTGCCGCCGTCCATAAGGACTCTAGTGAGGTGAAATCCGTCAACGATTGGGTCTAGAACCAATGCGGCGAATCCGCCGTGGCGGATGCTAGTGGGGTGGTCCCTTTGATCAAAAGTGATCGGGCAGGAGGACCACGGGTTGAACTTTGGGGCGACTGGCTCCAACGCATATACGTCCCTGAGTGCATGCTTCCGCTCCATTTTGGGGATGTGGGTTGCATATATCATGTTCACTGTCCGCACTTGTGGGGGAAAGCCCTTCTGTCCACTATTGTTCGGCGGCCGGGGCTCCTCCTCGTCATCGCTATGCAGCCCCTTGTCTCTGTTTTCGGCACTTAACTTGCCTGCCTGCTTGAACACCCAACAATCCCTGTTGGTGTGATTGGCTGGTTTTTCGGGGGTGCCGTGTATCTGGCATGAGCGATCGAGTATTCGGTCCAACCTGGACGGGCCCGGAGTATTTCTTTTAAATGGCTTTTTCTGCTGATCGGGTTTAGAGCCTCTGAATCCAGCATTAACTGCCGTATCCTCAGCATTGTCGTCGTTAATGCGGCGCTTGTGCTTGTTGCGACGTGACATGACATTGCTGTCCTTGGTATCCGAATTACCAGGGCTCTTGGTCATGTTATTACTATGAGCTAGCCAGCTGTCTTCTCCGGCGCAAAAGCGGGTCATGAGTGTTGTGAGGGCTACCATGGATTTCGGCTTTTCCTGTCCTAGGTACCGGGCAAGCCATTGGTCACGGATGTTATGTTTGAAGTCTGCGAGGGCCTCTGCATCCGGACAGTCAACTACTTGATTTTTCTTGGTTAGGAACCGTGTCCAAAATTGTCTGGCCAATTCCTCTGGCTGCTGAATTATGTGGCTTAGGTCATTGGCGTCTGGTGGTCACACAAAGGTGCCCTGGAAATTGTCGAGGAATGAGGCTTCTAGGTCCTCCCAGCAACCAATTGACTCTGCTGGCAAGCTGTTAAGCCAATGCCGAGCTGGTTGAGGGAGTCCTGGATTGGGGGGTGTCCGGATAGCCGGATTACCATCATCGGCCGAACTATCATCGGCCGGACTATCATCATCGACCGGACTCCAAGACTATGAAGATACAAGATTGAAGACTTCGTCCCGTGTCCGGATGGGACTTTCCTTGGCGTGGAAGGCAAGCTTGGCGATACGGATATGTAGATCTCCTACCATTGTAACCGACTCTATGTAACCCTAGCCCTCTCCGGTGTCTATATAAACCGGATGGCTCTAGTCTTTAGGACAACAACATCAACCCTTACAATCATACCATAGGCTAGCTTTTAGGGTTTAGCCTCCTTGATCTCGTGGTAGATCCACTCTTGTAAACATCCACAATATCAATATCAATCAAGCAGGACGTAGGGTTTTACCTCCATCAAGAGGGCCCGAACCTGGGTAAAACATCGTGTCCCTTGTCTCTTGTTACCATCCGCCTAGACGCACAGTTCGGGACCCCCTACCCGAGATCCGCCGGTTTTGACACCGACATTGGTGCTTTCATTGAGAGTTCCTCTGTGTCGTCACCGATAGGCTTGATGGCCTCTTCAATCAACAACGACGCGGTCCTGGGTGAGACTTTTCTCCCCGGACAAATCTTCGTATTCGGCGGCTTTGCACTGCGGGCCAACTCACTTGGCCATCTGGAGCAGATCGAAAGCTACGCCCCTGGCCGTCAGGTCAGGTTTGGAAGCCTAAACTTCACGGCCGATATCCGCGGGGACTTGATCCTCGATGGGTCCGAGCCGCATCTAAGTGCGCTGCACTGCCACGATGGGCACGACCTAACTCTGCCGCCGGACAGCGCCTTGGAGGCCGCACTCGAATCCGCTCCGACCTATAGTCCAGAGCTGATCGCGTAGATCGAGGACGGGTGGCTGGACACCGCCTCGGGAGCTGCAACTTCTATGGCAACGGAGCTGAACACTGACCTTGTCCCGCATATAGCTCATGACTCCGAGGTGCCGGACTCTCTACCGGACTCCGACCCTCCTACACCCGCGCCAGTCGAATCTGATTGGACGCCGGTCATGGAATTCACCGCTGCGGACATCTTTTAGCACTCACCCTTCGGCAACATCTTAAATTCGCTGAAGCATCTCTCGTTATCCGGAGAGCCCTGGCCGGACTACGGCCAGGATGGTTGGGACGTGGATGACGAAGAAATTCTGAACCCTCCCACCACCCACTTCGTAGCCACCATCGACGATCTAACCGACGTGCTCGACTACGACTCCGAAGACATCGACGGTATGGATGACGATGCCGGAGACTATCAAGAACCAGCGCCTACAGGACACTGGAAAACCACCTCATCATACGACATATACATGGTGGACACCCCAAAAGATGGGGACGGCAAAGAAGCAGCGGAGGCAGATTCCTTAAAGAAACAGCCCAAGCACCGACGTCAGCGTCGCCGCTCTAAATCCCGCCATAGCAAGAATGGAAATTCCGGCACAGGAGATAACAACACCCCAGAAAGTGCCGAAGACAACCCCCTCCAGCAAGATTCAGCGCAAGAGGAGGCAGAAGCAAGCCCTCACGAGAGGGCGGCAGACGAAGAGGCCGAGGATGACAATTACATACCTCTCTCCAGAGATGAGGAAAGCCTCGACGACGACGAATTCATCGTACCTGAGGATCCTGTCGAACAAGAGCGTTTTAGACGCAGGCTAATGGCCACAGCAAACAGTCTAAAGAAAAAGAAGCAACAGCTTCAAGCTGATCAAGACCTGCTGGCCGATAGATGGACCGAGGTCCTCGCGGCCGAAGAGTATGAACTCGAACGCCCCTCCAAAAGCTACCCAAAACGCAAGTTGCTCCCCCGACTAGAGGAGGAAGCATACAATCCGGCATCACCAGCGCACAATACGGCAGACCGACCACCTCGTGGCCGCGACAGAGAGGCATGCAAGCCCTCCACCAAAACCGTCCCTCCGCACCGCTCAAAAAGCGCGAAGCCACGGGGGAACGTGCCAGACTTGCAAGACATATTGGAGGACAAGGCAAAACAATCCAGATCTATCTATGGATCACGTAGGCGCCCCAAGACCCACGACGAATACCGTCGCGCCGGACACAACTACTCTGGCCGGGCCGAACACAGTAGACAACGCTCTCTCGAGCTACGTTGCGATATTCCTCAATACAGAGGCGCCGCACACCCACTATGCTTCACTGATGAAGTAATGGATCATCAAATCCCTGAAGGGTTTAAACCCGTTAACATCGAATCCTACGATGGCACAACAGACCCCGCGGTTTGGATCGAGGATTATCTCCTTCATATACACATGGCCCGCGGCGACGATCTTCACGCCATCAAATATCTCCCGCTCAAGCTTAAAGGACCAGCCCGGCATTGGCTTAACAGCCTGCCAGCAGAGTCAGTTGGATGCTGGGACCACCGGACGCAGATGACCTAAGCCACATAATCCAGCAGCCAGATGAATCGGCCAGGCAATTCTGGACACGGTTCTTGACAAAGAAAAATCAAATCGTCGACTGTCCGGATGCAGAGGCCCTCACTGCCTTCAAACATAACATCCGCGACGAGTGGCTGGCCCGGCACCTAGGACAGGAAAAGCCGAAATCCATGGCAGCCCTCACGTCACTCATGACCAGCTTTTGTGCGAGAGAGGATAGCTGGCTAGCTCGCAGCAACAACCTAAGCAAAAATGTTGGCAGTCCGGATACCAAGGACCGCAATGGCAGGTCGCGTCGATACAAAAACAAACACCGCATTAACGGCGATAGCAATGAGGATACGGCAGTCAACGCCGGATTCCGAGGCTCTAAACCCGGTCAACAGAAGAAGCCATTTAAAAGAACTACTCCGGGTCCGTCCAATTTAGACCGAATACTCGACCGCTCTTTTCAAATACATGGAACCCCCGAAAAACCAGCTAACCACACCAACAAAGATTGTTGGGTATTTAAGCAGGCAGGCAAATTAATTGCCGAAAACAATGACAAGGGGCTACACAGCGACGATGAGGAAGAAACCCGGCCGCCGAACAACAGAGGACAGGAGGGATTCCCCCCTCAAGTTCGGACAGTAAATATGATATACGGAACGCATATACCCAAGAGGGAGCGGAAGCGTGCACTAAGGGACGTATACGCGATGGAGCCAGTCGGCCCAAAATTCAACCCATGGTCCTCTTGCCCGATCACTTTCGATCGAAGAGACCATCCGACCAGTATCCGCCATGGCGGATTCGCCGCATTGGTTTTAGACCCAATCGTTGATGGTTTTCACCTCACGAGAGTCCTGATGGACGGCGGCAGTAGCCTGAACCTGCTTTATCAGGATACAATGCGCAAGATGGACATAGACCCTTCAAGGATTAAACCTACAAAAACGACCTTCAAAGGCGTCATACCAGGTGTTGAAGCCAGCTACACAGGCTCAGTCACACTGGAAGTGGTCTTCGGATCCCCGGATAATTTCCGAAGCGAGGAGTTGATCTTCGACATAGTCCCGTTTCGTAGTGGCTATCACGCTCTGCTCGGACGAACCGCGTTCGCAAAATTCAACGCGGTGCCGCATTATGCATACCTTAAGCTCAAGATGCCAGGCCCTCGCGGAGTCATCACGGTCAATGGAAACATGGAACGCTCCATCCGGACGGAGGAACATACAACGGCTCTCGTGGCAGAGGTACAGAGCAGCCTTTTAAGGCAATTTTCGAGTCCGGCCGTTAAACGGCCGGACACGACCAAACGCGCCCGGAGCAACATCAACCAAGACCACCTGGCACGTTCCGAGCACGCGTAGCAGTGCGGCCCCAACCCCAGCCATCGCACAATTGTAAGACAAACTCTCCGCATACATAATTACGCCCTGGAGATACAATGGGTCCAGGGGAAGGGGCACGACCACAACAAACCCAGAGTGCGGTTCGACCACACCAGGGGCTCCCAAGTGTGTCGCTCTTTTCTTTTATTTTTCCCTTTTTTTACAGGACTCTGTCCGGCGGCGAACCTGCCGAACTCATGATGCAACAGCCAGGGAGAGACAAAGGCTGCGACGAATACTCAGGTGGTCTCCATTACGAGCATTAAATTTGCTAAATACACCATTCCGCGGCCTACCCCTGGAGGGAGACGCCTTTAATTCGTCCAATCCCTTGCTTTCCACACTATTTGTATCATTCCGCACTCATAGCAGAACTTCTTGAATAAAATGCAGCACCTTTTGCCCATAAATGCATTACTTTATATATATGTTCATTTAGAACATGTTGCATCCGTATATTTTGGTACGGCAGAATACACTAGGGGCTTATGTTCCCCGCATTATGGTGTGATAAGTCCGAACACTTACACAAGTGCGGCACCCCGAACTTATAGCATTATATGAATCGGCTCCGAATCATGTCTTGGCACCTTACGTTTCCGTTCTTTCGGCTAAGGTAGCACTGGGAGAACCACTTCGATTGCGCCCCGGTTGAGCTGGGTTAATGCCTCAGTGGAGAAAGCTAAAACTGACCGTCATGATAAGGCGAGAGACTGGTCGCGGTTCGAGAGGTTTTTTCGGGTCCTTAAAGGCCTACGCCGCTTCGAGAGAAGTTCCGGATAATGTCCGATGAAGGCGTGGATAGCGCCCCAAATTCGGTCTTCCGAATACTAGGGGCTTCGCCGAAATTTAAAATTATAGAATTCTATGGCTCAGTGAGAGTGTTCAAGCATTATAAGTCCGGTTGCCTTGTTCGTCGTGTTGAGCGCCTCCCTAGATGGACCCAAATATGGGAACAAGAGTGCTCAAGTTTATCCCGAACACCCCAGCACTAGTGCCATGGGGGCTGAAGCCAACGACTTGCCATCTCTCAGATTTTATAAACGGCCGCACAGAAGGTAATATTTTAAATTAAAACAAGCGTTGCTTAGCGCATATGAACAAAGTTTTCAAGCGCACAGGATACTACATAGCGAGTTTACTCAATAATTACATCTCGGGGGCACTCATCCCCCATCTTGCGGGCACCCTTCAGGACAGTCTTATAGTACATCTTGGGCGTACGATATTCCTTGCCCGTTCGTGGCGCGTCAGTAATCAGCTTCTCTGCATCCAGCTTGCCCCAATGCACCTTTGCGCGGGCATGGGCCCGACGAGCACCTTCAATACAGGCGGAGCGCTTGATGACCTCCACCCAGGGGAACGCATCCACCAGCCGCCGTACGAGGCCGAAGTAGCTCCCGAGCATGGCCTCTCCAGGCCACAGCCGGACTATGAGGCCCTTCATGGCCTCCTCGGCTACCTTGTGGAGTTCAACCAGCTGCTTCAGCTGGTCGCTAGGGGGCACCGGATGGCTGGCCTCAGCATACTGAGACCAGAAGACCTTCTCCGTTGAGCTTCCCTCCTCGCCACGGTAGAATACGGCGGCATCGGATACACTACGAGGCAAATCTGCAAACGCCCCTGGAGAGCTCCGAATTCGGGTAAGTGTCAGGTAGTTTACATTAACATGCTTGCTTTGCATGAAAAATGCCTTACCCGCCGCTATTTTCTTCACATCTTCCACCTCCTGAAGGGCCTTATGGGCCTCGGCCTTGGCGGCTTTGGCACTTTCGAGAGCCGAGGCAAGCTCGAACTCTCGAGTCTTGGAGTCACGCTCCAAACTCTCATGCTTTTCCATGAGAGCCTGGAGCTCTTGCCGAACCACCGCCACCTGCGCCTCCTGCTTTTCTCGCTCCATCCGTTCCGCGGCCGCATTGTGTTCGGCCGCGGACACGGCCTCCTTCAGGGCTGCCACCTCGTTCGTGGCCCCTGCAGTACCCATGTTATCCTTGTTATTCTTTTATTGCAACCTAAATCCTTTTCTGTAAGGTAACTATTCAAAGTGGTGTTACTCACCTTCTTTGTCCTGGAGCTGCTTCTTGGCACGGCCAAGCTCTTGCTCGGACCGCTCGATCTCCTGCTTCAAAGCACCGACCTCCGCAGTCAGTGCGGTAGAGGTCAGCAGTGCAGCCTGCACACCCATATTGACATAACTTTTTTAGCAACCCTGCGTATATCTCCTTTTTTCAGATTCTTAGTCCGGCTTTTCTTTTCGAACACTGAACCGAGCATCAGGGGCTACTGTCTATGCGGTATTACATTACATAATTTTAACTTCTTACCTCAAAGCCTGTTAGAAGGCTACTGCAGGCTTCGGACAGCCTGCTCTTGGCGAGCTGTACCTTCTGAATCACCGCACTCCGGTTGGACGGAGGCGCCTTGGAAGCGCCTTGATGGAAGCGCCTTGGTGGAAGTGCCTTCGGTGTTCTTCCTTGATGGAAGCACCTTGGAGAGCCTCCAACAAGTTGTCTGGCGCCTCCGGTTGGACGAATGCCGCCGGCGTCACGGTCTTGCCCTTCTTGCGAAGGGGCCGCCGGCCGGACTCCGGAACCACTGCGGGTTCCGATGTGGAGTCCGGCGCAAAGTCCGGGAGGCCGCCTTGTGGCGCCTCCGGAGCCTCCCCCTGATGGGTCACTTCTTGGGACCCCACCTCGGCGTCCTCAGTGGCGCGAGGGGTAAAGGCCGTCGGGATGGAATCCACATCCGACGGAGCCAACGACCCGCTTGATGAAGCGGGGAGATCATCATCAGCCGGACTACAGGAAGTATGCGGCATTAGAAGGACGCTATGTGACATAAAAAGAAACTATAAATCATTCAGGGATCTGGATACTTACGATCTCGCCGGAGGCCTGGCCCTTGAAGGCCATTCTTCCTCACCAACGTTGATGTTGGCGGAGCTGTCCGGGGGGATAGTCCTTCCCCTCTTGGACCCTTCGGCCTCCCCTGTTGGGGAAGCCTTCCTCTTCCTCTCTCCCTCCTCTAGGAGAGAGTCCTCTTTCTCCTCCTCGTTTTCGGGGGAGGAGCCCGCCTCGGAGTCGTCGGACACCTGAAAACGGGAATTCTTTCGAGTACCCATGGCCTCCTTCTTGGCCTTCTTCTCCGGCACCACGTGCGGTGCCGGAAGCAGCAGCCTCGCTAGACGGGCTTCTACTAGGTTTTCTGGCATGGGAGCCAGGCAGTTGATCTGCTCCGCCTTCCTCATCCAGTCCTGTCAAAGGAAAGGGGGAAATCAGAACCCGCATAGAGTCAAACTATGAAAAGCGAGTGTCCCATAAAGGGGTAGAATCACTTACCTCGTCAGCTTGGCGCTGCGAGCGAAATCTGCGATCTTCAGTCGCAGATGTGGGGGCTTCGGCGCCCTTAAACAGAACCCTCCAGGCGCCTTCGTACGTCGTGTTGAAGAGCTCGCTCAACGCCTGGTGCTGTTTCGGATCAAACTCCCATAGATTGAATGCCCTCTCTTGGCATGGGAGAATCCGGCGGACGAGCATGACTTGGACCACGTTAACCAGCCTGAGCTTCTTCACCAGCTTCTGGATACAAGCTTGGAGTCCCGTCACCTCTTCCGAACTACCCCACTGCAAGCCCTTCTTTTTCCAGGAGGTGAGCTGCGTGGGGATGCCAGATCTAAATTCGGGGGCCGCCGCCCACGTAGGGTCGCGCGGCTCGGTGATATAGAACCACCCCGATTGCCATCCCTTCACGGATTCCATGAAGGCCCCTTCGAACCAAAGGACGTTGGGCATCTTGCCCAACATGGTGCCACCGCACTCCGCTTGAGTGCCCTGCACTACCTTCGGCTTGACATTGAAGGTCTTGAGCCACAAGCCGAAGTGGGGCTGGATACAGAGGAAGGCCTCACACATGACGATAAACGCCGAGATGTTGAGGATGAAGTTCGGCGCCAGATCATGGAAATCCAGGCCGTAGTAGAACATGAGCCCCCGGACGAAGGGGTGAAGTGGAAAGCCCAGTCCGCGGAGGAAATGGGGAAGAAAACGACCCTCTCATGGGGCCTGGGGGTGGGGATGAGCTTCCCCTCGTCGGGCAGCTGGTGCGCGATGTCGCCGGACAAATAGCCGGCGCCGCGCAGTCTTTCGATGTGCTCCTCCGTAACGGAGGAGGTCATCTACTTGCCTCCCGCTCCAGACATGGTTGGAGAAGGTCGAGACGAGATGCGCGAACTTGGGCGCTGGAGCTCGAGTGCGCGGAGAGGAATAAGCAAAGGAGGAAGAAGGTGTAGGTGAAAAGGTGAATCCTTATCCCTTATATATAGGCGGACGAAGACTATGCGTCCCCGCTAGCCTGGTAAAACTCGCTTATCTCCCAAGCACCACCATCAATGGCGCGGTTGGGTTACCCACGTCCGTATTGATGAGAATCCCGGATTAAGGGGAAACACGATCTCTGCTTCGACAAGACGTGCCAAGGAAACCGCTTCGCTAAATGCGCTGAGGTGGTAAAATAAAAAACGCAATGGCTTGGTAGTGGTGTGACGTCACGCCGCAAAAAACGTCAGCAGATTGAACTTGTGTATATGTATATATTATTCTCTCTACGGTGGAATGTGGAATTTATTTTGCAGAGCCAGACACTATCCTTGTGTTCACAATCTTCTATGAACTATTCGTAGGAGGAACCCGCCTTGGAATGCCGAACAATATGCACGCCAGACTCATCGTCATTGAAGCCTGGTTCAGGGGCTACTGAGGGAGTCCTGGATTGGGGGGTGTCCGGATAGCCGGATTACCATCATCGGCCGAACTATCATCGGCCGGACTATCATCATCGACCGGACTCCAAGACTATGAAGATACAAGATTGAAGACTTCGTCCCGTGTCCGGATGGGACTTTCCTTGGCGTGGAAGGCAAGCTTGGCGATACGGATATGTAGATCTCCTACCATTGTAACCGACTCTATGTAACCCTAGCCCTCTCCGGTGTCTATATAAACCGGATGGCTCTAGTCCGTAGGACAACAACATCAACCCTTACAATCATACCATAGGCTAGCTTTTAGGGTTTAGCCTCCTTGATCTCGTGGTAGATCCACTCTTGTAAACATCCACAATATCAATATCAATCAAGCAAGACGTAGGTTTTTACCTCCATCAAGAGGGCCCGAACCTGGGTAAAACATCGTGTCCCTTGTCTCCTGTTACCATCCGCCTAGACGCACAGTTCGGGACCCCCTACCCGAGATCCGCCGGTTTTGACACCGACACTGGTCCTTTAAGCTTGAGTGGGAGGTATTTGATGGCGTGTAGATCGTCACCGCGGGGCATGTGGATATGAAGGAGATAATCCAAGATCCATACCGCAGGATCTGTTGTGCCATCGTATGATTCGATGTTTACGGGTTTAAAACCCTCGGGGATTTGATGATCCATTACTTCATCTGTGAAGCATAGTGGGTGTGCGGTGCCTCTATACTGGGCTATATCACGACGTAGCTCAAATGAGCTTTGTCTACTGTGCTCGGCCTGGCATGACGGTTTGACGGTTATCGTCACGTGCCGTGGGGCGCCCACGCAATTCGTAGATCGATCTAGTTTGCCTTGCCTTGTCCTCCAATATATCTTGCAGGTCTGGCGCATTTCCCCGTGCCTTGGTATTTTTCGAGCGACGCCGGGGTGTGGCTTGAGTGGATGGCCAAGAGGCCTCTCTGTCGCGGCCACGAGGTGGCCGATCGGCCGTGTCGTGCGCTGGTGATGTAGGTTTAGGTGCTTCCTCCTCTAATCGGGGTAGCAGCCTGCGCTTTGGGTAGCTCTTGGAGGGGCGTTCGAGTTCGTACTCTTCGTCCGCAAGGACTTCAGTCCATCTGTTGGCTAGCAAGTCTTGGTCAGCTCTAAGCTGTTGCTGTTTTTTCTTGAGGCTGCTCGCCGTGGCCATAAGCCTGCGTTTGAAACGCTCTTGTTCGACGGGATCCTCGGGCACGACAAAATCGTCGTCATCGAGGCTTGCCTCGTCTTCGGAGGGAGGCATGTAATTATCGTCCTCTACCTCTCTGTCTACCGCTCTCTCATGAGGGATGGCTTCTCCCTCCTCCTGTGCTCAATCTTGCTGGAGGGGGTTGTCTTCAGCACTGTCCGGGGTGTTATTATCTCCTGTGCCGGAATCACCGTTTTTGCTTTGGCGGGATTTAGAGCGGCGCCGCTGACGCCGGTGCTTAGGCTGCTTCTTGGAGGGGTCATCCTCCGTTGTTCCATCGCCATTCCCTTCTCTTGGGGTGTCCACCATGTATATGTCGTATGACGAGGTGGCCTTCCAGTGACCTATAAGCGCTGGTTCTTGGTCGTCTCCTGCATCGGCGTCCATACCATCGATGTCTTTAGAGTTGAAGTCGAGCATGTCGGTTAAATCATTGACAGTGGCTACGAAGTGGGTGGTGGGTGGGCTTTGAATTTCTTCGTCGTCCGCATCCCAACCTTGCCGACCATAGTCCGGCTAGGGCTCTCCTGATAAAGAGAGAGACTTTAGTGAATTCAGAATGTCGCCGAAGGGCGAGTGCTGAAAGATGTCTGTGGCGGTGAACTCCATAATCGGCGCCCAATCGGATTCGATCGGCAGGGGCGTGGAAGGTTCGGAGTCCGGAGAGGAGTCCGACACCTTGGAGTCACAAGCTTCACAAAGGACAAGGCTGGTGTTCAGCTCGATCACCATAGAGATTGCAGCCCCCGAGGCGGTGTCCAGCCATCCGTCCTCGATTGGCGTAGTTGGCTCCGAGCTAAGGGTCGGAGCGGATACTGGTACGGCCTCCTGGGCACTGTTCGGCGGCAGAGCTAGATCATGCCCATCGTGACAGTGCGGCGCACTCGGCTGTGGCTCGAACTCGTCGAAGATCAAGTCTCTGCGGACGCCAGCCGTGTAGTTCAAACTTCCAAATCTGACCTGATGGGAAGGGGCGTAGCTTTCAATCTACTCCAGATGGCCAAGCGATTTGGCCCGCAGTGCAAAGCCGCCAAATACGAAGATCTGTCCGGGGAGAAAAGTCTCACCCTAGACTGCATCGTTGTTGATGATCGGAGGAGCAATCGGGACTAAAGATGACGACACATAGGAACTCTCAATGAAAGCACCAATGTCGGTGTCAAAACCGGCGGATCTCGGGTAGGGGGTCCCGAACTGTGCGTCTAGGCGGATGGTAAGAAGAGACAAGGGACACGATGTTTTTACCCAGGTTCGGTCCCTCTTGATGGAGGTAAAACCCTACTCCTGCTTGATTAATATTGATGATATGGGTAGTACAATAGTAGATCTACCACGAGATCAGAGAGGCTAAACCCTAGAAGCTAGCCTATGGTATGATTGTTGTTCGTCCTACGGACTAAAACCCTCCGGTTTATATAGACACTGGAGAGGGCTAGGGTTACACAGAGTCGGTTACAATGGGAGGAGATCTACATATCCGTATCGCCAAGCTTGCCTTCCACGCCAAGGAAAGTCCCATCCGGACACGGGACGAAGTCTTCAATCTTGTATCTTCATAGTCCAGGAGTTCGGCCAAAGGTTATAGTCCGGCTACCCGGGCACCCCTAATCCAGGACTCCCTCAGTCATCGATTACCAAAATGGGGGAGATTGAAAGTACATGTAGTCCCGATGTGTGGTTTTGGTAATTGATGACAATCCTAATGGACTAATGTTTCCATTGAGTTATACATTTGAAGGAAAGTTCCATTTCCAATGCATGAAGAATATTGGATGAACTGAAGGATGTTTATTCCATGGTTATGCAAGAAGGAGATAGAATGGATTCAAAATGAATGCCATATACATATTGTTGTGCATGCATCAAGGTTGAGCTCGGTGATTGAACCAAATACGATCAAGATGAATTCCATGTGATGAACAAGATGTGATCTATATGGAGTTCAGTAAGGATCTCAGACGTTATCATGCTGAGGCTTATGGGTTGAACCATCATGTATCAAGATCTTGAGAGAATGACTAAAGAGAAGAATTGTACATATACTTGAAGATAGGATCATTATGAGCTCATATGTTGAGTCATGGATTAGTATGTCTTGAAGCAAGTAATTCAAGTGAAGAATTCATTATGTCTCTCAAGATACTATGTTGGAGCATGAGAACGAGCAAATGATGTCCAATATGATATTCAAGGAGAAACTTGATATGGTCATGGTGAATTAAGATATTGGTTATTATGTCTTGAAGAAATGAAGCATAGAGAAGATATCAATAGGGCCTTCAAGACACCAATATTGATCATAGAAAAGCTTCCCACATTATGTATGGGGGAGATACTTGAAGACTTCTCCAGTGTCTTGCCTTCAATTTGAGCCATGAAGAAACATCAATATAAAGCTCAAGTGAAATGCTCTAGTCAAAGGTATTAGTTCCTTTGGCTTTAGATGTGAGGATCAATGACCATCGAAAAGGATATATGCTCAAGAATGAATTTTGGAAGCTATTTAGTATAGTTCTTTTATGATTCTTGAGTAATAGGGATCCCGCACTATTAAGAGGGGATCAAAGGGGTTAGTGATAGATTTGCTCAAGTCAACATCTTCTATTTCTACTTCCTCACATCATATTCCAACATAGGCATATTTTACTACTATCCAATACAAATACAATACGCCTATACATCTACCAAAGTAAATCCATAGCCAAATAGATTCCCCAAAGTATATGATCTTACCTTTCCATACTTTTCAACCTCCATTTTGGTTTATCTTCGGTGATTCTCTATGTGAGGACCTGGAGCTTTTTCATAGCTTCAAAATGAGCCCAAGATCATCGAAATCGGAGTCCGGATGTGAAAGTTATGCATGTTTTACTTTTGGGGTGGCTGCAGCTTTTGTGTTGGCCGGATGTCCAGGCTTTTCCCCGGATGTTCGGCCACTGCTATCTAGAGGGCGTCTGATTTGTGTGAAATCGCCGGATGTCCGGCCCCTGTCCCGGATGTCCGGTCATAGATGTCCAGAAACCTTTCCGAAATGTTGTTTCTGTACGCCGGATGTCCGGCACTAGGCCGGATGTTCTGGGGCCCAAGTTTGGCTAGATGTTCGGGCTTCGGCCAGACGTCCTGGCCCTGTAACCTGTTTTTCTGCCTACGTGTGTGCACACTTCACATCGGCCAGATGTCCGGCCCGGCACAGCCACTTCCACTCCAACGACCATATTGGCACTACCACTATATATATCCCTCTACCCATCCGGTAGAGGGTTGACCACTTCATCCAAGATCGACCCAAGAACACAAGTGCCTCCCTCTCACTTCTCTACACCAAATCTTAGATCCTAGAGTGATTCGTGAGAGTTCTTGAGAGTTTTTCCAATCAAGTGATAGATCCACTCCCTCTCCCTCTCTTGACCAAAGAAATTTGTGATTTGAGCAAGTCTTGAGCATTTCCCCTTTGTTATTATTACTCTTGGAGGTTGGAGACTCCTAGGCGGTAGGAGTGCTCCGGTGAGGAATCAACTTGTGATTTGTCCCCCAAAAAGTTTGTGAAGGTTTGGAGGCCGCCTTAAGGTCTACCACTAGTGGTTCAGAATCGCTTTCCTGGTCATATCTCAAGGAGAATAGGGTGAGACTTCATGGCGTTGGTGTGCCTTCGTGGTAACATCCACCTCTCTAACGGTGACTAGCTTCCCTCCAGGCAAGTGAACATTGGGATACATCCTCATCTTCGTGACTTTGGTTATCCCTAACCCTAACTCCTTACTTGTGGTTTACTTTGGTCACATGACCATGCATTCACTATATCTTATTGTCCTCATTATATTGTGTTGTCCATTCCCTTGAAGAAATTATTTAGGCCTATACTTTATATTCGCAATTCATACTTTCTACTATTGTTCTATCTTATGCTTAGTGTGAATTGCTAGCTTGTAACATTCATTTCCATATCTTGTGACATAACTTGTTTAAGCTTGTAGTGCTTACTTGAGTTTGCTTGTATCATTCAATTCCATATATTGTGATACAATTTGTGTAAGCTTGTATTACTTACTTGTGGTTGTGTGTATTATTCATTTCCATATCTCGTAATATACATTGACTAAGTTTGTGTGGCTTACTTGTGCTTACTCATATCCTCGTTGTTCTCATCTTGTTTATCCTAAGTTCTTGGTGCACTTAGTGAGCCTAGTATATTTAGGATTTGTGCTTGAAAAGTATCCGCTTAGTTTATTTCCACATTAGGATATAGCCAAATCCGTAAAAGATTTTAAAACGCCTATTCACCTCCCCCCTCTAGGCGACATCGTGGTCCTTTCAGCGGGCTGCCATGGAAGACAAAGGGCTCGCTTCCTAGTGAGACTGCGCAGCATACAGCTCGCATGCTTCCCGGTGAGCCAGCGCATTCGAGGACAGCTTGCACGACTCTCGGTCAGCTTGCGTTCTGAACTGCGCTCGCACGCCTCCCGTTCAGTCAAGGTCAAGCAGTTGTCCGCACGACACCTCCTGCAACCATTAAAACCAAGACACGTGTCATCACATGAATGGTTCACAAAACGCACATGGTTTGAATTATACAAACATTTGAAATATTAAAGTGGCAACTATTTTTTCAAAATGCCTTTATTGGCTATCATTGTTCGAGTGGGTCTTCTCTCAAAATGGACACGTAAAATAGCATGTCGGGTGCCATTCCATGATAGCATGCCAAGTTTCATGAATTTCAGACGAGTTTTGAATTTACTAGAATTTAAAAACCAAGTATCTCAATGTTTTGCCGGCAATCAACAGTGCCTTGGTGATTGAAATTCATTACCATTTATTGCATGGGACCTAAGTGTAACGCCCCGGATCTGACGCGCCAGGTGTCTACCAGTTATTCGCCGTCGTTGCCATGTCATTTGCTTGTGTGTTGCATTTTGCCATGTCATCATGTGCATCTCTTTTTGCATACGTGTTCATCTCATGCATCCGGTCTTTTTCCCCGTTGTCCGTTTCACGATCCGACACTCTCGTCGTGCCCCGTCGCCCCCCTTTTCGCCTCTTTTCGTGTGCGGGTGTTAAACGTTCTCGGAATGGACCGAGGTTTGCCAAGCGGCCTTGGTACACCACCGGTAGACCGCCTGTCAAGTTTCGTGCCATTTGGAGTGTGTTTGATACTCCAACGGTTAACCAGGGAACCGTAAAGGCCTCTTTTGTGTGCATCCTAACACCCCTCCAAAGTGGCCCAATAACCCATCCAAAACCCCTCCATGCTCTCGGTCGTTCGATCACGATCGCGTGGTCGAAAACCGCTCCCTATTTGGAGTCTCCTAGCTCCCAGAATCTATAAATTAGTCCCCTCCCCCGAAATTCGCGGTGCAAACTCTAGTCTTCTTCCTCCTCGAGCCGCCGGACATGTCCATCCGCACCGGACATGTCCACCGGACACGTCGCCCGGCCAATCGGTGGCTGCCACGTCATCGCCGCCGACCCCGCGCCCAATCCCGCAGCGCCATGTCGCCCCCCGCGCCCTCTCTCTCTCCTTCCCGCCGCCGGGGCCCGTGAGGCCCAGATCGGGCCCGCCTCGGGCCGCGCCAGGCCCGAGGGAGCCCGCGCCGCCCAGCGCCGCTCCGCCGCTGCACCCTGCCGTCGCGCGCCTCCAGCGCCGCCCGTCGACTCCGGCGATCGCCACGCCGTGCCTCGCCTCCGCCGACGGCCGCGGCTTCATCCCCGCCGCCGGCGCGTCTTCGCCTCGTCGCCGGCTCCGCCTCGCCGACCCCGCGTCCCTCCGCCGCCGCCCCAGCTCGCCGCCGGCCAGATCCGGTCCGGGGCCGCCTCGCTGTCGCCTTCCCGGCCTCCTCCGACCTCGCCGGAGCCACTGCTGCCGCCCGGGTCCCGCCTTGGCCTGATCCACGCCCGGACCCGACCCGCTCTGCCTTATCACCCGATCCGCTTCGTTTTTTTCGCGGGGTAAAAATCTCTCTTAAGTCCTTTTTCTGTCATGTTATGTTGCCTCCTTTGACCAATCATATATTCATGCTCGGTGATCCGATTTGTTCATATTATATATAAGAATGTTCATCATGAGATGCTCTTCATTTCATTACACTGTGCCATGCTTGTTTGAGTTCATCTTGATGCCAGAATCATCATTGCAGGAGTGTTATATGATGTTGACTGTTGTTTGTTAACAGAACTTGATGATTTGTCATTTTTGTTGCGTTTTGTGTGTGTCATCTTATGAGCTTGATGTATACATGAGTTTTGAGCTACATCATGCCATATTTACAGTGGTGCCATCCATGTATTTGTTTGAGTCTTGTAGTGAGTGCATCGAGCTCGTGAAGTAGGGTACTTGTTGTTGCTATTTTGCTAGGCTGTATCTGCTATATCCTGATGCTATGTAAACCTGCTGCTACAAGTCATTCTATGCATAATCTGGAGATGTTAACAAAGGATGTTTTGTTATACATGTCATGCCCTATCCATCCATGCCCCTGGTTGCATTTATAGCCTGATGTAGCTTGTTGTAATGTTTCTCCAAAGTTGCTAAATAATGTTGATGTCAGCCTGTTAACATTAAGTTCAGTTTTGCCATGAGCTTTGCTAGTGATCCATGCACCCTATGAACTTTCTATTCACATGCTTAGCTTTATAAATGTGTCTTCTTACTGTTGGTTACATTGCCATGCCGTGTATTGCTGTGGTGAGTTTCACAAGCTCACCAACATGCCTACTTATCGTTGTTCCTACCATGTCTGAATCTGTCATATCAATTGCCATGTTTGCATGGATGCTACCATCTTTTCTATTGATCTTTGGAATAAGTTCAGTAAGTGGTTATTGTTCTTTGTCACTATTACTATCATGAGATGCCTTTTTTCCATGATAAGATCATGTAACATGTTGTTTGATAGCTCGAAACATTGCAACCTGATGTTATTTCTGCCAAGTTTGTAAACTGTTATTATTTGCAATCTTGCCATGTCCTTTTGAGCATGGTCTAGTGATTTCTGGAGATAGCTCAGTGTTCATGTTTTGTCATACTTTACCTGTACTTCATGCCCATGCCTTTTTTTATTACGTTGAGATGCTGTAGCATCTTGTTTTGATGCTTGCTTGATGCCTAGTTGCTGTTTTGGACAGCTTGTCCTTTAAACTTGTTTCATGTGTACGTGTTGAACCATTGCTCCGTTTTGAGTGTGCTCTATATGAAACTTGCTTGATTCTGCATGTAGTTTCATATTATCATGTTGCATCCTTGTTTTGAGAGTCTTTGCTTGATGTTTGTATGCATTTTGCATCAATGCCATGTTTAACTTGTTTTGCTCATATCTTCTAGGCCGTAGCTCCGAACTAAATGAACTTTATATGTAACTTGACTAGAATTTCGTGTAGATCCTCTTGGTGCTCTTTAACTTTCTGTTTAACAACTTGAACATAAGGTTTATTCAGATCTGGACCAATTTCTAAATTTGCATATGAGGACTTACCGAAATTGTTATATGTTGTTTCCGGCCTCATTTAAACTTGCCTTGATGTGTTGCTCTTGTTTGCATCATCTCTTGCCATGAGTAGCTTCATGTAGTCTTATATTGCATCATACTTGGTTGAGCATCATGTCATGCATATGTGTGGTGTGTTTACCATGTTGTGTGCTTCTTCTCGATAGTTCCTGTTTTGTTGCGATCGTGAGGATTCGTTTGTCTACGCTTGGTTCGGCTTCATCCGTTCGTCTTCTTCATGGACTCGTTCTTCTTCCTAGCGAGATTTCAGGCAAGATGACCGCCACCTTGGATCTCACTACTATCATTGCTATGATAGTTGCTTCGTTCTATTGCTATGCTACGCTTCCTATCACTTGTTCTTCAAGCCTTCCCAAATTGCCATGTCAGCCTCTAACCTTTTCACCCTTCCTAGCAAACCGTTGCTTGGCTATGTTACCGCTTTGCTCAGCCACTCTTATAGCATTGTTAGTTGCAGGTGAAGTTGAAGATTGCTCCATGATGGACAGGATTATGTTGGGATATCACAATATCTCTTATATTATTAATGCATCTATATACTTGGTAAAGACTCGATCACATACTGGCACGGGAACATACAATTCTGGAGACCGATGGCTCTCGCTCTCCTCTCTCCCCTCCTCCCACCTGCTCTCTCCCCACCATGGCTCTAATCTGTGATCTTCACCATGGAAGGCCTCTTGCATTGGGATTTCAACCCTGGGATTGCAGTGGCAGAATAGGTACGTCGGCGTTTTGGAGAAACGGTACACTTTTCTCCTTCTCGAAGCACCAAGGAATTTTTCTTGGTCGTCTCCTTCTCTTCGGCCTCTTTTCCACTTTCGGAAGATTCAGTTAGTGTGGCTTTGCAATGTTGTATTGGTGGGCATCCTAAGGGATTCAAGGTGGTTAAGCTTAGTGACCGATCCTTTCGCTTCTCTGTGGCTGGCAACAAAGTGGGTCATTTCATTCATGGACTCAGAGATCGCATTTGGCCGGATTTTATTTGTCACTTTCATCTTTTCAATGGTCGCTTCAATGCACATACTCGTTTTGATAACCAGTGGCATGCTGATGAGCATCTTGCACCAATCGCGGCGCGTAGCCCTGTGGCCATCCGTTATAGTCAACCGATATTTCAAGACACGTCGATCAACCCTTCTTCGGTTCAAGCACTAAGTAAGTTTGATCTTGTTCCTATGTCATCTATGAATGTTCATGACAAGAACAGCAAGGAAGCTTCGTGTTCTTCCTCATTGCCATCATGCAAGATCAAACCGACATGGAAGGAGATTTTCTCGATCAGCATTAATGAGGGCAATCAATGTGCCTCGGACATTCCCGGTATCTGAGCAATCAATTGTGATTGGCGGTTTTCTGTTTTCAAATATCAAGAATTATCCACAATTGCCGCAAAGCTTCCTTACTTTTGCCTTCCGTTATGCACCGCCTCATTCCTCCTGGCTACCGATTTTGTCTGATTCACACATTGCGGATCTTTCGCGTGCCGGATATTCTCATACAGAAGTTTCTGATATTGACATGAATTGGGGTCAATTATGTGCTAAATGTTTGCAATGGGGACATAACCGACCGATTTGCCATGCACGTCTTATTTGCCTTTCATGCTCTGCTCCTAGCCATAAATGTCATAACTACCATTCCAAAATGAGGCCCGTGCATTCCATTACTCCAGTTATGGATGCTAATCAGCACAATCAAACGGGGCTTGACCAGCATCGGCAACAAATCAACAACCCCCCTACAATTACTCAAACCTGCCCCCCACTCGTTTACCAAGCCGAGACATCTCAGCCATCCGATGCAACTTCTGTGGTTTTTACGGTCATCTGGTCAAGTCCTGCTGGCGGCGATGGTGGGCCCATCATTGGCAATGGAAACCAAAAACCCTCTCGGCCGCCCCAGACTGCTCGCATTCCACCTCCTCGCCCGCTCCGCTTCCCAATGAAGCCCAGCTCCCTGCTGTAGCTGCTCTGCCACCCACCACCACCCTCATCGCCCATCCCATGCCCTCCGCCCTCTGCTCCACCATGGCCAACTATCCGGTGAATCCAATCCCGTTCTTGCTTCCCGGATGGTCGGTAGAGCCTAGTCCGGCGGATCGCAAGGTGCGCGCCGACATGGCTGTCAACCCCATCCCGCCGCTCAACAACAGCTTCTTCGCCATCGTGAAGGCGAGCAGATTTGTGCCTCTGCATCTCCGGGAAGGACTCCGTGAAACCATTGAAGGACTGCTGCATGAATCGGGGCTGCACACCACCGAGGCTTCTGACCACCCGCTTGGTATTGGTATGTTCGCTTTTGCAAACTCCTTCATCAGAGATACCGCTCTTAATACTACATTCCAGCTTGATGAAGAGGATTTGGTTACCTCTTTTGTGTGCCATAATGCGGCATTGAACATGCGCCAAACCACCTACGACCCTGAAGTCTGGCTCATGTATATCGGTTTCCCTGACGACTATCAAACTGATTTTTATCTGCAACACTCTGTTGATGACTATGGTCGCCTCGTCTCTTGGAACAATCCCAACATCGACCGTCGTGTTGTGCTGATAAAAGTCAGGGTAATCCATCTACGCTTGATCCCTAAGAGCATCGCCGTCCGTCAGTTGGGTAGGGATCGTGCCTGTTGGACTGATGCTGTCTTCTTTCTTCGTGGTGCTGACTGGAACGCCCATGACCCTGAAGTGCCAGTCACTGATGAAGATCGTCCGCCTGCCAGTGGCGTGCCACACCTCATGTTTGGAGAAGGACTTACTGCCGAACAGCTATACCAGCAGCAGCTGCAAAACTGGCTCATCCAAAATGGAGTCGCAAATGAACATGGACCTCACAATGCTGCCCATCAGGATGCTCCTCAGAATGCTCAGTGGGATGCTTGGCCGGAGCCCCCAATGCCACAAATGCCTGCAGCTTTAGTCAATTTCCAGGCCTGGCTTGCTGCTCAGGGACTGCGTATTCAAGAGGGACTGCCTGAAGACAATTTCTCAGACAGTCTCAATTCAGCTTGGGATTCTACTTCTTCTGGCAGCTCTTTTGGATCAATCCAGGTTCTTGTTGGTCCTGACAACACTCTGGTGGTGATTCCTCCCAGGCTTGATGTGATTGCGGTGGACCTGACAGTCTCTTCTGATAACCTCCATGTCAGCATCTCTGTGCAAGGTAATGATCTCACCAATATTCTGATCGATGGCACAATCCCACGCAGCACTTTTACTTCCTACCTGTCTAGCTCCATTTTATCAGTTGTGGCTGCTTATGGTCCGTGGAGTGCTGGTTATGGTTTGCCATCGCTTGCTCTGCAAATGGCTGCTCCCGTCTCTGTTTTCCACGTTTAAACTGCTGACACTATCCTGTCAGTTCGTTTTTCTCCAAGCATTCTGAATGTGCCCCCCAGGTCATCTACTCTTCAGATCTCTGAGATTATTCCTGACAGTGATGCCACTGCTGAAGCTGATGAACCTCAGTTTGCTATGATAGAGTACTCTGAACCCATAAATGAAGACAATCACCAGTTTGCTCTGTCTGTTGATGTGCAGCGAGATGCTTTGCCTTCTGATATGACTGAATACCCTGACCAATTGGTTACTGCTGATGATTCTGCTGTTGTCCCGCCTGCCAACTCTGCTCAGCAGATGGAGTTTTCCTCGGCGCCTACTGATGGTTTAAGTGTTGGGCCCTCTTGCTCCGGCCTCTCCCTTCGAGGCCAATGAGTTAGGCCTGGCCCAAGTGCTGCCTCCTGGCCCATCACCCGCCCACACACGCCGCACTAAGATTCAGGCTCCTTTGGTCACGACTGAAGTTAGACGCAGCACTCGTTCTACTAGGTATGATGGTTTCAGGGTACCCCAGATTTCTGATATTCGAGGTACTGTGTCCAAGGTCAAGCCTCATCAGATACCTACTGCTGCCTCAAGCTCCTCGGCGCCTCGTCCTGACCAAGTCCCACCGCCCACACCTCTTCATGTCATGCAGGCAATTGGCATTAATTGTTGCGCTGTTCCTCCTGCTGAAATCACTAACGAGGCGCTGCTGGCTGCTGTTGTCCCTGACGATCAGGCAGGAATGGAGGTTGGCAATGCTCCATCCTCGGAGTAACTTGTTGGTTTTTAAAGTATGCCACTTTTGCATAATTGGAATGTACTTTGTTGGAACATTCGCGGTTTAAATTCGGACAAAAATCTACTAGCCTTATCTAATGCTATCTCTGTTAGTGGTTGCGCCATAGTTTGCCTTCAGGAAACTAAAAATACCCTTGTTGATTTGGCGTTCATTAAATCTTCTTTCCCTAAGAGATTTGATAAGTATGCTTACGTTCCTTCCAGAGGTGCCTCCGGTGGCATCCTCACTATATGCAATAGCTCGGTCTTTTCTGGTGACGTGATCGTTTCCAATGATTTTGTTTTGGGTGTCAAATTCACCAGCACAATCTCTGCGCAATCATGGACTCTTTATAATGTTTATGGACCATGTACTGGTCCGCCCCGAGTGGATTTTATTCAATGGCTATATGACATGGTCCTTCATTCAAATGATGACTGCCTTCTCCTTGGTGTTTTCAACTTCATTCATGGCCCAGAAAATCGCAACAAACCTAGTGGCGACCCGAATGACATGTGCACTTTCAATGATATAATCCGTCAACAAAACCTAATTGAATTGCCATTAAGAGGTCGTCTATTCACGTGGAGCAATATGCAGCAGGATCCATTGTTGGAACAACTAGACTGGTTCTTCTCCTCTATCCACTGGACGCTGGCCTACCCCAACACTATTATTAAACCACTATGCAAGCCAGTCTCCGACCACACTCCGTGTGTGGTAAGCATTGAGACAAAAATCCCTCGGGCCAAGCTTCTCCGATTTGAAGCTTATTGGTTATTGTACCCTGGTTTTATGGATGTAGTTAGAAAGGCTTGGGCTTGTCCTGTCAACTCCTCTAATGCAGCCACCGTGCCCTGTCGCAAATTCAAGTTGCTTCGTCAACAGCTCAAAGCTTGGAGCAAAAATATCCCCAGGCTTTCTGTGGCTATTGAGAACACAAACAATACTCTCTCTGAGCTGGATGGACTGGAAAACTTGCGACCTCTAACCACACCCGAATGCAACTTTCGTAAGATCATCAAGGCTCATCTTCTACGGTTGCTAGATTATCAAAAACAGTATTGGAGAAAACGTTGCACCATTCGATGGGTTAAATTCGGTGATGAAAACACCAAATTCATCCAGGCGGTTGCCACGGAGCGTTACAGAAAGAATAATGTGGCTATTTTACAAAATGATGATGGCTTGTTGGTGGAAGATCACACGGGTAAAGAAGCTCTACTGTTTTGCGCTTACACTGAGAGACTTGGCAAGTCCAACCGTACACAAATGCGCTTTGATCTTCCATCTCTTATTCGCCCCAGTTATAATCTTGAGCATCTCACGGACCCATTCACCAAAGATGAGATTGATGGGGTTGTTAAAGAAATGCCTGCGGACCGTGCCCCCGGCCCCGATGGGTTTAGTGGGTTATTCCTTAAAGCATGCTGGCCCATTATAAAGGAGGATTTCTACACGCTTTGCACTCAATTCCATGACGGGGAGCTTAATCTTCAAAGCATTAATGATGGCCTCATTACTCTTATCCCAAAAACTGGCCCTCCTACCACAGTTAATGATTACCATCCGATCACTCTACTCAACTGCTGCCTTAAACTCATCACTAAATTACTGGCCAACCGACTGTAAAAAGTGATCATGGATCATTCATCGAAACCAATATGGTTTCATCAAAGGGAGGTCCATCAAAGATTGTTTGGCTTGGACATTTCAATATATTCATCAATGTCGGGCATCCAAAAGACAAATTGTTCTCCTCAAGCTAGACTTCGCTAAAGGTTTCGACACCATTGAGCACGAAGCAATGATCAAGATTATGAAACACATGGGTTTTAATGATAAATGGCTGTCTTGGATCCGCTCGATATTCTGCTCCGAACGCTCATCCATTCTTCGTAACGGTGTGTCGGGCCGCCAGTTTCACTGCAAGCGGGGAGTTAGGCAGGGCGACCCCCTCTCCCGTCTCATCTTCGTCCTCGCGGCCGATCTTCTGCAATCAGCAATCAATGATGCCTTTAGGAGAGGTCAAATTCATTTGCCATTCCCATCAAATATTGACATGGATTATCCGATTTTTCAATACGCTGATGACACGATTTTGCTCATGCCAGCCTGCCCTAGACAAGCGGTTATTATCAAGAATATCCTGTCTGATTATGCCCAGTCCATTGGCCTCAAAATAAACTTCCATAAATCTACTTTGATCCCCATAAACTTGGACCAGCAGACGACTATCGATATTGCCTCAATCTTTGGCTGCTCTATTGGATCAATGCCCTTCACCTATCTTGGCCTGCCCCTTGGCACCTCCAGACCCACACTAAATGACTTCATGCCTATGGTTAGCAAGGTGGAACGAAATCTTTCTTCCACCCTCTCACTCATGTCGTATGCTGGGAAGCTCACGCTGCTCAACACCGCAGTTACGTCCCTTCTTAACTATGCCATGTGTACGTTAAAATTCTCACCTAAACTCATTGAGATACTGGACAAAATCAGGAGAAGATGCCTCTGGATCAAAAAGACTGATCAAGGTGAGAAATCAAACTCACTTGCTGCCTGGGACTTGGTCTGTAAGCCAAAGGACAAAGGAGGTCTGGGTGTGATCAACCTCAAAATCCAGAATGAAGCTCTGTTATTGAAATTTCTACACAAATTCTACAACAAACTGGATATTCCATGGGTGCAACTCACTTGGGACACTTACTATGTTCAGCGAACTCCGCACGCTGTCGAGCCGGTTGGCTCTTTTTGGTGGCGCGACATTCTTAAACTCACACCAACTTTTCGCGGGATCTCCACGGTTCAAGTTGTCTGTGGCTCCACGGCCCTTTTTTGGAAAGATTTATGGGTTGATCAACTACTCCAGGACTCGCACCCTCGCGCGTTCTCCTACGCAATCAATGAGGATGTCTCGGTGCAAGATTTCTTGAGGATCACGTCACTTGGAATGGCCTTTCACCTGCCGCTCCCCCCCCCCCAAGCGCTCGATGAGGTCAGGCATCTCCAGGCCACTGCTTCTTCCATCCAACCAACGACCTCGACATCGGATGTATGGACCTATATTTGGGGCAAAACTACCTACAAATCAACGGACTTCTATCAATTCTACTTCAGAGAGATCCAGGTGCACAAGGTTTTTGGCTGGCTTTGGAAGTCCAAGTGTACCATGAAGTTAAAGGTTTTTGTTTGGCTATTGTTCCATGATCGTTTAAACACCAGGAACATGCTAAAGAGACGCCACTACAATATTGGAGATGACCACAATTGTCTGCTCTGTGGCCGCAACATTGAAGAAACGATTGAGCACATGATATTTACTTGCACGTTTAGCAAACGATGCTGGCGAGCCCTGGATATCAACTGGGAACCCTTTGGGCGTTGGTTACAAGCCATTGAAGACCAAAAAAGGGATCACCCCACGCCTATGTTGTTTGAAAAATTCATTGTGGTCGCGTGGAGCCTTTGGAAGGAAAGGAACAATAAGCACTTCAGGGCAGTCGACCCATCCTTTCGATCGTGGCTGAATAGATTCAAAAAGGACTTTGAGCTCTTGCAACATAGGGTCAAAGAGGCAAATAGGCCTCTGGTGCTGGATTTTGTAAACTCTCTAAACTAGGACCTTATTTATCTTTTCTTCTAGGTGGGCCACAAAGTGCACCCCCACCTCTCCCCCCCCCCCTGATGTAAATATCCACATTGTACAGTTGCCTCATTTTCTTTAATATATTTAAACAGTAGGAGCCTTTCCTACTGTTTCTGGTCAAAAAAAAGGCTGGATGACTCGGCCTTATGCCTGGTGTTTTGTTCCACTCTTGTCGCCCTAGTTTCCATCATAGCGGTGTTATGTTCCCGGATTTTGTGTTCCTTAAGCGGTTGCGTGATTTATGGGACCCCCTTGACAGTTTGCTTTGAATAAAACTCCTCCAGCAAGGCCCAACCTTGGTTTTACCATTTGCCTCACCTAGCCCTTTTTCCCTTGGGTTTCCGGAGCCCGAGGGTCATCTTTATTTACCCCCCGGGCCAGTTCTCCTTCGAGTGTTGGTCCAAACCGAGCGATGTCCGGTGCCCCCTGGGCAACCAGGGTCTATGCCAACCCGACGTCTTGCTCATCCGGTGTGCCCTGAGAACGAGATATGTGCAGCTCCTATCGGACTTTGTCGGCACATCCGGGCGGCTTCGCTGGTCTTGTTTTACCATTGTTGAAATGTCTTGTAAACCGGGATTCCGAGACTGATCGGGTCTTCCTGGGAGAAGGTATATCCTTCGTTGATCGCGAGAGCTTATCATGGGCTAAGTTGGGACACCCCTGCAGGGTATAAACTTTCGAGAGCCGTGCCCGCGGTTATGTGGCAGATGGGAATTTGTTAATGTCCGGTTGTAGATAACTTGACACGAGATACGAATTAAAACGCATCAACTGGGTGTGTAGCTGTGATGGTCTCTTTTCCGCAGAGTCCGGGAAGTGAACACAATTTTGGGTTATGTTTAATGTAAGTAGGAGTTCAGGATCACTTCTTGATCATTGCTAGCTTCACGACTGTTCCGTTGTTTCTCGTCTCGCTCTTACTTACGTATGTTAGCCACCATATCATGCTTAGTCACTGCTGCAACCTCACCATTTTACCCATTCCTTTCCCATTAAGCTTTGCTAGTCTTGATACCCATGGTAATGGGGTTGTTGAGTCCTCGTGGCTCACAAATTACTACAACAACAGTTGCAGGTATAGGTTATGCGATGATCATGATGCGAGAGCGATGTTTGCTTGTTTTGTAGTTCTTCTTCTGCTTCTTCTTCGATCACGGGATAGGTTCCAGGTTGGCAGCCTGGGCTAGCAGGGTGGATGTCGTTTGAGTTTCTGTTTGTGTTCTATCTGTAGTCAAATGGTGCTCTTATGTATGATGATGTTGTATTTGTGTGGCATTGTATGCCTTTTGTATATATCCCCATCTATTATGTAATGTTGATGTAATGATATCCACCTTGCAAAAGCGTTTCAATATGCGGGTCTATCCTTGGTGGGACCTTTGAGTTCCTTTTGGATAGGGTCGCATATTGGGCGTGACAGTAAGCATGCACCCAAGGAAACAGATTTGATTTTTCAACTAATTTATATGCACTGGAGCATGTGCATGTAGTTCAATTTGAATTATGCACATAAATGCATTGAAAACTCAGTTAATGCATAAAAATGTCCAAACGAACCCCGAAAAATCCCAAAAAATGACACAACACTCCTGTTGTTCTATGTTGACACGAGAAAAATTTTGAAAGCAATAAGAGGCAATGGATATCATTTCGTCCACAAAGGTGGGACGTTCCCTACCGACACCAGCATGCTTGTTTTGAGAAGCTCTGGTTTGTGAGAAGCATATACCCAAACCTACCCCAAATGGGACAAAAAATTTACCACGGCATGTTGCTGTCGCTCCATGATAGCATGCCGAGTTTCATGAATTTCAGACGAGTTTTGGATTTACTAGAATTTAATAACCAGGCATCTCAATGTTTTGCTGGCAATCAACGATGCCCTGGTGTTTGAAATTCATTCCCATTTCTTGCATGGGACCTAATCATGCACCCAAGGACACATATTTGATTTTTTTCAACCAATTTATATGCACTGGAGCATGTGCATGTAGTTCAAATTTGAATTACGCACATAAATGCATTGAAAACTCAGTCAATGCATAAAAATGCCCAAATGAACCCCGAAAATCCCAAAGATTGACACAACACTCGTGTTCTTCTATGTTGACACGAGAAAAAAATTGAAAGCAATAAGAGGCAATGGATATCGTTTCGTCCCCAAAGCTGGGACCTTCCCTACCGAAACCATCATGCTTGCTGTGAGAAGCTCTGGTTTGTGACAAGCATATACCCGAACCTGCCCCAAATGGGACAAAACATTTACCACGACATGTTGATACCGCTCCATGATAGCATGCCAAGTTTCATGAATTTCAGACGAGTTTTGGATTTACTTGAATTTAAAAACCAGGTATCTCAATGTTTTGCCGGCAATCAACGGTGCCCTGGTGACTGAAATGTCATTACCATTTATTGCATGGGACGTAAGCATGCACCCAAGGAAACAGAGTTGATTTTTCGACCAACTTATATGCACTGGAGCATGTGCATGTAGTTCGAATTTGAATTATGCACATAAATGCATTGAAAACTCAGTTAATGCATAAAAATGTCCAAACGAACCCCGAAAAATCCCAAAAATTGACACAACACTCCTCTTGTTCTATGTTGACACGAGAAAATTTTTGAAAGCAATAAGAGGCAATGGATATCAATTCGTCCCCAAAGGTGGGATGTTCCCTACCGAAACCATCATGCTTGTTGTGAGAAGCATATACCCAAACCTTCCCCAAATGGGACAAAAGCTTTACCATGGCATGTTGATGCCGCTCCATGATAGCACGCCAAGTTTCATGAATTTCAGATGAGTTTTGGATTTACTAGAATTTAGAAACCAGGCATCTCAATGTTTTGTCGGCAATCAACGGTACCCTGGTTTTTGAAATTCATTCCCATTTCTTGCATGGGACCTAAGCATGCACCCAAGGACACAAATTTAATTTTTCAACCAATTTATATGCACTGGAGCATGTGCATGTAGTTCAAATTTGAATTATGCACATAAATGCATTGAAATCTCAGTTAATGCATAGAAATGTCCAAACGAACCCCAAAAAATCACAAAAATTGACACAACACTCCTATTGTTCTATTGTTCTATCGTTTCTTCCCCAAAGGTGGGACATTCCCTACCGAAACCATCATGCTTGTTGTGAGAAGCTCTGGCTTGTGACAAGCATAAACCCAAACCTGCCCCAAATGGGACAAAAAAATTACCAAGGCATGTTGATGCCGCTCCATGATAGCATGCCACATTTCATGAATTTCAGACGAGTTTTGGATTTACTAGAATTTAAAAACCAGGCATCTCAATGTTTTTCTGGCAATCAACAGTGCCTTGGTGTTTGAAATTCATTCCCATTTCTTGCATGGGACCTAAGCATGCACCCAAGGACACATATTTGATTTTTCAACCAATTTATATGCACTGGAGCATGTGCATGTAGTTCAAATTTGAATTATGCACATAAATGGATTGAAAACTCAGTTAATGCATAAAAATGTCCAAACAAACACTACAAAGACACATCCGTGACATTTTGGGCCGAACAAAAAAAATTCTGTCATACATATGACACTTCTATGACGATAATTGTGACAAAACCCGGTATCATCATAGATGTGGTGGGCTCCTACTTCTATGACAGAAAATCATGACAGAAAATGGGTTTTTCGTCCTGGGCGGGCCAGAGACGCAGCTGCATGACATTCTTTGGGCCGTCCATGACGGAAAAACCTGTGGTAGAAGCAAGGGGGAGGAAACTTTCGGGGAGTTGCCAGTTATAGTGGGAGGTCGGGGGCGGAGCGATGCTCGTTTCTCTCGTACATACGCGCGTGTGTGCGAGGCATTGGCTCTAACTGAAGCCGAGCGAGGCGTTGGCCTCTAACTGAACCCGAGCGATTGCACTGCAGGCTACGCGTTACTGAACCCGAGCGATCGATCGATGGCTGTTAACTGAACCCGATGGAGCGATTCCTTCACTACTGCTGCTAACTGAAGCCGATCGATGTTGCCTCTGGGATGAACAGTGAGAGTTGCGGGGGGGTTTGGATGAACAGTGAGCGGTGGCGTTGCCGCTGGATGAACAGGAACCCATGGTGTGGAGGACTGGATGAACAGTAGACGGTGGAGGGGTGGCCGTGGATGGGTGGCTGAACAGGACCCCGTGGTGTGGAGGGATGGATGAACAGTAGACGGTGGAGGGGTGCCCGTGGAGGGGTGGTTGAACAGTAGCCGGTGGAGTAGCGCGCGGTGGAGGCTGGATGAACAGGATCCCGCGGAGGCTGGAGGAGGTCGATGGAAGCCCGTGGAGGCTGGAGGAGGTCGATGGTGGAGATGAACAGTATCCCGTGGAGTCCTGTTTTGCGGTACGCCACACCCCTCCCGATGAATAGGACCCCCGTTTCGACGGTAGGAGGTCCGTTTCGTCTGTTTTGCGGTACGCCACACCCCTCCTGATCAACAGGACCCCCGTTTCAACCGTAGGAGGTCCGTTTCGTCCGTTTTGCGGTACGCCACACCCCTCCCGATCAACAGGACCCGCGTTTCGACCGTAGGAGGTCCGTTTCCTCCGTTATGCAGTATGCCAGGCCTCGTTTCCATCGCCTGTTCCGTCCAAGCCGGTTGGCTCCCATGCGTTCTGTTGCCTCATGATGAACACGACGCATTATGTTGCCTCCCCATGAACACGACGCATTCCGTTGCCTCCCCATGAACACGACGCATTCCGTTGCCTCCCCATGAACACGACGCATTCCGTTTCCTCCCCGTGAACACGAGCCCTCGTCGTACGTATGCGCGACTAGGCGTTCAAGACTCCGCCCGTATGTACACATACGTAGCCGTATTTTCTTTCTTGCACCCTGGCCGCTGTACGTACGTGTACATGCTACGTGCGCGCCTCTACTATGACACGTACATGCCTCAACTACGACACATGCGCGCCTCTACATCGACCAGTATATATGTACGTACAAGTTCGCGACCAGAATGACAACGCTAGTACGCTTCGACCAGGTGGGTCCCGACTGTCAGGCAGTTCCTTGCGTGTGAAAATGTAGCTGGTGGGTCCCAGCAGTCAGAGGGGCGAATCGTTTTTTTTGCCCGGACACACTTCCTTTGCGTGCGAAGATGTAGCTGGTGGGTCCCAGCAGTCAGGGGGGCGAATCGTTTTTTTTTTTTTGCCCGGACGCACTTCCTTGCGTGCGAAGATGTAGCTGGTGGGTCCCAGCAGTCAGGGGGGCGAATCATTTTTTTTTGCCCGGACGCACTTCCTTGCGTGCGGAGGTGTAGCTGGTGGGTCCCAGCAGTCAGGGGGGAAATGTTTTTTCGCTAAATATGGTGGCCCGTCCGGTGGGTCCCTGCTGTCAGTGGAGGAATAATTATTTTGCGCATAATAAGGAGGCACTTCCTTGCTGGGGCCGTGGACCTAGCTGTCAGCCTCTCCACGTACAGTCCATGTCTACTGTAAGCCGTTCCTTGACCACGTTGACCATGCCGCGCCGAGAGCACCAGGGCGGTGGACAACGGCGAGGCCTAGGAAGGGGACGATGCGGAGCCGGGGAAGACGCGGCAGTGGATGCCCAGGCGTACAGGAGTACGAGGGTTCACTGGTTCGCTACGGTGTGAGGCTGTCATCACCGCAGAATAACAGGAGGTGTGGGTGAGTAGAGGGATGGCCTGGCCAGTGGTGGGAGTAGTAGGAGGCGGTGAGGCCTCCGCCGCATCGCAGCCGGCCACGGGAGGCAGGAGCACGAGGCACGATCGATGCTGGTTTGGGCGGCTGGAGCAAGAAGACCAGAGGTTGAAGAAGCACTACGGCCGTTGGATGGACATCGTACGGTCACTGGAGCTAGAATCATGCATATTGACTAAGTTGACAAAGCCCTCCATCGCCGTCAACTTAGTAGGCCCACAAGTCAGCCTGCCACTATACTGGGTCCCAGCTAACAGGGGGAGTATTCATTTTTTTGTGCCTAATAAGGAGGCACTTCCTTGCGTACGAAGATATAACTGGTGGGTCCGAGCTGTCAGAGCCGGCCGTGGGGAGGATGGAGGAGGCAGTCCCGCCGGCGCTTGTTTGAGCGACTGGAGCAGGAAGAGCAGAGATTGAAGAAGCACGACAGCCGTTGGATGGCCATCCAACAGTCACTGCTTGTGCATCAACCTTTTTTTTAGGAAAGCCTCAAATCTGTGGAAAACAGCATACAGCCGATCTGCCATTATTTGTAATAATTTACAGCCCATTTGCTAATTCTTAAGGGTTTTTTTGGAGCCCATATTCTTTTTGTTAGCATTACAGCCCACATTGTGGCGGTTAAAAACTTATACGAAATTTTGCATATTTCGGTGCGGTCCGAACTGTTTTTAATCCCGAAATTTTGACTCACATTCAAACTGATTTTAAAAATAAATGTATATCAATATAAAATCCAACAAATTCTCCACGCATAAAAATTAATGTAATTTAAAATCTCGAAATAAAAAAACATATTTGAAACTAACTCCGGTTTGATGTGTTTTAAAAATGTACAGCCCATTTCTCATTATTGATGGGCCATTTTCTCGGCCAGCCGAATGAAAGCTCTCCTCGTCTTGAAAGATTTGCAGCCCAACAGGCCTGACAAAGCGACTTACTTGGCAAATCACACAAAAACTGGGTTGTGGCTGTGGACCCAGCTGTCAGCCTCTACACGTACAGTACTCTCCCGATGGAATGTCGTTGACCACATTGACCACGCCGCGAGAGCACCAAGGCGGTGGACGACGGCGAGGCCTAGGAAGGGGACGACACGGAGCCGGGGAAGACGCGGGAGTGGATGCCCACGCGGAGAGGAGTACCAGGGTTCACTGGTTCGGCTGCGGTGTGAGGCTGCCGTCGTCGTAGGGCCTGGCTAGTGGTGGGAGTAGTAGGGGGGCGATGAGGCCTCAATGGCAGCACAGCCGGCCACTGGAGGCAGGAGCAGACGGTCTCCCCGGTGCTGGTTTGGGCGGCTGGTGCAAGAAGAGAAGCGATTGAAGAAGCAGTAGGACCGTTCGATTCAAATCCAACGGTTACTACTGCTAGAATCATTTGTTAACTAAGTTAACAAGCCCTGCGTACGCGTCAACGTAGTAGGCCCATAGGTCAGCCTCCCAACCAGTGCGCCCCAGATGTCAGTGGGAGGAACCATTTTTTCGTGTAACAAGGAGGCAGTTGATTGTGTGCGGCCAGGCCAGCGGAGGGAGTAGGGTGGGCCGGGGAAGCCTGCGCGGCATCACAGCGGGCCACAAGAGGAGGGAGCAGGCAGTCCCGCTGGTGCTAGTTTAGGCGGCTGGAGCAGGAAGATCGGAGATTGAAGAAGCACGGCGGCTAGAATCATGTGTTCACTGACAAAGCCTTGCGTAAACAAGTCAGCCACGAAATCTGTGGCGTGTACATCCCATTTGCTATTATTTTCATAATTTTTACTCATTGTCTAATTCATATGGAATTTATTGCAGCCCGTTTTCCATTTTTAGAATTGCCGGCCATTTTCTGGTCAGTACCAGGGTCAAAAAAGTAACTAAATATGTGGGAAATTTTTGCTGGGGAACAAAATATTCTTAATCCAAAAATTAATAGCCATACTAAAACAAATTTAAAAATAAGTTAGTACTATGTCATGTCAAATCCAATGAAATACGTATAAGATATCAGTGAAGAACAAAATTCAAAAAAAAACTAATATCCCATTTGCTCGTCTTGAAAGATTTGCAGCCGAGTAATTCGGAGAAAATTAATAGGCCTAGCTTGGGTATTCTTCAAAAAGAAATATTGGGCTACCTATTTTCCCAAAGAACTGGTGCATGAGCATTTAGCTTTATTTATTTATTTACTTATTTATGTTTAGGGGACCATGAGCATGTACCTGGGCCGGATTCATGTGAGAGTGTCCCTTCCAGTTAATTATGGGCTTCTCTATTGGGCCTTCATCAGTGGGTTGCATGTTATCAACAAGTGGAAAATGTGTTCCGTACGAAAAATAGTATGAGCTATGTACGGTACGGGGCACTAAAGGATCGAACCATGCAACGACTTCCAAAACATTGTGTTTGTCGTTCTAACAACACATTTATATTCAACCAACAGATCAAATATACTACTGATTGTACATTGAAAACAGCAGCAGCAACAACCAGGGCTGGGGGTGCAACAGAAGTAGTAAGCAGGCCAGAAGAGTGAAGATGCAGCTCTCTCTTCCAAACCAAACATCAGCCATCATTACAAAAGGGCTACCAAAAAATAACAAGTGTATGCATCAAACTAAATAAAGATCCTACTACACCAAGGGTACACATCTAACTAACTGGCTCAGTTAGATGTTACTATTTATTAAGCTGTGGAGATTGGCTGACGGCTTGAACCAGATGGGTGCCTAACGGGGAAACTCCAGCCAGCAGGTCAAAGTCTGATACTTGTGACCCTCTCTCCTACTTTGGGATGCAGAGCGTGGTGGCACATATCAGGGTATGGTGCATGTAGAGACGCATGGTACACTGTGTACACACAGTTTTGCCTGATGAACAAAACCGCGCTGCCATCATGATCCTTGCCGTCGGTTATCTCCTGGTTAATCGGATAATTTAGTCCGACAAACAGAGAGTGTGCGCCAAGGCTACTTACCAGCCTCCAGTAAAAAAAATTCCTGAAGGCCCAGAGAAGCTGGGATCCTGCTCAAAGACCTTGCAGTGACTGTGATTGTATTCCGCGAAACAACACGTCTGGTACGCGCGAACGATCATCAATCTTTCGCCGTCGTCTGATCGAGCCAGGAACCACCTACAACTGCCATGTCGCTTTTCTTTGAAAGGTTCTGGGATTCGGAAGGGTAGGGACACCAGGCGGCCTACAACATCATATCAAGTTGGGGTCAAATAAAAAAGTGCTCTTGATTTAGTCAATCTTAAGAACAACATGTTAAGAGCATGAATATTTTTTCAGTAAATGTTGATAGTAATATAAGCAAGCCATCATGATATCATAGGAAAGTAACATACTGCTGTAACAGCCGTTTGTAGCGATGACTGGAGTAGGCCAGCAATACGTCCAGCCATAGAAGGAGTCGACAGCGTAAATGAAGCCCTTGTGTTCAATGGCATCAGAGAACCATGGATGATGTATGATCCTGCGATGGACGTGCAGATTTATCCACTTACCGCAGTGACCAGTCAGATAGGTGAGACCGCGGTTGAAGAACGCAATTACAACTTTGAGCAAATCAAACTTGGGATCATGTTGGCTACTGTAAGATTCCGAGTATTCTGGGCCGCGGTGCCAAAGCAGTGTAGTGTTAATCGAAGGAAGGGGGATCAATCGCCGGGTGTAGACCTCCACGAGCATCCAGCTGCCACGACCGTCGACGAGCACCATCCAAGATGTGTTCATGCCGACCCAGTACATACCGTTAATCTAGCTGAGGATGATGGGGATCGGATCGCAGTGAAGGGGGTTGATGCTCGCCACCCTACGATCGTTATGCTGCGTGACACGCTGTTTCTGAAGATCAGGCGGCATCAGCAAGCAAGGAGCTGGCTTAAAAAGCTCCGGCCTGAGGACTTTGAGTAAACGGTACAACCCCGACGAGCACGCGGCGAGCGGCATGGTACTGAGATTGTCCACACGCGAAACAATGATCCTGATTACCTCTGTGGGGAGTGAATTCCAGCCACTCTTTCGGTGGACGCTGCTCGGTTCTGCCATTCTTAGTGCTTGGGTTTCGTACGAGGGGGGGAGGCACCTTAGTGGGGATGGAAGCTTGGACGAGATTATGTGCGGACAAAGATGGAGAAGCGAAGATGTGCTGCGGGAAGTGGACAGGTGATGATGACTACAGCACGCCGCTTGACTTACAAGACACATACCAGCAGCGTAGGGTCATATTGATGCCAGACAACTTGCTTGAGTGATCACAGTACTGGTACTCCCTACAGTACCTACTACAGTACTATGCCCTAGCTTGCTAGAGTAGATTAGTAGAGTAGGACTCTGCTCTACTACTAGCACCGGAGGAGTAGTATATTCTAATCTAAAATAGTTACAAACTTCGATGCCCGATCGTGGAATGACTATGAACCATGCTCAAAGACCGTGTCAACGTGGTGTTTGGACTTATATGCAAAAAATAGCAAGATTCCCGTGCATTGCACGGAACACCATCATCACCAACTCGGTTTTTCTCTACTCCTACTCCTATAAAAGACTCAGTTGGTGATGATGGAGGCGAGGAGGCGTGTTCAGCCGGGCGTGCAGCGAAAGGCGCAGCACTATTCAATTTGTTATAAAAAAAGTACTTGTAGAGATAGATACATAGGCAGGAGCACAAGGTAAGGCCTTATCTATAAATGTGGAGAGAGGTGCGGGTATCTTTTGTAAAATTGTCATAGTTGGCTTTATATCCATCAGATATAGATCGGACAGTCTATATTACAAGATGGCAGGCAAACCATCATCACCAACTCGGTTTTCTATAAGAGTAGATATATATAGATATAGATAGGTAGAGACTAGGGAGTACTAGTAAGGACACCATCTACTGCTTCGTGTGCTACTCCTGCGCTCCATTCGGCGGCCGCAATGTCCCCTACAGCCACTCCCTCCTGCGCTCCATTCGGCGGGCGCTGTTGAAATGTGGGTTGCGCACTCTCGCGACTGCTCGCAGCCACGACTTCACCGACGACGACTTCTTCCCCAACCTCGGCAACCTCTTCCTCAACGACATGGGCGACAACCTCAACGCCAATGGTGCTGCTCCCGTTGCATCGTATGTGTTTCTGTCCTTCCTGTTTGAAATCGTGGTAGAATTCATGTTTCTACTCTGTATCCTACTACTATGCTAGTCCACATGATTAGTTTCATCTCTGTTATAGCCGTCATGATTTATTTTGTTCTTATTCAGATTAAATCTCGTAGTAACTTGCTCACATATTCAACTGGCGCAACGTCCCCTACAGTCACTCCCGTTTCATGGATGGCCTGGTCGATGCCTCCAAGGAGCCCTTCGTCCACTGCTATGAGTGCCCGATGCCATTTTGTGGCTCGCCGGCGGACATGGTGCATCACCTCACGGATGCGTGCAGCGGTCACTGCTGGCCCTTGGTGGAGAACATCAAGTACGACACGTGCTACCGGTTCACCATGCCGGAGTCGCTGGAGGATCACCGCCGCCTGCTAGTCTCGGAGGAGGACGGCAGCGTCTTCCTCTTGATCGTGGGCACCGGCGAGGCCCACGCAGGCCGCCGCCCTGTCTTTGTAGCGTGCATCAGGGGCGTCGCCGCTGACGCCGACACTGACACGAGGTAGATGTACGGGTGCAAGGTCAATGTTACTACCCCTCCGATTCACGTGGGTGGCGAAACCGGCCTCATCGGACAGACTTGGAATCTAAGGAGCCGGGACTATCCCGCCAATGTGGACTTGGAAAACCCATGGCATCCATTCTATCCTTTACCCGCCGACTCGGTGCATGGGGACTCCAAGGAGGTTCACCTAGACATACGCATTATCAAGTGCACTTAGAAAACATGTAGTGTGTGTGTGGGCGCTTATGGCCCATGTCTTTGCTGCTTTTGATTCTGTAAGCTTGTCGTTAAACTTGAGTGGCTTTCGCCGCAGTCCTTCCTTTGAACTGCTCCTCTTAGTGAGCTGATGTAAGACACTTTGGGTTTCATTTGATAATGGAACCGGGGAGGATCCTCCCTGTTCTTCTAAAAAAATACGCATTATCAAGTTAAATGTTGATCATTAGTCTTCGCTCAATGTAATCCGCTGTCTAAGCATGTGGAGACTTCCATGCAGGATCTTGCTCTATTGGAGTATCGTGCATGAATAAAAGTTTATCCGTTTATGGTTTAGTCTAGAATCTTCCATGTATGAATTTTTACTACAGTACTGATGAAAGACTTACGATGAACCATTTCTTACATCTCCTCTGCCCCTTGCAAGTTATCCTGATTTAATCCCTCCGTCTAGGTGTATAAGAGCATGGTTAATGTTACTTAATAGTATAGCCAATTGTTGATTATAAGAAAGTGCCATGTCATCTGTAGCCAACATGTGTAACAATCGATACTCAAAAACTAATTCTTAAAGATCATTTCTTGCAAAGCACAATAAGTGTTATTTCTTCACAAGTTTTGGATGCAGGTTGAACAGTTGAACGCTTTTGTTTGCAAAAGAAACCTTTTTATCTATTTCACCTGGATGTTTGTGAGCTCTAGAGATGAGATAATATCCGAAGAAACCTATCGATACCCGTTACACATGAGATGACCCCCACATCCTTTGTCAAAATAAACAACTCCCCGATCAATGCATTTCACTCTTCGGTGCAACACACGGGCACCTTACTACTATAGATTAGTACGACCAAACATTGAACTAACATTATATATAGTACGATAAATACTGATGCATGTCACCCAAAATTATATCATTCAAAACTATGTTCAAATACGAATCCAATGATATAGTTTTTGTTGACATGCACTAACATTTTGTCAGTTAAATCTTCAGTCAAATTCAATGGGGGACTAATAAACCACGACCGATGTAGTACAAGTGTAGAGGGCCGCGCTGCATGGCAGTCTCACCTGTCACCCCGCTCGTGGCGCGGCAGTAAAGCCGTCATATCACAAAACCCAACCACTCCCAGTAATAAATGGCCTGGTAAAATAAACGGACAAGCAACCATCACATCCCTCCGTCTTTTTTGCATTTCATCTCTCTGCATTTACTTTCTCCGGTTCATCTCCCACGCTCGATCCCTAGCTACTACTCCTAGGGCCAGTTCTTTTGGCGGCTTCCCCAGCTTTTCCCACAAGACTAGTGACAGTGGAGAGTAACAATAAGGTGCCTCACTCATTTATTTGGTCTTCTAAACTACTACTCCATCCTGGTTTATTCCTCACCATTTTAATTTGTGCTAAATTTTGACCAAAGATTTAACTGATAAAATGTTACTCAAAACACTTAGGCGCGGTGCATCTAGGTGTGTAAGTCATCTTACGAAAACCAAATAATCCAAAAACACTTAGGCGCGGTGCATTAAATTCTACCTCGTTTCTTGTTTCTTGACATATCAACCAATAAGAGATAAAGAGTGTGCATGCTTTTAATGACTTGAGATATCAAACACGACATACAGTGGTTAGTTCATTGCATGCAATACTATTAATTAGCAAATAACCATTAACGTTTCTCGTTTTCTCCTCCTCCTTGGTCACGGTGCACAGAGAAATAGCCGCAGAGAAGGAAGCTAAAAGTAAACAATCAAACAAGCATTTTTGCATTTGTTTTGCATTGAATCGTTTCGCAAGCTTGACTAGTGCTATTTTTCCACTTTTACAAAAACCGCATCGTAATGTTCAAACGTGCATTTGCACGTACATAAGTAATAGTTGTACTCCCTCTGTCCAGGTGTACAAGTCTTCCCTCCTTCTTCGTCACCGTGCACAACCAAAGATGACTTATTGACCTGGACGGAGGGAGTAGCACAGTCTGCAAGCAAATATCAAGAGAGACGTGTAGTCCGATAGTATATACTAAAGTTTGTGTTATATGCACGTAGCAAAATGCGTAATAATACACAACGTTTCCAAACTTTCCCTTTTACATACTTAATTAAGGACGCTAATAATTCCTGAACGTTCGGGATTTATCATTTGCATCCCAAAACTAATGAGATCGCCTTACGAAATAAAAATTATACTCCTCCTAAAAGCCACGGCGCTCGCAGGAGCGCTTGCGGCACGCCATGAGTGCCCTGGTGCACGGCCGTTTCCCATCGCGCCAACACAACGCCTCTTCCTCAGCCTCGCAACTTGCGAGGTGATGATTGGCGGCTTTCCGGCGGGCGAGCGCGATCTCACCGGTGTGGTGATCCAGCGCCAACAGGTACTCCTCCTGGCTGGAAGCGTGCACCCGGTCCACGTACCGCCAAGCGTAGATGAGGCACTTGGGCCCGACTGCACTCAGGGCGTTGGCACGGGCTTCCTCCGCCACCCTCACGGCCCTCGCACGAGCCTTCTGCCAAAGAACCAATTGCTTGACTCTCTCGGACGTGACATAGATCTCCCAGAAAGCTTGTTGCACGGTGCGCTTCTCTTCCTCGGCCTTCTTCTCCGCTTCTATTTCGGCGCGCTCTCCTGGAAGCAAAGCCTCCAACAAGGCGACATCCATTTCTTTCCAAAGCTCCTCAAGGCTGGGGGGCTCGGCGGTGGCGCAGTGTTCTCCTCGTAGCGGGGAGCCGACGCGTACTCCGACGCGCGTGCCGGCGAGATTGATAACGCCGACGCGTCCACCTCAACGCGTTGCGGCGAGGAGCGGAACGCCGACGCGTCCTCCTCGACTAGTGGCAGCGAGGAAAGGAATGGCGACGCGTCGCGTCGCGGCGAGCAGCGGAACACCGACGCGTCCTCCTCGACTAGTGGCGGCGAGGAACGGAAAGGCGACGCGTGACCATCCACGCGGTGCAGTGAGGGGCTCCTAGGGCTTGGGAGGGGAGATGCCATGGTGGTCGACGTGAGAGGGAGGGGGAGGAGATGGCGATGAACGTGAATGTGAGTGGGAGGAGATAGCGATGTCGTGGGAGGCGCAGTATTTATAGTGAGCAATGGCACACCTACGTAAGATATGGACTGAGCTGCATTGACTTAACTGCAGGTCTAGTTGTGTCACTGACATGTGGGCCAGTACACTGCTGGGCCCGTATGTCAGTGATCCAGTGCACCTGAAGTTAAGTAAAAGCTACGTGGGCATATTTGTTGGAGTAAATTATTGGGGAGCGAAGGGGTGGAAATATTGCTGGTCACAACGGATTGGACGAGCGTGGGGGAGGAGAGTCATGCATGCAGATTTTTTCACACGGGGTGGAGTGGTGGCACCGCCGGAGGGAGAAGGAGAGTTTGGCAGGCATATTGTTTCCACACATGGAGAGGAAAAGATTTGGAGACGAACGGGCTTCCTGCGGGTATGGGGAACGGTGCATAATAAGTCATCTTCCTTGTCGGGCTAGGTATAGTCTCAAGTCATTAAAAACATACACGCCCCACACATGTTCATATTTCAAGGTGCACTAAATTATTGCATGTGATGATTAAGGCTGGCCATCATTGTGGTATCTTAGCTGGTACACGGGAATAGCAAACATGCTGATGTGGCAAAGAATTAAAGAAGAGTGGGGTTTTAGACTAACTAATGTTCATGCATGCATTGGTAAACACATTTTTTGTGAAGAACGACAGCATTAGTTGAGTACTTTTGCAGGCTTCAAAAACTATTCCACCGCCTCTACTATCTTGCTAAGAGTAGGTGAAATTTTTGAGTCGAGCCCTTTAAACTAGAAGGGAGGTAGTGGTACTCTAATAGCTAGGTGTGTAAGTCATCTTACGAAAACCAAATAATCCCAAAACACGTAGGCGCGGTGCATTAACTTCTACCCCGTTTCTTGTTTCTTGACATATCAACCAATAAGAGATGAGGGTGTGCATGCTTTTAATGACCTGAGACTATCAAACATGACATGCAGTGGTTAGTTCATTGCATGCAATACTATTTAATTAGCAAATAAACATTAATATATCTCATTTTCCCCTCCTCCTTGGTCACGGTGCACAACCTAAGATGACTTACTCACCTAGACGGAGGGAGTATCAACATTCACAATGTCAAATCAATATTTTTGCACTCATTATAAAATGTAGTTCTTATACTCATTATAATCAGTATTGTAGATATTGATATTTTTAGTATAAATTAGGTCGTGGGATTTCATTGATGCCTGTGAAAGCATGGAGGAAGCGGAGCTTAGGGCTTGCATTGTCGGTCTCTACATAGGTATTTCTCTTCATAATCCTGTAATTTTACAGACTGATTGCGCTTTTGTGGTAGCATCTCTTGCATCGGGGGACTATGACAGGTCTGCTATGCGTGACCTGAAGATGAAAGCGTTGAGCATCTCGAAGTTGATCAACAATCTTCAATTGTCAAAGATTAGCCGTTCGGCCAATAAGGTGGCACACTTAATCGCTAAGTATAGCTTTGACAATAGATTAGATGGTATTCTTGTAAATAACGTACCGCCCTGTGTGGTGAATATTGTATCGAATGAGTGTACTAGTGTGACTGGTTAATTAATATAAGGTGGTGTTTAGAAAAAAAGTATATATTTGGTCAAACACTTTGCAAACGGTTGACGGGAGTAAAAAGGACCAGAGGGAGTATCATGCATGCGGAGTAGGCAAAAAAAATTGCTCATTTTTAGCCGGTCGAAGTCTCAAAGGGCGCGACCGCGCGAGGGAGGCGAAGGTCGTGGGAGGCGCAACGGTTGACGGAACTAAGTGAAGTTACATCCACGCGCCGGCATGGCGTGCAAACAGGCAGAAGCTATACCGTCAGGCCTACGATATGGGTCTAGTAGACATGACATCTAGTGGGTCCCGCATAGTTCTCGAGAACTCTTTGGGGGCTTGCAGCCATTTATCCACGGAGCAAGCCAGCAACCCCACGCCGTTCGAACACCCTACTTGTCCCCGTCTTCTACCTCACAACAATTCCCTCCCAGTCGTCCCATCCTTTCACATTAGTTCGCTCCCAGTTTTTGCGGGGTACAACAGTTCAACTTATCCTAACCCTCCTCCAAAATCCATGGCCTCCCAAATCTCCATGGTCGCCGCTGAGTACCAGGTTAGAGCCATCACCGGCGATCAGTTCATCGTCATCTACACACGTGGATCCGCGGCGGTGAAAGCATGGCTTGCTCGCTTCCTACGCATGTTCAACAGTTCAACGGATGAGTGGGTCGCTGGGCTAGATGTTGAGTACACCATAGTCCTGGGACGAGAGAAGGATCTAAAGGACGAAGAGAGGAAGAAGCCTGCCGTGATCCAGGTTTGTGTACATAACGTTTGCTTGGTCTACCACATATGCCATGCTGACGTTGAGTGCCAGGATTTTAAGAACTTCCTTAAGGACAAAAGAGTGAAATTCGTTACTGTAGGCTTTAAGAACGACAAAGAAGTCCTGCATCGGATAGGTCTCGTTGTAGGCTAGCCCTTCGATCTCCAGAAGGCAAGCCTAGTGTCCTCCTCTCAACCTTCAATGATGTCCATGGCAGCAGCCATGATTGATCCTTCATACGCTAAACTGAAGAAACCTCATCACGAGTTTCATCATGCATGGGAGTCGAAGAGATTAGATGAAGATCACATCCTGTACGCAACAATGGATGCCTACCTTTGTTTAAATATCTACATGGGTTGGATGAAGAAGCAGAGCCTAGTGTCCGGTTCAAGCAAAGAAGCGTCAGCGAAGAGGAATAGGAAGAGGGACGAGGACGAAGTCGAGGACGTGGACTCGGACTCCGAGTAGGTGGCAGTGTCGTCGCTCATGCTGGTTCTACTACAGTGTCAAGCTGACTAGTGGCTTAGTTTATTTTCAAGGGTGTGTTGTGCTGAGGCCCCAGCAGAACTATGTTTATGTTCTTTCTCGTTATTTGAACTGTTTAGTATGTAGAGTAGTACTAGTACTATGTCTTACTACTGTTCTTCTTGCAGTTGGTACTACTGCTCGTACCTTCGTGTTCTCACTGTACTTAATACGCTCGTACTAGTAGTATAATTTGGGTCAGTCGATTTGTGAAAGAAGTTCGATGGAGCGAAGGAAGAAGACGGCAGAAGAGGTGGAAGAAGCCCTTCTAGCCATCCATGTTGCATCAAACGGCTCACATGAGTCGACTGACCCAAATTGCTCCTTTAGATTGCAGGATCCACGTGGCATTCAAGGTCTCGAAGGTAGATTCCGTGTCCGCCCCCGGTTTGCGGGCTCGACGCGCGTGCGACAGCCACCATGCGCGCCTCCTCCGCGCGGGTAGAGACGACAATGACACGCTAGTTCCTCCTCGCCGGCGTGCTGGAGCACGCGCTCATCCTCCTCTTCGTACGCTGCGTGCATAGACGCGGCTCCAGCAGCTGCTCGCGTGCTTGGCAGCGCGGCGGCATGGCGAGGAGGGACTGCAGAGGACGTGAGCGGGCGAGCCTTCGGCTTCATGGCACAGGGATGGTGGCGACACGGCGGTGATGGGCGAGAAATTGTTGGCCGGAGCAAGCGGGCACCGGCATGCGCAACGGCGGTGGTGGCATATTGATGAGTGCGCGTATGGGAGCTTACTTTAGTTTTATATGAGGTTGGTCAAACTTAAAAGAAAACCGTAATAGTACACGTAAACATTAGACTTTGGCAGCGCTTTTATTATTTATTTATTTTGAAGTTAGTACCACAGCCACGATAAGGAAACCTGTGCAAGCGCGTAAACCGCGACCGCGCGGTCGATCGAACGGTGCGTCACCTTGTCGCGCTCGAAGGACATCCACCGAATCTTTTTGTGTGTGTGAAAACAATCCTCGAATATTACTCAACTTTCTTTTACTGGGAAAGTTCTTGACGCTGCAATATTTCCATATATTTGAATTTAGCTCCAGTTTGTGTTTATTTGGATTTGGACGTTTTAGGTACGCCCTAGTTTTTTTAATACTTATTTTGTGTGTGTGACTGAGAGAGAACGTGTGTATGTGTCCATATGTGTGTTGTGGCGGAAGGGCAATGTGGAGACGGTGTGCGTGTGGTACAGACATAGAGAGGTGTGAATGTGCAAACGATCATGCATGAGTGAGACATAGACAGATGCCGATACGTTGTGTATACATGAGAGAACGGTCTTCTAGTTTACTTGTGTGTGTGTGTGTGAGAGAGAGAGAGAGAGGGAGAGGGAGAGAGAGAGGAGCATCCGTAACACAACAACCATCTCTCTCGATTCGTCCGTCCCTCGCACAATCGCATGCAACATATGCATCAACGTGCACATTTTGACACCCTCACTCGGCCCCTGCCCACCTCAAGGCTCGCGCAATCCCTTCGTGGATACCCATTTCTCTCCTTAGGTTTCTTTTCGCTCAATATCTGACACACACACACACACACACAGCACAACACACACACACACACTCCCCCGAGCACACAATTCATCCCCATCCAAGGTTATACGGCGACCACTCTCGCTTGTGCTTCTTTGCACCCCAACATGCACAACACCTCAATCTTCAAAGAGGGCATCGAGCAGATCGAAGATGGCGACCACACCGCGCTAGAGAATGCAAGGTCATTTGGAAGCAGGGTGATGTGACGACGGCTGACTGACTCCCCCCCCCCACCCTCTCTCTCTTGCACAAAATTACCAATCCCTCTCTCCCCCGCACAAAATTGTCAATCCCTCAACCCATGAGATCCTTCCCCTCACGTCCATGTTTTTACAGCTCTCTCATCAAACATGTTGTCTCTTCTTCTTCCACGTATACAGAATCACGTATATTACATGTCTCCATCTTTCTCACAGACCTAACTTCTTCCTGTCTCTTTCTCTCTCACTCTCTCTGTGTCTCGTTAGGTTTGTCTCCTACTCTCTTGTCCACATACATACAATCTTTCCCGCCCTATATGCTCCATCTTCAAAAGCTCTCTCTGCAAGTTTCATTCACACAATGGGATATGTCAAAATGTTGCATCTATAATGGCTGATGTAGAGTTTTGGTTGTTTTTGTTGCATCCTACAAAGTAATAACTATGAAATGCATTTAGATTCTCATTTGACTGGGATTATGTGAGTTTGAGCATGTTGTGAAGTACTATAGACCTTGTATACATCTTGGGATCCGGCAATGATTGTAACTATTGAATTGTATAGACCATTACATTCGAAGACAATAGCCTAATATATTTATTTCACAATTTCTACAAATGATTAGTTTAGTGCAAACTAAGAAAACAAATGTGTACTCCCTCTGTTTTTATTTAAGTCCGCGTATTAGCATTGGTCAAAGTCAAGTTTTGTAAACTCTCAGAAAGCTTATAACAAAAAATATTAACATATACAATAACAAATAAATACCATTACATTCATTATTGAATGTACTTCCACATCATACATATTTGTTATGGTAAATGTTTATATTTTTATATAAACTTGGTCAAACTTTAGGAAGTTTGACTTCGGTCAAACCTAATATGCAGAGTTTACAACTACTACTCGCTAGTTGCTTAGCCGAATCACTCAACATGCCACACAGGGAGTCCAGTGTCACAAACTTTTGAGGTCGGCGGGAAAATCTCCCGCGACCCTGATTCGAGCAGTGGGAAGTTACCATCATAGCCTTCGGAACAGGCCTACGTACGACGCTTGGTAGGGGGCTGTTTTCGTAACTTTAGGTTCACCCTACCCAGCCAGCCCCACCCTGGCACCCAGAGTGGTACATGTGAATACTCCCCATTTTCTATCCCCACCGCAAAATAGACTTCTCCACGGCACCGCAGCCTTCGTGCTCCTCCCATTTACATCGGCGCACTCGTCCATCGCAGCGCATCTGCCTCATTGATGACCTCGTACTCCGCACTAGAGCCGGTCCACCGTCGTCGTCGTAGACGGAGCCTTTTCCCCACCATCGTCTTCCATGATCTCAGATCTGCTTCCCGGAAGCCGACGCCAAGCGCAGAAGTACCACCGTCGTGGACAATGAACTGACTCCCGTTGCCGACCATGACTCACAGAGGCCTCCGCGACCATCGTTCTCCTCCTCGATTGGTAATGTGTGTATTGAATCACTTAGCTGTACATGTGCAGTTCCAATTTTGTTCATACCTAACCTTCAATTTTCCTGGGTGCTATTGTTCCCGTAAAAGTAATTGGTTATAGCCTCCATTGTCCAACAGAATATCAGCTTGTAATTGTGCGTCGCTCCTGTATCACGCTGTGCTTGGGTAGGTTTTTCATCTGCAACCAGCAGTGTGGCAAATGATGGAAAGGTTTTTAGAACTAGCAAGATGCCCATGCGTTGCACGCATCAAGATGCATTTGTATGAGTAGTTTATCTTGTGGGGGAAAAGGTTGAATGAGGGAAGGCCTTATTTGCAAATCTGGAGAGGGGTATGGGTATCTTTTTGCAAAATTCCCATTTGTTTCCTTCCTATCTGTCAGATACAAATCGGACAGCCTATATTGCAAGAAAAAAATTATAGAAAAAAAAGTAGACATTAAAGGAAGTAGAGATAAATATTAAATATTAAATATAAAATAAATATAACCGTAGAGAAGAGAGTATAGATGGCAGAGACGTCGGGAAAGGATCGCGCGCGTGCGGGAAAAAGCGGCCGGGCGTGCGCTAGTTTTGGCGCGCGGCGTCAGGCGCGCTTTATAAAATCCAACGCCCTCCCACCGCTCTGTGCCTTGCCACCGCTCTATGCCTCGCCACCACTCTCTCCCCGCTCTTTTTCTCCTCGCCGCTGCCGCGCCACCATGCTGTCGCGTCGCTGGGAAACTTGGGGATACCGCGGCGTCCGCGCACGCCCCTCTGGCGGCTTCTCCGCCGAGATCCGGTTCCGCGGGATGCACCTCGGCCTTGGCAATTTCGACACCGCCACCGAGGCCGCCCACGCGTACGACGCGGCGGCGTGGCACCTCCGATGGCCTCATAGAACATTGAACTTCCCCAACGTGCCGACGCGGGAGCGGGTGCAGGAGCTCGCGCCTCTACCGCGGCTTAGCACCGACGAGGATCGTTGCGACAACCGGAGGCGGGAGCACCGTCTCGGCATCGCCAAGATGGACGAGGAAGCCATTGCGCTGTGGCGCCAACACTTCCTGCAGGACATCATCAACGAGCACGAGTTCTACGCGCCAAGGAGGGTGCAGAGGGATAAGAGGAGGGCGGAGCGAGCCGCCTATCGCAAGGACAAGCGTAGGCGAAAAGCGGACGCTCAATTCAACATGAGGCTAGGAGCAGCATCGCCCTGGGAATCCGACGACGATCGGTATCTTCACGCCTACAGTCAGACGTCGGAGGAGGACATCACCGAGGAGCAGTCGGATGACGAGGAGTAGTTAAATTATCTTTTTTGTATCTATATATGCTGAGAACTATCCTCTACTCTCTAATATCTCTTTTTCAATCTCAGCACTGTAAACGCTTTTTAAAGTGCCGCGCATTGCGATTCTGTTGGAGATGCTCTAACATGGCAGACGAGTGCTTTAATGTTTCCCACAAGATGCGTGAGTATTACTAGTAGTATTTTTCTTGCCATGTTGAGATTTGGAAACCACGAGTGTGAACATGCAGAGGAGCAATGAAGCGTGGCAAGTTAGAGAGGAGCTGCACCGAACCTGTAAAACGAGCTTTGGTAAGTAACACCCTTTCAATTACTTTCATTTACCCTCGTGTTCTTCGATGTGTATATGTTGTAGTTTCTGTTTCTCTTAAGCGTGGTGTTCTTCGATGTGTAATAAGAAGAGTCTTAATCGTCCTAATGCTTTCGTTTTTAACTTGATGTAGGAAGTGGGTGTTCTCATCGTGTAGTCTTATATTTCTTTTCCTTTTGAATTCACTTCTCCGAGTTCTATTTATCTGGCTTCTACTAAATGGATCTAGGTCTCTCTGAGTATTAATCTAAAAAAGAAGTAACTTCATGTCAGGATGCAGTTCCTGTGAGGAGGGAAGTATGGTCAACCTCGAGATCATGTTTCCAAAATGAGGCTGGATTACACACAAGGTGCCAGTTCCCTAATGATGCTGGATTAGAAACAAGGTGCAAATTCCCAGATGATGTTGGATTACACACAAGCCAGGTGGAGCCGTCAGCTGTTCGTGTCCTCGTGGCATTAGTAAAGGCTGAAAGAAAGCGTGCGGCAGCCCTTGAGAATGTAGCTGAGTTCCTAAAGAAGTGAAAAGAGCAATCAGATGCTCTCTTCACCCAAGCCAAAGAAGAGATGGAAGAAGCCAGAAATAAGCTAGCAGAGGCAGAGCAGGCTAGGCGTCTCCTGCTATCTAAAACTATTATCAATACAAAATTTCCTTCATAATAGCTAGGTTCAAATATTTATCCAGTCAGCATGCCTGTTGTGATGTCTGTGCATCTACTGATGTGGCACAAAATGTTTTTTTTGGGTCATGTAATAACAGGAATTACTTTCCAAACAATAACAGACGAAGCATTGGACATGGTATAGTTCACGCGCAAGCCCGACATTCCAAGTCCAACTTCCACATCAAACTCATGTTCACAGATATCTGCACATTCATACATAATGTCCACAACCATGATTCACTTAAAAGCCAAAAAAATGTGACGAGAGTTATAAATAAAGAAAAAACTCTACTAGTTCCTGCTACCAGTGCGAGCACAACAAGTCAAGACCATGCATAAATTAATTATATTTTAGTCATTTTTTGTGTTCTAAAATGCCTGCCGGCTCGCGGAAGGACGTGTTGCCGGCACACGCGCGGATTCAATGAAGGCAGGCGGGGCAGTCTTAAGCTGGTTGCACGCGGCGAGGAGGCGTGCTCAGCCGGGCCTGCAGCGAGTGCGGCCCTCTTGGCCCGCGCGCCGGTTCAATGCATGTGCTATGAGAGGTCGCGTCCGTGTCAGAGAAATCACTCCCTCCAGTCCTTTTTTGTTTGGGTATAACAAAATCTCATTTTCCATTCACATTTTACAAGTAAAATTCATGGACAAACTTTGACCCAAAGTACGATGGAGGTAGTAGTTTTTTTAATCAAAGAAGGGTTTCCCCTTCTGATTACTGAAAACTAGCATCTAAATCTAAACCATAGTATTTGCCCTAGAACTACCAGGTTCAACATCTCGTAACATAAATCCATACAACCATACGCCAAGGAGGTACGTAGTACTATGAATTCCATTTTCACTCCATACCAATCGTCCTAAAAACTACTTACTACTTATAACGTGCCATTTAAAATTGGAACTCTTAACCCTGCTCAAAAAACGATATTTTAAATGTGACTACTCGGTCTATGGCAACTGGCGACCACCGCGCTCCAAGTCGTTCACCTGTGGTCCCGACCATCAACTCCTACAAAGGTGCTTCACCATGTACCCGGTACCCGTGAATGCAGCAATCATGCACCTAGGGTTTTAGGGTTTATTTGTTAATGTCGCCTTTACGTAACACTCATGTGTGCGAGACAGCGAGAGGCCGACTGCGTGCGTGACCTTTTCTCTTCGTATATGTACTCCACCATTTGTCTGGTGTCCAAAAAATTATAATAACTACTAGCAATGTGCCAATGCGTTGCCACACGATCAATGTAGATTAATACATATTCACCGATTTGAAATACGTATATCACTAAAAATATGTTATGTTTCACTCAAAATATATCCCTTTGGTGGTTTTGATGAGATAAGGGAGGTATGTTATTGGTTTCAAGATTCGAGAAGTGGTATATGTCTAATTTCTACTCGTACTAGCAATATGCCCGTGCATTGCATGGAACATCAAAATCTCGTGGGAGAAAAGGATGAACGAGGGAAGGCCTTATCTGCAAATGTGGTGAAGAGTGTGGGTAAATTGCCATATTTTCCTTCCTATCCGTCAGATATAAATCGGACGACCTACATTGCAGGATGGCAGGCCCACCATCATCACCAACTCTATTTTTTATCCCTGCTCTTATAAAAAGCATTATCGGTGATGATCGTGTGCCTGCCATCCTGCAATATAGGCCGTCCGATCTATATCTCACAGATAGGAAGGAAACTATGGCAATTTTGCAAAAAGATACCCACACCCCTCTCCATATTTGCAAATAAGGTCTTCCCTCGTTCATCCTTTTCCCCCACAAGATAAACTACGCATACAAATGCATCTTGATGTTCCGTGCAACGCATGGTATCTTGCTAGTTGTTGCAAAAAGCCCATGTGTGTGAGAGAGAGAGGGAGAGTGGAGGAGGACGGAGTGCATGTGTGACAAAGAAACAAGTAGTGTGTGTGCGATAGGTATCGGCTTAAAATGAGGCGATAGTGTGTGTGTGCACGATCAAGAGGGCATGTCTCAAGAAGGGAAGAAAAAGCTACATAGATACAAGGAGCGAGAGAGAGACATGTATGCGATGGTGGAAGCATGAGTGTGCGGGTGTATAAACCTATCTAGAGGCTAGCTAGTCGATAAATGCTTGTGAGAGAAATACGAGTCGGGGTGCGAAAGCGAGAGTTTTGTGTGAGAGAGAGAGAGATGGTAGTCGGGAAGGGGGTGGAAGAACGAGTTGTGTGTGTGTGTCTGTGAGAGAGAGAGAGAGGAGACGGTAGTCGGGGTTGTCTGATCGGTGTTAGTCTGGAATGGAGACGAAAAGGAGACCGCAACAAATGTTGTGTCTACAGGAGAGAGAGAGAGAGAGAGTAATTTTAGTGGTATGAGTCATATGTAGAGACATATAGGGTGTGTGAGAGAATCCCATAGAGAGAAAGACAAAGTGAAAGACGAGTGGAGACTGTGTGTGTGGCGGTGAAAAAGAAAGCTTAGGTACCAAGTGATACCAGAGAACAGTAGAGACGTGAGAGATAATGAAAACCGTGTAATGTATAATGATAGGGAGAGTGTGACACTTCTCAAGGGAGACATCGAGAGACCATGTTTGCAAGGATAGGAGAAACAAGAAGTGAGCATGTGGGTGAGCTGGAGAAAAGAGAGTGATGGCTACCTGAAGGAGCATGCATGCGAGAGAGATGGGCGTGAAAGGAGTGAACAAAAAAGGGATTCAAATATTTGAATTCGAGATGATGATACATGTAATCCATACTCGAACCAAAATTGATCTATCAAACATGCATACTCATATGAATTCACGCACATCTATGTTATTTAATATGTAGATATTATTGATCCATACATTTTAGTAGAACATAATTTGGTTAAAAAAATTCGAATTCAACCTTAAGATTTCGAGATCGTTGTATTTGTAAATCATATTATACATATAAAGGAGCAGAATTCTTTGTTGTGCTTTTGAAAGTATATATGTAAAAAATGATGTATATAGAATGTAATTCCAATTGAAAATGGATCCCGCCCAAAAAAATAGTAGAATACAAATGGGATTCGAATTGAGTTGGCACGGTAAATGTGCACTGTGCAAAATTTGAACGAAGCGGGGAAAGTCGCAGTAACCGCCCGAAACCAAAATCTGCGAGATGGAAATCACTACTGCCTATCCCTGCCGCGCAAAGCCTATCTGCTGGATTTCTATAGGTTTCGATAGGGGTAGGTTTGTAATTTCACCCAAACATGACGTAACCGCCTCTCACCTGGATTCATACACGATGGGCGCCAAAACACAGTGTGCCCTCGGCCGAAATCGACTCCCTCCTCGATTCATATTCATACACAGTGGGCGCCAAAAACAAACTCTTGTCGGCAAATATTCGGTGTATGGGAGATTACCGTCCTATCCCCAACCGACTAATGTTGCTGTGATGTAGTAGAAATTTGAAACGGGGGATAAGTTTGTAAATTTCCTCACATTTCAGACAAGCGCGCCCTGACTACATGGTTCCCCCCTTCCTCTCTACCTCCCTTTTCCCCATTCGTACTCCGTGGGCGCCAAAACACCCTCTCCACCCCACCCTCGTCCATCCGCCGCCGTCCTCCACCCCATCCACCGCCGTCCTCCTCCACCATGCCGGAGCTGATACCCCGATGCCACCGTCCATTACAAGAGATCGACCTCTCTCATCCATGCCTTTGGACCGGGATCCTTGCATCCCGTCCTCTCGCTTCATCCCCGCCGTCGTCCACCTTGCCGGCGCCGCTCCTACGACCGTCTCGTCCACCGCGCCCCGCCGCCACCGTCTACCCTCCTAGATCTGCTTCCACGCTGCCGATAGCCATCGCTACCACAGCACCGTCAAATTCTCACCAGATGCGTACACAGCGCCGCACCAGAGGAGGTACTCTTTCGTATCTGCTCAACTTATTTATCAAAGCAAGAAAATAGATCGCCACTGCTTTACTCTGATTTCTTGTCTTGGTTGCGAAGTTGCCTTTGTCCGGTTTGCACCTTCAGATCCGCCATGGCACGCTCAACACTATACTCCCAATGCTTATGGTTTTCCCCTTTTATATTCCACACTAGTTAAATCACAGTAGACTAAATTTCAAAATTGGGTCAGTCGATTTTTCAGAGATCGCCAGAGTTCGCCGGTGCGATCCAAGGGGATCGGGTGGTTGTGGGGGCTCGCCGAACGAAGAAAACTCGACGCGGGTTGGGGGTGGGGCTGGTGGAGGAACACAGGCGATGGGGGCCGGTTGTCCGGCCGGTGGCCCGTGCGGTGTTCTGTATGGGAAGAATCACAGACGAGGAAGAAGAAGGGTTAGGAGACGTAGGATCTTCATCCAACCGCCTGAAACGGTCGAGAGACAGCTGGGAGTTGCATTCTTAATGCGCTCTGGTTCATCATGTGTGGGCACTGCGCAACCAACATTTTATTATCCAAAATCTGGTTGCTCTTCTTTACCATGTTCGATAGAGCTGTGACACAAAACGTAGGACCGACTCCAGCAGATCCCATACTTCACTGGCCACACCACCAGCCCCACCACACAGGACTTGCACTCCAGCAAAAGGTATACCAATTTCATTTGCCATAGCACCAGCTGTACCACAGAAAAATCCCACTCCAGCAAAAAGTAGAGCAAGTACACCGGCCGAAGACCTATCCCAACTGTAGAGACGGCCAATTCTTGCAGATTGGAACCCCATTCCATTTATTCCTAGTTTAATAGACAATGCTTTCAATGTTGTTAGGGACTACATGCATATATTCCCATCATGGGAAGATTATTGTGAAGACAAACACCATTTTCACATCTTCCTGTCCAACTTACGTGTAAGTGCTATTATTCATGGTTATTATTTTCCTATTTTCTGCTGATTGAACACATCAATGATTTACATTACATTGTTGTAACTAGGCGAGGGTCAATCTGGATAGTCATGACGAGGAAATCTTGCTTGTGCTTTTCAAGGAAGCATTGTAGCAGTATCGGTGTTACCTAAGGAAATCACACTTTGGTGGCAAATCTATAAACAAATTTCCGGTGAAGTCTCCTGTGCTAAATTTAGAAGACATTGAATGGAAAAACATTGTTGTGCACTGGTCTCGTTCTCAGGATGAGGTATTGTCTATGAAATCACATGACAATTTGAACTTCTACTTTTCTGCATGTGCCTTACGGATCTTGTTTGCAGGAAATCTGCTCGAAGAAGAATTCTGGTTTGAAAAGAACGACAGGATATCACAAATATGCTGCCCGCTGCTTTGCTCTTGTTAGTACATGTTGTCATGTATCACTATACTTGCATACATACCTGGTTCATTATGTGACAGCAGTATGAATGATAGCTTGCTTATCAATTGTTCGCTCCAAATTCTTCAGTATCCAATGCCAATGTTTTTTTAGCTCTGCATTGTTCTTGTAAGTACATGTTGTCCTTTATCACTGTACTTATAATGACAGGTAGTTGTTTATGTACCATCACTCTGCAGCTTATTTTCTTTTGCCCTCCATTTTCTACACATCAGATCTATATTTACTCTTACCATAAGGTTGGTACTGAAGAAATTTAGCTGTGCATTGCTCTTGGCTGTTCCTTTTGCCTGTATCGCTGCACTTACATTTATAGCTACTTGGTTATGTAGCATGACTCTTCATCTTATCTTAAATATTATCCATTTTTCGTATATTATCACATCTATATTTACTCTTAACAAAATGTAGAATAAAGGCAATGCTTATGAAGAAGATTCTGTGGTAAACTTCTTGAATTGCCCCCCCCCCCCATCAGCATGGACAAGGCCTTTATAGAGCCTGTCTTCACCAATAATGTAAGTTTGTCCATCTCAAGCCTTCAAACTTTGTTGTATATATTTGGTTAGGCATGACTGCAACAGCTGTTTATTTTTGGTATTTGCATCAAATTGCATGTTTAAAGTTTATTATGTACTCCCTCCATTCCAAAATAGATGACCCAATTTTGTACTGAAGTTAGTATAAAGTTGGGTCATCTATTTTAGAATGAAGGGAGTAGTTCATAAACAAAAGTTTGTCCTTTCTCAATTTAAGTTTTCAGTTGTACAACCAAGTTCCTTATTCATACCATGTAAATTAAAGTATACAGAGCAAGTGATCTTCTTTTGCACTACATGTATGCTTCTGTTCTTCATCCGTAATCCAGTGGTGTGGTGAACCTACCCACTACAGCACAATGTCATATTCTGCAATGTCTTAACTATGAACAATGTCATATCATTCTACTACTCCCTCCGTCCGAAAATACTTGTCATTGAAATGGATGTATCTAGATATATTTTAGTTCTAGACACATCCATTTTGATGACAAGTAATTCCGGACGGAAGGAGTATTATTTAAACCATCTCTTTATTTGCCAATTTGAATTGGGATATATTGACAGCACACTAACCATTGGTACTTATGAGTTCTTGATCTGTAATCCAGTGGTGTCGTGAAGCTGCCAACTCCTTCACAATGTCATTTCCTGCCATGTCTTGACCTGAACAATACCATATTGTGTTAATGCAATTTTAAATTGTGTCACTTTATTCGTCGGTAAGAAATGTGATGAATTGTCAGCACTGATACTTTATGTGCAAAACCTGTCATCTGTCTGCTTGTTTATCTTTCAGAGTGAGGAAGATTTAAGTGTTGAACAAGCGCAATCTCATCATCTTGCTCAGCTGCTTGCGCTGCAGCTCCCCAGCAGGGCTAACCTTTCTTGAACTCTATTGAAGTGATGTCGGTTTTGTATATTATTTTGTCGGTGTGTTTATTTGCACTGGTGGCGATCTTTGATGCCCAGTGTATGTAATCTGCTGTCTGCTTGTGCTTTATTATCATAGTGGCGAACTTTGATGCCCAGTGGATGTAATATGCTGTAATTTCTTTATTGTATAGTCTAGGTTTTTTCTTATTCATGATGCTGCAGTTATTTTACTGTCTTCGCAGTAAACCAGCCAAACCATAAAATTACGGTACATAATCGGGCCGTCATGCAATCACGATGTAGGTTGGGCCTAAAACATGCCGAACAGCTAATGGGCCGGCAGCAGCCTGAAATGAACCCCGGTCCATGATTGTGCAAATCAAATCACGGGCTTTTAACAGGCCAAAATTATCTCGATCCTTGTTTGGCCCAATCAGATATCGGCTGCGAGCAGGCCGGATGCAAACCAGGCCGTAGTTAGGCCCAACTATATGATGGGCATTTAACATGCCGAAATGAATATAGGGCCGAAATGTTAAACGGGTCCTTAAGAGGCCAAAACTAATGTCAGGCCGAATTACTAAGTGGGCCTCTAGCAAGTGGGCCCAAAAGCGTAGTGTCTAGTTGACGGGCCAAATCTGATATGGGCCATAATTGAGCCCATAGCCTCTTAAAGGGTCGTACCTGATCTGGGCCGTAATTTGGCCAAGAACGTGGTAGGCTTTTAACGGGCCGGATCTCATATGGGCCACTATTAGGCCCGGAACGTGGCAGGCCATTAATGGACTAGATCAAATATGGGCCGGGATTTGGCCCAAAACATGGCAACAAGTTAATGGGCCGGCCTACTAGGGCCCTCAAATTCTTTTGGGCCTACAGCTAGGCCGACCCGTTAATGTCGGTGAAATCTCATGGCCCTTTAGCCGGGCCGGCCCATTACGATCCGCAAGAATCTTGTGGGCCTTTACCTGGGCCGGCCCATTATGGCAAACAAAAATCTTGTGGGCCTTTACCTGGGCCGGCCCATTATGGCCCGCGAAATCTTGTGGGCCATTAGCTGGGCCAGCCCATTATGGCCCGCAAAATCTCGTGGGACTTTAGCTGGGCCGGCCCATTATGGTCCGCAAAATATTGTGGGCCTTTAGTTTCGCCGGCCCATTTAAACTTGATGGGCCTGTCCACGTGTCAACATATCATAGGCGCGTCTCGCCCATTGGATGAGTGACATCTGTGCCAGCGCGGACCTGACACGTGTCTCCTCCAGCCAATGATGATTTTACACGTGGAAAATCCCCATTGGTCGAGGCTGTTAACGGGTTATCGGATCCAAAACCCGACCCGATAGCTTAACGGCATTCCATTACGGTGGATGCCACGTGTCGGTCACCCTTGACGAAAGCACTTCTCTGACGCACGATTTATCGTCATGGAAGTGGACACTTCCGTGATGATAATTTTGGTAATGTCATGGAACACTTCTATGACAGCACAGGTATGACTATCTTGATTCTGTCATAAATTTGTCATGGATGTACATGCATGACAAAAAACGTGACCTACTGTGACAAACACGTATCATCATGGAAGTTGACACAACACTCATGTTGTTCTATGTTGACAACAACAACAACAACAACAACAAAGCCTTTAGTCCCGAACAAGTTGGGGTAGGCTAGAGGTGAAACCCATAAGATCTCGCAACCAACTCATGGCTCTAGCACATGGATAGCAAGCTTCCACGCACCCTTGTCCATAGCTAGCTCTTTGTCGATACTCCAAGCCTTCAGGTCTCTCTTAACGGACTCCTCCCATGTCAAATTCAATCGACCCCGCCCTCTCTTGACATTCTCTGCATGCTTTAGCCGTCCGCTATGCACTGGAGCTTCTGGAGGCCTGCGCTGAATATGCCCAAACCATCTCAAACGATGTTGGACAACCTTCTCCTCAATTGGTGCTACCCCAACTCTATCTCGTATATCATCATCCCGGACTCGATCCTTCCTCGTGTGGCCACACATCCATCTCAACATACGCATCTCCACCACACCTAACTGTTGAACATGTTGCCTTTTAGTCGGCCAACACTCCGCGCCATACAACATTGTGGGTCGAACCGCCGTCCTGTAGAACTTGCCTTTTGTCAGGACCGGGTTTTCGGGATCTTAATTTCCCAGAAAATGGCCCTTATGCTTACCAGCCCCAGGATTACTGTTAGCTGGCAAGACACAAACTTGATACAAAAAAACTCCAAGCAAGTACATGATATGTAGTACAAGACCATTTTGGTCTATGAGTACAACACAAGGTTTCTAGTGGTTGGTGGCGGAAGCGGTTTGTAGATCATCTGTGTCTATGGGACTCCATTTCCCATGGGAACAGCTGACCAGGTTAACTCCTATCTTCGCGAGGCTGCTATCACCATAGATTTGGTTCCGGGGCTGTCATCTCGTTGCTCCTCTCCGCTTAAGAAATCTGGCCAAGACAATAGCCAGGGACAAGCCAGTGAGTACTTTGAATGTACTCACAAACATTATGAACACAGGCATAAAATAATAAATAATAATCATGCTCTGAAATAATCTATGATCACAACATCAGTCCCAAAAATATAATCCATGATGCATGCAGACAAGTTATTCACACAACACATGAATAATGCAATAAGAGAGTAGAATAGAATGCCTCAGTGGGGCGTCTGAGCGACACCACAGAAAGGGCTCATAAGTGAAATAAATAGATAACTAATGTGCCACAGTCGGGCGTCTGTGCGACGCCACATAAAGGGCTTATATGGTAAATAAATAACAAAGATGCCACAGTCGGGCGTCTATGCGACACCACATAAAGGGCTCATAATAAATAAATAACAAACATGCCACAGTCGGGCGTCTATGCGACACTACATAAAGGGCTTATAATAAATAAATAACAAAACATGCCACAGTCGGGCGTCTATGCGACACCACAGAAAGGGCTTATAATAAATAAATAACAAACATGCCATAGTCGGGCGTCTATGCGACACCACATAAAGGGCTTATAACGGAATAGTCACAGTGAATATCCCGGAGGTAGAACCGTCCTAGAGATACTCAATAAATTAAATAATGAACATCGTTAGTCCACAATAATAATAATCACAATCATCATATTTCACTAGTCTAAATCAAAGTTCAGACTTAGTTGTTTTTCCTCCAAAGACCGACACTAAGACCGACACTTGACCCATCCCAGACTGTAGTCCTTAACCACGGACACGGCTACTCAAATAGGTTTAATCTCTGCAGAGGGTGTACTCTTTACCCACGAGTAACGGATTCCTTTAGTCCATCAGGACTAATTCCATCTATGGTCTTTTCATTGAAAACACACCTGACTTGCACACACCAGCTTAACTTACCGGTGTCTGGAATCACCCACGACACTCATTAAGCAAAACTCTAAGTGGGGAGGCTACAACCTCGATTAGCATGGGATCACAAAATTTATACCGCGCGCAAACTAGGGAAGCTACCCTCTCGGCTACAATCGAAACACCCATGCCCCCTGACCGGATGACTGGCTTTAGTCCATGGCCATGGTACCCTCATCCCGGCCCCTCTGTACGGTGTGTGCTAGAAAGGGGTTGACAAATTACTAAACCGTACCCTACCTGTGGCAGGGACAAGTGGTAGCACGAAACAAGTGTGGGGGTTACTGGAACAAGACTTGATCTACGGTCGACTCAGGAGGTTTATGTGTTACCTGCATGATTAGTATAACAAATATGTTCTCAACCAACAGACATAACCACCACTCATCATGTCTCACTATGTCGTAGCGGACACAGTCGTCTCAACGACCGGAGACAAGCTCGTGTCTACCCAAGACAGAGGCTTTCTCGAGTTCCTTCCGATATGCACGAGAGGCATGTGATGGTGACTACCATCTCCACATATCAAACTCCAACAGCATGAATCATCAATATGCACTCGTGAGTTTGAACTTATCATCACAGAAAATAACGAAAAACTCCGAGATGAGAGGTGTTGTAACCGTATCAAACAACACACGACAATATTATGCCAGGGTTCAGAATGCTTGCCTTCAAGTAGTGGGGAGGCAGGGTGCATTCCAAAACTTTGAAAGTTTTTCTCCTCTCTCCAAAATCCTATAAAAAAATATTTTTGAATCAATGCATAGTTTCAAAAACAGTACCAAAAAGTTGTCTGAATTTTTTTGAAATAAATCATAAAATAAACTAGACAATATTTGAGAGAGGTAGGAAAAAGAATCAACTCATTTGTAGTTATATTTGAAAAGTTATAGGCAGTCAAAGTTTTAGTCAAAAAACTGTTTTTATAAATAAAACAAAAAAAGGAAAATGTTTTGATTACTGACCACGTGGAAGGCGTATTTTGGTTTTACGCCTCCACTTATCCAGCGTGGACGGCGCGTGTGTCACTGACAGTGGGTCCAGCGGGCCCACTGGTCAGGTTTGACTAATCCTTCTCCCTCCTCTTCCTCGTCCCCGAGCGGAGGCGAGACTCCGACGACGCATGCCGGCGAACGGTGGAACCATTCGAGGCACTGAGGGTGGAGATGGATCCGCCAGTCCAGGGCGGTCCTCCCGGTGGTCGCCAGTCAGGTGGGGACAGAGGAAGTCACCGGCGGCGGGCTTCGCGGCGGCCGGTGGCTTTGGGAGTTTTGGGCGTTTGAACTACGGTGGCTCCCGGTCGTGTTTGAGCAACTGGGCGGCTCCGCAAGACGAAGGGGGGTCGGGTGGTGGTGTTTTGGCGGGATGGGGGCGGGCCTGGTTGCGACGAAACGGACCGGAGGGCAGCGGTGGCCGAGCAGGCCGGAGATGGGGAAGACGGCCTCTCCTGGTCGATTGCGAGCTAGGGGAGCGCTGGTGGAGTGGCTTGAGGCTGCCTGAGATCTAGGAGGAGCTCGGGGTCACCCTTTTATAGAGTAGCTAGGTCGATTCCGCCATCGCCGAGGATAGGATCGTCGGCCGACCGTTTCTGCTGCGGCAGGGCGTCGTGGCACCGACGAGCGCTTGCAAACGAGCGAGGGGTTAAGCTTGAACTGCTCCAGGGGCAGCTGGCGCGCGGCTGTGGCTCGGGCGGCGCCGACCGTGGCAGGGGCTCACTGCGGACGCCGGCGTGCCGCCAAGGGGCTCTGACGGCGGTGCTGCAGGGCACCAGGGACCGCTTGACTCGTTCTGGTGAGCGGTCGAGGGTGGACCGCGGCTCTGCAGGGCGAGCAAAAGTCAGGGGCGCGACGTGGCGGCTCGGTGCACGCGCGTGCAAAACGTGCGCTCTGGGCGCGCCCAGAGCACGCACGCGATGTGTTCGACAGAATGCCAATGTGGTCTAGAGCGCTCGGGTGAGGCTGGCAACTAACAGGACCAGGCTAGGGTTTGCAAGAAAGCTAATGGACATGGGGTTTAGGCCAGGAGACCAAGCTTGCAATGTTAACTAAAAACCATGCCAAAACTGGCGATGCACACAAGGTGTTTGGCAAAATGCCAAGGGCACCTAGTCATTTCTTGGGGTGGTCATAATCTCCAGATTGGGGTCTCTTTAGGTGTAGGGGGTGGTGGCCAGGTTAGTTTGTCAAGGGAAGAAACTTGTTAGCGCAAATATTTGAGAAAAACAGTTTTTGGCAGAAACTAAAAGCTGTCATTTCATGGACCAAAAATAACCCAATGTGTTCATGCTCTTGGACTTAAGGGTTTTGTAAGAAGGACTGCAAGTAGGAAAAAGAACCATGGATGAAAGAGCAAGTAAAGATATGGTTGCAGTACAAATCTTCAGGTTGGACTAGAATGAAAAAGAGGTTGATTCACTCACAATTTTCAAAGGACATAACTGTTTTTTTGCATAAATATGGATAATATACCTCTACTGACCTCCCCTAATCTTGGCGGAATTTTTAAAGAAACATTTAAATAGGTTGTAGTGCAAAATTGCTCACTGGCCCAGATTTGAAAATTTGGTGCAGAGCTCAAAATCTCCAATGAACAGCAGATGTTTTTGCATAAAAGTGTTTTAGGGACATCATAAGTCATCCCCAAATTTTGGTGAAAATTTTTGGAGGCATTTATCAAATGGTTGTAGTGCAAAAGAGGCTCCAAACTTATGAAAAGTCATTTTAAAAGGATAAGGCTCATGGAAACAATTGTATAAATAAAACCACTGATTAATAATTTTTTTGTTGATAGAGTATAGAAGTCCAATAATATTTTTGGAAAGTTTCCACTTGGGGGAAAAACTCCTCAGTATTAAAGAAAAGGGTTCTGAAAAGAACAGAAAATCCAGAGAGTAAAAATTATAAACTCCTCGCAAAAATTTAATAATTAAAACATGGTTAAATTTTTGGGGTGTTACAACGCTACCCCCCTTAAAAGAAAATCTCGTCCTCAAGATTTGCTAAGGGTTGTTTTGAAAAAAAAATTACTCTCACTATCACAACAATAATCGTCTTGCTACTGTAAATAAAACGTAGCTACAGTGGGAGGGCAATAAGTGGTGCAAAACTATAGTGTGGCACACTGGCGAGGCGTGGAAAAATAAATTTACGGTCAGTGTCTACTATCGGTTACAGTAAGTTTAGAATAAACTTCTAAATTACTAAAAATATACGCTGGTCGTACCCAAGAGCACAGTGCTCTCTGTGGCTGACAGGTGGACCCGGGGTCCACTGTCGGTCTCTTCCTCTACCTCTGGCTCTCTCTTCTTCCTCTCTCCCGCGCGCTTTCCTGCGCTATCTCCACCGACGATGTCTAGCTCGTAGGGCATCTAGGCCGTACTGCGGTAGTGCGCGGCATGCTAGCTGCCGGCGCAGCGTGCACTCACCTCGCGGTCCAGTGCACTGTCGGTACTGCTCGCGGATTCGCCTCCGAACACCGGCGATCGAGCGACGAGCGGCGCTGGTGGACTTCGCCCACCGTACACCGATCTCAAGCTATAAAACGACCGCACTGCTCCTTATTCTCTCTCCATCTGACCTCGCTTCTCCTTCTCCTCCCTTCTTCTTCATTTCTGTCTGCAGGAGCTCGAGGCGAGGCTCTAATGGCGGATGCGATGCCGGACTGGTACGTGATCCTGTTGTGCGGAGGGATGGCGACATTGCTGGGGCTCTCCATGCTCTTGTGCGTGATGATCCTCGATGATCGTCGTGATGCGGCCGCTCGAGTGTTAGCTCTCTGCGGTGGCGGTGATCACGATGATTAGGTGCGACGCCAGGCGTTAACTGCTGTCGGGGTGCCGGAGGTAATCTGTACCCGAGTAATTACTCACAAATTACTCCCTCTGAGACTGAGGGGTGTTAGGGAGGCGATTAGTTTGGTGCAAAATGTGTACGAGGCTTTGCACTACGTCGAGTGGTCGTGAGTCTGCTGTAATGGTGCTGCGTAAAAATAAAAAAACTTTGTCGTGAAGAAACGTATGTTGCAACAACTCCGAGAAAATCTCACTTCAGGAAATTTACTGAGGTGAAAATAGTTAAATAAAAAATTTACCGAAGTAAGAAAAAAATCACTCATAATAATGGAAACTAATGATTTAATTCATCGCATAAATTTAGGATACCACACACAAGTTGCAATACATAAATAAATGCAGGGACCTTAACGCAGCAATGACATCTACAACGATAAGGGTAATTGGACAGGGTCTTGAGAAAAAGTCTCTGGAATCGGGGCACACTCTTCTTCTATCGGGGAATGTGGATTGACCAGTCGATGAATGTGCCTCTCCTGGTTGGGCCTCAGTGGTCTGCCGATGGCGATCTGAGGATTCATATCAGCGAGGTTCTGGAGATAGCCCATTACTCGCTAGGTCAGCCGCTCTTGCGCGATGACATACTGAGCAAGATTGGCCAGTACTGGGTCTCTCTCGATTCATCCACCGAGAAAAGATGCTACTTCTCCGGGTGCTGCATGACTCAGAAAATAATAGTATCCCCGTTCGCTGGCATAGGGCACCGCGAATCGAAGACGAGTAAGTGCCTCATACGCAACAGCTTCTATGGCCATATGAGGAGTCGGTATGGATTTTCCCACGAAGGAAGCTTTCGTGGGATCTTGGTTTGGGTTTGCGGGAGGGACGTGCACCACTGCCCAATATTTTGAGGTGGATGGGGTGATCCTCGATTTGAGCAGCTCATACTAGGGTGGATGGGTAGCACTCATGGTACTGTAGGTAAAGTCCCACAAAATTTTCACAAAGCTACCTGGGGTTGCATCTGGAGTTCTTAGATAAATACTAGGGATCGGCATGGCAATGGAAATGGGTGTGCGAGTGGTGCTCAAGGTGAGGGGTACTTGGCAAGATCACGGGGTTGCCTCTTATATATAGCATTGGGGCTAGGCTATTTACCGTGGTGAAAGGTAACTAGTCGATCGAGTCTGCTCCATGGGGTCGGGGTCAATGCTATAGTTACACATATCTCGTCAAAGTGACTTATCACTGTGGAAATCGTTGCCGTTTTCTTGGTAGGTGTGTCTGAAAAGAATGCAACCGCATGCTAACATATTTAATGCAAGGCTACTATTTAAAACAGAGGCACACAAGCAAGCTGCGATTATTCAAGTCAATGCAAGATTACAAAATCACCGGGCGTGGGCTTACTGAGACTCGGTACTACTCGAGTGACTTAGTCTACCTCGTTTATATCTAAACGAGCCTGCCTTGTGGACGTCGAGGCTTCTCCACGGGTTTCGCCATCGGAATTAGCTGGAGGGGGTTGAGGGGCTGCCGGGTCGGGGTAACGATGATGACCATCCAGGGGATTGTTGGCCACAATCCCGCTGGAGCGTGTTCCCAAAATACGAAGAAGCACTTCTGCGGACACCAAAGTATTGTGCTCGATGGCTGGGGCAGTCCTCAAGGTCTCAATCGGGTGTCCGAACAGCATGACTGGGTTGTCGGCGTCGAGCTCATCTCCTCCTCCCGCTGGGGCTCGGCGAACCAGCTCTCCACGAGCTGCGATCAGATCAAGGGTGACTTGATCGAATAGTTCCTCTAGTGCACTTACATAGCACACCAGATGCAACAATGCAGGATCCGTCTTATGATCTCTGTTGACAACCTGGGGTGGCCTACCATACCCGTCATGGCTGGGGTAGTAGTAGAACGAGCGACAGTTAACTCTGGGCGACAAGTGCCAGAGTTGAACTATAGCCTCTCGAGCAGCTAGTTGAATGGCTTGTGGCTCAAAGGAAGTTGTCCTTTCGGTGAACCTGTAGGGGCGTTCTGGCGACAGACCCCTACCATAGATGTGCACGGTGGCCCGGAACTGACGGCTTTCACCGCTCATGGGTCCTTGGTACACGACATATTCTGGAGGCTCCTCTAGTGCAAAAGCACGGCGGGTGAGGTTGGCTAGCACGGTCACAAATCCTCCAAGGTTGTTTGCCGTGGTTTCATTGTGCATGGCGGGGCCAGGCAGTATGGCTTGGTTTGGGTAAGGAGGTTGTGTTGTGTTGTGTTGAGGTTAGCGTGCCCTTCTTATAAAAAAGAGGGCGGAGTCTTCCTTCGCACGCTTGCGAATGAGACAATCTAGGTGTCGGTCATTGGCGTGTGATTGACAGGCTAGGCTGATAGGTTGGGCACCGACTGCCAAAAGGTGTCGGGTCACTGTGGGGCTATCTTGCACGCGAAGCTTCGCTGGGGTTAGGTTAAGGTCTCGTGGGTTGGTTAACCTAGGTTTATTGACCCGGCTAAGATAGGATTAGCCAATGGTCAGCCTGGCTCTGATACCAAGTCTGTCGGGACCGGGTTTTCGGGATGTTAATTTCCCAGAAAATGGCCCTTATGCTTACCAGCCCCAGGATTACTGTTAGCTGGCAAGACACAAACTTAATTGATACAAAAAGACTCCAAGCAAGTACATGATATGTAGTACAAGACCATTTTGGTCTATGAGTACAACACAAGGTTTCTAGTGGTTGGTGGCGGAAGCGGTTTGTAGATCACCTGTGTCTATGGGACTCCATTTCCCATGGGAACAGCTGACCAGGTTAACTCCTATCTTCGCGAGGCTGCTATCACCATAGATTTGGTTCCGGGGCTGTCATCTCGTTGCTCCTCTCCGCGTAAGAAATCTGGCCAAGACAATAGCCAGGGACAAGCCAGTGAGTACTTTGAATGTACTCGCAAACATTATGAACACAGGCATAAAATAATAAATAATAATCATGCTCTGAAATAATCTTTGATCACAACATCAGTCCCAAAAATATAATCCATGATGCATGCAGACAAGTTATTCACACAACACATGAATAATGCAATAAGGGAGTAGAATAGAATGCCTCAACCGGGCGTCTGAGCGACACCACAGAAAGGGCTCATAAGTGAAATAAATAGATAACTAACATGCCACAGTTGGGCGTCTGTGCGACGCCACATAAAGGGCTTATATGGTAAATAAATAACAAACATGCCACAGTCGGGCGTCTATGCGACACCACATAAAGGGCTCATAATAAATAAATAACAAACATGCCACAGTCGGGCGTCTATGCGACACTACATAAAGGGCTTATAATAAATAAATAACAAAACATGCCACAGTCGGGCGTCTATGCGACACCACATAAAGGGCTTATAATAAATAAATAACAAACATGCCACAGTCGGGCGTCTATGCGACACCACATAAAGGGCTTATAACGGAATAGTCATAGTGAATATCCCGGAGGTAGAACTGTCCTAGAGATACTCAATAAATTAAATAATGAACATCGTTAGTCCATAATAATAATAATCACAATCATCATATTTCACTGGTCTAAATCAAAGTTCAGACTTAGTTGTTTTTCCTCCGAAGACCGACACTAAGACCGACACTTGACCCATCCCAGACTGTAGTCCTTAACCACGGACACAGCTACTCGAATAGGTTTAATCTCTGTAGAGGGTGTACTCTTTACCCACGAGTAACCGATTCCTTTAGTCCATTGGGACTAATTCCGTCTACGGTCTTTTAATTGAAAACACACCAGACTTGCACACACCAGCTTAACTTACGGGTGTCTGGAATCACCCACGACACTCATTAAGCAAAACTCTAAGTGGGGAGGCTACAACCTCGATTAGCATGGGATCACAAAATTTATACTGCGCGCAAACTGGGGAAGCTACCCCCTCGGCTACAACCGAAACACCCATGCCCCCTGACCAGATGACTGGCTTTAATCCATGGCCATGGTACCCTCATCTCGGCCCCTTTGTACGGTTTGTGCTAGAAAGGGGTTGAAAAATTATTGAACCGTACCCTACCTGTGGCAGGGACAAGTGGTAGCACGAAACAAGTGTGGGGGTTACTGGAACAAGACTCGATCTACGGTCGACTCAGGAGGTTTATGTGTTACCTGCATGATTAGTATAACAAATATGTTCTCAACCAACAGACATAACCACCACTCATCATGTCTCACTATGCCGTACCGGACATAGTCGTCTCAACGACCGGAGACAAGCTTGTGTCTACCCAAGACAGAGGCTTTCCCAAGTTCCTTCCGGTATGCACGAGAGGCATGTGATGGTGACTACCATCTCCACATATCAAACTCCAACAGCATGAATCATCAATATGCACTCGTGAGTTTGAACTTATCATCACAGAAAATAATGAAAAACTCCGAGACGAGAGGTGTTGTAACCGTATCAAACAACACACGACAATATTATGCCAGGGTTCAGAATGCCTGCCTTCAAGTTGTGGGGAGGCAGGGTGCATTCCAAAACTTTGAAAGTTTTTCTCCTCTCTCAGAAATCCTATTAAAAAATATTTTTGAATCAATGCATAGTTTCAAAAACAGTACGAAAGAGTTGTCTGAAATTTTTAGAAATAGATCTTAAAATAAACTAGACAATATTTGAGAGAGGTAGGAAAAAGAATCAATTCATTTGGAGTTATATTTGAAAAGTTATAGGCAGTCAAAGTTTTGGTCAAAAATCTGTTTTTAAAAATAAAACAGAAAAAGGAAAACGTTTCAATTACTAACCACGTCACAGGCGTATTTTGGTTTTGCGCCTCCACTTATCCAGCGTGGACGGCGCGTGTGTCACTAACAGTGGGTCCAGTGGGCCCACTGGTCAGGTTTGACTAGTCCTTCTCCCTCCTCTTCCTCTGCCCCGAGCCGAGGCGAGACTCCGGCGATGCTTGCCGGCGAACGGCGGCACCATTCTAGACACCGAGGGTGGATATGGATCCTCGGGTCCAGGGCGGTCCTCCCAGTAGTCACCAGTCTGGTGGGGACAGAGGGAGTCGCCAGCGGCGGGCTTCGCGGCGGCCGGTGGCTTCAGGAGTTTTGGGCGTTTGAACTACGGTGGCTCCCAGTCGTGTTTGAGCAGCTTGGCGTCTCCGCAAGACGAAGGGGATTCGGGTGGTGGTGTTGGCTAGACGGGGGAGGGCCTGGTTGCGAAAAAACGGACCGGAGGGCGGCGGTGGCCGAGCTGACCGGAGATGGGGAAGACGGCCTCTCCTGGTCAATTGCGAGCTAGGGGAGCGCTGGTGGAGTGGCTTGAGGCTTCCTGAGGTCTAGGAGGAGCTCGGGGTCACCCTTTTATAGAGTAGCTAGGTCGGTTCCGCCATCGCCGAGGATAGGATCACCGGCTGACCGTTTCTGCTGCGGCAGGGCATCGTAGCACCGACGAGCACTTGCAAACGAGCGAGGGGATAAGCTTGAACTACTCTAGGGGCAGCTGGCGCGCGGCTGCGGCTCGGGCGGCGCCGACCGTGGCAGGGGCTCACTGCGGACGCCGACGTGCCGCCAAGGGGCTCTGACGGCAGAGCTGCAGGGCACCAGGGACCGCTTGGCTCGTTCTGGTGAGCGGTCGAGGGTGGGGCGCGGCTCTGCAGGGCGAGCAAAAGTCAGGGGCATGACGCGGCGGCTCGGTGCACGTGCGTGCAAAACATGCGCTCTGGGCACGCCCAGAGCACGCACGCGACATGTTCGACAGAACGCCAATGTCGTCTAGAGCGCTCGGGTGAGGCTGGCAACTAATAGGACCAGGCTAGGGTTTGCAAGAAAGCTAATGGACATGGGGTTTAGGCCAGGAGACCAAGCTTGGAATGTTAACTAAAAACCATGCCAAAACTGGCCATGCACACAAGGTGTTTGGCAAAATGCCAAGGGCACCTAGGCATTTCTTGGGGTGGTCATAATCTCCAGAATGGGGTCTCTTTAGGTGTAGGGGGTGGTGGCCAAGTTAGTTTGTCAAGGGAAGAAACTTTATAGCGCAAATATTTGAGAAAAATAGTTTTTGGCAGAAACTAAAGGCTGTCATTTCATGGACCAAAAATAACCCAATGTGTTCATGCTCTTGGACTTAAGGGTTTTGTAAGAAGGAATGCAAGTAGGAAAAAGAACCATGGATGAAAGAGCAAGTAAAGATATGGTTGCAGTACAAATCTTCAAGTTGGACCAGAATGAAAAAGAGGTTGATTCACTCACAATTTTCAAAGGACATAACTATTTTTTTTTGCATAAATGTGGATAATATACCTCTACTGACCTCCCCTAATTTTGGTGGAATTTTTAAAGAAATATTTAAATAGGTTGTAGTGCAAAATTGCTCACTGGCCCAGATTTGAAAATTTGGTGCAGAGCTCAAAATCTCCAATGAACAGCAGATGTTTTTGCATAAAAGTGTTTTAGGGACATCATAAGTCATCCCCAAGTTTTGGTGAAAAATTTTGGGGGCATTTATCAAATGGTTGCAGTGCCAAAGAGGCTCCAAACTTATGAAAAGTCATTTTAAAAGGATAAGGCTCAGGAAAAACAATTATGCAAATAAAACCACTGATTAATAAATGTTTTGTTGATAGAGTATAGAAGCCCAATTATATTTTTGGAAAGTTTCCACTTGGGGGAAAAACTCCTCAATATTAAAGAAAAGGGTTCTGAAAACAACAGAAAATCCAGAGAGTAAAAAAAATTAAACTCCTGGCAAAAATTTAATAATTAAAACATGGTTAAATTTTTGGGGTGTTACACCTTTTAGCTTTTGTGGCACTCTCTTGTCACAGAGAATGCCAGAAGCTTGGCGCCACTTCATCCATCCGGCTTTGATTCGATGGTTCACATCTTCATCAATACCCCCATCCTCCTACAACATTGACCCCAAATACCGAAAGGTGTCCTTCCGAGGTACCACTTGGCCATCAAGGCTAACCTCCTCCTCCTCACACCTAGTAGTACTGAAACCGCACATCATGTACTCGGTTTTAGTTCTACTAAGCCTAAACCCTTTCGATTCCAAGGTTTGTCTCCATAACTCTAACTTCCTATTTACCCCCATCCGACTATCGTCAACTAGCACCACATCATCCGCAAAGAGCATACACCATGGGATATCTCCTTGTATACCCCTTGTGACCTCATCCATCACCAATGCAAAAAGATAAGGGCTCAAAGCTGACCCCTGATGCAGTCCTATCTTAATCGGGAAGTCATCGGTGTCGACATCACTTGTTCGAACACTTGTCCCAACATTATTGTACATGTCCTTGATGAGGGTAATGTACTTTGCTGGGACTTTGTGTTTCTCCAAGGCCCACCACATGACATTCCGCGGTATCTTATCATAGGCCTTCTCCAAGTCAATGAACACCATATGCAAGTCCTTCTTTTGCTCCCTATATCTCTCCATAAGTTGTCATACCAAGAAAATGGCTTCCATGGTCGACCTCCCAGGCATGAAACCAAACTGATTTTTGGTCACGCTTGTCATTCTTCTTAAGCGGTGCTCAATGACTCTCTCCCATAGCTTCATTGTATGGCTCATTAGCTTAATTCCACGGTAATTAGTACAACTTTGAACCTGAAGGAAATATGCCCTAGAGGCAATAATAAAGTTATTATTTATTTCCTTATATCATGATAAATGTTTATTATTCATGCTAGAATTGTATTAACCGGAAACATAATACATGTGTGAATATATAGACAAACAGAGTGTCACTAGTATGCCTCTACTTGACTAGCTTGTTAATCAAAGATGGTTATGTTTCCTAACCATAGACAAAGAGTTGTTATTTGATTAACAGGATCACATCATTAGTTGAATGATCTGATTGACATGACCCATTCCGTTAGCTTAGCACCCGATCGTTTAGTATGTTGCTATTACTTTCTTCATGACTTATACATGTTCCTATGACTATGAGATTATGCAACTCCCGTTTACCGGAGGAACACTTTGTGTGCTACCAAACGTCACAACGTAACTGGGTGATTATAAAGGTGCTCTACAGGTGTCCCCAAAGGTACTTGTTGGGTTGGCGTATTTCGAGATTAGGATTTGTCACTCCGAGTGTCGAAGAGGTATCTCTGGGCCCTCTCGGTAATGCACATCACTTAAGCCTTGGAAGCATTGCAACTAATGAGTTAGTTGCGGGATGATGTATTACGGAATGAGTAAAGAGACTTGTCGGTAACGAGATTGAACTAGGTATTGGATACCGACGATCGAATCTCGGGCAAGTAACATACCGATGACAAAGGGAACAACGTATGTTGTTATGCGGTCTGACCGATAAAGATCTTCATAGAATATGTAGGAACCAATATGGGCATCCAGGTCCCGCTATTGGTTATTGACCAGAGACGTGTCTCGGTCATGTCTACATTGTTCTCGAACCGTAGGGTCCGCACGCTTAAAGTTACGATGACAGTTTCTTTATGAGTTTATGTATTTTGATGTACCGAAGGTTATTCGGAGTCCCAGATGTGATCACGGACATGACGAGGAGTCTCGAAATGGTCGAGACATAAAGATGGATATATTGGAAGCCTATATTTGTACATCGGAATCGTTCCGGGTGAAATCGGCATTTTACCGGAGTACCGGGAGGTTACCGGAACCCCCCGGGGGGTTATTGGGCCTACATGGGCCTCGAGGGAGAAGAGGGAAGGAGGCAGGAGGTGGCCGCGCGCCCCTCCCCTTCCTAGTCCGAATAGGACAAGGGAAGGGGGGCAGCGCCCCCCCCCCCCTTTTCCTTCCCCTCTTCCTCCTCTTTCCCCCTTCCTCCTTCTCCAACTAGGAAAGAAAGGGAGTAGGACTCCCCCTTGGCGTGCCCCTCCTTGGCCAGCCGCCCCCTCCCCTTGGCTCCTTTATATACGGGGGTGGCGGGCACCCCATAGACACACAAGTTGATCTTCGTGATCGTTCCTTAGCCGTGTGCGGTGCCCCCGTCCACGATATTACACCTCGGTCATATTGTAGCAGTGCTTAGGCGAAGCCCTGCGATAGTTGAACATCAAGATCGTCACCATGCCGTCATGCTGACGGAACTCCTCCCCGAAGCTTTGCTGGATCGGAGCTCGGGGTGCGTCATCGAGCTGTACATGTGTCAAGAACTCGGAGGTGCCGGAGTAACGGTGCTTGGATCGGTTGGACCGGGAAGACGTACGACTACTTCCTCTATGTTGCGTCAACGCTTCCGCTTCGGTCTACGAGGGTACGTAGACAACACTCTCCCCTCCCGTTGCTATGCATCACCATGATCTTGCGTGTGCGTAGGAAATTTTTTTGAAATTACTACGTTACCCAACAGTGGCATCCAAGCCTAGGTTTTATGGTTTGATGTTATATGCACGAGTAGAACACAAGTGAGTTGTGGGCGATACAAGTCATACTGCTTACCAGCATGTCATACTTTGGTTCGGCGGTATTGTTGGATGAAGCGGCCTGGACCGACATTACGCGTACGCTTACGCGAGACTGGTTTTACCGCCGTGCTTTGCACACAGGTGACTAGCGGGTGTCAGTTTCTCCAAGTTTAGTTGAACCGAGTGTGGCTATGTCCGGTCCTTGTGAAGGTTAAAACAACACCAACTTGACGAACTATCGTTGTGGTTTTGATGCGTAGGTAAGAACGGTTCTTGCTTAGCCCATAGCAGGCACGTAAAACTTGCAACAACAAAGTAGAGGACGTCTAACTTGTTTTTGCAGGGCATGTTGTGATGTGATATGGCCAAGGCATGATGCTATATTTTATTGTATGAGATGATCATGTTTTGTAACCGAAGTTATCGGCAACTGGCAGGAGCCATATGGTTGTCGCTTTATTGTATGAAATGCAAACGCCCTGTAATTGCTTTACTTTATCACTAAGTGGTAGCGATAGTCGTAGAAGCAATAGATGGCGTAAACGACAACGATGCTAGGATGGAGATCAAGGTGTCACGCCGGTGACGATGGTGATCATGATGGTGCTTCGGAGATGGAGATCACAAGAACAAGATGATGATGGCCATATCATATCACTTATATTGATTGCATGTGATGTTTATCCTTTATGCATCTTATCTTGCTTTGATTGACGGTAGCATTTTAAAATGATCTCTCACTAAAAATTATCAAGAAGTGTTCTCCCTGAGTATGCAATGTTACCAAAGTTCGTCGTGCCCAGACACCACGTGATGATCGGGTGTGATAAGCTCTACGTCCATCTACAATGGGTGCAAGCCAGTTTTGCACACGCGGAATACTCAGGTTAAACTTGACGAGCCTAGCATATGCAGATATGGCCTCGGAACACGGAGACCGAAAGGTCGAGCGTGAATCATATAGTAGATATGATCAACATAAGATGTTCACCATTCAAAACTACTCCGTCTCACGTGATGATCGGTTATGGTTTAGTTGATTTGGATCACGTGATCACTTAGATGACTAGAGAGATGTCTGTCTAAGTGGGAGTTCTTAAGTAATATGATTAATTGAACTTAAATTTATCATGAACTTAGTACCTGATAGTATCTTGCTTGTCTATGTTGATTGTAGATAGATGGCCCGTGCTGTTGTTCCATTGAATTTTAATGCGTTCCTTGAGAAAACAAAGTTGAAAGATGATGGTAGCAACTACGCGGACTGGGTCCGTAAATTGAGGATTATCCTCATTGCTGCACAGAAAAATTACGTCCTGGAAGCACCACTGGGTGCCAGGCCTGCTGCTGATGCAACTGACGACGTTAAGAATGTCTAGCAGAGCAAAGCTGATGACTACTCGATAGTTCAATGTGCCATGCTTTACGGCTTAGAACCGGGACTTCAACGACATTTTGAACGTCATGGAGCATATGAGATGTTCCAGGAGTTGAAGTTAATATTCTAGAAGAATGCCCGGATTGAGAGATATGAAGTCTCCAATAAGTTCTATAGCTGCAAGATGGAGGAGAATAGTTCTGTCAGTGAGCATATACTCAAGATGTCTGGGTATTGTAATCACTTGATTCAATTGGGAGTTACTCTTCCGGATGATAGCGTCATTGACAGAATTCTCCAATCACTTCCACCAATCTACAAGAGCTTCGTGATGAACTATAATATGCAAGGGATGGATACGACAATTCCCGAGCTCTTCACAATGCTAAAGGCTGCGGAGGTAGAAATCAAGAAGGAGCATCAAGTGTTGATGGTCAACAAGACCACTAGTTTCAAGAAAAAGGGCAAAGGGAAGAAGAATGGGAACTTCAAGAAGAACAGCAAACAAGTTGCTGCTCAAGAGAAGAAACCCAAGTCTGGACCTAAGCCTGAAACTAAGTGCTTCTACTGCAAGCAGACTGGTCACTAGAAGCGGAACTGCCCCAAGTATTTGGCGGATAAGAAGGATGGCAAGGTGAACAAAGGTATATGTGATATACATGTTATTGATGTGTACCTTACTAGAGCTCGCAGTAGCACCTGGGTATTTGATACTGGTTCTGTTGCTAATATTTGCAACTCAAAATAAGGACTACGGATTAAGTGAACACTAGCAAAGGATGAGGTGACGATGCGCGTGCGAAACGGTTCCAAAGTCGATGTGATCGCGGTCGGCACGCTACCTCTACATCTACCTTCGGGATTAGTTTTAGACCTGAATAATTGTTATTTGGTGCTAGCGTTGAGCATGAACATTATATCTGGATCTTGTTTGATGCGAGACGGTTATTCATTTAAATCAGAGAATAATGGTTGTTCTATTTATACGAGTAATATCTTTTATGGTCATGCACCCTTGAAGAGTGGTCTATTTTTGATGAATCTCGATAGTAGTGATACACATATTCATAGTGTTGAAGCCAAAAGATGCAGAGTTGATAATGATAGTGCAACTTATTTGTGGCACTGTCGTTTAGGTCATATCGGTGTGAAGCGCGTGAAGAAACTCCATACTTATGGACTTTTGGAACCACTTGATTATGAATCACTTGGTACTTGCGAACCGTGCCTTATGGGCAAGATGACTAAAACGCCGTTCTCCGGTACTATGGAGAGAGCAACAAATTTGTTGGAAATCATACATACAGATGTATGTGGTCCGATGAATGTTGAGGCTCGTGGCAGATATCGTTATTTTCTCACCTTCACAGATGATCTAAGCAGATATGGGTATATCTACTTAATGAAGCATAAGTCTGAAACATTTGAAAAGTTCAAAGAATTTCAGAGTGAAGTTGAAAATCATCGTAACAAGAAAATAAAGTTTCTACGATCTGATCGTGGAGGAGAATATTTAAGTTACGAGTTTGGTCTACACTTGAAACAATGCGGAATAGTTTCTCAACTCACGCCACCTGGAACACCACAGCGTAATGGTGTGTCCGAACGTTGTAATCATACTTTACTTGATATGGTGCAATCTATGATGTCTCTTACAGATTTACCGCTATCGTTTTGGGGTTATGCTTTAGAGACGGCCACATTCACATTAAATTGGGCACCATCAAAATCCGTTGAGACGACACCTTATGAACTATGGTTTGGCAAGAAACCAAAGTTGTCGTTTCTTAAAGTTTGGGGCTGCGATGCTTATGTGAAAAAGTTTCAACCTGATAAACTCGAACCCAAATCGGAGAAATGTGTCTTCATAGGATACCCAAAGGAGACAGTTGGGTACACCTTCTATCACAGATCCGAAGGCAAGACATTCGTTGCTAAGAATGGATCCTTTCTAGAGAAGGAGTTTCTCTCGAAAGAAGTGAGTGGGAGGAAAGTAGAACTTGATGAGGTAACTGTACCTGCTCCCTTGTTGGAAAATAGTAAATCACAGGAACCGGTTTCTGTGACGTCAAAACCATCTAGTGAGGAAGATGATGATGATGATCATAGAACTTCATATCAAGTTGCTACAGAGCCACGTAGGTCAAACAGAGTAAGATCCGCACCAGAGTGGTACGGTAATCCTATTCTGGAAGTCATGCTACTAGATCATGATGAACCTACGAACTATGAAGAAGCGATGGTGAGCCCAGATTCCGCAAAATGGCATGAAGCCATGAAATCTGAGATGGGATCCATGTATGAGAACAAAGTATGGACTTTGGTTGACTTGCCCGATGGTCGGCAAGCAATTGAGAATAAATGGATCTTCAAGAAGAAGACTGACGCTGACGGTAATGTTACTGTCTACAAAGCTCAACTTGTTGCAAAAGGTTTTCAACAAGTTCAAGGGATTGACTACGATGAGACCTTCTCACCCGTAGCGATGCTTAAGTCTGTCCGAATCATGTTAGCAATTGCCGCATTTTATGATTATGAAATTTGGCAAATGGATGTAAAAATTGCATTCCTGAATGGGTTTCTGGAGGAAGAGTTGTATATGATGCAACCAGAAGGTTTTATCAATCCAAAGGGAGCTAACAAAGTGTGCAAGCTCCAGCGATCCATTTATGGACTGGTGCAAGCCTCTCGGAGTTGGAATAAACGCTTTGATAGTGTGATCAAAGCATTTGGTTTTATACAGACTTTTGGAGAAGCCTGTATTTACAAGAAAGTGAGTGGGAGCTCTGTAGCATTTCTAATATTATATGTGGATGACATATTATTGATTGGAAATGATATAGAATTTCTGGATAGCATAAAGGGATACTTGAATAAAAGTTTTTCAATGAAAGACCTCGGTGAAGCTGCTTACATATTGGGCATTAAGATCTATAGAGATAGATCAAAACGCTTAATTGGACTTTCACAAAGCACATACCTTGACAAAGTTTTGAAGAAGTTCAAAATGGATCAAGCGAAGAAAGGGTTCTTGCCTGTATTGCAAGGTGTGAAGTTGAGTAAGACTCAATGCCCGACAACTGCAGAAGATAGAGAGAAAATGAAAGCTGTTCCCTATGCTTCAGCCATAGGCTCTATCATGTATGCAATGATGTGTACCAGACCTGATGTGTGCCTTGCTATAAGTTTAGCAGGGAGGTACCAAAGTAATCCAGGAGTGGATCACTGGACAGCGGTCAAGAACATCCTGAAGTACCTAAAAAGGACTAAGGATATGTTTCTCGTATATGGAGGTGACAAAGAGCTCATCGTAAAGGGTTACGTTGATGCAAGCTTTGACACTGATCCGGACGATTCTAAATCGCAAACCGGATACGTGTTTACATTAAACGGTGGAGCTGTCAGTTGGTGCAGTTCAAAACAAAGCGTCGTGGCGGGATCTACGTGTGAAGCGGAATACATAGCTGCTTCGGAAGCAGCTAATGAAGGAGTCTGGACGAAGGAGTTCATATCCGATCTAGGTGTCGTACCTAGTGCATCGGGTCCAATGAAGATCTTTTGTGACAATACTGGAGCAATTGCCTTAGCGAAGGAATCCAGATTTCACAAGAGAACCAAGCACATCAAGAGACGCTTCAATTCCATCCGGGATCTAGTCCAGGTGGGAGACATAGAGATTTGCAAGATACATACGGATCTGAATGTTGCAGACCCGTTGACTAAGCCTCTTCCCCGAGCAAAACATGATCAACACCAAGACTCCATGGTTGTTAGAATCATTACTGTGTAATCTAGATTATTGACTCTAGTGCAAGTGGGAGACTGAAGGAAATATGCCCTAGAGGCAATAATAAAGTTATTATTTATTTCCTTATATCATGATAAATGTTTATTATTCATGCTAGAATTGTATTAACCGGAAACATAATACATGTGTGAATATATAGACAAACAGAGTGTCACTAGTATGCCTCTACTTGACTAGCTTGTTAATCAAAGATGGTTATGTTTCCTAACCATAGACAAAGAGTTGTTATTTGATTAACGGGATCACATCATTAGTTGAATGATCTGATTGACATGACCCATTCCGTTAGCTTAGCACCCGATCGTTTAGTATGTTGCTATTACTTTCTTCATGACTTATACATGTTCCTATGACTATGAGATTATGCAACTCCCGTTTACCGGAGGAACACTTTGTGTGCTACCAAACGTCACAACGTAACTGGGTGATTATAAAGGTGCTCTACAGGTGTCTCCAAAGGTACTTGTTGGGTTGGCGTATTTCGAGATTAGGATTTGTCACTCCGAGTGTCGGAGAGGTATCTCAGGGCCCTCTCGGTAATGCACATCACTTAAGCATTGCAAGCATTGCAACTAATGAGTTAGTTGCGGGATGATGTATTACGGAACGAGTAAAGAGACTTGCCGGTAACGAGATTGAACTAGGTATTGGATACCGACGATCGAATCTCGGGCAAGTAACATACCGATGACAAAGGGAACAACATATGTTGTTATGCGGTCTGACCGATAATGATCTTCGTAGAATATGTAGGAACCAATATGGGCATCCAGGTCCCACTATTGGTTATTGACCGGAGACGTGTCTCGGTCATGTCTACATTGTTCTCGAACCGTAGGGTCCGCACGCTTAAAGTTACGATGATAGTTTCTTTATGAGTTTATGTATTTTGATGTATCGAAGGTTGTCCGGAGTCCCGGATGTGATCACGGACATGACGAGGAGTCTCGAAATGGTCGAGACATAAAGATCGATATACTGGAAGCCTATATTTGGACATCGGAATCGTTCCGTGTTAAATCGGCATTTTACCGGAGTACCGGGAGGTTACCAGAACCCCCCCGGGGGGTTATTGGGCCTACATGGGCCTCGAGGGAGAAGAGGGAAGGAGGCAGGAGGTGGCCGCACGCCCCTCCCCTTCCTAGTCCGAATAGGACAAGGGAAGGGGGGCGGCGCCCCCCCTTTCCTTCCCCTCTTCCTCCTCTTTCCCCCTTCCTCCTTCTCCGACTAGGAAAGAAAGGGAGTCCTACTCCCGGTGGGAGTAGGACTCCCCCTTGACGCGCCCCTCCTCGGCCGGCCGCCCCCTCCCCTTGGCTCCTTTATATACGGGGGCGGGGGGCACCCCATAGACACACAAGTTGATCTTCGTGATCGTTCCTTAGCCGTGTGCGGTGCCCCCCTCCACGATATTACACCTCGGTCATATTGTAGCAGTGCTTAGGCGAAGCCCTACGACAGTTGAACATCAAGATCGTCACCACGCCGTTGTACTGACGGAACTCCTCCCCGAAGCTTTACTGGATCAGAGCTCGGGGTGCGTCATCGAGTTGTACGTGTGTCAAGAACTCGGAGGTGCCGGAGTAACGGTGCTTGGATCGGTTGGACCGGGAAGACGTACGACTACTTCCTCTATGTTGCGTCAACGCTTCCGCTTCGGTCTACGAGGGTACATAGACAACACTCTCCCCTCTCGTTGCTATGCATCACCATGATCTTGCGTGTGCGTAGGAATTTTTTTTGAAATTACTACGTTACCCAACAGAACATCCCCCTTGTTCTTGAAGATTGGTACTAATATACTCCGTCTCCATTCTTCTGGCATCTTGTTTGCTCAAAAAATGAGGTTGAAAAGCTTGGTTAGCCATACTATCGCTATGTCCCCGAGACCTTTCCACACCTCAATGGGGATACAATCAGGGCCCATCGCCTTGCCTCCTTTCATCCTTTTTAAAGCCTCCTTCACCTCAGACTCCTGGATGCGCCACACAAAATGCATGTTGGTCTCATCAAAGGAGTCATCCAGTTCAATGGTAGAACTCTCATTCTCCCCATTGAACAGCTTGTCGAAGTACTCCCGCCATCTATGCTTAATCTTTTCGTCCTTCACCAACAGTTGGCCTGCTCCGTCCTTGATGCATTTGACTTGGCCAATATCCCTCGTCTTCCTCTCCCGGATCTTAGCCATCTTATAGATGTCCCTTTCACCTTCCTTCATGCCTAACCGTTGGTAGAGGTCCTCATATGCCCGACCCCTTGCTTCACCAATAGCTCGCTTTGCGGCCTTCTTCGCCATCTTGTACTTCTCTATGTTGTCTGCACTCCTATCCAGGTATAGGCGTCTGAAGCAATCTTTCTTCTCTTTAATCACCTTCTGGACATCATCATTCCACCACCAGGTATCCTTATCTTCGCTTCTCCTTCCCCTGGACACTCCAAACTCCTCCGAGGCCACCTTACGAATGCAAGTCGCCATCTTCATCCACTCATTGTTCGCATCCCCTCCTTCCTCCCAAGGGCCTTCCTTAATTACCCTCTCCTTGAACACCTGAGCTACCTCCCCCTTGAGCTTCCACCACTTAGTTCTAGCGACCTTGGCACGCTTATCCCGCTGTACACGAATCCGAAAGCGGAAGTCAGCAACCACCAGCTTATGTTGGCGTACAAAACTCTCCCCAGGTATCACCTTACAGTCTAGGCATGCACGCCTATCTTCTCTTCTCGAGAGGATGAAATCAATCTGGCTAGAGTGTTGGCCACTACTAAAAGTCACCAGATGTGATTCTCTCTTTCTAAAGAGGGTGTTAGCTACAATCATGTTGTAGACTAGAGCAAAGCTTAAGACATCTTCTCCTTCTTGATTCCTGATGCCATAGCCAAAGTCCCCATGCGCCCCTTCAAAACATGTGTTAGATGTACCCACGTGGCCATTGAGGTCTCCTCCTATGAAGAGCTTCTCACCAATCAATACACTCCTAACTATGTCTTCCAAGCCTTCCCAGAACTCCCTCTTGGTGTTCTCATTGTGGCCTACTTGCGGGGCATACGCGCTGATAACATTGAGAACCAAGTCCTCAACTACCAGCTTGACCAGGATAATCCGGTCCCCACGTCTCCTGACGTCTACCACTCCATACTTGAGGCTCTTGTTGATCAAGATCCCTACGCCATTTCTGTTTGCAGCCGTCCCCGTGTACCACAGCTTGAAGCCGGTATCCTCCACCTCCTTCGCCTTCTGTCCTCTCCATTTGGTTTCTTGGCCGCAAAGGATATCAACACCTCTCCTCACTGCTGCATCAACTATCTCCCGAAGCTTCCCTGTCAGAGACCCTACGTTCCAGCTACCTAAGCAAATCCTCCTAGGCTCGGCTAGCTTCCTTACCCTTCGCACTCGTCGAGTCAAATGCGAAGACCCTTGCTCATTTTCCACTACATCCGGGCATCGATGTAGCCTGCCACTAAGGATGCGACGACCCGATCCTCGCTCACTTGCCACCGTATCCGGATCAAGATACGGCGCGCCACTTGGGGGGTGACGGCCCGGCCCTTGCCCATTTTCCACCACACCCGGGTTGTGATGTGGTGCGTCGCTGAGAGGGTTACGCCCCAACGACTGTTGTTCTATGTTGACACAAGAAAAAAATTGAAAGCAATAAGAAGCAATGGATATTGTTTCGTCCCCAAAGGTGGGACATTCCCTACCGAAACCATCATGCTTGTTGTGAGAAGCTCTGGTTTGTGAGAAGCATATACCCAAACCTGTCCCAAATGGGACAAAATATTTACCACAGCATGTTGATGCCGCTCCATGATAGCATGCCAAGTTTCATGAATTTCAGACGAGTTTTGGATTTACTAGAATTTAAAAACCAGGCATCTCAATGTTTTGCCGGCAATCAAAGGTGCCCTGGTGTTTGAAATTCATTCCCATTTCTTGCATGGGACCTAAGCATGCGCCCAAGGACATATATTTGATTTTTCAACCAATTTATATGCATTGGAGCATGTGCATGTAGTTCAAATTTGAATTATGCACATAAATGCATTGAAAACTCAGTTAATGCATAAAAATGTCCAAACGAACCCCAAAAATCACAAAAATTGACACAACACTCCTATTGTTCTATGTTGACAGGAGAAAACTTTTGAAAGCAATAAGAGGCAATGGATATCATTTCTTCCCCAAAGGTGGGACGTTCCCTACCGAAACCATCATGCTTGTTGTGAGAAGCTCTTGTTTGTGACAAGCATATACCCAAACCTGCCCCAAATGGGACAAAAAAATTACCAGGGCATGTTGATGCCGCTCCATGATAGCATGACAAGTTTCATGAATTTCAGACGAGTTTTGGATTTACTAGAATTTAAAAACCAGGCATCTCAGTGTTTTGCCGGCAATCAACAGTGCCCTGGTGTTTGAAATGCATTCCCATTTCTTGCATAGGACCTAAGCATGCACCCAAGGACACATATTTGATTTTTCAACCAATTTATATGCACTGGAGCATGTGCATGTAGTTCAAATTTGAATTATGCACATAAATGCATTGAAAACTCAGTTAATTGCATAAAAATGTCCAAACAAACCCCAAAAAATCCCAAAAATTGACACAACACTCCTGTTGTTCTATGTTGACACAAGAAAAAAATGGAAGGCAATAAGAGGCAATGGATATTGTTTCATCCCCAAAGGTGGGACGTTCCCTACCGAAACCATCATGCTTGTTGTGAGAAGCTCTGGTTTGTGAGAAGCATATACCCAAACCTGCCCCAAATGGGACAAAAAATTTACCACAGCATGTTGATGCCGCTCCATGATAGCATGCCAAGTTTCATGAATTTCAGACGTGTTTTGGATTTACTAGAATTTAAAAATCAGGCATCTCAATGTTTTGCCGGCAATCAACGGTGCCCTGGTGTTTGAAATTTATTCCCATTTCTTACATGGGACCTAAGCATGCGCCCAAGGACACATATTTGATTTTTCAACCAATTTATATGCACTGGAGCATGTGCATGTAGTTCAAATTTGAATTATGCACATAAATGCATTCAAAACTCAGTTAATGCATAAAAATGTCCAAACGAACCCCGAAAAATCACAAAAATTGACACAACACTCTTGTTGTTCTATGTTGACACGAGAAATTTTTTAAAGCAATAAGAGGCAATGGATATCGTTTCGTCCCCAAAGGTGGGATGTTCCCTACCAAAACCATCATGCTTATTGTGAGAAGCTATGGTTTGTGACAAGCATATACCCAAACCTGCCCCAAATGGGACAAAAAATTACCATGGGATGTTGATGCCGCTCCATGATAGCATGCCAACTTTCATGAATTTCAGACGAGTTTTGGATTTACTAGAATTTAAAAACCAGGTATCTCAATGTTTGCAGCCGAGTGACGGTGGCAGGGTGTTTGACATTCATTCTTGTTTCCTGCATGGGACCTAAGCAGGCAACCAAGGACACAAATTTGAATTTTCAACTAATTTATATGCATTAGAGCATGTGCGTGTAGTTCAAATTTGAATTATGCACATGAATGTATAGAAAACTTAGTTAATGTATAAAAATGTCCAATCGAACCCCGAAAAATCCCAAAAATTGACACAACTCTCCTGTTGTTCTATGTTGACACTAGGAAAAAATTTGAAATCAAGAAGAGGCAACGGATATCATTTCGTCCAGAAAGGTGAAATGTTCCCTACCGAAACCATCACACTTGTGAGAAGCTCTTGTTTGTGAGAAGTTTATACCCAAACCTGCCCCAAATGGGACCAAAAATTTACCACCGCATGTCGATGCCGCTCCATGATAGCATGCCAAGTTTCATGAATTTCGGACGAATTTTGATTTACTAGAATTACAAAAGCAAGTACGTCAACGTTTGCCAGATAGCCACGGTGTCGTGGTGTTTGAATTTCATCCCCATTTCTTGCATGGGACATAAGCATAAACCCATGGACACATATATGATTTTACAACCCATGTTGGTGCACCGGAGCATGTGCATGTAGTTTAATTTTGAATTATGCACCTGAAATGGCTAGAAAACCCCATTATGTAATTCAAATCAAGATGAAAAATCAAGTAGATCGCACACAGTTTATTATCACCAACCATGTGAGATGCAGCACAAAATATCCTGGACCACGATCGGTGTATTGTACGCCTATGGAAATTTCAACCAAAATTTTTGACATTCAAACTCATCACACATGGGTTAAGGTATCTGAATCGTTTGTGATGTTCATGTATCGTACACAGTTCTGAATAAGGGACCATGTCTGGTGACACTTTGCGCTAGTTTCTTCGCTGAAGCAATTCCAAATTTTCGGCTTCCGGGGAAATATCTACCTCCCCGTCCCTCCTCCTTACCAAAAGTCACATATCTCCTGTTTCCGCCTTCCGTTCCAAGTTGAAATCTTCACTCCTTGCTTGCAGCGCTGCCTCCTCGTCGGTGACCCTCCTTCACGCTGCTCGGCCTCGTCTATCTAGGCAGGTAATCCACTCCCGACCCCCATCCTCCTCCTCCTTCCACATCCCACATGCCCCGACCGCCGGCGCGAGCGCGACACCTTCCACCCAAATCACCAACCCCTCCACCAAATAAGCGCCGCCCTAAGCCATGGTGCATGCAGTATAGCCAGGATCTCAAGGAGCATTTGGTAGCGGAGAAGCAAATCACGGCCGCACGCACGGATGAGGTCGCGATGGCTACCATTCGTGCTGACCCCTAGATCTTGGAGGAGCACCCTGCCATTTGCTACCTACGCCGGTTAAGCATGCTTGGTTTACCCATTGCGTGTGTTGCTCCTGCCTTTCCTTCACAAATTCTAGGGAATTGTGCTATCTAATTTTACCATGCAATCTGTTTCTCTAGTGTATATGTTCTATATGTCGTGCAGTGTGGTGCTCACTTATTAACTGTTTTGTTAATTAGTTGTCATCTTCAGTTAACTGTTTGGTTCAGTTCTGCAAATGTGATGTTCAATTCTTCAGGCTGCAATTTTTTATTGTCTTCCATGTGAGAAATAAATCGAATTTATCTTACAAAATACATGAGAAATGAATACAATTGCTATATTTCCAAGTTGTCAAGCATGCTTGGTTTGGTTATACATTGTGCAATGTGGTGCTCAGTTAACGTTTGGTTCATTTGTGTTGTGGTGTTTGGTTAACTGTTTGGTTCAATTCTGCAATGCAATATTCAATAGTTGTGGGTGCATTTTGTTATTGTATACCATGTGAGGAATAAATTAAATTTGGCTGTAGTAAATACATGAGAAACAAATACAATTGCTACAATTGACTGTAGTTAACTGTTTGGTTAACTGTATGATCTTCTATTAGGAGTATGTTATATTGTGCAATGTGGTGCTAAGTTAATGTTTGGTTCATTTGTTGTGGTGTGTACTTACCTGCTTGGTTCATATCTGCAATGTGATGTCCAATCGTCGTGGGTAGAATTTTGTATTGTTGTGCATGTGAGGAATAAATCGAATTTGGCTATACTTAATACATGAGAAACATATACAAGTGTTATATTTCCTAGTTCTTAATCATGCTTGTTTGGATAAATGGGTTTTCCATGTGGCTTGAATTAATCTGATGAATCTGCAATGTGCTTATTTTTCATCAACATATTTTACTGATAGCATGTGAACCCTTACTTAACCTAATGACTAGCTACCGTATATGTGTTGCAGGGAAACAATTAGAAGCACTGAGGTTTACAATCGAGGTTTAGCACGTGCATGGTCTGTTGTTTAATAACACATTATTGTGCAATTGCAGGAACCATTATAATATTTAGGTTTTTAACAATTTGGTCTTGCACATGTAGGTCCTGTTGTCAGAGGTTTTGACCCACTGTTCGACCCTTTTTGCATATGGGGAAATGAGTTGTCCATGACTATCAATCAAATCAAGAAACTCAGAAAGATTGTCAGGATAAAGAAATTAGCGACAAAAAATAACAAGATCTTTGTCTGCACAATGAAGAAGACATCAGTTCACTACAAGATGGTACTAACTATTATACCTTGCCTTTTTTATTCCTTTGCCCCATTTCCAATATAGAGAAGATATTTATGCACATCCTTGTTTTCAGGCCTTTCCAAAGCAGTTCACTGATGATTACCTCTCAAACCACCTCTTTGGCCAGGAGGCGAGGAAGATTTTCATACAACACACACGGTTCAATATTGAAGTGTTCCTGAAGAGGGTGAAGGATGGGCAGTCAATCATCCACAGGCACTAGCCTAATGTTGCAAAGACCTTCAACATGAATGAAGGATCAATATTCGCCTTTCGCTTCAGCAGTTTTCCAGATGAGATGCATCTGTCTATATACCATCTATGATGCTAATTTCGAAAGGTTCTACATGTTGCATGTGAAACTTGGTGCTGGTGCAGTTGTGTAATGGGTAGCTGAGTGCTGAAGCTATATCATGTTGTACTTGATCTGATGTATTTCAATTATGAAATTATGCTTCCTTAATATGGAAATGAAATATATTATGTGCTTAATATGAATGTCAATTAGATTAATAAATGGATTATTAATAATAGGGCAATTAGCCTGCTAATGGTGAATTAGTTGGCTAATTGGGTTTTGCTATTGCAAACGGTTATTGAAAAAATACCGCGGGCGATGACATCAGGCAACGCACACAGTTTCTAAGAATAAACCGTGTTGGATCAATGAACAACCACACACGACCTTCTCTTGAAAACTGTTTGCGTTAGGCCACCTTGCACAAACGTTTACCATATAAAAACAGTGTGTGATGGACAACCTTTGCCAACAGTTTCTTCTATGGACTTTGTGTGATACATTCAATAACGCAAACGATTTAACGGAAAAAATTGTGTGTGATCTACCTGTGAACGGAAACGTTTTCCTTGGAGCGACTGTGTGGGATGTGCATACGAATGGAAACATTTAGCGGGGACTACCTGTGTGGGATGTACTTGCGACCAGAAACAATTTCGCATGTATATTGTATTTTTTAGCTCTACTATACGCATTTCCCGTATTTGAGCGCTCGCCGGTCGCACACGACCTCATTTTGCCAAGCGTGTGTGCCAGGAGGGCATATCCCCGATGGTTTCTGGGTCGTGTGGGAAGCACCCCCCCCCCCCCCCCCCCGTATCGCCCACATTCACTAGGCGACGGTTCCAAATGCCATCGCAGAAAGGGGTTAAAAACTGTTTGTATAGCACCGACACGCACCAGTGTGTGTTTTCAGGGAACAGACTATTGGGAAATCTGAAGAATTATTGAATAACAGATTGAAAATTTATGATGATTGGACTCTTCCTGAACCACCACCTAAACCCGCTCCAAAGAAGAGGGGTATATTATATCTCAGTCCTGAAGATATGCAAGAGGCAAAGAAATCTATGAAGGAAAAAGGTATTAAGGCTGAAGATGTTAAAAATTTACCTCCTATTGAAGAAATACATGGGTTTGATACACTACCACCACCCAAGGTGGTAGAGGTAAATTCTTTAATGAAGTTTGATGATAATGACAATCCTCATGATATGCACCCTAGCAAATGTCTTTATGAGTTTGAGAAATACATTAGAAAACAAGATCCCTTCAATGCACATGTTATGAAACAATTGAAATACAATTCTGATATGATTGCTCGCTTGAGTGACTTGTTATTTAGAATCTCAAATGATGTTAGAGGTGTAGAAAAGCATGCTTCTATGGTTCAAACTCAGTGAGAACAAGTTGCTAAATCTCAAAGAGAGTTGCTTGATGAAATGAATCACAATATAAATGACTTTGCTATTAGAGTTGCAACTAGAAGAGGTAAAATGACTCAGGAACCTCGTTATCCAGAAGGTCATCAAAAAGAATTGAACAAGACTCTCAAAGGGCAAATGCTAATGCACCCAGTCCATCTAGAGAGAAAAAGAAGAAGAAAAATTATAGGACTTTGCATGCCTTTAGTGAACCTAAAATAGACAAACCTCCTGATAATGATAATGAAGTATCTATCTTTGATGCTGAAACTCAACCTGGTGATGAACATCCACCTAGTGATAATGAAAAAGATAATGTTGATGTTCATGAAGATACTCAACCAAACAATGAAAAAGAATCAGATAATGATGTTGAGATAGAACCAGCTGTTGATCTTGAGAACCCACAATCCCAAAATAAAAGATATGATAAAAGAGACTTTGTTGCTAGAAAACACGATAAGGAAAGAGAACCGTGGGTTAAAAAACCTAAGCCTTTTCCACCTAAGTCAACTAAAAAGAAAGATGATGAAGAGTTTGAATGCTTTGCTGAAATGTTGAGGCCAGTCTTTTTGCGTACTCGCTTGACTGATATCTTAAAAATGCCTCCTGATGCAAAGTACATGAAGGAAATCATCACTAATAAAAGAAAAATACCGGAAGCTGAAATCTCCACCATGCTTGCTAATTATACTTTTAAAGATGGAGTACCTAAAAAACTTGGAGCTTCGGGAATACCAACTATACCTTGCTCCACCAGAAAGAATTATGTGAAAACTACTTTATGTGATTTAGGAGCTGGTGTTAGTGTTATGCCTTTCTTTTTATACAAAAGACTTGATTTGAATAAACTCACACCTAATGAAATATCTTTGCAAATGGCTGATAAATCAACTGCCATACCTATCGGTATTTGTGAAGATGTTCCCGTTGTTGTTAATGTTACTATTTTGACTGACTTTGTTATACTTGAGATGCCCGAGGACGACAACATGTTGATTATCCTTGGTAGACCCCTTCTTAATACTGCATGGCTGTTATTGATTGCAATAAAAGTAAAGTCACTTTTCATATCAATGGTAATGAGCACACGGTGCACTTTCCGAAGAATTCCAAGTGAATGGTATTAATGTTATTGAAAAATCTCCGACACTCACTATTGGAAGGTTTCATCTGCCTTTACCTACTGCCAAAAAGAAATATGAAATACTTATTGTTGGGGAAATGCATATCCCCATTGAGGTAACTTAGTGGTCTACGAAAGTTCTTCGTTTTCATGCTAATCGAAAGTGGTTGTTAATAAGACTTGATCAACCTTATTAATTTATCATTTTTTAGAAGTGTGAAGTCGATGAATTTAGTAAACACTACCTTCTGTCCCTACTTTTTGTTTTCTGTTATTATTAGTTAAATGAAATAAAATGTCGTGTATTGCCTATTTCTTGAATTTCCTGTGCAATAAAAAATGACCCAAAAATAAAGTTCTTAGAATGCTCTGAAAATTTAATATGATTTTTCTGAATATTTGAGAATTTCTGGTGCAGATAATATCAGAGGGAGGTGCACCAGGTGGGCACAACCCACCTGGGCACGCCAGGACCCCCATGCGCGCCCTGGTGGGTTGTGGTCCCCACATGGGCCCCCCTCACTTATCTCTTTACACCACATCATCAGCTACCTCTACAAAAATTCTCCATTGCTCTCTCTCTCTCGTGTTCTTGCTCTCAAACCTGCAGATTTCAATCTCTTTGCTTGAAGCTCCATTTTCGAAACTTTTTCGAGGGATTGTTGCTTGGTATGTGACTCCACCATTTGTCCAATTAGTTTTTGTTTTAGTTGTTTATATTTTGAATAATTAGGTACTCTTGGAGCTGCTGTAGATGAGCTTGCATGTGAATTCTTAGAGTTCTAAGTAGTTTGAATGCTTGCTATGGCCTTTATGTATCCTTATGAGTAGTTGCTACCAATTTTGTGAAGTTTTGTTGAGGAAATTTTGTGGACTACAAATTTTAGAATTTTTGTTCATAGGAAAAGGATGAATATCTTTAGGAAGTTTGCTTCTAAGAAGAACTCCAAGGGTGTTATTGGGGAGTCGTCTGACAGTGATCTCCATCGTTGGAGGTTGGCGAAAGTACGGCCGTGCGAATGGCCGCACACCCAATTTTCATGGAAGAGGATGGAATCCTTCAAGAGTTCACACAATATGCTGCTAATGCCGGCCTCACCAACTTCATCACAGCTGAATGATTATGCCTGCAGACATCATCGCTTACCGAAACGACCAGGCTGCAGAGGAGGAGGAGGTGCCTCAAAGGTGGGATGTGTGGATGCCCGCTCCTCAGCACCCCAACTACTATCAAGGCTACTGAATGATTACCAAGTTAGGCCAAAAGCCTAAGCTTGGGGGAGTACATGTTTCTCACCGACATTAGATTCATGTTCACACATTTCACTCCCGTTGTCGCTATTCACACTTTTCATTGTATCATCCATGTTTAATTTATTTTTCTGGCTTTCTTCTTGTGTGTTCGAAAAAACTTAGAAAAACCAAAAAGAATTATTTGTAGTTAGTTTACTTCCTATGCATGCTTAGTTGTACCACTTAAAAGAAAATCCAAAAAGATTTCCTTCTTCTTCTTTTGATTGTTGGGAGCCTTCCCGTGTAAATAGTTTTCTCATTTTGCTTTTCCCTTTTATTTGCCTATTTCAGAAAATCAAAACTCCAAAAATATTTGAGTGTGCTTCTCTGAATTTCTTTCTTTTTATTCGAGTTGTACCAAGGAGAAGACTTCGATGAAAACGTTGAGTGGCTCTCATATGCATAATTGTTGATCTAACAAAGAGCCCATTTTACCTTGTCTTCTCCTATTAAATAAGATGTTTGCAGATTCCAGCTTAGTCCACGGCACTCTTGCACTATTATTATTTTCACATCGTTCGGTCGTGCAAGTGAAAGGCAATAATGACGATATTAGATGAACTAGCCATGGCAGATAGAAACGGGTATGAACTCGACTTGTTCTGTTTTTGTAAATATGTTTAACCTAGTATCCATGATTCAACCCACTATGATTAAACATGTTTGCAATGACAATTAGAGATTATAGTTTCTCATGCCATGCATAAGTAGCTCAGAGTGGGTAATGATTTATCTTAGATATCAACATTGCATTAAAATGGTTGTGATGTAGTATGATGATATGCATGGTGTCCTCCTCTGAATGTTCGAGTGACTTGACTTGGCACATGTTCATGCATGTAGTTGAATCAAAACCAACATAGCCTCTATGATATTTATGTTCATGGTGTTCATATCCTACTCATGCTAGTGTCCAATGTTACTTATGCATAATGCATGTTCATGACCGTTGTTGCTCTCTAGCTGGCGGCTTCCCAACCTTTTTGCTAGCCTTCACCTGTAATAAGTGGGAATTCTGCTTGTACATCCAAAACCTGAAACCCAAAGTTATTCCAGATGAGTCCATCATACCTACGTATATGCGGTATTAACCTGTTGTCCTAAGTAAATTTGCATGTGCCATCTCTAAAATTTCAAATAAATATCCTTTTTGTGTGCCTGGATCGTTCATGGAACGACAAGAGTTAGTCGGTATCTTTCATGCTAAACGGGTTATTCTTAGGTCAAGTGTTTATTCACTCGCCATCGCACGAGAAAAGGGTGGTAAAAGGGATTCCCAGTCACAAACAACAAAAAGAGTTTATCTCTCAAATAATCAAACTAAAACTCCCAATGGAGTCATAACCTTTACTTTATAGCTTGGGAACTGCCACTAGTGTGTTTAGCATGAAAGATACTGATACCTGATAGTCGTGAAGTGAATATGAAGGGTGCATGTCTCAAAATATCATTTACATCAGTTTTAAAACTTCAGCTCTGGCACCTCTGCAATTCACTTCTTCCCTCTGCAAAGGGAGTATCTATTTACTTTTATGTTGTGTCACCACCTTCTCAAATACGCACCAGAACCTGAGAGCTGATGTCATGCTGATGCATTGTGTGTAGCTAATGTTGGGTGCATCATGATTGGATCTTTTCTACCATGAATTATAATGTTTAGTCGCTACTTAGACTGTAGAGGTGCTCTGCATTTATGCTTTGCAGTCTCGGAAAGGGCTAGCGAGATACCATTATTGTCATATTATATCATGGTTGTTTTGATAAGGTGTTGCTGTTTGAGATATATTATTATTGCTCGCTAGCTGATTATGTCATTGATATGAGTTAATATAATTTTTAAGAGTTATTGTTGACATGGTTAGTTATAATATTAGCTGAAAACCTGGGTGTTGTTTAAGCTTATTTATGCAAACAAGAGCAAAATAGTTCAAAAAAGTTTTTCTTTTTCACTTTCAGTTTATCAACTGAATTTCTTGAGGACAAGCAAAGGTTTAAGCTTGGGGGAGTTGATACGTCTCCAACGTATCTACTTTTCCTAACGCTTTTCCTCTTGTTTTGAACTCTAATTTGCAAGATTTGAATGAAACTAACCCCAGACTGATGTTGTTTTCAGCAGAACTACCATGGTGTTATTTTTGTGCAGAAATAAAAGTTCTCGGAACGGAACAAAACTTTGCAAGAAATTTTTATATCAAATAAGATAATTTCTGGAGCCAAGACCTACCGGAGGGGGGCACCTGGGTGGGCACAACCCACCAGGCCGCGCCCCCCTCACCAGGCACGCCCAGGTGAGTTGTCCCCACCTGGTGGCCCCGCAGACGACACCACGGATACTATAAAATCCTATATTTCTAGAAAAAATCAGGGAGAAAGAATTATCGCGTTTCACGAGACAGGGCCGACCCACCTCCTGTTCTTCATCGAGAGGCCGGATCTGGTGCCCGTTCGGGGCTCCGGAGAGGGGGATCTTCGATCCTCGTCATCACCAACCTATCTCCATCATTAATTCCATGATGCTCCCCACCGGGAGTGAGTAATTCCTTCGTAGGCTTGATACGTCTCCAACATATCTATAATTTTTTATTGTTCCATGCTGCTATATTATCATTCTTGGATGTTTTACAAGCATTTTACAATCATTTTATATCTATTTTTGGGACTAACCTATTGACCTAGTGCCTAGTGCCAGTTGTTGTTTTTTGCTTGTTTTTTACATCGCATGAAGTCAATATCAAACGGAGTCGAAACACCGCGAAAGTTTTTGTGGATTTTTTTATGGGCCAGAAGACTCCCGATGTTCTAGAGCAGCACCTGGGGGGTGCCACGAGGGGGGCACAACCCACTAGGGCGTGCTAGGGGCCCCTAGCGCGCCCAGGTGGGTTGTGCCCACCTCGGTGGCCTCCCGCACCCCTTCTTTGCACTATAAATTCCCAAATATTACAAAACCCATCGGGTAGCCCTAGATCAGAAGTTCCGCCGTTGCAAGGCTCTATAGCCATCAAAACCAATCTAGACCCTGTTCCGGCACCCTGCCGGAGGGGGGAATCATCTCTGGTGGCCATCTTCATCATCCCGGCAGCCACCATGATGAGGAGGGAGTAGTCCACCCTTGGGCCTGAGGGTTTGTACCAGTAGCTATGTGTTTGATATCTATATCTCATGATCTATATCATGGGCTTTGTTAATATAGTCGGATCATATGATGTTTCTCCCCTCTTTACTCTTGTTATGATGAATTGAATATTTACCCTTTGAAGTTTTGTCTTGTCGGATTGAATATTCAGAGATGAGAACACATGATATATGTCTTGCAATATGAATACTTGAGGTGACAATGAGGTATCCTATTGATTCACTTGATATGTGTTATGGCATTCAACTTGCGGATTCCCGCGGTGATATTGGGGTAATCTATGCATAGGGGTTGATACACGTTTTTCTCCGACAGAAACTTTGGGGTCTCTTTATAGTTCTTTGTGCGGATGGAGTATTATGAATATGAATTTGCTTTGGTGTTATTCTAGGACAAACTCTAGGATAGATCAAACAGAAAAAAATAGCTTTGTGTTATTTTAGTACGAACTCTTGAATAGATCGAACGGAGAGAATAGCTTTGAGGTGGTTTCGTGCTCTACAAACAATTCCTATCCTTTGTCCACCGCTAATAGGAACTCGGGAGTGATTCTTTACAGCACTTCGAGGGATAATCACATGATCCAACTATGTTTGCATTGTTGACAGGTTGCACTAGCAAAAGTACAGACCCTAGGCCTCATTTTTAAGCATTGCAACACCGTTTTCATGCCCATTTACTATTTGCTACCTTGCTGTTTTTTATTTATTCAGATTATAAAATATACTTCTACCATCAATATTAGACTTTTATCACCATCTCTTCGCCGAACTAGTGCATCTATAAAATTTGCCATTGTATTGGGTGTGTTGGGGACACAAGAGATTTCTTGTATTTGGTTGCAGGGTTGTTCGAGAGAGACCATCTTCATCCTACACCTCCCACGGATTGATAAACCTTAGGTCATCCACTTGAGGGAAAATTGCTACTGTCCTACAAAACTCTGTGCTTGGAGGCCCAACACGAGTCTACAAGAATAATGTTGTGTAGTAGACATCAAGGCTTGCTGGTCGGTGAGGAGTTGGATAAGATTCATCATGTAATTGAGTTAGTTTTGTTAGGGCTTGATCCCTAGTATCCATTATGTTCTAAGATTGATGTTGCTATGACTTTGCCATGCTTAATGCTTGTCACTTTGGGCCTGGGTGCCATGATTTCATATCTGAACCATTTATGTTATCACCATTATATCCATGTTCTAGATCCAATCTTGCAAGTTATAGTCACCTACTACGTGTTATGATCCGGCAAACCCGGAGTGACAATAGTCGGACCACTCCCGGTGACCGTAGTTTGAGGAGTTCACGTATTTACCGTGTGTTAATGCTTTGTTCCGGTTCTCTATTAAAAGGAGGCCTTAATATCCCATAGTTTCCAATAGGACCCCACTGCCACGGGAGGGTAGGACAAAAGATACCATGAAAGTTCTTTCCATAAGCACATATGACTATTTACGAAATACATGCCTACATTATATTGATGAACTGGAGCTAGTGCCGTATTGCCCTAGGTTATGACTGTCTCATGATGAATATCATCCAACAAATTACCGATCCAATGCCTATGAATTTATCCTATATTGTTCTTGCTAAGTTACTACTACTATCATTACTATTGCAATTGCTACAAAAATACTGCTATCACTGTTACTGTTACTATTGTTGTTGTCACTACTATCAAAACTATCATATTACTTTGCTACTGATCACTTTGCTGTAGATAATTAATCTCCAGGTGTGGTTGAATGGACAACTCAGCTGCTAATACCTTCAAATATTCTTTGGCTCCCCTTGTGTAGAATCTATAAATTTGGGTTGAATACTCTATCCTCGAAAACTGTTGCGATCCCCTATACTTGTGGGTTATCAAGGTGTCCCAGAACCCCTTCCGGTGACCCAATATGTACTCGGTACCCCCTGGAACACTTCCGGTGTCCGAATACTATCGTCCTATATATCAATCTTTACCTCTCGACCATTTCGAGACTCATCGTCATGTCCGTGATCTCATCCGGGACTCCGAACAACATCCGGTCACCAAATCACATAACTCATTCAATACAAAATCGTCATCGAACGTTAAGCACGCGGACCCTACGGGTTCGAGAACTATGTAGACATGACCGAGACACTTCTCCGGTCAATAACCAATAGCGAAACATGAATGATCATATTGGCTCCCACATATTCTACAAAGATCTTTATCAGCCGAATCGTTATGACAACATACGCTATTCCCTTTGTCATCAGTATGTTACTTGCCCGAGATTCGATCGTCGGTATCTTTATACCTAGTTCAATCTCGTTACCAGCAAGTCTCTTTACTCGTTCTGTAATACATCATCCCGCAACTAACTCATTAGTCACTTTTCTTGCAAGGCTTCTTATGATGCGTATTATCGAGAGGGCCCAGAGATACCTCTCCGATACTCGGAGTGACAAATCCTAATCTCAATATATGCCAACCCAACAAACACCTTCGGAGATACCTATAGAGCATATTTATAATCACCTAGTGATGTTGTGATGTTTGATAGCACAAAAGGCATTCCTCCGGTATCCAGGAGTTGCATAATCTCATAGTCGAAGGAATATGTATTTGACATGAAGAAAGCAATAGCAATAACTGAATGATCAATATGCTAAGCTAATGGATGGGTCTTGTCCATCACATCATTCTCCTAATGATGTGATCCCGTTCATCAAATGACAACACACTACTAGGGAAAAGCCTAGCAGCAGCGTGGGTTTTGGGCCTATCAGTAGCGCGGGCAGGAGCGCTACTGATAAGGCGCTACAGCTAATGCTTAGCAATAGCGCGTCTTTGCCCACGCTACTGCTAAATTGACTTAGTAGCAGCGCTTCATCAGAACATCTCTACTGGTAACTAGTAGTAGCGCTTCTCCTTACCCGCGCTACTACTATTTTTTAGTATTTTATTCCTTTTCTTTTTCTTTTCATGTTGTATTCATACACCTTTACACAAGTTTTCATACAACAGGAATTTAGAGATTGTTTTTACATCATAATGAGTTATTACATCATGGGGTGAAAGAACCGTGGACTAGTTTCAAGTGGATGTCCATCCACTTGAAACTAATCCACGGTTCTTTCACCCAATGATATAATAATATCATCATCATCATCATATTATTAACAACTTAGCATCATAATACATCATTGTCATATAACACCTCCTCAATATCATCGTTTTCATCATTGACATCACATAACACCTCCTCAAGATCATCATTATCAACTCTAACACATTACCTCATAGGACCTACTACATTTTCTAAGGTAAAATAACAAAAAACAAGTTGCCCCTGACTCTCCATTATGGAGAATGGAGATTAGCCCGTCTCCAATTCTTGCCTTTCGCTGAATGTTACTTCCAAGAACCTCCTTGTGAATGTCCATACATTTCTTCCATTCTCTGATGATCATGTGTTCACGGGTTTTAGAAATCCGATATGCACAGGTGAGCTCCGTAGATTTACTTGGCAGTATGTTCAGAACTGAGAAGCGACCATGCAGAGACATCAAATGAGGCACACAATCCATCGGGAGTTTCTGTTGAAAAACATAATAATAACTTCGTAGTTAGCAATGATGTACTAGTTTTAGAAGTATGCAAAAGATGCACGGATGTCGTCATAGTAAAAAATCTTACTAGGGTATCTCCAGAGAAGTTATCGTTGTTCAACACATGCACTAGTGGCACGTATTCACCATAATTTGGAGGAGTTCGATAATAGTCATTGTAATTCTCAAGAAGAGTACAAAATGCGATCAGATGATTTTTCTCCTTATACGTTAATTGGGTGCCTTCGGTGTAGTGGGTTTTATCTACCATCTTCCGCACAGTCTTTGAAGAATCAAAATAAGCTGTCAATGGAAATAAGCTATCAACTATTTTGAAATAAACAATATAAATTAATTAATAACTATGTTTGAGAAACTCACATAGCGGTACAATCGGAAGCGTATCAACAAGGACCCAAATGTCCATATTGTCTTCCTTGCTGTCAGGATCACCAAGATCCATGGTGACAATCATACCCTCATAAAAACCATACATTTTGCAAAGTGCTTCCCAATTTTGGCAACCAAAATGGGTTACGCTCTAAGCATTGCACAGATTTACTTCAAAATCCATATCATGATGGGTCCTTAGGTGTATTTTCTTTGTTTCGAAATTTTCATGGTCTTCAAAACCCATCCTCTCCAAGACATAGCATCTTGCATGGCATGGGATAAGCTAGTCGAATTGTAAAATATGAAAATCAGACGTTGAAATAGTTGAAGTCATGCTTAATGGAGAAAAAAACACTTGTCGTTGTTGCATACCATTTCACAATTGAAGGTCTCCTCGAGCTTAATGCTGAAGTGCCGATCTTCGTCCAGCCGAACGAACCTGTCACACATACCTCGATCATCGTGGCACCAGCTACACTCCCCCGGGAGACTGTCGTCATCCGAGTATGACATTTCCTACAATCATAATTCAAAGATTAAACTTGTACATATTCTAGCACAAGTCATGCCAGAATTCACGACAAAATCCGGCATGACCTTTGCTAAAAAAGGACATATCGAGCGCCTGAAATTTGCCGGTACGGTAATTAATCAACACTCCGGCAAAACATAGGTCACTCGGAGATGTAAACTGAACATGAACGGACACTTGGGCAACCACATATCCTATTTGAGCAACAACACAAGATATACAAGGATATTTGGCTGGTCTCACCTTGATGTCGGAGGGGGTCGGTGACTGGGACGACGGCGGGGATGTCGGAGGGGGTCAGTGACGGGGACGACGGAGGTCACCTGAAACCATATAAGTTATCACTAACAACAAACATGACATGTTCAACTAGTTTTATTAATTCAACTAGTTCTTACTAAATATAAACTTACTATAAATAGAAAAAAACTAGTTCTTTCTAAAAATAAAGTAGTTCAACTAGTTATATTAATTATCTTACTAAAAATAGATTAGTTCTGTTAATTCAACTAGAACAACTAGTTTATTAATTTACTTACTAAACTAGTTCAACTACAACTAAAGTAGTTCAACTACCACTACTACTACTAAAAATCTAGTACTAACTAAGCAACATCTAGTACTAGCTAACCCTAAATTAACATCTACTACTACTAAATCTAGTACTAACTAGTAGCAGGGGTGGGGGGCGACGGAGAGGTAGCTAGGGGCGGCGAGGTCGAGGGCGGTGGGAGGAGGGCTTCCGGCGGAGGAGGGAGGAGGTGCGGCCGCAGGCAGAGGGAGGAGGGCGGCGGCGGAGGAGGGAGGGGCGGCCGCGGGAGGAGGGAGGATGTGCAAGGAGAATGGAGGAGGGACGGAAGGAGGGGAGTACCTCGGCGGTGGACGGACGAAGGCGGCGGCGGCGGTGACGCACGACGACGGTTTACGCGGGTGAGAGTGAGAGTGTGAGTGAGAGGGCCGGTCGTGCGCGTGGGGATAAGGTAGGGATAGTTGTAGCGCGTTTACCGAAAAGCGCTACAGCTAACCTGAATAGCAGTAGCGCTCTATAGTAAAGTGCGCTACTGCTATAGCTAGCGGGGGGGGGGGGGGCGAGGTCATGGCAACTATAGCAGTAGCGCTGTATGCGGTGCACGCGCTACTGCTATTTCCAAGTCAGCAGCGCGTTTCGGCGACACGCGCTGCTGCTAAGTAGCAGTAGCGTGGTATTTTGAAGAGCGCTGCTGGTAAGATTCTGTGTATAGGCTTTTCCCTAGTAGTGACACATGTCTATGGTTAGGAAACTTAACCATCTTTGATTAGCGAGCTAGTCTAGTAGAGGCTTACTAGGACACCGTGCTTTGCTATGTATCCACACATGTATCAAGTTTCCGGTTAATACAATTCTGCCATGAATAGTAAAGATTTATCATGATATAAGGAAATATAAAATAACAACTTTATTATTGCCTCTAGGGCATATTTCCTTCACTATCCCTAGAAAGTTTAGGATGAGTGGGAACCTATTATTAAGATTAAAATTAAATATTATGAGTGTCATGCTTTGTGTGATTTGGGTGCTAGCGTTTCCACGATTCCAAAAACTTTATGTGATGTGCTAGGTTTTCGTGAACTTGATGAATTCTCTTTGAGTTTGCATCTAGTGGATTCCACCATTAAGAAACCTATGGGAAGGATTAATGATGTTCTTATTGCTGCAAATAGGAATTATGTGCCCGTAGATTTTATTGTGCTTGATATAGATTGCTATCCCACATGTCCTATTATTCTTGGTAGACCTTTCCTTAGAACGATTGGTGCAATTATTGATATGAAAGAAGGAAACATTAGATTTCAATTCTAGTTAAGGAAGGGCATGGAACACTTTCCAAGAAAGATAATTAAGTTGTCATATGAATCTATTATGAGAGCTACTTATGGATTGCATACTAAAGATGACAATACCTAGATTTATTGCTTGATTCCTAGCTAGGGGCGTTAAATAATAGCGGTTGTTGGGAGACAACTCAATTTTTTGTTTTTTGTTTTTGCTACTGTTTTTCAATAATCACACAATTATGCTACTGTTATGATTGTGTTTAAGAGTTTTAATTAGTGTTTGAGCCAAGTATGACCTTTGGGATGGCTTATGGTGATAGTTGATTTGATCTTGATGAAAAACAGAAACTTTTACGCCCAATAAAATAATTTTCATAAATCACAGAAGCGTGCCTTTGCTCTGAAATTTTTAACGTGATTGATATACAAATTTCCTCTATTTTCCTAATTTTTCAGGATTTTTAGAGTTGCAGAAGTATTCGAAGTTTACATATTTCTATAGACTGATCTAATTTTGACAGATTATGTTTCTATATGTTGTTTGCTTATTTTGATGAATCTATGGCTAGTATCGGGGGGGGGGGGGTATGAACCATGGAAAAGTTGGAATACAGTAGATATTACACCAATATAAATAGTACCAAAAGTGGTGATTTATTTTCTTATACTAACGGATCTCATGAGTTTTGTGCTGTGAAGTTTTCATGTTTTGGGTAAATATTTGAAGGACTATGGAATAAGGAGTGTCTAGTGCCTAGGCTTGGGGATGCCCAAGGCACCCGGAGGTAATATTCAGGGACAACCATGAGCCTAAGCTTGGGGATTCCCCGGATGGCATCCCCTCTTTCGTCTTCGTCTATCGGTAAATTTATTTCGTCTTCGTCTATCCATAAATTTACTTGAGGCTATATTTTTATTCACCACATGATATGTGTTTTGCTTGGAGCATCTTGTATGATATGAGTCTTTGCTTTTTAGTTTGCCACAATCATCTTTGTTTTACACACATTTTGAGAGGGACACGCATGAATTGTGAATTTACTAGAATACTCTATGTGCTTCACTTATATCTTTTGAGCTAGGCAATTTTGCTCTAGTACTTCACTTATATCTTTTTAGAGCACGAAAGTGGCTTTATTTTATAGAAATTATTGAACTCTCTTGCTTCACTTATATTATTTTTAGAGTCTCTCTCAACAGCATGGTAATTTTCTTAGGTTATGCATTTAGTCCTAATATGATGGGCATCCAAGAGAGATATAATAAAAACTTTCATATAAAGTGCATTGAATACTATGTGAAGTTTGATTCCTTATGATTGTTTTGAGATATAGAGATGGTGGTATTAGAGTCATGCTAGTAAGTAATTGTGGATTGGTAAGAATACTTGTGTTAAAGTTTGTGATTCCTGTAGCATGAACATGTGGTGAACCGTTATGTGATGAAGTCGGAGCGTGATTCATTTATTGATTGCCTACCTTATGAGTGGCGGTCGGGGACGAGCGATGGTCTTTTCCTACCAATATATCCCCCTAGGAGCATGAACGTAGTACTTTGTTTTGATAGCTGATAGACTTTTGCAATAAGGATGTGAGTTCTTTATGGCTAATGTTGAGTTCATGGATTATATACACTCTCACCATTCCACCATTGCTAGCCTCTCTAGTATCGCGCAAATTTTGCTGGTGCATTACACCCACCTTATACTTTCCTCAAAATAGCCATCATACCTATCTATTATGGCATTTTCATAGCCATTCCGAGATATATTTCCATGCAACTTCCATCTCCGTTTATCATGACACGCTTCATCATTGTCATATTGCTTTGCATGATCGTAACATAGTTAGCATGATGTTTACATGGCTTGTACATTTTTTTATGTCATTTGCTACGCTAGATCATTGCACATCCTAGTACACTGCCGGAGGCATTCATATAGAGTCATATCTTTGTTCTAAGTATTGAGTTGTAATCTTGAGTTGTAAGTAAATAAAAGTGTGATGATCATCATATTAGAGCATTGTCCCATGTGAGGAAAGGATGATGGAAGCTATGATTCCCTCATAAGTTGGGATGAGTCTCTAGACTTTGCAAGATAAAAGAGGCCAAACACACCCACATAAAAAAAGAAAAAAAGGGAAAAGGAGAAAAAAATGAGAGAAAAGAGAGAAGGGGCAATGCTACTATCCTTTTTCCACACTTGTGCTTCAAAGTAACACCATGATGTTCATTATAGAGAGTCTCCTATGTTGTCACTTTCATATACTAGTGGGAAATTTTTCCTTATATAACTTGGCTTGTATATTCTAATGATGGGCTGCCTCAAATGCCCTAGGTCTTCATGAGCGACCAAGTTAGATGCACACCCACTTAGTGTCATTTTGAGCTTCCATACACTTATAGCTCTAGTGCATCCGTTGCATGGCAATACCTACTCACTCACATTGATATCTATTGATGGGCATCTTCATAGCATGTTGGTATGCCTAGTTGATGTGAAACTATCTCCTCCTTTTTGTCTTCTCCACAACCATCATGTTCTATTCCACCTATAGTGCTATATCCATGGCTCATGCTCATGTATTGGATGAAAGTTAAAAAAGTTTGAGAACATCAAAAGTATGAAACAATTGCTTGGCTTGTCATCGGGGTTGTGCATGATTTAATACTTTGTGTGATGAAGATGCAGAATAGCCAGACTATATGATTTTGTAGGGATAACTTTCTTTGGCCATGTTATTTTGAGAAGACATGATTGCTTTATTAGTATGCTTGAAGTATTATTGTTTTTATGTCAATATTAAACTTTTGTTTTGAATCTTATGGATCTGAACGTTCATGCCAAAATAAATAAAATTACATGGATAAATATGTTAGGTAGCATTGCACATTGAAAATTCTGTTTTTATCATTTACCTACTCGAGGATGAGCAGGAATTAAGTTTGTGGATGCTTGATACATCTCCAACGTATCTATAATTTTTGATTGTTCCATGCTATTATATTATCTGTTTTGGATTGCTTATATGCATTATTATGCTATTTTATATTATTTTTTTGGAACTAACCTATTAACCTAGAGCCTAGTGCCAGTTTCTGTTTTTTTCTTGTTTTAGAGTTTCGCAAAAAATGAATACCAAATGGAGTCCAAACGGAATGAAACTTCATGATGATTTTTCTTGGACCAGAAGACACCCAGAGCACTTGGAGTCCAAGCCAGAAGAGCCATGAGGCTGTGATAAGGGTGAAGGGTGCGCCCTAGGGGGCGCCCTCCTACCTTGTGACCCCCTCGTGGGTCTCCTGTCCTACTTCTTCCTCCTATATATTCACATATATTCCAGAACCACCAGAAGCATCCAAAAAAATACTTTTTCGCCGCCGCAACCTTATGTACCTGTGAGATCCCATCTTGGGGCCTTTTCCGGCACCCTGCCGGAGGGGGATTCGATCACGAAGGGCATCTACATCAACCCTATTGCCCTTCCGATGAAGTGTGAGTAGTTTACCATAGACCTACGGGTCCATTGGTGGTAGCTAGATGGCTTCTTCTCTCTCTTTGATTCTCAATACCATGTTCTCCTCGAAGTTCTTGGAGATCAATCCGATGTAATCTTCTTTTGCGGTGTGTTTGTTGAGATCCGATGAATTGTGGATTTATGATCAGCTTATCTATGAATATTATTTGAATCTTCTCTAAACTCTTATATGCATGGTGTAATATCTTTGTATTTCTCTTCGAATTATCGGTTTGGTTTGGCCAACTAGATTGGTTTTTCTTGCAATGGGAGAGGTGCTTAGCTTTGGGTTCAATCTTGCGTGATTTCTCCTAGTGACATAGTAGGGGTAGCGAGACACGTATTGCAATGTTGCCATCGGGGATAACAAGATGGGGTTTTCATCATATTGCTTGAGTTTATTCCTCTACATCATGCCATCTCACTTAAGGCGTTACTCCGTTCTTTATGAACTTAATACTCTAAATGCATGCTGGATAGCAGTCGATGTGTGGATTAATAGTAGTAGATGCAGGCAGGATTCGGTCTACTTGACACGGACGTGATGCCTATATTCATAATCATTTCCTTGGATATCGTTATAACTTTGAGCTTTTCTATCAATTGCTCGACAATAATTTGTTCACCCACCGTATTATTTGCCTTCAAGAGAGAAGCCACTAGTGAAACCTATGGCCCCAGGGTCTATCTTTTATCATATAAGTTTCCAATCTACTTTATTTTGCAATCTTTACTTTCCAATCTATATCATAAAAATACCAAAAATATTTATCTTATCTTACTATCTCTATCAGATCTCACTTTCGCAAGTTACCGTGAAGGGATTGACAACCCCTTTATCGTGTTGGTTGCGAGGTTCTTGTTTGCTTGTGTAGGTACGAGGGATTTGCGGGTAGCCTCCTACTGGATTGATACCTTGGTTCTCAACTGAGGGAAATACTTATCTCTACTTTGCTACATCACCCTTTCCTCTTCAAGGGAAAAACCAATGCAAGCTCAAGAAGTAGCAATGATGTATGCTACATCGTTTTGGATTGGACCTTCTTTTGCGTGGACAAAGCTTTGGATATAGCAAGTTGGAGGTTGATATTTCCTTTTGCTTTGGTACATCACCTAGTGGCAGCAAAATTGGATCATAGTCTGATTGTATTGTGTAATGAAGTTGAGGCGGCTAAAAGGAGGCTTGCAGTTGACCGATCCTTCAGATAGAGGCCATGTGGCACACACACCATAAATTCCTTGCTATGGTCAATCATGCGTGGATAGAGGAGGTTTCAGACAGGTTTGTGGCACCGCTAAAAGAACAACTTGCCAGGTTGTCAAGTTCGCTTGCTAGTTGGGGTTCTGGAATGTTTGGACATGTCTAAAAAGAACTACGATAACTGAAAGGTTAGGCTGGAGACTTTGGGTTCGGCTCCGGGCCATCAAGGGCCTTCCTATGAGGAGAAAAAATGGTGGAACAAAGGATTGTCAAACTTAACTACCGTGAGGAGATCATGTGGAGGCAGAGATCCTGGATTCAATGGCTAGTAGAGGGAAACGGTAACCCCAATTTTTTTCATCAAAAAGCCATTGAGACAAGGAGAAAGAACCGCATCAGTCGACTTGTCTGGCATGATGGCACTGTATTTAAGGATGAGAATGAGCTGGAGGAGATGACTACGAAGTTTTATGAAGACACTGGGCATGCATGACATGTTACCTCACATTCCTTTAATGATATATACCTCAACAAATGATATGTTGAATTATCCAAAAGAAGTCAAAGAAGCTCTTTTTCCAAATGTTTCCAACAAAGGCTCCAGGCCTAGATGGTTTCCCCTACTCTGTTTTTCCAGAAAAAATGGAGCCTTTGTGGTGATGAAGTGACTGAGATGGCACTATGTGTTCTTAAGGGGGATGATTTTCTACATATTATAAATAGGGCATCATTGTTTTGACTCCTAAGGTATCTAATCCAATATCTAAGTCAATTTTGACCTATTAGCATGTGCAATGTAATCTTTAATATTTTTCCAAAGTACATGTGAATCGGTTTTAGTCCTAGTTGGGTTGGAAAAACTATGGTGTGTGTAAGGACAATTGGATGCCTAGAGATCATTATTGAAGGAAATTTTATCCTCGCTTGACCAATCCACTTCTCCTTATTGAGGAGTTGATCGATAAGGCGAACATATCATGGAATGAGGACAAGGTCCGAGAGCATCTATAAGCACTCGATGCTCACAGTGTGTTGCATATTCCTTTGAGAAATTAAAGCCTAGCCGATGGTTGGGCGTGGCACTACAAGTTGTCGGTGTACTAGAGTAGGGGTACCCTAGTATCCCGAACTTGTGCACGGGCAGTCGCAGCATCCCGCGGCGAGGCTTGCCAGGCGACCGCCAAGATCCTCCGTGGCTCCTCAGAAGACAAGACCCCGGCAAGAGGAGCTTGCCGGGAAGCCATTCAAGAACAAAGTATTCAAGCCGAGAAGACAAGGCCCCGGCAAGAGGAGCTTGCTGGGAAGGCCGACCAAGGCGTTCCAAGAAGGCTTGCCGCGACGCGCCTTGCGTCCCGGCAAGGCTCGGTGAGCGACAAGCCCCCGAGCCTGACAAGACAACGCCCGCGGCAAGCGGCCACACCGCACCCGCGCTCCAGCACATCCACCCACGTGTCGCTCAGGGGCCCTCCCGGGCATGCGTGGCGGGAGGCTGTGCAGCCAGGGGTGCATGGTGGCAAGCGACGCTGACGAGAAGGCCATCGTGGCGATCGCTGGCGCCCCTGACGGTCTCTGCTTGCACTGTTTGGGTGACACATACGGGCATTAAATGCCCTTGTCCCCTGCTGTCAGGGTTAGGTATGATACACTGTGTCCACAGTATAGGTAGCTGTACCTACCACATTCTTTTTCCATTTTTACCCTTCATCTACGTTGCCACCTGTCGGTGACCCCTTGAGTATATAAAAGGAGGCCCATGCGCAACATAGAAGGGGTTTGACTCATTCGAAGCTAGAAACGCTCCCACGCTCGGTCTTGTAGCTCAGATCGCTCCCGAGCAAGAACACTGAATACACAAACAAGCAGCAGTAGGAGTCTTGTCTCTCCGTAGAGCTCCGAAGCTGGGTAAACTGCTCGTGTGCACTGCCTCGATCCGCTCTTCGTGCGACCTCCGCCCCCCTCCGAACAGAAAGGGGCTCGGTCCGCCGATCCCATAGGTGTTCGTGCATCAGTTTCCCCGACATCTATGGTGCGCCAGGTAGGGGGCGTCGAGGCTGTGTGAACCCGATCCGGCATGCATGCGAGCTAAGTCTTCATCATCTTCATCGACATGCCACCGAAGAAGAAGGCTTCGGAGGCAGCTGTTCCGTCCGCGTCGATTCCACCGCCACCGGAGCAAGCTGGTGGTGGAGTGTACACCGGCAGAAGAACGGGCGTCGACGAGGGTGCCCACAGTGCTGCCAAGTCCAAGGACAAGGCAGCACAGACCTCGGCGTCCGTACACGCACCGCGCCCGTCTCAGGAGGCGCGGGACCAACACATCATGGCGTTCGCAGCACCATACGTCAGCTGGGCCAAGATCAAGCTGGTGGGTCTCGCGGAGGTCAAGACCAGCATGCACGTCAGCATGCTGGCCCGAGCGAAGTGCGGTCGCCTGGACGGGATACTGCTCCTTCTAACGTAGTTAGAAGTCCGAGCATATCCCGCTCCTCGCACCGTTCGCCGCTGCCACCCACCAATCCAGCAGAAGCCTTGGCGCGAGCTCAACTGCTTCTGGATTACCCTCCGACGGCGGACAAGACCGACGAATGGAGGGCCACCATACAGAGTCTCATTGGCTTCGCCAACGGCGACACTGCGCGGCAACCAAGCACCTCGCTGCCGCGGCAATACTGCCGGACGCGAGCCGATGGCGACAAGAACGACGGGGGTGCAACTTCCATGCACTCTCCACCATGAAGGCCAAGATCGCCGACTCGCCGGGTCCACCTCGACAGCGACTCCACCGCGTCATCGAATCCGCGAGCTCGTCGCGATCAGCGCCAAGTTCTTCACGAACGACGGCAAGAGGACGCTCGTACCCGCATCGAGCGCCGAAGAGAAGCGCGGCGTCAATCTGACCAGTGCACTGGGCCCTCTATCGACATGCATGCGCCGGGGGAACTAGGCGACTTGCCGTACGCGGTAGGTTGCCCTGCATTCACTCGTGAGCTGCGGCAAGTCCAGTGGCCCAGCAAGAAGAATTTCAAGCCAGATGTACCGGAGAAGTACGACGGCAAGTCGCATCCGTCGGAGTTCCTTAGCATCTACACCATTGCGGTGCAAGTTGTCGGGGGACGAGACGACAAGATCCTTGCCAACTACTTCCCGCTGGTGCTCAAGCCTAACGTCAGATCCTGGCTCATGCACTTGCCGGACAACTCCATATCCTCTTGGGCAGATCTATGCCATCAGTTTGTCGGCGCCTTTACAGGTGGCCACAGACCTCATGGCCAAGAAAGCGATCTTCATCTGCTCGCCCAGAAGGAAGGAGAGCCCCTTCGCAAGTACATTCAGAGATTCAGCCGTGTACAGCACAACATCCCAGACGTCCACCCTGCCGCAGTCATCAGTGCATTCCATCAGAATGTGCGAAACCGCAGGATGCGGGAGGAGATGGCGATGTGCAAGATCAGGGACGTCAGCGAGCTTTATGCCCTGGCCCACAAGTGTGCACGCGCTGAAGAGGGGAGGAGGCTCCCCGGAGAGAATACAGGAGCAGGAGGATCCGACAGTGAGGATGCTGCCCCGGCAAGGAAAGGCCGGCGGCGGAGCAACAGAAAGAAGAAGGGCAAAGAAGTGCTAGTTGTCGAGCAGTCCGGCGACGGAGGTGGCGCCAAGAAAGCCAAAGTTGGAGGCTCCAGCAAGGAGAGCCAGGCTGTGGCGGCCGCCGACAAGCAGGACAGCTCCGGCAAGCAGTACTGCAAGATCCACCGCACCAAGGGCCACGATCTCCAGAGCTGTAAGAAGGTTGAGCAGCTTGTTGAGCAGCAGAAAGCTGAGTACGAGCGACGCGACAAGGAAAAGGCCCAGGAAGGTGCTGGAGGAGCCAGCAAGAAACGCCCAGGCCAGGGAAGGCACCGCGGCAAGGCCAAGCAGCGGCAAGGAGACAGGCCTCCCCGGGGCCGCGACAAGGATGAAGATGACGATGACGACGAAGATATGGAAGATGACGAGGCCGATGAGCAGGAGTTCCAGAAAGCCACAGAGGTCCTGTGCGTTGACGGTGGTGCTTCTCTGCATACTTCGCACCGCCAGCTCAAGCAGTGGATGCGAGAAGTTAATGCAGCGGAACCATCCATGGAGTCACGCAAGCCTCTGAAATGGTCCAGCACGCCTATCATCTTCGATATTGAGGATCACCCTGATCGCATAACAGCGGTCGGGTGCTTGCCGATGTTGGTTTCACCAACTATCCGCAACCTCAAGGTCACAAAGATGCTAGTTGACGGCGGGGCCGGCTTGAACTTGATTTCCTCCGCGGTCCATCATAAACTCCAAATCCCCGACAGCGAGCTCGAAGAGACCGGCACATTCCAAGGAATCAACCCGGGAAGGAGCAAGCCGAAGGGAAAGATCACACTGCCGGTGACATTTGGCAGCGAGCTGAACTTCAGAACTGAGAGGGTTACTTTTGACGTCGCTGACTTTCCATTTCCCTACAATGGAATACTCGGCCGTCCGGCACTCGCCAAGTTCATGGCGGCCTCTCACTATGCATACAGCGTGCTCAAGGTGCCAGGCCCGATAAGTGTCATCTCTGTCCCTGGCGACAAGAAGGATGCCCTTATCTGTGCCGACAAGATTTACCGGGAAGCAGCAGCCGCAGCCGATCGCCAGTCACTTGCCGCTGAAGCTCCCAGGGGGAAGAAGAAGACCAAGTCCGGCAAGAGCTCTGATGCCCACTCCGGCAAGCGCACCTCTTCGGAGTGCTGCTCTACCGTCGAGGACACACCATCGAGCTCCACCAGCAAGTGTAAGAAGACGATGGCATCTCCACCTGAGACCAAGAAGGTGTCCGCCAAGGAGGACGGCACTGGTGGTACCTTCACCATCAGTGCCACTCTTGACCCTAAATAGGAAAGCGCGCTCGTTGCTTTCCTGCGGGCGAACGTCGACGTGTTTGCATGGCAACCGTCTGATATCCCCGGTGTTCCCAGGAAAGTGATTGAGCACCACCTAGCCATTTGTCCTCATGCGCGGCCCGTCAAGCAGAAAGTCAGGAAGCAAGCAGTGGAGCGCCAAGAGTTCATTGCAGAAGAAATCAAGAAGTTGGAAGCAGCAGGCCTTGTCAGAGGAGTGCTCCATCCTACGTGGTTGGCCAATCATGTAGTCGTGCGCAAGGCCAATGGGAAATGGAGACTTTGTATCGATTTCACCGATGTCAATAAAGCTTGTCCCAAAGATCCATTTCCCTTGCCATGCATTGACCAGATTGTTGACTCCACAGCTGGATGCGATTTTCTTTCATTTCTTGATGCATACTCAGGATACCATCAGATCTTCATGGCAGAAGAGGATGAGGAGGAAACCGCATTCATCACCCCATGTGGCACATACTGTTTCATACGGATGCCCTTCGGGTTAAAGAATGCTGGTTCAACATTTGCAAGAGTAGTCCATGTCGCTTTTGAACCACAGATACACATAAATGTGGAAGCCTACATGGATGATATAGTGGTCAAAAGCAAAGACAAGGCAACCCTGATTCAAGATTTAGATGAAACCTTTGGAAATCTGCGCAAGATCAACCTCAAACTTAACCCCGAGAAGTGCGTGTTTGGAGTTCCATCCGGCAAGCTTCTCGGGTTCTTTGTGTCTCAGCGGGGAATTGAAGCCAATCCCGACAAGATCAAGGCCATCGAGCAGATTGAAGCACCGAAGCGCGTCAAGGATGTGCGAAGGCTTGCCGGTTGCGTGGCTGCTCTCAGCAGGTTTATCCCTAAGTCTGCTGAGCGCACCCTGCCGTTTTTCAAAATATTGAAAAAGGCAGGTCCAATGAAATGGACTCCGGAAGCGGAGGCTGCGCTGCAGGACTTGAAGAGGTACCTGTCCTCCACTCCAATACTTGTCGCACCTAGGCCACAAGAGAAGTTGCTGTTGTACATAGCGGCAACCAATCAAGTGGTTAGTGTTGCGTTAGTAGCGGAGAGGGAGGCAGATGATGAGCCAGCGACCACGGCAAGTGCATCCAGCGACAAGCAGGGGTCTTCACCGACAAGCTCTGGTCCCGACAAGGATGGATCTGCGCAGATGCGCGAGGAGGTGCAGAAGAAAATGGTGCAGCTCCCAGTTTACTTTGTCAGCTCCCTTCTGCAGGGGGCTAGGTCAAGGTACTCTGGTGTGCAGAAGTTGCTTTTCGGCCTTCTCATGGCCTCGAGAAAGTTGCGCCATTACTTCCAGGCACATGAGATAACAGTTGTCACTCGCTTTCCGCTGAAGAGGATATTGCAGAATCCAGAAGCAACAGGCAGGATCGTCGAGTGGGCACTGGAACTGTCAAGCTTTGGCCTCAAGTATGAGAGCACTTCAACTATCCAGAGCAGAGCGTTGGCAGAGTTCATAGCAGAGTGGACGCCAACACCAGATGAAGAAATTCCAGAAATGAGCATCCCCGTCAAGGAGGCAAGCAAGGAGTGGCTAATGTACATTGATGGTGCCTTCTCGCTGCAAGGCGCCGGTGCTGGCGTGCTGCTTATCGCACCCACCGGAGAGCACCTCAAGTACGTAGTCCGGATGCACTTTCCCAAGGAGCAAGCAACAAACAATACTGCAGAATATGAAGGCTTGCTTGCCGGTCTCAGGATCGCGGCAGACCTTGGGATCAAGAAGCTCATTGTCAGGGGTGACTCACAGCTTGTCATCCGCCAAGTGAACAAAAACTATCAGAGTCCATTGATGGAAGATTATGTTGATGAAGTGAGGAAGCTAGAAGAGCACTTTGACGGCCTACAAATGGAACATGTTCCAAGAGCTTAGAATGACGTTGCTGATGGCCTGTCAAAGTGCGCTGCACTAAAGCTACCTGTGGAACCAGGAATATTTGTGCTCAAGCTAACTCAACCATCCGTGACACCGTCAACTGGACAGAGCAAGAAGAGGAAGTTGGTTTCTGGTGATTACTTTCCGGCAGAGCTTCCCAAAGCCGCCGCCAAGAAGGTCCCCAAGATCAACACCGAGAGTGCTGAGGAGCAGTCTGCTCCGGCAAGCCTTACGGTTTGTTCCGTTGAAGCAGACGCTCCCGACAAGTTTTGCTCCAGCAAGCTTGCCGGGGAACATCAAGCTCCGGCTGAGCCGCAGGTTCTTGCCGTCGAAGCGGGTGTTCCCGCAGCAGCAGATGTGCCTTTAGTCCTTGTTGTCGAGCCACAAGCTCCAGCATGGGCGTAGAAGATTGTCCGTTTCCTTCAGACAGGAGAGCTTCCCGAAGAGCAAGAAGAAGCGGAAAGAGTAGCCCGGCAGTCAAGTATGTACAAGTTTGTCGACAACACACTGTACAGAATAAGACTCAACGGTGTGAAATTGAAGTGTATTCGCCGGGAAGATGGACAACAGCTGTTGGCAGAGATACATGGAGGCATATGTGGTCACCACATTGGCGCAAGAGCACTTGCCGGCAAAGCGTTCCGGCAAGGTTTCTTCTGGCCGACAGCCCTCCAGGATGCAACTGCACAAGTAACCAAGTGTGAAGCATGCCAGTTCCATTCCAAGCAGATACACCACTCAGCTCTCCACTCCTCCCACTTGCTGCGGAGCTCCCCCTCCAGATACACCTCCTTCTTGCCGGCCCTCGAGATCCAGGCGATCCCGCCGGAAAGTGGCTCTCCTCTCTCGACCCAGGGCATGAAGTAATGGCGGAAAAGGGCTACGTTTGGGTGGACTCCGACAAAGTTTTCGCAGAGATGTGCGAAAACCGACATGGTCAAGACGGCGTTGGGGGTGAAATCAAGGAGATGAAACCCGTAGGTATTCATGATGTCGCAGAAAAATTCTGAGAAGGGCGGACAGAGGCCATAGTAGAAGAACAGCGGGAAGAAGGGGTACCCGTATGGAGCCCGTTTCGAAGCAGCGGCGGAGAGTACCTTCATGCGCGGATGCGCACGCGTCTCCGTCGACCAGAAAAGGTAGAACCATTGCCTCAGCCCCACCGCGTCGAGCTCGGGAGGGAAAGTGGCCCGCTCCTTTCACAGCGCCTCGAGCCGCAGCGCCTCGGCCGACTTCGCGACCTTCCTGGTCTTCGGAGCCATGGCGAAGGTGGTGGAGGAGGTCGATGGCGTTGGTGGCAACGGTGGAGATGGGGGGCGGAGCACTGCTCTCTCAGAGGAGAGGGGAATGGCGGAGATTTTGGAGAAGTAAACCGACGAAGTGAGCAACTGCCTCTGTTTCCTCTGCTTATAAAGAGGGAGGGGGCGGACGTTACGCTTTTTCGAATAAAGAATTCACCCACGATCTCTCCCACGACGCCGCATTCAATGCGTGCCATTCAGGAGGGCGCGGTGGATGCGGAGTAGGAAACGGCACGACCTAGGCTGCGTGTGCCCGTGCCCTGTTTTGGGCCTGGCCCAACAGCGCTCGGCATCGTGTGTGGCCCAGGCCCGGGGGCTCCTGTCGGTGTACTAGAGTAGGGGTACCCTAGTATCCCGAACTTGTGCACGGGCAGTCACAGGACCCCGCGGGAGGCTTGCCAGGCGACCGCCAAGATCCTCCGTGGCTCCTCAGAAGACAAGACCCCGGCAAGAGGAGCTTGTCGGGAAGCCATTCAAGAACAAAGTATTCAAGCCGAGAAGACAAGGCCCCGGCAAGAGGAGCTTGCCGGGAAGGCCGACCAAGGAGTTCCAAGAAGGCTTGCCGCGACGCGCCTTGCATCCCGGCAAGGCTCGGTGAGTGACAAGCCCCCGAGCCCGACAAGACAACGCCCGCGGCAAGACACTTGCCGCGGCAAGCGGCCACACCGCACCCGCGCTCCAGCACATCCACCCACGTGTCGCTCAGGGGCCCTCCCGGGCATGCGTGGCGGGAGGCTGTGCAGCCAGGGGTGCATGGTGGCAAGCGACGCTGACGAGAAGGCCATCGTGGCGATCGCTGGCGGCCCTGACAGTCTCTGCTTGCACTGTTTAGGCGACACAGACGGGCATTAAATGCCCTTGTCCCCTGCCGTCAGGGTTAGGTATGATACACTGTGTCTACAGTATAGGTAGCTGTACCTACCACATTCTTTTTCCATTTTTACCCTTCATCTAAGTTGCCACCTGTCGGTGACCCCTTGAGCATATAAAAGGAGGCCCATGCGCAACGTAGAAGGGGTTCGACTCATTCGAAGCTAGAAACGCTCCCACGCTCGGTCTTGTAGCTCAGATCGCTCCCGAGCAAGAACACTGAATACACAAACAAGCAGCAGTAGGAGTGTTATCTCTCCGGAGAGCTCCGAAGCTGGGTAAACTGCTCGTGTGCACTGCTTCGATCCGCTCTTCGTGCGACCTCCGCCCCCCTCCGAACCAAAAGGGGCTCGGTCCACCGGTCCCATAGGTGTTCGTGGATCAGTTTCCCCGACACAAGTGAAGCGGAAATTTCATAGTTTGATTAGCCTATTGTCTTCTGAGCAAGACAAAGAGGGGGCGAACAGACTAGCTGGAGAGACGAGGTGCAACATCAGATCATATGGCAAGCCATCGACAATGGAAATGGAAAGTAAAGGTTCCTGGAGTTATGAGAAATTTTGCATGGAGACTTGTCTGTAACTCAGTTCCTATTTGAACAAGTGAAGCACCAAAGGCATACAGTGGATTCCAGCAATTGCATCATCTGTAATGGTGCTGAAGATACATTGATACATTCATCGATTGACTACAATATGACCAAGTGTGTATGGTGGTTCATTGATGAACAACTTATTGAGCACATGATTGCATGTAGACAGGTCGATGTGAGACTCCAGATGTTAGACACGAAGAATTCGGTAAATGATGATGATTTCATAAAGATCTTGGTGACCATGTGGTCTATCTTGTGGGCGCGACAACATGCAATTCATGAACAGAATTTTCAATCACCTTTGACGACTCTCTCTCTCTTTTATTCAAAAATATCTAGTAGATCTTGCTCTTATTCTAAGGAGCTCAAATCAAGCAAGACCGGTGTCGGGCAATGCTATCAAGCGTTGGTTACCACCTCCAACCGGCTTAGTAAACGTAAATGTGTCAACGGCAAGGAACCAGGAGAGAGGATCATTTGCAGCAGTGTGTCAGGATGAACACCGTAATTATTTTGGCACATCGGCAGTGGTCTTGCGAAGTTTGATTGAGCCCAAAATTCTTGAGACTATGGCATGTAGAGAAGGTTTGAACCTCGCAGCGGATTTATATCTCCAGAGGATCTCAACGGATTGCATCACAACAGTGGTAAATGTGGAAGAAGACTATAGGGTCACTAGCACTGTAATTATCAAAAACTTCAAGGTGAAGCAACAAGAGTTTTAGAGCTACGTATTTTCCACGAGAAGAGGGAGAAAATTTTTGAAGCTCATGACCTTGCAAGGGTGGTTGTATCCTTACCACCTGGTCGTTATGAAAGGATGCTAGAGACTCCTGAGATTGCTTGGATTCCAAACTCTTTATTAGTTGAATACAAATGTGTTTTTGTTGGGGAACGTAGTAATTTCAAAATTTTCCTACGCACATGCAAGATCATGGTGATGCATAGCAATGAGAGGGGAGAGTGTATCTTCATTACCTTGAAGATCGCTAAGCGAAAGCATTTATCAACGCGGTTGATGTAGTCGTACACCTTCATGATCCGCCCCGATCTAGTACCGAACGTATGCCACATCTGCGTTCAGCACATGTTCAGCTTGATGACACCCTCGCCTTCTCGAGCCAGCAAGATGGACGAAGTAGTAGATGAGTTCCGCCAGCATGACGGCATGGTGACGGTGTTGGTGAAGAACAATCTCCGCAGGGCTTCGCCTAAGCACTACGGAAACTATGACGGAGGATAAACTAGAGGGGATGGGGTTGCCGGCACACGTCTTGGTGTTTCTTGATGTGTCTTTGGTGCTAGCCCTGCCCCTCTATTTATATGTTGAGCCTTGGGGTCGAAACTTGGAGTAAAAGCCTCCACAAAGTCGGTTTCACCCGAAAGGCAAGAGTCCTTCTCGGACTCTAGGGCCAGACGCCAGGGTTCTCGGCGTCTGGACCCAGACACCAGGGACCCTGGCGTCTCGCCCCTGGACTCCGCAAAACTTTCTTTTGCGCTTTCCCGAAACCTTGTGGGCTTTTCCTTTTGGCCCAAATAAAGTGTTCTCGTACCCAAACATTTCGGGAAACATCCGGAATCCCTTCTGGTGAATTCTGGAACCCTTCCAGAGACCAACCACTATTATCCCATATATCAATCTTTATCTTCGGACCATCCTAGAGTTCCTCGTCATGTCCGTGATCATATCCGGGACTCCGAACAACATTCGGTCACCAACATACATAACTCATATAATATTATATCATCAACAAATGTTAAGCGTGCGGACCCTATGGGTTCGAGAACTATGTAGACATGATCGAGACATCTCTCTGATCAATAACCAATAGCAGAACCTGGATGCCCATATTGGCTCCTACATATTCTATGAAGATATTATCGGGCGAACTGCATAACAACATACGTTGTTACCTTTGTCATCGGTATGTTACTTGCCCGAGATTCCATCATCGGTATCTCAATACCTAGTTCAATCTCGTTACCGGCAAGTCTCTTTACTCGTTCCGTAATAAGTCATCCCGCAACTAACTCATTAGTCATAATGCTTGCAAGGCTTATAGTGATGAGTATTATCGAGAAGGCCCGGAGATACCTCTCCGACAATCGGAGTGACAAATCCTAATCTCGATCGATGCCAACTCAACAAGTACCATCAGAGACACCTATAGAGCACCTTTATAATCACCCAGTTACATTGTGATGTTTGGTAGCACACAAAGTGTTCCTCCTTTAATCGGGAGTTGCATAATCTCATAGTAATAGGAACATGTATAAGTCATGAAGAAAGCAATAGCAATGAAACTAACACGATCATAATGCTAAGCTAACAAATGGTTTATGTCCATCACATCATTCTCCTAATGATATGATCCCGATCATCAAATGACAACACATGTCTATGGTTAGGAAACATAACCATCTTTGATTAACGAGCTAGTCAAGTAGAGGCATACTAGGGACTATAGGTTTTGGCTATGTATTCACACATGTATTAAGTTTCCGGTTAATACAATTATAGCATGAATAATAAACATTTATCATGATATAAGGAAATAAATAATAACTTTATTATTGCCTCTAGGGCATATTTCCTTCAGTCTCCCACTTGCACTAGAGTTAATAATCTAGTTCACATCATCATGTGATTTAACACCAATAGTTCACATCTGTATGTGATTAACACCTATAGTTCACATCGTCATGTGACCTGCACCCAAAGGGTTTACTAGAGTCAATAATCTAGTTCACATCGCTATGTGATTAACACCCAAAGAGTACTAAGGTATGATCATGTTTTTCTCGTGAGAGAAGTTTAGTCAATGGGTCTGTCATATTCAGAGCCATATGTATTTTGCAAATATTCTATGTCTTCAATGCTCCGAACGGAGCTACTCTAGCTAATTGCTCCTACTTTCAATATGTATCGAGATTGAGACTTAGAGTCATCTGGATCAGTGTCAAAACTTGCATCGACGTAACCCTTTACGACGAACCTCTTGTCACCTCCATAATCAAGAAACATATCCTTATACCACTAAGGATAATTTGGACCAATGTCCAGTGATCTACTCCTAGATCACTATTGTACTCCCTTGTCAAACCAGAGCAGGGTATACAATAGGTCTGGTCCATAGCATGGCATACTTTATAGAACCTATGACTGAGGCATAGGGAGTGACTTTCATTCTCTTTCTATTTCTGCCGTGGTCGGGATTTGAGTCTTACTTAATTTCACACCTTTGCAACACAGGCGAGAACTTTTTTCTTTAACTGTTCTATTTTGAACTACTTCAAAATCTTGTCAAGGTATGTACTAATTAAAAATCTTATCAAGCATTTTGATCTATCTCAATAGATCTTGATGCTCAATATGTAAGTAGCTTTACTGAGGTATTTCTTTTGAAAAACTCCTTTCAAATATTCCTTTATGCTTTCTAGAAAATTCTACATTATTTCTGATCAACAATATGTCATTCACATATATTTATCAGAAATGTTGTAGTGCTCCCACTCACTTTCTTGTAAATACAGGCTTCACCGCAGGTCTGTATAAAACTATATGCTTTGATCAACTCATCAAAGCATATATTCCAAATCCGAGATGCTTGCACTAGTCCATAGATGGATCGCTGGAGCTTGCACATTTTGTTAGCACCTTTAGGATCAACAAAACCTTCTGGTTGCATCATATACAACTCTTCCTTAAGAAATCCATTAAGGAATGTAGTTTTGACATCCATTTGCCAGATTTCATAAAATGTGGTTATTGCTCACATGATTCAGACAGACTTAAGCATCGCTACGAGTGAGAAAATCTCATCGTAGTCAACAGCTTGAACTTTGTCAAAAACCTTTTTTGAGAAGTCTGGATTTGTAGATAGTAACACTACTATCAGCATATGTCTTCCTCTTGTGGATCTATTTATTTTCTATGGCTTGCCGATCATCGGGCAAGTCAATCAAAATCCACACTTGGATCCCATCTCAGATTTCATGGCTTCAAGCCATTTCGCAGAATCTTGGCTCATCATCGCTTCCTCATAGTTCATAGGTTCGTCATGGTCAAGTAACATGACCTCCAGAACAGGATTACCGTACCACTCTGGTGCGGATCTCACTCTAGTTGACCTACGAGGTTCAGTAGTTACTTGATTTGAAGTTACATGATCATCATCATTATCTTCCTCACTAGTTGGTGTAGGAGTCACAGGAATACATTTATGTGATGAACTACTTTCCAATAAGGGAGAAGGTAACAATTACCTTATCAAGTTCTACTTTCCTCTCACTCACTTCTTTCGAGAGAAATTCTTCTTTAGAAAGGGTCCATTCTTAGCAACGAATATCTTGCCTTCGGATCTGTGATAGAAAGGTGTACCCAACAGTTACTTTTGGGTATCCTATGAAGACACACTTCTCCGATTTGGGTTTGAGCTTATCAGGATGACACTTTTTCACATAAGCATCGCAACCCAAAACTTTAAGAAACGACATCTTAGGTTTCTTGCTAAACCATAGTTCATATGGTGTCGTCTCAACGGATTTAGATGGTGCCCTTTTTAACGTGAATGTAGCTGTCTCTAATGCATAACCCCAAAACAATAGTGGTAAATTGGTAAGATACATCATAGATCGCACCATATCAAATAAAGTACGGTTATGATGTTCGAACACACCATTACGCTGTGGTGTTCCGGATGGCGTGAGTAGTGAAACTATTTCACATTGTTTTAACCGAAGGCCAAACTTCGTAACTCAAATATTTTTCCTCTGCGATCATATCGTAGAAACTTTTATTTTCTTGTTACAATGATTCTCCACTTCACTCTGAAATTCTTTGAACTTTTCAAATGTTTCAGACTTGTGTTTCATCAAGTAGATATACCCATCTCTGCTCAAATCATCTGTGGAGGTCAAAAAATAACGATACTTGTCATGAGCCTTAACACTCATCTGACCGCATACATCAGTATGTGTTATATCCAATAAGTCAGTTGCTCGCTCCATTGTTCTGGAGAACGGAGTCTTAGTCATCTTGCCCATGAGGCATGGTTCGCAAGCATCAAGTGATTCATAATCAAGTGATTCCAAAAGCCCATCAACATGGAGTTTTTTCATGCGCTTTACACCAATATGATCTAAACGGCAGTGCCACAAATAAGTTGCACTATCATTATTAACTTTGCATATTTTGGCTTCAATATTATGAATATGTGTATCACTACGGTCGAGATCCAACAAACTATTTTCATTGGGTGTATGACCATTGAAGGTTTTATTCATGTAAACAGAACAACAATTATTCTCTGACTTTAAATGAATAACCGTATTGCAATAAACATGATCAAATCGTATTCATGCTCAATGCAAACACAAAATAACACTTATTTAGTTTCAACAATATTCTCGAAAGTATAGGGAGTGTGCGATGATGATTACATCAATCTTGGAACCACTTCCAACACACATCGTCACTTCACCCTTAACTAGTCTCCGTTTTATTTTGCAACTCCCATTTCGAGTTACTACTCTTAGCAACTGAACCAGTATCAAATACCAAGGGGTTGCTATAAACACTAGTAAAATACACATCAATAACATGTATATCAAATATACTTTTGTACACTTTGACATCCTTCTTATCCACCAAATACTTGGGGCAGTTCCGCTTCCAGTGACCAGTCCCTTTGCAGTAGAAGCACTTAGTTTCAGGCTTAGGTCCAGACTTGGGCTTCTTCACTTGAGCAACAACTTGCTTGCCATTCTTCTTGAAGTTCCCCTTCTTCCCTTTACCCTTTTCTTGAAACTAGTGGTCTTTGTCAACCATCAACACTTGATGCTCTTTCTTGATTTCTACCTTCGCCGATTTCATCATCACGAAGAGCTTGGGAATCGTTTCCGTTATCCCTTGCATATTATAGTTCATCACGAAGTTCTAGTAACTTGGTGATGGTGACTAGAGAACTCTGTCGATCACTATCTTATCTGGAAGATTAACTCCCACTTGATTCAAGCAATTGTAGTACCCAGACAATCTGAGCACATGCTCACTACTTGAGCTATTCTCCTCCATCTTTTAGCTATAGAACTTGTTGGAGACTTCATATCTCTCAACTTGGGTATTTGCTTGAAATATTAACTTCAACTCTTGGAACATCTCATATGGTCCATGACGTTCAAAACGTCTTTGAAGTCCCGATTCTAAGCTGTAAAGCATGGTGCACTAAACTATCAAGTAGTCATCATATTAAGCTAGCCAAGCATTCATAACATATGCATCTGCTCCTGCAATAGTTTTGTCACCTAGCGGTGCATCAAGGACATAATTCTTCTGTGCAGCAATGAAGATAAACCTCAGATCACGGGCTTAGTCCGCATCATTTCTACTATCATCTTTCAACATAGTTTTTCTCTAGGAACATATCAAAAATAAAGCAGGGCAGCTAAACGTGAGCTTTTAATCTACAACATAGATATGCTAATACTACCAGGACTAAGTTCTTGATAAATTAAAGTCCAATTAATCATATTACTTAAGAACTCCCACTTAGATAGACATCCCTCACTACAAAAAAAAGACACATCCGTGACATTTTGGGCCGAACGAAAAAAAATCTGTCATACATATGACACTTCTATGACGATAATTGTGCCAAAACCCGATATCATCATAGATGTGGTGGGCTCCTACTTCTATGACAAAAAATCATGACAAAAAATGGGCTTTTCATCCTGGGCGGGCCGGAGACGCAGCTGCATGACATTCTTTGGGGCGTCCATGATGGAAAAACCATGGTGGAAGCAAGGGCGAGGAAAATTTCTGGGAGTTCCCGGTTACGGTGGGAGGTCGGGGGCCGAGCGATGCATGTTTCTCTCGTACACGTACGCGCGTGTGTGCGAGGCGTTGGCTCTAACTGAACCCGAGCGAGGCGTTGGGCTCTAACTGAACCCAAGCGATTGCACTGCAGGCTACGCGTTACTGAACCCGAGCGGTCGATCGATGGCTGTTAAATGAACCCGATCAAGCGATTCCTTCGCTACTGCTGCTAACTGAAGCCGACCGATGCTGCCTCTGGGATGAACAGTGAGCGTTGCGGAGGGATTTGGATGAACAGTGAGCAGTGGCGTTGCCTCTGGATGAACAGGACCCCGTGGTGTGGAGGGCTGGATGAACAGTAGACGATGGAGGGGTGCCCATGGAGGGGTGGTTGAACAGTAGCCGGTGGAGTAGCGTGCGGTGGAGGTTGGATGAACAGGAGCCCATGGAGGCTGGAGGAGCTCGACGGTAGCCCATGGAGGCTGGAGGAGGTCGACGGTGGAGATGAACAGTATCCCGTGGAGTCCCGTTTTGCGGTACGCCACACCCCTCCCGATCAACAGGACCCCCGTTTCGACCGTAGCGCTCCAACACAAGTTTGTTTCGTCCGTTTTGCGGTACGCCACACCCCTCCCGATCAACAGGACCCCCGTTTTGACCGTAGGAGGTCCGTTTCATCCGTTTTGCGGTACGCCACACCCCTCCCAATCAACAGGACCCCCGTTTCGACCATAGGAGGTCTGTTTCCTCCGTTTTGCGGTACGCCACACCCCTCCCGATGAACAGGATCCCGTTTTGAACGTAGCCGGTTGAACACAAGGCCGTTTCCTCTGTTCTGCGGTACGCCAGGCCTCGTTTCCATCGCCTGTTCTGTCCAAGCCCTCCTGATGAACACGACCACGCATTCCGTTCCGACCCAACCGGTTGGCTCCCACGCGTTCCGTTGCCTCCCGATGAACACGACGCATTCTGTTGCCTCCCCATGAACACGACGCATTCCATTGCCTCCCCATGAACACGACGACGACGACGTTGTTTCTCCATTCCGACCAGCCATGTACACGAGCCCTAGCCATACGTATGCGCGAGTAGGCGTTCGAGACCCCACCTGTATGTACACATACGTGGCCGTATTTTCTTTCTTGCATCCTGGCTGCTGTAGTACGTGTACATGCTACGTGCACGCCTCTACTATGACACGTGCGTGCCTCTACATCGACCAGTATATATGTATGTACACGTTCGCGACCAGAATGACAACGCTACGTACGCTTTGACCAGGTGGGTCCCGACTGTCAGGCACTTCCTTGCGTGCGAAGATGTAGCTAATGGGTCCCAGCAGTCAGGGGGGCGAATCGGTTTTTTTTTCGGACGCACTTCCTTGTGTGCGAAGATGTAGCTGGTGGGTCCCAGGAGTCAGGGGGGCGAATTATTTTTTTTTCTGCCCGGATGCACTTCCTTGCATGTGAAGATGTAGCTGGTGGGTCCCAGCAGTCAGGGGGGCGAATCATTTTTTTTTGCCCGGACGCACTTCCTTGCGTGCGAAGATGTAGCTGTTGGGTCCCAGCAATCAAGGGGAAACGTTTTTTCGTGAAATACGGTGGCCCGTCCGGTGGGTCCCTGCTGCCAGGTGGAGGAATCATTATTTTTTGCATAATAAGGAGGCACTTCCTTGCTGTGGCCGTGGACCCAGCTGTTAGCCTCTCCACGTACAGTCCACGTCCGATGGAAGTCGTTCCTTGACCATGTTGACCACACCGCGCCGAGAGCACCACGGCAATGGACGATGGCGAGGCCTAGGAAGGGGACGACTCGGAGCCGGGGAAGACGCAGCAGTGGATGCCCACGCGAAGAGGAGTACGAGGGTTCACTAGTTCGGCTGCAGTGTGAGGCTGCTGTCGCCGCAGAATAACAGGGGGTGTGGGTGAGTAGAGGGATGGCCTGGCCAGCGGTGGGAGTAGTAGGGGGCGGTGAGGCCTCCGCGGCATCACAGTCGGCCACGGGAGGCAGGAGCACGCGGCACGACCGGTGTTGGTTTGGGCGGCTCGAGCAAGAAGACCAGAGGTTGAAGAAGCACTACGGCTGTTGGATGAACATCGTACGGTAACAGGAGCTAGAATCATTCATATTGACTAAGTTGACAAAGCCCTCCGTCCCCGTCAACTTGGTAGGCCCACAAGTCAGCCTCCCACTATGCTGGGTTCCAGCTGGCAGGGGGAGTATTCATTTTTTTGTGCGTAATAAGGAGGCACTTCCTTGCGTGCGAAGATAGCTGGTGGGTCCAACCTGTTAGCGGGGGGCATGCTTTTTTCGCGAAATACAGAGGCCCTTCCGGTGGGTCCCACATGTCAGGTGGAGGAATCATTTTTTTGTGCGTAATAAGGAGGCATTTCCTTGTGTGCGGCCGTGGACCCAGCTCTCAACCTCTCCACGCACAGTCTACTTCCGATGATGTTCGTTGACCACCTTGACCACGCCACGCCCAGCGCATCCAAGGTGGGGGACGACGGCGAGGCCCCTACTACGTCTTGAGCTTGCGTTGGTTTTCCTTGAAGAGGAAAGGCTGATGCAGCAGAGTAGCGTAAGTATTTCCTTCAGTTTTTGAAAACCAAGGTATCAATCCAGTAGGAGGCTCCTCGAAAGTCCCACGCACCTACACAAACAAACAAAGAACTCGCAACCAACGCAATAAAGGGGTTGTCAATCCCTTCACGGCCACTTGCGAAAGTGAGATCTAATAGAGATAGTATGATAAGATAAATATATTTTTGGTATTTTATAATATAGATGCAAAAAGTAAAGATGCAAATAAAAGTAGATTGGAAGCAAATATGATAAGAGATAGACCCGGGGGGCATAGGTTTCACTAGAGGCTTCTCTCAAGTTAGCATAAGTATTACGGTGGGTGAACAAATTACTGTCGATCAATTGATAGAAAAGCGAATAATTATGAGATTATCTAGGCATGATCATGTATATAGGCATCACGTCCGCAACAAGTAGACCGACTCCTGCCTGCATCTACTACTATTACTCCACACATCGACCGATTCCTGCATGCATCTAGAGTATTAAGTTCATAAGAACAGAGTAACGCCTTAAGCAAGATGACATGATACAGAGGGATAAACTCAAGCAATATGATATAAACCCAATCTTGTTATCCTCGATGGCAACAATACAATACGTGCCTTGCAACCCTTTCTGTCACTAGGTAAGGACACCGCAAGATTGAACCCAAAGCTAAGCACTTCTCCCATGGCAAGAAAGATCAATCTAGTAGGCCAAACCAAACTGATAATTCGAAGAGACTTGCAAAGATAACTCAATCATACATAAAAGAATTCAGAGAAGATTCAAATATTATTCATAGATAAACTTGATCATAAACTGACAATTCATCGGATCTCGACAAACACACCGCAAAAAGAGATTACATTGAATAGATCTCCACGAGAGAGGGGGAACATTGTATTGAGATCCAAAAAGATAGAAGAAGCCATCTAGCTAATAACAATGGACCCGTAGGTCTGAGTTAAACTACTCACAACTCATCGGAAGGGCTATGGTATTGATGTAGCAGCCCTCCGTGGTCGATTCCCCCTCCGGCAGAGTGCCGACAAAGGCTCCAAGATGGGATCTCGCGGATAAAGAAGGTTACGGCGGTGGAAATTGTGTTTCGGGTGCTCCCTGGATGTTTTCCGGGGTGCGTAGGCTTATATAGGAGGAAGAAGTACATTGGTGGACGCCCGAGGGGCCCACGAGACAGGGGGCGCGCCCTATAGGGGGGGCGCCCTCCTATCTCGTGGAAGCTTTGGCTGCTTCTTGACTTGCACTCCAAGTCCTCTGGATCACGTTTGTTCCAAAAATCACGCCTCCGACATTTGGACTCCATTTGATATTCCTTTTCTTTGAAATACTGAAATAGGCAAAAAAACAGCAATACGGGTTGGGCCTCCGGTTAGTAGGTTAGTCCCAAAAATGATATAAATGTGTAAAATAAAGCCCATAAACATCCAAAAGGGGTAATATAATAGCATGGAACAATCAAAAATTATAGATACGTTGGAGACGTATCAAGCATCCCCATGCTTAATTCCTGCTCGTCCTCGAGTAGGTAAATGATAAAAAGAGAATTTTTGATGTGGAATGCTACCTAGCATAATTCTCAATGTAATTTTCTTTATTGTGGCATGAATGTTCATTTCCAAATGATTCAAAATTAAAGTTCATATTGATAAAAGAAATAGTAACACTTCAAGCATACTAATCAAAGCAATCATGTCTTCTCAAAATAACATGGCAAAAGAAAGTTCATCCCTACAAAATCATATAGTTAGGCTATGCTTCATTTTTGTCACACAAAGATGTTCCCAACTTCTATACCCTCGATGACAAGCCAAGAAATTGTTTCATACTTAAATAATCTCAAACTTTTTCAACCTTCACGCAATACATGAGTGTGAGCCATGGATATAGCACTATGGGTGGAATAGAATATGATGATGGGGATTGTGTGGAGAAGACAAAAAAGGAGAAAGTCTCACATTGACGAGGATAATCAACGGGCTATGGAGATGCCCATTAATTGATGTCAACATGAGGAGTAGGGATTTCCATGCAACGGATGCACTAGAGCTATAAATGAATGCTCAACAAAAGAAAACTAGTGGGTGTGCATCCAACTTGCTTGAAAATATACAAGCCCATTGTAGGAATATACAAGCCAAGTTCTATAATGAAAAATTCCCACTAGTATGAAAAAGACAACTTATGAGACTCACTATATGAAAAACATGGTGCTACTTTGAAGCACAAGTGTGGAAAAAGAGATAGTAACATTGCCCTTTTTATTTTGTTTTATTTTTTTTATTTTTTTTTTCTTTTATTTTTCCCTTTTTTGGGGCCTTTCTTTTTTTTGGCCTTTCTTTTTTTTCTTTTTTTTCTTTGGGCAATGCTCTAATAATGATGATCATCACACTTCTATTGATTACAACATATGAATTACCACTCGAAACTAGAACAAGATACGACTCTATAGGAATGCCTCCGGCGATGTGCCGGGGTGGTGCAATGAATCAAGAGTGACATGTATGAAAAATAATGCATGGTGGCTTTGCCACAAATACGATGTCAACTACATGATCATGCAATGGCAATATGACAAAAGTAATGTATGTCATGATGATGATAAACGGAACGGTGGAAAGTTGCATGGCAATATATCTTGGAATGGCTATGGAAATGCCATAATAGGTAGATATGGTGGCTGTTTTGAGGAAGATATAAGGAGGTTTATGTGTGATAGAGCGTATTGTATCACGGGGTTTGGATGCACCGGCGAAGTTTGCACCAACTCTCAAGGTGAGAAAGGGCAATGCACGGTACCGAAGAGGCTAGCAATGGTGGAAAGGTAAAAGTGCGTATAATCCATGGACTCGACATTAGTCAAAAGAACTCATATACTTATTGCAAAAATTTAGAAGTCATCAAAAATCAAGTACTACGCACATGCTCCTAGGGGGATAGATTGGTAGGAAAAGACCATCGCTCGTCCCCAACCGCCACTCATAAGGATGCACAAGCCAGGTACACTTCATGTTTCAAATTTGTTACACAACTTTGACCATACGTGCATGCTACGGGACTTGCTAACTTCAACACAAGCATTCTTTGAATTCATAATCACCCAACTAGCATGACTTTAATATCACTACCTCCATATCTCAAAACAATTATCCAGTATCAAATTGACCATAGCATCCAATTCACTTCCTATGATAGTTTTTATTATACCCAACTTGGATGCCCACCATTATAGGACCAAATTATAACCATGGAAAATACCTTGCTGTTCTAAAAGACTCTCAAAAAGATATAAGTGAAGCATGATATACTAGCAATTTCTACAAAATCAAGCCACCGCCGTGCTCTAAAAGGTATAAGTGAAGCACTAGAGCAAAAACTATCAAGCTCAAAAGATATAAGTGAAGCACATAGAGTATTCTAGCAAATTCTAATAAAATAGGCTTCTCCCAAAAGGTGTGTACAGCAAGTATGATTGTTGTAAACTAAAAATCAAAGACTAATATAATACACGACGCTCCAAGAAAAACGTATATCATGTGGCGAATAAAAATATAGCTCCAAGTAAAGTTACCAATGAACGAAGACGAAAGAGGGGATGCCTTCCCGGGGCATCCCCAAGCTTAGGATTTTGGCTATCCTTGAATATCTTGGGGTGCCTTGGGCATCCCCAATCTTAGGCTCTTGCCACTCCTTATTCCATAGTCCATAAAGGCTTTACCCAAAACTTGAAAACTTCACAACACAAAACTCAACAGGAAATCTTATAAGCTCCGTTAGTGAAAGAAAACAAAACCACCACATAAGGTACTGTAACGAACTCATTCTTTATTTATTTTGGTGTTAAACCTACTGTATTCCAACTTCTCTATGGTTTATAAACTATTTTACTAGCCATAGATGCATCAAAATAAGCAAACAACACACGAAAAACAGAATCTGTCAAAAACAGAACAGTCTGTAGCAATCTGTAACTAACGCAAACTTCTGGAACTCTAAAAATCCTACAAAAATATGAAGTACTGGACAATTTGTTTATTGATCAGCAGCAAAAAGAATCAAAGCAAAATCACGCTTCTGTGATTTATTGAATTGTTTCTCGTGAGCGCAAAGTTTCTGTTTTTCAGCAGAATCAAATCAACTATCATCATAGTTTATCCTATAGGTTCTACTTGGCACAAACACTAATTAAAAGATAAAGACACATCTAAACAGAAGGTAGATGCAAGATTTATTACTAAGCAGGAACAAAAACAAAAAACACAAAGAAAATTGGGTTGCCTCCCAACTAGCGCTGTCGTTTAACGCCCCTAGCTAGGCAAAAAAGCGAAGATAGATCTAAGTAGTGCCATCTTTGGCACTTGATTCATCAATAGAGCACTTGTGATCTCTAGGGGTTTCTCCCCTTTTAGTAATGGCTAAACCTTTAGGCAAAAATTCAAGAAAACCATTGGTAGAAAAAGGTTCCTTAACGATAGAAAGACAATTGGGATGAACACTTATGGATTTGAGATCCGCGTCTCCCTTACTAGAAGATTCACCCTTATTTTTAGGAACATAAATAAACTTGGAGGTTTTTGTAGGGGGTTTTGGAGTGTTTTTCATGGAAGAAAACGCCGAACCTAAGTTGGTAATTATATCCTCGACTTTAACAATTCTAGCAGAATCAAGATCTATTTTTTCATTAACTATAGGTTCTTTCTCTTTAAGATTTTTCAAAGTAACTCCAACCCTAGATCCATATTGGTGATATGATTATGATCTTTTTATCCAAATTTCCAATCAACTCAACAGTGGCAATTTTATTTTCAATAATATCAAGCCGTTGCATAACATGTTCTAAAGTTAAAACAGTTCCATTGACCAAAAGAGGTGGTGGGCCAAACAAATCCAACATGGCATTATAAGCATCAAACGTATGGCTACTCATGAAATCACCTCCGGTAGCAATATCAAGAACACATCTATTCCAAGGAGTAATGCCTACATAAAAATTGCGGAGAAGAACGGAAGTGGAAAGCTTCCTAGAAGATTTATATTGGGCATTGCAAATTCTATGCCAGTCATCTTTTAAATTTTCTCCCTCCCTTTGCTTAAAATTGACAATTTCTTGTTCGGGAGTGATAATAAGGATAGGAGGACTAGCCATAACAACGAGGCAAACAAGAAAACACACGGGCAACGGAAAAAGGCAAGCGAAAAGAGAGGAGGAGAATGGGAAAGAGAGGGCAAATAAAACGGCAAGGGTGAAGTGGGGGAGAGGAAAACGAGAGGCAAATGGCAAATAATGTAAATGCGAGGGAGATGAGTTTGTGATGGGTACTTGGTATGTCTTGACTTGAGTGAATACCTCCCCGGCAACGATGCCAGAAATCCTTCTTGCTACATCTTGAGCTTGCGTTGGTTTTCCTTGAAGAGGAAAGGGTGATGCAGCAGAGTAGCGTAAGTATTTTCCCTGAGTTTTTGAGAACCAAGGTATCAATCCAGTAGGAGGCTCCTCAAAAGTCCCACGCACCTACACAAACAAACAAAGAACTCGCAACCAACACAATAAAGGGGTTGTCAATCCCTTCACTGCCACTTGCGAAAGTGAGATCTAATAGAGATAGTATGATAAGATAAATATATTTTTGGTATTTTATAATATAGATGCAAAAATTAAAGATGCAAATAAAAGTAGATTGGAAGAAAATATGATAAGATATAGACCCGGGGGCCATAGGTTTCACTAGAGGCTTCTCTCGAGATAGCATAAGTATTACGGGGGGTGAACAAATTACTGTCGAGCAATTGATAGAAAAGCGAATAATTATGAGATTATCTAGGCATGATCATGTATATAGGCATCATGTCCGCAACAAGTAGACCGACTCATGCCTGCATCTACTACTATTACTCCACACATTGACCGACTCCTGCCTGCATCTAGAGTATTAAGTTCATAAGAACAGAGTAACGCCTTAAGCAAGATGACATGATGTAGAGGGATAAACTCAAGCAATATGATATAAACCCCATCTTGTTATCCTCGATGGCAACAATACAATACGTGCCTTGCAACCCTTTCTGTCACTGGGTAAGGACACCGCAAGATTGAACCCAAAGCTAAGCACTTCTCCCATGGCAAGAAAGATCAATCTAGTAGGCCAAACCAAACTGATAATTCGAAGAGACTTGCAAAGATAACTCAATCATACATAAAAGAATTCAGAGAAGATTCCAATATTATTCATAGATGAACTTGATCATAAACGCACAATTCATCGGATCTCGACAAACACACCGCAAAAAGAGATTACATCGAATAGATCTCCACAAGAGAGGGGGAGAATATTGTATTGAGATCCAAAAAGAGAGAAGAAGCCATCTAGCTAATAACTATATATGGACCCGTAGGTCTGAGGTAAACTACTCACAACTCATCGGAAGGGCTATGGTGTTGATGTAGAAGCCCTCCATGGTCAATTCCCCCTCCGGCAGAGTGCCGGCGAAGGCTCCAAGATGGGATCTCGCGGATACAGAAGGTTACGGCGGTGGAAATTGTGTTTCGGGTGCTCCCTGGATGTTTTCGGGGTGCGTAGGCTTATATAGGAGGAAGAAGTACGTCGGTGGACGCCCGAGGGGCCCACGAGACAGGGGGCGCGCCCTATAGGGGGGCGCCCTCCTATCTCGTGGAAGCTTCGGCTGCTTCTTGACTTGCACTCCAAGTCCTTTGGATCACGTTCGTTCCAAAAATCATGCCTCCGAAGGTTTCATTCTGTTTGGACTCCGTTTGATATTCCTTTTCTTCGAAATACTGAAATAGGCAAAAAAACAGCAATATGGGCTGGGCCTCCGGTTAGTAGGTTAGTCCCAAAAATGATATAAATGTGTAAAATAAAGCCCATAAACATCCAAAAGGGATAATATAATAGCATGGAACAATCAAAAATTATAGATACGTTGGAGATGTATCAACCCCGGACAGCAACGAGCCGGAGATGGGAAGACCCGGGAGTAGAGTCGTAGACGGAGAGGTGTACGAGGGTTAACTGGTTCTAGTGCGGTGTGGTTCGGCAGTCGGTGGAGAAGAACAGGAGGTGTGGAGGGGTGGAAGGATGGCCTGGCCAACGGTGGAGTAGCGCTTCATAGCGAAGCGTGCTAAGCAGAGCTGCTAGCAGCAGGAGGCGGGAGGTGGTCCCGACGGCGCTGGAGGAAGAAGACGAGAGATTGAAGATGAATGCAGGTCGTTGGATGTAAATCCAACGGCTAACATGTCAGAATCATTTGTTGACTAAATTGACAACGACTTGCGTTGGCTTTGGCCTCTTAGCCCACATTTCAGCCTCCAAAAATGTGGCACGTATTCAACCCATTTTTTCAGAATTTACAGTCTTTTTTTGCGCGGTAGAATTTACAGTCAATTTGATTTATTTATTTTTTGAATTACAGTCATTAGCTGGGCTGGGTGAACAAATTATGTAGCATCCATGCGGCCCATTTATTTTATTTCCTAAAAAATTATAGGCCATTTGCACTTTCTCGAAATACACAATTTTGCAGGGCTGATTCTAATTATAATGTTGGGTTGGGCCAGCAATGTTATCAAAAAATAAAAAGGGGCTGAGCATTTTGTTATAAATATATTTAAATAATAAGTGATATTATTACATTCGTCCTTAAATCTTACCAAGCTTTTGTACACAATCACTAGGATTTTCATGCCAAAACAATCTAGGATTTTATTGTTAAGAAATTATGTTTATAAGTTAATAAGATGTGGGATATTGTTTTCTTACATATGTAAGTATCTGTTAAATATATGATGACAATAAAAATAATATATAATAACATATAAAATTATTATTATTATTATTTTCGAGAGTACGCCTAGGCATACCTTAGCTTTATAGAAGACAGAATTGTAAGTACAAGAAGACTACCGTTCGTTGCGAGCAACGAGCGTAGCACAAACATCACACACAGGCACCAACGGCCATACAACACTACAAAGCACAAGCGCCTGCCTAACAGATAACAGCACCACGTCTCAACCCACACCAAGCAACTCCAAAGACCAACTGCTCCAACATAACTTCGCTTGCCGACGCACCATCCACCCTGAATGCCAAAGAGGAGGTGGCAGGTAAATGGCAGGACTTGCTCCGATTTGAGGAAAACACCGTCTTGGATGCACCGGTCATTGTCGTGCATAGCGCCGCCGGGTATCAGAATAGGACCATGGCAAACACCGGAGAAGAGCAACGAGGAACGAAGCCGTGTCTCCAAACACGATGCTCCCAACAGAGGAGCGATGTCAAGTACGCCGCCATCGTGCCGATTCGACTGAATCAAGGCTTTCGCCCGGAGACAACAACCAACTCCACACGCGCGAGGGAAATGTCGAAACACCTCGACGACGCCTCCAAGGAGGGGGGCGACGCCCACAGGCGGCGATATCGGCCCGGCAAGAGCCGGTGCAAGATTTTCATCCGGTCATCGCACATCTCCACACCTCAAGGAATTGGGCAACACCGTCCAAGACGCTACGCACCACCGCCACCGCAACGCCTCGCCATTGTAGCTGCATAGCCAAAGACCGCCGACAGACCGCACAGCAAGGATAAGCGTCATCCACCAAACACCACAACCTGGCAGAGGAACCACAGCAACCCAACTCCTCCAGCAAGGGCTAGAACCGCCACCAAAGTCTATCATCCTCTCCAAAGTGACAGACTTTCAACGATCCCACACCAGCCGTGGGCAACTCCCACAGCGACACCACCGGGAGACCACCGCCGCTGGCCACACAGCCCAGAGGTGGCCCGGACGCTCGCTGCTCGCAAGGAAATCCCTCCTAGCCGAGCCATCGTAGCTCCGCCACCCACCTGGACGGTGGTTCGCGCCGCCGCCTCCAGTACGTGCCGCTGCCACCAGCCCGCCTCACCACACGGCTGATGTCCCCGCCAAGAGTGCCGCCTCTCCATGTCTCTTGCTGTGCACCGTCGTCGGCCACCACCACACCGATCCCAAAACGCAACTGCCAACACTACCACCGTGCCCAGCAGCCGTGGAAGCCCGGTGTCACCACACCCGCCGGCAGCCACGCCCGGGTCCCGACCGGCTAGATCCAGATCCAGGGAGGGGGATCGGGACGGAACCGAGACCTTCGGTCGCCGCAGCCGCAGGCACCACCACCGGACGGAGCTCACATCGCCCCCGCAGCCACCGCGCCATGCCGCCGCCGCGCCCTCGCAGCACCACGTCGCCAAATTCCGTTGATGACTGAGCACCGCACCATGGCCATGGGGCGAGGCACTGCACCGAGGAGAGGCCCTGCCACCGCCGGCCCTGCCCGGGATTTGCCTGACAGAGGCCCTCGGCGGCGGCGAGGGGGAGGGAAGGGATGGGGGGTTGGCCGATGGCGGGGATCTGGGGTTCCCCCCGTGTCGCCTCGAGGAGGGACGCGGGGGTCGGGGAGTTTTTTTATGTACACTATATTTTTTGAACTGTGAGACAAAGTCCTTTGACATATAAAATAATTTAAATATATATAATATAGTTATTAGGGAAACATAAGTTGGACCTGGCGTTCCTATTCTTATATAAAAAAAATAGAAAAGACCTCTGCGTTTTCTTCAAAAAAAACATAAATTGTGTTGCCGACATTCAGGAAAAATAAAACCTCAGATGGGAGGTCCATAGGCCGGTCGATACATGACGGCCCTCAAGAAAATACAAACAGGCCTATGGACCTCCCATCCGAGGTCGTGGGCTGCGCATGTTAAAAATAAAAGCCTAGACGGGGCAGCCCAAAACCACGTCCAACACTTGCCAAAACTTTGTCCCTCGTTTTCTCTGTGTTTCGCACACTCGACATTGTGTGGGCATTTTAACTGTGCATCATATGAAGGTGTGCTATGCATGAATGTTGATCAGCATGATGTTAACTGGCTGGTAGTTCCATTTTCGACCATGAATAAAACTTCCAACATGATGTTGACCATGAATAAAACTTCCAACATTTTAACTATGCATAAATGCTCTGCCTCTGAAAGTTGCAGTTTCTTATCTGAAACTGAAACTTGCAGTTTCTTCTCTGAGAATCACATTGTCTGAACTTTTATACTCCTATGAAACTACATTTTTTAAGTGCTAAAAATAGATCTCTAAAATTCATAAAATACTTCATATGCTCAATACTGCAAATCTGAAATTCAAAAGACATTCATATCTGAAAGTATTCTCAAAATACACAACACAAAACACACTTCACAACCTGCACATACTGACAACCCTAAGCTCCTCCTGACAATTCACAACCTGCCCGACTATTGGGCTGGGGGCGGGCAGTCCCCTCCTATTCCTCGACGGCAGACAGCCGCCCCGTGAGACGATGTGAATGGCAAGGGAGACGATGGTGGGGAAGCGTCGTCGGGCCAACTGCTTTTCTCCTCTTGCAGTTGGGTTCGGTCGACGAAGACTCCACCGACTCGCTCTGGCAGGACACCCTCACAAACGGCACCCTGTAGATGCTCGATCCTTCAATCTCTGGTGGATGCTCCATCTGGGATCGATACTCCCACCACCGCTCCCTCACGATCGGATTCGGTGAATCTGTTTGCTCCATGGCCCAGAGGAGCAGCTCTATGTACTCCGGCGCGACTCCCTCCGGGAGTATCGCCGCCTTTTCGCTCTGTTGCAGATATTTCCCATGGATGTCGCCGTCGCCGCTAGTTGGTCCTTGTTGTCAAACCAAGACTGTATCTCCAACATCCTAGCTAGCTTCACAGGGTCGCCGTCTGCGATCCTCACATATTGGTTGTACTCCTCCATCGATCTACTTCTCCATAGCACCTTCACTCGCTGGCGGTGGTTTTTGAATGGAAGAGGAGAGCAGCAGCGCTGGTTTTGGATTAGAATGGGAGAGGAGCGACGCTGGTTTTGGACTGGAACAGGAGAGGAGGGGTGGTGGTTTTGAAATGGAAGAGGAGAGGAGCGGCACTGGATTTAGATTGGAACAGGAGAGGAGCGGCGGTGGTTTAAGAGGATAAGAGCAGAAGAGCGGCGCTGGTCTTGGAAGTATTTTTTTATTGTTTTGCGTATAACATATATTTTATGTGCGAAAATCATGGTCAATTATGACCCAGAATAAAAGGGAGACTAGTTAATGTGGGGTCGCTTTCTTAATTGAAGGGTAAATTGATTTTGATTTTGATCCAGTCACAGCGTTCCGGCCCTCTCGTCCAATCCTAAATCGCTGCCGCACGCTCCTCTCCCTCTTCTCCATTGCAAAACCACCTCCTCTCCTCTCCATCATCTCCATTCCAAAACCACCGTCTCACCTCTCCCTCTTCTGATCTTCTCCGTTGCAAAACCACCTCCTCTCCTCTCCATCATCTTCATTTCAAAACCACCGTCTCGCCTCTCCCTCTTCTGATCTTCTCCATTGCAAAACCACCTCCTCTCCTCTCCATCATCTCCATTCCAAAACCATCGTCTCGCCTCTCCCTCTTCTGATCTTCTCCATTGCAAAACCACCTCCTCTCCTCTCCATCATCTCCATTCCAAAACCACCATCTCGCCTCTCCCTCTTCTCTATTGCAAGACCACCGTCTCTCCTCCCATCTTCAAAAGCTAGCACTGGACCACTCAGAAGGACATCTATGGAGAGGATGCAGCAGCGAATCGGGCAGATCGCCGGCAGCGACCAGGCAAAGTTAGCTAGGTTGAAGGAGATCCTTAGTTGGTTTGACAATGAGTGGGACATTTCGAGGACGGTGCGGGCCATGTGGCAATGTATGCGAAAGAGTGAGATGGCAGCGATGAGGGCGGTGATGTACATGTACTCCTCAGCGGCAGTGATGCTGCAGTCCTCCAAGTTCATCGAGTATCTCCTATGGGCGATGGAGCAGACAGATTCGCCCGAGGCGACAGACAGGCGGAGGTGGTGGGCGTATAGGTCGAAGGTCGAGCACCCAGAGGATAACGAATTGATCGAGTATGGTGCGCTGTTCGTGAGGGTGCAGAGCCAGCCGGAGCCACAGGAGTATTCGTTCTCCCACCGCAAGAGGAGGCCGGATGGCGCGACGTCGCTTCCCCATCATTCTCCACGGTTCCCTCGACGCTCGCCTCGTTTCAATGGCGGCGGGAGGGTTTAAGGTAAGCTTCGCACTAACCTAATCTTCCACCTGCTCATGCTTACAATCAGTGTGACAGCTAATGAAAATCATGCTTACAATCAGTCTCCGAGTACTACGCCAATCGCCCTAAAATAGCTCTGGACCTTTGGGTCAAAGTTGTGACACAGTGTACAAATAAAGAAAAATAGATTGGTGCTTCTTTCAGAAAAGAGTACTCCCTAGAAAACTGCCAATATAAGCTACTAGTATTTGGTTAGAGGATTTGCTGACGAGAAAGATCCGTCCATAGATAGCGCCACACATCCCACTGGTGGTGGTGGATGCCAATGCGCGCATGCAGCATGGTTGGTGTCGGTAATTTTTACTTGGCACACCTCGCACTCTGCATATATGCCGGTTCCATACGTACATTTGTGCAGTTCCACCAAAATGCAGCTGAATAACCCTGTTTACACAGATAATGAAAAAGCGTGATTACATTATAGTGGCACTAGTTGATGAAACACACAAAATAAATAGAAGAACATATTGTGATAGTATCATAGTATGCCATGCTGCGAGGGCGAGATGGGCCTTGCGACACCTCATACGGTACGCCTCATACTGGACATCGTCCCAAGTCTCCCAGATACACCTTCTACCAGTGATGAACATCAATGTACAGTGGTAGTACAAGGAGGCGCCTTGAGACATTCAAATCTCTATTTTTGTACATATCAACTAAAATTAAGCACCCCAGTTTGCAGAAACGCTTAAACATTAACAATGGGACTAGTTGATGAAACATACATTAACAAAGAGAAGCACTTTCTTTATCTACATTGGAAATTAAATGATAGAGATGACACTCGCTCTATTTTAACTATATTATCACTTCATTTTATCAGTGACACTAGGGTCGAGCAGGTGGCAAACGAGGTGTACCGTGCATCGCAAGGATGGAGGCCGGGGGTGCTTAGACTGGGATGCTGAAGCTGGCTCTTTCAGTCACCAACATGGATGATTCAATTCATGGGACCTTTTGGTGCAGTTCACCTAAAATGAAGCAATGTCCTGTGAGCTAGCAGCTTCTACTTCAAAAAAAATTAAGAAAAGGGCTCCAGCCCCGGTTCCATTTCCATCAGAAAACGAAACCCACAGAGCTTCTTCTTCATTAGTTGCAATAAAATTGAGCAACATCAAGGTTGGTTGTGAAGCTCCTGGAATGCTCAACTATAATTTGTATATCATTTGTGCAGTTCAACTAAGATCAAGCGTGAAATGTATATCTCTGTTTGCACAAAAAAGGTGGAAAGGAGGGTGACTAACAAGTGATGAAACATGCATCAAATGAAAAGAAGCATGCTCCTTATCTGAATGGCAATCCTACATGGAGAGTAGCAATTTCTAAAGGAGTGGCATTGCTAGATATTAGTGTGGGCATTAGGATTAACTATGACAACCGTTAAATACGACATTACTTTGGGCACGGGAGAGTAGACGGACCAGGACAGATGCATTTCTAACGAAAAGAACCAACTTATCTTAATGGGAAATTTAGCAGGACATGTAAAAAAGTGCCATTGATTCATATTACTGGAGGCATTACATTGACAACAACATTGGTTTAACGTGTCCTTACTTTTAACAGTGCGACTGCTACATTTACCAGTGGCATTACATAAGAGTGGCTCGGGGCAACAAACATCAGAACAGGATATTTGGGCTGGTCCCATTTTTGTTCGGTATAGCCACGTGAGGCTAGCAAATCTAGTGCTGGACTTACTCTATTGACTTGTCCCCCGGTCCCCACTTTCTTTCCTTTTTCAACCAATAGATCGGATTTATATTGAGTTTGTACTATGTTTCCCTTTATTTCCCTATTAGACCTAGAGACCAGTTGGATAGCCAGTCTCTGCTACTTTTCGCCCCCATTATTTCCTCTTTCGGCCAAGTCCTAGATTCAGGTAATAAATCCTCCCCCACTCCCACCCCCTTTCTTCCTTGTTTGAACCAAGTAGTACTAGATTCGAGTGCATGAACTAGTTTTACCTCTTAACCGTAAAAAAAGCCGATCGATCCTATCTACGAGGGGGCCTGAGAAATAGTAAAAGATACAAATGCAACGACGTCAGGAGCTCGGGAAGTAGAGCAAGGCTGGTTTCGAAGGAAGTTATACCTGATGGTCGCCGGGATGTCGCTAGGTGGGCGGTGGGAAGCCGGATCTGCCCACACTACGGCAGCGAGGAAGAAGGTGTCGGAGGCCCTCCCTCGCCAGCGGTGCTTGGGAGAGAACGGCAAGGCAGGCTGATCGGGACGCGCCCAGCAGTGGGTAAGAGCCGTCGCCGAGGATGACCACGTGAACATTGCACCTTCTCACCTTCCCCGATGGAGAGGATCCGGCTGGATCTGTGACCAGCGGTGAGCAGAGAGAGAGAGTGTGCATGACCACCGCTATCGTGTTTAGATCTGGAGAGGCCGAGACAGTGTGAAGAGAGCAACACTAGCAAGCAAGCGCGGAGGCTCCTGCCTATATAGTGGAGTAGTGCTAGTTTTCTTTTGTCTACCGGAGCCGGCTTGACCTCGTCAATGACTGTCGAGAAGTCTTCATGCACGTCGCCCGGAGGCACAGTTGTCGTCATTTTGATCTGAAGCGCCGGATTATAACATATAACACAAAAAAATGCCACATGATAAGAAATCATAACCTCACTGCCCAAAGGAGACAACATGAATCCCGACGGACAAACTAGACGAGGAACAAAGCTCAAATTAAAGACAAACTCATAGAAAAGGGATCCGTCTATAGATGTCCTAATTAACATAGCCGGCTTGACCTAGATGGCAGCCGAGTAGTCTTCGTGAATGTGCCCCCAATGACTAGCCCAACTCAGTTGTCGTTGTTTAACCCTCGCAGTGATCCGAAGCACATGACACCTAATTTTGCGAGATGACAAGAAACCTTTTTTTAGATTTCTCACCACAACTACAGCCATGTACAACACAGCCTGCACGATATGTAGACGATAGCCAATCCAGGCGTGTCTGCTGGAGTCTGGTCACATGCATGGACGAACTAATCTTCCGTGTCTTGCAGGGATCGTCCAGGCACCAACGTAGTACAACACTTCTCTAATACTATCGCTCGTCTCCCTCTTCTATTAAGTCACCCGACTTGCGGGGCCGGGGAGTGTGCCTATGGTCGGTTCTCAATTGTCGTCCCACATGTGTGTGCAAACGCAATATGACGCGCGTTCCATTTGGAGAGCAGCGTGCCAGACCGACTGACCGTCTGGGGTGCGACGCAAATGCGACGGGCGTGCTGTATACTCCGTACATGTGTACCGCCGTTTTCTAGAGGCTTTGCTCTATGGCGCAATCCACGGATAAAAAATTAGTATATTGTATACTATTTAAAAGTCGAGGGCGGGGCTTTTCCTACGCGGTAGGCGGCGGGGCAGTTCTGCCTAGTCGGTTCGACAGAGACGCGAGAAGACGAGGGAGTAGGCTGGTGCAAACGTAGGGCTGTGTGATTTGACAGCGAGTTACTACTGGATAGGTGGGGCCCCGTGATTTGACTTGCCATTATCATTTTAACTGCAGTGCTACGACCGGCGTGAGTCTCCTCATTCCTAACCACCTCCATACAGGTGTCTCTCCCAATGCTCCACCATGTAGTAGAGGCTGGCTCTTGCATGAGAGACCACTTCTCCACTTTTTCCTTGCCTCTCTTTCCTCCACATATGCAAAAATGCCATGTAAAGCGCACTATTGTACTTAGGTTGGTCGTAATGGAGAGTATCATATACTAGTATCATGCATATGATACTTTTGTATGATACTACATTCGTAATGCATAGTATCATGTGTTGGTATCATAGGATAGTTTATTTATTGTCATGCATGACACATAGTAGCACATCATTTAATATGATACTACAGTATCATATTATGATACTCAACTCTCTCTTTTCTTCATTTAATTTGACGTCACCTCATCAAGATTGCATAGTTGGCATGCATGATACTACTCCCATTACAGGAAGCCTTACTTGCTCCTACAGGTGCTAAGCTTGCCACATAGGCATAAAGTCTGATGTGGCAAGTTAATCAAGAAGAGAGAGACTAGTTTGGTGACCCAATAAAGAAATGGTGCTAAGCGCGTGTACCTAGGTGAAAAGACAATTTTGAGTCTATAGCTAATTAAATGAAGCAAACTTAGCAAAACCATTTCATTGGAACAGGTCATTCCTTGGCAAATGCAATAAATACTAGTACTCCCTGTGTCCCATAATATAAGAACGTTTTTGGCACTACACTAGTGTCAAAAATGTTCTTATATTATGGGACGGAGGGAGTACGAAGAAATAGATAGAGAGAAGTAAAAAAATACACTTATAGCCAACCTTGTTGTAGTATGAGTGACTAAGTGATGACTATGTATGACATGCCAACATCAGATAGCCTAACTCACCGTGTTAAATCTCCAAGGGCACGACCGCGCAAGCGACGCGAAGGTCGTGGTAGGCGCGACCATGATACGGGCTGCTGGCAGCCCTTGGATCTTAGATCAAACGGTTGCATGCTAAGTTGCTTAAAATTTGCAGAATAACCATCCAGGATAGGATATTCACCCATAGGTCTAGAATCACGCCATGCAACCGTTCAATCTCAGATCCAAGGGCTCTCAGAAGCCCGTATCATGGGAGAATGGAAAGCCACTACCCTGTCGTTCGCACGCTGGCAGTTCGCTCCTACTCGTCCCTGCACGTCCTTTAATACTACGTCGGTTTGCTCCTAGTCGTCCCGTCCATTCACATTACGGCAGTTCCACTAATCCTAACCCTCCTCCCAAATCCATGGCGTCCCAAATCTCCACGATCGGTGGTGAGTACAAGGTTAGAACCATCACCGGCGATGAGTTCGACATCATCTACACCCGTTCTTCCGCGATGGTGAAAGGATGCCTTTCTCTCTTCAGGCGCATGTTCGAAGACTCAGATGATGAGTGGGTCGCTGGGCTAGATGTTGAGTACACCACGATCCTGGGACGAGAGAAGGATCTAAAGGACAAAGACAGGAAGAAGCCCGCCGTGATCCAGGTTTGCGTGCATGACTTATGCTTGGTCTACCACATATGCCATGCCGACGTTGAGTGCCTGGATTTTAAGGACTTCCTCGAGATCAACCTAGTCAAATTCGTTACTGTAGACTTTGGTAACGACAAAGAAGTCCTGGGTCGGATAGGCCTCATTGTAGGCAACACCTTCGACCTCCAGAAGGATCGGCTGGTGTCCTCTCGTCAGCCTTCAATGCTGACCCTGGCAGGAGCCATGGTTCATCCTTCCTACGGTAAACTGGAGAAATCTCCATACACGTTCCATAGTTATGCATGGCAGCAGAATGTACTAGATATAGACCACATCCACTACGCTGCAATGGATGGCTACCTCTGTTTCAACTAGCACAGTGGCCCGCTCGATGCGCGAGCTAGAATTTTATGAACTCAATAATAAGAACATATAACACTTATTTTGTCTAAAGAAAATCTATCTCCAAATGTGATGACAGTTATTAACATAAGACTTCTGCGAACATAGTTTTGTCTTGGATAATTTTGGGTTTTTATGCCGTATAATTATATGACTCATCCATTTATCATTTACTTACTTATTATGCATGTTGTACTAACTGTAGTTTTTAATAATTTTTTGAGTTGTGCAAATTATATTTGTATAACTTTTGTCGCATTTATGTCATACCAGCGAGCAATGCCTTCTCCATGGTTTTAACTTTTAATAAAAGTTTGTAGAAATGCAATAAAAAATTATTTGTACGATCACGTCCCATATATGGTTTAAGAAAGTAGAACTTTTTCAATTTAGCGGGTGGAGCTTGATTTCTCGGAAAAAGTATTGGTGTGGCTTACTACTATATGCCATGTCAAGGTCTCAATTTTGTTCACATGTTAACACGTAGAAAATACTTGTTATGTGAGTATATCCATATCTCTTTTCACATCTGTAAGCATATGTGAAACAAAAAGAGCAGCCCGGTGCATGTGGCTTCCGCTTGTGCGGGGTTCGGGGAAGGGTCCGACCATTTTGGGTCTTTAGTACGCATCATTTCTCTACATTTCTACAAGAGACTGTTTTCAGGACTTGAACCCGTGATCTCATTGTCACAAGATAGCAGCTTTACCACTGCGCCAAGGCTACACTTCCATCTGTAAGCATTTGTGAAATTTAATTTAATAGGACAAGGGTCAACTGAAAATATCAGTGAAGTAACACTATATCTAGAAGAACATCGCAGGGGGTTACTTAGAAAAAAAAATATAGAGAAGGTAACTGCTACCCAATTTACATTTATATTCAAAAACTGTATGTGGGTGTGCTTGCTTGCAATGTGCTTTAGCATAAGTTCATAAGAAAACATATCTTTGTCTTTTGGTTCAGAAACAAACATCATGTTGAAACCAAAAAAGGTGATTCATCGTAAACAAAGAGTTATTTAACATGACAGGATCATTTGAAACATAATAAAACATAACAGTTGAAATCTTTTCTATAGCTCCAGCTATGGCAATCTTGAAGCAGGTAAAATGTGTGTCCTTATGACTTCAACACAGGCTCTGGTAGATTTCTGTCGAGAAAGCCACAATTATTGATAAACAAAAAAGAGAACCATCTTTACAAAATAGAATGGATTCTGGGAGAAGCTCACTTTTTTTAACTTCCATCGTCAACAATATTCTTTTTGCCACCTATCCGCAATGCAAAGGTGGATTGATCTTCCTCCCATACAAAAGTGGCTTGATCTTCCTGGGTTGAATAAACTTGTGTTAGCAGTTTGGACTCAACCTGTCAAGATGTTTTACTTGCCTCGTAACGAATATGCAAATATTCCATAAAAAATGGCCCGATAGTTTATGTTCTAGTTAACATATCAAACTGAGCTTTGTTTGGTGTTGTTGTTTATGAATACAAATTAGCAAAACATTTTCAATTGGCAAGTTTATCATTACAAATAATAAAAAGTATCAGTATTGTCAAAAAGGCAAATGAAGGAACCAAGGTGACTATGTAATAGCATAAGTGACATGCTTCATGCGACATGAGTTATATTTTTGGTAGCGTTCAGTCGAAAAAGGGGACATTGCCAATATATTCTGTTAATATTAAGTGCAAAATTAGGGTCCAGGAAAAAGGGTAAGGAACTAATGGATCATTAATACGAAGTCCAAAGGGTGTATTTACAGCAACCATGAATATTTTTAATTAAGGGTAATTATTAATCTAAGTAATGTTAGATTTGTCAGCTCTACTCCGAGTTAATATAAATATATATGATTTGTAGAAAATATCCTGATGAAGTGATTGCAAAAATGAGAGGAAGAAGTGTTTATGGGGTAGAAACTACACGCTGGGCTGAGTCCTCCATCCCTTATACTTCCGCCAATGCTATTGTTCGGGCAGTCATGAAAAAGATGAAACGTACTGTACTGCATGCAATGCAATTAAACGTTACAAAATACTGGATATTATCGGAACCTTAACACCTAAAAAATCTTTCTTGGCATGTATACGTGTATATAGTATAATCAAAATTAGAAAGATTGTTTTAATATTCTATTATGGAAAGCTTTTTAAAAGAAGACTCAAGGGTACAAAACATGCAACATTGTGAAATAATTCCTCTCACTAATTAACGTTTCGATTGATTTATCCATGGATGTATATATACCAGTACTTGTATACCCATAGTGGACTCTTCTCAGTTCTCAGTGTTATCAACTTAAAGCTACCAGAATTGGCTGTCCACCCTTTTGGTGTGGTACAGAGTACAGACAGACGATAGAGTGCTATTATTGCAGCTGGTGATGCCATAGTACTGCAGTAGCTATCTTGTTCGATAGAAAAACTATGATTTGGGGTGTAAGTTGAATTAAATCTAAGTTGCTGGACTGGAATAATAAAACATAATAAATAAGTTCAGATCGCTGTGACCTGCAATCATAAGTGCAGGGCCTGCCTATATTTCCATTATTTCTGAACTGAACCATTTTATTCAAAATTCTAAGCATTTAGTTACAGAATTAATGAAGCGCCTAAGGATCAGAAAATAAAAGAGACATAATTAGGTTTTATTAATCATGTTTCCACCACACTTACTTACTGACATATATACATCTAAATTTTTTATGTTTAAAAATATATTATTATTATTTAAAATATAGAAATATGCACCCGGTCAGTAACTAAAATTACAATACCAACAAAACATCATATGCAAGTGATAAATTTGTAGCATATTTTAATTTCCTAGATTGTAGTATACCTGACTAAGAAAAGCGCTACATACTTCAGTGAGATCAGGATCATATTTGGGTCTAAATCCAGCAGACTGGTAGTGTTTCTGATGCACCGGAACATCACTGCAGCTGGATAATGCTGCATTTCAGATCTGTTGATTGGAAAATGCGTCCATGGTTTTGTATGGTGATGCTGGCAGACCAACATGCCACAACTGATACGACTTCATGATTAGCAGGGTGGGCTGCGAACATATGTTGTATCAGGCTATCACCAACTCAACACAAATTATGGGCAATGGACATGGACCGACGACCTAAGTAGACTGAGAGAGAACGGATGAGACACGGCCAGTGCAGGCTCGCATGATAGCGAGCTTGACGACGCCCACACCTCCACTGTTAACAAATTACTCAGGATGGCCTGGCAAATTATTGCGTCAAATTTTTTTATTGCAGAAACCAAGCATTAGTGTTTGTAAAAACCAACTACGTAGTTTTTACCATCTATATGTACATATGACTCGTGTCCAAAAAACAGGAGTAGGTTATAGAATGCAATGTCAAGGATATGTGGTGTCGATGGTATGCCGTAGGAGATCTCTCATCTTTCACATGGGAAAGAAAATGTATTCAAACTATAAGAACCATGTTCCAATCTAATGAATATTCATTTATTTCTTAATCCTGATGAAAGAAATTGCATAATCTAATTATCTTTGATCTAGTGACTGTTTATTTTCTTTGCTTGGTTGTGCACATCAAAATTCCTACGTACATTGGAATAGAACAAAAAGAACATCTTATGTAGCTAGGACTTAAAATTACTCACCTTTACCCATCATAACTTATTTTTTCTTGGATGGGCTAAACTCCATCTCTTTATATCTCGTGTTTACTAATGACATCCCAACTTTTACGTTGCATACCCTGCCTGGTACAATTCACGTGGCAATCAGCCAACAAAATAGAACAAAGAAATCCATCAAACATGCATGCTTATCTCTATCCAATGCCTTCATTACGGCTTCTTCGCTGGAAAACTCATGGATTGCTCCTGTTGTTGCACGTCCGTGCACTGCACGTCTATCGCAGTGTCGCGTGCGTACCTACAAACTGTGCCCTCAATTCTCTTTCCTCGCTACATATTGGAGGCTCACTTTTCACGGCGAGATGGACGGCAGCCTAAGGACAAGTAGGAAAGTAGGAGTAATCCTGCATGTGTATGTCAAGGCCGAGATGCGTAGGCCGCGATGCACAGCCGGAGGATGCAAGGAAGGCAATTATTGAAAACTAAGGTTCCATCAGCTGTGTCAGAGAACTTCGTACGTACCCTAGAAAGTTTTCATAGTAGCTGAAACTTGGAGCTTCCTGCAGATTGATTTTGATTGCCCTACAACATATAGGTCGCCTGTAGCCTGTAGCCTCTAGCCTGTAGGTCACTGTGGAAGGTGATGGCATAGTTTATGTGGAAGATGGGGATGGGGTGAGAACAACACCAACCTAGATGAACCCTAGCAAGGTACGTAGGGCATGGAAGTTCAAGGCGTGGGCATCTAGGGCGAGGTGGAGAATTGTTAATACAAAAGGGTATCCAGGAGTTGTTATGGATATGTTTTATTCAGGAAATCTGCTAGATATATTTTATTTAGAGGAAATTTACGGTCTATGACAATGGTGGGTAATTTCTTTAGCTTTAACATGGATCCGATGACTATTATTTTCTTACGTTCTAAATTAAAGGTCGGATATATCTGATTATTCTGGGATTTTCTAGGTTAATTTCTTTTGTCTGTTGAGCCCGTCAAATACTTTTTATATATAAATAGATAGATATCTACAAGGGTTGGATGAAGAGCAACAACCAAGTGTGTGGTTCAAGCAAAGAAGTATTGGCCAACAGGAAGAGGGATAAGGACAAAGTCGAGGACGTGGACGAGGACTCCGAGTAAGGTGACAGTGTCGTTGCTCATGGTGGTTCTAATGCAGTGTCTACTGAAATAGTTGCAAAGTTTAATTTGAGGTGTGCTTAATTTAATTTGAGGGGTGTGTTGTGCTGAGCCCCCAGCAGAACTATGTTATGTTTCTTCTCGTTACTTTAACTCTTCAGTACGTACATACTAGTATTTCTTACATTTCATCTTTTAGTTGGTATAGTACTACCACTCGTTTTTTCACATTATATACGTACAATATATATGGCCAACATCATATAGCCAACAGTTTAGTTGTCAAAGAATTTTAGGGTGCTTAGTTTTGTCAAAGAATTCCAGGGTGCTTAGTTTTATTTGAGGGGTGGGTTGTGCACCTGTGGTGGACACCATTATTATGACAAGCCTTTTTAATAGTACTATATGCATAATTTGGCGACGAGCGCTCTCTATATGTACCACCTTTTTTTTAATTTCAAGTTTTGCTCCATGGCGCAATCCATCGATACTAGTACTACTGTACAAAAGTGGAGTATATACATTTTTTAAAAGGCTAGAGGGCGGGCAGTCTAGCTCGGCCGGTTTCACGAGAGGCGAGGGCCTTTGTGATTTGACGGTTCATTACTGTTGTCAAATCGAATAGTACTGCGCCGCCCGCTGCACGCCCGGCACCTCCATTAAACCTCTCCGTTAAACCCGCATGCAAACCGAGAATCCTACTCCAGCCACACGTCCATTCATGAGCGGGCCGGAACTAAAGGCAACACCGGCCGAGCTCCTCTCGTCCGTCCTCAGTTTAAACGAGGCCAGACGCCGGCCAAGCTCCTACCATCCGCCCTCTATTTACACGAGGCCAGACAGACAGCGGGCAAGAATCACACCCCTCCGCCGCTCCCCCATATCCTCCTTCACCATTTTCTCCACTCTTCTGATGGCTTCCGATGAGCCGTTCTCCGGCATATTACTCGGCTGGGTGGCCCGTCGAGCCCTCCGGATACGGGCGAGGCCGCTCGGTACTTCACCAACCTCGCTTGGCCCGACGGAGCCAGTTGCCGCCCCAAGCAGGCGCGTGGTTCAGCAACTCGCCGCTCCAGTTCAGCTCGATGAGGAGTGGCGAGTTGCTCCACGCCGACACTTTATTTGAGGGGTGGGTTGTGCTGGACACCATTATTGTGACTAGCCTTTTTAATAGTGCTATATGCATAATTTGGCGACGAGCGCTCTCTATATGTACCATCTTCTTTTTAATTTCAAGTTTTGCTCCATGGCGCAATCTATCGATACTACTGCTGTACAAAAGTATACATTTTTTAAAAGGCTAGAGGGCGGGGCAGTCTAGCTTGGTCGGTTTCACGAGAGGCGAGGGCCTTTGTGATTTGACGGCTCATTACTGCTGGAAGGCGGTGCCTTATGATTTGACTGCTCGTACAAATGCGCCGATGACCTGAGGAGGAGCAAAGAACCGTGCGGTATACTCAAGTTTTCCACTGGAGTAGTACTGCGACGGAGGAGCACGGAACACGGCAGCCCAGTGCCATATGGCGATAAAAAATCATCTAATTTGCTAGTCATCTCATTGTTAGCATTGTTCTATTCATTCCCTAAAAAAAGCATTGTTCTATTCATGCCTCGCAGAGAACGTGATACGTGCAGCGAAACAGCCGAAGCAAAAGATGAAATACAGGAGCAAAAGAAGAAGGAAGATTATCACCCCAAATGATCTAATTCGCCGCGGAGTTGTAACTGCTTCTTCATCGCCTCCACGACCTCCATATCCTTGCGCGTCTCCTTCGCCATCTTCTTCATCCTGTCCATGACGCGGGATTTCTCGACGTGAGCCTTCATCATTTGTTCCACGACCGCATTACGTACCTTGACAGCAGCCGGGTGCTCGATGCGGAGCTTCGCCAACTCCTCCTTCTGTTCCATGACGAGGGCCTGCGGCATCTTCATCGAGGAACTACTATTCTCATGCAGCTTCTTCCAGCCGGCGTTCTTCTCCTTCAACAGGTCGATCTCGTGGCAGAGCTTCGCCTTGTCCTCCTGAAGTCACAGGATTTCGCCGGCCGCCTTCTTCCCCGAGGCAATGCTCTTCTTCATCAGCATCACCAAGCCGGCGGTCAACCCCCCCCCCCCCCCGTTTATTGAGCTCAGCGGGCATGTCGTCGAGGCTCTCCTTCAGCAACTCCATCAAGCCTTGGATGAACTCCTTTTGCTTATTGAGGTGCTTATTGAGCTGATCGGGCATGCCGCGAGGGATAATGACTCCAGCTCCGCCGGCTCAGCATGTTCGCCTCCGCGGCTAGGGCGCTCCTGGGAGCGATCGCCTACCCGTGAGAGATCTTTCGAGGTCTCTGCATGGCGGCAAGCCCTTTTTTCCGCAGCCTTGGTTGCTGCTCCCTTGTTACGAGTAGTTCTCGACCTAGAGCTTTGCTCACCGGCCATGGCAACGACGGACGAAGAAGAAGCACTTATGAGGAGGAAAGGTAGAGTAATTTTTGGTTAGGTAGTTCCCCTTTTTATAACATAAGTACTAGCACTAGTACTAATACCTGCATAGTGGGAACACGTTTAGGTTTGGTATGTACTAGTAGGTGTGAGCAGGCTTTCAAATGTGATGGGAACAAGGTAAAGATTAATTGATGGTTTTGGTTTCGAGGCCCGAAACGGCTTACTAGTAACCCACGATTTAACTACTCACATGCGCGCAGTGGAGTAATAATGTCTTTCTTCCGCCCTCACGTCCACTCAATTTGCATGTGTTGTATTAATTGACCATCAATGAAGTGGATGACTTTACACGCGTCAAATTATCACATGGGGTGGATCTTGGTACAAAATTGCGTCCGCCCGTGTACCCGCGTGTGCGTGCGAGGGAATGAGTGCGTGCATGGCGTGCGTGCACATCTTCACTTCGTGCATGTACCGCCAGTATGGCTTAGGGAGGACGAGTACATTCTTCTGGAACCAACAGCGCGTCACTGTGATCAATCCACGCAAGGAGGTCGCGACAACGCCTCCACATGTGCCACGTGGCTTCATGAACTGTAACAGAGACACTGTGTAGCGTGCCATTGGTATTCTAATTTACGTGTTTTGCACATACTCGAAGTACTAGTAAGGTACACATGCATTGCACGCATCAGATTTTGCAACCAAATTATGAATAAATACCACACTATAGCATGTAAGCTCTGAGTCATATATGTCTGATGTAGCCCTTCGTTTTATTCGTATAGTTCATCTCATTCAAAATCAATTAGTTTTTATAAAAAAAGCTAAGAACGGGGGAATAGGAAAAACATGGGATTATAGTGGAATGTCGTCTTGAATCCTACAAGATTGTACGAGTGTTTGATTGTGCATAGAAAAAACGCAGAATTCTTTCAAAGAGGTTTGAGTGGATGGGATGTTTCCTATGAAATCTAGTGCAAATGAATCATATGGAAAATTTCCTATGGTTTACAATCCTATGAATCAAACAACCAAGATAGGAAAAATTCCTAATGATTAGAATCCTCCAAAATTCCTTTGAGAATCCTTTGAATCAAAGAAGCCCTTAATCTATTTTATGATTCATGGAATTGTGCGTTGTAAAGCATAAAGTAAAAAACAAATAATGGCAATTTAACTAGAAAAAAAGTTTGGGCAGTTATGATATGGAAGATTCTAGAACAAAAGAGAACCACTGTTGTTTTGAGGTTTGTGCATTATGCTTAAGTTCAACCATGGAGTCTGCTAGATTGTACATGTGGTAAAATCCGGTGGGGGGCTAGAAGATGGTGTGAGGGGCCGAGTGGAGGGAGACTATGAAGGAATGCACAAGTGCGAGATCGATATTTAGAGAGAGGGGGAGAGAACGTGCGTTGTTGCACGCAGTGGCGGAGCCATGAAAAATAAATGAGCTAGGGGGCCAAGCATTGCTAAGCCTTTACGAGGAGGGTCAATTCATGAACTTAAACCATTTTTAGCAGCAATTGTCTAATGATCACATTCATATGAGCCTCGATATATAGTGATGTTAGGGGGGGCAGGGCCCTTACTGCCCCCTATCTTCGTCATCGTGCACGCGTCTGAGAGATGAAGCGGAAGGTATGGATGATGAGAGGGGGACGTTGGATATATACTTAACATGGGTGTATTAGCTATATATGTTAATCCTATATAGAGAGGTATAGATTGATCGATGTGGACATGGGAAAGAGGGTGAGACCTCACTAGATATATCGATTGATCGGTTTGTGTGGAAAACTATGAAAGACCTAGCTATATACACACATACATAGAGGAACATTGATCGTTGCGCATGCACGCGTGAGAGATAAAGAATGCCTGATATGATGGAGAGGGGGATGTGTGTGGGTGTGTGCCTTCATGGGAGACCGACCTGAAGAAAAAGATTGCAAGTGTGCGATGGATAATGCCGACTGGTAGTGTGTGTGCATGCATGCACGAGAGAAAGTTAGTGGTACAATTATAAAAGAGAAGACGACTGCGTGGGTGTAAAAGACTAGGTGAGGTCATAATCAATGTAAAGTTGAATTCAAATATTTGAATAAGAGATCCTGATGTTTGAAACCCATGCATGCATGAATATAACAGAGATCTGTATGGTGTGGTTTGGAAACGAGCATGTTGTAATGTATACACATTAAACAAGGTCAGACTGATTTGAATTTGAGATACCGATGGCAGACATCATTTAGCCACGTCGCATCCGTGCATGGACACACTATTCTAATTGGAGATGATGGGTGGCTTCGCATCACATATCTATATCTATACCCCTATATATATATATATATATATATATATATATATATATATATTATTTTATATTTTTTTATATTGTGTGCGAGTAACTTTAACTATGAAAGATGGTCATTGGATGAGGCGAATCCGATGGTCCAAAGATGGCAAATTTGAGCACTAATGGCCGTTGGATATCATCTAGATTCCACTAGATTTCGCCACATGTATAATCTAGAAGACTCCATGGTTGAACTTAAGCATAATGCACAAACATCAAAACACAAGCACTTCGTATTTGTTCTAGAATCTTCCGTATCAGAATTGCCCAAATGTTTTTCTACATGATTTGCCATTATTTGTTTTACTTTATGTCTTACAACGCACAATTCCATGAATCTTAAAATAGATTAGCTTTCTTATAAAAACTAGATGATTTTGAATGAAATGAACTATAAGAATTAAATGAACATCTACATCATGCATATATGACTCAAAGTATACATGCTATAATGTGTCATTTATTCATAATTTGGTTGCCAAATCTCATGTGTGCAATGCACATGTACCTTACTCTAGTCTAAATTGTGTTTGTGTATGTGTTGTGCGTGTTGAGGTGCAAATTGTCTTTTTTTCGGTACACGTTAAACTTGTTCTTCCGAAATTTCAAGCCGCGCCTTGTTATGCCGAAAATTCAAGCTAGCGTCTCTATCTATCGTGCTGCGAAACTCCTGCCTCTTCAAACCGCGCCTTGTTAGCCCGAAATATTTAAGATATATCTTTGTCTCGTCATGCTCCGATAACCCCCTTCTCAACCCACGCCTTGCTATTCCAAAATTACAACGCGCGCGAAAACTCCCACCTCCTGTGAAATCCCGACACGCAAAATGCCCGTGGTACCCCTGAACCGAAAGAACCGCCTCAAATCGATGGGGGTACTTTTGTAACTTACCCCACATTTCAGACAAGCGCGTCCCTAAGCCATGGTTCCCCACTGCCATCCCATCCGCCCACCCATTCATACACCGAGGCCGCGAAAACCCGCAACAAAACCCTACACCCTGCTCCACCTGCCACCCAGCCGGAGCCTCTTCCCCGACGATGTCGTCCACAGCAACACCTCGACGTCCCTCATCCACCATACCGGATGAGGATCCGTTGTCGATCTCGTCGTCCCGCCGGTTCAGCCACCCCGTCCTCCACCTCCAAGGAGCTGCCCCGATATTCCCCTCGTCTTTCGCGCCACCTCCATTCCCACACCGCCGTCTTCACCTGCACCACCGGAAGAGCATCATCATCACCATTTCCTCGGATGAAGTTGCGGCCTAATCGGTGCCACCAAAGAGGTTTTACACTAATCGCCGCATTTTCTTCTTGATTCGATCTCACGGTGCTGCCGGCGCTCGGTCTCGAGCCGACACGGCGCGGCTCCATCCACGGCGGCGTCGCCGGCCACTTCCTCCACGACGTCGCTCCCTCGGCGGCGACGTCCACATCAGTAGGAGCCACTGCTGCTTTAGCTCTCGCTCGCGTTGCTGCTCTGCTCTTGCTCTCGGTCCCCTGCCTGGTCTGCTCTTGCTATTGCTCTTGCTCGCGCTGCTGCTCTCGCTCTTGCTCTTGCTTGCGATGCTGCTCCGATTTAGCTACACTTCAGTCGACTGAATCGACTTTTGGGTCAGTCGATTTTCAGGGGGTGGGGGGGCTCGCCGGGGTGAAGGAAGAACCAGCCGCAGCAAGGAGGGGGCTCGCCGGAGAGGTACCCCACTATCTATCTTATGGTTCAGGGTGGGGGCGGTGGTCTCCGGTGGTGGCGGGGCGTTGGTGGGGCGGTGGCGCGGGGATCGCCGGAGAAAAAGCTTGGCACGGGGGGGCCTAGAGGGATGGTCGGGGCGGCAGCGGACCGGCGGTGGGGAGTGTTTTCAGGGCGGGCAGGGCGGTGCACCGCCGGTCGCGGGCGGCGGGGGGCTGCTGTTTGGCCGGTTGTGGTTGGCGCCTCAGGGGGTGGAGGTTGAAGATGAACCGCATGCCCTTGATTTCGTATCCAACGGCTGCAAAATCGACTGACCAGAGATGAAAAATTCAGTCGACCGACGTGTAGCCTCACCTTGCTAGTGCGTTCAGTTTTGACAGCAAAATTCAGTTTCGACAGTGAAATTCAGTTTCGACAGTTAAGTTCAGTTTCGACAGTTAAGTTCAGTTTCGACAGTTAAATTCAGTTTCGACAGTTAAGTTCAGAGATGAGCGGCTGATGTATTTTACATCTAGCACTTTGTGGTTATGTATTTTACGTCATGTATTGGAGATGCTATTAGAATTCCACTCAGGTTAACATTGTTCATTGTCTCTCTTGTCCTGCTTCAGCCTCGGCGCCGTACAACTCACCGGAGCTGCTCCAACGACGAAACCCTCCATCACAGCGGAGCAGTACCTCGGGCTCCATCTCCAAACGCCTAAGATCTTCTTCTCCTCCTCAGGCAGCCAAGTCAGCCGGAGCATCCTCACCGGCCAATCCAATCACGCTGGGATCGACATGCACTACAAAAAAATACACTTCTGTGATGATACGTGTTTTTCACAGTAGGTCGCATTTTCTGTCATGCATGTACATCCATGATGATTTTATGACAGAATCAAGATAGTCATACATGTGCTGTCGTAGAAGTGTTCCATGACATTACCAAAATTATCATCACGGAAGTGTCCACTTCCATGACGATAAATCGCGCATCACAGAAGTGCTTTCGTCAAGGGTGACCGACACGTGGCATCCACCGTAACGGAACGTCGTTAAGCTATTGGGTCGGGTTTTGGATCCAATAACCCGTTAACAACCCCGACCAATGGGAAATTTCCACGTGTAAAATTCTTATTGGCCGGATGAAACACGTGTCAGCTCATCAGTGGGTCAGATAGGCGCCTATGATATGTCGACACGTGCCACGGCCCACCACTGGCCCATTTAGCTTACAAAGTCGGCTCGTATGACTTGGTCAAAAGTTAACGGGCTGGCCCATCAAAAGCCTGTTAACGCTCTCTTTGCAAATAGCCCATTTTATGGCCCGTTAACTCACGGCCCGTTAGGCACTAAAGGAAATCGGCCCAACAACGTCATGTGGGTCGTCGAATATAACACCAGCCCATTTCACTTTCGGCCCATGTATGGCCCACGACGTCTTTCGGCCCATATGAGGCCTTCGTATCTTTCGGCCCTTTACAGGCCCACGGTGACTCTAGCCCATAATGAACAGTAATTTTCTTTGTACCCGTTAATGGCCCGTGATTTACATGGGCCGTTTCCAGCCCGTGTTAGCTTTCGGCCTGTTGACGGCCCATACGTTCTTGGGCTCCTTTTCGGCCCTCGATTACTTCCGGCCCGTTACTGGCCTGTTCCCCTAATGGGCCAAATTCGGCCCATGGCAAGAGTTGGCCCGTTACTGGCATGTTCCACAAATGGGCCAAATTCGGCACATGGCAAGAGTCGGCCCGTTAGTGGCCTGTTACCCTAATGGGCCAAATTTGGCCATGGCAAGAGTCGGCCCGTTTCTGGCCAGCTCGTCCTATATTCTGGCCCATTAACGACCCGTTATTCCTACGTCCTGTTAACGGCCCGTTACCGTGCTGGGCCGATACCAATTACGCCCGATTATGGCCCATGTAGACCCATTTATCCGACGGCCCGAGGCCCATCGATTATAGGCCCATTTATCGACGGCCCGAGGCCCACCGATTACAGGCCCATTTATCGACGGCCCGTAGGAGACCCATGGATCCTACGGCCCGTATATGGCCCATGGGTAGTTGCGGCCACTAGCAAACCAGGGAAAAAGAAGACTAGGAAATAAATAAGGCCGAAACTAACGCTAGGCTATTAAGGCGATTGCACAGATTACATCCACTCGGCATCAAAGATCGCCACTAGTGCAAATATAGGGAACACCCTACACTATACAAAAATCGCTTGCTGTTTTCTTCAGCCGGTGGCTGCATGTTAAGAATAAATTTTGTATCGCACCAAAACAAATTACAACTATATAACAAAAGGAAGGTTTGCATAAAACTTAACAGTCTAGCAGATAAATGCACCACCATAAGTTCAGAAGCTCGGTTCATTTGACCTGACTATTACGTTTTCATGTTGTATTGTCCGATGGAGCACCATTACCCTTGCCTTCATTTCCCCTAGGCTCCTAAACAACATAGCAAATGTCTGATAGTCTGGTTTCAAAACCATGCATATCTTGACAACATTGAGCAATGTTTCTCCTTGTTTCACAAAGGGCCTCTGTTAGGGAATGGACTTGTGTCTGGAGCGCAGATACAACATTGCTTTGAGCTTGCATATCTTGATCATGAGGCAGTTTGGACGACATTGCCTTAACAACCAACCCAGTATTACGCAGGAACGTGCTTTTGGCACTGTTAGTGGGCAGGTACTGACCCACTGCAGCAAGAGCTGACATTGCGGTTATAATTGCCTCGCCACCTTCAGAAGGTGGCGGTTCCACCATTTTTTCCATAGCTCGCTGAAAAGTTGAGATTTTACATTAGTAGTACCAGAACAGAAGATATTAAGGAGGCAGCAAAACCAAACAAAATAGCTTTGGTCTATATATAGAACTTATTCTGGTGAACCCATGTAAAATATTAGTTGTATTTTATTGCAAAGTACATAATAAAACCAGGTTCTAAACATATGACCATGTACCATCGCTAATGTATTGTCTATTTCTTCACATTGTGTTGAGGGCTAAGGATAAAGAGACAAAGTTTATAATACGGTAAGCATAGTATGACATCATTCATATCATAAAACAACTGAGAACAGACAAACATGCAATTGTAACGTTGTGTGGGCAAGTCCAGCACGGAACTAGATTATGGGTCAAGATCAAAGGAACATCACTCCTCCCTTTTAAACCTTGTAAGGTGCAATGATACGCTAAGACAATTGTGTATAAAATTGAAAAGAGTAATAGACATTGGCTGCAAACCATGCGGTTCAAGGCACAAGTCAGAGTAAGTAGTAGTTAAAAGGCATGAGGATTAAGGACTTACAACAGCGGCTTTGACTGGTGTAGTCATGCCCTTCTTCTTGCTGGTGTGACAGTCCTTGAAGATTTCCACATCATTTGGTTCAGGTACTTTTTGGTCCTTGCGGGCTTTCCTCTGCATTTCGAACAAGTCAATATAGATCTGATAATATGGTACAGCGAAAAGAGTGAAACAACAGCTAATTACAAGAGCCTCATAGTGTGCAATATAGCTACGAGATCCTATCGTCTGTTGGAATTTCACTTTCGTACGGTTGGCCTTGTTCTTTGAATAGTTCACCTACAAGAAGATAGATTTGTGTGGCACATGCGTCAATAGGAATTCAACATGTGATCTGATCACATATATATAATGTACCTGATACTTCGGATCAGACCAGTGTTTAACAAGGCCCCTCCAGTCTTCGTACGATATATTTTCCACTTGAGATGTTTGGGAAAGTTCACTGTTAGCCTTGCCTTTAAAGTGAGTTTTCCTCAAGTTATACCGATACTGTCGCAAAGCAGACTTGAAAACATGGGTGCAAGCTTGTCTGGTTGCATCATCTTGGCTATCCAACTTGAACCTCATCTGTTGAAAATTATGGGAGTCTCATTATCAGCAACCTAGAAAGTATGGGACAGAGCAAGACGATATTACTAGTTTCCATACATAACCATACTTACAGATAAATGGTCGAGGAAGGTTTTGAACTGGGTTTCGTCTTTGTCATTCCTGTATTGAATCCATGTTGGGAGGATACGTACATGACACCTAACGGCAACCGCTGCCTCTGATACTAACTTGGCTGACTCTGTAGCATCACGTGGCCTTTTTAAACCTGCCTCAAAACGGATCTCCATTCTTCCTCCTCTAGATTTAGTTAACCTATCAAGCATTATCCATGATGTTTGTTTCCTCTTGCGCCTAGGTGCTAGTCCAACAACGAACATAGGAAGTGTTAGTGTACATCAAACTATGAGACTACATATAAAGAAGCATGCAACTGTAACTTGACTCCAGCAACTACCTTCTTGCTGTTGAAGCTCACAAGGTTCATCTGATATTGCCAACTCATCTTGTGTCAAGAGTGCTTGGGAAGTAGTGTCAGGTGGCAAGGGAGCTTGGGAACGTGTTGCTAGCTAAGTTGACGCACGAGTATGTCATGCAGCTGGTAGTACTGTGGTAGGTGTTGCAAGAACTAGGGATGTCTCTGCTTGTTTGGTGGCAGCTATTTGTTTCTATTTGGCTTTTTTTGCAGCTCGTGTAGCATGGGATGCCGTGTTTGTAGAATTTTCCGCTGGACTTTCACCTTCTATTGCACCATCAGTACCAGCAGAATCTGCAGGATTCATCCGCTTCTCATTCCCTGCCATTCTGTGTTTCTTCCTCTTTCTCTGTGCCATGTTAAGTCAAGCCGACAAGAAAAAAGAATAACAATTTAGTTTTTCAGAACAAATTGATGCGTGATGCAGACGAACTGAACTTTGATGTTAGACAACCACATGACAGGAGGATGTAATATGTATGAAAAATAGGACGGAAGAGATAACCAGAACTATGATGTGTAAACTAAGTAGAAGACATTTCACCAAATTAGAAACAATGCAATGGAAGGTAGACACCATATGAAAGATGTTACAAATATCGCTCTGCCAAGTTAACAGTGTCTCAGCATAAATGGCGTTTAAACAAATGTGAAGCAGTACAAGAAATAAATCATATGCAAGATGCAAACAACATCACACTACCATGTTAGAGGTCTCTCGTCATTAGTGCCATTGCATATTCACAGCATTGCATATTCACAGCTTATGATGTGTAAACTAAGGAGAAGGCATTTCAACAAATTAGAAGCAATGAAAGCTAGACACCATATGAAAGATGCAACAAATATCACACTACCAAGTTATAACTGTCTCGTCATAAGTGTCATTTCAACAAATTAGTAGTACAAGCTAGAAAAGAATGTGAGATGTAACCTATATCACACTCCAAAGTCAAACGTGTCTTATGATAAGTGATTGTTGCAGGTTACACAACAGTAGTAATTTGATGTAAGAACATGGTGTGATAGACAGATATTGTATGTTCTAGAAACAGGAACACGTGTCTTATTCAAGTATAATGTGTAAAGTAAGCAGATGGAATTCAACAAAATTAGAAGCAATACAAGCTAGACATCACACATAACATGCAACCACATATAACAGTGCCAAGTTAGAGGGAGCACCAGTGATGCTGCACTAGGGGATACGTGCTCATCATAAACACAGCTTTGTTGAGTGTCTATGCATGTGTTGTCTTGGAAATCATCTTGGGGGTGTGGAGGAGTAGAAGCTGTAGAGGCCCTCCGTTTGGAAGGAGCACCTTTATCCGCTGCCTTGCTAACTTACTTCCGCTTTATTGATTTTGAATTGTCAAGTAAAACCGACAAGAAAAAGCAATAAAATTCTCTCTTCAGAACTCATTCATGCATGATACTGACAATCACTACTTTGATGTAAGGCAAACACATGATACCAGGATGGAATATGTACGAAAAACAGGACGGCATGGCATGTTCACAACTGTTTGTGTAAATTAAGCAGAAACCATTCCAGCAAATAAGAAGCAATGCAAGCTAGACACCACATGAAAGATGCAACCAATATGACTCTGCCAAGTTAAAAGCGTCCCATCATAAATGAAATTTCAACAAATTAGAAGCAGCGCATGCTATAAATCATATGAAAGATGCAACTAATATCGCACTGCATATACTAAAGGTGTCTCATCATATTGATTGATGCGGGATACAAAAAAACAATAGTTTTATGTAAGGACATGCTTAATAGACAAATGTACTATGTACTAAATACAGGAAGGCGTGTCACATTAACAGGTATAATGTCACATTTACAGGAGTATAAGCTAAGCAGACTAGCACATGTAGTTTAACCAGATTGTAAGAATTACAATCTAGACACCATATGCAACATGCAACCACATATCACGCTGCCAAGTTAGAGCAAACACCTGCGATGCTAGTGTAGGGGAAATGCTGTAATCAACTACAGAGCTACGTTCACTATCTTCATCTAGCATTTCTGTTTCTTGAGAATCATGTCGGGAGGCTGACGCTGCAATCTTTAAATGAGTAGTCCCCTTGCCTGCCTGCCTCGTCATAAGTGATTGATGAGGGATACACAAGATTATTAGTTTGATGTAAGAACATGGTTAATACACAGATGTACTAGTATGTACCAAAAACAGAAAGGCATGTCATATTCAAAGGTATAATGTGTAAGCTAAGCAGATGCAATTTAACCAAATTGGAAGCAATACAAGCTAGACATCCGGCTTGAGTGGTGAACATGATCATCTAGGACCTGAGAGCCTGGTGGGAGGCGGGCTGCTTCGCCACCATCGTGGCTTTTTAGTTGGCTTCCAGGTGATGCCTGTCTTTGCTGGGCTTGTCACTGGCTCGGCCAGTGCCCTGACTAGCTATTTGTCTTCTGGTGCTCACGGGATGGTGGTTCATGTAAAAAATATCTTTCCTTATCTTAATAAAGACCGACTTCGGCCTTTCAAATACAAGCTAGACACCATATAGAACATGCAACCACATATGACACCGCGAAGTTAAAGCAAGCACCTGGGATGGTGGTTCATTGCGAGCGAGGTCATCAACTCCAGAGCAACATTTACCGTCTCTATCTGCTGACACTGCACCCTTTAAAGAACTGTAACATGCCGCGCCTAGCCGCGTAGAAAGCTGGCACGACTTGTCTCTTTTCTTTTTTGCTTCGCTTTCGGCAGACTCTGAAATACCCTTGCATAAAAACACAATAGTGAGAGTATGGATGAAGTGTGTGCAGAACTAATGCACTGTAAAAGTAGCAGATAGCAGGTGGCTGAAAAATAAATGACAGAGGACATATGATAGCTCTACAACATTGCATGGCAAACAAAATTAGATTCTACTCCGTATGATTTTGTAATATATGAGCACAGGAAATGCAGGCACTCATCCAGCACACAACCACATGTGGTCATATCTAAGATAACAGTTGACTGAAAATAAATAGGTCAGTCAATTTTTTAATGAACCATCCGATCTATAAGGAACGGACAGATGGCCTTCGTCTACCTCCCGCCAGTCATTGTTGACGATCTTTCTCAAACCGCCAGCGACCACCGGCCCAGACCCGTGCCTCCGCCGCCCCACCCTCCCATTGACCTCACACCACTGCCGTGCTTAGCAGCGCCCCCAAGCCATCCCTTTAATCCCGGCCGACCTCCAGATCGGGCGCCAGTAGCTCTAGGCCGCACACGCCCCTAAGATAAACACCAAGGCGCTGCTTCCCCGGCGTAATAGTCGTACTAGCGCATGTTACGCCGGGGAATGCTTCTGTTAATTGGGAATCAACTGGCCAGAAATTGAAATTCAGGGGGGCGACGGACCTCTAGCTAAGGTGAAATAGTATATGAGGAGAAACCTTGTGCATCGCGAGTTACTAGGAACATCTAGTATCAAGAAGAAGCGGTCAACTAGTGTCTTCTGTGGGATGAATACCGTGCAAGCAGAGACGTCAGATTTGCACGAATACGGGAAGAGGAGTACCTTCTTCGGTTGCCGGTGTGGTCACCTCCACATGTCGCGCCGATCTTCTTCTTTTTACCGGGGAAACTGATGTTCTGGAGGGTGCGGGCTTGGATGAACCCATGGCCAAATTGTTGACTATGTTGTCGTGGCCGTATGTCAGCGGAGGGGAAGCAGATCCGAGGCAGTGAAGGACGGCGTAGCAGGAATAGCTTCAGTGCGGTGGAGGTTGGCGAAGTTGGAGCGGCAGTAGTGAGGCGCAGGACGGCGTGGTTGAACTGGCTCGGGTACGGACGGCTCGGCCTCGGCTTCAACTACTATCCGTGGAGGGCGTTGCGGGTGAGGTTGCAATGGACAACGATGTCGGGGTATCGGCTCCGGCATGATGGAGGAGGGCGGCGGTTGATGGGTGGGATGGGATGGCGGACGGAGGACACCGGGGTTTCGCGGCTGGTGGAGAGGTAGTTTTCGCGCCCACGGAGTACGAATGGGGAATCCGACGGATGGGGGAACCATGTTCCGGTCTGTGACGCGCTTGTTTTTGGCTTTTTTGAACAGAAGATGGGACGCGCTTGTTTGAAATTTGGGGAAAGTACAAACTTTGCCACCCTCTTAAATTTCGGACCTACTGCGGGTCGGGGGTAGGATGGTAATCCCAGGTGTCCCAAATAGTGGGCGGGAGCAATTCCGGCCGCGCGCATGTGTGCTTAGGCGGCCATTGTGTATGAATGTTTTTCGGAGGCGGTTGCATGGCGTCTAGATGAAGCTACAAACCTACCCCGGTTTAGACCTTTGGACGCCGGGACGGTAGGTTTCACGGGTCGGAGTTATTAGAAAAGTAATTTCCATGTACTACCAAACATTGGTCTCACACGGTTTTGGGCGAGTAGAGGCTCTTTTGGCGCTTCATTCGAAATTTTGAAACACAAGCATTCACGTTTAGAGTACTCTTGAACTATGAGGATTGACCTAAATAGACAACGTTATATTTGACCTTGTATGTTTGAAAACCTCATTAAATTATCCGCTTCCTTTCGAAATTTTGACACATGAAAATCCTATAACTACGATTATTTTGGAATGGAGGAGCTAAATTTGAATCTATTTTGTACACGACTACATATGCTATTATGTACAAAATCAGAGCAAAGATTGGTACCCCCATAGTTTAGGTATGGTTTACAAATGCCATGATATCAAATTCAAATAATTGAATGGACTTCATGTTGAATTTGATTTTTTTGAAACCACCTTAGGTTGAATTCAAATGTATGCTAGTTCATAGGTAGCTATTTATAAATGTCCATTGTGTAACTTTCGTATGTATAATGTGCTTTACACACACAACATGAACTATACTCACGTTTATATTCGATTGCTAAAGTGATGCATTGTCTGGAGTTCAAAATACTAACTATGTGGATCAATTGTGTCGAATAATAACATAGACATGCTCAAATTCGATAGAATCTAGATGTCTGATGGATCAATGACCGCTCCTTACGCGAATTGCAAATATCATGATCCCATCCTAATATTTGCATACAATTTATATCTTTAATCAATGTGTAGAGCTGTCTTTTACGTGTAGTTTCACACTCCATCGGTGGTCTCTCACACATGCTCACACACTCTCCCCCGAGGTGTCTTTCTCGCACACATGCTATAGATATAACCCTCCCTCCCTCTCGTAACCATTTACAATTGTTTTCACTAACCTTTATCACAAGCACTCTTCCTCTCGCAAACATACACACGCACAATCCTCATCGACCCTTTCTATATACAAGGACCTGCCTACGTGTCTCATGTACGCACATTATCTTTAGGCCTGTCTCTCACGCATTATCTCACACCTCTCTTCCTAATCGACGAGTATGATTCTAGCAGAGCATTCTGTAGGATGCCCCTTAAAGTTAGGTTGGATGAATAGTAATATCAGAGATAAAGGGGTTACCTTAGTGCGAGAACCTAGGGTTACAAATCCTAGCCGGCTTTGTCAGTGGACATAGAGTCCTTCACAATTCTGCTATATTTGTCTTGTACGACTAGTCATCCATGGTTCTTCCTAAATGTGTCATGGGCCAACCAATGTGGTGCAGGACGGAACCGAACGAAGGGCCTCACCTCGACCCACTGGACCTCACGCGGTGACACACCCTCTGCCCCACGTCTCATTATCTTCTCACACCCACACATACCAACACAAACACCACACACCCAGAAAATTTCTCATGGTGCCTCTATTCCCTCCCCCCTTGCATATACACACTCAAGGGAATGGAATCTCTTGTCGTGATGTCATATTCGTCTCTCTCTCTAGACCACTCTCATTTCTCGTGCTATCTCTCCCACCCCCCCCCCCCCCCCACCCCCCCGTCGGCCCCTCTATCCATGCCTCTCTTGAATACGTAATACACACACATACCTCTCTAGGCCCCGCCAAATGCATCAACTACACATTCACACGTGTTACATCACGTACCCCATTGATCTAAAAAGCCCTCTCTTCACGTTTATTTCACATACAACATTCCTTTTGAATAAAGTGTGGCCAAAAAATTGTTTTAGAGTTTCTACATATATACAACATTACAAAGTTATATGGAGGAGTACGAACGCTAATTTGCATTGCATGGTGCCCACAATGATAATTATTCCGCACTGTGAATTTGTATAAATTTATACTATATACAAAGTTAGTCATAATAAAGAGAAACGAAGAGAATCTCTCTCTCCATCGCATACCCCCCCCCCCTGTACGCCCCTTTCACGTATGCACACAAAACTATCTCCAGGTCCTCTAAAAGTAAGCCCCCAGAAAATTCACGCGTGTTTCATCTTTCTCTCGCAATATATGCAATGACGATCATTGTATTTGAAGCGAAAGCATGATACATACATTGGACTTCATAATCCACTCATTACGGTCACCGTTTACATTTAGTGGTTATTATACAGTCACGGGCTCACCGTACAACTTTGTATTTGCTCATGACATGACTAGTTGACTAGTTAAGCGCTCCACGTGGCACCTCTAGTGTTGCATCACATTATCTCACTACCATCGTGCCCACCTGTCGACTTGTATCTACTCTACATCTACACTATTATAAAATACATAAAATATAAAATACACTCTTATAAAAACAGAGTTGCTGATGATGGTGTGCCTGCCATCCTGCAATATAGGCCGTCCGATTTATATCTGATGGATAGGAAAGAAACTATGGCAATTTTGCAAAAAGGTACCCACACACCTCTCCACATTTGCAAATAAGGCCTTCCCTCATTCATCCTTTTCTCTCACAAGATAAACAAGTCATACAAATGCATCTTGACGTTACGTGCAACGTACGGGCATCTTGCTAGTAAGAATGAAAACAAACGACAAAAAAATATTTTGACGGTGGTTCGAAGTCATGACCGCGGGCACAGCGGACAAGGTGGCCTTGTATTGGTATGCTGAGCCGTCTGTTTTAACACAAAGGAGCTGGTGTGGTGATTATACACACACGCACGCATGCACACGAACTCCATCCACGCAACACTCACACAAACACATGCACCCACGCACGCACGCAACACTCACACATACACACGCAGCCACGCACGCACGCAACACTCACACGCACACACGCACGCATGCATGCACACACCAGTACACCACACGACCAACACACACTCTCACGCTCAAGTGCTCAACCTACACGTGCATGCGCACACATCAGGCCCGGACAGACACATACACAACCAGGTGATTCCCGCGCACGGGTTGGAGCCTTGTCGCGCCTGCGTAAATTTGTGTTTATCTAACCTTTTCCCTATGCGAACTGACAGGTGGGACCCACAAGGAACATGGTCAATTTAACTAGTCAACATGGCGCCATGCAGACTATTTGGCCGATCAACAGAGTGCAATCTGATGCTGAACTGTGAGCAAGTGACCGGATAATCACCGCAAAACGTATATAGTGACCGTAATCGGCTTATTCTGAAGTTCGGTGACCGTATTACGCTTTTCTCTATGTAGGACCTCCAAAACTACATCTCTACATGTTCTCGCATGTTACATCTAACAACTATGCAATACAGCACTACTACTACACTCTAACACAATAAATCAGATGTGTTTTTAGTTTTACTAGATATCATATTGTTACTTATAATTATTCAGTTTGCATACATTAAAATTGCCTTTGAAATGTATGGCCAGTATCATCTACCGCGCGGGAAAAATCCCGCCCTTTCCTGTTTAATCGGGTTTATATCGATGGATCGTGCGAAACAGCAAAACTATAGTACTATACAGTACAAGTGACAGTTCACTGGGCTGTCGTGTCGTCTACTCCTCCGTCGTAAGAGTGGAGCGCTCGCTTTCATAAATCTTCTAGTCCCTTTCGCCGACATGTGGGACATCAAGCTACCGGGTCCACGTGCCATACCGGAATACAGTGCAGAGCAGCCGGGGTGAAGCACCCCAGTCATGGCGCCGGCGTAGTAATGAGCAATGAGGCGTCAAATCACAAAGCTGCACCTTTCCCGCAGTTAAGTTGGAGGGACGAAGTAATAATGCTAAAAAAAGAAGTTGGAGGGACGAAGCAAACATCATTTCACTCGTTGATGAATCCGCTTCTCCCTCATCTTCTTCAACTTAACCACGTGTTGCTTCTGTCGTTGTTCTGCCTCATGTGGGACGCGGATCAGCATGGTAAAGCACTGACACGTGGGACTGCATGTTAGCAAACTGCCAGGACAACGTCCCCCGAAAATAAGAAACCTCCCCCGCCATCCGCGCAGCAAAATCACCTCCTTTTTACTAATCTTTGATTCTATATTTTTTAGATCAATATAATTGAGATTTGTATAGATAGCACACAGGAGCAAAACCAAGTGGTACGGTTAAGGGCATCCACAATGTGTAGCCAAATGTGAAAATAGCTTTTGGCATCATGGGAACCATTGTGGAAGATGTTGCCAAAGCCAAAAAGAGGGAACCGAAGCTCCCTGATTGATTGATTGAAGGAATAGAAAAATGCAACATCTCTCCTCTTTCTCCCATGCTTGGACGCATGTACTACAGTATAGAGCATAGAGTCTACTCCCCTGTCCCTTCTATCACAAATCACAAAGCAGTGAGGCATCAAATCACAAAGCACGGATGAAGCAACCATCATTTCACTCTTCACTGACTCCGCTTCTCCATCGTCTTCTTCGAGAAACCATCTCACCGCACTAGTACTCCTAGTAGTAGTACTAGTAAAGGACTTCCTCGATGCAAATAAGGCGGTTGTCTCGGCTTGCAGGCGGCACTTGCGAACGACTTACCGTGGTCTCCCTCAATGGTGTTCTCCGTCGAACGCACTTCGCCAAACCACACAAAAAATCGTCGACATCACCGCAATGGGCAAGGAATTCAAATATAGTTACTAGATCCATTTTTTTGTACACAAGGCCAGTATATCAAAATTACAATTTGCAAAGGGCCACTAACACTAATCGAGGCAAAATTGATGGGGTTAGCAACCAAGGACATTAATATCCCCTGCATGCATGCGGAAGTGAGAAGATTCGTTTGCATGGCGCTGCATTAATCAAGCGATGAGGAGTGAGATGGTTAGCTCTTTGGTCTTTCGAGAAAAAAATACGCATTAATTGACACGTGAAACGAGGATTTGTATCAAAGGAAAACCCCGTCTTTCTTTTTTAACACTAGTACTCCTAGTACGTACGTACTTATCCTATTTGGGTCTAGGCCTTGCATTGCCAAACTTCGCCACACATTTTTGCCAAGCTTGCCTAAAGTTTTCAAAATGAGAAGGAGGTACACTTGCGCATGGCTGTCACGGTCGCACCGCACCCTCACACGGTCGCTCCTGCACGTCACGGTCGCACCGCACCCTCACACAGTCGCTCTTGCACGCCGCAAACCCAACCAAGGGAACGCACCCTCACTAACACATGTTGTCGCATGTGAACAAACCAAACTCATCCATCCTACCGCTGACACATAATTTTCGTTCATAGAGTATGTTTATCCAACCGCATGTTGGGGAGTATCTGTACGGCCCGTGCGGTGGTCTGTTGGGGAAGAAGAAGAGGTGAGGAAGAAGGAAAGAAGGGTTAGGAGACGTGGGATATTCATCCAACCGCCTAAAATGGTAGACTGACCCAAGTCAGGCGACTTGCATAAAAAATAGTATGTTTTTACACAGCAAAAGATCCATAAAAACAACAACATAAAGAAAAACTATCACTGCTCGCGGAAAGAGGCGGCCTCGTCGTCTTTGGCTGCCGGCACGAACCAGCCGTCGCTGCCGACGTGTGTCTCCGCACCGTGGTTGTCCTCGGCCTCCATCTACTCGTTCAAGCGGAGCATGCAGGCGCTCTGCACGGACGAGAGCACAGACCGGTTCAAGTCGAGGACGTCCAGTTCCGCCTGCAGGAGGGCCTCGATGGCAGCGGCATCCACGCGCTCCGCGTCAAGTCGAGCCTCCGCCGCCCGGTTCAAGTCCAGGACTTCCGGTTCAGCCTGCAGGAGGGCCTAGATGAGAGCGGCATCTGCGTGCTCTGCGTCGAGTCGAGCCTCTGCCGCCCGGTTCATGTCCAAGATGTCCGATTCCGCCTGTAGGAGGGCCTCGATGGCAGCGGCATCCGCGCGCTCTGCCTCAAGTTGAGCCTCCGCCGCCCGGTTCACATCCACGACATCCGTTTCCGCCTGCAGGGGAGCCTCGATGGCAGCGGCATGCGCGCGCTCCGCGTCGAGTTGAGCCTCTGCCTCCCGGTCCTCCTTTAGTATCGCCATGTTGAACCACTGGTCCGCCTGCACCATGGGGGACTCGGACGCCAGCACGAAGTCGACGTCCATCATCTCATACCCATCGGGGGCCTTCTGCGCCACGACCTTTGCAGTGAACATTGGAACGGCTTCCTCCTCCTTGTAGCTTGGCTCCGGAGAACTCGGGGATTGGCCCGCCGCAAAGCGAGCTTGGGAACGAAGGTCTGTGGCACCGACCACCGCCGTGATTTCTGCGCGGTGCTCCGGTGTCAGCATCTTGTAGTAAGTGATCTTGCGGTGCACCATGGCTTTCCGGCGAACTAGGGGACACTTGATGTGGGCTAGGGGATCGAAAGGTGGGGGAATGGGCTGGAGATTTGGTGTGGTTTTAGGGCAGTGGCTGGCGTAGGCCGAGTAGCGAAGGTTCTGGTGTGAATAGTGGTTCCGGTGACGACCGGTCAATCGTTTTGACTGTACATCGCTCTTGTCGCGTTTGCGTTGCAGCCCGGCACGCTGGACCCTCCATGTTGCTCAGCGAATGGAACGCGCTTCGTCTTGCGTTTTCGCTCTCTTGTGGGACCGCGGTTGAGAGCAAACCGACATCCCTCCCCCTCCCCCGCCCGCGTCATTTATTATACCACCACTCCCTCTGTTTTATGCGGAGTAAATAAAAACAGAGGGAGTATACTATGGATGAGGATCCCTTGACATGGCCGAACCCATTGAGTAACTGACATGCGGGGCCTAGCAAGCATGGGGTCCGCCAGTAAGTGACCGAAAGGGAGGGTAAGGCAGGGATACCTACATCAGAGGATCCACTTCCACTATACTACTTTGACCAAATGTTAGAGTAATAATATATGACATGCAACTTACACAAATGTTAGAGTAATAATATATGACATGCAACTTACACAAAGCATACAGGGTCTAATGCGTTTTTCGAGGCTAACTTTGACCAAATGTTACAGTAATAATATATGACATGCAACTTACACAAATCATATGGTCAATTTCGTATGTGAAAGGAGTTTCCAATGATATAATTTTCACATTATGCATCTCATGTACTCCCTCCTTCTAGGTGTGTAAGTCGTCTTACAAAAAGCAAATAATCCCAAAACACGTAGGCGCAGTGCATTAACTTCTACCTCGTTTCTTGTTTTTAACATATCAACCAATAAGAGATGAGGGTGTGCATGCTTTTAATGACCTAATACTATCAAACATGACATGCAGTGGTTAGTTTATTGCATGCAATACTATTAATTAGCAAATAAACATTAATGTCTCTTGTTTTCCCCTCCTCCTTGGTCACGGTGCACAGCCTAAGATGACTTAATCACCTATGTGAAAGGAGTACTATTAATCTTGTCAATAGTCAAATCGGAAACCATCTCGAGGACAAATCTAGGAGTACGTACGAATCTAACAATATTGATTGGGCGTTGTTGAATGTTGATACCTTTTTTATCATAGTAGAGATACTTTGACTACACATAAAACTTATATGTAAAGTAGAAAGGATAGGAGGGAGTATATTGTACGTTCAAAAATGAAACGAACATTGAATACCCTTTATATATGATTTGTGGATGCTATGATCACCGGTTCAAAATTTTGAATCTGCCTCAGGTATCACGTGCCCCCACTCGTTCCCTCTCGATTTCATCTCGGGGTCCGGAGATCTATTGAAAGAGGACTAGGGTGGGTACATGCGAATGATACTCGGCGGAATGCTCAAATGAGGCATGCGGGAGGATGGACTCGGCTAGAGGGAGACATGATCGATGGAGAAGAGGGTTGGAGAGGAATGAGAAATAAGCAAACGCCACATGATTACACTTGAATGGCTCAAATAAACAATAAGTTGTCTCGCTTGGCCTACATAGTGAAAGGCCTAATGCGCAACACGGAGCACTGACGCTCGAATATGGCCGGGAAAACAGGGAAACTGACATGTGGGGCACACCCGTCGGGACGATGTAGCGCAGACTAGTCCAATGGAGGAGCTGGCCCACGACCTCCTCACCACCGACAACCGTTCATGTTGGTCGTTGGGGCCAACAAAGGGGCGCAGCTCCAGCACCACCTCTGGACACGGCGACCGCGGTGAGCGACACGCTCATATCGTCGATAGACATGGTCGATTTCAGTGTGCCGAGGGTGGCGTTAGTGTTGTGGCACGACCAACGGTATGTTTGGTTTGTGCCCAAGGTTGCCCCATCAAAGCATTGGGTAGCCAAAATTTTGGTTGAGGTGTTGGTTGCCCATGATTTCGCCGACATTGGCAAGAAAAATGAACTAGAGTTGGCTAGAGTTCATTGGCATGCCAAACAAATGGCAACTATCCAAACAAAGACCAATCTTTGGGTCATGACCAAAATTTTGGTAAGGTGCACTTTGGCCACAATCCAAACACACCCCAACACCCGGCTCGTTGAGGATGCAGGGGCGCCGCGACGCATCCGCGGAGTGGTGTAGCGCGGCCAACTGCATCCTCTGGACCTGAGACCATGCCGGGTCGTCTTGCTTTTTCAATGACATGCGAGGATCGCATTTGAGCAAAGGGCATCTCCAACGTTGCCACGACCGCAGCTGACTACCCTGGCACACCAAAGCCCTCGTCCCTCACGCCAACGCGTGGTGCGTTCCCAGCCGGCGCCAGCTGCCCGCATTCATGCCGTCCGTTCATATGTCATCGTTAAGAGGCTCGGTGCCCGAGGAACCAACTCCGGCGACTTAATGACGCACCCAGACGCTTGGCCTCACTGGAATGCGCTACTTAAAGCGGCAACGCCTAGCTAACCTCCACACCATAGCGCATCGTCCTCCTACCTGGCACCACATCCGCCATGACCGCAAGTGCGAACGCTCTGCGGGAGAGCTTGTCTTTGGGGATGAAGCTCGAGGTCGCCACCCTCGCTCAAGTCGCCTCTCGCGACGCAATAGCATCGTAGCCGGTCGCGGACGCGACCGCACAAGCGGTGGCCACGCTGGCGGCCGACGACGGGAGCACCGTCAGCCACGCGTCCTACTTGCCGCCGTCCACCGTCCGGCACTGCCGAGGTCGGGGACTCCTCCGAGGATGAGTAGGGCATGGGAGGCGGCAGGGCATGGTGTGCCAACTGGCCGGTCCGTATCCCGTGTTCTACTCTTCCTCGCTGGAGACCGCACCTTCACTTCACGGGTCTTGAACCCCGCCCCCGTACATAGAGATCGCAGATGGAGGACGTTGGTCTCCGCCGTAGAATAGGTTTAGGGTTAGGTTTCTTTTATTTTTTGTCCTATAAAAGTTCGAAATGTAATGAAAATCTGCCGTGTTTGCATTAATCTCGGCTGGCGTATATGAACTTTCACAATAATATACATATTGTAGGAGTACTAGCAAGATGCCCGTGCATTGCCCAGAAGATCAAGATCTTGTGGGAGAAAAGGATGAACGAGGGAAAGCCTTATCTGCAAATGTGGAGAGGAGTGCGGGTAAATTGTCATAGTTTCCTTCCTATCCGTTAGATATAGATCAGACGGCCTATATTGCAGGATGACAGGCACACCATCATCACCAACTCTGCTTTTTATTGAACTGAGACAAATCTAAAAAACCCAACTAAGCCAACCTCCCAGCATATCGTGCGGGAAAAGACCCGGCCATGCCATTTTAGTCGGGATTACCGGATTACTAGTAGTAGTATCGATGGATCGCGCGAAGCAACATTTTTTTAGGGGGCGAAGCACCTAGTTTAAAAGGAAAAAAGGCAGTACACTCACAGCACTCCTGTCGCGGTCGCATTGCACCCCACACACGTTCGGTCCTACACACGGCTCACGCAAACGGAATGCGCTTCGGCTTGCCTCTTCACTGACACGTGGGATTGCACTTGGAGAAACCGACCATGCGCCAAACTCCCCCCGCCCACCGCGCGAAAATCCCCCCCCCCCCCACACACACAAAAAAATTCCCCCCAAATTCGATTCAACCGCCCTTCGGCCAAATATTCCCAAAATCCCCCTCCCCCCATCCCCCCTCCACTCCATTCGCTCCACCAAAGCCGCCTTCCCTGCCGCATCGATACGTCGGCGCCGCGGTTCGTCGAGGGGACGCACGGCGATCCTCTCGCTCCCATAGTACGCTCTCGTAGACTGTCGTCCTCTAGCCGCGCTGCCACCTCTGGCTACGTTCTTGTGGAAGCGCACGGCGGTCAGCGCTGCCACCACTGGTGATGTTCGTGTGGAGACGCATGGCGGTCAGCTTCTCCCACAGTACGCGCATTCTAGACTGAGGCCCCGTTCATGTCGGTGTAGCGCTGAATGTTAGCTGATAGACGCTGTTAATCTCACTTTTTGCCAAAGTAGTTTACTGTCAATATGCTCTGCTTAAGAAGCTTCCTTGCCCTGTTCTGCACTCAAGCTTCCTTGTCGAAGTAGTTTGCTGAGATGGCATGCCAAGGCCGATTAGTTGCTAAAATATCCTGCCATATATTTATTGTCACGTAGATTGCCATGGTCTAGTAGCCAATTTGTTAGGTGAAATAGCTCTACACCATTTTATACTCGATCTTTGTTGCTGCGATGGCCTTCGATAGTTCGATGGCTGTGTGCTCGGCCTCATTGACTGCTGAAACAGCCTGCCATAATTTAGCACTCAAATCTGTTTGCTGAATTAGCTTTACATGTATTTCGTTACTTAGATCTGCTCGTCCAAATATCTTGCCATAGCTTTAGACATCAACCTAGGTATTTTTTTCTGGACTTCATAAAAAAGCATATATGTTTTTCCTGTAATATCTAGTAGAAGAACTAATTTGTATCTCTAACAGATGGACAGGACTTGGATAACTTCTGCTCGAAGATTCTCCGTTGCATATGTCAAGGGGGTTGAAAACTTCATGAACTTTATCAGAGCTGAGTACGGTGGTCCGAAATCAGATGTGCTTTGCCCATGTAGCAGTTGTATGAATTCAGTTACAAGACCCCAGTCAACTATGCAAAATCATCTACACTTGTATGGGATGTCGGTCACATATACTAGGTGGGTTCATCATGGTGAAGCAGTGAACGTCAATGTTATTGACTACGTGGAAGCAGCAGATCACCATCTTGATCTGTCTGATGCTCAGGTGGAAGAGGAGGAGGAGGTGGTGGTGGCGGAGCCAGTGAGTTTGACCAACATTAAAACAATGCTATGAAATGCTCGTGCATTCCGTGAACTTTCACCTGCAGAAGAAAAATGGTGGGCCTGCATGTTGGAACAATGCAACGTTGCTGTCACCCCAGGAAATAAGCTGTCAGTATTCTCAGCTATGGTCACCTTTCTTCAGGTGAAGACATCTGAGCGGATGACCAACAAATCATACGATGCGATGTTGGCTGCTTTCCGCAAATCTTTCCCAGATGCGTCTGAGCTGCCACACACCTACAGTAAAATGAAGAATTTCCTTCGTGCAGTTGGAATTGGATATGATATGATCCATGTTTGTAAGAATAATTGTGTTCTGTTCCGGAAGGATTATGCCAACTTAAGTGAATGCCCGAAATGCAAATCATCAAGATGGAAAGATGGCGATGTTGTGAAGAGGGTTCCTCATAATGTTCTGAGACATTTTCCAATTACACCAAGATTGCAGAGGTTGTTTCATGATGCTGAAACAAGAGAGGATGTACTGTGGCATTCTAGGAATCAGGAGTACAGAGATCAGAATGTAATGATCCATCCATCTCATGGTAGTGAGTGGAAAAGCTTCAATGATAAACACAAAGAGTTTGCTGCTGACCCGAGAAACATTAGACTTGGCTTAGCTTCAGATGGATTTAACCCATTTGGCCACCAGAGCGCCACATATAGCATGTGGCCAGTGCTTGTTATCCCTTACAACATGCCTCCAAATGTCTGCACCAAAGAATCAAACTACATGATGGCCTTGCTCATCCCAAGTCCAAAAAGTCCTAGAAAGGATTTCGATTTGTTCATGGAGCCTCTTGTGGAGGAACTTCAACAGCTATGGAAGGGTGTTCTCACTCGAGACCTATATAGCAGCCCACCAGTTGATTTCTTTCTCCGTGCTGTTGTAATTTGGTTCATCCATGATTATCCGACTTTGGGCACTATGTCAGGGCGAACGACACATGGTTACAATGCATGTGTTCGCTATGACAGGAATCCACTGTCATACGCAATACTTAGCAAGATCTGTTACATTGGACACCGCTGTTTCCTTGCCAAGGACAAGCCGCATCCTAGAAAATACCGAAGACATGTGTTCAATGCAAAGCATGAAAACCGTGATGCGCCAAAGAGGCTCACCGCCAATGAGTTGCAAGTGGAATTAGAGAAGGTCAGGCATATTACACCAGGAAACCATCCTGGTAATAGTAGCGGGAAAAGGAAGCATGGCATGGTGGAAGAGAGATTATTGTTTACCCGCAGGTCCACTTTCTGGGACTTGGAGTATTGGAAAGATTTGGATCTGCGGCATAATCTTGATGTGATGCACATCGAGAAAAATATATGTGACAGCATTATCGGCACACTTCTTAACATTGAAGGCAAGACAAAAGATACCTTAAAATCTAGGATTGATTTGACACACCTAAGTATCAGAAAGGATTTGCAGGTGCAAGATGAAGGTAAACCACGGGATATGGCACCAGCTGTGTACGTCTTGGACAAGATAAAAAGAAAAGAATTATGCGAGGTCCTGTCACGTGTGAGATTCCCACATGGATTTGCTTCCAACCCTGAAAGGAGAGTCAGTGCAGATGGAAACAAGGTACAAGGGTTGAAAACTCATGACTGCCACGTCCTACTTCAAAGGGTTTTACCTGTTATCCTTAGAGGATTGGGCCGCCCTGACTTATACAGAGCAGTTGTAGAGTTGGGACAATTCTTCAGGGAACTCTGCAGTAGAAATATCAGGATAGATGCTTTGGAGCGTCTTAGAAACAAGATACCAACTATCCTATGTGACCTTGAGAAGATATATCCTCCAGCCTTCTTTGATGTGATGGTGCATTTGGCTGTTCATCTACCTGATGAGGCACTACTTAGAGGTCCAGTACAGTATGGCTGGATGTACCCTATGAAAGGCGGCTAGGCACTTTCAAGGGCTATGTTAGGAACAGTGCTAGACCCGAGGGTTCCATTGCAGAGGCCTACATTGCTATAGAAGCGTTGACATTCTGCTCAAAATACATTGAAACAGCTGATCAGCTTAGCAAAGAGGTGGGTGAAGACAATCCCGGGCTCAATGTTTTCGATTATTCTGTTCGAGTTACAGGGAAGAGTCGACAAGAGGACAAACCTAAAGATTTGGACAAAATGGTTTGGTATGTGTTGAATAACTGTCCTGAGATACTACCTTATATCAAGTAAGTGTAGTACTGCAGCTTATACATCGTAATCTACTAAACTTGCAGCACATTCTTATATATTTAGATGTTTGACGCGATCACTGTGTTGTGCAGCATCTACAAAGAGGAGTTACTGCTGCAAAATCCAAGAAACATTGACAAAATGGTTATGGCAGGATTTGCGAAATGGTTCAAGAACCATGTAAGATTTTGAAGTGCACTCTCAGTTTTTTAATATATTGAGTACATAAGATGATCAGCTTGTCTATTTTCTAACCATAGGTTAAGAAGATGCGGGAGGATGGGCAGACAGTTGATGATGCCCTTTACTCACTGGCAATGGGTCCTGATACTCGGGTAAGACATTATGAATCTTGCGTTGTTGGAGATGTGCGCTACAACACCCTTGCACGAGACAAAGTCAGGAAGACACAAAACAGTGCCATCATGAGCACGGATACGTATGACAAAGAGACAACTAAAATGTATGCTAACATAACAGACATTGTTCAGTTGCAGTACATCTCGAGTTTCGAGGATCATCGGTGTGTGGTTCTGTTGTGCTGTCGTTGGTACAACCTGTTTTCCAGGATCGCAAAACCCAGAGCTGATGATTATTTCATATCCATCAATGTCAAGGCAGCGTACCAGACCAACGAGCCTTTTATTTTGGCAAATCAAGCAACACAGATATTTTTCTTGGAAGACACATTTGCACGTAGCGATGACTGGAGAGTATTGCTGAGCAGAGGAATTCGTTTAATGAAGTTGCACAACAAGATGATGCTTACACTGCTCCTAATGTACAAGATAACACAGATGTTCCTAATATCTTTAAGAACCATCACGTCAATGACGCCGGCGAAAAGATTGCCTGTCGTGCTGTGGACATACAAGAGTTGATCAAGAAGAAGCCAATGTTCGAGGACGTTGAGGACGAAGAAGAAGATGACGCCATGGGGAATTACGATTCAGACTGATACACATGGCAAAGATGTTGATGCTGCTGCTGCGGATGATGATTACATTGCTTTTGTCGTATTTGCCCGTCAGAAGACGTTTTTTATCTACTATGTGAAATTGTGTTTGCTATGACAACTGAAACTTGATGAACATGTTGTTTAGTATTTTGCTGTGAGAACATCACTTGTTATGTATGCTGATTTGTGTTTGGTGATTGTATGACAACTAAAACATGATGACATTGTTGTTTAGTTGTACTCATATTTGGCTGTGAAACTTGAATTTGATGACATAGTTTGCTGTTGGATTGCAATTTGCTCGATGTCTTCGAATGAGAACAAAGCTAACCCGACAGGGCCTCTGCTATTTATTTATTTATATGAGCAAAAGGGGATACCCCCTGATTTCCGTTAATAGAAATCATTAGATGTTCACAACACTACGCCTAGCCTGCTACACAGGTTTCATTCATTACTAGTTTTAGCAAAGTGCTCATGTCGTAGCCACTGAATACATCATGAGTGCTACATACACTGCAAATAAAGAGACAATCATCCTACAGACCACATTGATTTTGCCCATTATCTTCACAAGCTCTTTCATCTCCTCATTGCTGTCAAGGCCGTTCAGCAGCTGTTGCTTGGCCATGATCAAAGGAACTGCATCTTTAACCTTCTGATCTGCATCTTCCTCTTCTGTCGTTCCTTCAGTTACTTGTCCAACACCCCAACCTGCTGGTATTGGGATTCCTCAGCTAACCAAATAATCAGCGTAGTTGCATTCCCCACATCAGCAACTTCCCAGAAATACAAATCACGCGAATCTTCCCTTTTCTGCACGAATCAAATTGGAAGATCATCAACCAAACTATTAAAAAAATCAGCAACTGAAAGCAGCAGAACAACACTTAAACATATTATTACCCCATGATTCGGGCATTTGTAGAAGACTCGGCCAGGGTTGCGGATTGTGGTTGAGACGCGACGGATGACTCTGCGTGATTTGCAGCAGTGGCACCACACCAACGGCAGCGGGTTGCGATGAGCAATCGGCTGCGGTGCGCATGCTGGCAGGGGTGTGATGAGACCCACGGGCGATGGTACGGGTGGCGACTTGGCGCATATCTAGTTGTTGCCTGCTAAAGAGCAGGTGGACGAGCAGCCAGCGGACATGGTTGCTGCGGCCAGAGCTTCTGATGCTAAACAGAGTAAGTAGAGAAGAGGAGAAGCGAACATTGGATATGTCAGTTTCATTACTTGCAGAGTAGCATAGCACCATATATAGTCATAGTCTAGGTTTGGATTCGAACCGGCTACAGGAGCACGTCTTTCTTTTTTCTAAAACTCGGCAACGTCTCTTTACTGGTACACTAGCTTGTTCTGTATGCCTTCCCAAGTCTTTGATTTTCTTTCCCTTTTTTTGCGAGGAAGGAAGGAGGACAAAATTGAGAGTTCCTCGGACTCGAACCCAAGACCTCTCAGTTGAAAACCAAGGGTGCTAGTCACTTATGTGGCGAACGTTTCCTGTGAGGAGGACGACAGATGAACACATTTTCCTCGCAGTTTTCTTCCTATATATAAAAAAGTATGCTAATTGGTGTCCGCTTAGTCAAAAAAGGATTGTGCCAACCATGACCTTTCGATTGACATTCAACGTCTGTCGTGTTTCTTCAGTCTCTTCTTCCTCGAGCCGCCAAAGCCAAACCAGCGCCGGCGGGACCGCCTGCTCCCGCCTCCCACGGCTGGTTGTGATCTTTCCCGGCTCCTGTTCGTTCCCGTCCGAGGCCTCACCATCGTCCTCCGCCTTGGTTTGCTCGCCGCGGCGCCGCCCTCCGATGTTGTCAACATGGTCAACAACCGAGAGGAATAAGGAGATGATTGTACATGGTGAGGATGACAGTAGGGACCCAGTAGCGCACACAGTAATTTTGTTTTTTCGGGACGGAGAAGGGTATCAACTGGGTTGTGCGGGACCCGTGGCCCGTCTAGCCCAGGCTTTTATTTCATATGTTTAGCACATGACCAGCCTAGTTTGTTTTTTTCCTTTCTGAAAAATGGCTAGCCAGCTATTTTGTTTTTTGCAGAATAACCAACAAAGGCCTATTTGCTTTTCTACGCCCTGCTGGGCCGGAAATCTTTCAAGACGAGGAGGGATGCATTTTGCCCAGAAAATGGGCTATAAATAATAAGAAATGGGCTATAAGTAATAAGAAATGGGCTATAAGTAATAATAAATGGGCTGTAAAATGAAAAAAATACAGCAAATAGGCAATTAGTTCCCAAATACTGTTTTCTTTCGGATTTTGATATTTTAAATTTCATTGTTTTTGTGCGGGTAAAATTTCATTGAATTTAAATTAAGGTATATTTAGATTTAAAATTAATTTGAATCTGGCTAGAAATTTCGGGCTGTATGCTGTTGGGGACAGATTTGGAGGCTGACTTGTGGGTCTACTAGGTTGACGTGTACTTTGGCTTTGTCAACTTAGTCCACAAACGATTCTAGCAGCAATGACCGTTGGATGTTAATCCAACGGCCGTGTTGATTCTTCAATATCTGATCTTCCAGCTCCAGCCGCCCAAACCAGCTCCGGTGGGACTGCCTGCTCCCGCCTCCCGTGGCCGGCTGTGCTGCCGCACAAGCCACACCGCCCCACCCTACTTCATTGCTGGCCAGGACATTCCTCTACTCACCCACACCTCCTGTTATTTTCCGGCGATGGCAGCCAGACCAGTAAACCCTCGTACTCCCCACCGCGTGGGCAACCATTGCCGAGTCTTCCCCGGACCCGTGTCATTCCCTTCCTAGGCCTCGTCGTCATCCACCACCATGGTGCTCTCGGCGCGGCCTGGTCAACATGGTCAACGAACAACATCCATCGGCTGTGGACTGTACGCGCAAAATAATGATTCCTCCACCTGACAGCTGGGACCCACCGGAAGGGCCTCTGTATTTCGCGAAAAAAACGTTCCCCCCGCTGACATGTCGGACCCACCAGCTATATCTTCGCAAGCAAGGAAGTGCCTTCTTATTACGCACAAAAAAATGAATACCCACCCTGCTAGATGGGACCCACCATAGTGGGAGGATGACTTGTGGGCCGACTAAGTTGACGGGGATGGAGGGCTTTGTCAACTTAGTCAATATGAACGATTCTAGCTCCAGTGACCGTACTATGTCCATCCAACGGCCATAGTGCTTCTTCAACCTCTAGTCTTCTTGCTCCAGCCGCCCAAAGCAGCGCCGGTCGTGCCGCGTGCTCCTGCCTCTCGTGGCCGGCTGTGATGCCGTGGAGGCCTCACCGCACCCTACTACTCCCACCGCTTGCCCAGGGTATCCCTCTACTCACCCACACCCCCTGTTATTCTGCGGCGACGGCAGCCTCACGCCGCAGCCGAACCAATGAACCCTAGTACTCCTCTTCGCGCGGGCTACCACTGCTGCGTCTTCCTCGGCTCCGTGTCGTCCCCTTCCTAGGCCTCGCCATCGTCCAGACCACCACCCTGGTGCTCTCGGTGCGGTGTGGTCAACATGGTCAACGACCGACTTCCATCAGAAGAGTACTGTACGTGGAGAGGCTGACAGCTGGGTCCAGGCGGCCGCAAGGAAGTGCCTCCTTATTACGCGCAAAATAATTATTCCTCCACCTGACAGCAGGGACCCACCGGACGGGCCACCTTATTTCGCGAAAAAAATAGTTTCCCCCCTGACTGCTGGGACCCACCAGACGGGCCAGTGTATTTTGCGAAAAAAACGTTCCCCGCGCTGTCAGCTCAGACCCACCGGAAGTGCCTCCTTATTACGCACAAAAAAATGAATACTCCCCTTGCTAGCTGGGACCCACCATGGTGGGAGGCTGACTTGTGGGCCTACTAAGTTGACTGGGATGGGGGCCTTTGTCAACTTTAGTCAATATGAATGATTCTAGCTCCAGAGACCATACGATGTCCATCCAACGGCCATAGTGCTTCTTCAACCTCTGGTCTTCTTGCTCCAACCGCCCAAAGCAGCGCCGGTCGTGTCGCATGCTCCTGCCTCCTGTGGCCGGCTGTGCTGCCGCGGAGGCCTCACCGCCCCCTACTATTCCCACTGCTGGCCAGGCCCTATGGCGACGGCAGCCTCACACCACAGCCGAACCAGTGAACTCTCGTACTCCTCTCCGCGTGGGCTTCCACTGCTGCGTATTCCCTGGCTCCCCGTCGTCCCCTTCCTAGGCCTCGCCGTCATCCACCGCCCTGGTGCTCTCGGCACGGCGTGGTCAACGTGGTCAAGGAACGACTTCCATCGAATGTGGACTGTACGTGGAGAGGCTGACAGTTGGGTCCACGGCCGTAGCAAGGAAGTGCCTCATTATTACGCGGAAAATAATGATTCCTCCACCTGACAGCTGGGACCCACCAGTCGGGCCACTGCATTTTGCAAAAAAACATTTCCCCCTGACTGTTGGGACCCACCAGCTACATCTTCGCATGCAAGGAAGTGCGTCCGGGCAAAAAAAACAAAACGATTCGCCCCCCCCCCCTGACCGCTGGGACCCACCAGCGACACCGTCGCACGCAAGGAAATGCGTCCGGGCAAAAAACGATTCGCCCCCCTGACTGCTGGGACCCACCAGCTACATCTTCACACGCAAGGAAGTGCGTCCAGGCAAAAAAAACGATTCGCCCCCCTGACTGCTGGGACCCACCAGCTACATCTTTGCAGGCAAGGAAGTGCCTGACAGTCGGGACCCACCTGGTCAAAGCGTACCTAGCGTTGTCATTCTGGTCGCGAACGTGTATGTACATACTAGTCGTTGTAGAGGCGTGCACGTGTCGTAGTAGAGGCGCGCACGTAGCATGTATACGTACATACAGCGAGGAGGGTGCAAGAAAGAAAATATGTCCACATACATACATACGGGCAGGGTCACAAATGCCTACTCGCGCATACGTACGGCCAGGGCTTGTGTACATGGCTGGGTCGGAACGGAGAAACAGCTTCGTCGTCGTGTTCATGGGGAGGCAACGGAATGCATCGTGTTCATGGGGAGGCAACGGAATGCGTCGTGTTCATCAGGAGGCAACGGAACATGTGGGAGCCAACCGGCTTGGACGGAACAGGCGATGGAAACGAGGCCTGGCGTACCGCACAATGGAGGAAACGGACCTCCTACATTCGGAACGGGGTCCTGTTGATCGGGAGGGGTGTGGCGTACCGCAAAACGGAGGAAACGGACCTCCTACGGTCGAAACAGGGGTCCTGTTGATCGGGAGGGGTGTGGCGTACCGCAAAACGGAGGAAACAGACCTCCTACGGTCGAAACAGGGGTCCTATTGATCGGGAGGGGTGTGGCGTACCGCAAAACAGACGAAACGGACATGTGTTGGAGTGCTACGGTCGAAACGGGGGTCCTGTTCATCGGGAGGGGTGTGGCGTACCACAAAACGGGACTCCACGGGATACTGTTCATCTCCACCGTCGACCTCCTCCAGCCTCCACGGGCTACCGTCGACCTCCTCCAGCCTCCACGGGCTCCTGTTCATCCAGCCTCCACCGAGCGCTACTCCACCGGCTACTGTTCAACCACCCCTCCACCGTCTACTGTTCATCCAGCCCTCCACCGTCTACTATTCATCCAGCCCTCCACACCACGGGGTCCTGTTCAACCACCCCTCCACGGCCACCCCTCCACCGTCTACTGTTCATCCAGCCCTACACACCACGGGGTCCTGTTCATCCAGAGGCAACGCCACCGCTCACTGTTCATCCACCCCCCCCCCCCCCCCCGGCAATGCTCACTGTTCATCCAATCGATCGGCTTCAGTTAGCAGCAGTAGCGAAGGAATCGCTCCATCGGGTTCAGTTAACAGCCATCGATCGATCGCTCGGGTTCAATAACACATAGCCTGAAGTGCAATCGCTCGGGTTCAGTTAGAGCCCAACGCCTCGCTCGGGTTTAGTTAGAGCCAACGCCTCGCACGTGTACGAGAGAAACGCGCATCGCTCGGCCCCCGACCTCCCACCGTAACCAGCAACTCCCCAAAATTTTCCTCCCCCTCGCTTCTACCACGATTTTTTCCGACGGCCCAAAGAATATCATGCAGCTGCGTCTCCGGCCCGCCCAGGATGAAAAGCCCATTTTCTGTCATGATTTTTTGTCATGGAAGTAGGAGCCCACCACATCTATGATGATACCGGGTTTTGTCACAATTATCGTCATAGAAGTGTCATATGTATGACAGGAAAAAATTTCGTTTGGCCCAAAATGTCACGGATGTGTCTTTTTTTATAGTGATGGCTTCGCCAAAGAGGTTGTACACTTGTTGCATCTCTTTTTTACTCTACATGTTATATATATTGTCCACTGAGCACTCGTAGTAACGGGAAATACGATTATTTTATCCTACTATATGACAAGTAGTGAGGTACCAGGCAACTTAGCTATCCGTGATGGACTCTCTTGAACACCATCATTATTTATCTCTGCGCATTTGAGCTATGCATTTGTCGATGGGCCTGGGAGTTGAGCTAGTATGGCAGTGGCCTGGGTCCAAAGTAATAGAAGTAGCAGAAAAACATTTTTTTAGTGTAGGATTTTCCTTGCTCAAGCCCGCCTACTAGAATCGCCAGTGCTTGAAAGGAAAAGTGAATGAAAAACATAGGAATTGTAAAGTTTCCTATGGTACTACTTTCCATGAATTTGGTGCAAAGGAATGGAGCAGAGGAAAACTGTAGGATTTGTTCCTTTAGTGTCTCCTTGAAAGAAAAACCGTAGGAATTCTAATTTCCACTTCTCCTCCTTTTCATATTCCTATTCATCAAGCACAAGACTAAGAGATAGTAGCATAATATCATTATAACCGTACATTTTCTTGTGGTTTCACTTAATCTCACCATGCTTTTTTGCATCCTGTGATCTTCCAATGGTTGTGAATCAAACACCCAAATTGGTAGAAATCCTGTGTTTTAAAATTCTCTATTTTGCATGTGCATTCCTATCCTATTCCTATCTATTTCCTATCCCTACATTGTTAGGATGCTCAAATTCAAACAAGCCCTTACTCAATTACTTCTGTTATAGATATGTGTCAAAGAAAACCTTGTGTGGTTTGTCCTGCTCCTGTGGCGCTGTGTTCCAACCCAGCTCAGCTGCTCCAACGATGGAAGGGTTCACCACAGCAGGGATCCGCTCTCCAGACTGTCTTTCGCCGCCTTAGATCTTCTTCCCCGCCACCGGCAGCGACAACTGCATTACCATCATCAACTGAGCAGATGACCTTGAGGACTACACGGGTCCGCAAGAGAGGTCGCGCTCTTTCGTGTCTGCTTACGTTATGCGTCGCTTAATATGATGACATGCTACATTATCGTCATGTTCACCTATTAGACTCCGAGTCAGGTCCAAAATAATGCTGAAACTTGAGTTTTTAAATGGTTGTGGGGTACATATTGGGGCAGCAATCAGTACTATCTGTCTACTATCTGGTTAATCTCCGGTGTCTACTACGAGTTTCATGTTGGGTGCAAACAAACATTAAAGGAGCCATTATATGTATTTTTTAACTAAAGCTATTATCTGCCTGCTATCATTGGTTTTGGGTCTATCCACAGTTTGCTACCATCACTCTGGATTTGTGCATGCACTCCTTACATAATCTCACAGTTTGTATATTCAATTGATCTTCCTATGCATCAGCCATTTGAATTGGTGATGGAGAAATCTGGAGTGAAAACAAGGTCTTCGGAGCAGACAATGCTACCTGCTGAAGCAGATATCTTGCTGGTTGCAGATAGCTCTTCAGAGGAGGATTCAGAGGCAGATGACCAGTCCTATTATCCCCCTGAGGTGTATGCTCAAACTTGGCAGGGTTATATTACTCATATAATGCATATGTTGTATTGCAATGCTTAGTTTTTACATCATATACACAATATTGAATGCCATCTCCTTAGTTGACACATCATATATGTGATTGCCATCTGCTCACTTCCTTAGTATATAAATCATATATTTGAATTATGACATGCCATGATGTTTACATAGACAGCATGTATCTGAATTATGGCATGCCAACCCATTTTCTAAAGACATAATATAGTTATATCATCTCATCATGTTTACATAGTCATCATATTTTAAATTATGTCATTCTATCCGTGAATTATATCATGCCATCATGTTTCCATCGATGGCATGTTTGTGATTTTTGGCATGCCAACCACTTTAATAGACACATCGTATAGTTATATCATGTCATCCTGTTTACATAGTCATCATATTTTGAAGTATGGCATTCTATCCTGTTTAGTTAGCTATCATACATGTGAAATTGTGTCATGCTATCCTGTTTAATTAGCCATCATATATGTGAAATTATGTCCTGCTATTCTGTTTGCTTAGACAACATAAATGTGAATTATTTCATGCCCTGTTTTCTTCCCTACTATCCATTGCACCTGCCTATCTTACAATGTTTGTATATTCAATTGCTTTTCTTGTTTATCAACCATTTTAATTGGAGGGAGTGATGGCAATATCTGTGGGAGTAAAAACACGGTCTTCATATAAGATCGTGCTACCTGTCGATGCAGATAGAACCACGGTTGTACTTGCCCAAGAACCAGCCCCACCACACATAACCCACACTCATGCAGATTGTACCCCTACCCAGTTGGACAAAGAACCAGCTACACCCCTTCTAACCCCAACCCCAGCAGATAGACACAAAGTTCCCGTTGACACAGCACCGTCTCCACCACAGAGCACCCAAACACGAGCAGTTAGTAAGGCAACTGCAGTGCCCAAATCACGAGGACCACCACTCCGAACCCGAAGTCAACGCTTAAAGTAGAAGAAGAATTGTTCTCAGGTCAGGTTCCATAGCTATGGTTCATACTACTTTGCTATTGCATCACTGTATTTACTGATACCAACTAATTTCAAATTTGAAGGATGCAATTGAAACTCCAATGGCGCAACATGTATGTTTTAAACATGTTTCTTCAACGTGTTTGGCTGTTTGCTGTTGTAACTTGCTCTATGTTGATTTCAGTTTCAATTGAATAAACAGTTATGTTCTCATGCCATGCACATTACAAGTGTTGTTATTGTTGTGTAGTTTCCCGCACTTATATTCTGTCTATCCTGCTTTGTCTTAAATAGATATGATTCAAACTGTATCTATCTTGATTTGGTAACATAAACTAGAATGATATAGACCATACAGTGACCATACTACATAGATATATGTTTGTTTCATGCTGTTATCCTGTCCACCTTACTACTGAACTGGTTTACCAAAATGAGTTTCATATACTACATTGTAAACCTGAGATGTGTTTGTTTGTTTCTCTTTTAGAACGCGGATAAAATATTGGAGAAGAGTACCATGTTATGCAATGGTAAAGGAAGTAATGCATATAAGGTTCAAGATTGTGAGACATCCCTGTTGGTCTCCAAGAAAGGTGATAAAAACTATATTGAAGACACTGAGATAACCCCAAAGTCCTGTCTTGATGTAGTGTTCGAGTTACTGGCTACCACTGCTGGCACCAGCTCTTCGAACTTGTTGCCTGAATCAGTTCGGCTTCTTGAGTCTCAACTTCAAGTTGAAAGACATCGATCAAATGTTATGCGACAGGAAGCTGAAGGACTGAGGAAGTCCCTGCAGAATTCAGATGCATACTTTCTGGTGCAACAACAAGTGCTGGAGGACTTAAGCGCCAAACAAGAGAAAGTTAATAAGCTTGCTAAGAATCTTGCTAGCATTATGGGTACCCAGGATATTGTTTCTTGAGCTCTTTTGAAGTGGTTTCAGTTCTGGACTTGTTTTGTTGTGGCGTTTATATGCTGCTGTGTTCCCTATATTTGCACTGGTGGCGAACTTTGATGCCCAGTGGATGTAATATGTGTAATAGCCGTGATAGCCTAGTGTAAGTTGCTTGCTTATTTATTTCCTTGTTGTCTTGTTTATTTGTTTGCTTGTAGTCAGTGCAGTTCTTTTTCCGCGGTTTGCTAGTGGCTGCACTAACCTATTTTTTAGAACTAGGCCACAATAACCATGGGCTAATATTTATTGTAGTGACATTGGGCCTCCTACAGGCCATGGAAACAGTGGGCCTTCTACGGACCGTAGAAACAGTGGGCCTTCTACGGCCATAGAAACAGTGGGCCTTCTACGGGCCGTAGAAACAATGGGCCTTCTATGGGCTGTATCATCAATGGGCCTTATACGGGTCGTATGATCGATTGGCCAAACATGGGCCAAACAGACCGCGTTCTGGCCGTAAACAGGCTAGAGTTGGAATCGTCCGTTCATGGGCCGACCATAACGGGCCATCGTTAATAGGCCGTATTTGATGACGCTATGAAAATGGCCCAACGTATTAATGGACCACAAACAGGCCGACTGTAACCACGGGCTGAATTTGGCCCACAAGCAGAAAATGACAGTAATGGGCCGTAAGTAAAGAATGCTGGAAATGAGCCCAAGAATAAATGGGCTCTGAGAAGGCCGAAAGATAACATGGGCTGGAAACGGCCCAACGGAATAACGGGCCGTTAATGGGTATAAAGTGATATACTGTTCTTTACGGGCCAGTTTCACCACGGGCCGTTAAAGGCTGTAAAGTGGTACACTGTTCATTACGGGCCAGTTTCACCACGGGCCGTTAATAGGCCAAGAGTTACATAGGGCCTTATATGGGCCGAAAGACGTCATGGGCCATACATGGGCCAGAAATGAAAACGGGCTGGAATCATATTGGATGGCCCAGATGACGCTACTGGGCCTAATTCGAATAGGGCGTAATGGGCCTTGCGTAGCGGGCTGTAAATGGGCTATATGCGAACAGGTCGTTAATAGGCTTTCCATGGGCCGACCCGCCACCATTTGACCAAGTCAAACAGGACGGCCTTTTCACATGAATGGGCCTCTGTTGGGCCGTGCCACGTATCGACATATCATAGGCGCCTTCTGTCCAATGAGTGGATGACATCTGTCCCAGTGATGAGCCGACACGTGTTTCCTCCAGCCAATGATGATTTTACACGTGGAAAATCCCCATTGGTCGGGGCTATTAACGGGTTATCGGATCCAAAACCCGACCCAATAGCTTAACGGCGTTCCGTTACGGTGGATGCCACATGTCGGTCACCCATGACGAAAGCACTTCTGTGATGTGCGATTTATCATCATGGAAGTGGACACATCCGTGATGATAATTTTGGTAATGTCATGGAACACTTCTACGACAGCACAGGTATGACTATCTTGATTCTGTCATAAAATCGTCATGGATGTACATGCATGATAGAAAACGCGACCTACTGTGACAAACATGCATCATCATGGAAGTGTTTTTATTTTGTAGTGCCTCTAGTCATCTAAATGATCACGTGATCCAAATCAACTAAACCATGTCCGATCATCACGTGAGATGGAGTAGTTTTCAATGGTGAACATCACTATGTTGATCATATCTACTATATGATTCACGCTCGACCTTTCGGTCTCTAGTGTTCCGAGGCCATATGTGCATATGCTAGGCTCGTCAAGTTTAACCCAAGTATTCTGCGTGTGCAAAACTGTCTTACACCCGTTGTAGGTGAACGTTGAGCTTATCACACCCGATCATCACGTGGTGTCTCGGCACGACGAAGTTTGGCAGCGATGCATACTCAGGGAGAACACTTTTACCTTGAAATTTAGTGAGAGATCATCTTATAAAGCTACCGCCGAACTAAGAAAAATAAGATGTATAAAAGATAAACATCACATGCAATCAAAAAATGTGACATGATATGGCCATCATCGTCTTGTGCCTTTGATCTCCATCTCCAAAGCATCGTCATGATCTCTATCGTCACCGGCATGACACCATGATCTCCATCATCTTGATCTATATCAATGTGTCGTCACATGGTCGTCTCGCCAACTATTGCTCTTGCAACTATTGTATCGCATAGCGATAAAGTAAAGCAGTTATTTGGCGCTTGCATCTTATGCAATAAAGAGACAACCATAAGGTTTCTGCCAGTTGCCGGTAACTTCAACAAACATGATCATCCCATGCAAAAATTTATATATCATCACGTCTTGACCATATCACATCACAACATGCCATGCAAAAACAAGTTAGACGTCCTCTACTTTGTTGTTACAAGTTTTATGTGGCTGTTACGGGCTGAGCAAGAACCGTTCTTACCTATGCATTAAAACCACAATGATATTTCGTCAAGTTAGTGTTGTTTTAACCTTCGCAAGGACCAGGCATAGCCACACTCGGTTCAACTATAGTTGGAGAAACTGACACCCGCCAGCCACCTGTGTGCAAAGCACGTCGGTAGAACCAATCTCGCGTAAGCGTACGCGTAATGTCGGTCCGGGCCGCTTCATCCAACAATACCGTCGAACCAAAGTATGACATGCTGGTAAGCAGTATGACTTGTATCGCCCACAACTCACTTGTGTTCTACTCGTGCATATAACATCTACGCATAAACCTGGCTCGGATGCCACTGTTGGGGAACGTAGTAATTTCAAAAATTTCCTACGCACACGCAAGACCATGGTGATGCATAGCAACGAGAGGGGAGAGTTTATCTTCATACCCTTGAAGATCGCTAAGCGCAAGCATTTATCAACGCGGTTGATGTAGTCGTACACCTTCACGATCTGCCTCGATCAAGTATCGAATGTACGGCACCTCCGTGTTCAGCACACGTTCAGCTTGATGACGTCCTCGCCTTCTCGATCCAGCAAGACGGGCGAAGTAGTAGATGAGTTCCGGCAGCACGACGGCGTGGTGACGGTGTTGGTGAAGAACAATCCCTGTAGGGCTTCGCCTAAGCACTACGGAAACTATGACGGAGGATGAACTAGAGGGGACGGGGTTGCCGGCACACGGCTTGGTGTTTCTTGATGTGTCTTTGGTGCTAGCCCTACCCCTCTATTTATATGTTGAGCCTTGGGGTCAAAACTTGGAGTAAAAGCCTCCACGAAGTCGATTTCACCCTAAAGGCAAGAGTCCTTGGACTCCAGGGCCAGACGCCAGGGTTCCCGGCGTCTGGACCCAGACGCCAGGGACCCTGGCGTCTCGCCCCTGGACTCTGCAAAACTTTATTTTGCGCTTTCCAAAAACCTTGTGGGCTTTTCCTTTTGGCCCAAATAAAGTGTTCTCGTACCCAAACATTTCGGGAAACATCCGGAAACCCTTCCGGTGAATTCTGGAACCCTTCCAGAGACCAAACACTATTATCCCATATATCAATCTTTATCTCTGGACCATTCCGGAGTTCCTCGTCATGTCCGTGATCATATCCGGGACTCCGAACAACATTCGGTCACCAACATACATAACTCATATAATACTATATCGTCAACAAACGTTAAGCGTGCGGACCCTATGGGTTCGATAACTATGTAGACATGATCGAGACATCTCTCTGATCAATAACCAATAGCGGAACCTAGATGCCCATATTGGCTCCTACATATTCTATGAAGATCTTTATCGGTCGAATCGCATAACAACATACGTTGTTCCCTTTGTCATCACTATGTTACTTGCCCGAGATACGATCGTCAGTATCTCAATACCTAGTTCAATATCGTTACTGACAAGTCTCTTTACTCGTTCCGTAATACTTCATCCTGCAACCAACTCATTAGTCACAATGCTTGCAAGGCTTATAGTGATGAGTATTACCGAGAGGGCCCAGAGATACCTCTCCGACAATCGGAGTGACAAATCCTAATCTCGATCTATGCCAACTCAACAAGTACCATCGGAGACACCTATAGAGCACCTTTATAATCACCCAGTTACGTTGTGAAGTTTGGTAGCACACAAAGTGTTCCTCCAGTAATCGGGAGTTGCATAATCTCATAGTCATAGGAACATGTATAAGTCATGAAGAAAGCAATAGCAATGAAACTAACACGATCATAATGCTAAGCTAACAGATGGGTCATGTCCATCACATCATTCTCCTCATGATGTGGTCTCGTTCATCAAATGACAACACGTGTCTATGGTTAGGAAACATAACCATCTTTGATTAACGAGCTAGTCAAGTAGAGGCATACTAGGGACTATAGGTTTTGTCTATGTATTCACACATGTACTAAGTTTCCGGTTAATACAATTATATCATGAATAATAAACATTTATAATGATATAAGGAAATAAATAATAACTTTATTATAGCCTCTAGGGCATATTTCCTTCAGTTTTACCACTCCACCTCGTCTACACGCTCTGGATCATTTGGAAGGAGAGAAACATGCACATCTTTAATGACACCCATATGACTCAATATAAAGTGGAGGGCATGAAGCAACGCCACCTGGCGTTTGGGGGGAGCCATGCCCACCGAAGGGCACCGGTTGATGTATTTTTAACTTCTAATCTATTGGTTTTTTCCTCGTTTTCCCTAAAAAACAAGCGCCGCTTTGTAATATGTTTTTTTTTCTGCCTTCATCTATCTAAATGAAAAAGGAGTGCTCCTACGGGCTTCTCAGGGAAAAAATTAGAGCATCTCTAGTAGATCCGGTAAAATTTGGCACTGCAAATTTTTTAGGGTTCCCTTGAAAATGATTTTGCGGGAACGCGAAGGCTCCGACAGAACAAAATCCATAAATCTCGTACTGCAAATTTAAAAACATATCATCGCTATAGATAGTTCATCACAACCATAGTGCATATACAGGAACTACAAACTCCACGCTACAAATTAAACATAAATTGATGGTCTCGCTCATCGACGCTGAGATGAACTTGGTGGCGGACTTATGAAGCGTGTTGCGGGCTCCTCGTTGGTAGCAGCGATAAGGTTGGTGGCTCCTTCTTCTGGCCGCCACCGCGCGTTCCACGGTGACGAGCTCTGCATCTGCCTCCCAACAACTCTTGAAGTGCGGCTAGAGGGTTGCATCAAGCTCATGGAAGCCGACCCAAGGGCTCCGCCCACCTCTGCGGGATAGCCGGCCGCAATCACGCTTGTTTCGAGCGCCATGTGTCGGAGTAATTGGCCACGGATACCCCGAAGACGGCGAGACAATAATTCAAGACATCGGGGCTAGCAAAGACCCTCAATCCAACTGCCCGACTGCTCCTGCCGGCTCCCGTCCGACTGTTGGGGAATGTAGTAATTTCAAAAAATTTCCCACGCACACGCAAGATCATGGTGATGACATAGCAACGAGAGGGGAGAGTGTTGTCCACGTACCCTCGTAGACCAAAAGCGGAAGCGTTATGACAACGCGGTTGATGTAGTCGTACGTCTTCACGATCCGACCGATCCAAGCACCGAACGTACGGCACCTCCGAGTTCAGCACACGTTCAGCTCGATGACGATCCCCGGGCTCCGATCCAGCAAAGCTTCGGGGATGAGTTCCGTCAGCACGACGGCGTGGTGATGATGATGATGTTCTACCGGCGCAGGGCTTCGCCTAAACTCCGCGACGATATGACCGAGGTGGAATATGGTGGAGGGGGGCACCACACACGGCTAAGGAACGATCCGTAGATCAACTTGTGTCTCTAGAGGTGCCCCCTTCCTCCGTATATAAAGGGGGAGAGGAGGAGGGGGCCAGCCAAGGGGAGAGGCGTGCCCTAGGGGGGGCAATCCTACTCCAAGTAGGTTTGGCCCCCCTTTCCTATTAGGAGTAGGAGAGGGAAGGAAGAGAGGGGAGGGAAGAAGGAAAGGGGGGGCCGACCCCCTTCCCAATTCGGATTGGGCTTGGGGGGGCGCGCCCCCTCCTTTGCTCCTTCTCCCTCCTTTCCACTAAGGCCCAATAAGGCCCATATACTTACGAGGGGTTCCGGTAATCTCCCGGAGTTCCGGTATAGTCCCAATCTCATCTGGAACCTTTCCGGTGTCCAAATATATCCGTCCAATATATCAATCTTTATGTCTCAACCATTTCGAGACTCCTCGTCATGTCCGTGATCACATCTGGGACTCCGAACAAACTTCGGTACATCAAAACTTATAAACTCATAATAAAACTGTCATCGTAACATTAAGCGTGCGAACTTCGGTACATCAAAACTTATAAACTCATAATAAAACTGTCATCGTAACATTAAGCGTGCGGACCCTACGGGTTCGAGAACTATGTAGACATGACCTAGAACTATTCTCGGTCAATAACCAATAGCGGGACCTGGATGCACATATTGGCTCCTACATATTCTACGAAGATCTTTATCGGTCAAACCGCATAACAACATACGTTGTTCCCTTTGTCATCGGTATGTTACTTCCCGATATTCGATCATCGGTATCCAATACCTAGTTCAATCTCGTTACCGGCAAGTCTCTTTACTCGTAACGTAATGCATCATTCTGTAACTAACTCATTAGCTACATTGCTTGCAAGGCTTATAGTGATGTGCATTACCGAGAGGGCCCAGAGATACCTCTCCGACAATCGGAGTGACAAAACCTAATCTCGAAATATGCCAACCCAACATGTACCTTCGGAGACACCTGTAGTACTCCTTTATAATCACCCAGTTACGTTGTGACGTTTGGTAGCACCCAAAGTGTTCCTCCGGTAAACGGGAGTTGCATAATCTCATAGTTTCAGGAACATGTATAAGTCATGAAGAAAGCAATAGCAACATACTAAACGATCAAGTGCTAGGCTAACGGAATGGGTCAAGTCAATCACATAATTCTCCCAATGATGTGATCCCGTTAATCAAATGACAACTCTTTTGTCCATGGCTAGGAAACATAACCATCTTTGATAAACGAGCTAGTCAAGTAGAGGCATACTACTGACACTATGTTTGTCTATGTATTCACACATGTATTATGTTTCTGGTTAATACAATTCTAGCATGAATAATAAACATTTATCATGATATGAGGAAATAAATAATAACTTTATTATTGCCTCTAGGGCATATTTCCTTCAGTCTCCCACTTGCACTAGAGTCAATAATCTAGATTACATAGTAATGATTCTAACACCCATGGAGTCTTGGTGCTGATCATGTTTTGCTCGTGAGAGAGGCTTAGTCAACGGGTCTGCAACATTCAGATCCGTATGTATCTTGCAAATCTCTATGTCTCCCACTTGGACTTGGTCCCGGATGGAATTGAAGCGTCTCTTGATGTGCTTGGTCCTCTTGTGAAATCTGGATTCCTTTGCCAAGGCAATTGCACCAGTATTGTCACAGAAGATCTTCATTGGTCCTGATGCACTAGGTATGACACCTAGATCGGTAATGAACTCCTTCATCCAGACTCCTTCATTTGATGCTTCCGAAGCAGCTATGTACTCTGCTTCACATGTAGATCCCACCACGACGCTTTGTTTAGAACTGCACCAACTTACAGCTCCACCATTTAATAAAAATACGTATCCGATTTGCGATTTAGAATCGTCCAGATCAGTGTCAAAGCTTGCATCAACGTAACCATTTACGACTAGCTCTTTGTCACCTCCATATACGAGAAACATATCCTTAGTCCTTTTCAGGTATTTCAGGATGTTCTTGACCGCTGTCCAGTGATCCACTCCTGGATTACTTTGGTACCTTCCTACCAAGCTTATTGCTAAGCATACATCAGGTCTGGTACACAGCATTGCATACATGATATAGCCTATGGCTGAAGCATAGGGAACATATTCCATTTTCTCTCTATCTTCTGATGTGGTCGGGCATTGAGTCTGACTCAACTTCACACCTTGTAACACGGGCAAGAACCCTTTCTTTGCCTGATCCATTTTGAACTTTTTCAAAATTTTATCAAGGTATGTGCTTTGTGAAAGTCCTATTAAGCGTCTTGATCTATCTCTATAAATCTTGATGCCCAATATGTAAGCAGCTTCACCGAGGTCTTTCATTGAAAAACTTTTATTCAAGTATCCCTTTATGCTATCCAGAAATTCTATATCATTTCCAATTAATAATATGTCATCTACATATAATATCAGAAATGCTATAGAGCTCCCACTCACTTTCTTGTAAATACAGGCTTCTCCAAAAGTCTGTATAAAACCATATGCTTTGATCACACTATCAAAGTGTTTATTCCAACTCCGAGATGCTTGCACCAGTCCATAAATGGATCGCTGGAGCTTGCACACTTTGTTAGCACCTTTTGGATCAACAAAACCTTCTGGCTGCATCATATACAACTCTTCTTCCAGAAATCCATTCAAGAATGCAGTTTTGACATCCATTTGCCAAATTTCATAATCATGAAATGCAGCAATAGCTAACATGATTCGGACAGACTTAAGCATCGCTACGGGTGAGAAAGTCTCATCGTAGTCAACCCCTTGAACTTGTCGAAAACCTTTCGCAACAAGTCAAGCTTTATAGATAGTTACATTACCATCAGCATCAGTCTTCTTCTTTAAAATCCATTTATTCTCAATGGCTTGCCGATCATCAGGCAAGTCAACCAAAGTCCATACTTTGTTTTCATACATGGATCCCATCTCAGATTTCATGGCCTCTAGCCATTTTGCGGAATCTAGGCTCATCATCGCTTCCTCATAGTTCGTAGGTTCGTCATGGTCAAGTAACATGACTTCCAGAATAGGATTACCATACCACTCTGGTGCGGATCTTACTCTGGTAGACCTACGAGGTTCAGTAGAAACTTGATCTAAAGTTTCATGATCAATATCATTAGCTTCCTCACTAATTGGTGTAGGTGTCACAGAAACCGATTTCTGTGATGAACTACTTTCCAATAAGGGAGCAGGTACAGTTACCTCATCAAGTTCTACTTTCCTCCCACTCACTTCTTTCGAGAGAAACTCCTTCTCTAGAAAGGATCCATTCTTAGCAACGAATGTCTTGCCTTCGGATCTGTGATAGAAGGTGTACCCAACTGTCTCCTTTGGGTATCCTATGAAGACACATTTCACCGATTTAGGTTCGAGTTTATCTGGTTGAAGTTTCTTCACATAAGCATCGCAGCCCCAAACTTTAAGAAACGACAACTTTGGTTTCTTGCCAAACCACAGTTCATAAGGCGTCGTCTCAATGGATTTTGATGGTGCCCTATTTAACGTGAATGCGGCCGTCTCTAAAGCATAACCCCGGAACGATAGCGGTAAATCAGTAAGAGACATCATGGATCGCACTATATCTAGTAAAGTACGATTACGACGTTTGGACACACCATTTCGTTGTGGTGTTACGGGTGGCGTGAGTTGCGAAACTATTCCGCATTGTTTCAAATGTAGACCAAACTCGTAACTCAATTATTCTCCTCCATGATCAGATCGTAGAAATTTTATTTTTCTTGTTACAATGATTTTCCACTTCACTCTGAAATTCTTTGAACTTTTCAAATGTTTCAGACTTGTGTTTCATTAAGTAGATATACCCATATCTGCTCAAATCATCTGTGAAGGTGAGAAAATAACGATATCCGCCACGAGCTTCAACATTCATCGGACCACATACATCTGTATGTATGATTTCCAACAAATCTGTTGCTCTCTCCATAGTACCGGAGAACGGTGTTTTAGTCATCTTGCCCATGAGGCACGGTTCGCAAGTACCAAGTGATTCATAATCAAGTGATTCCAAAAGTCCATCAGTATGGAGTTTCTTCATGCGCTTTACACCAATATGACCTAAACGGCAGTGCCACAAACAAGTTGCACTATCATTATCAACTCTGCATCTTTTGGCTTCGACATTATGAATATGTGTATCACTACTATCGAGATTCAATAAAAATAGACCACTCTTCAAGGATGCATGACCATAAAAGATATTACTCATATAAATAGAACAACCATTATTCTCTGATTTAAATGAATAACCGTCTCGCATCAAACAAGATCCAGATATAATGTTCATGCTCAACGCTAGCACCAAATAACAATTATTCAGGTCTAAAACTAATCCCGAAGGTAGATGTAGAGGTAGCGTGCCGACCGCGATCACATCGACTTTGGAACCGTTTCCCACGCGCATCGTCACCTTGTCCTTGGCCAGTGCTCGCTTATTCCGTAGTCCCTGTTTCGAGTTGCAAATGTTAGCAACAGAACCAGTATCAAATACCCAGGTGCTACTGCGAGCTCTAGTAAGGTACACATCAATAACATGTATATCACATATACCTTTGTTCACCTTGCCATCCTTCTTATCCGCCAAATACTTGGGGCAGTTCCGCTTCCAGTGTCCAGTCTGCTTGCAGTAGAAGCACTCAGTTTCAGGCTTAGGTCCAGACTTGGGTTTCTTCTCTTGAGCAGCAACTTGCTTGCTGTTCTTCTTGAAGTTCCCCTTCTTCTTCCCTTTGCCCTTTTTCTTGAAACTAGTGGTCTTGTTGACCATCAACACTTGATGCTCCTTCTTGATTTCTACCTCCACAGCTTTTAGCATTGCGAAGAGCTCGGGAATTGTCTTGTTCATCCCTTGCATATTATAGTTCATCACGAAGCTCTTGTAGCTTGGTGGCAGTGATTGGAGAATTATGTCAATGACACTATCATCAGGAAGATTAACTCCCAGTTGAATCAAGTGATTATTATACCCAGACATTTTGAGTATGTGTTCACTGACAGAACTATTCTCCTCCATCTTGCAGCTGTAGAACTTATTGGAGACTTCATATCTCTCAATCCGGGCATTTGCTTGAAATATTAACTTCAACTCCTGGAACATCTCATATGCTCCATGACGTTCAAAACATCGTTGAAGACCCGGTTCTAAGCCGTAAAGCATGGCACACTAAACTATCGAGTAGTCATCAGCTTTGCTCTGCCAGACGTTCTTAACGTCGTCAGTTGCATCAGCAGCAGGCCTGGCACCCAGCGGTGCTTCCAGGACGTAATTCTTCTGTGCAGCAATGAGGATAATCCTCAGGTTACGGACCCAGTCCGTATAATTGCAACCATCATCTTTCAACTTTGCTTTCTCAAGGAACGCATTAAAATTCAACGGAACAATAGCACGAGCCATCTATCTACAACAAACATAGACAAGCAAAATACTATCAGGTACTAAGTTCATGATAAATTTAAGTTCAGTTAATCATATTACTTAAGAACTCCCACTTAGACAGACATCTCTCTAGTCATCTAAGTGATCACGTGATCCAAATCAACTAAACCATAACCGATCATCACGTGAGATGGAGTAGTTTTCAATGGTGAACATCACTATGTTGATCATATCTACTATATGATTCACGCTCGACCTTTCGGTCTCCGTGTTATGAGGCCATATCTGCATATGCTAGGCTCGTCAAGTATAACCTGAGTATTCTGCGTGTGCAAAACTGGCTTGCACCCGTTGTAGATGGACGTAGAGCTTATCACACCCGATCATCACGTGGTGTCTGGGCACGACGAACTTTGGCAATGGTGCATACTCAGGGAGAACACTTCTTGATAATTTTTAGTGAGATATCTTCTTAAAATGCTACAGTCAATCAAAGCAAGATAAGATGCATAAAGGATAAACATCACATGCAATCAATATAAGTGATATGATATGGCCATCATCATCTTGTGCTTGTGATCTCCATCTCCGAAGCACCCTCGTGAACATCATCGTCACCGGCGCGACACCTTGATCTCCATCGTAGCATTGTTGTCGTTTACGCCATCTATTGCTTCTACGACTATCGCTACCGCTTAGTGATAAAGTAAAGCAATTACAGGGCGTTTGCATTTCATACAATAAAGCGACAACCATATGGCTCCTGCCAGTTGCCGATAACTTCGGTTACAAAACATGATCATCTCATACAATAAAATATAGCATCATGTCTTGACCATATCACATCACAACATGCCCTGCAAAAACAAGTTAGACGTCCTCTACTTTGTTGTTGCAAATTTTACGTGGCTGCTACAGGCTGAGAAAGAACCGTTCTTACCTATGCATCAAAACCACAACGATAGTTCGTCAAGTTAGTGTTGTTTTAACCTTTGCAAGGACCGGGCGTAGCCACACTCGGTTCAACTAAAGTTGGAGAAACAGACACCCGCTAGTCACCTGTGTGCAAAGCATGGCGGTAAAACCAGTCTCGCGTAAGCATACGCGTAATGTCGGTCTGGGCTGCTTCATCAAACAATATCGCTGAACCAAAGTATGACATGCTGGTAAGCAGTATGACTTGTATCGCCCACAACTCACTTGTGTTCTACTTGTGCATACAGCATCAACGCATAAAACCTGGCTCTGATGCCACTGTTGGGGAACGTAGTAATTTCAAAAAAATTCCTACGCACACGCAAGATCATGGTGATGACATAGCAACGAGAGGGGAGAGTGTTGTCCACGTACCCTCGTAGACCGAAAGCGGAAGCGTTATGACAACGCGGTTGATGTAGTCGTACGTCTTCACGATCCGACCGATCCAAGCACCGAACGTACGGCACCTCCGAGTTCAGCACACGTTCAGCTCGATGACGATCCCCGGGCTCCGATCCAGCAAAGCTTCGGGGATGAGTTCCATCAGCACGACGGCGTGGTGACGATGATGATGTTCTACCGGCGCAGGGCTTCGCCTAAACTCCGCGACGATATGACCGAGGTGGAATATGGTGGAGGGGGGCACCGCACAAGGCTAAGGAACGATCCGTAGATCAACTTGTGTCTCTAGAGGTGCCCCTTCCTCCGTATATAAAGGGGGAGAGGAGGAGGGGGCCGGCCAAGGGGAGAGGCACGCCCTAGGGGGGGGCAATCCTACTCCAAGTAGGTTTGGCCCCCCTTTCCTATTAGGAGTAGGAGAGGGAAGGAAGAGAGGGGAGGGAAGAAGGAAAGGGGGGGCCGGCCCCCTTCCCAATTCGGATTGGGCTTGGGGGGCGCGCCCCCTCCTTTGCTCCTTCTCCCTCCTTTCCACTAAGGCCCAATAAGGCCCATATACTTACCGGGGGGTTCCGGTAACCTCCCGGAGTTCCGGTATAGTCCCAATCTCATCCGGAACCTTTCCGGTGTCCAAATATATCCGTCCAATATATCAATCTTTATGTCTCGACCATTTCGAGACTACTCGTCATGTCCGTGATCACATCTGGGACTCCGAACAAACTTCGGTACATCAAAACTTATAGACTCATAATAAAACTGTCATCATAACGTTAAGCGTGCGGACCCTACGGGTTCGAGAACTATGTAGACATGACCTAGAACTATTATCGGTCAATAACCAATAGCGGGACCTGGATGCCCATATTGGCTCCTACATATTCTACGAAGATCTTTATCGGTCAAACCGCATAACAACATACGTTGATCCCTTTGTCATCGGTATGTTACTTGCCCGAGATTCGATCGTCAGTATCCAATACCTAGTTCAATCTCGTTACCGGCAAGTCTCTTTACTCGTTACGTAATGCATCATTCCGTAACTAACTCATTAGCTACATTGCTTGCAAGGCTTATAGTGATGTGCATTACCGAGAGGGCCCAGAGATACCTCTCCGACAATCGGAGTGACAAAACCTAATCTCGAAATACGCCAACCCAACATGTACCTTCGGAGACACCTGTAGTACTCCTTTATAATCACCCAGTTACGTTGTGACGTTTGGTAGCACCCAAAGTGTTCCTCCGGTAAACGGGAGTTGCATAATCTCATAGTTTCAGGAACATGTATAAGTCATGAAGAAAGCAATAGCAACATACTAAACGATCAAGTGCTAGGCTAACGGAATGGGTCAAGTCAATCACATAATTCTCCCAATGATGTGATCCCGTTAATCAAATGACAACTCTTTTGTCCATGGCTAGGAAACATAACCATCTTTGATAAACGAGCTAGTCAAGTAGAGGCATACTAGTGACACTATGTTTGTCTATGTATTCACACATGTATTATGTTTCCGGTTAATACAATTCTAGCATGAATAATAAACATTTATTATGATATGAGGAAATAAATAATAACTTTATTATTGCCTCTAGGGCATATTTCCTTCACCGACTGCTCTGCCCGGCCGGCTGTCGGCTGCCGACTGCAGCCCGCCCGACACCGACAAGACACCGACGAGATGGCCGTACCGTGATGTCATCTACAATGTACTGTATCCCCTAGGCATTGATTTATAAAATGCCCCAGGGGACAAGCATGAAATGCACCATGCCTAACCCATGCCACTACATAGCTTGGTTTGTAAGCTACCCAAGGTAGCTTACAACCAATGCTACCACCACCCATGCCTACCACTATATAAGCTAGCTATCCATCCTTCCATTCATCCATTCACACACATGTATGAGTACACATACTCATTCGGCCACCCATGGCTAGGCACATGTGCCACACTAGCTAGCTAGCTCCCATTGCTACTCATCTCAGATACAGCTCCAGGAGCACCTTGTACTGCCCGATTTACACCCCACATATATACTCAGACATGCAGGAGTAGGGGTATTATCTCTCTAGAGAGCCCCAAACCTGGGTAAACTTGCGCATGCTACTCGCATACCCATCCCTGGATATTCTGGCAGCAGTCTTGCCCACCATGATAAGCCATCCATTGGCATATGTCGCATCCAACCCCCGACACCATGGCTTGGTGGCAGGCTGGCTAGAGCTGTCGGCCTTCGCTTCGTGCCGTGCGAGCTTGCGCAGTGATGATCCACCACGGCCGCCACACCCGCGAGCACCATGAGCCATAGATGAGAAGAAAAAACGGAGGACAAGTGGCGGGATTTGTCGTCGGAGTTGGGAGGGAGGCTAGCGGCGGCGCGGGCGGATTGTGGCGAGGGGATAGGGTTTGCTAACCCTAAAACCCGACCGACCCGTACATATAGGGCCAGATGGGTGGATATGCGGGCTGCCGGTAAAATTTACACTGGTCGGGCTTTGTTTAGCTGATCTGTTTGGGCCCAAAAAAACAGGATCCGGCAAAACGGCTGGACTTTTATGGGCGGCGAACTTTTGCAGGATCTACTGGAGATGTTCCACGACGACTTCCCGACTGTCTACTATAACAAAATTTGCCCGGCTCCGGTGAGGAAGGGGCGATGACGACGGTGCACCTTCGGCTCGCTTCGGTGCTTGTAGTCGTCGCTAGGTGGTCCACGGACATGGTTATAATTTTTATTACCTATGTTGTTTTTTGAACTATCATGATTGAAGATGAATATATTGAAAGTTTCTCGAAAAAAAATATTATTTTTGGTGCAGTGTGCTATGTGGTGAGGCTGGTGGCGAGGCGCTCCAGTGACTGACCCGAGCCGACCCCATCACAGATCTGATCTCAACTGACCCCCATGGCCCCATCGAACGCCCATGTCGCCGCACCTCCCGTGCCCCAAGTCGCCAACACCAACGTCGTCTCCCTGACACCCGTCCCCCACTCCCTCGCTGCAACCAGCAATTACCTGGTTGCCCCTGTCCCAATGAACCCAAGGGAAGCAGCCGGGCGCGTTCGTCTCCCACTTCGCCCTACACCCCGCCCCCCGCCCCCGCCCCCACCCGTCGAGCCGACGCCGGTGGCGACCGGCGGCGACGGTGAACAAGGGCCAGGCACCCCTACTTCCTGCTGGTCCCCGGCCGCATCCCTCCTCACTTCTCCGCTGATGTCTACTACACAACCTTCTTCTTGTAGACGTTGTTGGGCCTGCAAGTGCACAGGTTTGTAGGACAGTAGCAAATTTCCCTCAAGTGGATGACCTAAGGTTTATCAATCCGTAGGAGGCGTAGGATGAAGATGGTCTCTCTCAAACAACCCTGCAACCAAATAACAAAGAGTCTCTTGTGTCCCCAACACACCCAATACAATGGCAAATTGTATAGGTGCACTAGTTCGGCGAAGAGATGAAGATACAAGTGCAAAACAGATAGTAGATAAAGGTTTTTGAAATCTGAAATAATAAAAACAGCAAGGTAACAAGTGATAAAAGTGAGCGTAAACGGTATTGCAATGGTAGGAAACAAGGCCTAGGGTTCATACTTTCACTAGTGCAAGTTCTCTCAACAATAGTAACATAGATAGAACATATGACAAGCCCTCAACATGCAACAAAGAGTCACTCCAAAGCCACTAATAGCAAAGAACAAACGTAGAGATTATGGTAGGGTATGAAACCACCTCAAAGTTATTCTTTCGGATCGATCTATAAAAGAGTTCGTACTAGAATAACACCTTAAGACACAAATCAACCAAAACCCTAATGTCACCTAGATACTCCATTGTCACCTCAAGTATCCGTGGGCATGATTATACGATATGCATCACACAATCTCAGATTCATCCAACCAACATAAAAGTACTTCAAAGAGTGCCCCAAAGCTACTACCGGAGAGTCAAGAACGTGTGTCAACCCCTATGCGTAGGTTCATGGGTGGAACCCGCAAGTTGGTCACCAAAAAATACATCAAGTGGCACATGATATCCCATTGTCACCACAGATAATCACGGCAAGACATACATCAAGTGTTCTCATAAAGACTCAATCCAATAAAATAACTTCAAAAGGGGAAACTCAATTCATCATAAGAGAGTAGAGGGGGAGAAACATCATAAGATCCAACTATAATAGCAAAGCTCGGGATACATCAAGATCGTGCCATAGAGGAACACGAGAGAGAGCACGAGAGAGAGATCAAACACATAGCTACTGGTACATACCCTCAGCCCCGAGGGTGAACTACTCCCTCCTCGTCATGGATAGCGCCGGGATGATGAAGATGGCCTCAGGTGATGGGATCCCTGTAGGACCTTGAGAAGAGGTGTCTAGAGGGGGGGTGATTAGACACTAAGTACCAAAGTTGCAGTTTTTAACTTCTTTAAGTTTAAGTGGAGTTTAGGCACAAGTTTAACATTCACAATACATAACAAGCAAGCATGCAAAGAGTATATGAGCAGCAGAAAGTAAAGCATGCAACTTGCAAGAATGTAAAGGGAAGGGTTTTCGAGGATTCAAACGCAATTGGAGACACGGATGTTTTTGGCGTGGTTCTAATAGGTGGTGCTATCGTACATCCACGTTGATGGAGACTTCAACCCACGAAGGGTAACAGTTGCACGAGTCCACGGAGGGCTCCACCCACGAAGGGTCCACGAAGAAGCAACCTTGTCTATCCCACCATGGTCGTCGCCCACGAAGGACTTGCCTCACTAGTGGTAGATCTTCACGAAGTAGGCGATCTCCTTGCCCTTACAAACTCCTTGGTTCAACTCCACAATCTTGTCGGAGGCTCCCAAGTGACACCTAGCCAATCTAGGAGACACCACTCTATAAGAAGTAACAAATGGTGCGTTCATGATGAACTCCTTGCTCTTGTGCTTCAAATGATAGTCTCCCCAACACTCAACTCTCTCTCATGGGATTTGGATCTGGTGGAAAGAAGATTTGAGTGGAAAGAAACTTGGGGAAGGCTAGAGATCAAGATTCATATGGTAGGAATGGAATATATTGGCCTTAACACATGAGTAGGTAGTTCTCAGAAAATGTATGCTGGAAGTGTAGGTTCAGTCTGATGGCTCTCTCCACGAATGAAGAGGAGGTGGACGGGTATATATAGCCTCCACACAAATCTAACTGTTACACACAATTTACCAAACTCGGTTGGACCGAATCAACAATCTCGGTCGGACCGATTTAGTAAACCTAGTGACTGTTAGGATTTTCGGTGGGACCGATATGCAACTCGGTAGGACCGATATGGTTAGGGTTAGGGCATAATGTAATCTCGGTGAGACCGATTACACAAACTCGGTTGGACCGATTTTGGTAATTAGCTAACCAGAGAGTTGGTCAAGCAAACTCGGTGGGACCGATTACTCAAAGTCGATGGGACCGATTTTGATAATAAGTTAACCAGAGAGTTTGCATTGTAATATCGGTAGTACCGATTACTCAAACTCGATGGGACCGATTTTGGTAATGGACATACACTTATAGATTACAATCCCATCTCGGTGAGACCGAGATCCCTATCGGTGACACTGATATGCCTAGGGTTTGTGGCAGTGGCTATGACATCTGAACTCGGTGGCGCCGAATAGAAAGAATCGGTGGGGCCGAGTTTGACTTTAGGTTTAGGACATATGTGTGGAAGTGGGAAAGTAGTTGAGGGTTTTGGAGCATGTCACTAAGCACTGTGGAGCAAGAAACTCATTAAGCAACACCTCATCCCTTCTTGATAGTATTGGCTTTTCCTATAGACTCAATGTGATCTTGGATCACTAAAATGTAAAATGAAGAGTCTTGAGCTTGAAGCTTGAGCCAATCCTTTGTCCTTAGCATCTTGAAGGAGTTCCCACATCCTTTAGTCCATGCCACTCCATTGTTGAACTTATCTGAAACATACTAGATAAAAGTGTTAGTCCAACGAGAGATATGTTGGCATTAATTACCAAAACCACCTAGGGAGCATTTGTGCTTTCAATCTCCCCCTTTTTGGTAATTGATGACAACATACATCAAAGCTTTAGATAAAGATATAAAGAATTGCAAGTAAAGCTTTGGAAAGACATGTAACAAGCATAGGCTCCCCCTACATGTATGCAATCATGTGAATATGGAATATAGAAGCATGTGAGAGCATTACCATGATAGAGCAGGCAATGTGTTACATGTATCTTGGCCATATGCATCAGAGCAAAGAATATTAAAGAAAATACCTTCATGCTCATGAGTCCTTCTTGCAAACAGTATATACATCAGCAAGAATTCCTCATACACATGATTGTGATGCATATACTTACCTTGCAGTTTTGAGTTAGCTTAGGATGGAATGAACCTGCGTAAACAAGGTTAGATAAAACAGGTACATCTACTAGCCAGAGCAAACAGAAGAAACCACAAGAGTACCAAGACTGGGATGACATGTAGAGAGTGAGTACTAAGTACCACATTGGATTAGACATGTCCCCAAGGGTAAAGATATGCAATGAATTTAAATGATTTCTTTCCCTTAGATGTCTTGCTCCCCCTAAATCTAGCATGGGATACTGGGAGAAGATAGGAACAGAAAATCAGAGCTGAAAGATATAAATGAATAGAGCTAATGCAAACTAATGCAAATAAACACATATGAACATGTCTTTCCCCTCAAGAAGACATGTGGTATCTCTCCTGTTGAACACCAAGCATCTAGGATCCTTGAGAAATACTTTCTACTTGAGTATGCTCTCCCCCTGGAGATCTCTTTCTCCCCCTGAGGAGGTGATATATTCTCTTTCTCTGATGTGATCTCTCTAAGTGATAAGCTTTGATGTGATCTCTCTATCCCCCTTTGACAGCAATTTCCAAGAAGGGTTTGATCCTTGAGTCATAGCACAAAGCATTTATAAAAATGTGATGCTTGTAGAGGACAAGATTCATTGAATGGAGCTAGATCAGAAGAAACACAGAATAAGTGGCAAGCTGTTTTTCCTGTTGTGAAATCGGTGGCACCGAGTGGTATGCTTCGGTTGTACCAAAAGTATTCGGTTGGACCGATAACAACAAATCGGTGAAACCGAGTTCATCGCAGAGAAAACACTTGTCACCTCAGCTCACTAGACTAATAAGATCTCACAAAGATTTGCAAGGAATTTACTGAAGGATATGCAATTAATTGGATGCAGAAAATGCAGAGCAAACAGAAAGAAGTCTAGATGAAGTTTTTTTTGTTTTTTTAAAGGGGAAACAAATATGCATGAGACAAATGCAAAAACTCAGAAAAGAACACAAGAGAACTTCATCTAGAGATGGTCGGCGATGAAGTCACCTATGTTAGAGTATATTGACTTAGGAGTCAAGTGAGATCACTTGATCATAGGTCATACTCATCGTTTAAGCTCAAAATGGGGTTGCCATTTTTCGTTTAAGCATCTTGATGTATTCACATCTTGTCGAGTGGCTTTAGCTCATGACTCGGAGTAAAGCTTCTCTAAGATGGAATAACATACCTTGGTTGGTGGTGTTGTCCATGTAGTTGAACTTGTGTGGGTTGCTCAAGGTTGATGTAGCTCATCAAGAATTTGGAGCACCACTTGGAATTTGAGTCCATCTACCTACATGCGTTAGTTCTTGCAAGGAAGAGCACTTGTGTATCCAAAAATGACAATCATGAGGCTCAACATAGAATTTGTCAAAGGATATGTTTGAATGGTTTTGTGCCTCCTTGTCTTCAGCCACCATAGTGTAGAGACTTGGTGATGTAGAGATTGCTCAAGATGTGAGTAGGTTACAATCTCATGGAATTTGATTCAACCAAGTACCTACATGGTTAGATAACATGCAAGATACAAATATATCCAAGACACAAGATTTTCATCATGAGAGAAATATCAAGGATTAGTCATAAGCTCATGTCTTGCATGTATCCAATGGAGTTTCTACTCCAAGTTTGAAGCATCAATGATGTTCAATTCTCCTCTTAACCTGCAAAACACTTTCTGATCAAGAGGTTTAGTGAATATATCCGCTAATTGCTTTTTGGTGCGAACATGCTTAAGATTAATGTCACCCTTAGCAACATGATCTCAAATGAAATGATGACGAACTTCAATATGCTTAGTTCGAGAATGTTGTACGGGATTATGACCAATTTTGATAGCACTTTCATTGTCACAAAGCAATGGAACATGTTTCACATATATCCCATAATCTTTAAGAGTTTGGGTCATCCAAAGTAATTGAGCACAACATGAACCAGCGGCAATGTACTCCGCTTCGGCGGTAGATAAGGATACCGAGTTTTGTTTCTTGGAGGACCAAGACACAAGAGATCTACCAAGAAATTGACAAGTACCCAAAGTGGACTTTCTATCAACCTTGTCTCCGGCATAGTCCGAGTCGGAGTAGCCAACAAGATCGAAAGAGGCCCTCTTAGGATACCAAATGCCAAAATTTGGTGTATGGATTAAGTATCACACTATCCTTTTCACGGCCTTAAGATGACATTCTTTAGGAGCAGCTTGATATCGTGCACACATGCACACACTTAGCATGATATTGGGACGTGAAGCACATAGATATAACAATGAACCAATCATAGAGTGATAAACCTTTTGATCAACCGGTTCACCATCTTTGGTCAAGTCAAGATGTCCACTAGTAGGCATGGGTGTAGTCATACCTTTGCATTCTTGCATACTGAACTTCTTGAATAAGTCCTTGGTGTGCTTTGTTTGAGAGACAAAGGTACCTTCCTTAGTTTGCTTGATTTGCAAACCAAGAAAGAATTTGAGTTCACTCATCATAGACATCTCAAACTTCTCCGCCATTAGCTTCCCAAACTTTTCACTAAAATGAGGGTTAGTTGAACCAAATATAATATCATCAACATAAATTTGGCACACAAATAGTTCTCCATTAACCCTTTTAGTAAAAAGTGTGGAATCAATTTTCCCAATTTCAAAGCCGTTTTCAATAAGGAACTTGGTCAAGCATTTATACCACGCTCTAGGAGCTTGTTTAAGACCATAAAGGGCTTTGTGAAGTTTGTAAACATGATTTGGTTTCTTAGGATTGACAAAGGCGGGAGGTTGCTTAACATAAACTTCCTTTATTTCACCATTTAGAAAAGCACTTTTAATGTCCATTTGGTACAAGGTGATATCATGGTGATTAGCATAGGCAAGTAAGATGCGAATGGACTCAAGTCTAGCAACGGGAGCATAAGTCTCACCATAGTCCATACCTTCGACTTGTGTGTAGCCTTGGGCGACGAGACGTGCTTTGTTGCAAACTACTTGTCCATCTTCATCTTGCTTGTTGCAAAACACCCATTTGGTACCGATGATGTTGTGGTTGTTGTCGGGCTTCTCAACCAATGTCCAAACTTGGTTTCTCTCAAAGTTGTGTAGCTCTTCATGCATAGCATTTATCCAATCCGGATCTTCCAATGCTTCTTCGACCTTCATAGGTTCAATGCTAGAGATGAAAGAATAGTTTTCACAAAAGTTAGCTAAACGAGTTTTAGAGCGAGTGATTCTCCCGGTTTGAATATCATTGTAGATTTGCTCGACGGGATGGTCTTTAGCAATTCTTGCTCGAACTCGTGAAAGCTTTTGCTTGGTTCTTGGTTGAACTTCTTCTTCATCTTGTTCTTCTTCTTGGCCTTCTTCATTGTTGTCGTTGTCGTTCTCTTGTCGTGGTGGAGAAGGAGGTTGTTGACGTTCATCTTGATGCACTTCCTCATTTTCTTCATCTTGGTGTGTCCCACTTGTGGATGCTTCCATATCAACTCTTGGTTCACCTTGTCATGAAGTAGAAGCTTCCACTTGGACACACGAGGTACACTCCTTCACCTCCGTTGGACGAACCTTGCCAATAGACAAGTCTTGGATTGCTTCCGAAGGATCTTTGTCTCCTACATCAATTGGCAATTGCTCTACTTGCGAGCCATTAGATTCATCAAACTTCACATCTACCGTTTCTTCAACCTTTCGGGTGAAATTGTTGTAGACACGTTAAGTGTGAGAGTTTGAGCCATAACCTAGTAGGAAACCTTCATGAGACTTAGGAGCAAATTTAGAACGACGATGCTTATCAAGAATGTAGCACTTTGAGCCGAATACTCGAAAGTATCCAACTTGGGGTTTGCTACTGGTGAGGAGCTCGTATGTCGTCTTGCCGAGTAGCTTGTGAAGATACAAGCGATTTGTTGCATGACTGTCGGAGTAATGGGCCACGGGTAGGCTAACCTAAGTCCCAGAACCTTTCAAGACATCGGGGCAGGCTGCGCCCCTTAAGCCGAGTCCCAAGCGCGACTCCAAGATAAGCCGAGTCCCAGACGCGACTCCAAGATAAGCCGAGTCCCAGACGCGACTCCAAGATAAGCCGAGTCCCAGACGCGACTCCGAGATAAGCCGAGTCCCAGACGCGCGTCCAAGATAAGCCGACTCGTGGCCGGTGACTCCAAGAGAAGCCGGCTATAGAGAGTCGGCCCGTGACTCTGCCCGTCACCTACCTTCGCCATGATAGGCGAGGCGGGGTACGGTCACAGCATGGCCGTCGCCCCCTGCTTACGAGGGGCTGGCATGGCTACAGTGTGCCGTAGCACTGGAGATCTCTAGCGTGGCGCGGCACTGTTGCCATGCCTACCCTGACCTCAGCCTCAGTGGGTGGCGCACTGTGGCCACGACGGCCTACCTGTACGACCCAGAGACGGTGGGACCCGCTCGTCAGCGAGAGCACAGAAGATGGCGGGGTACGCCCCGAAGACGGACCCGTGGGAGTCGGCCCCCCTAGAGTCGGCCGGCCCCTCCCACGGGCCCCACACGCCATTAACCAGACAAGACGGGGAATGGCGACAGTGATCGTCCGATAGACGGCGGCACTGTTGCCACGACCCCATGACCAAGCCTGTGTCATTAGAAGCACGGCTACAATATCGGACCCGTTGGTGGGGCCCGCCAGTCGGCGGGCCCCAGCACTCGGCGGAGAAGACGGCGGCCTGTGAGACAGACGGCTGGGACCCGCGCCCAGCCAGATTACCGTTGTACCCCCGGGGGGTAGGCCTATATAAACCCCCCGGGGCACCCATGCAAAGGGTTGGAATCCATTAGCACTAGACCAGATCATATAGGAAGGAGAGAGCTAGCCTTGCCTCCTCCTACCTCCAGAATACAGCTCTAGGAGCAACCTTGTACTCACTTTGCCTTAGTGATCATGCGGAGACCCCGCAGAGCAGCAGTAGGGGTGTTATCTCCTCAGAGAGCCCCCAAGCTAGGTAAGATCCGCCGGCGTGCATGTCTTCGCCTCAATCCGTTTCCTAGCACCGGCGACGTTCTACTCGCTCCCACCATGATAAGCCATCCTTTGGCATATGTCGCACCCAACCCCCGACATTTGGTGCCCACCGTGGGGCGAGGTGCACCGTCGTCCGGAGACCTGCTCTCGACGGGAACCCTTTTCTTCCCCAGCGAGCGTAGCCAGCCCGGCACGCCCGATGGCGCTTTCCCCGACGCGCTGCAAGGCATCGACGACGCCTGCGCAGCAAGCTGCCTCGCCGATCTTCTTGGCGATTTTTGCATCTCCGACGAGCCTGCATCCAACGCAGGCACGGGCGGCCCCGAGAGCCTCCACGCGGGCCTCCTCGACCAACTCCACGTCGCCGGCGAGCCCGCCATGGACTTGGAGTCCGTAGGCTCCACCGACCCGATGCTGGTCGACTCCGACAGCGTGTCGCTCGACACGTTCCCCACCAATGTGGTGGTCTACGACGAGCCGCTCCCTCACGAGGAGAGAGGCGGAAGCGCCGTCACGGAGGTGCTCGTTATCAGTCATGGCGAGCACTCCCGTGAGGGAGCTCATGACCCACTCGACGCGGCTCTACGAGACCTGACCGCGCCCATTCTGGAGGACACTGACGCCGAGACGCTGGAGGCACGCCGCCTTCAGCTCGTCGAAGGTGCGAAGAAGCTGGCAAGCATGAGGCGCTTGTTAGAAGCCTACCAGCATGAGATGGATAGCGCTGTGGGCGGCTCGCCGGCCCCGACTGGGCCTAGCCGCCTAGGCGCGGTCCGGCAACGCGGCATGGCCATCGCCAACCTGTTCGGGGCCGATCGCCCCGTGTATGCCACGCCTGCGGAGAACATCCGTGCCGCCCAGGCGGCGGCGGACGAGCTAGACAACTTCGAAGGCGAAGAGCGCCGCCTGATGACCGAGCGGGTCCAGCGGCTCCTCAAAGCGGCTGTCGCGCAGAACGAAGCCGGCTGCCGCATGGAGGCGCCGCAACGACAAAATGGCGACTTGCCTCCCCACCGAGATCAAGGCGCGACGTCTTGGACGCCGACTGGCGATGTCCGTGGAAGAAAAGAGAAGGATCCGGCTATCAGCCACAGTCGGACTCGCATCACCATCGAGCGCGACCAAGACGGCCGCCCAAGAGCAGTGGAACGGCAGGGCGACTATCTGCCTCCCCCACCATGAAGAGAAAGGCGAGTCTCCCCGCCACCTGTTGAGCATCCGACTCTCGGCGACCGCCTCGACCGCCGAGAGGGAGTCGGAGAGAACGACGCCCGCCACCGGATCGACCGACTCCACCGATCCCTGGCGCTGGAAGAAGAAGATGAGCTAGGCCCGCCCTGTTTCGGACCCCGCATCCGAGACGAGCCCTTTCCCAAAGGGTTCACGCTCCCCCAAGACACGCCCAAGTACACCGGCTCCGTGAAGCCGGAAGATTGGCTAGTTGACTACTCCACAGCCGTCAACATAGCAAACGGCAACAAGCGTGTTGCCGTGAGTATGTCCCACTCATGCTCCAGGGCACGGCCCGGACATGGTTGAACAGTCTGAAGCCCCGCAGCATCAACAGCTGGGTCAACTTCACCGAGGCCTTCATCCACAACTTCACAAGCATGTACAAGCGAACCCCCAAGCCGCGCCAGCTTTCCTTGTGCATGCAAGGTCAATACGAGTCGACTCGCGACTACCTCACACGCTGGGGTGAGCTTCGGAACTCCTGCGAGGGCGTGCACAAGGTGCAGGCTATTGAATAATTCACCGCCGGGTGCAGAGAAGGCACCCTCCTCAAGCACAGGCTCCTCTGCGACGAGCCGGAAACCCTCGACGAGTTGCTGGTCATAGCAGACAAGTATGCCACGGTCGACTCCTCCATGAAGACAGAGATTCAAGTTAGTGCAACTGGCAAAGTGGCCCCTCAAGCTCCCAGAACTCCGGCTGGAGATACCAATCGGCGACAACAGCAGAATGATCACAAGCGCAAGGCCCCACAACCGACTTCCAGCAGTCGGCAGGTTGCGACAGTCAAAGACCAGCAACCTGAGGGGCAGCCTCCGACCAAGCGACAGAAAGGCGGCAAGTCCAACTGGTTGCCGGCCTTCTCTTACGAGCAGACTCTGGATGGTCCCTGCAAGTTCCACAGCGGCGCGAAGCCGTAAAACGATACCACCCGGAAATGCCACTGGCTCACTAGAATCGCCAAGGGAGACGGCCTTCTTCCTCCTCCGCCTGCTGGGCCGCCGCCTCCACCACCGCCCCAGCAGCCGGCTGCCAGGCCAGTCGGTGCCGTACAAAATGAATATCCAGAAGAGCACGGAGCCTATGTAGTGTTCACCAGTGTGGCTGATGATCGACGCAGCAGACGGCAGCAGCAGCAAGAAGTAAATGCAGTAGCATCAGATACCCCGGAGTTCATGCATTGGTCTGAGAAGCCTATCAGTTGGAGCAGAGCTGATCACCCGGAGGTGATGCCGAATCCGGGCTCCTATGCCTTGGTTTTAAGTGCCACCTTGGCCACAGATAGGTGGGCCGCTCGCTTTTCGCGAGTATTGATAGACGGAGGCAGTAACATCAACATCCTGTACAAGGATACCATGGAGAAATTAGGAATCAAGCAAAGACAGCTTCAGAGCAGCCGAACTGTGTTCCACGGCATTGTACCTGGCCTTTCTTGCTCACCAATTGGCAAGATCCTGATAGACGTCCTCTTCGGAGACAAAGATCATTTCCGCCAAGAGCCAGTTTGGTTTGAAGTGGTGGATCTTGAAAGCCCATATCAAGCGTTGCTTGGTCGACCTACTTTGGCCAAGTTCATGGCGGTCCCCCACTATGCCTACCTCAAGATGAAGATGCCGAGTTCGAAGGGGATTCTGACCGTAGCCGACGACTACAGGAAGTCCTCCGCCTGCACGGCTGAGAGCAGTCAGCTGGCCGAGTCCCTGGTGATCGCAGCTAAGAGGCGGCTTCTTGATCGGGTTGTGGCGATGGCCGGCAAGCAGCCAGAGATGTCGCCCGACCCCAAGGAGTCGGAAGCTGAGGGTTCGTTCAAGCCAGCTAAAGAAACAAAGAGGATACCTTTGGACCTGGAGCACCCGGAGAGGCACGCTGTCATAGGTGCAAACCTAGACAGCAAATAGGAAGGCGAGCTCGTCGATTTCCTCCGTGAGAATCGAGACATCTTCGCATGGTCCCCTAAAGACATGCCAGGTGTACCGACGAAATTCGCCAAGCACAAGTTACATGTCCGATCTGATGTGAAACCCGTCAGGCAGCCCTTGCACCGCCTGTCAGAAGAAAAGAGAAGAGTTGTTGGGGAAGAGATAGCCCGACTCCTAGCGGCCGGTTTCATTATGGAGGTGTTCTTTCCAGAATGGTTGGCGAACCCGGTCCTAGTGTTGAAGAAGAACAAGCAGTGGCGGATGTGTATCGACTACACAAGCCTCAACAAAGCTTGCCCCAAAGACCCATTTGCTTTGCCAAGAATTGATCAGGTGATAGACTCCACAGCCGGATGCGAGCTGTTGAGCTTCTTAGATGCCTATTCAGGATATCACCAGATCAAGCTGAACCCGGCAGACAGACTGAAGACTGCCTTCATTACGCCGTTTGGAGCCTTCTGCTACCTGACTATGATGTTCAGCTTGAGGAACACCGGCGCCACCTTTCATCATTGCATGCAGAAGTGTCTCCTCAATCAACTCGGCAGAAACGCCCACGTCTGCGTAGATGATGTGGTTGTGAAGACGGAAAAGTGTGGGACACTGTTGGAAGATCTCCAAGAAACCTTTGAGAACCTGCGCCGATTCCAGATTAAGCTCAACCCCGAGAAGTGCGTCTTCGGAGTACCAGCCGGCCAGCTCCTTGGCTTCCTGGTCTCTAAACGCGGCATAGAGTGCAACCCTGTAAAGATCAAAGCCATCGAGAGGATGGAAGTCCCCCGCCGACTGTTAGATGTGCAGAAGTTCACCGGCTGCTTGGCATCCATCAGCCGATTCATCAGTCGGCTGGGTGAGAAGGCTCTCCCTTTGTACCAACTGATGAAGAAGACCACCTTTTTCGAGTGGAACCACAAAGCGGACGAAGCATTTCTCCAGTTGAAGAAGATGTTGACTACTCCCCCTGTGCTGGCGGCTCTAACTCCTAAAGAGCCTATGCTTCTATACATTGCCGCCACCAGCCGAGTAGTTAGCACAGTCATCGTAGTTGAACGCAAGGAGGAAGGCAAGGCGCTCCCTGTCCAGAGACCGGTATGTTACCTGAGCGAGGTACTGTCGACCTCCAAGCAGAACTACCCTCACTACCAGAAGATGTGCTACGGCGTGCACTTTGCCGCCAAGAAGTTGAAGCCTTACTTTCAGGAACATCCAATCACTATGGTCTGCACAGCTCCATTAGCCGAGATCATTGGAAGCCGACATGCTTCGGGCCGAGTGGCCAAATGGGCCATAGATTTGGCTCCCTACACCATCTATTACCAGCCCCGCACCGCCATCAAGTCGCAAGCACTGGCCGACTTCCTTGTCGACTGGGCCGAGACCCAGTACCTGCCGCCAGCACCTGACTCCACCCATTGGCGGATGCATTTTGATGGCTCCAAGATGCGCACCGGCTTGGGAGCCGGCGTCGTCCTCACCTCCCCTAAAGGCGACAAGCTCAAGTATGCGCTGCAAATCCACTTCGCCGCCTCCAACAATGTTGCCGAATACGAGGCGCTCATTCACGGGCTCCGGCTTGCCAAAGAACTCAGCATCCACCGGATCCTGTGCTATGGCGACTCCTATTTGGTGGTCCAGCAGTCGTCTGGCGACTGGGACGCCAAAGATGCAAACATGGCGAGCTACCGCTTCCTGGTGCAGCAACTCAGCGGATATTTCGAGGGGTGCGAATTCCTTCATGTACCAAGAAATGACAACGACCAAGCAGATGCCCTGGCACGAGTCAGCTCCACACGCCAAGCGATACCATCCAGCGTCGCCCTTCAGCACCTCCTCAAGCCGTCTATCAAGCCTTCACCACAATCAGACTCCATCTTTGTGCCGGCTCCCCCCGAAGAAGTCGGATCCGACTCAAGAGCACCAGCAGACGGCACGAGAATTCTTACAGACAGCTCCAAGAATACCGCAGTCGAAGCCGGCCCGGGGACTTCAGAACCCGGCCCGGGGACTGCGACGGCCAGCCTGAAGACTCTAGAGCTCGGCCCGGGGACTGCGCCAGTCGGCCCGGGGACTTCGCCGATCCAACAAGCGGCCGCGGACTCCAGCCCGCCGCCTCCCAGCCCAGCCACCCTTGTCCAAATCGCAATAGTGGCAATTGAAGAAATAGCAGCACCCTCATGGGCCCAGCCCATCCTCAAGTTCCTAGTAAACAGAGAGCTGCCAGCTGATGAAATCTTGGCTCGGTAAGTGCAACGCCGAGCGGCAGCCTACACCATAGTCAACAGAGAGCTGGTCAGGCGCAGTGTCACTGGTATCTACCAACGCTGCGTCAAGGCAGAACAAGGCCAAGCAATTCTCAGAGACATTCATGAAGGCGAGTGCGGCCACCATGCGGCTTCAAGAGCACTCGTCGCCAAAGCCTTTCGACACGGTTTCTTCTGGCCAACTGCCCTAGAAGAGGCCAGGGAATTAGTCCAAAAATGCAAGGGATGCCAAATGTTCCGCTCCAAGCCGCTTCAGCCGGCTTCCGCACTCAAGACCATCCCCATCGCCTGGCCATTTGCGGTTTGGGGCCTGGACATGGTGGGACCATTCAAGACGGCACGAGGTGGCTTAACTCATCTACTTGTCGCGGTGGACAAGTTCACCAAGTGGATAGAAGTAAAACCCATCAAGAAGTTGAATGGTCCGACTGCAGTGACTTTCATCGCTGACATCACGACTCGGTACGGCATACCACACAGCATCATCACCGACAATGGCACAAATTTTGCCAAAGGCGCCTTGGCCCGTTTCTGCGCGACGCAGGGCATCCGACTGGACTTAGCGTTCGTTGCCCATCCGCAGTCAAACGGCCAGGTGGAGCGAGCAAACAACCTCATCCTATCCGGCATCAAGCCTCGACTGGTCGAACCACTGGAGCGTTCGGCCGGCTGTTGGCTTGAGGAGCTGCCAGCCGTCCTTTGGAGTCTGCGCACGACTCCAAACAAGTCAACCGGCTTCACGCCTTTCTTCCTCGTCTACGGTGCTGAAGCCGTCATCCCAACGGACATAGAGTTCGACTCCCCACGAGTCACCATGTACACCGAGGAGGAAGCAGAAGAAGCGCGTCAAGACGGCATCGATCTGCTGGAAGAGGGTCGGTTGTTGGCACTCAGCCGGTCCGGCATCTACCAGCAGAGCCTGCACCGATACTACAATAGGAAGGTCAGGCCAAGATCTTTCCAAGAAGGCGACCTTGTGCTCCAACTGATCCAGCGGACAGTTGGCCAGCACAAGCTGTCGGCACCTTGGGAAGGCCCCTTCATTATTAGTAAAGTGCTGGGCAACGACTCCTACTACTTGATCGACGCTCAGAAGCCCCGAGCATGCAAGAGAGACGACTCCGGCAAAGAGTCGGAACGGCCGTGGAATGCAAATCTCCTCCGAAGATTTTACAGTTGATGCAGTATGTACCATGCTACCCCTTTGTATTAAAGTACCGAGACTTCGGGCCCCCCGAGACAAGCTCGGGGACTGCCCCTTTTGATTATCTGTATGATAAGAATTATGCCTTCGAATATGCTACTCCTTGCTATGCCACTTGGCGCCGGGTTCGACTAGTCGGCCCGGGGACTCGTCGTCTTGCGCTATGAAATGCTTCCTGAAGTCGGACAAGTAGTGTGCGGTGCCTAAGCCGTCTCCTGCCAGAAGCCGCAGCTTGCAGAGCGACTGTTTGGCGGGCAGGAGTAAGGATGAATGGGCGCTCACACGAAAAATGGCTAAGGACCTAAAGCATTAACATAGCTTAAGCCAGCTTCCAGCCCCCTTTCACAAAAACCGACTCGTGAGTAGTTGGCTTGCCGCTTTCTATCCAACTTGTTAAAAAGACTCCAATGAATGGCAAGTACTTGCCTTCCCCAAAATAGCCAGGCATTTGATCCAGCGGCAGTCCGCGGAGCGGTTGTCCGACTAGCAAGGCGGCAACTAGGGGAAGGCGGCAAAGGAAAAAGCCAAAGGAGCAATAAGCAAGGAAAGATAGAATTCGGATTGATATTTACATAACATAGGCCATTGGCCGAATCTTCAAACAGAAGTTCAAAATACACCCCGCGGGTGGAATTGTGCAAATTAACAAGTTCTTCAAAGACTTTTTAGAGCAGATAAAATAAAAGCTAGAAGGCAGCCTAGGGAGCAGCAGACGGGTTCGGAGGGTCGGAGGAGACGGCGGTGTCAGGCGCCGGGGCGGCCGGCTGGGCAGTCTCGGCTTGATCGCCACCAGCGGCGGCCGGCCCGGTCGAACGCGGCTCGTTGCTGAAGGCGCGGTCGAGCTGAGGCTGGTCGCCCACTCCGTCTTCTGGCACCTCCGTCTCGCCTTCGTGCTCCACCTCGCCTTCCTCCTTGGTGTTGGAGTCAATCACCTCCGCCGAGTCCTCGCCGTAGTCTGGGTTCATCCCGAACCACTCTGGCGGCACCTCCTCGCCGCCTGCAGCCCGCTCAGGGACGAAGACACTGGTATCTGTGTAGTCGGCGATCGCCGCCGCACGCTCGACAAGGGCGCCCTCCACAGCCACCAGCTCTGCCTGGGCCTCTGACCGGAACGCGGCCAGCCGGTCCAGGTCCAGCCCCGGATACCACGCCTTGACGAATTCCAAGGTCCGGCGCGCTCCAGCCCGGGCCGAGGAACCCTTCCAAGCTTCAAGACGGCCAACTGCGACCTCCAGCCAGTCGGCAGTCTGATTGGCAGTGTGCAGAGCCGGCATATCTGGCCACAGAGCGGCAACCGCCTGGGCGCCGGCACGCTGAAGCCGGTGCATTAGCCGATGGGCCGGATGAAGACGGGCCTCGATGCTCAGAAGTTGTTCGTCGACGGTCAGGGGGGCGTTAGCGGCAATCTCCGCGCTGTTCGCCCTCCGTGCCTCACGATCAGCCTCGATGGCCTGAGTGACTGCCTGCGAGTGGCCAGGGAAGAAGTCTGCCAAGACAAAAAAGAAGCAAGTCAAAAAATCAGAAGTCAGCCCGACCTATAGTCGGAAGCTCAAAGAAAGAAAGGAAGAAAAGAAACTCACCGTCGATGATGTCCTCGATCTCATGGAAGACGAAGGTCAGCATCGCCTCCTTGTCAGTCCAGGAGGAGCGCTCGCTCTCGAACTCGGCCAGGAGAGCAGCCTCCTTCTTCTCGGCCTCGTCCTGCGCCTTCTTGAGCAGCTCCTTCTGCTCGGCCAGCTGCGCAGCCAGCGGGTCGCGCTCCACGGCAAGCTTGCTGCACTCCTCCCCCTTGACGTGCAAGGCAGTGTTGACTTCGCCCAGCTGCTCCTGAAGAGTGGCGTTGGCCCCTGAAGAACGAAAGAAAGAGACGTTAAGTCGTCATCGAAGAAGGTCGCCGTGAAGATCCGGCCCGACTGCTCAGCAGTCGGCCCGAATCTCGGGGACTACAGCCCGCGGGTGCGCCAGCGCGCCCTCGCAAAGAAGAAGAACAACAAAGAAGGTCGCTGGAAAGATCCGGCCTGACTGCTCAGCAGCCGGCCCGAATATCGGGGACTACAGCCCGCGGGTGCGCCAACGCGCCCCGCGAAGAAGAAGAAGAACAAAGAAGGTCGCTGGGAAGATCCGGCCCGACTGCTCAGCAGTCGGCTCGAATCTCGGGGACTACAGCCCGCGGGTGCACCAGCGCGCCCCCGCGAAGAAGAAGAAGAACTCACTCCGGCTCTCCGTTAAGTCGGCAGTCCGCTTGCCCAACTCCTCAACATTACAATTGAAGGCAGTGGCACGGAGGTTGTGATACTCCTATAATAAACATTTCAGACAAAGATAAATATTTGGAACTCGCCAGAGGGAGTTTCGAACCACCTGCTCAGCAACCGGCCCGAAACTCGGGGACTACATCCAGTGGGTGCGCTGGTGCGCCTCCACAGAGAAGAACTAGAAAAACAAGAATCAAAAAAGAAGCATACTCGGACGGCTGCTCGCGATGCCAGATGCGCCTTGGTGCAGTTCTGGAGGGCGTCGCCCTCGGCTCGCAGCTTCGCCTGGACGTCCAGAAGCGCCTGGTTCAGCGGACCTGTGCCGCCTCCGCGCACCCACCCAACGGGCGCGGCGCTCGTCGCCTCAGCGTCTGGGATGGCCGAGCTGGCGGTACCGACCTCCAAGGGCCGCGGCGCTGAAGTCGCCTTCTCAAGACAGCGGCGCGCTGGCGAGGCGACTTGAAGGAGCAGCGTCGCCACGGCCTCGTCTTCAGTCGGCGGCACTAGCGGGCCCGCCGGCTGTTCTCCACGCACGCTCCTGGGCGGCGGCGGAGGCGGCGGTGGCGGTATGAGCATATCCGACATGGAGGCCTCGCCGCTTTCCTTCTCCGCGATGGGGTTCTCGGCACCGGCTTCTCCAGTCTGCCCCATGAACTCCAGAGGCGGCGGTGCGAAAGACAGCGGGAGGACGTGCAACGCCGATTGGCGGTGCGCGGCCTCCTCTGCTCGCCGTCTTGCCGCAATGGCGGCTTCGGCCTCTTCCAGCTTTTTCTGGGCGGAGGCCGCCGCCTTCTCAGCCTCTGCCTTCTCCAAGCGGCCGGCCTCCTCCTCATCGCACTTCTCCCACGCGTTTCGCTCTGTCGCCTCCCGGAGGTTGGCGGTGGGGTCGACCCGCCGGGTGTTGGCGGACGTCTCTGCCGACCCCATGACGGAGGGGGGGCGACCCTCTCAAGAGTAAGGGGAGCCCTGAACCAAAAAGGAACTGTAAAAGAAAAACTCGGACAAGATTCACCAAAGGAAAATAAGACAAAGGCGGAAACACTTACGCAGAAACTAGCGGCGGCCTCTTCACTTCCTTGCGGAAGCGGTTGGCTTTCATGGCCGCCTCCTCCCGCTTGGTTACGGCGGCTGTCGGTGTCAAAACCGGCGGATCTCGGGTAGGGGGTCCCGAACTGTGCATCTTAGGATCAATGGTAACAGGAGACAAGGGACACGATGTTTTACCTAGGTTCGGGCCCTCTTGATGGAGGTAAAACCCTACGTCCTGCTTGATTGATATTGATGATGTGGGTATTACAAGAGTAGATCTACCACGAGATCAAGGAGGCTAAACCCTAGAAGCTAGCCTATGGTATGATTGTTGTTGTATATATGTATCGACTAGCCTGGCCTCGGTTTATATATTGCACCAGAGGCCTAGGATAACAAGAGTCCTAGCCGAATACACCGGTGGGGGAGGAGTCCTTGTCTTGACCGCCAAGTCTTGTGGAATCTTCCTTGTATGCGGCAACTGTCCGGACTGGCCCATGAGTATACGGCCATGGGGATCCTCGGCCCAATCCAACTGATCGGGAGACGATGTGGTGAGTACCCCCTAGTCCAGGACACCGTCAGCGGCCGCCCCCTTGAACTTCTTCGGCTTGCCGCCGAGCAAACTCGGCACGGCGTGGCGCCTCTTCACGCCGCCTTGGCCAGCCAAGCCGGCGGAGGAACTCGCACCCGACAGGCCGACCCTTGGCTGGTGGCGCGGGACGACTTCCCCTTCAGCGTCGTCCTCAGGCCAGTCGGCGAAGGTGGCCGAGGGCCTGAGGCCGCTTCCCGCTCCTTCCCCTCCGCCTTCGGCGTCGGCCTCCATCGCTGCCGCCCCCAAGTCAGGGTCGTCGATGTTGCTCTCCGCTCGGTTGGGGACGAATTCATGGGGCGGTCTTGCGACGCCGGCTGCAGGCTGAATGAGGGGATTCTGACTCAAAGAAACCAAAAAGGTCAGGAGTCGGATCCGGCTACAAAGAAAACAGAGCAAAAAGAGATGCGACTTACCACCGGAGGGGGGTTGGCGCGCGAGTACGGCTCCTTGCTGAACTGCCAGTCTGTCGCGAGCTCCCAGTTCGCAATGTGGTTCACCATGTTCGCCACTTCTGCGCGGGGCATCTCCTTGGTGCACATCCGACTCGGGTCCCGGTGGTCGCTCATCTGACTGATCAGATGAGGCCGGCCTTGGAGAGGAAGGACTCGGCGCGCCACGAAGGCGGCCAGCAAGTCGGCCCCAACCAGGCCCTCCGACTGCGTCAGAACTCGGAGTCGCGCTACGGCGGCGGCTCCGGCGGGAGTCAGCGGGGTACAAGGCAGAATAGCCTCCTCCACAGCGCAAAATGGGGCTCGACGCCCAGGAATAGCTCGCAAAGGGCTACGAAACCCGCGATATGCAGAATGGAGGCGGGCGTTAGGTTATGAAGCTGGAGTCCGTAGAACTCCAGGAGCCCGCGGAGGAACGGATGTACAGGAAATCCGAGCCCCCTTATTAGATAAGGGATGAAGCATAACCGCTCCCCTTTAGAGGGACTAGGGGTGGCCTCCTCTTGCTTTCCACCTTTGTAGGTGGCCAGCCCGGCTCGAACCGGAACCATAAAGGCCGGAGGAAGATATCCCTCCGCTTGGAGCGTCACAAGCTCGCTGTGCGGAACAGAGCATCTCCTCCAATCCCCTGGCGAAGGACTGGGAACGCGAGAAGAGGAGCCGCGTCGATGGTCCATGATGGAATGGATTTTTGGTCAAGAAGCGCTCCGATGAGTACTCGCGGGAGGAAGATGGTGTGATTTGGATCTGGATTCCTGCCTCTCTTATAGGCAGGTTATTTGCGCAGCTAGGGGGTAAAACATAAAAGATGCCCTGGCTTTTCGCATTCGTGCGACGCGTGGAAGAAGGCCATTATTGGGCGTGGGAGCCAAGAAGTGCAACATTGATGAGGAAGCTGGACACTGTTCGGCAGGTACATGGAACTTAAAGGAGAACCCGCCTTGCAACGCCGAAGACTACACACATGCTGGACTTATCGTCATTGAAGCCTGGTTCGGGGGCTACTGAGGGAGTCCTGGACTAGGGGGTGTCCGGATAGCCGGACCACCATCATCGGCCGAACTATCCTCGGCCGCACTATCATCATCGGCCGGACTCCAAGACTATGAAGATACAAGATTGAAGACTTCGTCCCGTGTCCGGATGGGACTTTCCTTGGCATGGAAGGCAAGCTTGGCGATACGGATATGTAGATCTCCTACCATCGTAACCGACTCTATGTAACCCTAGCCCTCTTCGGTGTCTATATAAACCGGATGGCTTTAGTCCGTAGGACACAACAACCATTACAACAATCATACCATAGGCTAGCTTCTAGGGTTTAGCCTCCTTGATCTCGTGGTAGATCCACTCTTGTAATACCCACAATATCAATATCAATCAAGCAGGACGTAGGGTTTTACCTCCATCAAGAGGGCCCGAACCTGGGTAAGACATCGTGTCCCTTGTCTCCTGTTACCATCCGCCTAGACGCACAGTTCGGGACCCCCTACCCGAGATCCACCGGTTTTGACACCGACAGAGACCTTTGAAAAGTTCAAGGAATTTCAGAATGAGGTAGAGAATCAACGTGACCGAAAGATAAAATTCCTACGATCAGATCATGGAGGAGAATACTTAAGTCACGAATTTGGTACACACTTAAGGAAATGTGGAATCGTTTCACAACTCACGCCACCTGGAACACCTCAGCATAATGGTGTGTCCGAACGTCGTAATCGCACTCTATTGGATATGGTGCGGTCTATGATGTCTCTTACCGATTTACCGCTATCATTTTGGGGATACGCTCTAGAGACAGCTACATTCACTTTAAATAGGGCACCGTCTAAATCCGTTGAGATGACACCGTATGAATTATGGTTTGGGAAGAAACCTAAGTTGTCATTTCTAAAAGTTTGGGGATGCGATGCTTATGTCAAGAAACTTCAACCTGAAAAGCTCGAACCCAAGTCAGAAAAATGCGTCTTCATAGGATACCCTAAGGAAACCATTGGGTATACCTTCTACTTAAGATCCGAGGGCAAGATCTTTGTTGCCAAGAACGGATCCTTTCTGGAAAAAGAGTTTCTCTCGAAAGAAGTAAGTGGGAGGAAAGTAGACCTCGATGAAGTACTACCTCTTGAACGGGATAGTAGTGCAGCTCAGGAAAATGTTCCTATGATGCCTACGCCAACTGAAGAGGAAAATAATGATGATGATCAAGGTACTTCGGATCAAGTTGCTACCGAACTTCGTAGGTCCACAAGGACACATTCCGCACCAGAGTGGTACGGCAACCCTGTCCTGGAAATCATGTTGTTAGACAACGGTGAACCTTCGAACTATGAAGAAGCGATGGCGGGCCCAGATTCCAACAAATGGCTTGAAGCCATGAAATCCGAGATAGAATCCATGTATGAAAACAAAGTATGGACTTTGACAGACTTGCCCGATGAACGGCGAGCGATAGAAAACAAATGGATCTTTAAGAAGAAGACGGATGCGGATGGTAATATTATCGTCTATAAAGCTCGACTTGTCGCTAAGGGTTATCGACAAGTTCAAGGGATTGACTACTATGAGACATTCTCTCCCGTAGCGAAGCTGAAGTCCGTCCGAATCATGTTAGCAATTGTCGCATACTATGATTATGAGATATGGCAGATGGACGTCAAAACGGCATTCCTTAACGGACATCTTAAGGAAGAACTGTATATGATGCAGCCGGAAGGTTTTGTCGATCCTAAGAATGCTAACAAAGTATGCAAGCTCCAGCGATCCATTTATGGGCTGGTGCAAGCATCTCGGAGTTGGAACATTCTCTTTGATGAGATGATCAAAGCGTTTGGGTTTATGCAGACTTATGGAGAAGCCTGCGTTTACAAGAAAGTGAGTGGGAGCTCTGTAGCATTTCTCATATTATATGTAGATGACATACTCTTGATGGGAAATGATATAGAACTTTTGGACAGCATTAAGGCCTACTTGAATAAGTGTTTTTCAATGAAGGACCTTGGAGAAGCTGCTTATATATTAGGCATCAAGATCTATAGAGATAGATCGAGACGCCTCATAGGTCTTTCACAAAGCACATACCTTGATAGGATTTCGAAGAAGTTCAAAATGGATCAATCCAAGAAGGGGTTCTTGCCTGTATTGCAAGGTGTGAGATTGAGCTCGGCTCAATGCCCGAGCACAGCAAAAGATAAAGAAGAGATGAGTGTCATCCCCTATGCTTCAGCCATAGGATCTATTATGTATGCCATGCTGTGTACCAGACCTGATGTAAACCTTGCCGTAAGTTTGGTAGGAAGGTACCAAAGTAATCCCGGCAAGGAACACTGGACAGCGGTCAAGAATATCCTGAAGTACCTGAAAAGGACAAAGGACATGTTTCTCATTTATGGAGGTGACGAAGAGCTCGCCGTAAAGGGTTACGTCGACGCTAGCTTCGACACAGATCTGGATGACTCTAAGTCACAAACCGGATACGTGTATATGTTGAATGGTGGAGCAGTAAGCTGGTGCAGCTGCAAGCAGAGCGTCGTGGCGGGATCTACATGTGAAGCGGAGTACATGGCAGCCTTGGAGGCAGCGCATGAAGCAATTTGGGTGAAGGAGTTCATCACCGACCTAGGAGTCATACCCAATGCATCGGGGCCAATCAAACTCTTCTGTGACAACACTGGAGCTATTGCCCTTGCCAAGGAGCCCAGGTTTCACAAGAAGACCAGGCACATCAAGCGTCGTTTCAACTCCATCCGTGAAAATGTTCAAGATGGAGACATAGATATTTGCAAAGTACATACGGATCTGAATGTCGCAGATCCGTTGACTAAACCTCTCTCGGGAACAAAACATGATCAACACCAGAACTCTATGGGTGTTCGATTCATCACAATGTAACTAGATTATTGACTCTAGTGCAAGTGGGAGACTATTGGAAATATGCCCTAGAGGCAATAATAAAAGGGTTATTATTATATTTCCTTGTTCATGATAATTGTCTTTTATTCATGCTATAACTGTATTATCCAGAAATCATAATACATGTGTGAATACTTAGACCTAATATGTCCCTAGTGAGCCTCTAGTTGACTAGCTCGTTGGTCAACAGATAGTCATGGTTTCCTGACTATGGATATTAGATGTCATTGACAACGGGATCACATCATTAGGAGAATGATGTGATGGACAAGACCCAATCCTAAGCATAACACAAGATCGTGTAGTTCGTTTGCTAGAGCTTTTCCAATGTCAAGTATCTTTTCCTTAGACCATGAGAACGTGTAACTCCCGGATACCGTAGGAGTGCTTTGGGTGTACCAAACATCATAACGTAACTGTGTGACTATAAAGGTGCACTACAGGTATCTCCAAAAGTGTCTGTTGGGTTGACACGGATCGAGACTGGGATTTGTCACTCCGTATGTCGGAGAGGTATCTCTGGGCCCACTCGGTAATGCATCATCATAATGAGCTCAAAGTGACCAAGTGTTTGGTCACGGGATCATGCATTACGGTACGAGTAAAGTGACTTGCCAGTAACGAGACTGAACGAGGTATTGGGATACCGACGATCGAGTCTCGGGCATGTAACGTACCGATTGACAAAGGGAATTGTATATGGGGTTGATTGAATCCTCGACATCGTGGTTCATCCGATGACATCATCGAGGAGCATGTGGGAGCCAACATGGGTATCCAGATCCCGCTGTTGGTTATTGACCGGAGAGCCGTCTCAGTCATGTCTGCGTGTCTCCCGAACCCGTAGGGTCTACACACTTAAGGTTCGGTGACGCTAGGGTTATTAGGAAGACTTGTATGTGATTACTGAAAGTTGTTCAGAGTCCCGGATGAGATCCCGGACGTCACGAGGAGTTCCGGAATGGTCCGGAGGTGAAAATTTATGTATGGGAAGTTTTCATACGGACACCGGAAGGATTCGGGGTCATATCGGTATTGTACCGGGGCCACCGGAGGGGTTTCGGGGGTCCACCGTGAGGGGCCACCCCTCTTGGAGGGCCTCATGGGCCGCAAGGGGCAGGGAACCAGCCCCTGGAGGGCTGGGCGCCCCCCCTTGGGCCCATGCGCCTAGGGTTGGGGGGGAACCCTAGTGGGGGCGCCCCCCTTTGCTTGGGGGGCAAGCCCCCTCCCTGGCCGCCGCCCCCCCTCTAGATCTCATCTAGAGGGGCCGGCCCCCCTTGCCCCTTCCCCTATAAATAGAGGGGTGAGGGGAGGGCTGCTTGACACAACCAAGGCGCAGCCCCTCCCCTCCCCAACACCTCTCCTCCTCCGTCGAGCGCTTGGCGAAGCCCTACCGGAGTACTGCCTCTCCACCATCATCACGCCGTCGTGCTGCTGCTGGAGCCATCTTCCTCAACCTCTCCTTCCCCCTTGCTAGATCAAGAAGGAGGAGACGTCATCCGCTCTGTACGTGTGTTGAATGTGGAGGTGCTGTCTGTACAGCACTTGGTCATCGGTGATTTGGATCACGGCGAGTACGACTCCATCATCCACGTTCTAGTGAACGCTTCCGCTCGCGATCTACAAGTGGTATGTAGATGCAATCTCTCTCCCATGACTCGTTGCTTAGATGAACTCATAGATGGATCTTGGTGAAACCGTAGGAATTTTTTTTTATTTTCTGCAATGTTCCCCAACAAATTGTACACAAGCAAGGAAGGCACCGGAAGAATCAAGGTGTTGGTTTTGAACGAAAGTTCAATGCCAATGGAGTTGAGTGGGAAGAAGATCAATACCCCAAGACGAAGTTTGTTCCTCAACAAGAGAAGTATGATCCTACTTCCTTCAAAGGAACACAAGCACAAGATGATCTTCCACCACAAGACCACAAGAACAAAGGCAAGGACAAGCTTCAAGAAGAGATTGATGCATTTGAAGAAGCACCTAAGGTCTCGGTCAAGTGGGTTCCCAAGACTACGTCAAGTTCTACTTCATCAAGTACAACTACAACTCCAAGGATTCCCATCAATATGATGTGGATCCCGAAGAAGAAGAACTAGAGAGTTCTTGAGGGTGACTCCGCCAACATTCTTCACTCATATCTTTTTGGCAACAACAAGTGTAATCAACTTCCACATCTTGCACTAGTTCAAGGAGTCACAAACCCTCATGTTGGTAAGGCAAGGGACAAGGTAACCTAATGATTTCATGGACATTATCTTGTGTGTGCATCACTCTATGTCTATGGATATTCTTGTCTGTTCCTTGTGGGACTAACCCATGTAGGTATGTTGAAAGTGCAACTCACTCCAAAGGATTGCTCCAAATGATCTACATCAACCTTGAGCATCCACATTTTCAACACCTACATGAAGTCATCATCGACAAAACCAAGGTTAGTTCATCCCTCTAAAAGGGGATCTCACATCTAGGGGGAGCTTAACTCTAAGAATTGAGTCAAAGCAACTCTAATGGTGTGAACACATCAATGCATTATGTAAAAATGGTAACCCCACTTAAGCTTAAACGATGAGTATGACCTATGATCAAATGATTTCATTTGACTCCTAAGTCAATATACTCATATATAGATGACCTAGTCATCGCCAATTGTTTTGATAGATGCTAGAATTGGTTGTGCATGTTTTGCCACATATTTCATTTGCCATCTTATTGTGTGAGCATGTTGGTGCATATTTTACTCATTCGAGGACATCCACTTGTTGTTTTGATTGTTTGGTTCTTTTTTTCTTTTTGCCAAGTGGATGGACAAGAATGCCTAAGAACCTTCTCTAGCTATCTATGCTTTGCTCGTCTCAAACTCTATTCATGCTACATCACAAAATTTGATCAAGTCAGATTCGAACCACTCTGCGTGAGGAGCACTCGGAGTCCCCGATTCGTCATAGACTTAAACTTCCAAAACTTCTTTGTGATTCTTGGTCTGACCGATTCCTCCATTTCGGTGCCACCGAGATCACTAAGTCGATCTAGGTTTTCAATCTCGGTGCAACCGATTTGAACTTTTCGGTCACACCGAGTTGCTGTAACTGTACACAGTTATGCATCTCGGTGCCACCGAGTTGTTCCACTCGGTCACACCGATAGGGTCAGGCTATATATAGTCACGGGCAAAAATTTGGAAATTTCTCCGAACCTCTTCGCCCGCGCAATAGCTTGCTCTGCCATCAGGGTCTCCGAATCGTCTCCTCGTCGCCAGCCGCCTCCTGTCGCTGGTCTCCGCCGCCGTCAACGGATTTCACCCCCGCTGTTGCCGCCGTAGCGAGTTCATCGCCGAGTTAGGGTATGAACTCGATCATAGTGCTATCCTCGTCCGATTCCTAGCACATTGTGTTCTTAATGATTCTTGCCACGATTGAAACACTCCTATCCAGTCAATGCAATCCTTAGATTAGATGAGATTTGAAAATTTAGGGTTAGGTTTCCGCCGAAACCATCTTAGACCCACCGAGTGAAAAACTCGGTCCCACCGATTTGGCTAATGCCATTGCACTAGTAACTCTCGGTCTGACCGAGAATTGCTAATCGATGAGACCGATTTTAGGACTGTGAAACCCTAGCAGTCTCGGTGCCACCGAACTGTGACTCGGTCCAACCGAGTTCATCAGTTTAGGTTCCAAAACTGCTTCGGTATCACCGAGTTTGAAAATCGGTTGATCCGAAATGCTTTCTGTGGAAAACTAAAACTAAATTTTTGAATCATTCTTTTACAAAAATCTCTGCATTTTGTGATGCTCATCCACTCTATCTCATCTATAACTCTTCACAGGGTCAGCAGTCAGTGATTTGCAGCATGTCAGACCAAAGTGATAGTCAGAACAGGTTAGAAGAGCAGATGCACATGAGTGAGGGCACTAGTCCCTCTAGCACTTCAGATGAAGGCAGCAGGAGCACCCCAAGCAACCTGCCTAAAGCTGCCACCAGGACAAGGAAGAAAAGAACCTCAGATTCTGAGGATGAGGATTATAAAGTAGAAGTGGATGAGGCTACTTCCAAGAAGGAGTATGGCTCAGCCAAGACCACTAAACCTGGACTCAATAGGAAGGTTCCTGCCAAGAGGACACCTATGCTGAAGGTCAGAGGATCTACTCAGGTGCTTGAGAAGCCTGATCCCCAAGAGCCTGCTACAGAAGGAAAGAAAAGGAAAGAAAGGGTCAAAAAGACCATAGCCAGAGTTGTTGGGCAACCTTCCATGATGGAAGATGAAGAAGAGGTTGCTGCACCAGCACCCAAGGCACAAAATCTTATGGGTGACGCAATTAAGTCAGGGGCTACAACACCAAAGCCCAAGGAAGCACCCAAAGCTGCCCCCAAGCCCAAGCTTGCACCAAAGAGGAATACCAGGAGTATTCCAGCTGCTGAGAAGAACAAGGCCCTAGTGCCTGAAGTTGCTGATGAGGAAGATGAAGAAGGACAAGTCGTGAGGAAGCTCAAGCCCAAGATACCAGACCATAATGATGCCCATCCTGTGGCTGAGGACATGAACATCAGAAGAGACTCAGGGTTGAGGCTATGGAGGATGACAGATCCATATGCCACAAGGAGAAGGACTGCTGTTGATTACAGGTTCCATACAAAGGAACAGCAGGACTTCTATGAGACAATTTTGTTGGACAAGAAGCCCATAGTGTGTGATATGAGGTGGGTCGACTGGACCTACATGAAATAAAATGAAGAACACTATCCTGGAGTGCAAGACAGTTTTGTTGCATGTGGAGTTGCAGATTTTCTTGGGCAAAAGCTCACCAACTGGAATGATGAACTCATTATGCAATTCTACTCCACAGCACACTTCTATCCAGATGGGAGGATAATTTGGATGTCTGAAGGTACAAGGTACCAATCAACCGTTGAGGAGTGAGCAAAACTGATCAATGCCCCAAAGGAGAGTGAAGATGACTTGAATGTCTATGCCAAGAAGAAGATGGACCACAATTCCATGGCACACATGTACAAGGAGATCCCAGACAAAGCCATTGAGACACATAAGTTTGGGTCAGTCCACTTTCTTCTGTCAGGGCTGCCAACAATCAACTGCATCCTAAGGCACACTCTGTTGCCTAAGTCTGGTGACCACAACATGATTAGAGGGCATGCAATCAACATGTTGCATTTGTTTGATGTGCCACAGAAATTCAAGGTCATGAGCCTTATGGTTGAGACCATTAAGAGGACAGCAGCAGATCAAAAGAGAAGCTGTGGATATGCCCCTCAGATTCAGGAGTTGATTAACTCAAAGATGGGCACAGGAAAATATCTATTGGATAAGGAACATTTTCCTCTTTATCTAGACTTTGAGGACAATCAGGTTGTCATGAATGAGAATGAACCATCATCAGTACAAGCTCAAGAGAAGAAGGAGAAGGCAAGGAAAGAGAAGGCTGCCAAGATGCCAACTCAAGAGGAGGCATCTGAGTACTTTCTGAAGAACAAGCAGGATCAGCTTAGTTACTTGATAGCATCAACACTGAGGATTTAGAAGGGACTGGCCACCCTCACTCAAAATCAGCAGAGCTTGGAAAGAATCATGGAACAAAAATTCTATGATCTAGATGTCAAAGTAACTGAGATTCAGTCAGTTGTGGAGCAGCTACAGGATGACATGCAGGAGAGGAAGGGCAAGACTACCACTAATGTATTTGCCAGAGTGCCTAGAGCTCAGAGGTCAGCTGCAGTGCCTGTGCCAGACACCAGAGCCACATCATCTGCACCAGCTACAGCTCCTACAACTCCAGTGCAACCAGCTCCAGCACCAACTCCTCCAGCTCCCTCAACTTCAACTGAAGCCTTCATTCTTGGAGTTCTCCGGACACCACCACCTGAAGATCAAGCCTGAGAGTCGATCTAGCACTATGCATTTTTTATGAACTTTTTGGTAACTTGTTGCCAAAGGGAGAGAAAAATGTATAGATCATAGGCTTCGAGAGAGAGAGTGTTGCTTTTGTTCTCTCTTGCTTTGGTGGTTAAACTTTGTTTGCTTTTGATTGCTTGAGATACTATGCTGTTTTTGTGAGACATTGATGATCATGTGTTTGATCATAAGCTACACTTATGCATGTTTGATGATATTATCTTATCTATCCATATGTGATCATTCACTTTGCTTGGTGATGAGTGCATGTATTCAATCTTTATCATTTTAAGCGCTCCACCAAGATGTATGTGACATGGAAGAGTAATCCATGAGCCTAATTCCTTGTGCATTTGCAGTCCAAAGCAAATCTTAAACTATGCACAAATTTAGGGGGAGCTCTTGCTTATCACATACTTCTCAAAGCGACGATGTTTTTCAATCTTATTATCATTTGTCGAAGCTTTGATCTATATGTTGTCATCAATTACCAAAAAGGGGGAGATTGAAAGTGCAACTATCCCTAGGTGGTTTTGGTAATTCATAACAACATATAGCTCATTGAGCTAATGCTATTCCAAGACTATTATTTCAGGAAAGCTTAATGAATGGCATGGCATGGATGATGAAAGTGGATCCCTCAAAATACTAATGACAAAGGATTGGCTCAAGCTCAAAAGCTCAAGACTCTTCATTTTACATTTTAGTGATCCAAGATCACACTGAGTCTATAGGAAAAGCCAATACTATCAAGGAGGGATGAAGTGTTGCTTAATGAGCCTCTTGCTTCATGTGCTTGGTGATATGCTCCAAAAACCCTCAACTACTTTCTCACATCCACAAATGACCTAAACCTAAAGCCAAAATCGGTCACACCGATTCTTCCTATCCGGCGCCACCGAGTTCTAATGTCATAGCCACTGCCACAAACTCTAGGCAAATCGGTCTCACCGATAGTGATCTCGGTCTCACCGAGATGGGATTGTAATCTCTCTGTTTCCCTTCGTAATGTTTCGGTATAACCGAAGTGAGCGATCGGTCCCACCGAGATTGCAATGTAAACTCTCTGTTTCCCTTTTGTAACATTTCGGTCTCACTCGGTCCCACCGAGTTTACCTGACCAACTCTCTGGAAAGCTTATTACCAAAATCGGTCTCACCGAGTTTGTGTAATCGGTCTTACCGAGATTACGTTATGCCCTAACCCTAACCATATCGGTCTTACCGAGTTGCATTTCGGCCCCACCGAAAATCCTAACGGTCACTAGGTTTACGAAATCGGTCCGACCGAGTTTGATGATTTGGTCCCATCGAGTTTGGTAAATTGTGTGTAACGGTTAGATTTTGTGTGGAGGCTATATATACCCCTCCACCTCCTCTTCATTCATGGAGAGAGCCATCAGAACAAACCTACACTTCCAACTTACCATTTCTGAGAGAGAACCACCTACTCATGTGTTGAGGCCAAGATATTCCATTCCTACCATATGAATCTTGATCTCTAGCCTTCCCCAAGTTGCTTTCCACTCAAATCTTCTTTCCACCAGATCCAAAACCTATGAGAGAGAGTTGAGTGTTGGGGAGACTATCATTTGAAGCACAAGAGCAAGGAGTTCATCATCAATGCACCATTTGTTACTTCTTGGAGAGTGGTGTCTCCTAGATTGGCTAGGTGTCACTTGGGAGCCTCCGACAAGATTGTGGAGTTGAACCAAGGAGTTTGTAAGGGCAAGGAGATCGCCTACTTCATGAAGATCTATCGTTAGTGAGGCAAGTCCTTCGTGGGCGACGACCATGGTGGGATAGACAAGGTTGCTTCTTCGTGGACCCTTCGTGGGTGGAGCCCTCCGTGGACTCGCGCAACCGTTACCCTTCGTGGGTTGAAGTCTGCATCAACGTGGATGTACGATAGCACCACCTATCGGAACCACGCCAAAAACATCCATGTCTCCAATTGCGTTTGAATCCTCCAAACCCTTCCCTTTACTTTCTTGCAAGTTGCATGCTTTAATTTCCGCTGCCTATATACTCTTTGCATGCTTGCTTGAATTGTGTGATGATTGCTTGACTTGTCCTAAGATAGCTAAAATTTGCCAAACTCTAAAATTGGGAAAAGGCTAAGTTTTTTAATTGGTCAAGTAGTCTAATCACCCCCCCTCTAGACATACTTCAAGGTCCTATAATATGTTCCTCTCTCATAATAATTTTCAGTAGCATCATGAATGAATTCAACAATATAACCAGCACCTAAAGCATTCTTTTCATGATCTACAATCATAGAAAATTTACTACTCTCAACATAAGCAAATTTCTTCTCATGAATAGTAGTAGGAGCAAACTCAACAAAATAACTATCATGTGATTGAAAATTAAGATCAAGATGACACGTTTCATCATAGTAAATTTGCTCATCAAAGCTTGGGGGACAAAAAATATCATCTCTATCAAACATAGCTTCCCCAAGCTTGTGGCTTTGCATATCATTAGCATCATGGATATTCAAGGAATTCATACTAACAACATTGCAATCATGCTCATCATTCAAAAATTTAGTACCAAACATTCTATAGATTTCTTCTTCTAGCACTTGAGCACAATTTTCCTTTCCATCATACTCACGAAAGATATTAAAAAGATGAAGCGTATGAGACAAACTCAATTCCATTTTTTTGTAATTTTCTTTTATAAACTAGACTAGTGCTAAAACAAGAAACAAAAAGATTCGATTGCAAGATCTAAAGATATACCTTCAAGCGCTAACCTCCCCGGCAATGGCACCAGAAACTGCTTGATGTCTACTACACAACCTTCTTCTTGTAGACGTTGTTGGGCCTGCAAGTGCACAGGTTTATAGGACAGTAGCAAATTTCCCTCAAGTGGATGACCTATGGTTTATCAATCCGTAGGAGGCGTAGGATGAAGATGGTCTTTCTCAAACAACCCTGCAACCAAATAACAAAGAGTCTTTTGTGTCCCCAACACACCCAATACAATGGCAAATTGTATAGGTGCACTAGTTCGGCAAAGAGATGAAGATACAAGTGCAAAATAGATAGTAGATAAAGGTTTTTGAAATCTGAAATGATAAAAACAGCAAGGTAACAAGCGATAAAAGTGAGCGTAAACGGTATTGCAATGGTAGGAAACAAGGCCTAGGGTTCATACTTTCACTAGTGCAAGTTCTCTCAACAATAATAACATAGATAGAACACATGACAAGCCCTCAACATGCAACAAAGAGTCACTCCAAAGCCACTAATAGCGGAGAACAAATATAGAGATTATGGTAGGGTACGAAACCACCTCAAAGTTATTCTTTCGGATCGATCTATAAAAGAGTTCGTACTAGAATAACACCTTAAGACACAAATCAACCAAAACCCTAATGTCACCTAGATACTCCATTGTCACCTCAAGTATCCGTGGGCATGATTATACGATATGCATCACACAATCTTAGATTCATCCAACCAACATAAAAGTACTTTAAAGAGTGCCCCAAAGCTACTACCGGAGAGTCAAGAACGTGTGCCAACCCCTATGCATAGGTTCATGGGTGGAACCCGCAAGTTGGTCACCAAAACATACATCAAGTGGCACATGATATCCCATTGTCACCACAGATAATCACGGCAAGACATACATCAAGTCTTCTCATAAAGACTCAATCCAATAAAATAACTTCAAAAGGTGAAACTCAATTCATCACAAGAGAGTAGAGGGGGAGAAACATCATAAGATCCAACTACAATAGCAAAGCTCGGGATACATCAAGATCGTGCCATAGAGGAACACGAGAGAGAACACGAGAGAGAGAGAGATCAAACACATAGCTACTGGTACATACCCTCAGCCCTGAGGGTGAACTACTCCCTCCTCGTCATGGATAGCACCGGGATGATGAAGATGGCCTCCGATGATGGGATCCCCCTCCGGCAGGGTGCCAGAACAGGGCCCCGATTGGTTTTTGGTGGCTACAGAGGCTTGCGGCAGCGGAACTCCCGATCTATCTTTTGTTCTGAAGGTTTAGGGTACAAGAGTATATATGGGTGCAGGGGGTACGTCGGTAGAGCTACGGGGGCCCCACGAGGCAGGGGGCGCTCCCATGGGGGGTGGGCGCGCCCCCCACCCTCGTGGGCAGCCCGGGACTCCCCTGACGTGCACTCCAAGCCCATCAGGTTGGTTTCCTTCCAAAATTAACTTTTCCAGTTGATTTCGTTCCGTTTTGACTCCGTCTGATATTCCTTTTCCTCGAAACACTGCAATAGGCATAAAACAACAAATCTGGGCTGGGCCTCCGGTTAATAGGTTAGTCCCAAAAATAATGTAAAAGTGGATAATAAAGCCCAATATTGCCTAAAACAGTAGATAAAGTAGCATGGAGCAATCAAAAAATATAGATACGTTGGAGACGTATCATCCGCCCTCGCGTACCACCGAGGGCGAGCTCCGCGCGAGGCCGGCGCGACCAGGGGCGGCGACAGCGGCGACTCAAGGTGAGCGTCCTTGGCAGAGCACTCCTCTCCTCTCCACCGGCCCGAAGCCCGTCCTCTTCTCTGATCTCGTCTCCCGCTTGTTCACTCACAAACCCTAGAACCCTAAGTCTCGCTTGGGCGGGGTCCAGCCTGGGTGTGTTGCCGCCCTCGGTGTACTCGAGGACGGACTCCAGTGTGCGGCTGGGCACGCCCCACCATCGGCGGCGGCCTTCGGAGTTGAGCCTCCCAGAGGGCACGACGCCGTTGGTGGCCTCGAGCTGCTCGACGTGGCGGCGACAGAAGTAGGGATCCCACAGCGGGCTGTCGGGGACGTACCGTGGACCTTCCCTCGTCGCCTGCGGCAGAGAGGCGCGGATACGCGCGATCTCCGCGCGCCGCGCCGCCCCGGTGGGTGGTGGTGGCACCGGGCCCCCGCCGGCGCTGATCCTCCACGCCCCGGGCACCCGCATGTCCGGCGGGCCGGGTACTCGGCCTCAAAGAGGAGACGAGCTTCGTCCTCGTGAAGGTGGCGGCGGCCGAAGCCATTCGCCGCCGTGCCGTCGCCTGGGAAACGCTCGGCCATGGCTGAACTGGAGACGGCGAGGGGAGAGGGAGGAGCGGGCGTCGGCGATGCAGTGTATGTGCGTCATCGGCGCGCTGGGGGCGGCTTATATAGGCGGAGGCACCGCGCGTACGCGTGGCCGCCTGGTGCACGCGTGGCAGGCGAGGGACGCGCGTCGTCCAATCTTCACTGCGCCGCCCGTGAGGCATCAATGGAGGAGACTGACCGACGCGGCAGCTTTGGCATTGATTCACCGCGGGAACCGAGGCGATGAGGACGATGAAGCGGCGAGAAGAGACGAGTCGCTGCCAAGGAGGGCCCGCCGGTTTTCGCGCCAAAAATGTTTCGGCTGGCGCCCCAAGCGCCCCAGCGCACCGGGTTTGGCCTGGGTCCGCCGGCGCCAATTTCGGTCCGAGCCGGCGAAACATGGGCCTTTGGGGCGCGACTGAGCCGTTTTTTGGTGCCGGCGCGAAAAAATTGTCTGGGGAGGCCGTTCTGGGGGCGCGGCTGGAGATGCTCTAATATGTCTAGCTCTGGTGCAATAGTTCAAGAGATTATAGAGCATTTTCCTTTTTTTAATTTTTGTACGTAGTCCATGAACATAGGAGCTCCAATTTTGAAGCTCACAATTTGACGAAGCATATACTTACGCTCGGTGATGGTCGCTATGTTTGATTAGGTCACCCCGGAAACCTTCCTTCCGTCCCAGTCAATGCGGTGACGGCTTAATAAAGCTTTGTTAAATTGCCAAAAGAAAAAACCAAACGCGCCCAGTGACTGACCCGAGCCGGCCCCATCACAGATCTGATCTCACCGATCCCCATCGAACGCCCACGTCGCCGGGCCTCCGGTGCCCGAAGCCGCCAACGCCACCGCCGGCTCCCTGACACCCGTCCCCCACTCCCTCGCTGCAACCCGCAATTACCTGGTTGCCACTGTCCCAGTGCACCCAACGGAAGCAGCCGGGCGCGTTCGTCTCCCCCTTCGCCGTACGCCCCGCCCTCCGCCCCCGCTCGCCCCACCCGTCGAGCCGACGCCGCGGCGACCGGCGGCGACGGCGAACAAGGCCCAGGCGCCCCTGCTTCCTGCTGGTCCCCGGCCACATACCCCCTCACTTCTCCGCCCTCACGTACCACCGAGGGTGAGCTCCGCGCGACGCCGGCCGCGACCAGGGGCGGCGACAACGGCGACGCAAGGTGAGCGTCCTTCGCAGAGCACTCCTCTCCTCTCCACCAGCCCGGAGCCCGCCCTCTTCTGTGATCTCGTCCCCCGTTCGTTCACTCACGAACCCTAGAACCCTAAGTCTCGCTTGAATGTTATGTTAGGCGTTTGACATGGTAATGTGGGGGCATTCGATCAAGTAATTTCCGCTCCTGAACTATCTCACGCTCTGACCTTAGACATTGGTTTCTGAATGACCTTACCTTAGACATTGTTTAGATGGTGGGGTGTCGGACAAGGAGATCGTGTAGCAGATTCAGCCGTCAGGATAAGTGGGTACAAGTGATGGAAGATTGATTTGACGTGTTTATGCATCGTAGGCCGTGGGAACTCCACAAGGATAAGCATCGTGTGAAATGTCACAAGGAGCAGGGGAGTTCGGCAATCTGTAGGTTGTTCCCTGTGTCGCGCGTGTCGGTTAGCCTATAATGTCGCAAGGAGTAGGGAGCTTGAATATGTTAACTACAACCGTTAATGAAAGCCATTGGACTGTGTTTTTTTACGCTGTAAACATAAATTTCTTGCTTCATTCATCTATGAGAGGCTTTGGAACTAGAATGGCAGAATACCATTTCTTTTACTTGTAAACATGGAAACTAAAGATCCCACCTCGTTGGTGCTTTATTGATGTGACGGTGTGTGGGAGTCCTAAACATTTATTTGCGTGTTGAATAATTTTGTCTCTGTAGTGTAGGATGTTGTGGAATTAAAATAACAATGATAGATCCCCATTGTTGTAGTATTGTTCAATTATCATATCTTTTATTCTGATTTGGAATTAAGAGTGACAACCATAGAATCCCACTATTTACGGATAACATTTGTGTGATTCTATTTCTTTCATGTAGTTTCTTCATTTGTTCAGCTGTTCTATAAATGTTCTTTTTTTCAGTACTCTTTGTATGACAAGCAGCAGGCCATGTTGCAGGTTTCACCTTCTACTGTAGAAGCATGAACACTGGTGATTTTATAAAGCAGTATCCTTGTCTTCTACACTGAATATGTGGACCAACATTTTCAAAATTGTAAGTTAGACCTTAAACCCCCCCCCCCCCCCCCCCCTCCCCGAGGGTTATGTTGAATTGTGGCCTCATAATCTGCTTTATTGTATTTCATCGTACTGCAAATGCAAACTCTCTAGCGTTTCTGTTATTGCAACTTGCAAGTTCTCGATGTTATCGTACTTGCAAGTTGCAATAACAATAACAGAAGGCCACAGCTTAGAGCAATGTTATACTTCCTCCATCCTTTTTATTAGGTGTATTTCCTTTTTACCCCTGTTGATGCCAATTCCAGCCGTCCTGAATCGCAGGATCATTAATTAGCTACCAATAATTACCGCTGTAACCTACATTGTAACCAGGGGCATTTCAGTCCCAAATTATCGTCAAATCAGTGCCTTGGTTACCGTTTACAAAAATGACACCTAGTAAAAAGGAACGGATGGAGTATCATCATTTGCAAGTGAGTTTTGTTCTATAACAACCATGATGATGATGTGAAAAAGGGAACAAAATGTAGTATGGCAACTGTTTGAATCTTTGCTCCATTTTTTTCTCAGACGCACATGAGAGCTGCACATCATTTCATTAGGAAAGAAATTTGTACAAGGAAGAGGGAGACCCCCCCCCCCCCCCCCCCCCCCCCCCCTCACCCCACACCCAGCAACACCCTGAAAGAAACTACAGAGTTCTTGCCACATTGAGATGGCGAGACTACAAAGGCAGTATTACACTTCCAGGGCAAGCGACCCAACAAACAACTTTCTCAGCACGATGCCCCAGCAGAACACCATAGAGCACTCATATGCCACAGCTTGCAGCACCATCATGAAGCTTGGATTTGCTCAATTGAAAACACAATCACTCCGGTGTTGCCAATTTTTCAGGCCTTTTCGAGTTTCCTTGGGTGCTCCTTTGACAGCGCTGCACCATTTTCATTTTCCAGTCGTTAAGTAGAAACCTGTAACATAAAGTTTAATCCTTGATAGGGTATGTGAGGTTCTGCTTATGGTCTGTAGATGCTTTAACGGTTTGCCCAATAGGGAGCATAGTTGTGCGTGGGGCATTTTTTGTTGGATCTTCCACAGGTTATTTCTCACTGCTATCTTTGTGGCTTACAAATGTCCTTTTGTTTCTTTCCAATTCCTGCAATGGTTTGTATTTTTTTCTTTTGATGAAGTAGAAGTAGAAATTGAAACTGATTGCTTCAAAAGTCTGGAGAGCTATTGAACCACCCTCCTCACACATCACAAACTACAGCACAGGAGAGGCATTACCCGCCACCCACTTCCAAATTGAGAATGATGTTCCATATCTCTAGGTTTCTGATAGAGCCTAGAGCTTTAGAGCACGGAAATGAGACATTTTTTACCTACTTAGTCTGCCACAGCCTGCTATGGAATCAGTTTGTTGATTCTTCAGATATACTTTCTTTGGGTTAGTCTTATGTATATATTTCATGCTTGCAGGGGGAGCTTCAGACTGTATCATGGTTTCAGTTTCTTCCTGTTGAACTAGATTACAGTGCTACTTCTGATAGAAGGTGTTAATTGTACCCTCCATATGCTGCTTTTGTGCTGTCTTCTAGTTGCTTGTTGCCACTTGTTATTTTTGTTCTGATGCATCTGTTCTTTTTTGTGATTCCTGTTCCTCGTCCAGTTCAAAAGCAGAGCAGAAAGATGCTCTTAATAGCACTGTGCTGTCAGCGTATCTTCGCTTACAGAGTGAAGGTCTCCTAAGTACTTGGACAAATTCCTTTGTTGGCCCTTGGGATCCATCTCAAGGAGAGCATAACCCTGGTAATAATTATGTGCATTACCTGCATCCATCTTTCTGGCTACCTAAGTCAAGCCTATGCTTATTTATGCCAAACTGTTTTTGTAAAATGACAGATGAGAAGATCAAGCTCTGGTTGTTTCTTTCTGGCCGCCACTCATTAGTACCTGAAATGACCCAGCCCTCTGTAGCTAAATTAAGAGGTTGATTGTTGTTGATATTTGTTTATTGCATGGAGTCTTAGACTGTATAGTTTGCTTATTTATTTGCGTGTTTCTACTACTTATTTTGTTTTGCAGTTGTTTCAAGTGGTTTATGGGTGGCTCCAGGCAACTCAGAAGAGGTTGCAGCTGCACTATGTCAGGCCTTAAGAAATTCTTTGGAGAGGTATAATTATACTTGTTATAGTATGAATCTGTAATTCATAATTTGTTGTCTAGTTGATAAATTTTAAATCTGACAATTTCTCTTGTACAGAGCACTAAGAGGGCTTTCCTATGCAAGATTTGGTGATGTATTTACAAAATACAACCCCCCTACAAGAAATCAAAACAGCTTTAGGTTCGTGACTAAGTTGCTATGCCTTTATCTATTCATTTTTTATTCTTTGTTAACTAGTTTTTTACGCTCTGTGCTCAGCAACTGATGCAATGTGTCTGCTAAAGTAACACACATAACGTGTCTGTTAAAGTTCCAATGTCGTGCACTACAATAGATAGTGTATGATATATATTGGGATAAAGTGAAGTTCTTGTGTTTGAAGAAAGAAAAGGCCCCTAAACTTTGTGTAAATAATTGTAACCTAATTCTAAACATGGGATTTCAACTTAATAGGTTCTTTTTTCTTTGCTAAAGTTTCGAGAATAACTGCATGCCTTTTTTTTTTTGCCAACCTTTATATGATGGCGTGAATGTAATGATAAATTCGGGTACTTGTTGGCCATTTATCTTGTATACGAGCATTGGAGTGGGGCCTGCATGAATTAGTATCCTCTTGACATATTTTAGATAACTGTCGAGATGAATCAGTAGGCTGACCTTTCTTCACTTCTAGTCATTGCATAATGAAGCAGAATCCATATCAAGTTGCTATAATGCTACAATCCATCACACACAACCATTTCTCTTTGATCCGACGGGTGAAATAAGTAATGTCAGTATGATATTGAGGATACAGATATGGCTGGCCATGTAGTTACATTTTCCCCCCTTTTGTTCTTCCAAGGATAACTTCACTTTTCTTGATTTCCATTCCATTTATTTTTGTTATCATTGCGTTATAGGAGAGCACAACCTACAGTAGAATTTGTCTTCGCGGCCACTGAGGAAGCAATCTTTGTGCATGTTATTATATCCGCAAGGTCAGTTTTTATTTTGTCCCATCATATCGTTGGCCTTCTTCAGTTTATTTAGTGCCAGTGGTCTTACTTTAAATGGTTTATTCTATTAGATATATGCGAAACCTTTCTAGTGATGATATAGAGAAAGTTCTCACACACACTCCCCGTTCTGTTGGTGAAGGTCTTCCAGGTACCGTTTCATTCACTAATTCCATCTCTACACTTCTTGCTGTATTGTCATCCTTAGAAAATCTACTGTCTTATTTGCTGGAAAAGGATAATATATTTGTGCTATTCACAGTTCTGCTCTGACATGATTTTCTTGTGATAGGGGAATTTACAGAAGTCCTTAGGACGTCTGATTTACAAATAGGGACTGCCCATTGTTTTATCTTACATTTAGTTCTTTATAAGGTGGATTAAAAGATAACTAGTGAATCTCATTTAGGGTGGGGTACAGTGTTTTTGAATTTCACCTTTACAAATAGAACTTCACCAGAGGCGGTATGCTAGCTTATGGCATACATTTTTATTAGTTTTCCATTTTTTCGACTTTTATCGACGATCCTTTTGTATCATATAGTGTTATCTGAAGGGATCCCCGTACTGGAAATAGTTAAAAAACATGACTGCATTGGTTAGTTCGACACTTAGACCCTCCTAAGTAATCACGCCGCTACTGGTGATAGTTCTGTATTTCTCTCAAACTGTGTGCTATGATGTTCAAAATGGGCAGAAGCACAGCCATATAGTGGTTTATGTTCTTGGAGTCATGTCTTGAATCAGGCTTGAATATAAAATAGTTCTCTAAATAGTTAAACTAACTTCACTGTGCATTCTATTTCTGTGACAAAGCTCATGATAACTTTGATTTGTAACTTTGCTTTTGCCAGTTTCTTCATCGTTTATGTAAATTATGTTTTATGCCTTTTTAGATGAAAGTTGTGTTTTATATCATGCATATTCAAATTCATGATCTGTTTCATTGAATGTTGCAGTTATTGTTGCTCCTAGCGGAATGCTGGGTAGGCTTGTCGGCTGTTGCCCAAGTGACCTCGCAAGACAAGTATATTCAAGGTATTTCTGAACTTAAAAGTCAATACTCAAATCGACTTATATGCTAAGCTGTTTTATTGGCATTCTATGCCTGTTGATGTGACCTCTCACTGATGAGTTAGACACTTAGACCTGATTACGGCTCTTGGGTGTTATCTCACCTGTCAGTGAGATCTTGTGTTTCTTTTAAGGATATTCATATGCAGAGCAGTTCATTCTGATACTCAGTTCTCATGTTAACTTTGTGTAAACATTTCAGCAAATTATCGGCACCTAATCTACCAGGTTTTACTCAACCCACCATCTGCCAGCTGAGAGGTCAAAGTTACTATGTTGAAGTTGCCCTTGGCTTTCCACCTGCCTCAACTGACAAAATTTCTGAATCGGAAAATAATCAGATTAAGAAAGAATTTGATTCAGTGAAGGACCCTCATTTAGGTGATGATGGACAGCAAAAGTTAGAATCTGCTGATGGCCTTCCAGTTCTTGAAAGGACATTTCTTTACCCACCTGAGGCTGTTATGGTACCTATGGTCCATCAGGCATTTGTTCGCTTTTCTAGTAAAAGGTAATAGTCTCACTCTAATGATCTTGTTATGCTTGGAGTCTGCATGGTTTAAATTATGTTGCCCGCAGAATGTGGTCACAGGACTGGATGGGTAATTCATCATGGGAGGCTTGGCCATTTTGGAACTTCTCTCCGTCTTCTTACTTCCGGAACAGGTCAGTCTTGCATACATGGTTTTTTCTATCATGACTATCTGGAACAGCTCACAAGTCAAAACGTTGGAGACCAACTTCGAATGGTGTTATCTTCAATGAACTCTGTAAAATGTTGAAAGAACAGCATTGATATGCTGTTTTGATGTTATCCTATATCTCTAGGAACTAAATAGTGGAATACAATATCTAAAAAATACAAGAAAATATTTGTCTTAAGAGGAATACATGAAATTCGGATTATTTTCTCATTATGCTAGACATAGAAACACTCTCCAACTTTGTGAGCTAGGTGTGGACATAGAAAAAAAAAAGGGCAACCTGGTGCATGTAGCTCCCGCTTGCGCAGGGTCCAGGGAAGGGTCCGACCACTTTGGGTCTATAGTACGCAGCCTTTCCCTACATTTCTGTAAGAGGCTGTTTCCAGGACTTGAACCCATGACCTCATGGTCACAAGGCAGCAGCTTTACCACTGCGCCAAGGCTCCCCTTCAGGTGTGGACATAGAACAGCTAGGTAAATCCTGTCATTTTTTAGAACTTAGAAATTAAAATTGCCGACCATGCAAAATCTATCATTTCATTAGAACTAGGATAAAAATAATTGGAACATAAGTATGTTGCTTACCTTACAGTAACTCCTATCTGGCTTGCTCTCATTCAAGGGCCAGAACTTCTCTTGAACTGGAGAAAAACAGCACCAAGGACCGTTTCAGTTGATGCCTAACAGTGTCCTAGCATGCCAAATATTTTTTGCCGAACAGGCTTGTGGCCAAGAAAAGTGGAGCCATAACCTAGCCTACTATGCCACAATGTATGTGCTTATGAAGTTATAATGCCCAGGACGTAGCTGATTATTTTTGGCATGCCTAAGCTGTGGCTACGAGACACTTGCCCAATTTGGCTAAGAAAAGTGTGGCACATTGTTGCAAATTTTGGCTTCCAACTGAACAGGCCGTAAATGTTGTTTTAAAGGCACTTACTATTTTTTAATTAGGACTCGCTATTGCTTCATTCCCACAAAAAGGGAAGACTAGTAAATTGGCAACTAATTTTATCCAAAAGAAGTGAAGTTACTAAGGCTCAGTTTGCGGTTGTGGAACTGTGCTAAGCTGTATTAACTCTTTGTTAAGGATCACCATCCATGCAACACATCCGGAGTCTATGCAGTATAACACGTTTTGTTGCCATGGTTCATTATACCCAAAAGTTACTTGCAAGAACTACATTGATTCAATCGTGCCCATGGATCATAATGTTAGAGTACGTAATGGGCCTGGGCTGGCAGTATAGCCCGTTAGTCTTAGGGTTAACTAGAGATAAGGGTTGCTTGCTTAGGGGTCAAGTAAGCCTTGCTTGGGAGTCAAGTAAACCTCTCTATATAAAGAGAGGAGATGTATCAATCTAATCAAGCAGGAATTAAGAAAGAAATCCCTTCCCTCTTGCCCGGCCGTGGGCAAAAAGGCCCCCGGCCGGCCCTCTCGCGCCCTCCTTCTAGCAGCACCATAACAATTTGGTATCAGCTAGCTTCGGTTCGATCATGTCTTCACCGCCGCCAAGCCTGTCTCTTCCGCTGCCGGTCACCTTGTTGCCTCCGGCGACCACCACGACCGTCGCCCCGCTCCTGCCCGTGCCGGGATCCTCCGTCGTGCCCGCCCCCGCCGTCCTCACCTGGGAGGAGGTGTCCGAGGTGCTGCAGGACCTAACCCAGGCGGTCCAGGAGATCCGCCTGTTCATGGCCGGGTCCTACGGGCCGCCCCCGTGCTGCCGTGGCTGCCATGGCAGCCGCCGCACCAGGGGGCCTTCGCCGCGCTCGCCGGGCCGCTGCAGCTGCCATCCATCGCCACCACCGCCCAGCCTTTGCTGCAGTGGCAGCCGCTGCTCCTGGCGGCCTCCGCCGCGCCCAATGCTCCACCGCAGCAGCCGCTGCCACTGCACGGCGCGACACCGCAGCAGCCGCTGCAGCTGCAGAAGCCACCACCGGTCAGCTCCACCGCCCAGTATGGGATGCCCTACGACGGGAGTGCGACGACCTCGTTCCCATCAGCGTCGCCGCCATCCCAGGGCGTCCACATCTAGCAGACCAAGTCCCTGCCGTCGCTGTCACTGCTTCCGTCTTGGATCGCTACCCGCCACGTGTCGGCGGCGGTGAGGCTGCAGGCTGCTGCTCGCGGCCTCCTAGCGCGTCGGCGTGTGCGGGAGATGCGTGGTCTGCAGCTGCCGCTCCTCCAAGTTGCCTTTCGCTGCGCAAAGGACCTCGATCTCGTCCGCTGCGTCGGGGATCTTGGGCATGCGGTTTCCCCCACGGGCGTCGGGCATGCTGTTTTCCCCGCGGGCAGCGACCTCAAAGTCTGCGACATCGGCGGTTGGGGCGGGGGGGGGGGGGGGGCACCCCTCCTCGTCATTCTCCATCGCAAGCCCTCCACTCTTCCCTGTGCGGTGCAGACCAACAGCCGTCCGACGGGGAGAAGGCAGGGTGTCACTGACAGGAGCGCACCGCGTAGCACCACTGCTTTCCACCGCCGGCCGCTGCGAGGGCACCTCTGCTGGTCGCTCTTGCGACCACTTCCACGTGGCCATACACATGCACTTCTTTGGTCCTGGTGGTGTCCATGGGATCCAGGTGGCTGTACACGTGCATGTCCGACGTGCGGATGGTGTCCACTTTTTGTTGAGGGGTCTAAAATAAAGCGTCCTAGTCCATTTCAGGTTGAGAGTCAGAAAACAAGCCGAGATGTAAAAGGCTTGTTTTTAGGTGTTAGGTTTTTGTTGCGTCGAGTCATGGTTATAAGTTGGTTAGGCTGCAGCTCGAGGACAAGCTGCATGTCCAGGTGGGGTGTAGTGTTAGTACGTAATGGGCCTGGGCTGGCGGTATAGCCCGTTAGTCTTAGGGTTAACTAGAGATAAGGGTCGCTTGCTTAGGGGTCAAGTAAGCCTTGCTTGGGAGTCAAGTAAACCTCTCTATGTAAAGAGAGGAGATGTATCAATCTAATCAAGCAAGAATTAAGAAGGAAATCCCTTCCCTCTTGCCCGGCCGTGGGCAAAAAGGCCCCCGGCCGGTCCTCTCGCGCCCTCCTTCTAGCAGCACCATAACACATAATCTCTGGGTGCAACTAAAATTGATCTGTATTACATGATATTTTTGAAGTACTAATTTTAAAACATCATGATTGCAAATTTGGTTTGTCTGATTTTTCCTGCATTAATTGTTTTGATCTGTTAGCAGCTCTTTCTTTGGATCTTCACGCGGACTTGGTGTGAACTCTAATTTTCTAAGACTAAGAAGACAAAGGAATAACAACTCCAACGGCAGGACTAGTAGTATCAGTAGTGTCAGTAGCACTTCTAATGGAAGTGAGCATGCAGTTGCTGCTAAAGGTGGTGATCTTTTGGCAGATGCTGACTCTACAGCGTTCCATCAGTCTGATCTGCCATTGAACAATGACACTGCTGGTAGCAAGATGGTAGTGTGTTGATTTTTTCTCAATTTACATACTTATACCGTAATAAATTAGTTTTTTTGTCAAGAATTACATTTTAATATGTTTGTTAGTATAACACTACATTTTCCTCTTCTAAGTAGCTAACTTGTAGTGGTAACATCATGCTTTGCTTCATCATTCTTGTGATTAACAGAAGACTGTTATGCCACTATTGACACACGAATATATTTATCAACTTATCTCTAATTAGCTATAGGTGTGAAATACTCCTTCTGTTCCAGAATATAAGGTGTATCGATTTCCATGCAAGTCAAACTTGTGTAAGTTTGACCAAGATTATAGAATAAAATATCAACATCTACAATACAAAATAAAAAATAAATATGACAAATACTTTTCATGATGTAGATATTAATAATTTTTTCTAAAAACTTGGTCAAACATGCAAATGTTTGACTTCTGAAAGAACTAATACACCTTATATTTTGGAACGGAGGGAGTATGAGATATGGTCAATTTACTGGATAGAAACTGATAATTGAATGGCGGCAGAAATTTCATTACATGGAAGAACACATGCTATACAGTTCATGCCACCTTGTGCATAGAAGTATTTGCGTAATTGTGTTTAATCGGTGAGCAAATACCAATCTGTTGATGCTAAAACTATCACAACACCAAATTTTCTTGCCAATTACCTCTGCATGAAGTTCTATTTTGGCGAATAATCTTCATATATACATGTTACACTGTTTGTGTTATTAACTCATCTCGCCATGTTAATGCTTGATAGCATTAGTGCACAATCACACTACTGCTGTACCAGTCTGCGTCAACGTTGTGCTGAAGAAGTCTTGATGTTTTATGTTCGTTCAATCAGGTATCCAAGCGCTCTCGTTCTGAAATAACAGAAGATTCTTCTCATGCTGGCAAAGAAGTTGGTGAAAGCATGCAAGGGACAAATGGTCAGGGGGGATGTTCTTGGGGCTGGGGTGAAGAGGGGGTTGTGATGGACATCAATATACTTCTCTCGGAGTTTGGAGATTTTAGTGACTTCTTTCAAGAGGATGAGTTAGATTTTGGTGAGGTAGGTACCCTATCATCCTCGTAGTAGTTACTTATAGATGAAACAAGGTTATAATATTTAGAGTGACTATACTTGGTCATGTATGAGAAGCTCTGTGATAATGGTGAACTCATTATGCATATGGCAATGATAATATGACTATGTTAGGAATCTGTAGTACTTTTGAAGTATTTAATTCCATTAAATACATCACTAGTTGTATTCTGCAACTTAATATATTGTATTGACTTCTTCGTTGCATTTCATGCTCCTGCAATGCTGTGCATTTTTTAACAAAAGGTTGCTACTGTCACCGCTGCTTGTTTAAGTTTCTAGATTGTAGCCAATTACTCCCTCTGTCCCAAAATAAGTGACTCAACTTTGTACTAACTTTAGTAGAAAGTTAAGTCACTTATTTTGGGATGGAGGGAGTACTTCACTTTAGTTTTTAGATTGTAATCAAGGACCATTTATTGTATAAAACATATTTTATGCCTTGAAACATGTTGCTTATGATATCACCAAGAGCTTGTGAAATAATGTTTTCTTACTGTTCAACTTGTCCCTTTTAACCTTCTACCCTGTCTACTAGCCATGAAATGTGGAATTCTCTGCTTGTTGGATCTAAACAATGAGCACACCGCAGAACCCTTCTTTAAATGTAAATAACATACTAACTTTTCTGGACATGCAAGTAGAAAACTGTTAAGGCGATGATGTTTTAGGATCACTTTTTTCTGACTTACCTGCTATCTATAATCCTGATATTCCATTTTATGTAGCCGCCAGGTACTGCTGAATCACATGCTTTAGTAACCCCTTCTTCGGAATATGGAGACATGCCATTCATAGATAGTCCATCCATAGCTATGGATATACCTGAACAAAGACTTTCTCCTGTTGGTTTCACATCTGTGGAGGCATTTAACCACCAAACAATGTCACCTATTCAGGATGTTGCTTCTAAAGTTCAGGAGCCTCTCAAAGAAATTGCATCACCTGCAGGGTCCCAGTCCTTAGTATTATCATCTAGTAGATCTGATTTTCTCACCAGAGCTGAAGCTACACTCACATTTGCACCAGAATATGCAGCTGTTGAAATTTCCAGTTGCGAGACGCCGGCAACACTGTTTACAAATCCCTACTTGCCCGGATCGAAAAAAAGAGGGAGTTGCGGTTTTAGCTCAAGAGTTTATTCGTATGATGTCACACAAAGTTCTAAAGTTGAGTCTACAGGAGACAAGTCTGAGAAGTCTGATAAAGTAACATCAGCTAATCTTTCACGTGATGTTGGTCGATCAAGCTTATACACACTTGTGCAAGGTAGGAAAAATGAGAGTGAAAAGAGCTTAAACAATGCAGACGAACAATCATGCAAGGGAGAAACATCAAGACCTGTTTCTGGTGAAACTTCATTTAGCTCTTCTCTGACTATACAAAAGAAGAGTAATAGCATGCTTAATGTTGGGTATTTCCTCCTATCTATGAAGACTGCACTAGCAACTGAAATTGAATGCATCACATTTCAGGCTGCCATGTGCCGAATAAGGCATACACTAGTGTCTGTGAGAACCAAAGCATCTGCTGAGTTAAAAAGTGCCTTGTCCAGTGCTATGCAGACAGAGAGCAGTAGTAACTCGGGTCTTGTTCCCAAATATGAGATGAAAAGGAAAGAAAGTATACCAGCTAGGCTGTCTAGTGATGTTGACCATGACATGTATGATAGGTCCCAATTAGAAAACGTGGGAGTTTGGAGGTCTGTTGTGGTACCTAAAGGGGCAAAACCCCTTGATTCTTTGTCCGCTAAAACATTTATTGGCACAAGCCCATCTGTACAAAGACAACCTATTGTGGAACTTCTCAGTGCCATGGCTCTGCTAGTTCAGCAATCTACTTCATTTGTTGATATCGCACTTGATATGGATGATGGAGATGGTTCTTTTTTCTGGCTTTCCTTGGATGAGCAGAGGAGACGTGGATTTTCTTGCGATCCTTCTATGGTTCATGCTGGCTGTGGTGGACTATTAGGAACATGTCATTCCAAGGATTGTGCTGGTGTTGATTTAGTTGATCCACTTTCCGCAGAGGTAAAAATCTGGTGCTCTGTTTTTTCTTGCCACTTCTACTTATTCATGCATTATTTCTCCATGTCTTTTTTTTGGATACAGGTTTCAGAATCATCCCTGATTGGCTTGTTGCAGTCGGATATAAAATCAGCTCTTAAAACTGCGTTTGCAAACATGGATGGTCCATTATCAGTAATTGATTGGTGCAGGGGTCGAAGTAATATAGCAGAATCTGCTGCCATGGGAGATGCATACTCTTTCCATTATACTACTGGTGATAATCGAGATACTTCTAATTCTATGCCCATCGGTGGAGATGCAATGAGCCCACCCCAATCTAGCAATGATCGAGGTATTCCTGCTGTCACATCTCTCAACCTGTCTTCAACTTCTTTATTACTCCCTTCGCCAAATATAATATTGCCAGAAGGAGAAAGTCATGATTCATCTTAGAGGAGATTGAATTTCAATGCAGGCACTTCAGAAGAGCATCATAAGGGATATCACCGTGTTAGACCAACCATCGCTGTCCTCCCTTCGCCATCTCTTCTTGTTGGGTAGCAGACTTGTTCCCCTGAAAATGATTATTAAATGAACTAACATTTAACTGCGTGAGTTACTGATGTAAGTATTGAAATTGCGCAGTTACCAGGATGATTGGTTAAAGACCTCTGCTAATTGCCTCAAATTGTGGGAGAAGGCTCCTTTGGAACCTTATGCTTCGGCCAAGCCTGTAAGGCATAGTTTGGCACTGTGGTGGCATATAGCCCACTATAGATTTTTATTACCTTTTGATATATCAACTACCTGAAAGTATATTGTTATGTTGTTCTGGATTCATAAAAGCAACTTGTTAATAGAATTGGTAAATATTTTTTTGTGGTGCAAGTATTCCATATCAGGAAATAACACAACACGATACAACTGCAAATTGGCACCAAGTTCTGTAGCCATTCTAGAATCTAGATTACTACGTGTTTCTTTGTTTTGGTTACTCTGAAAAGAGTTTTGTAGTTTCGGGACTCATAAATTTCTCATTTGTTCGCTCTTTCAGGTTACTTACTACGCACTGTGCCCCGATATTGATATGCTTACTTCTGCAGCCACTGATTTCTTCATGCAGCTTGGAACAAGTAAGTGTCTATAACGTTGCTTCTTCAGTTTTTCTTTGGTTTTCAGTTGTGATGCACAATTAGTACTTAGACCTAACAAGGATTTGGTGGTAATGAGATAATTCCCACCCACTTCGAGTTGTGCTGTTTTTATTATAATGTTTGCGTCCCTTCATCTGGTTACAAGTCAGTGCCGAGAAAATATATTCAATTGAAAAATATAGAGAAAATTTAAAAAGAACTATGGAAAATAACCAGCTGTTTTGGGTCAAATATAGGGGCTTGTCCAAACTCCAAAACTCTTGACCTGGGATTGCAGAACTCTCAACTCTCCCCACCCAGCCCAAGTCGAGGATTGAGCACAACTGTGGCTTATGAGAAGTTGCACACGTAAGAAAGGATGGTCCTAGATTGCTTGGTTAAGATTGACAATTTAACATTTTGTATTTAAATCCAATCCAACCCAGTGGATAGTCCCACATTGCCTGGTCAGGGGATGTGAACTTAACATGTGAGATCCAAATGCAATTAAACCCATAAGTTAAATCTTACAACTTATATTCATGGCAAGGTTGAACGATAGCGTGCATTGATCCATACATGTCCCATACAAACATGGGATCACTCCCAATCTTGCACCAAATAAAAAGTACAAGTTCCAACTAGCTGCAGATGAAGTAGGGGCTATATGTTGGAAAATGCACAGGAGCTCCTGGGTGTTCCACCCGCCTATATGACTATCAAATTCAAAAAAAAAAAACCCAGGAAAATTTAAAAAAACTGGAATCTTGGGATATCAAATCTGGGTGCCCAATCTACTCCCGTGTGAAGTTTCGTGACAAAGTACCAAAAAATGTATCTGTGACGAAGAAAAATACAGTCCGACCTACGATCCACCAAAACAGTTTCTTTTTTGTACATAGGTTTTTTGTCTTTTCTACTGACAGTACCACAATTGCCATTTTTTCGCGGCACTTCACACGGGAGTAAATTGGCCACCCAGATTTGATATCCCCAAATCCCAGTTTTTTTTTTTTGAATTTTCCCGGTATTTTTTTGAATTAAATGTTCGTATGGGGTGTGGAGCACCCAGGAGCCAAAAATCCGCGTCCCTATATTTTCCATTATATTCTACTGTTATGTAGTATTAATGTGTCTGGCTCTATGTTTATAATTCTCCCCACTCCTTAAGATAGGACTGTAGTTCATAAACTTAAAATCTTGTTTGCTATTGATACTTGTGCCTGCAAAGTGTCTATGAATCCATTAAACAGCATTGGTTCACTGTGTTGGCTGTATGACAATGAGACATGTATTGATGTATAGATATTTAAGCCTAATGCCACCTTTTCTAACTCTGTATTTACTATTTGTTGCCAGTTATACGTTAAGTTCAAAAGAGGCAATATTTACAGCCAGTCACTGCTTCTAATTTAACATGTTAACAAATTATATAGCTTCATGGTTGCAATACAATTGATTTCGTTCTATTTGATCACATCATTGTAATAGATATAAACAACCAAAAGAATATAACAATGTTTTGTCATTACTGGGTTACTTGTCAGTTAGTCATAGTTTAGCAATCTCATATTCTCCATATAATTATTCGAATTCACTGTGTTTCAAAATTTATTCCTTACTTTTATCTATTTTGCATTCTTATAGTTTATGAAGTTTGCAAACTGGGTACTCATTCGCCACAACACAGTGGGGGGCAAATAGAACAATCTCCTGGAAAGTATCTGCCTTCAGGACTTGTTCTCATTGAGTGTCCTGATCAATTGAAGACTAGGGGCAGCCACTCAGCTTCTATCAGTTCAATAACTGAATACTTTCAAGCTCTTTCAAAAAGTTGGAGTGTGAAAAGCTTTGTATCATCTCTGGCAAGGATAATTAAGGATATAAAGCTTACCGTAAACATTTCAACAAATCAGAAAGAGAGCAGTAACATACCTTGCACTGTAAGGCCTTTTACCTTTTCTTCCTTCTCCACTTTTTTGATCCAAGGGACTTCCAAAACAATAGCCGCGTGTCTCACTTCTTGTATTCTTCTGTGATGATACTCTGCATGGTTTATATTCGTGTATTCTCATTATTTAGTCTTCTCTGGTCAGTGTTTCTTTTTCCTCTTCTTTTTTATGAGAACCAGCAGAGAAGCCCACTGAAATAAATTTTCTTATACATACTTGCACAAAAGGAATTGCAAAACGAAAAATACACATTAGTAGTCAACTTAGTGTAGGATGTTTCTTTAATCAGATATGATAGTTTTCTTATCATTGTTGTTTTGTACTTCCTCCGTCCGGAATTAGTTGACGCTCAAACGGATGTATCTAGATACATCCGTCTGAGCGTCAACTAGTGTATGAACTTTGTAGACATGTTACTTCTGTCATTCCCATTCTGTCTAAATACAGCTTTCCTATTTTCTTCTTGATCCAACTGAGGTTCTTGTCATGGAATGTATCATTTATTCCTCTTATGACAACTTTTGTAGGATGCCATTATTGTTCTGCACTTGTTACTAATAAATGCCACCATTGGAGTACACACATATATATACGTCACCAATTCTTTTGGAGATATTCCCTCTTTATCAAAATATAAAATGTTTTTTGACACGTATCATAGTGTCAAAAGGCGTCATATATTTTGATGCGGAGGGAGTATATCTTAACCCAATTATTAAGTTTTTTGGATGCAGAAATGATCCAACATTTCATTTCTGTTCACTTGTATTTACAAAAAAAGATCACATGTGCGGGACTTCTAATCATTCAGTTAGATGCACGATGGCCTCTAGGTGGATGAATTGATTTTTCTTTCATGCTTTGCCTATGCAACAAAAATAAACTTTAAGTTGGTATTTTTCCCAGAACCGCAATGCTAATCTATTTTAACACCCACGGTCCATTATGTACGCAGGTAGTTTATGTGGTCTGCCCATTTCCTGAACCATCTGCAGTCCTACAGACACTGGTAGAAAGTTCTGTTGCCCTTGGGTCTATCTTATCGTCAGAGAGAGAAAGGAAATCATTCCTGTATGCTCAGGTTGCCAAAGCTCTAGACAGCAGTGCTTCTGCTGATGAAGCATCAGCATCCAATGTTGTAATGCTCTCTGGGTTCAGTATACCGAAGCTTGTCTTGCAGATTGTTACTGTTGAAACTTTACTGAGACTCCATAAACCAAATGAGCTTGCTGCTTTCAAGGACATAGCTTTCACTGTGTATAATAAGGCTCGACGGATCCCACGGTTTGTTTCCACGAGTGACATGTTCCAGTCACCTACTTATATGAGTAGGCCTCAGTCGACGATGATGCACACTGCATCTCCTGGTCCTACCCTTTGGAAAGAGTGTCTAGTTCCTCGGATGTCTGGACAAACTCTCTCTAGAGAAACAGAGTTTGATGCATCCATGAGGTCAGTATCATGGGACAACTCATGGCAACCTGGCCGTGCTGTAGGATTGCCTGATCCAAGCAAAATCCCAGAATTATGTGCTCAGGATGACAGGAAGTATGCCTTTGAGCCCCTTTTCATTCTGGCAGAGCCTGGGACTGCTGATTACAGTGATATGATGGAATCTTCAAGATTAGGAGCTGATGCAAGTAGCAGCAGGGCTTACAGCTCAATTTCAGGTGGCACTGATAGTGGAGCAAGCCCACCACTTGAAGGGTCTGAGAATGACAGTGCTACAAGTCTTCATTGCTGTTATGGCTGGACCGAGGACTGGCGATGGTTAGTATGCATCTGGACAGATTCTAGAGGAGAGTTATTAGACAGCTTAATATTTCCTTTTGGTGGTATTAGTAGCCGCCAAGACACTAAAGTTCTCCAGAGCCTATTCATTCAAATTCTGCAGCAGGGTTGTCAAATAATGTCGTCTTCACCAGAAGCTAGCAATACAAGATCAAGAGATGTAATGATAACCCGTATTGGAGGTTTCCTTGAACTTGAAATCCAGGGTATACTAATCAATTTGATCATTAACTCTGTTTTTTTTCATTTGATAGGCCATAATGTGCTTTATTTATGTGTTTGTAATGTCTATGTATTGCTTATGCAGAATGGCAAAAGGCAATATACTCTTTTGGTGGTAACGAGGTAAAGAAGTGGCCTGTGCAGTTACGACGATCTATACCTGATGGTATTCCGTCAAATTCTAATGGACCAACACTCCAGCAACAAGATATGGGCTTAATCCATGACAGAAACATGCCTTCCTCACCTAGCACATTATACAGCCCTCATTCGAAATCTAGCTTCACGAAAGGTCAGTCAGGCAACAAAAAGCAGATCCTAGGGGAACAAACTGGAATGGACAGTTCAAGGGGTTCATTGCACTTGGTTCGTAGCATCAGTTTAGTTGCAGTTTCGCAAGATAGTTCATTGCATCTGGCATGCCAAGCGGATCTGATGGCGACCAGACCTACTTCTGGTAAGTACCGTCTGTGTATGTTGAATTTATTATCTCCACCTACAAGTTACTTATTTAATGTGGCAATTTTTTAAGTAAATGATCATCACTAAATGACCTCATCATATACAAACACATTATATGATTATTTGTTTTAAATCTTGATCGTGCTAAGAGTGCCAATCAAGCAATGGGTCATGCTTTTTAGGAAATCCATAGTCAGGGATGGGTCATATTTACTAATGTTCTTTTCCCCGTCTCTTACAGGTGAAGGGAATCAAAGCAGCACTGGGTCTTCTAGTTACTTAGATGGGTTTACCCCAGTCAAGTCCATCGGGTCAATGTCTGCATCGTATCTTCTGGTTCCGTCACCAAGTATGCGGTATCTTTCCCCTGCGACATTACAGCTTCCAACGTGCCTTACATCGGAATCCCCGCCGCTTGCCCACCTATTGCACAGCAAAGGGACAGCAACTCCCTTGGCAATGGGTTATGTCGTCTCCAAAGCTGTCCCACCAGTAAGAAAGGATGCCGCGCAACTCACCAAGGAGGACAGGCACTCCGTTCTCTCTGTCAGCATCATCGATTACTACGGAGGCAGCACCGCCACTGTCCAAGAGAAGATGAGCAGAGGCGTTGGTGGCAGCAGCATGAGCAAGCAGGCAAGGAACAACACCCATGAAACATCAGCCCGTGATTACGAAATGGACATGCACAATGTGTTGGAGGCGGTGGCCGCTGAGCTCCACGCCCTTTCGTGGATGACGGTAAGCCCAGTCTACACGGAAAGGCGCAGCGCTCTCCCCTTCCACTGTGATACGGTTTTGAGGTTGAGGAGACTTCTGCACTACGCCGATCGACATCTCTCTCAGCTGGCAGAGAAGGGAGAGATGTAGCTTAGAGAGGTGATAGCTAATTTACATGATTGAAACTAGCTGTTTTACACAGGAAAAACAAGGGCTAGATGCTGCTTAAACCCAAGTGCCTGTCCCTGTGTATCTAGATTAGGTAGGTAGTTGGAGGGCGCGTTGTTGAGCTGCCTAGCCCGGTTTTGCTTTGAGAGCAAGAATGCTAATTTCTTGGGTTGAGGATGTATGTAATTAAGTGCTTAGCAATACCTCTCCCTGTAACCGTTGTAACATTGTTGAACTGGTAACTCCGTGGTATTTGTTGTTCATCGGCTTGAGGTTTCAGGTTGCTGTTGGCACCTTTTTTGTTCGCAAGGCCGCAATTTTGTGTCTCAGAAGGCGGTTTAATTACATCTAAAGAAATTGCTCGGTTCCAAATTCAGGATGCATTTTTTTGACAATAAGTCTGTACTTTTTTTTGTTATAAATCACAGTAAGAAGAAAATACATTCAAAAGTAAGGATATTAGTTTTGTGTTGAATAATGTTACCCCATCTATTTGGGTTTAGATGACCTATAAATCTTGTCTCAAGTGAAACTTGTTAAAGTCTGATCAAGTTTATAGTAAAAATATGGGTCCATTGATGTTGATTTGGCATTGTAAAGGATACATGTTTCTCTATTATCAGAGGGGAGTTTGTTGGTTTAGTATCCACCTCTTGCATTGAGATATACTCCCTCCGTTCCAAAATAGATGACCCGACTTTGTACTAAAGTTAATACAAAGTTAGGTCATCTATTTTGGAACGGAGGGAGTACCTCGGTTTTGGAGAAAGAAATTTCTTGCAAAACGATCAAGAGGAAGGAAAAAGCTTGCCTTCTACTGGCGGATCACACGTAGTCCTGGCCATGGGAAGCCCGGCCCGGCCTGGCCCGATGCTGCCCCCAGGCCGGGCTCGGGCCTAGTTTTTGAGCCCGAAGGTCGTTTTTGCATTTTTCTGAAGGTTGGGCTGGGCCAGGCCGGAGCCTGACGGGCTTTTACGTGTTTGGGCCGGGCTCAGGCCCAGAAACACAGGCACCGGCGAAGCTATGCACAAGTCTGAGGGGGCCGTGGCCCCCCAGCCCAAATGTGATTCATTTTTTATTTGCTGCTATAACTAGTGACCGCTGCAGTTTACCTTAGTCCTACGATTCTCAAGCATGCATACACCCATCGTCTTCACGCATGCATAACTCGGCTGCTCCCCAACCATTGCTACTCAGCTGCTTGGCTGCTCCATCTCATCCGGCACGACTGCCATTACACTGGCTATCAGCGTTGGCTCTCGAAGAGCTCTACCTCTAGGCCGCGCGCGGAGCCGGCGACAGCGAGGAACAAGGACGCGCTCGAGCCGTGTCTTCACTACTAATCCATTGCCTCCGATGTTCTTGTCTGCATCTGCATGAACGGCCATTAACGGCCGGCCGGCCGGCCAGTCCTCGCCCAGTTATTTTGGTTCCCTGTATGAGTATGATTACCACTCTTATTGACTTGGTCTCATTAAGGATTTCAACAGCGCATATTTGTTCACCTGGTTACTTGAATTGGAACTAAAAAAGAGACCAAAAAGTTGATCTATAGTACCCCATGGTTTGGTAATGACGCGTCGAGGTTTAAAAGCTCAGCCAGATTTGTATCCAAGTAGACAAGATCACAAGATGTATGTTTTGGTCCAGTTAGTTCCTTTTTGAAGTATATATGTACGTACTTTGCAACCAATATAGGTAATATTAATATAATTTTTCTGAAGGCTACGAGTTCTAGTTTATTGCAGTGGTTAAAAAATTTCTGGCCCCCCATACATTCTTGTCAAGCTCCGCCACTGAACACGGGCCCGATGGCCGGGCCGGGCCTGAGCCTGGGTTTTTGTGTCGGGCTTGGCTAGGCCTGGCCCGAGGTTTGGCCAGGTATAATCACACGTGAGCGATCCCGCCTCCTCTCTGTGTGGCGCGTCCCTTGCGTCTCTTCCTATATTTTTTTTCACAATACACACTAACGTACTCTTGCGGTCTTGCCTCTTCATGCATGTACATGCAAATAGCAAGGACTTGAATCTCACGTACATGACCACGTGCATGACTCTTCTCCTTTTTCTTTTTCTTTTTACATGTATTGGGGTACGTACATTTGCAAGCTTGCCGGCCGGCCGATAATACCCAAATACATATACGTATAATACATGCATGAAGCCTTCTTACGTGCACGATCTTAAATGATGTGCTTCGTACGTATAATCAAGCCATGTCTTGCAAATATAATACTTGCAGATGAACTTTGGACATCTCCAATAACTGTACGTAGACGCTTCATACAAGGAAGCTGAATATCGTGTGTTGATCATGGCAAGGTAAGTTTGCTCCAACGCTCTATGCAAGGCAAGAACACCCATGTTGCAAGAAAAAATGTTGACAAAAAAACAGCAATTTTTTTCCTCAACATTATCTCTGTTGCAAATTGTTCTTCTGCAATGTTGTAAAAATAACAAAGAAAAAAAAATCTTCAACATCATCTACGTTGATAAAGGTTTTTGTAACATAAACTTTGTTGCAAAGGGTTTTTGCAACACTACCCTTGTTGCAAAGATAAAAGGAAAGTTGGACAATGGATAGCTCTCGATCTAATGGTTGTCGAGGTGGCGGATCTTTTGACGCGTAGCACAGCCCCAAGAGAAATCAAATAAATCTTCAATAGCAAGAAATCTTTTGCAAGCAAAATACAAAACCAACTCACTTAAAAGTAGACAAATCTCATAAACATATCTTTTTACCTTTGTTATATATGGTTTTGCCTCCTGACAACATTTCTTAATCTCAACCCAGTCAAAAAAATTCTACACTGAACCACTAAATTCTACATTACGAATATATATAGTAACTAAATGGCTAGAATATTTTCAAAAAAAAAATGTCTAGAATGTAGTAAATGGCACGAACGTGGACTGGTCTACTGCGCCAACCTTGGCCAAGTGCTTGGCCATGAGGTCGACCAGATCAGGGGGGCAACCGATCTTCAGCTGCTCAAAGCCATCGGTCGCGACGACCGCTACTAGGTTAGCGGGCGAAGAAATAAACTGCATGCACGCCTTCTTCAGCACGGCGCACCGGTGCCGTTCCGCCAGCGCCAGGGTGGCCGCCACGGAGCTCATCCCGATGTGCCGGCACAGCGCCTCCTCGCAGATCAGCTTCAGCCTCTCCACCTTGTACCTGTGCGCCGCCACAAGCAGGCGCTCCGCCGTGGCCGCCGCCGCGTCCAGCTGCTGCTTCATGTCCGCCGCCAGCGCGTCCGTGTAGATGAACCGGATCAGGGTCCTCGCCACCTTGGCGTCCATGTCGTCGATGCGTAGCTCGGCGGTCTTCTTGCCGTTGTGAGCTGCGAAGGCGTGCGAGAGGTCCTCCTTGAACACGGGGGACCGGGCCTCCAGCATCCACCGGTGCGCCGCCAGCGTCTCCCCGCCGACCTCGATCCTCACGTCCGCCCGTTGCTTCTTCCAGATGGCCTCGGTGAGCTCCCCGTCCAGCTCGAACGGCGGGGGCGGCCAGTCGCCCGTCGGCTCCGGCGCGGCGGCGGCGACCTCGGTACAGCTGTCGGTGCGCAGGCCGAGGTCGACGGTGACGTCGCACAGGACCATCAGGCAGTCGTCCTTGAGGTACCTCTCCTTGTCCCTGTCCAGATCGTCGTTCCTCATGAAGTCCTTCCAGCCCCAGTCGTCGCCGCTCGCGAACTGGCGCTGCGGCGAGCTCTGGGTGCGCGCCGGGTTCCCGTCCCGGTCCAGCACGCTGAACTTGATGGACGCCATGGCGACGTCGGCCTTTGCGCCGCCGGCACCACGTCGGAGAAAGTGGGGGGCGCCGCTGCTGGTGCGCCGGAGGAAGAGGGAGATGCAACCGTTGTGCGGCTTGACGCAGCTGTTCGGGTAGCAGTCGATGCGCCACTCGTGGCCGCCGACGGTGAACGTGCTCGACTCCACGTGCTCGCGGTTGGGCACCGTCGCCTTGACCTCCGTGTAGTTGGCGATCCGGAACAGGTGGGAGCCGGCCTCCTGCCTCCGGGCGACGGTGGACGCCGAGAGGTGCTCCCGGCCGGCGGCGCGGAGGGCGGCCAGCAGCTCGGCGTCCGACGTCGACATGATCCAAGGGAGATCGAGGGTTGACGAACAATCGATTTATGTGCTATCTATAATCGAGAATTTGCGTGCGTGCGTGCCTCCGGGTGAATATAAGGGTGGAACGTAGAGAATCCATTCGATGTAAGACAGATGTTTATCGACTTCTTTCTCAAGGCTTTGTGTCCGTCCTCGTACGTTCCTTGGACAAAAAGTTGTAAATAAGTAGGAGTGCTATATAGTCCCAAGCAAGAATCAATGTTGTAAACTTGTTGTAATCTTTTACCGATATTTTTACAGCATCTTTTACCCTTCTACTTTGATGGGTCTCTTAATGGGCTGGGCACAAAGTATTTCATGTCAATCCAGAGACGAACTGATCATGGAATTTTGATTAAAAAACTGACCCTCGAATTTACACAAAAAGAGTTCATAATTTTTTTGAGGGGTGAAAAGAGTTCATAGATGAAAGAGTTTAAATCCAAAGAGTTCTTTGTTTGCAGTGAAAAATCCGAAGAGGTTGATGTACTGCAAAAGGTCTTTAAAATATTGTTTGTAAATTGGGATTGTGTTTTGTTTCAGTCAAAGCAAATTCTAGATTCCTTCATGTTCAGTTATTCACAACGGTGTCTCACATTGTGCATGACCATCTTTTCTCTCAAAAGAAAATGCCTAGTCGGTACAGGCCATCTACCATATCTTTTGCACTTGCACATGAAGGCTCACAGTGCCACGCCATGGCCTCCAAGACTCCAAGCGTCCAGTCTCCTGCGAAACCAGAGTCTACCAGTGTAAACCTTCATCCACACCTTATGATCTATAGAAAGATAATTTCTCGTGTTAGAACCACACATGCGAGATCAATATCGGTGTTACAATCTCTTGATACTGATGAGGCATATGGAGGATTTGGGTTATAGATGGGAGCATCTAGGAACGGCCCTGCATCTAGGATTTAGGTCAGTGATTGATGTATGATTGGAGCTGAGCTGAGGCAAGGCTAGTAAGTAGTACTACCTTGTAAGCCACTCAAGAGCTCCTCTGCCTTCTGTTTGAACATGAGCAAGAAAAGCAAGCCTGAATTGTACCAAATTTTGTCATGTACAAGCTTTCCGCCCCGCAAACCATCAGAATGCTACAAGCGAACATACAAACTAAGCTAGCTTCAATTCCTGAATGGACATTGTTTCACGACATACCGAGTAAGCGGCAGTTGAAGACAGGAGCGACCATCGGCCAGTTCAACAATGGACGGTAGCACAACACCTGCACACTCAATACAAACATGTCAGGCAATTCGCACTGGTCTTCCTGCATGCCCACTGCATAAACTGGTTTCCCATGCATATATCATAGATGAACTAATGATGGTTTCTTTCCCATCCAGCAGTTGCAAGCAAATCATACACACAAATTCCTACTATTGTTCAGAATGGCACAAATATCAGTTTCAGGTCCCCCCACTGTTTTATACCTTAAAAAAAAAACTTCTTGGCTGAATTCGAACTAAGAATGAAGTAAAATCGCATTCCAGATTTCCAGTTAACAACAGGTACAATGAGTTTATGCTTGCATTTGGGCTGTTGCTAAAAAATAAAGGTGCTTATATAAATGTTCAGAACCATACTGAAGTAAAAATGAGCTTGCGCGACTTCAAATTTAAAACAGCACCACCCCCATGCACTCCCATTCACTACCCCAGAAGTTTATGTGGTATCTGCATAGCATCCTGTAACAGCATATCACTAAAATTCCTTATGATGAAATAAACATACCCGAGTCGGTTATATGCTTTCCTGTAGTTAAGGTCAACTTCAATTGACTTCCAACAGTCTTGCAATATACTTATTTCACATATTTAAAGGGTTTGTACACTTGCTCAAAGTACCATATATGTCAATGAAAGAGTAGCACATTGCTGTCATGCAAATCTGCAACCCGCATTGCTCTGACTACCAAATTAGCAACCAGTTACAAATCTGCAACCCCCACAGTCAGATGGGGGTTTGTCTACTTCATGGTTAATCTAGTTGCACGATATTAAGAGCCACTACCTACATCTAATCTGATAGCACCAAAATTACATTATGTCTACTTTTTTCTTTTCTTTTTTCGATGAAAGGGAACATTTTAAATTATGCCTACTTCACAGTGCATATCCATGGGTTTTCCAAAGAAAGGCGGCAAACCCCCAGCTCCTAGATATACGGGCTCAATGCTTCCTCTTCTTTGCACAACACTTTTTTACAATGAATTGGACGGCTTCGTCCATTGTTGCCTCCCGAGTGTGCTTGTAGTTCCACAACAATGTTTCAGGATAGCCGCCACTGGGGTTGTACTTGTTCCTTTCAATCAGCGCCTGTTTTACCAAGGCGAACATTTGGTCACCATGTTCTTTTTTTAGCTCCAGAAGCTTGTCATCATCGTCTAAGAAAATTTCCTACAAAACAGTAGTTACACTTGCACACAGTAAGATGGACATTTGCAAACCAGATACTGAAGACTACTTACAAGATAAAAGAGCTACTCCATGTATAGCAATATAGAAGACCATCCGTACCATGGGCTGATCGTCAACCATGATGACCTTAAAAGGGTGCCAACCTGCGTTTCTGATTTCAGCCTCCCACTTGGAACAGAGAATAAGAGTTTTCTTTTGTGACAATCTCGGTCTGCAAGCATTTGCAACCGCTTTTGGATCAAGCTCCCCCATCCTCTTGAGGCCTATGTTTGCCCTGCCATTTGTAGCCACCTTCAAGCCCTGCAAAACATCCAGGAAAAATTAGAAAGAGACGAGATGCAAATTGAAAGAGGTACTAGCTAGTTGCTTCCTTACATCGATCAACTCTTTCCGAGCGGCTTGCAGTTTGTCGTTGTCTCTTACGTTCTTAGTAACCAGGACCTGGTTGAGGGATTCCAGTCCTTGCATCCCATCCTGCAGCTCGGCTAGCTCTTCCCGGAGGTTTTTTAAGTCGCCGTTGCTCTTGATTTCCTTAGTAACCAGAGCCCACCGAGTATCTAACAACTGACCATTGCTTTCTCTTTCCCTAGAAGACAGAACCTGGTTGAGGGATTTCAATTCTTGCATCTCTTCCTGAATGCTTTTAAAGTCACCGTTGCTCTTGATTTCCTTGGTAACCAGAGCCCACCGAGTATCTAGCAACCGAGCATTGCTTTTTCTTTCCCTATAAAATAGAAGCTTATTCGACGATTTCATTGATTTCATGCTATCATCTAGCTGCATTAGCCGCTTCCTTGCTTCTCCCAGCTCCTCCTGCACCCCAACCAACTCAGTGTTCATTACTTCTTTCTCGGTGAGGAGATTCCGGTTGAGCAGCTCCATCAATTGCATCCCATCCTGCAGCTGGGCTAGCTCATCCCGAAGGCTTTTCAAGTCACCGTTGCTCTTGATTTCCCTAGTAACCAGAGCCCACCGACTATCTAACAACTGAGCATTGCTCTTTCTTTCCCTAGAAAACAGAACCTTATTCGCTGATTTCATTGATTTTATGCCATTATCTAGTTTCATTAGCTGCTTCCTTGCTTCTCCCAGCTCCTCCTGCACCCCAACCAACTTTTTTTTCGAACGAAGGGGCCACACGGCCCCCATTTTCATTATGAAAATGGAGTTGTTTACGAGGCATCAAACCACCATTTACATCACTGATCTAGAAGCCACATCAGGATGCTCCAGCCAATCCAGCCTAATCATCACATCACTGATATATATCACCACATCAGGATGCTTCAAACTGTCCAAAACTAGCCATGGAAGGGCCTAGTACTACGCTAGTTACAAAGGTATCAGTAGACTAAAATGACAAATAACCAAATTAACAAAAATGCTTTGAAGCCAGCAAGCATTTCCAGCGGCTAGCTTCACAAAATCCTTCTCACATGCGGCGCCAAACCATGCCCTCCTCTGAAGATATCACGAGTCACCCTCACGATACGCCTAGACACCTGATGAAGCATGCTTTGCACCCCTCTTTTCTGCAGATTTTTCCATGAGTCAAGTAGGGAACATACAAGAAAGATAATGTCAGTAGGATCTCTAGGCATAACACTTTGAAAACAGGATTTGTTCCTTGTTTTCCATATAGACCACAATAGAGCAGCACTACCCAATAAAACAACTACTCTATCTTTGCCAGTATAGCTAGACAACCAGTTCTGGCATAAGTCAAAAAAAGACATTGGAGCTCTCTGGCTCCCTAGAGCACATCCGACAATATTCCACAGGAACTTAGCTAAGGAACAAGAGAAAAATAAATGATTCACACTCTCTTCACAGTCACAAAATTCACAAAACTTAGCACCTTTCCAGCCTTTTTTATTCAGATTGTCCTTGGTCAGAATCCTATTTTTGATTACTAACCAAGAGAATGCCTTAACTTTAAGAGGCATCTTCATCCTCCATAGTTTTTTAAAAGGGAAAACGACTTGTCTAGCTATAAGATAGTGATACAGAGATTTAACGGAAAAGCTACCGGAGTTTGTAAGTAGCCATTTAACTTTGTCAGGCTTATCCGACAAAATTACCTGACCACACATATCAAGTAACTTATTCCACATATCAAGAGTCTCCCCATGTAAACATCTTCTGAACCTAATGCAATTAAACTCCATGGTAAATACTTTCGCAACAGTAACATGTTTGCAAAAACTTAGATTATAAAGACGAGGAAAAATCAAACAAAGAGGTTTATCCTTTATCCACGCATCTTCCCAAAATCTAGTTTTACGACCATCCCCCACAATTCTCTGACAACAGCTATAGAAAATATTCTTAACTTCCATTAAGCCATTCCAGAAGTGGGAGTTGTTAGGAGATGATTCGCATTGAGTCAAAGTTTTCTTCTTCAGATACTTTGCTCTAATCAGCTCCTGCCAGTCCCCCTCCTCATTTTCAAGTCTCCAGAGCCACTTACAAAGAAGACTAACATTTTTAACATTTAGATTAGTAACCCCCAGTCCTCCCTGGTCCCTAGGTTGGCACACATCATTCCAGTTGACCAGGTGGTACTTCCGCACTCCCTCCCTTTCTTGCCAAACCAAACGAGCTCGGAAAAAATCAAAGCGTTTACCCACACCTTTAGGCAATCTAAAGAAGGAAAGCATGTGACTAGGAACACCCCAACCAACTCAGTGTTCATTACTTCTTTCTCGGTGAGGAGATTCCGGTTGAGCAGCTCCATCAATTGCATCCCATCCTGCAGCTGGGCTAGCTCATCCCGAAGGCTTTTTAAGTCACCGTTGCTCTTGATTTCCTTAGTAACCAGAGCCCACCGACTATCTAACAACTGAGCATTGCTCTTTCTTTCCCTAGAAAACAGAACCTTATTCGCTGATTTCATTAATTTTATGCCATTATCTAGTTTCATTAGCTGCTTCCTCGATTCTTCCAGCACCTCCTGCACTCCAACCAACTCACTGTTGATTGCTTCTTTCTCTGTGAGGAGATTCCGGTTGAGCAGTTCTAACTCTGTTATTGTGTTGCTTGCAACTGCCCGTTCTTCCAGTTCCTTGGATTTGGATTCAAGGTGCTCTGTTCTCAAGTCGAGCAGCTTGGATCTCGCTTCGACCTCCTGCATCTTGGACTCGAGCTCTGAAGGGAGATTTTGATCCCCACTGAGGCTGAGCAATGCCGGCTGGAAGAGGCCCGGATTCTCCACCCAGATGAGCCTCTGCAGGTAGGCGCCATAGTGGCATGCCCAGTCGGGCCTTTTCCCCTTGCTCAGATCGACCATCTCCTTCTCCGCGAGGTCCCAGATGAGGCGGCTCCAGTCCACCCTGTGCACCATCCCGAACTTCACTCTGTACAGCGCCAGGTCCACATCGCTGGGCAGCTTGCGCGGCCTTCCCTCCGCGGCGGCGCGCGCGCGCAGCGGATTCAGGACGTATGCCTCAATGAACCACTCCGCGGCGGAGGACACGGCGGCGTCGTCCAGCCCGGGAGGGGGATCGGTGGGCGCGGCGGAGACAACTGGGCGGCCCTCCGCCGGAAGCGGGAGGCAGAGAGCCTCGGCGAAGGCGTCGAGGCTGACCTTGACGAAGGCGCCGCGGGCGTAGCTCCACTCGTAGAACTGCTGGTAGTTGGCGACGAGCGCGGCCACGAGGTCGCGGCGCGGGGGCGCGTCGTCGAGGCGCAGGCGGACGAAGTCGAGGACGCCAAGGGCGCGGAGGCCGGCTTCCTGGGAAGCGGGCGGGGCCGCCGGCGGCGGGGCGAGGAGGCGGAGGTTATCACGGGCGTCGCGGAGGCGCTCTGCCGCCCCGGCGCGCCATTCCAGGTAGACCGACCTGTGGATCCCCGGGGGCACCTTCTGCGGGGGCATGTCCCGGTCGTCGTCCCACGGGTCTGAAGCCGCCGTCCGAGGTCTCTTCGACATTCTTGGACTGATTGGTCGGCGAATGGAGTGCGGTTGGGGTTTGGGGAAACTTTTTTTTCTTTTTGAGCTGGGGTTTGGGGAAAGCCGAGGAGGAAGAAGAGCCAAGGCAACCAACGATTCACTGTGTTGGGTTTTCACTTCACTTTTCAGTTTTGGTCCTTGGCAATGTGCAACATTGGGGTTGTCAACCACCATTAATTAATGCGTGAGATTCTTTTTCTGCCCATCAAAATAAATGAAACAGTAAGACGTTTGAGCTTCAAATGTTGTTGTATTCCATCAGGTTGTCAACCACCACCTACTAATGCTTCCAACCTTTTTCTATTCCATACCATTATTTACTATCTGTTAGAAAATGTTGATCGATCGCAAATATTATTTTATTAATTATCATTGTCTAGCTGCCTTTTTTCTCTTCTCGTCGTGTCTGGTATACAATCACCGGCTAATGCAAAGGCGTACAATGTGAAATGAGCATGCCATCACCGTTTGTATGACAAAAGGTGTGCATTTGGTCACCACAAGCACGGAATAACCTTTGCACCTGGCGACACTTCTCGATCTCCAAAACGGGAGCCTATGAAGAAATTCTTCTCTTCGAAAAATTTGACATTGTCAAACTAAGGCTGCCTGAGGGTTCTGCCAATCTTTAGCATGACAGGGACTGGTTGGATGTTGTGTTTCTTGGGCCTCACATCAAAGATCGGCCGTGGAGAGCCAGTTGAATCATTCAGATCAGCGATGGCATTTGACTTAGCAATTTCTTCAGCAGTTGCATTTGGAACAGTATCTGTATCTGCTAAATGAATTGTGACTTCGCGCCGAGGGGATGTATTAACGACATCCACAGTCAGGTCTTGTTGAGCAATCTCATCAACTGTTGCAGCTGAAATTTCTTCACCAATGCTTTGAAGAGAAGGTTGTCTTTCTTTAGAACCAATGTGGATTTCTTCAGTACGTGTGGGCGATTGTGGCACTTGTGTCAGAGGAGTGGTGATGTGCGAATTTGGGTGCGTTGCTTCCCAGTATTCATCATGAATGGGTGGTGTTGTAGTACCATCAATATCCACTACCTCATTTGTTTCTTTAGGCAACGGAGCTTGTGAGGGCATCTGTGACGACATTTGATGAAGTAAAGCATCTGCTTCCACTTTAATCTATTCATCCATTTGCTCTGCAGTAGCGGCAGAATCACTAGTAGAAAAAGGGCCTAATGTGAAGCACATTAGTCCCGGTTTGTAACAAAACCGGCACTAATGTGATCATTAGTGCCGGTCCAAACGGCTAGGGGGGCGGAGATCATTAGTACCGGTTCGTGGCTACCCTTTAGTACCGGTTCGAGCCACGAACCGGTACTAAAGTGGCTGTTGCAGGCTGTGGTCAGGCTGGGGGCCCACTGATACGTCTCCAACGTATCTATAATTTTTTATTGCTCCATGCTACTTTATCTATTGTTTTGGACTATAATGGGCTTTATTTTCCACTTTTATATTATTTTTGGGACTAACCTATTAACCGGAGGCCCATCCCAGCTTTGCTGTTTTATGCCTATTTCAGTGTTTCGAGGAAAAGGAATATCAAACGGCGTCAAAACGGAACGAAATCAACTGGAGAAGTTAATTTTGGAAGGAAACCAACCAGATGGGCTTGGAGTGCACGCCAGGGGAGTCCTGGGCTGCCCACGAGGGTGGAGGGCGCGCCTACCCCCCTGGGCGCGCCCCCTACCTCGTGAGCAGCCTGGAGCTCCACCGACGTACCCCCTGCACCCATATATACCTACGTACCCTAAAACTTCCAGAACAGAAATAGATCGGGAGTTCCGCCGCCGCAAGCCTCTGTAGCCACCAAAAACCAATCGGGACCCTATTCCGGCACCCTGCCGGAGGGGGATCCCATCACCGAAGGCCATCTTCGGCGCTATCCATGACGAGGAGGGAGTAGTTCACCCTCGGGGCTGAGGGTATGTACCAGTAGCTATGTGTTTGATCTCTCTCTCTCTCTCTCTCTCTCTCGTGTTCTCTCTCGTGTTCCTCTATGGCACGATCTTGATGTATCCCGAGCTTTGCTATTTTAGTTGGATCTTATGATGTTTCTCCCCCTCTACTCTCTTGTGATGAATTGAGTTTCCCCTTTGAAGTTATCTTATCGGATTGAGTCTTTATGAGAACACTTGATGTATGTCTTGCGTGGGATAACCGTGGTGACAATGGGTTATTCTATTGATCCACTTGATGTATGTTTTGGTGATCAACGTGCGGGTTTCGTGACACTTGGGAACCTATGCATAGGGGTTGGCACACGTTCTTGACTCTCCGGTAGTAGCTTTGGGGCACTCTTTGAAGTACTTTTATGTTGGTTGGATGAATATGAGATTGTGTGATGCATACCGTATAATCATGCCCACGGATACTTGAGGTGACAATGGGGTATCTAGGTGACATTAGGGTTTTGGTTGATTTGTATGTTAAGGTGTTATTCTAGTACGGACTCTTTTATAGATCGATCCGAAAGAATAGCTTTGTGGTGGTTTCGTACCCGACCATAATCTCTACGTTTGTTCTCCGCTATTAGTGGCTTTGGAGTGACTCTTTGTCGCATGTTGAGGGCTTGTCATATGTTCTATCTATATTATTATTGTTGAGAGAACTTGCACTAGTGAAAGTATGAACCCTAGGCCTTGTTTCCTACCATTGCAATACCGTTTACGCTCGCTTTTACCGCTCGCTACCTTGCTGTTTTTATTATTTCAGATTACAAAAACCCATATCTATTTTGCACTTGAATCTTCATCTCTTCGCCGAACTAGTGCACCTATACAATTTACCATTGTATTGGTTGTGTTGGGGACACAAGAGACTCTTTGTTATTTGGTTGCAGGGTTGTTTGAGAGAGACCATCTTCATCCTACGCCTCCTACGGGTTGATAAACCTTAGGTCATCCACTTGAGGGAAATTTGCTACTGTCCTACAAACCTGTGCACTTGCAGGCCCAACAACGTCTACAAGAAGAAGGTTGTGTAGTAGACACCAAGGTCTTTTCTGGCGCCGTTGTCGGGGAGTGTAGCGCCTTTGGTAAGGAAAAATTTATATAGTGTGCTGAAATTTTCTGTCACTTGTTACTATGGAAAGTGAATCTCCGAGGGGCTTGTTCGGGGTATCTTCACCCCGCCCAGTAGAGCAAAGAGTTGCTCCTCAACCTGCTGAACCTATTGAAAATGAAAATCCTTTTGAATTTCCTTCGGGTATTATGGAAAAACTGCTGGCTAATACTTTTACAGGAGATGGAACAAAGCATCCTGACGAGCATCTACGCTATGTGGATGATATTTGTGGATTATTTAAGCTTGCAGGTATACCCGATGATGTTGTTAAGAAGAAGGCTTTCCCTTTATCTTTGGAGGGAGACGCATTGACATGGTATAGGCTATGTGATGATACGAGATCATGGAACTATAAAAGATTGAAATTGGAATTTCATCAAAAGTATTACCCTATGCGTCTTGTTCATCGTGATCGCAATTATATATATAATTTTTGGCCTCGCGAAGGAGAAAGCATCGCTCAAGCTTGGGGGAGGCTTAAATCAATGTTATATTCATGCCCCAATCATGAGCTCTCAAGAGAAATAATTATGCAAAGTTTTTATGCTCGGCTTTCTCATAATAATCAAACCATGCTCGATACTTCTTGTGCTGGCTCTTTTATGATGAAGACTATTGAATTCAGATGGAATTTATTGGATATAATTAAACGCAACTCTGAAGATTGGGACCTCGACGAAGGTAAGGAGTCAGGTATGACACCTAAGTTTGATTGTGTTAAATCTTTTATGGATACCGATATTTTCCGTAAGTTTAGCACTAAATATGTACTTGATTCTGAGATAGTAGCTTCTTTCTGTGAATCTTTTGCTACTTATGTTGATCTCCCCAAGGAGAAGTGGTTTAAATATCATCCTCCCATAGAAGTAAAAGTAGCTGCACCTATTAAAGTTGAAGAAAAGACCATCACTTATAATGATCCTATTGTTCCCACCTCTTATGTTGAGAAACCACCTTTCCCCGCTAGAGTAAAGGATCATGCTAAAGCTTCAACTGTTGTTCGTAAAAGCAATACTAGAACTTATACACCTCCTGAGCAAGTCAAAGTAGAACCTAATATTGCTATTGTTAAAGATCTCTTGTCCGATAATATTGATGGGCATGTCATTGAATTCTCTGGTGAAACTGCTAGAATTGCTAAACCCTGTGATAGAGATAAACATAGACCCGTGGTAGGCGTGCCTGTTATTTCTGTTAAAATAGGAGATCATTGTTATCATGGCTTATGTGATGTGGGTTCTAGTGCTAGTGTTATACCCATTGACTTATATAAAGAAATTATGCATGATATCACACCTGTTGAGTTAGAAGATATTGAGGTTACAATTAAACTTGCCAATAGAGATACTATATCTGCAATGGGAATTGTTAGAGATGTTGAAGTCTTGTGTGGGAAAACCAAATATCCCGCTGATTTTCTTGTTCTTGGTTCTCCACAAGATAGCTTTTGTCCCATTATATTTGGTAGACCCTTCTTGAATACTGTTAATGCTAAGATAGACTGCGAAAAGAATGTTGTTACTATTGGCTTGGATGATATGGTTCATGAGTTTAATTTCTCTAAATTTAGTAAACAACATCGTGAGGAAGAATTGCCTAGTAAGGATGAAATTATTGGTCTTGCTTCTATTGTTGTACCTCCTAGTGATCCTTTAGAACATTATTTGCCAGACCATGAAAATGAGATGTTCATGAATGAAAGAAGGGAAATAGATGAAGTATTCTTTAAACAAGAACCTATTCTGAAACACAATTTGCCTGTTGAAATCCTAGGGGATCCTCATCCACCCAAGGGTGATCCCGTGTTTGAGCTTAAACCGTTGCCTGATAATCTTAAGTATGCTTATCTTGATGAAAAGAAAATATATCCTGTTATTATTAGTGCTAACCTTTCAGAGCAGGAAGAAGAAAGATTATTGAAAACTCTCAAGAAGCACCGTGCCGCTATTGGATATACTCTTGATGATCTTAAGGGCATTAGTCCCACTCTATGTCAGCATAAAATAAATTTGGAAGCGGACGCCAAACCAGTTCGTGATCCTCAGCGACGTTTGAATCCTAAAATGAAAGAAGTGGTAAGAAAAGAAATACTCAAGCTTCTGGAGGGAGCTATAATTTATCCCGTTGCTGATAGTCAGTGGGTAAGTCCTGTCCATTGTGTCCCTAAGAAGGCAGGTATTACTGTTGTCCCTAATGATAAAGATGAATTGATCCCGCAAAGAATTATCACAGGTTATAGGATGGTAATTGATTTCCGCTAATTAAATAAAGCTACTAATAAAGATCATTACCCCTTACCTTTTATTGATCAAATGCTAGAAAGATTATGCAAACATACACATTATTGCTTTCTAGATGGTTATTCTATATTCTCTCAAATACCTTTGTCGGCTAAAGATCAATCAAAGACTACTTTTACATGCCCTTTTGGTACTTTTTCTTATAGACATATGCCTTTTGGTTTATGTAATGCACCTGCTACCTTTCAAAGATGCATGATGGCTATATTATCTGATTTTTGTGAAAAGATTTGTGAGGTTTTCATGGATGACTTTTCCGTCTATGGATCCTCTTTTGATGATTGCTTGAGCAATCTTGATCGAGTTTTGCAGAGATGTGAAGAAACTAATCTTGTCTTGAATTGGGAAAAGTGCCACTTTATGGTTAATGAAGGTATTGTCTTGGGGCACAAAGTTTCTGAAAGAGGTATTGAAGTCGATAAAGCCAAGGTTGATGCTATTGAAAAGATGCCATGTCCCAAGGACATCAAAGGCATAAGAAGTTTCCTTGGTCACGCCGGATTTTATAGGAGGTTCATTAAGGACTTCTCAAAAATTTCTCAGCCTCTGACTAATTTATTACAAAAAGATGTACCATTTGTCTTTGATGATGATTGTGTAGAAGCATTTGAAATACTTAAGAAAGCATTAGTCTCTGCACCTATTGTTCAGCCACCTGATTGGAATTTACCCTTTGAAATTATGTGTGATGCTAGTGATTATGCTGTAGGTGCTGTTCTAGGGCAAAGAGTTGATAAGAAGTTAAATGTTATCCATTATGCTAGTAAGACTCTAGACAATGCTCAAAAAAATTATGCTACTACCGAAAAGGAACTTTTAGCAGTTGTGTTTGCTTGTGATAAATTCAGACCCTATATTGTTGATTCTAAAGTAACCATTCACACCGATCATGCTACTATTAAATATCTTATGGAAAATAAAGATGCTAAACCTAGACTTATTAGATGGGTTCTCTTGCTACAAGAATTTGATTTGCATATTGTTGATAGAAAAGGAGCCGAGAACCCCGTTGCAGATAACTTATCTAGGTTAGAGAATGTTCTTGATGACCCACTACCTATTGATGATAGCTTTCCTGATGAACAATTAAATGTCATAAGCACTTCTCGTAGCACTCCATGGTATGCTGATTATGCTAATTATATTGTTGCTAAATTTGTACCACCTAGCTTCACATACCAACAAAAGAAAAAGTTCTTTTATGATTTAAGGCATTACTTTTGGGATGACCCACATCTTTATAAAGAAGGGGTAGATGGTGTTATTAGATGTTGTGTACCTGAGCATGAACAGAAATAGATCCTACGCAAGTGTCACTCCGAAGCTTATGGAGGACACCACGCTGGAGATAGAACTGCACATAAGGTATTGCAATCTGGTTTTTATTGGCCTACTCTCTTCAAGGATGCCCGTAAGTTTGTTTTATCTTGTGATGAATGTCAAAGAATTGGTAATATTAGTAGACGTCAAGAAATGCCTATGAATTATTCACTTGTTATTGAACCATTTGATGTTTGGGGCTTTGATTATATGGGACCTTTTCCTGCCTCTAATGGATATACACATATTTTAGTTGCTGTTGATTACGTTACTAAGTGGGTAGAAGCTATTCCAACTAGTAGTGCCGATCATAACACTTCTATTAAAATGCTTAAGGAAGTTATTTTTCCAAGGTTTGGAGTCCCTAGATATTTAATGACTGATGGTGGTTCATACTTTATTCATGGTGTTTTCCGTAAAATGCTTTCTAAATATGACATTAATCATAGAATTGCATCTCCTTATCACCCATAGTCTAGTGGTCAAGTAGAATTGAGTAATAGAGAGCTCAAATTAATTTTGCAAAAGACTGTTAATAGGTCCAGAAAGAATTGGTCCAAGAAACTTGATGATGCATTATGGGCCTATAGAACTGCATATAAGAATCCTATGGGTATGTCTCCGTATAAAATGGTCTATGGAAAAGCATGTCACTTACCTCTTGAACTAGAACATAAGGCATATTGGGCTATTAAAGAGCTCAACTATGATTTCAAACTTGCTGGTGAGAAGAGGTTATTTGATATTAGCTCACTTGATGAATGGAGAACCCAAGCCTATGAAAATGCCAAGTTGTTTAAAGAAAAAGTTAAAATATGGCATGACAAAAGGATACAAAAGCGTGAGTTTAATGTAGGTGATTATGTATTGCTATACAACTCTCGTTTAAGATTTTTTGCAGGAAAACTTCTCTCTAAATGGGAAGGTCCCTACATTATCGAGGAGGTCTATCGTTCTGGTGCCATAAAAATCAACAACTTCGCAGGCACAAATCCGAAGGTGGTGAACGGTCAAAGGATCAAACACTATATCTCAGGTAATCCCATAAATGTTGAAACCAATACCATTGAAACCGTAACCCCGGAGGAATACATAAGACACATTTTCCAGAACGTTCCAGACTCCGAAAAGGAATAGGTATGTGGTACGGTAAGTAAACGACTCCAAAACAAATTCTAAGGCAATATTTCTCTGTTTTGGATTGTTTAGAAAAATAGAAAAATAAGTAGCAGTCCGGGGAGGACACGAGGACTCCACGTGGGTGGAGGGCGCGCCCTACCCCCCTGGGCGCGCCCCCCTACCTCGTGAGCACCTCGTGTGCCCTCCAGACTCCGTTTTCTTGCACGATACGTATTTTGGTTGGTAAAAATTCATTATATATTCTCTCGAAGGTTTTGACTCCCGTATCACACAAATATCCTCTGTTTTCGTTTCGAGTTGTTTCCGTTGCAGATCTGAGGATTCCGGAGACTCGATCATCCTTCTATGAGGGTGAGCCTATGCCATGGAAGGTGGACGACAAGCTTGTATCATCAACAACACCTCCACCTGAAGGAAATATGCCCTAGAGGCAATAATAAAGTTATTATTTATTTCCTCATATCATGATAAATGTTTATTATTCATGCTAGAATTGTATTAACCGGAAACATGATACATGTGTGAATACATAGACAAACATATAGTCACTAGTATGCCTCTACTTGACTAGCTCATTAATCAAAGATGGTTATGTTTCCTAACCATAGACATGTGTTGTCATTTGATTAATGGGATCACATCATTAGGAGAATGATGTGATTGACATGACCCATTCCGTTAGCCTAGCATTTGATCATTTAGTATATTGCTATTGCTTTCTTCATGACTTATACATGTTCCTGAAACTATGAGATTATGCAACTCCCGTATACCGGAGGAACACTTTGGGTACTACCAAACGTCACAACGTAACTGGGTGATTATAAACGAGTACTACAGGTGTCTCCAAAGGTACATGTCGAGTTGGCATATTTCGAGATTAGGTTTTGTCACTCTGATTGTCGGAGAGGTATCTCTGGGCCCTCTCGGTAATGCACATCACTATAAGCCTTGCAAGCAATGTGACCAATGAGTTGGTTACGGGATGATGCGTTATGTAACGAGTAAAGAGACTTGCCGGTAATGAGATTGAACTAGGTATTGGATACCGACGATTGAACCTCGGGCAAGTAACATACCGATGACAAAGGGAACAACGTATGTTGTTATGCGGTTTGGCCGATAAAGATCTTCGTAGAATATGTAGGAACCAATATGGGCATCCAGGTTCCGCTATTGGTTATTGACCGAGAATGGTTCTAGGTCATGTCTACATAGTTCTCAAACCCGTAGGGTCCGCACGCTTAACGTTACGATGACAATTTTATTATGAGTTTATAAGTTTTGATGTACCGAAGTTTGTTCGGAGTCCCGGATGTGATCACGGACATGACGAGGAGTCTCGAAATGGTCGAGACATAAAGATTGATATATTGGACGACTATATTCGGACACCGGAAGTGTTCCGGGTGATTTCGGAGAAAACCAGAGTGCCGGAGGGGTTATCGGAACCCCCCGGGAGAGTTAATGGGCCACATGGGCCTTGGTGGGAAGAGAGAGGGGCGGCCAGGGTAGGCCGCGCGCCCCCTCTCCCTCTAGTCCGAATTGGACTAGGAGGGGGGGGGGGCGGCGCCCCCCTTCTTTCCTTTCCCCCTCTCCCCCTTCCTTCCCCTCCTAGTAGGAGTAGGAAAGGAGGAGTCCTACTCCTACTAGGAGGAGGACTCCTCCTCCTGGCGCGCCCCCCTTGGGCCGGCCGGCCTCCCCCCTTGCTCCTTTATATACGGGGGCAGGGGGCACCCCATAGACACACAAGTTGATCTACGGATCGTTCCTTAGCCATGTGCGGTGCCCCCCTCCACCATATTCCAACTCGGTCATATCGTCGCGGAGTTTAGGCGAAGCCCTGCGCCGGTAGAACATCATCATCGTCACCACGCCGTCGTGCTGACGGAACTCATCCCCGAAGCTGCTGGATCGAAGCCCGGGGATCGTCATCGAGCTGAACGTGTGCTGAACTCGGAGGTGCCGTACGTTCGGTGCTTGGATCGGTCGGATCATGAAGACGTACGACTACATCAACCGCGTTGTCATAACGCTTCCGCTTACGGTCTACGAGGGTACATGGACAACACTCTCCCCTCTCATTGCTATGTCATCACCATGATCTTGCGTGTGCGTAGGAATTTTTTTGAAATTACTACGTTCCCCAACACCACCGCCAACAACAAAGAAGGAGACATAATCATATGGGTATGGGCACTCCCCTTGGCAACTGCCAAGCTTGGGGGAGGTGCCCCGGTATCGTATCACCATCACAACTTCTACATTTACCGTTTTTCTTAGTTCGATCCTATTAGTAGTATCTTGATTTAGTAGAATAAAGTCATGGCATGATCTAGTTTTGAGTTTTGCTTTATGATCTTTCTTTGTAATCGAGTCCGTGAGCTATATAATAAAGATTAGTGTTGAGTCAAGGGTTTGATTACTTTGCCATGATCTTGGGTGAATAAAGAAAAGAATAAAAGAAACAAAGAGTTTATATTGGTCTTATTGAAAGTAATGACTTCACATAGAAAGGGTATGATGATTAAAAGTTGTTGGGAGTTGGCAAATATAGCTTTGGTCATCGTTGAAATTAATAGGAAGTAATAAGGAGAGAGAGGTTTCACATATAGATATATTATCATTGACATCTTTTATGATTGGGAGCACTCATTAAAATATGACACGCTAAAGAGTTGATGTTGGACAAGGAAGATAACATAATGAGTTATGTTTTCTTATATCTGAGATAAAGTATGTTGTCATGGTTCCTCTAACATGTTGAGCTTGCCTTTCCCCCTCATGCTAGCCAAATTCTCAGCACCAAGTAGAGATACTACTTGTGCTTCCAAATACCCTTAAACCAGTTTAGCCATGAGAGTCCACCATATCTACCTATGGATTGAGTAAGATCCTTCAAGTAAGTTGTCATCGGTGCAAGCAATAAAAATTGCTCTTTAAATATGCATGACTTATTAGTGCAGAAAAATAAGCTTTGTACGAACTTGTTGTGGACGCAATAAAAGCGACGGACTGCATAATAAAGGTTCACATACAAGGGGCAATATAAAGTGACGTTCTTTTGCATTAAGATTTTGTGCATCCAACCATAAAAGCGCATGGAAACCTCTGCTTCCCTCTGCAAAGGGCCTATCTTTTATTATTATCTTCTACCTTATGCAAGAGTCACGGTGATCTTCACCTTTCCTTTTTTTCATTTTATCCTTTGGCAAGCCCAGCATGTTGGAAAGAACATGATATATATACCTAATTGGATGTAGGGGAGCATGAATTATTATTGTTGACATTACCCTTGAGGTAAAAGGTTGTGGGGCAAAACTACAAGCCCCTATCTTTCTCTGTGTCCGGTTAAAACTCCGTAACCACAAGTATTGCGTGAGTGTTAGCAATTATGAAGGACTAAGTGATAGTTGAGTATGTGGACTTGCTTTTAAGCTCTGACATAGACTCTTTCCAATGTTATGATAAATTGCAATTGCTTCAATGACTGAGGTTATAATTTGTTAGTGCCCAATAAGGTTTCTGATTCATACTTTGGCTTTGTGAAAAGATCATCACTTGAACATGAGTAATCATATGACAAAATCAATATATGTTGCTGCTATGAGAATAATCTTGATGCCTTCATGTCCGTATTTTATTTTTATCGATGCCTCTACCTCTAAACATGAGGACATATTTATTATTATCGGCTTTTCGCTTGAGGACAAGCGAGGTCTAAGCTTGGGGGAGTTGATACGTCCATTTTGCATCATGCTTTTATATTGATATTTATCGCATTATGGGCTGTTATTTCACGTTATGTCACAATACTTATGGCTATTCTCTCTTATTTTATAAGGTTTACCATGAAGAGGGGGAATGCCGGCAGCTGGAATTCTGGCTGGAAAAGGAGCAAATATTGGAGACCTATTCTGTGCAACTCCAAAAGTCCTGAAACTCCACGGAATGTCTTAAAATAAATAAAGAAAAATTGTTGCCAAAGATGAAGGCCAGGGGGCCCACACCCTGCTCACGAGGGTGGGGGCGCGCCCCCTCCCCCTGGGCGTGCCCCCCTACCTCGTGGGCCCCCTGGTGGCTCTCTGATGCCCATCTTCTCCTATATGAGCTCTTTCAATGAGAAAAAAAATAAGAAGCAACCTTTCGGGACGAGACTCCGCCGCCACGAGGCGGAACCTTGGCGGAACCAATCTAGGGCTCCGACAAAGCTGTTCTGCCGGGGACACTTCCCTTCGGGAGGGGGAAATCATCGTCATCATCATCACCAACGCTCTTCTCATCGGGAGAGGGCAATCTCCATCAACATCTTCACCAGCACCATCTCATCTCCAAACCCTAGTTCATCTCTGGTATCCAATTCTTGTCTCCAAGTCCGGGATTGGTGCTAGTAGGTTGCTAGTAGTGTTGATTACTCCTTGTAGTTGATACTAGTTGGTTTACTTGGTGGAAGATCATATGTTCAGATCCTTTATGCATATTATTACCCCTCTGATTATGAACATGAATATGCTTTGTGAGTAGTTAGTTACGTTTGTTCCTGAGGACAAGGGATAAGTCTTGCTGTTAGTAGTCATGTGAATTTGGTATTCGTTTGATATTTTGATGAGATGTATGTTGTCTAGCCTCTAGTGGTGTTATGTGAACGTCGACTACATAACACTTCACCATTATTTGGGCCTAGAGGAAGGCATTGGGAAGTAATAAGTAGATGATGGGTTGCTAGAGTGACAGAAGCTTAAACCCTAGTTTATGCATTGCTTCGTAAGGGGCTGATTTCGATCCATATGTTTCATGCTATGGTTAGGTTTACCTTAATACTTTTGTTGTAGTTGCGGATGCTTGCAATAGAGGTTAATCATAAGTGGGATGCTTGTTCAAGTAAGAACAGCACCCAAGCACCGGTCCACCCACATATCAAATTATCAAAGTACCGAACGCGAATCATATGAGCGTGATGAAAACTAGCTTGATGATATTCCCATGTGTCCTCGGGAGCGCTTTTCCTATTATAAGAGTTTGTTCCAGCTTGTCCTTTGCTACAAAAAGGATTGGGCCACCTTGCTGCACCTTATTTACTTCGGTTACTTGTTCTTCGTTACAATTTACCTTATCACAAAACTATCTGTTACCACTTATTTCAGTACTTGCAGAGAATACCTTGCTGAAAACTGCTTATCATTTCCTTCTGCTCCTCGTTGGGTTCGACACTCTTACTTATCGAAAGGACTACAATAGATCCCCTATACTTGTGGGTCATCACCCACCGGCACCTTTAGTACCGGTTCATGCCACAAACCAGTACTAGAGGTTCCTAGTTAACATCGGTTTTTTAGTCCCACCTCGCTCCACTAACAGAGTTTTTACCACCTTAAATATGTTACTTCTCAAACTATCACAACCACTTGGTCTTCATTGAACTTTTTGTAGAATTTGTGGCCACTTGACAATTCAGACTGTACACAAAAAGATCATTGATGATCAATGTATTTTTGATGTATTTCTCTATAGCAGTAGCGCGTTTTGGCTAAAAGGCAGTACTGAACAATGTATTTTATGTATATTTTTACATGTTTATATAAGAGCCGGTTCGAACTAGACAATCTCTTAGGAAGTATCAGGATTTCGGACAAAAACTCATCTGTTACACCGGCTATTCAATATTTTAATAACTTAGTACAACTCCAGACTTTTTTTTGTTCAGATGAACAACTCAAATCCACGTCATCAACTTTCAACCCTTTCTGACATAATTTGCTATTTTTGATGAATTTACTGATTTTTTTCAGAGCTAAATCACCGTGAAAGTGAAAAACACTACAAAATGAACCCTGAAAAGGTTGAAACTTGGCAAGGTATCATCATTTCACCCAATAGCATGTGCAAAAAAGTAGAGAGGGTTGTGGCAAAAACTGGATGCACTTTGTGTACAAACAGGACAATCTCTTTGGAAGTATATATCAGGGTTTCGGACGAAAACTCATCTGTTACACCGGCTATTCAATATTTTAATAACTTAGTACAACTCCGGACTTTTTTTGCGTTCAGATGAACAATTCAAATCCACGTCATCAACTTTCAACCCTTTCTGACATAATTTGCTATTTTCGATGCATTTGCTGATTTGTTTCCAGAGCTAAATCACCGTGAAAGTGAAAAGAACTACAAAATGAACTCTAAAAAGTTTGAAACTTGGTAAGGTATCATCATTTCACCCGCATAGCATGTGCAAAAAAGTAGAGAGGGTTACGGCAAAAACTAGATGCACTTTGTGTACAAACTGGACAATCTCTTAGGAAGTATATATCAAGGTTTCAGACGAAAACTCATCTGTTACACCGTCTATTCAATATTTTAATAACTTAGTAAAACTCCGGACTTTTTTTGCGTTCAGATAAACAATTCAAATCCACGTCATCAACTTTCAACCCTTTCTGACATAATTTGCTATTTTCGATGCATTTACTGATTTGTTTTCAGAGCAAAATCACCGTGAAAGTGAAAAGCACTACAAAATGAACTCTGAAAAGGTTGAAACTTGGCAAGGTATCATCAATTCACCCGGATAGCATGTGCAAAAAAGTAGAGAGGTTTACGGCAAACACTAGATGCACTTCGTGTACAAACTGGACAATCTCTTAGGCCAACTCCACCGCGCGACCCCATTCTGTCCGGCCCCGCCCGTTTGGGGAAAAGGGACAAACGAGGCGGCCCAGCGCGCGACGGCCCGGACCCATCTTGTCCGTTTGTGTCCGGGCCGACCCATTTCGAGCGCAAACTTGCGCCGGGTTTGGGTCGCGGCGGACACCAAACGGACATGCGCCTCGTCCGCGTCGGGGTCGCATGGCAGGCGGCCACCTACCTCCCACCCGCCCACATCAATGCGCACGGGCAGGCGGCCCCACCTGTCATCCGCACATCGAAAGATCGTCGTCCTTCTTTAAGTGGAAACCGTGGACCGGTCGTCGTCCACACTGCCCCACGCCACCCCGCGGCCTCCTCGAAACCTGACAGCCCCAGTCCCAAACGCTACCCAAGAACTCGCCGGTCGGCCGCCCGCAGCCATGGGGCTCTGGAGCTACGGCCGCAAAGGCAAGCACGACCGCGAGGCTGGCTCCTCGTTGGGGCATCGCCGCGGCTCGATGAAGAAGGAGGAGCCGGCCTCGCCATCGCCACCATGTCAGGCCCCCGCGTCGGCCGTGTTCTCCATAGCGCCCACGTCCGCCAGCGAGTGCGACTGACACTACATCTGCACGGATGTGTGCCACCATTATTGGGCGACGAGGACGCCGCTCCCCTGGAGCGACGTCCACCTCCCCAATAACTGGCATCTCTCCGTCGACCGGGTCCCGATCCCGCCGGTCCTGGCGAGCGGCCGTGCGCGTGACGAGGAGATCGAGCGCCGCCGCCGCCTCCTCCCCGACGACCTCTTCTATGACCCCAGGTACGCCCCCGACTCCGAGCTCTGGGACACCTGTTTTCGTGATGAGCACGACACCAGGTGCGCGTCATTCTTCGTCGGGACGTCGACAGGGCCGCGGTGGCCACGTTGGGAGCGCGCAGCGCCTCCTCCCGAGGAGCGCGGGCGTAGGCGGGTGTGCACGCCCACGCCGTCACCATCACCTTCGCCATCTCCACCACCACCTCCTCGCATGACCGAGGAGGAGGAGGCCCGTCTCATGGCGCATGTCATGGAAGACTCCATGTACACGCACGATGAGTGCCAATGGGAGGGCCTGGAGGAGATGATGGCCCGCTCCGCCGCCGGCAAGGTAGCCATCCCCGAGCTGGAGATGGAAGAGGAGCCAGTGGCCGCGTTCCACCCGGTTCTGCTGGGCCAGGGGTAGGGCTAGTCCTGCACTGCTTCGGAGATGGCCGCCGGCGTGGGCGTGAACTGGTGCGCCACTCCGCCGTGGTCACCGGAGCGGGAGGCGTCGCCACGGGAGGAGGTCGTGCAGGCACCTCCCGCCGTCCAGCCCGCCCCCGTCTACCACGCACCGTCGGCCCACCTCTCGACGCCACCGGCCTACGTCGACCTCGTCAGCGACGACGACGACACCGACAGCCAGTGAAGACGGCGACGACCACGGCAGGAGCGCGCGCGAGGCGTTTTTTATTTTGTTTTTATGTTAATTATGAAACTAGGCCATTTAAGTGGACTGAGAAACTGGGCCGTGTTGTGGCCGTGACCCCTATATCTGTTTTATGTTTTTTTAAATGCGCTTATTTACTTTTTTAGTCATTTCATTCTAGTTTTTATATTTTTTTTCACGTCCACCCCGGACATGATTTGGGGTGCGGCCGCGCGGTGGGCGCACGCACGACCCAACGGACAAGACCGGACACGGGCGAACCCATCGACGCCCCAAAGGGACAAAATCCGGCCAAACCGGACGTCCGTTTGGGGTCGCGTGGTGGAGTTGGCCTTAGGAAGTATATATCAGGGTTTCAGACGAAAACTCATCTGTTACACCGGCTATCCAATATTTTAATAACTTAGTACAACTCCGGACTTTTTTTGCGTTCATATGAACAATTCAAATCCACGTCATCAACTTTCAACCCTTTCTGACATAATTTTGCTATTTTTGATGCATTTGCTGATTTGTTTTCAGAGCTAAATCACCGTGAAAGTGAAAAGCACTACAAAATGAACTCTGAAAAGGTTGAAACTTGGCAAGGTATCATCATTTCACCTGCATAGCATGTGCAAAAAGCAGAGAGGGTTACGGCAAAAACTGGATGCACTTCGTGTACAAACTGGGCAATCTCTTAGGAAGTATATATCAGGGTTTCGGACGAAAACTCATCTGTTACACCGGCTATTCAATATTTTAATAACTTAGTACAACCACGAACTTTTTTTTGCGTTCAGATGAACAATTCAAATCCACGTCATCAACTTTCAACCCTTTCTGACATAATTTGCTATTTTCAATGCATTTACTGATTTGTTTTCAGAGCTAAATCATCGTGAAAGTGGAAAGCACTACAAAATGAACTCTGAAAGGTTGAAACTTGGCAAGGTATCATCATTTCACCCGCATAGCATGTGCAAAAAAAGTAGAGAGGGTTACGGCAAAAACTGGATGCACTTCGTGTACAGACTGGACAATCTCTTAGGAAGTATATATCAGGGTTTCCAACGAAAACTCATCTGTTACACCGGCTATTCAATATTTTAATAACTTAGTACAACTCCGTACTTTTTTTTTTGCATTCAGATGAACAATTGAAATCCATGTCATCAACTTTCAACCCTTTCTAACATAATTTGCTATTTTTGATGCATTTACGTATTTGTTTTCAGAGCTAAATCACCGTGAAAGTGAAAAACACTACAAAATGAACTCTAGAAAATCACTACAAATATGAATATAATGATAAAACACACTAATATTAAGTATAAGAAAATCTAAATACAACAAAAAACTACTCACAAATAAATAGAAGAAAATATATAAACCACAAAAGAAAAAAACTATATGAAAAAAATTATTTCCGCGCTGCCCAGTGGGCCTGCCCGGCCTTGGGCGTGCGTATGCAGGCCCATAAGGCCCAGCAGGCTCACAGGGCAGCGCAGCAAAGATAGGCCCAGAGGCCTGCATTATAGAGGAGTGATAACCCACCAGTGTAGGGGATCGCAACGGCTTTCGAGGGTGAAGTACAACCCAAATTTATTGATTCGACACAAGGGGAGCCAAAGAATATTCTTGAGTATTAGCAGTTGAGTTGTCAATTCAACCACACCTGGATAACTTAGTATCTGCAGCAAAGGGTTTAGTAGCAAAAGTGGTATGACAATAATGGTAACAGTAGCAACAGAAAAGATAAATGTTTTTGGGTTTTTGTAGTAGTTGTAACAGTAGCAATGGAAAAGTAAATAGGCGAAGAACAATATATGAAAAGCTCGTAGGCAATGGATCAGTGATGGATAATTATGCCGGATGCGATTCCTCATGCAATAGTTATAATATAGGGTGATATAGAACTAGCTCCAATTCATCAATGTAATGTAGACATGTATTCCGTAAATAGTCATACGTGCTTATGGAAAAGAACTTGTATGACGTCTTTTGTCCTACCCCCCATTGCAGCGGGGTCCTTACGGAAACTAAGGGATATTAAGGCCTCCTTTTAATAGGGAACCGGACCAAAGCATTCACACATAGTGAATACATGAACTCCTCAAACTACGGTCATCACCGAGAAGTATCCCGATTATTGTCACTTCGGGGTTGTCGGATCATAACACATAATAGGTGACTATAGACTTGCAAGATAGGATCAAGAACACACATATATTCATGAAAACATAATAGGTTCAGATCTAAAATCATGGCACTCGGGCCCTAGTGACAAGCATTAAGCATAGCAAAGTCGTAGCAACATCAATCTCAGAACATAGTGGATACTAGGGATCAAACCCTAACAAAACTAACTTGATTACATGGTAAATCTCATCCAACCCATCACCGTCCAGCAAGCCTATGATGGAATTACTCACGCACGGCGGTGAGCATCATGAAATTGGTGATGGAGGATGGTTGATGATGACGACAGCGATGAATCCCCCTCTCCGGAGCCCCAAACGGACTCCAGATCAGCCCTCCCGAGAGAGATTAGGGCTTGGCGGCGGCTCCGTGTCGTAAAACGCGATGAAACTTTCTCTCTGATTTTTTTCTCCCTGAGACGGAATATATGGAGTTGGAGTTGAGGTCGGTGGAGGTCCAGGGGGCCCACGAGATAGGAGGCTGCGCCCTAGGGGGGGGGGGGCGCCCCCCTGTCTCGTGGACAGGCTATGGGCCCCCTGGCATTAATTCTTTTGCCAAAAATTCTTATTAATTCCAAAAAGTGCCTCCGTGGATTTCCAGGACATTCCGAGAACTTCTCTTTTCTACACATAAAACAACATCATGGTAGTTCTGCTAAAAACAGCGCCAGTCCGGGTTAGTTTCATTCAAATCATGAGTGTTAGAGTCCAAAACAAGGGCAAAAGTGTTTAGAAAAGTAGATACGTTGGAGACGTATCAACTCCCCCAAGCTTAAATCTTTGCTTGTCCTCAAGCAATTCAGTTGATAAATTGAAAGTGATAAAGAAAAACTTTTACAAACTCTGTTTGCTCTTGTTGTTGTAACATGAAAAGCCAGCATTCAAGTTTCAGCAAGTATTATGAACTACCCATACTCACAATAACACATAGGTCTCACAATTACTCACATCAATAGCATAATCAGCTAGCGAGCCATAATAATAAAACTCAGATGACAACACTTTCTCAAAATAATCATAACATGATATAACAAAATGGTATCTCACTAGCCCTTTCTGAGACCGCAAAACATAAGTGCAGAGCACCTTTAAAGATCAAGGACTAACTAAACATTGTAATTCATGGTAAAAGAGATCCAGTCAAGTCATACCCAATATAAACCAATAATAATGAATGCAAATGATAGAGTGCTCTCCAGCGGGTGCTTTTAATAAGAAGGGTGGTGACTCAACATAAAAGTAAATAGATATGCCCTTCGCAGAGGGAAGCAGGGATTTGTAGAGGTGCCAGAGCTCGATTTTAAAATAGAGATTGAATAACATTTTGAGCGGCATACTTTCACTGTCAACGCAACAACTATGAGATGGCTGTATCTTCCATACTACATGCATTATAGGCAGTTCCCAAACAGAATGGTAAAGGTTTATACTCCCCAAACCACCAACAAGCATCAATCCATGGCTTGCTCAAAACAACGAGTGCCTCCAACATACAACAACCCTGGGGGAGTTTGTTTAATTATTTTGATTTGCTTTGATCTTTTTGGATCATGGGACTTGGCATCCCGGTTACCGGCCCTTTCTCGTGAATGAGGAGCGGAGTCCACTCCTCGTGAGAATAACCCACCTAGCATGGAAGATATAGGCAGCCCTAGTTGTAACATGAGCTGCTCGAGCATACAAAACAGAATTTCATTTGAAGGTTTGGAGTTTGGCACATACAAATTTACTTGGAACCGCAGGTAAATACCGCATATAGGTAGGTATAGTGGACTCATATGGAACAACTTTGGGGTTTAAGGAGTTTGGATGCACAAGCAGTATTCCCGCTTAGTATAGGTGAAGGCTAGCAAAAGACTGGGAAGTGACCAACTGAGAGAGCGACAACAGTCATAAACATGCATTAAAATTAATTCACACCGAGTACAAGCATGAGTAGGATATAATCCAGCATGAACATAAATATCATGAAGGCTATGTTGATTTGATTCAACTACATGCATGGACATGTGCCAAGTCGAGTCACTCAATTCATTCAAAGGAGGATACCATCCCATCATACCAGATCATAATTATTCTAATAGCATGTTGGCACGCAAGGTAAACCATTATAACTCATATCTAATCAAGCATGACAAAAGTAACTATAATCTCTAAATGTCATTGCAAATATGTTTACTTCATAATAGCTGACCCAGGAACAATGAATCATCATATTTACAAAAACAAGAGAAGTCGAGTTCATACCAGCTTTTCTCATCCCAATAAGTCCATCATATATCGTCATTATTGCCTTTCACTCGCACGACCGAATGATGTGTATAATAATAAGAGTGCACGTGCATTGGACTAAGCTGGAATCTGCAAGCATTCAACTCAAGAGAGAAGACAAGTAATATGGGTTCTAAATTAAATAAACAATCATGCATAAGAGAGCCACTAAGCATTTTCAATATGGTCTTCTCGACCCCCAAAGGAAAGAAAAGAAAATAAAACTATTTACACGGGAAAGCTCCCAACAAGAAAGAAGAAGAACTAGAAATATTTTTGGGTTTTCATTTTAATTTCTACTACAAGCAAGGAAATTAAACTAACAAATTTTTTTGGTTTTTTCTCAAGGTTTATCAAACACACACGAAGAAAACTAGAAAAAGAAATTTAAACTAGCATGGATAATACAATGTAAGAGTATGAGCACCGACGACTAGTGTGTGAACATGAATGTAAAGTCGGTGAGAAATACGTACTCCCCCAAGCTTAGGCTTTTGGCCTAAGTTGGTTTAATACTAAGGACCGCCTGGCTGATATCCATAAGTGAAACTGGGGTAGTATTGAGATGCAGAGGCGACCGCCTCCTGAGCAGCAGCGTGTTGGCGGGCTGCCTCCATTCCCCTCTCGTATTCAGCTGCTTCTTCCCTAGTGATAACATATCTTCCTTTTGCCCGATAATCAAAAAGGTAGGGAGCAGGAAGAGTAACAGGGACGACATTGCGTCTGTCATAGATTAGTCGATAGTGGAGGAATTGTTCATTCCTCTCAAGAAAATGATGATCAAACATAGCTTCTTTATCCAAATAACCAGAAGGTACAATCATATCCCCCTCTCGTGGAGCTATATTAAGAAAATTAGCCACACGGGTTGCATAAATTCCTTCAAAGAAATCTCCCCTTTTACTATTATTCTGCAACCTATGTGCAACTATTGCCCCCAAGTTATAACCTTTATAACCTGACATAGCACTCTTGAGGACACAAAGATCAGGGGCACACATGTGACATACCTCATCCTTACTGTTAATGCTTCTACCAATAAAGAGAGCAAAGTAATGTATAGCAGGAAAATGAATGCTCCCTGTGGTAGCTTGTGCTATGTCCCTAGATTCTCCCACAGTAATACTAGCAAGAAAATCTCTAAATTCAGATTTGCGAGGATCATTGATATTACCCCACTGAGGGAGTTTGCAAGCAGTTGTGAAATCCTATAAATCCATGGTATAAGATGTATCATAAATATCAAACATGACACTAGGAGAATTACGCGCAAAAATATATTCGAACCTCCGCACAAAGGAATCGGTCAATTGATAATATTGAGGACACTTATCTTGTAAGAAGTCCTCCAGCTCGGCATTACGCACATACGCGTCAAATTCTTCCTTGAAGCCTGCTTTGACCATAAAATCATCAGATGGCCACTCACAAGCCCGTACATTTGCGTCCCTTGGCAAATTAACATCTTGTTCACGTATAGCAATTCTTGGCCCTTTCTTTGCCGAGGAACCTCCTTGGTACATTCTTCTAAGCATATTTCTTTTTCTGAATATTTCTGAAATTTTAGTAACTTCAAAATAAAAGCGGATAAAACTAAACAAGATTGATAGCAACTACTCGTACAAGTGCCTAGAGACTATATCACGCATTGGAATTGCTTGGGACCTCAAAAATTTAACATGCAAGCTCAAGACATGGTCATCTAAGCAGCAAAAATTTGCAACGAATAAAGCACTAGAACAAAAACTAATTGGACCAATGGAGGAGTCACATACCGAGCAACAATCTCCCAAAGCAGTTTTGTGAATGGAGCTTTGAGCTAAGAGATCGAAAATCACAGCAAAACGAGCTAGAACTCGTGCTTGAGCTGGATGGTGATTTTTTGGGTAGAAGATGGAGTGTGTGGGTGCTGGCATAAGTGGAGGGGAGCCACCAGGGGCCCACGAGACAGGGGGCGCGCCTTACAGGAGGGGTGCCCTCCTCTCTCATGGCCTGGTGCTTGACCCTCCTGCAGTGTTTTCAGTGCCTAAAATCCTCAAATATTCCAGAAAAAATCATACTAAATTTGCAGGGCATTTGGAGCACTTTTATTTTCGGACTATTTTTCTAATGCACGGATAATTCAGAAAACAGACGGATAATACTATTTTTGCTTTATTTATTCTAAATAACAGAAAGTAAAAGGAGGGTACAGAAGGTTGTGCCTTCTAGTTTCATCCATCTCGTGATCATCAAAATGAACCCGCTAACAAGGTTGATCAAGTCTTGTTAACAAACTCATTCCGAATAACACGGAACCGGAGAAATTTCGAATAACACTAAGTTACCTCAACGGGGATATGAAAATCCCCAACAATAAGAATATCATACTTTTTCTTGACAGTAGGAAGAGGAAATTTAAAACCTCCAAAAATGATAGTTGGAACTTTTTCAATAGAATTGATGCTATGAACTTAAGATTGTTTCCTTGGAAAGTGTACCGTATGCTCATTGCCATTAACATGAAAAGTGACATTCCCTTTGTTGCAATCAATAACATCCCCTGCAGTATTAAGAAAAGGTCTACCAAGGATGATAGACATACTATCGTCCTCGGGAATATCAAGAATAACAAAGTCCGTTAAGATAGTGACATTTGCAACCACAACAGGCACATCCTCACAAATACCGACATGTATAGCAGTTAATTTATCAGCCATTTGCAAAGATATTTCAGTAGGTGTCAACTTAATCAATTCAAGTCTATGATATAAAGAGAGAGGCATAACACTAACACCGGCTCCAAGATCACATAAAGCAGTTCTAACATAATTTCTTTTAATGGAGCATGGTATAGTTGGCACTCCCGGATCTCCAAGTTTCTTTGGTATTCCACCCTTAAAAGTGTAATTAGCAAGTATGGTGGAAATTTCAGCTTCCGGTATCTTTCTTTTATTTGTAATCATATCCTTCATATACTTAGCATAAGGATTTACTTTAAGCATATCAGTTAAGCGCATACGTAAGAAAATAGGTCTAATCATTTCAGCAAAGCGCTCAAAATCCTCATCATCCTTTGACTTGGATGGTTTAGGAGGAAAGGGCATGGGTTTCTGAACCCATGGTTCTCTTTCTTTACCGTGCTTCCTAGCAACAAAATCTCTCTTATCATAACGTTGATTCTTTGATTGTGGGTTATCAAGATCAACAACAGGTTCAATATCTACATCATTATCTTTGCTAGGTTGAGCATCAACATGAACATTATCATTAACATTATCACTAGGTTCATGTTCATCACCTGATTGTGTTTCAGCATCAGAAATAGAAATATCATTGGGATTCTCAGGTGTGTCTACAGTAGGTTCACTAGAAGCATGCAAAGTCCTATTGTTTTTCTTCTTCTTCTTTTTAGAAGAACTAGGTGCCTCTAAATTATTTCTCTGAGAATCTTGCTCGATTCTCTTAGGGTGGCCTTCAGGATACAAAGGTTCCCGAGTCATTCTACCGGTTCTAGTAGCCACTCTAATGACAAAGTCATTTTTATTATTTAATTCATCAAGCAGATCATTTTGAGCTTTGAGTACTTGCTCAGCTTGAGTAGCAACCATAGAAGCATATTTGCTAATGCGGTGAAGTTCATCTTTAACTCTAGCCAGATTATCACCTACGCGTCCTATCTCGAAAGCATTATTCTTTAACTCTCTACCAACATAAGCATTAAAACTTTATTGTCTAGCCATAAAGTCATCAAATTCATCTAAGCATGGGCTATGAAATTTAGTAGAGGGTATTTCAACTTTATCATATCTATAGAGAGAATTTACCTTTACTACCCGTGTTGGGTTATCAAGACAATGTGGTTCTTCAGGCGGTAAATTAAGACCATGTATTTCTTCAATAGGTGGTAAATTCTTAACATCTTCAGCTTTAATACCTTTTTCTTTCATTGACTTCTTTGCCTCTTGCATATCTTCAGGACTGAGAAATAAAACACCTCTCTTCTTCGGAGTGGGTTTAGGAATAGGCTCAGGAGTTGGCTCAATTGGTTTAGGAATTGCCTTAGGAATTGGCTCGGGAAGAGTCCAATTATTTTCATTAGTCAACATATTATTCAATAATATTTCAGCTTCGTCGACTGTTCTTTCCCTGAAAACACAACCAGCACAACTATCCAAGTAGTCCTTGGAAGCATCGGTTAGTCCATTATAAAAGATATCAAGTATTTCATTTTTCTTAAGAGGATGATCAGGCAAAGCATTAAGTAACCGAAGAATCCTCCCCCAAGCTTGTGGGAGACTCTCTTCTTTGATTTACACAAAATTATATATTTCCTTCAAGGCAGCTTGTTTCTTATGAGCAGGGAAATATTTAGCAGAGAAGTAATAAATCATATCCTGGGGACTACGCACACAACCAGGAGCAAGAGAATTATACCAAGTCTTAGCATCACTCTTTAATGAGAACGGAAATATCTTAAGGATATATAAATAGCGAGACTTCTCATCATGAGTAAATAGGGTGGCTATATCATTCAACTTGGTAAGATGTGCCACAACAGTTTCAGATTCAAGGCCATAAAAAGGATCAGATTCAACTAAAGTAATAATTTCAAGATCAACAGAGAATTCATAATCCTTATCAGTAACATAGATAGGTGAAGTAGCAAAAGTAGGATCGGGTTTCATTCTAGCATTAAGATACTGCTGCTTCCATTTAGCTAATAATTTCTTAAGATAATTTCTATCATTGCAAGCAAGAATTTCCATAGCAGCTGCTTCATTCATAACATAACCCTTAGGAACAACAGGTAATACATAATCATTGGGGGAATGCTCATCATCACTATCATCAATAATAGGTTCTTCAATATTTTCATTCCCCCTAACTCTAGCAAGTTGTTCATCAAGAAATTCACCTAATGGCAAAGTAGTATCATGCACAGAAGTAGTTTCATCATGCATAGCAGAAGTGGCATCATCAATAACATGTGACATATCAGAATTCATAGCAGTAGCAGGTTTAGGTGTCACAAGCCTACTAATAACGGAAGGAGAATCTAGTGCAGAGCTAGATGGCAGTTCCTTACCTCCCCTCGTAGTTGAGGGCAAAATCTTGGTCTTAGTGTCTTTCAAGTTTTCATAGTGATCAACAGATATAAATCCCAAGTGACTCAGAGAATAGAGCTATGCTCCCCGTCAACGGCGCCAGAAATTAGTCTTGATAACCCACAAGTGTAGGGGATCGCAAAAGCAATCGAGGGTGAAGTACAACCCAAATTTATTGATTCGACACAAGGGGAGCCAAAGAATATTCTTGAGTATTAGTAGTTGAGTTGTCAATTCAACCACACCTGGATAACTTAGTATCTGCAGCAAAGGGTTTAGTAGCAAAAGTGGTATGATAATAATGGTAACAGTAGCAACAGAAAAGATAAATGTTTTTGGGTTTTTGTAGTAGTTGTAACTGTAGCAACGGAAAAGTAAATAGCGAAGAACAATATATGAAAAGCTCGTAGGCAATGGATCGGTGATGGATAATTATGCCGGATGCGATTCCGCATGCAATAGTTATAACATAGGGTGATATAGAACTAGCTCCAATTCATCAATGTAATGTAGGCATGTATTTCGTAAATAGTCATACATGCTTATGGAAAAGAACTTGTATGACGTCTTTTGTCCTACCCTCCCGTTGCAGCGGGGTCCTTACGTAAATTAAGGGATATTAAGGCCTCCTTTTAATATAGAACCGGACCAAAGCATTAACACATAGTGAATACATGAACTCCTCAAACTACAGTCATCACTGAGAAGTATCCCGATTATTGTCACTTCGGGGTTGTCGGATCATAACACATAATAGGTGACTATAGACTTGCAAGATAGGATCAAGAACACACATATATTTATGAAAACATAATAGGTTCAGATCTAAAATCATGGCACTCGGGCCCTAGTGACAAGCATTAAGCATAGCAAAGTCGTAGCAACATCAATCTCAGAACATACTGGATACTAGGGATCAAACCCTAACGAAACTAACTTGATTACATGGTAAATCTCATCCAACCCATCACCGTCCAGCAAGCCTATGATGGAATTACTCACGCACGGCGGTGAGCATCATGAAATTGGTGATGAAGGATGGTTGATGATGACGACGGCGACGAATCCCCCTCTCCAAAGCCCCGAACGGACTCCAGATCAGCCCTCCCGAGAGAGATTAGGGCTTGGCGGCGGCTCCGTGTCGTAAAACGCAATGAAACTTTCTCTCTGATTTTTTCCTCCCCAAGACGGAATATATGGAGTTGGAGTTGAGGTCGGTGGAGGTCCAGGGGGCCCATGAGATAGGAGGCCACGCCCCAGGGGGGGCTCCCCCCTGTCTCGTGGATAGGCTGTGGGCCCCCTGGCATTAATTCTTTCGCCAAAAATTCTTATTAATTCCAAAAAGTGCCTCCGTGGATTTCCTGGACATTCCAAGAACTTTTCTTTTCTACACATAAAACAACATCATGGTAGTTCTGCTGAAAACAGTGTCAGTCCGGGTTAGTTTCATTAAAATCATGCAAGTTAGAGTCCAAAACAAGGGCAAAAGTATTTGGAAAAGTAGATACGTTGGAGACGTATCAAGGAGCTTGAAGGAGCAGCCGCAGCTGGGTTTATAAACCAGTGCGGCTGCCCTTCGCTCGGCGAGGTGGGACTAAACAATGAGTAGTGCTCAACGGGAGCATTTGTGGCTCAACCTGGTACTAAAGGGTGGGTCTTTAGTGCCGGGTGAAGCCACGAACCAGTACTAAAGGGGGTCGCTTCCCGCCGCTTTGTCTGGCCAAATTTAACCTTTAGTATCGGTTCCTGTCTCCAACCGGTACTAAAGGCCTCCCCTATATAACCAGCACTTACGAAAATTTTCAGTTATCATATTCGTCGCGCCCCGTCCCCGCGCGCACCGCGCATCACCATCGTCGCCGCCCCCGTCCCCGCCCCCGTCGCCGTCGTCGCCGCGCGCCCACATCGTCGTACGTCTTTGCTTCCCCCGTACGTCGCGCCGCCCCCGTTGCCGTCCCCCCCGCTGTAAGATCGATTGCCACTCGCTGGCGGCCTCCTGCACACACACACACATGCACACACACACACACACAAATGTTTAATGTCAAAATGTTAGATTATATAAATGTTAGATTATATAAGAATTAGATAATGTTAGATGAAAGTTAGTTTTTTATACTTTTAGTTATAGATGAATTTATATTAATGTTAGATGAATTAATATATACTAAATTTAGGTATATGAGATTTGATCATCTAATTAAAATTTTAGTATATAGAACTAGCTACTTTATTTTTAGTAAGAAAATCAATAGAACTAGTTTAGTTGAATTAGTTGAACTAGTTAATTAGTTGAATTAGTTGAATTAGGAGCTATACTTTATTTAGGTATATCTTTAGTAAGTGCTTAGTTGAATTAATTAGTTGAACTAGCTAGTTGAATTAATAGAACTAGTCTAATTGGTTGAATTAATATATAACTAATAAGTGTTTAATGTTTCACCTATGAACATAGGAAATGTCGTCTGACGACGAAAACAATTTCATTATGTGCGAAGACTGCGAAGACCAATGCAGTCTCTGCGACAGAAATTTCCTAGTTGATGATAGGCGCTTCAGCATCAAGCTGGATGAGACCTTCAAAGTGGATACAGTAAGTCACAACGATAAGTCTTTTTTCGTAATTAAGCATGACTTATATATGCTTCATTTTCTTCAACTTATGATTTTAAATTTTCACTATTCTACTAGCGTATCCCCTGCCATGCAAGATTTTTTGTCTTGGATAAGATAGGTTTCAGTCGTGACAAAACTATGGAGGTAAAGAGAGTTTACTTGAAGACCAATCATGGTTATACCTTCAATGTCAAATTATACAATGAAGAAACCTACACCCATTTTGAATGCAAAACTTGGCAAGCACTATGCAAGGCTTATGCCTTTGAGCCTGATATGTTTATCACCTTTGATATTCGTCTTAAAGATGATATTGAAGGTAATAGAGACATTTGGGTCGATGTGCAGACGCCTCCAGTTCTACCATTATGTGATTTTCTCATGCCATATTTATGTTGATATTGTTTTTTCAAAAATAGTTGACAACTAATTTCTATTGACAGCTTATTTCCATTCAAGCAAACATGTCCAGCGCTTGGTAGACAAGACCGTCCACTCTCCCGGGGCTGAACTAAACTGCGAGGAGATAAGTCAATATGTTTCATGGCTTGAGGATCTTGATGCTGTCAAGAGAAATTATTTCCCTAGACTTGCAAATCTTAGTACTCAAAACGTGCGACCAATAGTGTTCGTATTGAACTACGGTCACATGTATTTAGGAAAGATGGTAAGATTTTTACTATTTGTCCTCAGTATCTTTTGCATACATTATCTTTTAAGCTAAACTTCATTGGTAAGTATGATACTGTACGATGTTCTCTTCAACAGGGACTCCCGATGATAGTTCTGCCTTAGTTGATCTCGACTAACGGTCGCATGTCAATTGTTAGCTTACGGCCAAGACATCCTACATTCCACACGAGTGCATTCAGGATTTCTAGAACCGAGGAATGCTTAATAGGGAAAGATTGGAGCAAAATTGTGAATGATCACAGAGAAGTACTAGGAGGCAACAATCAGAAGCGCAACCCACGATTAGGAGACAGGTTCATCTGCATGCTCCAATATGATGAATCAAGAGAGCTATACATGTTCTATGCCATTTTACCTGAGAGAGAGCAGTAGGAGTGATTAGCATGCTCTTAGTACTTGTCCTCTCATGTCCCTGTTCATCGTCCTGAACTTAATCTCAAAGAGTGATCATGTTGAACTCGATGATATCTTTCCTTCTGGTACAAGTGAATGTTTCTTCTTTAAGCTGGTATTGGTGGTGATTAGATAGCGGTAATGACTATGATGATTAAATAGTGGTAACGACGACTATAATGATTTTTAGCTAGCTAGTATACCGTTAACTAGTCTTGTTGGTGATGATATATATGATTGATAACCCACAAGTATAGGGGATCGCAATAGTTTTCGAGGGTAGAGTATTCAACCCAAATTTATTGATTCGACACAAGGGGAGCCAAAGAATATTCTCAAGTATTAGCAGTTGAGTTGTCAATTCAACCACACCTGGATAACTTAGTATCTGCAGCAAACTATTTAGTAGCAAAGTAGTATCATAGTAATGGTAATAGTGGCAAAAGTAAAGATAACAGTATTGTAGTGATTGTAACAGTAGCAACAGAAAAGTAAATAAGCGGAGCACAATATGTGAAAAGCTCGTAGGCATTGGATCAGTGATGGATAATTATGTCGGATGCGATTCCTCATGTAATAGTTATAACATAGGGTGACACAGAACTAGCTCCAATTCATCAATGTAATGTAGGCATGTATTCCGAATATAGTCATACGTGCTTATGGAAAAGAACTTGCATGACATCTTTTGTCCTACCCTCCCGTGGCAGCGGGGTCCTAGTGGAAACTAAGGGGTATTAAGGCCTCCTTTCAATAGAGTACCGGACCAAAGCATTAACACATAGTGAATACATGAACTCCTCAAACTACGGTCATCACCGAGAAGTATCCCGATTATTGTCACTTCGGGGTTGTCGGATCATAACACATAATAGGTGACGATAGACTTGCAAGATAGGATCAAGAACTCACATATATTCATGAAAACATAATAGGTTCAGATCTGAAATCATGGCACTCGGGCCCTAGTGACAAGCATTAAGCATAGCAAAGTCATAGCAACATCAATCTCAGAACATAGTGGATACTAGGGATCAAACCCTAACAAAACTAACTCGATTACATGGTAAATCTCATCCAACCCATCACCGTCCAGCAAGCCTATGATGGAATTACTCACGCACAGCGGTGAGCATCATGAAATTGGTGATGGAGGATGGTTGATGGTGATGACGGCGACGAATCCTCCTCTCCGGAGCCCCGAAAGGACTCCAGATTAGCCCTCCCGAGAGAGATTAGGGCTTGGCGGCGGCTCCGTGTCGTAAAACACGATGAAACATTCTCTCTGATTTTTTTTCTCCGCGAAACGGAATATATGGAGTTGGAGTAGAGGTCGGTGGAGCATCAGGGGGCCCACGAGACAGGGGCGCGTGCCCAAGGGGAGGGGGCATGCCCCCCACCCTCGTGGATAGGGTGTGGCCCCCCTGGCCTTGATTCTTTCGCCAGTATTTTTTATATTTTCCAAAAGTTATCTCCATGGACTTTCAGGTCATTCCGAGAACTTTTGTTTTCTGCACAATAAACAACACCATGGCAGTTCTGCTGAAAACAACGTCAGTCGGGTTAGTTTCATTCAAATCATGCAAGTTAGAGTCCAAAACAAGGGCAAAAGTGTTTGGAAAAGTAGATACGTTGGAGACGTATCAACTCCCCCAAGCTTAAACCTTTGCTTGTCCTCAAGCAATTCAGTTGATAAACTGAAAGTGATAAAGAAAAACTTTTACAAACTCTGTTTGCTCTTGTTGTTGTAAATATGTAAAGCCAGCATTGAAATTTTTAGCAAAGATTATGAACTAACCATATTCACAATAACACTTAGGTCTCATGTTTACTCATATCAATGGCATAATCAACTAGCGAGCAATAATAATAAAACTCGGATGACAACACTTTCTCAAAACAATCATAATATGATATAACAAGATGGTATCTCGCTAGCCCTTTCCGAGACTGCAAAACATAAGTGCAGAGCACCTTTAAAGATCAAGGACTGACTAAACATTGTAATTCATGGTAAAAGAGATCCAGTCAAGTCATACCCAATATAAACTAATAGTAATGCATGCAAATGACAGTGTGCTCTCCAACGGGTGCTTTTTAATAAGAGGGTGATGACTCAACATAAAAATAAATAGATAGGCCCTTTGCAGAGGGAAGCAGGGATTTGTAGAGGTGCCAGAGCTCGATTTTAAAATAGAGATGAATAACATTTTGAGTGGTATACTTTCACTATCAACGCAACAACTATGAGATCTCGATATCTTCCATGCTACATACATTATAGGAGGTTCCCAAACAGAATGGTAAAGTTTATACTCCCCCACCACCAATAAGCACACTCCACGGCCATCCGAAACAACGGGGTACCGTCCATACCAACAACAGTCCTAGATAGTTTTATTTTAATTATTTTGATTTGCTTTGATCTTTTTGATCATGGGACTGGGCATCCCGGTTACCGGCCATTTTCTCGTGAATGAGGAGCGGAATCCACTCCTCGTGAGAATAACCCACCTAGCATGGAAGATACAGACAACCCTAGTTGAAACATGAGCTGCTCGAGCATACAAAACAGAATTTCATTTGAAGGTTTGAAGTTTGGCACATACAAATTTACTTGGAACGGCAGGTAGATACCACATATAGGAAGGTATGGTGGACTCATATGGAATAAATTTAGGGTTCATGGAGTTTGGATGCACAAGCAGTATTCCCACTTAGTACAGCTGAAGGCTAGGAAAAGACTGGGAAGCGACCAACTGAGAGAGCGACTACAGTCATGAACATGCATTAAAATTAATCAACACCGAGTGCAAGCATGAGTAGGATATAATCCACCATGAACATAAATATCGTGAAGGCTATGTTGATTTATTTTCAACTACATGCGAGAACATGTGCCAAGTCAAGTCACTCGAATCATTCAAAGGAGGATACCATCTTATCATACCACATCACAACCATTTTAATAGCATGTTGGCACGCAAGGTAAACCATTATAAGCTCCCAGCTAATTAAGCATGGCATAAGCAACTATAATCTCTAAATGTCATTGCAAACATGTTTATTCATAATTGACTGAATCAGGAATGATGAACTCATCATATTTACAAAAACAAGAGAGGTCGAGTTCATACCAGCTTCTCTCATCTCAATCAGTCCATCATATATCGTCATTATTGCCTTTCACTTGCACGACTGAACGGTGTGTATAATAACAATAGTGCACGTGCATTGGACTAAGCTGGAATCTGCAAGCATTCAATTCAAGAGAGAAGACAAGGTAATATGGGCTCTAAATTAAATCAACAATCATGCATATGAGAGCCTCTAAGCATTTTCAATATGGTCTTGTACTCTTGACCCCCAAAGGAAAGAAAAGAAATAAAACTATTTACATGGGAAAGCTCCCAACAAGCAAAAAAAGGAACGAGAAATATTTTTGGGTTTCTATTTTAATTACTACTACAAGCATGGAAATTAAACTAACTATTTTTTTGGTTTTCCATAAGGTTTATCAAACACACAAGAAGAAAGCTAGAAAAATAAAATTAAACTAGCATGGATAATACAATGAAAGAGTATGAGCACCGACAACTAGAATAGTGTGTGAACATGAATGTAAAATCGGTGAGGAATACATACTCCCCCAAGCTTAGGCTTTTGGCCTAAGTTGGTCTAATGCCAAGGATCATGGCTACTCTCCCCGGTGTACTAAGGAGTGTCATCGTACTACCACTGGCTGGCGATCTCCTCCGGATCCCACTGATAACAGGATGAACGATAAGGGTCCAGTGGTGGTTCCGGCTCAGGCTCTGGAGCTAATGTCTGGCCTCTATGCGCGTACACAACTTTTGGCAAGACGAGGTACTGACCTGCAGTTAAATTAAAAAAAGAAGGCGCAGGCAGGGTAATAATCTCATTGTGTTTCTTATTAAATATCAGGTTATACAGAAGCAGCTTATCATCATTGTCAACGATAAACTCATGCGCTACCATGCTCCTGTAATCTAAAAAGGTAAGAGGCAACAACTCCTCTTTCTCATCATGCCTAATAGGTATCTCAAAATGTTTAGCAAGGCGTGCAACATAGATACCTCCAAAGATGGGGCCCTCTGTATGGTTTAGGCTTAACCGTTTAGCAATAATGACACCCATACTAAAAGTGTTATCACCAAATAAGGCATGGAGCAGAATAATAATATCAGGAACACTGAGGTTTCCACTATTTCCATGACCAATTAAGCATCGACTAGCAAACATGGCAAAGTAGCGTAAAACAGGAAAATGTATGCTAGTGATCCTCGCATCGGAACCCTTCCTCGGTTCCCCTATGGTAATAGTAGCAATAAAACCATCCACATCTTTACGATGTGGTTCATCTAAGCTGCCCTCAAAGGGTATTCTACAAACCGTGCAAAAATTACATAATGACATTTCCTTAGCCTCATCATATAAATGAAAAGAAACTGAAGGAGGTGAATTCTTAGGATAATAGTAAATTTTTTGCACGAAAGTATTGGTAAGTAAGAGATACTATTTGATCCGGTCGTGGAGGAAGTCGGTGAGGCCTGTATTTTTAGCCAAAGAATATAAGTCTTCATAAATCTCGACTGCTCTCAAGAAATTATCACAAGACCACTCACACGGCCGTACTTCCGCTACACGAGGAAGATTATACTTGGCCTTTTCTTTCTCCTTAGCTTGTTTATCCTTGGAGCTTTGACTAGAAGAGCCCCTCAATAATCTCCTTATCATTTTCTGAAAATTTCTGAAACTTTAAGTAACTTCAAAATAAAATTGAATCATACTAAACAAGATTGATAGCAACTACTCCCATAAGTGCCTAGAGGCTATATCATGCATTAGAATTACTTGGGACCTCATAAATTTGACATGCAAGCTCAAGAACAGGGTCACCTAGGCAGCAAAAATTTGCAATGAATAAAGCACTAGAATGAAAACTAATTGGACCCAGTACAAAAAAATACACTTCCGTGATGATACGTGTTTGTCACAGTAGGTCGCGTTTTTTTTCATGCATGTACATCCATGACAATTTTATGACAGAATCAAGATAGTCATACCTGTGCTGTCGTCGAAGTGTTCCATGACATTACCAAAATTATCATCACGGAAGTGTCCACTTCCATGACGATAAATCGCGCGTCACAGAAGTGCTTTCGTCAAGGGTGACCGACACGTGGCATCCACCATAACGGAACGCCGTTAAGCTATCGGGTCAGGTTTTGGGTCCGATAACCTGTTAACAACCCCGACCAATGGGGATTTTCCACGTGTAAAATCATCATTGGCTGGAGGAAACACGTGTCGACTCATCGTTGGGACAGATGTCATCCACTCATTGGACAGAAGTCGCCTATGATACGTCGACATGTGGCACGGCCCAACAGAGGCCCATTCCTGTGAAAAGGCCGACCTGTTTGATTTGGTCAAAAGGTGGCGGGCCGGCCCATGGAAAGCCTGTTAACGACCTATTCGCATATAGCCCATTTACATCCTGCTAACCCAAGGCCCGTTACGCCCTATCCGAATTAGGCCCAGTAGCGTCATCTGGGCCATCCAATATTATTCCAGCCCATTTTCACTTCTGGCCCATGTATGGCCCATGACGTCTTTCGGCCCATATGAGGCCCTATGTAACTCTTGGCCTATTAACGGCCCGTGGTGAAACTGGCCTGTAATGAATAGTGTATCACTTTACACCTATTAACGACACGTGGTGAAACTGGTCCGTAATGAACAGTGTATCACTTTATACCCATTAACGGCCCGTTATTCCATTGGGCCGTTTCCAGCCCATGTTATCTTTCGGCCTTCTCAGAGCCCATTTATTCTTGGGCTCATTTCTAGCATTCGTTTACTTACGGCCCATTACAGTCATTTTCTGCTTGTGGGCCAAATTCAGCCCGTGGTTACAGTCGGCCCGTTTGTGGTCCGTTAATACGTTGGTCCGTTTTCATAGCGTCATCAAATATGGCCTATTAACGATGGCCCGTTATGGTCGGCCCATGAACGGACGATTCCAACTCTAGCCCGTTTACGGCCATAATGCGGCCTGTTATTGGCCCATGTTTGGCCAATCGATCATACGGCCCGTATAAGGCCCATTGATGATACGGGCCATAGAAGGCCCATTGTTTCTACGGCCCGTAGAAGGCCTACTGTTTCTACGGCCCGTAGAAGGCCCACTGTTTCTACGGCCCGTAGGAGGCCCAGTGTCACTACGGTAAATATTAGCCCATGGTTATTGTGGCCTAGTTTTAAAAAATAGGTTATTGCAGCCACTAGCAAACCGCGGAAAAATAACTGCACTGACTACAAGCAAACAAATAAACAAGACAACAAGTAAATAAATAAGCAAGCAACTTATGCTAGGCTATCACGGCTATTACACATATTACATCCACTCGGCATCAAAGTTCGCCACCAGTGCAAATATAGGGAACAAAGCGGCATATAAACGCTGCAGCAAAACAAGTCCAGAACTGAAACCACTTCAGAAGAGTTCAAGAAACAATATCCTGGGTACCCATAATGCTGGAAGGATGTTTAGAAAGCTTATTAACTTTCTCTTGTTTGGCGCTTAAATCCTCCAACGCTTGTTGTTGCACAAGAAAGTACGCATCTGAATTCTGCAGGGACTTCCTCAGTCCTTCGACTTCTTGCCGCAGCACAGCTGATTGATGCCTTTCAGCTTGTAGCTGAGACTGAAGAAGCCGAAGTGATTCATGCAGAAAATTCGAAGAGCTTGTGCCTGCGGTACTAGCCAATAACTCGAGCACTACATCAACGCAGGACTGTGGGGTTTTCTCACTGTCTACAAGATTGTTTTATCACCTTTCTTGGAGACCAATAGGGTTGTCTCACCATCCTGAACCTTATCCGCATTACTTTCTCTACCATTGCATAGTGGGGTGCTCTTCTCCAATATTCTGTTTGCATACTACAAGAGAAACAAGCAGACACGTCATAGGTTTAGCTTGTAGTATACGAAACTCATTTTGGTAAACCGGTTCAGTAGTAAGGTGGACAGGATAACAGCATGAAACAAACATATATCTATGTACTATGGTCACTGTATTGTCCATAGCATTCTAGTTTATGTTCCCTAATCAAGATAGAGACACAGTTCAACTCATATATTTTTAAGACACAACAGCATAGACATAATATAAGTGTGAGAAACTACACAACATTGGCAGCACTTGTAATGTGCATCACATGAGAACATAACTGTTTATACAACTTAAACTGAAATCAACATAGAGCAAGAAGTTAGAACAACAATCCAATTAAAGAAATAGGTTTAAAACATACCTGTTGTGCCATTGGAGTTTCAATTGGATCCTTCAAATTCGAAAGTAGTTGGTGTGATTAAATACAGTGATGCAACAACAAAGGAGTATGGACCATAGCTACGGAATCTGACCCGAGAACAGTTGCTCTTCTGCTTTAAACGTGGAGTTTGGGTTAGCTGTGGTGGTCTTCGTGCTTTGGGCACTGCAGTAGCTTTACAAACTGCTCGTGTGGGGGTACTCTATGGTGGACATGGTGCTTTATCAACTATAAGTGGGTTACTATCCGCTGGAGTTGCGGTTAGATGGGTTGTAGCTGGTTCTCTACCCAACGGTGTAAGTGTGCAATCTGGAAGAGTCTCGATTATGTGTGGTGGGGCTAGTTTGTGGGCCAGTACAACCATGGTTCTATCTGCATCGACGGGTAGCACTGTCTTTTGTGAAGAACGGGTTTTTGCTCCCTTAGATACGACCATCACCCCCTCCAATTCAAATGGCTGATAAACAAGAAAAGAAATTGAACGTACAGACATTGTATGATAGACAGATGTGGTAATTCACATATATGTTGTCTAACCAAACAGGACAGCATGACACAATTTCACATATATGATTCCTAACTAAACAGGATAGCATGACACAGTTTCAGATATATGATGGATAACTTAACATGATATAATGGCATAATTCAACATATGATGAGTACCTAAACAGGATGACATGACAAAACTATATGATGTCTTTCTAAAATAGGTTGGGATGAAATAATTCACATACATGTTGTCTAAGTATACAGGATGGCATGATATAATTGACATAATTGATTCATATACTAAGCAACTGACACTCGCATGTATGATCTCTAAACTAAGCAGATAGAATTCAATATTGTGCATATGATGTCTAAACTAAGCAATGCAAGACACCATATGCATCATATGAGAAATATAAACATTGCAACTTAGAGCATACACCTCAGGTAGGATATAGGACTGGTCATCTGTCTCTGAATCCTCCTCTAAGGAGCTCCCTGTAACCATCGAGATATATGCTTCAACAGGTACCATTGCCTGCTCTGAAGCCCTTGTTTTCACTGCAGATTTTTCCATAACCGGCTCAAATGGCTGATACACATGAAGAGTAGTTCAATATACACAGATTGTCGACAAATGGAATACGTAATGAAAAAAATATGGCATGAGATAATTCACATATATGATGCCTGGCTCCATGGCGGTGCATAATTCACATATATGATAACTGGCTGAAAAACATGGCATTGCATAATTCACATATCTGATATAGAAAGCAAACAAGAGGCATTCACACAAAGCATGTCTAATCTAAGCAGATGGCATGGCAATGCAAGACACCATATGCATGATATGAGCAATATAACCCAGCCAAGTTAGAGCATGCACCTCGGGGGGGGGGGGGGGATACGACTGGTCATCTCTCTTTGAATCCTCCTCTGAGGAGCTATTTGTAACCAGCAAGAAATCTGCATCGACAGGTAGCACTGACTGCTCAGAAGACCTTGTTTTCACTCCAGATTTTCCCATGATCGACTCAAATGGCTGATGCACAGGAAGAGTAGATGAATGTATAAACATTGTTGACAAATGGAATACATTATGGAAAAAAATATGGCACGATACAATTCACATATATGATGACTGGCTAAACAGGATGGCATTGCATGATTCACGTATATGATGCCTGGCTAAAGAAGATGGCATTGCATAATTCCCATATACTCCCTCTGTTCCTAAATATTTGTCTTTTTAGAGATTTCAAATGGACTACCACATACGGATGTATATAGACATATTTTAGAGTGTAGATTCACTCATTTTGTTCCGTACGTAGTCACTTGTTGAAATCTCTAAAAAGACAAATATTTAGGAACGGTGGGAGTATGATATAGAAACCAAACAGGTGGCATTCACACAAAGCAAATCTAAACTAAGCTGATGACATATAAGATGTATAATGTAAGCAATGCAAGGCGCCATATGCATGATATGACCAACATCAGCATGCCAAGTTAGAGCAAACACCTCAGGTGGTAAACAGGCGTGGTCGGCTCCTTCTGAATCTCCATCTGAATAGTTATCTTCCTCTAGAATACAATCTGGAAATGCTGGAGGGGGGGGGGCACTTCGCCCACCATGGAGCGGCGTCTGCATGACATTATATTCGCATGCAATGGTCTTCTCTTTTTCTCTACATGTTCAGTATGATTGTGTACAATATCTGACATGCATAATAAAAAAAGTTAGATTTTGTAAGGCCTAAGGGGTGCATGCAAAAACCAAGACTGATGGTAGCAAACAAGTGGATGGATCCAAAACTAATGATAGCAGGTAGATTATAGCTTCAGTTTAAAAAGGTAGACAATGGATCATCTATTGTTTGTTGCCCACCCAACATGAACCACATAGAAGACCCCAGATGAACCAGATAGTAGACAGATACTATTTGTTGCTGGCTCGATATGAGACCCATGGGCAATTCAAAACTCAAGATTGAACGATAAAGTAGCAGGTAATAATAACCGATGTATAACGTAAGCAAACACGAAAGACCGCGACCTCTCTTCCGGAACTATGTAGTCCTCAGGTTCATCTGCTCAGTCGATGATGGTAATGCAGTTGGCGTAGCTGCCAGCAACGGGGAAGATGATCTGAGGCGGCGAAAGAAAGTCTGCAGGGGGGATCTCTGCTGCAGTGAACGCTTCTGTCGATGGTGCACCTCAGGTGGGGTGGATGGTGGCACGATAGGAGCAGGACATAACACACAAAGTTTTCTTTGACGCCTATCTGAAAATGAAGTAAATCTGTAAGGGCTCCTTAGAATTGGAGGATTCTATAAATGCAGGGACAGGAAAAACACAGGAATAGGATAGGAATGCACATGCAAAATAGAGCATTTGGAAACATAGGATTTCAATCAACCTGGGTGTTTGGCTCACATGAATTGGAAGAACAGAGGAATGGAGAAACAAAGTGATGCGACGAGTGTACAACCTCTTTGGCATAGCCTCGTGGACCTCAACATCATTGGGTTGGACATGGAGGATGGTGATGATGCTGGTGTGACTGTTGGAGGCGGGGAAGAAGATCCGAGGCCTCTGGAAACGGCGCCGAGGGTACTACTCCGCTGTGATGGACGGTTCTGTCGTTGGAGCAGCTCCGCTAAGGTGTACGGCAACGAGGCTGAAGCATGACAAGACAGACAATGTTAATCTGAAGTGGGACCCTAATATCATCTGCAATAGATGATGTAAAATACATCACCAAAAAGTGCTAGATGTAAAACACATCAGCCGCGCCACGGCCGCTCCGACAGATGCTGTAAGTACTGTTCACTTTGAACTTAACTGAAGAAAATGAACTTCACAGTCGAAACTGAATTTTACTGTCGAAACTGATTGAACTAGTAACAGAGCACTGCAATAGATGTTTAGGGCGTTCGAGCACTAGTAGCAGAGACGCAGTGATCTAAATCAGCAGACGCTCGAGCAGGGAACACACTAGCAGAGAGCAAGTCGTGCAGTAGCACCGTGAGCGAGTACTAAAGCAACAACTCCTGTAGCTGCCGGAGGTCGTGCAGTAGCAGCAGCAGCGCAAGCGAGAGCAAGAGCAAGAGCAGCAGCATGAACGAAAGCAGGAGCAGTGCAGCAGCGCGACCGACAGTAAGAACAGAGCCGCAACGCGAGCGAGAGCCGGAGCAGCTGCAGCTAGTGCCGTTGTGGAAGTCGCCGCCGAGGAAGCAACGACATGGGGGAGAGACACCGTGGATGATGTAGCCGGCGACGGCGCCGCAATGGAGACACGCCATGTCTGCTCGGTAGCGAGCACCGGCAACCCCGCGAGATCGAATAAAAGATAAAATGCAGTGGTGAGTGCAGAACCTCCTTGGTGGCGCCGAGTTGGCCTTGGCTTCATCGGAGGAATTGGTGAGGGTGCTGCGGTTCTGGTGGGGCAGGTCAAGACGGCGCTGTGGGGATTGAGGTGGCGCGATAGACGAGGAGAACATCGGGGCAGCTCCTTGGAGGTGGAGTATGGGGCGGCTGATCCGGCGGGATGACGAGATCGACAACGGATCCTCATCCGGTGCGGTGGATGAGGGACGGCGAGCTGTTGCGGTGGACGACGTAGTGGGGGAAGAGTTTCCGGCTGGGCGGCGGTCGGGAGGCCGACGGAGGAGTGTGGGGTTTTGCGGGTTTTTGCAGCCTCGGTGTACGAATGGGGGGGGGGGGGGGGGCGAAGGGGGAGGGGGGAGCCAAGCTTAGGGATGCGCTTGTCCGAAATGTAGGGTAAGTTACCAGTGTACCCCCACCGGTTTTGACACCGCGACGTGGAGCTTCATTTCCGGCTGAGAGGTAGAAGGGGGATTTCGCGTGTCTGGGCTGCGGGAGCGATTTCGGATGAGGAGGGAGTTCTCACGCGCGTCCAAATTTCGGGATAACAAGGCGCGACACGATTTGAAGAAGCGGGAGTTACAAAGTAGGTGAGACAAAAGATACTCAAGCTTGAAAATTTCAGGATAACAAGGTGCGGATTCCTTGTTCGGCAGAACAAACTTAATGTGTAAAAAAACAATTCATACAAGACACAAGAGAGTCATGTCCCCTTTTACTATATTGCTATAGATGCCATTGAAAAAACTACAAGAAAAATGTAAAAAAAATCAAGAGAAGAAGATTACCCTGCACAGTACCAAATCGATTCGCACTTCCCTCAACAACAACAAAAAACAAATCAATTCCCACCAAATAAAGAGTAATGTCCCTTTTTATATGATTATAGATGCCATGATCTCGAATTTGAATTTTTGAATCCACGTTATGTTGAATTCGAATATATCGTTAGGTGACCTTGCGGTTTATAATTGATGTAGTCGTACATTTTGATCTTCCATCATATATGAACATTTTACTCCACCATGTGAACATATATATTGTCGTCTACCATATGGACTAAATTTGAATCAATTTTCCTTATTTGAATATGATTGTTGTCAAGTTATACAATAGTTTAAATATTATCTTGATAACAAAAAATATGCATATAGCAGTAATCATATTTCACTATGAACTACATGTACCATACGCTCTCCAATTCAAATATTTGTATCCATTTTATGTTGAATTCAAATCATAGTACATTATTGGTCTAGGTAGCGATATGTTCGGGATAATCTAAACCTTGTTTTCATACGTATAATTTTTGGCTGAATTGGGACAAGTTTTGGTATAAGCCTCTTTCAAAACCGGAGATTCTCTCAACAAGCCTCGTGGTTCCGAGAGGGAACGTGTCACCTTTGTGTGCGAAACGATATACGCTGTCTCCCCCTGATTTTATTTACAGAGGCAACATAGAACTATATGAGTGCCCTGTTAAATTTTGAAATTATTTCGGGTTCATTTGGCCTTTTTATACATTAATTGAATTTTTGGACTTTTAATGTGCATAATATAAATATGAATTGCATGCACATGCTCCAGTGCACCAAAGTGGGTTGAAAAATCACATGTGTGTCCTTGGTTGAATTTCTAGGTCCCGTGGAAGAAATGAGAATGAAATTCAAACATCTGGGCGTCATGACTCGGCCGAGAACATCGAGAAACTTAGATTTTAAATTCATGTAAATCCAAAACTCGCCTGGAAATCATGAAACTTGGCATGGTGTCATGTCATGGCACTAACATGTTGTGGTAAAAAATTGGGCCAATTTGGAAGCTCGTGGTTCTAAGAGGGAACATGCCACCTTTGAGTGTGAAACGATATACGCTGCCACCCTTGAGTTTCTTAACAAAGGCAACATAGAACTACATTAGTGCCCTGTTAAATTTTGGAATTATTCCGGGTTCGTTTGTCGTTTTTTATACATTAATTGAGTTTTCTGGTCATTTAATGTGCATCAGTCAAATTTGAACTACAAGCACATGCGTGCACCAAAGTTGGTTGAAAAATCACATTTGTGTCCTCGGGTGAATTTTTAGGTCCCATGCAAGAAATGAGAATAAAATTAAAACATCTAGGCATCGTGGCTCGGCCGAGAACATTGAGAAACTTGGTTTTAAAATTCTTGTAAATCCAAAACACGTATGAAAATAATGAAACTTGGCATGGATGTCATGGCATGGTACTACCATGTTGTGGTAAAAAAATTGGCCGAATAGGAACATATTTTGGTATAAGCTTCTTGCAAACCGAAGCTTCTCTCAAGAAGGCTCATGGTTCTGAGAGGGAACATGCCACCTTTGAGTGCGAAACGATATACGTTGTCCCCCTTGAGTTTATTTACAAAGGAAACATAGAACTACATGAGTGCCCTGTTAAATTTTGGAATTATTCCGGCTTCGTTTGGCCTTATTTACACATTAATTGAGTTTTTGATCATTTAATGTGCATAATTCAAATTTGAACTACAAGCACATGCTCCCGTGCACCAAACTTGGTTGAAAAATCACATTTGTGTCCTCGGGTGAATTTCTACTCCCTCCCTCCATGTATATAGGTCCTATTGCGTTTTTCGAGGCTGACTTTGACCAAACGTTAGAGCAATAATATATGACATGCAACTTACACAAAGCATACCTTCAAATTTGTATGTCAAAGGAGCTTCCAATAATATAATTTTCATAGTATACATCTCATGTGCTATTAATCTTGTCAATAGTCAAAGGCTGTCTTGAAAAACACATTAGGCCCTATATAGATGGAAGGAGGGAGTAGGTCCCATGCAAAAAATGAGAATAAAATTCAAACATCTGGGCATCGTGGCTCGGTCGAGAACATTGAGAAACTTGGTTCTAAAATCATGAAACTTGGCATGGTGTCATGTCATGGTAGTACCATGCCGTGGTAAAAAAATTTGGCCAAATAGGAACAAATTTTGGTATAAGCTTCTTGCAAATCGGAGCTTCTCTCAAGAAGGCTCATGGTTCTGGGAGGGAACGTGTCACCTTTGTGTGCATAATTCAAATTTTAAATACAAGCACATGTTCCAATGCACCAAAGTTGGTTGAAAAATCACATGTGTGTCCTCGGGTAAATTTCTAGGTTCCATGCAAGAAATGGGAATGAAATTCGAAATTCTGGGCATCGTGGCTGGGTTGGAAACATTGAGAAACTTAGTTTTTTAATTCCTGTAAATCCAAAACACGCATGAAAATAATGAAACTTGCCTTGGTGCCATGACATGGCACCAACATGCTGTGGTAAATTTGCAGTCCGATTTGCGAAGGCGCACACATTAACAATCAACAAAGTCATTTTGGAACAAGTGCTGTGATGTTACAATCGGAAACACAAGTATTATTGAAACCGTGGGCATTCTACTTACTAGTACCATTTACGTGGCGTCACGCGTCCCCATTTTTTGTTAGCTAGGAGGCGCCGTGCAAGGTAGCTATTTGAGTACGAGAGGCGTGCGATCATACCCCTGCGCGTGCTTATCGGGAGGAGAGCCCTTTCACCTCCATCTGCCATCCACCTCTCTCCCAAGGTCTCCATTAATGACGCCCGAGCCTCTGTTTAATGGCGTGGCTATGTCTCACTCGACTGAGATTTAAGAGAGAAAAAAGAAAATCTGAAAGCACGGATCTTGATGTAAGATTCGACGGACCTATATAGCATCTACTGCGACTTATAGAAAGACTGATGAATATATAAGGACGATTAAATTTTTTTTGATCAAAGAAGGGCTTGCCCCTTCCGATTTTCATTACTGAAAATCACCACAATTCACAAGAAGTTCAGCATGAATCCACCCTAACACGAAGGACTAAAAGCTACCAGATTGAAATTGCAACATCCCAAGAGGCCAACAAAGGCAAAACATCCGCGCTAGAACCCAACATTTCACAACCGATGACACAATCCACATCCTAAACCGATTATTACATCAAAATAAACCAGGAAACTGAAGGAAGCCCAACAGCAAGTAGAAGAACAACAACGCCAGGGTCGCCACAACAAAAGTTTTCTTCATTCCAGCCTCACAACATTGATCTTCCATAGAAAGATAAGGACGATTAATTGTCTTACATAATTAGAAAGATAATTAAAAAAGGCACATGCGGCTACGCCCGAAATATATAAGGGCAAAAGAAGAAGGAAGACAAGGATCTGGCTCGCTGATCTCTACTTTCTTGATGCGTTGCTGCAGGCCGCGGGAACTAGTCTCTGCGGCGAGCGGCGATGAGTTCTTTTGTGTCCACAAGACGCTTCTTGAGAACATCCACGGATTCCTCCACCAGCCTTTGGCGCTCGTTGCAGAGCATGTCATTCTCATCCATAAGTTTCTACACGATGACGCCGGTCCTCTTCAACAAGGCACTGGCCTCCTCCTGCTGGTCTGCACTTCGGACGATCTTCTCCCTCAGCAGGTCGCGCTCGGCCCGGAGCCTCTCATTGCCCTCCCTTAGTTGCCGGATGACGCCGGTAGCCAATTCAAACGAGGCTTTCATGTCGTCCTGCAACCTCGCCTAGCCGGAGATCTGATCCATCTGGCTATGGACGATCGCATGCATGCGCCTGTAACAGTCGTCGCCTGCCTGCGAGAAATTTTCCCAGGCCACCGCAGCACGGCGGGACATCTCTGCTGCATTCGTGGCGCGGCGGGACATCTCTGCTGCTTCCGTGGCGCGGCCGGACCAGTCTGCTGCATCGACGGCGCGGCGGGACCTCCGTGCTGCTTCAGCGGCACGACGGGACCTCTGTGCTGCTACTTCCGTGCGGCGGGACATGTCGGCTGCTCTCACAGTGAGGCGGGACATCTCTCGTGCTTCCGCTTCCATGCTCTCCTCTCCCTGGTGGCATTCTCTTGACCCAGAACTCACGCTGGCCATGGCAGACGCAAGGGAAGGATGCTGAATGACTTGTTTGTTTTTGTGGATGAGGAGTTGAGGAGGAATGTGCAGTCATCTTGGCATACTAGTATTTATAACCGAGTACTAATACGCTCCTAAGTGGGAAACCATTTAGGTTGTGATCGGTGTGAACAAGTTTGCGATTCAATATAGCATGGAGTAATTTGGAATGTGACGAGGCGCAAGCTCAAAATTTATTGACGGTTCTAGTTTCGAAGTGCGGCACTATTCCCGGATGGCGTTACGTGGGCACGTGTTCTCGGCCGTGGTGTACTTTTTCTACTGTGCACGTGCAATAACTTGCACCGTTGTATACATATCTTACGGTTAATGGGGTGTTCGACAGGAATAGCCGCATGGTGAGCTATAGGCTAGTCTTTTTTTAGACACATTAAACCTATCTCTCGGGACTTCTTGCACGCACCATCGTGCCACCCACAAAAACTTGTACTCTGAGTTTAGTATGTTATACAGGAAGAGAAGAGGTGCATGCACGCACTCGTCCTCTCACACATGCGTCTGTTTTTTCTCGAAAAGGAGGATGATGACCCCCGACTTCTGCATCTGGGAGTCACACACGCATCTGTAGCTACAAATTGTAGTGTTCTCAACCATCCGACTGGCTCTATCATGGATGTACCTATATACTAAAATATGTCTAGATATATCTATATTTTGACAAATGGAAGGCATGTATTGTGGAACGGAGGGAGTGCTTGTCATCAAAATGGATAAAAAGGGACGTATCTAAAACTAAAATACGTCTACATACATCTCCTTTTATCTAGTACTTCTTACCCAAAGGAACTTTATATCCAACAGACACAAAATATCCGTTCGACTATTGGAAATTACTGACCTAATGTCGAAGTAATTGCTGCATCGCCACCAAAACCCACCATTTCTTAAGCTAAAGTAGACCGAGATAATCCCTATATTAGCATATTACTAAGATAAACAGAAGGCACTGTAGAAACATTTAGGACGTGAGCTTGTCAATCGGAATGTGGAGGGACACCAGCTTAGCCCCGGCCAGCAGCTTGGGCGGAACTGTGAAGAAGGTTAGCTCCTGCACGTCGACATCGCTGGGATCCTTGCTGCTTGTCACCTCCATTTCCACCTTGACGGCGTCGGTCGTGCCTTTGGGCTCCCCCAGCGGGCCGTTCGCCCACAGCTTGGCCACGTAGTGTGGCAGTGGGGACACCCCGCTCTGATGCAGACCACCGACACGGCGATAGGCGCGCCGATGTCGAGCACGCCGCCGACCAAGAAAAATGCGCGGCCGTCCTCCTCCACGAACAGCAAGAGCCGTGGCTCCGACAGTGGCACTTGCAGCTGGAGCACCTTGCCGTACTGGATCCTTTGCACGGGCATGGATGCGCGTTGCTGATGTGGTGGTAGAGCGCCGGCGGCGGGCCTTCATAGCCGCAGACGGGCACGGGGCATTTGCAGGGCGCGAGCGGATACACGCTCTGGTGATCGGCGAGCTTGTGGTAAGTGACGTAGAGCCCACAGCCTTCGTGCGGGCACTCCACCCTCAGCGACGAAACGACGGCGTCCACCGCCGTGTTCCGCACGTCGAAGTCACCGCCGCGCTAGCACTTCTGGCACTACCGCTGGTTCCCGGGGCGCTCGACGCGGCAGTCCACGCAGGCCAGGTGCCCTCCCTTGCACTGCAGAAATCAATCGAACAACACAACAATCAAGAAATCTGCACCTTGCTCAATCAGCCGAATGGACGAGGTGTATTCGAACCTCATACACTGGAGGCGTCAAGGGGCGGAGGCACAAGGGGCAGTGGAGCACGGTGAGGTCCATCGAGACCTTAGTGAGCTCCCTCGTCGGTTCCTGTTCCGTCTGCATGATCTCGCCCTCCTCGTGCACAACCATCTCTCGCTTGGGCCAGGGCATTACAAAGCTTTACCGTCACATATTTAATACTCTATGCATAACTCTCCTCCCGCATACCAAGGAAGGCAGTAGTTTGAGTTTTCTGGACAAATTTGCCCCTGCACATGAGTAAGCTGCATAAATATCGACAGTAAATGCGCATGCAATGGTTGGCTGGTCCTCCTTCCTTTTCGCTTGAGTTGGCTTCCCTAGGCGGTCAAGCCGCATCCGGCGCTGCATGCGTTTGCCTGTAGCCATTTTCTGCTTTGGAAACTGGTGCGATTAATGGGGGCAGAACTAATCGAGCGGGGGCACAGATGGAAACCAACGCGGACACACAGACTAATCTGAGAAAAACAAGAAAAAGTTATACGCAAAGTAAAAGGAATCGGAGGGAGTACTACTTCAAAGTGCATTAAATCAACACATGCAAGTATCAAAAGGAGAGTCACGGCATGCATGCATGCATTGTAATTAATGCATCGGTAAACACAAATTATTGAAATATATCGAGTGCAGTGCTTTGATGTGTCGCGTCAACTCGTACATCAATGAGAAGTTTGATTATCCTCTCTCTCACGGACTTAACTGAACCTGCCTTTGGCTGTATGAAAGGTTGGCCACACACCTGTCGGGCCCACCTGTCATACACGCAAAGGCAGGAGCGTCCGTCCCTCGCCCATGAGTGTGGTGGCTGGCAAGACTAGGAGAAGCTTTCGCTACACGCTCTCCCTCCCGCACGCGGTGGACATGCAGCAGTTCAATCGGTGTCAGATGGACAGAAGCCTACTGTAGTACTCCTCCAGTGCAGTAGTACTCCATCATTGTTTGACTTCCCAAAGAGGCGAAGAGCCAAGCGCAGCCCAGACGCACATGTGACAGTTTCATGTGTAGAGTAGTCTAGGATAGCGTGTACCGTGCCTATAAGCTTAAAATCGTCCAGGTCGGCTCCATGCTATGTGGCCATCTCGAAGTTTAAAAAAATAATTAAAATAGTCTTCTGGCCCTACCTATCACCCCGGTGATTGTAATTTGCACGCTCATCTGGTCAAGACAGGAATATATATTTTAATTTGTTTTTTTTTCAAAAAGGGGGGACTCCCCAGCCTCTGCATCAGAACAATGCATACAACCACATATATTTTAATTTGTGGTGGGTAAATGTTAGAGGTTGCAGCAAATATATTGTACACTGCGGGTCTTTCAGCCAAGTTTAGAGGCAAGCATGTGGGGCCAGTGCTATGATGTGTCGCGTCAACTCGTACAATGAGGAGAAGCTTGATTTTACTACACGCCTTCTCCCTCGCCCATGCGCGCGATTGATCACAAATGAGGACAGGCTTTTGCTTAGTAGTAAGCTATCCGTCCCGCTCGTGGTGGATGGACATGCAATAGAGGATTCGACACTATAGAAGCAGTAGTAGTAACATCATTGTTTGTCTTCTCGAAGAGGCGAAGAGCCAAGCCCAAACCGAACGTTGCATGAGAAAAAATTGCTATGTGAGCCCACTATTGTACTAGTACGTACAACTACTTTCTAGTATAGCCCTGTAAACTAGAAAGGAGTATTTGCCCTTCTAGAGATTTCAACAAGTGACTAGACTACACTGAGACGGAGTACATATGGAGCAAAAATGAGTGAATCTGCACCGTAAATAAATACGTACTAGTTCTATCGTTTTCCTCTCCGAGGTGCACAATATTGAGTATACTGACTAGTCTCTTTTTGACATGCATTTACGTTTTTTTGACACAGTACAGACACAAGCGCTCATATACACGCGCATACACTCACCCCTATGAACGCACACACGCACGTCACTATCATCTTGAAATTTATGAAGTCACCATAGGCACCTCATCGTCGATGGGTCCATAGGTGCTTGAATGCCAAGGAGGGAGAGGGTAGCGGTTCCCGAGACGTTGAACGGTCAATGATACATCCTCAATTACATGCAAAGGGAATTAATTGGAGAAGCAGAATAGAGCCAGCATGATGTGAATGCAATAGAGTTTGGACTCTCATATAATAAAGGCGCCCCACCACTCCAATCCATCTACTCCCAAGTCTCTGCGCAACACTGCTCACTCCAATCCAAGACCATGTGACCAGAAGCCACAAGCACCTATGGAGGTGATGGACGCGAGTGGCAGTCGGCTGTGGCAAATCATCCAAGGTGCCGGCCTGCGGCCCCGCACTGTGAAGCGTTTCCAAACGGTGTTGGCAACAGCAGGCATCGTAGCCCTCGCCGACGCCGGCTTCGCCTCTCGCATGGACGACATGATGGTCAACTCCATCCGCAAGTTCACCGCCGTCAAGAAGCGCGCGGATGACCTTGCCGTACTGCTCCAGCCCGTGCGCCCAGGCTCCTCATTGCCTGCCACCCTCATCGGCCTCCATGGTGATGAACTCTTTCAAGCCCTGGTGGCCTTGCAGGTGCCGGAGGTCACGACGAAGAATGTGCACCTCAAGGCCGCGCTCGCCGCGCAACGCCTCGCCATGCAAGAAACCATCAACCTGCACATCCACATCTACGAGGAAATCGTCTACATAGGCCACTACAAGGCAAGCGAGGACAGAAAGACGTTGGCCTTCTTCCAGCGGCTGGAATCTTTGGACGCCATTGTTCAGAAGCACATCGACCTGGCCACGAAAGCTGTTGCTACTTAGGCGCCATTCGGTGGGCCGGCGCCCTGAGTCGAGGAGGTGGACGTCGTCGATGGATGCATCTCTTCTTCTTGCCTCCTGTAACCAGCACAGCATTGCCTCGTGGCCTTAATGTTTTATTAGTATAGTACTCTGTCCGTTCCCAAATATAACTCTTTCTAAAGATTCCAGCAAGTGACTACTACATACGGAGCAAAATGAGTGAATCTACACTCTAAACTATGTCTACATACATCTGTATGCTGTATTCCATTTGAAATAGTATCTAAAAAGGCTTATATTTATGAACGGAGGGAGTATATGGCATTTTTATTCCAGTCGTAACGTTTTCACTGTGAGGTGGGGCTGCAGTTGAGCAAACCCACCCCGCCCACCGGGCGTCGGCCGAGTTTAGAATTAGAAGAGAGAAACGAGGGAGGAGAGCTAGCTGTAGCACGGACGCTGTTGTCAGATGGGACTCGTGTTTATAGAATAGGAGTACTGAGCACTTGTGCCTCTTTTTTTGAGGGAAAATTAGTCGTATGTCTAGTACCACTAGTTGGGTGCGTGCGACCTATAGCTGTCATCACTTTAGGTCTCCTTTTCGAACCGCGGCTACGCTTCACAGTACATATTTTTTCACGCATTTATCCTCCTATATGTACTCCTAGGCTATTTCCACGTGCTCCCATTTGCCGACATGTGGGACATAGAGCATCTGGGTCATAGTGCATGCACGACTCAGAGCATATGCCGGGGTACTTTACATTTTAGACCTCACGAATTACATGCAAACCCCCCGTAGAAGAATAAATAAATGAATGAATTACTACATGAAACCAGATTATTTTTGTGGAAACCGGGGCACGTTCATTAAATTTTGGACATAACACATTTATAAAAAATCACCGGACCTAAACCAGTCTAAGGGCCTCTTTGATTTTTCCCGCAAAAAAAGGTCCTCTTTGATTCGCAGGATACTGAAAACACAGGAATGGGGAAAGTATGATGGCGATGAACCGAGATGAGGAGAACTCTAACTCAGTTAGAGGTTAGAGTTAGATTCTAACCCTGAACTAACTCTAAACCAAAGAGGTGTATGGATGGCAGGGTTAGTGTCGGTGTCAAAACCGGCGGATCTTGGGTAGGGGGTCCCGAACTGTGCGTCTAGGCGGATGGTAACAGGAGACAAGGGACACGATGTTTTACCCAGGTTCGGGCCCTCTTGATGGAGGTAAAACCCTACGTCCTACTTGATTAATATTGATGATGTGTGTTACAAGAGTGGATCTACCACGAGATCAAGGAGGCTAAACCCTAGAAGCTAGCCTATGGTATGATTGTTGTTCATCCTACGGACTAAAGCCATCCGGTTTATATAGACACCGGAGAGGGCTAGGGTTAAATAGAGTCGGTTACAATGGTAGGAGATCTACATATCCATATCGCCAAGCTTGCCTTCCACGCCAAGGAAAGTCCCATCCGGACACGGGACGAAGTCTTCAATCTTGTATCTTCATAGTCTTGGAGTCCGGCCGATCATGATAGTTCGGCTGTCCGGACACCCCCTAGTCCGGAACTCCCTCAGTAGCCCCTGAACCAGGCTTCAATGACGACGAGTCCGGCGCGCATGTTGTCTTCGGCATTGCAAGGCGGGTTCTTCCTCCAAATAATTTATAGAAGATTGTGAACACCAGGATAGTGTCCAGCTCTGCAAAAAATAAATTCCACGTACTACCGTAGAGAGAATAATATTACACAAGTTCAATCAGCTGACGTATTCTGTGGCGTGACGTCACACCACTACCAAGCCTTTACTCGAATTGTTTTCACTATACCACCTCAGCGCGTTTAGTGAAGCGGTTTCCTTGGTACGTCTTGTCAAAGCAGAGATCGTGTCCCCCTTATTCCGGGATTCCCATCAATACAGACGTGGGTAACCCAACCGCGCCATTGATCGCGGCGCTTGGGAGATAAGCGAGTTTTACCAGGCCGGTGGGGACACATGTTTTTGTCCGCCCATATAAGGGGATAAAGATCCAACCCTTTTACCTGTGCCTTCTTCTTCCTTGGCTTATCCATCTCCGCGAACTCAAGCTCCAGCGCCCAAGTCCGCACTTCTCACCTCAACCTTCTCCAACTATGTCTGGAGCGGGAGGCAAGTGGATGGCCTCCTCCGTCACGGAGGGGTAGATCCAGAAGCTGCGCAACGCTGGATATTTGTCCAGCAACATCGCACACCGGCTCCCCGACAAGGGGAAGATCATCCCCACCCCCAGGCCCCATGAGAGGGTAGTATTTCTTCCCCATTTCCTCCACGGACTGGGCTTCCCACTTCATCCCTTTGTCCGGGGGCTCATGTTCTACTACGACCTGGATTTCCATGATCTGGCCCCGAATTTTATCCTCAACATCTCGGCGTTTATCATCGTGTGCGAGGCCTTCCTCTGCATCCAGCCCCACTTCGGCTTGTGGCTCAAGACCTTCAGTGTCAAGCCGAAGATTGTAAAGGGTAGCCAAGCGGAGTGCGGAGGCGCCATGGTGGGCAGGATGTCCCACGTTACTTGGCTGGAGGGCACCTTCGTGGAAACCATTAAGGGGTGGCAGTCGGGGTGGTTCTACATCACCGAGCCGCGCGACCCTAATTGGGCAGCGGCCCCCGAATTCAGATCTGGCATCCCTACACGGCTCACCTCTTGGAAAGAGAGCGGCCGGATCTGGGGCGATTCGGAGGAGCTGACAGGACTCCAAGCCTGTATCCAAAAGCTAGTGGACAAGAAGCTCAAGCTTATCAACGTAGTCCAGGTCATGCTTATCCGCCGGATTCTCCCGTGCCAACAATGGGGCTTCAATATGTGGGAGTTCGATCCGGCACAGCACCAGACTCTGAATAGTCTCTTCGACACTACATACAAAGGTGTCTGGAGGGTGCTGTTCAAGAGCGCCGAGGCTCCCGCATCCGCTACCGAAGATCGCGGATTCAGCTTGCAGCATCCAGCTGACGAGGTAAATGATTTTGTCGCTTGTTTTCCATAGTTTGACTCTATGCGGGATCTAAACTCCCTTTGCCTTTGACAGGACTGGCTGGCGAAGGCCGAACAGACTATCTGTCCGGCCCCATTGCCAGAGGACCCAACGGATGCCCGCCTAACGGGGCTGCTGGCTCCGGTACCCCATGTGGTGCCGGAGAAGAAGGCCAAGAAGAAGGCCACGGGTACTCGAAAGAGTTCCCGTTTTCAAGTGTTATCGGATGATGAATCCGAGGCCGACTCCTCCCACGAGGGCGAGGAGGAGAAGAAGAAAGCCTCTCCCCCAGCGGGGGGGGGGGGGGGGGAGAAAAGGAAGGCCTCCCCAACAAGGGAGGTCGAAGGGTCCAAGAAGGGAAAAACTATTCCCCCGAACTGCTCTGCCAATGCTCGTGACGATGACGAGGACTGGCCTCCAAGGGCCAAGCCTCTGGCGCGATCGTAAGTATCCGAACTCCCGAATAACTTCATGGTTTTTCTTTTCGCCATGTATTGTCTTTATAATGCCGCATACAACCCTGCAGTCCGCCCAAGGATGATCTTCCTGCTTTGTCGAGCGGGTCCTTGGGTGCGTCGGACATGGATTCCCTTCCGACCGCCTCCACCCCCCGTGATGCGGACGATGCCGAGGCGGGATCCCAAGAAGGGACCCACCAGGAGGAGGAGGCCCCGGAGGTGTCGTAGGACAACCTCCCGGACTTTGCACCGGACTCGGCCCTGGAGACTACAGTGGCTCCGGAGTCCGGCGGGCGACCCCTTCGTAAGAAGGGCAAGACCGTGACGCCGGCAGCCTCCGTCCAACCGGAGGCGCCGGATAACTTGCTGGAGGCGCTCAATAGCGCCTCCATTGAAGAGGAACACCGCACTGTTATGAGTGCGGTGATTCAGAAGGTTCAGCTCGCCAAGAGCGGGCTGACCGAAGCCTGCAGCAGCCTTCTAACAGGCTTTGAGGTAAGAATTTCGATATATATAAAATGGTACCGCATAGACAGTAGCCCCTGATGCTCGGTTCGGTGTTCGGAAAGAAAAGCCGGACTGAGGATCTAAAAAGATATACGCATGAGTCATAAAAAATATGTCAATATGGGATTGCAGGCTGTGCTGTTGACCTCCGCCGCACTGTCTGCGGAGGTCAATACTTTGAAGGAAAACCTCAAGCGATCCGAGAACGAGCTCGGCCGTGCCAAAAAGCAGCTTGAGGACAAGGAAGGTGAGTAACACCGTATTAAAATTGTACCTTATAGAAAAGGATTTTGGTTGCAAGAAAAATGACGAGGATAACGTGGATGTAACAGGGGCCACGAACGAGGTGGCGACCCTGAAGGAGGCGGTGTCCGCGGCCGAACGTAGTGCGGCCGCGGAACGCACCGAGCGAGAGGAGCATGAGGCGCGGGTGGCGGAGGTACAGCAAGAGCTCCAGGCTCTCGTGGAAAAACATGAGAGCTTGGAGAGTGACTCGAAGACTCGAGAGTCCGAGCTTGCGACGGCTCTTGAGAGTGCCAAGTCCGCTAAGGCAGAAGCCTATAAGGCCCTCCAGGAAATCGAGGCGTTGAAGAAAATAGCGGCGGGTAAGGCATTTTTCATGCAAAGTAAGCATGTGAGTGTGGATTACCTATCACTTATCCGAATTCGGAGCTCTCCAGGAGCGTTCACAGATCTTCCTCGCAGCGTATCCGATGCTGCCGCGTTCTACCGGGCCGAGGAGGGGAGCTCGACGGAGAAGGTCTTCTGGTCTCAGTATGCTGAGGCCGGACATCCGGTGCCCCTTAGCGACCAGCTGAAGCAGCTGGTCGAGCTCCACAAGGTGGCCGAACAGGCCATGAAGGGCCTCATAGTTTGGCTGTGGCCGAAGGAGGCCATGCCTGGGAGCTACTTCGGCCTGGTGCGGCGGCTGGTGGATGCGTGCCCATGGGTTGAAGTCATCAAGCACTCCGCTTGCATTGAGGGTGCTCGTCGGGCCCTTGCCCGCGCAAAGGTGCACTGGGGCAAGATGGATGCCCAGAAGCTTGTGACGGACCCGCCACCGCAGGGCAAGGAGTACCGCACGCCCGAGATGTATTATAGGAGTGTCCTAAAGGGTGCCCGCACTATTGTGGGTGAGTGCTCCAAAGATGTAATATTTGAGTAGACTCGCATTTTGTTATCCTGTGCGCTGAAAACTTAGTTCATATGCACTAAGCAACGCTTGTTAATTTAAAATATTACCTTGTGTGCGTCTGTTTATCAAATATGAGAGATGGCAAGTCGTCGGCTTCAGCCCCCATGCCGCGAGTGCTGGGGTGTTCGGGATAAACTTGAGCACTCTTGTTCCCATTTTTGGGTCCATCTAGGGAGGCGCTCAACACGATGAACAAGGCAACCGGACTTATAATGCTTGAACACTCTCACTTAGCCATAGAATTCTATAATTTTAAATTTTGGCGAAGCCCCTAGTCTTCGGAAGGCGGAATTTGGGGCACTATCCACACCTGGGCCGGACAAAAACCGGCTCCTCGCTCTAAGCGGCATAAGTCTTTAAGGACTCGCAAAAATCCTCTCGAACAGCGACCGTCTCTCGCCTTATCATGACGGTCAGTTTTAGCTTTCTCCACTAAGGCGTTAACCCAGCTCAACTGGGGCGCAATCACAGTGGTTCTCCCAGTGCTACCTTAGCCGATACAACGGAACGTAAGGTACCAAAACATGGGAGCCGGGCAAACCCAACTATTGACCCAAGACATGATTCGGAGCCAATGCATATAATTCTATAAGTTCGGGGTGCCGCACTTGTGAAAGTGTTCGGACTTATCACACCATGATGCGGGAAACATAAGCCCCTGGTGTATTTGAACCGTACCAAAGTGTACGGATGCCACATGCCGTAAATGAACATATGTATAAAAAGGAAGTGCAATTATAAGCAAAAAGGTGCTGCATTGTTTTATTCAGGAAGTGCTGGTATGAATGCAGAACGATACAAATAGTGCGGTAAGCAAGGGGCGGGACTGTTTAAGCATGTCCCCCTCCAGGGGTAGGCTGTGGAGTGGTGTATAAAACAGATTTAATGCTCGTAATGGAGACCACCTGGATATTCGTTGTAGCCTTTATCCTTCCCTGGCTATTGCATCGTGAGATCGGCAGGTCTGCTGCCGGACAGGGCCTCTGACGAACATAGTCCTATGGGTAAAAAAAAGAACGACACACTTGAGAGCCCCTAGTGTGGTTGAGCCGCAGTCTGGGCTTATCGTGGTCGTGCCCCTCTCCCCAGGCCCATGGTATCTTCAGAGCGTAATGGTGTACGCGAAGGACCTGTCTTGACGTTTTGCGGGGGCTGGGGTTGGAGCCGCACTGCTACGCGTGCTCGGAACGTGCTAGGTGGTCTTGTTTTTAGGTTACTCCGGGCGCGCTTAGCTGTGTCCGGCCGCTTAACGACCGGACTCAAGAATTGCCTTAAGAGGCTGCATTGTGCTTCTGCCGCGAGAGCTGCTGTATGTTCCTCCGTGCGGAGAGAACGTTCAGTGTTTCCGTTGGCCGTGATGACTCCTCGAGGGCCTGGCATCTTGAGCTTGAGGTATGCGTAGTGCGGCACCGCGTTGAACTTTGCAAACCTGGTACGTCCGAGCAGGGCATGATAGCCGCTGCGGAATGGAACTATGTCGAAGATTAACTCCTCGCTTCGGAAGTTATCCGGGGATCCGAAGACCACTTCCAGTGTAACTGAGCCTGTACAATTGGCTTCTACACCTGGTATGACGCCTTTAAAGGTCGTCTTGGTAGGTTTAATCCTTGAGGGGTCTATGCCCATTTTGCGCACTGCATCCTGGTAAAGCAGGTTCAGGCTACTGCCGTCGTCCATCAGGACTCTGGTAAGGTGAAATCCGTCGGCGATTGGGTCTAAAACCAATGCGGCGAATCCGCCGTGGTGGATGCTGGTTGGGTGGTCCCTTCGGTCAAAAGTGATCGGGCAGGAGGACCATGGATTGAACTTCGGGGCGACTGGCTCCATCGCGTATACATCCCTGAGTGCACGCTTCCGCTCCCTTTTGGGTATGTGCATTGCGTATATCATGTTCACTGTCTGCACCTGTGGGGGGAAACCCTTCTGTCCTCTATTGTTCGGTGGTCGGGTCTCTTCCTCGTCATCGCTATGCAGCCCCTTGTCATCGTTTTCGGCAATTAACTTGCCTGCCTGCTTGAATACCCAACAGTCCCTGTTGGTGTGGTTGGCTGGTTTTTCGTGGGTGCCGTGTATTTGGCACGAGCGGTCGAGTATTCTATCCAAATTGGACGGACTCGGAGTGGTTCTTTTGAATGGCCTTTTCCGCTGACCTGGTTTAGAGCCTCTGAATCCGGCATTGACTGACGTATCCTCACTATTGTCGCTGTTAGTGCGGTGTTTGTTTTTGTTACGACGCGACCTGCCATTTCGGTCCTTAAAATCCGGACTGCCAGAATTTTTGCTGAGGTTGTTGCTGCGTGCTAGCCAGCTGTCCTCACCCGCGCAGAAGCGGGTCATGCGTGATGTGAGGGCTACCATGGATTTCGGCTTTTCCTGTCCCAGGTGCTTGGCGAGCCACTCGTCGCGGATGTTATGCTTGAAGGACGTGAGGGCCTTCGCATCCGGACAGTCGACGATTTGGTTTTTCTTGGTTAAGAACCGTGTCCAGAATTGTCTGGCCGATTCATCTGGCTGCTGAATTATGTGTCTTAGGTCATCCGCGTCTGGTGGTCGCACATACGTGCCTTGGAAGTTATCGAGGAATGCGGATTCCAGGTCTTCCCAACTCCCAATTGACTCTGCTGGCAAGCTGTTAAGCCAATGCTGGGCTGGTCCCTTAAGCTTGAGGGGGAGATATTTGATGGCGTGAAGATCATCACCGCGGGCCATGTGGATGTGAAGGAGATAGTCTTCGATCCAAACCACGGGGTCTGTTGTGCCATCATAAGATTTGATATTGACGGGTTTAAACCCTTCGGGGATTTGATGATCCATTACTTCATCTGTGAAGCATAGCGGGTGTGCGGCGCCTCTGTACTGGGCGATGTCACGACGGAGCTCAAGAGAGCTTTGTCTATTTTCTTCGGCCCGGCCGGACTTACTGTGTTCGGCGCGACGGTTCTCATCACGTATCGTGGGGCGCCCACGCGATCCATAGATCGATCTTGATTGTCTTGCCTTATCCTCCAATATATCTCGCAAGTCCGGAGCGTTCCCCTGTGGCCTTGTGCTTTTCGAGTGATGCCGGGGTACGGTTCTAGTGAAGGGCCTAGAGGCCTCTCTGTCGCGACCACGGGGTGGTCGGTGAGCCGTATTGTCTGCTGGTGATGCAGGTTCATATGCCTCCTCCTCTAATCGGGGGAGTAGCTTGCGTTTAGGGTAGCTTTTGGAGGGGCGTTCGAGCTCATGCTCTTCGGCCACAAGGACTTCGGTCCATCTGTCGGCTAGCAGATCTTGATCAGCTCTAAGTTGTTGCTGCTTTTTCTTGAGGCTGTTTGCCATGGCCAGAAGCCTGCGTTTAAAACGCTCTTGTTCGACGGGATCCTCAGGCATGACGAATTCGTCGTCGTCGAGGCTCGCCTCGTCTCCGGAGGGAGGCATATAATCCTCTACCTCTTCTTCTGCCGCTCTCTCATGAGGGCTCGCGTCTCCGTCCTCCTGCGCTGAATCTTGCTGGAGGGGGTTGTCTTCGGCATTGTCCGGGGTATTATTATCTCTGGTGCCGGAATGGCCATTCTTGCTGTGGCGGGATTAGAACGGCGCTGCTGACGTCGGCACTTGGGCTGTTTTTTGGAGGGGTCATCCTCCGCTGCTCCTTCGCCATTCCCGTCCTTTGGGATATCCACCATGTATATGTCATATGATGAGGTGGCTGTCCAGTGCCCGGTAGGCGCTGGTTCTTGGTCGTCTCCAGCATCGTCGTCCATACCGTCGATGTCTTCGGAGTCGTAGTCTAGCATGTCGGTTAGATCGTCGACAGTGGCTACCAAGTGGGTGGTGGGTGGGCTTTGAATTTCTTCATTGTCCGCATCCTAACCATCCTGGCCGTAGTTCGGCCAGGCCTCTCCTGATAACGAGAGATACTTTAGCGAACTCAAGATGTCACCAAAAGGTGAGTGTTGGAAGATGTCCGCCGCAGTGAACTCCATGATCGGTGCCCAGTCGGATTCGATCGGAGGGGGCGTGGGAGGTTCGGAGTCCGGCGAGGAGTCCGACACCTCGGAGTCACGAGCTTTATGAGGGACAAGGTCAGTGTTCGGCCCTATCGCCGTAGAGGTTGCAGCCCCCGAGGCGGTGTCTAGCCATCCGTCCTCGATCTGCGCAGCCGGCTCCGAATTGAAGATCGGAGCGGGTTTGAGTGCGGCCTCCAGGGTATTGTCCGGCTGCAGAGCTAAATCATGCTCGCAGTGACAGTGCGGCACGCTCGGCTATGGCTCGAATCCATCGAGGATCAAGTCCCCGCGGATGTCAGCCGTGAAGTTCAAACTTCCAAATCTGACCTGACGGCCAGGGGCGTAGCTTTCGATCTGCTCCAGTTGGCCAAGCGAATTGGCCCGCAGCGCGAAGCCGCCGAATACGAAGATCTGTCCGGGGAGGAAGGTCTCACCCTGGACTGCATCGTTGATGATGATCGAAGAAGCCATCGAGCCTGTCGGTGATGGCATAGAGGAACTCTCAATGAAAGCACCAATATCGGTGTCAAAACCGGCGGATCTCGGGTAGGGGGTCCCGAACTGTGCGTCTAGGTGGATGGTAACAGGAGACAAGGGACATGATGTTTTACCCAGGTTCGGGCCCTCTTGATGGAGGTAAAACCCTACGTCCTGCTTGATTAATATTGATGATGTGTGTTACAAGAGTGGATCTACCACGAGATCAAGGAGGCTAAACCCTAGAAGCTAGCCTATGGTATGATTGTTGTTCGTCCTACGGACTAAAGCCATCCGGTTTATATAGACATCGGAGAGCGCTAGGGTTACACAGAGTCGGTTACAATGGTAGGAGATCTACATATCCATATCGCCAAGCTTGCCTTCCACGCCAAGGAAAGTCCCATCCGGACACGGGACGAAGTTTTCAATCTTCTATCTTCATAGTCTTGGAGTCCGGCCGATCATGATAGTTCAGCTGTCCGGACACCCCCTAGTCCGGAACTCCCTCAGTTAGATTGACAATAAATGCTCTATCTCAATCATTTGACTACTTTGGACCCTATTTCCTGCCGGATTTGGAGGGTGCTTGGATACGTTTTAGTTCCATGACTAAAAGTAGTGGGACTAAAACTTGCTAGCCTCACCCATGCTTGGATCCAAATACTAAAGAGACTAAAATCAAGTTAATGAGCATTTATTATCCTCCAAACCCTCCAATCCAGAACTCGCCTGTGTTAAAGGAGAGGAGTTAAATGAGGAGAGAGAGGACTAATCCACATTTTAGTAGGGGTACCCCTAACGAAATTTTTTTAGTCTCAAGACTAGTTTTAGCCCCTCTTTAGTGAGGGGTGCTTGGAACTTTAGCCTCTTAAAGAGACAATTTTTAGTCAGACTAAAATAAGTCCCTTGGATCCAAGCACCCTCTTGGTGTGGCCGGCTCTTCTATGGCCTCCTCCCGCTTGCAATTGACATAAACGAACCATCTATACAAATCAAGCATGCAAAACATGATAATTTTTACTTTGTCCATACAAATGAGATATCCCACTTAAATATATAAGTCGTCAATCAAGCTTCACAAAATAAAAAAACACTTCATGAAACAAAGAATGAGCTAACTCATCACGGAAGTCATTCACGATAGGGAGGGAGCCCGGAGCCCCTCATGCACCGAGGGAGGAGCTCGCCATCATTGCTCTGGAGGAAGGCTCTGTAGAGCCCAAGCCCCGGGAACCCCTCCAATGTCGGCCCTTGCGAGTTGAGGTCGACACCGGCATGGGTAGCAGGGCCGCTTGCCGCCGACTGGAAACTTAATCTTTGGGCCTCTAGAAATAATGCAAGCCTGTAACTAAAATACCTAGAAAGGTGAACTGAATCTTTGGGCCTCTAGAAATAATGCAAGCCTGGAACTGAAATACCTAGAAAGGTGAACTGAATCTTTGGGCCTCTAGAAATAATGCAAGCCTGAAAGTGAAATACCTATAAAGGTGAACTGAATCTTTGGGCCTCTAGAAATAATGCAAGGCTGAAACTGAAATACCTAGAAAGGTGAACTGAATCTTTGGGCCTCTAGAAATAATGTAAGCCTGAAATTGAAATACCTAGAAAGGTGAACTGAATCTTTGGGACTCTAGAAATAATGCAAGCCTAAAATTGAAATACCTAGAAAGGTGACCTGAATCTTTGGGCCTCTAGAAAGATTTATTACCTCCTCAAGCAGCATCAAACAATTCCATGCGTGCACCACAAATCTATACCAAGTTTGATCAGGATCTACTTTTCCAAATCAGAATTAGCGCTAGAGCAAGCAAGATCAATGATATGGCCATGAGATAGAGAAGGAACAAACAAACTCACCCCTCTCACGACCTCCCTGGTAGATGCGCCACCGCCGCGCACGACAGAGGGATAAAAACGATTGGTGAAGGGGGAGTAGGGCGACCTTCGAAGGCCGGAGGGAGAGGGCGGCCGGAGTAGGGCGGCGAAGGCTGGAAGGAGAGGGCGGCCGGAGGAGAGAGAGGGCGAGCGACGCTTGGGTGGGCGGCCCTATGGGGAACAAAGAGGAGTCGTGCAAGAGGGGGGGGGAGCGATCTGGTGCGGGCAGGGGAGATTTTTTTGTTCTCTTTTAGTGGGCCCGAGGATAACTAACCCAATTAGAATCTCTCCACCGGGCTAGTTTTTTTAGCTGGGTTAGAGCAAACTAGCTCAAACTAACCCCTCTTGTTTCGATAATTTGAGGCTATTTCAACCCAAACTAGCTCTAACTCAGGGATCCAAACAAAGAGGACTGTTACTGTACATGCTACAGTGTGGACCGTAGCACATTGTTTTTATGGACATATCACCACATTGTTTTCTACTGCTGGTTCACTGGGTTACCGTGGTTCGCACTGCTGGTTCACTGGGCTGCCGTGGTTCGCACTCCTCCAACCTGAGTAGTACTCCCTCCGTTCCTAAATATTTCTTCGTAGATATTTCACTGTGGACCACATACGGATGTATATAGATGCATTTTATGTGTAGATTCACTCATTTTTCTCCGCATGTGGTCCATAGTGAAATCTCTCCGAAGACTTATATTTAGGAACGGAGGGAGTAGTATAGTAATAGTATATACCGCATCATTCTTTGCTCCTTCTTACTACTCCGACATGTGGGAGAGCCAACATCCGGGTCGACGTGTCATGCACCAGATTAGAGCGCGGAACGGAAGGGGGGCATCACCCTGGTCGGAGCGCCAGTAATTCATGACTATAGTGATTGGTCATATCACAAGTCTTTCCATCAGTAACACGCCGTCAAATCGCACAGCCCCACTCGCTCACCCTCCTCGCCTCTCTGTCAAACCGCCTACCCAAAAACTGTCGTACGTACTGCCCGGGAAAAGCCCCGCCCTCAACTTTTAACTACGCAAAAATAGTTCGAGCTTGTTCGTTCTATATAAATACAGTACTTACTGTATGTTTATTCACCCGTGGGGTTGTTCAATGAATGGAGGGGCGGGGAGCACAAGTGAACAATACTGTAGTACTACTAGTAGTAAGTAGGAGTCGTACAGTAGTCACCTTAAATAGAGAGTTTCTTTTCTTTAATGCCACGTACACAAATTGAAACGCTTGTTGTGGAGAGAAAAAAGATAACCACTCCACTATATATGGACGCAGGGGCCTGAGTGCTTGCTTTACTAGGATTGCTCTCTTCATTTTCTCATCCTCTCCAAATTTAAACAAGATAGCGGTAGCGACATTTTCTCTCTGCTCACCGCTGGTCACAGATCCGGCCGGATCCCTTCGGTCGGTGTGTGTAGAGGACTAAAAGGTGCATCGTTCACGCGGTCATCGCTGCCGAGGGAGGAAACCCACAGCTTCCGGAGGGGCCCGATCCTCTGCCCGTGCCGTTCTCTCCGACACAACGTCGGCTCGGGAGGTCCTCCGACCCTTCTTCCTCCCTGCCGTATTGTCCGCAGATTTGACCTGCCGCCGCCGACATCCCAGTGACCCTCAGGTATAGGTTCTTCGAAAGCGGCCTTCCTCTACTGCCCCAGCTCCCCACGTGTCTGCATGTGCATCTTTTTCTACTCCCATAAGCTCTTCCAAAGCCACCTAAATTTTTAGTATTATTAGAGGTAAAGCTACTTCATGTATTCGAATCTAGGGCTTTGTTCAAACAACGAAGAAAGGGGGAAAGTTGTAGAATGAATCTAGGACTTGATTCAAAGAGGAAATAATATGGTGAAAGTAGTAGAGACCGGATACCCAACCGGTCTCTTGGTTGAAAAGGGAAATAATGGGAAAACGCAGTACAAACTGGATAAGGAACAGATCTATTATTGGTTGAAAAAAGGATAGAAAGTGGAGGCTGGTGGACAAGTCAACCGAGTATGTCCAGGATTAGATTTGCTGCCATCACATAGTAAAAGGTCTCCAGGATTAGATTTGCTGCCCTCACATAGTAAAAGGTCTCAGGATTAGATTTGCTGCCCTCACATAGTAAAAGGTCTCAGGATTAGATTTGCTGCCCTCACATAGTAAAAGGTCTCCAGGATTAGATTTGCTGCCCTCACATAGTAAGAGGTCTCCAGGATTAGATTTGCTGCCCTCACATAGTACAAGGTCTCCAGGATTAGGTTTGCTGCCCTCACATAGCATGAACAAACTCGGCATCACCACTTTATGCCTCCTTGTAGGTACATTGTGCTGATGCGTCCACTGTCGCATGTCCTTATCCCAACCTTTTGCTGTTGTTAATGTAAGGGCGCATGTAAAATGAAGCGATCACACTGTTACCTTAGGGACATGTCTAACCAGTGTTATTGTTAATCTAATGCCTCCAATGATAAGATGCAATTAAACCGTGTTACAAATGGCACTCCTGCTGTTTTCCCCAGTATTATAAGAAAGTTGCTCCTTTACGCTGCTGAGTGTCCTGGTGTCCCCACGGTCCCATGCCCTTAAACCAACTCTTTAGCTGCTGCTGCTTTATCTGTGTCTGGTAAACAAGCAATGCCACCATTAAAGTAATCCCATATTTGAGGAATCTCATTGTTGATCGTAATGCTTCTGGTAACATGAAGCATTGCTAACGTTTTAAAATTTCTACTGTCCTTGCGTGATTTCAATGAACATAATTAAGATGCTTCTTTTCATTTTGTATATGTTTCGTATAATCTTATTGACCAGCAACTATTTACTTTCTATCTTTTTTGCAGATAGGGATATCCATTTCACCTTGTTGCTATTGTGACTTTTTGGTGAACTGCACAAAACATTTTTTTTGGAATGAGTGTCTTGTGCAGTTCAACTAAAATGTCACGTGGGCAACATCTCTCAATTTTGGTGGAACTGCACAAAATGGTGATTGGAGTTTCCAAAATCTCCGTCAAGTTCTGATGGTAATCTCGCACAACATTTTATTAGCCTTTGCAAGATGGAGCCGTCATTGTAACCGCAATGGCACTTTATTTTAGTGGAATTGCACAAAAGGATAAGAAAATTATAGTTGCACCTTACATGAGCCGGACAGCCAACCTTAATGTTCCTCAATTTTAGTGCAACTACTAAAGAAGAACCTGCCAGCTCACAAGAGCAAGTACTTCTTGCTAGCTGAATGATGTAATCTTTGCTTCATTTCAGGTGAACTGTAGAAAAAGGCGCATGAATTGAATCATGGAACTCCAGGCAGACCTCATCCAAGTAGAGCTGGAGGTTGAGTTCAAGGAGGCCGCTATTAAAGCGAAATCATGCTCTCCTGTCTCCTCATTTGTGCTGTGCAAACATGCTGTGCAAACAGGAATACTCAACTATAGATGTTGTTACGGTCAAGAGCATTCGCCAAGTTCTTCGATTGTATGACATGGCTAGCCAAGATGGATTTAATCCCGGTATTCACTTTATCAAAAGGCTCTAATGGGTTGGTTCTGAATCTTGCAAGCTGGGAATCAGGGAGATGTGTAGGCATCTTTGTTGTACTTATTGTTTGAATCTTATTTGTTGGTTCTGAATCTTGTAAGCTGGGAATCAATTGGATGTGTAGGCATCTTTGTTTTACTTATTATTTGGATCTTATTTGTTGGTTCTGAATCTTGCAAGCTGGGAATCAATGAGATGTGTAGGCATCTTTGTTGTACTTATTATTTGGATCTTATTTGTTGGTTCTGAATCTTGCAAGCTGGGAAACACGGCATGATGATGCAGAGGACAACAACCATAACAAACAGTTCAAACTTGGTAGTATTATCTTTGTGAAAGTGCGACAAATGTGCTGATCGTGTGCGTCCTGAGAATAATAATTCTAATTGTTGTGCATGTTGATCCTGTGGCACTGATAGAACGAGCGAATGCATTGCTTGTTTTAAGTATAAATTTCTATTAAAGCTAATTAAATTTAAGTAAAGTGACCAGTAACTCCTGTTATTACAATACCAATACAGACCCGCTCGTGAACCGACGTGTGGCCGGAGTAGGTTTCTTAATGGAGGCGTTTCAATGCGCCGAGGGTGCATCTTCTGCTGGGCGTGCATCGGACGAGGGAGGGGTAGTAACTGTTGTCGCCTATACACAGTCAGCTTACTATTGAATCCAGTTCCCCAAGAGCTGAAAAACAAACTGCTGCCACTGCCTACACACTCGTTCACTCGAAGAGACTCCAATGGTGATCCGAGGGGTGAGCCTGCTGGATATGGACTTCAGCAAGGAGTTCCCCTTTGAGTTCGCCGTTCAGTCCTATGGCTGCACCAAGTTGAATGTGATGTACACCAACGATATGGACTCGGTGAAGCTCTGCCTCGCCTCAGTCCTATGGCTGCACCTGGTTCTGGAGCATTTGCCCATTTCATCGGCAGCACTGACTGCACCTTCCCTATGGTGGAGAGAAGGAAGAACGCGATGATTCGGCCATCTGGTGCAACAAGCTTGTCGACATCCAGAAGCAATACAAGATCATCAGCAACGGGCAGGAGAAGGACTCCGTGGTTGACCTTGCTGAGACCATCATCGACCCTGATACGCCAACATGAAAGAAGACGACCTGAACACGTGGGAGGTACCTCTGAATCTAGCCTACATAACCTACGCGGCCAAGGACACATACACATGCTACGACATGTACATGCAGATCTTGGACATGAGGGCGTGTCTGCTTCCTGTGACCGACGAGTACACGGACAGCCGCAGCATCATGATCAAGCGTGCCAGGAAGGTCTAGATGTTGTACTTTATCTGTTTCATGCATCTGAGTGTTTCATGCATTAGCCTATGTGTTGTAATTTTCTGTTTGTCCGAAATATTTCTTTTAAGAACCCATTAACCTGATTGCTTTTTTAGTGGCTATTTGCTTATGTATGTAAACTAGTTCACTTGTCCGTAAAAAAAACTAGTTCACTCGGCTGCCGTGCTTTGAATCTCCTTTCTCCCAACATATTCCCCTCCTCAGGTGGACCCAGCAGGTCTCTGAATTTTCTCCCACTTTCTTTTTTGATGTAAACTGAGTTTTCTCCCAGTACTTTCCCCTAGAACCAACTCAACTGTCCCACGTCTAGCCTAAAAAATAATAATACCCACGTACTATTAACTCATCAAATTAAAATGATATTTTATTTCATAAGTTGAAAGTTCTTACAAAATAATAATAATAATTGTTTATATATAACTTGGCAAGTTAACTCCTAGTGATTGCATACATAAGCTTGCAAAGATTTTACTAACGTGCAATCATGTGTTTATGTTTTTATAACATTTCTCCGTCTAGCCCAACATGATATTTTCACCCAGCCCAGCAAGTCCACGGATTTCGAGAAAAATGCAAATGGGATTTAAACGGGCTGCATAGATGCTACATCATTGTTTCACCCAGCCCCCCAAATGGACTAAAAAAACAAATGGACTGGCTGACATGTGGGCCAGTAGGTCGAAGCCTAAGAAGGCATTGGATTTACATCTAACGGCCGGCATTCTTCTTCAATCGCTCGTCTTCTTCCCCCAGCGCTGCCGGAACCTCCTACTCCAGCCTTCGGCATCCAGCGGTGTTGTTTTGCGCTCCTCAGCGAAACGCTACCCCGCCGACGGCCAGGCCATCCCTCCACTCCGCGCCTCCTGTTATTCTCTACCGAGTGTAGGCCCACCCCGCACCCGAACCAGTCAAGTTTCCCACTCCTCTCCGTCTGCGACTCCACTGCCGCGTCTTCCCCATCTCCGGGTCGTTCCAGTCTGGGGCCTCGCCGTCGTCCACCGCCTTGGTGCGCTCGGCGCGGCGTGGTCAACATACGGGAGTCATCGGAAGAGGACTGTATGTGGAGAGCCTGACGGCTGGGACCCACGAGGTCCATGGTCGCACACAAGGAAAGTTCCTCCTTATTACACACTGTACGTGCACTGTACATGGTAAGGGCTTCTGTATTTCGCGAAAAAACGTCCCCCCCACTGACAGGTCGGACCCACCAGCTATATCTTCGCACGCAAGGAAGTGCCTCCTTATTACGCACCAAAAAATGAATACCCCCTGCTAGCTGGGACGCACCATAGTGGGTGGCTGACTTGTGGGCCTACTAAGTTGACGAGGACGGAGGGCTTTGTCAACTTAGTCAATATGAATGATTCTAGCTCCAGTTACCGTAAGATGTCCATCCAACGGCCATAGTGCTTCTTCAACCTCTGGTCTTCTTGCTCTAGCCGCCCAAAGCGGCGCCGGTCATGCCGCGTGCTCCAGCCTCTAGTGGCCGGCTGTGATGCCGCGGAGGCCTCACCGCCCCCTACTACTCCCACTGCTGGCCCAGGGTATCCCTCTGCTCACCCACACCCCCTATTATTCTGCGGTAACCGCAAACTCACGCCGTAGCCGAACCAGTGAACCCTCGTACTCCTCTCCGCATGGGCATCCACTGCCGCATCTTCCCCGGCTCCGCGTCGTCCCCTTCCTAGGCCTCGCCATCGTCCACCGCCTTGATGCTCTCGGCGCGGCATGGTCAATGTGGTCAACGACCGACTTCCATCGAAAGAGTACTATACGTGGAGAGGCTGACAGCTGGGTCCACGGCCACAACCCAGGTTTTTCTGTGATTTGCCAAGTAAGTCATTTTGTCAGGCCTGTTGGGATGCAAATCTTTCAAGACGAGGAGACCTTCATTCGGCTGGCCGAGAAAATGGCCTATCAGTAATGAGAAATGGGTTGTACATTTTTAAAACACATCAAACCGGCAATTAGTTTCAAATATCTTTTTTTCATTTCGAGATTTTAAATTACATTAATTTTTATGCGTGTAGAATTTGTTGGATTTTATATTGATATACATTTATTTTTAAATCAGTTTGAATGTGAGTCGAAATTTCGGGATTAAAAACAGTTCGGACCGCACCGAAATATGCAAAATTTTGTATAATTTTTTAACCGTGGCCACAATATGGGCTGTAATGCTAACAAAAAGAATATGGGCTCCAAAAAAAATCTTAAGAATTAGCAAATGGGCTGTAAATTATTAGAAATAATAGCAGATGGGCTGTATGCTGTGTTCCACATATTTGAGGCTTTCCTAAAAAAAGGTTGACGCACAAGCAATGACTGTTGGATGTCCATCGAACGGCCGTCGTGCTTCTTCAATCTCTTTTGTTCCTGCTCTAGCCGCTCAAACTAGTGCCGGAGGGACTGCCTGCTCCCTCCTCCCTGCAGTCGGCTGTGCTGCCGCGCAGGCCTCACCGCCCCACCGTACTCCCATCGCTGGCCTAGCCATCCCTCTACTCACCCACACCTGTTGTTATTCTCTAGCGACGGCAGACGAACCAGTAAACCCTCGTACAGTCGTACTCCCCTCTGCGTGGGAAACAACTGCCGAGTCTTCCCTGCCTCCGTGTCGTTCCCTTCCTAGGCCTCGCCGTCGTCCACCACCCTGGTGCTCTCGGCGCGGCCTAGTCAACATTGTCAACGACCGACATGCATCTGAAGTGGACTGTACATGGAGAGGCCGACAGCTGGGTCCATAGCCACACGCAAGGAAATGCCTCCTTATTACATGCAAAATAATGATTCCTCCACTTGACATCAGGGACCCACCGAAAGGGCCTTTGTATTTAACGAAAAAAATGTTACCGTCACTGACAGCTCGGACCCACCAGCTATATCTTTGCACGCAAGGCAGTGCCTCCTTATTACGCACAAAAAAAATGAATACTCCCCCTGTTAGCTGGGACCCAGTATAGTGGTAGGCTGACTTGTGGGCCTACTAAGTTGACGGGGACGGAGGGCTTTGTCAACTTAGTCAATATGCACGATTCTAGCTCCAGTGACCGTACGATGTCCATCCAACGGCCGTAGTGCTTCTTCAACCTCTGGTCTTCTTGCTCCAGCCGCCCAAACCAGCGCCGGCCGTGCCTCGTGCTCCTGCCTCCCGTGGCTGGCTGCGATGCGGTGGAGGCCTCACCGCCCCTACTACTACCACCGCTGGCCAGGCCATCCCTCTACTCACCCACACCCCTTGTTATTCTGCGGCGATGGCAGCCTCACACCACAGCGAACCAGTGAACCCTCGTACTCCTCTACGCGTGGGCATCCACTGCCGCGTCTTCCCTGGCTCCTCGTCGTCCCCTTCCTAAGCCTCATTGTCGTCCACCACCCTGGTGCTCTCGGCGCAGCGTGGTCAACGTGGTCAAGGAACGGCTTCCATCGGACGCGGACTGTACGTGGAGAGGCTGACAGCTGGGTCCACGGCCGCAACAAGGAAGTGCCTCCTTATTACGTGTAAAATAATTATTACTCCACCTGACAGTGGGGACCCACCAGACGGGCCACCGTATTTCGTGAAAAAACGTTTCCCCCTAACTGCTGGGACCCACCAGCTACATTTTCGCACGCAAGGAAGTGCGTCCGGGCAAAAAAAAACCGATTCGCCCCCCTGACTGTTGGGACCCACCAGCTACATCTTCGCAGGCAAGGAAGTGCCTGACAGTCGGGACCCACCTGGTCGAAGCGTATGTAGCATTGTCGTTCTTGTCGCGAACGTGTACGTACATATATACTGGTGGATGTAGAGGCGCGCACGTGTCGTAGTAGAGGCGCGCACGTAGCATGTACACGTACGTACAACGGCCAGTGTGCAAGAAAGAAAATACGGCCACGTATATGTACATACGGGCGGGGTCTCGAACACCTACTCGCGCATACGTACGGCGAGGGCTCATGTTCATGGAGAGGCAACGGAATGCGTCATGTTCATGGGGAGGCAACAAAATGCGCCGTGTTCATGGGGAGGCAACGGAATGCGTCGTGTTCATCGGGAGGCAACGGAACGCGTGGGAGCCAACCGGCTGGGTCGGAACGGAATGAGTGGTCATGTTCATGGGAGGGCTTGGATGGAACAGGCGATGGAAACGAGGCCTGGCGTACCGCACAACGAAGGAAACGGACCTCCTACATTTGGAACGGGGTCCTGTTGATCGGGAGGGGTGTGGCGTATCGCAAAACAGAGGAAACGGACCTCCTACGGTCGAAACGGGAGTCCTGTTGATCAGGAGGGTGTGGCATACCGCAAAACGGACGAAATGGACTTGTGTTGGAGCACTACGGTCGAAACAGGGGTCCTGTTGATCGGGAGGGGTGTGGCGTACCGCAAAACGGACGAAACGGACTTGTGTTGTAGCGCTACGGTCGAAACGGGGGTCCTGTTCATCGGGAAGGGTGTGGCGTACCGCAAAACGGGACTCCACGGGATACTGTTCATCTCCACCGTCGACCTCCTCCAGCCTCCACGGGCTCCTATTCATCCAGCCTCCACCGCGCGCTACTCCACCGGCTACTGTTCAACCACCCCTCCACGGGCACCCCTCCACCGTCTACTGTTCATCCAGCCCTCCACACCACGGGGTCCTATTCAACCACCCCTCCACACCACGGGGTCCTGTTCAACCACCCCTCCACAGGCACCCCTCCACCGTCTACTGTTCATCCAACCCTCCACACCACGAGGTCTTGTTCATCCAGAGGCAACGCCACCGCTCACTGTTCATCCAAACCCCCCGCAACGCTCACTGTTCATCCAATCGATCGGCTTCAGTTAGCAGCAGTAGTGAAGGAATCGCTCGATCGAGTTCAGTTAACAACCATTGATCGATCGCTCGGGTTCAGTAACACGTAGCCTGCAGTGCAATCGCTCGGGTTTATTTAGAGCCCAATGCCTCGCTCGGGTTCAGTTAGAGCCAACACCTCGCACACATGCGCATACGTGTACGAGAGAAACACGCATCGCTCGGCCCCCCGACCTCCCACCGTAACCGGGAAATCCCCGAAATTTTCCTCCCCCTCGCTTCTACCACAGTTTTTTCCGTCATGGATGGCCCAAAGAATGTCATGCAGCTGCGTCTCCGGCCCGCCCGGGACGAAAAGCCCATTTTCTGTCATGATTTTTTGTCATAGAAGTAGGAGCCCACCACATCTATGATGATACCGGGTTTTTTCACAATTATCGTCATAGAAGTATCATATGTATGACAGAAAAAAATTCGTTCGGCCCGAAATGTGACGGATGTGTCTCTTTTTTGTAGTGACCAATGGAGGAGTCACATACCAAGAAAAAATCTCCCAAAGCAGTTTTGTGGTTGGAGCTTTGAGCAAGGAGATCAAAAATCGCAGCAAAATGAGCTAGAACTCGTGCTTGAGCTGGATGGGGATTTTTTTGGGAGGAAGATGGAGTGTGTGGGTGCAGGAATAAGTGGAGGGGGGCCACCATGGGCCCACGAGACAGGGGGGCGCGCCTAGGGAGAGGGTGGCCTTCTTTTTCTTCTTTTTCTTAGGTGAATCTATAATAGGTTCACTAGAAGCATGCAAAGTCCTATCATTCTTCTTTTTCTTCTTTTTAGAAGGACTAGGTGCATCTACATTATTTCTCTGAGAATCTTGCTCGATTATCTTAGGGTGGCCTTCAGGATACAAGGGTTCCTGAGTCATTCTACTAGTTCTAGTAGCCACTCTAACAGCAAAATCATGTTTATTATTTAATTCATCTAGCAAATCACTTTGAGCTTTAAGTACTTGCTCTGCTTGAGTGGTAACCATAGAAGCATATTTGCTAATGAGTTTAAGTTCTCCTTTAACTCTAGCCATATAATCACTCAAGTGTCCTATCATGTAAGAATTACTCCTTAATTCTCTACTAACATAAGCATTAAAACTTTCTTGTCTAGCCATAAAGTCATCAAATTCATCCAAACATTGGCTATGAAATTTAGTAGATGGGATTTCAACTTTATCATATCTATAGAGAGAATTTACCTTTACTACCTGTGTCGGGTTATCAAGACAATGTGTTTCTTCGACAGGCGGTATATTAAGACCATGAATTTCTTCGATAGGAGGTAAATTCTTAACATCCTCAGCTTTAATACCTTTTTCTTTCATTGATTTCTTTGCCTCTTGCATATCTTCAGGACTGAGAAATAGAACACCCCTCTTCTTCGGAGTAGGTTTAGGAATAGGCTCAGGAGTTGGCTCAATTGGCTCATGAGTTGGCTCAGGAATTGGCTCAGGAAGGGTCCAATTATTTTCATTAGTCAACATATTATTCGGTAACAATTCAGCTTGGTCGACTGTTCTTTCCCTGAAAACACAACCGACACAACTATCCAAGTGGTCCTTGGAAGCATCGGTTAGTCCATTATAAAAGATATCAATTATTTCATTTTTCTTAAGAGGGTGATCAGGCAAAGCATTAAGTAATCGGAGAAGCCTCCCCCAAGCTTGTGGGAGACTCTCTTCTTTGATTTGCACAAAATTATATATTTCCCGCAGGGCAGCTTGTTTCTTATGAGTAGGGAAATATTTAGCAGAGAAGTAATAGATCATATCCTGGGGACTACGCACACAACCTGGATCAAGAGAATTAGACCAATTTTTAGCATCACCCTTTAATGAGAACGGAAATATCTTAAGGATATAGTAATAGCGAGACTTCTCATCATTAGTAAACAGGGTGGCTATATCATTCAACTTGGTAAGATGTGCCACAACAGTTTCAGATTCATTGCCGTAAAAAGGATCAGATTCAACCAAAGTAATTATCTCAGGATTGACAGAGAATTCATAATCCTTATCAATAACAAATATAGGTGATGTAGCAAAAGTAGGGTCATATTTCATTCTAGCATTCAGAGTTTTCTGTTTAAGTTTCGCTAGTAATTTCTTAAGATCAGATCTATCATTGCAAGCAAAAAGATCTCTAGCAGTTTCTTCATCCATAACATAACCCTCAGGAACAACAGGCAATTCATACTTAGGGGGAGAACCTTCATCATCACTATCATCAATGATTTCATCTTCAATAATTTCATTATCTCTAACCATAGCAAATTGTTCATCAAGATATTCACCTAATGGCACAGTAGTATCAAGCATAGAAGCAGATTCATCATAAGTACCATGCATAGCAAAAGTGGCATCATCAATAACATGCGACATCAGAATTCATAGCAGTAGCAGGTTTAGGTGTCGCAAGCTTACTCATAACAGAAGGAAAATCTAGTGTAGAGCTAGATGGCAGTTCCTTACCTCCCCTCGTAGTTGAGGGAAAAATCTTAGTTCTTGCGTCTTTCAAGTTCTTCATAGTGATCAGCAGATATAAATCCCAAGTGACTCAAAGAATAGAGCTATGCTCCCCGGCAACATCGCCAGAAAATAGTCTTGATAACCCGCAAGTATAGGGGATCGCAACAGTTTTCGAGGGTAGAGTATTCAACCCAAATTTATTGATTCGACACAAGGGGAGCCAAAGAATTTTCTCAAGTATTAGCAGTTGAGTTGTCAATTCAACCACACCTGGATAACTTAGTATCTGTAGCAAAGTAGTATGATAGTAATGGTAACAATGGCAAAAGTAAAGATGTAGTGATTGTAACAGTATTAACGGAAAAGTAAATAAGCGAAGCACAATATGTGAAAAGCTCGTAGGCATTGGATCAGTGATGGATAATTATGTCGGATGCGATTCCTCATGTAATATTTATAACATAGGGTGACACAGAACTAGCTCCAATTCATCAATGTAATGCAGGCATGTATTTCGAATATAGTCATACGTGCTTATGGAAAAGAACTTGCATGACATCTTTTGTCCTACCCTCCCGTGGCAGCGGGGTCCTAGTGGAAACTAAGGGATATTAAGGCCTCCTTTTAATAGAGTACCAGACCAAAACATTAACACATAGTGAATACATGAACTCGTCAAACTACGTTCATCACCTAGAAGTATCCGGATTATTGTCACTTCGGGGTTGTCGGATCATAACACATAATAGGTGACTATAGACTTGAAAGATAGGATCAAGAACTCACATATATTCATGAAAACATAATGGGTTCAGATCTGAAATCATGGCACTCGGGCCCTAGTGACAAGCATTAAACATAGCAAAGTCATAGCAACATCAGTCTCAGAACATAGTGGATACTAGAGATCAAACCCTAACAAAACTAACTCGATTACATGGTAAATCTCATCCAACCCATCATCGTCCAGAAAGCCTACGATGGAATTACTCACGCACGGCGGTGAGCATCATGAAATTGATGATGGAGGATGGTTGATGACGACAAAGGCGACGAATCCCCCTCTCCGGAGCCCCGAACGGACTCCAGATCAGCCCTCCCGAGAGAGATTAGGGCTTGGTGGCGGCTCTGTGTCGTAAAATGCGATGAAACTTTATCTCTAATTTTTTTTCTCCGTGAAACGGAATATATGGAGTTGGAGTTGAGGTCGGTGGAGTATCAGGGGCCCACGAGACAGGGGGCGTGCCCAGGGGGAGGGGGCGCGCCCCCACCCTCGTGGACAGGGTGTGGGCCCCCTGGCCTTGATTCTTTCGCCAGTATTTTTCATATTTTCCAGAAGTTATCTCCGTGGATTTTCAGGTCATTCTGAGAACTTTTGTTTTCTGCACAATAAACAACACCATGGCAGTTCTACTAAAAACAGCGTCAGTCCGAGTTAGTTTCGTTCAAATCATGCAAGTTAGAGTCCAAAACAAGGGCAAAAGTGTTTGGAAAAGTAGATACGTTGGAGACGTATCAATGATGCAATAGTTTTTATATTAATATGATGATGATGAGTTATTATATCATTTATGAAAGAAACCGCAGATTAGTTTCAACTAGATGGATCCTAGCTAAGTGATCAAGTATATGCCATATCCATATATACTTGATCACTTAGCTAGGATCCATGCATGCGTCTAGTTGAAACTAATCTGCGGTACTTTCACCTAATGATTTAACAACTCATTATAATGTAAAAATAATCTCTAAATTAAATTGATAATACAAAACTAAAGGAAAAATAAAAAATAAAACCAAAACCACCCGAACATTTAGTACCGGTTGGTGTTACCAACCGGTACTATAGGTCTCCCCGCACCCGACCCTTGCTCGTGCCACATGGTTGCACTTTAGTGCCGGTTCGTGCCAAACCTGTACTAAAGGGGGGGGGGACCTTTAGTCCCCACCCTTTAGTGCCGGTTACAAAACCGGCACTAATAGCCCTTACGAACCAGTGCTATAGCCCGGTTCTGCACTAGCGAATGGGTATCTTCATCTTCTTCACCAGCTAAAGGAATTTCATATTCCACCCCAAAAGGAAAAATCTGATGATCGTTAGTGGTACGGGTCGGGGGCGCTGATGAAATAGGAATGACATCAATTGGAATAACTTAAGACAATGGGGCCGTCTTTAGTTTCTTCACTAATTCAGGAGCAGTTGGAGGAGCTGAAGCCTTTCTCTTTTTGGCTTACTTCTCAGAAGCCTTGGCCTTCTTTGCTTATGATGCAGAAGGAAGTGTGATGATCTTCAATGATGAAGTCATTGGAGGCGCTGTTGCTAAGGAATTTTTTGGAGAATTTTCTTCAGGCACGACTGATGCAGTCGCCTTGGCAGTTTCTTCAGGCACATCTTCTTGAGTTTCCCTGGTTTGTACTTGTGGAGCAGATGAGGGCGCAGTCTCAGTAGCCTGAGCAGTTGGTGGAGGAGCTGAAGAACTTGAAGGAGGCACTGTGCCAAACTTGGTAGCCTCAGACTTGTTGTGGTCATCAACCATTTTGGTGGTGGCAGTGATGAATCTGTCACGAACCCCACAATAATGACTTGATTGGCGTTCAAACTCTTTAGACAGCTGCTAAATTTCAGATTGCGGAGTCACGAGCTGCTGAGGAGATGTGGTGAGCATGTTTTTATTCAACTCCCTTTCCTTTTGAATTTGCTATTTCTTCACCAGTTTTGACCGTGTAATCTTGTGCTTCTCATTCAAGATGAATGCAGATAATACATGACTTGGGCACGGGGACAAGTTGAGATCATCAAGAGGTGTGTCTGGTTTCTTCACCCATATATCAATGAAATCAAGGATCTTCTTGGGATCTAGTAGCAATGGGACTGAAGAATTTTTTGCAATAGAAGCTTGCACTTGTTTTCTTTTGGGAAACTCAGCGAGTTCATCTTCATCAGCCAACCCTTGTTCGTCACCTTGAGGCACTATGGCCTTGCTTTTGGGACTTGTCCTTGTGCCACAGACAATAGTGACCTTTGTCTTCAGCTTGGTCGTTGTTGAGGATATAAGCCCACTAGCTGAGGCACTTGATGCTGCAATGGAGGCTGTTGGAAAGCCCTCAGTGTGCTGGCAAGATGCAAGCATGACCCGTGTTGAAGCTTTTGCTGCTGCCATTAATGAACTTGTGGCAGGTGGAGGCACTGAATATTTGGCAATCTTGGGTGGTGAGGCCTTTGAGGCAGCCGGGTTGGCCACTGATGGAATTGGATTTGTTGGCTTGGGCTTGTGTGCAACCTTTTTCTTCATGGATTTTTTTGGATCACTTGCACTGCCATTACCATTCGCACTGGCTTTAGCTAAAGGCCTTTAAGGCCCTTTTGAATTATTCAACAAATTTCTTGGCCTACTTTGCCAATTTTGCCTGACACTTGGCCCATTCCTTCGGGAATTCTTCACCATGTCTAACACTTGTGGGATCGGCTTGTTGACCTTGAGCAAGCGGTGGCCTCTTGCATGGAGGCTTCCCAGCGAATTCGTTCATGTATTTGGGAGTTACATATATGTAGTCCCTCCATTCATATGACCAGTACCTCTTAATCTTTTGCATGCACATTTGGCACGCTTGTTTCCTTTCCATGAATTGCTTCATTTGGTGTGCAGTACACTCAGTAAATATCCTTAGGTATCTCGAAAGCAGTCTATTCCTCTTTCCGTTTTCCTCCTCCCTTTTGAGGCTTCTTGCCATCGCCCATTTTCTTCAACTGAGGTTTTCGAGCACGTGAGGACTCTGAAGAGGTTTGAAGATTTTCCTCAAGCAACGCTGCAAATGAATTAATTTGATGAGAACTTAGGGATTCATCAGCAGACATTTGTACCTGTGAATAGAGTATAGTTGCGAGGAAATTGGGAAGAGTCACATGCGTTCTCAGAATTTGTGAAAATAAACTAGTTGAGGAATTGACCCTTATCATCTTGAAGAATTTCACTAAGTGTTCTTGACTTAGATTCCACAGTTGTATAAACAGAAACAATTGCACAAATGAGGAATCTATATGTTAAGTATAACTTAGATGAAGTGCTCAAGACTGTCCAAAAGGAAGTGCTGAAGAATTGGAAGTGTGGTAAAAAAACAAAGTTGAAGATTTTGAGTCAGTGAAGAGATCAAACTGGGCAGTAAAAATTTGCATTTAATTACCTCAAGTATGAAATCGTTGAAATGGACAACGGAATGGAAAATTCTCCAGTCAGATCTTCCGTGCCCTAACTTGGCGAGGAAAGACAGCTATGGCGGCGGCGGAGGTGAAGAAATCTGCGGCCGGCATGAGTACGTCGATGAGGAAGTCGAGGCAGTGAAGCTCTTCCTCTTCAGCGATGATGAATTGTAGCGATGGCACTAGGGTTTGAGAGGGACAGGAGCAAGGGAGCGAAGTGGACTGAGGTTGACGGGGTCAAGGCTATTTATAGCCGCGGTGAAAACCGAGTGGTCCCACAATTTTGCATAGATAAGCCCCTGACCATTCGCATATCTGTGACATGCATCATAGATGCATTTTCACATTTATCCGCATGGGTGAAGCAGGATAAAGTTACTGTGGCAACCGCCAAAAAAACTTTTTAAATTTTTTTAAAAATGTGCTCGCAATTTCTTCAACTGTTAAGGACAGAGTGAAGACTTTGAACAGTGTCAAGTAGAATGCACATGAAGAATTTATGAACAGAGTGGGTTGAGTTTAGCATAGAGGGGAGCGGGTCTGACCACATCCACATACATGAAGAAATCAACTTGAAGAATTAGCTATATGTGGATGTTGTTGAGGACACGAAAAACTCAAAAGTATATATTAGCTCAAGTAGTGAAGAATAACCTCAAATGATGAATTTGAAAAGTTTGACGAAATTGCAAATGAAGAAAAACTCAAATTTTAAGAATGTCAAGAAGAGGTGGTGGTATTACCCATCGTATAAGATCTATAATGACTTCATACACCGCGTACAATTGTCGTTGGGTTCTGAGAGTCAAGTTCTTCATTAATTTCTTCACACTTAGCGGGTAAGTATTCATTGATTAAAGAAATACATTACTTCGTCTCTTGTGCATCAAAGTCATCAAAAATGCATAAGCGTTAGGATGTGTCTCCGATTCATAGGACATTCAGAGATTCTAGGATGTTTAGCTCACACCGCAACATGCAAAACCTTCTCTCATCCAAGGGCTTAGTGGAGATATCCGCAAGCTGGTCTTCAGTCTTCATGTGGTCGATGACAATCTCTCCCTTCAGCACATGATCATGAAGAAACTGGTGATGAATTTTAATATGCTTTGTCCTTGAGTGTTGCACTGGTTGTGGGCGATCTTCATACACTACTGCAGGATGTTGCTAAGGCAACACTACAATCAGAGACCCTTCGACGAAACTGTGTGCGATGCATTATTTGCAAACGGTGATGTAATAAAACCATAAAAAATGATACAAAATGTTTGTGATGGGGGAGACATTAAACATGGTTCATATTATAGTTGCGTGTGCGATGCGTGGCATACGATTAATCCATAAGAACTGTTTGCGATGAGTCAACACAACAGAAATAGTTAGGCAGATCAAGGTGTGTGCGATATACGACATACATTTACTTGGATAAACTATATGTGATTAGGGAACGCAACAGAAACAGTCAGCCAGATCAAGATGTGTGCGATATATGGCATATGATTCACTCGGAGAACTGTTTTCGATTAGGCAACACAACAGAAATGGTTTAGCCAGATCAAGGTGTGTGCAATGGAGAGCATGCAGTTCATTCCGATGAACTGTTTGTGTTGAGCCAAGAGAATAGAAACGTTTTGTGTAAACAAGATGTGTGTGATACGCGGCAAACAGGTCCGCAATCAGAAATGTGTGTGAAGATTGACAATAACACATACGATGGCTAATAAGAAGCCGTGTGTGTTGTGGGCAAATGCTTCCTGGTATACAAATGTGAACGATAGATGAATTCATCACTGACAGTTTCCCTTGTATGGTCCGTGTGCGATGTGATTGCATACAGAGCAACAACATATATACTTAATTATAAGGACATGATTGCATAACCATATTAAACATCCAATTACATTGGTGGCTAGTACACGCATTACATTTGCACACACCAACACTACTAGGGAAAACCTTATACACAGAATCTTACCAGCAGCGATCTTCAATATACAACACTACTACTACTTAGCGGCAGCGCATTCGAGGAAAACACGATGCTGAAAGAAAAGTAGTAGTAGCGTGTCCCAGCTAAACCGCGCTACTGCTCTAATTGCCATGACCTCGTCGTCCAGCTAGTTATAGCAGTAGCGCCCTATAACAAACCGCGCTACTGCTATAGATGTTAGCAGCAACACACTTCTTTAAAACTCGCTACTGCTAAGTTCACCCCACAAGTTTAGTCCCACCTTGCTCCGCGAACAGGGTGTTTACCACCTTAAATATGTTACTCCTCAAACTATCACAACCAGTTGGTCTTCACTGAACTCTATGTGTAGAATTTGTGGCCGCAATATGAGTCCTCTCCAGTTCCTACCGGAGAGGACCCATATTGATAATTCAGATTGTACACAAAAAGATCATTGATGGCCAATGTATTTTTGCATTTGACAGAGAACTTAGCAGTAGCGCGTTTTTTTACCCGCGCTACTACTAACCCTATCTTATCCCCACGCGCGCGGCCGACCCCTCTCTCTCACTCACTCTCCCCTCACTCTCGCCCACATCGATAACCGCTGTCGTCCATCGCCGCCGCCGCCGTCGTCCGTCCGCCACCGAGGTACTCCCTCCTTCCGTCCCTCCTCCTCCCACCGCGCCTTCCTCACTCCTCCTCCCACTGCGCCCTCCTCCCTCCGCCCCCTCCTCCCTTCTCCACTGGCAGTCCTCCTCCCACCGCCCCTCCCTCCTCCTCCTCCCATCGCCCCTCCCTCCTCCTCCTCCGGCCGGCCCCTCCCCCTCCTCCTCCGGCCGCCCCCTCCCCCTCCTCTCTCCTCCCTTCCTCCCTTGTCTCTGTTCTTGCAAATCGTAGGTGTTTTGAATAAAATAGAAGTAAGAAAATTTAGGGTAGAACTAGGCTAGTAGAATTTTTAGCAAGTGTTTAATAGAAAATAGTTTATTTAGTAAGTGATTAATATAACTAGTTTATTTATATTAGGTACTTAATAGAACTAGTTTATTTGGTAAGTTCTTAATAGAACTAGTTTATTTATAGTAAGTGCTTAATAGAACTACTTTATTTAGTAAGTAGGTAATAAAACTAGTTTATTTAGTGTTAGGATTATATATAAGATATTTTCAAATGTGTTTTTTTTTCATATTTTGAACCATTTAAATGCAATGACCATCGATAAGTGGCCTATGTTTTGCCAGAGTGTTGATTAATATCCATTCCGCCAAATTTCGGGCACTCGATATGTCCTTTTTTTAGCAAAGGTCATACCGGATTTTTTGGGTTTTGCCGTCGAGTTATAATCTTTGAATTTTGAACACAGGAGATGTCTGATGATGATGGGATCCTGGAGTGCGGGTACTGCTACGATGACCATGGTGTGTGCGATAGGTTTCCTCACCTGCAAAATGATAGGTTTTTCACCGTGAAGCTGGAAGAGACCTTTGATGTTTGTACGGTATGCAACGACAAGCATTTCATCGTAATAAATATCATCACTTGTGCTTCTTTTATTCAACGTGTAATTTATGGATTTTTTTCAATTCGACTAGTACATCCCGTGCCATGCTAGACCATATGTATTGGAGAAGCTTGGTTTTGGTTTAGATGACTTTGAGAATGTGGAGACGAGGAGGGCTCACTTAAGAACTAAACATGGTTATGAGTTTCTGGTTAAGTTCTACAATGCGGTCGATCGCTCCCATTTCGGTTGTTCTAATTGGGAAGCTCTCTGCAAGGCATATGGATTTGAGGAGGGAGTGCGAATAAGATTTGATATTCGTCCTGAAGATTATGATGATGATGATAATATCGACATCTGGGTGGATGTGGATATGCCTCTAGTTTTACCTATATGTAAGTTTGTCAAAATAATTTGTTAAGTTAGGTAATTTATGTTGTTAATTTAAAAATATTTGGTGTTCATCCGTACTAAACTTGTTTATTTATAATTGTCAGCATATTTGTTATTTTCAAGAAATACTCGGAAGGTAGTAGACATCACATACTACAACTATGACTCCAAGCTTAATTATGAGGAGAAAGGTCATCTTGTCTCATTCATAGAAGATGTTGAGGCCTTCAAAACCAGTCACTCTATCAGCCCAAATTATACTAGATACGTGCCATTAGGTCATAAATTGCTTGATGGTAACTTCATTGCCAAAAACTTGGTAAGATTTTGCTAATGATGGTAACTCCATTGCATACATTATTCTTAAGTAAACTACATTGCTAACTATATATGTTACTATTTCATTTTTGAACAGAGGCTCCCGAAGCAGGTTGTGCCTGACATGCTATGTACCGAAGGTGATATGCATATGGTTAGATTACGACCAACTCCTTCGGAGGCTTACCATACTGCATATTCGATTTCTTCAAATGATGGAAGGCTCAAAATCAAAAAATGGAGCAAAGTGATGAATGCGCACATGCAAATAATTGGAGACAAAATGAATGTGCGCAAGCCACAAGTTGGAGATAGGTTTATGTCCATTCTCCATTATGGTGAAGGACTGGTTTATCTGTTTTATGGTATTTTAGCTAGGAGAGAGGAGTAGGTCCTAAGTATTAAGAACAATTAGTTAGTGCTGATTATATATGACAACAATGTCTTAGACTTGATGGTGATGCTGAGTAGGAGTAGTGATTATGAGTACTATGATGATGATGATGATGAGGAGTTGTTATTATAACTAGTGACGAAGTTGTTATATGATGTCTCATCATGGATGAAAATGATGATTATGAGGAGTTATATGACAATGATATATTATGATAAGTTGTTAATGATATTATGATGATGATGATAAGTTATTATTTCATTGGGTAAAAGAACCGTGGATTAGTTTCAAATGGATGGATCCATAGTGACCATTCGTTACTTTGGATCCATGCACTTGAAACTGATCCAAAGTTCTTTCACCTAGTGGTTTAATAACTCATTATGATGTTAAACAATCTCTAAATTTCTACTGTATGAAAAATTGTATACAGGTGCATGAATACGACCTAAAATAAAAAATGGAACTAGGAATAATAGTAGTAGCGATTGTTGTCGAAAGCGCTACCAGTAATTAGCAGTAGCGTTTCTTTGGGAAAGCGCTACTACTAAGTAGATATAGCAGTAGCGCGTGCCAGCAGGCGCTACTGCTAAGCTTTAGCTGTAGCGCCTTATCAGTAGCGCGCTTGCCCGCGCTACTGATAGGCCAAAAACCAGCGCTACTGCTAGGCTTTTCCCTAGTAGTGCAAAGTAAACTATAACATGCATAATTAAGTAGGATAAACAATCATCTGATCATCATCTACTTATTGTGATGCTTGCCGCCACTGCTCTGCTGGTGGTTCGATCCGGCCTCGTCGATTATGAGAAGGAGGCACTCCCTCATGTCAACGATCCGCCTGTGCATCTCGTAGCATGTATACACGCTCTTGGCCACAAATCTGAGGTGAGCTTCATCCAGCTGCCACATCCAGGCCATGTGCCAAGATGCGGGATGTGTTTTGTTGGCATCTTGCTTCATCTTTTCGTAGTAGGAGTCGATGATTGCTAAGGCGAGTTCAGCCAGGGAATCCTTCTTCATGCTGCCTCAGATATTGTAGTGGTCACGGATTTTGACAAGGTTCTTGCAGGCCAAGCCCGTAACCTTGAGCGCTTTTACATCGTTGGTGGTTTGCACTGTAGCTAACTTGTAGTCGGTGCTGTGGACAAACCTGGCGAAGCGATCGCAAGGCTTTGTGACCATGCAGTAGTGGTAGATGAGGACATGATGGCACATGCACAACTGGGCGACGGAAACCTTCTGATATTTCCCGGAATGACCGCTGGTGTGCTGGAGGTTGATGTTGACCACTTTGTACTTGTCCCGAGAAAGCAACTACTCCACGGTGTTGATGTAACCCTCCATCACAGCCAGGTCAATGGTGCACACCATCGAGAGATCGGTCTCCCTTGCGCGGGTCTCCACTTGATGCACACCGGGCTCCATTGGAGCGCCGCTAGATATCATCTTTGTATGTGTCGTTGTGGGTGTGCTTGTTGTGTTATGGGGCGCGATCGAAAGGTTGAAGAGACTAAGATTATAATGGCCGCGGGAATTAATGGGGAAGCCGAACGGCCTGGAATATCGGCACACCCTGGATGCCAGTTTTTGCAATGCGTAACTCTATCCTATCGCACGTAAGTGAATCATGGTGATGCAGGCGGCGCAACCGCATGCATATGGGGCACCCAAGGTGATCGGTTGATGTGCTAGCCCCAACAGCTTGTAGAGCGCGCACGCGGAGAGACGCGAGAGTGATACATCTCCAAGGTATCTGTAATTTTTGATTGTTCCATGCTATTATATTATCTGTTTTGGATGTTTTATATGCATTAATATACTATTTTATGTCATTTTTGGGGACTAACATATTAACCTAGTGCCCAGTGCTAGTTGCTGTTTTTCTCCTTGTTTTTGTCTTTTACATAAAGGAATATCAAACGGAGTCCAAACAGAATAAAACTTTCGCGATGATTTTTCTTGGACCAGAAGACACTCACATTGCTTAGAGAGGGAGGCAGAGGAGTCCCGAGGATCACACAAGCCCTCAGGCGTGCCCTAGGGGGGTGGGCGCCCCTGGCTTGTGAAAACCCCTCGGGAGTCCCTCAACCCTTATCTTTGCACCATAAATTCACAAATATTCCCAAACCACCAGAGGCATCCACAAAAATACTTTTCCGCCGCTGTAAGCCACTTACCTCGTGAGATCCCATCTTGGGTCCTTTTCCAGCGATCTGTGGAGGAGGATTCGATCACGGAGGGCCTCTACATCACCCTTGCTGCCCTGCCGATGATGTGTGAGTAGTTTACCACAGACCTACGGGTCCATAGCTAGTAGCTAGATGGCTTCTTCTCTCTCTTTGATCTTCAATACCATGTTATCCTCGATGTTCTTGGAGTTCTATCCGATGTAATCTTCTTTTGCGGTGTGTTTGTTGAGATCGATGAATTGTGGATTTATGATTAGATTATCTATGAATATTATTTGAGTCTCCTCTGAATTCTTATATGCTTGATTTCATAGCTTTGGATTTCTCTCTGATTTATTAATTTGGTTTGGCCAACTAGATTGATCTATCTTGCAATGGGAGAGGTGCTTTGTGATGGGTTCAATCTTACGGTGTCCTCTCCCAGTGACAGAAGGGGCAGCGAGGCACGTATTGTATTGTTGCCATTAAGGGTAAAAAGATGGGGTTTATGTCATATTGCTTGAGTTTATCCCTCCACATCATGCCATCTTGCTTAAACCGTTACTCTGTCCTTATGAACATAATATGCTAGATGCAGGCAAGAGTCGATCGATGTGTGGGGTAATAGTAGCAGAATAGTTTCGGTCTACTTGTCACGGACGGGATGCCTATATTCATGATCATTGCCTTAGATATCATCATAACTCACTACTGCAGGATGCTACTAACGCGACACTACAATCAGAGACCCTTCAACGAAACTATGTGCGATGCATTAATCGTAAATGATGATGTAAAAAACCATCAAAAAAGATGAAAAACGTTTGCGATGGCGGATACATCAAACACGGTTTAGATTTTAGTTGTGTGTGTGTGTTGAGTGGCATACGGTTTAGTTCAATGCTCTGTTTGTGATGAGGCCGAACAAAACAAACGGGCATCCAGATGGAGGCGTGTGCGATATACGACATATAGTTCACTCGGAGAAACTGTTTGTGATGAGGCGGAACAACAGAAACGGGCAGCCAGATGAAGGTGTGTGCGATATATGTCATACAGTTCACTTGGATGAACTGTTTGTGATTAGGCAACACAACAGAAACAGTCAGCCAAATCAAGGTGTGTGCAATATACAGCAAGAAGGTTCCTAATCAGAAATGTGTGCGAAGACCCATAATAACATAGACACTTTTTGCTAATAAGCCGTGTGTGTTGTGGGAAAATGCTTGCTGGTATACGATTGTCAGCGATTGATGAATTCATCACCGACGGGTTTCCTAGTATGCTCCGTGTGCGTTGTCATAGCATACAGAACAACAATATATGTACTTATAAGGAATCAATAGAACATCCCATTATCACCACAGATATCCCATTGCAAGACATACATCAAGTGTTCTCAAATCCAACAAAGCATTCAATCCGATAATAGTGAAACTGTTGTGAATATGCCCTAGAGGCAATAATAAAGTGGTTATTATTATATATCCTTGTTCATGATAATTGTTTATTATCCATGCTATAATTGTATTGTCCGGAAACTCAAATACATGCGTGGATACATAGACAACAACATGTCCCTCGTAAGCCTCAGCCGGACTAGCTCGTTGAAAAAAATGTCTATGGTTTCCTAGCCATAGACATGAATTGTCATTTGATAACGGGATCACATCATTAGGAGAATGATGTGCTGGACAAGACCCAAACTATAAATGTAGCATATGATCATGTCAAGTTTATTGCTATTGTTTTCTGCATGTCAAGTATATGTTCCTAAGACCATGAGATCATGCAACTCACTAACACCGAAGGAATACCTTGTGTGTACCAAACGTCGTAATGTAACTCGCTGACTATAAAGGTGCTCTACAAGTATCTCCGAGGGTGTCTGTTGAGTTGGCATGGATCAAGATTGGGATTTGTCACTCCGTATGACGGAGAGGTATCTCAGGGCCCACTCGGTAATACAACATCACAATAAGCTTGCAAGCAATGTGACTAATGAGTTAGCCACGAGATCTTGTATTACGGATGAGTAAAGAGACTTTCCGGTAACGACATTGAACTAGGTATGGGGATACCGACGATCAAATCTCGAGCAAGTAACATACCGATAGATAAAGGGAACTGCATATGGGATTAGCAGAATCCTTGACACTGAGGTTCGACCGACAAGATCTTCATAGAATATGTAGGAACCAATATGGGAATACAGGTCCCGCTATTGGTTATTGACCATAGAGGTGTCTCGGCCATGTCTACATAGTTCTCCAGCCCGCAAGATCTACACACTTAACGTCTGGTGATGATATAAGTATAGTCCAGTAATTATAGTGGTTACTGAATGTTGTTCGGAGTCCCAGATGAGATCCTGGACATGACGAGGAACTCCGGAATGGTCCATAGGTGAAGATTGAAATATTGGACGAAGGGTATTGGAGTCCGGAATTGTTGCCAGGGTACCGGTGATGACCAGCATCACCGAAAGGGGCTCCGGGGGCCCCGACAAGTGTTTGGGCCCCCATGGGCCAAGGGTAGGGGGCAAACCATCCCACTAAGGGGTTGTGAGCCCCCCTCACCCTTCCCATGTAACCGAAACGGGTGGGGGCGCTCCCCTAGGGTAGCCACCCCCTTTTTCCTTGGGGGCCAAGGCTCCTGGCGGAGGCGCACCAAAGCCCATCTAGGGTTTCCCCCGCCCCCTAGGGAAACCTAGGGTGCCCCTCCACCTCCCTTCCCCCTATATATAGAGGGGTAGAGGGAGGGTAGCTGGCCCCATCTATGCCACACTGCCCTCCCTCTCCCTCGTAGTCCTTCTTCTTCTCTGTGAGGCTTGGCGAAGCCTTGCTGAGATTTCTCCACCACCACCGCCATCACGTCGTCATGCCGCTGGAGGACTCGAGCTACTACTTCACCATCGATCGCTTGATCGAGGAGGTGAATGCGTCATCAAGCCATACGTGTGTTGAATGCGGAGGTGCCATCCGTTCGACACTTGGATCGGGAGTTCGCGGGACGGATCGTGATTGGATCATGAAAACGTTTGACTACATCAATTGTGTTTCTTAACGCTTCCGCTTAGCGATCTACAAGGGTATTTAGATGCAATCTCTCATCTCTTAGATGTCCATCTCCTAGATTGATCTTGGTGAGCGTAGGAAATTTTTTGTTTCCCATGCAACGTTCCCTAACAGAAACCTCAAAGGTAAAAACTCAATTCATCACAACAAGATAGAGAGGGGAAAAACATGATATGATCCAACTATATTAACAAAGCTCGTGATACATCAAGATTGTGCCAAATCAAGAACACGAGAGAGAGAGAGAGAGAGAGAGAGAGAGCGAGATATCAAACACATAGCTATTAGTACATACCCTCAGCCCCGAGGGTGAATTACTCCCTCCTCGTCATGGAGACCGATGGGATGATGCAGATGGCCTCTGGTGATGATGAAGATGGTCCCAATTGGTTTTTCGTGGCTACAGAGGCTTGCGGCGGTGGAACTTCTCATCTAGGGTTCTTTCCGGGGGTTTTGGTATTTATAAGAATTTTTGGCGTCGGTCTCACAGGGGGGTGCCCGCCCCACAAGCTCGGGCGGCGTGCCCTAGGGGGGTGGGCGTGCCCCCAAGCTTTTGGCCTCCTGGTTACCTCCTGGCCTAGCTCCGGTGCTTCGGGGGTCTCTTTTGGTCCATAAAAATTATGATAGATATTTAGCCCATTCCGAGAACTTTTATTTGTGCACAAAAAACAACACCACGTAGTTCTGCTAAAAACAACATCAGTCTGGGGTAGTTCTAATCAAATTATACCAAACCATATAAAAATTTGGTAAACATGGCATGAATACCTCATAAATAATAGATACATTGGAGACGTATCAATTAGCCAACAGGGAAAGAAGATGATTGTGAAAGTAGGGATCTAACGATTGTAGAATGATAGATCGGGCGGCTCGCTAGCCTACAGATCGGAACGTGGCACGGGTTGGCTGGTGGCTAGTCCTACTTTGTAAATAAAATCAATGTGATGTGGAATCCTCTACATAGGCCATAAACCAATCCTCTTGGTAAATATAGTAATGACGTTAACAAATGACGCTACCGCACCACAACGCAGTAACATCAAGTAGTTGGGGGTTTATTTAAATATAATAGATTAATTTCACTCTATGTAAAAGCACGTACTTGATAGACTTGACAGAGATACACATGTGAGGTATATGGCTGGACTGGTCTGCTGCTAACAGGGTGGAACAAAAGGAGCTCAGAGCACAACTTGATAGACTTTTGAGTCAGGAGGAGGCAAAATGAAAAAAAATAGCTAAAATTGATGAAATCCTAGATGGAGATTGTAATATTAAATATTTCCATGCTAAAGCTATTGGGAGACATAGTAAAAACAAAATTACTAGTCTGGATCACGATGAGGGTAGGATTGAAGGGGACAAGCAGTTGATTGAGTACACTACTAGATTTTATAGGGATTTATTTGGACATCCAGAAGTATCACACATTTATTTGAATGTTGATAACCCTGTAGTCGTGCCATCAAAATATAAGGAGGCTTTGATTGGTGAGCTTACAATGGGAGAAATTAGTTTTCCAAATGGCACATAATAAATCTCTTGGACATGATGGTTTTACTGCTAAATTTTATCAGCATTTTTTGGAATTTGATAAAAAAATGATATAAAAAATATGTTTGATGACTTCCATAGGGATGGTCTAGATATCAAAAGGCTTAATTATGGGATTACCACTTTATCGCCTAAGAGTAAAGATGTTAATCAAATCCAGAAATACAGGCCCATATGCCTGTCAAATGTGAGTTTTTTTACTAAAGTTTTGATGAATAGATTGAATTTGGTGGCTAGTACAATAGTTTATCCAATTCAAGCTGCTTTTATTAAAGGTAGGTACATCATGAAGGGGTTTTGGTGTTGCATGAAGCTTTAAACACTACTCATACTAAAATCAATGACAATTATGGTCCATATTTCCCTACTCATAAATGATTGAGACATGGTGACTCTTTGTCCCCTTTGATGTTTAATCTTGCAGCCGATGCTTTGGCAATCTTAATGGACAATGCCAGGAAAGCTGATTTAATTAAAGGTCTATTGTCTGAAAGCCTGGAAGGTGGTGTTAATATTTTACAATATGCATATGACACCATCTTCCTCATGCAAGATGACTTGGAAAGTACACATAGTTTGAAATATATACTATGCTTATTTGAGAAAATGTCTATCCTGAAAATCAACTTTCATAAAAGTGAGTTATTTTTGTTTGGGAAGGCTGTAAAAAATCAGGAGTACTCTAGGATATTTATTTGCCTAGTAGGTGATCTTGCCCTGAAATATCTAGGGCTTCCTATTAACAAAAAAAGAACTAGAACTAAACATCGGAAACCTCTTGGGGAAAAATGGAAAGGAAATGTGGAACTTGGTAGGGTAGGTTGCTATCCAGTGCTGGGAGAATCACTTTGATTCAATCCTCCCTGATCGGTATACCTTAATTTATGATGTCTTTTATGGCTTGCCTGTTGGGTTAAATAAGAGGATGGGTTTCTTTCAGGCTAGGTAGCCGTGGCAAGAGAACATTGATGAGAAAAATACCAATTAGTTAAATGGCCAGATGTATGAAACCTAAGGATATGGGGGGCCTGGGCATTCAGAATTTGGCTCTTGTGAATAAAGCTTTGTTATGCAAGTAGTGTTGGAAAATATATAACACAAAAGGGATGTGGCAAGATATATTGAGGGGGAAATACATTAGAAATACTTGTGTCACTAGCATAAAACATAGGGCCGAGGACTTGATGTCCCACAAGTATATGGGATCAATTGTAGCCTTTTCGATAAGTAAGAGTGTCGAACACAATGAGGCGCAGAAGGAAATGATAAGTGGTTTTCAACAAGGTAATATCTGCAAGTGCTAAAATTGTAAGTAATAGAGTAGTTTGATAGCAAGATAATTTGTAAGGAGCAAGTAACGGTAGTAGTAACAAACGTGCAGCAAGGTAGCCCAATCCTTTTGAGGCAAAGGACAGGACAAAATGGTCTCTTGTGATAAGCAAAGTGTTCTTGAGGGTACACGGGAATTTCATCTAGTCACTTTCATCATGTTGGTTCGATTCATGTTCGCTACTTTGATAATTTGGTATGTGGGTGGACCGGTGCTTAGGTGCTGTTCTTACTTGAACAAACCTCCTACTTATGATTAACCACCTCGCAAGCATCCGCAACTACGAGAAAAGTATTAAGAATAAATTCTAACCATAGCATTAAACTTTTGGATCCAATCGGTCCCTTACGGAATAGCGCATAAACTATGGTTTAAGCTTCTGTCACTCTCACAACCCATCATCTAATAACTACTACACAATGCATTCCCTTAGGCCCAAATATGGTGAAGTGTCATGTAGGAGACGTTCACATGACACCACTAAGGGAATCACAACATACATATCATCAAAATATCGAACACATATCATGTTCACATGATTACTTGCAACATGATTTCTCCCGTGACCTCAAGAACAAAAGTAACTACTCACAAATGATAATCATGCTCAATATCAGAGGGCTATTAAATAGCATAATGGATCCGAACATATAATCTTCCACCAAATAAACCATATAGTAATCAACTACAAGATGTAATCAACACTACTAGTCACCCACAAGCACCAATCTATAGTTCCAGTACAAAGATTGAACACAAGAGATGAACTAGGGTCTGAGAGGAGTTGGTGTTGTTGAATATGTTGATGGAGATAGCCCTCCCCAAGATGGGAGAATTGTTGGTGATGATGATGATGATTTCCCCTTCCGGGAGGGAAATTCCTCTGACGGAATCGCTCCGCCGAAGGGCAAAAGTGCTCCTGACCAGGTTCCGCCTCGAGACGGCGGCTTCGTCCCGAAAGTCCTCTCCTTAGTTTTTCTAGGTCAAAAAGACTTATGTACCAGAAGAGGGGCACCGGAGGTGGGCTTGGGTGAGCACAACCCTCCAGGGCGCACCTGGGCTCCCTGGCGCGCACAGGTGGGTTGTGCCCACCTGGCGGGCCCCCTCTGGTACTTATTGGCTCCAAAAATCCTCATTCATTCCATAAAAAATCCTCGTGAAGTTTCAGCTCATTTGGAGTTGTGCAGAATAGGTAGCCTGGCGTAGCTTTTTCAGGTCCAGATTCCCAGCTGCCAGGTTTCTCCCCCTTTGTGTGTACCTTGCATATTATGAGAGAAAACGCATTAGAATTACTCTAAAAAGCATTATTATGCAATAAAACAATATAAATAATAGTAGGTAAACATGTTGCAAAATGGACGTATCAACTCCCCAAGCTTAGACCTCGCTTGTCCTCAAACGAAAACGGAAATCCAAAAACATGTCCACATGCTTAGAGAGAGAGGTGTCGATAAAAACAAAAATACGAACATAGCAGCATCATGTAACTTACTATGACAATAACAAACTTTAACATAAAAGCTTTATCATAGAACTTTTATCATATACTTCTCATGAACAAGTAACAATTCATCACAACAGCGAAGTATAAAGTATAAACTCTATTGGAAACCAAGAAAATATGTTCTTAGTCAACTTTCCAACTACAATTCATTAGCTTTTCAGGAAGTGTCACGTATCGGAGCCTTTAGGCAAGTTCACATACTCAACCATCATTTAGTCTTCTACGATTGCTAACACTCACTGCGTACACATGAGCAAAACGTTTCAACCGGACACATAGAAAGATAGGGGCTTATAGTTTCGCCTCCCAACGTATTCACCTCAAGGGTGATGTCAACAATAATAAATCATGCTACCCATATTCAACTGGATATATGTGCCTAGATCTTTCCTCACCACATGATGCTTGCCAAAGAAGAAAATAAAAAGGAATAGAGAGTACAACTTTGACTCTTGCATGAAAGTAAATACATAGAAGTAAAGGATAGGCCCTTTGCAGAGGGAAGCAGAGGTTGCCATGCGCTTTTTGTTTGTATGTTCAACCCCTTAGTGCAAGAGAACGTCACGTTATATTGCCCCTTATGATGGCAACCTTTATTATGCAGTCTGTCGCTTTTATTCTTCGCCATAACAAGTTTGTACAACGCTCAATTTTCTCTTACACTAAATGATCTAACACAGTTTAGAAGCAATTTGTATTGCCTTATTGCACCGATGGCAACTTACTTGAAGGATCTTACTCAATCCATAGGTAGGTATGGTGGACTCTCAAAATAAAATTTGGGTTTAAGGGTTCTGGATGCACAAGTAGTATCTCTACTTAGTGTGGAATTTTTGGCTAGCAAAGATAGGGGCAAACACCACATGTTGAAGGATCTATGACAATATAGCTTCTATGTGAATATGAACAAACATAAATCATTATGTTATCTTCCTTGTCCAGTGTCAACAATTTTGGCATATAATATTTTGATGGGTGCTCACAATCACAAAAGATTTCTAGGATAGTGTATTTGCATGTGAATCTTCTCTTCCCTTATTAATTCTTTCATGAGTGGCATCAATGACCAATGCTATGTTTGTCAATCTACAATAAAAGTTTCTACTTATACTTTTCCTTGTGTAATGTCATCACTTACTATAAGATTAGCATATGATCTTTTTCATTTATTTCCTTTCTTTTTATTGAAACATGAAAGTAAAAGAATCAAAACTCAAACTAGACTTTATTATATATCTCGCACACGATTACAAAGATATATCACTAAGAAAACTCTTGAAAAGAAAGGACCGAACTAAACTTTTATTCATCTAAAGCAAAAGATAACTATGGACCGAACTAAGAAAAGTAAAGGAAAAAGATATTGGAGGTGATACGATATCGAGACACCTCCCCTAAGCTTGGCGAAAGCCAAGGGGAGTGCCCATACCCGATACTCAATTTTCTTTTGATGATGAAGAAGGAGGTGGTGGTGATGAAGTAGTAGCGACCCAGTCCTTAAGGACCAAGAGATTCTCCAATCTACGGATGACGCTCTGGAGGAAGGTGATGTGCTCTTGATGCAGAATATTTTCACGAGTGAGGTACTTATTTTGCACACGAACCGTTTCAATGATCCTGAAGGCTCCAATCTCAGTGGGCATAAGATGAGCATAGTAAGGTTTAAGGATATCTTCCTCTTCCTCACCGGAAGGCAGTTCTTGCCGACACTTGATCTCCGGTGGCCTCCTTGCTCTTGTCCTCCTTGGCTTCTCCAACGGGCTCATCCCTCTTCAGCTCGATCTTCATCAACCAAGCATCCTCTTCCATATTGTTTGAGGAAGAAGACATGAATCCTGGCTTTTCAGCGTTCTGGGAACGGGGGTCCCCAGACTTGCCTACCTGCGGCCTGCGGCGTGGCTCAAGGGGCGGCCCAGCATGAACCATCTCCATCAGCACGAGCTCAAGACCCTCGCGAGGGGCCAAGCCTCGCGGAACGGACGACAGGAGGCTTCCTCAGGCACGGCCTCGTCAGGCTGGCTCGCGAGGAGGCGGAGAGATCAAGGCGGGGTACCTCACGAGGTGCCCATGATGCAAGCCATGACGACCAAGGGCGCCAGGCGGGCGCCAGCCTGCGTAGTGTCCTTCTTTCCTCTTTGGTGCAAAGGGAGCAAGAGCAGGCGAGAGCATCAAGCAAAGACATCCATTTCGGTGCAACAAGACCAAGACCAGCAGAGCGGCAGGATGGAGGTCATCGTGGAGCCCAAGCCGGCGTCACCACCGGAGCCTTTGGCAGGCGAGGACCAACTTTAGTTAGGATAAGTGTACTAGATGTTCACCTTCAAAATGGCCAATTGTTGGCGCCCTTCCCGCTCAATATTTGGGAAGAGGCCCAGGGCCTTTGCCTATAAATAGGACTAGCCACCACAAGGTAGAGGAGGAGAGATCGGATCACAATGGACCGATTGATCGAGAGAGCGACTGAACTCCCCCAAGTAGTTCATCGCACCAGCCAAGAATAGACCCTCGCGAGGCTGTTCTTCCTTGTATTGTTCATCATCAGCCCAAGAGGCAATCCACCACACCACACACTGGAGTAGGGTATTACACCAGAATGGTGGCCTGAACCAGTATAAACTATGTGTCTCTTGTGTTGTTCCTTTGATTGCTTAGATCATAGCGAGGCGGTGAGGTGCAGGTAGGCAGAGGGCGAAATCTCCGCGCGCACCCCAGTGTTCGAATCTAGAGGGTCTGCCGGAACCGAAATCCGACATTGGGCGTGCCAGGTAGGGGTGCGCCAGAATTCGCCTTCCGCCGCCCTGTTCTTCACCGACCATCGCGTCCATGTCAGACGCTTGTCACGCCCGCGCCGAGCGCCGAGCCGCTCTCGCTTCCCGCGTCACCTAGACGGCCCCCGTTGGCGGCCACCCCCGCCGTTCCTCGTCGCCTGCCGTCAACGCTGCCACCGGCCCGACGGGGAACAAGCAGCAAGCATCGTCCTAGCATCCATCCATGAGGCGAGACGGCCGCACTACCACTCCCTCGCTCGCCCCGGCTGGTTCTTCGTCCCGCGCGCCCCGCGCGGCCATGGAGGCTCGAGCTGCGCTCATCGCGGCAAACGAGCTCCTGCGCTACCGCCCAGTCGACGATGTCTATGAAGAGTGGCTCGACCATGTTGCCGAGCTCGTCTGTGCCGCAGGGGGCTCCCCCGCGTCGTCCTTCTCGCTGCACCGCCCCTTGCCCTGCGCGGGCAATGAAGCTCCGGGGGCGCCTCAACCGCCTCCCCCTCAAGAAGGCGCCCTGGCCCCAAGGCGCGTGGCCCCTAGACGGAACCCACCCCGTCCAGCGCCAGCGCGGCAAGAGCGGAGCTGCCAAGAGGTTCCTCGCCCCAAAGAAGCTGCCCGAGTGCTCCCTGCTCCGGTCCGTCACGACCACGCTCCTATCCCAGCGCGCCAAGACCCCGCGCTGCTCCCAGCTGCAGCGCATGGGGGCCCGCAAGACCAAGCTCCTCGTCACCAGAGGCCTCCCGTGGCCACGGCAGGATGCCGCGCCTTCACCACCGGGCTGCGCAGCGTCGCGTGGCCCTGCAAGTTCAAGCCAGACCTGCCTCCTCGCTACGACGGCACGGCCGACCCTGCAGAGTTCCTCCAGCTCCACGAGCTGGGCATCGAAGCTGCCAACAGGGACGAGAAGGTCATGGTGAACTAGTTTCGATTGGCACTCAAGGACGGGGCCTGCACCTGGCTCCTGAACCTAGCACCCGGCACGATCTCCTCCTGGGACGAGATGCGCACCCGTTTCATCGCTAACTTCCAAGGTACTCGCGACCGGCCACCTGCCGTGAGCGACATGCGCCGCATCAAACAACAACCAGGGGAGACCCTGCAGAAGTACATCCAGCGCTTCAACAACGCACATCTCAAGATTCCCAAGGTGACCGAGGAGGCCATCATCTCAGCCTTCTCCGACGGCGTGCGCAACGTCAATATGAAGGAGGAGCTGGCGATGCATGAAGATCTGTGCACTTCCTTGGAGCTATTCAACTTGGCAACCAAGTGCTCCAGGGCTGAGGAAGGGCGCCTTTCCCTCCTCGAGCTGCCAGCCACCGACCCAGAAGAGAAGAAATCCAAGGCCAAGGACGTGAAGCGCAAGGGGGCTGTCGTGCTCGCGGCAGAACCAGACACCAAGCGGGGCAGAGATCAGCCTGAGTCTTTCAAGGGCAGCCGGTACTGTGTGTACCACGACCTCCACACCCACAACACCAACGAATGCCAAGAGCTCCGTGCCGTGCGAGAAGGAAGGGTCGGCCGACGCCCCGACCGCAATGATCGCGGCTATGGCCGAGGGGGAGGAAGGAACACAGGACGCTGGGAAGACCGCGGCCCTCGCTATGGGTGGCACGACCGACCTCGCGAGGATCGCTGGCAGGATCAACCTCGCGAGGGAGACTGGAGGGATCGGCCTCGCGAGGATCGCCCGCAAGGAAATGCAGGCCTCCCTCCACTGCCGCCACAGCCAAGGAGAAATGAGGGCCATCATCAGGACGAGGGGGCTGGGGGCTTCCAGGAGCCGCGCGCGATCGCCTGCATCCTAGGCGGAGCTCAAGCCCCAGCCTCTCAACGCATCTTCAAGCAGTTCGCCCGCGAAGTGAATGCAGTCCTCCCTAAGCTTGAAGCCACGCGCCCCCTCTGGTGGTCGGCGTGCGCCATCACGTTCAGCTCAGTGGATCAGCACAAGTGCGCGGCCACAACCGGAGTCCTCCCAATGCTTTGCTCCCCAGTCATCAGCAACGTGCAAGTCACCAGGACCCTCATCCATGGCGGGGCAGGGCTCAACGTCCTGTCCGTAGAGACGTTCAACAATCTCCAAGTGCCTTACGACCAGCTTCAGCCAACCAAGCCTTTCTCCGGAGTCACCGATGGCTCCACAGTTCCAATTGGGCAGGTCCGCCTCCCTGTCACCTTCGGGGCGCGCAACAACTACCGCACCGATCTCATCGACTTTGACGTCGCCCACATTCGCCTGCCGTACAACGTCATCCTCGGCTACCCAGCTCTCGCCAAGTTCATGACCGTGACTCATCACGGCTACAACGTCCTCAAGATGCCAGGAAGTGGTGGAGTCATCACGGTGCCTTGTGAAGAAGGGACGCGGTGTGATCCCTGGAACGAGCTTTTCAGGCCGCATCACTTGAAGACCCAGATCGTGGGAGCGGGAGGCTCCCTGAGACCGCCCCCAAGAAGAAGAAGACATCGCCAGGCCCGACCCCTCAGGAGGCAGGCCCCTCAGGGTCTGCGCCTACTCAGGGGGTACCTCCTTCTGTCGCATAGGTAGGCGTGCCTGGCGCCCTCCTCAAGCAGGGCTCGGGGGCTCCCATCTGGAGGGCCACCGACCTTGCTAAGGTCACGAGGGAGGCGCTTGGGCACCACTTGGAGGCCTGTTTCCGAACACGTTTCCCTCAGGAAGGAGCAAAGCAAGGAGGGCCAAACCCTCAGGAGTTCGTCAGCCAGATCACACAGGAGTTGCAGGAGTCAAGAGTCATGAGTGGCAGCCGCCGCTTACCCGCCGCAGCTCCCCATCCAGGTGAGGATGGCGGGCTGCGCGTCTGCATCGACATCCCAGGGCTCAACCGAGTCACCTCTCAGGAGCGCTTCTGGCCCTCACATGTGGGGCGCTGTGGAGGCCCACCCCACAGCTATGTTTGCATGCCCTACGGCTTGCCGAACGCGGCTGCGGTGCGCCAACGCCTCATGAGGAGCATCCTGGAGGCTCAGGAGGCCAGGCGTTCTGCAGTCCTGGTGGAGATGGAGATGGTTCGCGAGGAGCCACCAGCGCCTCCGGAGCCTCCCGAGGCTCCTGGGCCTTGGGGCTCGTGAAGATAGACTCCCGCAGCCCGCTACGTCTGCTACTTCAACACCCCTTCGTTGTCAACACTATCAGGTGACATCTTTCAAGTTCCTTTCCAGCTGGGAGCGCCCTTAGGTTTGCATCATTCCCAGGCCGTGTGGGTCCGTCCCTGCGGCGTGTATCCCTTTTGCTCGTGTTTTTAGCTTACTTTGTTGGGGGCGCCCCTCGGGCTGCATCATCCCCAAGTCGCTCGGGTCAGACCCAGCGGCGTGTACCCCTCTTGCGTTTATTTTTGGGCCATGCATTCGACCCATCATGCTTGTTATTTGGTGCCTGTCCGTGGCACCTCTTCTTCCTTGATGTCGGCAGCTTGCGCGTTAAGGGGGGGGGGGGGTACCTGAGCATCGCGACTCAGGGCTCCTACCGGCTCTCCAGCCCTCACCCTCTAGCTTTGTCCACGACATCGCGCCCCGGCAAACCAGCGACGGCTAAGACTAGCTCCAGGGCCGGGACCTGAGGACGTAGAGTGTCGACATCTAACCAAGCTGGCACGTTAAAGGGGGGGTACCTGAGCATCGCGACTCAGGGCTCCTACCGGCTCTCCAGCCCTCAACCTCTAGCTTTGTCCACGGCATCACGCCCCGGCAAACCAGCGATGGCTGAGACTAGCTCGAGGGCCGGGACCCGAGGACGTAGAGCATCGGCATCTGGCCAAATTTGCAGGAACACACCACGAGTTAAGGCCCAGTGTTAGGCGCAACCCGCCTTGGGGTAGGGCCCCGTGAGTCCCGCGCTGGCTCACGGGTGCCCCAATACACCTCGTCAGGCCTTTAGTGCCTCGTCGCCTCTCCAAAGCAACTAACGGCTGACTGCCGCTTGTCATAGCGGACTTTTGCTCTTTTTGTGGTGGGTCTGCAGGATCCCCCCAAGGAGAAGCGCCAGGCGAGGCCCTCACGGCATCCTCTTCACTCTCGTCCGCGCGAACCGCTTGCACGTTAAAGGGGGGGGGGGGTACCTAAGCATCACGACTCAGGGCTCCTACAGGCTCTCCAGCCCTCACCCTCTGGCTTTGTCCATGGCATCGAGACCTGGCAAACGAGCGACGGTTGGGACCCGCTCGAGGGCCAAGACCCGAGGACGTAGAGCAGAGGCGAGAGGAAAGAGGCACGCGGAGACCTCGCCAGGCAACCCCTTGCCGGCCAAGGCACGGACCTAGCGGCACACCAGCAAGCGTTTCCTTACTCTCGAGATAAGTCACTCTCCGGAAACACTAGCTATCGCAGCACCGTCACCGCATCCAATGCAATCCCGTGTTAGCAACGTCACATTCCTTTCTCACCGAACGATAGCTGCTTGAGCGCTAAAGGGGACCTCTTGAGCATCGCGACTCAGGGGCTCTCACTGGACCCCGGGCCGCTCACCTCCTGGCCTTGACCACGGCATCGCGACCTAGCATACCAGCGAGGCTGAAGCCGCCTTGGGACCGGGACCTGTCGGCGCAGAGCGCCAAGCCCTCGCGAGGTCCGAAAGGAAGAAACTAAGCTAAGACGGAATAAGCATCTTGCACTGCTTCACGATAAGGATCATATTGACAAACGGAGCTACAGACACCTTACAAGCCCCCACGGGGTGTATTCTTGGCTCCTCACAGGGACAAAAGACGCGTATCCTAAGGAGTCCTAACTACAGGAACCGTCGCGGCAGATGCCGCTCTTTTGTCGATTTACGCAGTTGCGGAGCCGCCCACGTCCAATCAACCGCCACGTGGCGCTCGAGGCCGCAGGCTGTTAGGGCCCGCGACGCTTCGCACTTGCCCCTTCGCCTCTCTGCTCAGCCAAGTCTGGGCGCGCCTTGGGCCCCGGGGCTACTGTTGACGTTCTAGGAACGGGGGTCCCCGGACTTGCCTGCCTGCGGCTAGCGGCGTGGCTCAAGGGGCGGCCCAGCATGGCCCATCTCCATCAGCACGAGCTCAAGACCCTCGCGAGGGGCCAAGCCTCGCGGGGCGGACGACAGGAGGCTTCCTCAAGCACGGCCTCATCAAGCTGGCTCGCAAGGAGGCGGAGAGATCAAGGCGGGGTACCTCACGAGGTGCCCATGACGCAAGCGATGACGACCAAGGGCGCCAGGCGGGCGCCAGCCCATGCAGTGTCCTTCTTTCCTCTTTGGTGCAAAGGGAGCAAGCGCAGGCGAGAGCATCAAGCAAAGGCATCCATTTCGGTGCAACAAGACCAAGACCAGCAGAGCGGCAGGATGGAGGTCATCGTGGAGCCCAAGCCGGCGTCACCACCGGAGCCTTTGGCAAGCAAGGATGAACTTTAGTCAGGATAAGTGAACTAGATGTTCCCCTTCAAAATGGCCAATTGTTGGCGCCCTTCCCACTCAATATTTGGGAAGAGGCCCAGGGCCTTTGCCTATAAATAGGACTATCCACCACAAGGTAGAGGAGGAGAGATTAGATCACAACGGACCGATCGATCGAGAGAGCAACTGAACTCCCCCTAGTAGTTCATCGCACCAGCCAAGAACAGACCCTCGCGAGGCTGTTCTTCCTTGTATTGTTCTTCATCAGCCCAAGAGGCAAATCCACCACACCACACACTGGAGTAGGGTATTACACCACAATGGTGGCCTGAACCAGTATAAACTCTGTGTCTCTTGTGTTGTTCCTTTGATTGCTTAGATCATAGCGAGGCGGTGAGGTGCACGTAGGCAGAGGGCAAAATCTCCGTGCGCACCCCAGTGTTCTAATCTAGAGGGTCTGCCGGAACCCGAAATCCGACATGGCTCAACAGATCTGACAGGAAACAGCGAGAAAAGAAAACAGGAGATTTCTCCGCGATACGGAGGTCAACAAGTTTGGGGGGTATATAAAGATTTTTTATCTTGGGAAGAAAGCAAACGAAAAAACGGAGTCCGGAAGGTACCCGAGGTGGGCACAACCCACCTAGCCGCGCCTGGCGAGCCAGGCGCGCCCTATTGTCTTGTGCCCACCAGGGTCACCTTCCTGGTAATTTCTTATTTTCCTAATTTTTAAAATATTCCAAAACTGACAAAAAAATTGGTGGATTTTTTGGTGTCTGTTTACTTACCGTATCACGTACCTCCTCTTTTTCATGATTCTGGAGTGTTCCAGAAGGTTTCTTTTATGTGTTCTTCCGGTGTCATAGTTTGGATAATATTTCTTTCAAGATTAATGGGCGTACCCAAGATATAATGTTTTATTTGTTTCCCATTAACAACCTTTGGGTTAGTGCCTTCGGCATTATTTATTTGATAGCTCCAAATCGATATTGACCGATCCTGCCCCTGCCACAACATTTGCACATTTGGATGCTACTACCGTACTTTCCAGAAGATTAGCTTCCAAGGGTATTTATCCAGCAGTAGATCCTTTAGATTCAACCTCGACTATGTTACAGCCTCGGATCGTTGGCAACAAACATTATGAAGCTGTGCAAAGAGTTAAGGAAAGTTTACAATGTTACAAAGAACTTCAGGACATTATTGCAATTCCTGGCTTGGATGAATTATTGGAACAGGATCGTTTAACTATAGCAAGAGCAAGAAAAATTGAGCGTTTCTTATCACAATCGTTCTCTGTGGCAGAAGTTTTTACTGGTTCTCCAGGAAAGTATGTTGCTCTTGCAAAAACTATTAGGGGATTTCAACTAATTCTTTCTGGAGTCCTCGATAACATAGGGTCCTTACCATTTGGAGAGGAGTTTTCTTGCAAAGAATCTGAAATGAGAGTTGTACAAAAGAACATATTGTCCAACTTTGAACTCTCACTTTTGGATTATTTTGTCATGCCATCTTTTAACTTTTTCTTTGAGAACATTGCATTTTCTTAAGCTTGGGTTCTCCATTCATCTAATGAGCTAATATCAAATAGCCTCTATTCACTAGCAAGTTTGAAATCATAGTTGAGTTCTTTAATTTCCCAATATGCTTTATGTTCTAACTCAAGAGGCAAATGACAAGCTTTTGTATAAGACATTTTATACAGAGACATACCCATAGGGTTTTTATATGCTGTTCTATAAGCCCAGAGTGCATCATCTAATTTCTTAGACCAATTCTTCCAGGACCTATTGACAGTCTTTTGTAAAATTAGTTTTATTTCTCTATTGCTAAGTTCAACTTGACACTAGACTGAGGATGATAGGGTGATACAATTCTATGATTAACATCATACTTGGCAAGCATTTTATAGAAAGCACCATGAATAAAGTGTGAACCACCATCAGTACTTAAATATCTAGGGACTCCAAACCTTGGGAAAAAACTTCCTTAAGCATTTAATAGAGGTTTTGTGATCAGCATTACTAGTTGGAATAGCTTCTACCCACTTAGTAACATAATCGAGAGCAACCAAACTATGAGTATACCCATTAGAGGAAGGAAAAGGTCCCATGAAATCAAATCCCCAAACATCGAATGGTTCAACAGAAAGTGAATAATTCATAGGCATTTCTTGACGCTTACCGATATTACCTATTCTTTGACATTCATCACAAGATAAGACGAACTTACGGGCATCCTTGAAGAGAGTAGGCCAATACAACCCAGAGTGCAATACCTTATGAGCGGTTCTTTCTCCCGCATGATGTCCTCCATAAGCTTTAGAGTGACATTTCCGTAAGATTTGTTCCTGTTCATGCTCACGTACACAACATCTAATAATACCATCTACTCCTTATTTTTATAATGATGGGGATCATCCTAAAAAGTAATGTCTTAAATCGTAGAAGAATTTTTTCTTTTGTTGGTATGTATTTAGCAACAATATAATTAGCATAGTCAGCATACCAAGGTGTACTATTAGAAACATTTATTGTAGCTAACTGTTCATCAGGAAAGCTATCATTAATAGGTTGTGGGTCATCAAGAATATTTTCAAGCCTAGACAGGTTATCAGATACGGGGTTCTCTGCTCCTTTTCTATCAGTGATGTGCAAATCAAATTCTTGTAGTAGAAGAACCCACCTAATGAGTCTAGGTTTAGCATCTTTCCTTTCCATAAGATATTTTATAGCAGCATGATCGGAGTGAACGGTCACATTGGAATCAACAATGTAGGATCTAAATTTATCACAAGCAAACACCACTGCTAAGAATTCTTTTTCAGTAGTAGCATAATTTTGTTGAGCATTGTCTAGAGTTTTACTAGCATAATGGATAATATTTAATTTTTTATCGACTCTTTGTCGTAGAAGAACACCAATAGCATAATCAATAGCATCACACATAATCTCCAAAGGCGAGTTCCAATCAGATGGTTGAACAACAGGTGCAGAAATTAAGGCTTTATTGAGTGTTTCGAAGGCTTCCAAGCAATCATCATCAAAAACAAAAGGAATATCCTTTTGCAAAAGATTTGTAAGAGGCCTAGAAATTTTAGAAAAGTTTTTGATAAATCTCCTATAGAAACCAGCATGACCAAGGAAACTACGAATACCTTTGATATCTTTAGGACATGGCATTTTCTCAATTGCATCAACCTTGGCTTTGTCCCCTCAATGACTCTTTCAGAAATTTTATGGCCCAAAACAATCCTTCATTAACCATAAAGTGGCACTTCTCCCAATTCAAGACAAGATTTGTTTGCTCACATCTCAAAACTCGATCAAGATTGCTTAAACAATCATCAAAAGACTTCCCATAAATATAAAAGTCATCCATGAAAACCTCAACAATCCACAAAAATCAGAGAATATAGCAGTCATACATCTTTGAAAGGTAGCAGGTGCATTACATAGACCAAAACGCATACGTCTATAAGCATAAGTTCCAAAAGGACAAGTAAAAGTGGTCTTTTCTTGATCAGGTTGAGAAACAGGTATTTGTGAATAACCAGAATATCCATCAAGGAAGCAAAAATGTGTGTGCTTAGATAATCTTTCTAGCATTTGATCAATAAAAGGTAGAGGGTAATGATCTTTTCTAGTTGCTTTTTCTAAAATCAATTACTATTCTATAGCCGGTGACAATTCTTTGTGGAATAAGTTCATTCTTATCATTAGGAACAACAGTTATACCTCCCTTCGTACGGACACAATGAACATGACTTACCCATCTACTATTAGCTACATGATAGATTATACCTGCTTCTAGAAGTTTCAATATTTCCATTCTTACCACTTCTTTCATCTTCAAATTTAACCGACGTTGGTGATCAACAATGGGTTTAGCATCAGGTTCCATATTAATCTTGTGCTGACATAAAGTGGGACTAATGCCCTTAAGATCATCAAGAGTATATCCAATAGCAACTCGGTGCTTCCTTAGAACTTTCAATAATCTTTCTTCTTCATGTTCTGAAAGGTTAGCACTAATAATAACAGGATATATCTTTTTCTCATCAAGATAAGCATATTTCAAAGTGTTTGGCAATTGTTTTAATTCAAACACAGGGTCACCTTTAGGTGGAGGAGGAGCTCCTAGAGTTTCAATAGGAAGATTGTGTTTAAGCAGAGGTTGGTGTTCGAACAAGATTCTATCAATTTCATTTCTTTCATGCATATGCAAATCATTTACATGGTCTAGCAAATATTGTTCTAAAGGATCAGTAGGAGGTACAACAATAGAAGCAAGACCAATAATCTCATCCTTACTAGGCAAATCTTTCTTATGAGGTTTTCTACTAAACTTGGAAAAATTAAATTCATAGATTCATCACTAAAGCTAACACCGATAGTTTGTTTCTCACAATCTATTTTAGCATTGATTGTGTTCAAGAAAGGTCTACCAAAGATAATGGGACAAAAGTCATCTTGTGGGAAATGAAGAACAAGAAAATCAGTGGGTATTTTATTTTCCCACACAAGACTTCAACATCTTTAACAATCCCAAAATATAGTACCTCTATTAGCAAGTTTAATAGTAACATCTATGTCTTCTATTTCAGCGGGTGCTATATCATTCATAATTTCTTCATATAAGGAAAAAGGAATAGCACTCATGCTAGCACCTAAGTCACATAAACCATGATAATAACTGAGACAACAGGCATGCCAACAACTGGTCTATGTTTATCCTTTTCATCGGGTTTGGCAATTCTAGCAGCTTCAACATAGAAGTAAATAACATGCCCATCAATACTATCGACCAAGAGATCCTTAACCATAGCAACACTAGGTTCAACTTTGATTTGTTCAGCTGGTTTAGGTGTTCTAATATAAGTTTTGTTCACCACAGTTGAAACTTTAGCATGTTCCTTCATCTTAAGAGGGAAAGGTGGTTTTTCAATATAAGCAGTGGGAACAACTGGGTCAACATTATAAATGATAGTATCTTATTTAGCTTTTACCGGTTATTTAGTTTCTTCTTTAATTAGTGGGTGATATTTGAACCACTTCTCTTTAGGGAGATCAACATGAGTAGCAAAAGATTTACAAAAGGAAGCTACTATCTCAGAGTCAAGTCCATATTTAGTGCTAAACTTTTGAAAAGCATAGGTATTCAGAAAAGATTTAACACAATCAAACTTAGGTTCAATACCTGACTCTTTACCTTCGTCGGGTTCCCAATCTTCAGAGTTGCATTTAATACTTTCTAAAAGATTCCACCGGAATTCAGTAGTCTTCTTCATAAAAGAACCAATACAAGAAGTATAGAGCATGGATTGATCATTATGAGAAAGCAGAGCATAAAAATTATGAATAGTAATTTCTCTTGAGATCTCATGATTGGGTCATGAATATAACATTGACTTAAGCCTCCCCCAAGATAGAGAGATACTTTCTCCTTCACGAGGCCAAAAATTATATATATAATTCTGATCACGATGAACTAGATGCACATGATAATTTTTTTGATGGAATTCCAATTTCAACCGATTCAAGTTCCAAGATCCAATATCATCGCATAGTGTATACCATGTCTATGCATTTCCCTTCAAAGATAAAGGGAAAACCTTCTTCTTAGCTTCATCTCCGGGTAAACCTGCAAGCTTAAACAATCCAAAAATTTCATCCACATATATCAAGTGCATATTAGGATGTTCGGTTCCATCTCCTGCATAAGGATTAGCTAGCATTTGTTCTACCATACCCGAAGGAATTTCATATTCAATATTTTCAGTAGGTGCAGTAGGTTGAGGGGTAACTAATTATGGTTCCGGTCGAGGTGAAGATACCCTGAACAAACCCCTCAAAGGATTGTTTTCCATAGTAACAAGTGACAATAAATATCAGCACGCAGTAATAATTTTTCCTTACCAATTCCCACTTATCAAAAGCGCTTCACTCCCCGGTAATGGCGCCCGAAAATAGCCTTGATGACCCACAAGTATATGGGATCAATTGTTGCCTTTTCTATAAGTAAGAGTGTCGAACCGAACGAGGAGCAGAAGGAAATGACAAGTGGTTTTTCAGCAAGGTAATGTTTGCAAGTGCTGAAATTGTAAGTAACATAGTAGTTTGATAGCAAGATAATTTGTAACGAGCAAGTAACAGTAGTAGTAACAAAAGTGCAGCAAGGTAGCCCAATGTTGGGAAACGTAGCATGCAATTTCAAAAAAAAATCCTACGCTCACGCAAGATCTATCTTGGAGATGCATAGCAACGAGAGGGGGAGAGTGTGTCCACGTACCCTCGTAGACCGAAAGCGGAAGCGTTTGCTTAACACGGTTGATGTAGTCGAATGTCTTCTTGTTCCGACCGATCGAGTACCAAATGTACAACACCTCCGAGTTCTGCACACGTTCAACACGATGACGTCCCTCGAGATCTTGATCCAGCAGATGGTCAAAGGAGTAGATGAGTTCCGTCAGCACGACAATGTGGTGACGGTGATGGTGATGTGATCCATGTAGGGATTCGCCTAAGCACCACGAGAATATGACCGGAGGCGTAAACTGTGGAGGGGGGCACCGCACACGGCTTGGAGCAATTGGTGTGTCTCATAGGGGCGCCCCCTATATATAAAAGAGGGAGGGAGAGGAGGCCGACCTAGGCGCGCCCCAAGTGGGGGGGGGGGGGGAGTTCCACTTGGACTCCTAGTGAGATTCGTTCCCCCCTTCCTTTTACCGGAGGGGGAAAGGGGGAAGGAGTAGGAGAGGGAGAAGGAAAGGGGGGCGCCGCCCGCTCCCCTAGTCCAATTCGTACTCCTCCCTTGGAGGGGGGGGGGGGCACACCCACATGGGCTGGTTTGCCTCCCTCCTATGACCCATATGGCACATATCTTTCCCCCGGGGGTTCCGGTAACCCCTTTGGTACTCCAGTATGTACCCGATACACTACGGAACTCTTCCGGTGTCCGAATGCTACCTTCCAATATATCAATCTTTACCTCTCGACCATTTTGAGACTCCTCGTCCTATTCATGATCTCATCCAGGACTCTGAACAACCTTCGGTTACCAAAACACATAACTCATATAATACATATCGTCATCGAACGTTAAGCGTGCAGACCCTACGGGTTCGAGAACTATGTAGACAGGACAGAGACACCTCTCTGGTCAATAACCAAGAGCGGAACCTGGATGCTCATGTTGGTTCCCAAATATTCTACGAAGATCTTTATCGGTCGAACCGCTATGTCAACATACGTTATTCCCTTTGTCATAAGTATGTTACTTGCCCGAGATTCGATCGTCGGTATCTTCATACCGAGTTCAATCTTGTTACTAGCAAGTCTCTTTACTCGTTCTGTAATGCATCATACCGCAACTAACTCATTAGTCACATTGCTTGCAAGGCTTCATATGATGTGCATTACCGAGAGGGCCCAGAGATACCTCTCCAATACTTGGAGTGACAAATCCTAGTCTCGATCTATGCCAACCCAACAAACACCTTCGGAGATAACTGTAGAGCATATTTATAATCACCCAGTTACGTGCTGACATTCGATAGCACACAAGGCATTCCTCTGGTGTCCGAGAGTTGCATAATTTCCTAGTCGGAGGAATATGTATTTGACATGAAGAAAGCCGTAGCAATAAAACTAAACAATCATTATGCTAAGCTAACGGATGGGTCTTGTCCATCACATCATTCTCCTAATAATGTGATCCCGTTCATCAAATGACAACACATGTCCATCACTAGAAAACTTAACCATCTTTGATCAACGAGCTAGTCTAGTAAAGGCATACTAGGGACGCAATGTTTTGTCTATGTATTCACACATGTATCAAGTTTCCGGTTAATACAATTCTAGCATGAATAATAGTCATTTATCATGATATAAGGAAATATAAAATAACAACTTTATTATTGCCTCTAGGGCATATTTCCTTCAGTCTCCCACTTGCACTAGAGTCAATAATCTAGTTCACATTGCCATGTGATTTAACACCAATAGTTCACATCTGTATGCGATTAACACCCATAGTTCATATCGCCATGTGACCAATACTCAAAAGGTTTACTAGAGTCAATAATCTAGTTCACATTGCTATGTGATTAACACCCAAAGAGTACTAATGTGTGATCATGTTTTGCTTATGAGAGAAGTTTACTCAATGGGTCTGCCACATTTAAATCCGTATGTATTTTGCAAATTTCTATTTCTACAATGCTCTGCATGGAGCTACTCTAGCTAATTGCTCCCACTTTCAATACGTATCCAGATTGAGACTCAGAGTCATCTAGATTAGAGTTAAATCTTGCATCGTCGTAACCGTTTACGACAAACTCTTTATCACCTCCATAACCAAGAAACATTTCCTTAGTCCTCTTAGTCAACTAAGGATAATTTTGACCGTTGTCCAATGATCTACTCCTGGATCACTATTGTACCCCCTTGCCAAAACTCATGGAAGGGCACATAACAGGTCTGGTACACAACATGGTATACTTTATAGAACCTATGGTTGAGGCATAGGGAATGACTTTCATTTTCTCTCTATCTTCTGTAGTGGTCGGGCATTGAGCCTGACTCAATTTCACACCTTGTAACACAGGCAAGAACCCTTTCTTGGACTGATCCATTTTGAACTTCTTCAAAACTTTATCAAGGTATGTGCTTTGTGGAAGTCCTATCAAGCGTATTGATCTATCTCTATAGATCTTGATGCCCAACATATAAGCAGCTTCACCGAGGTCTTTCATTGAAAAATATATTCAAGTATCCTTTTATGCTATCCAGAAATTCTACATCATTTCCAATCAACAATATGTCATCCACATATAATGAAATGCTATAGAGCTCCCACTCACTTTCTTGTAAATATTGGCTTCTCCAAAAGTCTGTATAAAACTATATGCTTTGATCACCTCATCAAATCGTATATTCCAACTCTGAGATGCTTGCACCAGTCCATAAATGGATCTCTGGAGCTTGCACACTTTGTTAGCACTTTTAGGATCGACAAAACCTTCTGGTTGCATCATATACAACTCTTCTTTAAGAAATCCATTAAGGAATGCAATTTTGACATCCATTTGCTAGATTTCATAATCATAAAATGTGGTAATTGCTAACATGATTCAGACAGACTTAAGCATCGCTACGGGTGAGAAAGTCTCATCGTAGTCAACTCCTTGAACCCGTCGAAAACCTTTTGCAACAAGTCAAGCTTTATAGACAGTAACATTACCATCAACGTCAGTTTTCTTCTTGAAGATCCATTTATTCTCTATGGGTCACCGATCATCGGGCAGATCCATCAAAGTCCACATTTTGTTCTCATACATGGATCCTATCTCAGATTTCATGGCCTCAAGCCATTAATCTGAATCTGGGCTCATCATAGCTTCTTCATAGTTCGTAGGTTTGTCATGGTCAAGTAACATGACTTCCAGAATAGGATTACCATACCACTTTGGTGCAGATCGTGCTCTGTTTGACCTACGAGGTTCTGTAGCAACTTGATCTGAAGTTTCATGGTCTTTATCATTAGCTTCCTCTCCAGTTGGTGTAGGCATCACAAGAACGGATTTCTCGGATGAGCTACTTTCCAAATTGAGAGTAGGTACAATTACCTCATCAAGTTCTACTTCCCTCCCACTCACTTCTTTCGAGAGAAACTCCTTCTCTAGAAAGGTTCTGTTCTTAGCAACAAAGATTTTGCCTTTGGACTTGTGGTAGAAGGTGTACCAATTGTTTCCTTAGGGTATCCTATGAAGATGCACTTCTCCGATTTGGGTTCGAGCTTATCAGGCTGAAGCCTTTTGACATAATCATCGCATCCCCAAACTTTCTGAACCGGCAGCTTAGGTTTGTTGCCAAACCATAGTTCATACGGTGTCGTCTCAACGGATTTTGACGGTGCCCTATTTAATGTGAATGCAACTGTCTCTAATGCATAACCCCAAAACGATAGTGGTAAATTGGTAAGAGATATCATCGATCGCACCATATCTAATAAAGTGCGATTACAATGTTCGGACACACCATTATGCTGTGCTTTTCCAGGTGGCGTGAGCTGTGAAACTATTCCACATTGTTTTAAATGAAGGCCAAACTCGTAACTCAAATATTCACCTCCATCATCAGATCATAGAAACTTTATTTTCTTGTTACGATGATTCTCCACTTCACTCTAAAATTCTTTGAACTTTTCAAATGTTTCGAACTTGTGTTTCATTAAGTAAACATACCCTTATATACTTAAATCCTGTGAAGGTCGGAAAAGAATGATACCCGCCACAAGCCTCAACACTCATCGGACCACATACATCGCTATGTATTATTTCCAATAAGTCATTAGCTCATTCCATTATTCCGGACAATAGAGTTTTAGTCATCTTTCCCACAAGGCACAATTCGCAAGTATCAAATGATTCATAATGAAGTGATTCCAAAAGTCCATCTTTATGGAGTTTCTTCATGCGCTTTACACCGATATGACCCAAACGGCAGTGCCACAAATAAGTTGCACTATCATTATCAACTTTGCATCTTTTGGCATCAATATTATGAATATGTGTATCACCATGATCAAGATTCAAGGGTGTATGACTATAAAAGATATTACTCATATAAATAGAACAACCATTATTCTCTGATTTAAATGAATGACCATATCGCACTAAACAAGGTCCAGATATAATGTTCATGCTCAACGCTGGCACCAAATAACAATTATTCAGGTCTAAAACTAATCCCAAAGGTAGATATAGAGGTAGCGTGCCAATGACGATCACGTCGACTGTCAGGACCCCGACTCAATGCCACACCGATCTAGCATGTAACACCTCATATCACTTTGCGGCCTCACGCACGGTATTCCCACGGGTGTCGCCTTACTAGGCCTGGGACCGTTTGCTCCTTTTGGCACACGTATATGATAGTGTCGCTAGCATCCATATGACAAGGAGCCCGGCCTGGCATGACTAGTTTTGAACCTAAAGTGGCACTAACTTACAGGGACAGGCATACCTGACCCAGCAACAAACGTGTCGGTCATTAGCGAGTGAATTCGGGCTGTAGCAACGGGGCTAGCAGGACTCCAGAGAATCCGGGCTGTAGCAGGCTAACAGGACTTCGGTAGACACCGCGTGACATTACCCCGAAGGGACAGACACAGGAACGAAGAAGGACACATGTCGGCCAGCCTAAGTGTTCCGGAGCAGTAGCAAGCTACCATGGCTCAGTGGAAGCATTAGGAGACATTTCCCGGTAAGAGAGGCTACCAAGGATAAACAACTAGGTTGTCAGAGCCCACACATACCAAGCATTTCAATAACATACACCCAATATGCTTGATATGTGCAAATACAACATGGCATCACAACATGACTCTACGACTCAAGTATTTTATTCAATAGGCTCCGAGGAGCGAGATATTACAAACATGGGTCTCATGACCCAACATTCAGAGCATACAAGTCAAAGCACACGCGAAAGGTTAACATGTCTGAGTACAGACAACTATAAATGAAAAAGGCTGAGAAGCCTGACTATCTACCAGATCCTGTCGAGGGCACAAGATCATAGCTGAGGTTACAAGCTAAATGTCGAAGTCCACGCGGAACTACTAGTGAGAAGTAAGTCTCTGCAAAAAGATAAAATAGGCAAACGTGAGTACAAATGTACCTAGCAAGACTTACATCAGAACTAACTAAATATGCATCATTGTCAACAAAGGGGATGGTGGGGTTTAACTACAGCAAGCCAGCTTTGACTCGGTGGCTATCCTGAACTACGAATGCAAGTAACTCTTTTGAGGTGGCGCACACGAGTCCACATATTCACCATATCACGTTTAACCACATATGACTCTAGTCTAGGTTTATCACCTATTCGGGTTCCATCCGCAAGGAGATCCGGCCGGGGTGTCGCTCACGGCCCCAAAAGATGTGTACATGGTTCCAAGCCCACCAAACGGGCGGCGCTTGGCATACCCGGCCATGGTGCCTAGTCTGACCCAAGCCCACCTGTACCAGGTGCCACTTGGTAGACTACTAACACAACCTACAAACACCAGAAACTAGTTGCAACTCCTGGACAGAGACCAGGCTGATTAATAAGTCGAGAGGGGTCGAGTTACCGGAACCCAATGTGTGGTAGTAATTGTTCATGGATCACAAACACAGAACTCGATTCCTGAGTACAGCTTCAATGAGACAACCCACCATGTACTCCTACATGGCCTTTCACCGCTATCTTTACCAAATCGTGTTCACACACTTAGCTCACACACAGTAGGACATGTTCACAACATTCCAATTCATCCCCGATGAATCAGACCTGACTCAACTCTAAGCAGTAGAAGGCATGACAAACAAGCATGAATGAGTAGGCACATCAGGGCTCAAACAACTCCTACTCATGCTAGTGGGTTTCATCTATTTACTGTGGCAATGACAGGTCATGCAGAGGAAAGGGGTTCAGCTACCGCAGCATGTAATAGTTGAAACGTTGTTGTCCTAGTGCAGTAAAAGAGAGCAGGAGCGAGAGAGTGGGATTGTATCAGAATGAACAAGGGGTTTTTGCTTGTCTGGCACTTCTGAAGATAGTATATCTCTTCATCGGTGTCTTCGATCTCACCGTCGGAACCACGTCTATCGAGAGGGGACAAACACCGGCAAACAAGGAAGAACACAATCAATGCAATGCACAATATGATGCATGATCTTGACATGTCAATATGCTGTGATTTGAGCTAATGGAACTAGCAACAGGTTAAATGAAGTTGGTTTGAATCCAAGATTCAAATTCAAACTCCATATGTAGATATTCATATGCCATTTATATGATTTGTCCTAAACAGCAACTATAAGTTGTTCTAACATGCATGAAACCAGTACAGATGGATAGATTGGATTTTTCTGATCATTTTTCATATATAATTGATCTTATTTGAACTTATAGATAATTTTCTATGAATTTTAGAAGTTTTAGCTATTTTCTGGAATTTCCCGGATTATTTAAATCAAGAAAAAGATTAACTGTGTCAGCACTGCATCACTGTGACGTCAGCAGGTCAACTGACCCGATCCTAGTCAAACCTGACCAGTGGGGCCCACTGGTCAGTGACCTATCTAACTAACAACGTTAATTAGCACTAACTAAAACCCTAATCTAGGATTAGTCAGGGGCTGGCCCCACATGTCAATGTCCTAACTTACTAGCAGAGAATATTAGTGCTAATTACATCCTAACTAAAATGTCAGTGTGGCATGGGCCCACATGTCAGTGGCACAGGGAGGGTCAAACCCCAGGTCAGTGGGGTCAAACCCGCCGGTGTTAAGCCGCCGACGAGGCCCGAGATGGTGGCGTGGCTCGGAAATCACCCACAAGGCTCCGTCTGAGGCGTGGTTAGGCTCTTCGAAGAGCTGGCGATGCGGCGCGTCGAGTAGTGCCCTCGGCCGGAGCTGGGGTGGCTGAGGACGACGTCGGCGACCACGTCTGCGGCCGCCGGAGTTCGGCTATGTACGGGGGCACGGCTGCAGCGTGCAAACGCGCGAACTGAAACGCTAGCGGGGCACTACGGGGTGCGGCGAGAGTGCTAGGCGCACTGGCGTGACCAAAGGGTCACCGGAGCAACGCCGGCGACAAGCTCTTGCGGCGGAGCATCTCGGCTCCGGTGAAGGAGGCGGTTAGAGGGCGCAAACGATGCAAAGAAGAGGGAGAGACAGCGTAGAAGCTCACGGTGGTTTGGACGAGGCGATCGGCGAGCTCGGGGAGGGGCTGGTGACGACGGGAGGTCGCACTACAAAAAAAATACACTTCCGTGATGATACGTGTTTGTCACAGTAGGTTGCGTTTTTTGTCATGCATGTACATCCATGACGATTTTATGACAGAATCAAGATAGTCATACCTGTGCTGTCGTAGAAGTGTTCCATGACATTACCAAAATTATCATCACGGAAGTGTCCACTTCCATGACGATAAATCGCGCGTCACAGAAGTGCTTTCGTCAAGGGTGACCGACACGTGGCATCCACCGTAACGGAACGCCGTTAAGCTATCGGGTCGGGTTTTGGCTCCGATAACCCGTTAATAGCCCCGACCAATGGGGATTTTCCACGTGTAAAATCATCATTGGCTGGAGGAAACACGTGTCGGCTCACCGTTGGGATAGATGTCATCCGTTCATTTGACCGAAGTCGCCTATGATACGGCGACACGTGGCACGACCCAACAGAGGCCCATTCATGTGAAAAGGCCGGCCCGTTTGACTTGGTCAAAAGGTGGCGGCCCGGCCCACGGAAAGCCTGTTAACGGCCTGTTCACATATAGCCCATTTACAGCCCGCTAACCCAGGGCCCGTTACGCCCTATCTGAATTAGGCCCAGTAGCGTCAACTGGGCCTTCCAATATGATTTAGCCCGTTTTAACTTCTGGCCCATGTGTGGCCCATGACTTCTTTCGGCCCATATGGGGACCTTTGTAACTCTTGGCCCATTAACGACCCATGGTGAAACTGGCCTGTAATGAACAGTGTATCACTTCATACCCATTAACGACCCGTTATTCCATTGGGCCATTTCCAGCCCAAGTTATCTTTCGGCCTTCTCAGGGCCCATTGATTCTTGGGCTCATTTGCAGCATTCGGTTACATACGGCCCGTTACTATCATTTTTTGCTTGTGGGCCAAATTCAGCCCGTCATTACAGTCGACCCGCTTGCGGACCGTTAATACGTTGGGCCATTTTCATGTAAAAAAACCCGTTGGGCTGTTTTCATAGAGTTATCAAATACGGCCTATTAACGGCCCGTTATGGTCCAAGAATAGTACGACCCATGATTGGCGAAATGATGATACGCCCCGTAGGAGGCCCATTGATCCTACGGCCCGTATGAGGCCCATGGATAGTACGGCCCATAGAAGGCCCATGGATCGTACGGCCCGTAGAAGACCCATGGACCCTACGGCCCGTAGAAGACCCATGGACCCTACGGCCCGTAGAAGGCCCATGGACCCTAAGGCCTGTATAGAAGGCCGATGGATCCTACGGCCCGTATAGAAGGCCAATGGATCCTACGGCCGGACGAAGGCCCATGGATCATACGGTGTGCAGGAGGCCCATGGTTACAACAGTCCGTGTGTTGCCATGATTATTTTGGCCTAGTTACCAAAAATAGGCTATTGTGGCCACTAGAAAAACATAGAAAAAGAACTGCAGTGACTACAAGCAAACAACTAAACAAGATAATAAGGAAATAAATAAGCAAGCAATTAAGGCTAGCCTATTACCGCTATTACACATATTACATCCACTGGGCATCAAAGTTCGCCACCAGTGCAAATATTGGGAACAAAGCAGCATATTACATACACTGGCCGTCAAAATTGGCCACCAGTGCAAATAAACGCGGCAGCAAAACAAGAGCATAACTGAAACAACTTCAGAAGAGCTCAAGAAACATTATCCTGGGTATCCACCATGCTAGCAATAAGCTTGGCAAGCTGATTAGCTTTGTCCTGTTTGGCGCTAAAATCCTCCAACGCTTGCTGTTGCACCAAAAAGTATGCATCTGAATGCTCCAGGGACTTCCGCAGTCCTTCCGCTTCTTGTCGCAGCACAGCTGATCGATGTCTTTCAACTTGTAGTTGAGACTCAAGAAACCGAACTGATTCAGACAGTGAGTTTGAATAGCTTGTGCATGCGGTAGTGGCCAGTAACTCGAACACTAAACCAAGATAGGACTTTGGGGTTGTCTCACTGTCTTCAAGATAGTCTTCCTTAGCTATTTTATCAGCTTTGTTGGAATAATAGAGATTGGTGGAGCGCTCAAAATAATAGAGATTGAATACATGCACTCATCACCAAGCAAAGTGAATGATCATATAAGGATAGATAAGATAATATCATCAAACAGGCATAAGTGTAGCTTATGATCAAACACATGATCATCAATGTCTCACAGATAATAGCATAGTATCTCAAGCAATCAAAAGCAAACAAAGTTTAACCACCAAAGTAAGAGAGAACAAAAGCAGGATCTCTCTCTCTCTCGAAGCCTATGATCTATACATTTTTCTCCCCCTTTGGCAACAAGTTACCAAAAAGTTCATAGAAAATGCATAGTGTTAGATCGACTCTCAGGCTTGATCTTCAGGTGGTGGTGTCCAGAGAACTCCAAGAACGAAGGCTTCAGTCGATGTGGATGGAGCTGGAGGAGTTGGTGCTGGAGTTGGTTGCCCTGGAGCTGTAGGAGCAGTTGCTGGTGCAGATGATGTGGCTCTAGTGTCTGTCACAGGCACTGCAGCTGACCTCTGAGCTATAGGCACTCTGGCAAATGCATCAATGGTTGTCTTGCCCTTCCTCTCCTGCATGTCTTCCTGAAGCTGCTCCACAACAGACTGAATCTCAGTTACTTTGACATCTAGATCATAGAATTTTTTTCCCATGATACTTTCCAGGCTCTCCTGGTTTTGAGTTAGGGTGTCCAACCCCTTCTCAATCCTCAGTGTTGATGCTATCAAGTAACCAAGCTGCTCCTTCTTGTTCTTCAAAAATTACTCAGATGCCTCCTCTTGAGTTGGCATCTTGGCAGCCTTCTCTTTCCTTGCTTTCTCCTTCTTCTCTTGAGCTTGCACTGATGATGGTTCATTTTCATTCATTACAACCTGATTGTCCTCAAAGTCTGGATAGAGAGCAAAATGTTCCTTATCCAACAGATATTTTCCTGTGCCCATCTTTGAGTTAATCAACTCCTGAATTTTTGGGGCATATCCACAACTTCTCTTCTGGTCTGCTGCTGTCCTCTTAATGGTCTCAACCATAAGGCTCATGACCTTGAATTTCTGTGGCACATCAAATATATGCAGCAAGTTGATTGCATGCCCTCTGATCATGCTCTGGTCACCTGACTTAGGCAAAAGAGTGTGCCTTAGGATCCAGTTGATCGTAGGCAGCCCTGACAGAAGAAAGTGGACTGACCCAAACGAGAAAGTCTCAAGAGCTTTGTCTGGGATCTCCTTGTACATATGTGACATAGTATTGTGTCCCATTTTCTTCTTGGCATAGACATCCAACTCATCTTCACTCTCCTTGGGGGCATTGATCAGACTAGCCCATTCCTCGATGGTTAACTGGTACCTCGTACCTTCCGACATCCAAACTATCCTGCCATCTGGATAGAAGTGTGCTCTGGAGTAGAATTGCATAATGAGTTCATCATTCCAGTTGGTGAGCTTCTGCCCAACAAAATCTGCAACTCCACAAGCTTCAAAACTGTCATACACTCCAGGATAGTGTTCTTCATTCTCCTTCATGTAGGTCCAGTCGACCCACCTCATATCACACACTATGGGCTTCTTGTCCAACAAGATTGTCTCATAGAAGTCCTGCTGTTCCTTTGTATGGAACCTGTAATCAACAACAGTCCTTCTCCTAGTGGCATATGGATCTGTCATTCTCCATAGCCTCAGCCCTGAGTCTCTCCTGATATTCATGTCCTCAGCCATAGGATGAGCATCATTATGGTCTGGAATCTTGGGCTTTAGCTTCCTCAGGACTTGTCCTTCATCCTCTTCCTCATCAGCAACTTCAGGCACTGGGGCCTTGTTCTTCTCAGCAGCTGGAATACTCCTGGTATTCCTCTTTGGTGCAATCTTGGGCTTGGGGGCAGCTTTGGGTGCTTCTTTGGGCTTAGATGTTGCAGCCCCTGATTTTATAGCATCACCCATCAGCTTTTGTGCCTTGGGTGCCGGTGCAGCAACCTCTTCGTCCTCTTCCATCATGGAATTTTGCCCAACAACTCTAGCTATGGTCTTTTTGACCCTCTCTTTCCTTTTCTTTCCTTCAGCAGCAGCAGGCTCCTTGGGTTGGGATTCCAAAGGAATTTGAGTGGAGACTCTGGCTTTGGACATTGGTTGTCTACCTGCAGGCCTTTTGATATTCATGCCTGGCTTTACTGCAATTGAGCTGTACTTCTTCTTGAGCTCTACTTTCTTGGAAGTAGCCTCATCTTCTTCTGCTATATAATCCTCATCCTCAGATTATGAGGTTCTCTTCTTCCTTGTCCTGGTGGCAGCTTTAGGCAGATTGCTTGGGGTGCTCCTGCTGCCTTCATCTGAAAAACTTGAGGGACTAGTGCCCTCACTCATGTGAATCTGCTCTTCTGACTTGTTCTGACTATCACTTTGGTCTGACATGCTGCAAATCTCTGACTGCTGACCCTGTGAATAGTTACAGATGAGATAGAATGGATGAGCATCACAAAATGCAGAGATTTTTGCAAAAGAATGATTCAAAAAATCAGTTTTAGTTTTCCACAGAAAGCATTTTGGATCAACTGATTTTCAAACTCGGTGATACCGAAGCAGTTTTGGAACCTAAATTAGTAAACTCGGTGAGACCGAGTCACAGTTTGGTGGTACCGAGACTGCTATGGATTCACAAAGTTCTAAAATCGGTCACACCGATTTGTAATTCTCGATCAAACCGAGAGTTACTAGTGCAATGACATTAGCCAAATCGGTGGGACCGAGTTTTTCAACTCGGTGGGTCCGAGATGGTTTCGGCAGAAACCTAACCCTAAATTCTCAAATCGCATCTATTCTAAGGATTGTATTGACTGGATAGGAGTGTTTCAATCGTGGCAAGATACATAATGAACACAATGTGCTAGGAATCAGACGAGGATAGCACTGTGATCGAGTCCATATCCTAGCTTGGCGATGAACTCGCTATGGCGGCAACAGCGGGTGTGAAATCCATTGACAGCGGCGGAGACCAGCGACTAGAGGCGGCTGGCAACGAGGAGACGATCCGGAGACCCTAGAGGCAGAGCGAGCTATGCGCGGGTGAAGGGGTTTGGAGAAGTTTCCAAATTTTTGCCCGTGAGTATATATAGACCGACGCTGTCGGTGTGACCGAGTGGAACAACTCGGTGGCACTGAGATGCATAACTGTATACAGTTACAGCAACTCGGTGGGACCGAAAAGTTCAAATCGGTTGCACCGATATTGAAAACCTAGATCGACTTAGTGATCTCGGTGGGACCAAAATGGAGGAATCGGTCAGACCGAGAATCACAAAGAAGTTTTGGAAGTTTAAGTCTCTGACGAATCGGGGACTCCGAGTCCTCCTCACACAGAGTGGTTTGAATCTGAGTTGATCAAATTTTGTGATGTAACATGAATAGAGTTTGAGACGAGAAAAGCATATATAGCTAGAGAAGGTTCTTAGGCATTCTTGTCCATCCACTTGGCAAAAAGAAAAGAACCCAAACAATCAAAGCAACAAGTGGGTGTCCTCGAATGAGTAAAGTATGCAACCAACATGCTCACACAATAGAATGGCAAATGAAATATGTGGCAAAGCATGCACAACCAATTCTAGCATCTATCAAACAATTGGCGATGACTAGGTCATCTATATATGAGTATATTGACCTAGGAGTCAAATGAGAACATTTGATCATAGGTCATACGCATCGTTTAAGCTCAAGTGGGGTTACCGCTTTTACATAATGCATTGATGTGTTCACACCATTAGAGTTGCTTTGACTCAATTCTTAGAGTTAAGCTCCCCCTAGATGTGAGATCCCCTTTTAGAGGGATGAACTAACCTTGGGTTTTGTCGATGATGACTTCATGTAGGTGTTGAAGATGTGGATTCTCAATGTTGATGTAGATCATTTGGAGCAATCCTTTGGAGTGAGTTGCACTTTCAACATACCTACATGGGTTAGTCCCACAAGGAACAAACAAGAATATCCATAGACATAGAGTGATGCACACACAAGATGATGTCCATGAAATCATTAGGTTACCTTGTCCCTTGCCTTACCAACATGAGGGTTTGTGACTCCTTGAACTAGTGCAAGATGTGGAAGTTGATTGCACTTGGCCTTGCCATAATGATATGAGTGAAGAATTTTGGCGGAGTCACCCTTAAGAACTCTCTAGTTCTTCTTCTTCGGGATCCACATCATCTTGATGGGAATCCTTGGAGTTGTAGTTGTACTTGATGAAGTAGAACTTGACGTAGTCTTGGAAACCCACTTGACCAAGGCCTTAGGTGCTTCCTCAAATGCTTCAATCTCCTCTTGAAGCTTGTCCTTGCCTTTGTTCTTGTGGTCTTGTGGTGGAAGATCATCTTGTGCTTGTGTTCCCTTGAAGGAAGTAGGATCATACTTCTCTTGTTGAGGAACAAACTTCGTCTTGGGGTATTGATCTTCTTCCCACTCAACTCCATTGGCATTGAACTTTCGTTCAAAACCAACACCTTGATTCTTCCGGTGCCTTCCTTGCTTGCGTACAATTTCCTCGAATTGCTTACTCCCGGCAAGGCTCTTGTATACACCTTTCTCTATAATTCCCTTCAATAAGCTATTTTCTTGCTCAAGTGTAACTTGGCTAAGAGAATCATTAGTGGAATCAAGAGAACTACTAGAAGCAACAATATTATTGTTACTACTAGAGGAAGGATCTTTCTTGTACTTGTTACTAGATTTGACTTGAGGCATGTAAGTGGATAAGAGTAAACGCTTGGCAATGTAAGAAGAACTTTTCTTATGGAGATCATCATTGATTGCTTTTAAGAACTCATGCTCTTGCTCAAGATTGAGCTTTTCAAAGCGTAACTTCTCATGAGCCCTTAATAGTTCTCGATGATCTTCGAAGATAGTTTCATGAGCTAACTTAAGAGTGTTTAGTTCTTTAGTTAGAAGCTCAATCTTCTCCTTATCATTGTCATTCGTTTTATCTTGATTAGCATGATTAATTGACGTTTCATCATAGTATTCATCACTAGAGTTGTCAACAAGTAAATCATCATCACCTAGCAAGTCATCTTCATCACTATTGAAATCAACATACTCGGGATGTGTTACCTTTGGACCTTTGGCCATGAAGCATCTTCCAATTCCTTCATTTGGTGAGTCAAATATGTCATAGGAGTTGGTTGACACAAGTGCTAGACCGGCAACACCTTAATCTTGAGTATATTCGGAGTCGGAGTGATAGCTTCTCTCGGAGTGATTGTCAGAGTCGGAACCGGATACCCATGCTTGATGTCTTCGTTTTGTGTAGCTCCTTGATGACTTGTCCTTCCTTCCCGAATCCTTGCTTCTCCGTGAGGGTCTTCGTTCATAACGATCATCTCTACTCCTCCTCTCTCTTGGTGGTGATTCTTCTCTTTTGCTTCTTCTTTTTGGAGAATCTTCTCTTCTTTTGTAGGGTACCGTACACTCATTGGAATAGTGTCCGGGTATCCCACAGTTGTAGCAATTGCGCTCTCGACTAGAAGATCTTTTGTCATTGTAGGACCTTGACTTGGAGCTTCTTTCTTTGCTTCAACTCTTGTAGAATTAGTTGAAGTTCTTCACCATTAAGCTGAATTCTTCATGGAAGGTTTGTTTCTCACTTGATGATGTGGGGGCTTCACATGAGGCTTTGTAAGCACCACTTGACTTGTTGTGAAGTTCCTCCTTATCCTTGAGTGGCATCTCATGAGCAACAATTCTTCCAATGACTTCCCTTGGCTTGAGATCTTTGTAGTTTGGCATCATTTGGATCAATGTGCACACAGTATCGTACTTTCCATCCAATGCTCTTAGGATCTTCTTGATGATGAATCTGTCGGTCATCTTTTCACTCCCTAAGCCGGCAATCTCATTTGTGATAAGAGCAAGCCTAGAGTACATTTCAGCGACACCTTCACCATCATTCATCTTGAACTTGTCAAGCTGACTTTGGAGCACATCTAGCTTGGATTCCTTGACGGAGTTAGTACCTTCATGCATATCAATCAAAGTATCCCAAATTTCCTTTGCATTCTCAAGACGGCTGATTTTGTTGAATTCTTCGGGGCACAATCCGTTGAAGATGATATCACAAGCTTGAGCATTGTATTGCAGCATCTTCAGTTCATTCGCATTAGCTTCACGGTTCGGCTCTCTCCCATCAAAGAATTCACCTTGCAAGCCAATACAAATAATAGCCCAAACGGCGGGGTTATGTCCGAGAATATGCATTTTCATCTTATGTTTCCAACTAGCAAAATTAGTACCATCAAAGTAAGGACCTCTACTAGGTTGTGAAACCAAGGCTATGACCACCAAAAGCTATGGAAATCAAAGCAAATGAAGACCAAAGCTATGATACCACTTGTAGGACCTTGAAGTATGTCTAGAGGGGGGTGATTAGACTACTTGACCAATTAAAAACTTAACCTTTTCCCAATTTTAGAGTTTGGCAGATTCTAGCAATCTTTGAACAAGTCAAGCAATCATCACACAAATCAAGCAAGCATGCGAAGAGTATATAGGCAGCAGAAATTAAAGCATGCAACTTGCAAGAAAGTAAAGGGAAGGGTTTGGAGGATTCAAACGCAATTGGAGACACAGATGTTTTTGTCGTGGTTCCGATAGGTGGTGCTATCGTACATCCACGTTGATGGAGACTTCAACCCACGAAGGGTAATGGTTGCGCGAGTCCATGGAGGGCTCCACCCACGAAGGGTCCACGAAGAAGAAACCTTGTCTATCCCACCATGGCCGTCGCCCACGAAGGACTTGCCTCACTAGCGGTAGATCTTCATGGAGTAGGCGATCTCCTTGCCCTTACAAACTCCTTGGTTCAACTCCACAATCTTGTCGGAGGCTCCCAAGTGACACCTAGCCAATCTAGGAGACACCACTCTCCAAGAAGTAACAAATGGTGCGTTCATGATGAACTCCTTGCTCTTGTGCTTCAAATGATAGTCTCCCCAACACTCAACTCTCTCTCATAGGATTTGGATATGGTGGAAATAAGATTTGAGTGGAAAGCAACTTGGGGAAGGCTAGAGATCAAGATTCATATGGTAGGAATGAAATATCTTAGTCTCAACACATGAGTAGGTGGTTCTCTCTCGGAAATGGTAAGTTGGAAGTGTAGGTTTGTTCTGATGGCTCTCTCACGAATGAAGAGGAGGTGGAGGGGTATATATAGCATCCACACAAAATCTAACCGTTACACACAATTTACCAAACTCGGTGGGACCGAATCAACAAACTCGGTCGGACCGATTCAGTAAACCTAGTGACCGTTAGGATTTTCGATGGGACCGACATGCAACTCGGTAGGACCGATATGGTTAGGGTTTGGGCATAACGTAATCTCGGTGAGACCGATTACACAAACTCGATGCGACCGATTTTGGTAATTAGCTAACCAGAGAGTTGGTCAGGTAAACTCGGTGGGACCGATTTGCTCTTTTCGGTGAGACCGAAATGTTACAAAAGGGAAACAGAGAGTTTACATTGCAATCTCGGTGGGACCGATCGCTCACTTCAGTTAGACCAAAACGTTATGAAGGGAAACAGAGAGATTACAATCCCATCTCGGTGAGACCGAGATCCCTATCGGTAAGACCAATTTGCCTAGGGTTTGTGGCAGTGGCTATGACATTTGAACTCGGTGGCGCCAGATAGAAAGAATCGGTGTGACCGATTTTGGCTTTAGGTTTAGGTCATATGAGGATGTGAGAAAGTAGTTGAGGGTATTTGGAGCATATCACTAAGCACTTCAAGCAAGAGGCTCATTAAGCAACACCTCATCCCTCCTTGATAGTATTGGCTTTTCCTATAGACTCAATGTGATCTTGGATCACTAAAATGTAAAATGAAGAGTCTTGAGCTTTTGAGCTTGAGCCAATCCTTTGTCCTTGATATTTTGAGGGATCCACTTTCATCATCCATGCCATGCCATTCATTGAGCTTTCCTGAAATAATAGTCTTGGAATAGCATTAGCTCAATGAGCTATATGTTGTTATGAATTACCAAAAACACCTAGGGATAGTTGCACTTTCAGTTTCCAAATCGGTCCTTCTCTATAGAGAAAAATGGGAAATTTGCTGTATTATAACCATCATGGAGGTAGGATGTATGGGACGAAGCAAAGTAATTGCCATGAATAACATTACTTACACATAACTCCTGGACAAACACCTGCAATTGGCATTTTCCTTCATCTTCAGTATAATATTTCCAAGATGGGAAGATACGCACATACAATTTAACAACATCAAATGCGATAGATGCTAAACTACGACTGGCTGCTTGTGCTTCCTCCACAGGAATAGGCGTACTAACCGGTGGAGTTGGGGTTCGCAGTGATAGTACTGGCCCTTTGGGCACTGGAGCTGCCTTACTATCTGCTCTTGTTTGGGAGCTCTGTGGTGGAGATAGTGTTGTGTCAACAGGAACTGGGTTACTATCAGCTGGGGTTGGGGTTAGATTGGGTGAAGCTGGTTCTCTGCCCATCGCAGTAGGGGTACAATCCGCGAGAGTTTGGGTTATGTGTGGTAGGGATTGTTCTTGTGCATGTACAACCGTGGTGCTATCTCCACCAAGAGGTAGCACTATTTTATTTGAAGACAGTTATTTTATTCCACTAGATACTGGCATCACTCGCTCCAATTCAAATGGCTGATAAACAGGAAACATAGTTGAATGTACACACATTGTATGAGAGACAGATGCAATAGATAGTGTGGAAAAAATAGGGCATGAAATAGTTGACATGTATATTGTTTGACTAAAATGGATAGCATGACATAATTTCACATATATGATGTCTATCTAAACTGGATAGCATAGCATAACATAATTCAAAGATATGATGAATAACTAAACATGATCGCATGACATAATTCACCTACATGTTATCTAAGTAATCAGGATCGCATGACATAATTAACCTACATGTTATCTAAGTAATCAGGATCGCATCATTTAATTCACATATGTGATTTATATGCTAAACAGAGGGCATTCGATATGATGTCTGAACTAAGAACATGGTGTTGAATATTGTGTATATGATGTCTAAACTATGCAATGCAAGACACCGTATGCATGATATGAGCAGTATAACCGTGCCAAGTTAGAGCATACACCTCAGTGGGGGAATACGACTGGTCATCTGTCTCTGAATCCATCTCTGAGGAGCTATCGGGACCCAACAAGAGATCTGCTTCGACAGGTAGCACTGTCTACTCTGATGGCCTTGTTTTCACTCCAGATTTTTCCATCTCCCACCCAAATGGCTGATTCACACGAAGAGTAGTTTAATGTACAAACAATGTCGACAAATGGAAATGTAATGAAGAAAAGGATGGGCAAGATATCATTCAAATATATGATGCCTGGTTAAACAGGATGGCATTGCACATTTCACATATATTATGGCTGCCTAAAAGACATGATACTGCATAATTCCCATATATGATATATAAACTAAACAGGTGGCATTACAGAACATGTCTAAACTAAGCAGATGACATATATGATGTCAAAAGTAGGCACTACAAGGCAACATATGCATGATATGACTAACATCATCATGCCAAGGTAGAGCAAACACCTTGGGGGTAAATAGGAGTGGTTAGCAGCGTCTGAATACGCCTCAAAATAGATATCTTCCTCTGGATTACAATCTGGAGAGGTGTGGGGAGGGTTTGCCATTGAACCCACCATGGAGCGATGTCTGCATGACATTGTATTGCCGCGCAAAACTCTACTCTTTTTCTCTACATGTTCAGCATGACTGTGTACAATATCTGACATGCATACGAAAAAAATATGGTGAGATTATGTAAGGAGAGTATGCAGAAATATAGAGTGATGGTAACAACCAGTGGATCAACATTTTTCCGTTGAACCAAAATAGCCCTAATGGATCGACGCGAATGTATAGTAATAAGTGATGCAACAAGTGTACAACCTCTTTGCCGTAGCCGTGTCGACCTCAGCATCATTGGGTTGGTCGCTAAAGTAGTTGAGGCAGAGGTGGTTGTCGGAGGTGTGGAGGAAGATCTGAGGAATCAGTAGACGCCGTCCAGGGCACTACTCTATTGTGATGGATCATTCTGTCGTTGGAGCAGCTCCGGTGAGCCGTAAGACATCAAGGCTGAAGCAGCACAATACAGACATCGTCAATCTTAAGTGGGATTCTAATAACATCTCCAATAGATGATGTAAAATGGATGTAAAATTAACATCACCAAAAACCACCTGACTACAACAGATGAGGTAAAAACTGTTGACTCTGAACTTAACTGTTGAAACTGAAATTTACTGTGGAATCTGAATGCTACTGTCGAAACTGAATGCAATGGTAGCAGAGAGGAACTTGACATGTAGTTTAGGGAGGGCCTGCAGTTCATCTTCAACCTGCACCCCCTGAGCCGCCAGCCACCACCGGCCGAACCGCCGGCCCCAGCGCCGCCTCGCCGCCCCGAAACAACTCGCCACCGCCGCCCCGGCCAGCCCTCTAGGCCCCCCTCCCCCCACCCTGGACCCTAAGATAGATAGTGGGGTACCTCTCCGGCGAGCCCCCCCAACCCCTGAAAATCGGCTGACCCAAAAGTCGATCCAGTCGACTAAAGTGTGGCTTAATCAGAGCAAAGCAGCAGCACGAGCGAGGGGGAGAGCAGCAACAGCTGGGCAAGCGAGCGATCGAGCAAGAGCCGGAGCAGCAGCAATAGCGCGAGCGAGCGAGAGCCAGAGCAGCAGCAGCAGCAGATCCGGCTGGTATGGACGCCGCCGCCGAAGGGGCCTCGCACTGGGGGAGAGCCGCCATGGATATGTCGGCCGCAGCGCCGGCTTCAAGGTAGCTGCTCCATGGGGGTGCGGGATGGAGCACCGTCAGTGCCGAGAGGTCGAGTTAAGGAGAAGGTGCGATGCGATGAGTGTACAACCTCTTTGGTGGTGCCGAGTAGGCCTCGGCTTCGTCCGAGGAGTCGGTGAGGATGCTACGGTTCCGGTGGAGTAGGTTAAGGCGGCGCTGTGGGGATGGATCAGCCGTGATAGAAGAGGCGATCGTCGGAGCAGCTCCTTGGAGGTGGAGGTTGGGGCGGCTGAATCGGCTGGATGGTGAGATGGACGACGGATCCTCATCCGGGGAGGTGGCCAAGGGACGTCGAGCTGTTGCGGTGGACGACGTCGTCGGGGAAGAGGATCCGGCTGGGCAGTGGTGATGTGGCGGACGGAGGAGGGTGGGGTTTCGCGGCTGGAGCGGAGAGGTTATGGCGGCCTGGGATTTCGAATGGCGAAAAGGGGGCGATGGGAGGGGGTGAAGCATGACTTAGGGACGCCCTTGTCCAAAATGTAGGGTGTGTTACAAAAGTACCCCCACCGATTTGAACTAGCGGCCCTTTCGGCTCAGGGTTAGAAGGGGGATTTCGCGTGTCAGGATTTGGCAGCTGGAGGGAGTTTTTGCGCGTGTTGTAATTTCGGGATAGCAAGGCGCGGGTTATGAAGGCTCCAGTTTTGGGAGCACGATATCTGAATTTTCGGGATATAACAAGACGGGGGTTGAATTTTAGGTACAAGCCTAATGTGTAGTAATATTGTACTTGTACGTACCAAATCAATTCACACTTCCCTCAACCGAAAAGAAAATGAAAAAAATAAAACTATTCACACCACACAAAGAGAGAGTCTTTCCCCGTTTTACTATACAAATGCTATTCAAAGCTACTCCCTCCTTCCATCTATATAGGGCCTAATGCATTATTTGATGCTAACTTTGACCAAATATTAGAGCATGGTATATGACATGCAACTTACACAAAGCACACCGTTAACTTCATCTGTGAAAGGTTCTTTCAATGGTATAATTTTCACATTGTGCATGTCATGTACTATTAATCTTGTCAATAGTCAAAGGCGGTCTTAAAAATCTCATTATGCCCTATATAGATGGAAGGAGGGAGTATGAATCCATGTTATGTCCGATTAAATTTTTTCGCTTGCTGTATAATGCATGTAGCCTACTCATACCAACATTTTAGTGCATTCCAAATGTCTATACTACCACTGCAATTCGAACTAAATTTGAATTTGTTTCTCTATTTCAATAAGAATCTACAATCATGATTGTTGCCAACTTCAACCATCATAGTTTCCTTGCTATCCGCCAGATATAAATCGAACGGCCTATAATGCAGGATGGCAGGCACACCATCATCAACAACTCCGTTTTTATAAGAGTAGAGATAAAATATATTAAATGTAGTATAACATGTTCATAAACACACCATGTGTATAACCGTTATATATATTCACACATGAGTCGGTTTAAAACACTATGATAAATTCTTCAAATATCTGAATTCGCTTTTTATAATGAAGTATATATGATCTTTATTCGTCTTTTACACCCACACAACCCTCTTATATTTGTAGCTAGCGCTAACTTTCTCTTGTGCATGCACATGCCTGCATCCCTGTCACCCTCCCTCAGCATTCTCTAGCTCCATCGCGCAAATTCGTCTTTTCACTTTAGGTCATGCACCCACGGTGTGTGTAGGCCCCCCAGATCCTTCTTTACGGCACACATCGATCGATATGCCTCTCTAGCCAGGTGTACCTAGCACAAACACAAGGTTCCCCTCTTCTCTTGTCACTGTCCATGCCTCACTCCCACCACTCTTTTCATCATTCTCGTACTCGCACACTCCTCCCCGCTCGATATAGTATGCCTCGCGTACCACCTCCTACATGCATCCCTCTATCTCTATCCTTCTACTCATGCCTCGTTTGCTTCTAACACACACATGCATGTATATCGATCAATCTCCCAACATATACCTGGATCGACTTTAACTTACCCCCCCCATCGATCGACGTACCTCACAAGTTATGTCTCTCCTTTCTCTAACAAAGGGAGATTGATCTTCCTATGTAGTTATGTCTGCTTACTGCAGCCATATCGTCCCCCCTCATCATTCGTGCATGCCTCCTGACCCGTATCTCACACGCACGTGCATAGACAACAAGCAACCATCTCCTCTCTTATTGATATTGCAGGCGTGCCCTCCGTTTGTCTAGCAAGCCTATCCCACCATTTGTTAGAAGCAACTCCACTACCACCCCCTCCAACACTCTAGCTCTGTCTCTCTCCCAACCTTATTCCTCTCCTGCACATATGCATGGATGTCGATCGATCTCCCTTAATACATGAGGCAGATTGATCTCCTTAATACATGAGGTAGGCCTCTCTCCTCCTCCACACATATACCAGCCATTGTACCTCTATAGTTAATTGGGCCTCCCTCTTCCCCCCACCACACACTGATAGTCGAGCGCTGCAGGTAGGTATCCATGCCACAGAGACAAACTGCACATGTCCCCTCTCACATTCCAGTAGGCCAGCCACTGTATATCTTTGACATGGGCACACAAAAATTCGATGGCACTCTTTATCGATCGCGCGCGCACACACACACACACATCATCCCTCTTTTCGATTCTATGGACACCTCAAGCCGGTGATACCTCCACTCTCTTCTCTGTGGATCGCCCCCTCTCTATATATGTTATATCCAGGACTCTATTTCACACACATTGCATATGTTACATTTTTTGATTGACCCCCCCCCCCAAAAAAAATTCTCAAGAACCCACACACTATATCTCTCTATTTTGTATCTCTCTCACACAACTCCATGTAGGTGGTGTACTTATACAAGAAGAGAATAGGTGCACCGTGCATGTACTCATGCTTCGTGCCCAGCCACACCAACGCGAGTACACAGTGGAGCTCATTTCTTTATGAAATGGCAGCCCACATGCTAATTTGAACGCCTATAGCAGTTGTTTACCTAGGGAGGTCGTGTACCACGCCTGCACGAAACAAAGTTCGACTTGACGCGTTGCCGCGTTATTTTTAAATGAAGTTATAGCGCTCAATGGCACGTACATAGAATATAAAACAATTTTTATGGAGAAAAATGTAGTCCGCTCACTATATACAATGGAGCCTTGCGTGCCTGGTTTGTCGCTCTTCAGAGTATCTCACACAAGGCTGCGGTGGCCTCTCTCTCTCTCACCATTGGTCACTGATCCGACCGCATCCCGTCCGCCAGGGAAAGGGAGTGCGGTGGCCTCTCTCTCTCTCACCGTTGGTCACTGATCCGGCCACATCCCGTCCGCTGGGGGAAAGGGAGGAAGTGCATCGTTTCTCTGTTCGACGGCGCCGAGGCAGCACGTCCCGATCTGCGGTACACGTCGTTCTCTCTGACCAAGCTCCAGTGCGGCAGGGCCTATGCCACCTGCTCGCAGATTCCGCCCGCCGCCGCTCACCTAGTTACATCCCGACGACCTCCAGGTATCCCCTCCGGCCTTGCTCCAGTGCCCGTCTTCCCACGTCGTTGCATGTGGATCTTCCATAGTTCTTTGCCCAAAACGTAGCTCGTCCAGCTTACTTTCCATATTGCATTCTCGTCGTCACACCGTTTTAGACAAACACAACTGTGTTGTTATCTTCCCTTAGGGCAAGGAATATGCTTCTTTTTTGTTGTCGCATGTGTCATCAACTGTTATTGGCCAGTAATTGTTTCCTTTCTACCTCTTTTTTGCAAACAGGGCTATCCATTTCACCTTGTTGCTATTGCGACGTTTTGGTGAACTGCACAAATCACTTTTTTCTTAAGAGTGTTTTGTGCAGTTGTACTAAAATGTCACATGGGCAACGTATCTACATTTCAGTGCGACTGCACAAAGGGACATTGGTTTTGCTCTATCCTCCTCATCCAACTCGAGCCTAATCTTCTCCAACTAGTTAGTCTTAAGAGAGACTGCAAAGGTGATCGGCTTCTAATTATGTGTTTATTGTTTTGTCAGCAGTCCTCTATTATTGTAATCACACTTAATATCTTTGGAACAGGGACGCTCAGCTCTATTTTAGTTGAACTGCACAAAATGATCGGAATGTTGCATGCTCCAGACAACTACTTTTTTCCCAACATGCCTTGTTGATTTAGACAGAGCTGGGGGGACGTTGCTGCCAAGGAAAGCATGGATCAATTTTAATTTAACACCTTCTCACAACTCTGTCTTCAGTTGTGATGTAATTATTAGCTCTGATCTGCTAATAATTAACATACATTAGCAAGGAAGTTAGTTTTTTATTGTTTCCGAAAGAGCATCGATGGCAAGACATGCGAAACAAAAGCTGAAAGCTCACACCATTGTACAATTTCATGTCTCCCTAGAAAATTATTTGTATAGTACGTCAATTATGTAAACAAATGATGGAAGCTTGATAGCATTGCCAGAAGCCTCTTCATCATCTGGGTCCATGTGCCATGCACAAAATTATACTCCTTCGTTCCTAAATATTTGTATTTTTACAAATTTCGAACGGGCATATTTTAGAGTGTAGATTCACTCATTTTGCTTCGTATGTGTACTCCCTCCGTTCCTAAATATTCTATTCGTCTTTCTAGAGATTTCAACAAGTGACTACATACGGAGCAAAATGAGAGAATCTAGACTCTAAAATATGTATATACATCCGTATGTGCCAGTCCATTTGAAATCTCTAAAAAGACAAATATTTGAGTAGTCACTCGTTGAAATCTCTAGAAAGACAAATATATTCCGGAGTATATTTAAGAACCGAGGGGGTAGTGCACAACCGCATGGGAGACTCAGCCCGGTCGTTGCGCCGCATTAATAGTGAGTAATGAGCAGTCAAATCGTAAGCCCCACCTTTCCCACAGTAAGTTGCTCTGAAGAAGCAACCATCAATACGATCTTCTTTGAATCCGCTCATACTAATCCATCCGTCACTGTTTATACAGCGCGCTTCAGAAAAAAGAAAAAAGATCTGTGGGACCAAGGCGACTAGCGATCGGCCTGAAAAATAGCATTTGTAGTTATAGCACGGCGTCCATTACTAGAGGGAATAATGCGTACACACATGCATGCAGTGCTTCCACCCCGGGTACACACATGCATGCACTTACTCCAGTCCGTAGGAGTAGTACAGAGTACATGGATACAAAATTGTGGACTTGATTGCGGTTACCACGCCCTAATTAATTGAGCATTAAACCAAACGCGTCTAAAGTCTCTCTGGTGGTGGAAATGCATTGAGAGAAATGCATCATAATGAAGCGCGCCCTATAAACTGTAATGGAGGGAGGAGTAGTATGAAGGTTCAAAACCAAGTACGCGTATGGCCAGTCGGTCAAAACCAAGTACGAGGAGCGAGAACACACAGATGTGTTCGCATGGAGGCCAAGATATATTCGAGCATGGTTGGTTGATCGATATCATTCATTACATGTTGGGCTGCCGTTTTCCGCCCTTCTCCGGAATAAACGTGTACTTTATCAGAGAAAAAAAAGAGTACAGATGCTCCACCATACGGTTCTAGTAGTAGTACTACTCGTACTACTTCGCTTGGATCTTCGCCTCTTCGTGAAGTCAAACAATGATGGTACTCCGCATGTTGGGTACTACAGTGTATGCCTCTGACAATCTGACACCGAATGGACTGATGCATGTCCACCGAGGGTAGGTTGCATTATTCAAAAGGCGTAAGCGAGCTTCACCTTGTCCTACAAGCTTCTCCTCGTTCTGCGATTTGACGGGACACACCAAAAAGTAGTGCTAGTCCATACTCCCTCCTTTCCGGTTAATATGGCTTAATCTTTTTTGCGCGTAAATGAGAGAGCTTTATTCATATATAAGAATTCTTAGGACGATCAGACAAGACACTGGTCACTAGGAAGTGAGGTACCGCGCAAAAAAAGAAGTAGGAAGCGAGGTGTTTCATCAAGCCAGTTCTCGGCCACATTCAAAGTGCAGCAAGCACTGTTCGCACGAAGATGCGCCGCAAGGTTTGCTGACCTATTTACATGCTGAATAACAAAAGAAGAGGAAATATTATCGAGCGCTACTATTTGTAACAGGATATGAGCCAGAATTAAGCGAGAATTGTGGCGAGTGTTCCATGCAATCAACTTCTATTATCACATGCGAGAACCCTCGAAGAGAACCAAATGTGTTGAAGATTGCTTTATAAGATTTTAAAATTATAATAAGAGTGCAGACGCTCCTCCATTCGGTTCCTAGTACTAGTATAGTACGTACCTTTATAGACTATATTAGTAGTACTAGTACTAGTAAACTTTGCGCTTGGCTGTCCGCCTATTCGGGAAATCGAACAATAGTAGCACTAGTAGTATAGCGTATGCTTCTAGCAATCTGACACCGAATTAACTGTTGCACGTCCACCGCCTGAGCGAGGGAGAGGTTGCATTAGTCAAAAGTTTCTCCTTGTCCTGCGAGCCACCGCGCGCAAGTAATGCTAGTCCATACTGCCTCCTCTCCGGTTAATATGGATTAATTTCAAAAGAGATAAATACACTATCTGTCACTGTATATTTGTAAAAATACGGTCAGTGGACTTCATAATACGCTCATTGCACTCAATATATATATATATATTCCGGTGTTTATACGGTCAGTAGCTAACCCTGACTGAGTATGTGTGTTCATGCACGTGTAGGTTGAGCACTTAACGTGACCGTGTGTGTTCCGTCGTGTGCTCGGACATGCATGCATTAGGGCGTCGCACGCGTTTTTGTGTCCATGTGTATGTGTGACTATTGCATACATGTAGGGGGAGTACGTGTAGGGGCCACTAAGGAGCAGTCAAATCACATAGTAAGTTAGTCGGAAGAAGCAACCATCATTTCACTCTTGAATGACATGTACGCAATATAAAATGGTTGATATGGAGAGAAAAAGAAAACCACTATATATACACTAGCAGGAGCCTAAGCTACAAGCCTGCTTGCTAAGGTTGCTCTCTTCACAAGCATAGAACGACGGGCCTGATCCCGCAGCCAGGGGAAGGGAACAATGTTCTGTGTAGACGCGGTCGACATCGGCGAGGGAGAAAACCCACAGTCGGTGCGTCCTAATCGGGGGTCACCGCGGTAGGGGCCGATGCCGCGTCCCAACCGTCCTTCTAGGTATAGCCCGACGTCCCAGGTAGTCCATCTTCCTTTTGGAGCCGGCTTGCTCCACTGCCGTAGCTCCATCTCCATGTCGATCTTTCTCTACTTCTACCGGCTTCTACTTGTGATGAGTTTATGTCTCATGAACTAGTGCCAGTACTATTATTCTAATCACACTTCTTCAATATCTTTGCCATCAGGGATGCTCAGGTCGATTTTAGTGGAACTGCACAAAAGCATCGTATGATCCGAGGGCGCCAGTCGTCTTTCCTTCGACAGGTTCTACCTGGCCAGGGAATTAAATCATGTTTAGGGTTTAGGGTTTAAGTCGTAGTGACCCCATCAGTAGTTTTTCTTTCGTACACGCTCTCACAACTTTTTTCTTTAGTTGTGAAGTAAATATTGGCTATGATCTGTGAATCATTGAGATGCATCAGCATGCGTGTTAGTTTTCCTTTGTATTTGATGGAATGTTGTAACGGGGCAACCTTGGAATAGAAATGAAAATGGAGTGGAAAGTTTCCGTTTTTCTGGAGAAAAAATGGAAACGGAGAGAAACCAATGTTTCATTTCATTGGATCGCGCCATCGAGCAAAACCAACGTTTAAATCACGTCTGTCGTGTTTGTGTCTCACCCTCCTCCACAGCTCGACCCCACACGGTTGCTCGGCATGCTACTCACCGCAAACCGAGTATACGATAACTTTCCTGCCTGCTTGTCGATGGATCGCGCCATGGAGTACTACTCGCACTACTGGAAGAGATTGATGAGTTGGGGGAGGACAGCTAGCTGTAGCACGGACTCCCAAGAACTTTTGACATGCATGTTGTAGCCGGCTATTGCGTCCTTTGAACGCGGAGCAGCCGCGTGCACTCGGAAGCGGCGCGGGCGACGCTCTCTCGGCCGGCGCGCCGCTTCAATGCCGGCGCTAGTGAGAGGTCACGTCCACTCTGGCCGGGCATGAATGCGGCACTGACCATTTCAGGCGAGAAGCACGCGCGGGTGATGAAGAGGGTTCGGGTTGGTCCGGACTGGCCGTGGCAGCGGTCCAGACGTGCGCAAACAAGAGATGATGTACGTTAATATTGCTGCGTATATAATTAACAACGTAAATAATGTGCCAGTTGGACAAATATGATTGGAGATGGAGATGGAAATGGAATTTTACGTAAACACGGATATGCATGTCTATGTCTATGTGTGTGTGCGCGACGACTCTCGCGACCTGGAAGCGGGGGCGTGTTTTTGATCGAGTTTCCTTTCTTGGTACATTAGAAAATCAGTTTGTCTAATTCACATCTAGATGTTATTTAAGGATATCACATCTAAGCTCCCACAAGTATATAATATAAGTGGGAGCCTCAGTGCTTGTTCGCTAGGGTTTGCACTCTCCACACGCTCGCCGCAATATCTATATTCATAGTCTCTCAGCCTCTCTTCACCAAATCTAAACAAGACTGCATTGGCCTCTTGTCTCTCTCTCCCCCCTCACAGCTGGTGAAGGAGGCGTTCGTATCCCGTCGCACCGGGAAGGGGAGGAGGTGCAGCGTTAACTCTATCCCCTTCGGCGAGGGAGGCAATCCACTGCCGGTTGCGCTGTTCTCTTTCACCCAGCGCTTGTGCGTGAGGGCCACCGACCCCTTCTTCCTCGCTGTCGTACATAGTGTGGGCAGATCCGGCCTCCCGCCGCATGCCTTGCCACATCCCGACGACCCTAAGGTATAAGTTTCTCTGAAACCGTCATTGCTCTAGCTGCATGTGGATCTTTTTCGATCTGTAGTCAAATCTAGGTCTTGGTTCAAAGAGGAAAGAAAGGTGCGGTGGGGTGGAGCATGTATCTAGGACGTGGTTCAATGAGGAAAGGAGGGGGGGAAGTAGTATAGACTGGCTATCTAGCCGCTTTGTTGGTCGAAAAGGGAAAAAGGGGGGTAACCCAGTACACACATCTGTAAGGAACCGATCTCTTTGTTGAAAAGGGAAAGAAACTGGGGGTGTCAAGTAGTTTGTGCAGGACTAGATTTGCTGCCCTCGCATAGGAAAAAATTTCAAAGAGAACAAATATGGGACCAATACAGATATGCTGCTTGGCTACATACTCTGCATCATCCATTTATACGTGTGGATGCACATGGTGCTAGCATGTCCCATACAACTATTTTGATGTTGTTAATCTAAGAATACCGCCGGAAAATTGAAGTAATACCACTGTTAAAAGTAAATTACATTTTTTAACGAATGTTGTTTCAAGAGAGTGTCTCTGTAATTTGAATCAATGCAACTGTTTTAGCAATGCTACTATCCTACTTTGTTTTCCATTCAGGATAAGTTAGATGCTTCTTTCTGTCACCGTTTGTTTCATCCTCCTATATCGGCAAGTAATTGTTTCCTTTTTTGCCTCTGTTAAAACAGGGGTATCGATTCAACTTGTTGATATTGCGACATTTTGCTTCGCTACTCGAAACACTTGTGTTTTAAGAGTGTTTTGTGCAGTTCAACCTGAATGTCACACCGGTGACTTTGCTTAATTTTGGTGGAACTGCTAAAAAGGAGATCCAAGATTTGTTTCCAATGTTCCTGTCGAGTTGTTTCAAATCCTGGTCTCAATCACATGATATCTATTCAACTTGTTGCTATTGCGACATTTTGCTTCGCTACGCGAAACACTTTGCTTGATTTCAGTGCAACTGCACAAAAGGAGATTGGATTTCCTATTCGTGTTAGCTGATTCGTATTTTATCCTGGTGTTCTCATGAAAGGTCAGTACGGGCCTTCATCCACATGATTGTGCAGTGTGCTTTGAGATGTTGTGCTACTTGTATTGGTACTATTTTAAATAAATGTTGAATTGAAGCTATTGTATTGCTGTCTTTTCCCATTAAGTAGTGAACAAAAATGGGACCAACCCAGACATGATGCTTGTTGCTTTGTTACAACAAACTCTGCATCACCCCCTTTATAAGTAGATGGAAGCACATATTGTTGTTGCGCCCACTCTCCCCTGGACTGTTTATGCTTTTCGTTAATCTAATGCCACTGGTAAAATTAAGCAATGCCACTCTCAGAATTAATTAACTACTAAATCTTAGTTCAAAACTGCAACACTTGTTAAGAATGGTACTATCCTGCTTTGGAGTTCTTTCTACATGTTTAACCAAGGTATTGTTAAGATAATGTCTCTTTAAAAATGAATCAGTTGCATTGTTTTAGGAATGGTACTTTTCTGCTTTGTCATTCTTTATACATGTTGAAACAAGACATTGTTAAGATAATGTCTCAGTCAATATGAATGAATCACACTGATGGAGAATTGCTACTCTCCTGCTTTGTTTCCCATTAAGACAAGTCATCAACCGTTATTTCTCAGTAATTGTTTCCCTTATACCTATTGTTGCTTACAGGGGTATCAAAATTAAAGCTCGGTTTTATTCCGACTTCGATTTTAGTTGAACTGCACAAAAGGAGCCAATGTGTCCAAGAAAAACTGTTGCGTTACTGGGTCCAGTTGGACATTCCACTTTGCAGAAAGAAGCAGTCACTGGTTGCGGTAGATTACAGAAGGAATGACCGAGAAGCTTTACAGAGTATTATTAGACACCGGTGACATGACTAGTCTGCACAGACCATTGGCAATTTAACAACACGTGGAGTGCCCTGGGCAAAAAGTGCCCAAACAAGTACAAGAAGCTATGATAGGACACGATCATAGGCATTACATATTTTGAATGGGAAAAGCTTGTCAAAGTTTAATCATTGATGTTAGCAAGAAGACGTTAGTTCAATATATTGGAATTGGAAAACCTTGTCAAAATTTGCTCATTGATGTTAGCCAGAAGACATGCATTTGATATTTTTGAGTGGGACGCCCTTGCTGGGAGTAGCGTCAAGTGGTTTTTCCTATTCCTGTGTTCAGTTTAGAAGTAAATAGTTACTCTGCTGAGATATTCTTGTGTTAAGACTTTGTTCTGAATATTGTCTATGTAATGCCAGGCCTTGTGTTTGATTGCAAAGTTGAGCTTGGAATGTTGTGGCATCCGGCATTACGAGTTGTTCACCGTGCCTCCTGAGAATAATGCTTTGTATTGTTTTGCATGTCGATCTAATGCCAGTGATTTGCTTGTTAAGAAGATCATCCTCTTCTGTTTTTCCGTGTGTAAGAAGTTCATCGTCTGATGTTTCATTCATAGCCTATACGACATGTCGGGTAGGTTAGACGTGAAACCATATGATCTTCTGACCAACTCATGATATTAGGCAGTGATTGGATTGTCGTTTTCCAACCAAAACCGCTTGTAAAACTGACGCTTCTAAATTAAAGCAGATGGTCTCGGGCAAAGGCGCTTGGTTGGTTGATTTCGACTAGTAAAATATCGGAAGTACTTCACACACGATAAAAATGTTGAACGACACTCGGACGATTGTTAATCGAGCCGTTAGCTGCTGTTTCAGCCTTGCCCATGGATGACATGATACGCACATCTTGCATGTATCGTCTGGTAATGTCGTCCATATAGCAGTGCTCGTAAAATATACACTGGTCTCTCAAATTACACGCGTAACCCCGCGGTTTTACTTACAGACCTCGGGCCTTCCGATGACGAGTAAATTACACTTGTATGTTAATAGGTTTGAAATAACCCAGAGCTCCCAAGCGCGGCCTTACCATTTCATGTCGTCTTAGTTTCTCAAAGGTGCTCATAGGTGTCCGATGATCCTGGCTTCCTGAATGAGCAGCGGGCGCTGTATCAGACCTCCATAGGGCCCGCGAGGCCCTCTCCGTTGTCCTTCGAGTTGTTGTGCTCGTCGTGGCGCCGAGCATTGTCAACATGGTCAACGAACATGAGGATTCAGGAGATGACTTTATTTTGACTGGATGACACTAGGGACCCACTAGGGCCATAGCCGTACGTACGCAAGTGCCTCCTTATTATGTACAACTATATTTTTTTTGCTTTCTCCTGGTTTCCTGACATCACAGTCCCACACCATTGTCAACCTATGTAGTCAATATAAATGAGAGAATTGCACAAGGTGCGGCCGACAGCTGGGACCAAGCAGCTCGAGCAGTATTTGTGTTTTTGAGGCGTGAGCACTGCAGAGTTTTTCTTGGCGATGATTTCGTTGTTGTTCAGAGGAGAGCAGGGTATTAACTGGGCGGGCTGTGGCCCGTCTAGCCCATGCCAGATATCCAGCCCAGATACTACTTTTTTCAAGATGAAAATGGCTAGCCCAGCTATACGTCTTTTTGAGGAATACCCAGGCAAGGTCAACTTGTTATTCTCCGCCCCGCTGGGCTGCAAATCTTTCCTAGGAGGGATGCATTAGGCTTAACAGGAAAATGGGCTTTAAAAATAATAAATGAGATGTAATTATAAAAACTGGGCAGTAACTATAAAAAAATGCACCAAACACAAAATTAGTTTATAAAATATTATTTATGGATTTTGAAAATCTTAAATTTTCATTGTTGCACGCGCAATGTTTCGTTGGATTTTTACATAATACAAATTTATATTTAATCTGACTAGAAATTTTGGGATAAAAATATTTCGGATCCCATCAAAATGTGGGAATTTTTATTGAATTCTGTCTTCAACGGTTGGTTGAAATTATTAATCGTTGTCGTAGCTAGAAAATGGGCTATACTTTTAACAAACTGTAAATGGGCTGTTGTAAATTCCATTAGAATTCAAAAATGGGTTGTACATTCTTACAAAACACAAATGGGCTATAAGTTCTCTGCCACACACTTGTGGGCCTACTAAGTGATGCGTCCCCTAAAAAAATAAGTTGACACGTATGCAAGGCTTTGTCAACTTATTATAGTCAACACACGGTTCTAGCAGCAGTGGTCGTTGGATATCTATCCAATGGATGTCGTGCTTCTTCTTCAATCTCGGATATTCTTAGCTTCGGCCGCCCAAAAAATGATTTCTCCCCCTGACATCTGGGGTGCACCGTTTTGGAGGCTGACCTGTGGGCCTACTAAGTTGGAGCGTACCAAGGGCTTTGTCAACTTAGTCAATATAAACGATTCTAGCTTCAGTGACCGTACGATGTCCATCCAACGACCGTAGTGCTTCTTCAACCTCTGGTCTTCTTGGTCTAGCCGCCCAAAGCAGCGCCGGTCGTGCCGCCTTCTCCTGCCTCCCGTGGTCGGCTGTGCTGCCGTGGAGGCCTAACCGCCCCCATACTACTCCCACCGCTGGCCAGGCCATCCCTCCACTCACCTACACCCCCTGTTATTCTGCGGCGACGGCAGCCTCACACCGCAGCCGAACTAGTGAACCCTCGTACTCCTCTCCGCGCGGGCTTCCACTAATGCGTTGTCGGTGTACTAGAGTAGGGGTACCCTAGTATCCCGAACTTGTGCACGGGCAGTTGCAGCACCCCGCGGCAAGGCTTGCCGGGTGACCGCCAAGGTCCTCCGTGGTTCCTTTGGAGCCATTCAAGAACAAAGTATTCAAGCCAAGGAGACAAGGCCCCGGCAAGAGGAGCTTGCCGGGAAGGCCAACCAAGGCATCTCAAGGAACTTGCCGCGACGCGCCACGCGTCCCGGCGAGGCCCGGTGAGCGACAAGCTTCCGGACGCGACAAGACAACAACCGCGGCAAGGCGCTTGCCGCGGCAAGCTACCACTCTGTACCCGCGCTCCAGCACATCCCACAACGTGTCGCCCTGGGGGCCTTTCCAGGCACACGTGGCAAGAGGCTGTGTAGCCAGTGGTGCACGGTGGCAAGCGGCGCTGACAAGATTGCCATCATGGCAAGCGGTGGCGTCCCTGACGGTCCCTTTTTGCACTATTTGGGTGATGCAGACGGGCATTTAATGCCTTTGTCCCCTGCCGTCAGGGTTAGGTATGATACACTGTACAGGTAGTTGTACCAACCGCAACACCTTTCCATTTTTACCCTTGTCTGCGTTGCCACCTGTCGGTGACCCCTTGAGCATATAAAAGGAGGCCCATGCGCAACGTAGAGGGGGGTTCGAAGGCAGAAAAACACTCACGCTTGGTCTCGTTAGCAGCTAGGGTGTACTGTAGCACTCAGCGCTCCTGAGCAAGAACTCAATACACTCAGACATGCAGCAGTAGGAGTGTTATCTCTCCGGAGAGCTCCGAAGCTGGGTAAACTGCTCGTGTGCTTCGCCTCGATCCGCTCTTCGTGCGATCTCCGCCCCCCGCCGAACCGAAAGGGGCTCGGTCCGCCGGTCCCATAGGTGTTCGTGGATCAGTTTCCCCGACATCTTTGGCGCGCCAGGTAGGGGGCGTCGAGGTTGTGTGAACCTGATTCGGCGTTCACACGAGCTAGATCTTCATCTTCTTCATCGACATGCCACCGAAGAAGAAAGCTTCGGCGGCAGCTGTTCCGTCCACGTCGATCCCACCACCACCGGAGCAAATGGGATGGTAGGGTAGATGTCGGCGGAAGAACGGGCATCGACGAGGGAGCTCACGGTGCTGCCAGGTCCAAGGACAAGGCTGCGCAGACCTCGGCGTCCGTACATGCATCGCGCCCATCTCAGGAGGCGCAGGACCGACAGCGTCATGGTATTCGCAGTGCCATACGTTCGTTGGACCAAGATCGAGCTGGTGGATCTTGGGGTGGTCAAGACCAGCATGCACGCCAACATGCTGGCACGAGCGAGACACGGTCGCCTAGATGGGATACTGCTCCTTCTAACATAGTTAGAAGTCCGAGCATATCCCGCTCCTCGCACCTTTCGCCACTACCGCCCACCACTCCAACAGAAGCTTTGGCGCGAGCTCAACTGCTCCTGGATTACCCTCCAACGGCAGACAAGATCGACGAATGGAGGGCCACCGTTCAGAGTCTCATCGGCTTCGCCAACGGCGACACTCCGCGGCAGCCGAGTACATCGCTGCCGCGGCAGGACTACCACGCACGAGCCGATGGCGACGAAACCGGTGGGGGTGCAACCACCATGCACTCTCCACCCTGAAGGCCAAGATCGCCGACTCGCCGGATCCACCTCGATAGCGACTCCACCGCATCGTCAGATCCACGAGCTCGTCGCGATCAGCGCCAAGTTCTTCATGAACGACAGCAAGAAGACGCTCGTACTCGCATCGAGCGCCGAAGAGAAGCGCGGCGTCAATCGGACCAGCGCGCTGGGCCCTTTGTTGACATGCATGCACCAGGGGAACCAGGCGACTTGCCGTACGCGGTAGGTTGCCCTGCGTTCACTCGTGAGCTGCGGCAAGTCCAGTGGCCCAGCACGAAAAATTTCAAGCCAAACGTACCAGAGAAGTACGACGGCAAGTCGCATCCGTCGGAGTTCCTCAGCATGTACACCATCGCGGTGCAAGCTGCCGGGGGGCGGGACGACAAGATCCTTGCCAACTACTTCCCGCTGGTGCTCAAGCCCAATGTCAGATCCTGGCTCATGCACTTGCCAGACAACTCCATATCCTCCTGGGCAGACCTATGCCATCAGTTTGTCAGCGCCTTTACAGGCGGCCACAAGCCTCATGGCCAAGAGAGTGACCTTCATCTGCTCGCCCAGAAGGAAGGAGAGCCCCTGCGCAAGTACATTCAGAGATTCAGCTGCGTGCAGCACAACATCCCAGATGTCCACCCTGCCGCGGTAATCAGCGCATTCCATCAGAACGTGCGAAACCGCAGGATGCGGGAGGAGATGGCGATTTGCAAGATCAGAGACGTCAGTGAACTATATGCCCTGGCCGACAAGTGTGCACGTGCTGAGGAAGGGAGGAGACTCCCCAGAGAGAATACAGAAGCAGGAGGATCTGATAGTGAGGATGCTGCCCCGGCAAAGAAAAACCGGCGGCGGAACAACAGGAAGAAGAAAGGCAAAGATGTGCTAGTCGTTGAGCAGTCCGGCAACGAAGGTGGCGCCAAGAAAGCCAAAGTTGGTAACTCCGGCGAGGAGATTGTCACAGGCACCAACTACCAGGTTGTGGCGGTCGCCGACAAGCAGGACGGCACCAACAAGCAGTACTGCAAGATCCACCGCACCAAGGGCCATGACCTCCAGAGCTGCAAGAAGGTCGAGCAGCTTGTCGAGCAGCAAAAGGCTGAATACGAGCGACGCGACAAGTAGAAGGCCCAGGAAGGTGCTGGAGGAGCCGGCAAGAAACGCCCCGGCCGAGGAGGACGCCGCGGCAAGGCCAAGCAGCGGCAAGGAGACAGACCTCCCCGCGGCCGTGACAAGGATGAAGATGACGACGACGATGAAGATATGGATGATGACGAAACCGATGAGCAGGAGTTCCAGAAAGCCACAAAGGTCCTGTGCGTTGACGGCGGTGCTTCTCTGCATACTTCACACCGCCGGCTCAAGCAGTGGGTGCGGGAAGTCAATGCGGCAGAACCACCCGTCGAGTCACGCAAACCTCTGAAATGGTCCAGCATGCCTATCATCTTTGATATTGAGGACCACCCTGATCGCATAACTGCGGTCGGGTGCTTGCCGATGTTGGTTTCACCAACTATCCGCAACCTCAAGGTCACTAAGATGCTAGTTGACAGCGGGGCCGGCTTGAACCTGATCTCCTCCGCGGTACTCCAGAAACTCCAGATCCCTGATAGCGAGCTCGAAGAGACCGGCATATTCCAAGGAATCAGTCCGGGAAGGAGCAAGCCGAAGGGAAAGATCGCGTTGCCGGTGACATTTGGCAGCGAGTTGAACTTCAGGACTGAGAAGGTCACTTTTGACGTTGCTGACTTTCCATTGCCTTACAATGGGATACTCGGCCGTCCAGCACTCGCCAAATTCATGGCAGCCTCTCACTACGCATACAACATGCTGAAGATGCCAGGCCCGATAAGTGTCATCTCTGTCCCTGGCGACAAGAAGGATGCTCTTATCTGCGCCGACAAGATCTACCGGGAAGCAGCAGCCGCAACAGATCGCAAGTCACTTTCCGTTGAAGCTCCCGGGGGAAAGAAGAAGACCAAGTCCGGCAAGAGTTCTGATGCCCACTCCGGCAAGCGCACCTCTTCGTAGTGCTGCGCTACCATCGAGGACGCACCATCGAGCTCCACCGGCAAGTGTAAGAAGACAATGGCAGCTGCACCAGAGACCAAGAGGGTGTCCGCCAAGGAGGACGGCACTGGTGGTACCTTCACCATCAGTGCCACTCTCGACCCTAAATAGGAAAGCGCGCTCGTTGCTTTCCTGCGGGCGAACGTCGACGTGTTTGCATGGCAACCGTCTGACATCCCCGGTGTTCCCAGGAAAGTAATCAAGCACCATCTTGCCGTCTGTCCTCATGCGTGGCCCGTCAAGCAGAAAGTCAGGAAACAGGCAGCGGAGCGCCAAGAATTCATTGCAGAAGAAATCAAGAAATTGGAAGCAGCAGGCCTTGTCAGAGGAGTGCTCCATCCTACGTGGTTGGCCAATCCTGTAGTCGTGCGCAAGGCAAACGGGAAATGGAGGCTTTGTATCAACTTTACCGATGTCAATAAAGCTTGTCCCAAAGACCCATTTCCCTTGCCGCGCATCGACAAGATTGTTGACTCCACGGCCGGATGTGACTTTCTTTCATTTCTTGATGCATACTCAGGATACCATCAGATCTTCATGGCAGAAGAGGATGAGGAAAAGACCGCATTCATCACCCCATGTGGCACATACTGTTTCGTATGGATGCCTTTCGGTTTAAAGAATGCTGGTTCAACATTTGCAAGGGTAGTCCATGACACTTTTGAGCCACAAATACACAGAAATGTAGAAGCCTACATGGATGACATAGTGGTCAAGAGCAAGGACAAGGCGACTCTGATTCAAGATTTAGACGACACCTTTCCAAATCTGCGCAAGATCAACCTCAAGCTTAACCCCGAGAAGTGTGTGTTCGGAGTCCCCTCTGGCAAGCTTCTCGGGTTCTTCATGTCTCAGCGGGGAATCGAAGCCAATCCCGACAACATCAAGGCCATTCAACAGATTGAAGCACCAAAGCGCGTCAAGGATGTACGAAGACTTGCCAGTTGTGTGGCTGCTCTCAGCAGGTTTATCTCTAGGTCTACTGAGCGCGCCCTGCCATTTTTCAAAATATTGAAAAATGCAGGTCCAATGAAATGGACTCCGGAGGCGGAGGCTGCGCTGCAGGACTTGAAGAGATACCTGTCCTCCACTCCAACACTTGTCGCACCTAAGCCACAAGAGAAGTTGCTGCTGTACATAGCGGCAAACAATCAAGTGGTTAGTGCTGTGTTAGTAGCGGAGAGGGAGGCGGATGATGAGCCAACAACCACGGCAGATGCATCCAGCGACAAGTAGGGGACTTCACCGACAAGCTCTGGTCCCGACAAAGATGGATCTGCGCAGGCGCGTGAGGAGATGCAGAAGAGAATGGTGCAGCGCCCAGTTTACTTTGTCAGTTCCCTTCTGCAGGGGGCTAGGTCAAGGTACTCTGGTGTGCAGAAATTGCTTTTCGGCCTCCTCATGGCCTCGAGAAAGCTGCGCCATTACTTCCAAGCACATGAGATCACAGTCATCACTCGTTTTCCGCTGAAGAGGATACTGCAAAATCCGGAAGCAACGGGCAGGATTGTCGAGTGGGCACTGGAACTGTCAAGCTTGGCCTCAAGTTTGAGAGCACTTCAACTATCCAAAGCAGAACATTGGCAGAGTTCATAGCAGAGTGGACGCCAACACAAGATGAAGAAATTCCAGAAACGAGCATCCCCGTCAAGGAAGCAAGCAAAGAGTGGCTGATGTACTTTGATGGTGCCTTCTCGCTGCAAGGCGCCGTTGCGGGCGTGCTACTTGTTGCACCCATCAGAGAGCACCTCAAGTACGTAGTCCAGATGCACTTTCCCAAGGAGCAAGCAACGAACAATACCGCAAAGTATGAAGGTTTGCTTGCCGGTCTCAGGATCGCAGCAGACCTTGGGATCAAGAAGCTCAGTGTCAGGGGTGACTCACAGCTTGTCGTCCGCCAAGTGAACAAGAATTATCACAGTCCGTTGATGGAAGCTTACGTTGATGAAGTGAGAAAGCTAGAAGAGCACTTTGACGGCCTACAGATGGAACATGTTCCAAGAGCTCAGAACGACATTGCCGATGGCCTGTCGAAGTGCGCCGCACTTAAGTTACCTGTGGAACCAAGGATCTTTGTGCTCAAACTGACTCAACCATCTGTAACGCCATCAATTGGACAGAGCAAGAAGAGGAAGTTGATTTCTGGTGACTATTTTCCGGCAGAGCTCCCCGAAGCTGCCGCCAAGAAGGTTCCCAAGATCAACACCAAGGGTGCTGAGGAGTAGTCTGCTCCGGTAAGCCCTAGGGTTTGTTCCGTTGAAGCAGACGCTCCCGACAAGTTTTGCTCCGGCAAGCTTGCCGGGGAACATCAAGCTCCGGCTGAGCCGCAGGTTCTCGCCATAGAAGCAGATGTTCCCGCAGCAGCAGATGTGCCTTTAGTCCTTGTTGTCAAGCCGCAACCTCCAGCATGGGCACAACAGATTGTCCGTTTCCTTCAGACAGGAGAACTTCCGAAGAGCAAGAAGAAGCGGAAAGAGTAGCCCGGCAATCAAGTATGTACCAGTTTGTCGACAACACACTGTACAGAAGAAGACTCAACGGTGTGAAATTGAAGTGTATTAACCGGGAAGACAGACAAAAGCTGTTGGCAGAGATACATGGAGGCATATGTGGTCACCACATTGGCGCAAGAGCACTTGCCGGCAAAGCGTTCCGGCAAGGTTTCTTTTGGCCGACAACCCTCCAGGATGCAACTGCACAAGTAACAAAGTGTGAAGCGTGCCAGTTCCATTCCAAGCAGATACACCAGCCAGCTCAAGCTCTCCAGACGATCCCTTTATCCTGGCCATTTTCGGTTTGGGGGCTCGACATCCTCGGCCCCTTTCCCCGAGCTGTCGGGGGCTTTGAGTACTTGTACGTTGCAATCGACAAGTTCACAAAGTGGCTGGAAGTGGAAGCAGTGAGGAAGGTGACAGCACAGTCAGCAGTCAAGTTCTTCAGGTCGATTGTTTGCCGCTTCGGGATCCCTAACAGGATCATCACCGACAACGACACGCAATTCACGAGCCGCACCTTCATGCGGTACGTCCAAGATCTTGGCGCCAAGGTATGCTTCGCTTCTGTTGCTCATCCGAGAAGCAACGGTCAAGCAGAGAGGGCAAATGCTGAAGTGCTGCACGGGCTCAAGACCAGGACTTTCGACAGGCTGCGCAAGTGCAGAAAGAACTGGATTGAGGAGCTGTCGGTGGTTCTTTGGTCGGTCAGGACGACGACAAATCGAGCCACTGGCCAGACACCTTTCGCTCTAATCTATGGAGCAAAGGCAGTTCTCCCCACGGAACTCGTATATGGGTCACCTCGAGTGCTCGCTTATGATGAGCTTGAGCAAGAGCTGCGACAAGATGACGCGCTGCTCCTTGAGGAGGACCGTCTTCAGGCCGCGGTACGAGCTGCTCGATACCAGCAAGCTTTGCGCCGCTACCATAGCCGCAAAGTTAATGCCAGAAGTCTCGAGGAAGGCAACCTTGTTCTTCGGCGCGTTCAATCCGCCAAGAATTCCAACAAGTTGACGCCGAAGTGGGAAGGCCCTTACCGGGTGAAACGAGTCACTAGGCCTGGCGCTGTCCGCCTTGAGACCGAAGATGGCATTCCGGTGAGCAACTCCTGGAACATTGAGCATCTTCGTAAGTTTTACCCGTAGGGCGCGGTTGCCGGAACCTTTTTCGGCAACCACCTTTTGTACAAGTCTAGCCGATGTTGCATGTAATCCTTCGTACAAAGCCGGGCGCAGACCCCGTGCATAAATAAAGCTCATGTGCTCCGCACATCTTGTCAATTTCATGCTTTCTACTTTTTTGCATGTGTTATCTGACACTTTGTGCAGCGCCTACCCCCGGTAAGCAATAACGAGCCGTAAGGCTCCATATCTTTATTTTCTCTTCTTTCTTTTTCTCAAAAAAGGGAAGGTTCCCTCGCCCACAAGTTTGCTGGGGGGAAAGAAGAAGATAATGGTGTGGACCAAGCATCGTTCGAGGAAGTTTCGCCTTACCGGGAAGCAAACGACAGAAAAGCTAAGTTGCTAAAGTTTGAGCAATCAGTTTTAAAAAATTTAAGTTATCTTCCTCGAACGACCGTGCTTTGTATGGAAAACCTGTGCGCGGAGGAACCAACTCGTAGCTAGTTGCACCCTTACTTTGTTTTGAGTCCGCTCAACAACTTAAGTGAGCTGCGACTAGTTGCGACAAGGTTTCTTGTCGGTAGCGGCACCGCCAGCAGGCTGCTGACGTCCCGCACTCAGCGCTCGCGACTAAGGTGCCTGCACCGACAAGTTCCCTAAAAGCGTAGGGCAAAAACATACAAAGGAATCAAGTAAAGGAAATAACATAGCAATCGCTACCCAAAATAGAGTTATATTACAAGATAGCTTGTCACAGCTCTAACAGATTGTTCTCATAACATGACCAGCAGCGACAAGAAAAAGAGAAAACGGGCGGCCTAATCTACACGATCGCCCTCAACCCTCTTGATCCCGCTCACCTTGTCCATAATGGGTGCGACAAGGGTCTTGAGCGCTTCCAGTTCAGCATCCGGCGGCAAGGTCCTGAGGACGTTGGTGAGGTTGAGGCCTGGGTTGCGGAAGGCCACCTTCACCAGCACCTTTTGAAGAGCTCCCGCGCAGATCTTGCGTGACTCATCGGCCAGCTGCTTTGGGATCTTCTCCCGGAGTCGCTGGAGGGCCGTCGCCAGCCTTTGAAGAACAAGCTAAGCTTGGCGCTGGGTTGGAGGTGCTCATCGGAGGAATACCCGAGAGCCTCCATCCCCAGCTGCGCCAGCTCCCTGTCGATGGCTGCGGCAACATCCACGAGACCCTCCGTCCAGTGCTCCACATTCTCCCTAAAAGTGTTCTGGGCGGCAGCAGCACTCGCCAGCAGTGCCTCGTCGGCCTTGATCTTCTCCTTCAAGGCCACCTCCTGCTCCCTGGCGCCGTCCAGCGTCTTGGTTAAAGTAGTCGCCTTCAACTCAAGATCTTCTTTGGAGTCCTTGGCGGTGCTAAGCTCCTTGCTCCTCTCGGCGAGACGACCCTGCAGCTCACCAAGGGTGTAGGCGTCCTTCTCGCGCTCACGCTTGAGCGCAGCAAGCTCCTCGCCGCTCACCTTGAGATCGGCCTCCAGCTGCGCCACTTTCGTGTCCAGCTCCTTCTTGGCGGCCTCGGTAGCTGCGGCAGCATCCTCTGCTTCCTTGAGAGCCCCGCCGAATGTTTGCTCGCGCGCGGCAAGCTCCTCCTCGTGGCTGTCAAGGTTGACCTTCCGCTGCGCCAACTCGCCTTCCTGCGCAGACAGCTTCTCGGCAGCAAGCCGCTGTTGCTCTTCAACTTCAGCCTTCTCGAGGAGGAAGGCTTTCCGCTCCTCGGCGAGTTGCTCCCGCTCCTCTGCCAGGGACCGGAGAGCTTCCTGGTTAAGACCCCGGAGCTCCTCCGCGCGCTTCTCGATGTCCACTCCTGCCTTCGCGACAAGCGCTTCTCGAGATTCCAGCTTGGCCTGTCGAGCGCGGTATAGTGACAACAGCTTCCGCAGCAGCTGCTCCTCCTCAGGCTCGCCGCTGCTGCTTCTCGGCGCGTCGACCAGCGTCAGCCCAGCGGAGGCGAGCAACTCTTCATCAAAGATTTCTCCTTCGACCGGCACCCTGGAGCCTGACGCCCAGGGGAGCTTGATGAAGACGCCATCGCCGGCCTTCAAATAGGCGCCGGGCTGGGGCTCTTCGGAGCCTGACGTTGCAGCAGCGGCGGAGGGATCGGCGGTCGGTGTAGCGCCTGACGCTCCTGCGGTCTCAGGGCCGTCAGTGCGATCGCCGGACCCCTCACCAGCTTCTGCGGCGGCAGCTTTGGCGGCCTCTTCGCCGGCGGGATCATCAGTGCCGGCTTCTTCTTCGGTGGCAGCGGCGTCATCGGTATTGCCGCGCGCGTTCTCCTCGCCGGTGACCTCGGTTTCCATCGGCTCCGTGGCAGATGGATCTGATGACCGGAAAAGGGAGAAAAGTCAAGCAAATATTCAAAAAGAAAATCAGAAGAAGAAGAACCCAAGGGAAGTTTTCAAGCAAGAGGATTACCTGTACTAGGATCTACAGTCGTGGTCTCCGCCACCGGGGGGTCGCTGGTGCTGTCCCTTGCCGGAGAACTGTCCCTTGCCGGAGACTTCTCCCTTACCGGAAAATTCTCCCTTGCCGGAGAACGCTCCCTTGCCGGGGAATCCTCCCTTGGCGGCGTAGTCGAAGCAGATGGCATGTCGGGGGCGGCTCCCGGGCGCTCCTGGTGAGGCTGCTCTGCTCCTACACAAACCAATAGTCAGATGTCAGTAAAGAAAGAGCACCCATGTGCGCCTAACGGCGGGAAGTAAACCATATACTTACGTTGGGGGCTGCGCTGGGGGCTGCTTTGGGGTATAGTTGCCGGGTCCGGCAAGGTGGTCTCGGACACGTCCCCTGCTGTCGCGGTGGGTTCGTCCTTGATGACAATCACCGGGACCTTGGCTCTCTTCGCCGCTCTCTGGGCCAGAGTCCTGAAAAGGAATGAGTTCGAAGTAAAGCAAATCAGATACAAGACAAAATAGCAAGAATGAAGAACTAAAAGTACAGCAGAGAATCTTACTCTTCTTCTTCCTCGTCGGAGCTGAGCGCGGAGAGATCGAAGTCCGGCTCGCCTCTGGCGCGACGAGGCGGAGGAGCAGATTCCCTTAGCCGCTTGGCAGGAGCAGAAGCGGTGGACCGGGAGGACCCCGCTCCAGTTGCCGCAGCGGCGTGAGGTGCTCCCACGGCAACAGTGCTTGCCGCGGTAGAGTGTGTCGCGCGGTGCGGTGGCTGTTGACCCGTCTGCCGCCCCGCTATGTCCCCGGCCTTGCGGAGACGCCTTCTTGGTGGAGATGGGTACTCCTCTTGCGGCAAGTTGTCTGAAGATAAGGAAGGGGAGGAGTCGATCCTCAATGAGTCACTCGCGCCCTCGGCGAGCTCGCTCGACTCAGCTTCAGGCCCGGCAAGCTCTCCCTTGCCGGCAAGCCCCTCTCGCTCGGCAAGGCTTGCCACCTCTGCTGCCTCAGCCTCCTCCACGGTGAATCCAAACTCGCCCACGGCAGCGGCTGCCGCCGCCTCTTCCAGCCTAGTGGCGATGCGCTGCATCTCCGCATCGATGGTGTCGCGAGTAAGGCTTTTCTGTTCATCGGAGCGGACCGGCACTTCTACCAAGCCGTCAAAGAACTCCTGCACGATGTCGTCTGCGGGCTGTTGCCAATTTGGGACAATTCCATGCGAATCGCACAGCGGCATCATTGCACGGATGCGGTCGAGCGAGGAGTTGTTGCACAGCGGAACGACACCCCTCGGCAACCTGAACACTTCGGGATGTTGAGGATCGTTCTTGAACAGTTCCAGGAGCATCGCGTCCAGTTCCAAGACAGTGAAGTTGAAGTTGAGGCCCAGGCGCAGCCTCATGATATCCGCCGCATTCTGGAACTCCCAGGCGGGTCTCCTCCTCTCCTGCAGGGGGGCGATGCGGCGGCGGAGAAAATCTGCGCCAACGGCGCCTACAGTGAGCCCGGCAAGCCTGAGGCGTAGGATCCGGGTGACGGCAATCTTAAGCCTATCGTCTTCCGGGGCCACGTTGCTCCAATCGTTGCCGCGCGCTACTGGGGTTTGGCGTTGGGCGGTAAATGGCTGCGGATTCTCCTCGACAACCCAGCACTAGTCTGCTCTCCATTCCTCCCACTTGCTGCGGAGCTCTCCCTCCAGATAAGCTTCCTTCTTGCCAACTCTCGAAATCCAGGCGATTCTGCCGGATAAAGGCTCCCCTCTCTCAACTCGGGGCATAAAGAAGTGGCGAAAAAGAGCTACATTTGGATAGACTCCAACAAAGTTTTCGCACAGATGTGCGAAAACTTCCATGGTCAGAACGGCATTGGGGGTGAACTCAAGGAGGCAGAACCCGTAGGTGTTCATAATATCGCAGAAAAACTCAGAGAAAGGCGGACAGAGCCCGCAGTAGAAGAACAACGCGAAGAAGGGATATCCATTCGGAGCCAGTTCCAAAGCGGCAGCTAGGAGTACCTTCGTGCGCGGATGCGCTCGCGTCTCCGTCGACCAGAAGAGGTAGTAGTACTCCCTCAGCTCCTTTGCGGCGAGCTTGGGGGGGAAGGTTGCCCGCTCCTTTCGCAGCGCCTCGAGCCGTTGTGCCTCGGCCGACTTCACAACCTTCCTGGCTTTCGGAGCCATGGCGGAGGTGGTGAGAGAGATCGACGGTGTTGGTGGTGCCGGTGGCGATGGGGAGCGGAGCGCTGCTCTCTTTCAGCTTTGGGAAGAAGGAGGGAGCGGCGGAGGTTTTTGAGATTGGAATAGCAACCGGCAAGATGGGCGAACTGCCCCTGTTTCCCCTGCTTATAAAGAGGGAGGGGGCGGATGTTCCGTCTTTCCGAATAAAGAAACCACCCACGATCTCTCCCACGACGCCGCATTCGACATGTGCCGTTTGGGGAGGGCGCGGTGGATGCAGAGTGAGATACAGTGTAACCCAGGCCGCGCGTGCCCATGCCCTGTTTTGGGCCTGGCCGAACAGCGCTCGGCACCGTGTGTGGCCCAGGCCCGGGGGCTCCTGTCGGTGTACTAGAGTAGGGGTACCCTAGTATCCCGAACTTGTGCACGGGCAGTCGCAACACCCCGCGGCAAGGCTTGCCGGGTGACCGCCAAGGTCCTCCATGGTTCCTTTGGAGCCATTCAAGAACAAAGTATTCAAGCCAAGGAGACAAGGCCCCGGCAAGAGGAGCTTGCCGGGAAGGCCAACCAAGGCATCTCAAGGAACTTGCCGCGACGCGCCACGCGTCTCGGCGAGGCCCGGTGAGCGACAAGCTTCCGGACACGACAAGGCAATGACCGCGGCAAGGCGCTTGCCGCGGCAAGCTACCACTCTGTACCCGCGCTCCAGCACATCCCACAACGTGTCGCCCTGGGGGCCTTTCCAGGAGCGCGTGGCAAGAGGCTGTGCAGCCAGCGGTGCGCGGTGGCAAGCGGCGCTGAGAAGATTGCCATCGTGGCAAGCGGTGGCGTCCCTGACGGCCCCTTTTTGCACTATTTGGGCGACGCAGACGGGCATTTAATGCCTTTGTCCCCTGCCGTCAGGGTTAGGTATGATACACTCTACAGGTAGTTGTACCAACCGCAACACCTTTCCATTTTTACCCTTGTCTGCGTTGCCACCTGTCGGTGACCCCTTGAGCATATAAAAGGAGGCCCATGTGCAATGTAGAGGGGGGTTTGAAGGCAGAAAAACACTCACGCTCGGTCTCGTTAGCAGCTAGGGTGTACTGTAGCACTCAGCGCTCCCGAGCAAGAACTCAATACACTCAGACATGCAGCAGTAGGAGTGTTATCTCTCCGGAGAGCTCCGAAGCTGGGTAAACTGCTCGTGTGCTTCGCCTCGATCCACTCTTCGTGCGATCTCCGCCCCCCGCCGAACCAAAAGGGGCTCGGTCCGCCGGTCCCATAGGTGTTCGTGGATCAGTTTCCCCGACATGCGTCTTCCCCGGCTCCGCGTCGTCCCCTTCCTAGGCGTCGCCGTCGTCCACCGCCCTGATGCTCTCGGCACGGCGTGGTCAACATGGTCAACGACCGATTTTAGTCGGAAGAGTACTGTACGTGGAGAGGCTGACAGCTGGATCCACGGCGGCCGCAAGGAAGTGCCTCCTTATTACGCGCAAAATAATTATTCCTCCACCAGACAACAGGGACCCACCGGACGGGCCACCTTATTTCACGAAAAAAACGTTTCCCCCCTGACAGCTGGGACCCACCGGACGGGCCACTGTATTTCACGAAAAAAACATTCCCTCCGCTGTCAGCTCGGACCCACCGGAAGTGCCTCTTTATTACGCACAAAAAATGAATACTCCCCCTGCTAGCTGGGATTCACCTTGGTGGGAAGCTGACTTGTGGGCCTACTAAGTTGACGGGGACGGAGGGCTTTGTCAACTTAGTCAATACGAACGATTATAGCTCTAGTGACCGTACGATGCCCATCCAACGGCCGTAGTGCTTCTTCAACCTTTGGTCTTCTTGCTCCAACCGCCCAAAGCAGCGCCGGTCGTGCCGCCTGCTCCTGCCTCCCGTGGCCGGCTGTGCTGCCGCGAAGGCCTCACCGCCCCCTACTATTCCCACCTTTGGCCAGGCCCTGCAGCGACGACAGCCTCACACCGCAGCCGAACGAGTGAATACTCATACTCCTCTCCGCGTGGGCATCCACTGTCGTGTCTTCACCGGCTCCGCGCCGTCTCCTTCCTAGGCCTCGCCGTCGTCCACCGCACTGGTGCTCTCGGCCCGGCGTGGTCAACGTGGTTAAGGAACGACTTCCATCAGACGTGGACTGTACGTCGGGAGGCTGACAGCTGGGTCCACGGCCGCAGCAAGGAAGTGCCTCCTTATTACGCGGAAAATAATGATTCCTCCACCTGACAGTAGGGACCCACCGGACGGGCCACCGTATTTCGTGAAAAAACATTTCCCTCCTGAATGCTGGGACCAACCAGCTACATCTTCGCAGGCAAGGAAGTGCCTGACAGTCGGGACCCACCTGGTCGAAGCGTACGTAGCATTGTCATTCTGGTCGCGAACATGTACGTACATACTGGTCGATGTAGAGGCATGCACATGTCGTAGTAGAGGCGCGCACGTGTCGTAGTAGAGGCGCGCACGTAGCATGTGTTGGGGAACGTTGCAGAAAATTAAAATTTTTCCTACGGTTTCACCAAGATCCATCTATGAGTTCATCTAAGCAACGAGCCAAGGGAGTGAGTTTGCATCTACATACCACTTGTAGATCGGATGCGGAAGCGTTCAAGGGGATGGTGATGATGGAGTCGTACTCGCCGTGATTCGGATCACCGATGACCAAGTGCTGAACGGACAGCACCTCCGCGTTCAACACACGTACGGGACGGACGATGTCTCCTCCGTCTTGTTCCAGCAAGGAGGAAGGAGAGGTTGAGGAAGGCAGCTCCAACGGCAGCACGACGGCGTGGTGTAGTTGGTGCAGCAGTACTCCGACAGGGCTTCGCCAAGCACGTACGGAGGAGGAGAGGTGTTGGGGAGGGGAGGGGCTGCGCCTTGAGTTGTGTACAGCAAACCTCCCCTCACCCCTCTATTTATAGGGGAAGGGGCAAGGGGGGCCGACCCCTCTAGATGGTATCTAGAGGGGGGCGGCGGCCAGGAAGGGGAGGCTTGCCCCCCAAGCAAGGGGGGCGCCCCCCCCCCCTTAGGGTTTCCCCCCCAACCCTAGGCGCATGGGCCCAAGGTGGGGGCGCGCCCAGCCCTCCAGGGGATGGCTCCCTGCCCCTTGCGGCCCATGTGGCCCTCTGGGAGGGGTGGCCCCTCCCGGTGGACCCCCGGAACCCCTCCGGTGGCCCCGGTACAATACGATAGGACCCCGAATTCTTCCGGTGTCCGTATGACAACTTCCCATATATAAAACTTCACCTCCGGACCATTCCGGAACTCCTTATGACGTCCGGGATCTCATCCGGGACTCCAAACGACTTTCGGTAATCACATACAAGTCTTCCTAATAACCCTAGCGTCACCGAACCTTAAGTGTGTAGACCCTACGGGTTCGGGAGACATGCAGACATGACCGAGACTCTCCGGTCAATAACCAACAGCGGGATCTGGATACCCATGTTGGCTCCCACATGCTCCTCGATGATGTCATTGGATGAACCACGATGTCGAGGATTCGATCAAACCCCGTATACAATTCCCTTTGTCAATCGGTACGTTACTTGCCCGAGACCCGATCGTCGGTATCCCAATACCTTGTTCAGTCTCGTTACCGGCAAGTCACTTTACTCGTACCGTAATGCATGATCCCGTGACTAACCACTTAGTCACTTTGAGCTCATTAGGATGATGCATTACCGAGTGGGCCCAGAGATACCTCTCCATCATACGGAGTGACAAATCCCAGTCTCGATCCGTGTCAACCCAACAGACACTTTCAGAGATACATGTAGTGCACCTTTATAATCACCCAGTTACGTTGTGACCTTTGGTACACCCAAAGCACTCTTATGGTATCCGGGAGTTACACGATCTCATGGTCTAAGGAAGAGATACTTGACATTGAAAAAGCTCTAGCAAACGAACTACACGATCTCATGCTATGCTTAGGATTGGGTCTTGTCCATCACATCATTCTCCTAATGATGCGATCCCGTTATCAACGACATCCAATGTCCATAGCCAGGAAACCATGACTATCTGTTGATCACAATGAGCTAGTCAACTAGAGGCTCACTAGGGACATATTGTGGTCTATGTATTCACACGTGTATTATGATTTCCGGATAATACAGTAATAACATGAATAAAAGACTATTATCATGAACAAAGAAATATAATAATAACACTTTTATTATTGCCTCTAGGGCAAATTTCCAACAGTCTCCCACTTGCACTAGCGTCAATAATCTAGTTACATTGTGATGAATCGAACACCCATAGAGTTCTGGTGCTGATCATGTTTTGCTCGCGAGAGAGGTTTAGTCAACGGGTCTGCGACATTCAGATCCGTATGTACTTTGCAAATTTCTATGTCTCCATCTTGAACATTTTCACGGATGGAGTTGAAACAACACTTGATGTGCCTGGTCTTCTTGTGAAATCTGGGCTCCTTCGCAAGGGCAATAGCTCCAGTATTGTCACAGAAAAGTTTGATCGGCCCCGACGCATTGGGCATGACTCCTAGGTCGGTGATGAACTCCTTCACCCAAATAGCTTCATGCGCTGCCTCCGAGGCTGCCATGTACTCCGCTTCACATGTAGATCCCGCCACGATGCTCTGCTTGCAGCTGCACCAGCTTACTGCTCCACCATTCAACATATACACGTATCCGGTTTGTGACTTAGAGTCATCCAGATCTGTGTCGAACCTAGCGTTGACGTAACCCTTTACAACGAGCTTTTCGTCACCTCCATAAACGAGAAACATGTCCTTTGTCCTTTTGAGGTACTTCAGGATATTCTTGACCGCTATCCAGTGTTCCTTGCCGGGATTACTTTGGTACCTACCTACCAAACTTACGGCAAGTTTTACATCAGGTCTGGTACACAGCATGGCATACATAATAGATCCTATGGCTGAAGCATAGGGGATGACACTCATCTCTTCTTTATCTTTTGTCGTGGTCGGGCATTGAGCTGAGCTCAATCTCACACCTTGCAATACAGGCAAGAACCCCTTCTTGGACTGATCCATTTTGAACTTCTTCAAAATCTTATCAAGGTATGTGCTTTGTGAAAGACCTATGAGGCGTCTTGATCTATCCCTATAGATCTTGATGCCTAATATATAAGCAGCTTCTCCAAGGTCCTTCATTGAAAAACACTTATTCAAGTAGGCCTTAATGCTGTCCAAAAGTTCTATATCATTTCCCATCAAGAGTATGTCATCTACATATAATATGAGAAATGATACAGAGCTCCCACTCACTTTCTTGTAAACGCAGGCTTCTCCATAAGTCTGCATAAACCCAAACGCTTTGATCATCTCATCAAAGCGAATATTCCAACTCCGAGATGCTTGCACCAGCCCATAAATGGATCGCTGGAGCTTGCATACTTTGTTAGCCTTCTTAGGATCGACAAAACCTTCCGGCTGCATCATATACAGTTCTTCCTTAAGATGTCCATTAAGGAATGCTGTTTTGACGTCCATCTGCCATATCTCATAATCATAGTATGCGGCAATTGCTAACATGATTCGGACGGACTTCAGCTTCGCTACGGGAGAGAATGTCTCGTCGTAGTCAATCCCTTGAACTTGTCGATAACCCTTAGCGACAAGTCGAGCTTTATAGATGGTAACATTTCCATCCGCGTCCGTCTTCTTCTTAAAGATCCATTTGTTTTCTATCGCTCGCTGATCATCGGGCAAGTCTGTCAAAGTCCATACTTTGTTTTCATACATGGATTCTATCTCGGATTTCATGGCTTCAAGCCATTTGTTGGAATCTGGGCCCGCCATCGCTTCTTCATAGTTCGAAGGTTCACCCTTGTCTAACAACATGATTTCCAGGACGGTATTTCCGTACCACTCTGGTGCGGAACGTGTCCTTGTGGACCTACGAAGTTCAGTAGCAACTTGATCGGAAGTACCTTGATCATCATCATTATTTTCCTCTTCAGTAGGTGTAGGCATCACAGGAACATTTTCTTGAGCTGCACTACTATCCCGTTCAAGAGGTAGTACTTCATCGAGTTCTACTTTCCTCCCACTTACTTCTTTCGAGAGAAACTCTTTTTCCAGAAAGCATCCGTTCTTGGCAACAAAGATCTTGCCCTCGGATCTTAAGTAGAAGGTATACCCAACGGTTTCCTTAGGGTATCCTATGAAGACGCATTTTTCCGACTTGGGTTCGAGCTTTTCAGGTTGAAGTTTCTTGACATAAGCATTGCATCCCCAAACTTTTAGAAACGACATCTTAGGTTTCTTCCCAAACCATAATTCATACGGTGTCGTCTCAACGTATTTAGACGGTGCCCTATTTAAAGTGAATGTAGCTGTCTCTAGAGCGTATCCCCAAAATGATAGTGGTAAATCGGTAAGAGACATCATAGACCGCACCATATCTAATAGAGTGCGATTACGACGTTCGGACACACCGTTACGCTGAGGTGTTCCAGGCGGCGTGAGTTGTGAAACGATTCCACATTTCCTTAAGTGTGTACCAAATTCGTGACTTAAGTATTCTCCTCCACGATCTGATCGTAGGAATTTTATCTTTCGGTCACGTTGATTCTCTACCTCATTCTGAAATTCCTTGAACTTTTCAAAGGTCTCAGACTTGTGTTTCATTAAGTAGACATACCCATATCTCCTCAAGTCATCAGTGAGAGTGAGAACATAACGATATCCTCCGCGAGCCTCAACGTTCATTGGACCGCACACATCGGTATGTATGATTTCCAACAAGTTGGTTTCTCGCTCCATTGTTCCGGAGAACGGAGTCTTGGTCATCTTGCCCATGAGGCATGGTTCGCATGTGTCAAATGATTCATAATCGAGAGACTCCAAAAGTCCATCAGCATGGAGCTTCTTCATGCGCTTGACACCAATGTGACCAAGGCGGCAGTGCCACAAGTATGTGGGACTATCGTTATCAACTTTACATCTTTTGGTATTCACACTATGAATATGTGTAACACTACGCTCGAGATTCATTAAGAATAAACCATTGACCATCGGAGCATGACCATAAAACATATCTCTCATATAAATAGAACAACCATTATTCTCGGATTTAAATGAGTAGCCATCTCGTATCAAACAAGATCCAGATACAATGTTCATGCTCAAACTTGGCACGAAATAACAATTATTAAGGTTCAAAACTAATCCCGTAGGTAAATGTAGAGGTAGCGTGCCGACGGCAATCACATCGACTCTGGAACCATTCCCGACACGCATCGTCACCTCGTCCTTCGCCAATCTCCGCTTATTCCGCAGCTCCTGCTGTGAGTTACAAATATGAGCAACGGCACCGGTATCAAATACCCAGGAGTTACTACGAGTACTGGTAAGGTACACATCAATTACATGTATATCAAATATACCTTTGGTGTTGCCGGCCTTCTTATCCGCTAAGTATTTGGGGCAGTTCCGCTTCCAGTGACCCTTCCCCTTGCAATAAAAGCACTCAGTCTCAGGCTTGGATCCATTCTTTGACTTCTTCCCGGTAACAGGCTTACCGGGCGCGGCAACCTCCTTGCCGTCCTTCTTGAAGTTCTTCTTGCCCTTGCCCTTCTTGAACTTAGTGGTCTTATTGACCATCAACACTTGATGTTCTTTCTTGATTTCAGCCTCTGCTGACTTCAGCATAGAAAATACTTCAAGAATGGTCTTTTCCATCCCCTGCATATTGTAGTTCATCACAAAGCTCTTGTAGCTTGGTGGGAGCGACTGAAGGATTCTGTCAATGACCGCCTCATCAGGGAGGTTAATATTCAGCTGGGTCATACGGTTGTGCAACCCAGACATCTTGAGTATGTGCTCACTGACAGAACTATTTTCCTCCATCTTACAACTATAGAACTTGTCGGAGACGTCATATCTCTCGACCCGGGCGTGAGCTTGAAAACTAGTTTCAGCTCCTCGAACATCTCATACGCTCCATGATGCTCAAAACACTTTTGGAGCCCCGGTTCTAAGCTGTAAAGCATGCCGCACTGAACGAGGGAGTAATCGTCAGAACGTGTTTGCCAAACGTTCATAACATCTTGGTTCTGTGGGATGGGTGCTTCCCCTAGCGGTTCATCTAGGGCATATGCTTTCTTGGCTGCAATGAGGATGATCCTCAGGTTCCGGACCCAGTCTGTATAGTTGCTGCCATCATCTTTCAGCTTGGTTTTCTCTAGGAACGCGTTGAAGTTCATGTTGACATGAGCGTTGGCCATTTGATCTACAAGACATATTTGCAAAGGTTTTTAGACTAAGTTCATGATAATTAAGCTCATCTAATCAAATTATTATAATGAACTCCCACCCAGATTTGACATCCCTCTAGTCATCTAAGTGATACACGATCCGAGTCGACTAGGCCATGTCCGATTATCACGTGAGACGGACTAGTCATCGTCAGTGAACATTCTCATGTTGATCGTATCTTCCATACGACTCGTGTTCGACCTTTCGGTCTCCGTGTTCCGAGGCCATGTCTGTACATGCTAGGATCGTCAAGTTAACCCTAAGTGTATTGCATGTGTAAATCTGTCTTACACCCGTTGTATGTGAACATAAGGATCTATCACACCCGATCATCACGTGGTGCTTCGAAGCGACGAACTTTAGCAACGGTGCACAGTTAGGGGAGAACACTTCTTGAAATTGGTGTAAGGGATCATCTTATTTACTACCGTCGTTCTAAGTAAACAAGATGCATAAACATAATAAACATCACATGCAATTATATAATAGTGACATGATATGGCCAATATCATATAGCTCCATTGATCTCCATCTTCGGGGCTCCATGATCATCTTGTCACCGGCATGACACCATGATCTCCATCATCATGATCTCCATCATCGTGTCTTCATGAAGTTGTCACGCCAACGACTACTTCTACTTCTATGGCTAACGCGTTTAGCAATAAAGTAAAGTAAGTTACATGGCGTTCTTCAATGACACGCAGGCCATACAAAAATAAAGACAACTCCTATGGCTCCTGTCGGTTGTCATACTCATCGACATGCAAGTCGTGATTCCTATTACAAGAACATGATCTCATACATCACAATATGTCATTCATCATTCATCACAACTTCTGGCCATATCACATCACATGAACAATCGCTGCAAAAACAAGTTAGACGTCCTCTAATTGTTGTTGCATCTTTTACGTGGCTGCAATTGGGTTCTAGCAAGAACGCTTTCTTACCTACGAATAACCACAACGTGATTTTGTCAACTTCTATTTACCCTTCATAAGTACCCTTTTCATCGAATCCTCTCCAACTAAAGTGGGAGAGACAGACACCCGCCAGCCACCTTATGCAACTAGTGCATGTCAGTCGGTGGAACCGGTCTCACATAAGCGTACGTGTAAGGTTGGTCCGGGCCGCTTCATCCCACAATACCGCTGAAGCAAGATAAGACTAGTAGCGGCAAGCAAGTTGACAAGATCTACGCCCACAACAAAATTGTGTTCTACTCGTGCAAAGAGAACTACGCATAGACCTAGCTCTGATACCACTGTTGGGGAACGTTGCAGAAAATTAAAATTTTTCCTACGGTTTCACCAAGATCCATCTATGAGTTCATTTAAGCAACGAGCCAAGGGAGTGAGTTTGCATCTACATACCACTTGTAGATCGGGTGCGGAAGCGTTCAAGGGGATGGTGATGATGGAGTCGTACTCGCCGTGATTCGGATCACCGATGACCAAGTGCTGAACGGACAGCACCTCCGCGTTCAACACACGTACGGGACGGATGATGTCTCCTCCGTCTTGATCCAGCAAGGAGGAAGGAGAGGTTGAGGAAGGCAGCTCCAACGGCAGCACGACGGCGTGGTGTAGTTGGTGCAGCAGTACTCCGACAGGGCTTCGCCAAGCACGTACGGAGGAGGAGAGGTGTTGGGGAGGGGAGGGGCTGTGCCTTGAGTTGTGTACAGCAGACCTCCCCTCACCCCTCTATTTATAGGGGAAGGGGCAAGGGGGGCCGACCCCTCTAGATGGGATCTAGAGGGGGGCGGCGGCCAGGAAGGGGAGGCTTGCCCCCCAAGCAAGGGGAGCGCCCCCCCCCCCCCTTAGGGTTTCCCCCCCAACCCTAGGCGCTTGGGCCCAAGGTGGGGGGCACGCCCAGCCCTCCAGGGGCTGGATCCATGCCCCTTGCGGCCCATGTGGCCCTCTGGGAGGGGTGGCCCCTCCCGGTGGACCCCCGGAACCCCTCCGGTGGCCCCGGTACAATACCGATAGGACCCCGAATTCTTCCAGTGTCCGTATGACAACTTCCCATATATAAAACTTCACCTCTGGACCATTACGGAACTCCTCATGACGTCCGGGATCTCATCTGGGACTCCGAACAACTTTCGGTAATCACATACAAGTCTTCCTAATAACCCTAGCGTCACCGAACCTTAAGTGTGTAGACCCTACGGGTTCGGGAGACATGCAGACATGACCGAGACTCTCCGGTCAATAACCAACAGCGGGATCTGGATACCCATGTTGGCTCCCACATGCTCCTCGATGATTTCATTGGATGAACCACGATGTCGAGGATTCGATCAAACCCCGTATACAATTCCCTTTGTCAATCGGTACGTTACTTGCCCGAGACCCGATCGTCGGTATCCCAATACCTTGTTCAGTCTCATTACCGGCAAGTCACTTTACTCATACCGTAATGCATGATCCCGTGACTAACCACTTAGTCACTTTGAGCTCATTATGATGATGCATTACTGAGTGGGCCCAGAGATACCTCTCCGTCATACGGAGTGACAAATCCCAGTCTCGATCCGTGTCAACCCAACAGACACTTTCGGAGATACCTGTAGTCACCTTTATAATCACCCAGTTACGTTGTGACGTTTGGTACACCCAAAGCACTCTTACGGTATCCGGGAGTTACACGATCTCATGGTCTAAGGAAGAGATACTTGACATTGAAAAATCTCTAGCAAACGAACTACACGATCTCATGCTATGCTTAGGATTGGGTCTTGTCCATCACATCATTCTCCTAATGATGTGATCCCGTTATCAATGACATCCAATGTCCATAGCCAGGAAACCATGACTATCTGTTGATCACAACGAGCTAGTCAACTAGAGGCTCACTAGGGACATATTGTGGTCTATGTATTCACACGTGTATTACGATTTCCGGATAATACAGTTATAGCATGTATAAAAGACTATTATCATGAACAAAGAAATATAACAATAACACTTTTATTATTGCCTCTAGGGCATATTTCCAACAGCATGTACACGTATGTACAGCAGAGAGGGTGCAAGAAATAAAATCTGGCCACGTACGTACATACGGGCAGGGTCTCGAATGCCTACTCGCGCATACGTACATGGCTGTGTCGGAACGGAGAAACAGCATCGTCGTCGTGTTCATGGGGAGACAACCGGCTGGGTCGGAATGGAATGCGTGGTCGTGTTCATCGGGAGGGCTTGGATGGAACATGCGATGGAAACGAGGCCTGGCGTAGCGCACAATGGAGGAAATGGCCCTATGTTCGACCGGCCACGTTCGAAACGGGATCTTGTTGATCGGGAGGGGCCTGGTGTACCGCAAAACGGAGGAAACGGAGCTCCTATGGTCGAAACGGGGTCCTGTTGATCGGGAGGGGTGTGGCGTACCGCAAAACGGAGGAAACGGACCTCCTACAGTCGAAACGGGGGTCCTGTTGATCGGGAGGGGTGTGGCGTACCGCAAAACGGACAAAACGGACCTCCTACGGTCAAAACGGGGGTCCTGTTGATCGGGAGGAGTGTGCCGTACCGCAAAACGGACGAAACGGACTTGTGTTGGAGCGCTACGGTCGAAACAGGGGTCCTGTTCATCGGGAGGGGTGTCGCATACCGCAAAACGGGACTCCATGGGGTACTGTTCATCTCCACCGTCGACCTCCTCCAGCCTCCACGGGCTACCGCCGACCTCCTCCATCCTCCATGGGCTCCTGTTCATCCAGCCTCCACCGCGCGCTACTCCATCGTCTACTGTTCAACCACCCCTCCACCGTCTACTGTTCATCCAGCCCTCCACCATCTACTGTTCATCCAGGCCTCCACACCACGGGGTCCTGTTCAACCACCCCTCCACGGCCACCCCTCCACCGTCTACTGCTCATCAAGCCCTCCACACCACAGGGTCCTGTTCATCCAGAGGCAACGCCACTGCTCACTATTCATCGAACCCCCCCCCCCCCCCGCAACGCTCACTGTTCATCCAATCGATCGGCTTCAGTTAGTAGCAGTAGCGAAGGAATCGCTCCATCGGGTTCAGTTAACAGCCATCGATCGATCACTCGGGTTCAGTAACGCGTAGCCTACAGTGCAATCGCTCGGGTTCAGTTAGAGCCCAACGCCTCGCTTGGGTTCAGTTAGAGCCAACGCCTCGCACACACGCGCGTACGTGTACGAGAGAAACGCGCATCCCTCGGCCCCCAACCTCCCACCGTAACCGGTAACTCCCTGGAATTTTCCTCCCCCTTGCTTCTACCACGGTTTTTTCCGTCATGGACGGCCCAAAGAATGTCATGCAGCTGCGTCCCCGGCCCGCCCAGGATGAAAAGCCCATTTTCTGTCATGATTTTTTGTCATAGAAGTCGGAGCCCACCACATCTATGATGATACCGGGTTTTGTCACAATTATCATCATAGAAGTGTCATATGTATGACAGGAAAAAAATTCGTTCGGCCCAAAATGTCATGGATGTGTCTTTTTTTTGTAGTGTTGCTGGCGATCTCGGTGGCAGTGGGTCGAAGATGACGGTGTTGACGGTGTTCCAGGGCACCTGGCGTTGCGTAGCTCGATGGAGAGGACAAGGAAGTCACGGCGGTTCTTCTGTGCTCAGCGGCAGGGCGAGGGGTGGCCGGTGGCCGTGGTGGTGCTCGTCAGCGGCGACGACTGCGCTCGGGTGCGTGCGGGGAGAGAGCAGAGGAGGGGGAGGAGCGAAGAAGAGTGAGGGAGAGAGGCAGGAAGGTGCGCGGCACCACCAGAGAAAGCAAGGGCGTCGAGGGGGAGCGGCAAGCAGGAGGTGGTTGGGGCACATGTGCGCGCACGGCAGCCACACGCCCTCCTACCCACTGGGAGGAGGTGCAAGACGACAGGGAGGAGCCCCTGGTGGGCTGGGCTGGTTTTGCCTGGCTGGGCTGCTACAGTGCCAGGCTAGGTGGGCTTTGCTATGTAAGTTCCTTTCTCTCTCTTTTGTTTCTCTTTTCTATTATTCTGCAACTTTGTTGCTTTACTAAAAATGCCAGGGCATTTCCAAAAAATCATGAAACTAATCATGGCTACTGTTTAGAATATATCCAACAGTAAACATTTTAGTTGATGATTATTTGAGCATTTAAAGTATTTTATAGCATCTAAAGTACTTTGCGGCCTCACACACGGTATTCCCACGGGTGTCACCTTACTAGGCTCGGGACCGTTTGCGCGTTTTGGCACACGTATATTATAGTGTCGCTAGCATCCACATGACAAGGAGCCCAGCCTGACATGACTAGTCGTGAACCCAAAGTAGCACTAGCTTACAGGGACAGGCATACATGACCCAGCAACGAACGTGTCGGTCATCAGTGAGTGAATTCGGTCTGTAGCAACTGGGCTAGCAGGACTCTAGAGAATTCGGGCTGTAGCAGGCTAACAGGACTCTGGTAGACACCGCGTGACATTTCCCTGAAGGGACAGACATAGGAACAAAGAAGGACACATGCCGGCCAGCCTAAATGTTCCGGAGCAGTAGCAAGCAACCATGGCTCAGTGGAAGCACTAGGAGACATTTCCCGATAAGAGAGGCTACCAAGGATAAACAACTAGGTTGTCAGATCCCACACATACCAAGCATTTCAATAACATACACCCAATATGCTCGATATGTGCAAATACAACATGGCATCACAACATGACTCTACGACTCAAGTATTTTATTCAATAGGTTCCGACGAGCGAGATATTACAAACATGGGTCTCATGACCCAACATTCAGAGCATACAAGTCAAAGCACACGTGAAAGCTTAACATGTCTGAGTATAGACAACTATAAATGAAAAAGGCTGAGAAGCCTCACTATCTACCAGATCCTGGCGAGGGCACAAGATCGTAGCTAAGGTAACAAGCTAAACATCGGAGTCCACGCGGGACTACTAGTGAGACGGAAGTCTCTGCAAAAACATAAAATAGGCAAACTTGAGTACAAATGTACCCAACAAGACTTACATCAGAACTAACTACATATGCATCGTTGTCAACAAAGGGGATGGTGGGGTTTAACTGCAGCAAGCCAGCTTTGACACGGTGGCTATCCTGAACTACAGCTACAAGTAACTCTTTTGAGGTGGCGCACACGAGTCCACATATTCACCATATCAATACACCACTATGGACCCACTCCTGTCACCCTACGAGAACGCCATCCATAGCACTCACACTTATCTTGCGCATTTTAAAGTATCCACTTTCACTTGTCTATAAACTGTATAGGCAACCCAGAGGTCCTTTACCGTGGATGCGGCTATTCGAATAGATCATATTAACCCTGCAGGGGTGTACTTCTTCACACACACTCTCGTCACTTACCGCTATGTACACGTCACGTATCTCGGCAACCTTCAAGCGGAAGCCGGGCGAGGGTGTCGGCCACGACCTGACTAATCATGCAAGACTCTAGTCCAGGTTTATCGCCTATTCGGGTTCCATCCGCAAGGAGATCCGGCCGGGGTGTCGCTCACGGCCCCAAACGATGTGTACAGGGTTCCAAGCCCACCAAACGGGCGGCGCTAGGCATACCCGGCCATAGTGCCTAGTCTGACCCAAGCCCGCCTATACCGGGTGCCACTTCGTAGACTACTAACACAACCTACAAACACCAGAAACTAGTTGGAACTCCTGGACAGACATCAGGCTGATTAATAAGTCGAGAGAGGTCGAGTTACCGGAACCCAATGTGTGGTAGTAACTTTTCATGGATCACAGACACAGAACTCAGTTCCTGAGGACGGTTTCAATGAGACAACCCACCATGTACTCCTACATGGCCTTTCACCGCTACCTTTACCAAATCGTGTTCACACACATAGTTCACACACAGTAGGACATGCTCGCAACATTCCAATTCATCCCCAATGAATCAGACCTGACTCAACTCTAAGCAGTAGCAGGCATGACAAACAAGCATGAATGAGTAGGCACAGCAAGGCTCAAACAACTCCTACTCATGCTAGTGGGTTTCATATATTTACTATGGCAATGACAGGTCATGCAGAGGAAAGGGGTTCAGCTACCGTAGCATGTAACAGTTGAAACGTTGTTGTCCTAATACAGTAAAAGAGAGCAGGAGCGAGAGAGTGTGATTGTATCGGAATGAACAAGGGGGTTATGCTTGCCTGGCACTTCTGAAGATAGTATATCTCTTCATCGGTTTCATCGATCTCATCATCGGAACCACGTCTATCAAGAGGGGACAAACACCGGCAAACAAGGAAGAACACAATCAATGCAATGCACAATATGATGCATGATCATGACATGTCAATATGCTGTGATTTGAGCTAATGCAACTAGCAACAGGTTAAACAAAGTTGGTTTGAATCCAAGATTCAAATTCAAACTCCATATGCGGATATTCATATGCCATTTATATGATTTGACCTAAACATCAACTAAAAGTTGTTCTAACATGCATAAAACTAGTACATATGGATAGATTGGATTTTTCTGATCATTTTTCATATATAATTTATCTTATTTGAAGTTACAGATAATTTTCTATGAATTTTAGAAGTTTTAGCTATGTTCTGGAATTTCCTGGATTATTTAAATCGAGAAAAAGATTAACTACGTCAGCACTATGTCACTGTGACGTCAGCAGGTCAACTGACCCGGTCCTAGTCAAAACTGCCTAGTGGGGCCCACTGGTCAGTGACCTATCTAACTAACAATGTTAATTAGCACTAACTAAAACCCTAATCTAGGATTAGTCAGGGGCTGGCCCACATGTCAGTGTCCTAACTAACTAGCAGAGAATATTAGTGCTAATTAAATCCTAACTAAAATGTGAGTGTGGCATGGGCCCACATGTCTGTGGCACCGGAAGGGTCAAACCGGGGTCAAACCCGCTGGCATTAAGCCGCCGGCGAGGCCCGAGATGGCGGCGCGGCTCAGAAATCGCCAACAAGGCTCCGTTTGAGGTGTGGTTAGGATCTTCGAAGAGCTGGCGATGCAGCGGCCGAGCAGTGCCCTCGGCCGGAGCTGGGGTGGCCGAGGACGACGTCGGCGACCACGTTTGCGGCCGCCGGAGTTCGGCTGTGTACGGGGGCGCGACTGCAGCATGCAAACGCGTGAACTGAAACGCTAGTGGGGCACTACGAGGTGCGACAAGAGTGATAGGCGCATTGGCGTGACCAAAGGGTCACCGGAGCAACGCCGGTGATAAGCTCTTGCGGTTCTCGGCTCCGGTGGAGGAGGTGGTTAGAGGGTGCAAACGACCCAAAGAAGAGGGGGAGACGGCGTAGAAGCTCACGATGGTTCGGACGAGGCGGTCGGCGAGCTCGGGGAGGGGCTGGTGATGACGGGAGGTTGCCGGTGATCTCGGTGGCCGTGGGTCGAAGATTACGATGTTGATGGCGTTCCAGGGCACCAGGAGTTGCGTAGCTCAGTGGAGAGGACGAGGAAGTCACGGAAATTCTTCTGTGCTCAGCGGCAGGGCGAGGGGTGGCCGATGGCCATGGTGGTGCTCGTCGGCGGTGACGGCTGCGCTCGGGCGCGTGCAGGGAGAGAGCAGAGGAGGGGGAGGAGCGAAGAAGAGTGAGGGAGAGAGGCAGGGAGGTGCGTGGCACCACCAGAGAAAGCCAGGGCGTCGAGGGGGAGCGGCAAGCAGGAGGTGGTCGGGGCGCGTGTGCGCGCACGGCGGCCACACACCCTCCTACCCACTGGGAGGAGGTGGAAGACGACAGGGAGGAGCCCCTGGTGGGCTGGGCTAGTTTTGCCCGGTTGGGCTGATATAGTGCCAGGCCAGGTGGGCTTTGCCAGGTAAGTTCATTTCTCTCTCTTTTGTTTCTCTTTCCTATTATTCTGCAACTTTGTGGCTTTACTAAAAATGCTAGGGCATTTCCAAAAATCATGAAACTAATCATGGCTATTGTTTAGAATATATCCAACAGTAAACATTTTAGCTTATGATTATTTGAGCATTTAAAGTATTTTATGGCATTTAAATGCCCAAATGCAAATAATATCTAATTTAATTCAATGACCCTCTCTTTTCCTAGAAAAATGTGCACCATTTTTTGGAGAGGCTCTAGAAAATGATGAACTTTTGTGAAGGGCATTTTGGGTTCTTTGAAATGTTTTTTCAGTTGAACCTAGTATTTTCAGGGGGGGTGTTGGGGTTTGTTGATCCCCATTTCAGGTTTAAGAGAAATTTAAACATGATGCAACACAAGACAAGCTAACCCAGAGCAGACCAGAACTAGGGATGTGACAACTCACCCCCACTAAACAAGAATCTCGTCCCGAGATTCAAGACGTGAGGCAAGAAGGCAGATGGGAAACAAAGCCAACACAATCTTCTCGATCCAACTGCCCTTCTTGAATATGTTGATTCATTACTTCATATTGATCTTGACGTCTTTTCTTTCGAGATCTTCATCCAACACGATGACGACAGAAAGAAATCCTATCGCAAAGGATCATTGAAGCTCTTCGTACCAGGCTAATGGAAATTCACAAACGATCGTTTGAAGGAAATCAAAGAAATGGCATACTCAGTTTTGGAATGGAACTATGGTTATAGACCCATCGACAAATGGAAGGCACAATCCGACTGATTCCGAAGATATAACCTAGTGTCTGAGCGTGCGTTCAAGAGCTTGAGCATTTCCATATTCATCAGGATTTTACCAGCATCTATGCCAAAGATCCTAGCAATAGCTCCTACTACCACGATGAATAGCGATGGAGGATGCAGATACAAACAAAGACAACACTTTCTAAGATTTTACCTTGACGACGCCAAGGAAACAAAAATCTAGAGGATCGACGGAGAGACATTTAGCACTCCACTTCTAATGTTCTCCTTGATGTTCTAGGTACCACGATCATGCTCCAAGGCATTAACATGGTCATCAAGTAAAGGTCGGGCTTCAGGAGCTCAAGAATCCATAAGGATCAACTTCTAGAATAAGTCATGCGAGATCCTCATGGGTAGTGACCAAACGGCGTAATCAAGATACTACAATAATAGTGCTTCCAGCTAGGTGCGTCCACTTCACTAGAACCTGTATCATAGTTCTTGGAAGAAGTTCCAACCATCGTATCTACCTGAGATTCAAATCTGGTTGGTAACAGGATAATTCACACAACGTGTATGGAAAGAAATTTTGCAACACAAACCGACGAGATGACGTTGCGAGATTCTCGGGAAATGAACTACGATAGCAAGCTCCAAAACATGAGCTGGTTCTGCTACATACATGTGAACACGTTGTCCAAGACATGCATGACCACATAGTAGTCTTACAACAAAAACACTACCGAGTTCTGGTTGGGAACCATAATTAATGATATCGAAGTTTCCGCGCAGAAGTCTAAAGGATTAACACTATAGAACAGACTCCTTTATCTTGAACAAATCACTTAGTGGCTTGGCATGCTAGGGATACATATATATTGGAGGTAGCTAATCTCACAAACCAAAGTATACTTTGCACATGCATGACTGACTTGGGATGATTCCAGAGGATGCAGCATTGACTTTCTCGAATTCACGGCGGCAACTTGCATAGAATGCACATGAATTCGAGGAAGTCACTTCTTCCATCCAAGCATAAGCTTCATGAATGGAGCACGAAGGCATTGCTTACAAAGTTTCCAACACTAGCTTAATGTCCAACAAAGTGAGGGATGTTGTTGATGGGCTCAACAACAATCCATCCAGGCTTCCATGTGGCTGGAATTCCACAACTATGTGAACAAGGTAATAGCATTGGTCAGACCCAAAAGATATAATGGTGTATGCTCGAGGAATCAACCATGAGTAAGACAACATTATGGGTATCGTTCGTTCTGATTTGATTTGATGATAGTCCATAAGCAAATCAAAGGTTTGGGTAAGACAATAGATCCAACTGGTGACCACGAGGATCAAACAATGAAGATATCATCTTTCTTCAACACACACGCACAAAGATATCCCTTTGGAATGAACTGAGTCAGACAAGCTTTTATCTTCCAACTCTCCAAGTTGTTGTTTAGCTTATCCAACTTGCTCAGGGTATCCAACACAGATTCTTGGAGAAAGGGTGGTTTATAGAAAACCAACTTGATCACGAGCTCGACATAACAGTCAGGGGATAACCTGGTAACACTTCCGAGAAGATATGCGGAAAGTCACGAACCACTGTTATGTTACTAAGCTCGAGACCAATCTTGCTTTTCAGGGCAAGACGATGTGATCAAGAGAGTGATGGATTGACACAATCCTATATCATTGATCAAGGAGTGCACCAAGGAAAATGGACTAGGTAGCATGATCAATCTTAGAATGATAATTCAATACCAACACGCTAAGAATGAGATTATTGTCCATTAACTACCAAGCAACGGGGTTGCTAGCAGTATTGATTTCACACATCACGATTCACTTGTCGGCATTCCGGTTACAACAACACATGAACCGAGAAATGAACAATGATGGAGAGAAGTATCACTGTATCAAGAGTCCATTGGATTGTGCACAATTCCCATGATATTCTTAACATAAAGATGGTAATACTCTAAGGTAGAGCAGAACAAAAGCTGGATTGGCATTTTGATCTGCGGAATACAACTGCTTGACCCAATCCTAGATATGGAAGAGGTACTCGAGTTTGTTTCTCCTAGTCATTCCGAGATAGATGGCTCGACGGACCACAGGAACAATAAGCACCGATGAACACGAATACACGACTACTCCTGACTATCAATTGATAGACGAAGGTCAGAAGACAACTAAAGAGGGACAACTCAAAGGAACATATGATAGTTGTGGATGCATAGATTAGTATGTCGAACCAAGTTCAACAGGTTTCTTCCGGATAACCCATGCAGAGAGGTAGGTTTCGCAAAATCGTAATATAGAAGGGGGAACTCATTGAAAGCACTCTTGTTGTGATCTTTTGGTTCCCAAACTTCTGCCATATTGGTTCATGGTATTGGAAGAAGGAAATGCCACTGACCTCGAGGACTATCGCAAAGGTTACTAATAACCTAAAGGAACTAGCAAATACTACCGACAAGAAGTAGGTAGGGTGAATCTCGGGTTCGGAAACCCAGGAGTAGAATGCCTACTAACTAAGTGGCATCACGGGATGCTTTCGAGAATGATGACCAGAATCATCACACTGGGAACACAAAACATGGCTAGATACTAGATGATCCCCTAAGACACCTAGGGTCATAATAAAAAATTCCAACATATATGTCAAGGCAATAGAATACCTCAACTCAACAATTAATGTGATTAACTTGGCCTAAAGGAACATCGAAACCAGAGGGAAAGGATTTTGTAAATGCATCAGATTATTTAGAAACCTGGGATGACTTGGACAGCATAACGACTATAAATGCTCAAGATGATTTGAGACATCCTGCAATATGGTGGCATAACCACTCGATCATCACAATATCAAGATTCTGAGGCCAACAATGAATACACGGGAGTAGAAGGAACCGAACTGAGGCTTGAATTTACCAATCTTATAAGTCTATGGATTAGTAACACGTGATCCTGATAGAAAGAAGAGAAATCCTAGTTCCTTAACCCCGTAGGAAAGATATGATGACTCAGATCAGAAGGGCATAAGGTAAAGGAGTAAAAAGAGCCTTACGTTCCATCCCACAATCAATTCCCTCATATACCTAAAAATTTCTAGACTCAACTTCGACCAGTTTGGCTTGGTAATCCTACTAGCAGTCAGGCTCTGATACCAAAGCTGTCAGGACCCTGACTCAATGCCACACCGATCTAGCATGTAGCACCTCATATCACTTTGCGGCCTCATGCACGGTATTCCCACGGGTGTCGCCTTACGAGGCCTGGGACCATTTGCGCCTTTTGGCACACGTATATGATAGTGTCACTAGCATCCATATGACAAGGAGCCCGGCCTGACATGACTAGTCGTGAACCCAAAGTGGCACTAACTTATAGGGACAGGCATACATGACCCAACAACGAACGTGTCGGTCATCAGCGAGTGAATTCGGGCTGTAGCAACTGGGCTAGCAGGACTCCAGAGAATTCGAGTTGTAGCAGGCTAACAGGACTTCGGTAGACACCGCGTGACATTTCCCCGAAGGGACAGACACAGGAATGAAGAAGGACACATGCCGGCCAGCCTAAGTGTTCCAGAGCAGTAGCAAGCTACCATGGCTCAGTGGAAGCACTAGGAGACATTTCCCGGTAAGAGAGGCTACCAAGGATAAACAACTAGGTTGTCAGATCCCACACATACCAAGAATTTCAATAACATACACCCAATATGCTCGATATGTGCAAATACAACATGGCATCACAACATGACTCTACGACTCAGGTATTTTATTCAATAGGCTCCGATGAGCAAGATATTACAAACATGGGTCTCATGACCCAACATTCAGAGCATACAAGTCAAAGCACACGCGGAAGCTTAACATGTGTGAGTACAGACAACTATAAATGAAAAAGGCTGAGAAGCCTCACTATCTACCAGATCCTACCGAGGGCACAAGATCGTAGCTGAGGTAACAAGCTAAATGTCAAAGTCCACGCGGAACTACTAGTGATACTGAAGTCTCTGCAAAAACATAAAATAGGCAAACGTGAGTACAAATGTACCCAGCAAGACTTAAATCAGAACTGACTACATATGCATCATTGTCAACAAAGGGGATGGTGGGGTTTAACTGCAGCAAGCCAGCTTTGACTCGGTGGCTATCCTGAACTACGACTGCAAGTACCTCTTTTGAGGTGGCGCACACGAGTCCACATAATCACCATATCAATACACCACTATGGATCCACTCCCGTCTTCCTACGAGAATGCCATCCATAGCACTCACGCTTATCTTGCGCATTTTAAAGTATCCACTTTCACTTGTCTATGAACTGTATAGGCAACCCAGAGGTCCTTTACCGCGGACGCGGCTATTCGAACAGATCATATTAACCCTGCAGGGGTGTACTTCTTCACACACCCTCTCGCCACTTACCGCCATGTACACTTCATGTATCTCGGCAACCTTCAAGCGGAAGCCTGGCGAGGGTGTCGGCCACGACCTGACTAATCACGCAAGACTCTAGTCCACGTTTATCGCCTATTCGGGTTCCATCCGCAAGGAGATCCGGCCGGGGTGTCGCTCACGGCCCCAAACAATGTGTACAGGGTTCCAAGCCCACCAAACGGGCGGCGCTTGGCATACCCGGCCACGGTGCCTAGTCTGACCCAAGCCCACATGTACCGGGTGCCACTTGGTAGACTACTAACACAACCTACAGACACCAGAAACTAGTTGCAACTCCTAGACAGAGATCAGGCAGATTAATAAGTCGAGAGAGGTCGAGTTACCGGAACCCGATGTGTGGTAGTAACTGTTCATGGATCACAAACACAGAACTCAGTTCCTGAGGACGGCTTCAATGGGACAACCCACCATGTACTCTTACATGGCCTTTCACCGCTACCTTTACCAAATCATGTTCACACACTTAGCTCACACACAGTAGGACATGCTCACAACATTCCAATTCATCCCCGATGAATCAGACCTGACTCAACTCTAAGCAGTAGCAGGCATGACAAACAAGCATGAATGAGTAGGCACATTAGGGCTCAAACAACTCCTACTCATGCTAGTGGGTTTCATCTATTTACTGTGGCAATGACAGGTCACGCAGAGGAAAGGGGTTCGGTTACCACACCATGTAACATTTGAAACGTTGTTGTCCTAATGCTATAAAAGAGAGCAGGAGCGAGAGAGTGGGATTGTGTCGGAATGAATAAGGGGGTTTTGCTTGCCTGGCACTTTTGAATATAGTATATCTCTTCATCGGTGTCATCGATCCCATCGTCGGAACCACGTCTATCGGGAGGGGACAAACACCGGCAAACAAGGAAGAACACAATCAATGCAATGCACAACATGATGCATGATCATGACATGTCAATATGCTGTGATTTGAGCTAATGCAACTAGCTACAGGTTAAATGAAGTTGGTTTGAGTCCAAGATTCAAATTCAAACTCCATATGTGGATATTCATATGCCATTTATATGATTTGTCCTAAACAGCAACTATAAGTTGTTCTAACATGCATGAAACCAGTACAGATGGATAGATTGGATTTTTCTGATCATTTTTCATATATAATTTATCTTATTTGAAGTTACAGATAATTTTCTATGAATTTTAGAAGTTTTAGCTATTTTCTGGAATTTCCTGGATTATTTAAATCGAGAAAAAGATTAACTGCGTCAGCACTGCGTCATTGTTATGTCAGCAGGTCAACCGACCTGGTCCTAGTCAAACCTGATGAGGGAGTCCTGGATTGGGGGGTGTCCGGATAGCCGGATTACCATCATCAGCCGAACTATCATCGGCCGGACTATCATCATCGACCGGACTCCAAGACTATGAAGATACAAGATTGAAGACTTCGTCCCGTGTCCGGATGGGACTTTCCTTGGCGTGGAAGGCAAGCTTGGTGATACGGATATGTAGATCTCCTACCATTGTAACCGACTCTATGTAAAACTAGCCCTCTCCGGTGTCTATATAAACCGGATGGCCCTAGTCCGTAGGACATACATTACAACAATCATACCATAGGCTAGCTTCTAGGGTTTAGCCTCCTTGATCTCGTGGTAGATCCACTCTTGTAAACATCCACAATATCAATATCAATCAAGCAGGAAATAGGGTTTTACCTCCATCAAGAGGGCCCGAACCTGGGTAAAACATCGTGTCCCTTGTCTCCTGTTACCATCCGCCTAGACGCACAGTTCGGGACCCCCTACCCGAGATCCACCGGTTTTGACACCGACATTGGTGCTTTCATTGAGAGTTCCTCTGTGTCGTCCCCGATAGGCTTGATGGCCTCTTCAATCAACAATGACGCGGTCCTGGGTGAAACTTTTCTCCCCAGACAGATCTTCGTATTCGTCAGCTTTGCTCTGCGGGCCAACTCACTTGGCCATCTGGAGCAGATCGAAAGCTACGCCCCTGGCCGTCAGGTCAGGTTCGGAAGCCTAAACTTCACGGCCGATATTCGCGGGGACTTGATCCTCGACGGATCCGATCCACAGCCGAGCGTGCCGCACTGTCACGATGGACACGACCTAACTCTGCCGCCGGAGAGTGCCTTGGAAGCGGCACTCGAATCCGCTCCGATCTATAGTCCGGAGCCGATCGCGCAGATAGAGGACGGGTGGCTGGACACCGCCTCGGGGGCTGCAACTTCTACGATGATGGAGCTGAACACTGACCTTGTCCCGCATAAAGCTCATGACTCCGAGGTGCTGGACTCTCTACCGGACTCCGACCCTCCTACACCCGCGCCAGTCGAATCCGATTGGACGCCGGACATGGAATTCACCGCTGCGGACATCTTTCAGCACTCACCCTTCGGCGACATCCTAAATTCGCTGAAGCATCTCTCGTTATCCGGAGAGCCCTTGCCGGACTACGGCCGGGATGGTTGGGACGTGGACGACGAAGAAATTCTGAACCCTCCCACCACCCACTTCGTAGCCACCGTCGACGATCTAACCGACGTGCTCGACTACGACTCCGAAGACATCGACGGTATGGACGACGATGCCGGAGACTATCAAGAACCAGCGCCTACAGGACACTGGAAAACCACCTCATCATACGACATATACATGGTGGACACCCCAAAAGACGGGGACGGCGAAGAAGCGGCAAAGGCAGATTCCCTAAAGAAACAGCTCAAGCGCCGACGTCAGCGGCGCCACTCTAAATCCCGCCATAGCAAGAATGGAGATTCCGGCACAGGAGATAACAACACCCCAGAAAGTGCCGAGGACAACCCCCTCCAGCAAGATTCAGTGCAAGAGGAGGCAGAAGCAAGCCCTCACGAGAGGGCGGCAGACAAAGAGGTCGAGGATGATAATTACATACCTCCCTCCGGAGACGAGGCAAGCCTCGACGACGACGAATTCATCGTGCCTAAGGATCCCGTCAAACAAGAGCGTTTTAGACGCAGGCTAATGGCCACAGCAAACAGTCTAAAGAAAAAGCAGCAACAGCTTAAAGCTGATCAAGACCTGCTGGCCGACAGATGGACCGAGGTCCTCGTGACCGAAGAGTACGAACTCGAACGCCCCTCCAAAAGCTACCCAAAACGCAAGTTGCTCCCCCGACTAGAGGAGGAAGCATACAATCCGGCATCACCAGCGCACAATACGGCAGACCGACCACCTCGTGGCCGCGACAGAGAGGCATGCAAACCCTCCACCAAAACCGTCCCTCGGCACCGCTCAAAAAGCATGAAGCTGTGGGGGAACGCGCCAGACTTGCGAGACATATTGGAGGATAAGGCAAGACAATCCAGATCTATCTATGGATCACGTGGGCGCCCCAAGACCCACGACGAATACCGTCGCGCTGGACATAACCACTCCGGCCGGGCCGAACACAGCAGACAACGCTCTCTCGAGCTACGTCGCGATATTGCTCAATACAGAGGCGCCACACACCCACTATGCTTCACTGATGAAGTAATGGATCACCAAATCCCTGAAGGGTTTAAACCCGTTAACATCGAATCCTATGATGGCACAACAGACCCCGCGGTTTGGATCGAGGATTATCTCCTTCATATACACATGGCCCGCGGCGACGATCTTCACGCCATCAAATATCTCCCGCTCAAGCTTAAAGGACCAGCCCGGCATTGGCTTAACAGCCTGCCAGCAGAGTCGATTGGATGCTGGGAAGACCTGGAAGCCGCATTCCTCGACAACTTCCAAGGCACGTACGTGCGACCACCGGACGCAGATGACCTAAGCCACATAATCCAGCAGCCAGACGAATTGGCCAGGCAATTCTGGACATGGTTCTTGACAAAGAAAAATCAAATCGTCGATTGTCCGGATGCAGAGGCCCTTGCTGCCTTCAAACACAACATCCGCGACAAGTGGCTGGCCCGGCACCTAGGGCAGGAAAAGCCGAAATCAATGGCAGCCCTCACATCACTCATGACCCGCTTTTGCGCGAGAGAGGATAGCTGGCTAGCTCGCAGCAACAACCTAAGCAAAAATGCTAGCAGTCCGGATACCAAGGACCGCAATGGCAGGTCGCGTCGATACAAAAACAAACGCCGCATTAACGGCGACAACAATGAGGATACGGCAGTCAATGCCGGATTCCGAGGCTCTAAACCCGGTCAACGGAAGAAGCCATTTAAAAGAACTACTCCGGGTCCGTCCAATTTAGACCGAATACTCGACCGCTCTTGTCAAATACATGGAACCCCCGAAAAACCAGCTAACCACACCAACAGAGATTGTTGGGTATTTAAGCAGGCAGGCAAATTAATTGCCGAAAACAATGACAAGGGGCTACACAGCGACGACGAGGAAGAAACCCGGCCGCCGAACAACAGAGGACAGAAGGGATTCCCCCTCAAGTTCGGACAGTAAATATGATATACGCAACGCATATACCCAAGAGGGAGCGGAAGCGTGCACTAAGGGACGTATACGCGATGGAGCCAGTCGCCCCAAAGTTCAACCCATGGTCCTCTTGCCCGATCACTTTCGATCGAAGAGACCATCCGACTAGTATCCGCCATGGCGGATTCGCCGCATTGATTTTAGACCCAATCGTTGATGGTTTTCACCTCACAAGAGTCCTGATGGACGGCGGCAGTAGCCTAAACCTGCTTTATCAGGATACAGTGCGCAAGATGGGCATAGACCCTTCAAGGATTAAACCTACAAAAACGACCTTCAAAGGCGTTATACCAGGTGTTGAAGCTAGCTGCACAGGCTCAGTCACACTGGAAGTGGTCTTCGGATCCCCGGATAATTTCCGAAGCGAGGAGTTAATCTTCGACATAGTCCCGTTTCGTAGTGGCTATCACGCTCTGCTCGGACGAACCGCGTTCGCAAAATTCAACACGGTGCCGCATTATGCATACCTTAAGCTCAAGATGCCAGGCCCTCGCGGAGTCATCACGGTCAATGGAAACACGAAATGCTCCCTCCGGACGGAGGAACATACAGTGGCTCTCGCGGCAGAAGTACAGAGCAGCCTTTTAAGGCAATTTTCGAGTCCGACCGTTAAACGGCCGGACACGACCAAACGCGCCCGGAGCAACATCAACCAAGACCACCTGGCACGTTCCGAGCACGCGTAGCAATGCGGCTCCAACCCCAGCCCTCGAACAATTGTAAGACAGGCTCTCCGCGTACATAATTATGCCCTAGAGATACCATGGGTCCAGGGGAAGGGGCACGACCACAACAAACCTAGTGTGCGGCTCGACCACACCAGGGGCTCCCAAGTGTGTCGCTCTTTTCTTTTATTTTTCCTTTTTTTACAGGACTCTGTCCGGCGGAGAACCTGCCGAACTCATGATGCAGCAGCCAGGGAGAGACAAAGGCTGCGACGAACACTTAGGTGGTCTCCATTACGAGCATTAAATTTACACACCATTCCGCGGCCTACCCCTGGAGGGAGACGCCTTTAATTCGTCCAATCCCTTGCTTTCCGCACTATTTGTATCATTCCGCACTCATAGCAGAACTTCTTGAATAAAATGCAGCACCTTCTGCCCATAAATGCATTGCTTTATATATATGTTCATTTACAACATGTTGCATCCGTATATTTTTGGTACGGCCGAATACACTAGGGGCTTATGTTCCCCGCATTATGGTGTGATAAGTCCGAACACTTTCACAAGTGCGGCACCCCGAACTTATAGCATTATATGAATCGGCTCCGAATCATGTCTTGGGTCAATAGTTGGGTTTGCCCGGCTCCCATGTTTGGCACCTTACGTTTCCGTTCTATCGGCTAAGGTAGCACTGGGAGAACCACTGCGATTGCGCCCCGGTTGAGCCGGGTTAACGCCTCAGTGGAGAAAGCTAAAACTGACCGTCATGATAAGGCGAGAGACTGGTCGCTGTTCGAGAGGTTTTTTCGGGTCCTTAAAGGCCTACGCCGCTTCGAGCGAAGTTCCGGATAATGTCCGATGAAGGCGTGGATAGCGCCCCAAATTCGGTCTTCCGAATACTAGGGCTTCGCCGAAATTTAAAATTATAGAATTCTATGGCTAAGTGAGAGTGTTCAAGCATTATAAGTCCGGTTGCCTTGTTCGTTGTGTTGAGCGCCTCCCTAGATGGACCCAAATATGGGAACAAGAGTGCTCAAGTTTATCCCGAACACCCCAGCACTAGTGCCATGGGGGCTGAAGCCAACGACTTGCCATCTCTCAGATTTTATAAACGGCCGCACAGAAGGTAATATTTTAAATTAAAACAAGCGTTGCTTAGCGCGTATGAACAACGTTTTCAAGCGCACAGGATACTACATAGCGAGTTTACTCAATAATTACATCTCGAGGGCACTCATCCACAATCTTGCGGGCACCCTTCAGGACAGTCTTATAGTACATTTCGGGCGTACAATATTCCTTGCCCGTTGGCGGCGCGTCAGTGATCAGTTTCTCTGCATCCAGCTTGCCCCAATGCACTTTTGTGCGGGCAAGGGCCCGACGAGCACCTTCAATATAGGCGGAGCGCTTGATGACCTCCACCCAGGGGCACGCATCCACCAGCCGCCGTACAAGGCCGAAATAGCTCCCGGGCATGGCCTCTCCAGGCCACAGCCGGACTATGAGGCCCTTCATGGCCTCCTCGGCTACCTTGTGGAGTTCGACCAGCTGCTTCAGCTGGTCGCTAGGAGGCACCGGATGGCCGGCCTCAGCATACTGAGACTAGAAGACCTTCTCCGTTGAGCTTCCCTCCTCGCCACGGTAGAATACGGCGGCATCAGATACACTACGAGGCAAATCTGCAAACGCCCCTGGAGAGCTCCGAATTCGGGTAAGTGTCAGGTAGTTTACATTAACATGCTTGCTTTGCATGAAAAATGCCTTACCCGCCGCTATTTTCTTCACATCTTCCACATCCTGAAGGGCCTTATGGGCCTCGGCCTTGGCGGCTTTGGCACTTTCGAGAGCCGAGGCAAGCTCGGACTCTCGAGTCTTGGAGTCACGCTCCAAACTCTCATGCTTTTCCATGAGAGCCTGGAGCTCTTGCCGAACCACCGCCACCTGCGCCTCCTGCTTTTCTCGCTCCATCCGTTCCACGGCCGCATTATGTTCGGCCACGGACACGGCCTTCTTCAGGGCTGCCACCTCGTTCGTGGCCCCTGCGGTACCCATGTTATCCTTGTTATTTTTTTATTGCAACCTAAATCCTTTTCTGTAAGGTAACTATTCAAAGTGGTGTAACTCACCTTCTTTGTCCTGGAGCTGCTTCTTGGCACGGCCGAGCTCTTGCTCGGACCGCTCAAGCTCCTGCTTCAAAGCACCGACCTCCGCAGTCAGTGCGGCAAAGGTCAGCAGTCCAGCCTACACACCCATATTGACATAATTTTTTAGCAACCCTGCGTATATCTTTTTTTTCAGATTCTCAGTCTAGCTTTTCTTTCCGAACACCGAACCGAGCATCAGGGGCTACTGTCTATGCGGTATTACATTACATAATTTTAACTTCTTACCTCAAAGCCTGTTAGAAGGCTACTGCAGGCTTCGGATAGCCCGCTCTTGGCGAGCTGCACCTTCTGAATCACCGCACTCATGATAGTGCGGTGTTCTTCCTTGATGGAAGCGCCTTGGAGCGCCTCCAACAAACTATCCGGCGCCTCCAGTTGGACGGAGGCCGCCGGCGTCACGGTCTTGCCCTTCTTGCGAAGGGGCCGCCGGCCGGACTACGGAACCACTGCGGGTTCCGATGTGGAGTCCAGCGCAAAGTCCGGGAGGCCGCCTTGTGGAGCCTCCGGAGCCTCCCCCTGATGGGTCCCTTCCTGGGACCCCACCTCGGCGTCCTCACTGGCGCGAGGGGTGGAGGCCGTCGGGATGGAGTCCACATCCGACGGAGCCAATGACCCGCTCGATGAAGCGGGGAGATCATCATCGGCCGGACTGTAGGCAATATGCGGCATTAGAAGGACGCTATGTGACATAACAAGAAATTATAAATCATTCAGGAATCCGGGTACTTACGATCTCGCCGGAGGCCTGGCCCTTGAAGGCCATTCTTCCTCGCCAACGTTGATGTTGGCGGAGCTGTCCGGGGGAATAATCCTTCCCTTCTTGGACCCTTCGGCCTCCCCTGTTGGGGAAGCCTTCCTTTTCCTCTCTTCCTCCTCTGGGAGAGAGTCCTCTTTCTCCTCCTCTTTTTCGGGGGGGGGGGGGGGGGGGGGGAGTCCGCCTCGGAGTCATCGGACACCTGAAAACGGGAACTCTTTCGGGTACCTGTGGCCTCCTTCTTGGCCTTCTTCTCCGGCACCACATGCGGTGCCGGGAGCAGCAGCCTCGCTAGACGGGTGTCTACTGGGTCTTCTGGCATGGGAGCCGGGCAGTTGATCTGCTCCGCCTTCCTCATCCAGTCCTGTCAAAGGAAAGGGGGGAATTCAAAACCCGCATAGAGTCAAACTATGAAAAGCAAGTGTCCCGTAAAGGGGTAGAATCACTTACCTCATCAGCTTGGCGCTGCGAGCGGAATCCGCGATCTTCAGTCACGGATGTGGGGGCTTCGGCGCCCTTAAACAGCACCCTCCAGGCGCCTTCGTATGTCGTGTCGAAGAGCCCGCTCAACGCCTAGTGCTGTTCCGGATCAAACTCCCACAGATTGAATGCCCTCTCTTGGCATGGGAGAATCCAGCGGACGAGCATGACTTGGACCACGTTAACCAGCCTGAGCTTCTTCACCAGCTTCTGGATACAGGCTTGGAGTCCCGTCTCCTCCTCTGAACTATCCCACAGCAAGCCCTTCTTTTTCCAGGAGGTGAGCTGCGTGGGGATACCAGATCTGAACTCGGGGGCCGCCGCCCATGTAGGGTCGCGCGGCTCGGTGATATAGAACCACCCCGATTGCCATCCCTTGAGGGATTCCAAGAAGGCCCCTTCGAACCACAGGACGTTGGGCATCTTGCCCAACATGGTGCCTCCGCACTCCGCTTGAGTGCCCTTCACTACCTCCGGCTTGACATTGAAGGTCTTGAGCCATAAGCCGAAGTGGGGCTGGATGCAGAGGAAGGCCTCGCACATGATGATAAACGCCGAGATGTTGAGGATGAAGTTCGGTGCCAGATCATGGAAATCCAGGCCGTAGTAGAACATGAGCCCCCGGACAAAGGGGTGAAGTGGAAAGCCCAGTCCGCGGAGGAAATGGGGAAGAAAAACGACCCTCTCATGGGGCCTGGGGGTGGGTATGAGCTGCCCCTCGTCGGGCAGCTGGTGCGCGATGTCGCCGGACAGATAGCCGGCGCCGCGCAGCCTTTCGATGTGCTCCTCCGTAACGGAGGAGGTCATCCACTTGCCTCCCGCTCCGGACATGGTCGGAGAAGGTCGAGACGAGATGCGCGAACTGGGGCGCTGGAGCTCGAGTGCGCGGAGATGGATAAGCAAAGGAGGAAGAAAGCGTAGGTGAAAAGGTGAATCCTTATCCCCTATATGTAGGCGGACGAAGACTATGCGTCCCCACCTGCCTGGTAAAACTCGCTTATCTCCCAAGCGTCACCATCAATGGCGCGGTTGGGTTACCCACGTCCGTATTGATGAGGATCCCGGATTAAGGGGAAACATGATCTCTGCTTTGACAAGACGTGCCAAGGAAACCGCTTCGCTAAATACGCTGAGGTGGTAAAATAAAAACATAATGGCTTGGTACTGGTGTGACGTCACGCCGCAAAAAACGTCAGCAGATTGAACTTGTGTATATTTGTATATTATTCTCTCTACGGTGGAATGTGGAATTTATTTTGCAGAGCCGGACACTATCCTGGTGTTCACAATCTTCTATGAATTATTCCGAGGAGGAACCCGCCTTGCAATGCCGAACAATATGCACGCCGGACTCATCGTCATTGAAGCCTGGTTCAGGGGCTACTGAGGGAGTCCTGGATTGGGGGGGTGTCCGGATAGCCGGATTACCATCATCAGCCGAACTATCATCGGCCGGACTATCATCATCGACCGGACTCCAAGACTATGAAGATACAAGATTGAAGGCTTCGTCCCGTGTCCGGATGGGACTTTCCTTGGCGTGGAAGGCAAGCTTGGCGATACAGATATGTAGATCTCCTACCATTGTAACCGACTCTATGTAACCCTAGCCCTCTCCGGTGTCTATATAAACCGGATGGCCCAAGTCCGTAGGACATACATTACAACAATCATACCATAGGCTAGCTTCTAGGGTTTAGCCTCCTTGATCCACTCTTGTAAACATCCACAATATCAATATCAATCAAGCAGGACGTAGGGTTTTACCTCCATCAAGAGGGCCCGAACCTGGGTAAAACATCGTGTCCCTTGTCTCCTGTTACCATCCGCCTAGACGCACAGTTTGGGACCCCCTACCCGAGATCCGTCGGTTTTGACACCGACACCTGACCAGTTGGGCCCACTGGTTAGTGACCTATCTAACTAACTATCTGAGTATGTGCTCACTAACAGAACTGTTCTCCTCCATCTTGCAGCTCTAGAACCTGTTGGAGACTTCATATCTCTCAACTCAAGCATTTGCTTGAAATATTAACTTTGAAGTCCCGATTCTAAGTCGTAAAGCATGGCACACTGTAACGAGTAGTCATCAACACGCGACTGCCAGACATTCACAATGACTGCAATTGCTGGGGCAGGTGGTACACCTAGCGGTGCATCAAGGACATAATTCTTCTGTGCAGCAATGAGGATAATTCTCAAATTATGGACCCAGTCCATGTAGTCACAACCATCATCTTTCAACTTAGCTTTCTCTAGGAAAGCATTAAAATTCAAGAGAACGGTAGCACAGGCCATTGATCTACAACATAGATATGCAAAAACTATCAGGACTAAGTTCATGATATATTAAGTTCAGTTAATCATATTACTTAAGAACTCCCACTTAGATAGACACACCTCAAGTCATCTAAATGATACGTGATCCAAATCAACCAAACCATGTTCGATCATCACGTGAGATGGAGTAGTCATCAATGGTGAACATCTCTATGTTGATCATATCCACTATATGATTCACGTTTGACCTTTCGGTCTCCAGTGTTCCAAGGCCACGTCTGTACATGCTAGGCTCGTCAAGTTTAACCCGAGTATTCTGCATGTGCAAAACAGGCTTGCACCCATTGTATTTGAACATAGAGCTTATCACACCTGATCATCACGTGGTGTCTCGGCACAAAGAACTTTTGCAATGGTGCATACTCGGGGAGAACACTTATACCTTGAAATTTAGTTAAGGGATTATCTTATAATGCTACCTCCGTACTAAGCAAAATAAGATGCAAAAAGATAAAGATCACATGCAATCAAAATATTTGACATGATATGGCCATCATTGATAACCCACGAGTATAGGGAATCGTTTGTAGCCTTCTTCGATAAATAAGAGTGTCGAACCCAACGAGGAGCTAAAGGCAGAACAAATATTCCCTCAAGTTCTATCGACCACCGATACAACTCTACGCACACTTGTCGTTTGCTTTACCTAAAACAAGTATGAGACTATTTTGCAAGAATAAAACTACAAGTACTTTGCGAGAATACAACTATGAATAAATTGCGCGGTAATAAAAGTGGATAGCTTTTGTCAACAAGAAAGTCATTTGTCCCTACGCAATCCATAACAAGTACTGGTAATCATCCATGCAATTTTATATGAGGGAGAGGCATGAGCTAACATACTTTCTCTACTTGGATCATATGCACTTATGATTGGAACTCTAGCAAGCATCCGCAACTACTAAAGATCATTAAGGTCGTGAAACCCAACCATAGCATTAAGTATCAAGTCCTCTTTATCCCATACGCAACAACCTACCTACTCGGGTTTAAGCTTCTGTCACTCTCGCAACCCACCATAGGCGAATCATGAACATATTGCAACACCCTACAGCAGGGGGGGCTCACGTTTGCGCAAGACGGAGGGCACCGTAGGATAGCACCATAAATAAAATATACAATCATACCAACCAAGATCACGATTAACCCAGAGGACAAAACGGATCTACTCAAACATCATAGGTTAACCATAGATCATTAGTAAATAATATATGGAGTTGAGCACCATGTTTAAGTAGAGATTACAGTGGGGAGAAGGGGTATTACACCACTGCATAGAGGGGGAGAGAGTTGGTGATGACGGTAGCAAGATTGTTGATGTAGAACACCGTCACAATCCTAACCCCGGCGGCACCCCGGCGCCACCGGGAGAGAGGGGTAGAGATCCCCCCTCCTTCTTCTTCTTCCTTGGCCTCCCCCCTAGATGGGAGGAGGCTCCCCCCTCTGGGCCATAGCCTCCATGGCAGGGGAGGGGCGGGAGCCCCTTCGATATTGGATCTCCCTCTCTGTTCTCTTTTGTTTCGCGCTCCCGAGGTCTGGCCCTTCATGGTTTCTTAAATTCTCGGAGATCCGTAACTCCGATTGCGCTGATCTTTTTACACGATTTTTTCTGGATATAAGCTTCCTTGCACCCGAATTATAGCTCCAACCGACGTTCGAGGAGGACACGATACACCAGGGCGTGCCTGGGCCTGTTGGAGCGCCCTGGTGGGTTGTGGTGGCCTCGGGCCTCCGTTTACGTTGATTCCACCTCCTAAAACTCACAAATATTCCAAAATAATTCGTCATAGAGTTTCATCACATTTGGACTTCGTTTGATTTGGATTTTTTGTGATACAAAAACATGCAACAAACAGGAACTGGCACTAGGAACTGGACAAGTAAGTTAGTCAAAATAAATCATATAAAAAGTTTCCAAAAGTATGTAAAAGTTGATTAATATTGGCACGAAACAATCGAAAATTATAGATACGACGGAGACGTATCAGCACCCCCAAGCTTAATTCCTACTCGTCCTCGAGTAGGTAAATGATAAAAAAATATAATTTTTGATGTGGAATGCTACCTAGCATAAACTTGATCATATATCTAGTCATGACATGAATATTAGGACATAAGTGATTCAAAGAAATAGTCTATAATTTGACATAAAGACATCAATACTCAGGCATTCCAACAAACAATCATGTCTTTCAGAATATCAACGCTAAAGAAAGTTATCCCTACAAAATCATATAGTCTTGTCATGCTCTGTCTTCCTAACACAAAGTATAAATCATGTACTATCCCGGTGTCAGCCAAGCAATTGGTTCATACTTTTTAACACGCTTCAGCTTTTTCAACCCTCACACAATACATGAGCGGAAGCCATGGATATAACACTATGGGTATGATGATAGGCGTAAATATAAACAAGACAAAAAAGTAAGAAAGTCTCACATCGACGCGGCTAACCAACGGGCTATGGAGATGCCCACCAATTGATATCAATGCGAGGAGTAGAGATTGCCACGCAACGAATGCGCTAAGAGCTATAAGTGTATGAAAGCTCCATATGAAAACTAAGTGGATGTGCATCTAATCCTATAATGAAATATTCCCACTAGTATATGAAAGTGACAACATATGAGACTCTCCATATGAAAAACATGGTGCTACTTTGAAGCACAAGTGTGGTAAAGGATACTAACAATGCCCCTTCTCTCTTTGTTTATTATTTCTTTTCCTTTTTTTCTTTTCCCTTTTTCTCTCTCATTGTCCGGAGTCTTGTCTCGACTTGTGGGGGAATCATAGTCTCCATCATTCTTTCCTCACTGGGGCACTGCTCTAAAAATGAATAATGATGATCATCGCACTTCTATTTTCTTATAACTCAAAAGAAATAAAAATTAAAACTCGATACCTATAACAAAGTATGATTCCATATGAATGCCTCTGGCAATGTACCAGGATGTGCAATGATCTAGCATAACAAGTATAAAAATGATGCACGGTGGCTGAGCCGCAACTACTCTGTCAGCTATACGATCATGCAAAGTAATATGACAATGAATGCTCCAGTCATCAAACGGAAGCGGTGGAAGTTGCATGGCAATATATCTCGGAATGGCCAAGGAAATGCCATAATAGGTAGGTATGGTGGCTGTTTTGAGGAAGATATAATAAGGCTTATGTGTGATAGAGTGTATCATATCATGGGATTTGAATGCACCAGCAAAACCGACTCCCGAGGTGAGAGAGGGCAATGCACGGTGCTAGCAAATTGCGGAAAGGTAAGAATGCGTATAATCCATGGACATCACATTAGTCATAAAGAACTCATATACTTATTGCAAAATTTTATTAGCCCTCGAAGCAAAGTAATACTATGCATGCCCCTAGGGGGCAGGTTGGTAGGAGTTAACCATCGCACGCCCCTGGCCTTCACACAAAGATAGACAATCAAGGATAAATTGTGCTCCAACTTTCATAGCATAACGAGAGACTATGTGAGGGAGTCCTGGATAGGGGGTGTCCAGATAGCCGAACTATCACCGTTGGCCGGACTCCTAGACTATGAAGATACAAGATTGAAGACTTCGTCCCGTCTCCGGATGGGACTTTCCTTGGCGTGGAAGGCAAGCTTGGCGATACAGATATGTAGATCTCCTACCATTGTAACCGACTATGTGTAACCCTAACCCTCTCCTGTGTCAATATAAACCGGAGGGTTTTAGTCCGTAGGACGAACAACAACCATACCATAGGCTAGCTTCTAGGGTTTAGCCTCCTTGATCTCGTGGTAGATCTACTCTTGTACTACCCATATCATTAATATTAATCAAGCAGGAGTAGGGTTTTACCTCCATCAAGAGGGCCCGAACCTGGGTAAAAACATCGTGTCCCTTGTCTCCTGTTACCATCCGCCTAGACGCACCGTTTGGGAACCCCTACCCGAGATCCGCTGGTTTTGACACCGACATTGGTGCTTTCATTGAGAGTTCCTCTGTGTCGTCACCTTTAGGCCCGATGGCTCCTTCGATCATCAACAACAACGTGGTCCTGGGTGAGACTTTTCTCCCTGGACAGATCTTCGTATTCGGCGGCTTTACACTGCGGGCCAATTCACTTGGCCATCTGGAGCAGATCGAAAGCTACGCCCCTGGCCATCAGGTCAGATTTGGGAGTTTGAACTACACGGCTGACATCCGCGGAGACTTGATCTTCGACGGATTCGAGCCACAACTAAGCACGCCGCACTGTCTCGATGGGTATGATCTAGCTCTGCCGCCAAACAGTACCCTGGAGGCCGCACCAGCGTCCGCTCCGACCCTTAGCTTGCAGCCGACTTCGCCGATCGAGGACGAGTGGCTGGACACCACCTCGAGGGCTACTACGGCGATTGAGCCGAACACCATCGCTGTCCTTTGCAAAGCCTGTGACTCCAAGGTGCCAGACTCCTCTCCGGACTCCGAACCTCCCACACCCCTGCCAATCAAATCCGATTGGGCGCCAGTTATGGAGTTCACTGTCGCGGACATCTTTCAGCACTCGCCCTTTGGCGACATCCTGAATTTACTAAAGTCTCTCTCTTTATCAGAAGAGCCCTGGCCGGACTGTAGCCAGGAAGGTTGGGATGCGGACGACGAAGAAACTCAACGCCCACCCACCACCCACTTTGTAGCCACTGTCGATGATTTAACCGACATGCTCGACTTTGACTCCGAAGACATCGACGGTATGGACGACGATGCAGGAGACATCCAAGAACCAGCGCCTACAGGGCACTGGAAGGCCACCTTGTCATACGACATATACATGGTGGACACCCCAAAAGATGGGAATGGCAACGGAACAGCGGAGGATGACCCCTCCAAGAAACAGCCCAAGCGCCGGCGTCAGCGGCGCCGCTCTAAATCCCGCCACAGCAAAAACTGTGATTCCGGCACGGGAGATAATAACACCTCGGACAATGCCGAAGACAACCCCCTCTAGCAGGATTCAGCACAGGAGGAGGGAGAAGCCAGCCCTCATGATAGAGCGGCAGACAGAGAGGTAGAGGACGATAATTATATGCCTCCCTCCGAAGATGAAGCAAGCCTCGACGACGATGAATTTGTCGTGCCCGAGGATCCCGTCGAACAAAAGCGTTTCAAACGCAGGCTTATGGCCACGGCAAGCAGCCTCAAGAAAAAGCAGCAGCAGCTTAGAGCTGACCAAGACTTGCTAGCGGACAGATGGACCGAAGTCCTTGCAGCCGAAGAGTATAAACTCGATCGCCCCTCCAAGAGCTACCCAAAACACAGGCTGCTACCCCAATTAGAGGAGGAAGCACCCAAACCTACATCACCAGCGCATGACGCGGCCGACCGGCCACCTCGTGGCCGCGACAGAGAGGCCTCTAGGCCCTCCACTAAAACCGCACCCCGGCGTCGCTCGAAAAGTACAAAGCCGCGGGGAAATGCGCCGGACTTGCAAGACATATTGGAGGATAAGGCAAGGCAAATAAGATCAATCTATGGATCGCATGGGCGCCCCACGATACGTGATGACAACCGTCACGCCGGATACAGCAATTCCGGCCGGGCCGAACACAGTAGACAAAGCTCATTTGAGTTGTGTCGTGATATAACCCAATATAGAGGCGCCGCACACCCACTATGCTTCACAGACGAAGTAAAGGATCATCAAATCTCCGAGGGTTTCAAACTCATAAACATTGAATCATACGATGGCACAACAGATCCTGCGGTTTGGATCGAGGACTATCTCCTTCACATCCACATGCCCCACGGTGATGATCTACACGCCATCAAATACCTCCCACTCAAGCTTAAAGGACCAGCTCGGCATTGGCTCAACAGCTTGCCAGCAGAGTCAATTGGTTGTTGGGAAGACCTGGAAGCCGCATTCCTTTATTACTTCCAGGGCACATATGTGCGACCACCAGACGCCGATGACCTAAGCCACATAATTCAGTAGCCAGATGAATCGGCCAGACAATTCTGGACACGGTTCTTAACCAAGAAAAATCAAATCGTTGACTGTCCGGATGCAGAGGCCCTTGCAGCCTTCAAACATAACATCCGCGACAAGTGGCTTGCCCGGCACCTAGGGCGGGAAAAGCCAAAATCCATGGCAGCCCTCACATCACTCATGACCCGCATCTATGCGGGAGAGGACAGCTGGCTAGCTCGCAGTAACAACCTGACCAAAAACTCTGGTAGTTCGGATACCAAGGAAGGAAATGGCAGGTCACGTCGCAACAAGCACAAACGAAGCATTAACGGCGATAATACTGAAGATACGGCAGTCAATGCCGGATTCAGAGGCTCTAAACCCGGTCAGCGGAAAAAGTCGTTCAAAAGAAATACTCAGGGCCCGTCCAATTTGGACCGCATACTTGATCGCTTGTGCCAGATACATGGCACCCCCAAAAAACCAGCCAACCACACCTACAGGGATTGTTGGGTATTCAAGCAGGCAGGCAAGTTAAGTGCCAAACACAACGACAAGGGGCTGCATAGCGATGACAAGGAGGAGCCCCGGCCGCCGAACAATAGAGGACAGAAAGGTTTTCCCCCACAAGTGCGGACAGTGAACATGATATATGCAACCCACATACCCAAAAGGGAGCGGAAGCGTGCACTAAGGGACGTATATGCGATGGAGCCAGTCGCCCCAAAGTTCAACCCATGGTCCTCCTGCCCGATCACTTTTCATCGAAGGGACCACCCCACTAGCATCCGCCACGGCGGATTCGCCGCATTGGTTCTTGACCCAATCATTGACGGATTTCACCTCACTAGAGTCCTGATGGACAGCGGCAGCAGCCTGAACCTGCTTTACCAGGATACAGTGCGCAAAATGGGCATAGACCCCTCAAGGATTAAACCCACAAAAACGACCTTTAAAGGCGTCATACCAGGTGTAGAGGCCAATTGTACAGGCTCAATTACACTTGAAGTGGTCTTCGGATCCCCGGATAACTTCCGAAGCGAGGAATTAATCTTCGACATAGTCCCGTTCCACAGCGGCTATCACGCACTGCTCGGACGAACCGCATTTGCAAAGTTCAATGCGGTGCCGCACTACGCATACCTCAAGCTCAAGATGCCAGGCCCTCGAGGAGTAATCACAGTCAATGGAAATACTGAACGCTCTCTTCCGACGGAGGAGCACATGGCGGCCCTCGCGGCGGAAGCACAAAGCAGCCTATTAAGGCAATTCTCGAGTCCAACTACTAAACGTCCGGACACCGTCAAGCGCCCCCGGAGTAACCTACAACAAGACCACCTGGCACGTTCCGAGCACGCGTAGCAATGCGGCCCCAACCTAGCCCTCGCGAAATCGCGAGACCAGTACCACGCGTACATAACTACACTCTGGAGATACCATGGGCATAGGGGAGGGGCACGACCACGGCATGCCCAAAGTATGGCTCAACCACACAAGGGGCTCCCAATTGTGTCATTCTTTTTTTTTTCCTTTTTTCTTATTCTCAGGACTCCGTTTTCTAGAAGCCCTATCCGGCAGTAGAATCGCTGAACTCACGATGCAACAGCTAGGGAAGCAGAAAAGCTACGTCGAGTGTCCAGGTGGTCTCTATTACGAGCAGTATACCTGTTTTACATACTATCCCGTAGCCTACCCCTGGAGGGGGACATGTTAAATAGTCCCATCCCTTGCTTATCGCACTATTTGTATCGTTCTGCTTTTATTGCAGTATCTTTTGAATAAGCAATACATAGCTTCTGCTTATTATTGCATTTCCTTTTTCTTTATAAATGTTCATCTATGACATGTTGCACCCGTACAATTTGGTACGGTCAATACACCAGGGGCTTAAGTACCCCAAAACATGGTGTGACAAGTCCGAACACTTTCACAAGTGCAGCACCCCGAACTTATAGCATTATATGCATCGGCTCCGAATCATGTCTTGGGTCAATAGTTGGGTTTGCCCGGCTCCCATGTTTTGGTACCTTACGTTCCGCTATATCGGCTAAGGTAGCGCTGGGAGAACCACTGCGATTGTGCCCCTGTTGAGCTGGGTTGAGCACCTCAGTGGAGAAAGCTAAAACTGACCGTCATGATAGGGCGAGAGCCGGTTGCTGTTCGAGAGGTTTTTTCGGGTCCCTAAAGACTCATGCCGCTCAGAGCGAGGAGTCGGCATTGTCTGGCCAAGGCATGGATAGCGCCCCGAACTCGTACTTCCGAATACCAGGGGCTTCGCCGAAATTTAAAATTATAGGATTCTATGGCTAAGTGAGAGTCTTCAAGCATTATAGGCCGGTTGCCTCGTTCGTTGTGTTGAACGCCTCCCTCGAAAGGACCCAAGAATGGGAACAAGAGCGCTCAAGTTTATCCCGAACACCCCAGCACTCGTGGCATGGGGGCTGAAGCCAACGACTCGCCATCTCTCAAATTTGATAAACGGCCATACAAAAGGTAATATTTTAAATTAACAAGCGTTGCTTAGCGCATATGAACAAAGTTTCCAGTGTACAGGATAACAAATGCGAGTTTACTCCAAAATTACATCTTTGGAGCATTCACCCGCTATAATGCGGGCACCCTTTAGGACGCCCTTATAGTACATCTCGGGCTTCCGATACTCCTTGCCCGGCGGTGGCGCGTCCGTCACAAGCTTCTCGGCGTCCATCTTGCCCCAGTGCACTTTAGCACGGGAAAGGGCCCGACGGGCACCTTCAATGCAGGCGGAGTGCTTGATGACATCAATCCATGGACAGGCGTCCACAAGCCGCCGCACCAGACCGAAGTAGCTCCCAGGCACGGCTTCTTTAGGCCACAGCCGAACTATGAGGCCCTTCATGGCCTGTTCGGCCACCTTGTGGAGCTCGACCAGCTGCTTCAACTGGTCGCTCAGGGGCACCGGATGTCCGGCCTCAGCATATTGAGACCAGAACACCTTTTCCGTCGAGCTCCCCTCCTCGGCTCGGTAGAACGCAGCAGCATCAGACACACTACGGGGCAGATCGGCGAACGCTCCTGGAGAGCTCCGGATTCGGGTAAGTAACAAATAATTTACTTTTATATGCTTGCTTTGCATAAAGAATGCCTTACCCGCCGCTATCTTCTTTATCGCCTCGATCTCCTGAAGGGCCTTCTGGGCTTCGTCCTTAGCGGCTTTGGCACTCTCAAGAGCCAAGGCAAGCTCTGACTCTCGAGTCTTCGAGTCACGCTCCAAACTCTCATGTTTTTCCACGAGAGCCTGGAGATCTTGCCGCACCTCCGCCACCCGCGCCTCCTGCTTCTCTCGCTCAGTGCGCTCCAAGGCCGCACTGTTTTCGACCTTGGACACCGCTTCCTTCAGGGTCTCCACCTCGTCCGTGGCCCCTGCAATACCCACGTTATTCCTGTCATTTTTTGCAACCAAATCCTTTCCATAATGTATTCCTTTAATAAGGTATTACTTACCTTCTTTGTCCTTGAGCTGCTTCTTGGCAACGCCAAGCTCGTTCTCGGACCGCTCGAGGCTCTCCCTCAATGCATTGACCTCCGCAGTCAGTGCGGCAGAGGTCAACAGCGCAGCCTGCATTCCCATATTGACATATTTATGTGAGACTCCTGTGTATATCTTTTAAGATCGCCAGCTTGGCTTTTCTTTCCGAACACCAAACTGAGCATCAGGGGCTACTATCTATGCGGTAATATTCTTACATATCTTGAAAACTTACCTCAAAGCCTGTTAGAAGGCTGGTACAGGCTTCAGTCAGCCCGCTCTTGGCGGACTGAACTTTCTGGATCACCGCACTCATAACAGTGCGGTGCGCCTCATCGATGGAGGCACCGTCAAGCGCCTCCAGCAAATTATCCGGCGCCTCCGGTTGGACGGAGGCCACCGGCGTCGCAGTCTTTCCCTTCTTACGAAGGGGCTACCTGCAGGACTCCGAAACCACTGAAGGTTCCGGTACGGAGTCCGGCACAGGGCCGGACTTAGAGCCCTCCGGGGTTTTGCCCCCTTTGCGCCCAGAGTCCGGGAGGTCGCCTTGCGGCGCCTCCAGGACCACCGCCTCCTAGTTGGGCCCCTTTTGGGACTCCACCGCGGTGTCTTCTGCGTCGCGAGGGGAGGAGGCCGTCGGAAGTGAAGTGCTATTCACATTCGACGAACCCAGGGAGCCGCTCGACGAAGCGGGAAGCTCATCCTTGGGCGGGCTACATGGTTGTATTCGGCGTTAGAAGACACTATACGGCAAATGAAAAATCATGAGTTATTCTGGAATCCGGACACTTACGATCTCGCCAGGGGCTTGGACCTCGAGGGCCACTCCTCTTCGCCATCGTCGGCGTTTGGTGGAGTAGTCCGGAGGAAGGGTCCTTCCCTTCTTGGACCCTCCGGCCTCCCCAGTTGGGGAGGCCTTCCTTTTCTTCTCTCCCCCCGTTGGGGGAGAAGCTCTTTCTTCTCCTCCTCGTCTCCACGGGAGGAGTCCGCCTCAGAGTCACCGGATGATGAGTCCGATAACACCTGACGCCGAGAACTCTTTCGAGTTCCCGTGGCCTTCTTCTTGGCCTTCTTCTCCGGCACCACGTGAGGTGCCGGAACCAGCAGTCCCGTTAAGCGGGCGTCCGCTGGGTCTTCTAGCAAAGGAGCCGGACAGTTAACCTGCTCGGACTTCTTCCGCCAGTCCTGTCAAAGGTAAGGGAGTTTAGATCCCGCATAGAGTCAAACTATGAAAAAGTGTCTTGTAAAGGGTAAAATAGCTTACCTCGTTGGCTTGACGCTGCGAGCTGAATCCGCGATCTTCGGTAGCGGATGCGGGAGCCTCGGCACCCTTGAATGGCACCTTCCAGGCATCTTCATACGTAGTGTCGAAGATCCTGCTCAAGGTTTGGTGCTGTGCCGGATCAAACTCCCACAATTTGAAGGCCCGTTGTTGGCACGGGAGGATCCGGCGTATGAGCATGACCTGGACTATGTTGACAAGCTTGAGATTCTTGTTCACCAGCTTTTGGACGCAGGCTTGAAGTCCGGTCAGCTCTTTCGAATCTCCCCATGTTAGGCTCGTCTCTTTCCAGGAGGTGAGCCATGTGGGGAAACCAGATCGGAATTCGGGGGCCGCCGCCCATTTGGGGTCGCGTGGCTCGGTGATGTAGAACCACCCCGATCGCCACCCCTTTATTGTCTCCACAAAGGAGCCCTCGAGCCATAGGACGTTGGCCATTCGGCCCGCCATGGCACCTCCACACTCCGCCTGGCGGCCGCCCACTACCTTCGGCTTGACATTAAAAATCTTCAGCCATAAGCCGAAGTGGGGCTGGATGCAGAGCAAGGCCTCGCACACGACGATGAACGCCGAGATGTTGAGGATGAAGTTCGGGGCCAGATCATGGAAATCTAGGCCATAGTAGAACATGAGCCCCCAGACAAATGGGTGAAGTGGAAAACCTAGTCCGCAGAGGATGTGGGTAAGAAACACCACCCTCTCATGGGGCCTGGGGGTAGGAAGGAGCTGCCCCTTGTCAGGGAGCCGATGCGCGATGTCACTGGATAAGTATCCGGCCTTCCGCAGCTTTTTGATTTGTTCCTCCGTTACAGAGGAGACCATCCACTTGCCTCCCGCTCCGGACATGGCTGGGGAAGGTTGAGGTGAGATGTGTGGACTTGGGCGCTTGAGCTCGAGTGCGCGGAAATGGATAAGCAAAGGAGGAAGAAGGCGTAGGTAAAAAGGTGGATCCTTATCCCCTTATATGGACGGACGAAACTATGCGTCCCCACCAGCCTGATAAAACCCGCTTATCTCCCAAGCGCCATAATCAATGGCGCGGTTGGGTTACCCACGCCCGTATTGATGAGAACCCCGGAATAAGGGGACACGATCTCTGCTTTGACAAGACGTGCCAAGGAAACCGCCTTGCTAAACGCGCTGAGGTGGGACAGTAAAAACGATTCCTGTAAAGGGTTGGCCGTGATGTGACGTCACGCCGCAAAATACGTCAGTAGATTGAATTTGTGTAAAGATTATTCTCTCTACGATGGTATGTGGAACTTATTTTGCAGAGCCGGACACTATTCTTGTGTTCAAAATCTTCTATGAACTATTCGGAGGAGAAACCCGCCTTGCAATGCCGAAGACAATATGCGCGCCGGACTCGTCGTCATTGAAGCCTGGTTCAGGGGCTACTGAGGGAGTCCTGGATGAGGGGGTGTCCGGATAGCTGAACTATCACCGTTGGCCGGACTCCTAGACTATGAAGATACAAGATTGAAGACTTCGTCCCGTGTCCGGATGGGACTTTCCTTGGCGTGGAAGGCAAGCTTGGCGATACGGATATGTAGATCTCCTACCATTGTAACCGACTCTGTGTAACCCTAACCCTCTCCGATGTCTATATAAACCGGAGGGTTTTAGTCCGTAGGACGAACAACAACCATACCATAGGCTAGCTTCTAGGGTTTAGCCTCCTTGATCTCGTGGTAGATCTACTCTTGTACTACCCATATCATTAATATTAATCAAGCAGGAGTAGGGTTTTACCTCCATCGAGAGGGCCCGGACCTGGGTAAAAACATCGTGTCCCTTGTCTCCTGTTACCATCCGCCTAGACGCACAGTTCGGGAACCCCCACCCGAGATCCGCCGGTTTTGACACCGACACTATGCGTGCATGCTTTGGGAATCGCAAACATTAACACCAATATTCTTACCAACCACAATCGTTTACTAGTACTTCCCACATATTCCATCTCTATATCGCAGAAGTATTGCAAGGAATCAAACATATCATATTCAGTGATCCATAAGTTTTATGTAGGATTTTTATGACTAACCATGCAAGTGACCAATTCCATTTGGCTCTCTAAATAGATATAAGTCAAGCATGAGAGTTTAATTATTTCTACAAAATATCATGCTCTAACAAATATAAGTGAAGCAAAAGAGCATTCTACGAACATCGGTTTTCTATGTGAAGAGAAACAGGCAATCCACACTTCAAATGATATAAGTGAAGCACATGAAGCATTCTATAAAGCCATACTAAAAAGATATAAGTGAAGTGCAATGAACATTCTATAAATCAACCATGGACTATCTCATACCAGCATGGTGCATAAAATAAAAATGAAAACTAAATGCAAAAGACGCTCCAAGATTTGCACATATCACATGAACAAAACAAAGACGAAAACATACCAATACTTGTTGAAGCAAGATGGGATGCCTTACGGGGCATCCCCAAGCTTAGACACTTGAGTCTCCTTGCATATTTACTTGGGGTGCCTTGGGCGTCCCCAAGCTTGAGCTCTTGCCTCTCCTCCTTCTCCTCATATCGAGACTTCCTCAATCTTTGATCACTTCATCCACACAAAACTCAACAGAAAGCTCGGTAAGATCCATTAGTATAATAAAGCAAATCACTACTCTAAGTATTGTTGCAAACCAATTCATATTTTGTTTTTGTGTTGTAACTACTGTAATATAACTTTTCCATGGCTTATACCACCGATAAAAATTGATAGTTTAATCAAACAAGCAAAACAATGCATCAAAAACAGATTTTGTCTTAAACAGGACAGTCTATAGTAATCTGAACATCTACCATACTTCTGGTACTCAAACAATTCTGAAAAAATTATGAAAAAATAAAAATTCTGTATAGCATTACTGTGCAAAAAGTTTCAAAAATGTTTGACGTTCCAGTAAAAAATGAAAAATCGTGCGCTACAGCCAAAGTTTCTGTTTCTGCACCGCACATTCCAACAAGCAATCTACCCATCCTAAAGGCAAATCTTGGCACATTATTTTTATAATACAATGGAATTTTACAAGGGGATAATTATTTTTGTGAGAATCTTAATGAAAAATTCTACATTGTTTCCATGAGCATGAACACAAGTGTTCAAGGTCGACCCTCACTTCCGCAATGCATCACCTTTCAATCACTTCTCTTTTGTGAAAAGTTTTAAGTTTCTCTTTATATTTTTTGTTTTTAAACTTTAAAAGTACTCAACAGAAATAAACGACTCTCTAAAACTTCCGAGTTGTCTCCCTGGTAGCGCTTTCTTTAAAGCCATTAAGCTAGGCATACAGTGCTCAAGTAATGGATCCACCTGGATCCCAAGGTATATCAAAGCCAATTTTAATTAGCAATGATTTGGCATTTAGTAGTGAGCACAAAGCAACATTAATCATGCAATGACGAAGTCTAACTCTCTTCATATGAATCGGCATGTCATACAAGAATAATTCATGCACAACAAGTAAAGGCCAATACATAGCATAAGCAGTTTCTTGCAATTTTATCATGGTGGAAACATAGAGAGGTGGAGATGTAGTTCCTCTCTCATAATAATTGCAAGTAGGAGCAGCAAGCATATGCATATTATATTCATCAAAATTATCATGTGCAACGGTAAAAGGCAACCCAACAATATAATCCTTAACAAGTGCAAACTTCCCCGATATAGTGTAGTTGGGAGAATTCAAAAAGATAATAGGACTATCATGTGTGGGTGCAGTAGCAAAAATTTCATTCTTAACATAAGGGACAATAGCAAGTTCATCTCCAATAACATAATTCATATTGGCATCTTGGCCACAAGCATAGCAAGCATCATCAAAAGGGGGTGTTTCAAACGAATCAACGGTATCATAGCAGTTACCATAGCATTCATCCTTCGGTAAGAACGAAGGGGCATTAAACAATGTATGAGTTAAAGAGTTACTCTCATTAGAAGGTGGGCACGGGTAGCTAATCCGCTCTTCCTCCTTTTGTTCTTCACTCTCCTCATCATCTTTTTCATCCAATGAGCTCAAAGTTTCATCAATTCCTTCATAGACTCCTGCAAAATATTAGTCTCTTCTTGGACAGCGGAGACTTTCTCAATAAAAGCATCAGTATTGGAATTGTATTTATAGTTATCATAGCAATAATTAAGGATAGCAAAATTTTCAGGTCTATAAACTGAATCATCAAAATCTTCAAACTTTTCAAACAAAGATTCAATTTCATAAGCCCCCTTAAAAGGAACAAATTCTTCTATTCGTTCCGCATCATAGTAATTGAAAGTATCGATATGGTTGACTAGAGGGGGGTGAATAAGCAACTAACAATTTTTAAGCTTTTCTTTACCAATATAAACTTTGCAACAAAATAGGTTGTCTAGATATGCAACTAGGTGAGCAACCTATATGATGCAAGAACAACTAGTACACAAGCAATCAAGGGATACAACACAAGTAGGCTAGCAAGAGTAAAGGCACGAAATAACCAAGAGTGGAGCCGGTGGAGACGAGGATGTGTTACCGAAGTTCCTTCCTTTTAAAGGAAGTACGTCTCCGTTAGAGCGGTGTGGAGGCACAATGCTCCCCAAGAAGCCACTAGGGCCACCGTATTCTCCTCACGCCCTCACACAATGTGAGATGCCGTGATTCCACTATTGGTGCCCTTGAAGGCGGCGACCGAACCTTTACAAACAAGATTGGGTCTATCTCCACAACACTTGGAGGCTCCCAACAACACCACGAAGCTTCACCACAATGGAGTATGGCTTCGAGGTGACCTCAACCGCCTAGGGTGCTCAACACCCAAGAGTAACAAGATCCGCTAGGGATAAGTGGGGGGAATCAAATTTCTCTTGGTGGAAGTGTAGATCGGGGCCTTCTCAACCAATCCCGAGCAAATCAACTAGATTGATTGGCTAGGGAGAGAGATCGGGCGAAAATGGAGCTTGGAGCAACAATGGAGCTTTGGGGGAAAGAGGTAAGTCAACTTTGGGGAAGAAGACACCTTTATATAGTGGGGGAACCAATCCAACCGTTACCCCACTGAACAGCCACGCACAGAGCGGTACTACTGCTTGGGCAGGGCAGTACTACCGCTGAGGGCGGTACTACCACTCTAACCCAGCGGTACTGCCGCGCTGACGAGGAGGTCAGGGTCCTGGCCTCAGAGCGGTACTACCGTGGGAGTAGGCGCGGTACTACCGCTTGGAGCGGTACTACCGCCACTACTACCGCACTTAGTACCGTAAAACCCGACACAAAAAACATCGGTCTCGAATCGAGGCGGTAGTGGCCCGGAACCACTGCGGTACTACGGCCGAAGACCACAAGCGGTACTACCGCTCGGAGAGTGGTACTACCGCTTGAGTGCTTCGGCGGTACTACCGCTGCGGACCACGGTACTACCGCTAGGGCAGGACGAGGCAGACACAGGGGAAAAGGTAGATCCAAAGAAGCGGAAAGAAAACGTCGGGTGTGATATGGATGTGTACGTGTCACTGTTCAAGATATATTCCGATATTCCAATATCTCCACTGTTTGAGTGCACATCTGAAGAGCTTCACCAAAGTATTCAGGATCCTTCTCCATATGGTCGGTGTCGATGGAGTGCACGTTGACAAAGAGGTTCTTCTTGGCTTTGAGAACATCAAAGAAGATGGCAAACTGGAACCTGTTCCAGAACGGACGATTGACCAAAGTGGGATCTTGGTCTGCCTCATAGGGGTTGCGGCGACGCCTTGCCCAAAACTCCTTGGGCTGCATTTCAGGCACGGTTTTGCCTGGCTTCGGCTTGACACCAGGCTTCTTCTGGAGTTGAGGTGGAGGTGGAGCACTTGAAGAACCTCTGGCAGACTCAGTGGTGCAGTAGCGCTTGGATGTGGCACGACCGGGGTTGACACAATGAGCCTGATGCTCAGGAAGCTCATCACCTGGAACCACACACAAGAACACGCAAACAACCAGAAAGAACGAGCATAAGCCACAAAACACGAGCAAAAGATCACTAAGAGGCAAGAGCATGGTGGAAACTGGTAGAGGGCGGTAGTACCGCGACCCGCGAGCGGTAGTACCGCTCTGGAGAGAGCGGTAGTACCGCTCGAGACGGGGAAACAGCAGTTTCCTACTGCCGTGGTCAGATCCGGCACTACCGTCCTACCAAATTCAAAAATACTCCAACCAAACACCAATCCAAACTGTCTAGAAGCATTCTCCATCCTACTCAAGCCTAGATCTGGCCAAAAATCTAGAGATGCAACTGCTATTGCCCCTAAGATGCTAGATTGGAAATCTAGACAAGAAGAAATAGGGAGCGGGGGCAATACCGGCATCCATGGCAAGAGGACAAGGTGGGGATCATCTCCACCGAAGGAAATGGAGAGAAACGCCCCGGAGAGGGAGATCCGCCGGAGCCCTCCCGTGGCGCCGGTTGCTGGAGAGAAAGGAACAGAGCAAGGGGGCATGCGAATGGGTATGGGGGAGAAGAAACTACCCCTGCCCCCGATAAAACCCCCTACCCGCGCCTCACAGCGGTAGTACCGCGCTGGAGGGCGGTAGTACCGCTCGGAGCGGTAGTACCGCTCGCCACCAGCGGTAGTACCGCTTAGCAACCAAATGGCTTCTAGAAAAACAGCTAAAGCACCAAAGAGACGAGAAAGCAAAGCCAAGAGAAAGAAAAGACCAACAAGGCAACACACAGACTAACAACGGTCCAGAACCCACTCTTTCAAAACAACCACACGAAACAGAGCGAGCTCTGGCCTCTCTCAAGAGAGGGCGGTGGCCGGAGCCACCTATGTTTGAGTCAATTGGTATGGCAACGCGAAGAATTATCCTTGGGCCCATGACCAAAACTCGTCTTTGAAGCACAAGTACCATCAAAAATGGCTAATGTGAAAGAGTTGATTGTTTTATGCATAATGGGGGGAGGGAAAGTTCATTGAGAGAACAACACTCCCCCTATGTCCATGCCTACATCTAAACTACACATCACGTTGAGTGAGGTGGGGTGTGCAAGGGTTCAAGTCACATTGCTCAAATCAATGATATTTAGCTCATGCCTTAACTCGCGAAATCTTGCTTCATCCAAGGGCTTCATGAAAATATCTGCAAGGTTATCATGAGTGTTGACATACTTGAGCTCGATCTCCCCTCGCCTAATGTGATCCCGGATGAAATGATACCAAATCTCAATATGCTTCGTTTTGAAGTGTTGCACCGGGTTGAGAGAAATCTTGATGGCACTTTCGTTGTCACACCAAAGAGGCACTTTGTCACAAATGACACCGTATTCCTTTAAAGTTTGCCTCATCCATAAAAGTTGTGCACAACAACTGCCGGCCGCCACATATTCCGCTTCGGTGGACGAGAGAGACACACAACTTTGCTTTTTGGAAGACCAACTCACCAAAGAGCACCCAAGAAATTGGCACCCTCCGAAAGTGGAATTCCTATCCACTTTGTCTCCCGCCCAATCGGAATCCGTAAATCCTTCAAGCTTGAAGTTCGCCCCTCTTGGGTACCATAAGCCAAAGTTTGGGGTATGAGCCAAATATCGAAAGATTTGCTTGACCGCCACATAGTGACTTTCCTTCGGTGCGGCTTGAAACCGTGCACACATCCCCACAGTCAACATGATATCCGATCTAGATGCACAAAGGTAAAGCAAGGAGCTAATCATGGAGCGATATACCTTTTGATCCACCGCTTTACCATTGGGATCAATGTCAAGTTGGCACTTGGTGGGCATTGGAGTAGTAGCCGGCTTGACATCACTTAGCTTGAATCTTTTTAGCATGTCTTGAGTGTATTTGGCTTGGTTGATGAAGGTTCCTTCTCTTCTTTGTTTGATGTCAAAACCAAGGAAGAACTTCAACTCTCCCATTGAAGACATCTGGAACTTGGAGGTCATGAGAGCGGCAAATTCCTCATTGAAAGCTTTGTTAGGGGAACCAAAGATAATGTCATCAACATATAGTTGGCATACAAACAACTCCCCTTTGACCTTCTTAGTAAAAAGAGTGGGATCGATTAGCCCCACTTCAAATCCACGATCTTGTAACAACTCTGTAAGGTGGTCATACCACGCACGTGGGGCTTGTTTAAGGCCATAGAGTGCCTTATCGAGTTGATACACATGATCCGGGAAGTAGGGATCCTCGAACCCGGGGGGTTGCTTGACATAGACCAACTCATTAATAGGACCATTAAGAAAAGCACTTTTCACATCCATTTGTTGCAACTTAAAGTTGTGATGGGGAGCATAAGCAATCAACAAACGTATGGATTCAAGACGAGCAACGGGAGCAAAGGTTTCACCATAGTCGATACCCTCGACTTGGGAGTAGCCTTGTGCTACCAATCTTGCCTTGTTGCGAACGATGTTCCCATGAGCATCTTGCTTGTTCTTGAAAATCCACTTGGTTCCAATGACGTTGTGGTCCCCCGATGGCCTTGGCACCAATCTCCACACCTTGTTGTAGTCAAAGTTGTTGGGTTCTTCATGCATGGCATTGAGCCAATCCGACTCTTCGAGCGCCTCATAGACCTTTTGGGGTTCAACACAAGAGACAAACGCGTGATGTTCACAATAGTTTGCTAATTGTCTACAAGTGCTTACCCCCTTTCTTAGGCTTCCAACCACATTTTCCATGAGATGGCCTTGGGTGGTGAGCTTGGAAGCAATCTTCGCGGCGCGACACTCTAATTCCTCCTCGGGTGTGGACGGAGGAGAGTTAAATTGATTATCTTGAGCGCCATCTTGAGCTTGTTCTTGATCTTGGGCTTGCTCATGATCTTAAACTTGCTCAGGGGGAAGAACTCGACCTTGAGCATCATTTAGAGGTTCACCATCATCTTTTGGTTGATCTTGCCCTCGGTCTTGTTCATGAGGTTGAGGGCCTTCACTTTGTTCTTCGGAAGCGTGTGGGTCTTGGGGAGGTGATGGCTCCACTTGAGTGGAGCATTGTCCTTCTCCTTCGGCCACAAGGGGTTCCTCAATGGGTAGAATATGACAAATACCCATTCTTATTATGGCTTGGGGAGGAATTTCATCACCTACATCACAAGTACCACTTTGCTCCACTTGGGAGCCGTTATTTTCGTCAAAATCCACGTTACACGTCTCCTCAATGAGTCCGGTGGACTTGTTGAGAACACGGTAAGCATGGGAGTTTGTAGCATAACCAACAAATATGCCCTCATGAGCTCTAGCCTCAAATTTAGACAAACGAACACCTTTCTTGAGAATGAAACACTTACAACTGAACACCCGGAAGTACTTGAGGTTGGGCTTGTTGCCGGTGAGTATCTCATAAGGAGTCTTGTTCAAGCCTTTGCGGAGATAGAGCCGATTGGATGCATGACATGCGGTGTTGATGGCTTTGGCATAAGAGTTGTATGGAGACTTGAACTCCGCCATCATGGTCCTAGCCGCATCCATCAACGTCCGGTTCTTCCTCTCCGCCACACCATTTTGTTGAGGGGTATAAGGAGCAGCATATTGGTGCTTGATCCCCTCATCACTAAGAAACTCATCCAAGGTGTAGTTCTTGAACTCGGTGCCGTTGTCACTTCTGATTGTCAAGATCTTTGCATTATGTTGACGTTGAGCTTCATTTGCAAAGTCGATGACGGTTTGTTGAGTCTCACTCTTCCTCTTGAAGAAGTATACCCAAGTGTATCTTGAATAATCATCCACAATCACCAAGCAATACTTTCTTCCTCCAAGACTATCAAGAGATGGAGGCCCAAAGAGATCCATGTGAAGGAGCTCCAAGGGTCTCTTCGAGTAGATGATGGTCGAGGGAGGGTGAGCCTTCTCATGAAGCTTTCCTTCAATACAAGCACTGCAAGCACCATCTTTGGCAAAACTAACATTTGTTAGTCCACGAACATGGTCCCCCTTGAGAAGACTTTGCAAAGATCTCATATTGTCGTGGGCTAAAGGGCGATGCCAAAGCCATCCCACGTCAACTTTAGCCATTAGGCATGTCGTGGTCTTAGTGGGTCGCTCCGAAAAGTTAATCACATAGAGACCGTTCTCAACATGCCCAACAAAGGCTACTTTAAGAGTCTTGCTCCACAAGAGGGCCACGGTATCAATATCAAAGAAAGTAGCAAAACCCATAAGTGCAAGTTGACGAACGGAAAGCAAATTGTATGCAAGGGACTCAACAAGCATAACTTTCTCGATCGTTAGATCATGAGAAATGACAACCTTGACGAGACCCAATACCTTAGAATGTGATGCATCACCCCACTCGACATTGGTGGGCATAGATGGAATCTTTGGCACGTCCACCACCAAGTCCTTGCTCCCGGTCATATGATTTGTTGCTCCACTATCGAGCAACCATGATCTCCCACCGGAAGCAAACACCTACAAGAGATCAATGCTTGGTTTTAGGTACCCATTTAGTAATGGGTCCTTTGATGTTAGTAACAAGGGTCTTGGGAACCCAAATAGACCATTCAATGTACTCATAAGGAGAACCAACAAATTTAGCACAAACATGTCCATCACTAGCATGGCACAACACATATGACGGGTTAAAGTCGTCGGCTTTGTTTGAGGAAATGCTTTTGCCCTTTTGGACATCAACTCCCTTCACTTTTTCCTTCTTCTCCTTAGGAGCACCCTCTCCCTCTTTCACAAAGGTTTGCTTGAGAGGAGGAGGACGTTTGGTCTTGTCATTCTTCTTCTTGCTCTTGGACTTGGGTGCAAACCCAATTCCCTCCTTGGCCACAACTTCCTTCTGATTGCTCAAAAGGTCATTGAGGTTCTTCTCACCTTGAATGCATGTCACAAGGCCTTTCTCAAGTTGATCCTTCAACTTGGCATTTTCCTCCACAAGGTGCACATGCTCACAACACGGGTTAGTAGCACATCATTATCAATTAAAACCATATGAGGAAAGGTGGCCTTTTCCTTGGTTATCTTAACTTGGAGTTGAGCATGAGACTCCTTGAGGTTAGCGTGAGCACCCTTCAAGACCTTGTGGGCCTTGTCAAGTATCTCAAACTCCTCCTTGAGTCTAGCATGATCAACCCCAAGTTTGGACTTCTCGGAAGTTAGCACACAAGACACGACAAGAGCATGATCAAGATCTTTCTTTAACTTAGCATGGTCATCGTTGTGTGACTCCTCAAAAGTCAAATGATGCACACGCTCTTCCTCAAGAGCATTAGAGAGATCCGATATCTCATCGGCATAGTCATGACTATGACCTTCCATCTTAGAGATGGTTTCTTCGTGAGCCTCGATCATGTCATTGGCCTCACCAAGTTGTTCCAAGAGAGCAACAAAATGCTTCTTGGACTTGCCCTTGAGCTTACTCATAAAAGACTCAAATTCATTCACTTCCTCATTAGACCCATTATGTTCATCACTGCAATCCTCCAAGGAAGGATTAGTAATGATGGTGGTTTTGATGTTGGGGGTTACCTTGTTTGAAGCTTTAGCCATGAGGCACTTGGCGGTGATGTTCTTGTTGGGTGAATCAAAGAGAGACACCCAGGGAGTAGTAGCAATGGCAACTAACGCCATGGCCATTGCTTCTCCATTTTCATCATCATCGTCATCCTCTTGGTATTCTTCTTGAACCACCAACCCACGAGTGGGAGTCTTCTTGGCGAAGTTGTTCTTGTTGGGGAAGGACTTGGCTTTGTCTTTTCGGATGAACTTGCCGCCATTGTCTTCCCGCTTCTCGTAAGGACAATCCGCAACGAAATGGCTCACACTGCCACAGTTGAAGCAAGTTCTGACTCGTTGCTTGCCCTTGACGCCACTTGAGTTGTTCTTGTTGAAGTTGGGTCTTGTATTCTTCTTGCTCCAAAATTGTCTTGAAGCAAGGGCCATGTGCTCATGATAATCATATTTGGTGTCTTCGGGGTTGCTCTCCTCATCTTCCACTTCTTCCTCTTCTTCCATAATAACCTTGGCCTTCAAAGCAAGGTTGGGCTTCTTTGCCCTTTGAGAACGGAGCACCGCATTGTCGGCGGTCTTGTCCAAGATGCTCATTGCAACGAACTCATCCAACACTTCACTTGAGGTCATGGAGTGGAAGTCCGGTCTTTGACGAATGACGGAGGACATGGCCTTGTTGTAGGGCATCATGGCCTTGAGGAACTTGCGCTTGATCCAAGTGTCATCCGTGTCCTTGCTTCCATGATCTCGGAGAGAGACCGCAAGTTTGGTCACTCTTCGAAAGAGCTCACGAGGTTCTTCATATTCTTTCATTGCAAACTCATCGGCTTCATCTTGCACCACTTCATAGTTGGAGCGTTGAATGCTAGCACTTCCTCGATAGAGAGACTCAACACATTTCCATGCTTCTTTAGCCATGGCATGAGGTCGAAGATGAGGGAGATATTTGGGAAGGATTGCATCTTGGATGATGAAGAGAGCACTCTCATTGAATTGATTGTCCACGGCTTCTCGAGGGGTGAAATTGCTTGGGTCATGATGATAGAAACCTTCTTCAATGATTCTCCAAAGGTTAGTATTCACATGTTTTAAATGACTCTTGAAGCGATAAACCCAAGAATCAAAATCTTCATGTTTCTCATATTTAGGAGGAGGACCGGCATGATTCAAATGAATAGAGGGGATCGGTCCTCCATAAATTGGGGGTTCCACATGGGCAAAGATGTCGGTGCCATTTCTACCACTAGTAGAAGGATTATTTTCACTATTAGCTTCCCCCTTGTCGGAGGTAGCATCCGTCACCTTGTTAGTGGGATCACCCACTTTCATTGGCGAGGTAGATAGTTTAAGTCCTTCTAGGAATTCAAAAAACATGCTTTTAACCTCGGCCATCAAGGAGGTTTTCAATGTGTCTAAAGCCACATTGAATTCCTCATGTGAGACCGAGGTTCCCCCTTCGGCCGAAGACGAGTGGGATTCACACCGGAGTGCTCCTCTGCACCGTCGTTGGTGTCAACCATACTCTTCGGGATATGGTTGACTAGAGGGGGGTGAATAGGCAACTAACAATTTTTAAGCTTTTCTTTACCAATATAAACTTTGCAACAAAATAGGTTGTCTAGATATGCAACTAGGTGAGCAACCTATATGATGCAAGAACAACTAGTACACAAGCAATCAAGGGATACAACACAAGTATGCTAGCAAGAGTAAAGGCACGAAATAACCAAGAGTGGAGCCGGTGGAGACGAGGATGTGTTACCGAAGTTCCTTCCTTTTAAGGGGAAGTACGTTTCCGTTAGAGCAGTGTGGAGGCACAATGCTCCCCAAGAATCCACTAGGGCCACCGTATTCTCCTCACGCCCTCACACAATGCGAGATGTCGTGATTCCACTATTGGTGCCCTTGAAGGCGACGACCGAACCTTTACAAACAAGATTGGGGCTATCTCCACAACACTTGGAGGCTCCCAACAACACCACGAAGCTTCACCAAAATGGAGTATGGCTTCAAGGTGACCTCAACCGTCTAGGGTGCTCAACACCCAAGAGTAACAAGATCTGCTAGGGATAAGTGGGGGGAATCAAATTTCTCTTGGTGGAAGTGTAGATCGGGGCCTTCTCAACCAATCCCGAGCAAATCAACTAGATTGATTGGCTAGGGAGAGAGATCGGGCGAAAATGGAGCTTGGAGCAACAATGGAGCTTTGGGGGAAAGAGGTAAGTCAACTTTGGGGAAGAAGACACCTTTATATAGTGGGGGAACCAATCCAACCGTTACCCCACTGAACAGCCATGCACACAGCGGTACTACCGCTTGGGCAGGGCGGTACTACCGCTGAGGGCGGTACTACCGCTCTAACCCAGCGGTACTGCCGCGCTGACGAGGAGGTCAGGGTCCTGGCCTCAGACCGGTACTACCGTGGGAGTAGGTGCGGTACTACCGCTTGGAGCGGTACTACCGCCACTACTACCGCACTTAGTACTGTAAAACCCGACACGAAAAACATCGGTCTCAAATCGAGGCGGTAGTAGCCCGGAACCACTGTGGTACTATGGCCGAAGACCACAAGCGGTACTACCGCTCTGGGAGCGGTACTACCGCTTGAGTGCTTAGGCAGTACTACCGCTGTGGACCGCGGTACTACCGCTGGGGCAGGACGAGGCAGACACAGGGGAAAAGGCAGCTCCAAAGAAGCGGAAAGAAAACGTCGGGTGTGATATGGATGTGTACGTGTCACTGTTCAAGATATCTTCCGATATTCCGATAAATCGGCCAATTTATCGCTTACCGGTGTCTGGCCGATAAGATAAATTGGCTGATAAATCAGCCGATATGGCGATAAATTGGCTGATATGCCGACAAACTGTCCGATTTACCCTTTATCATGGGTCGATCGATAAGTTCCCGATAAGCGATATCCCCAACATTGGTACGTGTTGATTCCACCCTAGCCTTACCAAAGCGGATCCCCTCTTGATAGTACGGTGACTCCTACGAAACTAGTCCACCAACAACGAAACGAAGGAGCTACACCGTCTTGAATAAAACACCGAGGGGAGGTAATCGTCTCGCGCCAATGGATGAATCTCTGAAAGAACTTAACGCACACGATTAGTCCGCACAAGCATTGTCATCAATCACCAAAACATCTTGGGGATAAATATGCCCTTACAGTAATCATATCTACCATTGGCATAAGAAGCCAAGGTTTCATTATCATTAAATTTGCATGAAAAGGGAAGATGTGGAGCATTCAACCTAGAGAAACAAGTATAATCATATCTCAAGCATAAATCCCGAGCATACCAATGCAACATATAAATTTGATCCCATAAAAGTTTCCATTTTGTGTCAAGCGATAATCCCTAAATATTCATGTTGATCCAACGTTACTCCCATTATCAAGTTGAACGGGGTTTTCTCAGGATTATCAAAGTAGTGCATAATATTTTTCACATAACACGCATCGAGGGTTTTAGGAGGTTCCCCATCTCCATGAGTAGCAAGTACAACTAATTTTTTTGGTGTTCCGTGTTCCATATCCATAACTAAAGATAGAGAACAACTTAGAACAAGAAATAAAAAACACTTAGTGATAAAGCAAACAAGCACACACGAGAATATTCACCCCACGCTATTGCTCCCCGGCAACGGTGCTATAAAAAGGTCTTGATAACCCACAAGTATAAGGGATCGTTTGTAGGCTTCTTTGATAAATAAGTGTCGAATCCAATGAGGAGCTAAAGGCAGAACAAATATTCCCTCAAGTTCTATCGACCACCGATACAACTCTACGCACACTTGATGTTTGCTTTACTTAAAACAAGTATGAGACTATTTTGCAAGAATAAAACTACGAGTATTTTGCGAGAATAAAACTACGAATAAATTGTGAGGTAATAAAAGTGGATAACTTTTGTCAACAAGAAAGTCATTTGTCCCTAGGCAATCGATAACAAGTACCGGTAATCATCCTTGCAATTTTATATGAGAGAGAGGCATGAGCTAACATACTTTCTCTACTTGGATCATATGCACTTATGACTGGAACTCTAGCAAGCATCCGCAACTACTAAAGATCATTAAGGTCGTGAAACCCAACCATAGCATTAAGTATCAAGTCCTCTTTATCCCAAACGCAACAACCCACCTACTCGGGTTTAAGCTTCTGTCACTCTCGCAACCCACCATAGGCGAATCATGAACATATTGCGACACCCTACAGCGGGGAGCCCTCACGTTTGCACAAGACGGAGGGCACCGTAGGACAGCACCATAAATAAAATATACAATCATACCAACCAAGATCACGATTAACCCATAGGACAAAACGGATCTACTCAAACATCATAGAATAACCATAGATCATTGGGAAATAATATATGGAGTTGAGCACCATGTTTAAGTAGATATTATAGCGGGGAGAAGGGGTGTTACACCGCTGCATAGAGGGGAGAGAGTTGGTGATGACGGTAGCAAGATTGTTGATGTAGATCGCCGTCATGATCCTAACCCCGGCGGCACCCCGGCGCCACAGGGAGAGAGGGGTAGAGAGCCCCCCTCCTTCTTCTTCTTCCTTGGCCTCCCTCCTAGATGGGAGGAGGGTCTCCCCTCTAGGCCATAGCCTCCATGGCGGCGGAGGGGCGGGAGCCCCTTCGATATTGGATCTCCCTCTCAGTTCTCTTCTGTTTTGCGCTCCCGAGGTCTAGCCCTTCACGGTTTCTTAAATTCCCAGAGATCCGTAACTCCGATTGCCCTGATCTTTTTACACGATTTTTTTCCGGATATAAGCTTCCTTGCACCCGAAGTATAGCTCCAACCGACGTTCGAGGCGGGCATGATACACCAGGGCGCGCCTGGGCCTGGTGGAGCGCCCTGGTGGGTTGTGGTGGCATCGGGCCTCCGTTTACGTTGATTCCACCTCCTCAAATTCACGAATATTCCAAAAATAATTCTCCGTAGAGTTTCATCATGTTTGGACTTAGTTTGATATGGATTTTCTGTTATACAAAAACATGCAACAAACAGGAACTGGCACTAGGCACTGGATAAGTAAGTTAGTCCTAATAAATCATATAAAAAGTTGTCAAAAGTATGTAAACGTTGAATAATATTGGCATGAAACAATCAAAAATTATAGATACAATGGAGACATATCAATCATCATCTTGTGCTTTTGATCTCCATCACCAAAGCAACGTCATGATCTCCATCGTCACCGGCTTGACATCTTGATCTCCATCGTAGCGTAGTTGTCGTCTCGCCAACTATTTCTTCTACGACTATCGCTGCCGTTTAGTGATAAAGTAAAGCAATTACATGGCGTTTGTATTTCATACAATAAAGCGACAACCATAAGGCTTATGCCAGTTGCCGATAACTTTTACAAAACATGATCATCTCATACAACAACGTATATCACATCATGTCTTGACCATGTCACATCACAACATGCCCTGCAAAAACAAGTTAGACATCCTCTACTTTGTTGTTGCAAGTTGTACGTAGCTTCTACGGGGTTCTAGCAAGAACCATACTTACCTATGGTACAAAAACCACAACGGTGATTTATCAAGTTTGCTATTTAACCTTCACAAGGACCGGTCGCAGTCAAATTCAATTCAACTAAAGTTGGAGAAACAGACACCTGCCAGCCACCTTTATGCAAAACTAGTTGCATGTCTATCGGTGGAACCGGTCTCATGAACATGGTCATGTAAGGTTGGTCCAGGCTGCTTCATAGAACAATACCGCTGAATCAAAATAAGACATTGTTGGTAAGCAGTATGACGATCACCGCCCACAACTCTTTGTGTTCTACTCGTGCATATCATCTACGCATAGACCTGGCTTGGATGCCAATGTTGGGAAACGTAGCGTCCAATTTCAAAAAAATTCCTACGCTCACGCAAGATCTATCTAGGAGATGCATAGCAATGAGAGGGGGAGAGTGTGTCCACGTACCCTCATAGACCGAAAGCGGAAGCGTTTGCTTAACATAGTTGATGTAGTCGAACGTCTTCTCATTTCGACCGATGGAGTACCGAACGTACGGCACCTCTGAGTTCTGCACACATTCAGCGCGATGACCCTCGATCTCTTGATCCAGCATAGGGTCGAAGGATTAGATGAGTTCCGTCAGCACGACGGCATGGTGACGGTGATGGTGATGTGATCCGTGCAGGGCTTCGCCTAAGCACCGCGAGAATATGACCAGAGGCGTAAACCCTGGAGGGGGGTGCCGCACATGGCTTGGAGTAATTGGTGTGTCTCATAGGGGTGCCCCCCGTATATAAAGGAGGGAGGGAGAGGAGGCCGGTCTAGGTGCGCCCCAAGTGGGGGGGAGTCCCACTTGGGCTCCTAGTGGGATTCGCCCCCCTTCCTTTTACCGGAGGGGGAAAGGGGGAAGGAGTAGGAGAGGAAGAAGGAAAGGGGGTGTCGCCCCCTCCCCTAGTCCAATTCGGACTCCTCCCTTGGAGTGGGGGGGCACACCCACGTGGGCTGGTTTGCCTCCCTCCTATGGCCCATATGGCCCATATATTTCCCCTGGGGGTTCCGGTAACCCCTTCGGTACTCCGGTATGTACCTGATACACTCCGGAACCCTTCCAGTGTCCGAATTGTCATGCCCAAGATGCGACCCTATCCTATAGGAACTCAAAGGTCCCACCAAGGATAGAAGCGCATCTTGAAGACGCTTTTTGCAAGGTGGATATCATTACATCAATATTACATAATAGATGGGGATACATCCAAAAGACATACAATCCCACACAAATACAACATCATCATACACAAGAGCATCATCCGACTACGGATGAAACACAAACAGAAACTCAAGCGACATCCACCCTGCTAGCCCAGGCTGCCGACCTGGAACCTATCCCCTGATCGAAGAACAAGCAGAAGAAGAACTCCAAAACAAGAAATCATCGCTCTCGCGTCATGATCATCGCATAACATGTACCTGCAACTGTTGTTGTAGTAATCTGTGACCCATGAGGACTCAGCAATCCCATTACCATGGGTATCAAGACTGGCAAAGCTTAATGGGAAAGCAAGGGGTAAAGTGGTGAGGTTGCAGCAGCAACTAAGCATATATGGTGGCTAACATACGCAAATAAGAGCGAGAAGAGAAGCAACGGAACGGTCGTGAAGCTAGCAATGATCAAGAGGTGATCCTGAACTCCTACTTACGTCAAACATAACCCAAAACCGTGTTCACTTCCCGGACTCCACCGAAAAGAGACCATCACGGCTATACACACGGTTGATGCATTTTAATTAAGTCAAGTGTCAAGTTATCTACAACCGGACATTAACAAATTCCCATCTGCCACATAACCGCGGGCACGGCTTTCGAAAGTTTATACCCTGCAGGGGTGTCCCAACTTAGCCCATGATAAGCTCTCGCGATCAACAAAGGATATACCTTCTCCCAGGAAGACCCGATCAGTCTCGGAATCCCGATTTATAAGACATTTCGACAATGGAAAAACAAGACCAGCAAAGCCGCCCGATGCACCGACAATCCCGATAGGAGCTGCACATATCTCGTTTTCAGGGAAACACCGGATAAGTCAAGCTACGAGTAAAACCAGACCTCGAGTTTCCCTGAGGTGGCCCCGCAGGTTGCTCGGTTCGGACCAACACTTAGAGAAGCACTGGCCTGGGGGGGCTAAAATAAAGATGACCCTCGGGCTCCGGAAACCCAAGGGAAAAAGGGCTAGGTGAGGCAAATGGTAAAACCGATGTTGGGCCTTGCTGGAGGAGTTTTATTCAAAGCGAACTGTCAAGGGGGTCCCATAAATCACCCAACCGCGTAAGGAACGCAAAATCCGGGAACATAACACCGGTATGACGGAAACTAGGGCGGCAAGAGCGGAACAAAACACCATGCATAAGGCCGAGCCTTCCACCCTTTACCAAGTATATAGATGCATTAATAATATAAGAGATATTGTGATATCCCAACCAAATCCTGTCCACCATGGAGCAATCTTCAACTTCACCTGCAACTAACAATGCTATAAGAGGGGCTGAGCAAAGTGGTAACATAGCCAAGCAACGGTTTGCTAGGAAGGGTGAAAATGTTAGAGGCTGACATGGCAATTTGGGAGGCTAGAAGAGCAAATGATAGGAAGCGCAGCATAGCGATAGAATGAAGCAACTAGCATAGCAATGATAGTAATGAGATCCAAGGTGATGGTCATCTTGCACGAAATCCCGCAAGGAAGAAGAACAAGTCCATGAAGAATATGAAGCCACGAAGACAAACCAAGCGTAGACGAACGAATCCTCACGATCGCAACGAAACGGGAACTATCGAGAAGAAGCACACAACATGGTAAACACACCACACATATACATGACATGATACACAACCAAGTATGATGCAAGACAAGACTACATGAAGCTACTCATGGCAAGAAATGATGCAAACAAGAGCAACACATCAAGGCAAGTTTAAATGAGGCCGGGAACAACATATAACAATTCCGGTAAGTCCTCATATGCAAATTTAGAAGTTGTTCAAGATCTGAACAAACATTAAGTTGAAGTTGTTAAACAGCAAGTTAATATGCATCAAGATGATCTACACGAGATTCTAGTCAAGTTACATATAAAGTTCATTTAGTACGGAGCTACGGCCTAGAAGATATGAGCAAAACAAGTTAAACATGGCATTGATGCAAAATGCATACAAACATCAAGCAAACACACCAAAACAAGGATACAACATGATAATATGAAACTACATGCAAAATCAAGCAAGTTTCATATAGAGCACACTCAAAACGGAGCAACGGTTCAACACGTACACATCATACAAGGATAAAGGGCATGCTGTCCAAAACAGCAACAAGGCATATTGCAAGCATCAAAACAACATGCTACAGCATCTCAACAGGAAAAAAAGGCATGGGCATGATGTACAGGTAAAGCATGTCAAAACATGAACACTGATCTATCTCCAGAAATCACTAGAACATGCCCGAAAACACATGGCAAGATTGCATATAGTAATAGTTTACAGACTTGGCAGGAATAACATCAGGTTGCAATGTTTAGAGCTATCAAACAACATGCTACAGGAACTTATCATAGAAACTTAAGCCATGGGATGATACTACTAAATGCATAGAACAAAAGTCCCTTACTAACCATGAGCCAAAAAGGCACAAAAAATATGATGGCACCCATGTAAACATGGCAAATGATATGACAGATTCATACATGGCAGGAACAACAATAAGTAGGCATGTTGGTGAGCTTGTACCACTCACCACAGAGCAATAAATTGCATGGCAATGCAATCAACAGTAATAATACATGTTTATTAGGCTAAGCATGGCAAGAACAAGTTCATAGGGTGCATGGATCACTAGCACAACACATGGAAAAACTGAAATTAATGTTAACAGGCTGACAGCAACATTATTTAGCAACTTGAGAGCAAGATTACAACAAGCTACAGCAGGCTATATATGCAACCAGGGGCATGAATGGATAGAGCATGACATGTATAACAAATTATTCTTAGTGAAAATCTCCAGATTATGCATAGAATGACTTGTAGCAGCAGGTTTACATAGCATCACGAAATAACAGATTCAGCCTAGCAAAACAGCAACAGCAAGTACTCTACTTAACAAGCTTGATGCACTCACTACACAACTCACAAAAATACATGGATTGCACCTCTGTAAAGATGGCATATCATAGTTCAAAACTCATGTAGATCTCCTGCTCATAGGATGCACACCTCAAATGCAAAAAAAAATGACAAATCACCAAGTTATAACAGTTTCAGCAGATTAACATTATATAGCACTCTTGCAACGATGCTTAGGGCATCAAGATGATCTCAAACAAGCATGGCACAATGGAAGAAAATGAAGAGCATCTCACAACGAAAATTTTGACATATTACACGCACAAAACGGAGCAGTATCCAGCAAGTTATGATGCGTTGAACAGGGCATGAAAAAGTTACAGGGAAAGGACTTAGACGCAAATTAACCTCTCAGAAACAGATCTAGGGTTGACTTGCACGTAGATCGAGGTTCGCCGGAATCCTTGCCGGAGTTGGAGAGGACGATGGAGATGAGGCCAGAGAGGAGGGAGGGTCGCCGGAACCGGGTCGTAGGAGGCGCGAGACGGTGGATCCGGTCGCCGGGGCGCCGGATCTGCACGGTTGCAGGGCGAGGCGGCGCTCTCCGGCGAGCTCCGGTCGCCGGAAGCGGCGTCGATGAAGGAGAGCGGCGCGGGGACGGGGCGGCGCTGGGAGGCACGGCCGGGCGCGGGACCTGAGCGGGCGGCGAGGGGCGCGGACGGGCGCCAGCGGGGCTGCGGCAACGGGCGGCCGCGGGGCGCGGGAGGCCGGGCGGCGCGGCGACCCGGGCCGCGGGGGGCGGATCTGGGCCTGGCGGGCCCATGGCACGGACGGCGGCGGGAGGCCACGTGGCGGGCGGCCACTGGCGTGGGGCGGCGGCGCGGGACGTCCGGCGGGCGCGGACATGTCCGGGCGCGGTGGAAAAAAACGTTCGGCGGCGCGGAGAGGGTCTGATCTACGGTTTGGACCCGAAATTTCGGAGGGGGAGGTCTATTTATAGGCAGAGGGAAATGGGGTGTGGTTTTTGGCCACGTGATTGTGATCGAACGACCGAGAGCATGGAGGGGGTTAGGATGGGTTTTGGGCCACTTTGGAGGGGTGTTGGGCTGCAACACAAAAGAGGTCTTTACAGTTACCCGGTTAACCGTAGGAGTATCAAACGGACTCCAAATGGCACGAAACTTGACAGGCGGCCTACCGGTAGTATACCAAGGCCACTTGGCAAATATCAGGCCATACCGAGAAAGTTTAACACCCGCTCACAACAGGAGACAAAAGGGGGGATGCCGGAGGACAATAGGAGTGCCGGATTGCAAAACGGACAACGGGGAAAATTCTCGGATGCATGAGGCGAACACGTATGCAATGCAATGCACATGATGACATGAAAAAATGCAACACGCAAGAAAAATGACATGGCAACGACGGCGAATAACTGGCAGGCACTTAGCGCATCGAATCCGGGGCGTTACAACACTCCTCCAATAACAAGAGATCTTGTCCCGAGATCTTAGGACCGAGATGGAAGGGAAAAGGGATGAGGTGAAACAAGAACTCAAGAGAAGAGGCAAAGAATCGAGAGCACTTGAGAAGAAGAGAGGAACGACGAGAATGACGAGAATCGAAAGCTCACGGAATCAGATAGACTATGAAAGCACTCCGGTTAGAACAAGATAGTAAAGGAATAAGAATGGAAGAATTTAGGTAGCACTCCGGCTGAAACATGGAGGAATAGAACATGAACTTCACAAGACGGGATGGCACCTAATGAGATAAACAACGCAATGCCTCTGAAAGAATTAAAAGAATGGAATGAAATGAACTTAGAAGGAAGGGTTGAACGAATTTGAATATCTGAGAAGAACGAAGAAATGCAAAACTCTACTTCAAAAGAAAATGAAGAATTATTTGCACTTCGAGACGCGAGAAGAAAAGATACTTGAACTCCACCAACAAAATCTTGATGAACTCTTGAAGAATGAATTAAATCATGAAGAACCACCATGAAGAACTCCCGTGACAAAAGGATGATGAGATAGAATGAAGGATGAAAGAATAATATGAGCGTTGCGATGATTTAGATGGAGGTTCCGACGAAATGGTCAAGGAAACTTTTAGCTCCGGAAGAGAAAAGATGAAAACACTTGGAACTAGAATTTATTCATCAAGAACAAACTCTGAAGGAAGGGATTAATCACTTTGAAGAAATAAGAATAAGATTTATTGTATGCTTATCCTTCATCAAATTAAATTTATGACAAGCAATGAATTTTGCATACTACTTATTCTTCTTGAAAAGGATTGAGAAGTGACATATGGCAAACTTGAGAAGGTCTTCATGAACCACCGATAGGATTGGAAAGAATGAATGAATTAAATGATAACCAATGAAAAAGAATCTTGAACGAACCACTGTAAGAATTCGGAAATGACTGATGAAAGAGTATGAATCACCGGGAAGAATTAAAGGAACAAATATGCTAGAGGGGATTTAGATGCAAAAGAACGAAAAGATCATGATCTGATTAAAGAACACTTGAACGAAGCACCGGGATAAATAGAGAACGATACTACCTTCCAATATATCAATCTTTACCTATTGACCATTTCGAGACTCCTAATCATGTTCGTGATCTCATCCGGGACTTCGAACAACATTCGGTCAAAAGAATACATAACTCATATATTGCATATCATCATCGAACGTTAATCGTGCGGACCCTATGGGTTTGAGAACTATGTAGACATGATTGAGACACCTCTCCGGTCTATAACCAATGTCGGAACCTGGATGCTCATATTGGTTCCCACATATTCTACGAAGATCTTTATCGGTTGAACCACTATGTCAACATACGTTATTCCCTTTGTCATCGGTATGTTACTTGCCTGAGATTCGATCGTTGGTATCTTCATACCTAGTTCAATCTCGTTACCGACATGTCTCTTTACTCATTCCGTAATGGACCATCCTGCAACTAACTCATTAGTCACATTGCTTGCAAGGCTTCATATGATGTGCATTACCGAGAGGGCCTAGACATACCTCTCTGATACTCAAAGTGATAAATCCTAGTCTCGATCTATGCCAACCCAACAAACACCTTTGGAGATACCTGTAGAGAATCTTTATAATCACCCAGTTACGTTGTGACATTTGATAGCACACAAGGCATTCCTCCGGTGTCCCAGAGTTGCATAAGCTCATAGCCGGAGGAATATGTATTTGACATGAAGAAAGCAGTAGCAATAAAACTGAACTATCATTATGCTAGGCTAACGGATGGGTCTTGTCCATCACATCATTCTCCTAATGATTGAAGGAAATATGCCCTAGAGGAAATAATAAAGTTATTATTTATTTCCTTATTTCATGATAAATGTTTATTATTCATGCTAGAATTGTTTTAACTAGAAACTTAGTACATGTGTGAATACATAGACAAAACATATTGTCCCTAGTATGCCTCTAATTGACTTGCTTGTTAATCAAAGATGGTAACCATAGACATGTGTTGTCATTTGATGAACGGGATCACATCACTAGGAGAATGATGTGATGGACATGACCCATCCGTTAGCTTAGCATTATGATCGTTACAGTTTCATTGCTACTGCTTTCTTCATGACTTATACAAGTTCCTCAGACTATGAGATTATGCAACTCCCGAATACTGGAGCAACACTTTGTGTGCTATCAAATGTCACAACGTAAATGGATAATTATAAAGATGCTCTATAGGTGTCTCCGAAGGTGTTTGTTGGGTTGGCATAGATCAAGATTAGGATTTGTCACTCCGTGTTTCGGAGAGGTATCTCTGGGCCCTCTCGGTAATACTCATCACTATAAGCCATGCAAGCATTGGGACTAATGAGTTAGTTGCGGGATGAAGTATTACGGAACGAGTAAAGAGACTTGCTAGTAACAAGATTCAACTAGGTATGATGATACCGATGATTGAATCTCGGGCAAGTAACATACCGATGACAAAGGGAACAACGTATGTTGTTATGCAGTTTGACCGATAAAGATCTTCGTAGAATATGTAGGAGCCAATATGAGCATCCAGGTTCCGCTATTGGTTATTGACTGGAGATGTGTCTCAGTCATGTCTACATAGTTCTCTAACCCATAGGGTCCGCACGCTTAACATTTGATGACAATTTGTATTATGAGTTATGTGTTTTGATGAACGAAGTGTTCCAGAGAAGTTTCGGATAAAGCTGGAGTGCCGGAGGGTTACCGGAACCCCCCGGGGGAACTAATGGGCCACATGGGCCTTAGTGGAGAGAGAGAGGGGCGGCCAGGGAAGGCCGCGCGCCCCCTCCTCCTTGGGTCCGAATTGGACTAGGGAAGGGGGGCGGCGCCCCCCTTTCCTTCTCCCTCTCCCTCTACTTCCTTCCCCCTCTCTCCCTCTTGGTGGAATCCTACTAGGACTAGTAGTCCTAGTAGGACTCCCCTTGTGGGGCGCGCCCTAGGAGGGTCGGCCGGCCTCCCCCTTGCTCCTTTATATACGGGCAGGGGGCACCCTAGAGCACACAAGTTGATCTTTTAACCGTGTGCGGTGCGCCTCCTCCATAGTTACACACCTCGATCATATTGTCGTAGTGCTTAGGCGAAGCCCTGCGCCGGTAACTTCATCATCACCGTCGCCACACCGTCGTGCTGACGAAACTCTCCCTCGGCCTCAACTAGATCAAGAGTACGAGGGACGTCATCGAGCTGAACATGTGCTGAATGTGGAGGTGTCGTACGTTCGGTACTTGGATCAGTTGGATCGCAAACACGTTCGACTACATCGACCGCGTTAACTAAACGCTTCCACTTTCAGTCTACGAGGGTACATGGACACACTATCCCCTCTCGTTGCTATGCATCACATAGATAGGTCTTGCGTGATTGTAGGAATTTTTTTGAAATTACCGCGTTCCCCAACAGTGGCATCAGAGCCAGGTCTATGCATAGATGTTATATCCACGAGTAGAACACAAAGAGTTGTGCGCGATAATAGTCATACTGCTTACCACCAATGCCTTACTTTGATTCGGCGGTATTTTTGGATGAAGCAGCCCAAACTGACATTACATGACCGTGTTCATGAGACTGGTTCTACCGACATACTTTTGCACAAAGGTGGCTGGCGTGTGTCTATTTCTCCAACTTTAGTTGAATCGAGTTTGACTACGGCCGGTCCTTGTTGAAGGTTAAAACAACACACTTGACGAAAAATCGTTGTGGTTTTGATGCATAGGTAAGAACAGTTCTTGCTAGAAGCCCGTAGCAGCCACGTAAAACTTGCAACAACAAAGTAGAGGACGTCTAACTTGTTTTTGCAGGGCTTGCTGTGATGTGATATGGTCAAGGCATGATGTGATACAAATTTTTGTATGAGATGATCATGTTTTGTAAAAAGTTATCGGCAACTGGTAGGAGCCATATGGTTGCCGCTTTATTGTATGCAATGCAATCGCCATGTAATTTTTTTACTTTATCAGTAAGCGGTAGCGATAGTCATAGTAACAATAGTTGGCGGGACGACAACGATGCTACGATGGAGATCAAGGTGTCGCGCCGGTGACGATGGGGATCACGATGATGCTTCGGTGATGGAGATCATGAGCACAAGATGATGATGGCCATATCATGTCACATATTTTGATTTCATGTGTTGTTTATCTTTTATGCATCTTATTTTTCTTAGTACGATGGTAGCATTATAAGATGATCCCTTACTAAATTTCAAGGTACAAGTGTTCTCCCTGAGTATGCACCATTGCTACAGTTCGTCATACCGAGACACCACGTGATGATCGGGTGTGATAAGCTCTACGTTCACATACTACGGGTGCAAGCCAGTTTTGCACATGCAGAATACTCGGGTTAAACTTGACGAGCCTAGCATATGCAGATATGGCATCGGAACACTAAGACCGAAAGGTCGAACATGAATCAAATATTAGATATGATCAACATAGTGATGTTCACCATTGAAAACTACTCCATCTCACATGATGATCGGACATGGTTTAGTTGCTTTGCATCATGTGATCATTTAGATGACTAGAGGGATGTCTGTCTAAGTGGGAGTTCTTAAGTAATATGATTAATTGAACTTTAGTTTATCATGAACTTAGTCCTGATAGTAATTTTGCATGTCTATGTTATTGTAGATCAATGGCCCGTGCTACCGTTCCTTTGAATTTTAATGCGTTCCTAGAGAAAGCTAAGTTGAAAGATGATGTCAGCAACTACACGGACTATGTCCATAACTTGAGGACTATCCTCACTGATGCATAGAAGAATTACATCCTAGAACCACCGCTGGGTGCTAGGCCTGCTGCAGATGCTACTGATGACGTTAAGAACGTCTGGCAGAGCAAAGCTGATGACTACTCGATAGTTCAGTGTGCCATGCTTCACGGCTTAGAGTCAAGACTTCAAAGATGTTTTGAACGTCATGGAGCATATGAGATGTTCCAAGAGTTGAATTTAATATTTCAAGAAAATGCCCGAGTTGAGAGATATGAAGTCTCCACCAAGTTCTACAGCTGCAAAATGGAGGAGAATAGTTCTGTCGGTGAACACATACTCAGAATGTCTGGGTACCATAACCACATGAATCAGCTGGGAGTTAATCTTCCTGATGATAGTGTCATTGACAGAGTTCTTCAATCACTGCCACCAAGCTATAAAGGCTTCGTGATGAACTATAATATGCAAGGGATGAACAAGACTATTCCCGAGCTCTTCGCGATGCTAAAGGCTGCGGAGGTAGAAATCAAGAAGGAGCATCAAGTGTTGATGGTCAACAAGACCACTAGTTTCAAGAAAAAGGGCAATGGGAAGATGGGGAACTTCAAGAAGAACGGCAAGAAAGTTGCTCCTCAAGAGAAGAAACCCAAGTCTGGACCTAAACCTGAAACTGAGTGCTTCTACTGCAAAGGGACTGGTCACTCGAAGTGGAACTGCCCCAAGTATTTGGCGGATAAGAAGGATGGCAAAGTGAAAGGTATATTTGATATACATGTTATTGATGTGTACCTTACTAATGCTCGTAGTAGCGCCTGGGTATTTGATACTGGTTCTGTTGCTCATATTTGCAACTCGAAACAGGGGCTACAGATTAAATGAAGATTGGCTAAGGACAAGGTGACGATGCGTGTGGGAAATCGTTCCAAGGTCGATGTGATCGCCGTCGGCACTCTACCTCTACATATACATTTGGGATTAGTTTTAGGCTTGAATAATTGTTATTTGGTGCCAGCGTTAAGCATTAACATTATATCTAGATCTTGTTTGATGTGAGACGGTTATTCATTTAAATTAGAGAATAATGGTTGTTCTATTTATATGAGTAATATCTTTTATGGTCATGCACCATTGCTTAGTGGTCTATTTTTGTTGAATCTCGATAGTGACGTTACACATATTCATAATATTGAAGCCAAAAGATGCAAAGTTGATAATGATCGTGCAACTTATTGTGGCACTGCCCTTTGGGTCATATCGGTATAAAGCACATGAAGAAACTCCATGCTGATGGACTTTTGGAACCACTTGATTTTGAATCAGTTGGTGCTTGCGAACGGTGCCTTATGGGAAAGATGACTAAAACTCCATTCTCCGGAACAATGGAATGAGCTACTAACTTATTAGAAATAATACATACAGATTTATGCAGACCAATGAGTGTTGAGGCTCGTGGCGGGTATCATTATTTTCTTACCTTCACAGATGATTTGAGCAGATATGGTTATATCTACTTAATGAAGCATAAGTCTGAAACATTTGAAAAGTTCAAAGAATTTCATAGTGAAGTGGAAAATCATCGTAACAAGAAAATAAAGTTTCTACGGTCCGATCATGGAGGTGAATATTTGAGTTACGAGTTTGGTCTTCATTTGAAACAACATGGGATAGTTTTACAACTAACGCCACCTGGAACACCATAGCAAAATGGTGTGTCCAAACTCATAACCGTACTTTATTGGATATGGTGCGATCTATGATGTTTCTTACCGATTGACCACTATCATTTTGGGGTTATGCATTAGAAACATATTCATTCACTTCAAATAGGGCACCATCAAAGTCCATTGAGACGACACCGTATGAACTGTGGTTTGGCAAGAAACCAAAGTTGTCGTTTCTTAAAGTTTGGGCTTGTGATGCTTATGTGAAAAAGCTTCAACCTGATAAGCTCGAACCCAAGTAGAAGAAGTGCGTCTTCATAGGATACCCAAAGGAAACTATTGGGTACACCTTCTATCATAGATCTGAAGGCAAAATCTTTGTTGCTAAGAATGGATCCTTTCTAGAGAAGGAGTTTCTCTTGAAAGAAGTGAGTAGGAGGAAAGTAGAACTTGATGAGGTAATTGTACCTTCTTCCTTATTGGAAAGTTGTTCATCACAGAAATCAGTTCCAGTGATTCCTACACCAATAGCGAGAAAGTTAATGATGATGATCATGAAACTTCAGATCAAGTTACTACCGAACCTCGTAGGTCTTCCAGAGTGAGATCCGCACCAGAGTGGTATGGTAATCCTGTTTTGGAAGTCATGTTACTATACCATGCTGAACCTACGAACTATGAGGAAGCGATGATGAGCCCAGATTCCATGAAATGGCTTGAGGCCATGAAATCTGAGATGGGATCCATGTATGAGAATAAAGTGTGGACTTTGGTGGACTTGCCCAATGATCGGAAAGCCGTATAAAATAAATGGATCTTTCAAGAAGAAGACCGACACAGACGGTAATGTTACTGTCTACAAAGCTTGACTTGTTGCGAAAGGTTTTCGACAAGTTCAAGGAGTTGACTACGATAAGACTTTCTCACCCGTAGCGATGCTTAAGTCTGCCCGAATCATGTTAGCAATTGCCGCATTTTATGATTATGAAATTTGGCAGATGGATGTCAAAACTGCATTCCTGAATGGATTTCTGGAAGAAGAGTTGTATATGATGCAACTAGAAGGTTTTGTTGATCCAAAGGGTGCTAACAAAGTGTGCAAGCTCCAGTGATCCATTTATGGACTGGTGCAAGCCTCTCGGAGTTGGAATAAACGCTTTGATAGTGTAATCAAAGCATATGGTTTTATATAGACTTTTGGAGAAGCCTGTATTTACAAGAAAGTGAGATGGAGCTCTGTAGCATTTCTAATATTATATGTGGATGACATATTGTTGATTGGAAATGATATAGAATTTATGGATAGCATAAAGGGATACCTGAATAAGAGTTTTTCCATGAAAGACCTCGATGAAGTTGCTTACACATTGGGCATCAAGATCTATAGAGATAGATCAAGACACTTAATTGGACTTTCACAAAGCACATACCTTGATAAAGTTTTGAAGAAGTTCAAAATGGATCAGTCAAAGAAAGGGTTCTTGCCTGTGTTACAAGGTGTGAAATTGAGTCAGATTCAATGCCCGACCACTGCAGAAGATAGAGACAAAATGAAAGTAATTCCCTATGATTTAGCCATAGGTTCTATCATGTATGCGATGTTGTGTACTAGACCTGATGTGTGCCTTGCTATAAGCATAGCAGGGAGGTACCAAAGTATTCCCGTAGTGGAGCACTGAACATCGTTCAAGAACATCCTGAAATACTTGAAAAGGACTAAGGATATGTTTCTCGTTTATGGAGGTGAAAAAGAGCTCATCATAAAGGGTTACGTTGATGCAAGCTTTGACACTGATTCGGATGAATCTAAGTTGCAAACCGGATACGTATTTTTATTGAATGGAGGAGCTGTCAGTTGGTGCAATTCCAAGGAGATCGTCATGGCGGGATCTACGTGTGAAGCGGAGTACATTGCTGCTTCGGAAGCAGCAAATGAAGGAGTCTAGATGAAGGAGTTCATATCGGATCTAGGTGTCATACCTAGTGCATCGGGTCCAATGAAAATTGTTTGTGTCAATAATGGTGCAATCACCTTAGCAAAGGAATCCAGATTTCACAAGAGAACCAAGCACATCAAGAGACGCTTCAATTCCATCCTGTAGGAGATATGCCCTAGAGGCAATAATAAATGCTATTATTTATCTCCGAGTTCATAGTTATGTTTATGTTCCATGCTATAACTGCAATGATTCTCGAGTCTGCAATATCCACGAGGCTCGGAGGAAGACTCATATGCACGTGTGGAATAATAAACGGTAAGAAGTATTCCTAGTCTAGCCTCTAAGACTAGCTCAAGTGTTGCATGATGGTTCTGTTTTCCTGATCATGGGCATGTCTATGCCAGCAACTTTGAGGGCACAATGTTAAGAGAACATTTGTGTTGAATCGACCCGGTTTGATGTTATGCAATGAGATTCATTCATCACAAGTTAATGGTAAATAACACAGAGATGGTTAACGTTTGCATGATTCCTTGGACCATGAGAGTATCGAGTTTCTTCATGCTTGCTTCATGAACTTTGGGGTTTGTTAAACGTCATCCGTAAATGGGTGGCTATTACGGCGGCTTACGGGTTCATGGAAAAGTGTGTCAAGTAACTTGATAGCTCAAGATTGGGATTTGCTCCTCCAACAATGGAGAGATATCCTCGGGCCCTCTCGGTGTTACGGTATCCATCATCGTCTGGCCAGACACAGTGTGATTTGATCACAGGGATGCCGTAACACGGAAATGAGAAAAGAGAACAAAACCAGTAACGAGGTAACTAGCATAGTGGACAAGTTGTTGATCCACGGGGATGCAAGTAAATCTCACCTCGGGTCTTTGTAACATATCGCGAAGCAACAGGAATAGCACACAGCAACTGGAGGTTCACTCGAATATTCATTCGTGTGGGTATAGGGGTCAATATGGGTGTCCACGGCTCCGATGTTGATCATTGATCGGAAGGGGTTCCGGGTCATGTCTATACTTCACCGAACCTATAGGGTCACACACTTAAGGGTCATCTATCTGTTGAATACTAGACAGGGAGTCTGAGATAAAATCACCGAAAAAGTTTCGGACACCGGAAAAGTTTCGGACATCGGAATCGTACCGCAGAGAGAGGTCATCGGATGAGTTTCGATGATACCGAAAAGTTGTTTCGGGATATACCATTAAGTCAATTTGGTTTCGGCAAATGCCTGATAATTCTTGAAGGGTGCCAGAATCATTCTGGAAGCTTTTTGGAATTTTCTGAGATAAAAACCGGAAATGTTCCGGAGCTGCCGGAACCACTTCAGATGCGTTTCGCAGATGAAAATCACTAAAATGGAATTGTTCCAGAACGCGTTGAAAATTATTATGGTGGGTATTGGAAATGTTCTAAGCCCACATAAATATTTTTAGTTCGAACGGACGCTGAAAAATGTCGTCGTGAATAGTGAAAGTGCTTTTTGGGATATTTTATGGAAAGCCACCTTTTGGGGCTTTACCCAAAAGATCTAGGGATGACATGGATGGATTGGGAGGCCCTCATGGGGGCCCCCCAAGGGGTGTGGCCGGCCACACTTGGGGCTCCACCTTGGAGCCCCTCTTGTTCCTTGGTTTCACTCTTATGCCCTTGAGGAAGGACTTCATTCATGTGCATTTTGGGTTTTTGTGTTAAACTACCCTACCCCTTGGGATTTCCTATAAATAGAGGTGGAGGGGCAGCCCTCCACACTCATCCCTTTGCTCTCATACAAGTGCCATGCAATGATCTGGCTTCTTCTCTCCCTCCCACGAAAAGAGTTTCGTAGAGCCGTAAGGCTGTCTGGGTTCCGGCAGGAACTAGTTCTGGACGGCGAAGCCCTGCCGGATAGATGACACCGTATGTGTGCAGCTCTGTAGAGAGATCGTAGTTTCGGTCTTAGTTCGTGAGTGCCTCCCGAAGGGCTGTCCTGTGACCGTCCAAGTTTTGAAGGTCCTCCCGAAGGGCTGTCCGAGTGACCGTTCGAGTTTCGAAGGTCCTCCCGGAGGGCTGTCCGCGACACCGTCCGGAGGGCTGTTCGACCGCCTCCCGGAGGGTTGTCTGAGGAGCAGATGAGGGTATACATCCTCGCGGTTGGGAGGTTGTAAATCCTAGCTGCGGGGATCTGCACCGCCGATCGTCATCGACTCTACTTCCCGCTGCGCTACGAGTCGGTAATGAAAAAGATCAAACCATGTATGCAGTCTCCATAGTGGTCCTGGGCTGGTGCGTAGGTCGGAAAAATTTTGTTTTCTCCTGCGTTCCCCTACAGTGGCATCATGAGCCGTGCTATGCGTAGATGCAGGTTGCGATCTAGAATACATGGAGATGTATGGGTATTGCATAATATAATTTTGGAGTAGATGAGATCTATTGCTGAAAATTATTTATGCGGGTGACAGATGAAATCTGTTACCCGACGTTCTTGTTGCTTCCCTAGAATTTGCGTTTGCTCAATCTCGAGACAGCATGGTGGAATTTGACAAAGTTCTGGCAATCCGTGATCCTGATTGATCATGGAAGTGCTATGAGTTCTTTGGGTTCTGCCGTAGTCAAAAGAAAGATGAAATTCGCAGATGAAAGGGCATTGTAGATATGATCTGCACGGGGGTCATGCGTATGACGAAGTTTAGTATGGGGTTCGAGATTTTATTATCTCGTGCTTCATACATCCCGAGATGTTAATCTAGCAACTTGAATAATCATACTTGATGATAAAACGTTGGTAGCTGCGGTTTAAGTCAAAACCTTAGAAGCCACGAAAAACCAGTTTGCATGAACCGATTAGAAACGTCTAACTTGGTTTTGCAGGAGGGTTTGCATGTGCATGTGATGTGGTATAGAAATGCTCATATTCAATTTGATTATGTATGAGATGACTATATGATGTAAATTGATTAACATGACCTGCGTGTCATGATTCGGCATGATGGCTGGAGCCATATGATTGTCACTTTAGTGACCTGCGTGTCAACCTTAAGTAATGCACTTATTTTATTAGCTATAGAGATAGCAATATTATTTGCTGCATCGACAAGGTGGTGGCAATCTTCACGAAGGTGAACACCGACGCGAATGCCAAAGACGAAGAAATGAAAGACTTCTCTGTCAGAAAGGGCTATACCATATCTTGCTATTATGAATTGCCTGAGATGTTTATCCCTTATGATGCACCCTTCTTGATTGCGCGGTAGTCGCTTTTTATTAGGGTGATCTCTCACTAAAATATCAAGTAGTTAGTGTTCTCCCAAGTGTAGCACCGTCACGGCACCTATCTTTTCGGGGTGCGCCATGGATGCATGGGTATGAACGATTAGAGAAGTGTGAGGCGGGTGAGGTCAGACCTCGCATCAAGATCACTTGGTTGTCTTGACGTTCATGGCAGGATCGTCCTGAGCTCAGAACACACGCATCGAAAGATGAGCAAGAGTCACATAGAGATGTGATCGGCAAGTTGGCCTACCGATTAAAATTCCCGTTATGAGATGATGATTCTATGGCGATGAGTTAAAGTCTGGATCTTGTATCACTCAAAATTAATTATGAGAGATATTGATTTGAGTGGGGGCACACTGTTGAATTAACATGTTTAATTCTCAGTGCAATTAATTATGAACACTGTCTAAGTGTTTCTTGCTAATAGTTATAGAATAATGGCTCGCGTTTCCACCTTCCCTATTAAAATTGAATAGTTGTTAAATATCTGGTTAAAACTTTACGGTTGGTAACGTAATGCGAGGATTGTCCTCAAGAGTGCCGAGAAGGACTTTGTCCTATCGCATACTTTCGGTATTCTCCTGCTAATGCTATGGATCATGTGACTCTCGTCCTTCGATCCAAAAGCTAGAAATCCGTTTTCAGTCAAGTGCAATATGTTTGCTTCCATGAGACCCGAACTTCGAAGGTTTGGATAGTTATGTGATATTCATGGAATCTGAAAATCATTTTCAGACACAAACAAAGGCTAACAGATATGTGATATCCAAAGCAATGTTTGTTTTGCAAACTGTTAGTAAAAGTGTTTACTAGGCATTTGACTGATAAGAGAGGGATCCAGAAGAAAGCCTTTCATATGATGAAGTTGGATGCTTTTTCTGGAAGTAGGAGAAATACTAAAAGTTAAACTGTTAGAAGTAAAATGGCAAAAAGAAAAGAAGTCTGGAATATCCAGCTCATGTATGAATGTCATACAAGTTTTTGATGTATAGTAGGCTGGTCAAAGATATAGTTCTTGGGAATTATGGTTAAACATGTTAATCACTAATTCTTGGGTATTGTGAGTTAATCACAAAGATACCCGCTCGATTGCATTCTGTAACGAATCAATGTAAGAGCTACTATGGCCTAAAAGGCTAGCCAGAAATGAGGTTAAGGTATACATAGGGAACATAGTAAATGTTACTATACCGGTGTATTGTCGTCTGTATTTATTTTCATAATTCATTTAGAGTTTTTCAAACTCTAGCCCATTGCATAAGGTATTTTGCAAGAAGGTTGTTCATAAGAGAACTTTTTATGTTCGATGTTATGAATAACACAAGGGCCATATTTTCATTATGAATGAAATGTATGTTATGAATATTGATAATAATACAAATACCTCTGGGTTTACTTTCATGATTCATTTTAGAGTTTCATACACTCTAGCCCACTGCACAATGTTTGTTGCAAAATAATTGTTCATAAAAACAACAATTGTTGTTAAGTATTATGAATAACATGAAGGGCCATGCTTCCATCCAAGATGGGATGTATGTTATGAATATTGATGGTAATATAATACATCCATAACACTGACGCTAAATGTCGCAAGACTAAAAGAATACCACACAAGTGTGGCACTACATTTGGTCACATTGGAGAAACCCGCATGGAAAATTCCATTATGATGGACTTTGAAGTCATTTGATTTTTGAATCATCTGACACTTGCAACTTTCCTCTGAAAAGTGAAGTGACTAAAATACCGTTCACAGGCCATAAGGAACGAACAACAAACTTATTGGTGATCATACATTTGATGTGTGTAGTCCGATAAGTGTTGTTAGTAGTGGATTTATCTATCTTCAGAAATGACTCAAGTAGATATATGGATATTTACTTGATGAGACGTAAGTCTGGATCTTTTGAAATCATTCGAAAGGTTTTCAAAAATGAAGTAGAAGTTATTGTAACAAGAAAATTACGTTTCTACAATTTGATTGCAGAAAGGAATATTTGAGTTACAAGTTTAGCGAATGCCTGATGAGTTGTGAAAGGGGTTTCATAAACTTGCACCTCCCGGAACACCACTGCAAATGGAAAGTCCGTGGAGATGTAATCAAACCATTTATGACATGGTAAGATCAAAGATGACATAAATAAAATTGCCATTATCCCTTTTAAAGAGTGATGCTTTAGAGACTGCGGCTTTTACACTGAAAAGAGCTCCGTTGGGTCTGTTGAAATGACACCATGGTATGGTATGCCCAACCATGTTATATCTTTTCTTAAACATTTGGAATATGGGGTTTGTGTAAAGGTTACAGACCTATTCCAAATCAGACAAGTGCTACTTTGTAGGTTATCCCAAGTCATTGGGTACTCCTCCTCACTATATCGAGGCAAATAGTTTTGCCACGAAACGGTATGCTTTTAAAGAGAATGGTTCTTTCAAAAAGGTGAGTGGGAGAATAGTGCAACTCGACGAGATAAACAGTATCTTCGTCATCAGATCAAAGGAAAGAGACATTGGAAGTAATTCCAGAGTTTCCTACTGCGACTGATACGGAAGTCTCTACAATAAAATGTATGGACATCGGTCGAACTTGCAGCTGAACCACATAGGCAAGGCTCGTGCAAACCTCTCAGGTGCGCAGACGAGATATTGTTGTTGGACAACAGTATACCTATGATACACAAGGAAGCGTTGATGGGCCCTGACTCTGGAATTGGCTAAATGCCAATACAACCCGAGTTAGTTTCCATATAAATGATTCAAGAATAAAAACCTTGACACACCTTTTGGAAGACTTAGAGTCTAACGAATATTTATGGAACTTAAAACTGATAAGGATAAAATGTTTTATTCATAAAGCTCGACTTGTTGCAATAACAAGTTCAAGGAGTTGACTACGATGAGGTTGTTTCATCGTAGCGATGCTTAAAGTCGGTTCGGGTTGAATTAGCAATTAATACATATTTCAATCATGAGATATGAAACATGGATGATAAAAGGATTTCCATCTTATGGAAATAAAACCTAGGACTTGTATGTGATACAATCCAAAGTAATTTATCGATCCAGAGGATGCTAGTAAATATGCAAACTTCAAAGATCCAGCGATGGACAGAAGAGAGCAAAATGGAGTTGGAATCTTCGTGTTTTGATGAAATGGTCAAAAGGGGTTTTGACTTCATCAATGGGTAACGAAGATGCTTGTAATTCAAGAAAGTAAGTGGGAGCACAATAATATTTCTAAAAACCTTGTGTTCTTGACACATTGGTAATTGGAAATAAATTTCTTGACACGAATTAGGACTTCATTTGAAAATAGTTTTTCGATGAAGTGCTTAGGCTAAATAGCCTTGATATTAGGCATGATGATCTATGGAGATAGATTTACCTAATAGGGCTAAGCAATAAATACATATTGACAAGATGCTAAAAATGTTTAGCACTAAGAACGATAAGGAGTGATTCTTGCCGAAGTCACATGGAAAGAGTTTTTGCAAGAATCAGTGTCCCAAAACACTGATGAGCAAAATACATGATGCAGATTCCACACACTTTTGTGTTTGGATTAATCATGTATTCCAAGGTATGTAAAACAACCAGATATGTCCAATACTCCCAAGATGTTGCGAGTATGGATACTAAAGTGATCAAAGTACTGATCATGGGACAACAGTGAAAGATGTCATTGAGTACTAGAGTAAGTACTGATGATATGTTTTCTTGCAAGCGGAGATCATGAAGAGTTCGTTGTAAAATGTTACATCGATACGGTCTTCATCTTTTCTCCATGCGATTTTTGATTTAAGTTAAGGGTTTTGTGTAATACACAATATGGTGGCACGGTAGTTGGAAATTGTTTCCAACAGGATACTGTGGCGAATTCTATAACAAATGACTAAGTATGTTGATGCTTTAGAAGCGACAAACAAGATGTTGAATCATATAGTTCATTCATGAACTTAGTATGGTTCCAAGATGGCTTTTGTCAATGGGACACTACTGCAGGTAGTTTCTCCATAACTCAGTCTGAGGAATCCAGGTTCAACCTGTGATTCACATTTATACAAAGCCAAGTCCGCACAAAATATGAATTTTGTGAAAGCGTAAAAACGCGAGGATATGCAGAGATAGACACGGAGCTGAAGTTGTCAGATCTGATGTACATCAGGCTATACCACATGCGAAGCATATTTACACCAATGTGCCATAGGTGTAAAGTGCATTAGCATTGACTAGATTATTGACTCTAGTGCAAGTGGGAGTCTGTAGGAGATATGCCCTAGAGGCAATAATAAATGCTATTATTTATCTCCGAGTTCATAGTTATGTTTATGTTCCATGCTATAACTGCAATGATTCTCGAGTCTGCAATATCCACGAGGCTCGGAGGAAGACTCATATGCACGTGTGGAATAATAAACGGTAAGAAGTATTCCTAGTCTAGCCTCTAAGACTAGCTCAAGTGTTGCATGATGGTTCTGTTTTCCTGATCATGGGCATGTCTATGCCAGCAACTTTGAGGGCACAATGTTAAGAGAACATTTGTGTTGAATCGACCCGGTTTGATGTTATGCAATGAGATTCATTCGTCACAAGTTAATGGTAAATAACACAGAGATGGTTAATGTTTGCATGATTCCTTAGACCATGAGAGTATCGAGTTTCTTCATGCTTGCTTCATGAACTTTGGGGTTTGTTAAACGTCATCCGTAAATGGGTGGCTATTACGGCGGCTTACGGGTTCATGGAAAAGTGTGTCAAGTAACTTGATAGCTCAAGATTGGGATTTGCTCCTCCAACAATGGAGAGATATCCTCGGGCCCGCTCGGTGTTACGGTATCCATCATCGTCTGGCCAGACACAGTGTGATTTGATCACAGGGATGCCGTAACACGGAAACGAGAAAAGAGAACAAAACCAGTAACGAGGTAACTAGCATAGTGGACAAGTTGTTGATCCACGGGGATGCAAGTAAATCTCACCTCGGGTCTTTGTAACATATCGCGAAGCAACAGGAATAGCACACAGCAACTGGAGGTTCACTCGAATATTCATTCGTGTGGGTATAGGGGTCAATATGGGTGTCCACGGCTCCGATGTTGATCATTGATCGGAAGGGGTTCCGGGTCATGTCTATACTTCACCGAACCTATAGGGTCACACACTTAAGGGTCATCTATCTGTTGAATACTAGACAGGGAGTCTGAGATAAAATCACCGAAAAAGTTTCGGACACCGGAAAAGTTTCGGACAGCGGAATCGTACCGCAGAGAGAGGTCATCGGATGAGTTTCGATGATACCGAAAAGTTGTTTCGGGATATACCATTAAGTCAATTTGGTTTCGGCAAATGCCTGATAATTCTTGAAGGGTGCCAGAATCATTCTGGAAGCTTTTTGGAATTTTCTGAGATAAAAACCGGAAATGTTCCGGAGCTGCCGGAACCACTTCAGATGCGTTTCGCAGATGAAAATCACTAAAATGGAATTGTTCCAGAACGCGTTGAAAATTATTATGGTGGGTATTGGAAATGTTCTAAGCCCACATAAATATTTTTAGTTCGAACGGACGCTGAAAAATGTTGTCGTGAATAGTGAAAGTGCTTTTTGGGATATTTTATGGAAAGCCACCTTTTGGGGCTTTACCCAAAAGATCTAGGGATGACATGGATGGATTGGGAGGCCCTCATGGGGGGCCCCCAAGGGGTGTGGCCGGCCACACTTGGGGCTCCACCTTGGAGCCCCTCTTGTTCCTTGGTTTCACTCTTATGCCCTTGAGGAAGGACTTCATTCATGTGCATTTTGGGTTTTTGTGTTAAACTACCCTACCCCTTGGGATTTCCTATAAATAGAGGTGGAGGGGCAGCCCTCCACACTCATCCCTTTGCTCTCATACAAGTGCCATGCAATGATCTGGCTTCTTCTCTCCCTCCCACGAAAAGAGTTTCGTAGAGCCATAAGGCTGTCTGGGTTCCGGCAGGAACTAGTTCTGGACGGCGAAGCCCTGCCGGATAGATGACACCGTATGTGTGCAGCTCTGTAGAGAGATCGTAGTTTCGGTCTTAGTTCGTGAGTGCCTCCCGAAGGGCTGTCCTGTGACCGTCCGAGTTTTGAAGGTCCTCCCGAAGGGCTGTCCGAGTGACCGTTCGAGTTTCGAAGGTCCTCCCGGAGGGCTGTCCGCGACACCGTCCGGAGGGCTGTTCGACCGCCTCCCGGAGGGCTGTCTGAGGAGCAGATGAGGGTATACATCCTCGCGGTTGGGAGGTTGTAAATCCTAGCTGCGGGGATCTGCACCGCCGATCGTCATCGACTCTACTTCCCGCTGCGCTACGAGTCGGTAACGAAAAAGATCAAACCATGTATGCAGTCTCCATAGTGGTCCTGGGCTGGTGCGTAGGTCGGAAAATTTTTGTTTTCTCCTGCGTTCCCCTACACATCCATCATCAAGTGTCAGAGGGGGACATAGAGATTTGCAAGATACATACGGATCTGAATGTTGCAGACCCATTGACTAAGCCTCTTCCACGAGCAAAGCATGATCAGCACCAAAGCTCCATGGGTGATAGAATCATTACTATGTAATCTAGATTATTAACTCTAGTGCAAGTGGGGGACTAAAGGAAATATGCCCTAGAGGCAATAAAAAAGTTATTATTTATTTCCTTATTTCATGATAAATGTTTATTATTCATGCTAGAATTGTATTAATCGGGAACTTAGTACATGTGTGAATACATAGACAAAACATATTGTCCCTAGTATGCCTCTAATTGACTAGCTCGTTAATCAAAGATGGTTATGTTTCCTAACCATAGACATGTGTTGTCATTTTATGAACGGGATCACATCATTAGGAGAATGATGTGATGGACATGACCAATCCATTAGCTTAGCATTATCATCGTTACAGTTTCATTGCTACTGCTTTCTTCATGACTTATACAAGTTCCTCAGACTATGAGATTATGCAACTCCCGAATACCGAAGGAACACTTTGTGTGCTATCAAATGTCACAACGTAAATGGATGATTCTAAAGATGCTTTATAGGTGTCTCCGAAGGTGTTTGTTGGGTTGCCATAGATCGAGATTAGGATTTGTCACTCCGTGTTTCAGAGAGGTATCTTTGGGCCCTCTCGGTAATACTCATCACTATAAGCCTTGCAAGCATTGTGACTAATGAGTTAGTTGCGGGATAAAGTATTATGAAATGAGTAAAGAGACTTGCCCGTAACGAGATTGAACTAGGTATGATGATACCAACGATCGAATCTCGGGCAAGTAACATACCGATGACAAAGGGAAGAACGTACGTTGTTATGCGGTTTGACCGATTAAGATCTTCGTAGAATATGTAGGAGTCAATATGAGCATCCAGGTTCCGCTATTGGTTATTGACCGGAGATGTGTCTCGGTCATGTCTACATAATTCTCGAACCCGTAGGGTCTGCATGCTTCACGTTTGATGACGATTTGTATTATGAGTTATGTGTTTTTATGACCGAAGTTTGTTCGGAGTCCCGGATGAGATCGCGGACATGACGAGGAGTCTCGAAATGGTCGAGACTTAAAGATTGATACATTGGACGACTATATTCTGACACCAGAAGTGTTCCAGAGAAGTTTCGGATAAAACCAGAGTGTCGTAGGGTTACCGGAACCCCCCAAGGGAACTAATGGGCCACATGGGCCTTAGTGGAGAGAGAGAGAGAGGGGCGGCCAGGGCAGGCCGCGCGCCCCCTCCCCCTTGGGTCCGAATTGGACTAGGGATGGGGGGGGCGCCCCCCTTTCCTTCTCCCTCTCCCTCTCCTTCCTTCCCCCTCTCTCCCTCTTGGTGGAATCCTACTAGGACTAGTAGTCCTAGTAGGACTCCCCTTGTGGGGCGCGCCCTAGGAGGGTCGGCTGACCTCCCCCTTGCTCCTTTATATACGGTGACAGGGGGCATCCTAGAACACACAAGTTGATCTTTTAGCCGTGTGTGGTGCCCCCCCCCCTCCACAGTTACACACCTCGGTCATATCGTCGTAGTGCTTAGGCGAAGCCCTGCGCCGGTAACTTCATCATCACCGTCGCCATGCCGTCGTGCTGACGAAACACTCCCTCTGCTTCAACTGGATCAAGAGTCCGAGGGACGTCATCGAGCTGAACGTGTGCTGAACGCGGAGGTGCCGTACGTTTGGTACTTGGATCAGTTGGATCACGAAGACGTTCGACTACATCAACCGCATTAACTAAACGCTTCCGCTTTCGGTCTACGAGGGTACGTGGACACAGTCTCCCCTCTCGTTGCTATGCATCACATACATAGATCTTGCGTGATAGTAGGATTTTTTTTGAAATTACTGCATTCCCCAACAATGTTGTGATCTCGTTCATCAAATGACAACACATGTCCATGGCTAGGAAACTTAACCATCTTTGATCAATGAGTTAGTCTAGTAGATGCATACTAGGGAAACGATGTTTTGTCTATGTATTCACACATGTATCAAGTTTCGGTTAATACAATTCTAGCATGAAAAATAGACATTTATCATGATATCAAGAAATATAAAATAACAACTTTATTATTGCCTCTAGGGCATATTTCCTTCACCCAATCCTTTTGAGGCAAAGGATAGGCCAAAATGGTCTCTTATGATAAGCAAAGTGTTCTTGAGGGTACACGGGAATTTCATCTAGTCACTTTCATCATGTTGGTTCGATTCATGTTCGCTACTTTGATAATTTGGTATGTGGGTGGACCGGTGCTTAGGTGTTGTTCTTACTTGAACAAACCTCCTACTTATCATTAACCCTCTCGCAAGCATCCACAACTACAAGAAAAGTATTAAGAATAAATTCTAACCATAGCATTAAACTTTTGGATCCAATCGGCCCCTTACGGAATAGCGCATAAACTAGGGTTTAAGCTTCTGTCACTCTCGCAACCCATCATCTAATAACTACTACACAATGCATTCCCTTAGGCCCAAATATGGTGGAGTGTCATGTAGTCGACGTTCACATGACATCACTAAGGGAATCACAACATACATATCATCAAAATATCGAACACATATCAAGTTCACATGATTACTTGCAACATGATTTCTCCTGTGACCTCAAGAACAAAAGTAACTACTCACAAATGATAATCATGCTCAAGATCAGAGGGGTATTAAATAGCATAATGGATCTGAACATATAATCTTCCACCAAATAAACCATATAGTAATCAACTACAAGATGTAATCAACAGTACTAGTCACCCACAAGCACCAATCTATAGTTCTGGTACAAAGATTGAACACAAGAGATGAACTAGGGTTTGAGAGGAGTTGGTGTTGTTGAAGATGTTGATGGAAATAGCCCTCCCCAAGATGGGAGAGTTGTTGGTGATGATGATGACGATGATTTCCCCCTCCGAGAGGGAAGTTCCCCCGGCGGAATCGCTCCGCCGGAGGGCAAAAGTGCTCCTGCCCAGGTTCCGCCTCAAGACGGCGGTGCTTCATCCCGAAAGTCCTCTCCTTATTTATTTTTTCTAGGTCAAAATGACTTATGTACCAGAAGAGGGGCACCAGAGGTGGGCCTGGGTGAGCACAACCCACCAGGGCGTGCCTGGGCTCCCTGGCACGCCCAGGTGGGTTGTGTCCAGCTGGTAGGCCCCCTGTGGTACTTATTGGCTCCAAAAATCCTCATTTATTCCATAAAAAATCCTCGTGAAGTTTCAGCTCATTTGGAGTTGTGCAGAATTGGTAGCTGACGTAGCTTTTTCACCTCCAGATTCCCAGCTGCCAGAATTCTCCCCCTTTGTGTGTACCTTGCATATTATGAGAGAAAAGGAATTAGAATTACTTCAAAAAGCATTATTATGCAATAAAACAACATAAATAACAATAGGTAAACATGATGCAAAATAGACGTATCATGACTCTTAATTTTTGGGGGAATTATTGAAACACAAAGAGTTTTTCTTCTCTTTCCGTAAATTTAGTATAGATAATGGGGATAACACTAGGTTTTGGGAGGACTGGACCAAAATCCTTGAAAGACAGTTATCCTCATTTATATAATATTTGCTTTGTTAAAAATTAAGTGGTTGTGATGTTAAAGAATGGCTTGGGAAATGTTAAATTCAGAAGAACTCTGCTTGGGGAGTCACTGGAACTCTGGAATCACATCAAAGAGGCATGTGAAAGTGGTACTTTAGATGATCAAAAAGACAAAATTAGATGGAATTTGATGGGCAATGGTAGATATACTGTTAAATCTTGTTATATGCATTTAGTACAAACTAGGTTTAAATATCCATATGGTTTTTTATGGAAAGTTAAAATGCCTCCCAGGGTAAAAGTTTTCTTGGTTGGTGTCGAGAGATAGTATTCCCACCAAAAACAATTTAAGAAGAAGAGGGTGGCTTGGGGATAGTTAATGTCCATTCTGTGGGAGGGAAGAGGACATTGATCATCTTTTTTTCACTGCTCTATTGCCAGGATGTTATAGATGGTTATGAAATGCTCGTTTGGGATGCATGTCCCTAACAGCATTAACAATATATTTGGTGCATGGATTTGTAAATTTGATAAAGGTGATAGAAGTTTAATGATAGTGGGCATTTTTGCTATGTTGTGGACTTTGTGGAAACTTAGAAATAGAGTGGTTTTGGATGATATCAGGGTTGTTGATCCCTGTGTTCCTGTTAATTTGATCATCAAAAACTTACATGATTGGAGGGTGTTGTAGAAAACCCAAGAAAAAATAAGTTGCATGACGGTGGCCGTAAGGCAGGTTGAGCTGGTTGCATAGGAGATGTTCAAAGTTGTGCATGGATGGAGGACAGGGGTGCTAAGGCTGGTTGCTCCTTGAAGCCAAACATGATGAAATTGTTGAAGAAAAAACTTGTGTTCTTTAGCTTGATCTTCTTTTGCCTTTTGCTCTATCTTTTGGGCATGTAATAAAAAAGGAGTTCCAGACTTGGGTCTGGCCTGACGTTGGTGTTGGGTGTAGCCTGTTTGATGTGAGCTGTTGGGAGGGAGGGAGGGATGGCTCCTGCCCTTGCAGTAGCGATGTCAATGTCGATAATCCACTTCTGAACCCAGGCTCATCTGCACCCACGCTGAGGAAAAAATCAATACAAATACTAGAAAATTAAAAAAATGTTTTTGCATGGAAGATAATTTGACGTGTGTGGTTCACTTCAATTTACAAATCATTTGGACATCTAAACAGCTCTCAGCCAAAAAAAGAAATTTGGGATGTGTAAAAAGATTACTGTTCATGCATTGTTCTGGCCCGATTTGTCTATTTTACTGAGAGCTATTGAGATGTCCAAATGATCTGAAAATTAGAGCGGACCTCATGCAACAAATGTTCTATGATGAAAAAAAATTAGGATTTGTTTGAACTTTTTGTGATTCTATTTTTTTGACCGGGTGCAAATGAGCTCGGGAGCCGAAACGCTGCACTCTGTCAATGTTTACTTTCTTAGGGTAGTTTGCTATGCGTAGTATAATGTAGTCATGAAGACATTGTGGTTTCTCTTATATGAAATCGGAGAGGGAGCTCTCTTTTATAAAAAAGATATAAAAGCATGTACGTACACAAACTTTTGAATCTTCGCCGCAAGAAAAACAAGAGCTAACACTTAATTTGGCCTCATTAACATCATGAACACATGAGAAGCAACGACACATGGATGTGCAGCAAGGAACAATTTCTATTTTAATTTTTTTGCGGGGTAATTTCTATTTTAAATTTATTACTGGCAAGGATGTAACCAGTTAAGACAATCACAAAAGTATTCAGAAAGAGGACTGCACACAATCAGAAAAGTCATCACATTCTTCAATCAATTATACTAGTAAGCATGCACGTGCAATGCACGTATAATAATAAAAGCAAATTTCCTCTGTCATTCTAATTAGGACACAACTATTTCAATAAGATGAACAAATGCAACAGTGTAGCTCAAATCTAAATTTGAACTATATATAGCTTTGCAGATATTCTTTCCATATGCTACCATATCTCGAATCGAACATGCACACACAATGGACTTCTTAGCCATTATATACAACAACCCACGGATTGACAGTCAAATAACACACATAGACAATAACTTGGTCATCGACTATGGATCCATACACAACAAAATGTGAAAGTTAGACATTAAACATAACTCCCTCCTTCACAGAAGCGAAAAAACATGTGTATTTAACTTTCATATATAATGGTTATTTCTCCTTTTATCTTAAGCCTAATCATATCTTTGCTGATGGTATGCACCTTCAGTGTAAGCCACTAAATCAGAAACTGTCAAAGCATCAATAAATTGGGTTCACAATTAATCTCACAAAGACGCATCATCATGTATCTCAAGATATACATACAACTTGTGCTGCCATGACTTCGTGTAACCAAACAATAAGAAGTAACCATAACAATGTTTTGATACATTCAGTATAGAGCTAACATAATTGTGAAGCTCCCCATGCCCTACAACCAACGAATCACCTCAAGTCCTTGTATGGTACAAAAAAGCATGAACAAAAATAAGATGAAAATGAAAAAAGAAGAGCTGGAAGTAGCCTTGAACATGTTGAGACCTTGCACCTGCTGTACAATGAGAGGTAAATCTGAAAGAAAAAGTGCCAAACACATTAGACGATATAAGAAAACAAGGAATAAATGTTTGTATTTCACATTTACTCCCTCCGTTCCAAAATAGCTGACTCAGCTTTGTACTAAAGTTAGTACAAAGTTGAGTCATCTATTTTGGAAAAGGAGGTAGTACTATAGTAGCCACAAACATTTTTATCGATCAGAAATTTAGTAGAATATTAAAGCCCAACAGGAAAAATATATTGAAGCACATACATCCCAAGCTAATGCAGTTGTGCACTATACTACTGATCTAGATGCTAGCAGCGGCAAAAAGCACACACGCCATCAACATCCCAACCAGCAGAAGTGGCATCCCCTGCAATTCATTCGCACTCGACCATATGAAACAACTCAGACGACTTTACAGGATAAAATCTATGAGATAGTCTGGAAGGCTCTATGTATAGTGCTGTTGGAGAAATCATGCACCTCAAAAATGCTAAAAGTAAAAGGCGTACGCTTGACACATGACCAGCGTAGCGGCAAGATCATCATCCCAAAGCTCCCACACAGGGTCCACGGCTAACTTTGCTACACAAAATATTTCGCTCTCGGACACCAACGAAATAATCCTTCCAGCCTCATTTGCCTTTCTAGGCTCTCATGATCTCCCACACCAGGAGGACCTCTCTGAAGCTCTCATTCTGGAAGGTGAAGAGATACATTGCCAATTTATCCCTGTGGTTTATCATCAGAAAGAAAAACGTCAGTAAGAACAGTACTGAATAATATATGCATCATGCATCTTTGCTAGCTACCTCGGCATCAACCTGATAGACAGACACAATTGCAAATGAGGCTACTGAAGCTAATATTCCGATTACCGAAATGATGGTTTTTTCTATGCACATGCCGTCATGTTGTGGTGTGAATTACAGAAAATGCTTGCTCCCAAGAAAATAAAGAATCTTAGTCAAAACAGGAAACTATTGCTAACATTTTTTAAAAATTCAGAGGCACTCATGTAACCCTTAAGTAAATTGTTTTGATTTCCCATTCTCTTTTTCAAATGCATCAAGACATTAAGCTTCAATGTTTTCTCAAGAGGAAAAAAGGAAGACTGCCCCAACCCATAACTAATAAAATGCTATATAGTTTCAGAAACCCAGTGAACAGATCCTGTGATGAGATTGGGATATATTAATATCCTGATCAGTAACACCTCATGACTTTTTTGAACAAACACGATCATATATCAGCAACATCCTGCGATCAACACAAAAAAATTCAGAAACAAAATCTCTAGGCAGTCGACAAGCAAGCATCTACAGTTCTTCACAAAGGATCTCACATTCTCAATTGACCTTTGCACTGCAACCAAACATGATTTCATAGCGAGGCATGATAAAAATCTATCTGTTACTAAATCTGAGTTCTTGAATCTGTAGGAACAATAGCATTACAGATTTTCATGGTCAGATATAAAATACTCTTGCTAACAGGAAAGTCCGAGCTTTTCAATCATGTACCATCTTGAAAGTGGTCTCAAAAGATGATTAGAATGCCCGTCAAACACTACTAAATAAGTGAGAAAATCAAGAACAATAGTACAACACCCATTCTATCATTTAATCCAAAACAAGCACATCCAAACAAGTGTAATCATATTGCCAGCAGAAAAACTATCTGCCAGGTTTTTAACAGAATAATTTCTTCATCAGATCAATCCCAGCTGCAAGTAACTGCACTGCAGCACACTATTTTTTCACTGCACTGCAGCACACTATTTTTCACTTGATTTAACTTCAGTGATATAATTTTGGTGAGAAGTTCAACTTTTACAGATCATTTTACAATTTTTTTATATAATTACAAATGAAGCTTCTTAATTATGCTCAATCGAACATGCTGAACTACCCAAAGTCCTCAACTAATGAAATATTGTTTCAGAAGCATTTCAAAATTTCTTCCTTAATCCAGTAAGTATCCCAAGTGAACATGATGTCCCGTAAGAATGTTCCCTATTCAGAATGGCTGACACATGCCAAGTAATTCAGGAGACCGTAAGAAAGCAACTGAAATCAAGTGCAGAGAAAGATATTTGGATTGAAGGTCACTTGCAAGATGTCTATACGACAGCACCAACGGAGAAGCACACCATGATTGCAAGGTGCTTGTTCCCAGCGGCGAGACTCTCCGGCGGCCGGGACTGGAAAAGCTGCGGACGGATGACGAGCGGGGGCGCGCCACGACGGGGAGAGGACGGCGGCATGGCCGAGGTACTCATCATCTTCCTCGGTGTGAATGCGTGAGCGGACAGACGGGGGCGCACAATGATGGGGTGAGGACGTCGGCATGCCGGAGGTACAATCTGCAGTTCTATGTACCATTTGCAGTGGTGCTGAAGCTTTCCTGGCAGATTTGACAAGTATTCTCACCAATCAGGTTGTGCATATGACTGATGAGAAAAAGAAGGCCATTCACAATGTTGAATGGATAGATAGCCATCCATTATCAACCAACTAACAGGAAACCACGTGAATATAGTACTAACATCCGGCATTCAATGCTGCTCCCATGATTGCAGAATGGGCAGGAAAAGACCGCGTCGAGCTAGTCCATCCGCTTCCTAAGGGGGTGGCTTAGCAGACTTCTCTCCTTCCTTCAAAATCTACAAAGAGTGGCAGTTAGAATCTTTAGTTAGTTGGTATCTTCTAAAAAATACAGCAATTGTACATGCAAGGGTATCCATGTGCAGAGTAGTTCTAATTATTTTACTATAAAATAAAATGCACTAAGCTATCGCACACCATTCCTTGTAAAAACAACTAAAATTTGTAACCACTCAAGGTAAAGATAGAACACCAATCATACACATATCATCATCCACAAGATGGAAGCCATCAACACAACAACATGCATGATCCTGCTATGGACACCAGGGGCGGATCTGACCCGGAATTTGTGAAGATCCCATCTCTACGGCCTAGTGGTATTGAGGGGAAAGAAACCTGATGGTCGGATGAAGACTGGGACGGGGTGGAGATGACAGCAGGACGTCTTGGGGTCCGAGGAAGAAGGGAGAAGGCGACGGGGTCTGTCCCGGGGAAGCGGGGGGAAGGGGGTCGGGATCGAGGCGGTGGCGGCAGCTGCAACCCGCACGTAGATCCACACCCCGGCGTTGGAGGAAAACAACTCATGAGGAAGTCCTACCTGCGCTCAATGCACCAGACCGCCGCTGCCAGGCTCACCGACCTTGGCCTCGCCAGCGCCTCCAATGGCTTCCACGCCGCCGAGCTCGGAGCCATCGCGGCCGCGTCCCCTGCCTCCGGTGGCCATTGCGTCCTGTAGTTTGGGAACAGAGAGAAATTAGTGAGGAGAGGGGAAGAAAACAAAGGAGGGCGTTGGGCGCGGTTGATCGGCTGAGGAGGTCGGTGGCGGCTTGCAGGAGCGCGGGCGACGACCGGAGGCGGGGTGGATCGGGGGGAAGTGCACAGGAGGAGGAGAAGGAAGGAGCGGCGGCGCCGTTTTACTCGATCTGGGGAGAGAAAGAAGTATCGGGAAGGCAGAATCGGCCCGAAAATTAGGGAGCTATCAGCGGAATCGAGGAGGCGGTTGTTTCCCATGTGCGGGCATGCGAACGCCAGAGTTTTCGTCCGCCAGGAATATGTTCTCTTGTTTAATAGTAGTGTAGACTAGTTGTAAAAAAGAACAAATCTTCTACCTTCATTCAAGGTCAATAATTACAGAGCTAGTACAGTAGTTGCTAGCCGCACGGTCCCCGGCCAGCATCAGCTGAGCACGAGCGGCGCCCTCGGCGATCTACGGTTGGGGCGCCCCGCCATTACGCCGGGCACGGGAGCACGCCCTTCAATCGGCCGACGTGTCATCGCTTGCCGTGCGCGTCATTCACGTTCCCAGCGGGTCGCTCCTGTTGCTCGGTCAGTTCGTCTTCTCGGCTCCGGCAGGCGCACGAGATGCTTAAACCTTGTCGGCGTCCAACGGAACAGTTGCCGCCGGCGGAACTAAACCGCCGGTGCTAGCTTGCATGCATACGGAGCATATTGAATGGCCAAGGCGCGCAGCTTCCATATATTGATCACCACACGAGCTTCTCCACCGCCATCCCCTGCAGCAACGGCCGCGCCGCGACATCGCGGCTGGTGACGACCGGCACGCGGCAGCAGAACGAGCGGCCGCGGCGGAGGAAGCGGTCCTCGGAGGACACGCGGCGGAGAACGTCCAGGAAGCGGTCTTCGTCACAGCAGGGGAGCGCGACGGGGCCAGGGGTGGACGGGAAGCCGTACTCCTCCTCCGACTGCCGGAGCAGCTCCCGGAACACGGGGTGGTTGAGGTGCGCCGCGCGCACCAAGAACCGCCGCGACTCGCCCCCCACGCACACCGCCACGTGCCCCGACGGCACCGGCGCCGCCGCGGTCCGGGACCGCCACCGCCGCAGCGTCTGCTGGAGGCGGACGATGCTCTGGATCTTGCCGCATTTGGCCATCGTTCTCGCCGGCCGAGGATGCTCTGCTTTTGGTGGGATGATAGGCGCGGACAGATGGAGTTGGGCGTGAGAATGCTCTGCTTTTCGAGGCGAGAGCGGCGTGGAGGTTTTATAGGGCGGGTGGTAGGTGTTGGGTTCGTCCAGTTGGCCGATGTGACATTATTCCTCGGCTTCACGTTTATTTTCATTGTGATGATGGAAATTTCTTCCTATGTTTGGTTTATCGCATGTGCAAAAGATTAGCATCTAAACCAAGAACATGTGCTAAGTAATGCTGTGCCAGGAAACATTTATCATTGTCCTTTTGGTTCATTTGTTACGTACTCCTATGTCTATTTTTATTTTGTGCGTGTGTATAACATGTACCATGAGTCGCTCCGCAAATGCTTGAATCCCTAGATGTATGTCCTGCTTATACTTTGCATTGAACCGCATTTTGTACACACCGAGCGGTACTAAAATGACCACCACAAAAAGAATACTACTCCTTTTTGGGACGGAAATGCATTTGATTTGGGATGGGAGGACAACTAGAAGAAAAAAAATCGTTCGCTTATAACCCTTGTAAAATGTTGTAAAAAGATAGTACTAAAATTTCAAGATAAAGGAGGTACGAAATAAATTGCTATGAACTACATGTTTGTTTCGCATAAAGTTATTTGCAGTTCTTTTCACGGGATGCAAATAATCATAATCCCTCCCTTCCATAATGTAGTACATATACATTTTTTTCATAGTTTCAAATAGCCGCTATAGCTTTTTGTGCAGGGAGCCACTAAATGGTACTCATGTACAATAGTCCACTAATAGCTGGCTATAGCTGATTTGGAGGTCTGCCACTATTTTACATAGCCCGCTATTTAAAACACTTTTTTTGAAATATCAAACCTCACAAACTTTGATCAAGTTTGTAGAGAAAAATGTCTACATTTAGAATGTCAAACATATATCTTTATATTCATCATAAGATGTAGTTTCATATTTTATATATTTCGTATTGTAGATATAAATAGTTTTTCTTATAAACTTGATCAAAGTTTGCACAGTTTAACTTGAATAAGAATCTATAAGCACTGCATTATGAAATGGAGGGAGTATTCGAATAAAAGTATTGCAATGCAAATTGTATTTATTCTCCGTGTTTATGGATTTTGCGTTGTTTTCTAAAGCTTTCACGCACTAACAATTTTGATACGTTCATTCAAAAGGCCGTAGAAAAGTTCCCAGAAACTGCTATAGGATGAAGAAATGAGCCACAACCGCAGTAAAGGTCGGTTCTTTTCGTATGCAGATCATGAGAAACTGCCCGAGAGTCAACCATGTGCAAAATCTCTATGAAGTTGGAATCCATTCCCGCAAAAAAAAAAGAGGGGGTTTGAATCCATTTATTTTCTGTTGTTGCAGTCTAAGACTGTTACGTGTGTTGAGTAGGGATGAGACGAGCGGACGGTTCACTCGGGCTAGGGTGTAGGGTTTGCAGTTGCAAAATAGGAGTAATTTCATGCACAGATAGGGGAGGATACAAAAAATATATAATGGGATGCTTCCTTTTGAATCAGTAAAAATCTCCTTTTGTCGAAAGATATACAGTGAGATAGAGCTGAAGTACAGAAGTAGTGAGCGATTCCACACTCCACACTTGTGTTGTTTTTAGCTACTGCTGCTGCAAACCCAGAAGCTGGTCTGGAAGCAAAAAAAAAAAAAAAAAAAAAAAAACAAGCGGCCCAAAAGCCTTTGCCAACTTTGTGAATTGGGTATATCCAAATCCAATGTGGAAAGCAAGGCACCGCCATGCCGCCACACAGCTGGGGCCACCGCCGGGGCAAAGGCATTTCCATGTCAAGCTGACTGTTCAACTCCACATGTAAGGAGAGCTGCGAGCTAAAGCTAAACTGGACCACGACACGCTGACACAGTGCTGAGAAAATGGGACGAGGAAGCAACTATTTTTGTACGTAGTTTGCTATCCGGTGAGGCCGGTGACGAGGCGCTTGTGTGCTGGTGCATGTGCCCCGGCGCTGTCTGCAGCAGGGCGGGGCGGGCAGTCTATCTTCGTCTGATCCTCCGCACTGTTTATGCTGTGCGATAGATACGTACGTATACGGTATATCCTTGCCGGAGTTGTAGCTTTCCGTCAACATCCAGGCCACGTACGAACTCGTCCACTGATGCTAGCTTGCAGTGACACTTCGTACTGCTAGCTGTGGCTGATTTTCCAACCCAGTCCAGCCATGATATCGGCTAAATGTCCACGAAACGCAAGAGCAGAGTGCTTACGATGGCCGAGCCACGGGTGGCTGCCTGCCGGGTGGCGGCCAAACGTGCTACCGGGAGCACCGCCACCGAGGACCGTGAAGAAGGCGCTCTCTCCTCGCCTCGTCGCGTCGTCGTTGCCGGTAAAACGGTCGCCGGCGCCCGCACCGGCAGACCGCACACTCCGCGATACGCGGGAGGCCACAAGATTCGATCCGAATATGACGCGGCGCCTGCCCAGGTGCCACCGAACGCCGTGCCCCGGCGCCTGGCACATGGTCGACGAATCGAGCGAGCGTGCGTGGTTAAGCCGTCGCCGTTGCGGGAGGCCGCCGTCGTGCCCCAGCCCCACCCATGTGCCGCCGCTAGCCGTGGTAGTCGCGACACGAAGCGCCTCGGGCGGCGGAGGGCCACGGGCTTTGGCCGTGTCAGGGTCAGACTCGATCGGCTTGCGCAGCCATATGATTCGTCAGAGATGCAACTTGTGCTTGTCAAGTCCACAACACTGTGGCGAACCAACCTGTGGTTGAGATGGTTAGATGGACAATGGTATCTTAACCCACCAGGATTTAAATCCTGATGCTCGCATTATTCTTGAATTTATTTTAGAATTTTCGGCGATGCGCTTTCAATTGGAGGAGACGTTTCCGTCGACGACGAGGCGTCTATGATGACTTCGTAAATCTCAAAATAATATGCCGGTTGTGCTTATAAAGGTAGGGTGTGCCTGTATGCGTTCATATGGGGGAGTGTATGCGCGTGTATATGAGCGCGTGTGTGTGTCCTGATGCTCAAAAAAGTCCACATCACTGTAAGTAAGTAGGAACAAATATTCCAGTTGGTTCCAGTGCCACCGAGCAGCCTAAGGCCAACTCCAACGCGCGACCTCATCATGTCCGCCCGCGTCCGTTTGAACCAAAACAGACAGATGACACGGCTCAACGCGCAGCCGCATCCTTAAATTTGCTCGTTTGGCGTCCGGCCCACCACATTTCTGACGCAAACATGCTCTCGGTTTGCGTTCATACAGACGCCGAACAGACGGGCACGCGCTTGCGGGTCGTCCGCCTCGGGGACGCGTGGCGGCAGCCCTACCTCCACCGCCCAAACTAAATGCGCACGGGCGGCGGGCCCTGGCTGTCAGCCACAATCCTGCGGTCGTCGTCCTTTTTAAATTGGAAGCCGTGGACCGGCCAGTCCACAGATTCCCCTTCCTGGCCGGCCTGCCTCCTCGAGCCCCGACAAGAGCGAACCCTAGGCAGCGCCGCCGCACCCCCACTCGCCCACCTCCCCGCTAGCGCCATGGGTTGTGATTGGATCAAGGGGAAGCACGACTGTCGGTGTCAAAACCGGCGGATCTCGGGGAGGGGGTCTCGAACTGTGCGTCTAGGCGGATGGTAACAGGAGACAAGGGACACGATGTTTTTACCCAGGTTCAGGCCCTCTCGAAGGAGGTAAAACCCTACTCTTGCTTGATTAATATTGATGATATGGGTTGTATAAGAGTAGATCTACCACGAGATCAGAGAGGCTAAACCCTAGAAGCTAGCCTATGGTATGATTGTTGTTCATCCTACAGACTAAAAACCCTCCGGTTTATATAGACACCGGAGAGGGCTAGGTTACACAGAGTCGGTTACAATGGGAGGAGATCTACATATCCGTATCGCCAAGCTTGCCTTCCACGCCAAGGAAAGTCCCATCCAGACACGGGACGAAGTCTTCTATCTTGTATCTTCATAGTCCAGGAGTCCGGCCAAAGGTATAGTCCGGCTATCCGGACACCCCCTAATCCGGGACTCCCTCAATAGCCCCCGAACCAGGCTTCAATGACGATGAGTCCGGCCGTAGATTTGTCTTCGGCATTGCAAGGCGGGTTCTTCTCAAAATTCCATATACATGTTGAATAGTGTACGGCTTCTGGTGAATGTTGCGCTCCTTGGCTTTCACGCCCAATAATGGCCATCTTCCACGTGTCAAATGAATGCGAAAAGCCAGAGTGTTTTTTCATTTACCCCCCTAGCTGCGCAAATGAGCTGCCTATAAAAGAGATGAGGATTTAGATCTGAATCACACCATCTTCCCTTCACGAGCATTCATCGGAGCGCATCCGACAGAGATCCATTCCACCATGGCCAGTCGACGCAGCTCCTCCTCTCGCCCTCCCAGCCCTCAGCCTGGAGATTGGGAGAGATGCTCCGTCCCGCACAGCGAGCTAGTGACGCTCCAAGCCAAGGGGTTTCTCCCCCCCAGCCTACATGGTCCCGGTTCGAGCCGGGCTTGCCACCTATAATGGTGGAGAGCAAGCGGAGAGCGTCCCCAAGCCTTCCAAAGCAGAGCGGGTATGCCTTGTCCCTTATTTGATAAGAGGGCTCGGATTTCCAATTCATCCATTTCTCCGGGGGCTCCTGGAGTTCTACGGCCTCCGGTTGCACAACCTTACGTCTGCCTCCATATTGCATATTGCGGGCTTCATAGCCCTTTGCGAGCTGTTTTTGGGCATCGAGGCTCATTTCGCGCTATGGAAGAAGCTGTTCTGCCTTGTGCCCCGTTCTCAGGAGGGGTCGATATATCAAGTGGGCGGAGCCGAACTATGGCGCATCGCCAGGACCGGACATCTATCCGGAACCCCAAAGAAGGCGTCCTAAGACTGGTCTTCAGAATGGTTTTATATAGAAGATGTCCCCCCGCTGGACCCTGTTCGGATCGGCCTCCCTGAGTTCGATAATGCTCCTTTGAAGAAGCGCCTAAGCTGGCGTCCACGGAGCCCTCAGAAGGAAAATGACAAGGACGTCCTTTACCTGATGAGCCGGATAAGGTTGTTAGCTCATTCCGGACTGACCATGATCGAGGTCATGGCCACATGCATTATGCGGGGGGTGCAGCCGCTTCAGTATAGAGGCCACCTCATGTGGGACTTCAACGGGGAGGACGACGCCACCTTGTGCGGCCGTAAGGGGCCGGAATCGGTTGCCGCTCTAATAAAGATCTTGTCCGCTTTGTACAAGGGAGAAGAGGAGGAATTTCTCTGCGTCAACCCACGGGGCGGATTTTCTATGTACAATCCTCCAAGCTGGGTACGCGGACACTTTCACTCGCCCATCCGTGTCATATTCCCATAGTTAAGTATTCAGTCTAGCAATTTCAACGCAGGAGCTACGCCAGGCTGTAAAGGAGATAAACAACCCTCCTCCACAACCCGAGGACCCGGAACGGTCCTTCGACCCGGTCTCCCAAGAGGACCCGGACTTATCTGTGGAGCTGATCGATGGGGTGTTTCATCAATTGAGCAAGGACACCGCCTTAGTGGCCATTACGACTGATTATCCCGGGCTACTTCCAGCCTCACAAGTAACCGAGACCGAAGTCCCAGTACTTTTAAGATGATCCATCCGTGCTTATTTTTGATCACCGTATACCAATGGCGTTTTTGCAGGGGAAGTCCTTGAGGCTGAAGGCCGAGCCTGCGGTGGCTAGCCAACAAGGGGCAGCAAGGCCCAGCAGGCTGAAAAGAAGTGTGGTCCGGATTGAGATGTTGGCGCAATGGTATGGCATGCCATCTTATTCCCAGGTTTTATTCCCTCAAGGCATACTAACGCTCGTGCTCTCTTCAGGAAAAAGAGCGCTCGCCGGACTATATCCGGAGAGGTTGCCAATCGCGCCTCCACCAGCCAGGCTCCAAGGCCGGGTCCGGAAGCGGAGGCGAACACGAGGCGCGCACCGGACGCTCCTCCGACAGAGGATGCGGACAGGCTGTCTGCCACCAATTCTGAGGTGGAGAGTGCCATGAACCACAGGCATCGCCGGACAGTTCTTCGTGACGCTTGTTTCTCCCAAGAGGCATTGGATGCCTTCAATTCGGGAGATGCGTACCTCCGTGCCGCTCAAAATGGTCTAGCCAGAGCCACGGAGCAGTATGTAAAAGACATACGGGTGAGAAAATTTGATGGTTATATATGTCAGTAGCCCCCGAGACTTGAAACAGTTAGAATAACTGATTTAAGGATCATTTGTTATGTAGGATCTTACAGAAAAGAATACCCAACTGTCCCAGGAGCTAGAAGAGTGCAAAGCCCAACTTGAGGCCGCACTAGCCGTGGTAGGGGAGGCCAAGGAGACCCCCTCTGGTAATATATGCTTCGAAAGATAAGTATGTTATGAAGTGCGGCGTGTGTGCAAATCTGACAATAACATTGCAGATGGCGCCGGAGTAGATCCGGACAAGCAACAACTCTTGCGCTGGTTAAAGGCCGGCGAGAGCGTGCTTACGAAGGTGAGGCAGGAGAAGAATAATCTCCAAGATGCCAACACCCAGCTGGGCGAGGAACTAAAGGATGTTCGTGCCCAGCTGTCGGACTCTGTGAAGGAGAATCGGCGGCTTCGACGCGGCATTTTTAGTAAGTGCTTGAACGAACTTCGAAAAAGAGTTCGGCAAGGAAGTCGATTGACAGAGTTATGTCTATAGGTATGCTAACAGGTCGGCCTGTAGAGGAAATGCCCGGTTCTACGGGTGACCTTCTTCCCGAGCTCTCACAACTGCACGAACGAGTTCGGCAGGTAATGCAAGGCATCGCCCAGGCCTTGTGGCCATCTGTCTCCATGCCCGAAGGCCTTGGAGAGCTTGTAGAGAAGCTGAAGGGAGCGCGGCGGCGCTTCCGAATATGGAAGATATCGGCCTGCCATCAAGGTGCCAGGGAGACCTAGGCCATGATGAAGACGCGGTACACGAAGACTGACCCAAACCACATGGCCGAGGTCGGACTTGTGGGGCCCGATGGGAAGGAGATCCCTGTGAGCTTAGTGTACGACCAGGTAGAGTTGGCCGCCAAATATTCCCAACAGGACTGTAAACTAGACAACCTGTTGGATGGTATTGAAGAGGAATATACCTAGTCAAATTGACTATGTAATTTAAGATGACATGTAAAATGCCTTCTAGCCGGATTGTAGATCGTTTGGCATGGCGGACCTTTTCGCTTCAACCTCGGGACCCGATAGTCCGGAGTGTGTCCGAATACCCTCTCGGTTATGTAAGAACCGGGGCATGCGTGGAGACCAGGCGTAGGGGTCATTAGTGCTTGAACAGACAAGTGCCCAACTAGTTATGTTATATTACATGGTTAGTAAGAAACATCTTCCAGGGAGAATAGTTCCGTTAGGGGTTCCTTTCCCTGGGAGGCATGCCCTAAAGTGCATGTCCGGACTGCGAAAAAAGCAAAAAAGCATCTGGGGACGGATAAATAAATGAGTGAGAAATCATCTTTAGTTCACCGACCGAATATTCCCTTAAGAACGCTAGCTTTCGGCTTCACCCAGTCTGAGGTACACATCCGGCTGACCCGGCAGTAACAATCGCAGAGGTGCTCCCTTTACCGCCTAGCCGAACAATCAGGAACGTAGGGGTAAGCACAGGAGCCAGTCAACCCAGCTTGGCCAAAACTTAAGTCATATCGATGCATATAATGGTGAATAAAAGGTACATGCGGAAGTGTGACACATGTGTTGGGCATGAGGCCCGTATAAACAAGCTTCTGTTAAAGAAGCCCCCAGGTATAATGAGCGCGGATAGCGCGTCAATTGTGTGCGAACAAGGCGCGAACGAGCCCTTAAAGGCTGTAAGAGAAAGGGAGGGAGAAGGAGAGAAATATAAGACAGCTAATGTGTAAAAAATAGACAGAGGAAGGAGACGAACACAGAGTCCGGCGCTAGGCATAGAATCTTTGGAGACGGACTGCGTTCCATGGGTTCGGCTCGAGTCGGTTATCCGATGCATCTCGCAGACGGTACGCTCCACCAGTCAGGACTTGGTCAATAATAAAGGGACCTTCCCATTTGGGCTTGAGTTTGTCCTTTTTCTTGCCCGGCAGGCGTAGAACTAACTCGCCAACATTGTAAGTTTTGGCCGTACTTCTCTGCTTTGATATCTTCGAGCCTGCTGTTGATAGAATGCGGAACGGGCTTTTGCCACATCACGCTCCTCCTCCAAGGCGTCCAAACTGTCCTGCCGATCGAGTTCGGCTTCTCTTTCTTCGTACATGCGCATGCAAGGTGAGTCATGAATTATGTCGCAGGGCAGAACTGCCTCTGCGCCGTATACCATAAAGAATGGTGTGAGTCCGGTGGTGCGATTCGGCGTGGTCCGCAGCCCCCAGAGTACGGAGTGGAGCTCCTTTACCTAGTGCGTGTTAGATTCCTTGAGGGACCGCACTAATATGGGTTTGATGTCGCTCATGATTAGACCATTTGCTCGCTCGACTTGACCGTTAGTTTGTGGGTGATAGACTGAAGCATAGTCGAGCTTGATGCCCATGTTTTTGCACCAGAGTTTGACCTCGTCGGCCGTAAAGTCCGTGCCGTTATCAGTGATGATGTTGTGGGGGACGCCGTAACGGTGTACGACCCCTGATATGAAGTCTATCACCGGTCCGGATTCTGCCGTCTTAACAGGCTTGGCCTCTATCCATTTGGTGAATTTATCCACCATGACCGTAGGTATTTTTGCTTGTGGGTTCCTCCTTTAGGGTTCCAACCATGTCAAGCCCCTAGACTGCAAAGGGCCAGGTGTTGGGTATAGTTTGGAGGGTGGTGGGTGGCATATGGCTTTGTTTAGCAAAGAGCTGGCAACCGACGCATCGTTAGATTAAGTCCTGAGCATCTGCCCGGGCCGTCGGCCAATAAAATCCTGTACGGAAGGCCTTGCTTACAAGGGCCCGGGCTGCGGCGTGGTGCCCACCGAGTCCGGCGTGTATTTCAGCCAGAAGATTCCGTCCTTCCTCTTAGGAGATACACCTTTGAAGGACTCCGGTGGTGCTTTTCTTATAAAGCTCTCCCTCATGGACTTTATAGGCTTTAGATCGCCGCACTATGCAGCGTGCCTCGTTTTGGTCCTCGGGAAGTCCCTGCCTGGTTAGGTAGGCTAGGAATGGTTTTGTCCACGGGGCAATGACTGCCATTATTACGTGGGTTGAGGATGTTAGTTCGTTGGCACAGCCTCCCATTGTGTCAGAATGTTCGGTGTTGGGCGGTGCGGTTGGGTCCGGGCTATTATTTCCGGATTCCCCTTCCCATAATACGGATGGCTTGAATAGCCTCTCCAAGAAAATGTTGGGGGGGACTGCATCGCGCTTTGCGCCAATGCGTGCCAAGACGTCTGTTGCCTGATTGTTTTCCCGGGCTATATGGTGAAATTCGAGCCCCTCGAACCGAGCTGACATTTTTAGGATGGTGTTGCGATAAGCTGCCATTTTTGGATCCTTGGCATCAAAGTCTCCATTTATTTGGGATATCACGAGGTTCGAATCCCCGCGCACCTCTAGGCGTTGGATGCACATGGAGACTGCCATCCGGAGACCAAGTAGAAGGGCCTCGTATTCGGTTGGGTTGTTGGAGTCCGTATACATTATCTGGAGTACATATTGAACTGTATCTCCTGTTGGGGGCGTCAGAACGACGCCAGCCCCCAGACTAGCTAACATTTTGGAGCCGTCGAAGTGCATGATCCAGTTGGAATATGTGCCTTACTCTTTAGGGAGTTTGGCTTCAGTCCATTCGGCAACGAAGTCGGCCAAAACTTGCGACTTAATAGCTCGCCGTGGCTTATAGGTTATGTCAAACGGGAGGAGCTCAATGGCCCATTTGGCAATTCGGCCCGTTGCGTCGCGGTTGTTTATAATATCGTTAAGAGGTACTTCATAGGCTACTACTATCGAACACTCTTGAAAGTAGTGTCACAGCTTCCGGGATGCCATAAACACCGTGTACGCTATCTTTTGATAATGCGGGTACCGTGACTTGCATGGAGTGAGGACAGTGGACACGTAGTAAACTGGTTTTTGAAGGGGTAATTTGTGTCCGTCCGTTTCTCGTTCGACGACGAGCACTGCGCTTACAACTTGATAAGTCGCTGCAATGTATAATAGCATTGGTTCGCCGATGTTAGGCACGGCCAGGACCGGGTTTGTTGCCAATATGGTTTTTATTTCTTCGAGTCCGGCCGTGGCGGCATCCGTCCAATCGAAGTGTTCGGTGTGCCGTAGGAGGCGATAAAGGGGTAATGCCTTTTCTCCCAAGCGGGGGATAAAGCGGCTTAGAGCCGCCACGCATCCACTCAATTTTTGTATTTGTTTGAGGTCCTTTGGAATATCCAATTGTGACAGAGCTCGGATCATGGCTGGGTTTGCTTCAATTCCTCTACCGGATACAATGAAGCCCAAGAGCTTTCCGGCTGGTACGCTGAAAACGCATTTTTCCGGGTTAAGCTTGATGTCATATGTTCGGAGGTTATCGAATGTGAGCCTCAAGTCGTCTACTAGAGTTTCGACATGCTTGGTTTTTATGACCACGTCATCTATGTATGCCTCCACTGTTTTGCCGATCTGGTTTGCCAGACATGTCTGAATCATGCGTTGATATGTTACGCTGGTGTTTTTGAGCCCGAAGGGCATTGTGTTGAAGCAGAATGGGCCGTATGGGGTGATGAATGCCGTTGCGGCTTGGTCTGGCTCTACCATCTTAATTTGATGGTAGCCGGAGTATGCGTCGAGGAAACACAATGAATCGTGTCCTGCGGTAGCGTCGATAATTTGATCGATGCGGGGGAGGGGGAAGGGATCCTTTGGGCAAGCCTTGTTGAGGTCCTTGAAATCGACGCATAGGCGCCAGGATTTGTCCTTCTTTGGTACCATCACCAGGTTTGCTAGCCAGTCCGGATGTTTTATATCTCTGATGAATCCGGCCTCCAGTAGTTTGGCTAGCTCCTCTCCCATGGCTTGTCTCTTAGGTTCGGAGAACCGCCAAAGAGCCTGCTTGACTGGCTTGAATCCTTTTAGGATGTTTAGGCTGTGCTCGGCCAGCCGGCTTGGGATTCCTGGCATGTCTGAAGGGTGCCAGGCAAAAATGTCCCAATTTTCGCGTAGGAATTCTCGTAGTGCAACGTCTACATCAGGGTTTAATTGCGCCCCGATGGTGGCCGTTTTTGTAGGGTTCGTTGGATGGACTTGAAATTTGACTATTTCGTCCGCCGGTTTAAAGGAGGTGGACTTGGATCTTTTATCGAGTATCACGTCATCCTGTTCACCGTGGAGCGCAGCGCAGTCAGTTCCTCGGCCTCTAGGGCTTCGGATAGTGCCTCAAGGGCCAGTGCGCCTGTCTTATTTTCGGCGCGGAGTGCTATGTCCGGGTCACTAACAAGAGTGATGATTCCGTTGGGTTCGGGCATTTTGAGCTTCATGTACCCGTAATGGGGTATAGCTTGAAAAATTGTGAATGCCTCTCGCCCTAATAGAGCGTGGTATCCGCTGCTGAACAGGGCCACTTGGAACGTGACCTCCTCGGACCTGTAATTATCCGGCGTGCCGAACACCACATCCAGTGTGATTTTTCCTGTACAGCACACTTCCCGACTGGGGATTATTCCTCTAAAGGTTGTGCTGCTTCGCTCAATGCGGCTCCAGTCTATTTCCATTTCTCAAAGGGTTTCCTCATAAATGAGGTTCAATCCGCTGCCACCGTCCATGAGTACCTTGGTAAGGCGAAAGTTGTCCACTATTGGACTGAGGACCAATGCGGCTGGTGCTCGGGCTGTTCGGAATTTAGGTTCATCACTGACATTAAAGGTAATAGCCGTGTCACTCCATGGGTTTATTGTTTCTACTTGGTAGACTTCGGCAAGGCTGCGGAGTGTTCGTTTCCGCATATTATTTGATGCAAAAATCTCGAAGACTGTTAATACCGTACTGGTATCCCTGGGCTGGTGCTCTGTGAATTCTAGAGTTAGAAGCTCTTCGCCACTTCTGGCCACCTACCGGAGTATCCAACATGCTCTAAGGCTATCAGTTGGTGTGGCGCCCTCTGTACTATGAATTTTACAGGGTCCATTGAGCCATCCCTCCCGTACGGTTCCATGCCCTATAGAGGGTTTTTTCTTTTTGTTGTTTAACCCAGGTGCCTGGCGATAATGCACCCTTTTATTTCGGACTAGGGTTGTATTCAGGGCTGGATTGTCCCAAAATTTTATTTCGGTTTTCCAGGCGCTTTCCATCGCACAGTACTTTCGTACTATGGATGCGAAGTCAGCGAAGCGTGTAATTTCACGGTGACTTACGGCGTTGAGGATTCCGTTGTTCGTGCAATTATTGCAGAAGAATGAAATTGCATCCTCCTCGCGGCAATCCTTTATCCTGTTCATGACCAGGAGGAATCTGGCCCAGTAATGGTGTACTATTTCTGCGGGCTCTTGCCGAATTTGGGATAGATCGCTTATATTTGGGTGGGCGGGTGGAATTAAATCCGGAACCTCGCCCAATCTGAGACTCAGGGGCCAAGGAGTTTCCAAACTCAGAAGCTTGGGTTCTTGGATGTTGTCCAATGAATCTAGCCTACTGCCTGACTTTAGGTTCAGGGCTTGAGTGACGTCCTCCCCTCCGCGGGTATCCGGCTTGGAGGGATCGGGAATCTGGACATAACTAGTCCTTAAGATAGATGAAGGCTTGCCGCATTGTTCCTCCAACACTGCAACGTGGTGGGTGACCTGGGGAGAGTTAATCTCTCTCGGATCGGGTTTACGCCCAATCTGATCATAGTCTATAGTGATTCCCAAGGCGGCGATGCGATCCAAGAGCTCATTTAAGGAAGAGAGCTCCATCGGATCTAACTGCTCGGTGAGTTCTGAGTTGACGTGGAGATTGCTTTCGATGACCCGAGAAGTCATCGTCGGCGCGGCGGCCGAACAGGCGGTCATAAGAAAACCACCTAGCTGGAGAGTTTGGCCGATAGCCAAAGCTCCTTTAGCAACAGTGTCGTCTTTAAAGACGGGATGTGTGGGGACCGAATCTCCGGGTGTTAATTTACAGAAAATGGCCCTTGTGCTCACCAGCCCTAGGATAACTGTTAGCTGATGAGGCACCAACTTGATACAGAAATTCCAAGAAAAATACAAAATATGTAGTACAAGACCATTCTGGCCTGTGAGTACAATAAATGGTTTCTAATGATTGATGACGGAAGCGGTTTATGGATCATCAGTGTCTATGGGACTCCAATTCCCACAGGAACAGCTGACCAGGTTAACTCCTATCTTCGCGAGGCTGCTATCACCGTTGCTTAGGTTCCGGGGCTATCGCCACGGTCGCTCCTCTCCGCGCAAGAAAATCTGGCCAAGACAATAGCCAGGGACAAGCCAGTGAGTACTTTGAATGTACTCGCAAACATTATGAACACAGGTATAATATAACAATGATGTGCTGAAAATATTTTATGCTCATGACGTCAGTCACAAAAGATAAATAAAACTCTGATGCGTGCAAGCATGTTATTTATGAATATGCAATAACATAGTAGTATTAAAATTATGAAATAAATAACAAGCATACCACAGTCGGGCGTCTTAGCGACACCACATAAAGGGCTTTAAAAGAAATGCCACAGTCGGGCGTCTTAGCAACACCACATAAAGGGCTTTAAAAGAAATGCCGCAGTCGGGCGTCTTAGCGACACCACATAAAGGGCTTTAAAAGAAATGCCGCAGTCGGGTGTCTTAGCGACACCACATAAAGGGCTTTAAAAGAAATACCGCAGTCGGGCGTCTTAGCGACACCACAAAAAGGGCTTTAAAAGAAAACACAGTAATTATCTAGGAGGTAGAACCATCCCAGGGATATTCGATAATACCAATAATATCACGGGTTAGTCAACAATAATAATAATCATAATTATCACAAGTCACAAGTTGTGATTCCAGTTCTAGTTTAACAGTTTCACCTCCTAAGACCGACACTTGACCCATCCCAGACTGTAATCCTTAACCATGGACACGGCTATTCGAATAGGTTTAATCTCTGCAGAGGGTGTACTCTTTACCCACGACTAACGGATTCCTTTAGTCCATCGGGACTAATTCCGTCTACGGTCTTTTTGTTGAAAACACACCTAACTTGCACACACCAGCTTAACTCACATGTGTCTGGAATCACCCACGACACCTGTGAAGCAAAACTCTAAGTGGGGAGGCTACAACCTCGACGTAACATGGGATCACAAAATTTATACCGCGCGCAAACTGGGGAGCTACCCCCTTCGGCTACAACCGAAACACCCATGCTCCCGGACCCGGTGGCATGACTACCGGATGCCTCCATTATCTTCCACCATGGCCTCTCTGTACGGTATGTGCTAGGAAAGGGGTTGACAACTTACTGAACCGTACCCTACCTTTGGCAGGGACAAGTGGCAGCATGAAACAAGTATGGGGGTTCCCGGAACAAGACTCGATCTACGGTCGACTCATGAGGTTCAAATATTTCCTGCATGATTAGCATAACAATACATATTCTTCAACCAACAGATAGAAACACCACGCGACATACCCATTCATGCCAAAGCGGACACGACCGTCTCGACGGAGGACTAGGGGCAAGACCGTGTCTACCCAAGACAGAGGCCTCCCCGGCTTCCCTTCCGGTATGCATGAGAGGCATATGATGGTGATTTCCATCATAACCATATCAACTCCATCAGCATAAAAATCATTTTTATGCACTCATGAGTAGGATCACATCCTCACATAAAATGACGTATGCTCGTGTCGGGGTGGTGCTGTCACCGAGTCAAACAACACACACAAAAATTACACCAGGGTTCAGAATGCTTGCCTTTAGGTCATGGGAAAGTAGGGTGCATTCCAAAACATCTTGAAATCTTCAAGAATCCTATTTTTAAAAAATATATATGAACTAACACACAAAATAAAAACAGCACAAAAAGTTGTTTTGAAATTTTTTTCAAATAAATCTTAAAATAAACTAGACAATATTTGAGAGAGGTAGGAAAAAGAATTAATTTATTTGGAGTTGTAATTAATAAGATATAGTCGGTCAAAGTTTGGTCAAAATCTGCTATTTAAAATAAAACAGAAAAGAAAACGTTTCGAATATATACGTACACGTCGAAGGCGTACTTTGGAAACGCGCTTCCACTTAACCCACGTGGACTGGGGCGGGGTCACTGACAGTGGGTCCAGGGGCCCACTGGTCAGGTTTGACCAGTCCATCCCTCCCTCTTCTTCCTTCGCCCGAACGGAGGCGAGGCGACGGCGATCAACGCCGGCGAATGGCTGCTCCCCGCGGGCTCCAGAGAGTCGGGATGGATCCGCAAGACCGGGGCGGTCCTCCCGGTGGTCGTTGGGTCGGCGGGGGTGGAGGGAGTCACCGACGGTGAGCTTCGCGGCGGAGGAGGCCTCGGGAGCAAAGTGCTTTTGGGGCTGCGGTGGTTCCCGATCAAAATCGAGCAGGGGGAAGGGTTCACGGGAGGAAGAGAAGGCTCCTGGTGAAGAGAGTGGAGAGGGGGAGGTCCTAGTGGTGCCGGAATGGCCGGGGCGGTGGCGGCGGCAGGAGTTGCCGGAGACGGGGAAGAAAACCTCCCCGGGTCGATTGCAAGCTAGGGAAGCGCCATTGGGGTGGCCTGAGGTTGCCTGTGTGCGGGAACGGGCTCGGGGCTTCCTTAAATAGGCGAGTCGAGGCGGTTCAGCGGCGGCCGCGGATGAGCTCGTTGGCGACCGTCTTTCTGTAGCTGCAGGGCATCGTGGCGAGGCTGGGGATGGCGTTAGGAGCTAGCGGACGAGGGGCTACTGTTCCAAGGGCGAGCTGGCGAGCGGAGGTGGTTTGGGCGGCGCTGGCCAGCGCAGGAGCTGTCGGGCGGCAGTGGCGGCTAGCTGCTAGCCTGCCGGAGACGTGGCGAGAGCTGCGGGGCTCGTGGGGTGCAGAAGAGGACACGGCGTGCTGGCTGCGGTCGGTCACGGACCGGAGTGAGTGCGGGGCGGGACGCGGCGGCTCAGGCGCACGTGCGTGCCAAATGCATGCTCTGGGTGCGCCCAGAGCACGCCCGGGACGTGCTCAATGAAATGCCAGGGTAGCCTAGAGGTCGCAGGTGAGGTTGGCAAGAAACAGGGCTAGTTTAGGGTTAGCAAGGGAATCAAGGGACATGGTGGATGGGTCAGGGGCTCAAGTTCACAATGTAAACTTGAAATCATGTCAAATCTGGCTATGCACTCAGGGTGTTTGTCAAAATGCCAAGGGCATCCAGGCAGTTTTTGGGGTGGCCAAATCTTCCGGATCAGTGTCTCTATGGATGTATGAGAGGGTGGTGAAGTTAGTTTGCCAAAAGGAGAAACTTGCTAGTGCAAGTTTTGCAAAACTACAATTCTGGACAGGGAGTCAATGGCATCACTACATGGACCAAAAGTGTTCCAAAGAGTGCATGCTCCTGGACTTAGGGGTTTTGCAGGGTTGACTACAAGCAGGTGAAAGCACAAGGTCACTAGAGCAAGAATGAATGGGGTTGCAGTACAAAACACAAGTGAGGTCTAGAATGAAAAAGAGGTTGGTGCACTTAATTTCTCCATAGAACATCACAAGGTTTTTGCATAAAGTTGGATGGCATGCTACCACTGACATCCCATAATTTTGGTGGAGGCTCTAGGGAAATATTTAATTAGGCTATAGTGCAAAAGTGTCCACTGGACCAAATTTGAAAAACAGGTGTAGAACTCAAAATATGAAATGAAATAAATATATTATTGCATAAAAGTGATTTAGAGACATCACATGACATCTCCAAATTTTGGTTGGATTTTTAGCTAAATATATCAAATGGTTGTAGTTCAAAAAGAGCTCCAAAATTTAAAACAATTCATTTTAATGAATAAAGCTCAGGCTGAAATAATTTAATAAATAATTCTACTGATTAAGAAAATGTTATACAGAGAGCATAGAAGTCCAATATGTTTTGGAAAGCTCCACTTGGAAAAGACTCCTTAATATTGAGAGAAAGATTCTGAAATCAACAGAAATAAAAAATTTAAAACTCCTGGCAAAATTTTAATATTTAAAACTTTGTTAAATTTTTGGGGTGTTACAATTACTACCCCCCTTAAGAAAAATCTCGTCCTCGAGATTTGCTAAGGGTTGTAAAACAAAATACTTTTACCTGGTCAAAAATCATTTTACTAAAGCGGTAAAAAGTGGCTATAGTGAGAGGGCAATAAGTGGTGAGTAACTATAGTGTGGGATACTGGTGTTGTGTGGAGAAGTTCCACGCTTAGAAAAAACGAGCGATTTCTACGCTGGACGCAGTGAATTTAGAATAAATTCTAAATTTTATAATACGCTGGTCGTACCCGAGAGCACAGTGCTCCCTTTGGCTGACAGGTGGGACCAGGGCCCACTGTCAGTCTCTCCTTCTTCCTCTGGCTCTCTCTTCTTCCTCTCTCCCGCGTGCTTTCCCGGCTTTCTCCACCGGTGATGTTTAGCGTGTAGGGCATCTAGGCCGTACTGCGGTAGTGCGCGGCGTGCTTGCTGCCGGTGCAGTGTGCACTCACCTCGCGGGCCAGTGCGCTGTCGGCACTGCTCGCGGATCCGCCTCCGAACACCGGTGATCGGGCGATGAGCGGCGCTGGTGGACTTCACCCACCGTACACCGATCTCGAGCTATAAAACGACCGCGGTGCTCCTTCTTCATCTTCGCACTTGTCCTCGTTTCTCCTCCTCCTTCTCCTCCATTACTGCTTACCGGAGCTCGAGACGAGGCTCCAATGGCGGAGACGGTGCCGGACTGGTACGTGATCCTGGTGTGTGGAGGGCTGGCGGCAGTGTTGGGGCTCTCTGTGCTCCTGTGCGTGATTATCTTTGATGATCGCCGTGATGCTACCGCTCGGGTGCTGGCTCTTCGCGGTGGCAGTGATCACGGGGATTAGGCGTAATTCCGGTTATTCACTATTATCGGTGTGCCGGAGGTGATTAGTATCCAGATGATTATCCGCTAATCTCTCCCCTGGAGGCATGTGGAGTGCTTAGAGGGGTGGTTGGTGAGATGCAACATGGTTGCGTGTATTTGCAAGCAGTGTAAGAGTCCGAGTGGTTGTGGGTCTGTTGTCGTGGTGCTGCGTGAATAAAAATAATACATGCCGTGAGAGGATAAACGATGCAGCAACTCAGGGAAAAGAAATCTCATTCTAGGATTTTCGCGGTTACACAGGTTACTCACGAAGAAAACCACTCATATAAGTAGAAACTAAATATTCGACTCGCCGCACAAATTCGAGGTACCATGCATAAGTTACAACGTAATAATAAATGCTGAAATAACAAACACAGTAGTGACGTCTAAAATGAAAATGGTAACTGGACAGGGTCTCGAGAAAATGTCTCTAGTAAAGGGATACACTCCTCTTCTATCAGAGGAAGTGGATTGACCAGTCGATATATGTGTCTCTCCGGGTCGGGCCTCAGTGGTCTGCCGATGCCAATCTGAGGATTCAAATCAGCGAGACTCTGGAGATAATCCATCACTCGCTGGTTCAAATGCTCTTGAGCGATGATGTACTGGATAAGGTTGGCTAGCACTGGGTCTCTCTCAATCCGCCCACCGGGAAAAGACGTCACTCCTCCGGGTGCTGCATGTTGGAAATATGCCCTAGAGGCAATAATAATTAGTTATTATTATATTTCCTTGTTCATGATAATCGTTTATTATCCATGCTATAATTGTATTGATAGGAAACTCAGATACATGTGTGGGTACATAGACAACACCATGTCCCTAGTAAGCCTCTAGTTGACTAGCTCGTTGATCAATAGATGGTTACAGTTTCCTGACCATGGACATTGGGTGTCGTTGATAAAGGGATCACATCATTAGCAGAATGATGTGATGGACAAGACCCAATCCTAAGCCTAGCACAATAGTTCGTATGCTAAAGCTTTTCTAATGTCAAGTATCATTTCCTTAGACCATGAGATTGTGCAACTCCCGGATACCGTAGGAATGCTTTGGGTGTACCAAACGTCACAATGTAACTGGGTGGCTATAAAGGTGCAGTACAGGTATCTCCGAAAGTGTCTGTTAGGTTGGCACGAATCGAGACTGGGATTTGTCACTCCGTGTAAACAGAGAGGTATCTCTGGGCCCACTCGGTAGGACATCATCATAATGTGCACAATGTGACCAAGGGGTTGATCACGGGATGATGTGTTACGGAACGAGTAAAGAGACTTGCCGGTAACGAGATTGAACAAGGTATCGGTATACCGACGATCGAATCTCGGGCAAGTATAATACCGCTAGACAAAGGGAATTGTAGACGGGATTGATTGAGTCCTTGACATCGTGGTCCATCCGATGAGATCATCGTGGAACATGTGGGAGCCAACATGGGTATCCAGATCCCGCTGTTGGTTATTGACCGGAGAACGTCTCGGTCATGTCTGCATGGTTCCCGAACCCGTAGGGTCTACACACTTAAGGTTCGATGACGCTAGGGTTATAAAGGAAGTTTGTATGTGGTTACTGAATGTTGTTCGTAGTCCGGGATGAGATCCCGGATGTCACGAGGAGTTCTGGAATGGTCCGGAGGTAAAGATTTATATATGGGAAGTCCTATTTTGGCCACCGAAAAATGTTCGGGATTTTTCGATATTGTACCGGGAAGGTTCTAGAAGGTTCCGGAGTGGGGCCCACCTACATGGGGGGACCCACATGAACGTGGGTACTGGGGGCAAGGCCCCACACCCCTGGTCAAGGCGCACCAAGATCCCCCCTTAGAAGGAATAAGATCATATCCCGAAGGGATAAGATCAAGATCCCTAAAAAGGGGGGATAACAATCGGTGGGGAAGGAAATGATGGGATTTCTTTTCTCCCACCTTTGCCAATGCCCCAATGGACTTGGAGGGCAAGAAACCAGCCCCTCCACCCCTATATATAGTGGGGAGGCGCATGGGAGATTCACACAAAGTTCTGGCGCAGCCCTCCCCCTCTCCCAAGACCTCCTCCTCTCCCGCGGTGCTTGGCGAAGCCCTGCAGGATTGCCACGCTCCTCCACCACCACCACGCCGTTGTGCTGCTGCTGGATGGAGTCTTCCTCAACCTCTCCCTCTCTCCTTGCTGGATCAAGGCATGGGAGACGTCACCGGGCTGTACGTGTGTTGAACGCGGAGGTGCCATCCGTTCGGCACTAGGATCTCCGGTGATTTGGATCACGACGAGTACGACTCCTTCAACCCCGTTCTCTTGAACGCTTCCGCTTAGTGATCTACAACGGTATGTAGATGCACTCTCCTTCGCCTCGTTGCTAGTATCTCCATAGATAGATCTTGGTGACTCGTAGGAAAATTTTGAATTTCTGCTACGTTCCCCAACAGTGGCATCATGAGCTAGGTCTATTGCGTAGATTATTTGCACGAGTAGAACACAAAGTAGTTGTGGGCGTTGATTTTGTTCAATATGCTTACCGTTACTAGTCCAATCTTGTTTCGACGGTATTGTGGGATGAAGTGGCCCGGACCGACCTTACACGTACTCTTACGTGAGACAGGTTCCACCGACTGACATGCACTTGGTGCATAAGGTGGCTAGCGGGTGCCAGTCTCTCCCACTTTAGTCGGAACGGATTCGATGAAAAGGGTCCTTATGAAGGGTAAATAGCAATTGGCATATCACGTTGTGGTTTTGCGTAGGTAAGAAACGTTCTTGCTAGAAACCCATAGCAGCGACGTAAAACATGCAAACAACAATTAGAGGACGTCTAACTTGTTTTTGCAGGGTATGCTATGTGATGTGATATGGCCAAGAAGAATGTGATGAATGATATGTGATGTATGAGATTGATCATGTTCTTGTAATAGGAATCACGACTTGCATGTCGATGAGTATGACAACCGGCAGGAGCCATAGGAGTTGTCTTTATTTATTGTATGACCTGCATGTCATTGAACAACGCCATGTAATTAATTTACTTTATTGCTAACCGGTAGCCATAGTAGTAGAAGTAATAAGTTGGCGAGACAACTTCATGGAGACACGATGATGGAGATCATGGTGTCATGCCGGTGACGATGATGATCATGTAGCCCCGAAGATGGAGATCAAAAGGAGCAATATGATATTGGCCATATCATGTCACTATTTGATTGCATGTGATGTTTATCATGTTTATGCATCTTATTTGCTTAGAACGACGGTAGTAAATAAGATGATCCCTCATTAAAATTTCAAGAAAGTGTTCCCCCTAACTATGCACCGTTGCGAAAGTTCGTCGTTTCGAAGCACCACGTGATGATCGGGTGTGATAGATTCTTACGTTCACATACAACGGGTGTAAGCCAGATTTACACACGCGAAACACTTAGGTTGACTTGACGAGCCTAGCATGTACAGACATGGCCTCGGAACACAAGAGACCGAAAGGTCGAGCATGAGTCGTATAGTAGATGCGATCAACATGAAGATGTTCACCGATGATGACTAGTCCGTCTCACGTGATGATCGGACATGGCCTAGTTGACTCGGATCTTGTAATCACTTAGATGACTAGAGGGATGTCTATCTGAGTGGGAGTTCATAAGATGAACTTAATTATCCTGAACATAGTCCAAAGATCTTTGCAAATTATGTCGTTAGCTCGCGCTTTAGTTCTACTGTTTTAGATATGTTCCTAGAGAAAATATAGTTGAAAGTTGACAGTAGCGATTATGTGGACAGTAGAAAGCTTATGTCCTTAATGCACCACTCAGTGTGCTGAACCCAAACGTCGTCTATGGATGTTGTGAACATCGGACATACACGTTTTGATAACTACGTGATAGTTCAGTTAAACGGTTTAGAGTTGAGGCACCAAAGACGATTTCGAAACATCGCGGAACATATGAGATGTTTCGTGGGCTGAAATTGGGATTTCAGGCTCATGCCCACGTCAAGAGGTATAAGACCTCCGACGATTTTCTTAGCCTGCAAACTAAGGGAGAAAAGCTCAATCGTTGAGCTTGTGCTCAGGTTGTCTGAGTGCAACAATCACTTGAATCGAGTGGGAGTTGATCTTCCAGATGAGATAGTGATGTTTCTCCAAAGTCATTACCACCAAGCTACTAGAGCTTCGTGATGAACTATAACATATTAGGGATAGATATGATGATCCTTGAAGTATTCGCGATGTTTGACACCGCGAAAGTAGAAGTCAAGTATGAGCATCAATTGTTGATGGTTAGTAAAACCACTAGTTTCAAAAATGGCAAGGGCAAGAAGGGATACTTCATGAAACGGCAAATCAGCTGCTGCTCTAGTGAAGAAACCCAAGGTTGAACCCAAACCCGAGACTAAGTGCTTCTGTAATAAGGGGAACAGCCACTGGAGCAGAATCACCCTAGATACTTGGTAGATGAGAAGGCTGCAAGGTCGATAGAAGTATATTGGATATACATTAAGTTAATGTGTACTTTACTAGTACTCCTAGTAGCACCAGGGTATTAGATACCGGTTCGGTTGCTAAGTGTTAGTAACTCGAAATAAAAGGCTACCGAATAAACGGAGACTATCTAAAGGTGAGCTGACGATATGTGTTGGAAGTGTTTCCAAGGTTGATATGATCAAGCATCGCACGCTCCCTCTACCATCGAGATTGGTGTTAAACCTAAATAATTGTTATTTGGTGTTTGCGTTGAGCATAGACATGATTGGATTATGTCTATCGCAATACGGTTATTCATTTAAGGAGAATAATGGTTACTCTGTTTATTTGAAAATACCTTCAATGGTCTTGCACCTAAAATGAATGGTTTATTGAATCTCGATCGTAGTGACACACATGTTCATGCCAAAAGATATAAGATAGTAATGATAGTACCACCTACTTGTGGCACTGCCATGTAAGTCATATTGGTATAAAACGCATGAAGAAGCTCCATGTTGATGGATCTTTGGACTCACTCAGTTTTGAAAAGCTTGAGACATGCGAACCATGTCTATTGGTATGTACACATGAAGAAACTCCATGCAGATGGATCATTTGGACTCACTTGATTTTGAATCACTTGAGATATGCAAATCATACCACATGGGCAAGATGACTGAAAAGCCTCGTTTTCAGTAAGATGGAACAAGATAGCAACTTGTTGGAAGTAACACATTTAGATGTGTGCGTTCCAATGAGTGCTGAGGCATGCAGTGAATATCGTTAGGTTCTTACTTCACAGATGATTCGAGTAGATGTTGAGTATATTTACTTGATGAAACACAAGTCTGAATTATTGAATGGTTCAAGTAATTTCAGAGTGAAGTTGAAGATCATCGTGACAAGAGGATAAAATGTCTATGATATGATCATAGAGATGAGTATCTGAGTTACGAGCTTTGGCACGCAATTAAGACATTGTGGAAATTGTTTCACAATTAATACCGCCTGAAACACCATAGTGTGATGGTGTGTCCGAACATCATAGTTGCACCCTATTGAATATGGTGCGTACCATGATGTCTCTTATCGAATTACCACTATCGTTCATGGGTTAGGCATTAGAGACAACTGCACTCACTTTAATAGGGCACCACGTAATTCCGTTGAGACGACACCATTTGAACTATGGTTTGGAGAAACCTAAGTTGTCGTTTCTTAAAAGTTTGGGGCTGCGACGCTTATGTGAAAAAAGTTTCAGGTTGATAAGCTTGAACCCAAAGCAGATAAAATGCATCTTCATAGGACACCCAAAATAGTTGGGTATACCTCCTAATTCAGATCCGAAAGCAATAGGGATTGTTTCTTGAATCGGGTCCTTTCTCGAGGAAAAGTTTGTCTCAAAAAGTTGAGTGGGAGGATGGTGGAGACTTGATATGGTTATTGAACCGTCACTACAACTAGTGTGTAGTAGGGCACAGGAAGTTGTTCCTGTGGCGCCTACACCAATTGAAGTCGAAGCTTATGATGGTGATCATGAAGTTTTGGATCAAGTTACTTCCGTACCTCGTAGGGTGACAAGGATGCATACTACTTCAGAGTGGTACAGTAATCCTGTCTTGAAGGTCATGTTGCTAGACAACAATGAACCTACGAGCGATGGAGAAGCAATGGTGGGCCCATATTTCGACAAATGGTTAGAAGCCATGAAATCCGAGATAGGATCCATGTATCAGAACAAAGCATGGACTTTGGTGGACTTTCCCGATGATCGGCAAGCCATTGAGATAAATGGATTTTTAAGAAGAAGACGGACGTGGACGGTAATGTCACCGTCTATGAAGCTCGACTTGTGGCGAAGAGTTTTTCACAAGTTCAAGGAGTTGACTACAATGAGATTTTCTCATCCGTAGCGATGCTTAAGTCCGTCGGAATCATGTTAGCATTAGCTGCATTTATGAAATCTAGCAGATGGATGTCAAAACTAGTTTCCTTATCAGTTTTCGTAAGGAAAGGTTGTATGCGATACAATCAGAAAGGTTTTGTCGATCCTAAGGATGCTAAAAGGTATGCAAAGCTCCAGCAATCCTTCTAAGGACTGGAGTAAGCATCTCGGAGTTGGAATGTACACTTCGATGAGATGATCAAAGATTTTGGGTTTGTACAAAGTTTATGAGAAACTTGTATTTCCAAAGAAGTGAGTGGGAGCACTATATAATTTCTAATGAGTATATGTTGTTGACATATTGTTGATCAGAAGTGATGTAGAATTTCTGGAAAGCATGTAGGGTTATTTGAAAAGTGTTTTTCAATTAGAAAACCTGGATTAGGGTACTTGAACAATAAGCGTCAAGATCTATAAGATAGATCAAAATGCTTAATAATACTTTCAAATGAGCACATACCTTGACGTGATCTTGAAGGAGTTCAAGATGGATCAGTCAAAGAAGGAGTTCTTGCCTGAGTTATAAGGTATGAAGTTAAGAGTTAAAGCTTGACCACGGCAGAAGAGAGACAAAGGACGAAGGCTGTCCCCTATGTTTCAGACGTAGGCTCTATAGTATGCTATGCTCTGTACCGCACCGGAAGTGTGCCTTGCCATGAGTCAGTTAAGGGGTACAAGAATGATCCAGGAATGGATCATTGGACAGCGGTCAAAATTGTCCTTGGAGTAAATAAGGACATGTTTCTCGATTATGGAGCTGATAAAGAGTTCGGCGGAAAGGGTTACGTCGATGCAAGCTTTAACACCTATCCAAATGACTCTGAGTAGAAAACCGGATATGTATAGTGGAGCAACCATTTGGAGTAGCTCCAAGTGGAGCGTGGAAGCAACATTTACAATATGACCTAGAGATTTGCGAAGTACATACGGACCTGAATGTTGTAGACCCATTAACTAAAACCTCTCTTACAAATAAAACATGATCAAACCCCAGAACTCATTGAGTCTTAATCACATGATGATGTGAACTAGTTTAGACACTAGTAAACTCTTTGGATGTTGGTCACATGGCGATGTGACCTGTGAATGTTAATCACATGGCGATGTGAACTAGATTATTGACTCTAGTGCAAGTGGGAGACTGTTGGAAATATGCCCTAGAGGCAATAATAAATTAGTTATTATTATATTTCCTTGTTCATGATAATCGTTTATTATCCATGCTATAATTGTATTGATAGGAAACTCAGATACATGTGTGGGTACATAGATAACACCATGTCCCTAGTAAGCCTCTAGTTGACTATCTCGTTGATCAATAGATGGTTACAGTTTCCTGACCATGGACATTGGATGTCGTTGATAATGGGATCACATCATTAGCAGAATGATGTGATGGACAAGACCCAATCCTAAGCCTAGCACAATAGTTCGTATGCTAAAGCTTTTCTAATGTCAAGTATCATTTCCTTAGACCATGAGATTGTGCAACTCCCGGATACCGTAGGAATGCTTTGGGTGTACCAAACGTCACAATGTAACTGGGTGGCTATAAAGGTGCACTACAGGTATCTCCGAAAGTGTCTGTTGGGTTGGCACGAATCGAGACTGGGATTTGTCACTCCGTGTAAACGGAGAGGTATCTCTGGGCCCACTCGGTAGGACATCATCATAATGTGCACAATGTGACCAAGGGGTTGATCACGGGATGATGTGTTACGGAACGAGTAAAGAGACTTGCCGGTAACGAGATTGAACAAGGTATCAGTATACCGACGATCGAATCTCGGGCAAGTATAATACCGCTAGACAAAGGGAATTGTAGACGGGATTGATTGAGTCCTTGACATCGTGGTTCATCCGATGAGATCATCGTGTAACATGTGGGAGCCAACATGGGTATCCAGATCCCGTTGTTGGTTATTGACCGGAGAACGTCTCGGTCATGTCTGCATGGTTCCCGAACCCGTAGGGTCTACACACTTAAGGTTCGATGATGCTAGGGTTATAAAGGAAGTTTGTATGTGGTTACTGAATGTTGTTCGGAGTCCCGGATGAGATCCCGGACGTCACGAGGAGTTCCGGAATGGTCCGGAGGTAAAGATTTATATATGGGAAGTCCTATTTTGGCCACCGGAAAATGTTCAGGATTTTTCGGTATTGTACCGGGAAGGTTCTAGAAGGTTCCGGAGTGGGGCCCACCTGCATGGGGGGACCCACATGAACGTGGGTAGTGGGGGCAAGGCCCCACACCCCTGGTCAAGGCGCACCAAGATCCCCCCTTAGAAGGAATAAGATCATATCCCGAAGGGATAAGATCAAGATCCCTAAAAAGGGGGGATAACAATCGGTGGGGAAGGAAATGATGGGATTTCTTTCCTCCCACCTTTGCCAACGCCCCAATGGACTTGGAGGGCAAGAAACCAGCCCCTCCACCCCTATATATAGTGGGGAGGCACATGGGAGCTTCACACAAAGTTCTGGCGCGGCCCTCCCCCTCTCCCAAGTCCTCCTCCTCTCCCGCGGTGCTTGGCGAAGCCCTGCAGGATTGCCACGCTCCTCCACCACCACCACGCCGTTGTGCTGCTGCTGGATGGAGTCTTCCTCAACCTCTCCCTCTCTCCTTACTGGATCAAGGCATGGAAGACGTCACCGGGTTGTACGTGTGTTGAACGCGGAGGTGCCGTCCGTTCGGCACTAGGATCTCCGGTGATTTGGATCACGACGAGTACGACTCCTTCAACCCCGTTCTCTTGAACGCTTCCGCTTAGCGATCTACAAGGGTATGTATATGCACTCTCCTTCCCCTCGTTGCTAGTCTCTCCATAGATAGATCTTGGTGACTCGTAGGAAAATTTTGAATTTGTGCTACGTTCCCCAACACTGCACGGCTCGGAAAATAATAATATCCTTGTTCGCGGGCATAGGGTACCGCGAATCAAAGACGAGCAATTGCTTCGTTCGCAGCAGCTTCTATGGCCAAGCATGGGGTTGGCATAGATTTCCCCACGAAGGAAACCTCCGTTGGCTCTTGGTTGGGGTCTACAGGAGGGATGTGTACTGCTGCCCAATATTCCGAGGTGGAAGGGGTGATTCTCGATTTGAACAGCTCGTACTGGGGTGGCTGGGTAGAACCCATGGTACTGCAGGTAAAGTCCCACAATATTTTGACAAAGCTACCTGGGGTTGCATCTGGGGTTCTCCGATAAATACTAGGGCTCGGCATGGCAAGAAATGGTTGTGAGAGTGGTGCACGAGGTGAGGGTTGCGGGGTAAGGTCACAAGGTGGCCTTCTTATATAGCATCTGGCTGGTTTATTTACCGTGGTGAAAGGTAATAAATCTGCCAGATTAGCTCCAAAGGTCGGGGTCAGTGTCAGGGATACACATATCTCATAAAGAGACGTGTTACTGTGGGTGTCGTCGGGGTTGGTTTTGGTAGCTGTGCCCTGAAAATGTGCAACTATGCGCTGACAAAATACGCAAGGCTACTATTAAAACAGAGGCACAACGACAGGCTACGTTTATATACAAGGTCGCACGATTACAAGTGAGGATACACTGAGACTCGGTACTACTCGTACGACTTAGTCTACCTCGTTTATGTCTAAACGGGCGTGCCTGGTGGATGTTGAGGCTTCTCCACGTGTCTCACTGTCGGGATTAGTCGGAGATGGTGGAGGAACTGCAGGGTCGGGGTAGCGATGATGACCATCGTGGGGATTGTTGGCCACAATTCCGCTGGAGTGTGCTCCCAAAAGGTGACGAAGCACTTCTGGGGTCATCAAGGCACCCTGGCCGCTGGCTGGAGCTGACCTCAGGGTCTCGATCGGGTGTCCGAATAGCACGACTGGGTTGTCGGCGTCGGGCTCGGCTTCCCTGCTTGCCGGGGCTCTGCGAACCAGCTCTCCTCGAGCTGCGATCAGATCAATGGTGATCTGGCCGAACAGTGCCTCTAGTGCACTTACATAGCGCACTAGGTGCAACAATGCGGGATCTGTCTCGTGATCTCCGTTGGCAACTTGGGGTGGTCTACCATACCCTTCACGCCTGGGGTAGTAGTAGAACGAGCGACAGTTAACTCTGGGCGACAACTGCCGGAGTTGAACTATAGCCTCTCGAGCAGCTAGCTGGATGGCTTGTGGCTCGAAGGAAGTTGTTCTTCTGGTCAACCTGTAGGGGCGTTCTGGCGACAAACCCCTACCGTAGATGTGCACAATGGCCCAGAATTGGCGGTCCTCACCGCTCATGGGTCCTTGGTACACAACATATTCTGGGGGCTCTTCTAACGCATAGGCATGACGGGTGAGGTTTGCGAGTATGGTCATGAAACCTCCAAGGTTGGTTGCTGTGGTCTCATTGTGCACTATGGGACCAGGCATTGTGGCTAGGTTGGGGAAGAGGTTGTGCTGTGCTGGGTTGAGGCTAGCGTGCCCTTTTTATAGAAAAGGGGACGGAGTCTTCCTTCGCACGCTTGCGAATGAGACATTTTTGCCATCGGTCACTGGTGTGTGATCGACAGGCTAGGCTGATAGGTTGGGCACCGACTGCCAAAAGTGTCGGGATCACTGTGTGGCTAACTTGCACGGGAAGCTTGGCTGGGGTTTTGGTTAGGGTCTGGTAGGTTGGTTTGCCTAAGTTTTCCGACCTGGCTAAGATAGGATTAGCCAATGGTCAGCCTGGCTCTAGTACCAAGTTTGTGGGGACCGAATCTCTGGGTGTTAATTTCCAGAAAATGCCCCTTGTGCTCACCAGCCCCAGGATAACTGTTAGCTGATGAGGCACCAACTTGATACAGAAATTCCAAGCAAAATACAAAATATGTAGTACAAGACCATTCTGGCCTGTGAGTACAACAAATGGTTTCTAATGATTGATGGCGAAAGCGGTTTATGGATCATCAGTGTCTATGGGACTCCAATTCCCACAGGAACAGTTGACCAGGTTAACTCCTATCTTCGCGAGGCTGCTATCACCGTTGCTTAGGTTCCGGGGCTATCGCCACGGTCGCTCCTCTCCGCGCAAGAAAATCTGGCCAAGACAATAGCCAGGGACAAGCCAGTGAGTACTTTGAATGTACTCGCAAACATTATGAACACGGGTATAATATAACAATGATGTGCTGAAAATATTTTATGCTCATGACGTCAGTCACAAAAGATAAATAAAACTCTGATGCGTGCAACCATGTTATTTATGAATATGCAATAACATAGTAGTATTAAAATTATGAAATAAATAACAAGCATACCACAGTCGGGCGTCTTAGCGACACCACATAAAGGGCTTTAAAAGAAATGCCACAGTAGGGCGTCTTAGCGACACCACATAAAGGGCTTTAAAAGAAATGTCGTAGTCGGGCGTCTTAGCGACACCACATAAAGGGCTTTAAAAGAAATACCGCAGTCGGGCGTCTTAGCGACACCACATAAAGGGCTTTAAAAGAAATACCGCAGTCGGGCGTCTTAGCGACACCACAAAAAGGGCTTTAAAAGAAAACACAGTAATTATCTAGGAGGTAGAACCATCCCAGGGATATTCGATAATACCAATAATATCACGGGTTAGTCAACAATAATAATAATCATAATTATCACAAGTCACAAGTTGTGATTCCAGTTCTGGTTTAACAGCTTCACCTCCGAAGACCGACACTAAGACCGACACTTGACCCATCCCAGACTGTAATCCTTAACCATGGACACGGCTATTCGAATAGGTTTAATCTCTGCAGAGGGTGTACTCTTTACCCACGAGTAACGGATTCCTTTAGTCCATCGGGACTAATTCCGTCTACGGTCTTTTTGTTGAAAACACACCTAACTTGCACACACCAGCTTAACTCACATGTGTCTGGAATCACCCACGACACCTGTGAAGCAAAACTCTAAGTGGGGAGGCTACAACCTCGACGTAACATGGGATCACAAAATTTATACCGCGCGCAAACTGGGCAGCTACCCCCTTCGGCTACAACCGAAACACCCATGCTCCCGGACCCGGTGGCATGACTACCGGATGCCTTCATTATCTTCCACCATGGCCTCTCTGTACGGTGTGTGCTAGGAAAGGGGTTGACAACTTACTGAACTGTACCCTACCTTTGGCAGGGACAAGTGGCAGCACGAAACAAGTATGGGGGTTCCCGGAACAAGACTCGATCTACGGTCGACTCAGGAGGTTCAAATATTTCCTGCATGATTAGCATAACAATACATATTCTTCAACCAACAGATAGAAACACCACGCGACATACCCATTCATGCCATACCGGACACGGCCGTCTCGACGGAGGACTAGGGGCAAGACCGTGTCTACCCAAGACAGAGGCCTCCCCGGCTTCCCTTCCGGTATGCATGAGAGGCATATGACGGTGATTTCCATCATAACCATATCAACTCCATCAGCATAAAAATCATTTTTATGCACTCATGAGTAGGATCACATCCTCACATAAAATGACGTATGCTCGTGTCGGGGTGGTGCTGTCACCGAGTCAAACAACACACACAAAAATTACACTAGGGTTCAGAATGCTTGCCTTTAGGTCATGGGAAAGTAGGGTGCATTCCAAAACATCTTAAAATCTTCACGAATTCTATTTTTAAAAAATATATATGAATTAACACACAAAATCAAAACAGCACAAAAAGTTGTTTTGAAAATTTTTCAAATAAATCTTAAAATAAACTAGACAATATTTGAGAGAGGTAGGAAAAAGAATTAATTTATTTGGAGTTGTAATTAATAAGATATAGCCGGTCAAAGTTTGGTCAAAATCTGCTATTTAAAATAAAACAGAAAAGAAAACGTTTCGAATATATACGTACACGTCGAAGGCGTACTTTGGAAACGCGCTTCCACTTAACCCACGTGGACTAGGGCGGGGTCACTGACAGTGGGTCCAGGGGGCCACTGGTCAGGTTTGACCAGTCCATCCCTCCCTCTTCTTCCTTCGCCCGAACGGAGGCGAGGCGACGGCGACCAACGCCGGCGAATGGCTGCTCCCCGCGGGCTCCAGAGAGTCGGGATGGATCCGCAAGACCGGGGCGGTCCTCCCGATGGTCGTTGGGTCGGCGGGGGTGGAGGGAGTCGCCGACGGTGAGCTTCGCGGCGGAGGAGGCCTCGGGAGCAAAGTGCTTTTGGGGTTGCGGTGGTTCCCGATCAAAATCGAGCAGGGGGAAGGGTTCACGGGAGGAAGAGAAGGCTCCTGGTGGAGAGAGTGGAGAGGGGGAGGTCCTAGTGGTGCCGGAATGGCCGGGGCGGTGGCGGCGGCAGGAGTTGCCGGAGACGGGGAAGAAAACCTCCCCGGGTCGATTGCGAGCTAGGGAAGCGCCATTGGGGTGGCCTGAGGTTGCCTGTGTGCGGGAACGGGCTCGGGGCTTCCTTAAATAGGCGAGTCGAGGCGGTTCAGCGGCAGCCGCGGATGAGCTCGTCGGCGACCGTCTTTCTGTAGTTGCAGGGCATCGTGGCGAGGCTGGGGGTGGCGGCAGGAGCTAGCGGACGAGCAGCTACTGTTCCAAGGGCGAGCTGGCGAGCGGAGGTGGTTTGGGCGGCGCTGGCCAGCGCAGGAGCTGTCGGGCGGCAATGGCGGCTAGCTGCTGGCCTGCCGGAGACGTGGCGAGAGCTGCGGGGCTCGTGGGGTGCAGAAGGGGACACGGCGTGCTGGCTGTGGTCGGTCACGGACCGGAGTGAGTGCGGGACGGGACGCGGCGGCTCGGGCGCACGTGCGTGCCATACGCATGCTCTGGGCGCGCCTAGAGCACGCCCGGGACGTGCTCGACGAAATGCCAGGGTAGCCTAGAGGTCACGGGTGAGGTTGGCAAGAAACAGGGCTAGTTTAGGGTTAGCAAGGGAATCAAGGGACGTGGTGGATGAGTCAGGGGCTCAAGTTCACAATGTAAACTTGAAATCATGTCAAATCTGGCTATGCACTCAGGGTGTTCGTCAAAATGCCAAGGGCATCCAGGCAATTCTTGGGGTGGCCAAATCTTCCAGATTAGTGTCTCTATGGATGTATGAGAGGGTGGTGAAGTTAGTTTGCCAAAAGGAGAAACTTGCTAGTGCAAGTTTTGCAAAACTACAATTCTGGACATGGAGTAAATGGCATCACTACATGGACCAAAAGTGTTCCAAAGAGTGCATGCTCCTGGACTTACGGGTTTTGTAGGGTTGACTACAAGCAGGTGAAAGCACAAGGTCACTAGAGCAAGAATGAATGGGGTTGCAGTACAAAACACAAGTCGGGTCTAGAATGAAAAAGAGGTTGGTGCACTTAATTTCTCCATAGAACATCACAAGGTTTTTGCATAAAGTTGGATGGCATGCTACCACTGACATCCCATAATTTTGGTGGAGGCTCTAGGGAAATATTTAATTAGGCTATAGTGCAAAAGTGTCCACTGGACCAAATTTGAAAAACAGGTGTAGAACTCAAAATATGAAATGAAATAAATATATTATTGCATAAAAGTGATTTAGAGACATCACATGACATCTCCAAATTTTGGTTGGATTTTTAGCTAAATATATCAAATGGTTGTAGTTTAAAAAGAGCTCCAAAATTTAAAACAATTCATTTTAATGAATAAATCTCAGGGTGAAATAATTTAATAAATAATTCTACTGATTAAGAAAATGTTATACAGAGAGCATAGAAGTTCAATATGTTTTGGAAAGCTCCACTTGGAAAAGACTCCTTAATATTGAGAGAAAGGTTCTGAAATCAACAGAAATAAAATTTTTAAAACTCCTGGCAAAATTTTAATATTTAAAACTTGGTTAAATTTTTGGGGTGTTACAGGATGAGGCATCCTTCCTGATGGCGCCGGCACAGCGGAACTCTCAATGAAAGCACCAATGTCGGTGTCAAAACCGGCGGATCTCGGGTAGGGGGTCCCGAACTATGCGTCTAGGCGGATGGTAACAAGAGACAAGGGACATGATGTTTTTACCCAGGTTCGGGCCCTCTCGATGGAGGTAAAACCCTACTCCTGCTTGATTAATATTGATGATATGGATAGTACAAGAGTAGATCTACCATGAGATCAGAGAGGCTAAACCTTAGAAGCTAGCCTATGGTATGATTGTTGTTCGTCCTACGGACTAAAAACCCTCCGGTTTATATAGACACGAGAGAGGGCTAGGGTTACACAGAGTCGGTTACAATGGGAGGAGATCTACATATCTGTATCGCCAAGCTTGCCTTCCACGCCAAGGAAAGTCCCATCCAGACACGGGACGAAGTCTTCAATCTTGTATCTTCATAGTCCAGGAGTCCGGCCAAAGGTATAGTCCGGCTATCCGGACACCCCCTAATCCGGGGCTCCATCAACGACCATGAGGCTGGCTCCTCCTCTGGCCGTCGCAGCTCCAGCTGATCCGCGCCGCCCACACCACCTACTCCGCCCGCATTCCTAATCGTGCCGCCGGCGGCCGGGCATCAGGGCCGGCCGTAGATCCACGTCGACGTCTGCCAGCGCTACTGGGAGACAGCGACGCCATTGCCATGGGGAAGATGTCCACTTGCTAAACAACTGGCATCTCTTCGCCGACCACGTGCCCATCCCTCCGGTGCCCGTCAGCGGCCGCGGCCGCCGCCTGGAGATCAACCGACGCTGCTCCCACCTGCCACCGGATCTAGTGGACGACCCTAGGTATGCCGTAGGTTCACCGTTGGGGATACGTGGCTCCGCGACGAGCACGACCTGCGGCGGCAATCTTTTTTTGCCGGTCGTCCTCCGAGCCCACGGCAACCGTGTTCTCCTCGTGGTGGCAGACCTCCCCAACCGCGGGGGCCGTAGGCGTGTGCACGGCATCACGCTGACGCCTTCTCCTTCTCCGTGCTCGTCCCCTCCAACGTCGCCGTCCATGACCGAGGAGGAGGAGGCCCGGCTGTCATGGAGGACTCCATGAACATGCACGATGAGCGGCAATGGGAGGGTCTAGAAACTGCGTTGGCCCTCTCTGCGGCGGGCGACGTGGCCATCCCGGAGGTAGACCTTGCCGTCAAGGAGGAGGTCCTGGAGGAGCCGCCCGTCGCCGCGTGGAACCGTCGCCTTGTGGGCAAGCGGTGGAGCTGGGAGTGCACGGCGCAGGAGATGGCCGACGTAGGGGGTGTCGGCCCATGGGCAGCCACGCTGTCGCCGTCACCAGAGCAGGAGCCACGGGAGGAGGTAGTGCAGGCGCCACCGGCGCCCCCGATCCAGCAGGGGCCACCAGCCAACCTTTGGCAGCCCGCCCTACGTCGACTTCACCAGCGACAACGACGACTAGGACGACGACTCCTGAAGGCGACGGCGGTCACCGGCGACAGGCCTTTATCTAGTTTTTAATGTCTTTTATTAAGTTTCAAGTTTAATTAAGACTTGCGTTGAACTTTTGTACTTGACGTATGGACGATTAATGTTTATATTTATGCTTTCGTATTATTTGTAATTTTCGTTTTTTTTTTTTTGCAAAAAATCGAAGAGTCCACAAACAGACGGTTTGAGACAAGGTGTGCCCGTCGGGCGCACCGATAACCAAACGACCGTGAGCGAACGGCTGTGTCCGTTTCCTGCCCCAAACGGATGAACCGATCGTCCGCTTGGGGTCGCACGCTAGAGTTGGCTAAGCTCACTCTTGCTGCCACACGCCATGCACCGTTCCAAGTTCGAACGACCCAACGATTTGGTTGTGTGTCCCTCGGAGAGTCCGTACCGCATTCCCTTTCCAGGCCCCAAGAGAAGATTATCTCCACGATCCGTTACGCCGATAAACAATGCTACTCCGTACTAGAAGAAGACGAGAAGTGTGTCAAGTTGCGGCGCGTTCCCGTCATCTTTTACTAGATCGGCAACCCGCCTTGGCGCAAGGGTGCCGGTCCAACCGATATAATCAAGTAGTGGAGATCAAGCCGCATGATGCATTTGTAGGATAGCAAGTTTAGCACATGTAACAGGACAACTTAATCAAAGAGGTGCTACTTGCCGAAACCCAACTCCCACATGCATGTGTCTATTAAAGATGGGAATGCAGAGAGTATATCAAGGAGTTAGTTAAAAAAAGCTCAATTATATTAAAGATTGAAATGCAGAGTATCAAGTAATTAATCAAAAAAGCTCAATGATCAAACCCTTGATATAGCTCTTTTTCGATTAACATCTGATATTACTCTATACCCCAGGATGAAAATATATCTGATATTACTCAAATAGTAGGTGATGATAGATACTACAGTAATCACCCTGTAAAATATCTAAAAAGTGGCCGTATCTACATGCCATCGGCGCATTTGTTATGCAATGTGACATGAAATACCTAAGCAAGGTTTGATATGATAGAAACCAAAAGCAGGCCATATTATTACTCCCAGATAACTTATGTACACTGTTTTTCATACTGCAAAATAGTAAACTACATGGTTGACTATTGGATATATAACTTTGTCCACACGCCTTCATCCGATTTGCTCGATATATAACTTTGTCCACACTCCTTCATTTGATTTGCTTGCATGTTGTGACACGGATCTGCTAAAGGACATATCGTGTTAGGCAAACTATTCAAACAGTGCATCTCATGGACAGGGAGAAAATAATTTGGTCTATATGAAAAACAGAGCGTGGCGTGAGATGTACTTGGCTGCTGGTCGTGCTTTCAAACAGTGTGTCTATCATAAGCTCATGTAACACAGGGCAAAGATACAGATTGTTCAGGCAGTACTAAGAGAAGCACCTAGTCAAAAGACAGTATATACTATATAGCTCATAGAGAAAAGTTTGATAACAGTATGGCTCCTTCTTGGTAGCCAGGTACTGCAAATGATGCATCTTATTCTTCATCATATTTGTAAAAATTTACAGGAACAAACTACAGGGCACTGGAGCAGCATATTTTTTCATTGTTTCCTTTGGTAGCAGAAAAGTAAAAATACCTTGTTGGGCCTCTAAAGTAGTAAAAGGCATCACTGCCCTTGCGTGCACACCGTGGTTAAATTCGTTCAGAGCCTATTTTTAGAGGCTAAATCTATGGCTCTGCCCTTGAACCTGCATCATACAAAGGAACCACTTGTTAAAACAGTGCTACTATTATTTTCTATTAAACCTGCCTACTAAAGTGGTGAGACATATTCTGCACAGATCATGTAGGTTAATTGCTTCTAGTTAGGAAAAGGTAAACAATCATGCCAGCCAAAGAAGACATCTTTAAATCTCCGAGTTGCATGTAAATCCATGGTAGACTTTTTCAGTGGAAAACTCCTAGAGTAGATATTCATGACAACAACTCATTGCATTGGCCCTATGTAGAAGGTTCCCTTTTTTGGTTTTTATTAGCACATACTTCTGAAATCTTGCACTTTAACAGCAAAAAAAGGGATAAAGGAGCAACTTTTTTAGGGAGATAAAAAGGAGCACTACCTAGCCCAGTCAATTAACGGAATAAGGGTGTATGATGTAGACTTAAATTTTTGAGGTAAATATCATGGAGGCAAGGATTCAAATGACCAACGTCTTCAACTTTCATTCTGCATGGAATTCTTTAAACGGAACGATGTTTATATCGATTAATAAGGTATGAACCTAACAATCGAGTGCAGTTAAAATTTAGATGCTCAAGAAAAACCTTTGAAACATGCTCACCATGATTCCCTAGCTCATTAATGAGTTTACTGTAGTACTCTAGCCACTTTGTACAGACAACTCTAGGAAAAGTTTAGTTGGAATAAACCTTGACCAGGAGATGGATAACCTGTAAGCCCCAAGGCTTGTCTCAAAGATCAGCTTGACATTCTCCTGCAAAATCAGATAAAGACGATTTCATTTAGAGCTGCTAAAGGAGAGAAGTGATCAAGATTTGTGCAAGACCCCAGATAATTTACCATGTATTTGTGATGCCCATTTGCAGTAATATATCCCATACAGGCTGCATAAAATTATTCTACCAAGAGGGAACTAACGTCAAATGCCCACTCAATGCACCAACAAACTAAGGAGTAATTGATGTAGCGCTTTGGTGTATTTTTGGAGCCCAATTTCAAGCAAATTGACTTGTTCTGGTGATACATCGGACCACCTAATTAATACATATTCTAACCTGGCAGATAAACCCGGCACTCGTATCAATACGATTTGTCATGACTGAAAAAGGAAACACACTGTATGAAAACATAGGGGAAATCTCTAGCTGCAAGATAACCTCTTCTTCCACCAGTATCCGCTATGAAAAGCAAAAATTATGAGTGTGTGATCCGTCGGGCTGCATATTTTCTGGGCATCATAAATAGAGCCTTCCTTTAACTTCTTTCAAAACAGCCAACCTGGGCACATGGTATTAATCCCTTCATCATGCCACTCTATATAGTTAAAAGTAACTCCTTGGATCTATGTAGACCTAAGATTCTCTTTAACAGGTAGAAAATTCAGCAATGAAACAAAGGAACCTAGCTAAATCCAATGATCTACTCCATGGTAAGGCACCAGCAAAACAAGAAAGCCCCCCCAAAAAACTCCCGTGGCACAAGAAGAAACCCAAGACATTTTTACAGAAACCTAGCTAGTCCTACCAAATGGTAAATGAACATAAGAGGGGAAGGAGCTCACCCAACACGAGCATGACCGGTGTAGCCGCCGACGGCAGAGGCAAAGCAAAGATTGCACAAAATTGCCCGTGCAAGGAAGAACCCAACGACGCGACACATGCGAGTAGCACTGGCAAACAAACCAGTAGGTTACTTCCAGGACAAACAGAAAGGTACCAAAAAACCTAGGTCCTACCAGGATCCAAGGAAGGAACAAAAACACACATACCTATATTTCACAAAAAAAGAGAAAATATGAAAAAGAGACCACACAAATACAAGAAGGGAATACTCATAGACTGCCATCTACCACCCATTGACCAGCCTGCGCACCAACAGGAATGGCAAGAAGAAATAGACTGAATCTTACAGGAACGGCAAGAAGAAATAGACTGAATCTGACAGGAACTCTGGATATTCGAGCCGAGGAAATGGCTGCAAAAATGCAAGCCTTGGCCAAGAAGCAGAGAACGGGAGAAGAAAAGGGGTCAACCTGCAAAGTGGTGGACGAAGATGCAGTAGGCTGGCTCATACGGAACAACGAACCGACCAGACCAACAAGCACCTGCAAACAAAGGACCAACACGGCAGAGCAGACAGTGAGGTCGGACCTGACGGACGATAATGAGAAAACCACTTGTAGAGGCGACGGCGCGCGCGAGCATGCATACGCACCTACTGTATTTCAGAAGTGTGGGTTGTGCGTGAGGGTGGCCTCGAGCCCGGCCAGCACGGCGGCCAGGTCTACCCGCGCGCCGAGGCCGAACACGGACGCGATGTAGCAGCTGAAGTGCGGCTCCTGGAACAGCCGCCCCGCCAGGTTCACCAGCTCCTGGACATGCAAAAAATGCTCATGTTTAGATCCATAGATTTATTAAAACAGGTTAAAATCCATTTCAGATTAATAACGCGTGAGGTGCTTTTTTGCATGAAAAGAATAATCTAATCATCTTGCAGGAATAATCTAATCTAATAGTATATTTATCAGTAGCAATTGAACATAAAGTTCCAGCACAAGTAAGCACAATGCACACTGCAACAAAAACAACTTATTTTTCTAGGGAAACCACAACTTAGTTCATACCACCAGAATAATTTAGCTTCCAGTTGTATGTGAAAAATTCAGGAGTTCTCCCCAAATATTTGTTGATAGGCAAGCAGGGAACAGTAGTAATACCTAAATGGAATCACTAAATGCACTTTCCAGTCCCCAGAGATGCACAACAAGCACTTCCAAGAGAGGCATTTTTAGAGATAAAAACGTCATTCATTCCTTGGCCATATGAGACAACAATTGGCTTTTCTCCATATAATGGTAGGATAAAACAAGTAATACAGAGTATATGGTTGCTTACCTCATCAAAAAGGACCCTATATGCATTTAGGTCATGATATAAGGGTCTGCCCTCATTGCTAATAGCCAGGTAGGCGCAGTTGCCAGATTCGGTGAGTTTGATTTGGGGAAACAATGCATCGGCAAGGCAACGGGCGAGGGAGGGATGGATGGATGGATGGACTTACGATTCTGTCGAGCTCTCGGGTCTTGCGCATCAGCTCCTCCTTGAGCCGGCTGTTCTCCTCAAGCTGCAGTGGCGTGGAAGGGGGAGAATGGATGAGTGAGTGAGTGATATTGGCAGGGGTGAAACAGAGATGGGCGAAGGGAGGGGGAGGTGACCTGGTGGCGGATGGTGGCCTCGCCGTCCTCGACGGCGCGCATGACCTGGAAGAGGTTGCTGGTGCCGGCGGCGTCGTCGGAGTCCTGGCACGCGGCGGCCAGCTCGTTGGCGTCGGCCATGGCGCAGCGATGGCGATGCGGGCGGGGTACGCGGAGGAGATGGGAGCGCGGTGAGGGAGGCGGAACCCTAGGGAGGGGAGGGGAGGGGAGGGGAGGCGGCTCCTCCAGTGGCTGGCCGCGCTGCTGGTGGAGACGAGACGGGAGTGGAGGAGGGAGGGGATTCGCTCTCTCTCTCTCTCTCTCTGTCCAGAGGAGGTGGCGGACCCTCCCTCCGCTGCTGCTCATCGTCGTTGGGGAGGGAGGAGGGGGCTTTGTTGTGGTGGATCTGGACCCCTGTACGCAGAATGACCAAAATACCCCGGTGGGGGCAATGGTATTTACATTTTAGTGCCATTACTATTCATTCCAGCAGTGTCCATCTCAGATCCGACGGCACAGGTCATCTTAGAGCTTGATCCGACGGCCCAGATCCGATCAAGCAACCAGATCCGACGGCCAGGAATGCCAAATGGGTGTGTGCGGGATGAGGAGCTTCTATTCTTATCTCTGAATTTCAGTGACGTGGATCATGCATGCATGCAGCTAGAAGCACACCGATTGGAAGAAAGCGACTGTCCCTTTCCCTTTTTTTCGAATAGCCCACGGTTCCAGAGTCCTTCACTTCTTTCCGGTCTCTTCTCCCCGGAGTTCCGGCGGGCGATCACATGCGTATGCCGGTATGCGGCGGCGCACGACAGTCAAACTTGGAACGTGCAATCATAATTCCAGCAGGAGTACTGCTCTGCATGTGTTCAAACCTCAACTACTACACGGCGTACCAAACTAGAGTACCAATCTAAAAAATTACACGTACAACAGCTTGGTAAAAGCTGGCGAACGGAGTTGACATCAGATACTTTATTATTAGATGACTAAAATTGTTGTAATACCATAAAAGTGGCTGTAGTTTAGTGGTGAGAATTCCACGTTGTGGCCGTGGAGACCTGGGCTCGAATCCCAGCAGCCACACTACAATTTTTGGTGTCCAGTTTGCAGGAGATGTTCAAAAGGAAGAGAACCAAATTTTGACGTGTGTGCCACAATGCAGACAACGCATCAGTATACTTGTCACGTCCAGTTCTTATTTTGCCTCTTGTCTCAAGGATCTTTCTCTCTCTCTCTCTGATCAGGCCAGTGATTCAGCGAACATGCCAGGCTACAGTTCAAACAAAAGGAGATAGTAGTACACATATCTGGTTTATACAGTACAGTAACAGGTTTTGGTGTCCAGTTTGCAGGAGATGTTCAAAAGGAAGAGAACCAAATTTTGACGTGTGTGCCACAATGCAGACAACGCATCAGTATACTTGTCACGTCCAGTTCTTATTTTGCCTCTTGTCTCAAGGATCTTTCTCTCTCTCTCTCTGATCAGGCCAGTGATTCAGCGAACATGCCAGGCTACAGTTCAAACAAAAGGAGATAGTAGTACACATATCTGGTTTATACAGTACAGTAACAGTACAGACATATGCTTCCAAACTTCAGTTTCTCGTAATATTACCCATGGATCTGACACAAAAGCGCCAAAAGAATAAAAAGAAAGGGAGAAAGGATCGGGAGTGCGTGCAACAAAAAGTGGGCATGATGCTATTTCTCTCTGTTTGTTGTGCCAGCGAAGCTGGGAAAATTAATAAAGGGACAGATGAAGAAACAAATAAGTACAACTTTGTCGATTGAAAAGGTATATCTGAACGTTACTTTTGAATTTCTGTGCACCGTACATTGCGTTAGACAGAGTTCCTGCTTTAGGAGTGAGGACATAGTGTCATTTGTCTTGATGCAATTCTTTTTTTTGACGGGATGTCTTGATGCAATTCTCGCTACTCGCTGTATCACATTTCAAGATTAGCATCCACAATATCTAATAAGTAATCGATTAGTTTTGACACGTAGCAACGTAGTACGAGCCCGTCCTTTCGTAATGCCAGATTGCCACTAATATATGTTTCATCTGCTAACTCATTAACTTGTTCTGTTAAGATGGGGCTGGTCAGATAATCATAGCAAAATTTATCCTTTCTTAAGAAAATACAAACTTCAGCAACATGTTAGGAATTTCTGTAAGTTTGTCTGACCAGCTTCGCTGGCGCACATTGCGTTAGGGCATCTCCAACGCCGACCCTTAAACCTCCCGTATCCGTTCGGATCGCGTTCTCTGGACCGCGGAATCCATCCAACGCGGTCATGTATCGGTCTGCTTTGCGTGAGTCCGGACAGTTCCCACGCTCGCTTCTGACCGTCCTGGCCACCCAAAACCCCTTCTCCCTCCCGCGTGCGCTTCTCACCCGGCGCGAGCTTGCCGTGTTCATGCCGTTCCAGAGCGCATCACTCCACTCTACAAGAGGCAGATAGCCTTCACCCTTCCTTCCAATCGCTGCAAAAGAAACAATTCATATCCATCATATTAATTTTCCTCCCGACAGTCATGAACTACTCAATTTATTTCCGCAAATGACTTTACGAGTGGTTGATATCCATTGCTTAATTCTCAGTTGTTCAGCCATTTTGTTCTGAACAACCCTTGTTGGGTGTGGTTGGACAATGCATGATTTACAAGGAGGTACATTTTTTCATGATGATGCAAGTCATTAACTAGCTTCTTGTTTTGACAGCAATTTCGTAATGATTTAAGCGTGCACTCATATCCATATTCTCCTCGGGTATTCACTTCAATGCTTGGGCTCAAATGAACCCGGTGAGCAGAAAGATGTTCATGTGCTTTATGTGAATTTGATAAAGTTTGGACATTCGACGAGCGCGCGGCGAACAAATACTAAATCAGACGTGAACAGTGTTATTTTAAAATGTTTCTCACATACCCAATTTTGTTTATTTTCCACGAGCTCCTCGAATGTCCAAAATTCACGAAAATTTACATGAACATCACGCATTTGAGGATCTTGCATCAGAAAAATAATTGAAACTTTTTGAAACTTTCTTTTATCTTTTCGTGATTCTACTATTCACGCCCGGGCTCATAACGCTGCTCTCAATTCTTCTGCCCTTTATTACTTTTTTGATTTGATGAGCCGTCGCACGACCGAGAGGTCCTGTTCTCGGAAATCATCATCAGCATTAGTTTCTGCGGGAACGGAACAACAGTTAATGTGGCAAGGAGATTTACATGATTTGATTTGATTTGATGCATGTATGTAGGCTTATAATCAGGCCAATAATAAGCTAAGGTTCCATACGGCACCAAAACTGGAGCTTATCGTGCTTCCCCTAGAACTAGATGCTTTACGTGTCAAGTAGCCACGGCAATTACGCAGTTGAGATCATCGTCATTTGTTTACATAATTAATCAGCTTACGCACGCAGCGGGTGGCCCGTGAGTAAGTGCAAATGATGACTCCATGCAATACATGCATGCCCATGCTTGTCGTGGTGTGGCATGTGGCTGACTCTGCAACACAACCATATACTCCCTCCGTTATTAAATATAAGTCTTTCTAGAGATTTCAATAAATGACTACATACGTAGTCAAATGAGTGAATCTACACTCTAAAATATGTCTACATACATCCGTATGTTGTAGTCTATTTGAAATGTCTAAAAAGACTTATATTTAGAAACGGAGGGAGTAGTACATGTACAGCTCCATTTGAACACGACTTTCACCGCAAAAATAATGATAAAGATTTGCATACGACTTGAAAGGCAGTTTGATGAATGATGATACTGTATCACCTTCACTTTCAGATGAGCTGGGTAGCGTACATGTCATGGTGCAACGTTCGAGCAGCTAGAAACTTGGGCAGTGCAGTCCCAAGAACATGGTTTGTGATTGTGAGCGGCGCGCCAATCATCAGAAGACAGAAGCAGTACTTGTAGTTGATTGTCACGGACTCACGGTTAGCACAAGCAAGGCAGTTGATACTGTAGCGCTCTCATTTTCAGATGACTTGTGTACGTACATACATACATATACGTACCGATCTAGCTAGCTAGAAACTTGGGCAGTCTAATCCGGAGGAAGAAGATGGGTTAAGTTGGTGACGTGCCAATCGTGAGGAGGAGCAAGGAGCAGTACAGCAGTGCTAGTCCTTGACAGTCACGGCTAGTACAACAACTAGGCACCGGTAAGGACCGATGCCGATGCGTGCATACGGCCGGCCGGTTACGAATGTACATACAGTATACTACCGGTACACCGTATTGTTTGCGCACATGCACTGCGAGTGGATTAGGTTATGAGATCATGTGATCCCGGCCAGCTCTGCGGCCGGGGCCGGAAGGGGGAGGAGGCGCACGGAGTTGGGTGATGAGTCCACGGGACGCCACCATCGTCGCCCCCGCCGCGGAGATTCCCGCATGTGCAGGCGACGGCCCCGCGCCGTGACACGTACCTACGTACCTGCCCGCCGGTCGCCGGAGGCCACGATGTATTTGTAATCCAAGCGGATATATCCCATGGTGGAATCATGAGCTGACAAAATGAGGAGGGAGACAGGGAGCCGCGTAAGTTTCAGACCCTGCGTGGTTGCGTGGTTTAACACAGAAATGTCTGACAGCAACATGTCCAAGATCGGCAAAGATTGGGCCGAGAATGAGCAGTATCTGCTTGCAGAGCAGAGCAATGTAAAACAAACTAACTAGTCCACCTGTCTCTTGCCGGGCAAACAGTTCATGTGTTCACCTCACTAACGCCAGCCTCTGCGGAGGCCGCTCCTTAACCCCGCCGGCGCCCGCAAGTTCGCCGCTTCCCTTCGGCGCCGAATCCGCGGCGGCGCCCTCGCCCCTTCACGGTTGTGGGGGCACCGCCATTACGCTTACGCCGGCCTTGGATCACCGATGTGCCATCGCTTGTTCCGTGCGCGGGCTCGGCCAGTCAGTCTTCTCGGCTGCGGGCCTGCGGCAGGCATGCGAGATGCTCCCATCTTATCGGCGAGCAACAGAAGAACCGCCTCCGCCGGAACCAAAGCACCACGGCTAGTCTTGCGGCCTCGATCGAGCGGTCACCACACGAGCTTCTCCACCGCCATCCCCTGCAGCAGCGGCCGCGCCGCGACGTCGCGGCTGGTGACAACCGGCACACGGCGGCAGAACGAGCGGAGGAGGCGGTCCTCGGAGGACACGCGGCGGAGGACGTCCAGGAAACGGTCCTCGTCGCAGCAGGGCAGCGCGACGGGGCCGGGGGTGGACGGGAAGCCGTACTCCTCCTCCGACTGCCGGAGCAGCTCCCGAAACACGGGGTGGTTGAGGTGCGCCGCGCGCACCACGAACCGCCGCGACTCGCCGCCCACGCACACCGCCACGTGCCCCGACGGCACCGGAGCCGTCGGCGCCGCCGCGGCCCGGGACCGCCACCGCCGAAGCGTCTGCTGGAGGCGGACGATGCTTTGGATCTTGCCGCATTTGGCCATCGCTCCCTTCTCGCCGGCTGATGGGTGCTCTGCTTTTGGTGGGTTGATGGCGCGGACGGACGGAGTTGGCGTGAGAATGCTCTGCTTTTCCAGGGGAGCGCGGCGTGGAGTTTTTATAGGCCGACGATGCTTGGTTCGTCCAGTTTGCCGGTGTTCCTCGGGTTTAGATTTTTTTTCTTTATGAAATGTCTTCTTATGTTTGGTTTATCGCATGTGCAAAAGATTAGCACCTAAATCAGGAACATGTGCTAAGAAATGCTGTGCCTGGCAATATTTCCTCCTCGTGGAAATCATTTCCTTCTCACTTCGATCGTTCGGTATGTCTATTTATTTTGAGAACACAATACACACTCATGCGCTCATTTATATGTGCATCATCCCCTTTGTTAGAGTCTGAAGTAAAATGGAGCTCTCCCGTGCGTTTGGATTCTGGACCGTCCGATCGAAAGTCACTCACGATACTGACCGTCAGATCTCGATCCAAATCGCTGTGGGTCGTTGGATATTCACCCGATCAACCTCGGCCGTCGGATAAAATTTCAATGGCAACAGAATGTAATATCCATGCCCCCACCGGGATATTATGGTCATGCAGTGGGATGACCTAGCCGCATCTCTCCTTTCCCACTCCCCTCGCCCCTCGCCCCGACCAATTCCCCTCTCTCTTGCTCTCGTCCTCAGCGCGGCTTCGTCAGGAAGCAGGCCGAGAGCCCCGCCGCCACGCCCAGAGGCCGCGGCGGTGCGCCGGTGGGCGGTTCTGGCGCCAAGCGTTCCAGATCGGCGTCGGTGGTGGGGAGCGGCGGCCGTAGCTCCTCAATCCGAAGATAAGAGAAGAAGGGGATCGAGCGAGCAGGCCAAGCGGCGGTCATGGCCCATGGCGCTCCTCGTCCGAGATCCATCTACCACGGTCATCAGGGGAGCACAATCGCCCGCTCGCGCGGCTGTGCGCGAGGAGACGGCTGCGCGCTCACCTCCGTGCCAGCCCCATCTTCCCCACCCACCTTAGGCGGCAGATTGGATTCGCGTCGTCGTCAAGGGCCTTGACGGAGATGCTCCTCCGTATGCTTCTGCTCGGCCATTGCCCACGCCATGGAGCTGGAGCTTCTGCTCGCCCGGCTCGTCGCTCTTCCCCTAGTGCAGTGCAGGTACTATCTCCTCCATCTTCTCGTCCTCGATTTGCTCTTCTCCCCTTCCCTGATACGTTTCCTTCCTCACGCAGATGCACCAGCGGCTCTGCCTGCTCCTGGTCCGCTTCCCCTGCCCGCGACTCTGGTAAGCCCCTCCGCTCTGCTCTCTCATGATCCGTTGGTTGGTAATCTTATTATGCCTGCTGCTTGCTGGGCGCCGTCAAGATTGGTGACAAACTACATTAGGCGTGTGAAAACTGAAACTTTCTTCAGGGAGATCCTAGGTACAGTAGTGCATCTGCTGATGCAGTGCTGGCTGTTGTAGACATTTTCCTGTGTTAGCATATACTCTATCTCGACGAGCGAAGGAAAAAAGAGACCCGAGTGGTCTATGTGTGCAAGCTATTCGCTCTCGCATTGATTGTATACAGAACAATTTATAATCCTGTTGTACAATATAATTTTGTCCGTTCAATGGTTAGTGCAGTTTGTTTAGACTAGCCTCATGTGTTAGCTTCGTTACATGCTCCAGCTGATTGATCCAAGTGAAAGAAAATTAACTGAGTACGGATGAACAACGATGCATGTACGATTTTTGTGCAGAACTTCCTGGGAGATTGTCACACGTGTAGTTAGAATTAAACCTATTATGGTACTTTGGTTCCTTTTGTGTCTCTTCTAATCTCCAAAAGTTGTAGGAGGGAGATCCTTTTGTATTTCTAATCTCCAAAAGCTGTAGGAGGGAGACAAGTCATCCATACTCTGGTTTCTTGATATATATTCTTAAACCTGTTGAGACGCATAGCCGAAGCCAGCATGTCTACAGTTTTAATTGTTGCACATGGAGTTAGAGTATTCAGTTGATTTGCTATGATAGGATTCCTTACTTGAAGGCGTTGCTTCTTAAATAGTTAAATTAGATGTCCCTTTTCCTGTTACATATGACTAAATAAATGGTCATGCTAGCAGCTTCCATGATAACTACTCCCTCTGTAACTTAACATATAACGTTTTTAGAAACGTCTTATATCAAGTTACGGAGGGAGTATTTATTTAGCTCTATCTAATTATGCAAGAAACAACTATTTGATAAAAATCTATCCTGATGTATTATTTGTAGGATGCTGGTGTTAGTAGTGTTTAGAAACAATTCGTGAACTGCTCACTCTTTGGTGCCTTTATTTTGTATTGTTAGTAGCTTCTTCCTTCGTCTGCTGACTATATTTGTTTCATGCCCTGTTTCTTTCAGGGTGGCATTTGCTGCAATTTTCCTATGTTCATTTGGAGGAGGCGGCTGATTAATAGCTATTCTTCCTCCGGTGGCCTTCTTCCATAACCTGCAATATGAGAAACAGAAACAAATAGATGGATGGTTTCAATCGAGATGGAGGTACTCGATGTCGGCTACTTCTCCACAGCCGTGGGCCGGGAGAGGAGGTAGCCTCCTTGTGGTTCTGTGCCAAGGGGCTAATGTCCTCGTCTCTCCCACAACCGTCCTTCTCCTCTACTCCAAAACGTCCTTGGCTAAAACAAGGTAAGACTTCAGTGTTTATTCATCTATTGTGCACTTCTTGTCTGACTTAATAATGGGGGAATTCAACTAAGCTTGCACATGCAGGTGCATCTCCTGGATGCTGAGGAGAGTGATGCCTTAGACCAGTCTGAGAAGCCGTCGTCGTCCTCGGGCAGCGGACGAGTGTGTTGCCGCTGACGGAGACGGGCATGCGCGGGGATCCGGACAAGCTTGCCTCCTAGATCGTTGTCAAAATCAAGTTCCTATACATTTGTTTCCGGCACTGATTTGTTTTCCGGCACTGATTTGTTTCATGTCGGCCGGAGCCTGGGGCGCCGTCATGGCCAGTAGGAGAAGCATGGGTGACCGCCGCAGCTGACCTTCCATGTAACACAGCCCCGAGCCCCCGACACATCCTCTGCCGCACCAACCTCGCAGCATCTGGCCTTTGCAGGTAACCACACCCCTTCACCCCCTCCTTATTAATCTCCTCCCCTCTCTTTTCCACTCATTTTTTGATTTAACGCCAGCATGTTTCTTCTCTTTTGTGTAGATTCGTCCATGTATCTACCTACCTACAAGGTGTTCGATGAAAATCCGAACTGCTGCAGGGGCAGATTAATATATGTGTAGGCATGATGGTCATAGTTTCTGCAAGACGTATCTTCAATGCTCACAGGTTGTTATCCTAGGCCTATGTCGTGTAGCAAAACATGGTGAGTTCATACTGAATACACATTGAAGCTTTTTGTTGATCTTATCTTCCAAATACTCATGGCATGCCACTTGGTTCATGAATTTGAGCATACATGTGTACTACTTGACTTTGTAATAATATAATGCTCATTAGTGAGTGAAAAAAATATTCAGGCTTTCAATAGAATTCTTTTTGCCACCTATACTGAGAAATATGTTACTCCCTCCGGCCCATATCAATATTCATTGATTTAGAAAGTAGCATTATAAGAAAATTGGTTAACTTTTTGCATGTTGACGGCTGCATGGAACAATTCTTGAAATCCTAAGGTTATGCAAATTGACACGGGTGTACAAAGTTTATTTCATTCTCTCGCACTTATGATATTTGTTGCATCGGTCACTATGGTTCTTAAAACCGGATTCTGATTGTTCATTCAATCACCAAATCGAGAGGTTGAGGGCAGGGGTTGATTTAAACTCCCATTGTAGAGAAGTATTTACTACTCCCTCCGTCTGAAAATAGTTGTCATCAAAATAGGTAAAAAGATATGTATCTAGAACTAAAATACATCTAGATACATCCCCTTTTATCCATTTTGATGACAACTATTTTCAGACGGAGGGAGTACATGTGAATCAACAATTCACTGCATATTTACTTTTGTTTCGACATTGATTACTAAATTAATGTTAAGGCTATTACTTAAACCTGGGACTACTAAATACTAAAAAACAGATCATGCCTGATGTCATATTATGCTACAAACAAATTAGTTTTGTGTTCTAATGAGATGTTTTGTTTACTCCCCACTGATTTACTAAATAACATCAATTTAGCTATATGGATTGAACTTTGAGGAGCTCAATCCATATAGCTAAATTGATGTTATTTAGTTATGAAATTGGAGAAAAGTGAGATGCTGCTTTTCTGACTAGGTGCATACATTCACTTGATTTCTAGATTTTAAATGCTCCCCTCCTGTTGCTAAGAACATATAGCCATGTAATTTTTCTTACTAATTTTCTGTCATTTAAGAGTTCTATTTTTCTCTGTTCCTATAGTAACCATTTGGGACTTGGATACAAAGTTTTGTCCTAGGCGGTTGAATTTATAAGGACATGATATCTTGCCATTATGCAACCTATACCATGCTTGTGTCATGGCAGTATTAACCCCTCCATCAACTCTTTGTTGTTGAAGAAACCAGTAGTTGTATTCATTGCATGTCAGCTGGTCTACGACTTCCATAAGTTTGCATCATTTTTTCGAGTACTTTGCTGTTGGTAACTTCAACAAGACTGTAAAAATATGTTGGATCTACAGGGGGCAACGCCTAACCAGCGATAATGAGGTGCCGTTGGCCATGGGTGCAGTTGTCCACAGCTAGGGGTGGGATTGTTAGTTTGTTACAACATATGGATGATATGCACATGGAAGGTGCTCTAATAATCCCCACTATTATTTATTTGTATCATCTACTAATGGTTTTGTATTTGAAAAAGAATATTATCTTTGTTTCTTATATACGCAGGTTGATATAAACAAGCTATAATTGTTTGGGCTATGATTCGCAACATAGATTGGGGATTTAAAAATGTCAGACATGAAAGTTATCGGCCTGGTAGGTTCAGATTCAGTTCTATTTTTTAAAATTTCTTTTCTGTTACAAAATCATTTTTTGATACTTTTCTCCCTTTTATGTCATAAATCAGATAAGTATCTCAGTGTTTTATATGCAATGTTACACATTTGGTCGAGACAAAAAAAATCATATATTGAGTTTACTTACGAACCTTTGGTTGAGATGAAAGTCTACATCTGATGTCATTTCACTAGGACTGGAAACAGTCCCCAAAAATGTTGTATTACCTCTCTCTTGGTAACTAATATTTGTATGGTGTGATTTCTGGAATTCATGGTCTAAGATCTAAATAGTCTGATTCATGTTGTCAAAATCTTATCGAGGTCTTGACTGACTAATCTTGAGTATGATTTGTTTGGTTTGGTGTTTATATTATGTAATGCTCAAGTCTTTCACCTAAAAATATTATTAATTGATCGAATTAATCTAAGTTTAGTTCTTGATGATTATTTTGTGGGACTAGAAAACGAAGTTTTTATGTTTGTACTTTGTAGGAATTATTATTAATAAAGTATTCTTTCTTCTCATCTCTCATTGGTTTTGCTTGTTAGAACAACAATTGTCATTACAAAGCATCTCTATGTCTCTCTTTGACCGTTACTATTTCCATTGTCTTGGCTTGCAGGTCGCCGCTTGAGTCGGATGAGGTCATGGTTACTTTACCTGGTGAGTTACTGCCCAGGAAGAGCACAATCCACCACCGCTATATACTGATGGTGCCATCAAGGACGTCGTCATATTGACCGCCGATGACCTACATCCTTTCGCTTTCCCTCATGTTTTGCAGAATAGAAGTAGCCTGAAAGCCACTCGAATGAAATCTTGTGTCTTGCGATGTGCCAATGCCATGAATTAGATGTCTGTAGTATATATTTTTAATTGAACTGTTTACCTATGATATTGAGCACGGTACATGAGTGCATGGATCAGCATTGCAGTTTCAACTGTTTTGATGTATGGTGATCTCTGTTTTGTGCAGACTAAGAAGGCTTTGTACTGAATTTTTATAGGTCACATGCGACAAGTTGCCCTTCCTATGTTAATCTTGATACTTTGTACTGAATTTTTATGCGAACCAGTATTTGTCTGGATTGTCTTATATCGTTGATCTTGATGTCTTCTGCTAAATCTTGATGATCTCTGTGGAACCACTCATGGATTTTAATGCTTTCTATTAATCCATATCCTGCTTTGTGCTTTACTTTGTATTGGATTACATCCTTGATAAATACCAGATGCTGGATCATTGCATCACTGCTTTAGAAAGGCACACTGTGGGCCCAAACATAAATTGGCTCTTTCTGTCTATATTGAGCACTATGAATTGGACCAATGTTGTAATGACCAAATGTGTCATGTTTGCCTTGCTTATATATGTTGCATTACCCTTTGGCGTTGCTTCGACAAAATCTTCTGCTGAAACAAACATCCTGGGCTTTGCCAAGATGTAAATCTACTGTATTGGACCAATCCATCCTGAGAATCACTCTAATTCCCTTTGGCAACACAAAATGTTACGTTTAAGCATTGGAAAATGCGATGAGTCAGGCACCATGCACCAAAAGTTTTTTACCGGATTGGATATGACGGTACCCGGCAGCGTTGCTGTTGGGTGCGGCAAGCCGCACTTTCTATCTAGTTCCTATGAATGTACACACAAGTAGACCCTGCCTCTATGAAACCTTCGAGAGACCGAGTCGGCATATCATCTTGAGATTGGCGAAGTCACCACCGACGCCTCGTAGTAGACGAGAATGTCTCCTCCCACTGAACATGCATCGCTGAAAATCCTGAAATAAATCAAGAAAAATGCGAGCACCAGGACTTGAACCCTGGTGGGTTAAGGATACTAGTCTCCTCCTAAATATCCAACCACAGGTTGGTCCGCATATGTCTATGTCTATTTTTATTTTGTTCGTGTGTATAGCATATGCAGCATGAGATACTTAAAACCCCTTGTTTGATAAATGTCACGTGCCAATTTTTTTAGGCGACGGTCGCTTCACTTTGCGCAAGGCCGAAGGTGGAGATCATGCATGAGCGGGAATGAATCGGAAACTTGATGGTGTGGGTCGGAGGGGAGGGGGGGGGGGGGGGGGGGGGGTCATCAGGCCCCATTTGGTTGCAAGGGATCCGCCCGGGATCCTCGTCGTTTCCCTAGACGTGATTCCCACGCGGAAACCCCACCCCAGTTTTCACAGCGGCGCATTTGGTGGCAGTGGGGAAAAGGTTTTTTTGGCCCAAACCCGTCGAAATCCACGGGCCGATCACCCCCACCTCCCGGCGTCGGGAGAATTGTCCCCGTTCAAAGCTAGACGTCTCGATACTACCTCGCCCCCCCCCCCCCCCGCAGCTCTACCTCGCTCCGACGGTGTCGACATCTCCATCACTCTATGGCCATCTCTACAGCAAGCTTCGACGGCCACCTCATTTCCATGACCTGAGAAACCAAGCCCGCCACCTGGTACCTCTCCTTGCAGTCTCCTTTCTCCCCTCTCCGTCTTGGGAAAAGTATGACCACACTTCCCAATCCCCATCTTCTTGCGGAACAAAAGAACTTGCATTACTCAGCATAGTTTACAGATTACATTCTCCTTCTGCAATATCTCGGACTACTTCCGGACCAGAGCCAAGCCAAACCACCGTTCGACGTTGTGTTCTTCCAAAATTAGCCAGGGAATGACTAGCCAAATTACAGCATCGACAAGAATGAGTAATGCAAGAGCTTCTTTCTTCCAAATTAATGGTGATCTCCTTCACGATGAACGCATACTTGGACTTGTTGCTAGAGCCTCCAACTATCATCTGGACTGCTTGTAGACAATCTGATTCTATATCTAGAGGCAGCATGCTTCATTGAATTGTCAGAGATATCCCCTCTCTCAGAGCCAGTAGTTCAGCTTCAAGAACATCATTACACCCATATATATGTCTACAGGAGCTGAAGATTATAGACCCCTCATGGTCCCTCAATATCATTCCACATCCTGCCTCCTCTCCCAGCACTGAGGCACCCGTATTTAATTTCACCCGGCCAAAACCCGGCTTCACCCACAGTGCATCTGCAATCACATCTGTCTAAAGTCTTTTATGGCTCTTTTCAAGGACTGGATCCAGTATCGCCTTGCCCTTGATTGGATCGTCACTAGGGTTGGTATTGATTGCATATAATGAAGAAAGGTAACTGGACAGGAAACGGACAGATACTTCCATTGGCGGTGGCCTTTTATGGTGCACCAACTCGTTTCGAACAAACCAAATCCTCCAAAACAGCATCATCACAAAAGCTCTGCCTTCCTCATTTGTTTCAGCTAAAAGATGGATGAACCAGTCAGGCCCCACATGTTTTAGCATGGTCCTGGAAGGAGGTTCCACACCTTTGCCATCAATTTCCATAGGATCACTGCATGATTGCAGGAGCAGAAGACATGGAATGAATCCTCATCTTCCCTGCCGCACACTGGGCATAAAGGCGACACTTCCAGCTTGCGTTTAACTTTATTGGTCCAGTTCGCTAAAGAATCAGTAGCTAATCTCCATGCGAATCTCTGAACTTTCTGGGGCACCAAGCTTTTCCATATGTGATTCCAAACTGCTCTCGTACCATCCGGAGAAGAGCTTGAAGAAAGCTCCTGATGGTTTGAGGCTTCATCACTAGCAAGTTTATATGCACTACAGACAGAAAAAATACAATTTCTTTCAGGCGCCCAGGCTAGAAAATCCTCCCCAAATCGAGGGGACGGACGAATTTTCAATATCTCGACAATGTCCACCTGGAGGAAGTACTGCTCTAACTTCTCGAAGTCCCAGTTGCCACAGAAATCCATAAGCTCCGAGACCCACTTAAGGCAGCACCTACCACGCACAGAGATCAGACCACCTATAGGTTCACGTGCCACCCAGCGATCCCGCCATATCCGGACTTGTTGGCTAGTGCCAATCCTCCAAACCATGCCTTTTTTTCAAGAGTTCTAGGCCATGTGTGATCGCTTGCCAAGTAGGTGATGGATTTCCAGAAAATACTATATCCAAGAACTGCCCATTGGGAAAATATTTAGCTTTTAATAGTCTAGCACACAACGAGTTCGGGTACTCAAGAATTCTCCAAGCTTGGCGAGCCAGCAAGGCTTGATTAAACACGCGAAAATCTTTGAAGCCTAAACCCCCTTGCTTCTTAGGCCGAGTGATTTTATTCCAAGCGTACCAGTGGGTCTTTCTCTTACCCTTCTCAGCACCCCAATAGTAATGGCGGATCATGCGATTCAAATCATCGCAAAGCTTCATAGGGAGTTTAAACACGCTCATAATGTACGTCGGGATAGACTGCACAATCGCCCTAATGAACACTTCCTTGCCAGCTTGTGTGGGATAACCATCATACGTAAACAGCCGCTCAGACACTTTTACCTGTAGATTCTGGAATTTCCCTTTTGACATTCTGCCATCAGGAGTGGGTAGGCCCAAATAAATCTCCTCAAACCCACTTGAAGTGACTTGCAGTAGATTTTTAACAACATCTATAGTGTCACTAGGGCAGGAGTTCCCAAACAGCATAGAGCACTTTGTGGGATTCAAGAGCTGCCCAGTAGCAGCTGCATATTTGTCCAGTGTGCTCCCAACAAGAGTAGCCTCTTCAGCATTTGCTTTAAAGAACAAGATGTTGGAAATATGCCCTAGAGGCAATAATAAAATGGTTATTATTATATTTCCTTGTTCACGATAATTGTCTATTGTTCATGCTATAATTGTATTAACTGGAAACCGTAATACATGTGTGAATACATAGACCACAACATGTCCCTAGTGAGCCTCTAGTTGACTAGCTCGTTGATCAATAGATGGTTATGGTTTCCTGACCATGGACATTGGATGTCATTGATAACGGGATCACATCATTAGGAGAATGATGTGATGGACAAGACCCAATCCTAAGCATAGCACAATATCGTGTAGTTCGTTTGCTAAGAGCTTTTCTAATGTCAAGTATCATTTCCTTAGACCATGAGATTGTGCAACTCCCGGATACCGTACGAATGCTTTGGGTGTACCAAACATCACAACGTAACCGGGTGGCTATAAAGGTGCACTACAGGTATCTCCGAAAGTGTCTGTTGGGTTGGCACGAATCGAGACTGGGATTTGTCACTCCGTATGATGGAGAGGTATCTCTGGGCCCACTCGGTAATGCATCATCATAATGAGCTCAATGTGACTAAGTAGTTACTCACGGGATCATGCATTACGGAACGAGTAAAGTGAATTGCCAGTAATGAGATTGAACGAGGTATTGGGATACCGACGATCGAATTTCGGGCAAGTAACATACCGATGGACAAAGGGAATTGTATACGGGATTGATTGAATCCCCGACATCGTGGTTCATCCGGTGAGATCATCATGGAACATGTGGGAGCCAACATGGGTATCCAGATTCCGCTATTGGTTATTGGCCGGAGAGATGTCTCGGTCATGTCTGCATGGTTCCCGAACCCGTAGGGTCTACACACTTAAGGTTCGATGACGCTAGAGTTGTTATGTGAAATAGTATGTGGTTACCGAAGGTTGTTCGGAGTCCCGGATGAGATCCTGGACGTGACGAGGAACTCCGGAATGGTCCGGTGGTGAAGATCGATATATTGGACGAAGGGTATTGGAATCCGGAATTGTTCCGGGGGTACCGGGTGATGACCAGCGTGTCCGAAAGGGGTTTCGGAGGCCCCGACAAGTGTTTGGGGGCCTTATGGGCCAAGGGGAGGGGGCACATCAGCCCACTAAGGGGCTGAGCGCCCCTCCCACCCCATCTCACGTAACCTGGAGAGGTAGGGGCGCCACCCCTAGGGAAGCCTCCCCTCCCGGCTTGGGGGGCAAGTTTCCTAGGGGGTGGGGGCGCCCAAACCCATCTAGGGTTTCCCCTGGCCGCCGCCCCCTCCTCTAGATCCATCTAGAGGGGCCGGCCCCCTCTCCCCTCCCCCCTATATATAGTGAGGGGGTGGGAGGGCAGCCACACCCTTCCCCTGGCGCAGCCCCTCCCTCCTCCAACACTTCCTTCTCCTCCGTAGTGCTTAGTGAAGCTCTGCAGGAGAACCACAAGCTGCACCACCACGCCCTAGAGGCAATAATAAATTAGTTATTATTATATTTCCTTGTTCATGATAATTGTTTATTATCCATGCTATAATTGTATTGATAGGAAACTCAGATACATGTGTGGATACATAGACAACACCATGTCCCTAGTAAGCCTCTAGTTGACTAGCTCATTGATCAATAGATGGTTACGGTTTCCTGACCATGGACATTGGATGTCACTGATAACGGGATCACATCATTAGGAGAATGATGTGATGGACAAGACCCAATCCTAGGCCTAGCATAGAGATCATGTAGTTCGTATGCTAAAGCTTTTCTAATGTCAAGTATCTTTTCCTTAGACCATGAGATTGTGCAACTCCCGGATACCGTAGGAATGCTTTGGGTGTACCAAACGTCACAACGTAAATGGGTGGCTATAAAGGTGCACTACAGGTATCTCTGAAAGTGTCTGTTGGGTTGGCACAAATCGAGACTGGGATTTGTCACTCCGTGTAAACGGAGAGGTATCTCTGGGCCCACTCGGTAGGACATCATCATAATGTGCACAATGTGACCAAGGGGTTGATCACGTGATGGTGTGTTACGGAACGAGTAAAGAGACTTGCGGGTAACGAGATTGAACAAGGTATCGGTATACCGACGATCGAATCTCGGGCAAGTACAATACCGTTAGACAAATAGAATTGTATACGGGATTGATTGAGTCCTTGACATCGTGGTTCATCTGATGAGATCATCGTGGAACATGTGGGAGCCAACATGGGTATCCAGATCCCGCTATTGGTTATTGACCGGAGAACGTCTCGGTCATGTCTGCATGGTTCCCGAACCCGTAGGGTCTACACACTTAAGGTTCGATGACGCTAGGGTTATAAAGGAAGTTTGTATGTGGTTACCGAATGTTGTTCGGAGTCCCGGATGAGATCCAAGACGTCACGAGGAGTTCCGGAATGGTCCGGAGGTAAAGATTTATATATGGGAAGTCCTGTTTTGGTCACCGAAAAAGTTTCGGGTTTTATCGGTAACGTACCGGGACCACCGGGAGGGTCCCGGGGGTCCACCAAGTGGGGCCACCAACCCCGGAGGGCTGCATGGGCCAAGTGTGGGAGGGGACCAGCCCCAGGTGGGCTGGTGCGCCCCCCACAAGGGGCCCAAGGCGCAGGGGAGAGTGGGAGGGGGCAAACCCTAGGGCAGATGGGCCCTAAGGCCCACCCCAGGCGCGCCTCCCCTCTCTCCCCCTCTGGCTGCCGCCCAGATGAGATCTGGGGGCTGCCGCCACCCTTGGGGAGGGAACCCTAGAGGGGGCGCAGCCCCCTCCCCTTGCCCTATATATACTTGAGGGTTTTGGGGCTGCCAACAGATGAGAACCTCTCCCTCTTGGCGCAGCCCTACCTCTCTTTCTCCTCTTCTCCCGCGGTGCTTGGCGAAGCCCTGCAGGATTGCCACGCTCCTCCATCACCACCACGCCGTTGTGCTTCTGCTGGATGGAGTCTTCCTCAACCTCTCCCTCTCTCCTTGCTGGATCAAGGCGTGGGAGACGTCACCGGGCTGTACGTGTGTTGAACGCGGAGGTGCCGTCCGTTCGGCACTAGGATCTCCGGTGATTTGGATCACGACGAGTACGACTCCTTCAACCCCATTCTCTTGAACGCTTCCGCTTAGCGATCTACAAGGGTATGTAGATGCACTCTCCTTCCCCTCGTTGCTGGTTTCTCCATAGATAGATCTTGATGACACGTAGGAAAATTTTGAATTTCTGCTACGTTCCCCAACAGTGGCATCATGAGCTAGGTCTATTGCGTAGATTCTTTGCACGAGTAGAACACAAAGTAGTTGTGGGCGTTGATTTTGTTCAATATGCTTACCGTTACTAGTCCAATCTTGTTTCGACGGTATTGTGGGATGAAGCGGCCCGGACCGACCTTACACGCACACTTATGTGAGACAGGTTCCACCGACTGACATGCACTTGGTGCATAAGGTGGCTAGCGGGTGCCAGTCTCTCCCACTTTAGTCGGAACGGATTCGATGAAAAGGGTCCTTATGAAGGGTAAATAGCAATTGGCATATCACATTGTGGTTTTGCGTAGGTAAGAAACGTTCTTGCTAGAAACCCATAGCAGCCACGTAAAACATGCAAACAACAATTAGAGGACGTCTAACTTGTTTTTGCAGGGTATGCTATGTGATGTGGTATTGCCAAGAAGAATATGATGAATGATATGTGATGTATGAGATTGATCATGTTCTTGTAATAGGAATCACGACTTGCATGTCGATGAGTATGACAACTGGCAGGAGCCATAGGAGTTGTCTTAATTTATTGTATGACCTGCGTGTCATTAAACAACGCCATGTAATTACTTTACTTTATTGCTAACCGGTAGCCATAGTAGTAGAAGTAATAGTTGGCGAGACAACTTCATGAAGACACGATGATGGAGATCATGATGATGGAGATCATGGTGTCATGCCGGTGAGGATGATGATCATGGAGCCCCGAAGATGGAGATCAAAAGGAGCAAAATGATATTGACCATATCATGTCACTATTTGATTGCATGTGATGTTTATCATGTTTATGCATCTTATTTGCTTAGAACGACGGTAGTAAATAAGATGATCCCTCATTAAAATTTCAAGAAAGTGTTCCCCCTAACTGTGCACCGTTGCGAAAGTTCATCGTTTTGAAGCACCACGTGATGATCGGGTGTGATAGATTCTTACGTTCACATACAACGGGTGTAAGCCAGATTTACACACGCGAAACACTTAGGTTGACTTGACGAGCCTAGCATGTACAGACATGGCCTCAGAACACAAGAGACCGAAAGGTCGAGCATGAGTCGTATAGTAGATACGATCAACATGAAGATGTTCACCGATGATGACTAGTCCGTCTCACGTGACGATCGGACACGGCCTAGTTGACTCGGATCATGTAATCACTTAGATGACTAGAGGGATGTCTATCTGAGTGGGAGTTCATAAGATGAACTTAATTATCCTGAACATAGTCAAAAGATCTTTGCAAATTATGTCGTAAGATCGCGCTTTAGTTCCACTGTTTAGATATGTTCCTAGAGAAAATATAGTTGAAAGTTGACAGTAGCGATTATGCGAACAGTAGAAAGCTTATGTCCTTAATGCACCGCTCAGTGTGCTGAACCCCAAACGTTGTTTGTGGATGTTGTGAACATCGGACATACACGTTTTGATAACTACGTGATAGTTCAGTTAAACGGTTTAGAGTTGAGGCACCAAAGACGTTTTCGAAATGTCGCGGAACATATGAGATGTTTCGAGGGCTGAAATTGGGATTTCAGGCTCGTGCCCACGTCAAGAGGTATGAGACCTCCGACGATTTTCTTAGCCTGCAAACTATGGGAGAAAAGCTCAATCGTTGAGCTTGTGCTCAGATTGTCTGAGTACAACAATCACTTGAATCGAGTGGGAGTTGATCTTCCAGATGAGATAGTGATGTTTCTCCAAAGTCATTGCCACCAAGCTGCTAGAGCTTCATGATGAACTATAACATATCAGGGATAGATATGATGATCCTTGAGGTATTCACGATGTTTGACACCACAAAAGTAGAAATCAAGAAGGAGCATCAATTGTTGATGGTTGGTGAAACCACTAGTTTCAAGAAGGGCAAGGGCAAGAAGGGATACTTCATGAAACAACAAATCAGCTACTGCTTTAATGAAGAAACCCAAGGTTGAACCCAAACCCGAGACTAAGTGCTTCTTTGATAAGGGGAACAGTCACTAGAGCGGAATTACCCTAGATACTTGGTAGATGATAAGGTTGGCAAGGTCGATAGAAGTATATTGGATATACATTATGTTAATGTGTATTTTACTAGTACTCCTAGTAGCACCAGGGTATTAAGATACCGGTTCGGTTGCTAAGTGTTAGTGACTCGAAATAAAAGCTACGGAATAAATGGAGACTAGCTAAAGGTGAGCTGTCGATATGTGTTGGAAGTATTTCCAAGTTTGATGTGATCAAACATCGCACGTTCCCTCTACCATCAAGATTAGTATTAAACCTGAATAATTGACATTTGGTGTTTGCGTTGAGCATAGACATGATTGGATTATGTCTATCGCAATACGGTTATTCATTTAAGGAGAATAATGGTTACTCTATTTTGAATAATACCTTCAATGGTCTTGCACCTAAAGGAATGGTTTATTGAATCTCGATAGTAGTGATACACATTTTAATGCCAAAAGATATAAGATAGTAATGATAGTACCACTTACTTGTGGCACTGCCATATAAGTCATATTGGTATAAAACGCATGAAGAAGCTCCATGTTGATGGATCTTTGGACTCACTCATTTTGAAAAGTTTGAGACATGCGAACCATGTCTATTGGTGTATACGCATGAAGAAACTCCATGCAAATGGATAGTTTGGACTCATTTGATATTGAATCACTTGAGATATGCAAATCATACCACATGGGCAAGATGACTGAGAAGCCTCATTTTTCAGTAAGATGGAACAAGATAGCAACTTGTTGGAAGCAACACATTTTGATGTGTGCAGTCCAATGAGTTCTGAGGCATGCAGTGAATATCGTTATGTTCTCACTTCACAGATGATTCGAGTAGATGTTGAGTATATTTACTTGATGAAACACAAGTCTGAATTATTGAATGGTTCAAGTAATTTCAGAGTGAAGTTGAAGATCATTGTGACAAGAGGATAAAATGTCTATGATATGATCATAGAGATGAGTATCTGAGTTACGAGCTTTGGCACGCAATTAAGACATTGTGGAAATTGTTTCACAATTAATATCGCCTGGAACACCATAGTGTGATGGTGTGTCCGAACATCATAGTTGCACCCTATTGGATATGGTGCGTACCATGATGTCTCTTATCGAATTACCACTATCGTTCATGGGTTAGGCATCAGAGACAACCGCACTCACTTTAATAGGGCACCACGTAATTCCGTTGAGACGACACCGTTTGGAGAAACCTAAGTTGTCGTTTCTTAAAAGTTTGGGGCTGCGACGCTTATGTAAAAAAGTTTCAGGTTGATAAGCTCGAACCCAAGGCGGATAAAATGCATCTTCATAGGACACCCAAAAACAGTTGGGTATACCTCCTAATTCAGATCCAGAAGCAAAAGTGGTTGTTTCTAGAAACGGGTCCTTTCTCGAGGAAAAGTTTCTCTCAAAAGAATTGAGTGGGAGGATGGTGGAGACTTGATGAGGTTATTGAACCATCACTTCAACCAGTGTGCAGCAGGGCACAGGAAGTTGTTCCTGTGGCACCTACACCAATTGAAGTGGAAGCTTATGATAGTGATCATGACGCTTCAAATCAAGTCACTACCGAACCTCGTAGGACGACAAGGACGCGTACTGCTTCGGAGTGGTACGGTGACCCTGTCTTGAAGGTCATGTTGCTAGACAACAATGAACCTACAAGCTATGGAGAAGCGATGGTGGCCCAAATTCCGACAAATGGTTAGAAGCCATGAAATCCGAGATAGGATCCATGTATCAGAACAAAGCATGGACTTTGGTGGACTTGCCCGATGATCGGTAAGCCATTGAGATAAATGGATCTTTAAGAAGAAGACGAACGTGGACGGTAATGTCAACGTCTATGAAGCTCGACTTGTGGCGAAGAGTTCTTCACAAGTTCAAGGAGTTGACTACGATGAGATTTTCTCATCCGTAGAGATGCTTAAGTCCATCGAAATCATGTTAGCATTAGCTGCATTTATGAAATCTGGCAGATGGATGTCAAAACGAGTTTCCTTACCAGTTTTCGTAAGGAAAGGTTGTATGTGATACAATCGGAAAGTTTTTGTCGATCCTAAGGACGCTAACAAGTATGCAAAGCTCCAGCAGTCCTTCCATGGACTGGAGTAAGCATCTCGGAGTTGGAATATGCACTTTGATAAGATGATCAAAGATTTTGAGTTTATACAAAGTTTATGAGAAACTTGTATTTCCAAAGAAGTGAGTGGGAGCACTATAGAATTTCTGATGAGTATATGTTGTTGACATATTGATGATCAGAAATGATGTAGAATTTCTAGAAAGCATATAGGGTTATTTGAAAGGTGTTTTTCAATAGAAAACCCGGATTAAGCTACTTGAACATTGAGCATCAAGATCTATGAGGATAGATCAAAAACGCTTAATGGTACTTTCAAATGAGCATATACCTTGACATGATCTTGAAGGTGTTCAAGATGGATCAGTCAAAGAAGGAGTTCTTGCCTGAGATGTAAGGTATGAAGTTAAGACTTAAAGCTCGACCACGGCAGAAAAGAGAGAAAGGACGAAGGTCGTCGCCTATGCTTTAGACGTAGGCTCTGCAGTATGCTATGCTGAGTAACGCACCTGATGTGTGCCTTGCCACATGTCTGGCAAGAGGGTACAAAGGTGATCAAGGAGTGGATCACCAGATAGCGGTCAAAATTATCCTTAGAGGAATAAGGATATGTTTCTCGATTATGGAGGTGATAAAGAGTTCGACGTAAAGGGTTACGTCGATGCAAGCTTTAACACCTATCCGAATGACTCTAAGTAGCAAACATGATACGTATAGTGGAACAACCATTTGGAATAGCTCCAAGTGGAGCGTGGAAGCAGCATTTACAATATGACATAGAGATTTGCAAAGTACATACGGATTTGAATGTTGCAGACCCGTTGACTAAAACTTCTCTCTCAAGCAAAACATGATCAAACCCCAGAACTCATTGAGTCTTAATCACATGATGATGTGAACTAGTTTAATGACACTAGTAAACTCTTTGGATGTTGGTCACATGGTGATGTGACCTGTGAGTGTTAATCACATGGCGATGTGAACTAGATTATTGACTCTAGTGCAAGTGGGAGACTGTTGGAAATATGCCCTAGAGGCAATAATAAATTAGTTATTATTATATTTCCTTGTTCATGATAATCGTCTATTATCCATGCTATAATTGTATTGATAGGAAACTCAGATACATGTGTGGATACATAGACAACACCATGTCCCTAGTAAGCCTCTAGTTGACTAGCTCGTTGATCAATAGATGGTTACGGTTTCCTGACCATGGACATTGGATGTCACTGATAATGGGATCACATCATTAGGAGAATGATGTGATGGACAAGACCCAATCCGAAGCCTAGCATAGAGATCGTGTAGTTCGTATGCTAAAGCTTTTCTAATGTCAAGTATCTTTTCCTTAGACCATGAGATTGTGCAACTCCCGGATACCGTAGGAATGCTTTGGGTGTACCAAACGTCACAACGTAACTGGGTGGCTATAAAGGTGCACTACAGGTATTTCCGAAAGTGTCTGTTGGGTTGGCACGAATCGAGACTGGGATTTGTCACTCCGTGTAAACGGAGAGGTATCTCTGGGCCCACTCGGTAGGACATCATCATAATGTGCACAATGTGACCAAGGGGTTGATCACGGGATGATGTGTTACGGAACGAGTAAAGAGACTTGCCGGTAACGAGATTGAACAAGGTATCGGTATACCGACGATCGAATCTCGGGCAAGTACAATACCGTTAGACAAAGGGAATTGTATACGGGATTGATTGAGTCCTTGACATCGTGGTTCATCCGATGAGATCATCGTGGAACATGTGGGAGCCAACATGGGTATCCAGATCCCGCTGTTGGTTATTGACCGGAGAATGTCTCGGTCATGTCTGCATGGTTCCCGAACCCGTAGGGTCTACACACTTAAGGTTCGATGACGCTAGGGTTATAAAGGAAGTTTGTATGTGGTTACCGAATGTTGTTCGGAGTCCCGGATGAGATCCAGGATGTCACGAGGAGTTCCGGAATGGTCCGGAGGTAAAGATTTATATATGGGAAGTCCTGTTTTGGTCACCGGAAAAGTTTCGGGTTTTATCGGTAACGTACCAGGACCACCGGGAGGGTCCCGGGGGTCCACCAAGTGGGGCCACCAACCCCGGAGGGCTGCATGGGCCAAGTGTGGGAGGGGACCAGCCCCAGGTGGGCTGGTGCGGCCCCCACAAGGGGCCCAAGGCGCAGGGGAGAGTGGGAGGGGGCAAACCCTAGGGCAGATGGGCCCTAAGGCCCACCCCAGGCGCGCCTCCCCTCTCTCCCCCTGTGGCCGCCGCCCAGATGGGATCTGGGGGCTGCCGCCACCCATGGAGAGGGAACCCTAGAGGGGGCGCAGCCCCCTCCCCTTCCCCTATATATACTTGAGGGTTTTGGGGCTGCCAACCGATGAGAACCTCTCCCTCTTGGCGCAGCCCTACCTCTCTTTCTCCTCTTCTCCCGCAGTGCTTGGCGAAGCCCTGCAGGATTGCCATGCTCCTCCATCACCACCACGCCGTTGTGCTGCTGCTGGATGGAGTCTTTCTCAACCTCTCCATCTCTCCTTGCTGGATCAAGGCGTGGGAGACATCACCGGGCTGTACGTGTGTTGAACGCGGAGGTGCCGTCCGTTCGGCACTAGGATCTCCGGTGATTTGGATCACGACGAGTATGACTCCTTCAACCCCGTTATCTTGAACGCTTCTGCTTAGCGATCTACAAGGGTATGTAGATGCACTCTCCTTCCCCTCGTTGCTGGTTTCTCCATAGATAGATCTTGGTGACACGTAGGAAAATTTTGAATTTCTACTACGTTCCCCAACACTACACACTTAAGGTTCGATGACGCTAGAGTTGTTATGGGAAATAGTATGTGGTTACCGAAGGTTGTTCGGAGTCCCGGATGAGATCCTGGACGTGACGAGGAACTCCGGAATCGTCCGGTGGTGAAGATTGATATATTGGACGAAGGGTATTGGAATCCGGAATTGTTCCGGGGGTACCGGGTGATGACCAGCGTGTCCGAAAGGGGTTTCGGAGGCCCCGACAAGTGTTTGGGGGCCTTATGGGCCAAGGGGAGGGGGCACATCAGCCCACTAAGGGGCTGAGCGCCCCTCCCACCCCATCTCACGTAACCTGGAGAGGTAGGGGCGCCACCCCTAGGGAAGCCTCCCCTCCCGGCTTGGGGGGCAAGTTTCCTAGGGGGTGGGGGCACCCAAACCCATCTAGGGTTTCCCCTAGCCGCCTCCTCCTCTAGATCCATCTAGAGGGGCCGGCCCCCTCTCCCCTCCCCCCTATATATAGTGAGGGGGTGGGAGGGCAGCCACACCCTTCCCCTGGCGCAGCCCCTCCCTCCTCCAACACTTCCTCCTCCTCCGTAGTGCTTAGTGAAGCTCTGCAGGAGAACCACAAGCTCCACCACCACGCCGTCGTGCTGCCGGAGCTCTCCCTCAACTTCTCCTCTCCCCTTGCTGGATCAAGAGGGAGGAGACGTCCCCGGGCTGTATGTGTGTTAACGTGGAGGCGCCATCCGTTTGGTGCTAGATCGGATCTTCCGCGATTTGAATTGCCGCGAGTACGACTCCATCTACCGCGTTCTTGTAACGCTTCCGCTTAGCGATCTTCAAGGGTATGAAGATGCACTCCCTCCCTCCCTCTATCTCGTTGCTAGTATCTCCTAGATTGATCTTGGTGTCACGTAGGAAAATTTTGAATTATTACTACGTTCCCCAACAGTGGCATCATGAGCTAGGTCTATTGCGTAGATTCTATGCACGAGTAGAACACAAGTAGTTCTGGGCGTTGATTTGTTCAATATGCTTACCGTTACTAGTTTTATCTTGATTTGGTGGCATCGTGGGATGAAGCGGCCTGGACCGACCTTACACGTATGCTTACGTGAGATAGGTTCCACTGACTGACATGCACTTGTTGCATAAGGTGGCTAGCGGGTGCCAGTCTTTCCCACTTTAGTCGGATCGGATTCGATGAAAAGGGTACTTGTCGGTGTCAAAACCGGCAGATCTCAGGTAGGGGTCCCGATCTGTGTGTCTTAGGCTGATGGTAACAGGAAGCAAGGGACACAATGTTTACCCAGGTTTGGGCCCTCTCGATGGAGGTAAAACCCTACTTCCTGCTTGATTAATATTGAAGATATGAGTAGTACAAGAGTAGATCTACCACGAGATCGTAGTGGCTAAAACCCTAGAAGCTAGCCTATGATGATTATGATTGTAATTGTGATCGGCTTTTTAAGGACCAACCTCTCCGGTTTATATAGACACCGGAGAAGGCTAGGGTTTACATGGAGTCGGTTACAAGGAAGGAAATACAATATCCGGATCGCCAAGCTTGTCTTCCACGCAAAGGAGAGTCCCATCCGGACACGGGATGGAGTCTTGAGTCTTATATCTTCACGCTCCAATAGTCTGGACGATGTATATAGTCCAGCTATCCGGTTACCCCCTAATCCAGGACTCCCTTAGTAGCCCCTGAACCAGGATTCAATGACGATGAGTCCGGCGCGCAGTCTTGTCTTCGGCATTGCAAGGCGGGTTCCTTCTCCGAATACTCGAAAGTAATTATCGAACACGTAGACCGTGTCCAGATCTGCAAAATGATCTTTACATACCACCGTAGAGAGAACGATATTTCAACTGACAACTTTTTAGACGACGTGATATGTCATTACGGTTGGGTCATTATTCGAACCGTTTTCCCACACCCAGCCACAGCGTGTATCGCGAGGCAGTTTCCTTGTCACGTCTTGTCAAAGCAGAGATCGTGTCCCTTTATCACGGGATTTTCATCAATATGGGTATGGGTAATCCCACCGCGCTATCAATCGTGGTGCTTGGGAAGTAAGCGATTCTCAACGGGCAAGTGAGGAGGCGCACCGCTTTCGTCGCCTCTATAAAGGGATAAAGGATCCCCATTTTCGCCCATGCTTTCCTCCTCCTTTGCTCCTCCTTGCCTCCTCGAGCTCCAGCGCCCTCGTCCAAGTCTTCTCCGCACAGCTGAATATGTCCGGAGCAGGAGGCAAGTGGGTGGCCTCCACTGTGAAGGAGAAGCATATCACGAATCTTTGGGCGGCCAGATACTTGGCCGCAGACATAGCGCACCGGCTACCGGAGCACGGGCAGGTCGTTCCAAACCCGGGACCCCACGAGAGGGTCGTGTTTCTTGCCCACTTCGTCCGTGGACTGGGATTTCTGCTTCATCCCTTCGTCTGCGGGCTCATGTTCTACTACGGGCTAGATTTCCATGATCTAGCCCTGAACTTTGTCCTCAACATCTCGGAGTTTATCGTTGTATGCGAGGCCTTCCTCCGCATCCAGCCTCACTTTGGCTTGTGGCTACAAATCTTTTGCGTGAAGCCGAAGATCGTGAGCGGCCAGCAAGTGGAGTGCGGAGGGGCCATGGTGGGCAAGATGCCTAATGTGTCCTGGCTTGATGGCTCCTTCACGGAGATAGTGAAAGGGTGGTAATCAGGGTGGTTCTATATCACCGAGCCACGCGACGCCAACTGGGCGGCGGCCCCCGAATTCCGATCCGGAACCCCCATGCGGCTCACCTCCTGGGAAAAGAAGGGCCTGGCCTGGGGTGAACCTGCGGAGCTGACCGGACTCCAAAACTGCATCAAGAATATGAAGGACAAGAACATCAAGCTTGTCAATGTGATCTAGGTCATGCTCGTTCGCCGGATTCTTCCGTGCCAAAGGCGGGTGTTTAATCTGCGGGAGTTTGCCCCGACCGAACACCAGACGCTTCGAAAGCTCTATGGCATGAAGCACAAAGACGCGTGGAAGGCGTTGTTCAAGGCCTCTGAAGTACCTCCTCCCATATCCGAGGACCGTGGACTTCATGCCGCATGGCCTCCTCGTCCGGTGAGTTTTCTGATTACCACCGGATTCAGTTTAATGTATTCGTGGGGGAGTCTTAAGTAATTGTGCACATTTGATCAGGATTACGTGGAGACAGCGGAGCAGATCGACTGTCCGGCTCCGCTGCCCGAAGGTCCAGCCGATGCTCTCCTGATGGAGATGCTGGTTCTGGCGCCCTACAAGGCACCATAGAAGAAGGCCGAAAAGAAGGCCCCGGGGACCAGGAAGGGTCTTCGGCGTAAAGTTGTACCGGAGGCCTCGTCCGAAGACGATGAGGCACACTCCTCCCCCAGAGGGGAAGAAGAAGAAGAAGAGGCCGCCCCATCCGGAGAAGACGGGGGGCCTGAGAAGGCAGACCAGGGGGCCAGGAAAGGCCCCCGGCGCAAGGCTGTCATACCCTCGTTGTCCGACGACGACGAGGAAGATTCCTCCCATGGAGGCGGGGGGAAACAAGAAGAAGCTCTACCTCTCCGCATTGGGGGGGGGGGGAGAGAAAGAGGAAAGCTGCCCCGGAGGGGGAGGTTGGGACGTCCAAGTAGGGATAGGCGTCCCTTCCGGACTATTCCACCATCGCTGCCGATAGCGAGGAGGAGTGGCTGCCCAGCAGGAGCCCCTAGCACGATCGTAAGTATCCGCACTCTATCGTGGTTTCACTTCATAGTCTTGTTATAACTCCGAACTTGTATACAATCCGGCCAGGGTCCACCCCGAGGTGTTGTCTTCGGATGGGTCCTTGAGTGATTCAGCGATGAACTCGCTCCCGACAGCCACTACTCCTCAGCCTGCGGATGACACAGAGGTGTTGTCCCAAAGGCTCCCAGAGCGGGGGGAGGTGACTCTAGAGGCGCCCCAAGGCGGAATTCTAGACGTTGGACACGTGGGGTTCAAGATCCCTGCGGATCGTGTTGATGAGAGCCGCAGTAAGCCGGGCTCTCTGCCGAATACTGCTCCGGAACCTCTAGTGGTTCCGGACTCAGGCGGGCAACCCCTCATTAGGGAGGGCGAGCCGTTTGTGCCGAGGACTTCTGCTATGCCCAAGGCGTCGAATTGTTTGCTGGAAGCACTTCGCGGCGCTTCCATGGTTGAAGAGCACCGTACTCTTATGAGTGCGGTGGTTCAGAAGGTTTTGTCCGCCAAGAGAAAACTTACCGAAGCTTGCACCAGCCTCCTGACAGGCTTTGAGGTAAGTAATAAAAATGTGTGAAATTACCACCCGATAGGTAGTAGCCCCTGATACTCTGTTTGGTGTTCGGAAAGAGAGACCAAATGGAGGGTCAATTATAATCCGCAAGAGTCTAATAAGAAGTGTGAATGTGAATAAGCAGGCTGTGCTGCTTGCCGCAGCTGTCTGCACAGCGAGATCGCCGGACTAAAACAGGACCTGGAGCAGGCGCAGGGAGAGCTCGACCTCATGAGGAGGCAACTCGAAGAAAACAAAGGTGAGTGATTCCCCGCACTCATATAATGAAGGATAGATAAAATTGGTTATTCTGACGACGGAGCGTCGTGATTTTGTAATAGGGGCCACCACCGAAGTGGCGTCACTGAAGAAAGCGTTGTCCGAGGCCGAAGACAAGGCGGCCTTGGAACGCAAGGAGCGCGAAAAGCAAGATGCTATAGTGGGCGAGGTACAGCAAGAACTCCAGGAGCTCGACAAAAAGTTTGAGTCCGTGGAGCATGAGCTTAAGGTGAAGGAGGCCGAGCTTGCGAAGGCCCTTGCTAGTATAAAAGACACCAAGGCCGAAGCCGAGAAGGCACAACAGGAAATCCAGGAGGCCAAAAAGATAGCGGCGGGTAAGAAATTCTTTATGCAAAGCAAGCATGTTGAGGAGGCATTTCTTTTACTTACCCAAATTCGGAGCTCTCCAGGGGCATTCGTAGATCTGCCACGCAACATATCAGATGCCGCGGAGTTCTACCGTGCCGAGGAGGGGAGCGCGAATGAGAAGCTGTTCTGGTCCCAGTATGCTGGGGCCGAACATCCAACGCCTCTGAGTGACCAACTGAAGCAGTTGGTTGAACTCCACAGGGCGGCCGAAGTGGCTATGAAGGATTTCATAGTCCGGATGTGGCCCGGTGAGCCCCTGCCCACTAGCTACTTCAGCCTGATCAAGCGGATGGTGGATGCCTGTCCGCGGCTTGAAGTGATCAAACGGTCCGTTTGCATTGAGGGTGCCCGCCGGGCCTTTGCCCGTGCGAAGGTGCATTGGGGCAAGCTGGATGCGGAGAAGCTGGTGAAGGATAGGCCGCCGGAGGGCAAGGCGATCTCTGTCCTGAGAGATATTATGAAGGCGTTATGAAGGGCACTCGTCTCGTGGCCGATGAATGGACCAAGGACAGAATTTTAGAATGAATTCACTTCTGTCATGTTTGTAATATAAGGACGAAGTTACTTGCGCTATGTAGCACTTTTTGATTTAAAATATTACCTTCTGTGCAGCTGTTTATAAAATTCTGAAAGTAGGCCAGTCGTCGGCTTCCGCCCCCATGCAACTAGTACTGGGGTGTTCGTGGAAAACCCAGACACTCTTTATACAAATACTTGGTCCCTAAAGGAGGTGTCTAGCGCAGCGAACGAGGCAATCGGACTATGCGGCTTTATAACCTTCACTTAGCCATAGAAGTCTACAATTTTAAATTTCGGCGAAGCCTCTAGAGTTCGGAAGGCCGAACTGGGGCACTATATATGCCTAAATCGGACGAGGCCGATTCCTCACCTAAAGCGGAGAAAATCTTTAAGGATTTTAAGACCTCTCGAACAGGGACCAGCTCTCGCCACATCATGCCGGTCAGTTTTCGGCTTTTTCTATTGAGGTGCTCGTCCGGAAGAACCGGGACACAATCGCAGTAGTTCTCCCTGCGCTACCTTAGCCGATATAACGGAACATAAGGTACCAAAACAAGGGAGCCAGGCTAACCCAACTCTGGACCCAAGACATGATTCGGAGCTGATGCATATAGTGCTATAAGTTTGGGGTGCCGCACTATTGAAAGTGTTCGGACTTTGCTTGCCGTATTGCGGGGCGCCATAAGAAGCCCCTAGCAAAATAAACGTACCAAAGTGTACGGATGCAATAGTAAATAAACATTTATAGAAAAAATGTGCAGATAGGAATAATAGGCTGACGCTATATAGGATCTCCCATTGTTGAATAATACGTTTTAGTGTATGTTTACAATGGGTGCGTTTAAGCAGAAGTAAATAGGACTATTTAACATGTCCTATCCAAGGGCAGGCTGCATGTAGGTATATAAAACAGGTATAACGATCGTGAACAGATTCCACTTGGGCATTTCCTTTTGTGCGCAAAGCCTGTTGCCTCCTTGGTTTTCTCTCCTATGTAAGTCCGACAATCCGGCTCTTCTGAAGAGGCTGCTATAAAGCAATGTCCCGAAAGGTAAAAAGGGAGGGTTACGAAGGTATGTTGCGGTGACACCGCATTGTTGACTGAGTCACTGCTAAGCCTCCGCCTGTGCCCATGGTATTTTGAGTGCGTAATTGTGTACGCGTGGCACAAATGCTGCTTTGATAGGGGTTGAGCGGAGGCCGGACTGCTAGTCGCGCTCTTGGCGTGCCTGGTGATCCTGTTGCGGGGTGCTCCGGACTCGTTTGACGGTGCTCGAGGTTGTCGTCGCCGGATTGGTGGTTTGTCGGAGGAGGCTGCATTGTACTTCCGCTGCGAGGGCTGCAGTATGCTCTTCTGTACGGAGAGAGCGGTCCATATTTTCGTTGACTGTTATGACCCCGCGCGGTCCTGGCATCTTGAGCTTGAGGTATGCATAGTGTGGTACCACATTGAATCCAGCGAACGCGGTTCGTCCGAGCAGTGCATGGTAACCACTACGGAAAGGGACGATATCGAAGGTTAACTCTTCGCTTTGGAAGTTATCCGGAGATCCGAAGACCACTTCCAATGTTATAGAGCCCGTACAACGGGCCTCTACTCTAGGAATTACACCTTTAAAGGTGGTTTTGGTGGGCTTGATCCTTGAAGGGTCGATACCCATTTTGCGCACTATGTCCTGATAAAGCAGGTTCAGGCTGCTGCCTCCGTCCATAAAGACTCGTGTGAGGTGAAATCCGTCTATGATTGGATCTAGAACCAATGCGGTCGAACCGCGGTGACGGGTGCTAGTAGGGTGATCCCTACGATCAAAGGTGATCGGACATGCTGACCATGGGTTGAATTTTGGGGCGACTGGCTCCATCGCGTAGACGTCCCGTAGTGCTCGCTTCCGTTCCCGCCTGGGAATGTGAGTAGCGTAGATCATGTTGGCCGTTTTCACCTGGGGGGAAATTTCTTCTGTCCCCCCGTGTTCGGACGCCGGGGCTCTTCGTCATCATCGCTGTGCAACCCCTTGCCCTTGTTTCCGGCGTTTATTTTGCCGGCCTGTTTGAACACCCAGCAATCTCTATTAGTGTGGTTGGCTAGCTTGTCTGGGGTGCCATGAATTTGGCACGGGCGTTCCAGTATGTGGTCCAGACTGGACGGTCCCTGATTATTTCATTTGAACGGTTTCTTTCGCTGACCCTATTTGGATCCGCTGAATCCAGCATTGACTGCCGTCTCTTCGTTGTTGTCGCCGTTGTTCCGTCGCTTGTGTCTATTGCGCCGTGGCCTGCCATTATTGTCACGGATGTCTGAAGTGCCAGAGTGTGGCGTAGTGCTGCTGCCAGCCAACCAACTGTCCTCGCGTGCGCAAAAGCGGGTCATTAGTGTCGTGAGAGCCGCCATGGACTTGGGTTTCTCCTGGCCGAGGTGTCGGGCGAACCACTTGTCGCAGATATCACTAGTAGAAAAGGGGGCAATGGTCCAGGCCAGGTCAGCCCATTAGTCCCGGTTCAATACAGAACCGGGACCCATGGGGGCATTGGACCCGGTTCGTGAGCCCCGGGGGCCAGCCGGGCCACGTGGGCCATTGGTCCTAGTTCATCTGGACCTTTTGGTCCTGGTTGGTGGGACGAACCGGGACCAATGGGCCTCGCTCCTGGCCCACCACCATTGGTCCCGGTTGGTGGGACGAACCGGGACAAAAGGCTGCCCTTTAGTCCCGGTTCGTGGGACGAACCGAGACCAATGAGTTGCCTATATATACCCCTCGCCCGCAAGCAGAGCACTCCCACTGCTCTGTTTTTCCTGGCTGGCGAGGGGAGAGCTTTGTGGTGCTCTAGCTCACCTCCTATGCACACGAGGTGTTCGATGGAATGCCCGACCCACACTACTTAAGCTTTCTCCTCTCCAAGCTCGACCTCCAAGCTCCATTTTCCTCAATATTTGTCTAGGTTTAGCGGTCCGTCATGTCCCGTCCCCGTCTTCACCGCCGTCGATCGCCCGTGCCGATCTCGTCGCCAGCACCACCGTGGTGAGCCTCTTGTTCTTATCTTCTTTCTGAAAGGAAAAAAATTCTTACTTGTATGTTTATATAGATACTTGTATAATTTTCTTACTTTTATTATTGCATCTTATATAGTGCGATGGTTTTGGTATCCGCCCCCGTCGGCCCTCGTCCTATCTATGATTCGGATGTGGTATATATTATCTTTTCATAACTATTGGTTCATTTATTGTTTATGACAATTATGCCAACCAACGTGACATAGATTTTATTTATCTAGGAGGTTGTGGAACCGGAAATTCCAACCGACCCTATTGTCGAGAGGTTAAATTTAGTTGAAGAATAAAACAATTTGTTGAAGGAAAAAATAAGAAAAATTGAGGAGGAGAAGATGATATTGGAGTTGCATGTTGCGGATGTCGTCGATGATCACAAGATCAAGATGGATGCAATGCGCTTGAAGATTAGAAAGATTAGAAAATATGCCATTCATACCGAGGCTTGGTATCATTATGCCGTTGGATCAGTTGTTACATTGGTTGTGATATGATCGCATTTGTTTTCGCATTGAAATGTTTTACATAGTTTCAATGTATGGTTTAATTAATTTAGATGCTCTGCAAAGCTTTATGTTGTTAGATGAGAACTATGTATGTACTTTGGTTTTAATGTGATGATGAACTTCTATTAGTTTGGTCACTTAATTATCTATTCATGATGTTCTGTAATGATTTTTGACACACTTAATTATATATAATGCACGCAGATGAACCGACAATGGATGTACGGTTCAAGACACACCTCCGAGTACATTAAGGGCGTGCATGATTTTCTAGAAGTGGCTGAGGCAAACAAGCAAAATGGTTTTATGTGTTGTCCATGCCCTATATGTGGGAATACGAAGTCTTACTCTGACCAGAAAATCCTTCACACCCACCTGCTTTACAAGGGTTTCATGCCACACTATAATGTTTGGACGAGGCACGGAGAAATAGGGGTTATGATGGAAGACGGCAAAGAAGAAGAGTACGATGACAACTATGTGCCCCCTGTATACGGTGATGCTACTGAAGATCAAGAGGAACCAGACGATGTGCACGATGATGCTGCAACGGGCAAAGCTGCTGAAGATCAAGAGGAACCAGACGATGTGCCCAATGATGATGATCTCCGCCGGGTCATTGTCGATGCAAGGACGCAATGCGAAAGTCAAAAGGAGAAGCTGAAGTTCGATCGCATGTTAGAGGACCACAAAAAAGGGTTGTACCCCAATTGCGAAGATGGCAACGCAAATCTCGGTACCATACTGGAATTGCTGCAGTGGAAGGCAGAGAATGCTATGCCTGAGAAAGGATTTGAGAAGCTACTGAAAATATTGAAGAAGAAGCTTCCAAAGGATAACAAATTGCCCAAAAGTACATACGCAGAAAAGAAGGTCGTACGCCCTCTAGGATTGGAGGTGCAGAAGATACATGCATGCCCTAATGACTGCATCCTCTACCGCGGTGCGTACAAGGATCTGAACGCATGCCCGGTATGCGGTGCATTATGGTATAAGATCAGACGAGATGATCCTGGTGATGTTGACGGCGAGCCCCCCAGGAAGAGGGTTCCTACGAAGGTGATGTGGTATGCTCCTATAATACCACGGTTGAAACGTCTGTTCAGAAATGGAGAGCATGCCAAGTTGATGCGATGGCACAGTGAGGACCGTAGGAAAGACAGGATGTTGAGAGCACCCGCTGACGGGTCGCAGTGGAGAAAAATCGAGAGAAAGTACTCGGATGAGTTTGCAAGTGACCCAAGGAATGTATGGTTTGCTTTAAGTGCGGATGGCATTAATCCTTTCGGGGAGCAGAGCAGCAATCACAGCACCTGGCCCGTGACTCTATGTATGTATAACCTTCCTCCTTGGATGTGCATGAAGCGGAAGTTCATTATGATGCCAGTTCTCATCCAAGGCCCTAAGCAACCCGGCAATGACATTGATGTGTACCTAAGGCCATTAGTTGAAGAACTTTTACAGCTGTGGAATGGAAATGGTGTACGCACGTGGGATGAGCACAAACAGGAGGAATTTGACCTAAAGGCGTTGCTGTTTGTGACCATCAACGATTGGCCCGCTCTCAGTAACCTTTCAGGATAGACAAACAAGGGATACCACGCATGCACGCACTGTTTACTTGACACCGATAGTATATACCTGGGAAGCTGCAGGAAGAATGTGTACCTGGGCCCTCGTCGATTTCTTCCGACCAACCATCAATGTCGAAAGAAAGGCAAGCATTTCAAAGGCGAGGCATATCACCGGAAGAAGCCTGTCATGCATACCGGTGATCACGTACTTTCTATGGTCAATGATTTACACGTAATCTTTGGAAAGGGTCCCGGCGGACTAGCTGTTCCGAGTGACGCTGGGGGACACGCACCCATGTGGAAGAAGAAATCTATATTTTGGGACCTACCCTACTGGAAAGACCTAGAGGTCTGCTCTTCGATCGACGTGATGCACGTGACGAAGAACCTTTGCGTGAACCTGCTAGGCTTCTTGGGTGTGTATGGGAAGACAAAAGATACAACTGAGGCACAGGAGGACCTGCAACGTTTGCACGAAAAAGACGGCATGCCTCCAAAGCAGTATGAAGGTCCTGCCAGCTACGCTCTTACCAAAGAAGATAAGGAAATCTTCTTTGAATGCCTGCTTAGTATGAAGGTCCCGACTGGCTTCTTGTCGAATATAAAAGGAATAATAAATATGGCAGAGGAAAAGTTTCAGAACCTAAAGTCTCATGACTGCCACGTGATTATGACGCAACTGATTCCGGTTGCATTGAGGGGGCTTCTACCGGAAAACGTCTGATTAGCCATTGTGAAGCTATGTGCATTCCTCAATGCAATCTCTCAGAAGGTGATCGATCTAGAAATCATACCAAGGCTAAGGAGTGATGTGGTGCAATGTCTTGTCAGTTTCGAGCTGGTGTTCCCACCATCCTTCTTCAATATCATGACGCACGTCCTAGTTCATCTAGTTGATGAGATTGTCATTCTGTGCCCCGTATTTCAACACAATATGTACCCCTTTGAGAGGTTCATGGGAGTCCTAAAGAAATATGTCCGTAACCGCGCTAGGCTAGAAGGAAGCATCTCCATGGTCCATCGAACAAAGGATGTCATCGGGTTTTGTGTTGACTTCATTCCTGGCCTTAAGAAGATAGGTCTCCCTAAATCGCGGTATGATGGGAGACTGACTGGAAAAGGCACGCTTGGAAGGGACTCAATAATATGCAGGGACGGATATTCTTGGTCTCAAGCACACTACACAGTTCTACAGAACTCTACCTTGGTGACCCCATTTGTCGATGAACACAAGAACAGTCTGCGCTCCAAACACCCGGAGTAGTGCGACGACTGGATTACATGTGAACACATCAGGACTTTCAGCAGTTGGTTGGAAACACGTCTCAGAGGTGACAACACTGTTTGTAATGAGCTGTACTTGTTGTCTAGGGGATCATCTTCGACTGTTACGATTTGGAAAGGATACGAGATAAATGGGAATACATTTTACATGATTGACCAAGATCAAAAGAGCACCAACCAAAACAGCGGTGTCCGCTTTGATGCAACAACCGAGAGGGGAAAGGACACATATTATGGTTACATAGTGGACATATGGGAACTTGACTACTGACATGATTTTAAGGTCCCTTTGTTTAAGTGCAAATGGTCAATTTGTCAGGAGGCGGGGTACAGGTAGACCCACAGTACGGAATGACAACAGTGGATCTGAAAAATCTTGGGTACACTGACGAACCGTTCGTCCTAGCCAATGATGTGGCACATGTTATCTATGTGAAGGACATGTCTACCAGACCGAGAAAAAGAAAAGATAAGGAAGCGAATACATCATACGTTGAGCCAAAGCGCCACATACTTCTTTCAGGAAAAAGGGACATCGTGGGAGTGGAGGGCAAGACAGACATGTCTGAAGATTATGAAAAGTTTCATGAAATTCCTCCCTTCAAAGTGAAGGCTGACCCCAGCATCCTGATAAACGATGAAGATTATCCGTGGTTACGGTGCAATAAGCAAATGACACAAGCGAAGAAAAAGTGAAGACTTTCTCTCGCAACTATTATGACGATACCATGCCAACTTTGTAACAGACGAGTATGATACCATTGTTCGTTTTGTACATGCACATGCTATGTGGGTGAATTTATGATACCGTGCCAACTTTGAACTTTTTCAGAGTTCATTTGAAATGCTTTAATATCTTATGGTTCGGCCCTCGTAATACCATTAATCCCGGTTCGCTCCTTGTCAACTATGTTCTCAAATAGAACACTCTCAATAGAAAGTTTATAATTTTTCTAAAGCTAATGGCACTAACAGAAAGTTTATAATTTTGCTGACCTAAAAGCAAAAAGAATTAAAAAATAAAGCAAAAAACAAAAGAAAATAAATAATGCAGAAAACAAAACAAAAAAACTGGAAATAAAATAAAAATAGCAACAATAAGTATTTTGTTGTAAGTAGAAACAAAACAAAATAAATAAAGCAACAAAGAAAACAAAAAACAAAAATAGTGTTTTCAAATTTGAAAACTAATGGCACTAACAGAAAGTTTATATTTTTTCTAAAACTAAAAGCAGAAAAGAATTAAAAAATAAAGCAAAAAACAAAAGAAAATAAATAATGCAGAAAACAAAACAAAAAAATGGAAAAAATAAAAAAATAGCAACAATAAGTATTTTGTTGTAAGTAGAAACAAAATAAAATAAATAAAGCAAGAAAGAAAACAAAAAAAAGTGTTTTCAAATTTGAAAACTAATGGCACTAACAGAAAGTTTATAATTTTTCTAAAACTAAAAGCAAAAAGAATTAAAAAATAAAGCAAAAAACAAAAAAAAAATAATGCAAAAAACAAAACAAAAAAACTGGAAAAAAACTAAAAAAAACTGCCACCTATTGGGCCACCACGGCCTGAATACGACTAGAAACCCAACCTGGGCCAGGATTCAGGCCCGTAGAAGGCCCAATAGGCCCACAACAGCAAAATGTGAGATTAGGCCCGAAAGCCTGTAGTTGAGAGGAGCTCAAGAGGGTGGGCGCAGTAGCGCTTATAAACCACTCCCGAGCCCTCTCAGCTAGCGAGGTGGGACTAAACTTTGGCCGCGACGCGGGCAGCACAGGGGCCTTTGATCCCGGTTGGTGGCACCAACCGGGACTAAAGGGGGGCATTGGTCTCGGTTGGTGCCACAAACCGGTACCAATGCCCAACCTTTAGTCCCGGTTGGTGCCACCAACCGGGACCAAAGACCAGTTTTCGGCAGCCCAAAAGGCGGGAAGCGGTGGCCTTTGGTCCCGGTTGGTGGCACCAACCGGGACTAAAGGGGGCATTGGTCCCGGTTCGTGCCACAAACCGGGACCAATGGCTTTGCTATATAAGCAAAGACTTGTGAAAAAATTCTCGTTTTCATCGCCAGTTGCCCCCATCCCCCGACGACGCCGAGCTCATCGACGCCGTCCGGCTGCTCCACCTCGCCGTCGCCGCCGCCGCCGCCAAGGCCGTCGCCTCTCCGAGCCCGCGCCGTCCTCGTCGCCGGCCTCCCCGAGCCCGCGCCGTCCTCGTCGCCGGCCTCCCCGAGCCCGCGCCATCCTCGTCGCCGGCCTCCCCGAGCCCGCCGTCCTCGTCCCCGTCGCCGCGTGCCTCCCCGAGCCCACCCTCCTCGTCCCTATCACCGTGTGCCGCCCGAGACCGCTGTCCCCGTCACCGCGTGCCGCCCCGAGCCCCTGCCGCGTCCCGCCCCCGCGCACCGGCGCCCTCGCCGCCCCCACCGGCGCCATTGTCATCGCTGGCCGCCCCCGCTGTGAGCCGCCGCGCCGCCCCGGCTCTGTTTTTTCATTTTTATTAGTTTAATTTTTTGTTCATATATATATAATGTATATGTGTATGTATGTGGCTATGTGTATGTAGATGTTCAAAATGTATAAAAAAATTGTTCAGAGCATGTTTTTGTTCATATATGTATTTTTTGTTCATATGTGTATTAATGTTTTCATATATGCAAAAGATAGATTTTTAGAAAACTTAGGATTTTTTTTTGTTCATAGATTTTTTTGGTGATATTAATTATTGTAGAATATGCAAATGTTTGTATATTCATATGAACAATGCATTAGGCAAAACCTTTATTTTTTTCGAAATTTTCTATTTGAACATTTAAAAAAAACAAGCAATACTAAAAGAATCAGAGGAAAAAGGAAAATAAGAAGAGGAAGAAAGGAGAAGAAAAAGAAAAGGAGAAGCAAAAAGGAATAGAGGAGAAGAAGAAAAAATAGAAATTTTCTATTTTTTCTTCTTCTCCTCTTTTTTCTTCTTCTTTTTTTTCTTCCTCTTCTTCCTTCTTCCTTCTTTCTCTTTTCTTCCTTTTCCTTATTTTCCTTTCTTGAGGGATAAGAAGAAAAAGAAGAGGAGAAGAAGAAAGGAATAGAGGAGAAAGAAGAAACTTCAACACGAGGGGGGGGGTACCGATACCCCCTCCCCGATAACATTATTTTCCCATGTATATGTATGTCACGTCGTTATCGATATAACCCCCTCCCGGATAACTTTGACATGAGGGGCGGTCGATATATATACCCACTCTCGACCGTGAGAACTTATACCACGGCAGCACCCCGCTCGGCCCTCTCGCTCGACCAAAACTCTCGAGGACACCCAAACCCTAGAGAGAAAATGATGTTGGTCTCCTACTCCCTCCCGCCGCGCCCCTACCTGACAAATTAACTCTCTCGAGGCCACCCAAATTTACCAAGTTAAAAGAGCGTTGTCGTACGAGGCCACCCCAAACCCTTGAAGCGTTGTGTCGAGGCGACCCCAAACCCGAGAGAAGCAGCGTCGAGGCCACTAACATGATTCCTTATTGTGATTAGCTAGCTAGTTCTATGTTTGCCACTAATATATATATATATATATATATACATATATATATATATATATATGTATATATATCCATCTGTACCATGTTTGAATAATAATTGACATGTTGTAAATATTTGCAGAAACTATGGAGCACTCCTGAGACGAAGCAACATAAGCGATGTTGGGGGACATAATCGCACAAGGAAATGATGAAGTTGCGTCATTTCTCAACGACACCGATGGTCAGGAAGGACTGGGTGAAGAAGAGGGCTATGTTCATGATGGCTTCGGCCCATTAATGCCGGTACAAGAAGAGGGCTATGTTCATGATGGCTCTGGTGACACAATGGAGGTACAAGAAGGAGACCGTGCTGACTGCTCCGGTGACCGAACCGAGTCCGGCCAGGTATATATATTAGTTAAGCTCGTGCTGACTAGTTGATTGATGCATCCATTGTTTTGGTATATGTACACATATTAAAATTACTCTCGTCTTTCTTCCTTTTAATTTCTAGCCCTCCGGATCGAGCACAACATCGGTAAGGAGACGAGGCCCGAAGAAAAAGTTGAGCTCGGATGAAAGGTTTGAGATCATAGAAATCGCGCCCGACGGCGAACCGATTGAACCCATCCGGACAAAGAACGCATTTTCTGCCTAGTGCAGGGTTCTCGTTAGGGACAAGATCCCGATCAGCATCCAGCAATGGTATAAGCCTAAGGAGGAAGTCCCTGAGGTGTCTTATGTCAATGATATGCAGAAAGAAGATCTTTGGACTCAGCTGAAGGAAAATTTCACCCTACCGCTAGAGGAGGATCCGGAGAAGCCAGTTAAAGAGCAATTAATCAAGTCTTGTGCTCTTAAGAAGATGGCAACCCTATTCAGGAGGTGGAGGAAAGAGCTGAACAAGTTTGTCGACAAAGAAGAGACACCAGAATTCATCGGCAAATATGAGAAGATCAAAGATCACTGGCCCGCATTTGTGGCCCACAAGACATCGGAAAAGAGTAAGAAGATGTCGGCAACAAACAAGCAAAATGTTGCGAAGAAGAAGCTTCACCATCGCACGGGGTCAGGTGGCTACCTCAAAGCCCGGCTTAAGTGGTCCAAGGCTGAGAATGATCTACTTGAAAAAGGGATTGAACCAGAGACAATGAACTGGCCAGACCGTTGCCGGACTTGGTTCTTCGGGGCTGGCGGAACCTTGGACCCTGTATCAGGGAAGTGCCGTTGGACGGACGAGCAACTGAAAATACCAGTCAAGAAGCTTCGGCACTATATCAATGCAGTGCAGCAAGGGACGTTCGTTCCGGACAGGGAGAAGGACGAGCTCACAATGGCCCTCGGGAATCCTGAGCACCCTGGACGGACACAAGGCACGCCAGGATCCATTCCATGGAAGGTTGGTTTTCCGGACACAGGGGGTTACAAAACCACGAGAGGAGGAAGAAACTAGAGCAGGGCCAACTGCAGGCGCTGCACGAAAGGGTAATGGGGCTAGAGGAACGAGAAGAGGAATGAGAAGCAGCAGATCGCAGCAAACGACCTATCGAAGCTTCCCCCGAAGCTACCCCGCCATCTCAGCGGAGAAGCAGCATGGCTTCCACCGAGCTGCTTCAGCCGGAGCATGTCTTGACGGCTCCTGCCAGCTATCCCGTGGATGCTATCACAGAGTCTCAAAATTGCCACATTATTACGCGATGGATGAATTTGAAGGTCAAGGCGGCTGTTGGCTCTGTTTATCCTACTGGACCCGGCGCAACTTATCACTGCCGGCCGATTCCAGAAGGATATGCTAGGGTGATGGTGGATGAAATAACAGAGGCATTTGAGGACCTCCTGCTTGACCACCCTACTGGTGAAGGGGAGACTAGGCTGGGTTCTACTCTGAAGACTCCATGCCTATGGCGGAAGGAGCTCATCAACCTTCCGAACTGGATGCCTCCTCCTTCGGTGAGTCAGGGCACTCCGCCTCCTCCACTGCCTCCTCCTCCTCCTCCGGCGAGTCAGGGCACTCCGCCTCCTCCACCGCCTCCTCCTCCGGCGAGTGACAATCAGGGCACTGGGCCTCCTTCTCCGGCGCATGGCGACACTCCGCCTCCTTCTCCGGCGCATGGCGGCACTCCGCCTCCTTCTCCGCCTGTGCCGGCGCGCCCGAGCAGCCAGCAGCCTCCTCCGTCTCCGCCTCGCTAGCAAGGGCGGAAGAGAACCGCCGCCGCCCCGGCTGCTCCGGCGCGTCGTAGTCCTTCTCCTCCACCTCGTAAGCAAGCACGAAAGAAGACAGACGCCGCAGCCACTCCATCTGCTCCGGCGTCTAGCAACACAACCAGAGGCGGGAGACAATACAGATACGGTCCACCTCTCAAGCCTCTAGAGAAGTTACTGTACGAGAGGACCGAGGAGGAAAACACGATGATCGTGCGGACCCAGGTGAAGGAGTTCTTTGAAGGGGTGAAAGCAAAGAGACATCCACCTCCGGAGGAGAAGGTAGATCCGGTGAAAGCAAAGCGCACTCTTGATGCCCTGAGGAAACCGGCAAAGTCTCCGTCGAGAACCAACTATGAGCGCATTACTGAACAGACATATCTCCAAGCGGAGCGGTCGGGAAGTACTGTCAGACATCAAAGGTCAAGAGAACGAGCAGCTGCGAAAAAATTGACCAGCTCGGCGAACAAGCAAACCAATCGTGCCCCCCGCTCAATGTGTCTAGCGGCAACATCGTTGCTAATGCTCCGGGGATGGTGGCCTGTTATGGCAATCTACAAGATTACCTGCCTGACAATCAACTTCCTGATTTCATGGAGGTGGACGAACACAAATACTAGTATGGGAAGCCTCTCGTCAAAGATGAAAAATCTCTAACAACGATGATGCGAAGATTCCATAATTGTTACATGAAAACCTGCAGAGAGTCTAGGGGGGACGAATAGTTTGTATTTGAACATTAAAGAGGAGCACGACCCCGTTGCAACTGATCTGTTGTGTGTTCCATTTGAGGAGTTCTTCACGTTCTTCAATCAAAAGGCCCTCGATAAATTAATGGTCTTTTGCTACTGCCTGTAAGTACTATTTCTGTCATTAAGTCTCTATATATGATATTGGGTTCATTAACACAAATATCATAGATGAATTTCTGGTTAAAAAGCACGCCAAAGAGGCCGAGGACAACTTGCTACAATCGTTGATCAAAAATCAAAACAAAGATACCATACTCTTTCCTTACAACGACAAGTGAGTGTTACTATCGTGTGCATATTCGGTTTCCCTTATTACTCGAGCGAGGTTATAGTAATGTAATTGATGAGTTATGCATGCGTGCGCAGCTTCCACTATATTATTCTGGAGATTAAGCTTGAGTGGGGACTAGTAACCGTCTTAGACTCGAGACGGAAAGATCCCGAAACCTATGCGGACATGACTGAATTGCTCAACAAGTAAGTTCAATCGATCATTATCGCACCATATCGGCAAGTTTTTGTTCATTTCCTGATATCTCAAGTAATAATTATTATTTTCTTTGTCTTGCAGGGTTTGGAAACAGTTCACCGCAGAAACTCCGGGACTGCCGAAGGAGCTGCGATATACATACCCGAAAGTAAGTACTACTGGCTAGCTAGTTGCGCGCATCTCCCGTTGATTCTATAGCTATACTTTCATCAATGCCATTTATAATGCTTCATTATCAGTTTGATTAACCTCTATTTCTTGTAAAGTGCTTGTGGCAAGAACAAGGGAATGATTTCTATGGATACTACGTGTGCGAGTTCATCCACAATGCGACTTTGAAAAATAAGCGAGGCTACTCTAAAAGACAATATGAAGTGCGTAAGCAATAGTATTCACAATTTCATTTTATTACACCATCATTTCTATTGAGTTTCATTCATATATATGTATTAATTAACCCCCTTCTTCAAATTAGACGTGGCAGATGCGGAATGAACTCCTAGAACAATATCGCATGAAAGCAACTCAAGAGGAATTGGCGGGATTCTTTCTTGACCACGTCATCAATAAAGCCGAAGAATACCATGTGGAAGTTGATTTGAATTGCTAGGGGATTGTAATTAAGAGATCTTACATATAAATGTACATGTATGTAGCCAGTAGCATCGGATAGATAATACGAAAACTTGTTGTTCGACCAATATCTCGGAGAAGGAGAGGTCGATCGATCACTTCTCTCGGTATGCATGACGAACTTCTGTACTTAATGGTTCCCTTCATTTTTCTTACTAGCTAGCGTGTCGAGGGCCTCTCTATGTATAGTACGTAGCGCCGACCAAGCACGGACATAAGAGAGGACACTTCTCTCTATTAATTAGCTAGCTAACACAATATATGAAACACCTAAATTAACCCCCCAAAACCCCCAACCCCTCCCCCCCTTTAAAAAAACAAAACCCCCAGCCACTGGAATGCTGACGCGTGGAGGCCTTTTGGTCCCGGTTGGTGCCACCAACCGGGACCAAAGGCCCCCCTGCCTGGGCTCGGTGCACCGGCCACGTGGAGGCACATCTGTCCCGGTTCGTGTTTGAACCGGGACTAAAGGGGGGAGGTATTAGTAACGACCCATTAGTCCCGGTTCATGAACCGGGACTAAAGGCCCTTACGAACCGGGACAAATTCCCCCTTTTCTACTAGTGTATTATGCTTAAAGGCCGCCAGGGCTTCGGCGTCCGGATAGTCAACTATTTGGTTCTTTTTAGTTAGGAACCGAGTCCAGAATTTCCTGGCTGATTCTCCGGGTTGTTGAGTAATGTGGCTCAAGTCATCGGCGTCCGATGGTCGCACATATGTGCCTTGGAAGTTGTCGAGGAATGCGTCTTCTAGGTTTTCCCAACTGCCAATGGAATTTGCGGGCAGGCTGTTTAGCTAGTGTCGGGCTGGTCCTTTGAGATTAAGGGGAAGATACTTGATGGCGTGTAGATCGTCTCCGCGGGCCATGTGGATGTGGAGAAGGAAATCTTCAATCCATACTGCGGGGTCTGTGTTGGAAATATGCCGTAGAGGCAATAATAAATAAGTTATTATTATATTTCTTTGTTCATGATAATCGTTTATTATCCATGTTATAATTGTATTGATAGGAAACTCAGATACATGTGTGGATACATAGACAACACCATGTCCCTTGTAAGCCTCTAGTTGACTAGCTCGTTGATCAATAGATGGTTATGGTTTCCTAACCATGGACATTGGATGTCGTTGATAACGGGATCACATCATTAGGAGAATGATGTGATGGACAAGACCCAATCCTAAGCCTAGCACAAAGATCGTGTAGTTCGTATGCTAAAGCTTTTCTAATGTCAAGTATCATTTCCTTAGACCATGAGATTGTGCAACTCTCGGATACTGTAGGAATGCTTTGGGTGTACCAAACGTCACAACGTAACTGGGTGGCTATAAAGGTGCACTACAGGTATCTCCGAAAGTGTCTGTTGGGTTGGCACGAATCGAGACTGGGATTTGTCACTCCGTGTAAACGGAGAGGTATCTCTGGGCCCACTCGGTAGGACATCATCATAATGTGCACAATGTGACCAAGGGGTTGATCACGGGATGATGTGTTACGGAACGAGTAAAGAGACTTGCCGGTAACGAGATTGAACAAGGTATCGGTATACCGACGATCGAATCTCGGGCAAGTACAATACCGTTAGACAAAGGGAATTGTATACGAGATTGATTGAGTCCTTGACATCATGGTTCATCCGATGACATCATCGAGGAGCATGTGGGAGCCAACATGGGTATCCAGATCCCGCTGTTGGTTATTCACCGGAGAGCCGTCTCGGTCATGTCTGCATGTCTCCCGAACCCGTAGGGTCTACACACTTAAGGTTCGGTGACGCTAGGGTTGTATGAATATGAGTATGCAGCATACCGAATGTTGTTCGGAGTCCCGGATGAGATCCCGAACGTCACGAGGAGTTTCGGAATGGTCCGGAGGTAAAGAATTATATATAGGAAGTGGTGTTTCGGCCATCGGGAAAGTTTCGGGGTCACCCGGTATTGTACCGGGACCACCGGAAGGGTCCCGGGGGTCCACCGGGTGGGGCCACCCATCCTGGAGGGCCCCATGGGCTGAAGTGGGAGGGGAACCAGCCCATAGTGGGCTGGTGCGCCCCTCTAGGCCCACCCCCTGCGCCTAGGGTTGAAACCCTAGGGTGGGGGGCGCACCACATGCCTTTGGGGGCACTCCAACCCGCCTGGCCGCCGCCCCCTTGGGAGAATAGATCTCCCAGGGCCGGCGCCCCCCCTTGGGGGCCTATATAAAGGAGGGCAGGGGAAGGGCAGCCACACCCTGTGCATTGGTGCCTCCCTCCCCCTGCTATACCTCGTCCTCCTCCCGCAGGAGCTTGGCAAAGCCCTGCCGGAGTTCTGCTGCATCCACCACCACGCCGTCGTGCTGCTGGATCATCATCAACCTCTCCTTCCCCCTTGATGGATCAAGAAGGAGGAGACGTCTCCCGTCCCGTACGTGTGTTAAACGCGGAGGTGCTGTCCGTTCAGTACTTGGTCATCGGTGATCTGAATCACGGCGAGTACGACTCCATCATCACCATCCCCTTGAACGCTTCCGCTCGCAATCTACAAGTGGTATGTAGATGCAATCTCTCTCCCATGACTCGTTGCTTAGATGAACTCATAGATGGATCTTGGTGAAACCGTAGGAAAAATTTTAATTTTCTGCAACGTTCCCCAACAGTGGCATCATGAGCTAGGTTTATGCATAGTTCTATATTGCACGAGTAGAACACAATTTTGTTGTGGGCGTAGATCTTGTCAACTTGCTTGCCGCTACTAGTCTTATCTTGCTTTAGCGGTATTGTGGGATGAAGCGGCCCGGACCAACCTTACACATACGCTTACGTGAGACCGGTTCCACCGACTGACATGCACTAGTTGCATAAGGTGGCTGGCGGGTGTCTGTCTCTCCCACTTTAGTTGGAGCGGATTCGATGAAAAGGGTCCTTATGAAGGGTAAATAGAAGTTGACAAAATCATGTTGTGGTTATTCGTAGGTAAGAAAACGTTCTTGCTAGAACCCAATTGCAGCCACGTAAAAGATGCAACAACAATTAGAGGACGTCTAACTTGTTTTTGCAGCAATTGTCATGTGATGTGATATGGCCAGAAGTTGTGATGAATGATGAATGATATATTGTGATGTATGAGATCATGTTCTTGTAATAGGAATCACGACTTGCATGTCGATGAGTATGACAACCGGCAGGAGCCATAGGAGTTGTCTTTATTTTTGTATGACCTGCGTGTCATTGAAGAACGCCATGTAAATTACTTTACTTTATTGCTAAACGCGTTAGCCATAGAAGTAGAGGTAGTCGTTGGCGTGACAACTTCATGAAGACACGATGATGGAGATCATGATGATGGAGATCATGGTGTCATGCCGGTGACGATGATGATCATGGAGCCCCGAAGATGGACATCAATGGAGCTATATGATATTGGCCATATCATGTCACTATTATATAATTGCATGTGATGTTTATTATGTTTATGCATCTTGTTTACTTAGAACGACGGTAGTAAATAAGATGATCCCTTACAACAATTTCAAGAAGTGTTCTCCCCTAACTGTGCACCGTTGCTAAAGTTCGTCGCTTCTAAGCACCACGTGATGATCGGGTGTGATGGATTCTTACGTTCACATAGAACGGGTGTAAGACAGATTTACACACGCGAAACACTTAGGGTTAACTTGATGAGCCTAGCATGTACAGACATGGCCTCGGAACACAGAGACCGAAAGGTCGAGCATGAGTTGTATAGTAGATACGATCAACATGAAGATGTTCACCGATGATGACTAGTCCGTCTCACGTGATGATCGGACACGGCCTAGTTAACTCGGATCATGTAATCACTTAGATGACTAGAGGGATGTCTATCTAAGTGGGAGTTCATAATATGAACTTAATTATCCTGAACATAGTCAAAAGATCTTTGCAAATTATGTCGTAAGCTCGCGCTTTAGTTCCACTGTTTAGATATGTTCCTAGAGAAAATATAGTTGAAAGTTGATAGTAGCGATTATGCGGACAGTAGAAAGCTTATGTCCTCAAATGCACCGCTCAGTGTGCTGAACCCCGAACATCGTTTATGGATGTTGCGAACATCAGACATACACATTTTGATAACTACGTGATAGTTCAGTTAAACGGCTTAGAGTTGAGGCACCACAGACGTTTTCGAAATGTCGCGGAACATATGAGATGTTTCGAGGGCTGAAATTGGGATTTCAGGATCGTGCCCACGTCAAGAGGTATAAGACCTCCGACGATTTTCTTAACCTGCAAACTAAGGGAGAAAAGCTCAATCATTAAGCTTGTGCTCAGATTGTCTGAGTACAACAATCACTTGAATCGAGTGGGAGTTGATCTTCCAGATGAGATAGTGATGTTTCTCCAAAGTCATTGCCACCAAGCTGCTAGAGCTTCGTGATGAACTATAACATAACAAGGATAGAGATGATGATCCTTGAGGTATTCGCGTTGTTTGACATCGCGAAAGTAGAAATCAAGAAGGAGCATCAATTGTTGATGGTTGGTGAAACCACTAGTTTCAGGAAGGGCAAGGGCAAGAAGGGATACTTCATAAAACGGCAAATCAGCTGTTGCTCTAGTGAAGAAACCCAAGGTTGAACCCAAACCCGAGACTAAGTGCTTCTATAACAAGGGGAACAGCTACTGGAGCAGCATTACCCTAGATACTTGGTAGATGAGAAGGCTGGCAAGGTCGATAGAAGTATATTGGATATACATTATGTTAATGTGTACTTCACTAGTCCTCCTAGTAGCACCAGGGTATTAAGATACCGGTTCGGTTGCTAAGTGTTAGTAACTCGAAATAAAAGAGCTACGGAATAAATGGAGACTAGCTAAAGGTGAGCTGACGATATGTGTTGGAAGTATTTCCAAGTTTGATGTGATCAAACATCGCACGCTCCCTCTGCCATCAAGATTAGTGTTAAACCTGAATAATTGTCATTTGGTGTTTGCGTTGAGCATAGACATGATTGGATTATGTCTATCGCAATACGGTTATTCATTTAAGGAGAATAATGGTTACTCTGTTTATTTGAATAATCGTTCAATGGTCTTGCACCTAAAGGAATGGTTTATTGAATCTCGATCATAGTGATACACATTTTCATGCCAAAAGATATAAGATAGTAATGATAGTACCACTTACTTGTGGCACTGCCATGTAAGTCATATTGGTATAAAATGCAAGAAGAAGCTCCATGTTGATGGATCTTTGGACTCACTCGTTTTTGAAAAGTTTGAGACATGCGAACCATGTCTATTGGTGTATACGCATGAAGAAACTCCATGCAGATGGATCATTTGGACTCACTTGATTTTGAATCACTTGAGATATGCAAATCATACCACATGGGCAAGATGACTAAAAAAGCCTCGTTTTTCAGTAAAATGGAACAAGATAGCAACTTGTTGGAAGTAACACATTTTGATGTGTGCAGTCCAATGAGTGCTGAGGCATGCAGTGAATATCGTTATGTTCTTTCTTCACAGATGATTCGAGTGGATGTTGAGTATATTTACTTGATGAAACACAAGTCTGAATTATTGAATGGTTCAAGTAATTTCAGAGTGAACTTGAAGATCATCGTGACAAGAGGATAAAATGTCTATGATATGATCATAGAGATGAGGATCTGAGTTACGAGCTTTGGCACGCAATTAAGACATTGTGGAAATTGTTTCACAATTAATACCGCCTGGAACACCATAGTGTGCTGGTGTGTCCAAACATCATAGTTGCACCCTATTGGATATGGTGCGCACCATGATGTCTCTTATCGAATTACCACTATCGTTCATGGGTTAGGCATTAGAGACAACCGCACTCACTTTAAATAGGGAACCATGTAATTCCGTTGAGATGACACCGTTTGAACAGTGGTTTGGAGAAACCTAAGCTTTCGTTTCGTAAAAGTTTGGGGCTGCGACGCTTATGTGAAAAAGTTTCAGGTTGATAAGCTCGAACCCAAAGCGGATAAAATGCATCTTCATAGGACACCCAAAACAGTTGGGTATACCTCCTAATTCAGATCCGAAAGTAATAGGGATTGTTTCTTGAATCGGGTCCTTTCTCGAGCAAAATTTTGTCTCGAAAAGTTGAGTGGGAGGATGGTGGAGACTTGATGAGGTTATTGAACCATCACTTCAACTAGTGTGTATCAGGGCACAGGAAGTTGTTCCTGTGGCACCTACACCAATTGAAGTAGAAGCTTATGATAGTGATCATGAAGTTTCGGATCAAGTCACTACCGTACCTCGTAGGGTGACAAGGATACGTACTACTCCCTCCGTCCGGAAATACTTGTCGTCAAAATGGATACAAATGGATGTATCTAGAATTAAAATACATCTAGATACATCCATTCCTCGGACAAGTATTTCCGGATGGAGGGAGTACTTCAGATTGGTACAGTAATCCTGTCTTGAAGGTCATGTTGCTAGACAACAATGAACCTACGAGCTATGGAGAAGCAATGGTGGGCCCAAATTCCAACAAATGGTTAGAAGCCATGAAATCCAAGATAGGATCCATGTATCAGAACAAAGCATGGACTTTGGTGGACTTGCCCAATGATTGGAAAGCCATTGAGATAAATGGATCTTTAAGAAGAAGACGGACGTGGACGGTAATGTCACCGTCTATGAAGCTCGACTTGTGGCGAAGAGTTTTTCACAAGTTCAAGGAGTCGACTATGATGAGATTTTCTCATCCGTAGTGATGCTTAAGTCCGTCGGAATCATGTTAGCATTAGCTGCATTTATGAAATCTAGCAGATGGATATCAAAACGAGTTTCCTTACCAGTTTTTGTAGGGAAAGGTTGTATGCGATACAATCAGTAAGGTTTTGTCGATCCTAAGGATGCTAAAAGGTATGCTAGCTCCAGCGATCCTTCCATGGATTGGAGTAAGCATCTCGGAGTTGGAATATGCACTTTGATAAGATGATCGAAGATTTTGGGTTTATACAAAATTTATGAGAAACTTGTATTTCCAAAGAAGTGAGTGGGAGCACTATAGAATTTCTGATGAGTATATGTGGTTGACATATTATTGATCAGAAATGATGTAGAATTTCTAGAAAGCATATAGGGTTATTTGAAAGGTGTTTTTCAGTAGAAAACCTGGATTAAGCTACTTGAATATTGAGCATCAAGATCTATGAGGATAGATCAAAAACGCATAATGGTACTTTCAAATGAGCATATACCTTGACATGATCTTGAAGGTGTTTAAGATGGATCAGTCAAAGAAGGAGTTCTTGCCTGAAATGTAAGGTATGGAGTTAAGACTTAAAGCTCGACCACGGCAGAAAAGAGAGAAAGGACGAAGGTCGTCCCCTATGCTTTAGACGTAGGCTCTGCAGTATGCTATGCTAAGTACCGCACCGGTTGTGTGCCTTGCTACATTTCTGGCAAGAGAGTACAAAGGTGATCAAGGAGTAGATCACCAGATGGAGGTAAAAATTGTCCTTGGAGTAATAAGGACATGTTTCTCGATTATGGAGGTGATAAAGAGTTAGGCGTAAAGGGTTACGTCGATGCAAGCTTTAACACCTATCCGAATGACTCTGAGTAGCAAACCGGATACGTATAGTGGAGCAACCGTTTGGAATAGCTCCAAGTGGAGCGTGGAAGCAACATCTACAATATGACATAGAGAATTGCGAAGTACATACATATCTGATTGTTGCAGACCCGTTGACTAAAACCTCTCTCACAAGCAAAACATGATCAAACCCCAGAATTCATTGAGCCTTAATCACATGATGATGTGAACTAGTTTAATGACACTAGTAAACTCTTTGGATGTTGGTCACATGGCGATGTGACCTGTGAGTGTTAATCACATGGCGATGTGAACTAGATTATTGACTCTAGTGCAAGTGGGAGACTGTTGGAAATATGCCCTAGAGGCAATAATAAATAAGTTATTATTATATTTCTTTGTTCATGATAATCGTTTATTATCCATGCTATAATTGTATTGATAGGAAACTCATATACATGTGTGGATACATACACAACACCATGTCCCTAGTAAGCCTCTAGTTGACTAGCTCGTTGATCAATAGATGGTTATGGTTTCCTGACCATGGACATTGGATGTCGTTGATAACGGGATCACATCATTAGGAGAATGATGTGATGGACAAGACCCAATCCTTAGCCTAGCACAAAGATCGTGTAGTTCGTATGCTAAAGCTTTTCTAATGTCAAGTATCATTTCCTTAGACTATGAGATTGTGCAACTCCCGGATACCATAGGAATGCTTTGGGTGTACCAAACGTCACAACGTAACTGGGTGGCTATAAAGGTGCACTACAGGTATCTCCGAAAGTGTCTGTTGGGTTGGCACGAATCGAGACTGGGATTTGTCACTCCGTGTAAACGGAGAGGTATCTCTGGGCCCACTGGGTAGGACATCATCATAATGTGCACAATGTGACCAAGGGGTTGATCACGGGATGATGTGTTATGGAACGAGTAAAGAGACTTGCCGGTAACGAGATTGAACAAGGTATCGGTATACCGACGATCGAATCTCGGGCAAGTACAATACCGTTAGACAAAGGGAATTGTATACGGGATTGATTGAGTCCTTGACATCGTGGTTCATTCGATGACATCATTGAGGAGCATGTGGGAGCCAACATGGGTATCCATATCCCGCTGTTGGTTATTGACCGGAGAGCCGTCTCGGTCATGTCTGCATGTCTCCCGAACCCGTAGGGTCTACACACTTAAGGTTCGGTGACGCTAGGGTTGTATGAATATGAGTATGCAACATACCGAATGTTGTTCGGAGTCCCGGATGAGATCCCGGACGTCACGAGGAGTTTCGGAATGGTCCGGAGGTAAAGAATCATATATAGGAAGTGGTGTTTCGGCCATCGGGAAAGTTTCGGGGTCACCCGGTATTGTACCGGGACCACCGGAAGGGTCCCGGGGGTCCACCGGGTGGGGCCACCCATCCCGGAGGGCCCCATGGGCTGAAGTGGGAGGGAAACCAGCCCATAGTGGGCTGGTGCGCCCCCCTAGGCCCACCCCCTGCGCCTAGGGTTGAAACCCTAGGGTGGGGGGGGGGGGGGCGCACCACATGCCTTTGGGGGCACTCCACCCCCCCTGGCTAGTGCCCCCTTGGGAGAATAGATCTCCCAGGGCCGGCGCCCCCCCCTTGGGGGCCTATATAAAGGAGGGCAGGGGGAAGGGCAGCCACACCCTGTGCATTGGCGCCTCCCTCCCCCTGCTACACCTTGTCCTCCTCCCGCAGCAGCTTGGCGAAGCCCTGCCGGAGTTCTACTGCATCCACCACCACGCCGTCGTGCTGCTGGATCATCATCAACCTCTCCTTCCCCCTTGCTGGATCAAGAAGGAGGAGATGTCTCCCGTCCCGTACGTGTGTTGAATGCGGAGGTGCTGTCCGTTCAGTACTGGGTCATCGGTGATCTGAATCACGGCGAGTACGACTCCATCATCACCATCCCCTTGAACGCTTCCGCTCGCGATCTACAAGTGGTATGTAGATGCAATCTCTCTCCTATGACTCGTTTCTTAGATGAACTCATAGATGGATCTTGGTGAAACCGTAGGAAAAATTTTAATTTTCTGCAACGTTCCCCAACAGTCTGTTGTGCCATCGTATGATTTGATGTTTACGGGTTTGAACCCTTCTGGGAATGCATGATCCATCACTTCATCGGTGAAGTAGAGGGGGTGTGCGGTGCCTCTGTGCCGGGCTATGTCGCGACGCAGTCCGACTAAGTCTGGCTGGTTGTGTTCGGCCCGGCCGGATTTACTGTTAGTGTATCCGGTATGATGGACATCGTCATGTGCTGCAGCGTGCCCCCGTGATCCGTAGATCGATCTTAGTTGTCCTGCGGTGTTATCCAATCTATCACGCAGGTCCTGAGTATTGCCTCGGGCCGTAGTAAACTGGCGCGGGGGTGCGGGATGGTATTCGGGCTGATATGCCGTTTTATCCCGGCCACGAGGTGGCCGGTCAGCCGTGTGGCGCTCGAGTCCATATTCCTCGGCTGCCAGGACTTCTGTCCATCTGTCTGTGAGCAGGTCTTGATCAGCTTGAAGCTGCTGCTGCTTCTCCTTCAGGCTCCTCGCAGTGGCAATAAGCCGACGCTTGAAGCGCTCCTGCTCCGCGGGGTCCTCAGGCACGCCAAACTCTTCGTTGCCGAGGCTAATCTCGTCTTCGGAGGGGGCATGTAGTTGCCCTCCTCCGGATACCCATCCGTCGCCTGTTCATCTGGGCTGTCCTACCCGTCTTCCTGCTCGGCCTGCTCGAAGGCGGGCTGATTGGGGTTCTATTCATCTTCGGCACCGTCCAGATTATTTTCGTCTCCGGTGCCAATATTGCTGTGGCGGGGCTTGGAGCAGCGCTGGCGATGCTCCTGCTTTGCTTTCTTCTTGGAGGGGTTATCCTCCATTGCCTCATCGCCATTGGTTTCTTTTGGAGTGTCCACCATATATATGTCATATGAAGAGGTGGCTGTCCACCGCCCCATGGGTGGTGGTTCCTGTTCTTCTCCTACATCGTCATCCAAACCGTCGATGTCTTCGGAGTCGAAGTCAAGCACGTCGGTCAAATCATCGACCGTGGCTACGAAGTGGGTGGTGGGTGGACAACGAATTCCTTCGTCGCTAGCTTCCCACTCGAGCCGGACATAGTTCGGCCGAGAGCCTCCTGACAAAGAGAGAGACTTTAATGAATTCAGCATGTCGCCAAAGGGCGAGTGCTGGAAGACATCCGCAGCGGCAAACTCCATTACCGGAGCCCAACTAGGCTCGAAGGGCTCGGGAGCACGCGGACTGGAACCTACACCCGGATACGAGTCCGGGGGTCCGGAATCACAGGCGTCCCTAGAGGTGAGGCCTGGGTTCAGCTCTACCGCCGATGAGTGTGCGGCCTGCGGGGCGGGGTCCATCCACCTGTCCTTGGGCCACGCAGTCTGCTCCGGATTTAGGTCCGGGGCTACTGCATGGGTGATATCCCGAGCACTGTCCGACATCAGGTCTAAGCCGTTCTCATCGTGACTGTCCGGCTATCCTGGCACAGGCCAGATTCCGTCGAAGATCAAGTCTCCGCGGATATCGGCCGTGTAGTTCAGGTTTCCGAACCTGACCTGGTGGCCGGGGGCGTAGTTGTCGATCTGCTCCAGATGGCCAAGCGAATTGGCCCGTAGGAGAAGCCGCCGAACACAAAGATCTGTCCGGGGAGAAAAGTCTCGCCCTGGACCGTGTTGTTGACGATTGAAGGTGCCATCAAGCCTCGAAGTGACGACACAGAGGAACTCTCAATGAAAGCACCAATGTCGGTGTCAAAACCGATGGATCTCGAGTAGGGGGTCCCGATCTGTGCGTCTTAGGCTGATGGTAACAGGAAGCAAGGGACACAATGTTTACCCAGGTTCGGGCCCTCTCGATGGAGGTAAAACCTACTTCCTGCTTGATTAATATTGAAGATATGAGTGGTACAAGAGTAGATCTACCACGAGATCGTAGAGGCTAAAACCCTAGAAGCTAGCCTATGATGATTATGATTGTAATTGTGATCGGCCTTCTAAGGACCAACCTCTCCGGTTTATATAGACACCAGAGAAGGCTAGGGTTTACATGGAGTCGGTTACAAGGAAGGAAATACAATATCCGGATCGCCAAGCTTGTCTTCCACGCAAAGGAGAGTCCCATCCGGACACGGGATGGAGTCTTGAGTCTTATATCTTCACGCTCCAATAGTCCAGACGATGTATATAGTCCGGCTGTCCGGATACCCCGTAATCCAGGACTCCCTCAGTCCTTATGAAGGGTAAATAGCAATTGGCATATCACCGTTGTGGCTTTTGCGTAGGTAAGAAACGTTCTTTCTAGAAACCCATAGCAGCCACGTAAAACATGCAACAACAATTAGAGGACGTCTAACTTGTTTTTGCAAGGTATGCTATGTGATGTGATATGGCCAAAAGAATGTGATGAATGATATATGTGATGTATGAGATTGATCATGTTCTTGTAATAGGAATCACGACTTGCATGCCGATGAGTATGACAACCGGCAGGAGCCATAGGAGTTTTCTTAATTTATTGTATGACCTGCGTGTCATTGAAAACGCCATGTAATTACTTTACTTTATTGCTAACCGTTAGCCATAGTAGTAGAAGTAATAGTTGGCGAGACAACTTCATGAAGACACGAGGATGGAGATCATGATGATGGAGATCATGGTGTCATGCCGGTGACAAAGGTGATCATGCCGCGCCTCAAAGATGAAGATCAAAGGCGCGAGATGATATTGGCCATATCATGTCACTCTATGATTTGCATGTGATGTTTGTCATGTTTACATCTTATTTGCTTAGAACGACGGTAGCATAAATAAGATGATCCCTCATAAAATTTCAAGAAAGTGTTCTCCCTAACTGTGCACCATTGCGAAGGTTCGTTGTTTCGAAGCACCACGTGATGATCGAGTGTGATAGATTCTAACATTCGCATACAACGGGTGTAAGCCAGATTTACACATGCAAAGCACTTAGGTTGACTTGACAAGCCTAGCATGTATAGACATGGCCTCGAAACACAAGAGACTGAAAGGTCGAACATGAGTCGTATAGCAGATACGATCGACATGAAGATGTTCACCGATGATGACTAGTCTGTCTCACGTGACGGTCGGACACGGCCTAGTTGACTTGGATCATGTATCACTTAGATGACTAGAGGGATGTCTATCTAAGTGGGAGTTCATTAAATAATCAGATGAGCTTAATTATCATGAACATAGTCAAAAGATCTTTGCAAATTATGTCGTAGCTTACGCTTTAGTTCTACTGTTTAACATATGTTCCTAGATAAAATTTAGTTGAAAGTTGACAGTAGCAATTATGCGGACTGGGTCCGTATTCTGAGGATTGTCCTCATTGCTGCATAGAAGGCTTATGTCCTTAATGCACCGCTCGGTGTGCTGAACCTCGAGCGTCGTTTGTGGATGTTGCGAACATCTGACATACACATTTTGATGACTATGTGATAGTTCAGTGCGTAATGTTAAACGGTTTAGAATTGAGGCACCGAAGACATTTTTGAAACGTCACAAAACATATGAGATGTTCCAAGAGCTGAAATTGGGATTTCAGGCTCGTGCCCACGTCAAGAGGTGTAAGACCTCCGACAAGTTTCCTAGCCTGTAAACTAAGGGAGAAAAGCTCAATCATTGAGCATGTGCTCAGATTGTCTAAGTACTACAGTCGCTTGAATCAAGTGGGAGTTAATCTTCTAGATGAGATAGTGATGGTTCTTCAAAGGCATTGCCACCAAGCTAGTAGAGCTTCGTGATGAACTATAACATATTAGGGATAGATATGATGATCCTTGAACTATTCGCGATGTTTGACACCGCGAATGTAGAAATCAAGTAGGAGCATCAATTGTTGGTGGTTAGTAAAACCACTAGTTTCAACAAGGGCAAGGGCAAGAAGGGATACTTCATGAAACGACAAATCAGTTGCTGCTCTAGTGAAGAAACCCAAGGTTGAACCCAAAACCCGAGACTAAGTGCTTCTGTAATGAGGGGAACGGTCACTGAAGCAGAACTACCCTAGATACTTGGTAGATGAGAAGGCTGGCAAGGTCGACAGAAGTATATTGGATATACATTATATTAATGTGTACTTTACTAGTACTCCTAGTAGCACCAGGGTATTATATACCGGTTCGGTTGCTAAGTGTTAGTAACTCAAAATAAAAAGCTATGGAATAAACGGAGACTAGCTAAAGGTGAGATGATGATATATGTTGGAAGTGTTTCCAAGGTTGATGTGATCAAGCATCGCATGCTCCCTGTACCATCGACATTGGTGTTAAACCTAAATAATTGTTATTTGGTGTTTGCGTTGAGCATAGACATGATTGGATTATGTTTATCGCAATACGATTATTCATTTAGGGAGAATAATGGTTACTCTGTTTATTTGAATAATACTTTCAACGGTCTTGCACCTAAAATGAATGGTTTATTGAATCTCGATCGTAGTGATACACATGTTCATACCAAAAGATCGAGACATGCGAACCATGTCTATTGGTATATATGCATGAAGAAACTCCATACAGATGCACCGTTTGGACTCACTTGATTTTGAATCACTTGAAACATGCAAATCATACCACATGGGCAAGATGACTGAAAGGCCTCGTTTTTCAGTGAGATGAAACAAGAGAGCAACTTGTTGGAAGTAATACATTTGATGTGTGCAATCCAATGAGTGCTGAGGCACGCAGTGAATATTGTTATGCTCTTACTTCACAGATGATTTGAGTAGATTCTAAGTATATTTACTTGATGAAACATGAGTCTTAATTATTGAAAGGTTCAAGCAATTTCAGAGTGAAGTTGAAGATCATCGTGGCAAGAGGATAAAATTTCTATGATATGATCATAGAGATGAATATCTGAGTTACGAGTTTTGGTACACAATTAAGACCTTGTGGAAATTGTTTCATAACTAATACCGCCTAGGACACCATTGTGTGATGGTGTGTCCGAACATCATATATAAATGCACCCTATTGGATATGGTGCATACCATGATGTCTCTTATCGAATTACCACTATCGTTTATGGGTTAGGTATTAAAGACAACCGCATTCACTTTAAATAGGGCACCACGTAATTCCGTTGAGATGACACCGTATGAACTATGGTTTAGAGAGACCTAAGCCGTCATTTCTTAAAAGTTTGGGGCTGTGACGCTTATGTAAAAAGTTTTGCCTGATAAGCTTGAACCCAAAGCGGATAAAATGCATCTTCATAGGACACCCAAAAACAGTTGGGTATACCTCCTAATTCAGATCCGGAAGCAAAAGTGATTGTTTCCAGAAACGGGTCCTTTCTCGAGGAAAAGTTTCTCTCGAAAGAATTGAGTGGGAGGATGGTGGAGACGTGATGAGGTTATTGAACCGTCACTTCAACTAGTGTGTAGCAGGGCACAAGAAGTTGTTCCTGTGGCACCTACGCCAATTGAAGTGGAAGCTGATGATAGTGATCATGAAACTTCTGATCAAGTCACTACCAAACCTCATGGGTCGACAAGGATGTGCACTACTTCAGAGTGGTACCTAATCCTGTCTTAGAGGTCATGTTGCTAGATTACAATGAACCTACGAGCTATGGAGAAGCGATGGTGGGCCCGGATTCCGACGAATGGCTCGAGGCCATAAAATCTGAGAGAGGATCCATGTATGAAAACAAAGTATAGACTTTAGAAGAACTACTTGATGGTCGTATGGCTCTTGAGTACAGATGGAATTTAAAAGGAAGACGGATAATGATGGTAAGTGTCACCATTAAGAAAGCTCGACTTGTCGCTAAGATGTTTTCCGACAAGTTCACGGAGTTGAATACAATGAGACTTTCTCACTCGTAGCGATGCTAAGAGTCTGTTGGAATTATATTAGCATTTACTGCATTATTTATGAAATCTTGCAGATAGGATGTCAAAAAACATTGTTTCCTTGACGATTTTCTTGAGGAAAGGTTGTATATGATACAACCGGAAGATTTTGTCAATCCTATAAGATGCTAGTAAGTATGCAAAGCTCCAGCAATCCTTCTAAGGACTGGAGTAAGCATCTCGGAGTTGGAACATACAGTTTGATGAGATGATCAAAGATTTTGGGTTTATACAAAGTTTATGAGAAAATTGTATTTCCAAAGAAGTGAGTGGGAGCACTATAAAATTTCTGATGAGTATATGTTGTTAACATATTGTTGATCATAAATGATGTAGAATTTCTGGAAAGCATATAGGGTTATTTGAAAAGTGTTTTTCAATGGAAAACCTGGATTAAGCTAGTAGAACATTGAGCATCAAGATCTATAAGGATAGATCAAAAACACTTAATAGTACTTTCAAATGAACACATACCGTGGCAAGATTTTGAAGGAGTTCAAAATAGATCGGCAAAGAAGGAGTTCTTGGCTGTGTTATAAGGTGTGAGTATTGAGTAAGACTCAAGACCTGACCACGACAGAAGAGAGAGAAAGGACGAAGGTCGTCCCCTATGCTTTAGACGTAGGCTCTACAGTATGCTATGCTGTATACCGCACCTGAAGTGTGCCTTGCCATGAGTCAGTCAAGGGGTACAAGAGTGATCCAGGAATGGATCACATGACAGCGGTCAAACTTATCCTTAGTAATTAGTGGACTAAGGAATTTTCTCGATTATGGAGGTGGTAAAAGAGTTCGTCGTAAACGGTTACGACGATGCAAACTTTGACACTAATCTGGATGACTCTGAGTAGTAAACCAGATTCGTAAAGTAGAGCAGTTATTTGGAATAGCTCCAAGTAGAGTGTGGTAGCTGCATCTACAATATGACATAGAGATTTGTAAAGCACACACGGATCTGAAAGGTTCAGACCCGTTGACTAATAACCTCTCTCACAAGCGAGATATGATCAAACACCATGGGTGTTGGATTCATTACAATCACATAGTGATGTGAACTAGATTATTGACTCTAGTGCAAGCGGGAGACAGTTGGAAATATGCCCTAGAGGCAATAATGAAATGGTTATTATTATATTTCCTTTTTCATGATAATTGTCTATTGTTCATGCTATAATTGTATTAACTGGAAACCGTAATACATGTGTGAATACATAGACCACAACATGTTCCTAGTGAACCTCTAGTTGACTAGCTCGTTGATCAATAGATGGTTATGGTTTCCTGACCATGGACATCAATAGGAGAATGATGTGATGGACAAGACCCAATCCTAAGCATAGCACAAGATCGTGTAGTTCGTTTGCTAAGAGCTTTTCTAATGTCAAGTATCATTTCCTTAGACCATGAGATTGTACAACTCCCGGATACCGTAGGAATGCTTTGGGTGTACCAAACGTCAAAACGTAACTGGGTGGCTATAAAGGTGCACTACAGGTATCTCCGAAAGTGTCTGTTGGGTTGGCACAAATCGAGACTGGGATTTGTCACTTCGTATGACGGAGAGGTATCTCTGGGCCCACTCAGTAATGCATCATCATAATGAGCTCAATGTGACTAAGTAGTTAGTCACGGGATCATCCATTACGGAACGAGTAAAGTGACTTGCCAGTAACGAGATTGAACGAGGTATTGGGATACCGACGATCGAATCTCGGGCAAGTAACATACCGATGGACAAAGGGAATTGTATACGGGATTGATTGAATCCTTGACATCGTGGTTCATCCGATGAGATCATCATGGAACATGTGGGAGCCAACATGGGTATCCAGATCCTGCTGTTGGTTATTGGCCGGAGAGATGTCTCGGTCATGTCTGCATGGTTCCCGAACCCGTAGGGTCTACACACTTAAGGTTCGGTGACGCTAGAGTTGTTATGGGAAATAGTATGTGGTTACCGAAGGTTGTTTGGAGTCCCGGATGAGATCCTGGACGTGACGAGGAACTCCAGAATGGTCCGGAGGTGAAGATCGATATTTTGGACGAAGGGTATTGGAGTCCAAAATTGTTCCGGGGGTACCGGCTGACGACCAGCGTGTCCGAAAGGGGTTTCGGAGGCCCCGACAAGTGTTTGGGGGCCTTATGGGCCAAGGGGAGGGGGCACATCAGCCCACTAAGGGGCCGAGAGCCCCTCCCGCCCCATCTCACGTAACCTGGAGAGGTAGGGGCGCCACCCCTAGGGCAGCCTCCCCTCCCAGCTTGGGGGGGAAGTTTCCTAGGGGGTGGGGGCGCCCAAACCCATCTAGGGTTTCCCCTGGCCGCCGCCCCCTCCTCTAGATCCATCTAGAGCGGCCTGCCCCCTCTCCCCTTCCCCCTATATATAGTGAGGGGGTGGGAGGGCAGCCACACCCTTCCCCTGGCGCAGCCCCTCCCTCCTCCAACACTTCCTCCTCCTCCGTAGTGCTTAGTGAAGTTTTGCAGGAGAACCACAAGCTCCACCACCACGCTGTCGTGTTGCCGGAGCTCTCCCTCAACTTCTCCTCTCCCCTTACTGGATCAAGAAGGAGGAGACTTCCCCGGGCTGTACGTGTGTTGAACGTAGAGGCGCCGTCCGTTCGGCGCTAGATCGGATCTTCCGCGATTTGAATCGCCGTGAGTACGACTCCATCAACCACGTTCTTGTAACGCTTCCGCTTAGCGATCTTCAAGGGTATGAAGATGGATTCCCTCCCTCCCTCTCTCTCGTTGCTAGTATCTCCTAGATTGATCTTGGTGACACATAGGAAAATTTTGAATTAGTACTACGTTCCCCAACACAAGTGTGTGTCATCAGCGAATAATAGATGAGATATACCCGGGGCTCTCCTTGTGATTTTCATTGGCAATAACTTTCCATCCTCAATGCTCTGATTTATAAGTGCAGAGAGGCCATCAGCAACAAAAAGGAATAGATAAGGGGATAGTGGATCACCTTTCCGAACACCAGGCGATGGTGCAAACGAATCCAAGATAGCTCCATTGAATTTTATAGAGTATCTCACCGAGGTACACATGTCATGATCCAGTCAACCCACCTGTGAGCGAAGCCAAGCTTTTGCATCATCTACTTAAGGTAATTCCAATCCACTCTATCATAAGCCTTAGAAAGATCTACTTTGTAAGCACAGAAACTCTTTGTAGGGTCCTTTTCCTGTTTTATGTGGTGAATACATTCGAAAGCAACAAAGGCATTATTAGTGATCATTCGCCCAGGAATGAAAGCACTCTGGGCCGGAGAGATTATATCCTCCAAAGCGGGTCTCAAACGATTCACCAAGCACTTCGACACAACTTTGTAGACAACATTACACAAACTGATTGGTCGAAAGTCAGTAATCTTCACCGGGTTATCCACCTTCGGTATCATAACGATAATAGTATCGTTAATATGTGGGGGCATGCTACAAGTGTGAAAAAACTCTTTTACTGCAGCAATTATGCTTTCCTTCATAGTCGCTCAATTTCTATGGAAGAACCGTGCCGGAAAGCCATCAGGGCCCGATGCCTTCATAGGACCAATCTAAAAAAGTGCGTCAGATATCTCTTGATCAGAGAAGTCAGCACATAATCTATCATTAGACTCATCTGAAACCACGGCACCGAACAACTCTATAATTGGAGAGGGGTCAAGCAAAGGGTCAGCTTTAAAAATATTTTCAAAATAGGCAGAAGCCGCCGCACCCATCTCTTTTACCCCCGTATGGACAAAACCAAAAGCATCCTGTAGCTTCTTAATCCGGTTTTTTCGGGCTCTCCAAATAGCTCTTGCATGAAAGAATCTTGTGTTACGGTCGCCCTCCTTCAACCAGTCGACATGTAGCGTTGTAACCACATCATTTCTTCTCTATACAGAAGTTCATTCAGCCTATCGGTAGCTTTTTGAATCTCACATCTTCCAGCATTCATAAGCATTAGTTCCTCAAGCTGTGTTCTAGATTTGTCAATCTCTTTTGTTACTCTCCCAAATTTTTCTTTGCTCCAAGCATAGAGCTTACACATCATGGATCTGAGAGCAGCGTGGACATCCCCCAGACACCTTTTTTGCCCGGCTTCTTCCCAGGCACGCGCAATTATTTCTTGAAGAGCCGGTTCTCTCTCCCACATCACTTCATATTGTCTAAACTTCTTTTTTACATGCAGGTCCACATACTTATCACAGCATACATGCAGCGCCACATGGTCGGATGCAGGGGAGATTAGATGCCGGACAGTTGGGTGCTCAAAACAATTGCGCCAGCTAGGGGATGCAACCGCCCGATCTAGTCGTACTTTCACATTACTATTCCTGCTTCGTTTGTTATCATAGGTGTGTGGGACTCCCTAGAAACCCAAGTCTGCAAGTTCACATAATTCCAGGGAGTCTTGAAACGCTTGCATCTGTGCTTTGGGTCTAGGTGATAGAGAGAAATGCTCAAAATCCAACAACCACTCATTGAAGTCTCCTACCACAAGCCATGGCAAACTGGACTGGGTACTTAGATCGGTAAGAAGAGTCCACATTTTGTGTCTATCCTCCACTCTTGGCTCCCCATATACACAGGTGAGACGCCAAATCTCCTCATCGGGCCCTAACTTAACATGTGCATCAATGCATCTCTGACTTGCAAACACAATCTTCACCTCAATTGTTTCATGCCAATACAAAGCCAAACCACCACTTTTGCCAATGCTATCAACTCCATCAAAACCCTTCAAGCCAAACTTTGAACGATGTTTCTTCATTTTATCTTTGGGCCACCCTATTTCACACAAAAAAACCAAAACAGGGGAATGCGACTTGACGAAAGTCGCCACTTCTCGAACTGTCCGAGTATTCCCCCCACCCCGGCAGTTCCAGGTTAGTAGATTCATTGGGACCGGCGGTCCTCCAACATGGAGGCCGCCTCAAACGTCATATCTGTATCCACCTCTTCAAATTCTTCACCTTATCTTCTTCTCTTGACAATAGGGTTCTTGCCTGGAGTTGTGCTAGGAGGTAAAACACCCCCTGAACTTGCCTCCTCCCCGCCGTTCTCCAGCATAAGCACAATGTTAGACACTTTCACTATCAGATTTAGCACTGTTTGGCCACGGATATTAACAGAGCCATCCACCCTAATCAGCCTCTTCCAAAACCCTTTGCCATCATCACCTGCGGCTGGGTCATACAAATTTGACATGCCTACCATCCCAGGGCCCTCCCCATGTCCACGTTCTCCTGGAGGTTCAGACCTCCCTCCTCTTCCTCCCCATCCTCCATGACCACTCATTCTTCCTCCACGGCCAAAACCTGTAGTGCCACTTCCTATTCCTCCAGAACTTGCTCGGCCACCTCCTCTACCGCCCCTCGGGCCTCTACCGCCCCTCCAGCCACTGTCATCTGATTCATTATTCCAGTTTAACCAATCGCCCCAGTCACAAGTCTTAGGGGCATGAATTCCATCGCCACATTCCTCCACCACGTGTCCCATGCACCCACAAAAGAAGCAAAAGTCTGGAAGTTTCTCATAGCACACTGGATATTTCTTTCTTTCCTTCAAAGTTATAGGGACAAATCTGACTAGTGGGATGTTCACGTTCACAAAAACCCTTACCCGTAGAAAGTTTGAGGGATTAATTTTTCCTTCATTAACAACTACAGTAAAGGGCGGTTCTCCAACCTTTTTTGCCACTTTTTCCGCTAATTCCTTCTTCCTTGTGAGACCATCCGGCAACCCTTTGATCCTAGCCCACAATGGATACATATTCAGGGCATATTCAGTAACATTTGTGAAGCCATCATACTCTACTAGCACCACTTGATCCCGTCGAAACTGCCAAGGCCCCCCATCCATTACTCGTTTCCAATCCCCCAAGCAGTGACATTGAGCCAAAAAAAGATTTGGCCCCTTTATGTTAAAGGTAACTCCTTGAGCACACGACCATGTGTTCCTCATCGAGTTTAATAGAGCTGCATGGCTAAACGGCCTCATCGTATGAACCCTAAATAGAGCCAGCCAACGAACTTCTCTTATCAGATCTTCATCCTCCCCGGACAAGTCCGGGTCTTCTACTTCCTCTCCGTGCAAATTCAAGCCCTCAAATGCATCCTCCAGATCCGGATCTGGGCCATAGTGATCCCAATTCCCATCCTCGTCCTCTTCACGAACTGCCTCACCCGCGTCCTTTGGGTAGCCCTCAGGCAACTCCATGGACGGGTTGGCTAATTGCCCAATCGCATCACCATCCTCACACATCACACCCTCCCGAATCTCAGGTTCCTTTGCTTTCTCCGATCCACCACCGTTTTCCGACCTTTGAGCCGACGCCATGGGGACCTAGCGCGCTGCTGGGATGCACCAGGGAAGTTAATTGCCGGAGTAGACAAGACATCGGTGAATTTTCATGGACTCTAGCGCGCCGCTAGAGGAGGGGTGGACTCTAGGAAAACCCTAGAGGAAAAAGGTATGTATGCCGGGGGTATACATTGGGGCATGTTAGAGTAATTACTAGGTAGGTTGCAAATGACATCCCCAATCCCCATCTTCAGATCTACCCTCGCTATGTTCGATTGTGGTACTATCATCGATCTGATTTGGTTGCAGCTTGTTGATTATGGATATACTGATCCCCCACCCCACCCCAATCCACATGTTACCAAATGGCAAGAGAAATATTCCCCGTGATGAGAGGGGGGATCCCACGTATCCAGGGAAATCTCTCCATCCGGGGATTGCTGCCCTGGGTTTGCTCCCCTTACAGCCAAATGAGGCCTCAAAGTTTGTGCAGGTCCAGTGCTTAGAGGAATGGTCCCGGCGATGTCCAGCAAAGGGCGTTGTGGGGGTTGATGGGAGAGTGAGGCGGTGACGGTCGTAGTCAATCTCTCAAAATCGGCTATAGGATGAAGAAAGGGCCACAACCCCAATAAAGTGGCCAGTCCTTTTCATATGCAGACAATGAGAAACTGCCCAGTGAATAACTATGTGTACCCCGCAAAAAAAAAACTATGTGTAAAATCCGTGTGAAATAAGTTGGAAAGTTCTTTTCGGTTGTTGCAATCTGAAACTGCTGTGTGAGTTGAGCAAAGAGCCAAGAGCCGTTCATCCGGGCTATAAGTGGTATGGTTTGCTGTTGCAAAATGAGACTAATTTCGTGCAAAAGATGGTGGAAACTACTACACTAGATGTGTGTTCTTTTCAGCTACCGATTCTGCAAACACAGAAGCTGATCTGGAAGCAGAAAATGAGCGGCCCAAAAGTCCTTGTGAGCTTGCTCAATTGGGTATATCCAAAGTGGAAAGCAAGGCACCGCCGTGCCGTCACAGCTGGGGTCGCCGCCGGGGCAAGCCATTTCCATGTCAAGCTGACTGTTTCACATGCAATGAGAGCTGCGAGCTAAAGCTAAACTGGACCACGACACTCGGGCACTTGCAGAGGCCGGGAGCCCCCCTTTTCGAAAAAAAGAAAAAGAAAAAAAGGACACTCGGGCACAATGCTGAGAAAAAAAATGGAACTATGAAGCGTTTCCCTGGTATCAATGTTTGTTGTCAGCCTCAAAGTGGTCTTCTCAGTTTGCTATCCGGCGAGGCCGGTGACGAGGCGCTGTGTGCTCGTGGTGCATGTGGCACGGCGCTGTCTGCAGCAGAGCCTGGCGGGCAGTGGGCTATTCGGCCTACATGTGCCCGGATTTTGGCCTCGCCTGATACGAATACGATCGCTCGCCTGATCATCCATCCGCACTGTTTGCGCTGGCTATAGATACGAGTACATCGTTGCCGGAGTTGTAGCTTTCCGTCCTCACCCAGGCCAGCCACGTACGTACGCATCCACTGATGCTAGCTTACAGTGACAAACGGTGGCTGCGGCCAGACGTGCATGAAACGCCATGATATGGGTTAACTGTCCATGAAACCCCACCGGTGGCCGCGGCCAGACGTGCCGCCGGTAGCACCGTGGGAGGCTCTCGCTAGTCGCGCCGTTGACGGTAAAACCATCGCTGGCGCCCGTACACTCCACGATCCACGAGACACCTCAAGATTCGATACGAGTATGACGCGGCGCGGCCGCCTGCCCAAGCGCAGCGGAACGCCGTGCCGTGCCCCGGTGCCCGGCACATGGTCGACGAATCGAGCGGCCGTGCGTGGTTAGTCCGTCGCCGTTGTCGGAGGCGCCGTCGTGCCCCAGCCCCGCTCATGTGCCGCGGCTAGCGGTGGTGGGCCGTGGCCGTGGCCGCGACGGGAAGCGCCTCAGGCTCGGGCGGCGGAGGGCGATGCGGCAGATCCCTCCGGCCACGGGCGTTGGTCGTGTCAGGGTCGGACCTGTCCTAGGCAGTATGATTAGAGATGCAATTTGTGCGTGTCATGTCACATGATTAGCGAAGAAAACGATCGGCGGGGCAAGCCAACGGTCCCTTTCGCATCGTGCACCCGATCGTACCCACCTCCGTGTCACCGATACTACCACCACAACAGAGGAAAACTTCACTTGCATCACTGAACCTGCAGCCACTGCCCTAGACCAGTGTGTGCCTCAAACCCGGCAAGTGACAACGTTGGGGTCTCAGGTCTTAGATGTTAGGCTTGGCTGCGATGTCTGTTTGGTATTAGGTCCAGACTATCTGCGCCCCTTCATCAACTGAATAGGTGTAGCGACAGCTTGTTGCTTAGACTGCGGCTTTAGTCTTACTATTGTATGACTTTATAAGGTCTTGTGAGAATAATTAATAAAGTGGCCGTATGCATCGCCCAGATGCAAAGGCAGGAGGTCATCCTCCTTTTTTTAAAAAAAAAAATTGGTGTTGTATGCGAATAACGGCAAGAGATCATTGATTCAACAGCTTGGTGCGTGCGTGGACGCGTCGATCGGGACAACATCTCAAGTTCCCGGCCATGGACGTGCGTACGTGCGTGTGAAGTGTGAACCTACTCGTGTTGATGGACGCCGGACAGCATTCCAAACGCGACCGAACGATTTGGCTGTCAGTACAGCAGTGGTACTACGAGAGGAGCTCCGTACCACATTCCATTCTTGATCGGGCCCGGGACGATCATTTCCACCGATTGGTTGGTGCGCCGATAAACAATGTTTGGATCGAGCCAGAAGAAGAAGAAGAAGACTTCCCTTGATTTCGGTGCAGCTGGACGCACACCGATCGGAAGAAAGCGATTGACCGGCTCAGCTCAGCCGGCGGTTCAGGCAGCCCTTCGAGATCTTTTCCGGTCTCCCCTGCCCGGAGTTCCGGCGGGCTAGCCACGTTCGCGTGCATGCAGGCATGCGGCGGCGAAACGCACGGCCGTCAAAGTTGGAACGTGCAATCATAATTCCAGGAGGACTGCTACTCTGCATGTGCATGTGCCGAGCCATGACGTTGTCTCCACCAGTTTCGTCAGTTTCTCCGATTCTTCTTTGGAGGTGCTTGCTGTAAACGTATGGGTACGCCTCTTTGCTTCGTTCTACAGATATACTAGTAGATAGATGGTGCTAAAGTCGTCAACTACTACCCGGCGTACGAACCTAAAAAATTGCAGGTACCTTTGCCTTTCCAGTCTGGATTTATATCTAGTTTATGCCTGCATGGTGATTGAAAGGGACTGACTGAAGCAAACTGAACGAGTGAATATTTCCTTCTTCTTCTTTCTATTTTTGTTTTCTCCTTGTTTAGCAATCCCATGATAGGCTGCTGCCGTGCATGCACGGTTGTTAAGGCCCGGAGTGATGATCACATGATGGCTCTTTTTCTTTTGCACTTCCTAACTATAACTGCCTAGCGTCCTTAACATCACTTAACTTTTTTTCTATAAACACAGTACTATCGAAGTCGCTCGCGTACATGTACATACATTCATCCCAATAGACGCGCGTATGCACATCCTACCCATATGTGAACCTCTGAAAGACTGAGCTAACACATCTTTTTAAGATTGACAAAGTCACTCCAGACGCATAGTCGACGGAAACGACTCCCACCGAACGAACATGGTCGGAAATAAGCCTAAATGCAGAAAAATTCGAGCACCAATGCCAAGTCTAAAACTTGAACCCTGGTTAGTTAGGAATACCACTGTCCACCTAACCATCAAATCACAGCTTGGTTCACTTAATCCCATTTAGCTAGAATAGGTGCTTTGCAGTATCGTCAAGCAAGTGATGACGACGAGAGGTGGACAACTAGCGATCGAAGGGCCATGACTTGTAATGGAGCAAAAGATATTACTACGGAGCAGTGAGAAGAGAACAACTTCTGGCTACTAACGTAGGTGTGTATTTTCACCACCTTGACTTCCCAATATTGATAGGTCGGAAAAGGTTTTGACCAGCTAGTTAGATTGTCCCATTACATGTGTTTTACGCTAGAAAGTTCCTCAATCATGTGCATGTTACCGAGCAAGAGACTTGTATGCTCGTGCAAGCTTTTCCAGTGAATGCCACAAACAAAGGGACCATAGTACCTAACAATGTGAATCAGTTACTTGCCCGAAACTCTATATTGATTGGTGTTTTAGGGGGCATGTCTTCATGTTTCAAATGATCAAATCCTTTTGCTCCATAGTAGGAGTACAAACTTAATGATATCCGTGGATTTATCTCTGATATCCATAAATGCGGGTGTGTTCAGAATGCTCGCTCTTGGGTGATTAGCGTGCTTGGTAGGTGTGCAGCCGTTTCCTTAAAATGATTTTCACCTGTAAATTTCCTTCTTCTTTTCCCTGGTGGCATAGAAAAACACCCCTGTACAGTTTGGTAAAAGCCCAGTAGGACGGACTGGAGTGACATCAGATGACTTATTGATTACTACTCGGACTTATACATAAAATCTAACAATTAGACAAAATTGTGGTTGTAGTTTAGTGGTGAGAATTCCACGTTGTGGCTCGAATCCCAGCAGCCACACTACATTAATTTTCTTTTTTTCATTCTTTACAATAAATAGAAAAGAACCTTTTTTGCGATTCAAAAAAGGAAAAGAACAACTTCTGTGCAACAACTTCTGTGCAACAACTTCTGGTGTTTTGTCTGATTTATATATGACACCTGACCTACTGCAAGAGATGGCCAAAACAGGAAGAATCAAAATTTGACGTGTGTGCCACCTTGCAGACAGTACCTGACTTGTCACGTCCAGTTCTTCATTTTTTGCGTCTAGTCTGAAGGATCTTTTTCTCTAATCAGGCCAGTGATTCAGCGAACATTGCCGGGTATAGATCAAACAAAAGGAGATATAATTTGCAGGCACAAAATCCCTATACTAGTACATATAATCTGGTTTACAGTACTAGTAGTTAGCATATGCTTCCAAACTTTATTTTCTTATAACATTTTCTTATAACATTATCCATGGATCTGACAGAAAGCGCCGAAAGAATAAGAAGAGGGACAAAGAATCGGGAGTGCGTGCAACAAAAGTGGGAAGTTGCCATTTTCTTCTGGTTGTGCCAGCGCGGCTGCCAAAAGAAGATAGAAATAGAAAAAAATATATAACTTTGTTGATTGAAAAGACAGAACGCTACTCCCTGCGTCCCATGATATATATTATGGGACGATGGGAATACTTCTGATTATGTTTTTGAACATACATTGCGTTAGATAGTACTTGTTCCGTTTCAAAATATAAAACCATTTTAACACAATGATCTTACATTTTAGTATGGAGGGAATGCTTTCTGTTCTAATGCGTACCGATGCATACGCGGGAACGCAGAGTCCCTGCTTTAGGTGTGACAGAGTGTCACTTGTCTAGATGCACTTCTCGCTGTATCACATTTCGAGCTTAGCCTCCGGACACAATATCTTAACGATTAGTTTTGACACGTAGCAACGTAGTACGAGTTCGTCCTTGTGTAATGCCAAATTGCTACTAATATATGTTTCATCCGCTAACTCATCAACTTGTTCTATTGCGACGGGGGTGGTCGGATAATCGTAGCAAAATTTATCCTTTCTTGTGAGTATATATCCCGTACCACGGTACTAGTGTGCCACATCGGCCAAAATGATCCTGAGATGGCATGCAACAAAAAAAAATTAACAACATGTTAGGAATTTGTCTGCAGATGAGGCAAAAATATATCCTCTGGCTTGTTAATTAAGAAGAGATTGGGCATAAAACATGGTACAAATTACTGCTAAATATGGATCAATATTGAGCATAATTGTTTGGATATTTAAATATATTGTTTGTAAATTTGTCTCATGAAGTCCTCTAAAATGGATTTTAGAAACACATCTCAATATACATTTGTGGTCAAAGTTATATTATAGAGACAAAGTTGATATTCAAGATGACCACTATTATATGACACTTTGGACTATGTGACTCCACCTCTAAGGCAAGGGTTATGCTCCAGCGTCAATGTCCAATGTGCTATCGCGTCGCTCCGCTCTACTTGAGGCGCATAGCCTTTTCCCTTCCAACCGATGGAAAAGAAGCCGTCCATCATGTTAATTTTCCTCCACAAAGTCATGAACTACTCAACTTGTTTCCGCATATGGTTTTACGAGTGGTTGAATTCGATTGCTCAATTTTTAGTTTGTCAATCAATTCGTTGTGAGCAAGCCTTGTTTGGTGGGATGGTGTGGTTGAGTAATGCATGATTAGCTAGAAGGTACAAATTTCATGATGATACAAGTCTTTAACTAGCTTCTTGTTTGACAGAAATTTCAAAATGGTTTAAGCGTGCGTTTATACCCATATTCACCCCCCTCTAGTCGATAACTAGCACTTTCAAGCCGGATAAGCAGTGGAGGAAAAGTTCTACTCCTCTATGGGTTTTAGGGTTTGGCTAGGGTTGGTCAGAAGAGTAAAATTGGGTTTATAGTCCTCTAACCGGTTTTAGATGATCGGCTAGAGTTAGTCTAAGACTAGGGTATGCTCCACCGTCAATGTCCAATGTGCTATCGCGTCACTCTGCTCTACTAGAGGCGCATATCCTTTGCCCTTCCTTCCAACCGATGAAAAAGAAGCCGTCCATCATGTTAATTTTCCTCCACAGAGTCAAGAACTACTCAACTCGTTTCCAAATATGGTTTTGCTTCCATTGCTCAATTTTTAGTTTGTCAATCAATTTGTTGTGAGCAAGCCTTGTTTGATGGGATGGTGTGGTTGAGTAATGCATGGTTAGCTAGAAGGTACAAATTTCATGATGATGCAGGTCGTTAACTAGCTTCTTGTTTGACAGAAATTTCAAAATGATTTAAGCGTGCGTGTATACCCATATTCTCCTCCACTTTATTACATTTTTATGAGCCTTCACACGACACAGAGGTTCTCTTATCTGATCTCGCATTAGTTCAGTGTGTGAACGGAGCAAAAGTTAGTGAGGCAGGGAGATTTGGTGCATGTATCTAGGCTTATAATCGAGCCAATGATCTGGAGCTTAATTTGTCCCGTGCTTCGCTAGATGCTCTACGTGTCAAGTACCCACGGCAATTACGCAGTTGAGATCATCGTCATTTGTTTACTTAATAATTAATTAGCATACGCACGTAGTGGGAGCCCTGCGAGTACTTGCAAATGATGACTCCATGCCATACATGCATGCTTGTCGTGGTGTGGCATATGCGAGCATGTGGCTGACTCTGCAACACACCCATATAGTACTGTACAACATTTGAATACGACTTTCACCTTAAAAATAAAGATTGATTTGCATACGACTTGAAGCCAGTTTGATGATACTGTATCACCTTCACTCTCATGATGAGCTGGGTCGCATAAATACGTACCGGTCGAGCAAACTAGAAACCGAGGCGGTCTAAATCCGAAGAACATGGGTTTGTGGGTGACGCGGGAATCATCAGAAGGATCAGTACGTGTGTTAGTACTTGATAGTCACGGTTAGTACGTACTCCCTCCGTAAACTAATATAAGAGCGTTTAGAATACTAAAATAGTGATCTAAACACTCTTATATTAGTTTATAGAGGGAGTACAACCAAGGCAGTTGATACTGTGGCACTTTCATTTTCAGATGACCTGGCTAGCAAGCACATACATAACGATTCGAGCAGCTAGCTAGAAACTTGGGCAATCTAATCCGGTGGGAGAACATGGCTTCGTGACGTGCACGGGGCGGCGTCAATCATCAGGAGCAAGGAGCAGTGCCTGTACTTGACAGTCACGGCTAGCAGAACCAGGCACCGGGAAGGACCGATGCCGACGCTGATGCCGATGCCGATGCGTGCACCAGGCCGGCCGGTCACGCAGGTACATACTGTACACTACCGGTATCTATAGTACCATACAAAAGAGACTACTACTACTAAATTAGTTACTAGTAATATATATACTTATGCATTAGCATTCTAAGAGTAAGACGGCCCTCTCACTCTCCAGTGCATTATGTACGCACATGTAGTACTACTATAGATGCAGTTCTTAAAATTGGAAGATATCTGTTACACATTGAGGCCAGAATTTGACAGATACCTGGAGCTACATATGGGGCAATGAGCACTTTTCTTCGGCCAAGGCTTATAATGTTATGATTGGTTACAAGCAAACCCCTCCACACTTCAATTGGATCTGGAATTCTTCATGCCAACCAAAACATAAAATGTTCTTCTGGATGTTGTTACATGGCAGAATCAATACAAGAAATCTACTGAGAAGGAAAACCTTTGTACTAGAGGAATATAACTGAGCAGTCAGAGGATCCAATAGGAGGAAACATTAAATCACCTATTAAGGGGATGTCCTTTTGCCAGGAGGTGCTGGGATTACATTTGTCCCACTAGAACACCAGATTTATTTGTCTTAGAAGCCCTTTAGGACATCAAAGATAAACTGAGACTCCCCTTTTTCATGGAAATAATAATTCTCAGCTCTTGGGCGGATTTCCAGAAACAACAAGATCTTTGAGCATATTCAGCCCACATTGCAAGGATGGAAGCAAATCTATTTGATGGAGATGAAGTTACTCAAGCATAGAATTAGACCAAAGTATGCCAATCAATTCCTCCCATGGCTGGGTCTCCAAGGATAGTTTTTTGTGGCAGCTCTCCTTAGCTGCCTAGGTCTTTTCTTTCTTTCTTCTTCATTTTTTAGTCTTAGCCTTTTGTAGTTTTTTTGCTGTAGTTTCTTAGCTTCTTCTTGTTTTTTTTGTTTCTTAGTTTCTCTAGGGGGCTTCTCTCAAGCCCTTACTGTTCTTTGTAACTTTGCTACATAGGACTTTTGCTCTTTGCTATTTATAAAAATTGCAGTGGGGTGTTTACCCTACTGTTTATAGTCAAAAAAAGTGCTACTATAGATACCGGTAGTGAATGGGACACATGGATCTGGGTCGGAATGGACGATGAGTCTGTCCACCGGACGCCATGATTATCGCCCCGCCGCGTAGATTCCCCGCATGTGCGATGGCCTCGCGCCATGACACGTACGTTATATACGTACCCGCCGGTCGACCGAGGCCGCTGCCCGCTGAGACGTCGTGCACACGAGCACAATCTCACGGTTGCCGCCGCTGGATGCGGCGCAAAATTTTAATCCACATGCGGATATGCTGGAGTCATGGCTGATGGGAAAAGGTTCAATTTAAACCTTGAATTCGTAGAGGTTCTCTTGGATTATGGATGGGCTTAGGCCCATATAATATAATAATTCCTGGTTAATCTCTAAGGCCCATGCATGTGTATGGCAAGTGGTGGGAAGTGTGGAAAGTTTAGTACCATACTGCTACAGTAAGAAGAGTGAAACCTTTTTATAAGAGCTGCTCCACCACTTGCTATTGGGAGCTTGGGAATAGGAGCTGTACACACGCTCCTCCTCCGCTGCCGCCTGCCGCGCCACGCCACGCCTCGTCTCGACGCGCGTGCATGGTTGGTCGGGAGGGCAGGTGCCTCCAGAACCCTGTCATTTGAGATCCTACCATGGAGAACGGCAATAAGGTTTTTGGGGAGCGTCTCGAAACGACTACTCCCGATCCGTCCCCGTGTCTGTCCGCCTCTGCTTCCACTACTTCCCCTGCATCGACTCCATGGCTGACGACGAAGCCGCTAAGAAGAAGGCACCGAGGCTTGGCCAACCGGAGGGTATGACTCGTTCATGTGCTAGCCCATATATGTTGTTCATAGATGTTTCGGTTCTATGTACTGTACGTGCTCACACGCTTAGGTATCAGTATGAGATGCATACCGTATTTGCCCTGTTTATTCGTGGATTAGATTAATTGAGAAAGTGTTAATATTTCCAACAATCCAAAAACCTTATTTTAGGCACTTCTCGGCTCATGGCTTCGCCGCTACTCGAAAACCAGAAAAGTTTACCGGGACGCATTTTAAGCGTTGGCAGACGAGGACTACCTTGTGGCTTACAGGAATGAACGTGTTCTGGGTTAGTGGTGTGTCTCCCACGGTAACGATTGCTCCTGAACAGGAGAATGTGTTTAGGGAGACAACCACCATCTTTGTGGGAGCCGTTTTTACTATGATCGGAGACAAGCTAGTCGACGCGTATCTCCATATGCGTGTTGCCAAGAATTTGTGGGATGCGCTCGAAGCTAAATTCGGCGCAACCGATGCTAGAAGCGAGTTGTATGCTATGGAGCAGTTGATTACCAAATGGTTGTTACCCAATCTGTATTGGTCCAGGCCTATGAGATACAATGCATCGCTAAGAAGCTGGAGCTCCTGAAGTGTGAGTTACCGGACAAGTTTGTCGTGGGTTGCATTATTGCCAAACTCCCTCCTGGATGGAGGAACTTTGCTACTTCTCTCAAGCACTTGAGACGTAGATTCTCTGTTGAGGATGTCATCGGTCATCTAAGTGTTGAGCAGAACTCGAGAGCAAAGGACTCACATGTGAAAGGGGCAGAGGGTTCTTCTAGCGCCAACGTGGTGCAGAAGAACTTCCACAAGTTCAAGGCAAAGAAATCTGTCCAGCAGAATACTACCTTTAAGAAGAAGGGTAAGAAGAAAGACAAAAAGAGAGATGGCTTCTTTACTTGTGGTTCAGAGGAACATTGGGCAAACAAGTGCTCAAACAAGTACAAGAAGCCAGGACAGGACGCCAAGTCTGTCAATGTCACTCCGAGCAACAATGATGGGGCATCTAGGTATGGTAATCTGTTTACCGTACTTTCAGTATGCCATTCCACCAATTAGTGGGTTGACACAAGGGCCAATATTCATGTGTGTGCTGATGTGTCTTTGTTTTCTTCTTACCAGGTCGCACGAGATTGTTTCGTCCTGATGGGGAATGGCTCACATGCTTCTGTTCATGGTGTTGGCACAGTAGATCTGAAGTTCACTTCAAAAAAGATCGTGCAACTGAAGAACGTGCAATATGTCCCCACCATCAAGAAGAATCTTGTTAGTGGCCCTCTTCTATGTAATGGTTTAAGTTATTATTTGAGTCTAACAAAGTAGTTGTATCTCGGTATGGACTATTTGTTGGAAAAGGATATGATTGTGGTGGTTTGTTCCGCCTTTCCCTGGAGGATTTCTGTAATAAAGTTGTGAACCGAATTCATTCTAATGTGAACAAATGTGAGGTTTGGCATTCACGTCTTTGTCACATAAATTTCGGTTGTATGACGCGGCTGGCTAAGATGAATCTAATCCCGAGTTTCACTTTATCCAAAGGATCTAAGTGCCATGCGTGTGTGCAAGCAAAGCAACCTCGTAAGCCTCACAAGCCTGCGAAGGAGAGACACCTGGCACCACTAGAGATTGAACTAGGTATGAAGATACCGACGATCGAATCTCGGGCAAATAACATACTGATGACAAAGGGAATAATGTATGTTGTCATAACGGTTCGAGCGATAAAGATCTTTGTAGAATATGTGGGAGCCAATATGAGCATCTAGGTTCCACTGTTGGTTATTGACCGGAGATGTGTCTCGGTCATGTCTACATAGTTCTCGAACCCGTAGGGTCCGCACGCTTAACGTTCGATGACGATTTATATTATATGAGTTATGTGATTTCGTGACCGAATGTTGTTCCGAGTCCCGAATGAGATCACGGACATGACGAGGAGTCTCGAAATGGTTGAGAGGTAAAGATTAATATATAGGACGATAGTATTCAGTCACCGGAAGTGTTCCGGGGGTACCGGGTACATATCGGGTCACCGGAAGGGGTTCCGGGCAACCCTCAGCCTACTACATGGGCATAATTGTCCAAGAGGGGGACAGACCAGCCCCTAAGGGGCTAGTGCTCCCCCACGTAGGCCGAACTAGGGGGGGGGGGAGAAGGAAGGGGAGGGATTCTGCCTCCCCCTTCCTTCCCTTCCCCTCCTCTTTCCTTCCCCCCCGATGGATATGGTAAGGGGGAGGCCGAATTGGGAGGCGCCCAAGTAGGATTCCTCCTACTTGGGGCGCCCCCTTTGCTGCCTCTCCTCCCCTCCAACCTATATATATATGCGGGGGGGGGGGGGGGGGGCACCGCTAGAACACACATCATTGATTTCTAGCCGTGTGCGGTGCCCCCTCCACAGTTTACGCCTCCAGTCATATTCACTTAGTGCTTAGGCGAAGCCCTGCGTGGATCACTTCACCATCACCGTCACCATGCCCGTCATGCTGACGCAACTCTCCCTCGACACTTTGCTGGATCAAGAGTTCGAGGGACGTCATCGAGCTGAACGTGTGTAGAACTCGGAGGTGCTGTACGTTCGGTGCTTGATCGGTCGGAATGAGAAGAAGTTCGACTACATCAACCGCGTTAACAAACTCTTACGCTTTTGGTCTAGGAGGGTACATGGACACACTCTCCCCCTCTCGTTGTTATGCATATCGTAGATAGATCTTGCATGAGCGTATGATTTTTTCTGAAATTGCATGCCACGTTTCCCAATAGTGGTATCAGAGCCAGGTTTATGCGTAGATGATATGCACGAGTAGAACACAAAGAATTGTGGGCGATGCTCGTCATACTGCTTACCACCAATGTCTTATTTTGATTCAGTGGTATTGTTGGATGAAGCGGCCCGGACCAACCTTACATGACCACGTTCATGAGACCGGTTCCACCGGCAGACATGCAAATAGTTTTGCATAAAGGTGGTTGGCGCGTGTCTGTTTCTCCAACTTTAGTTGAATCAAATTTGACTGCAGCTGGTCCTTGTTGAAGGTTAAAACAGCAAACTTGATAAATCACCGTTGTGGTTTTGTGCCGTAGGTAAGAATGGTTCTTGCTAGAAGCCCGTAGCAGCTACGTAAAACATGCAACAACAAATTAGATGACGTCTAACTTGTTTTTCCAGGGCATGTTGTGATGTGATATGGTCAAGACATGATGTGATATATGTTGTTGTATGAGATGATCATGTTTTGTAAAAGTTATCGACAGCTGGCAAGAGTCTTATGGTTGTCGCTTTATTGCATGAAATGCAAACGCCATGTAATTGCTTTACTTTATCACTAAGCGGTAGCGATAGTTGTAGAAGCAATAGTTGGCGAGACGACCACGGCGCTACGATGGAGATCAAGTTGTCGAGCCGGTGACGATGGAGATCATGACGTTGCTTTGGAGATGGAGATCTAAAGCACAAGATGATGATGGCCATATCATATAACATATTTTGATTGCATGTGATGTTTATCTTTATGCATCTTATTTTGCTTAGTACGGTGGTAGCATTATAAGATGATCCCTTAACTAAATTTCAAGTTATAAGTGTTCTCCTTGAGTATGCACCGTTGCGAAAGTTCTTCATGCTGAGACACCACGTGATGATCGGGTGTGATAGGCTCTACGTTCACATACAACGGGTGCAAGCTAGTTTTGCACATGCGGAATACTCGGGTTAAACTTGACGAGCCTAGCATGTACAGACATGGCCTCGAAACACTGAAGACCAAAAGGTCGAACTTGAATCATATAGTAGATATGATCAACATAGAGATGTTCACCATTGATGACTACTCCATCTCACGTGATGATCGGACATGGTTTAGTTTATTTGGATAACGTATCATTTAGATGACTTGAGGGATGTCTATCTAAGTAGGAGTTCTTAAGTAATATGATTAATTGAACTTAATTTATCATGAACTTAGTCCTGACACTTTTTGCATATCTATGTTATAGATCAATGGCCCGTGCTACCGTTCCCTTGAATTTTAATGCATTCCTAGAGAAAGCTAAGTTGAAAGATGATGGTAGCAACTACACGGACTCGGGTCCTGTTGGTGTCAAAACCGGCGGATCTCGGGTAGGGGGCCCCGAACTGTGCGTCTAGGCGGATGGTAACAGGAGACAAGGGACACGATGTTTTTACCCAGGTTCGGGCCCTCTCGATGGAGGTAAAACCCTACTCCTGCTTGATTAATATTGATGATATGGGTAGTACAAGAGTAGATTTACCACGAGATCAGGGAGGCTAAACCCTAGAAGCTAGCCTATGGTATGATTGTTGTTCGTCCTACGGACTAAAACCCTCCGGTTTATATAGACACCGGAGAGGGCTAGGGTTACACAGAGTCGGTTACAATGGGAGGAGATCTACATATCCGTATCACCAAGCTTGCCTTCCACGCCAAGGAAAGTCCCATCCGGACACGGGACGAAGTCTTCAATCTTGTATCTTCATACTCCAGGAGTCCGGCCGAAGGTCATAGTTCGGCTATCCGGACACCCCCTAATCCGGGACTCCCTCAGTAGCCCCCGAACCAGGCTTCAATGACGATGAGCCCGACGCGCAGATTTGTCTTCGGCATTGCAAGGCGGGTTCTTCTCCAAATTCCATATGCCCGTTGAATAGTGTCCGGCTTCTGGTGACTGTCGCGCTCCTTGGCTTCTGCGCCCAATAATGGCCATCTTCCACGTGTCAAATGAATGCGAAAAGCCAGGGTGTTTTTTCATTTACCCCCATAGCTGTGCAAATGAGCCGCCTATAAAGGAGACGGGGATTTAGATCCGAATAACACCATCTTCCCTCCGCGAGCATTCTTCGGAGCGTATTCGACAGAGATCCATTCCATCATGGCCAGTCGACGCAGCTCCTCCTCTCGCCCCCCAGCCCTCAGCCTGGAGATTGGGAGAGATGTTCCATCCCGCACAGCGAGCTACTGGCGCTCCAAGCCAAGGGGTTTCTCCCCCCAGCCTACATGGTCCCGGTTCGAGCCGGGCTTGCCACCTATAATGGCGGAGAGCAAGCGGAGAGCGTCCCCAATCCCTCCAAAGGAGAGAGGGTATGCCTTGTCCCTTACTTGATAAGAGGGCTCGGATTTCCAATTCATCCGTTTCTCCGGGGGCTCCTGGAGTTCTACGGTCTCCAGTTGCACAACCTTACACCTGCCTCCATATTGCATATTGCGGGCTTCGTAGCCCTTTGCGAGCTGTTTTTGGGCATCGAGGCCCATTTCGCACTGTGGAAGAAACTGTTTTGCCTTGTGCCCCATTCTCAGAAGGGGCCGATATATCAAGTGGGCGGAGCCGAGCTATGGCGCATCGCCGGGACCAGATATCTATCCGGAACCCCAAAGAAGGCGTCTGAAGACTGGCCTTCAGAATGGTTTTATATAGAAGACGTCCCCCTGCCGGACCCTGTTCGGATCGGCCTCCCATAGTTTGATAATGCTCCTTTGAGGAAGCGCCTAAGCTGGCGTCCACTGAGCCCTCAGAAGGAAAACGACAAGGACGTCCTTTACCTGATGAGTCGGATAAGGTTGTTAGCTCATTCCAGACTGACCATGATCGAGGTCATGGCTACATGCATCATGCGCGCGGGGGGGGGGGGGGGGGTGTGCAGCCGCTGCAGTATAGAGGCCACCATATGTGGGATTTTAACGGGGAGGAGGACGCCACCCGGTGCGGTCGTAAGGGGCCGAACCCGGTTGCCGCTCTAATAAAGATCTTGTCCGCTTTGTACAAGGGAGAAGAGGAGGAATTCCTCCACATCAACCCACGGGGCGGATTTTCTATGTACAATCCTCCAAGCTGGGTAAGCGGACACTTTCACTCGCCCATCTGTTTCATATTCCCATAGTTAAGTATTCAGTCTAGCAATTTCAATGCAGGAGCTACGCCAGGATGTAAAGGAGATAAACAGCCCTCCTCCACAACCCGAGGACCCGAAACGGTCCTTAGATCCGGACTCCCAAGAGGACCCGGACTTATCTGTGGAGCTGATCAATGGAGTGTTTCATCAATTGATCAAGGACAACACCTTGGTGGCCATTACGGCCGATTATCCCGGACTACTTCCTGAAGGAAATATGCCTTAGAGGCAATAATAAAGTTATTATTTATTTCCTTATTTCATGATAAATGTTTATTATTCATGCTAGAATTGTATTAACCGGAAACATAATACATGTGTGAATACATAGACAAACATAGTGTCACTAGTATGCCTCTACTTGACTAGCTCGTTAATCAAAGATGGTTAAGTTTCCTAACCATAGACATGTGTTGTCATTTGATTAATGGGATCACATCATTAGGAGAATGATGTGATTGACATGACCCATTCCGTTAGCCTAGCACTTGATCGTTTAGTATGTTGCTATTGCTTTCTTCATGACTTATACATGTTCCTGTAACTATGAGAATTATGCAACTCCCGTTTACCGGAGGAACACTTTGGGTACTACCAAACGTCACAACGTAACTGGGTGATTATAAAGGAGTACTACAGGTGTCTCCAAAGGTACATGTTGGGTTGGCGTATTTCGAGATTAGGTTTTGTCACTCCGATTGTCGGAGAGGTATCTCTGGGCCCTCTCAGTAATGCACATCACTATAAGCCTTGCAAGCAATGTAGCTAATGAGTTAGTTACGGAATGATGCATTACGTAACGAGTAAAGAGACTTGCCGGTAACGAGACTGAACTAGGTATTGGATACCGACGATCAAATCTCGGGCAAGTAACATACCGATGACAAAGGGAACAACGTATGTTGTTATGCAGTTTGACCGATAAAGATCTTCGTAGAATATGTAGGAACCAATATGGTCATCCAGGTTCCGCTATTGGTTATTGACCGAGAATAGTTCTAGGTCATGTCTACATAGTTCTCGAACCCGTAGGGTACGCACGCTTAATGTTACGATGATAGTTTTATTATGAGTTTATAAGTTTTGATGTACCGAAGTTTGTTCGGAGTTCTGGATGTGATCACGGACATGACGAGGAGTCTCGAAATGGTCGAGACATAAAGATTTATATATTGGAAGCCTATGTTTGGACATCGGAAAGGTTCCGGGTGAAATCGGGATTTTACCGGAACACCGGGGGGGTTACCGGAACCCTCCCGGGGGTTAATGGGCCTTAGTGGGCCATGAGGGAGAAGAGGAGGGCCAGCCAGGGCAGGCCGCGCGCCCCCTCCCCCTAGTCCGAATAGGACAAGGAAGGGGGGGCGGCGCCCCCCTTTCCTCTTTCCCCTCCCCCCTTTCCTTCTCCACCAAGGCAAGAGGGGGGAGTCCTACTCCCGGTGGGAGTAGGACTCCTCCAGGCGCACCCCAAGGGGGCCGGCCGCACCTTCCCCCTCCCTCCTTTATATACGGGGGCAGGGGGGCACCCCATAGACACACAAGTTGATCTACGGATCATTCCTTAGCCGTGTGCAGTGCCCCCTCCACCATATTCCACCTCAGTCATATCGTCGCAGAGTTTAGGCGAAGCCCTGCGCCGGTAGAACATCATCATCGTCACCATGCCGTCGTGCTGGCGGAACTCATCCCTGAAGCTTTGCTGGATCGGAGCCCGGGGATCGTCATCGAGCTGAACGTGTGCTGAACTCGGAGGTGCCGTACGTTCGGTACTTGGATCGGTCGGATCGTGAAGACGTACAACTACATCAACCGCGTTGTTATAACGCTTCCGCTTACGGTCTACGAGGGTACGTGGACGAACACTCTCCCCTCTTGTTGCTATGCCATCAACATGATCTTGCGTGTGCGTAGGATTTTTTTTGAAATTACTACGTTCCCCAACAGTGGCATCCGAGCCTAGGTTTTATGCGTTGATGTAGTATGCACGAGTAGAACACAAGTGAGTTGTGGGCGATACAAGTCATACTGCTTACCAGCATGTCATACTTTGGTTCGGTGGTATTGTGAGATGAAGCGGCCCGGACCGACATTACGCGTACGCTTACGCGAGACTGGTTTCGCCGTTACGAGCACTCGTGCTTAAATGTGGCTGGCGGGTGCCTGTCTCTCTCACTTTAGCTGAATCGAGTGTGGCTACGCCCGGTCCTTGCGAAGGTTAAAACAGCACCAACTTGACAAACTATCGTTGTGGTTTTTGATGCGTAGGTAAGAACGGTTCTTGCTCAGCCTGTAGCAGCCACGTAAAATTTGCAACAACAAAGTAGAGGACGTCTAACTTGTTTTTGCAGGGCATGTTGTGATGTGATATGGTCAAGACGTGATGCTATATTTTATTGTATGAGATGATCATGTTTTGTAACCAAAGTTATCGGCAACTGGCAGGAGCCATATGGTTGTCGCTTTATTGTATGAAATGCAAACGCCCTGTAATTGCTTTACTTTATCACTAAGCGGTAGCGATAGTCGTAGAAGCAATAGATGACGTAACGACAATGATGCTACGATGGAGATCAAGGTGTCGCGCTGGTGACGATGGTGATCACGACGGTGCTTCGAAGATGGAGATCACAAGCACAAGATGATGATGGCCATATCATATCACTTATATTGATTGCATGTGATGTTTATCCTTTATGCATCTTATCTTGCTTTGATTGACGGTAGCATTTTAGGATGATCTCTCACTAATAATCAAGAAGTGTTCTCCCTGAGTATTCACCGTTGCGAAAGTTCTTCGTGCTGAGACACCACGTGATGATTGGGTGTGATAGGCTCTACGTTCAAACACAACGGGTGCAAAACAGTTGCACACGCGGAATACTCAGGTCATACTTGACGAGCCTAGCATATACAGATATGGCCTCGGAACACGGAGACCGAAAGGTCGAACGTGAATCATATAGTAGATATGATCAACATAGTGATGTTCACCATTGAAACTACTCCATCTCACGTGATGATCGGACATGGTTTAGTTGATTTGGATCACGTGATCACTTAGATGACTAGAGAGATGTCTGTCTAAGTGGGAGTTCTTTAGTAATATGATTAATTGAACTTAAATTTATCATGAACTTAGTCCTGGTAGTATTTTGCAAATTATGTTGTAGATCAATAGCTTGCGTTGTTGCTTTCATATGTTCCTAGAGAAAATTGTGTTGAAAGATGTTAGTAGCAATGATGCGGATTGGATCCATGATCTGAGGTTTATCCTCATTGCTGTACAGAAGAATTATGTCCTTAATGCACCGCTAGGTGATAGACCTATTGCAGGAGCAGACGCAGACGTTATGAACGTTTGGCTAGCTCAATATGATGACTACTTGATAGTTTAGTGCACCATGCTTAACGGCTTAGAATCGGAACTTCAAAAACGTTTTGAACGTCATGGACCATATGAGATGTTCCAGGAGTTGAAGTTAATATTTCAAGCAAGTACCCGAGTTGAGAGAGATGAAGTCTCCAACAAGTTCTATAGCTAAAAGATGGAGGAGAATCGCTCAACTAGTGAGCATGTGCTCAGATTGTGTGGGTACTATAATCACTTGAATCAAGTGGGAGTTAATCTTCCAGATAAAATAGTGATTGACAGAATTCTCTAGTCACCATCACCAAGTTAGTAGAACTTCGTGATGAACTATAATATGCAAGGGATAACAGAAACAATTCCCAAGCTCTTCGTGATGCTGAAATCGACGAAGGTAGAAATCAAGAAAAACATCAAGTGTTGATGGTTAACAAGACCACTAGTTTCAAGAAAAGGGCAAAGGGAAGAAGGGGAACTTCAAGAAGAACGGCAAGCAAGTTGCTGCTCAAGTGAAGAAACCCAAGTCTGGTCCTAAGCCTGAGACTAAGTGCTTCTACTGCAAAGGATTGGTCACTGGAAGTGGAACTACCCCAAGTATTTGGCGGATAAGAAGGATGGCAGAGTGAACAAAGGTATATTTGATATACAGATTATTGATGTGTATTTTACTAGTGTTCGTAGCAACCCCTCGGTATTTGATACTGGTTCAGTTGCTAAGAGTAGTAACTCGAAACGGGAGTTGCAAAATGAACAGAGACTAGTTAAGGGTGAAGTGATGATGTGTGTTGGAAGTGGTTCCAAAAATTGATATGATCATCATCGCACATTCCCTATACTTTCGGGATTAGTTTTGAACCTAAATAAATGTTATTTGGTGTTGAGCATGAATATGATTTGATCATGTTTTTTGCAATACGGTTATTCATTTATGTAAGAGAATAAATTGTTGTTCTGTTTACATGAATAGAACCTTTTATGGTCATACACACCAACGAAAATGGTTTGTTGGATCTCGATCGTAGTGATACACATATTCATAATATTGAAGCCAAAAAGATGCAAAGTTAATAATGTTAGTGCAACTTATTTGTGGCACTGCCGTTTAGGTCATATTGGTGTAAAGCGCATGAAGAAACTCCATGCTAATGGACTTTTGGAATCACTTGATTATGAATCACTTGATGCTTGCAAACCATGCCTCATAGGCAAGATGACTAAGACTCCGTTCTCCGGAACAATGGAGCGAGCAACATATTTGTTGGAAATCATACATACTGATGTATGTGGTCCGATGAATATTAAGGCTCGCAACAAGTATAGTTATTTTCTGACCTTCACAAAATGATTTGAGTAGATATGGGTATATCTACTTGATGAAACATAAGTCTGAAATAATTGAAAGGTTCAAAGAATTTCAGAGTGAAGTGGAAAAATCATCGTAACAAGAAAATAAAGTTTCTGCGATCTGATCGCGGAGACGAATATTTGAGTTACGAGTTTGGTCTTCAATTAAAACAATGTGGAATAGTTTCACAGCTCACGCCACCTGGAACACCACAACGTTATGGTGTGTCCGAACGTCGTAACCGCACTTTATTGGATATGGTGCGATCTATGATGTCTCTTATCGGTTTTACCACTATCGTTTTGGGGTTGTGCATTAGAGACAGCTGCATTCACATTTAAAAGGGCACCATCTAAATCCGTTGAGACGACACCGTATGAACTATGGTTTAGCAGTAAACCTAAGCCATCGTTTCTTAAAGTTTGGAGTTGCGATGCTTATATGAAAAAGTTTCAACCTGATAAGCTCAAACCAAAATCGGAGAAATGCGTATTCATAGAATACCCAAAGTTAATTGTTGGGTACACCTTCTATCACAAATCCGAAGGCAAGATATTCATTGCTAAGATGGATCCTTTCTAGAGAAGAAGTTTCTCTCGAAAGAAGTGAGTGGGAGGAAAGTAAGAGCTTGATAAGGTAATTTGTACCTTCTCACGAATTGGAAAGTAGTTGATCACAGAAATCAGTTCCAGTGATTCCTACACCAATTAGTGAGGAAGCTAATGATGATGATCATGAAAATTCAGATCAAGTTACTACAAGAATCTCGTAGGTCTTCCAGAGTACGGTCCGCACCAAAGTGGTACGGTAATCGTGTTCTGGAAGTCATGTTACTAGACCATGATGAACCTACGAACTATGAGGAAGCGATGATGAGCCCAAATTCCGCAAAATGGTTTGAGGCCATGAAATCTGAGTTGGGATCCATGTATGAGAACAAAGTGTGGACTTTGGTGGACTTGCCCGATGATCGGCAAGCCATAGAAAATAAATGGATCTTCAAGAGGAAGACGGACGCTGATAGTAGTGTTACTATCTACGAAGCTAGACTTGTCGAAAAGGTTTTTGACAAAGTTCAAGGTGTTGAATACAATGAGATTTTCTCACTCGTATTTATACTTAAAAGTCTGTCCGAATCATGTTAGCAATTGCCACATTTTATGAAATTTGGCAAATGGATGTCAAAACTACATTCCTTAATGGATTTATTAAAGAAGAGTTGTATATGATACAACCAGAAGGTTTTGTCAATCCTAAAGGTGCTAACAAAATGTGCAAGCTCCAGCGATCCATCTATGGACAGGTGCAAGCATCTCAGAGTTGGAATATATGCTTTGATAAGTTGATCAAAGCATATAGTTTTATACAGACTTGCGGTGAAGCCTGTATTTACAAGAAAGTGAGTGGGAGCACTACAACATTTCTGATAAGTATATGTGAATGACACATTGTTGATCGGAAATAATGTAGAATTATTCTGCAAAGCATAAATGAGTGTTTGAAAGGAGTTCTTTTAAAGGAAGACCTCGGTAAAGCTGCTTACACATTGAGCATCAAGATCTATATAGATAGATCAAGACGCTTGATAAGATTTTTCAATGAATACATACCTTGATAAATTTTTGAAATAGTTCAAAATGGAACAGTCAAAGAAGGAGTTCTTGCCCGTGTTGCAAGGTGTGAAGTTGAGTAAGACTCAAGACCCGACCATGGCAGAAAATAGAAAGAGAATGAAAAGTCATTCCCTATGCCTCAGTCATAGGTTCTATAAAGTATGCTATGCTGTGAACCAGACATATTGTATACCTTGCTCAGAGTTTGGCAAAGGAATACAATTTTGATCTAATAGTAGAACACTGGACAGCGGTCAAGAATATCCTTAGTAAGGACTAAGGAGATGTTTCTCGATTATGGAGGTGATAAAAGAGTTCGTTGTAAAAGTTACATCGGTGCAAACTTTTACACTAATCCAGATGACTCTAAGTCTCAAACTGGATACATATTGAAAGTGGGAGCAATTAAGCTAGAGTAGCTCCATGCAGAGCATTGAAGACATAGAATGTTTGCAAAATACATACGGCTCTGAATGTGACAGACCCGTTGACTAAGCTTCTCTCACGAGCAAAACATGATCACACCTTAGTACACTTTGGGTGTTAATCACATAGTGATGTGAACTAGATTATTGACTCTAGTAATCCCTTTTGGTATTGGTCACATAACGATGTGAACTATGTTAATCATATACAGATATGAATATTGGTGTTAAATCACATGGCGATGTGAACTAGATTATTGACTCTAGTGCAAGTGGGAGACTGAAGGAAATATGCCCTAGAGGCAATAATAAAGTTATTATTTATTTCCTTATTTCATGATAAATGTTTATTATTCATGCTAGAATTGTATTAACCGGAAACATAATACATGTGTGAATACATAGACAAACATAGTGTCACTAGTATGCCTCTACTTGACTAGCTCGTTAATCAAAGATGGTTAAGTTTCCTAACCATAGACATGTGTTGTCATTTGATTAATGGGATCACATCATTAGGAGAATGATGTGATTGACATGACCCATTCCGTTAGCCTAGCACTTGATCATTTAGTATGTTGCTATTGCTTTCTTCATGACTTATACATGTTCCTGTAACTATGAGAATTATGCAACTCCCGTTTACCGGAGGAACACTTTGGGTACTACCAAACGTCACAATGTAACTGGGTGATTATAAAGGAGTACTACAGGTGTCTCCAAAGGTACATGTTGGGTTGGCGTATTTCGAGATTAGGTTTTGTCACTCCGATTGTCGGAGAGGTATCTCTGGGCCCTCTCGGTAATGCACATCACTATAAGCCTTGCAAGCAATGTAGCTAATGAGTTAGTTACGGAATGATGCATTACATAACGAGTAAAGAGACTTGCCGGTAACGAGATTGAACTAGGTATTGGATACCGACGATCAAATCTCGGGCAAATAACATACCGATGACAAAGGGAACAACGTATGTTGTTATGCGGTTTGACTGATAAAGATCTTCGTAGAATATGTAGGAACCAATATGGGCATCCAGGTTCCGCTATTGGTTATTGAACGATAATAGTTCTAGGTCATGTCTACATAGTTCTCGAACCCGTAGGGTCCGCACGCTTAACGTTACGATGACAGTTTTATTACGAGTTTATAAGTTTTGATGTGCCGAAGTTTGTTCGGAGTTCCGGATGTGATCACGGACATGAAGAGGAGTCTCGAAATGGCCGAGACATAAAGATTGATATATTGGAAGCCTATGTTTGGACATCGGAAAGGTTCCGGGTGAAATCGGGATTTTACCGGAATACCGGGGGGTTACGGGAACCCTCCCGGGGGTTAATGGGCCTTAGTGGGCCATGAGGGAGAAGAGGAGGGCCAGCCAGGGCAGGCCGCGCGCCCCCTCCCCCCTAGTCCGAATAGGACAAGGAAGGGGGGGGGGCAGCGCCCCCCTTTCCTCTTTCCCCTCCGCCCTTTCCTTCTCCACCAAGGCAAGAGGGGGGAGTCCTACTCCCGATGGGAGTAGGACTCCTCCAGGCGCACCCCAAGGGGGCCAGCCGCACCTCCCCCCTCCCTCCTTTATATACGGGGGCAGGGGGGCACCCCATAGACACACAAGTTGATCTACGGATCGTTCCTTAGCCGTGTGCGGTGCCCCCCTCCACCATATTCCACCTCGTTCATATCGTCGCAGAGTTTAGGCGAAGCCCTGCGCCGGTAGAACATCATCATCGTCACCACGCCGTCGTGCTGACAGAACTCATCCCCGAAGCTTTGCTGGATCGGAACCCGGGGATCGTCATCGAGCTGAACGTGTGCTGGACTCGGAGGTGCCGTATGTTCGGTACTTGGATCGGTCGGATCGTGAAGACGTACGACTACATCAACCGCGTTGTTATAATGCTTCCGCTTACGGTCTACGAGGGTACATGGACGAACACTCTCCCCTCTCGTTGCTATGCCATCAACATGATCTTGCGTGTGCGTAGGAATTTTTTTGAAATTACTACGTTCCCCAACACTTCCAGCCTCACAAGTAATCGAGGCTGAAGTCCCAGTTCTTTTAAGATGATCCATCCGTGCTTATTTTTGATCACCATATATCCATGGCGTTTTCGTAGGCCCAGCAGGCTGAAAATAAGTGCGGTTCGGATTGAGACGTCGGCGCAACGGTATGGCGTGCCATTTTATTCCCTCAAGGCATACCAACGCTCGCGCTCTCCTCAGGAAAAAGAGCGCTCGCCGGAATATATCCGGAGAGGTTGCCAATCGCGCCTCCACCAGCCAGGCTCCAAGGCCGGGTCCGGAAGCAGAGGCAAACGTGAGGTGCGCACCGGATGCTCCTGCGATAGAGGATGCGAACGGGCTGTCTGCCACCAATTTTGAGGTGGAGAGTGCCATGAACCACAGGCGTCGCCGGACAGATATTCGTGACGCTTGTTTCTCCCAAGATGCATTGGATGCCTTCAATACGGGAGATGCGTACCTCCGTGCCGCTCAAAATGGTCTAGCCAGAGCCACGGAGCAGTATGTAAAAGACATACGGGTGAGAAAATTTGATGGTTGTATATGTCAGTAGCCCCCGAGACTTGAAATAGTTAGAATAACTGATTTAAGGATCATTTGTTATGCATGATCTTACCGAAAAGAATACCCAACTGTCCCAGGAGCTGGAAGAGTGCAAAGCCCAACTTGAGGCCGCACTAGCCGCGACAGGGGAGGCCAAGGAGACCCCCTCTGGTAATATATGCTTCGAAAGATAAGTATGTTGTGAAGTGTGGCATGTGTGCAAATCTAACAATAACATTGCAGATGGCGCTGGGATGGATCCGGACAAGTATCAACTCTTGCGCTGGTTAAAGGCCGGCGAGAGCGTGCTTACGAGGGTGAGGCAAGAGAAGAATAATCTCCAAGATGCCAACACCTAGTTGGGCGAGGAACTAAAGGATGTTCGTGCCCAGCTGTCGGACTCCGTGAAGGAGAATCGGCGGCTTCGACGCGGCATTTTTAGTAAGTGCTTGAGCGAACTTCGAAAAAAGAGTTCGGCGAGGAAGTCGATTGACAGAGTTATGTCTGTAGGTATGCTGACAAGTTGGCCTGCAGAGGAAATGCCCGGCTCTACGGGTGACCTTCTTCTCGAGCTCTTACAACTGCACGAACGAGTTCGGCAGGTAATGCAGGGCGTCGCCCAGGCCTTGTGGCCATCCGTCTCCATGCCCGAAGGCCTTGGAGAGCTTGCAGAGAAGCTGAAGGGAGCGCGGCGGCGCTTCCGATTATGGAAGATATCGGCCTGCCGTCAAGGCGCTAGGGAGGCCCGGGCCATGGTGAAGACGCGGTACACGAAGGCTGACCCAAACCACATGGCCGAGGTCGGACCTGTGGGGCCCGATGGGTAGGAGATCCCTGTTAGTTTAGTGTACGGCCAGGTAGAATTGGCCGCGAAATATTCCCAACAGGACTGTAAACTAGACAGCCTACTGGATGGTATTGAAGAGGAATATACCTAGTCAAATTGACTATGTAATTTAAGATGACATGTAAAATGCCTTCTAGCCGGATTGTAGATCGTTTGTCATGGCGGACCTTTTCGCTTAAACCTTGGGACCCGATAGTCCGGAGTGTGTCCGAATACCCTCTCGGTTATGCAAGAACCAGGGCATGCGTGGAGACCAGGCGTAGGGGTCATTAGTGCTTGAACAGACAAGTGCCCAACTAGGTATGTTATATTACATGGTTAGTAAGAAACATCTTCCAGGGAGAATAGTTCCGTTAAGGGTTCCTTTCCATGGGAGGCATGCCCTAAAGTGCATGTCCGGACTGCGAAAAAAGCAGAAAAACATCTGGGGGCAGATAAATAAACAAGTGAGAAATCATCTTTAGTTCACTGACCGAATATTCCCTTAAGAACGCTAGCTTTCGGCTTCACCCAGTCTGAGGTACACATCCGACTGACGCGGCAGTAACAATCGCAGAGTTGCTCCCTTTACCACCTACCCGAACAATCGGGAACGTAGGGGTACGCACAGGAGCCAGGCAACCCAGCTTGGCCAAAACTTAAGTCATATCGATGCATATAATGGTGAATAAAAGGTACATGCGGAAGTGTGACACATGTGTTGGGCATGAGGCCCGTATAAGCAAGCTTCTGTTAAAGAAGCCCCCAGGTATAATGAGCGCGGATAGCGCGTCAATTGTTTGCGAACAAGGCGTGAACGAGCCCTTAAAGGCTGTAAGAGAAAAAGGAGGGAGAGGGAGAGAAATATAAGACAACTAATGTGTAAAAAATAGACAGAGGAAGGAGACGAACACAGAGTCCAGCGCTAGGCGTAGAATCTTTGGAGACGGGCTGCGTTCCATGGGTTCGGCTCGAGTCAGTTATCCGATGCATCTCACAGACGGTACGCTCCACCAGTCAGGATTTGGTCAATGATGAAGGGACATTCCCATTTGGGCTTGAGTTTGTCCTTTTTCTTGTCCGGCAGGCATATAACTAACTCGCCAACATTGTATGTTTTGGCCCGTACTTCTCTGCTTTGATATCTTTGAGCTTGCTGTTGATAGAATGCGGAACGGGCTTTTGCCACATCACGCTCCTCCTCCAAGGTGTCCAAACTGTCCTGCCGATCGAGTTCGGCTTCTCTTTCTTCGTACATGCGCACGCGAGGTGAGTCATGAATTATGTCGCAGGTGATACATCCATTTTGCATCATGCTTTTATGTCAATATTTATTGCATTATGGGCTGTTATTTCACGTTATGTCACAATACTTATGGCTATTCTCTCTTATTTTACAAGGTTTACATGAAGAGGGAGAATGCCATCAGCTGGAATTCTGGGCTGGAAAAGGAGCAAATATTGAAGGACTATTCTGTGCAACTCCAAAAGTCCTGAAACTCCACGGAATATCTTAAAATAAATAAATAAAAATCGTCGCCAAAGATGAAGGCCAGGGGGCCCACACCCTGCTCACGAGGGTGGGGGCGCCCCCCTGGGTGCGCCCCCTGGATGCGCCCCCTACCTCGTGGACCCCTGGTGGCTCTCCGACGTCCATCTTCTCCCATATGAAGTCTTTCGATGAGAAAAAAATAGAAGAGAACCTTTCGGGACGAGACTCTGCCGCCACGAGGCGAAACCTTGGCAGAACCAATCTAGGGCTCCAGCAGAGCTGTTCTGCCGGGGACACTTCCCTCTGGGAGGGGGAAATCGTCATCATCGTCATCACCAATGCTCCTCTCATCGGGAGAGGGAAATTCCATCAACATCTTCACCAGCACCATCTCATCTCCAAACCCTAGTTCATCTCTTGTATCCAATTCTTGTCTCCAAGTCCGGGATTGGTGCTAGTAGGTTGCTAGTAGTGTTGATTACTCCTTGTAGTTGATGCTAGTTGGTTTATTTGGTGGAAGATCATATGTTTAGATCCTTTATGCACAATATTACCCCTCTGATTATGAACATGAATATGCTTTGTGAGTAGTTACGTTTGTTCCTGAGGACAAGGGAGAAGTCTTGCTATTAGTAGTCATGTGAATTTGGTATTCGTTTGATATTTTGATAAGATGTATGTTGTCTAACCTCTAGTGGTGTTATGTGAACGTCGACTACATAACACTTCACCATTATTTGGGCCTAGAGGAAGGCATTGGGAAGTAATAAGTAGATGATGGGTTGCTAGAGTGACAGAAGCTTAAACCCTAGTTTATGCGTTGCTTCGTAAGGGGCTGATTTGGATCCATATGTTTCATGCTATGGTTAGGTTTACCTTAATACTTTTGTTGTAGTTGCGGATGCTTGCAATAGAGGTTAATCATAAGTGGGATGCTTGTCCAAGTAAGGGCAGTACCCAAGCACCGGTCCACCCACATATCAAATTATCAAAGTTCCGAACGCGAATCATATGAGCGTGATGAAACTAGCTTGACGATATTCCCATGTGTCCTTGGGAGCGCTTTTCCTATTATAAGAGTTTGTCCAGGCTTGTCCTTTGCTACAAAATGGATTGGACCACCTTGCTGCACTTTATTTACTTTTGTTACTTGTTGCTCGTTACAATTTATCCTATCACAAAACTATCTGTTACCACTTATTTCAGTACTTGCAGAGAATACCTTGCTGAAAACCGCTTATCATTTCCTGCTGCTCCTCGTTGGGTTCGACACTCTTACTTATCGAAAGGACTACGATAGATCCCCTATACTTGTGGGTCATCAAGACTCTTTTCTGGCGCCGTTGCCGGGGAGTGAAGCGCCTTTGGTAGGTGGAATTTGGTAAGGAAAAATTTATTTAGTGTGCTGAAATTTTCTGTCACTTGTTACCATGGAAAGTAATTGTTTGAGGGGCTTGTTCGGGGTATCTTCACCCCGTCTAGTTGAGCCAAGAGTTGCTCCTCAACCTACTGAACCTACTGATTCTATTGAAAATGAAACTTCTTTTGAGATTCCTTCGGGTATGATGGAAAAACTGCTAGCTAACACTTTTGCAGGAGAGGGAACAAAGCATCCTGATGAACATCTACGCTTTGTGGATGATATTTGTGGAATATTTAAGCTTGCAGGTATACCCGATGATGCCGTTAAGAGGAAGGCTTTCCCTTTATCTTTGGAGGGAGACGCATTGACATGGTATAGGCTATGTGATGATACGAGATCATGGAACTATAAAAGATTGAAATTGGAATTTCATCAAAAGTATTACCCTATGCATCTTGTTCATCGTGATCGCAATTATATATATAATTTTTGGCCTCACGAAGGAGAAAGCATCGCTCAAGCTTGGGGGAGGCTTAAATCAATGTTATATTCATGCCCCAATCATGAGCTCTCAAAATTGACAATTCTCCAGAATTTTTATGCTAGGCTTTCTGCTAATAATCGCACCATGCTCGATACTTCTTGTGCTGGCTCTTTTATGATGAAGTCTATTGAATTTGGATTGAATTTATTGGATAGAATTAAATGCAACTCTAAAGATTGGGACCTCGACGAAGGTAAGGAGTCAGGTATGACACCTAAGTTTGATTGTGTTAAATCTTTTATGGATACCGATATTTTCCGTAAGTTTAGCACTAAATATGGACTTGACTCTGAGATAGTAGCTTCTTTCTGTGAATCTTTTGCTACTTATGTTGATCTCCCCAAGGAGAAGTGGTTTAAATATCATCCTCCCATAGAAGTAAAAGCAGCTGCACCTATTAAAGTTGAAGAAAAGCTTGTCACTTATAATGATCCTATTGTTCCTACTTCTTATGTTGAGAAACCCCCTTTCCCTGTGAGAATGAAGGATCATGCTAAAGCTTCAACTGTTGTTCGTAAAAGCAATATTAGGACTTATACACCTCCTGAGCAAGTCAAAGTAGAACCCAATATTGCTATTGTTAACGATCTCTTGTCTGATAATATCGATGGGCATGTTATTCAATTCACTGGTGAAACTGCTAGAATTGCTAAACCCTGTGATAGAGATAAACATAGACCTGTGGTAGGCGTGCCTGTTATTTCTGTTAAAATAGGAGATCATTGTTATCATGGCTTATGTGATATGGGTGCTAGTGCTAGTGTTATACCCATTGACTTATACAAAGAAATTATGCATGATATTGCACCTGCTAAGTTAGAAGATATTGATGTTACAATTAAACTTGCCAATAGAGATACTATATCTCCAATGGGAATTGTTAGAGATGTTGAAGTCTTGTGTGGGAAAACCAAATATCCCGCTGATTTTCTTGTTCTTGGTTCTCCACAAGATAGCTTTTGTCCCATTATATTTGGTAGACCCTTCTTGCGTACTGTTAATGCTAAGATAGACTGCAACAAGAATGTTGTTACTGTTGGCTTAGATGATATGGTCCATGAGTTTAATTTCTCTAAATTTAGTAAACAACATCGCGAGGAAGAATTGCCTAGTAAGGATGAAATTATTGGTCTTGCTTCTATTGTTGTACCTCCTAGTGATCCTTTAGAACACTATTTGCTAGACCATGAAAATGATATGTTCATGAATGAAAGAAGGGAAATAGATGAAGTATTCTTTAAACAGGAACCTATTCTGCAACACAATTTGCCTGTTGAAGTCCTAGGGGATCCTCCTCCACCCAAGGGTGATCCCGTGTTTGAGCTTAAACCGTTGCCTGATAATCTTAAATATGCTTATCTTGATGAAAAGAAAATATATACTGTTATTATTAGCGCTAACCTTTCAGAGCATGAAGAAGAAAGATTATTGAAGACTCTGAAGAAGCATCGTGCCGCTATTGGATATACTCTGGATGATCTTAAGGGCATCAGTCCCACTCTATGTCAACATAAAATAAACTTGGAAGTTGATGCCAAACCTGTTTGTGATCCTCAACGACATTTGAATCCTAAAATGAAAGAAGTGGTAAGAAAAGAAATACTCAAGCTTCTGGAGGCAGGTATAATTTATCCCGTTGCTGATAGTCAGTGGGTAAGTCATGTCCATTGTGTCCCTAAGAAGGGAGGTATTACTGTTGTCCCTAATGATAAAGATGAATTGATTCCGTAAAGAATTATCACAGGTTATAGGATGGTAATTGATTTCCGCAAATTAAATGAGGCTACTAAGAAAGATCATTACCCCTTACCTTTTATTGATCAAATGCTAGAAAGACGATGCAAACATACACATTATTGCTTTCTAGATGGTTATTCTGGTTTTTCTCAAATATCTGTGTCGGCTAAAGATCAATCAAAGACTAATTTTACATGCCCTTTTGGTACTTTTGCTTATAGACGTATGCCTTTTGGTTTATGTAATGCACCTGCTACCTTTCAAAGATGCATGATGGCTATATTCTCTGACTTTTGTGAGAAAATTTGTGAGGTTTTCATGGATGACATTTTCGTCTATGGTTCCTCTTTTGATGATTGCTTGAGCAATCTCGCTCGAGTTTTGCAGAGATGTGAAGAAACTAATCTTGTCTTGAATTGGGAAAAGTGCCACTTTATGGTTAATGAAGGTATTGTCTTGGGGCACAAAGTTTATGAAAGAGGTATTGAAGTTGATAAAGCCACCCATGTCCCAAGGACATCAAAGGTATAAGAAGTTTCCTTGGTCATGCCGGATTTTATAGGAGGTTCATCAAGGACTTCTCAAAAATCTCTCGGCCTTTGACTAATTTATTACAAAAAGATGTACCATTTGTCTTTGATGATGATTGTGTAGAAGCATTTGAAACACTTAAGAAAGCATTAGTCTCTGCACCTGTTGTTCAGCCACCTGATTGGAATTTACCATTTGAAATTATGTGTGATGCTAGTGATTATGCTGTAGGTGTTGTTCTAGGGCAAAGAGTTGATAAGAAATTGAATGTTATCCATTATGCTAGTAAGACTCTAGACAATGCTCAAAGAAATTATGGTACTACCGAAAAGGAACTTTTAGCGGTTGTATTTGCTTGTGATAAATTCAGACCCTATATTGTTGATTCTAGACTAACTATCCATACAGATCATGCTGCTATTAAATATCTTACGGAAAAGAAAGATGCAAAACCTAGACTCATTAGATGGGTTCTCTTGCTTCAAGAATTTGATTTACATATTGTTGATAGAAAGGGAGCTGAGAACCCCGTTGCAGACAACTTGTCTAGGCTAGAGAATGTTCTTGATGACCCACTACCTATTGATGATAGCTTTCCTGATGAGCAATTAAATGTCATAAGCACTTCTTGTAGCACTCCATGGTATGCTGATTATGCTAATTATATTGTTGCTAAATTTATACCACCTAGCTTCACATACCAGCAAAAGAAAAAGTTTTTCTTTGACTTGCGACATTACTTTTGGGATGACCCACATCTTTATAAAGAAGGAGTAGATGGTGTTATTAGACGTTGTGTACCTGAGCATGAACAGGAACAGATCCTACGCAAGTGTCACTCCAAAGCTTATGGAGGACACCACGCTGGAGATAGAACTGCACATAAGGTATTGCAATCCGGTTTTTATTGGCCTACTCTCCTCAAGGATGCCTGTAAGTTTGTTTTATCTTATGATGAATGTCAAAGAATTGGCAATATTAGTAGACGTCAAGAAATGCCTATGAATTATTCACTTGTTATTGAACCATTTGATGTTTGGGGCTTTGATTATATGGGACCTTTTCCTGCCTCTAATGGTTACACTCATATTCTAGTTGCTCTTGATTACATTACTAAGTGGGTAGAAGCTATTCCAACTAGTAGTGTTGATCATAACACTTATATTAAAATGCTTAAGGAAGTTATTTTTCTGAGGTTTGGAGTCCCTAGATACTTAATGACTGATGGTGGTTCACACTTTATTCATGGTGCTTTCCGTAAGATGCTTGCTAAATACGACGTTAATCATAGGATTGCATCTCCATATCACCCGCAGTCTAGTTGTCAGGTAGAATTGAGCAATAGAGAGCTCAAATTAGTTTTGCAAAAGACTGTCAATAGGTCCAGGAAGAATTGGCCCAAAAAACTTGATGATGCATTATGGGCCTATAGAACTGCATATAAAAATCCTATGGGTATGTCTCCGTATAAAATGGTTTATGGAAAAGCATGTCATTTACCTCTCGAACTAGAACATAAGACATATTGGGCTATTAAGGAGCTCAACTATGATTTCAAACTTGTCGGTGAGAAGAGGTTATTTGATATTAGCTCACTTGATGAATGGAGAACCCAAGCTTATGAAAATGCCAAGTTGTTTAAGGAAAAAGTTAAAAGGTGGCATGACAAAAGGATACAAAAGCGTGAGTTTAATGTAGGTGATTACGTATTGCTATACAGGTCTCGTTTAAGATTTTTTGCAGGAAAACTTCTCTTAAAATGGGAAGGTCCTTACGTTATCGAGGAGGTCTATCGTTCCGGTGCCATAAAAATCAACAAATCCGAAGGTGGTAAACAGTCAAAGGATCAAACACTATATTTCAGGTAATCCCATAAATGTTGAAACTAATATTATTGAAACCATAACCCCGGAGGAATACATAAAGGACACTTTCCAGAACGTTCCAGACTCCGAAAAGGAATAGGTATGTTGTACGGTAAGTAAACCGACTCCAAAACAATTTTTAAGGCAATATTTCTCCGTTTTGGAATATTTAGAAAAATAGAAAATGAGTAGTAGCCCGGGGAGGATACGAGGCCTCCACGAGGGTGGAGGGCGCGCCCCCTACCTCGTGAACACCTCGTGTGCCCTCCGGACTCCGTTTCCTTGCACGATACGTATTTTGGTCGGTAAAAATTCATTATATATACTCCCGGAGGTTTTGACTCTCGTATCACGCAATTATCCTCTGTTTTTGTTTCGAGCTGTTGCTGCTGCAGATAAGAGCAAGATGTCTTCTCAAGAGTCAGTCGGGGAGAGCCGGGTATCTAACCCAGCACTGGAACCAAGGGCAAACAGCGACGCTGACCACTTTGGGATGGCAACGGAGGAGGAGATGGAGGCTGACCTGATGAGAGTAGATGCTATGGAAGATCAAGAAGTCACCTCTCGCTTCCGAGCTGGGTTTACGATGGGGGAACTACAGAGCTTAGCTATTCCAAGCTCGGTTATCCCTTCCAATGTTAAATTTCTTTCCTATGAAAATATGAGGAGAAGTATCTCTGGTTCTCCCGCAGCTATGCAACACCCCTGGGTGCAAGGAGCTTTAGCCGTTACTGGGAAGCTTCATAAGGAAATAGTGGACCTCAAGCAGCAGGTCAATAAGCTCGAGGAGGAGAACCGTATTCTGAGGGGGATCATCGCTAAGAATATTACGCCAACAACAAAGAAGGAGACATAATCACATGGGTATGGGCACTCCCCTTGGCAACTGCCAAGCTTGGGGGAGGTGCCCTGGTATCGTATCGCCATCACAACTCCTATCTTTACCGTTTTTCTTAGTTCGATCCTATTAGTAGTATCTTGATTTAGTAGAATAAAGTCATGGCATGATCTAGTTTTGAGTTTTGCTTTATGATCCTTCTTTGTAATCGAGTCCGTGAGCTATATAATAAATATTAGTGTTGAGTCAAGGGCTTGAGTATTTTGCCATGATCTTGGGTGATTAGAAGAAAAAGAATAAAAAGAGTCAAGAGTTCATATTGATCTTATTGAAAGTAATGACTTCACATAGAAAGAGTATGATGATTTAAAGTTGTTGGGAGTTGGCAAATACAGCTTTGGTCATTGTTGCAATTAATAGGAAGTAGTAAGGAAAGAGAGGTATCACATATAGATATATTATCATTGACATCTTTTATGATTGGGAGCACTCATTAAAATATGACATGCTAAAGAGTTGATGTTGGACAAGAAAGACAACATAATGAGTTATGTTTTCTTACATCTGAGATAAAGTATGTTGTCATGATTCCTCTACCGTGTTGAGCTTGCCTTTCCCCCTCATGCTAGCCAAATTCTCAGCACTAAGTAGAAATACTACTTGTGCTTCCAAATACCCTTAAACCAGTTTTGCCATGAGAGTCCACCATATCTACCTATGGATTGAGTAAGATCCTTCAAGTAAGTTGTCATCAGTGCAAGCAATAAAAATTGCTCTCTAAATATGCATGACTTATTAGTGCAGATAAATGAGCTTTGTACGAACTTGTTGTGGACGCAATAAAAGCGACGGATTGCATAATAAAGGTTCACATGCAAGGGGCAATATAAAGTGACGTTCTTTTGCATTAAGATTTTGTGCATCAACCCTAAACGCGCATGACAACCTCTGCTTCCCTCTGCGAAGGGCCTATCTTTTATTATTATTCTCTATGTTATGCAAGAGTCACGGTGATCTTCACCTTCCTTTTTCGTTTTATCCTTTGGCAAGCTCAGCATGTTGGAAAGAACATGATATATATATCTAATTGGATGTGGGGGAGCGTGAATTATTATTGTTGACATTACCCTTGAGGTAAAAGGTTGTGGGGCAAAAACTATAAGCCCCTATCTTTCTCTGTGTCCGATTAAAACTCCGTAACCACAAAGTATCGCGTGAGTGCTAGCAATTATGATGGACTAAGTGATAGTTGAGTATGTGGACTTGCTTTTAAGCTCTGACATAGACTCTTTCCGATGTTATGATAAATTGCAATTGCTTCAATGACTGAGATTATAATTGTTGGTGCCAATAAAGTTTCTGAATCATATTTTGGCTTTGTGAAAAGATCATCACTAGAACATAAGTAATCATATGACAATATATATATATATATATATATATATATATATATATATATATATATATATGTTGCTATTATGAAGTAATCATGATGCCTTCATGTCCGCATTTTATTTTTATCGACTCCTCTACCTCTAAACATCAGGACATATTTATTGTTATCGGCTTTTCGCTTGAGGACAAGCGAGGTCTAAGCTTGGGGAAGTTGATACGTCCATTTTGCATCATGCTTTTATGTCAATATTTATTGCATTATGGGCTGTTATTTCACGTTATGTCACAATACTTATGGCTATTCTCTCTTATTTTACAAGGTTTACATGAAGAGGGAGAATGTCGGTAGCTGGAATTCTGGGCTGGAAAAGGAGCAAATATTGAAGGACTATTCTGCGCAACCCAAAAGTCCTGAAACTCCATGGAATATCTTAGAATAAATAAAGAAAAATCATCGCCAAAGATGAAGGCCAGGGGGCCCACACCCTGCTCACGAGGGTGGGGGGCGCCCCCTGGGCGCGCCCCCCTACCTCGTGGGCCCCCTGGTGGCTCTCCGACGTCCATCTTCTCCCATATGAAGTCTTTCGATGAGAAAAAAATAGAAGATAACCTTTCGGGACGAGACTGTGCCGCCACGAGGCGGAACCTTGGCGGAACCAATCTAGGGCTCCGGCAGAGCTGTTCTGCCGGGGACACTTCCCTCCGGGAGGGGGAAATCATCACCATCGTCATCACCAACGCTCCTCTCATCGGGAGAGGGAAATCTCCATCAACATCTTCACCAGCACCATCTCATCTCCAAACCCTAGTTCATCTCTTGTATCCAATTCTTGTCTCCAAGTCCGGGATTGGTGCTAGTAGGTTGCTAGTAGTGTTGATTACTCCTTGTAGTTGATGCTAGTTGGTTTATTTGGTGGAAGATCATATGTTCAGATCCTTTATGCACAATATTACCCCTATGATTATGAACATGAATATGCTTTGTGAGTAGTTACGTTTGTTCCTGAGGACAAGGGAGAAGTCTTGCTATTAGTAGTCATGTGAATTTGGTATCCGTTTGATATTTTGATAAGATGTATGTTGTCTAACCTCTAGTGGTGTTATGTGAACATCGACTACATAACACTTCACCATTATTTGGGCCTAGAGGCATTGGGAAGTAATAAGTAGATGATGGGTTGCTAGAGTGACAGAAGCTTAAACCCTAGTTTATGCGTTGCTTCGTAAGAGGCTGATTTGGATCCATATGTTTCATGCTATGGTTAGGTTTACCTTAATACTTTTGTTGTAGTTGCGGATGCTTGCAATAGAGGTTAATCACAAGTGGGATGCTTGTCCAAGTAAGGGCAGTACCCAAGCACCGGTCCACCCACATATCAAATTATCGAAGTACCGAACGCGAATCATATGAGCGTGATGAAAACTAGCTTGACGATATTCCCTTGTGTCCGCGGGAGCGCTTTTCCTATTATAAGAGTTTGTCCAGGCTTTTCCTTTGCTACAAAAAGGATTGGGCCACCTTGCTGCACTTTATTTAATTTTGTTACTTGTTGCTCGTTACAATTTATCCTATCACAAAACTATCTGTTACCACTTATTTCAGTACTTGCAGATAATACCTTGCTGAAAACCGCTTATCATTTCCTTCTGCTCCTCGTTGGGTTCGACACTCTTACTTATCGAAAGTACTACGATAGATCCCCTATACTTTAGGGTCATCAGCAGGGCATAACTGCCTCTGCGCCGTATTCCATAAAAATGGTGTGAATCCGGTGTTGTGATTCGGCGTGGTCCGCAGCCCCCAGAGTACGGAGTCGAGCTCCTCTACCCAGTGCATGTTAGATTCCTTGAGGTACCGCACTAATCAGGGTTTGATGCCGCTCATGATTAGACCATTTGCTTGCTCGACTTGACCGTTAGTTTGTGGGTGATAGACTCAAGCGTAGTCAAGCTTGATGCCCATGTTTTAGCACCAGAGTTTGACCTCGTCGGCCATAAAGTTCGTGCCGTTATCAATGATGATGCTATGGGGGACGCCGTAACGGTGTATGACCCCTGATATGAAGTCTATCACCAGTCCGGATTCGGCCGTCTTAACAGGCTTGGCCTCTCCATTTGGTGAATTTGTCCACCATGACCAGTAGGTATTTTTGCTTGTGGGTTCCTCCTTTAAGGGGTCCAACCATGTCAAGCCCCCAGACTGCAAAGGGCCAGGTGATGGGTATAGTTTGGAGGGCGGTGGGTGGCATATGGCTTTGGTTAGCAAAGAGCTGGCAACCAACGCATCGTTGGACTAAGTCCTGAGCATCTGCCCGGGCCGTTGGCTAGTAAAATCCTGTACGGAAGGCCTTGCTTACAAGGGCCCGGGCTGCGGCGTGGTACCCGCCGAGTCCGGCATGGATTTTAGCCAGGAGATTCCGCCCTTCCTCTTTAGAGATACACCTTTGAAGGACTCCGGTGGTGCTTTTCTTATAAAGCTCTCCTTCATGGACTTTATAGGCTTTAGATCGCCGCACTATGCAGCGTGCCTCGTTTTGGTCCTTGGGAAGTTCCTGCCTAGTTAGGTAGGCTAGGAATGGTTTTGTCCACGAGGCAATGACTGCCATTAATATGTGGGCTGAGGGTGTTACTTCGTTGGCAGAGCCTCCCGTTGTGTCAGAATGTTCGGTGCCGGGCGGTGCGGTTGGGTCCGGGCTGTTATTTCCGGATTCCCCTTCCCACAATACGGATGGCTTGAATAGCCTCTGCAAGAAGATGTTGGGGGGGACTGCATCGCGCTTTGCGCCAATGCGTGCCAGGACGTCTGCTGCCCGATTGTTTTCCCGGGCTATATGGTGGAATTCGAGCCCCTCGAACCGAGCTGACATTTTGAGGACGGTGTTGCGATAAGCTGCCATTTTCGGATCCTTGGCATCAAAGTCTCCATTTATTTGGGATATCGCAAGGTTCCAATCCCCACGCACCTCTAGGCATTGGATGCCCATGGAGACTACCATCCGGAGACCATGTAGAAGGGCCTCGTATTTGGCTGCGTTGTTGGAGTCTGTATACATTATCTGGAGTACGTATTGAACTGTATCTCCTGTTGGGGACGTCAGAACGACGCCAACCCCCAGTCCAGCTAACATTTTGGAGCCGTCGAAGTGCATGATCCAGTTGGAATATGTGTCGTACTCTTTAGGGAGTTCGGCTTCAGTCCATTCGGCGACGAAGTCGGCCAAAACTTGCGACTTAATAGCTTGCCGTGGCTTATAGGTTATGTCAAACGGGAGGAGCTCAATGGCCCATTTGGCAATCCGGCCCGTCGCGTCGCAGTTGTTTACAATATCGTTAAGGGGTACTTCGAAGGCTACTGTTATCGAACACTCCTGAAAGTAGTGTCGCAGCTTCCAGGATGCCATAAACACCGCGTACGCTATCTTTTGATAATGCGGGTACCGTGACTTGCATGGAGTGAGGACAGTGGACACGTAGTAAACTGGTTTTTAAAGGGGGAATTTTGTCCGTCCGTTTCTCGTTCGACGACGAGCACTGTGCTTACAACCTGATAAGTTGCCGCAATGTATAATAGCATTGGTTCACCGATGTTAGGCGCAGCCAGGACCGGGTTTGTTGCCAATATGGCTTTTATTTCTTCGAGTCCGGCCATGGTGGCATCCGTCCACTCGAAGTGTTCGATGCGCCGGAGGAGGCGACAAAGGGGTAATGCCTTATCTCCCAAGCTGGAGATAAAGCGGCTTAGAGCCGCCATGCATCCAGTCAATTTTTGTATTTGCTTGAGGTCCTTTGGAATATCCAATTGTGACAGAGCTTGGATCTTGGCAGGGTTTGCTTCAATTCCTCTACCGGATACAATGAAGCCCAAAAGCTTTCCGACTGGTACACCGAAGACGCATTTTTCCGGGTTAATCTTGATCTCATATGCTCGGAGGTTATCGAATGTGAGCCTCAAGTCGTCTACTAGAGTTTCGACATGCTTTGTTTTGACGACCACGTCATCTACGTATGCTTCCACTATTTTGCCGATCTGGTTTGCCAGACATGTCTGAATCATGCGCTGATATGTTGCACCGGTGTTTTTGAGCCCGAAGGGCATTGTGTTGAAGCAGAATGGGTCGTATAGGGTGATGAATGCTGTTGCGGCTTGGTCTGGCTCTGCCATCTTAATTTGATGGTAGCCGGAGTATGCTTCGAGGAAACACAATGAATCGTGTCCTGCGGTGGCGTCGATGATTTGATCGATGCGGGGGAGGGGAAGGGATCCTTTGGGAAAGCCTTGTTGAGGTCCTTGAAATCGACACATAGGCGCCAGGATTTATCCTTCTTTGGTACCATCACCAGTTTTGCTAGCCAATCCGAATGTTTTATATCTCTGATGAATCCGGCCTCCAGTAGTTTGGCTAGCTCCTCTCCCATGGCTTGTCTCTTAGGTTCGGAGAAGCGCCGAAGAGCCTGCTTGACAGGCTTGAATCCTTTTAGGATGTTTAGGCTGTGCTCGGCCAGCTTGCGTGGGATTCCTGACATGTCTGAAGGGTGCCAGGCAAAAATGTCCCAATTTTCGCATAGGAATTCTTGTAATTGCGCCCCGATGGAGGCCGTTTTGGTAGCGTCTGTTGGATGGACTTGGAATTTGACTATTTCGTCTGCCGGTTTAAAGGAGGTGGACTTGGATCTTTTATCGAGTATCACGTCGTCCCTGTTCACCGTGGAGCGCAGCGCAGTCAGTTCCTCGGCCGCTAAGGCTTCGGATAGTGCCTCAAGGGCCAGTGCGGCTGTCTTATTTTCGGTGCGGAGTGCTATGTCTGGGTCACTAGCAAGAGTGAAGATTCCGTTGGGTCCAGGCATTTTGAGCTTCATGTACCCGTAATGGGGTATAGCTTGAAAGTTTGTGAATGCCTCTCGCCCTAATAGAACGTGGTATCCGCTGCTGAACGGGGCCACATGAAACGTGACCTCCTCGGACCTGTAATTATCCGGCATGCCGAACACCACATCCAGTGTGATCTTTCCTGTACAGCATGCTTCCCGGCTGGGGATTATTCCTCTAAAGGTTTTGTTGCTTCGCTCAACGCGGCTCCAGTCTATTTCCATTTTTTGAAGGGTTTCCTCATAAATGAGGTTCAATCCGCTGCCCCCGTCCATGAGTACCTTGGTAAGGCGAAAGCCGTCCACTATTGGACTGAGGACCAATGCGGCTGGTGCTCGGGCTGTTCGGAATTTAGGTTCATCACTAGCATTAAAGGTAATAGCCGTGTCACTCCATGGGTTTATTGTTGCTACTTGGTAGACTTTGGCAAGGCTGCGGAGTGTTCGTATCCGCATATTATTTGATGTGAAAGTCTCGAAGACTGTTAATACCGTACTGGTATCCCTGGGCTGGTGCTCTATGAATTCTGGAGTTAAAAGCTCCTCACCACTTCTGGCCATCTGCCGGAGTATCCAACATGCTCTAAGGCTATGAGTTGGTGTGGCGTCCTCTGTACTATGAATTTTACAGGGTCCATTGAGCCATCCCTCCAGTACGGTTCCATGCCCTATAGAGCGTTTTTGCTTTTTCGTGTTTAACCCAGGTGCCTGGCGATAATGCACCCTTTTATTTTGGACTCGGGTTGTATTCAGGGCCAGATTGTCCCAAAATTTTATTTCGGTTTTCCAGGCGCTTTCCATCGCACAGTACTTTCATACTATGGATGCCAAGTCGGCGAAGCGTGTAATTTGACGGAGACTTATGGCATTGAGGATTCCGTTGTTCGTGTAATTATTGCAGAAGAATGAAATTGCATCCTCCTCGCGGCAGTCCTCTATCCTGTTCATAACCAGGAGGAATCTGGCCCAGTAATGGTGTACTGTTTCTATGGGCTCTTGCCGAATTTGGGATAGATCCCTTATGTTAGGGTGGGCGGGTGGAATTAAATCCGGAACCTCGCCCAATCTGAGACTCAGGGGCCAAGGAGTTTCCGAACTCGGAAGCTTGGGTTCTTGGATGTTGTCCAATGAATCTAGCCCGCTGCCTGACTTTAGGTTCAGGGCTCGAGTGACGTCCTCCCCTCCGTGGGTATCCAGCTTGGAGGGGTCGGGAATCCGGACATAACTAGTCCTTAAGATAGATGAAGGCTTGCCGCACTATTCCTCCACCACTGCGACGCGGTGGGTGGCCTGGGGAGAGTTAATCTCTCTCAGATCGGGTTTAAGCCCAATCTGATCATAGTCTATAGCGACTCCCAGGCGGCGATTCGATCCAAGAGCTCATTTAAGGAAGAGAGCTCCATCGGATCTAACTGCTCGGCGAGTTCCGAGTTGACGTGGAGACTGCTTTTGATGACCCAAGAAGTCATCGTCGGCGTGGCGGCCAAACAAGCGGTCATAAGAAAATTGCCTAGCCGGAGAGTTTGGACGATAGCCAAAGCTCCTTTGGCCACATCACCGTCTTTAAAGACGGGATGAGGCATCCTTCCTGATGGCGACGGCACAGCGGAACTCTCAATGAAAGCACCAATGTCGGTGTCAAAACTGGCGGATCTCGCGTAGGGGGCCCCGAACTGTGCGTCTAGGCGGATGGTAACAGGAGACAAGGGACACGATGTTTTTACCCAGGTTCGGGCCCTCTCGATGGAGGTAAAACCCTACTCCTGCTTGATTAATATTGATGATATGGGTAGTACAAGAGTAGATCTACTACCAGATCAGGGAGGCTAAACCCTAGAAGCTATCCTATGGTATGATTGTTGTTCGTCCTATGGACAAAAACCCTCCAGTTTATATAGACACCGGAGAGGGCTAGGTTTACACAGAGTCAGTTACAATGGGAGGAGATCTACATATCCGTATCGCCAAGCTTGCCTTCCACGCCAAGGAAAGTCCCATCCGGACACGGGACGAAGTCTTCAATCTTGTATCTTCATAGTCCAGGAGTCCGGCTGAAGGTCATAGTTCGGCTATCCGGACACCCCCTAATCCGGGACTCCCTCATGTACATAACTTGAGGATTATCCTCATTGTTGCACAGAAGAATTATGCCCTTGATGCACCGCTAGGTGTACCACCCCCAACAACTGCAGACTTTGTGAACGCCTGGCAGTCGCGTGCTGATGACTACTCGATAGTTCAGCGTGCCATGCTTTACGGCTTAGAATCGAGACTTCAAAGACGTTTTGAACGTCATGGACCATATGAGATGTTTCAGGAGTTGAAGTTAATATTTCAAGCAAATGCCCAAGTTGAGAGATATGAAGTCTCCAATAAGTTCTATAGCTGCAAGATGGAGGAGAAAAATTCTATCAGTGAACACATACTCAGAATGTCTGGATATCATAATCACTTGACTTAGCTGGGAGTTAATCTTCCAGATGATAGTGTTATTGACAGAGTTCTCCAATCACTGCCACCAAGCTACAAAGGCTTCGTGATGAACTATAATATGCAAGGGATCGAGAAGACTATTCCCGAGCTCTTCCCAATGCTCAAAGTTGCGGAGGTAGAAATCAAAAAGGAGCATCAAGTGTTGATCGTTAACAAGACCACTAGTTTCAAGAAAAACGGCAAGGGAAAGAAGGGGAACTTCAAGAAGATTGGCAAGCAAATTGCCTCTCCCGGGAAGAAACCAAAAGCTGCACCCAAGCTTGAAACTGAGTGCTTCTACTACAAACGGACTGGTCACTGGAAGAGGAATTGCCCCAAGTATTTGGCGGATAAGAAGGATGGAAAAGTGAACAAAGGTATATTTGATATACATGTTATTGATGTGTACCTTACTAATTCTCGTAGTAGTGCCTGGGTATTTGATACCGGCTCGCTTGCTCATATTTGTAACTCGAAACAGGGACTACGGATTAAGAAAAGATTGGCTAAGGATGAGGTGACAATGCGCGTCAGGAATGGTTCCAAGGTCGATGTGATCGCCATCAGCATGCTACCTCTACATTTACCTTCGGGATTAGTTTTAGACCTGAATAATTGTTATTTGGTGCCAGCGTTGAGCATGAACATTATATCTGGATCTTGTTTAGTGCGACACAGTTATTCATTTAAATCAGAGAATAATGGCTGTTCTATTTATATGAGTAATATCTTTTATGGTCATGCACCCTTGAAGAGTGGTCTATTTCTGTTGAATCTCGGTCGTGGTGATACACATATTCATAATATTGATGCCAAAAGATGCAAAGTTGATAATGATAGTGCAACATATTTGTGGCACAATCGTTTAGGTTGTATTGGTGTAAAGAGCATGAAGAAACTCCATGTAGATGGACTCTTGGAATCACTTGATTATGCATCATTTGATACTTGCGAACCATGCCTCATGGGCAAGATGACTAAAACTCCGTTCTCCAGAACAATGGAACGAGCCAATGACTTATTGGAAATAATACATACCAATGTATGCGGTCCGATGAGTGTTGAGGCTCGTGGCGGGAACGTTATTTTCTGACCTTCACAGATGATTTGACCAGATATGGGTATATCTACTTAATGAAACACAAGTCTGAAACATTTGAAAAGTGAAGGAAATGTGCCCTAGAGGCAATAATAAAGTTATTATTTATTTCCTTATTTCATGATAAATTTTTATTATTCATGCTAGAATTGCATTAATCGGAAACTTAGTACATGTGTGAATACATAAAGAAAACATATTGTCCCTAGTATGCCTCTACTAGACTAGCTCGTTAATCAAAGATGGTTAAGTTTCCTAACCATAGACATGTGTTGTCATTTGATGAATGGTATCACATCATTAGGAGAATGATGTGATGGACTTGACCCATCCGTTAGCTTAGCATTATGATCATTACAGTTTCATTGCTACTGCTTTCTTCATGACTTATACATGTTCCTTAGACTATGAGATTATGCAACTCCCGAATACCGGAGGAAGACCTTGTGTGCTATCAAATGTCACAATGTAAATGGGTGATTATAAAGAGGCTCTACAGGTGTCTCCAAAGGTGTTTGTTGGGTTGGCATAGATCGAGATTAGGATTTGTCACTCCGTGTTTCGGAGAGGTATCTCTGGGCCCTCTCGGTAATGCTCATCCTTATAAGCCTTGCAAGCATAGTAACAACTGAGTTAGTTGCAGGATGAAGTATTACAGAACAAGTAAAGAGACTTGCCGGTAACGAGATTGAACTAGGTATGATGATACCGACGATCGAATCTCGGGCAAGTAACATAACGATGACAAAGGGAACAACGTATGTTGTTATGCGGTTTGACCGATAAAGATCTTCATAGAATATGTAGGAGCCAATATGAGCATTCAGGTTCCGCTATTGGTTATTGACCAGAGATGTGTCTCCGTCATGTCTACATAGTTCTCGAACCCGTAGGGTCCACACGCTTAACGTTCGATGACGATATGCATTATGGGTTAGGTGTTTTTGATGACCGAAGTTTGTTCAGAGTCCCGGATGTGATCACGGAAATGACGAGGAGTCTCGAAATGGTCGAGACATAAAGATTGATATATTGGATGGCTATATTCAGACACCAGAAGTGTTCCGGAGAAGATTCAGATAAAACAGGAGTGCCGGAGGGTTACTGAAACACCCCGGGGGAACTAATGGGCCTCGATGGGCCTTAGTGGAGAGAGAGGAGGGGCGCAGGAGGGCTAGCCGCCCCCTATGTCCGAATAGGACAAGAGGAGGGGGGCGGCGCCCCCCCTTGCCTACTCCCTCTCCCTCTCCTTCCTTCCCCCCTCTCCCTCTTGGTGGAATCCTACTAGGACTAGTATTCCTAGTAGAACTCCCCTTGTGGGGTGCGCCCTAGGAGGGCCGACCGGCCTCTCCCTTTCTCCTTTATATACGAGGGTAGGGGGCACCCTAGAAGACACAAGTTTCTCTCCCAACCATGTGTTGTGCCCCCTCCATAGTTACACACCTCGATCATACCATCGTCGTCCTTAGGCGAAACCCTGCGTCGGTAGCATCATCATCACCGTCGCCATGTCGTCGTGCTGACGGAACTCACCCTCATCCTCAACCGGATCAAGAGCACGAGGGACGTCATCGAGCTAAACGTGTGTTGAATGCGGAGGTGCCGTACGTTTGGTACTTGGATCGGTTGGATCGCGAAGACGTCCGACTACATCAACCGTGTTATTGAAACGCTTCCGCTTTCGGTCTACGAGGGTACATGGACACACTATCCCCTCTCGTTGCTATGCATCACCAAGATAGATCTTGGGTGATCGTAGGAATTTTTTTGAAATTACCGCGTTACCCTACAGTGGCATCCGAGCCAGGTCTATGCGTATATGTTATATGCACGAGTAGAACACAAAGAGTTGTGGGCGATAACAGTCATACTGCTTACCACCAACGTCTTACATTGATTCGGCGGTATTGTTGGATGAAGTGGCCCGGACCGACATTACATGACCGCGTTCATGAGACTGGTTCTACCGACGTGCTTTTGCACAAAGGTGGCTGGCGGGTGTCTGTTTCTCCAACTTTAGTTGAATCGAGTTTGACTACGACCGGTCCTTGTTGAAGGTTAAAATAGCACACTTGACGAATAATCGTTGTGGTTTTGATGCGTAGGTAAGAACGGTTCTTGCTAGAAGCACGTAGCAGCCACGTAAAACTTGCAAGAACAAAGTAGAGGACGTCTAACTTGTTTTTGTAGGGCTTGCTGTGATGTGATATGGTCCAGGCATGATGTGATATAAATTGTTGTATGAGATGATCATGTTTTGTAACAAAGTTATCGACAACTGGCAGGAGCCATATGGTTGTCGCTGAAAGATCGTGGATGTCGCCTAGAGGGGGGGGGGGGTGAATAGGCGCTTTTAAAATAATTACAGTTTAGGCTTGAACAAATGCAGAATAAACCTAACGGTTAATTTGACAAGCACAAAACCGACAACAACTAGGCTCACCTATGTGCACCAACAACTTATGCTAAGCAAGATAAGCAACTAAGTGATAGCAAGATATATGACAAGAAACAATATGGCTATCACAAAGTAAAGTGCATAAGTCAAGGGCTCGGGTAAGATATAATGGAGGCACGCAGAGACGACGATGTATCCCGAAGTTCACAGCCTTGCGGATGCTAATCTCTGTTTGGAGCGGTGTGGAGGCACAATGCTCCTCAAGAAGCTACTAGGGCCACCGTAATCTCATCACGCCCTCGCACAATGCAAGATGCCGTGATTCCACTAAGGGACCTTTGAGGGCGGTCACCGAACCCGTACACTTTGGCATCCCTTGGGGGCGGTCACCGGTACCTGTCAAATTGCTCGGGGCGATCTCCACAACCTAATTGGAGACCCCGACGCTTGCCCGGAGCTTTACACCACAATGATTGAGATCCAAACACCACCAACCGTCTAGGGCGCCCAAGCACCCAAGAGGAACAAGCTCAAGGGTAGCAAGCACCCAAGAGTAATAGGCTTCTCAACTTGTAAATTCCACGTATCACCGTGGAGAACTCAAACCGATGCACCAAATGCAATGGCAAGGGCACACGGAGTGCCCAACTCCTTCTCTCCCAAATCCCACCAAAGCAACTAATGATAGGAAGGAAAATGGGAGGAAGAACAAGAAGGAGAACACCAAGAACTCCAAGATCTAGATCCAAGGGGTTCCCCTCACATAGAGGAGAAAGTGATTGGCGGAAATGTGGATCTAGATCTCCTCTCTCCTTTCCCTCAAAAACTAGCAAGAATCCATGGAGGGATTGAGAGTTATCAAGCTCGAAGAAGGTCAACAGTGGAGTAAGAACACAAGCTCAAGAGATAAGGACCATTGGGGAAGAAGACCCCCTTTTATAGGTGAGGAAAAATCCAACCGTTATCCTCACAACCCGCACAGAGTTGTACTACCGCTCCAAGGAGCGGTACTACCGCTAGGGCAGTAGAAGCCCTTTGAAAAACAAAAGTGAGGAGGCAAAAGGCCAGTAGAACCGCTGGAGCGGTACTACCGCTCGTCCTCACGGTACTACCGCTAGGGATCGTGGTACTACCGCAAAGGGTAGCGGTACTACTGCTTGCGAGCGGTACAAAAAAATACATCCGTGCCTACCACCGCTGGACCTATGACGAGTTTTTGGTCCGAAGCGGTACTACCATTGTTGTAGCCACGGTAGTACCGCTCTGGAGCGGTAGTAAAAAATTACGTCCGCTCCTGTCCGCGGTAGTACCGCTGCAGCCTTTTCAGAACACCAAAACTGCCATAACTTCTGCAAACGGACTCCAAATTCAATGAAACCAAGTTTGTTGGAAATCTAGAGACAAGGGCTAACACAATCTTGATAGAAATAACAATGAGAAGTAAATAATAAAAGGCCCAAGAGAAAATGGCGAGAACCCTTCCTCGAATAAGATAGGTAAAACCTCCAACACCGAAAACGCAATAGAAGAGGCATATGAAATTCGTTTTTGAAGTACGAGAGCTTGTCACGAAGATAACCACAACCTCTAAAACCTCAAAATAAAATACAAATAAGAATCAAGAAAGATGATGAAAGATGGAAAGGTTTGAGCTCTCGACGAACGAGACAATCAAACTACTCACTTGGGATCCCCCTTGATAGTACGGCTATCGATCCTACAACTCGGTCTCCAAACTATCACCATGAGACCGGTAAAATTTAAAACCTATCAAGGGCAAACCTTTGCCTTGCACGAAGTCCACTTGAGCTAGATGATGACGATCTTGATCCCCTCAAGTTGGACCACCTATCTTGATTGCGTTCTCTCGATGAAGACTAGTTGATTGCTCCCCCATACTCCACTATGGGCGAGCCACTCTTTGGCACATCTTCACAAGTCCATTAATGCCATAATGGACTGCAAGCTACAAGCATGATTTTTTCATGATGCTCCACTTGAACTTCCACACGGCAATCTTGATGACGATCACCACTTGATGTCATCGTCTCCATGGGTTGAGTGATATATTCCTCTTGACGCAAGCCCATGAACATGTACCTAACCCGACATAGAACTCTCACATAGACCATGGGTTAGTACACAAGGCACAGTGGACAAGGCTTACCATACCATGGGATCACTTGATCCCTCTCGGTACATCTTCTACGCTTTATGAGTTAATCAACTTGATTCACTCTTGACTTAGTCTTGATCAACCTTGAAACTTTCCAACTCTCTTCATTTGGATGATGTCTTGAAGGTAAACATGAATGATCACACAATCTTCTTCTTCAAGACATGCTTGCAATAAGCTCAACACTCGCATGACCAGTCTTGGGATAATTCCTTATAGCACCTTGGTCAACACATAAACTCCTTGAAACCAACACATGGACTTCAAGAAAAGCCTATGGATAAATCCTTCCAATATAACTCAATGCAACCATTAGTCCATAGAGAATATCATCAATTACCAAAACCACACATGGGGGCACCGCATGTCCTTTCAGTCGCTTTATTGTATGCAATGCAATCGCCATGTAATTGTTTTACTTTATCACTAAGCGGTAGCGATAGTCGTAGTAACAATAGTTGGCGAGACGACAACGATGCTACGATGGAGATCAAGGTGTCGCGCCGGTGACAATGGAGATCATGACGATGCTTCGGTGATGGAGATCATGAGCACAAGATGATGATGGCCATGTCATGTCACATATTTTGATTCCATGTGATGTTTATCTTTATGCATCTTATTTTGCCTAGTACGATGGTAGCATTATAAGATGATCCCTTAGTAAATTTCAAGGTACAAGTGTTCTCCCTGAATATGCACCATTGCTACAGTTCGTCGTGCCGAGACACCACGTGATGATCGGGTGTGATAAGCTCTACGTTCACATACAATGGGTGCAAGCCAGTTTTGCACATGTAGAATACTCGGGTTAAACTTGATGAGCCTAGCATATGTAGATATGGCCTCGGAACACTGAGACTGAAAGGTCGAACGTGAATCATATAGTAGATATGATCAACATAGTGATGTTCACCATTGAAAATTACTCCATCTCACGTGATGACGGGACATGGTTTAGTTGATTTTGATCACGTGATCATTTAGACGACTAGAGGGATGTCTATCTAAGTGAGAGTTCTTAAGTAATATGATTAATTGAACTTTAGTTTATCATGAACTTATTCCTGATAATTATTTTGCATGTCTATGTTATTGTAGATCAATTGCCTGTGCTAACGATCCTTTGAATTTTAATGCGTTTCTAGAGAAAGCTAAGTTGAAAGATGATGGCAGCAACTACACGGACTGGGTCTGTAACTTGAGGATTATCCTCATTGCTGTACAGAAGAATTACGTCCTAGAAGTACCGCTGGGTTCCAGGCCTGCTACAAATGCTAATGATGACGTTAAGAACGTCTAGCAGAGCAAAGATGATGACTACTCGATAGTTCAGTGTGCCATGCTTTACGGCTTAGAATCGGGACTTGAAAGATGTTTTGAACGTCATGGAGCATATGAGACATTCCAAGAGTTGAAGTTAATATCTCTACTCTTATAAAAAAACTGAGTTGGTGATGTTGGTGTGCCTGCCATCTTGCAATATAGACCGCCCGATCTATATCCGACAGATAAAAAGCAAACTATGGCAATTTTGCAAAAAGATACCTGCACCTCTCTCCATATTTGTAGATCAGGCCTTCCCACATTCATCCTTATCTCCCACAACCTCATTGTTGAGCAATTAAAAAAGGAAGCCTATGGAACAATCTGGCATGGTGGCCACTACAGGCGTCATCCATTTCCATGCGCCCGCTCAGTCCGACCACCAATCACCACCACGTCCCACTCCTCCTCACCTTATCTCTCCTTCTCAAGATATCATTAGTTTTTACACATGGGATTACTTCCGCATGGGTCAATCACAACAGGTGTTTTATAAAAAAAATGCACCTTGATATTCTGTGCAATGCATGGGCATCTTGCTACTTTCAAGCAAATGCCCGAGTTGAGAGATATGAAGTCTCCAACAAGTTCTACAGCTGCAAAATGGAGGAGAATAGTTCTGTCAGTGAACACATACTCAGAATGTCTGGGTACCATAACCACTTGACTCAGCTGGGAGTTAATCTTCCTGATGATAGTGTCATTGACAGAGTTCTTCAATCACTGTAACCAAGCTATAAAGGATTCGTGATGAACTATAATATGCAAGGGATGAACAAGACTATTCCCGAGCTCTTCACGATGCTAAAGGTTGCGGAGGTAGAAATCAAGAAGGAGCATCAAGTGTTGATGTTCAACGAGACCTCTAGTTTCAGGAAAAAGGGCAAAGGGAAGAAGGGGAACTTCAAGAAGAATAGCAAGAAAGTTGCTTCTCAAGAGAAGAAACCCAAGTTTGGACCTAAGCCTGAAACTGAGTGCTTCAACTGCAAAGGGACTAGCCACTGGAAGCGGAACTGCCCCAAGTATTTGGCGGATAAGAAGGATGGCAAAGTGAAAGCTATATTTGATATACATGTTATTGATGTGTACCTTACTAATGCTCGTAGTAGTGTCTGGGTATTTGATACTGGTTCTGTTGCTCATATTTGCAACTCGAAACAGGGGCTACGGATTAAACGAAGATTGACAAAGGACGAGGTGACGGTGCGCGTGGGAAATGGTTCCAAAGTCGATGTGATCACCGTCAGCATGCTACCTCTACATCTACCTTCGGGATTAGTTTTAGACCTGAATAATTGTTATTTGGTGCCAGCGTTGAGCATGGACATTATATTTGGATCTTGTTTGATGCAAGACTGTTATTCATTTAAAGTAGAGAATAATGGTTGTTCTATTTATATGAGTATTATCTTTTATGGTCATGCACCCTTGCTGAGTGGTGTATTTTTGTTGAATCTCGATAGTGATGATACACATATGCATAATATTGAAGCCAAAAGATGCAAAGTTGATAATGATAGTGCAACTTATTTGTGGCACTGCCGTTTGGGTCATATCAATGTAAAGCACATGAAGAAACTCCATGCTGATGGACATTTGGAATCACTTGATTATGAATCACTTGGTGCTTGCGAACCGTGCCTCATGGTCAAGATGACTAAAACTCCGTTCTCTGGAACAAAGGAACGAGATACTGACTTATTGGAAATAATACATACTGATGTATGTGGTCCAATGAGTGTTGAGGCTCCTGGCGGGTATCGTTATTTCTTACCTTCACACATGATTTGAGCAGATATGGTTATATCTACTTAATGAAGCATAATTCTGAAACATTTGAAAAGTTCAAAGAATTTCATAGTCAAGTGGAAAATCATCGTAATAATAAAATAAAGTTTCTATGATCTGATCGTGGAGGTGAATATTTGAGTTACGAGTTTGGTCTTCATTTAAAACAACATGGGGTAGTTTCACAACTAACTCCACCTGGAACACCACAGTGAAATGGTGCGTCCGAACATCGTAACTGTACCTTATTAGATATGGTGCAATCTATGATGTCTCTTACTGATTTACCGCTATCATTTTGGGGTCCCGCCTGAACATTGCGACTCACTGGTGACCCGGCGGGCGGGTCAGACGGATGACAAGGCCCAAGGCCCAGAAGGCCGGCTCATGCTATGGTGGGCCGGTTTACGTGGAAAGACATAAGGAGTTTTCCCTTAAGGGGGTAGATTAGGATTCTGCTTGTTATTGAATAGTCTTAGTCCTACTAGGAATCCACATGTAACCCGCCCCTCCAACTTATATAAGGAGGGGCAGGGCACCCCAAGAGGGAGAAGAAATAATCTCTAAGGTTAGACACAACTAAAGGGGAGCCGGCTTAGCAGCGACTCCCTCATGAACATAATGAGACCTAGCCACAAACAACATGTAGGGCTATTACCGGATGATGTTTCCTGGGGCTCGAAGCTGTCTAAATCCTTGCCTTGTGTGTTGATCCTTCTCGCGTCTCTCGTCCCGATCAACCCCTCCCAAGCTACCACATAGATGCGTTGGCCTCACGACTAAGTCCTGACACTAAGGACATCTTTCGTGACAAATCCATGACAGTTGGCGCCCACTGTGGGGCTTGCGCACAGTGTTGTTGAGTTCTTGGAGGGATCTTTCCCAGGGTTTTGAGAAGTTCGTGAAATTCCAGATCAAGAGAACCGGATTGGAAGGGTTTGCACTTGCAATCAATGAGATTTGCATTCAAAGAAAAATTAGGGTTTTTCGGTGCGTCGCCAATGCAACGCGATCCGTCGATTCCGAATAGAAAATCAAGTTTTACTGGTACAAACAGATACGGCTGAGGCTGACAAGAGTTTTTCTGTAGCTACCGTACGCCGAGTCGGATCAATCCTTATCAACGCAAGCGTGAGAAGGCAATACTACTACTTCATTGCTCCTCCATCAAGTCCAATCTCCACAGCCACACATACGACGATTTGGAGAAAGTCGACCTCAGCTCGCTGAACTGCCGCCGCGTGTCCGGCCGCCGCCTGTTTTCTGCCGTCACCGCGGTTCCACCTCGCGCTTCCGCCCTGTCAGCAGCTTGATTTCTGCAGTCGTTGCTTCGGCCTCACGCGCTCGCGGCATGCCCCCGCCAGGTTCTGCCTGTCCTGACTCCGACTTGGCTGCGCGCCGGTGTCGCTCTAAGGGTCGGCCCCTGCTCCTTTGCCTTGGATTTTGAGCCACCAGCCTCTGCTGCCGCGGGAGCAAACATAAAGATGAATTGAGGGACAACGATGATCGGTTGTTACAACTACAAGCACAATATCCACGTTCATCGTTCATCCGATAGTAATTGTACCTTCTCCTTATTGGTAAGTAGTTCATCACAGAAATCGGTTCCAGTGATTCCTACACCAAATAGTGAGGAAGTTAATGATGATGATCATGAAACTTCAGATCAAATTACTACCGAACCTCGTAGGTCTTCTAGAGTGAGATCCGCACCAGAGTGGTACAGTAATTGTAACATCCCAAAATTCCAAATTTTGGAATGTTATATTGAATAGATAGTTTTGATTGATTGTATGATTGCTTGTGTGAAATTGAGTGGAACTTGGAACGTTTTGAAAGTTAAATGAGAGGGAATAATATGACTTTCGCAAAACTTTCACTTTGCTTTCTGATCTCCATGAATTCAAATTCTTTTTAAATACAAAACCCTAGAGAGAAGATGACATGACTTCTTCCATTTAAAAAAGAAAAGAGTTTTGAAAAGATTTGAATTTTGTTTGGAAATACTTTTAAATTTAGAAACTTTACGCAACTCATTGATTTTCATGAGAGAAGATAAAATGACTTCTTCAAAACATATGAAATATGAGTTAGGAGTTTAAAAGAATCCAATTTAGAGTCCCTTCGAAATTATTTTCAAGTGGGAGTTATTTGGGTTTTATTCAAATTATTTTTCTCCAAAATTAAAATATATGGAAATTAGGGTAAAATGATTCCCTACAGTAGAAAAATGGAGAGAAATAAATTTGAAATCATTTTGGTATTTTTATAATGATTTTTTATTGGATTTTATTGCAACATTAGCACTCTTTGCTTTATTTGAATTTTTATAGATTTTATTTGATGCTAGAATAATGTTCATGTTGTAGAAAATCTTTTCTGAATTATTTTGATATATTATATGCCTATATAATATATATTTTTTATTTTTGTTTCTATCAATTTTGTTTGGAAAATGTTTTTTAAAAAAAAACTTTTCGCCGACTGGGCCGGCCCAGCTCCCAGCCAAGCCGCGGCCCAGCCCATGCGTTCCATCGCCACAGACCCCGGGCGGAGTCCCACCCGAGCACGCCGGCCGCTGTTGTACCATCCCCGGCCTCCTCCTGCCCCCTCCTCCATGCACCTCGCACCCTCCTCTCTCCTATAAAGGGGCGCCGCCCCGGATCCCTCTCCTCTTCCCTCGCCTCGCCTCGCATCTCGCACCTCGCTGCTGCCGGCGAGATCCGCCTAACTCCGTCGCCCGAAGCCGCCACTCTCGCCGCCGACGACCACCGTCGTTGGCACCATCAACTCCGCCGCACTGCGCCGCCTCTCCCCGACCCCTATGTCAGCCTCGTCGTCCACTGGAGTCACCTCGCCGTTCGGACTCGACGCCACCGCCGCCATTCTTCCTCGCCGCCGACGACCCGCCGCCGCGGTAACCGCCGCCCTCCCCTCGCCGTTGGATCTAGATCCAACGATCCGGATCTTTCTGTTTTTTTGTTTTGTTTTATTTAGTAAGCGTTCATCGGTTTAGCCTCTATAGTGCACGAGTTCGTTCGATAGTGTTCGGTAGCGAACGTTCGTTGGTTAGCATTTTTTCCTTTTCTTTTACTTTCGGTCAGGGACCCATCCGTGAATATTTTATTTACATATTAGCCCCTGGACTTCAAACACTCACAACTTTTACGTTGTTTATCCAAACTCAACGCAACCAATGCCTACTTCTTCGTCATGATCCCGTTTATCCAGATAATCAACTTAAACGTATTTTTGAAAGTTTTAAAATATGAATTCAAGAAGATTTGTATTCAAACTTCTTTTGTTCATAACTCGAGTTTTATAACTCCGATTTAGTTGATTCTTTTTGCAAATCGAAGCTCTTGAGCTAAACTTTCTGATAAGGCAAAATTCACTCAATTTTGGTACTGTTAGAAATTGTTTTCTGTTGCAAGAGTTAATTGCTTGTTTTCGAAGTTTTCCAAGATCTTTTCTCTGATTCTTTTGCATGATTGCTTATGTGTGGTTATTATTGCTTGCTCACGATAGATTGACCGGAGTGTGACGAGTAGAACTATCAGGAGTTATGAGTGTGAATCATCTTCATCAACAGTACATGCTAGTTCACACTTTGATCATATCCCTTTCATACCCAGTTTTTTTGCATTAGTTTCACCCTCGAACAGTGCATGGTTAGGAATTGATAACATGTGGGTATTGGGAAGTAGTTGATGAGGTAGGAACCTATTGTCCTGCATTCAAACCTTGGGAGTTACTACGTTATGCTTATACTACTATGCTATGCTCGCAGACGTGGTTTGGTTCGAGTGTTTCATGACAGAAACTTCCGTGTGCAGCCACAAGCGATTAAGGGCTATGGCATAGTTGAGTAATTTGCGTGAGCTCTTGAAGAGGTGGACTAGCAGCTGTAGGTGGATTGTAGGTGTACCTGTCCGCCCAGAGAAGAGAGTAAATGCTTCTGAAAGACTGTGTCTCGGTAATCCCGTTCTCAAACACCAGGCAGTGTGAGGACTTCAAGGGAGGCGATCGAGTCTTGTGGGGAAAAGTGCGCAAACCTCTGCAGAGAGTGTAACCTAATCATGGTTAGCCGTGTCCCCAGTTATGGACAATTTTGAGTATCTGGAAGTGGATATTATTTTTGATCTCATCACTCTTATTTAATGTATTGGGTTTAATAATTAATTATGGGTTTGAGTTGGGGGAACCTTCTCAATATTGGTATAAACTTTGTAGTAAATAAAATTTATTCCTTTGTTGTAGGAAAAAATTAGCTTTATGCAAAAAAAAACTTAGAGCCTCCACCAGCCAAACATGCATGTAGTGATAGCTATTATTCATCATTATCCTATGGTGTGAATTTGCCAGTACATTCAATGTACTGGCCTACATGGCTGCAACGTCTCATGTTGCAGGATTTCTTACGACGAGTAAGTGATACGTTAGGGTTACGATTTCTACACTCAACCTTGCCGTTGGTGTTGATGGGAATCCACAACCTTGTTCTTCACTACAAAAAAAAGACACATCCGTGACATTTTGGGCCGAACGAATTTTGGGCCGAACCGTGTTAGAAGCGAGGGGGAGGAAAATTTTGGGGAGTTGCCGGTTACGGTGGGGGGTCGGGGGCGGTGCGATGCGCGTTTCTCTCGTACGTACGCGCGTGTGTGCGAGGCGTTGGCTCTAACTGAAGCCGAGCGAGGCGTTGGGCTCTAACTGAACCCGAGCAATTGCACTGCAGGCTACACGTTACTGAACCCGAGCGATCGATCGATGGCTGTTAACTGAACCCGATGGAGCGATTCCTTCGCTACTGCTGCTAACTGAAGCCGATCGATGCTGCCTCTGGGATGAACAGTGAGCGTTGCGGGGGGGGGGGGGGGGTTGGATGAACAGTGAGCGGTGGCGTTGCCTCTGGATGAACAGGAACCCGTGGTGTGGAGGGCTGGATGAACAGTAGACGATGGAGGGGTGGCCGTGGAGGGGTGGTTGAACAGGACCTCATGGTGTGGAGGGCTAGATGAACAGTAGACGGTGGAGGGGTGCCCGTGGAGGGGTGGTTGAACAGTAGCCGGTGGAGTAGCGCGCGGTGGAGGCTGGATGAATAGGAGCCCGTGGCGGCTGGAGGAGGTCGACGGTGGAGATGAACAATATCCCGTGGAGTCCCGTTTTGCGGTACGCCACACCCCTCCCCCCCTGTTTCGACCGTAGCGCTCCAACACAAGTCCATTTCGTCCGTTTTGTGGTATGCCTTACCCCTCCCGATCAACAGGACCCCCGTTTCGACCATAGTGCTCCAAGACAAGTCCGTTTCATCCGTTTTGTGGTACGCCACACCCCTCCCGATCAACAGGACCCCAGTTTCGACCGTAGGAGGTCCGTTTCCTCCGTTTCTCAGTACGCCAGGCCCCTCCCGATCAACAGGACCCCGTTTCGAACGTGGCCTGTCGAACACAAGGCCGTTTCCTCCGTTGTGCGGTACACCAGGCCTCGTTTCCATCGCCTGTTCCATCCAAGCCCTCCCGATGAACACGACCACGCATTCCGTTCCGACCCAGCCGGTTGGCTCCCCATGAACACGACGACGATGCAGTTTCTCCGTCCGACCCAGCCATGTACGGATGCGTGATAGGCGTTAGAAACCCTGCCCGTATGTACGTATGTGGCCGTATTTTCTTTCTTGCACCCTCGCCGATGTACATACGTGTACATGCTACGTGCGCGCCTCTACTACGACACGTGCACGCCTCTACATCCACCAGTATATATGTACGTACACGTTCGCGACCAGAATGACAATGCTACGTACGCTTCGACCAAGTGGGTCCCGACTGTCACGAACTTCCTTGCGTGCGAAGATGTAGCTGGTGGGTCCCAGCAGTCAGGGGGCGAATCATTTTTTTTGCCCGGACGCACTTCCTTGCCTGCGAAGGTGTAGCTGGTGGGTCCCAGCAGTCAGGGGGAAACATTTTTTTGCGAAATATGGTGGCCCGTCTGGTGGGTCCCCGCTGTCAGGTGGAGGAATAATTATTTTGCGCGTAATAAGGAGGCACTTCTTTCCTGCGGCCATGGACCCAGCTGTCAGCCTCTCCACGTACAGTCCACGTCCGATGGAAGCCGTTCCTTGACCACTGTCGGTGTCAAAACCGGCGGATCTTGGGTAGGGGGTCCCGAACTATGCGTCTAGGCGGATGGTAACAGGAGACAAGGGACACGATGTTTTACCCAGGTTCGGGCCCTCTCGATGGAGGTAAAACCCTACGTCCTGCTCGATTGATATTGATATTGTGGATGTTTACAAGAGTGGATTTACCACGAGATCAAGGAGGCTAAACCCTAAAAGCTAGCCGATGGTATGATTGTAAGGATTGATGTTGTTCGTTGTCCTACGGACTAGAGCCATCCAGTTTATATAGACACCGGAGAGGGCTAGGGTTACATAGAGTTGGTTACAATGGTAGGAGATCTACATATCCGTATCGCCAAGCTTGCCTTCCACGCCAAGGAAAGTCCCATCCGGACATGGGACGAAGTCTTCAATCTTGTATCTTCATAGTCTTGGAGTCCGGTCGATGATGATAGTCCGGCCGATGATAGTTCGGCCGATGGTGGTAGTTCGGCTATCCGGACACCCCCTAGTCCAGGACTCCCTTAGTAGCCCCCGAACCAGTCTTCAATGACGATAAGTCCAGCATGTGTGTAGTCCTCGGTGTTGCAAGGCGGGTTCTCCTTCAAGTTCCATGTACCTGCCGAACAGTGTCCGGCTTCTTCATTAAAGTTGCGTTTCTTGGCTCCCAAGCCCAATAATGGCCTTCTTCCACGCGTCACACGAATGCGAAAAGCCAGGGTGTCTTTTATGTTTTACCCCCTAGTTGTGCGAGTAATCTGCCTATAAGAGAGGCACGAATCCAGATCCAAATCACCATCTTCCTCCCGCGAACACTCATCGGAGCGCTTTCGACCCAGAATCCATTCCATCATGGATCCCCAACGCAGCTCCTCTTCTCGCGCTCCCAGCCCTCTGCCAGGAGATTGGAGGAGATGCTCTGTTCCGCACAATGAGCTGGTGAAGCTCCAAATGGGGGGATATCTCCCTCCGGCCTTTATGGTTCCTGTCCGAGCCGGGCTGGCCACCTACAAAGGTGGGAAGCAAGCGGAGGCTACCCCAAATCCCAACAAAGGGGAGCGGGTATGCTTCATCCCCTATCTGATAAGGGGGCTCGGATTTCCCGTACATCCGTTCCTCCGCGGGCTCCTGGAGTTCCACGGACTCCAGCTTCATCACCTCACGCCCGCCTCGATCCTGCATATTGCGGGTTACGTAGCTCTTTGCGAGCTATTCCTGGGCGTTGAGCCCCATTTTGCGCTGTGGAAGAGGTTGTTTTGCCTTGTACCCCGCTCTCACGAGGGGTTAATATATCAAGTGGGCGGCGCTGAAATATGGCGCATTGCCGGGACCGGATATCCATCCGGAACCCCTAAGAAGGCGTCCGAAGACTGGCCTTCATTATGGTTTTATATAGAAGACGCTCCGCTGCCGGACCCTGTCCGGATCGGCCTCCCGGAGTTCAATAATGCTCCTCTTAAGAAACGCCTTAGTTGGCGCCCACGGAGCCCCCAACTGGAGGAAGACAAGAGCGTCCATTATTTGATGGGCCGGATAAGGTTACTGACCCATTCCGGGTTAACCATGATTGGAGTCATGGCAACATGCATTATGAGGGGAGTGCAGCCACTACAATACAGGGGCCACCCCATGTGGGATTTCAACGGGGAGGACGATGCCACCCGTCACGGCCGCAAAGGGCCGGATTCGGCCGAAGACCTGGTGAAGATCCTTTCTGGCCTGTATTAGGGGGAGAAGGAGGATTTCCTTCGGACGAACCCGTTAAATGGGTTCTCCATGAATAATCCCCGGACTTGGGTAAGCGAACACTACACGTGTCCAACCCATGCCTTTGAAACTTAAGTTTCTTATATTGTGTTCTTCTTTCGACGCAGGAGCTGCGTCGGACGGTGGAGGACATGCCTCCGCAACCCGAGGGTCCAGAGAGATCCCGGGACCCGGCCTCCGAAGAGGATCCGGACATAGGAGTGGAGCTAATCGACAGGGTGTTCCACCAGCTCAGCATGGATAATGCCTTAGTCGCCATTACGGCCGACTATCCCGGACTATATCCGGCTTCCCAGGTGCTTGTGACCGAAGTTCTGACACCGTTAGTCCTTCCTTGCTTATTTCTGACCACCGTATATGATGACGCTGTGCAGGAGGCGCCTCTAGGGCGGGAAGCCAAGCCCGCGGTGGCTGACCATCAAAGGCCAGTCCGGACAAGTAGACGGAAGAGGAGCGCGGCGCGGACTGAAACGTCGCCGCAGAGGTACAGCTCACAATTCATTATCTAGAGCAACGTTCCTAGGAATCGTTCGAATGCTCATGACTTTCTGTAGGGGAAAAAGCGCCCGCCGGACTGCGGGTGTAGAGTCTGCCAATCCGGCTTCTACCAGCCAAGCTCTAGCGCCTGGTCCGGAGGGGGAGGCGAGCGCAAGGCGCGAGCCGGATACTCCTCCAACGGAGGATGCCGACCATCTGTCCGCCACCAAATCTGAGGTGGAGAGTGCCATGAACCATAGGCGCCGCCGGACTGTTTATCGTGACACGTGCTTCTCCCCTGAGGCATTGGATGCCTTTAACGCAGGGGACGCGCACCTCCGTGCCGCTCAAGATGGTTTGACCAGAGCCACGGAGCAGTATGTAAAGGACATACGGGTAAGCGAATTTAATAGTTATATATGCCAGTAGCCCCCGAGACTTAAAGTAGTTATATTAACTGATTTAAGGATCATATGAAATGCAGGGTCTTACCGAGAAGAATACCCAACTGTCTCAGGAGCTGCAAGAGTGCAAGGCTCAACTTGAAGCCACACTCGCTGCCGCAGGAGGAAACGCAGCGACCTCTCCTGGTAACACACATTTTTTTAAAAAAGGTAAGTAGTGTTTGGCCTGTGTGCAAGTCTGATAATGACGTTGCAGGTGTTGCCGGACAAGATCCGGATAGGCAAGAACTTCTGCGCCAGCTAAAGGCTGGCGAGAGGGTGCTGCATAAGGTGCAGCATGAAAGGAACAAACTCCAGGATGCCCATGTCCAGCTTGGAGAAGAGCTGAAAGGCGTTCAGGCCGAGCTGTCTGGCTCCTCTAAGGAGAATCAGCGGCTTCGTTGCGGCATCTATAGTACATGCTTGAGCGAACTCCTTTGAAAAGAAGAGTTCGGCGAGGAAGTTAATTGACAAAATATGTTTGTAGGTATACTCACAGGTCGCCCCGCGGAGGAGATGCCCGTATCAACAGGTGATCAACTTCCCGAGTTGTTGTGACTGACCGAATGAGTTCGGCAGGCGATGAGCGGCGTCATCCAGGCTTTATGGCCAACCTTCTCCCTACCCGAGGGACTTTGGGAGCTTGCGGAGAAGCTTCAGGGAGTGCGGCAGCGCTTCCATTTGTGGAAGATTTCAGCCTGCCGTCAAGGTGCCAGGGAGGCCTGGGCCATGGTGAAGACGCGATACAAGAAGGCGGATCCCAACCACATGGCTGAAGTCGGACCTGTGGGGCCTGATGGGAAGGAGATCCCTGTAAGTTTAGTATACGGCCAAGTAGAGTTGGCTGCTAAGTTTTCCAACAGGACTGTAAATTAGTCAGTCTGTTAGACGGGATTGAGGAAGAATACAGTCAGTCAATTTGACAATGTATTATAAAATGACATGTAAAATGCCTTCTAGCCGGATTGTAGATCGTTTGTCTTTGCCGACCTTTTCGCTTCGACCTCGGGACCCTAGAGTCCGGAGTGTGTCCGAATACCTTCTCGGTTATGAAACAACCGGGGTATGCATGGAGACCTGGCGTAGGGGTCATTAGTGCTTTATCAGACAAGTGCCCAACTAGTTATGTTATATTACATGGTTAGTAAGAAACATCTTCCAGGGAGAATAGTTCCGTTAAGGGTTCCTTTCCTCTGGGGGTGGCATGCCCTAAAGTGCATGTCCGGACTGCGAAAAAAGCAAAAAAACATCTGGGGGCAGATAAATAAGTAGGTAAAATCATCTTTCAAGTCACCGACCGAGTATTCCCTTAAGAACGCTAGCTTTCGGCTTCACCCAGTCTGAGGTACACATCCGGCTGACCCGACAGTAACAATCGTAGAGGTGCTCCCTTTACTTCCTAGCCGAACAATCGGGAACGTAGGGGTAAGCACAGGAGCCAGGCAACCCAGCTTGGCCAAAACTTAAGTCATATCGATGCATATAATGGTGAATAAAAGGTACATGTGGGAGCTTGACACATGTGCTGGGCACGAAGCCCCTATAATTTAAGCTTCTGGTAAAGAAGCCCCCAGGTATAGTGAGTGCGGATAGCACATCGATTATGTGCAGACTATGCGCAAATAAGCCTTTTAAGGCTGTTTATGAATAGGGGTGAGAGAAAAAAGAGAAAAAAGGCAGCTGAAGTATAAAAAATTTGGACGGGAGAAGGGGACGAACTCTTAATCCGGCGCTAGGCATAGAATCTTCGGAGGCGGGCTGCGTTCCATGGGTTCGGCTCGAGTCGATTATCCGATGCATTTTGTAGACAGTACGCTCCGCCGGTCAGGACTTGATCGATGATGAAGGGGCCCTCCCATTTGGGCTTGAGCTTGTCCTTTTTCTTGTCCGGCAGGCGTAGAACTAGTTCGCCCACGTTGTAAGTCTTGGCCCGTACTTCTCTGCTTTGATATCTTCGAGCCTGCTGCTGATAGAACGCGGAACGAGCCTTGGCGACGTCGCGTTCTTCCTCCAATGCGTCTAAGCTGTCCTGCCAATCCAGCTCGGCCTCTCTTTCTTCATACATGCGCACTCGAGGTGAGTCATGAATAATGTCGCAGGGCAAAACTGCCTCTGCGCCGTACACCATAAAAAATGGTGTGAATCCGGTAGTACGGTGCGTTGTCCGCAGCCCCCAGAGTACGGAGTCGAGCTCCTCTACCCAGTGCGTGTCAGATTTCGTAAGTGACCACACTAGTCTGGGTTTGATGCTGCTCATTATTAGACCATTTGCTCGTTCCACTTGACCGTTGGTTTCAGGATGATAGACTGAAGCATAATCGAGCTTAATGCCCATATTTTTGCACCATGATTTAACCTCATCGGCCGTAAAATTTGTGCCGTTATCGATGATGATGCTGTGGGGGACACCGTAACAGTGTACTACCCCGGATATAAAGTCTATCACTGGTCCGGACTCTGCCGTTTTAACTGGCTTGGCCTCTATCCATGTGGTGAATTTATCCACCATGACCAATAGGTATCTTTGCTTGTGGGTTCCCCCTTTAACTGGTCCAACCATGTCAAGCCCCCAGACCGCAAACGGCCAGGTAATGGGTATAGTTTTGAGGGCGGTGGGTGGCATATGGCTCTGATTAGCAAAGAGCTGACGACCGACGCATCATTGGACTAAGTCCTGAGCATCTGCCCGGGCCGCCGGCCAATAAAATCCTGTACGGAATGCCTTTCCTACGAGGGCCCGGGCTGCTGCGTGGTGTCCGCCTAGTCCGGCATGAATTTCAGCCAGGAGGTTTCGCCCTTCCTCTTCGGAGATACACCTTTGAAGGACTTCGGTTGTGCTTTTCTTGTAAAGTTCTCCCTCGTGGACCTTGTAGGCTTTAGATCGCCGAACTATGCAGCGGGCCTCATTTTGGTCTTCGGGAAGTTCCTGCCTAAGTAAGTAGGCTAGGAATGGTTCTTTCCACGGGGCGATTACGGCCATTATGTCGTGGGCTGAGGGTGTTATTTCGGCGGCGGAATTGCCGCTTATGTCAAATTGCTCTGTGTCGGTTGGTGTGGCTGCTTCCGGTTTGTTATTTCCGGACTCCTCTTCCCATAGTACGGATGGCTTGAACAGCCGTTCCAGGAAGATGTTTGGAGGGACAGCGTCACGTTTTGCGCCGATGCGTGCCAATACGTCGGCCGCTTGGTTGTTATCCCTGGCTACATGATGGAATTCGAGTCCGTCGAACCGAGCTGACATTTTTAGGACAGCGTTGCGATATGCTGCCATTTTCGGATCCTTGGCATCAAAGTCTCCATTTATTTGGGATATTGCGAGGTTTGAATCCCCGCGCACCTCTAGGTGTTGAATGCCCATGGATATTGCCATCCGGAGACCATGTAAAAGGGCCTCGTATTCAGCTGCGTTGTTGGAGTCCGTGTACATTATTTGAAGTACGTATTGGACTGTATCACCGGTCGGGGACGTCAATACGACGCCAGCACCCAGTCCGGCCAACATTTTAGAGCCGTCGAAGTGCATAATCCAATTGGAGTATGCACCGTACTCTTTAGGGAGTTCGGCTTCGGTCCATTCGGCGACAAAGTCAGCCAAAACTTGTGACTTTATAGCTCACCGAGGTCTGTAAGTTATATCGAATGGCAAGAGCTCAATGGCCCATTTTGCAATCCTGCCCATTGCGTCGCGGTTGTTTATAATGTCATTGAGTGGTACTTCAGAGGCCACTGTTATCGAACACTCTTGAAAGTAGTGTCGGAGCTTCCGGGATGCCATGAACACTGCATACGCGATCTTCTGATAGTGCGGGTAACGGGACTTGCAGGGGGTTAACACAGTGGATACCTAGTACACTGGTTTTTGAACAGGGAATTTATGCCCTTCTGTCTCTCGTTCGACGACGAGTACCGCGCTTACAACTTGATGTGTTGCTGCGATGTATAACAGCATTGGTTCGCCCAGGTTGGGCGCAGCCAGTACCGGATTCGTTGCCAATATGGCCTTTATTTCTTCGAGTCCGGCGGTGGCAGCATCCGTCCACTCGAAGTGTTCGGTGTGCCTGAGGAGGCGATAGAGGGGCAATGCCTTTTCTCCTAAGCGGGAGATAAAGCGGCTGAGGGCCACCACGCATCCCGTCAATTTCTGGATCTGTTTGAGGTTTTTTGGAATATCCAGCTGTGATAGAGCTCGGATCTTGGCCCGATTTGCTTCAATTCCTCTACCGGATACGATGAAGCCCAGGAGCTTTCCGGCTGGCAAGCCGAAAACGCATTTTTCCGGATTCAGTTTGATATCATATTCTCGGAGGTTGTCAAATGTGACCCTCAAGTCGTCTACTAGAGTTTCGACGCGTTTACTTTTGACGACCACATCATCTACATATGCCTCTACTGTTTTGCCGATCTGGGTAGCCAGACATGTCTGAATCACGCGCTGATATGTTACGCCGGTGTTTTTAAGTCCGAAGGGCATCGTGTTGAAGTAGAATGGTCCATATGGAGTAATGAATGCCGTTGCGGCTTGATCCGCTTCTGCCATCTTGATTTGATGATAGCCGGAGTATGCGTCCAGGAAGCACAATGAATCGTGCCCTGCAGTGGCATCGATGATCTGGTCGATGCGGGGGAGGGGGAAGGAATCCTTTGGGCAGGCTTTATTTAGGTCTTTGAAATCGACACATAGGCGCCAGGATTTGTCCTTCTTTGGTACCATTACCAGGTTTGCTAGCCAATCCGGATGTTTGATGTCTCTGATGAATCCGGCTTCCAATAGTTTGGCTAGTTCCTCTCCCATTGCTTGTCTTTTGGGTTCGGAAAATCGTCGAAGGGCCTGTTTGACTGGCTTGAATCCTTTTAGGATGTTTAGGCTGTGTTCTGCTAATCTGCGTGGGATTCCGGGCATATCCGAGGGGTGCCAAGCGAAAATGTCCCAATTTTCCCGAAGGAATTATCGCAGTGCAGCGTCTACATCAGGGTTCAATTGTGCCCCGATGGAGGCCGTCTTTGTCTGGTCCATTGGGTGGACCTGGAATTTTACTATTTCTTCGGCTGGTTTAAAGGAGGTGGACTTGGATCTCTTATCGAGTATCACATCATCCCTGTTCATCGTAGAGCGCAGCGCGGTGAGTTCCTCTGCCGCTAAGGCTTCGGATAGTGCCTCCAGGGCTAATGTGGCCGTCTTGTTTTCGGCGCAGAGTGCTATGTCCGGATCACTAACGAGAGTGATTATTCCGCCGGGCCCAGGCATTTTGAGCTTCATGTACCCGTAATGGGGTACTGCTTGGAAGATTGTGAATGCCTCTCGTCCTAATATAGCATGGTATCCGCTGTTGAACGGGGCCACTTGGAACATGATTTCTTCGGACCTGTAATTATCCGGCGAGCCGAATACCACATCGAGTGTGATTTTTCCTGTGCAGCGCGCTTCCCTGCTAGGGATTATTCCTCTGAAGGTTGTGCTGCTTCGCTCAATGCGGCTCCAGTCTATTTCCATTTTTTGAAGGGTTTCCTCATAGATGAGGTTTAATCCGCTGCCGTCATCCATGAGCACCTTGGTAAGCTGAAAGCCGTCCACTATCAGACTGAAGACCAATGCGGCTGGTGCTCGGGCTGTTCGGAATTTAGGTTCGTCGTTGGCGTTGAAGGTGATGGCCACGTCACTCCAAGGATTTGCTGTGGCTACTTGGTAAGTTTCGGCAAGGTTGCGGATTGTTCGTTTCCGCATATTGTTTGATGCGAAAGTCTCGAAGACTGTTAATACCGTACCGGTATTGTTGGTGTGGTTTCCCGGGGCTAGGAGTTCCTCGCCACTTTTGGCCACCTGTCGTAGTATCCAACATGCTCGAAGGCTATGCGTTGGGACGGCGCCTTCTGTACTGTGAATTGTACAGGGTCTGCTGAGCCATCCCTCCAGTACGGTTCCGTTCCCTTTAAGGGGTTTCTGTTTTTTGGTTCTTACACCTGGTGCCTAAGTGTGATGCACCCTTTTATTGCGGACTGGGTCTGTATCCGGGGCCGGATTGTCCCAAAACCTATTTTTGGTTTTCCGGAAACTCTCTATCACACAGTACTTCTGTACTATGGATGTCAGGTCGGCGAAGCGTGTGATTTCACGATGGCTGACGGCGTTTAGGATTCCCTCGTCCGTGCAATTATTGCAGAAAATTGAGATTGCGTTTTCCTCTCGGCAGTCCTTTATCCTGTCCATAACCAGGAGGAATCTGGCCCAGTAGTGATGTACTGTTTCAGTGGGCTCTTGCCGGATTAGAGATAGATCGCATATATCTGGTCGGGTGGGTGGAACTAAGTCCGGAACCATACCCATCTCAAGGCTCGAAGGCCGAGGAGCTTCCAAGCTCGGAAGCTTTGATCGCTGGACATTGTCCAACGAGTCCAGAACGAGGCCTGATTTTAAGTTTAGTGCTCGATCGAAGTCCGCCCCTCCGCGGAAATCCGGCATGGAGGGTTTGGGAGCCCGGACATGACTAGTTTTCAATATAGGAGAAGAGTCACCGCATTGTTCTTCTACCACCGTAATGTGGTGGGTGACCTGGGGAGAGTTAATATCTCTGAGATCGGTTTTAAGCCCGATCTGATCGTAGTCTGTAGCGACTCCCAGGGCGGGGATCCGATCCAAGAGTTCGTTTACGGACGAGAGCTCTGCTGGATCTAGATGCTCGGCGAATTCCGGGTTGACGTGAAGATTGCTCTCGATGACTCGAGAGGTCATTGCGGAGGCGGTGGCCGGACAGACGGCCATAAGAAAACCTCCTAGCCGGATAGTTTGGCCGGCGACCAAGGCTCCATTGGCGAAGATACCGTCCTTGAAGACGGGAAGAGGCATCCTTCCTATCGGTGACGGCACAGAGGAACTCTCAATGAAAGCACCAATGTCGGTGTCAAAACCGGCGGATCTCGGGTAGGGGGTCCCGAACTGTGCGTCTAGGCGGATGGTAACCGGAGACAAGGGACACGATGTTTTACCTAGGTTCGGGCCCTCTCGATGGAGGTAAAACCCTACGTCCTGCTCGATTGATATTGATATTGTGGATGTTTACAAGAGTGGATTTACCACGAGATCAAGGAGGCTAAACCCTAAAAGCTAGCCTATGGTATGATTGTAAGGGTTGATGTTGTTCGTTGTCCTACGAACTAGAGCCATCCGGTTTATATAGACACCGGAGAGGGCTAGGGTTACATAGAGTCGGTTACAATGGTAGGAGATCTACATATCCGTATCGCCAAGCTTGCCTTCCACGCCAAGGAAAGTCCCATCCGGACACGGGACGAAGTCTTCAATCTTGTATCTTCATAGTCTTGGAGTCCGGTCGATGATGATAGTCCGGCCGATGATAGTTCGGCCGATGGTGGTAGTTCGGCTATCCGGACACCCCCTAGTCCAGGACTCCCTCAACCACGTTGACCACGCCACGCCGAGAGCACCAGGGCGGTGGACGACGGCGAGGCCTAGGAAGGGGATGACGCGGAGCCGGGGAAGATGTGGCAGTGGATGCCCACGTGTAGAGGAGTATGAGGGTTCACTAGTTCGCTGCGGTGTGAGGCTGCCGTCGCCGCAGAATAACAGGGGGTGTGGGTGAGTAGAGGGATGGCCTGGCCAGCAGTGGGAGGAGTAGGGGACGGTGAGGCCTCTGCCGCATCGCAGCCGGCCACGGGAGGCAGGAGCACGAGGCACGACCGGTGCTGGTTTGGGCGGCTGGAGCAAGAAGACCAGAGGTTGAAGAAGCACTATGGTCATTGGATGGACATCGTACGGTCACTTGAGATAGAATCGTGCATATTGACTAAGTTGACAAAGCCCTCCGTCCCCGTCAACTTAGTAGGCCCACAAGTCAGCCTGCCACTATACTGGGTTCCAACTAACAGGGGGAGTATTCATTTTTTTGTGCGTAATAAGGAGGCACTTCCTTGCATGCGAAGATATAGCTGGTGGGTCCGAGCTGTCAGTGGCTGTAATGTTTTTTTTTGTGAAATACTGAGGCCCTTTCGGTGGGTCCCCGATGTCATGTGGAGGAATCATTATTTTGCGCGTAATAAGGAGGCATTTCCTTGCGTGCGGCCGTGGACCCAGCTGTCGGCCTCTCCACGTACAGTCCACTTCAGATGCATGTCGGTCGCTGACCATGTTGACCAGGCCGCGCCGAGAGCACCAGGGCGGTGGACGACGGCGAGGCCTAGGAAGGGAACGACACGGAGACAGGGAAGACTCAGAGTTGTTTCCCACACGGAGGGGAGTACGACTGAATGAGGGTTTACTGGTTCCTCTACCGTCGCCGGAGAATAACAGCAGGTGTGGGTGAGTAGAGGGATGGCTAGGCCAGCGATGGGAGTACGGTGGGGCAGTGAGGCCTGTGCGGCAGCACAGCCGGCCGCGAGGAGGAGGGAGCAGGCAGTCCCGCCGGCGTTTATTTTTGGTGTTTGCATCAAATTGCATGTTTAAAGTTTATTATGTAGTTCATAAACAAAAGTTTGTCCTTCTCAATTTAAGTTTTCAGTTGTACAACCAAGTTCCTTCTTCATACCATGTAAATTAAACTATACAGAGCAAGTGATCTTCTTTTGCATTGCATGTATGCTTCTGTTCTTCATCCGTATTCCAGTGGTGTGGTGAACCTACCACTACAGCACAATGTCATATTCTGCAACGTCTTAACTATGAACAATGTCATATCATTCTACTATTATTTAAACAGCCTCTTTATTTGCCAATCTTAAATGGGATAAATTGACAACACACTAACCATTGATACTTATGAGTTCTTGATCTGTAATCCAGTGGTGTCGTGAAGCTGCCAACTCCTTCACAATGTCAATTCCTGCCATGTCTTGACCTGAACAATACCATATTGTGTTAATGCAATTTTAAACTGTGTCACTTTATTCGTCAGTAAGAAATGTGATGAATTGTCAGCACTGATACTTTTATGTGCAAAACCTGTCATCTGTCTGCTTGTTTATCTTTCAGAGTGAGGAAGATATAAGTGTTGAACAAGCGCAGTGTCATCATCTTGCTCAGCTGCTTGCGCTACACCTCCCCAGTAGGGCTAACCTTTCTTGAACTCTATTGAAGTGCTGTTGGTTTTGTATATTATCTTGTCGGCGTGTTTATTTGCACTGGTGGCGATCTTTGATGCCCAGTGTATGTAATCTGCTGTCTGCTTGTGCTTTATTATCATAGTGGCGAACTTTGATGCCCAGTGGATGTAATATGCCGTAATTTCTTTATTGTATAGTCTAGGTTTTTTCTTATTCACGATGCTGCAGTTATTTTACTGTATATATATCCTGTCTTCGCAGTAAACTGGCCAAACCGTAAAATTACGGTACATAATCGGGCCGTCATGCAATCACGATGTATGATCCGCATCATGGGCCCCGTCAAACTGGCCCACTCAATGGGCTTTTTTAGGAGGCTGAGAAGTAGGCTGGGCCTGAAACATGCCGAATAGCTCACGGGCTGGCGGCAGCCCGAAATGGACCCTGGCCCATGATTGTGCGAATCGATTGACGTGCTTTTAAGAGGCCAAAGTTGTCTCGGTCCTTGTTTGGCCCAATCAGATATCGGCTACGAGTAGGCCGGATGCAAACCGGGCCGTAGTTAGGGTCAACTATATGACGGGCTTTTAACAGGCCGAAATTAATATAGGGCCGAAATGTTAAATGGGCCCTTAACAGGATGAAACTAATATCAGGCCGAATTACTAAATGGGCCTTTAGCAGTGGGCCCAAAAGCATAGCGTCCAGTCAACGAGCCGAATCTGATATGGGCCATAATTGAGCCCAAAGCCTCTTAAAGGGCCGGACCTGATCTGGGCCGTGATTTGGCCCAGAAAGTGGGAGGCTTTTAACGGGCCGGATCTTATATGGGCCATTACTAGGCCTGGAACGTGGCAGGCCATTAATGGACCGGATCAATTATGGGCAGACATTAGGCTGAAAACATGGCAGCCAATTAATGGGCCGGCCTACTAGGGTCCTCAAAATCTTGTGGGCCTACAGCTGGGCCGGCCCATTAATGTCGGCGAAATCTCGTGGGCCTTTAGCTGGGCCGGCCCATTATGATCCACAAGAATTTTGTGGGCCTTTACCTGGGCCGGCCCATTATGGCACACAAAAATCTTGTGGGCCTTTACTTGGGCCGGACTATTATGGCCCATGAAATCTTGTGGGCCTTTAGCTGGGCCAGCACATTATAGTCCGCAAAATCTCGTGGGCCTTTAACTGGGCCGGCCCATTATGGGCCGCCAAATCTTGTGGGCCTTTAGTTGGGCCGGCCCATTTAAACTAGATTGGCCATGCCACGTGTCGACGTATCATAGGCGCCTTCTGTCCAATGAGTGGATGACATCTATCCCAACAATGAGCCGACACGTGTTTCCTCCAGCCAATGATGATTTTACACGTGGAAAATCCCCATTGGTCGGGCCTATTAACAGGTTATCGGATCCAAAACCCGACCTGGTAGCTTAACGGCGTTCCGTTACGGTGGATGCCACGTGTCGGTCACCCTTGACGAAAGCACTTCTATGACGCGCGATTTATCGTCATGGATGTGGACACTTCCGTGATGATAATTTTGGTAATGTCATCGAACACTTCTACGACAGCACAGGTATGACTATCTTGATTCTGTCATAAATTTGTCATGGATGTACATGCATGACAAAAAACGCGACCTACTATGACAAACATGTATCATCACGGAAGTGTATTTTTTTTGTAGTGCTTTCTTCCGCTTTATGGATTGAGGTAATAGTATTTATGTTAGTTTTACATGTGGTTGCACTCTGTTATAAATCCTCGAGTACTGTGTGTGTCAGCATACTGATCCAGGGATGACACTTCAGCACAGAGACTTGATCCATTTGGGTCGGGTCGCTACAAGATGGTATCAGAGCACATGTTGACTATAGGACATGACCCTAGAGACTGGCAAGCCCATAGGAAAGATTTTCTCAACTACTTTATTTTCAAAAAAGATCTCTTACGTCTCTTCTCTTCTGAGCTTATTTAAATATTTTCTTTTAGTTAGACTATACCCTTTCCCTTTTTGACCACATGAAGATTCGGCTGATGAGACCACTCCAAGTTGTACAAAATATCGGACAACTAAGACTACTTTGGAATAAAGAGGATTTTTACCGTGCATTACAATGACAGAAACTACAACTGTGAAGACTCCGAAGTCTAGGAGAATTTGAAGGCTTTGAAGAATTTCCAGATTTGTATGACCTAGGAAGGCACCCCTTATGGAACTTGGCAGACCAAAGAAGCTATCAATACACGAGATGAAGGTGTATCGGAGAAAGACCGGAACATGGAGCGTTAAAACTTAAGGTTTTTGTCAAGAAAGCCCCAAGAAAGGAGATATCAGCTATGGAATGATAGCTCTTGGCAGAGACATGGGCATAAACATGGATATCCATCATGCTATCGCTCGCTCATGTTATTGTTACTGTGAGGAGTTAAGAATGCATTCTTCGGAAGAATTGGATGACAAAAGGGCTAATGCAGCACCTATCAGCAAGAAATGAAGTTTTAAACTTCGCTGGTGTATCACCAGGATCGGGAGAATTACATCAAGAAGTTTAAGATGGATCTTCAGGAAACCATATTTGGCAAGGAAGTATTTCATGAAGAACTCAGGACCCAGAAGCTGAAAGTAGCCAAGCTGGAGGATCAAAACCTCGAGATACCGGAGATTCGTCAGGAACTGAAGGACAATAGGACCATGGTTCATGCCAAGGATGTTGAACCCAGAAGTTTGAAACATAACTCCAGAATATTAAAGGACGTCACCAGAGACTCCGCGTCAATAGAGATGATATGGCAAAAGAACTTGAGAAGGACAAGCACAATCGGAAGAAGCCATTGGGGACAAGAACAAGACTTGAAGAGTTTGGTGACTTTGAAGATTTATTGACCTTTGGAAGACCAAACTCCTGTTATATATACCTATGTTAGATGCGACGTTTGTGAGTTGTCAATTGTTTGATGTTTTTCCGACAGCCATAAATAAAATATGTCTTTTAAAAACTTTTGTTTGTATTGTTTGTATCCCCCTCTATCTCTCTTATCTCACCCCAAATCCATGGACCCAGTACAGGATGAATGGAGATGAGCTCATATTATCTGTACCGATGTGTCAATTGGAGACGGACCGATGGATTCAGAACATGGAGGATCACATGAAGAATAACCCTACAGCCTTAAAGGATATAACCCAGCATGCTCTCCAGTACTTTGAAAGAGGTGCTACTACTTGGTGGAGAATGTACCAAACCATCAATGGATGGCAAGGAGTAACCTCTTGGAAGGAATTTAAGTTGACTTTGCTAAAATCTTGTCTTGTGTCCCTGAATTTGAAGCTTTATGGAAATGATATGAAGAAACCTTGTGCCTGCAAGCTTTGTGGAGAAACGGGACACAACCATAAAGAACACAAAGATGAATGCCCTAATTGTGAAGGAAGTCACCCAGCTGAAGGATGCCCAACTAGGCATATTACTTATTTCTTGTGTGAAGGGACTACCCACTACCTTGCTCAGTGTCACATTTACCCCATGGTACAATGAACCATCCAACAAAAGAAAGAAGCAATAAAAGGAGCCCTCATGGAAATTTTAGAAGAACCAGTGATGAAGGAAGAGGTGCAGGACACACATGAAGAAGACCGAATTGAACCATGCATCAAGTCTTGCTATTCATGTGGAGAAGAAGGACACATCTCCCAGAATTGTTTGAAGGGGGATCTAGTAGAATTCCCGATAGAGGAAGTAGAGTATGACCCACAGGAAATAGAAGCCCTAATTGGAACAGAAAAGTCCAGGAAGAGAAGTAGATTGGATTCTAGGAAAGACCTAAGCCATATCACCTGTTTCAGGTGCAAGGAGTCAGGGCACTACTTCAGGAGTTTCCCAAAAGGAAGCCGGGGACCCAAGGAGGCTATGTAATCATGAGGAAACCTCAAGACTTGTCAGAAGTAATATGTTTATTCTGTAATGAAGCAGGGCACTTTGCCAGGGATTGTCCTAAAGAGAAGGAAGCTCGTGCGAAATAGTTGAGATTGCAATAAGGAAATGTAGTAGTAGTAGTAGCGAGAGCATTTTTTTCTATATTGAGATGTTGAGTTGAGGCATGTAATGGAAATGCAGGAGATTGTAATACTTTGAGAATCAATAAAGTTAGTATTGTTGGTACTTATTTGGATCTTATGAGTTGTTACCCTATGAAGAAGGATTTTGACCAATTTTGAGGATATGAGAAATATGGTATATGGATAAGTTTGTGCATTTCAAGGGTGGTAGTAATTGTGAGAACCCTTGACCCCTGGTAAAGAAAATGATATTCCACGAAGTGGACTTCGGACAAAATAAGTACGAGTTTTGTCGTGATATGTGGGATATCCCAAGAGTATGAAGGGATGAAGTACTATTTGGATATAAAGGAGGTATGATGTTGGTAACATGGAGCAATGGCGACTCTCTGATGAGTCTGAGTAATCACTCTTAGTTTGGTACAAATAGAAGGAAGGGAGACAGTACAATTGGATGGATTTAAGAATGCTAGGAAGGTGGAGGTTGGAATAATGGTCAGTTGCCCCAAGGATGAGTTCAAGGTTTACAAGTAATGAGATGAGCCATAACCCACAGGCCCCAGGACCTGCCAAGAAGCAAGCACACTCTTGCTGAAGGAAAACCCCTAGAAGAGAATATACCTTTATCAACCGACGATTTCATAGGATTACGCAAAACATGAGAGTTGTGAAGAAATGATAGATGTTTGTTTGGCTCGAAGAATCAATGGATTTAACCGAACTTGGTTCGTAGACAAGAGAAATTCTGCAATGCTTGTGAGGGTGACCGAGTGTTAGAATATGAGATTCGCTAAACCATATACAAGGTAATGATTTGGGTGCGGGATGGATTGATCACCATGCCGACTTACTCTTATTATTCGCCTCTGTTATATGGGATGGTAAATCTAAGTGACTTACCCGTAGTAGAGCGACGACGGTCAAATCCTTGTTTGAACCTTAGAATGGTATGACAGCTTTTCCCCTTGTACAACGCAGTTGTTACCAATCGTAGGTCATACGGTGAGAAATGAAGCCCAGACCCATCTCCTGCAGGAGAAACCATAAATTGTTGACCGCCATGAGATATCAATTGTTGTTCAGTATTAGCGCCAGACCCGTCAGCTAAGAAGATCTAGTCTCGGAAGAACCTTACCAAGATAAAAGGACAGAAGATTTGAGGAAAAAAGTTATGCCACATCGGAAGAGCCCAAAGGAGGAATTATCCTGAAGATCTGAGAAGATCGACACTGTCAACAATAAGGATGGGGTATATGAGTTTTGATGGAACCGTAACCATGCTTCTAAGGGTGGTAGCACCCCAGACCCTTGTGATAATCGATGGATTTTGAGAAGACCCCCGACCCTAACCTATTTCTTTCTAGCCTCTCCGAATCTCGAGGGCGAGATTCATTTTAAGGGTGGTAGGTTTGTAACATCCCAAACTTCTAAATTTTGGAATGTTATATTAAATAGATAGTTTTGATTGATTGTATGATTGCTTGTGTGAAATTGAGTGGAACTTGGAACTTTTTGAAAGTTAAATGAGAGGGAATAATATGACTTTCCCAAAACTTTCACTTTGCTTTCTGATCTCCATGAATTCACATTCTTTTTAAATGCAAAACCCTAGAGAGAAGATGACATGACTTCTTCCATTTAAAAATGAAACGGGTTTTGAAAAGATTTCAATTTTGTTTGGAAATATTTTTAAATTCAGAAAGTTTATGCAACTCAATGATTTTCATGAGAGAAGATAAAATGACTTCTTCAAAACATATGAAATATGAGTTGGGAGTTTAAAAGAATCCAATTTAGAGTCCCTCTGAAATTATTTTCAATTGGGAGTTATTTGGGTTTTATTCATATTATTTTTCTCCAAAATTAAAATATATGGAAATTAGGGTAAAATGATTCCCTGCGGTAGAAAAATGGAGAGAAATAAATTTGAACTCATTTTGGTATTTTTATAATGATTTTTTATTGGATTTTATTGCAACAATAGCACTCTTTGCTTTATTTGAATTTTTATAGGTTTTATTTGATGCTAGAATAATGGTCATGTTGTAGAAAATCTTTTTCTGATTTTTTTGATATATTATATGCTTATATAATATTTTTATTTATTTTTGTTTCTATCAATTTTGTTTGGAAAATGTTTTTGTAAAAAACTTTTCCCCGACTGGGCCGGCCCAGCTCCCAGCCAGGCCGCGGCCCAGCCCATGCGCGCCGTCGCCACCGACCCCGAGCGGAGCCCCGCCCGAGCACGCCGGCCGCCATCGTACCGTCTCCGGCCTCCTCCTGCCCCCTCCTCCACGCACCCCGCACCCTCCTCTCTCCTATAAAGGGGCGCCGCCCCGGATCCGTCTCCTCTCCCCTCGCCTTGCCTCGCATCTCGCGCCTCGCCGCCGCCGGCGAGATCCGCCGAACTCTGCCGCCCGAAGCCGCCACTATCGCCACCGACGACCACCGCCGTCGCCACCATCGACTCCGCCGCACTGCGCCACCTTTGTGTGACCCCTTTGCCGGCCTCGTCGACCACCGGAGTCGCCTTGCCGTTTGGACCCGAGCCGCCACAGCTGTTCTTCCTCGCCGCCGACGACCCGTCACCGCGGTAACCGACGCCCTCCCCTCGTCGTTGGATCTAGATCCAACGATCCGGATCTTTCTGTTTTTTTCGTTTTGTTTTATTTATTATGTGTTCATCGGTTTAGCCTCTGTAGTGAACGAGTTCATTCGATAGCGTTCGGTAGCGAACGTTCGTTGTTTTGCAATTTTCTTTTTCTTTTAATTTCGGTCAGGGACCCATCCATGAATATTTTATTTATAGATTAGCCCCTGGACTTCAAACACTCACAACTTTTACGTTGTTTATCCAAACTCAACGAAACCAACGCCTACTTCTTCGTCATGATCCCCTCTATCTAGCTAATCAACTTAAACATGTTTTTGAAAGTTTTAAAATATGAATTCAAGCAGATTTGTATTCAAACTTCTTTTGTTCATAACTCAAGTTTTATAACTCCGATTTAGTTGATTCTTATTGCAAATCGAAGCTCTTGACCTAAACTTTCTGATAAGGACAAATTCACTCAATTTCGGTACTGTTAGAAATTGTTTTCTGTTGCAAGAGTTAATTGCTTGTTTTGAAATTTTCCGAGATCTTTTCTTCGATTCTTTTGCATGATTGCTTATGTGTGGTTATTATTGCTTGCTCATGATAGATTGACCGGAGTGTGACGAGTAGAACTATCAGGAGTTATGAGTATCAATCATCTTCATCAACAGTACAATCAAGTTCACACTTTGATCATATCCCTTTCATACCCGGTTTTTATGCATTAGTTTCACCCTCAAACATTGCATGGTTAGGAATTGATAACATGTGGGTATTGGGAAGTAGTTGATGAGTTAGGAACCTATTGTCCTGCATTCAAACCTTGGGAGTTACTACATTATGCTTATACTACTATGCTATGCTCGTAGACGTGGTTTGGTTTGAGTGTTTCATGACATATGTGAGAGTAATTATTATTATTAAAGGTTTAACTTAAGGTGGTTACTTTAATACACATATGGGTGGATTAGTTGGGGCACCCTGGAGTGCCCAGTGGTTTGCCCGGGCACCTGGAGAACCCATTGCTTGCCCAAGGGAATCCCGGATGACCCATGTGATTACCCTATGGAATGCCACCCAGGCTCAAAGGGATCATATGATATTTCATGCCTAGAAACTTCCGTGTGCAGCCACAAGCCATTATGGGCTCTGGCATAGTTGAGTGAGTTCTGTGAGCTCTTGAAGAGGTGGACTAGCAGATGTAGGGGGATTGTAGGTGTACATGTCTGCCCGGAGTAGAGAGTAAATGCTTCCTAAAGACTGTGTCTCGGTCATCCCGTTCTCAAACACCAAGCAGTGTGAGGACTTCAAGGGAGGCGATCAAGTCTTGTGGGGAAAAGTGCGCAAACCTCTACAGAGTGTATAAACTAATCATGGTTAGCCATGTCCCCGGTTATGGACAATTTTGAGTATCTGGAAGTGGATATTATTTTTGATCTCATCACTCTTATTTAATGTATTCGGTTTAATGATCAATTATGGGTTTGAGTTGGGGGAACCTTCTCAATATTGGTATAAACTTTGTAGTAAATATTTATTCCTTTCCTCTAGGGAAAAATTAGCTTTATGCAAAAAAATAAACTTAGAGCCTCCACCAGCCAAACATGCATGTAGTGATAGCTATTATTCATCATTATCGTATGGTGTGAATTTGCCAGTACATTCAATGTACTGATCTACATGGCTGCAACGTCTCATGTTGCAGGATTTCTTATGACGAGTAAGTGATACGTTAGGGTTATGATTTCTACACTCAACCTTGTCATTTGTGTTGATGGGAATCCACAACCTTGTTCTTTCTTCCGCTTTATGGATTGAGGTAATAGTATTTACGTTACTTTTACATGTGGTTGCACTCTGTTATAAATCCTCGAGTACTGTGTGTCAGCATACCGATCCAGGGATGACACTTGAGCACAAAGACTTGATCCATTTGGGTCAGGTCGCTACAGTAATCCTGTTCTGGAAGTCATGTTACTAGACCATGGTGAACCTACGAACTATGAGGAAGCGATGATGAGCCTAGATTCCGCGAAATGGTTTGGGGCCATGAAGTCGGAGATGGGATCCATGTATGAGAACAAAGTGTGGACTTTGGTAGACTTGCCCGATGATCGGCAAGCCATAGAAAATAAATGGCTTTTCAAGAAGAAGACCGACGCGGATGGTAATGTCACTGTCTACAAAGCTCGACTTGTTGCGGAAGGTTTTCGACAAGTTCAAGGAGTTGACTATGATGAGACTTTCTCACACGTAGCGATGCTTAAGTCTGTCCGAATCATGTTAGCAATTGCCGCATTTTATGATTATGAAATTTGGCAGATGGATGTCAAAACTGCATTCCAGAATGGATTTCTGGAAGAAGAGTTGTATATGATGCAACCAGAAGGTTTTGTCGGTCCAAAGGGTGCTAACAAAGTGTGCAAGCTCCAGCGATCCATTTATGGACTGGTGCAAGCCTCTCGGAGTTGGAATAAACGCTTTGATATATTGACCAAAGCATTTGGTTTTATATAGAATTTTGGAGAAGCCTGTATTTACAAGAAAGTGAGTGGGAGCTCTCTAGCATTTCTAATATTATATGTGGATGACATATTATTGATTGGAAATGATATAGAATTTCTGGATAGCATAAAGGGATACCTGAATAAGAGTTTTTCCATGAAATAGTTTTTCCATGAAAGACCTCGGTGAAGATGCTTACATATTGGGCATCAAGATCTATAGAGATATATCATGACACTTAATTGGATGTCGCCTAGAAACATATTGCACATACCTTGATAAAGTTTTGAAGAAGTTCAAAATGGATCAGTCAAAGAAAGGGTTCTTGTCTGTTGAAAGATCGTGGATGTCGCTTTGAGGGGGGGGGGGGGTGAATAGGCGCTTTAAAATAATTACGGTTTAGGCTTGAACAAATGCAGAATAAACCTAGCGGTTAATTTGTCAAGCACAAAACCTAAAACAACTAGGCTCACCTATGTGCACCAACAACTTATGCTAAGCAAGATAAGCAACTATGAGATAGCAAGATATATGACAAAGAACAATATGGCTATCACCAAGTAAAGTGCATAAGTAAAGGGCTCGGGTAAGAGATAACCGAGGCACACGGAGACGACGATGTATTCCGAAGTTCACATCCTTGCGGATGCTAATCTCCGTTTGGAGCGGTGTGGAGGCACAATGCTCCCCAAGAAGCCACTAGGGCCACCGTAATCTCCTCATGCCCTCGCACAAAGCAAGATGCCGTGATTCCACTAAGGGGCCCTTGAGGGCGGTCACCGAACCCGTACAAATGGCAACCCTTGGGGGCGGTCACCGAACCCGTACACTTTGGCAACCCTTGGGGGCGGTTGCCGGAACCCGTCAAATTGCTCGGGGCGATCTCCACAACCTAATTGGAGACCCCAGTGCTTGCCCAGAGCTTTACACCATAATGATTGAGCTCCGAACACCACCAACTGTCTAGGGCTCCAAGGCACCCAAGAGGAACAAGCTCTAGGGTGCCCAAACACCCAAGAGTAATAAGCTTCTCAAACTTCACTTCCACGTATCATGGAGGAGAACTCAAACCGATGCACCAAATGCAATGGCAAGGGCACACGGAGTGCCCAAGTACTTCTCTCCCAAATCCCACCAAAGCAACTAATGCTAGGGAGGAAAATGAGAGGAAGAACGAAAGAAGAACACGAAGAACTCCAAGATCTAGATCCAAGGGGTTCCCCTCACTTAGAGGAGAAAGTGATTGGTGGAAACATGGATCTAGATCTCCTCTCTCTTTTCCCTCAAAAACTGAAAAGAATCCATGGAGGGATTGAGAGTTAGCAAGCTCGAAGAAGGTCAATAATGGGGGAAGAACACGAGCTCAAAGGATTAGGTTCAATGGGGAAGAAGACCCCCTTTTATAGGTGGGGTAAAATCCAACCGTTATGCTCACAGCCCGCACAGAGCGGTACTACCGCTCCAAGGAGCGGTACTACCGCTAGGGCGGTAGAACCCCTTTGAAAAACAATAGCGAGGAGGCAAAAGGCCAGTAGAACCACCGAAGCGGTACTACCGCTTGTCCTCACGGTACTACCGCAAATGGTAGCGGTACTACTACTTGCGAGGGGTACTAAAAAAATACTTCTGTGCCTATTTCTGCTGAGGAAAATACGAGATTTTGGTCCGGAGCAGTACTACCGCTTAGGAGCCGCGATAGTACTGCTCTGGAGCGGTACTACTGCTTAGGAGCCGCGGTAGTACCGCTGTAGCCTTTACGAAAACAGCTACAACTTTTGCAAACGGACTCCGAATTCAACGAAACCAAGTTTGTTGGAAAGCTAACGACATGGGCTAACACAATATTGATAGAAATATCAAGAATAAGAAAATGAAAAAAGTCCCATAAGAAAATGGTGAGTCCCTTCATCGGATAAGACCGGTAAAACCTCCAACACCGAAAACATCATAGAATACGCATGCGAACTCCATTTTCAATGAACTCAAGCTTGTCATCAAGATGACCATAAGCTCTAAGACTCACAAAGATAACCAAACAAGAACCAAGAAACATGATGCAAGGATGGAATGGTTTGAGCTCTCTACTACCGATACGATCAAGCTACCAACTTGAGAGCCCCCCTTGATAGTACGGCAAACGATCCTATAACTCGCTCTCCCAACTACCACCACGAGACTGATAAAATAGAAAACCTGTCAAGGGCAAACCTTTGCCTTGCACATGGTCCACTTGAGCTAGATGAAGACGATCTTGACTCCCTCAAGTTGGACCACCTTTCTTGATTGCATTGGCTCAATGAAGACTAGATGATTGCTCCCCCATAGTTCACTATGGGTGAGTCACTCTTCGCCACATCTTCACAAGTCCATTGACACCAAATGGATGGCAAGATTCAAGCACTTGATCTTTTTGTGATGCTCCACTTGAACTTGCACATGACAATCTTGATGACGATCACCACTTGATGTCATCCTTTCCATGGGTTGTATGATATCTTCCTCTTGACGCAAGCCCATGGATACGTACCTAACCCCACATACAACTCTCACATAGACTATGGGTTAGTACATAAAGTGCAATGGACAATGCTTACTGTCGGTGTCAAAACCGGCGGATCTCGGGTAGGGGGCCCCGAACTGTGCGTCTAGGCGGATGGTAACAGGAGACAAGGGACATGATGTTTTACCCAGGTTCAGGCCCTCTTGATGGAGGTAAAACCCTACGTCCTGCTTGATTGATATTGATATTGTGGGTATTACAAGAGTGGATCTACCACGAGATCAAGGAGGGTAAACCCTAGAAGCTAGCCTATGGTATGGTTGTAATGGTTGTTGCTGTGTCCTACGGACTAGAGCCATCCGGTTTATATAGACACCGGAGAGGGCTAGGGTTACATAGAGTCGGTTACAATGGTAGGAGATCCACATATCCGTATCGCCAAGCTTGCCTTCCACGCCAAGGAAAGTCCCATCTGGACACGGGGCGAAGTCTTCAATCTTGTATCTTCATAGTCTTGGAGTCCGGTCGACGATGATAGTCCGGCTGATGATAGTTCGGCCGATGATGGTAGTCCGGCTATCCGGACACCCCCTAGTCCAGGACTCCCTTAGTAGCCCCCGAACCAGGCTTCAATGACGATAGTTCCAGCATGTGTGTAGTCTTCGGTGTTGCAAGGCGGGTTCTCCTTTAAGTTCCATGTACCTGCCGAACAGTGTCCGGCTTCCTCATCAATGTTGCGCTTCTTGGCTCCCACGCCCAATAATGGCCTTCTTCCACGCGTCGCACGAATGCGAAAAGCCAGGGTATCTTTTATATTTTACCCCCTAGCTGCGCAAATAACCTGCCTATGAGAGAGGCAGGAATCCAGATCCAAATCACACCATCTCCCTCCCGCGAGTACTCATCGGAGCGCTTCTCGACCAAAAATCCATTCCATCATGGACCGTCGACGCGGCTCCTCTTCTCGCGTTCCCAGTCCTTTGCCGGGAGATTGGAGGAGATGCTCTATTCCGCACAGCGAGCTGGTGACGCTCCAAGCGGAGGGATATCTTCCTCCGGCCTTTATGGTTCCGGTTCGAGCCGGGCTGGCCACCTACAAAGGTGGAAAGCAAGCGGAGGCCACCCCTAGTCCCTCTAAAGGGGAGCGGGTATGCTTCATCCCTTATATAATAAGGGGGCTCGGATTTCCTATACATCCGTTCCTCCGCGGTCTTCTGGAGTTCTACGGACTCTAGCTTCATCACCTAACGCCCGCGTCCATTCTACATATCGCAGGTTTCGTAGCTCTTTGCGAGCTATTCCTGGGCATCGAGCCCCATTTTGCGCTGTGGAAGAGGCTATTCTGCCTTGTACCCCGTTCTTACGAGGGTTCAATATATCAAGTGGGCAGCGCCGAAATATGGCGCATCACCGGGACCGGATATCTATCCGGAACCCCTAGGAAGGCGTCAGAAGACTGGCCTTCGGAATGGTTTTATATAGAGGACGCTCTATTGCCGGACCCAATTCGGATCGGTCTCCCTGAGTTTAGTGACGCTCCTCTGAAGAAACGCCTAAGTTGGCGTCCGCGGAGCCCTCAGCTGGAGGAAGACAAGGGCGTCCATTATCTGATGTGCCGGATAAGGTTGCTGGCCCATTCCGAATTGACCATGATCGGAGTCATGGCCACGTGCATTATGCGGGGGGTGCAGCCGCTGCAATACAGGGGCCACCCAATGTGGGATTTCAACGGGGAGGACGATGCCACCCGCTATGGCGCAAGTGGCCGGGATCGGCCGAGGATCTGGCGAAGATTCTGTCCGGCCTATACAAGGGGGAGAAAGAAGAATTCCTCCGTACGAGCCCATTGAATGGGTTTTCCATGAATAACCCTCGGAGCTGGGTAAGCGGACGTTCATTCACCCGACCCGTGCTTTCAAAGCCGAGGGCCTTACTTTGTGATTTTGACGCAGGAATTGCACCGGGATGTGGAGGACATTCACAGTCCGGCTCCACAACCCGAGGATCCGGGAAGATCCCTTGATCCGTCCTTTGAAGAGGATCCGGATATACAGGTGGAGCTAATCGATGGGGTGTTCCACCAGCTCAGCATGGACAATGCTTTAGTCGCCATTACGGCCGACTACCAAGGCTTGTCACCGGCTTCCCAGGTACTTATGACCGAATTTTAACACCATTACTCCATCTTCGCGTGTTTCTGACCACCATATACAACGGTGTCGTGCAGGCGGCGCCTTCAAGGCAGGAAGCCAAACCCGCGGTGGCTAACCAACAAGGGTCAGTCCAGCCCAGCAGGCGGAAGAGGAGCGCGGTGTGAATCGAAACGTCATCGCAAAGGTATAGCTCATGGTTCGTTATTTTAGAACAACGCTCCTAGGAAGTGTTTGAGTGATTATGACTTTTGTAGGAGAAAAAGCGCCCACCGGACTGCGGGCGTAGAGGTTGCTAATCCGGCCTCTATAGGCCAAGCTCCAGCGCCTGGTCCGGAGGGGGAGGCGAGCGCAAGGCACGAGCCAGATACTCCTCCAACGGAGGATGCCGACAGACTGTCCGCCACCAAATCTGAGTTGGAGATTGCCATGAACCACAGGCGCCGCCGGATAGTTTTTCGCGACGTGTGCTTCTCCCCTGAGGTGTTGAATGCCTTTAACGCAGGGGACGCGCACCTCCGTGCCGCTCAAGATGGTTTGACCAGAGCCACGGAGCAGTATGTAGAAGACATACAGGTAAGAGATTTTAATAGTTGTATATGCCAATAGCCCCCGAGACTTAAAGTAGTCGTGTTAACTGATTTAAGGATCATTTGAACTGTAGGATCTTACAAAGAAGAATACCCAACTGTCTCAGGAGCTGCAAGAGTGTAAGGCCCAACTTGTGGCCGCACTCGCTGCCATAGGAGGAAACACAGGGACCTCTCCTGGTAACACATTATTTAAAAAGATAAGTAGTGTTTGGCATGTGCGCAAGTCTGATAATGACGTTGTAGGTGCTGCCGGACAAGATCCGGACAGGCAAGAACTTCTACGCCAGCTGAAGGCCGGCGAGAGGGTGCTGCATAAGGTGCAGCACGAAAGGAACAAGCTCCAGGATGCCCATGCCCAGCTTGGAGAAGAGCTGAAAGGCGTCCGGGCCGAGCTGTCTGGCTTCGTTAAGGAGAATCAGCGGCTTCGTCGCGGCATCTATAGTAAGTGCTTGAGCGAACTCCTTTGAAAAGAAGATTTCAGTGAGGAAGTCAATTGATAAAATATGTCTGTAGGTATACTCACAGGTCATCCTGCGGAGGAGATGCCCGTATCAACGGGTGATCAACTTCCCGAGCTGTTGCAACTGATCGAACAAGTTCGGCAGGCAATGCGCGGCGTCATCCAGGCTTTATGGCCAGCCTTCTCCCTGCCCGAGGGCCTTGGGGAGCTTGCGGAGAAGCTTCAGGGAGTGTGGCAGCGCTTCCGTTTATGGAAGATTTCAGCCTGCCGCCAAGGTGCCAGGGAGGCTTGGGCCATGGTGAAGACGCGGTACAAGAAGGCGGATCCCAAGCACATGGCTGAGGTCAGACCTGTGGGGCCCGATGGGAAGGAGATCCCTGTGAGTTTAGTATACGACCAAGTAGAGTTGGCCGCTAAATTTTCCCAATGGGACTGTAAATTAGACAGCCTGTTAGACGGGATTGAGGAGGAATACAGTCAGTCAATTTGACATGTAAAATGCCTTCTAGCCGGATTGTAGATCGTTTGTCTTTGCCGACCTTGTCGCTTCAACCTCGGGACCCTAGAGTCTGGAGTGTGTCCGAATACCTTCTCGGTTAAGAAACAACCGGGGCATGCATGGAGACCAGGCGTAGGGGTCATTAGTGCTTTATCAGACAAGTGCCCAACTAGTTATGTTATATTACATGGTTAGTAGGAAACATCTTCCAGGGAGAATAGTTCCGTTAAGGGTTCCTTTCCTCTGGGGAGGCATGCCCTAAAGTGCATGTCCGGACTGCGAAAAGAGCAGGATAACATCTGGGGGCGGGTAAATAAATAGACAAAAAATCATCTTTCAAATCACCGACCAAGTATTCCCTTAAGAACGCTAGCTTTCGGCTTGACCCAGTCTGAGGTACACATCCGGCTGGCCCGGCAGTAACAATCGCAGAGGTGCTCCCTTTACCTCCTAGCCGAACAATCGGGAACGTAGGGGTAAGCACAAGAGCCAGGCAACCCAGCTTGGCCAAAAATTAAGTTATATCGATGCATATATTGGTCAATAAAAGGTACACGTGGAAGTTTGACACGCGTGCTGGGCATGAAGCCCTTATAATTAAGCTTCTGGTAAAGAAGCCCCGAGGTATAGTGAGTGCGGATAGCACATCAATTACATGCGAACGATGCGCAAGTAAGCCTTTTAAGGCTGTTATGAATAGGGGTGAGAGAAAAAAGAGAAACAAAAGGCAGCTGAAGTGTAAAAAAATTTGGACGGGGGAAAGGGACGAACTCTTAATCCGGCGCTATGCATAGAATCTTCGGAGGAGGGCTGCGTTCCATGGGTTCGGCTCGAGTCGGTTATCCGACGCATTTCGTAGACGGTACGCTCCGCTGGTCAAGACTTGATCGATGATGAAGGGGCCTTACCATTTGGGCTTGAGCTTGTCCTTTTTCTTGTCCGGCAGGCATAGAAGTAGTTCGCCAACATGCTTGCAATAAGCTCAACACTCATATGACCAATCTTTGGATAATTCCTTAATAGCACCTTGGTCATCACAAACTCTCATTGAAACCAACAAATGGACTCCAAGAAAAGCCTAGGGGCAAACCCTTCAAATATAACTCAAGGCAACCATTAGTCCATAGAGATTGTCATCAATTACCAAAACCACACATGGGGGCACCACATGTCCTTTCACCTATGTTACAAGGTGTGAAGTTGAGTCAAACTCAATGCCCGACCACTGCAGAAGATAGAGAGAAAATGAAAGTCATTCCCTATGCTTCAGCCATAGGTTCTATCATGTATGCAATGATGTGTACCAGACCTGATGTGTGCCTTGCTATAAGCATAGCAGGGAGGTACCAAAGTAATCCAGGAGCGGAGCACTAGACAGTGATAGGTCTCCAACGTATCTATAATTTATGAAGCATTCATGCTATTATATTATCTGTTTTGGATGATTATGGGCTTTATTATACACTTTTATATTATTTTTTTGGGACTAACCTATTAACCGGAGGCCCAGCCCAAATTGTTGTTTTCTTGCCTATTTCAGTGTTTCGTAGAAAAGTAATATCAAACGGAGTCCAAACGGAATGAAACCTTCGGGAGAGTTATTTTTGGAACGGAAGCAATCCAGGAGACTTGGAGTAGACGTCGGGGAAGCTTCGAGGAAGCCATGAGGCAGGGAGGCGCGCCCTACCCCCTAGGCGCGCCCCCACCCTCGTGGCCCCCTCGTGGCTCCCCTGACCTACTTCTTTCACCTATATATGTCCATATACCCTAAAACCTCTCAGGAGCACAATAGATCGGGAGTTCCGCCGTCGCAAGCCTCTATAGCCACCAAAAACCTCCCGGGAGCCCGTTCCGGCACCTTGCCGGAGCAGGGATCCCTCACCGGTGGCCATCTTCATCATCCCGGCATTCTCCATGACAAGGAGGGAGTAGTTCACCCTCAGGGCTGAGGGTATGTACCAGTAGCTATGTGTTTGATCTCTCTCTCTCTCGTGTTCTTGATTGGGCACGATCTTAATGTACCACGAGCTTTGCTATTACAGTTGGATCTTATGATGTTTCTCCCCCTCTACTCTCTTGTAATGGATTGAGTTTTCCATTTGAAGTTATCTTATCGGATTGAGTCTTTAAGGATTTGAGAACACTTGATATATGTATTGCATGTGCTTATCTGTGGTGACAATGGGATATTCATGTAATCTACTTGATGTATGTTTTGGTGATCAACTTGCGGGTTCGGTGACCTTGTGAACTTATGCATAGGGGTTGGCACACGTTTTCGTCTTGACTCTTCGGTAGAAACTTTGGGGCACTCTTTGAAGTACTTTGTGTTGGTTGAATAGATGAATCTGATTTTGTGTGATGCATATCGTATAATCATGCCCACGGATACTTGAGGTGACATTGGAGTATCTAGGTGACATTAGGGTTTTGGTTGATTTGTGTCTTAAAGTGTTATTCTAGTACGAACTCTATGATATATCGAACGGAAAGAATAGCTTTGTGTTATTTTACTATGTACTCTTGAATAGATTGATCAGAAAGGATAACTTTGAGGTGGTTTCGTACCATACCATAATCTCTTCGTTTGTTCTCCGCTGTTAGTGACTTTGGAGTGACTCTTTGTTGCATGTTGAGGGATAGTTATATGATCCAGTTATGCTATTATTGTTGAGAGAACTTGCACTAGTGAAAGTATGAACCTTAGGCCTTCTTTCCTACCATTGCAATACCATTTACGCTCACTTTTATCATTAGTTACCTTGCTGTTTTTATATTTTGAGATTACAAATACTCATATCTACCATCCATATTGCACTTGTATCACCATCTCTTCGCCGAACTAGTGCACCTGTACAATTTACCATTGTATTGGGTGTGTTGGGGACACAAGAGACTCTTTGTTATTTGGTTGCAGGGTTGTTTGAGAGAGACCATCTTCATCCTATGCCTCCCACGGATTGATAAAGCTTAGGTCATCCACTTGAGGGAAATTTTCTAATGTCCTACAAACCTCTGCACTTGGAGGCCCAACAACGTCTACAAGAAGAAGGTTGTGTAGTAGACATCAGACATCGGTCAAAAATATCCTGAAATACCTGAAAAGGACTAAGGATATGTTTCTCGTTTATGGAGGTGAAAAAGAGCTCATCGTAAACGGTTACGTCGATGCATTTGACACTGATCCGGATGACTCTAAGTCGCAAACTGGATACATATTTCTATTGAATGGAGGAGCTCTCAGTTGGTGCAGTTTCAAGCAAAGCATCGTGGCAGGATCTATGTGTGAAGCGGGTACATTGCTGATTTAGATCTAACAAATGAAGGAGTCTGGATGAAGGAGTTCATATCCGATCTAGGTGTCATACCTATTGCATCGGGTCCAATGAAAATCTTTTGTGACAATACTGGTGCAATTGCCTTGGCAAAGGAATCCAGATTTCACAAGAGAACCAAGCACATCAAGAGACGCTTCAATTCCATCCGTCATCAAGTATGAGAAGGGGACATAGAGATTTGCAAGATACATACGGATCTGAATGTTGCAGACCCTTGACTAAGCCTCTTCCACGAGCAAAACATGATCAACACCAAAGCTCCATGGGTGTTAGAATCATTACTATGTAATCTAGATTATCGACTCTAGTGCAAGTGGGAGACTGAAGGAAATATACCCTAGAGGAAATAATAAAGTTATTATTTGTTTCCTTATTTCATGATTAATGTTTATTATTCATGCTAGAATTGTATTAACCGGAAACTTAGTACATGTGTGAATACATAGACAAAACATATTGTCCCTAGTATGCCTCTACTAGACTAGCTTGTTAATCAAAGATGGTTAAGTTTCCTAACCATAGACATGTGTTGTCATTTGATGAATGGGATCACATCATTAGGAGAATGATGTGGTCGACATGACCCATCCATTAGCTTAGCATTATGATCGTTATTGCTACTTCTTTATTCATGACTTATATATGTTCCTCAGACTATGAGATTATGCAACTCCCGAATACCAGAGGACCTTGTGTGCTATCAAACGTCACAACGTAAATGGGTGATTATAAAGAGGCTCTACAGGTGTCTCCAAAGGTGTTTGTTGGGTTGGCATAGATCGAGATTAGGATTTGTCACTCCGTGTTTCAGAGAGGTATCTCTGGGCCCTCTCGGTAATGCTCATCCTTATAAGCCTTGCAAGCATAGTAACTAATGAGTTAGTTGCGGGATGAAGTATTACAGAACAAGTAAAGAGACTTGCCGGTAATGAAGTGAACTAGGTATGATGATACCGACGATCGAATCTCGGGCAAGTAACATACCGATGACAAAGGGAACAACGTATGTTGTTATGCGGTTTGACCGATAAAGATCTTCATAGAATATGTAGGAGCCAATATGAGCATCCAGGTTCCGCTATTGGTTATTGACCAGAGATGTGTCTCCGTCATGTCTACGTAGTTCTCGAACCCGTAGGGTCCGCATGCGTAACGTTCGATAACGATATGCATTATGGGTTATGTGTTTTCGATGACCGAAGTTTGTTCAGAGTCCCGGATGTGATCACGGAAATGACGAGGAGTCTCTAAATGGTCGAGACATAAAGATTGATATATTGGATGGCTATATTCAGACACCAGAAGTGTTCCGGAGAAGATTCGGATAAAACAGGAGTGCCGGAGGGTTACCAAAATACCCCGGGGGGACTAATGGGCCTCGATGGGCCTTAGTGGAGAGAGAGGAGGGGCGCAGGAGGGCTAGCCTCCCCCTATGTCTGAATAGGACAAGAGGAGGGGGGTGGCGCCCCCCCCCCCCCTTGCCTACTCCCTCTCCCTCTCCTTCCTTCCCCCCTCTCCCTCTTGGTGGAATCCTACTAGGACTAGTAGTCCTAGTAGGACTCCCCTTGGGGCGCGCCCTAGGAGGGCCGACCGGCCTCTCCCTTTCTCCTTTATATACGGGGGCAGGGGGCACCCTAGAAGACGCAAGTTTCTCTCCCAACCGTGTGCGGTGCCCCCTCCATAGTTACACACCTCGATCATACCATCATCGTGCTTAGGCGAAGCCCTGCATCGGTAGCATCATCATCACCGTTGCCACGTCGTCATGCTGACGGAACTCACCCTCGTCCTCAACCGGATCAAGAGCACGAGGGATGTCATCGAGCTAAACGTGTGCTGAACGTGGAGGTGCCGTACGTTCGGTACTTGGATCGGTTGGATCGCGAAGACGTTCGACTACATCAACCGTGTTATTGAAACGCTTCCTCTTTTGGTCTACGAGGGTACGTGGACACACTCTCCCCTCTCATTGCTATGCATCACCAAGATAGATATTGGGTGATCGTAGGATATTTTTTGAAATTACCGCGTTACCCTACAGTGGCATCCGAGCCAGGTCTATGCGTAGATGTTATATGCATGAGTAGAACACAAAGAGTTGTGGGCGATAACAGTCATACTGCTTACCACCAACGTCTTACATTGATTCGGTGGTATTGTTGGATGAAGTGGCCCGGACCGACATTACATGACCGCGTTCATGAGACTGGTTCTACCGACGTGCTTTTGCACAAAGGTGGCCGGCGGGTGTCTGTTTCTCCAACTTTAGTTGAATCGAGTTTGACTATGACCGGTCCTTGTTGAAGGTTAAAATAGCACACTTGACGAATAATCGTTGTGGTTTTGATGCGTAGGTAAGAACGGTTCTTGCTTGAAGCATGTAGCAGCCACGTAAAACTTGCAAGAACAAAGTAGAGGACGTCTAACTTGTTTTTGTAGGGCTTGCTGCGATGTGATATGGTCCAGGCATGATGTGATATAAATTGTTGTATGAGATGATCATGTTTTGTAACAAAGTTATCGACAACTGGCAGGAGCCATATGGTTGTCGCTGAAAGATCGTGGATGTCGCCTAGAGGGGGGGGGTGAATAGGCGCTTTTAAAATAATTACAGTTTAGGCTTGAATAAATGCGGAATAAACCTAACGGTTAATTTGACAAGCACAAAACCAACAACAACTAGGCTCACCTATGTGCACCAACAACTTATGCTAAGCAAGATAAACAACTAAGTGATAGCAAGATATATGACAAGAAACAATATGGCTATCATAAAGTAAAGTGCATAAGTAAAGGGCATAGATTGAGATTAGGATCTGTCACTCCGTGTTTCGGAGAGGTATCTATGGGGCCTCTCGGTAATGCTCATCACTATAAGCCTTGCAAGCATAGTAATTAATGAGTTAGTTGCGGGATGAAGTATTACGGAATGAGTAAAGAGACTTGCCGGTAACGAGATTGAACTAGGTATGATGATACCGACGATCGAATCTCCGGCAAGTAACATACCGATGACAAAGGGAACAATGTATGTTGTTATATGGTTTGATCAATAAAGATCTTCATAGAATATGTAGGAGCCAATATGAACATCCTGGTTCCGCTATTGGTTATTGACCGGAGGTGTGTATCGTTCATGTCTACATAATCCTCGAACCCGTAGGGTCCGCACGCTTAACGTTCGATGACGATATGTATTATGAGCTATGTGTTTTTGATAACCCAAGTTTGTTCAGAGTCCCGGATGAGATCGGGGACGTGACAAGGAGTCTTGAAATGGTCGAGACATAAATATTGATATATTGGATGACTATATTCGGACACCGGAAGTGTTCCGGAGAAGTTTCGGATAAAACCGGAGTGTCGGAGGGTTACCGGAACCCCCCGGGGGAACTAATGGGCCTAGATGGGCCTTAGTGGAGAGAGACGAGGGCCGCGGGAGGGATAGCCGCGCCCCCCCCCCCTTGAGTACGAATAGGACAAGGGAAGGGGCGGCGCCCCCCTTTCCTACTCCCTCTCCCGCTCCTTCCTCCCCCCTCTCTCCCTCTTGGTGGAATCCTACTAGGACTAGTAGTCCTAGTAGGACTCCCCTTGTGGGGTGCGCGCTAGGAGGGCCGGTCGGCCTCCCCCTTTCTCCTTTATATACAGGGTCAGGGGGCACCCTAGAAGACACAAGTTTCTCTCCCAACCGTGTGCGGTGCCCCCTCCATAGTTACACACCTCGATCATACCATCGTTGTGCTTAGGCGAAGCCCTGCGTCGGTAGCATCATCATCACCGTCGCCATGTCATCGTGCTGACGGAACTCACCCTCATCCTCAACTGGATCAAGAGCACGAGGGACGTCATCGAGCTAAACTTGTGCTGAACACGGAGGTGTCACACGTTCGGCACTTGGATCAGTTGGATCGCGAAGACATTCGACTACATCAACAGTGTTATTGAAATGCTTCCGCTTTCGGTCTACAAGGGTACGTGGACAAACTCTCCCATCTCGTTGCTATGCATCACCTAGATAGATCTTGCGTGATCGTAGGATTTTTTTTGAAATTACCGCGTTACCCAAAAAACAGTTCAAAGAATTTCACTAGAAGCGGAACTGCCCCAAATACTTGGCGGATAAGAAGGATGGAAAAGTGAACAAAGGTATACTTGATATACATGTTATTGATGTGTACCTTACTATTATTTGTCGTAGCCCCTGGGTATTTGATACTAGTTCAATTGCTAAGATTAGTAACTCAAAACAAGAGTTGCAAAATAAATAGAGACTAGTTAAGGGCGAGGTGACGATGTGTATTGGAAATGATTCCAAGGTTGATACGATCACCATCGCACACTCGCTCTACCTTCGGGATTAGTGCTGAACCTAAATAAATGTTATTTGGTGTTTTTGTTGAGCATGAATATGATTTGGTCATGTTTATTGCAATACAGTTATTCATTTAAGTCAGAGAATAATTGTTGTTATGTTTACATGAATAAAACCTTCTATTGTCATAGACCCAATGTAAATGGTTATTGGATCTCGATCTTAGTGATACAAATATTCATATTATTGATGCCAAAAGATGCAAAGATGATAATGGTAGTGCAACATACTTGTGGCACTGTCGTTTTTCATATTGGTGTAAAGCGCATGAAGAAACTCCATGCAGATGGACTTTTGGAATCACTTGATTATGAATCACTTGATGCTTGCGAACCATGTCTCATGGGCAAGATGACTAAAACTCCGTTCTCTAGAACAATGGAGCAAGCTAATGACTTATTGGAAATAATACATACCAATTTATGCGGTCCAATGAGTGTTGAGGCACGTCGCATGCATCGTTATTTTCTGACCTTCACAAATGATTTGAGTAGGTATGGGTATATCTACTTGATGAAAGACAAGTCTGAAACATCCGTAAAGTTCAAAGAATTTCAGAGTAAAGTGGAGAATCATCGTAACAAGAAAATAAAGATTCTACGATCTGATCATGGAGGCGAATATTTGAGTTACTAGTTGGGCCTTCATTTAAAACAATGTGGAATTGTTTCACAACTCACACCAACTCGAACAACATAGTGTAATGGTGTTTCCGAACATCGTAACCGCACTTTATCAGATATGGTACGTTCTATGATGTCTCTTACCAATTTACCACTATCGTTTTGGGGTTATGCATTAGAGACAGCCTCATTCATGTTAAATAGGGCACCATCTATATCCGTTGATACGACTCCATATTAACGGTGGTTTGGTAAGAAACCTAAGCTGTCATTTCTTAAAGTTTGGGGTTGCGAGACTTATGCCAAAAAGGCTTCAGCCTGATAAGCTCGAACCCAAATCGGAGAAGTGCGTCTTCATAGGATACCCTAAGGAAACAATTGGGTACACCTTCTACTACAAATCCGAAGCCAAGATATTTGTTGGTAAGAATGGATCCTTTCTAGAGGAGTTTATCTCAAAAGAAGGGAGTGGGAGGAAAGTAGAACTTGATGACGTAGTTGTACCTTCTCTCGAATTGAAAAGTGTCACATCAGAGAAATTCGTTCCCGTGATGCCTACACAATTAGAGAGGAAGCAAATGATAATGATCATGAAACTTCAGATCAAGTTCCTACTGAACCTCGTAGGTCAACTAGAGCAAGATCCGCACGAGAATGGTACGGTAATCCTGTCCTGGAAGTCATCTTACTAGACCAAGGAGAACCTATGAACTATGAAGAAGCTATGATAAGCCTAGATTTCAATAAATGCCTTGAGGCCATGAAATCTGAGATAGGATCCATGTATGAGAACAAAGTGTGGACTTTGGTGGACATGCCCGATGATCGGCAAGCCATAGAAAATAAATGGGTCTTCAAGAAGAAGATTGACGTTGATGGTAATGTTACTGTCTACAAAGCTCGACTTGTCGCAAAAGGTTTTCGACAAGTTTAAGGAGTTGACGACGATAAGACTTTCTCACCCGTAGCGATGCATAAATCAGTCCGAATCATGTTAGCAATTTCCGCATTTTACGATTATGAAATCTGGCAAATGGATGTCAAAACTGCATTCCTTAATGATATCATAAAGAAGAGTTGTATATGATGCAACCAGAAGGTTTTGTCGATCCTAAAGGTGCTAACAAAAGTGTGCAAGCTCCAGCGATCCATCTATGGATTGGTGCAAGCATCTCGGAGTTGAAATATACGCTTTGATGAGGTGAACAAAGCATATGGTTTTATGCAGACTTATGATGAAGCCTGTATTTACAAGAAAGTGAGTGGGAGCCCTGTAGCATTTCTGATATTATATGTGGATGACATATTGTTGATTGGAAATGATATAGAATTTCTGGGTAGCATAAAAGGATACTCGAATAATAATTTTTCAATGAAAGACCTCGGTGAAGCTACTTACATATTGGGAATCAAGATCTATAGGGATAGATCGAGACGCTTAATAGGACTTTCACAAAGTACATACCTTGGCAAAGTTTTGAAGAAGTTCAAAATGGATCAGTCAAAGAAAGGGTTCTTTTGCCTATGTTGCAAGGTGTGAAGTTGAGTAAGACTCAAAGCCCGACCACGGCGGAAGATAGAGTGAGAATGAAAGTTATTCCCTATGCCTCGGCCATAGGTTCTATAAAGTATGCCATGCTGTGTAGCAAACCTATTGTGTGCCTTTCCATGAGTTTGACAAGGGGGTATAGTAGTGATCCAGGAGTGGACAACTAGACATTGGTCAAAATTATCCTTAGGTACCCAGAGAGGACTAAGGATATGTTTCTCGATTGTGGAGGTAATAAAGAGTTCTTCATAAAGAGTTATGTCGATGCAAGATTTAACACCAATCTGGATGATTCTAAGTCTCATTCTGGATGCGTATTGAAAGTGAAAGAAATTAGCTAGAGTAGCTTCATGCAGAGCATTATAGACATAGAAATTTGCAAAATACATACGGATCTGAATGTGGCAAACCCGTTGACTAAAGCCTCTCTCACAAGCAAAACATGATCACACCTTAGTACTCTTTGGGTATTAATCACATAGCGATGTGAACTAGATTATTGACTCTAGTAAACTCTTTGGGTCTTATTCACATGGAGATATGAACTATGGGTATTAATCACATGGCTATGTGAACTAGATTATTGACTCTAGTGCAAGTGGGGACTAAAGGAATTATGCCCTAGAGGCAATAATAAAGTTTTTATTTTATATTTCCTTATTCATGATAAAAGGTTTATTTTTCATGCTAGAATTGTATTGATCGGAAACCTAAATACATGTATGAATACATAAACAAATGATGTGTCCCTAGTGAGCCTCTACTAGACTAGCTCGTTGATCAAAGATGGTCAAGGTTTCCTAACCATGGACATGTGTTGTGATTTGATAACAGGATCACATTATTAGGAGAATGATGTGATGGACAAGACCCATAGCTTATGATCATTAGGTTTATTGTTATTGCTTTCTTCATGTCAAATACATATTCCTTCGACTATGAGATTATGCAACTCCCGAATACGGGAGGAATACCTTGTGTGCTATCACATGTCACAACATAACTGGGTGATCATAGAGATGCTCTAAATGTATCTCCGAAGGTGTTAGTTGAGTTGGCATAGATCGAGATTAGGATTTGTCACTCCGAGTATTGGAGAGGTATCTCTGGGCCCTCTTGGTAATACACATCATAAGCTTGCAACCAAATGACTAAGGAGTTAGTTACGAGGTGATGTATTACGGAACAAGTAAAGGGACTTGCCGGTAACGAGATTAAACTAGGTATTGAGATACCGACGATCGAATCTCGGGCAAGTAACATACCGATGGACAAAGGGAATTACGTATGTTGTCATAACGGTTCAACCGATAAAGATGTTCATAGAATATGTAGGAGCCAATATGGGCATCCAGGTTCTGCTATTGGTTATTGACCGGAAAGATGTCTTGGTCATGTCTTCATAGTTCTTGAACCCATAGGGTCCGCACGGTTAACGTTCGTTGATGATATAGTGTTATATGAGTTATATGGTTTGGTGACCAATATTGTTCGGAGTCCCAGATGAGATCACGGACATGACGAGGAGTCTCAAAATTGTCGAGAGGTAAAGATTATCATATAGGACGATGGTATTCGGACACCGGAAGGGTTTCGGGATGCACCGGGTAGCCATCGGGTCATCGGAAGGGGTTCCTAACAACCCCCGGTAGGTATATGGACTTAATGGGCCAAGGGAGTGACAGACCAGCCTACAAGGGGCTGGTGCGGCCCTTTCCCTGGCCGGCCAGCCCTAGGGAAGGAAAGGGGGGAGGGCTAGCCCCTCCTGCCTTTCCCTCTCACGGGAGAAAGGAAAGGGGGGCACCTCCCTCCCTTGCCTTTCTCCCGCACCTATATAAGGAAAGGGGGCGCCACTTGGGGAGGACCCCAAGTAGGATTCGGCCTACTTGGGGCGCCCTCCTGGCTGCTCCCTCTACCCTCCAACTAGATATATGTGGGAGGGGGCGCCTAGCAAGAACACAACATTGTCTTAGCCGTGTGCGGCGCCCCCTCCACGGTTTACACCCCCGGTCATATTTTCGTAGTGCTTAGGCGAAGCCCTGCAGAGATCACTTCGCCATCATCGCCACCACACCGTCATGCTATCGGAACTCATCCACTACCTCTCCATCTTGCTGGATCAAGAAGGCGCGGACGTCACCAAGCTGAACGTGTGTTGAACGCGGAGGTGCCATACGTTTGGTACTCGATCGGTTGTATCGTGAAGATAGTTGGACTACATCAACCGCGTTGTGAAATGCTTTCACTACGGTCTACAAGGGTATGTAGACACACTCTTTTCCCTCGTTGCTATGCATCTCCATGGATAGATCTTGCATGTGCGTAGAATTTTTTGCTTTCCATGCAACGCCCCCGCACGATTATGATGTCGAAGGAGGAAATCAAAACTGTCAGCCTCGAACAACAAACAAAGCATAAGATGGGCCATCTTCTAGCTGGAGGATGGGCCTCTCTATCCGGAAACATATTCCCTTCAGCCAAAAATACTTATTGAAGAAATGAATATAAATATAGACGTAGTTTAGTTCTAAATCTGCAACAAGTAATTTCTGATGAAAGTAGTATTACATTTAGAAACAAAGATGCTCCAGTCATACAAGTGTGACACTTGTGAGCCTTGAAGCTAAATATATTGACCCCATAGCCATGCCTTGACGAGGTCAAGAGTTTTGAAAAATGCACGTCCACTGTAACACGTGAAAATGGCTGGCTAGCGGATAGCAAATGTTTTGAATTAAGAATTTGTCATACTTGGTGTCGTTATTAGTGTACCCCACTAGTGTGTTTTTGAGGTTTTTTCTTATGGCACAAAGATAGATGCTTATATACATTTATCCCTGTGAACGCACGAACGCACGATATATCAATATGAGTAACTATGAGAGATTGAGCCGGCAGATAAAGTGAAGTCTGAAATATGTTCGCATTGCCAGTACTGATTACTTGCGTGCTAATGATCCGGGATCGGGCCAAATTTCGTGTTTTGACCCTTCTCGTGTACAATTTCAGGATTTGACCCCGGTTGGCAAAAATTTCAGGATTTGACCCTTTTTCTTACCGCCAGGGGTGCTGGCAGTAGGGTTAGATAGCTTACCGCCAGGGTTCCTGGCGGTAGGATACTAATCCACGTCAACGCGTGGAGATGACCGCCGTCCCCCTCCATCACACCCTATCGCCAGGGACCCTGGTGGTAGGGTGCGAGCAGTTATTTCGCCTGACCCCCCTGTTGGAAATATGCCCTAGAGGCAATAATAAAATGGTTATTATTATATTTCCTTGTTCATGATAATTGTCTATTGTTCATGCTATAATTGTATTGGCTGGAAACTGTAATACATGTGTGAATACATAGTCCACAACATGTCCCTAGTGAGCCTCTAGTTGACTAGCTCGTTGATCAACAGATGGCCATGGTTTTCTAACTATGGACATTTGATGTAATTGATAACGGGGTCACATCATTAGGAGAATGATGTGATGTACAAGACCCAATCCTAAGCATAGCACAAGATTGTGTAGTTCATTTGCTAAAGCTTTTCTAATGTCAAGTAACATTTCCTTAGACCATGAGATTGTGTAACTCCCGGATACCGTAGGAGTGCTTTGGGAGTACCAAACATCACAACGTAACTGGGTGACTATAAAGGTGCTCTACAGGTATCTTCAAAAGTGTCTGTTGGGTTGGCACGAATGGAGACTGGGATTTGTCACTCCGTATGACAGAGAGGTATCTCTGGGCCCACTCGGTAATGCATCATCATAATGAGCTCAATGTGACTAAGTAGTTAGTCACGGGATCATGCACTACGGAACGAGTAAAGTGACTTGTCGGTAACGAGATTGAACAAGGTATTGGGATACCAACGATCGAATCTTGGGCAAGTAATGTACCGATTGACAAAGGGAATTGTATATGGGATTGCTTGAATCCTCGACATTGTGGTTCATCCGATGAGATCGTCGTGGAACATGTGGGAGCCAACATGGGTATCCAGATCCCGCTGTTAGTTATTGGCCGGAGAGCTATCTCGGTCATGTCTGCATGATTCCCGAACCTGTAGGCTCTACACACTTAAGGTTCGATGACGCTAGGATTATAAGGAAGATTTGTATGTGATTATGAATGTTGTTCGGAGTCCCGGATGAGATCCCGGACATCACGAGGAGTTCCGGAATGGTCCGGAGGTGAAGATTTATATATGGGAAGTCATCATACGGTCACCGAAAATATTCGGGGGTATACCTGTATTGTACCGGGACCACCGGAGGGGTTCCAGGGGTCCACCGGGAGGGTCCACATGCCCCAAAGGGCCTTATGGGTTGTAGGTGGAAGGGAACCAGCCCCTAGGTGGGATGGGCGCCTCCCCCTAGGGCCCATGTGCCTAGCGTTGGGGGAGGGAACCCTAAAGGGGACGCCCCCCTTTCTTGGGGGGCAAGCCCCCTTCCCCTTGGACGCCGCCCCCCTCTAGATCTCATCTAGAGCGTCCGGCTGTCGTGGTTCTAAGACTGACAGTAGAAAGGGGGGTAGGTATGGAGAGGCGAGATCCCAGCTATGGTGAAGGTGTCCACACGAGTTTTACGAGTTCAGGCCCTTCTCGGTGAAGTAACAGCCCTATGTCTTGGTGCCCGTAGGCGGTCGATTGGATTATGTGTGTGATATTACAAAAGGTGCCAACCCTTGTGCCAGAGGAGGGGGTGTCTTATATAGAGTACGCCAGGACCCGAGCTCCCCTCCGTTACAAGGGACTTAATGTACATAAAGTAGGGGTGTTACTGGTAACGCCAGCCTTAAGTGTTGTTAATGACCTTAAAGACTACGGAGTGAACGCCTGCCCGTTGTAATGCTGAGTGACTCCTGGTCTTCGGTAGGTCGAGTGATTCTCTGGACGGTCGAGTGATAGTAAGGAAGAGGACGCCCGAGTGACGCCTAGTCTTCGCGGGTGCTTTCTACAAGATTGAAAAACTCACGTTGGTAAGCGTCGACTCGGTCACCTTGATCCATTCAGAGAGTTGCCGACTGAACTTGTGGCGTCATGTGCCGAGTGCTGTATTTGGGTGCAGGATCTTGGGAGCGATTTACTGCTGCTTATCCCGGATTTCGCGGGATACGAAATTTCGGGGAAGCGCGCGGGACGGGGAGCGCCGATGTGGGCGGAGCGGATAAAACAGTGATGCCTTGATTTCCGTGCCACCTTTTTCGCCATGTATGTTGCGCGCGACTGTTGTGGGATTTGACAGGATTGCCTGGCCCCACGCGTCAGTCACTCGGAAGCGACCCTTTATAAGGTGACGGGGCCGAGGCGTCCGCACTGTGCACGCCCGTTCCTCCTTCTTCCTCTGCTTCTCCACCGCGCTCAGCTCCTCCGCTCTCGATGCTACCGCTCCGCCGCCGTGGTGAAGGACAAGACGGCGGCACTAGAGCATGCGAAGAAGGCGACGGGGGCGGCAAAGGGCAAAAAGAAGAGCCGCGGGTCGTCTTCGTGCGCGGGGCTGCCACCGGGCTGGATCCAGGGCGATTGGATCCGGTCTTCGATTCGGCAGGAGGATCTGGACGAGCTGGCGGAGTCTGGCCTGATTGCCAAGGGAGCAACAAGGCTGCCGGATGGGGGAGATGGAGCCTCAGCCTCGACTGGGTGAGTGTGTACTACTCGCCACTCACGTCGACCGGGGTTTCTCACTTCCTCCGCACCCCTTCTTCTGAGGGTTCTTGAATTTCTTTGGTGCTCAACTCCACCATTTTTCTCCCAACACCATCACATATCTGGTCGCGTTCGTGTCGATGTGTGAAAACTTCTTAGGGTGTCGCCCGCACTGGGTCTCTTCAAGCATCTCTTTACCATCCGCTCTCAGTCGGTCAAAAAAGCAAAGTCGAGTGACTCAAAAACCCATGTCATCCAGATGTGTGGGGGTTTAGGCATCCAAAAAAGGCATAGGAGTTCTTTCCCTGCTATGACTCTCCCCGAATCGGTTAGAGGCTGGCAGTCGATCTAGTTCTATTGCCAGGACGTCGCAGCTCCAGGACAGTCGACTGGCCTCCCACACTTCACATTCGACCATGTCCAGACTCCTTCTCCACTCAAAGTGACTGCTGCTGAGAACGTGGAGACGAAGATGTTGGTGGAGAAAGTGGTCCAACTCATCAATGAGGGTGTCACCGGCCTGGATCTGCTGGAAGTGTTCCTCGGTCAACGCATCCAGCCCCTTCAGGCCCATGACCATCCTATGTGGTTGTACTCCAGACCTGAAGACACCGCTCGAGTCCATCCAGAGGAGGTGCCGCCAAAAACCGTGGCTATGTGGTTGAGAAGTATTACAGGCAATCAGGACAACCCTAGAGGATCCAGGCGAGTCATTCCCTTCAGAGACGACAATCCACCCAACAAAGTATTCTCTTTTTTCCGACTGTCTGACATGTATGTTCCGACCGTATTTGATGCCGACTGACTTTCGTTCGTCCTTTTGTTTCGTAGGTTTTCACTGAGATGTATTCGATGCCCAACGGCGAACAAGCTCTGGTGCAGGACCAGGAAGGAGAGGCCAGTGCAGAAGAAAGCGGTGACTGGGAGTCCTCGGATGAAGAGGAGGAGGAGGAGGAGAGCAAGGAGTCGGACGAGGAGGAGGAAGTCGACACACCGCCGCGCTCCGAGCATCGATCCAAGAAGCAACATGACCTGGCAGGAGGGCGTGGGAAGAACGTGGCCCCGAGTTCCCACGCTCAGAAGTGCAATCAGACGTCGACTCCTGAGCCGACGGAGAAGATCGCCAAGCAGCCCAAAGTTGCTCCTCCCAAGACTCGGATGACATTGCCGCAGATCAAGATGGACGTTCCAGTGGCTTCAGGGTGAGCATCACGCTCGTGTTTATACAGGCCGACTGAAATTTCTGTCCTGACCAATTGGATTGTGCATCTTTCTAGCCCCACCTCTGCTGCTACTGACATGGATATCGATAAGGCACCAGGAGACAAGGAGGCCACCTCTCAGGCTGGTAAGTCCATTCGACCAAATTTCATTTCGTCGAGTGAGCAGTCAGTCAGCTAAATCTTTGATATTTCTCCCTTTTCTGTAGCTCCGCAAGAGATCGTTGTGCTCCCTGATGACGACGAAGAAGAAGCGCCTCTACAGGAGAGGAGGAAGAAGAGTGGAGGTTCGAGCAGGAGGAGGCTTGAAGTCCAAGTCCCTCAGTCGGTGCTGGTGCCTGAGGCGGTGGTCGACCGTTTCGGAGAGCCGGTTCGGACCAACGTCACATTTGCCAGCCCGCTGACAACTGATCGTCCGTCAGGATCGACTACGCAGGCACCTGCCTCTCCGGTGCAACTCCACACGTCTGACCCAGTAGGAACTTCGACTGCCTTGGAGCCATCACTCTTTGTCGCATACCAGACCACAGACGACTCGCCGAGTGCCGCTAGGGAAGCTCTCCGTCAGGTGAACCTTGTCATGGAGAAGGTAAAGGTGATGCACGAAGCTAGTCATGTAGCTTACAATGCCAGCACTGCTCTCCAGACCAATGTTCAGGTTAGCAAAACTCCGACTGAACTATTGAATGTTGTTTTGTATCCGATCACCCACTGGGGTGTTCCTTTATTTAAAGCCTCAGTAAACTGTCCAGATCAGTAGGGGCACGCTAAGTGCACCCACTGGGTGTAGTCCCCGAGGTCTTAGAATGTACTTCCTTCTCTCTCTTTTTTTTGGACTCACGCTGGGCAGACCCTGCTGAGTATTGATCTAAACCAGTGGGGGCATGCTAAGTGCACCCACTGGGTGTAGTCCCCGAGACTATTGTTGAATATTTGATTCAGCAGTAGTCTTAGAGTAACTTTTCACCGTCAGTTGCTCTTGTTCCTGTCGACTGACATATCTCTCTTGCTGACCGAAGAGGTCTTGTGATCTTGGGGCTCGACTTTTTGAGTTGAAGAAGAAGCACATCAGCGTTCAACTTGACCTTGAACTCGCAAAGAAGAACCTCAAGAACGCCCAACAAGAGACGGCCATCATGGGAGGTAATCATTCGACTGTCTTGTCTGTTTTGTAGCTCGCACTTCCCACTGCCTTTTCTTTCGGTCTCTTTGAACCGAGTGACTTCACACAAGCAGATGTGCTTAGTGAAAATTGCCAACTTCAGTCTCGTCTAAAGAGTGTTGTTTCTTTAGAGAGGATGAAGGAGGCTTTGGAGAAGAAGGACCAAGACCTTGCAGCTGCCCAGAAGGAAGCACGTGAGAAGACAAAGCTTGCGGACCAGAAGCTGGCTTCAGTCGGCAAATTGGAGGAGGAGAACGCGAAGTTGAAGACCGCCATCTCGGATGCTAATCAGGAAGTCGAGCAGCCGAGGAAGGATAAGGAGAACCTGACCACTGAAGTCGGCGGCCTCAGAACCAAGACAGACAAGCTAGAGTCCTATCTGGAGCAACTCGCCGCGAAACTTGTTCTGAAGCTTGAAGGTATGATCATTCGACTAGTTAATTTTTCGTTGACTGAAGTTTTGTTGTCATATTGTCGACTCATCGTTTTTCGCGATGGGACAGAACTTTGTCAGGACTTTGAAGCTGAAACCGGGCGGGTCGAGACAGGTCTCGACCCCATCAACTGTCGTATGAAAGACGACGTCGCGATGAATCTGCTGCAATTGGAGTCACGCTTGGATGGTGTAGTCGCTTATCTGGATCGACTGAAGGCGGACATGTCCCGAGTGGACGCCGAGCTCTGGCCTCAAGCGGAAATTTCTCAAGACCTTGAGTCACTGATGACTCGACTTAACCAGATTCCCGGCCGAGTGCAAGAGTTGAAGAAGTCCTCTGCTCGCTGTGGTGCTGATGTCGCCTTGTCATTGGTTCGGGTGCACCGCAAGGAGGCTAAGGAAGACAAGCTAGCTGCCCTCAAGGTAGCGAATACTAAGAAGCATTCCTTCGAGTCCTTCATGGACACCTTCCTCGAGGTAGCCACTCATATTGCCGACAGCATCGACCTCGACAGCTTCTGCGATCCTGCCAGTCCTTCTCTCGCCAAGTGATTGAAAAACATTATGCTTCACCTTTATTTGCCTCAGAATGCCGAGTGATTTTGTAATCGTTAAAACTCCTTCGGGCATGATGCTCGAGTACTTTAATCATCGGTTAGGAACCTTTGGATTTATCTTTGAATATGCTGCGTTTATCTTGGATTGAAATTTGTTCTTCTCTTGGATTGGTTTCTGTTCATTCGATGCAGCTTCTGAAGAGGAATCAGCAGTTGACTAGTTGGACGAGCCTTGAGTAGCATTGATCAGCTCATCAGCAAGGCACTCAGCAGTGGTCTTGACGTTCCTGCCATCGGCAAGACATCAACCGTTCGACGGGCCTTTGACAGTGTGCACAATCTCGTCCTTCTTCTTGACGGTGCAGCCTCGGGGGGGAGCCAGTCGAGTGGTTGGACGAGCCTTGAGTAGCATTGATCAGCTCATCAGCGAGGCATTCAGCAATGGTCTTGACGTTCCTGAAAGCGGCTCGCCTTGGCACACGCTCAATCTCGTCCTTCTTCTTGATGGTGCAACTCTGGAGTGGGGGTCATGGTCAACCTGCACTTTGTTAAGCCTCCGAGTGAAAAGATCAGTTTTCACTCAGGAGGGTCTTTAAAACTTAGGCGAGTACTGGACTGCAGCTAAGCCCCCGAGTGGGAGGATTGGTCACCACTCGATAGGATTTTTCAAACTTAGGCGAGTATTGGACTGCAGCTAGGCCCCCGAGTGGGAGGATTGCTCCCCACTCGGTAGGATTTCTCAAACTTAGGCGAGTACTGGACTGCAGCTAAGCCCCCGAGTGGGAGGATTGCTCGCCACTCGGTAGGATTTTTCAAAATTAGGCGAGTACTGGACTGCAGCTAAGCCCCCGAGTGGGAGGATTGCTCGCCACTTGGTAGGATTTTTCAAACTTAGGCGAGTACTGGACTGCAGCTAAGCCCCTGAGTGGGAGGATTGTTCGCCACTCGATAGGATTTTTCAAACTTAGGCGAGTACTGGACTGCAGCTAAGCCCCCGAGTGGGAGGATTGCTCGCCACTCGATAGGATTTTTCAAACTTAGGCGAGTACTGGACTGCAGCTAAGCCCTCGAGTGAGAAGATTGCTCCCACAATCTCGTCCTTCTCTTGACGGTGCAGCCCCGGGGGGGGGGGGGGGGTGGGCTATGGCCGGCCCGTTACCATTTGGTAGGACTTTTAAACTTAGGCGAGTACTGGACTATAGCTAAGCCCCCTGAGTGAGAGACAGACTCACCACTCGGTAGGAGTTTTTATTACTTAGGTGAGTACTGGACTGCAGCTAAGCCCTTGAATGAGAGACAGACTCACCACTCGGTAGGATTTTTTTATTACTTAGGCGAGTACTGAACTGCAGCTAAGCCCCCGAGCGAGAGACAGACTCACCACTCGGTAGGATTTTTAATTACTTAGGCGAGTACTTGACTGCAGCTAAGCCCCCGAGTGAGAGACAGACTCACCACTCGGTAGGATTTTTTGTTTTAACTTAGGCGAAGCGGATTCGCAGCTAAGCCCCTGAGTGAGAGACAGACTCGCCACTTGGTAGGATTTTTTTGTTTTACCTTAGGCGAAGCAGATTTGCAGCTAAGGCGGCCACTGGGGGATTTTAGAGCATGTAAAAAAGGAAAAACAATCATTCAAAAGACTGTAAAATCATGTCTCTTGAATATCAAACTAAAATGTACTTCTTATTACATCTCATCAGTCTAAATATTTAAGAGTAAAAAGGGAGGAGCAGTTCCACGTTCCAAGCGCGTGGCTCATCTTTATTGTGCTCGACATTGAAGGGACAGTATGCTCCATTGTGGAGCACTTTGGTGACGACGAAAGGGCCTTCCAAAGCAGGAGCGAGCTTGTGTGGTTTCTGCTGGTCCACTCGAAGAACTAGGTCTCCTTCTTGAAATGCTCGACCCCTTACGTTTCTGGCATGGAATCGACGCAAGTCTTGCTGATAGATGGTCGACCGGATCAAGGCCATCTCTCTTTCTTCTTCCAGGAGATCGACTGCATCTTGCCGAGCCTGCTCTGCTTCTTCTTCTGAGAAGAGTTCGACTCGGGGCGTGTTGTGGATCAAATCACTTGGGAGCACGGCTTCAGCTCCGTAGACTAAGAAGAATGGAGTATGTCCAGTCGATCGATTAGGAGTTGTCCTCAATCCCCAAAGCACTGATGGGAGCTCATCAACCCAAGCCCATGCTGCATGCTTGAGGTCACGCATCAACCGGGGTTTCAGTCCTTTGAGGATCAATCCATTCGCTCGCTCAGCCTGCCCATTCGACTGAGGATGATCGACCAAAGCGTAGTCGACCCTCGTGTCTTGGGAAGCGCAAAAGGCTCTGAATTTATCAGAGTCGAAGTTCGAGCCGTTATCCGTGATGATGCTGTGTGGAATACCACATCTGAATATCAATTCCCTGATGAAACTCACAGCTGTACTTGCTTCAAGGTTTTTAATGGGCTTGGCTTTGATCCATTTGGTGAACTTGTCGACTGCCACCAGCACATGAGTAAATCCACTCCTGCCAGTCCTCAGAGGTCCAACCATGTCCAATCCCCAGATAGCAAAAGGCCAGATGAGTGGAATAGTTTTCAAAGCTGATGCGGGTTTTATGGGACATGTTGGAGTAAAATTGACAACCTTCACACTTGTCCACTATCTCTTTTGCCATCTCATTGGCCCGTCGCCAGTAAAATCCGGCTCGGTATGCTTTGGCCACGATGGTCCGGGAGGACGCATGGTGACCACAGGTCCCCGAGTGAATGTCATTGAGGATCATTCGGCCTTCTTCTGGCGTGATGCATTTCTGGCAGATCCCAGTTACACTTTCTCTGAAAAACTGACCTTTTATCAGGGTAAAGGCTTTAGACTGTTGGACGATCTATCGAGCCTCTTCTTCATCCTCCGGAAGTTGTTTCCTAAGAAGGTATGCAATGTACGGCACTGTCCAGTCGGGAGTGCTCACCAAAGCCTCCATGACCAAGTCGACCACGACTGGGATTTTGACTTCAGTCGGATCTGTGGCACTCTTGGGCTGTGGTGACTCTTCAGTGAAAGGATCTTCCTGAACTGAAGGTGAATAAATATGTTCCAAAAACACATTTCGGGGAATGGCCTCTCTCTTTGAACCTATCTTTGCTAACTCATCTGCAGCTTGATTTTTTAGTCGGGGTATATGGTGAAGCTCCAACCCTTCAAACCTCTTTTCCAGCTTTCTTACTGCATTGCAATAATCAGTCATGGATGGCCTCCTGACATCCCATTCCTTCATCACTTGATTAACCACCAAATCTGAGTCGCCGTAGACCGTAAGGCGACGTAAGCCGAGTGAAATGGCCATACGCAACCCGTATAAAAGTGCTTCATATTCGGCTTCATCATTGGAGGAATCAAAATGGATCTGGAGAACATAGCTAAGTTTGTCTCCACGGGGGGATACCAACACTACTCTGGCACCTGAACCATTCAACATCTTGGAGCCATCAAAGAACATAGTCCAATGCTCAGAGTGAACTTGAGTAGGTAATTGCTGCTCAATCCACTCAGCAAGGAAATCCACAATTGCTTGGGACTTGATAGCTTTCTTTGCCTCAAACTTGTTATCCAATGGAAGGAGTTCAATCGCCCATTTTGTCACTCGACCAGTTGCATCTCTATTATTCAGAATCTCTGATAGTGGTGCGTCGCTGACGACCAACCTTCTTCATGGTCATGTATATTCCATAGACAAGCTTCTGATAATGTGGATATCGTTGCTTGGATGGAGTCAAAACTTCAGAGAGATAATAAACCGGGCACTGAACCTTGTAAGCATTTCCTTCCTCTACTCGCTCGACCATGAGTACTGTACTGACAACTTGTCTAGTGGCTGCAATATAAAGAAGTAAAGGCTCTTTGCTGATTGGCGCAGCAAGCACCGGCTGGGTGGAGAGTAGGGTTTTGAGTTCTACAAACGCTGCATCAGCTTCTTCAGTCCACTCGAACTTATCAGATTTCTTCATCAGTCGATAAAGAGACAAGGCCTTTTCACCGAGACGAGAAATGAATCGACTCAAGGCGGCCAAACAGCCAGTCAACTTCTGAACATCATGCACTTGCACAGGGCGTTTCATTCGGAGGATGGTATCAACTTTTTTTGGATTGGCGTCGATCCCTTGTTCGAAAACGAGAAAACCGAGTAACTTCCCTCCTGGAACTCCGAACATGCACTTTGACGGATTAAGCTTGATATCGTACCTTCTCGGGTTGGCAAAGGTTTCTGCAAGGTCAGTCAGTAGGTCGGAACCTTTGCGAGACTTGACCACAATGTCATCCATGTATGCTTCTACATTCCGACTGACTTGAGTGAGCAGGCACTTCTGAATCATTCTCATGAATGTGGCTCCGGCATTTTTAAGACCAAATGGCACTTTGACGAAAGCTGTTTTTATTCCATCGGGACCATACAGTCGGATCTGATGATACCCGGAATATGCGTCAACAATCTAATCAATGCGGGGGAGAGGGAAGTGATCTTTCGGGCAGGCCCGATTGATATGCTTGAAATCAATGAACACACGAAGTGAATCGTCCTTCTTAGGGACCATGACTACATTGGTGAGCCACTCGGAGTGGTAGATTTCATGGATGAATTCTGCCACTAGCAGCGGGCTACTTCCTCGCCAATCGCTTTCCTCTTTTACACGGCGGACCGCCAATGGTGCTCTTTGACGGGTTTTACTTTGGGGTCGACACGCAAACGGTGCTCAGCCAGTCCTCTGGGTACACCAGGCATGTTAGAGAGTTTCCATGCAAAGATGTCCCAGTTCTCATGGAGGAACTGGATGAGTGCTTCTTCCTATTTGCTGTCGAGTGTCGTTGATATATGAGTCGGCGCGGCGTTGGGATCGGTCGGGTGAATATGAATCGGCTTCGTTTCACTAGACGACTGAAATGCAGAATCCATGGCAGGCTTCTTGGCTCGGAGCAAATCACTCGAATCTGTGTTCTTCTGATACTCTTGAAGTTCAACTGCTGCCATCTGCGCATCAGCAATCTTGGAACCTTTCTAGAAGCATTCCTCTGCTTTCTGCCGATTGCCAGTAACGGTGATCATGCCTTTGGGACCAGGAATCTTCTACTTAAGGTACACGTAACATGGTCGAGCCATAGAACGTGCGTAGGCAGGCCTACCCAGAATGGCATGATAAGCACTCTGGAAATCCACGACTTCAAATGTCAACTTTTCTTTACGGTAATGCTTGAAATCACAGAAAACCACGTCGAGAGCGATCTGGCCGAGTGATTCGGCTTTCTTTCCTGGGATAACTCCATGGAAACTCATATTGCTCTCACTAAGTTTGGACATCAGAATGCCCATCCCCTTCAAGGTTTCAGCATAAAGGATATTCAGACCACTACCATCGTCCATCAGCACTTTAGTCAGTCGAGTGCCTCCGACCACGGGGTCGACCACCAGCGCTTGCCTCCCGGGGGTGGCTACACGAGCAGGATGGTCAGACTGGTCGAATGTGATGGCTGTCTGAGACCACTTCAGGTATGTGGTCGTCGTCGCCGGAGCGACCATGTTCACTTCTCTATTGATAACTTTCAGCCGACTCTTGCTCTCAACATCAGCAAAAATCATGAGGGTGGAATTGACTTTGGGATAACCATCGTCTTCCTCTTCACCCTCATCTTTGTCCGACTCCTTCTCCTTCTCATTGGGCTGTTTCTCTCGGAACTGCTAGATCAGGAGTCGACATTGTCGAGTGGTATGCTTAGGGTAGATCAGGTTGCCTTGTTCATCTTTCTTTGTGTGGATGTGGCAAGGCAAATCCAACACGTCATTCCCTGCTTGATCCTTCACCTTCTTGGGGGGCCAGGGCCCTTTAGGTTTTCCCTTGAACTTTCCTTGAGCCATTGCAACAATCTCACTTGGTGCCGCCGGCTCGGCCTTACGCTTCTGCTTCCGATTGGAATTTCCTCCACCGGCCTCTTGGCCGACTGGCTTACTCTTCCCGCTATGAAGTCAATCCTCTTCTTCCCCATTAGCGTACCGGGTGGCTATTTCCATCATCCGAGTCAGAGTCATATCACTAGTCCGACCGAACTTCAGGACCAACTCTCGGTATTTGACGCCTTCCTTGAAGGCACATACAGCTTGATGCTCCGATACATTTTCAATGGTGTGATGCAAAGTGGTCCACCTCTGAATGAAGTCTCTCAAAGTCTCACTCGGCTTCTGCACACAATGCTGCAACTCGATCAGTCCTGCTGGCCGCTTGCAAGTGCCCTCGAAAGTTCTGACGAACACCCGAGCCAGCTCTTCCCAACTGTATATACTGCCTGGAGCTAATTGAGTCAACCACGCTCGGGCCGACCCTTCCAACATCAGAGGAAGATGCTTCATTGCTACTTCATCGTTCCCACCGCCAATCTGCACAGCCACTCGGTAATCTTCGAGCCAAGTTTCAGGCTTGGATTCTCCAGTGAACTTACTGACCCCGGTCGCCAACCTGAAGTTGGGAGGGATCACTACTGCCCTGATGGCTCTGCCGAAACACTCTGGACCGGAAACATGCACTCTATTGCCACTTGGACGATCTCTGCCAGGGTCTTCTCTATGCGCTCTATTTCGGTCGACTAGGCCTTGAATGAGGATGGATCTCGCATCGAAGCCTGGCTCTCTTGGGTTGACCGGTGCCCTGCGCTCGCCAATGTGACGATGTCTGTCATCGTTCTGTCGAGGCACATTCGACGCACTCCTTGGAGGAGGAGTGGGCATTCGATGATGATTGTCGCGGCCGAGCAGATGATCATACTGTCCATGACCCTCACACCTCGGGGGCGACCTTGGGCTGTGGGCCGACTGAACCGTATCCACAACTACGGATATGCTGTTAATCCTGTGACGCGACTGGGACACTGATGTGTTCTACTCTCCTGCAGCCTGGAGCAAGGCCCTGATCTGCATCATCCCTCTGCCAGCCTCCGACTGGGAAGGTTGGATCGACTTTGCTATTCAGGCTGCAGCTGTGAGGTTTTGAATCGGAGTACGGTATACCTTAGGTGGAGGCGAGAAAAGTTGTCGTCGACTGGATTCAGGGACCTGTTCTTGAGCACGCTCATCGAGAGCGCGCTAAAGGTTCTCCAGTCGAGTGTGCTCAGCCAAATTAGCCGGGCGCACTGAGGGACTCTCAGATTAGGGGGTGTCCGGATAGCCGAACTATCACCTTTGGCCGGACTCCTGGACTATGAAGATACAAGATTGAAGACTTCATCCCGTGTCCGGATGGGACTTTCCTTGGCGTGGAAGGAAAGCTTGGTGATACGGATATGTAGATCTCCTACCATTGTAACCGACTCTGTGTAACCCTAACCCTCTTCGTAGCCTATATAAACCGGAGGGTTTTAGTTCGTAGGATGAAAAACAATCATACCATAGGCTAGCTTCTAGGGTTTAGCCTCTCTGATCTCATGGTAGATCTACTCTTGTACTACCCATATCATCAGTATTAATCAAGCAGGAGTAGGGTTTTACCTCCATCAAGAGGGCCCGAACCTGGGTAAAAACATCGTGTCCCTTGTCTCCTGTTACCATCCGCCTAGACGCACAGTTCAGGACCCCCTACCAGAGATCTGCCGGTTTTGACACCAACACGCACCTCTTCCAAGGCCCGAGCCTCGGGGGTTTCTCCAACGATGGGCGTGTGGAGTGCATCCATGCTGCAGCGACGAAGTTCTTCCCTCTGCTGCGAAGAAAGGGGTTCGGGATGGTATTCCTCATGGACGCACGACGGATCGCCGCCACCATCTTCGCCGTTTTCAAGACGGAAGCCAGGCGGACCACGTGGTCCACTGACCATCAAGACTTCGGCCGCAGGGTCGCTGCTATCGCACTCGGATGCGGTCTCTACGGAACCAGTCGACAGATCGAACAGGCCGGGGGGAGTTTCGTCGGGCTCGATTGCCGCGACTTGATGGGTGGCTGGACGCCGAGCCACCACGTGTTTCACCCACCGCTGAAGCCGCGATCGACCGACCCCCTTCCCCCTTCTCCCTATAAATAGAGGGGGTGGAGGGAGGGCTGCAGCACCACATCCAAGGCACAGCCCCTCCCCTCCCAAACACCTCTCCTCCTCCGCGTGAGCTTGGCGAAGCCCTGCCGGAGAACTGCCACTCCATCACCACCATGCCGTCGTGCTGCTGTTGGAGCCATCTTCCTCAACCTCTCCCTCCTCCTTGCTAGATCAAGGCATGGGAGACGTCACTGGGCTACACGTGTGTTGAACACGGAGGTGCCGTTGTTCGGCGCTTAGATCAGAATCCACCATGATCTGAATCGCTAAGAGTACGACTCCTTCATCCGCGTTCTTGCAATGCTTCCGTCTCGCAATCTTCAAGGGTACGAAGATGCACTCCCCTCTCTCTTGTTGCTAGTTACTCCATAGATTGATCTTGGTGATGCGTAGAATTTTTTTAATTTCTGCAACGATCCCCAACAGTGGCATCATGAGCTAGGTCTATGCGTAGTTTCTATGCACGAGTAGAACACAAGTTTGTTGTGGGCGTCGAGTTTGTTAATTTACTTGCCACTAATAGTCTTATCTTGTTTTGGCGGCATCGTGGGATGAAGCGGACCGGACCGACCTTACACGTACACTTACGTGAGACAGGTTCCACCGACTGACATGCACTAGTTGCATAAGGTGGCTAGCGGGTGTCTGTCTCTCCCACTTTAGTCGGATCGGATTCGATGAAAAGGGTCCTTATGAAGGGTAAATATCAATTGGCATATCACGTTGTGGTTTTTGGTGTAGGTAAGAAACGCTCTTGCTACAAACCTATAGCAGCCACGTAAAAACTTGCAACAACTATTAGAGGACGTCTAACTTGTTTTTGCAGCATATGCCATGTGATGTGATATGGCCAAAAGGATGTGATGAATGAAATATATGTGATGTATGAGATTGATCATGTTCTTGTAATAGGAATCACGACTTGCATGTCGATGACTATGACAACCGGCAGGAGCCATAGGAGTTGTCTTTATTTATTGTATGACCTGTGTGTCATTGAATAACGCCATGTAATTACTTTACTTCTTTGCTAAACCGTTAGCCATAGTAGTAGAAGTAATAGTTGGCGAGACATCATGAAGACACGATGATGGAGATCATGGTTATGGAGATCATGGTTATGGAGATCATGGTGTCATGCCGGTGATGATGATGATCATGGCACCACGAAGATGGAGATCAAAAGGAGCAAAATGATACTGGCCATATCATGTCACTATTTGATTGCATGTGATGTTTATCATGTTTCACATCTTATTTGCTTAGAACGACGGTAGCATAAATAAGATGATCCCTCATAAAATTTCAAGAAAGTGTTCCCCCTAACTGTGCACCGTTGCGAAGGTTCGTTGTTTCGAAGCACCACGTGATGATCGGGTGTGATAGATTCTAACGTTCGCATACAACAGGTGTAAGCCAGATTTACGCATGCAAAACACTTAGGCTGACTTGACGAGCCTAGCATGTACACACATGGCCTCGGAACACAAGAGACCGAAAGGTCGAACATGAGTCGTATAGAAGATACGATCAACATGAAGATGTTCACCGATGATGACTAGTATGTCTCACGTTATGATCGGACACGGCCTAGTTGACTCGGATCCTGTATCACTTAGATGTCTAGAGGGATGTCTATCTGAGTGGGATTTCATTAAATAATTTGATTAGATGAACTTAATTATCATGAACTTAGTCTAAAATCTTTGCAATATGTCTTGTAGATCAAATGGCCCTCGCTAAAGTTGCCCTCAACTTCAACGTGTTCCTAGAGAAAACCAAGCTGAAAGACGATGGTAGAAACTATACGGACTAGGTCCGGAACTTAAGGATCATCCTCATAGCTGCCAAGAAAGCATATGTCCTAGATGCACCGCTAGGTGAAGCACTAATTTTCCCAGCAACTCAAGACGTTATGAACGCCTGGCAGTCGCATAGTGATGATTACTCCCTGGTTCAGCGCAGCATGCTTTACAGCTTAGAACCGGGGCTCCAAAAGCGTTTTGAGCAGCACTGAGCATATGAGATGTTCCAAGAGCTGAAAATGGTTTTCCAAGGTCATGTATGGGTCGAGAGATATGAAGTCTCCGACTAGTTCTACAGTTGTAAGATGGAGGAGAATAGTTCTGCCAGCGAGCACATATTCAAAATGTTTGGGTTGCACAACCGCTTGTCTCAGCTGGGAGTTAATCTCCCAGATGATGCAGTCATTGACAGAATCCTTCAGTCGCTCCCACCTAGCTACAAGAGCTTTGTGATGAACTATAATATGCAGGGGATTGTGAAAACCATTCCTAAGGTATTTTCAATGCTGAAATCAGCGGAGGTGGAGATCAAAAAGGAACATCAAGTGTTGATGGTCAATAAAACCACTAGTTTCAAGAAAGGCAAGGGTAAGAAGAACTTTAATAAGGACGGCAAGGGAGTTGCCGCGCCCGGTAAGCCAGTTGCCAGGAAGAAGCCAAAGCATGGACCCAAACCTGAGACTGAGTGCTTTTATTGCAAGGGAAATGGACACTGGAAGCGGAACTGCCCCAAGTACTTAGCGGACAAGAAAGCCGGCAACACCAAAGGTATATGTGATATACATGTAATTGATGTGTACCTTACCAGTACTCGTAGTAGCTCCTGGGTATTTGATACCGGCGCGGTTGCTCATATTTGTAACTCAAAACAGGAGCTGCAGAATAAGCGGAGACTGGCGAAGGACGAGGTGACGATGCGCGTCGGGAATGGTTCCAAGGTCGATGTGATCACCATCGGCACGCTACCTCTACATTTACCTACGGGATTAGTTTTAAACCTCAATAATTGTTATTTAGTGCCGGCTTTGAGCATGAACATTGTATCTGGATCTCGTTTAATACGAGATGGCTACTCATTTAAATCTGAGAATAATGGTTGTTCTATTTATATGAGAGATATGTTTTATGGTCATGCCCCGTTGGTCAATGGTTTATTCTTAATGAATCTCGAACGTGATGTTACACATATTCATAGTGTGAATACCAAAAGATGTAAGGTTGATAATGATAGTCCCACATACTTGTAGCACTGTCGCCTTGGTCACATTAGTGTCAAACACATGAAGAAGCTCCATGTAGATGGACTTTTGGAGTCTCTTGATTACCAATTGTCGGTGTCAAAACCGGCGGATCTCGGGTAGGGGGTCCCGGACTGTGCGTCTAGGCGGATGGTAACAGGAGATGAGGGACACGATGTTTTTACCCAGGTTCGGGCCCTCTCGATGGAGGTAAAACCCTACGTCCTGCTTGATTAATATTGATGATATGGGTAGTACAAGAGTAGATCTACCACGAGATCAAGGAGGCTAAACACTAGAAGCTAGCCTATGGTATGATTGTTGTAATGTATGTTGTCCTACGGACTAAAGCCCTCCGGTTTATATAGACACCGGAGAGGGCTAGGGTTACACAAAGTCGGTTACAATGGTAGGAGATCTACATATCCGTATTGCCAAGCTTGCCTTCCACGCCAAGGAAAGTACCATCCGGACACGAGCCGGAGTCTTCAATCTTGTATCTTCGTAGTCTTGGAGTCCGGCGGATAATGATAGTCCAGCTGTCCGGACACCCCCTAGTCCAGGACTCCCTCAGTAGCCCCTGAACCAGTCTTCAATGACGATAAGTCCGGCGTGCATAATGTTCGGCATTGCAAGGCGGGTTCCCCTCTTGAATAATCCAGAGAAGATGATGAACACCAGGATAGTGTCCGGCTCTACAAAATAAATTCCACATTCCACCGTAGAGAGAATAAAATGTACACTTAGTTCAATCTGCTGACGTATTATGCGGCGTGACATCACACCGCCACCAGGCCTTTGTTTGAATTACTATACCACCTCAGCATGTTTAGCGAAGCGGTTTCCTTGGCACGTCTTGTCAAAGCAGAGATCGTGTTCCCCTTATTCCGGGATTCTCATCAATACGTGCGTGGGTAACCCAACCGCGCCATTGATGGTGGCGCTTGGGAGATAAGCGAGTTTTACCAGGCTGGTGGGGGACGCATAGTTTTCTCCGCCTATATATAAGGGATAAGGATTCACCTACTCACCTACGCCTTCTTCCTCCTTTGCTTATCCATCCCCGTGAACTCAAGCTCCAACGCCCGAGCTCGCGCATCTCGCCTCGACCTTCTCCAAATATGTCCGGAGCGGGAGGTAAATGGTTAGCCTCCACCGTCAAGGAGGAGGACATCACCAAGCTGCGCAGCGTCGGATACCTTTCCGGCGATATCGCGCATCGGCTGCCCGACGAGGGGCAGCTCATCCCTACCCCCGGGCCTCATGAGAGGGTCCTCTTCCTCCCCCACTTCCTCTCCGGACTGGGCTTTCCACTCCATCCATTTGTCCGGGGGCTCATGTTTTACTACGGCCTGGATTTCCACGATCTGGCGCCGAACTTTATCCTCAACATCTCGGCGTTTATCGTCGTGTGCGAGGCCTTCCTCTGCATCCGGCCCCACTTCGGCCTGTGGCTCAAAACCTTCAACGTCAAGCCGAAGGTTGTGAAGGGTACGCAAGCGGAATGCGGAGGCGCCATGTTGGGCAAATTGCCCAACGTCCCTTGGCTGGAAGGGACCTTCGTGGACTCCGTCAAGGGGTGGCAATCGGGGTGGTTTTACATCACCGAGCCGCGCAAATCCACATGGGCGGCGGCCCCCGAGTTTAGATCTGGCATCCCCACGCAGCTCACCTCCTGGAAAGAGAAGGGCTTGCAGTAGGGGTATCCGATGGAGGTGACGGGACTCCGAGCATGTATCAAGAAGATGGTGAGCAATAGGCTCAGGCTCGTCGACGTGGTCCAAGTCATGCTCATCCGGCGGATCCTCCCATGCCAAGAACGGGCATTTAATTTGTGGGAGTTCAATCCGGAACAGCACCAGGCGCTAAGCGGGCTCTTCGATACAACATACGAAGGCACCTGGAGGGTGCTGTTCAAGGGCGCCGAAGCCCCCGCGTCCGCAACCGAAGACCGCGGATTCAGCTCGCAGTATCCAACTGACGAGGTAAGTGATTCAACCCCATTACGGGACACTTGTGATAATTATATTGACTCTAGTGAGGTTTCATTCTGCCTCTTCCTTTGACAGGAATGGATGGAGAAGGCCAAGCTGCTCATCAGCCCGGCTCCCATTCCAGAAGACCCAGCGGACGCCCGCTTAACAGGGCTGCTGGTTCCGGCACCGCACGTGGTGCCGGAGAAGAAGGCCAAGAAGGTGGCCGCGGGGACTCGAAAGAGTTCCCGCAATCAGGCGTCTGATGACGACGAGGACTCCTCTCCCGAAGACGAGGAGGAGGAGTACTCTCTCCCAGAGGAGGGAGAGAAGAAAAGGAAGGCTTCCCCCATCGGGGAGGCCGAAGGGTCCAAGAGGGGGAGAACTATCCCCCCGGACAGTTCCGCCAACATCAGCGTTGGTGAGGATGAGTGGCCTCCAAGGGCCAGGCGTCTGGCAAGATCGTAAGTATCCGGATCCTTGATGTGTAATTTCTTTTATGTCGCGTAGTATCCTTCTAACGCCGCATTCTGCCCGTAGTCCGGCCAATGATGATCTCCCCGACTCATCGAGCGGGTCATTGGCCTCGTCGGATGTGAATTCCATCCCGACTGCCTCCACCCCACGCGCCGGCGAGGACGCCGAGGTGGGATCCCAGAGAGGGACCCATCAGGAGGAGGCTCCGGAGGCGCCGTCAGGCAGCCTCCCGGACTTCGTGCCGGACTCTACATCGGAACCCGCAGTGGTTCCAGAGTCCGGCAAGCGGCCCCTTCGAAAGAAGGGCAGGACCGTGACGCCGGCGGCCTCCATCCAACTGGAGGCGCCGGACAACCTGCTGGAGGCGCTTAAAGGCGCTTCCATCGAGGAAGAACACCGCACTATCATGAGTGCGGTGATTGCGAAGGTTCAGCTCGCTAAGAGCGGGCTGACCGAAGCCTGCAGCAGCCTTTTAACAGGCTTTGAGGTAAGAAGTTAAAATTATGTAATGTAATACCGCATAGACAGTATCCCCTGATGCTTAGTTCAGTGTTCGGAAAGAAAAGCCGGACTAAGGATCTTTAACAAGATATACGCAGGGTTGCCTAAAATATGTCAATATGGGTTTGCAGGCTGCGCTGCTGACCTCTGCCGCACTAACGGCAGAGGTTGACGTGCTGAAGAAGGATCTTGAGTGGTCTGAGCAAGAGCTCGGCCATGCAAAGAAGCAGCTCGAGGAAAAAGAAGGTGAGTAACACCTCTTTGAATAAGTACCTTACAGAAAAGGATTTTGGTTGCAAATAAAATTAACAAGGATAATATGTGTATTGCAGGGGCCACTAATGAGGTGGCAGCCCTGAAGGATGCTGTGTCCGCGGCCGAACGCAGTGCGGCCGCGGAACGGGCTGAGCGAGAAAAGCAAGAGGCACGGGTGGCGGAAGTTCGGCAAGAGCTCCAGGCTCTCATGGAAAAACATGAGAGTTTGGAGCGTGACTCCAAGACTCGAGAGTCCGAGCTTGCCTCGGCTCTCGAAAGTGCCAAGTCCGCGAAGGCCAAGGCCCGTAAGGCCCTTCAGGAGGTTGAGGACATAAAGAAGATAGCGGCAGGTAAGGCATTTTTCATGCAAAGCAGGTATGTTAATGTGAACTACCTGACACTTACCCGCATTCGGAGCTCTCCAGGGGCATTTGCAGATATGCCGCGTAGTGCGTCTGATGCCGCCGCATTCTATCGTGGCGAGGAGGGGAGCTCGATGGAGAAGGTCTTCTGGTCTCAGTATACTGAGGCCGGCCATCCGGTGCCCCCAAGCGACCAGCTGAAGCAGCTGGTCGAACTCCACAAGGTAGCTGAGGAGGCCATGAAGGGCCTCATAGTCCGGCTGTGGCCTGGACAGGCCATGCTTGGTAGCTACTTTGGCCTCGTGCGGCGGCTGGTGGATGCATGCCCCAGGCTGGATGTAGTCAAGCGCTCCGCCTGTATCGAAGGTGCTCGTCGGGCCCTTGCCCGCATAAAGGTGAAATGGGGCAAGTTGGATGCGGAGAAGCTTCTCACGGACCCACCGCCGCCGGGCAAGGAGTATCGCACGCCGGAGAAGTATTATAAAATTATCCTGAAGGGAGCCTGCAATATTGCAGATGAGTGCTCCCGAAATGTAATCTTTGAGTGAACTCGCTGTTTATTTATCCTGTGCGCTGAAAACTTCGTTCATATGCGCCATGAGCAACGCTTGTTTAATTTAAAATATTACCTTCTGTGCGGCCGTTTGTAAAATCTGAGAGATGGCAACTTGTTGGCTTCAGCCCCCAAGCCACAAGTGCTGGGGTGTTCGGGATAAACTTGAGCACTCTTGTTCCCATTTTTGGGTCCATCTAGGGAGGCGCTCAACACGACGAACAAGGCAACCGGACTTATAATGCTTGAACACTCTCACTTAGCCATAGAATTCTATAATTTTAAATTTCGGCGAAGCCCCTGGTATTCGGAAGACCGAATCCGGGGCGCTATCCACGCCTTCATCGGACATTATCCGGAACTTCGCTCGAAGCGGCGTGAGTCTTTAAGGACCCGAAAAAACCTCTCGAACAGCGACCAGTCTCTCGCCTTATCATGCCAGTCAGTTTTAGCTTTCTCCACTGAGGCGTTAACCCGGCTCAACCGGGGCGCAATCGCAGTGGTTCTCCCAGTGCCACCTTAGCCGACAGAACGGAATGTAAGGCACCAAAACGTGGGAGCCGGGCAAACCCAACTATTGACCCAAGACATGATTCGGAGCCGATTCATATAATGCTATAAGTTCGGGGTGCCGCACTTGTGAAAGTGTTCGGACTTTAGCACACCATAGAGTGGGGAACATAAACCCCCGGTGTATTATGCCGTACCAAAATATACGGGTGCCAGATGTCATATAATGAGCATATATATATATATAATGTGATGCAATTGCGATCATAAAGGCGCTGCATTATTAATGAAAGAAAAGTCTGCAAGTAGAGCGGACTGATACAAATAGTGCGGTAAGCAAGGGATTTGGACTAAATAAACATGTCCCCCTCCAGGGATGAGCTGCGGATTTGGTGTATGTAATCGAATTTAATGCTCGTAATTGAGACCACCTGAGTGTTCGGCGCGGCCTTCTTTAGTCCCTGACTGTTGCATCATGAGTTCGGCAGGTTCACCGCCGGACAGGGCTTCTGGTTGACAGAGTCCTGTGTACAAGAAAGAAGAAAAATAATAATAAAAAAAAGAGGGGCACATTTGCGAGCCCCCGGTGTGGTCGAACCGCACTCTGGGTCTGTTGTGATCGTGCCCCCTCCCCTGTGCCCATGGTATCTCCAAAGCGTAATGATGTACGCGGAGTGTTATTCTTGCGATCATACGCGGGCGAGGGTTGGGGCCGCATTGCTACGCGTGCTCTGATCGCGCCAGGTGGTCTTGGTTGGCATTGCTCCGGGCGCGCTTTGCTGTATCCGGCCGTTTAACGGTCGAACTCGAGAATTGCCTTAGAAGGCTGCTCTGTACTTCTGCCGCGAGAGCCGCTGTATGTTCCTCCGTTCGGAGGGAGCGTTCCGTATTTCCATTGACCGTGATGACTCCACGAGGGCCTGGCATCTTGAGCTTTAGGTATGCATAGTGCGGCACCGCGTTGAATTTGGCAAACGCGGTTCGCCCGAGCAGAGCGTGATAGCCGCTGCGAAACGGGACTATGTCGAAGATTAACTCTTCGCTCCGGAAATTATCCGGGGATCCGAAGACCACTTCCAGTGTGACTGAGCCTGTGCAGTTGGCTTCCACTCCTGGTATGACACCTTTAAAGGTTGTCTTTGTAGGTTTAATCCTTTATGGGTTTATGCCCATTTTGCGCACTGTATCCTGATAAAGCAGGTTCAGGATACTACCGCCGTCCATCAGGACTCTCGTGAGGTGGAACCCATCGAAGATTGGGTCTAAGACCAATGCGGCGAATCCGCCATGGCGTATGCTAGTCGGATGGACTCTTCGATCGATAGTGATCGGACAAGAGGACCATGGGTTGAACTTTGGGGCGACTGGCTCCATCGCATAGACGTCCCTTAGTGCGCGTTTCCTCTCCCTCTTGGGTATGTGGGTCGCGTATATCATATTCACCGTCCGTATTTGTGGGGGAAAACCCTTCTGTCCTTTGTTGTTCGGCGGCCGGGTCTCTTCCTCGTCGTCTCTATTTAGCCCCTTGTCATTGTTTTCGGCAATTAACTTGCTGGCCTGCTTGAACACCCAGCAATCTCTATTGGTGTGGTTAGCTGGCTTTTCAGAGGTGCCATGTATCTAGCATGAGCGGTCGAGTATTCTGTCCAGGTTGGACGGACCCGGAATGGTTCTTTTAAATGGCTTCTTCCGTTGACCGGGTTTAGAGCCTCGGAATCCGGCATTGACCGCCGTATCCTCCTTATCGTCGTCGTTAATTCGGCGCTTGTTTTGTTTCGACGTGACCTGCCGTTGTTGTCCTTAGTATCCGGACTGCCAGAATTTTTACGGAGATTGTTGCTGCGGGCTAGCCAGCTGTCCTCTCCCACACAAAAGCGGGTCATTAGCGATGTGAGGGCTGCCATGGATTTCGGCTTTTCCTGCCCCAGGTGCCGGGCTAGCCATTCGTCTCGGATGTTATGTTTGAAGGCTGCAAGGGCCTCTGCGTCCGGACAATCGACGATTTGATTTTTCTTCATCAAGAACCGTGTCCGGAATTGTCTGGCCGATTCGTCTGGCTGCTGAATGATGTGGCTTAGGTCATCGGCGTCTGGTGGTCGCACATATGTGCCTTGGAAGTTATCAAGGAATGCGGCCTCCAGGTCTTCCCAACACCCAATCGACTCTGCGGGCAGGCTGTTAAGCCAATGCCGAGCTGGTCCTTTAAGCTTGAGTGGGAGGTACTTGATGGCGTGGAGATCGTCGCCGCGGGCCATATGAATGTGGAAAAGATAGTCTTCGATCCAGACCACGGGGTCTGTTGTGCCATCATAAGATTCGATGTTTACGGGTTTAAACCCTTCGGGGATCTGATGGTCCATTACTTCGTCAGTGAAGCATAGCGGGTGTGCGGCACCCCTGCATTGAGCGATATCGCGACGCAGCTCGAGAGAGCGCTGTCTGCTGTGTTCGGCCCGGCCGGGGTTATTGTATCCGGCACGACGGTATTCGTCGTGGGTCGTAGGGCGCCCACGTGATCCATAGATGGATCTGGATTGCCTTGCTTTGTCCTCCAATATGTCTCGCAAGTCCGGCGCGTTCCCTCTTGGCTTCGTACTTTTGGAGCGATGCCGGGGTATGGTCTTGGCCGGGGGCCTGGATGCCTCTCTGTCATGACCACGGGGTGGTCGGTCAGCCATATCCTGCGCCGGTGATGGATGTACGTATGCTTCCTCCTCTAATCGGGGGAGCAGCTTGTGTTTTGGGTAACTTTTGGAGGGACGTTCGAGTTTATACTCTTCGGCCGCGAGGACCTCGGTCCATCGATCGGCCAGCAGGTCCTGATCAGCTTGAAGCTGCTGCTGCTTTTTCTTTAGGCTGTTTGCTGTGGCGATGAGCCTGCGCTTGAAGCGCTCTTGTTCGACGGGATCCTCGGGTACGACGAATTCGTCATCGTTGAGGCTTGCTTCATCTTCGGAGGGAGGCATATAATTATGATCCTCAACCTCTTCGTCTGCCGCCCCCTCATGAGGGCTTGCTTCTGCATCCTCCTGCGCTGAGTCTTGCTGGAGGGGATTGTCTTCGGCACTCTCTGGAGTATTATTATCTCCTGTGCCGGAATCTCCATTCTTGCTGTGGCGAGATTTAGAGCGGCGCCGCTGACGCCGGCGCTTGGGCTGTTTCTTTAAGGGATCTGCCTCCGCTGTTTCTTCGTCGTCCCCATCTTTTGGGTATCCACCATGTATACGTCATATGACGAGGTGGCCTTCCAGTGCCCTGTGGGCGCTGGTTCCTGCTCGTCTCCGGCATCGTCATCCATAGCGTCGATGTCTTCGGAGTCGTAGTCTAGCATGTCAGTTAGATCGTCGACAGTGGCTACAAAGTGGGTGGTGGGTGGGCTCTGAATTTCTTCGTCGTCCGTATCCCAACCATCCTGGCCATGATCCGGCCAGGACTCTCCTGATAACGAGAGATGCTTTAGTGAATTCAAGATATCGCCGAAAGGCGAGCATTGGAAGATGTCCGCGGCGGTGAATTCCATAACCGGCGCCCCATCCGCACTGATTGGTAGGGGCGCGGGAGGTTCGGAGTCCGGGGAGGAGTCCGGCGCCTCGGAATCATGAGTTTCGCAGCGGACAAGATTAGTGTTCGGCTCCATCGCCGTGGATGTTGGAGCCCCCAGGGCGGCGTCTATCCACCGACCCTCGATCTGGGCGATCGGCTCCGGGCTAATGGCCGAAGCGGATCCGTGTGCGGCCACCAAGGCACTGTTCGGTGGCAGAGCTAAATCATGCCCGTCGTCACAGTGCGGCGCGCTTGGCTGTGGCTCGAGTCCGTCGAAGATCAAGTCTCCGCGGACGTCGGCCGTGAAGTTTAAGCTTCCAAATCTGACCTGACGGCCAGGGGTGTAGCTTTCGATCTGCTCCAGATGGCCAAGCGAATTGGCCCGCAGGGCGAAGCCGCCGAATACGAAGATCTGTCCGGGGAGAAAAGTCTCACCCTGGACAGCGTTGCAGGTTGAAGATGCCATCAAGCCTATCGGTGACGACACATAGGAACTCTCAATGAAAGCACCAATGTCGGTGTCAAAACCGGCGGATCTCGGGTAGGGGGTCCCGGACTGTGCGTCTAGGCGGATGGTAACAGGAGACGAGGGACACGATGTTTTTACCCAGGTTCGGGCCCTCTCGATGGAGGTAAAACCCTACGTCCTGCTTGATTAATATTGATTATATGGGTAGTACAAGAGAAGATCTTCCACGAGATCAAGGAGGCTAAACCCTATAAGCTAGCCTATGGTATGATTGTTGTAATGTATGTTGTCCTACGGACTAAAGCCCTCCGGTTTATATAGACACCGGTGAGGGCTAGTGTTACACAGAGTCGGTTACAATGGTAGGAGATCTACATATCCGTATTACCAAGCTTGCCTTCCACGCCAAGGAAAGTACCATCCGGACACGAGCCGGAGTCTTCAATCTTGTATCTTCGTAGTCTTGGAGTCCGGCGGATAATGATAGTCCGGCTGTCCGGACACCCCCTAGTCCAGGACTCCCTCACCAATCATTTGACATGTGCGAACCATGCCTCATGGGTAAAAATAACCAAGACTCCGTTCTTCGGAACAATGGAGCGAGCAACCAACTTGTTGCAAATCATACATACTGATGTGTGTGGTCCAATGACCGTTGAGGCTCGCGGTGGCTATCGTTATGTTCTCACCCTCACTGATGACTTAAGTAGATATGGGTATGTCTACTTAATGAAACACAAGTCTGAGACCTTAAGTTCAAGGAATTTCATAGTGAGCTAGAGAATCAACGTGACAGAAAAATAAAGTTCTTACGATCAGATCGTGGAGGAGAATATTTAAGTCACGAGTTTGGTACGCACTTAAGGAACTGTGGAATTGTTTCACAATTCACACCGCCTGGAACACCTCAGCGTAACAGTGTGTCCGAACGTCGTAATCGCACTCTATTGGATATGGTGTGATCTATGATGTCTCTTACCGATTCACCGCTATCATTTTGGGGATACGCTTTACAGACAGCTACATTCACTTTAAATAGGGCACCGTCTAAATCCGTTGAGACGACACCGTATGAATTATGGTTTGGGAAGAAACCTAAGCTATCGTTTCTAAAAGTTTGGGGATGCGATGCTTATGTCAAGAAACTTCAACCTGAAAAGCTCGAACCCAAGTCGGAAAAATGTGTCTTCATAGGATACCCTAAGGAAACCATTGGGTATACCTTCTACCTCAGATCTGAAGGCAAGATCTTTGTTGCCAAGAATGTGTCCTTTCTGGAGAAAGAGTTTCTCTCGAAGGAAGTAAGTGGGAGGAAAGTAGAACTTGATGAAGTACTGCCCCTCGAACCGGAAAGTAGCGCAGCCCAGGAAGATGTTTCTGTGGTGCCTACACCGACTAGAGAGGAAATTAATGATGATGATCAAGGTACTTCGGATCAAGTTGCTACTGAACTTCGTAGGTCCACAAGGACACGTTCCACACCAGAATGGTATGGCAACCCTGTCCTGGAAATCATGTTGTTAGACAACGGTGAACCTTCGGACCATGAAGAAGCGATGGCAGGCCCAGATTCCAACAAATGGCTTGAAGCCATGCAATTCGAGATAGGATCCATGTATGAAAACAAAGTATGGACTTTGACAGACTTACCCGATGATCGGCGAGCGATAGAAAATAAATGGATCTTCAAGAAGAAGACAGACGTAGATGGTAATGTTACCATCTACAAAGCTCGACTTGTTGCTAAGGGTTATCGACAAGTTCAAGGGGTTGACTACGATGAGACCTTCTCACTCGTAGCGAAGCTGAAGTCCGTCCAAATCATGTTAGCAATTGCCACATTCTATGATTATGAGATATGGCAAATGGACGTCAAAACGACATTCCTTAACGGCTTCCTTAAGGAAGAATTGTATATGATGTAGCCGGAAGGTTTTGTCGATCCTAAGAATGCTAATAAGGTATGCAAGCTCCAGTGCTCTATCTATGGGCTGGTGCAAGCATCTCGGAGTTGGAACATTCGCTTTGATGAAATGATCAAAGCGTTTGGGTTTATGCAGACTTATGGAGAAGCCTGCGTTTACAAGAAAGTGAGTGGGAGCTCTGTAGCATTTCTCATACTATATGTGGATGACATACTATTGATGGGAAATGATATAGAACTTTTGGAAAGCATAAAGGCCTACTTGAATAAGTGTTTTTCATTAAAGGACCTTGGAGAAGTTGCTTACATATTAGGCGTCAAGATCTACAGAGATAGATCGAGATGCCTCATAGGTCTTTCACAAAGCACATACCTTGATAAGATATTGAAGAAGTTCAATATGGATCAGTCCAAGAAGGGGTTCTTGCCTATATTGCAAGGTGTGAATTTGAGCTCGGCTCAAAGCCCGACCACGGTAGAAGATAGAGAAAAGATGAGTGTCATCCCCTATGCCTCATCCATAGGGTCTTTTATATATGTCATGATGTGTACCAGACCTGATGTAAACCTTGCCGTAAGTTTGGTAGGAATGTACCAAAGTAATCCCGGCATGGAACACTGGACAGCGGTCAAGAATATCCTGAAGTACCTGAAAAGGACTAAGGATATGTTTCTCGTTTATGAAGGTGATGAAGAGCTCATCGTAAAGGGTTATGTCGATGCTAGCTTCAACACAGATCTGGATGACTCCAAGTCACAAACCGGATACGTGTATATTTTGAATGGTGGGGCAGTAAGCTGGTGCAGTTGCAAGCAAAGCGTTGTGGCGGGATCTACATGTGAAGCGGAGTACATGGCAGCCTCGGAGGCAGCACATGAGACAATCTGGATGAAGGAGTTCATTACCGACCTAGGAGTTATTCCCAATGCGTCGGGCCCGATGACTCTCTTCTGTGACAACACTGGAGCTATTGCCCTTGCCAAGGAGCCCAGGTTTCACAAGAAGACCAGGCACATCAAGCGTCGCTTCAACTCCATTCGTGAAAATGTTCAATATGGAGACATGGATATTTGCAAAGTGCATACGGATCTGAATGTCGCAGATCCGTTGACTAAACCTCTTCCACGAGCAAAACATGATCAACACCAAAACTCTATGGGTGTTCGATGCATCACAATGTAACTAGATTATTGACTCTAGTGCAAGTGGGAGACTGTTGGAAATATGCCCTAGAGGCAATAATAAAATGGATATTATTATATTTCCGTGTTCATGATAATTGTCTATTGTTCATGCTATAATTGTATTGAGTGGAAACCGTAATACATGTGTGAATACATAGACCACAACATGTCCCTAGTGAGCCTCTAGTTAACTAGCTCGTTTATCAATAGATGGTCATGGTTTTCTGACTATGGACATTGGATGTCATTGATAACGGGATCACATTATTAGGAGAATGATGTGATGGACAAGACCCAATCCTAAGCATAGCACAAGATTGTGTAGTTCGTTTGCTAAAGCTTTTCTAATGTCAAGTATCATTTCCTTAGACCATGAGATTGTGTAACTCCCGGATATCGTAGGAGTGCTTTGGGAGTACCAAACGTCACAACATAACTAGGTGACTATAAAGGTGCTCTACAGGTATCTATGAAAGTGTCTGTTGGCTTGGCACGAATTGAGACTGGGATTTGTCACTCCGTATGACGGAGTGGTATCTCTGGCCCACTCGGTAATGCATCATCATAAGGAGCTCAATATGACTAAGTAGTTAGTCACGGGATCATGCATTACGGAACGAGTAAAGTGACTTGCCGGTAACGAGATTGAACGAGGTATTGGGATACCGACGATCGAATCTCGGGCAAGTAACGTACCGATTGACAAAGGGAATTGTATACGGGATTGCTTGAATCCTCGACATCGTGGTTCATCCGATGAGATCATCGTGGAACATGTGGGAGCCAACATGGGTATCCAGATCCTACTGTTAGTTATTGGCCGGAGAGCTGTCTCGGTCATGTCGGCATGATTCCCGAACCCGTAGGGTCTACACACTTAAGGTTCGATGACGCTAGGGTTATAAGGAAGATTTGTATGTGATTACCGAATGTTGTTCGGAGTCCCGGATGAGATTCCGGATGTCACGAGGAGTTCCGGAATGGTCCGGAGGTGAAGATTTATATATGGGAAGTCATCATACGGTCACCGGAAAAATTCGAGGGTATACTGGTATTGTACCGGGACCACCGGAGGGATTCCGGGGGTCCACCGGGAGGGTCCACCTACCCCGGAGGGCCTTATGGGTTGTAGGTGGAAGGGAACCAGCCCCTAGGTGGGCTGGCACCTCCCCCCTATTGACCATGCGCCTAGGGTTGGGCGGAACCCTAAAGGGGGCGCCCCCCTTGCTTGGGGGCAAGCCCCCTTCCCCTTGCCCCCCCCCCCTCTAGATCTCATCTAGAGGGGCCGGCCCCCTTCCCCCTTCTCCCTATAAATAGAGAGGTGGAGGGAGGGCTGCAGCACCACATCCAAGGCGCAGCCCCTCCCCTCCCCAACACCTCTCCTCCTCCGCGTGAGCTTACGAAGCCCTGCCGGAGAACTGCCACTCCATCACCACCACACCGTCGTGCTGCTGTTGGAGCTATCTTCCTCAACCTCTCCCTCCTCCTTGCTGGATCAAGATGCGGGAGATGTCATCGGGCTGCACGTGTGTTGAACGCGGAGGTGCCGTTCTTCGGCGCTTAGATCGGAATCCACCGTGATCTGAATCTCTACGAGTACGACTCCTTCATCCGCGTTCTTGCAACGCTTCCATCCCGCGATCTTCAAGGGTATGAAGATGCACTTCCCTCTCTCTCGTTGCTAGTTACTCCATAGATTGATCTTGGTGATGCGTAGAAATTTTTTAATTTCTGCAACGATCCCCAACACCCCCGCCCCTGCCTATTCTTCCCACCCCTCCCCCTCCCCCGTCGGCAGTTCCTCTTCCTCCCCCTTGCCCCTCTCTCCCTCTCTCATCTCCTCCACTCTCCCCCTCGGATCTTCACCCTGACGGTAGGGTGCGAGCAGTTATTTTTTGTTTACGTATGCTTATGATGCTTTTGTTTATGAAATTTTATTAAGGCGGGCACCTCTTGCGGACAAGTCGGCACACGGTACTCCATGCTTGACTACGCATTCGATAAGGGTCATCGTGCCCGTTTCATAGAGAACAGAGTGGTAAGCAATATGAACGAAATATTGATCAAAGTTTTCGGATTGTTGAAAATAAGTTCCTAACTCTTGCCGTCCACTTTTTGGCAGATGAAGATTACGGACCTGCACTAACTCAATCATCGCAACCATCTCAGCTACCAAAGAGGAATCCGAGGAAGAAGGATTTGCTGAGTCTGGACCCTTTCCAAAGACCGGTTACTCGACGGCCCAAGAAGAAGACTAAAGAGACTCGTTCAAAGGGAAACGAGGACCGTACCTCTAAGAGGGGAAGGATCAATTAAATTCTGCTCTTCGATACTTGGCTCCTGTAGTTCAAAAGTGTAGTCGTTGTGAAACTATGTTTTTGCTATTTGAACTATGTGTTTGCTATTTGTGAAACCATGTGGAACTCCGTTTGCTATGTGGAACTAAGTAGTTGAACTTCGTTTGCTTATTATGCACAAGTTTATGGGGAACTCCATTTGCTTATTATGCACAAGTTTATGTGAACTCCGTTTGATATGTGTATGTGATGCCCAAGTTTAATTGTTTGAGATCTGTTATTTTGACTCTATATCATTGTTGTGATATTGTTTTTGGAAAGAAGAAAGTAATTGAACTTGGAAAGTGGCAACACCCTACCGCCAAGGACCCTGGTGGTAGGGTTAGACAGCCTACCGCCAGCCCTTCGGGCGGTAGGTTGACCCTACCGCCAGACCACTCCGATATTTCGTTACAGAAGGTTTTGGAGGCAAAAACCCTGGCACACCCTACCGCCAGGGGAGCTGGCGGTAGGATGCCAATCCATGTCAGCACGCGAAGACGGCCGCCATCCCCTTCGTCGCACCTGTATAACCGCACCGCCAGCACCCATGGCGGTAGCGAAAGTGTCAAATCCCGAATTTTTTCCAACCAGGGCCAGATCCTGAATTATTATGCGAAAAGGGTCAAAACACGAAATTTTGCCCCGGGATCGTTCGTTCAAAAAGCAAATAGAGGTGGGTCCCATGGGGTCCACGAAAGCACATGGGGTGGTGCATGGCGGAAGTATCATGCAGTCTTTGGCGGTGACATCTTCCGCGCGGCGCGCATGCCCGCCTCTGCGGAGGCCGCTCCTGAACGCCCCGCAAGTTCGCCGCCGGATCCGAGGCAGCTGCTCGCTCCGTTGCGAGGACCGCCAGCAAGGCGGTGGCGCAGACGCCACGCAACCGCACGCGCGGCGCCCTTGCCCGTTCACGGTGGTTGTGGGGCACCGCCATTACGCCGGGCTTTGGAGCACCGATGTGTCATCGCTTGTTGCGTGCGCGGGCTCGGCCAGTCAATCTTGTCGGCTGCGGCAGGCATGCGAGATGTTTTTACCTTTTCGGCGTGGAACAAAACAGCTGCCGTCGTCGCCGGAACCAAAGCGCCGCGGGTAGCTCCGATGCATGGGAACAGAGCGTACTGGATGGCCTACGCACGCGGCTTCCGATCACCACACGAGCTTCTCCACCGCCATCCCCTGCAGCAGCGGCCGCGCCGCGACTTCGCGGCTGGTGACGACCGGCACGCGGCAGCAGACCGAGCGGCTGCGGCGGAGGAGGCGGTCCTCGGAGGACACGCAGCGGAGGACGTCGAGGAAGCGGTCCTCGTCGCAGCACGGCAGCGAGACGGGGCCGAGGGTGGACGGGAAGCCGTACTCCTCCTCCGACTGCAGGAGCAGCTCCCGGAACACGGGGTGGTTGAGATGCGCCGCGCGCACCAAGAACCGCCGCGAGGCGCCGCCAACGCACACCGCGACGTGCCCTGACGGCACCGGCGCCGGGGCCGCTGCGGCACGGGACCGCCACCGCCGCAGCCTCTGCTGGAGGCGGACGATGCTATGGATCTTGCCGCATTTGGCCATCGCTCCCTTCTCGCCGGCTGAGGGTGCTCTGCTTTCCGTGTGTCGAGGGCGCGGCCGGAAGGAGTTGGCCTGAGGATGCTATGCTTTCCGAGGGGAGCGCGGCGTGGAGTTTTTATAGGGCGGGTGCTAAGGTGTTGGGTTCGTCGAGTTGGCCGATGTTACATTATTCTGCTGCTTTACATTTATTTTCTTGACTTATGATGATGAATTTCTTCCTATGTTTGGTTTATCGCATGTGCAAAAGATTAGAATCTAAATCAAGAGTATGTGCTAAGAAATGTTGTGCCTGGCAACATTTCCTCCTCGTGGAAATCATTTGCCTCTCGTTCCAATCTTCCGGTATATTTATTTTGTGTGTGTGTATGACATGCAGCATGAGTCGCTCTGCAGATGCTTGAAACACCCGTGTTTGCTAAATGTTACCCGCCTGAATTTTTTTTCACGCGTCAGTTGATTTTGGCTCATGCATGCCTGAAGACGGGGACGGCGTGAGGAGCACCTGCCACAGCGAGGCCGAGCCATGCATGAGTGAGAGCGAGTCCGAAACATGAAGGTGCGGGTCAGGGGGCGAGGGGTCGCCGGAGTTTCTGTAGGTTTGGGAGTTTAGAGGGATGGTCGCGGCGGCAGCAAGCAAAGGCGGTTGGGGGAAGTTGGGGAGAGGGCGGGGCGGCGAGGCGGCTCGTTGTAGCGCCTACCGGCTGCAGGAAGGAGGGCGGTGGGCGGAGGTAGGCAACTGGGGCGGGCGGGAAGTTGCTAGAGAAAGATAAACCTTGCACGATCTGTTTTCGGTCATTAGATGAAGATCTAGTGGTCCTGATAAAAGAATGACTAATGCTGATGAAACTTTAAGGCACACCACATATAGTCAATCCTTGAAACCCTAGATACATATTCCGCTTATACTTTGCACAAAACACGGTTTGTACACACAAAAACGGTACTAAAATGATCGCCACAAGAGACATTCTATTTTTTGGGGCGTAGTTCATTTTAACTGGTGCTTCTAAATTGTACAAAATTAGCAGTCTAAAATCCCTATGTGGCCGATCGACTAAAATTCGGTCGGTCACGTGCACACGCGCCATGTGCCATGGGCCCCACACTGTAGAAACTGTGATATCCTTCCTTATCTTTCTTCCAAATCTCGTCGAACGGACCTATGTGAGCGCATCCAATGGTGTGCGTGTGATAGGATATAGTAGGGAGGATCTCGATTACTAGCAGCAGTTCCTCTCAGAGGTAGGATTTGGTGGCGATTACAGGGAGAATTACAAGAACATAATAGCTAGGGTTCGTTGCGAGAGAGGAAGGGGAAGGGGATAAGAGCCGTGTCGCCGTTGCCGTGATCAACTGGATGCCCTTCCTCTCGCGTGCGTCACCTTTAGCAGCAGTCTGCTGGGCGCTTCAGTTGGCCCACTCCGGCCCGTGGACTCTTGGGTTGGGCCGCTTGGGCCGAGCTGGTCTTGTAGTCGGCAACTGGGTCTGGTGGTCGCTGACTTGTGGATCCCCACTGTCGGGGGTGTTGACATCCCCTCCTCCTTGGGAAGAGGCTTGCCACCAAGCCTCCGCATGTGGGAATCGAGCCATCAAGCTTGCTTTGTCCTCCCAAGTGGTGCCCAGATTGGAAGACTTGGACCATTGTATCTTCACTTGTTCGCGGATGCCGTCTTTGAACTTGCGCCAACGGGTCTGAAGAACAGCTTCGGGCACGGCGAGGTCATCCAAGCAATGTGGAAGTTGAATTTCAGCAGTCATACCAGGGAGGAGAGCTTGCCGGAGGAGTGAGACGTGGAAGACAGGATGAACTGTTGCATGTGGTGGTAGTTGGAGCTTGTACACCACCTCATTGATCTTGTCGACGATGGGGAAAGGCCCATAGAACTTATAAGCCAGCTTGTGACTTGCTCTTGGCGCGACTGAGGATTGTATATACGGCTGCAGCTTGAGGTATACCTTGTCACCCACCTCGAAAGTTCGAAACGAATGCTTTTTGTCAGCTTGGTCCTTCATCAGCTGATGCGCTCTGCTGAGGTGTTGCTGCAGGGATGGTTGGACTATGGCGCGCTCGTCGAGCCAAGATTCAAGTGTCGGCACCGTACACGTACCTTCTGTTGTGATTCCCCAGTGGCGAGGTTCATAGCCGAACATGGCCTTGAACGGTGTCATCCCGATTGCTGAGTCATGTGCATTGTTGTACCAGAACTGTGCCAAGGGTATCCAGAAACTCCAGCGCCTCGGGCAGGTTTGTGTGAAGCAACGCAGGAATGTTTCGACGCACTGGTTGACCCTTTCTGTTTTCCCATCTGTTTGCGGATGATTTGCAGTGCTCAGGCAAAGTTCTGTTCCTGCCCCTTTGAACAGCTCCTGCCAAAAGTGGCTGGTGAAAACTGGGTCTCTGTCGGACACGGTTGCTGCTGACAGACCGTGGATCTTGTAGACCTGGTGCAGATAGAGTTGCGCAACTGATGCTGCCGTGTAGGGGTGAGCTAGAGGTAGGAAGTAAGCAAACTTGGTGCGTTTGTCCACGATGACAAGCAGGCAGTTGAACTTGCTGGATTGAGGAAGGCCGTCGACGAAATCCATTGATATCATCTCCCACGGTTGGCTGGGTATTGGTAGTGGCTGGAGCAAACCTGGGGAAGCAGCCCGGTCCGGCTTGGCTTGTTGGCAGATGTGACAGCAGCGCACGTACCGAAGGATATTCGCCTTTATCTTGGGCCAAGCAAACAGACACCGGATGCGACAACAACTTACTGGAAATCCGGAATGCCCACCCATCGGACTATTGTGAAATGCGCTGATGCTGCATTGCTGTATCTGTGTGCCCCCTCCCAGCCATATCCTGCCGCAGAATCTGATAACCCCTTGCTCCAAAGAAAAATGACCTTTCGGATCCTTCTGAAGTGCCAACTATTCCAGCAGGCGTGAGGCATGCGGGTTGTGGTTGTAACTGGTGATGACATCCTCGAGTTAGGCTGGTACACAATAAGTAATGCTTGCCAGGTAGTCTGCTGGGTTTGCCCTTGATAGAGCGCCTGCTCCGGCGTTCTCAATGCCTTTCTTGTACTTGATGCAGTAGCGCAGGCCGAGAAGTTTTGTGAAAGCCTTCTGTTGCCATGGGGTGGTAAGCCATTGTTCTTCCAAGTGAATCAGACTTTTTTGGTCAGTGAGAATGATGAACTCTGAGTGCTGAAGGTAAGGAAGCCATTGATCCACTGCTACTACTATAGCAAGATATTCCTTTTCGTAAGTGGACAGGCCTTGATAACGCTGGCTGAGTGCTTTGCTCATGAATGCTATCGGGTGTCCTTGTTGTTACAGAATTGCTCCGATCCACGGTCACTAGCGTCTATCTCAATGACAAATGGTTGTTTCAAGTTGGGCAGAGCCAACACAGGGGCTGAGATGTGTTCTTTCTTCAGAACTTGGAATGTTGTTTCTGTGATGGACGTGAAGGAAATATGCCCTAGAGGCAATAATAAAGTTATTATTTATTTCCTTATTTCATGATAAATGTTTATTATTCATGCTAGAATTGTATTAACCGGAAACATAATACATGTGTGAATACATAGACCAACATAACGTCACTAGTATGCCTCTACTTGACTAGCTCATTAATCAAAGATGGTTATGTTTCCTAACCATAGACATCTGTTGTCATTTGATTAATGGGATCACATCATTAGGAGAATGATGTGATTGACATGACCCATTCCATTAGCCTAGCACTTGATCGTTTAGTATATTGCTATTGCTTTCTTCATGACTTATACATGTTCCTGTAACTATGAGATTATGCAACTCCCGTTTATCGGAGGAACACTTTGGGTACTACCAAACGTCACAACATAATTGGGTGATTATAAAGGAGTACTACATGTGTCTCCGAAGGTACATGTTGAGTTGGCGTATTTCGATATTAGGTTTTGTCACTCCGACTGTCGGAGAGGTATCTCTGGGCCCTCTCGTTAATGCACATCACTATAAGCCTTGCAAGCAATGTAACAAATGAGTTGGTTACTGGATGATGCATTACGTAACGAGTAAAGAGACTTTCCGGTAACGAGATTGAACTAGGTATTGGATACCGACGATCAAATCTCGGGCAAGTAACATACCGATGACAAAGGGAACAAAGTATATTGTTATGCGGTTTGACCGATAAAGATCTTCATAGAATATGTAGGAGCCAATATGGGCATCCAGGTTCCGCTATTGGTTATTGACCAAGAATAGTTCTAGGTCATGTCTACATAGTTCTCGAACCCGTAGGGTCCGCACGCTTAAGGTTTCGATGACAGTTATATTATGAGTTTATGAGTTTTGATGTACCGAAGGAGTTCGGAGTCCCGGATGAGATCAGGGACATGACAAGGAGTCTCGAAATGGTCGAGACGTAAAGATCGATATATTGGACGACTATATTCGGAGTTCGGAAAGGTTCCGAGTGATTCGGGTATTTTTCGGAGTACCAGAGAGTTACGGGAATTCGTCGGAGAGTATATGGGCCTTATTGGGCCATACGGGAATAGAGGAGAGAGGCCAAAAGGAAGGAGGCCTGCGCCCCCCCTCTGGTCCGAATTGGACAAGGGGCGCAGCCCCCCTTTCCTTCTCCCTCTCCCCCTCTTTCCCCTTCGCCTACTCCAACAAGGGAGGTGGAATCATACTAGGACTAGGGAGTCCTAGTAGGACTCCACACTTGGCGCGCCCCCTCCTAGGGCCGGCCTCCTCCCCCCTTGCTCCTTTATATACGGGGGCAGGGGGCACCTCTAGAACAACACAAGTTGATCTACAGATCGTTCCTTAGCCGTGTGCGGTGCCCCCCTCCACCATATTCCACCTCGGTCATATCATCGCGGAGTTTAGGCGAAGCCCTGCGCCGGTAGAACATCATCATCGTCACCACACCGTCGTGTTGACGGAACTCATTCCTGAAGCTTTGCTGGATCGGAGCCCGGGGATCGTCATCGAGCTGAACGTGTGCTGAACTCGGAGGTGCCGTACGTTCGGTACTTGGATCGGTCGGATCGTGAAGACGTACGACTACATCAACCGTGTTGTCATAACGCTTCCGCTTATGGTCTACGAGGGTACGTGGACAATACTCTCCCCTCTCGTTGCTATGCCATCACCATGATCTTGCGTGTGCGTAGGAAATTTTTTGAAATTACTACGTTCCCTAACAGTGGCATCCGAGCCTAGGTTTTATGCGTTGATGTTATATGCACGAGTAGAACACAAGTGAGTTGTGGGAGATACAAGTCATACTGCTTACCAGCATGTCATACTTTGGTTCTGCGGTATTGTGAGATGAAGCGGCCCGGACCGACATTACGCGTATGCTTACGCGAGACTGGTTTCACCGTTACGAGCACTCGTGCTTAAAGGTGGCTGGCGGGTGTCTGTCTCTCTCTCTTTAGCTGAATCGAGTGTGGCTACACCCGGTCCTTGCGAAGGTTAAAACAGCACCAACTTGATGAACTATCGTTGTGGTTTTTATGCGTAGGTAAGAACGGTTCTTGCTAAAGCCCGTAGCAGCCACGTAAAATTTGCAACAACAAAGTAGGGGACGTCTAACTTGTTTTTGCAGGGCATGTTGTGATGTGATATGGTCAAGACGTGATGCTATATTTTATTGTATGAGATGATCATGTTTTGTAACCGAAGTTATCGGCAACTGGCAGGAGCCATATGGTTGTCGCTTTATTGTATGAAATGGAAACGCCCTGTAATTGCTTTACATTATAACTAAGCGGTAGCGATAGTCGTAGAAGCAATAGATGGCGTAACGACAACGATGCTACGATGGAGATCAAGGTGTCACGCCGGTGAAGATGGTGATCACGACGGTGCTTCGAAGATGGAGATCACAAGCACAAGATGATGATGGCCATATCATATCACTTATATTGATTGCATGTGATGTTTATCCTTTATGCATCTTATCTTGCTTTGGTTGACGGTAGCATTTTAAGATGATCTCTCACTAATAATCAAGAAGTGTTCTCCCTGAGTATGCACCGTTGTGAAAGTTCTTTGTGCTGAGACACCACGTGATGATCGGGTGTGATAGGCTCTACGTTCAAATACAACGGGTGCAAAACAGTTGCACACGTGGAATACTCAGGTCATACTTGACGAGCCTAGCATATACAGATATGGCCTCGGAACACGGAGACCGAAAGGTCGAACGTGAATCATATAGTAGATATGATCAACATAGCGATGTTCACCATTGAAACTACTCCATCTCACGTGATGATCGGACATGGTTTAGTTGATTTGGATCACGTGATCACTTAGATGACTAGAGAGATGTCTGTCTAAGTGGGAGTTCTTAAGTAATATGATTAATTGAACTTAAATTTATCATGAACTTAGTCCTGGTAGTATTTTGCAAATTATGTTGTAGATCAATAGCTCGCGTTGTTGCTTTCACATGTTTATTTTGATATGTTCCTAGAGAAAACTGTGTGTTAAAAAATGTTAGTAGCAATGATGCGGATTGGATCCGTGATCTGAGGTTTATCCTCATTGCTGCACAGAAGAATTATGTCCTTAATGCATCGCTAGGTGACAGACCTATTACAGGAGCAGATGCAGACGTTATGAACGTCTGGCTAGCTCAATATGATGACTACTTGATAGTTTAGTGCACCATGCTTAACGGCTTAGAATCGGGACTTCAAAGACGTTTTTGAACGTCATGGACCATATGAGATGTTCCAAAAGTTGAAGTTAATATTTCAAGAAAATACCCGAGTTGAGAGATATGAAGTCTCCAACAAGTTCTATAGCTAAAGGATGGAGGAGAATCGCTCAACTAGTGAGCATTTGCTCAGATTGTCTGGGTACTTCAATCGCTTGAATCAAGTGGGAGTTAATCTTCCAGATAAGATAGTGATTGACAGAATTCTCTAGTCACCATCACTAAGTTACTAGAACTTCGTGATGAACTATAGTATGCAAGGGATGACGAGAACGATTCCCGAGCTCTTCGTGATGTTGAAATCGACGAAGGTAGAAATCAAGAAAGAGCATCAAGTGTTGATGGTTGACAAGATCACTAGTTACAAGAAAAGGGCAAAGGGAAAGAAAGGGAACTTCAAGTAGAATGACAAGCAAGTTGTCACTCCCACGAAGAAGCCCAAAGCTGGACCAAAGCCTGAAGCTGAGTACTTACACTGCAAAAGAAATGGTCACTAGAAGCGGAAATGCCTTGAATATTTGGTGGATAAGAAGGATGGCAAAGTGAACAAGGGGATATTTGATATACAGGTTATTGATGTGTGCCTTACTAGTGTTTATAGTAACCCTTGAGTATTTGATACTTGTTCGGTTGCTAAGATTAGTAATTCAAAAAAAAGGAGTTACAGAATAAACCTAAAAAAGGAAGTGACGATGAGTGTTGGAAGTAGTTCCAAGATTGATATGATCATCATCGCACACTCCCTATACTGTCGGGATTAGTGTTAAACCTAAATAAATGTTATTTGGTGTTTGCGTTGAGCATGAATATGATTTGATCATGTTTATTGCAATACGGTTATTCATTTAAAGTCAGAGAATAATTGTTGTTCTGTTTACATGAATAAAGCCTTCAATGGTCATACACCCAATGAAAATAGTTTGTTGGATCTCGATCGTGATGATACACATATTGATAATATTGATGCCAAAAGATGCAAAGTTAATAATGATAGTGCAACTTATTTGTGGCACTGCTGTTTGGGTCATATCGTTGTGAAGCGCATGAAGAAACTCCATAAAGATGGATTTTTGGAATCACTTGGTTATGAATCATTTGATGCTTGCGAACTGTGCCTTTTGGGCAAGATGACAAAAACTCCGTTCTCCGGAACAATGGAACGAGCTACTAACTTGTTGGAAATAATACATACCGATGTATGCGATCCAATGAGTATTGATGCTCGTGGCAAGTATCGTTATTTTTTGACCTTCACAAGATGATTTGAGCAGATATGGGTATATCTACTTGATGAAACATAAGTCTGAAATAGTTGAAAGGTTCAAAGAATTTCAGAGTGAAGTGGAAAAATCATCGTAACAAGAAAATAAATTTTCTACAATCTGATCGCGGAGACGAATATTTGAGTTACGAGTTTGGTCTTCAATTAAAACAATGTGAAATAGTTTCACAGCTCACGCCACCTGGAACACCACAACGTTATGGTGTTTCTGAACGTCGTAACCGCATGTTATTGGATATGGTGCGATCTATGATGTCTCTTACTAATTTACCACTATTGTTTTGGGGTTATGCATTAGAGACAACTGCATTGACGTTAAAAGGGCACCATCTAAATCCGTTGAGACGACACCGTATGAACTATGGTTTAGCAATAAACCTAAGCTGTCGTTTCTTAAAGTTTGGAGTTGCGATGCTTATAAGAAAAAGGTTTTCAACCTGATAAACTCGAACCCAAATCGGAGAAGTGCGTCTTCATAGAATACCCAAAGGTAACTATTGGGTACACCTTCTATCACAGATCCGAAGGCATGTTATTCGTTGCTAAAATGGATCCTTTCTAGAGAAGAAGTTTCTCTCGAAAGAAGTGAGTGGGAGGAAAGTAGAACTTGATGAGGTAACTATACCGTCTCCCGAATTGGAAAATAGTTCATCACTGAAATCAGTTCCAGTGATTCCTACACCAATTAGTGAGGAAGCTAATGATGATGATCATGAAACTTCAGATCAAGTTACTACAGACCCTCGTAGGTCTTCCAGAGTGCGGTCCGCACCAGAGTGGTACGGTAATCCTGTTCTGGAAGTCATGTTACTAGACCATGATTAACCTACGAACTATGAAGAAGCGATGGTGAGCACAGATTCCGCAAAATGGCTTGAGGCCATGAGATCTGAGAGAAGATCCATGTATGAAAACAAAGTATGGACTTTGATTGACTTGCCCAATTATCAGCGACACATTGAGATTAAATGGATCTTCAAGAGGAAGACGGACACTGATAGTGCTACTATCTACAAAGCTAGAATTGTCGCAAAAGGTTTTCGACAAGTTCAAGGTGTTGACTACGATGAGAATTTTTCACTCGTATCTATGCTTAAGTCTGTCTGAATCATGTTAGCAATTGCCGCATTTTATGAAATCTGGCAAATGGACAAACAAAATTTCATTCCTTAATGGTTTTCTTAAAGAAGAATTGTATATGATGCAACCAGAAGGTTTTGTCAATCCTAAAGGTGCTAACAAATTGTGCAAGCTCCAGCGATCCATCTATGGACTGGTGCAAGCATCTCGGAGTTGGAATATACGCTTTGATGAGTTGAGCAAAGCATATGGTTTTATACAGACTTTTGAAGAAGCCTGTATTTACAAGAAAGTGAGTGGGAGCTCTGTAGCATTTCTAATATTATATGTGGATGACATATTGTTAATTGGAAATGATATGGAAATTCTGGATAGCATGAAAGGATACTTGAATAAGAGTTTTTCAAAGCAAGACCTCGGTGAAGCTGCTTACACATTGAGCATCAAGATCTATATAGATAGATCAAGACGCTTGATAAGATTTTTCAATGAATACATACCTTGATAAATTTTTGAAATAGTTCAAAATAGAACAGTCAAAGAAGGATTTCTTGCCTGTGATGCAAAGGTGTGAAGTTGAGTAAGACTCAAGACCCGACCATGGCAGAAAATAGAAAGAGAATGAAAAAGTCATTCCCTATGCCTCAGTCATAGGTTCTATAAAGTATGATATGCTATGTACCAGACCTATTATATACCTTGCTCTTTATTTGGCAAGGGAGTACAATAGTGATCTAGGAGTAGATCACTGGACATTGGTCAAGAATATCCTTAGTGAGGACTAAGGAAATATTTCTCGATTATGGAGGTGATAAAAGAGCCCGTCGTAAAAAGTTACATCGGTGCAAGCTTTTACACCGATCCAGATGACTCTAAGTCTCAATCTGGATACATATTGAAAGTGGGAGCAAATAGCTAGAGTAGCTCCGTGCAGAGCATTGTAGACATATAATATTTGCAAAATACATACGGCTCTGAATGTGACAGACCCGTTGACTAAGCTTCTCTCACGAGCAAAACATGATCACACCTCAGTACTCTTTGGGTGTTAATCACATAGCTATGTGAACTAGATTATTGACTCTAGTAAACCCTTTGGGTGTTGGTCACATGACGATGTGAACTATGGGTGTTAATCATATACAGATATGAATATTGGTGTTAAATCACATGGCGATGTGAACTAGATTATTGACTCTAGTGCAAGTGGGAGACTAAAGGAATTATGCCCTAGAGGCAATAATAAAGTTATTATTTATTTCCTTATTTCATGATAAATGTTTATTATTCATGCTAGAATTGTATTAACCGGAAAAATAATACATGTGTGAATACATAGACCAACATAACGTCACTAGTATGCCTCTACTTGACTAGCTCATTAATCAAAGATGGTTATGTTTCCTAACCATAGACATCTGTTGTTATTTGATTAACGGGATCACATCATTAGGAGAATGATGTGATTGACATGACCCATTCCATTAGCCTAGCACTTGATCGTTTAGTATATTGCTATTGCTTTCTTCATGACTTATACATGTTCCTGTAACTATGAGATTATGCAACTCCCGTTTCCCGGAGGAACACTTTGGGTACTACCAAACGTCACAACGTAACTGGGTGATTATAAAGGAGTACTACAGGTGTCTCCGAAGGTACATGTTGAGTTGGCGTATTTCGAGATTATGTTTTGTCACTCCGACTGTCGGAGAGGTATCTCTGGGCCCTCTCGGTAAAGCACATCACTATAAGCCTTGCAAGCAATGTAACCAATGAGTTGGTTACTGGATGATGCATTACGTAACGAGTAAAGAGACTTTTCGGTAACGAGATTGAACTAGGTATTGGATACCGACGATCAAATCTCGGGCAAGTAACATACCGATGACAAAGGGAACAAAGTATATTGTTATGCGGTTTGACCGATAAAGATCTTCGTAGAATATGTAGGAGCCAATATGGGCATCCAGGTTCCGCTATTGGTTATTGACCAAGAATAGTTCTAGGTCATGTCTACATAGTTCTCGAACCCGTTGGGTCCGCACGCTTAAGGTTTCGATGACAGTTATATTATGAGTTTATGAGTTTTGATGTACCGAAGGAGTTTGGAATCCCGGATGAGATCAGGGACATGACAAGGAGTCTCGAAATGGTCGAGACATAAAGATCGATATATTGGACGACTATATTCGGAGTTCGGAAAGGTTCCGAGTGATTCGGGTATTTTTCGGAGTACCGGAGAGTTACGGGAATTCGCCGGAGAGTATATGGGCCTTATTGGGCCATACGGGAATAGAGGAGAGAGGCCAAAAGGAAGGAGGCCTGCGCCCCCCCCCCCCCCCCTCTGGTCCGAATTGGACAAGGGGCGCAGCCCCCCTTTCCTTCTCCCTCTCCCCCTCTTTCCCCTTCTCCTACTCCAACAAGGGAGGTGGAATCCTACTAGGACTAGGCAGTCCTAGTAGGACTCAACACTTGGCGCGCCCCCTCCTAGGGCCGGCCTCCTCCCCCCTTGCTCCTTTATATACGGGGGCAGGGGGGCACCTCTAGAACAACACAAGTTGATCTACGGATCGTTCCTTAGCCGTGTGCGGTGCCCCCCTCCACCATATTCCACCTCGGTCATATCATCGCGGAGTTTAGGCGAAGCCCTGCGCCGGTAGAACAACATCATCATCACCACGCCGTCGTGCTGACGGAACTCATCCCCGTAGCTTTGCTGGATCAGAGCCCGGGCATCGTCATCGAGCTGAACGTGTGCTGAACTCGGAGGTGCCGTACGTTCGGTACTTGGATCGGTCGGATCGCGAAGACGTACGACTACATCAACCGCGTTGTCATAACGCTTCCGCTTACGGTCTACGAGGGTACGTGGACAATACTCTCCCCTCTCGTTGCTATGCCATCACCATGATCTTGTGTGTGCGTAGGAATTTTTTTGAAATTACTACGTTCCCTAACAGGACGTTCAAAGGAATGGCACTCCTTTCTTGAGCAAGTTGAACAAGGGTCGTGCAATGAAACCAAAGTTTCTGACAAATCTGCGGTAGTAGCCCGCGAGCCCCAAAAAACTGCGAACTCCCTTGACGCCCGTCGGTGCCTCCCAATCCTTAACAACAGCGATCTTGGATGGGCCGGTGGACAGGCCCTGGGCACTGATGGTGTGGCCCAAGTATGAGATTTGTTGTTGGCCGAACACGCACTTGCTCTACTTAGCCTTCCAGCAGTCCTTTCTCAATAGTGCCAGCACTTGTCTCAGGTGGTCTGCGTGTTCCTCCAATGAAAAGCTGAAAACCAAGATGTCGTCTGATACGTCTCCAACGTATCTATAAATTTTTATTGTTCCATGCTATTATATTACCTGTTTTGGATGTTTATGGGCTTTACTTTACACTTTTATATCATCTTTGGGACTAACCTACTAACCGGAGGCCCAGCCCGAATTGTTGTTTTTTTGCCAATTTCAGTGTTTCGAAGGAAAGGAATATCAAACCGAGTCCAAACGGAATGAAACCTTTGGGAGCGATCTTTTTGGAACAAACGCAATCCAGGAGATTTGGAGTGGACGTCAAGAAGCAGCCGAGGAGGCCACGAGGGTGGCCGGCGTGCCCTATTGGGGCGGGCGCGCCCCCTGCCTCGTGAGCCCCTTGTGGCTCCCCTGACCGACGTCCTTCGCCTATATATATATATATATATATATATATATATATATATATATATATATATATATATATATATATATATATATATATCTACGTACCCCGAAAACAGCCAGAAGCACCACGAGAAACTATTTCCACCACCACAACCTTCTGTATCCACGAGATCCCATCTTGGAGCCTTTGCCGGTGCTTCGTCGGAGGGGGAATCGACCATGGAGGGCCTCTACATCATCTCCAAGGCCTCTCCGATGGGTTGTGAGTAGTTTACCACAGACCTTTGGGTCCATAGTTATTAGCTAGATGGCTTCTTCTCTCTCTTTGAATCTCAATACAAAGTTCTCCTCGATCTTCTTGGAGATCTATACGATGTAACTCTTTTTGCGGTGTGTTTGTCGAGATCCAATGAATTGTGGGTTTATGATCAAGTTTATCTATGAGAAATAATTGAACCTTCTCTGAGTTCTTTTATGTGTGATTGGTTATCTTTGCAAGTCTCTTCAAATTATCAGTTTGGTTTGGCCTACTAGATTGATCTGTCTTGCAATGGGAGAAGTGCTTAGCTTTGGGTTATATCTTGCGGTGTCCATTCCCAGTGACAGCAGGGGTAGTAAGGCACGTATTGTATTGTTGCCATCGAGGATAAAAATATGGGGTTTATATCATATTGCATGAGTTTATCCCTCTACATCATGTCATCTTGCTTAATGCGTTACTCTGTTCTTATGAACTTAATACTCTAGATGCAGGCAGGAGTCGGTCGATGTGTGAAGTAATAGTAGTAGATGCAGAATCGTTTCGATCTAGTTGTTGCGGACGTGATGCCTATATACATGATCATGCCTAGATAATCTCATAACTATGCACTTTTCTATCAATTGCTCGACAGTAATTTGTTCATCCACCGTAATAGTTATGCTATCTTGAGAGAAGCCACTAGTGAAACCTATGGCCCCCGGGTCTATCTTTCATCATATAAGTTTCCGATCTACTTTTATTTGCATCTTTTACTTTCCAATCTATATCATAAAAATACCAAAAATATTTATCTTATCTTATTATCTCTATCAGATCTCACTTTTGCAAGTTACCGTGAAGGGATTGACAACCCCTTTATCGCGTTGGTTGCGAGGTTCTTGTTTGTTTGTGTAGTTACGAGGGACTTTTGAGGAGCCTCCTACTGGATTGATACCTCGGTTCTCAAAAACTGAGGGAAATACTTACGCTACTTTGCTGCATCACCCTTTCCTCTTCAAGGGAAAAACCAACACATGCTCAAGAGGTAGCATCGTCAAAGAAGGACACCACGCAAACGCGATTAACTGGCTTGAGTGTTGTGGTTACTGCTCCCAAGAATGTGGCTGGTGCGCATGCAAGTCCAAATGAAACCACCCTGAACTCAAAGTGCCCTTGATGCGTCTAAAACACTATTTTGTATTCTTCCCCTGGTGCTAGACGGATTTGGTGGTAGCCCGCATGAAGATCCAGTTCGGAGAACCACTTTGCACCATGGAGCTCGTCCAATAGTTCCTCGATAATGGGTACCGGGTGTTGGAGATCGTTGCGGGAAATAAAAAATTTCTATTCATCACCAAGATCAATCTATGGAGTCATCTAGCAACGAGAGAGAGAGGAGTGCATCTACATACCCTTGTAGATCGCGAGCAGAAGCGTTCAAGAGAACGGGGTTGATGGAGTCGTACTCATCGTGATCCAAATCACCGATGATCCTAGCGCCGAACGGACGGCACCTCTACGTTCAACACACATACGGAGCAGAGACGTCTCCCGCGCCTTGATCCAGCAAGGAGGAGGGAGAGGTTGACGAAGAGAGCTCCAACAGCACGACGACGTGGTGGTGATGGAGAGGCAGTACTCCGGCAGGGCTTCGCCAAGCTCTTACGGAGGAGGAGAGGTGTTGGGGAGGGGAGGGGCTGCGCCTTGGAGGTGTCTATGCAGCCCTCCCCTCGCCCCTCTATTTATAGGGGGGCGAGGAAGGGGGCCGGCTCCCTCAAGATGAGATCTAGAGGGGGGCAGCGGCCAAGGGGGGGGGGCACTTGCCCTCCAAGCAAGGGGGCGCCCCCTTTAGGGTTTCCCCCCCAACCCTAGGCGCATGGGCCCAAGGGGGTGATGCGCCCAGCCCTCTAAGGGCTGGTTCCCTTCCCACTACGGCCCATGAGGCCTTCCGGGAGAGGTGGCCCCTCCCGGTGGACCCCCGAAACCCTTCCGGTGGCCCCGGCACAATGCCGGTATGCCCCCGAACCTTTCCGGTGACCGTATGTCAACTTCCCATATGTAAATCTTCACCTCCTGACCATTCTGGAACTCCTCGTGACGTCCGGGACTCCGAACAACATTCGGTAATCACATACAAATCTTCCTAATAAACCTAGCATCACCGAACCTTAAGTGTGTAGACCCTGTGGGTTCGGGAATCACGCAGACATGACCGAGACAGCTCTTCGGCCAATAACCAACAACGGGATCTGGATACCCATGTTGGCTCCCACATGTTACACGATGATCTCATTGGATGAACCACGATGTCGAGGATTCAAGTAATCCCGTATACAATTCCCTTTGTCAATCGGTACGTTACTTACCCAAGATTCGATCGTCGGTATCCCAATACCTCGTTCAATCTCATTACCGGCAAGTCACTTTACTCGTTACATAATGCATGATCCCATGACTAACCACTTAGTCACATTGAGCTCATTATGATGATGCATTACCGAGTGGGCCCAGAGATACCTCTCCGTCATATGGAGTGACAAATCCCAGTCTCGATTTGTGCCAACCCAATAGACACTTTCGGAGATACCTGTAGTGCACCTTTATAGTCACCCAGCTACGTTGCGACGTTTGGTACACCCAAAGCACTCCTACAGTATCCGGGAGTTATGAAATCTCATGGTCTAAGGAAATGATACTTGACATTAGAAAAGCTCTAGCAAACAAACTACACGATCCTGTGCTATGCTTAGGATTGGGTCTTGTCCATCACATCATTCTCCTAATGATGTAATCCCGTTATCAATGACATCCAATGTCCATAGTCAGGAAACCATTACCATCTGTTGATGAATGAGCTAGTCAACTAGAGGCTCACTAGGGACATGTTATGGTCTATGTATTCACACATGTATTACAGTTTCCGATCAATACAATTATAGCATGAACAATAAACAACTATCATGAACAAGGAAATATAATAATAACCATTTTATGATTGCCTCTAGGGCATATTTCCAACAGTCCCCCACTTGCACTAGAGTCAATAATCTAGTTACATTGTGATGAATCGAACACCCATAGAGTTCTAGTGTTGATCATGTTTTGCTCGTGCAAGAGGTTTAGTCAACGGAACTGCGACATTCAAATCCGTATGCACTTTACAAATATCTATGTCTCCATCTTGAACATTTTCACGAATGGAGTTGAAGCGACGCTTGATGTGTTTGTGTTGGGTAACGTAGTAATTTCAAAAAAATTCCTACGCAGACGCAAGATCATGGTGATGCATAGCAACGAGAGGGGAGAGTGTATACACGTACCCTCGTAGACCGAAAGTGGAAGCGTTAGAACAACGCGGTTGATGTAGTCGTACGTCTTCACGGCCCAACTGATCAAGCACCGAAACTACGGCACCTTCGAGTTCTAGCACACGTTCAGCTCGATGACGTCCCTCGAACTCCGATCCAGCCAAGTGTCGAGGGAGAGTTCCGTCAGCACGACGGTCTGGTGACGATCTTGATGTTCTACCGTCGCAGGGCTTCGCCTAAGCACCACTACAAGAGATCAATTGTTGTTTTTAGAGGTGCCCCCCTACCCCTGTATATAAAGGAGCAAGGGGGGAGGGGGCGCCATGGGGATTCCTACTCCCACCGGGAGTAGGACTCCCTCCTTGTTGCACTAGGAGAAGGAGGAAGGAAAGGGAGAGGAGGAGCAGGAAAGCGGGCGCCGGCCCCCTTGCCCTAAACCAATTCGGTTTGGGCCTTGGGGGGTGCGCCCCACACTCCCCTTGCTGCCCTCTATTTCCACTAAGGCCCATGTAGGCCCATTAAGCCCCTGGGGGGTTGCGGTAACCTCCCGGTACTCCGGTAAAATCCCGATTTCACCCGGAACACTTCCGAGATCCAAATATAGGCTTCCAATATATCAATCTTCATGTCTCGGCCATTTCGAGACTCCTTGTCATGTCCGTAATCACATCCGGGACTCCGAAAAACCTTCGGTACATCAAAACTCATAAACTCATAATATAACTGTCATCAAAACCTTAAGTGTGCGGACCCTACGGGTTCGAGAACTATGTAGACATGACCGAGACATGTTTCCGGTCAGTAACCAATAGCGAAATCTGGATGCTCATATTGGCTCCTACATATTCTACGAAGATCTTTATCGGTCAAACCGCATAACAACATACGTTGTTCCCTTTGTCATCGGTATGTTACTTGCCCGGGATTCGATCGTCGGTATCTCAATACCTAGTTCAATCTCGTTATCGGCAAGTCTCTTTACTCGTTATGTAATGCATCATTCCGTAACTAACTCATTAGCCACATTGCTTGCAAGGCTTACAGTGATGTGCATTATCGAGAGGGCCCAGAGACACCTCTCCGACAATCGGAGTGACAAAACCTAATCTTGAAATACGCGAACTCAACATGTACCTTTGGAGACACCTGTAGAGCTCCTTTATAATCACCCAGTTATGTTGTGACGTTTGGTAGCACACAAAGTGTTCCTCCGGTAAACGGGAGTTGCATAATCTCATAGTTGTAGGAACATGTATAAGTCATGAAGAAAGCAATAGCAACATACTAAACGATCAAGTGCTAAGCTAACGGAATGGGTCATGTCAATCACATCATTCTCCTAATTATGTGATCCCTTTAATCAAATGACAACTCATGTCTATGGTTAGGAAACTTAACCATCTTCGATTAACGAGCTAGTCAAGTAGAGGCATACTAGTGACACTATGTTTGTCTATGTATTCACACATGTATTATGTTTCCGGTTAATACAATTCTAGCATGAATAATAAGCATTTATCATGAAATAAGGAAATAAATAATAACGTTATTATTGCCTCTTGAGCATATTTCCTTCAGTCTCCCACTTGCACTAGAGTCAATAATCTAGTTCACATCACCATGTGATTTAACACTAACATTCACATCTATATGTGATTAACACCCATAGTTCACATCGTCATGTGACCAGCGCACAAAGGGTTTACTAGAGTCAATAATCTAGTTCAATTTGCTATGTGATTAACACCCAAAGAGCACTAAGGTGTGATCATGTTTTGCTCGTGAGAGAAGTAGAGTCAATGGGGCTGTCATATTCAGAGCCGTATGTATTTTGCAAAAGTTCTATGTCTACAATGCTCTGCACGGAGCTACTCTAGCTAATTTGCTCTCACTTTCAATATGTATCCAGATTGAGACTTAGAGTCATCTGGATCAGTGTAAAAGCTTGCACCAATGTAACTCTTTACGACGGGCTCTTTTATCACCTCCATAATCGAGAAATATTTCCTTAGTCCTCACTAAGGATTTTCTTGACCGATGTCCAGTGATCTACTATTAGATCAAAATTGTACTCCCTTGCCAAACTCAGAGCAAGGTATACAATAGGTCTGGTACACAGCATAGCATACTTTACAGAACCTATGACTGAGGCATAGGGAATGACTTTTCATTCTCTTTCTATTTTCTGCAATGGTCGGGCTTTGAGTCTTACTCAACTTCACACATTGCAACACAGGCAAGAACTCCTTCTTTGACTGTTCCATTTTGAATTATTTCAAATTCTTGTCAAGGTATGTACTCATTGAAAATCTTATCAAGCGTCTTGATCTATCTCAATAGATCTTGATGCTTAATATGTAAGTAGCTTTACTGAGGTCTTTCTTTGAAGAAATCCTTTTAAACACTCCTTTATGCTTTCCAGAAAATTCTACATCATTTCTGATCAACAATATGTCACTCACATATATTTATCAGAAAGGCTGTAGTGCTCCCACTCACTTTCTTGTAAGTACAGGCTTCACCCCAAGTCCGTATAAACCATATGCTTTGATCAACTCATCAAAGCATATATTCCAACTCTGAGATGCTTGCACTAGTCCATAGATGGATCGCTGGAGCTTGCACATTTTGTTAGCACCTTTAGGATTGACAAAACCTTCTGGTTGCATCATATACAACTCTTCATTAATAAATCCATTAAGGAATGCAGTTTTGACATCCATTTGCCAGATTTCATAAAATGTGGCAATTGCTAACATGATTCAGACAGACTTTTAAGCATCGATACGAGTGAGAAAATCTCATTGTATTCAACACCTTGAACTTGTCGAAAAACTTTTTGCGACAAGTCAAGCTTTGTAGATAGTAACACTACTATCAGTGTCTGTCTTCCTCTTGAAGATCCATTTATTTCCTATGACTTGCCGATCCTCGGGCAAGTCAACCAAAGTCCATACTTTGTTCTCATACATGGATTCCATCTCAGATTTCATGGCCTCAAGCCATTTTGCGGAATCTGGGCTCATCATTGCTTCCTCATAGTTCGTAGGTTCATCATGGTCTAGTAACATGACTTCCAGAAAAGAATTACCGTACCACTCTGGTGCAGATCTCACTCTGGTTGACCTACGAGGTTTGGTAGTAACTTGATCTGAAGTTTCATGATCAATATCATTAGCTTCCTCACTAATTGATGTAGGTGTCATAGAAACAGATTTCTGTGATGAACTACTTTCCAATAAGGGAGCAGGTACAATTACCTCATCAAGTTCTACTTTCCTCCCACTCACTTCTTTCAAGAGAAACTCCTTGTCTAGAAAGGATCCATTCTTAGCAACGAATGTTTTGCCTTCAGATCTGTGATAGAAGGTGTACCCAACAGTTTCCTTTGGGTATTCTATGAAGACGCACTTCTCCGATTTGGGTTCGAGCTTATCAGGTTGAAACCCTTTTCACATAAGCATCGCAACTCCAAACTTTAAGAAACGACAGCTTAGGTTTATTGCTAAACCATAGTTCATACGATATCGTCTCAACAGATTTAGATGGTGCCCTTTTTAAAGTGAATGCAGCTGTCTCTAATGCATAACCCCAAAACAATAGTGGTAAATTGATAAGATACATCATATATCGCACCATATCCAATAAAGTGCGGTTACGACGTTTCGACACACCATTATGCTGTGGTGTTCCATGTGGCATGAGCTGTGAAACTATTCCACATTGTTTTAACTGAAGGCCAAACTTGTAACTCAAATATTTGTCTCCATGATCAGATCGCAGAAAACTTTATTTTCTTCTTACGATGATTTTCCACTTCACTCTGAAATTCTTTGAACCTTTCAATTGTTTCAGACTTATGTTTCATCAAGTAGATATACTCATATCTGCTCAAATCATCTCTGAAGGTCGGAAAATAATGATACCTGCCACGAGCATCAACACTCATTGGACCATATACATCGGTATGTATTATTTCCAACAATTCAGTAGCTCGTTCCATTGTTCCGGAGAACGGAGTTTTATTCGTCTTGCCCAAAAGGCACGGTTCGCAAGCATCAAATGATTCATAACCAAGTGATTCCAAAAATCCATCTTTATGGAGTTTCTTCATGCGCTTTACACCGATATGACCTAAACGGCAGTGCCACAAATAAGTTGCACTATCATTATTAACTCTGCATCTTTTGGCATCAATATTTATGAATATGTGTATCACTACGATCGAGATCCAACAAACTATTTTCATTGGGTGTATGACCATTGAAGGTTTTATTCATGTAAACAGAACAACAATTATTCTTCGATTTTAAATGAATAATCGTATTGCAATAAACATGATCAAATCATATTCATGCTCAATGCAAACGCCAAATAACATTTATTTAGGTTTAACACTAATTCCTAAAGTATAGCGAGTGTGCGATGATGATCATATCAGTCCTGGAACTACTTCCAACACTCATCGTCACTTCCCCTTCAACTAGCCTTTGTTTATTCTGTAACTCCTGTTTCCAGTTACAAATCTTAGCAACTGAACAAGTATCAAATACTCAGGGGCTACTATAAACACTAGTAATGTACACATCAATAACATGTATATCAAATATACCCTTGTTCACTTTGCCATCCTACTTATCCACCAAATATTCAGGGTATTTCCGCTTCTAGTGACCATTTCCTTTGCAGTAGAAGCACTCAGTTTCAGGCTTTGGTCAGGCTTTGGGCTTCTTCACGGGAGTGACAACTTGCTTGCCATTCTACTTGAAGTTTCCCTTTCTTTCCCTTTGCCCTTTTCTTGACACTAGTGATCTTGTGAATCATCAACACTTGATGTTCTTTCTTGATTTCTACCATCGTCGATTTCAGCATCACGAAGAGCTCGGGAATTGTTTTCGTCATCCCTCACATACTATAGTTCATCATGAAGTTCTACTAACTTGGTGATGGTGACTAGAGAACTTTGTCAATCACTATCTTATCTGGAAGATTAACTCCCACTTGATTCAAGCGATTGTCGTACTCAAACAATCTAAGCACTTGCTCACTAGTTGAGCAATTCTCCTCCATCTTTTAGGCGAAGTATTTGTCAGAGGTCTCATACCTCTTGACACGGGCATGAGTATGAAATATCAATTTCATCACATGGAACATCTCATATGTTCTGTGACCTCTCAAAAACGTTTGTAGTCCCGTTCTAAGCCATAAAGCATGGTGCACAAAACTATCAAGTAGTCATCATATTGAGCTAGCCAAACGTTCATAACGTCTACATCTGCTCCTGCAATAGGTCTGTCACCTAGCGGTGCATCACGGACACAATTCTTCTGTGCAACAATGAGGATAAACCTCAGATCACGGACAAAGTCCACATCATTGCTACTAACATCTTTCAAAATAGTTTTTCTCTAGGAACATATCAAAATAAACATAGGGAAGCAACAACGCGAGCTATTGATCTACAGCATAATTTGCAAAATACTACCAGGACTAAGTTCATGATAAATTAAAGTTCAATTAATCATATTACTTAAGAACTCCCACTTAGATAGAGATCCCACTAATCATCTAAGTGATCACGTGATTCAAATCAACTAAACCATGTCCGATCTTCACATGAGATGGAGTAGTTTTCAATGGTGAACATCACTATGTTGATCATATCTACTATGTGATTCACGCTCGACCTTTCAGTCTAAGTGTTCCGAGGCCATATCTGTATATGCTAGGCTCGTCAAGTTTAACCTGAGTATTCCGTGTGTGCAACTATTTTGCACCCGTTGTATTTGAACGTAGAGCCTATCACACCCGATCATAACGCGTGGTGTCTCAGCACGGAGAACTTTCGCAACGGTGCATACTTAGTGAGAACACTTCTTGATAATTAGTGAGACATCATCTTAAAATGCTACCGTTAATCAAAGCAAGATAAGATGCATAAAGGATAAACATCACATACAATCAATATAAGTGATATGATATGGCCATCATCATCTTGTGCTTGTGATCTCCATCTCCGAAGCACCGTCGTGATCACCATCGTCACCGGCACGACACCTTGATCTCCATCGTAGCATCGTTGTCGTTTTGCCATCTATTGCTTCTACGACTATCGCTACCGCTTAGTGATAAAGTAAAGCAATTACAGGGCGCTTGCATTTCATACAATAAAGCAACACCCATATGGCTCTTGCCAGTTGCCGATAACTTGGTTACAAAACATGATCATCTCATACAATAAAATATAGCATCACGTCTTGACCATATCACATCACAACATGCCCTGCAAAAACAAGTAAGACATCCTCTACTTTGTTGTTGCAAATTTTACGTGGCTGCTACAGGCTGAGCAAGAACCGTTCTTATCTACGCATGAATACCACAACAATAGTTTGTCAAGTTAGTGCTGTTTTAACCTTCGCAAGGACCGGGCATAGCCACACTCGGTTCAACTAAAGTTGGAGAAACAGACACCCGCCAGCCACCTGTGTGCAAAGCACATCGGTAGAACCAGTCCCGCGTAAGCGTACGCGTAATGTCGGTCCGGGCCGCTTCATCCAACAATACCGCCAAACCAAAGTATGACATGCTGGTAAGCAGTATGGCTTGTATCGCCCACGACTCACTTGTGTTCTACTCGTGCATATAACATCTACGCATAAAACCAGGCTCGGATGCCACTGTTGGGTAACATAGTAATTTCAAAAAAAATCCTACGCACACACAAGATCATGGTGATGCATAGCAACGAGAGGGGAGAGTGTATCCACGGACCCTCGTAGACCGAAAGCGGAAGCGTTAGAACAACGGGTTGATGTAGTCGTACGTCTTCACGGCCCGACCGATCAAGCACCGAAACTACGGCACCTCCGAGTTCTAGCACACGTTCAGCTCGATGACGTCCCTTGAACTCCGATCCAGCCGAGTGTCGAGGGAGAGTTCCGTCAGCATGACGGTGTGGTGACGATCTTGATGTTCTACCGTCCCAGGGCTTCGCCTAAGCACCGCTACAATATTATCGAGGAGGACTATGGTGGAGGGGGCACCGCACACGGCTAAGAGATCAAGAGATCAATTGTTGTTTTTAGAGGTGCCCCCTGCCCCCATATATAAAGGAGCAAGGGGGGAGGGGGCGGCCGGCCTAGGAGGGGGCGCGCCATAGGGAGTCCTATTCCCACCGGGAGTAGGACTCCCTCCTTCCTTGTTGCACTAGGAGAACAGGGAAGGAAAGGGAGAGGAGGAGAAGGAAAGAGGGGGGCCGGCCCCCTTGCCCTAAACCAATTCGGTTTGGGCCTTGGGGGGGTGCGCCCCACACTCCCCTTGCTGCCCTCTATTTCCACTAAGGCCCATGTAGGCCCATTAAGCCCCCGGGGGGTTCCGGTAACCTCCCGGTACTCCGGTAAAATCCCGATTTCACCTGGAACACTTCCGATATCCAAATATAGGCTTCCAATATATCAATCTTCATGTCTCGACCATTTCGAGACTCCTCGTCATGTCCGTAATCACATCCAGGACTCCGAACAACCTTCGGTACATCAAAACTCATAAACTCATAACATAACTATCATCAAAACCTTAAGCGTGCGGACCCTACGAGTTCGAGAACTATGTAGACATGACTGAGACACGTTTCTGGTCAATAACCAATAGCAGAATCTGGATGCTCATATTGGCTCCTACATATTCTACGAAGATCTTTATCGGTCAAACCGCATAACAACATACGTTGTTCCCTTTGTCATCAGTATGTTACTTGCCCAAGATTCGATCGTCGGTATCTCAATACCTAGTTCAATCTCGTTATCGGCAAGTCTCTTTACCCGTTATGTAATGCATCATTCCGTAACTAACTCATTAGCCACACTGCTTGCAAGGCTTACAGTGATGTGCATTACCGAGAGGGCCCAGAGATACCTCTCCGACAATCAGAGTGACAAAACCTAATCTCGAAATACGCCAACTCAACATGTACCTTTGGAGACACATGTAGAACTCCTTTATAATCACCCAGTTATGTTGTGACGTTTGGTAGCACACAAAGTGTTCCTCCGGTAAACGGGAGTTGCATAATCTCATAGTTGTAGGAACATGTATAAGTCATGAAGAAAGCAATAGCAACATACTAAACGATCAAGTGCTAAGCTAACGGAATGGGTCATGTCAATCACATCATTCTCCTAATTATGTGATCCCGTTAATCAAATGACAACTCATGTCTATGGTTAGGAAACTTAACCATCTTTGATTAACGAGCTAGTCAAGTAGAGGCATACTAGTGACACTATGTTTGTCTATGTATTCACACATGTATTATGTTTCCGGTTAATACAATTCTAGCATGAATAATAAACATTTGTCATGAAATAACGAAATAAATAATAACTTTATTATTGCCTTTAGAGCATATTTCCTTCAGTCTGGTCTTCTTGTGAAACCTGGGCTCCTTGGTAAGGGCAATAGCTCTAGTGTTGTCACAGAAGAGAGTCATCAGGCCCGACGCATTGGGAATAACTCCTAGGTCGGTAATGAACTCCTTCATCCAGATTGCTTCATGTGCTGCCTCCGAGGCTGCCATGTACTCCGCTTCACATGTAGATCCCGCCACGTTGCTTTGCTTGCAACTGCACCAACTTACTGCCCCACCATTCAAAATATACACGTATCCGGTTTGTGACTTAGAGTCATCCAGATCTGTGTCGAAGCTAGCATCAATGTAACCCTTTACAATGAGCTCTTCGTCACCTCCATAGACGAGAAACATATCCTTAGTCCTTTTTTAGGTACTTCAGGATATTCTTGACCGCTGTCCAGTGTTCCATGCCGAGATTACTTTGGTACCTTCCTACCAAACTTACGGCAAGGTTTACATCAGATCTGGTACACAGCATGGCATACATAATAGACCCTATGGCTAAGGCATAGGGGATGACACTCATCTTTTCTCTATCTTCTGCCGTGGTCGGGCTTTGAGCTAAGCTCAATTTCACACCTTGCAACACAGGCAAGAACCCCTTCTTAGACTGGTCCATATTGAACTTCTTCAATATCTTGTCAAGGTATGTGCTTTGTGAAAGACCTATGAGGCGTCTCGATCTATCTCTATAGATCTTGATGCCTAATATATAAGCAGCTTCTCTAAGGTCCTTCATTGAAAAACACTTGTTCAAGTAGGCCTTTATACTGTCCAAAAGTTCTATACCATTTCCCATCAAAAGTATGTCGTCCACATATAATATGAGAAATGCTACAGAGCTCCCACTCACTTTCTTGTAAACGCAGGCTTCTCCATAAGTCTGCATAAACCCAAACGCTTTGATCATTTCATCAAAGCGAATGTTCCAACTCCGAGATACTTGCACCAGCCCATAAATGGATCGCTGGAGCTTGCATACCTTGTTAGCATTCTTAGAATCGACAAACCTTTCGGCTGCATCATATACAATTCTTCCTTAAGATAGCCGTTAAGGGATGCCGTTTTGACGTCCATTTGCCATATCTCATAATCATAGTATGCGGCAATTGCTAACATGATTCAGACGGACTTCAGCTTCGCTACGGGAGAGAATGTCTCATCGTAGTCAACCCCTTGAACATGTCGATAACCCTTAGCGACAAGTCGAGCCTTATAGATGGTAACATTACCATCCGCGTCCGTCTTCTTCTTAAAGATCCATTTATTTTCTATCGCTCGCCGATCATCGGGCAAGTCTGTCAAAGTCCATACTTTGTTTTCATACACAGATCCTATCTCGGATTGCATGGCTTCTAGCCATTTGTTGGAATCTGGGCCCGCCATCGCTTCTTCATAGTTCGAAGGTTCACCATTGTCTAACAACATGATTTCCAGGACAGGGTTGCCACACCATTCTGGTGTGGAATGTGTCCTTGTGGACCTACGAAGTTCAGTAGTAACTTGATCTGAAGTACCTTGATCATCATCATTAACTTCCTCTCCAGTCAGTGTAGGCACCACGGGAACATCTTCTTGAGCTGCACTACTTACTGGTTAAAGAGGTAGTACTTCATCAAGTTCCACCTTCCTCCCACTTACTTCTTTGGAAACTCTTTCTCCAGAAAGGACTCATTCTTGGCAACGAAAATCTTGCCCTCGGATCTTAGGTAGAAGGTATACCCAATGGTTTCCTTAGGGTATCCTATGAATACGCATTTTTCCGACTTGGGTTCGAGCTTTTCAGGTTGAAGTTTCTTGAGATAAGCATCGCATACCCAAACATAGGTTTCTCTCCAAACCATAATTCATATAGTGTCGTCTCCAAACCATAATTCATATAGTGTCATCTCAACGGATTTAAACGGTGCCCTGTTTAAAGTGAATGTAGTTGTCTCTAAAGCATATCCCCAAAATGATAGCGGTAAATCGGTAAGAGACATCATAGACCGCACCATATCCAATAGAGTGTGATTACGACGTTTGGACACACCGTTACGCTGAGTGTTCCAGGCGGCGTGAGTTGTGAAACAATTCCACATTTCCTTAAGTGCGTACCAAACTCGTGACTTAAATATTCTCCCCCATGATCTGATCGTAAGAACTTTATTTTTCTGTCATGTTGATTTTCTACCTCATTCTGAAATTCCTTGAACTTTTCAAAGGTCTCAGAGTTGTGTTTCATTAAGTAGACATACCCATATCTACTTAAGTCATCAGTGAGGGTGAGAACGTAATGATAGCCACTGCGAGCCTCAACGCTCATTGGACCGCACACATCAGTATGTATAATTTCTAATAAGTTGGTTTCTCGCTCCATTGTTCCGGAGGCATGGTTCGCACGTGTCAAATGATTCGAAATCAAGAGACTCCAAAAGTCCATCTGTATGGAGCTTCTTCATGCGTTTGACACCAATGTGACCAAGGCGGCAGTGCCACAGATATGTGGGACTATCATTATCAATCTTACATCTTTTGGTATTCACACTATGAATATGTGTAACATCACGTTCGAGATTCATTAAGAATAAACCATTGACAAGCGGGGCATGAGCATAAAACATATCTCTCATATAAATAGAACAACCATTATTCTCGGATTTAAATGAGTAGCCATCTCGTATTAAACGAGATCCAGATACAATGTTCATGCTCAAAGCTGGCACTAAATAACAATTATTGAGGTTTAAAACTAATCCCGTAGGTAAATGTAGAGGTAGCATGCCGACGGCGATCACATCGACCTTGGAACCATTCCCGACGCGCATCGTCACCTTGTCCTTCGCCAGTCTCCGCTTATTCCGCAGCTCCTGTTTTGAGTTACAAATATGAGCAACCGCACCGCGTACTGGTAAGTTACACATCAATTACATGTATATCACATATACCTTTGGTGTTCCCGGCCTTCTTGTCCGCTAAGTACTTGGGGAAGTTCTGCTTCCAGTGTCCTCTTCCCTTGCAATAAAAGCACTCAGTCTCAGGTTTGGGTCCATGCTTTGGCTTCTTCCCGACAACAGGCTTACCGGGCACGGCAACTCCCTTGCCGTCCTTCTTGAAGTTCTTCTTACCCTTGCCTTTCTTGAAACTAGTGGCTTTATTGACCATCAACACTTGATGTTCCTTTTTGATTTCTACCTCCGCTGATTTCAGCATTGAAAATACCTTAGGAATAGTTTTCACCATCCCCTGCATATTGTAGTTCATCACAAAGCTCTTGTAGCTAGGTGGGAGTGACAGAAGGATTCTGTCAATGACCGCGTCATCCGGGAGGTTAACTCCCACCTGAGACAAGCGGTTGTGCAACCCAGACATTTTGAGTATGTGCTCGCTGACAGAACTATTCTCCTCCATCTTACAACTGTAGAACTTGTCGGAGACTTCATATCTCTCGACCCAGGCATGAGCTTGGAAAACCATTTTCAGCTCTTGGAACATCTCATATGCTCCGTGCTGCTCAAAACGCTTTTGGAGCCCCGGTTCTAAGCTGTAAAGCATGCCGCACTGAACCGAGGAGTAATCATCACTATGCGACTGCCAGAGGTTCATAACGTCTTGAGTTGCTGGGAAAATGGGTGCTTCACCTAGCGGTGCATCTAGGACATATGCTCTTTTGGCAGCTATGAGGATGATCCTCAAGTTCCGGACCCAGTCCGTATAGTTGCTGCCATCGTCTTTCTACTTGGTTTTCTCTAGGAACGTGTTGAAGTTGAGGGCAACATTAGCGTGGGCCATTTGATCTACAAGACATATTGCAAAAGTTTTAGACTAAGTTCATGATAATTAAGTTCATCTAATCAAATTATTTAATGAACTCCCACTTAGATAGACATCCCTCTAGCCATCTAAGTGATCCATGATCCGAGTCAACTAGGCCGTGTCCGATCATCACATGAGACGGACTAGTCATCATCGGTGAACATCTTCATGTTGATCGTATCTTTTATATGACTCATGTTCGACCTTTCGGTCTCTTGTGTTCCGAGGCCATGTTTGTACATGCTAGGATCGTCAAGTCAACCTAAGTGTTTTTGCATGTGTAAATCTGTCATACACCCGTTGTATGTGAACGTTAGAATCTATCACACCCGATCATCACGTGGTGCTTCGAAACAACGAACTTTCGCAACGGCGCACAGTTAGGGGGAACACTTTCTTGAAATTATTATGAGGGATCATCTTATTTACTACCGTCGTTCTAAGAAAATAAGATGCAAAAACATGATAAACATCACATGCAATCAAATAGTGACATGATATGGCCAATATCATTTTGCTCCTTTTGATCTCCATCTTCGCGGCGCCATGATCATCATCATCACCGGCATGACACCATGATCTCCATCATCGTGTCTTCATGAAGTTGTCACGTGATACGTCTCCAACGTATCTATAATTTTTTATTGTTCCATGCTATTATATTACCCCTTTTGGATGTTTATGGGCTTTATTTTACACATTTATATCATTTTTGGGACTAACCTACTAACCGGAGGCCCAGCCCGTATTGCTGTTTTTTTGCCTATTCAGTATTTCGAGGGAAAGGAATATCAAACGGAGTCCAAATGGAATGAAACTTCGGGATCGTGATTTTTGGAACGAATGTGATCTAGAGGACTTGGAGTGCAAGCCAAGAAGCAGCCGAGGCTCCCATGAGATAGGAGGGCGCCCCCCCTGTAGGGCACGCCCCCTGTCTCGTGGGCCCCTCGGGCGGCCACCGGCGTACTTCTTCCTCCTATATATACCTGCGTACCCCGAAAACATCCGGAGAGCACCCGAAACACAACTTCCACCGCCGTAACCTTCTGTATCCGCGAGATCCCATCTTGGAGCCTTCGCTGGCATTCTGTCGGAGGGGGAATCGACCATGGAGGTCCTCTACGTCAACATCCTTGCCCCTCCGATGAGTTGTGAGTAGTTTACCACAGACCTACGGGTCCATAATTATTAGCTAGATGGCTTCTTCTCTCTTTTTGGATCTCAATACAATGTTCTCCCCCTCTCTTGTGGAGATCTATTCGATGTAATATCTTTTTGCGGTGTGTTTGTCGAGATCCAATGAATTGTGGGTTTATGATCAAGCTTATCTATGAGTAATATTTGATTCTTCTCTGAATTCTTTTATGTATGATTGAGTTATCTTTGCAAGTCTCTTCGAATTATTGGTTTGGTTTCGCCTACTAGATTGATCTTTCTTGCCATGGGAGAAGTGCTTAGCTTTGGGTTCAATCTTGCGGTGTTCTTACCTAGTGACAGAAAGGGTTGCAAGACACGTATTGTATTGTTGCCATCAAGGATAAAAAGATGGGGTTTATATCATATTGCATGAGTTTATCCCTCTACATCATGTCATCTTGCTTAAGGCGTTACTCTGTTCTTATGAACTTAATACTCTAAATGCAGGCAAGAGTCGGTCGATGTGTGGAGTAATAGTAGTAGATGCAGGCAGGTGTCAGTCTACTTGTTATGGACGTGATGCCTATATACATGATCATGCATAGATAATCTCATAATTATTCGCTTTTCTATCAATTGCTCGACAGTAATTTGTTCACCCACCGTAATACTTATGCTATCTTGAGAGAAGCCTCTAGTGAAACCTATGGCCCCTGGGTCTATCTCTTATCATATTTGCTTCCAATCTACTTTTATTTGCATCTTTACTTTTTGCATCTATATTATAAAATACCAAAAATATATTTATCTTATCATACTATCTCTATCATATCTCACTTTCGCAAGTGGCCGTGAAGGGATTGACAACCCCTTTATCGCGTTGGTTGCGAGTTCTCAGTTTGTTTGTGTAGGTGCGTGGGACTTTTGTCGAGCCTCCTACTGGATTGATAACTTGGTTCTAAAAAATTGAGGGAAATACTTACGCTACTATTGCTGCATCACCCTCTCCTCTTCGAGGAAAACCAACGCAAGCTCAAGACATAGCAAGAAGGATTTCTGGCGCCGTTGCTGGGGAGGTCTTCGCTCAAGTCAAGACATACCAAGTACCTGATACGTCCATTTTTGCATCATGCTTTTATATCAATATTTATTGCATTATGGGCTGTTTTTACACATTATATCTCAATACTTATGGCTATTCTATCTTATTTTACAAGGTTTACCATGAAGAGGGGGGATGCCGGCAGCTGGAATTCTGGCTGGAAAAGGAGCAAATGTTGGAAACCTATTCTGCCCAACTCCAAAAGACCTGAGACTCCACGAAACAACTTTTTGGATTTATTAAGAAATTATGAGCAAAAGAAATAGGCCAGGGGGGCCACACCCTGTCCAGGAGACAGGGGCACCCCCCCCCCTAGGGCGCCCCCCTATCTCCTGGGCCCCCTGGTGGGCTTCCGACGTCCATCTTCTTCTATATGAAGGGTTTTGTCCTGGAAAAATTTGTGGGCAAGCTTATGGGACGAAACTCCGCTGCCACGAGGCGGAACCTTGGCAGAATCAATCTACGGCTCTGGCGGAGCTGTTCTGCAGGAGACACTTCCCTCCGGGAGGGGGAAATCATCACCAACGTCATCACCAACGATCCTCTCATCGGGAGGGGCTCAATCTCCATCAACATCTTCACCAGCACCATCTCATCTCAAAACCCTAGTTCATCTCTTGTATCCAATCTTGTATCAAAACCACAAATTGGTACCTATGGGTTGCTAGTAGTGTTGATTACTCCTTGTAGTTGATGCTATTTGGTTTACTTGGTGGAAGATCATATGTTCAGATCCTTTATGCATATTATTACTCCTTTGATTATGAACATGAATATGCTTTGTGAGTAGTTACATTTGTTCCTGAGGACATGGGTGAAGTCTTGCTATTAGTAGTCATGTGAATTTGGTATTCGTTCGATATTTTGATGAGATGTATGTTGTCTCTCCTCTAGTGGTGTTATGTGAATGTTGACTACATGACATTCACCATTATTTCGGCCTAGAGGAAGGCATAGGGAAGTAATAAGTAGATGATGCGTTGCTAGAGTGACAGAAGCTTAAACCCTAGTTTATGTGTTGCTTCATTAGGGGTTGATATGGACCCATATGCTTAATGTTGTGGTTAGGTTTACCTTAATACTCCTTTTTGTAGTTGCGTACGCTTGCAATAGGGGTTAATCATAAGTGGGATGCTTGTCCATGTTAGGGCAGTACCCAAGTGCCGGTCCACCCACATATCAAATTATCGAAGTACCGAACGCGAATCTTATGAACGTGATGAAACTAGCTTGACGATAATTCCCAATGTGTCCTCGGGAGCTTCTTCCTCATTATTAGAATTTGTCCAGGCTTATCCTTTGCTACATAAAGGATTGGGCCTCCTTTCTGCACTTTATTTACTTTATTTACTTTTTGCTCGTTACTATTTATCTTATCACAAAACTATCTATCACCTACTATTTCAGTGCTTGCAGAAAAAACCTTACTGAAAACCGCTTATCATTTCCTTCCGCTCCTCGTTGGGTTTGACACTCTTACTTATCGAAAGGACTACGATAGATCCCCTACACTTGTGGGTCATCAAGACTCTTTTCTGGCGCCGTTGCCGGGGAGCGTAGCGCTCTTGGTGAGTGGAACTTGGTAAGGAAACATTTATATAGTGTGCTGAAATTTTCTGTTACTTGTCACTATGGAAACTAATCCTTTGAAGGGCTTGTTTGGGGTATCTTCACCCCAACCAGAAGAGCAAAGAGATGCTCCTCAACCTACTAAACCTTATGAAAATATTCACTTTGAGATTCCTTCGGGTATGATAGAAAAACTGCTAGCTAATCCTTTTGCAGGAGACGGAACATCGCATCCCGACTTACACCTTATCTTTGTGGATGAAGTTTGTGGATTATTTAAGCTTGCAGGTATTCCCGATGATGTTGTCAAAAGGAAGGTCTTCCCTTTATCGTTGAAGGGAGATGCAATGACATGGTATAGGCTATGTGATGATACGAGATCTTGGAATTATAAGCGATCGAAATTGGAATTTCACCAGAAGTTCTATCCTATGCATCTTGTTCATCGTGATCGTAATTACATATATAATTTCTGGCCTCGCGAAGAAGAAAGCATCGCTCAAGCTTGGGGGAGGCTTAAGTCAATGTTATATTCATGCCCCAATCATGAGCTCTCTCGGGAAATGATTATTTAGAATTTTTATGCTCGGCTTTCTCTTGATAATCGCAACTTGCTCGATACTTCCTGTGCTGGTTCCTATATGCTGAAGACTATTGATTTCAAATGGGACTTATTGGAAAGGATTAAATGCAACTCTGAAGATTGGGGTTCCGACGATGGTAAGGAGTCAGGTATGACACCTAAGTTTGATTGTGTTAAATCTTTTATGGATACCGATGCTTTCCGTGGATTTAGCTCTAAGTATGGACTTGACTCTGAGATAGTAGCTACTTTTTGTGAAACCTTTGCTACTCACGTTGATCTCCCTAAAGAGAAGTGGTTTAAATATAATCCTCCTGTTGAAGTGAAAGTAGTTGCACCTATTACAGTCGAAGAGAAGACTATTACATATAGTGATCCTATTATTCCTATTTCTTATGTTGAAAACCCTCCCTTTCCTGTTAGGATAAAAGATCATGTTAAAGCTTCGACTGTTGTTCGTAAGAGTAATACTAGGACTTATACACCTCCTGAGCAAATTAATGTTGAACCTGGTATTGCCATGATTAAAGATCTTTTGGATGAGGATTTAGATGGTCATGTTATATCTTTCTTGGGTGAAACTGCTAATATTGCTAGACCCGATACTAAGACACGTAGACCTGTTGTAGGCACACGTGTTATTTCTGTTAAAATAGGAGATCATTGTTATCATGGTTTATGTGATATGGGTGCTAGTGCTAATGCAATACCTTATGATCTTTATAAAGAAATTGTGCGCGATATTGCACCTGTTGAACTAGAAGATATTGATGTTACTATTAAGCTTGCCAATAGGGACACCATTAATCCTTTTGGGATTGTTAGAGATGTTGAAGTCTTGTATGGGAAGATTAAATACCCTGCTGATTTTCTTGTTCTCGGTTCCCCACAAGATGATTTTTGTCCCATTATTTTTGGTAGACCCTTCTTGAATACTGCTAGTGCTAAGATTGATTGTGAAAAGAATATTGTCACTTTTGTCTTAGATGGTACGTCTCATGAGTTTAATTTCGCTAAGTTTAGTAGACAACATCGTGAAAAGGAACCATCTAGTAAGGTTGAAATTATCGGTCTTGCTTCCATTGTTGTTCCTCCAACTGATCCGTTAGAACAATATTTGCTAGATCATGAAAACGATATGTTTATGAAGGAAAGGGAAGAAATAGATGAAGTGTTCCTTAAACAAGAACCTATGCTAAAACATAATCTTCCCGTTGAAAATTCTTGGGGAGCCCCCTCCACCCAAGAGTGATCCCGTGTTTGAACTCAAACCATTACCTGATAATCTTAAGTATGCTTATCTTGATGAAAAAGAAATATATCCTGTTATTATTAGTGCTAACCTTTCAGAGAAAGAAGAAGAAAGATTATTGAAAACTCTGAAGAAGCACCGAGCTGCTATTGGATATACCCTGGATGATCTTAAGGGCATTAGTCCCACATTATGTCAACACAAAATTTCAGTGGAGAAAGATGCCAAACCAGTTAGAGATCCTCAAAGACGGTTAAATCCCAAAATGAAGGAAGTGGTAAGAAAGGAGATACTAAAACTCCTTGAGGCAGGTATTATTTATCCCGTTGCTGATAGTGAATGGGTAAGCCCTATCCATTGTGTCCCTAAAAAGGGAGGTATTACCGTTGTTCCTAATGATAAAGATGAATTGATCCCGCAAAGAATTATTACAGGTTATAGGATGGTAATTGATTTCCGTAAGTTAAATAAAGCTACTAAGAAAGATCATTACCCTTTACCTTTTATTGATCAAATGCTAGAAAGGCTATCCAAACACACACATTTTTGCTTTCTAGATGGTTATTCTGGTTTCTCTCAGATACCTGTATCAGCGGGGGATCAATCTAAAACTACTTTTACTTGCCCTTTTGGTACTTTTGCTTATAGACGTATGCCTTTCGGTTTATGTAATGCACCTGCTACCTTTCAAAGATGCATGATGGCTATATTTTCTGATTTTTGTGAAAATATTTGTGAGGTATTCATGGATGACTTCTCCGTCTATGGATCCTCTTTTGATTATTGTTTGAGCAACCTTGATCGAGTTTTGCAGAGATGCGAAGACACTAGTCTCGTCCTGAATTGGGAAAAGTGTCACTTTATGGTTAATGAACGCATTGTCTTGGGGCACAAGATCTCCGAGAGAGGTATTGAAGTTGATAAAGCCAAAGTTGATGCTATTGAAAAGATGCCATTTCCCAAGGACATAAAAGGTATAAGAAGTTTCCTTAGTCATGCCGGTTTTTACAGGAGGTTCATTAAGGACTTTTCTAAAATCTCTAGGCCTCTGACTAACTTATTGCAAAAAGATATTCCTTTTGTCTTTGATGATGATTGTGTAGGAGCATTTGAAACACTTAAGAAAGCTTTGATCACTACACCTATTGTTCAGCCACCTGATTGGAATTTACCTTTTGAAATTATGTGCGGTGCTAGTGATTATGTTGTAGGGGCTGTTTTAGGGCAAAGAGTCGATAAGAAATTGAATGTTATCCATTATGCTAGCAAGACTCTTGATACTGCCCAGAGAAATTATGCTACCTCTGAAAAAGAATTCTTAGCAGTTGTGTTTGCATGTGATAAGTTTAGACCTTATATTGTTGATTCCAAAGTTACTATTCACACTGATCATGCTGCTATTAAATATCTTATGGAAAAGAAAGATGCTAAGCTTAGACTCATTAGATGGGTTCTCTTGCTCCAAGAATTTGACTTGCATATTGTTGATAGAAAAGGAGTTGAGAACCCCGTTGTAGACAACTTGTCTAGGCTAGAAAATGTTCTTGATGACCCACTGCCTATCAATGGTAGCTTTCCTGATGAACAATTAGCGGTCGTCAATGCTTCTCGTACTGCTCCTTGGTATGCTGATTATGCTAATTACATTGTTGCTAAATATATACCGCCTAGTTTCACATACCAGCAAAAGAAAAAGTTCTGTTATGATTTAAGACATTACTTCTGGGATGATCCACACCTTTATAAAGAAGGAGTAGATGGTATTATTAGACGTTGTGTGCCTGAGCATGAACAGGAACAAATCCTACGCAAGTGTCACTCTGAATCCTATGGAGGACACCACGCTGGAGATAGAACTGCACACAAGGTATTACAATCTGGTTTTTATTGGCCTACTCTTTTCAAAGATGCTCGTAAGTTTGTCGTATCTTGTGATGAATGTCAAAGAATAGGTAACATTAGTAGATGTCAAGAAATGCCTATGAATTATTCTCTTGTTATTGAACCGTTTGATGTTTGGGGCTTTGATTATATGGGACCTTTTCCTGCCTCCAATGGTTATACACATATTTTAGTTGTTGTTGATTATGTTACTAAGTGGGTAGAAGCTATTCCAACTAGTAGTGCTGATCATAACACTTAACACTTCTATTAAAATGCTTAAAGAAGTTATTTTTTCGAGGTTTGGAGTCCCTAGATATCTTATGACTGATGGTGGTTCACACTTTATTCATGGTGCTTCCCGTAAGATGCTTTCTAAGTATGATGTCAATCATAGAATTACATCTCCTTATCGCCCGTAGTCTAGTGGTCAAGTAGACTTGAGCAATAGAGAGCTCAAATTAATTTTGCAAAAGACTGTGAATAGATCTAGAAAGAATTGGTCCAAAAACTTGATGATGCATTATGGGCATATAGAACTGCATACAAAAATCCTATGGGTATGTCTCCATATAAGATGGTTTATGGAAAAGCATGTCATTTACCTCTTGAACTTGAACATAAAGCATATTGGGCTATTAAAGAGCTTAATTATGACTTCAAACTTGCCGGTGAGAAAAGGTTATTTGATATTACTCACTTGATGAATGGAGAACCCAAGCATATGAGAATGCTAAGCTTTTCAAAGAAAAAGTCGAACGCTGGCATGATAAAAGGATACAAAAGCATGAGTTTAACGTAGGAGACTATGTGTTATTGTTCAACTCTCATTTAAGATTTTTTGCAGGAAAAATTCTCTCAAAATTGGAAGGTCCCTACGTTATCGAGGAGGTCTATCATTCTGGTGCTATAAAAATCAACAACTTTGAAGGCACAAATCCAAGGGTGGTAAAGGGTCAAAGAATTAAACATTATATTTTAGGTAATCCTATCAATGTTGAAACTAATATTATTGAAACCATAACCCCTGAGGAATACATAAGAGACACTTTCCAGAATGTTCCAAACTCCGAAAAGGCATAGGTATGTGGTACGGTAAGTAAACCGGCTCCAAACCAACTCTAATGGCAATTTTCATCAGTTTTGGATTATTTAAGGATTTTAGGAAGAAAGAAGTAGTCCGAGAGGGACACGAGGCTCCCACGAGAGAGGAGGGCGCCCCCGCCCCCCTGTCTCGTGGGCACCTCGTGTGCCTCCTGGACTCTGTTTTCTTGTATGTTACGTATTTTGATTGGTAAAAATTCATTATATATACTCCCGAAGGTTTTGACCACCGTATCACGCAAATATCCTCTGTTTTCGTTTCGGGCTGTTTCCGTTGCAGATTTAGAGCACCATGACTTCTCCCTCCTCCAATAACGAAGACAAGGATGCTTGGCTATTGAAGATAGAGTTGAAAAGAGAGGAACCAGAAGAGATCAACAAGGATGAAGGGATCAAGAAGGCCATGGAGGTTCAAGCTCCGGTGGTGGAAGAAGAAGAAATCCCTCAACCTTTACCTAACCTTTTCACTCCAACATAGATTGAAGCCTTCAAGATGACTGAGTTAGCCCGCATACAGAACAAGTATCTCACACAGGAGAATATTTTGTTGAAGGATCATATTGCTGGGCTCAAGGGCATTATCCGCAAGTTGGAGGAGGTTTTACGCTCGATGTGCGATTATCCACCGTCATCATCACCACCTCCATGACCTCCGAAGAAATAATCACATGGATATGTGCACTCCCCTTGGCAACTGCCAAGCTTGGGGGAGGTGCCCTGGTATCGTATCACCATCACACTCCTATCTTTACCGCTTTATTTAGTTCGATCCTTTTAGTAGTATCTTGATCTATTAGTTCGAAGTTTTGATATCAAGTAGTTTTGAGTTTTTCGTTGTGATCTCTTTATGTAATTGAGTCCGTCTGCTATCTATAATAAAGTTTAGTGTTGAGTCAAGGGCTTTGCTATGTTGCTATGATCTTGAAAGTAGAAAGAACAAAATAGTTCATATTGATCTTATGGATAGTGATAACTTCACACATAGAAAGTATGAGGCATAAAAATTGTTGAGAGTTGATGAACGTAGCCTTGGTCATCATTGCAATTAATAGGAAGTGATAAGGAAAGAGGGGTTCACATATAGATATATTATCTTGGACATCTTTTATGATTGTGAAGCACTCATTAAGTATGACATGCTAAAAGAGTTGACGTTGGACAAGGAAGACAACGTAATGGTTTATGTTTTCCGACATCTCAGTTAAAGTATATTGTCATTGACCTTCCAAACATGTTGAGCTTGCCTTTCCCCCTCATGCTAGCCAAAATTCCTTGCACTAAGTAGAGATACTACTTGTGCTTCCAAATATCCTCAAACCCAGTTTTGCCATGAGAGTCCACCATACCTACCTATGGATTGAGTAAGATCCTTCAAGTAAGTTGTCATCGGTGCAAGCAATAAAAATTGCTCTCTAAATATGCATGACTTATTAGTGAAGAGAAAATAAGCTTTGTACGAACTTGTTGTGGAAGTAATAAAAGCGACGGATTGCATAATAAAGGTCCACATACAAGGGGAAATATAAAGTGACGTTCTTTTGCATTAAGATTTTGTGTATCCAACCCTAAAAGCGCATGACAACCTCTGCTTCCCTCTCCGAAGGGCCTATCTTTTACTTTTTGTTTTACTTTATGCTTGAGTCAAGGTGCTCCTCACCTTTCCCTTTTTCATTTTATCCTTTGGCAAGATCTTTGTGTTTGAAATATCATGATATATATATCCAATTGGATGTAAGTTGGCATAGGCTATTATTGTTGACATCACCTAAAGGTGAATATGTTGGGAGGCAACACAATAAGCCCCTATCTTTCTCAGTGTCCGTCTGAAACTCTATAACCACAAGTATTGCATGAGTGTTAGCAATTATGGGGGACTACGAGATGGTTGAGTATGCGAGCTTGCTGAAAAGCTCTATTATTGACTCTTTCTAATGTTACGATAAATTGCAATTGCTTCAATGACTAATATTATAGTTTGTTAGTTCCCAATGAAGTTTTTGAACCATACTTGACATTGTGAATTGCTTATTACTTGAACATAGGAAATCATATGACAAAATCCATATATGTTTCTGTTATTAGAATGATCATGATGCCCTCATGTCCGTATTTTATTTTTATCGACACCTCTATCCCTAAACATGTGGACATATTTTTCGATTTCGGCTTCCGCTTGAGGAAAAGCGAGGTCTAAGCTTGAGGGAGTTGATACGTACATTTTGCATCATTCTTTTATATCAATATTTATTGCATTACGGGTTGTTATTACACATTATGTCTCAATACTTATGGCTATTCTCTCTTATTTTACAAGGTTTACCATGAAGAGGGGGGATGCCGACAGCTGGAATTCTGGCTGGAAAAGGAGCAAACATTGGAAACCTATTCTGCACAACTCCAAAAGACCTAAGACTCTGCGAAACAACCTTTTGGATTTATTAAGAAATTATGAACAAAAAAATAGGCCAGGGGGCCCACATCCTGCCCAGGAGACAGGGGGCGCCCCCCCCCTAGGGCGCGCCCCCTATCTCCTAGGCCCCCTGGTGGGCTTCCGGCGTTCATCTTCTGCTATATGAAGGGTTTTGTCCTGGAAAAATTCGTGGGCAAGCTTACGGGACGAAACTCCGCCGCCACGAGGTGGAACCTAGGCGGAATCAATCTAGGACTCTGGCGGAGCTGTTCTGTCGGGGATACTTCCCTCCGGGAGGGGGAAATCATCACCAATGTCATCACCAACGATCCTCTCATCGGGAGGGGGTCAATCTCCATCAACATCTTCAACAGCACCATCTCATCTCAAAACCCTAGTTCATCTATTGTATCCAATCTTGTATCAAAATCACAAATTGGTACCTGTGGGTTACTAGTAGTGTTGATTACTCCTTGTAGTTGATGCTATTTGGTTTACTTGGTGGAAGATCATATGTTCAGATCCTTTATGCATATTATTACTCCTCTGATTATGAACATGAATATGCTTTGTGAGTAGTTACGTTTGTTCCTGAGGACATGGGTGAAGTCTTGCTATTAGTAGTCATGTGAATTTGGTATTCGTTCGATATTTTGATGAGATGTATGTTGTCTCTCCTCTAGTGGTGTTATGTGAACGTCGACTACATGACACTGCACCATTATTTGGGCCTAGAGGAAGGCATAGGGAAGTAATAAGTAGATGATGGGCTGCTAGAGTGACAGAAGCTTAAACCCTAGTTTATGTGTTGCTTCGTTAGGGGTTGATATGGACCCATATGTTTAATGTTGTGGTTAGGTTTACCTTAATACTCCTTTTTGTAGTTGCGGATGCTTGCAATAGGGGTTAATCATAAGTGGGATGCTTGTCCATGTTAGGGCAGTATCCAAGTGCCGGTTCACCCACATATCAAATTATCAAAGTACCAAACGCGAATCTTATGAACGTGATGAAACTAGCTTGACGATAATTCCCAATGTGTCCTCGGGAGCTTCTTCCTCATTATTAGAATTTGTCCAGGCTTATCCTTTGCTACATAAAGGATTGGGACACCTTGCTGCACTTTATTTACTTTTTGCTTGTTACTATTTATCTTATCACAAAACTATCTATCACCTACTATTTCAGTGCTTGCAGAGAAAACCTTACTGAAAACCGCTTATCATTTCCTTTTGCTCCTTGTTGGGTTCGACACTCTTACTTATCGAAAGGACTACGATAGATCCCCTACACTTGTGGGTCATCCGTACCCATCACAAACCCATCTCCCTCGCATATACATTATTTGCCATTTGCCTCTCGTTTTCCTCTCCCCCACTTCACCCTTGTCGTTTTATTCGCCCTCTCTTTCCCAATCTTCTCCTCTCTTTTTCTTGCCCTTTCGTTTGCTTGTTTCGTTGGAATAGATGCTTATTTATTACTAAACAGAGAACCTAAGATCTATGGATCCTCATCCGCTTGCTAATCTCTTTAAGAGATCCAAGTATGTTGAACCAATTGCTAGTGAGTTTTGTGCACTAGATTATCTTTATGAAGTTTTGCTTGAAATTTGTGAATCTGAAAATTATGATGAAGAAATTTATGAAGAGATCCACGATAACTCCTTTAATAAAAAGCATGATTGCAATGATTTTACTATAAATTTTCTTGATGTAAATTGTGCTAATAATATGCAAAACCCTAAGCTTGGGGATGCTAGTTTTGCTATGTCTACTACTTGTTTCAATGATCATGATTGGGGTGATTCTTCTTATAACCTTGAATATTTATTTAAGCCCCATGATTAATATGAGATTGATAATAGTGTTTGCAATAATGTTGAAAGTGGGTTTGGAAGAGTGTCAACTTTAGATCCCACATATTTGGAGTATGTTCAATCTTATGATATTTTTGATAAAAGTGGGTTCGAAAAGGTCATGACTTTAGTTAATGTTAATCCCACTATCTTGGAAAAGTGTCAACTTTGCATGCATGTGGATCGTGTTGAGAATATGTTATGTGATAGCTATTTTGTTGAATTTTCTTATGATCCCACATGTAATTATTATGATAGAGGAAAATATGGTTGTAGAAATTTTTATCTTATTAAATTACCTCTCGTCATGTTGAGATTGTTATCGTCTCTTTCTTCTTCCTTGCATATGCTAGTTTTTGCTTGCCTTGCAAATTTGTTTGCTTATAATATTCCTATGCATAGGAAGTATGTTAGACTTAGATGTGTTTGTCACATGTTTCATGATGCTCTCTTTGTGCTTCAATTCTTGTCTTCCATGTGAGCATCATTAAAATTGTCAATGCCTAGCTAAAAGGCTTTAAAGAAAAGCGCTTGTTGGGAGTCAACCCAATATTTTTCCTTGCTGATATTTAATAAATCTTGAATCTACTCTCTGTTTAGATGTGTTTTTATATTTTAATTAGTGTTTGTGCCAAGTAGAACCTATAGGATAAACTATGATGATAGTTGATTTGATTCTGCTGAAAAACAGAAACTTTGCGCCCACGAGAAAAATTCAATATATCACAGAAACGTGATTTTGCATTGATTCTTTTTGCTGCTGATCAATAAACAAATTTTCCAGTACGTCCTATTTTGGTAGGATTTTTATAGTTCCAGAAGTTTGCGTTAGTTACAGATTGCTACAGACTGTTCTGTTTTTGACAGATTCTGTTTTTCGTGTGTTGTTTGCTTATTTTGATGCATCTATGGCTAGTAAAATAGTCTATAAACCATAGAGAAGTTGTAATACAGTAGGTTTAACACCAAAATAAATAAAGAATGAGTTCATTGCAGTACCTTATGTGGTGGTTTTGTTTTCTTTCACTAACGGAGCTTATAAGATTTCCTGTTGAATTTTGTGTTGTGAAGTTTTCAAGTTTTGGGTAAAGATTTTATGGACTATGGAATAAGGAGTGGCAAGAGACTAAGCTTGGGGATGCCTAAGGCACCCCAAGATATTCAAGAATAGCCAAAAGCCTAAGTTTGGGGATGCCCCGGGAAGGCATCCACTCTTTCGTCTTCATTCATTGGTAACTTTACTTGGAGCTATATTTTTATTCGCTACATGATATGTGTTTTGCTTGGAGCATCGTGTATTATATTAGTATTTGCTTTTTAGTTTAACACAATCATCCTTGCTGTACACACCTATTGGGAGAAGCCTATTTGATGAATTGCTAGAACACTCTATGTGCTTCACTTATATCTTTTGAGCTTGATAGTTTTTGCTCTGGTGCTTCACTTACATCTTTTTAGAGCACGGTGGTGTCTTAATTTTGAAGAAATTTCTAGTCTCTCATGCTTCACTTATATTATTTTGAGAGTCTTTTAGAACAGCATGGTATTTGATTTGGTTACAAATTTGGTCCTAGAATGATGAGCATCCAAGTTGGGTATAATAAAAATTATCATAGAAAAAGAATTGGATGCTATGATCAACTTGATGCTTGATAATTGTTTTGAGATATAAAGATAGTAATGTTAAGGTCATGCTAGTGGGTAATTATGAAATTGAGAAATACTTTTGTTGAAGTTGGCAAGTCCCGTAGCATGCACGTATGGTAAAAGTTGTGTGACAAATTTGTTGCATGAGGTGCTCTTTTGATTGACTTCCTTATGAGTGGCAGTCGGGGACGAGCGATGGTCTTTTCCTACCAATCTATCCCTCTTGGGGCATGCGTAGTAGTACTTTGCTTCGAGGGCTAAGTAGACTTTTGCAATAAGTATATGAGTTCTTTTTTGACTAATGTGAGTCCATGGATATACGCACACTCATCCTTTCACTTTGCTTGCCTTTATTATTACCGCGCAACCTTCCTCAAATCAGCCACCATACCTACCTATTATGGCATTTCCATAGCCATTCCGATATATATTGCCATGCAACTTCCACTGTTACGTTTATTATGACACGTCCCATTATTGTCATATTGCTCTGTTGCATGATCATGTAGTTGACATCGTATTTGTGGCAAGGCCACCTTCATAATTTTCATACATGTCGCTCTTGATTCATTGCATATCCCGATACACAGCCGGAGGCATTCATATAGAGTCATATCTTGTTCTAGCTTTGATTTGTAATTCTTGAGTTGTAAATCCATATAAGTGTGATGATCTTCATTATTAGAGCATTATCCTAGTGAGGAAAGGATGATGAAGGCTATGATTCCCCCACAAGTCGGGATGAGACTTCGGACTTTACAAAAAGAAAAAAAAGAAAAAAATGAGAAAGGCCAAAAAGAAAAAAAAGAGAGGCCAAAGAAAAAAAGAATGGAAAAGAAAAAAAGAAAAAATAATAAAATGAGAGAAAAAGAGAGAAGGGACAATGCTACTATCTCTTTTTCCACACTTGTGCTTCAAAGTAGCACCATGATCTTCATGATAGAGAGTCTCATATATTGTCACTTTCATATACTGTGGGAATTTTTCATTATAGAATTTGGCTTGTATATTCCAATGATGAGCTTCCTCAAAATGCCTTAGGTCTTCGTGAGCAAGCAAGTTGGATGCACACCTACTTAGTTCTTTTTGTTGAGCTTTCATATATTTATAGCTCTAGTGCATCCGTTCCATGGCAATCCCTACTCACTCACGTTGATATCTATTAATGGGCATCTCCATATAGCCCGTTAATACACCTAGTTGATGTGAGACTATCTTCTCCCTTTTTGTCCTCACAACCACCACCATATACCAACATAGTGCTATGTCCATGGCTTGCGCTCATGTATTGCGTAAGAGTTGAAAAAGCTGAAGCGCGTTAAAAAGTATGAAACAATTGCTCGGCTCGTCATCGGGGTTGTGCATGATGGGAGTATTTTGTGTAATGAAAATGAAGCATGGCCTAACTATATGATTTTGTAGGGATAAGCTTTCTTTGGCTATGCTATTTTGATAGGACATGATTATTTGTTAGTATGCTTTGAAGCATTATTATTTTTATGTTCTATAAGCTTTTATTTTGAATCATTTGGATCTGAACATTCATGCCACAATAAAGAAAATTACATTGAGAATTATGCTAGGTAGCATTCTACATCAAAAATTTCTTTTTATCATTTACCTACTCGAGGACGAGTAGGAATTAAGCTTGGGGGTGCTTGATACATCTCCAACGTATCTATAATTTTTGATTGTTCCATGCTATTAAATTACCTCTTTTGGATGTTTATGGGCTTTATTTTACACATTTTTATCATTTTTTGGGACTAACCTACTAACCGGAGGCCCGACCTGTATTGCTATCTTTTTTGCCTATTTTAGTATTTCGAAGAAAAGGAATATCAAACGGAGTCCAAACGGAATGAAACCTTCGGGAGCATGATTTTTGGAACGAGCGTGATCCAGAGGACTTGGAGTGCAAGCCAAGAAGTAGCTGAGGCTCCCACGAGATAGGAGGGCGCGCCCCCCCTATAGGGCGCGCCCCCTGTCTCGTGGGCCCCTCGGGCGGCCACCGACGTACTTATTCCTCCTATATATACCTATGTACCCTGAAAACATTCGGAGAGCACCCAAAACACAATTTCCACTGCCATAACCTTCTGTATCCGCGAGATCCCATCTTGGAGCCTTTGCCAGCATTCTGCCAAAGGGGGAATCGACCATGGAGGGCCTCTACATCAACATCCTTGCCCCTCCGATGAGTTGTGAGTAGTTTACCATAGACCTACGGGTCCATAGTTATTAGCTAGATGGCTTCTTCTCTCTTTTTGGATCTCAATACAATGTTCTCCCCCTCTCTTATGGAGATCTATTCGATGTAATCTCTTTTTGTGGTGTGTTTGTCGAGATTCGATGAATTGTGGGTTTATGATCAAGCTTATCTATGAGTAATATTTGATTCTTCTCTGAATTCTTTTATGTATGATTGAGTTATCTTTGCAAGTCTCTTCGAATTATCGGTTTGGTTTGGCCTACTAGATTGATCTTTCTTGCCATGGGAGAAGTGCTTAGCTTTGGGTTCAATCTTGCGGTGTTCTTACCCAGTGACAGAAAGGGTTGCAAGACACGTATTTTATTGTTGCCATCGAGGATAAAAAGATGGGGTTTATATCATATTGCATGAGTTTATCCCTCTACATCATGTCATCTTGCTTAAGGCGTTACTCTGTTCTTATGAACTTAATACTCTAGATGCAGGCAGGAGTCGGTCGATGTGTGGAGTAATAGTAGTAGATGCAGGCAGGAGTCGGTCTACTTGTTATGGACGTGATGCCTATATACATGATCATGCCTAGATAATCTCATAATTATTCGCTTTTCTATCAATTGCTCGACAGTAATTTGTTCACCCACCGTAATACTTATGTTATCTTGAGAGAAGCCTCTAGTGAAACCTATGGCCCCCGGGTCTATCTCTTATCATATTTGCTTCCAATCTACTTTTATTTGTATCTTTACTTTTTGCATCTATATTATAAAATACCAAAAATATATTTATCTTATCATACTATCTCTATCAGATCTCACTTTCGCAAGTGGCCGTGAAGGGATTGACAACCCCTTTATCGCGTTGGTTGCGAGTTCTCAGTTTGTTTGTGTAGGTGCGTGGGACTTTTGAGGAGCCTCCTACTGGATTGATACCTTGGTTCTCAAAAACTGAGGGAAATACTTACGCTACTATTGCTGCATCACCCTCTCCTCTTCGAGGAAAACCAACGCAAGCTCAAGATGTAGCATCACGCCAATGATTACTTCTACTACTATGGCTAACGATTTAGCAATAAAGTAATTACATGGCGTTATTCAATGACATGCAGGTCATACAATAATTAAGACAACTCCTATGGTCCTGCCGGTTGTCATACTCATCGACATGCAAGTCGTGATTCCTATTACAAGAACGTGATCAATCTCATACATCACATATATATCATACATCACATCCCTTTTTGGCCATATCACATCACAAGGCATATGCTGCAAAAACAAGTTAGACGTCCTCTAATTGTTGTTGCATGTTTTTACGTGGCTGGAATAGGGTTCTAGCAAGAACGTTTCTTACCTATGTCAAAACCACAACGTGATATGCCAATTTCTATTTACCCTTCATAAGGACCCTTTTCATCGAATCCGATCCAACTAAGGTGGGAGAGACAGACACCTGCTAGCCACCTTATGCAACTAGTGCATCTCAGTCGGTGGAACCTGTCTCACATAAGTGTACGTGTAAGGTCGGTCCGGGCCACTTCATCCCACGATACCGCCGAAACAAGATAAGACTAGTAGTGGCAAGTAAATTGACAAAATCTACGCCCACAACAAAATTGTGTTCTACTCGAGCATAGAAACTACGCATAGACCTAGCTCATGATGCCACTGTTGGAGATCGTTGCAGAAAATAAAAAAATTCTACGCATCACCAAGATCAATCTATGGAGTCATCTAGCAATGCGAGAGAGAGGAGTGCATCTACATACCCTTGTAGATCGCGAGCGGAAGCATTCAAGAGAACGGGGTTGATGGAGTCGTACTCGTCGTGATCCAAATCACCGATGATCCTAGCGCCGAACGGACGGCACTTCTGCATTCAACACACATACGGAGCGGAGACGTCTCCCGCGCCTTGATCCAGCAAGGAGGAGGGAGAGGTTGTGGAAGAGAGCTCCAACAGCACGACGGCGTGGTGGTGACGAAGAGGCAGTACTCCGGCAGGGCTTCGCCAAGCTCTTACGGAGGAGGAGAGGTGTTGGAGAGGGGAGGGGCTGCGCCTTGGAGGTGTCTATGCAGCCCTCCCCTCGCCCCTCTATTTATAGGGGGAGGAGGAAGGGGGTCGGCCCCCTCTAGATGAGATCTAGTGGGGGGGGGGGGCGGCCAAGGGGGGGGGCTTGCCCCCCAAGCAAAGGGGAGCCCCCTTTAGGGTCCCCCCCCCCCCAACCCTAGGCGCATGGGCCCAAGGGGGGGACGCGCCCAGCCCTCTAAGGGCTGGTTCCCTTCCCACTATGGCCCATGAGGCCCTCCAGGAGAGGTGGCCCCTCCCGGTGGACCCCCGGAACCCTTCCGGTGGCCCCGGCACAATGCCGTTATGCCCCCGAACCTTTTCGGTGACCGTATGTCAACTTCCCATATATAAATCTTCACCTCCGGACCATTCCGGAACTCCTCATGACGTCTGAGATCTCATCCGGGACTCCTAACAACATTCGGTAATCACATACAAATCTTCCTAATAACCCTAGCAGTGTAGACCCTACGGGTTCGGAATCACGCAGACATGACCGAGACAGCTCTCCGGCCAATAACCAACAGCGGGATCTGGATACCCATGTTAGTTCCCACATGTTCCACGATGATCTTATCGGATGAACCACGATGTCGAGGATTCAAGTAATCTCGTATACAATTCCCTTTGTCAATCGGTACGTTACTTACCCGAGATTCGATCATTGGTATCCCAATACCTCGTTCAATATCGTTACCGGCAAGTCACTTTACTCGTTACATAATGCATGATCCCGTGACTAACCACTTAGTCACATTGATCTCATTATGATAATGCATTACCGAGTGGGCCCAGAGATACCTCTCCGTCATATGGAGTGACAAATCCCAGTCTCGATTCGTGCCAACCCAACAGACACTTTCAGAGATACCTGTAGTGCACCTTTATAGTCACCCAGTTACGTTGCAACGTTTGGTACACCCAAAGCACTCCTACGGTGTCCAGGAGTTACACAATCTCATGGTCTAAGGAAATGATACTTGACATTGGAAAAGCTCTAGCAAATGAACTACACGGTCTTGTGCTATGCTTAGGATTGGGTCTTGTCCATCACATCATTCTCCTATTGATGTGATCCCGTTATCAATGACATCCAATGTCAATAGTCAGGAAACCATGACCATCTGTTGATCAACAAGCTAGTCAACTAGAGGCTCACTAGGGACATGTTATAGTCTATGTATTCACACATGTATTACGGTTTCCGGTCAACACAATTATAGCATGAACAATAGACAACTATCATGAACAAGGAAATATAATAATAACCATTTTATTATTGCCTATAGGGCATATTTCCAACACCGGGTACTTGGGCACCACTGTCAGTGCACTGAGCTATCTGTAGTCGATACAGAGTCGCCACGTACCATCTTTCTTTTTGACCAAGATGACTGGGGAAGAAAAGGGGTTGGTGCTCCGTTGGATAACCCTTGATTTCAGCAGTTCCTCCACTTGAGCTTCGATCTCTGTCTTGTGTTCATGCTTGTGGCGATATGGCCGGATGTTGACAGGCTAAGCTCCTGGAATAAGCGGGATCCTGTGATCGCAGTCACGCCTTGGAAGCAGTCCTGTTGGCTCGGTGAAAACGTCAGGAAACTCATCGAGGGCGTGCTGGATGCAGTCAGGAACTGGAGTTGATGATTCGGACGCAGGTGCGACCATGCATAAGTGCACCACATGCGAGATAGCACCTCTGCTGCACAGCCCCTGGAGTTGAATCGTGTTGATGGCTTCACAGGTCGTCATGGATGCGCCGTGACCAACCAGACGGAGTGGACCAGCCGGGGTGGGAATCTCGATGAAGCGAGCGCGCCAGTCGACGACCATGGGACTGTGCTCCTTGAGCCAGTCCATGCCCAAGATGGCATCGTAGGTTTCCAATGCGAGCACCTTCAAGTCCATGAAGAACTCCTGGCCTTGCGAGTACCAGGAGCACTTCGGGACGAAAGCAGAGCATGTGAGCTCGCTGCCATCGGTGACGCGAACACGGCCGGACCTTGAAAGAGGTTGGACGCCAGTAAGTGTTGCGGCCAGACGCTCGTCGACGAATGAGTTGGAGCTGCCCGAGTCCAACAAAAGGAGCACCTCGTGCCCCTGAATCCAGGCGTGGAGCTGGAACGCCTTCGGGGACACCCCTCCTGTGACTGCAGACAGAGAGATGTCCATGACAGAATCGTTGACATCTTCTGGTGGTGGGACTTGCGTGTCGATGATGTTGTCGAGGCCGAACAAGTCGAGCAGTTCCTCAACGACATGCAGCTGCACCAAAATGGGGCATGTGTGCTGATGGCCCCACCTCTCGCCACATTTGAAGCAGAGACCTCCTGCTCGCCTGTAATCCCTGAGTGTCTTAAGCTTGGATGCATCAGCTCGAGCGACGTCAGTACCGCGGCGATCAGCCGCAGGAGCCGCTGGTACCGTTCGTGCCGGTGGACGTGCCCGGCCTTGGGATCGCGTCTGGTGGGCGCGGCAGTGCGCCGAAAGCCCCGTCTTCCACTTCTTCTTGCGGCAATGCGAGAGCGCAAGCCATATCCAGATCGGGTGGCCGCTGGACAAGCACCACTGCGCGGATATCCTTCCGTAGGCCCTCAACAAAACGAGTAAAAAAGTAGAATGGGTGAATAGTATCCGAATATGATGCTAGATGATTTACAATCAACTCAAATTGCTCAATGTAATTAGAGATTGTAGAGGTTTGGCAGACAGTGTAGAACTGGCGAATCAACGTTTGATGTCGATCCCACCCAAAACGTGTACATAGTAAACTGGTAAATGACTCCCAATTGAAATCAGCAAGTCGTTTCTGAATGGACTATAACCACATTGATGCTGAACCAAAAAAATTCAGTGCAGGCATCGGCACCCAAAAGGACTGTGAAATTCCAAACATCTGAAAGTACTATTCGCACAATGTTTTCCACAAATTCGGGTTGTCGCCCGTGAACTGCGGAAATGCGATGGATGGGTGGGTTTGCCCCAACACTGAGAGAAGTTGACTGGCATGCGCAAACGGTGATAGAGAAGAAGGGGATGCAACCAAGGCGTTGTACTGACCCGTTGCCGGTGGTGGCGGTGGGGTCTGGAAGGACGCCGCTATGGACCCCCGTGGAAGATGAAGTAGGCTGTGGCTCACTGGCCCTTGGGGAACGTCGACCGCGCCAGATCCGGCCCCCGTGTGGGCGCCGATCATCGCTGGTGGGGCGAGGTTGGGTGCAGCCTCCCGCATCTCCTCATCCTCCTTGATGGGCGGTGGTTGCGCCAGTTGAAGCGCCGCCACCACATCACCGAGATCAGCGACCCGTTTCTCCAGATCGGGCCGCCAGGCGACGAGCTCGTCGATCTTGGATGTCGAGAGCTGGATCTCCATGACGGCTTTGGACTGGGCCTTCATGTTGGTGTCGAGGCGGTCGAGGAACGCCTGGATCGACGGATCCATGGTGGTCAGCAGAGATCGCGCTTGCTGAACGCGACAGGTTTCGATGAACTGGTCCAGAGTGGAGCGGAAGGGGAATGGGCTGGTCTCTAATACCAGATGATAGGATATAGTAGGGAGGATCTCGATTACTAGCAACAGTTCCTCTCAGAGGTAGGATTTGGTGGCGATTACAGAGAGAATTACAAGAACAGAGTAGCTAGGGTTCGTCGCCAGCGAGGAAGGGGAAGGGGATAAGAGCCGTGTCGCCGTTGTCGTGATCCACTGGATGCCCTTCCTCTCGCGTGCGTCGCCTTTAGTAGCAGTCTGCTGGGCGCTTCAGTTGGCCCACTCCGGCCCGTGGACCCTTGGGTTGGGCCGCTTGGGCCGAGCTGGTCTTGTAGTCGGCAACTGGGTATGGTGGTCGCTGACTTGTGGATCCCCACTGTCGGGGGTGTTGACAGCGTGCGACCGGACGAACCGTTGCACCGGTTGGCCGCGCCTAGCATCGTCCTTTCTGAATTGGGCATACCAAAGTGGAAAGCAAGCCACCGCCGTGCCGCCACACAACTAGCGGTTGCCGCGGGGCAAAGGCATTTCCATGTCAAGCTGACTGTTCAACTCCACATGTAAGGAGAGCTGTGAGGTAAAGCTAAGGTGGACCAGGACGCACAGACACAATGCTGAAACGCCCGCGGTTTGCTATCCGGTGACGAGGTGCTTGGTGTGCTGGTGCATGTGACCCGGCGGGGCGGGCAGTCTATCTTCGTCTGATCCTCCGCACTGTTTAGAGCATCTCCAGCCGTTGGCCCCCCAGGAGGCGCTAAAAATCGTCCCCTGGGGGCGCACCGACGCTAAACCGCGCGCTGGGGACGTGATGCCCCCAGTCACGGCGCCCATGTTTTTTTGAAAATTTAAAGCACAGCACAAAGACGGCGCAAATTCAACCAAACTTCGACGAGTTCGTTCATATTTAAAAATATTTTACAAAAAAGGGGTAAAAACTACTAGGCTGCTCCTCGCCACCCGCTCCTCGCCGCCCCGTCCGCCGCCCTTGCAGTTCTACATGCCGAGTAGGTTGTAGAACCGCGTGTAGTCGTCGCCGTCGTCATCATCGTCGTCGTCGTCGCCGCCGCCGCCCCCGCCGCCGCCGCCCCTGCTGCAACCCTCCCCGGTTGGCGCGGCGGGTTGGACGGTCCGGAGGCGTCCTCGTCGTCGTCGCTGTCCAGGATCACGATGTCGTGCACGTCCTCGCGCCCCCGTTTGCGCGCGGCTATCTCATCCAGGGCCCGCCGTTGCCGGACCATCTCGTCGAGGAGGTAGTCGTCCCGCGCCCACTGTAGGGCCTCCTCGTCGGAGAAGCCGCGCCGGACTATCTCCTCGTACTCCGCGGGGAGGCCGGGCTCCAGCTTGGGCGCGACGAGGACGAGGCAACCAGAGGGCGGGGGGGGGGGGGGGGGGGTGGCGGAGTCGTCGATGCAGACGCCGGAGCTGCGGGTGCGGCCGCTGACAGGCGTGTCCTGGGGTTCCAGCTTGATGGGGCGGAGGCAGGGAGCGCCGGACGAGCGGCCGGACGAGGAGGAGGACGCCCCGGGCTGCTCCATGCGCCTCGGCGTCCATGAGCTCCCACGTCGGCGAGAGAAAGACGGTGGATCGGGGTACTCGAGCCTCGATGTGTTGCCGCCCTCGATGTACTCGAGGACGGCCTCCAGCGTGCGGCCGGGCATGCCCCACCATCGCTGTCGCCCCTCGGAGTTCAGCCTTCCGGAGGGCATGACGCCGTTCATGGCCTCGAGCTGTTCGGAGTGGCGGCGGCTGAAGTAGGGCTCCCAGAGCGGGCTATCGGGGACGTACCGCGGTCCTTCCCTCGCCACCCGCGGCAGAGAGGCGCGGATACGCGCGATCTCCACACGCCGCGCCGCCCCGGTGGGTGGTGGTGGCAGCGGGACGCCGCAGACGCTGATTCTCCACGCCCCGGGCACCCGCATGTCCGGCGGGACCGGGTACTCGGCGTCAAAAAGGAGCCGAGCTTCGTCCTCGTGAAGATGGCGGCGGCCGAAGCCGTTCGCAGCCGCGCCGTCGCCTGGAAAGCGCTCGGCCATGCTTTGAACTGGAGATGGCGAGAGGGAGGGAAGGGGGAGAAATGGCGCGTCGGCGGTGGAGGCTCTGTGCATGTCTCCGGCGCGCTGGGGGTCGGCTTATATAGGCGGAGGCGCCGCGTAGTACATGTGGCCGCCGCGTTACGCGTGGCGGGCGAGGGGACGCGCGTCGTCCGGTCTTCACTGCGCCGCCCGTGAGACATCAATGAAGGCTAACCGGCGCTGCAGCACGCGGCAGCTTTGGCATTGATTCGCCGCGGGAAACGAGGCGATGAGGACGACGAAGCGGCGAGAAGAGAGGCGAGTCGCTGGCAAGGAGGGCCCGCGGCTCTTTCGCGCTAAAAACGATTCGCCCGGCGCCCCCGAGCGCCCCCCAGCGTGCCGGGTTCGGGTTGTGTCCGTCAGCGTCAATTTCGGCCCGAGCCGGTGAAAACTGGGCCCTTAGAGGCGTGACTGGGTCGATTTTTTGGCGCCGGTGACCAAAAAGTCGCCTGGGGGGCATTGTTGGGGACGCGGCTGGAGATGCTCTTATACTGCACGCGATAGATACGTACGTATACGGTATATCCTTGCAGGAGTTGTAGCTTTCCGTCATCATCCAGGCCACGTACGAACGCGTCCACTGATGCTAGCTTGCACTCTTGCAGTGACACTTCGCACTGGTAGCTATGGTCTATTCTCCGGGCATTGCCAAACCCCAATCCTGCCGTGATATCGGTTAACTACTGTCCTTGAAACGCATGAGCCTTCAGTCGTGTATATTTGGCCGGACCACCACCAAATGTTCTGGCGGTAGCACCGGGTGACCGTGTTCGTGAGCGCCTCGTCGCGTCGTTGCCGGTGAAACGGTCGCCGGCGCCCGCACACTCCGCGACCCGATATACCACACTATGCGATACTCCCTTCGTTCGAAATATTTTTCATCAAAATAGATAAAAGGGAATGTATCTAGATGTATTTTAGTTTTAGACATATCTTTTTTCATCCATTTTGATGACAAATATTTCTAGATGGAGGAAGTACGAATATGACGCGGCGCCTGCCTCTGCCTTTGGTCGTGTCAAGGTCGGACCCGTCTTAGGCTGCATGATTAGAGATGCAATGTGTGCATGCCAAGTCCACATCTCCCGTTGCCACTCCCACCCTACGACCAAACTTAACCGTTCCTCTGAGTCACCGAAACAGGGAATCTGGTATATGCCTGTACTGTACTGCATGCACACGTTTCCATTATCGCATGATTAGTGAAGCAAATGATCGGCGTGGCAAGCCAACGGTCGCTTTCGCGTCGTGCACCAGATCGTACCCACCTCCATCTCGCGGATACCACCGCAATAGAGGAAAAGTTCACTTTTTTTTTTTTGCATAACTGAATCTCCAGCCATTGTGTTGTCCTGTACGTACACGAATACTCTACATACAAAACAGCGCAGCGGCACCCGATCATTGATTCAACAGCTAGCTCGGTACGTGCGTGCGTGGACGCGTCGATCGGGACAACATCTCAGTTACCGGCCGTGGACGTACGTACGTACGCGCGTGTCAAGCGCGAACCTACTCGTGTTGGTAGACGCCACACACGGTTCCAAACTCGAACGACCCAACGATTCGGCTGTGATTCACGGAGTCACTTCAGTACAGCAGACAGTCCTTTCTCCGGACACTGCCCGAGACGAACATTTCCACCAGTTGGTTGGTGCACCGATAAACAATGTCTGGATGGAGCGAGAAGAAGAAGACGACCATCACCAGCGTGTCAAGCTGGAGCGACTTCCCCTGATTTCGGTGCAGCTGGACACACACCGATTGGAGGAAAGCGACTGACCACCTCAGCTCAGCCCACGGTTCACGAGTCTTTCCGGTCTCTCCTCCCCGGAGTTCCGGCGGGCGAGCCACATGCGTATGCATGCATGCATGCACGGCAGTCCGTCAAACCGGGGACGTGCAACCATGATTCCAGGAGGACTACTGCTCTGCATGTGCATGTGCCGAGCCATGACATTGTCTTCAGATTTCTTTCTTTTTTTGGCTAGCTGTTACGGCCCGACCCGGCCGGGGCTGGTTATTAGATGATGACTCCATTTCTTTCGCATCCTAACCAACTGCCTAGCGTCCTTAACTCCACTAGAGTTAGTGCTAAGCACTGTCGTCAACCAAGTGATGATGATAAAGAGACGTGCACGTACGGCCAGCGAACTAAAGGACCACGGCATGTAACGGAGCTAAACATATTAATACGAAACAGTTAGGTGTTTTCACGGGTGCATGTCTTGGTGTTGCAAATGATCAAAATCCTTTTGCTCTGCCTAAAAAGGAAATTCCTTTGGTCTGGAAAAACCTGATAATATCAGTGGATTTATCTTCTAGTGTATCCATCAATTCTAGAGTGTGCTCAGAATGCTCGCTCTTGGGTGTTTTGCGTGAGTGGGCGCGCTCGTGTGTGCATCAACATTGAACCCCCTACAGAAGATGTTACAATAACCGCTCATAGGGTAAATTTGACTGAATGTGCAGCTTGGAGTACGGCCATTTTTTCTTAAATGCTTTTTACCCATAAATTTTCTTCTTCTTTCAGTCGAGGCGTACAAAAACAACCACGTACAGCTTGGTAAAAGCCGAGCAGGACCCGAACGGAGTGACATCAGATAGCTTACTACTATTAGACCTTAAAGCTAAAATTTTATAAATGGACAAAAAAGGTGGCTGTAGTTTAGTGGTGAGAATTCCACGTTGTGGCCGTGGAGACCTGGGCTCGAATCCCAGCAGCCACACTATGTTTTTTCATTCAATAAAATGGAAAAGAACTGCTATATCTGTCTTAACAACAACCTCTGCTGTTTTGTCCGATTTATACGACACCTGACCTACAGAAGAGATGGGCCAAAAGAGAGAGAATCAAAATTTGACGTGTGTGCCACCTAGCAGACAGTGCCTCACCAAGCACCACCGCATCAGCATACTTGTCATGTCCACTTCTTTTTTGTCTGAAGGGTCTTTTTCTCTGATCAGGCCTGTGATTCAGCCAACATTGCCGGCTACAGATCAAACAAAAAGGAGATATATCCTGCAGGCATAAAATCCTTTACTACTACACATATTTTGGTTTACAAGTACTCCCTACTTATCCATTTTGATGACAAGTATTTCCGGACGGAGGAAGTAGTAGTTAGCATCTGCTTCCAAACTTCATTTTCTCATATCATTACCTATGGATCTGACATAAAGCGCCGAAACAATAAGAAAAGAGGACAAAGAACCGGGAGTGCGTGCAACAAAAAGTTGGGGAGGGCCCTTTGCTGTCTGCATCTTTTTTATGTTTGTGCCAGCGAAGCATGGAAAAAAGGGACAAAAACATAAACAAATAGAGGTAATATCATCATAAGTGACAGAACTTGCGCTCGACCTTCAATTTAACGCTAAAACTTTAAAAATATGGATTTATGGTCATTTACCTTGTGTTCTCGTGCAAATACAGTCACTTTGCTCGTATTCAGACGTATCCCACACTTATGTGACACGACATGACGACAATGTGGCTATGGCCCACTGTGAGTGACTAGAACTACACTGTATGATGTGCGCATAATCACCCTTTGTATTTAATTAAAAATAAACCCATCAATAACACGTGTGGGTCCACACATTTTTTCATAATCACCCCTCACTCTATATTTAATTAAGCAGAAGCCCCTCAATAACACGAGTGTGTCCTACTTATCAGGTGGTGGGAGAAATGAGGATAAAAAGATGGTGTCGGGGGATTCGAAATCCCGACCTCATATACAATGCACGCACTAGGAAACCACTACACCGACTACATAGTACATACTCATAAATATTTAGAGATACAATTGATTTTATATTGTACATAGTTTTTTGTATTCCCTTTTTCTCGGGTTTTCAGAAAATCTTGCCTTTTTTGGCCAAAAAATTGGCGTAAAAATATATGATGTTTTTTTCTTTTTTTGAGGGGAAAATTTATATAATGTTTAACCCATAACGTACAAAACTTTTCCGCGAGCCATTTTTTTAATTCCCGGTTTTTCCAGGAGGGGTTGGAAAATCCGGGTTTCAAAATATCTCTATAGTTCCAGTTTTTTTGCCTAATTTTTGAAATGGATTTTGATTTCAATTTTTTTAACATCTAAATATATTTAGTTTGATCCACGGCAAAAAAGAAACTGTTTGACAAGCAGTTTAAATAAGTTATCGGAAATTCGGTCCAGGAGAGTACGAGTAGTTGTCATGGCAAAATTATAAAATTAAGTGTTCATTGTGGGCCCACCCCTAATTTACCCATTAGACATATGGGCCTATTTATCGCCTTTTTGTGTATCGTTAAATAATGTTTAGTTCAAGATGTTCAACTTGAATCGGTGCTGGTGTAATGGTTGTACGCCTACCTGTTTTAGTAACAAGTATTGGGCTTGAAGTTCAGTGTCCCATTTTTTTCATTATATTTGAGGCCTTTTGTGCACAATTAAATTAATTGCAAGTTTTAAAAAAAATCATGCATGCTAGAGTCTCCCAACACCGTGTGTATTTCAGCCATGGACAAGTGGGTTGTCGTGGTTCTAAGTTTGACAGTAAGTATAGGGGGTACGAATGAGGAGGAAAGGTCCTAGTTACGGTGAGATTGTACACAAGTGTTTACGAGTTCAGAGCCCTCTCGTAGGAGGTAAAAGCTCTACGTCTCGGTGCCCTGAGGCAGTCGACTGCAATATGGGAGTGTGTGTTACAGGGGGTGCGAACCCTTGTGCCAGAGGAGGGGGGTGCCTTATATAGAGTGCGCCAGGACCCCAGCCATCTCCCGTTACAAGGAGTTCAATGTACATAAAGATGGGGCGTTACTAATAACGCCAGCCATAAAGTGCTATTAATGATCTTAAAGACTACGGAGTGAACGCATGACCGTTGCTGTCCTGATCGACTCCTGGTCTTCAGTAGGTCGAGCGATTTCTTGTATGGTCGAATGATATCAAGAGGGAGGGGTACCCGAGTGAGGTGACTGGTCGAGTGGATTGCACTCGACGCCTTCAATTGGTACTCCATGTTGTGTCTTGGGTGTCTTTGCTTCTAGGGTAGTGACCTTGGATAGGGCGTATAGGTCAGGCCTATGACCCTACCCTAGGTCTATATCATCATCATTAGCCCTCGAATGGATTGAGGTCCGAGTGAAAAGAAAGTTGAAGTTGATCTTGCCTTGACTCTTGTGCTTCACAAGTACCCATGTTGGACTGGAGGCCCATGTTGGAACTTCAGCTTCGTTTCAGTCGCGTTGATCGATTCCGAAGTTGCCGAGTGGATTTATACCGTCACTCGTCGAGTGTTACTTTTGACGCGAAATCTTTGGCGCGATTGGTTACGGCGTATCCCGGATCTCACGGGATTTAAAATTTTGGGGAAGCGCGTGAGGCGGAGCGCACCGTAATAAGCGGGATGGATAGACAGGAGCACCTCGATCTTTGCGCCACCTTTTTCGCCACGTACCCAGCGCGCGACCGTTGCGGGATTTGACAGGATCGCCCGGGCCCATGCGTCAGCCACTCGGAAGTGGGTCCTTAAAAGGCAATGGGGCCGATGCATCTGCACTATGCGCGTCCATTCTCCCTGTTCTTCCTTTGCTTCTACACCGCATCTAGCTCCTCCGCTCTCGACGCTGCCGCCCCGCCACCATGGTGAAGGACAAGACGGCAGCGCTGGAAGGCGCGAAGAAAGCGACGGGGGCGGCGAAAGGCAAGAAGATGAATCGAGGGTCGTTGTCGAGATCTGCGCTGTCGCCGAGTTGGATCCAAGGCGATTGGATCCAATCTTCGCTCCGGCCGGAGGATTTAAAGGAGCTAGCTGACTCCAGTCTGATCATCGACGGAGCTGCGAGGCTGCCGAAGGGGGAAATAGAGCCTCAGCCGCGGCCGGGTGAGTGTGTTCTGCTCGCCGCCCATGTCGACCGCGGTTTCTCCCTTCCCCCGCATCCTTTTTTCTGGGGTTTCTTGAACTTTTTCGGAGCTCAACTCCATCACTTCTTTCCTAACACTATTACATATATACCTCGCTGCGTTTTTGTCCATGTGCGAAAACTTCCTGGGTTGTCGACCACACTGGTGTCTTTTCAAGCACATCTTCACAATCCGCTCTCAGTCGGTGAAGAAAGCAAATTCTAGTGACGAGAGGAGACACGTTATCTAAATGTGTGGGGGTTTGGGGATCCAGAAGAGGAAAAGGAGTGCTTTCCCTTCCATGACACTTCTTGAGTCAGTCAGGGCTGGCAGTCGACCTGGTTCTACTGCCAGGATATTGCGACTCCCGGTCAGTCGACCGGCCTTCCTCCTTTCTCTTTAGATCGTGCCCAGCAACCTGCTTCGTTGAAAGTGACCGCTGCAGAGAGGGTGGAGATGAACATGTTGGTCGAGAGAGTGGTCCAATTGATCAACCAGGGTGTAACCGACATGGACTTTTAGAGGTGTTTCTTAGTCGATGCATCCAGCCGCTCCAGGCTCGCGACCAGTCGATGTGGATGTATTCTGGAGCCAACGACACCGCTCGGGTTCATCCAGAGGAGGTTACGGCCGAGAGGGTGGCCCTGTGGCTAAAGGGTATCACGGGAAACAAGGACAACCCCAGGGGAGCCAGGAGAGTCGACCCATTCAGCACCAACAACCAGCTAGATAAGGTATGATCCCTGCTACCGACTGTACTTCAATATGTTTTGCAACTGTCTCTGAATCTGACTGATATTTGTTTGACTTCTTGTCTTGTAGGTTTATCCTGAGATGTACTCGATGCCCAACGACGAACAAGCTCTGGAGCAAGACTAGGAGGGAGAGGACAGCGCGGAAGAAAGCGGCGACTGGCAATCTCCAGAATACGACGAGGAGGAGGAAAGTGTTGAGTCGGACGACGACGAGATAGTCAACTCACCACCTCGCATAGAGCGTCGATCCAAGCTACTCCACGATCCAGCAGGCGGGCATGGCAAGACCGTGGCACCAAGCACTCATGCACAAAAGTGCACTCGTACTTAGACTCTGAAGCCGACGGAGAAGGTCGCCAAGCAGCCCAAGGTCGTCCCCTCAAAGGCTCAGAAGACCTTGCCTAAGATCAAGATGGACGTTCTTGTTGCCTCTGGGTGAGTGTTCTTTCTTTCTGCGTTTTCTTCCACCTACTGATACTTCTGTCTTGACCGAGTGGATTATAAACTTTTCCAGCCCTGCAACTTATGTGACTGATATGGACGTTGACAAGGCCCCAAGTGATGAGGAAACCGCCACCTCCAAAGCTAGTACGCTCTATCCAACTTGAGTTTATTCTGCCGATTGGATTGTTGGTCGATTGAACTCTTAAGGTTACTTTTTGTTGCAGCACCACGAGACGTTATTGAACTTCTGGATGATGAAGAAGTAGCGCCTCTGCGAGAGAGAAGGAGGAGGGGCAGGGTGTCGAGCGGGAAAGCGGCCGAGGGTCAGGTGCTTCAGTCGTCATCGGCGCTTGAGATAGTGGTCCAGTGGTCCAGAGATCCGGCTAGGACCAATGTTACTTTTGCCAATCTATTGTCAACTGACCGTCCATCAGGGTCGACTGCTCAGCCCTCTGCCGCTCCAGTACAACTCCACGCATCCGACCGTGTGCCTGCTCTGGCTGCACTGCCATCATCACTCTTCGCTGCATACCAGACTCCAGACGACCCACCGAGTGCCGCCAGGGAGGCTCTTCTCCAGGTAAATCTCGTGATGGAGCAGATGAAGGTGGTGCATGAGGCCAGTCAGGTAGCTTACAATGCCAGCACTGCTCTGCAAGCCAACGTCAAGGTCAGTTGATTTCCAACTGTTGCTTCACTATCCATATGGTGTTCTTGGATGAGCGTTTTGGAACCTATTATGTGCATCTATCATGGATCTGTATTTCACATCCAATCACCCACTGGGGTGTTGCTGTCTTAGAGCTAAATAGTTCTTCCACTTGAATCGACTAGGTTGAGTCGAGTGTTTTTCTGAACCAGTGGGGGCACGCATAGTGCACCCACTAGGTGTAGTCCCCGAGACCGCGGTCGACTGCTGGTAGTCTACAGGGGGTATGAGAATCTCCCTTCTTTATTTTTTTACTCATGCTGGGCAGACCATGCCGAGTGTAAAACCGAACCAGTGGGGGCATGCTAAGTGCACCCATTGGGTGTAGTCCCCGAGACTACTGTTGAATGTTTGATTCGACAGTAGTCTTAGAGCAAATTTCACTGTGATTGACTTTTGTTTCCGTCAACTGGCATATCTTATTTGCTGACTGTAGAAGTCTTGTGATCTTGGAACCCAACTTTCTGAACTGGATAAGAAGCAGATCAGCCTCAACCTCGATCTGGATCTGGCGAAGAAGAACCTCAAGAATGCTCAGGACGAAGCAACTATCATGGGAGGTAACCACTCGTCGACTGTCCACCTTGTGACTCTCTCTTTTTTTAGTATCTTTGAACCGAGTGATTTCACTCGAATAGATGTGCGTAGTGAAAACCGTCTGCTTCAAGCTCGTCTGAAGAATGTTATTTCTTTAGTGAAAATGAAGGAGGCTCTGGGAAGAAAGATGAGGATCTAGCCGCTGCCCAGAAGGAGGCGCGAGAGAAAATAGCACTTGCGGACAAGAAGTTGGCCTCAGTCAACAAGTTGGAAGAGGAGAACTCCAAGTTGAAGAGTGATATTTCTGAAGCCAACCAGGAGGCCGCACAACTGAAGAAAGACAAGGAAATCTTGACCAACGAAGTTGGGAACCTCAAGGCCAAGAAGGGAGAATTAGAGTCTTATCTGGGGCAACTTGTTGCGAAGTTAGTCTTGAAGCTTGAAGGTATTTTCTCTCGTTCGACTGATTTGTTGACGTCGACTGACATATCTTGTTAAACTGTCGACTCACTGTTTTTCCGACTATGTAGAACTTTGTCAAGACTTTGAAGCAGAAACTGGTCGGGTCGAGACGGGTCTCGATCCCATCAATTCTCCTGTCAAAGATGACGTTGCGATGAATGTGCTGTGGTTGGAGTCACGCATGGACAATACTGTGGATCATCTTGCTCGACTGAAGGTGGCAATGACGTGGATTGATGCTGAACTCTGGCCTCAGGCGGAACTCTCACAAGATCTCGAGTCTCCGATGACTCGACTGAATCAAATACCTGATCGAGTGCAAGAATGGAAGAAATCAGCTGCTCGTTGTGGTGCTGATGTCGCCCTGTCATTGGTCCAAGTGCACTGCAAGGATGTCAGAGAAGACAAGCTGGCGGCCATCAAGGTTGCTGATACGTCTCCAACGTATCTATCATTTTTGATTGTTCCATGCTATTATATTACCTGTTTTGGATGTTTATGGGCTTTACTTTACACATTTATATCATTTTTGGGACTAACCTACTAACCAGAGGCCCAACCCGTATTGCTGTTTTTTTTGCCTATTTCAGTATTTCGAAGAAAAGGAATATCAAATGGAGTCCAAAGGCAATGAAACCTTCGGGAGCGTGATTTTTGGAACGAACGTGATCCAGAGGACTTGGAGTGCAAGTCAAGAAGCATCCGAGGCGGCCACAAGGGTGGAGGGCGCGCCCACCCCTACAAGGTGTGCCCTCTATCTCGTGGGTCCCTCGGGCGGCCACCGACCTACTTCTTCCTCCTATATATACCCACGTACCCCGAGAACATCAAAACAAGCCACGAAAATCTAGTTCCACCGCTGTAACCTTCTGTATCTGCGAGATCCCATATTGGAGCCTTCGCCGGTGCTCTGCCGGAGGGGGAATCGACCACGAAGGGCTTTTACATCAACACCATAGCTCCTCCGATGAGTTGTGAGTATTTTACCACAGACCTTCGGGTCCATAGTTATTAGCTAGATGGCTTCTTCTCTCTTTTTGGATCTCAATACCATGTTCTCCTCGATCTTCTTGGAGATCTATTCGATGTAACTCTTTTTGCGGTGTGTTTGTCAAGATCCGATGAATTGTGGGTTTATGATCAAGTTTATCTATGAGAAATATTTGAATCTCCTCTGAATTCTTTTATGTATGATTGAGTTATCTTTGCAAGTCTCTTCGAATTATCAGTTTGGTTTGGCCTACTAGATTGATCTTTCTTGCAATGGGAGAAGTGCTTAGCTTTAGGTTCAATCTTGCGGTGTCCTTTCCCAGTGACAGCAGGGGCAGCAAGGCACGCATTGTATTGTTGCCATCCAGGATAAAAAGATGGGGTTTATATCATATTGCATGAGTTTATCCCTCTACATCATGTCATCTTTCTTAATGTGTAACTCTGTTCTTATGAGCTTAATACTCTAGATGCATGCTAGATAGAGGTAGATGTGTGGAGTAATAGTAGTAGATGCAGGCAGGAGTCGGTCTACTTGTTGCGTACGTGATGCCTATATACATGATCATGCCTAGATAATCTCATAATTATTCGCTTTTCTATGAATTGCTCGACAGTAATTTGTTCACCCACCGTAATACTTATGCTATCTTGAGAGAAGCCACTAGTGAAACCTATGGCCCCTGGGTCTATCTCTTATCATATAAGCTTTCAATCTACTTTTATTTGCATCTTTACTTTTCCAATCTATATTATAAAATACCAAAAATATATTTATCTTACCATACTATCTCTATCCGATCTCACTTTCGCAAGTGGCCGTGAAGGGATTGACAACCCCTTTATTGCGTTGGTTGCGAGTTCTTTGTTTGTTTGTGTAGGTGCGTGAGACTTTTGAGGAACCTCCTACTGGATTGATACCTTGGTTCTCAAAAACTGAGGAAAATACTTACGCTACTATTGTTGCATCACCCTTTCCTCTTCAAGGAAAACCAACGCAAGCTCAAGATGTAGCAAGAAGGACTTCTGGCGCTATTGCCGGGGAGGTCTTCGCTCAAGTCAAGACATACCAAGTACCCATCACAAACTCATCTCCCTCGCATTTACATTATTTGCCATTTGCCTCTCGTTTTCCTCTCCCCCATTTCACCCTTGCTGTTTTATTCGCCCTCTCTTTCTCAATCTCCTCTCTCTTTCGCTTGCCTTTTTCTTTTTGCTTGTGTGCGGATTACTTGTCGCCATGGCGCAAGATAATACCAAATTGTGTGATTTATCCAATACCAATAATAATGATTTCCTTAGTACTCCGATTGCTCCTCTTAATGATGTTGAGTCTTGTGAATTCAATATTGCTTTGCTGAATCTTGTTATGAAAGATCAATTCGCCGGCCTTCCTAGTGAAGATGTCGCAACCCATCTAAACAACTTTGTTGATTTGTGTGATATGCAAAAGAAGAAAGATACGGATAATGATATTGTTAAATTGAAGTTATTTCCATTTCCCCTTAGAGATCGTGCTAAAGTTTGGTTTTCATCTTTGCCTAAAAATTGTATTGATTCTTGGAACAAGTGACAAGATGCTTTTATCTCTAAGTATTTTCCTCCCGATAAGATCATCACTCTTAGGAATGATATTTTGAATTTTAAACAACTTGATCATGAGCATGTTGCCCAATCTTGGGAAAGAATGAAATTGATGATTCGCAATTGCCCTACTCATGGTTTGAATTTATGGATGATCATACAAATTTTTTATGCTGGATTGAATTTTGCTTCTAGAAATCTTTTATATTTGGCCACGGGAGGCACGTTTATGAAAATCACTTTAGGATATGCTACAAAACTTCTTGATAATATTATGGCTAATTATCCTCAACGACACACCGAAAGATCTACTAGTAAAAAAGTGCATGCTACAGAAGAAATCAATGTTTTGAGTGGAAAGATGGATGAACTTATGAAATTGTTTGCTACTAAGAGTGCTCCTCTTGATCCCAATGATATGCCTTTGTCTACTTTGATTCAGAATAATAATGAATCTACGGATGTGAATTTTGTTGGTAGGAATAGTTTCGGTAACAATGCTTATAGAGGAAACTTTAATCCTAGACTGTTCCCTAGTAATTCCTCTAATATTTATGGAAATTCCTACAATAATTCTTATGGTAATTTTAATAAGATGCCCTCTGATTTTGAGAATAGTGTGAAAGAATTTATGATCTCTCAAAAGAATTTTAATGCCTTGCTTGAAGAAAAATTACTTAAAGTTGATGATTTGGCTAGAAACGTTGATAGACTTTCACTTGATGTTGATTCTCTGAAACTTAGATCTACTGCTCCTAAGCATGATATCAATGAGTCTCTCAAAGCTATGAGAATTTCCATTCATGAGTGCAAAGAAAGAACCACTAGGTTGTGTGCTAAGAAAGATTGCTTTGTAAAGGCGTGTTCTTCTAGTTTCCATGAAAATAATGATGAAGATCTTAAAGTTATTGATGTGTCCCCTATCGGATATTTGTTTTGCAATATGAATCTTAATAATAATGGGACTGGAGATGAGTCAATTTTAGTTAAAAGGCGTCCCAATGATTCGGAGTTTTTAGATCTTGATGCTAAATTTGGAAAAAGTGGGATTGGTGAGGTCAAGGCTTTAAATATCATTGAACCCACTATCTTGGATTTCAAGGAATTTGATTATGATAATTGTTCTTTAGAAGGTTGTATTTCCTTGTTGCAATCCGTTGTGAATTCTCCTCATTCTTATAGTCAAAATAAAGCTTTTACCAAACATATTGTTGATGCCTTGATGCAATCTTTTGATGAAAAACTTAATTTGGAAGTTTCTATACCTAGAAAATTTAATGATGAGTGGGAACCTACTATAAAGATTAAAATTAAAGATCATGAGTGTTATGCTTTATGTGATTTGGGTGCTAGTGTTTCCACGATTCCAAAAACTTTATGTGATATTCTAGGTTTCCATGATCTTGATGATTGCTCTTTAAATTTGCACCTTGCGGATTCCACCATTAAAAATCCAATGGAAAGGATCAATGATGTTCTCATTGTTTCAAATAGAAATTTGGTGCCGTAGATTTTATCGTTCTTGATATAGATTTCAATCTTTCTTGCCCTATTATTCTTGGTAGACCTTTCCTTAGAACGATTGGCGCGATTATTGATATGAAGGAAGGGAATATTAGATTCCAATTTCCATTAAGGAAAGGCATGGAGCACTTTCCAAGAAAGAAAATTAAATTACCTTATGAATCTATCATGCGAGCTACTTATGAATTGAGTGCCAAAGATGGCACTACTTGAATCTATCCTCGCATTTATGCCTAGCTAGGGGCGTTAAACGATAGCGCTAGTTGGGAGGCAACCCAATTTTATTTGTGTTTTTTGTTTTTGTTCCAGTTTAGTAATAATTTTTTGCATCTACCTTCTGTTTAGATGTGTTTTTATCTTTTAATTAGTGTTTGAACCTATGGTGATAGTTAATTTGATTCTGCTGAAAAACAGAAACTTTGCGTGCACGAATTTAGTTTTGTTAAATCACAGAAACGTGCTTTTGCGTTGATTCTTTTTGCTGTAGATCAATAGACAAATTTCCCAGGACTTCCCATTTTGGTAGGATTTTTAGAGTTCCAGAAGTATTCGTGGATTACAGATTGCTACAGACTGTTCTGTTTTTGACAGATTCTATTTTTCGTGTGTTGTTTGCTTATTTTGATGCATCTATGGCTAGTATTAAGTGGTATGATCCATAGAGAACTTGAAAATAGTAGGTTTAACACCAATATAAATAAATAATGAGTTCATTGTAGTACCTTATGTGGTGGTTTTGCTTTCTTTCACTAACGGAGCTTATGAGATTTCCTGTTGAGTTTTGTGTTGTGAAGTTTTCAAGTTTTGGGTAAAGATTTGATGGACTATGGAATAAGGAGTGGCAAGAGACTAAGCTTGGGTATGCCCATGGCACCCCAAGATATTCAAGAATAGCCAAAAGCCTAAGCTTGGGGATGCCCCCGAAAGGCATCCCCTCTTTCGTCTTCGTTCATTTGTAACTTTACTTGGAGCTATATTTTTATTCGCCACATGATATGTGTTTTGCTTGGAGCGTCTTGTATGATATTAGTATTTGCTTTTTAGTTTTCCACAATCATCCTTTATGTACACACATTTTGGGAAGAAGCCCACTTGATTAGAATTTATTAGAATACTCTATGTGCTTCACTTATATCTTTTGAGCTAGATAGTTTTTGCTCTAGTGCTTCACTTATATCTTTTAGAGCACGACGGTGGCTTAATTTATAAGAAATTATTGATCTCTCATGCTTCAGTTATATTGTTTTGAGAGTCTCTTAGAACAACATGGTATTTGCTATGGTTATAAAATTGGTCCTAGAATGGTAGGCATCCAAGTTCGGTATAATAAAAACTATCATAAAAAGTGAACTGGATGCTATGATCAATTTGATACTAGATAATTGTTTTGAGATATGGAGGTAGTGATATTAAAGTCACGCTAGTTGGGTGATTATGAATTTAAAGAATGCTTGTGTTGAATTTTGTGATTCCCGTAGCATGCACGTATGGTGAACCGCTTTGTGATGAAGTTGGAGCACAATTTTATTTATTGATTGTCTTCCTTATGAGTGGCGGTCGGGGACAAGCGATGGTCTTTTCCTACCAATCTACCCCCCTAGTAGCATGCGCGTAATACTTTGTTTTGATGACTTGTAGATTTTTGCAATAAGTATATGAGTTCTTTTGGCTAATGTTGAGTCCATGGATTATACGCACTCTCACCCTTCCATCATTGCTAGCCTCTCTTGTGCCGCGTAACTTTCACCGGTACCATACACCCACCATATACCTTCCTCAAAACTGCCACCATACCTACCTATTATGGCATTTCCATAGCCATTCCGAGATATATTGCCATACAACTTTCCATCGTTCTGTTTATATGACACGCATCATCATTGCTATATTGCTCTTTGCATGATCATGTAGTTGACATCGTATTTGTGGCAAGGCCACCTTCATAATTTTCATACATGTCGCTCTTGATTCATTGCATATCCTGGTACACCGCCGGAGGCATTCATATAGAGTCCTATCTTGTTCTAAGTATTGAGTTGTAATTCTTGAGTTGTAAGTAAATAAAAGTGTGATGATCTTCATTATTAGAGCATTGTCCCAGTGAGAAAAGGATGATGGAGACTATGATTCCCCCACAAGTCGGGATGAGACTTCGCACTAAAGAAAAAAAAGAAAAAAAAGAGAAAGGCCAAAAAAAGGCCAAATAAAAAAAGAAAAAAGAAAAAAAGAAAAAGAAAAAAGAAAAAAGAAAAAAGGAAAAAAAGGAAAAAAAAATGAGAGAAAAAGAGGGAAGGGACAATGCTACTATCCTTTTTACCAAACTTGTGCTTCAAAGTAGCACCATGATCTTCATGATAGAGAGTCTCCTATGATGTCACTTTCATATACTAGTGGAATTTTTCATTATAGAACTTGGCTTGTATATTCCGATGATGGGCTTCCTTAAAATGCCCTAGGTCTTCGTGAGCAAGCGAGTTGGATGCACACCCACTTATTTTCTTTTGGTGAGCTTTCATACATTTATAGCTCTAGTGCATCCGTTTCATGGCAATCCCGACTCACTCACATTGATATCTATTAATGGGCATCTCCATAGCCCGTTGATGTAACGCCCCGGATCCGATGCGTCAGGTGTCTGCCAGTTATTCGCCATCTTTGCCATGTCTTTTGCTTGCGTGTTGCATTTTATCATGTCATCATGTGCATTTCATTTTGCATACGTGTTCGTCTCATGCATCCAAGCATTTTCCCCGTTGTCCGTTTTGCAATCCGGCGCTCCTATATCCTCTGGCGTCCCCCTTTTGCCTCTTTTCATGTGCGGGTATTAAACTTTCTCGGAATGGCCCGAGGTTTGCCAAGCGGCCTTGGTCTAGCACCGGTAGACCGCCTGTCAAGTTTCGTGCCATTTGCAGGTCGTTTGGTACTCCAACGGTTAACCGGGTAACCATAAAGCGCTCTTTTGTTGCAGCCCAACACCCCATCCAAAGTGGCCCAAAACCCACCTAATTCCCCTCCATGCTCTCGGTCGTTCGATCACGATCGTGTGGGCGAAAATCGCACCTCATTTGGACTCTCCTAGCTCCCTCTACCTATATATATGCCCATTCCCCCGAAATTCGCGGATGAATCCCCCTAACCATAGCGCCGCTCCCTCTCCGCCGCCGGACACGTCCGGATCGGACCGGACGCGTCCGCGCCGCCGCCCGCAGCCAACTGGAGGCCGCCACGTGGCGCCCCGCGCCGACATCGCCGCCGGCCCGCCCAGGCCCGAGCGGGGCCCGCCCGAGCCCATCGGGGCCCGAGCGCGCGCCGCCGCCCGCGCCCGCCTCCCTGCTCGCGCCCCGGCTGCGCCTCCCGGCCGGTGCCCGCGCTGCCGCCACCACACCAGCCTCCGGCGACCTCGCCGCCGGTCACCGAAGGGCTGGGCCGCCCCTGCACCTCCTCCGGCGGTCCCGTCCTGCCCCGCCGCCGTTCCCCGCGCCCGATGGCCTCGCCCGAGCGCCTCCGCAGTCTGGCGTCCGCCTCCGCCGCCGCCTTGCTCGCCGGAGCTCCTCGCTCCGGTGCCGCGCCGCCGCCCCTGGCCATCCCGTGCCGCGCCCTGGCCGCCCCGTGCCTCTCCGGCCCGGATCCGTAGCTCCGACGTGCCTCGATTTCCGTGCAAGGTTGACCCCGAAATAATCCCCAAGTCCTAGATTTTTGACATAATCATGCCATGTTCATCGCATCGTATCTCCGCATCCGTAGCTCCGTTTCATGCGTGTAATATGTCAAATTGTTCGCCTCGACGAGTACTTCATTTCATTCCACTGCATCATGTTCATTTGAGTTCATCTTGATGCCCGAAATGCTGTTGGAAGAGTGCATATTGCTGTTATTCTGCTGAAACTGTTATAACTTGCTCATTTGTCATTTTTGCCATGATAGATGTGTGCATCCTATGAGGTTGATGTGTACATGTGTTCTGATCCATGCTATGCCATCTTTCCATAGGTGCTATCCATGTATTTTTGTGATTTGTGTGCTGAGTGCATCAAGCTTGCTAAGTAGAGTACTTGCTGTTGCTGATTTCAGTCCATGTTCTGCTGTTATTTTTATGCCATGTAAACTTGATGCTACAGAGAGATCGATGCATATTTTGAGATACTTCAGTAAGGATGTTTTGTACATATGGTTATGATCTATCCATCCATGCCCCTGGTCGCATTTATAGCTTGTTGTAGATTATTGTAATCTTGCTCCAAAGTTGCTAAATGATGTTGCTGTCAGCCTGTTAACATTAAGTTCAGTTGTTGCCATGTTTGTTCCTAGTGATCCATGCACCCTATGAACTTTCTATTGCCATGTATAGCTTCATAAACATGTGTTCTTACTGTTGGTTTCCTTGCCATGCCATGTATTGCTCTGTGGTGAGTGGTTCAAGCTCACCAACATGCCTACTTATTGTTGTTCCTGCCATGTATGAATCTGTCATATAACTTGCCATGTTTACATGGGTGCCATCATATCTTCTGATCCTTTTTGGCTTATGGTCAGTAAGGGAATTTTGTTCTATGTATTTAGTAGATTCATGCCAAGCCTTTGTTTGCCATGATAAGTTCCTCTAACATATGATTTGATAGCTCTAAACATTGCAACCTGATGTTATTTTCTGCTAAAGTCTGTAACTGTTATTATTTGCAATCTTTCCATGTGTGTTTGAGCATGTTCTAGTGATTTCTGGAGATAGCTCAGTGTTCATGTTTTGTTATAATTTACCTGTAAATCATGCCCATGTATTTTGTTTTCATATTGAGGTGATGTAGCATATTGTTTTGATGCTTGCAAGATGCCTAGTTGCTGTTATGGACAGATTGTTGTTATGCCTTGTATAGAGTGTATGTGTTGAACCGTTGCTCCGTTTTGAGTGTGCTCTATATGAAACTTGCTTGTTTTTGCATGTAGCTTCATATTATCATGTTGCATCCTTGTTTTGGTGTGTTTGCTTGATGTTTGAATGCCTTTTGCATCAATGCCATGTTTAACTTGTTTTGCTCATATCTTCTAGTCCGTAGCTCCGAATTAAATGAACTTTATATGTAACTTGACTAGAATCTCGTGTAGATCATCTTGGTGCATCTTAACTTGCTGTTTAACAACTTGAACATATGGTATAATCAGATCTGGACCAATTTCGAAATATGCATATGAGGACTTACCGGAATTGTTATATATTGTTTCCGGCCTCATTTAAAACTTGTCTTGATGTGTTGCTCTTGTTTGCATCATCTCTTGCCATGAGTAGCTTCATGTAGTCTTGTCTTGCATCATGCTTGTTTGTGCATCATGTCTTGTTTACGTGTGGTGTGTTTACCATATTGTGTGCTTCTTTTCGATAGTTCCTGTTTCGTTGCGATCGTGAGGATTCGTTCGTCTACGCTTGGTTCGTCTTCGTGGCTTCATCCGTTCGTCTTCTTCATGGACTCATTCTTCTTCCTAGCGGGATTTCAGGCAAGATGACCGCTACCCTGGATCTCACTACTATCATTGCCATGCTAGTTGCTTCGTTCTATCGCTTTGCTGCGTTACCTATTATTTGCTCTTCAAGCCTCCCAAATTGCCATGAACCTCTAACCTTTGACACCCTTCCTAGCAAACCGTTGTTTGGCTATGTTACCGCTTTGCTCAGCCCTCTTATAGCGTTGCTAGTTGCAGGTGAAGTTTGAAGATTGCTCCATGGTGGACAGGATTTTGGTTGGGATATCACAATATCTCTTATATTTTTAATGCATCTATATATTTGGTAAAGGGTGGAAGACTCGGCCTTTTGCCTAGTGTTTTGTTCCACTCTTGCCGCCCTAGTTTCCGTCATACCAGTGTTATGTTCCCGGATTTTGCGTTCCTTATGCGGTCGGGTGATTTATGGGACCCCCTTGACAGTTCGCTTTGAATAAAACTCCTCCAGCAAGGCCCAACCTTGATTTTACCATTTGCCTCACCTAGCCCTTTTTCCCTTGTGAGTCGCGCTCTCGAGGGTCATCTTTATTTTACCCCCCCGGGCCAGTGCTTGTCTAAGTGTTGGTCCAAACCGAGCGATGTCCGGCGCCCCCTGGGCAACCAAGGTCTATGCCAACCCGACGTCTTACTCATCCGGTGTGCCCTGAGAACGAGATATGTGCAGCTCCTATCGGGATTTGTCGGCACAGCGGGAGGCTTTGCTGGTCTTGTTTTACCATTGTCGAAATGTCTTGTAAACCGGGATTCCGAGTCTGATCGGGTCTTCCTGGGAGAAGGTTTATCCTTCATTGATCGCGAGAGCTTATCATGGGCTAAGTTGGGACACCCCTGCAGGGTATAATCTTTCGAAAGCCGTGCCTGCGGTTATAGGCAGATGGGAATTTGTTAATGTCCGGTTGTAGATAACTTGACACCAGATTCGAATTAAAACGCATCAACCGCGTGTGTAGCCGTGATGGTCTCTTCTCGGTGGAGTCCGGGAAGTGAACACGTTTTCTGTGTTATGTTTGACGTAAGTAGGAGTTCAGGATCACCTCTTGATCATTACTAGTTGACGACCGTTCCTTTGCTTCTCTTCTCGCTCTCATTTGCGTAGGTTAGCCACCATATCATGCTTAGTCGCTGCTGCAACCTCACCACTTTACCCCTTCCTTTCCCGTTAAGCTTTCCTAGTCTTGATACCCATGGTAATGGGATTGCTGAGTCCTCGTGGCTCACAGATTACTACAACAACAGTTGCAGGTACAGGTTTTGCGATGATCATGACGCGAGAGCGATGCTTGTTTGCGTTGAGTTCTTCTTCTGCTTCTTCGATCAGGGGATAGGTTCCAGGTCGGCAGCCTGGGCTAGCAGGGTGGATGTCGTTTGAATTTCTGTTTGTGTTTCATCCATAGTCGGATGGTGCCCTTATTTATGATGATGTTGTATTCGTGTGGCTTTGTATGCCACTTGTATGTATCCCCATCTATTATGTAATGTTGATGTAATGATATCCACCTTGCAAAAGCGTTCCAATATGCGGGTCTGTCCTTGGTGGGACCTTCGTGTTCCTTTTGGATAGGGTCGCATATTGGGCGTGACAAGTTGGTATCAGAGCCTCGACCGACCTTAGGAGCCCCCTTGATTGATCGTGTAGTTTGGCCGTTGTTGAGTCTAGAAGAAAACTATTTTCGGAGTCTAGTTATATCGGAGAGTAGGAATTCTTTTTACTCCTCAGCCCCTTCGTCGCTCTGGTGAGGAATCTTGACGTAGGTGTTTTGAGTTACTCCTCTTCTCATTCAAATTTTTCTTTAGGATCACACAGTTGATTTTCCGGTAGTTGTTCCTCAGCTCTTTGCATCCGGTGCATTTCTCGTCAAGTTGACTCGAGCCCTTCATCTTTGAGTTCAATCCTTAGTTGTTTTCTTTTCCCACCCGCCCACCTTTTTTCTCCTTGGAACCGGAGTCCGTAATCGAGTATGCTTCCTACTCGTGTGAAGTCCTTGCTTTCTGTCCTCAATGATTCCAACCGGTGTTTTCTCTTCAAGTTATTCGTCGATTCTCCTCTCTCCAGGTACCTTTGTTTTTCCCGCCCTCCCACCCTTTTCTTCCTGGAGTTTAACTCTCTCTTGACCATCAATTTCTTTCCTGCGGAGCCTCTTCAGTCTTCCCTCAATCATTTCAACCGGTGAATTCTCATTTTGTTCGTAATTCTTCATCTCTTTTCCGGTGGCATCAGTTCAAGTTTTTCGGTAGTGATTATATTCTTTCCCTCAGCTCAAGTGTTTTCCCTGCTCGTTCGCCTCTCGCCAATTTATCGTTCCGGAGTGTTCAAGACATCCCAGAAGATTCGTCTGTGTTCGAATTGATTCGAGGTTGTCACCTCATTCAAATATTTCAATTGTTCCGGTGCATCATCTAACTGTTCAACAATCCTTTTCAATGGTGTGTTTCTTTTTAGTGGGCCCTAACCCACAGGTCTTTTCCAGGATCTTACCTGACTCTTCTAATTATTTCGGAGCCATTCCTATTTTTTTCAAGTTTGACATAAGTATGATTTCATCAGTCACATGCCTTCTCCAAGATCGTTTTCAAATTCTTTTCATTGTTGGCTCAACCACATCGCTATTCGTTCTTCCGGAGTATCTCAGTAATTTTGGTGGTGTTTCTCGTCGTCATTTGAAGATTGAAGAAGAGTTTTCCTCTCAATCTTGCCCGTTCTCTCGAAGTTTCGTGGTTCTAGCTTCATGTTATCCTCTCATATTATTCCGTTTATTAGATATTCTTTCTTAACCATCCGGAGTATGTCAGGAGTTGTTTTTCCATTTCTTTTCACCGGAGGCCATCATTCCAGTTATAGTTCTCTATTTACCCCGGTGCTTCGTTCAAGTGTTCTTTAATCTGCTCATGATCTCTTTGTTCTCTTGCATCTAAATCCCCACGAGCATATTTGTTCTTCTAATTCTTCCCGGTGATTCATTCTCTTTCACCAGTCATTTCCGAATTCTTACGGTGGTTCCTTCGGATTCCTTTTCCTTGATTATCATTTCAAACCATTCATTCTTTCCAATCCTACCGGTGGTTCATGAAGACATTCTCAAGTTTGCGATATGTCACTTCTCAATCTTTTTCTTTGGAGTTTGTTCTTGATGAATAAATTCTAGTTCCAAGTGTTTTCATCTTTTCTTTTCCGGAGTTCAAATTTTTCCTCGGACATTTTGTCGGAACCTCCATCTAAATCATCGCAAGGTTTAATCTTATTCTTTCATCCTTCATTCTATCTCACCATCCTTTTGTTACCGGAGTACTTCACGGTGGCTCGTCATGATTCAATTCATTCCTCAAGAGTTCATCAAGTACCATTCCATCCTCTCAAGTTCGTTCTAATCCTCCCATTTTCAGCCGGAGTGCTACCTAAATTCTTTCAGTCTTATTCGTTTCTTTTCTCATTCTAACCACTCCGGTTAGAACGAGTCGTTTCATAGTCTATCTGGTTCCGTGAGCTTTCGATTCTCGTCATTCTTGTCTTTTGTCGTGGGGAACGAGCACCTATGGGGCAGGGCCCCTTTCGGTCCAGCAAGGGAATGGAGGGTGCACGAAGAGCAGATCGAGGCGAAGCACGCGAGGGATTTTACCCAGCTTCGGAGCTCTCGGGAGAGATAAAACTCCTACTGCTGCTTTGTGTTTCTATTCTGTTCTTGCTCGAGAGCGTGGGTGTGTTGTAGTTTCGAATCAGTCGAACCTCCTCTACGTGCGCATGGGCCTCCTTTTTATAGTTTAAAGGGGTCACCGACAGGCGGCAGCATAGAGAGAGGGGTAAAAAGGTAAAAACAGGGGTTGGTACAACCGCTACCAACAGTGCCTCCTACCTAACTCTGACGGCAGGGGACAAGGGCATTTAATGTCCATCCGGTCGCCCAAACAGTGCAAGAAACGACCGTTAAGAGCGCCACCGATCGCCACGATGGCCTTCTAGTCATCTTCACTTGCCACCTCACACCGCTTGGCTGCACAGCTACCCGCCACGTGCTCCAGGAGCGACCCTGAGGAGACACGTCGTCGGATGTGCTGGAGGGTGGGCGCAGAGTGGTGGCTTCGCCGCGGCAAGCGCCTTGCTGCGGTTGCTATCTTGTCGCACTCGAGAGCTTGTCGCTCGTCGGGTCTTGCCGGGACGCGCGGCGCGTCGCGGCAAGTTCTTCGTAGTGCCTCGTTTGGCCTTCCCGGCAAGCTCCTCTTGCCGGGGCCTTGTCCTTCCCGGCGAGTTACTCTTGCCGGGGCTTCGTCTTCTTAGTTAAAATACTTTGTTGTCGAATGGCATCAATATGAGCTACGGAGGATCTTGGCGGACGCCCGGCAAGCCTTGCCGCAGGACGCTGCGACTGCCCGTGCACAAGTTCGGGATACTAAGGTACCCCTACTTTAGCACACCGACAGGAGCCCCCGGGCCTGGGCCATACACGGTGCCGAGCGCTGTTGGGCCAGGCCCAAAACAGGGCACGGGCACACGCGGCCTGGGTCCACACTAAATCCGACTCGGTATCCACCGCACCCTCCCATAACGGCACGCGTCAAACGCGGTGTCGTGGGAGAGATCGTGGGCAATTCTTTAATCAGGAAAGGCATAACGTTCGCCTCCCCTGTTTATAAGCAGGGGAAACAGGGCCGTTCCCCCACCTTCGCCACTTGCAGTTCCTTCCTCAGAAAGCTTCGCCGCTCCCCTCCGCTTCCCAAGCCGAAAGAGAGCAGCGCTCCGCCACCCGTCGCCGCCGTCGTCGCCGCCGTCGCCGCCAACCTCCTCCACTGCTTCCGCCATGGCTCCGAAGACCGGGAAGAGCGTGAAGTCGGCCGAGGCGCTGCGGCTGGAGGCGCTGTGCAAGGAGCAAGCACTTTTCCCCCCCGAGCTCACCCCGAAGGCGCTGCGGGAGGAGTTCTATCTCTTCTGGTCGACGGAGACACGGGCGCATCCGCGCACGCAGGTGCTCTCCGCCGAAGCTTCCACTTCGAAGTGGTGCCCAAAAGGGTACTATTTCTTTCCAGTGTTCTTCTATTGTGGGCTCTGCCCACCTTTTTCTGATTTCCTCTGCGACATCATGAATACCTACGGGTTTCATCTTCTTGATTTCACCCCCAACGCCGTTCTGACAATGGCGGTTTTTGCACACCTCTGCGAGAACTTCGTTGGCATCCACCCAAATGTTGCTCTTTTTCGCCACTATTTCACCCCCCGAGCCGAGAAAGGAGAGCCATTGGCTGGCGGAATCGCCTGGACCTCACGAATCGGCATGAAGGAGGTGTATCTGGCGGGCGAGCTCCGCAGCAAGTGGGATGAGTGGAGGGCGGAGTGGTGCTGGATCGTTGACGCCAATCCGCAGCCATTTACCAACCTGCGCCAGACCCGGGTAGTGCGCGGCGGCGACTGGAGCGCTCTGTCGCCGGACGACGCCAGGCTGAAGATTGCCACCACCCGAATCCTCCGGCTTAGGCTTGCCGGGCTCACAGCAGGGGCAGTTGGCGCAGATTTCCTTCGCCGTCGCATCGCCCCTCTGCAGAAGAGGGGGAGGCCCGCCTGGCTGTTTGGCGGCCCGGCGGATATCATGAGGCTGCGTCCAGGCCTCAACTTCAACTTCACAGTTCTGGAGCTTGAAGGGATGCTGAAGGAGCTGTTCAAGCATGACGCCAACCATCCAGAGTGGTTCAGGCTGCCGCAGGGCGTCATCCCGTTGTGCAACAACTCCCAGCGCGATCGCATCTGCGCAATGATGCCAGAGTGCGACTCGCACGGGATAAGCCCAACTTGGATGGAGCCCGCTGACGACGTCGTGCGGCAATTCTTCGATGGCTTGACGGAAGTAGCAGTCAATGCCGACGAGCAGAAGCTCCTCACCCGCGACACCACCGACGACGAGATGCGGTACATCGCCACCAGGGCCGAAGAGGCAGCGGCAGCCGCCGCCGCGGGCGAGTTTGCCTTCACGTTAGAGGAGGCAGAGGTGGCCGAGGCGGCAAGCCTTGCCAATCGGGAGGACCTTGCTGGAGGGGTCATTGGCGAGGGGGAGCCCGAGGCCAAAGCGAGCGAGCCCGCCGAGGGCGCGAGCGGCCAGCCGTCCTCGAGCAGCTTGCCGCAGGCGGAGCCCCCAGCGCAGCCCCAATTCCAACCAAGAAGGTGCCTCCATCGAGTTGGAGACACAGCAGAGCGGCAAGCAGGCCAACAGCCGCAGCGTCGTGGGACGCGCTCCACCGCGGCAAGTACCGTTGCCGCAGGAGCGTCTCAGGCCGTGCCGGCAACTGAGGCGGGGTCTTCCCGGGCTGCCACGCCCGATCCTGCCGCAGCTCCCGGCAAACGTCCAAGGGAGCCTACTCTTCTGCCTCGCCGCACAGAAAGGGTACCAGATTTCGACCTCTCTGCGCTGAGCTCCGACGAGGAGGAAGAAGAGGAGGAGGAGTAAGGCTTTCTTCTCACTGTACTTGTTTTTCTTTTGATCTTTGTTGTTGCTTGTCTTGTATCTGATTTGCTTCCCTCTGAATCCCTGTTCCATTTCAGGACTCTGGTCGAGAGAGCGGCAAAGAGGGCCGAGGTTCCTGTGGTTGTCATCGAGGACGATCCTGCTGTGATGGCAGAAGACACGTCCGAGACCACCTTGACGGACCCGGTTCCTTCTCCTCGCAGCAGCTCCCAGCACAGCCCCCAGCGTAAGTGTTTGGTTCACTTCCTGTTGGGGCGCGCATGGGTGTTTCTTCTTTTGCTGACATCTTGATTGTTGATTCATTTGTGTAGGAGCAGAACAGGCCCATCAGGAGCAAGCGAAAACCGCCCCGGAGGTGCTGTCTGCTTCAACTATGCCGCCAAGGGGCGGTTCCCCGACAAGGGAGAGCTCCCCGGCAAGGGAGAGGTCACCGACAAGGGACGGAACCAGCGAGCCCTTGGCGGAGGAACCCACGGTCACAGAGCCCAGCACAGGTAACCTTCCTTGTCGGCAATCTTCCCTTGGGTTTTTCTTCTGATCTTCTTTTTGGATCTTTGCTTGACTTTTTCTTCCTCTTCCTGTCTTCTGATCCCCCTCTCACAGACCCGATGGAGACTGAGGCCATCGGCGAGGAAGGCGCGCGCGGCAATACTGAAGATGCCGCTGCTGACAAAGAAGAGGCCGGCGCTGATGAACCCGCCGACGAAGAAGGCGCCAAGGCTGCTGGCGCAGGAGCTGGCGAGGGGTCCGGCGATCGTACTGATGACCCGGAGGGCGCAGGAGCGCAAGGCGCTGCACCGACCGCCGACCCCTCCGCCGCTGATGCAGCGCCGGGCTCCGAGGAGCCCCAGCCAGGCGCCTACTTGAAGGCTGGCGAGGGCGTATACATCAAGCTTCCCTGGGCGTCGAGCTCCAGGGCGCCGGTCGAAGGAGAAGAGTTTGACGGGGAGGTACTCGCCTCTGCTGGGCTGGCAGTGGTTGACGCGCCCAGCAGCAACAGTGGTGAGTCCGAGGAGGAGCAGTTGCTCCGGAAGTTGGTGTCACTCTACCGCGCCCGTCAAGCGAAGCTTGAGTCCCGGGAAGCGCTTGTCGCGCGGGCGGGAGTTGACATAGAAAGGCATGTGGAGGAGCTCAAGAGCCGCAACCAGGAGGCCCTCCGATCCATTGCGGAGGAAAGGGCGCAACTTGACGAGGCGAAGAAGGCGTTCATCCTGGAAAATGCTGAAGCCGAGGAGCAGCAGAGGCTCACCGCCGAGGAGCTGTTCAGGCGGGAAGGTGAACTGACACAGAAGAAGGTTAATCTGGACAGCCACGAGGAGGAGCTCGAGGCCCGGGAGCAATCACTTGGCGGGGCACTCAAGGAGGCGAAGGATGCCGCCGTGGCTGCTGAGGCCGCCAAGACGGAGTTAGAGGTGAAGGTGACGCAGCTGGAGGCGGACATGAAAGGGAAGAATGAAAAGCTTGCCGCACTCCAGCGTGAACGCGAGAAGGATGCACTTGCCCATGGCGATCTGCAAGTTCAACTTGCCGAGAAGATCAAGGAACTGAACGCCGCCAAGGACTCGAGCGCTGATCTGGAGCTGAAGCTGGCCACCTTGACGGAGACGCTGGACGCCGCCAAGAGGCGAGAGGATGACTTGAAGAAAGAGGTCAAGGGCAACGAAGAGCTGCTGACGAGGGCTGCCGAGACTCAGAACACCTTCAAGGTCACGGTGGAGCTCTGGACGGAGGGCCTCATCAACATCGCTGCATCCATCGACGAGGAGCTGGCGGAACTGGACTTGGCGGGCTTCGGGTACTCCACTGACGAAAACCTCCAGCCCAGCGCCAAGCTTACTCTTTTCTTCAAGGGTGTGGCGACGGCCCTCCAGCAACTCCGGGAAAGGATCCCGAAGAAGCTGGCGGACGAGTCGCGCGCAATCTGCGCCAAGGTCTTGGAAAAGGTGTTGGTGAAGATACTCTTCCGCAACCCGGGCCTCAACCTCACCCGCGTCCTCAAGAAGCTGCCGGCGGGTGCTGATCTTGAAGAACTCAAAGCCATTGTCGCACCCATCATGGACAAGGTGAATGAGGTCAGGAGGGTTGACGGCGAGCGCGTGGATTAGGCCATCCTTCTTCTCCTTTCCTTGTCGCTATTTATTTAAGTCATGAGAACAATTTAATCAGTGCCGCAACAAGTTACTTTTGTAATATAACTTTATTCTGGGCAATGCTTGCTATGCTATCTCCTTTACTTGGTCCTTTTCTTTGTATATTTTTACCCTATGCTTTTAGGGAACTTGCCGGCACGGGCACGCTTGCCGCGAGTGCTGAGTGCGGAACATCAGCAGCTCGCTGGCGGTGCCGGCTCCGGCAAGAAACCTTGCCGCAACTAGTTGCAGCATACTTAAGTTGTTGAGCGGACTCGAAACAACGTAAGGGCGCTAGCGGCTCACTTAAGTTGCTGAGCGGACTCGAAGCAAAGTAAGGGTGCTAGCAGCTCACTTAAGTTGTTGAGCCGACTCGAAACAAAGTAAGGGCGCAACTGGCTACGAGGAGGTTCCTCCGCGCACAGGTTTTCCATACAAAGCACAGTCGTTCAAGGAGGATAGCTTAAGATTTTAAAAACTGATCATGCTCAAACTTTGGCAACTTAGCTTTTCTGTTATCTGTGTCCCGGCAAGGCTATACTTCTTTAAACGACGCTCGGTCCACACCTTTATCCTCTCCTTCCCCCCCGGTGAACTTGTGGGCGAAGGAACCTTCCTTTTGAGAAAAAAGAAAGAAGAGAAAATAATGATATGGGGCCTTAAGGATCGTTATTCCTTACCGGGGGCAAGTGCTGCACAAAGTGTCAGATAAAACATGCAAAAAAGAAAGAATGCATGAAATTTGACAAGATGTGTGGAGCACATAAACTTTATCTATGCACGGGATCTGCGCCCGGCTTTGTACAAAGGGTTACATGCAACAGCGGCAAGGCTTGTACAAAAGGTGGTTGCCGGAACAGGTTCCGGCAACCGCGCCTTATGGGTAAAACTTACGAAGATGCTCTATGTTCCAGGAGTTGCTCACCGGAAAGCCATCTTCGGTCTCAAGGCGGACAGCGCCAGGCCTAGTGACTCGTTTCACCCGATAAGGGCCTTCCCACTTCGGCGTCAACTTGTTTGAATTCTTGGCGGATTGAACGCGCCGAAGAACAAGGTCGCCTTCCTCGGAGCTTCTGGCATTAACTTTGCGGCTATGGTAGCGACGCAAAGCTTGCTGGTAGCGAGCAGCTCGTACCGCAGCCTGAAGACGATCTTCCTCGAGGAGCAGCGCATCATCTTGCCGCAGCTGCTCTTGCTCAAGCTCATCATAAGCGAGCACTCGAGTTGATCCGTATACGAGTTCCGTGGGGAGAACTGCTTCTGCTCCATAGACTAGAGCAAAAGGTGTCTGGCCAGTGGCTCGATTTGGCGTCGTCCTGATCGACCAAAGAACCACCGGCAGCTCCTCGATCCAATTTCTTCCGCACTTGTGCAGCTTGTCGAAAGTTCTAGTCTTGAGCCCGTGCAGCACTTCAGCGTTTGCCCTCTCTGCTTGACCGTTGCTTCTCGGGTGAGCAACAGAAGCGAAGCAGATCTTGGTGCCAAGATCTTGGACGTACTGCATGAAGGTGCGGCTCGTGAATTGTGTGCCATTGTCGGTGATGATCCTGTTAGGGATTCCGAAACGGCAAACAATTGACCTGAAGAACTTGACTGCTGACTGTGCTGTCACCTTCCTCACTGCTTCCACTTCAGGCCACTTTGTGAACTTGTCGATTGCAACGTACAAGTACTCAAAGCCCCCGACAGCTCGGGGAAAGGGGCCGAGGATGTCGAGCCCCCAGACCGAAAATGGCTAGGATAAAGGGATTGTTTGGAGAGCTTGAGCTGGTTGATGTATCTGCTTGGAGTGGAACTGGCACGCTTCACACTTGGTTACTTGTGCAGTTGCATCCTGGAGGGCTGTCGGCCAAAAGAAGCCTTGCCGGAAAGCTTTGCTGGCAAGTGCTCTTGCGCCAATGTGGTGACCACATATGCCTCCATGTATCTCCGCCAACAGCTCCTGTCCATCTTCCCGGGAAATGCACTTCAATTTCACTCCGTTGAATCTTCTTCTGTACAGTATGTCATCGACAAACTGGTACATACTTGATTGCCGGGCTACTCTCTCCGCTTCTTCTTGTTCTTCGGGAAGTTCTCCTGTCTGAAGGAAATGGACGATCTGCTGTGCCCATGCCGGAGCTTGTGGCTCAACGACAAGGACTAAAGGCGCAAATGCTGCTGCGGGAACATCCGCTTCCACGGCAAGAATCTGTGATTTAGCCGGAGCGTGATGCTCCCCGGCAAGCGTGTCGGGACACAGCTTGTCGGGAGCGTCTGCTTCAACGAAACAAGCCCTAGGGCTTGTCGGGGCAGACTGCCCCTCAGCACTGTCGGTGTTGATCTTGGGGACCTTCTTGGCGGCGGCTTCGGGGAGCTCAGCCGGAAAGTAGTCACCAGAAACCAACTTCCTCTTCTTGCTCTGTCCAGTTGATGGTGTTACAGATGGTTGAGTCAACTTGAGCACAAAGATCCCTGGTTCCACAGGCAACTTAAGTGCGGCGCACTTTGACAGGCCATCTGCAATGTCGTTCTGAGCTCTCGGAACGTGTTCCATTTGCAGGCCGTCAAAATGCTCTTCTAGTTTTCTCACTTCATCAATGTAGGCTTCCATCAACGGACTCTGATAATCCTTGTTGACTTGGCGGACGACAAGTTGCAAGTCACCCCTGACAATAAGCTTCTTGATCCCAAGGTCTGCCGCGATCCTGAGTCCGGCAAGCAAGCCTTCATACTCTGCAGTATTGTTTGTCGCTTGCTCCTTGGGAAAGTGCATCTGAACCACGTACTTGAGGTGTTCTCCGGCGGGTGCGACAAGTAGTACGCCCGCACCGGCGCCTTGCAGCGAGAAGGCACCATCAAAGTACATGATCCATTCTTTGTTCGCTTCCTTGACGGGGATGCTCCTCTCCGAAGTTTCTTCATTAGGTGTTGGCGTCCATTCTGCTATGAATTCTGCCAATGCTCGGCTCTGGATAGTTGAAGTGCTCTCAAACTTGAGGCCAAAGCTTGACAATTCCAGCGCCCACTCGACAATCCTGCCTGTTGCTTCTGGATTCTGCAATATCCTCTTCAACGGAAAGCGAGTGACAACTGTGATTTCGTGTGCTTGAAAGTAATGGCGCAGCTTCCTCGAGGCCATGAGAAGGCCGAAAAGCAATTTCTTCACACCAGAGTACCTCGATCTAGCCCCCTGCAGAAGGGAACTGACAAAGTAAACTGGGCGCTGCACCATCTTCTTCTGTTTCTCTTCTTGTGGCTGCGCAGATCCATCCTTGCCGGAACCAGAACTTGTCGGGGAAGCCCCCTACTTGTCGCTGGACTCGCTTGCCGCGGTTGCTGGCTCATCATCCGCCTCCCTCTCCGCCACTAACGCGGCACTAACCACTTGATTGGTTGCCGCCAGATATAGCAGCAACTTCTCTTGTGGCTTAGGTGCGACAAGTATTGGAGTGGAGGATAGGTATCTCTTCAAGTCCTGCAGCGCAGCCTCCGCTTCCGGAGTCCATTTCATTGGACCTTCCTTTTTCAAAATTTTGAAAAATGGCAGGGCGCGCTCAGCAGACTTAGAGATGAACCTACTGAGAGCAGCAACACAGCCGGCAAATCTTCGCACATCCTTGACGCGCTTCGGTGCTTCGATCTGTTCAATGGCTTTGATCTTGTCGGGATTGGCTTCGATCCCCCGCTAAGACACAAAGAATCCGAGAAGCTTGCCGGAAGGAACTCCAAACACGCACTTCTCGGGATTCAACTTGAGATTGATCTTGCGCAGATTTGCAAAAGTCTCGCCCAGATCTTGGATCAAAGTTTCTTTGTCCTTGCTCTTGACCACTATGTCATCCATGTAAGCTTCTACATTTCTGTGCAGCCGTGGCTCAAAAGCATGACTGACTACTCTTGCAAATGTTGAACCAGCATTCTTTAGTCCAAAAGGCATCCGTACAAAGCAGTACATGCCACATGGAGTAATGAATGCGGTTTTCTCTTCATCTTCTTCTGCCATGAAGATCTGATGATATCCTGAGTATGCATCAAGGAATGAAAGCAGATCACATCCTGCCGTGGAGTCGACAATCTGGTCAATGCGCGGTAAGGGAAATGGATCCTTGGGGCAAGCTTTATTAACATCAGTGAAGTCAATACAAAGCCTCCACTTCCCGTTCGCTTTGCGCACGACTACTGGATTGGCTAACCACGTTGGATGGAGTACTCCTCGGACTAGGCCTGCTGCTTCCAACTTCTTGATCTCCTCTGCAATGAACTCTTGGCGTTCTACTGCTTGTTTTCTGACTTTCTGCTTGACGGGCCGCGCGTGAGGGCAGACGGCAAGGTGGTGCTCAATTACTTTCCTGGGAACACCGGGGATGTCAGATGGTTGCCATGCAAACACATCGACATTTGCTCGCGGGAAAGCAACGAGCGCGCTTTCCTATTTAGGGTCAAGCGTGGCACTAATGGTGAATGTACCACCAGTGCCGTCCTCCTTGGCGGCCACTTTCTTGGTCTCTGGTGAAGCTGTCTTCGCCTTCTTGTACTTGCCGGTGGAGCTCGATGGTGCGTCCTCAACGGTAGCGCAGCACTCCGAAGAGGTGCGCTTGCCGGAGTGGGCATCAGAGCTACTCTTGCCGGACTTGGTCTTCTTCTTCCCCCCGGGAGCTTCAGCGGCAAGTGGTTTGCGTTCTGCTGCGGCTGCTGCTTCCCGGTAGATCTTGTCGGTACAGATAAGTGCATCTTTCTTGTCGCCATGGACAGAAATGACACCTGGACCGGGCATCTTAAGCACGTTGTAGGCATAATGAGAGGCTGCCATGAACTTGGCAAGCGCTGGACGGCCAAGTATCCCATTGTAGGGCAATGGAAAATCAGCAACGTCGAATGTGACTCTCTCTGTCCTGAAGTTCAGCTCGCTGCCAAACGTTACTGGCAGTGTGATCTTCCCCTTCAGCTTGCTCCTTCCCGGGTTGATTCCTTGAAAGGTGCCGGTCTCTTCGAGCTCGCTGTCGGGGATCTGGAGCTTCTTGAGCACCGCGGAAGAGATCAGATTCAGGCCGGCCCCGCCGTTAACCAGCATCTTCGTGAATTTGAGGTTGCGGATTGTTGGCGAAACCAACATCAGCAAGCACCTGACCGCAGTTATGCGATCAGGGTGATCCTCAATGTCGAAGATGATGGGCGTGCTGGACCACTTCAGGGGCTTGCGCGACTCAACGGACGGTTCTGCTGCGTTCACTTCCCGCACCCACTGTTTGAGCTGGTGGTGCGAGGTGTGCAGAGAAGCACCGCCGTCAACGCACAAAACCTCTGTTGCCTTCTGAAACTCCTGTTCGTCGGCCTCATCTTCCTCCATCTCATCATCTTCATCTTCGTCTTCGTCTTTGTCGCGGCCGCGGGGAGGCTTATCTCCTTGCCGCTGCTTGGCCTTGCCGCGGCGCCCTCCCCGGGCGGGACGCTTCTTGCCGGATCCTCCGCCACCTTCCTGGGCCTTCTCCTTGTCGCGGCGCTCGTATTCAGCTTTCTGTAGCTCAACAAGCTGCTCAACTTTCTTGCAGGCCTGGAGGTCATGGACCTTGGTGCGGTGGATCTTGCAGTACTGCTTGCCGGAGCCGTCCTGATTGTCGGCGGCCACCACAGCCTCGCCGGAGTCACCAGCTTTGGCCTTCTCGGTGCCACCTCCGTGCCGGACTGCTCGACAACTAGCACATCCTTGGCTTTCCTCTTTCTGTTATTCCGCCTCCGGTTCTTCTTTGCCGGGGCGGCATCCTCACTGTCAGATCCTTCTGCTCCTGTGCTCTCTCCGGGGAGTTTCCTCCCCTCCTCAGCACGTGCACATTTGTCGGCCAGAGCATATAGCTCGCTGACATCTCTGATTTTGCACATCGCCATCTCCTCCCTCATTCTGCGGTTACGCACATTCTGATGGAATGCGCTGATAACCGCGGCAGGGTGGACGTCTGGGATGTTGCGCTGCACCTGGCTGAATCTTTGAATGTACTTGCGCAGGGGTTCTCCTTCCTTCTGGGCGAGCAGATGAAGATCGCTCTCCTGGCCATGGGGTTTGTGGCCGCCTGTGAAGGCGCCGACAAACTGATGGCACAGGTCCGCCCACGAAGAGATGGAGTTGTCCGGCAAGTGCATGAGCCAAGATCTGACGTTGGGCTTGAGCACCAGCGGGAAGTAGTTGGCGAGGATCTTCTCGTCGCGCCCCCCGGCAGCCTGCACCGTGATGGTGTAAACACTGAGGAACTCCGACGGATGTATCCTGCCATCGTATTTCTCGGGTACATCTGGTTTGAAGTTTTTGGTACTGGGCCACTGGACCTACCGCAGCTCACGGGTGAACGCAGGGCAACCTACCGCGTACGGCAAGTCGCCCGGTTCCCCTGGCGCGTGCACATCAACAGTGGGCCCAGCGCGCTGGTCTGACTGACGCCGCGCTTCTCTTCGATGCTCGATGCGAGTACGAGCGTCTTCGTGTCGTCGTTCTTGGAGAACTTGGCGTTGATCACGGTGAGCTCGCGGGTCCGGTGACGCGGTGGAGTCGGTGTCGAGGTTGGCCCGGCGAGTCGGCGATCTTGGCCTTCGGGGCGGGGAGTGCATGGTGGTGGCACCCCCAGCGGTCTTGTCGGCGTCGGCTTGCGCCTGGGCGTCTTGCCGGGGCTTCGATGTGCTCGGTTGCCGGGGCTTGTCGCCGTTGGCGAAGCCGATGAGGCTCTGAATAGTGGCCCTCCAGTCGTCGATCTTGCCTGGCGCTGGAGGGTAATCTAGAAGCAGCTGGGCTCGGGCCAGCGCTTCCTCTGGAGTCTTTGGTGGTGGTGGCGAGCGACACGAGGTGCGGGATATGCTCAAACTTCTAACATTGTTAGAAGGAGCAACATCTCGTCCAGGCGACCGTACTACTCTCTTGGCAGCGTGTTGGCGTGTATGTTGGCCTTGAGCGTCCCGCGACCCACTAGCTTGGCCTTGTTCTAGAGCGAGTACGGTGCTAGGAGCACCATGGCATTGTCGATCCTGCACCACCTGGGAGGGGTGCGGCGGATGTACAGACGCTGAAGCTTGCGGGGCCTTGTCCTTGGACCGGGTGACGATGTGAGTCCCCCCGCCGGCGCCCGCTCCTCCGCCGGTGTCCACCCCACCGCCCATTTGCTCCGGTGGCGGTAGGATAGACGTAGACGGAGCGGCCACCTCCGAAGCCTTCTTCTTCGGTGGCATGTCGATGAAGATGTTGATGTAGCGCGTACAAACGCCGGATCAGGTTCGAACAACCTCGACGCCCCCCTACCTGGCGCGCCAGAGATGTCGTGGGGAACGAGCACCTATGGGGCAGGGCCCCTTTCGGTCCGGCAAGGGAGCGGAGGGTGCACGAAGAGCAGATCGAGGCGAAGCAGGCGAGGGATTTTACCCAGCTTCGGAGCTCTCCGGAGAGATAAAACTCCTACTGCTGCTTTGTGTTTCTATTCTGTTCTTGCTCGAGCGTGGGTGTGTTGTAGTTTCGAATCAGTCGAACCTCCTCTACGTGCGCATGGGCCTCCTTTTTATAGTTTAAAGGGGTCACCGACAGGTGGCAGCGTAGAGAGAGGGGTAAAAAGGTAAAAACAGGGGTTGGTACAACCGCTACCAACAGTGCCTCCTACCTAACTCTGATGGCAGGGGACAAGGGCATTTAATGCCCGTCCGGTCGCCCAAACAGTGCAAGAAACGACCGTTAAGAGCGCCATCGATCGCCACGATGGCCTTCTAGTCATCTTCACTTGCCACCTCGCACCGCTTGGCTGCACAGCTACCCGCCACGTGCTCCAGGAGCGACCCTGAGGAGACACGTCATCGGATGTGCTGGAGGGTGGGCGCAGAGTGGTGGCTTCGCCGCGGCAAGCGCCTTGCCGCGGTTGCTGTCTTGTCGCACCCGAGAGCTTGTCGCTCGTCGGGTCTTGCCGGGACGCGCGGCGCGTCGCGGCAAGTTCTTCGTAGTGCCTCGGTTGGCCTTCCCGGCAAGCTCCTCTTGCCGGGGCCTTGTCCTTCCCGGCGAGTTACTCTTGCCGGGGCTTCGTCTTCTTAGTTAAAATACTTTGTTCTCGAATGGCATCAATATGAGCTACGGAGGATCTTGGCGGATGCCCGGCAAGCCTTGCCGCAGGACGCTGCGACTGCCCGTGCACAAGTTCGGGATACTAAGGTACCCCTACTTTAGTACACCAACATCGTTCCTCTCTTATTCTCGAGTGCTCTCGGTTCTTTGCTTCTTCTCTTCAGTTCCTGCTTCACCTCATCCCTTTTCCTTTCCGCCTCGGTCCTAAGATCTCGGGACGAGATCTCTTGTTAGTGGAGGAGTGTTGTAACGCCCCGGATCCGATGCGCCAGGTGTCTGCCAGTTATTCGCCATCTTTGCCATGTCTTTTGCTTGCGTGTTGCATTTTATCATGTCATCATGTGCATTTCATTTTGCATACGTGTTCGTCTCATGCATCCGAGCATTTTCCCCGTTGTCCGTTTTGCAATCCGGCGCTCCTATGCCCTCCGGCGTCCCTCTTTTGCCTCTTTTCATGTGCGGGTATTAAACTTTCTCGGAATGGCCCGAGGTTTGCCAAGCGGCCTTGTTCTAGCACAGGTAGACCTCCTGTCAAGTTTCGTGCCATTTGGAGGTAGTTTGGTACTCCAACGGTTAACCGGGTAACCGTAAAGCCCTCTTTTGTTGCAGCCCAACATCCCTTCCAAAGTGGCCCAAAACCCACCTAACTCCCCTCCATGCTCTCGGTCGTTCGATCACGATCGTGTGGGCGAAAACCGCACCTCATTTGGACTCTCCTAGCTCCCTTTACCTATATATATGCCCATTCCCCCGAAATTCGCGGATGAATCCCCCTAACCCTAGCCCCGCTCCCTCTCCGCCGCCGGACACGTCCGGATCGGACCGGACGCGTCTGCGCCGCCGCCCGCAGCCAACCAGAGGCCGCCACGTGGCGCCCCGCGCCCACATCGCCGCCGGCCCGCCAAGGCCCGAGCGGGGCCCGCCCGAGCCCATCGGGACCCGAGCGCGCGCCGCCGCCCGCGCCCGCCTCCCTGCTCGTGCCCCGGCTGCGCCTCCCGGCCGGTGCCCGCGCCGCCGCCACCGCACCAGCCTCCGGCGACCTCGCCGTCGGTCACCGGAGGGCTGGGCCGCCCCTGCGCCTCCTCCGGCGGTCCCGTCCTGCCTCGCCGCCGTTCCCCGCGCCGTTCCCCGTGCCCGAAGGCCTCGCCCGAGCGCCTCCGCAGTCCGGCGTCCGCCTCCGCCGCCGCCTTGCTCACCGGAGCTCCTCGCTTCGGTGCCGCGCCGCCGCCCACGGCCATCCCGTGCCGCGCCCTGGCCGCCCCGTGCCTCTCCGGCCCGGATCCGGCGAGATCCGGCCGAGAGCGCCCCGGATCCGTCCTCCCCGGCGTCTTCCTCATCTTCTCCGGCAGCATCTACGACGTGCCTCAATTTCCGTGCAAGGTTGACCCCGAAATAATCCCCAAGTCCCAGATTTTTGACATAATCATGCCATGTTCATCGCATCGTATCTCCGCATCCGTAGCTCCGTTTCGTGCGTGTAATATGTCAAATTGTTCGCCCCGACGAGTACTTCATTTCATTCCATTGCATCATGTTCATTTGAGTTCATCTTGATGCCCGAAATGCTGTTGGAAGAGTGCATGTTGCTGTTATTTTGCTGAAACTGTTATAACTTGCTCATTTCTCATTTTTGCCACGATTGATGTGTGCATCCTATGAGGTTGATGTCTACATGTGTTTTGATCTATGCCATGCCTTCTTTCCATAGGTGCTATCCATGTATTTTTGTGATTTGTGTGCCGAGTGCATCGAGCTTGCTAAGTAGAGTACTTGCTGTTGCTGATTTCAGTCCATGTTCTGCTGTTATTTTTATGCCATGTAAACTTGATGCTACAGAGAGATCCATGCATATTTTGAGATACTTCAGTAAGGATGTTTTGTACATATGGTTATGAGCTATCCATCCATGCCCCTGGTTGCATTTATAGCTTGCTATAGATTGTTGCAATCTTGCTCCAAAGTTGCTAAATGATGTTGCTGTCAGCCTGTTAACATTAAGTTCAGTTGTTGCCATGTTTGTTCCTAGTGATCCATGCACCCTATGAACTTTCTATTGCCATGTATAGCTTCATAAACATGTGTTCTTACTGTTGGTTTCCTTGCCATGCCATGTATTGCTCTGTGGTGAGTGGTTCAAGCTCACCAACATGCCTACTTATTGTTGTTCCTGCCATGTATGAATCTGTCATATAACTTGCCATGTTTACATGGGTGACATCATATCTTCTGATCCTTTTTGGCTTATGGCCAGTAAGGGACTTTTGTTCTATGTATTTAGTAGATTCATGTCATGCCTTTGTTTGCCATGATCACTTCCTGTAACATATTGTTTGATAGATCTAAACATTGCAACCTGATGTTATTTTCTGCTAAAGTCTGTAACTGTTATTATTTGCAATCTTTCCATGTGTGTTTGACCATGTTCTAGTGATTTCTGGAGATAGCACAGAGTTCATGTTTTGTTATGATTTACCTGTACATCATGCCCATGTCTTTTGTTTTCATATTGAGGTGCTGTAGCATATTGTTTTGATGCTTGCAAGATGCCTAGTTGCTGTTATGGACAGATTGTTGTTATGCCTTGTATAGAGTGTATGTGTTGAACCGTTGCTCCGTTTTGAGTGTGCTCTATATGAAACTTGCTTGTTTTTGCATGTAGCGTCATATTATCATGTTGCATCCTTGTTTTGGTGTGTTTTCTTGATGTTTGAATGCCTTTTGCATCAATGCCATGTTTAACTTGTTTTGCTCATATCTTCTAGGCCGTAGCTCCGAATTAAATGAACTTTATATGTAACTTGACTAGAATCTCGTGTAGATCATCTTGGTGCATCTTAACTTGCTGTTTAACAACTTGAACATATGGTATAATCAGATCTGGACCAATTTCGAAATTTGCATATGAGGACTTACCAGAATTGTTATATATTATTTCCGGCCTCATTTAAAACTTGTCTTGATGTGTTGCTCTTGTTTGCATCATCTCTTGCCATGAGTAGCCTCATGTAGTCTTGTCTTGCATCATGCTTGTTTGTGCATCATGTATTGTTTACGTGTGGTGTGTTTACCATGTTGTGTGCTTCTTTTCGATAGTTCCTGTTTCGTTGCAATCGTGAGGATTCGTTCGTCTACGCTTGGTTCGTCTTCGTGGCCTCATCCGTTCGTCTTCTTCATGGACTCGTTCTTCTTCCTAGCGGGATTTCAGGCAAGATGACCGCTACCCTGGATCTCACTACTATCATTGCCATGCTAGTTGCTTCGTTCTATCGCTTTGCTGCGTTACCTATCATTTGCTCTTCAAGCCTCCCAAATTGCCATGAACCTCTAACCTTTGACACCCTTCCTAGGAAACCATTGTTTGGCTATGTTACTGCTTTGCTCAGCCCTCTTATAGCGTTGCTAGTTGTAGGTGAAGTTTGAAGATTGCTCCATGGTGGACAGGATTTTGGTTGGGATATCACAATATCTCTTATATTTTTAATGCATCTATATATTTGGTAAAGGGTGGAAGACTCGGCCTTTTGCCTGGTGTTTTGTTCCACTCTTGCCGCCCTAGTTTCCGTCATACCGGTGTTATGTTCCCGGATTTTGTGTTCCTTACGCGGTCGGGTGATTTATGGGACCCCCTTGACAGTTCGCTTTGAATAAAACTCCTCCAGCAAGGCCCAACCTTGGTTTTACCATTTGCCTCACCTAGCCCTTTTTCCCTTGGGAGTCGCGCTCTCGAGGGTCATCTTTATTTTACCCCCCCCCCCCCCCGGGCTAGTGCTTGTCTAAGTGTTGGTCCAAACCGAGCGATGTCCGGCGCCCCCTGGGCAACCAGGGTCTATGCCAACCCGACGTCTTGCTCATCCGGTGTGCCCTAAGAACGAGATATGTGCAGCTCCTATCGGGATTTGTCGGCACAGCGGGAGGCTTTGCTGGTCTTGTTTTACCATTATCGAAATGTCTTGTAAACCGGGATTCCGAGTCTGATCGGGTCTTCCTGGGAGAAGGTTTATCCTTCATTGATCGGGAGCGCTTATCATGGGCTAAGTTGGGACATCCCTGCAGGGTATAATCTTTCGAAAGTCGTGCCTGCGGTTATAGGCAGATGGGAATTTGTTAATGTCCGTTTGTAGATAACTTGACACCAGATCCGAATTAAAACGCATCAACCGCGTGTGTAGCCGTGATGGTCTCTTCTCGGTGGAGTCCGGGAAGTGAACACGGTTTCTGTGTTATGTTTGACGTAAGTAGGAGTTCAGGATCACCTCTTGATCATTACTAGTTGACGACTGTTCCTTTGCTTCTCTTCTCGCTCTCATTTGCGTATGTTAGCCACCATATCATGCTTAGTTGCTGCTGCAACCTCACCACTTTACCCCTTCCTTTCCCGTTAAGCTTTGCTAGTCTTGATACCCATGGTAATGGGATTGCTGAGTCCTCGTGGCTCACAGATTACTACAACAACAGTTGCAGGTACAGGTTTTGCGATGATCATGACGCGATAGCGATGCTTGCTTGCGTTGAGTTCTTCTTCTGCTTCTTCGATCAGGGGATAGGTTCTAGGTCGGCAGCCTAGGCTAGCAGGGTGGGTGTCGTTTGAATTTCTGTTTGTGTTTCATTTGTAGTCGGATGGTTCCCTTATGTATGATGATGTTGTATTCGCGTGGCTTTGTATGCCACTTGTATGTATCCCCATATATTATGTAATGTTGATGTAATGATATCCACCTTGCAAAAGCGTTCCAATATGCGGGTCTATCCTTGGGGGGACCTTCGTGTTCCTTTTGAATAGGGTCGCATATTGGGCGTGACAGTTGATACGCCTAGTTGATGTGAGACTATCTTCTCCTTTTTGTCTTCTCCACAACCACCATTCTATTCCACATATAGTGCTATTTCCATGGCTCACGCTCATGTATTGCGTGAAAGTTGAAAAAGTTTGAGATTACTAAAGTATGAAACAATTGCTTGGCCTGTCATCGGGGTTGTGCATGATTAAATACTTTGTGTGATGAAGATAGAGCAACAACCAGACTATATGATTTTGTAGGGATAACTTTATTTAGCCATGTTATTTTGAGAAGACATGATTGCTTTGATTAGTATGCTTGAAGTATTACTATTTCTTATGTCAATATGAAATTTTATTTTGAATCATTTGGATCTGAACATTCATACCACAATAAAGAAAATTACATTGAGAATTATGCTAGGTAGCATTTCACATCAAAAATTTTGTTTCTATCATTTACCTACTCGAGGACGAGCAGGAATTAAGCTTGGGGTTGCTTGATACGTCTCCAACGTATCTATAATTTTTTATTGTTCCAAGCTATTATATTACCTGTTTTGGATGTTTATGGGCTTTACTTTACACATTTATATCATTTTTGGGACTAACCTACTAACCAGAGGCCCAGCCCGTATTGCTGTTTTTTTGCTATTTTAGTATTTCAAAGAAAAGGAATATCAAACGGAGTTCAAATGCAATGAAACCTTCGGGAGCGTGATTTTTGGAACGAACGTGATCCATAGGACTTGGAGTGCAAGTCAAGAAGCAGCCAAGGCGGCCATGACGGTGGAGGGCGCGCCCACCCATACAGGGCGTGCCCCCTATCTCGTGGGCCCCTCGGGCGGCAACCGACCTACTTATTCCTCCTATATATACCCACGTACCCTGAGAACATCAGAACAAGCCACGAAAACCTAGTTCCACCGCTGTAACCTTCTGTATCCGTGAGATCCCATCTTGGAGCCTTTGTCGGCGCTCCACCAGAGGGGGAATCGACCACGGAGTGCTGTTACATCAACACCATAGCCCCTCCGATGAGTTGTGAGTAGTTTACCACAGACCTTCGGGACCATAGTTATTAGCTAGATGGCTTCTTCTCTCTTTTTGGATCTCAATACCATGTTCTCCTCGATCTTCTTGGAGATCCATGTAACTCTTTTTGCGGTGTGTTTGTCGAGATCCGATGAATTGTGAGTTTATGATCAAGTTTATCTATGAGAAATATTTGAATCTCCTTTGAATTCTTTTATGTATGATTGAGTTATCTTTGCAAGTCTCTTCGAATTATCAGTTTGGCTTGGCCTACTAGATTGATCTTTCTTGCAATGGGAGAAGTGCTTAGCTTTGGGTTCAATCTTGCGGTGTCCTTTCCCAGTGACAGCAGGGGCAACAAGGCACGTATTGTATTTTTGCCATCGAGGATAAAAAGATGGGGTTTATATCATATTGCATGATTTTATCCCTCTACATCATGTCATCTTTCTTAATGCGTTACTCTGTTCTTATAAGCTTAATACTATAGATGCATGCTAGATAGCGGTAGATGTGTGGAGTAATAGTAGTAGATGTAGGCAGGAGTCGGTCAACTTGTTGCGTACGTGATGTCTATATACATGATCATGCCTAGATAATCTCATAATTATTCACTTTTCTATCAATTGCTCGACAGTAATTTGTTCACCCACCGTAATACTTATGCTATCTTGAGAGAAGCCACTAGTGAAACCTATGGCCCCCGGGTCTATCTCTTATCATATAAGCTTTCAATCTACTTTTATTTGCATCTTTACTTTTCCAATCTATATTATAAAATACCAAAATTATATTTATCTTATCATACTATCTCTATCAGATCTCACTTTCGCAAGTGGTCGTGAGGGGATTGACAACCCCTTTATTGCGTTGGTTGCGAGTTCTTTGTTTGTTTGTGTAGGTGCATGGGACTTTTGAGGAGCCTCCTACTGGATTGATACCTTGGTTCTCAAAAACAGAGGAAAATACTTACGCTACTATTGCTGCATCACCCTTTCCTCTTCAAGGAAAACCAATGCAAGCTCAAGACGTAGCAGTTGCGAACACAAAAAAGCAAAGTTTCCAGTCCTTCATGGACACTTTCCTTGACGCCACCACTCGCATCGCAGACATCATCGACCTTCGCAGTTTCTGCGATCCAGTAATTCCTTCTCCCGATGAGTGAACAAAACATTACGCCCCACTTTTATTTGTCTCAGAATGCCGAGTGATTATGTAACCGTTAAACTCTTTCAGGCTTGAAGCCTGAGCACTTCTGCCCGTTGCGGTCCTAAACTTTTCTGAGACTTATCTGAACTTGAATTTCCTTGAATATCATGGCTTTTGTTTTTATTGCTTCTGAATGTCTTTTGATTCCGAGTGAACTTGATCTTTTCACCTTTCGTCGAATGGATCTGACGATGTGTTCAATCGACACCTCGTTGTCCTTGCGGATAGGGGTGGTACATTGTACTTGTGACGCAGCTCAGACGTGGTGTTCAATCGACACCTTGTCATCCTTGCAGATCGGGATGGTACGTTGTACTTGTGATGCAGCTCAGACGTGGTGTTCAGTCGACACCTCGTCGTCCTTGTGGATCGGGATGGTACATCGTACTTGTGAAGCAACTCAGACGTGGTGTTCAGTCGACTCCTCGTCCTCCTTGTGGATCGGGATGGTACATTGTACTTGTGACGCAACTCAGACGTGGTGTTCAGTCGACACCTCATCGTCCTTGCGGATCGGGATGGAGCGTACATTGTATTTGTGGCATAGCTCAAAGGATATTTGTGACTCAGGCGAGTACGGGGTCGCAGCTAAGCCCCCGAGTGGGAGGATTGTTCTCAACTCGGAATGTTTTTTAACTTAGGCGAGTACGGGGTCGCAGTTATGCCCCCAAGTGGGAGGATTGCTCTCCACTCGGAATGTTTTTAACTTAGGCGATTTCGGGGCCGCGGCTAAGCCTCCGAGTGGGAGGATCGTTCTCCACTCGGAATGTTTTTTAACTTAGGCGAGTACGGGGTCGCAGCTAAGCCCCTGAGTGGGAGGATTTCTCTCCACTCGGAATGTTTTTAACTTAGACGATTTTGGGGTCGCGGCTAAGCCCCTGAGTGGGAGGATTGCTCTCCACTCGGAATATTTTTAACTTAGGCGAGTACGGGATCGCAGCTAAGCCCCCGAGTGGGAGGATTGCTCTCCACTCGGAATGTTTTTAACTTAGGCAATTTCGGGGTCGTGGCTAAGCCTCCGAGTGGGAGGATTTCTCTCCACTCGGAATGTTTTTAACTTAGGCGATTTCGGGGTCGCAGCTAATCCCTCGAGTGGGAGGATTGCTCTCCACTCAGAATGTTCTTAACTTATGCGAGTACGGGGTCGCTGCTAAGCCCCCGAGTGGGAGGATTGCTCTCCACTCAGAATGTTTTTAACTTAGGCGAGTACGGGGTTGCAGCTAAGCCCCCGAGTGGGAGGATTGCTCTCCACCCGGAATGTTTTTAACTTAGGCAATTTCGGGGTCGCGGCTAAGCCTCCGAGTGGGAGGATTGCTCTCCACTCGGAATGGTTTTTTACTTAGGCGAGTATGGGGTCACAGCTAAGCCCCTGAGTGGGAGGATTGCTCTCCACTCGGAATGTTTTTAACTTAGGCAATTTCGGGGTTGCGGCTAAGCCTCTGAGTGGGAAGATTGCTCTCCACTCGGAATGTTTTTTTTAACTTAGGCGAGTACGGTGTCGCAGCTAGGCCACCCACTGGGGGATTTGGACACAAGTGATTACGGGGAACCAGTCATTAAGATACTATAAAAATCTTATCTTTGGAAAGCAAACTGAAGTACTCCTATTACAACTCATCGGGTCGAGTGATTCTAGGTATAGAAAGGACGAAGCAGCTCTGCGTCCCATCTGCGTGGCTCATCCATGTTCTTGGCTACATTATAGATGTGGTACGCTCCATTGTGAAGAACCTTGGTGATGGTGAAGGGACCTTCCCAGGCCGGAGCAAGCTTGTGAGGTCGTTTCTGATCCACTCAGAGCACAAGGTCTCCTTCCTAAAATGCTCGACCTCTGACATTGCGAGCATGGAATCGACGCAGATCTTGCTGATAGAAGGTCGACCAAACCAAAGCCATCTCGCGCTCTTCCTCCAGGAGATCAACTGCGTCTTCGCGTGCTTGCTCTGCTTCAGCTTCTGAGAACATTTCCACTCGGGGAGCATTGTGCAGAAGTCACTCGGAAGCATAGCCTCAGCACCGTACACCAGGAAGAAAGGGGTTCGGTCAGTGGACTAGTTTGGCGTTGTTCTCAGTCCCCATAGGACGGACGGTAATTCAGTCACCCAAGCTCCAACAGCGTGCTTAAGGTCACGCATCAGACGGGGTTTTAACCCTTGAAGGATCAAACCATTTGCCCTTTCTGTTTGTCCATTCGACTTCAGGTGTGCGACGGACGCATAATTGATCCGAGTGCCTTGGGATGCGCAGAACGCCTTGAACTCATCAGAATCAAAATTGGAGCCGTTATCTGTGATAATTCTGTGAGGTACTCCATATCTGAATATCAACTCCTTGATGAAACTGACGGCAGTGCATGTGCTGAGGTTTTTGATGGGCTTGGCTTCGATCCACTTGGTGAACTTGTCGATTGCTACAAGCAAATGGGTGAACCACTCGTGCCGGTCTTGAAGGGTCCAACCATATCCAATCCTCAGACTACAAATGGCCAGACAAGTGGAATAGTCTTCAGGGCAGAGGCATGCTTGTGGGACATGTTGGAGTAGAACTGGCAACCTGCACACTTGTCAACTATATCTTTCGCTATCTCATTTTCTCGAGGCCAATAGAATCCCGCTCGGTATGCTTTGGCCACGATGGTCCGAGAGGACGCATGGTGACCATAGGTCCCCGAGTGGATATCGTTTAGGATCATTCGACCTTCTTCAGGAGTGATGCAACATTGAGCTACTCCTGTGACACTTTCTCTGTAAAGCTGCCCTTTCATCACGGTGAAAGTTGTCGATCAACGGACTATCCGGCGAGCCTCATCTTCATCCTCTGGGAGCTCCTTTCTGAGAATGTACGCGATGTACAATACTGTCCAATCAAGCGTGACCACCAAGACTTTCATGATCAAGTCGACCACGACTAGAACTTCGATCCCAGTCAGGTCGGTTGAACTTATTGGTTGCGGGTGCTCTTCCTTGAAGGGATCTTCTTGCACTGACATGGCATGGAGATGCTCCAAGAACACATTGCTGGGGATAGGCTTCCGAGTGGAACCTATCTTCGCCAGATCATCAACAGCTTGATTCTTGATTTGTGGTATGTGATGGAGCTCCAACCCCTCAAACTTCTTCTCTAGCTTTCTCACTGCATTGCAATAACCGGTTATTGCGGGACTCCTGACGTCCCATTCCTTCATTACTTGGTTAACCACTAAGTCTGAGTCGCCATATACCATTAAGCACCGGACGCCGAGTGAAATGGCCATACACAACCCACACAATAGTGCCTCATACTCAGCTTCATTTTTCGAAGAATCAAAGTGAATCTGGAGGACATAACTGAGCTTGTCTCCTCGTGGGGACACTAAGACCACTCTCACACCAGATCATTCAACATCTTGGATCCATCAAAGAACATGGTCCAATGTTCTGACTGAAGTAAAGTCGGTTGATGTTGTTCTGTCCACTCTGCGAGGAAATCTACAATTGCTTGAGACTTAATGGCCTTCTTTGCCTCAAACTTGATATCTAAAGGAAGAAGTTCAATCGCCCACTTTGCCACTCGACCAGTTGCATCTCTATTATTCAGTATTTTTGACAATGGAGCGTCAGTGACGACTGAAATTGAGTGATCAAAGAAATAGTGTGCAACCTTCTTCGTGGTCAGGTAAATACCATAAACAATCTTCTGATAGTGAGGATATCTCTGCTTGGACGGGGTTAAAACTTCGGAAATGTAATACACGGGGCGCTGAACTTTGAAGGCCTTGCCTTCTTCTTCCTGCTCGACTGTGAGCACTGTGATAACAACTTGTCCTGTGGCTGCGATGTAAAGCAGTAAAGGCTCCTTGCTAACCGGAGCAGCAAGCACCGGCTGGGTGGAAAGCAAGGCTTTGAGCTCTTCAAAGGCTGCTTCAGCTTCATCATTCCACTCGAACTTGTCGGACTTCTTCATCAGTCGGTAAAGAGGCAGTGCCTTTTCACCGAGGCATGAGATGAATCGGCTCAATGCAGCCTAACAACCAGTAAGCTTCTGAACATCATGCACATGCACTGGGCATTTCATTCGGAGGGTTGTGCCAATCTTCTCTGGATTTGCATTGATCCTTCATTCGGAAACGAGAAAACCGAGTAATTTTCTGTCTGGGACTCCGAATGTGCATTTTGATGGATTGAGGTTGATATCATACCTTCTTAAGTTGGCAAAGGTTTCAGCAAGGTCAGTCAGCAGGTCGGAACCTTTGCGTGAGTTAACCACTATGTCATCCATGTATGCTTCCACATTACGACTGATTTGAGTGAGCAGACACTTCTGAATCATGCGCATGAATGTGGCACCAGCATTCTTGAGGCCGAAGGGCATAGTAACATAGAAAAAAACACCCGAACGGTGTGATGAAAGCCGACTTTATCTCATTGGGTCCATACAGTCGGATCTAATGGTACTCATATTAAGCGTCCAGGAAGGACAGTCGCTCACATCCCGCAGTCGAGTCGACTATCTGGTCGATGCGAGGCAAAGGAAAATGATCTTTCGGGTAGGCCCGATTGATGTGCTTGAAGTCAATACACATTCAGAGTGATTTATCTTTCTTGGGAACCACCACGACATTGGCGAGCCACTCGGAGTGCTATATCTCGCGGATGAACTTGGCAGCTAGGAGCGAGCCACCTCCTCGCCAATAGCCTTTCTCTTCTTTGTGGCGGACCGATGGAGATGCTCCTTAACGGGTTTTACCTTTGGATCGACTTGCAAATGGTGCTTAGCCAGTTACCTGGGCACACCTCGCATGTCAGATGGCTTCCATGCAAAGATGTCCCAGTTCGCACGGAGGAACTGGATGAGCGCTTCTTCCTATTTGTTGTCGAGTGTTGTTGAGATACGGGTCGCCGCAGCATTGAGGTCGGTCGGGTAAACATGGACTGGCTTGGTCTTGCCGGCCGACTGAAATGCAGACTCCGAGGCAGGCCTCTTAGCACGCAGCAAATCACTTGGATCTGTAGTTTTCTGGTACTCTTGAAACTCTACTGCTGCCATCTGCTCATCTGCTATCTTTGCACCATCCTGAAGATAGTCTTCTGCTCTTTGATGGTTACCGGAAACCGTTATCACGCCTCTGGGGCCATGCATCTTCATCTTGAGATATACATAACACAGTCAAGCCATAAAGCTAGCATAAGCTGGTCTGCCCAAAATGGCATGGTAGGCACTCTGGAAATCCACAACCTCAAACGTTAACTTTTCCTTGCGGAAATTCTTCTCATCGCCGAAAACCACGTCAAGAGTGATATGGACGAGTGAGTCGATTTTCTTTCCTGGGTTGACTCCATGGAATCGCAGGTTGCTCTCGTGGAGTTTGGACATCGGAATGCCCATTCCTTTGAGGGCCTCAGCATACAGAATATTCAGACCACTGCCACCATCCATCAGAACCTTGGTCAGTCGGGTGCCTCCCATGACTGGGTCGACCACCAGCGCTTGTCTCCCAGGGGTAGCTACGCGTGGCGGGTGGTCAGACTGGTCGAATGTAATGGGGTTTTTGACCACTTCAAATATTTTGGTGGGCCGGAGCAACCATGTCCACCTCTCTATTAATGACCTTCAGTCGAATTTTGCTCTCTACATCGGCAAAAATCACCAAGGTGGCATTGACATTGGGGTAACCACCATCATCATCCTTATCTTCTTCCTTCTTGGACTCTTTGTCCTTATCAATGGGTTTACTTTCTTGGAAGTTCTGGATTAGGAGTCGACATTGTCGAGTGGTATGCTTGGGGTGAATCAGGTTCCCCTCTTCATCCTTCTTAGTGTGAATATGACACGACAAATCCATCACATCAGTTCCTTCCTGGTCCTTCACTTTCTTACGGATCGAAGGCCCTTTGGGCTTCCCTTACTTTCCTTGATTCAACACTGCTGCCTCGGCAGGACCTGCTGCCTCAACCTTTCGCTTCTGCTTCTGACAGGACTTTCCTCCTCTGTTGTCCTGGGCGAATGTTTTGTGCTTGCCACTCTTGAGTCGTTCCTCCTCTTCATCGTTAGCATACTTGGTGGCAATCTCCATCATCCGTGTCAAGGACATATCTCCAGTCTAACCGAACTTCAGATTGAGCTGTCTGTAGAGAACGCCTTCCTTGAGGGCACAGACTGCTTGGTGATCTGACACATTCTCCACTGTGTGGTGCAGAGTGATCCATCTCTGGATATAGTCTCTCAAGGTTTCATGCAGTTTCTTCACGCAATGCTACAACTCTTGTAGACCAGCAGGTCTCTTGTAGGTGCCCTCAAATGTCCTAGTGAACACTCCGGCTAACTCATCTCAACTCAAAATGCTCCCAAGGAACAACTGATTCAGCCAAGCCCTGGCAGAACCTTCAAGCATCAGAGGAAGGTGCTTCATGGCCACCTCATCGCTACTGCCACCAATGTGCACAACCACTCGGTAGTCTTCAAGCCAAGAGTCGGGGTTCGACTCTCCTATGAACTTACCGACGCCAGTGGACAATCTGAAGTTATGAGGGATCTCAGCGGCTTTGATGGCTCTTCCGAAACACTCTGGGCCGGAAATGCGGACCCTGCTTCCATTGGGCCTGTCTCTATCCAGCCCTTCTCTGTATGCTCTGTTCCGGTCGACCAAACACTACACAAGGATGGACCTTGCATCGAAGCCGGGCTCTCTGGGGTCGACTGGAATTCTGCGGTCATTTCCATACGGACGCCTGTCATCATATCGCCGGGGCGCGTATGACCCGTCCCTCGGAAGGGGAGAAGGCGCTCGACGGTGGTTGTCGCGGGTGTACTCACGATCATACTCTCCATGAGCTCTTCCCAAGCGCCGATCCTGGATCACGATCACCACGCGGCAAAGGCAACCTAGGACTGTGTGTCGACTAAACGGTGTCTGCTCTTACCGATCTGCTGTGGATTCTGTTTCGCGACTGGGGCACGGCGGAATTCTGGTCTCCTGCCGCTCGGAGCAGCGCCCTGATCTGCTCCAAGCCTCTTCCAGCCTCTGAACGGGACGACTGAATGGACTCTGCGATACGCGCAGCAGCTGCAAGATTCTGAATCGATGTGCGGAATACCTGAGTTTCCGGTGGAAACAATTGCCATGGACGTCGACTGGACTCGGGGATCAGTCGACGAGTACGCTCATCGAGAGAATGTTGGAGATTCTCCAAATGAGTGCGCTCAGCCAGCATGGCCAGGCGCCCTGCCTCCAAGGCCCGGGCCTCGACAGTTTTCCCTATGATGGGGGTCTGGAGAGCCTCCACGTTGCGGCGATGCAGCTCCTCCCTTTGCTGCGAGCTGAGAGGCTAGGGCTGATGCACTTCATGGCCGAATAACGGACCGTCGCTTCCACCGCCGCTGCCGCTGCGACGAAAACCAGGCGGACCGTGATGGGAGTCGACCATGAGGACTTCCGCCGCGGGGTCACCACTCCCACTCTCGGAAAGGGTGTCTGCAAAATCAGTCGTCAGGTCGAATGATCCGCAGGGGAATACGTCGGGCTCGATCGCCGCAACTTGGGGGGTGAACGCCTGACGAGCCACCGCGTGTGTCACCCACCGCTGGAGTCGCAAACGACCAGACTGCTTGTGGTGGCATCCAGCAGAGTGAGATGATGACGCGAGGACCGACTGGTACGGGGTCGACGGCTGCCGAAGGAGGACGCTGCAGGAGCTCACGCAGAAGTGCGACGACCCACTAATCAGGAGAGCCTCGACATCGAGGGAGGCCTTCTGGAGCCAAGCAGATTCCTCGGCGATGAAAGTGAGCGCGCCGAGTTAGAACTCACGGCCCATGATCAAACCGCCGAAGGAAACCATGCTGATGAAGATCGAAGAAAATTCAACCTTGTCGGAAGTCGCTAAGACTCTTACGCCCCACGGTGGGCGCCAACTGTCGTCGTTCTAAGTCTGACAGTAAGTATAGGGGCTATGAATGAGGAGGCAAGGTCCTAGCTACGGTGAGATTGTACGCAAGTGTTTACGAGTTCATGCCCCTCTTGCAGGAGGTAAAAGCCCTACGTCTTGGTGCCCTTAGGCGGTCGACTGGAATATGGGAGTGTGTGTTACAGGGGGTGTGAACCCTTGTGCCAGAGGAGGGGGTGGGTTATATAGAGTGTGCTAGGACCCCAGCCATCCCGTTACAAGGAGTTAAACGTACATAAAGATGGGGCATTACTGATAACGCCAGCCATAAAGTGTTATTAATGATCTTAAAGACTATGAAGTGAACGTCTGCCCGTTGCTATCATGATCGACTCCTGGTCTTCGGTAGGTCGAGTGATTTCTTGTATGGTCGAATGATATCAAGAGGGAGGGGTACCCGAGTGAGGTGACTGGTCGAGTGGATTGCACTCGATGCCTTCAATTGGTATTCCATGTTGTGTCTTGGGTGTCTTTGCTTCTATGGTAGTGACCTTGGGTAGGGCGTATAGGTCAGGCCTATGACCCTACCCTAGGTCTATATCATCATCATGGGCCTCCATCAAGCTGGAGCGCCATGTGAGCAGGACATACGGCTAGATCACAAATCCTTATTTTCAAAGTTTTAGCATCAAACTTAGTTTGAACATCAGACGCAAGTTATATGACTCCGGGTGATCTTACCTCAAACAAATACTACTACTAGTACTATATTTTGTTGATTGAAAATGATCAAATACATTTTTTATTACACTAAGGGCAGAGTGTCATTTATCTAGATGCACCTCTTGTTGTATCACATTTACAAGCATAGCATCCACAATATCTCAACTAGCAGTTTTGACACGTCCTCCCTCATTCCTAAATATAAGTATTTTTAGAGATTTCAATATGGACTACATATGGAGGAAAATGAGTGAATCTATCATGAACTTGTTCTGTTGCGCCCGGGCTGCTCAGGTAATCGTAACAGTGTGATGCACGGGCCAAAATGGTCCTGAGATGGTATGCAACAAATAAAACTCTAACAACATGTTAGAATTCCTGTATGTTTTTTTCTGACTGTAAATTTTGTTTGTAGACGAGTTAAAAAAAACCTTTGGTCTATTAATTAAGAAGAGACTTTCACCTGGGAAAATAAAGACTTGGCATAAAACCTTGCCCACATTACTGCTAATTGATCAAGGTCGAACATAACTAAGAAGAGACTTGGCATAAAACCTTGCCCACATTACTGCTTATTGATCAAGGTCGAACATAACTAAGAGGAGATTTGGCATAAAACCTTACACATATTACTGTTTATTGATCGTTGCACATAATTACCCATCTAGACCTACCCTGCTAGTGATTATAAACATTGTCGACGATCTCACACACGGTCCAAAACACATGCACGATAATGCCCTGGCAGAATGTGGCGGCTGCCGGGAATATCTCACATCTTGGTAAATATGAGCCTCTTTGAAATATATTTAGGCTTCATTTGGATGCTAGGGGAGCTAGTCCCAGGGAGCAGATGCCTCGGGTGGAATTATCTTGTGTGAACATAAAACCCGGGGAAAAGGTACATGATCCTTTGGCTGGCGGGAATAACCGGGGAAGGCCATACCAGGGAAACAAAGTGTAGCAGCGAAATTTCCAATCGAAATCGCTCGATGCCACAGGCCATGGCGCATATGCTGTAGATCAGCACCTTCTACCTTCTAGACGTCCTCCGCATCAATCACGACCATACTGTCACTGCCGCCCAGTCTCCGTTTGTGGATGATCTGAAGATGTAACTGACCATGTTGAGCACAGAGGCAACAGTAGCAGCCATGTGTGTGGGAGGCAAAGTCGTCCTCACCGAACACCATAAGATCTGCGAGACCACGCCAGCAGCCAGGGGCAGATAGATTTGAAGCTTTGCCGGGGGAAGATCATCTTCTAGGCGAAGGGGAGCTTGGGGCAAGGAGGAGGAAGACCACCGAACCATCACCGTCGCCAGCACCGCAGGGGTGGAGCGCTCGATGGAGGGGCGAGCGGGTCAAGGTGGCAACGGGGATGGGGATGACCGGGGATGACTCCACCATCCTCGCCCCGATCCCCGCCAATCCCCATACTCGCGATCCCCGTGAAGTTTCGCGGGGACAAAACGCCCCCATCCCTGTTAATATCGGGTACCCGGTACCCGTCGGGTATCCATGGGATTTCAAAAGCTGACTAGGATAGGTGAGATTGGAGAAGACATGGTTGCTGGGAGAGGTGGAGAAAAATAATTGTGTGAAATATCTACATATTAATCTATATATTTTGCATTTGTAGTACGAATGGCATAGTTTTCGGGTATCCATGGAGTCCGCACGGGGGGAATTTTATAACCATCCCCGCCTGCGAGACTAACGGGTACCCACCAGACAATACCCATGGGGCTAATTTGTCCCCCATCCCCGCTCCATGATGGGTAAATCCCCACGGGTACCCGTCCCCATGGGGAATATTGCCATCTTGACAAGCGGGCCACATCGCTCCCGATCGGCTTTCATCAAACACCGTCGCATCTCAATCGTGAGAGCGAGCAAGACGAGGAACTCCTCCCCGACCAGTGGAGACGTGAAAATCTTAACCGGGGAAGGGCCGTGGAAAGGGATGTGATCCCTCCCCCTCGTTGGGAACCAAATGCGGTGGCAGACTCTCCCGACTCGATTCTGCTTGGGGTTTCCTCACCCAGGGAAAGGAGGGGGATCCCGAGAGGATCCTTGATTAGCAAATGAGCCCTTAGGTGGGGATCCTGCTCCCCCACCCCCTCCCGTGCATGCATGTTTAAAAATAAGGTTGAATATAATTATTATTTTTTGCATACATAAATAGAGGAGGTATGAGGGACCATGTTAAAATTTGCCAATATAGTATGTGCATATTTGTGGCCTTAATTCCTCTAAGATAGATTTTATAAACACATTCCAATATAAATTACTGGTCAAAGTTATATGTCAGAGACAATGTTGATATTCAAGATTACCACTATTATATGGCACCTTGGAGGCTTGGACAATGTGATTCGACCTCAACATCTTGGTCTAAGCCGTGGTCCAACATACCCCTTGTTGATGGAGTATATCAGTCATGTGCATGATCTTTAGATGCGAAGGCCGGAGAAGATATTCTCTTCCATTTTGTAAGAAATTGCAGTTGCCACCAATTCTAAGACAAGGGATGTGCTCCAGCATCAATGGCCAATTTTCTACCACGTCGGTCCGCCCACTCTACTACAGGCGCATAGCCTTTTCTCGTTGAGGGAGTCCTGGACTAGGGGGTGTCCGGATAGCCGAACTATCACCTTTGGCCGGACTCCTGGACTATGAAGATACAAGATTGAAGACTTTGTCCTGTGTCCGAATGGGACTTTCCTTGGCGTGGAAGGCAAGCTTGGCAATACGGATATGTAGATCTCCTACCATTGTAACTGACTCTGTGTAACCCTAACCCCCTTCGGTGCCTATATAAACCGGAGGGTTTTAGTCCGTAGGACGAACAACAATCATACCATAGGCTAGCTTCTAGGGTTTAGCCTCCCTGATCTCGTGGTAGATCTACTCTTGTACTACCCATATCATCAATATTAATCAAGCAGCAGTAGGGTTTTACCACCATCAAGAGGGCCCGAACCTGGGTAAAAACATCGTGTCCCTTGTCTCATGTTACCATCCGCCTAGACGCACAATTCGGGACCCCCTACCCGAGATCCGCCGGTTTTGACACCAACAGGAACCTTCAGTGGTTCCGGAGTCCGGCAGGCGACCCCTTCGTAAGAAGGGCGAGACTGTGACACCGGTGACCTCCGTCCAACCGGAATATGGTGTGATAAGTCCGAACACTTTCACAAGTGCGACACCCCGAACTTATAGCATTATATGCATCGGCTCCGAATCATGTCTTGGGTCAATAGTTGGGTTTGCCCGGCTTCCATGTTTTGTACCTTACGTTCCATTATATCGGCTAAGGTAGCGCTGGGAGAACCACTGCGATTGTGCCCCGGTTGATCTGGGTTAAGCATCTCAGTGGAGAAAGCTAAAACTGACCGTCATGATAGGGCGAGAGCCGGTCGCTGTTCGAGAGGTTTTCGAGTCCCTAAAGACTTATGCTGCTTACAGCGAGGAGCCGGCTTTGTCCGGCCCAGGCATGGATAGCGCCCCGAATTTGGTCTTCCGAATACTAGGGGCTTCGCCGAAATTTAAAATTATAGAATTCTATGGCTAAGTGAGAGTGTTCAAGCATTATAGTCCGGTTGCCTTGTTCGTTGCGTTGAGTGCCTCCCTCGAAGGACCCAAGAATGGGAAAAAGAGCGCTCAAGTTTATCCCGAACACCCCAGCACTCGCGGCACGGGGGCAGAAGCCGACGACTCGCCATCTCTCAAAATTAATAAACGGACGCACAAAAGGTAATATTTTAAATTCACAAGCGTTGCTTAGCGCATATGAACTAGTTTTCAAGCGTACAGGATAACAAATGCGAGTTTCCTCAAAAATTACATCTTTGGAGCATTCACTCGCTATAAGGCGGGCGCCCTTCAGGACGCCCGCATAATACATCTCGGGTGTGCGATACTCCTTGCCCGACGGTGGAGCGTCTGTCACAAGCTTCTCAGCATCCATCTTGCCCCAGTGCACTTTAGCACGGGCAAGGGCCCTACGGGCACCTTCGATGCAGATGGAGCGCTTGACGACTTCAATCCATAGACAGGCATCCACCAGCCGCCTCACCAGCCCGAAGTAGCTCCCAGGAATGGCTTCCTTAGGCCACAGCCGAACTATGAGGCCCTTCATGGCCTGTTCGGCCACCTTATGGAGCTCGACCAACTGCTTCAGCTGGTCGCTCAAGGGCAGCGGGTGTCCGGCCTCAGCATATTGAGACCAGAACACCTTCTCCGTCGAGCTCCCCTCCTCGGCCCGGTAGAATGTGGCATTGTCGGACACACTGTAGGGCAGATCTGCGAATGCTCCTGGAGAGCTCCGGATTCGGGTAAGTAACAAGTAATTCACTTTCACGTGTTTGCTTTGCATGAAGAATGCCTTACCCGCCGCTATCTTCTTCATCGCCTCAATTTCCTAGAGGGATTTTTGGGCTTCGGCCTTAGCAGCTTTGGCGCTCTCAAGAGCCGAGGCGAGCTCGGACTCTTGAGTCTTTGAGTCACGCTCCAAACTCTCGTGTTTTTCCACGAGAGCCTGGAGCTCTTGCCGCACCTCCGCCACCAGCGCCTCCTGCTTCTCTCGCTCGGTGCGCTCCGCGGCCGCATTGCCTTCGACCTTGGACACCGCTTCCTTCAGGGTCGCCACCTCGTTCGTGGCCCCTGCAATTCTCACGTTATTCCTGCTATTTTTTGCAACCACATCTTTTATATACTTCCATAAGGTACACTTACCTTCCTTGTCCTCGAGCCTCTTTTTGGCAAGGCCGAGTTCGTACTCGGACTGCTCGAGGCTCTGGTTCAATGCATCAACCTCCGCAGTCAGTGCGGCAGAGGTCAGCAGCGCATCCTACATTCCCCATATTGACATACCTATGTTAGACTCATGCGTACATCTTTTTAGATCCTCAGTTCGGCTTTTCTTTCCGAACACCAAACTGAGCATCAGGGGCCACTGTCTATGCGGTAATATTTTTACATGTCTTAAATACATACCTCAAAGCCTGTTAGAAGGCTAGCACAGGCTTCGGTCAGCCCGCTCTTGGCGGACTGAACTTTTTGGATCACCACACTCATAACAGTGCGGTGCCCCTCGTCGATGGAGGCGCCGTTAAGCGCCTCTAGCAAATTATCTGGTGCCTCCGGTTGGACGGAGGTCACCGGTGTCACAGTCTCGCCCTTCTTAGGAAGGGGTCGCCTGCCGGACTCCGGAATCACTGAAGGTTCCTGTCGGTGTCAAAACCGGCGGATCTCGGGTAGGGGTTCCCGAACTGTGCGTCTAGGCGGATGGTAACAGGAGACAAGGGACACGATGTTTTTACCCAGGTTCGGGCCCTCTCGATGGAGGTAAAACCCTACTCCTGCTTGATTAATATTGATGATATGGGTAGTACAAGAGTAGATCTACCACGAGATCAAAGAGGCTAAACCCTAGAAGCTAGCCTATGGTATGATTGTTGTTCGTCCTACGGACTAAAACCCTCCGGTTTATATAGACAGCGGAGAGGGTTAGGGTTACACAGAGTCGGTTACAATGGTAGGAGATCTACATATCCGTATCGCCAAGCTTGCCTTCCACACCAAGGAAAGTCCCATCCGAACACGGGACGAAGTCTTCAATCTTGTATCTTCATAGTCTAGGAGTCCGGCCAACGGTGATAGTTCGGCTATCCGGACACCCCCTAATCCAGGACTCCCTCAGTAGCCCCTAAACCAGGCTTCAATGACGATGAGTCCGACGCACATATTGTCTTCGGCATTGCAAGGCTGGTTCCTCCTCCGAATACTTCATAGAAGATTTTGAAAACAAGGATAGTGTCCGGGTCTGCAAAATAAGTTCCACATACCTCCACAGAGAGAATAATCTTTACACAAATTCAATCTGCTGACGTATTTTGCGGTGTGATGTCACATCACAGCCAAGCCTTTACTGGAATCGTTTTTACTGTCCCACCTTAGCATGTTTAGCGAGGCGGTTTCCTTGGCACGACTTGGCAAAGCAGAGATCGTGTCCCCTTATTCCGGGATTCTCATCAATACGGGTGTGGGTAACCCAGTCGTGCCCATTGGCGCGCCTCCTCTATCGAAGGCGAGTCCCGAACGGTCACAGGGAGGGCTCTTGGTATTCAACCTCTTTATAACGAGACCAAGGCCCACTCCTTTCTTTCAGTCTCAAGCGAATCCTCCCCTCGCCTCGAGTTACAACACCCAAAGCTCTAGATTCAGGCGCTTCAGACCTCCGAGGATGTCCGGCTCCGACCAGCAAGGCTGGTGGATGCCTTCCTACGTCACAGAAGAAGACGTGCTAAAGCTGAGAGACGCTCGGTATCTAACCGGAGAAATTTTGCACAGGCTGCCTGCCCAACGGCAGGTTACTCCCACTCCCAAGCCTGGTAAGAGCATGGTGTTCATGTCTCACTTCCTTCGGGGGTTAGGCTTCCCGATGGACCCTTCGTGAGGGGGCTCATGTTTTATTATGGGCTGGAATTCCATGACTTGGACCGGAGTCCATCCTCCACATCTCATCGTTTATTGTCGCATGTGAAGCCTTCCTCCGCATTACCCCTCACTTCGGGTTGTGGCTCAAAACCTTCAAAGTGGAACCGAAGATGATCAGGGGGCAGCTGGCAGAGTGCGGAGGGGCTGTCATAAGCAAGAATGTTGATGCTCCATGGCCCGAGGGCTCTTTTCAAGAGGAGCTCAGACTATGGCAACAAGAGTGGTTTTATATCACCGCTCCCAGGGGCACCAAATGGGTGGCGCCACCTGCCTTTCGCTCGGGTCCTCCACCGCGGTTGGCATCATGGGTCAACAAAGGGCTCGACTGGGGGCCGTCCAAGGACGTGCCCTTGTTGCAGGGCCGCATTCGACACCTCTTAGAGAGGGAGATCAATCTGGTTGTAGTAGCGCAGGTCATGCTGATTCGTCGCACCCTGCACTGCAAACATCGCTCCCTCCGCCTATGGGAGTTCAATCTGGAGGGACCACAAGCTCTCCAACATTTTATGGGCGCAACGCCCATGGAGATGTACCAACTGTTCTTCGGATCACGAGCAACGTGTCCAGAATTGACCGAGGACGCAGGTCTAAGCTGCAATCGTCCGGATACTCAAGTAAGTAGCCTTGTACCTGGACATGCTATCCGTATATCTATCATAAAATTGCCTTTAAAAGAGCTATCCTTTGAATAGGAGTGGATAGCGAAAGCAAAACTGATCCGGTGTCCGACCCCCCTCTCTGAGACCACGCCGGATCCTGTGTTAACCAGGATGCTAGAGGTTGTGCCTTTTGAAGAGGGCAAAGGGGGGAGCAAGGGAGCTACTGCCTCCGCGAAGGAGTTTATCAAGAAGGGAGGGACCGAGAATCCCTCCCTCCCAGGGGAGAATAGGACCACTTCTGAAGATCTGGTGACCAAGGCCTCGAAGCGAGGGAAGAAATCCTCGCCAGAGGGTCCCGCGCCGGGAGTTGCCCCGGCCGCATTATCTCCCCAAGGAGACCAGCCCTCCAGCGAGCCGTAAGTAAAGAGGGGCATCTTCCTAAAATGAGAGGCATCCCTGTTTTATTTCTGAAGATAACCGAAATTTTTCTTTGTAGTTCGGATCTCAGCCCTTCTCAGCAGAGCTCATCTTCAGGAGATCTTGATCCGGAGATGATGGAGAGCGAAACGCCTCCGCCTGCTGTGCCATCATGCGAGGCGGACGAGCCTGAGGTGTCGTCGTGGAGGGTTTCTCGAAATCCGGCGGGGCCCGAAGGCAGTCGTATGTCCCCTCAAAGCCCTCCGTGTCCGGCCTTCAAAAAAGGCCATCGGACTAGTCCGGCACCGACTGGTGTACGGTCGGAGGAGCTGAAAGATCTGCTCGGGCGAGCATCTATCTCATAAGATCACCGTGCGCTAATGGGTACAGTGATTGAAAGGATTTCATCCGCTGAAAGTGGATTGCATGGAGCCGTCATAAGTTTACTGACGGGTTTTGAGGTACGCAAAAATGATGTACCTTCTAATACTTTGGCATGTAGAATGTGCCATGTATAGATAGTAGCCCCTGAGACTCGCTGCGTTGTCAAAAATGACAGCGCACTGAGGATCATAATCCCAGGTATAATATGTGCTCTTCCTATGTAGGTGGCGAGGCGTCCGGTGGCAAGCCGGACTGATGAATTTGCCGAACTAAAGCGGCAACTTGACGTGGCGGATTCTGACATCGCGCTTGTCAATAAGCGGCTTGACGAGTCACAAGGTATGCAGCTTCTCTGCGGACACCTGAAAGTGCGTTATATCGACTAGAGGGGGGTGAATAGGCGATTTTTATGAATTCTTCACTGAGGAATTTGCCGGTGAGGAAATTCCTTAGCGAAGAACTATTAGAAGCGGAATAAGTACTCAAAAGTAAGCATAACAGAATACAAGCATGGTCATCATGATGAAATGAAGACTAGCACAGAGTACAGAAAGCGTAATCACAGGATAACACAAGATGAAGACAAACAGACTGAAGAAATTGAACTGAGGAAATTGAGGAAGTCTTCAGTCAAAGTCTTCAAACACAGATATGAACAAACACTCAACACAGTAATGAGGAAATGAAAGGGTTGAGGAAATAGAACCAGTTAGGTTGGTGAAGACAATGATTTGGTACACCAGTTCCAACTGCTGTCTCAGTTGTACATCTGGTTGGAGCGGCTGAGTATTTAAACTCGAGGACACACAGCCCCGGACACCCAGTCGCTGAGCACGTAGCTCAGGACACCCAGTCCTCACCGTATTCTCCTTGAACTAAGGTCACACAGACCTCGTCCAATCACTCGTGGTAAGTCTTCAGGCGACTTCCAAACCTTCACAGACTTGGTCACTCGGCGATCCACAATTCCTCTTGGATGCTCTAGACCATGACGCCTAACCGTCTGGAAGAAGCACAGTCTTCAAAGGTAACAAGCGTCGGATCCACGCAGGATCAATTTCTTCAGTGATGCTCAATCACTTTGGGTTTGTAGGGGTTTGGTTTTGGGTTTTCCTCACTCGATGATTTTCGCTCAATGTCCTCGGAGGATGGGTTGCTCTCAAATGACAAGTGTCAAGTTCTCGCGGAGCAGCCAACCAGCTAGTGGTTGTAGGGGGCGGCTATTTATAGCCTAGGGAGCAGCCCGACATGATATGACATAAATGCCCTTCAATGATATGACCGTTAGGTGGATAAGATATTTTGGGACAGCTGGTGCGCAGCACAGCAACGGTCGGAAATTTGACTCTCATTCCTCAGGGCTATCATGTTCCTCACTGTGTAGGTAATTCGCACTGGTGAATTCCTAACTCCTCAGTCAGAACAAATTCATCAGCGACCAGAAGAACTTCGTCTCTGTCACTGAAGAAAGTGACTGAACTATATGAGATTTCAAAAGGCTTCACTCGAAGGGATTGGTAGGTGTAGGATTTTGTGTTGAGCATCACATGGAAATTTTTCCTTAGTATTTCCTCGACCGCCTTTAACAGTACAGTGTTTCCTATGACTCAAGAAATAGAAAATGAAACTACGAAAACAAAAGTCTTCACGCTTCATGTTCCACAAATGAATACCAAGTCTTCAAGGTCACACCAATTTCTTCACTTTCAAAGTCTTCAGAAAGTCTTCAGAATATCAAAGTCTTCAGTTGAAGAACTTCATTTTTAGGGGTCGACTTTCTCTGTAAATATCAAACTCCTCATAGACTCATAGACCTGTGTACACTCACAAACGCATTAGTCCCTTAACCTATAAGTCTTCAATACACCAAAATCACTAAGGGGCACTAGATGCACTTACAATCTCCCCCTTTTTGGTGATTGATGACAACATAGGTTAAGTTTTCAACCGGGATAAATATATGAAGTGTATATACTGATATTGAGGAATTTTATTACAAGATATAGAAGAACTCCCCATGAAGATGTGCATAGTGAGGAATTTTCTTTTGAGGCAATGCACATTTGAAGAGTTGAATCATGGAGATCTCCCCCTATATCTTGTAATTCATACACGCATTTGATATATAATATGAAGAATTTGAAATGCATGATGAAATGTGGTGCCTGATGAGATTCAGCATGCGTGCAATGTCATTAACGAGGAATAAGCATGCAAAGCATAATGCAATAAAAGTATTAGCGCACCATCGGGTTTAAGATTACAACTCGATCCAAATAAAAGTTTCAGAAGAACGAGAGTTGTAACTTAAAAAATGCCCTTAATATAGACCCGCTTGAAGACTAACTCAGATTTCTCCCCCTTTGTCATGAAATGACCAAAAGGATTGAAACTGAGGACTAACGCCCCTGAAGAATTTCAAGTCGATGGAGGAGCGCCAGCGTTGTCGGGGTTGTTTGTTGTAGCAGGGCCTGCCGCAGTGTCGTCCAAATCTTCATACTCATCAGTGTCATGCGATGAAGAATAAGAGCTGGCCACCAGTGGAGGAATTTTGACCCTCTTGAATTTCTTCACATGAGGTGTAGACCAGTCAAATTCTTCCTTTAGACCCATAGTATTCAGTTCTTCAGCGCTATAGACATGAGTGAGGACAGCCCAGGTGCGGTTGAAGGTTTCATGTAGGTAGTATTGGTTCTTGTTCACTGCATTGTGTGTTGAGGTCATATTGTGAAGAAGTGCACCAAACTGACGCTTTACCCATTTGTGATTGCGATCAAGCTTCCGATGAAGACTGAGGAGTAACTCATGGTCAGTCATCACCCTGGGTGTTGTGGCTTGAGGATTTTGCTTGGCTGAGGTATTTGCGGCAGAGTCATGTGTGGCAGAATCGTCATTGGTAGAGTAAGATGCACTCTTGCGAAATTGACCATCCAATGGACGAATGCCTTCATTGATCACAGCAGCGGCCTTGCCTTTATCATCAGCGGATGAAACTGTCCGTTTGAGGACTTCAATGGGAGGCAAGTAGCTACCGTGGTTCAGAGTGTCAGCTTTGTAATTCAGTGAAGATCTTGCCCTGATGAATCTCATAATCCAAGGAGCATAGGGCTTCAGCTCGAATGGTGACATAGCAATATTGGCTAGAGTCCTCATGAAGAAATCATGGAAGTTGACGGGAACGCCATGAATGATGTTGAAAAGCATATTCTTCATGATGCCAACGACTTCTTCATCATTTGAGTCGTGGCCTTTGATAGGACTCATTGTCTTCGTCAGAATTTGATAGACAGTTCGAGGCACATAGAGTAATTCCTTGACGAGGAATTTGGTTCGTGGGGCCTGCCTTGGCTTCAAAGGCTTCATCAGCACTTGCATATAGTGTTTTGAAAGTTCTGGTTCGTTGTAGATACAACGAGCACCATCAAGTGGAGGACTGAGTGGTAGAGCACGAAGCAATTCAGTTGTTGGTGCCTTGTAGTGAGTATTTTCAGACATCCAGTCTAATACCCATGAGTTCACGTCTTCAGCGTCTCCGGTGATGTGCAGAGTTGCATAGAATTGAAGAATGAGTTCTTCATTCCAGTCACAGATATCAGGGCAGAAATTCAGAAGTCCTGCGTCGTGAAGAACACTGAGGACTGGCTCAAAGCCGGGCAGAGACTCCATGTCCACATGAGGAATATGTGCATGATCGAAGACTTTGTCTTTGTTGAAGAGCACTGAGGAATAGAAATTGGCTTGGCTGGCGGTCCAGAAATGCCTCTTCCTTATGCGAGCAGAATCATATGGATTATAATCAGTGAAGAATACGTGCTCGCTGAAGAAGTCTTCAGCCTTGAACTTCTGTTTGCTTGAGAACGGATTCTTTGGCTTTGGCAGAGGGGTGTCAGTGAGTTGTATCACCACCTCAGGAATCGCGAGCTCAGGTTCTTCAGGCTGAGGAATTTCTGGTTCCTCTTCTTGTGCAACCTGAGGATCAGCAGCAGCAGGTTCTTCAGCACTAGCGGCTGGAATATCTTCATGCACAGAGAGTGTGCGTTGAGTTTATTCAGAGCCCATTTGAACTGTTGGTGCAGGGGACTGAGGAATCTGTTGGATCGGGGTGAAGAGAGGAGTATTGGGATGCTGACTTTCCCAAAAGTCATCGTTCATCACTGGCGTTGTGCTTCCAATATCCACATCTTCATCTTCAATTTCCTCAACACCAGCCTCTTCAGCTGTGAACTGAGGCATAGGTGAGGAAATGACTGGCGTTGAAGGGATTGCGTCCACTTCAATTTCTTCATCAAGCTGCTCTGACGAAGCGGCAGAATGATTTTCTTCCTCAGATCCGCTTGGGATCTCATAGTCTTCTCCAAAAGGAACAAGGTCCTTTGATGGAATTGAGGAAATTGGAACAGCACCAATTGGATTTTCAAAGGAGCTGGTCATTGGCTTCATTTTCTTTGCAGCCGAAGAATTTGACGCAGCTGATGCTTTCCGTTTCTTCACAGCAGCTCGTTCTGCAGCCTTGGTCTTCTTCACATCAGAGGAAGATGGAAGAATTGGAGTTGGTGTAGGCGCAGGAGGAGCTGAGGAAGCTGGTTGATTTTCCTCAGGCGCAACTGATGCAGTTGCCCTGTCTTGTTCAGTTTCTTTAGGCGCACCACTAGTGGATGCCCTGGCAATTTCTTCAGCGGCTGGAATGAGATCATCAGCCCTGGAACTGGCATTTTCTTCAGCAGCCTAAACTTCATCAGCGGTGCTGGCATGTTCTTCAATCGGCTGAGCTGAGGCTCCAGCCTGAGGAATTTCATGTTGCGTTGGGGCAGCAACATTGGTGAACTTCTTTGTCAGGTTGACGAATCTGACCTTGGCTCCTTGCCAATCAGCATAATAAGCATCAAAGTTTTTGCTGAGGTCTTGAATTTCAGTCTGGACCTTGAGAAGTTCCTTAGGTGTCATTCTGACAACGTTTTTCTTCAGGAACTTCTCCTTTCTGTATTGAGCTTTCTTAATCTCTCTTGCCTTTTCAAACTTCCATTTCTCTTCAGTGATGAAATGGGTCAGCATATGACTTTGTCCAGGAGTCAGATGAAAGTCAGGCATAGGGGTGTTTGGATCCTTGTGCCAGAGATCAATATAATCGAGGATTTTCCTCGGATCCAACAGCAGAGGCACAGATGTGCCTTTGGCTCTAGCGGCCCTTTCTTGGCGGTCTCTGATGATTTCCACAAGTTCATCATCATCAGCCTCATCATCTTCAGGTGGCTCTTGTAAGGCGACCTGTTTCTTCTTGGGACTTGGCCGAGGACCTTGTCTAGCTATTGCTTTGGTCTTCAACAGTGTCGGGCCAGATGAAGACTTTGGTGCAGCTGAGGAACTTGCTGAGACACCAGAGGCAATCGAGAAACCAGCAGTCCTTTGACATGTAGCCAGATGCACAGGAGCTGAGGACTTTGAAGGAGCTGTTGAGGACTTTGGTGGAGCAGTAGCAGTGTGAGGAATTTGCCGTGAGGGCATTGCTGAGGAACTTGGCCGTGACAGCGCTATTGGTGAAGCACTTGGCTTACGAGCAGGCTTCTTTGGCATGTATTTCCTCGGTTTGACTGAGGCCTCAGTAGCAGTAGCAGTGGCAGAATCCTCATTGAATTTCTTCACTGCCTCCTTGGCTTGTCTTGCCAATTTAGCTTGGCGCTTAGCCCATTCTTTAGGAAAGTCCTCACCACGTTTGATGCTTGTGGGGTCAGCTACTTGGTCAGGTGCCAATGGAGCTCTTGGGCATGGAGGATTGAGGGCGAATTTCCTCATGTACTTTGGAGTCACATATCTGTATTCCCTCCATTCCCTTGCCCATCTCCGTTCAATCTTCTGAATGTGCACCTTGCGCTGATTTTTGTTTTCTTTGCCAAATTTTGCTTCATCAGGTGTGCAATAGTCAGCATAAATTTCCTCAGGGATTTCAAACACAGTCATAACCTCAGGTTTCTTTCCTCCTTTCTGCGGCTTCTTACCGTCTGCCATATTCTTCAGTTGAGGAATTTGAACAATCGAGTTCTCTGAAGAAGTATGCAGTTTTTCTTCGAGGAACGCTGCAAATGAGTTAAGTTGATGAGAACCTAGTGATTCAGCAGCAGACATGAGTACCTATGAACAGAGTACAGGTGCGAGGAATTCGGAGAGGTCATATGCGTTCTCAGAAGGTTTTTCGAAAAGAACAAGTTTTGAGGAATTTAACCAGATGAACCTTGAGGAATTTCACTAAGCGTTCTTGTCTTAGGTTCCAGAGTTATACAGATTGAAGATCCACACAATTAGGGAATCTTGAAGAAAATGATTTCTTAGAGAAACAGTTCAAGATCATATGATGTGTGAGGTGTTCATCTGTGTGAAGATTTGAAGAATAAACACCTTTGAAGATTTTCAGGAAAGTTTGAGAATCAAAGTGAGTAATAAAAGTAACTTTTAATTACCCGAAGTGAAGAACACGACGAACTGAGAAGAACAGATGTGAAGTTCGTCAGGTTGGATCTCCCACGCCCTAACTTGGCAGAGGAAGACAACTACGGCGGCAGCGAAGTGAAGATTTCCGCGGTCAGTGTGAGTACGACGGCGACGAGGTCGAGGCAGCAAAGCTCTTCCTCACCGGCGACGATGGAGTAGCGGCGGCGCTAGGGTTTGAGGAGCTCGAGTGAGAGAGTAGCGATCGAGCGGAGTAAATGAAGTGAGGAAGGGGAGAGGGGTATTTATAGACACGGTGAAAAACTGTTCGCCCGAAGATTTGGGACGAACGTGCCCCTGCCCTTTCTCCTTCTCGCGACATGTCTCACCCACGTATTGTGTAGTTGAGATCGTGTACGATTGTGGGTGAATAGAATAATGCATTGTGGGATGCGGAATGGTTTGAGCGGCAAAACCGAAAATTTGGATAACATTTGTTTTAAAGTTTCATTCGCAATTTCTTCAGCTGACAAGGACACAGTGAAGATTTTGAACGAGTTTCAAATAGAACGCACATGAAGAATTTGTGAATAGATTGTGTTGAGTATAGCATAGAGGGGGAAGGGTCCGATCACATTCACTTAGAAGAAAAAGCAACATGAAGAAATAGCTATAAGTGAATGCTGTAGAGGACATAAACTCATATATATATATATATATATATATATATATATATATATATAGCCAATGAAGAAAAACGAAGGAAACAGTGAAGATTTTGAAAAGTTGAAGAATTTGAAAAACTGAAGAATTTCAAAACTGAGGAAAAACTCAAATTGAAGATTTTCAACTTTTTGTGGTGGCGTGACCCACCGTATAAGAATGATGATTTCAGACACCGCGTACAATTGTCGTAGGGTTCTGAGAATCAAATTCTTCATTAACTTCTTCACACTTAGAGTGTTATTCTTCATTGATTGAAGAAAAACGTTTCTTCATGTGTTGCACATCTAAGTCATCAATTTTGCATAAGTGTTAGGATGTGTGTCCTTTTCAAAGAACATTCGAAGATTCTAAGATATTTAGCTCACACCGCAACTTGCTAAATCTCTTCTCATCCAAGGGCTTAGTGAAGATTTCAGCTAGCTGTTCTTCAGTCTTCACGTGCTCGATGGAGATGTCGCCCTTCAACACATGATCACGAAGAAAATGATGACGAATCTGTATGTGCTTTGTCTTCGAGTGCTGAACTGGGTTGTGAGCAATCTTGATGGCACGCTCATTGTCGCAGAGCAGAGGCACATTCTTCACGTTGACGCCATAGTCCTTGAGTGTTTGCTTCATCCAAAGCAGTTGAGCACAGCAAGAGCCAGCAGCAATGTATTCAGCTTCCGCAGTGGACAGTGATACGCAGTTCTGTTTCTTCAAGGACCAACAAACCAAAGATCGTCCGAGGAAATGACAAGTGCCAGAAGTTGACTTGCGGTCCACATGATCACCAGCATAGTCAGAGTCAGAATATCCAATGAGATCAAAAGCAGAGCCCTTGGGGTACCATAATCCTAGTGTTAGTGTGTGAGCTAGATATCGAAGAATATGCTTCACAGCCTTATGGTGTGATTCCTTCGGTGCAGCTTGAAATCGGGCACACATGCAAACACTAAGCATTATATCTGGCCTAGATGCACATAAGTACAATAAAGAACCGATCATGGAGCGGTATACCTTGTGATCGAAGTCAATACCATTTTCATCAGTGCATAGATGGCCATTTGTGGGCACGGGAATTTTGACGCCTTTGCAATCTTGCATGCTGAATTTCCTCAGTACATCTTTGAGGTATTTCTCCTGAGATATGAATATGCCATTGCGCTGTTGACGAATTTGAAGACCTAAGAAGAATTTCAACTCTCCCATCATAGACATTTGATATTCTTCACTCATCATATAGGCAAATTCATCACTATAATGTTGGTCAGTACAGCCAAAGATAATATCATCAACATATATTTGGCACACAAACAGTTCACCATCATAAGATTTAGTAAAGAGAGTAGGGTCGAGTGAACCGGGTGTGAAGCCATTCTTCACGAAGAATTCCTTCAATGTATCATACCACGCCTGAGGGGCTTGCTTGAGGCCATAGAGGGCCTTATTAAGTCTGAAGACTTTGTCAGGATTCTTTGGATCTTCAAAACCTGGGGGTTGAGCAACATATACTTCTTCCTCAAGCTTACCATTGAGGAATGCACTTTTCACATCCATTTGATATAAGATGATATCATGATGGTTAGCATAAGCAAGTAATATGCGAATAGCCTCAAGTCTAGCAACAGGTGCAAAAGTTTCATCAAAATCAATTCCTTCAACCTGTGTGTAGCCTTGAGCTACCAGTCGTGCCTTATTCCTCACCACAAGGCCATTTTCATCTTGCTTGTTGCGGTAGATCCACTTTGTGCCAATGATATTATGCTTGCGGGGATCTGGACGTTTGACCAGTTCCCAGACATTGTTGGGCTCGAACTGATGTAATTCTTCTTGCATAGCCTGAATCCACTCCGGCTCCAAAAATGCTTCATCTACCTTAGTGGGCTCTGTGATAGAGACAAAAACATAGTGCCCACAAAAGTTAGATAAATGTGAAGCTTTTGAGCGTGTAGAGGACCTGGTGCTCTAATGTCATCGATGATCTTCTCCACTTGCACTTCTTTTGCAACGCAAGGATGAGCTGGTGGTCGCTGAGGAGTTTGATCAGCATTTTCTTCAGCACCATTTTCCTCAGCGTTTTCTTAAGGTGCATCAGCTCGATGTTTTTCATGAACTGGAATGAATTCTTCAGCAGATTCTTTAGTAGGAATGACATCCTTAGTTGCCTTGAACTTGATAGAATCCTCAGGTGCTGGTTCATCTAACACAGAAGGTAGGTGCTCTCTTTGCGAGCCATTAATTTCATCGAACCGCACATCTACAGTGTCAACAATCTTGTGAAGAACAATGTTGAAGACTCTGTAGGTGTGCGAGTCCTTTCCGTAACCAAGCATAAAACCTTCATGTGCTTTCGGTGCAAATTTAGAATTGTGGTGAGGATCTCTAATCCAACATTTAGCACCGAAGACTTTGAAATAACTCACATTGGGTTTCTTGTCAGTGAGGAGTTCATAGGCCGTCTTCTTGAACAATTTGTGAAGATATACTCTGTTGATGATGTGGCACGCAGTATCAATTGCATCAATCCAAAAACGATGAGGCGTTTTGTATTCATCAAGCATAGTGCAAGCCATCTCAACAAGAGTTCTGTTCTTGCACTCCACGATGCCATTTTGCTGAGGAGTATAGGGAGCAGATAACTCATGAGTAATACCAAGTTCATCAAGATAGTCATCAAGACCGAAATTCTTGAACTCAGTTCCATTGTCACTTCTGATGTGCTTGATCTTCACACCAAAGTTGGTTGAAGCCCTCGAGGAAAAACCTTTGAAGACTTCCTGCACTTCATGTTTGTAAGTAACAATGTGTACCCATGTATATCGAGAGTAATCATCAACAATGACAAAACCATATAGAGATGCATCATTAGTGACTGCTGAGTAATGATTAGGTCCGAAGAGGTCCATGTGAAGCAATTCGAATGGACGAGTAGTGGTCATGATAGTCTTCGCTGGATGCTTGGCCTTGGTCATTTTTCCAGCTTCACAGGCTCCGCATAAGTGATCCTTGAGGAATTTGACATTCTCAATGCGAATGACATGCTTCTTCTTCGCAAGCGTGTGCAAATTCCTCATGCCTGCGTGACCAAGTCGTCGATGCCATAGCCAGCCTTCTGAAGCTTTTGCAAGTAGACACACGGCTGGTTGTGGTCGTGACTTTTGCCTTTGTCAGCAAAGATGATATGCTTCAGATGTGACGGTGATAAGGGAGCATCCATCAAAAGATTCTTGTCACCAGTCATGTGATTTGTACATCCACTATCAAGGACCCATTCAGTGGCATTGGGTTGATCATCCTGCAGATGAATTAGTGTAACTTACAATCTCATATGCTTCATCAGTGAAGAATATGATATCAAGTTCATCAGATGAATTTCATCAAGCAGTAAATAGATATAGTAGTAGGAGGACATGTGAAATGAAAGTTTATTTCATCATGATTCGCCTGCGTCCTTTCAGGCAATTTTGTCAGGTCCCCAGCAAATTCTTCAGACGTTAAGGCACGTCTGGAGACCTGACCTTGCAGAAGAGATTAGCTCTTTTTCTTCACCACCCACATCTGAAGGGGTGGCAAAGAGTTCATCACTCTGCGAGCACCATACGAGAATGGTGGCATAGAAGCCAAACCATTTCGTTTCACATAAGAGGGGTTAGGGTAAGCATATGAATAAGCAGAGAAATTCTTCGAGGACTTATGAACATAATGGTTTGAAGAATAATGCACATATTCATAGCCCTTAGCTCTACCCTGCGAAACAGAGTTGTTAGCACGATGATAATCATATGAGGACTTTGATCCATTTGAGGAATTTGATCCATACGAAGAATTTGATCTGGGGTTCCTGTTCTTCACCGGTGGTGTCATGAGGACATTCACCTGAAGACTTTCAAGGCACTTTTTGGGAACCCAGATTTTCTTCATAGGAGAACCGTTCCTGCAGTTAGTGCCAACATATCTAGCAAATACTTCACCATTCTGATTTTTGAACAGTTTATAGTTGGAGTCAAATGACTCATCAGAAGGATGAGGAGATTCACATGTAAAGCCAGATAAGTTAGATGGATCAACTGGAGGTCCCTTTGCAGCAACCCATGAGGTTTTGGGATACTGCTCAGGCTTCCAATATGTTCCATCAGCATTAAGTTTCCTCTCAAAGGCGATACCCTCTTTCCTAGGGTTTCTGTTGAGGATCTGCTTTTTAAGCACATCACAAAGAGTCTGATGCCCTTTGAGGCTTTTGTACATGCCTGTCATGTACAATTCCTTCAGCCCTGCATCGTCAGTGATACTAGCAATGTCCTCAGATGAGGAATTAGTGATAGCAGAGGCAGATGAAGAATTTGTAACAGTTGAAGCATTTGAACATTCAGGTGAAGAATTAGCAGATTCACGTTCAATGCACTTTAAGCATGGAGGAACAAATTCTTCCTGAGAAGCGCTGATTTGTTGAGCTAGTAATGAATCGCGCTCCTTCTGAAGATCTTCGTAACTCACTCTTAGCTTCTCAAGATCTTGCTTTCTTTGAAGAAATTCATAAGAAAGTTTCTCAAGATCAGATAAGAGTGTTATGATGACTTTGAAGGTTATCAAACCTAGACTGAAATCTCTGAAGATTTTCAGTCAGGGCTTTAGTGCGATCCATTTCTTCACCCAACATATCATCACTTTTGTCTAGCATGTTTTGAACTTGTTCCAAAGCCCTTTGTTGTTTTACAGCAATCTTAGCAAGTTTAGAGTAGCTGGGCTTGAGATCCTCCTCAGATTCATTTTCACTAGATTCAGAGGAGGTGTATTTGAGTACCTTTGCACCTTTTGCCATGAAGCAATAGGTGGGAGCGTAGTCATCATTATCTTCATCAGGCTTGTCGGTGGGCTCAGTTTCTTTAGTGTTGAAGATTGACTTGCTAACGAAAGCAGTAGCGAAGGCCAGACTCGCCACACCAGATTTGGATTCTTCAGATGCCTCCTCTTCCTCATGTTCCTCAGATTCAGCTTCAGAGTCCATTTCCTTGCCAATAAATGCCCGAGCCTTCTTGGAGCTGCTCTTCTTGTGAGATGAAGACTTCGAGGATTTTGATGATGAAGATTTTGACGATTTCTTCTTCTTCTTCGCATCATCAGAACTGTAATCCTTGTATTTCTTCTTCTTCAATTCCTTTTCCCACTGAGGACAATCTTGAATATAGTGACCAGGTTTCTTGCATTTGTGGCACAGCCTTCTCTTATAGTCACTTGATGAGGAATCACTGCTTCTTGAGGATTTTCCAAAGCGACCACGTCTTGAGAACTTCTGGAATTTCTTCACGAGCAGTGCTAGCTCCTGGCTCAATTCTTCAGGATCACCGAGGCTACTACTAGAATCCTCACATTCAGACTCAGACACAACCTTGGCCTTCATGGCACGTGGTTTGCCATAGCTCGAACCATAGAGATCTCTCTTTTCAGCAAGCTGGAACTCGTGAGTATTTAGCCTTTCGAGGATATCGGCAGGATCAAGAAACTTGTAGTCACCCCGTTCTTGTATCATCAGACCCAGAGTATCAAATGAGGAATCAAGCGATCTCAACAGTTTCTTCACCACCTCATGGTCAGTGATGTCAGTGGCACCAAGGGCTTGAAGCTCATTTGAGATGTCAGTGAGACGGTCAAAGGTTTGTTGGACATTTTCATTGTCGAGTCTTTTGAAGCGGTTGAAGAGATTCCGAAGAACATCAACTCGAGAGTCACGCAGAGTTGAGACTCCTTCATTCACTTTGGACAGCCTATCCCAGATAAGCTTAGCAGTTTCCAAAGCACTCACTCTTCCATACTGTCCTTTGCTCAGATGGCCACATATGATATTCTTCGCTTGAGAATCGAGTTGCTTGAATCTCTTCACATTGGTAGCGTTCAGTGAGGGTGAGACAGAGGGAACACCATTTTCCACAACATACCAGAGATCGTTGTCAATTGCCTCGAGATGCATTCGCATCTTGTTTTTCCAGTAGGGGTAGTCCGTCCCATCAAAGGTAGGACACCCAGCCGAGACCTTGATCATACCTGCGGTCGACATAACTAAAACTCCAGGCGGTTAAACCAAAATCACACAGAACAAGGGAGTACCTTGCTCTAATACCAATTGAAAGTGTGTTATATCGACTAGAGGGGGGTGAATAGGCGATTTTTATGAATTCTTCACTGAGGAATTTGCCGGTGAGGAAATTCCTTAGCGAAGAACTATTAGCAGCGGAATAAGTACTCAGAAGTAAGCATAACAGAATACAAGCATGGTCATCATGATGAAATGAAGACTAGCACAGAGTACAGAAAGCATAATCACAGGATAACAGGAGATGAAGACAAACATACTGAAGAAATTGAACTGAGGAAATTGAGAAAGTCTTCAGTCAAAGTCTTCAAACACATATATGAACAAACACTCAACACAGTAATGAGGAAATGAAAGGGTTGAGGAAATAGAACCAGTTAGGTTGGTGAAGACAATGATTTGGTAGACCAGTTCCAACTGCTGTCTCAGTTGTACGTCTGGTTGGAGCGGCTGAGTATTTAAACTCGAGGACACCCAGTTGCTGAGCACGCAGCTCAGGACACCCAGTCCTCACCGCATTCTCCTTGAACTAAGGTCACATAGACCTCGTCCAATCACTCGTGGTAAGTCTTCAGGCGACTTCCAAACCTTCACAGACTTGGTCACTCGGCGATCCACAATTCCTCTTGGATGCTCTAGACCATGACGCCTAACCGTCTGGAAGAAGCACAGTCTTCAAAGTTAACAAGCATCGGATCCATGGAGGATCAATTTCTTCAGTGATGCTCAATCACTTTGGGTTTGTAGGGGTTTGGTTTTGGGTTTTTCTCACTCGATGATTTTCGCTCAATGTCCTCGGAGGATGGGTTGCTCTCAAATGACAAGTGTCAAGTTCTCTCGGAGCATCCAACCAGCTAGTGGTTGTAGGGGGCGGCTATTTATAGCCTAGGGAGCAGCCCGACATGATAAGACATAAATGCCCTTCAATGATATGACCGTTAGGTGGATAAGATATTTTGGGACAGCTGGCGCGCAGCACAGCAACGGTCGGGAATTTGACTCTCATTCCTCAGGGCTATCATGTTCCTCACTGTGTAGGTAATTCGCACTGGTGAATTCCTAACTCCTCAGTCAGAACAAATTCATCAGCGACCAGAAGAACTTCGTCTCTGTCATTGAAGAAAGTGATTGAACTGTATGAGATTTCCAAAGGCTTCACTCGAAGGGATTGGTAGGTGTAGGATTTTGAGTTGAGCATCACATGGAAATTTTTCCTTAGTATTTCCTCGACCCCCTTTAATAGTACGGTGTTTCCTATGACTCAAGAAAGAGAAAATGAAACTACAAAAACAAAAGTATTCACGCTTTATGTTCCACAAATGAATACCAAGTCTTCAAGGTCACACCAATTTCTTCACTTTCAAAGTCTTCAGAAAGTCTTCAGAATATCAAAGTCTTCAGTTGAAGAACTTCATTTTTAGGGGTCAACTTTCTCTGTAAATATCAAACTCCTCATAGACTCATAGACCTGTGTACACTCACAAATGCATTAGTCCCTTAACCTATAAGTCTTCAATACACCAAAATCACTAAGGGGCACTAGATGCACTTACAACACCCTGTAAGGTAGCTTAATGTCTGTGCCTTACAACTTGTATGCTTGACGCAGATGGTGCCACTGCCATGGAGAACCTTCGGGCGGAACTCGCCCGAGCCAAGGAGCAAGCCCGAAAAAGTGATGCGGTTGCCTTAAAAGCGGCCGAAGAGCTGAAAGCCGAACAGGCTGCTCACTGCCGACGCAAGAAAGAGATGGACGAGATGGCCGTAAAGTTGAAGAATGCTACTGACCATTGCGAGCTTCTTGAAAAAGAAGGTCGAGCGGAACAAGAGGACCTGAGAAAGGCCGCTGCTGAGGCCAAGGATGCTCGCTCTGCAATGAGAGCTATGAAAGAGGAGCTACGTCAGGCCGAAGATATTGCGGCTGGAAAGCCTTTTCTGCTGCGGAGAAAATTCACGGATCCCAAGTATGCTCAGTTGGGCCAGCTATGTGGTGCGGAGGATGCTTATCTGGATTTGGCAGCAAGTGCCGCGGACGCGGCCGAGCACTTCCGAGGCCAAAAGGATCACGGAATGGAAGAGCTTTTTTGGTCGCAGTTCCATAGTCCAAAGCGTCCGCTTCCATTGACCAATCGTTTGGCCGAATGGGCTGAGCTGAATAGGTTGTCCGGACATGCCATGAAGTCTGTCGTGACTCATTTGTGGCCAAAGAGGCCCGAGCCGAAGAGTTATTTTGACTTGGTGCAGCAGTTCCTTGGTGCGGTGCCGCATATTAGTGCAATGAAGCGGTCAGCATGTGTAGAGGGTGCATGGATGGCTCTCGCCCGTGTCAAGACATACTGAGCAGAGATGAAGGCCACCGACATTGCATCCCAGGATTCGGACAGAAGCCGAGTACCTGCCGAGCACTATTTTGAGGAAGTCCTGCAGGGCGCTCGTTTAATAGAGACGCAGTGCTTGAAGGATATTATGTTCAAATGACATGTATGATTTGCGAAACAATGTTTCGATATAATATAAGGGCTTTTTATACTTGTGCGTGCAAGTTGTAACGTACCTCCTGTGCGGCCGTTAATGTATATGTGTATATAACCTGAAAGATGGCAGTCCTTGGCTTCAGCCCCCACGCACATAGTGCGTGGGTGTTTGCAAAAAAGCACATCTTCACACTTAATCCAACGTCTTGGTCCTGTAAAGGAGGTGATAGCGTAGCAAACTAGGCAAACGGACTATAATGCTTTATCACTTTCACTTAGCCATAGGAGTTCGATGGTGGGGCTACTATATAGTTCCTGGGGGCACCGTGCTCTCCCGAATTCGGGGCGCGTATGTGCGTGACCGGGAAACGATCCTTCGTTAATGCGGAGGAATTCTAAACATTCTGGTGGGTCATCGAGTGGTTGACCAGTCTCACGCTATATCATGACAGTCAGTTTTCGGCTCTACTGAGGTGCTCGCCAGGCCGAACCGGGGCACAATCGCAGTAGTTCTCCTGGTGCCGTGTTAGCCGATAAAGCGGAACGTAAGGCAGCAAAACACAGGAGCCGGGCAAACCCAACATTTGACCAAAGACATGATTCGGAGCTGATGCATATAGGGCCTAACTCGAGACGCCGAACACTCCCTAAGGTATTCGGTCTTTATGAAAACGGGCAGAACAATGCCCTAAGCCCCTGGTGTCCAGGTACGTGAAAAAATTTCTGACGCAGCCGATGCCAAAACGCCAGCCTCCTCCTCGGTTATAGCAAGAAACCGGGGGATGTGTACCAACAAGAGACAGTAAAAAAGGTTTACGCAGGGTCTTAACTTGAAAAGAATCCTTGCAACGGGTCCCTACTGCACGTCTGCGCCTGTTTCTCCGTTGTGCCGTATCCTGGACGGGTGTAGCACGGTGTTCATATGTAAAGGAGAATAACTTAGTTGAAGAAAGATCGTGCGAAAAATGTACTTTATGTTTAAATAAAAGGAGTACGATTCGAAAAGCGAATAAAATTTGAGCTTTATTGTCTCTTGTTGTACATGCATGCAGCCCTTTGTATGGGGGTGTGCGGTTAGTAGGCCTTCATATGATTATGCCGGACTCGTCTAGCCGTATCCGGGGTCCGAATGACCTGTTCAGGTGCTTGGTTTAGCGGAGCCGGATTAGTGTGTGCCTGTCCAAGCAGTCTCACGTTCTTCCGTGCTCGAGTGACACTTGATATTTCCCTTTAATGAGATGATGCCGCGTGGACCGGGCATTTTAAGTGTAAGAGATGCATAATGCGGTATTGCGTTAAAGTGGGCGAAAGCTTCACGTCCCAATAGTGCTTGATGACTACTTTTTAATGGGGCGATATCGAAGGTTAACTTTTCGCGGCGGAAGTTGTCGGATGAGCCGAACACAACTTCTAGCAGTAGGGAGCCCGTGCAATGGGCATATAGGGCTGGCATTACCCCCTTGAAGGAGGTGTTGCTGTGGCGAATTTTGGTTGGGTCTATCCCCATTTTGCGGATTGTGTCCTGATATAGCAGGTTTATATCACTACCGCCGTCCATTAGGACTTCTGTGAATTGGAGTCCGTCGATTATACGACCTAATATCAGGGCAGTCCATCCTGCGTTCCGGATACGTCCGGAGTAATCCTGATGATCAAAGGTGATTGGTTTTGACAACCAATGTCGGGACTCCGCTGGGATAGGCAGTGCGGCGCGTATTTCTATGGGCGCCGTTCTGATTTTCCCTTTTGTCACTTGAAGTGAGTTTACTGTTTTGACTTCTTGTGGGAAATTCTTTTGTTTTCCGGTGCTCTGCTTGTGGGGTTCGTCATCGTCTTCGCTTGGTGTGTCAAGCCCCTTGTGTCCGGCGTTGAGTTTGCCGGACTGCTTGAAGACCCAACAATCTCAGTGGGTATGATTTGCAGGCTTCCCGGGGGTACTGTGGATTTGGCATATTTTGTCCAAGATTTTGTTTAAGTTGGATAGCTCGTCGCTGTTATCCTTGAGGGGCAGTTTTTAATAATTCTGTCGAGAGCTTTTGAATCCGGCGTTGACTGTCGTGCTCTTCGGACTGTTTCCCCTTGTCCGGCGCTGGTCCTTGCTGCATCGTAGTTTCCCGTTTCCATCTCTGACTTCGGATGTACTTGGGTCGCCGCTACTACATCTTGCCAGCCAACTATCCTCTCCCGCGCAAAAGCGGGTCATGAGGCTTGTTAGTGCGGCCATTGTTCTTGGCTTTTCCTGGCCAAGGTGCCTGGTGTGCCATTCATCTCGGACGTTGTGTTTGAAAGCTGCTAAGGCTTGGGCATCCGGATAGTCGACTATTTGGTTCTTTTTGGTGAGGAACCTGTTCCAGAATTTGCGGGCTGACTCTCCGGGTTGTTGAGTTATGTGACTTAAATCTTCTGCATCCGGAGGGCGGACATAAGTCCCTTGAAAATTTGCCCGAAAAGCATCCTCGAGCTCTTCCCAACTTCCAATTGTATTTTCATGGAGGCTTTTAAGCCAGTGCCGTGCTGGCCCTTTGAGCTTGAGGGGTAAGTATTTTATGGCATGGAGATCATCTCCTCTAGCCATGTCTATGTGGAGGATGTAATCCTCTATCCAGACTCCTGGGTTTGTTGTTCCGTCGTATGCCTCTATGTTTATGGGTTTAAATCCCGCTAGGAATTTGTGATCCAACACCTCATCGGTGAAACATAGGGGGTGTGCGGCTCCCTTGTATTTGGGTGTGCCATGATATCCGGATATTTGGCGTGTTGCATTGCTTAGAAGAGCTTGCTTTCTTGGCCCGTAGATGGATCTAACTGGGCCATCCTTTTGATGTGAATCCTTATGCGGATCGTGTGTCGGTCTGTGTGCGGCGCCGCTTGCCGCTCTATGCTTGTCATGTGGTCGTCTATCCGACCGGGCGGCCTCTTTGTTCTTTGATTGTGGGGGCTCTAAGGCCTCTTCGTCGAATTCAGGCAGTAGTTTGCGCTTCGGGTAACTCTTTGTTTGGCGACTGTCACCGTATTTATCTGCGGTGTTGAGTACTTTGCTCCATCTGATTTTGAGTGCATCTTCCGCTGTTTTGAGCTTTCGCTTCTGATTTTTCAGGCTATGCGCAGTGGCGACGAGCCTTTTGTGGAGGTTCTTCTGCTCCAACAATTTGTCCGGTGTGAGATCGTCCGGACTGTTATCTTCGCCGGGGACGGGTTGTTTATCCAAGTTGTCCTGTTCGGACGGTTGTTCAATGGCATGTTCGTCGTCCACCGGTTCGACCTGCTCTATGGCTGGGTCTGTATGGCCACCGTCTTTGTCGAGGCAGGACTTTGTGTGGCGCTTTCGTCGCTGTCTTGATTGCTTTTCGAGGGATTTATCCTTCGTAGCGTCCCGTTGTTACTCATCGTCACTTCCTTTAGGTGTATCCACCATGAATACATCATGAGATGGGGTGGCTGCCCAATACCCTGTAGGTGCTGGTTCGTGGTTATCTCCTACATCGTCGTCCATACCGTCGATGTCTTTGGAGTCAAAATTAAGCACATCGTTTAAACTTTCGACAGTGGCTATGAAGTGGGTGGTGGGTGGGTGTTGAATTTCTTCGTCGTCCGCATCCCAATCTTCCTGACCATAGTCCAGCCAGGGCTCTCCTGATAAAGAGAGAGACTTTAGTGAATTCAGGATGTCGCCAAAGGGCGAGTGCTGAAAGGTGTCCACGGCATTGAACTCCATAACCGGCGCCCAATCGGATTTGATTGGCAGGGGTGCGGGAGGTTCGGAGTCCGGAGAGGAGACCGGCACCTCGGAGTCGCGGGCTTTGCAAAGGACAGGGATGGTGTTCGTCTCAATCGCCGTAGAAACCGTAGCCCCCGAGGCGGTGTCTAGCCACTCGTCCTCGATCAGCGAAGTCGGCTCCGAGCTAAGGGTCGGAGCGGACGCTGGTGCGGCCTCCAGGGCACTGTTCGGCGGTAGAGCTAGATCATACCCATCGAGACAGTGCGGCGCGCTTGGCTGTAGCTCGAATCCATTGAAGATCGAGTCTTTGCGGATATAAGCCGTGTAGTTTAAGCTCCAAAATCTGACCTGATGGCCAGGGGCGTAGCTTTCGATCTGCTCCAGATGGCCAAGCGAATTGGCCCGCGGTGCAAAGCCACCGAACACGAAGACCTGTCCGGGGAGAAAAATCTCACCCTGGACCACGTCGTTGTTGATGATCGAAGGAGCCATCGGGCCTAAAGGTGACAACACATAGGAACTCTCAATGAAAGCACCAATGTCGGTGTCAAAACCGGCGGATCTCGGGTAGGGGTTCCCGAACTGTGCGTCTAGGCAGATGGTAACAGGATACAAGGGACACGATGTTTTTACCCAGGTTCGGGCCCTCTCGATGGAGGTAAAACCCTACTCTTGCTTGATTAATATTGATGATATGGGTAGTACAAGAGTAGATCTACCATGAGATCAAAGAGGCTAAACCCTAGAAGCTAGCCTATGGTATGATTGTTGTTCGTCCTACGGACTAAAACCCTCCGGTTTATATAGACAGCGGAGAGGGTTAGGGTTACACAGAGTCGGTTACAATGGTAGGAGATCTACATATCCGTATCGCCAAGCTTGCCTTCCACGCCAAGGAAAGTCCCATCCGGACACGGGACGAAGTCTTCAATCTTGTATCTTCATAGTTTAGGAGTCCGGCCAACGGTGATAGTTCGGCTATCCGGACACCCCCTAATCCAGGACTCCCTCAGTTCCAGTGTGGAGTCTGGCCCAGGGCCCGACTTAGAGCCCTTTGGGCCCCTTTTGGGACCCCACCTCGGCGTCGTCCGCAGCGCGAGGAGAGGAGGCGGCCGGAAGTGAAGTACTATTCACGTCAGACAGAGCCAGGGAGCCACTCGTTGAAGTGTCGAGCCTGTCCTTGGGCGGGCTGCAGGGTTTTACTTGGCATCAGGAGACTCTATGTGACAAATGGAAGGCCATGAGTTATTCTGGTATTCGGATACTTACGATGTCGCCGGGGGCTTATCCCTCGGTGTCCACTCCTCTTCGCCGTTGTCGGCGTTGGTGAAGAAGTCCGGAGGAAGGGTTCTTCCCTTCTTGGACCCTCCGGCCTCCCCAGTTGGGGCGACCTTCCTTTTCTTCTCTCCCCCCGCTGGGGGGGAGGCCTCTTTTTCCTCCTCGTCTTCACGGGAGGAGTCCGCCTCAGAGTCATCGGACGATGAGTCCGATAACACCTGGCGCCGGGAATTCTTTCGAGTTCCCGTGGCTTTCTTCTTATCCTTCTTCTTCGGCACCACGTGAGGTGCCGGAACCAGCAGCCCCGTCAATCGGGCGTCCGCTGGGTCTTTTGGCAAGGGAGCCGGACAGTCAACCTGCCCGGACGTCTTCTGCCAGGCCTGTCAAAGGTAAGGGAGTTTAGATCCCGCATAGAGTCAAACTATGAAAAATGAGTGTCCTGTAAAGGGTAAATAGCTTACCTCGCTGGCTTGACGCTGCGAGCTAAAACCGCGATCTTCGGTAGCGGATGCGGGAGCCTCGACGCCCTTGAAAAGCACCTTCCAGGCATCTCCGTACGTAGTGTCGAAGAACCTGCTCAAGGTCTGGTGCTGTGCCGGATCAAACCCCCACAGGTTGAAGGCCCGTTGTTGGCATGGGAGGATCCGGCGGATGAGCATAACTTGGACTACGTTGACAAGCTTGAGCTTCTTGTTCACCAGGGTTTGGACGCAGGTTTGGAGTCCGGTCAGCTCTTCCGAATTACCCCATGTCAGGCCCGTCTCTTTCCAAGAGGTGAGCCGTGTATGGAAGCCAGATCGGAATTCGGGGGCCGCCACCCATTTAGGGTCACGCGGCTCGGTGATGTAAAACCACCCCGATTGCCACCCCTTTATGGTCTCCACGAAGGAGCCCTCGAGCCATATAACGTTTGGCATCCTGCCCACCATGGAACCTCCGCACTCCGCCTGGCGGCCGCCCACTACCTTCGGCTTGACATTGAAGGTCTTCAGCCACAAGCCGAAGTGGGGCCGGATGCAGAGGAAGGCCTCGCACACGACGATGAACACTGAGATGTTGAGGATGAAATTCGGGGCCAGATCATGGAAATCCAGGCCGTAGTAGAACATGAGCCCCCGGACAAATGGGTGAAGTGGAAAACCTAGTCCGCGGAGGAAGTGGGTGAGGAACACCACCCTCTCATGGGGCCTAGAGGTGGGAATGAGCTGCCCCTCATCTGGGAGCCGGTGCGCGATGTCGTTGGACAAGTATCCGGCCTTCCTCAACTTTTTGACGTGCCCCTCTGTGACGGAGGAGGCCATCCACCTGCCTCCCGCTCCGGACATGACTGGAGAAGGTTGAGGTGGGAAGTGCGGGCTTGGGCGTTGGAGCTCGAGTGCGCGGAGATGGATAAGCAAAGGAGGAAGAAGGCGTAAATGGAAAGAGTGGATCCTTATCCCCTTATATGGGTGGACGAAGTTATGCGTCCCCACCAGCCTGGTAAAACTCGCTTATCTCCCAAGCGCCGTAATCAATGGCGCGGTTGGGTTACCCACGCCTGTATTGATGAGAATCTCGGAATAAGGGGACACGATCTCTGCTTTGACAAGACGTGCCAAGGAAACCGCCTCGCTAAACGCGCTGAGGTGGGACAATAAAACGATTCGAATAAAGGCTTGGCCGCGGTGTGATGTCACACAACGGAATACGTCAGCAGATTGAATTTGTGTGGATATTATTCTCTCTACGGTGGTATGTGGAACTTATTTTGCAGAGCCGGACACTATCCTTGTGTTCAAAATCTTATATGAAGTATTCGGAGGAGGAACCCGCCTTGCAATGCCGAAGACAATATGCGCGCCAGACTCATCGTCATTGAAGCCTGGTTCAGGGGCTACTGAGGGAGTCCTGGACTAGGGGGTGTCCGGATAGCCGAACTATCACCTTTGGTCGGACTCCTGGACTATGAAGATACAAGATTGAAAACTTCGTCCCGTGTCCGGATGGGACTTTCCTTGGCGTGGAAGGCAAGCTTGGCGATACGGATATGTAGATCTCCTACCATTGTAACCGACTCTGTTTAACCCTAACCCTCTTCGGTGCCTATATAAACCGGAGGGTTTTAGTCCGTAGGACGAACAATAATCATACCATAGGCTAGCTTCTAGGGTTTAGCCTCTCTGATCTCGTGGTAGATCTACTCTTGTACTACCCATATCATCAATATTAATCAAGTAGGAGTAGGGTTTTACCTCCATCGAGAGGGCCCGAACCTGGGAAAAACATCGTGTCCCTTGTCTCCTGTTACCATCCGCTTAGACACACAGTTCGGGACCCCCTATCCGAGATCCGCCGGTTTTGACACCGACACCCGTCCTTCCAATCGCTGGAAAAGAAGCCGTCGATCATGTTAATTTTCCACCCAAAAGTCATAAACATACTCAACTCATTTCCCCATGTGGATTTACGAGCGGTTGACTTCCATTGCTCAACTTTTCAATTGTCAAGTCATTTTGTTGTGAGCAACCCTTGTGGGGTGTAGTTGAACAATGCATGCTATGAGCTAGAAGGTACATTTTTCATGATGATGCAAGTCTTTAACTAGCTTCTTGTTCGACAGAAATTTCAAAATGATTTAAGCGTGCGTGTATATCCATATTCTACTCCCCTTTAGTACTTTTTTACGAGTCTTCACATAACAGGGAGGTCCTGATCTTATCCGATCTCACATTAGTTTAGTGTGTGGGAACGGAACAAAAGTTAATGTGGCAAAGAGATTTACATGATTTGATGCATGTATGTAGGCTTACAATCAAGCCAATAATAAGCTAAGGTTCCATCCATACGGCACCAAGACTGGAGCTTAATTTATCCGGTGCTTCCCTAGATGCTCTACGTGTCAACTGTCAAGTACACACGGCAATACGCAGTTGAGGTCATCGTCGTTTGCTTACTTAACTAATCGGCGTATGCAGGTAGTGGGTAGCCCGTGAGTGAAGTGCAAATGATGAATCCATGTAATACATGCATGCATATGCTTGTCGTGGTGGCATATGGGAGCATGTGGCTGACTCTGCAGTCCGCAACAATGTCATGTGGTACCACATTTGCATATGACTTCCACCGAAAAAAATTAAACAAGCAAGGATTTGCATACGACTTGAAAGGCAGTTTGATGATACTGTATCACCTTCACTTTCAGATGAGCTGGGTAGCATACACGATGCGATGATCGAGCAGCTAGAAGAGCTTGGGCGGTCTAATCCGAAGAACATGGGTTTGTGAGTGACGCGCCAATCATGAGAAGGAGCAGTACTTGTACTTGATAGTCACGTACCTACAGTCAGTACAACCAAGGCAGTTGATATATACTGTATCACTTTCATTTTCAGATGACCTTGGTAGCCAGCAGGAACATACATGTCGACCGAACAGTTAGCTGTACTAGCCATGATCTAAACGCTCTTATATTTTACGGAGGGAGTAGACGCTTGGGCAATCTAGTCCGGACGAAGAAGATGGGTTGAGTTGGTGCCGTGCACGGGGCGACGCCAATCATGACAAGGAGCAAGGAGCAAAGAGTGATAGATCCATGGGGTCAAGTAGGGTAGGATTTCCGGTAAACCTACCTTCTCCAGCGGTTGATGAACTCGAGCCGGAGGCCATCGTGGAGAGGGTGATGGTGGCGATGGCAGAGAGAGGTGAGGTGCATACGGCGGCGGAGCTTCCCATCGCTTCAGTGCCTCCCTATGGATCGGATAGGGTTAGGAGTGGGAAACAGTGGCGGTGACGAACCTCGTACCCTGTGCCCTGGTCCCCACCTCCTCTTTATAGCATTGCGCGACAGGGGCCCACCAGCCTTGCTTGGGCTGGACGCCCCCGATCAGGGCATGGGTCAAGGGCCCAATGATCCGTTGGGCCCATTGGAGGAGAGATCAATCTAACATTCTTCCCCTTGATCTCAACATATACTTTTAACTTTATACTTTGAAATAACCCTTTTCAAAGTACTCATTCCATCACAGATTTGCATGTAGAGCATGTCTCATCATCACGGTTCATTCCCGATAGAATCAACACCTACAACATACTCCTCTGTTCTGAAACAGATTCTTTAACCTTGGGCCCTTTTATTGTCCGGAAATCTTAGACTATACCATAAAACCCATGTTGACTGTGTGTTCTCCGAACGCACTGGGCGTTAAGCCTTTAATAAACATATTTGCAAATACTTGTCTGTTGCTTTCATTCTCCGAGCATTTCAACATAATTCCGGACTTTCTCCTTAACAAAGTATAACTCTGTGTCAATGTGTTTGGCACCACACTTGACTCGTTGTCATAGGAGCGAATTACTTAATGGTTATTGTTGTTGTCAACCATTATCAACTCCGGGTACATGTTTCCTTAACCTTTTTGCCTGTCCCTCAGCCTCATATCATGTTGTACATTATCTTTACATCATATTAACGATAATTGATTCATTCTTTAGAGTTTTTCCATAAAAAACTCCAAGTGTGGAAGTCAGCGACAATTGTGGATTTCGCTGTATATTTCACAAGTTCTATTTCTGTATTCACAACCTTTCGAGAACACTTGCTCCTTTTAGCATGAGGCCAATATTTTTAACTCCATTCCAGTGATCTATATCTGGACTGGACATTACCAAAACAACCCGGTTATGTGAACTGTGTCACGCTAATGTTATACTTTTGCATTCATTAAGCTTCCAACAGCTGAAGCATATGGTACCATATTCGTTTGGTCTATTTCGTATTGACTTTTGGAACACTAAAGTTCCCAAAATCATTACCCTTTACTATAAGAACAGGTGTAGGTTTTCTCGCATGCATACTTTAGAAACTTTCCTTAGCATGCCCATGCGACACTCCTAATATCCCTTTTATTCTTTTCTCGGTGAATCTCGATCCTTATAACGAGAGACATTCTTTTGAACTTTGAGGACAAGAACTTCGTTTCCTCCTGCAGTCGAATTAACATCACTACTAACAAGTATAATGTTATCCGCATGTACAAGATATAGGAAATGAAATTCCCATTCTATAACTTTATACAAACACAATTGTCCTCTTATTTCTTTAACCCAAAACAACATTTGATTGCTTTAGTCCATAAAAGACTTCTTCAGGCAGTATCCCATGTGTTCTTTACTTTCATCTGATGTAACTCAGATCATAATATCTTTCATCTGATGTAACTCAGATCATGATGTGCTACCAACACTCATTGTAATCTATTCAGTGTAAAATGCGCAAAAACCTTTCGATTTTAGTCGTGTTATACACCTTTACATATTTCCTTTGGAGTCACATTGTCCTTGTAGCCTCCATTGGAAATTACTCATGAGTCCCGAACATTGTCAGAATTCACCAATTTCATTTCATATCACATAGTCTCTTATCATTTAGATAAGCAGACACTTCTCAGAGCTCGATTGAGCGCTTTAAATGAGGTGGGATCAACCTCCATTTGAATTTCACTAACGTAGACTTTATAGTAATCAGAAGTATCTGATTTTCTCATTCCTTAAGACCATCTGTGTCTCAGGTACTGGCATTTCTTTCATATGGGATTGTTGTTGCTCTGTCATTGCCAAGAGGCAAATTAATTTTATAGTCTTTCGCTTCCAAGATCCATGTTTAATCATTCCTCCTTTATAGAGCTAACAACGGGTGTTGTATAGGTCATACAACATGCTCCCCCAGATACAATCTATTTGAGTCTTAGGTATCTTCATACCATGCTCCCCTAGATTACTCCATCTTCACTAAGAATGGCGTATCTTTAAACTTTATTATTTGGGTTTATTCTGTTCAAACTTTCTTCTTTATGGCACTTTAAGCACCGTCTTAATATTCCTTAGTTTTATTTTCTGGAGGGGTATTATTATGATCATCGTACTCCCCCAGACGATCACATTCTTCATTAATGGATATCTCATATTTCTTTGTCCCCCTCGAAATGTGGCAAGAACTTTTCTGTCACAATTTCGAAAAACCATTCACAACTCTTGTGAATTGAGAAAAGTTTGAGTATCTACTTCATTTATTTGATTACTTCATATGTAACGAAGTTATCTGTTGACTGGTATGGGGGTACTTTTTCCTTATTCCATTTCAGAAACTCAATAGAGTTCTTTATCATTAGTACTTTTGCAAGTCACACTTGCAAATCATTCTTATCTTTAGGTTCGTCTGTAACTTTTATTCTTTTCAGAGTTATTGAGTGCTTAATGACCGTTACACATAAGATGTACGGTCGATACTAGGAAAGCATAATAGCTACTCCATACTTTTCTCCCAGAGTGGGACACATTAAAATCACATGAGTCATCATGTCTTTCTCCTGTCATACAGGATAAGTCTGAGAAAATTTCTGCCGCCATACTGGTTACGCAGTGATTTTCCCAGACTTTTCCTGCCATGCAGGTTTTATCATAATCTTATTTTCCCGCCATGCGGGTAATTCCCTGTAAGGGACTTAAATGCCAGAATTGGCTCTTTTGACTGCATGTTCAATCATCAAATTTATAAATAAATCCGAATGCTCTTTGACACACATGCTTGATCCGACGTTGGTCAAATTAAACACGCATGTTGCTTGTTTCATCTCAAATCATGTTGACTGAAAAATCTTCATTATAGAGAGTACATGAAAGACATTCGTCAACCAAGACTCTCAATGATCTATCTCTTTTATTTTCTTGGATACTAATATCCAAGAATTATTTTCTTTTGAAGCCATTCTTTAGAGAGAACATACTCCCTCACATTATGACCTTTCTTGGTCATCTTTCGGGTCACAAGTACCCAGACATTCGTTTTCACGAATGAAGGCATGGAAAAATTATAGTCGGAGAAAAAATAGCCAATAATCAACAATAATGAGCATAAAAATAACCCCATGTTGATCTGGTTAAAAAAATATGCACATTAAACTTTTAGAAAACTTTCTTTTATATTCTACAACACCGTTGGGCAGAATTAGAATAAAACATCATCCTTCTACATTAATTCCATATCACCGTTGGGCGGAAATGAAAATAATGCATATAACTCGTAAATAATGTGATGATAAAATTTCTATTAAGCGACTTTGCTAAGAAAATAATCATCATTATAAACTTTATTGCAGCGGAAAACTTTTAATATACATTTCTCAATCTTTATCAAATGCTCTGAAAATTGGTCACTTTGACACAAAAATTATCAGAGATTTGAACTTTTAACTATAAGACTCATTGAATTATAATATTTTCATCAACAACGTTGGTCAGAAAATAACAATACCATAATTTAACTTAAAAAAATATCTCTATTTTGTCATAGCAGAAACTATCTGCATCTTATTTCACCCATAAAGTGAAAAGAATTCTCTCAAAAACCGTTCTTCCAATTAAATTTTCCTGTTGGTTCTAATTTAATTGGAGGATAAAACTTTTACTTTCTATGTAAAAGAGCACTATTAACTATTTACGCAACAAAAAACATGAATAAAAATTTCATGAACTTTTTATTCTTTACATAAACTTTTCTTTGACCAAATAAAAAAATCATGAACTTTATTATTTTCTTTGTAAAATTCATGAACATTTCTTTTTCTTTTCTATTTTCTAAACAAAAAATTTCTCTCAATAATTTGAATAGAAAAAAACTGTATTATATTTTGCCCAAAAAACTGGACAAAACTGAGTAAAAAACAAAAGAAAAAATAGTAGGCCGCGCCGGCCTCGGCCCAGCGCAGGCGTGGCAACGCCTCCCGGCCCGAAAAGCCCAGCGCGCGCGCTAGCGGCGGCCTGGTTCGATAGCCCGGCTCCCTCTCTCTCTTTTGGCCCAAAAAGCCTGCGGCGGGGCTAGGTTTTCAATCATGACCATCCGGTCCGATCGGACGATCCAGCGCTCTTCTCGCTCGAACAAAACAGGAGCCGACGGGAACCCCGACCGAACCCTAGCCATCTCTTTCGTTTCGCGTCTCTCTTCGATCTCTCCGCCCTCTCTGCCCGTCGAGGTGGTTGATGACGGCCCGGCCGCCGGCGACGGCTGCCACCGTGCGGCGCCGTGCCTTTCTCTCCCTTCTCCTACCTTTTTCTTGTAGCTGAGAGAGAGAGAGACCGCAGATGAAGCGGCGGCCTCCCTGGCCCTCTTGCCGGCGTGCACCGTTGTCGGCCCCTTCGCCGGTCGTGCGGCCACCGCGTCGCGCCTTTCGCCGGCGACAGCAACGAAAACGATGCGCCGTGCCAGCCTCCTCTTCTTCCCCTTTGTTTCTTTCGCGTGCACCGCTTTGCCTGGCTTCCACCATGGCGGATCTGACCATGGGCCCTCTCTCGCCGCCAGCGGGCCGGCTATGATGTCGGGCACCACGGCCGCGGGAGCCCCCTTCCCCTTTCTTTCTTTCTCCAACCACCACCAGTCACTATGAGCAGAGGCGGCGGCCGGGCGGCGGTGCCCCCTTGGCCCCCTTGCCGGTGTGAGTGTCCACTCTCGTGTGAGCGCGGCGCCGTCAAGTGGCCCCAGCGGCGGCACCATTTCTTCCCGGTGAGATGTCTCTTTGCCCCGTGAGGGGTTGTTCTTCGTCCCGGCCCCTCGGCTTGCCGATGCGCGTCGGGGTCGAGAGGAACGACGCGACTGAGGGAGTCCCGGATTAGGGGGTGTCCGGATAGCCGAACTATCATCGTTGACCGGACTCCCGGACTATGAAGATACAAGATTGAAGACTTCGTCCCGTGTCCGGATGGGACTTTCCTTGGCGTGGAAGGCAAGCTTGGCGATACGGATATGTAGATCTCCTACCATTGTAACCGACTCTGTGTAACCCTAACTGAGGGAGTCCTGGATTGGGGGGTGTCCGGATAGCCGGATTACCATCATTGGCCGAACTATCATCGGCCGGACTATCATCATCGACCGGACTCCAAGACTATGAAGATACAAGATTGAAGACTGCGTCCCGTGTTCGGATGGGACTTTACTTGGCGTGGAAGGCAAGCTTGGCGATACGGATATGTAGATCTCCTACAATTGTAACCGACTCTATGTAACCCTAGCCCTCTCCGGTGTCTATATAAACCGGATGGCTCTAGTCCGTAGGACAACGAACAACATCAACCCTTACAATCATACCATAGGCTAGCTTTTAGGGTTTAGCCTCCTTGATCTCATGGTAGATCCACTCTTGTAAACATCCACAATATCAATATCAATCAAGCAGGACATAGGGTTTTACCTCCATCAAGAGGGCCCGAACCTGGGTAAAACATCGTGTCCCTTGTCTCCTGTTACCATCCGCCTAGACACACAGTTCGGGACCCCCTACCCGAGATCCGCCGGTTTTGACACCGACATTGGTGCTTTCATTGAGAGTTCCTCTGTGTCGTCACCGATAGGCTTGATGGCCTCTTCAATCAACAACGACGCGGTCCTGGGTGAGACTTTTCTCCCCAGATAGATCTTCGTATTCGGCGGCTTCGCACTGCGGGCCAACTCGCTTGGCCATCTGGAGCAGATCGAAAGCTACGCCCCTGGCCGTCAGGTCAGGTTTGGAAGCCTAAACTTCACGGCCGATATCCGCGGGGACTGGATCCTCGATGGATCCGAGCCACAGCCGAGTGTGCCGCACTGTCACGATGGGCACGACCTAACTCTGCCGCCGGACAGCGCCTTGGAGGCCGCACACGAATCCGCTCCGACCTATGGTCCGGAGCCGATCGTGCAGATCGAGGACGGGTGGCTGGACGCCGCCTCGGGAGCTGCAACTTCCACGGCGATGGAGCCGAACACTAACCTTGTCCTGCATAAAGCTCATGACTCCGAGGCACCGGACTCACTACCGGACTCCGAACCTCCTGCGCCCCTGCCAGTCGAATCCGATTGGGCGCCGATCATGGAATTCACCGCTGCGGACAGCTTTCAGCACTCACCCTTCGGCGACGTCTTAAATTCGCTGAAGCATCTCTCGCTATCCGGGGAGCCCTGGCCGGACTATGGCCAGGATGGTTAGGACGCGGACGACGGAGAAATTCAAAGCCCACCCGCCACCCACTTCGTAGCCACTGTCGACGATTTAACCGACGTGCTAAACTACGACTCCGAAGACATCGACGGTATGGACGACGATGATGGAGACAATCCAGAACCAGCACCTACAGGGCACCGGAAGGCCACCTCGTCACATGACGTATATATGGTGGATACCCCAAAGGGAAGCGACGACGAGGATCAACAGGGCACGGCAAAGGATAATCCCGCCGATAAACAACCAAAACGGCGACACAAGCGCCGCCCTAAACCCCGCCTCGCCAAGAACAGCATTCCCAACGACCCAGCGTTAGAGCAGGGCCAACTAGTGGACGACGAACATGCAAACAAGCAACCTTCCGAACAAGATGAACCGGATGATCAACCCCTTCCTGGAGCAACCAACAGTCCGGACAACCTCACACCGGAAACACCACCGGAGCATAATAACCTTCACAGAAGACTCGCCGCCACTACGAGAAGTCTGAAGAAGGAAAAACGGAAGCTCAAAACAGCGGAAGACATCCTCAGAATGAAGTGGAACAAAATGCTCAAGACCGCTAAGTATGGCAATGGCCATCAAACAAAGAGCTACCCGAAGCGCAAGCTACTGCCAGAATTTGACGAGGAAGCCATAGAGCCCTCATAATCAAAAAATAAAGAAGCCGCCTGGCCGGATAGAAGGCCAGATGACAGGCCAAAAGCGGCAAACGGCGCCGCACACAAGCCGACCTATGACCCTGGAAAAATAGAAGGCCCAACTAGGTCCATCTACGGGCCAAAAAAGAGGACCCCAGGAAGTAACACAACACGACAAGTGTTCGAAGACAGCGGCACACCCAAATACAGGGGCGCCGCACACCCGCTATGTTTCACCGATGAGGTGCTGGATCATAAATTTCCAGTAGGGTTCAAACCCATAAACATAGAGGCATACGACGGCACAACAGACCCCGGAGTCTGGATAGAAGATTACATACTACACATACACATGGCTAGAGGAGATGATCTCCACGCCATAAAATATCTACCCCTCAAGCTCAAAGGACCAGCTCGGCATTGGCTCAAAAGCCTCCCAGAAAACACTGTTGGGAGTTGCGAAGAGCTTGAGAACGCGTTTAGAGCAAATTTTCAAGGGACTTATGTCCGCCCTCCGGACGCATACGATCTAAGTCACATAACTCAACAGCCCGGAGAGTCAGCGCGCAAATTCTGGAACAGGTTCCTTACCAAAAAGGACCAAATAGTCGACTGTCCGGACGCGGAAGCCTTAGCAGCTTTTAAACACAACGTCCGAGACGAATGGCTCGCCAGACACCTCGGCCAAGAGAAGCCAAGAACAATGGCCGCGCTCACAAGCCTCATGACGCGCTTTTGCGCAGGAGAAGACAGCTGGCTAGCAAGATGCAGCACCAGCGACCCGAGTACATCCGAGATCAGAGATGGAAACAAAAAATCACGGCACAGGAAAGATAAGCGCCGGAATAAAGAAAGAAGCACAAAGAGCACGGCGGTCAACGCCGGATTCAAAAGCTCGCGACCAAATAATAAAACACTGCCTCTTAAGGACAACAGTGACGAGCTATCCAATTTAACAAAATTTTGGATCGGATATGTCAAATCCACAGTATCTCCGGAAGACCTGCAAACCATACCAACCGAAATTGTTGGGTTTTTAAACAGTCCGGCAGACTCAACGCCGAACACAAGGGGCTCGATGCGCCAAGCGAGGACGACGACGAACCCCACCAGCAGAGCACCGGAATTCAGAAAACTTTCCCACAAGAAGTCAAAACAGTAAACTCACTTCACGTGATAGTACGGAAGTACAACACGGCACTAGCTAAGACAAGTGTCGCACGGTCCACCCCAGTGGAACACCGAGATTGGATGTCAAAACCAATCACTTTCGACCATCTGGATTATTCCAGAAGTATCCGGAATGCAGGATGGACTGCTATGATATTGGATCCCATAATAGACGGACTGCGATTTATGCAAGTTCTGATGGACGGCGGCAGCGACTTAAACCTTCTATATCCGGACACAATCCGCAAATTGGGGATAGACCCTACTACAATTCGACATAGCCGCACTTCCTTCAAAGGAGTGGTGCCAGGCCCTTACGCCAGGTGCACAGGTTCATTATTATTAGAAGTTGTGTTCGGATCACCTGACAACTTCCGACGAGAAAAGCTAACCTTTCACGTCGCCCCATTCAAAAGTTGCTATCAAGCACTACTGGGACGTGAAGCTTTCGTCCGCTTTAACGCAATACCACACTACGCGTCTCTTACGCTTAAAATGCCCGGTCCACGTGGCATCATTTCATTAACAAGGTCGGCTAAGACCCCGGACATGGCTGGACGGGTCCGGAATAAATAAGCTAGGGGCTACCTAGCCGCACACCCTTACAAGGGTTTGTGTATATAAGCTATAATGAGCTACCATAGGCTCAGCTTTCTACATTTATATTTCAATTTTTTATGTACCTTTTTTGCACGATTTCTTTTTCAAACTAAGTTCCTCTCTTTTTACTGACGAACTACGTGCACACCCGTCCAGGATATGGCACAACGGAGACACAGGCGCAGACGTGCAGTAGGGACCCGTTTCAAGGACTCTTTTCAGACTAAGACCCTACGTAAACCTTTCTTACTGTCTCTTGTTGCTATAATCCCCTGGTTTCCCATTATAACCAGAGTGGAGGCTGGCGTTTTGGCATCGGCCGCGCCAGAGGAACCTGCCCGTACCTGGACACAAGGGGCTTAGGGCATTATTCTGCAAGCTATTGTAAAAGACCGAACACCTTCGGGAGTGTTCGGCGTCTCGAGTTAGGCCTTATATGCATCAGCTCCGAATCATGTCTTTGGTCAAATGTTGGGTTTGCCCGGCTCCTGTGTTTTGCTTCCTTACGTTCCGTATCATCGGCTAACGCGGCACCAGGAGAACTACTGCGATTGTGCCCCAGTTCGGCTGGGCGAGCGCCTCAGTAGAGAAAGCCGAAAACTGACTGTCATGATACAGCGAGAGACTGGTCAACCACTCGATCGACCAAGGGAATGTTTAGAATTCCTCCGCTTTGACGAAGGGCCGTTTCCCGGTCAGGCACATACGCGCCCCGAATTCGGAGAGCGCGGTGCCCCCAGGGGCTATGTCGTAGCCCCACCCTCGAACTCCATGGCTAAGTGAAAGTGATAAAGCATTATAGTCCGATTGCCTCGTTTGCTACGCTACCACCTCCTTTACAGGACCGAGACGTCGGATTAAGTGTGAAAACGCACTATTTTTTGCGAACACCCCCGCACCTTGTGCGTGGGGGCTGAAGCCGACGACTGCCATCTTTCAGGTTATACACACGTATACATGAACGGCCGCATAGGAGATATTACATTACTTGAACGCACAAGTATAAAAGGCGCTTACATCATAAATATTGTTTTACAACATAAAAGGTTCATTTGAACGTAACATTTTTTGAACACTGCGACTCTATTACACGAGCACCACGCAGCACTTCGCCAAAATAGTGCTCGGCGGGTAACCGGCTATCGTCCGAACCCGGGGTCGCAACAGCGGGGGCATCCATCTCTGTCCAATGTGTCTTCACACGGGCGAGTGCCATCCGCGCACCCTCTATACATGCCGACCGCTTCATTGCCTTCATATGCGGCACCGCCCCAAGAAATTGCTGCAATAAGCCAAAGTAACTCTTCGGCTTGGGCCTATCCGGCCAGACATGGGTCACGATATCCGTCATGGCAAGCCCGGACAACCTATTCAGCTCAGCCCACTCGGCCAAACGGTCGGTCAGCAGAAGTGAACGCTCCAGACTATGGAATTGAGACCAACACAGCTCTTCCGTCTCGTGATCCTTCTGGCTTCGAAAATGCACAACGGCATCCGCCGCACTCGCTACTAAGTCCATATAAGGGTCCTCCGGACCCCAAAGTTGGCCCAGCTAAGCATACTTTGGATCCGTAAAACTTCGGCGCAGCAGAAAAGGCTTGCCAGCTATAATGTCTCCGGCCTGGCGCAGCTCTTCCTTTATAGCCCGCATTGCAGAGCGGGCATCCTTGGCTTCGGCGGTGGCCTTCCCCAGGTCTTCATGCACCACCAGGCGCTCCTTCTCAAGAGCCTCATTGCGGTCGATAGCATATTTTAACTTCACGGCCATTTCGGCCATCTCTTCCCTACTTCGGCAGTGTGCGGCCCTTTCGGCCGCTAACTCTTCGACCGCCCTCGAGGCCGCCGCATCACTCCTTCTGGCCTGCTCCTTGGCTTGAGCAAGTTCGGCCCGAAGGCTCTCCACAACAGCGGCACTATCTGCATTTCACACACATGTAGTAAGGAAATGGCTTCGGCTTCCTTACCAAGTGACCGCACAGGAACACTTACCTTGCGACTCATCAAGTCGCCTGTTGACCAGCGTGATGTCCGCATCCGCAACGGTGAGTTGCCGCTTTAGTTCGGCAACTTCATCAGTCCGGCTGGCCCCCGGACGATCCGCCACCTACATAGGCATGGCAAAAATTTAAACCTGCGATTTTGATCCTCGGCACGTTGTCGCTTTCGACAACCTACCGAGTCTCAGGGGCTACTACCTATACAGGGCGCATTCTATGTGCAAAACTGTCCAAAGGTGTGTCATTTTTACGTACCTCAAACCCCGCCAGCAAACTCCTGACGGCATTATGCAACCCGCCTTCGGCGGATGAAATCCTTTCAATCACCACACTCATTAGTGTGTGGTGATCTTCTGAGATAGACGCCTTCTCAAGCAGATCCTTCAGCCGTACACTAGCTGGCGCCGAACTATCCGGCTTCGCCAAACCCGGGGGCTCCCTCCTTGACGACACTTCAGGCTCGTCCGCCCTATCCGACGGTGCCCCGGACGGAGGCGTCTCGCTCTCCACCATATCCGGACAGAGGTCCCCCGAAGTCGAGCTCATTTGCGAAGGACGGAGATCCGAACTACAAGGTAAAAACTTTAGTTATCCTCAGAAGCACAAATAGGGATGCCCTTTATTATAAAAATCCTTTCTTTCTACTTACGGCTCGTTGGAGGGCTGATCCTTTAAGGGAGACTGTGCGGCCGGGGCCTCCCTGAACGCAGGACCCTCCAGCGAAAATTTCTTCCCCGTTTAGGGGCTTTGGCCCCCGGGTCCTCGGAGGCAATCCTCTTCTCCCCTTGGAGGGAGGGATTCTCGATCCCCCCTCTTTCAAGAGCCTCCTTAGGTGAGGCAGTAGCTTTTTCACTTTCCCCTTCGCCTTCCTCTGGAGGCGCAACCTCCAACATCCGGACCAGCATGGAATCCGGCGCGGTCTCTGGGAGGGGGGCCGGAAACCATATTAATTTTGCTCCCGCTATCCACTCCTGTTGAGAAGGAAGTTGGTCATAAGGCGAATCACCGAAAGGCAAACAAATGATGTGTCCGGACTCGGAGCTACTTACCTGAGTATCCGGGCGATTGCAGCTTAGGCCAGCATCCTCGGTCAGTTCCGGACGCGCCTCTTGCGATCCGAAGAATAATTTGTATGTCTCCAGGGGTGTCATACCCATGAAGTGTTGAAGAATCCGAGGTCCCTCCGGATTAAATTCCCATAGTCGGAGAGGACGGCGTTTGCAAGGCAAGTAACGCCTGATCAGCATAACCTGCATCACCACGACCAGATCGATCTCCCTCGCCTGGAGATCTTGAATCCGGCCCTGCAATAGGGGCACGTCCTTTGACGCCCCCCCAGTTGAGCCCTTGGTTGACCCACGACATCAACCGTTGTGGAGGTCCCGGGCGGAACAAGGACGGCGGCTTTTGTTTGCGGCCCCTTGGAACGGTGATATAGAACCACTCTTGCTGCCACAAGCCGAGCTCCTCTTGGAAGGAGCCTGCGGGCCACGGGGCATCGGCCCTCCTACTGACGGCCGCCCCGCCGCACTCCGCTTGACGCCCCCCGATCATCTTCGGCGTCACATTGAAGGTCTTCAGCCACAGACCGAAGTGAGGGGTGACGCGGAGGAAGGCTTCGCAGACGACGATAAATGCGGAGATATGGAGGATGGACTCCGGAGCCAAATCGTGGAATTCCAACCCATAGTAGAACATGAGCCCTCTCACAAAAGGATCTATCGGGAAGCCTAAACCCCGACGGAGGTGGGATACAAAGACGACATACTCGCCGGGCTCAGGGGTGGGGATGGCCTGCCCTTCTGCAGGCAACCTGTGCGAAATCTCGTAAGTCAGGTACTTGGCTTCCCGCAGCTTTAGCACGTCCTCCTCCGTGATGGAGGAAGGCATCCACCGGCCCTGGAGGTCGGAGCCGGACATCATTCAAGGTCCGAAGCGCTCAAATCTGGAGCTCTAGGTGCTGGAACTTGGGGCGGGAAGAGGATTCGATGGAGGATTGAAGAAAAGAAATGAGCCTTGGTCCCGTTATAAAGGAGGAAAATACCAAGAGCCGTCTCCGTGACCGTTCGGGACTCGCCTTCGATAGAGGGGGCGTGGCGACGGGTGCAGTTGGGTTACCCATGTTCGTATTGATGAGAATCCCGGATTAAGGGGGAACACGATCTCTGCTTCGATAAGACGTGCCAAGGAAACCGCTTCGCTAAATGCGCTGAGGTGGTAAAATAAAAAATGATTCAAGTAATGGCTTGGTAGTGGTGTGACGTCACGCCGCAAAAAACGTCAGCAGATTGAACTTGTGTATATGTATATATTATTCTCTCTACGGTGGAACGTGGAATTTATTTTGCAGAGCCGGACACTATCCTGGTGTTCACAATCTTCTATGAATTATTTGGAGGAGGAACCCGCCTTGCAATGCCGAACAATATGCGCACCGGATTCATCGTCATTGAAGCCTGGTTCAGGGGCTACTGAGGGAGTCCTGGATTGGGGGGTGTCCGGATAGCCGTATTACCATCATCGGCCGAACTATCATCGGCCGGACTATCATCATCGACCGGACTCCAAGACTATGAAGATACAAGATTGAAGACTTCGTCCCGTGTCCGGATGGGACTTTCCTTGGCATGGAAGGCAAGCTTGGCGATATGGATATGTAGATCTCCTACAATTGTAACCGACTCTATGTAACCCTAGCCCTCTCTGGTGTCTATATAAACCGGATGGCTCTAGTCCGTAGGACAACGAACAACATCAACCCTTACAATCATACCATAGGCTAGCTTTTAGGGTTTAGCCTCCTTGATCTCGTGGTAGATCCACTCTTGTAAACATCCACAATATCAATATCAATCAAGCAGGACGTAGGGTTTTACCTCCATCAAGAGGGCCCGAACCTGGGTAAAACATCGTGTCCCTTGTCTCCTGTTACCATCCGCCTAGACGCACAGTTCGGGACCCCCTACCCGAGATCCACCGGTTTTGACACCGACACTAACCCTCTCCGGTGTCTATATAAACCGGAGGGTTTTAGTCTATAGGACAAACAACAAGCATACCATAGGCTACCTTCTAGGGTTTAGCCTCTTTGATCTCGTGGTAGATCTACTCTTGTACTACCCATATCATCAATATTAATCAAGCAGGAGTAGGGTTTTACCTCCATCGAGAGGGCCCGAACCTGGGTAAAAACATCGTGTCCCTTGCCTCATGTTACCATCCCCCTAGACGCACAGTTCGGGACCCCCTATCCGAGATCCGCCGATTTTGACACCAACATTGGTGCTTTCATCGAGAGTTCCTCTATGTCGTTGCCATCAGGAAGGATGCCTCGTCCCATGTTTAAAGACGGCACCGTTGCAAAAGGAGCTTTGGCCATCGGCCAAACTCTCCGGCTAGGCGGTTTTCTTATGACCGCCTATTCGGCCGCCATGCCGACGATGGCTTCTTGGGTCATCAAAAGCAATCTTCACGTCAACTTAGAACTTGCCGAGCAGTTAGATCCGATGGAGCTCTCTTCCTTAAACGAACTCTTGGATCGCATCGCCACCCTGGGAGTCGCTACAGACTACGACCAGATTGGGCCTAAAACCGATCTGAGAGAGATTAACTCTCCCCAGGCTACCCACCACGTTGCTGTGGTAGGGGAACAATATGGCGACCCTTCTTCTATCCTAAGGACTAGCTATGTCCGGATTCCTGACCCCTCCATGCCGGATTCCCGTGGAGGGGAGAACACCACTCAAGCCCTGAACTTAAAGTCAGGTAGCGGGCTAGATTCATCGGACAACGTCCAAGAACCCAAGCTTCCAAGTTCGGAAACTTCTTGGCCCCTGAGTCTTAGATTGGACGGAGTTCGGAATTTAACTCCACCCGCCCACCCAAACATAAGCGATCTATCCAAAATCCGACAAGAGCCCGCTGAAACAGTACATCATTACTGGGCCAGATTCCTCCTGGTCATGAATAGGATAAAGGATTGCCGTGAAGAGGATGCAATTTCATTCTTCTGCATTAATTGCACGAACGAAGGAATCCTCAACGTCATAAGTCGTTGCGAAATTACACGCTTTGCTGACTTGGCGTCCATAGTACGAAGGTACTGTGCGATGGAGAGCGCTTGGAAAACCGAAATCAAATTTTGGGATAATCCGGCCTTGAACACAACCCTAGTCCAAAGTAAAAGGGTGCATCATTACCAGGCACCTGGGTTAAATACCAAAAAGCAAAAACCGTCCAAAGGGCATGGAACCGTACTAGAGGGATGGCTCAATGGACCCTGCAAAATTCATAGTACAGAGGGTGCCACTCCAACTCATAGCCTTAGAGCATGTTGGATACTACAGCAGGTGGCCAAAAGTGGCGAAGAGCTTCTAGCTCCAGAGCACCAGCCCAGCAATACCAGTACGGTATTAACAGTCTTCGAAACTTTCGCATCAAATAATATGCGAAAATGAACACTCCGCAGCCTTGCCGAAGTCCACCAGGTAGCAACAATAAATCCATGGAGTGACACGGCTATTACCTTTAACGCTAGTGATGAACCTAAATTCCGAACAGCCCGAGCACCAGCCGCATTGGTCCTCAGTCCAATAGTGGACGGCTTTCGCCTTACCAAGGTACTCATGGATGGCGGCAGCGGATTAAACCTCATTTACAAGGAAACCCTTCGAAAAATGGAAATAGACTGGTGCCGCATTGAGCGAAGCAGCATAACCTTTAGAGGAATAATCCCCAGTCGGGAAGCATGCTGTACAGGAAAAATCACACTAGATGTGGTGTTCGGCATGCCGGATAGTTACAGGTCCGAGGAGGTCACATTCCAAGTGGCCCCGTTCAGCAGCGGATACCACTCTCTACTAGGGCGCGAGGCATTCACAATTTTTCAAGCTATAACCCATTACGGGTACATGAAGCTCAAAATGCCCGGACCCAACGGAATCATCACTCTTGCTAGTGACCTGGACTAGCACTCTGCACCGAAAATAAAACAGCCGCACTTACCCTTGAGGCACTATCCGAAGCCCTAGCGGCCCAAGAACTCACTGCGGTGCGCTCCATGGTGAACAGGGACGATGCGATACTCGATAAGAGATCCAAGTCCACCTCTTTTAAACCGGCGGACGAAATAGTCAAATTCCAAGTCCATCCAACAGACCCTACAAAAACGGCCTCCAACGGGGCACAATTAACACCTGATGTAGATGCCGCACTATGAGAATTCCTACGCGAAAATTGGGACATCTTTTCCTGGCACCCCTCAGACATGCCAGGAATCCCACGCCGGCTGGCCGAGCACAACCTAAATATCCTAAAAGGATTCAAGCCAGTCAAACAAGCTCTTCGGCGTTTCTATGAACCTAAGAGACAGGCCATGGGAGAGGAGCTAGCCAAACTATTGGAGGCCGGATTCATTAAAGATATAAAACATCTGTACTGGCTAGCAAACCTGGTAATGGTACCAAAGAAGGACAAATCCTGGCGCCTGTGTGTCGATTTCAAGGACTTTAACAAGGCTTGCCCAAAGGATCCCTTCCCCCTTCCCCGCATCGATCAAATTATCGACGCTACCGCAGGACACGATTCATTGTGCTTCCTCGATGCATACTCCGGCTACCACCAAATTAAGATGGCAGAGACAGAACAAGCTGCAACGGCATTCATCACTCCATACGGCCCATTCTGCTTCAACACAATGCCCTTCGGGCTAAAAAATGCCGGCGCAACATATCAGCGCATGATTCAGACATGTCTGGCAAACCAGATCGGCAAAATAGTGGAGGCATACGTAGATGATGTGGTCGTCAAATCCAAGCATGTCGAAACTCTAGTAGACGACTTGAGGCACACATTCGACAATCTCCGAGCATATGACATTAAGCTCAACCCGGAAAAATGCATTTTTGGTGAACCAGCCGGAAAGGGGCTTCATTGTATCCGGTAGAGGAATTGAAGCAAACCCAGCCAAGATCCGAGCTCTGTCACAATTGGATATCCCAAAAGACCTCAAACAAATACAAAAATTGATTGGATGCGTGGCGGCTCTAAGCCGCTTTATCTCCCGCTTAGGAGAAAAGGCATTACCCCTTTATCGCCTCCTGCGGTGCACCGAACACTTTGAGTGGCCGGATGCCGCCACGGCCAGACTCGAAGAAATCAAAGCCATATTGGCAACAAATCCGGTCCTGGCCGCGCCCAACATGGGCGAACCAATGCTATTATACATCGCAGCAACCCATCAAGTTGTAAGCGCGGTGCTCGTTGTCGAACGAGAAACGGACGGACACAAGTTCCCTCTCCAAAAACCAGTTTACTACATGTCCACTGTCCTAACTCCATGCAAGTCACAGTACCCGCATTATCAAAAGATAGCATACGCGGTGTTCATGGCATCCCGGAAGCTGCGACACTACTTCCAAGAGTGTTTGATAACATTAGCCTCCGAAGTACCTCTTAATGACATTATAAACTGTTGGGGAACGTAGTAATTTCAAAAAATTTCCTACGCACACGCAAGATCATGGTGATGATATAGCAACGAGAGGGAAGAGTATTCGTCCACGTACCCTCGTAGACCGTAAGCGGAAGCATTATGACAACGCGGTTGATGTAGTCGTACGTCTTCACGATCCGACCGATCCAAGTACCGAATATACGGCACCTCCGAGTTCAGCACACGTTCAGCTCGATGACGATCTCCGGGCTCCAATCCAGCAAAGCTCCGAAGATGAGTTCCCTCAGCACGACGGTGTGGTGACGATGATGATGTTCTACCGGCGTAGGGCTTCGCCTAAACTCCGCGACGATATGACCGAGGTGGAATATGGAGGAAGGGGGCACCGCACACGGCTAAGGAACGATCCGTAGATCAACTTGTGTTGTGTGTCTAGAGGTGCCCCCCTGCCCCCGTATATAAAGGAGCAAGGGGGAGGAGGCGGCCGGCCAAGGGAGGAGGCGCGCCAAGGGGAGTCCTACTCCCACCGGGAGTAGGACTCCCTCCTTCCTTGTTGGAGTAGAAGGGGAAAGAGGGGGAGAGGAAGAAGGAAAAGGGGGCTGCGCCCCTTGTCCAATTCGGACCAGACGGGGGGCGCAGGCCTCCTTCCTTTTGGCCTCTCTCCTCTATTCCCGTATGGCCCAATAAGGCCCATATACTCCCCGGCGAATTCCCGTAACTCTCCGGTACTCCGAAAAATACCCGAATCACTCGGAACCTTTCTGAACTCCGAATATAGTCGTCCAATATATCGATCTTTACGTCTCGACCATTTCGAGACTCCTCGTCATGTCCCCGATCTCATCCGGGACTCCGAACTCCTTCGGTACATCAAAACTCATAAACTCATAATAAAACTGTCATCGAAACCTTAAGCGTGCGGACCCTACGGGTTCGAGAACTATGTAGACATGACCAAAACATGTTTCCGGTCAATAACCAATAGCGGGACCTGGATGCCCATATTGGCTCCCACATATTCTACGAAGATCTTTATCAGTCAAACCGCATAACAACATACTTTGTTCCCTTTGTCATCGGTATGTTACTTGCCCGAGATTTGATCGTCGGTATCCAATATCTAGTTCAATCTCGTTACCGGAAAGTCTCTTTACTCGTTACGTAATGTATCATCTCGTAACCAACTCATTGGTTACATTGCTTGCAAGGCTTATAGTGATGTGCATTACCGAGAGGGCCCAGAGATACCTCTCCGACAGTCGGAGTGACAAAACCTAATCTCGAAATACGCCAACTCAACATGTACCTTCGGAGACACCTGTAGTACTCCTTTATAATCACCCAGTTACGTTGTGACGTTTGGTAGTACCCAAAGTGTTCCTCCGGTAAACGGGAGTTGCATAATCTCATAGTTACAGGAACATGTATAAGTCATGAAGAAAGCAATAGCAATATACTAAACGATCAAGTGCTAGGCTAACGGAATGGGTCATGTCAATCACATCATTCTCCTAATGATGTGATCCCGTTAATCAAATGACAACTCTTTTGTCCTTGGCTACGAAACTTAACCATCTTTGATTCAACGAGCTAGTCAAGTAGAGGCATACTAGTGACACTATGTTTGTCTATGTATTCACACATGTATTATGTTTCCGGTTAATACAATTCTAGCATGAATAATAAACATTTATCATGAAATAAGGAAATAAATAATAAAATTATTATTGCCTCTAGGGCATATTTCCTTCAGTCTCCCACTTGCACTCGAGTCAATAATCTAGTTCACATCGCTATGTGATTTAACACCAATATTCACATCTGCATGTGATAAATACTCATAGTTCACATCATCATGTGATCAACACCCAAAGGGTTTACTAGAGTCAATAATCTAGTTCACATCGCTATGTGATTAACACCCAAAAGAGTACTAAGGTATGATCATGTTTTGCTTGTGAGAGAAGTTTAGTCAACGGGTCTGTCATATTCAGAGCCGTATGTATTTTGCAAATATTCTATGTCCACAATGCTCTGCACGGAGCTACTCTAGATAATTGCTCCCACTTTTAATATGTATCCAGATTGAGACTTAGAGTCATCTGGATTGGTGTAAAAGCTTGCATCGTTGTAACTTTTACGACGAGCTCTTTTATCACCTCCATAATCGAGAAATATTTCCTTAGTCCTCACTAAGGATATTCTTGACCAATGTCCAGTGATCTACTCCTAGATCGCTATTGTACTCCCTTGCCAAATAAAGAGCAAGGTATACAATTGGTCTGGTACATAGCATAGCACAGTTTATAGAACCTATGACTGAGGCATAGGGAATGACTTTTCATTCTCTTTCTATTTTCTGCCACGGTCGGGTCTTGAGTCTTACTCAACTTCACACCTTGCAACACAGGCAAGAACTCCTTCTTTGTCTGTTCCATTTTGAACTATTTCAAAAAAATTATCAAGGTATGTACTCATTGAAAAATCTTATCAAGTGTCTTGATCTATCTATATAGATCTTGATGCTCAATGTGTAAGTAGCTTCGCCGAGGTCTTTCTTTGAAAAACTCCTTTCAAACACTCCTTTATGCTTTGCATAATAATTATACATTATTTCCGATCAACAATATGTCATTCACATATACTTATCAGAAATGCTGTAGTGCTCCCACTCACTTTATTGTAAATACAGGCTTCTTCAAAAGTCTGTATAAAACCATATGCTTTGATCAACTCATCAAAGCGTATATTCCAACTCCGAGATGCTTGCACCAGTCCACAGATGGATCGCTGGAGCTTGCACACTTTGTTAACATCTTTAGGATTGACAAAACCTTTTGGTTGCATCATATACAACTCTTCTTTAATAAATTCATTAAGGAATGCAGTTTTGACATCCATTTGCCAGATTTCATAAAATGTGGCAACTTCTAACATGATTCGGACAGACTTAAGTTTCGATACGAGTGAGAAAATCTCATCGTATTCAACACTTTGAACTTGTTGAAAACCTTTCGCAACAAGTCGAGCTTAGTAGATAGTAACACTACTATCAGTGTCCGTCTTCCTCTTGAAGATCCATTTATTTAACATGGCTTGCTGATCATTGAGAAAGTCAACCAAAGTTCATACTTTGTTCTCATACATGGATCATATCTCAGATTTTATGGCCTCAAGCCATTTCGTGGAATCTGGGCTCATCATCGCTTCCTCATAGTTCGTAGGTTCATCATGGTCTAGTAACATGACTTCCAGAACAGGATTACCGTACCACTCTAGTGCGGACCATACTCTGGAAGGCCTACGAGGTTCTGTAGTAACTTGATCTGAAGTTTCATGATCATCATCATTAGCTTCCTCACTAATTGGTGTAAGAATCACTGGAACTGATTTCAGTGATGAACTATTTTCCAATTCGAGAGAAGGTACAGTTACCTCATCAAGTTCTACTGTCCTCCCACTCACTTCTTTCGAGAGAAACTCCTTCTCTAGAAAGGATCCATCTTAGCAACGAATATCTTGCTTTCGGATCTGTGATAGAAGGTGTACCCAACAGTTTCCTTTGGGTATTCTATGAAGATGTACTTCTCCGATTTGGGTTCGAGCTTATCAGGTTGAAAACCTTTTTCATATAAGCATCGCAACTCCAAGCTTTAAGAAATGACAGCTTAGGTTTACTGCTAAACCATAGTTCATACGGTGTCGTCTCAACGGATTTAGATGGTGACCTTTTTAAACGTGAATGCAGCTGTCTCTAATGCACAACCCCAAAACAATAGTGGTAAAACCGATAAGAGACATCGTAGATCGCACCATATCCAATAAAGTGCAGTTACGACGTTCGGACACACCATAACGTTGTGGTGTTCCAGGTGGCGTGAGTTGTGAAACTATTCCACATTGTTTTAATTGAAGACCAAACTCGTAACTCAAATATTTGTCTCCGCGATCAAATCACAGAAACTTTATTTTCTTGTTATGATGATTCTCCACTTCACTCTAAAATTCTTTGAACCTTTCAACTATTTCAGACTTATGTTTCATCAAGTAGATATACCCATATCTTCTCAAATCATCTTGTGAAGGTCAGAAAATAACGATACTTGCCACGAGCATCAACACTCATTGGATCGCATACATCGATATGTATATTTCCAATAAGTCAGTAGCACGTTCCATTGTTCCGGAGAACGGAGTTTTAGTCATCTTGCCAAAAAGGCACGGTTCGCGAGCATCAAATGATTCATAACCAAGTGATTCCGAAAATCCATCTTTATGGAGTATCTTCATGCGCTTTACACCGATATGACCCAAATGGCAATGCCACAAATAAGTTGCACTATCATTATTAACTTTGCATCTTTTGGTTTCAATATTATGAATATGTGTATCACTACGATCGAGATCCAATGAACCATTTTCATTGGGTGTGTAACCATATAAGGTTCTATTCATGTAAACAGAACAACAGTTTATTCTCTTACTTAAATGAATAACCGTATTGTAATAAACATGATCAAATCATATTCATGCTCAACGCAAACACCAAATAACACTTATTTAGTTTCAACACTAATCCCGAAAGTATAGGGAGTGTGCGATGATGATCATATCAATCTTGGAACTACTTCCAACACTCATCGTCATTTCCCCTTCAACTAGTCTTTGTTTATTCTGCAACTCCCGTTTCGAGTTACTAATCTTAGCAACTGAACTAGTACCAAATACTGAGGGGTTGCTATAAACACTAGTAAAGTACACATCAATAACATGTATATCAAATATACTTATGTTCACTTTGCCATCCTTCTTATCCGCCAATCACTTGGGGTAGTTCCGCTTCCAGTGACCAATCCCTTTGCAGTAGAAGCACTTAGTCTCAGGCTTAGGACCAGACTTAGGCTTCTTCACTTGAGCAGCAACTCGGTTGCCGTTCTTCTTGAAGTTCCCCTTCTTCCCTTTGCCCTTTTCTTGAAACTAGTGGTCTTGTCTACCATCAACACTTGATGTTTTTCTTGATTTCTACCTTCGTCGATTTCAACATCACGAAGAGCTCGGGAATCGTTCTCGTCATCCCTTGCATACTATAGTTCATCACGAAGTTCTACTAACTTGGTGGTGGTGACTAGAGAATTTTGTCAATCACTATCTTATCTGGAAGACTAACTCCCACTTGATTCAAGCGATTGTAATACACAAACAATCTGAGCACATGCTCACTAGTTGAGCGATTCTCCTCCATCTTTTAGCTATAGAACTTGTTGGAGGCTTCATATCTCTCAACTCGGGTATTTGCTTGAAATATTAACTTCAACTTTTGGAACATCTCATATGGTCCATGACGTTCAAAACGTCTTTGAAGTCCCGATTCTAAGCCATAAAGCATGGTGCACAAAACTATCAAGTAGTCATCATATTGAGCTATCCAAACGTTCATAACGTCTACATCTGCTCCTGCAATAGGTCTGTCACCTAGCGGTGCATCAAGGACATAATTCTTTTGTGCAGCAATGAGGATAAACCTCAAATCACGGATCCAATCCGCATCATTTCTACTAACATCTTTCAACACAATTTTCTCTAGGAACATATCAAAATAAACATATGAAAGCAACAACGCGAGCTATTGATCTACAACATAATTTGCAAAATACTACCAGGACTAAGTTCATGATAAATTTAAGTTCAATTAATCATATTACTAAAGAACTCCCACTTAGACAGACATCTCTCTAGCCATCTAAGTGATCACGTGATCCAAATCAACTAAACCATGTCCGATCATCACGTGAGATGAGTAGTTTTCAATGGTGAACATCACTATGTTGATCATATCTACTATATGATTCACGCTCGACCTTTCGATCTCCGTGTTCCGAGGCCATATCTGTATATGCTAGGCTCGTCAAGTATGACCTGAGTATTCCGCGTGTGCAACTGTTTTGCACCCGTTGTATTTGAACGTAGAGCCTATCACACCCGATCATCACGTGGTGTCTCAGCACGAAGAACTTTCACAATGGTGCATACTCAGGGAGAACACTTCTTGATTATTAGTGAGAGATCATCTTAAAATGCTACCGTCAATCAAAGCAAGATAAGATGCATAAAGGATAAACATCACATGCAATCAATATAAGTGATATGATATGGCCATCATCATCTTGTGCTTGTGATCTCCATCTTCGAAGCACCGTCATGATCACCATCGTCACCGACACGACACCTTGATCTCCATCGTAGCATCGTTGTCGTTACGCCATCTATTGCTTCTACAACTATCGCTACTGCTTAGTGATAAAGTAAAGCAATTACAGGGCGTTTGCATTTCATACAATAAAGCGACAACCATATGGCTCCTGCCAGTTGCCGATAACTTCGGTTACAAAACATGATCATCTCATACAATAAAATATAGCATCACGTCTTGACCATATCACATCACAACATACCCTGCAAAAACAAGTTAGACGTCCTCTACTTTGTTGTTGCAAGTTTTACGTGGCTGCTACGGGCTTAGCAAGAACCGTTCTTACCTACGCATCAAAAACCACAATGATAGTTCGTCAAGTTGGTGCTGTTTTAACCTTCGCAAGGACCGGGCGTAGCCACACTCGATTCAGCTAAAGTGAGAGAGACAGACACCCGCCAGCCACCTTTAAGCACGAGTGCTTGTAACGGTGAAACCATTCTCGCGTAAGCGTATGCGTAATGTCGGTCCGGGCCGCTTCATCTCACAATACCGCCGAACCAAAGTATGACATGCTGGTAAGCAGTATGACTTGTATCGCCCACAACTCACTTGTGTTCTACTCGTGCATATAACATCAACGCATAAAACCTAGGCTCGGATGCCACTGTTGGGGAACGTAGTAATTTCAAAAAAATTCCTACACACACGCAAGATCATGGTGATGATATAGCAACGAGAGGGAAGAGTATTCGTCCACGTACCCTCGTAGACCGTAAGCGGAAGCGTTATGACAACGCGGTTGATGTAGTCGTACGTCTTCACGATCCGACCGATCCAAGTACCGAATATATGGCACCTCCGAGTTCAGCACACGTTCAGCTCGATGACGATCTCCGGGCTCCGATCCAGCAAAGCTCCGAAGATGAGTTCCGTCAGCACGACGGTGTGGTGACGATGATGATGTTCTACCGGCGCAGGGCTTCGCCTAAACTCCGCGATGATATGACCGAGGTGGAATATGGTGGAAGGGGGCACCGCACACGGCTAAGGAACGATCCATAGATCAACTTGTGTTGTGTGTCTAGAGGTGCCCCCCTGCCCCCGTATATAAAGGAGCAAGGGGGAGGAGGCGGCCGGCCAAGGGAGGAGGCGCGCCAAGGGGAGTCCTACTCCCACCGGGAGTAGGACTCCCTCCTTCCTTGTTGGAGTAGGAGAAGGGGAAAGAGGGGGAGAGGAAGAAGGAAAAGGGGGTTGCGCCCCTTGTCCAATTCGGACCAGAGGGGGGGCGCAGGCCTCCTTCCTTTTGGCCTCTCTCCTCTATTCCCGTATGGCCCAATAAGGCCCATATACTCCTCGGCGAATTCCCGTAACTCTCCGGTACTCCAAAAAATACCTGAATCACTCGGAACCTTTCCGAACTCCGAATATAGTTGTCCAATATATCGATCTTTACGTCTCGACCATTTTGAGACTCCTCGTCATGTCCCCGATCTCATCCGGGACTCCGAACTCCTTCGGTACATCAAAACTCATAAACTCATAATAAAACGGTCATCGAAACCTTAAGCGTGCGGACCCTACGGGTTCGAGAACTATGTAGACATGACCAAAACATGTTTCCGGTCAATAACCAATAGCGGGACCTGGATGCCAATATTGGCTCCCACATATTCTACGAAGATCTTTATCGGTCAAACCGCATAACAACATACTTTGTTCCCTTTGTCATCGGTATGTTACTTGCCCGAGATTTGATCGTCGGTATCCAATACCTAGTTCAATCTCGTTATCGGAAAGTCTCTTTACTCGTTACGTAATGCATCATCCCGTAACCAACTCATTGGTTACATTGCTTGCAAGGCTTATAGTGATGTGCATTACCGAGAGGGCCCAGAGATACCTCTCCGACAGTCGGAGTGACAAAACCTAATCTTGAAATACGCCAACTCAACATGTACCTTCTGAGACACCTGTAGTACTCCTTTATAATCACCCAGTTACGTTGTGACATTTGGTAGTACCCAAAGTGTTCCTCCGGTAAACGGGAGTTGCATAATCTCATAGTTACATGAACATGTATAAGTCATGAAGAAAGCAATAGCAATATACTAAACGATCAAGTGCTAGGCTAACGGAATGGGTCATGTCAATCACATCATTCTCCTAATGATGTGATCCCGTTAATCAAATGACAACTCTTTTGTCCATGGCTAGGAAACTTAACCATCTTTGATTCAACGAGCTAGTCAAGTAGAGGCATACTAGTGACACTATGTTTGTCTATGTATTCACACATGTATTATGTTTCCGGTTAATACAATTCTAGCATGAATAATAAACATTTATCATGAAATAAGGAAATAAATAATAACATTATTATTGCCTCTAGGGCATATTTCCTTCATAAACAACCGCGACGCAACGGGCCGGATTGCCAAATGGGCCATCGAGCTCCTCTCATTCGACATAACCTACAAGCCACGGCGAGCTATTAAGTCGCAAGTTTTGGCCGACTTCGTCACCGAATGGACTGAAGCCGAACTCCCTAAAGAGTACGGCGCGTATTCCAACTAGATCATGCACTTCGACGGCTCCAAAATGTTGGCTGGCCTAGGGGCTGGCGTCGTTCTAACGTCCCCAACTTGAGATACAGTCCAATACGTACTTCATATAATGTACACGGACTCCAACAACGCAGCTGAATACGAGGCCCTTCTACATGGTCTCCGGATGGCAGTCTCCATGGGAATTCAACGCCTAGATGTCCGCGGGGATTCAAACCTTGCGATATCCCAAATAAATGGAGACTTTGATGCCAAGGATCCGAAAATGGCAGCTTATCGCAACGCCGTCCTAAAAATGTCAGCTCGGTTTGAGGGGCTCGAATTTCACCATATAGCCCGGGAGAATAACCAGGCAGCAGACGTGTTGGCACGCATTGGCGCAAAGCGCAATGCCGTCCCTCCCAACATCTTCCTAGAGAGGCTTTTCAAGCCATCCGTATTATGGGAGGGAGAGTCCGGAAATAACATCCCGGACCCAACCACACTACCCCACACCGAACATTCTGACATAGTTGGTGGTTCTGCCAACGAAATGACACTGTCAGCCCACACAATAATGGCAGTCATTGCCCCGTGGACAGAACCATTCCTAGCCTACCTAAATAGGCAGGAACTTCCCGAGGACCAAAATGAGGCCCGCTACATAGTGCGGCGATCTAAAGCCTATAAGGTCCATGAGGGAGAGCTTTATAAGAAAAGCACAACCTGAGTCCTTCAAAGGTGTATCTCCGAAGAGGAAGGGCGGAATCTTCTGGCTGAAATTCATGCCAGACTCGGTGGGCACCACGCCGCAGCCCAGGCCCTTGTAGGCGAGGCCTTCCGTACAGGATTTTATTGGCCGACGGCCTGGGCAGATGCTCAGGACTTGGTCCAACGATGCGTCAAATGCCAGCTCTTTGCTAATCAAAGCCACATGCCGCCTACCACCCTCAAAACGATACCCATCACCTGGTCGTTCGCGGTCTGGGGGCTTGATATGGTTGGACCCCTTAAAGGAGGAACCCACAAGCAAATATACATATTGGTCATGGTGGATAAATTCACAAAATGGATAGAGGCAAAGCCTATTAAGACGGTCGAATCCGGACCCGTGATAGACTTCATATCAGGGGTAGTACACCGTTACGGCGACCCCCATAGCATCATCACTGATAATGGCATGAACTTCACGGCCGACGAGGTCAAACTCTGGTGCAAAAACATGGGCATCAAGCTCGACTACGCTTCAGTCTATCATCCTCAAACTAACGGTCAAGTCGAGCGAGCAAATGGTCTAATCATGAGCGGCATTAAACCCAGACTAGTGCGGTCCCTCAAGGAATCTAATACGCACTGGGTAGAGGAGCTCGACTCCGTAATCTAGGGGCTGCGGACCACGCCGAATCGCACTACCGGATTCACACCATTTTTTATGGTGTACGGCGCAGAGGCAGTTTTGCCCTGTGACATAATTCATGACTCACCTCGCGTGCGCATGTACGAAGAAAGAGAAGCCGAGCTCGATCGGCAAGACAGTTTGGACACCTTGGAGGAGGAGCGCGACGTGGCAAAAGACCGTTCCGCATTCTACCAATAGCAGGCTCGAAGATACCAAAGTAGAGAAGTACGGGCCAAAGCTTACAATGTTGGCGAATTAGTTCTACGCCTGCCGGACAAGAAAAAGGACAAACTCAAGCCCAAATGGGAGGGTCCCTTCATCATTGACCAAGTCCTGACTGGCGGAGCGTACCGCCTGCGGAACGCATCAGATAACCGACTTGAGCCGAACCCATGGAACGCAGCCCGTCTCCGAAGATTCTACGCCTAGCGCCGGACTCTGAGTTCGTCTCCTTCCTCCGTCTATATTTTGTACTTTAACTGTCTTTTATTTCTCTCCTTCTCCCTCCTTTTTTCTGAAGCTGTTGGAGGCTCGTTTGTGCACTGTTCGCACACACTTAATGTGTTATCCGCGCTTAGTATACCTGGGGGCTTCTTTAACAGAAGCTTATTTATATGGGCTTTATGCCCAACACATGTGTCACACTTCCGCATGTACCTTTTATTCACCATTATATGCATCGATATGACTTAAGTTTTGGCCAAGCTGGGTTGCCTGGCTCCTGTGCTTACCCCTACGTTCCCGATTGTTCGGCTAGGTGGTAAAGGGAGCACCTCTGCGATTGTTACCGCCGGGTCAGCCGGATGTGTACCTCAGACTGGGTGAAGCCGAAAGCTAGCATTCTTAAGGGAATATTCGGTCGGTGAACTAAAAGACGATTTCTTACTTATTCATTTATCTGCCCCCAGATGTTTTTCTGCTTTTTTCGCAGTCCGGACATGCACTTTAGGGCATGCCTCCCAGGGAAAGGAACCCCTAACGGAACTATTCTCCCTGGAAGATGTTTCTTACTAACCATGTAATATAACATAACTAGTTGGGCACTTGTCTGATAAAGCACTCATGACCCCTACGCCTAGTCTCCACGCATGCCCCGGTTCTTACATAACCGCGAGGGTATTCGGACACAGTCCGGACTGTCGGGTCCCGAGGTTGAAGCGAAAAGGTCTGCTACGACAAATGATCTACAATCCGGCTAGAAGGCATTTTACATGTCATTTTAAATTACATAGTCAAATTGACTGGTTGTATTCCTCTTCAATACCATCTAATAAGCTGTCTAGTTTACAGTCCCGTTGGGAATACTTTGCGGCCAACTCTACTTGGCCGTACATTAAGCTCACAGGGATCTCCTTCCCATCGGGCCCCACAGGTCCGACCTCGGCCATGTGGTTTGGGTCAGCCTTCGTGTACCGCGTCTTCACCATGGCCCAGGCCTCCCTGGCGCCTTGATGGCAGGCCGATATCTTCCATAGCCGGAAGCGCCGCCGTGCTCCCTGAAGCCTCTCTGCAAGCTCTCCAAGGCCTTCGGGTAGGGAGATGGATGGCCACAAGGCCTGGGCGACGCCTCTCATCACCTGCCGAACTCGTTCGTGCAGTTGCAGAAGCTCGGGTAGTAGGTCACCTGTTGAACCAGGCATTTCCTCTGCAGGACGACCTGTGAGCATACCTACAGACATAGTTCTGTTAGTCGACTTCCTCACCGAACTCTTCTTTTTAAAAGTTCGCTCAAGCACTTACTATAAATGTCGCGACGAAGCCGCCGATTCTCCTTAACGGAGTCAGACAGTTGGGCTCGAACATCCTTTAGTTCCTCACCCAGCTGGGTGTTGGCATCTTGGAGATTATTTTCTCTTGCCTCACTTTTGTAAGCACATTCTCGTCGGCCTTTAACCGGCGCAGGAGTTGTTGCTTGTCCGGATCTAGTCCGACGCCATCTGTAATATTATTGTCAGACTTATACACACGCCGCACTTCACAAACTACTTATCTTTCGAAGTATATATTACCAGAGGGGGTCTCTGTGGCTCCCCCTGTGGTGGCTAGTGCGGCCTCAAGCTGGGCCTTGCACTCTTCAAGCTCCTGAGACAGTCGGGTATTCTTTTCCGTAAGATCCTGCATAAAAATGATCCTTAAATCAGTTCTCCTAACTATTTTATGTCTTGGGGTCTACTGGCATATATAACTGCCAAATCTCCTCACCCGTATGTCCTTTACATACTGCTCCGTGGCTCTGGCTAGACCATCTTGAGCGGCACAGAGGTGTGCGTCTCCCGAATTGAAGGCGTTCAATGCCTCTTGGGAGAAACATGCGTCACGAAGAACTGTCCGACGGCGCCTGTGATTCATGGCACTCTCCACCTCGGAGTTGGTGGCGGACAATCTGTCGGCATCCTCTGTCGGAGGAGCATCCGACGCACGCCTCGTGTTCACTTCCGCTTCCGGACCCGGTGTTGGAGCCTGGCTGGCGGAGGCTCGATTGGCCATCTCTCCGGACACAGTCCGGCGAGCGCTCTTTTTCCTAAAAGGAGCACCAGCGTTAATATACCTTCCCGGAATCAATCCCGGGAATATGGTGACATGCCTTACCGTTGTGCCGGCGCTTCAATCCGGACCGCACTTCTTTTTAGCCTGCGCGGCCGTGTTGCCCCTTGTTGGCTAGCCGCCACGGGCTCGGCCTCCCGCCTCGAAGGCACCCCCTGCGAAACACTATTGATATACGATGATCAAATATAAGCACGGATGGGTCATTATCAAAGTACTGGGGCTTCGGTCTCAGTTACCTGTGAGGCTGGAAATATTCCGGGGTAATCGCCGTAATGGCAACCAAGGCATTATCGATGCTTAGTTGGTGAAATACCCCATCAATCAGCTCCACCAATATGTCTGGATCCTCTTGGGAGGCCGGATCGAGGAACCGTTCCGGATCCTTGGGTTGCGGAGGTGGGCTGTTTATATCTTTTACGGCCTGGCGCAGTTCCTGCGTCGAAATCACAAAATGAGATATCTAACCATGGGAGTACGGATCGGATGTGCAAAAAAGGAAATGTCCGCATACCCAGCTTCGAGGATTGTTCATAGAAAATCTGTTCAATGGACTGATGCGGAGAAAATCCTCCTCTTCCCCCTTGTACAGCGTGGACAAGATCTTCACCAGATCGGTGACCGATCCCGGCCCCATACGGCCGTGACGGGTGGCATCGTCCTCCCCGTTTAAATCCCACATGGGGTGGCTGTTGGGGAACGTAGCAGAAATTCAAAATTTTCCTACGTGTCACCAAGATCTGTCTATGGAGAAACCAGCAACGAGGGGAAGGAGAGTTCATCTACATACCCTTGTAGATCGCTAAGCGGAAGCGTTCAAGAGAACGGGGTTGAAGGAGTCGTACTCGTCGTGATCCAAATCACCGGAGATCCTAGTGCCGAACGGACGGCACCTCCGCGTTCAACACACGTACAGCCCGGTGATGTCTCCCACGCCTTGATCCAGCAAGGCGAGAGGGAGAGGTTGAGGAAGAATCCATCCAGCAACAGCACAACAGCGTCGTGGTGATGGAGGAGCATGGCAGTCCAGCAGGGCTTCGCCAAGCACCGCGAGAGAGGAGGAGTACTGGGGAGAGGGGGAGGGCTGCGCCAGAACTTGTGGTGCGGCTGCCCTCCCACCCCCCACATATATATAAGGGCAAGGGAGAAGGGGGCCGTCCCCCTCAGATCCAATCTGAGGAGGGGGCTGCGGCCAAGGGGGGGAGGAGTGCCTCCCAAGTCAAGTGGAGGCCCTCCCCCTTAGGGTTTTCCCCTTCCCATGCGCATGGGCCTTGGGGTGCTGGTGCCCCTGGCCCATTAAGGCTAGGGCGCCCCCCTACAGCCCATGCTACTGTATTGGACGTGGTGGAACAATTTCCGGACCTTCGGACCCCTCCGGAATCCTCCGGAACCTTCTGGAAGCTTCCCGGTACAATACCGAAAAAACCCGAACTTTTTTCGGAACTCGAACAACAACTTTCCATATATAAATCTTTACCTCCGGACCATTCCGGAACTCCTCGTGACTTCTGGGATCTCATCCGGGACTCCGAACAACATTCAGTAACCACATACAAACTTCCTTTATAACCCTAGCGTCATCGAACCTTAAGTGTGTAGACCCTACGGGTTCGGGAACCATGCAGACATGACCGAGACATTCTCCGGTCAATAACCAACAGCGGGATCTGGATACCCATGTTGGCTCCCACATGTTCCACGATGATCTCATCGGATGAACCACGATGTCAAGGACTCAATCGATCCCGTATACAATTCCCTTTGTCTAACAGTATTGTACTTGCCTGAGATTCGATCGTCGGTATACCGATACCTTGTTCAATCTCGTTACTGGCAAGTCTCTTTACTCGTTCTGTAACACATCATCCCGTGATCAACCCCTTGGTCACATTGTGCACATTATGATGATGTCCTACCGAGTGGGCCCAGAGATACCTCTCCGTCACACGGAGTGACAAATCCCAGTCTCAATTCGTGCCAACCCAACAGACACTTTCGGAGATACCTGTAGTGCACCTCTATAGCCACCCAGTTACGTTGTGACGTTTGGTACACCCAAAGCATTCCTACGGTATCCGGGAGTTGCACAATCTCATGGTCTAAGGAAAAGATACTTGACATTAGAGAAGCTTTAGCATACGAACTACGATCTTTGTGCTAGGCTTAGGATTGGGTCTTGTCCATCACATCATTCTCCTAATGATGTGATCCCATTATCAATGACATCCAATGTCCATGGTCAGGAAACCGTAACCATATATTGATCAACGAGCTAGTTAATTAGAGGCTTACTAGGGACATGGTGTTGCCTATGTATCCACACATGTATCTGAGTCTCCTATCAATACAATTATAGCATGGATAATAAACGATTATCATGAACAAGGAAATATAATAATAACTAATTTATTATTGCCTCTAGGGCATATTTCCAACAGTCTCCCACTTGCACTAGAGTCAATAATCTAGTTCACATCGCCATGTGATTAACACTCACAGGTCACATCGCCATGTGACCAACATTCAAAGAGTTTACTAGTGACATTAAACTAGTTGACATCATCATGTGATTAAGACTCAATGAGTTCTAGGGTTTGATCATGTTTTGCTTGTGAGAGAGGTTTTAGTCAACGGGTCTGCAACATTCAGATCCGTATGTACTTTGCAAATCTCTAGGTCATAATGTAAATGTTGCTTCCACGCTCCACTTGGAGCTATTGCTCTACTATACGTATTCGGTTTGCTACTCAGAGTCATTCGGATAGGTGTTAAAGCTTGCATCGACGTAACCCTTTACGTCGAGCTCTTTATCACCTCCATAATCGAGAAACATGTCCTTATTTACTCCAAGGACAATTTTGACCGCTGTCCAATGATCCATTCCTGGATTATTCTTGTACCCCTTGACTGACTCATGGCAAGGCACACTTCCGGTGCGGTACACAGCATAGCATACTATAGAGCCTACGTCTGAAGCATAGGGGACGACCTTCGTCCTTTCTCTCTTTTCTGCCGTGGTCGAGCTTTAAGTCTTAACTTCATACCTTACATCTCAGGCAAGAACTCCTTCTTTGACTGATCCATCTTGAACACCTTCAAGATCATGTCAAGGTATATGCTCATTTGAAAGTACCATTAAGCGTTTTTTTATCTATCCTCATAGATCTTGATGCTCAATGTTCAAGTAGCTTAATCCAGGTTTTCTATTGAAAAACACCTTTCAAATAACCCTATATGCTTTCTAGAAATTCTACATCATTTCTGATCAACAATATGTCAACAACATATACTCATCAGAAATTCTATAGTGCTCCCACTCACTTCTTTGGAAGTACAAGTTTCTCATAAACTTTGTATAAACCCAAAATCTTTGATCATCTTATCAAAGTGTATATTCCAACTCCGAGATGCTTACTCCAGTCCATGGAAGGATTGGTGGAGCTAGCATACCTTTTAGCATCCTTAGGATCGACAAAAACCTTTCTGATTGTATCACATACAACCTTTCCTTACAAAAACTGGTAAGGAAACTCGTTTTGACATCCATCTGCCAGATTTCATAAATGCAGCTTGTGCTAACATGATTCTGACGGACTTTAAGCATCGCTACGGATGAGAAAATCTCATCGTAGTCAACTCCTTGAACTTGTGAAAAACTCTTCGTCACAAGTCGAGCTTCATAGATGGTGACATTACCATCCACGTCCGTCTTCTTCTTAAAGATCCATTTATCTCAATGGCTTGCCGATCATTGGGCAAGTCCACCAAAGTCCATGCTTTGTTCTGATACATGGATCCTATGTCGGATTTCATGGCTTCTAAACATTTGTCGGAATTTGGGCCCACCATCGCTTCTCCATAGCTCGTAGGTTCATTGTTATCTAGCAACATGACCTTCAAGACAGGATTACTATACCACTCTGAAGTAGTACACATCCTTGTCACCCTACGAGGTACGGTAGTGACTTGATCCAAAACTTCATGATCACTATCATGAGCTTCTACTTCAATTGGTGTAGGCGCCACAGGAACAACTTCATGTGCCCTGCTACACACTTGTTGAAGTGACGGTTCAATAACCTCATCAAGTCTCCACCATCCTCCCACTCAACTTTTCGAGACAAACTTTTCCTCGAGAAAGGACCCGATTCAAGAAACAATCCCTATTGCTTTCGGATCTGAATTAGGAGGTATACCCAACTGTTTTGGGTGTCCTATGAAGATGCATTTTATCCGCTTTGGGTTCAAGCTTATCAACCTGAAACTTTTTCACATAAGCGTCGTAGCCCCAAACCTTTAAGAAACAACAACTTAGGTTTCTCCAAACCATAATTCAAATGATGTCGTCTCAACGGAATTACGTGGTACCCTATTAAAGTGAGTGTGGTTGTCTCTAATGCCTAACCCATGAATAATAGTGGTAATTCGATAAGAGACATCATGGTACGCACCATATCCAATAGGGTGCAACTATGATGTTCGGACACACCATCACGCTATGGTGTTCCAGGCGGTATTAATTGTGAAACAATTTCCACAATGTCTTAATTGCGTGCCAAAGCTCGTAACTCAGATACTCATCTCTATGATCATATCATAGACATTTTATCCTCTTGTCACGATGATCTTCAACTTCACTCTGAAATTACTTGAACCATTCAATAATTCAGACTTGTGTTTCATCAAGTAAATATACTCAGTATCTACTCAAATCATCCGTGAAGTAAGAACATAAGATATTCACTGCATGCCTCAGCACTCATTGGACTGCACACATCAAAATGTGTTGCTTCCAACAAGTTGCTATCTTGTTCCATTTTACTGAAAACGAGGCTTTCAGTCATCTTGCCCATGTGGTATAATTTGCATATCTCAAGTGATCCAAAATCAAGTGAGTCCAAACGATCCATCTGCATGGAGTTTCTTCATGCGTATACACCAATAGACATGGTTCGCATGTCTCAAACTTTTCAAAAACGAGTGAGTCCAAAGATCCATCAACATGGAGCTTCTTCATGTGTTTTATACCAATATGACTTACATGGCAGTGCCACAAGTAAGTGGTACTATCATTACTATCTTATATCTTTTGGCATGAAAATGTGTATCACTACGATCGAGATTCAATAAACCATTCCTTTAGGTGCAAGACCACTGAAGGTATTATTCACATAAATAGAGTAACCATTATTCTCCTTAAATGAATAACCGTATTGCAACAGACATAATCCAATCATGTCTATGCTCAACACAAACACCAAATGACAATTATTCAGGTTTAATACTAATCTTGATGGTAGAGGGAGCGTGCGATGTTTGATCACATCAAACTTGGAAACACTTCCAACATATATCGTCAGCTCACTTTAGCTAGTCTCCGTTTATTCCGTAGCTCTTTTATTTCGAGTTACTAACACTTAGCAACTGAACCGGTATCTTAATACCCTGGTGCTACTAGGTGTACTAGTAAAGTACACATTAACATAATGTATATCCAATATACTTCTATCGACTTTGCCAGCCTTCTCATCTACCAAGTATCTAGGGTAATTCTGCTCCAGTGGTTGTTCCCCTTATTACAGAAGCACTTAGTCTCGGGTTTGGGTTCAACCTTGGGTTTCTTCACTAGAGCAGCAGCTGATTTGTCGTTTCATGAAGTATCCCTTCTTGCCCTTGCCCTTCTTGAAACTAGTGGTTTCACCAACCATCAATAATTGATGCTCCTTCTTGATTTCTACTTTCGCGATGTCAAACAACGCGAATACCTCAAGGATCATCATCTCTATCCTTGATATGTTATAGTTCATCACGAAGCTCTAGCAGCTTGGTGGCAATGACTTTGGAGAAACATCACTATCTCATCTGGAAGATCAAATCCCACTCGATTCAAGTGATTGTTGCACTCAGACAATCTGAGCACAAGCTCAACGATTGAGCTTTTCTCCCTGAGTTTGCAGGCTAAGAAAATCATCGGAGGTCTTATACCTCTTGACATGGGCACGAGCCTGAAATCCCAATTTCAGCCCTCAAAACATCTCATATGTTCCGCGACGTTTCGAAAACGTCTTTGGTGCCTCTACTTAAACCATTTAACTGAATTATCACGTAGTTATCAAAACGTGTATGTCCGATGTTCGCAACATCGACAGACGACGTTTGGGGTTCAGCACACTGAGCGGTGCATTAAGGACATAAGCTTTCTACTGTCCGCATAATCGCTACTGTCAACTTTCAACTATATTTTTTCTAGGAACATATCTAAACAGTGGAACTAAAGCGCGAGCTTATGACATAATATGCAAAGATATTTTGACTATGTTCAGGATAATTAAGTTCATCTTATGAACTCCCACTCAGATAGACATCCCTCTAGTCATCTAAGTGATTACATGATCCGAGTCAACTAGGCCGTGTCCGATCATCACATGAGACGGACTAGTCATCATCGGTGAACATCTTCATGTTGATCGTATCTACTATACGACTCATGCTCGACCTTTCGGTCTCTTGTGTTCCGAGGCCATGTCTGTACATGCTAGGCTCGTCAAGTCAACCTAAGTGTTTCGCGTGTGTAAATCTGGCTTACACCCGTTGTATGTGAACGTAAGAATCCATCACACCCGATCATCACGTGGTGCTTAGAAATGACGAACTTTCGCAACGGTGCACAGTTAGGGGGAACACTTTCTTGAAATTTTAATGAGGGATCATCTTATTTACTACCGTCGTTCTAAGCAAATAAGATGCATAAACATGATAAACATCACATGCAATCAAATAGTGACATGATATGGCCAATATCATTTTGCTCCTTTTGATCTCCATCTTCGGGGCTCCATGATCATCATCGTCACCGGCATGACACCATGATCTCCATCATCATGATCTCCATCATCGTGTCTTCATGAAGTTGTCTCGGCAACTATTACTTCTACTACTATGGCTACCGGTTCGCAATAAAGTAAAGTAATTACATGGCGTTGTTTAATGACACGCAGGTCATACAATAAATAAAGACAACTCCTATGGCTCCTGCCGGTTGTCATACTCATCGACATGCAAGTCGTGATTACTATTACAAGAACATGATCAATCTCATACATCACATATATTCATCACATTCTTCTTGGCGATATCACATCACATAGCATACCCTGCAAAAACAACTTAGACGTCCTCTAATTGTTGTTTGCATGTTTTACGTGGCTGCTATGGGTTTCTAGCAAGAACGTTTCTTACCTACACAAAACCACAACGTGATATGCCAATTGCTATTTACCCTTCATAAGGACCCTTTTCATCGAATCCGTTCCGACTAAAGTGGGAGAGACTGGCACCCGCTAGCCACCTTATGCACCAAGTGCATGTCAGTCGGTGGAACCTGTCTCACGTAAGAGTACGTGTAAGGTCAGGCCGCTTCATCCCACAATACCGTCGAAACAAGATTGGACTAGTAACGGTAAGCATATTGAACAAAATCAACACCCACAACTACTTTGTGTTCTACTCGTGCAAAGAATCTACGCAATAAACCTGGCTCTGATACCACTGTTGGGGAACGTAGCAGAAATTCAAAATTTTCCTACGTGTCACCAAGATCTATCTATGGAGAAACCAGCAACGAGGGGAAGGAGAGTGCATCTACATACCCTTGTAGATCGCTAAGCAGAAGCGTTCAAGAGAACGGGGTTGAAGGAGTCATACTCATCGTGATCCAAATCATCGGAGATCCTAGTGCCGAACGGACGGCACCTCCGCGTTCAACACACGTACAGCCCGGTGACGTCTCCCACGCCTTGATCCAGCAAGGAGAGAGGGAGAGGTTGAGGAAGACTCCATCCAGCAGCAGCACAACGACGTGGTGGTGATGGAGGAGCGTGGCAGTCCAGCAGGGCTTCGCCAAGCACCGCGGGAGAGGAGGAGTACTTGGGAGAGGGGGAGGGCTGCGCCAGAACTTGTGGTGCGGCTGCCCTCCCACCCCCCACATATATATAGGGGCAAGGGATAAGGGGGCCGGCCCCCTCAGATCCAATCTGAGGAGGGGGCGGCGGCCAAGGGGGGGAGGAGTGCCTCCCAAGTCAAGTGGAGGCCCTCCCCCTTAGGGTTTTCCCCTTCCCATGCGCATGGGCCTTGGGGGGCTGGTGCCCCTGGCCCATTAAGGCTAGGGCGCCCCCCTACAGCCCATGCTACTGTATTGGACGTGGTGGAACAATTTCCGGACCTCCGTACCCCTCCGGAACCTTCTGGAAGCTTCCCGGTACAATACCGAAAAAACCCGAACTTTTTTCGGAACTCGAACAACAACTTTCCATATATAAATCTTTACCTCCGGACCATTCCAGAACTCCTCGTGACGTCCGGGATCTCATCCGGGACTCCGAACAACATTCGGTAACCACATACAAACTTCCTTTATAACCCTAGCGTCATCGAACCTTAAGTGTGTAGACCCTACGGGTTCGGGAACCATGCATACATGACCGAGACGTTCTCCGGTCAATAACCAACAGCAGGATCTGGATACCCATGTTGGCTCCCACATGTTCCACGATGATCTCATCGGATGAACCACGATGTCAAGGACTCAATTGATCCCGTATACAATTCTCTTTGTCTAACGGTATTGTACTTGCCCGAGATTCGATCGTCGGTATACCGATACCTTGTTCAATCTCGTTACCGGCAAGTCTCTTTACTCGTTCCGTAACACATCATCCCGTGATCAACCCCTTGGTCACATTGTGCACATTATGATGATGTCCTATCGAGTGGGCCCAGAGATACCTCTCCGTCACACGGAGTGACAAATCCAGTCTCGATTCGTGCCAACCCAACAGACACTTTCGGAGATACCTGTAGTGCACCTTTATAGCCACCCAGTTACGTTGTGACGTTTGGTACACCCAAAGCATTCCTACGGTATCCGGGAGTTGCACAATCTCATGGTCTAAGGAAAAGATACTTGACATTAGAAAAGCTTTAGCATACGAACTACGATCTTTGTGCTAGGCTTAGGATTGGGTCTTGTCCATCACATCATTCTCCTAATGATGTGATCCCGTTGTCAACGACATCCAATGTCCATGGTCAGGAAATTGTAACCATATATTGATCAACGAGCTAGTCAATTAGAGGCTTACTAGGGACATGGTGTTGTCTATGTATCCACACATGTATCTGAGTTTCCTATCAATACAATTATAGCATGGATAATAAACGATTATCATGAACAAGGAAATATAATAATAACTAATTTATTATTGCCTCTAGGGCATATTTCCAACAGTGGCCCCTATACTGGAGCGGTTGCACCCCCCGCATAATGCAAGCGGCCATGACACCGATCATGGTCAGTCCGGAATGAGCTAGCAACCTTATTCGTCTCATCAGGTAAAGGAAGTCCCTGTCGTTTTCCCTCTGGGAGCTCCGTGGACGCCAACTTAGGCGTTTCTTCAAGGGAGCATTACTGAACTCCGGGAGGCCGATCCGAACGGGATCTGGTAGCGGGGCGCCTTCTATATAAAACCATTCCGAACGCTAGTCTTCGGACGCCTTCTTCGGGGTTTCGGATAGATATCCGGTCCCGGCGATGTGCCATAGCTCGGCTCCGCCCACTTGATATATTGGCCCCTCATGAGAACGGGGTACAAGGCAGAATAATCTCTTCCACAGTGCAAAATGAGCCTCGACGCCCAAGAACAGTTCGCAAAGGGCCACGAAGCCCGCGATGTGTAGAATGGAGGCAGGCGTAAGGTGGTGCAGCTGGAGGCCGTAGAACTCGAGGAGCCCCCGGAGAAATGGATGTATTGGAAATCCGAGTCCTCTTATCGGATAAGAGACAAAGCATACCCGCTCTCCTTTGGAAGGATCAGGGACGCTCTCCGCTTGCTTTCCGCCCTTATAGGTGGCGAGTCCGGCTCGAACCAGAACCATGAAGGCTGGGGGAAGAAATCCCTTGGTTTGGAGCGTCACTAGCTTGCTATGCGGGACTGAGCATCTCTCCCAATCCCCAGGCTGGGGGCTGGGAGTGCAAGAGGAGGAGCCGCGTCGACTGTCCATGATGGAATGGATTTTTTGTATGAGGCGCTCCGATGAAAGCTTGCGGAGGGGGGATGATGTGATTCGGATCTAGATCCTCGCATCTTTTTATAGGCGGCTCATTTGCGCAACTAGGGGGGAAAGTGTAAAAATACCCTAGCTTTTCGCATTCGTTCGACACGTGGAAGATGGCCATTATTAGCGTGGAAGCCAAGGAGCGCGACATTTATCAGAAGCCGGACACTATTCGACAAGTATATAGAATTTGAAGAAGAACCCGCCTCGCAATGCCGAAGACAATCTACGCATCAGACTCGTTGTCATTGAAGCCTAGTTCGGGGGCTACTGAGGGAGTCCCGGATTAGGGGGTGTCCGGATAGCCGAACTATCATCGTTGACTGGACTCCCGGACTATGAAGATATACAAGATTGAAGACTTCGTCCCGTGTCCGGATAGGACTTTCCTTGGCGTGGAAGGCAAGCTTGGCGATACGGATATGTAGATCTCCTACCATTGTAACCGACTCTGTGTAACCCTAACCCTCCCCGGTGTTTATATAAACCGGAGGGTTTTAGTCCGTAGGACGAACAACAATCATACCATGGGCTAGCTTCTAGGGTTTAGCCTCTTTGATCTCGTGGTAGATCTACTCTTGTACTACCCATATCATCAATATTAATCAAGCAGGAGTAGGGTTTTACCTCCATCGAGAGGGCCCGAACCTGGGTAAAAACATCGTGTCCCTTGTCTCCTGTTACCATCTGCCTAGACGCACAGTTCGGGACCCCCTACCCGAGATCCGCCGGTTTTGACACCGACAGCGGACATTGCGGCGGCGCAACTTTTCCGGTGAGGGTTTTGTTCTATCCCCTGTTCTAGGGTTCCAGGGGAGGGGGAAATATCATTTCCTTTGATTTCAACCGGAAAAAAAAAGCTATGCCCAAACCTGTCTGATACCATTGATAGATCCATGGGATCAAGTAGGGTAGGATTTCCGGTAAACCTACCTTCTCCAGTGGTTGATGAACTCGAGCCGGAGGCCATCGTGGAGAGGGTGATGGTGGCGATGGCACAGAGAGGTGAGGTGGATACGGCGGCGGAGCTTCCCATTGCTTCAGTGCCTCCCTCTAGATCGGATAGGGTTAGGAGTGGGGAACAGTGGCGGTGACGAACCTCGTACCATGTGCCCTGGTCCTCACCTCCTCTTTATAGCACCGCGTGACAGGGACCCACCAGCCTTGCTTGGGCTGGACGCACCCGATCAGGGCATGGGTCAAGGGCCCAATGAGCCGTTGGGCCCATTGGAGGAGAGATCAATCTAACAAAGAGCAGTACTTGTACTTGACACTCACGGTTAGTACAAACTTTATAGACGTCCGAAAGGACCGATGCGGCGATGCCGATGCCAATGCTGATGCGGATGTTTTTTTTTTGCGGGAAAATTAGAGAGCTTTATTCAACAAAAGAGTTGTCCCGGCAATCAGCTAGAAGGCTGCTTACCAAGAAACTAGGAATCTCGTCAAGCCAGCAGTCGGTCACATTCAAAGTGCATGCACATTTTGCACAGAGATGCACCGGCAAGTTTGCTGACCTGGTTACATGTTGGATCTCAAAAAAAGAAAAATCAAAAGCTAGCTCTCCTATTTCATCTAAGATAGGAGCCACAATCGAACGTGAATTGTGGCGAGTGTTCCAGAGTTGTACCAACTCCTGGCAATCTGTCTCCATTATCACATGCGAGAGGCCTCGAAGCTTTGCAAATAGAACTCCTTCCCGCATTGATATAGCTTCCATTAAAAAAGGGTCCGAGATCTCACCAAACGGCTTGCACCATGATCCCAACAGTGCGGACGCGGAACGGGCTATACCACCAGCCCCTCCTCTTCCTTCCGCGACGTTAAGTGCACCATCCGTCGTGATCTTCACCATCCCTGGCTCAGGTGGTCGCCAGCCATGCCTTGGTAGCAAGATGGGAACTGATCTAGGCAGTTCCAGCAGTGCGAGAGCCTCTCTAGTCGCCCTGATGGCGGCTTTTGGATCCCTTCCTTCTTCCCCATGCTTGATCCGATTTCGAGAATGCCAAATCGTCCACATGATGGTGATAATCTTTCCTCGATCTTCATCCTTGACTCGGTCTCCACATAGGATGTCTCTGGCCCATGAACGTGGGTGTAAGCGAGGTAGACGAAGGCCAAACCACGCACACGCTTCATCCCAGAAGCGGCATGCATGCGAGCATTGGATGAGGGCATGCATAAGATCCTCCTCCTTTGCCAAACAAACCTTGCAAGTGTCTAAAACTGCAATATGACGGTATTTGAGAGTGCACTCATCTGGTAAAATCCCTCGTAGTACCCTCCACCAAAACACTCGTACCTTTGGGATCACTTTGAGTTTCCACAGGGCAGCCCACATCTGTTTGTCATCTATTGAAGCACCGGTAACCGCCCCTTCCTCTAGAGCAACACGCTCGTTCTGAGTCACTAGAGCACGGTACGCCGACTTAACAGTGTAGTAGCCTGATCTTTCAAAAGCCCAAGCATAAGAATCATCACCTCTGCCCCTCCTGATTGGGATGTTCAGAATGGCGTCAGCATCAGGAGAAATGAATGTAGTTCGAATCAGCTCATGCCTCCATGACCAGTTCTCAGGATCTATAAGATCCGAGACTGTCCGAACTAAAGTGTTCGGTGGTTTCAGCAGCGGTGTCATCGAGATCGTCCCGGGGATCCATTTATCAGCCCACACGTCAATGGAGTTCCCGTCTCCGACTCTCTTAATGATACCCGCACGCAAAGCTTCCCTTCCTGCAATGATAGCTCGCCATGTAGCAGATGCAGACTTTGGCACCGTGGCCTGCATAAATTCTGTATCAGGAAAGTAGCGACCTTTAAGGACCCTTGCACACAGAGAATTAGGGTTGGTCATAAACCGCCAACCATGCTTTCCGAGTAGCGCAAGATTAAACTGATGAGGGTCCCGAAAACCCATTCCTCCTTTGCACTTTGGTGTCGCTAGATTATTCCAGGAGACCCAATGCAATGCATTCTTGTCAATAGAGCTGCTCCAAAAATATTTCGCCATTGTTGAAGTCGGGCTCTTGCAAACCTTTTTCGATAGTAGGAATGTGCTCATCGAATATGTGGGGATAGCCTGAACCACAGATTTCAACAAAGTTTCACGACCTGCGCATGCAAGTAATTTTTCAGACCATCCCTGTATCCGTCCGCGAGCTCTCTCCCCAATATGATTGAAGGTCCCGCTCGTGATGCGACCGACCGCCGTGGGCAGTCCCAGGTAACGCTCACTAAAGGCCTCAACGTCGATGTTGAGGATGGTTTTCAACTGATCCTTGAGCTGGGCCGATGTGTTCGAACTGAAGTATATGGCGCTCTTCGCACGATTCACACACTGTCACAAAGCCTTACCATATATTCTCAAAATCTCATTAAGTCTCGCCGCACTCTGGGTGTTTGCGCTGATGAAGATCAAACTGTCATCTGCGAATAGTAAGTGTGTCACCCAAGGTGATCGATAGCTGACTCTTATGCCTCTGTCAATGTATCCAACATTGTAGTACTTCAACAAAGAAGACAGGCCCTCCGCATAGAGCAAGAAAAGGAACGGCGACGCTGGGTCACCTTGCCTCAGTCCTCGGGAGGGAGTGAAAAAGGGCAGTAGCTCTCCGTTAACACGAACAGAGAACCGTACTGACGATACGCACTTCATAATCAACCGGACAAAGACCATGTTGAAACCCAGCTTTGTCAGAATAGCGTCAAGAAAGTGCCACTCGACTCGGTCGTACTCTTTCACCATGTCTAGTTTGATTGCACAAGCGTAGTTTTTTCCTTTCTTCCATCTCCTCATTGTGTGCACACTTTCATATGCCACTAAAACATTATCAGTTATCAGACGTCCAGGAACAAAAGCGCTTTGCTCTTCACTAATGATCTCATCCATGAATGCCCTCATTCGGTTAGTCACAGACTTTGAAGCAATCTTGTACAGAACCGAACACAGAGCAATAGGTCTATATTGTGAGATGTACTGAGGGTGTCGTACCTTGGGAATCGAAGTGATTGAGGTGTCATTCAATCCCACTGGTAGTTCTCCTCCATTCAAAAAATCCAGAACCGCCGCGGTTACAGCATCACCCAATAAACTCCAATGACGCTGATAGAACCCCGCAGTAAAGCCATCCACTCCCGGTGCTTTGGAGGGTGCCATTTGGAACAATGTTGTTCTGACTTCCGCCGCAGTAAAGGCCTTCGTAAGTTGCACGTTCATATCATCCGTGATCTTCACTGGCACATGGTTAAGAAGCTCGGTTGCATCCATGAATCCCTGAGACTGATACAAATTTTGATAGAATGCCTGAACCTCGCTCTTGTCTTCCTCTTCAGTGGCACAAACCGAACCATCAGATCGGCATAAACCCTGAATTTTATTGATACGCTTCCTCTGTGCCGCCTGTGCTTGAAAATATGACGTGTTACGGTCTCCATCTCTGAGCCAGGGGATGCGGGACCGTTGTCGAAGCCAAATCTCCTCTTGTTGGAGAGCCTCACGCAGCTGGCAAACCACTGTCCTCTCTTCATCAGTTGGTCCTCGACCCATCGATCTACACCTTAAGTTGTCTAGCCTTTTTTGTAGCTGTCTAACCCGCCTCGTCAAGCAGCCAAATTCGCGGGGCCCCCAAGGTTCTAGCATCGCCTTCATATGTGTCGGTGAATCTGCGATACCCTGGAGGCCCGGTCCTCTATTTGTCTCCTGCCAAGCAGTAGCAACAATGCGGTCATAGTCCACATGTGATGCCCACACGTTCTCATATCTGAACTGTCGTTTTGCTCTTGACGTGGTCATCAAATTTTCCTTTATCTCCGCTACAACAAAACAGTGATCAGACTCTACCGACGGCAAGTGTCTGACTCTGATATGATGGAAATGTTGCCGGAACTATTCATTAGCAAAAACTCTATCAAGCCTCGCCTTGACATTTGCGTCACCTAATTGCCGATTATCCCAAGTGTACGTTGTTCCTGACCACTCCAAATCTTGGAGGGCCACTTCATCGGTGACTTCTCTGAATGCTCTCATCTGCCTCTCTGGTCTAGCAGACCGGCTGAAGTGTTCGTTGGCGTAGAGAGTCTCATTAAAATCACCCAAGCAAATCCATGCCTCATGCGGCATGGCATACAAAGTACGCATGAAACGCCAGCTGTGGTGTCGATCTTCAGCTCGAGGCGCTCCATAAAAACCAGTGAACCTCCATTCAAAAGAATTTTGGTCCTTATATTTAACCATTGCATCAATATGTCCTGAACTAAAGTTCTTTAGCTCGACAATAACATCCTGTGTCCAAAAAAGTCCAATGCCTCCACTAAGGCCTACACTATCTACGGCAAAACACCCGCCGAAGCCAAGGTGCCTCCGTAAGTCCTCAACTCTCTTCCCTTTGATTTTTGTTTCCATGACGAAGAGAAGAGTGGGGTCCTTCAAGCTTCACAATGCTGTGAAGCTCACGAACCGCCTCGGGGTTCCCAAGCCCCCGGCAGTTCCATGATAAGCAACTCATTGGGATGGGCAGGACCGATCAACGGTCTCTGCCGAATTTTCAGGCGTTGGCCTCTTCTTCTTTGGTTCACGAACCAGATCCTCATCATCCTCCCCCCCCCTGCAGTGCTTGTGCTAGGTTCAAGTTCTCCAGGGTTTTGCGCCGCCGTCAGAAGCAATTGTCTGGGTTTGTAAACTGCTGTCGGTCCCTCTTTCCTCTTGTAATGCACGTTTTCTTTGTTCTTCAGGGGCGAAATCACCTCTTCCCCCCCCCCCCCACACCATCTTGCTTAGGTTTTGTTCTAGAGTTTCTTGTCTCTTGCTTGCTGCCCTGATCAGACTTCTGTCCCCTAGAAGAGTTATCGCTGCTTGCTGGATATCTAGTCTCTTCAGGAGCTCGCAAAGACGGCCCAAACGGCAGCTCTCCCTTGTCATCTCGTGAACCAGGGTTAGAGCAGTAGAGATCCGAGTGGCCCAGCCTACCACAAGAGAAGCAGAAGTATGGGATCTGCTCATATTGTATGTCATAGGGATCCACCTTCTTCCTCCTTGCCGAATCTATTAGCACCCATCTCCGGAGCGGTTTATTGACATCCACAGAAACCCTTGCTCGGAGATAGCCTCCATTGTGGTCGAACTTAGCTATCTGCACCTCCTTGTCAATCATCTGTGCTATTGGGAGGCTCCATGCATCATCTCGCAGATTGTAGGGTAAATTCAAAACCCTAGCCCACACTTGTAGCCGATCAAACTTAACCTCATCAGGGCGCATGCACTCGTCGAACTCAGCCAGGATGACTGCGTTCTTGTTGATGTGCCATGGCGATCCCGCCCATACTCTATCTCGATCACGCTGGGCTTCAAATTCAGCGACAAAGGTGTTCGGGCCAGTTGATCGGAATTGCAGTCCTCTAGTGTTTCCCCAAGCCGGTCGCAAAGCGTTGCCAATGGTGTGAATATGATACAGGTTTCGGTAGAGAACCTTCCCTGCTAGCAGCCACTTCGCCGGAGCACCGTCCTGTCGGTCATCTATCACGAGGGGAGTCGCCTCCTCTTCGGATATATCCAGCTTCTCCAAGGCTTCCTCTAGTTTCTCCCTCGCCGAGCGAGGGTTGGTCGAACCAGAGTCTCCTCGCGCCGCCTCCGCCGTTGGTGGTGTAGCCATACCCCCGGCCGAGTCCTCGGGGCGGCCCGCCGATGAGTTCCGCGGCCGCCGATCGGTTTCCACTCCATACCCTAGCGCCGCCAGAGAGCCCTAGGTTTCGGGGGGGGAAACGGTCAGCATGCCGATGCGGATGTGCATGCACCCGGCCGGCCGGGCACGCGTGTACATATGTATACTGCCGGTATCCTACACTGTACACGTCTACAGTAAGAGTAAGACGGCCGTCTCCCTCTCGAACGCATTGTTCACGCACATGCACAGCACCGGTGAGATCGTGATCTCGAGACCAGATGGGACGCCGGAGGCACGGACTTGGGTTGGAACAGTCGATCAGTCCACGGGACGCCGTGATCATCGCCCCCGCCACGGGGATTCCCCGCATGTGCAGGCGACGGCCCTGCGCCGTGACACGTACGTACCTGCCCGCCGGTCGACCGGTCGAGGCCGCGATACACTACTCTACCTTTTCAGCTGAGATCGCTGGATGCGGCGCAAAATTTTAATCGAAGCGGATATATACGGTCGGGAGATGATGGTCGGTGAGTTTCAGCTGACTCGGCGACTGCGACTGAAGTCGCCTGGTTGCCCTGCATGCAGGAGGTTTGTCTTCTGACACGCCTGTTCTTTTGTCCTGTTTTTACCACTCACCATGCACGCGCACGAAGGAGCCGCGTAAGTTTCAGAAGCGTCAGACAGACCCTGCGTGGTTTCAGCCGAGCTCTTTGTCCCGTTCTGTCTGATAGAAAATGCGTTCAAGACTGGACTGAGAATCAGCAGCAATATCGGCATGCAGAGGCATGTGAAAACAACAAAAATCCACGAACATTTTGTGTGTTACGGTTGCCTCACTACGTGGCGCCGCCGCGTTTGCTCGATCGATAACAAAATATTGCCGGTGTGCGGATCTGAACCTTATTCGGCCAGTCAAGTCACCTGGTCGCCATACATGAGAGGAGAAGAGGTTCAGATTCTGGCATACATGCTCGCCGTTGGATGTCTTGTTTTACTTGCCATGATCACGTGCAGGAGTTCCTAATCAACAGGTAGTGTTTGCTTTTGTTCGATTGCTCACATGAGACTGCCAGAAGACCTGTCCACCGCTCGCCGCCGGCAACGTGGCGCGGCCGTGCAAGCAAACTTTGCAGATAATTATAAAGCTATCGGCATGGTCGCATGGATAGCAAGCGAGTGGAATTAAGGATTTGTCACCTGATTGAACCAACAGCTACACGTCCTTGCGAACCAACCATTCCTATGGTTATGGTTGGATGGTTAGAGGAATGGTATCCCTGCCAATCAGAATTCTAGTCTCAGACTTAACATTGGCGCTCGCATTTTTCTGAATTTATTTCAGGTCATATGGTGATGTACGGTCAGTGAGAGAAGATATTCCCGTCGACTACGAAGGCGTTGGTAGTGACTTCATCAATCTGAAGATAATGCGTCGGATCAGTCTCTCAGAGGTGCTCATAGGGATAGGGTGTGCGTACGTTCTTTTGTATGGGTGATTGTATGCTTGTATATATGACCGGCTTCGATTGATACACATCATTTTCCACTCAAAGAGTAAAACCGTTAAATTCTAAAATAAATCTAGAATAGCATTCGTACTAATAATACTAAATCTAGAAATTAAATTTGGATGGGTACGAATGTACAATTGCACAACAACGAACCTAACTAATTGAGCTACACTCGGTTAGAGTATCTTTAAGGTTTTGATACCATGGTGAGTTTTCTTTTTTTCCGAAAAGAAGGATAACCCCGGTCTCTACATCAATTGATGCATGCAGTCATATTATTAAATAAAAACGTAACAAAATCTCAAGGTCCTGCAAAACTCATAGTCTGAGCTTAAAATGAAACACAACGGGAAAAGTGCCACATTCGGCGATAAAAAATAGACTATGATACCTACACACCAAGTCTATTATTAGCTTGTAATCCAAATCGGCTGAAGATAGTCCATGCAACCATCTTTCAACGGTTGCACCCAAGGTTTTAAATAGCGGATAGCGGGATGGTAGCGGACTGGGGTCGACGTAGCGGAATGCAGATAGCGGACGATATTGCGGGCGCTATGTCCGCCTAGCGGATTTGTAAAAACACTTGAAATTTTGAGATTATAATGTATATTTTTATGCCATTGAAAACAATATGACACTTTAATTGAACAATCATCATTTATATAAGCATAATCATATACTCCCTCCGTTCCCAAATATAAGTCTTTTTAGATATTCCAACAAGGACTACATACGGAGCAAAATGAATGAATCTATAATCTAGAATACGTCTACATACATCCGTATGTTATAGTCCATTTAAAATGTCTAAAAAGACATATATTTAGGAACGGAGGGAGTAGATTGTAACTGGTGCATCCGGACAATATTCAACCATGCAAACAAAAACAATCAGGATGACACAACATATATAGACTACAACTAGTCCATCTGTACAATATTTAACCATGTAACCATGCAAACAAAAACTACCAGCCAATCATACAAGTCAGACCATGACCATCACAGAAAAATAAACAGATCTAGTTCTGATCATGGAAGATGCACAAGTCATTCGCCATCCTCATCCTCTTCTCCATTCAGATCCATGTCCACTTCTTGGTCTTCTTAATTACAAGTGCAGATAGTTGACTGAATTACCACTGCAGGAAAAAAGAAACAAACTTATGGTATTCGACTAAATTACAAGTGCAGATAGTTGATTTGTTTGCCAGTAAACTGAATTTGTTGATACAGTACAAAAGAAATTTGAAGCAAACTGAATTTGCAACTACCAGTAGCCCAGTACAAAAAAAAAATTACGACTAAACTGAATTTACAAAGACAATACTGTGCAAGTTTTTTCAGCTATATAAAACAGAAATGGAACGTGAGGCACAACTGTATAATAACTATGTATTGTTCTATGAGCTGAGCTATCGAATGCAAACAGGAACGTAAGTTTTATCTTGTGCTAGTGCTACCAACGATCTGAGCTCCTCCTAATTTTGTCTAGTGTAACTGCAAGTGCTACTGCTACCATGAGGAATTTTTTCTATTAAGTACTGACTACTACTAAGTTATGCATCGAATAGACTAACTGTAACTCTGTAAGTGCATCGATCAGAGAAAAGGTAAGTGCATCGATCAGAGAAAAGGTAAGTGCATCGAATGGACTAAGCCTACTACAGTAATTCTAAGTGCATCGATCAGAGAAAAGCTGAGCTACCGGATGTACTATGGAGTATGGACGATCAGTAGAAACAAAGACCAGAGAAAAGGTTAGCAGCCCGACTGAAGAGGTCGTCGAGCGAGGAGGTGCGGACCTACTGGATAGGGCCGTCGAGCAGGGACCAGCGAGGGGACGTGGGCATTGAGCTTCTGCACCGGCGTCCCAGTGAGGTACAGCCCGCCGGCTCGCCGGGTCGTCCCGCACCAGCTGGTCGTCGACCATGGAAGGCCGTCGAGCAGGAGCGAGGAGGTGGTCGTCGTGCTGGCTGCTCCCTCAAAGACCGGCAGGAGAAGAGAGGGCTAGGGGAGCAGCGGCATCCGGTGATGGTGAGCCTGGATTTGCCTCTCCGTCCGGCCTCCGGCGTTAGCCGCACCACCGCCAGGGAAGTGCCCGCCGCCCGTCGCCAGGAGAAGGGGATGGGATAAGAGGATTTGTGGTCTACATTTTTTAAGCTGCCCGCTATGACCGCAACCAGCGCTACACAAAGGACCGCTATTGCGGTCTCACATGTCATATATCGGCCGCATCGTGCCAATCGCGGTATTATCGAGCGCAGCTTTCGACTTGTAGCGGCTGGACTGCGCTACCGCTATTGCGGCCGCAATAGCGTTCATAGCAGCCGCTATTTAAAACCTTGGTTGCACCCAATAGTCAAAAGCTCTCTGAAGTCCACATGATTGAGTAACGACCACATACGGATTTAAGCTATAGCTTTGTAAATAACCTGCAAAACATTAGTGAAGTTTGTTCCATTAAAAATCAAACCATTCCTAGTATTCCGTATAGCCCAAAATAAAGCACATATCCCTGTCTGAATATGTTTAGCTATGTGACTGTCCACGCCATTAAGCCACGTCCCAAATAATGTGTTTATACTCGTTGGAGGGTGTACGTTAAAAGCAATATGTATTGATCGCCATAATAATTTTGCAAGTGGACACTCAAAAAAGAGGTGTTAAATTGATTCATTTTGATCACAAAAGCAACATCTAGAATTACCAAACCAATTCCTTTTTGCCAGATTATCTTCGGTGAGAACAACTTTTTGGTGAACGAGCCACATAAAGATTTTAATTCAAAGTGGAACTTTAATCTTTCAAAAGTGCAATGACCTCGACAATGGCCTGGTATCAATTAAGTCCATATAACATAGATTTCACTGAGAAGACTCCCGTCGAAGTTAACTTCCAGCGAATTGTATCAGCCTGATCTGATAGTTGAATGTCCATCAACCTACGGACCAGTTGCAACCAAGCATCCCAACGTTCTCCTACTAGGGATCTCCTAAAATGGATATTAAGCGGTATCGAGTTCAACACTGTGGAAACATAATCCTCCTTACGTTGCACAATACTATAAAAGGAAGGGCCTTGCGCAGCCAGAGGCGTATCCCCTAGACATGCATCCTCCCAGAATCTAGTATTGGTACCATTGCCAACTAGAAACTTCACCCGTCGGAAGAAAGTTACCTTTGTCTTCATTAACCCCTTCCAAAAGGGTGAGTCTGTTGGCCTAGCGGTTACCTGTGCCAAAGTCTCAGAGTGAAGGTACTTATTCCGCAATATTTGTACCCACATACCCTCGGTCTCATCAGATAGTCTGTATAGTCATTTGCTAAGTAGACATCTATTCTTTACTTCTAGATTTCCGATCCCTAACCCACTATGTTTCTTTGGTCTACAAATAATAGCCCATCTAGCCAATCTGTATTTCTACTTGGCCTCATCACTTTGCCAAAAGAAACTGGGATCGATAGAAGTCTAGTCTTTTCCGTATCCCTACGGTACTTGAAAGAAGGATAAGAGGAACATCGGCAGACTTGTCAAAACCGAATTGATCAAGACCAGCCGGCCTCCGTACGGTATTAGCTTGCCCTTCCAGCAACTTAGTCTTTTTTAAATCTATTTTCTATACATTTCCATTCTTTATTTGTTAAATGCCTATGGTGAATTGGGATTCCTAGATAACTAAAGGGTAGAGATCCCATTTCAAAACCGAACAATTGTGTGTATTCGTCTTGTTCCTCTTTCACTCTCCCAAAGCATAACAATTTGCTTTTGTTGAAGTTGATTTTTAGTCCAGACAATTTCTCGAATAGGTATAACACAAGCTTCATATTCCAAGCTTTTGCAAGATCATGTTTCATGAAAAAAATTGTGTCCTCCGTATATTGTAGAACGGAAACACCCCCCCCCCCCCTCTACAAGGTGGGGAACGAGTCCTCCTACTTTGCCACTTTCTTTTGCCCGACCAATAAGAGCCAACATATCCACTACAATGGTGAACAGCACAGGAGACATGAAGTCCCCCTGTCGTAACCCCTTATGTGTCTGGAAGAAATATCCAGTGTCATTATTGATTTTTATCCCGACACTGCCTTTCTGTATGAATGAATCCACCTAGGATCTCCAAGATTCATTGAACCCCTTTATACGTAAGGCTTGCTGGAGGAAGGACTATTTGACCTTATCATGTGCTTCCTTAAAATTCACTTTGAAGATACCGTGGTGAATGTAGTATTTGACGTGAACAACACGCTTTACACAATATTGCCACACTTTTTTCTTTTGCGAATATCGGGACAGGCTTTTGGATGGCGGTGCGAGTCAGGCTAATGCATTTCTTTAGGAGAGTGCTTGACTTTCGATTTTATTAACGGAACCAATGTATTTATCTTACAATTTCAGAAGAAAAATGTCTTTATCTTACAAGGCTTAGGCTAATGATTAACTTTTGCAAAAAAGGGCTAATGATTAATGACCAAGACAGGTTTCGCCACATCGGCGAAGACTTGCATGAATCACAAACGACGACAAATTGCATGTGCAGCGAGAACAATCAATCAACTCTTTATTAATTAATTTATTCGTATGCCTCGGCAAGGATTTGCACAGACGAGTAGAGTAGTTGTTACAGAGAAAAAGAACCCAAAAAATCGTCGCCTTCCTCAATCAATCAGTTACTAGCATGTAACATCACTTCCCCATCACGCACTGTACTACGCAGCTCCAGTACGCGCCCGATCGCCGGCCGGCAATACGCTGGGCACGGCACGGGAGCACACCGCCACGCCGGCCCGAACGGTCTTCATGGCCTTCGTCTTTTTCCCGCGTCCGGAGTGCTGAGTCTGTCACCAGTTGCTGCTCTGGCACCCAGACATCGGGCGCTGCGTTGCTGGATCGTTCGGTGCCGCCGCGCGGGCGCGCTCACAGTAAGGCCACCGCCTGCAGCAGCGGCCGGGAGTCGCCGCGGCGGCGGCAGAAGGAGGAGCGGCGCGGCTCCTCGGAGCCGGACGAGGAGGAGACGCGGCGGAGAACGTCGCGGAGGCGGTCCTCGTCGCAGGGGAGCGCGACGGGCCCGGAGGCGCCGGACGGGAAGCCGTACTCCTCCTCCGCCAGCCGGAGCAGCTCCAGAAACGCCGGGTGGCTGAGGTGCGCCAGCCGCACCATGAACCGCGCGCCCTCCGCGCAGACCGCGACGTGCCCCGCCGGCACCGGGGCGGAGGTGGAGCGGCGGGCCCGCCACCGACGCACGGCGCGGCGCAGCCAGGCGACCGACGGGATCGTGAGGACGTTGCACATGCTGCGTTGCCTTGCCTGGCTCCGACGAGCGACCGGAGGAGTCGTTGGTTCAGCTTGCTGCTGCTGCTAGCTCTCAGCTGGTTGGTAGGCTTGGTTGCGAGCTGCAGGATGTGGGTGGTAGAGTTGAAGAGCGGGACGGCGAGCGCTATATATAGCGCTGGCCGCTCGGGCTTTGGGGTCGGCGTCGTCTTGGGGTTGGCGCAAACTGCAGGGGTAGCACGACGATGAGCGCTAGTAGTAGTAGTTTTTGTGTCGCTGCGCGCGACACGGCACCGGGACGAGAACGAGATCGGCAGGCATCGGGAGCCACTCTGGGGCAGTCCGTGCAGCCCAACCCAGCGCACCGCGCTTGCACGCGTCGGCTCCTGCTCCCGATCAGGCACGACATTAGTACGTACTCCCTCGGTTCAAAAATATTTGTGTTTCTAGAGATTTTAACAAGTGACTACATACGAAGCAAAATGAGTGAATCTGCACTTCAAAATATGCCTATATACATCCGTATGTGATAGTTCATTTGAAATATCTAAAAAGACAAATATTTAGGAACGGTGGGAGTATCTCTTAAAGGCGGCCCCTAATTCCTGTGATTAATCGGGCATGTTGAGTTCGTTCCTGAACGATGGATCTGCATATGTTGCACGTCGAAATGGAGCACGTGGGTCCTGTGCCATGCGAGGCCACACATGGTTTTCTGTACAGAAACTACATCATTTTCTTTTCTTGTCTTAGTTAAAGGAAATAAGGGCGTCTCCAACGCCGACTTTCAAACCACCCGCCACCATTCTGACCGTGCGGTTCGGATATGTTTTGCCATCTAACGTGGTTCTCAACCGATCCGTTTGACGGTTTGATCACACTTTTCTGCAAACGGGAGACAAACGCGCGCGCGCGCGCGGGGGGGGGGGGGGGGGGGGTGGGGGGGCATCTGACTAACCTGACCCATCAAAATTCCCTTTTCCGCGCTCACGCGCGTTCCTGTACGAAAGCAGTTCATGCCGGCACAGAGCGGACGCAACCGCTCACTGGACCCGACATTGAATCAGCTCGCCGGCCAAGACTGTTGCCCGCTGATCGCCCGTTGCGTGCACGCCTTTTGTCCGCATTGAAACAACATATGTCTGCCCGCCTACTTCCATTAAACCGGCGTGTGTGCAAAGGAACCTACTCCGGCGTCCCGAGCACCACATGTCCTTTCCTGTGCCGGCGAGCACTAAACACCTCTGTGGATGGCTCCTCGCATTCGCCTGCTACATAAACGTGTCCAGGCGCCGGCCAAGAGCCACACCTCGCCTCTGATCTCTCCACCTCCTCCTTGTACAACACTCGCCATGGCCTCCGGCGAATAGAAGAAGGAGTTCTCCGGCATTGCAACTACCTGGGTTGCCTGACGAGACAGCCAAATATAGGATAGCTTGCCGGTAAACCCTTCGGATCTGGGGCCACTACCATCGCCATCGCCACCCCCTCCTTGCCCATCCAGGCTGGACAACCGTCTCCCTGCAAATCTACCACGGGCAATGGCGGCAACACGTCAAGCAGGTGGGAAAAGAAGCCATGTCAGAGGAGGCCGGCATGTCCACAACCACCATGGATAGCGAGCAAAAGTAGATCATGGGAAGCCTCCGCCGCTTGGGCCCCGTGAAGGCCACCGCCACCGCGTCGTCGGGTTATACAACCGGTGTCTTGCCGGGAGAGGAGGGGCGTAGACCAAGACGACCGTCATCCCCAACCCGAGAAGTAACCCTGATATGTGCTTCACGGAAGCGGATGGAGGCTATTCTTCTCCTCTCACTGAAGCATATCCCTCTAGGGCATCCGGCAGTCCGATGAGCGGGCTGCCGGTCATAGGAAAGACACGTCGTGGGAGTGGTGATCCGCCGTGGCTGGTCGTAGACTAGTATTACCGCGGCGCGGTATAGTTTAGTTTAGTTAAACTATACCTGAAATGTAAATGTTTTCGCCCAGTTCGAATGAAAATCATACGGTTTGCATGTAATTCATCAAGTTTGTTTAAAGAGTGTTTGATATGTATGCGGACAATATTGGATGGCCGGCTCCCACATCCGTGTTCACGGACTAGTGTCCCTTGTCCGCAGACGGATGCGGTGTCTGGTTTGCGGGTCAACATTGGATATGCCCTAATGAAGCGTTCAGGTACCATCCACACTGCTCAAAACGGCTTCAAGTCAACCACTATGGTTGAAACATCGCAGATTCCCCAATTTTCTCTGAGAAAGCGGAGTCGATTGCTCTATTCACACTTTTGTGTCTTTCCTGTTTATATTTGGTTTTCGTTCTGTTTTACTCAATTAACGGAGAGACGTATGGTTATTTGGTTCCCCTCACTAATGGGATCAACCCCCTTCTTCTTCAAGCAACCGCGGGAGCTCCCCGCCGTATTGATGAGGTTCCGTAAAAGGAAATTATATTACACAAATAGCGATCGGATACCATGTGTAATAATGGGATGTGTCGAAGTCGACCATGATATATACATTAGAGTCGAACCAAGAACAAACAAGACTATATGGACAATACACGAGTGAATAGCCAAAAACTATCACAAATGGGGCAACCTTACCCTAGAACTACCACTTATATTTTTTGTGCCGAAACCTGCCAAATTTTCACTAGTTTATTGATAAAAACTATTGGTTCGAGTTAGGTATCGATTGTGGCATTTCGAACTTGTTTATCACAGGGCCCGATGTCCGTTCCCGCGAGACATCGCCAACCTGATGGCTGTTAATGACGGCGCGCGGTCGCTTAGTCGGTCGTTGCCTAGTCAAAGGCCGACCCTCTCGCCCTCTCCTATCTCGTAGCCAGCCCTCTCTTTCCTAGGTGACGGCAGCCATGACGGCTGTGAATCCCAACGATGATGCTAATGTGGTAGGGGGGTTAAAGATAGTGGCGACGGTGGTGGCGGCGAGTTCTCGGAGGTCTAACTTAACACAATTTATTCTTAGGTACATGTCAACACAAGTAGCAGCATAATTCCCCATGTAAGATTGAAGATTGTAGCATTTCATAGTACACCAAGTTTGATATATCCAACATATACGAACTACAAACTAAACAAGTGAATTGAATCATCCATACACAAAAGAAGAACATCAACGACAAGATTCGACCAGTATTATACATTTCAAATTGTTGTACAAGAACAAACTATCATGGACAAGAAATATACAAGTATAACAAACTTTTTTACGGAAATTTTCTAATAGAAGTCCAGTGGTGTTGTTAATACCCTAGATGTACTTCAGGAGATGCGAAGCTCCAGGATGGTATTTCTTGTGGATAGAGAGAACTAGAAGGACAGACTGGAAGCAAGATGAAAAGCGGTATCAATGGTCCGAATAAATCATTTTGCTTGCCATGTTATTTGTCTATGTTAAAATCAATAATTGTATATTAGGCTACCCCACACTAAGAACAGGTATACGGCTCCGATGCACAATGACATTAGGCACATATATCAAATCTTATACAAGATGAAAACACAATATACACAAACATAATTCCGAATCTTGACCCGGATCGACAACCCACAGTCCACGTGCCCCCGCTCCTTCGTGTCACCAATCCCCTCCCTCTTAGAGCATCTACAATCCCATATAACAAATATGACCTCTCAAACGCCCGCGGACCCGCTCGGGCGCGTCCACGAGCAGTGACCGGATACTCCTCAAATTAACATAGCTACATCTACACATCTCATACTAGATTCCCAAATCTATATGAAAACATGCAAGCTTAAAATCCTACATACTACGTAGCTACTCCTTGTCGGAGATGTCGACAATATCCGTGCCCGGCTTTAGGTACATGGGCGGCAGCTGCAGCTCCGGCTGCTCCGCTCCGACCTCCTCTTCTCTACGTCGAGTTCAGAAAGAGCGCGTCGGACACCGCCTGCTCCTCCTAGAGGAACTGTCGGTTGGCCTCCACATGTACCTAATCCTGGATGGACTCCAGGATGGCCTGCTGCTCCGCCATCTCGGCGGCTTGGACGACGGCCTAGGATACCCTATATTTGCCCCAAATTTAGACTGGATATTAGGGGTACTGGTCAGCCCGAGCATTTGAGGCCCGTTGGAGGCTTCCGTCTGGATCGGATTTTTACTTGCAACACCGAACCTTCAGCCCTTGTTTAGTTGCACTGTATATTCCCAGTACATAACAGCAGCAGCAAATCATTGATTCAACAGCTTGGTGCGTACATGGGCGCGTCGATCAGGACAATATCTCGAGTTCCAGGCATGGACGTACGTGCATGTCAAGTATAAAAGCTCACCCGTACGTGTTGCTAGACGCAACACACCATACCATATCCGAACGACCGAACGACCGAACGATTTGGCAGTGCCTCTGGTACTACGACTACGAGAGGTACTCCGTACCACACTCCTTGTTCAGACCCCGAGACGATCGCTTCCACGAGCTAGTACTCATCAGCATTGTATGGAGCGACCAAGCGCATGCATGCGATTGGACGCACACCGATTGGAGGAAAGCGACTGACCAGTTTAGCTCAGCCCACGGTTCAGGAGTCCCTTCACTTCTTTCCGGCGGGCGAGGCACATCCAAAAATGAGAGAAGAAGGCTCCACCGAGCTCTCTCAGAGCTCAGGCACTCTTGGCCGTTGGATGCGTTTTCGTCCGCTGAATCGAGAGGTGGGAGGATCTGGGCCGTTGAATCTGAAAGAAACACTGCTGGAATGAATAGTAATGGCAACATAATGTAAATACCATGCCCCCACCAGGGCATTTTGGTAATTTTACGTGGTGGGGGTATAAAAGGGCCGGCTCCCCTGGTGAACCCTAGCCGCTCGCCCCGCCCTGCCGTCTCGCCCGTCCCGCCGCCCGCGTCTCGTCCGCCCCACCGCCCCGCCCGTCCCGCTCGCCGTGGCCGTGGCCGATGACCACGGCCCCGCCGTCTCGCCGTCCCGCCGCCCCGTCGTCTCGCCCGCCCCACCGCCCCGCCCTGCCCCGCCCGTCCCGCTCGCCGCGGCCGTGGCCGATGACCGCGGCCCCGCCGTCCCGCCCTGCCGTCTCGCCCGTCTGCTTCGACTCCTCCCGCAGCCTCCTCCCTCCCTCACTCGCTCCTCATTCGGCGACGGCGGCAGCGGTCACAGAGGAGAGCAGCGGATCAACGACGCCGGCGATGGCGTCCATGGCGGCGGTGGACGGCGCGGCCGCGGCGCTCCGTTCACTGATGTCGCGGGCGCAGCAGGTGGCGGCGTGGTCGGGGCGGGCGCCGGAGCAATTTGGGCTTCTATCTTGATGTAAGCAGTCACTATCCCCTTCTCGGCTTTGATTCAAGCAGTTAATCCTTTGCCTCCTCTTGCTCGTTCGCCAACATGTGAGAACTAGGAGAAAGGGGTGGAGGCCATGGAGGTCACGGGGCAAGGAAGAAGAAGAGGCCATGGAGGTCGTGGGGGAGATCCGGAGAGGAACAGGAGGCCACGATGGAGGACCACGATGTCGCCCCCATCTTCCCACTCCTTGAAGAATAGCACCCCTTCGAGCCCCATGTTGTGGTCAGTACTCCAATTACCTGCTGCTTCTTAGATTATTAATTAGAGAGACAAGATCAATTGAGTTCATAGTATACTTTGAGTTTGTTTTACTGCCTGGAGAAAGAACGGGAGCCCTTTCTCACAGTGGCGTTCACGTGGACGACCAAACTGAGTCTTCTTCTTTTTTATATCTCCAAGTACAAATATGGTTTGATTTGACAGAATAGTATAGTCTAAAATGTTGAGATTGTGAGTCTACAAAGACAGTTACAGATAAGATCAGTTAATAGCTCACTTGAAAAATACTGTTTGTTCCTCTCTTTTTACTGTAAAACACAAGCAGAAAGGATGATATGGTAGTCAAGTTCTTCCTGGAAATCTTGCCTTGGTTGATCTTGCGGGCAAGTAATAACTATTCTTTTTGGGCTGCTGTTTTCTTTTCACTCTGTAAAATTATGTTCGTGGGCAGGTAATAGCTATTCTTGATCCTATGTTTCTACTGGTCATTGATTTCGTGTTTTTCCAGCAAAATAACTTGAATTTTAAAGGACGGTCAGTATCACCAGCTGGTAATTCTATAGCATGTGGACCGCGCTAACGAGATAAAAACATATCTCCATGTAAGGGGTCATTTATTTTGGTCGAGTGCACACACAAGGAGATGTTATTTCTGTCGATTCGCCTTTTGTCCACACAACAGAACCAGTTACTTTTTGGGATCATAATCATATACATGCTAAAGTAGCCAGGTCTATAATTTTTATGTTTGTTCTTTCTTCCCGTATAGGAAAATATTGGAACAATCATGTTGAAGTCCAACATAGGATGATAGGGAATCTGCAGGAATTTACTTCCACCCCCTCTGCATTATCTTTCCTCCATTGAATGATGCTGAGAACAATTCCTTGAACCTGCAATTGGAGATCATATTTTAAACTAAATTAGTTTCTAATCAATAAACCTTGCGCCGCCCCTAGCCTCCTCACCCGGACACGGCGACCATGAGCGCCAGGGAGAGCAGGAAGGCTGGCGACTGGGCGCTGCCGTACAAGGGCCTGGCGGCCACCTCCGCGAGTGGGACGACTTGCACGCGTGCCATCGCCGGGAGGAGCGTCGGCCGCTGAGAACACGGCGGCAATAGGAGGCGACAGGAAGATGGCATGTGGAGCATGGCTCTCCGAGATGGCTGCTGCGGCACCGTCGCCGTCGTTCTTTCCATGGACGAACAGGTGAGGTTCCTCCGCCCTTTTTTTCTCTCCCACTTCTCTTATGTTCTTCCCGTCCAATCTCCTTTTGGTCCCCAATTTAATGCCTCTAATCGATCCATGTTTTTTCCCTTTCTCCACATCTGAGTTTGATTTCTACAACTGATTCAGATACTCAGGAGTGGCCAGTGCAAACAATGTACAGGAAGCAAGCCAAGCAGGTGACACTGGATCAAGAACCTGCAATTTTTATGGTGTGTTTTGCTTGATCTTATTTTTCCTTTTCTTTTATGTATGTATAATATGATGCTTAGGAAAATGCATTAATGATATACTCCCCCCGTCCCAAAATAAGTGACTCAAAAGTGAGTCAACTTTGTACTAAAGTTAGTACAAAGTTGAGTCATTTTTGAGTCACTTATTTTGGGACAGAGGGAGTATATTGGAGAGAAAAAGGCATACAAGCAGCACTACGGGTTCACCTAATAGTACAAGGTTAGATTTCCTATGAAGTTGTTGATTAATGGTAGTTTGAGAACGCTTAAGTACCAACGACAACTTAGTGATAAGGTTCTCCTTTTACTTTTCTCATAAAAATAGTGCTAGCAAAATCATAACTAATTTGCATGAGATTTCTTTAGGAACCCGCACAAAGCGACACGGGCGATGCCCACGGCGATCGCCGCGATCCGGTCGCCGGTGCCCGTCGCTCCTGGCGCTAGGCTGGTTGGGGGGGGATTCTGGGCTCTCGCCGAATCTGAGGATGAGGACAACGACGATGGAGACTGCTCCGGCGGCCTGTCCGACGGGTATTCACCGACGACTTCAGACGTGATTTGTGAAGCTTTCAACCCGGGTATTCGGAGGAGGAAGTGGCTACGATCGTCCAGGGAGTCGTGCCGATTGACGATCCGGCGCGGCAAGGTCTTCTTCAGGAGGACAACATGGAGGTGGTTTGCCAGATTGTTCATCGGAGGACGGCGGCCTCCGCGATCCGGCCTTGGAAAGGGCCCATACCTAAGGTAAGTCTTCCCAATTTGACTGTTTTCGATCTGATTCGGCCGGATTCTTGGACTACGGTTACTAGAAGAAAGGTTTCTCCCGGACACGGGCTCGATCGGCGCTGCCGGCGGTCACGACGACCACGATCGGAGCGATGCGCCAGGAGCGTTTGAATTCGCTCCTGGACCGCGAGGGGAGGATTCCGGTTGCTGGGCCGCGGGGTGTTGCTGGGCTCGGATCTGCTAGGTATGAGGCCCAGTCAGATCAGGCTTACGAGCACGTAGACGGGATCGAGGCATGCAGCCAGACTCGTACGCCGCCCCAGCAGCTTCCTCAGCGCCCTAGGGTTTCTGGCTCCAAGCCGTCGCGGCGATCCTGGTTGGCGGGGAACGGCCGAGCTCGCCGCATTCCGTCGCTCGGGACCATGGCCGGGCGCGGTGGGCCGCCGGCGATCCCTAAGGCCCCTTCTGGCGGGGGGAGGGGGGTTGGACGTGGTGGTGGTGCACCGCCACCTGCTGTTGGCAGTGGTCAGGCCGCTCTGCCCCGGCCTGTGCTTGGCGCTGGTCGGGGGGGGGGGGGGGTGCCGCCCATGCCTTTGGGTCGGGGCACCGGTGCTCCTGCTGTAGCGGCTGCATCCACGGTGGGTCGCGGCCTTGGCGCTCAGCTCGGGGTGCGGCCGCCGGTGACTAGTCCGACCTCGATGGCCGCCGTGGGTCGTGGTGTGCCTCCGCCGAGGCCTCCGATTCTGTCAGCGGTGGGGCGTGGAGCTGCTCCGCCAAAGCCGCCGTCGAATAATGGCCCTAAAGCGGACGACCATGTCCATGGGGGTCGGCCGGTGGCCCAGGCGACCCATGCCGGCGTGCAGTCTCGAGCAGCGCCACCACCTCACTACGTGGCGAGGCCGACGCAAAAACGCGCGGGTCCTACGCAGATGAGACAAGACAACGCGGCTGCTGAGTCGTCGGATCCGCCCCGACGACAGTGGGGGGGTGATGGCTATGATGCGTATGGGGATGGTCAACACCGTGGATCATCATCTACGGGAGGTGGTCATGGTTATGCTTGGCAGAGTGATGGTTCTGCTGAGAGGCCCTTCCTTGGCCCTCCGGGTGGTTTTGTCGAGGATGCTTCTGGACCAGACTCATGGCAGAGAGGTGGTTACCGTGGTAACCGTCGTGGTCGAGGTGGTGGTCGTGGCTTCCGCAGACAGCATCCACCGCAGGCCGTTGTAAACCATCAGTCGTCCGGGGTGGAGGCTAATCCCGCTTAGGCGACCGCTCTGACTAGCGAGGCTATGGAGGTAGTCACGGCTCTGGCTAACACAGATGTTGCTATGACTGGCGCCTCAGCTGACGCAGGTGTCAGGTCTGAGTCTGAGAGGGCGTCCAAGTGGGCGCGTAGGAAGGAAAAATGCTCTGTTATCGATGCGGTGAGAAGGGACACTTCATTGCTGAGTGTGTGGCTGAGTTGTGTGATTCGTGTGGTAAGCCAGCACATGCCTCGGGGGATTGCCCGCTTCTGCGTGAGCAGGCTCCGGCTCTTACAATGTATGGAGTATATTGTGCCGAGCTGATGTTCTTTGAGTCCCCAGCTGCGAGAGAGATTCCAGTTGAGACGCAGAGCCTGACTACTGGTATTGTGAAGGTTACCTAGGGAGACTCTGAAGCTCAGATTGTGCAGAGGCTTCACGAACTGGCTCCTGGAGATTTTCAGTGGGAGCTTGTCCACATTGAGGAGCGCGTGTTCAGGGTTGACTTCCCGTCAGTTGAGGACTTGCGGCGGTTGCTGAGCTTTGGGATGTGTAAGGTGCCAGGCACTAATTGCATTCTAGAGTTTCAAGAGTGGAAGAAACTGGAGCCTAAGGGGAAGCCCCTTACTCAGTTGTGGCTACGTTTCTCTGGGGCACCCTCTGAGGCTCTGACAGATGTTCGTGTTGTGGCTAGTCTGGGTATCATGGTTGGCAAAACTGAGAAAGTGGATATGACATCCACTCGAGCCCATGGGGTGGCCAGATTGCGAGTGAGTGTTCTGGACATCGAGTTCGTCCCGGATGTGCTTAACTGGACTTATAGGGGAGAGGTGTTCCCTCTTGAGATTGAGTTTGAGGATTCTGAGTTGTTTGCTGAGGCGGTGATTGGTGCTGATGTGGATATGCATGAGGGGGACGAGCTGGTGCTAGGGAGGATCCGACTGATGAGGCTGGACGAGAGAGGTCCAACGGATCGGGACCAGTTGCTCAGTTGCCTGAGACTGGATCCGAGGTAGAGCTGGGCCCATCACCGTCGGTACCTAAGAGTACGTTGCGGTTTGGATCTTTTGAGCCTGCGTCTGCTCCTCCTAGGCTTTGGAGCGACCGGGTGGAGTCTGAGGATGCTTTTGAGTGCTCGCTTCCGGTGCTGGATTTTGTGTGTGCGGTTCGTCCCGTGGTGGGTGACTGTGTGACGGGCCACTCAGAGACGACCTTGGGGGGGGAAGGAACGTGGAGCCTCAGGTGGTTCCTTTCCTCCCAGGCCCCCCTACGGTCTCATGCAGACAGGTGGAGGCTGAGTCGGTGGCTCTGCCTAGGGGGGGAGATCGGGGCAGGTGGCCGCGATTTCCTCTCCCTCTTCTCTGACGCCGGCGACGCAAGCCTCGCCGTCGTTGGCCGACCGTGAGGGAGAGCGTCTGGGGCAGGTGGTCTCGGACCCTTCCTTTTCGGCATCGGCTGTTGCGGCTTTTTCTCCAGTGGTGCTAGGCGGGAGTCAGGGGCAGGTGGCCCCGGTCTTTCCCTCGCCTTCGGCGGTCGGGACGGCGACGCCCTCAAGCTTGAGGGCTGGGGCAGGGGGGGTGCTCAGGCAGGCGGCGCCGGCACCTACATCCCCCGGCCTCCCGTCCGTTAGCTGTGGGAGCACTCCGCCACGGCCTCCTCCGAGTGGCGCTACTCGGGAGGAGGTTATTGCCTTCGGTGGGATCCCCGACCCGCTCTCTGAGGGGAGATGGATGAGCTCTCGTCTCCAGGACCACCCGGATGTTGATGACATGCTGCAGAGGTGTGCTATGAGGGCGGCCAAGCTTCGTGACATTGAGGTCACAACCGGTATGTCAGTCAACTTGTCCAATTCTATTTTGCATTTTTCTACAGATGATATTATAAATAATGCAAATCAAGTAGGGGTTTCGCTAGGGAATAGCAATTCTGAAATTTCCAACTCGGTTAATGATCTCCTTGATCTGGAAGCGGAGTGCGCTTTAGAAACCATTCGAAACTTAGCGGCAGTGAGACCTATGAATGATACTGAGATTGATGCGTTGGGGGTGAGAGTGCTTGACAATTTTTGTGCGGACCTTGCACCATCCACCACTGAATCCGAGGAGGAGGAAGTTAGTGTAGAGGATGTAGTGAATCAACCACCAGAGCCCGATTATGAGGACCGGATGGTGGATAATAGTAAACCCAGACGTAAGTGGAAGCGGAAGGTGTATCCCGCGTCCGCGGTACGTAGGAGTGCTAGGATTCGTACGGCAAAAAAAATTCATGATGAATTATGAAAGGAATATTTTGGAATAGCAGAGAAGGACTTGGCTAAACGAAGGTTCCTCGCTGAGGCGTCTCTGGAGCATCGATTAGATTCCATTGCTCTCTCTGAAACTGGTAGAGATAATTTTGTGCCTCAGTTTCTTTCCTCTCTTGCGGGTGGTGTTGATTTCGATTAGCATTGCCTACCTCCGCGAGGACGATCAGGAGGTATCTTGCTGGGTGTGAGATTCGACTCCCTTGAAGTCCGGAGTGTAGTGATGGGCGACTTCGCGGTTAAGTTTCGAGTTAGGTCTAAAGTTGATGGTTTCAACTGGGCTTTGGTGGCGGTTTATGGTGCCGCACAGCCCGAGCTTAAACCGGAGTTTCTGGCAGACCTTGTTCGAATCTGTGGGTCCGTGCAGCTTTGGATGTTGGTCGGGGGTGATTTCAATATCATTAGGAGGAGAGAGGAGAAGAATAATGATAACTTTGACGGCAGGTGGTCGTTTATGTTCAACACCATTATTGAAAGCTTGGATTTGAGGGAGATAGAGCTTTCTGGTAGAAAGTTTACCTGGGCAAATGCTTTGCCAAACCTGACATATGAAAAGCTTGATCGCGTTCTCGCGAGTGTGGAGTGGGAACAGAAGTTCCCTCTTGTTACGGTACAAGCTCTCTCGCGGGGAATATCCGATCACACACCTTTGTTCGTGGACTCAGGGGAGCCGAACCATGTGGGAAACAAAAACACCTTCTCATTCGAGATGGCCTGGTTCGAACGGGAGGGGTTCCTGGACCTCATTGCCAGGGAATGGGCTAAGGATGTAGGAGGTAGGACGGCGGTCGAGCGTTGGCAGTATAAAATTAGGCATTTGAGAAGTTTCCTTCGGGGCTGGTCTAAGCACCTCAGTGGGGTGTATAAGGTTGAGAAGGATAGGCTCCTTTCTCTTATACAAGCCCTGGACATAAAAGTCGAATACGCGATCTTGCTGCCTGCTGAGCTCCAGGTTAAGAATGAGGCGGAGAAGAGGTTGAAAGAACTTCTTCGTGAAGAAGAGTTAAAATGGGCTTTGCGAGCTAAGGTCCGCAAAGTGGTCCAAGGGGACGCCAATACTCAATTCTTTCACCTGATTGCCAATGGTAAGCACAGAAAGAAGCGAATCTTTCAACTTGAACAAGATGAGGGCACTATTTTAGGACAGGATAATCTCAAAACTTATATTACCGAGTATTATAGGCAGTTATTTGGACCTCTGGAGGATAATTGTGTGTCCCTTGATGAGTCAAGGATTGAGGATGTGCCTCAATTGTCTGCTGCCGATAATGATATCCTGGTTGCCCCGTTCTCAGAGAAGGAGGTGTTTGATGCTATTGCACAAATGGAAAACAATAAGGCTCCCGGACCGGATGGGTTCCCGGTCGAGTTCTATAAAAAGTGCTGGCACATTATTAAGGGGGATTTGCTTCCTATGTTTCATGATCTATTCTCTGGACAACTTCAATTATTTCACTTGAGTTTTGGAACTATCACTTTGCTCCCTAAGAAAACGGATGCTGTGAGAATTGAGCAGTTCAGGCCGATCTGCCTCCTCAATGTTAGTTTCAAAATCTTCACCTAGGTTGGGACTAATAGGCTCACGCAGATTGCGCATTCTGTGGTGCAACAATTCCAAACTGCTTTCATGCCGGACAGAAACATCCTCAAAGGGGTGGTTGTCCTTCATGAAACGCTCCATGAAATCCACTCCAAAAAATTAGATGGAGTAATTTTTAAGGTGGATTTCGAAAAAGCGTATGATAAGGTCAAGTGGCCATTCCTCCAACAGGCATTGCGTATGAAAGGTTTTGATGACGCCTGGCGCCGGCAGGTCAAATCATTTACGCAAAAAGGTAGTATGGGAGTTAAAGTGAATGACGATATAGGTCATTACTTCCAGACACATAAAGGCCTCAGACAAGGAGATCCGATGTCCCCTATCCTGTTTAACATTGTGGTGGATATGTTAGCAATTTTGATAGGAAGGGCTAAGGAGAATGGTCAAGTGGGTGGCTTGCTACCTCATCTGGTTGATGGAGGTATATCCATCCTTCAATACGCTGATGATACAATCATCTTTATGGAGCATGACTTGGCCAAGGCGAGAAATATGAAGCTGCTGTTATGCCTCTTTGAACAATTGACCGGGTTAAAGATTAACTTTCATAAGAGCAAGTTGTTCTGCTTTGGTAGAGCCAAAGACGAACAGGAGTCTTATAGGCAATTGTTTGGGTGTGAGTTGGGGAATTTAGCCTTCTCCTACCTTGGTATTCCGATACACCATCTTAGGCTGACAAACAGAGAATGGAAGTGCATCGAGGACCGATTTGAGAAGAAACTGAGTTGCTGGAAGGGTAAGCTCATGTCGTACGGAGGCCGGTTAATCTTGATAAATTCGGTGCTCACGAGTATGCCTATGTTCCTCTTATCATTCTTTGAGGTCCCAATTGGTGTTAGGAAAAGACTGGACTTTTATCGATCGCGCTTCTTTTGGCAGGGTGATGAACTTAAAAGAAAATGCTGGCTTGCTAAATGGGATATTATCTGTCGACCGAAAGACCAAGGGGGTCTTGGTATTGAGAATCTTGAAGTAAAGAACAAATGCCTTCTTAGTAAGTGGTTGTGGAAGCTCTCATCCGGGACTGAGGCCATGTGGGCGCAGATCCTTCGCAGCAAGTACCTCCAGACTAAAACATTGTCCCAGGTCACAGTCAGGCCGACTGACTCGCCTTTCTGGAAATGACTAATGAAAGTCAAACAATCAATGTTCAATAGGACGAGGTTTGTTATTGGAAACGGTGCTAGTACACGTTTCTGGGAGGATACTTGGCTTGGCGACTCACACTTGGCCATTCAATATCCGTCTTTATATCGTATTGCTCAATGACGTGAGGTGTTCGTTGCAACGGTATTTCAATCTATCCCCCTTAATATTCAGTTTAGACGGTCGCTAGCGGGCAATCATTGGGAAGTTTGGCTCCATTTAGTTAGGAGACTGATGGAGGTTCAACTTTCTGACCAACCCGATGAATTACGCTGGAAGTTGACTAGGTCTGGAGTATTTACAATTAAATCAATGTATATCGATGTTATTAATACGAACTCCATTCCAGCTTCCAAGAACGTCTGGGATGTCAAAGTACCTTTAAAAATAAAAGTGTTTATGTGGTTTGTCCATAAAGAAGTTATTTTAACAAAGGACAACTTGATAAAGCGTAATTGGACAGGACCTACTAGATGTAGTTTCTGTGATCGGGATGAGACGATTAAGCACCTCTTTTTTGATTGCCGGTTAGCCAAAGTCCTTTGGCGGACGGTCCACATTGCTTTTAATATTACTCCACTGACTTCTGTTAACGCATTATTTGGAACTTGGCTTAATTGGATTGAGCCTAACTTAGCAAGACATATTCGGGTTGGAGTTTGCACTTTGCTGTGGACTATCTGGACTTGCAGAAATGATTTGGTTTTTAACAGAACATCACAGATTCGTTTTTGCAGGTTATTTTCACAGCTACGGCACTGATACGTTCGTAGTCGCTACTCACTCCGATGGAGGCCAGGGAGCATTTGGTTACTGGATCTATCCGTTGGGAGATGGTAGCTCGGGATATCTTCAACTGGTTTGGATGACGGTCATGTAATAGGATAGGCAATTAGTTTACCTATCTATTTTTAGCCAGCCGGTTGTGGCGACTTTTCCTGGCTAGTGTGTGTATCTAGCCTTTTAGGCTTTGTGTGAGCTGCCTTTTCTTTGTTTCAGTTTGAGACTTTGAAACCTTGTTGGCACATTTTGGTATTTGGTTAATAAGATGGCCGTATGCATCATTCTTGATGCAGAGGCCGGGGAGCCCCCCCCCCCCCCCCCCCCCCCCCCCCCCCCCTCCCCTCGAAAAAAAATTGAGTTTTTGCATCATGTTACTTTTGGTGAAATATCACAACAGCTCAAGATAATTTTGAATTGGATGTGTCCCTTTTATCTATGGTTGCCCATTATAGAAACTGATTGAATTTCATGTAGTGCTCTGATGAAGCCCCACGAATGCTTATCAACAGAAGGTTCCTCAAATAAGGCTGCAGCCTATTTTTGCTAAGAACAAAAACAATGGAAGGTCCAGAGCATTTTCCACATTTCATGATTGTATTTCAAAATATTTCCATGATGCCCCTCTATCGAATAGGCCCTTTCAGTTCTTAAAAAGGTTGCCATTGTAGGTATATTTTCAATCGAAAACCAGTGCGGCAGATTTTGTTCATGTCGACATGGTGGCGTTGTAGATGGGGATACATGCACAACTCCAGTTCCAACATACCTTGCTAGCTAGGACCTTGACGAGGATTAGATGGGCTCTCGGTTGTTGTGTATGCTATTTCTCGTGGGGCAGCAAAGATAAGCCCTGCTGTATAAAATGCCAAAAAAAGTTATACAAGACCTGCTATATAAAATGCCAAAACAGATTCGATTATCCCCTTCTAATTCTTGTACACTAATCCTACATCACAAGCCATCAAATTTTTCTTGCATAGTAGCTTCAAGCTGGCTAACAAACTCAGTATTAAAGGTTAGGTTTTCTCTTTCTTATCCTTTTAATTATAGCAAGAGTCCTTAGTTTGTTTATCTGCCATGTCGGTAGTTCTGTTTCCAAAAACATGACTGAGATATGAAGTTCTTGCACATATCAGTGTCTACTGGAGAGTCAGATCGCGTCTTCACAAGATGACCAGTGCCTTCAAACTTATATTATGTCCAGTGAATAGTCAAAATCTTCTCTCTTTTTGTCAAAGAAAGCTTCATAGAAAGCTCCATCTACTATTTGTTGCGTATTTGTCGGCGAGAAGAGCAAAGCATATATGTTGCATCTATAGTTTATTTGATGTAAATTGCAGTACACGTCCCTCATTTAGTTTCATTTAATTAGATTGAACTCTATAATTAACATATCCCCTCTTTATATTGTTCTGTCTCACTAAATGCAATGAACTCTGATGTTTAACTTTTAATGCCAAGACGGGTGACAAACAACTAATGCCAATTTTAGCTTTAATGTACCTTTGTTGCGTTGAGGTCTGATGCACTTTACTACTTAGATATCTACAAGTGGTTGATTCAACTGCCATGACCTTACCAAATCAGGATAGTGAATCATTTCCTTTGCTGTCAACCCAATTAGCCGACTCATGTGTATATGATCCCAAGTGGAGTCAACGTGGAACTTAGATGGTTCAATTTTATTTGTCTTGTGGTAACGCATACCTGTCTTGTGGTAACGCATACCCTGACGATGACTGTAATGCTATAGCTGCTTTTATAAGTGTATAAACTGGCATGACATGTACGCAATCAGAGGATTGATTTAGGTTCAATGCTACATTTCTATTCGTAATCAGTGGACAGGAAAACATGTAGAACTCATCTTCCATACCATTTTGCTGTACATTATGACTGAGTATAGATGTGTCATGGATGAAGCAGATCTTTAAATCAAGCTCGACGCTGTTTTTGACTACCTTGCAGATTTACAACTTTCCTTCACTCATGGTTAGGCTAGATAAATGCTCTTCTATACTTCTCTTTCCAACTAATGCTACACAACAAAATTAAAATTATGACGTAAGATTGCTCTGTTCACCCATGTTTCTCTATGTTTATGAAGAAATGGGTTCAGAGCACCTTTCTGTTATTTATTTGATATTTGTGATTTCTGACGTCCACTTTTTGTATGGCCAATCATTTTGTAGACTTTCAGTATCCGCCATCCGCTGTTGGGTTCATCGAGAGAATACCGAGGTAAATGCGGTAACTGAACTGTTATTTCATAAGGACAAGATGCTGGAGTTTGACCGAATTTACAGTGTTGCATATGTTTGTGTGTGTCCAACATTTTACTGTATAGTGAAATTCAATTTGTGTCTTCCAGCATTTAATTTTAAATATACTAACTCATGTTGTTGTTGTGTTGTCTAAATTGCCTTCTTGATGCTCTGCCTCTTTGAAATATGATTTTGTACTATTTACTTAACTTAACTCTCTTTTGATTCTAGAAGCCTGATGCTTTGCCTCTTTGAAATAAAACCAATGTGTCATTGCTAGCATGTATGTGGTGTTTCTTTGGATTCTTGCGAGTATTTAGGGTTAAAATGTATTCTCATTGGAATTTATAAATCAGTGTGCCTTGCATGACAGACCGCTACGGCTATGAAGATGACGTGTTGAAGAAGCACCATCGGCGTCAGCGTTACCCTTCTCCGCGGCATGGAGAAGACGTCACTCCCAAGTCGTGCGGAGAGCCGACTGTCACGCAGCTGCAGCCTCCTCTCGCGCTGCTCCCAGGACGAGGCTGCCGCCTCAATACCCTGCCTAGCCCCCGCTTCGTTACGAGCAGCGAGCCCGGCTTTGACATAGGGTTTGGCGAGCGAGCTCACTGCCAACCCCCTCAGATCTAGTCTACTCATTGCTGCCCACCGTCGCCCCCACACAGCCTTCCATGTTGTCATCGTCATCCACAACGCCGAGGCACCACCAAAGGAGGAGCACACGCAAGGCACCCTCTCCACCGTGTTGATCTGACGCGCCGCTCCTTTACACGCGGCCCCGGCTAACCCTAGCGCCACGGTCGCCGGTCCACGACTTCGCCATGGATGCCAGTGCTGCGCCTGCACCTCCGGTTGGTCCTCCTCGCCCCGTCTGAACCCTCTCACACTGCATCGCCTCCTGGTCGTTATGAATGATAATTTGTGTCTGTTTTGTATCTCTGCTGATAGAACATATGCTTTTCTATTATTGCACGGTGATAATAGTTTATTTTATTCTGCAGATATGTTTTGAGGTTTCCATAGAGCCGACCAATGAAACAACACTGGTTTATAGAACACATTGTTTCTTCACAATTTGACTACTACGGTCACCGAATCCTTGGAACGGGTAACCAACCAAGGTTGGTTCAGCTAAGGGTTGCAGATGTTTTGTTTGGCTTGCATGAATTAAACCATGCTTCCAGTTTTAAAGTACACTGGAGCCACAGTTGCCAATGATAAGCTGGTTAATATCTGCACATCACTATTTATCACCTTCTGAAGGTTCCTTTTAATTCCACACACCTTGTCTGAGCTGAACCTTTTCAACTATTGACACTTGCAAAGGTTGCTACTAGAGTATGGACAGATAGACAAAAGAAGAGAGTGCACATATACATGTTCTTAAGCCCTGGAACCATTGAGGAGAAGGTTGTCAACTCCAAATCTTGTATTTTTCATGTCTTTTAATTTTTTTTCCATTACGAAGAAATACTGAGTTGTTGGTTACTTTTTTGTGCTGACAATATGATATGCCACATTCATCTATAGGTATATCAACATCAGATGGAAAAAGAAGGAACAAGTGAACCAAGTACCTGGAGTAATCTTTTGCTTTCTTTTGATCCTTAAAATGTCCAAATACATTGATTTCTCACGTCTCTGTTTTGCTTCTACAGGGCAATTCTCTCTCAATAGAGGATCCGTGTGATCTTTTTACTCTTGATGAACAATTTAGGTGAACTCTGTTTCTCCTTTTTAGCTTGCACCTAACCCTTATTTCCCGTCGTTTAGTTTTGTTCTGTTACATATTCAGAAAATAGTTAGAAAATTCAACACAATACACCTACAAACCTTGGATTACGTATACACTTATTGTTCGTTTGGTTGGCATACTTCCGATTACATTGGTCAGAGGAGCCCATGTGTGTAGGTCTGGCTAGCACGAGCCTGGTGCCATTGGACACGGTTGTCTTTTTTTGTGGAAGATTGGACACTGTTGTCAAAAGCCATATCCAGAAAGCAGATAAGCTAGAGGTTGTCGGGGGGCACCAGCAGCCTCGGTGGCTCCGCCCTGTGTATGGTTTCAACATGTGTTTCTTATTCTTCGTTGATGATAAAACCATTAGTTGTCAGTCTTTGGATTCATTGTCTATCAACTGGGCTATGGCTTCCATAAGTTAGCGTCATTGGGTTCAGACCATTGTGTTTGATTTATTTTCAGTATCTTCTGTCTTTGTGACTCCTATAAGACTGTAACCCATGTTGACTCTACGGGGGCAACACCAAACCAGCGAGCCTAAGGCGTCGCTGGCCATGGATAGGGGTGTCCATTATAACATATGGATAATATGCACATGGAAGGTGTTATGATAATCGCCACTGATATGTATCTGTATCATTAGCTGATATAAGTTTGTCTCCGAAAAAGAGTACAATTGTTGTTTCTTAAATATGCAGGTTAATTAGAACAAAGTAGAATTGTTTGCACCAGATGTATTTTGCATGCTTTAAGATTTTGAACATCTTATATATATGCCCACTCTACCATTTTCTTTTATCAAGCATGTAAAGTTAAACCACTGGTTTTATATCTCATCTATTCTTATTCCTTTGTCTCTAAATGATTTAAGAGATAAAGAGATTCTATTGGTCTCTATTAACAGGATCTAAATGATATAAGAGATAAAGAGATTCTATTGGTCTCTATTAAGAGGATTGGATTTTGTGTTTTTTTGTTACTTCATAATATTTCTAAAAATGATTGTCTTTGAAATCCATAAAGATTAGAAAGTAGTGTATACTCTTTAGCTACTTAATGCTTTCTTTCTTGGTTGTAGTTAATTTGCCATTCGTAACTTCAAATGATATGTCAAACATGCTCTAAATTACGTCAGCGACCTCGCAACCCCCGGCTCGTCCATCGAGGGAGGAAATGGAGGAGGAGGGCACGAGAAGGCGGTGCTCTTCAGGCTGTTCGGCGTTGAGGTCAGCGGTGCAGAGGAGGATGACGCAGGGCTCATGGAGCTGAAGCAGAGCACCAGCATGCCCAACCTCGCCTCCATCAAACCCGATTCTGCCGCCTGGCGAGGCCAGCCACGACAAGGGCTACGCGTCCGACGACGGCGAGTTAGCGTCCATGCCGTGGCTTAAGCGTCGCCGCCGCTGCAAGGCCCAGGAGCAAAAGAAAGGTAACATGATTGACCTCGGTTTCTTGATTCTTCCACCGTCCTGTCTTGTACAACCTGTAGAGAGCTCTACTGTTCCGTTCATTCATGTGGTCTGCAGATTCCTGCAATTATTGAGGTCTTTTTGGGCATAATCATCTGATCGCTTAACTAATACTGTATTGAGTAGTGATTTGTGAGTGCAAATTCCGTCCCGGTTCAAAGAAACTGAGAAACTGTGTTGAAGCTGCCATTCCTTTATGTATCATCCAAGTTGCCATTGCCTTTATCTTTTAATCAAGACAACACCTATATTTTTATATCTAAAGAGTAACTATGACTACCATGGCACTTGAGTGTTCAGTCTGTGCACTCCTAATTTTAATCTTCCCTTTCTTAGTTAACAATACTATGCACATATTTATGTCATTCCTGTCTATCTTGAAGCAGAATAAAGAAACATCCTGTGGTAAAATGTTTGTATATGGCCCGACCAATTAAACACTAATATGTCATAGGCAGAATATATGGTTCTTTTCGAATATTGGTTGTCCATTCCAAAAGCAACTGAATGTGATGAAAAACCATACTAACCAGCCAAGTGCCATGGTTTCAGAATCATATTCTGATATTCCTACAAGAAAATCATTTCGAGGTGAAGAACCAGATGTCTTTTGCCTCAAAGTGACTTAAAAACCAAGCTATCGGACCTATCTTAAGGTCTCATCACGCATTCCTATCTTCTGTAGTGTGTTGTTGTTTGTTTTGTACAACTTATAAGGAACTATGCACTACTATGATGTGAATATGGTCTATGTAAATACTGCACCACACCCTACCTGAAAAGGAATTGGGCTCATATGTATTGCTTTTCCAGTCGTGCTCACTCGCTGGCTTCTAATTGCTAATGCATTGCCGCTATCAGGAGAAGACAACATCAAGAAGGCCATGGTTGAGGCAAAACTGCAAACAAGAAGCTCTTGACTCTCAACCTTTATTATTTGTTTTCGGAGCAAGTATGTACTTTTGCTCTCATAATAGTTTTAAATGTGTAAATGTGATGCCTTAGCGTATATAACAGAAATATAAGATTTTAAATCAAACACTCTCATATCTTCTAAATCAGTGCTTTCCTTCACACATCAGAAATTAGTGATTCGTATCATGTTTTGTATTTTTGTTGTATATTATACTTCTTGAAAGTTTACATCTCAAGCTAGCCCAATTGTGTTGTAGTACCTAACAAGAATTATATGAGATATTTGTCTTTTTGTTATTCGTTTTTGGAGCCGTTAAATATTTTTGCTATGATAATAGTTTTAGATGTGTAGATGTGATGACTTAGCATATTATATCACATGGAAGTGGATATGTTTTAGAGCATTATATTATAACAAAAGTATATGATTCTAAATGGAATCTTCTAAATCGGTGCTTTCCATCAAATAACAGAAATTAATGGTTCATATTGTGCTTTGTATTTCTGTTATATAGTATACTTCTTCAAAGTTTGCATCTCAAGCTAGCCTTCTTACTTCTTAGTGATTCTTTTCATGAAAGGTTAAACAATCCTTTGCAGTATGATGACGGGTGTTTCTTAACCGCAGGTTTTTAGCACCTTTAATGGAACTGGAAGTCTCCTTTATTAACACTGCTCATATTCTACAACTAATTTAGTTCACGTATTGGTCCAAACTCTTGCCTGTTTGCAATTCCTATTGCCTCTTTGCAATTTCTAAAGTTATAGAATTCCTATACTAATGGTGTTGATCTGTTTGAACAACATATCTCAAATTAAAAGCTAGGCATGCTCTTCATGATAAACCATGTTTTATAACCAGGCTAGCAAAGTTTCTGCATTTCATGATTAAGAGATGCAAGTCATGTTTGCGGATGTCCCTCGATTTAAAAACGTACATGCCAAGAACTATCATAACTTATGCCTATGAAGAACTATATGAATTTTTTTCTTGCTGCAGTGAACATTACTAAACTATTTATAAATGTGTTATAATCATGTTTTCTTTTGCATTATCAACTTTAACTTTTGTCGTTTGTTAACACGATTATTTAGCATATTCACTTATGCGGGGAGTAATAGCAGGATATCTTTTGCAATATTGTGCATCATGACCATATGACCCACTCTATAGCATATGAACCACTATATTGGATATTCTTTCCTCTTATTGAATCATATCCTTCCTTGAGAATTGTGCCTTAGGTTTTTGCTCTCATGCTCCTGCTCTTGTACTAAATGTAATGGCGTTTAGGATCTTTTGTGGTCTGTGAACGCACTGGACTCGATGCTACCTTATACTCTCTTGCCGATCTTGAGCACCACTATATCTTTTTTCTATCACAATTGAACGTTTCTTCTTCACTTTATTATTATCCGTTGGGACCGGCACCCTCGCACCAAGGCGCGGTCCCGATCTAGTGTGTATGCATGCATGCATGCGGCGGCGCACGGCAGCCGAACGTGGAATGTGCGATCATAATTCCAGGAGGACTACTGCTCCACGTGTGCTGGGGCATTTTTCACTGTTCTGAGAAAACTTTAGCACAAAATAAGCTTCATACAAAACTATTTGACGATCTAACACTTTTCAGCAACGCCACAGGCTGTGGCGTTGCTGCACTATATAAAAACGCCAAACACGCCCGCGTTGCTGGCCTAGTCGAGACGCTACGTTGCAGGGCAGAAACGCCAAAGTTTGTGGCGTTGCTGAAACGCCAAAGGGGGTGGTGCTGCTGCCCAAATATGAAACACCATTGCTTGTGGCATTTCAAGTAGCTTGTTCACATTTGCCACTTATTTATGTAGGGGAGCAGTGCAAGCTAGCTCGGCGTTTCCAAATAGAGAAGAAACGCCACAGCTTGTGGAGTTACCGAAGGGGTCAAATCATGAAATAGTTTTTGAAGGAGTTCATTTTATGCGAAGATTTGTTGAAAATGTCAAAACAGTGAAAAAGGCCGTGCCGAGCGATGGCATTGTCTACTGGGTTCGTCATTTTTTTCGTTACGTAAACGTATGGGTACACTTCCTTATTTTAGATCGATGGTGGCATGGTGCTCAAGTCGTCAACCACTACACGGAGTACGAACCTAAAAAAATTGCGCGTGCCTTCGCCTTTTCAGGCTGGATTTCTATCTAGTTTATGGCTGCGAGGTGACTGAAGCAAACTGAGCGAGACAGTATTTCATGTTTCCTTTATTCTTCTCATTGTTTAGCACCCATCAGCAGGCCATCATTGGATGCTGCAGGGCATGCACGGCCGGTTGCAAGCTCTGACTGATGATTAGACGATGGCTCTCTTTCTTTCGCTTCCTAACCAACTGTCTAGCGTCCTTAACCCCAGTTAACTAGTGTTAAGCAGTGCCGTCAACCAAGTGATGATAAAGAGAAGTGCACGTGCGGCCTGCGAACCGAATGACCACGGCGTGTAACGGAGCTAAACAGCGGAGAATAGAACAAGCTCTGACTGAAGTTTTAAATGATTTTCTCTCGTAAATTTCCTTCTACTTCTCCCTGATGAAGGCATAGAAAAACAACCATGTACACTTTGGTAAAAGTTCAGCAGGACGCAAGGAGCGAGATCAGATAGCTTATTATCAGTTTATTACTAGAAGTTTCTTTTATATAAAGAGTGTCTTCCCTTCGATTTAATTTAATAAAGAAACCGCAGAGTCTTACAAACTATTGCAGGAAAGAGAAAACTAATCATATCTATTACTTACTAATAAATGGCAGAAATTCACAGGGACACACAGGTGCGAGGGCACGTGCAGGTGGAAACGTCTGCTGCCGTCCATCTGCGCCGTGATCCGTGCACATGTTTGGACACAAAATGGTTGAAAATGGATATAAATTGTTAACTCTTCGAATACGAAACAATATTTCAGGAAAGGGAAAACTACGCATATCTATTACCTACTAATAAATGGAGAAAGATTTCTTGGTTCTTCTTTCGTTATTAGTTTTATTTTACTATTCTTGCGTGATAAATTTTTTGTAACTCGCCTTCCGCAAGAAAACTCTTCACATGTTGCCAGTTCTTTTATTCCATTCCACTTTAGTTTATGTGCGCTTTAATTGTTGGGCCTGCTCCGAGCAGCCCATTAGACGCCCCAATTTTTTTTCTTACATGTGTCGCTTGTACCGATTTGGTTTTATGTGCGCTCGAGCTGCTAACAAGGAACAGAGGAACATTTCCATCACGCAGTTCAGATGTACGGCTTTCCAAATTCTATACCATATTGTACGTAGTTTCGACGGTTGTCTTAGTTAGACTTGGTTACAAACTCCAACTATACTATTTCTATATCGATAGTCTTCCGAGTGCAACCGATGCCACGTCCATTTCTTTTTTCCCTCTTGTCTAAAGGATCTTTATCTCTGAATCAGGCCAGTGATTCAGCGAACATTGCCTACTACTACAGATCAAACAAAAGGAGATATCTTTTGCAGGCACAAAACCCTTAATTAGTACACCTATCTGGTATGTATAGTACCCGTAGATAGCATATGCTCACAAGTTTCGTACTTTATTCGAAATGGCTTCACAGATGACACAGATTGCACGACATGTGAACGATACACCGTGCATGCATCAGTCAACAGAAAAAACCAATTGCCTTCTGCATCTACGCTCGCTGCTGGGGCTGCCACATTGGATCGTGCATGGGTCGTCTGCAATTTAGTCGTGTGTATAGCAGCTCTCTACTTTATTTCATGATATTATTATCCATGGATCTGACATGAAGCGCCAAAAGAATAAGAAGAGGAAAGTGGGAGAGGCCTTTACGGTCTGCATCTTTTTCATGTTTGTGCCAACGAGGCAACAAAGCAGGAAAAAGGGGACAGGTACAGAAATAAATATGTTTTGTTGATTGAAAAATAAACAAATAGTGCATTTTTAATTACTCTATAATGTGTAATGGTGTATGCATGAAAAAGCAGAGTTCCTGCTTTAAGAGTGAGGACAAAGTGTCATTTGTATTGATGCACTTCTCGCTGTATCGCATTTGAAGCTTAGCCTCCACAATATCTAAATGATTAATTTTCAGTTTTACTAAAAAACAGTCGTCTGTTTTTCTTAACACCTAAACGACTAGTTTTGACACGTAACAACGTAGTACGAGTTCGTCCTTGTGTAATGCCATATTGCCACTAATAATATAGATTGCATCTACTAACTCAAGAACTTGTTCAGTTGCGACTGCGGTGGTCAGAAAATCGCAGCAAAATTTATTCCTTCTTGAGAAAATACGTCACGTTCCAGTGTGTCGGATGAGCCAGAATGGTCCTAAGATGGCATGCAGCAAATAAATATTTAACAGCATGTTAGGATTTCATGTGAGTTTTGCGTGACTATAAGTTCTTTTTGCAGATGAGGCAAAAGTAATTTGGTTTGTTAATTAAGAAGAGACTAGCATAAAACCTTGTATACATTACTATTTTCTGTTGTTCAGTCATTTTGTTGTGAACAACCCTTGTGGGATGTGGTTGAACAATGCATGATAAGAGTTAGAAGATACGATTTTCATGATGTAGCAAGTCTTTAACTAGCTTCTTGTTTGACAGAAATTTCAAAATGATTTAAGCGTGCTTGCATATCCATATTCCTCCCCTTCATTACTCCTTCACACAACAGAGAGGTCGTCTTCCCCGGTCTCGCATTAGTTTAGTGTGGGAACGGAACAAAAGTTAATACGCCAAGGAGATTTACTACATGATTTGATGCATGTATCTCGGCTTATATCAAGCCAATAATAAGCTAAGGTTCCACACGGCACCAAAACTGGAGCTTAATTTAGCCGGTGCTTCCATAGACGCTCTACGTGTCAAGTAGACACGCCAATTACGCAGTTCAGGTCCTCGTCCTTTGTTTATCCTTAACGAGTTAATTGCATAGAAGTACCACAAATGGGGCATTACATGCAGATTGGTACTCCCTCTGTAAACTAATATAAGAACGTTTAGATTACTAAAATAGTGATCTAAACACTCTTATATTAGTTTACGGAGGGAGTACCATTTTTGTAATTTTTTCATGTCAGTACCAAGTTTGGGGCTGATCGCTACAAAAAGGTCTAAATCGCGTATAAACATGTATTGACAGTGTATCTGACTGACGGGACCCACCTGTCAGGTGCCTATGTGGCATGTATTTTTGCAGAAAAACCCTTGCTTTATGTGTAATCACTTAAATGCCCATTACTTCGCGTAAAAGAGGCTACTGGGAGGGTTTTTTTTGCTTCGCAAGTTTCCACGACTAGTTTGAAAGTTTCCGACGAATTAAATAAATAAATAACAGAAACGAAAAATCAAACAACGGTTGGATTCGAACCCGCGACCTTTCGTCCAGGCGCTGCGCGAACGAGCCACGACGCCACAGCGTCGCTGTCAACGAGTCCAAGGCGATACGCTTATTATAAAAGATATAAGCTGGGCCGGCGGCTGGGCCAAGCGGTTTTTTCGCTGAGGCGCTCAAGCCACTATCGCGAAACGGGCCGGCACACTAGTGTCCCTCAACCAGTTTTTTTTTTCTTTTAAAGGGTTTTCCGGTTTCACTGTTTCTTTCTTTTTCCCCTTGTTTTGTTTCTATTTCTGTTTCTGTTTATTTTATTTTATCCTTTTTCGTTTTTAGTTTTGTACTTTGTTTTCAAGAAAATGTTTTGAAATCCCAAATTTTGATCATGATTTCGAAACTGTTCATGGTTTTCAAATTTTGTTCACATTTTGAAAAATGTGGTCACAATTCAAAAAAAAACAGCATAGATCACAAAAATGTTCAATGAGTATAAAAATATAGTTCAGTGTATATCACCAAAATGTTCAAGGTGTAATTAAAAGTTGTTCAGCATACATTAAAGAATGTTCAATGTATATGTAAAAATGGTTCAGCGTATATCACAAAAAATGTTCAATGTGTATTTAATTATTGTTCAGCATAGTTTACAAAATGTTTAAAATTAAAATTTGTTTATCATACATTACAAAAATGTTCGAATTATATTTAAAAATGTACAACTGTCTAAATTTCGACTTTTTTTGTCTAGCGTTGCATTTAGTTCTTAAATGTTCACGCGGCCAAAAATAACATTTACACTCATTAGCTCGACTGGCAAAGAACAATTCCATTCGGTGGTCTGGTGTCGAGTTCGAATCCTAGATCGATCGTATTTTTTGTGGAATTTTAGTACCGACTCTGTAAGACGCAACGAGTAGGCTGGCCCATTAAGAAAGTGCCTTGCGCGAAAGCTCGTCTGTTTAACGACTCGGTAAGCCCAACTACCGGCCCAACGTTCCGACGCGCCAAAAGATGTCTCGCCTGCTTCCTGTCGCGGGTGTCGCCCTGCCTTAGTGGTTAGCCCGCGCAGGTGCAGAACCGCAGGTCTCCGTTTCGATTCCCCCCATAGCATCATTTTTCGTTTCTGTTATTTATTTGTTCAATCGGCCGAAAACTTTCAAACTAGTCCGTGGAAAACTTGCGAACGAAAAATAAACCCTCTCAGTAGCCTTTTTTCCGCGAAAAATAATGGGTACTTATGTGATTACATATAAAACTAGGGGGGTTTCTGCAAAAGACCTGCCACATAGGCCCCGTTGGGCAGATACACTGTCAACACGTGTTTATATGCGATTTAGACCTTTTTTAACCGCTAGCCCCAAACTTGGTACTAACGTGTAAAAATTACGAAAAATGGTATCAATCTGCATGTAATGTCTTAATTGTGGTACTTCTATACAATTAACTCATCCTTAACTAATCAGCGTATGCAGGTCGTGGGTGGCCCGTGAGTGAACTGCAAATGATGACTCCGTGTAATGCATGCATGCATGCATATGCTTGTCGTGGTGTGGCATATGGGAGCATGTGTCCGACTCTGCAACAATGTCATATGGCACCACATTTGCATATGACTTCCACCGAGAGAAGATAAACAAGTAAGGATTTGCATACAACTTGAAAGGCAGTTTGATGATACTGTATCACCTTCACTTAGGCAAGCTCTCTTTTATGAAAAAATAAGAAAGTGTCACCTTCACTTTCAGATGAGCTGGGTAGCATACACGATGCAACGATCGAGCAGCTAGAAGAGCTTGGGCGGTCTAATCCGAAGAACATGGGTTTGTGAGTGACGCGCCAATCATGAGAAGGAGCAGTACTTGTACCTGTACTTGATAGAGTCACGTACCTACGGTCAGTACAACCAAGGCAGTTGATATATACTGCAGCACTTTCATTTTCAGATGACCTGGGTAGCTAGCAAGAACATAATACATGTCGACCGAGCAGTTAGCCGTGATTTAAACACTCTTATATTTTACGGAGGAAGTAGAAGTTTGGACAATCTTGTCCGGACGAAGAAGATGGGTTGAGTTGGTGACGTGCACGGGCCGGCGCCAATCATGAGGAGGAAGGAGCAGTACTTGTACTTGACACTCACGGCTGGTACAACTAGACGGCCGGAAGGACCGATGCGGCGACGCCGACGCTGATATCGATGCCGATGTGCATGCACCAGGCCGGCCGGTCACGCGTATACATACTGTATACTACCGGTATCCTACACTGTACACATCTACTGTAAGAGTAAGACGGCCGTCTCCCTCTCGAACGCATTGTTCACGCACATGCACCGGTGTGATCGTGATGTCGAGATTAGATGGGACGCCGGACGCACGGACTTGGGTTGGAACAGTCGATCAGTCCACGGGACGCCGTGATCATCGCCACAGCCGCAGGGATTCCCCGCATGTGCGATGGTCCCGCGCACATATACGGTCCGGAGATGATGGTCGGTGAGTTTTAGCTGATTCGGCGACTGAAGTCACCTGGTTACCCTGCATGCAGGAGGTTTGTCGTCTGACACGCCTGTTCTTTTGTCCTGTTTTTACCACTCACCATGCACGCACGGGCTAAATTTTATGTTTTGACCCGTTTTTTGAAACTAGTATGACAGCCTACCACCAAGGTTCCTGGCGGTAGAGTTCAATACCTTATCGAAAAAAAAATCTAAGTATGAAACACAGTACATGCTAGCAAACTACCATCGAGCACCATAACGATAGGGTTGTACAGTCTACCGTCAGCCTGCTTGACGGTAGAAATGTTCCTATCGCCAAGGTCCTTGATAGTAGGCTGTTACACCCTATCATCATGGACCCAATTGATAGGAAAGGGTTAGATCCTGAAATTTTTACAAACTAGGGTCTGATCTTGATTAACTTTTAGAAAAGGTTCAAAACAGAAATTTTGCCACGCACGAAGGAGCGAGGGGGGAGGAGACAGGGAGCCGCGTAAGTTTGAGAATCGTCAGACAGAGTCCCTGCGTGGTTTCAGCCGAGCTCTTTGTCCCGTTCTGTCTGATAGAAAAATGCACTCAAGATTGGACTGAGAATCAGCACCAATATCTGCATGCAGAGGCATGTAAAAACAGCAGACTCCATGAACAGTTTGGGCGTTACGGTTGCCTCACTACGTGGCGCCGCCGCGTTTGCTCCATCGATAAGAAAATATGTCCGGTGTGTGGATCTGAACCTTATTCGGTCAGTCAAGTCACCTGGTCGCCCTACAGGAGAGGAGGTTCAGATTCTGGCATCCGTGCTCGCCGTTGCATGTCATGTGCAGGAGTTCCTAATCAACAGGTAATGTGTGGTTTCGTTCGGATTGCACGCATGAAACTGCCAAAAAACAGTCCACCTGTCCACTGCTCGCCGCCGGCAACGTGCCACGGCCGTGCAAGCAAGCCTTGCAGATAACTAGCAAGCCTGTGGATTTAAGGATTTGCCACCTCCGAGAGATTAAATCAGCACGTGCACCTCGTCTAGCACTGAAAAGAATAAAGCCGTTAAATTTTGAAGTAAATTCAGAAAAATGCTCGACTCATGCTAAGTCTAGGACTTAAATCCGGATGTGTAGTTCACCATAACGAATCTGACTAACTGAGGTATACTCGGTTTGCATATCTTCAAAGTTTTTGATACCGTGGTGAATGTAGTATTTGCATGAATCGCACGCCTTACACAATATCGCACAACCTTTTGGATGGCAATGTAAGGCTACTGTTTTCCCGCCAAAAAGGGTTAATGTTTTCTTTAAAGAGAGTGCTTGGCTTTGGATTTCATTAACGAAATCAATGTCTTTATCTTACAAAGTTTAAGCTAATGATTAAATTTCGGAAAAGCAGGCTAATGATTAACGGCCATGGCAAGTTTCGCCACGTCAACATGATGAAGACTTGCATGAATCACAAAGAGTACGATAACAAATTCCATGTACAACAAGAACAATCAATCAATCTTTATTAATTAATTAATTTACTCGTATGCCTCGGCAAGGAGTGGCACAGACGAGTAGAATAGTTACAAGAGAAAACAATCCCAAAAAATTGTCGCCTTCTTCAATCAGTTACTAACTAGTACCATCACCGTCACATACTGTACTACCCAGAACCCAGCTCAGTTAGTCACCGGCATTACGCAGCGCAGAGGAGCGCACCGGCTATTCGGATCAGCGTTTCGGCGCTTGCTGTGCGTACGCGTCCGGGGGACCATGCCTGTCACCAGTTGCTGCCGTTGCGCGCCGCAGAAACTGGGTGTGCTCCGTCGCCCGAGCGTTCGGTGCCGCGGCGCGCGCGCTCACGGGAAGGCCACCCCCTGCAGCAGCGGCCGCGAGTCGCCGCGGTGGCGGCAGAAGGAGGAGCGGCGCGGCTCCTCGGAGTGGGACGAGGAGGAGACGCGGCGGAGGACGTCGCGGAGTCGGTCCTGGTCGCATGGGAGCGCGACGGGGCCGGAGGCGCCGGACGGGAAGCCGTACTCCTCCTCCGCCTGCCGGAGCAGCTCCAGGAACGCCGGGTGGCTCAGGTGCGCCAGCCGCACCATGAACCGCGCGCCCTCCACGCAGACCGCGACGTGCCCCGCCGGCACCGGGGCGGAGGTGGAGCGGCGGGTCCGCCACCGGCGCACGGCGCGGCGCAGGCAGGCGACCGACGGGATCGTGATGACGTTGCACATGCTGCGTTGCCTTTCTTGGCTCCGGCGAGCGACCGGGGGCGCGTTGGTTCGCTTGCTGCTCCTGCTAGCTCTCAGCTGGTTGGGAGGCTTGGTTGCGAGCTGCAGGAAGTGGGTGGTGGAGTTGAAGAGCGGGACGGGGAGGGGATATATATAGCACTGGTGGGAAGGCTGCTGGGGCTTTGGGGTCGGTGTCGTCTTGGGATTGGCGCAAACTGAAGGGATAGCACCACGATGAGCGCTTAGTAGTTTTTGTGTCGCTGCGCGCGACACGACACCGGGACGAGAACGGCAGGTATCCAGTGCCACTCTGGGGCAGTCCGTGCAGCCCAACCCAGCGCACCGCAGCTTGCACGCGTTGGCTCCTGCCCCCGATCAGGCACGACATTAGTATCTCTTAGCGGCGCCCACTAATTCCTGGGATTAATCGGGCATGTTCAGTTCGTTCCTGAACGATTGATTTGCATATGTTGCACGTCGAAATGGAGCACGTGGTTCGTGATGCGAGGCCCAGACATGGTTTTCTGTACTGAAACTACATGATTTTCTTTCCTTGCCTTAATATTTTTTCACAATGAAGCGTTCGAATACCGTCCACGCTACTCAGAACGGCTTAAGTCAACCATATGGTTTAAGGGACTGTCTAGGTCTCAGTCAACTGAGACTTCGCGAAGTCTCAGTCGGCTGACGTCATCCCTGACAGATTAGGCCTGTTTAGCGTCGGGCTTGTGGTGTGGGCTTTGCTTGTTTGTTTGTTTTTTGTTTTTGCTGTTTGTTTGGCCCCTTGTACCTGTGTCCCTGCCTATGGACGCAGCAAACACACAACAAAAAAAGCTAAACGACTGGAAAACTTTTGCTTCTCTCCCAGTTGTCTCTCAGATAACTCCATGGCGGAAAACTCCAACTTTGTCTCAGCGTGTTGTTCAAGTTTCTCTGAAGAAAAAAAAGTGAAGAAAGAAAACTGTAGTATATTAGAAGCATGAGTTCAGTAGTTGATGACAAAAAAGATAATAATTTTCATGCTGGTGCTAATTTTTGTATGTCCAGCACACATACTGTTCAAGACACGTACTGAACATGTAGTACACTTGTTGTGGACAGAGAAAAGGTTGTACACTTGTTGTGGGCAGGGAAAAGGTTGAAATTCTTTGTTGTTCTTGACACTTTCTGAATATGATAAACTAATGAACATGGTTCTTTGCATGAGACAAAAAAAAAAGAAAAATATGTCATGGATTTAGATTGCACATACTGTCTTCTGCATTTCGTGTAGCAGTCGGTGAAAACTTTGGCACAGAGATTTCCAAGCAGTCATGCTCCAGCTCCACATAATTTGGTGACACCAGTCCAAGTAAGATAAAATATGCGAAAACAAAAATTCTCTTAGATTGTAAATACATATGTTTGAGCTGTGTCATCATCCCAGAAACTAACATAAGCATGATTTTGTGTTTCCATGGAAGCCGTACCTTGGTGTCCAGTATGTGCAGCAACAACAGCCTGCGATGAATTTGGCATTCCAACCATCTCCAAGTACATTTGCACCACATGTACGAGCTTTTCTTGAAAAAAAAAGATTTTTTGTGCCCTCTTTAAGTTCCCTGCTTCATTAATGACCTGCCACTCTACTATCATGCCCTTGTAATTCTGTGAAAAAAAGATTGAGAAAGAAAGAAACTTATACTGTTACGAAAAATGCAGGGGATGAATTTCCTTGGAAGTGGTAACATGACCTACACACAGTTGTTGTTGGCTGCTGACCAAGAGGTACTATAAAGTGCCTTTCTTTTGTTGACTTTCACATGCTTAGTTGAAAAAAGTAAACTACATAACATGTTTGTGGTCACAGGCTGGTATTGGTGGATCTCAACATTCTGTTCAACAACAAGATTCTAGTGGCAGGGGGTTTTGTTCATTGACATGCAACTGGCCCCATGTCTCTCGACGCCGCCCCCTCCGACAAAATAGAGGCCCCACTAGTTGCGATCAAGCTAGAAGACATGAAGTTGCGTGCCCATTGTGGTACATGCAACTGGCGTCTGTCCCCGTACAACAAGAAATGGAAGTCGAGTTGCGACCAAGTTATAAGGCATGCAGTTGCGATCAAGTTAGAAGACATGCAGTTGCGTGTCTAGTGTGGGATATAGAACTGGGCCGCCCCCTCCGACAAAACAAAGGCCCCTCTAGTTGCGACCAAGCTAGAAGACATGCAGTTGCGTACCCATTGTGGGACATGCAAGTGGCGCCTCTCCTCGTACAAACAAGAAATGGAAGTCGAGTTGCCACCAAGTTATATGGCATGCAGTTGCGACCAAGCTAGAAAGACATGCAGTTGCATAGTGTGGAACATGCAACTGGGCCCCATGTCTCTCAACGTCGCCCCCTTCGACAAAACAAAGATCCCTCCTAGTAGCAAACAAACTAGAAGACATGAAGTTGTGTGCTAGTGTGGGGCATACAACTGGGCCCCTCTTTCTCAATGCCGACCAAAGAAAAGCCCCCCTTTAGTTGCGACCAAGTTAGAAGACATGCAGTTGCATGCCTAGTGTGGGACATGCAACTGGGCCCCATGTCTCTCGACATGGCCCCCTTTGACAAAACAAATACCCCCCTAGTTGCGACCAAACTAGAAGACATGCAATTGCGTGCCCATTGTGGGACATGCAACTGGCGCATGTCCCCGTGCAACAAGAAATGGAAGTCGAGTTGGTAGCAGTTGCGACCAAGTTAGAAGACATGCAGTGGCGTGCCTAGTGTGGGACATGCAACTGGGCCACCTCTCTCCCTCGTTGTCAGCCTCTTCGACAAAACAAAGGCCCCTCCGGTTGCGACCAAGCTAGAAGACATGCAGTTGCGTGCCCATTGTGGGGCATGCAACTGGCGCCTCTCCCCGTACAAAAAGAAATGGAAGTTGAGTTGCAACCAAGTTGTAACACATGCAGTTGCGACCAAACCAGAAGACATGCAGTTGCGTGCCTAGTGTGGGACATGCAACTGGGCCACCTCTCTCCCTCTTTGTCGCCCCCTCCGACAAAAGAAAGACCCCTCCATTTGCGATTAAGCTAGAATACATGCAGTTGCGTGCCCATTATGGGACATGCAACTGGCGCCTGTCCCCATAGAACAAGAAATGGAAGTCGAGTTGGCATGTAGTTGCGACCAAATTAGAAGACATGCAATTGCCAGCCTAATGTGGGACATGCAACTGGGTCTCATCTCTCTCAACATCGCCCCCTCCGACAAACATAAAGATCCCCCATAGTTGCAACCAAACTAGAAGACATGCAGTTGCGTGCCTAGTGTGGGGCATGCAATCGGCGCCTATCCCTAGACAACAAAAACGGAAGTAGAGTTGCAACCAAGTTATAAGACATGCAATTGCGACCAAGCTAGAAGACATGGAGTTATAAAGACATGCAGTTGCGTGCCTACTGTGGGACATGCAACTAGGCCCCTCTCTCTCGATGTCGCCCTCTTCGACAAAACAAAGAACCCCCCCCTATATAAAGACAATAATCTACAAAAAGAGAATAAAAACTAATAAGGGCGTTCGAAAAAACTAATAATCTACAAAAGACAATAAAAAAATGCACATTAAAAAAGATATATAAAAAAGAGAGATATAAAGACAGCTTGAAACATATATGCTTCATCATTGGGAAAAATAGAAAAAAGGATTTCAAATATTCTGTTAATAAAAACAAAAGTTTACACAAAAAAGATAAATTAAAAAGCAGTTTCAGATTTAAAACTAGCAAAAAGAAAAAAGAAAAAAACCATTTCAACATTTAATAGATTTCAAAAAATGGTTTTAACTTATAGTTAAACTAATAAAAACAAAAGTAAAACAATTTCAGAATTAACAGTTTCACTAATGCAAAAAATTCCAACGAAAGTGCTTGCACCTTTTACTTAAAAACTAAACATGCAAAAAGAAAAACTGAAAAAACACAGTGAGAAATGGATACATAGCATGCTTCCCAAAAGAACATTAGTCCTCATGAGGCGGTGCACAAATGCCAACCCTATGAACCCGTTGTTGAGCGGAAGCAGCCCATCTAGATCTGACTCCTCTTCCTGAGTCAACTCAAGCCCCCCTAGTGCGAACAATATCATCATCATCATCACTGTTGTCGGCTTGTCTATCCTCGTCTTCTTCATCTGAGACTTCCATGTAGTCATTCTCACCCTCATATCCTTCATCTTCAGCACCATTCCCGAATTGAATCACACAGACAACTGCCCTTGGGGAAGGCTGGTCCAAGTAGAAGAGAACCAGCTGGCCCTTCCCCAACTTGTTGTCTGCAACAAATTTCCTCTATCCCCTACCATACATTGTGCTCTTTCTGGGCCCCTTGTGACACTTCACGGTGTATGTCCGTTTGTTTGCCTTAAACTTCAGTGTATCCCCTCTCAGGTCGTTGAAACGAACTCTTTTGTTGCATGGCACAACCTGTTGTGTGTTGAACACGAAAAAAAGGAACAACAAAAAGCGATCATCAAAACTGCCTGAGAAAATGAATTGAGCACTGATATAAAAGTCAAAAAGATGCAAGACAACCTAAAAAATCAGTCTAGAACTAGCATAGGTTACTACACATGACATAAACGCCCATCTAGTTCAGAACTCTGGGAGAAAAACAAATATCAACCTTCAACACCAACAAATAATTCTGTGATGATAAGTATCTAAAAAATAAAGATCAGAACAATGGAATAAACAAAAAAATAAAATAAAAACATATAGGTTGCGAAGTTACCCCTGCGTTTCTGAACTCCTTTCAGACAAACATGCTCATCCCGCTTGTCCTGCTCTCGTGGTAGCAAGGGCTCAAACAAACTCTGCCCACCATCTCCTGTGCTGCATAAAAAAGCGATAAATTTGTGCTAGTGAGGCGCATACATATTAGGCTAAAAAAATGATTTTTAGAGGAAAAAACTTGTATCCTTCGGAAGAGAAAGATTTCAAGATAATGATGAGATATCATTGGCATAGCCACTAATGACCCAAAAAAAGGAAAAAATTGCGATGTGGGGATCCATCAAAAAGACCATATTATCTTGATTTCATATACAAAAAGGAATGAACATCATACTGATTCACATGGGTTTTCGGCAGAAAAAGAAAAAAGAAACTAAAATAAAACATGCTGTTGCTGGATACTTACTTTCATTAATCATTCCTTTTTAAAATAGATAAAAGTATCAGCAAAAATAAAAAAAATAAAACAATGCCACTCCCATTCAGCAGTAATATGTACTATTTGACATAGAAAAGTTTCAGAAACAACAAGCTACTGATTATATAGGGGCTATCAAAAACAAATGAACATACCTACTCCTACTGATGCATTCAGTAAATCAGTAGTAAAATCTTCTCTTGTTTCGATATTTCTTTTTCAAAAACATGCTACTAATTTAGCAAAAAGAGCTTAACATGGCATCTATATTGACACAGAAATAGAACACTTCATCTCACTCTATTGGGCTACTAAAAAACAAAATTAGTACTACTAGTTGTAAAACTAAACTTTACTGGATAGTTCAAAAAACATAGGAAAAACAGCAAAATCTGGATTAGATAAGTGAATCTAGCAGTAACAAAAAAGAAACCAGCATCATACTCACATCTGCCACACCGATATTGCCGATCGACGCGCGTGAGCGAGAGACACTATTGTGCATTTCAACACGGGAAAAAAACTAAAAAAAGTATCAACTATGGAAGAAATTCTCTGCTTGAAACTACTAATCAGATATTTAACACAAACAAAAAGAAGAACTAGGGGTGCTGCAAAAAGTTGGTTTCTGCACCAAATGGACTCAATGGGTGATGAAATGTGTCAAATCAGTGAGATACTCGGTGAAGTGCAATGGAGAGCTGCTAGAGCCGTTCTTACCCTCCCGAGGGCTGCGGCAAGGGGACCCGTTAAGTCCTTATCTTTTCCTCTTTGTTGCAGATGGTTTGGTGCTTTTGCTGAAGAAGGAGTTGGCGAGAACAATATCAACCCTATCAAGATTGCTAGAAATAGCCCGGGCATTTCAAATCTACTCTTTGTGGATGATAGCTTGATTTTCTTTAAAGCGGTGCCAGAACAAGCCGCAACGATTAAGAAAGTGTTGGATACTTTCCAAAGGTGCACCGGGCAGCTCCTCAGTCCTAACAAGTGCTCCCTACTGTTCAGCGAAATGTGCCCACCATAAAGAAGAGAGGCAATTAAGAACATCCTGGGTGTAGTCTCGGTATCTTTCGAAAGCAAATACTTAGGCTTACCTACGCCTGAGGGGAGGATGAAAGAGGATCAGTTTCAGCCTATTTTGGATAGATTCGGAAAGAGATGCAGCGATTGGTCTGAGAAGTTTATGTCCTTTGCTGCAAAAGAAGTTCATGTGAAATCAGTTGTGCAGGCACTTCCAACTTTCACCATGAGTGTCTTCTTGCTCTCCAAAGGCTTCTGTGACAAATATGAGAAAATGATTAGGGACTTCTGGTGGGGTGACACGGAGGAACAGAGAAAGGTTCATTGGATGTCTTGGGATCGTATGACAAAACCAAAAAGAGCTGGGGGCATTGGCTTCAGAGACATGCATTTGTTTAACCAAGCACTGCTGGCCAAGCAAGGTTGGAGGCTCCTGCAAAAGCCAGATAGTCTGTGTGCGAGAGTGCTAAATCTAAATACTACCCAAATGGAAATCTGTTGGACACGGTGTTTGCACATGATGCCTCACCGGTGTGGCGAGCTATTGAGTTCGGCTTGGAACTATTGAAGAATGTATGGAGGGTGGGAGATGGAAAAAGTATACAGATCCAAAGGGATCAATGGATCCCGAGAAAGGAAGGCCTCATGACAGCCACTTTTGTGAGGCGCTCCAGGATCAGATGGGTTAACCAACTCATGGTACCAGACAGGAAAGAATGGAATGAAATGCTCATCAGACAAATTTTCCACCCCTTCGATGCTGATGAGATTTGCAAACTCAGCATTCCAACCTCAGAGGTAGGCGATTGTATTGCCTGGCACCATGAGAAAAACGGAGTTTTCTCGGTTAAGAGCGCTTACAAGCTGGCCGCGACCATACAGGATCAGTCCGCTATGAACCCTTCGAGTTCTACCAGGGAACCGTACGACAGAAGCATTTGGGATCTTATTTGGAAGGCAAAGGTCCCCGGTAAGGTCCGCATCTTTGCATGGAGGATTGCGACAAATACCCTGGCTACCAAGGTAAATAAATGGAAGAGAACCTTGGAAGTGGATGCCACATGTACCATTTGTGGAAACGGTGAGGAGGATGAACACCATGCAGTCATAAGTTGTACCAAAAGCCGGGCCTTGAGAGCAGAAATGAGGAAGATCTGGGTGTTACCGGCTGAACAAAAGCTAAGAAATACCGGAACAGACTGGCTACAAGTGGCCCTCGATGCGGAAAACGAGGAGGTGCGCGCCAAGCTACTGTTACTCCTATGGCGCTGCTGGCACCATAGAGAAGACTGCATGCGCCATGATGGAAAAGAATCTATCCGGGGATCTGTACTGTTTCTGCAGAAGTACGAGGAGGACCTGAGGTCAGCTGCTGGGACCAATGACAGTCATACCGTCTCCAAGAAGGCGGGAGTGGATGGAGGAGCCCGCCTTGAGGGACCAACACACCAAGGTGACAAGTGGTCTGCGCCGAACCAGGGATCGGCCAAAATCAATTGTGGTGCCGCCTTCAAAGCTGTAACTGGAGAGAGCGCAGCCGGCGTGATTGCTAGGGACCACAGAGGACTGGTATTTCTTTCAATCTGCAAAAAGCTGCCGATCTGTAGCAGTGTAGAAGAGGCAGAAGCTAGAGCTGCCTTGGTCGGGCTCATGACAATGAGCAACTATTATAATGGGGAGGTGGTGCTCGAGATGGACAATCAAAACGTCATTGCCGAATTAAACTCAAAGCTTCCGCCCCGCTCGGACAGATATGGACTCATCGTGGACTTAAAAGATGTGATGAAGAGATTTGCCGCCTGCAGAATTCAGTATGTGAAGAGGAAGTGTAATGAGCTGGCGCATGGTTTGGCGGCTCTAACCAGGAGTACTGGCGACCAACTGGTGATTGCAGATGTTCCGCCGAGTCTTCGACCCCAGATGTTGGCCGAATTAAGTGCTCCTTCTGAGTAGTCTGTACTACTCTGATCTCAAAAAAAAAAGAAGAACAGTACCTCATCTTGCGGGGGTAAGTATAGACATACAAAAATCCTATCTACTCTACTTGATACATGGGCACAGTAATAAAACTCCTACAGTGAGCAGACATGCACTTAGCTTGGGCGAGGACCTCATGTTGCTGACTCACAACAAGCCCCTGGACTAAAATCTATTTTCAGACTAAGAAGCTAACAAAAAAAGTGAAATCAAAAAGACTAAAAAGCGAGGTCCCTTTGAGACACTACAAAAAAGGCCTAGCAGTCGCTCACTCTGACTGGCCCTTTTGAGACACTAGAAAAAATACAACTTGATCTTGACCATACAAACTACCACCTCTAAATCAATCCTCCAATCTATTGATTGCTTGAACAAATAAGGATACAAAAAAAAATGCCTATAAATCCTGGAATCCATTATAGACTTGGATCTACTGTTCTACACTTGATCCACAAACAAAACTACCCCCAATCCTCTACATATCTACGGTGAAGCATCAACAAGAAACAAGACAAAAAAGGATGGAGAAGAAAAACTAGGGGGGGAACTCACTCCAACAGCAGCGCGGCCATCCCCTCCCTCTCGTCCTGGTTCGTTGAAGAGAACCTTCCAGCTCGCCCTCTCTTCTCCCCCTGCGGATTTCTCCTGATTTGAGATTGGGGAATGGAGAGAGACGATGTGGAATGAGCTCTGACTCCCTGTTCCCCTCTTCTTAATTACCACGGGGGTGGCCGCTTCCCCTTCCTCTCTTTAATGCGGCTCAAAAAACAAAACGCAAAAAAACAAACAAACAAAAAGCCCGCACGGAAACACAGCCCAGCCCACAAAACGCTCGCGCGGGATCGCGGTTCGACAGAAAAACAAACAAAGGGGCGGTCCACGCCTTAGACAGGCCGAATCGAGGGACAACCCGCCCCAGCGCGAATCTACACGCTGCACAATATCGGACGGCTGAGCAGTCGACTGAGACTTCGCGAAGTCTCAGTCGACTGATTTTTAGCAGCGCCGATGGTTTAAAGGTTTCCTCTCGTCCCTGGCAGCTGGAACCCTAGCCGCCGCCAGGGGATGCCGATCTTCCAACGCTGTTCTCCGGCGGCTCCCATCCGCCGCCGACCTCGGTCGTCGGTGGTGAGAGGGGTCGCCAGATCCACGCGTGTGGATTGTTTTTAGTCCCTCGTAGTTTAGGTTTTTTAGGTTGTTCATCGTCTTTGCTTCGTCGGCGATGGTGACATCGCTGAATAAAGATTCTTCGGATTCTTTTCTGACGAGGTCGTCGGTCCTATGGTTGGGGATGGATTTGAAAACCAGTCTGTTCAAGTAAGGATGGCGTGGCGGCGGCGGCATACTCGTGGTGGACTTGTGTCCTCGGCCTCCGCCGTTGCGACGGCGTTTGCTCCAGCGTCGGCGCGGAGCTTGAGAGGTAGTCCAGGAGCGGATGCAGATTGTGGTCTGCATCGACGACATCTGGAAGACGGAGCATGTGCTGGGCTCGTGGTTCATGGATGACAGGTATTGTTTTCTCCTTCGGTGTTTTTATCGTGGTGGGGTGCCAGATCTAGAGTTCGATGGCGTGTCCGAGGCGTTGTCCCAGTCAGATTCGTTCAATGGCAAGGGCTTCACTTTTGGTGAGCCATCTTGAAGGTCCGCAAAGCTGCATATCAGCGATAGAGCCGCGTCGAGCTCGGGTGAGGAGGTGATTCGTCATTCTTTTCTTCGGTGGCTGTTCTGGTGGTGCCGGAGACAGGTGACGGGCGTTGGTGTAAAGCTCAGAGATGTTCTGCTATCTTTTTAGTGTTGTCATGTCGGTCTTTACGTGACTTGTACTTTGTTCTTTATAATATGAATGAGACACGTATTATCATGCAAAAAAAAAACATCTGATTTAAAACATAGCAGTCTCCCCGTTTTATTGGAGAAAGCAGAGACGATTGCTCTATTCACTTTTGTGTCTTTCCTGTTTGCATTTGGTTTTGGTTCTAGTTTACTCAATTAACCGAGATGTATGGTTTTTAATCCGGCTTCCCTCACTAATGGGGTCAACCCTTTTTCTTAAAGCAATTGCCGGAGCTCCCCGCTCTATTGACGAGGTACTGTAAAAGAAAATTATATTGCACAAACAGCGATGGGATACCATGTGTAATAAAGGGATATGTCATAGTCACCCATGATACACTAGAGTCGAACCAAGAACAAACAAGAGTGAATGGATAATACACGAGTGAATAGCCAAAAAACTAGCAAAAATAGGGCACGAGCTCTATACACTGAAATTGAATCCATTGATGCGGTAAAGGATAAAGCAGAAACAAATCATCCATTTCCCTGCCTTGCGACTGCTTACCGTAGAACTACCACTTTTAATTTTTTGCCAAAACCTACCTAAATTTCACTTCATCTTTTGCTGAATATGTCGGTTTGAGTTAGGTATGATTCAGGGTGGCCCCACATCAATGCCGCGAGACGGCACCCACTTGATGGCCGTTAGTGACGGCGTAGTCGCTTAGACTACCCACAGTGGGAGTAATATATGTAGTAACATCACATATACCTAGATAAAATAGATGATGTGGCAAGCAATAAATGAAGAAAGAGAGCAAAGTGGTAACATAGCTAGTTACTACTAGTAGTAGTAACATCACACATATCAAGGCAAGATGTGTCTATAGCCTAATAAATGAAGTGCTGCATGTTACCACACATATGTTACTCGCCACTATAGAGATAGTAACATAGACTAGTAACATGTTGATGTTACTACTCTATGTTACTACCCATTGTGGCTAGTCTTAGTAGCTCGGTCGGTTGTTGTCTGGTCAAAGGCCGGCCATCTCACCCTCTCCTATCTCGCATGTCTGCCTCTCTCTGTCCTAGGCAACGGCAACCACATGGCGCCTGTGAATCCCAAGTCCCAACGAAGATGGCAATGTGGTGGGCGGTAGAGATAGTGGCGACGATGGTGAGACGAGTTCTCAGAGATATATCTTAACGCAATCTGCTTTTAGCTACGTGACAACACAAGTAGCAGTATAATTCTCCTTGTAAGATTCAAGATCATAGTATTTCATAGTACACCGAGTTGATATATCAAACATATAGGTACTACTTCCTCCGTTCCCAAATATTTGTCTTTCTAGAGATTTCATCAAGTGACTACATATGGAGCAAAATGAGTGAATCTACACTTTAAAATATGTCTACATACATCCGTATGTTGTGTCCATTTGAAATGCCTAGAAAGACAAATATTTAGGAACGGAGGGAGTACAAACTAAACAAGTGAGTTGAATCATCCATACACAACAGAAAAACATCAGTGACAAGATTCGACCAGTATTATACATTTCAAATTGTTGTACGAGAACAAACAATTATGAACAAAAACATACAAGCACATAAAAAATTTACAAAAATCTTTGGATAGAAAAGTCCACTGATGTTGTTGATATCATAGATGTACTTGAAGAGGTGCGAAGAATGACAAATCTTATCGTATATTAGGCTACCCCACATGACCAACAAGAACAGGTATACGGTTTTGATATACAATGGCATTACACGCATATACAGATATCCAAATCTTGAACAAGTTTAAAACGCTATTGTACACAAATAGATTTTCGAATTTTGGCACAGCTGTGCGGCCCCTAATTCGTGTGCCCCCGCCTGCATGTCACAAAACCCCCTCCCTCCTACCCAACTCCATCACACGGATACCAGCACGACAGAGGAAACATAGGAAAAGTTCACTTGCAACACTGAACCGTCAGCCCTTGTTTAGTTGCACCGTATATGCCCAGTACTGGAGTATATAACAGCGGCAGGAAATCATTGATTCAACATCCCCGCAAAAAAAAAAAACATTGATTCAACAGCTTGGTGCGTACCTTCCTCAATTTTTTTTCTTACTTCCTCAAAAAACAGCTTGGTGCATACTTGGGCGCGTCGATCGGGACAATATCTGGAGTTCCAGGCATGTACGTACGTGCGTGTCGAGTATAAAAGCTCACCCGTGTTGCTAGACGCAACACACCATACCATATCCTAACGACCAACGATTTGGCAGTGCTCTCGTACTACGAATACAAGAGGGTAGTACTCCGTACCACATTCCTTTTTCAGACCCCGAGACATTTGCACGAGCTAGTACTCATCAGCATTTCATGGAGCGACCAATCAAAGAAGGCGAGAAGCGTGTCAAGTTGCGGCCAGCTCCCCCGATCTTTTTCTTCAGTGACCAAGCGCATGCACGCAGCTGGACGCACACCGATTGGAGGAAAGCGACTGAGCAGCGCAGCTCAGCCATCAGTTCAGTTTAGGGGACAGTCCCTTCACTTCTTTCCGGCGGGCGAGCCACATGCGTATGCATACATGCATGCATGCGGCGGCGCACGCGGAACGTGCGATCATAATTCCAGGAGGACTACTGCTCTGCGTGTGCATGTGCCGGGCGATGACACTGTCTACTGGTTCCGTCAGTTTTTTCGTTACTGTAAATGTATGGGCAGACCTCCTTGTTTTTTTTTTAACACAAGGAAGGCGCCATCAAGCGCCACAATTTCATTCAACTCATAGACAATGTAGAGCATGAATTACATAGCCCTGAACTTGAAAATTGAGAAGGGACTGCAGAAAAGGGCAAGGTACATTGGCATGAGAAGAACGTGAACAACTAAAGACAGGTTCCACTCTCGAGTTGAGAACCTGATGAGCACAATTGTGAGCAATTCCATTGGTATTCCTAGAGATGTGATAAACAACATTAAGAGAATGGAAGATTTGAAAGAACTCGCTAATTGGTTGTCTGCACCTCCAGCTGATGTTGGAGTTATTGATATCTCTTGAAGCAGCCATCTTTGCTAATGAAAGATTGTCAGTGAGAAAAGAACCTTGCTGAAGTTGAAGCCTGCAAGAGATTTTAGCAGCAAATAGAAGTGCATAAACTTCAGCAATAAGAGGTGAACAAACATCATGAGTAGAGGCTTGAATCATTATTCTTGAATCAGAACCCTCTTTGGGGAAGAGAATGTGAACACCAATACCAGTAGCCGGATTACCACCATACCCAGGCACATTCTTCTTATGCCAAGAAGTATCCGAATATATTTTGGTACCTCAAATAGCCAAGTCAGATATGAGGGTGGAGCCTTGTTGTACTTGTTCTTGCCCTTGTTTTGTTTTAGATACTCTAGAGGAGATGGTGCTCAACTCGTCAACCACACTACACGGCGTACGAACCTAAAAAATTGCGCGCAGCGTTCCTTTTCAGGCTGGATTTCTATCTAGTTTATGGCTGCAAAGGTGACGGGACTGACTGAGGCAAACTGGACGAGACAGTATTTCCCATTTTCTTTATTCTTCCCGTTGTTTAGCAACCCCATCAGCGAGCCATCATTGGATGCTGCAGGGCATGCACGGCCGGTTGCAAGCTCGCACTTATGATTGGCTCTCTTTGTTTAGCTTGCTAACCAACTGTCTAGCGTTCTTAACCCCACTTAACTAGTGTTAAGCAGTATCGTCAACCAAGTGATGATAAAGAGAGGTGCACGTATGGCCAGCGAACCAAATGACCACGACGTGTAATAGCATCTACAATCAGGACTTCAAATCCGACCCCTCAAACGCCCGCAGACATGTCTGTATAGTGACCGGTCACGCCTCAAATAATCCATTCCACAACCGGACACCTCAAATTAGAAACCGCATATCAAGACTGTGACATGCAACGTAAACCTTAATCTTAAGCGGAGCTCGTCCGACTGTTGGGGAACGTAGCAGAAATTCAAAATTTTTCTACGTGTCACCAAGATCTACCTATGGAAAAACCAGCAACGAGGGGAAGGAGAGTGCATCTACATACCCTTGTAGATGGCTAAGCGGAAGCGTTCAAGCGAACGTGGTTGAAGGAGTCGTACTCGTCGTGATCCAAATCACCGGAGATCCTAGTGTCAAACGAACGGCACCTCCGCGTTCAACACACGTACAGCCCGGTGACGTCTCCCACGCCTTGATCCAGCAAGGAGAGAGGGAGAGGTTGAGGAAGACTCCATCCAGCAGCAGCACAACGGCGTGGTGGTGATGGAGGAGCGTGGTGATCCAGCAGGACTTCGCCAAGCACCGCGAGAGAGGAGGAGTAAGAGAGGTAGGGATGCACCAAGAGGGAGAGGTTCTCGTGTGTTGGGCAGCCCCCAGACCTCAAGTATTTATAGGGGGAGGGGAGGGGGCTGCGCCCCCTCTAGGGTTCCCTCCCCAGGGGTGGCGGCAGCCCCAGATCCCATCTGGGTGGCGGCCACAAGGGGAGAGGGGGGGAGGCGCACCTAGGGTGGGCCTTAGGGCCCATGTGCCCTAGGGTTTACCCCCTTCCCCACTTACCTGCGCCTTGGGCCCTGTGGGGGGGCGCACCAGCCCACCTGGGGCTGGTCCCCTCCCACACTTGGCCCATGCAGCCCTCCGGGGTTGGTGGCCCCACTTGGTGGACCCCCGGGACCCTCCCGGTGGTCCCGATACGTTACCGATAAAACCCGAAACTTTTCCGGTGACCAAAACAGGACTTCCCATATATAAATCTTTACCTCCGGACCATTTCGGAACTCCTCGTGACGTCCGGGATCTCATCCGGGACTCCGAACAACATTCGGTAACCACATTGAAAGAACATGCGGTGCCCCCATGTTTGGTTTTGGTAATTGATGACAATCTCTATGGACTAATGGTCGCCTTGAGTTATATTTGAAGGGTTTGTCCATAGGCTTTTCTTGGAGTCCATTTGTTGGTTTCAAGGAGAGTTTGTGATGACTGCGGTTCTATTAAGGAATTATCCAAAGATTGGTCATGTGAGTGTTGAGCTTATTGCAAGCATGTCTTGAAGAATAAGATTGTGTGATCATTCATGTCCACCTTCAAGACATCATCCAAATGAAGAGAGTTGGAAAGATTCAACACACAAAGCGCACAAGATGTACCGAGGGATCAAGCGATCCCATGGTATGGTAAGCATTGTCAATTACGCTTTGTGTACTAACCCATGATCTTCGTGAGAGTTCTTTGTGGGGTTAGGATGCGGTGTGCAAGTTCTAGTGAAGCATAACGAAGAGATCAAATGCTTGAAGTTTGCCGTCCATTGTGGTGACAATGGACTTGTGAAGATGTGCGGAAGAGAGGCTCGCCCATAGTGGAGTATGGGGGAGCAATCAACTAGTCTTCATCGAGCCAACGCAATCAAGAAAGGTGGTCCAACTTGAGGGAGTCAAGATCGTCATCATCTAGCTCAAGTGGACCATGTGCAAGGCAAAGGTTTGCCCTTGATAGGTTTTCTATTTTACCAGTCTCATGGTAGTTGTGGGAGACCGGGTTATAGGATCGATTGCCGTACTATCAAGGGGGGCTCTCGATGAGTTGCTTGATCGTATCGTTCGTAGAGAGCTCAAACCATTGCATCCTTGCATCATCTTTTTTAGTTCTTGTTTGGTTCTGCTCCTTGTGAGTTTTGGAGCTTATGGTCATTTTTATGACAAGCTCGAGTTCATCGAAAACGGAGTTCACATGCATCTTCTATGATGTTTTCGATGTTGGAGGGTATGCCGGTTCTTCTCTGTTGGAGGTTTCACTCCTTTGTTTGCTAAGCATACCTCCCCTGCCTCTTCTTACTATGACCAGTCGCTGTTTTGATGCTACTCGTCTTGCTCTATCCAACAGGCTTGAGTTTGCTCAATTCGGAGCTCATTTGAAGAAGTTATGGCAGTTCTGGTTTTTCTTGGTGTATACTCTATTTTCGTGGTAGTGGCTTAAGGGTGGCGCCAGCGGTAGTACCGCGGTCTACAGCGGTAGTACCGCCGAAGCTCTCCAGCGGTAGTACCGCTCCACGAAGCGGTAGTACCGCTTGCGGGCTTCGGCCGTAGTACCGCAGCTGTTCTGCGCTACTACCGCCTCGATTCGAGACCGGTGTTTTCTCGTGTCGGGTTTTGCGGTACTAGGAGCGGTAGTAGGAGCGGTAGTACCGCTCCAAGCGGTAGTACCGCTCTTCTCCCGCGGTAGTACCGCTCTGGGGCCAGGGCCCGGTCTTCCTCGCCAGCGCGGTAGTACCGCTGGGTAGGGAGCGGTAGTACCGCTCTCAGCGGTAGTACCGCCCTGCCCGAGCGGTAGTACCACTCTATGCGGGGATGTTCAGTGGGGTAACGGTTGGATTTTCCCCCTCCTATAAAAGGGGGTCTTCTTCCCCATTGAACCTTATCCCATTGAGCTCGTGTTCTTCCCCCATTGTTGACCTTCTCCGAGCTTGCTAACTCTCAATCCCTCCATGGATTCTTGCTAGTTTTTGAGGGAAAAGAGAGAGGAGATCTAGATCCACATTTCCACCAATCACTTTCTCCTCTAAGTGAGGGGAACCCCTTGGATCTAGATCTTGGAGTTCTTCGTGTTCTTCCTTCGTTCATCCTCTCATTTTCCTCCCTAGCATTAGTTGCTTTGGTGGGATTTGGGAGAGAAGGACTTGGGCACTCTGTGTGCCCTTGCAATTGCATTTGGTGCATCGGTTTGAGTTCTCCACGTGATACGTGGAAGTTACAAGTTGAGAAGCTTATTACTCTTGGGTGCTTGGTGCCCTTGAGCTTGTTTATCTTGGGTGCTTGGGCCCCCTAGTCGGTTGGTGGTGTTCGGAGCTCAATCATTGTGGTGTAAAGCTCCGGGCAAGCGTCGGGGTCTCCAATTAGGTTGTGTAGATCGCCCCGAGCATTTTGACGGGTACCGGTGACCACCCCCAAGGGTTGCCAAAGTGTACGGGTTCGGTGACCGCCCCCAAGGGTCGCCATTTGTACGGGTTCGGTGACCGCCCTCAAGGGTCCCTTAGTGGAATCATGACATCTTGCATTGTGTGAGGGCGTGAGGAGATTACGGTGGCCCTAGTGGCTTCTTGGGGAGCATTGTGCCTCCACACCGCTCCAAACGGAGATTAGCATCCGCAAGGGTGTGAACTTCGGGATACATCGTCGTCTCCGCGTGCCTCGGTTATCTCTTTTCCGAGCCCTTTACTTATGCACTTTACTTTGTGATAGCCATATTGTTCTTTGTCATATATCTTGCTATCACATAGTTGCTTATATTGCTTAGCATAAGTTGTTGGTGCACATAGGTGAGCCTAGTTGTTTTAGGTTTTGTGCTTGACAAATTAACCGCTAGGTTTATTCCGCATTTGTTCAAGCCTTAACCGTAATTATTTTAAAACGCCTATTCACCCCCCCTCTAGGCGACATTCTCGATCTTTCACACATACAAACTTTCTTTATAACCCTAGCGTCATCGAACCTTAAGTGTGTAGACCCTACGGGTTCGGGAGACATGTAGACATGACCGAGACTTTCTCCGGTCAATAACCAACAGCGGGATCTGGATACCCATGTTGGCTCCCACATGTTCCACGATGATCTCATCGGATGAACCACGATGTCAAGGACTCAATCAATCCCGTATTCAATTCCCTTTGTCTAGCGGTATTGTACTTGCCCGAGATTCGATCGTCGGTATACCGATACCTTGTTCAATCTCGTTACCGGCAAGTCTCTTTACTTGTTCCGTAACACATCATCCCGTGATCAACCCTTTGATCACATTGTGCATATTATGATGATGTCCTACCGAGTGGGCCCAGAGATACCTCTCCGTCAAACGGAGTGACAAATCCCAGTCTCGATTCGTGCCAACCCAACAGACACTTTCAGAGATACCTGTAGTGCACCTTTATAGCCACCCAGTTACGTTGTGACGTTTGGTACACCCAAAGCATTCCTACGGTATCCGGGAGTTGCACAATCTCATGGTCTAAGGAAAAGATACTTGGCATTAGAAAAGCTTTAGCATACGAACTACGATCTTTGTGCTAGGCTTAGGATTGGGTCTTGTCCATCACATCATTCTCCTAATGATGTGATCCTGTTATCAATGACATCCAATGTCCATGGTCAGGAAACCGTAACCATCTATTGATCAACGAGCTAGTCAATTAGAGGCTTACTAGGGACATGGTGTTGTCTATGTATCCACACATGTATCTGAGTTTCCTATTAATACAATTATAACATGGATAATAAACGATTATCATGAACAAGGAAATATAATAATAACTAATTGATTATTGCCTCTAGGGCATATTTCCAACACCGACTCCGCCGCGGCCATGTCCGGCGGTCGGCAGCGCTCTCCAGAGTGTTGGTCCGATCACCCACAATGTAGAGCGGGGCATGGGACACGATCCGGTTCACGGGACTTAAGGCGCCCCCGTGTCCCATACCCTACTCTTTCTCGTCGGTGCCCAGAACCTTGACAGCGCCGATGGACGTCAAATCGATGATGGATCCGTCCTGGGACGACCCGGTGACATCCACCATGACGCGGTTGCGGCGCCCGAACTGGTGCACATACGGGGCGCCGGAGAATACGACCCCGCCTCGCCAACGTCCACCATTGTGAGGGCTGTCGTGCCATGTTTGCGTCGGAGGACACCCGTGGTGTGTCCTCATGCTCGGCGCGCCAATGGAGGGACTGCGCGTCCGTCATTGCATTCGGACGCCAGACGGGCCGCACCGCCTCCAGTGAGGCAACGATGTCACATCTGGTGGCAAATCCATGCGTCATTTAGGCGGAAGCAATCGATTCCCGATGGAAGGACTCCAAAGTCCGCGGCCTCGTCCCAGAAGCGGCGGAGCACTAGCCGGACGCTCATCTCTGCCTCTGGGCCGCGTGGGATGAGCTCGGGGTCGACGGATCTGAATGTGTAAGACTCAGATCCGCTGCCCGTCATGCCGGAGAAGGCTAGAGATCGCTGGACGGGAACTTGGGTGACAGACGGGAGTAGAGTGAAGTGACTAGGGTTTAGTCCAGAAAACGGATGGGAAGAAATATATGTGGGGACGGACGGGCCAGCACGGCCAGGTTTGGTGTTTCAAATGATCAAATCCTACCGCTCTGCACAAACTTAACGATATCCGTGGATTTATCTTCGATGTCCATCAATTCTCGGGTATGTTGCTCGCTCCGTGGTGTTTTGTGTGTCTGTGTGCGCGTACACTCGCTGGTAGAGCTGTGCTACACAAACGACACACTCTGGACGATTTGCAGACGATACAGGGCATCCAGCCATCCATGCATAGTCCAAAAGTGAACATCGCCGTTGAATCCTCCCGTCGTCCACAGTTCGGTTGGTATCTGTCGTTCGTAGAGTAATTTCGTCACTGGTATGTGCATCATCATTGAATCCTCCAGCAAGGAAGCGATGTCACATCTCGCGGCGGGTCGTCCAGGCGTCATTTGGGCGGACGCAATCGATTCCCGATGGAAGGACTCCGAGCACTGCGGCCTCGTCCCAGGAGCGGCGGAGCACTAGCCAGACGGTCATCTCCTCCTCTGGGCCGCGCGAGATGAGCTCGGGGTCAACGGATCTGAAGGTGTAAGACTCTGATTCGCTGCCTGTACAGAAGGCTGGATATCGCTGGACGGGAACTTGGGTGACAGAGGGGAGTGTAGTGAAATGACTAGCGTTTAGTCCGGAAAACGGATGGGAAGAAATATATGTGGAGACAGACGGGCCAGCACGGGCCAGGTTAGTGTTTCAAATGATCAAACCCTACTGCTCTGCACAAACTTAACGATGTCCATGGATTTATCTTCGATGACCATCAATTCTAAGGTATGTTGCTCGCTCGTGGTGTTTTGTGTGTCTGTGTGCGCGTACACTCGCTGGTATGTGCATCATCATTGAATCCTCCACAAAAGAGACTACAATAAATAATCCTTCGTAGGGTTTCCTTTGTGCTCTGCAGCGTTAGACTTCCCCGGCCGCTGCTTTGGCGTGGGCCGAACGCTGTGAATAGTTCTTACATTTTGTCGGCTCGTTTTTCAAAAGGAAATGAGGCGGAGACGATCCCTTTTCATCAAAAAATAATCGATCAAAGGGCAAATTTTGACCTTAGGAGTAGCTTTGGAGTGCGGCCAGTTTTGTTTTAAATAATCTTCACCCATAAATTTCTTCCTTCTTTTCCTTCGCGGCATGCAAAAACAACAATGTACAGCTTTGGTATAAGCCGAGAAGGACGAACGGAGCGACATTAGATAGCTTATTACAGCTAGAAGCTCTTTTTTTTTTGATAAAGAGACTCTTTCCATCAGTTTAATTTAATAAAAACCACAGAGTTTTACAAACTACTACAGGAAAGAGAGAACTACTCATATGATAACCTGAGACTCATAATTAGGACAGGCTAATTAGAGTCTTATAACTGAAAGTTAACAAATGGACAACATGTGGCTGTAGTTTAGTGGTGAGAATTCCACGTTGTGGCTGTGGAGACCTGGGCTCGAATCCCAGCAGCCACACTGCAATTTTTTGTGTTCATTTTGAAGGAGATGTTCAAAAGAGAGAGAATCAAAATTTGACGTGTGTGCCACATAGCAGACAACGCATCAGTATACTTGTCACGTCCAGTTCCTTTTTTGCCTCTTGTCTGAAGGATCTTTCTCTCTCTCTCTCTCTCTAATCAGGCCAGTGATTCAGCGAACATTGCCGGTACACATATAAGGTTTATACAGTACCAATAGTTAGCATATGCTTCCAAGTTCCAAACTTTATTTTCTGATATTATTATCCATGGATCTGACATAAAGCGCCGAAAGAATAAGAAAAGGAGAGCGAGACTGGCCTTTACGATCTGCATCTTTTTCATGTTTGTGCCAACGAAGCAGGGAGAAAGGGACAGAGACAGAAACAAATTATTTGGTTCACTAAAAAATAAACAAATAGTGCATTTCTAATTACTCTATAATGTGTGCGGGTGCATGCATGGAAAAGCTGAGTACCTGCTTTAGGAGTCCGGACAGAGTGTCATTTTGTCTAGATGCACTTCTTGCTGTATCGCATTTCAAGCTTAGCCTCCGGATACAATATCTAAACGATTAGTTTTGACACGTAGCAACGTAGTACCAGTTCGTCCTTGTGTAATGCCAGATTGCCACTAATACAGGGTTTTTTTTTTTTTTGCGAGGAGCCACACTAATACAGTTTGCATGTACTAACTCATGAACTTGTTCTGTTGCGACCGGGGTGGTCAGATAATCATAGCAAAATTTATCCTTTTCCCGAGAAATGATTTAAGCGTGCTTCGGTGCTTGTATATCCATATTCTTCTCCTTTTTATTACATTTTTAATGAGCCTTCACACAACATAGAGGTCGCCTTCTCTGATCTCGCATTAGTTTAGTGGGAACGGAACAAAAGTTAATACGCCAAGGAGATTTACATGATTTGATGCATGCATGTAGGCTTATATAATCAAGCCAACAATAAGCTCGGCAGGAGCTTAATTTGTCCCCTGCTTCGCTAGATGCTGTACGTGTCAAAGCACCCACGCTAATTAGCGTACGCGCGCACGTAGTGGGTGCCTCGCGGCCGTGAGTATGTGCAAATGATGACTCCATCAATGTGATACATGCATGCATGCATGCTTGTCGTGGTGTGGCATATGCGAGCATGTGGCTGACTCTGCATCTGCAACACAACCATATACTCCTTCCGTTCCTAAATATTTCTTTTTTTAGAGATTTCAAATGGATTATCACATACGGATGTATATAGATATATTTTAGAATGTAGATTTACTCAATTAGCTCCGTATGTAGTCACTTGCTCAAATCTTTAGTAAAACAAATATTTAGAAACGAAAGGAGTAGTATTGTAGTAGAACATTTGAATACGACTTTCACCTAAAACATAATGATACTAATAATATAGGTTTGCATGCGACTTAAAACCAGTTTGATGATACTCTACCACCTTCACTTTCAGATGAGCTGTGTACCATAAACATGTAGTAGGATGTAGGCATGTAGCGGTCGAGCAACTAGTAGAGCTTGGGCTGTCTAATCGGAAGAACATGGGTTTGTGAGTGACACGGCAATCATCAGAAGAGTGGTACTACTAGTTGTACTTGATGGTCACGGCTAGTACAACAAGGCACCCGGAAAGGACCGACGTCGATGCCGATGCCGACGCGATGCCGATGCGTGGTGCATGCACCCGGCCGGCCGGTCACCCATGTATATACTGCACACTACCGGTATACTATACTGTACGCGCTGTAGGAATAAGATAAGACGGCCATCTCCCTCTCGAACGCGTCAAGGGAGGCCGGACGCACGGATTTGGGTTGGGGCAGTCGATGAGCCCACTGGACGCCGTGATCATCGCCCCCGCCGCAGAGATTCCCCGCATGCGTGACGGCCCTGCGCCGTGATACGTACGTTACGTACGTACCCGCCGGTCGACCGAGGCCGCTGAGACGTCGTGCGCACGAGCACAGTCTCAGGGCTGCTGTCGCTAGCTGGATGCGGAACGAAATTTTAATTGAGACGCGGATCGTTTAGCTAGCTAGCTGCGGATTTGCAGGAATCTTGAGATGACCAGAACTAGCCTGAAAATGCAGTGTAGTTAGGTTCGAAAATACTCCTTCTGTTTCTAAATATAAGTCTTTGGAGAGATTTCACTATGGACCACATAGGAGCAAAATAAGTGAATCTATACTCTAAAATGCATCTAAATACATCTGTATGAGGTCCATAGTAAAATCTTTACAAAGACTTATATTTAGGAATAAGGGAGTACAATCCACCGTAGGCGGAGGCGCCCTGCTGGATGATTCTGCCACCGATCTGGGAGCCGTTACCTGTTATTCTCTTCGTCCGAAAAAGCTTATCCCTTAAATGGATGTAGTACTACTAAATATATCCATTTGAGAAACCTTTTACGGACGGAGGGAGTACGTGCCGATCGCCAGTTTGCGTCCAGGGAAGATGATGGTGGATTAGTTTCAGCGGACTCGGCGACTCAAGTCACCTGGCTACACTGCAGGGAGTTTTGTCTTCTGACACACATGTTCTTTTGTCCTGTTTTACGACGTGCCATGCACGCGCGCGAGGAAGGGGGGACAGGGAGCCGCGTAACCTTGACAATCGTCAGGCCAAATGTCTGACAGCAAAATGTCCAAGATTTGGCCGAAAATGAGCAAAATCTTCATGCAGAGCAGAGGCAAGTAAAACAGACTAACTACTCCACATGACTCTTGTCGGGCAAACAGTTACTACGTGGCGCCGCCGCGCTTGCTAGACCTCTGAAGCCACATCGGCCGATAAGAATATAGGATGGCCGGTCTGTGGATCTGAACCGTATTCGGTCGGTCAAGTCACCTGGTCGCCCTACAGGAGTACGTGCATGATCGTCGTTGCATGCATGCATGTCCTGTTTTACATGCCATAAGCACGTGCACGGGTTCCTAATCAGCAGGTAATCCGTGGTTTGAATTGCACGCATGACCCTGCCGAAAAACACCAGTCTACCTTCCGCTGCTCGCCGCCGGCAACGTGCCGCGACCGTGCAAGCAAGGCCTTGGACTAATAGGCTTGTCACGAATCCTTGTTGAATTATGGATTTGCCATACTTAATGCCGTAATTAGTGTAGCTTTTGCATGTCGTTTTTGCGTAAATTAAGCCCTTACACGATATCGGCACATTCTTTTGGATGACAACTCGACTAAGGCAAACGTCTTTTTAAGAGAGAGTATGATTTCTGATTTCATTAATGAAATCAATGTCTTCATCATCTTACTAAGCTTCGGCTAACGATTAATTTTCGCAAAACAAAAGGCTAATGACCAATGTCTTCGTCATACTACGATTAGGCTAACGACCAATATCTCAGCTTACTAAGCTTAGGCTAATTATTATTTTTTGCAAAAAAGGCTAATGATTAACGGCCAAGGCAAGTTTCCCCACGTCGACATGACTAAGCATGAATGAATCACAAACGAAACGAAGACCAATTGCATGTACAACAAGAATAATCAATCAACAGTTTTGCTAGAACTCATCTAGATGAGATATAATTTGGTCTCATTCACCTTTTGTAGCTATTGGATATGATGCTATAAGATGCGTGTGTACTGACGTGGGTTGAATCTGTTCTTGTTTTTAAAGTGAATGAGACCAAACTCTATCTCATCTAGATGAGTTCTAGGTATTCCCATCAATCAATCTTTATTAATTAATTTTCTCGTATGCCTCGGCAAGGAGTTGCACAGACGAGTGAAATAGTCACAGAGAAAACAATCCCAAAAAATTGTTGCCTTCTTCAATCAGTTACTAACTAGTACCATCACCATCACATACTGTACTACCCAGCTCCAGTACGTGCGTGTCCGATCGCCGGCATTACGCAGCGCAGAGGAGCATGCCGGCCATTCGGATCGGATCAGTGTTTCGGCGCTTGCTGTGCGGACGCGTCCGGGGGCCGTGTCTGTCCCTCAGTTGCTGCCGTTGCGCCCGGCATAAACTGGGTGTGCTCCGTCGCCAGATCGTTCGGTGCCGCCGCGCGGGCGCGCTCACAGGAAGGCCACCGCCTGCAGCAGCGGCCGCGAGTCGCCGCGTCGGCGGCAGAAGGAGGGGCGGCTCGGCTCCTCGGAGTGGGTTGAGGAAGAGACGCGGCGGAGGACGTCGCGGAGGCGGTGCTCGTCGCAGGGGAGCGCGACGGGGCCGGAGGCGCCTGACGGGAAGCCGTACTCCTCCTCCGCCTGCCGGAGCAGCTCCAGGAAAGCCGGGTGACTGAGGTGCGCCAGCCGCACCATGAACCGCGCGCCCTCCGCGCAGACGGCGACGTGCCCCGCCAGCACCGGCGCGGAGGTGGAGCGGCGGGCCCGCCACCGGCGCACGGCGCGGCGCAGGCAGGCGACCGACGGGATCGTGATGACGTTGCACATGCTGCGTTGCCTTTCTTAGCTCCGGCGAGCGACCAGGGGGAGCGTTAATTGGTTCGCTTCCTGCTGCTAGCTCTCAGCTGGTTGGGACTTGGCAGGCTTGGTTGCGAGGTGCGCTATGTGGGTGGTGGAGTGGAATTGCGGGACGGGGAAGAATATATATTGCTAGTTTTTGTGTTGCTGCGCGCGACACGACTCCAAGATGAGATGAGATCGGCCTGCGCCACCCCTGCTGCCATGCCAACCTGGGGTAGCCGAACCTCGCAGCTTGCACGCGTCGGCTCCTGCGCCGGATCAGGCAAGACATTAGCTATGAAGCTACGTACCTCTTAGCGCACCTAGCACAAAAGGCTCCCCCAAATTCCTGGGATGAATCAGGCATGTTGAGTTCGTGCCAGAACGATTGATTTGCATCGAAATGGAGCACGCGGTTCCTGCCATGTGCGAGGTAACACATGGTTTTCCATACTGAAACTACATGATTTTCTTTCCTTGGTTTATATCATCTCTTTTTTCTTTTTTGCGTCTCTAACGGATCCCCTATAATATAACGGAGTAAACGACCGAATATGCTTTACAGAGAAGGATTATTCCTCTAAACTTAACAGAGTAAAATAAAATTTAAACACAAATTTGTTTATTTTTGGGCCATCGAGTTAAACTTCACTACTCACTTGGCACATACTTCACCACTTCTTTGCTAAGATAACCAATCCAAGAAAAACTACAAGAATAATGACACATTTCAACAGAAACACCACTTCCTTAACTGGTCCTATTAATCTGAGCAATGCTTTCTCTATCTCTTCATTGGCTACATTGTTTCTTTTATCTATCGGCTTCTCAAGCTTGCACACTTCAATCTTCCCTTTCTTTTCACACACCAATTATAATCACCTATGTATTCACTCCTACAAAGAGCTACCAATTGTCAACAGTTGTGTAGTCTGGTTCTGATGATGGCGTTACCAAGTGCCCCATAATACATATAAAACATTTTGCCTTGAACAATGTCTTTTCAACTTGACTCAATTTTATTGTTAACTCCATTCTGAACTTGTTTCATACTATGACTATAATTTCCAATCATACTGATATTATCCTTGAAAAAATCTACATATGTCTGATCATCATTTAAATTGATTTGTCTTTGTCCACAATGGATGCCAAGCAATTTTTGGAAATCATTGGCATAAAAATCGACCTTTCTATCCTCTGACAACTTTAAACTCAGTTCCCTTATATCAGTCAAATTGACAAGATATTTAGTGTTGTTAAGGTCATCATCTAGCAGCTTAGACAACTTCAACACTCCATCAAAATAGATCTACGTAAGCATCGACTTTCTACAGTCTGAAAACCCATCCAAAACAGCTCGTACATGATCAACATCTAATGTAGACTTTAAAATACAATCCTGATCTTCGTTCTCTGGAAGGGAAACTTTGGTTTTGCCGACATTACTGTATCCTTATGACATGTTGTGTGAACAACCTAACAAAAAGTATTGATCTATTAAGTTTTGTTCAAGAGAACTCGAAGTAGGTTATTAATAGTGAGATTACTCTTAATTTGTTAGAACAATTATCAAATTGATCATATAAATGTAATACAATACCTACATTTAATGTGTAAATCTTTATATGTATCATGTGAAGGAAGCAAATTTACTGATACTCGGACATAACACTAATTTTCATTCTCTCAAAGTTAAGACAATGATGCATACATACGTGAAATAGTCCAGTCAATTTCATTTCAGTCAAAGTAATTGCACGGCAAGGTCACTGAAATATCGTTTGTCATGGAGTCAAAAGAATAAATTAACTAAATGCTTCAATATATTAAGTTTGATCAATATGAACTGGCAACCTAAGACTAAAACATTAAATGTCATCATTTGTAACTTAATACAACTTTAGTTTACATAAATAACCAAAGGCCTATGGCTGCATACGTCACTCTGATGCAGAGGCCGGGGGTCATCCTCCTTTTTCAAAAAAAAAAGAACCATAGGCCTAGTAGATGTATTGTCGTTGTTTCTTTGAAATTTTTAATATTTCATAGCTGGGAGAATTAATATGTTGAACACATGGATACTACTCCCTTCATTCCTAAATATAAGTCTTTTTAGAGATTCCAATATGGACTACATACGGGGCAAAATGAATGAATCTACATTCTAAAATATGTCTATATACATCCGTATGTAGTTCATATCGAAATCTCTAGAAAGACTTATATTCAGAAACGGAGGGAGTACTAGATACTTATATTTAGAAACGGAGGGAGTACAAACTAATCCGAGTACGGTGTAATCTTAGTAGTCTTGAAATCAAACCAATGAACTAACTAAAATTTGAACAAATTAAGTCTCATCAAGATGAACTGGGAGGTAAGACTGCAAATATTATGTCTCGCTCTCTATAACTTAGCGCAATTCGTTTTTACATACATGTCAACGCTCCCTCGTGCCCACCTCCATCTCACGGATACCACCACGAAAGAGGAAACATAGGAAAAGTTCACTTGCAACAACGAACCATCAGCCCTTGTTTAGTTGCTTTGTATATACCCAGTACTGGAGTATATAATAGCGGCAACAAATCATTGATTCAACAGCTTGGTGCGTACTTGAGCGTGTCGATCGGGACAATTTCTCGAGTTGGAGGCACGGACGTAGGTGCGTGTGGAGTATAAGGGCATTTCTAGCCGATTCCGCATAACCGGTTAGTGGAGTATATTTAGCTTTTTACTCCACTAACCGACACCTAGCCGATTCCCAATCTGGCCTAACGGAGTATAATTTTACTCGTCTCCTTAAAAATTTCCCTATTTATACTCACTCTCTCCTCTGCCGAGTAAAACGGCACGGCTCTCCTCTGCTGCCTCTCTCTCCTCTCACACGCTGCATTTTCACCCCCCCTCCTACCCCTTCCCCCTCCCCGCCGGCACCGGCCCGCTGTCAAAGGAAGCCTTGTAGGCCTCCGCCGATGTCCTCCACCACCTCCTCGTCCCGCCGCTGGGCAAAAATTGTGGGGAAGGGGGAGGGGATCTGCGACTGCAGTTGCCGCCATCGGAATTGGCGTTTTCGGCCGCGCCGCCAGCTACGCCTTGCCATGGATTGGCCCAAAAGCGGCCCACACAGCCCCGGCAAAGCCTCCGCGCTGCATGCAAGTACCAGCAGTTCCTCTAGCCACTCTAATCACTTCCGTCGTTGGTTCGCCGGCAAATACACGGACGGCCGCCGCCCGGGCTCAGCACTTGCGCAGCGGCTCACCGTCTCGCAGCTGCCGGTCATACAGTGTGACGACTACACATGGCAAATGCACGAATGATGGGGTATGTGCTTGTTTTGATTCGTTTTTTCACCAGATTCGGTTCAATTTTGGTAGCTCATTGATGCTCATCTGTTTGTGTAGGATGATGGATGCTCGTTTTGGTATTGGAAAGAAGAATACATCGATCTATTGATAGCATGAAAATTAATAGATGTCTGTGCACTCATTGCTAGAATTGAGGCTAAAGATGAGACTAGATATGAGGCTAGAGAAGAAATTAGAGCGGAAGCAACGTCTACTTCTTTAGAATCAAAGAAGAAGAACGAAGTATGCAAGATCGAGAAATTGCAGATCAAAATGAAGGCATTGAGAAGATATTAATCCAACTAAGGAGAGCAGTTAAGGAAGTTCGATATCTTCTAAAATGTCTAACTATGGTTCTTGTTTTTTTTGGTCTTATTTTTCTAACAAAGAATTGATGAATTATTATATAATTCAATATCGTTGAATGAAATAAAGAAGCAAAGAAATGTGTTTCAGTGGCCGAATTAAAATGCAAATGATTTTTTTTACTCTGCTATGTTTAGGGGATCCGCTAGGTCCGCCAAAACTTAATGAAGTATATATACTTCACTAAGCATTTTACTTTGTTAACTTATCGAGGATCAGTTAGAGTTGGCCGAAGCTCACTCGTGTTGCTCCACACAACATTCCATATTGGTACCACGTTCCATTTTCAGACAGACCCCGAGACGATCATTTCCCCGAGCTAGTACTCATCACCATTGCATGGAGCGACCACTGAAAGAAGGCGAGAAGCGTGTCAAGTTGCGGCGAGCTCCCCCGATGTTTTATTTCATTGACCAAGCGCATGCATGCATGCACGCAGCTGGACGCACACCGATTGGAGGAAAGCGACTGAGCAGCGCCGCTCAGCCAACAGTTCACTTCTTTCTGGCGGGCTACGCATGCATGCATGCGGCGGCGCACCGCGCACGGCAGTCGAACCTGGAACGTGCGATCATAATTCCAGGAGGACTACTGCTCTGCATGTGCATGTGCCAGGCGATCGATCACATTGTCTACTGGTTTCGTCAGTTTTTTCGTTACTGCGTATGGGTACACCTCCTTGTTTTGTTTTAGATAGATGGTGCTCAAGTCGTCAACCACTACACGGCGTACGAACCTAAAAAATTGCGCGTACCTTTTGCCTTTTCAGGCTGGATTTCTATCCAACTTCTAGTTTATGGCTGCAAGGTGACTGAAAGGGACCGACTGAAGCAAACTGACGAGACAGTATTTGATATTTTCCATTTTCTTTACTCTTCTCGTTGTTTAGCAACCCCATCAGCAGGCCATCATCGGATGCTGCAGGGCATGCACGGCCGTGTCAAAGCTCAGACTGATGATTAGATGATGGCTTTCTTTCTTTCGCTTCCTAACCAACTGTTCAGCGTCCTTAAACGCACTTAACTTGTGTTAAGCAGTTTCGTCTACCAAGTAATGATTAAGAGAGGCAGCGGCGGATCCAGGATTTGAAGTTCCCCGGGGCGGACTTGTAAAGGAAACAAAAAATCTAACCCACGATGCAATCAAGAAGACAATCAACAAAATAAATTTAGCAAGTAGTATGCATTCAAATAAGACAATCAACACAAATAATTGTTCAAAGTAGTTTCAATCTCAAAAACTAGGTGAAAGCATTAAACACAACAAAAACAATTATAAAGTCTAATTTGTATTCCCGCTGGTTGAATCTTTCATTCCTTATCCCAAAATGTCCAATCTTCAAGTCCACTAGGTACCTAAAACATCCCCACAAAAAACATATTAATTTAAATCTTAGTATAATATGACACTTGTTCTAACAAAAGGTAAGAAAAGAAGATTAGGGGAGAGCAGAAGAACCTGCTGCTTGTTTCCTCCGTTGGCTGCTCGCTTGTAGTTTTGAGTGCATGGCATGGCTATGGTAGTGGCGGTGTTGCCGCCCGTGCATACGATGCCTTCGGCGGGAACAGACGAACTCCCTTCTCCATTGAGCACCATCGGTCGGGCTTGGGCAGTGGCGCGGTGAGGTGGCGAGCCTGCGGCGGAGGACATGATGACCTAATGCTCAAATTTGTTTCTTCAAATCCACAATCGATCGTGATGGGAAGTTTTTTTTAGACACTCGTGATTGGAAGTTAGAGAAATTGGGAACGTCAAGGCTCAAACGTTACATAAACAATGGGCTCCTGCTTAATTGGGCCTTTACTACCAACTAGAGCTGGCCCATCTCAAAAGCAAATCGTTATTTCTGGAATTTCCTATTTGCCGCTCCTTGCAGCAAGTAGTCGACTGGACGCACAGGCAGATCGACGAGCGCCTTAGGATGGGCCGGCCCGGTTTTGGGAATCTTCTAGGTGGTTCCCAGCCGGTTTTTCTGGTTTTGGAAACCTTCTAGAAGGTTCCTGAACCGGTTTTTCTATTTCCCCCTTTACCTCTTTTTGTTTCTTTTTTTACAGTTTCTTTTTCTTTTTCATTTTAATTTAATTTTTTCTTTTCTTTTTCTTTTTTATCTTTTCTTCGTTTTTTATGTTTCTTTTTTTTCCTGTTATCTGTTTCTTTTTCATTTTTTCGTTTTTGTTTTTCTGTTTTCAAAGTTATTTACATTTTTTTCAATTTTTTTTGTGTTGCTCACAATTGTTCGAAACTTAACAAAATGTTCTCATTTTTCAAATTTTGTTCAGCTTTCAAAAAATTGTTCAAAACATCACAAAATGTTCTAATTTTCAAATTTTGTTCATCTTTCAAAAAAAAATGTTCAAAACTTCACAAAATGTTCTCCTTTTCAATTTTTGTTCCTGACTTGAAAAAATGTTCATGCTTTCAAAAAATTGTTCAAACTTCAAATGTTCTCATCTTCAAATTTTGTTTCTCTTTTCTTTTTTTAGTTTCTGTTTCTTCTTTTATGTTTTTTCACAATTTCACAACTTTGCAAAATTTGTTCGCAAATTAAGAAAAACTTTCATTTTTTCAATTTTTGTTCATGAGTTTCAATAAATGTTCCTATTTCAAATTTTTTTCACATTTTTCAAAAAATATTCGTGTTTGATTTTTTCGTGAGTTCCATAAAATGTTCCCATTTCAAAAATTTGTTCACATATTTCAAATTTTGTTTGGGAGTTTTAAAGAATGTTCACATATTTCAAATTTCACTTTCTTTTTTTAGTTTCTATTTCTTTTCTTGATGTTCTTATTCAAAATTTCACAAGTTTACAAAATTTGTTTGCAAATTTAACAAAACTGTTCGTTTTCAATTTTTGTTCTTGAGTTTCAATAAATGTTCATATTTAAAAAAATTGCATTCGCAAAATGTTTAGGAATTTCAAAAAGTGTTCCAGCTTTCCAAATTTGTTCACAAATTTATAAAATGTTCATGTTTTCAAATTTTGTTCACAAATTGAAAAATGTTCGTAAATTCCATAAATATGTTTGGGAGTTTGAAAAAGTGTTCCTGTTCCAAAATTTTGTCGAAAATTTCAAAAATGTTCAAAAAATTGTTTGAAAAAATGTCTGCTTCCAAAATTGTTTGCAAATTTTAAAAAAAGTTGTTTTAAAAAAAATATCCTGGAATTCAGAAATTCTTCGCGTGGAAAAGTTTTTCGTGTTTCCAAATTTTGTTTTGAAATTTGAAAAAAGTTTCCAGTTCAATTTTTTGAGTGGTTTAAAAAATGTTTTCCGTTCTAAAAAATATGCTCGCGTCTCCAAAATTCATTTATGTGTTGAAAAATGTTTTAGTTTTCTCAAAATTTGTGAAAAAAATAATGTTCGCGTTTGATAAAACATTCACGTTTTGTTTCCAAAAAAAAATTGTGTTCGAATTTTTTAAAGATGTTCGGATCGGCGTTTAAGTTTTCTTAAGATTTTGCACTCTTCTGTGATCAACGAAGCTCGCTAGCTCAACTGGTTGTTGTCGTATGCTTTGGAGCATCATGTCTAGTGTTCGATCCCTGGCAACGCATCTTTTTTTAATCCAGCGTGAGCTACTGTTCACGAGAGAGATGGGTCGGCCCAGTCTGTCGATCCCCTATGCGATCGCTCGACTGCTTGACGCAGAGAGCGTCACATAGGAGCTCTCGTTATTTCTCACCTCGTCTTCCTCCTCGGCTGAACCTACGAGAACATACATGTTACAGAGAACTCGTCACATCTTCCATGGCGGCCACTGGGCAAAGTAACAGGGTATGTACCCTAGTTTCCAAAAATTTACCCGGGGCGGCCGCCCCTACTTGACCCCACGCCGGCGCCCCCCTGAAGAGAGGTGCACGTATGGCTGTCGAACCAAAGGATCACGGCGTGTATCGGAGCTAAACAGCGAGAAGAGAACAACCTCTCATCTCCGGATGAGCTGATGTTATTATGGGGCCATGTCTTTTGTGTTTCAAATGATCAAATCCATCTGCTTTGCACAAACTTAGCGATTTTATCCTCAAAATGTCCTTCATTTTTAGGGTGTGTTCAGAATGCTAGCTATCAGGTGTTTTTTCTATGTGTGTGTGCGTGTGCACTTATATGTGCATCATCAGTGAATCTCCCACAAAAGATATTACAATAAATAATTGCTCATATGGCAAAATTTGATTGTATGAGTAGCTTTAGAGCGTGGCCGGTTTTGTTTTAAATGATTTCCACCCGTAAATTTCCTTCTTCTTTAACTGGCGGCATGAAAAAACAGTCGAGTAAAATACAAGCATGACGAATGGAGAGACGTTAGATAGCTTATTTTCACTAGTATAAAGCTAAATTTAACAAATGGACAAAAAGTGGCTATAGTTTAGTTGTGAGAATTCCACATTGTGGCCGTGGAGACCTGGGCTCGAATCCCAGCAGCCACACTTAACATCTTTTTGTTTCCTTTTCCAAGAAAAAGTACTACTTCTGCAGCCTCGCTAGTTTTTTTTTTCATTTCAAGAAAATACAGCAGGCACTACCGGCAGCTTAGTATTTTGTCTGATTTTATAGATGACACCTGACCTACTGCAGGAGATAGAAAAAAGAGAGAGAATCAAAATTTGATGTGTGTGCCACCTAGCAGACAGTACCTGACTAAGCACCACCGCATCAGTGTACTTGCCACGTCCAGTTCTTTTTTTGCCTCTTGTCTGAAGGATTTTTTTCTCTGAAATCAGGCCAGTGATTCAGCGAACGTTGCTGGCTACAACAGATCAAACAAAAGGAGATAGTATGTCTTGCAGGCACAAAATCATTTGCAGAGTACACATATCTGGTTTATACAGTGCCAGTAGTTAGCATATGCTTCCAAGTTCCAAACTTTATTTTCTGATATTATTATCCATGGATCTGACATAAAGCGCCGAAAGAATAAGAAAAGGAGAGCGAGAGTGGCCTTTACGATCTGCATCTTTTTCATGTTTGTGCCAACGAAGCAGGGAGAAAGGGACAGAGACAGAAACAAATATATTTGGTTCACTAAAAAATAAACAAATAGTGCATATCTAGTTACTCTTTAATATGTGCGGGTGCATGCATGGAAAAGCTGAGTACCTGCTTTAGGAGTCAGGACAGAGTGTCATTTTGTCTAGATGCACTTCTTGCCGTATCGCATTTCAAGCTTAGCCTCCGGACACAATATCTAAACAATTAGTTTTGACACGTAGCAACGTAGTACGAGTTCGTCCTTGTGTAATGCCAGATTTCCACTAATATATGTTTCATCCGCTAACTCATCAACTTGTTTTGTTCCGACGGCGGCGGTTGGATAATCGTAGCAAAATTTATCCTTTCCTGAGAAAATACGTCATATACCAGTGTGTCGGATGAGCCAAAATGGTCCTGAGATGGCATGCAGCAAAAAAAAAATTTAACATCATGCTAGGATTTCATGTGAATTTTCAGTGGCTGTAAATTTTTGTGTGCAGATAAGGTGAAATTATATCCTTGTATACGTTACTATTTTCAGTTGTTCAGTCATTTTGTTGTTGTGAACAACCCTTTTGGGGTGTGGTTGAACAATGATATGAGCTACTCCCTCCGTCTCATAATGTAAGACGTTTTTTGACACTACACTATGGGACGGAGGGAATAGAAGATATGATTTTCATGATGATGCAAGTCTTTAACTAGCTTCTTGTTTGACAGGAATTTCAAAATGATTTAAGCGTGCTTGCATATCCATATTCCTCCCCTTCATTAGTTTTTTTATGAGCCTTCACGCAATAGAGTGGTCCTCTTCCCCGGTACTCTCGCATTAATTTAGTGTGGGAACGGAACAACAGTTAATGTGGCAAGGAGTACATGATTTGATGCATGTATCGTTGTAGGCTTATAATCAAGCCAATAATAAGTTAAGGTTCCATACGGCAGGAGCTTCTTTAGATGCTGTACGTGTCAAGCACCCATGCCAATTAGCGTACGCACGTAGTGGGTTCCCCGCGGCCGTGAGTAAGTGCAAATAATGACTCCATGTGATACATGCATGCATGGATGGATGCTTGTCGTGGTGTGGCATATGCGAGCATGTGGCTGACTCTGCATCCGCAACACACCCATATAGTACTGTACAACATTTGAATACGACTTTCAACACAAAAATATATAGGTATGCGTCCGACTTAAAACCAGTTTGATGATACTCTACCACCTTCACTTTCAGATGAGCTGTGTACCATGAACATGTAGTAGGATGTAGCGACTAGGCACCCGGAAGGACCGATGCCGATGCCGATGCGTGCAATGCAACCAACCGGCCGGTCATCCATGTAAATACAGCTACCGGTATACTGTACCACACTGTACGCGCTCTCCCTCTCCGGCGCATTGTTTGCGCACATGCACTGGTGTGATCATGTACCAACTGCGAACTAGATTTGGTGATTAGATGATGTGATCCCGGGGCCGGAAGAGGGAGAAGGCGCACGGAGTTGGGTTGGAACAGTCGATAAGTCCACGGAACGCCACCATCGTCGCCCCCGCCGCGCAGATTCCCCGCATGTGCGACGGCCCCGCGCCGTGACACGTACGTACATACGTACCCGCCGGTCGCACAGTTTCAGCTCACGAGTTGAAACTTTTGTTAAGTTTATTCAAATGCATCAACAAATTCGACATCGACTAACTCACGAGCAGTTGAAAAAAAGATCTGATTGAGTATCAGTGGGCGGTTAAAGGGAAAAACAATGTTGGGATGTAATATTTAAACTTTTATAAATTTGAACTACTGCTGCATGCGGCTATTTGAACGTTTGTACCCTTTGTATGCGTGTCGGGGGGTGAACTCGGCCAGGCAACGGAACCCGGTTCCTTTTCAAAAGCAACGGGGCCAGCATCGCTCCTCAAGCCGGCTCGCGCTTGGCCGGGTCGCTCAACCCGACCAAGCCCCTCGTCCAGACCAAGCTCTCCAACTCGACCGTACTCCTCAACTCGGCCCCAACAACCAGCTCAAGGCGGCCGAACCCGACACAACAAGACTTCCCCAACAAGCCAGCTCCACCCTTGGCGCGTTCCTCAACCCAGCCACGGGTCAGCTCCCGTCACATCCAGGTCGTACGACAGGACGAGTCTCCATCCACCGATGACCGAGGCAACAGTGCCCCGCCCATGCCTCCGGTCAGCCGGAGCGTGGCAACAGTGCCCCTCACCTACCCGCTGACCAGGGCCGGCGTGGCAACAGTGCACCCGTCGCCACTGCTTATGCCGGCAAGGGGCGACCTGATGGAGCGCCACTATACTCGACTCGACCCAGCCACTCCCTAACGATTGACAAGATGGCGAACAGTGCCCCTAGGCATGCGGGGCCCACGCCCGGAGAACTCAGTGAGTCCTGACACCTGGCTGGTCCCAGCTCCGGGTTCCCAGACGCTGACAACCCGGCCCTACGGCCTTGTAACATTACCATTGTACCCCTGGGGGGTTGACCTATAAAACCTCCCAGGAGCCCTCATGCATACGAGCACGCACACAACGAAGCGACTAAGCTAGCATACGATAGAGAGATCCACAGCTATCAACGCTCCACCCAAACATCAGGGAAAGGGGCAGCCTGAGCCTTGGTCAGCCTTCCTTCTTCCTCAATACAGCTCTAGGAGCGACTCTGTACTGTTGCATATTAACCACACTCGGCAGGACTAGGGGTGTTATCTTCGGAGAGCCCCGAACCTGGGTATGTCTTGCGTCCTGCACTCACTCCAATCGACCTCACCTCTGGAGCCCACCAGTGCCCTCGAGCCTCCTCCTCTCTTTAGCCATCCCTTGGCATATGCCGTGCGCTCACCATGACAGTTGGCGCCCACCATGGGGCAGCTCGAGGTCCTGGCCGGGAGCATGCTTCAGACGGGGCTACTCTCCGACTCCGACGAGCCCGTCATGCTGGCAGACGACATCATAGACGCGCTCGCCGCCTCCTTCGCCGCGTTGCGCATCTCCGATGCGCCTACGGCCTACGAGTACCCCAGCGAGGTACTTGACTTTTCCGACTTCCCTCTCTCCCTCGGCAGCAGCACTCCCGCCGGGGCGATGGACCTTCGTGTGGAGGTTTTCGCCACCGACACCGGCGCCTCTTCCTCGTCGAGCGCGGCGAGGAAGGCCGCCGAAGCCAAGGCCGCAGCGGATCGGGCCGTCTCGCCCAAGCCATTGCGCGCCACAATGCAGAGCTCTTCGCGTCGCCATCGGCATCGACATCGACATCGACGTCTCCAACATCGGCGAGGCCCGGGCTCGGCTCGAGGAGGACTGCCAGCACCTGCTGGACCTGACTGAGACGCTCGCCGCCACGCAGCGTCGCCTGGACTCCGCTCAGCTGGAGCGCAACGCCGCCTACGACTTCACGCCTGCCCAGCCGAGCCAAGCCGGGTCACCGACGTGCGAGCCCGGGGCGGCGCGATCGGCCGCGCCTTCAGCGCCATCCCGCCCGTCTACGAGACTCCCGTGAAGAACATGCACGCTGGCCAGGCGGCTACGGTCGGCCTGGATCAGCTCGCGGGCGAAGAGCTGAGGGACCGCTTGAAGCGGGTGCACGACCTCTTCGACGCGGCCAACGCGCAGCAAAGACCGCCTCAACCAACTAGCCAACCGGCGGGATCCGGCTCTGCCCGCGCCGGCGGACCCAGCGAACAGCAGAACACGGCGTCTTCACCACCTGGTGAGGCGCACTCCGCCCGCACCGGACCCGGTGCGACCCCGCCCCGATGACCGTCGGTGACCTAGGCGACGAGCCGGCCCTGGAAGACCGGCGCAGACCCAATCAACCCGGAAGGCATCCGGCTTCTGTTGACCCGCCCCCCTGCGGCGCGATCGCCAGCCGGCTCGGCGCACGCGCCATTGACGACACCGACGCCCACCACTGCCTCGATCGACTTGCTTTCTCCCTGGAGGTGGAGGAGAGCGGCGCCATCGGACCGGCGTGCTTCGGTCCATGCATCCGGGATGAGTCCTTTCCCAAGGGGTTCATGCTCCCCCGCGACACCCCCAAGTATAACGACACCGTGAAGCCGGAGGACTGGCTCATAGACTACACCACCGCCATCGGCATCGCAGGCGGCAACCACCGACTCGCCGTGCGGTACGCGCCACTCATGCTCAAAGGGGTCGGTTCGTACCTGGTTGAACAGCCTGTTGGTGGGCAGTGTCAACACGTGGATCGATTTCGAGCAGGCTTTCGAATGCAACTTCACTGGGACCTACCGGCAACCTGGCCGCCCCAGCCAGCTCGCCATGTGCGTGCAGGGGCCGGCGGAAACCGACCACAAGTACCTCGCACGCTGAACCGAGCTCTGGAACAGCTGCAAGGGCGTCCACGAAGTCCAAGCAATCCAGTACTTCGTCAACGGGTGCCGGGATGGCACCCTCCTCAAGCACAAGCTCCTACACTCCGAGCCAGCCACCATGGCCGCGCTCATGGTGACGGCGAACAAGTACGCCAACGATGACTCCGCCGTGAAGATCCAGGTGGCGCGGGATGAAGCCGGCAAAGCGAAGCCGGTTCCCCCTCCGAAGCCGGCCGGCGAAGGCAACCGACAGCAGCACTGTTGGGGAACGTAGTAATTTCAAAAAAATTCCTACGCACACGCAAGATCATGGTGATGCATAGCAACGAGAGGGGAGAGTGTTGTCCACGTACCCTCGTAGACCGATAGCGGAAGCGTTATAATAACGCGGTTGATGTAGTCATACGTCTTCACAGCCCGACCGATCAAGCACCGAAACTACGGCACCTCCAAGTTCTAGCACACGTTCAGCTCGATGACGATCCCCGGACTCCGATCTAGCAAAGTGTCGGGGAAGAGTTCCGTCAGCACAACGGCGTGGTGACGATCTTGATGTTCCACCGTCGCAGGGCTTCGCCTAAGCACCGCTATAGTATTATCGAGGTGGACTATGGTGGAGGGGGCACCGCACAGGGCTCAGAGATCCAAGGGATCAATTGTTGTGTCTATGGGGTGCCCCCTGCCCCCGTATATAAAGGAGCAAGGGGGGAGGGGGCGGCTGGCCTAGGAAGGGCGCGCCAAGGGGAGTCCTACTCCCACCGGGAGTAGGACTCCCTCCTTCCTTGTTGGAGTAGGAGAAGGGGGGAAAGAGGGGGAGAGGAGGAAGGAAAAGGGGGACGCACCCATTGTCCAATTCGGACCAGGGGGGGCTGCGCGCCTCCTTCCTTTCGGCCTCTTTCCTCTATTCCCGTATGGCCCAATAAGGCCCATATACTCCCCGGCGAATTCCCGTAACTCTCCAGTACTCCGAAAAATACCCGAATCACTCGGAACCTTTCCGAAGTCCGAATATAGTCATCCAATATATCGATCTTTACATCTCGACCATTTCAAGACTCCTCGTCATGTCCCCGATCTCATTCGGGACTCCGAACTCCTTCGGTACATCAAAACTCATAAACTCATAATATAACTGTCATCGAAACCTTAAGCGTGCGGACCCTACGGGTTCGAGAACTATGTAGACATGACCGAGACACATCTCCGGTCAATAACCAATAGCGGAACCTGGATGCTCATATTGGCTCCCACATATTCTACGAAGATCTTTATCGGTCAGACCGCATAACAACATACGTTGTTCCCTTTGTCATCGGTATTTACTTGTCCGAGATCCGATCGTCGGTATCTCAATACCTAGTTCAATCTTGTTACCGGCAAGTCTCTTTACTCGTAACGTAATACATCATCTCGCAACTAACTCATTAGTCACATTGCTTGCAAGGCTTATAGTGATGTGTATTACCGAGAGGGCCCAGAGATACCTCTCCGACAATCGGAGTGACAAATCCTAATCTCGAAATATGCCAACCCAACAAGTACCTTTGGAGACATTTGCAGAGCACCTTTATAATCACCCAGTTACATTGTGACGTTTGGTAGCACACAAAGTGTTCCTTCGGTAAACGGGAGTTGCATAATCTCATAGTCATACGAACATATATAAGTCATGAAGAAAGCAATAGCAACATACTAAACGATCAAGTGCTAAGCTAACGGAATGGGTCAAGTCAACCACATCTCTCCTAATGATGTGATCCCGTTAGTCAAATGACAACTCTTTGTCCATGGCTAGGAAACATAACCATCTTTGATTAATGAGCTAGTCAAGTAGAGGCATACTAGTGACACTCAGTTTGTCTATGTATTCACACATGTATCATGTTTCCGATTAATACAATTCTAGCACGAACAATAAATATTTATCATGAAATAAGGAAATAAATAATAACTTTATTATTGCCTCTAGGGCATATTTCCTTCAGTCTCCCACTTGCACTAGAGTCAATAATCTAGTTCACATCGCCATGTGATTTAACACCAATATTCACATCTGTATGTGATTAATACCCATAGTTCACATCGTCATGTGATCAACACCCAAAGGGTTTACTAGATTCAATAATCTAGTTCACATCACTATGTGATTAACACCCAAAGAGTACTAAGGCATGATCATGTTTTGCTTGTGAGAGAAGTTTAGTCAACGGGTCTGTCACATTCAGAGCCGTATGTATTTTGCAAATATTCTGTGTCTACAATGCTCTGCACGGAGCTACTCTAGCTAATTGCTCCCACTTTCAATATGTATCCAGGTTAAGACTTAGAGTCATCTGGATCAGTGTAAAAGCTTGTACCGATGTAACTCTTTACGATGAACTCTTTTATCACCTCCATAATCGAGAAACATCTCCTTAGTCCTCACTAAGGATATTCTTGACCGCTGTCCAGCGATCTACTCTTAGATCAAAATTGTATTCCTTTGCCAAACTCAGAGCAAGGTATACAACAGGTCTGGTACACAACATAGCATACTTTATAGAACCTATGACTAAGGCATAGGGAATGACTTTTCATTCTCTCTCTATTTTCTGCCGTGGTCGGGATTTGAGTCTTACTCAATTTCATACCTTTGCAACACAGGCAAGAACTCTTTCTTTGACTGTTCCATTTTGAACTACTTCAAAATCTTGTCAAGGTATGTACTCATTGAAAAATCTTGTCAAGCATCTTGATCTATCTCTATAGATCTTGATGCTCAATGTGTAAGCAACTTTACTGAGGTCTTTCTTTGAAAAACTCCTTTCAAACACTCCTTTATGCTTTCCAGAAAATTTCTACATCATTTCCGATCAATAATATGTCATTCACTTATACTTATCAGAAAGGTTGTAGTGCTCCCACTCACTTTCTTGTAAATACAGGCCTTTCCAAAAGTCTGTATAAAACCATATGCTTTGATCAACTCATCAAAGTGTTTATTCCAACTCCGAGAGGCTTGCACCAGTCCATAAATGGATCGCTGGAGCTTGCACACTTTGTTAGCTCCCTTTGGATCGATAAAACCTTCCGGTTGCATCATATACAACTCTTCTTCTAGAAATCCATTCAGGAATGCAGTTTTGACATCCATCTGCCATATTTCATAATCATAAAATGCGGCAATTGCTAACATGATTTGGACAAACTTAAGCATCGCTACGGATGAGAAGGTCTCATCGTAGTCAACCCCTTGAACTTGTTGAAAACCTTTCGCGAAAAAGTCGAGCTTTGTAGACAGTAACATTACCGTCAGCGTCAGTCTTTTTCTTGAAGATCCATTTATTTTCAGTTGCTTGCCAATCATCGGGCAAGTCAACCAAAGTCCACACTTTGTTCTCATACATGGATCCCATCTCAGATTTCATGGCCTCAAGCCATTTTTCGGAATCTGGGCTCACCATCGCTTCTTCATAGTTCGTAGGTTCATCATGGTCTAGTAACATGACTTCCAGAACGGGATTACCGTACCACTCTGGTGCGGATCTTACTATGGTTGATCTACGAGGTTCAGTAACAACTTGATCTGAAATTTCATGATCATCATCATTATCTTCCTCACTAATTGGTGTAGGTGTCACTGGAACTGATTTTAGTGATAAACAATTTTCCAATTCAGGAGAAGGTACTATTACCTTATCAAGTTCTACTTTTCTCCCACTCACTTCTTTCGAGAGAAACTCCTTCTCTAGAAAGGATCCATCTTAGCAACGAATATCTTGCCTTCAGATCTGTGATAGAAGGTGTACCCAACAGTTTCCTTTGGGTATTCTATGAAGATGCACTTCTCCGATTTAGGTTTGAGCTTATCAGGTTGAAACTTTTTCACATAAGCATCGCAACCCCAAACTTTAAGAAACGACAACTTTGGTTTCTTGCCAAACCATAGTTCATAAGGCGTCGTCTCAACGGATTTCAATGGTGCCCTATTTAAAGTGAATGTAGTTGTCTCTAATGTATAACCCCAAAACGATAGTGGTAAATCGGAGACATCATAGATTGCACTATATCCAATAAAGTACTGTTATGACGTTCGGGCACACCATTAAGCTGTGGTGTTCCAGGTGGCATGAGTTCATGAAAATATTCCACATTGTTTTAATTGAAGACCAAACTCGTAACTCAAATATTTGTCTCCGCGACCAAATTGCAGAAACTTTATTTTCTTGTTACGATGATTCTCCACTTCACTCTGAAATTCTTTGAACTTTTCAAATGTTTCAGACTTGTGCTTCATTAAGTAGATATACTCATATCTGCTCAATTCATCTTGTGAAGGTCAGAAAATAGTGATACCCGCCACGAGCATCAACACTTCATTGGACCGCATACATCGGTATGTATTATTTCCAATAAGTCACTAGCTCGTTCCATTGTTCCGGAGAATGGAGTTTTAGTCATCTTGCCCAAAAGGCACGGTTCGCAAGCATCAAATGTTTCATAACCAAGAGATTCCAAAAATCCATCTTTACGGAGTTTCTTCATGCGCTTTACACCGATATGACCCAAACGGCAGTACCACAAATAAGTTGCACTATCATTATCAACTTTGCATCTTTTGGCATCAATATTATGAATATGTGTATCACTATGATCGAGATCCAACAAACTATTTTCATTGGGTGTATGACCATCGAAGGCTTTATTCATGTAAACAGAATAACAATTATTCTCTGACTTTAAATGAATAACCGTATTGCAATAAACATAATCAAATCATATTCATGCTCAACGCAAACGCCAAATAACATTTATTTAGGTTCAACACTAATCTCGAAAGTGTAGGGATAGTGTGATGATGATCATATCAATCTTGGAACTACTTCCAACACACATCATCACTTCACCCTCAACTAGTCTCTATTTATTCTGTAACTCCTATTTCGAGTTAGCAACTGAACAAGTATCAAATACTCAGGGGCTACTATAAACACTAGTAAAGTACACATCAATAACATGTATATCAAATATACCCTTGTTCACTTTGCCATCCTTCTTATCCACCAAATATTCAGGGCATTTCCGCTTCTAGTGACCATTTCCTTTGCAGTATAATCACTAGTTTCAGGCTTTGGTCCAGCTTTGGGCTTCTTCGCGTGAGTGACAACTTTCTTGTCATTCTACTTGAAGTTTCCTTTCTTTCCCTTTGCCTTTTTCTTGAAACTAGTGGTTTTGTCAATCATCAACACTTGATGCTCTTTCTTGATTTCTATCTTTGTTGATTTCAACATCACGAAGAGCTCGGGAATCATTTTCGTCATCCCTTGCATACTATAGTTCATCACGAAGTTCTAGTAACTTGGTGATAGTGACTAGAGAAATTTGTCAATCACTATCTTATCTGGAAGATTAACTCCCACTTGATTCAAGTGATTGTAGTACCCAGACAATCTGAGCACATGCTCATTAGTTGAGCAATTCTCCTCCATCTTTTAGCTATAGAACTTTTTGGAGACTTCATATCTCTCAACTCGGGTATTTGCTTGAAATATTAACTTCAACTCCTGGAACATCTCATATGGACCATGACGTGCAAAACGTCTTTGAAGTCCCGATTCTAAGCCTTTTAAGCATGGTGCACTAAACTATCAAGTAGTCATTATTTTGAGCTAGCCAAACGTTCATAACGTCTGCATCTGCTCCTGCAATATGTTTGTCACCTAGCAGTGCATCAAGGACATAATTCTTCTGTGCAGCAATGAGGATAAACCTCAGATCACGGATCCAATCCGCATCATTGCTACTAACATCTTTCAACATAGTTTTCTCTAGGAACATATCAAAATAAATATATGAAAGCAACAACGCGAGCTATTGATCTACAATATAATTTGTAAAATACTACCTGGACTAAGTTCATGATAAATTTAAGTTCACTTAGATAGACATCCATCTAATCCTCTAAGTGATTACGTGATCCATATCAACTACACCATGTCCGATCATCACGTGAGATGGAGTAGTTTCAACGGTGAACATCAATATGTTGATCATATCTACTATATGATTCACTCTCGACCTTTCGGTCTCCGTGTTCCGAGGCCATATCTGTTATATGCTAGGCTCGTCAAGTTTAACCTGAGTATTCTGTGTGTGCAACTGTTTTGCACCCGTTGTATTTGAACGTAGAGTCTATCACACCCGATCATCACGTGGTGTCTCAGCACGAAGAACTTTCGCAACGGTGCATACTCAGGGAGAACACTTTTAATATGATAATTTAGTGAGGGATCATCTTATAATGCTACCGTCAATCAAAGCAAGATAAGATGCATAAAAGATAAACATCACATGCAATCAATATAAGTGATATGATATGGCCATGATCATCTTGTGCTTGTGATCTCCATCTTCGAAGCACCGTCATGATCACCATCGTCACCGGCGCGAAACCTTGATCTCCATCGTAGCATCATTGTCGTCTCGCCAATCTTATGCTTCTACGACTATCGCTACCGCTTAGTGATAAAGACATAAAGTAAAGCATTACAGGGCGATTGCATTGCATACAATAAAGCAACAACCATATGGCTCCTGCCAGTTGCCGATAACTCTGTTACAAAACATGATCATCTCATACAATAAAATTTAGCATCATGTCTTGACCATATCACATCACAACATGCCCTGCAAAAACAAGTTAGACGTCCTCTACTTTGTTGTTGCAAGTTTTACGTGGCTGCTACGGGCTTAGCAAGAACCGTTCTTACCTACGCATCAAAACCACAACGATAGTTTGTCAAGTTGGTGCTGTTTTAACCTTCGCAAGGACCGGGCATAGCCACACTCGGTTCAACTAAAGTTGGAGAAACTGACACCCGCCAGCCACCTGTGTGCAAAGCACGTTGGTAGAACCAGTCTCGCGTAAGCGTACGTGTAATGTCGGTCCGGGACGCTTCATCCAACAATACCGCTGAACCAAAGTATGACATGCTGGTAAGCAGTATGACTTATATCGCCCACAACTCACTTGTGTTCTACTCGTGCATATGACATCTATGCATAAAACCAGGCTCGGATGCCACTATTGGTAACGTAGTAATTTCAAAAAAATTCCTACGCACACGCAAGATCATGGTGATGCATAACAACGGGAGGGGAGAGTGTTGTCCATGTACCCTCGTAGACCGATAGCGGAAGCGTTATAACAACACGGTTGATGTAGTCATACGTCTTCACGGCCTAACCGATCAAGCACCGAAACTACGACACCTCCAAGTTCTAGCACACGTTCAGCTCGATGACGATCCCCGGACTCCGATCCAGCAAAGTGTCGGGGAAGAGTTCCATCAGCACAACGGCGTGGTGACGATCTTGATGTTCCACCGTCGCAGGGCTTCGCGTAAGCACCGCTACAGTATTATCGAGGTGGACTATGGTGGAGGGGGGCACCGCACACGGCTCAGAGATCCAAGGGATCAATTGTTGTGTCTATGGGGTGCCTCCTGCCCCCGTATATAAAGGAGCAAGGGGGGAGGGGGCGGATGGCCTAGGAGGGGCACGCCAAGGGGAGTCCTACTCCCACCGGGAGTAGGACTCCCTCCTTCCTTGTTGGAGTAAGAGAAGGAGGGAAAGAGGGGGAGAGGAGGAAGGAAAAGGGGGCCGCACCCCTTATCCAATTCGGACCAGAGGGGGGCTGCGCACCTCCTTCCTTTCGGCCTCTTTCCTCTATTTCCGTATGGCCCAATAAGGCCCATATACTCCCCGGCGAATTTCCGTAACTCTCCGGTACTCCGAAAAATACCCGAATCACTCGGAACCTTTCCGAAGTCCGAATATAGTGTCGTCCAATATATCGATCTTTACGTCTCGACCATTTCGAGACTCCTCGTCATGTCCCCGATCTCAACCGGGACTCCGAACACCTTTGGTACATCAAAACTCATAAACTCATAATATAACTGTCATCGAAACCTTAAGCCTGCGGACCCTACGGGTTCGAGAACTATGTAGACATGACCGAGACACGTTTTCGGTCAATAACCAATAGCGGAAGTTGGATGCTCATATTGGCTCCCACATATTCTACGAAGATCTTTATCGGTCAGACCGCATAACAACATACGTTGTTTCCTTTGTCATCGGTATGTTACTTGTCCGAGATTCGATCGTCGGTATCTCAATACCTAGTTCAATCTCGTTACCGGCAAGTCTCTTTACTCGTTACGTAATACATCATCTTGCAACTAACTCATTAGTCACATTGCTTGCAAGGCTTATAGTGATGTGTATTACCGAGAGGGCCTAGAGATACCTCTCCGACAATCGGAGTGACAAATCCTAATCTCGAAATACGCCAACCCAACAAGTACCTTTGTAGACACCTGTAGAGCACCTTTATAATCACCCAGTTACGTTGTGACGTTTGGTAGCACACAAAGTGTTCCTCCGGTAAACGGGAGTTGCATAATCTCATAGTCATAGGAACATATATAAGTCATGAAGAAAGCAATAGCAACATACTAAACGATCAAGTGCTAAGCTAACGGAATGGGTCAAGTCAACCACATCTCTCCTAATGATGTGATCCCGTTAGTCAAATGACAACTCTTTGTCCATGGCTAGGAAACATAACCATCTTTGATTAATGAGCTAGTCAAGTAGAGGCATACTAGTGACACTCAGTTTGTCTATGTATTCACACATGTATCATGTTTCCGGTTAATACAATTCTAGCATGAATAATAAACATTTATCATGAAATAAGGAAATAAATAATAACTTTGTTATTGCCTCTAGGGAATATTTCCTTCAAGCAGAACTAACAGAACGACAAGCACAAGGCCGACCAGCCGGCCCAGCGCTATGACAATCAGGTCGTCGTGGCCGCCGAGCAGGCACCCGCAACCGACACGGCCGCCAAGCGACGGCAGACCAGCAAGATGGCGTGGCAACCCGCCATGATCTTCGAGGAGATGCTTGATGCCCCCTGCAAGCACCACAGCGGCGCAAGGTCGTCCACGCACACGCTTCGGCAGTGCGCCATCACCAAGCGCATCATGAGGGGCGACGTCCCACCTCCTCCGGCCCTGGCTCCGGGAGCGGGGCAGCGGCCTCCACCTCCTCCATCGCCCCCGGCTGGTGGCACGATACGCGACGACGTCTACCCGGCCCAGAACGTGACCTAGATTGTCTTCACCAGCCTCAGCAATGACAAGCGCAGCGAGTGCCTCCTTCGGCAGGAGGTGAACACCGTCATCCTGGCCAGTCCAGAGTACATGCAATGGTCGGAACGTGATACGTCTCCAACGTATCTATAATTTTTTATTGTTCCATGCTATTATATTACCCATTTTGGATGTTTATGGACTTTACTTTACACTTTTATATCATATTTGGGACTAACCTACTAACTGGAGGCCTTGCCCAAATTGCTGTTTTTTGCCTATTTTAGTGTTTTGAAGAAAAGGAATATCAAACAGAGTCCAAACAGAATGAAACCTTCAAGAGCGATCTTTTTGCAACAAACGCAATCCAGGAGACTTGGAGTGGACGTCAAGAAGTAGCCGAGGTGGCCACGAGGCAGGAGGGCGCACCCTAGGGGGGTGGGCGCGCCCCCCACCCACGTGGGCCCCCCATGGCTCCACCGACCTACTTCTTCCTCCTATATATATCTACGTACCCCGAAAACATCCAAGAGCACCACAAAACCATATTTCCACCACCGCAACCTTCTCTACCCGTGAGATCCCATCTTTGGGCCTTTTCCGACGCTCCGCCGGGGGGATCAAAAATGGAGGGCTTCTACATCAACACCAAGGCCTCTCCGATGAGTTGTGAGTAGTTTACCACAGACCTTCGGGTCCATAGTTATTATCTAGATTGCTTTCTCTCTCTCTTTGAATCTCAATACAAAGTTCTCCTCGATCTTCCTGGAGATCTATTCAATGTAACTCTTTTTGCGGTGTGTTTGTCGAGATCCGATGAATTGTGGGTTTATGATCAATTTTATCTATGAGAAATATTTGAATCTCCTCTGAATTCTTTTATGTATGATTGATTATCTTTGTAAGTCTCTTCGAATTATCAGTTTGGTTTGGCCTACTAGATTGATCTTTCTTGCAATGGGAGAAGTGCTTAGCTTTGGGTTCAATCTTGCGGTGTCCTTTCCCAGTGACAGCAGGGGCAGCAAGGCACGTATTGTGTTGTTGCCATCGAGGATAAAAGGATGGGGTTTATATCATATTGTTTGAGTTTATCCCTCTACATGTCATCTTGCTTAATGCGTTACTCCGTTCTTATGAACTTAAAACTCTAGATGCATGCTGGATAGAGGTCGATGTGTGGAGTAATAGTAGTGGATGCAGGCAGGAGTCGATCTACTTGTTGCGGACGTGATGCCTATATACATGATCATGCCTAGATATTCTCATAACTATGCACTTTTCTGTCAATTGCTCGACGGTAATTTGTTCACCCACCGTCATACTTATGCTATCTTGAGAGAAGCCACTAGTGAAACCTATGGCCCCCAGGTCTATTTTCCATCATATAAGTTTCTAATCTACTTTATTTTGCAATCTTTATTTTCCAATCTATATCATAAAAATACCAAAAATATTTATCTTATCTTATTTTCTCCATCAGATCTCACTTTCGCAAGTGCCCGTGAAGGGATTGACAACCCCTTTATCGCGTTGGTTGCGACGTTCTTGTTTCTTTGTGTAGGTACGAGGGACTTGCGTGGAGCCTCCTACTGGATTGATACCTTGGTTCTCGAGAACTGAGTGAAATATTTATGCTACTTTGCTGCATCACCATGTCCTCTTCAAGGGAAAACCAACGCAGTGCTCAAGAGGTAGCAAGAAGGATTTCTGGCGCCGTTGCCGGAGAGGTCTTCGCTCAAGTCAAGACATACCAAGTGCCCATCACAAACTCATCTCCCTCGCATTACATTATTTTCCATTTTCCTCTCGTTTTCCTCTCCCCCACTTCAACCTTGCCATTTTATTCGCCCTCTCTTTTCCGTTCGCCTCTTTTTCGCTTGTCTCTAGTATGCTTGTGTGTTGGATTGCTTGTCATGATGGCTCAAGATAATACTAAATTGTTTGATTTTTCCAATACCAATAAAAATGATTTCCTTAGCACTACGATTGACCCTCTTAATGATGTTGAATCTTGTGAAATCAATGCTGCTTTGTTGAATCTTGTCATGAAAGATCAATTCTCCGGCCTTTCTAGTGAAGATACCGCTACTCATCTAAACAACTTTGTTGATTTCTGTGATATGCAAAAGAAGAAAGACAAGGATAATGATATTGTTAAATTGAAGTTATTTCCGTTTTTACTTAGAGATCGTGCTAAAACTTGGTTTTCATCTTTGCCTAAAAATAGCATTGATTCATGGAATAAGTGCAAAGATGCTTTTATCTCTAAGTATTTTCCTCCCGCTAAGATCATCTCTCTTAGAAACGATATTATAAATTTTAAGCAACTTGATCATGAACATGTTGCACAATCTTGGAAGATGATGAAATTAATGATTCGAGCCGCTCATCCGCTCACCCGCCAGCTGGCTCAACGAGATGTCGGCCGTCCTCTGGAGCCTCCGTACCACGCCAAACCGGTCGACCGGGTTCACCCCATTCTTCCTCGTTTATGGAGCCGAAGCCTTCATCCCGACCGACGTCGAGTTTGACTCGACGCGTGTTGCGATGTACATTGAAGCTGAAGCCAAAGAAGCCCGCGAAGACGGTTGGTGTCAAAACCGGCGGATCTCGGGTAGGAGGTCCCGAACTGTGCGTCTAGGCGGATGATAACAGGAGACAAGGGACACAATGTTTTACCCAGGTTCGGGCCCTCTTGATGGAGGTAAAACCCTACGTCCTGCTTGATTGATATTGATATTGAGGATGTTTACAAGAGTGGATCTACCACGAGATCAAGGAGGCTAAACCCTAGAAGCTAGCCTATGGTATGATTGTAAGGGTTGATGTTGTTATGTCGTACGGACTAAAGCCATCCGGTTTATATAGACACCGGAGAGGGCTAGGGTTACATAGAGTCAGTTATAATGGTAGGAGATCTACATATCCATATCGCCAAGCTTGCCTTCCACGCCAAGGAAAATCCCCTCCGGACACGAGACGAAGTCTTCAATCTTGTATCTTCATAGTCTTGGAGTCCGGTTGATGATGATAGTCCGGCCGATGATAGTTCGGCCGATGATGGTAATCTGGCTATCCGGACACCCCCTAATCTAGGACTCCCTCAGTAGCCCCTGAACCAGGCTTCAATGACGATGAGTCCCGCGCGCATATTGTTCGGCATTGCAAGGCGGGTTCCTCCTCCGAATAATTCGTAGAAGATTGTGAACACCAGGATAGTGTCCGGCTCTGCAAAATAAATTCCACATTCCACCGTAGAGAGAATAATATATACACAAGTTCAATCTGCTAACGTTTTTTGCGGCATGACGTCCCACCACTACCAAGCCATTACTTGAATTGTTTTTTACTTTACCACCTCAGCGCATTTAGCAAAGCGGTTTCGTTGGCACGTCTTGTCGAAGCAGAGATCGTGTTCCCCCTTAATTCGGGATTCTCATCAATACGAACGTGGGTAACCCAACCGCGCCATTGATGGTGACGCTTGGGAGATAAGCGAGTTTTACCAGGCAGGTGGGGGACGCATAGACTTCGTCCGCCTATATAAGGGATAAGGATTCACCTTTTCACCTACGCCTTCTTCCTCCTTTGCTTATCCGTCTCCGTGCATTCGAGCTCCAGCGCCCAAGTTTGCGCATCTCGTCTCAACCTTCTCCGACCATGTCCGGAGCGGGAGGTAAATGGATGACCTCCTCCGTTACGGAGGAGCACATCGAAAGACTGCGCAGCGCCGGCTATCTGTACGGCGACATCGCGCACCGGCTGGCCGACGAGGGGCAGCTCATCCCCACCCCCAGGCCCCATGGGAGGGTCGTTTTTCTTCCCCAATTCCTCCGCGGACTGGGCTTTCCACTTCACCCCTTTGTCCGGGGGCTCATGTTCTACTACGGCCTGGATTTCCACGATCTGGCGCCGAACTTCATCCTCAACATCTCGGCGTTTTATCGTCGTGTGCGAGACCTTCCTCTGCATCCAGCCCCACTTCGGCTTGTGGCTCAAGACCTTCAATGTCAAGCCGAAGGTAGTGAAGGGTACTCAAGCGGAGTGCGGAGGCGCCATGTTGGGCAAGATGCCCAACGTCCTTTGGTTCGAAGGGGCCTTCGTGGAATCCGTCAAGGGGTGGCAATCGGGGTGGTTCTATATCACCGAGCCGCGCGACCCCACGTGGGCGGCGGCCCCCGAGTTCAGATCTGGTATCCCTACGCAGCTCACCTCCTGGAAAGAGAAGGGCTTGCTGTGGGGTAGTTCGGAGGAGGTGACGGGACTCCAAGCCTGTATCCAGAAGCTGGTGAAGAAGCTTAGGCTGGTTAACGTGGTCCAAGTCATGCTCGTCCGCCGGATTCTCCCATGCCAAGAGCGGGCATTCAATCTGTGGGAGTTCGATCCGGAACAGCACCAGGCATTGAGCGGGCTCTTCGACACGACGTACGAAGGCGCTTGGAGGGTGCTGTTAAGGGCGCCGAAGCCCCCGCATCCACGACCGAAGATCGCGGATTTCGCTCGCAGTGCCAAGCTGATGACGTAAGTGATTCTACCCCTTTACGGGACACTTGCTTTTCATAGTTCGACTCTATGAGGGTTTTAATTTCCCCTTTTCCTTTGACAGGACTGGATGAAGAAGGCGGAGCAGCTCGTCTGCCCGGCTCCCATGCCAGAAAACCCAGTAGATGCCCATCTAGCGAGGCTGCTGGTTCCGGCACCGCACGTGGTGCCGGAGAAGAAGGCCAAGAAGGAGGCCACGGGTACTCGAAAGAGTTCCCGTTTTCAGGTGTCCGACGACTCCGAGGCGGACTCCTCCCCCGAAAACGAGGAGGAGAAAGAGGACTCTCTCCTAGAGGAGGGAGAGAGAGGAAGAGGAAGGCTTCCCCAACAGGGGAGGCCGAAGGGTCCAAGAGGGGAAGGACTATTCCCCCGAACAGTTCCGCCAACATCAACGTTGGCGAGGAAGAATGGCCTTCAAGGGCCAGGCCTCCGGCGAGATCGTAAGTATCCGGATTCCTGAATGATTTATAATTTTTCTTTTGTGTCACATAGTGTCATTCTAATGCCGCATGCTGCCTGTAGTCCGGCCAATGATGATCTCCCCACTTCATCGAGCGGGTCGTTGGCTCCGTCGGATGTAGACTCCATCCCGACAGCCTCCACCCCTTGCGACACCGAGGATGCCGAGGTGGGATCCCAAGAAGGGACCCATCAGGGGGAGGCTCTGGAGGCGCCACAAGGCGGCCTCCCAGACTTTGCGCCGGACTCCATGTCGGAACCCGCAGTGGTTCCGAAGTCCGGCCGGCGGCCCCTTCGCAAGAAGGGCAAGACCGTGACGCCGGCGGCTTCCGTCCAGCCGGAGGCACCGGACAATTTGTTGGAGGCGCTCTAGAGCACTTCCATCGAGGAAGAACACCACACTATTATGAGTGCGGTGATTCAGAAGGTACAGCTCGCCAAGAGCGGGCTGACCGAAGCCTCTGGTAGCCTTCTATCAGGCTTTGAGGTAAGAAGTTAAAAATATGCAATGTAATACCGCATAGACAGTAGCCCCTGATGCTCGGTTCGGTGTTCGGAAAGAAAAGCCGGACTAAGGATCTGGAAAAAAAAGATAGACGCAGGGTTGCTAAAAAAGTATGTCAATATGGGTTGCAGGCTGCGCTGTTGACCTCTGCCGCACTGACTGCGGAGGTCGGTGCTTTGAAGCAGGAGCTCGAGCGGTCCGAGCAAGAGCTTAGCCGTGCCAAGAAGCAGCTCCAGGACAAAGAAGGTGAGTAACACCACTTTGAATAGTTACCTTACAGAAAAGGATTTAGGTTGTAATAAAAGAATAACAAGGATACCATGGGTACTGCAGGGGCCACGAACGAGGTGGCAACCCTGAAGGAGGCCGTGTCCGCGGCCAAACGCATTGCGGCCGCGGAACGGACAGAGCGAGAAAAGCAGGAGGCGCAGGTGGCGGCGGTTCGGCAAGAGCTCCAGGCTCTTATGGAAAAGCATGAGAGTTTGGAGCGTGACTCAAAGACTCGAGAGTCCGAGCTTGCCTCGGCTCTCGAAAGTGCCAAAGCCGCCAAGGCCGAGGCCCATAAGTCCCTTCAGGAGATTGAGTCCGTGAAGAAGATAGCGGCGGGTAAGGCATTTTTCATGCAAAGCAAGCATGTGAATGTAAATTACGTGTTACTTACCCGAATTCGGAGCTCTCCAGGGGCGTTTGCAGATCTACCTCGCAGCGTGTCTGATGCCGCCGCATTCTACCGAGTCGAGGAGGGGAGCTCGACGGAGAAGGTCTTCTGGTCTCAGTATGCTGAGGCCGGCCATCCGGTGCCCCCTAGCGACCAACTGAAGTAGCTGGTCGAGCTCCACAAGGTAGCCGACCAGGCCATGAAGGGCCTCATAGTCCGGCTGTGGCCTAGAGAGGCCATGCCTGGGAGCTACTTCAGCGTCGTTCGGCGGTTGGTGGATGCGTGCCCCTGGGTGGAGGTTATCAAGTGCTCCGCCTGTATTGAAGGTGCTCGTCGGGCCCTTGCCCACGCAAAGGTGCATTGGGGCAAGCTGGATGCGGAGAAGCTAATCACTGACGCGCCACCAGTGGGCAAGGAATATCGTACGCCCGAGATGTACTATAGGACTGTCCTGAAGGGTGCCCGCAAGATTGCGGATGAGTGCCCCCGAGATGTAATTATTGAGTAAACTCGCTATGTATTATCCTGTGCGCTGAAAACTTTGTTCATATGCGCTAAGCAACGCTTGTTTAATTTAAAATATTACCTTGTGTGCGGCCATTTATAAAATTTGAGAGATGGCAAGTCGTTGGCTTCAGCCCCCATGCCACTAGTGCTGGGGTGTTCGGGATAAACTTGAGCACTCTTGTTCCCATTTTTGGGTCCATCTAGGGAGGCGCTCAACACGACGAACAAGGCAACCGGACTTATAATGCTTGAACACTCTCACTTAGCCATAGAATTCTATAATTTTAAATTTCGGCGAAGCCCCTAGTATTCGGAAGACCGAATTCGGGGCGCTATCCACGCCTTCATCGGACATTATCCGGTACTTCGCTCGAAGTGGCGTGAGTCTTTAAGGACCCGAAAAGACCTCTCAAACAGCGACCAGTCTCTCGCCTTATCATGACAGTCAGTTTTAGCTTTCTCCACTGAGGCGTTAACCCGGCTCAACCGGGGCGCAATCGCAGTGGTTCTCCCAGTGCTACCTTAGCCGATAGAACGGAACGTAAGGTGCCAAACATGGGAGCCGGGCAAACCCAACTATTGACCCAAGACATGATTCAGAGCCGATTCATATAATGCTATAAGTTCGGGGTGCTGCACTTGTGAAAGTGTTCGGACTTTATCACACCATAATGCGGGGAACATAAGCCCCTGGTGTATTTGGCCGTACCAAAATATATGGATGCAACATGTCGTAAATGAACATATATATATAAAGTAATGCAATTATGGGCAAACAGTGCTGCATTTTATTCAAGAAGATCTGCTATGAGTGCGGAATGATACAAATAGTGCGGAAAGCAAGGGATTGGACGATTTAAAGGCGTCTCCCTCCAGGGGTAGGCTGCGGAATGGTGTATTTAACAAATTTAATGCTCGTAATGGAGACCACCTGAGTGTTCGTCGCAGCCTTTGTCCCTCCCTGGCTGTTGTATCATGAGTTCGGCAGGTTCGCCACCGGACAGAGTCCTGTATATATAAAAAAGAGAAAAATAAAAGATAAAAAGAGCGACACACTTGGGAGCCCCTGGTGTGGTCGAACCGCACTCTGGGTCTGTTGTGGTTGTGCCTCTCCCCCTATGCCCATGGTATCTCCAGGGCGTAATTATGTACGCGGAGAGTTTGTCTTGCAATTGTGTGAGGGCTGGGGTTGAGGCCGCATTGCTACGCATGCTCGGAACGTGCCAGGTGGTCTTGGTTGATGTTGATCTGGGCGCGTTTGGCCGTGTCCGGTCGTTTAACGGCCGGACTCGAAAATTGCCTTAAAAGGCTGCTCTGTACTTCTGCCGCGAGAGCCGCTGTATGTTCCTCCATTCGGAGGGCGCGTTCCGTGTTTCCATTGACCATGATGACTCCACGAGGGCCTGGCATCTTGAGCTTAAGGTATGCATAATGCGGCACCGCGTTGAATTTTGCGAACGCGGTTCATCCGAGCAGAGCGTGATAGCCACTGCGGAACGGGACTATGTCGAGATTAACTCCTCGCTTCGGAAATTATCCGGGGATCCGAAGACCACTTCCAGTGTGACTGAGCCTGTACAATTGGCCTCAACTCCTGGTATGATGCCTTTGAAGGTCGTCTTTGTAGGTTTAATCCTTGAAGGGTCTATGCCCATCTTGCGCACTGTATCCTGATAAAGCAGGTTCAGGCTACTGCCGCCGTCCATCAGGACTCTCGTGAGGTGAAATCCATCGATGATTGGGTCTAAAACCAATGCGGCGAATCCTCCATGGTGGATACTGGTCGGATGGTCTCTTCGATCGAAAGTGATCGGGCAAGAGGACCATGGGTTGAATTTTGGGGCGACTGGCTCCACCGCGTATACGTCCCTTATTGCACACTTCCGCTCCCTCTTGGGTATATGCGTTGCGTATATCATGTTTACCGTCCGAACTTGAGGGGGGAATCCCTTTTGTCCTCTGTTGTTCGGCGGCCGGGTCTCTTCCTCGTCATCGCTGTGTAGCCCCTTGTCATTGTTTTCGGCAATTAATTTGCCTGCCTGTTTGAATACCCAACAATCTCTGTTGGTGTGGTTAGCTGGCTTTTCGGGGGTTCCATGTATTTGACAAGAGCGGTCGAGTATTCGGTCCAAATTGGACGGGCCCGGGGTGGTTCTTTTAAATGGCTTCTTCCGTTGACCGGGTTTGGAGCCTCGGAATCCGGCGTTGACTGTCGTATCCTCATTGTTGTCGCCGTTAATGCGGCGTTTGTTTTTGTTTCGACACGACCTGCCATTGCGGTCCTTGGTATCCGGACTGCCGGCGTTTTTGCTGAGGTTGTTACTGCGAGCTAGCCAGCTATCCTCTCCCGCACAGAAGCGGGTCATGAGTGATGTGAGGGCTGCCATTGATTTCAGCTTTTCCTGTCCTAGGTGCCGGGCCAGCCACTCCTCGCGGATGTTATGTTTGAAGGCCGCGAGGGCCTCTGCATCCAGACAGTCGACGATTTGATTTTTCTTTGTTAAGAACCGTGTCTAGAATTGCCTGGCCGATTCGTCTGGCTGCTGGATTATGTGGCTTAGGTTATCTGCGTCTGGTGGTCGCACATACGTGCCTTGGAAGTTGTCGAGGAATGTGGCTTCCAGGTGTTCCCAGCATCCAATTGACTCTGCGGGCAGGCTGTTAAGCCAATGCCGAGCTGGTCCTTTAAGCTTGAGTGGGAGATATTTGATGGTGTGAAGATCGTCGCCGCGGGCCATATGTATATGAAAGAGATAATCCTCAACCCAAACCGCGGGGTCTGTAGTGCCATCGTAGGATTCGATGTTAACGGGTTTAAACCCTTCAGGGATTTGATGATCCATTACTTCGTCAGTGAAGCATAGTGGGTGTGCGGCGCCTCCGTATTGAGCAATATCGCGACGTAGCTCAAGAGAGCGTTGTCTGCTGTGTTCGGCCCGGCCGGAGTAGTTGTATCCGACGCGACGGTATTCGTCGTGGGTCTTGGGGCGCCCACGTGATCCATAGATAGATCTGGATTGTCTTGCCTTGTCCTCCAATATATCCCGCACGTCCGGCACGTTCCCCCGTGGCTTCGTGCTTTTTGAGCGGTGCCGGGGTACGGTTTTGGTGGAGGGCTTACATGCCTCTCTGTCGCGGCCACGAGGTGGTCGGTCTTCCGTATTGTGCACTGGTGATGCAGGTTTGTATGCTTCCTCCTCTAGTCAGGGAAGCAACTTGCGTTTTGGGTAACTTTTGGAGGGGCGATCGAGTTCATACTCTTCGGCCGCGAGGACCTCGGTCCATCTGTCGGCCAGCAGGTCTTGATCAGCTTGAAGCTGTTGCTGCTTTTTCTTTAGACTATTTGCCGTGGCCATTAGCCTGCGTCTGAAATGCTCTTGTTTGACGGGATCCTTAGGCACGACGAATTCGTCATCGTCGAGGCTTGCCTCGTCTCCGGAGGGAGGTATGTGATTATCATCCTCGACCTCTTCGTCTACCGCCCTCTCGTGAGGGCTTGCTTCTGCCTCCTCCTGCGCTGAATCTTGCTGGAGGGGGTTATCTTCGGCACTTTCTGGGGTGTTATTATCTCCTGTGCCGGAATCTCCATTCTTGCTATGGCGGGATTTAGAGCGGCGCCGCTGACGTTGGCGCTTGGGCTGTTTCTTTAAGGAATCGGCCTCCGCTGCTTCTTAGCCGTCCCCATCTTTTGGGGTGTCCACCATGTATATGTCGTATGACGAGGTGGTCTTCCAGTGTCCTGTGGGCACTGGTTCTTGATAGTCTCCGGCATCGTCGTCCATACCGTCGATGTCTTCCGAGTCGTAGTCGAGTACATCGGTTAGATCATCGACGGTGGCTACGAAGTGGGTGGTGGGTGGGCTCTGAATTTCTTTGTTGTCCGCGTCCCAACCATCCTGGCCGTAGTCCGGCCAGGGCTCTCCGGATAGCGAGAGATGCTTCAGCGAATTTAAGATGTCACCGAAGGGTGAGTGCTGAAAGATCTCCGCAGCGGTGAATTCCATGATCGGCGCCCAATCGGATTAGACTGGCAGGGGCGCAGGGTGTTCGGAGTCCGGCAGGGAGTCCGGCACCTCGGAGTCATGAGCTTTATGCGGGACAAGGTCAGTGTTTGGCTCCATCACCGTAGAAGTTGCAGCTCCCGAGGTGGTGTCCAGCCACCCGTCCTCGATCAGTGCGATCGGCTCCGGACTATAGGTCAGAGCGGATTCGTGTGCGACCTCCATGGCGCAGTCCGGCGGCAGATTTAGGTCGTGCCCATCGTGACAGTGCGGCGTACTTGGCTGCGGCTCGGATCCGTCGAAGATCAAGTCCCCACGGATATCGGCTGTGAAGTTTAGTCTTCCAAACTTGACCTGACGGCCAGGGGCGTAGCTTTCGATCTGCTCCAGACGGCCAAGTGAGTTGGCCCGCAGTACAAAGCCACCGAATACGAAGATCTGTCCGGGGAGAAAAGTCTCACCCAGGACCGCGTCGTTGTTGATTGAAGAGGCCATCAAGCCTATCGGTGACGACACAGAGGAACTCTCAATGAAAGCACCAATGTCGGTGTCAAAACCGGCGGATCTCGGGTAGGGGGTCCCGAACTGTGCGTCTAGGCGGATGGTAACAGGAGACAAGGGACACGATGTTTTACCCAGGTTCGAGCCCTCTTGATGGAGGTAAAACCCTACGTCCTGCTTGATTGATATTGATATTGAGGATGTTTACAAGAGTGGATCTACCACGAGATCAAGGAGGCTAAACCCTAGAAGCTAGCCTATGGTATGATTGTAAGGGTTGATGTTGTTATGTCCTACGGACTAAAGCCATCCGGTTTATATAGACACCGGAGAGGGCTAGGGTTACATAGAGTCGGTTACAATGGTAGGAGATCTACATATCCGTATCGCCAAGCTTGCCTTCCACGCCAAGGAAAATCCCCTCCGGACACGGGACGAAGTCTTCAATCTTGTATCTTCATAGTCTTGGAGTCCGGTCGATGATGATAGTCCGGCCGATGATAGTTCGGCCGATGATGGTAATCTGGCTATCCGGACACCCCCTAATCCAGGACTCCCTCAACAGTGTCGACTGATAACCGACAAGTATAGGGGATCTATCGTAGTCCTTTTGATAAGTAAGAGTGTCAAACCCAATGAGGAGCAGAAGGAAATGACAAGTGGTTTTCAGTAAGGTATTCTCTGCAAGCACTGAAATTGTAGGTAACAGATAGTCTTGTGATAAGATAATTTGTAACGGGTAACAAGCAATGAAAGTCAATAAAGTGTAGCAAGGTGGCCCAATCCTTTTTGTAGAAAAGGACAAGCCTGGACAAGTTCTTATAATGAGAAAAGCGCTCCCGAGGACACATGGGAATTATCGTCAAGCTAGTTTTCATCACGCTCATATGATTCACATTCGTTACTTTGATAATTTGATATGTGGGTGGACCGGTGCTTGGGTACTGCCCTTTCTTGGACGAGCATCCCGCTTATGATTAACCCCTATTGCAAGCATCCGCAACTACAAAAGAAGTATTAAGGTAAACCTAACCATAGCATGAAACAAGTGGATCCAAATCAGCCCCTTACGAAGCAACTTATAAACTAGGGTTTAAGCTTCTGTCACTCTAGCAACCCATCATCTACTTATTACTTCCCAATGCCTTCCTCTAGGCCTAAATAATGGTGAAGTGTCATGTAGTCGACGTTCACATAACACCACTAGAGGAGAGATAACATACATCTCATCAAAATATCGAACCGATACCAAATTCACATGACTACTAATAGCAAGACTTCACCCATGTCCTCGGGAACAAACATAACTACTCACAAAGCATATTCATGTTCAAAATCAGAGGGGTATTAATATGCATTAATGATCTGAACATATGATCTTCCACCAAATAAAACAACTAGCATCAACTACAAGGAGTAATCAACACTACTAGCAACCCACATGTACCAATCTAAGGTTTGAATACAAAAATTGGATACAAGAGATGAACTAGGGTTTGAGAGGAGATGGTGCTGGTGAAGATGTTGATGGAGATTGACCTCCTCCCGATGAGAGGATCATTGGTGATGACGATGGTGATGATTTCCCCCTCCCGGAGGGAAGTTTCCCCGGCAGAACAGCTCCGCTGGAGCCCTAGATTGGTTCCACCAAGTTTCCGCCTCGTGGCGGTGGAGTTTCGTCACGTAAGCTTGCTTATGATTTTTTTCCAGGGTAAAAGGCTTCATATCGCAGAAGATGGGCACCGGAGGGTGCAGGGGCGCGCCCTGTAAGGGTGGGCGCGCCTCCCACCCTCGTGGCCAGGGTGTGGGCCCCCTTTGGTACTTCTTCCGCTCAATAATTATCATTAATTCCAAAAATGACTTTCATGGAGTTTCAGGACTTTTGGAGCTGTGCAGAATAGGTCTCCAATATTTGCACCTTTTCCATCCCAGAATCCAGCTGCCGCCATTCTCCCTCTTCATGTTAAACCTTGTAAAATAAGAGAGAATATCCATAAGTATTGTGACATAACGTGTAATAATAGCCCATAATGCAATAAATATTGATATAAAAGCATGATGCAAAATGGACATCGACTCCCCCAAGCCTAGACCTCGCTTGTCCTCATGTTTAGAGATAGAGGTGTCGATAAAAATAAAATACGGACATGAGGGCATCCTGGTCATTCTTATAACAACAACATATATATATATATATATATATATATATATATATATATATATTGTCATATGATTTCTTATGCTCAAGTAACAATCTATTCACAATGTCAAGTATGATTCAGAAACTTCATTGAGAACTAACAAACTATAATCTCAGTCATTGAAGCAATTGCAATTTATCATAACATCGGAAAGAGTCAATAATGGAGTCTTAATCTGACACAGAGAAAGATAGGGGCTTATTGTGTTGCCTCCCAACCTTTTACCTCAAGGGTAATGTCAACAATAATTGTTCATGCTAACTTACATCCAATTGGATAGATATATCAGGATCTTTCCAACACGAGGTGCTTGCCAAAGGATAAAATGTAAAAGGGAAAGGTGAAGATCACCTTGACTCTTGCATAATGTAACAGACATAAAGTAAAAGATAGTCCTTTCGCAGAGGGAAGCAGAGGTTGCCATGTGCTTTTATTGTTGGATGCATGAAATCTTAATGCAAAAGAATGTCACTTTATATTGCCACTTGTGATATGAACCTTTATTATGCAGTCTGTCGATTTTATTACTTCCATATCACACGATCGTATAAAGCTTATTTTCTCCGCACTAATAAGTCATACATATTTAGAGAGCAATTTTTATTGCATGCAACATGACAACTTACTTGAAGGATCTTACTCAATCCATAGGTAGGTATGGTGGACTCTCATGGCAAAACTGGGTTTAAGGATATTTGGAAGCACAAGTAGTATCTCTACTTGGTGCAAGGAATTTGGCTAGCATGAGGGGGAAAGGCAAGCTCCACATGTTGGATGATCCATGACAATATACTTTAACTGAGATGTGAGAAAACATAACCCATTACGTTGTCTTCCTTGTCCAACATAAACTCTTTAGCATGTCATACTTTAATGAGTGCTCACAATTATAAAAGATGGCCAAGATAGTATATTTATATGTGAAAATCTCTCTTTCTTTATTACTTCCTATTAATTGCAACAATGACCAAAACTATGTTTGCCAACTCTCAACAACTTTTAAGCCTCATACTCTCTATATGTGAAGTCATTACTATCCATAAGATCAATATGATCTCTTTTATTTCTTTTTACTCTTTTATGCACTTAAGATCATAGCAAGATAGCAAAGCCCTTGACTCAACACTAATCTTTATTATAGATAGCTCACAGACTCGATTACATAGAGGGATCACAAAGCAAAACTCAAAACTAATTCTTACCAAAACTTTATTCTACTAGATCAAGATATTACCAAAAGGATCGAACTAAGTAAAACGGTAAAGATAGGAGTGTGATGGTGATACGATACCGGGGCAACTCCCCCAAGCTTGGCAGTTGCCAAGGGGAGTGCCCATACCCATGTGATTATGTCTCCTTTACTGGTGAAGAAGGTGGTGATGATGATGGATAGTCGCACATCGAGCATAGAAGCTCTTCCAATTTGCGGATAATGCCCTTAAGTGCGATGATATAATCCTTCAACAAAATATTTTTCAGTGTGAGATACTTGTTTTGTATGTGAGCTAACTCAATCATCTTGAAAGCTTCAATCTCAGTTGGGGTAAAGAGGTTAGGAAGAGGTTGAGGGATGTTTTCTTCTTCTGCCACCGGAGCTTGATCCTCCATGGCTTTCTTGATCCCTTCATCCTTGTTGATCTCCTCATGTTCATCTCTCTTCACCTCTATCTTCAATGACCAATCATCCTTGTCTTCATTGTTGGAGGAGGTTGCCTTCATGATGCTCTAGATATGTCAGAAAAACAGCTCGTAACAAAGACAGAAGATTTTTGCGTGATACGGTGGTCAAAACCCTCGGGAGATTATATAATGAATTTTTATCGACCGAAAGAAGTATCATGCAAGAAAACGGAGTCCGGAGAGCACAGGAGGTGCCCACGAGGCAGGGGGCGTGCCCAGTAGAGTAGGGCGCGCCCTCCACCCTCGTGGAAGCCTCGTGTCCTTCCCGGACTACTTATTTTCATATTTTCTTAAATATTCCAAAACGGAGAAAAATTGCTATTAGAATTGTTTTGGAGTCGGTTTACTTACCGTACCACATGCCTATTCCTTTTCGGAGTCTGAGACATTCTGGAAAGTGTCTCTTATGTATTCCTCTGGGGTTACGGTTTCAATAATATTAGTTTCAACATTTATTGGGTTACCTGAGATATAATGTTTGATTCTTGGGACAATTGCATTTTTACCCCTAGTTGGTTCCTACCCATGGGTTTTGCCCTTACTTTTTCCATCGAGGTCCCCCGAATGCCCTTTGACCGTTTGACCAAAACTTTGAAAATTCATAACTAATTCATACAAACTCAGAAAAATGCAAATAAGATATCAAAATGTTCAGATAAACATTACCTTTATGGGCATATCATTTGCATTCAGGAAAAAGCATCATTTAAACTACCCGAGGTAATTAATGTTATTAACATTATAAAAAATAAATAGGTATAAACAATATTTTTTTCATGAATAAGAATTATATGCAAATGTAGGTGATATTTTCTAAACATCCTGATACCTTATTTGCATTTTCCTGAGTTCATATCAACTTGTTATGAAGTTTCCAAATAATGGTCAAAGTCGTTAGAACATTCATAACAAGTTGATACAAACTCGGAAAAATGCAAATAAGTTATCAAGATGTTCAAAAAACATCACCTACATTTGCATGTAATTTTTATTCTTGAAAAAAATATTGTTTATACCTATTTATTTTTCATAATGTTAATAACATTAATTACCTCGGGTAGTTTAAACGATGCTTTTTTCCTGAATGCAAATGATATGCCCATAAAGGTAATGTTTATCTGAACATTTTGATATCTTATTTGCATTTTTCTGAGTTTGTATAAATTAGTTATGAATTTTCAAAGTTTTGGTCAAATGGTCAAAGGGCATTCGAGGGACCTCAATGGAAAAATTAAGGGCAAAACTGAGCAAGCTCGAAAAGTAAGGGCAAAACCTGTGGGTAGGAACCAACTAGGGGTAAAAATGCAATTGTCCCTTGATTCTTTGGCGATTCACCACCTTCGGATTTGTGCCTTCGTAGTTGTTGGTTTTTATGGCACCGGAACAATAGACCTCCTCGATGACGTAAGGGCCTTCCCATTTAGAGACAAGTTTACCTACAAAAAATCTTAAACGAGAGTTGAAAAGCAACACATAATCACCTACATTAAACTCACGCTTTTGTATCCTTTTGTCATGCCATCTTTTAAGTTTTTCTTTAGACAGTTTGGCATTCTCATAGGCTTGGGTTCTCCATTCATCGAGTGAGCTAATATCAAATAACCTCTTCTCACCGGAAAGTTTGAAATCATGTTGAGCTCTTTAATGGCCCAATATGCCTTATGTTCTAGTTCGAGAGGTAAGTGACATGCTTTTCCATAAACCATTTTATATGGAGACATACCCATAGGATTCTTATATGCAGTTCTATAAGCCCATAATGCATCATCAAGTTTCTTGGACCAATTCTTTCTAGATCTATTAATAGTATTTTGCAAAATTAATTTAAGCTCTCTGTTACTCAATTCTACTTGACCACTAGACTGTGGGTGATATGGAGATGCAATTCTATGATTAACATCATACTTAGCAAGCCTTTTACGAAAAGCACCATGAATAAAATGTGAACCACCATCAGTCATTAAGTATCTAGGGACTCCAAACCTTGGGAAAATAACTTCTTTAAGCATCTTAATAGAGGTGTTATGATCAGCACTACTAGTTGAAATAGCTTCTACCCACTTAGTAACGTAATCAACGGCAACTAAAATATGTGTATACCCATTAGAGGCAGGAAACGGTCCCATATAATCAAAGCCCCAAAAATCAAATGGTTCAATAACAAGAGAATAATTCATAGGCATTTCTTGACATCTACTGATATTACCAATTCTTTGACATTCATCACAAGACAAGACAAACTTACGGCATCTTTGAAGAGAGTAGGCCAATAAAAACCGGATTGCGATACCTTATGTGCAATTCTATCTCCAGCATGGTGTCCTCCATATGCCTCGGAGTGACACTTGCGTAGGATCTGTTCCTGTTCATGCTCAGGTACACAACGTCTAATAACACCATCTACTCCTTCTTTATAAAGGTGTGGGTCATCCCAAAAGTAATGTCTTAAATCATAAAAGAACTTTTTCTTTTGCTGGTATGTGAAACTAGGTGGTACGAATTTAGCAACAATGTAATTAGCATAATTAGCATACCATGGAGCAGTACGAGAAGCATTTATGACCGCTAATTGTTCATCAGGAAAGCTATCATCAATAGGTAGTGGGTCATCAAGAACATTCTCTAACCTAGACAAGTTGTCTGCAACGGGGTTCTCAGCTCCCTTTCTATCAATAATATGCAAATCAAATTCTTGTAGCAAGAGAACCCATCTAATAAGTCTAGGTTTAGCATCTTTCTTTTCCGTAAGATATTTAATAGCAGCATGATCAGTGTGAATAGTCACTTTAGAATCAACAATATAAGGTCTGAACTTATCACAAGCAAATACAACTGCTAAGAATTCCTTTTCAGTAGTAGCATAATTTCTCTGTGCAGTGTCTAGGGTTTTACTAGCATATTGAATAACATTTAGTTTCTTATCAACTCTTTGTACTAGAACAGAACCTACAACATAATCGCTAGCATCACACATAATTTCAAAGGGTAAATTCCAATCAGGTGGCTGAACAATAGGCGCAGAAATCAAAGCTTTCTTAAGTATTTCAAATGCTTCTACACAATCATCATCGAAGACAAAAGGAATATCTTTTTGCAATAAATTAGTCGGAGTCCTAGAGATTTTAGAAAAGTCCTTAATAAATCTCCTATAAAAACCGGCATGACCAAGGAAACTTCTTATACCTTTAATGTCCTTGGGACACGACATCTTTTCAATAGCATTAACTTTAGATTTATCAACTTCAATACCTCTTTCAGAAATTTTATGCCCCAAGACAATGCCTTCATTAACCATAAAGTGGCACTTCTCCAAATTCAAAACAAGACTAGTATCTTCACATCTCTGCAAAACTCGTTGAAGGTTGCTCAAGCAATCATCAAAGGAGGATCCATAAACGGAGCAATCATCCATGAATACCTCATAAATCTTTTCACAAAAGTCAGGGAATATAGCCATCATGCATCTTTGAAAGGTAGCAGGTGCATTACATAAACCAAAAGGCATACATCTATAAGAAAACATACCGAAAGGGCAAGTAAAAGTAGTCTTTGCTTGATCATCCGCTGACACAGGTATTTGAGAGAAACCAGAATAACCATCTAGAAAGAAGAAATGTGTATGTTTGGATAGTCTTTCTAGCATTTGATCAATAAAAGGTAAAGGGTAATGATCTTTCTTAGTAGCCTTATTTAATTTAACCAAATCAATTACCATCCTATAACCTGTAATAATTCTTTGCGGGATCAATTCATATTTATCATTAGGAACGACAGTAATACCTCCCTTCTTAGGGACACAATGGACAAGACTTACCCACTGACTATAAGCAACGGGATAAATTATACCTGCCTCGATTAGCTTTAATATTTCCTTTCTTACCACTTCTTTCATCTTAGGATTTAACCGTCATTGATGATCTCTAACTGGTTTGGCATCTTCTTCCAAATTTATTTTGTGTTGGCATAGAGTGGGACTAATGCCCTTAAGATCATCAAGAGTATACCCAATAGCAGCACCGTGCTTCTTGAGAGTTTTCAATAATCTTTCCTCTTCCTGCTCTGAAAGGTTAGCACTAATAATACCAGGATATATCTTCTTTTCATCAAGATAAGCACATTTAAGAGTATCAGGTAATGGTTTAAGCTCAAACACGGGATCACCCTTGGGGGGAGAAGGATCCCCTAGGATTTCAACAGGCAAGTTGTGTTTCAAAATAGGGCCCTGTTTAAAGAATACTTCATCCATTTCCCTTCTTTCATTCATAAACATGTCATATTCATGGTCTAGCAAATATTGTTCTAACGGATCAGTAGGAGGCATGGCAATAGAAGCAAGACCAATAATTTCATATTTACTAGGTAATTCTTTATCATGGGGTTGTCTATGAAATTTGGCAAAATTAAACTCATGAGACATATCTCCTAAGCCAATCGTAACAACATCCTTTTTGCGATCTATCCTAGCATTAATAGTATTCAAGAAGGGTCTACCAAATATAATGGGACAAAAATCATCTTGTGGGGAACCAAGAACAAGAAAATCAGTAGGGTATTTAACTTCCCCACACAAGACTTCAACATCTCTAACAATCCCAATTGGTGAAATAGTACCCCTATTGGCAAGCTTAATTGTAACATCAATATCTTCTATCTCAGCAGGTGCAATGTCATGCATAATTTCTTCATATAAGGAATGAGGTATTGCACTAGCACTAGCACCCATATCACATAAGCCATGATAACAATGATCTCCTATTTTAACAGAAATAACAGGCATGCCTACAACAGGTCTGTTTTTCTTAGCATCGGGTCTAGCAATATTAGCAGCTTCATCACAGAAATAAATAACATGCCCATCAATATTATCGGCCAAGAGATCCTTAACCATAGCAATACTAGGTTCAACTTTAATTTGCTCAGGAGGTGTACATGTTCTAGTATTACTCTTACAAACCACAGTTGAAGCTTTAGCATGATCCTTTATCCTAACAGGGAAAGGTGGTTTCTCAACATAAGTAGTAGGAACAATAGGATCATTATAAGTGATAGTATTTTCTTCAACTGTAATAGGTGCAACTACTTTTACTTCAGTGGGAGGATTATATTTAAACCACTTCTCCTTAGGGAGATCAACATGAGTAGCAAATGATTCACAGAAAGAAGCTACTATCTCAGAGTCAAGTCCATATTTAGTGCTAAATCCACGAAAAGCATCGGTATCCATAAAAGATTTAACACAATAAAACTTAGGTGTCATACCTGACTCCTTACCATCGTCGGAATCCCAATCTTCAGAGCTGCATTTAATTCTTTCCAATAAGTCCCACTTGAATTCAATAGTCTTCATCATATAAGAACCAGCACAAGAAGTATCGAGCATGGTGCGATCATTGAGAGAAAGCCGAGCATAAAAGTTTTGAATAATTATTTCTCTTGAGAGCTCATGATTGGGGAATGAATATAGCATTGACTTAAGCCTCCCCCAAGCTTCAGCGATACTTTCTCCGTCGCGAGGCCAAAAATTATATATATAATTACGATCACGATGAACAAGATGCATAGGATAAAACTTCTGGTGAAATTCCAATTTCAATCGTTTATAGTCCCAAGATCCCATATCATCACATAGCCTATACCATGTCAATGCGTCTCCCTTCAAAGATAAAGGGAAGACCTTCTTCTTAATAACATCATCGGTCATACCTGCAAGCTTAAATAATCCACAAACTTCATCCACATAGATAAGTTGTAAATCGGGATGCAATGTTCTGTCTCTTGCAAAGGGATTAGCTAGCAGTTTCTCTACCATACCCGAAGGAATTTCAATGCAAACATTTTTAGTAGGTTCAGTAGGTTGAGGAGCAACTCTTTGCTCTGCCGGTCGGGGTGAAGATACCCCGAACAAGCCCCTCAAAGGATTAGTTTCCATAGTAACAAGTGACAGTAAATTTCAGCACACTATATAAATGTTTCCTTACCAAGTTCCACTCACCAAAGGCACTTCACTCCCCGGCAACGGTGCCAGAAAAGAGTCTTGATGACCCACAAGTATAGGGGATCTATCTTAGTCCTTTTGATAAGTAAGCGTGTCAAACCCAGCGAGGAGCAGAAGGAAATGACAAGCGGTTTTCAGTAAGGTATTCTCTGCAAGCACTGAAATTGTAGGTAACAGATAGTTTTCTGATAAGATAATTTGTAACGGTTAACAAGCAATGGAAGTAAATAAAGTGCAGCAAGGTGGCCCAATCCTTTTTGTAGGACAAGCCTGGACAAGTTCTTATAATGAGAAAAGCGCTCCCGAGGACACACGGGAATTATTGTCAAGCTAGTTTTCATCAAGCTCATATGATTCACGTTCGTTACTTTGATAATTTGATATGTGGGTGGACCGGTGCTTGGGTACTGCCCTTTCTTGGACAAGCATCCCACTTATGATTAACCCCTACTGTAAGCATCCACAACTATAAAATAAGTATTAAGGTAAACCTAACCATAACATGAAACAAGTGGATCCAAATCAGCCCCTTACGAAGCAACTTATAAACTAGGGTTTAAGCTTCTGTCACTCTAGCAACCCATCATCTACTTATTACTTCCCAATGCCTTACTCTAGGCCCAAATAACGGTGAAATATCATGTAGTCAACGTTCACATAACACCACTAGAGGAGAGACAACATACATCTCATCAAAATATCGAACGAATACCAAATTCACATGACTACTAATAGCAAGACTTTACCCATGTCCTCAGAAACAAATGTAACTACTCACAAAGCATATTCATGTTCAAAATCAGAGGGGTATTAATATGCATTAATGATCTGAACATATGATCTTCCACCAAATAAACCAACTAGCATCAACTACAAGGAGTAATCAACACTACTAGCAACCCACGGGTACCAATATGAGGTTTGGATACAAAGATTGGATACAAGAGATGAACTAGGGTTTGAGAGGAGATGGTGTCGTGGTACTAAGACTGACAGTAGAAAGGGGGTAGGTATGGAGAGGCAAGATCTTAGCTATGATGAAGGTGTACACACGAGGTTTACGAGTTTAGGCTCTTCTCGGTGGAAGTAACAACCCTACGTCTCGGTGCCCGGAGGCGGTCGATTGGTTTATGTGTGTGATGTTTACAGAGGGTGCGAACCCTTGTGCCAGAGGAGGGGGGTGGCTTATATAGAGTACACCAGGACCCCAGCTCCCCTCCGTTACAAGGGACTTAATGTACATAAAGTGAGGGGCATTACTGGTAACACCAGTCTTAAATACTCTTAATGCTCATGAAGACTAAGGAGTGAATGCCCGACCGTTGCTTGTTCTTCTGACTCCTGGTCTTCGATGTAGTCGAGTGAACCCCATATGGTCGAGTGACGGTGGGGGATGACGGTCGAGTGATGCGGTCGTCGAGTGGATTGCACTCGACGCACTTGACCGGCGCTCTCCTGTTGACTCTTGGTCTTTTTATCTTCTGGGGTAGTGACCTTGGGTACGACGTATAGGTCAGGCCTATGACCCTACCCCAGGTCTGTATCCTCGTCAGTAGCCCCCGAATGGATTATGGTGCGAGTGCAAAGTAGGCTGAAGTTGAACCTACTTCGAGCTTCGGGCCTTCGCGAGTGCTTGCTACAAGTCTGAACGCCTGCGTCGGTATTTCGGTGTCGACTCAGTCGCCTTGATCCATTCAGTGAACCGTCGAATGAACTGGTGACCTCGTGTGTCGAGTGCTATGTTGGAGCGCGGGATCTTGGGCGCGGTTGTCTACAGTGTATCCCGGATTTCGCGGGATACGAAATTTTGGGGAAGCGCGCTGGACGGGGAGTGTCGAAGCAGGCGGAGCGGATAAACAGTGATGCCTCGATTCCCGTGCCTCCTTTTTCGCCACGTATGTTGCGTGCGACTGTTGCAGGATTTGACGGGATCGCCTGGTCCCACGCGTCAGTCACTCGGAAACAACCCCTTATAAGGTGACGGGACCGAGGCGTCTGCAATGTGCACACCTTTTCTTCCTTCTTCTTTCTTCGCTTCTCCGTCGTGCCTAACTCTTCTGTTCCGACGCTGCCGCCCCATCGCCATGGTGAAGGACAAGACGGCGGTGCTAGAATGCGCAAAGAAGACGAAGGAGGTGGCGAAGGGCAAGAAGCAGCAACACGGATCGTCGTCGCGCGCGGGGCTTCTGCCGGGCTGGATCCAAGGCGATTGGATCCGGTCTTTGATTCAGCGGGCGGATCTGGACGAGCTGGCGGAGTCTGGGCTAATCGCCAAGGGAGCGGCAAGGCTGCTGGAGGGGTAGATAAGTCCCCAGCATCGACCGGGTGAGTGCGTTCTGCTCGCCACCCACGTCGACCGCGGTTTTTCGCTTCCTCCGCATCCTTTCTTCCGTGGGTTCCTGAACTTTTTTGGTGCTCAACTCCACCATTTCTCTCCCAACACCATCACGTATTTAGCTGCTTTCGTGTTGATGTGTGAGAACTTCCTGGGGTGTCGACCGCACTGGGGTCTTTTCAAACACATCTTCACCATTCGTTCCCAGTCGGTAAAAAAGGCGAAGTCGAGTGACTCGAAAACCCATGTCATCTAGATGTGTGGGGGTTTAGGTATCCAAAAGAGGAATAGGAGTGCCTTTCCTTCCATGACTCTCCCTGGCTCCGTTAGAGGCTGGCAGTTGACCTAGTTCTATTGCCAGGACGTCGCGGCTCCAGGTCAGTCGACTGGTCTTCCCCACTTCTCGTTTGATCGTGTTCAGACTCCTGCTCCACTGAAAGTGACCGCTGACGAGACCAGGGAGATGAGGATGTTGGTGGATCGGGTGGTCCAGCTCATCAATGATGGTGTTGCGGGTCTGGATCTACTGGAGGTGTTCCTCAGTCGACGCATCCAGCCTCTCCAGGCCCGCGATCACCCGATGTGGCTGTATTCCGGACCGGACGACACTGCACGGGTCCATCCAGAAGAAGTGCCGTCTGAAACCGAAGCCTTGTGGTTGAGGAGCATCACGGGCAACCAGGACAATCCCAGAGGATCCAGGCGAGTCCTCCCCTTCGGTGACGGGAACCCCCCTGACAAGGTATAATTTTTGTTCCGACTGCTTCCTGCTCATGCTCCGACTATACTCGATGTCGACTGACTCTAATTCGACCGATTTGTTCTCCAGGTATTCACTTAGATGCATTCGATGCCCAATGGTGAACAAGCTTTGGAGCAGGACCAGGAGGGAGGAGACAGTGCGGAGGAGAGTGGTGAGTGGGAGTCTCCGGGAGAAGAGTAGGAGGAGGAGAGCGAGGAGTCGGGCGAGGAGGAAGAAGTCGACTCGCCGCCGCGCTCTGAACGTTGATCCAAATAGCAGCATGACCCGTCTGGTGGGCACGGAAAAGCGTGGTCCCGAGTGCCCATACCCAAAAGCGCACTCGGACGTCGACCCCGGAGCCGACAGAGAAGGTGGCCAAGTAGCCTAAAGTTGCTCCTCCTAAAGCTCGGAAGACATTGCCACGGATTAAGATGGACGTCCCTGTTGCTTCGGGGTGAGTGTTTCCCTTGTGTTTTCGTAGGTCGACTAAATATTTACTTGCTCTGACCAACCAATTCTTGTGTCTTTCTAGTCCCACCTCTGCTACCACTGACATGGACATTGACAAGGCGCCAGGAGACGAAGAGGCCATCTTACGAGTCGGTAAGTCCGATCGACTAAGCTTCGTTAAGTTGAGTAAACCGTTAATCGGCAGAATTTCTGACATTTCTCTCTTTCTGTAGTTCCGCAAGAAGTTGTTGTGCTTCCTGACGATGAAGAAGAAGCGCCTCTGCAGGAGAGGAAAAGGAGGAGTGGGAGCATTGGCAGGAGGAGGCTTGAGGTTTAGGTTCCTCAGTCGACGCCGGCGCTCGAGGCGGTGATCGATCGTTACGGAGAACCCGTTCGGACCAGCGTCACATTCGCCAGCCCGCTGACGACTGATCGTCTAGCGGACTCGACTACACCAACTCCTGCAGCTCCAGTGCAACTCCACGTCTCTGATCCAGCGACTGCTTCGGGTGCTCTGTAGCCATCACTTTTTGTGTTAGGGAACGTAGCAGAAATTCAAAATTTTCCTACGTGTCACCAAGATCTATCTATGGCGAAACCAGCAACGAGGGGAAGGAGAGTGCATCTACATACCCTTGTAGATCGCTAAGCGGAAGCGTTCAAGAGAACGGGGTTGAATGAGTCGTACTCGTCGTGATCCAAATCACCGGAGATCCTAGTGCCGAACGGACGGCACCTCCGCGTTCAACACACGTACAGCCCGGTGACGTCTCCCATGCCTTGATCCAGCAAGGTGAGAGGGAGAGGTTGAGGAAGACTCCATCCAGCAGCAGCACAACGGCGTGGTGGTGATGGAGGAGCGTGGTAGTCCAGCAGGGCTTCGCCAAGCACCGCGAGATATGAGGAGAAAGAGAGGTAGGGCTGCGCCAACAGGAGAAGAAACTCATGTGTTGGGCTGCTCCTATGCCTCCACTATATATAGGGGGAGAGGGGGATGTGCCCCCACCTAGGTTTCCACCCCTAGGGGGCGGCGGCCAGCCCTAGATCCCATCTAGGGGGGCGGCCAAGGGGTGGAGAGGGGGAAACTTGCCCCCCAAGTAAGGTGGGGCGCCCCCTCCCCAAACCCTAGGCGCCTTGGGCCCTTGTGGGGGGGCGCACCAGCCCACCTGGGGCTGGTCCCCTCCCACACTTGGCCCATGCAGCCCTCCGAGGGTGGTGGCCCCACTTGGTGGACCCCCGGGACCCTCCCGGTGGTCCCGGTACGTTACTGCTAAAACCTGAAACTTTTCCGGTGACCAAAACAGGACTTCCCATATATAAATCTTTACCTCCGGACCATTTTGGAACTCCTCGTGACGTCCGGGATCTCATCTGGGACTCCGAGAAACATTCGGTAACCACATACAAACTTCCTTTATAACCCTAGCGTCATCGAACCTTAAGTGTGTAGACCCTACGGGTTCGGGAGACATGTAGACATGACCGAGACGTTCTCTGGTCAATAACCAACAGCGGGATCTGGATACCCATGTTGGCTCCCACATGTTCCACGATGATCTCATCGGATGAACCACGATGTCAAGGACTCAGTCGATCCCGTATACAATTCCCTTTGTCTAGCGGTATTATACTTGCTCGAGATTCGATCGTCGGTATACCGATACCTTGTTCAATCTCGTTACCGGCAAGTCTCTTTACTCGTTCCGTAACACATCATCCCGCGATCAACTCTTTGATCACATTGTGCACATTATGATGATGTCCTACCGAGTGGGCCCAGAGATACCTCTCCGTCACACGGAGTGACAAATCCCAGTCTCGATTCGTGCCAACCCAACAGACACTTTCGGAGATACCTGTAGTGCACCTTTATAGTCACCCAGTTACGTTGTGACATTTGGTACACCCAAAGCATTCCTACGGCATTCGAGAGTTGCACAATCTCATGGTCTAAGGAAATGATACTTGACATTAGAAAAGCTTTAGCATACGAACTACGATCTTTGTGCTAGGCTTAGGATTGGGTCTTGTCCATCACATCATTCTTCTAATGATGTGATCCCGTTATCAACTACATCCAATGTCCATGGTCAGGAAACCATAACCATCTATTGATCAACGAGCTAGTCAACTAGAGGCTTACTAGGGACATGGTGTTGTCTATGTATCCACACATGTATCTGAGTTTCCTATCAATACAATTATAGCATGGATAATAAACGATTATCATGAACAAGGAAATATAATAATAACTAATTTATTATTGCCTCTAGGGCATATTTCCAACAGTCTCCCACTTGCACTAGAGTCAATAATCTAGTTCACATCGCCATGTGATTAACACTCACACGTCACATCGCCATGTGACCAACATCCAAAGAGTTTACTAGTGTCATTAAACTAGTTCACATCATCATGTGATTAAGACTCAATGAGTTCTGGAGTTTGATCATGTTTTTCTTGTGAGAGAAGTTTTTAGTCAACTGGTCTGCAACATTCAGATCCGTATGTACTTCGCAAATCTCTAGGAGCTATTCCAAATGGTTGCTCCACTATACGTATCCGGTTTGCTACTGAGAGTTATTTGGATAGGTGTTAGAGCTTGCATCAACGTAAACCTTTACGCCAAACTCTTTATCACATCCATAATCGAGAAACATGTCCTTATTTACTCCAAGGACAATTTTGACCGCTGTCCAATGATCCATTCCTGGATCATTCTTTTACCCCTTGACTGACTCATGGCAAGGCACACTTCCAGTGCGGTACACAGCATAGCATACTATAGAGCCTACGTCTCAAGCATAGGGGACGGCCTTCGTCATTTCTCTCTCTTTTTCCGTGGTCGAGCTTTAACTCTTAACTTCATACCTTACAACTCAGGGAAGAACTCCTTCTTCGACTGATCCATCTTGAACACCTTCAAGATCATGTCAAGGTATGTGCTCATTTGAAATTACCATTAAGTGTTTTTGATCTATCCTCATAGATCTTGATGCTCAATGTTCAAGTAGCTTAATCCGGGCCGCTTCATCCCACAATACCGTCGAAACAAGATTGGACTAGTAACGGTAAGCATATTGAACAAAATCAACGCCCACAACTACTTTGTGTTCTACTCGTGCAAAGAATCTACGCAATAGACCTAGCTCATGATGCCACTGTTAGGGAACGTAGCAGAAATTCAAAATTTTCCTACGTGTCACCAAGATCTATCTATGGAGAAACCAGCAACGAGGGGAAGGAGAGTGCATCTACATACCCTTGTAGATCGCTAAGCGGAAGTGTTCAAGAGAACGGGGTTGCAGGACTCGTACTCGTCGTGATCCAAATCACCGGAGATCCTAGTGCCGAACGGACGGCACCTCCGCGTTCAACACACGTACAGCCCGGTGACGTCTCCCATGCCTTGATTCAGCAAGGTGAGAGGGAGAGGTTGAGGAAGACTCCATCCAGCAACAGCACAACGGCGTGGTGGTGATGGAGGAGTTTACTAGTGTCATTAAACTAGTTCACATCATCATGTGATTAAGACTCAATGAGTTCTGGAGTTTGATCATGTTTTGCTTGTGAGAGAAGTTTTTAGTCAACTGGTCTGCAACATTCAGATCTGTATGTACTTCGCAAATCTCTAGGAGCTATTCCAAATGGTTGCTCCACTATACGTATCCGGTTTGCTACTCAGAGTTATTCGGATAGGTGTTAGAGCTTGCATCAATGTAAACCTTTACGCCAAACTCTTTATCACATCCATAATCGAGAAACATGTCCTTATTTACTCCAAGGACAATTTTGACCGCTGTCCAATGATCCATTCCTGGATCATTCTTGTACCCCTTGACTGACTCATGGCAAGGCACACTTCCAGTGCGGTACACAGCATAGCATACTATAGAGCCTATGTATCAAGCATAGGGGACGGCCTTCGTCCTTTCTCTCTCTTTTTCCGTGGTCGAGCTTTAACTCTTAACTTCATACCTTACAACTCAGGCAAGATCATGTCAAGGTATGTGCTCATTTAAAATTACCATTAAGTGTTTTTGATCTATCCTCATAGATCTTGATGCTCAATGTTCAAGTAGCTTAATCCAGGTTTTCTATTGAAAAGCACCTTTCAAATAACCCTATATGCTTTCCAGAAATTCTACATCATTTCTGATCAACAATATGTCAACAACATATACTCATTAGAAATTCTATAGTGCTCCCACTCACTTCTTTGGAAATACAAGTTTCTCATGAACTTTGTATAAACCCAAAATCTTTGATCATCTCATCAAAGCGCACATTCCAACTCCGAGATGCTTACTCCAGTCCTTAGAAGGATTGCTGGAGCCAGCATACCTTTTAGCATCCTTAGGATCAACAAAAACTTTCTGATTGTATCACATACAACCTTTCCATACGAAGACTGGTAAGGAAACTCGTTTTGACATCCATCTGCCAGATTTCATAAATGCAACTAATGCTAACATGAATCTGACGGACTTAAGCATCGCTACGGATGAGAAAATCTCATCGTAGTCAACTCCTTGAACTTGTGAAAAACTCTTCGCCACAAGTCGAGCTTCATAGACGGTGACATTACCGTCCACGTCCGTCTTCTTCTTAAAGATCCATTTATCTCAATGGCTTGCCGATCATTGGGCAAGTCCACCAAAGTCCATGCTTTGTTCTGATACATGGATCCTATCTCGGATTTCATGGCTTCTAACCATTTGTCGGAATTTGGGCCCACCATCGCTTCTGCATAGCTCATAGGTTCATTGTTGTCTAGCAACATGACCTTCAAGACAGGATCACCGTACCACTCTGAAGCAGTACGCGTCCTTGTCGTCCTACGAGGTTCGGTAGTGACTTGATCCGAAGCTTCATGATCACTATCATAAGCTTCCACCTCAATTGGTGTAGGTGTCACAGGAACAACTTCCTGTGCCCTGCTACACACTGGTTGAAATGATGGTTCAATAACCTCATCAAGTCTCCACCATCCTCCCACTCAATTCTTTCGAGAGAAACTTTTCCTCGAGAAAGGACCCCGTTTCTAGAAACAATAGCTTTTGCTTCCGGGTCTGAATTAGGAGGTATACCCAACCATTTTGGGTATCCTATGAAGATGCATTTATCCGTTTTTGGGTTCGAGCTTATCACGATGAAACTTTTCCACATAAGCGTCGCAGCCCCAAACTTTCAAGAAACGACAACTTAGGTTTCTCCAAACCATAATTCAAACGGTGTCGTCTCAACGGAATTACGTGGTGCCCTATTAAAGTGAGTGCGGTTGTCTCTAATGCCTAACCCATGAACGATAGTGGTAATTCGATAAGAGACACCATGGTACGCACCATATCCAATAGGGTGCAACTATGATGTTCGGACACACCATCACACTATAGTGTTCCAGGCGGTATTAATTGTGAAACAATTTCCACAATGTCTTAATTGTGTGCCAAAGCTCATAACTCAGATACTCATCTCTATGATCATATCATAGACATTTTATCCTCTTGTCACGATGATCTTCAACTTCACTCTGAAATTACTTGAACCATTCAATAATTCAGACTGGTGTTTCATCAAGTAAATATACTCAACATCTACTCAAATCATTTGTGAAGTAAGAACATAATGATATTCACTGCATGCCTCAGCACTCATTGGACTGCACACATCAAAATGTGTTACTTCCAAACAAGTTGCTATCTTGTTCCATTTTACTGAAAACGAGGCTTTCAGTCATCTTGCCCATGTGGTATGATTTGCATGTCTCAAGTGATTCAAAATCAAGTGAGTCCAAACGATCCATCTGCATGGAGTTTCTTCATGTGTATACACCAATAGACATGGTTCGCATGTCTCAATCTTTTCAAAATGAGTGAGTCCAAAGATCCATCAACATGGAGCTTCTTCATGCGTTTTATACCAATATGACTTACATGGCAGTGCCACAAGTAAGTGGTACTATCATTACTATCTTATATCTTTTGGCATGAAAATGCGTATCACTACGATCGAGATTCAATAAACCATTCTTTTAGGTGCAAGACCATTGAAGGTATTATTAAAATAAATAGAGTAATCATTATTCTCCTTAAATGAATAACTGTATTGCGATAGACATAATCCAATCATGTCTATGCTCAACGCAAACACCAAATGACAATTATTCAGGTTTAATACTAATCTCGATGGTAGAGGGAGCGTCCGATGTCAAACTTGGAAACACTTCCAACTCATATCGTCAGCTCACCTTCAGCTAGTCTCCGTTTATTCTGTAGCTCTTTTATTTCGAGTTACTAACACTTAGCAACCAAACCGGTATCTAATACCCTGGTGCTACTAGGAGTACTAGTAAAGTACACAATAACTTAATGTATATCCAATATACTTCTATCGACCTTGCCAGCCTTCTCATCTACCAAGTATCTAGGGTAATTCTGCTCCAGTGGTTGTTCCCCTTATTACAGAAGCACTTAGTCTCAGGTTTGGGTTCAACCTCGGGTTTCTTCACTAGAGCAGCAGCTGATTTGCAGTTTCATGAAGTATCCTTTCTTGCCCTTGCCTTTCTTGAAACTAGTGGTTTCACCAACCATCAACAATTGATGCTCCTTCTTGATTTCTACTTTCGTGGTGTCAAACAACGCGAATACCTCAAGGATCATCATATCTATCCCTGATATGTTATAGTTCATGACGAAGCTCTAGCAGCTTGGTGGCAATGACTTTGGAGAAACATCACTATCTCATCTGGAAGCCCAACTCCCACTCAATTCAAGTGATTGTTACACTCAGACAATCCGAGCACAAGCTCAATGATTGTGCTTTTCTCCCTTAGTTTGCAGGTTAAGAAAATCATCGGAGGTCTTATACCTCTTGACGTGGGCACGAGCCTGAAATCCCAATTTCAGCCCTTGAAACATCTCATATGTTCCACGATGTTTCGAAAAACGTCTTTGGTGCCTCAACTCTAAACCGTTTAACTGAACTATCACGTAGTTATCAAAACGTGTATATCCGATGTTCGCAACATCCAAAGACGACATTTGGGGTTCTGCACACTGAGCGGTGCATTAAGGACATAAGCTTTCTACTGATCGCATAATCGCTACTGTCAACTTTCAACTATATTTTCTCTAGGAACATATCTAAACAGTGGAACTAAAGCGCGAGCTTATGACATAATTTGCAAAGATCTTTTGACTATGTTCAGGATAATTAAGTTCATCTTATGAACTCCCACTCAGATAGACATCCCTCTAGTCATCTAAGTGATTACATGATCCGAGTCAACTAGGCCGTGTCCGATCATCACGTGAGACGGACTAGTCATCATTGGTGAACATCTTCATGTTGATCGTATCCTCCATACGACTCATGCTCGACCTTTCGGTCTCTTGTGTTCCGAGGCCATGTCTGTACATGCTAGGCTCGTCAAGTTAACCTAAGTGTTTCGCTTGTGTAAATCTGGCTTACACCCGTTGTATGTGAACGTAAGAATCTATCACACCCGATCATCACGTGGTGCTTCAAAATGAAGAACTGTCGCAACGGTGCACAGTTAGGGGGGACACTTTCTTGAAATTTTAATGAGGGATCATCTTATTTACTACCGTTGTTCTAAGCAAATAAGATGTATAAACATGATAAACATCACATGCAATCAAATAGTGACATGATATGGCCAATATCCTATTGCTCCTTTTGATCTCCATCTTCGGGGCTCCATGATCATCGTCGTCACTGGCATGACACCATGATCTCCATCATCATGATCTTCATCATCGTGTCTCCATGAAGTTGTCTCTCCAACTTATTACTTCTACTACTATGGCTACCGGTTAGCAATAAAGTAAAGTAATTACATGGCGTTGTTCAATGACACGCAGGTCATACAATAAATAAAGACAACTCCTATGGCTCCTGCCGGTTGTCATACTCATCGACATGCAAGTCGTGATTCCTATTACAAGAACATGATCAATCTCATACATCACATATCATTCATCACATTCTTTTTGGCCATATCACATCACATAGCATACCCTGCAAAAACAAGTTAGACGTCCTCTAATTGTTGTTTGCATGTTTTACGTGGCTGCTATGGGTTTCTAGCAAGAACGTTTCTTACCTACGCAAAAACCACAACGTGATATGTCAATTGCTATTTACCCTTCATAAGGACCCTTTTCATCGAATCCGTTCCGACTAAAGTGGGAGAGACTGGCACCCGCTAGCCACCTTATGCACCAAGTGCATGTCAGTCGGTGGAACCTGTCTCAAGTAAGTGTACGTGTAAGGTCGGTCCGGGCCGCTTCATCCCACAATACCGTCGAAACAAGATTGGACTAGTAACGGTAAGCATATTGAACAAAATCAACGCCCACAAGTACTTTGTGTTCTACTCGTGCAAAGAATCTACGCAATAGACCTAGCTCATGATGCCACTGTTAGGGAACGTAACAGAAATTCAAAATTTTCCTACGTGTCACCAAGATCTATCTATGGAGAAACCAGCAACGAGGGGAAGGAGAGTGCATCTACATACCCTTGTAGATCGCTAAGCGGATGTGTTCAAGAGAACAGGGTTGAAGGAGTCGTACTCATCGTGATCCAAATCACCGGAGATCCTAGTGCCGAACGGACGACACCTCCGCGTTCAACACACGTACAACCAGGTGACGTCTCCCATGCCTTGAACCAGCAAGGTGAGAGGGAGAGGTTGAGGAAGACTCCATCCAGCAGCAGCACAACGGCGTGGTGGTGATGGAGGAGCGTGGTAGTCTAGCAGGGCTTCGCCAAGCACCGCGAGATATGAGGAGAAAGAGAGGTAGGGCTGCGCCAACAGGAGAAGAAACTCATGTGTTGGGCTGCTCCTATGCCTCCACTATATATAGGGGGAGAGGGGGCTGCGCCCCCACCTAGGTTTCCACCCCTAGGGGCGGCGGCCAGCCCTAGATCCCATCTAGGGGGGCGGCCAAGGGGTGGAGAGGGGGAAACTTGCCCCCCAAGCAAGGTGGGGCGGCCCCTCCCCAAACCCTAGGCGCCTTGGGCCCTTGTGGGGGGCACACCAGCCCACCTGGGGCTGGTCTTCTCCCACACTTGGCCCATGCAGCCCTCCGAGGGTGGTGGCCCCACTTGGTGGACCCCCGGGACCCTCCCGGTGGTCCCGGTACGTTACCGATAAAACCCGAAACTTTTCCGGTGACCAAAACAGGACTTCCCATATATAAATCTTTACCTCTGAACCATTCCAGAACTCCTCGTGACGTCCGTGATCTCATCCGGGACTCCTAACAACATTCGGTAACCACATACAAACTTCCTTTATAACCCTAGCGTCATCGAACCTTAAGTGTGTAGACCCTACGGGTCCGGGAGACATGTAGACATGACCGAGACGTTCTCCGGTCAATAACCAATAGCGGGATCTGGATACCCATGTTGGCTCCCACATGTTCCATGATGATCTCATCGGATGAACCACGATGTCAAGGACTCAATCGATCCCGTATACAATTCCCTTTGTCTAGCGGTATTATACTTGCCCGAGATTCGATCGTCGGTATACCGATACCTTGTTCAATCTCATTACCGGCAAGTCTCTTTACTCGTTCCGTAACACATCATCCCGCGATCAACTCTTTGATCACATTGTGCACATTATGATGATGTCCTACCGAGTGGGCCCAGAGATACCTCTCCGTCACACGGAGTGACAAATCCCAGTCTCGATTCGTGCCAACCCAACAGACACTTTCGGAGATACCTGTAGTGCACCTTTATAGTCACCCAGTTACGTTGTGACGTTTGGTACACCCAAAGCATTCCTACGGCATCCGGGAGTTGCACAATCTCATGGTCTAAGGAAATGATACTTGACATTAGAAAAGCTTTAGCATACGAACTACGATCTTTGTGCTAGGCTTAGGATTGGGTCTTGTCCATCACATCATTCTTCTAATGATGTGATCCCGTTATCAACGACATCCAATGTCCATGGTCAGGAAACCGTAACCATCTATTGATCAACGAGCTAGTCAACTAGAGGCTTACTAGGGACATGGTGTTGTCTATGTATCCACACATGTATCTGAGTTTCCTATCAATACAATTATAGCATGGATAATAAACGATTATCATGAACAAGGAAATATAATAATAACTAATTTATTATTGCCTCTAGGGCATATTTCCAACATTTTGCTGTGTATCAAACTCCAGATGACTCGCCGGGTGCCGCTAGGGAAGCTCTTCGTCAGGTGAACCTTGTCATGGAGCAGGTGAAAGTGATGCATGAGGCTAGTCAGGTAGCTTACAATGCCAGCACCGCTCTTCAGACCAATGTTTAGGTCAGCAAAATTTCGACTGAACTTTTGTGTTTCCTTTATATCTTTGTGTTTGATCACCCACTGGGGTGTTCCTTTGCCTAGAATTTTAGGAAAACTTCAACTCCGCTTGCCTTGAGCTGAGCCTCAGTAAACTGCTCGAAGCAGTGGGGGCACGCCGAGTGCACCCACTGGGTGTAGTCCCCGAGACCACGGTCGACTGCTGGCGATCGACTGAGGTCTAATGTTGTATCCTCACGCTAAGTAGGCCTTGCTGAGTATTGACCTGATTCAGTGGGGGCACGCTAAGTGCACCCACTTGGTGTAGTCCCCGAGACTACTGTTGAATATTTGATTCGGCAGTAGTCTTAGAGTAATTCTTCTTTCCAGTGTCTCTTATTTCTGTCGACTGACTTTCTGTCTTTCTGGTTGCAGAGGTCTTGTGATCTTGGAGCTCGGCTCACCGAATTAAAGAAGAAGCATATCAGCATTGAACTGGACCTTGAACTCGCGAAGAAGAATCTCAAGACTGCTCAAGAAGAAACGAAGATCGTGGGAGGTAAACACTCGACCGTTTTCTCTGCTTTGTAGCTCCCACTTCGCACTGGTTTTCTCTTTCAGTCTCTTTGAACCGAGTGATTTCACACAAACAGATGTGCATAGTGAAAATCGCCAACTTCAGTCTCATCTGAAGAGTGTTGTTTGTTTCGAGAGGATGAAGGAGGCTTTGGAGCAGAAGGATCTGGATCTGGCAGCCTCTCAGAAGGAAGCACGCGAGAAGACGAAGCTTGCGGACTAGAAGCTGGCTTCGGTCGGCAAATTGTAGGAGGAGAGCGCGAAGCTGAAGACTGCCATCTCGGACGCCAATCGAGAAGTCGAGCAGCTGAAGAAGGACAAGGAGAACCTGACCACTGAGGTCGGCGGCCTCAGGACCAAGACAGACAAGCTGGAGTCCTATCTGGAGCAACTCGCCTCAAAACTTGTTCTGAAGCTTGAAGGTATGATCATCTGACTGCAGTCAATTTGCACCGACTAAACTTTATGGTCATGCCGTCGACTCATAGTTTTTTGCAATGGAACAGAACTATGTAAGGACTTCGAAGCCAAAACTGGGCGGGTTGAGACGGGTCTTGACCCCATCAATTGTCTCATGAAAGATGGCGTTGCTATGAATCTGCTGCGATTGGAGTCGCGCTTGGATGGTGCAGTCGATTATCTGGCTCGACTGAAGGCGGCGATGGCTCGAGTGGACACTGAACTCTGGCCTCAGACAGAGCTGTCTCAAGATCTCGAGTCCCTGATGACTTGACTAAATCAGATTCCACCCCGAGTGCAAGAGTGGAAGAAATCTTCCGCTCGCTATGGTGCCGATGTCGCTTTGTCGTTGGTCCGGGTGCACTGCAAGGAGGCTAAGGAAGACAAGCTGGCAGCTCTCAAAGTGGCAAATACTAAAAATCACTCTTTCCAGGACTTCATGGACACCTTCCTCAAGGCAGCCACTCGTATTGCCAAGATCATTGACCTTGACAGCTTCTGCGATCCGGCCAGTCCTTCTCCCGCTGAGTGATAGAAAAAACATTATGCTTCACCTTTATTTGCCTCGGGATGCCGAGTGATTTTTTAACCATTAAAACTCCTTCAGGTCTGGTACTCGAGTAATTTTATGCCGCGGTTAGGAAACTCTGGATTCATCTTTGAATATGTTGGGTTATCTTCGAGTGAAGTCTGTTCTTCACTTGGATCGGTTTCTCATTGTTTGATGCAGGTGATGAAGAAGGGTCAGCAGTCGACCTATTGATGAGCCCTTGGCAGCATTGATCAGCTCATCAGCGAGGTACTCAGCAATGGTCTTGACGTTCCTGTCATCAGCGAGGGGCCAATCGTTGGGTGCATACAATCTCGTCCTTCTTCTTGACGGTGCAGCTCCCGGGTGGGGGGGGGCGTGGGCAACCTCCCACTCACTGCTCGGTATGATTTTTCAGACTTAGGCGAGCACTGGGCTGTAGCTAAGCCCCCGAGTGGGAGGGCTGCTCACCACTTGGTAGGATTTTTCAAACTTAGCCGAGCACTGGGCTGCGGCTAAGCCCACGAGTGGGAGGGTCACCCACCACTTGGTAGGATTTTTCTAACTTAGGCGAGCACTGGGCTGCAGCTAAGCCCCCGAGTGGGAGGGTCGCTCACCACTCGGTAGGATTTTTCAAACTTAGGCGAGCACTGGGCTGCAGCTAAGCCCCCAAGTGGGAGGGTCGCTCACCACTCGGTAGGATTTTTCAAACTTAGGTGAGTGCTGCTCACCACAATCTCATCCTTCTTCTTGACGGTGCAACCCCCGGGGGGGATAAAGGGTCGTGATCGACCCGTACCGTTTGGAGGACTTTTTATCACTTAGGCGGGTACTGGACCGCAGCTAAGCCTCTGAGTGAGAGGCAGACTCACCACTCGGTAGGATTTTCAAACTTAGGCGAGCACTGGGCTGCAGCTAAGCCCCCAAGTGGGAGGCAGACTCATCACTCGGTAGGATTTTTATCACTTAGGCGAGTACTGGACTGTAGCTAAGCCTCCGAGTGGGAGGCAGACTCACCACTCGGTAGGATTTTTCAAACTTAGGCGAGCACTGGGCTGCAGCTAAGCCCCCGAGTGGGAGGCAGACTCACCACTCAGTAGGATTTTTCAAACTTAGGCGAGCACTGGGCTGCAGCTAAGCCCCCGAGTGGGAGGCAGACTCACCACTCGGTAGGATTTTCATCACTTCATCCTAGGCGAAACAGATTCGCAGCTAAGGCGACACATACAAAAGAAATAAACAACAACAATCATTTGGAAGATTGTAAAACTATGTCTTTTGATAATCAAACTAAGGGTACTTCTTATTACATCTCATCAGTCTAAATACTTAAGAGTAAAAAGGGTGGAGCAGTTCCGCATTCCACGTGCGTGGTTCATCTTTGTTGTGCTCGACGTTGAAGAGACGGTACGCTCCGTTGTGGAGCACCTTGGTGATGACGAAAGGGCCTTCCCAAGCGGGGGCAATGTGGCTTCTGCTGGTCCACTCGGAGGACCAAGTCCCCTTCCTGGAACACACGACCCCTTATGTTCCTGGCATGGAATCAACGCAAGTCTTGCTGATAAATGGTCGACCGGATCAAGGCCATCTCTCTTTCTTCCTCCAGGAGGTCGACTGCATCTTGTCGAGCTTGCTCTGCTTCTTCTTCTGAGAAGAGTTCGACTCGGGGAGCATTGTGGAGCAAATTGATCAGCAAAACGGCTTTGACTCCGTAGACTAAAAAGAATAGAGTCCATCCAGTCGACCGATTGGGAGTTGTCCTCAGCCCCCAAAGCACTGATGGGAGCTCATCGACCCAAGCTCCTGCCGCGTGCTTGAGGTCACACATTAACTCAGGCTTCATTCCTTTGAGAATTAATCCATTCGCTCACTCAACCTGCCCATTCGACTGAGGATGGGCGACCGAAGCTTAATCGACCCTCGTGCCTTGGGAAGCACAAAAGTCTCTAAACTCATCAGAGTCAAAGTTCGATCCGTTATGAGTGATGATGTTGTGCGGTACGCCATATCTGAATATCAACTCTCTAATGAATCTCACAGCAGTACTTGCTTCAAGGTTTTTAATGGACTTGGCTTTGATCCACTTGGTAAACTTGTCGACTGCTACCAGCACATGAGTAAATCCGCTCCTGCCGGTCCTCAGAGGTCTGACCATGTCCAATCCCCAAACAGCAAATAGCAAAAGGTCCGACCATGTCCAATCCCCAAACAGCAAAAGGCCAGACGAGTGGAATAGTCTTCAGAGCTGATGTAGGTTTGTGGGACATGTTGGAATAAAACTTACAACCTTCAAACTTGTCCACTATTTCTTTTGCCATCTCGTTGGCGTGCGGCCAGTAAAATACGGCTCGGTATGCTTTGGCCACGATGGTCCGAGAGGACGCATGGTGACCATAGGACCCCAAGTGAATATCATTGAGGATCATTCGACCTTCCTCTGGCATGATGCACTTTTGGCAGACTCCTTTTATCACAGTAAAGGCTTTAGATCGTCGGACGATCTGTCGAGCCTCTTCTTCATTCTCTGGGAGTTCCTTCCTAAGAATATATGCAATGTATGGCACTGTCTAGTCGGGAGTGATGACCAGAACCTCCATGACTAAGTCGACCACGGCTAGGATTTCGAATTCAGTCGGATCTATGGCACTCTTGGGCTGTGGTGATTCTTCGGTGAAAGGATCTTCTTGAACTGAAGGTGAATGAATATGCTCCAAAAACACATTTTGGGGAATGGCCTCCCTCTTTGAACCTATCTTGGCCAACTCATCTGCGGCTTGATTTTTCAGTCAGGGTATATGGTGGAGCTCCAAACCTTCAAACCTCTTCTCCAGCTTTCTCACTGCATTGCAATAACCAGTCATGGCTGGGCTCCTGACATCCCATTCCTTCATCACTTGATTAACCACCAAATCTGAGTCCCCGTAGTCCATAAGGCGACGGACGCCGAGTGAAATGGCCATACGCAACCCATATAGAAGTGCTTCATATTCGGCTTCATTATTGGAGGAATCAAAATGAATCTGGAGAACATAACTAAGCTTGTCTCCATGGGGGGATACCAAAACTACCCCAGCGCCTGAACCATTCAGCATCTTGGAGCCATCAAAGAACATAGTCCAATGCTCCGAGTGAACTTGAGTCGGCAGTTGCTGCTCAATCCACTCGGCAAGGAAATCTGCAATTGCTTGGGACTTGATAGCCTTCTTTGCCTCAAACTTGATATCTAATGGAAGGAGTTCAATCGCCCATTTTGCCACTCGACTAGTTGCGTCTCTGTTATTCAGAATTTCAGATAGTGGCGCGTCGCTGACGACTGTAATGGAGTGGTCAGAGAAATAATGCGCAACCTTCTTCATGGTCATGTATATTCCATAGACAAGCTTCTGATAATGTGGGTATCGTTGCTTGGATGGAGTCAAAACTTCAGAGAGATAATAGACTAGGCGTTGAACCTTGTAAGCTTTTCCTTCTTCTTATCGCTCGACCGTGAGTATTGTGCTGACGACTTGTCCAGTGGCTGTAATGTAAAGTAGTAAAGGCTCTTTGCTGATTGGCGCAGCGAGCACCGGCTGGGTGGAAAGCAGGGCTTTGAGCTCTGCAAATGTTGCATCAGCTTCTTCAGTCCACTCGAACTTATCAGATTTCTTCATCAGTTGGTAAAGGGGCAAGGCCTTTTCACCGAGACGAGAAATGAATCGACTCAGGGCGGCCAAACAACTGGTCAGCTTCTGAACATCATGCACTTGCACGGGGCATTTCATTCGGAGGATGGTATCAACTTTTTCTGGATTGGCGTCGATCCCTCATTCGGAAACGAGAAAACCGAGTAACTTTTCTCCTGGAACTCCGAATGTGCATTTTGACGGATTAAGCTTGATATCGTACCTCCTCAGGTTGGCAAAGGTTTCTGCAAGGTCATTCAATAGGTCGGAACCTTTGCGAGACTTGACCACAATGTCATCCATGTACGCTTCCACATTCCGACTGATTTGAGTGAGCAGGCACTTCTGAATCATTCTCATGAATGTGGCTCCGACACTTTTCAAACCGAAAGGCATGGTGACATAGCAAAAGCACCCGAATGGGGTGATGAAGGCTGTTTTTATTTCATCGGGACCATACAATCGGATCTGATGATATCCGGAATATTCATCCAAGAAAGACAAACGCTCGCACCCCGCAGTTGAGTCAACAATCTGATCGATGCGAGGGAGAGGGAAGTGATCTTTCGGGCAGGCCCGATTGATATGCTTGAAATCAATACACATACGAAGTGAATCATCATTCTTAGGAACCATGACTACATTGGCTAACCACTCGGAGTGGTAGATTTCATGGATGAACTCTGCTGCCAACAGTCGAGCCACTTCTTCACCAATTGCTTTCCTCTTCTACACAGCGGAGCGCCGAAGGTGCTCTTTGACGGGCTTTACCTTGGGGTCGACACGCCAATGGTGCTCGGCCAGTCCCCTGGGCACACCTGGCATGTCAGAAGGTTTCCATGCAAAGATGTCCCAGTTCTCACGGAGGAACTGAACGAGCGCTTCTGCCTATTTGCTGTCGAGCGTTGTTGATATATGAGTCGGTGCAGCATTGGGATCCGTCGGGTGAATATGAACTGGCTTCGTCTCACCAATCGACTGGAATGCGGAATCTATGGCAGGCTTCTTGGCCCGAAGCAAGTCTCTCAGATCTGCATTCTTCTTATATTCTTGGAATTCGACTGCTGCCATTTGCGCGTCGGCGATTTTGGAACCTTTCTGGAAACATTCCTCAGCTTTCTGCTGATTGCCAGTAACTGTGATCACACCTTTGGGGCCAGGCATCTTCAGTTTGAGGTACACATAACATGGTCGAGCCATAAAACGTGCATAGGCTGGCCTACCCAGAATGGCATGATAGGCACTCTGGAAATCCATGACCTCAAATGTCAACTTCTCCTTACGGTAATGCTTGGAGTCACCGAAAACCACATCAAGGGCGATCTGGCCGAGTGATTCGGCTTTCTTTCGAGGGATAACACCATGAAAACTCATGTTGCTCTCGCTAAGCTTGGACATCGGAATGCCCATCCCCTTCAAGGTTTCAGCGTAAAGGATGTTCAGATCACTGCCACTGTCCATCAGTACTTTGGTCAGTTGAGTGCCTCCAACCATGGAGTCGACCACCAGTGCTTGCCTCCCAGGGGTGGCCATGCGAGTAGGATGGTCAGACTGGTCGAACGTGATGGCTGTCTGAGACCATCTCAGGTAGGTGGTCGTCACCATAGGAGCAACCATATTCACTTCTCTGTTGATGACCTTCAATCGACTCTTGCTTTCAACGTCAGCAAAAATCATCATAGTGGAATTGACTTTGGGATAACCATCGTCCTCCTCTTCATCTTCATCTTTGTCCGACTCCTTCTCCTTCTCATTGGGTTGTTTCTCTCGGAACTGCTGGATTAGTTGTCGACATTGTCGAGTGGTATGCTTTGGGTGAATCAGATTACCTTCTTCATCCTTCTTCGTGTGGATGTGGCATGGCAAATCCAGCACATCATTTCCTGCTTGATCCTTGACCTTCTTAGGGGGCCAGGGCCCCTTAGGTTTTCCCTTAAACTTTCCTGGACTCACTGCCGCAATCTCTCCAGGTGCCGCTGGTTCGGCCTTGCGTTTCTGCTTCCGACTAGAGTTACCTCCTCCGGCCTCTTGGCCGACCGGTTTACTCTTCCCACTATGGAGTCGATCCTCTTCTTCTCCATTAGCGTATCGGGTTGCTATCTCCATCATCCGAGTCAGAGTCATATCCCCAGTCCGATCGAATTTCAGGACCAACTCTATGTATTTGACGTCTTCCTTGAAAGCGCACACAGCTTGATGCTCTGACACATTCTCAACGGTGTGATGCAAAGTGGTCCATCTATGAATGAATTCCCTCAAAGTCTCATTCGTCTTCTGTACACAATGTTGCAACTCGGGCAACCCTGCTGGTCACTTGCACGTGCCCTCAAAAGTTCTTACGAACACCCGAGATAGTTCCTCCCAACTGTGAATACTGCCCGGAGTCAACTGAGTCAACCTCACTTGGGCCGACCCTTCCAACATAAGAGGGAGATGCTTCATCGCTATCTCATCGTTACCGCCTCCAATCTGCACAGCCACTCGGTAATCTTCAAGCCAAGTTTCAGGCTTGGATTCGCCGGTGAATTTACTGACCCCAGATGCCAACCTGAAGTTGGGAGGAATCACCGCTGCCCTGATGGCCCTGCTAAAACACTCGGGACCGGAAACATGCACTCTGCTGCCACTTGGACGATCTCTGCCAGGGTCTTCTCTGTGTGCTCTGTTCCGGTCGACCAAGCCTTGAACGAGGATAGCCTCGCGTCGAAGCCCGGTTCCCTTGGATCAACTGAGGCTCTGCGCTCTCCACTGTGACGGCGACTGTCATCGTTCCGCCGAGGCACATACGACACACTCCTTGGAGGAGGCGTGGGTCCTTGACGACGATTGTCACAGTCGAATGGATGATCATACTGCCCACGGCCTTCACGCCGTGGAGGCGATCTTGGGTTGTGAGCTGACTGAACTGTATCCGCTGCAACGGACCTGCTGTGAATCCTATTCCGCGACTGTGACACTGTTGTGTTTTGCTCTCCTGCTGCCCGGAGCAAGGCCCAGATCTGCATCAACTCTCTGCCAGCTTCTGACTGGGAAGGTTGGATCGATTCTGCTATTCGGGCCGCAACTGTGAGATTCTGAATCGGAGTTCGGTATACCTTAGGTGGAGGCAGAAAAAGTTGTCGTCGACTGGGCTCATGGATCCGCTCCTGGGCGCGCTCATCGAGAGCACACTGAAGGTTATCCAGTCGAGTGCGCTCAACCAAGTTAGCTAGGCGCACCTCCTCCAAGGCCCGAGCCTCGGGGGTTTCTCCAACGATGGGCGTGTGGAGTGCATCCAAGTTGCGGCGACGAAGTTCTTCCCTCTGCTGCGAAGAGAGGGGTTCGGGTCGGTATTCCTCGTGGCCGCGCGACGGATCGCCACCGCCGTCTCCGCCGCCTTCACGGCGGAAACCGGGAGGGCTGTGAGGTCCGTCGACCATCAAGACTTCAGCTGCAGGGTCGCTGCTGTCGCACTCGGATGCGGTCTCCGCGGAGCCAGTCGACAGGTCCAACAGGCCGTGGAGAGTTTCGTCGGGCTCAATTGTCGTGACTTGATGGGTGGTCGAACGTCGTGCCACCACGTGCTTCATCCACCGCTGAAGCCGCGATCAACCGGATCACTTGCGGTGATGAACGACGGGGAGTGAAAACACCGTCGAGGTCGACTGATACTGAGTCGAAGGCTGCCAAAGGAGAATGCCGCGAACGCATGCCCGGAAGTGCGTTGTCCCTCGGATAGGGAGCGCCTCAACGTCTAGGGGAGCTTCTTGAAGCCACACGGAGTCGTTGGCAACGAACACCAGCGCGCCGAGATGGATCTCGCGGCCCTCGGCCAGTCCGCCGCCGGAAACGATGACGATGATGATCGGAAAAAACTTGCAACTTTTCCAGCAAGTTGCTAAGATACCTGCCCCAAGGTGGGCACCAACTATCGTGGTACTAAGACTGACAGTAGAAGGGGGGGGGTAGGTATGGAGAGGCAAGATCTTAGCTATGATGAAGGTGTACACACGAGGTTTACGAGTTCAATCCCTTCTCGGTGGAAGTAATAGCCCTACGTCTCGGTGCCCGGAGGCGGTCGATTGATTTATGTGTGTGATATTTACAGAGGGTGCGAACCCTTGTGCCAGAGGAGGGGGTGGCTTATATAGAGTACGCCAGGACCCCAGCTCCCCTCCGTTACAAGGGACTTAATGTACATAAAGTGGGGGGCGTTACTGGTAACGCCAGTCTTAAATACTCTTAATGCTCATGAAGACTAAGGAGTGAATGCCCGGCCGTTGCGTGTTCTTCTGACTCCTGGTCTTCGATGTAGTCGAGTGACCCCCCATATGGTCGAGTGACGGTGGGGGATGACGGTCGAGTGATGCGGTGGAAGAGTGGATTGCACTCGACGCACTTGACCGGCACTCTCCTGTTGACTCTTGGTCTTTTTATCTTCTGGGGTAGTGACCTTGGGTGGGACGTATAGGTCAGGCCTATGACCCTACCCCAGGTCTGTATCCTTGTCAGATGGTGCTGGTGAAGATGTTGATGGAGATTTACCCCCTCCTGATGAGAGGATCGTTGGTGATGATGATGGTGATGATTTCCCCCTCCCGGAGGGAAGTTTCCCCAGCAAAACAGCTCCGCCGGAGCCCTAGATTGGTTCCGCCAAGGTTCCGCCTCATGGCGGCGGAGTTTCGTCTCGTAAGCTTGCTTATGATTTTTTTTCCAGGGTAAAAGGCTTCATATAGCAGAAGATGGGCACCGGAGGGCTGCCAGGGGGCCCACGAGGCAGGGGGCGCGCCCTGTAAGGGTGGGCGCGCCCCCACCCTCGTGGCCAGGGTGTGGGCCCCCTCTGGTACTTCTTCCGTTCAATAATTATCATTAATTCCAAAAATTACTTTAGTGTAGTTTCAGGACTTTTGGAGCTGTGCAGAATAGGCCTCCAGTATTTGCTCCTTTTCCAGCCCAGAATCCCAGCTGCCGGCATTCTCCCTCTTCATGGTAAACCTTGTAAAATAAGAGAGAATCAGGGCCGGCCCTATGTTTCGGGAGGCCCTAGGCGAACTCGACGACATGGGCCCCTAAGTCCTAAGACCATATATATGTATGTATATATGTATTTGCGTGATAAATAAATAAATAATATATATATAACTTTATTTGCATAATATTAAAAGTAAACTTTCAAGCACGCATCTTTAGTTTGAAATTTGACTACAATAATAGTTGTGCAATGCAAAATAAAACTAACATGACATGATTACCTCAAATAGGAAACACATTTATTTGCTCCTCTGTACTTGCACCATTTCATTGACCTTAACATCTGAACTTTCATGCTCGGGATTAGTTCCTTGCCTATGTTCTTCATTGACATCGACTATACTTGAAGATATAAAATACTTTGTCTAAGAACCCTTCAGTGGTTGAATTTTCAGATCTATTTCTTTCTTTCTTCTCCTATTTTCAGCACCCGACAACTGCTTCTTAGGCAACATGACATGCTAATGTTCTAATATTACGAAGCAAAGAGTAGATAACGAATTAAAAATTTATGGATCGGATGATCAGAACCCTAGACATGTACACAAAATGACAAAATATTAGGATGGTTTAATACATACTATGAAAGATTGAACTAGAAAATTATACATAAATTTTTTGATACTTCATGGGATGGATCATGGATGAATAGTTTAATATAAGTGCTAAAGAAACTAATGAAATTGAGGCATGGATGAATGGATCAAGAACATCGGAACATGGATATTGGATACGTACCTGCATTCACATACATATGTATTGCCGTATTGCTGGAAGTTTGAGTTGCCGGACTGCTGCGTGCCGCGGCGGCAACGAGCGGCTGAGGCACCGAGCGAGGAATGATCGAGCGACGGGCTGATGAGACGAAGAAGACGAACCAACAAGCGATGAACAGGAAAAGCCAGATATTCCAATTGATTTGTTTCACACGTACGCGTGTGTCGCGCAGCCGCGACTTGCGTGCCAACGCTTTGCTATGCATTACCAGGCAATCTGATGGGCCGAGCCCATCTTGTTTTCTTCCTCTCATATTTTTTTTCCTTGTCTATTTTTTGCTGGGCTATACTATACGTGTGTACTACATCATGGGCCCCCCTCCGGCCTGGGCCCTGGGCCGTCGCCCCCTGGCCATACCCTCGGGGCCGGCCCTGGAGAGAATAGCCATAAGTATTGCGACATAACGTGTAATAATAGCCCATAGTGCAATAAATATCGATATAAAAGCATGATGCAAAATGGACGTACCATCGACCTACTCGAAGAAGCATGCCTCCTGGCGCTCAGCCGTTCGGCCATCTACCAGCAAGGCCTGAGGCACTACCACAGCAAGAAGATCAAGCCCTCGCATTCCGCGAGGGAGACCTTGTCCTCCGACAAGTCCAAGAGCAAGCCGTCCAGCACAAGCTGTCCCCTCCATGGGAGGGCCCATTCATTGTCAGCAAGGCCTTGTGCGACCACAACGCCTACTATCTCATCGATGTCCGCAAGTCAAACAAGCACAAGAGAGACACTGCCGGCAAAGAAACAACCCGGCCGTGGAACGCGGAACTCCTCCGCCCGTTTTACAGTTAGATGTATGCACGTATGTATCACTGTCTTCTGTAATCGCATGAAAACTATGGAATCCCCGAACGACGCTCAGGGGCTGCCCTTTTCCGATCAAGCTATTGTGTCTCCTACATTTGCGCATCACTTCCCTCTTAAACCCGACCACCAGTCCGACTCACTCGATCTGGGGGCTGGCCGGCTTGGTTGCCACCCGCCGCCTTCCTTGGTGATTCCTGATGCGTTAAGGATGCCGCGGGCCCCCACTTCGCCCTAGGCCACAGAACCGACTTCGGCTGTCGGCTGGCAAGCACAACGGGCCAAAGCACCAGCACGCCTCAAACACTAAGTCAAGGACCACTGGGTCACCCAACCTGGCCCACCACTTTAAGTGGCCGCACGACCGACTGCTCGTCAACCGGCTTGGCCGGATTGCCGCCAGCCGACCCAGTGGGTGTTTTCGCTCGCACTCAACATTTTGAAAGCCTAAGTACCACACGCTCCTCTCAAAGACCGAAATCCTTGTCACGGACCGGAGCCTCGTCCGTCAGACTCGCGCGGGGGGGGGGGGGGGGAGGAGGAGGTCCAAGAGGGGAAGGTCGCAAGAAAACGGCTCAAAAAACGAAAAGCAAAAGCACAGGCATCCACGACATATACACATCACAAATTTTAAAGACAGGCCCAAGGCCAGAGTTCATTACACCCGAATACCCCCATTGGGTGGGTCGACCTGCTACCTAACAGAAATTTTTTCTAAGATATAGCAGGGCAGCCTCAGGCATCTCCAGCGCCGGGTCGCATAGCTTACGGCTCCCACTCGATGGCCTCCGAGTCCGTCGAGGCGCTGGTATCTTCCTCCTCGGCACCCGCATCACGGTAGACGTCCGTCTCCTCGGAGCTACCCTCCGGGCCATGCAAAAGCAGGTCGTAGTCGTCGCCAGGCACGACTCCACCATCCTCCGCCTTCTTCAGATGGAACTCATCATGGAAGGCGAACCCGGCAATATAGCTGGCTCAGGCAGCGATCCATCTGGCCTCCGCCCGCAGCTGGTCCTCCAAGCCAGCTCGCTGGCCCATCAATGCTTCCAGCTGTAGGTCCGGATGCCAGGACACCGCTAACCTGAGCGCCATCTTGGCACCGACACGAGCGGCGGAAACGCGCCACTCGTGGAGCTGGTCCGGCCCCATCTCCAACCACCGCGCCAACCGCGTGAAGCTGTTCGGCGCGATGGAGCCCGGCCATAGGGCCACCTCATCGTCGTGCCGGCCTCAGAGAGCCGCCCCATATGCTCGTCCAAGACTCACAGACGAGCCTCGGCAGCGTCACGATCTCCGAGAAGGTTCAAGCCACCTATGGGTCGGTCCCGGAGCAAACGACTCCCAGCGGGTCGCGCTGAAAGCGGACGGCTTCCTCCGCCAGTTGGCGCGTCTCCGGGATAGCCCCTGCCAGGAAACAAAGCAAGTTAGAAAAAATCACCAAGGACAAGAAGCCGGGATCCCAACCCGGCAGAACCCAAGAAAAGCACTTACTGGAGAATGACTCTTCCAGGTGCTGCGCTTTGAGCAACGTACAGCTCCGCTCTCGGGCAATGGTGCGGTCATGCTCCTGGAGTGTTTTCTCCAAGTCAGCCACCTTGGCAAGGGCCGCCTTCAACTTGGCGTCCTTGGCCTCGGTCGCCTTCTCGAACGCCTCACGACGGCGGGTCTCCCCTTGACGAGTCTCCACTGCCACGGCCACCAGCCCCTTCAGGCACTCCACCTTGGCCTGGAGCTGGTCCTTGTCGTCGGCCAGCTTACCGCGTTGCCGATCCACCTCGGGAAGGGCCTGCTGCGCCTCCACAACCTTGGCGGCTTCCTCCTTGAGGCGCTCTACCTTGGCCTCAAGACGGCTCTTGTCACCTGCCAGCTGCTCCTGCAGCCGGCTGGCTTCATCAAGCGCCTGTCGTGCTCACGTTGCCTCCGCCTTCACCTTCGCCACCTCGGCCTCAAGACGGCCGGCATCGGCAACAAGTCGGTCATAGTACAGGCCGGCCCAAAACAGTCGGGTCTTCCGAGACAGCACCTCGGCTGCAAAAAGAAGATTCAGAATCGAAGGACCAGTTTAAGATTCGACCCAACTGCTACGCAGTTGGCTCGAATCTCGGGGGCTACAGCCAGTGGGTGCGCTAGCGCGCCCCCACAAAGAAGAAGCCACAGAAAAGAAAAAGCAGAAGGCAAGGAAAGAACTTACAAGCACGGCACGCTCCAGCTCCGGCGTCTGCTCCACCTTGGCCTGGGCGAAGGCCTGGATCCGGTCCGTCCGCCCTCGTAGACGTCAGCTGACGGCATCCATCACCGCCTCCTCCTGTGACTAGGGCCTAAAGAAGACCTCGTTGATCCCGCCCCGTGCCGGCCACAACCCGATGGGCCGGCGCCCCCTTAGCCTGAGTGCCAGGGCATGCTCTCCGCTGACTGCCCCCCAGCGGCCGGCGCCTCCTCCGGCGCCCTCTCTGACGCCACCACCGGCTTGACAGCCGAGGTGGCCTGTGGCACCACCACAAGTGGCGCCTCGCTCGTCGACGCCTGGGGCGCCCCCTGCGGCATCATCTGTGGCGCCCCCTCCAAGATGGCATCGCCGCCACCTTCGTCTGTCCCCGCCCGCTCGACCACAACGGTCCGCAGCGGGGTGTCGTCCCCAACCACCATGACCTCCAGATCGAGGTCCATCACGTCCGCACGGCCTCATTGGCCGCGCTGCCCTTCCGACGACAGCTCAAAAACCATCGCCGTCACCACTGTCCTCGACGGCATCTTCGGCCACGCCGGCTCGAGCCCACGCTGTCGCGGCATTGGCACAGGCCTAGACCGACGCCGCCTCCAGCTCTGCCACAGCCCAGTTCCGGTCCCGCCAGGCCAGGCCTACGGTATCGGCTGGGTCCAGGCCAAGATCCGGATCCGCCGGCTCCTCCTCCTCGTCTCGACCAACGGTGCCAAACCAGCTCCTCTGGAACGCGGTGCCCTCGATGGACGCGGCGTCCGCTGCCCGCGCCAGCGAGATCGGCGACCTGAAATTCAAGACTAAGTAAGCGCAAAAGAACCAAGCAGAGCCGCTCGGCCACTCGGATACAAGCAAGAAAGGAACTCACCCCGACAACACCAGAATGGCGGGCCTCGCCGACCTCTCCTACGGAGCGCCGCGCCTCCTCTTGGCGGGTGGTTTCGCGCCCCCGGCCAGGTTCGTTGCACGCTTCATGACCAGGCCCCGCGGCGCGACGTTGTCCTTCCTGTGCGGCCGGCTCGCCGCTGGCGCCTCCCACGATGACCTGGCATCGCCGCCTCCTCCGCCCAACACTGCTACATCAACGTCTCACGTCAGCATCGCATGCGCCGCATCGCGCCCGGCAACTCAAGAAATATGGAATACAAAGCTTACCCGCACGGCGCCCTGCACCGACATCGGCGGCCGCTTCCTCCCCTCCTCCGTGGGCCACGGGATCTTCTGACTTGGCCCACACCACCTGCGTCGGCGCCTAGGCGTAAGGATGATGGATGGCATTCAGAAGCACCTCCCGCGTTGCGTCGAGACGATTAAGAAGATGGACGGCAAAAAAGTACAAAGACCAAGGACTCACTGTGGGCACCGGGTTCGCGTGGTTGTACGGCGGCTTCCCGAACTCCTAGTCGTCCCGCAGTCCGGCCTTGGAGATGTCATTGACCCGGCGCGTGACCTGGTCCACCCTCAGGCGCAGAGCGACATGCGATTGGGATCCTGAAGGCCGGTCATCTGACCGATGAGGTAGTTGCACCGCTACAGCAGCAGCACCCGGCGGATGATGAAGGCAGTGTTAAGGTCGGTGCCGGTGAGCCTCTCCCATGCCTTCATCTCCGACACCCGCTGGAAGAGGTTGAGCACCTCCTGCGATGGGTGCTTGGAGAATAACCCCAGTTCTGCTTCGCCCGCGGCGGCGTGTTGATGAAGGGTGGCAAGTTGATGCGGTCCGCGCCGAGATTGCGGACGTAGAAGAAGGAGTTCTGCCATTTCCTGGCACAATCCTCCAGTGGCATCTTGGGGCAGTCAGCGCCCGACCACTTTGAGATGATGGCGGCCCCGCAGTCGGACATCTCCCCGGCCCTCGGCCCCTGCTGCTTCAAAGAGAATAAGCGCACCCAGAGAACGATAGAGGGCTCGACCGCCAGGTACCCCTTGTAGAGGGTGACGAAGCCCGAGAGCTGCACGATGGCGCCGGCGCCAAGATGATGGGGCTGGAGCTCGAAGAACTCCAGAAAGTCGCGGAAGAAGGTGCTCGCGGAAAGGCCGACCGCGCTTGAAGTGCGGGAAGAAAACCATGCGCTCCGTGCCCTCGGGCCGTGGCTCTCGCTCGCCCCGCGGCAGGCGCACGGCGACCTCCGTCTCCCCCGGCAAGCGCCTGGTGGTTCGGAGATAGGCGATGGTTTTCAGAGTGACGGTCGAGCCCATCCACGAGCCCAACGGCAGCGCCATCGACGGGGATGAAGAAGGAAGAAGAGTGACGATGAAGCTCTGATCGAAATGGCGGGCGTCGCAGGACGCGGCGGTCGCAAAAAGCAGAGAGAGGATGAAGAGGCAGGGAAGCGCGAGTGAGGATGATTTCCGCCACCCCTCTCGCCCCAATTTATAAGCCACGTTTCGAAACGTGGGGAAGTGGGATCGTTTGTGCTCGCCCTTCCCACTTCCCCGCAATCAGTGCGCACGTACATGCGCAATAACTGCGTGGAGAAGGGCAACCGACTCACGGACCCCGCAATAAATCCGTGTGCATGGGCCAAGGACTCGTTGAGGCCGGCCCCAACGCGTCGCCCTGTCCCGTCACGTGCATGGCCTGTCAGCCCCTTCAACTTCCAGGCACCACGTGGCGCCCGCGCGAAGCCCAAGGGATTGCCTCAAGATTCGACGGACCCTCCGATTTCCCGCCGCTGCCGGGATGTTGTGATCCGGTTTTCGGAAACCGGCACATAGTGGGTGTTGCCGGACCCGGCGGTCGCAAAATTCACCTCCTCAAGGGGGGGGGTGCGAAGGCCCTCCAATCCGAAGACGGCGGACCTTCATAGCTTCGGGGACTACTGTCGGGGGGATGAACCCCGGGCAGGCAACGGAATCTGGATCCTTTTCAAAAACAACGGGGCCAACATCGCCCCTCAAGCCGGCTCATGCTTGGCCGGGTCGCTCAACCCGGCCAAGCCCCTCGAGCCGACCAAGCTCTCCAACTCGGCCGTACTCCTCAACTTGGCCCCAACAACCAGCTCAAGGCGGCTGAACCCAGCACACCAAGACTTCTCCAACAAGCCAGCTCCACCCTTGGCGTGTTCCTCAACCCTGCCACGGGTCAGCTCCCGTCCCATCCAGGCCATACGATGGGACGTCTCCATCCACTGATGACCGAGGCAACAGTGCCCCGCCCATGCCTCCGGTCAGCCGAGGCGTGGCAACAGTGCCCCTCACCTACCTGCTGACCAGGGCCGGCGTGGCAACAGTGCACCCGTCATCACTGCTGACGCCGGCAAGCGGCGACCTGACGGAGCGCCACTGTACCCGACTCGACCCGGCCACTCCCTGACGATCGACAAGATGGCGAACGGTGCCCCTAGGCATGCGGGGCCCGCGCCCGGAGAACCCGGCGAGCCCTGACACCCAGCAGGTCCCTGCTCCGGGTTCCCAAACGCTGACAACCCGACCCTACGACCTTGTAACATTACCATTGTACCCCTGGGGGGTTGACCTATAAAACCCCCCAGGAGCCCTCATGCATACGGGCACGCACACAACGAAGCGACTAAGCTAGCATACGATAGAGAGATCCACAGCTAGCAACGCTCAACCCAAACACCAGGGGAAGGGGCAGCCTGAGTCTTGGCCGGCCTTTCTTCTTCCTCAATACAGCTTTAGGAACGACTCTGTACTGTTGCATATCAATCACACTCGGCAGGACTAGGGGTGTTATCTCTCCGGAGAGCCTCGAACCTGGGTATGTCTTGCGTCCCGCGCTCGCTCGTGCCGACCTCGCCTCTGAAGCCCACCAGTGCCCTCGAGCCTCCTCCTCTCTTTAGCCATCCCTTGGCATCTGTCGTGCGCCCACCACGAAAATGCGGCTATTTGATCGTGCGGATTTACAAAAACGAGAAAGACCGATATACGACTACGGTTGGATGGTTGCCTCCCACATCCATGTCCGCAGACTGGTTTCTCTGTCCGCGGACGGATGTGGGAGGAAATTTGCAGGTTGCCGTTGCAGATCCCCTTGGTTTCATTGTATAAGCCTAGTACTGGAGTATATAACAGCGGCAGCAAATTATTGATTCTTTTCTTTTTGCGAGATAGCAAATTATTGATTCAACGGCTTCGTGCGTACTTGGGCACATCGATCGGGACAATATGTCGAGTTCGAGGCACGGACCTACGTGTGTGTCCAGTCTAAGCTCACGTCCGTGTTGCTATACGCCGCACACCATTCCATACCCCGACGACCGAACAATTTGGCAGTGCCTCTCGTACTACGACTACGAGAGGTACAGGTACTCCATTCCACACTCCTTTTTCAGACCCCGAGACGATCATTTCCTCGAGCTACTACTCATCAGCATTGCATGGAAGTGATCAATCAAAGCAAGCGAGAAGCGTGTCGAGCTCCCCAGATCTTTTATTTCAGTGACGACCAAGCGCATGCATGCATGCAGCTGGACGCACACCGATTGGAGGAAAGCAACTGAGCAGCGCAGGTCAGCCTTCTTTCGGGCGGGCGAGCCACATGCGTATGCATGCATGCGGCGGCGCACCGCAGCCAAACCTGGACCGTGCGATCATAATTCCATGAGGACTACTGCTCTACTCTGCATGTGCCGGGCGATGACATTGTCTACTGGTTTCTTCAGTGTTTTCGTTACTGTAAACGTATGGGTGCGCCTCCTTGTTTTAGATAGAGATGGTGCTCAAGTCGTCAACCACTACTGCACTACACGGCGCACGAACCTAAAAAATTGCGCATACCTTTGCCTTTTTAGGCTGTATTTCTATCCAGTTTCTAGTTTATGGCTGCAAGGTGATTGAAAGGGACTGACTGAAGCAAACTGAACAAGTCAGTATTTCTCCTTTCTTTTAAACTCTGTTGTTTAGCAATCCCATCAGCAGGCCATCATTGGATGCTGCAGGGCATGCACGGCCGGCTGTCATGCCCGGGCTGATGATTGGATGATGGCTCTCTTTCTTTCCCTTCCTAACCAACTGTCTAGTGTTCTTAACCCCACTTAACTAGTGTTATAAGCAGTGTCGTCAACCGAGTGATGATAAAGAGAGGTGCACGTACGGCCAGCGAACAAAAGGATCACGGCCTGTAACGGTGTAAACAGCGAGAAGAGAACAACCTCTAGATGTGCCGGTGTTGTTATGGCGCATGTCTTCGTGTTTCAAACAGCAGCGAATGTTGGCAGAAAATGAAAGGGAGGCTCAAAGTTAACTGTGTGAAGAAGTCACTAACTCTCAGCTTTTTAGTTTAAATAAGGTTAACTTTCTGAGGAGGTTGGGCTGAATACTAGTAAAAGAAATCCTATTTTTGGAGAGGGGGGCTCGAGCCTGTTGAAGAGGATCGGAGTATTTCATTTAATAGAAACCACAAAGTCTTACAAATTACTGAAGGAAAGAGAAAACTAATCATATGATAACCTAAAGCCTCTAATTAGAACAGACTTATCAGAGTCTTATCACTTGAAGTTAAATCTAAGATTTAACAAACAAACAAAATGGTGGTTGTAGTTTAGTGGTGAGAATTCCACGTTGTGGCCGTGGAGAGCTGGGCTCGAATCCCAGCAGCCACATCATGTTTTTATTTAGTTTCAATAACTACATGAACTACTGGCAGGTAGTATTTTGTCTGATTTATAAACGCTACTTGACCTACTGCATGCATAAAAGCACTGACTAAACACAAAGGCATCATTATACTTGACGTGTGTGCCACCTAGCAGACAGTACCTGACTAAGCACCACCGCATCAGTATACTTGTCACGTCTATTTTTTTCCCCTCTTGTCTGAAGGATCTTTTTCTCTGAATCAGGCCAGCGATTCAGCGAACATTGCCGGCTACAACAGATCAAACAAAAGCAAATATATTTTGCAGGCAAAAGACCCTTAACTGGTACACATATCTTGTGTATACAGTACCAGTAGATAGCATATGCTTTCAAGTTCCAAACTTTATTTTCTGATATTGTTATCCATTGATCTGACATAAAGCGCCGAAAAGAATAAGAAAAGGAGAGTGAGAGAGGCCTTTATGATCTGCATCTTTTTCATGTTTGTGCCAACGAAGCAGGGGGGAAAAGGGACAGATACAGAAATATATGTGTTTTGTTGATTGAATAATAAATAAATAGTGCATTTTTAATTACTCTGTAATGTGTACCGGTGCATGCATGAAAAAGCAGAGTTCCTGCTTTAGGAGTCCGGACAGAGTGTCATTTTGTCTAGACGCACTTGCAGTAACGCATTTCAAGTTTAGCCTCCGGACACAATATCTAAATGATTCGTTTTGGTACGTACTCCCTTCGTCCGGAAATACTTGTCATCAAAATGGATAGAAGATAATGTATCTGGACGTATTTTAGTTCTAGATACATCTTTTTTTATTCATTTTGATGACAAGTATTTTCGGACGAAGGGAGTAGCAACGTAGTACGAGCTCATTCTTGTGTAATGCCAGATTGTCACTAATATATGTTTCCTTCGCTAACTCATCAACTTGTTCTGTTGTGATGGGGTTGGTTGGATAATCGTAGCAAATTTTATCCTTTCCTGAGAAAATACATCACTAAAATGGTCCCGAGTGGCATGCAGCAAATGAAATTTTAATAGCATGTTAGGATTTCAAGTGAGTTTTCCGTGGCCTTAAGTTTTTGTGTGCACACGAGGCAAAAGTATATCCTTTGGTTTGTTAATTAAGAAGAGACTGGACATAAAACCTTGTATACATTACTCACTCCGTCAAAACGCTCTTATATTACTGGACGGAGGGAGTACTACTTTCAGTTGTTCAAAGTCATTTTGTTGTGAACAACCCTTGTGGGGTGTGCTTGAACAATGCATGATTATGAGCTATTTTTTTTAAATAATACATTTTTTTATTAATTTACACAAATATTATGCCCAAATAATTATTTTCAAAAATAATACACCGTCGGCCCACAGTAGGCCGACTGGATCTAGTCGGCCCACAGCAGGCCGACTGGCATCCTATCGGCTTGCTGCTGGCCGAGTGGCCTGTCGGCCGCCAGCTCAAGTCCAGTCGGCCAACTGTGGGCCGACAGGGTCCAGTCAGCCTGCTGTTGGCCGACTGGAACTAATTGGTCTACTGTGGGCCGACTGGTGCATGCATCTACAATTTTTTTTGCCCCGTACAATATTACAGATTTGTTTTTCAAAACTATGATGTTTTTTCGCGCAACCCTTTTTTCCCGCCATATGTTTGCCCGCCAACGCTTTCCCGCCATATGTTTCCGCCACCCGTTTCCCGTCATATGTTCCGCCAACTCTTTCCCGCCACCCGTTTCCCGCCATATGTTCCCGCCACGCGTTTCCCGCCATATGTTCCCGCCAACTTTGTCCCACCACGCGTTTCCCGCCATATGTTCCCGCCAACTTTGTCCCGCCACCCGTTTCCCGCCATATGTTCCCGCCAACTCTTTCCCGCCACCTATAAAACCCCCTTCAGACGGAGTTGGATAAGCATTCCAGTGTAGTGTAGTTGAGATGTCCCATTATCCTTTCGATCGTAGTTTTCACCCTGGGATGAGCAGGACTCTTCTGAGCCTAGCTACCGATTTCAGGATGGACAATAGGATAGTTCCATGGGACGAACTCACCGGTAGTGACACCATAATGAATGAGTTGGCTCACCAATTACGTAGGTCTGGATGGCCTGAAAGGACCTATGTGGAGGTACGTAAAGAACTTCTTAGGTTGCATGAAAGGTGGAAGAAGGTGGTGGTGCCGAAGAGTGAAACTTTCAGAAGGATTTCAGCAAATAATCCATCTTTATGGATTGAGGAGAGCGAGGACGAAGATGATATCTTCATGCCGCCGCTTCCGGGTTCTGCATCTTCGAAGGGCAAGAGTTCTTCATCGTCGAAGGGTAAGGTTCCTTCATCGTCGAAGGGCAAGAGTTCTTCATCGTCGAAGGGCAAGAGTTCTGCATCGATGGAGGATGACGATGATGACTTCATGTAGTTTTATGTTGTATGTTGTAAGTTCACTCGTACGTACCGTTTAATTTAGATGTAGTTCTATGTAGTTGTTTGTACTATCTTGTTGTACGAGCATTCTGTTCTATCTAAATATGATGTTGTAGTTCGGATAACATAGTACTAAAATAGAATAGGCATATGTCTCATACATAAGTACATAGTCATTTGTCTCATACATAGAATAGACATAAGTCTCACACATAAATAGATGGTAATGTCTGTACTGATAGATAGAAGCGTCAGTGATGACGTCTGGCCTGGCGGGGAGGCAGATCTGGAATCGGCATCCATCCCCATCTGTTAGGTGCCCTAATGGGACGCGGAGCAATCTCAGACTCTCCCTGGTCATGCTGTGTATCATGTGTGGGGCCTGGTGGAGGAGTCGAAAACATGTTCATCCAGTGGGTGTGCTGCGACATCGGAGCCTGTATGTGATCCTCGTGATGATGATCACTCCCCCACGTATCATGTGATGCCGACATAGACGCATGATATCCATAGGCTCCTGCACGACGGAACTTTAAGTCATGAAGTCTGATGCCGCCTGAACTAATATTGAAAACAATAAATATGAAGACACACACCTGCTGGCTGTGATGGCTGCTCTGGCTCAAACACAAAGCTCGACGAGGGACCGTGGTGTTGTGGCTGTGGAGAAAACACGAAGCTCGACGTGGGACCATAGTATTGTGGGTGCTGCCACGATGAACTGCCAGGTTGTTCAGGAGGGGGTGGCCTGGTCGTCGGCTGATGTGCTAGACATGGACGTGGTTGATGTCGGTGCATTGAGTGACGCGGCTGCTGTGGTTGGTGCTGAACAACGTCGCTTCTCCGGGTGCACGTGATAGCCTCATAGACAGCCCGTATTTTGTTCTGCATCCGTTCCAAGAAGGGTTGTATGACAGGACGGTGATGAAGAAGAGGTCCTGACGACAGTGATCGTCCAAAGGTGGTCACGTCGCCGTAAAGTTCGTGTGTCAAGGTAGCCTGCAAATTTTCAGGACGATTATTAAGTATGCACGCCAATGTATGTGACAACATTACTTAAAGAAAATATATCTTACCGCGTACTGCCTAGAGCCCGAAGTATCATAGCTCGGGTACGTATCCGACGGAGTAGGATCAGGTATCTCCTCTGGGTGAGAGTGCTCAACGATGCGTAACCGTGTTCCTCTCATGTAGCGCCGCAAATAGAGATTGAATTCATTGAGTTCAAAATTGTGATTCTCGTGCCATAGATTTGTGTTTGCTGTCTCCCATTCTATAACATACGGCTCTAGTCTTACTAGCCACTCAGCAGTTGTCCCAGTCACGCCCTTCCTTGTCGTCCTAAAATTGTGGTGTGTGTTCAACAATTACCTAAAGCTTTGAATGGAGTACTAGAAGATAATGCAACATTGAAAAACTGGTTAATACCTGTGGATGTGTGCTGGCACCGGGTTCTCTATAGGGGGAGGCAGCTCCAATTGCAGAAGACCAAATTGCCTCATAACCCTCTGTTGTGCCATCTCCTCAACGAAGACATCAAAGATGATCTTTGATTTTCTCATCCAGTAATCTCGGTCCCTTGTGCATAGCATGGACATACCACTAGGGTATCTCGCTTGTATGGCTGCTTCCGTATAGGGCTGCCAGATGACCCCGGTGTACGCATCGAACTGCTCGTTCAATGTTGTGTATGCTTTCCTGGTCTGATCACTAGCAAAGCGTCTCTGCAGAAAACAAAAGTTAGTATCTGCCAGCATCGAACTATCTCTTGTGCAGAAAAAAGTTGCATTAAACTACAACACGATGCATACCCGGCGTCGTGTCCAACACAGACCGAAAGTAGGCATGTCGATGCCGTCAACATCAAACATGGCGTCTATAGGCTCATGAACACGTACATCTGGTCGCCCTATAGAGAACCTCTCCCACGACCACAACTGTAGGAATAGAGGGCATCCAAGAAGGGCTGGCTTTTTCGATGTAAGCTGGCAGGCGTTGCACATACCTCGGTATGTAGCTGCCAAGACCGCCGAACCCCAACTCCTCTGTCTGATCTGATCCGCCATCTGAGCGCTCGCTATCTCGAGTGCCATAGGGATGTAGAGCGTGCTAATGGTGGTGACATGGTTCTCTGTGAACATCACCTTCCCGAAAAGCCACATTAAGTAGGCCTCTAGGCTCCGAGTGATCTGTTCCGTAGTCAACGGCGCCCGGAAGTTTTGGATCTGCATTAAGCAAAGAGAAAGTTTTAGTAAGCCGCAGTTATTTTTTGTAAAACCATATGCACGATAACTTGAAGATAAGAGGTAGGGCAAATTACTCGGAAATTGAGCAACCACTCATACTTAGGTCCGTGATGCTCCCATACCGGATCCGGAGCATCCGGAAAAACACCATGAAAACGTTGTGTAAGAGCTTGCTCCCAACCAGCCGGTGCGTCCAACGGTCCTATGGCATGACCTGCCAACGGTAGTCCGAGCAAAAGTGAAACATCCTCAAGAGTAGGAGCCATCTCTCCCCATCAGAAGTGAAACGTGTGGGTCTCTGGCCTCCAACGGTCCACTAAGCAGCTCAGCAAGGACCCGTCGATGGCGAGGCGTTTCTCACCCGGGATAGACTCAACCAGACGCGCGAAAGGTAAAAGGCCGGCCCATTTCAACCTTCATTAGAGAACATTTCAGTTAGTGTCTCCCATTAATATGCATGTCAGTGTGCAAATTAATAAAGCACGTACCGCTGAAGCCATCCTGGGTGTATCCTCCAGTTTTCCTTAGGAGGGCGAGTGACCAGAGGCTCAAGCTTGCGCTCATACCATATCGCAGCACGATGAACCCTATCAATGTCCCCATTCAGCAACCACAGTCCCGACATTCCTGCACATAAAAAATTCAGAATATAGTGTCACACTTAATACAAATTCAGAACATAGTGTCACACTTAATACAAATTCAGAACATAGTGTCACACTTAATACAAATTCAGAACATAGTGCCACACTTAATACAAATTCAGAACATAGTGCCACACTTAATATAAATTCAGAACATAGTACTGCTAGCTTAGGTTCTTCCTCTCCCTCTTACTCCTCTGTTTCCTCTACCTCCTCTTCGTCCCCAGTTGCCTCGTCCACGCCCAGTGACGAAAGTGGGACAATTAGTGTCCCTATGGCCAAATTCATTGCATAGAATGCATTGCCTAATCGGACCTCCTGCTTCAGATTCATCCATATCATTCCGGATGCGCTGACACTGCCGTCTGCCTCTACTTGTACGCATATGCTCTGGGTTTGGAATGTAACGCCTTTTAGCGGGGTTGACGGTGTTGAAATTACCCATTGATCGAAAACCCATCAGCTCACCGGTCCAGGTATTGAGGACAGACTCTTTCAGAAAAAATGGAGACACAAACGATATTGCGTCCATTCCAAGCTGCCCGCAAGCAGCAAGTACATGTGAGTAAGGTAGGTGAAGCAATTTCGGTTTGTTACACGTGCACTCACACGTTGGCCAGGCTTCATTACCAATTTTTACCTCATGCGTCCTCAACTCATTTGCACATCCAAATTTGTTATTGGTCAAACGGACCTCAAACCTTCTTTCTTGATTACCGATGGCGACTACACTGTGTGACCTAGCTTTTTGCATCTTGTTGTCCATGTACTTTGTGACTCTTTCACAATACCGTGTATTCGGGTTGTTGAAGATATGCTGCTCTGCTTTTTGACATCTATCTCTGAAATACTTGACGGTGCCATAGAAAATACCCTCAACGATGGCTGTAAGTGGCAATGCTCGGTTTCCTCTGAGGACAAAATTGTATGTTTCCGCGAGGTTCGTTGTCATGACACTGTACCTTGCTCCATGTGTGTCATGTAGCAAAGACCACCTCTCCAGAGGCTCATGCTCTATCCACTGCTCAAAGGTTTTAATCGACCTCCCAAGCCTTCTCCTAGTACCAGGTGGGTCAAAGCCTGGCAAGTCACATAGCCCAACAGGCTCCTCCTCCACCGCCGCTGTTCCTATTGCCAACTGTGCAGCTACTGCTTCAACATGTGCCCTCACCGCTGCATCTCTTGCAGCTTTCCTGTCCCTCACGTGTCTCTGCGTGCACACATTAAGTCTGTCGCGTATCAAATTGTACTTCCATAACTAGTTCTGCTTGCAGAGTTTTTTGAACAAATTCATCAGGTTCTTATTTCTGAACTGCGAGAAGAAATTAGCCCCCAGATGGCGCATGCACCAACGGCTCTGCAAGTCCTGCCATGGAACTTGTTCCTCAGGGCCTGGGTTTGTCAGTGTCCTTATCGCACTGAGTATACCTGGATGCCTATCATGAAGGATGCACACATTGGGCTTCTCCTTCACAACTGATAACTGCCTGAAGAACCATGTCCAACTTTCAATGTTCTCACTCTCCACAAAAGCAAATGCGAGTGGGAAGACTTGATTTTGGCCATCTTGACCTATGGCTGTCAGGATCTGACCCTTGTACTTGCCTGTGAGAAAAGTACCGTCAACACATATCACCGGTCAGCAATGCCTGAAAGCTTCGATACATACACCGAAAGATAAGAAGAGACGATGCAGCACCCTCACAGTTGGGAACTCTGGCATGAACATGTCTTGGATATCGATATAGGTGCCTGGATTCCGCTGCTGCAGGGTGTGGAGGAGCTGGACAACAGAGTCATATGCATCAAAATAAGAACCAAATCTCATCTCAAGCGCCACATGTTTAGCCCTCCAAGCCTTTCCATAAGAAATTCTGTACTTGAACCTGGCGAAGACTTTTGTCTGGACTGCCTTCACTTCCATAGCTTTGCCCTGCACTATCTCATCGTAAAACAACCGAGCAATAAGCGTGGATGAAAGGTTGGCATGATCTTGAGGGATGCATGGAATATGACAAGTGTGATTAACTAAGTCACTTATCACCCAACTTGTGCCATACTTAGGGAGAAAGCCGTGCACCCTAGCGGGACAATCTGCGTTCTTGCATACCATTGTCAGGAATTTCTGACTGGACACCTGAGCTGTGAAAACCCTTTGCGTGGACATTGCCCAATTAATTATTGCATCCTTCAAGGCTTGCTTGTTCGGATACATAGCACCCGTTGCAATAATGTTCTGATTATATTGCCAGGCTGAATCATGTCCATCGTTCACGGTCATTGCAGATGAGAAGTCATGATTCCACCATGCAGGATTCGGGACCTCCTCTGCATTTTCTTCTTCATCTGATTCGTTAGAATCATCGGCATAACCCCTTTCAACATCAGTGTCTTCTTATTCCATCTGGTCCTGCATGTGCCCATCTACCTCGTCAGCGTCCACCTCGCCATTGTATTCACCATCGGCATTTCCCCCTTCTACCTGACTATTCTGCCCTGGTTCATAACCATAAGCATTTCCTCCTTCTACCTGACTGCTCTGTCCTTGTTCGTAACCATCATCTCCAACATTTGACATAGATAGCCGCCTACCTACACTGCTCTGCCCAGGATCGTTGCCACCTTGGCCTTCATGTGCAGTGACCTCCTTCACGACGGGAAGCACTAAAGCAATAGGATTGCATCCCCTTCGTTCACAACCTTGTAACCACCGCACCCAATCGGAGTCTCGCTCTATTGGCCACAAATAAAAGTAAATTATTGTACTTGACTGTGTCCACAATGCATGAACACTGACGGTGTGTGTTTCAGTATCAAGACCTAAACTTGCCGCAATCCATTTTTTCAACTGACTGACAGACCATGTTTGAGGTGCGCTCATTGGCACCTCTATGTGAGTAGATTCACTCAGATCAGCTCCCATCTCAGTTGTTTGGACAGTACCACGACCGTAGTAAAATCTGATGTTCACTACATCAGACATCTCGGCTCACCTATTTTTTTTTCACAACGAAATACAAATATTAAGCAACAACTTAGAATACCCACACTAACAAATATTAGGCATGTCTATATATTAGCTAGCTATATATTACAGAATATTAACGGAGCAACTAATACAATTCACACATCTACAAGTATTGACAGATTTGCCGGAGCAACTACAAATATTGACAGATTTTAATATTTGACTGGACTGCCTATATTACGAATTTTACCGGAGCAACTACAAATATTGACACTCCTAAATACTACACATCCACATATAGTCCGGAATATTACCGGAGCAACTACACATTTTTACACAACTAATTAGTTGACATCTAAATAAAATGCTCACCGGAACCGGAACGGGAAAATAAAATGCTCACCACGAAAGATTTTAATATTTGACTGTCTGCCTATATTACGGATTTAACCGGAGCAACTATAAATATTGACATTCCTAAATACTACACATCCATATATAGTCCGGAATATTACCGGAGCAACTACACATTTTTACACAACTAATTAGTTGACATCTAAATAAAATGTTCACCGGAACCGGAACGGAAAAATAAAATGCTCACCACGACCACCTAAATATTTACGTTTACTACTGGACCAAATAACAATAATTGCACGCAACTTCAAAAAATAAAATGTTTGTTGAAATATACCCTTGAAGCGTGCGCGCGAACGACGAACGGCGGCCTTCAATCACCGGAACCGGAGCCGAAAAATCCACCGAACTACCGGAGCTTCACCTCCACCACACTGCCCCAGCTTCTCCACCACCACCTCCACCTCCACCGCCGCCAGTACCTCCACCAATAAGCTGAAAAAAATGCTCCAACAAAATCCTCACCACGACCACCACAAGCTACCCCATCAGTAGATCGAGGTCTCTTTTGGCTCCCCTAACTATGTAGAACCCATTCACGGTGCCAATCCGCAAAAAACCGGGTGATTTTGGTGTATTAATTGGAGCTATTTCGTGTAAGAGAGAGGTGCGCGTGGTGGGGAAAGGAAAGGAGAAGGAGAAGGAGAAAAGAGGCAGCGCTAGGGGGGCCCGCTCCCTATCGGCCAGCAGCTGGCCGATCGGTCGGCAGCTGGCCGACTGGGGCGCCCGTGACCCCGCCCGCGCCGACAGCTTCCGGGGTGACGTTTCTCGGCCAATAGTCGGCCCACGCGTGGCCGAGTGCCCACCTGTCGGCTTGCAGTTGGCTGAGAAGGCCCCGCCGGCCTGCTGCTAGCTGACTAGGCTCAGTCGGCTAGCTGCTGGCCGATTGGATAATATTTTCAAAAAATATTATATCAATTTAATATTTGTGTAAATTAATAAAGAAATGTATTATTTAAAAAAATTAGCTGATTATGAGCTCTAGAAGGTGCAATTTTCAGGATGATGCAAGTCTTTAACTAGCTTCTTGTTTGAGAGAAATTTCAAAATGATTTAAGCGTGCTTGGGTGCTTATATATCCATATTCTTCGCTCCTTTATTAGATTTTTTGTGAGCCTTTGCACGACAGAGATGTCGTCTTCTCTGACCTCGCATTAGTTCAGTGTGGGAACGGAACAAGAGTTAATACGCCAAGGAGATTTACTACCTCTCTCTCAGTTTACAGGGCGTGCGCGTACCCCTAGGTCGTCAATTTGACCTACCTAATACAAGTCATATATTACAAAAAAATATACCAACATAAAGTTCGGAGTTTATACTTTCAAAAGGTATAATTTTTGTGCTATATAGTTTATATTAGGGTGATAAAATTGACAACCTAGCTATACGCGTAGGACTTCTAAACTGAAACGGAGGTAGTACATGATTTGATGCATGTATGTAGGCTTATAATCAGGCCAAGCCAATAATAAGCTAAGGATCCATGTACGTGTCAAGCATCCACGCCAATTAGCGTACGCACGTAGTGGGTGCCCCGCGGCCGTGAGTAAGTGCAAATGATGACTCCATGTGATATATGCATGCATGGATGCTCGTCGTGGTGTGGCATATGCGAGCATGTGGCTGACTCTGCAACACACCCATATAGTACTGTACAACTTTTGAATACGACTTTCACCACAAAACATTAATGATAATAATATAGGTTTGCGTACAACTTAAAGCCAGTTTGATGATACTGTATCACCTTCACTTTCAGATGAGCTGTGTACCATAAACATGTAGTAGGATGTAGCGATCGAGAGCAACCAGCTGAAGAGCTTGGGCGGCGGTCTAATCCGAAGAACATGGGTTCGTGAGTGACGCGGCAATCATAAGAAGGAGCAGTACTTGTACTTCTACTTGATAGTCACGGCGAGTACAACCAAGGCAGTTGATACCGTAGCACTTTCCTTTTCAGATGACCTGGGTGTATAGCACATACTATATACGTATCGAGCAGCTAGCTAGAAGCTTGTGCAATCTACTCCGGACGAAGAAGATGGGTTAAGTTGGTGACGTGCCAATCATGAGAAGGAGCAAGGAGCGGCACTTGTACTTGACAGTCACGGCTACTACAACTAGGCACCCGGAAAGGACCGATGCCGATGCGTGCGATGCACCCAGCCGGCCGGTCACCCATGGACATACAGTATACTACCGGTATACTGTACCACACTAGGCTCTCCCTCTCCGGCGCATTGTTTGCGCACATGCACTGATGTGCTGTGATCATGTATCCCGGGGCCGGAATGGGTTGGAACAGTCGATGAGTCCACGGGACGCCACCATCGTCACCCGCGCCGCGGAGATTCCCGCATGTGCGACGGCCCCGCGCCGTGGCACGTAGTACGTACGTACGTACCCGCCGGTCGACGGAAGCCGCGATACAGTTTCAGCTAGCTGAGACGTCGTGCGCACGAGCACAGTCTCACGGTTGCTGTCGCTGGATGCGGCGCCAAATTTTAATCCAAGCGGATATGGTGGAATCATGAGCTTATAAGTGCAGTGTTTCTCCGCTACGTGCCGATTGCCAGTTTGCTGGTCCGATCGACGGGAGACGACGATGGTCGGTGTGTGTGTGCGTGCTCGGTGAGTGAAACGGTCACCTGGCTGCCCTGCAGGGAGGTTTGTCGTCTGACACGCCTGTTCTTTTGTGCTGTTTTACTATTCGCCATGCACGTAGCACGCGCACGAGCACCAAGGAGGGAAGGGGAGACAGGGAGCCGCGTAAGTGTCAGAATCCTCAGACCCTGCGTGGCATCACCCGAGCTCCGACATAAGGAAATCTCCGGCAACAAGATTGGGCTGGGCTGATGCAGTGAGAATGAGCAGTATCTGCATGCACAGGCATGTAAAACAAACGAACTCCGCATGTCTCTTGTCTGATGAACACTTTCTTATTGTGCTCCTGCACCAGATTACCACGTGACGTGGTGACGCCTCGTTGGCTCGACCTCGGAACCAGATCAGCCGATAAGAATATATACATGGCCGGTGTGTGGATCTGAACCTTATTCGTTCAGTCAAGTCACCTGGTCGCCCTATAGGAGAAAGAGGTTCAGATTCCGGCACACATGCATGCTCGCCGTTGCATGTCCTGTTTTACTTGCCATGATCACGTGCAGGAGTTCCTAATCAACAGGTAGTGTCTGTTTTTGTTCGGATTGCTCAAATGAAACTGCCAAAAGACCTGCCCACTGCTCGCCGCGGGCAACGTGGCGCGGCCGTGCAAGCAAACCTTGCGGGCTTTCAAGCTAAATCTAGTGACTGGCTGTCGCCCCCTTTCCGGTGGTCATGCGTTTGTTTCTTTTTTGAAAGATCCAGCGATCTCTGGCATTTCATAGATTAAGTAGCAAGCAAGAGGAAAACAGTGTGCGATCAAGTGATCAGTGGATGAAAACAGAGAGAACGGGAAAAGGACCCTCGGCCCTAGCCAAAGAGAAGACCAGCAACTAGACCAGGCCAACACCACCACAGGAGATACAAGGTTGCCGGTAAAACTAAACACGACATAACAGAGCACTCCGCTGATTCTCCCAGTGTCATCGTACATCATTCATCGTGCTCGCGACCCAACGACTTCGACTTCGCTGCAACATGGAAGGGCACCGGCATCAATCATGTCTGCCACAAGTGTGTTCCTCGACCTCATCGACGTTGGAGAGGGAAGATGTATCCGAAGCAGGGCAGACCTGTGTCGCTCCAATCCCGAGAGGACAAACAAGACTTGCCCGTTGCTCCACAACCATCCTCGAATGAACGCGCCATTGCAGACTCTACACACCATCGGAGCCAAGAGGTCACGAGTTTGAAGGTGCAAGTCGACTGTGACGTGCGAAAATAGTTGGCTACGTGAAAATCTTGTTTGAGACTAACGAAACCACCATAGACATCTTGCTCTCAACAAACACGTCGCTTATACCACTAAAATAATTGAGCCATTGAATTCTAAAATACATCCAGAAAAATACGAGCATCCAAACCAAATCTAGGTCTGGACATGACTACTCCTAACAGCTCGCAAAACGCCCCCCGGGCTCTCGTGTCGCCCCCCACGGGCGACCCGAGAGCGAACAACCCTAACCGCCGCCGGTCCCTCCTCACCACCCCTTCTCTCCCCGCCTCCACCTGAGGCGTGCGCCGGCGCTGCTGCGCGTCCGCTGGTGAAGGTGGTGGCGAGGCCCTGCTGCCTTGCGTCGTCGCAGGGGGCGTCGGAAGTCAGGGCGGCGGCCCTGAGCGGGATGGCGGCGTCGACCTCTCCGGTGGGTGGTGCTGCGGGTGTTGCCCGTCCCTGGTGGCCGCGTGGGTGGCGCTAGGGCGGCGGAGGCTTCTCGCGGCGGGGTCTGCTCCGGCGGCCACGCCAGATCTGGATCTCGGCGCCTCTCTGTCAGCTTCCCCTGCCCTCGCCGTCTCTGCTCTCAGCCTCCCCATGGTCGCCGAGGCAGGATGGTTTCGCGGGCGTGGTGGTGGGAGGTCTGGGAAGGGGGAAACCCCTGGTCAACCTCGCGTCGACCTCATCGTTGACGGTGGCGTTTCTGCTCTGTCTTCCCTCTTGAGGGGACGCTCGATCTCCCCCTCCCCCACCGCCTCCTCCCCAATTCCCCTGGTGAAAACCTTGGCCGAGCCTGGCCGGGCGCCGGCGGCGCTATGGCGTCGTGAACCTTCCTGGAGGCGGTGTCTTGGGGTGGGTGGGGATGTGGGCCTGCTCTGCGGTGTTGTGCGTCGGTGGCGGATGTGTGCAAACTTCAGGGTCGCCGCTGGTGTTGGTGGTGAAGGCGTGAGTCTGCAATCTCCTGTGGCTCCCTGCTGAGTTACTCCGCGGACTGCTGACCGGCGTTACGGTGCCCTGCGCTTGGGCGAAGGGAGATAGTGGTCTCCCTCCAGCAGCGGGTGTGGTGAGTTGTGGTCTCTCCATCGTCGCGGCTCGGTCGACTCTGCAGCATGGCATGTGCTCTCTCTGCGGCTGCGTGTTCCTTGTTGTGCATCACCCGGTCTGTCCTTGTTGTTTTCTTCAGATGCCAATCCAATCTGCGAGGAGTCTCCCTTAGGCTTGATCAAGATGCTTCATTGGTTAGCAGGTGTAATTGTCCCCTCTGCTCTGCAGTAGTGTCGATTGCTCCTTGCTTGTAAATTTTCAGCTTGCTCTCAAGCTAGGTTCTTTTCATTCACAACACCATTGTATCCTAGCCGGTTGTTGGCTTCATTAATTTGAAGTCGGGCTGATGGCCTTTTCTCTAAAAAAAATCTAGGTCTGGACATCGGGTAGATATGTTCCACCCCAAAAAACCTGATACCCTGATCTACACTAGGCTTGCGTATCTTCCTGGTCTTGATACGGTCGTGAATGTTTTTTTTTGAAAGACCATACGGTCGTGAATGTAGTATTTGCGTGAATTGGACCTCTTACACGATGAAGACACAATCTATTGGATGGCATTGCAAGCAAGGGTAATGTTTTTTAAGATAAGTATGACTTCCGATTTTATTAACCAAATCAATGTCTTCATCTTACAATTCTTAAGCTAATGATTAATTTTGGCAAATAAGGCTAATGATTAACGGCCAGGACAAGCTTTGCCACCTCAACGTGACGAAGACATATCTACTCATGAACGACGATCGTGCAACAAGAACAATAAATCAATCTAATTTACTCGTATGCCTCTGCAAAGGAGTTGCACAGACGTTTAGAATAGTTACAGAGAAAACAATCAAAAAAATCGTCGCCTTCTTCAATCAGTTACTACCATCACCATCACATACTGCACTGCCTAGCTCCAGTACGCGTCCCATCGCCGGCGACCGGCATCACGCTGGGCAGGGGAGCACGCCGCCACGCCGGCCCGCACGGTCTTCACGGCCTTCACCTTTTTCCCGCGTCCGGAGTACCGTGTCTGTCACCAGTTGCTGCTGCTGCGCGCAGAAATTGGGCGCTGCGTTGCTCGATCGTTCGGTGCGCACGCTCTGTTGGTCGATGGCTCACGGGAAGAGCTTCTCGAGGGCAACCCCGTGCAGCAGCGGCCGCGAGTCGCCGCGGCGGCGGCAGAAGGAGGAGTGGCGCGGCTCCTCGGAGCCGGACGAGGAAGAGACGCGGCGGAGGACGTCGCGGAGGCGGCCCTCGTCGCAGGGGAGGGCGACTGGGCCGGAGGCGCCGGACGGGAAGCCGTACTCCTCCTCCGCCTGCCGGAGCAGCTCCTGGAACGCCGGGTGGCTTAGGTGCGCCAGCCGCACCATGAACCGCGCGCCCTCCGCGCACACCGCCACGTGCCCCGCCGGCACCGGGGCGGAGGTGGAGCGGCGGTTCCGCCACCGGCGCACGGCGCGGTGCAGCCAGGCGAAGGACGGGATCGTGATGACGTTGCACATCTTGCCTTGTCTTGCTTTGCGCCGACGAACTATCGAACGCGTTCGCTCGCTTGCTGCTGCTGCTGCTGGTTGGGACTCGGAAGAGTTGGTTGGAGATGTGTGTTATGGGTGGTGGGGTGGAAGAGCGGGCGGGGCGGCGATATATATAGCCAGGTGTGAGCGTGCCTTGTGGGTTGGCGCAAACTGTAGGATGGCACCGCGATCAGTGGGTGCTAATCTTTTGTGTTGCTGCGCGCGACACGACACGGGGACGAGATCGGCATCCAGTGCCAAGCTGGGGCAGTCCGCGCAGCCCAACCCAGCGGACCGCAGCTTGCACGCATCGTCTCCTGCCCCCGATCAGGCAGGACATGAGCGACCTCTTCGCGCGTCCAGAACAAAATGCGCCCTCTAATCCAAGTGATTAATCAAGCATGTTGAGATCGATGATCGTGCCAGCAAGTGAGCCCGATTTTCATATGTTGCACATCCAATTTGCAACGCAATAACATCTACAACCGGACTTGACAAATTCGACCCATCAAACGCCCGCGGACGCACCCGGACGTGTCCGCAGGCAGTGACAGGTTACCCATTAAAAAACGCAGTCCACGTTCGGATACCTCAAATTAAAAACCTTAAATCCATATTTTTACATGCAACGTCAAACCTAATCGACGCGAAGCTTGTCCGGTTCCGCTCCCCGCTCGCCCGGCTGCGCCCTGGTCATGTCCGACGGCCGGCTGCGCTCCTCAGAGTGTTGGGCCGGTCGCTGGCAAGGTAGGGTAGGGCATGGGACACGAGCTGGCTCACGGGACTCAAGGCTCCGCCGTCTCCCATGCCCTACTCTTCCTCGTCAGAGACCGGAACCCGAACGGTGCCGGTGGGCACTAGTAAAAAAACGACCTATTGTACCGGTTCGTAAGGACCTTTTGTCCAGGTTTTGTAACTCGACACTAAAGGGTGAGGACTAAAGGTACCCCCCCTTTAGTTCCGGTTCAACACGAACCGGGGCCAAAGGCCCACCACGTGGCACAAGCCCGCGCGGTGGTCTGGGGGACCTTTAGTACCGATTGGTAACACCAACCGGTACTGAAGGATTTTTTTAATTATTTATTTATTTTTTTGAAAAAAATGTTTTTTTATTTTCAAATTTCTGAATTATTTGACAATTTAGTCTCTAATCACTCCTCATCATTGCCCTAATCACCCCTCATCATTCCCTAGTTTCCAAGTCTGCACTTGTTATTTACCTGACAATAGTAAGTTGTCAATCCTATTAACCCTCGGGAGTTTAACTTGAGCATGAAGTCACATGTTTCATCGTTTGATTTTAAAACTATTATTCTAAGAAATAATTATTATTTAGTAACAGTAATATTTCTTGAATAAGTAGTTTGACCATAGTTTGACTACAGTTTGACCAGATATGACCATAGTTTGACCAAAAGTCAAAATAACTAAAATAATTATTTATTAACACTAATATTTCTTGAATAAGTAATTTGACCACAATTTGACCAGATTTTACGAAAATAAAAAAAACTGAAATTTGAGCATATCTTTTTCCTTTTAGAATTTGAGGATTCTAAAAATTTCCAAAAAGGCCTAATTTTTCATGCTGATTTTTTGATATATTATACGTTTTTTTTCGACATCGTATGCAAAAGATTTTTTGATATGGCCGTTTTACTTTTTCATAACGCTTTTTTTGCAAAACATGTCCAAATTTAAGTTTTTTAATTTTCCTAACTAGTAGATGTAGTAACATAACTACAACTCGAAGGATTTTATTTTTTGAAGTTTTTATCATTTTCTTTTGTTTTTCACAAAACTGAAATGGCGATACAAAGGGGGGGGGGGGGGTAGAGTTTGAAAATTGCCCTTTAGTCCCGGTTTGTGTCTCCAACCGGGACAAAAGGTGGGGGATAGAGTTTGAAAATTGCCCTTTAGTCCCGGTTTGTGTCTCCAACCGGGACTAAAGGTTAGACCCCTTTTGTCCCGGTTTATGACACAAACTGGCATTATAGGTTAGACCTTTAGCCCCGGTTCGTGTTACAAACCGGGACTAAAGGGGCTCATGGGGCCCCGGCCTGACGCCAGCCTGCCACCAACCCTTTAGTACCGGTTCGTGCCACGAAGCAGTACTAAAGGTTCAACACGAACCGGGACTAATGCATAGCCTCACATTAGTGCCGGTTAATTTACAAACGGGACTAAAGGGTCGAACATTAGGCCATTTTTCTACTAGTGGGACGTCAGATCGATGATGGATCCATCCGGGGACGAGCCGCCGACGTCCACCATGATGCGGTTGCGGCGCCCGGACTGATGCGCCATACGGGGCGCCGGAGAATGCGACTCTGCCTCGCCGACATCCGCCGCTATGAGGGCTGCCGCCGCCTCCCGCGCCTGATGCCTTGCACGGCGGGCACGAGGTGCCATGGGCTCATCGGACGTGGCCCATGGTGCATCCCGATGCCAGCGTGTTCGGACGCCAGACGGACCGCACAGCCTCCGGCGAGGTAGCTATGGCCGGCCTAGCGCCGGATCCATGCCCCATTTGGGCGTACGCAATGGATTCCCGACGGATGGAGTTCGAGCGCAGCCGTCCACGGGACTCCTCTCGGGCGCGGCGGAGCGCAAGCCGGACGGCCATTTCCTCCTCGGGGCCGCGCAGGATGAGCGATCAGGTTCGATGAATCTGGAGGTGAAGGACTCGATCCGCTGCCCGCCGTGCCGAAGAGGACCGGAAGGAGCCGGAGACGTGTTTGGGCGGCGGAGGGAAGGGGAGTGAATGGCTAGGGTTTGGTCCGGCGAGTGGATGGAGAGGATTTTATGTGAGGTCGGGTGGGCTAGTATGGGCCGGGTCCGACGTGGCGGGGGTGCCCGGGCCCCATATCCGCCTCATATTTGGGCTGGATATGAAGGGTGCCGGTCAGCCCGGGCGTTTGAGGGCCGTTTGAGGGGCCGTCTGGAGTAAAAAAAATCATGACCGGACGGCCTGTCGGTGCGTATGAAGCGGGTTTGACTGGTCCGGTTGCAGATGTTCCGATGGAGCACGCGGTTCCCATCCTGTTTTATATCGCCATGCACGCGCGTGAAGGAGGGGGACAGAGCGCCGCGTAACCTTGAGAATCGTCAGACAGATCCTGCATGATTTCACCCGAGCTCTTTGTCCTGTTTTGTCTGACAAGAAAATGCCTTCAAGATTGGACTGACAATGAGCAGCAATATCTGCATGCAAATGCATGTAACACCAACGGACTCCATGAACATATATCTGAATATCTCTTGTCTGCTAAACAGTTTGTGTGTTACGGTTGCCGCCATGTTTGCTCGACCTCTGACACTGGGTCAGTCGATAAAAATACTGCTAGTAGTGTGGCCGGTATGTATGTCTGAACCTTATTCGGTCGGTCAAGTCACCTGGTCGCCCTACACGCCCGCCGTTGCATGTCCTGTTTTACTCGCGATAAGCACGTGCGGAAGTTCCTAATCAACAGGTCGTGCGTGGTTTCGTTCGGATTGCACGCATGAAACTGCCAAAACACAGTCCACCTGTCCGCTGCTCGCCGCCGAAAACGTGGCGCGGCCGTGCAAGCAAATCTCGCAGATAATTAGCTCTATCAGCCTGGAGCACTGTATTAGTTTTATTTTTAGGGAAGAGCACTGTATTAGTTAGGAGCATGACACTTGTCGCTTTCAAGCTAAATTAAGGGTAACTCTGACTGTCTAGTGACCGGCCGTAGCCACGCTTTGACGAGGTCACGAGTCTGAAGAACGCAAGTCCACTGTAACGCGCGAAAATGGTACTAGGCTATCGGATAGCAAGCGTGTTGAATGAAGGATTTGCCATCCTCAATAATGATGTTAGTGTACCGCACTAGAGTTACCGCACTAGAGTATTTTAAGGGTTTTGATACCTTTTGAATGTAATATTTGCGTGTATTGCATCCCTTACACAATATTTGCACAAGCTTTTGGATGGCATTGTGACTGAGTAAGGCTAATGCTTTCTTAGAAGCTGCATATTCATTGGATATGTTAATTCTTTTTACTGTCGGGCGATTTTTGGGCCATCGGATCGGATCTCCATCCAACTGACAGAATTGCAACATTGTTCTCTTCTTCCTCGGCGCACCGTTCAACCCAGCCCTAACTGACATCCGCCGCCGTGGGGCGATAAACGGCTATGAATGTGGTGACGGCGCTCGCCAATGCTGAGATACCTAGGACTGAGACCACGGCGTCGGCCTCGGTGGAGGCGGCAGACAGGGCTGACCCGGATAGAGCGTCCAAGTGGGCGCGCAAGAAGGAGAAAATGTTGTGCTATCGTTGTGGAGAGAACGGTCACTTTATTGCTGAATGTGTGGCTGAACTTTGTGATACTTGTGGCAAGCCGGCACATGATACGGGGGAATGCCCGATTTTGCGTGATCAGATGCCCGTCTCTTACTATGTATGGAGTGTACTGTGCTGAGCTGACGTTCTTTGAGTCTCCTAGTGCGAGGGAGATACCAAAGGAGACCCAGAGTATGACAACTAGGGTGGTGAAAGTTACCAAAGGAGATGTCTCTGAGACTCAGATTGTGCAGAGGCTTAAGGAGTTAGCTCCAGGTGACTTCCAGTGGGAGCTCGTTAGTCTCGAGGCCAACATGTTTAAGGTTGATTTCCCTTCGGTTGAGGATTTGCAGAGACTTTTGAGTTTTGGGTTGTGCAGAGTACCTGTCACAGAATGTATCCTGGAGTTCCACAAGTGGAAGAAGGTCGAGCCTCAGGGCAAGCCTCTTACTCAGGTATGGTTACGTTTTTCTGGGCTCCCTCGAAGCCGATGCCGGATGCTAGGGTCGTGGCTAGCTTGGGCATTATGGTGGCGAAAACTGAGAGAGTGGATATGGCTTTTACCCGAGCTCACGGGGTAGCCCGACTGCTGGTGAGTGTTCTGCATATTGAGTTCGTGCCTGATGTGGTCAGGTGGACATATAGGGGCCAGGTTTACAACCTCGAGATTGAGTTTGAGGATGCTGATCTGTTCGCTAAGGCTATCAATGGGACTGGTGTAGACATGCACGAGGGAGATGACAGCTCGGGTGCTAAGGAGGCACCAGTCGATGATGCTGGACAAGAGTTGTCCAACGGAGCGGGGTCCGTTTCTCAGACACCCGGGGATGGGACGGCACCACCCTCTTCGGTGCCAATGACTTCTATGAGATTTGGGTCATTTGAGCCTGCTTCGGTGCCCCCCAGACTCTGGAGTGACCGGATGGACACTACTGGAAACAACTTCTTTGTCGTCCGCCATGGCAGACGACAAAGGTATAGATCTCGGACGACAAACATCTTTGTTGTCCGCCAGCAGACGGCAAACTGTCCGCCTGAACAGGTGCCAGCAAAGGCTTTCTTTGCCGTCCGCTTCCACGAAGCGGACGACAAAGGATTATGCCGTCCCCCGTATGAGGCCAGCAGACGGCAAAGACAACGAACGGCAGTGGGCTGGCGTCAGAGCCGTTAGGGCCTTAACAGCGCTCTTTGCCGTCCGCCAGCAGACGACAAAGATTCAAAGGTCTTTGCCGTCTGCCAGCGGACAACAAAGAGCTCAGTTAGGCCAGCACTGGGAAGCTTCCACGTGGCCAGCTATGCCGTCCGCCAGCGGACGGCAAAGATTCAAAGGTCTTTGCCGTCCGCCAGCAGACGGCATAGCTGACCAAATAGGCAGCCAGTGTTCCCAGTGTCTACAGGTAGCTGCCACGTGTTCTCTTTGCCGTCCGCTAGCATACAACCAAGAGGCTATATATGCGCTATTTTCCTTTATATACATTTAATTTCCCTGGAATTCACACACATATATACATCTTTTTTCACAGGCACAACAGACATATGATCTATGCAACACATAGCTCCATCCATGACAACATATATACATACATAAGAAACACAGTTTCATCCATACATCTTACACTACTATCACAATGTTCATCCAACACATTGTTCCATGCATCCATATAACAAGTTCCACATTATTCTTCGATAAAAACAAAAAGAAGAACAGAGAAACAAGCACTCCATCCATGCAAGCTTCCATATAGTGAATTAATCTGCAAAATGGGAAACAAGAAAGTTAGAAGAAGAAGAGGAAGAAAACTAGAAGAAGAAGAATAAGAAGAAGAAGGAGAAGAAGAAGAAGGAGAAGAAGACTAGAAGAAGGAGAAGAAGACTAGAAGAAGAAGAAGAAGAAGAAGAAGAAGAAGAAGAAGAAGAAGTAGAACTTCTTCTTCTTCTTCTTCTTCTTCTTCTTCTTTTAGGAAGAAAACTAGAAGAAGAAGAAGAAGAAGAAGAAGAAGAAGAAGGAGAAGAAGACTAGAAGAAGGAGAAGAAGACTAGAAGAAGAAGAAGAAGAAGAAGAAGAAGAAGAAGAAGAAGAAGTTCTACTTCTTCTTCTTCTTCTTCTTCTTCTTCTTCTTCTTCTTCTTCTTCTTTTCTTCCTATTCCTTCTTTTCTTCCTATTCGTTGATTTTCTTCAACTTATTATGCATTTGTGGACTAAATAGGCTAAATTATGTCATAAATGGACTAAATAGGCTAAATAAGAATAAAAAAAATGCCATTTTTGAGCCGACGTAGCAAATTATGCCATTTTTGACCTAACTAAGTTTATTGTGTCATTTTAGAGGACAACAGGCTAAGTATATGACATTTATGAGGTTATCAAGGTTATGATGCCATTTACGAATAAAAACAAGTAAGATGAGGAAAAGAAGAAGAAGAAGATAAGAAGAAGAAGAAGAAGAAGAAGAAGAAGTTCTTCTTCTTCTTCTTCTTCTTCTTCTTTTCTTCCTATTCCTTCTTTCCTTCCTCTTCCTTGATTTTCTTCATCTTATTATGTCATTTGTGGACTAAATAGGCTAAATTATGTCATAAATGGACTAAACAGGCTAAATAAGAAGAAAAATACCGTTATCATGGAGGTGTAGGAATGGTCGGGGCTGCACCAGTGGCAGACGGAGATGAAGGACCGGTCAGGGTTCCGGCATTGGCAGACGCAGAAGGATTGGTCGATGCTTGTCAGGAGCCATGCTGCACCAAAGATCATTTCCAATAATGTCTCGTTAGCATGATGCAAACTGAAATGTGAATAGTAGTAACTAAGGACCATTCAAATCAAACTCACCATGCCCGCCGGAGCAATCTGGGGCATCGGCGGAGGGGCCTGACCGTTTTTCTCGCACATGCTCTGCACATTTGGTTCTCACGAGTCAGTCATATTAGTTAGTAATGCGAACATTACGTGCATGATTGGGCTAATATGCACAAGAAACGTACCACGATGAGCTCGTATAGGGCCCAGTGAGACGCATCGTTCCGGTTCCTCTCCTCCTCCAACAGCTTAGCCGTCTTCTCCTCCCTCTCCCTCTCCCTCTCCGCCGCCTCCCTTTTTGCCTCCTCCAAAAGCGCCTGGGTCTTCAATCTCTCTTTCTCAACCGCTGCCTGCAACACAACACTCCTTGTTAGCATTGTAATCATCGATGGACACAATGTAATGGAGGAAAGGTCAGAGAGTCCGTATAACTAACCGCCACGGCGAGCTCCACGGGCCGTGCACGAGGCGTTATCTCAGGATCAGAGCTACTCATGCGCTTCTTGATCTGCGGGAGAGTCTTAGGACAACGTATCAGTCCATCACCAATGGCTTGAGATCCATGGACCTCCCGCCACTAGATATCATCACCATCTCTGTATCAAAAGGATCCTGGATCGGGTTAAAGTCCTCCCCTTTCCTCGTCTTCCCCTCGTCTCTGTACTTCACAAGCTTGTGGTGGGAGGAGATGTTGGTGAAGTTCTCTGGATGATCTAGGTCAGACTCCGTGAATGCCTTGGCCTTCTTGTATGGGGCCATATGGGCCATGCAATAGAGGCTGAACAGAGTAGGCACAAGCTTCTTGTGGTACTGCGACTAAGAGAGAGGAACAAAATATTAGCTAATTAGGGCTCAAGCTAGCATTAAGAATGATATTAATATGTAAATAGGTCATTTTGGAGCTAAGAAATGTTATTCTGTCATTTTCGAGGAAAATAAGCTAAGTTTAGGTCATTTTGGAGCTAAGAAAGATTATTATGCCATTTTTGACCAAAGTATGCTAATTATGTCATTATTGAGCTATCCAAGGTAGTTATGCTAATTTTTAGCTAACTATAACATACTTAGGCATTCTATAGAGCTATCTAAGGTTATTATGTCATTTTCGAGGAAAATAAGCTAAGTTTAGGTCATTTTGGAGCTAAGAAAGATTATTATGCCATTTTTACCAAAGTATGCTAATTATGTCATTTTTGAACTATCCAAGGTAGTTATGCTAATTTTTAGCTAGCTATAACATATTTAGGCATTCTATAGAGCTATCTAAGGTTATTATGTCATTTTAGAGCTAATTATGTCATGAATGAACTAGCTAAGATTAGTTTAGGTCGTTATTGAGCTATCGAAGGTAGTTATGCCATTTTTTAACTAACTAAAGCATATTAAGTCATTTTATAGAGCTATCTAAAGGTTATTATGTCATTTTAGAGCTAAATATGTCATAAATGAACTATCCAAGGTAGTTATGCCTTTTTTAACTAACTAAGCATATTAACTCATTTTGGAAAGGATAAATGCTACCATGAAGAATGAAATTGCATGAATCATGTAGCAAACCACATACCCAGTTATCCCCGTACTCAAACAGGTTGGACCTCCCTTGATGGTGTGGCACACCTTCCATTTTGCCGCGCTTATCCTTGGCCCTTTGGTGTTCGAGCCGCCATTGGGGAGAGCACCACGCATCCAACAACGCCTCCCAACAGTCCATCTTATCGACACACCATCTCGGGGGCATGATGTCTACTACACAACCTTCTTCTTGTAGACGTTGTTGGGCCTCCAAGTGCAGAGGTTTGTAGGACAGTAGCAAATTTCCCTCAAGTGGATGACCTAAGGTTTATCAATCCATGGGAGGCGTAGGATGAAGATGGTCTCTCTCAAGCAACCCTGCAACCAAATAACAAAGAATCTCTTGTGTCCCCAACACACGCAATACAATGGCAAATTGTATAGGTGCACTAGTTCGGCGAAGAGATGGTGATACAAGTGCAATATGGATGGTAGATAAAGGTATTTGTAATCTGAAAATATAAAAACAGCAAGGTAACAAGTGATAAGAGTGAGCACAAACGGTATTGCAATGCTAGGAAACAAGGCCTAAGGTTCATACTTTCACTAGTGCAAGTTCTCTCTACAATAATAACATAATTGGATCATATAACTATCCCTCAACATGCAAGGAAGAGTCACTCCAAAGCCACTAATAGCGGAGAACAAACGAAGAGATTATGGTAGGGTACGAAACCACCTCAAACTTATCCTTTCTGTTCTATCAATTCAAGAGTCCGTAGTAAAATAACATGAAGCTATTCTTTCCGTTCAATCTATCATAGAGTTCATACTAGAATAACACCTTAAGACACAAATCAACCAAAACCCTAATGTCACCTAGATACTCCATTGTCACCTCAAGTATCCATGGGCATGATTATACGATATGCATCACACAATCTCAGATTCATCTATTCAACCAACACAAAGTACTTCAAATAGTGCCCCGAAGTTTCTACCGGAGAGTCAAGACGAAAACGTGTGCCAACCCCTATGCATAGATTCCCAAGGTCATGGAACCCGCAAGTTGATCACCAAAACATACATCGAGTAGATCACGTGAATATCCCATTGTCACCACAGATAAGCACGGCAAGACATACATCAAGTGTTCTCAAATTCTTAAAGACTCAATCCGATAAGATAACTTTAAAGGGAAAACTCAATCCATTACAAGAGAGTAGAGGGGGAGAAACATCATAAGATCCAACTATAATAGCAAAGCTCGTGATACATCAAGACCATATCACTTCAAGAACACGAGAGAGAGAGATCAAACACATAGCTACTTGTACATACCCTCAGCCCCGAGGGTGAACTACTCCCTCCTCATCATGGAGAGCATCGGGATGATGAAGATGGCCACAGTGATGGGTTCCCCCTCTGGCAGGGTGCCGGAACGGGCTCCTGAGAGGTTTTTGGTGGCTACAGTGGCTTGCGGCGGTGGAACTCCAGATCTATTGTGTTCCTCGAAGGTTTTAGGGTATATGGACTTATATAGGCGAAAGAAGTCGGTCAGGGGAGCCACGAGGGGCCCACGAGGGTGGAGGGCGTGCCCAGGGGGGTGGTCGCGCCCCCTGCCTCGTGGCCTCCTCGAAGCTTCCCTGACTTCAGCTCCACATCTCTTGGATCACATTCGTTCCAAAAATCACTCTCCCGAAGGTTTCATTCCGTTTGGACTCCGTTTGATATTCCTTTTCTTTGAAACACTAAAATAGGCAAGATAATAACAATATGGGCTGGGCCTCCGGTTAATAGGTTAGTCCCAAAAATAATATACAAGTGTATAATAAAGCCCATAATCATCCAAAAAGACAACATAGTAGCATGAGTGCTTCATAAATTATAGATACGTTGGAGATGTATCAGCATCGCCAAGCTTAATTCCTGCTCGTCCTCGAGTAGGTAAATGATAAAAGAAAGAATTTATGAAGTGTGAATGCTAGCAGGTGCACAAGTTTGATCGATGATAATTTCAATCACCTTTTCTAGCATCATTATATGTCATAACAGTAGCTCATCTCATAGAACTTCTCATGGTCAAGTAACAAGCTATTCACATGTTAAAGCATAGACCATAAACTTTCTTGAAAACTAGCAAACTTCATTCTCAGTCAACAAACAACTGCAATTCATCTTATTTTCAGGAAGGGTCTATGTCAGAGATTTGATTTAGCAAAGTCCACATACTCAACTATCATTTAATCTTTCACAATTGCTAACACTCACGTGATATTTAAGGGTTCAAAGTTTTAATTGAACACAGAGAAAGATAGGGGCTTATAGTTTCGCCTCCCAACCTTTTACCTCAAGGGTAATGTCAACAATAATAATTTATGAACGCCTACCACTAAGTGGATATATATATCCGGATCACCCCAACACAAAGTGCTTGCCAAAGGAAAAAAATGTAAAAAGGAAAGGTGATGATCACCATGACTTTTGTACAAGGGTATAAGATAATAATAAAAGATAGGCCATTCGCAGAGGGAAGCAGAGGTTATCATGCACTTTTATGGTTGGATGCACAAAATCTTAATGCAAAAGAACGCCACTTTACATTGCCGCTTGTGATAAGGACCTTTATTATGCAGTCCATCGCTTTTATTTCTTCCCTATCACAAGTTTGTATAAAGCTTATTTTCTTCGCACTAATAGATCATACAAATTTAGAGAGCAATTTTTATTGCATGCACCGATGACAACTTACTTGAAGGATCTTACTCGATCCATAGGTAGGTATGGTGGACTCTCATGGCAAAACTGGTTTAAATGATGTTTGGAAGAACAAGTAGTATTTCTACTTGGTGCAAAGAATTTGGCTAGAATGAGAAGGAAAGGCAAGCTCAACATGTTTGATGATCCAAGACAATATAGCTTTTCAGATATAGGAAAACATAACCCATTACGTTGTCTTCCTTGTTCAACATCAACCTTTTAGCATGTCATATTTTAATGAGTGCTCACAATTACAAAAGATGTCCAAGATAGTATATTTATATTTGAAATCTCTCTTCCTTCAATATTCTTTCATGAATTGTTCAAGTGACCAATACGATGTTTGCTAACCTTCAATAAATTTACCACCTCTACTTCTTATATGTGAAGTCATTACTCCCCATGGGATAAGCATATGAAACATATATAATTTCAGATTTATGACATTCAACTCATTCAACCATTTACTCATAGGATATAAGTGAAGCACACGAGTAGATTACAAACTACTCTAAAAAGATATAAGTGAAGATCAATGAGTAGTTAAATAATTATGTAACTATGTGAATACTCTCTCTCATTTAATAATTTCAGATCTTGGTATTTTATTCAAACAACAAGCAAAAAAATGACATTGCAAGGATAGCACGACTCATGTGAAGAAGCAAAAACATAGGTTCAACCGATACTAACCGATAATTGTTGAAGAAGAAAGGTGGGATGCCTACGGGGGCATCCCCAAGCTTAGGTGCTTGATACTTCTTGAAATATTATCTTGGGGTGCCTTGGGCATCCCCAAGCTTGAGCTTTTGTGTCTCCTTAATTCCTTTTATATCTCGGTTTCCTAAGTCTCGAAAGCTTCATCCACACCAAACTCAACAAGAACTCGTGAGAAGTTAGTATAAACCAATGCAAAAACCTTATCATTTTCTACTGTAACAATTCACTAAAATTATTATTCAACATTCAATACTAAATGTCTCTGCATATTTAATACTCCTATCCTCAAATAGAATCATTAAACAAGCAAACATATGCAAACAATGCAAACATAACAGCAATCTGTCAAAACAGTATAGTCTGTAAAGAATGCAAGATTCATCATACTTCCCTAACTCCAAAAATTATGAGAAAAATACTACACTGTAGAATATTTACCAGAGATCAATATGCAAAAAGTTTCAATATTATATCATTCTCTAACTTTTCTAGGGAATTTTTGCAACAGTGGTAAACTTTCTGTTCTGAAACCGCAACATGTATACTTGCAAAATAAGCATGGTGTCGTGGAATTGTCACATCAGATGTCCTCGTGAAAGGACTTAGTTGTGGAGCCATCGCAACTAGGAAGCTTGAAGGGGTTAAACGGGACAAAGGACACGAGAGGGTTTATACTAGTTTGGCCCCTTACGGTGAAGGTAAGGCCTACGTCTAGTTGGGTTGGTATTGATGTTTCGATGACCAGGGAGCGAGATACGCTATGCCCGGCTCTCGACGAGTTGTTTCTTGCCCCAAGCCGCCAGCAGGTCGTCCCCTTATATACACGGGATGACGCCCTGTGGCTTACAGAGTCCGAGCTGGCTTATAACAGTGTCCGGCTTGGTGACTAGTTAAATCTACCTTATGATACATGTCATGCCATTACGACGGTTTACTACAACGGGCTTTAAGTCGCCTGTGGGCTTAAGCCCTTTATTGAACCGCCATCTTCATGCTTGGTCTTGGGCTTCTTTCTGGTGAGTCTTCTTTGCGTAACCCGGCCCCTCCTGGGCGGCTTACACAAATAGTTATATCCCCAACATTAGGCCCCAGATTTATTTGAACCTGTTCATGTCAATCTTAAAATACCTTTAAAGAATAAATCTTCAGTCTTCTGACTGTGCAGAAGGTTTTCTTTAACCCGCCATGACGTCATCTTTTGGATCCATGTTAACCCGGCGTGACGTCATCCTTTCTTAAATTCCTTTTCTATTCCACCGTATCCTTCAACGGATCTCTGCTTTATTGACTGTTTCGAAAATCGAGGCGTCGGGGCCGCTGGATAATAACTCTTATCTCCTTGTTTCCCGCGCCGTCTCAGTTATCCTCTCCTTATAAATAGGCGTGACTTAGGTCTTCCATTCTTCCCACTTTCAGTCGTCTTCTTCCTGCTGCCTCATCTCGTGCTCCGCCGCCGCCGCTGTCGAGCTTCCTGTCTTCTCCGTCTTAGGCCGCTGCATCGACCTGGTTGGACTAGAGAAACGCGACGAACCTCCGCAGCCCATCCAGATCCGTAAGTTCCCTTCCGTTCCTTGCTTAGATCCGCATTAGGGCTTCCCTGAGTTCGTCAGAGTTTATCACCATTAGAGCCAAACCCTTGTTAGTTTTCCTCTTAGACGCCTCTTCTGATCTGAGAATGATGTAATATAGCCGTGGTAGTTGTTTTCGCACTTGTTTTGGATAAAAAGCAGATCCCTTTCTCTGCATAAAAACCTCATTCGATCCTATGAACACGTCTGCGTCAGTTTTTAGGTCTAGAAAATTTTCTTATCAGAACAGACCTTTGATCTCAAATATTGGCAGAAGATTATGAAAACTGTTTTTATCACCCAGAAAACTTCTTCTGTTAAATTCCCTTTAACACAACTGTCCAGGTGTCCGGCTTAAATAAATGACACTAATCTGTGAGCCTTGCTTGCTTCTTATGACCTCAAGAATTTTGAACTGCTCTTGATACTTGTAGCGGCTTAAATATTGTTGCACAGTCATCCTTATATCATTAGGCCCCTTTTTAAGCCGCCACCTTGAATAATTAAGATATTTCTCCCTGTTTAAAATTGAATCAGACCTTCTTATTTTGTCATAGGCCAACTGTTGTCATGGCTCCTAAGGCGGCCAAGGCCCCTGTGACCTGCAATTGGGTCCCATCCATAGTTACCAAGAGTAAGCTGGCTGAATTCATGAAGTCTGGCCACCTGCCCAAAAAGGAGGTCATGTCTTATCGTGCCCCAGAACTGTCTGAAGAGAAGCCTCTACCCAAAGAAGGAGAGGTGATAGTTTTCACGGATCACATGAACCGGGGATTTGCCCCTCCCGGCTCAAAATTCTTCAGGGAAGTTTTGAATTTCTTTGATCTTAGACCTCAAGACATTGGACCCAATTCCATGTCAAACCTTTGCAATTTTCAAGTCTTCTGTGAGGTGTATCTGGGAGAGGAGCCAAGTCTGCTTTTGTTGAGAGAACTTTTTTAATTGAACCGGCAGAATGAACGTGCCAACGGGCCTAGTCTTGAGCTTGGCGGCATCTCAATCCAGTGACAGAGAGACTGCCTTTTTCCTTATGCCGAGCTGCCGAGTCACCCAAAAGATTGGAACCAGACGTGGTTCTACTGTCAGGACACTTCTCTGGCTGAGGAGAAGCCTCTGCCCGGCTTTCGCACCCTGCGCCTTCAGTCCAACCATCAGCTGGCGGATAAACTGACCGCTATTGAACGCCTGCCTCTTAATCCCACCATCAAGAAGATTAAAGCTCTTTGGGGAAATGGTTTGAATGGCATCGATCTGGTCCGAGTCTGGGTCACTTGGCGAATACTTCCATTAAGCCGCCGCCCCGGCTTAATGTGCACTTACACAGGCGAAAAAGACGATCTAATGCGTCATAGTCCTGACGACTTACCAGATGATGTGGTAGATGCTACAACCCAGTCACTGCTGAAGGAGGGCACTGTAACCAGTAATACCTTTGGCTTACTTCCCTTCTGCAAGAAGAACCCGGCCCCTGCAGTGAGTTATCAATCTTAATAAATACTTTCTGCTTCGTTATACCTTATTTAAGCTCATAATTCTTTATCCTTCTCCACAGGCCAATGATAACTTCTGGAAGGTCAAATATGATCATGATGCTGCCAAACAAGCCATGGCAGCCAAGAAAACCGAAAGGAAAGCCGCCAAGACGGGAACCTCAAAAAAGAAGAAACCCAGCGCCTCCGAGTTATTCAAATTGGATGATACTTCTTGAGATGATGAAGAGGTAATCCTTTAACTTTCTTAACTCCCTTGTCGCTATTTTACTGACATTCTGTCCTTTCAGGAGGATACAGGGAACAATCAAGCAGTTCAAGAAGAGGTAACTATAATCTCCTCCGACTCAGAGCCTTTGCCAAAACACAAAACCCGAAGGGTGATCCAGAAAGTAAGATTTTCACACCCTCTAGCTTATCAAGATCCTCAATTTCTTTTGAAGCAACAACAGCTTGAGAACCGGAGGCAGACTCGGGCCAATCAAGACGCAGAATTCTCCTTCGGCTTACCCGATGTAACTAGGAAGCGCTGGACCGAGGTTATCTCCGATTTACGTTCTGTTTTACCTTTGGCAGGTTTGATTCGTCAACCTCTTAATTCATCTGACTCCAATTATCAGGATACATCTCCTTCTTCCAACGAATCTATGCAATCAAACATGCCGGCTTTCAAAACGGCTCCTGGGTAATGTAACCTTTCTTACTTTAAGTTTTACCGTACTTTATGCTTTAATACTCATCCTTCTTCCTTTATTGACAGCCTGCAAGTGAAGCCCAGCAAGAAGGCGACGAAAAATAAGCCGTCCCAAGACCCGGTTGTCATTAAACCGGCGCTTGACTCGTCCACTCCTGCTAGCTCCACCCATCAGCCACCGCCTGAACCGGCTTCTGACATTCCGGTGCCAACCTCTGACCCGCTTGCAGAAGATGTTATCCACAACTCTGATAACCCGGAAGTTCCTAGCCCGACCAAGACGACTGACCTGGAAGTTGTATTTCTGAAAAGTCAATTTGTTGAACCGGGGCGGCCTACTGTTCTTGCCCAATGTACTGCCTAGGAAGAATTTGTCGAACGTCGAAAAGCCAAATAGGACATCACTGACTATACTCACTTAAGCATTGGTGATATAGTCTCGGGCTATCTGAACCAAGTGCATAATAGTCGTGACCTGGAAATTGACATGGTGAAACAAATACAGGACAAATCTGAGGTATAACTTATGCTAATTTCCTGAATCTTACTTACTGTACCAGCCCCCAAGTCTATTGCTTATGAAATAATATGCTGTAGACTTAGAAATCTGCTTACTGTTTGTTTGTCCAGTTCAAAGAGAATATATTTAACCTGGTTATAACATGATAGTTTTAAATTTGCGATACACATTAGCCCCCAAGGGTCAAGTATCTCTACTTGTAAAGTGCTTGAGACTTAATATGTGTGACCCGGTATGGTAGGTTTAAAATTCTTCAGCATACATTAGCCCCCAAGTGCCAAGTATCTTTACTTGTAAAATGCTTGGGACTTTGAATGTTACCTTACCGTGATCCTTACCATAACCTGGTGTCAATGCAGGCCACCATAAGTCAATTTGAGTCAGAGCTTGCTGTCCTGAAGAGTCGTCTGGAAACTCAAGAACTTGAAACTCAGAAGGCCAACTCCAAATTTGAATTCAATGTCTCTGAAAATGAGAAGTTGAAGAGGAATTTTGAGTCAGAGAAGAAAGCTTGGGCTGATGAGAAGGCTTCACTAGTGACTCGGGCCGAGACAGCAGAAGCATCTCTTGCAGAGGCAACAACTGAGCTGTCCGACTTAAAACGACAGATATCTCAAATGGTCTCAGCCATCTTCGGTAAGTTACTATGCAAAACCTCAAACATTGTAATCTTCCAATGACTATTGTAATAGTTACCTCCGGCTGACTGTTATGTTTGTGCACACACAGGCCCCAGGAGTACCAACCTTAAGCAAAACATGCTGATCAAGCTTAAAGCAGTGTACACCTTAGTGGAATAGCTGTACTCCGGTTCACAACATGCCTTGGCTGTTGTAGCCTTATCAAACACCCCTCCCCGCCTTTTACAAGACGTGCTGAAGCATCTCGCTATGCTACCTCAGCGAATTCAGGATTTAAGGTGGGCATCCGCAAGAGCCGGAGCCGTAGCCGCGTTGAGCCGGGCAAAGGCATGGACGCCAGAGCTTGACTTAGCTGATCTCTCTCTTGGATATCCGAGCCTTAAGGAGGACGGTACTGCATTTGATGATCAAGATTTTACCGCCTGTGTCAAAGTCGTACGTCCCTTGGCTACCCTTATTGGGAATGATACTGATCTTACTAAGTATTCTCCGGGCTATGATAGTGAGAACCCGAGAATTCCAAACATTCCATATGACCAAGTCAGCCTGATCCCTCCAACGCATAAGCATACCTTTGCCCCTGAAGTGGACCCGACCGGTTTAATAGATGATGAGGCTGAATTTGAAGCCTTGAGTGGCATTGACTGGGCCTCGTCCACCTTCCAGGACAAAGAAACCGACGGAGAGGCGGAGAAGGATAACCCAGAATCGTCAAGCCCGCCGAAGGAATGAACCGCCGGGCGTTTTATAACTTTGCATAAACGATGCTTCATTTATTCAGACTCGGGGAGTCTTGTAATAGGATAGAAAAAACCTCTCAATGTTTGTCATGCCTTCGCACATGTTTATGGCGCTTAATACTTTCGTAAGCCGCCAATGTTATGTCTTTCCAGCTCATGTTGATCGCTTGTTTCCTTGATGTTAAATTTGCTTATCTTATCCTGCATACAAAACAAGCAAAAATTCCCTGCAATCCCTTTGGGAATCTCACCTGCTTATATGATCTTCACCATGCGGATGAATTTAACTCCTGAAAGTTGGAACATATAATGTTTACTTTACAACCTGGGATAATCAATATTAAGCCGGAAGAACAAAGCCATCTCATAGTGCAATCAAAAAGGTCTCAAGATAATCAAGCAATTATGCTTATGATATATAATAAACAATGTTCAGAGGCTTCTGATTTGAATACGATCAGTAAACCGTTCCAAAGGGGTTAAGCTAAGATTCAGATACGATCATATAGCCCCCAGTGGCATTGGCGATGCCGATCAAGTGGGTATCGATAGCTATGTTCTCTTTGGTTTGAATATGACCCATGTTTGAGCAGTAAGCCCCCGAGTGACCATAAGAGTTGTTTAATGACGCTGATTCGAATACAATCCACGTCAGACCCAAAGGAGTTAAGATGTGATTCAAATATGACCAAGAAGCCCCCAAGTGGGTTTGGTAGTATGCCGATCAAGCGGGCATCGACAGCTATGTTCTCTTTGGTTCGAATACGAACTATGTTTGAACAGGAAGCCCCCAAGTGATCATGGCTAGATTCAGATATGATCATAAGCTGGACCAAAGGGAAAGCCGGATTCAGACATGATCCGCTCCCTGTTGGTAGTTTCCTCCACCTGATAAAGAAGACATAAAAACGTTCTTTGAGGGAAAAAAGGACAGAGGTCCTGCTTTATTGCTTTATATAATATGTACATCGTCAAAAATATATACATCTTAAGAGCCAGTGGCTCAAGTATAGTAAGGCCGAAGATGGGCAATATTCCACGGCCGGCGGGTCTCCTCCTCCGACTTATGTGAGTCTTTGTGCTCTCGAACATCAATGAGGTAATATGACCCGTTGTTCAGATTCTTGCTGACCACAAAGGGTCCTTCCCAAGGCGGAGATAGCTTGTGCATGTCAGATTGATCTTGGATGAGTCAGAGTACCAAGTCGCCTTCCTAAAAGGTTCTGCTCTTAACCCGGCGGCTGTGATAGCGGCGCAGGTCTTGCTGGTAAATCGCCGAGCGAGCTATTGCCAAGTCTCGCTCCTCATCCAACAAGTCAAGTGCATCCTGACGAGCCTTTTCATTATCCGCCTCAACGTAAGCCGCCACGCGGGGTGAGTCGTGTCGGATGTCACTTGGCAGAACTGCCTCTGCTCCATAGACCATGAAGAAAGGTGTGTATCCCGTAGACCTGTTAGGCGTAGTGTTGATGCTCCATAGCACAGAGGGTAACTACTCCACCCAACAACCCGGAGTTCGTTTTAAGGGGACAAAGAGCCGGGGCTTGATACCCTTTAGGATCTCTTGATTAGCTCTTTCCGCTTGACCATTGGATTGAGGATGAGCAACAACCGAAACATCAAGCCGGATATGTTCTCGTTGACAGAACTCTTCCATGGCTCCCTTGGAGAGATTTGTGCCATTATCGGTTATAATGCTGTGTGGGAAACCAAAACGAAAGATCACCTTTTTCATAAACTGAACCGCTGTGGCCGCATCACACTTACTGACTGGCTCCGCCTCAACCCACTTTGTAAATTTATCCACTGCCACCAGGAGATGTGTCTTTTTATCCTTAGACCTTTTGAAAGGTCCAACCATGTCAAGCCCCCAGACTGCAAATGGCCAAGTAATTGGGATCATCCTTAATTCTTGAGCTAGCACATGAGCATGTCGTGAGAACTTCTGACAACCGTCACATTTACTGACCAGATCCTCTGCATCAGCATGAGCCGTGAGCCAGTAGAAACCATGACGGAAAGCCTTGGCCACAAGAGATTTTGAGTCGGCATGATGACCACAATCTCCTTCATGAATCTAACGAAGTATCTCTTGTCCCTCTGCAGGTGACACACAACATTGAAACGCCCCTGTTACACTGCAATGATGTAACTCACCATTAACAATCGTCATGGATTTGGATCGTCTGACAATTTGTATTGCCAAAGTTTCATCCTCCGGTAACTCCCCCTGGGTCATGTAGGCCAAATATGGCACTGTCCAATCCGGGATAACATGAAGAGCTGCCACCAGCTGGGCCTCCGGGTCTGGCACTGCTAGTTCTTCCTCGGTAGGCACCTTGACAGAAGGGTTATGCAAAACATCAAGAAAGGTGTTAGGTGGCACCGGCTTACGTTGAGATCCCAGCCGGCTTAAAGCATTAGCCGCCTCATTCTTCCTTCGATCAATGTGCTCCACTTGATAACCCTTGAAATGTCCAGCCACAGCATCTACTTCACATCGATAAGCCGCCATGAGAGGATCCTTGGAATTCCACTTTCCTGACACCTGTTGAGCCATGAGATCTGAGTCGCCCAGACATCTTACCCGGCTTAAGTTCATCTCCTTGGCCATCCGGAGACCATGGAGTAATGCCTCGTACTCAGCTGCATTGTTAGTACATGGGAACATAAGCCGGAGTACATAACGAAATTTGTCACCTCGAGGGGAAGTTAAAACAATTCCAGCCCCCGAGCCTTCTAGCTGCCTGGACCCGTCAAAGTGAATAGTCCAATATGTGTTATTTGGCTTCTCCTCAGGTGCCTGCAACTCTGTCCAATCATTGATAAAGTCCCCCAAGGCCTGAGACTTAATAGAAGTATGTGGCATGTACTTCAAACCATGAGGCCCAAGCTCGATATCCCACTTGGCGACTCGTCCTGTGGCCTACCTATTCTGGATGATGTCTCCCAAAGGGGCAGAACTTACCACAGTTATAGGATGAATTTGAAAGTACTGCTTCAACTTCCGGTTGGCCGTAAACACTCCGTAAATGAGTTTCTGCCAATGTGGATACCTTTGTTTAGACTCAATGAGCACCTCACTGATATAGTAAACCAGCCGTTGAACCGGATGCTCCTTGCCAGCTTCCTTACGTCCACCACGATGGCAACACTGACCGCTCGTGAATTAGGAGCCACATATAACAGCAACGGCTCTCTGTCAATGGGAGGCGCAAGAACCGGTGGTTCAGACAATTGCCTCTTCAAGTCTTCAAAGGCAGCATCCACAGCCTCACTCCAGACAAAAGTGTCAGTTTTCTTCATCATTTGATACAATGGAAGGGCCTTCTCACCTAACCGGCTTATGAACTGGCTTAAAGCGGCAACATGACCCGCCAGTCGCTGAACATCATTGATGCACGCCAGCTTAGCCAGAGAGGTAATCGCCTTAATCTTCTCCGGATTAGCTTCCATGCCTCTGTTTGACACCAGAAAACCTAAGAGCTTGCCCGCAGGTACACCAAACACACACTTGGACAGGTTAAGCATCATCTTGTAAACCCGGAGATTATCAAAGGTCTCCTTCAAGTCAGATATCAAGGTTTCCTTTTCTCTGGACTTCACCACAATGTCATCTACGTAAGCATGAATATTACGCCCAATTTGATCGTGCAAACAGTTTTGCACACACCGTTGATAAGTCGCCTGGGCACTTTTGAGTCCAAATGGCATAGATACATAACAGAAGGCTCCAAACGGAGTGATGAAAGCTGTCTTCTCCTGGTCCTTAACTGCCATCTTGATATGATGATAACCAGAGTAAGCATCCAAGAAGCTCAAACATTCACAACCCGCAGTAGCATCAATGATTTGATCAATACGGGGGAGAGCAAAGGGATCAGCCGGACAAGCGTTGTTTAAGTCCGTGTAATCCACACACATCCGCCAAGTGCCGTTCTTATTGAGCACTAACACCGAGTTAACCAACCACTCCGGGTGAAAAACTTCAACAATAAACCCAGCCGCTAAGAGCCAGGCGACCTCTTCCCCAATAGCTTTCCGTCTCTCTTCGTAACCATCAGAGAAACTGCCTGACCGGCTTATACTTTGGATCAATATTGAGAGTGTGCTCAGCGAGTTCCCTCGGTACACCCGGCAGGTCAGAAGGTTTCCACGCAAAGATGTCCCGGTTCTCACGGATGAACTCGATGAGCGTGCTTTCCTATTTAGGATCCAAATTGGCACTGATACTGAACTGCTTAGAAGCATCTCCTGGGGTAAAGTCACCAAGCTTTGTCTCAGCAGCCGATTTAAATTTCAACGCCGGGTCATGCTCAGTAGTTGGTTTCTTGAGGGAGGTCATATCCGCCGGGTCAACATTGTCTTGATAAAATTTGAGCTCCACCGCAGCACAGGCAGACTCAGCATAAGCCGCGTCGCCTTCTTCACATTCCAAGGCCACCTTTCAACTCCCATGCACAGTGATGGTGCCCTTGTAACCCGGCATCTTGAGCTGTAAGTAAATGTAACACGGCCATGCTATGAATTTAGCATAAGCCGGTCGCCCAAACAGAGTGTGATATGGACTCCTGATTTTAACCACTTCAAACGTCAATTTCTCAGCCCTCAAGTCGTACTCATCTCCAAAGGCCACCTCCAATTCAATCTTACCAACTGGGTAAGCCGACTTACCCGGAACCACCCCATGGAAAACAGTGTTGGATGTTCTCAAATTCTTCTCAGTCAACCCCATGCGCTGAAAGGTCTTGTAGTAGAGGATATTGATGCTGCTACCACCGTCCATGAGTACCTTAGTGAATTTATATCCACCAACTTAGGGTGCTACCACCAAGGCTAACTGACCCGGATTATCGACCCGTGGAGGGTGATCCTCTCTACTCCATATAATGGGCTGTTCTGACCATCTCAAATAACGAGGAATTGCCAGCTCAATAGAATTCACGGCCCTCTTATGAACCTTCTGGTCACGTTTGCATAAACTAGTGGTAAACACGTGATACTGCCCACCACTCAACTATTTCGGATGGCTTTGATAACCCGACTGCTGCTGCTGTTGCCCTCCTTGACCAGACTGCTGCTGACTATTACCGCATGGATGCCCCTGAAAGCCGGAATTTGAACCACCGCCCGGGCCATGAAAACCGCCAGCCCCTGAGCCGCCGCCAGACCCATGACTGCCATCAAAGGTGTTGGAATTTTTAAATGCCTTCATGATCGCGCAATCCTTCCATAGGTGTGTGGCGGGGCGCTCCCGGGTGCCGTGTCTCGGGCAGGGCTCATTGAGTAGCTTCTCAAGAGATGGGCCTGACCCACCGGATCAAGGCTGCTTACCCTTACATCTCTGATTGCTACCCTGCGCATTAGCGTTGGCTACAAACTCCGGGTTGCCGTCCGCCTTACGCTTATTGCCGCTTAGATTCCCCGGGTTATGCCGTTGACCTTTCCCATTGCCGTTCCTTTTTCCCTTCCCTATCTTCTCATCGTCAGACGCGGGATCCTTGGTACTATCTGAATCGGCATATTTGACTAAAGCCGCCATCAGCGTACCCATATCCTTGCAGTCACGTTTAAGGCGCCCCAGTTTCTGCCTCAGCAGCTCAAAGCTACAATTCTTCTCCAACATAAGGACTGCAGAGCCGGCATCCATCTTGTCAGATGAATGAATTATCTCCTTGACTCGGCGTACCCAATGGGTGGTGGATTCACCCTCCCCCTGCTTACAATTCGTCAAGTCCACAATCGACATAGATTGCTTACAGGTGTCCTTGAAGTTCTGGATGAACCGGGCTTTTAACTCTTCCCATGAACCAATGGAATTGGGTGGCAAACCTTTTAACCAAGACCGGGCCGTTCCATCTAACATCATGGTGAAATACTTAGCCATTGCCGTGTCACTGACTTCCAACAGCTCCATGGCCATCTCATAACTCTCGATCCATGCTCCGGGCTGTAAGTCGGCCGTGTAATTCGGCACCTTTCGAGGTCCCTTGAAGTCCTTGGGCAGACGCACTTGTGCAAAGCCGGTACCAAACAAGGAACACCACCGGTTCTAGTGGCTACTGCCGCCTCAACAGAAGTCATTGGATACTCTGGGATATCCTGATGAGCCGCCTGTTGAGCCGCCAGCTGAGCCGCCCGCTCGTTCTCCTGACGTATTCGGTCTTGCACCGGGTTATAGCCACCGTGTTGGTTACGCCGTTGGGCGTTGCTTGACAAAGCTTCTGACTCCATGTGCCTGCTGTAACTCGGGCTCCGGTTCTGATGAGGCGGTGCTAACCAAGGCGGAGGAGTTGAATGAATCATGTCTCTGCTGTAAGAATAGGTCTCTTGCTGAGCCAGGGCCGTCTGGAGAAGCTCTCTGACCCTCCGGGTCTCCACCGCTGTCGGGTCATCACCGTCCATGGGAAGAGCCGCCAAGCGCGCCAAAGCCGCGATTAAGTTCTCCATGGGGTTAGAAAAGTGACCCTCCGGTACCGGCACATAACGCAGTGGTGCCATGATCACATGAGGAGGTGGCATCTCTCGAGGCTGAGCCGGTCCTCCTGCTCCGGCTGTCATAAACTGATTGGCATCTGGCGGGTTACTTGGGCCGGCTCCGGGTGTAGCAAAAAGAACCCGAGGGTCATAACTCGGAGGTAAACGGGATTGGGTTTTCTGGTGTCTCCTCCTCATTACCTCATTGGACGCGTTTAAGCTCATCGTGAGCTGGTAAGCTTCTGACTGCAACCGCTGTGCCCGGGCGTCGAGAGCTGCCCGCTCTGTAGCTAGTCTAGTATCCTCAGCTGCCAAGGCCTCCTTGGCCTGAGCTATCTCCTCACGCACCCGTGCCACCTCCGCGTCATGCTCATCTTTGTTGCAGGGATAACCGTGGTGGTTAACAGGGCCGTAAGCTTCTCCATGAGGTCTATCAGCACCTGAGCCGGCGGGCGCACAGGGCCACCTGCCCCGGCTGTCCCTATCCCAGATGTTATTGCTGCAGCAGCCGTAGAGTTAGAGCCGGGCTGAGTCCCAGGCATGAAGATTCCTGCCCATCTTGGCGGCTCATAGGGGTCCGGAATACTGAGGCCATCGGAATAGCCCCCGAGCACGCCGTCTTGCACGTGATATAACGAATCTGTTGAACTGGTGGACGAATCACCGTCTGAGAGAACGGCCGTCTCACCATCATCTTCAGATCCTTTAGAAAGTTCCTCTCCGTGGATGCAGCCCACGAAAGCACGCTGTCGGTGTCAAAACCGGCGGATCTCGGGTAGGGGGTCCCGAACTGTGCGTCTAGGCGGATGGTAACAGGAGACAAGGGACACGATGTTTTACCCAGGTTCGGGCCCTCTTGATGGAGGTAAAACCCTACGTCCTGCTTGATTAATATTGATGATATGGGTAGTACAAGAGTGGATCTACCACGAGATCAAGGAGGCTAAACCCTAGAAGCTAGCCTATGGTATGATTGTTGTAATGGTTGTTGTCCTACGGACTAAAACCCTCCGGTTTATATAGACATTGGAGAGGGCTAGGGTTACATAGAGTCGGTTACAATGGTAGGAGATCTACATATCCGTATCGCCAAGCTTGCCTTCCACACCAAGGAAAGTCCCATCCGGACACGGGACGAAGTCTTCAATCTTGTATCTTCATAGTCTTGGAGTCCGGCCGATGATGATAGTCCAGCTATTCGGACACCCCCTAGTCCAGGACTCCCTCAGTAGCCCCTGAACCAGGCTTCAATGACGATGAGTCCGGCGCGCATATTGTTCGGCATTGCAAGGCGGGTTCCTTCTCCGAATAATCCATACAAGATTGCGAACACCTGGATAGTGTCCGGCTCTGCAAAATAAATTCCACATTCCACCGTAGAGAGAATAATACACACACAGGTTCAATCTGCTGACGTCTTTTGTGGCATGATGCCACACCACCACCAAGCCTTTACTTGAATTGTTATTATTATACCACCTCAGCGCGTTTAGCGAAGCGGTTTCCTTGGCACGTCTTGTCGAAGCAGAGATCGTGTTCCCCTTATTCCGGGATTCCCATCAATACGGACGTGGGTAACCCAACCGCGCCATTGATTGCGGCGCTTGGGAGATAAGCGAATTCTACCAGGCTAGTGGGGACAAATGGCCTCTGTCCGCCCATATATAAGGGGATAAGGATCAACACTCTTTACCTACGCTTTCTTCCTCCTTTTGCTTATCCATCTCCGCGCACTCGAGCTCCAGCGCCCAAGTCCGCACATCTCGTCTCAACCTTCTCCAGCCATGTCCGGAGAGGGAGGCAAATGGATGGTCTCCTCCGTTACGGAGGGACACATCGAGAGGCTACGCGGCGCCGGATACTTGTCCCGCGACATCCCGCACTGGCACCCCGACGAGGGGGAGATTATTCCCACCCCCAGGCCCCATGAGAGGGTAGTATTTCTTCCCCATTTCCTCCGCGGACTAGGCTTCCCACTTCATCCCTTTGTCCGGGGGCTCATGTTCTACTACGGCCTGTATTTCCATGATCTGGCCCCAAATTTTATCCTCAACATCTCGACGTTTATCGTCGTGTGTGAGGCCTTCCTCTGCATCCAGCCCCACTTCGGCTTGTGGCTCAAGACCTTCAGTGTCAAGCCGAAGGTTGTAAAGGGCAGCCAAGCGGAGTGCGGAGGCGCCATGGTGGGCAGGATGTCCCACGTTACTTGGCTGGAGGGCACCTTTGTGGAAACCGTTAAGGGGTGGCAATCGGGGTGGTTCTACATCACCGAGCCACGTGACCCCGATTGGGCGGCGGCCCCTGAATTCAGATCCGGCATCCCCACCCGGCTCACCTCCTGGAAAGAGAGCGGCCGAATCTGGGGCGATTCGGAGGAGCTGACGGGACTCCAAGCTTGTATCCAAAAGCTGGTGGACCAGAAGCTCAAGCTTGTCAACGTGGTCCAGGTCATGCTCATCCGCCGGATTCTCCCGTGCCAACGACGGGGTTTCAACATGTGGGAGTTCAATCCGGCGCAGCACCAGACTCTGAACAGGCTCTTCGACACTACGTACGAAGATGTCTGGAGGGTGCTGTTCAAGAGCGCCGAGGCTCCCGCATCCGCTGCCGAAGATCATGGATTCAGCTCGCAGCGGCCAGCTGACGAGGTAAGCGATTTAATCGCTTGTTTTTCATAATTCTGACTTAATGCGGGATCTAAACTCCCTTTGCCTTTGACAGGACTGGCTGGCGAAGGCCGAACAGACTATCTGTCCGGCCCCATTTCCAGAGGACCCAGCGGACGCCCGCCTAGCGGGGCTGCTGGCCCCGGCACCCCACGTGGTGCCGGAGAAGAAGGCCAAGAAGAAGGCCACGGGTACTCAAAAGAGTTCCCGTTTTCTAGTGTTATCGGATGATGAATCCGAGGCTGACTCCTCCCACAAGAGCGAGGAGAAGAGAGAGAGAGCTCTCCCCAGGAGGGGGGAGAGAGGAAGAGGAAGGCTTCCCCAACGGGGGAGGCCGAAGGGTCCAAGAGGGGAAGGACCCTTCCTCCGGACAGCTCCGCCCATGCTAAAGAAGGCGACGAGGGGTGGCCCTCAAGGGCCAAGCCCCGGGCAAGATCGTAAGTATCCGGATTCCTGCATGATTTATAATTTCTCTTTTTCGCCACACAGTGTCCTTCTAATGCCGCATACAACCTGTAGTCCGGCCGAGGATGATCTTCCCGCTTCTTTGAGCGGGTCCTTGGCTCCGTCGGACGTGGATTCCATTCCGACCGCCTCCACCCCTCGTGACGCCGAGGACGCCGAGGTGGGGTCCCAGGAGGGGACCCGCCAGGAGGGTGAGGCTCCGGAGGTGCCACAAGGCAGCCTCCCGGACTTCGCTCCGGACTCCAACCCAGAACCCGCAGTGGTTCCGGAGTCCGGCAGGCGGCCCCTTCGTAAGAAGGGCAAGACCGTGGCACCGGAGGCCTCCGTCCAACCGGAGGCGCCGGATTCATTGCTGGAGGCTCTCAACGGCACTTCCATCGAGGAAGAGCACCGCACTATCATGAGTGCGGTGATTCAGAAGGTTCAGCTCGCCAAGAGTGGGCTGACCAAGGCCTGCGGCAGCCTTCTATCAGGCTTTGAGGTAAGAAGTTTTTTTAAAATATGTAATGTAATACCGCATAGACAGTAGCCCCTGATGCTCGGTTCGGTGTTCGGAAAGAAAAGCCGGACTGAGGATCTAAAAAGATATACGTAGGAGTTCTAAAAATTATGTCAATATGGGATTGCAGGCTGCGCTGCTGACCTCTGCCGCACTGACTGCGAAGGTCGGTGCTTTGAAGCAGAATCTCGAGCAGACCGAGAACGAGCTCGGCCTTGCCAAGAGGCAGCTCGAGGACAAAGAAGGTGAGTAACACCGTATTAAATTTGTACCATACAGAAAAGGATTTTGGTTGCAATAGAAATAACAAGGATAACGTGGGCACTGCAGGGGCCACGAACGAGGTGGCGACCCTGAAGGAGGCTGTGTCCGCGGCCGAACGTAATGCGGCCGTGGAACGAGCGGAGCGAGAGAGGCAGGAGGCGCAGGTGGAGGGGGTGCGGCAAGAGCTCCAGGCTCTCATGGAAAAACATGAGAGTTTGGAGCGCGACTCGAAGACTCGAGAGTCCGAGCTTGCCTCGGCTCTTGAGAGTGCCAAAGCCGCGAAGGCCGAGGCCCATAAGGCCCTCCAGGAGATTGAGGCGGTGAAGAAAATAGCGGCGGGTAAGGCATTTTTCATGCAAAGCAGGCATGTGAGTGTGAATTACCTGTTACTTACCTGGATTTAGAGCTCTCCAGGAGCGTTTGCAGATCTGCCTCGCAGCGTGTCCGATGCCGCTGCATTTTACCGGGCCGAGGAGGGGGGCTCAACGGAGAAGGTCTTCTGGTCTCAGTATGGTGAGGCCGGACATCTGGTGCCCCTTAGCGAGCAGCTGAAGCAGCTGGTCGAGCTCCACAAGGTAGCCAAGCAGGCCATGAGGGGCCTCATAGTCCGGCTGTGGCCTGAAGAGGCCATGCCTGGGAGCTACTTCGGCCTCGTGCGGCGGCTGGTGGATGCGTGCCCTTGGGTGGAAGTCATCAAGCGCTCCACCTGCATCGAAGGTGCTCGTCGGGCCCTTGCCCGTGCAAAGGTGCACTGGGGCAGGCTGGATGCTGAGAGGCTTCTGACAGACGCGCCGCTGGCGGGCAAGGAGTATCGTACGCCCGAAATGTACTATAAGAGTGTCCTGAAGGGTGCCGCAAGATTGCGGACGAGTGCCCAAAGATGTAATATTGGAGTAGACTCGCAATGTGTTATCCTGTGCGCTTGAAAACTTTGTTCATATGCGCTAAGCAACGCTTGTTTATTTAAAATATTACCTTTTGTTTGGCCGTTTATCAAATCTGAGAGATGGCAAGTCGTCGGCTTCAGCCCCCATGCCACGAGTGCTGGGGTGTTCGGGATAAATTTGAGCACTCTTGTTCCCATATTTGGGTCCATCTAGGGAGGCGCTCAACACAACGAACTAGGCAACCGGACTTATAATGCTTGAACACTCTCACTTAGCAATAGAATTCTATAATTTTAAATTTCGGCGAAGCCCCTAGTGTTCGGAAGGCCGAATTTGTGGCGCTATCCACGCCTGGGCCGGACTGTTAGTCGGCTCATCGCTCTAAGCGGCATAAGTCTTTAGGGACTCGAAAAAACCTCTCGAACAGCGACCAGCTCTCGCCTTATCATGACGGTCAGTTTTAGCTTTCTCCACTGAGGCGTTAACCCAGCTCAACTGGGGCGCAATCGCAGTGGTTCTCGCAGTGCTACCTTAGCCGATGTAACGGAACGTAAGGTACCAAAACATGGGAGCCGGGCAAACCCAACTATTGATCCAAGACATGATTCAGAGCCGATTCATATAATGCTATAAGTTCGGGGTGCCGCACTTGTGAAAGTGTTCGGACTTGTAACACCATAATGCGGGGAACATAAGACCCTGGTGTATTCGGCTGTACCAAAGTGTACGGATGCAATAAATGAACATATATGTAAAAAAGGAATGCAATTATAAGCGAAAAGTGATGCATTGTTCATTCAAGGAATTCTCCCATGAGTGCAGAACGATACAAATAGTGCGGTAGGCAAGGGATTGGACTATTAGACATGTCCCCCTCCAGCGGTAGGCTGCGGAATGGTGTATTTAACAGATTTAATGCTCATAATGGAGACCACCTGATTGTTCGTCGTAGCCTTCGTTCTTCCCTGGCTGTTGCATCGTGAGTTCGACAGATTCGCCACCGGACAGGGTCTCTGACGAACGGAGTCCTGTGGAAAAAAAGAAAAAGGAAAAAAAGAACGACACACTTGGGAGCCCCTCGTGTGGTTGAGCCGCACTCTGGGCCTGTCGTGGTCGAGCCCCTCCCCCGATGCCCATGGTATCTCCAGAGCGTAATGATGTACGCGGAGAGCTGGTCTTGCAATCATGCAAAGGCTGGGGTTGGGGCCGCACTGCTACTTATGCTCGGAACGTGCCAGGTGGTCTTGATGTTTGTTGCTCCGGGCGCGTTTGGCCGTGTCCGGTTGTTATCAGCCGGACTCGAAAGTTGCCTTAAGAGGCTGCTCTGCACTTCTGCCGCGAGAGCCGCTGTATGTTCCTCCGTTCGGAGGGAGCGTTTAGTGTTTCCGTTGACCGTGATGATTCTGTGAGGGCCTGGCATCTTGAGCTTGAGGTATGCATAATGCGGCACCGCGTTGAACTTTGCAAACGCGGTTCATCCAAGCAGGGCATGATAGCCACTGCGGAACGGGACTATGTCGAAGATTAACTCCTCGCTTCGGAAGTTATCCGGGGATCCGAAGACCACTTCCAGTGTGACTGAGCCTATACAATTGGCCTCTACACCTAGTACAACGCCTTTGAAGGTCGTCTTTGTAGGTTTAATCCTTGAGGGGTCTATGCCCATCTTGCACACTGTATCATGATAAAGCAGGTTCAGGCTGCTGCCGCCGTCCATCAGGACTCTAGTGAGTTGAAATCCATCGATGATTGGGTCTAAGACCAATGCGGCGAACCCGCCGTGGCGGATACTGGTGGGGTGGTCCCTTCGATCGAAAGTGATCGGGCAAGAGGACCATGGATTGAACTTCGGGGCAACTGGCTCCATCGCATATACGTCCCTAAGTGCATGCTTCCGCTCCCCCTTGGGTATGTGGGTTGCGTATATCATGTTTACCATCCGCACTTGTGGGGGGAACCCCTTCTGTCCTCTACTGTTCAGCGGCCGGGTCTCTTCCTCGTCATCGCTATGCGGCCCCTTGTCATTGTGTTCGGCAATTAACTTGCCTACCTGCTTGAATACCCAACAATCCCTGTTGGTGTGATTAGCTGGCTTTTCGGGGGTGCCATGTATCTGGCAAGAGCGGTCAAGTATTCGGTCCAAATTGGACGGACCCGGAGTAGTTCTTTTAAATGGATTTTTCCGCTGACCGGGTTTTGAGCCTCTGAATCCGGCGTTGACTGCCGTATCCTCAGTGTTATTGCCGTAAACATGGTGTTTGTCTTTGTTGCGACGCGACCTGCCATTGCGGTCCTTGTAGTCCGGACTGCCAGAATTTTTACGGAGGTAGTTACTGCAGGCTAGCCAGCTGTCCTCCCCCGCACAAAAGCGGGTCATGAGTGATGTGAGAGCTGCCATGGATTTCGGCTTTTCCTGTCCTAGGTGCCGGGCCAGCCACTCATCGCGAGGGCCTCTGCATTCGGACAGTCGACGATTTGATTTTTCTTTGTTAAGAATCATGTCCAGAATTGTCTGGCCGATTCGTCTGGCTGCTGAATTATGTGTCTTAGGTCATCGGCGTCTGGTGGTCGCACATATGTGCCCTGGAAGTTGTCGAGGAATGCGGCTTCCAGGTCCTCCCAACATCCAATTGACTCTGCTGGCAAGCTGTTAAGCCAATGCCGAGCTGGTCCTTTAAGCTTGAGTGGGAGATACTTGATGGCGTGTAGATCGTCACCGCGGGCCATGTGGATATGAAGGAGATAATCTTCGATCCAAACCGCGGGGTCTGTTGTGCCATCGTAGGATTCAATGTTTACGGGTTTAAACCCTTCGGGGATTTGATGATCCATTACTTCATCTGTGAAGCATAGTGGGTGTGCGGCGCCTCTATACTAGGCAATATCACGACGTAGCTCAAGAGAGCTGTGTCTGCTGTGTTCGGCCCGGCCGGAGTTGCTGTGTCCGGCGCGACGATAATCATCGAGGATCGTGGGGCGCCCGCGTGATCTGTAGATAGATCTTGATTGTTTTGCCTTGTCCTCCAATATGTTTCGCAAGTCCGGCGCATTCCCCCGTGGCTTCGCACTTTTCGAGCGGTGCCGGGGTACGGTTCTGGTGGAGGGTCTAGATGCCTCTCTGTCGCGGCCACGAGGTGGTTGGTCAGCCGTATTATGCGCTGGTGATGAAGGTTCGTATGCCTCCTCCTCTAATCGGGGGAGCAACTTGCGTTTTGGGTAGCCTTTGGAGGGGCGTTCAAGTTCATGCTCTTCGGCCGCGAGGACCTCGGTCCATCTGTCGGCCAGCAGGTCTTGATCAGCTTGAAGCTGTTGCTGCTTTTTCTTTAGGCTGTTTGCCATGGCCATTAGCCTGCGTTTAAAATGCTCTTGTTCGACGGGATCCTCGGGCATGACAAATTCGTCTTCGTTGAGGCTTGCCTCGTCTACGGAGGGAGGCATGTAGTTGTCATCCTCAATCTCCTCGTCTGCCGCCCTCTCTTGAGGGCTGGCTTCTCCGTCCTCTTGCGCTGAATCTTGCTGGAGGGGGTTGTCTTCGGCACTCCCTGGCTGTTATTATCTCCGGTTCCGGAATCACCATTCTTGCTGTGGCGGGATTTAGAGCGGCGCCACTGACGTCGGCGCTTGGGCTGTTTCTTAGAGGAATCTGCCTCCGCTGCTTCTTCGCCGTCTCCATCATTTGGGGTGTCCACCATGTATATGTCGTATGAGGAGGTGGCCTTCCAATGCCCCGTAGGTGCAAGTTCTTGATCATCTCCGACATCGTCGTCCATACCGTCGATGTCTTCGGAGTCGTAGTCTAGCATATCGGTTAAGTCGTCGACAATGGCTACAAAGTGGGTGGTGGGAGGGCTTTGAATTTCTTCGTCGTCCGCATCCCAACCGTCCTGACCGTGGTCTGGCCAGGGCTCTCCTGATAAAGAGAGAGACTTTAGCGAATTCAGGATGTTGCCAAAGGGCGAGTGCTGAAAGATGTCCGCAGCGGTGAACTCCATGATCGGCGCCCAATCGGATTTGATTGGCAGGGGCGCATGAGGTTCGGAGTCCGGCAAGGAGTCCGGCGCCTCGGAGTCATGAGCTTTGCAAGGGACAAGGTCAGTGTTCGGCTCCATCGCCGTAGAGATCACAGCCCCCGAGGCGGTGTCCAGCCACCTGTCCTCGATCTACGCGGTCGGCTCCGAACTATGGGTCGGAGCGGACTCGTGTGCGGCCTCCAGGGCACTATCCGGTAGTAGAGCTAAATCATGTCCACCGTGACAGTGCGGCGCGCTTGGTTGTGGATCGAATCCATCGAAGATCAACTCTCTGCGGATGTCAGTCATGAAGTTTAGGCTTCCAAACCTGACCTGACGGCCAGGGGTGTAGCTTTCGATCTGCTCCAGAGGCCAAGCGAGTTGGCCCGCAGTGCAAAGCCGCCGAACACGAAGATCTGTCCGGGGAGAAAAGTCTCACCCTGGACTGCGTTGTTATTGATTGAAGAAGCCATCAAGCCTATCGGTGACGGCACAGAGGAACTCTCAATGAAAGCACCAATGTCAGTGTCAGAACCGGTGGATCTCGGGTAGGGGGCCCCGAACTATGCGTCTAGGCGGATGGTAACAGGAGACAAGGGACACGATGTTTTACCCAGGTTTGGGCCCTCTTGATGGAGGTAAAACCCTACGTCCTGCTTGATTAATATTGATGATATGGGTAGTACAAGAGTGGATCTACCACGAGATCAAGGAGGCTAAACCCTAGAAGCTAGCCTATGGTATGATTGTTGTAATGGTCGTTGTCCTACGGACTAAAACCCTCCAGTTTATATAGACACCGGAGAGGGCTAGGGTTACACAGAGTCGGTTACAATGGTACGAGATCTACATATCCGTATCGCCAAGCTTGCCTTCCACGCCAAGGAAAGTCCCATCCGGACACGGGACGAAGTCTTCAATCTTGTATCTTCATAGTCTTGGAGTCCGGCCGATGATGATAGTCCGGCTATCCGGACACCCCCTAGTCTAGGACTCCCTCACACGCTTCATGACGGGTTGAGCTCGGGTCTTCCTCACACGCTGAACCATCTCGATGAGGTTGGTGCCGCTGTCCGGCTCAGGTCCCGGCTCTCCGATCCGGCCGATGAAGACATGGATTCCGCCGAAGGGGACCCGTTACCCGTACTCAATTGAGCCGGCGTCGGGGCCCCAACCTTCATCGTCGATGTGGATCTTGCCGCGACGACTCTTGGTCATCCGGCCCGTTACGTATCCCTTGAGCCCTTGGAAGTTGCCCTTCAAGAACTCAAATCCACCATGCGCTGGCCCCATGGTGGGCGCCAACTGTCGAGGAATTGTCACGTCAGATGTCCTCGTGAAAGGACTTAGTTGTGGAGCCATCGCAACTAGGAAGCTTGAAGGGGTTAAACGGGACAAAGGACACGAGAGGGTTTATACTAGTTCGGCCCCTTACCGTGAAGGGGTTAAACGTCTAGTTGGGTTGGTGTTGATGTTTCGATGACCAGGGAGCGAGATACGCTATGCCTGGCTCTCGACAAGTTGTTTCTTGCCCTAAGCCGCCAGCAGGTTGTCCCCTTATATACACGGGCTGACGCCCTGTGGCTTACAGAGTCCGAGCCGGCTTATAACAGTGTCCGGCTTGGTGACTAGTTAAATCTACCTTATGATACAAGTCATGCCATTACGGCGGTTTACTACAACGGGCTTTAAGTATCCTGTGGGCTTAAGCCCTTTATTGAACCGCCATCATCATGCTTGGTCTTGGGCTTCTTTCTGGTGAGTCTTCTTTGCGTAACCCGGCCCCTCCTAGGCAGCTTACACAAATAGTTATATCCCAAACACATGGTAAAGGCTATCCTTGACATTTTTATTGAAAATATAGATGAAAAACATTATTCTAAATAACATCAAGCAAATACTAACAAAAGAAAATGACTCTCCAAGCAAAACACATATCATGTGGTGAATAAAAATATAGCTCCAAGTAAAGTTACCGATGAGCGAAGACGAAAGAGGGGATGCCATCCGGGGCATCCCCAAGCTTAGGATCTTGGTTGTCCTTGAATATTACCTTGGGGTGCCTTGTGCATCCCCAATATTAGGCTCTTGCCACTCCTTATTCCATAGTCCATCAAATCGTTACCCAAAACTTGAAAACTTCACAACACAAAACTCAGCACAAAACTCGTAAGCTCTATTAGTATAAGAAAATAAAACCACCACTTAGGTACTGTTGTGAACTCATTCTAAATTCATATTGGTGTGATATCTACTGTATTACAACTTCTCTATGGTTCATACCCTCCGATACTACTCATAGATTCATCAAAATAAGCAAACAACACATGGAAAACAGAATCTGTCAAAAACAGAACAGTCTGTAGTAATATGTATCATTGGAATACTTCTGTGGCTCCATGGTGGACCTGAGGAATTTGTCTATTAATCATATGAAAAAAGAATCAACCTAAAATCACTCTCCAGTAAAAAAATGGCAGTTATTCTCGTGAGCGCTAAAGTTTCTGTTTTTTACAGCAAGATCGCATAGATTTCACCCAAGCCTTCCCAAAGGTTCTACTTGGCACAAACACTAATTAAAACATAAAAACACATCTAAACAGAGGCTAGATGAATTATTTATTACTAAACAGGGACAAAAATCAAGGAACAAAAATAATATTGGGTTGCCTCCCAACAAGCGCTAACGTTTAACGCCCCTAGCTAGGCATGATGATTTCAATGATGCTCACATAAAAGATAAGAAATGAAACATAAAGAGAGCATCATGAAGAATATGACTAGAACATTTAAGCCTAACCCACTTCCAATGAATAGGGATTTTGTGAGCAAACAACTTATGGGAACAATAATCAACTAGCATAGGAAGGCAAAACAAGCATAACTTCAAAACTTTAAGCACATAGAGAGGAAACTTGATATTATTGCAATTCCTACAAGCATATGTTCCTCCCTCATAATAATTTTCAGTAGCATCATGAATGAATTCAATAATATAACCAGCACCTAAAGCATTCTTTTCATGATCTACAAGCATAGAAAATTTACTACTCTCCACATAAGAAAAATTCTTCTCATTCGGAATGGTGGGAGTATCATAAGAGACTTGAATACTATAAATTGTTTCCACATTAAAAGATTAATGTTCAGAAAAAGGGTAATCATAATCATGACAAGTTCTATAAATATAATCATCACTACTTTTTATAGCAGAAGTTTCATCACAATAATCATCATAAGTAACAACTTTGTTCTCACAATAATCATCATAAGGAATCATCACTAAATAAAGTTGACTCTCTTACAAATACACTTTCATATTCATCACAATAAGATTCAACATCCTCCAAAATAGTGGGATCATTACTTCCTAAAGTTGACACTCTTCCAAACCCACTTTCATCAATATAATCATAAGTAAGAGGCATGCTATCATCATAACAACTTTGCATAACAAAATTTGGGAGACTAGAAATATCATCTTCATTAAACGTAGCATCCCCAAGCTTGGGACAAACATTAATTGCTGCAAATATATTCTCAAATATGTCATCCTCATCAAACATAGCTTCCCCAAGCTTGGGCTTTTTCATATCATAAGCATAATCACTCTCATCATTAATAGTATGGATAGCACCAATAGTATAGCAATTATCATTATCACAATGAGTAGTAGGAGCAACATCATTTGGGAGAGATACCTTTCTACCTTTGCGGATCCGTCTTTTCTTATTCTTTTTCACATTATGTGTGGGTTCAACCTTCGTCTTTGAGCTCCTTATTAATGAGATTGGTTGAATAGAAGGCTCCTCCTCGTTACCTGATTCATCATAAGCAATAATAGGAGGATATTGGGAAGTCTCTTCCCTTTCATTAGTATTCTCATCATCTTCTATTTTCTTTATTTTCTTTATGTAATTGGCAATATAAGGATTTTCAATGCAATTCACCGCACAATACATATAAATTTCCTCTAGATCAAAACCACGGAGTTTCTTACGGGCACATTCTGGAAGGTACTTAATTAAATGTTTCATTTCTTCGTAACCCATAAGCAAACTAAGTTCATTATAATGTGCAAGGGAGATCAAATCATCACAAATTTTTGACACGATTTGATCATGAAACAATTTGCATCGGAGATGTAAATGACCACTTTCATTGCAAAGTTCACAAGTACGGCAAAGGAAATATAAATTTTCAGCACTCACATTTAACATTTCTTGCAACAATTTAGTTTCTAAATGCGTGTGCCTCTTGCAATATGTATCTTCTCTATTTGGTGTGTTCATGCAAACCCAATGCTCTCCACAAAAATCGACATGCTTATAGGAGACATTTTCATCATAACTAGTGCAATCATCATTAGTACTATGGATATTCAAAGCGTTCATACTAACAACATTGCAATCATGCTCATCATTCAAGGATTTAGTATCAAACGTTTTATAGACTTCTTCTTCTAGCACTTGAGCACAATTTTCCTTTTCATCATACTTACGAAAGATATTAAAAAGATGAAGTGTATGAGACAAACTCAATTCCATTTTTTGTAGTTTTTTTTGTAGACTAAACTAGTGATAAAACAAGAAACAAAAAGATTTGATTGCAAGATCTAAAGATATACCTTCAAGCACTCACCTCCCGGCAACGACGCCAGAAAAGAGCTTGATGTCTACTACACAACCTTCTTCTTGTAGACGTTGTTGGTATTGGGGAACGTAGTAATTTCATAAAAATTCCTATGCACACGCAAGATCATGGTGATGCATAGCAACGAGAGGGGAGAGTGTGTCCACGTACCCTCGTAGACCGAAAGCGGAAGTGGAAGCACAACGCGGTTGATGTAGTCGTACGTCTTCACGGGCCGACCAATCAAGCACCGAAAGCACGGCACCTCTGAGTTCTTGCACATCTTCAGCTCGATGACGTCCCTTGAACTCCGATCCAGCCGAGTGTCGAGGGATAGTTCCGCCAGCACGACGGTGTGGTGACGATGATGATGTTCTACCAATGCAGGGCTTCGCCTAAGCACCGCTATGATATTATCGAGGAGGACTATGGTGGAGGGGGGCACCGCACACGGCTAAAAGATCAATCATCAATTGTTGTGTCTATGGGGTGCCCCCTCCCCCGTATATAAAGGAGCAAGGGGGGGAGGTGCGGCCGGCTAGGAGGAGGCGCGCCAGGGGGAGTCCTACTCCCACCGGGAGTAGGACTCCCGCCCTTCCTTGTTGGATTAGGAGAAGGGGGAAAAGAGGAGGGAGAGAGGAAGGAAAGGGGGGGCGCCGCCCCCCTCTCCTTATCCTATTCGGACTAGGGGGGAGGGGCGCGCAGCCCTGCCCTAGCCACCTCTCCTCTTCTCCACTAAGGCCCACTATGGCCCATTAAGCCCCCGAGGGGTTCCTATAACCCCTCGGTACTCCAGTAAAATCCCGATTTCACCCAGAACACTTCTGATATCCAAATATAGTCTTCCAATATATTAATCTTTATGTCTCGACCATTTCGAGACTCCTCGTCATGTTCGTGATCACATCCGGGACTCCGAACAACCTTCAGTACATCAAAACTCATAAACTCATAATATAACTCTCATCGAAACTTTAAGTGTGTGGACCCTACGGGTTCGAGAACTATGTAGACATGACTGTCGATGTCAAAACCGGCGGATCTCGCGTAGGGGGTCCCGAACTGTGCGTCTAGGCGGATGTTAACAGGAGACAAGGGACACGATGTTTTAACCCAGGTTCGGGCCCTCTCGATGGAGGTAAAACCCTACTCCTGCTTGATTAATATTGATGATTGGGTAGTACAAGAGTAGATCTACCACGAGAACAGAGAGGCTAAACCCTAGAAGCTAGCCTATGGTATGATTGTTGTTCGTCATACGGACTAAAACCCTCCGGTTTATATAGGCATCGAAGCGGGTTAGGGTTACACAGAGTCGGTTACAATGGTAGGAGATCTACATATCCGTATCGCCAAGCTTGCCTTCCACGCCAAGGAAAGTCCCATCCGGACATAGGCCGAAGTCTTCAATCTTGTATCTTCATAGTCCAGGAGTCCGGCCAAAGGTGATAGTTCGGCTATCCGGATACCCCCTAATCCCGGACTCCCTCAGTAGCCCCTGAACTAAGCTTCAATGACGACGAGTCCGACGCGCATATTGTCTTCGGCATTGCAAGGCGGGTTCCTCCTTCGAATACTTCATAGAAGATTTTGAACACAAGGATAGTGTCCGACTCTGCAAAATAAGTTCCACATACCACCGCAGAGAGAATAATATCTACACAACTTCAATCTGCTGACGTATTCCGTGGCATCACACCACGGCCAAGTCTTTATTCGAATCGTTTTTACTGTCCCACCTTAGCTCATTTAGCGAGGCGGTTTCCTTGGCACGTCTTGTTGAAGAAGAGACTGTGCCCCCTGATTCTGGGTTTCTCATCAATACGAGCGTGGGTAACCCAATCGTGCCCGTTGGCTCGTCTCCTCTATCGAAGGCGAGTCCCGAACGGTCACGGGGCAGGCTCTTGGTATTCAACCTCTTTATAAAGAGACCAAGGCTCCACTCCTTTATTTCAATCTCAATCGAATCCTCCCCTCGCCTCGAGTTCCAACACCCAAAGCTCCAGATTCAGGCGCTTCGGACCTTCGATGATGTCCAGGTATTTAACCGGCGAAATTTCGCATAGGCTGCCTGCCCAAGGGCAGGTTATTCCCACTCCCAAGCCTGGCGAAAGCGTGGTGTTCACATCTCACTTTCTTCGGGGGCTAGGCTTCCCGACGGACCCCTTCATGAGGGGGCTCATGTTTTATTATGGGTTGGAATTTCATGACTTGGATCCGGAGTCCATCCTCCACATCTCATCGTTCATTGTCGTATGCGAAGCCTTCCACCGCATTACCCCTTTCACTTCGGATTGTGGCTCAAGACCTTCAAGGTGGAGCCGAAGATGATCAAGGGGCAGCAGGCAGAGTGCAGAGGGGCTGTTATAAGCAAGAATGCTGATGCTCCATGGCCCGAGGGATCTTTTCAAGAGGAGCTCAGCCTATGGCAACAAGAGTGGTTTTATATCACAGTTCCCAGGGGCACCAAATGGGTGGCGCCACCTGCCTTTCGCTCGGGTCCACCATCGCGGCTGGCGTCATGGGTCAATAAAGGACTTGACTGGGGGCCGTCCAAGGACGTGCCCTTGTTGCAGGGCCGCATTCGAGACTGCCTAGAGAGAGATCACTCTGGTCTTAGTAGCGCAGGTCATGCTAATTCGTCGCATCCTGCCCTGCAAACGTCGCCCCCTCCGCCTGTGGGAATTTAACCCAGAGGGACCACGAGCTCTCCAACATTTTATGGGCGTGACGCCTGTGGAGATGTACAAGCTTCTCTTCGGATCACAAGCGATGTGTCCGGACTTGACCGAGGATGCAGGTCTAAGCTGCAATCGCCCGGATGCTCAAGTAAGTAGCCCTGTATCCGAACACACTATCCCGTATTTATTACGAACTTGCCCTTTAAAAGAGTTGTTCCTTGAACAGGAGTGGATAGCGAAAGCAAAGTTAATCAGGTGTCCGGCCCCCTCCCCGAGACCACGCCGGATCCCATGTTAACCAGGATGCTGGAGGTTGCGCCTTCAGAAGAGGGTGAAGGGGGGGGGGGGACAAGGAAGCTAATGCCTCCGCAAAGGAGGCTGTCAGGAGAGGAGGGATCAAGAATCCCTCCATCCAAGGGAAGAAGAGGACCGCCTCTGAAGACCCGGAGACCATGGTCTCAAAGCGGGGGAAGAAATCTTCGCTAGAGGGTCCTGCGCCGAGAGATGCCTCGGCCGCATTATGCCCCTAAGGGGATCAGTCCTCTACTGAGCCGTAAGTAACAAGGGGAGTTTATTTTAAACTAAAGGATATCCCTGCCCTATTTCTGATGAAGATGACAGAAATTTTACCTTGTAGTTCAGATCTCATCCCTTCTTAGCTGAGCTCATCTTCGGGGGATCTTCGTCCGGAGATGATAGAGAGCGAAACGCCTCCCCCTGCCGTACCGTCTTGCGCGGAGGTTTTCTCCGAGTCTGGCGGGGCCGGAAGGCAGTCGTATGTCCCCTCAAAGCCCTCCGCGTCTGGCCTTCAAAAAGGCCATCAGACGAGTCCGGCACGACCTGGTGTACGGTCGGAGGAGCTGAAGGATCTGCTCGGGCGAGCGTCTACCTCAGATGATCACTGTGCGTTAATGGGTATGGTGATTGAAAGGATTTCATCCGCTGAGAGCGGATTGCACGAAGCTGTCAGAAGTTTACTAACAGGCTTTGAGGTACGCAAAATGATGTACCCTCTGACAGTTCCGCATATAAAATGCGCCCTGTGTAGATAGTAGCCCCTGAGGCTCGGTGTGTTGTCAAAAATGACAGCGCGCCGAGGATCATAATCCCAGGTATAATGTGTCGCCCTTCCAATGTAGGTGGCAAAGGGTCCGGTGGCTAGCCGGACTGATGAATTTGCTGAACTAAAGCGACAACTTGACATGGCTGATGCCGACATCGCGCTTGTCAATAAGCGACTTGACCATTTACAAGTTGTGCAATTTCTCCGTGGACACCTGGTAAGGGAGCTTGATGCCCGTGCCTTACAACATGTATGGTTGATGCAGATGGTGCCGTTACCATGGAGAACCTTCGGGCGGAGCTCGCCCGAGCCAAGGAGCAGGCCAGAAAGAGTGATGCGGCTGCCTTAAAGGCGGCCGAAGAACTAAAAGACGAACAAGCTGCTCACTGCCAAAGCAAGAAGGAAATGGCGGAGATGGCCGTGAAGTTAACGAATGCTGCCGACCGCTGCAAGCTTCTTGAAAAAGAAGATCGAGTGGTGCAAGAGGACCTTAAGAAGGCCACTACCGAGGCCAAGGATGCTTGCTCTGCGATGAGAGCTATGAAGGAGGAGCTGCATCAGGCCGGAGATATCGCGGCTGGAAAGCCCTTTCTGCTGCGGAGGAAATTAGTGGATCCTAAATATGCTCAGTTGGGCCGGCTATGGAGTGTGGAGGATGCTTATCTGAACCTGGCGGCAAGTGCCGCGGACGCGGCCGAACACTTCCGAGATCAAAAGGATCACGAAATGGAAAAGGTTTTTTGGTCGCAGTTCCATAATCCAGAGCGCCCACTTCCATTAACCGATCACATGGCCGAATGGGCGGAGCTGAATATGTTATACAGACTTGCCATGAAGGATGGCGTGAGTCGTTTGTGGCCGAAAAGGCCCGAGCCGAAGAGTTATTTTGTCTTGGTGCAACAGTTCCTTGGTGCGGTGCCGCATATCAATGCAATGAGGAGGTCGACATGCATAGAGGGTGCGTGGATGGCTCTTGCCCGTGTCAAGACATGCTGGGCGGAGATGAAGGCCATCGATGTTGCATCCCAAGATTCAGACGGAAGCGGAGTACCTGTCGAGCACTATTTTCAGGAAGTTCTGCAGGGCGCTCGTTTAATAGAGACGCAGTGCTTCATAGGATATTATGTTCGAATAACATGCATTATTTGTGAAACAATGTATCGATGGAATATAAGAGGTTTTTATACTTGTGCCTTTCAAGAATTAAAATACCTCCTGTGCGGCCGCTAATGTATATGTATATATAACCTGAAAGATGGCAGTCTTCGGCTTCAGCCCCCACACATATAATGCGAGGGTGTTTGCAAAAAGGCACATTTTCACACTTGATCCAACGTCTTGGTCCTATAAAGGAGGTGGTAGCACAGCAAACTAGGCAACCGGACTATAATGCTTTATCACTTTCACTTAGCCATAGGAGTTTGACAGTGGGGCTACGATATAGCCCCTAGGGGCACTGCGCTCACCCGAATTTGGGGCGCGTATGTGCCTGACCGGGAAACGGTCCTTCGTCAATGCGGAGGAATCCTATAGATTCCGGCGGGTCATCGAGTGGTTGACCAGTCTCCCGCTATATCATGACAGTCAGTTTTCAGCTTTCTCTACTGAGGTGCTCGCCTGGCCGAACCGGGGCACAATCGCGGTAGATCTCCTGGTGCCGCCTTAGCCGATAGAGCGGAACGTAAGGCAGCAAAACACAGGAACCGGGCAAACCCAACATTTGACCAAAGACATGATTCGGAGCTGATGCATATAAGGCCTGACTCGAGACACCAAACACTCCCTAAGGTATTCGGTCTTTATGAAAACGGGCCGAGCAACGCCCTTGGTAATAAGCCCCTGGTGTCCAGGTACGCGCAAAATTCTGACGTAGCCCATGCCAAAATGTCAGCCTCCTCCTTGGTTATAGCAAGAAACCAGGGGATGTGTATCAATGAGAGACAGTGAAAAAGGTTTACGCATGGTCTTAATCTGAAAAGAATCCTTGTCACGGGTCCCTACTACACGTCTGCGCCTGTGTCTCCGTTGTGCCGTATCCTGGACGGGTGTAGCACGGTGTTCATCTGTAAAAGAGAGGAACTTAGTTGAAAAAGATCATGCAAAAATGTACGTTATATTAAATAAACAAAGTACAATTCAAAGAATGAATAAAATTGAGCTTTATTGTCTCTTGTTGTACATGCGCGGAGCCCCTTGTGCGGGGGTATGCGGCTAGTAAGCCCTTGTATGTTTACGCCGGACTCGTCTAACCGTGTCTGGGGTCTGAACGACCTATTTAAGTGCTTTAATTAGTGAAGCTGGTTTAGTGTGTGGCTGTCAAGGCAGTCACACAATCTTCCACGCTCGAGGAACACTCGATATTTCCCTTTAAGGATATGATGCCTCATGGACCGGGCATTTTAAGTGTAAGGGATGCATAATGCGGTATTGCGTTAAAGCGGGCGAAAGCTTCGCGTCCCAGTAGTGCTTGGTAGCTACTTGTAAATGGGGCGAGGTGGAAGGTTAACTTTTCGCGACGGAAGTTGTCGGGTGAGCCGAACACAACTTCTAGCAGTAGAGAGCCCGTACAATGGGCATATGGGCCTGGCATTACCCCTTGAAAGGAAGTGTTGCTATGGCGAATTTTGGTTGGGTATATTCCCATTTTGCGGATTGTGTCCTGGTATAGCAGGTTTAGATCACTGCCGCCATCCATTAGGGCTTGTGTAAATTGGAGTCCGTCAATTATTAGATCTAATATCAAGGCAGTCCATCCTGCATTCCGGATACTTCTAGAGTAGTCCTGATGGTCGAAGGTGATTGGTTTTAACAACCAGTTGTGCGACTCCTCTGGGATAGGCCGAATGGCGCGTACTCTATGGGCACCGCTCTATTTTTCCCTTTTGTCATGTGAAGTGAGTTTACTGTTTTGACTTCTTGTGGGAAATTCTTTTGTTTTCCGGTGCTCTGCTTGTGGGGTTCGTCATCGTCCTCGCTTGGTGTGTCGAGCCCCTTGTGTTCGGTGTTGAGTTTGCCGGACTGCTTGAAGACCCAACAATCTCTGTGGGTATGGTTTGCAGGCTTCCCGGGAGTATTGTGGATTTGGCATATCTTGTCCAAGATTTTGTTTAAGTTAGATAGCTCGTCCCTGTTATCCTTAAGGGGCAGTTTTTTATGATTCTGCCGAGAGCTTTTGAATCCGGCGTTGACTGCTGTGCTCTTCGGGCTGTTTCCCTTGGTCCGGCGCTGGTCCTTGCTGTGTCGCGGTTTCCCGTTTCCATCCCTGACTTCGGATGTACTTGGGTCGCTGGTACTGCATCTTGCTAGCCAGCTATCCTCTCGCACGCAAAAGCGGGTCATGAGGCTTGTTAATGCGGCCATTGTTCTTGGCTTTTCTTGGCCGAGGTGTCTGGCGAGCCATTCATATCGAACGTTGTGTTTGAAAGCTGCTAAGGCTTCGGCGTCCGGACAGTCGACTATTTGGTTCTTTTTAGTAAGGAATCTGTTCCAGAATTTTTGGGCTGACTCTCCGGGTTGTTGAGTTATGTGACTTAAATCGTCTGCATCCGGAGGTCGGACATAGGTCCCTTGAAAATTTGCCCGAAAAGCATCCTCGAGCTCTTCCCAACTTCCAATGGTGTTTTCGGGGAGGCTTTTGAGCCAATGCCGGGCTGGCCCTTTGAGCTTGAGGGGTAGGTATTTTATGGCGTGGAGGTCATCTCCTCTAGCCATGTGTGTGTGGAGGATGTAATCCTCAATCCAGACTCCGGGGTCTGTTGTTCCGTCGTATGCCTCTATGTTTATGGGCTTGAATCCCGCTGGGAATTCATAATCTAGAACCTCATCGGTGAAACATAGGGGGTGTGCGGCACCTCTATATTTAGGTGTACCGTAGTATTCGGATACTTCGTGTGTTGCATTGCTTACTAGAGCTTGCTTTCTTGGCCCGTAGATAGATCTAAGTGGGTAATCTTTTTGATGCGAATCCATGTGCAGATCGCGTGCCAGCTTGTGTGTGGTGCCGTTTGCTGCTCTATGTTTGCCATGGGGTCGTCTATCCGACTGGGTGGTCTCCTTGTTTTTTGATTGCGGGGGCTCTACGGCCTCCTCATCAAATTCGGGCAGTAGTTTTCGCTACGGGTAGCTCTTTGTTCAGCGACTATCGCCGTATTTGTCTGCGGTGTTGAGTGCTTTGCTCCATCTGATTCTGAGCGCATATTCCGCTATTTTGAGCTTCTGCTTCTGCTTTTTCAGGCTACGCGCAGTGGCGACGAGCCTTTTGTGGAGGTTCTTCTGCTCCAGCAACTTGTCCGGCGTTAGATCGTCCAGACAGTTATCTTTGCCGGGGACGGATTGTTTATCCAGGTTGTCCTATCCGGACGGTTGGGCGATGGCATGTTCGTCGTCCACCGGTTCGTCCTGCTCTATGGCTGGGTCTGTATGGCTGCTGTCTTTGTCGAGGCGGGATTTTGAGCGGCGCTTACGTTGCCGTTTTGACTGCTTTTCGGGGGAATGATCCCTCGTGGCGTCCCGTTGTTCCTCGTCGTCGCTTCCTTTAGGTGTGTCCACCATGTATACATCATGAGATGAGGTGGCTATCCAGTGCCTTATAGGTGCTAGTTCATGCTTATCTCCTACATCGTCGTCCATACCGTCTTTATCTTCGGAGTCGAAATCGAGCACGTCATTTAAACTTTCGACAGTGGCTACAAAGTGGGTGGTGGGTGGGCTTTGAATTTCTTTGTCGTACGCATCCCAGCCTTGCTGACCATAATCTGGCCAGGGCTCTCCTGATAAAGAGAGAGACTTTAGTGAATTCAGGATGTCGCCAAAGGGCGAGTGCTGAAAGATGTCCACGGTGGTGAACTCCATGATCGGCGCCCAATCGGATTCGATTGGCTGGGCGCGGAAGGTTCGGAGTCCGGAGTGGAGTCTGGCACCTTGGAGTTACGAGCTTCGCGAGGGATAGGGTTGGTGTTCGGCTCAATCGCCATAGAGGTAGCATCCCTTGAGGCGGTGTCCAGCCACCCGTCCTCGATCGACGTAGTCGGCTCCGAGCTAAGAGTCGGAGCGGACACTGGTGCGGCCTCCAGGGCACTGTTCGGCGGCAAAGCTAGATCATGCCCATCGTGACAGTGCGGCGCGCTTGGCTGTGGCTCGAACCCGTCGAAGACGAAGTCTCCGCAGACGTCAGCCGTGTAGTTCAAACTTCCAAGTCTGACCTGATGGCCAAGGGCGTAGCTTTCAATCTGCTCCAGATGGCCAAGCGAATTGGCCCGCAGTGCAAAGCCGCCGAATACGAAGATCTGTCCGGGGAGAAAAGTCTCACCCTGGACCGCGTCATTGTTGATGATCGGAGGAGCCATCGGGCCTAAAGATGACGACACACAGGAACTCTCAATGAAAGCACCAATGTCGGTGTCAAAACCGGCGGATCTAGGGTAGGGGGTCCCGAACTGTGCATCTAGGCGGATGGTAACAGGAGACAAGGGACACGATGTTTTTACCCAGGTTCGGGCCCTCTCGATGGAGGTAAAACCCTACTCCTGCTTGATTAATATTGATGATATGGATAGTACAAGAGTAGATCTACCACGAGATCAGAGAGGCTAAACCCTAGAAGCTAGCCTATGGTATGATTGTTGTTCGTCCTACGGACTAAAACGCTCCGGTTTATATAGGCACCGAAGAGGGTTAGGGTTACACAGAGTCGGTTACAATGGTAGGAGATCTACATATCCGTATCGCCAAGCTTGCCTTCCACGCCAAGGAAAGTCCCATCCGGACACGGGACGAAGTCTTCAATCTTGTATCTTCATAGTCTAGGAGTCCGGCCAAAGGTGATAGTTCGGCTATCCGGACACCCCCTAATCCAGGACTCCCTCAATGACCGAGACACGTCTCCGGTCAATAACCAATAGTAGAACCTGGATGCTCATATTGGCTCCTACATATTCTATGTAGATCTTTATCGGTCAAACCGCATAACAACATACGTTGTTCCCTTTGTCATCGGTATGTTACTTGCCCGAGATTCGATCGTCGGTATCTCAATACCTAGTTCAATGTCATTACCGGCAAGTCTCTTAACTCGTTACATAATGCATCATCCCGTAACTAACTCATTAGCTACATTGCTTGCAAGGCTTACAGTGATGTGCATTACCGCGAGGGCCTAGAGATACCTCTCCGACAATCGGAGTGACAAATCCTAATCTCAAAATACGTCAACTCAACAAGTACCTTTGGAGACACTTGTAGAGTACCTTTATAATCACTAATTACATTGTGACGTTTGGTAGCACACAAAGTGTTCCTCCGGTAAACGGGAGTTACATAATCTCATAGTCATAGGAACATGCATAAGTCATGAAGAAAGCAATAGCAACATACTAAACGATCAAGTGCTAAGCTAATGGAATGGGTCAAGTCAATCACATCATTCTTCTAGTGACACTATGTTTGTCTATGTATTCAGTATTCACACATGTATTATGTTTCCGAGTAATACAACTCTAGCATGAATAATAAACATTTATCATGATATGAGGAAATAAATAATAACTTTATTATTGCCTCTAGGGCATATTTCCTTCAGTCTCCCACTTGCACTAGAGTCAATAATCTAGATTACACACTAATGATTCTAACACCCATGGAGCCTTGGTCATGATCATGTTTTGCTCATGGAAGAGGCTTAGTCAACGGGTCTGGAACATTCAGATCCATATGTATCTTGCAAATCTCTATGTCTCCCACATGGATTTGGTCCCGGATGGAATTGAAGCGTCTCTTGATGTGCTTGGTTCTCTTGTGAAATCCAGATTCCTTTGCCAAGGCAATTGCAGCAGTATTCTCACAAAAGATTTTCATTGGACCCGACGCACTAGGTATGACACCTAGATCGGATATGAACTCCTTCATCCAGACTCCTTCATTTGCTGCTTCAGAAGCAGCTATGTACTCCGCTTCACATGTAGATCCTGCCACGATGCTTTGTTTAGAACTGCACCAACTGACAGTTCCACCGTTCAATATAAATACGTATCTGGTTTGTGATTTAGAATCGTCCAGATCAATATCAAAGCTTGCATCGACGTAACCATTTACGACTAGCTCTATGTCACCTCCATAAACCAGAAACATATCCTTAGTCCTTTTCAGGTATTTCAGGATGTTCTTGACCGCTGTCCAGTGATCCACTCCTGGATTACTTTGGTACCTCCCTGCTAAACTAATAGCAAGTCACACATCAGGTCTGGTACACAGCATTGCATACATGATAGAGCCTATGGCTGAAGCATAGGGAACTTCTTTCATTTTCTCTCTATCTTCTGCAGTGGTCGGGCATTCAGTCTGACTCAATTTCACACCTTCTATTACAGGCAAGAACCCTTTCTTTGCTTGATCCATTTTGAACTTTTTCAAAACTTTATCAAGGTATGTACTTTGTGAAAGTCCAATTAAGCGTCTTGATCTATCTCTATAGATCTTGATGCCCAATATGTAAGCAGCTTCACCGAGGTCTTTCATTGAAAAACTTTTATTCAAGTATCCTTTTATGCTATCCAGAAATTCTATATCATTTCCAATCAATAATATGTCGTCCACATATATTATTAGAAATGCGACAGAGCTCCCACTCACTCTCTTGTAAATACAGGCTTCTCCAAAAGTCTGTATAAAACCATATGCTTTGATCACACTATCAAAGCGTTTATTCCAACTCTGAGAGGCTTGCACCAGTCCATAAATGGATCACTGGAGCTTGCACACTTTGTTAGCATCCTTTGGATTGACAAAACCTTATGGTTGCATCATATACAACTCTTCTTCCAGAAATCCATTCAGGAATGCAGTTTTGACATCCATTTGCCAAATTTCGTAATCATAAAATGTGACAATTGCTAACATGATTCGGACAGACTTAAGCATCGCTACGGGTGAGAAAGTCTCATCGTAGTCAACCCCTTGAACTTGTCGAAAACCTTTCGCAACAAGTCAAGCTTTGTAGATAGTAACATTACTATCAACGTCAGTCTTCTTCTTGAAGATCCATTTATTCTCGATGGCTTCCCGATCATCGGGCAAGTCAACCAAAGTCCACACTTTGTTCTCATACATGGATCCCATCTTAGATTTCATGGCCTCAAGCCATTTTGCGGAATCTGGGCTCATCATCGCTTCCTCATAGTTCGTAGGTTTGCCATAGTCAAGTAACATGACCTCCAGAATAGGATTATCCTACCACTCTAGTGCAGATCTTACTCTGGTTGACCTATGAGGTACTGTAGTAACTTGATCTGAAGTTTCATGATCAACATCATTAGCTTCCTCACTTATTGGTGTAGTCGTCACAGGAACCGGTTTCTGTGATGAACTATTTTCCAATAAAGGAGCAGGTAAAGTTACCTCATCAAGTTCTACTTTCCTCCCACTCACTTCTTTCAAGAGAAACTCCTTCTCTAGAAAGGAACCATTCTTGGCAACAAAAGTCTTGCCTTCGGATCTGTGATAGAAGGTGTACCCAACAGTTTCCTTTGGGTATCCTATGAAGAAACATTTCTCCGATTTGGGTTCGAGCTTATCGGGTTGAAGCTTTTTCACATAAGCATCGCAACCCCAAACTTTAAGAAACGACAACTTTGGTTTCTTGCCAAACCGCAGTTCATAAGGCGTCGTCTCAACGGATTTTGATGGTGCCCTATTTAACGTTAATGCGGCCGTCTCTAAAGCAGAACCCCAAAACGATAGCGCTAAATCAGTAACAGACATCATAGATTGCAGCATATCTAGTAAAGTACGATTACGATGTTCGGACACACCATTACGCTGTGGTGTTCCGGGTAGCGTGAGTTGCGAAACTATTCCGCATTGCTTCAAATGTAAACCAAACTCGTAACTCAAATATTCTCCTCCACGATCAGATCGTAGAAACTTTATTTTCTTGTTATGATGATTTTCAACTTCACTTTGAAATTCTTTGAAATTTTGAAATGTTTCAGACTTATGTTTCATTAAGTAGATATACCCATATCTGCTCAAATCATTTGTGAAGGTGAGAAAATAACGATACCCGCCGCGAGCCTCAACATTCATTGGACCACATACATCAGTATGTATGATTTCCAACAAATCAGTTGCTCGCTCCATAGTTCTGGAGAACGGCGTTTTAGTCATCTTGCCCATGAGGCATGGTTTGCAAGTACGAAGTGATTCATAATCAAGTGATTCCAAAAGTCCATCAGTATGGAGTTTCTTCATGCGCTTTACACCAATATGACCTAAACGGTAGTGCCACAAATAAGTTGCACTATCATTATCAACTCTGCATCTTTTGGCGTCAACATTATGAATATGTGTATCACTACTATCGAGATTCGTCAAAAATAGACCACTCTTTAAGGGTGCATGACCATACAAGATATTACTCATATAAATAGAACAACCATTATTCTCAAATTCAAATGAATAACCGTCTCGCATCAAACAAGATCCAGATATAATGTTCATGCTCAATGCTGGCACCAAATAACAATTATTTAGGTCTAAAACTAATCCCGAAGGTAGATGTAGAGGTAGCGTGCCGATGGCGATCACATCGACTTTGGAACCATTTCCCATGCGCATCGTCACCTCGTCCTTAGCCAGTGTCTGCTTAATCCGTAGTCCCTGTTTTGAGTTGCAAATATTAGCAACATAACCAGTATCAAATACCCAGTTGCTAATGTGATCTCTGGTAAGGTACACATCGATAACATGTATATCACATATACCTTTGTTCACCTTGCCATCCTTCTTATCCGCCAAATACTTGGGGCAGTTCTGCTTCCAGTGACCAGTCTGTTTGCAGTAGAAGCACTCAGTCTCAGGCTTAGGTCTAGACTTTGGTTTCTTCTCTTGAGCAGCAACTTGTTTGCTATTCTTCTTGAAGTTCCCCTTCTTTTTCCCTTTGCCCCTTTTATTGAAACTGGTGGTCTTACTGACCATCAACACTTGATGCTCCTTCTTGATTTCTACCTCCGCAGCATTTAGCATTGCGAAGAGCTCGGGAATTGTCTTATCCATCCCTTGCATATTATAGTTCATCACGAAGCTCTTGTAGCTTGGTGGCAGTGATTGAAGAATTCTGTCAATGGTGCTGTCATCCGGAAGATTAACTCCCAGTTGAATCAAGTGATTGTTATACCCAGACATATTGAGTATATGCTCACTGACAGAACTATTGTCCTCCATCTTGCAGCTGTAGAACTTATTGGAGACTTCATATCTCTTAATCCGGGCATTTGCTTGAAATATTAACTTCAACTCCTGGAACATCTCATATGCTCCAAGATGCTCAAAACATCGTTGAAGTCCCGGTACTAAGCCGTAAAGCATGGCACACTGAAGTATCGAGTAGTCATCAGCTTTGCTCTGCCAGACGTTCATAACATCTGGTGTTGCTCCTGCAGCAGGTCTGGCACCTAGTGGTGCTTCCAGGACGTAATTCTTCTGTGCAGACATGAGGATAATCCTCAAGTTACGGACCCAGTCCATGTAATTGCTACCATCATCTTTCAACTTTGCTTTCTCAAGGAATGCATTAAAATTCAACGGAACAACAACACGGGCCATCTATCTACAACAAGCATAGACAAGCAAAATACTATCAGTAAGTTCATTATAAATTTAAGTTCAATTAATCATATTACTTAAGAAGTCCCACTTAGATAGACATCCCTCTAATCATCTAAGTGATCACGTGATCCAAATCAACTAAACCATAACCAATCATCACATGAAATGGAGTAGTTTTCAATGGTGAACATCACTATGTTGATTATATCTACTATATGATTCACGCTCGACCTTTCGGTCTCAGTGTTCCGAGGCCATATCTGCATAGGCTAGGCTCGTCAAGTTGAACCTAAGTATTCTGCGTGTGCAAAACTGGCTTGCACCCGTTGTAGATGGACGTAGAGCTTATCACACCCGATCATCACATGGTCTCTAGGCACGACGAACTTTGGCAACGGTGCATACTCAGGGAGAACACTTTTATCTTGAAATTTAGTGAGAGATCATCTTAAAATGCTACTGTCAATCAAAGCACGATAAGATGCATAAAAGATAAACATCACATGCAATCAATATAAGTGATGTATTATGGCCATCATCATCTTGTGCTTGTGATCTCCATCTCCGAAGCACCGTCATGATCACCATCGTCACCAGCGCGACACCTTGATCTCCATCATAGCATTGTTGTCGTCTCGCCAACTATTGCTTCTACGACTATCGCTACCGCTTAGTGATAAAGTAAAGCAATTATAGGGCGATTGCATTGCATACAATAAAGCGACAAGCATATGGCTCCTGCTAGTTGCTGATAACTCGGTTACAAAACATGATCATCTCATACAATAAAATATAGCATCACGTCTTGACCATATCACATCACAACATGCCCTGCAAAAACAAGTTAAACGTCCTCTACTTTGTTGTTGCAAGTTTTACGTGGCTGCTACGGGCTGAGCAAGAACCGTTCTTACCTACGCATCAAAACCACAACGATAGTTCGTCAAGTTAGTGCTATTTTAACCTTCTCAAGGACCGGGCGTAGCCACACTCGGTTCAACTAAAGTTGGAGAAACTGACACCCGCCAACCACCTATGTGCAAAGCACGTCTGTAGAACCAGTCTCGCGTAAGCGTACGCGTAACGTCGGTCTGGGCCGCTTCATCCAACAATACCGCCGAACCAAAGTATGACATGCTGGTAAGCAGTATGACTTGTATCGCCCACAACTCACTTGTGTTCTACTCGTGCATATAACATCAACGCATAAAACCTAGGCTTTGATACCACTGTAGGGGAATGTAGTAATTTCAAAAAAAAATCCTACGCACACGCAAGATCATGGTGATGCATAGCAACGAGAGGGGAGAGTGTTTCCACGTACCCTCGTAGACCGAAAGCGGAAGTGTTATCACAATGCGGTCGATGTAGTCGTACGTCTTCACGGCCTGACCGATCAAGCACCGAAAGCACGACACCTCCGAGTTCTTGCACACGTTCGGCTTGATGATGTCCCTCGAACTCCGATCCAGCCAAGTGTTGAGGGAGAGTTCCGTCAGCACGACGGTGTGGTGACGATGATGATGTTCTACCAACGCAGGGCTTCGCCTAAGCACTGCTACAATATTATCAAGGAGGACTATGGTGGAGGGGGCACCACACACGGCTAAAAGATGAAGGATCAATTGTTGTGTCTATGGGGTGCCCCCTCCCCTGTATATAAAGGAGCAAGGGGGGAGGTGCGGCCGGCTAGGAGGAGGCGCGCCAGGAGGAGTCCTACTCCCACCGGGAGTAGGACTCCCTCCCTTCCTTGTTGGATTAGGAGAAGTGGGGAAAGAGGAGGGAGAGAGGAAGGAAAGGGGGGGCGCCGCCCCCGTCTCCTTTTCCTATTTGGACTAGGGGGGAGGGGCGCGCGGCCCTGCCCTAGCCGCCTCTCCTCTTCTCCACTAAGGCCCACTATGGCCCATTAAGCCCTCGGGGGGTTCCGGTAACCCCTCAGTACTCGAGTAAAATCCCGATTTCACCCGGAACACTTCCGATATCCAAATATAGGCTTCCCATATATTAATCTTTATGTATCGACCATTTCGAGACTCCTCGTCATGTCCGTGATCACATCCAGGACTCCAAACAACCTTTGGTACCTCAAAACTCATAAACTCATAATATAACCATCATCGAAACAACCTTTGGTACCTATGGGTTCGAGAACTATGTAGACATGACCGAGACACGTATCCGGTGAATAACAAATAGCGGAACATGGATGCTCATATTGGCTCCTACATATTCTAGAAGATCTTTATCGGTCAAACCGCATAACAACATACGTTGTCCCCTTTGTCATCGGTATGTTACTTGCCCGAGATTCGATCATTGGTATCTCAATACCTAGTTCAATCTCGTTACCGGCAAGTCTCTTTACTCGTTACGTAATGCATCATCCCGTAACTAACTCATTAGCTATATTGCTTGCAAGGCTTATAGTTATGTGCATTACCGAGAGGGCCCAGAGATACCTCTCCGACAATCGGAGTGACATATCCTAATCTCGAAATACGTTAACTCAACAAGTACCTTTGGAGACACCTTTAGAGCACCTTTATAATCACCCAATTACGTTGTGACTTTTGGTAGCACACAAAGTGTTCCTCCGGTAAACAGGAGTTACATAATCTCATAGTCATAGGAACATGTATAAGTCATGAAGAAAGCAATAGCAACATACTAAACGATCAAGTGCTAAGCTAACGGAATGGGTCAAGTCAATCACATCATTCTCCTAACGATGTGATCTCGTTAATCAAATGACAACTGATGTCTATGGTTAGGAAACTTAACCATATTTGATTCACGAGCTAGTCAAGTAGAGGCATACTAGTGACACTATGTTTGTCTATGTATTCAAACATGTATTATGTTTCCGGGTAATAAAATTCTAGCATCAATAATAAACATTTATCATGATATGAGGAAATAAATAATAACTTTATTATTGCCTCTAGGGCATATTTCCTTCAGTTGGGCCTCCAAGTGCAGAGGTTTGTAGGACAGGAGCAAATTTTCCTCAAGTGGATGACCTAAGGTTTATCAATCCGTGGGAGGCGTAGGATGAAGATGGTCTCTCTCAAGCAACCCTGCAACAAAATAACAAAGAGTCTCTTGTGTCCCCAACACACCCAATACAATGGTAAATTGTAAAGGTGCACTAGTTCGGCGAAGAGATGGTGATACAAGTGCAATATGGATGGTAGATAAAGGTATTTGTAATCTGAAAATATAAAAACAGCAAGGTAACAAGTGATAAAAGTGAGCACAAACGGTATTTCAATACTAGGAAACAAGGCCTAAGGTTCATACTTTCACTAGTGCAAGTTCTCTCAACAATAATAACACAATTGGATCATATAACTATCCCTCAACATGCAACAAAGAGTCACTCCAAAGCCACTAATAGCGGAGAACAAACGAAGAGATTATGGTAGGGTACGAAACCACCTCAAAGTTATCCTTTCTGTTCTATCTATTCAAGAGTCTGTAGTAAAATAACATGAAACTATTCTTTCCGTTCAATCTATCATAGAGTTCATACTAGAATAACACGTTAAGTCACAAACCAACCAAAATCCTAATGTCACCTAGATACTCCATTGTCACCTCAAGTATTCGTGGGCATGATTATACGATATGCATCACACAATCTCAAATTCATCTATTCAACCAAAACAAAGTACTTCAAAGAGTGCCCCAAAGTTTCTATCGGAGAGTCAAGACGAAAACGTGTGCCAACCCCTATGCATAGATTCCCAAGGTCACGGAACCCGCAAGTTGATCACCAAAACAAACATCAACTAGATCACGTGAATATCCCATTGTCACCCCAGATAAGCACGACAAGACATACATCAAGTGTTCTCAAATCCTTAAAGACTCAATCCGATAAGATAACTTCAAAGGGAAAACTCAATCCATTACAAGAGAGAAGAGGGGGAGAAACATCATAAGATCCAAATATAATAGCAAAGCTTGTGATACATCAAGATCGTATCACCTCAAGAACACGAGAGAGAGAGAGAGAGATCAAACACATAGCTACTGGTACATATCCTCAGCCCCGAGGGTGAACTACTCCCTCCTCATCATGGAGAGCACCGGTATGATGGAGATGGCCACCAGTGATGGGTTCCCCCTCCGGCAGGGTGCCGGAACGGGCTCCTGAGAGGTTTTTGTTGGCTACAGAGGCTTGCGGCGGCGGAATTCCAGATCTATTGTGTTCCTCAAAGGTTTTAGGGTATATGGACTTATATAGGCGAAAGAAGTCGGTCAGGGGAGCCACAAGGGGCCCACGAGGGTGGAGGGCGCTCCCACGGGGGGTGGGCACGCCCCCTGCCTCGTGGCCTCCTTGAAGCTTCCCTGACTTTAGCTCCACGTCTCCTGGATCACGTTCGTTCCAAAAATCACGCTCCCAAAGGTTTCACTCTGTTTGGACTCCATTTGATATTCCTTTTCTTTGAAACACTGAAATAGGCAAGAAAACAACAATATGGGCTGGGCCTCCGATTAATAGGTTAGTCCCAAAAATAATATAAAAGTGTATAATAAAGCCCATAATCATCCAAAATAGATAATATAATAGCATGAATGCTTCATAAATTATATATACATTGGAGACGTATCAGGGCACCTACGTGAGCCAGGAGAAATTTCAGCGCTACGAATCAAATCAAGAAAACTAAGTTCAAGGACTTAAGAATAGGTATAATTACCGCCAAGTACTTCTCCCTACTCAAAAACTTGCTGCGACACTTCTTCTTGGCCCTCCTAATACCCTGTGAGGCGTAGTAGTCTCGAACAGCCCGCACCCGAGCCTCGTGCCGCAAGTTCTGAAGTAGGCGCTTGCACTCGGCTTCGACAACCATAGCCGCGGCCTCCTGTCTCCCTCTGAAACCCTATAGAAGGTCTGCAATCAGAGAAGACAACAATGATTAGTACAATCACTAGCTAGGTAGTGTTCATTTTTAATTCTGTAAAGGAGAAATTACCCAAAACCGACAAAACACAATGTCGGCCACCGTCTCACACGTGACACCGGCAACCGTCTCTCCTAGACGGGCCGGGGCAATAGAGTAAAGCTCCCAGCTTATTGCTAGCTGTGGAACCTGACCCTCACCGGGCATTGTGACCCACCCAGGGAAGTGCTGCCGGCAAAGCATGCCAAGGACCTGGTTGGGCCTGCGGACACCACGGTCATGGGGGTATACCCAGCCCCTGCAGTATGACAAGGCCAATGCATTAGATATTAATTTGAAGGAACATGAAGGCAAAAGGTTTAAAAATGGTAAATGCACTTACTTCAACCCTTTAGGCGCAATCAACCACCTCTGGCCGGGGGTCGTCGGCACGGGCGGGAGCTTTGTACAGCCACGCTTGTAGACTTTCTTGCCCTTCTCAACTAGCTTGTCATCGCTATAGCTATCATCTGAAAAAGTGTCCTCGCTACCATCCTCCGGGCCACTAGCCTCCGGAGTCTCATGGGAAGAAGATGGCGGGACCGGAGTCTCGTGAGAAGAAGACGGCGGGACGGGAGTCTCGTGGGAAGAAGACGGCAGGAACGGAGTCTTCTGGGATGAAGACCCCGTGACCGAAGTCTTCTGGGACGAAGACCCCGTGACCGGAGTCTTCTGGGATGAAGATTCTAGGACCGGACTCACCTGGGGCGAAGGATCGGCGACCCAAGTCTGGTGGGGTGAAGGATCAGTGACCGGAGGCTCATGGACCGGAGTCCAAGACAGGTCCACGTCAGACGGAGCAGTCTTGTGGTCGGGTGAATCAACTGAGGGTGGCAGCGAGGAAGGCGGAGCAGCCTTCCTACCTCTCCCGCTGCCACGTCCACCTCTACCAGCCTTCTCCGTCCTCCCCCGACCTCTCCCAGCCGAAGTAGAAGCGCCCGCCGCAGTTGTCTGCATACTATCTCGTAGCGCTCTCCGGAGGGGGTGGGGGTGCAATAATGGAACCACCCCTCACAGTAGCGCTCGTAGGAGGCTTGGGGCGCTCTGGACCCTTTCCCACCATCCTGTCAACACCTGCAACAACAAAAAGTAAACGAAATTAGTACAACATTAAAAAATTGGATACCTGACATGAACACAATAATATGTATATAATTTAAGTGTATCATCATCATGAACATAATAAAAATACACCCGATCAACTCAAATATATATGATTTTTTTGTATCATCATCATGTCCGGGGTCGATCAGGGTGTCAGGGTGTCTGGGTCGGGGTGTGCTGTCAGGGTGTCGGGGTGTGGTGTCAGGGTGTTGGGGGTCAGGGTCGAGGTAGGGGGTCGGGGTGTCGATTGTCGGGGTCTCAGGGTGTCGGGGTGTCGGTGGTCGGGGTGTCAGTTGTGGGGGTGTCGATGGTCGGTGGTCTTGGTCGGGGTGTGGTGTCTGGGTGTTGGGGTGTCGGGGTCGGATTGTCGTGCCAGGGTGTCGTGTCGGGGTCGGGGTGTGGGTCGGGGTGTGGAGTTAGGGTGTCGGGGGTCGGGATGTCGTGCCAGGGTGTCGGGGGTCGGGGTTTCCTATTATTCTTCTCTTCTTCTTCTTCTTCTTCTCCTCCTCTCCTCTTTCTTCTTCTTCTTCTTCTTCTTCTTCTTCTTCTTCTTCTTCTTCTTCTGCTTGTTCTTGTTCTTGTTCTTGTTCTTGTTCTTCTTCTTCTTCTTCTTCTTCTTCTTCTTCTTCTTCTTCTTCTTCTTCTTCTTCTTCTTCTTCTTCTTCTTCTTCTTCTTCTTCTTCTCTTCTTCTCCTCCTTCTCCTCCTCCTCCTCCTCCTCCCCCCCCCTTCTTCTTCTTCTTCTTCTTCTTCTTCTTCTTCTTCTTCTTCTTCTTCTTCTTCTTCTTCTTCTTCTTCTTCTTCTTCTTCTTCTTCTTCTTCTCTTCTTTCTTCTTCTCCCTCCTCCTGCTCCTCCCTCCTTCTCCTTCTACTTCTTCTTCTAAACTAAAACTAAAACTAATATAAAATAAACTAAAATAAAATAAACTAAAACTAAAACTAATCTAAAATAAACTAAACTAAAACTAAACTAAAACTAAAACTATAATTAAAACAGAAACTAAACTAAAAGAAACAAATTAAAAAAGGGGGAGGAGCTCACCTGCAGGAGGAGGCGGCGACCCGGTGGAGGGGGAGGCCGGACGGCCGCGGCGGCCGCTGGAGGAGGCGGTGACCCGGTGGAGGGGGAGGCCGGACGGCCGCGGCGGGATGGGATAGAGACGATGATGGGGCAGGGACGGCCGCGGCGGCTGGCCGACATGGAAGGAGCGGCGGGGCCGCGGTGGAGGTCGGGGACGGGTGCGGGGCGGCCGGCTACGCCGGACAGGGTCGGCGGCGGTGGCGTGGGCCGGTGTGGGTGGGGGATGGCGACAGAGGGCAGGGGGCGGGGCGACGTGGAAGGGGCGGCGGGGGTGCGGTGGAGGTCGGGGCGCCGTAGGGGATGGGTGCATGGCGGCGGGGCGGCTGGCTACGGCAGACGAGGTCGGCGGCGGCGGCGCGGGTGTGGATGGGGAGGAAACGAGTGATAGTGGAGAGAAGAGACAAAGGACGGGGGCGGGACGACCATTAACCAGTACAAAAAAAAGACACATCCGTGACATTTTGGGCCGAACGATTTTTTTTTCTGTCATACATATGACACTTCTATGATGATAATTGTGACAAAACCCGGTATCATCATAGATGTGGTGGGCTCCTACTTCTACGACAAAAAATCAGGACAGAAAATGGGCTTTTCGTCCTGGGCGGGCCGGAGACGCAGCTGCATGAAATTCTTTGGGCCGTCCATGACGGAAAAACCATGGTAGAAGCGAGGGCGAGGAAAATTTCGGGAAGTTCCTGGTTACGGTTGGCGGTCGGGGGCTGAGCGATGCGCATTTCTCTCGTACACGTACGCGCGTGTGTGCGAGGCATTGGCTCTAACTGAACCCGAGCGAGGCGTTGGGCTCTAACTGAACCCGAGTGATCGCACTGCATGCTACGTGTTACTGAACCTGAGTGATCGATCGATGGTATTAACTGAACCCGATCAAGCGATTCCTTCGAACTGCTGCTAACTGAAGCCGATCGATTGGATGAACACTGAGCGTTGTGTGTGTGTGGGGGGGGGGGTGGATGAACAATGAGCAGTGGCGTTGCCTCTGGATGAATAGGACCCCATGGTGTGGAGGGCTGGATGAACAGTAGACGGTGGAGGGGTGCCTGTGGAGCGGGTGGTTGAACAGGACCCCGTGGTGTGCAGGGCTGGATGAATAGTAGACGATGGAGGGGTGCCCGTGGAGGGGTGGTTGAACAGTAGCCGGTGGAGTAGCGCGCGGTGGAGGCTGGATGAACATGAGCCCATGGAGGCTTGAGGAGGTCGACGGTAGCCCGTGGAGGCTGGAGGAGGTCGACGGTGGAGATGAACAGTATCCCGTGGAGTCCCGTTTTGCGGTACGCCACACCCCTCCCGATGAACAGGACCCCCATTTTGACCGTAGAGCTCCAACACAAGTCTGCTTTGTCCGTATTGCAGTACGCCACACCCCTCCCGATCAACAGGACCCCCGTTTTAACCGTAGGAGGTCCGTTTCCTCCGTTTTGCGGTACGCCATAGCCCTCCCGATCAACAGGACCCCCGTTTCGACCGTAGGAGGTCCGTTTCATCCGTTTTGCGGTACGCCAGACCCCTCCCATTCAACAGGACCCTGTTCCGAACGTAGGAGGTCAGTTTCCTCCATTCTGTGGTACGCCAGGCCTCGTTTCCATCGCCTGTTCCATCCAAGCCCTCCCGATGAACATGACCACGCATTCCGTTCTGACCCAGCCAGTTGGCTCCCACGCGTTCCGTTGCCTCCCGATGAACACGACGCATTTTGTTGCCTCCCCATGAACACGACGCATTCTGTTGCCTCCCCATGAACAGGACGCATTCCATTGCCTCCCCATGAACACGACGACGACGTTGTTTCTCCGTTCCGACCCAGCCATGTACACGAGCCCTCGCCGTACGTATGCACGAGTAGGCGTTCGAGACCCTGCCTGTATGTACGTACATGGCCGTATTTTCTTTCTTACACCCTGGCTGCTGGACGTACGTGTACATGCTACGTGTGCGCCTTTACTACGACACGTGAGTGCCTCTATATCGACCAGTATATATCTACGTACACGTTCGTGACCAGAATGACAACGCTACGTACGCTTCGACCAGGTGGGTCCCGACTGTCAGGCACTTCCTGGCGTGCGAAGATGTAGCTGGTGGGTCCCAGCAGTCAGGGGGGCGAATCATTTTGTGTTTTTTTGTGCCCGGACGCACTTCCTTGCGTGCGAAGGCGTAGCTGCTGGGTCCCAACAATCAGGGGGGTGAATTGTTTTTTTTTCTCGGACGCACTTCCTTGTGTGCGAAGGTGTAGCTGGTGGGTCCCAGCAGTCGGGGGGCGAATGGTTTTTTTCGGACGCACTTCCTTGCGTGCGAAGATGTAGCTGGTGGGTCTCAACAGTCAGGGGGGCAAATCATTTTTTTCCAGACGCACTTCCTTGTGTGCGAAGATGTAGGTCGTGGGTCCCAACAGTCAGGGGGCGAATCATTTTTTCACGAAATACGGTGGCCCATCCCGTGGGTCCCCACTGTCAGGTGGATGAATAATTATTTTTAGCGTAATAAGGAGGCACTTCCTTGCAGCTGCCATGGACCCATCTGTCAGCCTCTCCACGTACAGTCCACGTCCGATGGAAGTCGTTCCTTGACCATGTTGACCACGCCGCGCCGAGAGCACCACGGCGGTGGACGACGGCGAGTCCTAAGAAGGGGACGACACAGAGTCGGGGAAGACGCGATAGTGGATGCACACGCGGAGAGGAGTACGAGGGTTCACTGGTTCGGCTGCGCTGCCGTCGCTGCAGAATAACAGGGGGTGTGGGTGAGTGGAGGGATGGCCTGGCCAGCGGTAGGAGTAGTAGGGGGCGGTGAGGCCTCCGCAGTAGCACAGCCGGCAACAGGAGGCAGGAGCAGGCGGCACGACCGGCGCTGCTTTGGGCGGCTGGAGCAAGAAGAACAGAGGTTTAAGAAGCACGACAGCCGTTGGATGGACATTGTATGGTCACTGCAGCTAGAATCGTTTATATTTACTAAGTTGACAAAGCCCTTGGTACGTCAACTTAGTAGGCCCACAGGTCAGCTTCTGAAACGGTGCGCCCCAGATGTCAGGGGGAGGAATCATTTTTTGGGCGGGTGAAGCAAGAATATCCGAGATTAAAGAAGAAGCACGGCATCCGTTGGATGGACATCCAACGACCACTGATGCTAGAACCGTGTGTTGACTATAAGTTGACAAAGCCTTGCATACACGTCAACTCTGTTTTTTAGGGGACGCGTCAACTTAGTAAGTCCAGAAGTATGTGGCAGAGAACTTATAGCCCATTTGATATTTGTAAGAATGTGTAGCCAAATTTTGAATTCTAATGGAATTTACTACAGCCCATTTACAGTTTGTTAAAAGTACAACCCATTTCAACCAACCGTTCAAAACAGAATTCAATAAAATTTCCCACATTTTGATGGGATCCAAAATATTTTTATCCCGAAATTTCTATTCAGATTAGATACAATTTCAATATAAATTTATATTACGTAAAAATCCAACGAAACATTGCGCTCGCAACAATTAATGAAATTAAAATTTTCAATATCCAAAAATAATATTTTATAAAGTAATCACATGTTTGGTGCATTTTTTATAGTTACTGCCCAGTTTTTATAATTGAAACCCATTTATTATTTCTTAAAGCAAATTTTCTTGTTAAGCCTAATGCATCCCTCCTAGGAAAGATTTGCAGCCCAGTGGGGCAGAGAATAACAACTTGACCTTGCATGGGTATTCCTAAAAAAAGTATAGCTGGGCTAGCCATGTTCGGCTTGAAAAAAATTAATATCTGGGCTGGATATCTAGCCTGGGCTAGACGGGCCACAGCCCGCCCAGTTAATACCTGCAGCGATGTTTTCGTTGTTGTTCAGAGGAGAAAAATTAATATCTGGGCTAAACATCAAAAAATGCTGCAGTGCTCACACCTCAAAAACACAAATACTGCTCAAGCTGCTTGGTCCCAGCTGTCGGCCGCTTCTTGTGCAATTCTCTCGTTTATTGTCTACTCCCTCCTTTCCGGTTTATAGTGCTCAATTCAAAAATCTCACCAATCAAGGTAGATGGCGAGTGGTGGAATACTTTTTGTAGTTTTGCAAAAGCACCTAATTGATGTTGTTGTTATCCTCAAAAAATTATGTTTATCAATGCATTAATTGCAATGCATGCATGCATAAAGTACATGCATTGGTCAATTTTCTCTTAATACTTGCATGCAATGATTTAATGCACCTTGAACTCTGAACATGTGATGGAAAACAACTAAATTGAGCCTTTTAAAATGGAAAAACTAAAATTTTGAGGTAAGCCCTATAAACCGGAAAGGAGGGAGTACATAGATTGGCAATGGTGTGGGACCGTGATGTCAGGAAACCAGGAGGAAGCAAAATAAATTATAGTTATATATATATATATATATATATATATATATATATATATATATATATATATAATAAGGAGGCACTTGCGTACGTTAGGCTATGGACCTGGTGGGTCCCCATTGTCATCCTCTCCAAGTAAAGTCATCTCCTCGCCCGCGCGCGCTTTCCGCCCGAAACAGTCAGCGCCGCCCGCCCCGCTTCCCGGTGCAGGCGATTGCTCCGCCTTCAAACGACACAAGTGTCGTCCGTCCGTCCATCTGCCCCACATTAATGATACACGGTTGCCGAGGCGGCTACCCCGACGCCACACGTCCGTCCCTCCGCCTGCCCACCATTGCTATATAAACTGCTGCGCCGGCCATAGCTGTAGTCATCCGCATCCGTTCCCTTTCTCCTGTCCACACCACTACTGCCCACCATGGCTTCCTCACGCTCCAGCGCTCTTTGGGATGGGCGAACGACGAACCACAAGGAGATGACAGCCATTGCTGCTGACCGGCAGGCAGCCGGAGGACGACGACGTCCCAATGGTCATGGTAGTCGACGATCCATCGCCAACCCCCTCCTCCTTGCCATCCTCGACGGTGCATTGCACCACGACCATCGGCGAGGCCCGTGCCCAATATATGGACACAGTAAGGCAGATGCGTGAGGAGCAGTTCCGGGAGGCGCAGGTCGCTGCCGCATACAACCACCATCTCCTCCAGGAGCACCTGCAGGCGGAGGAGCAGATCGCCGCGGAGCGAGCGGAGCAGGAGGTGCTGCTCGACTCGTACTGCTCCGCCCGCAAGGGCTGCCTCGAGCGCTGGCGGTACCGCATGCGGGTGGCGGAGGCTGCGGCCGCCTACAAAGAGGCTAGCAAAGCGGGCGATGAAGCGGGCGAGGCGGTGTTTGGCGAGACCGAGGACGAGGCAGAGGACAATGCCGGCTCTGTCGAGTCCCCGCTCCGCTGGCATCGACGAGGCCCTGCTCCGCCGAGGCCCCGCGGTGCCAACAACGAGGAAGAGGACACCGCTAATAACCCACAAGTGTAGGGGATCGCAACAACTTTCGAGGGTGAAGTACAACCCAAATTTATTGATTCGACACATGGGGAGCCAAAGAATATTCTTGAGTATTAGCAGTTGAGTTGTCAATTCAACCACACCTGGATAACTTAGTATCTGCAGCAAAGTATTTAGTAGCAAAGTAGTATGATAATAAAGGTAACGGTAGCAAAAGTAAAGTTAATTGTTTTGGGGGTTTTGTAGTAATTGTAACAGTAGCAACGGAAAAGTAAATAAGCGAAGAACAATATATGAAAAGCTCGTAGGCAATGGATCAGTGATGGATAATTATGCCGGATGCGATTCCTCATGTAATAGCTATAACATAGGGTGACACGGAACTAGCTCCAGTTCATCCATTTAATGTAGGCATGTATTCCGTAAATAGTCATACGTGCTTATGGAAAAGAACTTGCATGACATCTTTTGTCCTACCCTCCTGAGGCATCGGGGTCCTAGTGGAAACTAAGGGATATTAAGGCCTCCTTTTAATAGAGAACCGGAACAAAGCATTAGCACATAGTGAATACATGAACTCCTCAAACTACGGTCATCACCGAGAAGTATCCCGATTATTGTCACTTCGGGGTTGTCGGATCATAACACATAATAGGTGACTATAGACTTGCAAGATAGGATCAAGAAGACACATATATTCATGAAAACTTAATAGGTTTAGATCTGAAATCATGGCACTCAGGCCCTAGTGATAAAGCATTAAGCATAGCAAAGTCATAGCAACATCAATCTCAGAACATAGTGGATACTAGGGATCAAACCCTAACAAAACTAACTTGATTACATGGTAAATCTCATCCAACCCATCATTGTCCAGCAAGCCTACGATGGAATTACTCACGCACGGTGGTGAGCATCATGAAATTGGTGATGGAGGATGGTTGATGATGACGACGGTGACGAATCCCCCTCTCCGGAGCCCCGAACGGACTCCAGATCAGCCCTCCCGAGAAAGATTAGGGCTTGGCGGTTGCTCCGTGTCGTAAAACGTGATGAAACTTTCTCTCTGATTTTTTCTCCAAGAACGTGAATATATGGAGTTGGAGTTGAGGTCGGTGGAGGTCCAGGGGGCCCACGAGATAGGAGGGCACGCCCTAGGGGGGGCCCTGTCTCGTGGATAGCCTGTGGGCCCCCTGGTGTATTTCTTTCGCCTAGAAATTCTTATTAATTCGAAAAAGTGCCTCCGTGGATTTTTAAAACATTCCGAGAACTTTTCTTTTCTACACATAAAACAACATCATGGCAGTTCTGCTGAAAACAGCGTCAGTCCGGGTTAGTTTCATTCAAATCATGCAAGTTAGAGTCCAAAACAAGGGCAAAAGTGTTCGGAAAAGTAGATACGTTGGCGACGTATCAACTCCTCCAAGCTTAAGCCTTTGCTTGTCCTCAAGCAATTCAGTTGATAAACTAAACATGATAAAGAAAAACTTTTACCAACTCTGTTTGCTCTTGTTGTTGTAAACATGAAAAGCCAGCATTCAAGTTTCAGCAATTATTATGAACTAACCATACTCACAATAACACCTAGGTCTCACAATTACTCATATCAATAGCATAATCAGCTAGCGAGCCATAATAATATAACTCGGATGACAACACTTTCTCAAAATAATAATAACATGATATAACAAAATGGTATCTCGCTAGCCCTTTCTGAGACCGCAAAACATAAATGCAAAGCACCTTTAAAGATCAAGGACTGACTAAACATTGTAATTCATGGTAAAAGAGATCCAGTCAAGTCATACCCAATATAAACCAACAATAATGAATGCAAATGATAGTGTGCTCTCTAGCGGGTGCTTTTAATAAGAAGGGTGAAGACTCAACATAAAAGTAAATAGATAGGCCCTTCGCAGAGGGAAGCAGGGATTTGTAGAGGTGCCAGAGCTCGATTTTAAAATAGATATTGAATAACATTTTGAGCGGCATACTTTCACTGTCAACACAACAACTATGAGATGGCTGTATCTTCCATACTACATGCATTATAGGCAGTTCCCAAATAGAATGGTAAAGGTTTATACTCCCCCAACCACCAACAAGCATCAATCCATGGCTTGCTAGAAACAACGAGTGCCTCCAACTAACAACAACCCTGGGGGAGTTTTGTTTAATTATTTTGATTTTCTTTGATCTTTTTGGATCATGGGACTGGGCATCCCGGTTACCAGCCCTTTCTCGTGAATGAGGAGCGGAGTCCACTCCTCTTGAGAATAACCCAACTAGCATGGAAGATATAGGCAGCCGTAGTCATAACATGAGCTGCTCGATGATACGTCTCCAATGTATCTATAATTTTTGATTGCTCCATGCTACTTTATCTACTGTTTTGGGCTATATTGGGCTTTATTTTCCACTTTCATATTACTTTTGGGACTAACCTATTAACCGGAGGCCCAGCCCAGAATTGCTGTTTTTGCCTTTTTCAGTATTTCGAAGAAACAGAATATCAAACTGAGTCCAAATGGAATGAAACCTTCGGGATCGTGATTTTCCAACTGAACATGATCCAGGAGACTTGGACCCTACTCCAAGCAGTGCCAGAGGCGGTCACGATGGTGGAGTGTGCGCCCCCCTAGGCGCGCCCGCCTACCTTGTGGGCCCCTCGACGCTCCACCGACGTACTCCTTCCTCCTATATATACCTACGTATCCCCGAACGATCAGAAGAGGAGCCAAAAACCTAATTCCACTGCCGCAACTTTCTGTATCCATGAGATCCCATCTTGGGGCCTATTTCGGAGCTCCACCGGAGGGGGCATTCACCATGGAGGGCTTCTACATCAACACCATAGCCCCTCCGATGAAGTGTGAGTAGTTTACTTCAGACCTTCGGGTCCATATCTAGTAGCTAGATTGCTTCTTCTCTCTTTTTGGATCTCAATACAATGTTCTCCCCCTCTCTTGTGGAGAACTGTTCGATGTAATCTTCTATTTGCGGTGTGTTTGTTGAGACCGATGAATTGTGGGTTTATGATTCAGATTATCTATGGAAAATATTTGATTCTTCTCTGAATTCTTTTATGTATGATTGAGTTATCTTTGCAAGTCTCCTAGAATTATCCTTTTTGATTTGGCCAACTAGATTGGTAGTTCTTGCAATGGGAGAAGTGCTTAGCTTTGGGTTCAATTTTGCGGTGTCCTTACCCAGTGACAGAAAGGGTTGCAAGGTACGTATTGTATTGTTGCCATCGAGGATAACAAGATGGTTTTTTTTATCATATTGCATGAATTTATCCCTCTACATCATGTCATCTTGCTTAAAGCATTACTCTTTTTTTACTTAATACTCTAGAAGCATGCTCGATAGCGATCGATGAGTGGAGTAATAGTAGTAGATGCAGAATTGTTTCGATCTACTTGTTTTGGACGTGATGCCTATATACATGATCATTGCCTAGATATGTTCATAACTATGCTCAATTATGTCAATTGCTCAACAATAATTTGTTCACCCACCGTAGAATACTGATGCTCTCGAGAGAAGCCACTAGTGAAACCTATGGCCCCCGGGTCTATTCTCATCATATCAATCTCTATCACTTTATTTACTTGCTTTGTTTTTACTTTGCCTTTTACCTTTTTACTTTGCATCTATCTATCAAAAATACCAAAAATATTATCTATCAGATCTCACTCTCGTAAGTGACCGTGAAGGGATTGACAACCCCTAAGCGTTGGTTGCGAGTTGCTATCGTTTTGTGTAGGTATGAGGGACTTGTGTGTGGTCTCCTATTGGATTGATACCTTGGTTCTAAAAAACTGAGGGAAATACTTACGCTACTTTGCTGCATCATTCTCTCCTCTTCGGGGAAATCCAACGCAATGCTCAAGAGGTAGCAAGAAGAATTTCTGGCGCCGTTGCCGGGGAGGCTCACGCAAGCAAGTAAACAATACCAAGTACCCATCGCAATCCCTATCTCTCGCATTACATTATTTGCCATTTGCCTCTTGTTTTCCTCTCCCCCACTTCACCCTTGCCGTTTTATTTGCCCTCTCTTTCCCAATCTCCTCCTCTCTTTTTCCGTTTGCCTTTTTTCCCATTGCCTTTCTGTTTGCTCGTGTGATAGTTTGCTTGCTTGTAATCATGACTAGTCTCTTATCTTCTCCGTTATCTCCCGAGAATGAAGTTCTAAATTTTAAGTAAAGGGAGGGAGAAAATCTAAAAGATGCTTGGTATAGAATTTGCAACGCTCAAAATAGATCTACCAGGAAGCAATCTACTTCAGTTCTTCTTTGCAATTTTTATGTAGGTGCTAATCCTTGGTATAGATATATCCTTGATACCATTACCGGAGGGAATTTTTTGGGTAGCCATACTTTTGATTCTTATAATGCTTTAATAGATATATTTGGCTCACCACCCCTTTTGATTAATGGAACTACGTTAACTTTGGAGCATGTTATGCAAAGGCTTGAAGCTATTGAAAATAAAGTTGCTACCATTGAATCAATTGAAAATCTTGATAAAAAGATCCACAATCAAATTACTCAATATGAATCTAAGGTAAGAATGACTTTGAAAAATATTAAAGAAAAAGAACCCATAGTTAATGAAAATATAAATCTAGACTCTACAAGAATCGATAAACTTGAGGGTATCATCGCCAACTTGGGAACCACTTTTTCTTCCCTTCAAAACACTGCAAGTTCTTCTACTAAAAATACTAAGCTTATGTATGTTCCTAAGAATAAGGGTGAATCATCTAGTACGGAAACCGTGGATCTTAAATCTATAAGTGTTCATCCCAATCTTTTTACCATCATTAGGGAACCATTTGCTATAGATGAATTTTTCGATCTTTTGCCTGAAAAGTGAAAATTCTAAAGGAGGTAGATGCCTCATTGAAGAATTGCCTACCAAAGATGGCAAAACCTAGATCTATCCTCGCTTTTATGCCTAGCTAGGGGCGTTAAACGATAGCGCTTGTTGGGAGGCAACCCAATTTTATTTTGTGTTTTTTGTTTTTGCTTCTGTTTAGGAATAAATAACCCATCTAGCCTCTATTTAGATGTCGTTTTGTCTTTTAATTAGTGTTTATGCCAAGTAGAACCTATAGGGTAACCTACGATGATAGTTGATTTGATTCTGCTGAAAAAACAGAAACTTTGCACGCACGAATATAATTTTGTTAAATCACAGGAATGTGCTTTTGCGTTGATTCTTTTTTCTTCTGTTCAATAAAACAATTGTCCAGGACTTCCTATTTTGGTAGAGGTTTTAGAGTTCTAGAAGTTTGCGTTAGTTACAGATTGCTACAGACTGTTCTGTTTTTGACAGATTCTGTTTTTCGTGTGTTGTTTGCTTATTTTGATGAATCTATGGCTAATAAAATAGTTTATAAACCATAGAGAAGTTGGAATACAGTAGGTTTAACACCAATATAAATAAAGAATGAGTTCATTACAGTACCTTGAAGTAGTATTTTGTTTTCTTTCTCTAACGGAGCTCACGAGATTTCTGTTGAGTTTTGTGTTGTGAAGTTTTCTAGTTTTGGGTGAATTCTTTTGATGGATTATGGAACAAGGAGTGGAAAGAGCCTAAGCTTGGGGATGACCATGGAACCCCCAAGATAATACAAGGACACCAAAAAGTCAAAGCTTGGGGATGCCCCGGAAGGCATCCCCTGTTTCGTCCACTTCCATCGGTAATTTACTTGGAGCTATATTTTATTCACCACATGTTATGTGTTTTGCTTGGAGCGTCTTGTATTATTTGCGTCTTTGCTTGTTAGTTTACCACAATCATACTTTCTATACACACCCTTTGGGAGAGCCATACATGAATTGGAATTTGTTAGAATACTCTATGTGCTTCACTTATATCTTTTGAGCTTGATAGTTTTGCTCATAGTGCTTCACTTATATCTTTTAAGCATGATAATTCTTGCTCTAGTGCTTCACTTATATCTTTTGGAGCACAGTGGTGGATTTGTTTTAAAGAAACTATTGATCTCTCATGCTTCACTTGGATTATTTTGAGAGTCATTAATAGCATGGTAATTAGCTTAATGTTAATATACTTGGTGTTCAAGATATGTGAACCTTTCTTTTGAGTGAATTGAATACTAAGATAAGTTTGATGCTTGATAATTGTTTTGAGATATGGAGGTGATAATATCAAAGTCATGCTAGTTGGGTGATTATGAATTTGAGAAATACTTGTGTTGAAGTTTGCAAGTCCCGTAGCATGCACGTATGGTTAAAGTTATGTAACAAATTTGAAACATGTAGTGTACCTGGCTTGTGCATCCTTATGAGTGGCGGTCGGGGACGAGCGATGGTCTTTTCCTACCAATCTGTTCCCCTAGGAGCATGCGCGTAGTGCTTGATTTTTGATGACTTCTAAATTTTTGCAATAATTTTATGAGTTCTTTTGACTAATGTTGAGTCCATGGATTATACGCACTTTTACCTTTCCGCCTTTGCTAGCCTCTTCGGTACCGTGCATTGCCCTTTCTCACCTTGAGAGTTGGTGCAAACTTCGCCGGTGCATCCAAACCCCGTGATACGATACGCTCTATCACACATAAACCTCCTTATATCTTCCTCAAAACAGCCACCATACCTACCTATTATGGCATTTCCATAGCCATTCCGAGATATATTGCCATGCAACTTCCATTGTCGTCATCATGACATACATTACTTTTGTCATATTGCCATTGCATGATCATGTAGTTGACATCGTATTTGTGGCTAAGCCACCATGCATTATTTTTCATACATGTCACTCTTGATTCATTGCACCATCCCGGTACACCGCCAGAAGCATTCATATAGAGTCATATCTTGTTCTAAGTTTCGAGTTGTAATCTTTATGTTGTAATCAATAGAAGTGTGATGATCATCATTATTAGAGCATTGCCCAAATAAAAAATAAAAAATAAATATAAAAAAAAGAGAAAGGCCAAAATATATAAAAAAAGAAAGGCCCAAAAATAAATAAAAGAAAAGGGCAATGCTACTATCTCTTTTTCCACACTTGTGCTTCAAAGTAGCACCTTGTTCTTCATGTAGTGAGTCTCATATATTGTGCTTCAAAGTAGCACCTTGTTCTTCATGTAGTGAGTCTCATAATTGTCTTTTTATACTAGTGGGAATTTTTCATTATAGAACTTGGCTTGTATATTCCTACGATGGGCTTCCTCAAATGCCCTAGGTCTTCATGAGCAAGCAAGTTGGATGCACACCCACTAGTTTTCTTTTATTGAGCATTCATAGCTCTAGTGCATCCGTTGCATGGCAATCCCTACTCCTCATGTTGACATCAATTGATGGTCATCTCCATAGCCCGTTGATTAGCCTCGTCAACGTGAGACTTTCTCCTTCTTTGTCTTCTCCACACAATCCCCATCATCATATTCTATTCCACCCATAGTGCTATATCCATGGCTCACGCTCATGTATTGTGTGAAGGTTGAAAAAGTTTGAGATTATTTAAGTATGAAACAATTGCTTGGCTTGTCATCGGGAGTATAGAAGTTGGGAACATCTTTGTGTGACGAAAATGAAGCATAGCCTAACTATATGATTTTGTAGGGATGAACTTTCTTTTGCCATGTTATTTTGAGAAGACATGATTGCTTTGATTAGTATGCTTGAAGTATTATTATTTTTGTGTCAATATGAACTTTTGTCTTGAATCTTTCGGATCTGAATATTCATATCACAATTAAGAAGTTTTACATTGAAATTATGCCAAAGTATCACTCCGCATCACGAGCATACAAAACAGAATTTCATTTGAAGGTTTGGAGTTTGGCACATACGAATTTACTTGGAACGGCAGGTAAATACTGCATATAGGAAGGTATAGTGGACTCATATGGAACAATGGGGTTTAAGGAGTTTGGATGCACAAGCAGTATTCCCGCTTAGTACAGGTGAAGGCTAGCAAAAGACTGGGAAGCGACCAACTGAGAGAGCGACAACAGTCATAAACATGCATTAAATTAATTCACACCGAATACAAGCATGAGTAGGATATAATCCACCATGAACATAAATATCGTGAAGGCTATGTTGATTTGATTCAACTACATGCGTGAACATGTGCCAAGTCGAGTCACTCAATTCATCCAAAGGAGGATACCATCCCATCATACCACATCATAATCATTCTAATAGCATGTTGGCACGCAAGGTAAACCATTATAACTCATAGCTAATCAAGCATGGCACAAGCAACTATAATCTCTAAATGTCATTGCAAATATGTTTACTTCATAATAAGCTGACTCAGAAACGATGAACTCATCATATTTACAAAAACAAGAGACGTCGAGTTCATACCAGCCTTTCTCAACCCAATAAGTCCATCATATATCGTCATTATTGTCTTTCACTTGCACGACCGAACGATGTGTATAATAATAAGAGTGCACGTGCATTGGACTAAGCTAGAATCTGCAAGCATTCAACTCAAGAGAGAAGACAAGTAATATGGGCTCTAAGTTAGATAAACAATGATGCATATGAGAGCCACTTAAACATTTTCAATATGGTATTCTCGACCCCCAAAGGAAAGAAAAAAAATAAAACTATTTACACGGGAAAGCTCCCAACAAGTAAGAAGAAGAACTAGAAATCTTTTTGGGTTTTCATTTTAATTTCTACTACAAGCATGGAAATTAAACTAGCTAATTTTTTTGGGTTTTCTTAAGTTTTATCAAACACACAAAAATAAAACTAGAAAAATAAATTTAAACTAGCATGGATAATACAATGAAAGAGTATGAGCACCGACGACTAGTGTGTGAACATGAATGTGAAGTCGGTGAGAAATACGTACTCCCCCAAGCTTAGGCTTTTGGCCTAAGTTGGTCTAGTACCAAGGACTGCCTGGCTGATATCCATAAGTGAAATCGGGGTTGTACTGAGATGCAGCGGCACCTGCCTCCTGAGCTGCAGCGTGTTGGCGAGCTGCCTCCACTCCCCTCTCATATTCAGCTGCTTCCTCCCTGGTGAAAACATATCTCCCTTTTGCCTGATAATCAAAAAGGTAGGGAGCAGGAAGAGTAACAGGGACGACGTTGCGTCTGTCATAGATTAGTCGATAATGGTGGAATTGTTCATTCCTCTCAAGAAAATGATGATTGAACATAGCTTCTTTATCCAAATAAAAAGGAGGTAAAATCATATCCCCCTCTTGTGGGGCTATACCAAGATAATTAGCCACACGGGTTGCATAAATTCCTCCAAATAAATCTCCCTTTCTACTATTATTCTGCAACCTACGTGCAACTATTGCCCCCAAGTTATAACCTTTATAACCTAACACAGCACTCTTGAGGACACACAGATCAGGGACACACATGTGACATGCTTCATCCTTACGATTAATACATCTACCAATGAAGAGAGAAAAATAATGTATAGCAGGAAAATGAATGCTCCCTATGGTAGCTTGTGCTATGTCCCTAGATTCTCCCATAGTAATACTAGCAAGAAAATCTCTAAATTCAGATTTTTGAGGATCATTTATATTACCCCACTGCGGGAGTTTGCAAGCAGTTGTAAAATCCTCTAAATCCATGGTATAAGATGTATCATAAATATCAAACATGACACTAGGAGAATTACGCGCATAGTTATATTTAAACCTCCGAACAAAAGAATCAGTCAATTGATAATACTGCGGACACTTATCTTGTAAGAAGTCCTCCATCTCGGCATTACGCACATACGCGTCAAATTCCTCCTTGAAGCCTGCTTTGACCATAAAATCATCGGATGGCCACTCACAAGCTCATACGTCCGCGTCCCTCGGCAATTCAACATCTTGTTCACGTATAGCAATCCTTGGCCTTTTCTTTGTCAAGGAACCACCTTGGTACATTCTTCTAAGCATAATTATTTTTCTGAAAATTTCTGAAATTTTAGTGACTTCAAAATAGAAGTGAATAAAACTAAACAAGATTGGAAGCAACTACTCCTATAAGTGCCTAGAGCCTATATCATGCATTAGAATTGCTCGGGACCTCATAAATTTAACATGCAAGCTCAAGAACATGGTCACCTATGCAGAAAAAAATTTCAATGAATAAAGCACTAGAACAAAAACTAATTGGACCAATGGAGGAGTCACATACCAAGAAACAATCTCCCAAAGCAGTTTTGTGAATGGAGCTTTGAGCAAGGAGATCGAAAATCGCAGCAAAACGAGCTAGAACTCGTGCTTGAGTTGGATGGAGATTTTTTGGGTAGAAGATGAAGTGTGTGGGTGCTGGCATAAGTGGAGGGGGCCCACTAGGGGCCCACGAGACAGGGGGGCGCGCCCTATAGGGGGGCGCCCTCCACTCTCGTGGCCTGGTGATTGCCCCTCCTGCAGTGATTTCAGTGCCTAAAATCCTCAAATATTCCATAAAAAATCATACTAAATTTGCAGGGCATTTGGAACACTTTTATTTTCAGGATATTTTTTATGCATGGATAATTCAGAAAACAGACAGATAGTACTATTTTTTCTTTATTTATTCTAAATAACAAAAAGTAAAATGTGGGTACAGAAGGTTGTGCCTTCTAGTTTCATCCGTCTCATGATCATCAAAATGAATCCACTAACAAGTTTGATCCAGTCTTGTTAACAAACTCATTCCGAATAACACGGAACCGGAGAAATTTTGAATAACACTAAGTTACCTCAACGAGGATATGAAAATCCCCAACAATAAGAATATCATACTTTTTCTTGACAGTGGGGAGAGGAAATTCAAAACCTCCAAAAATAACAGTTGGAACTTTTTCAATAGAATTGATGCTATGAACTTGAGATTGTTTCCTCGGAAAGTGTACCGTATGCTCATTACCATTAACATGAAAAGTGACATTGCCTTTGTTGCAATCAATAACAGCCCCTGCAGTATTAAGAAAAGGTCTACCAAGGATAATAGACATACTATCGTCCTTGGGAATATCACGAATAACAAAGTCCGTTAAGATAGTGACATTTGCAACCACAACAGGCACATCCTCACAAATGCCGACTGGTATAGCAGTTGATTTATCAGCCATTTGCAAAGATATTTCAGTAGGTGTCAACTTATTCAATTCAAGTCTATGATATAAAGAGAGAGGCATAACACTAACACTGGCTCCAATATCACATAAAAGCAGTTCTAACATAATTTCTTTTAATGGAGCATGGTATAGTTGGGACACCCGGATCTCCAAGTTACTTTGGTATTCCACCCTTAAAAGTGTAATTAGCAAGCATGGTGGAAATTTCAGCTTCCGGTATCTTTCTTTTATTTGTAATGATATCCTTCATATACTTAGCATACGGATTTACTTTGAGCATATCAGTTAAGCACATACGTAAGAAAATAGGTCTAATCATTTCAGCAAAGTGCTCAAAATCCTCATCATCCTTTGACTTGGATGGTTTAGGAGGAAAGGGCATGGGTTTCTGAACCCATGGTTCTCTTTCTCTACCATGCTTCCTAGCAACAAAATCTTTCTTATCATAACATTGATTCTTTGATTGTGGGTTATCAAGATCAACAGCAGGTTCAATCTCTACATCATTGTTTTCGCTAGGTTGAGCATCAACATGAACATTATCATTAACATTATCATTAACATTATCACTAGGTTCATGTTCATCACCTGATTGAGTTTTAGCATAAGAAATAGAAATATCATTGGGATTCTCAGGTGTGTCTACAGTAGGTTCACTAGAAGCATGCAAAGTTCTATCGTCTTTCTTTTTCTCCTTTTTGGAAGAACTAGGTGCTTCTAAACTATTTCTCTAAGAATCTTGCTCGATTCTCTTAGAGTGACCTTCAGGATACAAAGGTTCCTGAGTCATTCTACTAGTTCTAGTAGCCACTCTAACATCAAAGTCATTTTTATTATTTAATTCATCAAGCAAATCATTTTGAGCTTTGATTACTTGCTCAGCTTCAATAGCAACCATAGAAGCATATTTGCTAACGAGGTGAAGTTCATCTATAACTCTAACAAGATTATCACTTACACGTCCTATCTCGAAAGCATTATTCTTTAACTCTCTACCAACATAAGCATTAAAACTTTCTTGCCTAGCCATAAAGTCATCAAATTCATCTAAGCATGGGCTATGAAATTTAGTAGAGGGGATTTCAACTTTATCATATCTATAGAGAGAATTTACCTGTAGTACCTGTGTCGGGTTATCAAGACAATATGGTTCTTCAACAGGCGGTATATTAAGACCATGTATTTCTTCAATAGGAGGTAAATTCTTAACATCTTTAGCTTTAATACCTTTTTCTTTCATTGATTTCTTTGCCTCTTGCATATCTTCAGGACTGAGAAATAAAACACCTCTCTTCTTCGGAGTGGGTTTAGGAATAGGCTCAGGAATTGGCTCAGGAAGAGTCCAACTATTTTCATTAGTCAACATATTATTCAATAATATTTCAGGTTCGTCGACTGTTCTTTCCCTGAAAACACAACCAGCACAACTATCCAAGTAGTCCTTGGAAGCATCGGTTAGTCCATTATAAAAGATATCAAGTATTTCATTTTTCTTAAGAGGATGATCAGGCAAAGCATTAAGTAACCGGAGAAGCCTCCCCCAAGCTTATGGCAGACTCTCTTCTTTGATTTGCACAAAACTATATATTTCCTGCAAGGCAGCTTGTTTCTTATGAGCAGGGAAATATTTAGCAAAGAAGTAATAAATCATATCCTGGGGACTACGCACACAACCAGGAGCAAGAGAATTATACCAAGTCTTAGCATCACCCTTTAACGAGAATGAAAATATCTTAAGGATATAAAAATAGCGAGATCTTTCATCATGAGTAAACAGGGTAGCTATATCATTCAACTTGGTAAGATGTGCCACAACAGTTTCAGATTCAAGGCCCTAAAAAGGATCAGATTCAACTAAAGTAATAATCTCAGGATCAATAGAGAATTCATAATCCTTATCAGTAACACAGATAGGTGAAGTAGCAAAAGCAGGGTCGGGTTTCATTCTAGCATTAAGAGACTGTTGCTTCCATTTAGCTAATAATTTCTTAAGATCATATCTATCATTGCAAGCAAACATTTCCCTAGCAGCTTCTGCATTCATAACATAACCCTTAGGAACAACAGGCAATACATAATCATTGGGAGAACCTTCATCATCACTATCATCAGTAATAGGATCTTCAGTAATTTCATTCCCCCTAACTCTAGCAAGTTGTTCATCAAGAAACTCACCTAATGGCAAAGTAGTATCACGCACAGGAGTAGTTTCATCATGCATAGCAGAAGTGGCATCATCAATAACATGCGGCATATTAGTTTCATAGCAGTAGCAGGTTTAGGTGTCGCAAGCCTACTAATAACGGAAGGAGAATCTAGTGCAGAGCTAGATGGCAGTTCCTTACCTCCCCTCGTAGTTGAGGGATAGATCTTGGTTTTAGCGTCTTTCAAGTTCTTCATAGTGATCAACAGATATAAATCCCAAGTGACTCAGAGAATAGAGCTATGCTCCCCGGCAACGGCGCTAGAAATTAGTCTTGATAACCCACAAGTGTAGGGGATCGCAACAACTTTCGAGGGTGAAGTACAACCCAAATTTATTGATTCGACACAAGGGGAGCCAAATAATATTCTTGAGTATTAGCGGTTGCGTTGTCAATTCAACCACACCTGGATAACTTAGTATCTGCAGTAAAGTATTTAGTAGCAAAGTAGTATGATAATAAAGGAAACAGTAGCAAAAGTAAAGATAATTGTTTTGGGGTTTTTGTAGTAATTGTAACAGTAGCAACGGAAAAGTAAATAAGCGAAGAACAATATATGAAAAGCTCATAGGCAATAGATCAATGATGGATAATTATGCCGGATGCGATTTCTCATGTAATAGCTATAACATAGGGTGACACAGAACTAGCTCCAGTTCATTAATGTAATGTAGCAATGTATTCCGTAAATAGTCATACGTGCTTATGGAAAAGAACTTGCATGACATCTTTTGTCCTACCCTTCCGTGGCAGCAGGGTCCTAGTGGAAACTAAGGGATATTAAGGCCTCCTTTTAATAGAGAACCGGAACAAAGCATTAGCACATAGTGAATACATGAACTCCTCAAACTACGGTCATCACCGAGAAGTATCCCGATTATTGTCACTTCGGGGTTGTCGGATCATAACACATGATAGGTGACTATAGATTTGCAAGATAGGATCAAGAACACACTTATATTCATGAAAACATAATAGGTTCAGATCTGAAATCATGGTACTTGGGCCCTAGTGACAAGCATTAAGCATAGCAAAGTCATAGCAACATCAATCTCAGAACATAGTGGATACTAGGGATCAAACCCTAACAAAACTAACTTGATTACATGGTAAATCTCATCCAACCCATCACCGTCCAGCAAGCCTACGATGGAATTACTCACGCACGGCGGTGAGCATCATGAAATTGGTGATGCAGGATGGTTGATGATGACAACGGCGATGAATCCCCCTCTCCGGAGCCCCGAACGGACTCCAGATCAGCCCTCCCGAGAGAGAATAGGGCTTGGTGGCGGCTCCGTGTCGTAAAATGCGATGAAACTTTCTCTCTGATTTTTTTCTCCCCGAACGTGAATATATGGAGTTGGAGTTGAGGTCGGTGGAGGTCCTGGGGGCCCACGAGATAGGAGGGCGCGCCCTAGGGGGGCGCCCCCTGTCTCGTGGACAGCCTGTGGGCCCCCTGGTGTATTTCTTTCGCCCAGAAATTCTTATTAATTCCAAAAAGTGCCTCCGTGGATTTTCAGGACATTCCGAGAACTTTTCTTTTCTACACATGGAACAACATCATGGCAGTTCTGCTAAAAATATCATTAGTCCGGGTTAGTTTCATTCAAATCATGCAAGTTAGAGTCCAAAACAAGGGCAAAAGTGTTTGGAAAAGTAGATACGTTGGAGACGTATCAACCATCGGCTCCGTCGAGGCCCCGCCCTGGCAACAACGAGGCAGAGGACATCGCCGGCTCAGCCGAGGCCCCACCCTGCCGGCAACGTGGGGGAGGATTTCCACCGCTCCGCTGAGGCGCCGCCCTCCGGCAACGAGACAGAGGACATCGCCGGCTCCGCCGCGCTGCCAATGAGGCCGCGCCACACAGAAAACGAGGAAGAGTAGAACACGGTAGGTTGCCCCCGCTCGGGTCCAAGTAAGGCCACCGCTGCTACCCTCTGGTTGAAGCCAAGCTAGGCGGGTTGACCATTGACGGTCGGTTAGCTTCTTGGCGGCGACGTGGAGTTGGAGAGCTGCACTGGAGAAGAACGCTGCTTCTACTTAACTGCTGGTGCAGTTGGCCGACTGACACGTGGGCCCAACAGGCCACATGTCAGTTACGCAACTGCACATGTAGTTAAGTCAGTGAAGCTTCTGTTCGGCTCAGCGGGACACATGTGGGTAGCTTCGGTTAATTAATTATACCTCCAGTGCACCCCTTTTTAGTTGAAGAATGTATGAAATGTAATGAAATCCGGCATGTTTATATGAAATCCGACCGTGTATGAATGAATTTATTTCGATTAGTTCGAATTCCTGTATCACTGGCATTGGATGAACACGCAAAACAATACGTACTAGCATTATTCCCAGGGGGATCACCTCGTTTGCAGCACTTTCACATGTACTCCCTCTGGTCCTTTCTAGTCTGCATACAAGTTTTGTCTGCAGTCAAAGTATCTCTACTTTGACCAATCTTATACAAAAAAGTATGCACTTTCACAATGTGCGAAGTAAAAAGGAACAGAAGGAGTACAAAGAGTTTGAGCAGTTTTTTAGCGTTTCTGTACATTGCAATCAAACACACAGGCCTGGCAATTCATACAGAACATTCAAAACAATTGATGATTATGCATCTCAGCGACTCACATGTCAGAGGCAATATTTACTTCACAACTAAAGAATAAATAAAAAATTGATCGACAGTCCTGACAGCAAAGGGCGCCCCATTCAAAAATATCAAACACATGTCTTGCTAAAATCAATGAGCAAAATTTGACAAGGTTGTCCCATTCCAAAATATCAAATGCCAACAATTGTCGAATGGGCAGGGTTTGCCATCAGTTCGGACATTGACATGGCACCTCGTCCTAAATAACCCAGCTGTTCTTTTTGTGCAGTTCCACCAAAAGCAACCAAATTCGCACGTAGCTTGTATGATTTCGCCCTTATATGTTGCAATGCCTTGAACTTATAGGCACCTCCTTTCTTGTGGTGGAAATGAATGATTCGATGTATTGATGAACATTTTTTGCAATTCCCATTGAAATCAAGCTAAGCACCCCTGTTTGCACAAATACAAAAAAGTGATTAGTATAAAGCAAACTATACTATGAATTGACAGTTTCAATAGGCACATACATGGTCCCTGTAGAGCACACTTTTAGAAAAATGGAACTCACCAGAAAGAATCCTAGAACAACATTGTACTCACGCATCACAACAAAAAAAAGGAGATTTGTTAGTCCTTCTGAGCTGAAGTTAGTTTGGTCTTGTGGGGAGTAATGTAACCATCCTTCAACTGCTCCTTCTGATGAGAAGATAGACATGGCTTCTTCATCCTGGCATAATCGGAACTAGTCACTTCACGTACTCCATATTCTTCTTCAGAGGAAGATGATCCTGTTGTGCAAAGACAAGAGGACTACTAAATGCTAGCATCCCTGTTTGCTCGAAAAAAAGGAAAGGAAATATTTAAAACATCACAGATGAAGCACTTCTCAAGGACAATACCACTTTTTCATGGCAGTATCTAAATAGTAGCACAACACTAATAGAGATGACAAAGCTCAACCATATGGATGAAATCAGTGGGCGAGTACCAACCTTTGTCAGGAGGCTTATTGTGTAGAGCATACAAATGAAGCACTTCTCCGGAACCATCTGTTGCTATCTACGGTGGTGGCCATGCTTACAATATACTCCTCGGTTAGTTTAATGTTTCCAACATCTTCTTGTGCAGTTCCACTAAAATATATGGTATCTTCAAAGTAGATCCCTGTTTGCACAAGTAGAGATAATCACGTATTACATTAAGAATGGCATCAAATCAGTGGCAAAACAATTGCTCGTTCCAGCCATAGCAATAAATTAAGATGCAAAACTATATCATTACTTGTGTCATCACAGTTCCAGTGCTTCATTACAGCACCAAGAGTTGATTTTTGTTTTTCTTCCGCTTGTTCTTCCCCTTCATCACTTGGTTCAATAACAGACAAGCTTCGCCTTCAATGTAAGATTTGGCATGTCAATTAGGGAGCACAAGTATAGTACTAAACTTAATTTTTTGATGAAAGTGGCAAAATACAGGCCAACAGTTGTGAAATATCCTTATCTTACCTCAATGGGATATTACGGTGCACATACAGATTGGAAGTCTTGTCTCCATTTGTGCAGTCCACTAAAATCAAGCAACATTATCATACAAGTAGCACAACATGTGAAAGCACACTGCAGAATCATGTTAAAGAAGGCTAGTACTGACCTCTCATGATGCGGAATTCAAACAACTCACAAGAAGAAGATCTAACCAAATTCGCCTTAACAGATAGGAAGTAAGATCTCCTCTTGTGCAGTTCCACTAAGATCAAGCAATCAAGCAACGTTGTCGGTGTGACATTTTGGTTCAACTGCACAAAACACTCTTAAAACAAAAGTGTTTTGTGCAGTGCAACAAAAGGTCACAATGGCAACGAGGTGAAGTAGAAAACCCTGTTTACACAGAGGTGCAAAGGAAACAATTCGTGGTCAATAACGATGGATGACACAGAAGCCAACAGAAAGAGGCATCTACCTTATCTAAATGGGAAAGAAAGCAAGACAATAGCATTTTTCAAACGGTGGATTGATTAATATTAACATAGAGATTATATTAACAATAAAATTCGTTAAACATGTAATTTGCTTTTAATTGTGGCATTGCTTCAATTTTCCAGTGGCATTATTAGAGGGTGTTTGTTTACAGGGACATTTTGGTGTAGGGACTAAAAAAACTCCGTGTCAGTCCCATCTAAACCAAACAGGAGGGACTTTTAGGGACTAAAAGTGGGCATTTTGGACTAAAGAAAGAAGACCCCGAGGGAGTCTTTTTGGGACTTTTTCCAACAGTTGCCCCTGCCACACATCGCACCTTGTCTCTATTAGTTCATTACTAGGGGTAACATGGTCTTTTAGCATGTCATTTAATAACCTCTAGTCTATGTTTAGTCCCTGGAACCAAGCAGGTAGGGACTAGGGAGTTTTTAATCAAACATGGCCTTAGATTAACAACAACTAATGAGTTGCATGGGACAGTGGACGCACCAGCACCATGTGCATCTACCGATGTACTGTGGTCATGCACAGTCTGTTGCAACAAAGAACAAACAACCAACGAGCATATTTGTGTTGGTCCCAGTTTTGTTATCTTTAGACACCTTTCCTATGTGAGCGCAGCAAATCTAGTCCTGCTCAAACTCTACAGCTTTGTCCCTTCCTTTCCTTTTTGAACTAGTACTTTCGCCCCTTTCTTTCCTCTTTGAACCACGTCCTAGATTTACACAATACAACTTTCCCCACAACTTTCCCCCATTCCTTTCCTCTTTGAATAACGTCCTAGATTCATGCTATACAACTTTCCCCCTTCATTTCCTCTTTGAACCACGTCCTAGGTTCATGCTAAATACAACTTTTCCCACTACTTTCCCCCACTCCTTTCCTCTTTGAACCGCGCCCTAGATTCATGGTATACATGCAGCTAGAGCAATACATGTGGAGTAAGTAAATTATACCTTAAGGTTCTTGGGGCGTGGTTCGGTGGGCGACGGGACGACGGCGAAGAAGAAGGGGTCGGAGGCCCTCCCGCGCCGCCGCTGGGTGGAAAGTGAACAGCTGCGCCGGTAGTGGATTACCTCCCTCGCCGACGGCGACAGCGTTAAGCCTCCTTCCCTTCCCGGCGGACGGATCCTGTTTAGATATGGAGAGGGGAGAGAGGCCAACGAAGTCTTGTTTAGATAGGGACATGCCGACAGCTGCCACGCCCGCTCCTAACCAGCCTGGCCCACCCAAAGCCCCTCCATCTCCTGCACGCGCTTCCCGCCCGAAATGGTCAGTGCTGCTCCAAAGAATCGGTGCCACATTCATGCCCGGGCAGAGCAGACGCGACCTCTCACTGGCGCAAGAGTGATGGTTGCTTCGTCCGTCTAACTTACTACTGGGTTTATGTGATTTGACGAGTCATTGGTCTTTATTACTGAGGTGGTAGGACTGCTGGATGTCCCACGCTTTCGGCGAAAGGAGGTACTACTACTACTATATTACAATTTTCTCCATTCTTACAGTGGAGGAGTGCAAGAGCAGTGAAAACACGCAGGCTCAGTGATTACATGGCCCACCTCACACTATCACCGTGCGACACCTAACTCTTTACATAGTACTCCCTCTGTTCCTAAATATTACTAGATGAGTCCCCGCGCGTTACCGCAGAAGAGCCGTATATCTCTCTGCGCAAAATTATCGATTTCAAAGAACTAAAAAACTCTATAACCGCATGACAAATGTGGTAGCCAAACTAAATAAACTCCCATCATCATTTAGATCATCCCACGTAAGGAAAAAAGATCAGCCAACTCCTACTGCATAATGGGATTATATTTTTCTTTTTGACATGTTAATGGGACTTAAAAGCTCACTTACATGCATGCTACCGGTGCATGCTTGCATGCAGACATGTTGATGTGATTTAAAACCCACTCACATGCATGTGCCACGGTATTTCTGCATGCTTGCATGTGGCTTAGTGCGGAGCCTCTCAACGTCTAGATCAGACGGCTATTATGGACTGATTTACTTCATCTAACGGCTACATAATTTTTGATGATGTGGCTCAAGGAGAGGATAGAGAATTCCTAGTAGTGGGGGCTAGCTATTACTAGTAGATAAGTCTTTGTAGAGATTCCACTAGTTGAACTACATACAGAACAAAATGAATGAATCTACACTTAAAATGGATCTCTATACATCCGCATGTGGTTCATGGTGAAATCTCTACAAAGACTTATATTTAGGAATGGAGGAAGTACTAGTATAGTACGTACTGTAATTTATCAGCGAGATAAATTTGTACAATGCTATGAAGCTTCCAACTTCTGTTACATGTATCTTGCGTCCAAGGTTGCCCGTTGCAACATTTCATCAAATACAAAGGAGACTAACATGCATGCTATTGCATCTCAATGATTGACAGATCATAGCAAATATGTACTCCCTTCGTTCCAAAATAAGTGTCTCAACTTTGTGCAAACTTTAGTACAAAGTTGTACTACTACTAAAGTTGACACTTATTTTGGAACAGAGGCAGCTAAAGAAAAAAAGATCCATGCAGTCCCTAGCCCTTGAACCGTGAACCCTGACCAGGCTTCAATTTGCTGGCAACGTTCGAGCTTCCTAATAAATGAAGTTTGCAACCTTTTGACCATCGGATCATTTTGTGCAGTTTCACCAAAATCGAGATGAGCATCCCTGTGGCAAAGAAATTGAAGAAGTGTGATTAGAATAAGATTACTGGGACTAGTTGATGAGACATAAACTCATCACAAATACAGTACGTAGAAGCCAGTAGAGGTATGTGCGGGTCAAAGAAGTAGGGAAATATCCACAGGGAGTGATGTGGGCAGCTGGAGCAATGGTGCAAGCCGGCTGTAAAGGGAGTTGTACCTAAGGGACGTAGCTCAACCTTGAGGAGGGCGGCGGGAGGTGGCAACTGCCCATGTCGCGGCAGTGAGCAAGGGATGAAAGCAACCTCACCGTCTTTGTGAGAGAGAACGGCGGGGACCCCTAATCGGGGCGTGCCGACAATGGGTTTTCACCGTCGGCGAAGCCATCGCATCTACACTAAGCATCCACCCCTTCCCCAAGCGGATGTGACCCGCTGGGATGTGAGAGATGTGGCCACAGTCGTTTTGTGCGAGAGAGTGTGAAGAGAGCAACCCCAGCAAGCAACCGTGTAGGCTAGCCCGTCCTCACTATGTATATAGTGGAGCGGTTTCCTTTTCTCTCCATATGAACCTATCATATTGCGTACGTGCCACTGAAGAAAAAAAAAACTTTATTTATAAATGACGCAGCACCTACTACTCGTTCTCCTATAACCTTGCGCTTGGCATCTCCAAAATATTAACCTTGCGGTTGGCTCTTCCCCTCTTCGGGAAGTCGAGCAATAATGGTAGTGCAGTATATATCATTCTGTCTATATGAGACCGAATGAATTGCTGCACGTCCACCACATGGGCGAGGGTCGAGGGGCGAGGGAGAGTGCTACATACGGAGCAAAATGAGTGAATCTACACTCTAAAATATGTCTATATACATCAGTGTTTGGAGTATGTCCTAGTAGTTCATATTGAAATCTACTAAAGGACATATATATTCCAAACAATATTATGATATAATCTCTATAACCAAGGTCCTAGGGACGAGGAGTAAACAGAGGGAGTAGTAAATTTTTCTCCTCGTCCTGCGAGCCACCTCGTGCATGGGCGAGGGAGCGGGCATAAGGCGGAGCAAGCTTCACCTCATCCTGCGAGCCACCGCGCCCGTGGGCGGGGGAGACAGCGTACTAAGCAAGCTTTTCCTCGTTCTGCGAGTTGACGGGACACATCAAAAGTACTCCAGTGTATAGAGCCTTGCCTCTAAGGTAGGCCCCACATGGTTTGCCTGTTTTTTTAACATAACACTTCAAGTCGCAATTTGTTTGTTCACCCGTGGTAGACGATCGTCCCTCCACCAAGTGGACAACCTGTACACGTGCTAAATTACCATGTGGGCTGCCTTTTTCGTACAGAAATGAGCTCCACCGTGTACCCGCGCGGGTGTGGTTGGGAAAGAGACAGGACTACGTGCGCCATGCACGCACCTCTTCTCTTCGTGCACGTTCCCCACCTACGTGGGTGTGTGTGAGAGATACAAACCGCGTTAGTGAGTGTTTTTTATTTTGGGATGGGGTGGGGGTGGGGTGGGGGGTTGATTTCGTGAATTATTTGTGGGAATATGTGTCGATGACATCTCAAACAAAATTTTGCATGCAATGTGTGTGAAATGGAGGCCTATCCATATCATACATAGAGGGTCGGGCAATCCACGAGAAGAGAGGGAGGGGTCATAGCTATCGATACAGTCGAAGAGAGGATCAAGTGGGTGGGTGCGAGATCGATGAAGAGAGCCATCGAAATTGTGTGTGTGTGCAAGTCAAAGATATAGGGCGACTGACCTACTGGAACATTAGAGGGCACATGTCAAGTTTGTGTGTGGCAGGGAGACATGACTAGAGCGCTCGATGTACCGGTGTGTGCGGGGGGGGGGGGGGAGGGGGTGGGGGGAGGGGTAGGCAGAGGCCTAACTATAGAGGTAGAACGACTCGTATATGTGTTGAGAAGGAGAGACCCAGCTATGACTTGAGGGAGATCGGTCGACATCCATACAGAACTGAAGGACGGGAAATATGATGGGACAGAGAGAGAGGGAGATAGAGAGGAGAGAGAGGGAGGGAGAGGGAGGGAGAGGGGTAGAGTGCTTGATGGGTGATGGAGTTGCTTCTCGGAGATGGTGGGAGAGGCCTACTAGACAAACTGAGGGTGGAACTGCAATGTTATCAATAAGAGTGGGGATGTGTTTCTGTGTGTGCCTGTGTGTGATAGATCTGTCGGGACGCATCCATGGATGATGAAGGGGAACCATGTGTTTGGTAAGCAAGCCTAACTAGATCGGTAGATCAATTGTTGTTTGTCGGAGGAAGGGAGAGACACAACTAATGAGGTAGATCGATCGATGTGTGGGTAAAAATGAGTTATAAGGACCTAGCTAGCTATATGTATGGCGAGAGATCAGTCGGTGTACGTCCATTTGTTAGAGGCAAATAAGGCCCAGCGAGATGGATAGACAGAGAGAATGGAGCTAGGAGGTGGTGCGAGAGGCCCAACTACTAGCTGGATAGGGGGAGGAGTGTGCGGTCGTGAGATCGATGAAAAGAGGGGCGAGAGTTTACATGTGTGTCTGACCTTATGAGAGACACGAGGCAAGGACACATAAAGGAGGATATTGAAGGTGTGTGTGTATGTTGTAGGCAGGCATCGCTGGAGAGGTTTATCGATCTGTGTGTGTCAGAAAGGAGTTGTGGAGACTCTGGGAGAACGACCTAAAGAAAAAAATGAATGTGCCCGGTGGATAGAATGTCGAGGGAGGGGGAGGGCGAGGAGGGCGTGTGCATGCATGAGAGAAAGTTAGTGGTAGCTACAAAGGTTAGAGGATTGTGTGGGTGTAAGAGACTAACAAAGATCATAATTTGATATGAAAGCGGCTTCATATATTTGAATAGGAGATCATAGTTGTCGGGGTCAAAACCGGCGGATCTTGGGTAGGGGGTCTCGAACTGTGCTTCTAGGAGGATGGTAACAGGAGACAAGGGACACGATGTTTTTACCCAGGTTCAGGCCCTCTCGATGGAGGTAAAACCCTACTCCTGCTTGATTAATATTGGTGATATGGGTAGTACAAGAGTAGATCTACCATGAGATCAGAGAGGCTAAACCCTAGAAGCTAGCCTATGGTATGATTGTTGTCTGTCCTACGGACTAAAACCCTCCGGTTTATATAGGCACCGAAGAGGGTTAGGGTTACACAAAGTCGGTTACAATGGTAGGAGATCTACATATCCGTATCGCCAAGCTTGCCTTCCACGCCAAGGAAAGTCCCATACGGACACGGGACGAAGTCTTCAATCTTGTATCTTCATAGTTCACGAGTCCGGCCAAAGGTGATGGTTCGGCTATCCGGACACCCCCTAATCCGGGACTCCCTCAGTAGCCCCCGAACCAGGCTTCAATGGCGATGAGACCGGCGCGTAGATTGTCTTTGGTGTTGCAAGGCGGGTTCTTCTCCAAATCATGTGTACCTGTTTGAATAGCATCCGGCTTCTTGTAAATATTGCGCTCCTCGGCTTCCGTGCCCAATAATGGCCATCTTCCATGTGTCGAACGAATGCGAAAAGCCAGGGTATTTTTACATTATACCCCCCTAGCCGCGCAAATGAGCTGCCTATAAAAGAGATGAGGATCTAGATCCGAATCACACCATCCTCCCTTCACGAGCATTCATCAGAGCGCATCTGATAGAAATCCATTCCATCATGGACAGTCGACGCGGCTCCTCCTCTTGCCCTTCCAGCCCCCAGCCTGGAGATTGGGAGAGATGCTCCGTCCTACACAACAAGTTAGTGACGCTCCAAACCAAGGGATTTCTTCCCCCAACCTTCATGGTTCCGTTCGAGCCAGACTCACCACCTATGTCGGCGGAAAGCAAGCGGAGAGCGTCCCCAGCCCCTCCAAAGGAGAGTGGGTGTGCCTTGTCTCTTATTTGATAAGAGGGCTCGGATTTCCAATTCATCCGTTTCTCCGGGGGCTCCTGGAGTTCTACGGCCTCCAGTTGCACAACCTTATGCCTGCCTCCATTCTGCATATTGCGGGCTTCGTGGCCCTTTGCGAGCTGTTTTTGGGTGCCAAGGCTCATTTTATGCTGTGGAAGAAGCTGTTCTGCCTTGTGCCCCGTTCTCAAGAGGGGTCAATATATCAAGTGGGCGGAGCCGAACTATGGCGCATCGCCGGGACCGGATATCTATCCGGAACCCCAAAGAAGGCGTCCGAAGACTGGCCTTCGGAATGGTTTTATATAGAAGATGTCCCCCTGCCGGACCCTGTTCGGATCGGCCTCCCTGAGTTCAATAACGCCCCTTTGAAGAAACGCCTAAGCTGGCGACCACGGAGCCCTCAAAAGGAAAATGACAGGGACGTCCTTTACCTGATGAGCCGAATAAGGTTGTTGGATAATTCCGGACTAACCATGATCGGGGTCATGGCCACATGCATTATGCGGGGGGTGCAGCCGCTCCAGTATAGAGGCCACCCCATGTGGGATTTCAACGGGGAGAATGATGCCACCCGCTGCGGCCGTAAGGGGCCGGGATCAGTCGCCGATCTGATGAAGATCTTGTCCACGTTGTACAAGGGAGAAGAGGAGGAATTTCTCCGCGTCAATCCATAGAACGGATTTTCTATGCACAATCCTCTAAGCTGGGTAAGCGGACATTTCTTTCTGCCTATCCGATCCATATTCCCATAGTCAAGTATCTCATTTTGTGATTTCGGCGTAGGAACTGCGCCAGGCCGTAAAGGACATAAACAGCCCGCCTCCACAACCCGAGGATCCGGAACGGTTCCTCGATCTGACCTCCCAAGACGATCCGGACATATCAGTGGAGCTGATTGATGGGGTATTTCACCAACTGAGCATCGATAATCCCACCCATTCGTACACCGAGGCCGCGAAAACCCGCGACGAAACCCCACACCCTGCTCCATCCGCCACCCAGCCGGAGCTCTTCCCCAACGATGTCGTCCACAGCAACACCTCGACGTCCCTCATCCACCGTACCGGATGAGGATCCATCATCGATCTCATCGTCCCGCCTATTCAGCCACCCCGTCCTCCACCTCCAAGGAGATGCCCCAACCCTCGTCCTTCGCGTCACCTCCATTCCCACACCGACGTCTTCACCTGCACCACCGGAAGAGCATCATCATCACCGTTTCCTCGGATGAAGCTGCGGCCTAATCGGCGCCACCAAAGAAGTTGTACACTAATCGCCGCATTTTCTTCTTGATTCGATCTCACGGTGCTGCCGGCGCTCGGTCCCGAGCCGACACAGCGTGGCTCCATCCACGGCGGCATCGCCGGCCACTTCCTCCATGGCGTCGCTCCCTCGGCGGCGACGTCCACACCAGTAGGAGCTGCTGCTGCTTTAGCTCTCGCTCGCGCTGCTGCTCTGCTCTTGCTCTCGGTCCCCTGCCTGGTCTGCTCTTGCTATTGCTCCTGCTCGTGCTGCTGCTCTCGCTCTTGCTCTTGCTTGCGATGCTGCACCGATTTAGCTACACTTCAATCGACTGAATCGACTTTTGGGTCAGTCGATTTTCAGGGGGTCGGGGCGGGGGGCTCGCCGGGGTGAAGGAAGAACCAGCCGCAGCGGGGAGGGGGGCTCGCCGGAGAGGTACCCCACTATCTATCTTAGGGTTCAGGGTGGGGGCGGTGGTCGCCGGTGGTGGCGGGTCGTTGGCGGGGCGGTGGCGTGGGGATCGCCAGAGAAAAAGCTCGACACGGGGGGGGGGGGGGGGGGCTAGAGGGATGGCCGGGGCGGCGGCAGACCGGCGGTGGGGAGTGTTTTCGGGGCGGGCGGGGCGGCGCACTGCCGGCCGCAGGCTGCGGGGGGCTGCTATTTGCCCGGTGGTGGCTGGCAGCTTAGCGGGGTGGAGGTTGAAGATGAACCGCATGCCCTTGATTTCGTATCCAACGGCTGCAAAATCGACTGACCAGAGATGAAAAAGTCAGTCGACCGACGTGTAGCCTCACCTTCCTAGTGCGTTCAGTTTCGACAGCAAAATTCAGTTTCGACAGTTAAGTTCAGTTTCGACAGTTAAGTTCAGTTTTGACAGTTAAATTCAGTTTCGGCAGTTAAGTTCAGAGATGAGCGGCTGATGTATTTTACGTCTAGCACTTTGTGGTGATGTATTTTACGTCATGTATTCGGGATGCTATTAGAATTCCACTCAGGTTAACGTTGTTCGTTGTCTCTCTTGTCCTGCTTTAGCCTCGGCGTCGTACAACTCACCGGAGCTGCTCCAACGATGAAACCCTCCATCACAGCGGAGCAGTACCTCGGGCTCCATCTCCACACGCCTAAGATCTTCTTCCCCTCCTCCGACAGCAAAGTCAGCCGGAGCATCCTCACCGGCCAACCCAATCACACTGAGATCGACATGGGTTCGCCAAAGAGGTTGTACACTTGTTGCATCTCTTTTTTACTCTACATGTTATATATATATATATTGTCCACTGAGCACACGGATTTGTTCCTTTAGTGTCTCCTTGAAAGAAAAAACGTAGGATTTTTTATTTTCACTTGTCCTCCTTTTCAAATTCCTATTCATGAAGCACAAGACTAAGAGATAGTAGCATAATAGCATTATAACCGTACATTTTCTTGTGGTTTGACTTAATCTCACCATGCTTCTTTGCATCCTGTGATCTTCCAATTGTTGTGAATCAAACACCCAGATTGGTAGAAATCCTGTGTTTTTAAATTCTCTGTTTTGCACGTGCATTCCTATCCTATTCCTGTCTATTTCCTATCCCTGCATTGTTGGAATCCTCCAATTCAAACGAGCCCTTACAGAATTACTTCTCTTATAGATAGTTGTCAAAGAAAACTTTGTGTGGTTTGTCCCGCTCCTGCTGCACTATCGTCCACCCCAGCTCAGCTGCTCCAACGACAGAAGGGTCCAACACAGCAGGGATCCAGCCTCCAGACTGTCTGTCGCCGCCTCAGATCTTCTTCCCCGCCACTGGCAGCCATGAAAACTGCATTACCATCATCAACCGAGCAGATGACCTCGAGGACTACACGGGTCCGCAAGAGAGGTCGCACTCTTTCGTGTCTGCTTACGTTATGCATCCCTTAATATTACACGCTACTTTATCGTCCTGTTCACCGACTAGACTCTGAGTCAGCTCCAAACTAATGGTCAAACTTGAGTTTTAAATGGTTGTGGGGTACATATCGGGGCCGCTATCAATAGTATCTATCTACTATCTAGTTAATCTCCGATGTCTACTATTAGTTTCATGTTGGGTGGGAAAAAACGGTAAAGAAGCCATTATCTGTATTTTTTAACTGTAGCCATTATCTGCCTGCTATTATTGGTTTTGGGTCTATCCACAGGTTGCTACCATCACTCTAGATTTCTGCATGCACTCCTTACATAATTTCACTATGTTTTATTCCTATGCATGACAGTTATTGTAAACAAAGGAACTGAACATGTAGAGCAAAAGAGAAGAGCCTTGCGGGGCAAATAAATTCCATGCATACGTCGCTCCATGGTAGGCGCAAAGGCAGCCCCCCCTCCATGCGTTCAGATTGTAATCGAGAGGAAGATAGCTGTTCTGAGGGAGATTCAGAAGGAGAAGACAACTCCTATTTACCCCCTAAGGTCTTCGCTCTAACTTGGCATGCTGATGTTGGTTATATCATGCATATGGTGTCTTGCATTGCTTACTTTATACATCAAATATGTCATCTGCTTAGTTTAGACATCCTTTGTGCGAATGCCATCTGTTTAGTTTATTCATCATTTATGTGAATTATGCAACGCCATCTTGTTTAGCTAGGCATCATATATGTGAATTTTGCAATGTCATCCTGCTTAACCAGTCATCTTATATGTAAATTATATCAGGCCATCCTTTTTTTCGTTACATATTACATTTGTCAACAATGTTAGTACATTCAACTGCTCTTCGTGTGCATCAGCTATTTGACACGGTGATGGCAAATTCTGGAGTAAAAACAAGGTCTTCAGAGCAGACTATGCTATCTGACGAAGCGCATATCTCGCTAGTTACGGATAGCTCCTCAAAGGAGGATTCAGAGACAGATGACCAGTCCTATTCCCCCCCCAAGGTGTATGCTCTAACTTGGCAGGGTTATGTTGCTCATATCGTGTGTATGGTGTCTCGCATTGCTATGTCATTTGATTAGTTTAGACATGCTTTGTGTGAATGTCACCTGTTCAGTGTCTAATTACCATATATGTGAATTATGCATTGCCATCTTGTTGCAAGACATTATATATGTGAATTATACAATGCTATCTTGTTGCAAATGCATTATATATGTGAATTATGCAATGCCATGATGTTTAGCCAATCATCATGTATGTGAATTATATCATGCTATCATTTTATTGTATTACGTGTTCCATTTGTCGACAACGTTTGTATATTCAACTACTCTTCCTCTGCATTAGCCATTTGAAGTCGTGATGGAAGTATCTAGAGTGAAAACAAGGTATTCAGAGCAGACAATGCTACCTGCTGAAGCAGACATCTTGCTGGTTACAGAGAGCTCCTCAGAGGAGGATTCAGAGACTGATGACCAGTCCTATTTCCCCCCTGAGGTCTATGCTCAAACTTGGCAGGGTTATATTACCCATGTCATGCATGTTGTCTTGCATTGCTTAGTTTTTACATCATATATGGATTGCCATCTGCTTACTTGCTTACTATATAAATCATATATTTGAATTATATCATGACATCATGTTTACATAGTACATACGCATCATCTATCTGAATTATGGCATGGCAACCCATTTAATAAAGACATCATATAGTTATATCATCTCATCGTGTTTAGTGTTTACAGTCATCATATTTTGAATTATGGCATTCTATCCATGAATGTATGTGAATTATGGCATGCCAACCTATTTAATAAACACATTATATAGTTATGTCATGTCATCCTGTTTACATAGTCTCATATTTTGAACTATGTCTTTCCATCTTTTTTAGTTAGCCATCATAATGTGAAATTGTGTCATGCTATCCTGTTTAGTTAGCCATCATATATGTGAAATTGTTTCATGCTATCCTGTTTGGTTAGACAACATAAATATGAATTATTTCTTGCCCTCTGAGGGAGTCCCGGATTAGGGGCTGTCTGAATAGCCGGACTATAACCTTCGGCCGGACTCCTGGACTATGAAGATACAAGATTGAAGACTTTGTCCCGTGTCCGGATGGGACTTTCCTTGGCGTGGAAGGCAAGCTTGGCGATACGAATATGTAGATCTCCTCCCATTGTAACCGACTCTGTGTAACCCTATCCCTCTACGGTGTCTATATAAACCGGGGGGTTTTAGTCCGTAGGACGAACAACAATCATACCATAGGCTAGCTTCTAGGGTTTAGCCTCTCTGATCTCGTGGTAGATCTACTCCTGTACTACCCATATCATCAATATTAATCAAGAAGGAGTAGGATTTTACCTCCATCGAGAGGGCCTGAACCTGGGTAAAAACATCGTGTACCTTGTCTCTTGTTACCATCCGCGTAGACGCACAGTTCGGGACCCCCTACCCGAGATCCGCCGGTTTTGACACCGACATTGGTGCTTTCATTGAGAGTTCCTCTGTGTCATCACCTTTAGGCCTGATGGCTCCTCTAATCATCAACAACAATGCGGTCTAGGGTGAGGCTTTTCTCCCCGAACAGATCTTTGTATTCGGCGGCTTTGCACAGTGGGCCAATTCGCTTGGCCATCTCGAGCAGATCGGAAGCTACGCCCCTGGCCATCAGGTCATATTTGGAAGTTTGAACTACGCGACTGACATCCGCGGAGACTTGATCTTCGACGGGTTTGATCCGTAGCTGAGTGCACCGCACTGTCACGATAGGCATGATCTAGCTCTGCCGCTGAACGGTGCCTAGGAGGCTGCCCCAGTGTCTGCTCCGACCCTTAGCTTGAAGCCGACTGCGCCAATCGAGGACAGGTGGCTGGATACCGCCTCGGGGGCTGCAATCCCTACGGTGGTCGAGCCAAACACCAGCCTTGTCCTTTGCGAAGCTCGTGACTCCAAGGTGCCGGAATCCTCTCCAGACTACGAACCTTCCGCGGCCCTGCCAATCGAACCCGATTGGGCACCGATCATGGAGTTCGCCGCCGCAGACATCTTTCAGCACTCGCCCTTCGGCGACATTCTGAATTCACTAAAGTCTCTCTCTTTATCAGGAGAGCCCTGGCCGGACTATGCTCAGCAAGGTTGGGATGCGGACGATGAAGAAATTCAAAGCCCACCCACCACCCACTTCGTAGCCACTGTTGATGATTTAACCGACATGCTTGACTTCGACTCCGAAGACATCAACGGTATGGACACCGATGCAGGAGACGACCAAGACCCAGCGCCTATAGGGCACTGGAAGGCCACCTCATCATACGACATATTTATGGTGGACACCCCAAAAGAGGGGAATGGTGATGGAACAACGGAGGATGATCCCTCCAAGAAGCAGCCTAAGCGCCGGCGTCAGGGCGCCGCTCTAAATCCCGTCAAAGCAAAAATGGTGATTCCGGCACGAGAGATAATAACACCCCGGACAGTACCGAAGACAACCCCCTCCAGCAGGATTCAACACAGGAGGAGGGAGAAGCCAGCCCTCATGAGAGTGCGGCAGACAAAGAGGTAGAGGACGATAATTACATGCCTCCCTCCGAAGACGAGGCAAGCCTCGACGACGACAAATTTGTCGTGCCTGAGGATCCCGTCGAACAAGAGCATTTCAAACACAGGCTTATGGCCACGGTGAGCAGCCTCAAAAAAAACAGCAGCAGCTTAGAGCTGACCAAGACCTGCTAGCCGACAGATGGACTGAAGTCCTTGCGGCCGAAGAGTACGAATTCGAACGCCCCTCCAAGAGCTACCCAAAGCACAGGCTACTACCCCGACTAGAGGAGGAAGCACCTAAACCTACATCACTAGCACACGACGCGGCCGACCGACCACCTCGTGGCCGCGACAGAGAGGCCTCTCGGCCATCCACTCAAGCCGCACCCCGGCGTTTCTCAAAAAATACCAAGGCACGGGGAAATGCGCCAGACCTGCGAGAGATATTGGAGGACAAGGCAAGGCAAACAAGATCGATCTACTGATCGCGTGGCCGCCCCACGACACGTGACGATAACCATCACGCCGGATACGACAAATACGGCCAGGCCGAACACAGCAGACAAAACTCATTTGAGCTACGTCGAGATATAGCCTAGTACAGAGGCGCCGCACACCCACTATGCTTCACAGATGAAGTAATGGATCATCAAATCCCCGAAGGTTTTAAACCCATAAACATCGAATCATACGATGGAACAACAGATCCTGTGGTATGGATCAAGAATTATCTCCTTCATATCCACATGGCCCGCGGTGATGATCTACACGCTATCAAATACCTCCCACTCAAGCTCAAAGGACCAGCTCGACATTGGCTTAACAACTTTCCAGTAGAATCAATTGGTTGCTGGGAGGACCTGGAAGCCGCATTCCTCGACAACTTCCAGGGCACCTATGCGCGACCACCAGACGCTGATGACCTAAGCCACATAATTCAGCAGCCAGAGGAATCGTCTAGACAATGCTGGACACGGTTCCTAACCAAGAAAAATCAAATAGTCGATTGTCCGGATGCAGAGGCCCTAGCAGCCTTCAAACATAACATCCGCGACGAATGGCTTGCCCGGCACCTAGGACAGGAAAAGTCGAAATCCATGGCAGCCCTCACAACACTCATGACCTGCTTTTGCGCGGGAGAAGATAGCTGGCTAGCTTGTAGTAATAACATGACCAAGAGCCCTGGTAATTCGGATACCAAGGACAGCAATGGCAGGTCGCGTCGCAACAAGCACAAGCGCCGCATTAATGATGACAATGCTGAGGATACGGCAGTAAATGCCGGATTCAGAGTCTCTAAACCCGGTCAGCGGAAAAAGCCATTTAAAAGAAATACTCCGGGCCCGTCCAGTTTGGACCGAATACTCGATCGCTCATGCCAGATACACGGCACCCCCGAAAAACCAGCCAATCACACCAACAGGGATTGTTGGGTGTTCAAGCAGGCAGGCAAGTTAAGTGCCAAAAACAGGGACAAGGGGCTGCATATCGATGACGAGGAGGAGCCCCGCCCGCCGAACAATAGGGAACAGAAGGGCTTTCCCCCACAAGTGCGGACGGTGAACATGATATACGCAACCCACATCCCCAAAAGGGACTGGAAGCGCGCACTCAGGGACGTATAAGCGTTGGAGCCAGTCGCTCGATCACTTTTGTTCGAAGGGACCACCCCACTAGCATCCGCCATGGCGGATTTGCCGCATTGGTTCTAGACCCAATCATTGACGGATTTCACCTCACTAGAGTCCTCATGGACAGCGGCAGTAGCCTGAACCTACTTTATCAGGATACAGTGCGAAAAATGGGCATAGATCCCTCAAGGATCAAACCCACAAAGACGACCTTTAAAGGCGTCATACCAGGTGTAGAGGCCAACTGTACAGGCTCAGTTACACTCGAAGTGGTCTTCGGATCCCCGTATAATTTCCGAAGCAAGGAGTTAATCTTCGAAATAGTCCCGTTCCGCAGTGGCTATCACGCCCTGCTCGGACGAACCGCATTTGCAAAGTTTAATGCGGTGCCGCACTACACATACCTCAAGCTCAAGATGCCAGGCCCTCGAGGAGTCATTATGGTCAATGGAAATACCGAACGCTCTCTCCGAATGGAGGAACATATGGCGGCCCTCGCGGCGGAACTACAAAGTAGCCTCTCAAGGCAATTCTCCAGTCCGGCTATTAAACGTCCGGACACCATCAAGCGCGCCCGGAGTAACCTACAACAAGACCGCCTGGCACGTTCCGAGCAAGCGTAGCAGTGCGGCCCCAACCCCAGCCCTCGCGAAATTGCGAAACCAGTACCACGCGTACATAATTACGCTCTGGAAATACCATGGGCATAAGGGAAGGGGCACAACCACGGCACGCCCGAAATGCGGCTCAACCGCACTAGGTGCTCCCGATTTTGTCATTTCTTTTTTCTTACTTTCAGGACTCCACTCTCCGGAAGGCCTGTCCGGCAGTACAATCGCCGGACACACGATGCAACAGCCAGGGAGGTAGCAAGATACGTCGAATGTCCAGGTAGTCTCTGTTGGGGAACGTAGCAGAAATTCAAGATTTTCCTACGTGTCACCAAGATCTATCTATGGAGAAACCAGCAACGAGGGGAAGGAGAGTGCATCTACATACCCTTGTAGATCGCGAAGCGGAAGCGTTCAAGAGAACGGGGTTGAAGGAGTCGTACTCGTCGTGATCCAAATCACCGGAGATCCTAGTGCCGAACGGACGGCACCTCCACGTTCAACACACGTACAGCCCGGTGACGTCTCCCACGCCTTGATCCAGCAAGGAAGAGGGAGAGGTTGAGGAAGACTCCGTCCACCAGCAGCACAACGGCGTGGTGGTGGTGGAGGAGCGTGGCAATCCTGCAGGGCTTCGCCAAGCACCGCGAGAGAGGAGGAGTACTTGGGAGAGGGGGAGGGCTGCGCCAGAACTTGTGGTGCGGCTGCCCTCCCACCCCCCCACATATATATAGGGGCAAGGGAGAGGGGGGCCGGCCCCCTCAGATCCTATCTGAGGAGGGGGCGGCGTCCAAGGGGGGGAGGAGTGCCTCCCAAGTCAAGTGGAGGCCCTCCCCCCTTAGGGTTTTCCCTCTCCCATGCGCATGGGCCATGGGGGGGCTGGTGCCCCTGGCCCATTAAGGCTAGGGCGCCCCCCTACAGCCCATGCTACTGTGTTGGACGTGGTGGAACAATTTCCGGACCTCCGGACCCCTCCGGAATCCTCCGGAACCTTCTGGAAGCTTCCCGGTACAATACCGAAAAAACCCGAACCTTTTCCGGAACCCAAACAACAACTTTCCATATATAAATCTTTACCTCCGGACCATTCCGGAACTCCTCGTGACGTCCGGGATCTCATCCGGGACTCCGAAAAACATTCGGTAACCACATACAAACTTCCTTTATAACTCTAGTGTCATCGAACCTTAAGTGTGTAGACCCTACGGGTTCGGGAACCATGCAGACATGACCGAGACGTTCTCCAGTCAATAACCAACAGCGTGATCTGGATACCCATGTTGGCTCCCACATGTTCCACGATGATCTCATCGGATGAACCACGATGTCAAGGACTCAATCAATCCCATATACAATTCCCTTTGTCTAACGGTATTTGTACTTGCCCGAGATTCGATCGTCGGTATGCCGATAGCTTGTTCAATCTCGTTACCGGCAAGTCTCTTTACTCGTTCCGGAACACATCATCCCATGATCAACCCCTTGGTCACATTGTGCACATTATGATGATGTCCTACCGAGTGGGACCAGAGATACCTCTCCGTTTACACGGAGTGACAAATCCCAGTCTCGATTCGTGCCAACCCAACAGACACTTTCGGAGATACCTGTAGTGCACCTTTATAGCCACCCAGTTACGTTGTGACATTTGGTACACCCAAAGCATTCCTACGGTATCCGGGAGTTGCACAATCTCATGGTCTAAGGAAGAGATACTTGACATTAGAAAAGCTTTAGCATACCAACTACGATCTTTGTGCTAGGCTTAGGATTGGGTCTTGTCCATCACATCATTCTCCTAATGATGTAATCCCGTTATCAACGACATCCAATGTCCATGGTCAGGAAACCGTAACCATCTATTGATCAACGAGCTAGTCAACTAGAGGCTTACTAGGGACATGGTGTTGTCTATGTATCCACACATGTATCTGAGTTTCCTATCAATACAATTATAGCATAGATAATAAACGATTATCATGAACATGGAAATATAATAATAACCAATTTATTATTGCCTCTAGGGAATATTTCCAACAGTCTCTATAACGAGCTAAATACCTGTCTTACATAAAGTTCCGCAGCTTGCCCCTGGAGGGAGACATGTCAAATAATCCCATCTCTTGCTTATCGCACTATTTGTATCGTTCTGCTTTTCACAGCAGCCTTTTAATAAACAATACATAGCTCTTGTCTATTATTGCATTCATTTTTTATGTAAATATGTTCAGTTATGACATTATGCAACCGTACACTTTGGTACGGCAAATACACTAGGGGCTTAAGTACCCCAGAATATGGTGTGAGAAGTCCGAACACTCTCATGAGTGCGGCACCCCGAACTTATTGCATTATATGCATCGGCTCCGAATCATGTCTTGGGTCAATAGTTGGGTTTGCCCGGCTCCCATGTTTTGGTACCTTACGTTCCGTTATATCGGCTAAGGTAGCGCTGGGAGAACTACTGCGATTGTGCCCCAGTTGAGCTGGGTTAAGCACCTCAGTAGAGAAAGCTAAAACTGACCGTCATGATAGGGCGAGAGCTGGTCGCTGTTCGAGAGGTTTCGAGTCCCCAAAGAATTATGCCGCTTAGAGCGAGAAGCTGGCTTTGTCCAGCCTAGGCGTGGATAGCGCCTCGAACTCGGTCTTCCGAATACTAGGGGATTCGCCGAAATTTAAAATTATAGAATTCTATGGCTAAGTGAGAGTGATAAAGCATTATAGTCTGATTGCCTTGTTCGTTGTGTTGAGTGCCTCCCTTGAAGGACCCAAGAATGGGAACAAGAGCGCTCAGGTTTATTCCGAACACCCCAGCACTAGTGGCATGGGGGTAGAAGCTGACGACTCGCCATCTCTCAGATTTAATAAACGGCTGCACAGAAGCTAGTATTTTAAATTCAACAAGCGTTGCTTAGCGCATATGAACAAGTTTTCAACGCACAGGATAACACGAGCGAGTTTAATCAAAAATTACATCCTTGGAACACTCACCCGCCACAAGGCGGGCACCCTTCAGGACGCCCTCATAATACATCTCGGGCTTGCGATGCTCCTTCCCCTCCGCTGGCCCATCTGTCACCAGCTTCTCAGCATCCATCTTGCCCTAGTGTACTTTAACACGGGCAAGGGCCCTACGGGCGCCTTTGATGCATACAGAGCGCTTGATGACCTCAAGCCATGGACAGGCATCCGCCAGCCACCTCACCAGCCCAAAGTAGCTCCCAGGCATGACCTCCCCAGGCCATAGCCGGACTATAAGGCCCTTCATGGACTGTTCGGCTGCCTTATGGAGCTCGACCAGCTGCTTCAGCTGGTCACTCAAGGGCACCGGGTGTCCGGCCTCACCATATTGGGACCAGAACACCTTCTCCGTCGAGCTCCCTTCCTCGGCTCGGTAGAATGCGGCAGCGTCGGACACACTACGGGGCAGATCTGCGAATGCTCCTGGAGAGCTCCGGACTCGGGTAAGTAACAAGTAATTCACTTTCACGTGCTTGCTTTGCATAAAGAATGCCTTACCCGCCGCTATCTTCTTCATCGCCTCAATTTCCTGGAGGACCCTTTGGGCTTCGGCCTTGGCAGATTTGGCGCTCTCAAGGGCCGAGGCAAACTCAGACTCTCGAGTCTTTGAGTCAAGCTCCAACCTCTTGTGTTTTTTCACAAGAGCATGGAGCTCTTGCCGCACTTCCGCCACCTACGCCTCCTTCTTTTCTCGCTCGGTGCGCTCCACAGCTGCATTGTCTTCGGCCTTGGACAGCACTTCCTTCAGGGTCATCACCTCGGTTGTGGCCCCTGTAATACTCACGTTGGTCTTGTCATTATTTGCAACCAGATCTTTTTATATATACTTATATAAGGTACTACTTACCTTCCTTGTCCTCGAGCTGCTTCTTGGCAAGCCCGAGCTCGTTCTCGGACCGCTCGAGGCTCTGCTTCAATGCATCGACCTCCGCAGTCAAAGCGGCAGATGTCAGCAGTGCAGCCTGCATTCCCATATTGACATACTTATGTTAGACTCCTGTGTATATCTTTTTAGATCCTCAATCTGGCTTTTCTTTCCGAACACCAAACTGAGCATCAGGGGCTACTGTCTATGCGGTAATATTTTTACATATATCAAATACATACCTCAAAGCCTGTTAGAAGGCTGGCACAGGCTTCCGTCAGCCCGCTCTTGGCGGACTGAACCTTCTGGATCACCGCACTCATAATAGTGCGGTGCTCCTCGTTGATGGAGGCGCCATTAAGCACCTCCAGTAAATTATCCGGTGCCTCCGGTTGGACGGAGGTCACCGGTGTCGTAGGCTTTCCATTCTTACTAGGGGGCCGCCTGCCGGACTCCGGAATCATTGAAGGTTCCGGTGCGGTGTCTGGCCCAGGGCCGGACTTAGAGCCCTTTGGGGTTTTGTCCCCTTGGCGCCTGGAGTCCGGGAGGTCGCCTTGCGGCGCCTCCAGGACCACCTCCTCCTGGCTTGGCCCCTTTCGGGACTCCACCTCGGCATCATCCGTAGAGCGAGGGGAGGTAGCGGTCGGGAGTGAAAGACTATTCACATCCGACGAATCCAGGGAGCCGCTCGACGAAGCGCCGAGCTGGACCTCAGGCGGACTGCATGATTATATTCGGCGTCAGAAGACACCGTGCAATAAAGGAACGCCATGAGTTATTCTGGTATCCGGATACTTACGATTTTGCCAGGGGCTTGGCCCCGGACGGCCACTCCTCTTCGCCGTCATCGGCATTGGCGGAGTAGTCCAGAGGAAGGGTCCTTCCCTTCTTGGACCATCCGGCCCCCCTAGTTGGGGTAGCCATCCTTTTCTTTCCTCCCCCCGCTGGAGGGGGAGAGGCCTCTTCTTCCTCCTCCTCGTCTTCGTGGGAGGAGGGCGCTTTGGAGTCATCGGACGATGAATCCGACACCACCTGGCGCCAGGAACTTTTCCGAGTTCCCGTGGCCTTCTTCTTAGCCTTCTTCTCCAGCACCACGTGAGGTGCTAGGACCAGCAGCTTCGCCAAGCAGGCATATGCTGGGCCTTCGGGCAAAGGAGCCAGACAGTCGATCTGTCCAGACGTCTTCTGCCAGTCCTGTCAAAGGAACGGGAGCTTAGAATGCCGCATAGAGTCAAACTATGGAAAACGAGTATCCCGTAAAGGGTAAAACAAGCTTACCACACTGGCTTGCTGCTTCGCCCAGAATCCGTGATCCACGATAATGGGAGGGGGAACCTCGGCGCCCTTGAATAGCACCTTCCAGGCATCCTCGTGCATTGTGTCAAAAAGCCTGGACAAAGTTTGGTGCTGGGCCGGGTCGAACTCCCACAAGTTAAAAGCCCGTCATTGACATGGGAGGATCCGGCAGAAGAGCATGACCTGGACCATGTTGACAAGTTCAACCTTCTTGTCCATCAGGTTTTGGACGTAGGTTTGGAGTCTGGTTAGCTGTCCCGAATTACCCCACGACAGGCCCGTCTCTTTCCAGGAGGTGAGCCGTGTGGGGATGCCAAATCGGAATTAGGGGGCCGCTGCCCATTTAGGGTCACGCGGCTTAGTGATGTAGAACCACCCCGATTGCCAGCCTTTGATGGTTTCCACAAAGGAGCCTTCGAGCCATATGACATTGGGCATCTTGCCCAACATGGCGCCTCCGCACTCCGCTTGCTGGCCGCCCACTACCTTCGGTTTGACATTGAAGGTCTTCAGCCATAAGCCGAAGTGGGGCTTGATGCGGAGGAAGGCCTCGCACACGACGATAAACGTCGAGATGTTGAGGATGAAGTTCGGGGCCAGATCGTGGAAATCCAGGCCGTAGTAGAACATGAGCCCCCAGACAAATGGGTGGAGTGGGAAGCCCAGTCCATGGAGGAAATGGGGAAGGAACACCACCCTCTCATGGGGCCTGGGGGTGGGGATAAGCTGCCCCTCGTCTGGGAGCCGGTGAGCAACGTCGTTGGAAAAGTATCCGGCTTTCCTCAGCTTTTTGATGTGCCCCTCCGTGACGGAGGAGGCCATCCACCTGCCTCCCGCTCTGGACATGGCTGGAGAAGGTTGAGGTGGGAAGTACGGACTTGGGCGCTGGAGCTCGAGTGCGCGGAAATGGGTAAGCGAAGGAGGAAGAAGGCGTAGATGAAAAAGGTGGATCCTTATCCCCTTATATGGGAGGATGGAGCTATGTGCCCCCACCATCCTGGTAAAACTCGCTTATCTCCCAAGCGCCGTGATTGATGGCACGGTTGGGTTACCCACGCCCGTATTGATGAGAATCCTGGAATAAGGGGACACGATCTCTACTTTGACAAGACGTGCCAAGGAAACCGCCTCGCTAAACGTGCTGAGGTGGGATAGTAAAACGATTCGAATAAAGGCTTGGCTGTGGAACTTATTTTGTGCAGAATACGCCAGCAGATTACGCCAGCAGATTAGATTTGTGCAAATATTATTCTCTCTATGATGGTATGTGGAACTTATTTTGCAGAGCCAGACACTATCCTTGTGTTCAAAATCTTCTATGAAGTATTCAGAGGAGGAACCCGCCTTGCAATGCCGAGGACAATTTGCACGCCGGACTCGTCGTCGTTGAAGCTTGGTTTAGGGGCTACCGAGGGAGTCCCGGGTTAGGGGTTGTCCGGATAGCCGGACTATAACCTTCGGTCGGACTCCTGGACTATGAAGATACAAGATTGAAGACTTCGGCCCGTGTCCGGATGGGACTTTCCTTGGCGTGGAAGGCAAGCTTGGCGATACGAATATGTAGATCTCCTCCCATTGTAACCGACTCTGTGTAACCCTGTCCCTCTCCGGTGTCTATATAAACCGGAGGGTTTTAGTCTGTAGGACGAACAACAATCATACCATAGGCTAGCTTCTAGGGTTTAGCCTCTCTGATCTCGTGGTAGATCTACTCTTGTACTACATATCATAAATATTAATCAAGCAGGAGTAGGGTTTTACCTCCATCGAGAGGGCCCGAACCTGGGTAAAAACATCGTGTCCCTTGTCTCCTGTTACCATCCGCCTAGATGGACAGTTCAGGACCACCTACCCGAGATCCGCCAGTTTTGACACCGACACCCTCTTTTACCCCACTATCCATTGCACCTGTCTATCATACAATGTTTATACTTTCAATTACTTTTCTTGTTTATCAGCCATTTGAATTGGAGAGCGTGATGGCAGTATCTAAGCGAGTAACAACACGGTCTTTAGAAAAGATAGTGCTACCAATTGATGCAGATAGAACCACGGTTGGACTTGCCCAAGGACCAGATCCACCACACATAATCCAGACTCTCGCAGGTTGTACCCCTACCCAGTTGGACAGAGAACCAGCTACACCCCTTCTAACACCAATCCTGGCAGGTAGTAACCCAGTTCCAGTTGACACAGCACCGTCTTCACCACAGAGCACCCAAACACGAGCAGTTAGTAAGGGAACTGCAGTGCCCAAAGCACGAGGACCACCACTCCGAATCCCAACTCAATGCTTAAATGAGAAGAAGATTTGTTCTCAGGTCAGGTTCTGTAGCTATGGTTCATACTCCTTTGCTCTTGCATTACTGTATTTACTCATACCAACTATTTTCAAATTTGAAGGAGAGAATTGAAACTCCAATGGCGCAATAGGTATGCTTTAAACCTGTTTCTTTAACTGGTTTGTTGTTGTAACCTACTCTATGTTGATTTCAGTTTCAATTGAATAAATAGTTATGTTCTCATGTCATGCACATTACAAGTGTTGTTATTGCTCTATAGTTACCCACACTTATATTTTGTCTATTCTGCTTTGTCTTGAACAAATATTATTCGAACTCTGTCTCTATCTTGATTTGGCAACATTAACTAGAATGATATAGACCATAAAGTGACCATGGTACATAGATATATGTTTGTTTCATGCTATTATCCTGTCCACTTTACTACTGAACTCATTTACCAAAATGAGTTTCATATACAACATGGTAAACATGTGATGTGTCTGCTTGTTTCTCTTTTAGAATGCGGACAAAATATTGGAGAACAGTACCGCGTTATCCAATGGTAAAGGAAGTAATGCAGATAAGGTTCAACATAGTGAGGCATCCCTATTGGTCTCCAAGAAAGCTGATAAAAACTATCTTGACGACAGTGACGGAACCCAAAAGTCTTGTCTTGATGTAGTGTTCATGTTACTGGCCACTACTGCTGACACAAGCTCTTCGAACTCGCTACCTGAATCAGTTCATCTTCTTGAGTCTCAACTTCAAGTTGAAAGACATCGATCAGATGTGTGCTGCGACAGGAAGCTGAAGGACTGAGGAAGTCCCTGCAGAATTCAGATGCATATTTTCTGGTGTAACAGCAAGCGCTGGAGGATTTAAGCGCCAAACAAGAGAAAGTTAATAAGCTTGCTAAGCACCTTGCCAGCATTATGGGTACCCAGGATATTGTTTCTTGAGATCTTCTGAAGTGGTTTCAGTTCTGGATTTGTTTTTCCTAGGATATGCTGCTTTGTTCCCTATATTTGCACTGGTGACGAACATTGATGCCCAGTGGATGTAATATGTGTAATAGCCATGATAGCCTAGCATTAGTTGCTTGCTAATTTATTTCCTTGTTGTCTTGTTTATTTGTTTGCTTGTAGTCATTGCAGTTCTTTTTCCGCGGTTTGCTAGTGGCTGCAATAACCTATTTTTTTAAACTAGGCCACAATAACCATGGGCTAATATTTACTGTAGTGACACTGGGCCTCCTACTGGCCGTAGAAATAGTGGGCCTTCTACAGGCCGTAGAAACAATGGGCCTTCTACGGGCCATAGAAACAATGGGCCTTCTGCGGGCCGTATCATCAATGGGCCTTATACGGGCCTTATGATCGATTGGCGAAACATGGGCCAAACAGACCGCATTATGGCCGTAAACGGGCTAGGGTTGGAATCGTCCGTTCATGGGCCGACCATAACGGGCCATCATTAATAGGCCGTATTTGATGACGCTATGAAAACGGCCCAACGTATTAACGGACCACAAACGGGCCGACTGTAACCACAGGCTGAATTTGGCCCACAAGTAGAAAATGACAGTAACGGGCCGGAAGTAAATGAATGCTGGAAATGAGCCCAAGAATAAATGGGCTCTGAGAAGGCCGAAAGATAACATAGGCTGGGAACGGCCCAACGGAATAATGGGCCGTTAATGGGTATAAAGTGATACACTATTCATTACAGGCCAGTTTCACCATGGGCCGTTAATGGGTGTAAAGTGATACACTGTTCATTACGGGCTAGTTTCACCACGGGTCGTTAATAGGCCAAGAGTTACATAGGGCCTCATATGGGCCGAAAGAAGTCATGGGCCATACATGCGCCAGAAGTGAAAACGGGCTGGAATCATATTGGATGGCCCAGATGACACTACTGGGCCTAATTTGGATAGGGCATAACGGGCCTTGAGTTAGAGGGTTGTAAATGGGCTATATGCGAACAGGCTTTCCATGGGCCGGCCCGCCACCTTTTGACCAAGTCAAACGGGCCGGCCTTTTCACAGGAATGGGCCTCTGTTGGGCCGTGCCATGTGTCGACGTATCATAGGCGCCTTCCGTCCAATGAGTGGATGACATCTGTCCCAACGATGAGCCGACACGTGTTTCCTCCAGCCAATGATGATTTTACACGTGAAAAATCCCCATTGGTCGGGGCTATTAACGGGTTATCGGATCCAAAACCCGACCCGATAGCTTAACGGCGTTCCGTTATGGTGGATGCCACGTGTCGGTCACCCTTGACGAAAGCACTTCTGTGGCGCGATTTATCGTCTGGAAGTGGACACTTCCGTGATGATAATTTTGGTAATGTCATGGAACACTTCTACGAAAACACAGGTATGACTATCTTGATTCTGTCATAAAATCGTCATGGATGTACATGCATGACAAAAAACGCGACCTACTGTGACAAACACATATCATCACGGAAGTGTATTTTTTTGTAGTGAATGTACCCACCTCTTTGCCGTCCGCCAACGGTCGGTAAAGAGGTGGGGCCGGTGGGCTTGGGTTGGTTACACAATAACTGGACCCACCAATCTCTTTGTCGTCTGCTAGTGGATGGCATAGTTTCTTTGCCGTCAGCCAGCGGACAGCAAAGAGTTGGCTGATGGCAAAGACCTTGTTTGCCATGAGCCACTTCTTTGTCGTCCATTTTCGTGTGGCTGACGGCAAAGACCTTCTTTGCCGTCCACCAGCGGACGGCATAGAGTTGGCAGACGGCAAATAAGCTAATTCCAGTAGTGGGAGTCCGACAATGTGTTTGAGCGCATGTTACCTACCCTGGATTTTGAGGATGCTGATAGTCCCGTTCTCGGGGGCTCGACGACCTCGGTCGAGGGAGGGGGGAGGTGCTTGGGCAGGTGGCCACTCTTTCTCCTGCTCTGCCTGTTGTCTCACCTCAGGCCACGGTACCGGTGTTGGAGGTTGTACCTAGGGGAGGGGGTCCGGGGCAGGTGGCCTTGGCGCCTTCTTCTCCTATCGCGGCGACAGAGCCGCAGTTGGCGGCTCAGCTTACAGGAGGGGGCTCGGGGCAGGTGGCCTCGGCTCCCTCTTCCCTTGTGGCGCCTAGGGTGGCCGCACCACTTGTGGCGCCGGTGAGTCCGTCTAGCCAGATGGCCGGGGTGGGTGGGGAGTACGGGCAGGTAGCGCAAGCACTTCCCTCCCCCAGCACGCCTGCGCCTCAGTGCCGCTGTGCGCGACTGACGTCGGTAGCGCTGTGGAGTTCCCCATCGCCACTTTCGGCTGCTCCTGCTGTTTCTTCGACAGGTGCAGCCCTGCTGGGTGTTGGGGGTGAGGCCGGAGGCCCCACTCCGAGCAGGGTCACTCGGGAGGAGGTTATTGCGTTTGGAGGGATTCCGGATCCGGTCTCTACGGGGCGACGGATGAGCTTCCGTCTCTAGGATCATCCGGAGGTTGATGACATGCAGCAGTGGTGCGCCATGAGGGCGGCCAAGATTAGTGACATTGAGGTCACTACTAGTATGTCGGTCAATACCTCTAAGTCCATTCTGCATTTTTCTAATCATGAGATTATTAATAATGCAAATCGATTAGGAGTTTGACTAGGTAGCAATGATAGTGAAATTTCAAATTCCGTTAATGATATCCTAGATTTGGAAGCGGAACACGCTTTAGAAATGATTCGAAACTTATCAGCGGTTAAACCCATGAATGATTCCGATATTGATGCATTGGGGGTCAGGGTGCTTGATAATTTTTGTGTGGATCTTGCACCATCCCTTCTTGAGTCTGAGGAAGAGGATGACACTTTTGAGGCTACAATAGTTAGGTCCACAGAGCTTGGTTGTGAGGACCGGCTGGAGGATCAGAACAAACCTAAACGCAAGTGGAAGCGGAAGATTTACCCGGCTTCGGCGGTGCGTAGGAGTGCTAGGATCCGTACTACTAAAAAATTTCATGACGAAATATGAAAGGAATCTTTTGGAATAGCAGAGGTCTGAAAGACTTGGCTAAACGAAGGTTTCTTGCAGATGCGTTTATCGAGCATAGGCTGGATTTTATTGCATTATCGGAAACTGGTAGAGATAATTTTTCGCCCCAGTTTCTCAGTACTTTATCGGGAGGTATCGATTTTGATTGGCATTGTCTGCCTCCGAGATTAAGATCGGATGGGATCTTACTCGGAGTTAGATGCGATTCGCTCGAAGTCCAAAGTGTGGTGATGGGAGATTTCGCAGTTAAGTTTCGGGTGTGGTCGAAGGCCGATGGGTTTAATTGGGCTCTGGTGGCGGTTTGTGGTGCTACGCAGCCCGAACTCAAACCAGAGTTCTTGGCAGATCTTGTTCGGATTTGCGGCTCTGAGCAGCTCCCAATCCTAGTTGGGGGTGATTTCAACATTATTAGAATGCGAGAGGAAAAGAACAATGATAATTTCGACGGGAGGTGGTCATTCATGTTTAATACCATTATTGAAAGCTTGGATCTGAGAGAGATAGAGCTTTCGGGTAGAAAATTCACCTGGGCCAACGCGTTGCGAAATCCGACGTTTGAAAAGTTGGATCGAGTCCTAGCGAGTGTTGAATGGGAACAGAAGTTTCCCTTCGTAACGGTCCAGGCACTTTCACGTGGTATTTCAAACCACACGCCTTTATTTGTGGACTCTGGTGAGGCAACCCACATGGGGAACAAAAACTCTTTTTCGTTTGAACTAGCTTGGTTTGAACGAGAAAGCTTCTTGGATCTCGCAGCCAGGGAATGGGCTAAGAATGCAGGAGGCAGGAGTGCGGTTGAGCGTTGGCAGAATAAGATAAGGCACTTGAGAAGTTTCTTGCGTGGGTGGGCTAAGCATCTTAGTGGGATTTATAAGGTCGAAAAGAAAAGGCTTCTTACACTTATTCAGTCCCTAGATTTAAAAGCCGAATCCACAATTCTGCCAGCCTTGGAGCTTCATGCTAATCTTGAGGAGGAGATGAGATTGAAAGAGCTTCTCCGTGAAGAGGAATTAAAGTGGGCGCTGCGGGCTAAGGTTCGCAAAGTTGTCCAGGGGGACGCAAACACTCAATTCTTTCACATGATCACTAGTGGCAAGCACAGAAAGAAGAGGATCTTTCAGCTTGAACGAGATGAAGGAACGATTTTAGGACAGGAAAACCTAAAATTACACATAACCGAATACTACAAGCAGTTGTTTGGGCCTCCAGAGGATAATTGTGTATCTCTGGATGACTCTAGGATTGGGGATGTTCCTCAACTTGCTACTGATAAGAATTATATTTTGACTGCCTCTTTTTCCGAGAAAGAGGTGTTTGAGGCCATTTTACAGATGAAAAACAATAAGGCTCCAGGACCGGATGGATTTCCGGCGGAGTTCTATAAAAAATGCTGGCATATTATTAAGGGAGATTTGTTACCGATGTTCCATGATTTATTCTCGGGATACTTTCAGTTATTTCACCTGAATTTTGGAACGATAACCCTGCTTCCTAAGAAAACAGAGGCTGTGAGAATTGAGCAGTTCAGGCCCATCTGTCTTCTTAATGTTAGTTTCAAAAAAATTACCAACGTTGGGACTAATAGGCTCACGCAGATTGCGCATTCTGTGGTGCAGCATTCCCAAACTGCTTTCATTCCGGACAGAAACATCCTAGAAGGGGTTGTGGTCCTTCATGAAACGCTCCACGAGATTCACACGAAAAAACTAGATGGAGTTGTTTTCAAGGTGGATTTCGAGAAAGCGTATGATAAAGTCAAATGGCCTTTCCTTCAACAGGCATTACGTATGAAAGGTTTTGATGAAGCCTGGCGACGCCAGGTAGAATGTTTCACGCAAAAAGGGAGTGTTGGAATTAAAGTGAATGACGACATAGGTCATTATTTCCAGACACATAAGGGCCTGAGACAAGGTGATCCGTTGTCTCCTATTTTGTTTAACATTGTGGTTGATATGTTGGCAATTCTAATAGGAAGGGCTAACGAGGCTGCTCAGGTGGGTGGCTTCGTGCCTCATCGAGTTGATGGAGGTGTGTCTATCCTATAATACGGTGATGATACGATCATCCTTATGAAGCACGACTTGGCAAAAGCGAGAAACATGAAGCTGGTGTTATGCTTATTTGAACTATTGACCGGGTTAAAGATTAACTTTCATAAAAGTGAATTGTTCTGTTTTGGTAGAGCCAATGAGGAACAAGAGGCTTATAGGCAATTGTTTGGGTGCCAATTGGGGACTTTACCTTTTACGTACTTAGGTATACCCATTCACCATCGTAAGCTGACAAACAGAGAATGGAAGTGCATCGAGGATCGCTTTGAGAAGAAACTGAGTTGCTGGAAAGGCAAGCTCGTGTCATACGGATGCCGATTAATTCTTATTAATTCGGTGCTCATGAGTATGCCTATGTTTCTCTTGTCTTTCTTCGAAGTCCCAGTTGGAGTTAGGAAAAGGCTGGACTTCTATCGATCCCGATTCTTCTGGCAGAGCGATGAACTAAAAAGAAAATACAGACTCACCAAAATGGGATATTATTTGTCGACCAAAACACCAAGGGGGTCTTGGCATTGAAAATCTTGAAGTCAAAAACATATATCTTCTCAGCAAGTGGCTGTCTAAGTTATCTGTTGAGACTGATGCCACATGGGCGCAGATTCTCCGTAGTAAGTATCTGCAGTCCAAAACTTTGTCCCAGGTGACAGTGAGACCGACGGACTCGCCTTTTTGGAAGGGGCTCATGAGAGTCAAATCAGCCTTTTTCAATAGGACAAAGTTTATAATCGATAATGGCACTACCGCGCGTTTCTAAGAGGATACCTGGCTAGGAGAGACGCCACTCGCGCTTAAATACCCGTCCCTTTATAGTATTGTTCAACGACGTGATGCTTATGTTGCAACGATACTTCAGTCCATCCCCCTTAATATTAATTTTAGGAGGACGCTTGCCGGCAATCGTTGGGAAGCGTGGTTCATTTAGTGAGTAGACTGATGGAGGTTCAGCTATCTCAACAGCCCGATCAGTTGCGCTGGAAGCTCACTAGGTCTGGAGAGTTCACAGTTAAATCGATGTATCTCGATGTTATCAACTCTAGCGCCATTTCTAGTTCAAAATATGTTTGGAAAGTCAAAGTTCATTTGAAAATTAAAGTGTTTATGTGGTTTGTACATAAGCAAGTTATATTAACTAAGGATAACTTGGCAAAGCGCAACTGGACAGGATCTACTAGGTGTAGGTTTTGTGATCGGGACGAAACTATCAAACATTTTTTTCTTGATTGCCCGTTGCCCAAAGTTTTGTGGCGGACGGTGCACATAGCCTTTAACATTACTCCTCCGAATTCTGTCAGCACGTTATTTGGAACGTGGATTAATGGGATAGAGTCCGAAACAGCTAGATACATTCGCGTAGGAGTATGTGCTTTATTGTGGGCAATTTGGAACTGTAGAAATGATTTGGTTTTTAACAGAACAATAAATATTCATTTTTTGCAGGTTATCTTCCGAGCCACTGCGCTGATCCGTACGTGGTCGCTACTCACTCCGACGGAGGCCAGCGAGCGTTTGGTTACTGGATCTATCCGGTGGGAGATGGTAGCACGGGATATCTTCAATCGGTTTGGATGGCGGTCATGTAATAGGATAGGCAATTACTTTTCCTATCTTTTTTTTGTCAGCCGATTGTGGCCTTTTGGCTTTTGTGTTTTTGGCCCTTTGACTCTTTGTGAGCTTGCCTTTACTTTTGTTTCAGACTTTACGACCTTGTTGAACCTATTTGCTTATTTATAAAGTTGACCGTATGCATCGTTCTGATGCAGAGGCCGGGGAGTCCCCTTTTCAAAAAAAAACTCCTATACGAAAGCAATGTATTCAGCTTACTAAGCTTAGGAATGTATTCAGCTTACTAAGCTTAGGCTAATGATTGATTTTCGCAAAAAAGAAGAGCTAATGATTAATGGCCAAGGCAAGTCTCGCCAGATCAACATGACGAATGCATGCATATGAATCACAAACGACTGAATGTACAACAAAACAATCAATCAATCTTTAATTAATTAATTTACTCGTATGCCTCTGCAAGGAATTGCACAGACGAGTAGAATGATTACAGAGAAAACAATCCCAAAATCAGTCGCCTTCATCAATCAGTTACTAGTACTTAGTTACAACCACGTACTGTACTACCCAGCTCCAGTACGGGCGTGTCCGATCGCCGGCATTACGCAGGGCAGAGGAGCATGCCGGCCCTTCGGATCAGTGTTCCGGCGCTTGCTGTCCCAGGAGACCGTGTGTCCGTGTCCGTCACCAGCTGCTGCCGTTGCGCGCAGCAGAAACTGGATGCTCCGTCTTTTGCTCTGGAGTGGAGTTCTTTGATGGTCTATCTTCGCACCTGGCGCTTCTGGCGCTTTCTTCCTTCCACCTTCCTCTTGTACTCGACTCTTCCCCGATCACTCCTCAACAAAAGCTTGCTCGTCTTCGTCACAGTCCAAACTCTTTCTCGTGTGACTGTGGTGCTTTCTTGAGCGATGACTTGGGAGGGTTCCGGTCACCCCTACCCGGGCAGACAACCTCCCTCATTCACATCAGAAATGGCAAAGATTCCATTTTGGATTTTTTATTTTTAGTTTGAAAAATATTCTGCAAAAATGAAAGGATAATAAGAAAATTCCAAAAAAGGAGAACTAATTAAAAAGATTTTATTTTGATTTTCCCAGCCTCATGGCCTTTCTATCTTTCTAATCTAATTTGAAATTGGATTCAAAAGAAAGCGGTCAGAATTTACTTCCTGCATACATACTTCTCTATATTAAGGATAGACTGACAACGTTGGCCTAATTTATTAGTTTTCACTAACCCTAGATTCTTCGCCTTGATAAAAAAAATTATGTCCTCTCGAGCTCCATCGTGTACTATGTTACTTAAACCCAGCGCAAATTTGGTTCGGAACGAATAGAACAGGCTATGTCGAGCCAAGAGCATTTTCATTAGTATGGAAAATGATGGATAGCAAAATCCACAATCGATCACTATTTAGGATCCATCCCCCAACGGAACCGGACATGAGAATTTATCATCATCCGGCTCGAGCAAGAGTGAAAGAAATAAGACCGCGGAAGATCCTTAATAGAATTAAGGTATATAATGACTCAATGACTCTAGGCAAGAAAAGCTTTATCAGATTCTCTTTTCCGAAATAAGGTGTATCTTGTTCAAGCCAATAAATAGAGCTGGCGTTATAGTTAAAGCAGCCAGTAGAAAACCAAAATAACTAGTTAAAGTAAGCATGAAAGAGTTAAATTCCATTTATTTTATTTTTACAACACTACATATGTTGGTAAAGCATTTACCTAAGTTATGATTTCTTGTGTAAGTCTAGCTATCTTTGGTTTATTCATAGCATATATCTTCTATGGATCCGCTTATTCTTTTTTTCAGAATTTGGATTTAATAAACTCTTTTTACAAAGGAAATCCTAAAAAAGAATTTTTAGATCAAGTAAAAAAATATACAGTTGGTCCTTGTCGAAATCATTCAATCCATAAGCTTTCGTTTTTTATTGGAATTTGGGTCAGCTGAACACTTATTTTCTCGTCGGCCGATCGTTTGGTGCCATCGCACGCGCTCAAGGAAGGCCACACTATTAAAATACGTTGTCAACATTTTCTATCGGTTTGGACTTTTGATAAACTTGACTAACGCATCAGTTTAATATGGTATCAGAACACAAGGTCTCGGGATCAAATCCTAGCAAACACACTTTTAATATAAAAGTAGTTATGATCTAATCTTGATTACACGTCTAAGGTCTTCATGTACGTCCACAGCCTAGACATGAGGGATAGTGTTAAAATACGTTGCCTAGCCTTTTCATCAGTTCAGACTTTTGAGAAACTTGGCTAGTGCATTAGTTCAATGCACCCCCTACAGCAGCGGACGCGAGTCGCCACGGCAGCGGCGGAAATAGGAGCGGCGTGGTTCGTCGGAGCCGTATGAGGGAGAGATGCGGCGCAGTACATCACGGAGACGGCCCTCATCATGGGAGCGCGATGGGGCTAGAGGCGCCAGACGGAAAATCGTACTCCTCCTCCACCTGACGCAGCAGGTCCAAGAACGTCGGCTGGCTCAGGTGCGCGAGCCGCACCATGAACCGCGCGCCCTACGCGTTGACCGCCACGTGCTTCGCCGGAACTGGGGAAGAACCGTGGTGTGCCCTCCACTGGCGCAGCCAGGCGACCGGCGGGATCATGATAACGTTGCACATCTTCTCTTTTCTTGCTTTGCCCCGATGAGCTGCTCCTGCTGCTGCCTGCTAGCTCTCTGGTAGGGAGACTTGGTTGCGAGCTTTGTGATTTGGGTGGTGGAGGAGTGGAAGAGTGGGACAGGGCGGAGACAAATATAGCGCTGGCCCTAGGGCTTTGGGGTTGCCGCAAACTGCAGGGATGGCACGCTATTCACTGAGTTGAGCCATGAAATGTGTATTTGGTTGGCCATGAAATGTGTATTTGGTTGCATATCAGGTGGGCTGGCTCGCATGGACACAAAGCTTAAAGCAGCCCAGAGCCTGGCTCACTGGAAACCCTCGAATCGGTAGTTTCTAGCGAGCCAGACTCAGTGGGGTGCAAGGTCGCACGCGCGGGAGCAACCTGAAAGCTAGGGGGTGGCGGGAGATGGAAATCGGGCGTGGCACCAGATCTAGCCTCACCCCTCTCCCCCAATTAATCGGTTAGCACTACCTCTAGGACAACCACTTCCTCTAGCCTTAACACCGGCGGTGGCGGCAACTCATATCTGCGCAAGCGGGGCGGCGGCGGCGGACGTGATAGTAGCACTATCCGGCTATAGGAGCTGGTGCTCCCCTTTCTGTTGGCCACCGTCGGGTCGGCCTTGCCTCAGCCATGGCCCACCCTTCGTCCTCCTCGCCTCCGATGCCGGTAAGCCACACCCCATCTCCCGTATGTTAGGTCGGTTGTTAAGATCGATTTTTCCATGCTCAACGGACGCAGGGATGAGGCTGGTAGTTCAGGCAGCAACATTAATTATTGTGATTCAAGCATGGTGATGTTCATGCACAAGAGAGTTGTTCATCATGGTGACAGACCTGTCATCTGTTATGCTCCAATGTTTATGCGGGAGCAAGAGAGGATCGTCAATCTGAACTACATGTATAACTAGGATGACATAGAGGCCCTGAGGGTGCTTCGAATGAAAAGAACACCATTTGCCATACTTGTCCACACCTTCAGGAGCAGGGGTGCTAGAAGATAGCATCCACACCAGTGTGGAAGAGCAAGTGGCCATGTTCCTCCATGTTGTGGCCATAACTAGAGGTTCAGGGTTATACACAACACGTTCAGAAGATCAATGGAGACCATCTCAAGGTACTTCAAGTAAGTGCTCTATGCTATTGGGGAGCTGAGAAGAGAGATGATCAAGTCACAAACCGGCCGGCCACCTACCAACATTTGCACTAGCTCAAGATGGTATCCATACTTTAGGGTGAGTCCTGACAATACGTGCTTCATGGCTTGATATGCTTGTATTGTTCAAGGTGAGCAGTAACACAATCTTCATTTGCCATTCCAGGATTGCATTGGGGGAATAGATGGTACTCATGTCACTGCGAGAGTGCCTCGGTCACAATCTGCAACATACAGGGGGATGAAGCACTGCACAAGTCAGAATGTGCTTGTTGTTGTTGACTTCGATATGAAGTGCACCTATGTGCTGGCTAGGAAGGGTCATCACATGATGCTAACCTTCTCAGTGACAGCATGAGTCGCCCTGATGACATCAACATTCCCGATGACAAGTTCTACCTAGGAGATGTTGGATATGCATGTCGGTCAGGTATTCTTCCACCCTTCAGGAAAACCAAGTACCATCTGAACGAGTTTGCTGGTAGGAACTATCCTAGGACTCCACAGGAGCTGTTCAATCTCAGACACTCCATCCTTAGAGTTACAGTTGAGAGGGCCTTTGGAGCTCTAAAGAACATGCTTAAGATCCTAGATCATAAGCCATTCCACACTTTCCCCAGTCAAGTTAAGCTTGTTCTTTCTTGTTGCATTCTGCATAACTAGATCCTATAATGGGGTGTTGATGAATTGGTGCCTGAGGAGGAAGATGTGACGAAGGACGATGTTGTCAGCTCCGGCATGGTGTGGAGGCATTTGACACGCGATTTGGAAGAACAAAAGGATGGAGTGGGCACATGCAATGTGGGATAACAGAGGTCAGACAAGAATCTGAAGAAGAAGAGCAAGAGCAGCAGAAGAAGAATAAGAGGAAGAAGCAGCAGCAACAGGACATGAAGAGGAAGAGGAAGAACTACCAGTAGCAGGAGAAGAGGAAGATAGACTTTAGCATCGACGATGAACTTCCCCTATTCAGCCATATGGCTCTTAATAATCTGTACTGCTATTTGATAGTAGCTAGGATGAACCTTAATTCGTTCTGTAGCTATGAGTGGAACTGTTCAGATCATGTGTGGTAAGGTCACCACCACTGAGAAGTGGTGACAACACTTTATGCAGGTTGCAACCAAACATTCAGTCATGTGTGTGCCTAATACGATGCACCCAACCAAACGGCGGGTCAGAATTATATCCCTCATGCAGCTAACCCATATGCATGCAACCAAACTATGTGCAGATGGTGATTTATAGGTTGTTTTTGCTCAGCCAGGCCCATCTGAGGATCACATACAATGCAGCCAAAATCGATGCAGGCAATCAAACACGCTCATGATTTCTGAACTGAATCTACATGTTTTCTCTCGCTTACTGTGTATATATTCGTAATGAAGCGTTTGAATGCAGTCGAGTTCACACCCCACTTTTACAATCGAGGTACAAACAAAAGAGTTGACACCCCACTTTTACATATTAAGATACAATCGAGCTAAAGGTGTTGTCGCCCACTTTTCGAGACATTAGTTCTCTACCTTGCTTTGAGATACGTGCTACTTTTTAACTTGTTTTTAAGATTTTGTCTTGTTTCAAAATGTTTTACTAGGTTTTTGTGTTTCATTCTGTATCAATAAAAAAAGGGTGCACTTTGTTTTGGATTGGGTTTGCTGATACACTTTAATGCACAATGAACCATCATGTGATGTACATAACCCTTTGCTCACGATCTACCGAACGAATTCATGGATACATAGTAGTTTGTGGGAATTGGAATGGGGAGTTGGAGAGGATGGATACAACTTTGGAAGGAAGAAAGAGTCTGAGAGAAAGGAGATCGAGATCCATTTACATTCGCTGCCGTCTACGACTAAGCTACCGGGTGTTTAACCCACCCTATTACACGAGCCCTTTTGCCCAACGAAATGGGTGAATGGCCATTTGTTTTAATTAGCTTGTAGCTTGCCGCTTGGTATCTGTCCCCGTCTTCCATATGCGCCCATCTTCAGCAGCAGAGCTCTAGCGCTGACACATCAAGATACACTTGTGCAACTAGCCTACATATTGAGATGGATAGCAAAGACATCGTGGGCAAGTTGCAGAGCAAGGAGCGCGATATTTAGACACTGGACCCGTTGATCGAAGAGGTCAAACAAATGCTGGAGACACGCCAGAGGTGGAAGGTGGCATGTGTTAGACGCACTGCTATTAGTGCAGCCCATGGGTTAGGTAAGGAAAGGGTTTTGAGTAATTTGTGTAAAGTTTGGCTGCATGAACCTCCTGAGTATATTTTGCGCATTATCTCGGCAGAGGTCACTGCCTTTTATGAATAAATAGAGAATGTGGTGATTAAAAAAAGGATACACTTGGGAACGAAAAGAAAAACCCAACATAACACATTGAAACAAGACATTCTAAAAACAGCCAATAAGTCACACGAATCTTAAAGCTGCCATGAACGGTGGATCCATACACGGATATCCCGTGCACAGTATAACTGATTTTCTCTACCTTGAGATCCATCATAAAGCCAACAGATATGGAAATAGGACGCAAATATATACAGATTTATTTTCTAGGATGAGAAGACATGTACATTTTTTAATGACAGCTGGACTAATGGAGTGATATGCAGGATAGTACTACTGCTAATTTACATCATCGGGGTGATCTGTCAGTTGTAACTGTCCTGTCACGAGTCTGCAAAGTCTTGCCCGGTTTCAGCGCGCGCACTCGTCGCCATGGATGGCACGGCGCCGCGGCATGGGCGCGCGCGCAGTGCTAACTTGCCTGCGGGAAAAGGACCAAATGGACACGGCTGTCCCGCTTCTGCAATGTACAGAGTCAGGGTGCACGAACGAACGACCGATCGATCACGAGACGAGCTTCTCGACGGCCACCCCCTGCAGCAGCGGTCGCGAGTCATTGTGCGCCGCCGCCATGACGCCGCGGCGGCGACGGAAGGAGGGGCGGTCGTTGGAGTGAGACGACGAGACGCGGCGGAGGACGTCGCGGAGGTGGTCCTCGTCGCAGGGGAGCGCGAGGGGCCCGGAGGCCGACGGGAAGCCGTACTCCTCCTCCGCCTGGCGCAGCAGCTCCCGGAACGCCGGGTGGCTCAGCTGCACCACCGGCACCAGGAACCGCCTCGACGACGACTCCCCGTCCCCGCGGCCCTGAACGCGCACGGCCACGTGCCCCGCCGGCACGGCGGCGTCCAGCATGTCCTTTACGGGCCGCACTGAGGCCGCCGCTCGGCAGCACCACCGTCGCACGGCGCGGTGCAGCCGGGCGAGAGACTGGACCGTGTTGATGACCTTGCACATGGTTGTCGACTCTGGGCTTGCTCTGCTCCGCCGTTCTCTGTCTTGACTCTTTGAGCTTGCGTATGGCGGGTCGTGGGGTGGGATGGAGTATCTGGAGAGCGGGACGGGGTGGCAAGATATAGCACCGAGGCTCGGGCTCAGTCACTTGGAGTTGGCGCAAATTGCAGGAACCGTGGATCCGTGATGACTTGGACGTGTGTCGTGTGTCTCGCACGTGAGACCTAGCAGTAGCATAGCACTAGCAGTCTGTGCAGTTGTAGTATCATTTCGGGTGAAAGTGAGACGAGTGAAGTATGGCCGATGTCTATTTCATAAACTCACATGATAGAAGTTACTTTCTGTTGGAGGCGATTCGAAGTAGACTCTTCACAAAGTATTTGCACTAATCTTTCCCACAGGAAAAATCATTTCTCGTTTAGTGCAGCTTAATCTGTTCAACTCTGTCTCTTTTTTTCATGGGAAAGCCCTATAGTGCACTTTATTAAATTGTGAATAAATTCACATCATTCAAAAGCTCTTTCAAAATAAAACTCGGGAGTATTAACACCATCTTAGGAGATTATAGAATTTGAATCAAAAGAGCAACAAGTTAACTTGTGAGCAACTTGATTAGCTTTCTGCGGACAATGTTTGAAAGAAAAGTCGACCAATCCTTCCCGCAACCAAGAAGATTTCTGCTTGGACGGGAGTATACGGACTCCAAATTTCGATGATTCATGTACATGGCTGAATGAGCTTCAAGTGTGAGGGAATCACGGTACGCCCGCTTCGGCTCGTAGTTTAGGTTAGATTTTGCTGTGACCGCAGATGCGGCCCTTGGGCGGATGTCAACGCTTCGTCTTGTAGTTTGTCTTTCAGGCTCTTATCCTCCTTGAGTTCGTTTGTCCGAACATAGTCGACGAAGCTCCGACATAAATTATTGCCATGTCTTAGGGGCAGCGAGGTTAGCTTTTTCGTAGTGTGGCGAGATTTGGTGTCAGGTGCTTTATATCTATTCAATAGTTTAACGGCCAAGACTGTGGCTCTAGGGTCTTGGTCCTTAGAGGAACATGCATGAAGCCTCCCCGGCTGTGATCACAAGGTCAAGCCGACTCAGATAGAGGAGCAGCGCGTCAGCTGCTTGTTCTAGTGGCGGTAGCGGGTGTTCGGAGGTCTAGGAACCTCAATGTATGTTTTTATTACATTTGAGGTGCTTTGTATGTTTATATTATATTTGGATCATTTTCAAAAGAAAAAATAATATTCCAGTCAGATAACTCTGTCTTGGATGAAAAGCTCGTCCATCTGTGCTCGTGTCCAAACCGGTGTGAAAACTATCACGGTTCTTGGCCCCCGTGTCCCAGGGAGGACCAGACTAGAGAGGGCAGCCCCGGAGGGTCGGACCAGGCTAGCTAGAGAAGGCAACTACCGGCGTCACTGCCGCGGTGGCAGTGCAGACCACCTGACCATGCATCCACGAGTCTGCGGCACCGTCCAGGGCCGCGCCGAGCGCACCGATGGTCCGGTTCGGTACGCCATTGGCATCTGCTGTTTGTTCGTTGGTACGGCCTACCTTAAAGGCGCTAGCTAGCTACTACCTCCGTGCTAGTTTATTGGTCTCCTTCACATTTCGTGCCAAATTTTAATCTTAGATTAACTAACAAAATGTTAATGCATGTAGTTGTAGCTCCCACTCCCAGATCCACTGAACCAGGCAAAGCAAGCAAGGCGCCATGCAGCAAGAAGCTGGATCTACTGACGTAGGTCGGTCGATCTCCATATGACGCATGCGTTTGGTGTGCCGGCCGTGGCACGGATCTTGGTTTCCCTTCTTCCTAAACCTCCACGTTTTACTCTCCTTTTCCACCGCATACGTTGTTCACGGTTGAGCGGGCACGGCTTGTGCTTGGTTTGCATTTACCGTTTTGAGTCTATCCGATGATCAACCCACCTTTTAGGTGTGTGTGTGTGCGTGTCTCCATGAAAACTCCATCCGGATCGATATGGAAATATCTATGGATTGTGCTGCTGGCACATGCTTTAAATATATCTCTAGATTGTCCCATGCCTTGTGTTCTAGATTATGCTGATAGATCTTTTCTTGATTTCGCTCGAAAAAAGAGCATTTCTTGATATTGTGTTCAGTTTGGATGGAATAAAAGTTGTTGTTTCCCGAATGAACATAATAGAACTCCTCGTCCAGATGGACTTCTTATTGAGTTTTATTATAATTTTTGGCCTTTAGTTTATCACAATCTTCATATCTTTTACAGGAATCGTACTAGATTTTATATTGCTAGATATAGTGATGGTATTCTCACTTTCTAAATGTGTAGATCCAGTCAAAATTCAACATTACATGTCAATTTGTCTTCTTAATGTGTATTTATGATTTGTAATAAGGTAAAAGGCAGTAGAGTTGTCAGCGACCTTTACCTTAACAAACAACTTTTATAAAAGATGGATACCCCTTTAGATGGTGCGGTCTTGTCATAAAAGTGTTGGATGGAATTCATAGGAACAAGGGGTCATTTGTCTTGTTTAAAATACATTTTGAGAATACTTATTATACATTTAATTAGTCATTGTTTAAAGTAGATTTTGAGAATACTTATGATCATTTAATTGGTATTTATTTTAACCAGATTATGAAAAGACTTATGATATGTTTATATTTTATTTTCTGCAAATATATGCTATAATAGGTTTGGCTGCCGGATTTGGGTTTATAATGCAGTTATTGTAAACCTTTCATAACTAGAAAAGAGTTGAGACAAGAGAATTATCTATTCCACATTTTGTTAAACATTGTAGTAGATGATTTTAATATGATCATTAATAATTATAGTGAAATATATTTTATTACTGAGTTTACCAAATAATTTAGTACAAGGCGGCATGAACATGCTACCATATGCAGATGCAACCATCTTCATGTCTCTGAATAATTTGAATCGTTTACTACATTTGAAATATTAATACGTCCTTATGATTGTCTCTCACATTTATAGGTTGATTTTTTCAAAATGAGACCTCTCCTGTTTTGGTGAAGCAAAAATATATAATCCAAGATTATAGACTACTTTTACACATGCAGATGACAATTATCTTTTAAAAATGCGGACATTTTGTGTAGTTAGATAGTTAGTCTTAATAATATGGATTAAACAAGTATTAACAGTAAGTTTCACTTTATATGGTATCGATGTTAAATTGTCGAGAGGTCATGGTAAAAGGTTTGATTTCTATAGGAAATGTGTGTGAGCCTACAAATTATAGTTAGCTTGTATTAGTAGATCGACATGTGCCTTACTAAATCGACGTGGGAAATTGACAATGAACATTAGATTTGGCAGAAGTTTATTAGAAATAAATATATAAGGAACTGCATGTTGTCCTAGTGAAAGGAAAAATCTGGACAATCACAATTGAGGTAGGGTTTAGTGGAAGTAATGGAAGTATTCTTTATTTTCTATTAAAACAACAGGAAATGAAAATAGAGCTATGTTTTGGGAGGGTTTCTGAATTGGTGATATCTCGTTGTGTGACGAATATAGAAGGCTTTATAATTTCACTTTTTGCATTAGGAAAAATGTAGTGGTTTGCAACCGTCTGATTAGGATGACACGTGTGTCTCGGTGTTGACCAAATCTGAGGTTTTTCCGTATGGCCCACATATCTAGCCATAGAAAATGTAGAGGTTAAATGTCGATATAGAAGTGTTTGGTTTGTTGAGGGCCCATTTCAAATTAAATGTATCTTGATTAGGAGAGGCTGTAAAGGTAGTGACAATAGGTGTTGTTTTTGTGATGTACTTGAATATCACTATCGTTTGTTATTTAACTGCATAATAGCCAGATATATTTGAGGCTTGGTACAAAATGTTCTACTGCATTATTGATGCTACTGTAAGCTTCTCAGAGATTAGCTCTTGGATTTTGATCTTTCCTTGTAATGTTATAGGGATGGATTCATGTGGGTGTCTTTGCGGTCATTTGGTCTTTGTGAGAAAATGCATCATGTTTTGATTCAACTGTTGGTGATGTGTCAGCTCGCTAGAAGACATACACTCAACATGGACATGACAGTATCTATCTACAACTATCAAGAGTAGCCATTGATTTTTTTATGCATGCATGTGGGATGAAGGTCACTGACATGAAGGTTGGGGGCTAGGTAATTAGATTAGTGTCAGACCAAAGTTGTAGTTTTTCTTCTAGTTTTGGAAAATATTTGTGTATGTTGCTTTGCAAATGTGTTTTGCTTGCTTCCTATGGTTGTGTTCTGATGGTGTTTAAGTTTTCCCTAGTTTCACTTTTAAGTAGAGTTTGAGGTTTGTTGTAATAGGTTTCACCGAAACTTGTGGACCTTGTTGATTTCATTTTATGAAATCGGGAGTGTGAGCTTCTAAGCTCGAAAAAGATGGGAAAATTTATATACCTTCAGCAATGTTTTTTGTGTTTGGCTATGACTTGATTTTTTCTATATATTTTGCCATTTTTGGCTATCCATCAAAGTAGTACATGTGGTTAGATGGCTACCAGGATATTGTTGTCCCCTTTGTCCAACAAAGATAAACCCAGGTATTGCGTATTTTATGTCTCATTATGTCAGAATATTTTGTAGTGGGAGGCGACATTCTATTGACAATGAGGTACCAACGGTGGCCTATTTAGTGTTTAAACTCCATGATGGCAATAGACATTAAGCGATTTGTAAGTGTATACGTGCCATGGTGATGTATGTATGTTTGTGCGTCTATGTTGTACTTGGTGTTTCGCAAAACATTTTTTTTGGATTAATTCTAAAACAATGTCCTAGCGAACATAATAATCATGAAAAAGTAAAAACTATGTAACATGTGTAATATTTTTTATATTTCAGGAGTTTCCAAACTTATATTCGTGTTTGTCACAGAAACAAAGTTTGGGTTTTCGTCCCTTAATTTCAAAATTGGACATTTTGGACCTTAAATTTCGTAAACCAGGCCGCTGACCTCACTTAAACTAGGCCGCTGACCGCACCCCAAGGAAAAAATGAGTCTACATCTAAGTAAATAAACACATATGGTACTAGGCATTGTTGAGGTAGTAACATGGGCATTTTAGAGCAAGTACAATAACAATAAGATGATGTAGACGACTGTAAGGCATTAAATAATAAATTTTTGGTGAGTTGGAAAAAAGAGAAAAGAAAAGAGAAGAGAAGCAGGCTACAGACTAATAGTCGGTTCTATCACGTGCTCCTATAGACTTTATGAGAGTGTGGTGCTTCATATATCAACAAAGTAGTACATATTTATATCTAACTATTATACTTGCCAACTATATGATTGATGGCAACATCATATAGCCAGCAAAGATGAGGCAAAGCTTATGGCGCATAAAGAAGGCCTTGATCTTGCTCTTCACCAGACTGTCTTAACCACCGCCATTGAGTTGGACTGTGCTCATGCACTCTCGATGTTAACCGCGAATCATGGGGACTGCTCAAGATATAGGACACTTGTGTGAGACATCCAGTCAATGTTTTAGAGGACCCACGGAAGATTTCGATTAAGCATATTAGGCACACTCAAAATAAAGTTAGTCATAGCCTCGCAACCTACAGCCGTAGTACACCCTGTACTGCCATTTGGTTTGGTACGGACACATATGAAGTTGTAAACTTGTGTACCGCTGAAAGCCCCCTTGAGTTATGAAACCCCTATTTTTTGCAAAAAAAAATAGAGCGAGCAACTAGCTATACTATTAACCATGCTCTATTCCACACAAAAAAACATCTGCATGTTACTGGCAAAAAGGGATACCGGCTTTATATTACAAACAAACCATCACCACGTTACATCCGAGTAGAGATATATAAACTCATGCTACCACCGCACACAACACACACTAGACCCACTATGACCAGCCTATCAGAGGGACCAGAGCGTGGCTCGTAATTTAAATATTTAATCGACATAATAATAGGACCCTATTCTTTCTTTGGCGGATCGTTGTTTAGAAAAATTGATCATCTGATCATGGGAAATCTAGTTTTTTTAGAAAAGGAGGATGACCCCCGGCCTCTGCATCTGGGCGATGCATACGGCCATATTATTAATTATCTCACAAGACCTTACAAAGTCATACAACAGCAAGACTAAAGCCACCGTCTAAGCAACAACTGTCGCTACACCTATCCAATTGAGGAAGGGGCGCTGATTGTTGGAAATATGCCCTAGAGGCAATAATAAAATGGTTATTATTATATTTTCCTTATTCATGATAATTGTCCATTGTTCATGCTATAATTGTATTGACCGGAAACCGTAATACATGTGTGAATACACAGACCACAACATGTCCCTAGTGAGCCTCTAGTTGACTAGCTCGTTGATCAACAGATGGTCATGGTTTCCTGACTATGGACATTGGATGTCATTGATAACGGGATCACATCATTAGGAGAATGATGTGATGGAAAAGACCCAATCCTAAGCATAGCACAAGATCGTGCAGTTATTTTGCTAAAGCTTTTCTAATGTCAAGTATCATTTCCTTAGACCATGCGATTGTGTAACTCCCGGATACTGTAGGAGTGCTTTGGGTGTACCAAATGTCACAACATAACTGGGTGACTATAAAGGTGCACTACAGGTATCTTTCAAAGTGTATGTTGGGTTGGCACGAATCGAGACTGGGATTTGTCACTCCATATGACGGAGATGTATCTCTGGGCCCACTCGGTAATGCATCATCATAATGAGCTCAATGTGACTAAGTAGTTGGTCACGGGATCATGCATTACGGAACGAGTAAAGCGAGTTGCCGGTAACGAGATTGAACGAGGTATTGGGATGCGATGATCGAATCTCGGGCAAGTAATGTACCGATTGACAAAGGGAATTGTATACGGGATTTGCTTGAATCCTCGACATCGTGGTTCATCCGATGAGATCATCATGGAACATGTGGGAGCCAACATGGGTATCCAGATCCCTTTGTTGGTTATTGGCCGGAGAGCTGTCTCGGTCATGTCTGCATGATTCCCGAACCCGTAGTGTCTACACACTTAAGGTTTGATGACGATAGGGTTATAGGGAAGATTTGTGTGTGATTACTGAATGTTGTTCCGAGTCCCAGATGAGATCCCGGACGTCACTAGGAGTTCCGGAATGATCCAGAGGCGAAGATTTATATATGGGAAGTCATCATACGGTCACCGGAAATATTAGGGGGTATACCGGTATTGTACCGGGACCACCAGAGGGATTTCGGGGGTTCACCGGGAGGGTCCACCTGCCCCGGAGGGCCTTATGGGCTGTAGGTGGAAGGGAACCATCCCCTAAGTGGGCTAGGCGCCATCCCCCCCAGGGCCCATGCGCCTAGGGTTGGGGGGGAACCCTAAAGGGGGCGCCCCTTGCTTGGGGGGCAAGCCCCCTCCCCCTTGGCCGCCGCCCCCCTCTAGATCTCATCTAGAGGGGACGACCCCCTTCCCCATTCTCCCTATAAATAGAGGGGAGGAGGGAGGGCTGCAGCACCACATCCAAGTCGCAACCCCTCTCCTCCCCAACACCTCTCCTCCTCCGTGTAAGCTTGGCGAAGCCCTACTGGAAAACTGCCACTCCATCACCACCACGCCGTCATGCTGCTGCTGGAGCCATCTTTCTCAACCTCTCCCTCCTCCTTGCTGGATCAAGGCGCAGGAGACGTCATCGGGCTGCACGTGTGTTGAACGCAGAGGGGCTGTTGTTCGGCACTTAGATCGGAATCCACCGCGGTCTGAATCCTTACGAGTACGACTCCTTCATCCGCGTTCTTGCAACGCTTCCGTCTCGCGATCTTCAAGGGTATGAAGATGCACTCCCCTCTCTCTCGTTGCTAGTTACTTCATAGATTGATCTTGGTGATGCGTAGAAATTTTTTAATTTTTGCAACGATCCCCAACAGTGGTATCAGAGCCAGGTTTATGCGTAGTTTCTATGCATGAGTAGAACACAAGTTGTTGTGGGCGTTGATTTTGTCAATTTACTTGCCACTACTAGTCTTATCTTGATTCGGCGGCATCGTGGGATGAAGCGACCCGGACCGACCATACACGTACGCTTACGTGATACAGGTTCCACCGACTGACATGCACTTGTTGCATAAGGTGGCTAGCGGGTGTCTGTCTCTCCCACTTTAGTTGGATTGGATTCGATGAAAAGGGTCTTTATGAAGGGTAAATATCAATTGGCATATCACGTTGTGGTTTTGGCGTAGGTAAGAAACGTTCTTGCTAGAAACCTATAGCAGCCATGTAAAAACTTGCAACAACAATTAGAGGACGTCTAACTTGTTCTTGGAGCATATGCCGTGTGATGTGATATGGCCAAAAAGATGTGATGAATGATATATATGTGATGTATGAGATTGATCATGTTCTTGTAATAGGAATCACGACTTGCATGTCGATGAGTATGACAACCGGCAGGAGCCATAGGAGTTGTCTTAATTTATTGTATGACCTGCGTGTCATTGAATAACACCATGTAATTACTTTACTTTATTGCTAAACTGTTAGCCATAGTAGTAGAAGTAATAGTTGGCGAGACAACTTCATGAAGACACGATGATGGAGATCATCGTGTCATGCCGGTGACGATGATGATCATGGCGCCCTGAAAATGGAGATCAAAAGGAGCAAAACGATACTGGCCATATCATGTCACTATTTGATTGCATGTGATGTTTATCATGTTTTACATCTTATTTTCTTAGAACGACGGTAGCATAAATAAGATGATCCCTCATAAAATTTCAAGAAAGTGTTCCCCCTAACTGTGCACCGTTGTTAAGGTTCGTTGTTTCGAAGCACCACGTGATGATCGGGTGTGATAGATTCTAACGTTCGCATACAACGGGTGTAAGCCAGATTTACACATGCAAAACACTTAGGTTGACTTGACAAGCCTAGCATGTACAGACATGGCCTCGGAACACAAGAGACCGAAAGGTCGAACATGAGTCGTATAGCAGATACGATCAACATGAAGATGTTCATCGATGATGACTAGTCCGTCTCACGTGATGATCAGACACGGCCTAGTTGACTCGGATCATGTATCACTTAGATGACAAGAGGGATGTCTATCTGAGTGGGAGTTCATTAAATAATTTGATTAGATGAACTTAATTATCATGAACTTAGTCTAAAAATCTTTGCAATATGTCTTGTAGATCAAATGGCCCACGCTAATGTTGCCCTCAACTTCAACGCGTTCCTAGAGAAAACCAAGCTAAAAGACGATGGTAGCAACTACACGGACTGGGTCCGGAACTTGAGGATCATCTTCATAGCTGCCAAAAGAGCATATGTCCTAGATGCACCGCTAGGTGAAGCACCCGTTTTTCCAGCAACTCAAGACGTTATGAACGCCTGGCAGTCGTGTAGTGATGATTACTCCCTGGTTTAGTGCGGCATGCTTTACAGCTTAGAACCGGGGCTCCAAAAGCGTTTTGAGCAGCACGAGGCATATGAGATGTTCCAAGAGCTGAAAATGGTTTTCCAAGCTCATGCCCAGGTCGAGAGATATGAAGTCTCCAACAAGTTCTACAGTTGTAAGATGGAGGAGAATAGTTCTATCAGCGAGCACATACTCAAAATGTCTGGGTTGCACAATGCTTGTCTCAGCTGGGAGTTAATCTCCGGGATGACGCGGTCATTGACAGAATCCTTCAGTCGCTCCCACCTAGCTACAAGAGCTTTGTGATGAATTACAATATGCAGGAGATGGTGAAAACCATTCCTGAGGTATTTTCAATGTTGAAATCAGCGGAGGTGGAGATCAAAAAGGAACATCAAGTGTTGATGGTCAATAAAACCACTAGTTTCAAGAAAGGCAAGGGTAAGAAGAACTTCAAGAAGGACGGCAAGGGAGTTGCCGCGCCCAGTAAGCCAGTTGCCGGGAAGAAGCCAAAGCATGGACCCAAACCTGAGACTGAGTGCTTTTTTGCTAGGGAAACAGTCACTGGAAGCGGAACTGCCCCAAGTACTTGATGTGTACCTTACCAGTACTCGTAGTAGCTCCTGGGTATTTGATACCGGTGCAGTTGCTCATATTTGTAACTCAAAATAGGAGCTGCGGAATAAGCGGAGACTGGCGAAGGACGAGGTGACGATGCGCGTCGGGAATGGTTCCAAGGTCGATGTGATCGCCGTCGGCACACTACCTCTACATTTACCTACGAGATTAGTTTTAAACCTCAACAATTGTTATTTAGTGCCAGCTTTGAGCATGAACATTGTATCTGGATCTCGTTTAATGCGAGATGGCTACTCATTTAAATCCGAGAATAATGGTTGTTCTATTTATATGAGAGATATATTTTATGGTCATGCCCCGCTGGTCAATGGTTTATTCTTAATAAATCTCGAACATGATGTTACACATATTCATAGTGTGAATACCAAAAGATGTAAGGTTGATAATGATAGTCCCACAAACTTGTGGCACTGCCGCCTTGGTCACATTGGTGTCAAACGCATGAAGAAGCTTCATGCAGATGGACTTTTGGAGTCTCTTGATTACGAATCATTTGACACGTGCGAACCATGCCTCATGGGCAAAATGACCAAGACTCCATTCTCCGGAACAATGGAGCGAGCAACCAACTTATTGGAAATCATACATACTGATGTGTGCGGTCCAATGAGCGTTGAGGCTCGCGGAGGCTATCATTATGTTCTCACCCTCACTGGTGACTTAAGTAGATATGGGTATGTCTACTTGATGAAACACAAGTCTGAGACCTTTGAAAAGTTCAAGGAATTTCAGAGTGAGGTGGAGAATCAACATGACAGAAAAATAAAGTTCTTACGATCAAATCGTGGGTGAGAATATTTGAGTCACGAATTTGGTACGCACTTAAGGAGATGTGGAATTGTTTCACAACTCACGCCGCCTGGAACACCTCAGCGTAATGGTGTATCCGAACGATGTAATTGCACTCTATTGGATATGGTGCGATCTATGATGTCTCTTATCGATTTACCGCTATCATTTTGGGGATACGCTTTAGAGACAACTACATTCACTTTAAATAGGGCACCGTATAGATCCGTTGAGATGACATGGTTTGGGAAGAAAACTAAGATGTCGTTTCCAAAAGTTTGGGGATGTGATGCTTATGTCAAGAAACTTCAACCTGAAAAGCTTGAACCCAAGTCAAAAAATGTGTCTTCATAGGATACCCTAAGGAAACCATTGGGTAGACCTTCTACCTCAGATCCGAAGGCAAGATCGTTGTTGCCAAGAATGTGTCCTTTCTGGAGAAAGAGTTTCTCTCGAAAGAAGTAAGTGGGAGGAAAGTAGAACTTGATGAAGTACTGCCTCTTGAACCGGAAAGTAGCGCAGCTCAGGAAGATGTTTCTGTGGTGCTTATACAGACTAGAGAGGAAGTTAATGATGATGATCAAGATGCTTCGGATCAAGTTGCTACTGAACTTCATAGGTCCACAAGGACACGTTCCACACCAGAATGGTATGGCAACACTGTCCTGGAAATCATGTTGTTGGACAACGGTGAACCTTCAAACTATGAAGAAGCGATGGCGGGCCCAGATTCCAACAAATGGCTTGAAGCCATGCAATCCAAGATAGGATCCATGTAGGAAAACAAAGTATGGACTTTGACAGACTTGCCCAATGATCGGCGAGTGATAGAAAATAAATGGATCTTTAAGAAGAAGACGGACGTGGATGGTAATGTTACCATCTATAAAGCTCGGCTTGTCGCTAAGGGTTATCGACAAGTTCAAGGGGTTGACTATGATGAGACCTTCTCACCCGTAGCGAAGCTCAAGTCCGTCCGAATCTTGTTAGCAATTGCCGCATTATATGATTATGAGATATGGCAAATGGACGTCAAAACGACATTCCTTAACAGTTTCCTCAAGGAAGAATTGTATATGATGCAGCCGGAAGGTTTTGTCGATCCTAAGAATGATAACAAGGTGTGCAAGCTCCAGCGCTCCATCTATGGGCTGGTGCAAGCATCTCGGAGTTGGAACATTCGCTTTGGTGAAATGATCAAAGCATTTGGGTTTATGTAGACTTATGGAGAAGCCTGCGTTTACAAGAAAGTGAGTGGGAGCTCTGTAGCATTTCTCATATTGTATGTGGATGACATACTATTGATGGGAAATGATATAGAACTTTTGGATAGCATAAAGGCCTACTTGAATAAGTGTTTTTCAATGAAGGACCTTGGAGAAGCTACTTACATATTAGGCATCAAAATCTATAGAGATAGATCGAGACGCCTCATAGGTTTTTCACAAAGCACATACCTTGATAAGGTATTGAAGAAGTCCAATATGGATCAGTCCAAGAAGGGGTTCTTGCCTCTATTGCAAGGTGTGAAATTGAGCTCGTCTCAAAGCCCGACCACGACAGAAGATAGAGAAAAGATGAGTGTCATCCACTATGCCTCAGCCATAGGGTCTATTATGTATGCCATGCTGTGTACCAGACCTGATATAAACCTTGTCGTAAGTTTGGTAGGGAGGTACCAAAGTAATCCCGGCATGGAACATTGGACAATGGTCAAGAATATCCTGAAGTACCTGAAAAGGACTAAGGATATGCTTCTCGTTTGTGGAGGTGAGGAAGAGCTCGTCGTAAAGGGTTACGTCGATGCTAGCTTCGACACAGATCTGGATGACTCCAAGTCACAAACCGGATACGTGTATATTTTGAATGGTGGGGCAGTAAGCTGGTGCGGTTGCAAGCAAAGCATCGTGGCGGGATCTACATGTGAAGCGGAGTACATGGCAGCCTCGGAGGCAGCACATGAAGCAATCTGGATGAATGAGTTCATTACCGACCTAGGAGTTATTCCCAATGCGTCGGGGCCAATGATTCTCTTCTGTGATAACACTGGAGCTATTGCCCTTGCCAAGGAGCCCAGGTTTCAAAAGAAGACCAGGCACAACAAGCGTCGCTTTAACTCCATTCGTGAAAATGTTCAAGATGGAGACATAGATATTTGTAAAGTGCATACGGATCTGAATGTCGCAGATCTGTTGACTAAACCTCTTCCACGAGCAAAACATGATCAACACCAAAACTCTATGGGTGTTCGATTCATCACAATGTAACTACATTATTGATTCTAGTGCAAGTGGGAGACTATTGAAAATATGCCCTAGAGGCAATAATAAAATGGTTATTATTATATTTCCTTGTTCATGATAATTGTCTATTGTTCATGCTATAATTGTATTGACCGGAAACCATAATACATGTGTGAATACGCAGACCACAACATGTCCCTAGTGAGCCTCTAGTTGACTAGCTCGTTGATCAACAGATGGTCATGGTTTCCTGACTATGGACATTGGATGTCATTGATAACGAGATCACATCATTAGGAGAATGATGTGATGGACAAGACCCAATCCAAAGCATAGCACCAGATCGTGTACTTCCTTTGCTAAAGCTTTTCTAATGTCAAGTATCATTTCCTTAGACCATGAGATTGTATAACTCCCAGATACCGTAGGAGTGCTTTGGGTGTACCAAACGTCACAACGTAACTGGGTGACTATAAAGGAGCACTACATGTATCTCGAAAAGTGTCTGTTGGGTTGGCACGAATCGAGACCAGGATTTGTCACTCCATATGACGGAGAGGTATCTCTGGGCCCACTCGGTAATGCATCATCATAATGAGCTCAATGTGACTAAGTAGTTGGTCACGGGATCATGCATTACGGAACGAGTAAAGTGACTTGCCGGTAACAAAATTGAACGAGGTATTGGGATACCGATGATCGAATCTCGGGCAAGTAAAATACCGATTGACAAAGGGAATTGTATACGAGATTGCTTGAATCCTCGACATCGTGGTTCATCCGATGAGATCATCGTGGAACATGTGGGAGCCAACGTGGGTATCCAGATCACTCTATTGGTTATTGGCCGGAGAGTTGTCTCGGTCATGTCTGCATGATTCCCGAACCCATAGGGTCTACACACTTAAGGTTCGATGACGCTAAGGTTATAGGGAAGATTTGTGTGTGATTACTGAATGTTGTTTGGAGTCCCGGATGAGATCTCGGACGTCACGAGGAGTTCCGGAATGGTCCGGAGGTGAAGATTTATATATGGGAAGTCATCATACGGTCACCGAAAATATTCGGGGGTATAACAGTATTGTACCGGGACCACCGGAGGGGTTCCGGGGGTTCACCGGGAGGGTCCACCTGCCCCGGAGAGCCTTATGGGCTGTAGGTGGAAGGGAACCAGCCCCTAAGTGGACTGGGCGCCATCCCCCAGGGCCCATGCGCCTAGGGTTTTGGGGGAACCCTAAAGGGGGCGCTCCCCTTGCTTGGGGGGCAAGCCCCCTCCCCCCTCTAGATGTCATCTAGAGGGGCCGGCCCCCTTCCCCCTTCTCCCTATAAATAGAGGGGTGGAGGGAGGGCTGCAACACCACATCCAAGGCGCAGCCCCTCTCCTCTCCAACACCTCTCCTCCTCCGCATGAGCTTGGCGAAGCCCTGCCGGAGAACTGCCACTCCATCACCACCACACCGTCGTGCTGCTGCTGGAGCCATCTTCCTCAACCTCTCCCTCCTCCTTGCTGGATCAAGGCGCGGGAGACGTCATCGGGCTGCACGTGTGTTGAATGCGGAGGTGCCGTTGTTCGGCACTTAGATCGGAATCCGCCGCGATCTGAATCGCTACGAGTACGACTCCTTCATCCGTGTTTTTGCAACGCTTCCGTCTCGCGATCTTCAAGAGTATGAAGATGCACTCCCCTCTCTCTCGTTGCTAGTTACTCCATAGATTGATCTTGGTGATGCGTAGAAAAATTTAAATTTCTGCAACGATCCCCAACATTGATAGCCTGGGCCTAATACCAAAGAGACATCGTAGCCAAACCTAAACATCTAAGACCCGAGGTCCCAACCAGGACGCCTGCCTGGTATGGGGCACCTACCAGTCTGACGCACTCCTCAACCAGGACGCCTGCCGGGTATGAGGCCGCCGCAGCCACCTGTCACGAGTCCATCTTTAGAGTTGTACTATTGCATCTACCTTGCCAGGTCTCTCTGCCATCGACGCCACCACGACGCCAAACAACGTCGTCCTCCTGCGCGAGTCCATCCTCCTACATCGAACTCCGAATCTGCAGCGCGCCACACCGTCAAGTTCCGTCGCCATCAATGAATGGATGAAGCACCGCTCCACCAAAGAAACCGTCCGCTGGTCCCGCGAAGCAAGGCGCAACACCAAGTAGAAGGCCGAAGTCGCACCGCCACCACGCCACCAGCAGCCCCGCCACCAAGAGTTGTTCCTAGCCGCCGCCTTCAAGAAGGAACACGACACCCGGGTGCCGTCGACACCCAGAACAGGGGAACAAAAGCTTTTGCCATAGCTCCAGGAGGAGGCAGAAGGGAGAGGATCCACCCCAAAGCCTCCAGGAAGGGGATTGGCGCTAAAGGCGTCGACTTTGGGGAGGCCGCCGCGCCAGCCAGGGGTTTCCCCCGGACCCTCACCCGCATGCCAGATCCGCCAGGCCGGCAATAGGGGACGCCGAAAGCAACCGCCAAGGACCGGTGCCAGCACGGATCGGGCAGATCGGAGCAGGGGCGGATCTTCTAGATGGAGCCATGACCGATTGCGAGGAGCCGCCACTGCGTCGGCGGCCGTGGGAGGCTGCCCACCAGAGCCCGCCGGCTGCACCGCGCCCACCGGCCGGGGCCGCCGCCCCGAGGAACCAAGGCCCTCCAAAGGAGAGGAGGCGCCAGATCCCGCCGCCACCATCATTGGGGCCGAGCACCCCCGTCTCGGAGGCCCTCAGGCGGTGGCGGGGGAGGGGAGGAGAGGGGGGAAACGCGGCGGCGGCGCTAGGGTTGGCCCCCGAGTCGCCTCAGAGGAGGCGCGCGGGGGGCGCGGGGGTGAGAATACTTGGGCTGGGTAGATAGGATAGAAAGATCCGCTTATGATGCCAAAAGTGGGTTCGACATGTCATACAGTTGAGCCCTCGCCATCTACAGCACATGATCGATACGAACTACACCATTACCGCTGTCCGATTCCGCGGTCTCCCGTCAGCATCAGGCGCGCAGCCAACAGATTCACAAATACTAGCCGGCCGGCCTGCTCTGTGATAGCGAGACTATTCTCTGGTCACGTTCTTCAGTCATGGACATGGAGCGGCGACATGACCGGCCGTTCTTCCGGAAGAACCCAGCCCTGAAAACGACGCTATCATTGGCACACCCTCTCCACCGGCACGGCAGCTGCCATGTCCTCCAGTTTTGTCATGTTATCGACTCGCAGCCACGTACGGCTGCTGCGTCTCTACAGAACATGTACTGTATATTCTAGTCTGCCGCGCGTGATTACGGGATGTAAGAGATATGCATTTGCGGAATCATCTTGACGAACCGCATGGCCCGGCGCATGATTGCGCTGAGCATGGATTCCCGCGACCTCCAGCTCCGACTGTCTTGTCAGGAGCCCGGAAAGTCTTGCCCCGGTTCCGGCGCGCGCGCGCAGAGACCCGCGCTACGTGCGTGCATGCGTGCCCGGCGCCATGCATGGCACAGCGCCCCGGGCAGGGGCATGGGGTAACAATAAAATCTCTCCCGAGCTTAAGTGCTCCCTCGTAAACAATAAAATCGAAAAAACTAGTACAAAAATTTAAAAAAATCTGTAACTTTTCTATGGTAAACTTTGAATTTTTTGTATGCTTGCAAAATTTCAGCACGAAATGGCATTTGTGAAAGTCGTGGCAAAAAAAAATCGATGCTCCAAAAATGCTAATTTTGAAAACATTTTGAACTGCGGATTTCATTTTTTTCACCACGACTTCCATGAATGTCATTTAGTGCTAGTTTTTGGAATGCAAGCAAAACATTTGTCAAATATTACCACATAAAAAAAAGGCATTTTTGAATTTTTACTATTTTTTTATTTTACTATTCACGAGGGAGCATTTGAGCTAGGGAGCAAAATAGGACTTGCGCAGTTACATCCGCAACCTTCAAAACGCATATAAAGGACGCTTCATAATTTTGAGGCCCCCAAGACGTCGCACAAACTCAAAGGTGTCATATGCAGCCTTCATAATTTGTCATTCCTTTTGTCAATACTCATACAATAAATTGGAGAGGTTTGAACCCTAAATTCGAACAAGATAGCAAAAATAAGCCCCCCCCCCCCCACCCCCCCCGAAAAATTTGTTAATATAGGGAGAGAAATGTCGATGAGCGACATTTTCAAACACAATTAGTTGGAGGGATGGGCAAATTTTATTGCTTTTACATATATGTACTAACTATAGTTAGGGGGTAATCTCCATAAGTGACATCTTCATACATATATTCAATGTTGAGAATATCATTTCTCGTTAACATTTCGATCAGATGGGGATTAAAGACTAATCAAAAATCGATCGAAAATCAATTTATCGACCAACTATTAAACCGCTTTTTTTGCATATTCCACGTTCCTAACACTAAAATATGTTATGTTTAACACAACAACAATATTGCACAGAAGTGTTTTGATTACTTGCCTTTGAATCCTTGTACCGTGACTAAACAAAATAGGACACCATACATATTACTCCTACATAACAAGGTCCAAAAAACACAATGAAACATAGTTCTTGCACACATGGTGAATATGTTCGATTTATCGATACAATCTGGATAAATCGCTTGTTTGAGTGATAAGTCGGCCCAACCGATAAACGGTGATGATAAGGCATAATCTTATTGGGCACACCCTAAGGAGTGATAAAATCGGATGATAGATTGCTGAATCCGCCGACTTTTTGAATAATGCATATATTAGTAGTGGACGTCGGGTCAATGACTAGGTGCAACGACGGGATGGTTCGACGAAGTTTTTGACGAAGTGGGGAATCTAGGGGACATGAACATCATGGTAGAAACGGCCACGGTCCCTGCCAGTACGGAATTGGGCGAGAGGGCCTTCATCCCATACCGGCCAAACGCCATCGTTGAGGTCAGGGGCAACGGAAAAAGTCCATTTTAAACCCTGAACTTGTAGACGTTCGGCGAAACGAACTCCCAAGTCAAAATCCCGAACGATTGCACCCTAAACTATGGAATCCCGGTCTAAATTGAACCTTCGGGTCGTTTGGATGACCGGGATTTGTGGGATTTTGCTGAGGGCGCTCCCGCGCGCACCCCTGCTCCCCGCTGGGCTGGCCCACTTTATTTTTCTAGAAATAAAAATATGCAAACGGCACTACACCCTGGGCCACGGTCCCTGCCAGTACGGAATTGGGCGAGAGGGCCTTCATCCCATACCGGCCAAACGCCATCGTTGAGGTCAGGGGCAACAGAAAAAGTCCATTTTAAACCCTGAACTTGTAGACGTTCGGCGAAACGAACTCCCAAGTCGAAATCCCGGACGATTGCACCCTAAACTATGGAATCCCGGTCTAAATTGAACCTTCGGGTCGTTTGGATGACCGGGATTTGTGGGATTTTGCTGAGGGCGCTCGCGCGCGCACCCCTGCTCCCCGCTGGGCTGGCCCGCTTTATTTTTCTAAAAATAAGAATATGCAAACGGCACTACACCCTGGGCCAGTCTGCTTTTGTTTTTTCGTTCAAAAACAAAAAAAAAGCGCACGCTGTGGCTCGAAATCGAGACCCGTGCTGGTGTTGTTGGAACGACGCTACTAAACACCAGGGACACTGTGTTATCTTCCTCCCTTTTTCTTCTTTTCTTCTTTATTTTCTTTCTATTTTATTTTTTAGTTTCCTTTAGAAAAATCATGATTTCTTTTGAAATTAACGAACCTTTTTCCAAATTTGCATATTATTTTTGAATCCCGCAAATTTCTAAATTTCTAAAAGCTCGAGTTTTTTAAACTATATAAAAACCGGTGGCCGTTTTACTAGGAAATAACAAACGAAAAAAGGAACCTTGTGAACCAGAATTTCTAAAGATTTTTTTAACGAATTTTGAAAAAAATGTTCATGGATTCGAAAACATCCATGAAAAAAGATGTTTATCACAAACGTCCCTGAATGTTCAATGTTTATTCGAAAATAGTTCAACATATATTACAAAAATGTTCACTGCATATTTTCCAAAAAAACGATGCATATATTCATATCTGTTTTATAAAATGTTTATCACATAATACAAATGTTCAATGCATATTCGAAAATTGTTCAACACATATATTTATAGTTTTTCCAAAATGTTTAGTGCATAATATTACAAAATCTTCAGTGCATAATATTCTCGAACGTTCAAAAGAAGTTTGGAGCATAATGTTTCGTGCCGTGAATCTATCAGTTGAACTCACTAGTTTGGTTGGCAAATTCCAGCAAATAACAAGACTGAGGTCGCGAGTTCGAGTCACTCCCGTAGAACTTTTCCAGATTTTTTTTGCGCGCCTGCTGTTCAATAGCTCCAAATGGGCAGGTTTACAAATTTAAGAAAAAAGCAGAAAATGAAAAAGAAAAAGAAAAAATAAAGAAAAGAAAGATGAAAAGGAAGAAAAAGGGAGAAAGTGAACACAACGCAAGTGGTGTCCTGGTGGTCTGTTGATTCGATCAACCACAAGTAGGGATGGGACCCGCAGGGTATGGGTATGGGTGGAGCCACCCTATACCCTTACTGTCCACCCTAAATTTACCTATCACCCATACCCATACCCGTCAAGGGTACACATTTTTCCCATAGCCGTCACCCGATAGGGTATATGGGTACCCGCGGGTAAAAATACCCGCGTTTACAACACATCAATTGAGTAGAAAATAGTTGTAAAAAACAACATATAATCATAAATTATTAATAGCAACGCATTTTAAACAACAATGTACAACAACATATTGTAACAACAACACAGTCTCATAAAAAAAAATACTTGCCTATAAAGCGACACATAAAAATGTTAAATAACAACACATAATCATAAATAACAAGACATAGGCATACACTTTAAGTTCACAAAATCATGGTAAATTATAGAGATAATTTGGCTACACATTAGAGTTTTTACCTAGCGCGATTAGGAGGCGAAAATTTATACATTAGGATATTAAAGGAAACCCACTTGTCAACATTTTAGATGTGTACATGGGTACACTGTTGGAAATATGCCCTAGAGGCAATAATAAATTAGTTATTATTATATTTCCTTGTTCATGATAATCGTTTATTATCCATGCTATAATTATATTGATAGGAAACTCAGATACATGTGTGGGTACATAGACAACACCATGTCCCTAGTAAGCCTCTAGTTGACTAGCTCGTTGATCAATAGATAGTTACAGTTTCCTGACCATGGACATTGGATGTCGTTGATAACGGGATCACATCATTAGCAGAATGATGTGATGGACATGACCCAATCCTAAGCCTAGCACAAAGATTGTGTAGTTCGTATGCTAAAGCTTTTCTAATGTCAAGTATCTTTTCCTTAGACCATGAGCTTGGGCAACTCCCGGATACCGTAGGAATGCTTTGGGTGTACCAAACGTCACAACGTAACTGCGTGGCTATAAAGGTGCACTACAGGTATCTCCGAAAGTGTCTGTTGGGTTGGCACGAATCGAGACTGGGATTTGTCACTCCGTGTAAACGGAGAGGTATCTCTAGGCCCACTCGGTAGGACATCATCATAATGTGCACAATGTGACCAAGGGGTTGATCACGGGATGATGTGTTACGGAACGAGTAAAGAGACTTGCCGGTAATGAGATTGAACAAGGTATCGGTATACCGACGATCGAATCTCGGGCAAGTACAATACCGCTAGACAAAGGGAGTTGTATACGGGATCGATTGAGTCCTTGACATCGTGGTTCATCCGATGAGATCATCGTGGAACATGTGGGAGCCAAAATGGGTATCCAGATCCCACTATTGGTTATTGACCAGAGAACGTCTCGGTCATGTCTGCATGGTTCCCGAACCCGTAGGGTCTACACACTTAAGGTTCGATGACGCTAGGGTTATAAAGGAAGTTTGTATGTGGTTACCGAATGTTGTTCGGAGGCCCGGATGAGATCCCGGACATCATGAGGAGTTCCGGAATGGTCAGGAGGTAAAGATTTATATATGTGAAGTCCTGTTTTGGTCACCGAAAAGTTTTGGGTTTTATCGGTAACTTACCGGGACCACCGGGAGGGTCCCGGGGGTCCACCAAGTGGGGCCACCGGCCCCGGAGGGCTGCATGGGCCAAGTGTGGGAGGGGACCAGCCCCAGGTGGGCTAGTGCGCCCCCCACAAGGGCCCAAGGCGCCTAGGGTTTGGGGAGGGGGTGCTTCCACCTTACTTGAGGGGTAAGTTTCCCCCCTCTCCCCCTTTGGCCGCACCCTAGATGGGTTTTGGGGGCAGCCGCACCCCTTGGGGTGGGAACCCTAGGGGAGGCGCAGCCTCCTCCCCTTCCCCTATATATAGTTGAGGTCTAGGGGCTGCCCAACACATGAGTTTCACCTCTCCCTGGCGCAGCCCTACCTCTCTCCCTCCTCCTCTCCCGCGGTGCTTGGCGAAGCCCTGCAGGATTGCCACGCTCCTCCATCACCACCACGCCATTGTGATGCTGCTGGACAGAGTCTTCCTCAACCTCTCCCTCTCTCCTTGCTGGATCAAGGCATGGGAGACGTCACCGGGCTGTACGTGTGTTGAACGCAGAGGTGCCGTCCGTTCGGCACTAGGATCTCCGGTGATTTGGATCACGACGAGTACGACTCCTTCAACCCTGTTCTCTTGAACGCTTCCGCTTAGCGATCTACAAGGGTATGTAGATGCACTCTCCTTCCCCTTGTTGCTAGTCTCTCCATAGATAGATCTTGGTGACTCGTAGGAAAATTTTGAATTTCTGCAACGTTCCCCAACAGTGGCATCATGAGCTAGGCCTATTGCGTAGATTCTATGCACGAGTAGAACACAATGTAGTTGTGGGCGTTGATTTTGTTCAATATGCTTACCGTTACTAATCCAATCTTGATTCGGCAGCATTGTGGGATGAAGCGGCCCGGATCGACCTTACACGTACACTTACGTGAGACAGGTTCCACCGACTGACATGCACTTGTTGCATAAGGTGGCTACCGGGTGCCAGTCTCTCCCACTTTAGTCAGATCGGATTCGATGAAAAGGGTCCTTATGAATGGTAAATAGCAATTGACATATCACGTTGTGGTTTTTGCGTAGGTAAGAAACGTTCTTGCTAGAAACCCATAGCAGCCACGTAAAACATGCAAACAACAATTAGAGGACGTCTAACTTGTTTTTGCAGGGTATGCTATGTGATGTGATATGGCCAAGAAGAATGTGATGAATGATATGTGATGTATGAGATTGATCATGTTCTTGTAATAGGAATCACGACTTGCATGTCGATGAATATGACAACTGGCAGGAGCCATAGGAGTTGTATTAATTTATTGTATGACCTGCGTGTCATTGAACAACGCCATGTAATTACTTTACTTTATTTCTAAACCGTTAGCCATAGTAGTAGAAGTAATAGTTGGCGAGACAACTTCATGAAGACACGATGATGGAGATCATGATGATGGAGATCATGGTGTCATGCCGGTGACGATGATGATCATGGAGCCCCGAAGATGGAGATCAAAAGGAGCAAAATGATATTAGCAATATCATGTCACTTTTTGATTGCATGTGATGTTTATCATGTTTATGCATCTTATTTGCTTAGAACGACGGTAGTAAATAAGATGATCCCTCATTGAAATTTCAAGAAAGTGTTCCCCCTAACTGTGCACCGTTGCGAAAGTTCGTCGTTTCGAAGCACCACGTGATGATCGGGTGTGATAGATTCTTATGTTCACATACAACGGGTGTAAGCCAGATTTACACACGCGAAACACTTAGGTTGACTTGACGAGCCTAGCATGTACAGACATGGCCTCAGAACACAAGAGACCGAAAGGTCGAGCATGAGTCGTATAGTAGATACGATCAACATGAAGATGTTCACCGATGATGACTAGTCCATCTCACTTGATGATCGGACACGACCTAGTTGACTCGGATCAAGTAATCACTTAGATGACTAGAGGGATGTCTATCTGAGTGGGAGTTCATTAGATGAACTTAATTATCCTGAACATAGTCAAAAGCCCTTTGCAAATTATGTCATAGCTCGCGCTTTAGTTCTACTATTTTAGATATGTTCCTAGAGAAAAATAGTTGAAAGTTGATAGTAGCGATAATGCGATCAGTAGAAAGCTTATGTCCTTAATGCACCGCTCAGTGTGCAGAATCCCAAACATCGTCTGTGGATGTTGCGAACATCGGACATACACGTTTTGATAACTATGTGATAGTTCAGTTAAACGGTTTAGAGTAGAGGCACCAAAGACGTTTTCGAAACATCGCGGAACATATGAGATGTTTCGAGGGCTAAAATTGGGATTTCAGGCTCGTGCCCACGTCAAAAGGTATAAGACCTCTGACGATTTTCTTAGCCTGCAAACTAAGGGAGAAAAGCTCAATCGTTGAGCTTGTGCTCAGATTGTCTGAGTGCAACAATCACTTGAATCGAGTGGGAGTTGATCTTCCAGATGAGATAGTGATGTTTCTCCAAAGTCATTGCCACCAAGCTGCTAGAGCTTCGTGATGAACTATAACATATCAGGGATAGATATGATGATCCTTGAGGTATTCATGATGTTTGACACCGCGAAAGTAGAAATCAAGAAGGAGCATCAATTGTTGATGGTTGGTGAAACCACTAGTTTCAAGAAGGGCAAGGGAAAGAAGGGATACTTCATGAAACGACAAATCAGCTGTTGCTCCAGTGAAGAAACCCAAGGTTGAACCCAAACCCGAGACTAAGTGCTTCTGTAATAAGGGGAACAACCACTGGAGCAGAATTACCCTAGATACTTGGTAGATGAGAAGGCTGGCAAGGTCGATAGAAGTATATTGGATATACATTAAGTTAATGTGTACTTTACTAGTAATCCTAGTAGCACCAGGGTATTAGATACCGGTTCGGTTGCTAAGTGTTAGTAACTCAAAATAAAAGCTACGGAATAAACGGAGACTAGCTAAAGGTGAGCTGACGATATGTGTTGGAAGTGTTTCCAAGTTTGATGTGATCAAACATCGCACGCTCCCTCTACCATCAAGATTAGTATTAAACTTGAATAATTGTCATTTGGTGTTTGCGTTGAGCATAGACATGATTGGATTATGTCTATCGCAATACGGTTATTCATTTAAGGAGAATAATGGTTACTCTATTTATTTGAATAATACCTTCAATGGTCTTGCACCTAAAATGAATGGTTTATTGAATCTCGATTGTAGTGATACACATGTTCATGCCAAAAGATATAAGATAGTAATGATAGTACCACTTACTTGTGGCACTGCCATGTATGTCATATTAGTATAAAACACATGAAGCAGCTCCATGTTGATGGATCTTTGGACTCACTCGTTTTTCAAATGTTTGAGACATGTGAACCATGTCTATTGGTGTATATGCATGAAGAAACTCCATGCAGATGGATAGTTTGGACTCACTTGATTTTGAATCATTTGAGACATGCAAATCATACCACATGGGCAAGATAACTGAAAGGCCTAGGTTTCAGTAAGATGGAACAAGATAGCAAGTTGTTGGAAGTAACACATTTTGATGTGTGCAGTCCAATGAGTGCTGAGGCATGCAGTGAATATTGTTATGTTCTTACTTCATAGATGATTTGAGTAGATACTGAGTATATTTACTTGATGAAACGCAAGTCTGAATTATTGAATGGTTCAAGTAATTTTAGAGTGAAGTTCAAGATCATTATGACAAGAGGATAAAATGTCTATGATATGATCATAGAGATGAGTATCTGAGTTACGGGCTTTGGCACGCAATTAAGACATTGTGGAAATTGTTTCACAATTAATACCGCCTGGAACACCATAGTGTGATGGTGTGTCCGAACATCATAGTTGCACCCTATTGGATATGGTGCATACCATGGTGTCTCTTATCAAATTACCACCATCGTTCATGGGTTAGGCATTAGAGACAAGCGCACTCACTCTAATAGGGCACCACGTAATTCCGTTGAGATGACATCGTGAGAACTATGGTTTGGAGAAACCTAAGTAGTCGTTTCTTAAAAGTTTGGGGCTGCGATGCTTATGAAAGTTTCAGGTTGATAAGCTCGAACCCAAAGCGGATAAAATGCATCTTCATAGGACACCCAAAACAGTTGGGTATACCTCCTAATTCAGATCCGAAAGCTATAGGGATTGTTTCTTGGATTGGGTCCTTTCTCGAGGAAAGGTTTGTCTCAAGAATTGAGTGGGAGGATGGTGGAGACTTGATGAGGTTATTGAACCGTCACTTCAACAAGTGTGTAGCAGGGCACAGGAAGTTGTTCCTGTGGCGCCTACACCAATTGAAGTAGAACCTTATGATAGTGATCATGAAGTTTTGGACCAAGTCACTACCGTACCTCGTAGGGTGACAAGGATGCGTACTACTTCAGAGTGGTACGATAATCCTGTCTTGAAGGTCATGTTGCTAGACAACAATGAACCTACGAGCTGTGGAGAAGCGATGGTGGGCCCATATTCCGACAAATGGTTAGAAGCCATCTGAGATAGGATCCATGTATCAGAACAAAGCATGGACTTTGGTGGACTTTCCCGATGATCGGCAAGCCATTGAGATAAATAGATCTTTAAGAAGAATACGGACGTGGACGGTAATGTCACTAAGGGAGACCTGGACTAGGGGGTGTCCGGATAGCCGAACTATCATCATCGGCCGGGCTCCAGGACTATGAAGATACAAGATTGAATACTTTGTCCCGTGTCCGGATGGGACTTTCCTTGGCGTGGAAGGCAAGCTTGGCGATACGGATATGTAGATCTCCTACCATTGTAACCGACTCTATGTAACCCTAGCCCTCTCCGGTGTCTATATAAACCGGATGGTTTTAGTTCGTAGGACAACAACAATAACAACAATCATACCATAGGCTAGCTTCTAGGGTTCAGCCTCCTTGATCTCGTGGTAGATCTACTCTTGTAATACCCACATCATCAATATCAATCAAGCAGGACGTAGGGTTTTACCTCCATTAAGAGGGCCTGAACCTGGGTAAAACATCGTGTCCCTTATCTCCTGTTACCATCCGCCTAGACGCACAGTTCGGGACCCCCTACCCGAGATCCGCCGGTTTTGACATCGACATTGGTGCTTTCATTGAGAGTTCCTCTGTGTCGTCACCGATAGGCTCGATGGCTCCTTCGGTCATCAATAACGACACGGTCCAGGGCAAGACTTTTCTCCCCGGACAGATCTTCGTATTCGGCGGCTTGGCACTGCGGGCCAATTTGGTTGGCCATCTGGAGCAGATCGAAAGCTACGCCCCTGGCCGTCAGGTCAGATTTGGAAGTCTTAACTTCACGGCTGACATCCGCGGAGACTTGATCTTCAACGGATTCGAGCCACAGCCGAGCGCGCCACACTGTCACGATGGGCATGATTTAGCTCTGCTGCCGGACAGTGCCCTGGAGGCCGCACACGAATCCGCTCAGACCCTCAATTCGGAGCCGGTTGTGCAGATCGAGGACGGGTGGTTAGACCCCGCCTCGAGGGCTGCAACCTCTACAGCGATAGAGCCGAACACTGACTTTGTCCCTTTTGAAGCTCGTGACTCCAAGGTGCCGGACTCCTTGCCAGACTCCGAACCTCCCGCGCCCCCCTCAATCGAATCCGATTGGGCGTAGATCATGGAGTTCACCGCCGCAGACATCTTTCAACACTCATCTTTTGGCGACGTCCTGAGTTCGCTAAAGCATCTCTCGTTATCAGGAGAGCCCCGGCCGGACTACGGTCAGGACGGTTGGGATGTGGACGACGAAATTCAAAACCCACCCACCACCCACTTAGTAGCCACTGTCGACGATTTAACAGACATGCTAGACTTCGACTCCGAAGACATCGACGGTATGGACGACGATGCCGGAGCCGACCAAGAATCAGCGCCTATTGGGCACTGGAAAGCCACCTCAACCCACGACATATACATGGTGCATACACCAAAAGGAAGTGATGACAAGGAACAACGGGACGCGGCGAAGGATAATTCCCCCGAAGAACAACAAAAACGGCGACGCAAGCACCGCCCGAAGTCCCGCCTCGATAACAACGGCACCCATACGGACCCAGCCGTAGAGCAGGGCGAACCAGTGGACGAGCAACCCATTCCCGGCGAAAACAATAGTCCAGACGATCTCGCGCCGGACACATCACCGGAGCATAAGAACCTTCATAGAGGGCTCGTCGCCACTGCAAGGAGTTTGAAGAAACAAAAGCGGAAGCTCAAAACGGCGGAAGACGTACTCAGAATGAGATGGAGCAAAGTACTCAAGACCGCAGATAAATACGGCGACAGTCACCACGCAAAGAGCTACCCAAAGCGCAAACTGTTGCCCGAATTTGACGAGGAGGCCGTAGAGCCCCCACAGTCAAAAAAGAAAGAGGCCACCTGGCCGGATAGACGACCAGATAACAGGCTAAGAGCGGCAAGCGGCACCGCACATAATCCGGCACACTTTCCAAATAAGGATCCTAGCAAAAAGGATGGCCCAGTCAGATCCATCTATGGGCCAAAAAAGAAGGCTCCAGGAAGCAACACAACCCACCGAGTGTTCGAAGATAACGACACAACTAAATACAGGGGCGCCGCACACCCACTATGCTTCACCGACGAGGTACTGGATCATGAATTTCCAGCAGGATTCATGCCTGTAAACATAGAGGCATATGACGGAACAACAGACCCCGGAGTCTGGATTGAGTATTATATCCTACACATACATATGGCTAGAGGAGACGATCTCCACGCCATAAAATACCTACCCCTCAAGCTCAAAGGGCCAGCTCGGCATTGGCTCAAAAGCCTCCTAGAAAATACCATTGGAAGTTGGGAAGAGCTTGAGGATGCGTTTCGAGCAAACATTCAGGGAACTTATGTCCGCCCTCCGGACGCAGACGATTTAAGTCACATAATTCAACAGCCCGGGGAGTCAGCACGCAAATTCTGGAACAGGTTCCTCACCAAAAAGAACCAAATCCTCGACTGTCCGGACGCCGAAGCCTTAGCAGCCTTTAAACATAACGTCCGAGATGAATGGCTCGCCAGACACCTCGGCCAGGAAAAACCAAGAACAATGGGCGCACTAACAAGCCTCATGACCCGCTTTTGCGCGGGGGAAGATAGCTGGCTAGAAAGATGCAACACCAGCGACCCGAGTACATCCGAGGTCAGGGATGGAAATGGGAAATCAAGACGCAGAAGAGATCAGCGCAGGAATAAGTAAAGCGGCCCAAATAGCACGACGGTCAACGCCGGATTCAAAAGCTCTCGGCCGAATAACAAAACAATGCCCCTTAAGGACAATAGTGACGAGCAATCCGACCTAAACAAAATCTTGGATAGGATATGTCAAATCCACAGTACCCTCGAGAATCCTGCAAACCATACCCACAGAGATTGTTGGGTCTTCAAGCAGTCGGGCCGACTTAACACCGAACACAAGGGGCTCGACACACCAAGCGAAGACGATGACGAATCCCACAAGCAGCAGACCAGAGCACAGAAGACTTTCCCACTAGAGGTCAAAACAGTGAACTCACTTCACGTGATAAATTGTGCGGAAGTGCTATAAACCTGCCATACCAGGACACCATCCGCAGAATGGGGATAGACCCTACCAAATTCCGCCATAGCAACACTTCCTTTAAAGGAGGGACGCCAGGCCCTTATGCCAAGTGTACAGGCTTTGTAATACTAAAAGTTGTGTTCGGTTCACCCGACAACTTCCGTCGCGAAAAGCTAATCCTCCATATCGCCCCATCCAAAAGTGGCCATTAAGCACTACTGGTACGCGAAGCTTTCGCCCGCTTTAACGCAATACCGTATTATGCGTCTCTCACACTCAAAATGCCCGGTCCACGAGTCATAATCTTATCAAAAGGAAACTCCAAGTGTTCCTTGACCACGGAAAACGTGAGACTGCCTTGACAGCCACACATCAATCCAACCTCGCTGATCAAAGCCCCTAAAAACAGGTCATTTAGACCTCGGACACGGTTAGACGAGTCCGGCTTAGATAAACAAGGGGCTTCCCAGCCGCATACCTCTTTACAAGGGGCTGCACGTATAAACAATGAGAGCCAATAAAACTCAGTTTTATTAATCCCCCAAATTATACTATGTTTTAAATACATTTTTTGCATGATATTTTTCCCAAACTAAGTTCTTCTCTTTTATAGACAAACCACGTGCTACACCCGTCTAGGATACAGCACAACGGAGACACAGGCGCAGACGTGCAACAGGGACCCGTTGCAAGGATTCTTTTCAGATTAAGACCCTGCGTAAACCTTTATTACTATCTCTTGTTGATACTCATCCCCCGGTTTCCCACCATAACCGAGGAGGAGGCTGGCGTTTTGGCATCGGCCGCGTCACAAGTTCTCGCTTGCACCTAGACACTAGGGGCTTAGGGCATTGTTCTGCCCGTTATCATAAAGTCCGAATACCTTAGGGAGTGTTCGGCATCTCGAGTTAGGCCTTATATGCATCAGCTCTGAATCATGTCTTTGGTCAAATGTTGGGTTTGCCCGGCTCCTATGTTTTGCTGCCTTACGTTCCGCATCGTCGGCTAACGCGGCACCAGGAGAACTACTGCGATTGTGCCCCGGTTCGGCCGGGCGAGCACCTCAGTAGAGAAAGTCGAAAATTGACTGTCATGATATAGAGGGAGACTGGTCAACCACTCGATCGACTATCGAAATGTTTAGAATTCCTCCGCTTCGACGAAGGACCGCTTCCCGGTCAGGCACACACGCGCCCTGAGTTCGGAGATTGCGTTGCCTCTAGGGGCTATATCGTAGCCCCACCATCGAGCTCCTATGGCTTAGTGAAAGTGATAAAGAATTATAGTCCGGTTGCCTAGTTTGCTATGCTATCACCTCCTTCAAAGGACCAAGATGTTGGATTAAGTGTGAAAATGCGCTTTTTTGCAAACACCCCCGCACTATGTGCGTGGGGGCTGAAGCCAAAGACTGCCATCTTTCAGGTTGTAAATACATATACATTAACGGCCGCATAGGAGATATTTCAATACTTGCACGCACAAGTATAAAAAGTCGTTATATTATAAATATGATCTCACAAATCATACACGTCATTTGAACATGACATTTTTCGAGGACTGCGACTCTATTAAACGAGAGCCCTGCAGGACTTCCTCAAAATAGTGCTCGGGGGGTAATCGGCTCTCGTTCGAACCCCGGGACACAACAGCGGTGGCATTCATCTCCGCCCAGTATGTCTTAACACGGGCAAGAGCCATCCGTGCACCCTCTATGCAGGCCGACTGCTTCATCACCTTGATATGCGGCACCGCCCCAAGGAATTGCTGCAATAAACCAAAATAACTCTTTGGTTTGGGCCTTTCCGGCCACAGATGAGCCACCACATCCGTCATGGCTAGTCCGGACAATCTATTCAGCTCAGCCCACTCAGCTAACTGATCGATCAACGGCAGTGGACGCTCCGGACTATGGAATTGAGACCAAAACAGCTCTTCCATTTCATGATCCTTCTGACTTCGAAAGTGCCGAACTGCGTCCGCCGCACTCGCCGCCAAATCCAGATAAGGATCCTCCCCACTCCACAGCTGGCCCAACTGAGCATACTTCGGATCCGTGAATTTCCTACGCAACAGGAAGGGCTTTCCAGCCACAATGTCTCCGGCCTGACGCAGTTCCTCCTTTATAGCCCGCATTGCAGAACGGGCATCCTTGGCTTCAGCGGTGGCCTTCTTCAGGCCCTCTTGCTCCGCTTGGCGTTCTCTTTCAAGAACCTCATAGCGGTCGGTAGCATCTTTTAATTTCACGGCCATTACGGCCATTTCCTCCCTGCTTCGGCAGTGAGCAGCCTTCTCGGCTTTTAGCTCCGCCGCTACCTTCAAGGCAGCCGCATCACTTTTTCGGGCTTGGTCCTTGGCTCGAGCAAGCTCCGCCCGAAGGTCTTCCACAGCAGCGGCACCATCTGCATCAAGCACACATGTTGTAAGGAGTGGGCATCAGCTCCCTTACCAGGTGACCGTGGAAACACCACTTACCTTGCGACTCGTCAAGTTGTTTATTGACCAGCGTGATGTCCGCATCCGCAACGTCGAGTTGCCGCTTCAGTTCGCCAACTCTATCAGTCCGGCTGGCCACCGAATGCTCCGCCACCTGCATAGGAAAGGCAACATTTTGTAACTGAGATTATGATCCCCGGCACGTTGTCGCTTTCGACAACATACCGAGTCTCAGCGGCTACTATCTATACAGGGCGCACCCTATGTGCAAAACTGTCAAAAGGTATGTCATTTCTTTGGCGTACCTCAAAACCCGTCAGTAAACTTCCGACGGCCTCATGTAACCCGCTTTCGGCGGATGAGATCCTTTCAATCACCGCACTCATTAATACACGGTGATCTTCTGAGAGAGACGTCCTCTCGAGCAAACCCTGCAGCTCCATCAGCCGCACTCCAGTGGGTGCCGAACTCCCAGGCCCCGCCGGACTCGGGGAGACCCTCCGTGATGACACCTCAGGGTCGTCCGCCCTGCCTGATGGGACAGCAAATGGAGGCGTTTCGCTCTCCATCATCTCCGGACGAAGGTCCCCCGAGGATGAGCTCTGCTGGGAAGGGCTGAGATCCGAACTACAAGGTAAAAACTTCAGTTATCCTTGGAAATGAAATAGGGATGTCCTTTATTATAAAACTCCCCTTTTTCTACTTACGGCTCGCTGGAGGGCTGATTACTTTGGGGAGACTGTACGGCCGGGACTCCTCCCGGCACAGGACCTTCCGGAGCAGATTTCTTTCCCCGCTTTGAGGCTTTGGCCCCCGGGTTTGCGGAAGCGGTCCTCTTCTCCCCCTGGAGGGAGGGATTCTTGATTCCCCCCTTACTGAGAGCCTCCTTAACGGAGGTGGTAGTTTCCCTGTTCCCCCCTTCGCCTTCCTCCGGAGGTGCAACCTCCAACATTTTGATTAACACGGGATCCGGCATGGTCTCAGGGAGGGGGCCCGGACACCGTATCAGTTTTGCTTGCGCTATCCACTCCTGTTCAAGGGATAGCTGGTTAAAAGGCAAATCCATGATAAATAAATGGATGATATGTCCGGTCACAAGGCTACTTACTTGAGTATCCGGGCGACTGCAGCTTAGGCCAGCGTCCTCGGTCAAGTCCGGACACACTTCTTGTGATCCGAAGAACAGTTTGTACATCTCCACGGGTTTTGTACCCATAAAGTGTTGGAGAGCTCATGGTCCCTCCGGATTGAATTCCCACAAGCGGAGGGGGCGACGTTTGTATGGCAGAAGATGCCGAATTAGCATAACCTGCGTCACTACGACCAGATTGATCTCCCTCTCTTGGAGATCTCGTATCCGGCCCTGCAATAGAGGTACGTCCTTGGACGGCCCCCAGTCGAACCCTTTATTGACCCATGATGTCAGTCGTGGTGGAGGGCCCGGGCGAAAGGCGGGCGGCGGCCTCTGCCTGCTACCCCTGGGAGCGGTGATATAGAACCACTCCTTTTGCCACAAACCGAACTCCTCCTGAAAAGAGCCTTCGGGCCATGGAGCATCGGCCCTCTTGCTTATAACCGCCCCGCGGCACTCTGCCTGACGCCCCTCAATCATCTTTGGCTCCACATTGAAGGTTTTGAGCCAAAAACCAAAGTGGGGGGTAGTGCAGAGGAAGGCTTCGCAGACGACAATAAACGATGAGATATGGAGGATGGACTCCGGAGCCAGGTTGTGGAATTCCAGCCCATAGTAAAACAAGAGCCCCCTCACGAAGGGATCCGTCGGGAAGCCTAGACCCCGACGGAGGTGAGGCACGAACACGACACTCTCGCCAGGCTCCGGGGTAGGAGTGACTTGCCCTTGGGCAGGCAACCTATGCGAAATCTCGTAGGTTAAGTACCTGGCGTCCCTAAGCTTTAGCACGTCCTCTTCCGTGACAGAGGAGGGCATCCACCGGCCCTGAAGGTCGGAGCCGGACATTGTCGAAGGTCCGAAGTACCCGAATCTGGAGCCCTGGGTGTTGGAACTTGGGGCGAGGGGCGGATTCGATTGAGGATTGAAGAAAAGGAACGGGCCTTGGTCTCATTATAAAGGGGGCGAATACCAAGAGCCGTCTCCGTGACCGTTTAGAACTCACTTCGATGGAGGGGGCGTGGCAACAGGCCCGGTTGGGTGGCCCACGCCCGTATTGATGAGAATCCCAGAATAAGGGGAACACGATCTCTGCTTCGACAAGACGTGCCAAGGAAACCGCTTCGCTAAACGCGCTGAGGCGGTATTATAAAAATGATTCAAGTAAAGGCTTGGTTGTGGTGTGACGTCACGCCACAAAATACGTCAGCAGATTGAACTTGTGTAAATATAATTCTCTCTACGGTGGAGTGTGGAATTTATTTTGCAGAGCCGGACACTACCCTGGTGTTCATAGTCTTCTACAAACTATTCTGAGAAGGAACCCGCCTTGCAATGCCGAAGACAATATGCGCGCCGGACTCGTCGTCATTGAAGCCTGGTTCAGGGGCTACTGAGGGAGTCCTGGACTAGGGGGTGTCCGGATAGCCGAACTATCATCATCAGCCGGACTCCAAGACTATGAAGATACAAGATTGAAGACTTTGTCCCGTGTCCGGATGGGACTTTCCTTGGCGTGGAAGGCAAGCTTGGCGATACGGATATGTAGATCTCCTACCATTGTAACTGACTCTATGTAACCCTAGCCCTCTCCGGTGTCTATATAAACCGGATGGTTTTAGTCCGTAGGACAACAACAATAACAACAATCATACCATAGGCTAGCTTCTAGGGTTTAGCCTCCTTGATCTCGTGGTAGATCTACTCTTGTAATACCCACATCATCAATATCAACCAAGCAGGACGTAGGGTTTTACCTCCATTAAGATGGCCCGAACCTAGGTAAAACATCGTGTCCCTTGTCTCCTGTTGCCATCTGCCTAGACGCACAGTTCGGGACCCCCTACCCGAGATCCGCCGGTTTTGACACCGACAGTCACCGTCTATGAAGCTCGACTTGTGGCGAAGAGTTCTTCACAAGTTCAAGGAGTTGACTACGATGAGATTTTCTCATCCGTAGCGATGCTTAAGTCCGTTGGAATCATGTTAGCATTAGCTGCATTTATGAAATCTGGCAGATGGATGTCAAAACGAGTTTCCTTACCAGTCTTTGTAAGGAAAGGTTGTATGTGATACAATCAGAAAGTTTTTTCAATCGTAAGGATGCTAAAAGGTATGCTGGCTCCATCGATCCTTCTAAGGACTGGAGTAAGCATCTCGGAGTTGGAATATGCACTTTGATGATATGATCAAAGATTTTGGGTTTATACAAAGTTCATGAGATACTTGTATTTCCAAAGAAGTGAGTGGGAGCACTATAGAATTTCTGATGAGCATAGGTTGTTGACATATTGTTGATCAGAAATGATGTAGAATTTCTGGAAAGCATATAGGGTTATTTGAAAGGTGTTTTTCAATAGAAAACCTGGATTAAGCTACTTGAACATTGAGCATCAAGATCTATGAGGATAGATCAAAAACGCTTAATGGTACTTTCAAATGAGCATATACCTTGACATGATCTTGAAGGTGTTCAAGATGGATCAGTTAAAGAAGGAGTTCTTGCCTGAGATGTAAGGTATGAAGTTAAGACTTAAAGCTCGACCACGGCAGAAAAGAGAGAAAGGACGAAGGTCATCCCCTATGCCTTAGACATAGGCTCTATAGTATGCTATGCTGTGTACCGCACCTAATGTGTGCCTTGCTACATATCTGGCAAGAGGGTACAAAGGTGATCAAGGAGTGGATCACCAGATAGTGGTCAAAATTACCCTTAGAGGAATAAGGATATGTTTCTCGATTATGGAGGTGATAAAGAGTTCGACGTAAAGGGTTACGTCGATGCAAGCTTTAACACCTATTCGAATGACTCTGAGTAGCAAACCGGATACGTATAGTGGAGCGACCATTTGGAATAGCTCCAAGTGGAGCGTGGAAGCAGCATTTACAATATGACCTAGAGATTTGCAAAGTACATACGGATCTGAATGTTGCAGAACCGTTGACTAAAAACCTCTCTCACAAGCAAAACATGATCAAACCCCAGAACTCATTGAGTCTTAATCACATGATGATGTGAACTAGTTTAATGACACTAGTAAACTCTTTGGACATTGGTCACATGGTGATGTGACCTGTGAGTGTTAATCACATGGTGATGTGAACTAGATTATTGACTCTAGTGCAAGTGGGAGACTGTTGGAAATATGCCCTAGAGGCAATAATAAATTAGTTATTATTATATTTCCTTGTTCATGATAATCGTTTATTATCCATGCTATAATTGTATTGATAGGAAACTCAGATACATGTGTGGGTACATAGACAACACCATATCCCTAGTAAGCCTCTAGTTGACTAGCTCGTTGATCAATAGATGGTTACAGTTTCCTGACCATGGACATTGGATGTCGTTGATAACGGGATCACATCATTAGCAGAATGATGTGATGGACAGGACCCAATCCTAAGCCTAGCACAAAGATCGTGTAGTTCGTATGCTAAAGCTTTTCTAATGTCAAGTATCTTTTCCTTAGACCATGAGATTGTGCAACTCCCGGATACCGTAGGAATGCCTTGGGTGTACCAAACGTCACAACGTAACTGGGTGGCTATAAAGGTGCACTACAGGTATCTCCGAAAGTGTCTGTTGGGTTGGCATGAATCGAGACTGGGATTTGTCACTCCGTGTAAACGAAGAGGTATCTCTGGGCCCACTCGGTAGGACATCATCATAATGTGCATATTGTGACCAAGGGGTTGATCATGGGATGATGTGTTACGGAACGAGTAAAGAGACTTGCCGGTAACGAGATTGAACAAGGTATCCGTATACCGACGATCGAATCCCGGGCAAGTACAATACCACTAGACAAAGGGAATTGTATACGGGATCGATTGAGTCCTTGACATCGTGGTTCATCCGATGAGATCATCGTGGAACATGTGGGAGCCAACATGGGTATCCATATCCCGCTGTTGGTTATTGACCGGAGAACGTCTCGGTCATGTCTGCATGGTTCCCGAACCCGTAGGGTCTACACACTTAAGGTTCGATGACGCTAGGGTTATAAAGGAAGTTTGTATGTGGTTACCGAATGTTGTTCGGAGTCCCGGATGAGATCCGGGACATCACGAGGAGTTCCGGAATGGTCCGGAGGTAAAGATTTATATATGGGAAGTCCTGTTTTGGTCACCGGAAAAGTTTCGGGTTTTATCGGTAACGTACCGGGACCACCAGGAGGGTCCCGGGGGTCCACCAAGTGGGGCCACCGGCCCCGGAGGGCTGCATGGGCCAAGTGTGGGAGGGGACCAGCCCCAGGTGGGCTGGTGCGCCCCCCACAAGGGCCCAAGGCGCCTACGGTTTGGGGAGGGGGTGCTTCCACCTTACTTGGGGGGCAAGTTTCCCCCCTCTCCCCCTTTGGCCGCACCCTAGATGGGTTTTGGGGGCAGCCGCACCCCTTGGGGTGGGAACCCTAGGGGAGGTGCAGCCCCCTCCCCTTCCCCTATATATAGTTGAGGTCTAGGGGCTGCCCAACACATGAGTTTCACCTCTCCCTAGCGCAGCCCTACCTCTCTCCCTCCTCCTCTCCTGCGATGCTTGGCGAAGCCCTGCAGGATTGCCACGCTCCTCCATCACCACCACGCCGTTGTGCTGCTGCTGGACGGAGTCTTCCTCAACCTGTCCCTCTCTCCTTGCTGGATCAAGGCATGGGAGACGTCACCGGGCTGTACGTGTGTTGAACGCGGAGGTGTCGTCCGTTCGGCACTAGGATCTCCGGTGATTTGGATCACGACGAGTACGACTCCTTTAACCCCGTTCTCTTGAACGCTTCCTCTTAGCGATCTACAAGGGTATGTAGATGCACTCTCCTTCCCCTCGTTGCTAGTCTCTCCATAAATAGATCTTGGTGACTCGTAGGAAAATTTTGAATTTCTGCTAGGTTCCCCAACATACACGGGCATGGGTTATACGATCCCATACCCGTACCCTCTCTACCCGATGGGTATGGTATTTTCCCACTTAAGTACCCATGGGTAAATCTTTGTCCCATACCCTTACCCTAATAGGGTTTTTACCCTCAGGGTATTGGTACCCATTGCCATTCCTAACCACACGTGATCTTCGGTTCGAGCCACTACCGCGCGCTTTTTTTAACAAAAAGAAAAAAACTAAAGCAGCTGGTTCAGTGGGGAGCAGGGTGCGCGCCTTTTGAAAATTTTGTACTCTAGCGGGCCGGCCCACCAGATGAATCCTAGTTCAAACGATGTCAGGGTTAGATTTAGACCGGGATTGCATAGTTTAGGGTGCAATCGACCGGGATTTCGATTTGAGGGTTCATTTCGCGCAACCTCTACAAGTTCAAGGTTTAAAATGGACTTTTTTCCAGGGGAAACTTGGCCAGCGGGGGCTGGCCCAAAATGATGCAATCCTCTCCACACCCATCTCCTGTGGTGCCTCGTGTGCCACCTCTAAGTCAGCCCAGATCGCGTACTTCCTCTCTAATGCCAACAATCATCCTGTGACAGTCTCCTCAAAGACTACGCCAGGGGCGGTAGCCTTTACGTAGGTGGCATGGCAAACATCCCCCTAAAAGCAAGGAGCAGGAAATCAGCCATGGCGAGGCATCAACACATTGGCTCATGGCCTCCAACGCAATCGTGGCAGGGCATCGACGCAACAACGGGTGGCCAATGATGCCATCCAGCCCGTACCAACGATCCCACTCACCCTCCCGCAATGAGGTCATCCTTCTCCTGTGCTGCCTCCATGTCAACATGGCGTGCTCTAATGCCATCGCGCGCATGTGCTCAAGCGCATGAGCCACCGCGGGGTCTTGTGGTGAAGGAGGCCGAGGACAATGAGGCGCTCAAGAAGGCAACGAGGCCTCGGTGTTGGCCGAGCTCGCGCCCTGGCGTGACATGCCCCTGGTGCTCAAGCAAGCTAGCCATATATTATCTAAATCAAAAAAGGATTAAAAAAACTAGTACGTGTCGCACGCGCGCACTGGTGGGTTGGTGGACACGAGTGCACATTTGGTATCTTCCTGGCCACCCAAACATACGAAAAACTGACATATTTTGTGTCCATTTGGGTCAGCACATTGGAGTTACACTGAACCTCTACGTTTTCCACTCTTTGCTGGCACTTCACAACTAAGCACAATTTCAACTTGGTTTGCGTTTCTGTTTTGAGGCTATCCAATTATCCAAGCTATTAGGTGTGTCCCTAGACAATTGCATTTGGATGACACAAAAATCAAAGATGTGTACCGCAACCGCCGCCTCTTCCCCAAGAAATAAAAAAGTTCAGGGTTCCTTTGCTTCTCGCCCGTCTGCCTCGTCTCAAGTAGCCCTATGGACATGGAGCCATGGTGGACCCTGTCCCTCGCGAGAGGGGGGGGGGGGGGTCTTACTCCGTTTTTAGGTGTTATTGTGAGTTAGTCTAGTGTTTACATCCTCCTTAGGAAGATGGAATAAGGTTATCCCCGGCTAGCTGCCATTCTTTTATGCGTCTAGCATCATTGGAGGGCGTGTGGAGGTGTGTCTCCGTCGGATCTCGTAGGATTCGGTCGATGCTGGTCTTCGGTGGATCTTCTTGATCCAACCTTTTTTGTCTTTGTTCGTGTTTCTACGGCTTGGATCTTTTTGTTCTGGTGCGCTGGTCTTGTAGGGTCATAACAGCACAATTTCTTGATTATCTACTACAACAAATTTTGTTCGCCTCTAATGAGGGAGGGATGATGATGGCGCCGCACCTTTGGCTCGCTTCAGTTCTTGTAGTCGTCGTTTGGTGCTCTACAGACATGGATGTATTTTTGTTATTTGTTAGTTCTTTATACTGTCATGGCATGATGAATAGATCAAAAGTTTCCTCACAAAAATTCCATTTGGATGGATATGGAATATTTATAGAATATCCTGCTGATAATATGAAAAACCATTTGATTGGTTATGGAATATCTATTAATTTTGCTTTTTCTTAGATAACAAAGAACTTGTACCAAGCGGCCCATTAATTGTGCTACTAATACAGTTTTAAACATATCTCTAGATTATCTTATGCCATGTGCTCTAGATTGTGTTGATAGATCTTTTCCTCTAGTGTTTTTAGATTTTATTCCCCCTTATAAAAATATAAGACATTTTTAGCACTATGAGTGTTTCAAAAAACATCTTATATTTTGATATGGAAGGAGTAATAAATAAGAGCTGATGGTTACCAAATGAAACATAATAGAAGTCCTCATCCTGAAGGACTACCGATTGAGTTTTGTGCGAAATTATGGCCTCTAGTTTATCATGATCTTCATTTATCTTTTGCATGTATTCTACCATGGTAGATTGGATATTGCAAGATTTTAATTTTGTAATTCCCACTCTTAATCATAAATGTGTAGATGCTAGTAAAATTCAACATCACAGGTTGATTTTTCATCTTAATGTGTTATTTCAAATTTTGCTAACATTTTTAATAATTGAGTTGTAGTTGAAACTAATAAAATGTCGTTGCATGAAATGCCTAAGAATAAGAGAGATGGAGTCTTCTTCAAAATAAATCTTAATAACACTTATGATAAGATTGATTGGTGTTTTCTACAAATGTATTGTTAAAGGCTGTTTTCTTGACAGTTGTGTGCCTTTGATTGCGTGTTTCTCATACACTGTTAGGACCGAGAGTATATTGACCAGAGGAAGGGTGAATGAGAGATTCAAAAGTTCTTTTGAAAATTCAAATCAAAGCCAATCACTGCAGCGGAATAGACTAAGTAGACAGAGTACTAAAGAGAAACAGATAGAGCACAACCGAAAGATAATAAAGAGAGAGAAACTAAGCAAATCTTTCATGGAAAGATATAATGATTTTCTAAGTATAGTAGCACAAGACTTTCTCTAGGACAATGTTAGGACAAAAAGGTATTAGGATAAATAACATAGATGACCGAACAACATGTGAGGATAGAACAAGAGATGCCAACCACGAAAGGAATTATGAGAGAATGAATAGCTCACACAACAAAGATAATAACCAAGACTAAGAACAAATACACTACAGATACATGATCGTGGAAAGCAATTGGTACACAGAGCATTGAAAGTAAACTATTGAAGGTATTGCAGTAGAGTAGAATGAACCAGTGGTGCTTGATGATGATAGATGATTTGGTAGACCAGTTTACTCTTCTGCAAAAGAGCTACATCTGGTTGGAGGTACCTATGATTGAACGCATGAGCACCTCTCTCTGTCCTATTCTCTTTCAACTGAAGCTGATCAGACTTCGGTTGAACTCACTCGAGGTCGATACTTGTTGGTGATCTCCAAGCCTTTGACAGACTTCGTCGCGAACCATAATTAATCTTGGTTGCTGAAGACTTTACTTGCTGAAGACAATCCCTCTTAGACACTCAAGCCGACACCTATCCATGTAGAGAGTGTGCAGCTTTCAAGAGTAATAGGTACAAGAACTCTAACTCAGATCTAATGTGGTGCGCAACGTCTGTCTGAGTTTCAGGTGGGCAAGTAGTCCGCGGTTCTGTCTATTAGCGGTTGGAGCAGATTTGGGAAGCCGAGCGACAGAGAGTGGCAAGCCCAGGTAGGTAAGCGGAAATTCCTTGATGGAGCAGGCGATGATGGATTTCACTTGATGAATGTCTTCCTGCTTGCAGCGGATCAGCGAGATGGAGCTTTTGGCCATATTGCAATTAGTATCCACACGTCCAACACTGACGCACAGACACAAGTCTCACACCCAGAGTGGTCTATGAATCCAACAACATCCATCGATGCACAAGTGGCGCAAATTGCAGGGTGAGGGAAGATAGTGCTGCCAGAATCTCATATTAGAGACGATCCAGCGATCCCTTCCGAGGCAAGTGTACTTCAATGGTAATTGTGGGCATGGCCAATGGTCTCGAGACAATGCACGACGAGTCATCACTCCATCACTATGGCCGTGATCTGCCACGATCAGACCAAGCACTGCGCAAAGACACATTGCAACATAGGATCGCAGTTACACGTAGCCACGTGTCGTCTCCATGTATCAGCAACGCAAATCAGTGCACCGAAGTGACAATGAAGCAGAAACTGCAGCGGACGTAATGTTTCTTAGCTCGATCTCATGACAAAAAATTTCATCATGGAAGGACATTCGTGGAAGTCATGGGAAAAAAATTTGATGCTCCAAAAGTGGTATTTTCAAAAGCATTTTTAAGTGCTGATTTTGTTATTTTTGGCACGGCTTCCACAGATATCATTCCACAATGAAATTTTGCAAGCACTTAAAATATTTGCTAAAATTTTCTATACAAAGATCATATTTTTTAAACTTGTTTTCATTTTTTTCAAATTATTGTTCATCCCGAGTTCACGGAACTCATTTGAGCTCGGGAGCCACCAACCACTAGTTCATTCGGGCAAGACCAGACGTTTCCTAAGAACAAGTTATCAATGAACACAATGAACAATGGAGGACATTCTGTAGGAGTGGCGACCGCAGTTTTTGATGATTGCTATTTTATGGCTTGCGATTTTCCCCTTACTAGTTTTGAACATTGTAACAGCGGAGTAGTTCATAAGCTTGCTAGGCTAGCAAAATGTTCCGTGACAAGTGATTGGATAGAGGGACCTATGGAACAAATTGTATCTCTTCTTATAAACGATGTAACCATTATTAGAAGCATGCATCCCGAGCAATAAAAATGTTAGGTTGGAGCGACACTGGGGCGACGCCCTCATCGCCGCCGCCGCTGTCGCCTGGCCTGGGCTCCGCCCCGGCCGGCATCGCTTCCCTGTGTGACTTCCAAGCTCCGCCCCGAGTCCATGGCAGTCCCGCTATTCCTCAGATCGGGACGACTCTGAGATGGAATCCTGCACCTGAACGACGCAGGGAGCCCTACGTCGATCTCTACCCTAAGCCTTCCTCCAAGGATCCGGGTGCACTTGCGTCGGTATACTCAAGAAATCCTAGGGCTCGGAGAGGAGACCATCCCACGGGACGTGATCCACCAGAGCGAACCAAACCTCCAGATCGGACCCTGATGCAATTGATGACGTGCCCTGCTGTGAGGGTGACGCCGGTGCTCACGCCGGATACCGCACCGGAGGTGGCCCAGGAGAACCTTGAGGTTGGTGGGGGCAAACAAGGGGCTCCCATTGTGGATGCTGCCCGCCCGAAGCCGGCTGAAGGGGGAACCGCGGACCCCATCGTTGCCTATCCTGACGCACCCTTGTTCGCCATAGCGGCTAAGGATGATCCAGTTGAACAAGCTGGCAACAATGGTGATCAGGGACAAGAGAAGCTCAATGAGCAGGCCGATGAGGAGTTGCAGCAACTGGAGGGAACGCCAAAAAAGCAGAAGCTGGACAACGCTATGGAGATGACGCATGATGAGCACATGGGGGACAGGTCGGAGACCAACATCAACACCGAGGCAACCAGCCTAGGGGGCGCTAGTGAACTGACGGGGCCACATGTGGCGCCCCGTCAGGAGCAATGAATTGTGTAAGTTGGAACTGTCGGGGGGTGGCCAACAAACCGACAGTTCGCGAGCTAGTTGGCATGGTGAAAGAAACACAATCGAAGTTAGTTTTTCTTTGTGAGACAAGACAGAGTTCTGAAAAGGTCAGTCGTTTGCGTGGTAGATTAGGGTTACGAGGGTTTCATGGAGTCAACAGTGATGGGTTGAGTGGAGGGCTTGCTCTCTTTTGGTGTGATAGTCTGCATGTTGAAGTTCAGTCTTCTAATGGAAGATATATTGATGCGCATGTGCGACTCTCTGAGTATGATCCTGTGTGGCGTTTAACATGTGTGTATGGTGAACCCCGTACGGAAAATCGTCATCTTATGTGGAAAATAATGCAAGATCTCAAAACACAGTCTGATCTTCCTTGGTGTGTCATTGGAGATTTTAATGAAGCATTGTGGTCGTTCGAGCACTTCTCTGTCACAGCCCGCAGCGAGAGCCAGATGCTTGCGTTCCGGGATACACTAGAGGTATGTGAGCTTGTAGACCTTGGCTTTTCTGGACTACCGTTTACCTACGATAATAAACAGAAGGGTCGAAGGAACGTCAGAGTTCGGTTAGATAGAGCTGTTGCGGACAACCGATGGCGTGATATTTTTTCAGAAGCAAGGGTTGTACACAAGGTTTCCCCATGCTCTGACCATTGTCCAGTTGTTTTAGAATGCATGCAGGAGGATACAACTCAGGTGCGCCGGAGTTGCAGGCGATAGGAAACATTCTGGGAACGTGATGCTAGCCTGCCAGAGCGGGTCGCTGTGGTGTGGGCACAAGCCGGGCAGAAATTCAACCTGGGTGACATTCGGTCAGGCCTAACCAAACTCATGATCGAGCTGCATGCATGGAGCAAAAGCAAGTTTGGGAATATCACGCATGAACTTGAGAAATCCAGAAAACAGCTTGAAGAATTAGTGCAAATGAATGCTGATAGGAATGAGATCAGGAAGGTATCTGACCATATGGAGGAGCTGTTGTATCGAGAAGAAATGTTATGGATGCAGCGCAGCCGGATTGATTGGCTTCGTGAAGGGGACCGAAATACCAAATTCTTCCAGAGTCGAGCTGTTTGGAGGGCACGTACAAATAAGGTAAGGAGGCTCATTGATGAGGCCTGTGGCAGCCATGGTGACCATGAGGTAATGGGAAATATGGCCACGACTTATTTCAAAAATCTATTCACACGTGATGATACTCTTGAGCAGCAGCCTCTTCTAACCTTGTTCGAGAAGAAGGTTACACCGGATATGAATGAACGACTATGTGCTGAATTTAGTGAGAAAGAAATATCAGATAGCCTGTTTCAGATGGGGCCATTGAAAGCTCCTCGCAAAGATGGGTTTCCCGCGAGATTCTTTCAGAAGAATTGGGGTGTCATGAAGGAAGAGATTATCAAGGCGGTTCAGGAATTTTTCAGAACAGGACATATGCCTGTTGGGATTAATGAAACGGTACTCGTCGTTATCCCAAAAATATCTGACCCGGTGCGCCTCACCGACTTCAGGCCTATAAGTCTCTGCAATGTTATTTATAAGATAGTGGCAAAGTGTTTGGTGAACAGGCTCCGACCCATACTTGATGAGATCATATCGCCATATCAGAGTGCCTTTGTACCCGGGCGCTTAATTACTGATAATGCTTTGCTCGCTTTTGAGTGTCTTCACTTCATTCAGCATGAGAAAAATCTAGAAAATAGCTATTGTGCTTACAAGCTCGACCTGTCGAAGGCTTATGATAGGGTTGACTGGGGGTTCTTGGAGCAGGCGATGAAAAAGTTAGGCTTCACTCATCGGTGGGTATAATGAATAATGACATGTGTTACCTCGGTGAGATACTCTGTTAAATTTAATGGAGCCATCTTGGATTCGTTTGCACCGTCGCGTGGGCTTCGGCAAGGCGACCCCCTGTCCCCGTTCTTATTTCTCTTTGTTGCTGACGGGCTTTCTATGTTGCTACGACAGGGAGTGGAGACACATGCTGTCCAGCCAGTTAAAATTTGTAGCCGGGCACCGGGAGTATCACACCTCCTGTTTGCGGATGATACACTCCTTTTTTTCAAAGCTGATCTAGCCCAGGCACAATATGTTAAAGGTGTCATTCATAGATATGCAAAGGCAACCGGACAACTCATAAATCCGCACAAATGCTCTATACAGTTTGGGGACAACTGCCCTTTGGAGATACAGAATATGGTCAAGTAGGAGCTACAAGTACAAAATTCAGATTTTGAGGGGAAGTACCTCGGGCTACCGACCCCAGATGGTCGCATGAACAGGGGGAAATTTCAGATGTTGCAGGCTAGCCTAACTAAGCGTGTTATGGCAAGGGGTGATACACTTTCTCATGTGGGAAAGGAAACACTTATAAAATCTGTCCTCCAAGCGATCCCCACATACATCATGGGAGTCTTTAAATTGCCATATTCTGTATGTGATGATCTCACCCGATTAGTGCGGAATTTTTTGTGGGGATCGAAGCAAGGAAAAAGGAAAACCCACTAGTTGGCTTGGGATAAAATTATTGAACCAAAGGGAAAGGGAGGTCTTGGATTTCGTGACTTTCGAATGTTCAACCAAGCTTTGCTCGCGCGGCAAGCCTGGCGACTATTAACCAGACCAGACTCCTTATGTTCCCAAGTCCTAAAAGCTAAATATTATCCTAACGGGTCCCTTGAGGATACAGTTTTTGCCGGTAATGCGTCGCCTACTTGGCATGCCATCCAACATGGTCTCGAGCTGCTCAAGAAAGGCCTTCTATGGCGCGTGGGCAATGGAGAGAGGATCCGCATTTGGCGTGACCCATGGATTCCAAGGACGACGTCATATCGGCCAATCACAGTGCGTGGCACATGTCGTCTGCGACGTGTGGCTGACCTTCTGGATGACCATGGCCGATGGAAGGTGGAGCTGCTTCACCAATACTTCCAGGCTCTATGTGGAGTACATCCTTGCGATCAAGGCAAGCCCACGAGGACTGGATGACATCCTCTCCTGGGCGCCGGACGGCCGCGGCATCTTCAGCGTGAGAAGCGCGTACAAGCTTGCTCTAGAGGAGCAAACCAGCACCACCGCGTGCGCCACGAGCAGGGCACCGGACGGCACTCGTGCCGTCTGGAAGACAGTGTGGGGGTGCCCTGCTCCCCCCAAGGTACGTGTTTTTGCATGGCGTGTTGCGACAAACTCTTTAGCTACCCTAGAAAACAAGAAGAAGAGAAAGCTCGAGATTTCTGATATTTGTTCTTTGTGCGGAATGGAACGAGAGGATACATTCCATGCTCTCTGCAGATGTCCCATGGCGCGGACACTATGGACGACAATGGCAAACACGCTGCGGATGCCGAAAGTGGAGAACATCATCAACACTGGTCATGAATGGATAATTCACCTACTTGAGGGATGCACTCATGAAGAGCGTCTTCCAGTGCTAATGACGCTATGGAGGAATTGGTACGTCCGAAATGAAATACACCACGAGAAGCCGGCACCTTCGATTGAAGCATCCAGAAGGTTCCTTTGCGGTTATATTGATAGTCTGCTCACTATTCAGCAATACCCCACTTCCGATATAGCTAAAGGGAAGATGGTTATCTCCTATGGTGATCTAAAGAACAGGAAGAAGTCTGATGCAACAGCGGCAAACTGCAGTCGAACTCCAGAGCGCTGGAGCAAGCCGCCGATGGGGTGGGCGAAACTCAATGTAGACGGAGCTTGGCGAGAAGAAGACGGCACGGGAGGAGCCGGAATGATACTGCGAGACCATGAAGGGGCGTTCATTTTTGCCTCCTGCCGGTTCATCCAACGCTGCACCAGTGCACTCGAGGCGGAGGTCGCAGCGTGCATGGAGGGCTTGACCCTTGCCCTCGAATGGAGCAGAGCCCCTCTCATTATTGAGACAGACTGCACGTTGGTGGCAAGCATGTTGTATGATCCTGAGCTCAATAGATCACCGGTTGCATCTCTGATAGAAGCAACGAAGCGGCACCTTGCGGCTGGGTGTCAACATGTAATTAAGGTGATCAAGAGAGAACAAAATAGTGTTAGCCATGCTTTGGCCCAGATGGGGCGATCTGTACCCAGAACAGCCGTTTGGCTGCGTTCGGTCCCTGAAGAGGTTGACTTGCTATGTCAACAGGATTGTAATGACAACGTTTGAGTAATGAATTTTTTCCATTCGCAAAAAAGAAAACGATGTAACCATTATTACTAATTAATAAAAGTTGCTGATGTTTTCTTAAAAAAACCAAACAACCAAGTACTTTCCTCATTTAGCAAAAAAAAGTATTATTTTCCTCTCCTCCTCAGCCAGTGTTCGACCGAGTGAGTGTGCTGTGTGCGTGCGTGTAGTTTTTTTTTTTTTTGAGCTGGTTGTGTGCAGTTGACTACCTTTCGCTCCACCGTACATGGTACAGCCAACAGATATGTAAATAGGACACAAATATATATGCATTCAATTTCTAGGAAAAGAAGATATGTACATTTTGTAAAATGCCAGCTCGACTGATGGAGTGATCCGCAAAAAAAAAAAAAAAAAAAGACTGATGGAGTGATAGTGCAGTAGCATCGGGCGATTTGTCAGTGTAACTGTCTTGCCCGGTTTCAGCGGGCGCACTCTGCGGCATGGATGGCATGGCACGGCGGCACGGCATGGGCGCGTAGTTGTACTCCTGCTGGCTGCTGCTTCCGGCTTGCATGAAAAGGAGCAAATGAACACACCGATCCCGCTTCTGCAATGTAGAGAGCAGGCGTACGAACGAGCGATCGGTCCATCGATCACGAGGCGAGCTTCTTCACGGCCACCCCCTGCAGCAGCGGCCGCGAGTCATCGTGCGGCACCGCCATGGCACCGCGGCGCCGGAAGCAGCCGTGGTCCTCGGAGTCGGAGGACGAGACGCGGCGGAGGACGTCGCGGAGGTCGTCCTCGTCGCAGGGGAGCGCGAGGGGGCCGGAGGCCGACGGGAAACCGTACTCCTCCTCCGCCCGCTGGAGCAGCTCCCAGAACGCCGGGTGGCTCAGGTGCGCCACCGGCACAACGAACCGCCTCGACGACGACTCCCCGTCGCCGCGGGCCTCCACGCGCACCGCCACGTGCCCCGCCGGCACGGCGGCGTCTAGCTCGAGCACATCCTTGTTGGGCCGCACTGAGGCCGCCGCTCGGGAGCGCCACCGCCGCACGGCGCGGCGCAGCCAGGCGAGCGACCGGACCGTGATGATGACCTTGCACATGCTTGACAGCTTGAGCTTGACTGACCGGACTGAAGCGACGATCTGGGTCTGCTTTGTTCTGCTGCTTGAGGATGGGATGGAGTATTTGGAGAGCGGGACGGGGTGTAGAATATATAGCGGCGGTGCTCGAAGTTGGCCACTGGAGTTGGCGGAAATTGCACCGGCACCGCACCGTGAACCCGTGCTGACTTGGACGTGTGTCGTGCGTCTGGCACGGGAGACCTAGCAGTAGCATAGCGCTAGCAGTGCAGTAAAGCGGGTTGTAGTATCAGTTAGTAGGTGAAAGTGATACGAGTGAAGTGTGATCGATGTCTACAGCTCTGTGTTTCACAAGTTCACATGATACAGGTTACTTTGTCTGTTGGAGGCGATTCGACGTAGACTTGTTCACAAAATATCCGGTGAATTAATCTTTTCACATACAAGAACATTTCTCGTTCAGTGCAGCTTAATCTGTTCAACTATTTTTCTTTCTTTTTTTTGAAACTTTCAACTATCTTTCTTAGAGTACATGAAAAGATCGTCTATCTGTGCTCGAATCCAATCCAGCACACACTACACACGGGTGTGAAAACTGTCACGGTTGCTCATGCGTGCATTTCTTGGTCCCCCGTCCCACTGTCGCAGAGGGGACCAGACTAGGGAAGGCACTCCGAGAGGATCGGACCAGACTAGCTTTTTTTTTTTGAACCGGGCGAATCCCCTTTCCATTACTTGAACATAACGGAAATACAACCAAGTTCACCAGATAGGACGGGAAAGAGGAAAGCGGGTTCAAGCATCACCGGGAAACCCACCATGAGCACTCGCCATCGAGATTACTCACCATGGGGCGAAAACCCTACGACACCAAATATCCAGGACTCCAACATCTAACTCACAGAAAACACCCAAAGACCAATGCTCACATATGAGCAACATGTTCCATAACATCCTCACGCACGAGGGAACTCGACCAGAAGCAGTAAAGCAAAAGGCGCAGCAGATCAACTCCTTCCTTCTTCGTTTGCTCTCAGTGCATTTCCTCATCCCTGATGCGCCGTTGCGCAGATCCTCATCATACGAGACACGTTGTCCTTCAGCAGAGCTCCACCAACTCTCAGCTTCTCAGCATCCTCCTGTTTCATCAATCCTGCCCAGTAACAAAGAAGTGCACATGCAGAGAAAACACACTCAAATGGGGTTTTGAGAGGAATATGTTCAAAAGTAGCTCGGTTGCGGCAAGTCCAAATAGCCCAACACAAAGCTGCAATGCCCATCGTATAGAAAACACCTGGAAAGAAAGTATAACACCAAACATATGCCTGCCATAAGTTATCAGGGCATAGATCCGTACCAAACATACAACCAACTACTCTCCAGGTAACCCTAGCCACAGGACAGGCAAAAAAGAGATGCTGGGAGGTTTCTCTTTCTCCACAAAAGGAACATTTGGGTTCCCCCCTCCATCCACGACGTTTCATCACATCCCTGGTCAGTACCGCATCTTGCGATAGCTGCCACATAAAAATTTGGATTTTCAAAGGGATTCTGGCTTTCCAAATCCAGCGATAGTCACACCCAGCAACGCTTCTTTCCAGGTAAGTATAAAGAGCTTTAGTGGTATAATAGGGCTTGGGTCCCAGCCCCCACTTGATACTATCACTGTCCGCAGATGAACAGGTTTCCCTAACCGTGGAAATCATCTTTTTCCATTGTTCATTGTGGACCAGACTAGCTACAGAGCGCCTCTACCTCGTCGCTGCCCCGGTGGCAGTGCAGACCTTCTGACCATGCATCCACGAAGGCTCCAGCCGTGCTGGCTGCCCACCTGCTGATAGTCGGGTCCGGCACACCATTGGCATCTGCTGTTTGTTCACTCGTACGCCCTACCTTAAGCGGCAAAATTTCGTGTTTGGACCCTTTTTCATACAAATTCAGGATCTGACCCCGGTTCTGAAAAATAATCAGGATTTGACCATTTTTCTTACCGCCAGGACCTCTGGCGGTAGGGTTATAATCCACGTCCGCACGGGGGAATGGCCGCCGCCCCCCTCTGTCGCACCCTACCGCCAGGGCACCTGGCGGTAGCCTGTCTAACCCTACCGCCAGGGCCCCTGGCGGTAGGGTCCGAACAGTTATTTCGCCCGAGACCCCGCGCCCCTGCCCATCTCCCCACCCCTCCCCCTCCCCCCGTCGGCAGTTTTTTCTTTCTTTCTCCCCCAAGTCGCCCCTCTCTCCCTCTCTCATCTCCTCCACTCCCCCCCTCGGATCTTCACCGATTCTTCACCATTTTGGCGGATCGAGATGACCCCGAAGAGAGAAACATAAGCTCCTCCGATCTCTCCAATTAGTTTTTGCAAACTTGCTTCCAATTCAACGCATTATTTGCTTGAAATCCCTCATTTTTTTGAACATAGATTGGATTTTTTTTCACCTAAGATTCTTTTAGCTTGATTGTAGTTCTAGTTCTTAGTTCTTTACTAAGTAGTGGTAATGAATATGAACTCTAATCAATAGTTCATATGTTAGTGTGAAGATGAACCCTAGTTCATAATTTTTTTGTTGTAATGCATGTGGGAGGAATTGATTGTAGTTTGATGATGCATGTTGACATAATGATATGAAGATGTTGGAGGATTTTTTTGTTTACAAATATGATGATATGATGCATGTTGGAGGATTTTTTTTTTTGTTTAAAAATATGATGATATGATGCATGTTGGAGTGATGATGCATGTTGATATGATGATATGAAGATGTTGTTTGGAGATAATACATTGAAGATGATTGTTGGAGGATTTTTTTTGTGATATGATGCATGTTGGAGGATTTTTTTTATATGAGTAATGTTGATATGATTTGATCCATCATGTGTAGTAGATGTTGTTGAAGGATTTTTTTTTGTGATATGATGCATGGTGATATGATTTTGATATGATGCATGTTTATGCATGCTTATGCTTATGATGTTTTTGTTTATGAAATTTTATTAAGGCGACCACCTCCTGCGGACAACATCGGCCCACGGTACTACATGCTTGACTACGCATTCGACAAGGGTCATCGTGCCCGTTTCATAGAGAACAGAGAGGTAAGTAATATGAATGAAATATTAATCAAAGTTTTCGGACTGATGAAAATAATTTCCTAACTTTTGGCATTCACTTTTTGACAGGTGCTCCAGCCACTGCGCATGAGGGGTCACGGGGTTCATGGGCATATGGACTACGACGAGCGCTACACGCCGTTCTTCAAGAGAGCCTGGCTGTTGGGTTTCGTGTTGCAGTTCAAGCGCCAGCTGCTGACACTTGTCCACGCAGCTCTGACAGCTCTGATTGACCGGTGGCATGCGGGGAGATGACGGTGACCCTCAAGGATTGGTCGATTATTACTGCCATGCCGCTCGAGGGTCATGCACTGACCGGGCGAGTGGAGAGGACCAACTAGCAGGAGAGGGTTACCACCCTCATCGGCAGCTGCCCCGAGGCTAAGGGTAACCGTACATCCGGTGTGCCGTTGTCCTAGCTCTCGGAGCATCGGAAGACATGCCCCGAAGACGCCGATGAGACGACTGTGGAGTGGTACGCGAGGGCCTACCTGTGGTATCTGTTGGGGAACGTAGCAGAAATTCAAAATTTTCTACGCATCACCAAGATCAATCTATGGAGAGACTAGCAACGAGGGAGAGAGGGAGTGCATCTTAATACCTTTGAAGATCGCTAAGCGGAAGTGTTACAAGAACGCGGATGAAGGAGTCGTACTCGTAGCGATTCAGATCGCGGTTGATTCCGATCCAAGCACTGAACAATGGTGCCTCCGCGTTCAACACACGTATAGCCCAGGGACGTCTCCTCCTTCTTGATCTAGCAAGGGGAGAGGAGAAGTCGAGGGAGAACTCCGATAGCATGACGGCATGGTGGTGATGGAGCTCGTGGTTCTTCGGCAGGGCTTCGCCAAGCACTACTAGGAAGGAGGAGGTGTTGGAGGAGGGAGAGGGCTGCGCCAGGGGAAGGGTGTGGCTGCCCTCTCTCTCCCTCACTATATATAGGGGAAGGGAGGAGGGGGAGGCACCCTAGGGTTCCCTAGGGGAGGGGCGGCGGCCACAGGGGAAACCCTAGATGGGTTTGGGCGCCCCCACCCCTAGGAAACTTGCCCCCCAAGCTGGGAGGGGCGGCTGCCCTAGGGGTGGCGCCCCCACCTCTCCTGGTTACGTGAGATGGGGTGGGAAGGGCGCTCAGCCCCTTAGTGGGCTGATGTTCCCTCTCCCCTTGGCCCATAAGGCCCCCCCACGCTTGCCGGGGCCTCCGAAACCCCTTTCGGACACGCTGGTCATCACCTGGTACCCCCGGAACAATTCCGGACTCCAATACCCTTCGTCCAATATACCGATCTTCACCTCCGGACCATTCCGAAGCTCCTCGTCATGTCCGGGATCTCATCCGGGACTTTGAACAACCTTCGGTAACCACATACTATTTCCCATAACAACTCTAGCGTCACCGAACCTTAAGTGTGTAGACCCTACGGGTTCGGGAACCATGCAGACATGACCGAGACGTTCTCCGGTCAATAACCAACAGCGGGATCTGGATACCCATGTTAGCTCCCACATGTTCCACGATGATCTCATCGGATGAACAACGATGTCAAGGATTCAAGCAATCCCGTATGCAATTCCCTTTGTCAATCCGGTATGTTACTTGCCCGAGATACGATCGTCGGTATCCCAATACCTCGTTCAATCTCGTTACCATCAAGTCACTTTACTCGTTCCGTAATGCATGATCCCGTGACTAACTACTTAGTCACATTGAGCTCATTATGATGATGCATTACCGAGTGGGCCCAGAGATACCTCTCTGTCATACGGAGTGACAAGTCCCAGTCTCGATTCGTGCCAACCCAACAGACACTTTCGGAGATACCTGTAGTGCACCTTTATAGCCACCCAGTTACGTGATGACGTTTGGTACACCCAAAGTACTCCTACGATATCAGGGAGTTACATAATCTCATGGTCTAAGGAAATGATACTTGACATTAGAAAAGCTTTAGCAAACGAACTACACGATCTTGTGCTATGCTTAGGATTGGGTCTTGTCCATCACATCATTCTCCTAATGATGTGATCCCGTTATAAAGGACATCCAATGTCCATGGTCAGGAAACCATGACCATCGGTTGATCAACGAGCTAGTCAGCTAGAGGCTCACTAGGGACATGTTTTGGTCTATGTATTCACCGATGTATTGCGGTTTCCGGTCAATACAATTATAGCATGAATAATAGACAATTATCATGAACAAGGAAATACAATAATAACCATTTTATTATTGCCTCTAGGGCATATTTCCAACAGTCTCCCACTTGCACTAGAGTCAATAATCTAGTTTACATCACTTGTGATTGTAATGAATCAACACCCATGGGGTTTGATCATATCTCGCTTGTGAGAGAGGTTATTAGTCAACGGATCTGAACCTTTCAGATCCGTGTGTGCTTTGCAAATCTCTATGTCATCTCCTAGATGCAGCTACCACGCTCTATTTGGAGCTATTCCAAATAACTGTTATACTATACAAATCCGGTTTACTACTTAGAATAATCCGAATTAGTGTAAAAGTTTGCATCGGCATAACCCTTTACGAACTCTTTTACCACCTCCATAATCGAGAAAATTCCTTAGTCCACTAGTTACTAAGGATAACCTTGACCGCTGTCCTGTGATTCATTCCTGGATCACTCTTGTACCCCTTGACTGACTCATGGCAAGGCACACTTCAGGTGCGGTACACAGCATAGCATACTATAGAGCCTACGTCTAAAGCATAGGGGACGACCTTCGTCCTTTCTCTCTTTTCTGCCGTGGTCAAGTCTTGAGTCTTACTCAATACTCATACCTTATAACACAGCCAAGAACTCCTTCTTTGCCGATCTATTTTGAACTCCTTCAAAATCTTGTCACGGTATGCATTTATTTGAAAGTACTATTATGGTTTTGATCTATCTTTATAGATCTTGATGCTCAATGTTCAAGTAGCTTAATCCAGGTTTTCCATTGAAAAACACTTTTCAAATAACCCTATATGTTGTCTAGAAATTCTACATCATTTCTGATCAACAATATGTCAATAACATATACTCATCAGAAATTCTATAGTGCTCTCACTCACTTCTTTGGAAATACAAGTTTCTCATAAACATTGTATAAACCCAAAATCTTTGATCATCTCATCAAAGCGTATATTCCAACTCCGAGATGCTACTCCAATCCTTAGAAGGATTGCTGGAGCTTTGCATACTTGTTAGCATCTTTCAGGATTGACAAAAGCTTCTGGTTGTATCACATACAACCTTTCCTCAAGAAAATTGTCGAGGAAACAACGTTTTTTACATCCTATCTGCAAGATTTCATAAATAATGTAGTAACTGCTAATATAATTCCAACAGACTCTTAGCATCTCTACGAGTGAGAAAGTCTCATCGTAGTCAACTCCTTGAACTTGTCGGAAAACATCTTAGCGATAACTCGAGCTTTCTTAATGGTGACACTTACCATCATTGTCCGTCTTCCTTTTAAAATCCATCTGTACTCAACAGCCTTACGATCATCGAGTAGTTCTTCCAAAGTCTACACTTTGTTTTCATACATGGATCCTCTCTCGGATTTTATGGCCTCTAGCCATTTGTCGGAATCCGGGCCCACCATCGCTTCTCCATATCTCGTAGGTTCATTGTTGTCTAGCAACATGACCTTCAAGACAGGATTACTGTACCACTCTGAAGTAGTACGCATCCTTGTCACCCTATGAGGTACGGTAGTGACTTGATCCGAAGCTTAATGATCACTATCATAAGCTTCTACATCAATTGGTGCAGGTGCAACAGGAACAACTTCCTGTGCCCTGCTACACACTAGTTGAAGTGACGGTTTAATAACCATATCATGTCTCCACCGTCCTCCCACTCAATTCTTTCGAGAGAAACCTTTCCTCGAGAAAGGACCCGTTTCTAGAAACAATCACTTTTGCTTCCGGATCTGAGATAGGAAGTATACCCAACTGTTTTGGGTATCCTATGAAGATGTATTTATCCGCTTTGGGTTTGAGCTTATCAGGATGAAACTTTTTCACATAAGCGTCGCAGCCCCAAACTTTCAAGAAACGACAGCTTAGGTTTCTCTAAACCATATTTCATACGGTGTCATCCCAAAACGGAATTACGTGGTGCCCTAATTAAAGTGAATGCGGTTGTCTCTAATGCTTAAACCCATAAACGATAGTGGTAGTTCGATAAGAGACATCATGGTATGCACCATATCCAATAGGGTGCAGCTATGATGTTCGGATACACCATCACACTATGGTGTTCCAGGCGGTATTAGTTGTGAAACAATTTCCACAATGTCTTAATTGCATACCAAACTCATAACTCAGATACTCATCTCTATGATCATATCATAGACATTTTATCCTCTTATCACGATGATCTTCAACTTCACTTTGAAATTACTTGAACCTTTCAATAATTCAGACTTGTGTTTCATCAAGTAAATATACTCAGCATCTACTCAAATCATCTGTGAAGTAAGAACATAACGATATCCACTGCGTGCCTCAGCACTCATTGGACTGCATACATCAAAATGTATTACTTCCAACATGTTGCTTTCTTGTTCCATCTTACTGAAAACGAGGCTTTTCAGTCATCTTGCCCATGCGGTATGATTTGCATGTCTCAAGTGATTAAAAATCAAGTGAGTCCAAATGATCCATCTGCATGGAGTTTCTTCATGCGTACATACCAATAGACATGGTTCGCATGTCTCAAACTTTTCAAAAAACGAGTGAGTCCAAAGATCCATCAACATGGAGCTTCTTCATGCGTTTTATACCAATATGACTTACATGGCAGTGCCACAAGTAGGTGGTACTATCATTACTATCTTATATCTTTTGGCATGAACATGTGTATCACTACGATCGAGATTCAATAAACCATTCATTTTAGGTGCAAGACCATTGAAGGTATTATTCAAATAAACAGAGTAACCATTATTCTCCTTAAATGAATAACCGTATTGCGATAGACATAATCCAATCATGTCTATGCTCAACGCAAACACCAAATAACAATTATTTAGGTTTAACACCGATCCTGATGGTAGAGGGAGCGTGCGATGTTTGATCACATCAACCTTGGAAATACTTCCAACACATATCGTCACCTCACCTTTAGCTAGTCTCCGTTTATTCCGTAGCCTTTTATTTCAAGTTACTAACACTTAGCAACTGAAGCGGTATCTATTACCATGGTGCTACTAGGAGTACTAGTAAAGTACACATCAATATAATGTATATCCAATATACTCATGTCGACCTTTCCAGCCTTCTCATCTACCAAGTATCTCGGGTAGTTCTGCTTCAGTGACTATTCCCCTCATTACAGAAGCACTTAGTCTCGGGTTTGGGTTCGACCTTGGGTTTGTTCACTAGAGCAGCAACTAATTTGCCAGAAGTATCCCTTCTTGCCCTTGCCCTTCTTGAAACTAGTGGTTTCACCAACCATCAACAATTGATGATCCTACTTGATTTTTACTTTCGCGGTGTCAAACATCGCGAATTGCTCAAGGACCATCATGTCTATCCATGATATGTTATAGTTCATCACGAAGCTCTAATAGCTTGGTGGCAGTGACTATGGAGAACCATCACTATCTCATCTGGAAGATTAACTCCCACTCAATTCAAGTGATTGTAGTACTCGGACAATCTGAGCACATGCTCAACAATTGAGCTTTTCTTCCTTTGTTTGCAGGCTAAGAAACTCGTCGGAGGTCTCATACCTCTTGACGTGGGCACGATCTTGAAATCCCAATTTCAGCCCTTGGAACATCTCATATGTTCCGCGACGTTTCAAAAATGTCTTCAACGCCACAATTCTAAACCGTTTAACATTGCTGAACTATCATGTAGTCATCAAAACGTGTATGTCAGATGTTCGCAACATCCACAGACGACGTTCGAGGTTCAGCACACCGAGCGGTGCATTAAGGACATAAGCCTTCCGCGCAGCAATGAGGACAAGCCTCAGTTTACGGACACAGTCCGCATAATTGCTACTATCAACTTTCAACTATATTTTCTCTAGGAACATATCTAAACAGTAGAACTAAAACGCGAGCTTACGACAAAATTTGCAAAGACCTTTTGACTATGTTCATGATAATTAAGTTCATCTAATCACATTATTTGATGAACTCCCACTCAGGTAGACATCCCTCTAGTCATCTTAAGTGATACATGATCCGAGTCAACTAGGCCGTGTCCGATCATCACGTGAGACGGACTAGTCATCTTGAACATCTTGATGTTGATCGTATCTACTATACGACTCATGCTCGACCTTTCGGTCTCTTGTGTTCCGAGGCCATGTCTATACATGCTAGGCTCGTCAAGTCAACCTAAGTGTTTCGCGTGTGTAAATCTGGCTTACACCCGTTGTATGTGAACGTTAGAATCTACCACACCCGATCATCACGTGGTGCTTCGAAACAACGAACTTTCGCAACGGTGCACAGTTAGGGGGAACACTTTCTTAAAATTTTAATGAGGGATCATCTTATTTACTACCGTCGTTCTGAGCAAATAAGATGCATAAACATGATAAACATCACATGCAATCAAATAGTGACATGATATGGCCAATATCATTTTGCTCCTTTTGATCTCCATCTTCGGGGCTTCATGATCATCATCGTTACCGGCATGACACCATGATCTCCATCATCGTGTCTCCATGAAGTTGTCTCACCAACTTATTACTTCTACTACTATGGCTAACAGTGAAATACCTTCTTTTTGAACCTTTAGAAAATACCTACTAGCTATCCCTAGTTTTGTTTAACCAGCTTTCCCCCAAAAAGGGGAGAGGTTTTCTGGGTTTTTTAATTTCTTCTTTGGCAGAATGTGAAAGATTACCCTTTGATTTACCAGAAGCGGAGGAAGAATTAGTAGCAGGTTACCAAACTAAATATTCCGGTATCAAATATGGTTTATTTTATCTTGTTTCTTACCTAAATTTATTAGTTTCCCATTTCTGCATCCGTTCTTGTAAGCGATAGCGATCCGTTGAGTGAGCTATTAATTGCCGCCAATAGCGCTTCGCTTGCATGCAAGGCAGCTAATAAATGCGCCAGGTAGACGCACGGGGTAATCTTTCGAAAAAGAACTTTACTTTCTAAAAAGTAAAAAAAAAGTACCGCAATGAAGTAAAGTAATTGCATGGCGTTATTCAGTGACACGCAGGTCATACAATAAATAAAGACAACTCCTATGGCTCCTGCCGGTTTTCATACTCATTGACATGCAAGTCGTGATTCCTATTACAAGAATATGATCAATCTCATACATCACATATATTTCATTCATCACATCCTTCTTGTCCATATCGCATCACACGGCATATGCTGCAAAAACAAGTTAGACGTCCTCTAATTGTTGTTGCAAGTTTTTACGTGGCTGCTATAGGTTTCTATCAAAAGCGCTTCTTACCTATGCCAAAACCACAACGTGATATGCCAATTGCTATTTACCCTTCATAAGGACCCTTTTTATCGAATCCGATCCAACTAAAGTGGGAGAGACAAACACCCGCTAGCCACCTTATGCAACAAGTGCATGTCAGTCGGTGGAACCTGTCTCATGTAAGTGTACGTGTAAGGTCGGTCCGGGCCGCTTCATCCCACAATACCGTCAAAACAAGATAGGACTAGTAACGGTAAGCATATTGAACAAAATCAACGCCCACAACAACTTGTGTTCTACTCGTGCATAGAAACTACTCATAGACCTAGCTCATGATGCCACTGTTGGGGAACGTAGCAGAAATTCAAAATTTTCTACGCATCACCAAGATCAATCTATGGAGAGACTAGCAACGAGAGAGAGAGAGGGAGTGCATCTTAATACCTTTGAAGATCGCTAAGCGGAAGTGTCGGTGTCAAAACCGGTGGATCTCGGGTAGGGGGTCCCGAACTGTGCGTCTAGGCGGATGGTAACAGGAGACAAGGGACACGATGTTTTTACCCAGGTTCGGGCCCTCTCGGTGGAGGTAAAACCCTACTCCTGCTTGATTAATATTGATGATATGGGTAGTACAAGAGTTGATCTACCACGAGATCAGAGAGGCTAAACCCTAGAAGCTAGCCTATGGTATGATTGTTCTTTTTCCTACGGACTAAAACTCTCCGGTTTATATAGACACCGGAGAGGGCTAGGGTTACACAGAGTCGGTTACAATGGGAGGAGATCTTCATATCATATCGCCAAGCTTGCCTTCCACACCAAGGAAAGTCCCTATCCGGACACGGGACGAAGTCTTCAATCGTGTATCTTCATAGTCCGGGAGTCCGGCCAAAGGTCATAGTCCGGCCATCTGGACACCCCATAATCCAGGACTCCCTCAGTAGCCCCTGAACCTGGCTTCAATGACAACGAGTCCGGCGCGCCAATTGTCTTCGGCATTGTGAGGCGGGTTCCTCCTCCGAATACTTCGTAGAAAATGTTTGAACACAAGGATAGTGTCTGGCTCTGCAAAAATAAGTTCCACATACCACCGTAGAGAGAATAATATATGCACAAATCTAATCTGCTGACGTATTCCAGAACGTGACATCACGCCACAGCCAAGCCTTTATTCGAATCGTTTTACTATTCCACCTCAGCGCGTTTAGCGAGGCGGTTTCCTTGGCGCGTCTTGTCGAAGCAGAGATCGTGTCCCCTTATTCCGGGATTCTCATCAATACAGGCGTGGGTAACCCAACCGTGCCTTTTGGTATGAATCTCTAATTGAAAGCGAGTCCCAAACGGTTATGAGGAGGGCTCTTGGTATTCAACTCCTTTATAAAGAGACCAAGGCTCGACTCCCTTCTCTTTCAATCCAATCGAATCCACCCCTCGCCTCGAGTTCCAACACTCAAAGCTTCTAGTTTTAGGCGCTTCGGAATTTCGACGATGTCCGGTTCCGACCTTCAAGGATGGTGGGCGCCTTCCTTCGTTACGGAAGAAGACGTGCGAAAGCTGAGAGATGCCAGGTATCTAACCGGTGAATTCTCGCATAGGCTGCCTGCTCAAGGGCAGGCCATTCCTTCTCCCCATCCCGGCGAGAGCGTGGTGTTCATATCTCACTTCCTTCGGGGGCTAGGATTCCCAATTGATCCCTTCGTGAGAGGGCTGATGTTCCATTACGGGCTGGAATTCCACGACCTAGCTCCGGAGTCCATCCTCCAAATTTCATCATTCATTGTTGTGTGTGAAGCCTTCCTTCATATCACCCCTCACTTCAGATTGTGGCTTAGAACCTTCAAGGTGGAGCCGAAGATGATCGAGGGGCAGCACGCTAAGTGCAGAGGAGATATCATAAGCAAGATAGCCGACGCTCCATGGCCCGAGGGCACTTTCCAAGAAGAGTTCGGCTTATGGCAACGGGACTGGTTTTACATCACCACCCCCAGGGGCACTACATGGGTGGCGCCGCCTGCTTTTCGCTCGGGTCCCCCACCACGGCGAGCGTCATGGGTCAATGAAGGGCTTATCTGGGGGCCGTCCAAAGACGTGCCCCTTCTGCAGGGACCGCATTCGAGATCTCCTAGAAAGAGATATTAACTTGACCGTGGTGGCACAAGTTATGTTGATTCGCCGCACGCTGCCCTGCAAACGTCGCCCTCTCCGCCTGTGGGAATTTAATCCGGAGGGACCGCGAGTCCCCCAACACTTTATGGGCGCGACGCCCGTGGAGATGTACAAATTGTTCTTTGGACCACAAGCAAGGTGTCCAGACTTGTCCGAGGACGCAGGCCTGAGCTGCAATCGCTAGGATGCTATGGTAAGTAGCCCCGTATTTGGACACACCATCCGTATTTTCATCATAAAGTTGCCCTTTAACAGAGCTATCCTTTGAACAAGAGTAGATAGCGAAGGCAAAGCTTATCAGGTGTCCAGCCCCCTGCCCGAGACCGCGCCGGATCCTGTGTTAACCAGGATGCTGGGGATTACGCTTTCGGCAGAGGGCGAAGAGGGGAACCAAGGAGCTACCGCCTCCGCGAAGGAGACTGTCAGGAAGGGAGGAATCGAGAATCCCCCCAACCTGGGAAAGAAAAGGAGTGCCTCTGGAGACCCGGAGGGGATGACCTCGAAACGGGGGAAGAAATCTTTGTCAGAGGATCCGGCGCCGGAGACTGCCCCGGCCGTATTGCGCCCTCAAGGGGATCAGCTTTCCTCCGAGCCGTAAGTAAAGAGAGGGGTTCAAAAATTAGTGGCATCCCTGTTTTATTTCTGAGGAAGATAACCAAAATATTACCTTGCAGTTCGGACCTCAACCCTTCTCAGCAGAGCTCGTCTTCAGGGGATCTTCATCCGGAAATGATGGAGAGCGAAACGCCTCCCCTTGCTGCACCGACTTACGAGCCAGGCGACCCCGAGGTGTCGTCCCGGCGGGTTTCTCCAAGTCCGGATCCCGAAAAAGGTCGTCGGGCTAGTCCGGTGCCCTCTGGTGCGCGGTCGGAGGAGGCTGAGGGATCTGCTCAGGCAAGCGTCCGTCTCGGAAGAACACCGTATGTTGATGAACACAGTGATAGGAAGGATTTCATCCGCGGAAAGCGGGTTGTACGAGGCCGCCAGGAGTTTACTGACAGGCTTTGAGGTACGTGAAAAGGTGTACCTTTTGGTAGAGCCGCATAAAATGCGCCCTATATAAATAGTAGCCCCTGAGACTCTGTGTGTCGTCACGAGTGATGGCGCACAGAGGATCAAAACCCCAGGTATAAAATATCACCTTTTTATGAAGGTGGCGAGGTGTTCGGTGGCTAGCCGGACTGATGAATCTGCCGAGCTAAAGCGGCAACTTGACGTGGCGGATGCCGACATCGCGCTTGTAAATAAGCGGCTAGACGAGGCACAAGGTATGCTCCATAGATATCTGATAAGAGGAGTTCAATGCTTGTGCTTTAGAATATATGTGCTTATTGCAGATAGTGCTGCTGCCGTGGAGAACCTGCGGGCGGAACTTGCCCGAGCCAAGGAGCAAGCAAGGAAAAGTGATGCGGCTGCCGTTAAGGCGGCTGAAGAGCTAAAAGCCGAACAGGCTGCTCACTGCCAGTGTAAGAAGGTAATAACCGAGATGGCTATAAAATTGAAGGATGCTGCCGACCGCTGTAAATTTCTCGAACAAGAAGAAAGGGCGGCTCAGAAGGACCTTGAGAAGATCACTACCGAGGCCAAGGATGCTCGCTCTGCAATGAGAGCTATGAAGGAGGAACTGCGTGAGGCCGGAGATATCACGGCTGGAAAGCCCTATATGCTGCGGATGAAGTTCGGGGATCCTAGGTATGCTCCATTAGACCGGTAGTGGAGTGCGGAAAACACTTATCTGGATGTGGCAGCGAGTGCAGCAGACGCAACCGAACACTTCCGAGGTCGAGGTGACCATAAATTGGAAGAACTTTTTTGGTCGCAGTGCCACAATCCAGAACGCCAACTTTCGGTATCCGACCGTTTGGCGGAGCTGAACAGGTTATCCGGACTTGCCATGAAGTATATTGCGAGTCGTTTGTGGCCGGGGGAGCCAGAGCCGAAGAGTTATTTTGGATTGGTGCAGCAGTTCCTTGGTTCTATGCCGCATGTTGATGCGATGAAGAGGTCGGCGTGCATAGAGGGTGCACAAATGGCTCTTGCCCGTGTCAAAACATACTGGGCGGATATGAAGGCCAGTGTTGTCGCATCCCGGGATTTTGACGAAGGCCAGGTACCTGCCAGGCACTACTTTGAGGAAGTTCTTCCGGGCGCTCGTTTAATAGAAGCACAGTGCTCAAAGGATGTTGTGTTCGAATAGCATGTGCCATTGTAAAAGGAATATTTTGATAGAATATAAAAAGTTTTTATACTTGTGCTTTGCAAGAATTATAATACCTCATGTGCGGCCGTTAATGTATATGTGTATATAACCTGAAAGATGGCAGTCATTGGCTTCAGCCCCCACGCATATAATGCGGGGGTGTTCGCAAAAAGGCGCCTTTTCACACTTAATCCAACGTCTTGGTCCTACAAAGGAGGTGATAGCGCAGCGAACTAGGCAACCAGACTATAATGCTTTATCACTTTCATTTAGCCATAGGAGTTTGACATTGGGGCTACTTAATAGCCCCTGGAGGCACTGCGCTCGCCTGAATTCGGGGCGCGTGTGTGTCTGATCGGGAAGTGGTCCTTCGTTGATGCGGAGGAATCCTAAAGATTCCGAGAGTCATCGAGTGGTTGACCAGTCTCTCGCTATATCATGACAGTCAATTTTCGGCTTGCTCTACTGAGGTGCTCGCCTGGCCGAACCGGGGCACAATCGCAGTAGTTCTCCTAGTGCCGCGTTAGCCGATATAAGGGAACGTAAGGCAGCTGAGGGAGTCCTGGACTAGGGGGTGTCCGGATAGCCAAACTATCATCATCGGCCGGACTCCAAGACTATGAAGATACAAGATTGAAGACTCCGTCCCGTGTCCGGATGGGACTTTCCTTGGCGTGGAAGGCAAGCTTGGCGATACGGATATGTAGATCTCCTACCATTGTAACCGACTCTATGTAACCCTAGCCCTCTCCGGTGTCTATATAAACCGGATGGTTTTAGTCCGTAGGACAACAACAATAACAACAATCATACCATAGGCTAGCTTCTAGGGTTTAGCCTCCTTGATCTCGTGGTAGATCTACTCTTGTAATACCCACATCATCAATATCAATGAAGCAGGACGTAGGGTTTTACCTCCATTAAGAGGGTCCGAACCTAGGTAAAACATCGTGTCCCCTGTCTCCTGTTACCATCCGCCTAGACGCACAGTTCGGGGCCCCCTACCCGAGATCCGCCGGTTTTGACACCGACATTGGTGCTTTCATTGAGAGTTCCTCTGTGTCGTCACCGATAGGATCGATGGCTCCTTCGATCATCAACAATGATGCGGTCCAGGGCGAGACTTTTCTCCCCAGACAGATCTTCGTATTCGGCGGCTTTGCACTGCAGGCCAATTCGGTTGGCCATTTGGAGCAGATCGAAGGCTACGCCCCTGGCCGTCAGGTCAGATTTGGAAGTCTTAACTTCACGGCTGACGTCCGCGGAGACTTGATCTTCAACGGATTCGACCCACAGCCGAGCGCGCCGCACTATCACGATGGGCATGATTCAGCTCTGCTGCCGGATAGTGCCCTAGAGGCCGCACATGAATCCGCTCTGACCCTTGATTCGGAGCCGGTTGTGCAGATCGAGGACGGGTGGTTAGAGACAGCCTCGGGGGCTGCAACCTCTACGGCGATAGAGCCGAATACTGACTTTGTCCCTTTTGAAGCTCGTGACTCCAAGGTGCCGGACTCCTTGCTGGACTCCGAACCTCCCGCTCCCCCTTCAATCGAATCCGATTGGGCGTCGATCATGGAGTTCACCGCCGCGGACATCTTTCAACACTCATCTTTTGGCGACATCCTGAGTTTGCTAAAGCATCTCTCGTTATCAGGAGAGCCCCGGCCGAACTACGGTCAGGACGGTTGGGATGTGGATGACGAAATTCAAAACCCACCCACCACCCACTTAGTAGCCATTGTCGACGATTCAACCGACATGCTAGACTTCGACTCCGAAGACATCGACGGTGTGGATGACAATGCCGGAGATGACCAAGAATCAGCGCCTACTGGGCACTGGAAAGCCACCACAGCCCACGACGTATACATGGTGGATACACCAAAAGGAAGTGATGAAGAGGAAGAACGGGACGCGGCGAAGGATAATTCCCCCGAAAAACAACAAAAACGACGATGCAAGCGCCGCCCGAAGTCCCGCCTCGATAAGAACGGCACCCATACGGACCCAGCCGTAGAGCAGGGCGAACCAGTGGACGAGCAACCCATTCTCGATGAAAACAATAGTCCAGACGATCTCACGCCGGACACATCACCGGAGCATAAGAACCTTCGTAGAGGGCTCATCACCACTGCAAGGAGTTTGAAGAAGCAAAAGCGGAAGCTCAAAACGGCGGAAGACGTACTCAGAATGAGATGGAGCAAAGTACTCAAAACCGCAGATAAATACGGCGACAGTCACCACGCAAAGAGCTACCCAAAGCGCAAACTGCTGGCCGAATTTGACGAGGAGGCCGTAGAGCCCCCACAGTCAAAAAAGAAAGAGGCCACCTGGCCGGATAGACGACCAGATAACAGGCTAAGAGCGGAAGCGGCGCCGCACATAATCCGACACACTTTCCAAATAAGGATCCTAGCAAAAAGGATGGCCCAGTCAGGTCCATCTATGGGCCAAAAAAGAAGGTTCCAGGAAGCAACACAACCCACCGAGTGTTCGAAGATAACGGCACAACTAAATACAGGGGCGCCGCACACCCACTATGCTTCACCGACGAGGTACTGGATCATGAATTTCCAGCAGGATTCAAGCCCATAAACATAGAGGCATATGACGGAGCAACAGACCCCGGAGTCTGGATTGAGGATTATATCCTACACATACATATGGCTAGAGGAGACGATCTCCACGCCATAAAATACCTACCCCTCAAGCTCAAAGGGCCAGCTCGGCATTGGCTCAAAAGCCTCCCAGAAAATACCATTGGAAGTTGGGAAGAGCTTGAGGATGCGTTTCGAGCAAATTTTCAGGGAACTTATGTCCGCCCTCCGGACGCAGACGATTTAAGTCACATAACTCAACAGCCCGGGGAGTCAGCATGCAAATTCTGGAACAGGTTCCTCACCAAAAAGAACCAAATCGTCAACTGTCTGGACGCCGAAGCCTTAGCAGCCTTTAAACATAACGTCCGAGACGAATGGCTCGCCAGACACCTCGGCCAGGAAAAACCAAGAACAATGGCCGCACTAACAAGCCTCATGACCCGCTTTTGCATGGGGGAAGATAGCTGGCTAGCAAGATGCAGCACCAGCAACCCGAGTACATCCGAGGTCCGGGATGGAAACGGGATATCAAAACGCAGAAGAGATCAGCGCAGGAATAAGGAAAGCGGCCCAAATAGCACGGCGATCAACGCCGGATTCAAAAGCTCTTGGCCGAATAACACAACAATGCCCCTTCAGGACAACAATGACGAGCAATCCAACCTAAACAAAATCTTGGATAGGATATGTCAAATCCACAGTATCCCTGGGAAGCCAGCAAACCATACCCATAGAGATTGTTGGGTCTTCAAGCAGTCCGGCCGACTTAACGCCGAACACAATGGGGTCGACACACCAAGCGAAGCCGATGACGAATCCCACAAGAAGCAGACCGGAGCACCAGAAGACTTACCCACTAGAGGTCAAAACAGTGAACTCACTTCATGTGATAAATTGTGCGGAAGCGATATAAACCTGCTATACCAGGACACCATCCGCAGAATGGGGATAGACCCTACCAAGATTTGCCATAGCGACACTTCCTTTAAAGGAGTGACGCCAGGGCCTTATGCCAAGTGTACAGGCTTGGTACTACCAAAAGTTGTGTTCGGTTCACCCGATAACTTCCGTCGCGTAAAGCTAATCCTCCGTATCGCCCCATTCAAAAGTAGCCATCAAGCACCACTGGGACGCGAAGCTTTCGCCCGCTTTAACGCAATACCACATTACGCATCTCTCACACTCAAAATGCCCGGTTCACGAGGCATAATCTTATCAAAAGGAAATTCCAAGTGTTCCTTGACCACGGAAAACATGAGACTGCCTTGACAGCCACACATCAATCCAACCTTGCTGATCAAAGCCCCTAAAAACAGGTCATTTAGACCTCAGACACGGTTAGATGAGTCCGGCTTAGATAAACAAGGGACTTCCCAGCCGCATACCTCTTTACAAGGGGCTGCACGTATAAACAATGAGAGCCAATAAAACTCAGTTTTATTCATCTCCCAAATTATACTATGTTTTAAATACATTTTTTGCACGATATTTTTCCCAAACTAAGTTCTTCTCTTTTACAGATGAACCACGTGCTACACCCGTCCAGGATACAGCACAACGGAGACACAGGCGCAGACGTGCAGCAGGGACCCATTGCAAGGATTCTTTTCAGATTAAGACCCTGCGTAAACCTTTCTTACTGTCTCTTGTTGATATTTATCCCCCGGTTTCCCACCATAACCGAGGAGGAGGCTGGCGTTTTGGCATCGGCCGCGTCAGAAGTTCTCGCTTGCACCTGGACACTAGGGGCTTAGGGAATTGTTCTGCCCGTTATCATAAAGTCCGAATACCTTAGGGAGTGTTCGGCGTCTCGAGTTAGGCCTTATATGCATCAGCTCCGAATCATGTCTTTGGTTAAATGTTGGGTTTGCCCGGCTCCTGTGTTTTGCTGCCTTACGTTCCGCATCGTCGGCTAATGTGGCACCAGGAGAACTACTGCGATTGTGCCCCGGTTCGGCCGGGCGAGCACCTCAGTAGAGAAAGCCGAAAACTGACTGTCATGATATAGCGGGAGACTGGTCAACCACTCGATCGACTGTCGGAATGTTTAGAATTCCTCCGCTTCACCGAAGGACCGCTTCCTGGTCAGGCACACACGCGCCCCGAGTTCGGAGATCGCGGTGCCTCTAGGGGCTATATCGTAGCCCCACCATCGAGCTCCTATGGCTTAGTGAAAGTGATAAAGCATTATAGTCCGGTTGCCTATTTTGCTATGCTATCACCTCCTTCAAAGGACCAAGACGTTGGATTAAGTGTGAAAATGTGCTTTTTTGCAAACACCGGGGCTGAAGCCAAAGACTGCCATCTTTCAGGTTGTAAATACATATACATTAACGGACGCACAAGAGATATTTCAATACTTGAACGCACAGGTATAAAAAGTCGTTATATTATAAATATGATCTCACAAATCATACACGTCATTTGAACATGACATTTTTCGAGCACTGCGACTCTATTAAACGAGCGCCCTACAGGACTTCCTCAAAATAGTGCTCGGAGGGTAATCGGCTCTCGTCCGAACCCCGGGACGCAACAGCGGTGGCATTCATCTCCGCCAGTATGTCTTAACACGGGCAAGAGCCATCCGTGCACCCTCTATGCAGGCCGACCGCTTCATCGCTTTGATATGCGGCACCGCCCCAAGGAATTGCTGCAATAAACCAAAATAACTCTTCGGTTTGGGCCTTTCCGGCCACAGATGAGCCACCACATCCGTCATGGCTAGTCCGGACAATCTATTCAGCTCAGCCCACTCAGCTAACTGATCGGTCAACGATAGTGGACGCTCCGGACTATGGAATTGAGACCAAAACAGCTCTTCCATTTCATGATCCTTCTGACTTCGGAAGTGCCAAACTGCGTCCTCCGCACTCGCCGCCAAATCCAGATAAGGATCCTCCGCACTCCACAGCTGGCCCAACTGAGCATACTTCGGATCCGTGAATTTCCTATGCAACAGGAAGGGCTTTCTAGCCACAATGTCTCCGGCCTGACGCAGTTCCTCCTTTATAGCCCGCATTGCAGAACGGGCATCCTTGGCTTCGGCGGTGGCCTTCTTCAGGCCCTCTTGCTCCGCTTGGCGTTCTCTTTCAAGAACCTCATTACGGCCATTACGGCCATTTCCTCCCTGCTTCGGCAGTGAGCAGCCTTCTCGGCTTTTAGCTCCTCCGCTGCCTTCAAGGCAGCCGCATCACTTTTTCGGGCTTGGTCCTTGGCTCGAGCAAGCTCCGCCCGAAGGTCTTCCACAGCAGTGGAACCATCTGCATCAAGCACACATGTTGTAAGGAGTGGGCGTCAGCTCCCTTACCAGGTGACCGCAGAAACACCACTTACCTTGCGACTCGTCAAGTCGTTTATTGACCAGCGTGATGTCCGCATCCGCAACATTGAGTTGCCGCTTTAGTTCGCCAACTCTATCAGTCCGGCTGGCCACCGAACGCTCCACCACCTGCATAGGAAAGGCAACATTTCGTGACTGAGATTATGATCCCCGGCACGCTGTCGCTTTCGACAACATACCGAGTCTCATGGGCTACTATCTATACAGGGCGCACCCTATGTGCAAAACTGTCAAAAGGTATGTCATTTTTTTTGTGTACCTCAAAACCCGTCAGTAAACTTCCGACGGCCTCATGTAACCCGCTATCGGCGGATGAGATCCTTTCAATCACCGCACTCATTAATACGCGGTGATCTTCTGAGAGAGACACCCTCTCGAGCAAACCCTGCAGCTCCATCGGCCGCACTCCAGTGGGTGCCGAACTCTGAGGCCCCGCCGGACTCGGGGAGACCCTCCGTGATGACACCTCAGGGTCGTCCGCCCCGCCTGATGGGACGGCAAATGGAGGCGTTTCGCTCTCCATCATCTCCGGACGAAGGTCCCCCGAGGATGAGCTCTGCAGGGAAGGGCTGAGATCCGAACTACAAGGTAAAAACTTCGGTTATTCTTGGAAATGAAATAGGGATGTCCTTTATTATGAAACTTCCCTTTTTTCTACTTACGGCTTGCTAGAGGGCTGATTCCTTTGGGGAGACTGTACGGCCGGGACTCCTCCCGGCACAGGACCTTCCGGTGCAGATTTCTTTCCCCGCTTCGAGGCTTTGGCACCCGGGTTTTCGGAAGCGGTCCTCTTCTCCCCCTGGAGGGAGGGATTCTTGATTCCCCCCTTACTGAGAGCTTCCTTAATGGAGGTGGTAGTTTCCCTGTTCCCCCCTTCGCCTTCCTCCGGAGGCGCAACCTCCAACATTTTGATTAACACAGGATCCGGCGTGGTCTCAGGGAGGGGGGCCGGACACCGTATCAGTTTTGCTTGCGCTATCCACTCCTGTTCAAGGGATAGCTGGTTAGAAGGCAAATCCATGATAAATAAATGGATGATATGTCCGGTCACAGGGCTACTTACTTGATTATCCGGGCGATTGCAGCTTGGGCCAGCGTCCTCGGTCAAGTCCGGACACACTTCTTGTGATCTGAAGAACAGTTTGTACATCTCCACGGGTTTTGTACCCATAAAGTGTTGGAGAGCTCGTGGTCCCTCTGGATTGAATTCCCACAGGCGGAGGGGGCGACGTTTGCAGGGCAGAAGACGCCGAATCAGCATAACCTGCGTCACTACGACCAGATTGATCTCCCTCTCTTGGAGATCTCGAATCCGGCCCTGCAATAGAGGTACGTCCTTGGTCGGCCCCCAGTAGAACCCTTTGTTGACCCACGATGTCAGCCGTGGTGGAGGGCCCGGGCGAAAGGCGGGTGGCGGCCTCTGCCTGCTGCCCCTGGGAGCGGTGATATAGAACCACTCCTGTTGCCACAAACTGAGCTCCTCCTGAAAAGAGCCCTCGGGCCATGGAGTATCATCCCTCTTGCTTATAACCGCCCCGCCGCACTCTGCCTGACGCCCCTCAATCATCTTCGGCTCCACATTGAAGGTTTTGAGCCACAAACCAAAGTGAGGGGTAGTGCGGAGGAAGGCTTCGCAGACGACAATAAACGACGAGATATGGAGGATAGACTCCGGAGCTAGGTCGTGGAATTCCAGCTCATAGTAAAACAAGAGCCCCCTCACGAAGGGATCCGTCGGGAAGCCTAGACCCCGACGGAGGTGAGGCACGAACATGACGCTCTCACCAGGCTCCGGGGTAGGAATGACTTGCCCTTGGGTAGGCATCCACCGGCCCTGAAGGTCGGAGCCGGACATTGTCGAAGGTCCGAAGTACCCGAATCTGGAGCCCTGGGTGTTGGAACTCGGGGCGAGGGGCGGATTCGATTGAGGATTGAAGAAAAGGAACGGGCCTTGGTCTCATTATAAAGGAGGAGAATACCGAGAGCCATCTCCGTGACCGTTTAGAACTCGCCTTCGATAGAGGGGGCGTGGCAATGGGCGCGGTTGGGTTACCCACACCCGTACTAATGAGAATCCCGGAATCAGGGGAACACGATCTCTGCTTCGACAAGACGTGCCAAGGAAACCGCTTTGCTAAACACGCTGAGGCGGTATAATAAAAATAATTCAAGTAAAGGCTTGGTTGTGGTGTGACGTCACGCCACGAAATACGTCAGTAGATTGAACTTGTGTAAATATTATTCTCTCTACGGTGGAATGTGGAATTTATTTTGCAGAGCTGGACACTATCCTGGTGTTCACAATCTTCTACAAACTATTCGGAGAAGGAAAGCGCCTTGCAATGCCGAAGACAATATGCGCGCCGGACTCGTCCTCATTGAAGCCTGGTTCAGGGGCTACTGAGGGAGTCCTGGACTAGGGGGTGTCCGGATAGCCGAACTATCATCATCGTCCGGACTCCAAGACCATGAATATACAAGATTGAAGACTCCGTCCCGTGTCCGGATGGGACTTTCCTTGGCGTGGAAGGCAAGCTTGGCGATATGGATATGTAGATCTCCTACCATTGTAACCGACTCTATGTAACCCTAGCCCTCTCCGGTGTCTATATAAACCGGATGGTCTTAGTCCGTAGGACAACAACAATAACAACAATCATACCATAGGCTAGCTTCTAGGGTTTAGCCTCCTTGATCTCGTGGTAGATCTACTCTTGTAATACCCACATCATCAATATCAATCAAGCAGGACGTAGGGTTTTACCTCAATTAGGAGGGCCCGAACCTGGGTAAAACATTGTGTCCCTTGTCTCCTGTTACCATCCGCCTAGACGCACAGTTCGGGACCCCCTACCCGAGATCCGCCGGTTTTGACACCGACAGCAGCAAAACACAGGAGCCGGGCAAACCCAACATTTTACCAAAGACATGATTCGGAGTTGATGCATATAAGGACAAACTCGCGACGCCGAACACTCCCTAAGGTATTCGGTCTTTATGAAGACGGGCCGAAATAGAGCCCTTGGTAAAAAAGCCCCTGGTCTCCAGGTACGCGCAAAATTCTGGCGTGGCCATATGCCAAGACGCCAGCCTCCTCCTCGATTATAGCGAAAACCGGGGGATGTTATCAATAAGAGACAGTGAAAAAGGTTTACACAGGGTCTTAATCTGAAAAGAATACTTGAAACGGGTCCCTACTGCATGTCTGCGCATGTGTCTCCGTTGTGCCGTATCCTGGACGGGCGTAGCACGGTGTTCGTCTGTGAGAAAGAGGAACTTTAGTAAAAAAAATAAACGTGCGAGAAATCTATATTAGAATAAACAAAATATAGTTGGAGCAAGAAGTGAGCCGTATTGTCTCCTAGCGTGAACATACGGAGTCCCTTGTACAGGGTTATGCGGCTATTAAGCCCATGTATGCTGACGCCGGACTCGTCGAGCCGTGTCCGGGATAGTAGGGCTGTATTAGTGTGCGGCTGTCCAGGCGGCCACACCATTACCCGTTCTTTGGGGGTCAATTGATATTCCCCTGTAATGAGATGATGCCTCGTGGGCCGGGCATTTTAAGTGTAAGGGATGCATAATGCGGTATTGCGTTAAAGCGGGCGAATGCTTCACGCCCTAGTAGCGCTTGATAGCGACTTACGAATGGGGCGATGTGGAAGGTTAGCATTTCGCTTCGGAAGTTGTCGGGTCAGCCGAATGTGACTTCTAACGAAACGGAACCCATACTCTGGGTATCTGGGCCCGGCGTGACTCCTTGAAAGGAATTGTTGCCATGGCAGATTATAGCTGGGTTTACCCCTAGTTTGCGGATTGTGTCCTGATATAACAGGTTTAAGTCACTGTCGCCATCCATAAGGACTCTTGTAAATTGTAGTCCGTCAATAGCCGGATTCAAGACCAAGGCAGTCCAGCCTGCGTTCTGGGCCCCTCTGGAGTAATCCTGATAATCAAAGGTGATTGGTTGTAACAAGCAGTGGCGGTGCTCCTCTGGGGCTGGCCATATGGCGCGTGTCCTCATGGGCGCCGTTCTGTTTTTCCCTTTTGTCATCTGAAGTGAATTTACTGTTTTGACTTCTTGTGGGAACTTCTTTTGTTCTCCGGTGTTCTGCTTGTGGGGCGTCGTCATCCTCGCTTGGTGTGTCGAGCCCCTTCTGTTCGGCGTTGAGTTTACCGGACTGTTTGAATACCCAACAATCTCTGTGGGTATGGTTTGCAGGTCTCCGGGGGTACTGTGGATTTGACATATTTTGTCCAGGATTTTGTTGAGGTTAGACAACTCATCCCTGTCATCTTTGGGTGGCGGTTTTTTTCTGATTTTGCCGAGAGATTTTGAATCCGGCGTTGACTGCCGTGCTCATCGGGCTATTATCCTTTATCCGGTGCTGTTCTTTATTACGGCGCGGTTTCCCGTTTCCATCTATGAGTTTGGATGTACTCGGGTTGCTGGTGCTGCTTCTTGCCAACCAGCTATCCTCTCCTGCGCAAAAGCGGGTCATGAGGCTTGTTAATGTGGCCATTGTTCTTGGCTTTTCTTGGCCGAGGTGTCTGGTGAGCCATTCGTCTCAGACGCTATGTTTGAAAGCTGCTAGGGCCTCGGCGTTCGGACAGTCGACTATCTGATTCTTTTTAGTAAGGAATCTGTTCCAGAGTTTCCGGGCTGACTCTCCGGGCTGCTGAGTTATATGACTCAGATCATCTGCATCCGGAGGTCAGACATAGGTCCCTTGAAAATTTGCCCGGAAAGCGTCCTCGAGCGCTTCCCAACTTCCTATGGTGTTTTCGGGAAGGCTTTTAAGCCAATGCCGGGCTGGCCCTTTAAGCTTAAGGGATAAGTATTTTATGGCATGCAGGTCATCTCCTCTGGCCATGTGTATGTGGAGGATATAATCCTCGATCCAGACTCCGGGGTCTGTTGTTCCGTCGTATGCTTCTATGTTCACAGGCTTGAATCTCGCTGGAAATTCATGATCCAGCACCTCATTGGTAAAACATAGGGGATGTGCGGCGCCCCTGTATGCAGGTGTGCCGCGATGTTCGGATATTTTTTGCATTGCATTGCCCGCTGGATCTTGCTTTCTTGGCCCATATATGGATCTAGTTGGGCCAGTTTTTTGATGCGAATCCTTAGGCGGATCGTGCATCGTATTGAGTGCGGCGCCCTTTGTTGCTTGAGACCGATCGTGGGGTCGTCTATCCGACCTGGTGGCTTCCTTATTTTTTGACTGTGGGGGCTTTATGGCCTCTTCATCAAATTCCGGTAGTAGTTTCCGCTTCGGATAGCTCTTTGTGTGACGACTGTTGCTGTACTTATGTGCGGTATTGAGTACTTTGCCCCATCTGATTCTGAGTGCATCTTCTGCTGTTTTGAGCCTCCGCTTCTGCTTTTTCAGGCTACGTGCAGTGGCGACGAGCCTTGGGTGGAGGTTCTGATGTTCCAGCAATTTGTCCGGTGTGAGGTCGTCCGGACTATTATCTTTCCCGGAGATTGGTTGTTTGGATTGTCCGCCCTGTTTGGACGGTTGCTCGATGGCATGTTCGTCTTCCGTTGATTCGCCCTGCTCTATGGCTGGGTCTTTGTTGAGGTGGGGCTTGGCGTGGCGCTTACGTCGCCGCTTTGATTGTTTTTCGAGGGAGCGATCCCTGGTTGCGCCCTTTTGATCCTCGTTATCATTTCTTTTAGGTGTGTCCACCATGTATACGTCGTATGATGAGGTGGCTTTCCAGTGCCATATAGGTGCTGGTTCTTGGTCGTCTCCTCCATCGGCGTCCATATCGTCGATGTCTTCGGAGTCGTAGTCGAGCATGTCGGTTAGGTCGTCGACAGTGGCTACCAAGTGGGTGGTGGGTGGGATTCAAATTTCTTCGTTGTCCGCGTCCCAACCCAGCTGACCATAGTCCGGCCAGGGCTCTCCTGACAAAGAGAGAGACTTTAGTGAATCCAGGATATCGCCAAAGGGCGAGTGCTGAAAGACGTCCGCGGCGGTGAACTCCATGATCGGAGCCCAATCGGGTTCGATCGGAAGAGGTGCGGGACATTCAGAGTCCGGAACGGAGTCCGGCACCTTGGAGTCACGGGCCTTGCAAATGACTAGGATGGTATTCGGCTCTATCACCGTAGAGATTGCAGCTCCTGGGGCGGCGTCCAACCGTCCGTCCCTGACTAGCGCAGTCGGCTCCGAGCTAATGGTCGGTGTGGACACCTGAGCGGCACTCTGGGCGCTGTCCGGCGGCAGAGCTAGATCATGCCCATCGAGACAGTGCGGCACGCTCGGCCATGGCTCGCATCCATCGAAGATCAAGTCCCCGCGGATGCCGGCCGTGTAGTTTAAGCTTCCAAAGCTGACCTGATGGCCAGGGGCGTAGCTTCCGATCTGCTCCAGATGGCCAAGCGAGTTGGCCAGCAGTGCGAAGCCGCCGAATACGAAGATCTGTCTGAGGAGAAAAGTCTTACCCTGGACCGCGTCGTGGTTGACGATCGAAGAAGCCATCGGGCCTAAAGGTGACGACACAGAGGAAATCTCAATGAAAGCACCAATGTCGGTGTCAAAACTGGCGGATCTCGGGTAGGGGGTCCCGAACTGTGCATCTAGGCGGATGGTAACAGGAGACAAGGGACACGATGTTTTTACCCAGGTTCGGGCCCTCTCGGTGGAGGTAAAATCCTACTCCAGCTTGATTAATATTGATGATATGGTAGTACAAGAGTTGATCTACCACGAGATCAGAGAGGCTAAACCCTAGAAGCTAGCCTATGGTATGATTGTTCTTTTTCCTACGGACTAAAACTCTCCAGTTTATATAGACACCGGAGAGGGCTAGGGTTACACAGAGTCGGTTACAATGGGAGGAGATCTTCATATCGTATCGCCAAGCTTGCCTTCCGTGCCAAGGAAAGTCCCTATCCGGACACGGGACGAAGTCTTCAATCTTGTATCTTCATAGTCCGGGAGTCCGGCCAAAGGTCATAGTCCGGCCATCCGCACATCCCCTAATCCAGGACTCCCTCAGGAAGCGTTACAAGAACGCAGATGAAGGAGTCGTACTCGTAGCGATTCAGATCGCGGTTGATTCCGATCCAAGCACCGAACAATGGTGCCTCCGCGTTCAACACACGTACAGCCCGGGGACGTATCCTCCTTCTTGATCCAGCAAGGGGAGAGGAGAAGTTGAGGGAGAACTCCGACAGCACGACGACATGGTGGTGATGGAGCTCGTGGTTCTCCGGCAGGGCTTCGCCAAGCACTACTACTACTACTGCGGAGGTGTTGGAGGAGGGAGAGGGCTGCGCCAGGGGAAGGGTGCGGCTGCCCTCTCTCTCCCTCACTATATATAGGGGGAAGGGAGGAAGGGGAAGCGCCCTAGGGTTCCCTAGGGGAGGGGCGGCGGCCACAAGGGAAACCCTAGATGGGTTTGGGCGCCCCTACCCCCTAGGAAACTTGCCCCCCAAGCCAGGAGGGGCGGCTACCCTAGGGGTGGCGCCCCCACCTCTCCGGGTTACGTGAGATGGGGTGGGATGGGCGCTCATCCCCTTAGTGGGCTGATGTGCCCTCTTCCCTTGGCCCATAAGCCCCCCCATGCTTGTCGGGGCCTCCGAAACCCCTTTCGGACACGCTGGTCATCACCTGGTACCCCCGGAACAATTCCGGACTCCAATACCCTTCGTCCAATATACCGATCTTCACCTCCGGAACATTCCGGTGCTGCTTGTCATGTCCGGGATCTCATCCGGGACTCCGAACAACCTTCGGTAACCACATACTATTTCCCATAACAACTCTAGCATCACCGAACCTTAAGTGTGTAGACCCTACGGGTTCGGGAACCATGCAGACATGACCGAGACGTTCTCCTGTCAATAACCAACAGCGGGATCTGGATACACATGTTGGCTCCCACATGTTCCACGATGATCTCATCAGATGAACCACGATGTCAAGGATTCAAGCAATCCCGTATGCAATTCCCTTTGTCAATCGGTATGTTACTTGACCGAGATTCGATCGTCAGTATCCCAATACCTCGTTCAATCTCGTTACCGTCAAGTCACTTTACTCGTTCCATAATGCATGATCCCGTGACTATCTACTTAGTCACATTGAGCTCATTATGATGATGCATTACCGAGTGGGCCCAAAGATACCTCTCTGTCATACGGAGTGACAAATCCCAGTCTCGATTCGTGCCGACCCAACAGACACTTTTGGAGATACCTGTAGTGCACCTTTATAGCCACCCAGTTACGTTGTGACGTTTGGTACACCCAAAGTACTCCTACGGTATCAGGGAGTTACACAATCTCATAGTCTAAGGAAATGATACTTGACATGTGAAAAGCTTTAGCAAACGAACAACACGATCTTGTGCTATGCTTATGATTGGGTCTTGTCCATCACATCATTCTCCTAATGATGTGATCCCGTTATCAATGACATCCAATGTCCATGGTCAGGAAACCATGACCATCTGTTGATCAACGAGCTAGTCAACTAGAGGCTCACTAGGGACATGTTTTGGTCTATGTATTCACACATGTATTGCGGTTTCCGGTCAATACAATTATAGCATGAATAATAGGCAATTATCATGAACAAGGAAATACAATAATAACCATTTTATTATTGCCTCTAGGGCATATTTCCAACAATATCTTCTCACGGAGGTCGTGTTTCCAGACGCATCCGGGAACTCTGCTAATTGGTCTTATCTGTTCTTCCTAGCTGACTGGGATTCATGGTACAGTTGGGGGACCGCATCTCTCGCCTACCTATACCGTTCGGTAAGAGAGTATCTAAAATCCTACCTACGAAAGTATGTCCATGACATTTTGTTATATCTGATCCTCATTTGATTTTTTGCAGCTTGACGACACAACGCAGAGGACGGGAGACAAGTCCAATATGGGTGGCTTTGTCTGGGCCTCCTCCATTTGGATGTGGGAGCGGCTGCCGGTGGGGCGTCCTGAGAAGCTGTCAAGACGCCCATGGGGTGCCTATAGAGAAGACGGCGACGGGGCTCGACACCCCACCGTAGCTTACGAGTGAGACGTTGTCAAGCTCTACACGGGCCTAAACAAGACTTTGTACAAGACCTACACCAATGAGTTGGATGCTTTGACGCATTGGCAGGTATATGAACTTGCTAAACACATTTCTCTTTGATTCCACTTTTGACCGAGAGTGGCAACTTACCACCGTATATGTAATAGGTAAACGGGTGGCCGTATCATGGCCGAGAGTGGGACTTTGATCTGAACGTGGTGTGCGATGAGGACCGTGGTCTCTGGCGGTGCATCGTGCCCATGATCTATGTGTACGCCGTCGAGTGCGATGAGGACCGTGGTCTCTTCGATAATTTTCTATTTGGTTGAACTTGTCTATGGTTATGAAACTACGTGGAACTATGTGTTTGCTATTTGTGGATCTATGTGTTTGCTATTTTTGAAACTATGTGGAACTCCATTTACTAATTAGTTGAAGTTCGTTTGAAATGTTCTATGCACTTCAACTTTTGTTAATGTGTATGGGATGCCTAAGTTTAATTGTTTAAGATCTATGATATTGTTGTCATATTTGTGAAACTTGCTGTGATATTGTTTTTGAAAAGAATCAAGCAAATAAACTTCAAAAAATAAAACACATGACCCTACCGCCAAGGAACCTGGCGGTAGGGTCACACAGCCTACCGCCAACCCCCCTGGCGGTAGTGTGAATCTATTGCCAGGGCACTTCCATTTTTCATTACAGAAACTTTGCGAAGGCAAAACCCAGCCACAACCTACCGCCAGAGGTCCTAGCGGTAGGGTACTAGTCCACGTCAGCCTGGCCAAACGGCCGCCATCCCCCTCCGCTGCACCCTACCGCCAGGCCCCTGGCGGTAGGCTGTTTAACCCTACCGCCAGAGCCCGTGGCGGTGGCAAAAGGGTCAAATCCCAAAATTTTTCCCAACCGGGGTCAGATCCTAAATTTGTATGCAAAAAGGGTCAAAACACTAAATTATTCCAACTTAAATTATTCCAACTTAAGGCATGTACAATGGTTGATAAAATAGTTTTTTGTTAAGTCTTGCACGTAATTTAGAAATGACAAAACAACATGTCTACAATGTGTCATTTCTTAGCCTTATCTTCAATAACTAGTTATTCCTAAAAATATGATGGGACATATTGTGAGATATCATCACTTGTCTTGCCTTAAATAAGAGAAGACAAGCCTTTTCTCATGATTTCTCTCTTATCCATCTCATCATTTATCCTACACTAGATGACTCGTTGCGCCAATGGCGCAAAAGCCGAGAGGGAGCCAAATATTGTGAGAATATTTAGACACCCAAGTCGAAAACCAAATGTGGCCAACACTCCCGCATCTCTGCTTGGAAGCCGCCTTTTGTCACTGGATATAACGACCTGTTGCGCCAATGGTGCAAAAGGCAAGAGCGAACCAAGCTTTTAATCATGCGAGTAAGAATATTTGGAGACCAATGATCAACAAAAGGCATCAATGTTATGGCCTTCGAGAGAAGATCGACATCATTTTCCCCTATTTTCACAGCTGATTCTATTAAAGAACTAAATGCAGCCACTTAGGGTCATATTCTTAATAGCGTAGAAAGGGAAGCACTAAGGATCCAAAAGCAAGTGCATATCTATTTGTAATGAAAAGAGATGCCTCCCAGTTATCTCTAATCCCATAATAAGAAAGCAGTACTATGTAGTGTAGAAATCATAACCAGAATTATTCATATATGAAACAAACACCAAGCAGTAAAATCAAACAACAAATATCATTGCCTAATCAGTCATCCTTCATCTCTAGTTTTAGTCTACTGGCCTAGGACAACCCAATTAGAAAAGAAGAATGGACTTGCTGGAAGCATATAGGAAATGATTCAACGCTGAGATATTCAATACTGATTGTTAATGCATCACTCCCTAATATCATACACTCTTTGCGCATCGGGAATTTCTCTTTGAACTAACATGGACAATGTATAAATGATTTAACCTGCCATGCCTTATTTTGTTCTCATGCAAAGGCAATTAAAACCAAAAAATCATGTGGGTATTTGTAACAACTATAATGTGGTATCTAAAATTGATTGAAAGAGAAAGAAAGATAATTAAGGTCATCTGCATTGATACTTGTATAGTAGTTTAGATGGATGATCCACTCCTTATAGGAAACAATAATCCACAAGGGAATATAACCAACTGCTGAGCGCATCACACATGGCACAAAAACATTATGAACATGAAGTTTGCCATACAAGCTATAGGTGACAATACAGATTAATGACGATGTCTCCAGGGAGTGAATAGTGAGACGAAGATGTTTTGGCATGCATCTGAAGGAACAGTTCTCATAATTTAGGAGAGCGTCAAAGGCTGCATGGTATGATTGGATAATCAGCATTCCTGAACAGATCTGACATTCACCAATTTTATCTAATATTGTGTATAAACCCAAACAATTAATAGAAAACTTATTACCAAAAGTACATCTCATTCATATGATAACTATTCAGAATACTCAAAACTAAAATTAGAGAAGAACAAAAGCGAAACTATTTCTGTAAGCTCAAAGAAATTTGGCAACCATCTTAATACGTCACCTAATATATGCAGAGTATTTTAAAGAGAACCAAAAGTTTACTTCCTGAATATTTACAGGTGATCAAGAACTAAACCATATTAATACTTGTTCGTACAATGCAACCGAATAACCGCACGGCACACTGGACAATCCAACCTAGCATGCTACCAAACCATGTCATTTCATAATTTTCTTAAGAGTTCTAGAGAAGCCTCACCTTTGTTGGTGTTCACCAGCGCCATGCTGCCCATGGAGAGCCCAGCTACGTGCATACAGCTTGGTCCCAAAGATGAATGGCTTCGGACTTTTTTGAGATAGCTCACCACATATTCCATCTGCTGCCCATGGAGAGCCCATCTACGTGCATACAGCTTGGTCCCAAAGATGAATGGCTTCGCACTTTTTTGAGATAGCTCACCACATATTCCATCTGGTGCCAAAGATAGATGACTAATATTCAGAAGAATAGGAACATCAGAAAATGGCCTTAAGTTAAATCATGTCACAAAGGTGAAGGCCAATAAGAGTATAATGACAACCCCAATCTTCATTATAAATAAAAGGTCATGTCAACCGATAAAATTCATGGATTATATTCATGCAAATACTTAACCTAAAAGAGAGCACTGCATATAGTAAGCTACTGAGCTTTCTCGACAACATGAATTGATGGCTCTATTTAAGATTGTTCGGTGTCTGGTGCGGATTTAAATAATGTATTAAAAAGGCAATAGGAAAATGGCACAAGAAACATAACTTGGGCCTAAAGCATATGCTAAATATGGGGTGCTACTGATAAGCAACCTTGGTTTGGTATGTGAGACAAAAGTTGTTGTTTCATATAGTTCTAACCATGTTTCTATAAACTGTTGTAATTAGGACAAGGATAATTTACAAAGATGATTTGCCATAGAAAATAAATATGATATAGATGAGGTAAACACTGCATATAGATTTAAATTAGTGGTTTTATGATTAAACATAGATCCAAAGGCGATAAATCATTACTACCGACCATACTTCATAGTGGGCCCATAATCCAGAAAATCAGAAGTAAACACACACTCAATAGCCTTAACCTTAACGATATATTTAAGGGAAATAACACACATCGTTAGCGTTGGAGGAGGCACCCATAACCCGTTGCGCCATTGGCCCAAGTAGCCGATTAGAACCAAAAAATATTTGCTTATTAAAGGCTACTCCAGTAAAGCCAAATAGAAGGGGAATACCATTGAGAGGATAGAGATAGAACACTTTTATTGCATCGTCAATAGACACAGTAATAACCAATGTCAAGTACATGAAAAAATAGATCACTTCATCATACCTTCTCTTTATTGTTGTGGCTTGAACAAATCACTTCATCTGACTGGAATGTCAGCATCATTTCTTTTGGTTTGCTGCCAAGTATTATGTTTTCTTTAATTGATGGGAGGCACATGAATCAGTAAATACAGAAACTAAGCATACACTCCTATTCATATTGCCTTATGAATGTTACCATGCTACTGAATTCTGGTGTTGTAATGCGATACAACAAAAAACTGCATAATTATCAGTTTTTATGGAACCAGTTCCACATAACTCTGGTGTTGTAATGTGATACAACGAAAAAGTGTGTAATTCTGGTGTTGTAATGTCAATCCTACTAAATATCAGCATCATTGCTCAGTTACCTGCATGCCTAGAGGTAATTTTTTATTTCACGGAAATTATCTCAGAAGGCTAGAACTAAGCCAAATCACATCAATTACTCACTCGAAATCAAATTACTCAAAGGGTACTAAAGACCCAAGAGAACTAAGAATTTAGCCCGTTGCTAATTTTTCTATCGAAAGATCAGGAAAGAAAAGAAACAAGCAATTTGCTACTATCTGTTACCATCTTTCCTTTTAGACAATGATTGCATAAGTAAGTCTGAAACTAAAAAGGTACCAACCATAGAACCAGGATCTACTGTATTTTTTTCCTTTTCACCTATATGTAGATACACTTTTTTGGTAAGATGAGAACCTGATAGAAGAAAGTTAATGTTTGGTTGAAAGAGTAGAATTGAGCGAATATTTTCTAGGATAGTGGAGGCTAGAACTAAGCCAACTCATAGCAATTACTCACTTGCATCAAATTACTCAAAGGGTGCTAAAGACCCAAGAGAACTAAGGAATTAAGCCTGTTGCTAATTTTTCTATCGAAAGATCGGGAAAGAAAAGTAACAATAAATTTACTACTATCTGTTACCATCTTTCTTTTTGGACAATGATTGCATAAGTTTGAAACTAAAGAGGTACCAACCATAGAACGAAGATCTACTGTATTTTTTTTCCTTTTCAGCAATTTGTAAATGCACTTTTTTTGTAAGATGAAAACCTGACCGAATAAAGTTAATGTCTGGTTGAAATAGCAAAATTGTAGGGAATATTTCTATAAGTACCTAACAGGACCAAGTGCCTAATTCAGAGTCCAACAATGTAAAGTGAAGAAAGTACTATATTTACAATCCATAATGTACATATCATTCTCTAGTCTGGCAAATACAAGTTATATGTTCTTTCACCATCTAGGTAGACCATCAACCACAATTTGATGCTTAAAGAAATTAATTACAAGGAGGATTTTGAGTGGCGATGATAGTAAGTAACTCACCTGAGAATACAAATTGAAGTGTAGCTCACACAGGGCTGGACAGGTGCTTGGTAGAGCATCCAGTTTTGGTTATCTGGAGTGAAACACTAAACTTATCAGATTTAAGATGAAAATAATGGGGCTTATTAAAGGAACAGGGCAGAAAGGTAAGTGGACACATGTAGTGTTATTATGGGCATGCTTTTCCTTTAAGCCTAGGGACGTCGTGTTGATGTTAGTAATAAGTAACAAGAAGCATTTATGTTGTGTTATTGGAATGAAATGACACATAATTATGATCTCACCGAATAAGGCAGATGTACGTATCCTTCCACGGAAAGTCCAGGGTTAAAAAGCTGGACCCGGAAAACTGCATTCTCCTAGAGACTTCCTTGGACTGCCACACAATCCCCTCCACTGTACTGCTCATCCTTTAAAATATTTTAACCAGCGAAATAACGCTTATAGATTGGCAAAGACTGCACAAGCTATAATATGACATATAAGGAAAATAAAAATGATATACTATCTGATAAGAGAGCATAAAGGAAGCACAAGAAGAGTAGTATTCCTTTTGGAAAGGAATAGATTTAGCATTAAGGGAGAATGAACAAGCAAGTCGCAAGATCACGTTCTTCACAAGGAAATTAAATGGGCCAAAGAATGCATCTCATATTCATCGGAGGACGAAGCTTTGCTAGCAGAATCATTATGCAGTGGTATTTTCATCAAAAAAAATCCATTCCTAACTACTATATGTAGTTCAGGTTTTGACAGATCGTCATGGTATTATACGCTATCCACTGCCAAAAGGTTACACTATTTTTCTACCAAGATTTTTGACAAAGTAAATGTCCTTTTTAGATGGTACTTCTACATGTAGCATCTTAATCCAATACTAAGTGGTTAACCTGCTTCCTTGCTAAAAACATACTATTGCACTATTAGTGGTACCACTGGCGGCTACTATAAGTCATTTTCATGTAACCCCTCAAGAGTGAATCAGTGATCGGTGCATACAAATCTTTATCTGAGATCCGAGCAATACAAAATCATGACTATGGTCTGTTCTGCATACATATATAGTGCATGCTACTCATATTCATCACAGTGACTGTACCTATTTCTCTTTAAATCTACATATCCTAATAAAACTGCTTGAATGCTCGTGAGCTTACACTTGACAAATGTAACAACGTACTGAACCTGAATATACACATGTGCGATTTAGCACTAACTTAACTACAAATTTGATTAAGTTCATCATCATGAATGTGGTTGCCACCGTACGCACCAGCTGGTCGATCACCAGATATTATTATGATTAGCTTTAACAAAGGGGAAAACAGTTCAATTAGTGGCCAGCTTAACAAGAATCTAAATAATCCATGGCATTCATCCCCTAAGAGACATCTAGTAGTTGTGAAGAAGCGATTACATCAGGGTGGGGATTGGAACAAGGACTGAGAGAGATGAGGAACATACCTAGTACAAATCCAGCCCCACACTTTTTTTTCTCGTTGTTGATTACCACTGTTGCTATTAGGAACACCTATAGAATATGTGTTTTCAATTTGATTCCTGAATATCCAACGAGAAACAGCAGCAATAAAAAACCATGAGACTGGACTTAAATAGCTCATTTATTGTCATAAAAATGGAATGACCATATCAATAACAGAATAACTAAGCAGGTAACAAACTACCGTTAAAAGAACAAGCTGTTGTACAAAATATAATCAATTAGGATGTAAAAACATGAGCAGTATTACTCCTTGTTCTCACACATGGCAGGGGATGGTCAAAAAAGATGAGAAAGATCTAAAATCAGGAGATAGTACATGTGAAGAGAGAAAGAGAGAGGGGGGAGAGAGCTGGGGAGGAGAGGAGCACCTGCAATGAACGCACATGACACAACTACAGACCTGCGACCAAGAACTGTATATCACAATATACAATCTGTTTTCTATCCTGAACTGTAATTGTGTATGCAGCAAACAAGATTGGCTAAAAAAATGTTCACAAGTTGAGATGTATGTATGACTCGGGGGCTTACCCCTGTGGTAACAAGTTGAGAATGGATTCCACATTAACTTGAGGAACTTGTTCTCCTGTCACCCAGACCACACATGCATAAAAAAGAAACAAAGAAGCGTCCATGAGTGGCAAAGTGAAGATAACAACAGTGAATGTGGAGTAGAAGCAAAACAAATCTCCCTTTCCTGGGGCCCAAGATTTGGAGGGCTGCATCTCAGGTTCTCAAACAGAGAACAGGGCAAGTGGAAACCAATCCAACCCAATCCTCCTGCAGCAGAGTGGGAGCTGCACAAGCACGAACACGAACAAAGAGCACAACAACAACCATCTGCGTAACAACCATCTGCGTGCGTGATAAAGCTGAATCAGAGGACCAGATGGAATAGAGAGACAGTCGCATGGAGAATAGGGATGAGAGGGCACCTTGACAAGCTCTGTGGAGTCGGTGGCCCGAAAAGAAACTCACAGATGAGGGACGTAGAGGCAACTTCCTCTCCCTTGATGCGAAGGCGAGGATGTTGTCGAGCGTGGCTACCGCCGGTCGGCCGCCCTTCTCGGCTTCTTCTCGCGGTCTGGGCAGGGGGGAGGAGGAGTGGCAGATGGCGATGAGGACGGCGACGGAGATGGTGAGCAGCACGAGGAGGCCGACATGATAGGCCTAGGGCACCCGATCCACCCCGCCATCTGTCTTCCTCCCTCGTCTGGCCATGGACTCACCCTCTCCGTCTCTATGAACCCGCTCCGCCGTCGCTTGGTGGCCCCCTCTGTCCCTCTGGGCAGACCGTGGGCGGACATCCGAGGAGAGGTGGCGGCGGAGTTGAGGCGCATGGTGGAGGGAGAGACGAGGAAAATTGACGGCGGAGAAGAAAGGGGATATTTTTCACCGCGCCGTGGATGGTGCTAGGGTTTTCACCTGCCCACGAAATCCTTGGGCGCCCACATACCAAGAACGAGACGAACCCAAAGCTGCTGCCACGACCCCACATGTCTAATGCCCCACTCGTCAGCCAGTGCCATAACGAGCCCATGTGTGTAAAAGTGATGAACGGATGATCCATTGACAGCGAGATAAAAAGGACCACAGTAAAAATATCCAGCGGCCAGGAACGCCAATCGAACACAACCACGCTAGAATGGCGGGTTGGCTAGCGGCTTTTATATGTTAGACAAAAAAATCCTTTCCTAACTACTATATGTAGTTCAGGTTTTGACAGATCGTCATGGTATTATACGCTATCCACTGCCAAAAGGTTACACTATTTTTCTACCAAGATTTTTGACAAAGTAAATGTCCTTTTTAGATGGTACTTCTACATGTAGCATCTTAATCTAATACTGAGTGGTTAACCTGCTTCCTTGCTAAAAACATACTATTGCACTATTAGTGGTACCACTGGCGGCTACTATAAGTCATTTTCATGTAACCCCTCAAGAGTGAATCAGTGATCGGTGCATACAAATCTTTATCTGAGATCCGAGCAATACAAAATCATGACTATGGTCTGTTCTGCATACATATATAGTGCATGCTACTCATATTCATCACAGTGATTGTACCTATTTCTCTTTAAATCTACATATCCTAATAAAACTGCTTGAATGCTCGTGAGCTTACACTTGACAAATGTAACAACGTACTGAACCTGAATATACACATGTGCGATTTAGCACTAACTTAACTACAAATTTGATTAAGTTCATCATCATGAATGTGGTTGCCACCGTACGCACCAGCTGGTCGATCACTAGATATTATTATGATTAGCTTTAACAAAGGGGAAAACAGTTCAATTAGTGGCCAGCTTAACAAGAATCTAAATAATCCATGGCATTCATCCCCTAAGAGACATCTAGTAGTTGTGAAGAAGCGATTACATCAGGGTGGGGATTGGAACAAGGACTGAGAGAGATGAGGAACATACCTAGTACAAATCCAGCCCCACACTTTTTTTTCTCGTTGTTGATTACCACTGTTGCTATTAGGAACACCTATAGAATATGTGTTTTCAATTTGATTCCTGAATATCCAACGAGAAACAGCAGCAATAAAAAACCATGAGACTGGACTTAAATAGCTCATTTATTGTCATAAAAATGGAATGACCATGTCAATAACAGAATAACTAAGCAGGTAACAAACTACCCTTAAAAGAACAAGCTGTTGTACAAAATATAATCAATTAGGATGTAAAAACATGAGCAGTATTACTCCTTGTTCTCACACATGGCAGGGGATGGTCAAAAAAGATGAGAAAGATCTAAAATCAGGAGATAGTACATGTGAAGAGAGAAAGAGAGAGGGGGGAGAGAGCTGGGGAGGAGAGGAGCACCTGCAATGAACGCACATGACACAACTACAGACCTGCGACCAAGAACTGTATATCACAATATACAATCTGTTTTCTATCCTGAACTGTAATTGTGTATGCAGCAAACAAGATTGGCTAAAAAAATGTTCACAAGTTGAGATGTATGTATGACTCGGGGGCTTACCCCTGTGGTAACAAGTTGAGAATGGATTCCACATTAACTTGAGGAACTTGTTCTCCTGTCACCCAGACCACACATGCATAAAAAAGAAACAAAGAAGCGTCCATGAGTGGCAAAGTGAAGATAACAACAGTGAATGTGGAGTAGAAGCAAAACAAATCTCCCTTTCCTGGGGCCCAAGATTTGGAGGGCTGCATCTCAGGTTCTCAAACAGAGAACAGGGCAAGTGGAAACCAATCCAACCCAATCCTCCTGCAGCAGAGTGGGAGCTGCACAAGCACGAACACGAACAAAGAGCACAACAACAACCATCTGCGTAACAACCATCTGCGTGCGTGATAAAGCTGAATCAGAGGACCAGATGGAATAGAGAGACAGTCGCATGGAGAATAGGGATGAGAGGGCACCTTGACAAGCTCTGTGGAGTCGGTGGCCCGAAAAGAAACTCACAGATGAGGGACGTAGAGGCAACTTCCTCTCCCTTGATGCGAAGGCGAGGATGTTGTCGAGCGTGGCTACCGCCGGTCGGCCGCCCTTCTCGGCTTCTTCTCGCGGTCTGGGCAGGGGGGAGGAGGAGTGGCAGATGGCGATGAGGACGGCGACGGAGATGGTGAGCAGCACGAGGAGGCCGACATGATAGGCCTAGGGCACCCGATCCACCCCGCCATCTGTCTTCCTCCCTCGTCTGGCCATGGACTCACCCTCTCCGTCTCTATGAACCCGCTCCGCCGTCGCTTGGTGGCCCCCTCTGTCCCTCTGGGCAGACCGTGGGCGGACATCCGAGGAGAGGTGGCGGCGGAGTTGAGGCGCATGGTGGAGGGAGAGACGAGGAAAATTGACGGCGGAGAAGAAAGGGGATATTTTTCACCGCGCCGTGGATGGTGCTAGGGTTTTCACCTGCCCACGAAATCCTTGGGCGCCCACATACCAAGAACGAGACGAACCCAAAGCTGCTGCCACGACCCCACATGTCTAATGCCCCACTCGTCAGCCAGTGCCATAACGAGCCCATGTGTGTAAAAGTGATGAACGGATGATCCATTGACAGCGAGATAAAAAGGACCACAGTAAAAATATCCAGCGGCCAGGAACGCCAATCGAACACAACCACGCTAGAATGGCGGGTTGGCTAGCGGCTTTTATATGTTAGACACAAAAATCCATTCCTAACTACTATATGTAGTTCAGGTTTTGACAGATCGTCATGGTATTATACGCTATCCACTGCCAAAAGGTTACACTATTTTTCTACCAAGATTTTTGACAAAGTAAATGTCCTTTTTAGATGGTACTTCTACATGTAGCATCTTAATCTAATACTGAGTGGTTAACCTGCTTCCTTGCTAAAAACATACTATTGCACTATTAGTGGTACCACTGGCGGCTACTATAAGTCATTTTCATGTAACCCCTCAAGAGTGAATCAGTGATCGGTGCATACAAATCTTTATCTGAGATCCGAGCAATACAAAATCATGACTATGGTCTGTTCTGCATACATATATAGTGCATGCTACTCATATTCATCACAGTGATTGTACCTATTTCTCTTTAAATCTACATATCCTAATAAAACTGCTTGAATGCTCGTGAGCTTACACTTGACAAATGTAACAACGTACTGAACCTGAATATACACATGTGCGATTTAGCACTAACTTAACTACAAATTTGATTAAGTTCATCATCATGAATGTGGTTGCCACCGTACGCACCAGCTGGTCGATCACTAGATATTATTATGATTAGCTTTAACAAAGGGGAAAACAGTTCAATTAGTGGCCAGCTTAACAAGAATCTAAATAATCCATGGCATTCATCCCCTAAGAGACATCTAGTAGTTGTGAAGAAGCGATTACATCAGGGTGGGGATTGGAACAAGGACTGAGAGAGATGAGGAACATACCTAGTACAAATCCAGCCCCACACTTTTTTTTCTCGTTGTTGATTACCACTGTTGCTATTAGGAACACCTATAGAATATGTGTTTTCAATTTGATTCCTGAATATCCAACGAGAAACAGCAGCAATAAAAAACCATGAGACTGGACTTAAATAGCTCATTTATTGTCATAAAAATGGAATGACCATGTCAATAACAGAATAACTAAGCAGGTAACAAACTACCATTAAAAGAACAAGCTGTTGTACAAAATATAATCAATTAGGATGTAAAAACATGAGCAGTATTACTCCTTGTTCTCACACATGGCAGGGGATGGTCAAAAAAGATGAGAAAGATCTAAAATCAGGAGATAGTACATGTGAAGAGAGAAAGAGAGAGGGGGGAGAGAGCTGGGGAGGAGAGGAGCACCTGCAATGAACGCACATGACACAACTACAGACCTGCGACCAAGAACTGTATATCACAATATACAATCTGTTTTCTATCCTGAACTGTAATTGTGTATGCAGCAAACAAGATTGGCTAAAAAAATGTTCACAAGTTGAGATGTATGTATGACTCGGGGGCTTACCCCTGTGGTAACAAGTTGAGAATGGATTCCACATTAACTTGAGGAACTTGTTCTCCTGTCACCCAGACCACACATGCATAAAAAAGAAACAAAGAAGCGTCCATGAGTGGCAAAGTGAAGATAACAACAGTGAATGTGGAGTAGAAGCAAAACAAATCTCCCTTTCCTGGGGCCCAAGATTTGGAGGGCTGCATCTCAGGTTCTCAAACAGAGAACAGGGCAAGTGGAAACCAATCCAACCCAATCCTCCTGCAGCAGAGTGGGAGCTGCACAAGCACGAACACGAACAAAGAGCACAACAACAACCATCTGCGTAACAACCATCTGCGTGCGTGATAAAGCTGAATCAGAGGACCAGATGGAATAGAGAGACAGTCGCATGGAGAATAGGGATGAGAGGGCACCTTGACAAGCTCTGTGGAGTCGGTGGCCCGAAAAGAAACTCACAGATGAGGGACGTAGAGGCAACTTCCTCTCCCTTGATGCGAAGGCGAGGATGTTGTCGAGCGTGGCTGCCGCCGGTCGGCCTCCCTTCTCGGCTTCTTCCCGCGGTCTGGGCAGGGGGGAGGAGGAGTGGCAGATGGCGATGAGGACGGCGACGGAGATGGTGAGCAGCACGAGGAGGCCGACAGCATAGGCCTAGGGCACCCGATCCACCCCGCCATCTGTCTTCCTCCCTCGTCTGGCCATGGACTCACCCTCTCCGTCTCTATGAACCCGCTCCGCCGTCGCTTGGTGGCCCCCTCTGTCCCTCTGGGCAGACCGTGGGCGGACATCCGAGGAGAGGTGGCGGCGGAGTTGAGGCGCATGGTGGAGGGAGAGACGAGGAAAATTGACGGCGGAGAAGAAAGGGGATATTTTTCACCGCGCCGTGGATGGTGCTAGGGTTTTCACTTGCCCACGAAATCCTTGGGCGCCCACATACCAAGAACGAGACGAACCCAAAGCTGCTGCCACGACCCCACATGTCTAATGCCCCACTCGTCAGCCAGTGCCATAACGAGCCCATGTGTGTAAAAGTGATGAACGGATGATCCATTGACAGCGAGATAAAAAGGACCACAGTAAAAATATCCAGCGGCCAAGAACGCCAATCGAACACAACCACGCTAGAATGGCGGGTTGGCTAGCGGCTTTTATATGTTAGATGACATTTTTAAGATAGAATCATTGTACATGCCCTTAAAGGTGCGAGCTAGCTAGCTTCCACTTTCAGTCCCAGATGGCCAGATCCAGTGAACCAGGCGGGCACGTTGTGTAGCTTCAGGGTACGTAGGCGCCATGCAGCAAGAAAGTTGGACCACCGACGTAGGTAGGTACATGCTGCGTAGGTGCTCCATCTTCGTATGACTCATGCGCTTCCTGTGCCGTGCCACTGGTCCTGGTTTACTTTCAGAAAAAGTCAAAGACAAACCTTGAACTTGTAAACGAAAGCTAAATTGAACCCTGAACTTTTAATCCCTGAAATCAACACACCAAACTCTTCGATCCCGGTCTATTTTAAACATTGAGAGTGTTTCGCTGGTATTCGCTTACATGGCAAATCAAATCGGGCTGGCCCATTAAAGCAATCACTCGCGCGCTCAGTGTACCTTCGTCTTTATTATTTTTTTGTTTTGTTAGTTTTTTGTTTTTGTTTCTTTGTACACATCTCTATTTTTTCTCATTAAACAACATACATTTTTAAGACGCACATGAAACATTTTTTTGGTACACTTTCAACATTTTTCAAATATGTTATGTAAAATTTCTCTAAATACATGTTTTCAGCATTTTTTTAAAAGTGTTTGCTTTTAAAAAACTGATTTTGATTTCAAAACGTTATTCTTTTTTAAAAAATATTCAGCATTTTTGTCACACATTTGTTCCGGTTTCAAAAGTTGCTCCCATTTTTTAAAAAAATCAAAAAGTGTCCGGACTTTAAATTTTTGTCCAGATTAAACTTGTTTATTTATTTCTTCAAAAAATGTGAACAATTTTGAAATACCGATGATACTTTTTTAACACAAATAGTCCACGAATCCATTTTGATAATTTAACACCGTAACATTTTGCCAAATACGTGTATTACATTTTCTTAATGACAACAAAGATTTAATACAACTATACAAACATTTTCATACCTTGTTTATTAAAAAACAGGTTTCAAAATTTGTTCTCATGTTTAAAAAAATGTTTCAAAGAGTCTTCACTTTTGTCAAAATTGATTGTCTTTTTATTCAGAATTTTCAAAACGTGTTCCCACTTAAAAAAAGGATACTGGATTTTTTTTGGCACATTTTCAATATTTGTGTTCCCTTCAAAAAATGATTCAAATCCCGGTGCTGCTCTATGTGGTTTAATCTTTCGGGGCTCACATCATAGAAGCAACGACTAATGATTTTAGTGGCCAGTGGGAGGAAGTCAGCAGCAGTAGGTCGCAAGGTTCGAGTCCTTTTCCTCTGTTTTTGTATTTTTACTTTGGGTGTTCTACGAAATAAAACAAAACCTGCCTCGAAGTTGTTCGTTTATTAAAAGGTATTCATATTTGTCAAACAGTATTTGCGCTTTAATTATTTTGGATATTTCACAAATTGATTACGTTTTCCATATTTGTTTGCCCTTAAATATTTTTTTTAATTTGGTGTTTCACTGTGTGCTAAAAGATTTCGGGCTTCTCACAAAGCACTATTAACTATTTGTTCTACTGGCTTGCTCGAGGAGAATAGCAACATCAGGTCGCAAGTTTGATTCTCGATTCTCTATTTTATTTGTATTTTTAGTATTTTTATTATGCCGCACCTTATTAAAAGGGCAACACTCTGCGCCGGCGCACCGGCTCAACGATTCGGCCGGTCTAACCAGGACCGTACGATCCCAGGAATCTAGTCGTCCGATATGCCCTTTACCCTTCGTCCTTCTTCTCCATGGCCTTCCTCAAGAAATTGCAGCACCGCATAGACGAAGAGACAGGAGGCTGCAGCCAGCGCCGTCGACCCCCGCCGTAATTCGCCGCCTCGCCGCCGGTCGCCGCAGCTTCGCCGCCGGTCGTCGCCCTCGCCGGTGGTCGCCGCCCTCGCCGGCGGTCGGCGCCTCCCATGTGTCTCTCATCGGGCGCCACAACCCCCACCCTCCCACGCACGTTTTGCTGCGTCACGGGAGATCACCGGCGTTGGCGACGGCGACCAACGCGCTGTAAAACCACCATCGCGCCGCCGATGCTTCCCGGCCATGGATTTTTCTCGAACCGTCGATGTGGAAGCTGGAAACATATTTGGAAAATGCTGGAACCGGCTATTAGAGATGTTGCATCCGATGATGTTTTTTGTTGGAACCAGAGCTGTAGCCAGAAACGCGGTCGTCGTCGTTTGTTACAACCGTACCCGATAAAGGCTACATCCACGTTCGTACAAAGCTGCACCCTTTTCACACCAAAAGCTACATCCATCGACGACATATGTTGACAAATGTTACAACTGTACATTGAAAAAGCTTCGTCCATGTTCGCGAAAGCTGCAACCGGCGAGCGTGGTGACCGCGCACGGTGATTTTGTTTTTGCTACAACCAATTTCGTTTTCTTTGCTACTACCGGCTTCGTTTTTTGATACAGCCATGGCTGTTGAGCGTGGTGACGGCGGGCGGCGAGGATGGGCAGCCCTGCTCCAAGCAACATTCGCACGAGGACGGCGTCGTGGATTTATGCTACATGCTACAACCGGCATTGAAAATTGCTACCACCACGTGCCGTATAGCTACAACCGCAATCGTGATTTGCTGCATCGCACGACAATGCGATTTTTTGCTGGAAGCGATGCTCATATTTGCTGGAACGGGGTGAGCGAGATGTTACAACGGCGAGAGATCTGTGCGACAAGCTGCGACTCACGGACATGAGCGGCGGCAAGCCCGCCGGTGAGCTGCAGCTATCTCCACCGGAGCTACAACCGTCGCGTCGAGAGCTGCAAAACAGTAGGTTGTGTGGGTGCGTGAACGGCGACGAGGATGGCCAGCGAGGGCGGCGAACAGCAACGAGGACGGCCGGCATGGGCGGCGACCGGCGACTTGGACAGCCGGCGTGGGCAAGGACTGGAGATGCGGCCGGCCAGCCTGCGAGATGAGAGAGAGAGATGGAGCAGCGCAGCCGCACAGGGCGTTGATGGCGAGCAGTTGGTTTGATGGCGAGCAGTTGGTGGACCCGGTCACCACGCATCCCACCATGCGAGAAGCCTGCCGTACGATAAAAGTAGATCGCACTGGTCGCGCGCGACTGGCCGAACGTTCGGCCGGCGTGCCGATTGTAAACGTTTACCTTATTAAAAATGATAAATAAACTCACTTCCCGTGTGGTAGCAACAATAGTAACGAGAAAAGTTTTTTATGGCTATTTTGTTTTCGAATTTCTGTGTTCATGCATATATAGAAGTGTTCTCCGTCCAGGTTGGGTGTTGGTGGTGTGGCCGCGGTTCCCCTTGCTGTGCGGCCGGTTGTTGGTCCTTGGCTCAGTGGCTACACTAGTGGAAAAAGGGCCTTTGGCCGCGGTTCGCAACTGCCATTAGTCGCGGTTGCGCAACCGCGACCAAATAGGCGCGACTAAAGGACCCCCACTTTAGTCACGGTTGCTTAAGAACCGCGACTAAAGGCCCGTCCACGTGGGCGTCAGGCGGCCGTCGGGGCGGAGGACCTTTAGTCGCGGTTCTTCTGGCCAACCGCGACTAAAGGCCGCCACAGGTTTAGGGTTTTAGCCCCCCCCCCCCCCTAAACCTGTTTTCTGTTTAATTTGTATTGTTTTATTTTTTTTGTGCTTTATTTTAATTTTAAAGGAGTTTCACATATTCTATGGTACTACATACATGCATATGAATGTACAATTTCAAACAAATTTGAAATTAGAACCAAAAAGAATTCAAGAGGAATATACAATATATATTCAATATCATCGGATGACCATATACAATTTTGAACAAGTTTCCATACATAATTTAATGCATATAAAGTTCTACGTCCTCGTAATGGTGTTCTCCTTTAGAATGGAGGACTTCCCTGCTGAACCATCCAGCTAGTTCCTCTTGAAGTGGTCGGAAGCGAGCTTCTGGACTAAGCATCATCCGGAGGTTATTCCTCTGAGCATTGGTATCACTCGAAACCCGCTCCGAGGTGTATCTCCGGATCATCTCACAGACATAGTATCCACATAGATTGGTCCCCGCTGGCTGAATATCCCCAGCATTCTTAGCCTTTGACCTTTTGAATTCTAGCTCTTTTTTGAATTCACCGACCTTTGTATCTACGAACCGTCTCCAAACCCTACGAGGCAAAGAAAATTAAATGAACAAGAGAGTTATTAGTTACTTGATATTAGGAAATGAACGAAATAGGCCGATCGATATATAGCGCAAATGAATGAAAATAATTACTTCTGCAGCATTCTTCTCATGCCGCCCCAAAGCTTTGGATCCATATTCAGAGAGTCGTGGATGAGACATTCTGAGGTGTCAACTTTAATTACTAGCAGAATCCAGTGAAACCTGCGGACACGATACATGCACAGTACGTCATGCATAACTCATCGATTAGCCGGCCACATACCATGCATGGAGTAAACAAAAGAGAATGTGCTCAAGACAGAAACACTCACCCAAAATGGTAAGGAAATAGAATATCACTTTTGAGTTCCTGCTTTGTAAGAAACTGCCACAGGTCTGCCTCCATGTCGGCGGGGTGATGCTCCAACACATATCCATTAACGATGTGTGGGTCAATGAACCCAACATCATGGATGTTCCTTACTCTGCATTCCTTAATCTTCATTCTGCATGTATAATAGCGGACACAACAATATAGTTAGGACATATATATAGTGCAGGCAATATGAACGAGATGGGGTAGAAATAAATCACTTACAGAACATAGCAACTGATGATAGATTTGTCGAGCTCGCGCAGATTGAAAAGCTGGAACAATTCACTCAGATGAATTTGTACATAGTAATGTTTGAAGTGATGCTCATATCTAACTTCCGCATAAATATAATCTTTGGCGTTTTTATTTTTTATGTAACCCTTGTACCATTTCAGCAGACCTTTCATTTGTGGAGGTAGATCCTTTTCCTGCGCAGGCTCGACGAGAGGCCCATTCTTCACATATGTAATTACTACCTCCTTCACTGGCGCCTCATCAAGGCCTAACAGTTCACGAAGAGTAATACCTAAGTTGGCCACTTGTTCTCTGGCACTCGTTACAGTCAATCCATGTGCTGCCGCAGCTGCTATGATATCGGGGTCATCCGGACCGGCGGCTTTCACTATAAGCGGGGCAATCGATTGTTTACTTTGTTCCCCGAGCTGGGCAACTCGTTTCCCTCTTTTTTTACTTTCTAATTCCGTTTTCTCGGCCTCCTCCAAGGCTTTGTTCTCCTGGTTCTCCGCCCGCTCTTTCTTCTCCTTCAACATGAGTGCCTGCCTACGAAGTTCACGTGCATAGTCGTCAGGAAGATTCTTCGTGGCTTGGGACGGTGTGCTCAAAAATGACTTAGCCCACTTCTTTTGCTCATCAGAAAATACTGGCTTGGGCTCGGGCTCTCTTTTCTTCTTGCAGTCCGCCTTCCATTTGTCATGATCAGCAGCCGCGGCCGCGGCAGTTTCCTCGGCACTACGTTCCCAAGGCCTTGTGGGGAGAGGCTTCAGTGATGGCTCCGGTACCTTTGTGGTCTTAGGTACATAAGGGTCCGGGTTAATAATCCAGGACTGCTTCTGCTTCTTTGCCGGAGGTGGATTGGGGGGCAGCGTCTGATCACCTGTCGGACGAGGACTGGGGGGCGGCGTCTGATCACCCGCCGGACGTTGTGGACTGGGGGGCGTCGGCTGATCACCCGCCGGACGAGGACTGGGGGGCGGTGTCTGATCACCCGCCGGACGAGGACTGGGGGGCGGCGTCTGATCACCCGCCGGACGTTGTGGACTGAGGGGCGTCGACTGACGTGACGGAGGTGTAGGTGAACCGCCACCACCACCACCACCACCGCCACCACCACCACCGTAGGGGGGTGGACTTGTTGTCCTTGGCGCCTCGCCTGGAAACTTGATAAACTTCTTTTGCCATAGAATGAAATGGCGCTTGACATCTCCAAGTCTTTTCTCCCCTTCAGGTGTAGCAATGTCAATCTCCAGGTCCTCAAACCCTTGGACTATGTCCTCCACCGTGACACGAGAATAGCCATCTTGAATGGGGTTGTTGTGGTGGAGTGCTCCAGGTAAACATGGTAAAGCACTGCCGATGGCTACCTTCATGGACATGTTCCCGATAGGATAATACAAATGACATTCTTTCATCTCCTTTATATCGTCCACGGGGTAGCGAGGAGGCTCCGGTGCAGTAATTTCGACCACCAGAGGCTCCGGTGCAGTAATTTCGATCGTCGGTGCATCTGCACCAGCCGGTGGGGCCTCCGTGGAAGCCACGCTGCTTCTCCGCTGCTGGCTTCCGAGATCCGCTGGATGATCTTCATGCTGCGCCCGAGCTGCATCTCTTTCGGCTACTAGTACACTCACGGTTTTCTTCATCACATCCATTTCCGATGCCAACCGCGCCACAACATCTGCTTCCCGATCCATCTTTCTCTTACGGCTTCTGTAACCGTACGGGTCATCGTTCTGGGGGAACCCTATTTTCCACGGAATGTGCCCCATGCCTCGTACACGTCCTCCGTGTTCAGGATTCCCGAGGGCTTTTGTCAGCGCGTCGTTCTCTTTGTTGAACTTGATCTTCCCCTCTTGAGCATCCCTCATTGCGTCAATAAGGGCTTGGGTGGGTTTAATTATTTTGCCCCGGTAAACACACTCCCCTGTCTCCGGGTTCAGCGTTCCCCCATGCCCGTACCACCAGCTTTTGGCCCTTGGGTCCCATCCCTCCGTACCTGGACGGATTCCTCGCGCCCTCAGCTCGTTCTCCATCTTCTCCAACCTAGGCACCCAAAGGCGATACCCTCCTGGCCCCATAATATGATTGTACTCCTTATTAGCCGCATTTTCCTTATTTTTTTCGATATTTGAATGAACTGCTCCGATTTCTTTTGCTTCACAAATTCTGGCCAATCATGTTTCAGTTTCTCATATTGTCCTTTGAAATCCGGAGTCTTGTTCTGCTTGACAAAGTCACGGGCTAGATTTTGCTTGAATTTCCGGAATGCGTCGGCCATCTTATGAAGAGCGAACTGTTTGACTAGCCTCCTCCTCTCCTTGTTTTCCTCAATCTTGTTACCCTCCTCATCGAATTTGTTGTATTCCGGAGGTAGAACGTAATGTTCCATAAGCTTCTTGAAGCAATCTTTTTTTGTTCTCTTATCGACAAAAGTGAAACCAGCAATTCGTGCCTTCTTTGGCTTATTCCACTCCTGGACGGTGATCGAGACGTTGTCTCTAACAACGGCTCCGCATTGGTTGACAAACTTGGTGGCGTTCTTGCGGGGCTCCAGCGGCCTGCCGGTTGCACTGTCGACAACCTCGATGGTGCATGTTTCTCCTTGTTTCATCGTCTTGGTTGCGCCACGCTTTGACGACGTACTCGATTGTTTCGACGATCCGGCCGAGGGCTAAAATAAGAAAGAGAGTCGCGCATGTTAGTACACACATATTTATTCAAATCAGTTAGTTTGTATCACCAGAGGCTCAATGTATATATATACCTTGGCGCCGGAGGTGGTTGCTACTTCCATTTGAAGATCGTCGTTTATCGACGTTTGTTCGGCATCATCTTGCTGACGGCGCCCTTCATCTTCACCGTCAAGGTTCAGATAAGAAGAGATATCATCTTCTTCTTGTCCGGTCGGCACATATAGAATATCGCCGTTTATGATGCCGAACATATGTGCTTCACCGTTCGGATCATAGTTGTCCATAATCGGGTCAGCTCTATCGTCCGCCATTATGTCAGTCCTGAAAACATGTACTAAAAACAAATTAATTAAGTGAAGAAGGGGGGCGGTGGCGGTGGCGGTGGCGGTGGCGAAAGGGCGGTGGCAAAAGGAGGGGGCGAGGAAGGGGTGGGAGAGGGTTTACACATTTTTGTATGAACCATGGCAAATTTTAGTACATGTATCATGGCAAATTTAAGTAATTCACCATGATAGTTTTAGTTTATAGTTCATGCCAAATTTGAGCCAGTGACCATGCATTGTTAAAATAACTGATGACATATTTCTTTTTTTACTTATGAATCATGTCAAAATTATTTGATAGATCATGGCAAATTTTAGTAATTCATCATGGCAAGTTTTTTATTTGCTAGGTGTACCATAACGCGGTACGAGGTGGTACCGGTGAAGGGGGAAAACATCCGGGAAAGTATTCCCGGTGTTTCGCGTTTTCAGACAGATGGGTCGGAGGGGGAAAGTTGCGTGTTTGTTATGCTAGGGATGCGTGATGGACGAACGAGCTGCGTATCCGGATTCGTCTCGTCGTTCTGAGCAACTTTCATGTACAAAGTTTTCCCATCCGAGTTACGGTTTATTTTCTATTAATTTTCAAAGTTTTGGTTCATTTTCTAATATCCTGATTTAATTTAATTCAAATAATTAAATACAGAAACTGCTATGGGTACATGGAAGTGCACCCAGCAGTGTGTTCATGTGTATGACAGATGGGACCTGTAGGCGGGTGCCGGAGAGAGCTCCGGTGAGCCTCTCCCGTGGCGGCACTTCACCGGAGAAGGCCCGCTGCACCGCGCTTCTTCTCTTGGTCGTGCTGCTGCTCTCGTGCGCCGCCATGGGCCGCGCGGCACGGGGCCTGGAGGAGACGGTGCCTGGGGATAATTACCCGGCCGAGGCGCCGGAGTCGTCGCCTGACAGCGCGGCGGGCGGCGGCGGGCGGCGTCGAGGGCGAGGGCGACGGCGGGCGGCGTCGAGGGCGACGGCGGGCGGCGTCGAGGGCGAGGGCGACGGCGGGCGGTGTCGAGGGCGAGGGCGACGGCGGCAGGCCTTCGGTGCGGCAGTCGGAGAAGACGAGAAATGGAGGCGAAGGTTCGGGCCCTTGTATTTATAGCCCCCCCACCTTTAGTCGCGGTTGGGGAGGCGACCCGCGACTAAAGGGTAACCTTTAGTCGCGGTTGGCCAGGCCAACCGCGACTAAAGGTATTTTTCGAAATAATTTTTCTTTTTCAAAATCTTAAAAATACAAATAATATATCAAAAAATTCAGAAAAATAAAACTAATTCAATTCAATATGTTAAAAACACAAATATTATATCAAAAAATTCAGAAAAATAAAACTAATTCAATTCAATATGTTAAAAATACAAATAATATATAAAAAAAATTAAGAAAAATAAAACTAATTCAATTCAAAATGTTAAAAATACAAATAATATATCAAAAAATTCAGAAAATAAAACTAATTCAATTCAAAATCTTAAAAATACAAATAATATATAAAAAAATTAAGAAAAATAAAACTAATTCAATTCAATATGTTAAAAATACAAATAATATATCAAAAAATTCAGAAAAATAGAACTAATTCAATTCAATATGTTAAAAACACAAATATTATATCAAAAAATTCAGATAAATAAAACTAATTCAATTCAAAATACTAAAAATACAAATAATATATCAAAAAATTAAGAAAAATAAAACTAATTCAATTCAAAATGTTAAAAATACAAATAATATATCAAAAAATTAAGAAAAATAAAACTAATTCAATTCAAAATGTTAAAAATACAAATAATATATGGGACGCCTTCTTCATTAATCGGCGTGAGAGGGCGCTCGCCAGGTATGAGGAGGACGGTCTGCCTCCTGGGAACTTCCACGAGGCCGGCCATCGGCTATGGTGGTACGGCCGGACTCTGCAGAGCGTCATGGACTACATCACGGCCGGCGATATCCCCCGCCTGCGCTACCCTCAGTTCGATCCACGAGCGCCGCCCGACGACAGCGACGACAGCAGCGACGACGAAGGCGACAACTTAGAAGGCGACGACAGCAGCGACGACGACGGCGGCTATGAAGACTACGAGTATGCATATTATACGCCTAGGCAGGAGTATGACTAAATCACTCCAAATTTCATGTATCATCAGTGGTATCTCGAAATATTCGAAAATGGACACCAAACACATCACGGGTAATAAATTATTACACATCATTTCTTCCCTTGTGTCCCTGCTTGCTTACGATTGTGCCGTATCCATGGAGCATCCTCATCATTTAACTTAATGCTTGGGTCGGTGTTCACTTTGAAGGGCGGAATTTCAGCAAACATATTATAATCTTCTGACATGTCTGTCTTGTCCTCCACTCCCATGATGTTTCTTTTCCCTGAAAGAACAATGTGGCGCTTTGGATCATCGCATGATGTACTGATCGTTTTCTTATCTTTCCGTTTCCTCGGTTTGCTACTCATGTCCTTCACATAGAAAACCTGAGCGACATCTTTCGCTAGGACGAATGGTTCGTCAAGGTAACCAAGATTATTGAAATCCACCATTGTCATTCCGTATTGCTGGTCCACCTTTACCCCACCTCCTGTTAGCTTGAACCATTTGCACCGGAACAAAGGGACCTTAAAGGAGGGTCCATAGTCAAGTTCCCATATCTCCTCTATGTAACCATAATATGTGACCTTTTGCCCATTCTCGGTTGCTGCATCAAAGCGGACACCACTGTTTTGGTTGGTGCTCTTTTTATCTTGGGCGATCGTGTAAAATGTATTCCCATTTATCTCGTACCCTTGGAAAGTCGTTATAGTCGAAGATGGTGTCTTGGCCAACATGTACAGCTGATCTACAACATCATTGTCATTCATTAAATGTTTTCTCAACCAACTGCCGAAAGTCTCCATGTGGGCCTTCCTAATCCAGGATTCAGGCTTCCCCGGGTTGTCCGAGCGTAAAATATTCTTGTGTTTCTCAAAGTACGGAGCCACCAAGCTGGAATTGGTCAGTACAGTGTGGTGTGCTTCAGTCAGAGAATGGCCGTCCATACATATCGTTGATTTCCTTCCGATCGTGCCTTTTCCACTTAGTCTCCCCTCGTGCCGCGATCGAGGAAGACCAATCGGCTTAAGGTCAGGAACAAAGTCAACACAAAACTCAATTACCTCCTCATTTCCATAGCCCTTGGCGATGCTTCCTTCTGGCCTAGCACGGTTACGAACATATTTCTTTAATACTCCCATGAACCTCTCGAAGGGGAACATATTGTGTAGAAATACAGGACCGAGAATGAAAATCTCTTCGACTAGGTGAACCAGGAGGTGCGTCATAATACTGAAGAAGGATGGCGGGAACACCAACTCGAAACTGACAAGACATTGGATCACATCGTTCTGTAACCGTGGTAGAACTTCTGGATTGATTACCTTCTGAGAGATTGCATTGAGGAATGCACATAGCTTCACAATGGCTACTCGAACATTTTCCGGCAGGAGCCCCCTCAAAGCAATCGGAAGCAATTGCGTCATAATCACGTGGCAGTCGTGAGACTTCAGGTTTTGGAACTTTTTCTCCGCCATGTTTATTATTCCCTTTATATTGGACGAGAATCCAGACGGGACCTTCATACTGCTCAGGCATTCAAAAAAGATGACCTTCTCTTCTTTGGTCAGAGCGTAGCTGGCACGACCTTGAAACCATTCCGGATGCCGGTCATCAGGGTCTTTCAAACGTTGCTGGTCCTGCCGTGCTTCCTTTGTATCATTTGTCTTCCCATACACGCCCAAAAAGCTTAGGAGGTTCACGCAAATATTCTTCGTAACGTGCATCACGTCGATTGCAGAGCGGACTTCTAGGACTTTCCAATATTCTAGCTCCCAGAATATAGATTTCTTCTTCCACATGGCTGCGTGCCCGTCAGCTCCCTTCGGAACTGATTGTCCGCCAGGACCCTTTCCAAAGATGACTTTCAAATCCTTGACCATATCAAATACCTCAGCACCAGTGCGTTCCGCAGGCTTCGGCCGGTGATCTGCCTTGCCGTTGTAATGCTTGCCTTTCTTTCTTACTGGATGAATTTTCGGAAGAAATCGACGATGCCCAAGGTACACGTTCTTCTTACAATTTGGCAAATGTACACTTTCAGTCTCATGTAAGCAGTGCGTGCATGCATTGTATCCCTTATTTGACAGTCCCGAAAGGTTACTAAGAGCAGGTCAATCGTTGATGGTTACGAAAAGCAACGCTCGTAGGTCAAATTCCTCTTCTTTGTGCTCATCCCACACACGGACACTAGGTCTGCCCCACAGCTGTAAAAGTTCATCAACTAATGGCCTTAGGTACACATCGATATCGTTGCCGGGTTGCTTCGGACCTTGGATGAGCACTGGCATCATAATGAACTTTCGCTTCATGGACAACCAAGGAGGAAGGTTATAGATGCATAGAGTCACGGGCCAGGTGCTATGGCTGGAGCTCTGCTCGCCAAAAGGATTCATGCCATCTGTACTTAGACCAAATCTTATGTTCCTTGCGTCAGCTGCAAAATCTTTGAACTCTCTGTCGATCTTTCTCCATTGCGTTCCATCTGCGGTGTGTCTCAACTCCCCGTCTGACTTACGGTCCTCTTTGTGCCATCGCAACAACTTGGCATGCTCTTTGTTCCTGAACATACGTTTCAACCGTGGTATTATAGGAGCATACCACATCACCTTGGCGGGAACCCTCTTCCTGGGTTTCTCGCCCTCAACATCGTCACCAGGGTCATCGCCTCTGATCTTATAATGCAATGCAGTGCATACCGGGCATTCATTCAAATTCTCGTATTCACCGCGGTAGAGGATGCAGTCGTTGATGCATGCATGTATCTTCAGAACCTCTAAACCTAGAGGGCAGACAACCTTCTTTGCTTCGTACGTACTGGCGGGCAACTCGTTATTCTTTGGAAACATATTCCTCAACATTTTCAGCAAGTTTTCAAATGCCGAGTCAGCTACACCTGCCTGTGCCTTCCATTTCAGCAAATCCAGTGTGCAGCCCAGCTTTTTTAGACCATCATCGCATCCGGGGTACAACGACTTTCTGTGATCCTCTAACATGCGATCCAAATTCTCCCTCTCCTTTTCAGTTTCGCAGCGTCTCCGTGCATCAGCAATGGTCCGACCAAGATCATCAACGGTCTCATCACGTGCCTCTTCTTCACCTTCACCTTCCCCTTAACCTTCAGCATCCTCCATGAAAGTATCGCCGAAATGAGCAAGATAGCTTTCATCGATGAAATCATCCCCTTCTTCATCTTCTTCCATTATAACCCCTCTTTCTCCATGCTTGGTCCAACAATTATAGCTTGGCATGAAACCGTGCCGACGCAGGTGCAGGTGAACTTCTCTTGAGGAAGAGTAACCCTTCTGATTCTTACAGTCAACACATGGACAGATAACAAAACCCTTCTGCTTGTTCGCATTAGCCACTACGAGGAAATCTTTCAAACCCGTAGTGAACTCGCGGGAGAGTCGGTTACCGTACATCCATTGCCGATTCATCTGCATTATTATAATATAAAATATATAATTAACCATCATGCATTTGTTAAACTAACTAGCTATAAACAATAGAAATTAAACAATGAACAACACACATGCATATTTTATCAATGACACACATGCATGAAAGGTTCAAGTTGCTAACCGCGATCGAGGAGGAAAAAATAAATGAGGAACCTCAAGTGTGGCTCCAACACTTCATATCATGTTTGTTTCACGCTCTTGGGGCATTTCATCAAACACCTTGTGTGCATAAGAGGAACCAAAAGCAAACCTACACCCCCTTGTGAAGCTTGCGAAGAGAAGTGGCACCAAATGGCTAAGTGAGTGTGCTGAACTGGTATATATAGGGGAGGAGCTTTAGTCGCGGTTGGCCTGGCCAACCGCGACTAAAGGCCTTTGGGCACCTTTAGTCGCGGTTGGCCTGGCCAACCGCGACTAAAGCCCCTCACGTGCACCAGCTGGCCACCGAGCGCCCTGGGCCCAGGCATTTGGTCGCGGTTCGTCTGCCGAACCGCGACTAAAGACTTCATTAGTCGCGGTTCCTACAGTTTCGCGACTAATGGGGCTGGACGGAAGCCTCTTTTTCTACCAGTGCTACATCGGCTAGGTGCTGCGGTGGCGGTGGTGCAGTAGCGTAGCTAGCTTAATAATCCAGGGTGGTCTAATAGTAGAACTTCCATTTGTATTTAATTATTCATATTAGATTTCATTTATTTTTTGCTATAATATATAGGATATGGGGTAATCTCAGGGTGGTCCATGGACCATCCTGGCCACCCCCTAGCTACACCACTACGGCGGTGTGAGACTACTTGGACGTTGTTGCCAAGTCCTTGGAGGTGTGGAGATGGGCGACGCGCGGATGAAAATCTTACACGGCTTTCGTTGGGCCGGCGGCGGTGGCAACCGTGATTGTCATTCCCTTCTTGGAGGTGTCGCGGGGGCGTGTTCGTCATCTCCCTCGCTCTATTGGAGTTGGTGGTTGTCTCCGGGCGAAAGCCTCGATTAGATTGAATCGACATGCACTAGTAGAAAACAGGGCTTTCGTTCGGGCCAGGTAAGCCCATTAGTCCCGGTTCAGTCACGAACCGGGACCATGGGCCCATTGGTCCCGGTTCGTCTGGCTCCTTTGGTCCCAGTTGTTGGGACGAATCGGGACCAATGGGCCTCGCTCCTGGGCCACCATCATTGGTCCCGGTTGGTTACCTAAGCCGGGACCAAAAGGTTTTCTTTAGTACCTGGTCAAGCCATGAACCGGTACCAGTGAACCAGCCAGGGGAGAGGGCTTTTGTGTGTAAAACATTAAAGCAAAAAATGAATAAATAAAAAAAGCAAAAACGGAAAAGAAAATAAATAAGTAGAAACAAAATAAAATAAATAAGTAGAAACAGAAAAAACTTTAATAAATAAGTAGAAACAAAACAAAATTTAATAAAGTAAAATAAATAAAAATAGCAACAGTAAGTATAAACAAAATAAAATAAATAAAGCAAAAAAGAAAGATTTTTCATAAAATAAATAAAAAAAGCAAAAAAAGAGAAAATAAATAAGTAGAAACAAAATAAACTTTAAAATAAGTAAAACAAAATAAAATTTTATAAAACCTATATTATTATTGAAACTAAAATTTATGCAACTAAAATTATCAACATATTTTCTGTTCAAAACATTAAAAGGAAAAAGAAATTTCTTAAAGAATTTTTTTGTTAGAAACTTTAATAGCATAAAGAATTTTTTGTTAGAAACTAAAATAACAAAATAAGTTTTTGAATATAATTTTAGAACATAGTAATATTGGATAGTAGGAAAAAGAATCACTCAAAAATCTAAGTTTATAGTTAAGTTATTCTAAAACTAGTGATTCGCACAAATTTCAAAAAACTCAAATTTAAACTATTCAAATTGGAAAACAAATGGCACTAACAGAAAGTTTATAATTTTTATTACCTAAAAGCAAAAGGAACTAAAAAATAAAGAAAAAAACTAAAGAAAATAAATAATGCCAAAAACAGAAAAAAACTAGGAAAGATAAAAAAATGCCACCTACTCAGCCACTACGGCCTGAATACGACTAGAAACCCAAAGATGGACCAGGATTCAGGCCCGCAGAAGGCACAGTAGGCCCAACAAGCATGGCAGTGTCAATTAGGCCCGTAAGCCTGCAATCGAGAGGAGCTCGAGAGGGGTGCGGCAGTGGGGCTTATAAACCACTGCGCGCCCCTCTCAACTAGCGAGGTGGGACCAAAGTTTTGGCCACGAGCAGCACGAGGTTTGGTCCCGGTTGGTGAACCGGGACCAATGCCACCCTTTAGTCCTGGTTGGTGCCACCAACCGGGACTAAAGGGGGCATTGGTCCCAGTTGGTGCCACAAATCGGGACCAATGTTTTGGCTATATAAGCCAACACTTTGCAATTTTTTAGCAGTTTCTCAATCTCCTCGCCGCCGACGCCACCCTCTACCCCTCTGCCTTGCTCCTCGTCGCCGGCACCCGCACCCGTCGTCGCCGTCGCCCGCGCCTGCCGTCTCCCGCGCCCGTTGTCGCGCCGCTCCTGCCCCCGATCACACCGTCGCCCGCGCCCGTCGTCGCGCCGCCCTTGCTCCTCGTCGCCGTCGCCATCGCCATCGCCATCGCCGTCGCTGTCGCTATCGCCGTCGCCATCGCCCGCGCCCGTCGTTGCACTGCCCCTGCCCCCGAGCACGCCGTCACCGCGCCGGCCCCTGCCTTGTGCCCGAGCCCGCCCCCTCGCGCCAGCGCCCTTGCCGCCACCGCCGTCGCCGTCCTCGTCGCTGTGGCCATCGCCGTCGCCGTTAGTATCACCATCGCCGTCGTCAGCCACCCCTGCTGTGAGCCACCGCGCCATCCCAGCTCTGCTTTTTTATTTTTTATTAGATTAAAATTTTGTTCATATGTATACTAGGGGGTGGGGGTCGATATACCCCCTCCCCAATAACTTCGACATGAGGGGTGGGGGTGGGGGTTCATATGATGTTTTTTTGTGCATATGATGTTTTTTTTCATATATGTATTATTTTTTATTTAGGTTGTTAATTAGTATATATCGATTTTAGGTTCGTGCATAGGTTTGTGTAGAGGAAAAAGTAAAATAAGGAAAGGAAGAAAAGAGGAAGAAGAAGAAGAAAAAGAAGGAGTGGAAAGAGGAAAATAAGAAGAGGAAGAGGAGAAGAAGAGGAGAGGAAGAAGAGGAGAAATAAATAAGAAGAGAAAAAAAGAAAAAAGAGAGAAGAAGAAGAAAGGAATAGAGGTGAAGAAGAATAAAATAGAGTAATTTCTATTTTTTTCTTCACCTCTATTCCTTTCTTCTTCTCTTTTTTTTTCCTTTATCGGGTATGTCGCTGTCGATATACCACCTCCCCGGTAACTTCGACATGAGGGGGGGGGGGGTCGATATACCCCTCCCTGATAACTTCGACATGATGAGGAATAGGGGTCGAGGGGTCGAGGGTTCGAGGGTTGTCGAGGGTTCGAGGGTTCGAGGGTTGAGGGGTCGAGGGTTCGAGGGTCAAGGGTTCGAGGGTTCTAGGGTTCTAGGGTCGAGGGTTTGAGGGTTCTATGGTCGAGGGTTCGAGGGTCGAGGGTTCTAGGAATATGCAAAAGTTAGAATTTTTAATGTTCATAGAATTTTTTGGTGATATTATTGTCGAATATGCAAACGTTTGTATGTTCATATGTAAAGAATATGTCATTTTTTGTAGTAGTAGATGATGATGATGATATATGAAAACTTGGTCAATTTTTTCTGTTGTAATTTTGTTCGATGAATGTTTTCTGTTAAAACTCGTATTAAGTTTGTTCGATGAATGTTTCATGGGAGAGAGGGAGTAAAAACTCATCAAACATGAGGGGGAGGAGTCCCCCTCCGGTTCCTAACTCTCTCGGGAATTCCATATATATTCAACATGAGGGGGGGGGGGTCGATAACCCCTCCCCGATAACTTCGACATGAGGGGGGGTCGATATAACCCCTCCCCGATAATATTTTTTCCATGTATGTATGTCGTTGTTGTCGATATACCCCCTCCTTTACCAAGTTAAAAGAGCGTTGTCGTCGAGACCACCCCAAACCCTTTAAGCGTTGCCGAGGCCACCCCAAACCCTAGAGAAGCATCGAGGCCATTGAATAATATAATTCCTTGTTGTGAATAGCTATAGCTAGATTTACGTTTGCCACTAATATATCCATCTGTCATGTTTGTATAATAATTGCCATGTTGTAATATTTGCAGAAACTATGGAGCACGGCCGAGACGAAGAAGCATAACGGGTGTTGGGGGACATAATCGCAGCCGGAGCTGAGGTCGTATCTCAACGAAATAGATGGTCTGGAAGGAGAGGGTGAAGAAGTAGTCTACAGTTATCGAACAACGGAGGAGGAAGGACATGATTATGATGGCTCCGGTGACCGAATGCCGGTGCAAGAAGGAGGCCGTGATGACGGCTCTGGTGACTGAACAGAGTCCATCCAGGTATATATATTAATTAAGCCTGTGCTGACTAGCTAATTGATGCATTCATTGTTTTGGTATCTACATATATTAACTCTTGTCTTTCTTCTTATTTTTAGCCCTCCGGATCGAGCACAACTTTGGTAAAGAGACGAGGCCCGAAGAAAAAGTTGCGCTCAGATGAAAGGTTCACGATCACAGCAATCGCGCGCGATGGCCAACCGATTGAACCCTTCCAGACCAAGGAGGCATTTACTGCTCAGTGCGGGGTTCTTGTTAGGGACATGATCCCGATCAGCATCGAGCTATGGAATCAGCCTAAGGATGAAGAGCTTCAAGTTTCTTTTGTCGAAGATAGACAAAAAAATGATCTTTGGAAAGCGCTGAAGGTAAATTTCACCCTACTGGAAGAGGAGGATCCGGAGAATCCAGTTATGGAGCCAATGATCAAGTCCTTTGCATTCAAGAAGATGGCAGATCTATTCAGGAGGTGGAAGAATGAGCTGAAAGCAAAGTTTGTCGACAAAAAAAAGACAGCAGAATTTGTCGGCTGATTTGAGAAGCTCAGAGATCAATGGGACGCATTTGTGGCCAACAAGACATCGGAGAGGAGTAAGAAGATGTCAGTGATAAACAAGATAAATGCTGCGAAGAAGGAACATCACCATCGCACGAGGTCAGGTGGCTACCTCAAAGCCCGACCGTTGTGGGCCAAGGCTGAGAACGACCGGCTTGATAAAGGGGTCGAACCAGAGACATTGAAATGGCCAGACCGTTGTCGGACTTGGTTCTTTGGGGTTGGCGGAACCTTGGACCCTGTAACAGGAAAGTGTGTTTGGACGAGGGATCAACTGCGAATACCCCTCACGAAGCTTCAGCACTAAATTAACGCAGCGCAGGAAGGGACGTTCGTTCCAGACAAAGAGAAGGACAAGCTCACAATGACCCTCGGAAATCCTAAGCACCCTGGACGGACACGAGGCACGCCAGGCTCCGTTCCGTGGAAGGCTAGGTTTCCGGACGCAAGCGGTTACAAATGCCAAGAGAGGAGGAGGAAGGTGGAGCAGAGCGAACTGTAGGAGCTGCACGCAAGGATACAAAAGCTAGAGGAACGAGATGCAATTCAAAGCAAGCGACCTGCCGAAGCTATCCCCGAAGCTACCCCGCCATCTCAGCGGAGAAGCAGCGTGGCTTCCATTGAGCTGCTTCAGGTGGAGCCTGTCTTCACAGCTCCTGCTAGCTACCCCGTGGATGCTATCACGGAGTCTCAACATTGCCACCTTATGACGCAATGGCAGAAGTACAAAGTCAAGGCGGCTGTCAGCTCTGTTCGACCTCCTGAACCCGGCACAACTTTTCATTGCCATCCAATTCCAGAAGGATATGCTAGGGTGACAGTGGGAGAAATAATGGAGGGATTTGGGGAGCTCGTGCTTGACCACCCTATCGATGAAGGGGAGACTCGGCTGGGTTCTACTTTGAAGACTCCATGCCTATGGCGGAAGGAGCTCATCAACCTTCCGAACTGGAGGCCTCCGCCTCCTCCTCCTCCTCCGGCGAGTTAGGGCACTCCTCCTCCTCCTCCGCCTGCTCCTCCGGTGAGTGATCACGGTACTTCGCCTCCTTCTCCGGCGCGTGGCGGCATTCCGCCTCCTTCTCCGCCTGCGCCGGCGCGCCCGACCAGCGAGCCTCCTCCTTCTCCGCCTCGTCAGCAACGGCGTAAGAGACCGCCACCGCTCCGGCTGCTCCGGTGCGTCGCAATCCTTTTCCTCCGCCTCGTACGAAACTAAAGAAGAAAGCCGTACCCGCTCGGCCTGCTCCGGCGTCTAGCAGTACAGGCGGGAGGCAATACAGATTCGGTCCATCTCTCAAGACTCCAGAGAAGTTACCATACGAGATGACTGAGAAGGAAAACGAGGAGATCTGTCAAGCCCAAGTGAAGGACTACTTCGCAATGCAAAGAGCTAAGAGACATCCACCTCCGGAGGAGAAGATAGATCCGGTGAAAGCGAAGCGCACTTTGGATGCCCTGCAGCGACCACCACCATCTCCGCCGTAAACCAACTATGAGCACATTACTGAATAGACATATAAGAAAGCGAAGCGGTCGGGAAGTACTTGCAGTGACAAAAGGTTACAAGAACGAAGAACTGGGACAAAAAATTCCCCATCTCGGCGAACAAGCGAACCAATCGTGCCCCCCGCTCAAGGTGTCTAGCGATATCGTTGCTAGTCATCTAGGGATCTTGCCCGATACCAATCCTGGAGATTATGACAATGTACATTTTGATATAATGGAGGTGGACGAATTCAAATACGAGTACGGGAAGCCTCTCGTCAAAGATGAAACTACTCTAACAACATGATGTGAAGATTCCATGATTGGTACATGGAAACCTGCAGAAGGAAGAAAATCGATACTTTGATGCTGAAAGTTAAGGAGGATCAACATGACCTTGTTGTAATTGAGGAGTTGTCTGTTCCATTTGAGGAGTTCTTCCAGTTTTTCAATCTAAAGGCCCTCGATAAATTAACGGTCACTTGCTACTGTCTGTAAGTACTACTTTTGTCATTAAGTCTCTCTATATAGCTCAGCTCTTTCATTGCATGTATATATAATTATCCTCACTATATTATGCAGATTGAAGATCGCCAAATGCAGAAAAGCTGAAATGTATGATATTGGGTTCATTAACACAAATCTCATAGATGAATTTACGGTTAAATTTCATGCCGAAAAAACCGAGGAGAACTTGCTACGATCGTTGGTAATAAATCAAAACAAAGATACAATACTCTTTTTCCTTACAACTTCAAGTGAGTGTTACTATCTTGTGCATATTCGGTTTCCCTTAATTATTACTTGAGGTTATAATAATTAATGTAATTGATGAGTTATATGCATGCATGCGCAGTTTCCACTATATTCTCCTAGAGATTAAGCTTGAGCAGGGACTAGTAAGCGTCTTAGACTCGAGAGAAGGAGAGGTCGATCACTTCTCTCTATATATGTTCATGACGATCTTTCTGTACTTAATAGTTTCCTTTATTTGCTTACTAGCTAGCTAGCGTGTCGAGTCCTCTCCATACGTAGCATCGACCAAGCACGGAGATAAGAGAGGACACTTCTCTCTATTAGCTAGCTAACACAATATATGAAACCCCTAAATTAACCCTACAAAACCCCCAACCCCCCCTCCCTTCAAAAAAAACCCAGCCCCTAAAATGCTGACACGTGGAAGCCTTTTGGTCCCGGTTGGTGGCACCAACCGGGACAAAAGGCCCCCTTGCCTGGGCAAGCGGCAGCGGCCACATGGAGCCCCATCTGTCCCGGTTCCTGGGCGAACCGGGACTAAAGGGATAGGGCTTTAGTAACGACCCTTTAGTCCCGGTTCGGGAACCGGGACAAATGGCCCTCACGAACTGAGACGAATGAGGGGGGGGGGGGGGGTTCTACTAGTGATGATGGCGGCGTCCTCGATGTCGTTACTCCATTGGGAGCATTGTGTTTGGAGTCACGACTACTTCCTTGTTGTTCTACTTTGGTGCTTGCCGCTATCCTTTCTTGATCCTCGGCGGCGCTATGTACGCCCGTCGCCGGTGTGTCCAAGACGACGTCTTTCTCGGGTCGGATCGAGTCAGCCACCCACTTGCCACTTCCTCGCGTTCAGAGTGGTGCGTGGACAAGTGAAGTTCTGCAGAAAATGGTGGTCTGCGGAAGTGTCCGGTGTCGGTCGAGACGCGGTGTTGTGTTTCAATTAGGATAGGCTCTTGCGTTGTAGTTTGCTTTGCGGTGTTGTGTTTGGCCTGTTCGGATGTGGTGTTTGTGCTATTCTCGTTGTTCGCAGCAAATGTAGTTTTTTGTAACTAAATTCTGCCTTCTATAAAGCTATGGTACTCCTAGGCGTACCTCGAAAGAACACTCGTCAATATTCTGTATGTGAGATATAAAAAAGGAAAAAGACATCCAGAAAATGGGCGTGTTTATTAGCCGTTTCAGAAAAGAATAAACGTGCTCCAAAGTCCTCATGCTTCAAACAATCCGCTTTGGGGCGACTACCTCGTCACTGCTCGGTGGCAGTGCTGACCATCTGACTATGCATCCACGAGTACGCGGCACCGCAAGGGCGGCCCCCAGCCTCCAGCCATGCTGCCGTGCTGCCGTGCTGGCTGCCTACCTGCGGCGCGCACCGATAGGTCGGTACGCCACGCCATTCGCATCGGCTGTTTGGTAGTATGCCCAACCTTAAAGGCGCTAGCTAGGTTCCACTCCCAGTGCCAGATCCACTGAACCAAGCAGCTGGGCACGTTGAGTAGCTGCAGGCTGTAGGCGCCATGCAGCAAGAAAGTCGGACCACCTTCGTACGTACGTGGTGCCTAGGCCGACCGACCTCCATATGACGCATGCGTTTGATGTGCCACTGCCACGGATCCTAGTTTACTTTCCCTCAACCTCCACGTTTTCCACTCTTTGCTGCCAATTCACAGCTGACCGCAGTTTCAGCTTGGTTTACATTTCCCGTTTTGAGTCTACTATCCGATGATCCAAAGTTTTATTAGGTGTGTCCCCTTGACAAATCCATTTGGATGCGTATGAAATATTCTATAAGATGTCCTGCTGATACAATGAAAAATCCATCTGAATGGATATGGGAAAAACAATCTATTTATTGTGCTGCTGATAAAGTTTTAAACATATCTCTAGATTGTCCTATGGCTTGTGCTCTAGATTATGCAGATAGATCTTTTCTTCATAGTGTCTTTAGTTTGGAAAGAATAAAAACGGGTCTTTCCCAAATGACACATAATATAAGTCCTCGCCCTGATGGACTTCCTATTGAGTTTCATCATAAATGACACACATTCATTTATCTTTTCCATGAATTCTACCATGGTAGACTGGATATTGCAAGGTTTTAATTGTGAAATTATCACTCTTATTCCTAAATGTGTAGATGCTAGTAAAAACATTATAGGTCGATTTGTCATCTTAATGCATGATTTGAAATGTTACTAACATTATCAATAATTGAGTTGATGTTCAAACTAATAAATAGTGTGACTTTGTTGCATGAAATGCATAAGAAGAACAAAGATGGAGTTTACTTTAAAATAATTGTTACGAAGGCTTATGATAAGATTGATTGTTTTTTCCTACAAATGTAATGTTAAAGTGGATTTTCATCCTACATCTGTGCCTTGGGTGACGAAGACTAAAGAAAAAGATAAAACTATTGTAATAATACTATTGTAATAATAATAAATAGTCAATATCCTACTATTGAGTTCACGTGTTATAAATGTTTCTTATTATTAAATGATTGTGCAAGATTAAGAATGAACATGATATTTGCCAACACTTTATTAGAAATAAATATATTATAAACTTCACGCCTTCACGGTGTGCTGGTGCAATGAAAAACCCAGACAATCTCACTTAGGGGAGACTATAGTAAGTGGTTCTTAAATTTTCTCGGAAAACATAATAAGATTTTGGGAGGATTTGTGGATTGGTATGACATGTGATTGTGTGACAAGTATGAAAAGGCTATGCAATTTCAGGTTTTACAAGAACATCAATGTAGTGGTGTCAAAAATACACAGGTGTTTAACTTTTGACCAAATATGGAGTTCTTTTGTACTGTCTACATATATAGCCATCAATACTGTAGGGGGTTAAAAGAACACATAGTATTGGTATTATATTGATGGCTTGGGCCCTTCCGAAAATATGATGCACTTGAATATCTCAATCATTTATTATTTTAATTGCATGTTAGCAAGATACTTCCGGGGCTTCGTAAATGTTCTACTGGTATTATAGATGTGCCTACTAGTTTCTCGAAGATTAGCTCTAGGATTTTGAGTGTGTTGTTTAATGGCAGAGGGATGGCGTGGTTGGGTGTTGCTCTTATTATTTGGCTTCCGTAGCAAACAAGGAACACAATATGTTTTGATCTTGTATACCAGCATGATTCAACTATTGTAATGTACCATACTGCTAGAAGGATTGAAAATTGGATACCTATGCATAAAACAAATGTTGGACAATTACTAATTGGAGGCACCGTACGAGCCTCCACGTTAATTCTAGAAAAACTAACTAATTAACCGTCGGATCTGTAATTCAGAAATTTCTAGCCATTGGATATACATAATACATAGCCAGAGTCCCGAACGACCACATCTCAGTTCTGTAGGAAAAAAGTATTGTTCCTTTTCCCACGTACAAAAACTGTCCCAGTTTAAAGAGAACGAGTCCCCAACTACCACGTCTATGTTTTATTAAAATAAAAATAATATGCCAAACAAACACATGTACAAATACGAAGACATCAGGCACGGCAAAAAACTCCTCCAGCCTAACGTTAAAAGAGTCCACATCCCAATTAAAAAAAATCCATAAAGGTTCAGAAAAGAGGGACCTCCAGCCTCCAACGCCCACATCCATGAATAGAAGAACATCACGTACTAGAAAATAGTCCCCAACGCCCACATCTATGTTCTACGGAAAACAAATGAGCGTGCATTTTCCCCACACGTAGGAAAATGAGCCCCCCAGCTAAAAAAGAGTCTCCAACACGCACGTCTAAGTTCTGCGAAAATAAAAACAATGTGCCAAACAAGTACGTGTACAAATATGAAGATCTCAGGAACATGAATAAAAAGTCTCCAGGCCTCTCATTAAAAGGAGTCGACATCTCAGTCCCTAGAAAATGAAAATTCATTCACGTACACAAAAGATGGACCTGAAGCCTCATGATCAAAAAACAGAGTTTATGCCTGATTTTGAAAAAAAAAGTAGCTGTCAGATATATTGTCGGCGCCATAAAAGTATACTCAGAGCCGTACTCAGAGATTATATGCAGGCTAGTCTGTGGCGCAACCGACCTTGACGACAAAGTCTGAGTCCTTGGGTAGCGGTCGGATATGTTGCCGGCGCCATAGATGTATACTTGGAGCCGTACTCAGAGATCATATGCTGGCCAGTCTGTGGGGAAAAAATTGACATTAAGACTGCAGATTTAATATAGGTACACCTGTTCACTCGGAGATCTTACTTAGATTTAATAAATCATGAATGTCTTTTTGATAAAGATTAATTCTTATGAATATTTATGCATATGTTGTAACATATTTTTTTCATGCAAATTTTGCAGCTACAACTAAATCAAATGTTAATATGTTATGCTTAGCCATTAGGTACTATCAACCATTTTCGTGTCGTCGATATAATGTAACTATTTATGAATAAATTGGTTGAAAAATGCCCTTTGTTTGCGAGTACAAGCTATTCGGCTATTTCTATGTTAAGTTTTACTTGAGAAGGATGTCTATATTGGTACCCTTCTATAAGGTCTACTTCAGATTGAAGCTACTGGGACATAAAATCAAATATTAAGTGCATTGCCAATATTTTGTCACAGGGCAAAACTAAATGTTATTGCAGGAGGCCCTGATAAAGATACATTTGAGGAAAGATAGACTCCTGAATGGGTAATTTTGCATCAAGTTAACAAAACTAATTTAGATTTGTGACCAACATTTAACCTTTTAGTTTTCAGTGTGTTTTTCTAGAAAGACAGAAGATTATCTTTGAAGGAAAAAGTGCAAATCGCATATCTTGATATGCTAATTTTGAACAATGATACTAATCATGGTACCTGCATGCCACAAGCTCAAACGCCTAATGGGAAACTAACTGAAACTCATACATATTTAGTATGAGAGGATTATATTACAGAATAACATTATGGTTATATTTCCGGAGTATAGCATCTGAATTTTCAGTGTTCGTGGAACATGACGAAGGAAGCACAATGTTTTCCAAGACATGGGTAACAACACTGTCGTGTTTCACATGGAGATACAAATGTTTACCAATGTATTGGTAATGAAAACAAGCTATGGTGTTCTAAGCAATAAAGTGGAGAAGCTGGGTAGATAAATCTAATTCTAAATAGTATATTGGTCGAAGAATGATAAGTAGGCTTTTTTATACCATTAGAGTCAAAGACTTCACAATCGGAGATTTAATACATCTCTAAAGTTTTTCTTTCTAATTTCGTGACACAAGGAGATGTATCTTGATCCAAGATGTATTTACCTGTTTCCACAAGGTATCCAACACCTTAAGCATGGCACACAATAAAACAATGTATCTTTGGTAACATTTCTTATGAATATTTTTCATGCTAAGATTTTTTTTGCATGTTTTCAATGCTAAAATTAGAGATTATAATTCCCTGTAATTTAAAATATAAAGAAATATGGGAATGACATTGGTACTTCTATTGTTGCATGTCTCCCTAATGAACTAGCCCGTGCTGTAGCACGGGTTGATGACTAGTATCTTCATAGTGTGGAATTGAAACTGTCAAGGGTGGCAAGTAATTTTTGTCTAGGCGTGCGGGATGGGTGCCATTGACAAAAAGGTAGGGCTAGCATAAGCTTGGTCCTGAATAATCTGTTGGAGCCTCACTTAAGTGGCATTTGTTTTCTAGTTTTTCACAATAGTTGTGTTTGCTACTTTGCAAGCGTGCTTTGCTTGTTCCTTATGGTTTGTTCTGATTATACTAGGTGTTTAATTCTTTTTGATACTCTTGTTTTCAAGTAGTGTGTGGGTTGTTTTGTGGTCGGTTTGACTGGAATTTTTGGATATTGTTGGTTCCATTTAAAATGAGACCGAGAGTGTGAGCTCCTCAACTCAAACATGAAAAATCCATACGCCTTCATCAATGTTTTTCTATGTTTGGCTTTGAGCTAGGTTTTAATATCGCTTCTACTTGAAAAATGGATATAAATTTTTTGTTTGGACTGTCCGAAGGCCGCCAAAGCCAACCCATCCGTGGGGTCGATTTGGGTCGTTCGGACATAGCCCGGACTGTCTGCCACATCGTACCTAACAGTCTCGCCCCACTTCCCCTTACCCCAGGCCTCCTCTCTTCCTGCTTTCCTATGCTCTGAACATTCGTGTCGCAGCCTCACTGTCCTACCCCCACCGAAGCTCCAACGTCGAACACTGTCGCCATCCACCAACCGGAGCACCGCCATCGGATATCATCGTCGCCCTGGACCACACACCGGTGTGTCCTAGTCCACCCATCATACACCTCTCTACCATACGTTTGATGAAATATCTGAACTCCTTTTTATCCTTTAAACTTATAGGAACACGTGATGGATTCGTCGGAGGGTGATATTTTTTTATTTGGATGATGATTAGTTTATTTACAACGAGTTCTTTAATTTATCGTCATGGATGAAGATGACGGGAATGTTGATCAGTTGATTGTGATGATGAGAATCCTCGAAGCAATGGAGAAGGAAAATGAGCATGTTCTCAAATAGAAGGTTCTTGGACAAGAGTACTTGAGAGAACCAAATATGAAGGACATACAAAAGCTTTTTGCAATTGGAGAAGCAATAGGCTTTCCCCATATCCTCGGTTCAGTCGATTACATGCATTTACGATGGAAGAACCATCTAGTAGGTTTGGAAGGGTAATGCCAAGGTCACACCAAAGATCCCACCATCATACTTGAAGCAGTGACATATAAAGAATTGTGGATTTGACACTCTATCTTTGGCATGCGAGGATCTCACAATGACATCAACGTGATTTGGCTCCATTTTTTAAAAACTTTGTGATGGGGATGCTTTGGCGTGCAACTACATCGCCAATAGGCGTGACTACAAATAGGGGCACCACCATGCGGATGGTATCTACCCTCAGTAGGCGGTGATTCTGAAGACTATCTCCTAGCCCCAAAATAGCAAAAAACTCTCTTTAGCCAAATTCAGGATGGTGCTACAAAAGACGTGGAGAGTGCATTTGGAGTGCTTCAAACTCGCTGAGGTATTATTTTGGAGCTGCGAATATGTGGGACCCCGAGATCTTGTAAGAGCTAATGACATATTGTGTGATCTTGCACAACATGATTGTCGGGGATGACGGTGATGGAGTTCGCAATACTCACGATTTTGATAAGCTTCGAGTACATGTCTGCCTCCCATAACAAGAGGCACAAAACATTGTCAATTTCCTAAATATGCATCGACAACTTCGAGATCAACATGCATGCGTACAACTACTCAATGATCTTGTAGAGCATGTGTGGGTTCATGTTGGAAACCAGAATATTCGTGATTTTGTTTGAATTTGATGTTTGAACTATGTATTTTGAATAATATCTATGGTTTTCTATGTGCTTTTATATTTTAACTTTTGTTCTTTGTTCAATCCATATAATTCTAGTTTCAGCAAATTCAATTGACAAAAAATGAAAATGGCAAACTAAAAAATGGGATGAACAAATGGGGAGTGGGGTAGAGGTGTCATTTCCCGGGCGAACAAGTGGGGATCGGCCGTCCGCTATCCACGGATATGTTTAGGCATATCCACAAACAAATGGGGGGAGGGTATTTGAGGTCTATACTTGGAGATGCCCTTAGATGGCTAGCATGATGGTTGTCCAATTTTGTCCGCTAAGGATTAAATGACATATTTTATGTCTTATTAAGTCGGAGTACACCTTAGTGGGAGGAATTATTCCTATTGACGATGAGGTGTCGATGGTAACATCAATCTTGAAACTCTGCGATTGATATCAAATATGCATTGTGTAAGTGTGTGTGTGTGATGGTAGTGTGCATATGTTAATGCGTCTAGATGTTGTAGTCAGTATTTCTCAAAATATTTTTGCATTTGAAATAACTAGAAGATCAGGATCTTGACATGTGTAATGTTCTTTATGTTCTAAGAGTTTGCAAAATTATAATCTTGTTTCTCAAAGAAAGAAATATGGTATGTGGTACCTTAAAATTTTTCTTGAAACGGAGACAAAAGATTTGTCTCATCCATTAATTAAGAAATAGAGAGTTGCATAGTTAATCTACAAAAAATCATGTGAAACCCAGTACAAACTGAGCATAAAAGAACAATTCATAAAGCATAACACCGTGCTACCCCACAAGTAGCACGTCAAACACTATGAACACACACCAAATGCAACCCCAACACTTGTACAATGAAACAGAACCCCCATCAGAAACACTTGACCAAAAGGCAATGGGTGAAACAAATCATGTTAACAACCGAAATCGTGAGGATGAGCCACAGATCACCCAAAGGCCACAGATCACCCAGCTAGCAGTCGGTCCATCAACTTTACATATTTTGGACCTTCAATTTCTTTAAACCTCCTCGCTGATCCCATTCAAAGTAGTATGGCTTACGAGGTGGCGGTGAAACATGTTTTTCACATATGGCAACCCAATCATCTAAATGAATTCTCAAAAGTATAAAAGTAGACAGGGTAAGTATTTGTTAACCTCACCCATAGCAATCTTGAAAATTTGTGCGTTAGGCACCTCGCTCTCCATGCACCTCCCATGCGTACCCACCCCTCCACCACATCTCCGACGAACCTTACCATTGATTGACTCTGTTGGATTCGTTCCCCCCTTTCTCATCGGTGGATTGACTTGGTTTGCCGGTACGAGAGGTCAGGATTGGTGTTGGGGAACGTAGTAATTTCAAAAAAAATCCTACACACATGCAAGATCATGGTGATGCATAGCAACGAGAGGGGAGAGTGTTGTCCATGTACCCTCGTAGAACTAAAGTGGCAGCGTTAGCACAACGCGGTTGATGTAGTCGTACGTCTTCACGATCCGATCGATCAAGTACCGGACGCACGGCACCTCCAAGTTCTGCACACGTTCAACTCGATGACGTCCCTCGAACTCCGATCCAGCCAAGCTTTGAGGGAGAGTTCCATCAGCACGACAGCGTGATGACGGTGTTGATGATGCTACCATCGCAGGGCTTCGCCTAAGCACCACTATGATATTACCAAGGTGGAATATGGTGGAGGGGGGCACCACACACGGCTAAGAGATCAAGAGATCAATTGTTGTGTCTTGGGGTGCCCCCCTGCCCCCGTATATAAAGGAGCAAGGGGGAGGCCAGCCAGCCTTGGGGCGCACCAAGGAGGGGGAGGAGTCCTCCTCCTAGTAGGAGTAGGACTCCCCTCTTTCCTAGTCCAACTAGGAGGAGGAAGGGGGAAGGAAAGAGAGGGAAAGGAGAAGGAAAGGGGGCGCGCGCCCCCCTCCCTAGTCCAATTCGGACCCCTAAAGGGAGGGGGCGCAGCTGCCCCTTGTGGGCTGCCTTCCCTCTTCCCTATGGCCCATGTAGGCCCAATAGTCCCCCCGGGGTTTCCGATAACACCCCGGCACTCCGATAAATACCCGCATCACTCGGAACCTTTTCGATGTCCGAATATAGTTGTCCAATATATCGATCCTTACGTCTTGACCATTTCGCGACTCCTCTTCATGTCCCTGATCTCATCCGGGACTCCGAACTACCTTCGGTACATCAAAACACATAAACTAATAATACCGGTCCTCACCGAAATTTTAGCGTGCGGACCCTACGGGTTCGAGAACTATGTAGACATGACTGAGACACGTCTCCCGTCAATAACCAATAGCGGAACCTGGATGCTCATATTGGCTCCCACATATTCTACGAAGATCTTTATCGGTCAAACTGCATAACAACATACGTTGTTCCCTTTGTCATCGGTATGTTGCTTGCCCGAGATTCGATCGTCGGTATCTCAATACCTAGTTCAATCTCGTTACCGGCAAGTCTCTTTACTCGTTACGTAATGCATCATTTCGTAACTAACTCATTAGCTACATTGCTTGCAAGGCTTATAGTGATGTGCATTACCGCGAGGGCCCAGAGATACCTCTCCGACAATCGGAGTGACAAATCCTAATCTCGAAATACGCCAACCCAACATGTGTTGGGGAACATAGCAGAAATTCAAAATTTTTCTTACGAGTCACCAAGATCTATCTATGGAGAGACTAGCAACAAGGGGAAGGAGAGTGCATCTACATACCCTTGTAGATCGCTAAGCGGAAGCGTTCAAGAGAACGGGTGAGGGAGTCCTGGACTAGGGGGTGTCCGGATAGCCGGACTATCATCATCGGCCGGACTCCAAGACTATGAAGATACAAGATTGAAGACTTCGTCCCATGTCCGGATGGGACTTTCCTTGGCGTGGAAGGCAAGCTTGGCGATACGGATATGTAGATCTCCTACCATTGTAACCGACTCTGTGTAACCCTAGCCCTCTCCGGTGTCTATATAAACCGGAGGGTTTTAGTCCGTAGGACAACAACCATTACAACAATCATACCATAGGCTAGCTTCTAGGGTTTAGCCTCCTTGATCTTGTGGTAGATCCACTCTCGTACTACCCATATCATCAATATTAATCAAGCAGGACGTAGGGTTTTACCTCCATCAAGAGGGCCCGAACCTGGGTAAAACATCGTGTCCCTTGTCTCCTGTTACCATCCGCCTAGACGCACAGTTCGGGACCCCCTACCCGAGATCCGCCGGTTTTAACACCGACATTGGTGCTTTCATTGAGAGTTCCTCTGTGTCGTCACCGATAGGCTTGATGGCTTCTTCAATCAATAACAACACAGTCCAGGGTGAGACTTTTCTCCCCGTATAGATCTTCGTGTTCGGCGGCTTTGCACTGCGGGCCAATTCGCTTGGCCATCTGGAGCAGATCGAAAGCTACTCCCCTGGCCGTCAGGTCAGGTTTGGAAGCCTAAACTTCACGACTGACATCCGCGGAGACTTGATCTTCGATGGATTCGAGCCACGACCAAGCGCGCTGCACTGTCACGGTGGGCATGATTTAGCTCTGCTACCGGATAGTGCCCTGGAGGCCGCACATGAGTCCGCTCCGACCCATAGTTCGGAGCCGACCGCGCTGACCGATGACAGGTGGCTGGACACCACCTCGGGGCCTGCAATCTCTACGGCGATGGAGTCGAACACTGACCTTGTCCCTTGCAAAGCTCGTGACTCCGAGGCGCCGGACTCCTTGCCGGACTCCGAACCTCCTGCGCCCCTGCCAATCGAATCCGATTGGGCGCCGATCATGGAGTTCACCGCTGCAGACATCTTTCAGCACTCGCCCTTTGGTGACATCCTGAATTCGCTAAAGTCTCTCTCTTTATCAGGAGAGCCCTGGCCGGACCACGGTCAGGACGGTTGGGATGCGGACGACGAAGAAATTCAAATCCATCCCACCACCCACTTTGTGGCCACTGTCGACGACCTAACCGACATGCTAGACTATGACTCCGAAGACATCGACGGTATGGACGACGATGCTGGAGACGATCAAGAACCAGCGCCTACGGGGCATTGGAAGACCACCTCGTCATACGACATATACATGGTGGACATCCCAAAGGATGGAGACGGCGAAGAAGCAGCGGAGGTAGATTCCTCTAAGAAACAGCCCAAGCGCCGACGTCAGCGGCGCCGCTCTAAATCCCGCCACAACAAGAATGGAGATTCCGGCACCGGAGATAATAACACCCCAGAGAGTGCCGAAGACAACCCCCTCCAGCAAGATTCAGCGCAGGAGGACGAAGAAGCCAGCCCTCGAAAGAGGGCGGCAGACGAGGAGATAGAGGATGACAATTACATGCCTCCCTCTAGAGACGAGGCAAGCCTCAACGACGATGAATTCGTCGTGCCCGAGGATCCCTTCGAACAAGAGCATTTTAAACGCAGGCTAATGGCCACGGCAAACAGCCTAAAGAAAAAGAAGCAACAGCTTCGAGCTGATCAAGACCTGCTGGCCGACAGATGGACCGAGGTCCTCGCGGCCGAAGAACATGAACTCGAACGCCCCTCCAAAAGCTACCCAAAACGCAAGTTGCTCCCCCGATTAGAGGAGGAGGCATACGAACCCTCATCACCACCGCACAATACGGATGACCGACCACATCGTGGCCGCGACAGAGAGGCATCTAGACCCTCCACCAGAACTGTACCCCAGCACCGCTCGAAAAGCGCGAAGCCACGGGGGAATGCGCCGGACTTGCGAGACATATTGGAGGACAAGGCAAAACAATCAAGATCTATCTATAGATCACGTGGGCCCCCACGATCCACGATGATTACCGTCGCACCGGATACAACAACTCCGGCCGGGCCGAACACAGCAGACACAGCTCTCGTGAGCTACGTCGTGATATTGCCCAGTATAGAGGCGCCGCACACCCACTATGCTTCACAGATGAAGTAATGGATCATCAAATCCCCGAAGGGTTCAAACCCGTGAACATTGAATCCTACGATGGCACAACAGACCCCGCGGTTTGGATCAAATATTATCTCCTTCATATCCACATGGCCCGCGGTGACGATCTACACGCCATCAAGTACCTCCCACTCAAGCTTAAAGGACCAGCTCGGCATTAGCTTAACAGCTTGCTAGCAGAGTCAATTGGGTGTTGGGAGGACCTGGTAGCCGCATTTCTCGACAACTTCCAGGGCACATATGTGCGACCACCAGACGCCGATGACCTAAGCCACATAATTCAGCAGCCAGACGATTCGGCCAGACAGTTCTGGACACGGTTCTTAACAAAGAAAAATCAAATCGTCGACTGTCCGGATGCAGAGGCCCTCGCAGCCTTCAAACATAACATTCGCGACGAGTGGCTGGCCCGGCACCTAGGACAGGAAAAGCCGAAATCCATGGCAGCCCTCACTTTACTCATGACCCGCTTCTGTGTGGGGGAGGATAGCTGGCTAGCCTGCAGTAACAACCTCAGTAAAAATTCTAGCAGTCCGGACTACAAGGACCGCACTGGCAGGTCGCGTCGCAACAAAGACAAACGCCGCGTTAACGGCAATAACACTGAGGATACGGCAGTCAACGCCGGATTCAGAGGCTCAAAACCCGGTCAGCGGAAAAAGCCATTTAAAAGAACTACTCCGGGTCCGTCCAATTTGGACCGAACACTCGACTGCTCTTGCCAGATACATGGCACCCCCGAAAAGCCAGCTAACCACACCAACAGGGATTGTTGGGTATTCAAGCAGGCAGGCAAGTTAATTGCCGAACACAATGACAAGGGGCCGCATAGCGATGACGAGGAGGAGACCCGGCCGCCGAACAGTAGAGGACAGAAGGGGTTCCCCCCACAAGTGCGGACGGTAAACATGATATACGCAACCCACATACCCAAGAGGGAGCGGAAGCGTGCAGTTAGGGACGTATATGCGATGGAGCCAGTCACCCCGAAGTTCAATCCATGGTCCTCTTGCCCGATCACTTTCGATCGAAGGGACCACCCCACCAGTATCCGCCATGGCGGGTTCGCCGCATTGGTCTTAGACCCAATCATCGATGGATTTCACCTCACTAGAGTCCTGATGGACGGCGGCAGCAGCCTAAACCTGCTTTATCAGGATACAGTGCGCAAGATTGTTGGGTAACGTAGCAGAAATTCAAAATTTTCCTACGTGTCACCAAGATCTATCTATGGAGAAACCAGCAACGAGGGGAAGGAGAGTGCATCTACATACCCTTGTAGATCTCTAAGCGGAAGCGTTCAAGAGAATGGGGTTGAAGGAGTCCTACTCGTCGTGATCCAAATCACCGGAGATCCTAGTGCCGAGCGGACGGCACCTCCGCGTTCAACACACGTATAGCCCGGTGACGTCTCCCACGCCTTGATCCAGCAAGGAGAGAGGGAGAGGTTGAGGAAGACTCCGTCCAGCAGCAGCACAACGGCGTGGTGGTGGTGGAGGAGCGTGGCAATCCTGCAGGGCTTCGCCAAGCACCTGCGGGAGAGGAGGAGGTGTCACGGGAGGGAGGGAGGCGCCAGGGCTTCAGGTGCGGCTTCCCTCCCTCCCCTCCACTATATATAGGGGCAAGGGAGAGGGGGAGGGTGCAGCCTTGCCCCTTCCTCCAAGGAAGGGGTGCGGCCAAGGGGGGGGGGGGAGGAGTCCATCCTCCCCAAGGCACCTCGGAGGTGCCTTCCGCTTTTAGGACTCTCCCCTCCCCAAGTCTCCTTGGCGCATGGGCCTCTTTGGGCTGGTGCCCTTGGCCCATATAGGCCAAGGCGCACCCCCTACAGCCCATGTGGCCCCCCGGGGCAGGTGGACCCCCCCGGTGGACCCCCGGACCCCTTTCGGCACTCCCGGTACAATACCGATAAAGTGCGAAACTTTTCTGCCGACCAAAATAAGACTTCCCATATATAAATCTTTACCTCCGGACCATTCCGGAACTCCTCGTGACATCCGGGATCTCATCCGGGACTCCGAACAACATTCGGTAACCACACACAAACTTCCTTTATAACCCTAGCGTCATCGAACCTTAAGTGTGTAGACCCTACGGGTTCGGGAACCATGCAGACATGACCGAGACGTTCTCCGGTCAATAACCAACAGTGGGATCTGGATACCCATGTTGGCTCCCACATGTTCCACGATGATCTCATCGGATGAACCACCATGTCAAGGACTCAATCAATCCCGTATACAATTCCCTTTGTCTAGCGGTATTATACTTGCCCAAGATTCGATCGTCGGTATACCGATACCTTGTTCAATCTCGTTACCGGCAAGTCTCTTTAATCGTTCCGTAACACATCATCCCGTGATCAACCCCTTGGTCACATTGTGCACATTATGATGATGTCCTACCGAGTGGGCCCAGAGATACCTCTCCGTTTACATGGAGTGACAAATCCCAGTCTCGATTCGTGCCAACCCAACAGACACTTTCGGAGATACCTGTAGTGCACCTTTATAGCCACCCAGTTACGTTGTGATGTTTGGTACACCCAAAGCATTCCTACGGTATCCGGGAGTTGCACAATCTCATGGTCTAAGGAAATGATACTTGACATTACAAAAGCTTTAGCATACGAACTATGATCTTTGTGCTAGGCTTAGGATTGGGTCTTGTCCATCACATCATTCTCCTAATGATGTGATCCCGTTATTAATGACATCCAATGTCCATGGTCAGGAAACCGTAACCATCTATTGATCAACGAGCTAGTCAACTAGAGGCTTACTAGGGACATGGTGTTGTCTATGTATCCACACATGTATCTGAGTTTCCTATCAATACAATTATAGCATGGATAATAAACGATTATCATGAACAAGGAAATATAATAATAACTAATTTATTATTGCCTCTAGGGCATATTTCCAACAGTCTCCCACTTGCACTAGAGTCAATAATCTAGTTCACATCGCCATGTGATTAACACTCACAGGTCACATCGCCATGTGACCAACATCCAAAGAGTTTACTAGTGTCATTAAACTAGTTCACATCATCATGTGATTAAGACTCAATGAGTTCTGGGGTTTGATCATGTTTTGCTTGTAAGAGAGGTTTTAGTCAACGGGTCTGCAACATTCAGATCCGTATGTACTTCGCAAATCTCTAGGTCATATTGTAAATGCTGCTTCCACGCTCCACTTGGAGCTATTCCAAATGATTGTTCCACCATACGTATCCGGTTTGCTACTCAGAGCCATTCAGATAGGTGTTAAAGCTTGCATCGACGTAACCCTTTACCCTGAACTCTTTATCACCTCCATAATCGAGAAACATGTCCTTATTTACTCCAAGGGCAATTTTGGCCGCTGTCCAATGATCCATTCCTGGATCATTCTTGTACCCCTTGACTGACTCATGGCAAGGCACACTTCTGGTGCAGTACATAGCATAGCATACTATAGAGCCTACGTCCCAAGCATAGGGGACGACCTTCATCCTTTCTCTCTTTTCTGCTGTGGTCGAGCTTTAAGTCTTAACTTCATACCTTACATCTCAGGCAAGAACTCCTTCTATGACTGATCCATCTTGAACACCTTCAAGATCATGTCAAGGTATATGCTCATTTGAAAGTACCATTAAGCATTTTTGATCTATCCACATAGATCTTGATGCTCAATGTTCAAGTAGCTTAATCCAGGTTTTCTATGGAAAAACATCTTTTCAAATAATCCTATATGCTTTTCCAGAAATTCTACATCATTTCTGATCATCAATATGTCAACAACATATACTCATCAGAAATTCTATAGTGCTCCCACTCACTTCTTTGGAAATACACGTTTCTCATAAACTTTGTATAAACCCAAAATCTTTGATCATCTCATCAAAGCGTACATTCCAACTCCGAGATGCTTACTCCAGCCCTTAGAAGGATCGCTGGAGCCAGCATACCTTTTAGCATCCTTAGAATCAACAAAACCTTTCTGATTGTATCACATACAACCTTTCCTTACGAAAATTGGTAAGGAAACTCATTTTGACATCCATCTGCTAGATTTCATAAATGCAGCTAATGCTAACATGATTCCGACGGACTTAAGCATCGCTACGGATGAGAAAATCTCATCGTAGTCAACTCCTTGAACTTGTGAAAAACTCTTCGCCACAAGTCGAGCTTCATAGATGGTGACATTACCATCCACGTCCGTCTTCTTCTTAAAGATCCATTTATCTCAATGGCTTGCCGATCATTGGGAAAGTCCACCAAAGTCCATGCTTTGTTCTGATACATGGATCCTTTCTCGGATTTCATGGCTTCTAACCATTTGTCGGAATTTGGGCCCACCATTGCTTCTCCATAGCTCGTTGGTTCATTGTTGTCTAGCAACATGACCTTCAAGACAGGGTCACCGTACCACTCCGAAGCAGTACGCGTCCTTGTCGTCCTACGAGGTTCGGCAGTGACTTGATCTGAAGCTTCATGATCACTATCATAAGCTTCCACTTCAATTGGTGTAGGTGCCACAGGAACAACTTCCTGTGCCCTGCTACACACTAGTTGAAGTGGCGGTTCAATAACCTCATCAAGTCTCCACCATCCTCCCACTCAATTCTTTCGAGAGAAACCTTTCCTCGAGAAAGGACCCGATTCAAGAAACAATCCCTATTGCTTTCGGATCTGAATTAGGAGGTATACCCAACTGTTTTGGGTGTCCTATGAAGATGCATTTTATCCGCTTTGGGTTCGAGCTTATCAACCTGAAACTTTTCACATAAGCGTCGGAGCCCCAAACTTTTAAGAAACGACAACTTAGGTTTCTCCAAACCATAGTCCAAACGGTGTCGTCTCAACGGAATTACGTGGTGCCCTATTTTAAAGTGAATGCGGTTGTCTCTAATGCCTAACCCATGAACGATAGTGGTAATTCGATAAGAGACATCATGGTACACACCATATCCAATAGGGTGCAACTATGATGTTCGGACACACCATCACTCTACGGTGTTCCAGGCGGTATTAATTGTGAAACAATTTCCACAATGTCTTAATTGCGTGCCAAAGCTCGTAACTCAGATATTCATCTCTATGATCATATCATAGACATTTTATCCTCTTGTCACAATGATCTTCTACTTCACTCTGAAATTACTTGAACCATTCAATAATTCAGACTTGTGTTTTATCAAGTAAATATACTCAACATCTACTCGAATCATCTGTGAAGTAAGAACATAACGATATTCACTGCATGCCTCAGCACTCATTGGACTGCACACATCAAAATGTGTTACTTCCAACAAGTTGCTATCTTGTTCCATCTTACTGAAACCGTGGCTTTTCAGTCATCTTGCCCATGTGGTATGATTTGCATATCTCAAGTGATTCAAAATCAAGTGAGTCCAAACGATCCAACTGCATGGAGTTTCTTCATGCATATACACCAATAGACATGGTTCGCATGTCTCAAACTTTTCAAAAAACGAGTGAGTCCAAAGATCCATCAACATGGAGCTTCTTCATGCGTTTTATACCAATATGACTTACATGGCAGTGCCACAAGTAGGTTGTACTATCATTACTATCTTATATCTTTTGGCATGAAAATGTGTATCACTACGATCGAGATTCAATAAACCATTCCTTTAGGTGCAAGACCATTGAAGGTATTATTCAAATAAATAGAGTAACCATTATTCTCCTTAAATGAATAACAGTATTGCGATAGACATAACCCAATTATGTCTATGTTCAACGCAAACACCAAATGACAATTATTCAGGTTTAATACTAATCTTGATGGTAGAGGGAGTGTGCGATGTTTGATCACATCAAACTTGGAAACACTTCCAACACATATCGTCAGCTCACCTTTAGCTAGTCTCCGTTTATTCCGTAGCTCTTTTATTTCGAGTTACTAACACTTAGCAACTGAACCGGTATCTTAATACCCTGGTGCTACTAGGAGTACTAGTAAAGTACACATTAACATAATGTATATCCAATATACTTCTATCGACTTTGCCAGCCTTCTCATCTACCAAGTATCTAGGGTAATTCTCTTCCAGTGGTTGTTCCCCTTATTACAGAAGCACTTAGTCTCGGGTTTGGGTTCAACCTTGGGTTTCTTCACTAGATCAGCAGCTGATTTGCCGTTTCATGAAGTATCCCTTCTTGCCCTTGCCCTTCTTGAAACTAGTGGTTTCACCAAGCATCAACAATTGATGCTCCTTCTTGATTTCTACTTTCGCGCTGTCAAACATCGCGAATACCTCAAGGATCATCATATCTATCCCTGATATGTTATAGTTCATCACGAAGCTCTAGCAGCTTGGTGGCAATGACTTTGGAAAAACATCACTATCTCATCTGGAAGATCAACTCCCACTCGATTCAAGTGATTGTTGCACTCAGACAATCTGAGCACAAGCTCAACGATTGAGCTTTTCTCCCTTAGTTTGCCGGCTAAGAAAATCGTCGGAGGTCTTATACCTCTTGACGTGGGCACGAGCCTGAAATCCTAATTTCAGCCCTCGAAACATCTCATATGTTCCGCGATGTTTTGAAAAAACGTCTTTGGTGCCTCTACTCTAAACCATTTAACTGAACTATCATGTAGTTATCAAAACGTGTATGTGCGATGTTCGCAACATCCACAGACGACGTTTGGGGTTCTGCACACTGAGCGGTGCATTAAGGACATAAGCTTTCTATTGATCGCATAATCGCTACTATCAACTTTCAATTATATTTTCTCTAGGAACATATCTAAAATAGTAGAACTAAAGCGCGAGCTATGACATAATTTGCAAAGGGTCTTTTGATTATGTTCAGGATAATTAAGTTTGACTTATGAAATCCCACTCAGATAGACATCCCTCTAGTTATCTAAGTGATTACATGATCCGAGTCAACTAGGCCGTGTCCGATCATCACGTGAGACGGACTAGTCATCATCGGTGAACATCTTCATGTTGATCGTATCTTCCATACGAATCATGTTCGACCTTTCGGTCTCCGTGTTCCGAGGCCATGTCTGTACATGCTAGGCTCGTCAAGTTAACCCTAAGTGTTTTGCATGTGTAAATCTGTCTTACACCCGTTGTATGTGAACGTAAGAATCCATCACACCCGATCATCACGTGGTGCTTAGAAGCGACGAACTTTAGCAACGGTGCACAGTTAGGGGAGAACACTTCTTGAAATTGTTGTAAGGGATCATCTTATTTACTACCGTCGTTCTAAGTAAACAAGATGCATAAACATAATAAACATCACATGCAATTATATAGTAGTGACATGATATGGCCAATATCATATAGCTCCATTGATCTCCATCTTCGGGGCTCCATGATCATCATCGTCACCGGCATGACACCATGATCTCCATCATAATGATCTCCATCATCGTGTCTTCATGAAGTTGTCTCGCCAACTATTACTTCTACTACTATGGCTACCGGTTAGCAATAAAGTAAAGTAATTACATGACGTTGTTTAATGACACGCAGGTCATACAATAAATTAAGATAACTCCTATGGCTCCTGCCGGTTGTCATACTCATCGACATGCAAGTCGTGATTCCTATTACAAGAACATGATCAATCTCATACATCACATATCATTCATCACATTCTTCTTATCCATGTCACATCACATAGCATACCCTGCAAAAACAAGTTAGACGTCCTCTAATTGTTGTTTGCATGTTTTACGTGGTTGCTATGGGTTTCTAGCAAGAACGTTTCTTACCTACGCAAAACCACAACGTGATATGCCAATTGCAATTTACCCTTCATAAGGACCCTTTTCATCGAATCCGTTCCGACTAAAGTGGGAGAGACTGGCACCCGCTAGCCACCTTATGCACCAAGTGCATGTCAGTCGGTGGAACCTGTCTCACGTAAGAGTACATGTAAGGTCGGTCCGGGCTGCTTCATCCCACAATACCGTAGAAACAAGATTGGACTAGTAACGGTAAGCATATTGAACAAAATCAACGCCCACAACTACTTTGTGTTCTACTCGTGCAAAGAATCTACGGAATAGACCTCGCTCATGATGCCACTGTTGGGTAACGTAGCAGAAATTCAAAATTTTCGTACGTGTCACCAAGATCTATCTATGGAGAAACCAGGAACAAGGGGAAGGATAGTGCATCTACATACCCTTGTAGATCGCTAAGCGGAAGCGTTCAAGAGAACGGGGTTGAAGGAGTCGTACTCGTCGTGATCCAAATCACTGGAGATCCTACTGCCGAACGGACGGCACCTCCGCGTTCAACACACGTACAGCCCGGTGACGTCTCCCACGCCTTGATCCAGCAAGGAGAGAGGGAGAGGTTGAGGAAGAATCTGTCTAGCAGCAGCACAACGGCGTGGTGGTGGTGGAGGGGCGTGGCAATCCTGCAGGGCTTCGCCAAGCACCTGCGGGAGAGGAGGAGGTGTCACGGGAGGGAGGGAGGCGCCATGGCTTCAGGTGCGGCTGCCCTCCCTCCCCTCCACTATATATAGGGGCAAGGGAGAGGGGGAGGGCGCAGCCTTGCCCCTTCCTCCAAGGAAGGGGTGCGGCCAAGGGGGGGAGGAGTCCATCCTCCCCAAGGCACCTCGGAGGTGCCTTCCCCTTTTAGGACTCTCCCCTCCCCAAGTCTCCTTGGCGCATGGGCCTCTTGGGGCTGGTGCCCTTGGCCCATATAGGCCAAGGCACACCCCCTACAGCCCATGTGGCCCCCCGGGGCAGGTGGACCCCCCGGTGGACCCCCGGACCCCTTTCGACACTCCCGGTACAATACCGATAAAGTGCGAAACTTTTTCGGCGACCAAAATAAGACTTCCCATATATAAATCTTTACCTCCGGACCATTCCGGAACTCCTCGTGACGTCCGGGATCTCATCCAGGACTCCGAACAACATTCGGTAACCACATACAAACTTCCTTTATAACCCTAGCGTCATCGAACCTTAAGGGTGTAGACCCTACGGGTTCGGGAACCATGCAGACATGACCGAGACATTCTCCGGTCAATAACCAACAGCGGGATCTGGATACCCATGTTGGCTCCCACATGTTCCACGATGATCTCATCGAATGAACCACGATGTCAAGGAGTCAATCAATCCCGTATACAATTCCCTTTGTCTAGCGGTATTATACTTGCCCGAGATTTGATCGTCGGTATACCAATACCTTGTTCAATCTCGTTACCGGCAAGTCTCTTTACTCGTTCCATAACACATCATCCCGTGATCAACCCCTTGGTCACATTGTGCACATTATGATGATGTCCTACCGAGTGGGCCCAGAGATACCTCTCCGTTTACACGGAGTGACAAATCCCAGTCTCGATTCGTGCCAACCCAACAGACACTTTCGGAGATACCTGTAGTGCACCTTTATAGCCACCCAGTTACGTTGTGACGTTTGGTACACCCAAAGCATTCCTACGGTATCCGGGAGTTGCAAAATCTCATGGTCTAAGGAAATGATACTTGACATTAGAAAAGCTTTAGCATATGAACTACGATCTTTGTTCTAGGCTTAGGATTGGGTCTTGTCCATCACATCATTCTGCTAATGATGTGATCCCGTTATCAATGACATCCAATGTCCATGGTCAGGAAACCGTAACCATCTATTGATCAACGAGCTAGTCAACTAGAGGCTTACTAGGGACATGGTGTTGTCTATGTATCCACACATGTATCTGAGTTTCCTATCAATACAATTATAGCATGGATAATAAACGATTATCATGAACAAGGAAATATAATAATAACTAATTTATTATTGCCTCTAGGGCATATTTCCAACAAAGATGGGCATAGACCCCTCAAGGATTAAACCTACAAAGATGACCTTCAAAGGCGTCATACTAGGTGTTGAGGCCAATTGTACAGGCTCAGTCACACTGGAAGTGGTCTTCGGATCCCGGGATAACTTCCGAAGTGAGGAGTTAATCTTCGACATAGTCCCGTTCCGCAGTGGCTATCATGCCCTGCTCGGACGAACCGTGTTTGCAAAGTTCAACGCGGTGCCGCATTATGCATACCTCAAGCTCAAGAAGCCAGGCCCTCGTCGAGTCATCACGGTCAACGGAAACACTGAACGCTCCCTCCGAACGGAGGAACATACAGCGGCTCTCGCGGCAGAAGTACAGAGCAGCCTCTTAAGGCAACTTTCGAGTCCGGCCGTTAAACAACCGGACACGGCCAAACGCGCCCGGAGCAACATACATCAAGACCACCTGGCACGTTCCGAGCACAAGTAGCAATGCGGCCCCAACCCCAGCCCTTGCATGATTGCAAGACCAGCTCTCCGCGTACATCATTGCGCTCTGGAGATACCATGGGCACTGGGGGAGGGGCTCGACCACGACAGGCCCAGAGTGCAGCTCAACCACACCAGGGGCTCCCAAGTGTGTCATTCTTTTTCTTTTCCTTTTTTCTTTTTATCCATAGGACTCCGTTCGTCAGAGACCCTGTCCGGCAGCGAATCTGCTGAACTCACGATGCAACAGCCAGGGAAGAACGAAGGCTACGACGAACAATCAGGTGGTCTCCATTACAAGCATTAAATCTGTTAAATACACCATTCCGTAGCCTACCCCTGGAGGGGGACATGTCTAATAGTCCAATCCCTTGCCTACCGCATTATTTGTATCGTTCTGCACTCATGGGAGAATTCCTTGAATGAACAATGCATCACTTTTCGCTTATAATTGCATTCCCTTTTTACACATATGTTCATTTATGACGTTTTGCATCCGTACACTTTGGTACGGCCGAATACACCAGGGGCTTATGTTCCCCGCATTATGGTGTGATAAGTCCGAACACTTTCACAAGTGCGGCATCCCGAACTTATAGCATTATATGAATCGGCTACGAATCATGTCTTGGGTCAATAGTTGGGTTTGCCCGGCTCCCATGTTTTGGTACCTTACGTTCCGTTACATCGGCTAAGGTAGCACTGGGAGAACCACTGCGATTGCGCCCCAGTTGAGCTGGGTTAACGCCTCAGTGGAGAAAGCTAAAACTGACTGTCATGATAAGGCGAGAGCTGGTCGCTGTTCGAGAGGTTTTTTCGAGTCCCTAAAGACTTATGCCGCTTAGAGCCATGAGCTGACTAACTGTCCGGCCCAGGCGTGGATAGCGCCCCAAATTCGGCCTTCCGAACACTAGGGGCTTCGCCAAAATTTAAAATTATAGAATTCTATGGCTAAGTGAGAGTGTTCAAGCATTATAAGTCCGGTTGCCTAGTTCGTTGTGTTGAGCGCCTCCCTAGATGGACCCAAATATGGGAACAAGAGTGCTCAAATTTATCCCGAACACCCCAGCACTCATGGCATGGGGGCTGAAGCCGACGACTTGCCATCTCTCAGATTTGATAAACGGCCAAACAGAAGGTAATATTTTAAATAAACAAGCCTTGCTTAGCGCATATGAACAAAGTTTTCAGCGCACAGGATAACACATTGCGAGTCTACTCAAATATTACATCTTTGGGAACTCGTCCGCGATCTTGCGGGCACCCTTCAGGACACTCTTATAATACATTTCGGGCGTACGATACTCCTTGCACGCCGGCGGCGCGTCCGTCAGAAGCCTCTCAGCATCCAGCCTGCCCCAGTGCACCTCTGCACGGGCAAGGGCCCGACGGGCACCTTCGATGCAAGCGGAGCGCTTGATGACTTCCACCCAAGGGCACGCATCCACCAGCCGCCGCACGAGGCCGAAGTAGCTCCCAGGCATGGCCTCTTCAGGCCACAGCCGGACTATGAGGCCCTTCATGGCCTGCTCGGCTACCTTGTGGAGCTCGACCAGCTGCTTCATCTGGTCGCTAAGGGGCACCGGATGTCCGGCCTCAGCTTACTGAGACCAGAAGACCTTCTCCGTTGAACTCCTCTCCTCGGCCCAGTAGAATGCGGCGGCATCGGACACGCTACGAGGCAGATCTGCAAACGCTCCTGGAGAGCTCCGAATCCGGGTAAGTAACAGGTAATTCACACTCACATGCTTGCTTTGCATGAAAAATACCTTACCCGCTGCTATTTTCTTCATCGCCTCAATCTCCTGGAGGGCCTTATGGGCCTCAGCCTTAGCGGCTTTGGCACTCTCAAGAGCCGAGGCAAGCTCGGACTCTCGAGTCTTCGAGTCGCGCTCCAAACTCTCATGCTTTTCCATGAGAGCCTGGAGCTCTTGCGCCACCTCCGCCACCCGCGCCTCCTGCTTCTCTCGCTCCGCTCGTTCCACGGCCGCATTACGTTCGGCCGCGGACACGGCCTCCTTCAGGGTCGCCACCTTGTTCGTGGCCCCTGCAGTGCCCATGTTATCCTTGTTATTTCTATTGCAACCAAAATCCTTTTCTGTAAGGTACAAATTCAATATGGTGTTACTCACCTTCTTTGTCCTCGAGCTGCCTCTTGGCAAGGCCGAGCTCGTTCTCGGTCCACTCGAGGTCCTGCTTCAAAGCACCGACCTCCGCAGTCAATACGGCAGAGGTCAGCAGCACAACCTGCAATCCCATATTGACATAATTATTAGAACTCCTGCGTATATCTTTTTAGATCCTCAGTCCGGCTTTTCTTTCCGAACACCGAACCGAGCATCAGGGGCTACTGTCTATGCGGTATTACATTACATATTTTAAAACTTCTTACCTCAAAGCCTGTTAGAAGGCTGCTGCAGGCTTCGGTCAACCCGCTTTTGTCGAGCTGAACCTTCTGAATCACCTCACTCATGATAGTGCGGTGTTCTTCCTCGATGGAAGCGCCGTTGAGCACCTCCAACAAGTTATCCGGCACCTCCGGTTGGACGGAGGCTGCTGGTGCCACGGTCTTGCCCTTCTTACGAAGGGGCCGCCTGTCGGACTCCGGAACCACTGCGGGTTCTGGGGCGGAGTCCGGTGCGAAGTCCGGGAGGCTGCCCTGTGGCACCTCCGGAGCCTCACCCTCCTGACGGGTCCCCTCCTGGGACCCCACCTCGGCGTCCTCGGCGTCACGAGGGGTGGAGGCGGTCGGAATGGAATCCACATCCGACGGAGCCAAGGACCCGCTCGAAGAAGCGGGAAAATCATCCTCGGCTGGACTACAGGTTGTATGCGGCATTAGAAGGACAATGTGTGGCGAAAAAGAGAAATTATAAATCATTCAGGTCCGGATACTTACGATCTTGCCAGGGGCTTGGCCCTTGAGGGCCACCCCTCGTCGCCTTCGTTAGCGTTGGCGGAGCTGTCCGGAGGAAGGGTCCTTCCCCTCTTGGACCCTTCGGCCTCCCTCGTTGGGGAAGCCTTCCCCTTCCTCTCTCCCCCCTCCTGTGGAGAGCTCTCTCTCTTCTCCTCGCCCTTGTGGGAGGATTCGGCCTCGGATTCATCATCCGATAACACTTGAAAACGGGAACTCTTTCGAGTACCCATGGCCTTCTTCTTGGCTTTCTTCTCCGGCACCACATGGGGTGCCGGGGCCAGCAGCCCCATTAGGCGGGCGTCCGCTGGGTCCTCTGGCAATGGGGCCGGACAGATAGTCAGTTCGGCGTTCGCCAGCCAGTCCTGTCAAAGGCAAAGGGAGTTTAGATCCCGCATAAAGCCAGACTATGGAAAACAAGCGATTAAATCGCTTACCTCGTCAACTGGACACTGCGAGCTGAATCCGCGATCTTCGGTAGCAGATGCAGGAGCCTCGGCGCTCTTGAACAGCACCCTCCAGACATCTTCGTACGTAGTGTCGAAGAGCCTGTTCAGAGTCTGGTGCTGCACCGGATTGAACTCCCACATGTTAAAGCCCCGTCGTTGGCACGGGAGAATCCGGCGGATGAGCATGACCTGGACTACATTGACAAGCTTGAGCTTCTCGTCCACCAGATTTTGGATACAAGCTTGGAGTCCTGTCAACTCCTCCGAATCGCCCCAGATCCGTCCGCTCTCTTTCCAGGAGGTGAGCCATGTAGGGATGCCCGATCTGAATTCGGGGGCCGCTGCCCAGTCAGGGTCACGCGGCTCGGTGATGTAGAACCACCCCGATTGCCACCCCTTAATGGTTTCCACGAAGGTGCCCTCCAGCCAAGTAACGTGGGACATCCTACCCACCATGGCGCCTCCGCACTCCGCTTGGCTGCCCTTTACAACCTTCGGCTTGACAATGAAGGTCTTGAGCCACAAGCCGAAGTGGGGCTGGACGCAGAGGAAGGCCTCGCACACGACGATAAACGCTGAGATGATGAGGATGAAGTTTGGCGCCAGATCGTGGAAGTCCAGGCCGTAATAGTACATGAGCCCCCGGATGAAGGGATGAAGTGGGAAGGCCAGTCCGTGGAGGAAGTGGGGAAGGAATACGACCCTCTCATGGGGCCTGGGGGTGGGGATGAGCTGCCCCTTGTCGGGCAGCCGGTGCGTGATGTCGCCGGGCAAGTATCCGGCGCCGCGTAGCCTCTCGATGTGTCCCTCCGTGACAGAGGAGGCCATCCATTTGCCTCCCGCTCCGGACATGGCTGGAGAAGGTTGAGACGAGATGTGCGGACTTGGGCGCTGGAGCTCGAGTGCGCGGAGATGGATAAGCAAAAGGAGGAAGAAGGCGTATGTAAAGAGGGTTGATCCTTATCCCCTTATATATGGGCGGACGGAGACTATTCGTCCCCACCAGCCTGGTAAAACCCGCTTATCTCCCAAGCTCCGCAATTAATGGCGCGGTTGGGTTACCCACGTATGTATTGATGGGAATCCCGGAATAAGGGGAACACGATCTCTGCTTCAACAAGACGTGCCAAGGAAACCGCTTCGCTAAACGCGCTAAGGTGGTATAATAAGAACAATTCAAGTAAAGGCTTGGTGGTGGTGTGACGTCATGCCACAAAATACGTCAGCAGATCGGACCTGTGTGTGTATTATTCTCTCTACGGTGGAATGTGGAATTTATTTTGCAGAGCCGGACACTATCCAGGTGTTCACAATCTTCTATGGATTATTCGGAGGAGGAACCCGCCTTGCAATGCCGAACAATATGCGCGCCGTACTCATCGTCATTGAAGCCTGGTTCAGGGGCTACTGAGGGAGTCCTGGACTAGGGGGTGTCCGGATAGCCGGACTGTCATCATCGGCCGGACTCCAAGACTATGAAGATACAAGATTGAAGACTTCGTCCCGTGTCCGGATGGGACTTTCCTTGGCGTGGAAGGCAAGCTTGGCGATACGGATATGTAGATCTCCTACCATTTTAACCGACTCTGTGTAACCCTAGCCCTCTCCAGTGTCTATATAAACCGGAGGGTTTTAGTCTGTAGGACAACAGCCATTACAACAATCATACCATAGGCTAGCTTCTAGGGTTTAGCCTCCTTGATCTCGTGGTAGATCCACTCTTGTACTACCCATATCATCAATATTAATCAAGCAGGACGTAGGGTTCTACCTCCATCAAGAGGTCCCGGACATGGGTAAAACATCGTGTCCCTTGTCTCGTGTTACCATCTGCCTAGATGCACAGTTCGGGACCCCCTACCCGAGATCCGCCGGTTTTGACACCGACAACGGGGTTGGAGGAGTCGTACTTGTCGTGATCCAAATCACCGGAGATCCTAGTGCCGAACGGACGGCACCTCTGCGTTCAACACACGTACAACCCGGTGACGTCTCCCATGCCTTGATCCAGCAAGGAGAGAGGGAGAGGTTGAGGAAGACTCCATCCAGCAGCAGCACAACGGTGTGGTGGTGGTGGAGGAGCGTGGTAATCCTGCAGGGCTTCGCCAAGCATCGCGGGAGAGGAGGAGGGAGAGAGGTAGGGCTGCGCCAGGGAGAGGTGAAACTCATGTGTATGCAGCCCCAAATACCTCAACTATATATAGGGGAGAGGGAGGGGCTACGCCTCCCCTAGGGTTCCCACCCCAAGGGGTGCGGCTGCCCCCAAAACCCATCTAGGGTGCGGCCAAGGGGGGAGAGGGGGGAAACTTGCCCCCCAAGTAAGGTGGAAGCACCCTCTCCCCAAACCGTAGGCTCCTTGGGCCCTTGTGGGGGGGGGGGGCGCACCAGCCCACCTGGGGATGGTCCCCTCCCACACTTGGCCCATGCTGCCCTCCGGGGATGGTGGCCCCACTTGGTGGACCTCCGGGACCCTCCCGGTGGTCCCGGTACGTTACCGATAAAACCCGAAACTTTTCCGGTGACCAAAACATGACTTCCCATATATAAATCTTTACCTCTGGACCATTTCGGAACTCCTCGTGACGTCCGGGATCTCATCCGGGACTCCGAACAACATTTGGTAACCACATACAAACTCCATTTATAACCCTAGCATCATCGAACCTTAAGTGTGTAGACCCTACGGGTTCGGGAACCATGCAGACATGACCGAGACGTTCTCCGGTCAATAACCAACAGCAGGATCTGGATACCCATGTTGGCTCCCAAATGTTCCATGATGATCTAATAGGATGAACCACGATTTCAAGGACTCAATCGATCCCGTATACAATTCCCTTTGTCTAACGGTATTGTACTTGCCCGAGATTCGATCGTCGGTATACCGATACCTTGTTCAATCTCATTACCGGGAAGTCTCTTTACTCGTTCCATAACACATCATCCCGCGATCAACTCTTTGATCACATTGTTCACATTATGATGATGTCCTGCCGAGTGGGCCCAGAGATACCTCTCCGTCACACGGAGTGACAAATCCCAGTCTTGATTCGTGCCAACCCAACAGACACTTTCGGAGATACCTGTAGTGCACCTTTATAGCCACCCAGTTACGTTGTGACGTTTGGTACACCCAAAGAATTCCTACGGTATCCGGAAGTTGCACAATCTCATGGTCTAAGGAAATGATACTTGACATTAGAAAAGCTTTAGCATACGAACTACGACCTTTGTGCTAGGCTTAGGATTGGGTCTTGTCCATCACATCATTCTCCTAATGACGTGATCTCGTTATCAATGACATCCAATGTCCATGGTCAGGAAACCGTAACCATCTATTGATCAACGAGCTAGTCAATAGAGGCTTACTAGGGACATGGTGTTGTCTATGTACCCGCACATGTATCTGAGTTTCCTATCAATACAATTATAGCATGTATAATAAACGATTATCATGAACAAGGAAATATAATAATAACTAATTTATTATTGCCTCTAGGGCATATTTCCAACATGTACCTTCGGAGACACCTGTAGAGCTCCTTTATAATCACCCAGTTACGTTGTGATGTTTGGTAGCACACAAAGTGGTCCTCCGGTAAACGAGAGTTGCATAATCTCATAGTCATAGGAACATGTATAAGTCATGAAGAAAGCAATAGCAACATACTAAACGATCAAGTGCTAAGCTAACAGAATGGGTCAAGTCAATCACATCATTCTCCTAATGATGTGATCATGTTAATCAAATGACAACTCATGTCTATGGCTAGGAAACACAACCATCTTTGATCAACAAGCTAGTCACGTAGAGGCATACTAGTGACACTATGTTTGTCTATGTATTCACTCATGTATTATGTTTCCGGTTAATACAATTCTGGCATGAATAATAAACATTTATCATGAAATAAGGAAATAAATAATAACATTATTATTGCCTCTAGGGCATATTTCCTTGAGTCTGCCACTTGCACTAGAGTCAATAATCTAGTTCACATCGCCATGTGATTTAACACCAATATTCACATCTGTATGTGATTAATACCCATAGTTCACATCGTCATGTGATCAACACCCAAAGGGTTTACTAGAGTCAATAATCTAGTTCACATCGCTTTGTGATTAACACCCAAAGAGTACTAAGGTATGATCATGTTTTGCTCGTGAGAGAAGTTTAGTCAACGGGTCTGTCACATTCAGAGCCGTATGTATTTTGCAAATATTCTATGTCTACAATGCTCTGCACGGAGCTACTCTAGCTAATTGCTCCCACTTTCAATATGTATCCAGATTGAGACTTAGAGTCATCTGGATCGGTGTAAAAGCTTGCACCGATGTAACTCTTTATGACGGGCTCTTTTATCACCTCCATAATCGAGAAATATTTCCTTAGTCCTCACTAAGGATATTCTTGACTGATGTCCAGTGATCTACTCTTAGGTCAAAATTGTACTCCCTTGCCAAACTCAGAGCAAGGTATAGAATAGGTCTGGTACACAGCATAGCATACTTTATAGAACCTATGACTGAGGCATAGGGAATGACTTTTCATTCTCTTTCTATTTTCTGCCATAGTCGGGTTTTGAGTCTTACTCAACTTCACACCTTGCAACACAGGCAAGAACTCCTTCTTTGACTGTTCCATTTTGAATTACTTCAAAATCTTATCAAGGTATGTACTCATTGAAAAATCTTATCAAGCGTCTTGATCTATCTCTATAGATCTTGATGCTCAATGTGTAAGCAGCTTCACCGAGGTATTTCTTTGAAAAATCTTTTATTCAAGTATCCTTTTATGCTATCCAGAATTTCTATATCATTTCCAATCAACAATATGTAATCTACATATAGTTTTAGAAATGCTACAGAGCTCACACTCACTTTCTTGTAAATACATGTATTTTCCAAAAGTCTGTATAAAACCATATGCTTTGATCAACTCATCAAAGCGTATATTCCAAATCCGAGATGATTGCACCAGTCCATAGATGGACCGCTGGAGCTTGCACATTTCGTTAGCACCTTTAGGATTGACAAAACCTTCTGGTTGCATCATATACAACTCTTCTTTAAGAAATCCATTAAGGAATGTAGTTTTGACATCCATTTGCGAGATTTCATAAAATGTGTCAACTTGCTAACATGATTCAGACAGACTTAAGCATCGGTACGAGTGAGAAAATCTCATCGTATTCAACACCTTGAACTTGTCGAAAAAACCTTTAGCGACAAGTCGAGCTTTGTGGATAGTAACACTACTATCAGCGTTTGTCTTCCTCTTGAAGATCCATTTATTTTCTATGGCTTGCCGATCATCGAGCAAGTCCACCAAAGTCCATACTTCGTTCTCATATATGGATCCCATCTCAGATTTCATGGCCTTCAAGCTATTTTGCGGAATCTGGGCTCATCATCATTTCCTCATAGTTCGTAGGTTCATCATGGTCTAGTAACATGACTTCTAGAACAGGATTACCATACCACTTTGGTGCGGATCTTACTCTGGAAGACCTACGAGGTTCGGTAGTAACTTGATCTGAAGCTTCATGATCATCATCATTAGCTTCCTCACTAATTGGTGTAGGAATCACAGGAACTGATTCTTGTGATGAACTACTTTCCAATAAGGGAGCAGGTATAGTTACCTCATCAAGTTCTACTTTCCTCCCACTCACTTCTTTCGAGAGAAACTCCTTGTCTAGAAAGGATCCAAATTTAGCAACAAAAGTCTTGCCTTCGGATCTGTGATAGAAGGTGTACCCAATAGTTTCCTTTGGGTATTCTATGAAGACGCACTTCTTCGATTTGGGTTTGAGCTTATCAAGTTGAAACCTTTTCACATAAGCATCACAGTCCCAAACTTTAAGATACGACAACTTTGGTTTCTTGCCAAACCACAGTTAATAAGGCGTCGTCTCAATGGATTTTGATGGTGCCCTACTTAAAGTGAATGCATCTGTCTCTAATGCATAACCCCAAAACGATTGTGGTAAATCGGTAAGATACATCATAGATTGCACCATATCCAATAAAGTATGATTACGATGTTCGGGCACACCATTATGTTGTGGTGTTCTGGGTGGCGTGAGTTGCGAAACTATTCCGCATTGTTTCAAATGTAGACCAAACTCGTAACTCAAATATTCTCCTCCACGATCAGATCGTAGAAATTTTCTTTTCTTGTTACGATGATTGTCCACTTCACTTCTGAAATTCTTTGAACTTTTCAAATGTTTCATAGTTGTGCTTCATTAAGTAGATATACTCATATCTGCTCAAATCATTTGTGAAGGTCAGATAATAACGATACTCGCCACGAGCATCAACACTCATTGGACCGCATACATCGGTATGTATTATTTCCAACAAGTCAGTAGCTTGTTCCATTGTTCCGGAGAATGGAGTTTTAGTCATCTTGCCCAAAAGGTATGGTTCGCAAGCATCAAATGATTCATAACCAAGTGATTCCAAAAATCCATCTTTATGGAGTTTCTTCATGCGCTTTACACTGATATGACCCAAACGGCAGTGACACAAATAAGTTGCACTATCATTATTAACTTTGCGTCTTTTGGCATCAATATTATGAATATGTGTATCACTACGATCGAGATCCAACAAACTTTCTTCATTGGGTGTATGACCATTGAAGGTTTTATTCATGTAAACAGAACAACAATTATTCTCTGACTTTAAATGAATAACCGTATTGCAATAAACATGATCAAATCATATTCATGCTCAACGCAAATGCCAAATAACATTTATTTAGGTTTAACACTAATCCCGAAAGTATAGGGAGTGTGCGATGATGATCATATCAATCTTGGAACTACTTCCAACACTCATCGTCATTTCACCCTCAACTAGTCTCTATTTAATCTGTAACTCCCGTTTCGAGTTACTAATCTTAGCAACCGAACAAGCATCAAATACCCAGGGGCTACTATAAACACTAGTAAGGTACACATCAATAACCTATATATCAAATATACCCTTGTTCACTTTGCCATCCTTCTTATCCACCAAATATTCAGGGTATTTCCGCTTCCAATGACCATTTCCTTTGCAGTAGAAGCACTCAGTTTCAGGCTTTGGTCCGGTTTTGGGTTTCCTCGCGAGAGTGACAACTTGCTTGTCATTCTACTTGAAGTTCCGTTTCTTTCCCTTTGCCCTTTTATTGAAATTAGTGATCTTGTCAATCAACACTTGATGTTCTCTCTTGATTTCTACCTTCGTTAATTTCACCATCACGAAGAGCTCGGGAATCGTTTTCGTCATCCCTTGCATACTATAGTTCATCACGAAGTTCTACTCACTTGGTGATGGTGACTAGAGAACTCTGTCAATCACTATCTTATCTGGAAGATTAACTCCCACTTGATTCAAGTGATTGTAGTACCCAGAAAATCTGAGCACATGCTCATTAGTTGAGCAATTCCCCTCCATCTTTTAGCTATAGAACTTGTTGGAGACTTCATATCTCTCAACTCGGGTATTTTCTTGAAATATTAACTTCAACTCCTGGAACATCTCATATGGTCCATGACATTCAAAACGTCTTTGAAGTCCCGATTCTAAGCCGTTAAGCATGGTGCACTAAACTATCAAGTAGTCATCATATTGAGCTAGCCAAACATTCATAACGTCTGCATCTGCTCCTGCAATAGGTCTGTCACCTAGCGGTGCATCAATGACATAATTCTTCTATGCAGCAACGAGGATAATCCTTAGATCACGGATCCATCCCGCATCATTGCTACTAACATCTTTCAACATAGTTTTTCTCTAGGAACATATCAAAAATAAAAACATAGGGAAGCAACAACGCGAGCTATTGATCTACAACATTATTTGCAAAATACTATCAGGACTAAGTTCATGATAAATTAAAGTTCAATTAATCATATTACTTAAGAACTCCCACTTCGATAGACATCCCTCTAATCATCTAAGTGATCACGTGATCCAAATCAACTAAACCATGTCCGATCATCACGTGAGATAGATTAGTTTTCAATGGTGAACATCACTATGTTGATCATATCTACTATATGATTCACGCTCAACCTTTTGGTCTTAGTGTTCCGAGGCCATATATGTATATGCTAGGCTCGTCAAGTTTAACCTGAGTATTCCGCGTGTGCAACTGTTTTGCACCCGTTGTATTTGAACGTAGAGCCTATCACACCCGATCATCACGTGGTGTCTCAGCACGAAGAACTTTCGCAACGGTGCATACTCAGGGAGAACACTTATACCTTGAAATTTAGTGAGAGATCATATTATAATGCTACCGTCAATCAAAGCAAAATAAGATGCATATAGGATAAACATCACATGCAATAAATGTAAGTGATATGATATGGCCATCATCATCTTGTTCTTGTGATCACCATCTCCGAAGCACCGTCATGATCACCATCGTCACCGGCGCGACACCTTGATCTTCATCATAGCATCGTTGTCGTTTCTCCACCTATTGATTCTATGACTATCGCTACCGCTTAGTGATAAAGTAAAGCAATTACAGGGCGATTTCATTACATACAATAAAGCGATGACCATATGGCTCCTGCCAGTTGCCGATAACTTTTGTTACAAAACATGATCATCTCATACAATAAAATTGAGCATCATGTCTTGACCATACCACATCACAACATGCCCTGCAAAAATGAGTTAGACGTCCTCTACTTTGTTGTTGCAAGTTTTACATGGCTGCTACGGGTTGGGCAAGAACCGTTCTTACCTACACATCAAAACCACAACGGTAGTTCGTCAAGTTAGTGTTGTTTTAACCTTCTCAACGACCGGGCATAGCCACACTCGGTTCAACTAAAGTTAGAGAAACTGTCACCCACCAGCCACCTATGTGCAAAGCACGTCGGTAGAACCAGTCTCGCGTAAGCATATGCGTAATGTCGGTATGAGCCGCTTCATCCAACAATACCGCCGAACCAAAGTATGACATGCTGGTAAGCAGTATGACTTGTATCGCCCATAACTCACTTGTGTTCTACTCGTGCATATAACATCTACGCATAAAACCAGGCTCGGATTCCACTGTTGGGGAACGTAGTAATTTTAAAAAAAATTCATAAGCACACGCAAGATCATGGTGATGCATAGCAATGAGAGGGGAGACTGTTGTCCACGTACCCTCGTAGACCGAAAGCGGAAGCGTTAGCACAACACGGTTGATGTAGTCGTACGTCTTCATGATCCGACCAATCAAGTACCGAACACACGACACCTCCGACTTTTGCACACGTTCAACTCGATGATGTCCCTTGAACTCTGATCCAGCCGAGCTTTGAGGGAGAGTTCCGTCAGCACGACGGCGTGATGACGGTGTTGATGATGCTACTGACGCAGGGCTTCGCCTAAGCGTTGCTACAATATTACCAAGGTGGAATATGGTGGAGGGGGCACTGCACACAGCTAAGAGATCAAGAGATCAATTGTTGTGTCTTGGGGTGCCCCCTGCCCCCGTATATAAAGGAGCAAGGGGGAGGCCGACCAGCCTTCGGGCGCACCAAGGAGGGGGAGGCGTCCTCCTCCTAGTAGGAGTAGGACTCCCCTCTTTCCTAGTCCAACTAGGAGGAGGAAGGGGGAAGGAAGGAAAGGGAAAGGAGAAGGAAAGGGGGGGGGGCGCCCCCCTTCCTAGTCCAATTCGGACGCCCTATAGCAAGGGGGCGTAGTTGCCCCTTGTGGGCTGCCTTCCCTCTTCCCTATGGCCCATGTAGGCCCAATAGTCCCCCGGGGTTTCCGATAACCCCCCGGTAATCTGATAAATACCCGAATCACTCGAAACCTTTCCGATGTCCGAATATAGTAGTCCAATATATCGATCTTTACGTCTCGACCATTTTGAGACTCCTCGTCATGTCCCCGATCTCATCCGGGACTCCAAACTTCCTTCAGTACATCAAAACACATAAAGTCATAATACCGATCATCACCGAACTTTAAGCGTGCGGACCCTACGGGTTCGAGAACTATGTAGACATGACCGAGACACGTCTCCCGTCAATAACCAATAGCGGAACCTGGATGCTCATATTGGCTCCCACATATTCTACGAAGATCTTTATCGGTCAAACCGCATAACAACATACATTGTTCCCTTTGTCATCGGTATGTTACTTGCCCGAGATTCGATCGCCGATATCTCAATACCTAGTTCAATCTTGTTACCAGCAAGTCTCTTTACTCGTTATGTAATGCATCATCCCGCAACTAACTCATTAGCTACATTGCTTGCAAGGCTTATAGTGATGTGCATTACCGGGAGGGCCCAGAGATACCTCTCCGACAATCGGAGTGACAAATCCTAATCTCGAAATAAGCCAACTCAACATGTACCTTCGGAGACACCTGTAGAGCTCCTTTATAATCACCCAGTTACGTTGTGACATTTGGTAGAACACAAAGTGTTCCTCCGCTAAACAGGAGTTGCATAATCTCATAGTCATAGGGACATGTATAAGTCATGAAGAAAGCAATAGCAACATACTAAACGATCAAGTGCTAAGCTAACGGAATGGGTCAAGTCAATCACATCATTCTCCTAATGATGTGATCATGTTAATCAAATGACAACTCATGTCTATGGCTAGGAAACACAACCATCTTTGATCAACAAGCTAGTCAAGTAGAGGCATACTAGTGACACTATGTTTGTCTATGTATTCACACATGTATTATGTTTCCGGTTAATACAATGCTAGCATGAATAATAAACATTTATCATAAGGAAATAAATAATAACATTATTATTGCCTCTAGGGCATATTTCCTTCAATTGGGGTGGCAGTGGAGATAGCAGCGGGATCTATGAGGAGGAACTCATCAACATCTCAGGGGTTCGCCCTGGATGTCTTCGAGTGGCGGTGGGGGTGCAACGTCGGATGAGGAGATCCGGGCACTACTATACGCGAGAGATCAGACAGAGAGAAGCTTGCGAGAGGCCAAGCGAACGCTGGCACTACGAGCCATCTCGAGGACTTCGGAAAAGGAGAGGAAGAGGCTGTTCACACTAGCGCGGAACCTCATGACAGATCTCATCATCAGTTGGGTGGAGGCAGAGGCAGTGTTGACGTCGAGAGAGCAGATGGGGAAATGGTGTCTGTTCAGGAGGTTCTCACCATAGGTCTGCATGTGCTCTCGATCAATTCTGCAGTGTGAGTTCAAGATGGGATCGATGGTGGCACAGGCCAGGCGCTGTGTCATGGTAATCCTCTATTGTTGAGATCCATGGAGTAGGACACAGCTGATATCGAACAAAGAAAGGAAGGCACATGCGCTGACCGAGTCAGAGGGGATCAAAGTGCCTGGAAAGTGGGGTAGAATGGCAGTATGGAGGTGGATGTTGATATTGGCCACTTTGGCCAGCTGTTGGAGGAGACACTTTCCCCTTCCCCCACAATCCCCTTACACAAACATCCCACGCTCTAGCCCTAGAGGTAATACATCAATGGTATGGATCATGAGAGATTATTGAGAGAGGAATGATTTTGGTTTGAGTGACTGTCATCCAGCGGCGAAGAGAGATTTGTTGTTTAGATCACTTACCAATTTCAGTTGTGCATTATCTGGATGGATAGGAGATAATAGGCTGGTTTGCTAAGATATTAGGAGGATTTGTGCAATGGAAGATGCTAACAGAGGCATGGGGAGAGGGCGTGGTGGTAGAGCACGGGCACCGATGCAACAGCAGGGACTGCCGACAGAGCAAGGCCAGGGGCTGCCATTGTGGTATCCACCACCATTCTTTGGGTACCCAGAGGCGCCGCCGCCATGCATGTTTGCTAGAACATACCCACCCTACCCTCCCTCTCCCTAGGTAGTGTTTCAGCAGCAACTACAGTGTGATGGTGGTGGAGTGCAGCAGCACATGGGGCCTTAGGAACATCAACACAAAAAATTGGCAAGGCCTAGGGAAAGTTTGGATCCAAGAACGAAACAAGGAGAAGCTGGAGAACAAGAAGGTTAGGGTGACAGGGACTGGTGATTCTGGAAGTGGGGATCAGAATGGTGAGAGTGGAGTGGATTTCATAGAGTAACCATAGGTCAATTGCTGCAATTGTGAAGATCCTTGACACTTGAGAGGCATGTGTCAGAGACCAAAAAAGTGTTTTATCTATAAATCTACAGCTCATCAATTAGATGCCAGTCCTGTGAAGAATAGACCTCATCAAATGGCTAAATATATTAGGGTTGCTCATTGGTACAACGAGGTGCTATACAAATGGTTTTAACCCCTTTCGGCAACGGCATTTGGAACCGGCGCCAAGTGAGTGTGGGCGATAGGGGGGGTCCTTCCCATATGACCAAGAAACTGCCGGGGATATGCCCTCCTGGTACACACGCTCGACAAAATGAGGTCGTGTGCGACCGGTAAGGGAGCAAATACGGTTATACGTACAATAGTGCTAAAAATATAATTATATAGGCGAAATCATTTTGGGTCATAAGTACATCCCACATAGTCAGTCCCCGCTAAACTTTTCTGTTCGTATATACATCCCACACATTCCCTCCAAGGAAAACGTTTCCATTCGCAGGTACATCACAAACAATTTTTGCCGTTAAATCGTTTGTGATAGCGTTGCCATCGCACACAATATTAACAATTTTATTGTTTGCGTTATTGAATGCATCACACACGGTGCGTAGAAGAAACTGTGTGGCAAAGGCTATGCATCACACACAGATTTTATGTTGTAAACGTTTGCGGAAGGTGGCCTAATGCAAACAATTTTGAAGAGAATGTCGTGTGTGATTGTTCATAGATCCAACACGGTTTATTCATAGAAACTGTGTGTGTTGCCTTAGGTCATCGCCCACAGTATTTTCTTAATAACTGTTTGCAATAGCAGAAAAACAATTCGCATGCTAATTGCCCTATTATTAATAATCCATTTATTATTCTAATTCACATTCATATTAAACACATAATATATTTCATTCCCATATTAAGGAAGCAGGATTTCATAATTGAAATACATCAGACTACAACATGATATAGCTTCAGCACTCAGCTACCCCATTACACAACTGCACCAGCACCAAGTTTCACATGCAACATCTAGAACCTTTTGAAATTAGCATCATAGACGGTACATAGATAGATGCATCTCATCGGGAAAACTGCTGAAGCGGAAGGCGAATATAGGGCATTCATTGATGTTGAAGGTCTTTGCAACTTTAGGCCAGAGCCTGTGGATGATTGACCGCCCATCCTTTTTCCTCTTCAGGAATACTTCAATATTGAACCGTGGGTGTTGTATGAAAACCTTCCTAGCCTCCTAACCATAGACGTGGTTTGAGAGGTAATAATCAGTGAACTGCTTTGGAAAGACCTGAAAACAAGGATGTGCATAAATATCTTCTCTATATTGGAAATGGGGCAAATGAATAAAAAAAGGCAAGGTATAATAGTTAGTACCATCTTGTAGTGAATTGATGTCTTCTTCATTGTGCAGACAAAGATCTTGGTGTTCTTTGTCGCTAATTTCTTTATCCTATCATCTTTCTCAGTTTCTTGACTTGATTGATATTCATGGACAACTCATTTCCCCATATGCAAAAAGGGTCGAACAGTGGGTCAAAACCTCTCACAGCGGGACCTACATGTGCAAGACCAAATTGTTAAAAACCTAAATATTAGAATGGTTCCTGCAATTGCACAATAATGTGCTATTAGACAATGGACTATGCACGTGCTAACCTCGATTGTAAACTTCTGTGCTTCCCATTGTTTCCCTGCAACACAAATAAGGTAGTTAGTCATCAGGTTAAGTAAGGGTTTGCATGCTATTAGTAAAATATGTTGATGAAAAATAAGCACATTGCAGATTCATCAGATTAATTCAAGCCACATGGAAAACCCATTTATCCAAACCAAGTATGATTAAGAACTAGGTAATATAGCACTTGTATATGTTTATCATGTATTAAGTGCAGCCACATTCGATTTATTCCTCACATGCACAACAATACAAAATTCTACCCACGACAAATTGGACATCGCATTGTAGAATTGAACCAAGCAGTTAACTAAACACCACAACAAATGAACCAAACATTAACTGAGCACCACATTGCACAATATAACATACTCCTAATAGAAGATCAGGCAGTTAACCAAACCAAGCATGCTTAACAACTTGGAAATATAGCAATTGTATTTCTTTCTCATGTATTTAGTACAGCCAAATTCGATTTACTTCTCACATGGTATACAATAACAGAATGCATCCACAACTATTGAACATCACATTGCAGAATTGAACAAAATAGTTAACTAAACACCACAATACAAATAAGCAAACGTTAACTGAGCACCACATTGCACAATGTATAACCAAACCAAGCATGCTTGACAACATAGAAATATAGCAATTGTATTTGTTCTCATGTATTTTGTAAAGATAAATTCGATTTATTTCTCACATGGAAGACAATACAAAATTGCAGCCTGAAGAATTGAACATCACATTTGCAGAATTGAACCAAATAGTTAACTGAAGACGACAACTAATTAACCAAACAGTTAATAAGTGAGCACCACACTACACGACATATTGAACATATACACAGGAGTAACAGATTGCATGGTAAAATTAGATAGCACAATTCACTAGAATTTGTTAAGGAAAGGCAGGAGCAGCACACACAACGGGTAAACCGAACATGCTTAACCGGCGTAGCTAGAAAATGGCAGGTGCTCCTCCAAGATCTGGGGGTCCGCACGAATGGTAGCCATCGCGACCTCATTCGTGCGTGCGGCCACAATTTGCTTCTCCGCTGCCAAATGCTCCTTGAGCTCCTGGCTATACTGCATACACCATGGCTTAGGGCGGCGCATATTTGGTGGAGGGTCGGTGATTTGGGTGGAAGGTGTCGCGCCGGCGGTTGGGGCATGTGGGATGTGGAAAGAGGAGGAGGATGGGGGTCTGGTGTGGATTACCTGCCTGGATAGACGAGGTCGAGCAGCGTGAAGGAGGGTCGCCGGCGACGGGGTGGTGCTGCAAGCAAGTAGAGAAGGTTTCAACTTGGAAAGGAAGGAGGAAATAGGAGAAATGTGGCTTTTGGTAAGGGGGAGGGGCGGGGAGGTAGATACATCCGCAGAAGCCGAAATTTTTGAATCGGTTCGGCGAAAAAACTAGCGCGCGGTGTCATCAGACACGGTCCCTTATTCAAAACTGTGTATGATATGTGAACATCACAAACGATTCAGATAGATTAACCCGTGTGTGATGAGTTTGAACATCAAAAATTTTGGTTCCAATTTTCCTGATTACAAGTGGTCATCCACATCCTTGTATAATTTGGGTACACAAAGAAGACTACAGTAGTAGACTACAGCACACCCACACTTCTTAATCGAGCAAGTTCACCAATTAAATAGAGCTAGCTGGCCTAAACAATATTCTAGCAAATTAAAGACTGGCACTCTTAATTAAAAAAACAAAGAGTACTACTACGGTTTGTGCTCGTCGATCTCCGGCGCCTACTCCATGTCCAGCTCGCGCCAATGGTCTCCTCGGGAAGGGGATCCATGGCATCCATCATACCATACTTGGCAAGCATCTCGCCATCCGCGTCCGCCATCTCTTTGGAAAAGGCCGCTACGATCTAGGCTTGGGTGGCCGCAATCTGGGCTTGGACGGGCTCCGTCATCACAAGGTATGTGGCGGAGGAACGGATGGCTGCTCAAATGCTCTCGGCGATTGCCAACTCTTCGGCCGTGGGTTGCCGATCGTTGTCGGAGAAGCTTCATTCGATTTGTGCAGTGACCGCCATGAGCTGGGCGTGGGCGGCCTCGACATGGTCGTGGACGGACTCCATCAGGGCTAAGGCCGCCGCTGTGGAACGAACAACTGTTGTGCCACTCTCGCCAGTTTCTATCCCCGAGGCAGAAGTTGCTGCTGCCACCTGAGAAGCAATAGCAGCCGTTTGGGCTGCCTTGGCCGCCCGGTCACAGATTGCAGCCGCGCTCAAGCACCTTGTTAGTACATGCATGGCGGCTGCGGCCGCGCTTTTGCCGGAGTGGGCTGCTGAAGTTGCCCTCATGGCGCGGGTCCACGTCCCCATCTTTCACCGGCGATGATTTAACAGTGAAATGATATTTGGGGAGCGAGCTAGTGTGCTTGACACGCCGGCTGTGGACTATAGCTGACACACCTTCTCTTGTAAGCCATAGGCATACTATACACTTACGATGCTCCAGGATATTTTGTACTGCATCTCACACAGTTGGTGATAATAAACTGTGTGGAATCTGCTTGATTTTTCAACTTGACTTGAATTACATAATGGGGTCACAACGTCAATGGACGATGTTTGAATTGCTAGACCTTTTATCTGGAGTGAACATGCAACTGTATGTGTGTCGTAAAAAAATTGGAATTATTCAGGGTTCGTTTGGAAATTTTATACATTAAATTGGTTTTCTAGCCATTTCAGGTGCACAATTCAAAATTAAAGCACATGCTCCAGTCCATAAAAACGGGTTGCAAAATCAAATTTTTGTCCTTGGTTGCAAGCTTAGGTCACATGCAAGAAATGAGAATGAATGTCAAACACCTTGACACTATCACTCGGCCGCTAACATTGAGATACATGCTTTTAAAATTCTAGTAAATCTAAAACTCGTCTGAAATTCATGAAACTTGACATGATATCATGGAACGGCAGCGACATGCCGTGGTAAAAATATTATCCCATTTGGGGCAGGTGTGTGTATAAGCTTCTCACAAACCAGAGCTTCTCTCACAGCAAGCCCGAAGGTTTCGGTAGGGTACATGCCACCTTGGGGTACGAAACAATATATGTTGCCTCTTCTTACTTTCAAAATGTTTCTCGTGTCAACATAGAACAACACGCGTGTTGTATCAATTTTTGGGATTTTTCAGGGTTCGCTTGGACATTTTTATACATTAACTGAGTTTTCTATGCATTCATGTGCATAATTCAAATTTGAACTACACGCACATGCTCTAATGCATATAAATTAGTTGAAAATTCAAATCTGTGTCCTTGGTTGCATGCTTAGGTCTCATGCAAGAAATGGGAATGAATGTCAAACACCTTGCCACCGTCACTCGGCCGCAAACATTGAGATTCCTGGTTTTTCAATTCTAGTAAATGCAAAACTCGTCCAAAATTCATGAAACTTGGCATGCTATCATGGAGCGGCATCAACATGCAGTGTTACATTTTTTGTCCCATTTGGGGCAGGTTTGGGGATATGCTTCTCACAAACCAGAGCTTCTCACAATAAGCATGATAGTTTCGGTAGAGAACGTCCCACCATTGGGGACGAAACGATATCCGCTGCCTCTTATTGCTTTCAAAAAAATTCTAGTGTCAACATAGTACAATAGGAGTGTTGTGTCAATTTTTTGGATTTTTCGGGGTTCATTTGGACATTCATATGCATTAATTGAGTTTTCAATGCATTCATGTGCATAATTCAAATTTGAAATACATGCACATTCTCTTATGCATATAAATTGGATGAAAATTAAAATATGTGTCCTTGGTTGCATGCTTAGGTCCCATGCAGGAAATGGGAATGAATGTCAAACACCCTGCCACCATCACTCGGTGGCGGACATTTAGATTCCTGGTTTTCAAATTCTAGTAAATCCAAAACTCGTCTGAAATTCATGAAACTTGGCATGCTATCATGGAGTGGCATCAACACGCTGTGGTAATTTTTTTGTCCCATTGGGGCCAGGTTTGGGTATAAGCTTCTCACCAACTAGAGCTTCTCACAACAAGCCTGATGGTTTTTCCGTACAATAATAACTCATGCTACCTATATCCAACTGGATATATGTGCCTAGATCTTTCCTCACCACATGATGCTTGCCAAAAGAGAAAATAAAAAAGGAGTATAGGGAAATACTTTGACTCTTGCATAAAAGTTAATACAAAAAAGTAAAAGACAGGCCCTTCGTAGAGGGAAGCATAGGTTGCCATGCGCTTTCTGATTGTATGCTTAATCTCTTAGTGCAAAAGAATGTCACGTTATATTGCCCCTTATGATAACAACCTTTATTATGCAGTCTGTCGCTTTTATTCTTTGCCATCGCAAGTTCGTACAACACTCAATTTTCTCTTACACTAAATGATCCATTACTTTTTGAAGCAATTTTTATTGCCTTATTGCACCGATGACAACTTACTTGAAGGATCTTACTCAATCCATAGGTAGGTATGGTGGACTCTCAAAACAAGATGTGGGTTTAAGGGCTTTTGGATGCACAAGTAGTATCTCTACTTTGTGCAGAATTTTTGGCTAGCGAAGATGGGGGCAAGCACCACATGTTAAAGGATATATGACAATATAACTTCTATGTGAATATGAACAAGCATAAAACATTACATTGTCTTCCTTGTCCAACGTCAACAACTTTGGCATATAATATTTTGATGGGGGCTCACAATCACAAAAGATGTCCAAGATAGTGTATTTGCATGTGAATCTTCTCTTCTCTTATTAATTCTGTCATGAATTGCATCATTGACCAATGTTATGTTTGTAAATCTATAATAAAATTTTCTACTTATACTCTTCCTTATGTGATGTCATTACTTACCATAAGGTTAGCATATGATCTTTTTCATTAATTTCATTTCTTTTTATTGAACAAGGAATTAAAGAAAACAAAACTCAAATTATACTTTCTTATAAATCTCGCACACGACTACAAGGATAGATCACTAAGCAAACACTCGAAAAGAAAGGATCGAACTAAACTTTTATTCTTATAAAGCAAAAGATAACTATGGATAAGTAAAGGTAAAAGATAATGGGGGTGATACGATACCGGGGCACCTCCCCAAACTTGGCACAAGCCAAGGGGAGTGGCCATACCCGATACTCAAGTTTCCTTTGGTGATGAAGACGGAGGTGATGGTGATGAAGTATTAAGTTTGTCCACTATATCTCCGAGAGCCTCTCTTAAACTGTGAATCTCCCGAAGGGCTTGATGAAGCAACTCAATTTTCTTCTCCACTCTAACCATGATATTTTTATTTTCCAGACTGTCGGGGAAACTGATCCACGAACACCTATGGGACCGGCGGACCGACTCCCTTTCGGTTCGGCGGGGGGCGGAGATCGCACAAAGAGCGGATCGAGGCAAAGCACACGAGAAGTTTACCCAGCTTCGGAGCTCTCCGGAGAGATAATACTCCTACTGCTGCATGTCTGAGTGTATTGAGTTCTTGCTCGGGAGCGCTGAGTGCTACAGTACACGCGAGCTGCTAACGAGACCGAGCGTGAGTGTGTTTTTTGCCTTCGAACCCCCTCTACGTTGCGCATGGGCCTCCTTTTATATGCTCAAGGGGTCACCGACAGGTGGCAACGTAGACAAGGGTAAAAATGGAAAAGGAATTGCGGTAAGTACAACTACCTATACAGTGTATCATACCTAACCCTGACGGCAGGGGACAAAGGCATTAAATGCCCGTCTGCGTCGCCCAAACAGTGTAGAAAGGGACCGTCAGGGACGCCACCGTTCGCCACGATGGCAGTCTTGTCAGCGCCGCTTGCCACCGCGCACCGCTGGCTGCACAGCCTCTTGCCACGCGCGCCTGGAAAGGCCCCAGGGCAACACGTTGGTGGATGTGCTGGAGCGTGAGTACAGAGTGGTAGCCGGCCGCGGCAAGCGCCTTGCCGCGGTCGTTGTCTTGTCCCGTCCGGAAGCTTGTCGCTCACCGGGCCTCGCCGGGATGCGTGGCGCGTCGCGGCAAGTTCCTTGAGATGCCTTGATTGGCCATCCTGGCAAGCTCCTCTTGCCGAGGCCTTGTCTCCTTGGCTTGAATACTTTGTTCTTGAATGGCTCTAGGGGAACCACGGAGGATCTTGGCAGTCACCCGGCAAGCCTTGCCGCGGGGTGCTGCGACTGCCCGTGCACAAGTTCGGGATACTAGGGTACCCCTACTCTAGTACACCGACAGGAGCCCCCGGGCCTGGGCCACACACGGTGCCGAGCGCTATTGGGCCAGGCCCAAAACAGGGCACGGGCATGCGCGGCTTGGGTTACGCCGTATCTTACTCCGTATCCACCGCGCCCTCCCCGAACGGCACGCGTCAAATGCGGCGTCGTGGGAGAGATCGTGGGTGGTTTCTTTATTCGGAAAGACGGAACGTCCGCCCCCTCCCTCTTTATAAGCAGGGGAAACAGGGGCAGTTCGCCCATCTCGCCGGTTGCTACTCCAATCTCAGAAAGCCTCCGCCGCTCCCTCCTTTCTTCCCAAAGCTAAAAGAGAGCAGCGCTCCGCCCCCCATCGCCACCAGCACCACCAACCCCGTCGATCTCCCCCACCACCTCCGCCATGGCTCCGAAAGCCGACAAGGGGAAGGTCGTGAAGTCGGCCGAGGCGCAGCGGCTCGCGGTGCTGCGAAAGGAGCGGGCAATCTCCCCCCCCCCCAGGCTCACCGCAAAGGAGCTGAGGGAGTATTACTACCTCTTCTGGCCGACGGAGACGCGAGCGCATCCGCGCACGAAGGTACTCTCAGCTGCCGCTTCGGAACTGGCTCCGAATGGATATCCCTTCTTCGCGTTGTTCTTCTACTGCGGGCTCTGCCCGCCTTTCTCTGAATTTTTCTGTGACATTATGAAAACCTACGGGTTCCGCCTCCTTGACTTCACCCCCAATGCCGTTCTGACCATGGCAGTTTCACACATCTCTGCGAAAACTTTTTCGGAGTCTATCCAAATGTAGCTCTCTTTCGCCACTTCTTTATGCCCCGAGTTGAGAGAGGGGAGCCTTTATCCGGCGGAATCGCCTGGATCTCGAGAGTTGGCAAAAAAGAAGCTTATCTGGAGGGAGAGCTCCGCAGCAAGTGGGATGAATGGAGAGCAGACTGGTGCTGGATTGTCGAGGAGAACCCGCAGCCATTTACTGCTCAGCGCCAAGCCCCAGTAGCGCGCGGCAACGATTGGAGCAACGTGGCCCCGGAAGATGCTAGGCTGAAGATTGCCGTCACCCGGATCCTACGCCTCAGGCTTGTCGGGCTCACTGTAGGTGCCGTTGGCGCAGATTTTCTCCGCCGCCGCATCGCCCCCTGCAGGAGCGGAGGAGACCCGCCTGGGAGTTCCAGAATGCGGCGGATATCATGAGGCTGCGCCCGGGCCTCAACTTCAACTTCACTGTCCTGGAACTGGATGCGATGCTCCTGGAACTGTTCAAGCATGATCCTGAGCATCCCGGAGCGTTCAGGTTGCCGAGGGGTGTCGTTCCGCTGTGCAACAACTCCTCGCTCGACCGCATCCGTGCAATGATGCCGCTGTGCGATTCGCATGGAATTGTCCCAACTTGGCAAGAGCCTGCAGACGACGTCGTGCGGGAGTTCTTTGACGGCTTGGTAGAAGTGCCAGTCCTGTCCAATGAACAGAAGAGCCTTACTCGCGACACCACCGATGATGAGATGCAGCGCATCGCCACTAGGCTGGAAGAGGCGGCGGCAGCCGCTGCCGCGGGCGAGTTTGGATTCACCGTGGAGGAGGCAGAGGCAGCAGAGGCGGCAAGCCTTGTCGAGCAAGAGGAGCTTGCCGGCGAGGAAGAGCTTGCCGGGCCTAAAACTGAGTCGAGCGAGCCCGCCGAGGGCGCGAGCGGCTCGTTGAAGATCGACTCCTCCTCCTCCCCACCTTCAGCCAGCTTGCCGCAAGCGGAGCCCCCAGCTCCACCAAGAAGGCATCTCCGCAAGGCCGGGGACGTAGCGGGGCGACAGACGAGTCAACAGCCGTCGCGCCGTGCGACGCGCTCCACCGCGGCAAGCACTTTTGCTGCGGGAGCACCTCACGCCGCTGCGGCAACTGGAGCGGGGTCCTCCCGTTCCACTGCTTCTGCTCCTGCCAAGCGGCTAAGGGAAACTACTCCTCCGCCTCGTCGCGCCGGAGGCGAGCCGGACTTCGACCTCTCCGTGCTCAGCTCCGACGAGGAAGAAGAAGAGTAAGATTCTTTGTTGTACTTGTAGTTCTTCAATTCTTGTTGTTTTGTCTTGCATCTGATTTGCTTTACTCCGAACCCATTCCTTTTCAGGACTCTGGCCCAGAGAGCGGCGAAGAGAGCCAAGGCCCCGGTGATTGTCATCGAGGACGAACCCACCGCGACAGCAGGGGACGTGTCCGAGACCACCTTGCCGGACCTGACAACTATTCCCCAAAGTAGCCCCCAGCGCAGCCCCCAGCGTAAGTATATGGTTTACTTCCTGCTGTTAAGCACGCATGGGTGCTCTTTCTTTGCTGACATCTGACTATTGGTTTGTGTAGGAGCAGAACAGCCTCACCAGGAGTGCCCGGAAGCCGCTCCCGACATGCCATCTGCTTCGGCTGCACCGCCAAGGGAGGATTTCCCGGCAAGGGAGCGTTCTCTGGCAAGGGAGAATTTTTCGGTAAGGGAGAAGTCTCCGGCAAGGGACAATTCTCCGGCAAGGGACAGCACCAGCGACCCCCCCGGCGGCGAAGACCACGACTGTAGATCCTAGTGCAGGTAATCCTCTTGCTTGAAAACTTCCCATGGGTTCTTCTTCTGATTTTCTTTTTGAATATTTGCTTGACTTTTCTCCCTTTTCCAGTCGTCAGATCCACCTGCCACGGAGCCGATGGAAACCGAGGTTGCCGGCGAGGAGAACGTGCATGGCAATACCGACGACGCTGCCGCCACCGAAGAAGAAGTCGGCGCTGATGATCCCGCCGGCGAAGAGGCCGCCAAAGCTGCCGCCGCAGAAGCTGGCGAGGGGTCTGGCGATTCCACTGACGGCCCTGAGGCCGCAGGAGCGCCAGGCACTACGCCAACCGCCGATCCCTCCGCCGCTGCTGCAGCGCCAGGCTCCGAAGAGCCCCAGCCCGGCGCCTATTTGAAGGTCGGCGATGGCATCTTCATCAAGCTCCCCTGGGCGTCAAGCTCCAGGGCACCGGTCGAAGGAGAAATCTTGGATGGAGAGGTGCTCGCCTCCACTGGGCTGACGCTGGTCGATGCGCCAAGCAGTAGCAGCGGCGAGCCTGAGGAGGAGCGGCTGCTGTGGAAGCTGTTGTCGCTCTACCGTGCCCGACAGGCCAAGCTGGAATCCCGAGAAGAGCTTGTCGCGAAGGCGGGAGTGGACATCGAGAAGCGCGCGGAGGAGCTCCGGGGTCTCAACCAGGAAGCTCTCTGGTCCCTGGCAGAGGAGCGGGAGCAACTCACCGAGGAGCGGAAAGCCTTCCTCCTCGAGAAGGCTGAGGTTGAAGAGCAACAGCGGCTTGCTGCCGAGAAGTTGTCTGTGCAGGAAGGCGAGTTGGCGCAGCGGAAGGTCAACCTTGACAGCCATGAGGAGGAGCTTGCCGCGCGTGAGCAAACATTTGGCGGGGCTCTCAAGGAAGCAGAGGATGCTGCCGGAGCTGCTGAGGCTGCCAAGACGGAGCTGGAGACGAAGGTGGCGCAGCTGGAGGCCGATCTCAAGACAAGCGGCGAGGAGCTTGCTGCGCTCAAGCGTGAGCGCGAGAAGGACGCCTACACCCTTGGCAAGCTGCAGGGTCGTCTCGCCGAGAGGAGCAAGGAGCTTAGCACCGCCAAGGACTCCAACGCAGATCTTGAGTTGAAGCTGACTACTTTGACCAGGACGCTGGACGGTGCCAGGAAGCAGGAGGTGGCCTTGAAGGAGAAGATCAAGGCCGACGAGGCACTGCTGGCTAGTGCTGCTGCCGCCCAGAACACTTTCAGGGAGAATGTGGAGCACTGGATGGAGGGTCTCGTGGATGTTGCCGCAACCATCGACGGGGAGCTGGCGCAGCTGGGGATGGAGGATCTTGGGTATTCCTCCGATGAGCACCTCCAACCCAGCGCCAAGCTCAGCTTGTTCTTCAAAGGCGTGGCGACGGCCCTCCAGCGACTCCGGGAGAAGATCCCAAAGCAGCTAGCTGACGAGTCACGCAAGATCTACGCGGGAGCTCTTCAAAAGGTGCTGGTGCAGGTGGCCTTCCACAACCCAGGCCTCAACCTCACCAACGTCCTCAGGTCCTTGCCGCCGGATGCTGATCTAGAAGCGCTCAAGACCCTTGTCGCACCCATTGTGGACAAGGTGAGCAGGATCAAGAGGGTTGAGGGCGATCGCGTAGATTAGGCCGCCCGTTTTCTCTTTTTCTTGTCGCTGCTGGTCATGTTATGAGAACAATCTGTTAGAGCTGCGATAAGCTATCTTGTAATATAACTCTATTTTGGGTAGCGATTGCTGTGTTATTTCCTTTACTTGATTCCTTCCTTTGTATGTTTTTGCCCTACGCTTTTAGGGAACTTGTCGGTGCAGGCACCTTAGCCGCAAGCGCTGAGTGCGGGATGTCAGCAGCCTGCTGGCGATGCCGCTACCGACAAGAAACCTTGTCGCAACTAGTCGCAGCTCACTTAAGTTGTTGAGCGGACTCGAAACAAAGTAAGGGCGCAACTAGCTACGAGTTGGTTCCTCCGCGCACAGGTTTTCCATACAAAGCACGGTCGTTCGAGGAAGATAACTTAAAAATTTCAAAACTGATTACTCAAACTTTAGCAACTTAGCTTTTTTGTCGTTTGCTTCCCGGTAAGGCAAAACTTTCTTGAATGACGCCTGGTCCACACCATTATCTTCTTCTTTCCCCCCGGCAAACTTGTGGGCGAGGGAACCTTCCTTCCTTTGAGAAAGAGAAAGAGGAGAAAATAAAGATATGGAGCCTTACGGCTCGTTATTGCTTACCGGGGGTGGGCGCTGCACAAAGTGTCAGATAAGACATGCAAAAAAGAGAAAGCATGAAATTGACAGGATGTGCGGAGCACATGAGCTTTATTTATGCACGGGGTCTGCGCCCGGCTTTGTACGAAGGATTACATGCAACATCAGCAAGACTTGTACAAAAGGTGGTTGCCGGAACAGGTTCCAGCAACCGCGCCTTACGGGTAAAACTTACGAAGATGCTTAATGTTCTAGGAGTTGCTCACCGGAATGCCATCTTCAGTCTCAAGGCGGGCAGCGCCAGTTCTAGTGACTCGTCTCACCCGGTAAGGGCCTTCCCACTTCGGCGTCAACTTGTTGGAATTCTTGGCGGACTGAACGCGCCGAAGAACAAGGTTGCCTTCCTCGAGACTTCTGGCATTAACTTTGCGGCTATGGTAGCGGCGCAAAGCTTGCTGGTATCGAGCAGCTCGTACAGCGGCCTGAAGACGGTCTTCCTCAAGGAGCAGCGTGTCATCTTATCGCAGCTGCTCTTGCTCAAGCTCATCATAAGCGAGCACTCGAGGCGATCCGTATACGAGTTCCATGGGGAGAACTGCCTCTGCTCCATAGACTAGAGCGAAAGGTGTCTGGCCAGTGGCTCGATTTGGCGTCGTCTTGATCGACCAAAGAACCACCGGCAGCTCCTCAATCCAGTTCTTTCCGCACTTGCGCAGCCTGTCGAAAGTTCTGGTCTTGAGCCCACGCAGCACTTCAGCATTCGCCCTCTCCGCTTGACCATTGCTTCTCGGATGAGCAACAGAACCGAAGCAGACCTTGGCACCAAGATCTTGGACGTACTGCATGAAGGTGGGGCTCGTGAATTGCGTGCCGTTGTCGGTGATGATCCTGTTAGGGATCTCAAAGCGGCAAACAATCGACCTGAAGAACTTGACTGCTGACTGTGCTGTCACCTTCCTCACTGGTTCCACTTCCGGCCACTTTGTGAACTTGTCGATCGCAATGTACAAGTACTCAAAGCCCCCGACAGCTCGGGGAAAGGGGCCGAGGATGTCGAGCCCCCAGACCGAAAATGGCCAGGATAAAGGGATCGTCTGGAGAGCTTGAGCTGGCTGGTGTATCTGCTTGGAATGGAACTGGCACGCTTCACACTTGGTTACTTGTGCAGTTGCATCCTGGAGGGCTGTCGGCCAAAAGAAACCTTGCCGGAACGCTTTGCCGGCAAGTGCTCTTGCGCCAATATGGTGACCACATATGCCTCCATGTATCTCTGCCAACAGCTTTTGTCCGTCTTCCCGGTGAATACACTTCAATTTCACACTGTTGAGTCTTCTTCTGTACAGTGTGTCGTCGACAAACTGGTACATACTTGACTGCCGGGCTACTCTTTCCGCTTCTTCTTGTTCTTCGGGAAGTTCTCCTATCTGAAGGAAACGGACAATCTGCTGTGCCCATGCTAGAGCTTGCGGCTCGACAACAAGGACTAAAGGCACATCTGCTGCTGCGGGAACATCCGCTTCTACGGCGAGAACCTGCGGCTCAGCCGGAGCTTGACGTTCCCCGGCAAGCTTGCCGGAGCAAAACTTGTCGGGAGCGTCTGCTTCAACGGAACAAACCCTAGGGCTTGTCGGAGCAGACTGCTCCTCAGCACCCTTGGTGCTGATCTTGGGGACCTTCTTGGCGGCGGCTTCGGGGAGCTCTGCCGGAAAATAGTCACCAGAAATCAACTTCCTCTTCTTGCTCTGTCCAGTTGATGGTGTTACAGACGGTTGAGTCAGTTTGAGCACAAAGATCCCTGGTTCCACAGGTAACTTAAGTGCGGCGCGCTTCGACAGGCTGTCGGCAATGTCGTTCTGAGCTCTTGGAACATGTTCCATCTGTAGGCCGTCAAAGTGCTCTTCTAGCTTTCTCACTTCATCAACGTAAGCTTCCATCAACGGACTCTGATAATTCTTGTTCACTTGGCGAACGACAAGCTGTGAGTCACCCCTGACAATGAGCTTCTTGATCCCAAGGTCTGCTGCAATCCTGAGACTGGCAAGCAAACCTTCATACTCTGCGATATTGTTCGTTGCTTGCTCCTTGGGAAAGTGCATCTGGACTACGTACTTGAGGTGCTCTCCGGTGGGTGAAACAAGTAGCACGCCCGCATCTGCGCCTTGCAGCGAGAAGGCACCATCAAAGTACATCAGCCACTCTTTGCTTGCTTCCTTGACGGGGATGCTCGTTTCTGGAATTTCTTCATCTTGTGTTGGCGTCCACTCTGCTATGAACTCTGCTAATGCTCTGCTTTGAATAGTTGAAGTGCTCTCAAACTTGAGGCCAAAGCTTGACAGTTCCAGTGCCCACTCGACAATCTTGCCTGTTGCTTCTGGATTTTGCAGTATCCTCTTTAGCGGAAAACAAGTGACGACTGTAATCTCATGTACTTGGAAGTAATGGCGCAGCTTTCTCGAGGCCATGAGAAGGCCGAAAAGCAATTTCTGCACACCAGAGTACCTTGACCTAGCCCCCTGCAGAAGGGAACTGACAAAGTAAACTGGGCGCTGCACCATTCTCTTCTGCATCTCCTCACGCGCCTGCGCAGATCCATCTTTGTCGGGACCAGAGCTTGTCGGTGAAGTCCCCTGCTTGTCGCTGGATGCATCTGCCGCGGTTGCTGGCTCATCATCCGCCTCCCTCTCCGCCACTAATGCAGCACTAACCACTTGATTGGTTGCCGCTATATACAGCAGCAACTTCTCTTGTGGCTTAGGTGCGACAAGTGTTGGAGTGGAGGACAGGTATCTCTTCAAGTCCTGCAGCGCAGCCTCCGCTTCCGGAGTCCATTTCATTGGACCTGCCTTTTTCAATATTTTGAAAAACGGCAGGGCGCGCTCAGCAGACCTAGAGATGAACCTGCTGAGAGCAGCCACGCAACCAGCAAGTCTTCGTACATCCTTGACGCGCTTTGGTGCTTCAATCTGCTCAATGGCTTTGATCTTGTCGGGATTGGCTTCGATTCCCCGCTGAGACACGAAGAACCCGAGAAGCTTGCCGGAGGGGACTCCAAACACACACTTCTCGGGGTTAAGCTTGAGGTTGATCTTGCGCAGATTTGCAAAGGTTTCGTCTAAATCTTGAATCAGGGTTGCCTTGTCCTTGCTCTTGACCACTATGTCATCCATGTAGGCTTCCACATTTCTGTGTATTTGTGGCTCAAAAGCGTCATGGACTACCCTTGCAAATGTTGAACCAGCATTCTTTAAACCGAAAGGCATCCGTATGAAACAGTATGTGCCACATGGAGTGATGAATGCGGTCTTCTCCTCATCTTCTTCTGCCATGAAGATCTGATGGTATCCTGAGTATGCGTCAAGAAATGAAAGCAAGTCACATCCGGCTGTGGAGTCAACAATCTGGTCAATGCGCGGCAAGGGAAATGGGTCTTTGGGACAAGCTTTATTGACATCGGTAAAGTCGATAGAAAGCCTCCATTTCCCATTTGCCTTACGCACGACTACAGGATTGGCCAACCATGTAGGATGGAGCACTCCTCTGACAAGGCCTGCTGCTTCCAATTTCTTGATTTCTTCTGCAATGAATTCTTGGCGCTCCACTGCCTGTTTCCTGACTTTCTGCTTGACGGGCCGCGCATGAGGACAGATGGCAAGATGGTGCTCGATTACTTTCCTGGGAACACCGGGGATGTCAGACGGTTGCCACGCAAACACGTCGATGTTCGCCCGCAGGAAAGCAACGAGCGCGCTTTCCTATTTAGGGTCGAGAGTGGCACTGATGGTGAAGGTACCACCAGTGCCGTCCTCCTTGGCGGACACCTTCTTGGTCTCTGGTGGAGCTTCCATTGTCTTCTTACACTTGCCGGTGGAGCTGGATGGTGCGTCCTTGATGGTAGCGCAGCACTCCGAAGAGGTGCGCTTGCCGGAGTGGGCATCAAAACTCTTGCCGGACTTGATCTTCTTCTTCCCCCCGGGAGCTTCAACGGCAAGTAAGTTGCGATCTGTTGCAGCTGCTGCTTCCCGGTAGATCTTGTCGGCGTAGATAAGAGCATCCTTCTTGTCGCCAGGGACAGAGATGACACTTATCGGGCCTGGCATCTTCAGCATGTTGTATGCATAGTGAGAGGCTGCCATGAATTTGGCGAGTGCTAGACGGCTGAGTATCCCATTGTAAGGCAATGGAAAGTCAGCAACGTCAAAAGTGACCCTCTCAATCCTGAAGTTCAACTCGCCGCCAAATGTCACCGGCAACGTGATCTTTCCCTTCGGCTTGCTCCGTCCCGGATTGATTCCTTGGAATGTGCCGGTCTCTTCGAGCTCGCTGTCAGGGATCTGGAGTTTCTGGAGTACCGTGGAGGAGATCAGGTTCAAGCCGGCCCCGCCATCAACTAGCATCTTAGTGACTTTGAGGTTGCGGATAGTTGGTGAAACCAACATCGGCAAGCACCCGACCGCAGTTATGCCATCAGGGTGGTCCTCAATATCAAAGATGATAGGCGTGCTGGACCATTTCAGAGGCTTGCGTGACTCGATGGGTGGTTCTGCCGCATTGACTTCCCACACCCACTGCTTGAGCTGGCAGTGTGAAGTATGCAGAGAAGCACCGCCGTCAACGCACAGGACCTCTGTGGCTTTCTGGAACTCCTGCTCATCGGTCTCGTCATCATCCATATCTTCATCATCGTCGTCATCTTCATCCTTGTCGCGGCCGCGGGGAGGTCTGTCTCCTAGACGCTGCTTGGCCTCGCCGCGGCGTCCTCCTCGGCCGGGGCGTTTCTTGCCGGCTCCTCCAGCACCTTCCTGGGCCTTCTCCTTGTCGCGTCGCTCGTATTCAGCCTTTTGCTGCTCGACAAGCTTCTCGACCTTCTTGCAGCTCTGGAGGTCATGGCCCTTGGTGCGGTGGATCTTGCAGTACTGCTTGTTGGTGCCGTCCTGCTTGTCGGCGACCGCCACAGCCTGGTAGTTGGTGCCTGCGGCAATCTCCTTGCCGGAGCTACCAGCTTTGGCTTTCTTGGCGCCACCTCCGTTGCCAGACTGCTCAACGACTAGCACATCTTTGCCTTTCTTCTTCTTGTTGTTCCGCCGCCGGTTTTTCTTTGCCAGGGCAGCATCCTCACTATCAGATCCTCCTGCTTCTGTATTCTCTCCGGGGAGTTTCCTCCCTTCCTCAGCACATGCACACTTGTCGGCCAGGGCATATAGCTCACTGACGTCTCTGATCTAGCACATCGCCATCTCCTCCCGCATCCTGCGGTTTCGCACGTTCTGATGGAACGCGCTGATGACCACGCCAGGGTGGACATCTGGGATGTTGTGCTGTACACGGCTGAATCTCTGAATATACTTGCGCAGGGGCTCTCCTTCCTTCTGGGCGAGCAGATGAAGGTCGCTCTCTTGGCCATGAGGCTTGTGGCCGCCTGTAAAGGCGCCGACAAACTGATGACATAGGTCTGCCCAGGAGGATATGGAGTTGTCCGGCAAGTGCATGAGCCAGGATCTGACATTGGGCTTGAGCACCAGCAGGAAGTAGTTGGCAAGGATCTTGTCGTCCCGCCCCCCGGCAGCTTGCACCGCGATGGTGTAGATGCTAAGGAACTCCGACGGATGTGACTTGTCGTCATACTTCTCTGGTACGTCTGGCTTGAAATTCTTCTTGTTGGGCCACTGGACTTGCCGCAGCTCACGAGTGAACGCAGGGCAACCTACCACGTACGGCAAGTCACCTGGTTCCCCTGGTGCATGCATGTCGACAGAGGGCCTAGCGCGCTGGTCCGATTGACGCCGCACTTCTCTTCGGCGCTCGATGCGAGTATGAGCGTCTTCTTGCTGTCGTTCGTGAAGAACTTGGCGCTGATCGCGACGAGCTCGTGGATCTGATGATGCGGTGGAGTCGCTGTCGAGGTGGATCCGGCGAGTCGGCGATCTTGGCCTTCGGGATGGAGAGTGCATGGTGGTTGCACCCCCACCAGTTTTGTCGCCATCGGCTCGCGCCTGGCAGTCCTGCCGCGGCAGTGATGTACTCGGCTGCCGCGGAGTGTCGCCATTGGCGAAGCCGATGAGACTCTGAATGGTGGCCCTCCATTCGTCGATCTTGTCTGCCGTTGGAGGGTAATCTAGGAGCAGTTGAGCTCGCGCCAAAGCTTCTGCTGAAGTGGTGGGCGGCAGAGGCGAACGGTGCGAGGAGCGGGATATGCTCGGACTTCTAACTATGTTAGAAGGACCAGTATCCCATCCAGGCGACCGTGCCTCGCTCGTGCCAGCATGTTGGCGTGCATGCTGGTCTTGAGCACCTTGGTCCAACGAGCGTATGGTACTGCGAATACCATGACGCTGTCGGTCCTGCGCCTCCTGAGATGGGCGCGGTGCATGTACGGACACCGAGGTCTGCGCAGCCTTGTCCTTGGACCTGGCAGCACCGTGAGCTCCCTCGTCGACGTCCGTTCTTCCGCCGGCGTCTACCCCACCACCCGTTTGCTCCGGTGGTGGTGGGATCGACGTGGACGGAACAGTTAATGAAGGAGATGAAGATCTAGCTCGTGTGAATGCCGGATCAGGTTCACACAACCTCAACGCCCCCTACCTGGCGCGCCAAAGATGTCGGGGAAACTGATCCACGAACACCTATGGGACCGGCGGACCGAGCCCCTTTCGGTTTGGCGGGGGGCGGAGATCGCACGAAGAGCGGATCGAGGCGAAGCACACGAGCAGTTTACCCAGCTTCGGAGCTCTCCGGAGAGATAATACTCCTACTGCTGCATGTCTGAGTGTATTGAGTTCTTGCTCCGGAGCGCTGAGTGCTACAGTACACGCGAGCTGCTAACGAGACCGAGCGTGAGTGCTTTTTTTGCCTTCGAACCCCCTCTACGTTGCGCATGGGCCTCCTTTTATATGCTCAAGGGGTCACCGACAGGTGGCAACGTAGACAAGGGTAAAAATGGAAAAGGAATTGCGGTAGGTACAACTACCTATACAGTGTATCATACCTAACCCTGACGGCAGGGGACAAAGGCATTAAATGCCTGTCTGCGTCGCCCAAACAGTGTAGAAAGGGACCGTCAGGGACGCCACCGTTCGCCACGATGGCAGTCTTGTCAGCGCCGCTTGCCACCGTGCACCGCTGGCTGCACAGCCTCTTGCCACGCGTGCCTGGAAAGGCCCCAGGGCGACATGTTGGTGGATGTGCTGGAGCGCGGGTACAGAGTGGTAGCCGGCCGCGGCAAGCGCCTTGCCACGGTCATTGTCTTGTCGCGTCCGGAAGCTTGTCGCTCACCGGGCCTCGCCGGGACGCGTCGCGGCAAGTTCCTTGAGAAGCCTTGATTGGCCTTCCCGACAAGCTCCTCTTGCCGGGGCCTTGTCTCCTTGGCTTGAATACTTTGTTCTTGAATGGCTCCAGGGGAACCACGGGGGACCTTGGCGGTCACCCAACAAGCCTTGCCGCGGGGTGCTGCGACTGCCCGTGCACAAGTTCGGGATACTAGGGTACCCCTACTCTAGTACACCGACACAGACCCCAAGGGTTTGTTCCTGCATCACTTTCTCTTGGACGAGATATGTCCCAACTGGACGGTATATGCACACGAGGAGTGTTTTCGAACCCATAGTTATGAATCAAATTGTGAAAATTGTTTTGATGTAACCTATGCAGAGGTCTCCTTGGAGGGGGTCCTTCCTGCTCCCCAGGGCTTTTTTGATTTCTTTGTTGTCCTCATGGCTTGTTGGGGGTTAGGACGAGTGGTGATGTCAGCTAGGGTGCCTCTCTCGAAGGCCGGAGGGTGAACTCCAAGCGAGTGTCCCTCATCTTCCTCCATAGAGACCTCTTCAACTCCCTCTTCCCCGGACTCCAGCTGAAGCAACCAAGCATAGCCTTCTTCGTTATTGGAGGAGGGAGTAGACATGATGCCTGGCTTAACAGATTTGACAGAAAAGAGCAAGAAAGAAAAACAAAAGATTTCACTGTGATACGATGGTCAATAGGTTTGGGGGGTATATAAAGATTTTTTATCTTGAGAAACCAGCAAACGGAAGAAAAACGGAGTCCGGAAGGTACCCGAGGTGGGCACAACCGCGCGCCCTGGTGTCGTTTTCCCACCAGGGTTACCTTCCTGGTTGTTTCTTATTTTCCTAATTTTTAATATATTCCAAAATTGACAAAACAATTGCGGATTTTTTGGAGTCTGTTTCCTTACTGTATCACGTACCTCCTCTTTTTCATGATTTTGGAGTATTTCGGAAGGTTTCCTTTATGTGTTCTTCTGGTGTCATAGTTTGGATAATATTGCTTTCAACATTAATGGGCGTACCTGAGATATAATGTTTTATTCTTTTCCCGTTGACAACCTTCAGGTTAGTACCTTCGACATTATTTATTTTGATGGATCCAGATCGATAAACCTCCTCAATAACATACGGTCCTTCCCATTTGGAGAGAAGTTTGCCTGCAAAGAATCTGAACCGAGAGTTGTACAGAAGAACATATTCTCCAACTTTAAACTCTTGCTTTTGGATTATCTTATCATGCCATCTTTTAACTTTTTCTTCAAATAACTTGGCATTTCCGTAAGCTTGGGTTCTCCATTCATCTAGTGAGGTAATATCAAATGACCTCTTTTCACCGGCAAGTTTGAAATCATAGTTGAGTTCTTTAATTGCCCAATATGATTTATGTTCTAACTAAAGAGGCAAATGACAAGCTTTTCCATAAACCATTTTATAAGGAGACATACCCATAGGATTTTTATATGATGTTCTATAAGCCGAAAGTGCATCATCTAATTTCTTAGAACAATTCTTTTGAGACCTATTGACAGTTTTTTGTAATATTAACTTTATTTCTCTATTGCTAAGTTAAACTTGACCACTAGACTGAGGATGATAGGGTGATGCAATTCTATAGTTAACATCATATTTAGCAAGCATTTTACGGAAAGCACCATGAATAAAATGTGAACCACCATCAGTCATTAAATACCAAGGGACTCCCAACCTTGGGAAAATGACTTCCTTAAGCATTTTAATAGAGGTGTTATGATGAGCACTACTGGTTGGAATAGCTTTTACCCACTTAGTGACATAATCAACAGCAACCAAAATATGTGTATGCTCATTAGAGGAAGGAAAAGGTCCCATGTAATCAAAACCCCAAACATCAAATGGTTCAATAGCAAGAGAATAATTCGTAGGCATTTCATGATGCTTACCAATATTACCAATTCTTTGACATTCGTCGCAGCATAAAACAAACTTACGGGCATCCTTGAAGAGAGTAGGCAAATAAAAACCAGATTGCAATACCTTGTGAGTAGTTCTGTTTCCCGCATGATGCCCTCCATAAGCTTTAGAGTGATATTTTCATAGGATTTGTCCCTGGTCATGCTCAGGTATGCAACATCTAATAATACCATCTACTCCTTCTTTATAAAGATGTGGGTCATCCCAAAAGTAATGTCTTAAATCATATAGGAATTTTTTCTTTTGTTGGTATGTGAAGCTAGGTGGTATATATTTAGCAACAATATAATTAGCATAGTCAGCATACCAAGGAGTGTTATGAGAAACATTTATTGCAGCTAATTTTTCATTAGAAAAACTATCGTTAATAGGTTGTGGGTCATCAAGATTATTTTCTAGCCTAGACAAGTTATCAGCCACGGGGTTCTCAGCTCCCTTTCTATCAGTGATATGTAAGTCAAATTCTTGTAGCAAGAGAACCCACCTAATGAGTCTAGGTTTAGCATCTTTCTTTTCCATAAGATATTTTATAGCAGCATGATCAGTGTGAACAGTAACTTTAGAATCAACAATGTAAGATCTAAATCTATTACAAGCAACCACCACTGCTAAAAATTCTTTTTCAGTAGTAGCATAATTGCGTTGGGCACTTTCTAGAGTTTCACTAGCATAATGAATAATATTTAATTTCTTATCAACTCTTTGTCCTAGAACAGCACCAACAACATGATCACTAGCATCACACATAATTTCAAAAGGTAAGTTCCAATCAGGTGGTTGAACAACAGGTGCAGAAATTAAGGCTTTCTTAAGTGTTTCAAAGGCTTCTACACAGACATCATCAAAAGAAAATGGAACATCCTTGTGTAAAAGATTTGTAAGAAGCCTAGAAATTTTAGAGAAGTATTTAATAAACCTCCTATAGAAACCAGCATGAACGAGGAAACTACGAATACCTTTGATATCTTTAGGGCTTGGCATTTTATCAATTGCATCAACTTTAGCTTTATCCACCTCAATACCTCGTTCAGAAATTTTATGTCCCAAGACAATACCTTCATTAACCATAAAGTGACACTTCTCCCAATTCAAGAAAATATTAGTTTGCTCACATCTCTTCAAAACTCGATAAAAGTTGCTTAAGCAATCATCAAAAGAAGTTCTGTAAATGGAAAAATCATCCATCTTTGAATATAGCAGTCATACATCTTTGAAAGGTAGCACGTGTATTGCATAAACCAAAAGGCATTCATCTATAAGCATAAGTTCCATAAGGACAAGTAAAGGTGGTTTTCTCTTGATCGGGGTTGTGAGACATGTATTTGAGAAAAACCAGAATATCCATCACAGAAACAAAAATGTGTGTGCTTTGACAATCTTTCTAGCATTTGTTCAATAAAAGGCAGAGGGTAATGATATTTCCTAGTTGCTTTATTTAATTTTCTAAAATCGGTTACCATTCTATAACCAGTGACAATTCTTTGTGGAATAAGTTCATTCTTATCATTAGGAACAACGGTAATACCTCCCTTCTTAGGGACACAATGAACATGACTTACCACTTCTTTCATTTTAGGAGTTAAATGTCATTGGTGATCAACAACGGGTTTAGCATCAGGTTCCATATTAATTTTGTGCTGACAGAGAGTGGGACTAATGCCCTTTAAATCATCAAGAGTATATCCGGTGGCAGCTCGGTGCTTCTTCAGAACCTTCAATAATCTTTCTTCTTCATGTTGTGAAAGGTTAGCACTACTAATAACATGATATATGTTTTTCTCATCAAGATAAGCATATTTCAAAGTGTTTGGCAATTGTTTTAATTCAAACACAGGATCACCTTTAGGTGGAGGAGGACCTCCAAGAGTTTCCATAGGTAAATGGTGTTTAAGAAGAGGTCGTTGTTCGAAGAAATTTTTATATATTTCATTTCTTTCGTGCAAATGCATATCATTTTCATGGTTTAACAAATATTATTCTAGTCCATCGGTAGGAGGCACGACAATAGAAGCAAGATCAATTATTTCATCCTTACTAGGTAATTATTTCTTATGGTGCTTTCTACTAAACTTGGAAAAATTAAACTCATGAGACTCGTCACCAAAGCAAACACTGACTGTTTGTTTATGACAATCTATAGTAGCATTAATGGTGTTCAAGATAATGGGACAAAAGTCATCTTGTGGGGAACAAACAACTAGAAAATCAGTAGGATATTTTATTTTCCCACACAAGGCTTCAACATCTCTAACAATCCCAACTGGTGTGATGGTGCCTCTATTAGCAAGTTTAATAGTGACATCTATGTCTTCTATTTGAGCGGGTGCTATATCATTCATAATTTCTTGATATAAGGTAAAAGGAATAGCACTCACACCAGCACCAAAGTCACATAAACCATGATAACAGTGATCTCCTATTTTGACTGAGACAACAGGCATGCCAACAATGGGTCTATGTTATCTTTTTTATTGGGTTCGGCAATTCTAGCAGCTTCATCACAAAAGTAAATAACATGCCCACCTATATTTTCTATGTGACACCCGGATAATTAAGCTACAGTAACCCACCCTAATGTACCATGTCATCACGTTTTATTAAGCCAATTTGCCACTTGATGAAATCGGAGTCAAATTCAAATTTCAAATAACAAGTCAAATTTTTATTTCTTAAAACTGTCAATTAAAATGTTTGTTGGGTTGAAAATATTCACTAAGTGGTTACCATGTAGGAACTATCATTTAATGGATTTTTAGATTTCCCCTGGAAACAATTAAAGTGAACAAGCATCACTTATTATGCCCATTAAAATACGAACTTAGTTTCAAACATTTCTAAATAACCCAAACTTTTTGGACAACACCTAAAATATCAGGAGGTAATTATGTGAGGAGTTTCAACTTTAACTAAAATCATTTAGTACCTAAACTAAATACAAAACAGTAGATAAATAAGGAAAACAATAAACAAAGGGAGGTGAGAAACATAATACCTAATCTACTGGGCACGTGGCCCATTAGGCAAAATGACCCAGCCCAGCCTAGCCTCTCCTTCCTCCTGTTCACGGGAGGGCGTGGCGCTCATCCACCGGCGCCATAGCCGGCGATGTGCACGCGTCGGCGATCCCTCGGTCGCGTGGATGGATAAGGCCACCGAAACCCCCCTGGAGAACCCTAGCCTCGCCACTTTTCCTCCCGCTCGCTGCCTCCTTCCTCGCGCACTACCGAGCCATCGGCGCCATGGTTCTCATCATCCGCATGCTCTCTGTCGGCCCCGTAGGCTGGGACCTTTCCAGCAGCGCCTTCGCTGTCCGCAGCGTCGACTACGCCGCCGGATCGAGGCCGGGAGGCCACATCATCGACCGGATCGACGCCATCTTCTTCCTCGGTCGTCGCCGCTGCCCTTCATCGATCCATCGCCTCTGCAGCTCCTAAGCCACCAACGGGCCTCCGTGTGCCTCCGCGGTGAGCTCCCGGTCGAAACCCCTCTCCTGTAGGCTTGGTTCGTTGTTTCCTGCTGCTACTACCATCGCCACCGTAGCTCGTTGTCGCCGTTGCACTTGCTACCGCCGCGCTCGTCACCGGCCGCCGACACGGCTGAAGCTCCGGCCACGCCCACTAGGGCCGCTGCTTGTCCGTGCTGCGCTATCACACCCGCGCTCGCCGTCCGCGCCCTTCCCTGCGCCTGCTCGCCTCCCGCCCGCCGTACGCTGCTAGGCCGAACCCCGGCGCCGCTCCTCTCGACGCCGGCACCACTGCAGGCCGCCTCCACACCTGCCATGCAGCCCCGCTCTCGTCGCCCCCCCCCCCTCCCTCGCTTTGCCCGCCGGCGCGCGCGCTCGGCCGCGCGTGCCCGCGCTTGCGGCCACCCCTGCCACTGCGATTCGCTGCTCTGCTGCCGCTGCTACAGTAACTGAATGTTACTGTAGCGCTGGCTAGCTTTTGTTACTTCTACTCTATTAACCCTCTGGATGGCAACAAAACTGTGGTCAAACAAAGTTTAACTTAGCTGGAATTAATTTGTCTAGGTAGTACACTTGACAAGCTCCAAGTTACCCCATTGGACCAAATTCAAATAAGGCATGTATTAAATACTATGAAAATCACAAAATGCTATCTTTTATTGACAGAGCACACTTTCAACCTCTAGCACCGTGTGTTGCGTGCTGTGTGTGTGCCGTGCGTGTGGCCGGTTGGGCTGTGGCCGGCCCTTGTTAGTACTAGCTTTAGCTAGTAGTATTAATTAGTGCTAAGTTAATTAGTCTAATAGTAGATGACATGTAGGTCCCAATTAAATAAGTTAGGTTTATTTATTTATTTTAGGTAAATAGTCCATGACATGTGGGTCACAGCTCTCTTTTTGACTAGTCAAATTGACTTGGTCAACTTGAATTAAAAGTAATTTAGAAAATCTAGTATATTATTAAAACTTTAAAAAATTATACAAAATAATCCGTAACTCGGATGAAAATACTTTGTACACGAGAGTTGCTCAGAACGACGAGACGAATCCGGATACGCAGTCCGTTCGTCCGCCATACCCCCCTAACCTATCGAACTCGCAACTTTCCCCCTCCGGCTCCCTTGCCCGAAAACACGAAACACCGGGGATATTTTTCCGGATGTTTCCCCCCTTAACCGGCATCACCTCATACCACGTCAGGTCACGCCTAGCATCGTTACTTGTCACATGTCATGCATCGATATGCATCTGTTTACATGGTATTCATTGTTTCTTCCCCCTCTTCTCTCCGGTAGACTAGGAGACCGACACTGCTGCTGCCCAGTTCGACTACGGAGCTGACGACTTCTCTCTCTTGCCAGAGCAACCAGGCAAGCCCCCCCCCCCCCTTGATCACCAGATATCGCCTATTCTACTCTATACTGCTTGCATTAGAGTAGTGTAGCATGTTACTGCTTTCTGTTATACCTATCCTGATGCATAGCCTGTCCTTGATACTACAGTCATTGATACCTTACCCGCAATCCTACATGCTTAGCATAGGATGCTAGTATTTTTCATCTGTGGCCCTACATTCTTGTCCGTCTGCTGTGCTATACTATCGGGCCGTGATCACTCGGGAGGTGATCACGGGTATATACTATATACGTTATACATGATACATGTGGAGACTAAAGTCGGGTCGGCTGGTGGAGCACCCGCGAGTGGATCTTTGTGGCGGAGCGACAGGGCAGGTTGAGACCGCCTAGGAGAGAGGTGGGCCTGGCCCTGTTCGGCGTCCGCGGATATTTAACACGCTTAACGAGATCTTGGTATTTGATCTGAGTTGGCTACGAGCCTATACGCACTAACCATCTACGTGGGAGTAGTTATGGGTATCCCGACGTCGTGGTATCAGCCGAAGCACTTCAGACGTCAGCGACGGAGCGGCGCGCGCCGGATTGGACTGGAACGCCACTAGGCTAGGTCTGCTTCCGGCCGCCCTCGCAACGTGCAGGTGTGCTATGGGCGATGGGCCCAGACCCCTGTGCGCTTAGGTTTAGACCGGCGTGCTGGCCTCTCTGTTTTGCCTAGGTGGGGCTGCGACGTGTTGATCTTCCGAGGCCGGGCATGACCCAGGAAAGTGTGTCCGGCCAAATGGGATCAAGCGTGTTGGGTAAGTTGGTGCACCCCTGCAGGGAAGTTAATCTATTCGAATAGCCGTGATCTTCGGTAACAGGACGACTTGGAGTTGTACCTTGACCTTATGACAACTAGAACCAGATACTTAATAAAACACACCCTTCCAAGTGCCAGATACAAACGGTGGTTGCTCTCTCTCAGGGATACGAGGAGGGGATCGCCGGGTAGGATTATGCTATGCGATGCTACTGGAGATGTTACTTGGAGTTGCTACTGGAGATGCTACTTGGAGTTGCTACTTGGAGATGCTACATGGAGGACTTCAATCTACTCTCTTCTACATGCTGCAAGACGGAGGCTGCCAGAAGCATAGTCTTCGATAGGACTAGCTATCCCCCTCTTATTCTGGCATTCTGCAGTTCAGTCCACTGATATGGCCTACTTACACATATACCCATGCATATGTAGTGTAGTTCCTTGCTTGCGAGTACTTTGGATGAGTACTCACGGTTGCTTTCTCCCCCTTTTTCCCCCTTTCCATTCTTTCTGATTGTCGCAACCAGATGCTGGAGTCCAGGAGCCAGACGACATCGTCGATGACGACTACTACACTGGAGGTGCCTACTACTACGTGCAGCCCGCTGACGACGACCAGGAGTAGTTAGGAGGATCCCAGGTAGGAGGCCTGCGCCTCTTTCGATCTGTATCTCAGTTTGTGCTAGCCTTCTTAAGGCAAACTTGTTTAACTTATGTCTGTACTCAGATATTGTTGCTTCCGCTGACTCGTCTATGATCGAGCACTTGTATTCGAGCCCTCGAGGCCCCTGGCTTGTATTATGATGCTTGTATGACTTATTTATGTTTTAGAGTTGTGTTGTGATATCTTCCCGTGAGTCCCTGATTTCGATCGTACACATTTGCGTGCATGATTAGTGTACGATTGAATCGGGGGCGTCACAAGTTGGTATCAGAGCCGACTGCCTGTAGGAATCCCTCTTCCAACTCCTTGGCCGAAGTTGAGTCTAGACATTGCAAAACTTTTACTAACATGGCTGTGTGTCTTACGGGCACACGTCGCCATTGGGTGGTATTAGGATCTTTTACTTCTCAATCTTTACTCCGGGATTCTGAACTCTCTTCTATTCGGGTTAAACGATTTTTACTAAAATCTAACTTTAGGTTCTCGAAAATACTTTCTCTCAGAGAGCCCCTTCAGTCCAGATGATCACCGGCTGCACTAGAAGATTTCGAAGATACTCTCCGATATTCTCTCGAGACCTTGTGTCCGTTGCTTTTGCAATTCCCTTCCACTGAAATATCCCTATGGATAAATACTTACACCTGTCGTTCTTACTTTTATTCCCAGTTGATCTTATTATTACAAGATAACCCAAAATTCTCTATAATGTTTCGAGTATACTTTATGTCCACTGCCTTGCAGTTCCTTGCCACCTGAATACCCCTACGGATAATTCTCGCACTTATCGAGTATCCGCTCATCCCCCAGTTGTTCATGTGTTTCACAATGGTCATCGAAATACTATTCGATCCTCCAAAATCCTTAGTAGCTTATTGCTCTGCAATACTTGTCTGCTTGCATGATGGATGCTTTCCATATGTCTGGCAATATTCATTAGTATCCTTAGACACCGTCACTTTGATACCTTTGATTCAACATGAGTGCGAATGCACGCAATCATCAGTTGATCCTTCTAAATTATCTTTCGGGCTCAGACATCATTTTAAACATGAGCTGGTTCTCAACAAATCCAATTGTCGTCGATGTACCCTAAGGCTATTCAACTTATCCATCCCTAATCAAAACATTGCTTCTGATCCCTTGAATTGAAAATCATAATTCCTTTGCATTTGTGCTCTGGATTAGTCAGTTGTTTCCATAATCCAATGCCTTCGCATTGTTACTTCCTCTGGTTGTGTGCCGATGCGCACGTCGGCTCTGTTATGGACCGGCAGATCCTTTAATGGATTTTATCCGACAGCGTCCTTCATATTCAATAACCTTGAGCCTTTCCTAGGATGTATACCGCCTTTGGTAAATTGTATCCCCTGCTTTGTCAACCATGCTCTGCTATCGAGCTTGTGTTATTTACTCCTGAAGTTTGTGGTATATGTTCCTAAGAGGCCCGATGGGTTGGACATATGCCTTCTCTAAACTGTGTGAACTCGAAAGCTTTCGCGAGTCATACACCTCTGGTATTTTGCCAGATAAAATTTCAAACACTACAACTTCTTCGAAAGTGAGAAGTGAATGAAAGGTTATGCATTGGAGAAGTGGGAGTCGACCTTGAACTTTGTGTTCATGCCCATGGACACGATGTAGATCTTATCATTAAAGCTTCTATTAAATTAAATTATTCCTTTGGTATAAGTTCATCTTATATCCGGGATCTGGCCTTTTGCAATCGTGGTTCCGACCATGTTCTCTTTTAAATACCATCCTTGCCCTTGATGATCTGTGTTATCATCGACCACTTTATTGCCTTCCCACCAACACAAGCTTGTTCGTGTTTGGTGATATACCTTGAGTTCCTTGATATCCAGTAATTGCCCTTCTTTACCTTGGGACATTAACATCTCTTATGACCTCAATGTTGTGAGAATTTCACTACCTCTTGAGAACTCTTAATACAAGTGATACTTCTCACCATCACCATTCTTTCTTGGTCCCCGTGTTGATTCCAACAAGTGAACAGTGTTGTTTGGATTCTTTCCTTCTATCAACCCTATTGCTTTCAAGTTAATGGTCGGCCGTTCATTCTTAGACTATTGATTATTGAATCACCATTCTGACATTGGTCGTGCAACCCAACCCATATTCCGGGCGCACCTTTCAACCAATGTTTAATTGTGTATGTTTTACTCGAGCATACTTCATTACATCATTTGATCTGACAAATGCTATCTCCTTATCCACATAATTGTGGAGATCCATCTTTTGGGATACCTAGTTGAATTGTCGCTGAGTCCATCAGCCACCTCCTCATCCTCTCTTTGGTTTACTGATGAACTCTTGTTTCGAAGCCTTGCTTCCGTACGTTATTTCCCGAGAATCTTACAATGTCATCTCGACAATTTGTGTTGCACCTTTCTTCTCAGGCATCCTGAGTCTGAGGTATCCTCACTCCAATCAGATCTGAATCTCGGTCAGATATGATGGTTGGAACATATTTCCAAGAGTTATAATAACGGTCTTTATGTGACCCGGTAAGGTGATGTCGTGCCTAGCACAGCTGGCCGGAGGCCCTATTGTTATATATTCAGTTTCAGCAAGGTTATCCATTCTTCCATGAGGAAATGGTAAGACTTATTCTATAAGTTGTTTCCGATGGATCCTTTGTATCCAAAATCTGACATTTGCTTGAAGACCATGTCAATGCTATCTCGAAGCATGTCTGTGGTACTCCGATTTTTAACAAGAACATTTGAAGCCCAATGCTAAGATGTTTGTTTCTCAATTATCCAAACGTCGTTGTATGGGTAATGTCTTGAAATTTCTCTCCCGTTACCTAAGGGGTTTTCTAAAATTATATCCTGACATGATATCATGCTCTGCTTGTCCTTGGGAAGGATATATCCCTGAAATATGTGTTTTAACACATTTTCCTTTTCATTGTTCTGTTTAATCTGATAATCATATTTTCCTTTCCATTGTTTGATTTAACCTTTCTTGTGATCTATATGACCTAAGCAGTAATATTCTCCTGCTTATGTAAACACCTCGTGGTACCGCTCTGTCAGTAAGACCATGTTACTATTGTTGATGACATTCCGGTAGCCACCGATGGACGAGAACCTTGCCTATTGGCCCGCCTCGTTCAACGAGCAGGAAAATGGTTCTCTCCATCCCTCGCCCTTGGTATCAATGTTGTTGCCGACATAACTGATAGGCTACCCTCTGACACGCCTTACTATCGTGACCGTGCAAGATGTCGGCCCCCTTCCTACTTTCAACCACATGGTGGGCCCATAACCCACAGTTCCACAGGATGAAAACCTGACTCTCCTATACACCCCGTTGTCAAAGTTATTCCTCGCGTTTGACTTTGTATGTAATTCACGGGCCACCAGCCTGTTGATCTATTCAGGTACCAGATGCAATGCTTAATCACATTGCTCTAAACCCCTTCAACAGTTCGTTTCAGACATTGAACGATTGCCTGCCCGCTCGAAACTTTCCATGATACCTCCTTACGTTACTCTCGATATTTTCTTAAGATTCAATTTGAGAGTTACTTTCTGCCACCTTCCCCGATGATATCGACCGATAGTCAACCTTGTAGAGGTTCGTTCTCCCAGAATACCCCCTTATTCTTTCGTAAGTATGATGGAACCCCCCGAAGAAAGAATACCGACTTTATCTTGATGACTTGAAGCAGAGAAATGAAGACATCAATGTATTGGACCAGCCTCTTCGAGAAGAGCAAGCCAGCATGAGAAGACCCGATAGATTCGTTACCAAACCTTCCCCCCTTTCACTACCTCTTAAATCTCGGGACGAGATTTCTTGTAGCGGAGGAGAATTGTGACACCCGGATAATTAAGCTACAGTAACCCACCCTAATGTACCATGTCATCACGTTTTATTAAGCCAATTTGCCACTTGATGAAATCGGAGTCAAATTCAAATTTCAAATAACAAGTCAAATTTTTATTTCTTAAAACTGTCAATTAAAATGTTTGTTGGGTTGAAAATATTCACTAAGTGGTTACCATGTAGGAACTATCATTTAATGGATTTTTAGATTTCCCCTGGAAACAATTAAAGTGAACAAGCATCACTTATTATGCCCATTAAAATACGAACTTAGTTTCAAACATTTCTAAATAACCCAAACTTTTTGGACAACACCTAAAATATCAGGAGGTAATTATGTGAGGAGTTTCAACTTTAACTAAAATCATTTAGTACCTAAACTAAATACAAAACAGTAGATAAATAAGGAAAACAATAAACAAAGGGAGGTGAGAAACATAATACCTAATCTACTGGGCACGTGGCCCATTAGGCAAAATGACCCAGCCCAGCCTAGCCTCTCCTTCCTCCTGTTCACGGGAGGGCGTGGCGCTCATCCACCGGCGCCATAGCCGGCGATGTGCACGCGTCGGCGATCCCTCGGTCGCGTGGATGGATAAGGCCACCGAAACCCCCCTGGAGAACCCTAGCCTCGCCACTTTTCCTCCCGCTCGCTGCCTCCTTCCTCGCGCACTACCGAGCCATCGGCGCCATGGTTCTCATCATCCGCATGCTCTCTGTCGGCCCCGTAGGCTGGGACCTTTCCAGCAGCGCCTTCGCTGTCCGCAGCGTCGACTACGCCGCCGGATCGAGGCCGGGAGGCCACATCATCGACCGGATCGACGCCATCTTCTTCCTCGGTCGTCGCCGCTGCCCTTCATCGATCCATGGCCTCTGCAGCTCCTAAGCCACCAACGGGCCTCCGTGTGCCTCCGCGGTGAGCTCCCGGTCGAAACCCCTCTCCTGTAGGCTTGGTTCGTTGTTTCCTGCTGCTACTACCATCGCCACCGTAGCTCGTTGTCGCCGTTGCACTTGCTACCGCCGCGCTCGTCACCGGCCGCCGACACGGCTGAAGCTCCGGCCACGCCCACTAGGGCCGCTGCTTGTCCGTGCTGCGCTATCACACCCGCGCTCGCCGTCCGCGCCCTTCCCTGCGCCTGCTCGCCTCCCGCCCGCCGTACGCTGCTAGGCCGAACCCCGGCGCCGCTCCTCTCGACGCCGGCACCACTGCAGGCCGCCTCCACACCTGCCATGCAGCCCCGCTCTCGTCGCCCCCCCCCCCCTCCCTCGCTTTGCCCGCCGGCGCGCGCGCTCGGCCGCGCGTGCCCGCGCTTGCGGCCACCCCTGCCACTGCGATTCGCTGCTCTGCTGCCGCTGCTACAGTAACTGAATGTTACTGTAGCGCTGGCTAGCTTTTGTTACTTCTACTCTATTAACCCTCTGGATGGCAACAAAACTGTGGTCAAACAAAGTTTAACTTAGCTGGAATTAATTTGTCTAGGTAGTACACTTGACAAGCTCCAAGTTACCCCATTGGACCAAATTCAAATAAGGCATGTATTAAATACTATGAAAATCACAAAATGCTATCTTTTATTGGCAGAGCACACTTTCAACCTCTAGCACCGTGTGTTGCGTGCTGTGTGTGTGCCGTGCGTGTGGCCGGTTGGGCTGTGGCCGGCCCTTGTTAGTACTAGCTTTAGCTAGTAGTATTAATTAGTGCTAAGTTAATTAGTCTAATAGTAGATGACATGTAGGTCCCAATTAAATAAGTTAGGTTTATTTATTTATTTTAGGTAAATAGTCCATGACATGTGGGTCACAGCTCTCTTTTTGACTAGTCAAATTGACTTGGTCAACTTGAATTAAAAGTAATTTAGAAAATCTAGTATATTATTAAAACTTTAAAAAATAATACAAAATAATCCGTAACTCGGATGAAAATACTTTGTACACGAGAGTTGCTCAGAACGACGAGACGAATCCGGATACGCAGTCCATTCGTCCGCCATACCCCCCTAACCTACCGAACTCGCAACTTTCCCCCTCCGGCTCCCTTGCCCGAAAACACGAAACACCGGGGATATTTTTCCGGATGTTTCCCCCCTTAACCGGCATCACCTCATACCACGTCAGGTCACGCCTAGCATCGTTACTTGTCACATGTCATGCATCGATATGCATCTGTTTACATGGTATTCATTGTTTCTTCCCCCTCTTCTCTCCGGTAGACTAGGAGACCGACACTGCTGCTGCCCAGTTCGACTACGGAGCTGACGACTTCTCTCTCTTGCCAGAGCAACCAGGCAAGCCCCCCCCCCTTGATCACCAGATATCGCCTATTCTACTCTATACTGCTTGCATTAGAGTAGTGTAGCATGTTACTGCTTTCTGTTATACCTATCCTGATGCATAGCCTGTCCTTGATACTACAGTCATTGATACCTTACCCGCAATCCTACATGCTTAGCATAGGATGCTAGTATTTTTCATCTGTGGCCCTACATTCTTGTCCGTCTGCTGTGCTATACTATCGGGCCGTGATCACTCGGGAGGTGATCACGGGTATATACTATATACGTTATACATGATACATGTGGAGACTAAAGTCGGGTCGGCTGGTGGAGCACCCGCGAGTGGATCTTTGTGGCGGAGCGACAGGGCAGGTTGAGACCGCCTAGGAGAGAGGTGGGCCTGGCCCTGTTCGGCGTCCGCGGATATTTAACACGCTTAACGAGATCTTGGTATTTGATCTGAGTTGGCTACGAGCCTATACGCACTAACCATCTACGTGGGAGTAGTTATGGGTATCCCGACGTCGTGGTATCAGCCGAAGCACTTCAGACGTCAGCGACGGAGCGGCGCGCGCCGGATTGGACTGGAACGCCACTAGGCTAGGTCTGCTTCTGGCCGCCCTCGCAACGTGCAGGTGTGCTATGGGCGATGGGCCCAGACCCCTGTGCGCTTAGGTTTAGACCGGCGTGCTGGCCTCTCTGTTTTGCCTAGGTGGGGCTGCGACGTGTTGATCTTCCGAGGCCGGGCATGACCCAGGAAAGTGTGTCCGGCCAAATGGGATCAAGCGTGTTGGGTAAGTTGGTGCACCCCTGCAGGGAAGTTAATCTATTCGAATAGCCGTGATCTTCGGTAACAGGACGACTTGGAGTTGTACCTTGACCTTATGACAACTAGAACCGGATACTTAATAAAACACACCCTTCCAAGTGCCAGATACAACCGGTGGTTGCTCTCTCTCAGGGATACGAGGAGGGGATCGCCGGGTAGGATTATGCTATGCGATGCTACTGGAGATGTTACTTGGAGTTGCTACTGGAGATGCTACTTGGAGTTGCTACTTGGAGATGCTACATGGAGGACTTCAATCTACTCTCTTCTACATGCTGCAAGACGGAGGCTGCCAGAAGCATAGTCTTCGATAGGACTAGTTATCCCCCTCTTATTCTGGCATTCTGCAGTTCAGTCCACTGATATGGCCTACTTACACATATACCCATGCATATGTAGTGTAGTTCCTTGCTTGCGAGTACTTTGGATGAGTACTCACGGTTGCTTTCTCCCCCTTTTTCCCCCTTTCCTTTCTTTCTGATTGTCGCAACCAGATGCTGGAGTCCAGGAGCCAGACGACATCGTCGATGACGACTACTACACTGGAGGTGCCTACTACTACGTGCAGCCCGCTGACGACGACCAGGAGTAGTTAGGAGGATCCCAGGTAGGAGGCCTGCGCCTCTTTCGATCTGTATCTCAGTTTGTGCTAGCCTTCTTAAGGCAAACTTGTTTAACTTATGTCTGTACTCAGATATTGTTGCTTCCGCTGACTCGTCTATGATCGAGCACTTGTATTCGAGCCCTCGAGGCCCCTGGCTTGTATTATGATGCTTGTATGACTTATTTATGTTTTAGAGTTGTGTTGTGATATCTTCCCGTGAGTCCCTGATTTCGATCGTACACATTTGCGTGCATGATTAGTGTACGATTGAATTGGGGGCGTCACGTTCTACTAGGATATCTTTAACCATAGGAACACTATGTTCTAACTTGATTTCTTCAACACATTTGGGTGCTTTAATATAGCTTTTATTGACCACAGTTGAAACTCTAGCATGTTCCTTAATCCTAACAGGGAAAGGTGGTTTTTCAATATAAGAAGTAGGAACAACTGTATCAACATTATAGATAACAATTTCACCTTTAGCTATTACGGGTTCTTTAGATTCTTCTTTAATTGGTGGGTGATATTTAAACCACTTCTCCTTAGGAAGATCAATGTGAGTAGCAAATGATTCACAAAAGGAAGCTACTATCTCAGAGTCAAGTCCATGTTTAGTGCTAAACTTTTGAAAAGCATCGGTATTCATAAAATCTTTAACACAATCATACTTAAGCTTAATACCTGACTCCTTACCTTCGTCGAGTTCTCAATCTTCAAAGTTGTGTTTAATTCTTTCAAAAAGATCCCACCTGAATTCAATAGTCTTCTTCATAAAATAACCAGTACAAGAAGTATCAAGCATGGATTGATCATCACAAGAAAGTCGGGCATAAAAATTCTGAATAATAATTTATCTTGAGAGATCATGATTGGGGCATAAATATAACATTGAATTAAGCCCCCCCCCCCCCAAGCTAGAGCGATACTTTCTTCTTCACAAGGCCAAAAATTATATATATAATTCCGATCACGATGAACTAGATGCATATAATAATTTTTTTGGTGAAATTCCAATTTCAATCGATTCCAGTTCCAAGATCCAATATCATGGCATAGCCTATACCATGCCAATGCTTTTCCCTTCAAAGATAAAGGGAAATCCTTGTTCTTAGCTTCATCTCCGGGTAAACCTAAAATCTTAAATAATCCACAAATTTCATCCACATATATCAAGTGCATATCAGGATGTTCGGTTCCATCTCTTGCATAAGGATTAGCTAGAAGTTGTTCTATCATACCCGAAGGAATTTCATAACCAATATTTTGAGTAGGTGCAGTAGGTTGAGGGGTAACTAATTGTGTTTCTGGTCAAGGTGAAGATACCCTGAACAAACCCCTCAAAGAATTGTTCTACATAGTAACAAGTGACAATAAATTTCAGCACATAGTAATAATTTTTCTATACCGATTTCTACTTACCAAGAGCGCTTCACTCTCCCCGGCAATGGCGCCAGAAAATAGTTTTGATGACCCACAAGTATAGGGGATCAATCATAGTCCTTTCGATAAGTAAGAGTGTCGAACCCAACAAGCAGCAAAAGGAAATGAAAAGCAGTTTTCAGCAAGGTAATGTGTGCAAGCACTGAAATTATAAGTAATGAGTAGTTTCATAGCAAGTTAATTTGTAACGAGAAAGTAGCGGTAATGGTAAAAAAAGTGCAGCAAGGTAACCCAATCCTCTTGAGGCAAAGGACATGCCAAAACGGTCTATTATGATAAGCAAAGTGTTCTTGAGGGTACACGGAAATTTCATCTAGTTACTTTCATCATGTTGGTTTGATTCATGTTCGTTACTTTGATAATTTGATATGTGGGTGGACCGGTGCTTAGGTGTTGTTCTTACTTGAACAAACCTCCTACTTATGATTAACCCCCTCGCAATCATCCGCAACTACGAGAAAAGTATTAAGAATAAATGTAACCACATCATTAAACTTTTGGATCCTAGTCAGTCCCTTACCAAGTAGCACATAAACTAGGGTTTAAGCTTCTGTCTTTCTCGCAACCCATCATCTAATAACTACTCCATAATGCATTCCCTTAGGCCCAAGTATGGTGAAGTGTCATGTAGTCGACGTTCACATGACACCTCTAAGGGAATAACAACATACATACCAAAAAAATATCGAACACATATCAAGTTCACATGATTACTCGCAACAAGATTTCTCCCGTGACCTCAAGAACCAAAGTAATTACTCACAAATGATAATCATGCTGATGATCAGAGGGGTATGATATGTCTCCAACGTATCTATAATTTTTTATTGTTCCATGCGGTTATATTATCATTCTTGGATGTATTACAATCATTTTATAACAACTTTATATCATTTTTTGGGACTAACGTATTGACATAGTGCCAAGCGTTATTGTTTTCTTCATGTTTTTTTACATCGCAGGAAATCAATATCAAACGGAGTCCAATCACAGCAAAACTTTTTATGGATTTTTTTGGACCAGAAGACAACCAGTGGGCCAAAGAAGTACTAAAGAGGGGGCCCGAGGTGAGCAGAAGACACATGGGCATGCCTGGGGGCCCAGTCACGCCCAGGTGGGTTGTGCCCACCTCGGTGACCTCCCGCACCGTCTCTTTGCTCTAAACATACCCAATATTCCAGAAACCGTAGGGAGTCGACAAAATAAATTCCAGCCGCTGCAAGTTCCAGAACCACAAGATCCAATCTAAACACCATTACAGAGGGGTTCATCACCCTCATTGGTGTCGCTCTGATGATGCGTGAGTAGTTCGTTGTAGACCTACAGGTTCGTAGTTAGTAGCTAGATGTCTTCCTCTCTCTCTCTCTCTCTCTCTCTCTCTCTCTCTCTCTCTCTCTTGATTCTCAATACAATGGCCTCTTGGAGATCTATTTGATGTAACACTTTTTGCGGTGTGTTTGTTGCGATCCGATGAACTTTGAGTTTATGATCAGATCTATGTTTTATCCATGAAAGTTATTTGAGTCTTTTGATCTCTTATATGCATGATTACTTATAGCCTCATATTTATTCTTTGAATCTTTGGTTTAGTTAGGCCAACTAGATCGATTTTTATTAACATGGGAAGAGGTGCTTTGTGATGGGTTTGATCTTACGGTGCTTGATCCCAGTGACAGAAGGGGAACCGACACGTATGTATCGTTGCTATTAAGGATAGCAAGATGGGTATATTTATACATAAATAGATCTTGTCTACATCATATCATCGTTCTTATTTCATTACTCCATTTTTCCATGAACTTAATACACTAGATGCGTGCTGGATAGCGGTCGATGTGTGGAGAAATAGTAGTAGATGTAGGTAGGTGTCGGTCTACTAATCTTGAACGTGATGCCTATATAATGATCATTGCCTTGATATCATCATGATTATTTGAAGTTCTATCAATTTCCCAATAGTAATTTGTTTACCCACCCTATGCTATTTTTCTTGAGACACCCCCCTAGTGAAATCTACGGCCCTCGGGTCTCTTCTTAATCGTATTTGCCTTCGAGATCTATTTTATATGATTTTATTTTCAGTTCTATTAATCCAAAAATCCAAAAATACCTTGCTGCAATTTTTAGTAATTTCTTTCTCGCGTTCCCGCCGGATCTATTTATCCAATCTACTACAATTTTATCTATCTTTTTACCCGTGAGGGATTGACAACCCCTCTCTTACGTTGGGTTGCAAGTATTTGTTCTTTGTGTGCAGGAGTTGTTTACGTGATGTTGTGTGGTCCTCCTACTGGTTCGATAACCTTTGTCTCATCACTAAGGGAAATACCTACAGTTGTTGTGCAACATCATCCCTTCCTCTTTGGGTAAATACCGATGTAGTTCAAGGAAACATCAAAAGGAATTTCTGGCACCGTTGCCGGGGAGGATCAATTCAACATAGTCTCCTGGCCACTAGCCATTTCTAGCGCCGTTACCGGGGAGACATCATCAACATCTACCAGGTTCCTAATCACAAATCTCATCTCCTTGCAATTTACATTATTTGCCATTTGCCTCTCATTTTCCTCTCCCCCACTTCACAAAAATTGGCCTTTTTATTTGCCTTCTTTCTGTTTGCCTTTTTCGTGTCAGATCTCTTGTTTGCTTGTGTTGCCATGTGTATTCTATTTGCTTGCATTTTGCTTGCTAAAAATTTATTGATATGGATCCTCATCCACTTGCTAATCTTTTCAAAATACCAAATTATGATGAACTGATTGCTAGTGAGTTGAGTGCACTAGATTATCTTTATGAAGTTTTGCTTGAAATTCATGAATCTGAAAATTGTGATGAAGTGCTAAAAGAGGAAATTTATGAAGTGATTCATGATAGCTCCTTAGATGAAAAGCATGATTGCAATGATGTTATTATAAATTATAGTAATGTCAACTGTGCTAATAATATGCAAAAACCCAAGCTTGGGGATGCTAATATTGCTATGTCCACTACTTATTGCAATGATCATGATTAGGGTGATAATGTTTCTTATGATCTTGAAAATTTATTTAAATCTCATGATGAATATGCTTGTGATAAAAATAAAAGTGGGTTTGGAAGAGTGTCTACTTTAGGTATTAGTGATCCCACTACTTTGGAGAATTATCAATCTTGTGATTTTTTTGATAAAAGTGGGTTTGGAGAGGTCATGATTTTATATGATGATAATCCCACTATTTTGAAAAATTGTCAATTTTGCATGCGTGTGGATCATATAGAGAATATGTTATATGATAGATATATTATTGAATTTGAATATGATCCTACATGTAATTATTATGAAAGAGGAAAATATGATTGTAGAAATTTTCATGTTACTAAATTACCTCTCTTCATGTTGAGATTGCTATTGTTTCTTTATCCTTCCTTGCATATGCTACATTATTCTTGTCTTGATAATTTGTTTGCTTATCAAATGCCTATGCATAGGAAGTATGCTAGACATAAGTGTGATTGTCACATGCTATATGATGCTCTCTTTCATGTGAGCATCAATATAATCTTATGCCTAGCTAGGGGCGTAATACGATAGCGCTCGTCGGGAGGCAACCCAACTTGTATCTTTTTGCTTTTTGGTTTTCTTGTTGTTTTCAATAAAATACCCAATTATGACTCTGTTTAGATGTGTTTTTGTGGTTTAAATTAGTGTTTGTGCCAAGCAAAGCCTTTGGGACGATTTGGGTGATAGTTGATTTGATCTTGCTGAAAAAGAGAAACTTTTGCACTGAGGAAAAAATCCCATTTTTAGCAGAAGAGTGCTTTTGAGTTGATTACTTTTGCAGAAGATTAATATAGAAATTTCACACGTGGTCCTAAATTTTCAGAATTTTTGGAGTTACAGAAGTATAGGAAGTTCCCTGATTACTACAGACAGTTATGTTTTTGGCAGATTCTGTTTTCTTTGCGTTGTGTGCTTGTTCTGATGATTCTATGATTTTCTTTGAAGAGTTTTTGCTATAGGAAAGTTGGAATACAGTAGATATAATGCAAAAATAAAATATGAATGGGTTTGCAACAGTGTATTCCTTTAGTTGACACTTTTACCCCTCCATAAGCTACAACCCACGCATGACCTTCCTAGAAAAAAGAAGGCAAATCCCCATCTCGTATATGCATGTTGTGCATGCGCTGTAGGTTTATTTGGAAAGAGAAGATTACACGTACTAAGGGGAGAGTAAGTGAGAGAGGATATTGTGGGATTTGTTAGGCTAAATAAGGAAGTAAACTGCCTGGGATAGAGAGGATCGTGATTTTCCTATTTTTCTCTCTAGTCTCATGTGTTTGCACCAGGGGCTTTTACGTCCAACACCAACGAGATCTCCCCTCCCAGCCCGTGTGTTAATATTCGTGCAACAAAACTATACACCCTATATCAAGGAATGGAGGGAGTACTATTTTTGAAGAAATGCTCTCATGCTTCACTTAGATTTATTTGAGAGTTAGTAAATTTTTTAAGAAATTCTCTCTTGCTTCACTTAAGTTATTTTGAGAGAAGAGAATTTTTATGCTCATGTTCTTCACTTAAATTTGTTTGTGCTATCAAAAGAAACATATGAAACTAGTCCCAAAGTGATAGATATCCAAGAAGGATATAATAAAAACTTTCATGTAGATCATTGGACATATTAAACTTGATTCTTTGTAACAGTTTTGAGATATGATGATAGTGATATGTGAGTCATGTTGATGAGTAATTATGCTTTAGTAAGAATATTGGTGTTAAGGTTTGTGATTCCCTATGCAAGCATGAAAGTCAATAGTTATGCAATGAAATTACATCCTACTTGTGGTGCATTATTCGGTGTTAGTTATGCTTAATGCTCTCTTATGAGATGTTAAAAAAAATGCTCTCTTATGAGATTTTTTGTTGCTAGGTTGGATGCTTCCCAATCTTTTGCTAGCCTTCATTTGCACTAAGGATGATGACTAATTGTGCATCCAAAATCCTTTGAACCAGTTTTTGCCACTTGAGTCCACTATACCTACCTATATGCGGTATTTTCGTGTTGTTCTAAGCAAATTTGTATGTGCCATCTCTAATTTTCAAAATAAATTTATCTTTTGTGTGCTCGTACCTCTCATGAAACGGTAGGTGGTGGCTGATATATTTCCATGCTAGATATGTTATTCTCAAGAAGAGTGTTTATTCACTTGTCATTGCACGAGAGTATGGCAAAGGTATTAGGGATGCCCAATCCCGAAATGAAAAATGAATTTACTTTATGTCGTCAGATAATAAATTACTTGGAAAGTGTTGGTATGGAAGGCACCCGTGGATACGGTTCGCCATGCAAAGTGAAAGTATGGTGGAAAAAGGAATAAACTTTCTTTTCTGTTTGGGAACCGCCAATAATATATCTATCATGGGAAGTATTGGGAACTACTCGATCGTTTTCGTTGAAAGGAAAAGCATGCCACCCAAAATGTTTTATCTCTACTTTTTTCACTTTGAGCTCTGGCACCTCTACAAATCCCTACTTCCCTCTACAAAGGCCCTTTCTTTTACTTTATGCATTTTTTTACTTGAGTCTCCATCTTCTCTTGTAAAGCACCAACTAAGGGGCACTATGATCGTACTTGAGCATTGGGTGTAGCTAATATGCGAGTGTGTTTCATGAATGGATCAATGATTGAGCATAATGGGCTAGGGATAACTTGCTTTAGTGTTGATATTTTGAAAAACATGGTTGCTTGTTGATATGCTTGAGTATTAAATTCTTCATGTCAAAACTAGACTATTGCTTTGAACCATATAAAAGTCCAAATGTCCATGCTACAAAGAAAAAATATGTGATGAACATGTTAGGCAGCATTCCACATCAAAAATTCTATTTTTATCATTTACCTACTCGAGGAAGAGCAGTAAATTAAGCTTGGGGATGCTGATACATCTCCAGCGTATCTATAATTTTTTATTGTTCCATGTTGTTATATTATCATTCTTGGATGTTTTACAATCATATAATAGGAACTTTATATCATTTTTTGGGACTAACCTAATGAAATAGTGCCAAGTGCCAGTTGTTGTTTCCTGCTTGTTTTTTACATCGAAGGAAATCAATATCAAACGGTGTCCAAACGTAGTGAAACTTTTTGTGGATTTTTTGGACCAGAAGACATCCAATGGGCCAAATAAGTACCGAAGAGGAGGCCTGAGGTGGCACAAGACACATCGGCCCGCCCTGGTGGGTTGTGCCCACCTCGGTGACCTCCCATGCCGCCTCTTTGCTCTATAAATACCCCAATATTCCATAAACCCTAGGGGAGTCGACAAAAATCAATTCCAGCCACCGCAAATTCCAGAACCACCAGATCCAATCTAAACACCATCATGGAGGGGTTCATCATCCTCATTGGTGCCTCTCCGATGATGCATGAGTAGTTCATTATAGACCTATGGGTCCGTAGTTAGTATCTAGATGGCTTCCTCTCTCTCTCTCCCTCTCTCTATCTCTATCTCTCTCCCTCTCTCTCTCTCTCTCTCTCTCTCTCTCTCTTTCTCTTGATTCTCAATACAATGGTCTCTTGGAGATCTATTTGATGTAACTCTTTTTGCGGTGTGTTTGTTAGGATCCGATGAACTTTGAGTTTATGACCAGATCTATGTTTTTATCCATGAAAGTTATTTGACTCTTTTGATCTCTTATATGCATGATAACTTATAGCCTCGTATTTCCTCTTCGAATCTTTGGTTTAGTTAGTCCAACTAGATTGATTTTTCTTGCCATGGGAAGAGGTGCTTTGTGATGGGTTCGATCTTACGGTGCTTGATCCCTGTGACAGAAGGGGAACCGACACATATGTATTGTTGCTATTAAGGATAACAAGATGGGGTCTATCTCTACATAAATAGATCTTGTCTACATCATGTAATCGTTCTTATTGCATTACTCCATTTTCCATGAACTTAATACACTAGATGCATGTTGGATAGTGGTCGGTGTGTGGAGTAATAGTAGTAGATGTAGGCAGGAGTCGGTCTACAAATCTTGGACGTGATGCCTATATAATGATCGTTGCCTAAATATCGTCATGATTATTTGAAGTTCTATCAATTGCCCAACAATAATTTGTTTACCCACCGTATGCTATTTTTCTCGAGAGAAGCCAGTAGTGAAATCTACGACCATCGAGTCTCTTCTTAATCATATTTGCCTACGAGATATATTTTTATTTGCTTTTATTTTTAGTTCTATTAATCCAAAAATACAAAAATACCTTGCTGCAATTTTTAGTAATTTATTTTATCTCGCGTTCCCGCGAGATCTATTTATCCAGTCTACTACAATTTTATCTATCTTTTTACCCATGAGGGATTGAAAACCCCTCTCTTACGTCGGGTTGCAAGTATTTGTTATTTGTGTGTAGGAGCTATTTACGTGGTGTTGCGTGGTCCTCCTACTGGTTCGATAACTTTGGTCTCATCACTTTGGGAAATACCTATCGTTGTTGTGCTGCATCATCGCTTCCTCTTTGGGGAAATACCGACGTAGTTCAAGAAAACATCAAGGTATTAATAGGGTATCAAATAGCATAATGGATCTGAACATATAATCTTCCACCAAATAAACCATATAGTAATCAACTACAAGAGGTAATCAACACTACTAGCCACCCACAAGCACCAATCTGTAGTTCCGGTACAAAGATTAAACAAAAGAGATGAACTAGGGGTTTGAGAGGAGATGGTGTTGTTGAAGATGTTGATGGAGATTGCCCTCCCAAAGATGGGAGAGTTGTTGGTGATGACGATGATGATGATTTCCCCCTCCGGGAGGGAAGTTCCCCCGGCAGAATCGCTCTGCCGAAGGGCAAAAGTGCTCCTGCCCAAGTTCCGCCTCGAGACGGCGGCACTTCATCCCGAAAGTCCTCTCCTGATTTTTTTTTCTAGGTCAAAATGACTTATATACCAGAAGATGGTCAGCGGAGGTTGGCTGGTGTTGGGGATATAACTACTGAGTGTAAATCGCCCAGGAGGGATTGGTTCACCTTCAACTATAGTGAAGCCCACGAAGACCCAGAAGATGGCGCTTTACTAATGAAGCTTAGAGGCCCAGAGCCCAAAGGTGGATTAGGGCCAATAGTGGTAAACCGCCATGGTTATGTAATTTGTATTGTAAGTTAGGAAAGGAGAGGCCGAGCCGGACACTTGTATGAGTCGGCCTCGGGACTTTGTAGACCGGCCGGGCGTCAACCTATGTATATAAAGGGACGACCCGGCGGCGGTTCAGCGACAAGAAACAACAACTCGAGACCCAGGCAAAGCGTATTTGCTCCCTGGTCATCGAAACCCAATCAATTCCATCACAACTAGGCGTAGGCTTTTACCTTCATCGAGGGGGCCGAACTAGTATAAAACTCCCGTGTCCCTGGTCCGGTTTAACCTCTTCAACCTAACCCGTCGCGATGGCTCCACGACCAAGTCCTTTCATAAGGACATCTGACGTGTTAATTCCACGACAGTTGGCGCCCACCATGGGGCTATCGCACAATGGTTTCGAGTTCTTGAAGGGCTGCTTGGAAGGACTCAAAGGGTACGCAGTTGGCCGGATGACCAAGAGTCGTCGCGGCAAGCTCTACATCGACGACGAAGGATGGGGCCCCAAGGCCATCTCAATCGAGTACGGGTACCGGGTCCCCTTTGGAGGAATTCACGTCTTCATCAGCAAGATCGGTGAACCGGGCCCTGAGCCGGACATCTGCACCGACCTCGTCGAGACGACTCAGTGTGCGAGTCCTGCCCAGGTTAAGCCTGCCATGAAGCGTGCGTTCGTAGGATGTGTCCATGGGATCGGATCTGAACCGGTGTCTGAAGGTGAGACGGCTGTTTATTCCGACAGCGAGTTATCCACTGGTGAAACCGAGTCCCTAAACCAAATTCATGATGGTGTGTTCGAAGGATATTCCGATGGCAACAGTATTCCGGACCCCCTTGAACCGCCAAGTCGGGTTGCTATCTTCATGGCCGGAACACAGCCCACTTTGCAGTCTTCATCTACAACGGCAATGAATTCTGGATCAGCGGCCGCGGCGGGAGGCCCGGTGCGCCAACCGGCTCAAGTTCTCTCCGGTTTGATGGATGCTTGGGCGACCTTGTTAACCACGGCAGTTACCCCGGAGACGCAGGATCAGCACAATGCGGATGTTGCGAAGCTAAAGGACCAGATAACGCAGGCTAAGGAGGACCTGGAAACTGAGGATACTAGGATGGCTGAAGAACGGGCCACTTTGGATGCCCAGACACAACAGATACAAGCACAGAATTACCGGCTCATGTTAGATCAGAATGCATCAAACGACGTAATGCGAAGGAAGTACCGATCGCGTATGCAGCCGGTCTTCGAAGGATTGAATCTCTTTAATACGCCGGGGGCTAGGCCGAGTAATCCGGCAGCTGCAAACCGGACCGACGTGCCTAGGGCAGCACCGGATCAACCACGGATGACGGAACCACCTCGATGAACGGATAACCCGCCGCAAAACGTGTCAACACCACCGGGTCACTTTTCGAGCCCTTTGGATAACATGATTGCCGCAGCATCTCGCCTGGCAGCCATTCCGATGGAGGGCGATTCACTGGCGGCGATTGAGACACGGCGGGCAAGGGATCTTCTTCAAACCGCCGTGGTGCAGCAGCAGGCTTATTCCTATAGCTGAGATAGAAAATTCATTCGACCCCCCGTCTGAGCAAAAGCTATAGCAGGCACATGGATGAACCGGAAGTGTCTAGCAGTGCGCGGCGCCGTAATGTCCCTCAAGGACCCAATCCGGCGCACGGTGAGGTAAATGCTCAAGACGTGGTGGATAATGGCAGAGCATGAAGGGAGGCCGCTTTGGCAGCACAATATGCGGGTCGTTATCAACCTGCCCCGGTTCAGCCAGCAGCGTCCGTAGACCGAGGCACCGGGCTTGCCTTCAGTTCCTGGGGAGTGTCGTGTCTCATTCCGGCTCTCCGTAATGTGTGACTACCCAAGGATTTCAAGGGTCCATGTAAGGTGCCTAATTATACCGCTGATCAGCCACCTGAGGCGTGGGTCGAGAGTTATGAGATGGCAATGGAGATGCTGGATGTGGATGAAGCGGCCTGTGCAAAGTATTTCACGATGATGTTGGAAGGGACAACCCGTACTTGATTGAAAAACCTACCAGCCAACTCCATCGAGTCATGGGATCAGTTGAAGGCCCGGTTTATAGCCAATTTCAAAGACACATGCAAACAGCCTATGTCCATTGTGGATCTGGATGCTTGTGTTCAAGGGGAGAACGAGTCAACAACTCATTGGGTGTGTCGGCTTTCAGAAGTTTTGCATTCATCAGGCCGGATTAATGCTGGCCAAGCAATCATAACGTTGGAGCGTAATTGCCGGTTTAAGTCACTAAAGATGAAGTTGGGACGGCTCAAGCGGCACTGCAATGATATGGGAACACTTATGGCAGCCTTGGTCAAATATGCCAATTCTGATAATACCAAGGATCCTGATTCTGATGAGGAGAAACCGGAGAAGGGAAAAAAGAACGGCGGTGCAAAAGGACAGCATCACAACCAAGGAGGCCATGGGAATAATGGTAAGCACAAAGCAGATAGTTCAGATCTTGTGGCTAACTCCAATATGCAGCATCGTAAAGGTAAACCGCCCCAGCGTGGTGTTGGGATGAATCTGGAGCATCTGTTAAACTAGCCCTGCCCAAAGCATGGGACCAAGGAGGCCCCTGCCACACATCTTTGGAAAGATTGTTATATTATTAAGGATTTCAAAAACTCTGATCTCTTCCGGTATGATCAGGGTCCGTCGGGCGGTTCAGGTCCAGGTTTTCATGGTGGTGGCGGTTCAAACTCTGGATTTCAGAATAATCAGGGCAACCAGAACAACCAAGGTGGTAATAGCCAATAGAATAATCAAGGGAATCAACAGCAGTCAGGTTATCAAAGTCACCCCAAGCAGTTGAATGGTGGGCAGTATCATGTGTTCACTACTAGCCTGTGCAAGCGCGATCAAAAGCTTCACAAGAGGGCAGTTAATGCTGTTGAACCGGTAGTGCCACGTTATTTGCGGTGGTCCGAGCAGCCCATTGTGTGGAGCAGAGAGGATCATCCGCCCCGTGTTGACAATCCGGGTCATCTAGCTTTGGTGGTAGCCCCTCAGGTGGGAGGTTATAAGTTTACCAAAGTTCTGATGGATGGAGGGAGCAGTATCAACATCCTGTACTAAGAGTCTTAAACCGTCAAACACTGTTTTTCATGGTGTAGTATCAGGTAAATCGGCATATCATGTTGGCAAGATCGCTTTGGAGGTTGTGTTTGGAGATGAGCATGATTCCAGGTCTGAAACATTGACCTTTGAAGTGGTGAAAATCCAGAGCCCATATCATGCACTGTTTGAACGGCCGGCTTACGCAAAATTGATGGTGAGGCCCTGCTATATCTATTTACAACTCAAAATGCCGGGTCATAAGGGGACTATCACAGTACACGGAAGTCGAAAGATCGCTTTGGATTGTGAGGAAGGTGATGCGGCCTATGCTGAGTCGGTTTGTGCTATAGAGGAGCTGAAGTTTTATAAAGACAATGTTGATCCGGCAGACATGACCCCTCTAAAGAAGCCCACCACTGAGCATGACCCGACCCTGAAGTTCAAACCGGCTGATGAGACTAAACTTGTTGACTTTGTTCCTAGCGATTCATCCAAACAGTTTAGCATCAGCACCAATCTAGATCCAAAATAGGAAAGCGCGCTTATCGAGTTCATCCGTGAGAACCGGGACATTTTTGCATGGAAGCCTTCTGACATGCCAGGTGTACCGAGGGAACTCGCTGAGCACAATCTCAATATTGATCCCAAGTTTAAACCGGTCAAGCAATTTCTTCGCCGCTTTAATGAGGAAAGACACAAGGCCATTGGTGAAGAGGTAGCCCAGCTGTTGGCTGTTGGGTTTATCGTCGAAGTATTTCACCCCGAGTGGTTGGCTAATCCGGTGCTCGTTCTTAAGAAAAACGACACTTGGCGTATGTGTGTGGACTACACAGATTTGAACAAGGCTTGTCCGGCAGATCCTTTTGCTCTCCCGTGTATTGATCAGATTATTGATGCGACGGCGGGTTGTGAGCGCCTGAGTTTCTTGGATGCTTATTCAGGTTATCATCAGATTAAAATGGCAGTTAAGGACCAGGAGAAGACAGCCTTCATCACTCCCTTTGGAGCCTTCTTCTATGTTTCTATGCACTTTGGGCTCAAAAGTGCCCAGGCAACTTATTAGCGTTGTGTGCAAAATTGTCTTCATACGCAGATTGGGTGTAATGTTCATGCCTATGTGGATGACATTGTGGTAAAATCCAGGAAGAAGGAAACCTTGATAGATGACCTCAAGGAGACGTTTGACAATCTTTGGGTTTACAAAATGATGCTCAATCCGGACAAATGCGTTTTTGGTGTTCCGGCAGGCAAGCTCTTGGGCTTTCTTGTGTCCAACAGAGGTATTGAGGCCAATCCGGAAAAGATCAAAGCGATCACATCCTTGGCTAAACCGAAATGCATCAATGATGTTCAGCGTCTGGCGGGTCGAATTGCAGCCCTCAGCCAGTTTATCAGCCGTTTGGGAGAGAAGGTGATTCCTTTATATCAGATGTTGAAGAAGACAAATGATTTTGTTTGGAGTGACGTAGCTAATGCAGCATTTGAGGACTTGAAGCGGCAGCTGGCTGAACCGCCGGTCCTTGCTGCTCTGGTTGATAACCCTTGTTATTGTACGTGGCTGCCAATGCCCGTGCGGTCAGTGTGGCAATTGTGGTTGAGCGTAAGGAGGCTGGGAAGGAATATCCGGTTCAATGGCCAGTTTACTATATCAGTGAAGTGCTGATCGAGTCAAAACAACGATATCCGCATTGGCAGAAGCTGGTGTATGGAGTTTTTATGGAAAGTCGGAAGCTCAAGCAATACTTTCAAGGCCATCCCATCACAGTGGTTAGTTCTGCTCCTTTGGGTGATATAATTCAGAACAGGAAAGCAACTGGCCGGGTTGCAAAGTGGGCAATTGAGCTTGGTCCACATGGATTGAAGTATATGCCTCGATCGGCCATCAAATCTTAGGCGCTTGTTGACTTCATCAATGATTGGACCGAGTTACAGGCACCAGAGGACAAACCGGACAATACATACTGGACTATTCACTTTGATGGGTCCAGGCAATTGGAAGGCTCGGGGGCTGGAGTTGTCCTTACTTCCCCTCGAGGTGATAAAATTTGTTATGTTCTCTGCTTAATGTTTCCTTGTACTAACAATGCAGCTGAGTACGAGGCCTTACTCCATGGTCTCCGCGTGGCTAAGGAAATGAACTTAAGCCGGGTTCGCTGTTTTGGAGATTCTAATCTGGTGGCTCGGCAAGTTTCTGGTACTTGGGATTCTAAGGATCCACTCATGGCGGCTTATAGACACGAGGTGGATATTGTGGCAGGTCACGTTAAGGGTTATCAGGTTGAGCACATTGACCAGCGCAAAAACAAAGCAGCAGATGCTTTAAGCCGGCTGGGATCTCAGCGTAAACCGGTACCACCCAATACGTTTTTAGATATCTTGCATAACCCGTCTGTTAAGTTGCCTACAGAGGAGGATTTAGCTGTTCCTGATCCAGAGGCCCAATTGGTAGCCGCTTTACATATCACTCCGGATTGGACGGTTCCATATTTGGCGTATATGAACCGGGGCGAGTTACCAGATGATGAGGTCTTCGCCAGACAGATAATCCGGCGGTCCAAGTCCATGGTTATTCACAATGGCGAGTTGCACCATTTCAGTGTCTCAGACGTATTCCAACATTGTGTTTCCCCTGAAGAAGGACAAGAGATTCTACGTGAAATCCATTAGGAGATTGTGGTCACCATGCCAGTTCAAAATCCCTGGTGGCTAAAGCTTTTCGTCATGGGTTTTATTGGTTGACAGCTCATGCTGATGCAGAGGATCTGGTAAGGCGGTGTGACGCTTGTCAGAAGTTTTCATGTCGAGCTCATGTTCTGGCTCAAGAGCTACGGATGATTCCTATCACTTGGCCGTTTGCCACTTGGGGGCTTGATATGGTGGGACCTTTTAAGCGCTCCAAGGATAAGAAGACCCACCTATTGGTGGCGGTTGACAAGTTCACCTAATGGGTTGATGCGAAGCCCGTCAGCAAGTGTGATGCAGCCACGGTGGTTCAATTTCTCAAAAAGATCATTTTTCGTTTTGGCTTTCCACACAGCATCATCACAGTTAATGGCACAAACCTTTCTAAGGCGAGATGGAGGAATTTTGTCAACGAGAGCACATCCGGCTTGATGTAGCGTCCGTGGCTCATCCCCAGTCCAATGGTCAAGCTGAGAGGGCGAATCAAGAGATCCTGAAGGGTATCAAACCCCAGGTCCCCGGCTTATGGTTCCTTTGAAGCGGACACCGAGTTGTTGGGTGGAAGAATTACCATCTGTGTTATGGAGTATAAACACCACCCCAAACTGATCTACGGGTTATACACCTTTCTTCATGGTTTACGGGGCTGAGGCCGTCCTCCCAAGTGATATTCGTCATGACTCGCCCCGGGTTGCCAATTATGTTGAAGTGGACAATGAGCAAGCATGCCAAGAGGCGCTGGACCTGTTAGATGAGAAACGGGACATGGCTTTGGCTCGATCGGCGGTTTATCAACAAGACCTGCGGCGTTATCACAGCCGTCGGGTTAAGACAAGAACCTTTCAAGAAGGCGACTTAGTGCTCCGACTCATCCAGGATCAGACCGATATGCACAAGTTATCCCCACCTTGGGAAGGAACCTTTGTGGTCAGCAAAAATCTGCACAACGGATCATACTACCTCATTGATGTTCGAGAAGACTCATGTAGTTCTGAGGAGGAGACCTGGAGGCCGTGGAACATAGCTCTCCTTCGACATTACTACACTTGAGCCATAGGCTTTTCTTATGTACATATTTCAACAATGTATATATTATGATCAATATAATAAATTGGCATCCTTGCTATAAGCAGGGCCTCTGCCGTTTTTCTTCAAATCTCTTTGTTTACATGGGGGCTTCAGCTGACAAATCAAAGTACTACCTGTTAAACCGGCTATCATGCCAGAAAACAACTTGGGAGCTTCACACCCAAGTGGCCAAAGAGAGTCTGGATGCTGTGCACAGCTCAAACATAGGCACCCATTGAGCACAGCTCACAAAGTTACTTGGGGGCTCTTTGTGCACTGCAACAAAGAGTTTGAAAGGACCCTTGTAATATGCTATCAAGCACGGCTTGGAAGCCTGGTGTATTCACCTAAAACCCCGGGTTAACCTGCCTTCATCAAGTAAGCCACTCCTATCCAGGTAATCCTGGCATGACCCGCCGAATGTTTGACAAGTCAATCTTTTACAGACTGAACTTGTCAAAGTTAAAATGATGATTGGTTAGTTGGAGGCCCATCTTAAAAGGCTTTGTAAAATGGTTTAACTCAGCGGCCTGGCAGCCCATGAAAAGCCTCGAATTTGGGCCTGTCAGCCCTTGAAAAGCCTCGACTACACGGTTTTTATTTGTTTTTTGCAAAGTTTTTTACCCTTTGTTAAGTTTATGTTGAACCGATGTCTATTGACCAAGTGTGGCTTTTCAGTCATCATATTACCCCGGTGTTTGTTAACCCGGCTTGGCTTTCAACTACAAGTTATCAGACCATATTGATGTTAATAGGGTGTTTGTTAACCCGGCTTGGCTTTCAACTATAAGTTGTCAGACCATAGTTCTTGCCAAACCGGTGTTTCATCACCCGAACTGGCTTTGATTACATATTAATAGCATCAACATATGGTGTTCTTCACAACCCGATATGGTTTCAAAGTATACACCAGCACTGCATGGTGGGAGTTATTAATGCTTCAGATTTGGGTTTTTCACCCTTACTACAAATACAAGTTGGTAAACCAACTAAGTGATTTAATATCACAGGTATGATTTATTTCATATTTTTTATTCAGCTTTGGTCATTAACCCGGCTTTGTATGGGGCATTGTGACCTGTCCGGTGGTAAACCGCTCAGACAATTCTTTTTATGCAGACAGCGGGATCGCATGAAAATATATAATCAAGCATAGCACATATCATGGCAGATCAAACAAACTCATGTCTCAGTGCCGCAGATCAAAGTACTTGAACTAGCCTATTACAAGGCGCTTTGAGGCCCAAAATGATGATTGTTCTTACACAAAACAAATTCTGTCAAAGTAACCCGATTGCCGGATTAAGACTCATTGCCAGGGCGACATGAAGTTGATGGATCTTCAGGTGCCGGTTCAACCTCCTCCTCTCCACCCAGTGGCTGAAAGTCAATGGTGGTCTAGTCAATCCGGGTTAGAGCCTGAAATACAGCTTCTTCACTTATCGGACTGGACGATTCAACATCAGGGGCGTAAGTGTGCTTACGGATTGGCGGGATAAGGTTTTGCGCTTCTTTCACAGTCGTATCAACCTGTTGGTTCCTTTCATCGTAAAAGGACCAATGAACAGTCAAGTTAGGCTCTTCAGCCAGTTGACTCGACAGCGGATGCCTTTGTTACGGCTTTGAGGGCTTCATTGTCAAATGCTGACCCGTCTGCTTGTTCATCCAGAAATCCCTTGGCGATATCAACTGGTTCCAAGTCGGATATCCATGCTTTGGCCCGAGTGAGTGCCAGTAAAGCGCCAGCCCTGGCAGCAGATCGCTTCACCTCTTCTATCTGCGCCGGCATCATGGATAATCTTACTAGTGTGTCCTTGATCAATGTTGGTGTCGGTTTGTTGTATGAGACTGCACAGATAACCCGTTGGGCACCGGTGTATAACTGCTCAATCAAAGTGTACGCTGCCTTCAATTTCATCCGCATATCTGTGCCCATTTGAGCAATGTGATTACCTGCAACGGTTTAAGAATTCAATGTTAAACCGGCAGAGTTCAAGATATTTTTAAACCGACTATGAAAAAGTACTTACCAAAGATTGCAGAAGTCATAGCATCCACTTGATGTTTTAGCCCTATCAGCTCTTCCGCCACCGGCTTAAGAGCTGCTTCGGCGTCTTCAGCCCGCTTCAACAAAGCAGCCTTCTCAGTTTCCCAGTTGGTGCGTTCATTTTTGAAACCATCCTTCAATCGCTCCATGGTTGTCAAAACACCCTTTATCTCCTCTTTGGCTTTAGAGGTATCTTCTTGCCGGGACTTGATGTTTCCTTGAAGGTCGGCGATTTGAGATTCTTTGATATTTTTATCGGTCTGCAAAAGTCAGAAGATGAAGTTATTAAAGTCCCAAGCACATAACATGTTATGCACTCAGCACTTGGGGGCTAATGTGGATTGCTTTTTAAAATGAGTATTTTCAAGTCCCAAGGCTCAATCCAGGAATTAAGCTTGGCACTTGGGGGCTAATGCACAATTGATCAGTTATAAGTAAAGGCAATTAACAAGGACAGATAGTCCCGGTTTGTCTTCAAGAGACAAACCGGCCCTTAGGGGCTACTCAGTTGAAGTGTTCTTTATATCGAAGTCCCGGTTTATCTTCAAGAGATAACCCGGTCCTTGGGGGCTACAATGGAATAAATATACATAATAAAGTAAATTTCAAAGCGTTCTTGAAGATTACCTCATAACATTCCTTCATCAGGTTCACCAAACCGGGTTCAAAGTCACGGCTGGTGTAAAGGAGGTTTAAAAAGCCGGAATGAAGTTCCTCGGCACTAAGGTTGATGAAGTTGGATAAATCAGTCTTCCCTTTCCCCTTGCTCATAGCAGTAAATTCCTCCTTGGCAGTATGTTTTGACAAGACAACCGGATTACCAGGGCTAGTGTGACCCGTACCAGTAATAGTAACATCATCATCATCACCCTTTGGTGGACTTGGTGGATTGACGGTATCCCTGGCTGGACTTAGCGGATTAGCAGCTGGGCTTGGCGGATTAGCAGCCAGGCTCGAAGGAGTAGCATGAGGGCTTGATGCATCAATATGAGTGGTTGGGTCAGCTTCCAGCGGATTAGCTTCAGTGTTTTCGCCTTGTAGGGCGGAATCATCCATAACATCAGTATTTCTACCGATACCCTCAGGAGCCCTCTCCGGTTCAACTTCACCAAAAGGGGCACTGGTTTTAGCCTTCTTTCTCAGACCAGCTTTAGCACTGTGATATCAAAACAAAGGTTAGCACGGTAAACTGAACTATGAAGGAAAAGGATGAAGGGCGGTATACTTACCCAGGGACGGTTTTAAGGGGAGGCAGCTGAGTGGTTGATGAACCGCCAGATGAATTGGAAGACACCTGGTAATTCAGATCAGACGGATTGAGTGGGTATCGGAAGAAACCCTTCAAAGGATAAAGTTTTTCGGGAGAACAAGTAACCTCTGGCGACGCTTCTGGGTTGGTGTATCCGGTAAACCGGAAGAGGTGACTTGCTGGCCACTGTGCCGGGTTGTGCGACGCCCTTCAGGTTACTGTGTCTTCAAAGAAAATTTTGGGTCCAAATAAGCAAGAGGGTGAGAGTATTTTATTTTCCGAACTGGACGGCGAAATCTTTGAACCGGCACAAGATTTGAATCGGAGGAAAGAGAGATTACCTCAACATGGTCCGCACGGATGGCCTCCGCAGCATCCTGGGAATAGTCACTGTCAATAAGGTGTATGAAAAAGGAACCAAGGGAGTCAAGTTCTACCTCTTGATCCGATTAGTCAATATCTTCTGGCGGATCAGAAGACTCGGCAGTTTTCTTCTTGGCTATTCTCTTGGTAACCTTGCTCTTCGCACGAGGAGCCCTAGCAGGTTTATCTTGAGTTTTCCTCTTCCAGAAGGAGCTGTTGGCCTGAGAAATTAAACAAAGGAATATTAGAACATGGTTAAAGCGGAGGCGAATCAAAAAATCTCAAGATTACAGTTTTTTACCGCTCGCGGTTTGTTGGAGGTATAAAAAGGGAGCAGCCCAGTTTGGCTGCATGCGGCGATCGGTTCGTCAAGCATCTTCTTCACACTTCCGGTGACTTCATCATCGGTCATTTCTATTTCATTAAACCGTTGAGGGTCCTTGGCGTCGCTGGTATACTCATGCATTAATCCGGAGCGGCGACTTAAGGGCAGAATATGCCATGCAACCCAATAGCGAACAAGATCAACATCAGTCAAACCATTGACTAAGAGAGCCCGGAGCTTGGCGAGTTGAGGTGCATAAGTTTGCCGTTCTTTGGTAGTTAATCGTTGAGGTAATGGGTGGCCATTGCTAAGCCGGTGAGGGCGGTAACCCGGCAAAGGATTTTCTCCAGCAGGGAAAGTGTTCTAACAATAAAACCATGTTTGGTTCCAGTCTTTGGGATGGCTGTGGTGTTTTGCATGAGGCCAATCAACTTCCTTCCTCTTCTGGATTGATACCCCACCAAGTTCCGTGTTAGGACCATCAGAAAACTCAGTTCGGCGGTTTAGATGGAAAAAGTCCCAGAAGAGCTCAACAGATGGTTCTTCTTGAAGGTAAACTTCACAAAATACTTGAAAGTTGCATATATTTGATACAGAATTTGGTCCAATATCTTGTGGATGGAATTGAAAGCTAGCAAGGACATCCCAGAAATTTCTTGATCCGGGAGGGCTGAAGCCCCGGTCTAGGTGCTGCATAAAAACAATAACTTCTCCATCTTGAGGCTCAGGATGGCACTCAGGGCCAGGAACTCGCAAGTGAAGGACATTTTTTGAAGCTAAAGCACTTGTTACAACATATCCATTGATTTGCGTTTCCGTGGTCTGGGATGGAACCCAGTTGCAAGCGGAAAATTGCTTGGTCATCTTGGAAAGCAAAACTGTAAAGGAAAGATGAAAGCTGGTTTACGATTGACGGTTCATGTGCACTAATCGGTGCTAAACCGGGTAATTTGATCAAAGCATACGAGTGAGATAAACCGGAAATTGCTATTCAAGTCAAGATGACGGTTTAAGTGAGGGTTAATGGCATATGGCGGATTATCAACTACTAAAGGTTAAACTGCCCTTAACTAGAAGAGGCAGAGCTAAAATTTGCTAAGTGTTGCAGAAATAGGTTTCGCAAAATAACAGTGTAGTCTTGGATCTACCGTGCTTCAGTAAAGAAAATTTTCTGCGACCTACAATGGCGTTAAGCAGAACAGAGAAAGTCTAGAGAGGATTTTTTTTAATAAACAGCAAGACGCAACAGTATGGCAGATTAAAACTATGGATCTAGCCACAAAAGGAAACTATCAAACTTAGCTAAAGTTCAGTAAACAAGGCCAAGAGAAAGGCAGAGAAGCACTGACGAACATAGATGAACACGGTTGAATGCAGATGAATAGGACGCCCTAATGGAGATCTAGGGTTAAGGGAAGAAAACTCACCGGGTTCTTAGGAGCAGCGGAGGAGAGTGCAGATCTCTGGAGCGTTTCAGGTTGATGCAGTAGCCTGGTCGATGCAGAGTTGAAGGTCGATGGCGGTGGTGGCGCTTGAGTTCATCGGGTCGTGAGGAGGAAGACGAGGCAAAGAAGAAAGGGGAGAGAATGGAAATACCCTCGGCTTTATAAGGAGAAAGGGATAAGTGGCAAGCGCGGGAATCGAGGAGCCTGAAGCAGCAAAAGTAGGCGCGGTTGTCGCCTCGATCTTCGGGATACCATTAATGAAGGGAATCTTTTTAATCTTTTTATATAGAGATGACATCATGATGATCCGTTGCTGTGTCCAGAGGATGACGTCACGGCGGTTTAACAAAATTTACAGGAGAAGACATCATGGCGGTTTACGAGAAATATAAGGAGATGTTCACAGAATTTCTTTAAGTATTGAAGATTGACATGAACAGGTTTAAATCAATCTGGGGCCTAATGTTGGGAGTATAACTACTGAGCGTAAACCGCCCAGGAGGGGCCGGTTCACCTTCAACTATATTGAAGCCCACGAAGACCCAGAAGATGGCGCTTTACTAATGAAGCTTAGAGGCTCGGAGCCCAAAGGCGGATTAGGGCCCATAGTGGTAAACCGCCATGGTTATGTAATTTGTATTGTAAGTTACGAAAGCAGAGGTCGAGCCGGACACTTGTATGAGTCGGCCTCGGGACTCTGTAGACCGGTCTGGCGTCAACCTATGTATATAAAGGGACGACCCGGCGGCGGTTCAGGGACAAGAAACAACAACTCGAGACCCAGGCAAAGCGTATTTGCTCCCTGGTCATCGAAACCCAATCAATTCCATCATAACTAGACGTAGGCTTTTACCTTCATCGAGGGGGCCGAACTAGTATAAAACTCCCGTGTCCCTTGTCCGATTTAACCCCTTCAAGCTAACCCGTCGCGATGGCTCCACGACTAAGTCCTTTCATAAGGACATCTGACGTGTTAATTCCACGACAGCTGGGGAGGGCACAACCCACCAGTGCACACCTGGGCTCCCTGGCGCGCCCAGGTGGGTTGTACCCACTTGGTGGGCCACATCTGGTGGTTATTTGCTCCAATTATTCTTATTTATTCCATAAAAATTCCTCTTGGAGTTTCAGCTCATTTGGAGTTATGCAGAATAGGTGGCCTGGCGTAGCTTTTTCATGTCCAGAATTCCAGCTGTTGGTATTCTCCCTCTTTGTGTGAACCTTGCATATTATGAGAGAAAAGGCATTAAAATTAAACCAAAAAGCATTATGATGCATAAAAACATTATAAATAACAGTAGAAAACATGATGCAAAATGGATGTATCAGTCATCAGCAAGCACCCTAGTAGGAGGTTGCAATGAAATGCATTTTTTGGAATGCTAGGGGGATTTTGGCCCCTGGCCGAAAAATGTATTGAGGACCTGATATGACCTTAAAACCCTCTGTTGGTTGGTTTTCAGGAAACTAAGCAAGTTAGTTTTTCTAAAACTTTCCTTAAGTACCTCATGGGTAATAGAAATTTTGAATGGAATTTTCTTCCATCTATAGGATCTGTTGGTGGCATTTTAGTAGTTGTTGTTGCAGATATTTTTTATGTTGTTAGCTGGTATATAAGAATTTTTTTCTGTTAGTGTAGGGATTGAAAACAAGAGTAGTGGTTGAGTTTCTAGAGTCACTACTATTTATGGGTCTGCATATGAAGATGGGAAGCAGGCCTTTATTTCTGAATTACACTCCCTCTTCCTGAACTGGGATGGTCCTGGTATTACTGGAGGTGGTTTTAATTTGGTTAGGGGTCAGGGGGACAAGAGTAATGGTAATATAGATTTTATATGCTCTAATAAGATTAATATATGGGTGGATATATGGTCTTTGGTGTAGATTGACATGTTTGATAGAAATTATAATTGGTGTGATAATCAGGAAAATAAGATCATGTGTAAGATAGATAGAATTTATTTTTTTTGCATTATTGAATTTGAAGCTTCCTTTCCTTTAGCTAGCTCCAGCGGTTTGGTACTCTCGAGTGGATCAAGTACCTAAACCCTCTAGCTTCAAGTTTAAAAAGTGGTGGATGACTAGGCCTAATTTTAGAGATCTTGTTGTTAAAGCTTGGTCCAGTAGATGTAATTTCAACAATCCAGTGGACTACTAGCAACATAAGATTAGGACTTTTAGGAAGCTTTCTCGAGGCTGGGGTAGAAATTTAGAGGCCTTTCTTAGAAAGAATAAGAAAGAGCTTATGGCAGAGTATGATGTCCTTGATATCAAAGCTGAAACAAACTCTATGTCTAAGATAGAGAATAGTAGAATGGATACCATTCTTAAAGAGCTTGGTGAGGTCTGACAAACTGAGGAAATTAAAGCCAGACAGAGAGCTAGGGATAGAGATATCTTAGAAGGAGGTAGAAATACAACTTATTTTCAGTCCATAGCTAACCAAAGAAGGAGAAAGCATATGATTCATATGCTAGAAGGAGAAGATGCCCTGTTACTGATGATGTTGGGATAAGACAGATTGTTGTAGATTACTACAAAAATCTATTTAGATGGGAACCCAGACCTGAAATTGGCTTTGGAGAGGATTTTTTCAGTGAAAGGGAGAAGACCACGAAAAAAAGAGAATGATAGGTTAGAGGCTAGATTTTTTGAAGAAGAAATAGAGGATGTTGTATTTAGTTCTTATTCTGATGGAGCTCTTGGGCGTGATGAGCTGCCCTTTATGTTCTATCAATGTTTTGGGAGGTAGTTAAGGATGAGATTATTAAAATGTATTATGCTTGGTTTGAGGGAGAGTTAGATATTTTCAAGCTTAATTTTGTCATGGTAACTTTGATCCCTAAAGAGAATGAAGCTAGAACCATGAATAAATTTAGGCCTATTAGCTTGCTAAATTGTTGTTTTAAAATTTTCACTAAAATTCTGACTAATAGATTAGCCTTGATTATACATTGACTTATTTCCGATATGCAATCAGCCTTTGTTAGAGGTAGATATATCCTTGAAAGCGTAGTGACTTCCCACGAAATTATGCATGATGTGCACTCTTCTGGGAGGCAAGGGTTAGTTTTAAGATTGATTATGAGAAAGCGTATGATAAGGTGAACTTAGGATGCTTACTTGAGCTGTTGGATCTTGGAGGGTTTGGGAAAAGATGGATAGAGTGGATTAGGAGTGTCACACACAGTGGTTCTGCGGGAATCAAATTTAATGGTGTGGAAAGCAACTTTTTCCTTACTGGAAAAGGCTTGTGACAAGGGGGACTCCATATCCCCTCTCCTCTTTAATCTGGTAGTTGATGTTTTCTCTAGGTTGTTAGTTAAAGGTTCACAAGCTAGTTTAATTAGAGGTATGTCCTGAGATAGTCAGAGAAGGGGTCATGTGCTTACAATATGTAGATGACACCCTCCTGCTAGAAAATGATACTAGAGTTGCGTTAAACTTGAAATGGATTCTAACCTATTTTGAGCAAATCTTTGGGATGAGGATTAATTACCATAAGTGTGCTCTTGTGCCCATCAATTTAGCAGCTAGTGAGCTAAATCCATTTTTAGATATTTTCCAATGCATTGTAGGGGACTTCCCTATCAACTATTTTGGGATTCCTTTGAATTTTGAATGTTGATTAGAGAGGATCTACAATCTCCAATTGATAAATTTTTAGCCAGAATAGCTAGTTGGAGGGGTAAGCTCCTCTCTTACTTGGGGAAGGTTACCCTAATTAGGTCATGCTTAGCTATCATTCCCTTATATTTGTTGTCATTCCTTAGATTCTCTAAGTGGGCTTTAAGCCTGATTAACTCTCACATGGCTAACTGCCTGTGGAGTGATAGTGAAGGAGCTCACAAAATACATCTTCCTAACTGCCTTCCATATGCATGAAGAAAGAATATGGAGGGATGGGGGTTTTGAACCTCCAAGATATGAATATCTGCTTGATAGGATCCTGGGTTAAGAGATACATAGATGGCGAGGGGTCTTTGTGGAAAAAGGTAGTGGATAATAAATATAATACTAAAAATCCTAATATTCTCTTCTGCCAAGACAACCATCCATCTCAGTTCTGGAAGAGCTTTATGTGGGCTCTACAGGATGTTAAAATTGGGTATAAATGGTGTGTTGGGAATGGCAGACACATTAAATTTTGGGAAGATATTTGGCATGGTAATGCTCCTCTAGCTACAACACACTAGGATCTATAATATCTAGTTCGGGAGAAAAACAAGACTATTGCTGATATGTGAGATGGTGATAATCTGAGATGCACTTTTAGGAGGACATTTTTTGATGAATTAATGACAGTGGTTTGACCTAGTGAATATTTTTAGACTCGCCCAATTTAGTGAGGAAGAGGATTCTTTGGTTTGGAAATATGAATCTAAAGGAATCTATTGCTAGAAATCCTAGTAAGCTATAGTTAACTTTAGGGGGGGGTTCAACCTCTGTATCTGCCTGCGGTATGGAGTGTACAAGTTCCCCTAGAGTTCAAGGCTTCTTATGGTTGTTCTCTCAGAACAAAATCATGACTTGTGATAACCTGTAAAAAAGGGATGGCCAAACCTCTAGAGTGTGTTCACTGTAAAGAGATACAAAATGTGTATCATTTGTATTTTGAGTGCATTGTAGTTAGGAAAATTTGGGAGGAAGTTGATCAACTTTTTCAAGTACAAATTGTCAACTTTGAGTCAGTAGCAAAAATCTGGTTGTGCAATAAAAGATATCTTCAATTAAATGCAGTTACCTCTGCAATCCTGTGGGGTTAGTGGAACTTTCGAAACCCTATAGTTTTCAATAGAGTCTCATGGATATCTCTGAAGTAGGTGCTAGGGCTGGACTCTCGGTACTTGATGGACTGGACAAAACTATCTCAGGAGCTAGGGGGCGCTTGGAAGAATTTCAGAAACTGTTCTTAAAAAAACTGAAAGCCCCCTTTGCCCTGGAGACAGACTGAAACTTTGCAGAGAAGAGATAGGAACATTGCCGTGGAAGAAGGTGGTGGGAGCAGCAAACCATGGTGGGAGAACCATGTTGGAGTACCAAATCAAACATCCAGAGGAAAGAAGACTCTATCCATGTGGTGTTTTCTCGGCTTTGATGTTCATTTTCGCTGGCCAGCGAGTCTGTGCTGGTATGGATGGGTACCCTTGTAAGATGTGAGATGAGAGTGTGTGGTATACGGCGCTCACTTGCACTTTTTTGTGTTTTCGTTGGTTTACATTCTCGGTTGTGGTTTGATAGTAATTGTAGTGGTTTTAGAGTGTGCCTCTAGCAGCTGTTGGAAGGATGTAATAATTTAATATATTTTTTGCGAAGAAGAGGGATGTAATAATTTGAACGCATATTATGAGGTTTCTTTCTATATGAATGAAACCGGGGTAGAAGCCCCTTTCTATTGGAAAAAAAGTATTTGTTTTAGTTAATGTAAAAAGAATTTCCAAATTATAAGAGTAGCCAAGTATTTGTTTTAATTAACCAAAAGAGAATGTATTTCCTACAAAATAAACTTTCCACGGCAGCTAATTGTTTAGATCGTCACGGTGCAATTACAATCCTAAGAGTAGCCTTCAGACCGATCATGCGAAATCTAGTTCGACGTACATGCTTCGGCTGGGTAGATATTGGATAGAAAGATCCGCCTGTACGTGATACCAAAAGGGGGTTCGTTCGACATCTAATATAGTTGAGCCCTCGCCATCGACAGCACATGACCGGCTAGGAACACGAGCAACACCGTTTTACCGCTATCCAATTCCGTCGTCCCCCGTCAGCATCAAGCGCGCAGCCAACAGGTTCACAAATACCAGCCGGCCGGTCTATCGATCTGCTCCGTGAGACCGGCCGACCCTCCGGTAGTTCTTCAGGCATGGACAAGGAGCGGCGACATGACGCCCCTTCTCCCGGAAGAACCCAGCCCTTAAAACGATGCTATCCATTGGCACTCGCCTGCCTGCCATGTTCTTCAGTTTTGTCATGCTAGAGACTCGCAGCCACGTACGGCTGCTACATCTCTACAGAGCATGCCCTGTATAATCTAGTCTGCGCGCTGTGTGTGTGCGTGGCGGCCACACGCGCTGTGCCTGTGCGATGGCGGCTGGGGTTGCCTGAGCGCGAGGGCGCTGCACATGAGATGGGCGCGCGCGCGCCCGGACAGCAGACAAGATCACCGTCGCCGCGTGCTCGCGTCGTACCGTCGCCGCGGGCCTCACCTGACTGAGTGACCGTGGCGCCCTCGTTTACGGGGCGCGCGCACCCCTAAAACCGTGTGCGGATCCGCTGGTTTCACTGAGCTTCGCAGCCGGGTTGGGCGAGCGACAGGGACTTCGGTCTAGTACTCTGTTTCTTGCTCCTTTCTCTGTTTTTCTCGTGTCCCTGTGGATGGGAGTGAAAGTGGTTCCTTTTCTTGGGACCGAGCACTCTGCAACAATTGCTACTGATCTAAGAGCGACTTTATTAGAGTCAGTTACATCCGCAACCTTCAAAACGCATACGAAGGACGCTTCATAATTTTTTGAAGGCTCCCGAGACGTCGCACAAACTCAAAAGGTGTCATTTGCAGCCTTCATAATTTGTCCACATTTTCAAACATAATTAGTAGGAGGGAGGGGCAAATTTTGTTGCTTTTACATATATGTACAAACTATAGTTAGGGGGCAATGTCCATAAGTGACATTTTCATACATACTCCCTACGTCCCAAAATTCCTGTCTTAGATTTGTCTAGATACGAATGTATCTAACACTAAACCGTGACTAGATACATCCGTATGTAGATAAATATAAGACAAGAATTTTGAACGGAGAGAGTATATTAGTAGTGGACGTCGGGTCAAGGACTAAGCGTGGCGGCGGCATGGTCCGACGCGGTTTTTGCCAGAGGAAGAAATTTAGGGGACATGAGCATAATTATAGACACGGTCAAGGTCCCATTCAGTGCGGAATTGGGTGAGAGGGCCTTCATCCCATACCGGCCAAACGCCGACGTTCAGGTCAGGGGTGCCTTACGAGCGGGGATGATCCCAGACGTTGCTATCCTCTCCACACCCATCTCATGTGCTACCTCGTGTGCCACCTCTAAGTCCGCCCAGATGGTGTGCTCCCTCTCTAGTGCCAACGATCATCCTGCGACAGCCTCCTCAAAGACTATGCCACGAGTGGTGGCCTCAACGTAGGCGGCGTAGCGAGCATCCCCTAAAAGCGAGGGAGTGGCAGGAAACCGGCCATGGCAAGGTATCAACACCGACGGCCTCCAACGCAGTCGTGGCAGGGCATCGATGCATCAGCGGATGGCCGGTGACGCCCTACAGCTCGCCCCAACGATCCCACTCATCCTCCCACGATGAGGTTGTCCTTCTCCAATGCGGCCTCCATGTCAACATGTTGTGCTCTAGCGCCATCGTGCGCGTGTGCTTTAGCGCCTGAGCAGCCGAGGGGTTGGTGGTGAAGGAGGACGAGGACGATGAGGCGCTCAAGTAGGCCAACGAGGACTCTGAGCCGGCTGAGCTCGCGCTCTGGCCTGACCTGCCACTAGTGCTCCAAGATTCGATGATGGAGGGCACCGTACCCGCCCCTACGCCGGAGCCGGAGATGTGGCCACTGCATGGACTAAGACGTGGACGTCGACTTTCACGTTCCCAGCAATGTCGGAGCCAGAGGAAAAGCGCCAGTGGGAGCAGCATCACGAGACAGGGGAGGCACCATCTGCACCGCCGCACACACTGACTGTAGGGCCACCGCCACCGTCGGCACCAGTGTGGCCATGGTCGCCTCCAACCTACATCGACCTTGTGAGAGACAAGGATGAGAAGTAGGCTCCAGCGCCACCGCGTGCTCCGGCAGCCACCCTAGTTAGATCTAGGGTTTATTTATTTTTTAATTATGTCTTTTAGTTTAATTAATGGAGCGGACTTTTGGCAACCATATATATATTTAAATAAAAAAGGATAGATAAAAACCTAATATGTGTCACGCGTGTTGCGTGCACTGGCACGTCGGTGGACACGAGTGGACATCTGGTGTCCACCTGGCCACCAAAACAGGGATTTTTTTTGTGTAGTCACACTAAAGGACGAGTCTCGCTAGCGCTCCAAAGCGGCTGTCACTTTCATCAAGTTTATGTCCCCAATTAAACAAAAAAGAAAGATTATTTCTCTCATCATAAAAAAGGTAGAAAAGACATGCAACGTGTTTTTAATTACGGATTGGAAGGCACCCACGTGTAAACACATTAATTTAGAGTTCCTTTTCATTTTAAAAGTCATAACTTTTGAACCAAACATCGAAATTAAGATTTGCTTTCACCTTTGGAACCCTTACGACGTGCTTTTCGAAACTAGATCCCGCATGGGTATGTTTCGACGAACTAGTGTTCCTGCCAACTAAACATCAATATATGTGCAACTAGACTACATTGCCGCGCCAATTGACCATATGTGTGTGCCAAATAATCCTGCCAACTAAACATCAATGTGTGTGTAACTAGACTATATTGCTGCGCCAACTGAGCATATATGTGTGTGTTAATAGTCCTGTCAACTAAACATCAATATGTGTGCAACTAGACTATATTGCCGCGCCAATTGAGCATATGTGTGTGTAAATAGTCCTGCCAACTAAATATTAATGTGTGTGCAACTAGACTACATTGTCGCATCAACTGAGCATATGTGTGTGCCAATAGTCCTGCTAACTAAACATCAAAGTTGTCATGGTTGCTAGACTACAATCTCATAGGAAGTTGAATCATGCAGATCCAAAATTTAGTTTTGCAAAAAGTTGCACGATATAGTACTAAAGTTGCACAATACAGTACTAACGTTGCACCATATAGCACCAAAGTTGGCATCAAAAAAAATTCGTCGAAACATACTCATGCAGGGTCTAGTTTTGAAGATCTCGTGGCAAGAGTTCCAGCAGTGAAAACGGATCTGAATTCTGACGCGCAGTTTGAAAGATATGACTTTTTAAAATTTAAAACTCCAAAATGAATATGCATGGATCTGTTCTGTTCGGAATAAAGTAATCAGTGTGAACGCATTTAATGCTAACAACCACATGCACTAAAAGACTAAAAAAGTTAACAGTTACATGCATGCGAGATGCGGCCGCTCTATTCAACCAAATTGTGCGTATGCACTTTTTAGCTTTTAGGCACACTAAATCTCCACGTTTTTTGCTCTTTGCTGCCACTTCACGAATACAATTTCAGCTTGGTCTGCATTTCCCGTTTTGAGTGTATCCGATGATCCAAGCTTTTAGGTGTGTCCCTCGACAAATCCATTTGGATGACACAAAAATCCACAGTAAGCAATGCAGTAGTCACCTCCTTCCGAAGAAAGATAAATGTTTATATTTTAGGGTTCCATTGCCTCCGGACGGTATGCCTCGTGTCCAGTGGCCCTAAGGCCATGGAGGCACGATGGACCCTGGCCCTTGCCGACAGCAGGGACCTAACTTCACTTTCAGGTGTTCTTGTGAGTTCGTTTAAGATTTGCATCCTACTTAGGAAGTCGAGGCAATTGCGGCTCCCTGAAGATGGAATAATGTCATCCCGGCCTAGCCGCCATTCGGTGATGTGTCTAGCACCGTCGGAGGGTGTGTGGAGCTTTGCCTCCTCTGTATCTCATGGGATTCAATCGATGTTGGTCTTCGGTGCATCTGCTTGGATCCAATCTTTGTTTGTCTTCGTTTGTGTGTCTACGGGTTGGTTCCTTTCGATCTATACTTCTCTTCGATGGCGACGGTTGTTGTTCTGCTGCATTGGTCCTGTGGGGCCTTAGAACAACTACTTCTGAATTGTCTACTACAACAAGTTTGGCCCGACTCCGGTGAGGGAGGGACAATGACGGCGCCACACCTTTAACTTGTTTCAGTGCTTGTAGTCGTCGCTTGGTGCTCGACGGGCTTGGTGCTTTAAGGCCATGGATGTAATTTTTTGTGTTCTTTGTACTTTTATGGCATGATGAATAGATTGAAAATTTCCTCGCAAAAACTCCATTTGAATGGATATATAATGTTCTGCTGATGCAATGAATAATGGATATGGATAATCTATTTATTGTGTTTTTATAGACACCGAACCACCCATACTAAACAATCTATTTATTGTGTTGTTGATATAGTTGTAAACATATCTCTGTATTACCCTATGCCATGTGCTCTAGATTATGTTGATAGATCTTTTCTTCGTAGTGTTTTTAGTTGTTAATAAATAAAAGCTAGTGTTTATCAAATGAAACATAAGAGTTCCTCATCCCGATGGACTACCTATTGAGTTTTATGAGAAATTTTGGCCTCTAGTTTATTATGATCTTCATTTACCTTTTTCATGAATTCCACCATGGTAAATTGGATATGGCAAGATTTTAATTGTGAAATTCTCACTCTTAATCCTAAATGTGTAGATGCTTGTACAATTCAACATTATAGGTCGATTTCTCATCTTAATGTGTTATTTCAAATTTTACTAACATTATAAATAATCGAGTTGTTGTTGAAACTAATACAATAGGTCTGGTCATATTGCATGAATGCCTAAGAAGAAGAAAGATGGCATATTCTTCAAAATAAATCTTAATAAGGATTATGAAAAGATTGATAGGTGTTTTCTACAAATGTAATGTTAAAGGGTGTTTTCATGCCATATGTGTGCTTTCGGTTATGAAAATTATAAAATATAATGGTGGAAAAATTCTCTAGAGGTCTCCCCTTCACCATAAAAAAATATACTGTAGAGCATGATAAAAACTATTTCATATATTACTAAGTGGAGGCATCATACGAGGCCACACGTTAATTCTGAAGGCAAGATTGTGATATTCGTTAGATTTTTCTATGCCAATATGTAGCTGTTCGATGTATTTAAATATGAGGCCTCACCGCCAGCACCTCTCCTAGAGTACCAACATCCCATGACTCATCCTTGACACTATGGAGAAAGGTTTCTAGAGAAACTCGTATCTTCCAGTCTGCTAATAGAAGAGTGTTTTGCAAGGACGAGAGGTTTTCTGATTTCTCGTTTCTCATACACAATCAAATGAGATATTAGAAATGTGAAGACCATTACTATTTCTCATAGTCTAATTATTTAGGTAATATCTAATTTGTTTTTCTAACCATTGTACTGTAACGCCCCGGACACACCTGCCGGTGGTCGTTACTCCTGGCGGGATCTAGACTGGCCCCACAGATCAATACTAGTCTTTTATGCGTACTTTCTCCTCACTCGTGCGCATTCGGGAGCAACTTCCTGGTCGGTCACCCATCCTGAAACTACTCCAAGCTGAGCACGCTTAACTTTGAAGTTCTTTCCGAATGGGCTCCCGGAAAAGAAGGAATTCCTTATTGATATGAGTAGTCTATCATCCCTAATAAGCCAGGCTATCACATACCCCCCCCCCCACTCAGAGGAACCGATGTCCTCGTCGGGCCACAGGAACGTTCCCTCTTAGCACATACGTTTGTGCATCCAGTCCGGCACATGTGCCATGTCGTGTGCCACGATGGGTCACAAACGTCATGCACAACATGACCGCGCACCTGTCCGTGAACATCCGTGTAACCGCGAGGGTCGGCTCTGATACCAACTTGTAACGCCTCGGACACACCCGCCGATGGTCGTTACTCCTGGCGGGATCTAGACTGGCCCCAGAGATCAATACTAGTCTTTTCTGCGCACTTTGTCCTCACTCATGCGCACCCGGAGCAACTTCCCGGTCGGTCACCCATCCTGAAACTACTCCAAGCCGAGCACGCTTAACTTTGGAGTTCTTTCCTAATGGGCTCCCGAAAAAGAAGGAATTCCTTATTGATATGAGTAGTCTATCATTCCTAATAAGCCAGGCTATCACATGTACTCCAATTGACAAATAACTATTGTACCAATAAAAATAATAGAGAGATGCGTGTTTGTATCTTCATCCATATTAGATTCTTCTACCTATACTTCTGCCAAATGATAATGGTGTTCCTATTATATGAATTTTCATGTAATATTAGTATTATTTTATTTTGAATAAATATCGCTAAAATGAAATTTTGCTATCATGATTAGTGATACATCTCCAACGTATCTATAATTTTTGATTGCTCCATGCTACTTTATCTACTGTTTTGGACTATAATGGGCTTTATTTTCCACTTATATATTATTTTTGGGACTAACCTATTAACCGGAGGCCCAGCCCAGAATTGCTGTTTTTTTGCCTTTTTTAGTATTTCGAAGAAACAGAATATCAAACGGAGTCCAAACAGAATGAAACCTTCGGGAACGTGATTTTCTCATCAGATAAGATCCAGGAGACTTGGACCCTCCGTCAAGAAAGCCACGAGGCGGTCACGAGGGTGGAGGGCGCGCCCCTCCCCCCTGGGCGTGCCCCCCTACCTCGTGGGCCCCTCGAAGCTCCACCGACGTACTCCTTCCTCGTATATATACCTACGTACCCCCAAACGATCACGGGAGGAGCCAAAAACCTAATTCCACCGCCGCAACCTTCTGTATCCATGAGATCCCATCTTGGGGCCTGTTTTGGAGCTCCGCCGGAGGGGGCATCCACCATGGAGGGCTTCTACGTCATCACCATGGCCCCTCCGATGAAGTGTGAGTAGTTTACTTCAGACCTTCGGGTCCATAGCTAGTAGCTAGATGGCTTCTTCTCTCTTTTTGGATCTCAATACAATGTTCTCCCCCTCTCTTGTGGAGATCTATTCGATGTAATATTCTTTTTGCGGTGTGTTTGTTGAGACCGATGAATTGTGGGTTTATGATCCAGTATTATCTATGGAAAATATTTGATTCTTCTCTGAATTCTTTTATGTATGATTGAGTTATCTTTGCAAGTCTCTTCGAATTATCCGTTTGGTTTGGCCAACTAGATTGGTAGTTCTTGCAATGGGAGAAGTGCATGGCTTTGGGTTCAATCTTGCGGTGTCCTTACTCAGTGACAGAAAGAGTTGCAAGGCACGTATTGTATTGTATCCATCGAGGATAACAAGATGGGGTTGCTTAAGGCGTTACTCTGTTTTTACTTAATACTCTAGATGCATGCTGGATAGCGGTCGATGAGTGGAGTAATAGTAGTAGATGCAGAATCATTTCGATCTACTTGTCTCGGAAGTGATGCCTATATACATGATCATCGCCTAGATATACTCATAACTATGCTCAATTCTGTCAATTGCTCAACAGTAATTTGTTCACCCACCGTAGAATACTTATGCTCTCGAGAGAAGCCACTAGTGAAACCTATGGCCCCCGGGTCTATTCTCATCATATCAATCTATATCACTTTATTTACTTGCTTTGTTTTTACTTTACCTTTACTTTTTACTTTGCATCTATCTATCAAAAATACCAAAAATATTATCTCTATCAGATCTCACTCTCGTAAGTGACCTGAAGGGATTGACAACCCCTAAGCGTTGGTTGCGAGTTGCTATCGTGTTGTGCAGGTACGAGGGACTTGCGCGTGACCTCCTACTGGATTGATACCTTGGTTCTCAAAAACTGAGGGAAATACTTACGCTATTGTGCTGCATCATCCTCTCCTCTTCGGGGAAAACCAACGCAAGCTCAAGACGTAGCAAGAAGAATTTATGGCGCCGTTGCCGGGGAGGCTTACGCAAAAGTCAACATACCAAGTACCCATCACAATCCCTATCTCTCGCATTATATTATTTGCCATTTTCCTCTCGTTTTCCTCTCCCCCACTTCACCCTTGTCGTTTTATTCGCCCTCTCTTTCCCAATCTCCTCCTCTTTTTCCCTTTGCCTTTTGTTTGCTCGTGTGTTAGGTCGCTCGCTTGTCATCATGACTAGTATTATATCCTCTCCGTTATCTCCCGAGAATGAAGTGCTAAATTTTAAACAAAGGGAGGGAGAAAATCTAAAAGATGCTTGGTATAGAATTTGCAATGCTCAAAATAGATCTACCAGGAAGCAATCTACTTCAGTTCTTCTTCGCAATTTTTATGTAGGTGCTAATCCTTGGTATAGATATATCCTTGATACCATTACCGGAGGGAATTTTTTGGGTAGCCATACTTTTGATTCCTATAATGCATTAATAGATTTATTTGGCTCACCTCCTCTTTTGGTTAATGGAACTATGTTAACTTTGGAGCATGTTATGCAAGGGCTTGAAATTATTGAAAACAAAGTTGCTACCATTGAGTCCATTGAAAATCTAGATAAAAAGATTCATATTCAAATTACTCAATATGGATCTAAGGTAGGAATGACTTTGAAAAATATTAAGTAGACTCTACTCAAATCGATAAACTTGAGGGTATCATTACCAACTTGGGAACCGCTTTTTCTTCCGTAAAGAATACTCCTAGTCCTCCCACTAAAATTGCCAAGCTTATGTATGTTCCTAAAAATAAGGGTGAATCGTCTAGTAAGGAAAATGCGGATCTTAAATCTATAAGTATTCATCCCGATCTTTTTACTATCATTAAGGAACCATTTGCTACGAATGATTTTTTCGATCTTGTGCCTAAAAATTTGATAATTGCTAGAAAGAAATAAAATTCTAAAGGAGGTAGATGCCTCATTGAAGAATTGCCTACCAAAGATGGCAATACCTAGATCTATCCTTGCTTTTATGCCTAGCTAGGGGCGTTAAACGATAGCGCTTGTTGGGAGGCAACCCAATTTTATTTTGTGTTTTTTGTTTTTGCTTCTGTTTTGGGATAAATAATCCATCTACCTTCTGTTTGGATGTGGTTTTATGTTTTAATTAGTGTTTGTGCCAAGTAAGACCTATACGATTACCTACGATGATAGTTGATTTGATTCTGCTGAAAAACAGAAACCTTAGCGCTCACGAGATTAGCTGACATTTTTTACTGGAGAGTGCTTTTACGTTGATTCTTTTTGCTGCTAATCAATAAACAAATTGTACAGGACTTACTATTTTGGTAGAATTTTTAGAGTTCCAGAAGTTTGTGTTAGTTACAGATTACTACAGACTGTTCTGTTTTTCACATATTCTGTTTTTCATGTGTTGTTTGCTTATTTTGATGAATCTATGGCTAGTAAATTAGTTTATAAACCATAGAGAAGTTGGAATACAGTAGGTTTAACACTAATATAAATAAATAATGAGTTCATTACAGTACCTTGAAGTAGTCTTTTGTTTTCTTTCTCTAACGGAGCTCACGAGATTTCTGTTGAGTTTTGTGTTGTGAAGTTTTCAAGTTTTGGGTGAATTCTTTTGATGGATTATGGAACAAGGAGTGGCAAGCGCCTAAGATTGCGGATTCCCATGGCACCCCCAAGATAATCCAAGGATACCAAAAAGTCAAAGCTTGGGGATGCCCCGGAAGGCATCCCCTCTTTCGTCCACTTCCATCGGTAATTTACTTGGAGCTATATTTTTATTCACCAACATGATATGTGTTTTGCTTGGAGCGTCTTGTATTATCTGTGTCTTTCCTTGTTAGTCTACCACAATCATCCTTGTTGTACACACCTTTTGAGAGAGCCATACATGTTTTGGAATTTCTTAGAATACTCTATGTGCTTCACTTATATCTTTTGAGCTTGATAGTTTTGCTCATAGTGCTTCACTTATATTCTTTTGAGCGTGATAATTTTTGCTCTAGTGCTTCACTTAGATCTTTTTGAGCACAGTGGTGGATTTGTTTTAAAGAAACTTGATCTCTTGTGCTTCACTTAGATTATTTTGAGAGTCGTTAATAGCATGGTAATTTGCTTAATGTTAATATACTTGGTATTCAAGATGTGTGAAACTTTCTTTTGAGTGCGTTGAATACTAAGATAAGTTTGATGCTTGATAATTGTTTTGAGATATGGAGGTGATAATATCAAAGTCGTGCTAGTTGGGTGATTATGAATTCAAAGAATGCTTGTGTTGAACTTAGCAAATTCCGTAGCATGCACGTATGATTAAAGTTATGTAACAAATTTGAAACATGAAGTGTACCTGGCTTGTGCATCCTTATGAGTGGTGGTCGGGGACGAGCGATGGTCTTTTCCTACCAATCTATCCCCCTAGGAGCATGCACGTAGTATTTGAATTTTTGATGACTTCTAAATTTTTGCAATAAGTATATGAGTTCTTTTTACTAATGTTGAGTCCATGGATTATACGCACTCTCACCTTTCCGCCTTTGCTAGTCTCTTCGGTACCGTGCATTGCCCTTTCTCACCTTGAGAGTTGGTGCAAACTTCGCCGGTGCATCCAAACCCCGTGATACGATATGCTCTATCACACATAAACCTCCTTATATCTTCCTCAAAACAGCCACCATACCTACCTATCATGGCATTTCCATAGCCATTCCGAGATATATTGCCATGCAACTTCCACCATCATCATCGTGACATGCATTACTTTTGTTATATTGCCATTGCATGATCTTGTAGTTGACATCGTATTTGTGGCAAAGCCACCATGCATTATTTTTCATACATGTCACTCTTGATTCATTGCACCATCCCGGTACACCGCCGGAGGCATTCATATAGAGTCATATCTTGTTCTAGTTTCGAGTTGTAATTCGTATGTTGTAATGAAAGTGTGATGATCATCATTATTAGAGCATTGCCCAAAAAAAGGAGAAAGGCCAAAAGAAAAAAATAAAGGCCCAAAAAAATATAAAAAAATAAAATAAAAAGGGCAATGCTACTATCTCTTTTTCCACACTTGTGCTTCAAAGTAGAACCTTGTTCTTCATGTAGTGAGTCTCATATATTGTGCTTCAAAGTAGCACCTAGGTTTTCATGTAGTGAGTCTCATCAGTTGTCTTTTTATACTAGTGGGAATTTTTCATTATAGAACTTGGCTTGTATATTCCTACGATGGGCTTCCTCAAATGCCCTAGGTCTTCGTGAGCAAGCAAGTTGGATGCACACCCACTAGTTTTCTTTTGTTGAGCATTCATAGCTCTAGTGCATCCGTTGCATGGCAATTCCTACTCGCTCACATCGACATCTATTGATGGGCATCTCCATAGTCCATTGATACGCCTAGTTGATGTGAGACCTTCTCCTTTTTTGTCTTTTCCATACAATCCCCATCATCATATTCTATTCCACCCATAGTGCTATATCCATGGCTCATGCTCATGTATTGCGTGAAGGTTGAAAAAGTTTGAGATTATTTAAGTATGAAACAATTGCTTGGCTTGTCATCGGGGGTATAGAAGTTGGGAACATCTTTGTGTGACGAAAATGAAGCATAGCCTAACTATATGATTTTGTAGGGATGAACTTTCTTTTGCCATGTTATTTTGAGAAGACATGATTACTTTGATTAGTATGCTTGAAGTATTATTATTTTTGTGTCAATCTAAACTTTTGTCTTGAATCTTTCGGATCTGAATATTCATATCACAATTAAGAAGTTTTACATTGAAATTATGCCAAAGTATCACTCCGCATCAAAAATTCTTTTTTATCATTTACCTACTCGAGGACGAGCAGGAATTAAGCTTGGGGATGCTTGATACGTCTCCAACGTATCTATAATTTTTGATTGCTCCATGCTACTTTATCTACTGTTTTGGACTATAATGGGCTTTATTTTCCACTTTTATATTATTTTTGGGACTAACCTATTAACCGGAGGCCCAGCCCAGAATTGCTGTTTTTTGCCTTTTCAGTATTTCGAAGAAACAGAATATCAAACGGAGTCCAAACGGAATGAAACCTTCGGGAACGTGATTTTCTCATCAGATAAGATCCAGGAGACTTGGACCCTCCGTCAAGAAAGCCACGAGGCGGTCACGAGGGTGGAGGGCACGCCCCTCCCCCCCTGGGCGCGCCCCCCTACCTCGTGGGCCCCTCGAAGCTCCACCGACGTACTCCTTCCTCCTATATATACCTATGTACCCCCAAACGATCACGGGAGGAGCCAAAAACCTAATTCCACCGCCGCAACCTTCCGTATCCATGAGATCCCATCTTGGGGCCTATTCCGGAGCTCCGCCGGAGGGGGCATCCACCATGGAGGGCTTCTACATCATCACCATGGCCCCTCCGATGAAGTGTGAGTAGTTTACTTCAGACCTTCGGGTCCATAGCTAGTAGCTAGATGGCTTCTTCTCTCTTTTTGGATCTCAATACAATGTTCTCCCCCTCTCTTGTGGAGATCTATTCGATGTAATCTTCTTTTTGCGGTGTGTTTGTTGAGACCGATGAATTGTGGGTTTATGATCCAGTATTATCTATGGAAAATATTTGATTCTTCTCTGAATTCTTTTATGTATGATTGAGTTATCTTTGCAAGTCTCTTCGAATTATCCGTTTGGTTTGGCCAACTAGATTGGTAGTTCTTGCAATGGGAGAAGTGCATGGCTTTGGGTTCAATCTTGCGGTGTCCTTACTCAGTGACAGAAAGAGTTGCAAGGCACGTATTGTATTGTTGCCATCGAGGATAACAAGATGGGGTTTTTATCATATTGCATGAATTTATCCCTCTACATCATGTGATCTTGCTTAAGGCGTTACTCTGTTTTTACTTAATACTCTAGATGCATGCTGGATAGCGGTCGATGAGTGGAGTAATAGTAGTAGATGCAGAATCGTTTCGATCTACTTATCTCAGACGTGATGCCTATATACATGATCATCGCCTAGATATACTCATAACTATGCTCAATTCTGTCAATTGCTCAACAGTAATTTGTTCACCCACCGTAGAGTACTTATGCTCTCGAGAGAAGCCACTAGTGAAACCTATGGCCCCCGGGTCTATTCTCATCATATCAATCTATATCACTTTATTTACTTGCTTTGTTTTTACTTTACCTTTACTTTTTACTTTGCATCTATCTATCGAAAATACCAAAAATATTATCTCTATCAGATCTCACTCTCGTAAGTGACCGTGAAGGGATTGACAACCCCTAAGCGTTGGTTGCGAGTTGCTATCGTGTTGTGCAGGTACGAGGGACTTGCGCGTGACCTCCTACTGGATTGATACCTTGGTTCTCAAAAACTGAGGGAAATACTTACGCTACTGTGCTGCATCATCCTCTCCTCTTCGGGGAAAACCAACGCAAGCTCGAGACGTAGCAATTAGTGTTGGTGTGTGTTTCATGCTAGATAAGGATGCTCCGAAGGCTCGGAAACAAACGAAAAGGTACACTCCAGTTGTCTAACATAGCTCAGGTGTTTAGCCTTAGGGATACTACATCCATGTCTTCTAGTTAAATCTTTGTACTAATGTTTGGTGACTGATGACCCACAAGTGTAGGGCATCTATCGTAGTCCTTTCGATAAGTAAGAGTGTCAAACCCAACGAGGAGCAGAAGGAAATGATAAGCTGTTTTCAGTAAGGTTTTCTCTGCAAGCACTGAAATTGTAGGTAACAGATAATTTTGTGATAAGATAAATAGTAACGAGCAAAAAGTAAATAAAGTAAATAAAGTGCAGCAAGGTGGCCCAATCCTTTTGTAGCAAAGGATAAGCCTAGACAATTTCTAATAATGAGAAAGGAGCTCCCGAGGACACATTGGGAATTATCGTCAAGCTAGTTCTCATCACGCTCAAATGATTCGCGTTCGGTACTTTGATAATTTGATATGTGGGTGGACCGGTACTTGGGTACTGCCCTAACTTGGACAAGCATCCCACTTATGATTAACCCCTAATGCAAGCATCCGCAACTACAAAAAGAAGTATTAAGGTAAACCTAACCATAGCATTAGACATATGGATCCATATCAACCCCTAATGAAGCGACGCATAAACTAGGGTTTAAGCTTCTGTCACTCTAGCAACCCATCATCTACTTATTACTTCCCCATGCCTTCCTCTAGGCCCAAATAATGGTGAAGTGTCATGTAGTCGACGTTCACATAACACCACTAGAGGAAAAGACAACATACATCTCATCAAAATATCGAACGAATACCAAATTCACATGACTACTAATAGCAAGACTTCTCCCATGTCCTCGGGAACAAATGTAACTACTCACAAAGAAAATTCAAGTTCATAATCAGAGGAGTAATAATATGCATAAAGGATCTGAACATATGATCTTCCACCAGGTAAACCAATTAGTATCAACTACAAGGAGTAATCAACACTACTACCAACCCACATGTACCAATTTGTGGTTTTGATACAAGATTGGATACAAGAGATAAACTAGGGTTTGAGATGAGATGGTGCTGGTGAAGATGTTGATGGAGATTGACCCCCTCCCGATGAGAGGATCGTTGGTGATGACGTTGGTGATGATTTCCCCCTCCCGGAGGGAAGTGTCCCGGCAGAACAGCTCCGCCAGAGCCCTAGATTGATTCCGCCAAGGTTCGTGGAGGCGGAGTTTCGTCCTGTAAGCTTGCCCATGATTTTTTCCGGGGTAAACGTGATGATATAGCAGAAGATGGATGCCGGAGGCCCACCAGGGGGCCCAGGAGATAGGGGGCGTGCCCTATAGGGGGGGCGCCCCCCTGTCTCCTGGACAGGGTGTGGGCCCCCTGGCCTCTTTCTTCCGCTTAGAAATTCTTATTAATTCCAAAACATTGTTTCATGGAGTTTCAGGACTTTTGGAGTTGTGCAGAATAGGTTTCCAATGTTTGCTCTTTTTCCAGCCAGAATTCCAGCTGCCGGCATTCCCCCTCTTCATGGTAAACCTTGTAAAATAAGAAAGAATAGCCATAAGTATTGAGATATAATGTGTAGTAACAGCCCATAATGCAATAAATATTGATATAAAAGCATGATGCAAAATGGACGTATCAACTCCCCCAAGCTTAGACCTCGCTTGTCCTCAAGCGGAACCCGAAATTGAAAAATATGTCCGCATGTTTAGAGATAGAGGTGTCGATAAAAATAAAATACGGACATGAGGGCATCATGATCATTCTAATAACAGCAACATATATAGATTTTGTCATATGATTTCCTATGCTCAAGTAACAAGCAATTCACAATATCAAGTATGGTTCAAAAACTTCATTGGGAACTAACAAACTATAATCTCAGTCATTGAAGCAATTGCAATTTATCGCAACATCAGAAAGAATCAATAATAGAGCTTTTCAGCAAGCTCACATACTCAACTATCTCGTAGTCTCCTACAATTGCTAACACTCACGCAGTACTTGTGGTTATAGAGTTTCAACCGGACACTGATAAAGATAGGGGCTTATTGTGTTGCCTCCTCACATATTCACCTTTAGGTGATGTCAACAATAATAGCCCATGCTAACTTACATCCAATTGGATATATATATATATATATATATATATATATATATATATATATATATATATATATATATATATATATATATATATCATGATCTTTCAAACACGAGGAGCTTGCCAAAGGATAAAAATAAAAAGGGAAAGGTGAGGATCACCTTGACTCAAGCATAAAGTAAAAACATAAATTAAAAGATAGGCCCTTCGCAGAGGGAAGCGGAGGTTGTCATGCGCGTTTAGGGTTGATGCATAATATCTTAATGCAAAAGAACGTCACTTTATATTGCCCCTTGTATGTGGACCTTTATTATGCAGTCCATCGCTTTTATTACTTCCACAACAAGTTCGTACAAAGCTTATTTTATCTGCACTAATAAGTCATACATATTTAGAGAGCAATTTTTATTGCTTGCGCCGATGACAACTTACTTGAAGGATCTTACTCAATCCATAGGTAGGTATAGTGGACTCTCATGGCAAAACTGGGTTTAAGGAAATTTGGAAGCACAAGTAGTATTTCTACTTGGTGCTAGGAATTTGGCTAGCATGAGGGGGAAAGGCAAGCTCAACATGCTTGGAAGGTCAACGACAATATACTTTAACTGAGATGTCGGAAAACATAAACCATTACGTCGTCTTCCTTGTCCAACATCAACTCTTTTAGCATGTCATACTTAATGAGCGCTTCACAATCATAAAAGGTGTCCAAGAAAATATATTTATATGTGAACCCCTCTTTCCTTATCACTTCCTATTAATTGCAACGATGACCAAGGCTACGTTCATCAACTCCCAACAAATTTTATGCCTCATACTTTCTATGTGTGAAGTTATTACTATCCATAAGATCAATATGAACTCTTTTATTCTTTCTACTTTCTCAAGATCATAGCACATAGCAAAGCCCTTGACTCAACACTAATCTTTATTATAGATAGCTCACGGACTCAAATACATAAAGAGATCACAAAGCAAAACTCAAACTACTTGAAATCAAAACTTCAAACTACTAAATCAAGACACTACTAAAGGATCGAACTAAATAAAGCGGTAAAGATAGGAGTGTGATGGTGATACGATACCGGGGCACCTCCCCCAAGCTTGGCAATTGCCAAGGGGACTGCCCATACCCATGTGATTATTTCCTCGGAGGTGGTGAAGTAGGAGTTGTTGATGATGTAGGCTTGTCGTTGGTCTTCCAAGGCATAGGTTCTCCATCATAAAAGGATGATCGAGTCTCCGGGATCCTTAAATCTGCAGCCAAACTCATTTGTTTGAATATATATTCATACTCGCAGTTCTGGTTTTGCAGGTCATAGATTTGGGCCTGGAGGTGCTTGATTTTCTCTTGAATCAATAATGACTTTAGCATCTAGCTTGTGATTGTTGGTTAACTCCATGATCATCATCTGGGTGGCGTTGAGTCCACGCTCCACCATCCCTTGGCACTTGAAAACTTCCTGCTCCATGGCTTCAAGCCTTGTCTCCACGCTTCTGGTACGCCTTGGTCTCTCCACATCGTGGATGTGCAGCACCCCCTCACGCATCTCAATGGTTTGAGGGTGTTGCAACACCTCCGCGAGATAGGTGTTGATAACCCTCTCGAAAAACTTGTCCTTGGGAGCGCTTGGTGACGCCATGGTGCTCTAGATCTGAAACAGAAACAGCTCAAAATGAAAACAGAGGATATTTGCGCGATACGGTGGTCAAAACCTTCAGGAGTATATATAATGAATTTTTACCGACCAAAATATGTAACATACAAGAAAACGGAGTTCGGGAGGCACACGAGGTGCCCACGAGACAGGGGGTGCGCCCTACAGGGGGGCGTGCCCTCCACTCTCGTGGGGGCCTCGTGTCCCTTTCGGACTAATTCTTTCTTCCTAAAATTCTAAAATAATCCAAAACTGATAAAAATTGCCATTAGAGTTGTTTTGGAGTCGGTTTACTTACCGTACCACATACCTATGCCTTTTCGGAGTCTGGAACGTTCTGTAAAGTGTCCCTTATGTATTCCTCAGGGGTTACGGTTTCAATAATATTAGTTTCAACATTGATAGGATTACTTGAAATATAGTGTTTAATTCTTTGACCGTTTACCACCCTCGGATTCGTGCCTTCGAAGTTGTTGATTTTTATAGCACCAGAATGGTAGACCTCCTCGATAACGTAGGGACCTTCCCATTTTGAGAGAAGTTTTCCTGCAAAAAATCTTAAACGAGAGTTGAATAATAACACATAATCTCCTATGTTAAACTCACGCTTTTGTATCCTCTTATCATGCCAGTGTTTGACTTTTTCTTTGAAAAGCTTGGCATTCTCATATGCTTGGGTTCTCCATTCATCAAGTGAGCTAATATCAAATAACCTCTTCTCACCGTCAAGTTTAAAGTCATAATTGAGCTCTTTGATAGCCCAATATGCCTTATGTTCAAGTTCAAGAGGTAAATGACACGCTTTTCCATAAACCATCTTATAAGGAGACATACCCATAGGATTTTTGTATGCAGTTCTATAGGCCCATAATCCATCATCAAGTTTTTTGGACCAATTCTTTCTAGATCTATTCACAGTCTTTTGCAAAATTAATTTGAGCTCTCTATTGGTCAACTCTACTTGACCACTAGACTGCGGATGATAAGGAGATGTGATTCTATGATTGACATCATACTTAGCAAGCATCTTACAGAAAGCACCATGAATAAAATGTGAACCACCATCAGCCATAAGATATCTAGGGACTCCAAACCTCGGAAAAATAACTTCTTTAAGCATTTTAATAGAAGTGTTATGATCAGCACTACTAGTTGGAATAGCTTCTACCCACTTAGTAACATAATCAACAGCAACTAAAATATGTGTATAGCCATTAGAGGCAGGAAAAGGTCTGATATAATCAAAGCCCCAAACATCAAACGGTTCAATAGCAAGAGAGTAATTCATAGGCATTTCTTGTCGTCTACTAATGTTACCTATTCTTTGACATTCATCACAAGATAAGACAAACTTACGAGCATGGTGTGCAGTTCTATCTCCAGCTTGGTGTCCTCCATAAGATTCAGAGTGGCACTTACGTAGAATCTGTTCCTGTTCATGCTCAGGAACACAACGGCTAATAACACTATCTAATCCTTCTTTATAAGGTGTGGATCATCCCAGAAGTAATGTCTTAAATCATAAAAGAAATTTTTCTTTTGCTGGTATGTGAAACTAGGCGATATAAATTTAGCAACAATGTAATTAGCATAATCAGCATACCAAGGAGTAGTACGAGAAGCATTGACGACCGCTAATTGTTCATCAGGAAAGCTATCATTAATAGGCAGTGGATCATCAAGAACATTCTCTAACCTAGACAAGTTATCTGCAACGGGGTTCTCAGCTCCTTTTCTATCAATAATATGCAAATCAAATTCTTGGAGCAAGAGAACCCATCTAATGAGTTAAGGCTTAGCATCTTTCTTTTCCATAAGATATTTAATAGCAGCATGATCAGTGTGAATAGTAACTTTGGAATCAACAATATAAGGTCTAAACTTATCACATGCAAACACAACTGCTAAGAACTCTTTTCAGTAGTAGCATAATTTCTCTGGGTAGTATCTAGAGTCTTACTAGCATACTGGATAACATTCAATTTCTTATCAACTCTTTGCCCAAGAACAACACCTACAGCATAATCACTAGCATCGCACATAATTTCAAAAGGTAAATTTCAATCAAGTGGTTGAACAATAGGTGCAATGATCAAAGCTTTCTTAAGTGTTTCAAAAGCTTCTACACAATCGTCATCAAAGACAAAAGGAATATCTTTTTGCAATAAATTAGTCAGAGGCCTAGAGAATTTAGAAAAGTCTTTAATGAACCTCCTATAAAAACCGGCATGACCAAGGAAACTTCTTATACCTTTTATGTCCTTGGGACATGACATCTTTTCAATAGCATCAACTTTGGCTTTATCAACTTCAATACCTCTCTCGGAAATCTTGTGCCCCAAGACAATGCCTTCATTAACCATAAAGTGACACTTTTCCCAATTCAGGACGAGACTAGTGTCTTCGCATCTTTGCAAAACTTGATCAAGGTTGCTCAAACAATCATCAAAGGAGCATCCATAGACGGAGAAGTCATCCATGAATACCTCACAAATCTTTTCACAAAAATCAGAGAATATAGCCATCATGCATCTTTGAAAGGTAGCAGGTGCATTACATAAACCAAAAGGCATACGTCTATAAGCAAAAGTACCAAAAGGGCAAGTAAAAGTAGTTTTAGATTGATCCTTTGCTGACACAGGAATCTGAGAGAAACCAGAATAACCATCTAGAAAGCAAAAATGTGTATGTTTGGACAGTCTTTCTAGCATTTGATCAATGAAAGGTAAAGGGTAATGATCTTTCTTAGTAGCTTTATTTAACTTACAGAAATCAATTACCATCCTATAACCTGTAATAATTCTTTGCGGGATCAATTCATCTTTATCATTAGGAACGACAGTAATACCTCCCTTCTTAGGGACACAATGGACATGGCTTACCCATTCACTATCAGCAACGGGATAAATAATACCTGCCTCAAGGAGCTTTAGTATCTCCTTTCTTACCACTTCCTTCATCTTGGGATTTAATCGTCTTTGAGGATCTCTAATTGGTTTGGCATCTTTCTCCACTGAGATCTTGTGTTGACATAATGTGGGACTAATGCCCTTAAGATCGTCCAGAGTATATCCAATAGCTGCACGGTGCTTCTTCAGAGTTTTCAATAATCTTTCTTCTTCTTTCTCTGAAAGGTTAGCACTAATAATAACATGGTATATTTCTTTTTCATCAAGATAAGCATACTTAAGATTATCAGGTAATGGTTTAAGTTCAAACACGGGATCACCCTTGGGTGGAGGGGGATCCCCAATAATTTCAACGGGAAGGTTATGTTTCAGCATAGGTTCCTATTTAAGGAACACTTCATCTATTTCTCCCCTTTCCTTCATAAACATATCGTTTTCATGATCTAGCAAATATTGTTCTAACGTATCAACTGGAGGAACAGCAATGGAAGCAAGACCAATAATCTCATCCTTACTAGGTGGTTCCCTTTCACGAGGTTGTCTAGTAAACTTAGCAAAATTAAACTCATGAGACATACCATCTATGCCAACAGTGACTGTATTCCTTTCACAATTAATATTAGCACTAGCAGTATTCAAGAAGGGTCTACCAAAAATAATGGGACAAAAGGCATCTTGTGGGGAAGCAAGAACAAGAAAATCAGCAGGGTATTTAATCTTCCCACACAAAACTTCAACATCTCTAACAATCCCAATAGGTTTAATGGTATCCCTATTAGCAAGCTTAATAGTAACATCAATGTCTTCTAATTCAACGGGTGCAATGTCGTGCATAATTTCTTTATAAAGATCATAAGGTATCGCACTAGCACTGGCACCCATATCACATAAGCCATGATAACAATGATCTCCTATTTTAACAGAAATAATAGGCGTGCCTACGACAGGTCTACGTGTCTTAGTATCAGGTCTAGCAATATTAGCAGTCTCACCCAAGAAAGAAATAACATGCCCATCTAAGTCCTCGTCCAAGAGATCTTTAACCATAGCAATACTAGGTTCAACATTAATTTGCTTAGGAGGTGTATAAGTCCTAGTATTACTCTTACGAACAACAGTCGAAGCTTTGGCATGATCCTTTATCCTAACAGGAAAAGGAGGTTTTTCAACATAAGCAGTACGAACAATAGGATCACTATAGGTAATAATATTTTCTTCGACTATAATAGGTGCAACTACTTTCACTTCAATAGGAGGATTATATTTAAACCACTTCTCCTTAGGGAGATCAACATGAGTAGCGAAAGATTCACAAAAAGTAGCTACTATCTCAGAGTTCCATACTTAGCGCTAAATCCACGAAAACATCGGTATCCATAAAAGATTTAACACAATCGAACTTAGGTGTCATACCTGACTCCTTACTATCGTCGGAACCCCAATCTTCAGAGTTGCGTTTAATTCTTTCCAATAAGTCCCATTTGAAATCAATAGTCTTCAGCATATAAGAACCAGCAGAGGAAGTATCGAGCAGGTTGCGATTATCAAGAGAAAGCCAAGCATAGAAATTCTGAATAATCATTTCCCGAGAGAGCTCATGATTGGGACATGAATATAACATTGACTTAAGTCTCCCCCAAACTTGAGCGATGCTTTCTCCTTCGCGAGGCCAGAAATTATATATGTAATTACGATCACGATGAACAAGATGCATAGGATAGAACTTCTGGTGAAATTCCAACTTCAATCGCTTATAATTCCAAGATCTTGTATCATCACATAGCCTATACCATGTCATTGCATCTCCCTTCAAAGATAAAGGGAAGACCTTCCTTTTGACAACATCATCGGGAATACCTGCAAGCTTAAATAATCCACAAACTTCATCCACAAAGATAAGGTGTAAATCGGGATGCAATGTTCCATCTCCTGCAAATGGATTAGCTAGCAGTTTCTCTATCATACCCGAAGGAATCTCAAAGTAAATATTTTCATCAAGTTCAGTAGGTTGAGGAGCAACTCTTTGCTCTTCTGGTTGGGGTGAAGATACACCAAACAAGCCCCTCAAAGGATTAGTTTCCATAGTAACAAGTAACAGAAAATTTCAGCACACTATATAAATGTTTCCTTACCAAGTTCCACTCACCAAAAGTGCTACACTCCTCGGCAACGGTGCAAGAAAAGAGTCTTGATGACCCACAAGTGTAGGGGATCTATCGTAGTCCTTTCGATAAGTAAGAGTGTCGAACCCAACGAGGAGCAGAAGGAAATGCTAAGCGGTTTTCAGTAAGGTTTTCTCTGCAAGCCCTGAAATTGTAGATAACAGATAGTTTTGTGATAAGATAAATAGTAGCAAGCAAAAAGTAAATAAAGTAAATAAAGTGCAGCAAGGTGGCCCAATCCTTCATGTAGCAAAGGATAAGCCTGGACAATTTCTAATAATGAGAAAGGAGCTCCCGGGAACACATTGGGAATTATCGTCAAGCTAGTTTTCATCACGCTCAAATGATTCACGTTCGGTACTTTGATAATTTGATATGTGGGTGGACCGGTACTTGGGTACTTCCCTAACTTGGACAAGCATCCCACTTATGATTAACCCCTATTGCAAGAATTCGCAATAAGAGTAGGCCAATAAAAACCAGATTGTAGTACTACAATATGATTAACCCCTTGGCGGTGGAGTTTCGTCCCGTAAGCTTGCCCATGATTTTTTCAGGGTAAACGTGATGATATAGCAGAAGATGGACGCCGGAGGCCCACCAGGGGGCCCAGGAGATAGGGGCGCGCCCTATAGGGGGGGCGCCCCCTGTCTCCTGGACAGGGTGTTGGCCCCTGGCCTATTTCTTTCGCTCAGAAATTCTTATTAATTCCAAAAAGTTGTTTCGTGGAGTTTCAGTACTTTTGGAGTTGTGCAGAATAGGTTTCCAACGTTTGCTCCTTTTCCAGCCAGAATTCCAGCTGCCGGCATTCCCCCTCTTCATGGTAAACCTTGTAAAATAAGAGAGAATAGCCATAAGTATTGAGATATAATGTGTAATAACAGCCCATAATGCAATAAATATTGATATAAAAGCATGATGCAAAATGGACGTATCAGTGACATGGATGAAATTATTTCAAAAGAACCTCACGGTCATTTTGTCCATATTGCCCAACAAATTAGCACATCGTCATGCCCTTGGACATTCTAGATATCAATATCGGAACACAACCAATCCTTAACCAAAAGTTGGCCCAGGAGTCAATGTTCATGTCAATTAAGTTTAGTCAATCCAGAATCAAGTCAAAATTTGGATGGAGAAACAAAATTTTAAAAGAATTTTAGTAGATATATTGTCTCTCCCTAACAAAATTGACAAAGGCCCCAACTTTGAAAAGAAAAACTTCTATGAACATTCAACTTAATTGTAAATGATAAAACATCCGTATCTAGTGAGTCGTACCCATTTAGTGCATATCTCGCTTAGAAACTCATCTAAACTATCACTATCTTTTATTGCTAGAATATCATCTCATTTATTTATAGGGATGTTCTTTATTAACTCAACATGAAGCATCAAATGATATAAAACACAAAGAGAACACTTCCGACCTCTACACAAATAGGATCCACACATCCAACACTAGCGCACATACACAAGTCTCACACCGACAAAGTGCAAAGTCATACAAGACCAAAATTATGCGAAGGCACGGGATAATATTAAAATAATAGAAAAATGCAACATTGATCCTCGTCGAGCAGTCGTTGGACCAACGAAGAACATGCAAGCTCACAAAATTCAGACGTTGGCCCAGCCACGCGACTGAGAAACTTGGACACACTAGGCAGGCAGCCAGGCACCCAGAGTGGTCAATGAAGCCAAGAACATCCGTCGATTCACAAGTGGCGCAGATTACAGGGTGAGGGAAGATTAGTGCTGTCAGAATCCTATATTAGAGAATATCCAGCAATCCCCTCCGATGCAAGTGTACTTCAATGGTAAATCTAAGTACGGCCAATGGTCTCGAGGCAATGCACCCCGAGTCATCACTCCATTGCTATGGCCATGATCTGCCACAATCAGGCCAAGCACTGCACCACGCACCACCTCCGCAAAGAAACATTGCAGCATAGGATTGCGGTTGCCAGCAGTCACCTGCCCTCTCCATGTCTCAACCACACAAATTAGGGCACCGAAGAGACAATGGAGTAGCAACTGTAGCAGACGTGATGTTTCTCAGCTCGAGCTCATGACAGTAAATTCTGAAATAAATGAATTTTTTAAAAAATTCCTAAAATTTATTTGTGACAAACATTGACAAATGTTCTGGGTGCTTGTAGAATTTCACCATGGAAGGACATCCGTGGAAGTCGTGGCAAAAAAATTGATGCTCCAAAACTACTATTTTCAAAAGCATTTTGAAGTGTTGATTTTTTGTTTTGCAAGGCTTCCATGGTGAAATTTTGCAAGCACTCAAAACATTTGCTAAAATTTTCCATAAAAAGTTCAGATTTTTTTTGAACTTCTTTCCATTCTTTTTCGGAATTTACTGTTCATCCAGAGCTCATTTGAGCTCGGCAGCCACCAACCACTAGTTCTTTTGGGCAAGACAAAACATTTCCTAAGAACAAGTTATCAATGAACACATTAGAGTACTAGGTTATCAATGAACACGTCAGTCCCCTGAAATTAGAATTTGGGTCAGTCGATTCGGTAGGGAGGATGAGCTGCCGCGGAGGAGCACCCAAGCCACCGGCAAAGGCAGCAGGAGCCGCGGCGGAGTAGCCTCCTCGTCTATCTTAGGGGTGCATCGGGTGCAGAGTGGGGGCAACAGCCTCCTCATCTGTCTTAGGGGTGGCGCGGGGGGGGGGGGGGGGTGCGTCGGCGTCGGAGTTGGAAGTTTGCCGGGGTTAGAGGGATGGCTGTGGGCGGAGGAAGCACGGCAGTTGAGGGAGGGTGGGGTAAACCTAACCAACCAAGTACTTTCCTCATTTCGAAAAAAAAAACCCAAGTACTTTCCTCTCCTCCTCAACCACCGTGTTCGTATGAGTCAGTGTACGTGCATGTTGTGAGGATTTTTTTTTAACTGGTTGTGTGCAGTTGACTGAAGGGAAGCCTTGGCAGAGTGATAAATCTGCTGCCTATGTGTCAAGTTCTGAAAAATAACCTCTTACAGAAATATAGAAAAATGATGCGTATAATAGACCCAAAATGGTCGGACCCTTCCCCGGACCCTGCGCAAGAGGGAGCTACATGCACGAGCAGCTTTTTTTAGTTGACTACCTTTCGCTCCACCGTACAGGTACAGCCAACAGATCTGCAAATAGTCCTGGTCCTCGCATTTATTCCTGAATTTATTTCAGGATTTCCGGCGATGCGTATTCAGTGGAAGGAGACGTTTCCGTCGATGACGAGGTGTCTGCGGTGACTTCGTAAATTTCAAGATGATATGCCGGTTTAGTCTTCCGGAGGTGCTCACAGGGGTAGGGTGTGTGTGCGCGCCCATAAGGATGAGTGTATGCGCATGTATATGAGCGCTTGCGTCTGTACTTTGTTAAAAAAACAGATATGCAAATAGGACACAAATATATACATTTAATTTCTAGGACAAGGAAATATGTACATTTTGTAAAATGCCAGCTCGACTCATGGGGTGATAGTCCAGAAGCATCGGGGCGCTTTGTCAGTGTAACCGTCTTGCAGCCATGGATGGCACGGCGCCGCGGCATGGGCGCGCGCGTACTACTGCTGGCTGCCTGGCTGGCTGCTGCTTCCGGCTTGCATGAAAAGGAGCAAATGAACACGGCTATCCCGCTTCTGCAATGTAGAGAGCAGGCGTACGATCGACCGATCTATCACGAGGCGAGCTTCTTCACGGTCACCCCCTGCAGCAGCGGCCGCGAGTCATCGTGCGGCGCCGCCATGGCACCGCGGCGGCGGAAGGAGCGGCGCACCTCGGAGTTGCAGGACGAGATGCGGCGGAGGACGTCGCGGAGGTGGTCCTCATCGCAGGGGAGCGCGAGGGGGCCGGAGGCCGACGGGAAACCGTACTCCTCTTCCGCCTGCTGGAGCAGCTCCCAGAACGCCGGGTGGCTCAGCTGCGCCACCGGCACAACGAACCGCCTCGACGACGACTCCCCGTCGCCGCGGCCCCTCACGCGCACCGCCACGTGCCCCGCCGGCACGGCGGCGTCTAGCTCGAGCACATCCTTGTTGGGCCTCACCGAGGCCGCCATTCGGGAGCGCCACCGCCGCACGGCGCGGCGCAGCCAGGCGAGCGACTGGACTGTGTTGATGACCTTGCACATGCTTGACGAAGCGGATTGGACTGAAGCGACGACCTACAGCTGTGCTGTGCTCTGCTGCTGCTTGCCTTCGTTGAACTTGCGGATTGGATGAGATGGAGTACTCGGAGAGCGGGACGGGGTGCATATATATAGCGCCGGGGCTCGGGATCGGCCACTGGAGTTGGTGGAAATTGCAGGAATGGCACCGTCGTCGCGCCGTGGGCCCGTGATGACTTGGACGTGTGTCGTGTGTCTTGCACGTGAGACCTAGCAGTAGCATAGCACTAGCAGTGCAGTAAAACGATTTGCAGTATCATTTCTGGTGAAAGTGAGATGAGTGAACTATGGTCGATCTCTACAGCGCTCTGTTTCACGTGATACGGGTTACTTTCTGTTGTAGAATCTTTTTGGGGGTTTTGCTGAACACCAGGTATCTAAAAAAGTTTTGCATGTCAGTACTCTTTCAACTTCGCCCCGACGCCGGGACAGAGAGGCTGCGGTCGGCCGTGAACTCCACGGCGAATGCGAGACCTATACGAGTGGGAGCCGCCGATGCCACGGTGGGTGGTACACGAAGACTCACCCCAAATACTAAGAGCATCTCCAGCCGTTGGCCCCCCAGGAGGCGTCTAAAATCGCGGGGCGAGCCGACGCAAAAAATCGGCCTGGGGCAAGTTGGTCCCCAGTCGTCGGCTTCAGAGCCGCCCCAGGCGCGTCTAATTTTTTTTTAAAAGAAAATTTTCGGCGAGTTCGTTTAAAACACGGCTAAATTCAACCAAACTTTAGCGAGTTCATACATATTTAAAATATTTTACAGAAAAGGAAAAAAACGCTACTAGGCCCGCCGTCGCCCTCGCCGCTCCTCGCCGCCCGCGCGCCCTTGAAGCTCTACATGCCGAGGCGCGTGTAGAACTGCGTGTAGTCGTCGCCTCCTCCGCGGTCGCCGTCCCTGCTGCACCCCTCCCCAGGTTGGCGCGGCGGGTTGGACGATCCGGGGGCGTCCTACTCATCGCTGTCGAGGATCACCATGCCGTGCTCGTCCTCGCGCCCACGCCTGCGGACGGCTATGTCCTCCAGGGCTCGGCTCTACCGGACCATCTCGCCGCGGAGGTAGTCGTCCCGCGCCCACTTTAGGGCCTCCTCGTCGGAGAAGCCGCGTCGGGCTATGGCCTCGTACTCCGCGGGGAGGCCGGGCTCCGCCTTCGGCCTGACGAGGGCGAGGCGTCCAGAGGTGGGGGAGGGGTCGGCAATGCGGACACCGACACTGCGGGTGCAGTGGCTGACCTGCGTGTCCTGGGGCTCCGGCTTGACGGGGTGGAGGCAGGGAGAGCCGGTCGAGCGGCCAGACGAGGAGGAGGAGGCCCCCGGGTCCATGTGCCTCGGCGTCCATGAGCTCCCACGCCGGCGGGAGAAGAACGATGGAGCGGGGTACTCCAGCCTGGGCGTGTTGCCGCCCTCGATGTACTCGAGGACGGACTCCAGCGTGCGGTCGGGCACGCCCCACCATCGGCGTCGGCCTTCGGAGTTGAGCCTCCCGAAGGGCACGACGCCGTTGGTGGCCTCGAGCTGCTCGGCGTGGCGGCGACAGAAGTAGGGCTCCCACAGCGGGCTGTCGGGGACGTACCGTGGACCTTCCCTCGCCGCCTGCGGCAGAGAGGCGCGGATACGCGCGATCTCCGCACACCGCGCCGCCCCGGTGGGCGGTGGTGGCACCGGAACCCCGTCGGCGCTGATCCTCCACGCCCCGGGCACCCGCGTGTCCGGCGGGATCGGGTACTCAGCCTCAAAGAGGAGCCGAGATTCGTCCTCGTGAAGGTGGTAGCGGCCGAAGCCGTTCGCCGCCGCGCCGTCGCCTGGGAAACGCTCGGCCATGGCTGAACTGGGAGGAACGGGGAAGGAGCGTGCGTCGGTGATGCAGTGTCTGTGCGTCGCCGGCGCGCTGGGGGCAGCTTATATAGGCGGAGGCGTCGTGTGTATGCGTGGCGGGCGAGGGACGCGCGTCGTCCGGTCTTCACTGCGCCGCCCATGAGGCATCAATGGAGGAGGCTGACCGGAGCGGCAGCTTTGGCATTGATTCACCCCGGGAACCGTGGCGATGAGGACGATGAAGCGGCGAGAAAAGCCGAGTCGCTGCCAAGGAGGGCCTGCCGGTTTTTGCGCCAAAATCGTTTCGGCCGGCGCCCCAAGCGCCCCCAGCGCGCCGGGTTCGGCCTGGGTCCGCCGGCGCCAATTTCGGTCCAAGCCGGCGAAAAATGGGCATTTGGGGGCGCGAGCTGGGCCTTTTTTTCGGCGCCGGCGCGAAAAAATCGTCTGGGAAGGCCGTTCTGGGGGCGCGGCTGGAGATGCTCTAAGAGCATCTTCAGCTGTTGCAGTCCCCCAAAACACCACCGAACCAAAAAATTTGGTATTTTGGGGGGCCAAATGCTTTATCATGCCGAAAATAAGAGTGCATGGGGAGGGCATCTTTTCCAGACACACCCCACCTCAACCAAAACTTTATGAGGAAAATGATTAAGTGGGCCAAGAAAAAGGACATGTGGGAAAACACGATTCGCCAATAAAAGCCCCCCTCCCCCCCTCCCACACCGCGCTGGGTTTGCCGGCGCTATTTTGACGTCCTGAGGAAGGGGGCGTGGATGGGCCGTTTTCCGACAAAAATCGTCGCCGAGCCTAAAAAGCTGTCCTGAGAGGGGGGGGGGGGGGTGTGGAGATGATCTAACACCCTAAAGACATCCTAAAGAAGTCAAAGGGATATTTTTTTGTGTATTTTTTCTCACGAGTACAATAGAAGGTCAAGTTTATTTCAAAAACATTTTCTGGAATTTTTGATTTTTTGTTAAATTACTAAAAAAAATCTCATGTAGGGTGCATATGTCCCCATATACCAAAAGTTTCCCTCCCACACTAGGCTACTTTCTCACAAATGGTCCAGCTCCAAACCAATCCAGCACACGGGTGTGAATCCTGTCACGGTTGCTCATGCATTTCTTGGTCCCACTGTCCCAGAGAGGACCAGCCTAGAGAAGGCAGTAGTCCGAGAGGATCGGACCAGACTAGCTACAGAGGGCAACTACCTCGTCGCTGCCGCGGTGGCAGTGCAGACCATCTGATCATGCATCCACGAGCCGCGGTCTGGAGCGTCCAGCCGTGCTGCCGTGCTGGCTACCTACCTGCCCCGCGCACCGATAGTCGGTCCGGTACGCCATTGGCATATGCTGCTTGTTCGTTGGTACTCCAGCACGCCCAACCTTAAAGGCGCTTGCTAGCTAGCTAGCTTCCACTCCCACTCCCGCTCCCAGATCCACTGAACCAGGCAGGCAAGCAAGCCAGCAATGCGCCATGCAGCAAGAAGTTGGATCCACTGACGTAGGTCGGTCCAAATCCATATGACGCATGCGTTTTGTGTGCCGTGCCACAGATCTTGATTAACTTTTCTTCCACGTTTTCCTCTCATTCTCTTCCTCATTGTTCACGGCTGAGCGGGCACACCTTGAGCTTGGTTTGCATTTCCAAATTTTGAGCATATCCGATGATATCCCACCTTTTAGGGGTGTCAGGTGTGCGCGTGTGTGTCCATGAAAATTCCGTCTGGATGGATATGGAAATGTTGTAGATTGTACTACTAATGCCGTGTAAAGATATATCTAGATTGCCCTATGCCCTGTGCTCTAGATTGTGCTCATAGATCTTTACTTCATCGTGTTCTTAGTTATGAAAGAATAAAATCTGGCGTTTCCCAAATGAAACATAATAGAACTCCTCGTCCAGAGAACTTCTTATTGAACTTTATTATAAATTTTGGCCTCTAATTACGCACAATGGTAGATTTGATATTGCTAGATTTAGTTATGGCATCCTCACTCATGTTCTATAAATATTCAACATCACATGTTCACTTTTTCCATTTTTAAATTAGTTATTGAAGAGTTTTATAGAGGTAATCCATAATAGAGTTGTTGTGGAAGCTGAGAAATGAGTTTCCCCTTTATTAAAAATGTTTTATAAATGTTAGATGCATCATAACTAGAGTGGTCTTGCCGCCTGAAGTGTTGATGAGGTGCATAAGAACAATAAATTAGTTAATTTTCTTTAAAGTAGATATTGAAACGGTTTATAATAAGATTAATTGGTCTTTTCTATAAATGCATGTTAAAAAGTTTTTCCTGTTAGATTTGTGTCCTGAGTTACGAAAATTATGAACACAGTAAATTTGTTGTAATGCTGAACAATCCAATTGTAAACTTTTTTAAACTAGGAAAACATTTATACAAGGCGGTAATTTGGCTCATATTCTGTTTAATATTTGTAGTAATTGATCTAAACATGCTCATTAATAAAACAAGTTTGTTGCTGGATTTATTAGGTAATCTAGTGCAAATCGACTGGCTGCAATATGTAAACAACAATCTTCATATTTCAAAATAATACGAATCGTATTATGCATCTGGAAATATTTATGTATTTTGAGCATCTCTCATGTTTAAAAACTAATTTTCACTAGAATCAACTCTTGAGTTTTTGGTAAGGCAAAAATATAATCCAAAATTATATAAAGGATTATAACACTGTATTACATATGTGGATGGTCAATTATCTTGTCAGTATGTCTCCATTCTTTCGAATTTGTTAGTCAAGATAATAAAGACTGGAAAAGTACTAATGAGAAGGTTGCGAGAATATTACATAACTGGGATGGTAGAAAAAAAATAGGAGCAGATTAAGTCTTATTTAGATCATGTCTCTGTAATGTTCCTTTCTATTGCCTCTGTTTCATAATATAAGAGCATTTTTTGCACTAGTGTAGTGTCAAAAACGCTCTTATATTATGGGATGGAGGGAGTATATGATGTCATGTTTAAACAGTCTAGACGCCCTAGTAAAAATATTTATTTCTCGAGGAAAACACATACAATATCTTTGGCTCACGGCATTATCTAAACATAGGAATAGGAAAACACAAAAAAAAGGATAACTAATGCAAAGCAGAGGATCCAAAACATTATATTAATTTTAAATTGCGTGTTCGGTTCATATGAATAGGAAAAACATTCGAATACTACTAAACACGATGAAATCAAAGTCAAAACACATGAAAAGGTATAAGATATAATTATGTCACGGAAGACTTTGATCTTGTACTTTGTGTGTAGCAAGGCTAAGAGGTAGTCCAAGTGGATTTTAAGTTTCCTACCTTTTTCTTTGAAAATGATATAAAAAGCATTTGCCTCCATTTTCCTTCCCCTCCATTCCTTTAAATCAAACGCATGAATAGTGCTTACAAAAGAATACATCCTATTCCTACACTTCTCCTCCACTTTTCCAGTAAACCAAACAAGCCCTTAGGTACGGAAGAATGAGGGATCTAGAAAATATCATCTAGTTAATTGGCAGCAAGAGTGTCAGCCTAAGGACTATAATGGGCTTGGGTTAGTTGATTACATGTTATGAACAAGTATCTCCTTAGCAAATGCTTGTGGAAGATTGATAATGACCATGAGATCCGGCAGAACCTTATTAGAAATAAATATATTTGGAACTTCACGTTCTCCTAGTGCAAGGAAAAATCTAGATAATCTCACTTATGGCAGGGTTTAGTGAAAGTAAAGGACGTATTCTTTAAATTTTGTCAAAAAAATTAGGCAATGTGAGCAGAGCAAGGTTTTTGGAGGTTGAATTTAACTTTTCGCATGAACAACAATGTAGTAGTGTGGAGTTGTCTAATGAGCAAGGCACACATGTCTATCTTTTGACAAAACTTGGAGTTATTTATATACTTTCCATGCATCTAGCCATCAAAGTTGTAGATTAAATGGGAAATATACAAGCATTTGGATGGTTATAGGCCCTTTGAAAATTAATGTGATTGTTTGGCTATCTGCTAATAATGTATTTCAATTATTCTATACAACTTAATTAGAAGCGGTTGGAGGGGTGTGATAGTAAGGTCATGATTGGAATGATGTTTTCCAAATAACCCAGTGAAAAATGGGTTGATATTTGACTACGCACTTGGATCATTGTTCTAGGTGGTAAAGTTTACTCATGTTTCTCATATTACCAATTTAAAACAGTGTGAATCAAAAGTAGCCATAATCTTCATTACTGGAAGATGATATACATTATATATCTTCTAAAGAGGCATAAACATCGGATGCGATGTTTGGGAGAATCGGGAAGGGAGGACGCGATTGTTGGCATTTACGCAGGCCACGTGCCGGTTACAATATGTGGGTATTATCTAATTAATTCCTGACACTCCCCCTAATCTTCACATTGACTGTAGAGTCATCATCTTCATAAACGTTCCTCTAAAAAACCCTGGAAAAATATGAGAAGATATACATAATATGACATGAAAAACTCCTTCCAAAGAAAGTGATCTATTTGGGTACAATTATGTAAATCTAACGGACACAACTATTGAGGTATTTATATAGATCTAACGGACGTGATCCATTAGATTGCAAATCCAAGGATCGAAATAATTAGGATGATGTGGATCAACATGGTGTCTCAAAAAAAACTCATATTGTGATTTAATACATAATATATATGTTTTGATTAGGAGGGGTTAGAAACATAGTGATGATTAGTGATTTTGTTGTGAAGAACCTGAAGATCATGATCATTTGTTCTTTTGAGTGCAAATTAGTGAAATATGTTTAGGGCATGGTAAACTGCTCTTTTCTGGTGGCATAATAGGTGTGCCTATTAGCTTTTTAGAGATTAGCTCTTGGATTTTGAACTTTCCTTGCAATGTTGGGGGGATGGTGTTTGGTTGGTGTTGTTGCAGTTATTTGGTCTATGTAGAAAACTTGAAACAATAGTGTGTTCTGATAATATGTTACCACATCATTCAACTGGTGTAATGTACAAGATCGCTAGATGGATAGACAACTGAACAATTATGTAGAAAACATATGCTTAGCCGGGGCTTTCCCAATGTGGCGCTGCAATTTTCAAGGGCGATAATAGATTTTTCTCCAAACGTTGGGGATGGGGCTCATTGATAAGAAGGTTGGGGGCTAGCTAATGAGCTTGGTGCTGGATGATATGCTCGAGCTATGCGGTATACATAAGTGGTACTTTCTTCTAGTTTTGGGCAATAGTTGTGTGTGTTGCTTTGCATATGTGTTTTGGTTGTTGTCTATGGTTTTGTTCTAATTATGGCAGCGTTTAAGTCCTTCTCCTAGTATCACCTTTAAGTGGAGTTTGAGTTCTGGTGCAATGGGTTTGCCTGCAACCTATGGACCATGTTGGTTCCATCTTCAATGACATGAGGAGCGTGAGCTCCTCAACTCAGTAGAAATCCATATACCTTATGCAATGCCTTTTATGTTTATCTTTGAGCTGGATAATAATGTTGCTTCTACTCGATTTATGTACACATTTTACCATTTTGTCCATCTCAAACATTACATATGGTTAGATGGCTAGAAAGATGGTTGCACCATCCATCCACCAAAGATTAAATCCATGTTTGACATAATTTATATGTTATTAAGTTGGAATATACTTTGATCGGAGATGACATTCCTATTGACAGTGAGGAGCCACCGGTGACATCGTCAATCTTGAAACTCCACAACTTCGATATCCAATAGGCCATGTGTAACTGTGTGTTTGTATATCTGTCTATGTTGTACTCGGTGTTTCAAACATGTTTCCTACCCACCATAATAATCTTGAAAATGTATTGACAATGTAACACGTGCAATGTTTTTTATTTTAGTAGTTTGAGTAGTTTGTAAAACTGTAATCTCATTTGTCAAGCACCAAATATAAATCCGGTTAATTTACCCCACAACTTCAAAGTAGATTTTTTTTACTCCCTCCTATCCAAAGTAATTGACGCAACCTCTATAGAGGTTGCTTCAATTAATTAGGATCAGAGGGAGTACCTTAAAATTTTAATCGGATCGTTGCCCCAATCAAAGCAGTATGACTCATGATGTAGTGGTGAAACATGTTTCATAGATATGGCAGCCCAATCATCTAAAAGAATTCACAAAACAATACGAGGAGCGGATTACAAATTTCTTTTATTAAAGTGATAAATGAATTCCCAACAAAACGAAATCCTATAACAGATTTATACAAAATTAATACCCATGTAATATATTGAAAGCCAAACCATAAAGAACAGAAAATATAAACAACAAAAATCATGAATATCTGTTAAAAATGGAAATTCGAGAAGAGTCACACATAATTCAGAAATGATAATGACTAAGAGATGGTATTTTTCACTAACAGTCACAAATCATGTGTGACTTCTCTTGATTTATAATTTATATTTAAATAGTTCCTATATTCATCTAAAAGTTCTTGAATATTTACTCTTATTTTTTATTTATGCATTTTACGATTTTGATGAACTTTACTTTACGACTATTTATTAGTTTACATTTTATCTTCACTTTTTCCTTATTCTTTCTTTTCTTTCCTATCGGGCTCACATGTGCACAAAACCCCAGCCATGCCATCTATCAGAGATACCCTAGCAGAATTGCCATATGGAATATAGAGCGCGCTCCAGACCGCTATGCGCAAATATGGAATCACCATATGTGGCCTCCTTATTTATTTTTTATCTTGTTACGTCAACTAAAAAATGCACACACACTCAATTTGAGTGCTTATACATTACCTCCTCTCGATCTGTTTCTCCAGAGGCGCCATATGCGCCCTCTAGTGCGTAAAGGCGCTCCTTCCCCTCCTCCTCGGCAGTGAGGTTGGGCTTCTCCGCCGCCACCGCCTCGTCCAGGATCCACTCCTCCTTCGAGAGGGGCACCCAGTCTGGCTACGGGGTAAGAGGCATGGCGGCGGTGAGAGGGAAGTGGAGATTGTGTTTTGGGCTATTTGGTTATGGCTACGGAGAAGGAGAGGTGGAGGTTGTAGGAGGTGGTGTTCAAACTAGAGCTTTGTGAGCTATTTGGCCATGGTGATGATCTTTTTATAGGTGCGGATGACGCTTTGCGTGAAAACCTAGCAGCTGGCAGAAAACTTGGCATTAATGGGCACAAACTTTCTACAGTCGAGACAAGGACTTTCAACACCTGGGTGCTCCTACACCCTCTATGAACAGTAAATTCGGAAAAAGAACTGAAAACAAAATCAAAAAATCTGAAACTTCGAGACATCAAACATGATAAAACTTTCGATCTTACAAAGTTTCAGCTACAAATAACATATCAGGATCCCTCATCTAAAAAAATAAAATCACTGTTCAAAGTTTATGTGCACTTTTGAGCCGTGATTTTTTTTTCTTTTTTGGTGAGGGCTCTACTCATGTTATTAATGGCTGAAACTTTGCAAGACCATCAAAACTTTGATCATCTGTGATCCCTTAAAGTTTCAGTTTTTTTTATATTTTTTTACGAATTTACTGTTAATGAGGGTGCAGTGGCATCTGGGAACTTTACACCTTTCTAGAGTCCTTTAACCTCAGAGTAGCCTTCAAACCGATGATGCGAAATCTAGTTCGACGTACATGCTTCGGCTGGGTAGATATAGGATAGAAAGATGCGCGTGTACGTGATACCAAAAGGGGGTTCGTTCGACATCTCATACAGTTGAGCCCTCGCCATCGACAGCACATGATCGATACGAACACGAGCTACACCGTTACCGCTATCCGATTCCGCCGTCCACCGTCAGCGTCAACAGCGCCGCCAACGGATTTGCAAATACCAGCCGTCCGGCCTGCCGGTGTATCGATGTGCTCCGTGAGGCTACCCTGCCCTACGGTCCCTACCCTCCGGTCACGTTCTTCAGGCATGGACATGGAGCGGCGACATGACCGCCCGTTCTTCCGGAAGAACCCAGCCCTGAAAACGATGCTATCATTGGCACCTCAGCTGCCTGCCATGTTCTTCAGTATCGTCATGCCAGCGCCTCGCAGCCACGTACGGCCGGCTGCGACTCTAAAGAAGATACTGTATGTTCTAGTCTGTGGAGCGTGATCATGGGATGAAATAGATTTGCCATATCACATTGGCGAACTGCATGGCGCGGGGCATGATTGAGCTGAGCATCGATCGGCGCGGCCTCCAGCTCCGACTGTCTTGTCAGGAGCCCGGAAAGTCTTGCCCTGGTTTTGGCGCGGAAAAAGTCCATTTTAAACCTTGAACTTGTAGAGGTTGGGCGAAATGAACCCTCACGTCCAAATCTCTGTCGTTTGCACCCTGAACTATGCAATCCCGGTCCAAATCAAACCCTGGCAAATGTCAACCGGGATTCTTCTGACTGGTGGGCCAGGAAGCGACAGTGTTGACCACGGCACGCACCCGTCCTCCGCACTGGGCCGGCCCATTTGTCTTTTTTTTTGTTACACTTATATTTCGGTGTTTGTGACATTTCAAAAAATATTCAACCATTACAAAAAAGTACGTGGCATTTCAAAATATATTTACACATTATAAAAATGTATATATCTGTAATTTAAAAATGCACATTACCTTTGGAAAATGTTCACGCATTTCAAAATAATGTTCATGAAAATGTCACGTAGTTTTAAACAATGTTTCATACCATCCCAAAAATGGTTAACACGTATTTGCAGTAAGTTTCAAATATTTCTATTTGAAAAAAGGATGTTAACAATATTGTAAATACCAAAAAAGGTGAATGGGTATTAAAAATAGACATATATATATATATATATATATATATATATATATATATATATATATAGAAAATCAATCATGTATTCGGAAAATGCTGCACGTGTATAAAAATGTTTCCGATATATACGAAAAAAAGTAGCAGTACATCATTTGTTCACGCAAGCCAAGTAGCAGTACATCATTTGTTCGAAGCCCACCTGTAGCATTATTGTTTCCTTTTCATTTGAGGTGCTTCCTACGTAAAAAAATTTACCGGAGAGCTTCACAATTTTTTTCCAAAATCTGTGAACTTTACTTTTGAAAATCCGTTAATTTTTTTTTCAAAACCTGTGATTTTTTTTAAATTCGTTAACTCTAAATTGATGCACCTTTTCCAGATCTGTGTACTTTTTATCAAAATTGATGAGCTTTTAAAAAATTTGATGAACTTTTTCCAAAATGATGAACTGTTTGTAAAAACGAGGAACTTATTCAAAATTGATAAAATCCGTGAACTTCCTAAAAAAGATTGATGAACTTTTTTATTTATTTCTGTGTTTTTTTAAATTTCTACCGATCGTTTTTCATTTCTGTGAACTAAAAAAGGGGCAAATAGGTCTATTTTCCTGTTAGTGTACAGCTAAGTCAAGGTGACCGGGTGGTTTATGGGTACAGCCGTCAATGTAAGTGACCCGAGTTCGTATCTTGCTACTCCGAAAAATTAGCTTGAGTTTTTTTTTTTTGCGTGGTTTCTGTGGTTGCTGGGCCTCGCGGAGAACGCGCCCGTGGGGAGCGAGCTGGGCGTCACCGAGCTGGCCCAGTCTTTTCGGCGCGTACGCCTCGCAGCACACCCAATCCCGGCCACGCTGACAGTCCCCGTTTGGAAACGGACCCAGGGTTCTTTTTAGACTGGGATTGCATAGTTTAGGGTTTAATCGACAGGGATTTTGATGTTGGGGTTCGTTCCGCCCAACCTCTACGAATTCAAGGTTTAAAATGAACTTTTTCCTTTTGGCGCGCGCACACAAGGGACGTGCGTGCGTGCCCGGCGCCATGGATGGCACGGCGCCGCGGGGCATGGGCATGGGCGCGTAGTGCTGCCCAGTGCCCGCGCTCGTGATCGGTCGCCTTCGTGACGAGATCGGCGTGCGCGCGAGCGACGGCGACTACGTCTCTGCGCGCGGGTGCGTGACGGCCACGCGCGCTGTGCGATGGCGGCTGGGGTTGCCTGCCCGCGAGGGCGCTGCACATGAGATGGGAGCGATCACGGTTGGCCGCGCGCTCGTATAGTACCGTCGCCGCGTGCCTCACCTGAGCGGGTGACCGTGGCGCCCTCGCTTGCGGGGCGCGCGCACCTCCAAAACTGCGTGCGGATCCGCCGGTTTCACTGAGCTTTGCACGCACCCCTGGCGCGCGAGTGACAGGGACTTCGGTCCAGTACTCTGTTTTTGCCGGTCCAGTACTCTGTTTCTTTCTCTTTTCTCTGTTTTACTCGTGTCTTTGTGGATGGGAGTGAAGTGGTTGCGTCCTTTTCTCCACACTAAAGAGAACTCCGTGGTGGTACAATCAAACCATGAGCACCGATTACTACTGATGTAAGAGCATCTACAAACCTCTACTCTCCCTCATTTGTCCCCCTACTCTCCCTCATTTGTCCGGTGGGCATGCCGGACGCTCCTCGGACCGAAAAACGCATCCAACTGGAGCCTTGAAACCTAAGTCAAATGTCCGAACTGTCCGGCCCCCTTCAAACCTACCTCATATGTTGGGCGGATATGAGGCAGCCCAACCCCATTCCCACTCACACAAACCATAACCACACTCTCGACCGCTCTGCTCCCCTCCCCTCCCAGTCTATTCTCCTCCCCTCCCTACCTATTCCCCTCCACGGGCCACCATGGCTAGCTCCGGTGATGGATTCGGAAGCAGGCCCATTGGGGTGCGCTGGTCAAGGAGGATTTCAGCTCCACCCCGGACGACGAGTAGCTTGCCCTACGCGTCGCCCTTCGTCGCCCGCGGATGGACAGTGGTGGGAGCTCGAGCTTCACGCCTTCCCAGATTGTTCGGTGGGACAGCTCAAGCTCCTTACCCGACCACGGCCGCCCTGTCGCGGTACGCGTCATTCCCGGTGATGTGGCGGGGCAAGCGGCGGCGCCCGTCACCTCCAGCCTCTGCTCCTCCCAAACTGTACTTGTGTCGTCACCGTTGATCCCATGGCCACGGTTCCCCGAGTTGGACGCACGAGGCAGAGGGCTGATATAGTCGGTCCTGTTGTGGGTTGAGCAGTTCCGTGTTCATTGCGTTCCGACTTGGAGGACGACCTCGTTTGTGACGTCATCCGCCGCTTCTTAACCTCGGCGGAGATGTATGCTAGTCGTCGTTGCCACAAAAATGTCAAAGCATTGTTGATCGGCATTGAGAAGTCAGAGCGATCCGCCAGGTAGAGGGGGAGGCCAATGCGGCGAAAGTCGCGCGCCTCGCTAAGGAGCAGGCATGCGCCACTCGGCGTCTGTTCAAGCTCCCCTCGTCCTCGACCAACAGCGGCACCACCACCTATGACGCCCCTTCGACCACAGACGCCTATGCAGAGGAGTACTATCATAGCTCCGAAGACCCAAAGGGGAAGGGCCCGACGAGAAAGTCGTGAACTCCAGTGCCACCTATTTATGATTTAGTCATACCATAGCTACATTTTAAGTCATAGTTCATCATAGATCCTAGTTAGTTGATCCATGTTTTGTGAACTTGTTATGTTTTATTTCCCGTTGCCCGATGAACTTGCTATGTCTGATGATATGTTGTGTGTTAAATTTTGGTACGTTGAACGTTGCATGGGATTGTATGAATTTGATTTTTGAGGGTTTGGATATGAGGAGGGTGGCCGCAGATGCGGATAAATGACGGATGACTGGCACTGTCCACGGACGCGTCCACCGACATAGAGGGGCTCATATTACGCAAGTCCGGTTGTAAATGCTCCAATACTCTAAGGAATCGCGTGGAAAACTCTTTCCTTTGATACAACTTTTGGATTTCACATATTGTCTATTTAGATCTTCTCCCTATTGAATAAATTTAGATAGTCCATCCGTTTCAAAATACTAAGTTATAGGTTTAGTCCTAAGTCAAACTTGTTTATGTTTGACCAAGTCTATAGATACATATATTTACATCAAGAACACCAACTTAAGCTCACCAGGTACTTTATAAAATATATGTTTGTATTGTGTGTATTTGGTATTTTACATCTTAAATCATTTTTATAAAGTTGATCAAACTTTAAAAAGTTTGACTTTAAACAAAACCAGAGCTTCATATATTTTGAAACAGAGGGAGTAGGTCGTAAGATCAGATTTATAGTATATTGTACATAAAGCTGATATTGGATGGAGTTGAAAACTAGAAGAACCCCTCCATCAAATCCCTGCAAGGAAATTTAATGGGAGAAGTTAAGGAAAAATGGAACAAACCAGGATCATTATAAAAGGGAAATAGGAAACCCTATATAAACCAACAAAATCCACCCTAAATTCCAAAGGAAAAATTAATCACACACTATACAACATCTTCAAATTTAATCCGCAAAAGGGAAAAGATACAGTCGAACAATGTCACTGAACAATGTTGCCGAGCATAGTACACCCTGAAAAAGAGAGGACAGTGGAGAACTAACCACCGGGAGGGGCCCGACGACAACAACCACAATGGTAAAAGAGAGACGCGGTGCGACGGAGGCAACACGAGAAGAAGAAGGAGCAACAAGACGCACAATGAGTCGTTCCCTTCGATGACGTCATACCACATGTGGAACGAACACATGTCAAGGTGTGACACCGTGCCACTTATGCTGAGAAGTGACTCGGTAACTATCTTGAAATTGTCACGTCAGATGTCCTAGTGAAAGGACTTAGTCATGGAGTCATCGCAACTAGGAAGCTTAAAGTGGTTAACCGGGACAAAGGACACGGGGTTTATACTGGTTCGGCCCCTTACAGTGAAGGTAAAAGCCTACGATCCAGTTTTGAGTGGGATTGCTTATGTCTCGATTACTAGGGAGCGGAATCGCTTGACCTAGCTCTCGATCTGATCTTACTTGCCCTGAACCGCCATCGGGTCGTCCCTTTATATGCAGAGGTCGACGCCCAGCGGCTCACAGAGTCCCGGCCGGCTCATAATAGTGTCCGGCTCGGTCTCTTAACTATTCTTGCCTTACAATATAAGTCATGTACATATGGCAGTTTATCTCTACGGGCCTTAAGTCGCCTCTGGGATTTGGGCCCTTAACTGAACCGCCATCTTCAAGTTTGGTCTTGGGCTTCAAAGGTACTCATAGGTATAACCCGGCCCCTCTTGGGAGGGTCATACCTAATAGTTATGTCCCCAACATTAGGCCCCAGATTGATTTGAACTAGTTCATGTCAATCTTCAACACTTAAGAAAAATCTTCTGCTCTTTGCTTATAAAATTTTGTAACCCGCCATGACGTCATCCTTTGGATCTGTGGTAACCCGCCATGACGTTACCTGCTATAAATGCAGGTTTTGTCCAACATACCTCAACGGTCCCGAAAATCGAGGCGTCCTTGTAGCTGGGCAACTATGTTTTCGGCCTCCTCGTTTTTCGTGCCCACTTAGCAGTTTTCCCTTATAAATAGGCACGACTAGGTCTCTTCTCATTCTCCCCTTCCTCATCTTCTTCCTCTCGCAACCCTACTGCCACTCGAGCTCTGCCGCCGCCGCAGCGCACCTCGTCTTCCTCGACCTCGGCCGCTGCATCGGCTTGAATCAGTCCAGAGAACGGCGGCGCCCCTCCGCAGTAGATCTGCTGCTGTAAGTCTCCTCCTTCCCGCACCTTAGATCTGCATTAGGGTTCACAGGTTCCTCTATGTTCTTTGTAGTTCATCACGGTGTCTTCGTAGTTCTTCCACCGCGGCTCCATTTGATCCAAAAGTAATATGGAACTTATGCGGTAGTTGTTTCGCGTCCATTTTTGATACTAGCAGATCTTTTTTTCTCACAAAGAAGCCTCATTAGAACTCATAAACTCCTCTGTACCATGTTTTTAGGTCTAGAATATTTTCTTTTCTGAACAGTCGTTTGATCCAAATTAATAGCTGCGACCTATGAAACTTGTTTATACAACACTTAGGCAAAAACTGTATTTGCAAGTTCCACCTAGCCCTGGCGATTCTCATCACCGGCTTAAAAGGCAACGCTCAATTGGTAATCTTGACCACCCATGGCGGCTTAGATAACTTAACTGCTTATGACGCTCATGGCGGCTTAAATAATCTGGCATAATTAGCCTTATACCATTAGGCCCCTTTATAAGCCACCATCTTGAATATGCGCTGTAATCTTTTTCTCCGGCTTAAATTTGAACCGGAAATCTTTTACTCTTTCTTAGGCTTTCATCACAATGGCACCGAAAGCACCCACTTCATGCAACTGGGTCAAATCCATCGTCACAGACAGTACTCTTGATGATTTTGTTAAGATCGGCTATCTGTCGAAGAAGGAAGTGATGTCCTATCGTGCTCCTGACCCGACGGAGGAAATTCCTCAGCCCAAAGCAGGGGAGGTCATCGTTTTTACTGACCATATGAACCGGGGTTTTTCACCACCCGGCTCAAAATTCTTCAGGGATGTCCTGCACTCCTTTGACCTCCGTCCTCAAGACACCGTACCCAATTCCGTGTCTAACATTTGCAATTTCCAAGTGTTCAGTGAAGTATATCTTGGAGAAGCACCCAACATACTACTCTTTAGAGAGTTGTTTTACTTGAACCGCCAGAATGAGTGTGCCAACGGCCAAAGCTTGGAACTTGGCGGTGTCCCAATCCAACGTCGGAGAGATGCAATTTTCCCTTATGCCAACCCATCGAGTCATCCCAAAGACTGGAATCATACATGGTTCTATTGTCAAGACACGTCTCCGGCTGATGAAAATCCTCTGCCCGGCTTTCGTGCTCTGCGTCTGGAGTCCAAACATCCACTTCCTGACAAGATAACAGCCGCCAAACGCAAGACACTCGCCCCCACCCTGGCTAAGATCAAGGCTCTTCTGGGGAGCAGGCTAAATGACATTGATTTAATCCGGGTTTGGCTCGCCTCCCGGGTTATTCCATTGAGCCGCCACCCCGGCCTGATGTGCACCTACACAGGCAAGAAAGATGATCCTCTGCGGCACAGCCCTGATGACTTGCCTGAAGATGTCATTAATGATATGACGAAGTCGCTCTTGAACGAGAGCCTAGTAGATTGTGGTAAGGTGGGCTTAAGCCCCTTCTGCGAGACTAACCCAGCTCCAGCAGTAAGCCACCGCCCCTTCAGAGTAAATTATCTTCATCTTTTGATGTTTCATCTGTACTCATACTTTTGCTGACTTTCACAGGCTGGTGATAAATTCTGGAAGGTTAAATATGATCATGAAGCTGCGAAGAAGGCCAGGAAGGCCAAGAGAGCCGCTAGGAAAGAGGCTGCAAAGAAGAAGGGCAAGAAAGCCACCGCCTCTGACTTGCTTTGGCTAGAAGATTCTTCTAAGTTGGAGGTAGCCCTTGACTCTCTTGGCTCCTTTTTTAACCATCTTATTGACACTGATTATCAGCAGGAGGACACAGGAACAAGTCATGGCAAGGATGAAGAGGTAACTATCATTTCCTTTGACTCTGAGCCTTTGCCAAGACAGAAAATCCAAAGAGTAACCCGAAAAGTAAGATTTTCACATCCTTTAGCTTATCAAGATCCTCAATTTCTTTTGAAGCGACAGATTCACGAGAGCCGGAGGCAGACCCGGACCAGCAAGGATGCGGAGCTCTCCTCTGGCTTACCGAATACCCCAAGGAAGCACCGGAACACGGTCACTTCTGATTTAGATCTCTTTTATCCTTTGGCGGGTCTTACTCGACAACCACTCAATTCTTCTCACTCGGATTATCAGCAAACTTCTCCTTCCTCCGGCGACTCAATGTAGTCCAATTTGCCGGCTTTCAAGACAGCTCTAGGGTAATGATAACCTGCTTATCTTGTGTTTGTCTCAATTCGTTTGAAGGTCCAACTATCCCTGGGTGGTTTTGGTAATTCCTAACAACATATAGCTCATTGAGCTAATGCTATTTCAAGATAAATATTTCAGGAAAGCTCAATGATTGGCATGGCATGGACGAGAAATGTGGACCCCTCAAAATGCTAAGGACAAAAGGATTGGCTCAAGCTCAAAGCACAAGACTCTACATTTTCCATTTTAGTCATCCAAGATCACATTGAGTCCATAGGAAAAGCCAATACTATCAAGAGGGGATGAGGTGTTGCTTAATGAGTTTCTTGCACAAAGTGCTTAGTGATATGCTCCAAAAATCCTCAACTACTTTCTCACATCCACATATGTCCCAAACCAAAAGTCAAACTCGGCCCCACTGAAACTGTCTATCCGGCGCCACCGAGTTTAGTTCACATAGTCACTGCCAGAAACCCTAGTCTTTTCGGTCTCACCGATGGGGATCTCAGTCTCACTGAGATGGGATTGTAATCTCTCTGTTTCCCTTCGTAACGTTTAGGTCAAACCGAGATGAGCGATCGGTCCCACCAAGATTGCAATGCAAACTCACTGTTTCCCTTTTGTAACATTTCGGTCCAACCGAGATGAGCGAATCAGTCCCACCTAGTTTGCCTGACCAACTCTCTGTGTCTATTACCAAAATCGGTCTCACCGAGTTTGTGTAATTGGTCTCACCGAGATTACGTTATGCCCTAACCCTAACGATATCGGTCCCACCGAGTTGACATGTCGGTCCCACCGAAATTCCTAACAGTATTTACTAAATCGGTCTGATCGAGTTTCACGATTCGGTCCCACCGAGTTTGGTAAGTTGTGTGTAACGGTTAGATTTTGTGTGGAGGCTATATATACCCCTCCACCCACTCTTCATTCGTAGAGAGAGCCATCAGAACATGCCTACACTTCCAACATACATTTTTTGAGAGAGAACCACCTATACTTGTGTTGAGGTCAAGATATTCCATTGCTACCACATAAATCTTGATCTCTAGCCTTCCCCAAGTTTCTTTCCACTCAAATCTTCTTTCCACCAAATCCAAATCCTGTGAGAGAGAGTTGAGTGTTGGGGAGACTATCATTTGAAGCACAAGAGCAAGGAGTTCATCATCAACACACCATTTGTTACTTCTTGGAGAGTGGTGTCTCCTAGATTGGCTAGGTGTCACTCGGGAGCCTCCATCAAGATTGTGGAGTTGAACCAAGGACTTTGTAAGGGCAAGGAGATCACCTACTTCGTAAAGATCTACCCTAGTGAGGCAAGTCCTTCATAGGCGACGGCCATGGTGGGATAGACAAGGTTGCTTCTTCGTGTACCCTTCGTGGATGGAGCCCTCCGTGGACTCACGCAACTGTTACCCTTCGTGGGTTGAAGTTTCCATCAACGTGGATGTACGATAGCACCACCTATCGGAACCACGGATAAAAATCTCCGTGTCATCATTGCGTTTGCCTCCTCAAACTCCTTCCTTTACCTTCATATGCAATTGTTTTACATTCCGCTGCTATACTCTTAGAATTGCATGTGTAGGTTGATTTCTTGACTTGTGCTAAGTTGCTAAAATCTACCAAGAACTAAAATTGAGAAAAGGCTAGATTTTTATTTGGTCAAGTAGTCTAATCACCCCCCCCCCCTCTAGACATACTTTCGATCCTACAAGTGGTATCAGAGCTTTGGTCTCCATTTTCTTTTATTTCCATAGCTTTTGGTGGTCATAGCCTTAGTTTCACAACCCATGAGAGTATGGCGTCTAGCGAGGGAAATTACCACCGTAGAGGTCCTTACTTTGATGGTACAAATTTTGCTAGTTGGAAGAATAAGATGAAAATGCATATTCTTGGACATAACCCCGCCGTTTGGGCTATTGTATGTATTGGCTTGCAAGGTGAATTCTTTGATGGGAGAGAACCGAACCGTGAAGCTACCGCGGAAGAGTTGAAGATAGGCTCCAAATAATTCAACAAAATCAGTCGTCTTGAGAATGCAAAGGAAATTTGGGATACTTTGATTGACAGGCACGAAGGTACTGACTACGTCAAGGAATCCAAATTGGATGTGCTTCAAAGTCAACTTGACAAGTTCAAAATGAAGGATGGTGAAGGTGTCGCTGAAATGTACTCTAAGCTTGCTCTCATCACAAATGAGATTGCCGGCTTAGGAAGTTAAGAGATGACCGATAAATTCATCATCAAGAAGATCCTAAGAGCCTTGGATGTAAATATGATACCGTGGGCACATTGATCCAAATGATGCCCAATTACAAAGATCTGAAGCCAACGGAAGCCATTGGAAGAATTGTTGCTCATGAGATGTCACTCAAGGATAAGGAAGAGCTCCACAATAAGTCAAGTGGTGCTTACAAAGCCTCATGTGAAGCTTCCACATCATCAAGTGAGAAACAAACCTTCAATGAAGAATTGAGCCTAATGGTGAAGAACTTTAACAAGTTCCAAGAGTAGAAGCAAGGAAAGAAGTTCCAAGTCAAGGTCCTACAATGACAAAAGATCTTCTAGTCGTGAGCGTAATTGCTACAATTGTGGAAGACCCGGACACTATTCCAATGAGTGTACGGCCCCCTACAAAAGAAGAGAAGATTCTCCAAAAAGAAGGAGTAGAAGAGAAGAATCACCATCAAGAGAAAGAAGGAGTAGAGATGATCGTTATGAACGAAGAACATCCCAGAGAAGCAAGGATTCGGAAAGGAAGGACAAGTCATCAAAGAGCTACACAAAACGAAGACATCAAGATCATGTTGGTGAATGGGTATCCGGCTCCGAATCCGACAATCACTCCGAGAGAAGCTATCACTCCGACTCCGAATATACTCAAGATGAAGGTGTTGCATGTCTAGCACTTGTGTCAACCAACTCCTACGACATATTTGACTCACCAAATGAAGGAATTGGAAGATGCTTCATGGCTAAAGGCCGAAAGGTATCACACCCCGAGTATGTTGGTTTCAATAGTGATGAAGATGACTTGTTAGGTGATGATGATTTACTTGTTGACAACTCTAGTGATGAATACTATGATGAAACGTCAAATAATCATGCTAATCAAGATAAAACGAATGACAATGATAAGGAGAAGATTGAGCGCCTAACTAAAGAACTAAACACTCTTAAGTTAGCTCATGAAACTATCTTGGAAGATCATCGAGAACTTTTAAAGACTCATGAGAAGTTACGCTTTGAAAAGCTCAACCTTGAGCAAGAGCATGAGTTTTTAAAGGCAAGCAATGATGATCTTCACAAGAAAAGTTCTTCTTACATTGCCAAGTGTTTACTCTTATCTACTTACATGCCACAAGTCAAGTCTAGTAACAAGAACAAGAAAGATTCTTCTTCTAGTAGTAACAATAATCATGCTAAATCCAAAGTTGTTGCTTCTAGTAGTTCTCTTGATTCCACTAATGATTCTCTTAGCCAAGTTACACTTGAGCAAGAAAATAGCTTATTGAAGTGAATTATAGAGAAAGATGTTTATAAGAGCCTTGCCAAAAGTAAGCAATTCGAGGAAATTGTACGCAAGCAAGGAAGGCACTGGAAGAATCAAGGTGTTGGTTTTGAACGAAAGTTCAATGCCAATGGAGTTGAGTGGGAAGAAGATCAATACCCCAAGACAAAGTTTGTTCCTCAACAAGAGAAGTACGATCCTACTTCTTTCAAAGGGACACAAGCTCAAGATGATCTTCTGCCACAAGACCACAAGCAAAAAGGCAAGGACAAGCTTCAAGAGGAGATTGATGCATTTGAAGAAGCTTCTAAGGCCTTGGTCAAGTGGGTTCCCAAGACTACATCAAGTTCTACTTCATCATACAACTACAACTCGAAGTATTCCCATCAAGATGATGTGGATCCCAAAGAAGAAGAACTAGAGAGTTCTTGAGGGTGACTCCGCCAACATATTTCACTCATATCATTTTGGCAAGGACAAGTGCAATCAACTTCCACATCTTTCACTAGTTCAAGGAGTCACAAACCCTCTTGTTGGTAACACAAGGGACAAGGTAACCCAATGCTTTCATGGACATCATCTTGTGTGTGCATCACTCTATGTCTATGGATATCCTTGTTTGTTCCTTGTGGGACTAACCCGTGTAGGTATTGAAAGTGCAACTCACTCCAATGGATTGCTCCAAATGATCTACATCAACATTGAGCATCCACATCTTCAACACCTACATTAAGTCATCATCGACAAAACCCAAGGTTAGTTCATCCCTCTTAAAGGGGATCTCATATCTAGGGGGAGCTTTACTCTAAGAATTGAGCTAAAGCAACTCTAATGGTGTGAACACAACAATGCCTATGTAAAAGTGGTAACCCCACTTGTGCTTAAAAAATGAGTATGTTGCTACCTCTTGAGCACTGCGTTGGATTTCCCCGAAGAGGAGAGGATGATGCAGTAAAGTAGCGTAAGTATTTCCCTCAGTTTTTGAGAACCAAGGTATCAATCCAGTAGGAGACCACGCACAAGTCCCTCGTACCTACACAAAACGATAGCAACTCGCAACCAACGCTTAGGGGTTGTCAATCCCTTCACGGTCACTTATGAGAGTGAGATCTGATAGAGATAATATTTTTGGTATTTTTGATAGATAGATGCAAGGTAAAAAGTAAAGGCAAAGTAAAAGCAAAGCAAGTAAATAAAGTGATATAGATTGATATGATGAGAATAGACCCGGGGGCCATAGGTTTCACTAGTGGCTTCTCTCGAGAACGTAAGTATTCAACGGTGGGTGAACAAATTATTGTTGAGCAATTGACAGAATTGAGCATAGTTATGAGTATATCTAGGCGATGATCATGTATATAGGCATCACGTCCAAAACAAGTAGATCGAAATGATTCTGCATCTACTACTATTACTCCACTCATCGACCGCTATCCATCATGCATCTAGAGTATTAAGTAAAAGCAGAGTAACGCCGTAAGCAAGATGACATGATGTAGAGGGATAAATTCATGCAATATGATAAAAACCCCATCTTGTTATCCTCGATGGCAACAATACAATACGTGCCTTGCAACTCTTTCTGTCACTGAGTAAGGACACTGCAAGATTGGACCCAAAGCTAAGCACTTCTCCCATTGCAAGAACTACCAATCTAGTTGGCCAAACCAAAAAGATAATTCGAAGAGACTTGCAAAGATAACTCAATCATACATAAAAGAATTCAGAGAAGAATCAAATATTTTCCATAGATAATACTGGATCATAAACCCACAATTCATCGGTCTCAACAAACACACCGCAAAAAGAAGATTACATTGAATAGATCTCCACGAGAGAGGGGGAGAACATTGTATTGAGATCCAAAAAGAGAGAAGAAGCCATCTAGCTACTAGCTATGGACCCAAAGGTCTGAAGTAAACTACCCACACTTCATTGGAGGGGCTATGGTGATGATGTAGAAGCCCTCCATGGTGGATGCCCCCTCCAGCGGAGCTCCGGAACAGGCCCCAAGATGGGATCTTGTGGATACAGAAAGTTTCGGTGGTGGAATTAGGTTTTTGGCTCCTCTTCTGATCGTTCAGGGATACGTAGGTATATATAGGAGGAAGGAGTATGTTGGTGGAGCTCCGAGGGGCCCACAAGGTAGGGGCGTGCCCAGGGGGAGCGCCCTCCACCCTCGTGACCGCCTCTGGCACTGCTTGGAGTAGGGTCCAAGCCTCCTGGATCACGTTCGGTTGGAAAATCACGATCCCGAAGGTTTCATTCCGTTTGGACTCCATTTGATATTTTGTTTCTTCGAAATACTGAAAAAAGGCAAAAAAGGCAATTCTGGGCTGGGCCTCCGGTTAATAGGTTAGTCCCAAAAGTAATATGAAATTGGAAAATAAAGCCCAATATAGTCCAAAACAGTAGATAAAGTAGCATGGAGCAATAAAAAATTATAGATACGTTGGAGACGTATCAGGCATCCCCAAGCTTAATTCCTGCTCGTCCTCGAGTAGGTAAATGATAAAAAAAGAATTTTTGATGCGAAGTGATACTTTGGCATAATTTCAATGTAAATCTTCTTAATTGTGATATGAATATTCAGATCCGAAAGATTCAAGACAAAAGTTCATATTGACACAAAAATAATAATACTTCAAGCATACTAATGAAAGCAATCATGTCTTCTCAAAATAACATGGCAAAAGAAAGTTCATCCCTACAAAATCATATAGTTAGGCTATGCTTTATTTTCGTCACACAGAGATGTTCCCAACTTCTATACCCCCGATGACAAGCCAAGCAATTGTTTCATACTTAAATAATCTCAAACTTTTTCAACCTTCACACAATACATGAGCGTGAGCCATGGATATAGCACTATGGGTGGAATAGAATACGATGATGGGGATTGTGTGGAGAAGACAAAAAAGGAGAAAGTCTCACATTGACGAGGATAATCAACGGGCTATGGAGATGCCCATCGATTGATGTCAACATAAGGAGTAGGGATTGCCATGCAACGGATGCACTAGAGCTATGAATGCTCAACAAATGAAAACTAGTGGGTGTGCATCCAACTTGCTTGCTCACGAAGACCTAGGGCATTTGAGGAAGCCCATCGTAGGAATATACAAGCCAAGTTCTATAATGAAAAATTCCCACTAGTATAAAAAGACAACTTATGAGACTCACTACATGAAAAACAAGGTGCTACTTTGAAGCACAATATATGAGACTCACTACATGAAGAACAAGGTGCTACTTTGAAGCACAATATATGAGACTACATGAAGAACAAGGTGCTACTTTGAAGCACAAGTGTAGAAAAAGAGATAGTAGCATTGCCCTTTTTTTGGCCTTCCTTTTTTCTTTTTGGCCTTTCTCTTTTTTTGGGAAATTCTCTAATGATGATGATCATCACACTTCTATTGATTACAACACAAGGATTACAACTCGAATACTTAGAACAAGATATGACTCTATATGAATGCCTCCGGCGGTGTACCGGGATGGTGCAATGAATCAAGAGTGACATGTATGGAAAATAATGCATGGTGGCTTTGCCACAAATACGATGTCAACTACAAGATCATGCAATGGCAATATGACAAAAGTAATGCATGTCATGATGATGATGGTGGAAGTTGCATGGCAATATATCTCGGAATGGCTATGGAAATGCCATAATAGGTAGGTATGGTGGCTGTTTTGAGGAAGATATAAGGAGGTTTATGTGTGATAGAGCGTATCGTATCACGGGGTTTGGATGCACCGGCGAAGTTTGCACCAACTCTCAAGGTGAGAAAGGGCAATGCACGGTACCGAAGAGGCTAGCAATGGCAGAAAGGTGATAGTGCGTATAATCCATGGACTCAACATTAGTCAAAAGAACTCATATACTTATTGCAAAAATTTAGAAGACATCAAAAATCAAGTACTACACGCATGCTCCTAGGGGGATAGATTGGTAGGAAAATACCATCGCTCGTCCCCGACCTCCACTCATAAGGATGCACAAGCCAGGTACACTTCATGTTTCAAATTTGTTACACAACTTTAACCATACGTGCATGCTACGGGATTTGCAAACTTCAACACAAGTATTTCTCAAATTCATAATCACCCAACTAGCACGACTATGATATTATCACCTCCATATCTCAAAACAATTATCAAGCATCAAACTTATCTTAGTATTCAATTCACTCAAAAGAAAGTTTCACATATCTTGAACACCAAGTATATTAACATTAAGCAAATTACCATGCTATTAAAGACTCTCAAAATAATCTAAGTGAAGCATGAGAGATCAAATAGTTTCTTTAAAACAAATCCACCACCGTGCTCTAAAAGATCTAAGTGAAGTACTAGAGCAAAAATTATCAAGCTCAAAAGATAAGTGAAGCACTATGAGCAAAACTATCAAGCTCAAAAGATATAAGCGAAGCACATAGAGTATTCTAACAAATTCCAATTCATGTATGGCTCTCTCAAAAGATGTGTACATCAAGGATGATTGTGGTAAACTAGCAAGCAAAGACACAAATAATACAAGACGCTCCAAGCAAAACACATATCATGTTGGTGAATAAAACTATAGCTCCAAGTAAATTACCGATGGAAGTGGACAAAAGAGGGGATGCCTTCCGGGGAATCCCCAAGCTTTGACTTTTTGGTGTCCTTGGATTATGTTGGGGGTGCCATGGGCATCCCCAAGCTTAGGCTCTTGCCACTCCTTGTTCCATAATCCATCAAAAGAATTCACCCAAAACTTGAAAACTTCACAACACAAAACTCAACAGAAATCTCGTGAGCTCCGTTAGAGAAAGGAAACAAAAGACTACTTCAAGGTACTGTAATGAAATCATTCATTATTTATATTGGTGTTAAAACTACTGTATTCCAACTTCTCTATGGTTTATAAACTAAATTACTAGCCATAGATTCATCAAAATAAGCAAACAACACACGAAAAACAGAATCTGTCAAAAACAGAACAGTCTATAGCAATCTGTAACTAACGCAAACTTATGGAACTCTAACAATTCTACCAAAATAGGAAGTCCTGGAAAATTTGTTTATTGATCATCAGCAAAAAGAATCAACGCAAAAGCACGTTCCTGTGATTTATCATAATTATATTCGTGCGCGCAAAGTTTCTGTTTTTCAGCAGAATCAAATCAACTATCATCGTAGGTTATCCTATAGGTCCTACTTGGCACAAACACTAATTAAAACATAAAACCACATACAAACAGAAGGTAGATGGATTATTTATTCCTAAACATAAGCAAAAACAAAAAACACAAAATAAAATTGGGTTGCCTCCCAACAAGCGCTATCGTTTAACGCCCCTAGCTAGGCATAAAAGCGAGGATAGATCTAGGTATTGCCATCTTTGGTAGGCAATTCTTCGATGAGGCATCTACCTCCTTTAGAATTTTCTTTCTTCCTAGTAATTGTCAAACTTTCAGGCAAAAGATCAAAAAATTCATCTATAGCAAATGGTTCCTTAATGATGGTAAAAAGATTGGGATGAACACTTATAGATTTAAGATCCGCGCTTTCCGTACTAGATGATTCACCCTTATTCTTAGGAACATACATAAGCTTAGTATTTTTAGTAGAAGAACTTGGAGTGTTTTGAATGGAAGAAAAAGCGGTTCCCAAGTTGGTGATGATACCCTCAAGTTTATCGATTCTTGTAGAGTCTAGATTTATTTTTTCATTGACTATGGGTTCTTTTTCTTTAATATTTTTCAAAGTCATTCCTACCTTAGATCCATATTGGGTAATTTGATTGTGGATCTTTTTATCAAGATTTTCAATTGATTCAACGGTAGCAACTTTATTTTCAATAGCTTCAAGCCTTTTGAAAGGATCGATATGGTTGACTAGAGGGGGGGTGAATAGGCAACTAACAATTTTTAAGCTTTTCTTTGCCAAATTAAACTTTGCAACAAAATAGGTTGTCTAGATGTGCAACTAAGTGAGCAACCTATATGATGCAATAACAACTAGCACACAAGCAAGCCAAGGATGTAAAACAAGTAGGCTTGCAAAAGTAAAGGCACGAATTAACCAAGAGTGGAGCCGGTGGAGACGAGGATGTGTTACCGGAGTTCCTTCCTTTTAAAGGGAAGTACGTCTCCGTTAGAGTGGTGTGGAGGCACAATGCTCCCCAAGAAGCCACTAGGGCCACCGTATTCTCCTCACGCCCTCACACGATGCGATATGCCGTGATTCCACTATTGGTGCCCTTGAAGGCGGCGATCGAACCTTTACAACAAGGTTGGGGCAATCTCCACAACAATCGGAGGCTCCCAACAACAACAACACCACGAAGCTTCACCACAATGGAGTATGGCTTCGAGGTGACCTCAACCGTCTAGGGTGCTCAACACCCAAGAGTAACAAGATCCGCAAGGGATAAGTGGGGGAATCAAATTTCTCTTGGTGGAAGTGTAGATCTGGGCCTTCTCAACCAATCCCGAGCAAATCAACAAGTTTGATTGGCTAGGGAGAGAGATCGGGCGAAAATGGAGCTTGGAGCAACAATGGAGCTTTGGGGGAAAGAGGTAGGTCAACTAGGAGGAAGAACACCCCCTTTTATAGTGGGAGGAGCAAGCCAACCGTTATCTCACTCACCAGCCCCGCACAGAGCAGTACTACCACTGGGGAAGGGCGGTACTACCGCCCGGAGCGGTACTGCCGCTCGACCCAGCGGTACTGCCGCGCTGCCCGGGGGCCCTGACCCCAGGGCGGTACTGCTGCTAGGGAAGAGCGGTACTACCGCTCCGGGCGGTACTACCGCTCCTACTACCTCCCTTAGTGCCGCAAAACTCGACACGAAAAACTTCGTTCGAGAATCGAGGCGGAAGTAGCCCGGACGCACAACGGTACTACGGCCGAAAATCCCAAGCGGTACTGCCGCTCTGAGGGCGGTACTACCGCTGGGGAGCTTCGGTGGTACTACCGCTGTGGTCGCGGTACTACCGCTAGGGCAGAGCAAAGCATAGCAAGGGGAAACGGCAGCTCCAGAGATGCGAAAGGAAAGACGACGGGTGTGAAAAGGATGTGTACGTGTGATTCCACCCAAGTCTTACCAAAGCGGATCCCCTCTTGATAGTACGGTGACTCCTACGAAACTAGTCCACTAACAATGAAACGAAGGAGCTACACCGTCTTGAATTACAGCATCGAGGGGAGGAAATCGTCTCGTGCCAATGGATGAATCTCTGAAAGAACTTAACGCACACGATTAGTCCGCAAAAGCATTGTCATCAATCACCAAAACCACTTGGGGATAAACATGCCCTTACAATCTCCCCCTTTTTGGTGGATTGATGACAATACGGGATTTGCACAAGCAAGATATAGAGAAGCGTACAAACCCCACCGTCCTAAAATGTAGATGGGCTCCACCTAGATGTGTGCTATAGATAAGTGCTTTGGACTGCACGGCACACATACTAGGATCAACACTCCCCCTACATTTTAGAGACCAACAATCTAAGCAAGGTATATGAGAGCAGCATAGATGATATAACAAGAAGAGCCCAAGCAACTCATAAGCTAGATAGTGACATAGATAAAGGTACTGGACAGATAAGGTAGCATATGTCTCACACCATATGACTCGAACTTAGGTCTTACTGACAGAACCAGAACTTAGGTCTCACTGACAAAAACCAAATAAAGCAACAAGCGAAATCACAAACACAAATGACGGAAGACACAAAGCACAAATCCCTAAACTCTCTCCCCCTTTGGCATCGAGACACCAAAAAGAAGAGGGAATGCTGCTACGGCTCCAGGTGATGGCAAACGAGGGACACACATCAGATCTCAGAGGGGTCATCTGTGCCACCATCGTCAGCCGGGAAGTGCTCAGCATCAGAATTAGTCCAAGGGCAGTGCTGCTGAATCCACTCCTCCTCCTCGGTAAGCTGATCCTCAGAACCACTAATCACAATGGCACCCATCTGACGCATGAGCTCCTTGTGGCGACCGCGGGCCTTCTTCTCAGCCACATGAGCCATGTACTGACCGTGTGACTCCATGCAGAATAGCTTCTTCACCTTGATCTTGAGCTTCTTGGCCCAAGAGGGCTCTGCCTCAAAAGACACATAGTCATCATCTTCATCCTCAGCCTCAACCCCAAACTCCTCCTCAGTCTCCATGGCAGCAGCAGAAGAAGGAACTCCAGTCTTCGGGGCCTGAGTGCCCCAGTTATCCTTCTTCCTCAGACGCTTGACATCGTGAGAGACTAACTCTCCAGTCTCCAGTAACTCCTTGGGATAGACACGATTCTAGGCCTTCTCAATGAGCAGCATGATGAACGGACCATAAATCGGGCACTTGCGCTCGGAGATAGCAGAAAGCAGCTCAGACCACATAACACGAGAGATATCCAAGGACTCTCCAGTGCTCTGTTCCTTCTCACGCTGGCAGAAGAGAAGCATCTCCACGAGATAAGAGTGAACCTGGTCCAGATTCCCGATGCGAGGGAAGAGAGTCTCTCTGAAGATACGGTGAAGGATCTTTCTCCATATGGTCAGTGTCAATGGAGTGAACGTTTACATAGAGATTCTTCTTGGCCTTGAGGACATCAAAGAAGATGGCAAACTGGAACCTGTTCCAGAATGGACGACTGACCAAAGTGGGATCTTGGTCATCCTCATACGGGTTGCGGCGGCGCCTTGCCCGGAACTCCTCATACTTGAAGAACCTCCGGCAGGCTCGGTGGTGCGGTAGCGCTTGGACGTGGCACGACTGGGGTTGACACGACGAGCCTGATGCTCACGAACCTCATCACCTGGAACCACACACACAAACACGCAAACAACCAGAAAGAACGAGCATAAGCCACAAACACGAACAAAGAGGATCACTGACAGGTAGGAGTATGATGGAACCTGGTAGAAGGCGGTAGTACTGTGACCCTTGAGCGGTAGTACCGCTCCAAGCGGTAGTACCGCTCTGGAGAGAGCGGTAGTACCGCTCACAGCGATAGTACCGCTCAGGGAGAGCGGTAGTACCGCTCGAGGCGGGGAAACAGCAGTTTCCTACTACCTGGTCAGATCCGGTACTTTCGTCCTACCAAATTCAAAAATACTCCAACCAAACACTAATCCAAACAGTCTAGAAGCATTCTCCATCCTACTCAAGCCTAGATCTGGACAAAAATCTAGAGATGCAACTGCTATTGCCCCTAGAAAGCTAGATTGGAAATCTAGACAAAAAGGAGACAGGGAACGGGGGCAATACCGGCATCCATGGCAAGAGGACAAGGTGGGGATCGATTCCACCAAAGGAAACGGAGAGGAGCGCCCCGGAGAGGGAGGTCCGCCGGAGCCCTCCCGCGGCGCCGGTTGCTGAAGAGAGAGACGAACAGGGCGAAGGGGGCGAGCGAATGGGTATGGGGGAGAGAAACTCCCCCTGCCCCCGATATAACCCCCAGCCCGCGCCTCACAGCGGTAGTACCGTGCTGGAGGGCGGTAGTACCGCCAAGGGCGGTAGTACCGCTCGCCACCAGCGGTAGTACCGCTTCAGCAACCACACGGCTTCTAGACCAACGGCTAACGCTCAAAAAGAAATGGAAAGCAAGGCCAAAAGAACGAGAGGACCGACGCGGCAACACACACACCCACACAACAGAACAGAGACAACTTAAACACAAACAACCACATGAAACAGAGCAAGCTCTGGCCTCTCTCAGGAGAGGGCGGTGGCCGGAGCCACCTATGTTTGAGTCAATTGGTATGGCACCGCGAAGAATTATCCTTGGGCCCATGATCAAAACTCGTCCTTGAAGCACACGTACCATCAAAAATGGCTAATGTGAAAGAGTTGATCGTTTTATGCATAATGGGGGGAGGGAGAGTTCATTGAGATAACAACACTCCCCCTATGTCCATGCCTACATCTAAACTAGACAACAAGATGAGTGTGGTGGGGGGTGCAAGGGTTAAAGTCACATTGCTTGAATCAATGACATTTAACTCATGCCTTAACTCGCGAAATCTTGCTTCATCCAAGGGCTTCGTGAAAATATCTGCAAGGTTATCATGAGTGTTGACATACTTGAGCTCGATCTCCCCTCGCCTAATGTGATCCCGGATGAAATGATACCGAATCTCAATATGCTTCGTCTTGAAGTGTTGCACCGGGTTGAGAGAAATCTTGATGGCACTTTCGTTGTCACACCAAAGAGGCACTTTGTCACAAATGACACCATATTCCTTTAAAGTTTGCCTCATCCATAAGAGTTGTGCATAACAACTGCCGGTCGCCACATACTCCGCTTCGGTGGACGAGAGAGACACACAACTTTGCTTCTTGGAAGACCAACTCACCAAAGAGCACCCAAGAAACTGGCATCCTCGGGAAGTTGACTTCCTGTCCACTTTGTCTCCCGCCCAATCAGAATCTGTAAATCCTTCAAGCTTGAAGTTTGCCCCTCGTGGATACCATAGGCCAAAGTTTGGGGTATGAGCCAAATATCAAAAGATTTGCTTGATCGCCACAAAGTGACTTTCCTTCGATGCGACTTGAAACCGTGCACACATCCCCACACTCAACATGATATCCGGTCTAGATGCACAAAGGTAAAGCAGGGAGCCAATCATGGAGTGATATACCTTTTGATCCACCGCTTTACCATTGGGATCAATGTCAAGTTGGCACTTGGTGGGCATTGGAGTAGAAGCCGGCTTGACATCACTTAGCTTGAACCTTTTTAGCATGTCTTGAGTGTATTTGGCTTGGTTGATGAAGGTTCCTTCTCTTCTTTGTTTAATATCAAAACCAAGGAAGAACTTCAATTCTCCCATTGAAGACATTTGGAACTTGGAGGTCATGAGAGCGGCAAACTCCTCATTGAAAGCTTTGTTAGGGGAACCAAAGATAATATCATCAACATATAGTTGGCATACAAACAACTCCCCTTTGACCTTCTTAGTAAAAAGAGTGGGATCGATTAGCCCCACTTCAAATCCACGATCTTGTAACAACTCGGTAAGGTGGTCATACCACGCACGTGGGGCTTGTTTAAGGCCATAGAGTGCCTTATCGAGTTGATACACATGATCCGGGAAGTAGGGATCCTCGAACCCGGGGGGTTGCTTGACATAAACCAACTCATTAATAGAAACATTAAGGAAAGCACTTTTCACATCCATTTGTTGCAACTTAAAGTTGTGATGGGAAGCATAAGCAATCAACAAACGTATGGATTCAAGACGAGCAACGGGAGAAAAGGTTTCACCGTAGTCGATACCCTCGACTTGCGAGTAGCCTTGTGCTACCAATCTTGCCTTGTTGCGAATGATGTTCCCATGAGCATCTTGCTTGTTCTTGAAAATCCACTTGGTTCCAATGACATTGTGGTTCCCCGATGGTCTTGGTACCAATCTCCACACCTTGTTGTACTCGAAGTTGTTGAGTTCTTCGTGCATGGCATTTAGCCAATCCGAGTCTTCGAGCGCCTCATAGACCTTTTGGGGTTCAACACAAGAGACAAACGCGTGATGTTCACAATAGTTTGCTAATTGTCTGCGAGTGGTTACCCCCTTTCTTAGGCTTCCAACCACATTTTCCATGAGATGGCCTTGGGTGGTGAGCTTGGAAGCAATCTTTGCGGCACGACGCTCTAATTCCTCCTCGGAAGTGGAAGGAGGAGGGATAGCTTGGTTCTCTTGAGCGCTGTCTTGAGCTTGTTCTTGATCTTGAGCTTGCTCATGATCTTGAACTTGCTCGAGGGGGAGAACTTGACCTTGGGCATCATTTAGAGGTTCACCACCATCTTGAGGTTGATCTTGCCCTTGGTCTTGTTCACGAGGTTGAGGGCCTTCACTTTGTTCTTCGGAAGCGTGTGGGTCTTGAAGAGGTGATGGCTCTACTTGAGTAGAGCATTGTCCTTCTCCTTCGGCCACAAGGGGTTCCTCAATGGGTAGAATTTGACCAATACCCATTCTTCTTATGGCTTGGGGAGGAATTTCATCACCTACATCACAAGTACCACTCTGCTCCACTTGGGAGCCGTTATTTTCGTCAAACTCCACATTACACGTCTCCTCAATGAGTCCGGTGGACTTGTTGAGGACACGGTAAGCATGAGAGTTTGTAGCATAACCAACAAATATGCCCTCATGAGCTCTAGCCTCAAATTTAGACAGACGAACACCTTTCTTGAGAATGAAACACTTACAACCGAACACCTGGAAGTACTTGAGGTTGGGCTTGTTGCCGGTGAGTATCTCATAAGGAGTCTTGTTCAAGCCTTTGCGGAGATAGAGCCAATTGGATGCATGACATGCGGTGTTGATGGCTTCGGCCCAAAAGTTGTATGGAGACTTGAACTCCGCCATCATGGTCCTTGCCGCATCCATCAACGTCCGGTTCTTCCTCTCCGCTACACCATTTTGTTGAGGGGTATAAGGTGCAGCATATTGATGCTTGATCCCCTCATCACCGAGAAACTCATCCAAAGTGTAGTTCTTGAACTCGGTGCCGTTGTCACTTCTTATAGTCAAGATCTTTACATCATGTTGACGTTGAGCTTCATTTGCAAAGTCGATGACGGTTTGTTGAGTCTCACTCTTCCTCTTGAAGAAGTATACCCAAGTGTATCTTGAATAGTCATCCACAATCACCAAGCAATACTTTCTTCCTCCAAGACTATCAAAAGATGGAGGCCCAAAGAGATCCATGTGAAGGAGCTCCAAGGGTCTCTTCGAGTAGATGATGGTTGATGGAGGGTGAGCCTTTTCATGAAGCTTTCCTTCGATACAAGCACTGCAAGCACGATCTTTGGCAAAACTAACATTTGCTAGTCCATGGACATGGTCCCCCTTGAGAAGACTTTGCAAAGATCTCATATTGACGTGGGCTAAACGGCGATACCAAAGCCATCCCACGTCAACTTTAGCCATTAGGCATGTCGTGGTCTTAGTGGGTCGCTCCGAAAAGTTAATCACATAGAGACTGTTCTCGACATACCCAACAAAGGCTACTTTAAGAGTCTTGCTCCACAAGAGGGCCACGGTATCAATGTCAAAGAATGTAGCAAAACACATGAGTGCAAGTTGACGAACGGAAAGCAAATTGTATGCAAGGGACTCAACAAGCATGACTTTCTCGATCGTTAGATCATGAGAAATGACAACCTTGCCGAGACCCAATACCTTAGAATGTGATGCATCACCCCACTCGACATTGGTGGGCATAGATGGAATCTCTTGCACGTCCACCACCAAGTCCTTGCTCCCGATCATATGATTTGTTGCTCCACTATCGAGCAACCATGATCCCCCACCGGAAGCAAACACCTACAAGAGATCAATGCTTGGTTTTAGGTACCCATTTAGTAATGGGTCCTTTGATGTTAGTAACTAGGGTCTTGGGAACCCAAATAGACCATTCAATGTACTCATAAGGAGAGCCAACAAATTTAGCAAAGACATGTCCATCACTAGCACGGCACAACACATATGACGGGTTAAAGTCGCCGGCTTTGTTTGAGGACATGCGTTTGCCCTTTTGGACATTGAGGGAGTCCTGGACTAGGGGTAGTGCCCTGGAGGCCGCACACGAGTCCGCTCCGACCCATAGTTCAGAGCCGACCCCGCAGATCGAGGACAGGTGGCTGGACACCGCCTCGGGGGCTGCAATCTCTACGGCGATGGAGCCGAACACTGACCTTGTCCCTTGCAAAGCTCGTGACTCCGAGGCGCCGGACTCCTTGCCGGACTCCGAACCTCCTACGCCCCTACCAATCGAATCCGATTGGGCGCCGATCATGGAATTCACCGCTGCGGACATCTTTCAACACTCACCCTTTGGCGACATCCTGAATTCGCTAAAGTGTCTCTCTTTATCAGGAGAGCCCTGGCCGAACCACGGTCAGGATGGTTGGGATGCAGACGACGAAGAAATTCAAAGCCCTCCCACCACCCACTTTGTAGCCGCTGTCGATGACCTAACCGACATACTAGACTACGACTCCGAAGACATCGACGGTATGGACGACGATGCCGGAGACGACCAAGAACCAGCGCCTACAGGGCACTGGAAAGCCGCCCCAATTCATGATATATACATGGTGGACACCCCAAAAGGGACCGATAACGAGGAACAACGGGATTCGGCGAAGGATAATTCCCCCGAAAAACAACCAAAACGGCGACGCAAGCACCGCCCCAAGTCCCGCCTCGATAACAACAGCACTCATAATGACCCAGCCATAGCGCAGGGCAAACCAGTGGGCGATGAACATGCATCCAAGCAGCCATCTGAACAGGATGAATCGGATAATCAACTCACCCTCGGCGAAGACAACAGTCCGGACGTTCTCACACCGGACACACCACCGGAGCATAAGAACCTCCAAAAAAGGCTTGTCGCCACTGCAAGAAAGTTGAAGAAGGAGAAGTGGAAGCTCAAAACAGCGGAAGACATACTCAGAATGAGGTGGAGCAAAGTACTCAAGACCGCGGACAAATATGGCAATAGCCAACAAACAAAGGGCTACCCGAAGCGCAAGCTGCTGCCCGAATTCGACGAGGAGGCCGTAGAGCCCCCACAATTAAAAAGCAAAGAGGCCGCCTGGCCGGATAGACGACCAGAAGGCAGGCCAGGAGCGGCAAGCGGCGCCGCACACAAGCCAGCACATGACACACATAAATATCTTCGCAAAACGGATGGCCCAGTCAGGTCCATTTATGGGCCGAAGAAGAGGGCCCCAGGAAGTAACATAACACGCCGAGTGTTCGAAGATAACGGCACACCCAAATACAGGGGCGCCGCACACCCACTATGTTTCATCAATGAGGTGCTGGATCACGAGTTTCCAGCAGGGTTCAAACCCGTAAACATAGAGGCATATGACGGAACAACAGACCCCGGAGTCTGGATTGATGATTACATCCTGCATATACATATGGCTAGAGGAGATGATCTCCACGCCATAAAATATCTACCCCTTAAGCTCAAAGGGCCAGCCAGGCATTGGCTCAAAATCCTCCCAGAAAATACCATCGCAAGCTGGGAAGAGCTCGAGGCATATGACGGAACAACAGACCCCGGAGTCTGGATTGATGATTACATCCTGCATATACATATGGCTAGAGGAGATGATCTCCACGCCATAAAATATCTACCCCTTAAGCTCAAAGGGCCAGCCAGGCATTGGCTCAAAATCCTCCCAGAAAATACCATCGCAAGCTGGGAAGAGCTCGAGGACGCGTTTAGAGCAAACTTTCAGGGGACTTATGTCCGCCCTCCGGATGCAGACGATTTAAGTCACATAACCCAACAGTCCGGAGAATCAGCGCGCAAATTCTGGAACAGGTTCCTCACCAAAAAGAACCAAATAGTCGACTGTCCGGACGCCGAAGCCTTAGCATCTTTTAAACATAATGTCCGAGATGAATGGCTCGCCAGACACCTCGGCCAAGAGAAGCCGAGGACAATGGCCGCGCTAACAAGCCTCATGACCCGCTTTTGCGCGGGGGAAGATAGCTGGCTAGCAAGACGCAGCACCAGCGACCCGAGTACATCCGAGATCAGAGATGGAAACGGAAAATCACGGCGCAGAAAGGACCAGCGCCGAAATAAAGAAAAGAGCCCAAAGAGCACGACGGTTAACGCCGGATTCAAAAGCTCGCGGCCGAACAACAAAACACTGCCCCTCAAGGACAACAGTGACGAGCTATCCAACCTGAACAAAATTTTGGATAGGATATGTCAAATCCACAGTACACCCGGGAAGCCTGCAAACCACACCCACCGAGATTGTTGGGTCTTCAAACAGTTCGGCCGACTCAACGCCAAACACAAGGGGCTCGACACGCCAAGCGAGGATGATGACAAATCCCACCAGCAGAGCACCGGAAAACAAAAGACTTTCCCACAAGAAGTCAAAACAATAAACTCACTTCATGTGATAACACGAAATAACAATGCGGCACCCGCCAAAGTAGGTGTCGCACGGTCCACCCCAGCGGAACCCCGAGATTGGATGTCAAAACCAATTACTTTCGACCACCTGGACTATTCCAGGAGCATTCGAAACGCAGGATGGACTGCTCTGATATTGGATCCTATAATCGACGGACTGCAATTTACACAGGTCCTAATGGATGGCAGCAGCGACTTAAACCTGCTATATCCGGACACAATCCGCAAGTTGGGGGTAGACCGTACTAAAATTCGACATAGCCACACTTCCTTTAAAGGAGTGGCGCCAGGCCCTCCCGCCAAGTGCACGGGCTCCTTACTACTAGAAGTTGTGTTCGGGTCACCCAACAACTTCCGACGCGAAAAGCTAATTTTTCACGTCGCCCCATTCAAAAGTTGCCATCATGCACTATTGGGACGTGAAGCTTTTGTCTGCTTTAATGCAATACCACACTACGCGTCTCTTACACTTAAAATTCCCGGTCCACGCGGCATCATCTCATTAAAAGGTCGTTCAAGACCCCGGACACGGCTAGAACGAGTCCGGCATAAATAAACTAGGGGCTCCCTAGCCACACACCCCTTTACAAGGGGCTGTGCGTATGAGCAACAAGGAGCCAATAAAGGCTCAATTTTATTCATTTATTCATGCTCTGTTTTAAATACATTTTCGACACGATTTCTTTTCAAATCAAGTTCCTCTCTTTTACAGATGAACAGCATGTTACACCCGTCCAGGATACCGCACAACGGAGACACAGGCGCAGACGTGCAGTAGGGACCCGTTGCAAGGATTCTTTTCAGATTAAGACCCTGCGTAAACCTTTTTTACTGTCTCTTGTTGCTATACATCCCCTAGTTTCTCATCATAACCAGTGAGGAGGCTGACGTTTTGGCATCGGCCACGTCAGAGGATCTTGCGCGTACCTGGACACTAGGGGCTTAGGGCATTGATCTGCCCGTCATCATAAAGACCGAACACCTCAGGGAGTGTTCGGCGTCTCGAGTTAGGCCTTATATGCATCAGCTCCGAATCATGTCTTTGGTCAAATGTTGGGTTTGCCCGGCTCCTGTGTTTTGCTTCCTTACGTTCCGCATCATCGGCTAACGCGGCACTAGGAGAACTACTGCGATTGTGCCCCGGTTCGGCCGGGTGAGCACCTCAGTAGAGAAAGCCGAAAACTGACTGTCATGATGTAGCGAGAGACTGGTCAACCACTCGATCGACCTCAGGAATTTTTAGAATTCCTCTGCTTTGGCGAAGGACCGCTTCCCGGTCAGGCACACACGCGCCCCAAATTCGGAGAGCGTGGTGCCCCTAGGGGCTATATCGTAGCCCCACCTTCGAACTCCTATGGCTAAGTGAAAGTGATAAAGAATTATAGTCCGGTTGCCTCGTTTGCTATTCTATCACCTCCTTAACAGGACCAAGACGTTGGATTAAGTGTGAAAACGCGCTATTTCGCAAACACCCCTGCACCATGTGCGTGGGGGCTGAAGCTGAAGACTGCCATCTTTCAGGTTATACACAAGTATACATCAACGGCCGCACAGGAGATGTTTCAATACTTGAACGCACAAGTACCAAAAAGCGCTGAAATCGTAAACATTGTTTTACAAACAAAAACGTTCACTTGAAAATGACATTTTTTGAGCACTGCGACTCTATTACACGAGCACCACGCAGAACTTTCCCAAAATAGTGCTCGGCGGGTAACCGGCTCTCGTCCGAACCCTGGGCCGCAACAGCGGTGGCATCCATCTCTGTCCAATATGTCTTCACACGGGCAAGGGCCATCCGTGCACCTTCTATGCAAGCCGACCGCTTCATCGCCTTGATATGCGGCACCGCCCCAAGGAATTGTTGCAATAAGCCAAAATAACTCTTCGGTTTGGGCCTATCCGGCCAGACATGAGCCACGATATCCGTCATGGCAAGTCCGGACAATCTATTCAATTCAGCCCACTCGGCCAGCCGATCGGTCAGCGGAAGTGAACACTCCGGACTATGGAATTGAGACCAAAACAGCTCTTCCGTCTTGTGATCCTTCTGACTTCGGAAGTGCACAACGGCATCTGCCGCACTCGCCACTAAGTCCATATAAGGATCCTCCGGACCCCACAGCTGGCCAAACTGAGCATACTTTGGATCTGTAAACCTTCGGCACAGCAGAAAGGGCTCGCCGGCCACAATGTCTCCGGCCTGGCACAGCTCCTCCTTTATAGCCCGCATTGCAGTACAGGCATCCTTGGCCTCGGCGGTGGCCTTTCCCAGGTCTTCTTGCTCCGCTAGGCGTTCCTTTTCAAGAACGTCATTGCGGTCGGTAGCATCTTTAAACTTCACGGCCATTTCGGCCATTTCCTCCCTGCTTCGGCAGTGTGCAGCCCTTTCGGCTTTTAGCTCTTCGGCCGCCCTAGAGGCAGCCGCATCACTCCTTCTGGCTTGCTCCTTGGCTTGAGCAAGTTCCGCCCGAAGGCTCTCCACAGTAGCGGCACCATCTGCATTGAACACGCATGTTGTAAGGAGTGGGCTTCGTCTCCCTTACTAGGTGACCATGGAGAGAAAACCTACCTTGTGACTCGTCAAGTCGTTTATTGGCCAGCGCGATGTCCACATCCGCAACGTCGAGCTGCCGCTTTAGTTCGGCAACTCCATCTGTCCGGCTAGCCACCGAACTGTCCGCCACCTGCTTAGGAAAGGCGTAAATCAATACCTGGGATTTTTATCCTCGGCACGCTGTCGTTCTCGACACCCTACCGAGTCTCAGGGGCTACTATCTATACAGGGCGCACTTTATGTGTAAAACTGTCAAAGGGTATGTCATTTTTACGTACCTCAAACCCCGCCAGCAAACTCCTGACGGCATCACGCAATCTGCCCTCGGTGGATGCAATTCTTTCAATCACCGTACTCATCACTGTACGGTGACCATCTGAGATGGACGCCCTCTCAAGAAGATCCTTCAGCTCCCCCGGCCGCACACCAGTTGGTGTCGAATTATTCAGCCCTGCCGGACTCAGGGATACCCTCCGTGATGACACTTCAGGCTCGTCCCCCCTATCCGACGGGGCGGCAGATGGAGGCGTCTCGCTCTCCATCATCTCCGGACGGAGTTCCCCCGAAGACAAACTCATCTGAGAAGGACGGAGATCCGAACTACAAGGTAAAAACTTAAGTTATCCTCAGAAGCACAAATAGGGATGTCCCTTATTTACAAAACTCCCTTTTCTCCACTTACGGCTCGTTGGAGGGCTGATTCTTTAGGGGAGACTGTGCGGCCGGAGCCTCTCCGGACGCAGGACCCTCTGGTGAAGATCTCTTCCCCCGCTTGGGGGCTTTGGCCTCCGGGTTTTCGGAGGCGGTCCTCTTCTCCCCTTGGAAGGAGGGATTCTCGATCCCCCCCTCCTCAAAAGCCTCCTTGGTTGAGGCGGTAGTTCCTCTGTTCTCCCCTTCGCCTTCCTCTGAAGGCGCGACCTCCAGCATCCTGACCAGCAAGGAATCCGGCGCGGTCTCTAGGAGGGGAGCCGGACACCGTATCAGTTTTGCTTGCGCTATCCACTCCTGTTTAGAGGGTAATTGGTCAGAAAGCGAATCATAGAAAGGCAAGAAAAAAAAACGGTATGTCCGGACACGGAGCTACTTACTTGTGTATCCGGGCGATTGCAGCTTAGGCCGGCGTCCTCGGTCAATTCCGGACACGCCTCTCGTGATCCGAAGAACAGTTTATACATCTCCACGGGTGTCGCACCCATGAAGTGTTGGAGAATTCGCGGTCCCTCCGGATTAAACTCCCACAGCCGGAGAGGACGACGTTTGCAGGGCAGGACAAGCCTAATCAGCATGACCTGCATCACCACGACCAGATCAATCTCCCTTGCCTGGAGGTCTTGAATCCGGCCCTGCAATAGGGGCACGTCCTTTGACGGCCCCCAGTTGAGCCCTTGGCTGACCCATGACACCAGCCGCTGCGGAGGGCCCGAGCGGAAGATGGGTGGCGGCTTCTGCCTGCTGCCCCTGGGAGCGGTTATGTAGAACCACTCCTGCTGCCACAAGCCGAGCTCCTCCTGAAAAGAGCCGTCAGGCCATGGAGCATCGGCCCTTCTGCTTACAACCGCCCCGCCGCACTCTGCTTGACGCCCCTCGATCATCTTCGGCTTCACGTTGAAGGTCTTAAGCCACAAGCCGAAGTGAGGGGTAACGCGGAGGAAGGCTTCCCAAAAAACAATGAATGAAGAGATATGGAGGATGGACTCCGGAGCCAAGTCGTGGAATTCCAACCCGTAGTAAAACATGAGCCCTCTCACAAAAGGATCCATCGGGAAGCCTAAACCCCGACAGAGGTGGGATACAAACACGACATACTCGTTGGGCTCGGGGGTGGGATGACTTGCCCTTTGACGGGCAACCTATGCGAAATCTCGTAAGACAGGTACTTGGCCTCTCGTAGCTTTAGTACGTCTTCTTCCGTGATGGAGGAGGGCATCCACCGGCCCTGTAGGTCGGAGTCGGACATTGTTGAAGGTCCGAAGCGCTCGAATCTGGGGCTCTGAGTGTTGGAACTCGGGGCAAGGAGTAGATTCGATTGAGGATTGAAGAAAAGAAACGAGCCTTGGTCCCGTTATAAAGAAGGGGAATACCAAGAGCCGTCCCCGTGACCGTTCGGGACTCGCCTCCGATAGAGGGGGCGTGGCAACGGGCACGGTTGGGTTACCCACGTCCGTATTGATGAGGATCCCGGAGTAAGGGGAACACGATCTCTGCTTCGACAAGACGTGCCAAGGAAACCGCTTCGCTAAACGCGCTGAGGTGGTATAATAAGAAACAATTCAAGTAAAGGCTTGGTAGTGGTGTGATGTCATGCCACAAAATACGTCAGCAGATTGGACTTGTGCACATATTATTCTCTCTACGGTGGAATGTGGAATTTATTTTGCAGAGCCGAACACTATCCTGGTGTTCACAATCTTCTATGAATTATTCGGAGGAGGAACCCGCTTTGCAATGCCGAACAATATGCGCGCCAGACTCATCGTCATTGAAGCCTGGTTCAGGGGCTACTGAGGGAGTCCTGGACTAGGGGGTGTCCGGGCAGCCGGACTATCATCATCAGCCGGACTCCAAGACTATGAAGATACAAGATTGAAGACTTCGTCCCGTGTTCGGATGGGACTTTCCTTGGCGTGGAAGGCAAGCTTGGCGATACGGATATGTAGATCTCCTACTATTGTAACCGACTCTGTGTAACCCTAGCCCTCTCCGGAGTCTATATAAACTGGAGGGTTTTAGTCCGTAGGACGAACAACCATTACAACAATCATACCATAGGCTAGCTTCTAGGGTTTAGCCTCCTTGATCTCATGGTAGATCCACTCTTGTAACACACATCATCAATATTAATCAAGCAGGACGTAGGGTTTTACCTCCATCAAGAGGGCCCAAACCTGGGTAAAACATCGTGTCCCTCGTCTCCTGTTACCATCCGCCTAGACGCACAGTTCGGGACCCCCTACCCGAGATCCGCCGGTTTTGACACCGACAGACATCAACTCCCTTCACTTTTTCCTTCTTCTCCTTAGGAGCACCCTCTCCCTCTTTCACAAACGTTTGTTTGAGTGGAAGAGGACGTTTGGTCTTGTTGGTCTTCTTCTTCTTGCTCTTGGACTTGGGTGCAAACCCAATTCCTTCCTTGGCCACAACTTCCTTTTGATTGCTCAAAAGGTCATTGAGGTTCTTCTCACCTTGAATGCATGAAACAAGGCCTTTCTCAAGTTGATCCTTCAGCTTGGCATTCTCCTCCACAAGATGCACATGCTCACAACACGGGTTAGTAGCACATGCATTATCAATTAATACCATATGAGGAAAGGTGGCCTTTTCCTTGGTTAGCTTAACTTGGAGTTGAGCATGAGACTCTTTGAGGTTACCGTGAGCACCCTTCAAGACCTTGTGAGCCTTGTCAAGTATCTCAAACTCCTCTTTGAGTCTAGCATGATCAACCCCAAGTTTAGCCTTCTCGGAAGTTAGCACACGAGACACGACAAGAGCATGATCAAGATCTTTCTTTAACTTTGCATGGTCATCGTTGTGTGACTCCTCAAAAGTCAAACGATGCACACGCTCTTCCTCAAGAGCATTAGAGAGATCCTATATCTCATCAGCATAGTCACGACTATGACCTTCCATCTTAGAGATGGTTTCTTCATGAGCCTCGGTCATGTCATTGGCCTCACCAAGTTGTTCCAAGAGAGCAACAAAATGCTTCTTGGACTTGCCCTTGAGCTTACTCATAAAAGACTCAAACTCATTCGTTTGTTCATTAGACCCATCATGTTCATCAATGCAATCCTCCATGGAGGGATTAGTAATGATGGTGGTTTTAATGTTGGGGGTTACCTTGTTTGAAGCTTTTGCCATGAGGCATTTGGCGGTGATGTTTTCGTTGGGTGAGTCAAAGAGAGACACCCGGGGGGTAGTAGCAATGGCAACGGATGCCATGGCAATTGCTTCTTCATTTTCATCATCATCGTCATCCTCTTGGTATTCTTCTTGAACCACCAACCCACGAGTGGGAGTCTTTTTGGCGAAGTTGTTCTTGTTGGGGAAGGACTTGGCTTTGTCTTTTCGGATGAACTTGCCACCATTGTCTTCCCGCTTCTCGTAAGGACAATCCGCAACGAAATGGCTCACATTGCCACAGTTGAAGCAAGTTCTAACTCGTTTCTTGCCCTTGACGCCACTTGAGTTGTTCTTGTTGAAGTTGGGTCTTGAACTCTTCTTGCTCCAAAATTGTCTTGAAGCAAGGGCCATGTGCTCATGATAATCAAATTTGGTGTCTTCGGAGTTGCTTTCCTCATCTTCCACTTCTTCCTCTTCTTCCACAATAACCTTGGCCTTCAAAGCAAGGTTGGGCTTCTTTGCCCTTTGAGAACGGAGCACCGCATTGTCGGCGGTCTTGTCCAAAATGCTCATTGCAACAAACTCATCCAACACTTCACTTGAGGTCATGGTGTGGAAGTCCGGTCTTTGACGAATGACGGAGGACATGGCCTTGTTGTAGGGCATCATGGCCTTGAGAAACTTTCGCTTGATCCAATTGTCATCCGTGTCCTTGCTTCCATGATCTCGGAGTGCGACCGCGAGTCTGGTCACTCTTCGGAAGAGCTCACGAGGTTCTTCATCTTCTTTCATTGCAAACTCATCGGCTTCATCTTGCACCACTTCATAGTTAGAGCGTTGAATGCTAGCACTTCTTTGATAGAGACGCTCGACACATTTCCATGCTTCTTTAGCCATGACATGAGGTCGAAGATGAGGAAGATCTTCGGGAAGGATAGCATCTTGGATGATGAAGAGAGCACTCTCATTGAATTGATTATCCACTTCTTCTCGAGGGGTGAAGTTGCTTGGGTCATGAGGATAGAAACCTTCTTCAATGATTCTCCAAAGGTTAGCGTTCACATGTTTTAAATGACGCTTGAAGCGATAAAACCAAGAATCAAAATCTTCATTTTTCACATATTTAGGAGGAGGACCGGCATGATTTAAATGAGTGGAGGGAATCGGTCCTCTATAGATAGGAGGTTCCACATGGGCAAAGATGCCGGTGCCATTTCTACCACTAGTAGAAGGACTCTTTTCATTGTTAGCTTCCCCCTTATCGGAGTTAGCATCCGTCACCTTGTCAGTGGGATCACCCACTTTCATGGGCGAGGTAGATAGTTTAAGTCCCTCTAGAAATTCAGTAAACATGCTTTTAACCTCGGCCGTCATGGAGGTTTTCAATGTGTCTAAAGCCACATTGAATTCCTCACGTGAGACCGAGGTTCCCCCTTCGGCCGAAGACGAGATGGGATTCACACCGGAGTGTTCCTCCGCACCATCGTTGGTGTCAACCATACTCTTCGGACGGCAAAGTCCTTAATAAAGAGACGAGGCTCTGATACCAATTGAAAGGATCGATATGGTTGACTAGAGGGGGGGTGAATAGGCAACTAACAATTTTTAAGCTTTTCTTTGCCAAATTAAACTTTGCAACAAAATAGGTTGTCTAGATGTGCAACTAAGTGAGCAACCTATATGATGCAATAACAACTAGCACACAAGCAAGCAAAGGATGTAAAACAAGTAGGCTTGCAAAAGTAAAGGCACGAATTAACCAAGAGTGGAGCTGGTGGAGACGAGGATGTGTTACTGGAGTTCCTTCCTTTTAAAGGGAAGTACGTCTCCGTTAGAGCGGTGTGGAGGCACAATGCTCCCCAAGAAGCCACTAGGGCCACCGTATTCTCCTCACGCCCTCACACGATGCAAAATGCCGTGATTCCACTATTGGTGCCCTTGAAGGCGGCGACCGAACCTTTACAACAAGGATGGGGCAATCTCCACAACAATCGGAGGCTCCCAACAACAACAACACCACGAAGCTTCACCACAATGGAGTATGGCTTCGAGGTGACCTCAACCGTCTAGGGTGCTCAACACCCAAGAGTAACAAGATCCGCAAGGGATAAGTGGGGGAATCAAATTTCTCTTGGTGGAAGTGTAGATCTGGGCCTTCTCAACCAATCCCGAGCAAATCAACAAGTTTGATTGGCTAGGGAGAGAGATCGGGCGAAAATGGAGCTTGGAGCAACAATGGAGCTTTGGGGGAAAGAGGTAGGTCAACTAGGAGGAAGAAGACCCCCTTTTATAGTGGGAGGAGCAAGCCAACCGTTATCTCACTCACCAGCCCCGCACAGAGCGGTACTACCGCTGGGGAAGGGCGGTACTACCGCCCGGAGCGGTACTACCGCTCGACCCAGCGGTACTGCCGCGCTGCCCGGGGGCCCTGACCCCAGGGCGGTACTACCGCTAGGGAAGAGCGGTACTACCGCTCCGGGCGGTACTACCACTCCTACTACCTCCCTTAGTGTCACAAAACTCGACACGAAAAACTTCATTCGAGAATCGAGGCGGAAGTAGCCCAGACGCCCAGCGGTACTACGGCCGAAAATCCCAAGCGGTACTACCGCTCGGAGAGCGGTACTACCGCTTGTAGCGGTACTGCCGCTCTGAGGGCGGTACTACCGCTGGGGAGCTTTGGCGGTACTACCACTGTGGTCGCGGTACTACCGCTAGGGCAGAGCAAAGCATAGCAAGGGGAAAACGGCAGCTCCAGAGATGCGGAAGGAAAGACGACGGGTGTGAAAAGGATGTGTATGTGTGATTCCACCCAAGTCTTACCAAAGCGGATCCCCTCTTGATAGTACGGTGACTCCTATGAAACTAGTCCACCGACAACGAAACGAAGGAGCTACACCGTCTTGAATTACAGCATCGAGGGGAGGAAATCATCTCGTGCCAATGGATGAATCTCTGAAAGAACTTAACGCACACGATTAGTCCGCAAAAGCATTGTCATCAATCACCAAAACCACTTGGGGATAAACATGCCCTTACACCTTTGCATAACATGCTCCAAAGTTAACGTAGTTCCATTAATCAAAAGGGGTGGTGAGCCAAATATATCTATTAAAGCATTATAAGAATCAAAAGTATGGCTACCCAAAAAATTCCCTCCGGTAATGGTATCAAGGATATATCTAAACCAAGGATTAGCACCTACGTAAAAATTGTGAAGAAGAACTGAAGTAGATTGCTTCCTGGTAGATCTATTTTGAGCATTGAAAATTCTATACCAAGCATCTTTTAGATTTCCTCCCTCCCTTTGCTTAAAATTTAGAACTTCATTCTCGGGAGATAACGGAGAAGATAAGAAACTAGTCATGACGACAAGCAAACAAACGAGCTAGCACACAAGCAAACAGAAAGGCAAACGGGAAAGAGAGGAGGATATTGGGAAAGAGAGGGCGAATAAAACGGCAAGGGTGAAGTGGGGGGGGGGGAAACGAGAGGCAAATGGCAAATAATGTAATGCGAGAGATAGGGATTGCGATGGGTACTTGGTATGGTTGACTTGCTTGCGTGAGCCTCCCAGGCAACGGCGCCAGAAATTCTTCTTGCTACCTATTGAGCACTGCGTTGGATTTCCCCGAAGAGGAGAGGATGATGCAGTAAAGTAGCGTAAGCATTTCCCTCAGTTTTTGAGAACCAAGGTATCAATCCAGTAGGAGACCACGCACAAGTCCCTCGTACCTACACAAAACGATAGCAACTCGCAACTAACGCTTAGGGGTTGTCAATCCCTTCACAGTCACTTACGAGAGTGAGATCTGATAGAGATAATATTTTTGGTATTTTTGATAGATAGATGCAAGGTAAAAAGTAAAGGCAAAGTAAAAACAAAGCAAGTAAATAAAGTGATATAGATTGATATGATGAGAATAGACCCGGGGGCCATAGGTTTCACTAGTGGCTTCTCTCGAGAGCATAAGTATTCTACGGTGGGTGAACAAATTACTGTTGAGCAATTGACAGAATTGAGCATAGTTATGAGTATATCTAGGCGATGATCATGTATATAGGCATCACGTCCAAAACAAGTAGATCAAAACGATTCTGCATCTACTACTATTACTCCACTCATCGACCGCTATCCAGCATGCATCTAGAGTATTAAGTAAAAACAGAGTAACGTTGTAAGCAAGATGACATGATGTAGAGGGATAAATTCATGCAATATGATAAAAACCCCATCTTGTTATCCTTGATGGCAGCAATACAATACGTGCCTTGCAACTCTTTCTGTCACTGAGTAAGGACACCGCAAGATTGAACCCAAAGCTAAGCACTTCTCCCATTGCAAGAACTACCAATCTAGTTGGCCAAACCAAAAAGATAATTCGAAGAGACTTGCAAAGATAACTCAACCATATATAAAAGAATTCAGAGAAGAATCAAATATTTTCCATAGATAATACTGGATCATAAACCCACAATTCATCGGTCTCAACAAACACACCGCAAAAAGAAGATTACATCCAATAGATCTCCATGAGAGAGGGGGAGAACATTGTATTGAGATCCAAAAAGAGAGAAGAAGCCATCTAGCTACTAGCTATGGACCCGAAGGTCTGAAGTAAACTACTCACACTTCATCGGAGGGGCTATGGTGATGATGTAGAAGCCCTCCATGGTGGATGCCCCCTCCGGCGGAGCTCTGGAACAGGCCCCAAGATGGGATCTCGTGGATACAGAAAGTTGAGGCGGTGTAATTAGGTTTTTGGCTCCTGTTCTGATCGTTCGGGGATACGTAGGTATATATAGGAGGAAGGAGTACGTCGGTGGAGCTCCGAGGGGCCCACGAGGTAGGGGGCGTGCCCTCCACCCTCGTGACCGCCTCTGGCACTGCTTGTAGTACGGTCCAAGCCTCCTGGATCACGTTTAGTTGGAAAATCACGATCCCGAAGGTTTCATTCTGTTTGGACTCCGTTTGATATTCTGTTTCTTCGAAATACTAAAAAAGGCAAAAAACAACAATTCTGGGCTGGGCCTCCGGTTAATAGGTTAGTCCCAAAAGTAATATAAAATTGGAAAATAAAGCCCAATATAGCCCAAAATAGTAGATAAAGTAGCATGGAGCAATTAAAAATTATAGATACGTTGGAGACGTATCATATGTCCTATGATCAAATGTTCTCATTTGACTCCTAAGTCAATATACTCATATATAGATGACCTAGTCATCGCCAATTGTTTGATAGATGCTAGAATTGGGTGTGCATGCTTTGCCACATATTTCATTTGCCATTTTATTGTGTGAGCATGTTAATTGCATATTTTACTCATTCAAGGACATCCACTTGTTGTTTTGATTGTTTTGTTTCTTTTCTTTTGCCAAGTGGATGGACAAGAATGCCTAAGAACCTTCTCTAGCTATCTATGCTTTTCTCGTCTCGAACTCTATTCATGCTACATCACAAAGTTTGATCAAGTCAGATTTGAACCACTCTGTGTGAGGAGCACTCGGAGTCCCCGATTCATCATAGACTTAAACTTCCAAAACCTCTTTGTGCATTTTGGTCTGACCGATTCACCCTTTTCGGTCCTACCGAGATCACTAAGTTGATCTAGGTTTTCAACCTCGGTGCAACCGATTAGAACCTTTCGGTCACATCGAGTTGCAGTAACTACTTGCAGTTTTGCATCTCGGTGCCACCGAGTTGTTCCACTCGGTCACACCGACAGGGCCAGGCTATATATACCGACGGGTCAAATTTGGAAAATTTTCCGAAACTCTTTGCCCGTGCATAACCTGCTCTGCCTCTTCGGGTCTCTGGATCGTCCTCTCATTGCCAGCGACCTCCCGCCGCTGGTCTCCGCCACTGTCAATGGCATTCTTCCCCGACGTTGCTGCCGTAGCAAGTTCACCACCGAGTTAGGGTAAGAACTTGATACTTTGTGCTATTCTTTAACTCCGATTCCTAGCACATTGCTTTGCCATGATTCTTGCCACATTTGAAATCATCCTATCCAGCGAAACATCTTGTAGATTAGATTTGATTTGAAAATTTAGGGTTAGGTTTCCGCCGAACTCATCTCAGACCGACCGAGTTGTTGAAATCGGTCTCACCGATTTGTCTTAGGCCATTGCACATGCGATTCTCGGTCTGACCGAAAATTGCAAATCGGTGTGACCGAGTTTGATTCTTTGTGAAACCCTAGCAGTCTCGGTGCCACCGAACTGTGACTCGGTCTAACCGAGTTCACTAGTTTAGGTTCAAAAAGCTGCTTCGGTAGCACCGAGTTTACAAATCGGTAGCTCTGAAATGCTTTCTGTGGAAAACTAAAACTAAGTTTTTGACTCAATTGTTTTGCAAAACCTCTACACATTGTGATGCTCATCTACTCTACCTCATCTATATCTATTCACAAGGTCTGCTGTCAGTGAGTTTGCAGAACTGTCTGATCAAAGTGATAGCCAGAACAAGTCTGAAGAGCAAGCTCAGTTGAGTGACGGCACTAGTCCCTCAAGCAGTTATGATGAGGGTAGCACGAGTATACCCAGCAACTTGCCAAAGGCAGCCACCAGGACAAGGAAGAAGAAAACCTCAGATTCTGAAGATGAGGACTACATTGCTGTTGAGGATGAGGCCACCTCAAAGAAGAAGGTGATGAAGAAGGAGTATGGCAGTGCTGCTACCACAAAGCCAGGCGTGAACAAGAAGGCACCTGCCAGGAGAGTGCCCACATCCAAACCCAGGAAGGTTGCCACAGGTGAAACCATGAAGTTCACCATTGAGTCTGAAGAAGAAGCTGCTGGTGAAGACAAGAAAAAGAAGAGGGTAAGAACAACTACTGCCAAAGTCCTTGGCAAGCCCTCTATGAGGAGAGATTCTGATGAGGAAGATGAAGAGGAAGAGGATGCTGCTCCAGCACCCAAAGCTCAGAAGCTCATGAGAGATGCAATCAGATCAGGGGCCGCTCCATCTAAGCCCAAAGCTGCTCCCAAGGCTGCTGCACCAGCTCCAAAGCCTAAACCCAAGAGGAACACCAGAAGTATACCTGCTGAGGAGAAGAACAAGGCCCCAGTGCCTGAAGCTGCAGAAGAAGATGATTCTCTTGTTTTGAGAAAACTGAAACCCAAGATCCCTGACCACAATGATGCACATCCAGTTGCAGAGAACATGAAAATCAGAAAGGACTCAGGACTGAGATTGTGGAGACAGTCTGATCCATATGCTGTCAGGAGAAGAACTGTTGTTGACTACAAGTTTCACACTAAGGAACAACAAGACTTTTATGAGACAGTTTTGCTTGACAAGAAGCCTATTGTCTGTGACATGAGATGGGTCAACTAGGAGTACATCAAGGAGAATGAAGATCACTATCCAGGAGTATATGACAGCTTCAAAGCATGTGGAGTTAATGCATTTGTTGCCCAGAAGCTCACCAAGTGAAATGATGAGATGATCATGCAGTTTTACTCCACTGCCCACTTCTACCCAGATGGGAAGATCATCTGGATGTCAGAAGGTACTAGGTACCTATCCTTTGTAGAAGAATGGGCTCAGTTGATCAATGCTCCAAAAGAAACTGAAGATGACTTGGATGTTTATGCTTAAAAGAAGAAAGACCGTAACACTATGGCTCACATGTACAAAGAGATCCCAAATGATGCTTTGGAGACTCATAAGTTTGGATCAGTCCATTTCTTGCTGTCTGGTATGCCTACCATCAACTGGATCGTAAGGCACACATTGCTGCCCAAGTCAGGTGACCACAAGATGATCAGAGGACATGCTATCAATTTGCTACATTTGTTTGATGTGCCTCAGAAGCTTAAAGTCATGAGTCTGATTATGAAAACAATCAAAAGGACTGCAGCTGATCAGAAGAGATCTTGTGGGTATGCCCCACAAATTTAGGAGCTCGTCAACTTCAAAATGGGCACCAGGCAAATATCTATTGGATAAGGAGCACCTGACCATCTACCCTAAATTTGAAGATAACACTATTGTTATGAATGAGAATGAACCATCATCAGCTCAAGCACATGAGAAGAGAGAGAAGGCAAGGGCAGAGAAAGCTGCAAAGATGCCAACTGCTAAAGAGGCATCTCAAGTATCCTGAAGAGCAAGCAAGATCAGCTTGGCTATCTGAATGCCTCCACCTTGAGGATTGAGAAGGGCTTGGCCACCCTGACTCAAAACCAGGAGAGTTTGGAGAGGACCATTGAGCAGAAATTCTATGCTCTTGATGTCAAGGTCACTGAGATCCAAACTGCAGTTGAGCAACTTCAGGAGGATGTGGAGGAGAAGAAGGGCAAGTCTACTACAGATGCTTTTGCTAGAGTGCCCAGAGGAGAGAGATCTGCTGCAGTGCCTGTTCCAAATACTAGAGCTACAACATCTGCACTAGCTACCACAGCTTCAGTGCCACCAGCTCCAGCAGCCACTCCACCAGCTCCAGCTACATCTACAGACACTTTCGTCCTTGGAGTCATCTCTACACCACCTCATGAAGACCAAGCCTGAGAGTCGATTAGCACTATGCATTCTTTGAACTTTTTGGTAACTTGTTGCCAAAGGGGGAGAAAATGTATAGATCATAGGCTTCGAGAGAGAGTGTTGCTTTTGATCTCTCTTGTTTTTGGTGGTTAAACTTCTTTATTGTGCGCTTGCTTGATACACTATGTCTTTTGTGAGATACTTGGATGATCATGTGTTTGATCATATGATACTCTTAATGCTTGTTGGATGATATTATCTCTTATATCCTTATATGATCATTCACTTTGCTTGGTGATGAGTGCATGTGTTCAATCATTATCATTTTGAGCGCTCCACCAAGATGTATGTGACATGAAAGAGTAACCCATGATTTTAACACATTGTGCATTTGCAGTCCAAAGAAAATTTTAAATAATGCACAAATTTAGGGGGAGCTCTTACTTATCACATACTTCTCAAAGCGACGATGTTTTTCAATCTTTTCATTTTCCATTTTAGTGATCCAAGATCACATTGAGTCCATAGGAAAAGCCAATACTATCAAGAGGGGATGATGTGTTGCTTAATAAGTTTCTTGCTCAAAGTGCTTAGTGATATGCTCCAAAAACCCTCAACTACTTTCTCACGTCCACATATGTCCCAAACCAAAAGTCAAACTCGACCCCACCAAAACTATCTATCCGGCACCACCGAGTTTGTTGACATAGCCACTGCCAGAAACCCTAGTCTTTTCGGTCTCACCGATGGGGATCTCGATCTCACCGAGATGGAATTGTAAACTCTCTGTTTCCCTTCATAACATTTCGGTCAAACCGAGATGAGAGATTGGTCCCACCGAGATTGCAATGCAAGCTCACTGTTTCCCTTTCATAACGTTTCGGTCCAACCGAGATGAGTGAATCGGTCCCACCGAGTTTGCCCGACCAACTCTTTGTGTGTCTATTACCAAAATTGGTCTCACCGAGTTTGTGTAATCGGTCTCACCGAGATTACGTTATGCCCTAACGTAACGATATCGGTCCCACCGAGTTGACATGTCGGTCCCACTAAAATTCCTAACAGTCACATTATTTACTAAATCAGTCTGACCGAGTTTCACGATTCGGTCCCACCGAGTTTGGTAAGTTGTGTGTAACGGCTAGATTTTGTGTGGAGGCTATATATACCCCTCCACCCACTCTTCATTCGTAGAGAGAGCCATCAGAACATGCCTACACTTCCAACATACATTTTCTGAGAGAGAACCACCTACACTTGTGTTGAGGTCAAGATATTCCATTCCTACCACATAAATCTTGATCTCTAGCCTTCCCCAAGTTGCTTTCCACTCAAATCTTCTTTCCACCAAATACAAATCCTGTGAGAGAGAGTTGAGTGTTGGGGAGACTATCATTTGAAGCACAAGAGCAAGGAGTTCATCATCAACACACCATTTGTTACTTCTTGGAGAGTGGTGTCTCCTAGATTGGCTAGGTGTCACTTGGGAGCCTCCGTCAAGATTGTGGAGTTGAACCAAGGAGTTTGTAAGGGCAAGGAGATCGCCTACTTCGTGAAGATCTACCCTAGTGAGGCAAGTCCATCGTGGGCGACGGCCATGGTGCGATAGACAAGGTTGCTTCTTCGTGGACCCTTCGTGGGTGGAGCCCTCCGTGGACTCGCGCAACCGTTAACCTTCGTGGGTTGAAGTCTCCATCAACGTGGATGTACGATAGCACCACCTATCGGAACCACGGATAAAAAATCTCCGTGTCATCATTGTGTTTGCCTCCTCAAACTCCTCCCTTTACCTTCATATGCAATTGTTTTACATTCCACTGCTATACTCTTAGAATTGCATGTGTAGGTTGATTGCTTGACTTGTGCTAAGTTGCTAAAATCTGCCAAGAACTAAAATTGGGAAAAGGCTAGATTTTTATTTGGTCAAGTAGTCTAATCACCCCCCCTCTAGACATACTTTCGATCCTACATCGTTGTATTTTCGCTGACCTTTTGATCTCTTGCAACGGAAAAGCAAAGCCCAGCAAAAGCTTGAAGAAGAACAAGTCGGCCGAAGAGCCGATCTTAACAGAGCCGGAACTTGGAACAACCACGCCTGAAACCTCCACTCATGAGCCGCCACCTGAGCCAGCGCATGACACGCCAACCGATGACCCGCCTGCCTAGCGAGCCACCGATGGCTCAGAAAGCCCGGAAATCCCTAGCCCAGCCAGGACGGATGATCCTCAAGACCCTGATGTCGAGATCACCAAGACCGGCTTTGCTGAGCTGGGGAGACCAACCGTGCTGGCCAAATGTTCCGCCAAGGATGAGCTTCTGGAACGCCGTAGGGTCAAGCTTGATGTCACTGATTATACTCACATGAGTATTGGAGGAGTCTTTTCTGGCTATATGAGCTAAGTGCACAGCAGCCGTGACATCAAAATTGACATGGTGCAGATGCACCAGAAGTTTGAGGTACAATCCTTCCTCTGTACTCATTTATCCTTACTATGCCAGCCCCCAAGTCTATTGCTTATGATGAATATGCTCTAGACTTAGAAACAAACTTAGTGACATTAGTAATAGATTTGGATAAAACATGGAAGAAATCCAGCTTACTCCGTAGCCCCCAAGGGGCGGCTTAATCAGCATGGTTGAGCCGGTCCTTCATATGATTGTATAGAATAAAGTACTTAAAAAGCTTGAACAGCAATATGCATTAGCCCCCAAGTGCCAAGTACTCTTGCTTGCAAAGTGCTTGGGACTTACTGTCATGAACCGCCACTTTAAGTAAAATTCTTCGGTATACATTAGCCCCCAAGTGCCAAGTACTCTTGCTTGCAAAGTGCTTGTGACTTAATATTGCATCATGATAGTCCTGATTTTGACCCGGTATTTGTACAGGCCACCACTAGTCAACTTGAATCAGAAGTATCTGATTTGAAGAACCGCCTTGAAGCCCAAGAGACGGAAACCCAAAGAGCCGACTCCAAGTTTAAATTCAGCATTTCTGAACAAGAGAAACTGAAGAAAGACTTTGAAATGGAGAAAAAGGCATGGGCTGATGAAAAAATTGCTTTGATCAATCGAGCTGAGAAGGCGGAGGCGGCTCTTAAAGAGACGACCGGTGAATTATCCGGCTTTAAACGCCATGTCTCTAGATGGTCTCGGCAATCTTTGGTAAGTCGCCCTGCAAGTGTCAAATATTTGAATCTTTCAAGTGATCATATAAATTGTCATTAACTCACCTGATATTGGTATGCAGGCCCCAGGAGTTCAAATCTTAACCAAGATATGCTGATCAAGCTGAAGGCGGTTTATACGCTGGTGGAACAACTCTACACCGGGTCTCAGCGTGCCTTAGCCACGGTGACCCTGTCGAATGAAGTGCCTACCCTCCTGGAGGATGTATTAAGGAAGCTTTATGTGTTGCCCCAGCGGTTCATGGAGCTAAGGCGATCATCTGCAAGAGCCGGAGCTGTGGCTGCCTTAAGCCAGGCCAAAGCTTGGTTGCCGGAGTTAGACCCGGCTGACATCACCATTGGTTATCCAAGCCTTAAAGAGGATGGCACTCCCTTTGAATAGCAAGACTTCGCCAGTTGTGTAAAGGAGATACGTCCCGTGGCCACCCTGATAGCTGATGAAGCAGATCTCACCAAGTACCAGCTGGGTTATGACGCGGAGAACCGGAGGATTCCATCGCCTCATTATAAAGTGACCAGCCTGATTCCACCAATCCGTAAGCATACCTTTGCCCCTGAAGTTGACCCGGCCGGACTAATTGATGATGAAGCTGAATTTGAAGCTTTGAATGGCATTGAATGGTCATCATCAACCTTATAGGACAGGGAACAGGGCGAAGAAGCAGAGAGGGCTGACCCGGAAGCTTTAGGTCAACACCAGAATTAACCCGCCAGGCGGTTCATACATGTGATCTGCTGGAAAATAATATGGATCATTTGGACTCGGGGAGTCATGTAATAGGGTAGAAATAACTTTTTTTCGTGCTATCGTGCACGTTTTGGTGCTCAATATTATTAAGCCGCCATCTTATGTTCACCCGTGTTATACTTATCATTTGTTTTCCTTATGCTTGACCAAGTCTTTTAACTGTCCTCCACACAGAAATAGATCACAAGATTCCTTGGCGGCTTACCACAAGGCGGGTTATAATATCTTGATATATAACAATTAAGATGGAAAAAGAATCACAGATAAGCCTGTTGTGACATATGAGTTTGAAACACAACTATAATATCATACCTGTGATCTATTGATTTGTACTGCCGGTTTATATGACCCAAACTGTAAGGGTGATAACTCAATCTTTGTAAACCAGCACTTCCAAATATATGATAATTTTCATATGTTGATGACTTATCATCAAAAATCAAGCCGGGTTAAATTTAAACCACGCTTACACCTAGATCTTTGAACAAAAAAGTCTCAAGTCAAAAGAAAGGCTTCTTTCAAACAAAACTTAAACCAAAAATGCAAAAAATTCAAGGCTTTTGATTTGAATACAATCAGTAAACCATTCCAAAGGGGTTAAGCTAGGATTCGAATACGATCATGTAGCCCCCAGTGGCTTTGGCGTTGCACCGATCAAGAGGGTATCGACAACTATGTTCTCTTTGGTTCGAATACGACCTATGTTTTAACAGGAAGCCCCCTAATGACCTTGAGAGTTTTTTAATGACTCTGATTCGAATACGATCAAAGTCGGTTCCCCAAAGGGGTTGAGCTATGATTCGAATAAGATCAAGAAGCCCCTTAGTGAGCTTGGCAGTGTGCCGATCAAGAGGGTACCGACAACTATGTTCTCTTTGGTTCGAATATGACCTATGTTTGAACAGGAAGCCCCCTAGTGATCATGAGGTTTAACGGCTAGATTCGAATACGATCATGAGCCTGACCAAGAGGGTTAGGCTAGATTCGAATACGATCAGCCCCCAAGTGATCATTTGAAATGACAATAAGAAAGACATATTACCTTTGGGGATGAAAAAGGACAGAGGTCTTGCTTTATTACTTATCATAATATATACATTGTCAAAATATGTACATCATGAGAGCTGGTGGCTCAAGTATAGTAAGGCCGAAGATGAGCGATATTCCACGGCCGGCGGGTCTCCTCCTCCGATTTACGTGAGTCTTTGTGCTCTCGAACATCGATAAGGTAGTATGACCCATTGTTCAAGTTCTTGCTGACCACAAAGGGCCCTTCCCAAGGTGGGGATAACTTGTGTGCATCAGTTTGATCCTGGATGAGCCGGAGCACCAAATCACCTTCATGAAAGGTTCTGGACTTAACCCGGAGGATGTGATAGCGGCGCAGGTCTTGTTGGTAAATTGTCGATTAAGCTGCTGCCAGGTCTCGCTTTTCATCTAACAGGTCAAGTGCATCCTGACGCGGTTGTTCATTGTTAGCCTCAACATAAGCCGCCACGCGGGGCGAGTCATGATGGGTGTCACTAGGGAGAACCGCCTCGGCTCCGTAAACCATGAAGAAAGGCGTATAACCCATAGACCTATTAGGAGTAGTATTGATGCTCCATATCACAGAGGGTAACTCCTCAACCCAACAACTCGGCGTCTGTTGCAAGGGGACCAAAAGCCGGGGCTTGATGCCTTTCAAGATTTTCTGATTGGCTCTCTTAGCTTCACCATTGGATTGGGGGTGCGCTACTGACAAAACATCAAGCCGAATATGCTCACGTTGACAAAATTCTTCCATGGCGCCTTTAGAAAGATTAGTGCCATTGCCAGTTATAATGTTGTGCGGAAAAACAAAGCGAAATATCACCTTCTTCATGAACTGAACCACCGTGGATGCATCACACTTACTAACTGGCTCTGCCTCAACCCACTTTGTGAACTTGCCAACCGCCACTAAGAGGTGGGTCTTTTTATATTTGGACCTTTTGAAAGGCCCAACCATGTCAAGCCCCCAGACTGCAAATGGCCAAGTAATTGGAATCATTCTCAACTCTTGAGCCGTCACGTGAGCACGTCTTGAGAACTTCTGACAACCATCACATTTACTGACCAGATCCTCCGCATCAGCATGAGCCGTCAGCCAATAAAATCCATGACGAAAAGCCTTGGCCACAAGTGATTTTGACCCGGCATGATGAGCACAGTCCCCTTCATGAATCTCACGAAGAATTTCTTGACCTTCCTCAGGAGAAACACAACGCTGAAACGCCCCAGTGACACTGCGATGATGCAACTCGCCATTGGCAATTGTCATTGACTTAGACCACCGGGTTATCTGCCTGGCCAAGGTTTCATCCTCAGGCAACTTGCCCCGGGTTATGTAAGCCAAGTATGGCATTGTCCAATCTGGGATGACGTGAAGATTGTGCTTCCGGGTCAGGAACAGCCAAGTCTTCCTCTGTAGGTAACTTGACAGAAAGGTGCTACGTCTTGAGCTTGCGTTGGTTTTCTTTGAAGAGGAAAGGGTGATGCAGCAATAGTAGCGTAAGTATTTCCCTCAGTTTTTGATAACCAAGGTATCAATCCAGTAGGAGGCTCCTCAAAAGTCCCATGCACCTACACAAACAAACAAAGAACTCGCAACCAACGCAATAAAGGGGTTGTCAATCCCTTCACGGCCACTTGCGAAAGTGAGATCTAATAGAGATAGTATGATAAGATAAATATATTTTTGGTATTTTATAATATATATGCAAAAAGTAAAGATGCAAATAAAAGTAGATTGGAAGCAAATATGATAAGAGATAGACCCGGGGGCCATAGGTTTCACTAGTGGCTTCTCTCAAGATAGCATAAGTATTATGGTGGGTGAACAAATTACTGTCGAGCAATTGATAGAAAAGTGAATAATTATGAGATTATCTAGGCATGATCATGTATATAGGCATCACGTCCGCAACAAGTAGACCGACTCCTGCCTGCATCTACTACTATTACTCCACACATCAACCGACTCCTGCCTGCATCTAGAGCATTAAGTTCATAAGAACAGAGTAACGCATTAAGCAAGATGACATGATGTAGAGGGATAAACTCAAGCAATATGATATAAACCCCATCTTGTTATCCTCGATGGCAACAATACAATACGTGCCTTGCAACCCTTTCTATCACTGGGTAAGGAAACCGCAAAATTGAACCCAAAGCTAAGCACTTCTCCCATGGCAAGAAAGATCAATCTAGTAGGCCAAACCAAACTGATAATTCTAAGAGACTTGCAAAGATAACTCAATCATACATAAAAGAATTCAGAGAAGATTCAAATATTATTCATAGATAAACTTGATCATAAACCCACAATTCATCGGATCTCGACAAACACACCGCAAAAAGAGTTTACATCGAATAGATCTCCACAAGAGAGGGGGAGAACATTGTATTGAGATCCAAAAAGAGAGAACAAGCCATCTAGCTAATAACTATGGACCCGTAGGTCTGTGGTAAACTACTCAAAACTCATCGGAGGGGCAAGGATGTTGATGTAGAAGCCCTCCATGGTCGATTCCCCCTCCGGCGGAGTGCCGACGAAGGCTCCAAGATGGGATCTCACGGATACAGAAGGTTACGGCGGTGGAAATTGTGTTTCGTGGTTCCCCCGGATGTTTTCGGGGTACGTAGGTATATATAGGAGGAAGAAGTACGTCGGTGGATGCCCGAGGGGCCCACGAGACAGGGGGCGCGCCCTATAGGGGGGGGGCGCCCTCCTATCTTGTGGAGTCCTCGGCTGCTTCTTGACTTGCACTCCAAGTCCTCTGGATCACGTTCGTTCCAAAAATCACGCTCCCGAAGGTTTCATTCCGTTTGGACTCCGTTTGATATTCCTTTTCTTCGAAATACTGAAATAGGCAAAAAAAGACAGCAATACGGGCTGGGCCTCCGGTTAGTAGGTTAGTCCCAAAATGATATAAATGTGTAAAATAAAGCCCATAAACATCCAAAAGGGGTAATATAATAGCATGGAACAATCAAAAATTATAGATACGTTGGAGACGTATCAAAAGGTTATGCAGAATATCCAAGAAAGTATTAGGCGGCACCGGCTTACGTTGAGAGCCCAGCCGGCTTAAGGCATCAGCCGCCTCGTTCTTTCTGCGGTCAATGTGCTCCACTTGGTAACCCTTGAAATGTCCAGCAATGGCATCAACTTCATGGTGATAAGCCGCCATGAGAGGATCCTTGGAATCCCACTTGCCTAATACTTGTTGAGCCACCAAATCTGAGTCGCCAAAACATCTTACCCGGCTTAAGCTCATCTCCTTAGCCATCCGAAGACCATGGAGTAAGGCCTCATACGCAGCTGCATTGTTAGTACAGGGAAACATCAACCGTAGCACATAACAAAAAAAATTCACCTCGAGGGGAAGCTAGAACAACTCCAGCCCCCAAGCCCTCCAATTGCCTGGACCCATCAAACTGAATAGTCCAATGTGTCTTGTCCGGCTTCTCTTCACGCATCTGCAGTTCTGTCCAATCGTTGATGAAGTCCACCAGTGCTTGAGACTTGATAGCAGTGCGTGGCACATACTTTAAACCATGAGGCCCAAGTTCAATGGCCCACTTGGCGACTCGTCCTGTGGCCTCTCTATTTTGGATGATATCTCCTAAAGGGGCAAAGCTGGCCACAGTGATGGGATGACCCAGAAAATATTGCTTAAGCTTCCGGCTTGCCATAAACACCCCATAAACGATCTTCTACCATTGTGGATACCTTTGCTTGGATTCAATAAGTACCTCGGTGGTGTAATAAACCGACTGTTGAACCGGATGCTCCTTGCCAGCCTCCTTGCGTTCCACCATAATGGCTACACTAACGGCACGTGTGTTCGCGGCCACATATAACAATAAGGGCTCCTTAGCAATGGGAGTAGCAAGGACTGGTGGCTCAGCTAGCTGTCTCTTCAAGTCTTCAAAGGCAGCATTAGCAGCATCACTCCAGACGAAGTCGTCTGTTTTCTTCATCATCTGATATAGTGGTATGGCCTTCTCACCTAACCGGCTTATGAACCGGCTTAAAGCAGCAATACGACCCGCCAAACGCTGGACATCATTGATACATGCCGGTTTAGCCAAAGAAGTGATTTCCTTGATCTTCTTCGGGTTAGCTTCAATGCCCCTGTTGGAAACCAGAAAACCCAAAAGCTTGCCTGCAGGCACACCAAAAACACACTTGGTCGGGTTAAGCATCATCTTGTATACCCGGAGATTATCAAAGGTCTCCTTCAGATCATCTATCAAGGTATCCTTATCTCTGGATTTCACCACAATGTCGTCCACATAAGCATGAACATTGCGCCCAATCTGATTGTGAAGACAGTTCTGCACACATCGCTGATAAGTCGCCTGGGCACTCTTAAGCCCAAAAGGCATAGACACATAACATAAGGCTCCAAACGGGAGTAATAGAAGCCGTCTTCTCCTGGTTCTTAACTACCATCTTGATCTGATGATAACCAGAATAAGCATCCAAAAAGCTCAAACGCTCACAACCCGCCGTAGCATCAATGATTTGATCAATACAAGGGAGAGTGAAGGGATCAGCCGGACAAGCCTTGTTTAAGTCCGTGTAATCCACACACATACACCAAGTGTCGTTTTTCTTAAGCACGAGCACCGGGTTAGCCAACCACTCTGGATGAAAAACTTCAATAATGAACCCGGCCGCCAAGAGCCGGGCCACTTCCTCACCAATGGCCTTACGCCTCTCTTCATTGAACCGCCGAAGAAACTGCTTGACCGGCTTAAATTTTGGATCAATATTGAGAGTGTGCTCAGCGAGTTCTCTCGGTAGACCCGGCATGTCAGAAGGCTTCCATGCAAAGATGTCCCGGTTCTCATGGATGGACTCGATGAGCGCGCCTTCCTATTTGGGATCCAGATTGGCACTGATACTGAACTGCTTAGATGAGTCGCCTGGAACAAAATCAACAAGCTTGGTATCATCAGCCGACTTAAACTTCATCACCGGCTCATGCTCTGTGGTTGGCTTCTTCAAAGACGTCATGTCCGCCGGGTCAACATTGTCCTTGTAGAACTTCAACTCCTTTGTTGCACAAACAGATTCAGCGTAAGCAGCATCGCCTTCCTCACATTCCAAGGCTATCTTCCGGCTCCCATGCACTGTGATAGTACCCTTATGACCCGGCATCTTGAGCTGCAAATAAACATAACATGGCCGTGCCATGAACTTGGCATAAGCCGACCGTCCAAACAGGGCGTGATACGGGCTCTTGATTTTGACCACCTCAAAGGTTAACTTCTCAGCCCTAGAATCATGCTCATCTCTGAAGGCTACCTCCAGCTCAATCTTACCCACTGGGTATGCCGACTTACCAGGGACCACTCCATGAGAAACAGTGTTGGAAGTCTTGAGATTTTTATTAGTCAAACCCATGCGACGAAAAGTCTCATAATAGAGGATGTTGATGCTACTGCCTCCATCCATGAGTACTTTAGTGAATTTATATCCACCAACCCGAGGTGCCACCACAAAGGCCAAGTGACCCGAATTGTCAACCCGGGGAGGGTGATCCTCCCTACTCCATATAATAGGCTGCTCAAACCATATTAAATAACAAGGAACTGTCGGCTCAACCGCGTTCGCAACCCTTTTATGAAGCTTCTGGTCCCGTTTGCACAAACTAGTGATAAACACATGATATTGTCCATTATTCAGTTGCTTTGGATGGCTCTGGTATCCACCCTGCTGTTGCTGCTGCTGACCTCCCTGGCCAGATTGCTGATTATAACCACCTTGATTACCCTAAGAGTTTTGAAAATTGGAATTTGAACCGCCGCCCGGGCCATGAAAATCGCCGTTACCTGAGCTGCCGCCCGACCCATGATTGTCGTCGAACATGTTGGAATTCTTGAAAGCCTTCATGATCGTGCAGTCCTTCCATAGGTGAGTGGCCGGCTTCTGTGGTGTATCGTGTCTCGCACAGGGCTCATTCAGTAACTGCTCAAGCGTGGGGCTTGACCCGCCGGACCGAGGAGGTGGCCTCCCCTTACATCGCTGATTGTTGCCCTACGCATTGGTGTTAGCCACAAATTCCAAGCTACCATCAGCCTTACACTTATTATTACCTCCTTGATTTGCCGGGTTATGCTGAGGCCCCTTGGCATTGCCGTTCTTCTTTCCCTTCCTTGTCTTTTCATCATCAGACTCGGGATCCTTGGTACTATCAGAATCAACATATTTGACTAGAGCCGCCATCAGCTGGCCCATGTCATTACGATCGCGCTTGAGCCGCCCCAGCTTCATCTTCAGAGGCGTAAAACGGAAATTTTTCTCCAACATTAAGACTGTAGAGTCAGCATCCATCTTATCAGACGAATGTATTATGGCTTTGACCCGACGCACCCAATGGGTTGTGGACTCACCCTCCTCTTGCTTGCAATTAGTCAAATCCATAATTGACATGGGTTGCTTGCATGTATCTTTGAAGTTCTGAATGAACTGTGTCTTTAACTCTGCCCATGAACCGATGGAATTAGGCGGCAGCCCCTTCAACCAAGTGCGGGCATTCCCATCCAACATCATGGTGAAGTACTTGGCCATCGCAGCATCACTGACTTCCAGTAGTTCCATAGCCATCTCATAGCTTTCAATCCATGCCCCAGGCTGTAAGTCGGTCGTGTAGTTAGGCACCTTCCGAGGCCCCTTGAAATCCTTGGGCAACCGCTCATTACGTAGAGACGGCACCAGACACGGGACACCTCGGTCCTAGTGGCCACGCCTGCCTCAATAGAAGTCGTCGGATAAACCGGGAAAGGCTGGTAAACCACCCGCTGAGCCGCCTGTTTAGCCGCCCGCTCAGCCTCTTGACGTATTTTGTCCTGATTCGCCAAGTTAAGAGCTCCATCGCGTGCCAGGTCATGCCCATATCGCTGGTCACGGCGCCAGATGTTGCTTGAAACGGCCGCTGAGTCCATGTGACCGTTGTAACTCGGGCTCCGGCTTGGACGAGGGGTTGAATGAATCATGTCTCAGCTATACGAGTACGCCTCCTGCTGTGCTAAAGCCGTCTGAAGAAGTTCTCTGACCTTGCGAGTTTCAATCGCCGTCGGAGAGTCGCCCTCCACCGGGAGAGCCGCCAATCGTGCCGCCGCAGCAATCATGTTCTCCAAAGGGTTAGAATAATGACCGGGTGGTGTTGGTACATACTGAGGCGGAGCAGTATTCATTCAGGGAGGCTCCATCGTATGTGGTTGAACCGGCGTTCCAGCCCCGGGTGTTACAATCCGGTTTACCTCTGGCGGGTTACTAGGCCCTGCCCCAGGTGTTCGGAAGAGGTTTCGAGGATCATAAACCGGAGGCAGACGGGACTGACTCTTTTGGTACCCTCTCCTCATGACCTTGTTTGACGCGTTCTGATCCATCGTGAGTTGGAAAGCCTGCGACTGAATCTGCTGAGCCTGAGCATCCAGAGCCGCCCGCTCTACAGTTATCCTGACGTCTTCCGCCGCCGGGTCTTCCTTAGCCTTCACTATATCCAACTTTAACTGTGGCACTTCCGCATCATGTTGAGCTTGATCCGCCGGGTTGACCGCGGTGGTTAATAGAGCGGTCATCTTATCCATGAGATCCATCAGCACCTGAGCCGGCAGGCGCACAAGGCCTCCTGCCCCGGCCGCTGCTGACCCGGAGGTTATCGCTGCCGTAGTTGTAGAATTTTGAATGGGTTGCGTGCCAGCCATGAAGATCCCAACTCTGCTCGGTGGCTCAAGGAGATCCAGAATACTACTACCATCGGAACAGCCCCCAAGCCCGCCGTCTTGCAATTGATACAATGAATCAGTCTCACCTGTGGATGATTCACCATCAGAGTAGATGGCCGTCTCACCGGCCGCACAGATCTTTCAGAAAGTTCTCCTCCATGGATGCATCCCACGAAGGCACGCTTCATGGCAGGCTGAGCCCGGGCGGGTCTCGCACGCTGAGCCATCTCAACGAGGTCGGTGCAGATGTCCGGCTTAGGGCCCGGCTCGCCGATCTTGCCGATGAAGACGTGGATTCCGTCGAAGGGGACCCGGTACCCGTACTCAATTGAGCCAGCGTCGGGGCCCCAGCCTGCGTCGTCGATGTAGAGCTTGCCGCGACAAATCTTGGACATCCGGCCCACAGCGTATCCCTTGAGCCCTTCGAAGCTGCCCTTCAATAACTCAAATCCATCATGCGCTGGCCCCACGATGGGCGCCAACGGTCGTGGAATTGTCACGTCAGATGTCATAGTGAAAGGACTTAGTTGTGGAGCCATCGCAACTAGGATGCTTAAAGGGATTAATTGGGACAAAGGACACGGGGTTTATACTGGTTCGGCCCCTTACGGTGAAGGTAAAAACCTACGATCCCGTTTTGAGTGGGATTGCTTATGTCTCGATTACTAGGGAGCGGAATCGCTTGACCTAGCTCTCGATCTGATCTTACTTGCCCTGAACCGCCGCTGGGTCGTCCCTTTATATGCAGAGGTCGACGCCCAGCGGCTCACAGAGTCCCGGCCGGCTCATAAACAGTGCCCGGCTCGGTCTCTTAACTATTCTTTCCTTACAATACAAGTCATGTACATATGGTGGTTTATCCCTACGGGCCTTAAGTTGCCTCTGGGCTTTGGTCCCTTAACTGAACCGCCATCTTCAAGTTTGGTCTTGGGCTTCAAAGGTACTCATAGATATAACCCGGCCCCTCCTGGGTGGGTCATACCTAATAGTTATATCCCCAATAGTAACCTAGGAGTATCCTTAGGTCATTTCTAACAGATCCCCTAAAATTTAAGGGAGGATCCGGCGAAGCAAAGTTAGTGGAGGATAAATTTACTCCACTAATGGTGGCTGCACCTAGCCGATCCCCTATACTTGGTGGGGTAAAAACAAAATTGTGTAGATTTTGTGTCTTGGCTGCATGAACTTCAAACACTTCACAATATAAAAACATTCAAATTAAAACATAACATAACTGTTATAACGTATAGTTTCATCATCACGAATTTCAAATAAAAACATGCAAAGTTCACCAAAAAGGCATCACTTCAAACACAATATTTGATCCAAGATCACCACAAACATAGAATATATATTGTGGATCGAGCCAACCAATGGCATGCACGAACTCAAACAAGGTGCTCGGCAAAGAAAACATCACCACCACCACCCCTCGGCCACCATCGTCACCCCCTCGGCCGCCACCATCACCCCCTTGATCACCACCATCACCACCACCACCCACCAACCCTCCCCCCCCCCTCAGCCACCACCAACACCACCACCCCCCAGCCACCACCATCACCACCATAATCCCCTCAGCCACCACCAACATTCCGAAGAGAGGCTTCCAAGACCTCTCCACCAGTGATATCCCAATACTTTCTTGCGGTTTCATCCATTGTGTTTGGATTCACAAACATGATAGCACGTTCTTTGGCCTTCCTGGCATCATGAATCCTCTTCTCCTCAAGTGCAAGCCTACGCTCCTCTGCCTTCACCTTCCTCTCTTCGACCGCCAACTTGGCCTTCCACTTCTCATCCTCCAACATCTTGAGCTCATTCCACCTCGCCATCTTCTCTTCTTAGCGTTCGGCCGCCAACACCTTCTTGGTCTCAATCGTGGCCACAAGTCTTCTTTATAAGTGCCACCGAACGCATTTCTCTTCTTTCTTTCTTTTGCAAACTTGTTATCTTTCGTTCTATTGTTAGCAGCTTCGTCAAACTCGTCCTCCTCCTCAACGGATATGCTCAACCCTGATCTCTTTGGAGTGGTCTCCATGATTCTTTGGATCCATTTCTCGTTCTTGCATAGCTCTTTGTAGCAATGATGCAACATGAAGGGCTTGTGGCCGAACTTGATGTTTCTATGCTTGAATAGTTCCTGGATGCAGGCGCCATACTCCACTACTTGCACATCGCTCGGTGGTGCATGATTCACTTGGTTGATGCAACTGGGCCATCGGTTGCATTGGTCACGGATGGTGCTCCAACGATGCTCAAGAGAACCTTGTATACGGCTTGATTGCACGTCCACGGAGTTGTTGTGGTCCTCGGTAATTCTCTCCCAAAACATAGTCTTCGTTTGATCGGTTCCAATCGTTGCATCCATGGAGATATTCAAGCATAGCAAAGAGCACCATCTTTTTTTTACTGTAATTGGTGGTGCGTGACCTTGATGGACGCGTGCTTGATTCGGTCACCTCCGCAATCTCCTCTTCATCGCCCACCTCTTCATAGGCTGCCACCTCCTCTTCCTCGACCACCTCCTCCTCTTCGGCCACATCCTCTTGCTCCATGTCTTGGGCCGCCTCCTAATGATTCCAAATGAAGTCATATTTGAGCTCATCAAGTCTAATGGTGGTCGAGTACTCCAAAGACGCTAAGAACTCGATCGTGTTCATCTCTGCACAACAACAGAATCTACATCACCATCGGCTACCAACAATCACCGATCGTCCGAAATGCGGAAGAGTTTTTTTTACCTTGCCGGCATTTCATCGAGCACTTGGCGCCCGTGACCCTTAGTGCCGGCTGCGGCCGCACCTCGCGCGAGAGCAGTGTCCGTATGGGCAAGCGGAGTAGCTGCACAAGGCCCCACCCTTGGACGGGCCGCCGTTGTGGCCTTCTTCTTCTTCACGTCTGCCTCGGCGAGGGACGCCGCCGCCGTCGTCGGTTTTCTTGCTCTTTTTGCTCGGTAGCGGCGGGAGGGCGGCGGTACGTTGCGGAAGAGGTGACCGCCACCTGGCAGCCATTGCCGCGGTTGGAAGCAAAGCTTGAACCCGGTAGGTTCTTTGATCCTCAAGATGTTGTTCAGCGCGGACGGCCTGCGTGGGCGGCGGACAGCGGGCAAGGGAAGGGTTCGGGCTATCCATCCCGGCTAGAGGGAGGGTCATCGGTGGCAGGAGGGTGAAAGAAGAAGAGGCTGCCAGTTTTACTCGGCCACGGCAGGAGTGGGCACATTTAAGCCTTGTACAATGGGAGGTGCTTAGAGAGATGTTTAGAAAAATAAACCGGATTTTTCTGAAGCACCGGTGTCTATTTCTACAGGAGAGACGCTTAGTTAAGCGTCTATCATGTACAAATAAGCACCGATGCTTAAGAAAAGCCTGATTTATTTCTTTAAGCACCTCCCATTGTACAAGGCCTTAGGAAGATTGGGGGGGGGGGGGGGGGGCGGCGACAGAAGATAATTCACTATACCGGTTAGGTGCCGTAAGGGGTATAACCGAGTTTATCCTCCTTACGGCCTTATTGGGGAATGGTTAGAAATGCCCTTAACTAATGATTTTGATATAAGCATATACTGTACAGAAAATATGTGATCCAGAAGAAAATCCAACCCAAGCATGACAAACAGGGACGATCACGAAAACTTTTGAACCACTCAAGTGCATCACAACGGGCACACGAAATCCCCGCTGTTCTCAATGTCGATGTCGTCGATATCGTCGAAATCAATGTCATCTAGATCCATGCTCCCCAGGCAGGCAACCTGCCCAGCAATTCCTAGGGCGTTATCACCCGGTTTCTGTGCCTCGTGGATGATCGCCATGGCTTCTTCTATGCTCTGTGATGGCGTGTTCATGTCTGCCAACTGCATGCTCCTTTGGTACTCATCGGTCATCTCAACGGGCAGTTGTTTGAGGAACCATGGATGGTTCTTGATCTCCGGCATGGTTATTCGCTGCACGCAAATACAAATGTGAGTACTATGTGACCAGGAACTGAACTACTCCAGGACAAGAATATACAACCTGCTGAGGATTTCCAACGAAAATGCGGGACAGCAGATGCATGCAGTCCATCGAGACTCGAACGTAGTCCGGAACAGAATACTGTACGCTGAGTATCCTCTGTGGAAGACAAGAGACCAACAATTACGTTTTGTAGCAACACAGTGAGAGGCATCAGATAGAGATGATGCAAAAGTTTCTTGAAAGATAAGGTGGGAAAGGGTGTGTACTCACAGAGATCGTTTTCCGGAAGTTCCTCGGCTCATCAGGGTCCTCAAAAGGATATGCCCCGACAAGCATCACATAGAGCGTCACTCCACAAGACCAAACATCAGCGACCTACGATTACAAGAGTTGGTATATATCTGAATGCTTCAGATGTGGTACTTAAACCGTTAAAATCGTGCCGTACCGGACCAAACTTTGAACATCCATACCTTTCCATCATATTCTCTTCTAGAGAGGACCTCTGGGGCGATGTATGCCGGTGTGCCGACAGTTGACTTCGGTTGAGAGTGCAAGACAGAAGACTGAAATGAAAGAGGGACGAAACAGGGGTCCTGGTTTAGGCGATGAAAACGCATGATGCAGAGGTCATTATCTTGCGCGGGAATACCTTGGAGTAACCGAAGTCACAAATCTTGAGTCGAGGTGCGACACTGCCATCCAATAGAGTGTTTTCTAGTTTCAAATCTCTATGACATACTTGCTGCAGGCAAAAATAAAAAGATGACATATTGTGTGATGAGTTTTGACTTTAAGCTGCTATCTGTGAGTTGGCTTGGCAGGGTAGGAGTACTACGTACCATAGAGTGACAATAGCTCACTCCAGAAATCAATTGTTGGAAGAAGTACCTTCCCTATTAAGAATAATGAGTAAATAATAGTTAAGTGTACTTGTATGTGACCATTTAAGGAAGTCCCAAAGGTAGTTGCAGATACTATGTACCTCATCCTCGCTAAATCTCCCTGCATTGCAAATCCTTTGAAATAGCTCACCGCCAGAGGCATACTCCATAACTATTGCCAAATGCGTGGGAGTTAGCACGACCTGAAAATACAAGTATGTTTAAGCATGAATCAAACATTAAAGTTTTGATAATCAGGCCAACAATTCAAGATGAACAGAAAGAGAACAGCTATGGCATTCACAAGCTCAGTTGACTCCAAACTCTCCACCCAACGTAAGAGTATATATTTCAACCAAGCAAGAAACCTAAAGAGTATTTAAAAATAAGTTCTTCCAACCAAGAGGAAATGTTCACACCCTCTAAAAACACATGTATGTCATCTTAGCACTGGTTAATTGCCCGCTAAATCATCGTTGCAACAAGTAACACGTTAACTTGCCTGAGAAGTGCAGATCAGTGCAAGGACGAAGAAAATTTTAAGTTGATAAGCATTTAACAATTCGAAACAAGTATCCTATTAGTAGTAAAGTGGTTAGCCAACATGCTTGACGTAAAATAACATATACCATAGTAGTAAAGAGTCCTAGCCTCAAAACATGGAACTAAAATTTCGGTTACGTATTCTTCTTGCCACTAAAGATAACCTTAACTTCCATACTACTCCCTCCGTCCCATAATACAAGAGGAGCATTTTTTACACTAGTGTTAGTGTAGTGTAAAAAACACCCTTATATTATGGAACGGAGGGAGCAGTATATTTCCATATGTGAGTCAAGTATCCGCAATTAATCACTGTGATCAATAGCTTGCAATCATAAGAGTAAAAAACAGATCCATAGTTTTGTAAAGCCACAATTTTTTGTGACGAAACATCAGTACAATATGTGACTAGTTTCCCTGAGTTAAATTTCATGAGGTGAAGAACTAAAGCATTACACTCATAAGTCATTCAACTTTGAGCCTATATATTAGGGATAATCACGGTCTAGAAGCAAAGAAATTACCTCCTTGAATCGAATAATATTTGGATGCTTCAGTGACCGGTGGTTCATAATCTCCCTTTGAACATGTTCATCAATCTATGCAGCAAAACAAATGCTGAGAGTTAATTGATGGCCCATACTAAACGTTAAAACAAAGGGCCTGAAAGAAACAAAACAAATACAAAAGAACTTAAGAACGTAAAAACAGCCACAGGCAAAGAGTAAAACTCCGGTACCACATCAGCTTAAAATAATGGCCTACACCTCTCAAAGCGGAAGAATAACACGAGATGGACATCGCAGGCATGACTTACTATAACAGTAGCATCATTAAACGATTAGAAACATTTTCCTGACATGTCCAAACAGCTAATACAGAGGCTAGAAACACCCAACAAAAGCTGAACTGAACTCAGAAGAGGTCAGCAGAGAAAACAAAATGAATAGATATATAGTCTAAAGTCAAAAGGTTGAAAAAAAATATAAAATTTATAGTATGTACAACAAAAACCAATGCCTCACGCTAGTAACCTCGGCAGTGTGAGAAGACCGATATGAGATTTGACGCCGATTTGTTTGCTATTTGAGCATTGACACAGCCTTCCGAGCGTTAGGATCGACCCACCACGCGCTCCGAGCCGTTGGATGTCACCCTAAACTCTGGAATCACTTACTTAGGTGAATCATTTATTAGTTCTTTATATAATAACGGTGGTAAAACTTTGTTATTACATCTCAAAAAAAGATGCTTTCAACTCGGCTAAAAAAAAGATGCTTTCGACTGCTACACCCAAAAGGAGAAATGTGTGAATGCTTTTGAAACCAAAGCCACACCAAACAAAGGCTATGAATAGTAAATCACATACTATATTGGAAATTATGTGGCACCGGAGATAGATTCTATGTGTGCCAACGAATCTCTTGGATTATTTTTGTTGGAGGGAAGCATGGGAAGCAACAGCAGGGTGGCATGCACTGGATACTTCCTCGACCTGACCTACCGTAGTACCATGACAGATGTTGGGGAGGGAACTTTTGGTCTGTTGCCTATTTCTAGAATATGATTCCTTCGGAGTTAAGACAGAGTCCGTGTAAACTCCATGCAATGCCTTCAACAAGGGACGACGACGACGACGCCGCCATTGTCAACTGCAACTAGCGAAGGTCGAACCTAGAGTCCTCACCCCTGAAAGTCAAGCCCCTACACTCAAAGAGCACCACCTAGCCAACATCGCCCTGTGCTGCCACCATCCGCCGATCGAACATCACACAGGGGCGCAAATGCGCAGTCCTGGTGGACCTGCCCACACGATTAGAACCAACCATGCCGGCGCAACACATGCTGCCGAGCAGTAAGAACAACAAGTTCAGTGAAACAAGATATGATTAAGTGGTCACCTAAATTGCACATTCACCGACAAAAGAATCTGTATTTATTTTTTTAAGCTCCATTGGAAGAGCAGGTCAATGACTATCCGCCTGTTGTTTTCTGAAGCACTTGTAACAGACTGAACTAAAAAGGTCAATCAGCTATGATATTCAGGATCTTCGAGTGGAAACACTAAAAACAGAGTGCTCTGCATTTATCGACGCCAAGAGAAGAGACCAAAAGTGCACAACCCACTCAGCTAAGCGCAAAACAAAGCCAAGATCACGTCCTGTCCTGTCCTCCGAAATTCCCAGCATTCCAAGCACCTGGAGATTCCAAGCACACGCGGAGAACCATGAAGATACTGACAGGCCAAAACATTCGATCCTCCATTCCAACTTGACCAATCACGGGGCCATACCACTAAAATTAGGCCAATCAGGCGCTCAAACAGGCTGCTTAAAGCCTAGATCGTAGGAGAGGAGAGGCTGCTTGCGTGCGTACCTTGTGGCCTCGCTCGATGAACTTGACGGCGAAGTGCTCCTTGGTCCTGACGTCCCGCACCAGCTTCGCCACCCCGAAGTTCCCGGACCCGATGTCCCTCACCACCTCGTACCGATCCATCCTCTCTCTTTCTCCTGACCGCTCCAGCGCTCCCCTAAGAAGAAGAACCGGAGAGCAAGCACCCTGACCTCGATGGTATGGTGCGGGAGGTCGAGGAGGGGATGGGGATGGGGTAAACTCGGGGCCCGAGCCTTGAGGTGGGGAGGGGAGGAGTCCGGAGAGACACGTCACCTTGGAGCGCCGCCATGTGTCGCCGCGGGTGCCGTCCGGAAGCCACAAAGGGAAAACCCAACTCCAACACTTCTCGTTGAGATTGGGATGCGGACTGTCAGAGGCCCCTACGGTCCTGACTGAAGAAATGGACACTCCACTCCACTATTCTCAAGGGAAGAAAAAGGGTATATACTGATGACAGCGAGCCATCTTCGACTAGCCAGCACCGTTTGATTCTCATCCAACGACTGCCTACTAGTTTCTTTTTTATCTTTTCGTTTTCTTTTTTTCTTATTCTTATTTTGCGAATACTCTCTTTTTCTGTTTCAGGTTTAATTTTATTTTTTCTAAATGTTTGGAAATTTCAAATACTGTTTGGAATTCTTACAAAAATGCTCCTGTTTTACAAATTTTGATCACAAATATAAAAGTGTCCGTGTTTCAAGAAATGATCATATATCCAAAAGCTGTTTGGAATTTAAAAAAATCCATTTTCCAGAAATTATTCACTGATTCAAAAATCGATGATTTTCGAAAGATGTTCGCGGTTTCAAAACATTTTTGGAATTTCAAAGAATGTTCTCATGTTTAAAAAATTGCTCGCCTTATTAAAAAAATCACAATTTCGAAATCGAAACGATAAGTGTCACGCGTGTGGCACGAAGCAATCCTGCTCTGACGTTTTTTACAACTAAAGTTGTTGTCCTAAAAGAAAAAACAACCCAAAAAAACTGAAACTTGCCATCCGAAAAGAAAGTTGCCATCCTTTGCGTCCCTAAACTTGCCATAAAAAACGTTCGGAGTTGCCATGAGTTCGTGCCACACGTGTGACACTTATCGGGGTTCTTTCAAAAAATGATCGGGAACTTAGAAAAGGCGTATCTAAAAACTGTTCACAGTTTCAAAAAATGTTTCTATTTTAAATAAATTGTCACAAATCCAAAAAATATCGAATCCTGGAAAATGGTTCTCTATTTTAAGGAAATGTTTTCGTTTCTTTTGCCGCCATTAGTTCTTTAACATTAGCGCTGCGATTCTGTCACTAGGAGTGGTGAGTTCCAGGGGCATGAATCACAAGATGCAGGTCGCGAGGTCGAGCTGGTTCCTATTCGGCGCCCTCAGCGCCGGATACAGTGTTAATCGTACAGGGCGCATACACCCTGGCGACGCGGGCCGGCCCAATATCCCTGCCTTCTCTTCTAAACTGATGCAAAAAAGACGTACCTGAGGAGTCGAACCCGCGCCATAGTGGTTCAGCGTGCCACATGATAACCACCCCACCACATAAGGTTTTGTGATCAAGTACATTTTCTTAGGTATTTTTTTCCTTATTTTCTTTTTCTTTCTTCTTTTCCTTTTTTTCCTATTTATAATTCGTAATGTTCACCGGATTTCATGAAATTTTTTTCAACTTCGATGAATTTTTTTCAAAATTTGATGAACTATTTTCCAAGTTCGATGAACTTCTTTTAAATTTAGTGAACTTTTCTTCAAATTGGATGAAATTTTTTCTAATTCGGTGAACTTTTTTGCAAACGTGATGAACTTTTTTCAAATTCGATGAACTCATTTTTAAGTCAATGAACTTTTTAAAAATGTGATGTTTTTTTAATTCGATGAACTTTTTTCAAAAAAATTGATGAACTATTTTTCTAGATTTGGTGAACTTTTTTGAATTATGATGAACTTTTATTATATTTCGATGAACTTTTTCAATTATGATGAACTTTGCTAAAATTCGATGAACTTTTTTTCAGATTCGATGAACTTTCTTCATTTTTGATGAACTTAAAAAACCAATGAACTTTTTTCAAATTTGCAAAAAGTTCATTTCTTTTTTTAAATGTTTTCCTTTGATTTTTTAAGAAAAGTTCACGTATTTAGGAAAAAGGGAAAGGAAAAAAAGCAAATAAAACCGTTACAGAAAAAGAGAAAAAAAAGGAAAAAATGGTTTGGGACGCTTCCCCACACCAGGGGCTTTGCGAGCTGGAGAAAGGATAAAAGAATGCAACCAAAGACTATGAACACAAGTTGTGTGTGGTGTAGCGGTTCATGCACTGATATGTGAAGGGTGTGGTGCCGAGTTCGAATCTGATTTCCCGCACATATCCTTTTTCGTAGTTGATGGACTTGTTAGCTGAGAGGCGCCTGGGCCGGCCCATTAGAGATCTCCTTCAGGCGCCAGGGAGCTGTTCGGGCGCATAAGGCGCCGAACAGGGGGAAGCGCCGCGCAAGGGATCTGGTGCCCGCAGCAGCGGTTGGATGGAGTTCTCGAGCATGCAAAAAAGTCCGCGTATTCAAAAATAGTTCTGAATACACATTGAACATTTTCTTAGTATAGGGTGAACATTATTCAAAGAAACACAGAACATTTTTCTAAAATACGCTGAACATTTTTTCAATACATGCTGAACAAAATTTCTCTACACGATGAACATTTTTATATACACACTGAACATTTTTTCAATGTTTGGTGAACAATATTCAAATACACGTAGAACTTTTTTTTAAATACGATGAACTCCTTTCGAAGGCATGCTGAAAAAAATTTCTATACATGATGAACATTTTTTATACACACTGAAAAATTTTCGAATGTATTGTGAACATTTTTCTTCAATATGGTTAACAAAAAATTGGAATTCAGAACTATTTTTGGAACATGAACAAAATTTGGAATTTCGAAAAAACATTTTCTGAAAATTCAAACGAATTTCGAAAAATCTGAACATATTTTGGATATTGAAAATAGTTCATCCAATTCAAAAATATTTCATCGAATTTAAAAAATTTCGTTGGTTTTCAAAAAAAGTTCATTGAATTTGAAAACAAATTCATCGATTTTGGAAAAAGTTCATGGAATTTGGTGAGAAAAGTTCATCGATTTTGCAAAAGGTTCACCGAATATGAAAAAAGTTCATCGATTTTGAAGAAAACTTCATCGAATTCGAAATAAAGTTCATAAAATTGAAAAAAAGTTCGTCGATTTTGAAAAAGACAGAAAAAGGAAAAAGAAAAAGAAAAGGCAAAAAGAAAGAACAACGGAAAAAAAGAAAAAAGAAAAACACGTAAGAAGTAAAGAGGAAAGAGGAATTAGATAATCACAGAAGGTGCCTTGGCTGTGTTGGTTAGTGCTTTCTAGGAAGAACCCCGCGGCGCTGGTTCGATTCGAAATGGGCCGGCTCATCGTGGAGAGAGTTTGTCGAAATAGAAGAATCGGGCGCAACGGGCGCCGTTTAGGAATTGCCTACTCACCGCCAAAGGCAGCTGGCGCCTGCGGCTGCTCCTGGCGGGCCGACCCACGAACGCGCATGGAGAAAATATTGTATTATTGTGCGAAAATATCGAAAACGAAGCACTCTGTGAATCGAACACACGACCTCACAGTCGCACAATAATCAAACAAGTTCAGCCAACCGGTACACCAACTGGTTGCTACTGGTTCACTTCAGCGCGACCTTGTTTGAGAACCAGTGTGGCAGCGCTACAAAAACGTAAATGTATGGAAAAAAATGATTTTTTTTTTGTAAAGTAGACGAACATGCATAAAAGAGTTGGCCAATGTAAAAAAGGTTCACGTATTCAAATAAGTTCATGCAAATGGAAAACAAAAGTGCAAAAACTTTTAAAAATAGTTCACAACAATGAAAACGACCATGAGTTTGAAACCAAATACACGAATTTGAAAAAAGTTCATGAATTTGAAAAACAGTTCACTACATTTGGAAATTTTTATCTAATTCAAAAAAACTTCATCAACTTTTCAAAAAGTTCATCGGATTTGATAAATAGTTCATGGAATTTGAAAATTCTTCATCCAAGTTGAAAAAAAAAATCATCGAATATGAAAAAGAGTTCACTTCATTTTAAAATGGTTCATCGGATTTGAAAAAGAGTTCATCAAATTTGAAAAATCTTCATCACATTTGAGAAAAGAAGTTCATTGGATTTGAGAAAAGGTTCATTTATTTTGAGAGAAGTTCATTGAATTTCAAAATAGTTCTTGAAATTTGAAAAAAAAAGTTCATCAAATTAAAAAAAGTTCATCAAACTGAAAAAAGTTCATCAAATTTGAAGAAAGTTCATCGAATTTGAAAAAAAGTTCATCGAATTGAAAAAAGTTCATCGAATTTAAAAAATCATAATTTGTTAAAAATAGTTCACTGAAAATAGAAAATAGTTCATTGATTTTGAAAGCAAAAGTTCATCAAAATTGAAAAGAAAAACACAATCGATTGGAAAAAAGTCCATGCAGTTAAGAAAAGAAAAAAAGCGAAAAAAATCGATGAGGGAATTAACCAGGAAGAAGAAGAAAGAAAAAACAAAAAACGAAAATGGAAAAAAGGAAAAAGGAATAAAGGAAAACAAAAAAGAAAAACAAAGCAAGGAATGAGAGGAATAAAGAGTTGAATGTTAGCATATCCCGTTTCCTGGCGTGGTGGTTGTACGAACGATGCTGCGCAAGTGAGGTCGCGGCATCGATTCTCAGTTGGCGCGCCCTTTTTTTGCGTATAAAAAGCAGAGTGATGGGCCGGCCCAGCTCGCGGCACTGCAGGCGCCCGTTTGCAAATTTGCCTATAACGGGCGCCTGCAGCGCTAAATAGGAAACACCCCGAACAGGAGCTCTCCGAGGTCGAATCCAAGTGAACACGTATGTTTTTTCGCGATGTTTTACGTCCGCTCACTGCTGTTCGGCCCAAGGGGCCGGCCTAGTTTTGTTTGCCCTGTGTGTCACTCTCGTTTTTGGAGGTCGGCGGCTGGTGAGCTGCACGGCTACGGAGGCCCATATGCCTGGCCAGGGAGCTCCTCAGCGCGTTCTGCGCCGGGGAAGAGAACCGGCGCCTACTGGCAGCCCCAAGTGGGACGGCCCACAGATGGAACAAGCAGTAAACAGTCTCGCGAAAAAAGAAGAGGACACAAAAATATGGTAGAACCACGACTCAAACTCACGCCACTACGGGGTAGGATTTTCACCTAACCATTATAACCATAAGATGACTAGTGTTTGAAATAAAACACGAGGTCTCTATAAGAACCATAACAGACGCGCTATTTATTGCACAGAGTTAACTTTATAACTTGGATTTTCGAATTTCTTAAATATTGTACGTTTTACTTTATAGCTTGAACAAAAGTTCATTAAATTTGGCGCGCCCTTTTTTTGCATATAAAAAAGCAGAGTGATGGACCGGCCCAGCTCGCGGCGCTGCAGGCGCCCGTTTGCAAATTTGCAAACGGGCGCCTGCAGCGCTAAATAGGAAACACCCCGAACACGAGCTCTCCGAGGTCGAATCCAAGTGAACACGTATGTTTTTTCGCGATGTTTTACGTCCGCTCACTGCTGTTTGGCCCAAGGGGCCGGCCCAGTTTTGTTTGCCCTGTGTGTCACTCTCGTTTTTGGAGGTCGGCGGCTGGTGAGCTGCACGGCTACGGAGGCCCATATGCCTGGCCAGGGAGCTCCTTAGCGCGTTCTGCGCCGGGGAAGAGAACCGGCGCCTACTGGCAGCCCCAAGTGGACCGGCCCACAGATGGAACAAGCAGTAAACAGTCTCGCGAAAAAAGAACACAAAAATATGGTAGAACCACGACTCAAACTCACGCCACTACGCGGCAGGATTTTCACCTAACCATTATAACCATAAGATGACTAGTGTTTGAAATAAAACACGAGGTCTCTATAAGAACCATAATAGACGCGCTATTTATTGCACAGAGTTAACTTTATAACTTGGATTTTCGAATTTCTTAAATATTGTACGTTTTACTTTATAGCTTGAACAAAAGTTCATTAAATTTGAAGATAAGATAATCAAATTTGAAAAAAGTTCGTTGATTTTGAAAAAAGTTCATCGAATTTGGAAAAGTTTCATATTGATTTTGAAAAGAGTTCATCCCGTTTTTGAAAAAAAAGTTCATCGCATTTGAAAAAAGGTTCGCAAATTTGAAAAAAAGTTTATCAGATATGAGAAAAGTTCATCGAATTTAGACAAAGTTCATCGATTTTTGAAAACAGTCCATCAAATTTTAAAAAAAATTCATCAGATTTGAAAAAAGTTCATCGAATTTTAAAAAAGTTCATCGATTTTGAAAACAGTTCGTCAGATTCAATAAAAGTTCATCGAATTTGAATAAAAGTTCATCGAATTTGAATAAAAGTTCATAAATCTGAAAAAAAGTTCATCGATTTGAAAAAAAGTTCATCGAACTCGGAAGAAGAAAAAGGAAAAAACAGAAAAAGGAAAGGTAAAAAGGAAAAAGGTAAAAGGTAAAAGAAAATAAAAGTTCATTCTAAACAAATAAGTTGTGTTGGCGTGCTGGTTGCACCTGCGGTACTATGTGTGCGAGGTCCTTGGTTCGAATCACAGCTAACACAGGTCTTTTTGCTGATTAAAACAGATAAGAAAAAAGCTATTGGACCGGCCCATCGCGCGAGCGCTGCAAGCGCCTGTTCGCAAGCGGGCGCATATGCGCCAAATAGGAAATCCCGCATGCTCCGGCGCACATGAACAAAATTCAAATTTGCTGAAAAAACATTATTTTGATGAACATTTTCTGAATTTTTATGAACAATTTTCTGAATTTGATGAACAAAATTTGAATTCAATGGAGCCCATCGCGCGAGCGCTGCAGGTGCCTGTTCGCAAGCGGGCGCATATGCGCCAAATAGGAAATCCCGCATGCTCCGGCACACATGAACAAAATTCAAATTTTCTGAAAAAACATTATTTTTGATGAACATTTTCTGAATTTTTATGAACAATTTTCTTAATTTGATGAACAAAATTTGAATTCAATGGAGCCCATCGCGCGAGCGCTGCAGGTGCCTGTTCGCAAGCAGGCGCATATGCGCCAAATAGGAAATCCCGCATGCTCCGGCACACATGAACAAAATTCAAATTTGCTGAAAAAACATTATTTTGATGAACATTTTCTGAATTTTTATGAACAATTTTCTTAATTTGATGAACAAAATTTGAATTCAATGAATGCTGATTAAAACAGAGAAGAAAAAAAGCAATTGGGCCGGCCCATCGCGCGAGCGCTGCAGGCGCCGGTTCGCAAGCGGGCACATATGCGCCAAATAGGAAATCCCGCATGCTCCGCCGCACATGAACAAAATTCAAATTTGCTGAAAAAACATTATTTTGATGAACATTTTCTGAATTTTATGAACAATTTTCTTAATTTGATGAACAAAATTTGAATTCGGTGGACATTTTTTTTACATTGTTGAACATTTTCTGAATGTGATGAAAAAAAAATGTTCATGATTTTAAAATATGTTCATGATTTCAAAACATGTTCACGATTTAAAAAAAAAGTTCACAAGTTTTGTTGTGGACTTAACACGGTAGATGTCCTAGCGAAAGGACTTAGTCGTGGTGCCATCGCAAATAGGTTAGCTTAAAGGAGTTAATCGGGAAAAACAACACAGAGAGTTTAGACTGGTTCAGCCCCTCGCGGTGGAGGTAAAGGCTTACTCCAGTTTGGGATTGTATTGCTTGGGTCTCGATTACCAGGGAGCGAATACACTTGACCTAGTTCTTGATCTCTTGTTTCTTGAGTCAACCCGTCATCGGGTCACCCCTTTATATACACAGGTTGATGCCCGGCGGCTTGCAGAGTCCCGGCCAGCTCATACACAACTTGCCCGGCTCGGTGACTAACTATGCTTGCCTTACAATAAAAGTTATACTTTATGTCGGTTCATCCTCTTGGGCTTCAAGTCGCCTCTGGGTCTTGGGCCGTCAATCGGCTCGCCACGATCCATCATCTTCAATGTATAAGCCGTCAATGGTATGACCCGGCCCCTCCTGGGCGGGTTATACCCAATAGTTATATCCCAAATATTAGGCCCTAGGTTGATTTGAACTTGTTCACATCAATCTTCAATACCTGACTTGTCAACCTATTGCATCGTCCGTTTGATAAACTTTGCTGTAACCCACCATGACGTCAGCTCACAAAATTTTCTTAACCCGCCATGATGTCATTTCGCGTTAATTTCGCACGAGGCTCAGAGCATCTTAAATGATCCTTATCTTAATGAACATCTCGAAAATCGAGGCGTACATATAGCCACATGATGATTTCGGACTCCTTGATTTCTGTGCATGCCTTGCATCCATCGTCTTATAAATAGGGACTGGGTCTTTTTCATTTTTCCCTCGCTTCCTTGTCTTCGTCTTCCTCCATTGCAAACTGCACACGCACTCGAGCTCCGCCGCCGTCGACCTCCCTCCGCTGCGTCAACTCAGGCTGCTGCATCACCCTAACCGGACCAGAAAAACGCCTGTGCATCGTCGACCTTCTCTATGATTTTTTTCCTCCCCCAATGTGAACATATAGAGTTGGAGTTGACGTCGGTGGAGCCTCAAGGGGCCCACGAGGCAGGGGGCGCCCCCCCCCCCACCCTCGTGGACAGGGTGTGGCCCCCCTGGTGTTGATTCTTTCGCCAGTATTTTTTCTTAATTCCAAAAATATTCTCCGTGAAGTTTCAGGTCATTCTGAGAACTTCTATTTCTACACAAAAATAACACCATGGCAATTCTGTTGAAAACAGCGTCAGTCCGGGTTAGTTACATTCAAATCATGCAAGTTAGAGTCCAAAACAAGGGCAAAAGTGTTTGGAAAAGTAGATACATTGGAGACGTATCAACTCCCCCAAGCTTAAACCTTTGCTTGCCCTCAAGCAATTCTATTGACAAACTGAAAGTGATAAAGAAAAACTTTTACAAACTCTGTTTGCTCTTGTTGTTGTAAATATGTAAAGCCAGCATTCAAGTTTTTCATCAAAGATTATAAACTAACCATATTCACAATAACACTTAGGTCTCATGTTTACTCATATCAATGGCATAATCAACTAGCGAGCAATAATAATAAATCTCGGATGACAACACTTTATCAAAACAATCATAATATGATATAACGAGACGGTATCTCGCTAGCCCTTTCTGAGACCGCAAAACGTAAATGCAGAGCACCTCTGAAGATCAAGGACTGACTAGACATTATAATTTCATGATAAAAGAGATCCAGTCATAGTTATACTCAATGTAAATTAATAGTAATGCATGCAAATGACAGCGGTGTGCTCTCCAACCGGTGCTTTTTAATAAGAAGGTGATGACTCAACATAAAAGTCAATAGATAGGCCCTTCGCAGAGGGAAGCAGGGATTTGTAGAGGTGCCAGAGCTCGAGTTTTGAAATAAAGATAAATAATATTTTGAGTGGCATACTTTCATTGTCAACATAACAACCAAGAGATCTCAATATCTTCCATGCTACACACATTATAGGCGGTTCCCAAACAGAATGGTAAAGTTTATACTCCCCCACCACCAACAAACATCAATTCATGGCTTGTCCGAAACAATGGGTGCCTCCAACTAACAACAATCCCGGGGGAGTTTTGTTTGCAATTATTTTGATTTGAGCATGGGACTAGGCATCCCGGTTACCAGCCATTTTCTCATGAATGATGAGCGGAGTCCACTCATCGTGAGAATAACCCACCTAGCATGGAAGATATAGACAACCCTAGTTGATACATGAGTTATTCGAGCATACGAAACAGAATTTCATTTGAAGGTTTAGAGTTTGGCACATACAAATTTACTTGGAACGGCAGGTAAATACCGCATATAGGAAGGTATGGTGGACTCATATGGAATAACTTTGGGGTTTATGGAAGTGGATGCACAAGCAGTATTCCCGCTTAGTACAAGTGAAGGCTAGAAAGAGACTGGGAAACGACCAACTAGAGAGCAACAACAGTCATGAACATGAATTAAAATTAATCAACACTGAGTGCAAGGATGAGTAGGATATAATTCACCATGAACATAAATACCGTGGAGGCTATGTTGATTTTGTTTCAACTACATGCGTGAACATGTGCCAAGTCAAGCCACTCGAATCGTTCAAAGGAGGATACCATCCTATCATACCACATCACAACTATTTTAATAGCATGTTGGCACGCAAGGTAAACCATTATAAACTCCTAGCTAATTAAGCATGGCATGAGCAACTATAATCTCTAATTGACATTGCAAACATGTTTCATTCATAATAGGCTGAATCAGAAATGATGAACTAATCATATTTACAAAAACAAGATAGGTTGATTTCATACCAGCTTCTCTCATCTCAATCGATCCATCATATATCGTCATTATTGCCTTTCACTTGCATGACCGAACGGTGTGGATAATAATAATAGTGCACGTGCATTGGACTAAGCTGGAATCTGCAAGCATTTAATACAAGGGAGAAGACAGTGTAATATGGGCTCTTGGTTAAATCAACAATAATGCATATGAGAGCCACTCAACATTTTCATCATGGTCTTCTCCTCTTGACCCCTGATACATCTCCAACGTATCTATAATTTTTTATTGTTCCATGCTATTATATTACCCGTTTTCGATGTTTATGGGCTTTACTTTACACTTTTATATCATTTTTGGGACTAACCTACTAACCGGAGGCCCAGCCCGAATTGCTGTTTTTTTTGCCTATTTCAGTGTTTCAAAGAAAAGGAATATCAAATGGAGTCCAAACGGAATGAAACCTTCGGGAGCGTGATTTTTGGAACGAACGTGATCCAGAGGACTTGGAGTGGAAGTCAAGAAACAATCGAGGAGGCCACGAGGGTGGAGACCCCCCCTACTTGGCACGCCCCCCTGTCTCGTGGGCCCCTCGAGCATCCATCGACCTACTTCCTCCTCCTACATATACCCATGTACCCCGAAAACATCAGAAGCGACCATGAAAAACTATTTCCACCGTCGTAACCTTCTGTATCCATGAGATGCCATCTTGGAGCCTTCGTCGGTGCTCCGCCGGAGGGGGAATCAACCTTGGAGGGCCTCTACATCATCTCCAAGGCCTCTCCGATGAGTCGTGAGTAGTTTACCACAGACCTTCGGGTCCATAGTGATTAGCTAGATAGCTTCTTCTCTCTCTTTGAATCTCAATACACAGTTCTCCTCGATCTTCTTGGAGATCTATTCGATGTAACTCTTTTTGCGGTGTGTTTGTCGAGATCCGATGAATTGTGGGTTTATGATCAAGTTTATCTATGAGAAATATTTGAATCTCCTCTGAGTTCTTTTATGTGTGATTAAGTTATCTTTGCAAGTCTCTTCAATTATCAGTTTGGTTTGGCCTACTAGATTGATCTTTCTTGCAATGGGAGAAGTGCTTAGCTTTGGGTTCAATCTTGCGGTGTCCTTTCCCAGTGACAGCAGAGACAGCAAGGCACGTATTGTATTGTTGCCATCGAGGATAAAAAGATGGGGTTTATATCATATTGCATGAGTTTATCCATCTACATCATGTCATCTTTCTTAATGTGTCACTCTGTTCTTTATGAACTTAATACTCTAGATGCATGCCGGATAGCGGTCGATGTGTGGAGTAATAGTAGTAGATGCAGGCAGGAGTCGGTCTACTTGTCACGGACGTGATGCCTATATACATGATCATGCCTAGATAATCTCATAATTATTCACTTTTCTATCAATTGCTCGACAGTAATTTGTTCACCCACCGTAATACTTATGCTATTTCGAGAGAAGCCACTAGTGAAACCTATGGCCCCCGGGTCTATCTCTTATCATATAAAGCTTTCAATCTACTTTTATTTGCATCTTTACTTTTCCAATCGATATCATAAAAATACCAAAAATATTTATCTTATCATATTATCTCTATCAGATCTCACTTTTGCAAGTGGCCGTGAAGGGATTGATAACCCCTTTATTGCGTTGGTTGCGAGTTCTTGTTTGTTTGTGTAGGTGCGTGGGACTTCTGAGGAGCCTCCTACTGGATTGATACCTTGGTTCTCAAAAACTAAGGGAAATACTTACGCTACTATTGCTGCATCACCCTTTCCTCTTCAAGGAAAACCAACCCAAGCTCAAGATGTAGCAACCCCCAAAGAAAAGAAATAAAACTATTTACACGGAAAAGCTCCCAAGAAGCAAAAGAAGAACGAGAAATCTTTTTGGGTTTTCTTTTAATTGCTACTACTACAGGCATGGAAAGTAAACTAGCTAAAAGCTACAACAATTTTTTTTCTTAAGGTTTTTCAAGCACACAAGAAGGAGGCTTAGAAAAGAAAATAAATTAGCATGGATAGTACAATGAAAAAGTTTGAGCACCGACAACTGGCATGAGTGTGTGAACATGAATGTAATATCAGTGAGAAATACGTACTCCCCCAAGCTTAGCCTTTTGGCCTAAGTTGGTTTATGGCCACCGATCGAAGCTACTCTCTCCGGTGTACGGAGGAGAGTGTCCTCTGGGTGCCACTGGTTGGCGATCTCCTCCAAATCCCATTGATAAACAGACTGTCGATAAGGGTCCAGTGGTGGCTCAGGCTCAGGCTCTGGAACTCGTGTCAGGCTCCAGTATGCATAAATGGCCTCTGGCAAGATGAGGTGCGTGCCTGAAAGTATAGGTGTGTGAGACTTCTGAGGAGCCTCCTACTAGATTGCGTTGGTTGCGTTGGTTGCGTTGGTTGCGTTGGTTGCGTTGGTTGCGTTGGTTGCGAGTTTTTGTTTGTTTGTGTAGGTGTGTGGGACTTCTTAGGAGCCTCCTACTGGATTGATACCTTTGGTTCTCAAAAACTGAGGGAAATACTTACGCTACTATTACTGCACAAGGAAAACCAACGCAAGCTCAAGACGTAGCAAGAAGGATTTCTGGCGCCGTTGCCGAGGAGGTCTTCGCTCAAGTCAACACATACCAAGTACCCATCACAAACTCATCTCCCTCGCATTACATTATTTGCCATTTGCCTCTCATTTTCCTCTCCCCCACTTCACCCTTGCCATTTTATTCTCCCTCTCTTTCCCAATCTCCCCTCTCTTCCACTTGCCTTTTGTTTGCTTGTGTGTTGGATTACTTGTCGCTATGGCACAAGATAATACCAAACTGTGTGACTTTTCCAATACCAATAATAATGATTTCCTTAGTACTCCGATTGCTCCCCTTAATGATGTTGAGTCTTGTGAAATCAATGCTGCTTTGCTGAATCTTGTTATGAAAGATCAATTCTCCGGCCTTCCTAGTGAAGATGTCGCTACCCTTCTAAACAACTTTGTTGATTTGTGTGAGATGCAAAAGAAGAAAGATACGGATAACGATATTGTTAAATTGAAGTTATTTCTGTTTTCACTTAGAGATCGTGATAAAGTTTGGTTTTCGTCTTTGCCTAGGAATAGTATTGATTCGTGGAATAAGTGCAAAGATGTTTTTATCACTAAGTATTTTCCTCCCGCTAAGATCATCTCTCTTAGAAACGATATTATGAATTTTAAACAACTTGATCATGAGCATGTTGCCCAATCTTGGGAAAGAATGAAATTAATGATTCACAATTGCCCTACTCAAGGTTTGAATTTATGGATGATCATACAAAAAATTTATGCCAGATTAAATTTTGCTTCTAGAAATCTTTTAGACTCGACCGCGGGAGGCACATTTATGGAAATCACCTTAGGAGAAGCTACTAAACTCCTTGATAACATGATGGCAAATTATTCTCAATGGCACACCGAAAGATCTACTAGTAAAAAAGTGCATGCTATAGAAGAAATTAATGTTTTGAGTGGAAAGATGGATGAACTTATGAAATTGTTTGCTACTAAGAGTGCTCCTATTGATCCTAATGATATGCCTTTGTCTACTTTGATTGAGAATAATAATGAATCTATGGATGTGAATTTTGTTGGTAGGAATAATTTTGGTAACAATGCTTATAGAGGAAACTTTAATCCTAGACCGTTCCTAGTAATTCCTCCAATAATTATGGAAATTCCTCCAACAATTATTATGGGAATTATAATAAGATGTCCTCTGATTTTGAGAATAGCGTTAAAGAATATATGATCTCTCAAAAGAATTTCAATGCTTTGCTTGAAGAAAAATTACTTAAAGTTGATGATTTGGCTAGGAAAGTTGATAGACTTTCGCTTGATGTTGATTCTTTGAAACTGAGATCTTCTCCTCCTAAGCATGATATCAATGAGTCTCTCAAAGCTATGATAATTTCCGTTGATGAGTGCAAAGAAAGAACCGCTAGATTGCGTGCTAAGAAAGATTGCTTTGTAAAAGCGTGTTCTTCTAGTTTTCATGAAAATAATGATGAAGATCTAAAAGTTATTGATGTGTCCCCTATTAAATCTTTGTTTAGCAATATGAATCTTATTAATGATGGGACTGTATATGAGTCAACTTTAGTTAAAAGGCATTCCAATGATTCGAAGTTTTTAGATCTTGATGCTAAATTTTGTAAAAGAGTGATTGGAGAGATCAAGACTTTAAATAGCATTGAACCCACTATCTTGGATTTCAAGGAATTTAATTATGATAATTGTTCTTTAGTAGATTTTATTTCCGTGTGGCAATCCTTTGTGAATTCTCCTCATGCTTATAGTCAAAATAAAGCTTTTACCAAACATATTGTTGATGCCTTGATGCAATCTTATGATGAAAAACTTAATTTGGAAGTTTCTATACCTAGAAAACTTAATGATGAGTGGGAACCTACTATAAAGATTAAAATTAAAGATTTTGAGTGTTTTGCTTTGTGTGATTTGGGTGCTAGTGTTTCCACAATTCCGAAAACTTTATGTGATATTCTAGGTTTCCTTGATCTTGATGATTGCTCTTTAAATTTGCACCTTGCGGATTCCACCATTAAAAAGCCTATGGGAAGAATCAATGATGTTCTTATTGTTGCAAATAGGAACTATGTGCTTGTAGATTTTATTGTTCTTGACATAGATTACAATCTTTCATGTCCTATTATTCTTGGTAGACCTTTCCTTAGAACGATTGGTGCAATTATTGATATGAAGGAAGGGAATATTAGATTCCAATTTCCATTAATGAAAGACATGGAGCACTTTCCAAGAAAGAAAGTCAAATAAACTTATGAATCTATCATGCAAGCCACTTATGAATTGAGTGCCAGAGATGGCACTACTTAGATCTATCCTCGCTTTTATGCCTAGCTAGGGGCATTAAACGATAGCGCTAGTTGGGAGGCAACCCAATTTTATTTTTATTTTTTTTGTTTTTGCTTCTGTTTAGTAATAATATTTCATCTAGCTTTTTTTAGATGTGGTTTTATGTTTTAATTAGTGTTTGTGCCAAGTAGAACCTTTGGGAAGACTTGGGTGAAGTTTATATGATCTTGCTGTAAAAAAACAGAAACTTTAGCGCTCACGAGATTTGCTGTAATATTTTAGTGGAAAGAGCTTTTTAGTTGATTCTTTTTGAAAATTATTAATAGACAAATTCCCCACGTTCACCAATTTAGTTTAGATTTTTTGGAGTTCCCGACGTATTCGAAAGTTACAGATTGCTACAGACTGTTCTGTTTTTGACAGATTCTGTTTTTCGTGTCTTGTTTGCTTATTTTGATGCATCTATGGCTAGTATTGAGTGGTATGAACCATAGAGAAGTTGGAATACAGTAGGTTTAACACCAATATAAATAAAGAATGAGTTCATTGCAGTACCTTATGTGGTGGTTTTTCTTTCTTGCACTAACGGAGCTTACGAGATTTCTTGCTGAGTTTTGTGTTGTGAAGTTTTCAAGTTTTAGGTAAAAGATTTGATGGACTATGGAATAAGGAGTGGCAAGATCCTAAGATTGAGGATTACCATGGCACCCCAAGATATTCAAGGATAACCAAGAGCCTAAGCTTGGGGATGCCCCGGAAGGCATCCCCTCTTTCGTCTTCATCTATCGGTAACTTTACTTGGAGCTATTTTTTTATTGGCCACATGATATGTGTTTTGCTTGGAGCGTCTTGTATGATATTATCTTTGCTTTTTAGTTTACCACAATCATCCTTGCTATACACACCTTTTGGGAGAAACCCACTTGTTTGGAATTTATTAGAATACTCTATGTGCTTCACTTATATCTTTTGAGCTAGATAGTTTTTTCCTCCAGTGCTTCATTTATATCTTTTAGAGCACGGCGGTGGCTTAATTTTGTAGAAATTGTTGATCTCTCATGCTTCACTTATATTATTTTGAGAGTTCTTTTAGAACAGCATGGTATTTTCTATGGTTATAAAAATTGGTCCTAGAATGATGGGCATCCAAGTTGGGTATAATAAAAACTATCATAGAAAGTGAATTGGATGCTATGATCAATTTGATGCTTGATAATTGTTTTGAGATATGAGGATAGTGATATTAGAGTCATGCTAGTAGAGTAATTATGAATTTAAGGAATACTTGTGTTGAAGTTTGTGATTCCCGTAGCATGCACGTATGATGAACCGCTTTGTGATGAAGTCGGAGCATAATTTATTTATTGATTGTCTTCCTTATGAGTGGCAGTCAGGGACGAGCGATCCTTTCCTACCAATCTATCCCCCTAGGAGCATGCGCGTAGTTCTTTGTTTTCAATGACTTGTAGATCTTTGAAATAAATATATGAGTTCTTTATGACTAATGTTGAGTCCATGGATTATAAGCACTCTCACCTTTCCACCATTGCTAGCCTCTCTTGTGCCACGCAACTTTCACCGGTACCATACACCCACCATATACCTTCCTCAAAACAGCCACCATACCTATCTATTATGGCATTTCCATAGCCATTCCGAGATATATTGCCATGCAACTTTCCACCGTTCCGTTTATTATGACACGCATCATCATTGTCATATTGCTTTTGCATGATCATGTAGTTGACATCGTATTTGTGGCAAAGCCACCTTTATAATTTTCATACATGTCACTCTTGATTCATTGCATATCCCGGTACACCGCCGGAGGCATTCATATAGAGTCATATCTTGTTCTATGTACCGAGTTGTAATCTTGAGTTGTAAGTAAATAAAAGTGTGATTATCTTCATTATTAGAGCATTGTCCCAAGTGAGGAAAGGATGATGGAGACTATGATTCCCCCACAAGTCGGGATGAGACTTCAGACTTTATAAAAATAAAAGAGGCCAAAGAAGCCCACAATAAAAAAAGAGGCCAAAGAAGCCCACCAAATAAAAAAATGAGAGAAAAGAGAGAAGGGACAATGCTACTATCCTTTTACCACACTTGTTCTTCAAAGTAGCACCATGATCTTCATGATAGAGAGTCTCCTATGTTGTCACTTTCATATGCTAGTGGGAATTTTTCATTATAGAACTTGGCTTGTATATTCCAATGATGGGCTTCCTCAAAATGCCCTAGGTCCTCATGAGCAAGCAAGTTGGATGCACACCCACTTAGTTTCTTTTGTTGAGCTTCCATACATTTATAGCTATAGTGCATCCGTTGCATGGCAATCCCTACTCACTCACATTGATATCTATTGATGGTCATCTCCATAGCCCGTTGATATGCCTAGTTGATGTAAGACTATCTTCTCTTTTTTTGTCTTCTCCACAACCACCTTTCTATTCCGCATATAGTGCTATGTCCATGGCTCACGCTCATGTATTGCATGAAAGTTGAAAAAGTTTAAGATTACTAAAGTATGAAACAATTGCTTGGCTTGTCATCGGGGTTGTGCATGATTAAATACTTTGTGTGATGAAGATAGAGCTTAGCCAGACTATATTATTTTGTAGGGATAACTTTCTTTAGCCATGTTATTTTGAGAAGACATGATTGCTTTGTTAGTATGCTTGAAGTATCATTGTTTTTATGTCAATATGAACTTTTATTTTGAACCATTTGGATCTGAACATTCATGCCACAATAAAGAAAATTACATTGAGAATTATACTAGGTAGCATTCCACATCAAAAAATCTGTTTTTATCATTTACCTACTCGAGGACGAGCAGGAATTAAGCTTGGGGATGCTTGATACGTCTCCAACGTATCTATATTTTTTGATTGTTCCATGCTATTATATTACCCGTTTTGGATGTTTATGGGCTTTACTTTACACTTTTATATCATTTTTGGGACTAACCTATTAACCGGAGGCCCAACCCAAATTGGTTTTTTTGTCTATTTCAGTGTTTCGAAGAAAAGGAATATCAAACGGAGTCCAAACGGAATGAAACCTTCGGGAGCGTGATTTTTGGAACGAACGTGATCCACAGGACTTGGAGTGGAAGTCAAGAAACAATCGACGAGGCCACGAGGGTGGAGGGTGCGCCCCCTACTGGGTGTGCCCCCTGTCTCGTGGGCCTCTCGAGCATCCACCGACCTACATCTTCCTCCTACATATACCCATGTACCCCGAAAACATCAGAAGCGACCACAAAAAACTATTTCCACCGCCGTAACCTTCTGTATCCGCGAGATCCCATCTCGGAGCCTTCACCGGCGCTCCATCGGAGGGGGAATCAACCACGGAGGGCCTCTACATCATCTCCAAGGCCTCTCCGATGAGTCGTGAGTAGTTTACCACAGACCTTTGGGACCATAGTTATTAGCTAGATGGCTTCTTCTCTCTCTTTGAATCTCAATACAAAGTTCTCCTCGATCTTCTTGGAGATCTATTTGATGTAACTCTTTTTGCGGTGTGTTTGTCGAGATCTAATGAATTGTGGGTTTATGATCAAGTTTATCTATGAGAAATATTTGAATCTCCTCTGAATTATTTTATGTGTGATTAAGTTATCTATGCAAGTCTCTTCGAATTATCAATTTGGTTTGGCCTACTAGATTGATCTTTCTTGCAATGGGAGAAGTGCTTAGCTTTGGGTTCAATCTTGCGTTGCCTTTCCCAGTGACATCAGGGGCAGCAAGGCACGTATTGTATTGTTGCCATCGAGGATAAAAAGATGGGGTTTATATCATATTGCATGAGCTTATCCCTCTACATCATGTCATCTTTCTTAATGCATTACTTTGTTCTTTATGAACTTAATACTCTAGATGCATGTTGGATAGCGGTTGATGTGTGGAGTAATAGTAGTAGATGCAGGCAGGAGTCGGTCTACTTGTCACGGACGTGATGCCTATATACATGATCATGCCTAGATAATCTCGTAATTATTCGCTTTTCTATCAATTGCTCGACAGTAATTTGTTCACCCACCATAATACTTATGCTATTTCGAGAGAAGCCACTAGTGAAACCTATGGCCCCCGGGTCTATCTCTTATCATATAAAGCTTTCAATCTACTTTTATTTGCATCTTTAGTTTTCCAAACTATATCATAAAAATACCAAAAATATTTATCTTATCATATTATCTCTATCAGATATCACTTTTGCAAGTGGCTGTGAAGGGATTGATAACCCCTTTATTGCATTGGTTGCGAGTTCTTATTTGTTTGTGTAGATGCGTGGGACTTTTGAGGAGCCTCCTATTGGATTGATACCTTGGTTCTCAAAAACTGAGGGAAATACTTACACTACTATTGCTTCATCACCCTTTCCTCTTCAAGGAAAACCAACCCAAGCTCAAGATGTAGCAACCCCAAAAGAAAAGAAATAAAACTATTTACACGGGAAAGCCCCCAACAAGCAAAAGAAGAACAAGAAATCTTTTTGGGTTTTCTTTTAATTGCTACTACTACAGGCATGGAAAGTAAACTAGCTAAAAGCTACAACTAATTTTTTTTATTTTTCTTAAGGTTTTTCAAGCACACAAGAAGTAGACTTAGAAAAGAAAATAAATTAGCATGGATAGTACAATGAAAAAGTATGAGCACCGACAACTAGCATGAGTGTGTGAACATGAATGTAATAACGGTGAGAAATACGTACTCCCCCAAGCTTAGCCTTTTGGCCTAAGTTGGTTTATGGCCATCGATCGAAGCTAATCTCTCCGGTGTATGGAGGAGAGTGTCCTCTGGGTGCCACTGGTTGGCGATCTCCTCCGGATCCCACTGATAAACATTCTTGCTCTGGCTCTGGAACTCGTGTCAGGCTCAAGTATGCATAAATGGCCTCTAGCAAGATGAGGTACGTGCCTGAAAGTATATTAAACAAAGAGGGCGCAGGCAAGGTAATAGTCTCATAGTGAGTTTTAACAAATATTAGATTGTACTTAAGCATTTCTTCTTATTTTTAACAATAAAGTCATGTGCTACCATACTCTTATAATCTAGAAAAACAGGGGGCAACAACTTTTCCTCTTTCTCATAATGCCTAATAGGCATCTCAAAGTGTGTAGCAAGGCGCGAAGCAAAGATGCCTCCGAAGATGGGGCCCTTTGTACGGTTCAAACTTAATCGTTTAGCAATCATAGCGCCTAAGCTGAAAGTTGTATCATGAAACAAAGCATGGCGCAAAATGACTAGATCAGGGGCACTAAGATTTCCACTGTTCCCACGACCAATTAAGCATCTACTAGCAATTTTTGCAATGTAACGTAGAACAGGAAAATGTATACTAGTAATTCTTGCATCTGAAACTTTCCTCATTTCCCCTACAACAATTTTATCAATAAATTCCTCCACATCAGTACGGTGTGGTTCCTCGATGCTACCTACAAAGGGTATCTTGCAGACCCGACAAAAATCATGGAGTGACATCTCCTTAACCTCATCATATAAATGAAACTCCACTAAAGGTGGTGATTTCTTAGCATGAAAATAAAAAATTTGCACGAAAATATTAGTGAGTAGGAGATGCTGTTCGCGCTGGTCGTGGAGGAAGTTGGTGAGGCCTGCATTCTCAGCCAAGTGATAAAAATCATCATAAATTCCGGCGGCTCTCAAGAACGCATCACAAGGCCATTCGCACAGCCGAACCTCCGCAGTGCGAGGAAGATTGTATTTGGGATTTTTGTTCTCCTCATTCTGCTTATCCTTCGAGCTTCGGCTCGAAGAGCCCCGCAACAATCTCTTTATCATTTTCTTTCTCTGAAAAATTTCTAAAAATTTTAGTGACTCAAAATAAAAGTGAACCAAACTCAACAAGATTGATAGCAACTACTCCCATGAGTGCCTAGAGGCTATTTCATGCATTAAAATTACTTTGGACCATATAAATTTGACATGCAAGCTCAAGAACAGGGTCACCTAAGTAGCAAAAATTTGCAATAAATAAAGCACTGGAACAATAACTAATTGGACCATTGGAGGAGTCACATACCGAAGAACAATCCCCCAAAACAGTTTTGTGAACGGAGCTTTGAGCAAGGAAATCGAAAATGGTAGCAAGATGAGCTAAAACATGGGTATGAGCTATGGGAGGATTTTTTCTGGAGGAAGACGAAGTGAGTGGGTGCAGGAATAAGTGGAGGAGGGCCACGTGGGGACCACAAGGAAGGGGGGGCGTGCCCGAGGGGGGTGGGCGTGCCATGGACCCTCATGGCCAGATGGTGAGTCCCCCTGGTGTGTTCTCAGTGCCGGATATTCTTAAATATTCTACAAAAAAATCATATTTCATTTTCAGGACATTTGGAGAGCTTTTATTTTCGGGGTATTTTTTATTGCAAGGGTAATTCAGAAAACAGACAGAAAATACTATTTTTTCTTTATTTATTCTAAATAACAGAAAGTAAAAGGAGGGTACAGAGAGTTGTGCTTTCTAGCTTCATCCATCTCATGCTCATAAAAAGGAATCCACTAACAAGGTTGATTAGGTCTTGTTAACAAACTCTTTCCGAATCGCATGAAACCGGAGAATTTTTGAATAACACTAGGTTACCTCAACGGGGATATGTATCTCCCCAACAATAAGAATATCATATTTCTTCTTGACAGTAGGAAGAGGGAATTCAAAACCTCTAATAGTAATCATTGGAATTTTTCCAATAGAATTGATACTGTGGACTTGAGATTGTTTCCTCAGAAAGTGTACCGTATGCTCATTACCATTAACATGAAAAGTGACATTGCCTTTGTTGCAATCAATAACAGCCCCTGCAGTATTCAAAAAGGGTCTACCAAGAATAATAGACATACTATCGTCCTCTAGAATATCAAGAATAACAAAGTCCGTTAAAATGGTAACGTTTGCAACCACAACAGGCACATCCTCACAAATACCGACGGGTATAGCAGTTGATTTATCAGCCATTTGCAAAGATATTTCAGTAGGTGTCAACTTATTCAAATCAAGTCTATGATATAAAGAGAAAGGCATAACACTAACACCGGCTCCAAGATCACATAAAGCAGTTTTAACATAGTTTCTTTTAATGGAGCATGGTATAGTTGGTATTCCTGGATCTCCTAGTTCTTTGGTATTCCACCTTTAAAAGTATAAGCATGGTGGAAATTTCAGCTTCCGGTATCTTTCTTTTATTTGTAACAATATCTTTCATATACTTAGCATAAGGATTCATTTTAAGCATATCAGTCAAACGCATACGCAAAAAGATAGGTCTAATCATTTCAGCAAAGCACTCAAAATCCTCATCATCCTTTTTATTGGATGGTTTGGGAGGAAAAGGCATGGGTTTCTGAACCCATGGTTCTCTTTCTTTACCGTGCTTCCTAGCAACAAAGTATCTCTTATCATAACGTTGATTCTTTGATTGTGTGTTATCAAGATCAATAGCAGGTTCAATCTCTACAACATTGTTATTGCTAGGTTGAGCATCAATATGAACATCATCATTAACATTATCACTAGGTTCATGTTCATTACCAGATTGTGTTTCAGCATCAGAAATAGAAATATCATTGGGATTCTCAGGTGTGTCAACAACAGGTTCACTAGAAGCATGCAAAGTTCTATCATTTTTCTTTTTCTTCTTCTTAGAAGGACTAGGTGTATCAACATTAGTTCTCTGATAATCTTGCTCAACTCTCTTAGGGTGGCCCTCAGGATACAAAGGTTCCTGAGTCATTTTACCCCCTCTATTCATAACTCTAACAGCATTATCATTTTTATTATTATTCAATTCATTGAGCAAATCATTCTGAGCTTTAAGCACTTGTTCTACTTGAGTGGTAACCATAGAAGCATGTTTACTAATAAGTTTAAGTTCACCTTTAACTCTATACATATAATCACTCAAGTTTTCAATCATATAAGCATTACATTTCAATTGTCTACCAACATAAGCATTGATGTTTTCTTGTTTAACAATAAAATTATCAAACTCATCTAAGCATTGGCTAGCAGACTTATAACGAGGAATATCACCTTCATCAAATCTATGGAGAGAATTTACCTTTACTACCTGTGTGGGTTATCAAGACCATGTATTTCTTCAATAGGTGGTAAATTCTTAACATCTTCAGCTTTAATACCCTTTTCTTTCATAGATTTCTTTGCCTCTTGCATATCTTCAGAACTAAGAAATAGAATACCCCTTTTCTTCGGAGTTGGCATAGGAGTTGGTTCAGGAAGTGTCCAATCATTATCATTACTCAATATATTATTCAATAGCAATTCAGCTTGCTCAACAGTTCTTTCCCTAAAAACACAACCATCACAACTATCCAGGTGGTCTCTGGAAGCATCGGTTAGTCCATTATAAAAGATATCAAGTATTTCATTTTTCTTGAGAGGATGATCAGGCAAAGCATTAAGTAATCGGAGAAGCCTCCCCCAAGCTTGTGGGAGACTCTCTTCTTCAATTTGCACAAAATTATATATTTCCCTTAAGGCAGCTTGTTTCTTATGAACCGGGAAATATTTAGCAGAGAAGTAATAAATCATATCTTGGGGGACTATGCACACAACCAGGAGTAAGAGAATTAAACCATGTTTTAGCATCACCCTTTAGTGAGAATGGAAATAACTTAAGGATATAGTAGTAATGAATTTTTTTCCTCATGAATAAATAGGGTGGCTATATCATTCAATTTAGTAAGATGTGCCACAACAGTTTCAGATTCATAGCCATAAAAAGGATCAGATTCAACCAAAGTAATCAACTCGGGATCGACAGATAAATCATAATCGTTATCAGAAATACATATAGGTGAAGTAGCAAAAGTAGGGTCATATTTCATTCTAGCATTCAAAGACTTTTCTTTCAGCTTAGCTAACAGTTTCTTAAGATCATATCCAAGGTTGTCAGAATCGTGATTCTGTCATACGATTCTATGACTTTACGATCCAAATTAACCCCTATGATTCCACGATTTTAGTTCTTAGAATCCACGTTTCTACAATCCTACTAGTGAAGATTCTATGATTTGCGATCCTAACATCGAAGCTCCGATCCAATTCAAGATCGCGATTCTGACAACCTTGATCATATCTATCTTTGCACACAAAAAAGTCTCTAGCAGTTTCTTCATCCATAACATAACCCTCGGGCACATCAGGCAATTCATATCTAGGGGGGAATCTTCATCATCACTTTCGTAAATATTATCAGTTTCAATAATTTCATTCTCGCTAACCCTAGCATGTAGCGACCAGACCTCAAACAGTCTGATCTCTGTGCATCAGTGTCATCCCTGGATCAGTAATGCTGACACGCACAGTACTTGAAGGATTTATAAAACAGAGTTGCAATCACACACTTATTACATCGACTGTCTCCAAAGAGAACTTAATACAATAAATATGGCTTAAGGCCATCTAATAACGATAACAACGGAAGGCTTGGAAGATAAAGTGAGTCCATCAACTCCAACGGCATCACTGAGTATAGAACCACGATCCTAAGGCATCTTACTCGTCGTCTGAAAAGTCTGCAACATGAATGTTGCAGCCCGAAAACGGGACAGCACATGGAATATGCTAGCAATGTAACACATAGAGAGTAATGACAGAATAATGCTATACTACATGCATATATGGCTGGTGGAAAGCTCTATGGTTACAGTTTTTGCATAAAGCCAATTTTTTCCTACTGCAAAGGAATAAATTTATTTAACTATCATGGTGGTTGTTAAACATTGAGAATGGTTGACAGCATTCTCAATCCCAATTAAGTAACATCATCATTAAACAAACCCAACAATATTAATTAAAGTAACATGTCAAGATTCACATGATAATCCAAGTACTAGATACTCAAAACGTCCATAACCAGGGACACGGCTAATCATGATTAGTTTATACACTTTGCAGAGGTTTGCGCACTTTTCCCCACACGACTCGATCTCCTCCGTTGGTTTTCTCGCACTGCATGGTGTTTGAGAAAATGGATGACCGATACATAGTCTTTCAGAAGCGCTAGCACCTTACGATGGGTAGACCTGTACACCTACTTTCCCCTACATCTGCTAGTCTACCATTGTAAGAGTTTGCACGACTTAGTCAACTATGCTAGAGCCCATAATAGCATGTGGCTGCACACGGAAGTTTCTAGCATGAATAATCTTATGATCCCTTTGAGCCTGGGTGGCGGTCCAAAAACAAACAGGCAATCCTGGAATACCCAGGTCGCGGCATCGATTCTCAGTTGGCGCGCCCTTTTTTTGCGTATAAAAAGCAGAGTGATGGGCCGGCCCAGCTCGCGGCACTGCAGGCGCCCGTTTGCAAATTTGCCTATAACGGGCGCCTGCAGCGCTAAATAGGAAACACCCCGAACAGGAGCTCTCCGAGGTCGAATCCAAGTGAACACGTATGTTTTTTCGCGATGTTTTACGTCCGCTCACTGCTGTTCGGCCCAAGGGGCCGGCCTAGTTTTGTTTGCCCTGTGTGTCACTCTCGTTTTTGGAGGTCGGCGGCTGGTGAGCTGCACGGCTACGGAGGCCCATATGCCTGGCCAGGGAGCTCCTCAGCGCGTTCTGCGCCGGGGAAGAGAACCGGCGCCTACTGGCAGCCCCAAGTGGGACGGCCCACAGATGGAACAAGCAGTAAACAGTCTCGCGAAAAAAGAAGAGGACACAAAAATATGGTAGAACCACGACTCAAACTCACGCCACTACGGGGTAGGATTTTCACCTAACCATTATAACCATAAGATGACTAGTGTTTGAAATAAAACACGAGGTCTCTATAAGAACCATAACAGACGCGCTATTTATTGCACAGAGTTAACTTTATAACTTGGATTTTCGAATTTCTTAAATATTGTACGTTTTACTTTATAGCTTGAACAAAAGTTCATTAAATTTGGCGCGCCCTTTTTTTGCATATAAAAAAGCAGAGTGATGGACCGGCCCAGCTCGCGGCGCTGCAGGCGCCCGTTTGCAAATTTGCAAACGGGCGCCTGCAGCGCTAAATAGGAAACACCCCGAACACGAGCTCTCCGAGGTCGAATCCAAGTGAACACGTATGTTTTTTCGCGATGTTTTACGTCCGCTCACTGCTGTTTGGCCCAAGGGGCCGGCCCAGTTTTGTTTGCCCTGTGTGTCACTCTCGTTTTTGGAGGTCGGCGGCTGGTGAGCTGCACGGCTACGGAGGCCCATATGCCTGGCCAGGGAGCTCCTTAGCGCGTTCTGCGCCGGGGAAGAGAACCGGCGCCTACTGGCAGCCCCAAGTGGACCGGCCCACAGATGGAACAAGCAGTAAACAGTCTCGCGAAAAAAGAACACAAAAATATGGTAGAACCACGACTCAAACTCACGCCACTACGCGGCAGGATTTTCACCTAACCATTATAACCATAAGATGACTAGTGTTTGAAATAAAACACGAGGTCTCTATAAGAACCATAATAGACGCGCTATTTATTGCACAGAGTTAACTTTATAACTTGGATTTTCGAATTTCTTAAATATTGTACGTTTTACTTTATAGCTTGAACAAAAGTTCATTAAATTTGAAGATAAGATAATCAAATTTGAAAAAAGTTCGTTGATTTTGAAAAAAGTTCATCGAATTTGGAAAAGTTTCATATTGATTTTGAAAAGAGTTCATCCCGTTTTTGAAAAAAAAGTTCATCGCATTTGAAAAAAGGTTCGCAAATTTGAAAAAAAGTTTATCAGATATGAGAAAAGTTCATCGAATTTAGACAAAGTTCATCGATTTTTGAAAACAGTCCATCAAATTTTAAAAAAAATTCATCAGATTTGAAAAAAGTTCATCGAATTTTAAAAAAGTTCATCGATTTTGAAAACAGTTCGTCAGATTCAATAAAAGTTCATCGAATTTGAATAAAAGTTCATCGAATTTGAATAAAAGTTCATAAATCTGAAAAAAAGTTCATCGATTTGAAAAAAAGTTCATCGAACTCGGAAGAAGAAAAAGGAAAAAACAGAAAAAGGAAAGGTAAAAAGGAAAAAGGTAAAAGGTAAAAGAAAATAAAAGTTCATTCTAAACAAATAAGTTGTGTTGGCGTGCTGGTTGCACCTGCGGTACTATGTGTGCGAGGTCCTTGGTTCGAATCACAGCTAACACAGGTCTTTTTGCTGATTAAAACAGATAAGAAAAAAGCTATTGGACCGGCCCATCGCGCGAGCGCTGCAAGCGCCTGTTCGCAAGCGGGCGCATATGCGCCAAATAGGAAATCCCGCATGCTCCGGCGCACATGAACAAAATTCAAATTTGCTGAAAAAACATTATTTTGATGAACATTTTCTGAATTTTTATGAACAATTTTCTGAATTTGATGAACAAAATTTGAATTCAATGGAGCCCATCGCGCGAGCGCTGCAGGTGCCTGTTCGCAAGCGGGCGCATATGCGCCAAATAGGAAATCCCGCATGCTCCGGCACACATGAACAAAATTCAAATTTTCTGAAAAAACATTATTTTTGATGAACATTTTCTGAATTTTTATGAACAATTTTCTTAATTTGATGAACAAAATTTGAATTCAATGGAGCCCATCGCGCGAGCGCTGCAGGTGCCTGTTCGCAAGCAGGCGCATATGCGCCAAATAGGAAATCCCGCATGCTCCGGCACACATGAACAAAATTCAAATTTGCTGAAAAAACATTATTTTGATGAACATTTTCTGAATTTTTATGAACAATTTTCTTAATTTGATGAACAAAATTTGAATTCAATGAATGCTGATTAAAACAGAGAAGAAAAAAAGCAATTGGGCCGGCCCATCGCGCGAGCGCTGCAGGCGCCGGTTCGCAAGCGGGCACATATGCGCCAAATAGGAAATCCCGCATGCTCCGCCGCACATGAACAAAATTCAAATTTGCTGAAAAAACATTATTTTGATGAACATTTTCTGAATTTTATGAACAATTTTCTTAATTTGATGAACAAAATTTGAATTCGGTGGACATTTTTTTTACATTGTTGAACATTTTCTGAATGTGATGAAAAAAAAATGTTCATGATTTTAAAATATGTTCATGATTTCAAAACATGTTCACGATTTAAAAAAAAAGTTCACAAGTTTTGTTGTGGACTTAACACGGTAGATGTCCTAGCGAAAGGACTTAGTCGTGGTGCCATCGCAAATAGGTTAGCTTAAAGGAGTTAATCGGGAAAAACAACACAGAGAGTTTAGACTGGTTCAGCCCCTCGCGGTGGAGGTAAAGGCTTACTCCAGTTTGGGATTGTATTGCTTGGGTCTCGATTACCAGGGAGCGAATACACTTGACCTAGTTCTTGATCTCTTGTTTCTTGAGTCAACCCGTCATCGGGTCACCCCTTTATATACACAGGTTGATGCCCGGCGGCTTGCAGAGTCCCGGCCAGCTCATACACAACTTGCCCGGCTCGGTGACTAACTATGCTTGCCTTACAATAAAAGTTATACTTTATGTCGGTTCATCCTCTTGGGCTTCAAGTCGCCTCTGGGTCTTGGGCCGTCAATCGGCTCGCCACGATCCATCATCTTCAATGTATAAGCCGTCAATGGTATGACCCGGCCCCTCCTGGGCGGGTTATACCCAATAGTTATATCCCAAATATTAGGCCCTAGGTTGATTTGAACTTGTTCACATCAATCTTCAATACCTGACTTGTCAACCTATTGCATCGTCCGTTTGATAAACTTTGCTGTAACCCACCATGACGTCAGCTCACAAAATTTTCTTAACCCGCCATGATGTCATTTCGCGTTAATTTCGCACGAGGCTCAGAGCATCTTAAATGATCCTTATCTTAATGAACATCTCGAAAATCGAGGCGTACATATAGCCACATGATGATTTCGGACTCCTTGATTTCTGTGCATGCCTTGCATCCATCGTCTTATAAATAGGGACTGGGTCTTTTTCATTTTTCCCTCGCTTCCTTGTCTTCGTCTTCCTCCATTGCAAACTGCACACGCACTCGAGCTCCGCCGCCGTCGACCTCCCTCCGCTGCGTCAACTCAGGCTGCTGCATCACCCTAACCGGACCAGAAAAACGCCTGTGCATCGTCGACCTTCTCTATGATTTTTTTCCTCCCCCAATGTGAACATATAGAGTTGGAGTTGACGTCGGTGGAGCCTCAAGGGGCCCACGAGGCAGGGGGCGCCCCCCCCCCCACCCTCGTGGACAGGGTGTGGCCCCCCTGGTGTTGATTCTTTCGCCAGTATTTTTTCTTAATTCCAAAAATATTCTCCGTGAAGTTTCAGGTCATTCTGAGAACTTCTATTTCTACACAAAAATAACACCATGGCAATTCTGTTGAAAACAGCGTCAGTCCGGGTTAGTTACATTCAAATCATGCAAGTTAGAGTCCAAAACAAGGGCAAAAGTGTTTGGAAAAGTAGATACATTGGAGACGTATCAACTCCCCCAAGCTTAAACCTTTGCTTGCCCTCAAGCAATTCTATTGACAAACTGAAAGTGATAAAGAAAAACTTTTACAAACTCTGTTTGCTCTTGTTGTTGTAAATATGTAAAGCCAGCATTCAAGTTTTTCATCAAAGATTATAAACTAACCATATTCACAATAACACTTAGGTCTCATGTTTACTCATATCAATGGCATAATCAACTAGCGAGCAATAATAATAAATCTCGGATGACAACACTTTATCAAAACAATCATAATATGATATAACGAGACGGTATCTCGCTAGCCCTTTCTGAGACCGCAAAACGTAAATGCAGAGCACCTCTGAAGATCAAGGACTGACTAGACATTATAATTTCATGATAAAAGAGATCCAGTCATAGTTATACTCAATGTAAATTAATAGTAATGCATGCAAATGACAGCGGTGTGCTCTCCAACCGGTGCTTTTTAATAAGAAGGTGATGACTCAACATAAAAGTCAATAGATAGGCCCTTCGCAGAGGGAAGCAGGGATTTGTAGAGGTGCCAGAGCTCGAGTTTTGAAATAAAGATAAATAATATTTTGAGTGGCATACTTTCATTGTCAACATAACAACCAAGAGATCTCAATATCTTCCATGCTACACACATTATAGGCGGTTCCCAAACAGAATGGTAAAGTTTATACTCCCCCACCACCAACAAACATCAATTCATGGCTTGTCCGAAACAATGGGTGCCTCCAACTAACAACAATCCCGGGGGAGTTTTGTTTGCAATTATTTTGATTTGAGCATGGGACTAGGCATCCCGGTTACCAGCCATTTTCTCATGAATGATGAGCGGAGTCCACTCATCGTGAGAATAACCCACCTAGCATGGAAGATATAGACAACCCTAGTTGATACATGAGTTATTCGAGCATACGAAACAGAATTTCATTTGAAGGTTTAGAGTTTGGCACATACAAATTTACTTGGAACGGCAGGTAAATACCGCATATAGGAAGGTATGGTGGACTCATATGGAATAACTTTGGGGTTTATGGAAGTGGATGCACAAGCAGTATTCCCGCTTAGTACAAGTGAAGGCTAGAAAGAGACTGGGAAACGACCAACTAGAGAGCAACAACAGTCATGAACATGAATTAAAATTAATCAACACTGAGTGCAAGGATGAGTAGGATATAATTCACCATGAACATAAATACCGTGGAGGCTATGTTGATTTTGTTTCAACTACATGCGTGAACATGTGCCAAGTCAAGCCACTCGAATCGTTCAAAGGAGGATACCATCCTATCATACCACATCACAACTATTTTAATAGCATGTTGGCACGCAAGGTAAACCATTATAAACTCCTAGCTAATTAAGCATGGCATGAGCAACTATAATCTCTAATTGACATTGCAAACATGTTTCATTCATAATAGGCTGAATCAGAAATGATGAACTAATCATATTTACAAAAACAAGATAGGTTGATTTCATACCAGCTTCTCTCATCTCAATCGATCCATCATATATCGTCATTATTGCCTTTCACTTGCATGACCGAACGGTGTGGATAATAATAATAGTGCACGTGCATTGGACTAAGCTGGAATCTGCAAGCATTTAATACAAGGGAGAAGACAGTGTAATATGGGCTCTTGGTTAAATCAACAATAATGCATATGAGAGCCACTCAACATTTTCATCATGGTCTTCTCCTCTTGACCCCTGATACATCTCCAACGTATCTATAATTTTTTATTGTTCCATGCTATTATATTACCCGTTTTCGATGTTTATGGGCTTTACTTTACACTTTTATATCATTTTTGGGACTAACCTACTAACCGGAGGCCCAGCCCGAATTGCTGTTTTTTTTGCCTATTTCAGTGTTTCAAAGAAAAGGAATATCAAATGGAGTCCAAACGGAATGAAACCTTCGGGAGCGTGATTTTTGGAACGAACGTGATCCAGAGGACTTGGAGTGGAAGTCAAGAAACAATCGAGGAGGCCACGAGGGTGGAGACCCCCCCTACTTGGCACGCCCCCCTGTCTCGTGGGCCCCTCGAGCATCCATCGACCTACTTCCTCCTCCTACATATACCCATGTACCCCGAAAACATCAGAAGCGACCATGAAAAACTATTTCCACCGTCGTAACCTTCTGTATCCATGAGATGCCATCTTGGAGCCTTCGTCGGTGCTCCGCCGGAGGGGGAATCAACCTTGGAGGGCCTCTACATCATCTCCAAGGCCTCTCCGATGAGTCGTGAGTAGTTTACCACAGACCTTCGGGTCCATAGTGATTAGCTAGATAGCTTCTTCTCTCTCTTTGAATCTCAATACACAGTTCTCCTCGATCTTCTTGGAGATCTATTCGATGTAACTCTTTTTGCGGTGTGTTTGTCGAGATCCGATGAATTGTGGGTTTATGATCAAGTTTATCTATGAGAAATATTTGAATCTCCTCTGAGTTCTTTTATGTGTGATTAAGTTATCTTTGCAAGTCTCTTCAATTATCAGTTTGGTTTGGCCTACTAGATTGATCTTTCTTGCAATGGGAGAAGTGCTTAGCTTTGGGTTCAATCTTGCGGTGTCCTTTCCCAGTGACAGCAGAGACAGCAAGGCACGTATTGTATTGTTGCCATCGAGGATAAAAAGATGGGGTTTATATCATATTGCATGAGTTTATCCATCTACATCATGTCATCTTTCTTAATGTGTCACTCTGTTCTTTATGAACTTAATACTCTAGATGCATGCCGGATAGCGGTCGATGTGTGGAGTAATAGTAGTAGATGCAGGCAGGAGTCGGTCTACTTGTCACGGACGTGATGCCTATATACATGATCATGCCTAGATAATCTCATAATTATTCACTTTTCTATCAATTGCTCGACAGTAATTTGTTCACCCACCGTAATACTTATGCTATTTCGAGAGAAGCCACTAGTGAAACCTATGGCCCCCGGGTCTATCTCTTATCATATAAAGCTTTCAATCTACTTTTATTTGCATCTTTACTTTTCCAATCGATATCATAAAAATACCAAAAATATTTATCTTATCATATTATCTCTATCAGATCTCACTTTTGCAAGTGGCCATGAAGGGATTGATAACCCCTTTATTGCGTTGGTTGCGAGTTCTTGTTTGTTTGTGTAGGTGCGTGGGACTTCTGAGGAGCCTCCTACTGGATTGATACCTTGGTTCTCAAAAACTAAGGGAAATACTTACGCTACTATTGCTGCATCACCCTTTCCTCTTCAAGGAAAACCAACCCAAGCTCAAGATGTAGCAACCCCCAAAGAAAAGAAATAAAACTATTTACACGGAAAAGCTCCCAAGAAGCAAAAGAAGAACGAGAAATCTTTTTGGGTTTTCTTTTAATTGCTACTACTACAGGCATGGAAAGTAAACTAGCTAAAAGCTACAACAATTTTTTTTCTTAAGGTTTTTCAAGCACACAAGAAGGAGGCTTAGAAAAGAAAATAAATTAGCATGGATAGTACAATGAAAAAGTTTGAGCACCGACAACTGGCATGAGTGTGTGAACATGAATGTAATATCAGTGAGAAATACGTACTCCCCCAAGCTTAGCCTTTTGGCCTAAGTTGGTTTATGGCCACCGATCGAAGCTACTCTCTCCGGTGTACGGAGGAGAGTGTCCTCTGGGTGCCACTGGTTGGCGATCTCCTCCAAATCCCATTGATAAACAGACTGTCGATAAGGGTCCAGTGGTGGCTCAGGCTCAGGCTCTGGAACTCGTGTCAGGCTCCAGTATGCATAAATGGCCTCTGGCAAGATGAGGTGCGTGCCTGAAAGTATAGGTGTGTGAGACTTCTGAGGAGCCTCCTACTAGATTGCGTTGGTTGCGTTGGTTGCGTTGGTTGCGTTGGTTGCGTTGGTTGCGAGTTTTTGTTTGTTTGTGTAGGTGTGTGGGACTTCTTAGGAGCCTCCTACTGGATTGATACCTTTGGTTCTCAAAAACTGAGGGAAATACTTACGCTACTATTACTGCACAAGGAAAACCAACGCAAGCTCAAGACGTAGCAAGAAGGATTTCTGGCGCCGTTGCCGAGGAGGTCTTCGCTCAAGTCAACACATACCAAGTACCCATCACAAACTCATCTCCCTCGCATTACATTATTTGCCATTTGCCTCTCATTTTCCTCTCCCCCACTTCACCCTTGCCATTTTATTCTCCCTCTCTTTCCCAATCTCCCCTCTCTTCCACTTGCCTTTTGTTTGCTTGTGTGTTGGATTACTTGTCGCTATGGCACAAGATAATACCAAACTGTGTGACTTTTCCAATACCAATAATAATGATTTCCTTAGTACTCCGATTGCTCCCCTTAATGATGTTGAGTCTTGTGAAATCAATGCTGCTTTGCTGAATCTTGTTATGAAAGATCAATTCTCCGGCCTTCCTAGTGAAGATGTCGCTACCCTTCTAAACAACTTTGTTGATTTGTGTGAGATGCAAAAGAAGAAAGATACGGATAACGATATTGTTAAATTGAAGTTATTTCTGTTTTCACTTAGAGATCGTGATAAAGTTTGGTTTTCGTCTTTGCCTAGGAATAGTATTGATTCGTGGAATAAGTGCAAAGATGTTTTTATCACTAAGTATTTTCCTCCCGCTAAGATCATCTCTCTTAGAAACGATATTATGAATTTTAAACAACTTGATCATGAGCATGTTGCCCAATCTTGGGAAAGAATGAAATTAATGATTCACAATTGCCCTACTCAAGGTTTGAATTTATGGATGATCATACAAAAAATTTATGCCAGATTAAATTTTGCTTCTAGAAATCTTTTAGACTCGACCGCGGGAGGCACATTTATGGAAATCACCTTAGGAGAAGCTACTAAACTCCTTGATAACATGATGGCAAATTATTCTCAATGGCACACCGAAAGATCTACTAGTAAAAAAGTGCATGCTATAGAAGAAATTAATGTTTTGAGTGGAAAGATGGATGAACTTATGAAATTGTTTGCTACTAAGAGTGCTCCTATTGATCCTAATGATATGCCTTTGTCTACTTTGATTGAGAATAATAATGAATCTATGGATGTGAATTTTGTTGGTAGGAATAATTTTGGTAACAATGCTTATAGAGGAAACTTTAATCCTAGACCGTTCCTAGTAATTCCTCCAATAATTATGGAAATTCCTCCAACAATTATTATGGGAATTATAATAAGATGTCCTCTGATTTTGAGAATAGCGTTAAAGAATATATGATCTCTCAAAAGAATTTCAATGCTTTGCTTGAAGAAAAATTACTTAAAGTTGATGATTTGGCTAGGAAAGTTGATAGACTTTCGCTTGATGTTGATTCTTTGAAACTGAGATCTTCTCCTCCTAAGCATGATATCAATGAGTCTCTCAAAGCTATGATAATTTCCGTTGATGAGTGCAAAGAAAGAACCGCTAGATTGCGTGCTAAGAAAGATTGCTTTGTAAAAGCGTGTTCTTCTAGTTTTCATGAAAATAATGATGAAGATCTAAAAGTTATTGATGTGTCCCCTATTAAATCTTTGTTTAGCAATATGAATCTTATTAATGATGGGACTGTATATGAGTCAACTTTAGTTAAAAGGCATTCCAATGATTCGAAGTTTTTAGATCTTGATGCTAAATTTTGTAAAAGAGTGATTGGAGAGATCAAGACTTTAAATAGCATTGAACCCACTATCTTGGATTTCAAGGAATTTAATTATGATAATTGTTCTTTAGTAGATTTTATTTCCGTGTGGCAATCCTTTGTGAATTCTCCTCATGCTTATAGTCAAAATAAAGCTTTTACCAAACATATTGTTGATGCCTTGATGCAATCTTATGATGAAAAACTTAATTTGGAAGTTTCTATACCTAGAAAACTTAATGATGAGTGGGAACCTACTATAAAGATTAAAATTAAAGATTTTGAGTGTTTTGCTTTGTGTGATTTGGGTGCTAGTGTTTCCACAATTCCGAAAACTTTATGTGATATTCTAGGTTTCCTTGATCTTGATGATTGCTCTTTAAATTTGCACCTTGCGGATTCCACCATTAAAAAGCCTATGGGAAGAATCAATGATGTTCTTATTGTTGCAAATAGGAACTATGTGCTTGTAGATTTTATTGTTCTTGACATAGATTACAATCTTTCATGTCCTATTATTCTTGGTAGACCTTTCCTTAGAACGATTGGTGCAATTATTGATATGAAGGAAGGGAATATTAGATTCCAATTTCCATTAATGAAAGACATGGAGCACTTTCCAAGAAAGAAAGTCAAATAAACTTATGAATCTATCATGCAAGCCACTTATGAATTGAGTGCCAGAGATGGCACTACTTAGATCTATCCTCGCTTTTATGCCTAGCTAGGGGCATTAAACGATAGCGCTAGTTGGGAGGCAACCCAATTTTATTTTTATTTTTTTTGTTTTTGCTTCTGTTTAGTAATAATATTTCATCTAGCTTTTTTTAGATGTGGTTTTATGTTTTAATTAGTGTTTGTGCCAAGTAGAACCTTTGGGAAGACTTGGGTGAAGTTTATATGATCTTGCTGTAAAAAAACAGAAACTTTAGCGCTCACGAGATTTGCTGTAATATTTTAGTGGAAAGAGCTTTTTAGTTGATTCTTTTTGAAAATTATTAATAGACAAATTCCCCACGTTCACCAATTTAGTTTAGATTTTTTGGAGTTCCCGACGTATTCGAAAGTTACAGATTGCTACAGACTGTTCTGTTTTTGACAGATTCTGTTTTTCGTGTCTTGTTTGCTTATTTTGATGCATCTATGGCTAGTATTGAGTGGTATGAACCATAGAGAAGTTGGAATACAGTAGGTTTAACACCAATATAAATAAAGAATGAGTTCATTGCAGTACCTTATGTGGTGGTTTTTCTTTCTTGCACTAACGGAGCTTACGAGATTTCTTGCTGAGTTTTGTGTTGTGAAGTTTTCAAGTTTTAGGTAAAAGATTTGATGGACTATGGAATAAGGAGTGGCAAGATCCTAAGATTGAGGATTACCATGGCACCCCAAGATATTCAAGGATAACCAAGAGCCTAAGCTTGGGGATGCCCCGGAAGGCATCCCCTCTTTCGTCTTCATCTATCGGTAACTTTACTTGGAGCTATTTTTTTATTGGCCACATGATATGTGTTTTGCTTGGAGCGTCTTGTATGATATTATCTTTGCTTTTTAGTTTACCACAATCATCCTTGCTATACACACCTTTTGGGAGAAACCCACTTGTTTGGAATTTATTAGAATACTCTATGTGCTTCACTTATATCTTTTGAGCTAGATAGTTTTTTCCTCCAGTGCTTCATTTATATCTTTTAGAGCACGGCGGTGGCTTAATTTTGTAGAAATTGTTGATCTCTCATGCTTCACTTATATTATTTTGAGAGTTCTTTTAGAACAGCATGGTATTTTCTATGGTTATAAAAATTGGTCCTAGAATGATGGGCATCCAAGTTGGGTATAATAAAAACTATCATAGAAAGTGAATTGGATGCTATGATCAATTTGATGCTTGATAATTGTTTTGAGATATGAGGATAGTGATATTAGAGTCATGCTAGTAGAGTAATTATGAATGTAAGGAATACTTGTGTTGAAGTTTGTGATTCCCGTAGCATGCACGTATGGTGAACCGCTTTGTGATGAAGTCGGAGCATAATTTATTTATTGATTGTCTTCCTTATGAGTGGCAGTCAGGGACGAGCGATCCTTTCCTACCAATCTATCCCCCTAGGAGCATGCGCGTAGTTCTTTGTTTTCAATGACTTGTAGATCTTTGAAATAAATATATGAGTTCTTTATGACTAATGTTGAGTCCATGGATTATAAGCACTCTCACCTTTCCACCATTGCTAGCCTCTCTTGTGCCACGCAACTTTCACCGGTACCATACACCCACCATATACCTTCCTCAAAACAGCCACCATACCTATCTATTATGGCATTTCCATAGCCATTCCGAGATATATTGCCATGCAACTTTCCACCGTTCCGTTTATTATGACACGCATCATCATTGTCATATTGCTTTTGCATGATCATGTAGTTGACATCGTATTTGTGGCAAAGCCACCTTTATAATTTTCATACATGTCACTCTTGATTCATTGCATATCCCGGTACACCGCCGGAGGCATTCATATAGAGTCATATCTTGTTCTATGTACCGAGTTGTAATCTTGAGTTGTAAGTAAATAAAAGTGTGATTATCTTCATTATTAGAGCATTGTCCCAAGTGAGGAAAGGATGATGGAGACTATGATTCCCCCACAAGTCGGGATGAGACTTCAGACTTTATAAAAATAAAAGAGGCCAAAGAAGCCCACAATAAAAAAAGAGGCCAAAGAAGCCCACCAAATAAAAAAATGAGAGAAAAGAGAGAAGGGACAATGCTACTATCCTTTTACCACACTTGTTCTTCAAAGTAGCACCATGATCTTCATGATAGAGAGTCTCCTATGTTGTCACTTTCATATGCTAGTGGGAATTTTTCATTATAGAACTTGGCTTGTATATTCCAATGATGGGCTTCCTCAAAATGCCCTAGGTCCTCATGAGCAAGCAAGTTGGATGCACACCCACTTAGTTTCTTTTGTTGAGCTTCCATACATTTATAGCTATAGTGCATCCGTTGCATGGCAATCCCTACTCACTCACATTGATATCTATTGATGGTCATCTCCATAGCCCGTTGATATGCCTAGTTGATGTAAGACTATCTTCTCTTTTTTTGTCTTCTCCACAACCACCTTTCTATTCCGCATATAGTGCTATGTCCATGGCTCACGCTCATGTATTGCATGAAAGTTGAAAAAGTTTAAGATTACTAAAGTATGAAACAATTGCTTGGCTTGTCATCGGGGTTGTGCATGATTAAATACTTTGTGTGATGAAGATAGAGCTTAGCCAGACTATATTATTTTGTAGGGATAACTTTCTTTAGCCATGTTATTTTGAGAAGACATGATTGCTTTGTTAGTATGCTTGAAGTATCATTGTTTTTATGTCAATATGAACTTTTATTTTGAACCATTTGGATCTGAACATTCATGCCACAATAAAGAAAATTACATTGAGAATTATACTAGGTAGCATTCCACATCAAAAAATCTGTTTTTATCATTTACCTACTCGAGGACGAGCAGGAATTAAGCTTGGGGATGCTTGATACGTCTCCAACGTATCTATATTTTTTGATTGTTCCATGCTATTATATTACCCGTTTTGGATGTTTATGGGCTTTACTTTACACTTTTATATCATTTTTGGGACTAACCTATTAACCGGAGGCCCAACCCAAATTGGTTTTTTTGTCTATTTCAGTGTTTCGAAGAAAAGGAATATCAAACGGAGTCCAAACGGAATGAAACCTTCGGGAGCGTGATTTTTGGAACGAACGTGATCCACAGGACTTGGAGTGGAAGTCAAGAAACAATCGACGAGGCCACGAGGGTGGAGGGTGCGCCCCCTACTGGGTGTGCCCCCTGTCTCGTGGGCCTCTCGAGCATCCACCGACCTACATCTTCCTCCTACATATACCCATGTACCCCGAAAACATCAGAAGCGACCACAAAAAACTATTTCCACCGCCGTAACCTTCTGTATCCGCGAGATCCCATCTCGGAGCCTTCACCGGCGCTCCACCGGAGGGGGAATCAACCACGGAGGGCCTCTACATCATCTCCAAGGCCTCTCCGATGAGTCGTGAGTAGTTTACCACAGACCTTTGGGACCATAGTTATTAGCTAGATGGCTTCTTCTCTCTCTTTGAATCTCAATACAAAGTTCTCCTCGATCTTCTTGGAGATCTATTTGATGTAACTCTTTTTGCGGTGTGTTTGTCGAGATCTAATGAATTGTGGGTTTATGATCAAGTTTATCTATGAGAAATATTTGAATCTCCTCTGAATTATTTTATGTGTGATTAAGTTATCTATGCAAGTCTCTTCGAATTATCAATTTGGTTTGGCCTACTAGATTGATCTTTCTTGCAATGGGAGAAGTGCTTAGCTTTGGGTTCAATCTTGCGTTGCCTTTCCCAGTGACATCAGGGGCAGCAAGGCACGTATTGTATTGTTGCCATCGAGGATAAAAAGATGGGGTTTATATCATATTGCATGAGCTTATCCCTCTACATCATGTCATCTTTCTTAATGCATTACTTTGTTCTTTATGAACTTAATACTCTAGATGCATGTTGGATAGCGGTTGATGTGTGGAGTAATAGTAGTAGATGCAGGCAGGAGTCGGTCTACTTGTCACGGACGTGATGCCTATATACATGATCATGCCTAGATAATCTCGTAATTATTCGCTTTTCTATCAATTGCTCGACAGTAATTTGTTCACCCACCATAATACTTATGCTATTTCGAGAGAAGCCACTAGTGAAACCTATGGCCCCCGGGTCTATCTCTTATCATATAAAGCTTTCAATCTACTTTTATTTGCATCTTTAGTTTTCCAAACTATATCATAAAAATACCAAAAATATTTATCTTATCATATTATCTCTATCAGATATCACTTTTGCAAGTGGCTGTGAAGGGATTGATAACCCCTTTATTGCATTGGTTGCGAGTTCTTATTTGTTTGTGTAGATGCGTGGGACTTTTGAGGAGCCTCCTATTGGATTGATACCTTGGTTCTCAAAAACTGAGGGAAATACTTACACTACTATTGCTTCATCACCCTTTCCTCTTCAAGGAAAACCAACCCAAGCTCAAGATGTAGCAACCCCAAAAGAAAAGAAATAAAACTATTTACACGGGAAAGCCCCCAACAAGCAAAAGAAGAACAAGAAATCTTTTTGGGTTTTCTTTTAATTGCTACTACTACAGGCATGGAAAGTAAACTAGCTAAAAGCTACAACTAATTTTTTTTATTTTTCTTAAGGTTTTTCAAGCACACAAGAAGTAGACTTAGAAAAGAAAATAAATTAGCATGGATAGTACAATGAAAAAGTATGAGCACCGACAACTAGCATGAGTGTGTGAACATGAATGTAATAACGGTGAGAAATACGTACTCCCCCAAGCTTAGCCTTTTGGCCTAAGTTGGTTTATGGCCATCGATCGAAGCTAATCTCTCCGGTGTATGGAGGAGAGTGTCCTCTGGGTGCCACTGGTTGGCGATCTCCTCCGGATCCCACTGATAAACATTCTTGCTCTGGCTCTGGAACTCGTGTCAGGCTCAAGTATGCATAAATGGCCTCTAGCAAGATGAGGTACGTGCCTGAAAGTATATTAAACAAAGAGGGCGCAGGCAAGGTAATAGTCTCATAGTGAGTTTTAACAAATATTAGATTGTACTTAAGCATTTCTTCTTATTTTTAACAATAAAGTCATGTGCTACCATACTCTTATAATCTAGAAAAACAGGGGGCAACAACTTTTCCTCTTTCTCATAATGCCTAATAGGCATCTCAAAGTGTGTAGCAAGGCGCGAAGCAAAGATGCCTCCGAAGATGGGGCCCTTTGTACGGTTCAAACTTAATCGTTTAGCAATCATAGCGCCTAAGCTGAAAGTTGTATCATGAAACAAAGCATGGCGCAAAATGACTAGATCAGGGGCACTAAGATTTCCACTGTTCCCACGACCAATTAAGCATCTACTAGCAATTTTTGCAATGTAACGTAGAACAGGAAAATGTATACTAGTAATTCTTGCATCTGAAACTTTCCTCATTTCCCCTACAACAATTTTATCAATAAATTCCTCCACATCAGTACGGTGTGGTTCCTCGATGCTACCTACAAAGGGTATCTTGCAGACCCGACAAAAATCATGGAGTGACATCTCCTTAACCTCATCATATAAATGAAACTCCACTAAAGGTGGTGATTTCTTAGCATGAAAATAAAAAATTTGCACGAAAATATTAGTGAGTAGGAGATGCTGTTCGCGCTGGTCGTGGAGGAAGTTGGTGAGGCCTGCATTCTCAGCCAAGTGATAAAAATCATCATAAATTCCGGCGGCTCTCAAGAACGCATCACAAGGCCATTCGCACAGCCGAACCTCCGCAGTGCGAGGAAGATTGTATTTGGGATTTTTGTTCTCCTCATTCTGCTTATCCTTCGAGCTTCGGCTCGAAGAGCCCCGCAACAATCTCTTTATCATTTTCTTTCTCTGAAAAATTTCTAAAAATTTTAGTGACTCAAAATAAAAGTGAACCAAACTCAACAAGATTGATAGCAACTACTCCCATGAGTGCCTAGAGGCTATTTCATGCATTAAAATTACTTTGGACCATATAAATTTGACATGCAAGCTCAAGAACAGGGTCACCTAAGTAGCAAAAATTTGCAATAAATAAAGCACTGGAACAATAACTAATTGGACCATTGGAGGAGTCACATACCGAAGAACAATCCCCCAAAACAGTTTTGTGAACGGAGCTTTGAGCAAGGAAATCGAAAATGGTAGCAAGATGAGCTAAAACATGGGTATGAGCTATGGGAGGATTTTTTCTGGAGGAAGACGAAGTGAGTGGGTGCAGGAATAAGTGGAGGAGGGCCACGTGGGGACCACAAGGAAGGGGGGGCGTGCCCGAGGGGGGTGGGCGTGCCATGGACCCTCATGGCCAGATGGTGAGTCCCCCTGGTGTGTTCTCAGTGCCGGATATTCTTAAATATTCTACAAAAAAATCATATTTCATTTTCAGGACATTTGGAGAGCTTTTATTTTCGGGGTATTTTTTATTGCAAGGGTAATTCAGAAAACAGACAGAAAATACTATTTTTTCTTTATTTATTCTAAATAACAGAAAGTAAAAGGAGGGTACAGAGAGTTGTGCTTTCTAGCTTCATCCATCTCATGCTCATAAAAAGGAATCCACTAACAAGGTTGATTAGGTCTTGTTAACAAACTCTTTCCGAATCGCATGAAACCGGAGAATTTTTGAATAACACTAGGTTACCTCAACGGGGATATGTATCTCCCCAACAATAAGAATATCATATTTCTTCTTGACAGTAGGAAGAGGGAATTCAAAACCTCTAATAGTAATCATTGGAATTTTTCCAATAGAATTGATACTGTGGACTTGAGATTGTTTCCTCAGAAAGTGTACCGTATGCTCATTACCATTAACATGAAAAGTGACATTGCCTTTGTTGCAATCAATAACAGCCCCTGCAGTATTCAAAAAGGGTCTACCAAGAATAATAGACATACTATCGTCCTCTAGAATATCAAGAATAACAAAGTCCGTTAAAATGGTAACGTTTGCAACCACAACAGGCACATCCTCACAAATACCGACGGGTATAGCAGTTGATTTATCAGCCATTTGCAAAGATATTTCAGTAGGTGTCAACTTATTCAAATCAAGTCTATGATATAAAGAGAAAGGCATAACACTAACACCGGCTCCAAGATCACATAAAGCAGTTTTAACATAGTTTCTTTTAATGGAGCATGGTATAGTTGGTATTCCTGGATCTCCTAGTTCTTTGGTATTCCACCTTTAAAAGTATAAGCATGGTGGAAATTTCAGCTTCCGGTATCTTTCTTTTATTTGTAACAATATCTTTCATATACTTAGCATAAGGATTCATTTTAAGCATATCAGTCAAACGCATACGCAAAAAGATAGGTCTAATCATTTCAGCAAAGCACTCAAAATCCTCATCATCCTTTTTATTGGATGGTTTGGGAGGAAAAGGCATGGGTTTCTGAACCCATGGTTCTCTTTCTTTACCGTGCTTCCTAGCAACAAAGTATCTCTTATCATAACGTTGATTCTTTGATTGTGTGTTATCAAGATCAATAGCAGGTTCAATCTCTACAACATTGTTATTGCTAGGTTGAGCATCAATATGAACATCATCATTAACATTATCACTAGGTTCATGTTCATTACCAGATTGTGTTTCAGCATCAGAAATAGAAATATCATTGGGATTCTCAGGTGTGTCAACAACAGGTTCACTAGAAGCATGCAAAGTTCTATCATTTTTCTTTTTCTTCTTCTTAGAAGGACTAGGTGTATCAACATTAGTTCTCTGATAATCTTGCTCAACTCTCTTAGGGTGGCCCTCAGGATACAAAGGTTCCTGAGTCATTTTACCCCCTCTATTCATAACTCTAACAGCATTATCATTTTTATTATTATTCAATTCATTGAGCAAATCATTCTGAGCTTTAAGCACTTGTTCTACTTGAGTGGTAACCATAGAAGCATGTTTACTAATAAGTTTAAGTTCACCTTTAACTCTATACATATAATCACTCAAGTTTTCAATCATATAAGCATTACATTTCAATTGTCTACCAACATAAGCATTGATGTTTTCTTGTTTAACAATAAAATTATCAAACTCATCTAAGCATTGGCTAGCAGACTTATAACGAGGAATATCACCTTCATCAAATCTATGGAGAGAATTTACCTTTACTACCTGTGTGGGTTATCAAGACCATGTATTTCTTCAATAGGTGGTAAATTCTTAACATCTTCAGCTTTAATACCCTTTTCTTTCATAGATTTCTTTGCCTCTTGCATATCTTCAGAACTAAGAAATAGAATACCCCTTTTCTTCGGAGTTGGCATAGGAGTTGGTTCAGGAAGTGTCCAATCATTATCATTACTCAATATATTATTCAATAGCAATTCAGCTTGCTCAACAGTTCTTTCCCTAAAAACACAACCATCACAACTATCCAGGTGGTCTCTGGAAGCATCGGTTAGTCCATTATAAAAGATATCAAGTATTTCATTTTTCTTGAGAGGATGATCAGGCAAAGCATTAAGTAATCGGAGAAGCCTCCCCCAAGCTTGTGGGAGACTCTCTTCTTCAATTTGCACAAAATTATATATTTCCCTTAAGGCAGCTTGTTTCTTATGAACCGGGAAATATTTAGCAGAGAAGTAATAAATCATATCTTGGGGGACTATGCACACAACCAGGAGTAAGAGAATTAAACCATGTTTTAGCATCACCCTTTAGTGAGAATGGAAATAACTTAAGGATATAGTAGTAATGAATTTTTTTCCTCATGAATAAATAGGGTGGCTATATCATTCAATTTAGTAAGATGTGCCACAACAGTTTCAGATTCATAGCCATAAAAAGGATCAGATTCAACCAAAGTAATCAACTCGGGATCGACAGATAAATCATAATCGTTATCAGAAATACATATAGGTGAAGTAGCAAAAGTAGGGTCATATTTCATTCTAGCATTCAAAGACTTTTCTTTCAGCTTAGCTAACAGTTTCTTAAGATCATATCCAAGGTTGTCAGAATCGTGATTCTGTCATACGATTCTATGACTTTACGATCCAAATTAACCCCTATGATTCCACGATTTTAGTTCTTAGAATCCACGTTTCTACAATCCTACTAGTGAAGATTCTATGATTTGCGATCCTAACATCGAAGCTCCGATCCAATTCAAGATCGCGATTCTGACAACCTTGATCATATCTATCTTTGCACACAAAAAAGTCTCTAGCAGTTTCTTCATCCATAACATAACCCTCGGGCACATCAGGCAATTCATATCTAGGGGGGAATCTTCATCATCACTTTCGTAAATATTATCAGTTTCAATAATTTCATTCTCGCTAACCCTAGCATGTAGCGACCAGACCTCAAACAGTCTGATCTCTGTGCATCAGTGTCATCCCTGGATCAGTAATGCTGACACGCACAGTACTTGAAGGATTTATAAAACAGAGTTGCAATCACACACTTATTACATCGACTGTCTCCAAAGAGAACTTAATACAATAAATATGGCTTAAGGCCATCTAATAACGATAACAACGGAAGGCTTGGAAGATAAAGTGAGTCCATCAACTCCAACGGCATCACTGAGTATAGAACCACGATCCTAAGGCATCTTACTCGTCGTCTGAAAAGTCTGCAACATGAATGTTGCAGCCCGAAAACGGGACAGCACATGGAATATGCTAGCAATGTAACACATAGAGAGTAATGACAGAATAATGCTATACTACATGCATATATGGCTGGTGGAAAGCTCTATGGTTACAGTTTTTGCATAAAGCCAATTTTTTCCTACTGCAAAGGAATAAATTTATTTAACTATCATGGTGGTTGTTAAACATTGAGAATGGTTGACAGCATTCTCAATCCCAATTAAGTAACATCATCATTAAACAAACCCAACAATATTAATTAAAGTAACATGTCAAGATTCACATGATAATCCAAGTACTAGATACTCAAAACGTCCATAACCAGGGACACGGCTAATCATGATTAGTTTATACACTTTGCAGAGGTTTGCGCACTTTTCCCCACACGACTCGATCTCCTCCGTTGGTTTTCTCGCACTGCATGGTGTTTGAGAAAATGGATGACCGATACATAGTCTTTCAGAAGCGCTAGCACCTTACGATGGGTAGACCTGTACACCTACTTTCCCCTACATCTGCTAGTCTACCATTGTAAGAGTTTGCACGACTTAGTCAACTATGCTAGAGCCCATAATAGCATGTGGCTGCACACGGAAGTTTCTAGCATGAATAATCTTATGATCCCTTTGAGCCTGGGTGGCGGTCCAAAAACAAACAGGCAATCCTGGAATACCCAGGTACCTCAATCCACCTAGATGTGTATTAAAGTTGCCACCTTAAATAAACCATTAATTAACAATCTCACATCTGTCATGGATACACTCACCCAATCCACGTCTACTAGCATAGCAGGGCATAATAAACAAACGTAGAAATAACTCCCAAGGGTTTGATAATAAAACAGGTGATAGGTACTACCTCATCTACATCCCAAAACCCACATATTAATCAGATCCTAATCATGCAATTGTTTGAGGATTTATCTAATGCAATAAAACTGGGTAGTAAAGGGATATGATCAAAGTGTTACTTGCCTTGCTGATGATCCGTGAAACCTAGGGATTCGAAGTAGCAAGCGGCGCAATCCGGGTACTCTATCGCAAACAAACAAACAAGCATACAATAAGTACTCATCTAATGCACAGGTAAAACTCAAATAAGAGATCTAACCAGAAAGTTCAACTTAAGAACTCCGGTTTGCAAAAAGAATCAAATCGAACGAAACAATGGAAGTCAAACGGCGAAAGAAACAAGCTTCGTTTACTAATCTGGACCTATGTCAAATTTTATAGAAGCAAAAACTTGTTTGAGTAGATTATTCGGAAAGAGGGTTTCGAGATGAAACTCTAGGCGCTTGAATCGCCTAATTCTGATAAACGAGCGAAAAGTTATACTAAAACGAAAATCGGATCAGAAATCGCGATCAGAAAAATCACGGAATAAATCTAAGAAAAAGAAAAATGACGAACAGATTAACGAACGAACGTTCGTTATCTGGATCTAAACGATGAACGCGTTCGTTAAAACGAACGAACGAGCGAACGCTCGCTAATTAATCTAAACCGAAAAAACGATCTAATATAAAAAAACGGATCTAAAAAAACTGACAAAAAAACGAACAGTTTTTCTAAAAAAACGGCGGCGGCGGGGTCAACCTCGGCGGCGGCGGCGCGGGCGGCTAGGGTTAGGGTTTGGGGGCGCAGGCGGCAGTGGGCTGGGGCGGCGACGCGGCTTGGGCTGGGGGTCGGCCCGGGCGTTGTATTTAAAGACCCCCGGCCAGGCGGAGTCCTGGCCCGTTATGGCCCAAGGAAGGTTCGGACTTTTTTTTTAATAAATTTCGCGCAGAAAATCAACCGAAAGAAATACTAAACGGACTCCAAAAATCCCGAAATAAATTTCCCCGACTTCTAAAATCAAGCCAGAAAAGATGAACATTTATTTGGGGCCTAAATGCAAATTTGAAAAACATGTATTTTTCCTAAATTCAAATAAAATAGCAATAAAATCCAAAATAAAATCTTATTTGATTTTTTATTAAATCCTCAATATTTCTTTATTTTGGGAAAGTCATTTTATTCCCTCTCTCATATTTTTATAGTTGAAAGAATTGAAGATAAAATAAATAAAATCAAATGATCCTATTTCCAAAATTTGAGAAAACTCAAATATGAAATTTACGCAATCCCCAACTCTCTCCGTGGGTCCTTGAGTTGCGTAGAATTTCTAGGATCGAGGCAAAAATGCAATAAATATGATGTGCAATAATGATCTATTGTATAACATTCCAAATTGAAAATTTGGGATGTTACAAACCTACCCCCCTTAAGATGAATTCTCCTCATGCTTATAGTCAAAATAAAGCTTTTACCAAACATATTGTTGATGCCTTGATGCAATCTTATGATGAAAAACTTAATTTGGAAGTTTCTATACCTAGAAAACTCAATGATGAGTGGGAACCTACTATAAAGATTAAAATTAAAGATTTTGAGTGTTTTGCTTTGTGTGATTTGGGTGCTAGTGTTTCCACAATTCCGAAAACTTTATGTGATATTCTAGGTTTCCTTGATCTTGATGATTGCTCTTTAAATTTGCACCTTGCGGATTCCACCATTAAAAAGCCTATGGGAAGAATCAATGATGTTCTTATTGTTGCAAATAGGAACTATGTGCCTGTAGATTTTATTGTTCTTGACATAGATTACAATCTTTCATGTCCTATTATTCTTGGTAGACCTTTCCTTAGAACGATTGGTGCAATTACTGATATGAAGGAAGGGAATATTAGATTCCAATTTCCATTAATGAAAGGCATGGAGCACTTTCCAAGAAAGAAAGTCAAATAAACTTATGAATCTATCATGCAAGCCACTTATGAATTGAGTGCCAGAGATGGCACTACTTAGATCTATCCTCGCTTTTATGCCTAGCTAGGGGCGTTAAACGATAGCGCTAGTTGGGAGGCAACCCAATTTTATTTTTATTTTTATTGTTTTTGCTTCTGTTTAGTAATAATATTTCATCTAGCTTTTTTTTAGATGTGGTTTTATGTTTTAATTAGTGTTTGTGCCAAGTAGAACCTTTGGGAAGACTTGGGTGAAGTTTATATGATCTTGCTGTAAAAAAACAGAAACTTTAGCGCTCACGAGATTTGCTGTAATATTTTAGTGGAAAGAGCTTTTTAGTTGATTCTTTTTGAAAATTATTAATAGACAAATTCCCCACGTTCACCAATTTAGTTTAGATTTTTTGGAGTTCCCGACGTATTCGAAAGTTACAGATTGCTACAGACTGTTCTGTTTTTGACAGATTCTGTTTTTCGTGTCTTGTTCGCTTATTTTGATGCATCTATGGCTAGTATTGAGTGGTATGAACCATAGAGAAGTTGGAATACATTAGGTTTAACACCAATATAAATAAAGAATGAGTTCATTGCAGTACCTTATGTGGTGGTTTTTCTTTCTTGCACTAACGGAGCTTACGAGATTTCTTGCTGAGTTTTGTGTTGTGAAGTTTTCAAGTTTTAGGTAAAAGATTTGATGGACTATGGAATAAGGAGTGGCAAGATCCTAAGATTGAGGATTACCATGGCACCCCAAGATATTCAAGGATAACCAAGAGCCTAAGCTTGGGGATGCCCCGGAAGGCATCCCCTCTTTCGTCTTCATCTATCGGTAACTTTACTTGGAGCTATTTTTTTATTGGCCACATGATATGTGTTTTGCTTGGAGCGTCTTGTATGATATTATCTTTGCTTTTTAGTTTACCACAATCATCCTTGCTATACACACCTTTTGGGAGAAACCCACTTGTTTGGAATTTATTAGAATACTCTATGTGCTTCACTTATATCTTTTGAGCTAGATAGTTTTTTCCTCCAGTGCTTCATTTATATCTTTTAGAGCACGGCGGTGGCTTAATTTTGTAGAAATTGTTGATCTCTCATGCTTCACTTATATTATTTTGAGAGTTCTTTTAGAACAGCATGGTATTTTCTATGGTTATAAAAATTGGTCCTAGAATGATGGGCATCCAAGTTGGGTATAATAAAAACTATCATAGAAAGTGAATTGGATGCTATGATCAATTTGATGCTTGATAATTGTTTTGAGATATGAGGATAGTGATATTAGAGTCATGCTAGTAGAGTAATTATGAATTTAAGGAATACTTGTGTTGAAGTTTGTGATTCCCGTAGCATGCACGTATGGTGAACCGCTTTGTGATGAAGTCGGAGCATAATTTATTTATTGATTGTCTTCCTTATGAGTGGCAGTCAGGGACGAGCGATCCTTTCCTACCAATCTATCCCCCTAGGAGCATGCGCGTAGTTCTTTGTTTTCAATGACTTGTAGATTTTTGAAATAAATATATGAGTTCTTTATGACTAATGTTGAGTCCATGGATTATAAGCACTCTCACCTTTCCACCATTGCTAGCCTCTCTTGTGCCGCGCAACTTTCACTGGTACCATACACCCACCATATACCTTCCTCAAAACAGCCACCATACCTATCTATTATGGCATTTCCATAGCCATTCCGAGATATATTGCCATGCAACTTTCCACCGTTCCGTTTATTATGACACGCATCATCATTGTCATATTGCTTTTGCATGATCATGTAGTTGACATCGTATTTGTGGCAAAGCCACCTTTATAATTTTCATACATGTCACTCTTGATTCATTGCATATCCCGGTACACCGCCGGAGGCATTCATATAGAGTCATATCTTGTTCTATGTACCGAGTTGTAATCTTGAGTTGTAAGTAAATAAAAGTGTGATTATCTTCATTATTAGAGCATTGTCCCAAGTGAGGAAAGGATGATGGAGACTATGATTCCCCCACAAGTCGGGATGAGACTTCAGACTTTATAAAAATAAAAGAGGCCAAAGAAGCCCACAATAAAAAAAGAGGCCAAAGAAGCCCACCAAATAAAAAAATGAGAGAAAAGAGAGAAGGGACAATGCTACTATCCTTTTACCACACTTGTTCTTCAAAGTAGCACCATGATCTTCATGATAGAGAGGCTCCTATGTTGTCACTTTCATATGCTAGTGGGAATTTTTCATTATAGAACTTGGCTTGTATATTCCAATGATGGGCTTCCTCAAAATGCCCTAGGTCCTCATGAGCAAGCAAGTTGGATGCACACCCACTTAGTTTCTTTTGTTGAGCTTCCATACATTTATAGCTATAGTGCATCCGTTGCATGGCAATCCCTACTCACTCACATTGATATCTATTGATGGTCATCTCCATAGCCCGTTGATATGCCTAGTTGATGTAAGACTATCTTCTCTTTTTTTGTCTTCTCCACAACTACCTTTCTATTCCGCATATAGTGCTATGTCCATGGCTCACGCTCATGTATTGCATGAAAGTTGAAAAAGTTTAAGATTACTAAAGTATGAAACAATTGCTTGGCTTGTCATCGGGGTTGTGCATGATTAAATACTTTGTGTGATGAAGATAGAGCTTAGCCAGACTATATTATTTTGTAGGGATAACTTTCTTTAGCCATGTTATTTTGAGAAGACATGATTGCTTTGTTAGTATGCTTGAAGTATCATTGTTTTTATGTCAATATGAACTTTTATTTTGAACCATTTGGATCTGAACATTCATGCCACAATAAAGAAAATTACATTGAGAATTATACTAGGTAGCATTCCACATCAAAAAATCTGTTTTTATCATTTACCTACTCGAGGACGAGCAGGAATTAAGCTTGGGGATGCTTGATATGTCTCCAACGTATCTATATTTTTTGATTGTTCCATGCTATTATATTACCCGTTTTGGATGTTTATGGGCTTTACTTTACACTTTTATATCATTTTTGGGACTAACCTATTAACCGGAGGCCCAACCCAAATTGGTTTTTTTTGTCTATTTCAGTGTTTCGAAGAAAAGGAATATCAAACGGAGTCCAAACGGAATGAAACCTTCGGGAGCGTGATTTTTGGAACGAACGTGATCCACAGGACTTGGAGTGGAAGTCAAGAAACAATCGACGAGGCCACGAGGGTGGAGGGTGAGCCCCCTACTGGGTGCGCCCCCTGTCTCGTGGGCCCCTCGAGCATCCACCGACCTACATCTTCCTCCTACATATACCCATGTACCCCGAAAACATCAGAAGCGACCACAAAAAACTATTTCCATCGCCGTAACCTTCTGTATCCGCGAGATCCCATCTTGGAGCCTTCACCGGCGCTCCACCGGAGGGGGAATCAACCACAGAGGGCCTCTACATCATCTCCAAGGCCTCTCCGATGAGTCGTGAGTAGTTTACCACAGACCTTTGGGACCATAGTTATTAGCTAGATGGCTTCTTCTCTCTCTTTGAATCCCAATACAAAGTTCTCCTCGATCTTCTTGGAGATCTATTTGATGTAACTCTTTTTGCGGTGTGTTTGTCGAGATCTGATGAATTGTGGGTTTATGATCAAGTTTATCTATGAGAAATATTTGAATCTCCTCTGAATTATTTTATGTGTGATTAAGTTATCTATGCAAGTCTCTTCGAATTATCAATTTGGTTTGGCCTACTAGATTGATCTTTCTTGCAATGGGAGAAGTGCTTAGCTTTGGGTTCAATCTTGCGTTGCCTTTCCCAGTGACAGCAGGGGCAGCAAGGCACGTATTGTATTGTTGCCATCGAGGATAAAAAGATGGGGTTTATATCATATTGCATGAGCTTATCCCTCTACATCATGTCATCTTTCTTAATGCATTACTTTGTTCTTTATGAACTTAATACTCTAGATGCATTCTGGATAGCGGTCGATGTGTGGAGTAATAGTAGTAGATGCAGGCAGGAGTCGGTCTACTTGTCACGGACGTGATGCCTATATACATGATCATGCCTAGATAATCTCGTAATTATTCGCTTTTCTATCAATTGCTCGACAGTAATTTGTTCACCCACCATAATACTTATGCTATTTCGAGAGAAGCCACTAGTGAAACCTATGGCCCCCGGGTCTATCTCTTATCATATAAAGCTTTCAATCTACTTTTATTTGCATCTTTAGTTTTCCAAACTATATCATAAAAATACCAAAAATATTTATCTTATCATATTATCTCTATCAGATCTCACTTTTGCAAGTGGCTGTGAAGGGATTGATAACCCCTTTATTGCGTTGGTTGCGAGTTCTTGTTTGTTTGTGTAGATGCGTGGGACTTTTGAGGAGCCTCCTACTGGATTGATACCTTGGTTCTCAAAAACTGAGGGAAATACTTACACTACTATTGCTTCATCACCCTTTCCTCTTCAAGGAAAACCAACCCAAGCTCAAGATGTAGCAACCCCAAAAGAAAAGAAATAAAACTATTTACACGGGAAAGCTCCCAACAAGCAAAAGAAGAACAAGAAATCTTTTTGGGTTTTCTTTTAATTGCTACTACTACAGGCATGGAAAGTAAACTAGCTAAAAGCTACAACTAATTTTTTTTATTTTTCTTAAGGTTTTTCAAGCACACAAGAAGTAGACTTAGAAAAGAAAATAAATTAGCATGGATAGTACAATGAAAAAGTATGAGCACCGACAACTGGCATGAGTGTGTGAACATGAATGTAATAACGGTGAGAAATACGTACTCCCCCAAGCTTAGCCTTTTGGCCTAAGTTGGTTTATGGCCATCGATCAAAGCTACTCTCTCCGGTGTATGGAGGAGAGTGTCCTCTGGGTGCCACTGGTTGGCGATCTCCTCCGGATCCCACTGATAAACATTCTTGCTCTGGCTCTGGAACTCGTGTCAGGCTCAAGTATGCATAAATGGCCTCTAGCAAGATGAGGTACGTGCCTGAAAGTATATTAAACAAAGAGGGCGCAGGCAAGGTAATAGTCTCATAGTGAGTTTTAACAAATATTAGATTGTACTTAAGCATTTCTTCTTATTTTTAACAATAAAGTCATGTGCTACCATACTCTTATAATCTAGAAAAACAGGGGGCAACAACTTTTCCTCTTTCTCATAATGCCTAATAGGCATCTCAAAGTGTGTAGCAAGGCGCGAAGCAAAGATGCCTCCGAAGATGGGGCCCTTTGTACGGTTCAAACTTAATCGTTTAGCAATCATAGCGCCTAAGCTGAAAGTTGTATCATGAAACAAAGCATGGCGCAAAATGACTAGATCAGGGGCACTAAGATTTCCACTGTTCCCACGACCAATTAAGCATCTACTAGCAATTTTTGCAAAGTAACGTAGAATAGGAAAATGTATACTAGTAATTCTTGCATCTGAAACTTTCCTCATTTCCCCTACAACAATTTTATCAATAAATTCCTCCACATCAGTACGGTGTGGTTCCTCGATGCTACCTACAAAGGGTATCTTGCAGACCCGACAAAAATCATGGAGTGACATCTCCTTAACCTCATCATATAAATGAAACTCCACTAAAGGTGGTGATTTCTTAGCATGAAAATAAAAAATTTGCACGAAAATATTAGTGAGTAGGAGATGCTTTTCGCGCTGGTCGTGGAGGAAGTTGGTGAGGCCTGCATTCTCAGCCAAGTGATAAAAATCATCATAAATTCCGGCGGCTCTCAAGAACGCATCACAAGGCCATTCGCACAGCCGAACCTCCGCAGTGCGAGGAAGATTGTATTTGGGATTTTTGTTCTCCTCATTCTGCTTATCCTTCGAGCTTCGGCTCGAAGAGCCCCGCAACAATCTCTTTATCATTTTCTTTCTCTGAAAAATTTCTGAAATTTTTAGTGACTCGAAATAAAAGTGAACCAAACTCAACAAGATTGATAGCAACTACTCCCATAAGTGCCTAGAGACTATTTCATGCATTAAAATTACTTTGGACCATATAAATTTGACATGAAAGCTCAAGAACAGGGTCACCTAAGCAGCAAAAATTTGCAATAAATAAAGCACTGGAACAATAACTAATTGGACCATTGGAGGAGTCACATACCGAAGAACAATCCCCCAAAACAGTTTTGTGAACGGAGCTTTGAGCAAGGAAATCGAAAATGGTAGCAAGATGAGCTAAAACATGGGTATGAGCTATGGGAGGATTTTTTCTGGAGGAAGACGAAGTGAGTGGGTGCAGGAATAAGTGGAGGAGGGCCACGTGGGGACCACAAGGAAGGGGGGGCGTGCCCGAGGGGGGTGGGCGTGCCATGGACCCTCATGGCCTGATGGTGAGTCCCCCTGGTTTGTTCTCAGTGCCGGATATTCTTAAATATTCTACAAAAAAATCATATTTCATTTTCAGGACATTTGGAGAACTTTTATTTTCGGGGTATTTTTTATTGCAAGGTTAATTCAGAAAACAGACAGAAAATACTATTTTTTCTTTATTTATTCTAAATAACAGAAAGTAAAAGGAGGGTACAGAGAGTTGTGCTTTCTAGCTTCATCCATCTCATGCTCATAAAAAGGAATCCACTAACAAGGTTGATTAGGTCTTGTTAACAAACTCTTTCCGAATCGCATGAAACCGGAGAATTTTTGAATAACACTAGGTTACCTCAACGGGGATATGTATCTCCCCAACAATAAGAATATCATATTTCTTCTTGACAGTAGGAATAGGGAATTCAAAACCTCTAATAGTAATCATTGGAATTTTTCCAATAGAATTGATACTGTGGACTTGAGATTGTTTCCTCAGAAAGTGTACCGTATGCTCATTACCATTAACATGAAAAGTGACATTGCCTTTGTTGCAATCAATAACAGCCCCTGCAGTATTCAAAAAGGGTCTACCAAGAATAATAGACATACTATCGTCCTCTAGAATATCAAGAATAACAAAGTCCGTTAAAATGGTAACGTTTGCAACCACAACAGGCACATCCTCACAAATACCGACGGGTATAGCAGTTGATTTATCAGCCATTTGCAAAGATATTTCAGTAGGTGTCAACTTATTCAAATCAAGTCTATGATATAAAGAGAAAGGCATAACACTAACACCGGCTCCAAGATCACATAAAGCAGTTTTAACATAGTTTCTTTTAATGGAGCATGGTATAGTTGGTATTCCTGGATCTCCTAGTTCTTTGGTATTCCACCTTTAAAAGTATAAGCATGGTGGAAATTTCAGCTTCCGGTATCTTTCTTTTATTTGTAACAATATCTTTCATATACTTAGCATAAGGATTCATTTTAAGCATATCAGTCAAACGCATACGCAAAAAGATAGGTCTAATCATTTCAGCAAAGCACTCAAAATCCTCATCATCCTTTTTATTGGATGGTTTGGGAGGAAAAGGCATGGGTTTCTGAACCCATGGTTCTCTTTCTTTACCGTGCTTCCTATCAACAAAGTATCTCTTATCATAACGTTGATTCTTTGATTGTGTGTTATCAAGATCAATAGCAGGTTCAATCTCTACAACATTGTTATTGCTAGGTTGAGCATCAATATGAACATCATCATTAACATTATCACTAGGTTCATGTTCATTACCAGATTGTGTTTCAGCATCAGAAATAGAAATATCATTGGGATTCTCAGGTGTGTCAACAACAGGTTCACTAGAAGCATGCAAAGTTCTATCATTTTTCTTTTTCTTCTTCTTAGAAGGACTAGGTGTATCAACATTAGTTCTCTGATAATCTTGCTCAACTCTCTTAGGGTGGCCCTCAGGATACAAAGGTTCCTGAGTCATTTTACCCCCTCTATTCATAACTCTAACAGCATTATCATTTTTATTATTATTCAATTCATTGAGCAAATCATTCTGAGCTTTAAGCACTTGTTCTACTTGAGTGGTAACCATAGAAGCATGTTTACTAATAAGTTTAAGTTCACCTTTAACTCTATACATATAATCACTCAAGTTTTCAATCATATAAGCATTACATTTCAATTGTCTACCAACATAAGCATTGATGTTTTCTTGTTTAACAATAAAATTATCAAACTCATCTAAGCATTGGCTAGCAGACTTATAACGAGGAATATCACCTTCATCAAATCTATGGAGAGAATTTACCTTTACTACCTGTGTCGGGTTATCAAGACCGTGTATTTCTTCAATAGGTGGTAAATTCTTAACATCTTCAGCTTTAATACCCTTTTCTTTCATAGATTTCTTTGCCTCTTGCATATCTTCAGAACTAAGAAATAGAATACCCCTTTTCTTTGGAGTTGGCATAGGAGTTGGTTCAGGAAGTGTCCAATCATTATCATTACTCAATATATTATTCAATAGCAATTCAGCTTGCTCAACAGTTCTTTCCCTAAAAACACAACCATCACAACTATCCAGGTGGTCTCTGGAAGCATCGGTTAGTCCATTATAAAAGATATCAAGTATTTCATTTTTCTTGAGAGGATGATCAGGCAAAGCATTAAGTAATCGGAGAAGCCTCCCCCAAGCTTGTGGGAGACTCTCTTCTTCAATTTGCACAAAATTATATATTTCCCTTAAGGCAGCTTGTTTCTTATGAACCGGGAAATATTTAGCAGAGAAGTAATAAATCATATCTTGGGGGACTATGCACACAACCAGGAGTAAGAGAATTAAACCATGTTTTAGCATCACCCTTTAGTGAGAATGGAAATAACTTAAGGATATAGTAGTAATGAATTTTTTTCCTCATGAATAAATAGGGTGGCTATATCATTCAATTTAGTAAGATGTGCCACAACAGTTTCAGATTCATAGCCATAAAAAGGATCAGATTCAACCAAAGTAATCAACTCGGGATCGACAGATAAATCATAATCGTTATCAGAAATACATATAGGTGAAGTAGCAAAAGTAGGGTCATATTTCATTCTAGCATTCAAAGACTTTTCTTTCAGCTTAGCTAACAGTTTCTTAAGATCATATCCAAGGTTGTCAGAATCGCGATTCTGTCATACGATTCTATGACTTTACGATCCAAATTAACCCCTATGATTCCACGATTTTAGTTCTTAGAATCCACGTTTCTACAATCCTACTAGTGAAGATTCTATGATTTGCGATCCTAACATCGAAGCTCCGATCCAATTCAAGATCGCGATTCTGACAACCTTGATCATATCTATCTTTGCACACAAAAAAGTCTCTAGCAGTTTCTTCATCCATAACATAACCCTCAGGCACATCAGGCAATTCATATCTAGGGGGGGAATCTTCATCATCACTTTCGTAAATATTATCAGTTTCAATAATTTCATTCTCACTAACCCTAGCATGTAGTGACCAGACCTCAAACAGTCTGATCTCTGTGCATCAGTGTCATCCCTGGATCAGTAATGCTGACACGCACAGTACTTGAAGGATTTATAAAACAGAGTTGCAATCACACACTTATTACATCGACTGTCTCCAAAGAGAACTTAATACAATAAATATGGCTTAAGGCCATCTAATAACGATAACAACGGAAGGCTTGGAAGATAAAGTGAGTCCATCAACTCCAACGGCATCACTGAGTATAGAACCACGATCCTAAGGCATCTTACTCGTCGTCTGAAAAGTCTGCAACATGAATGTTGCAGCCCAAAAACGGGTCAGCACATGGAATATGCTAGCAATGTAACAGATAGAGAGTAATGACAGAATAATGCTATACTACATGCATATATGGCTGGTGGAAAGCTCTATGGTTACAGTTTTTGCATAAAGCCAATTTTTTCCTACTACAAAGGAATAAATTTATTTAACTATCATGGTGGTTGTTAAACATTGAGAATAGTTGACAGCATTCTCAATCCCAATTAAGTAACATCATCATTAAACAAACCCAACAATATTAATTAAAGTAACATGTCAAGATTCACATGATAATCCAAGTACTAGATACTCAAAACGTCCATATCCGGGGACACGGCTAATCATGATTAGTTTATACACTCTGCAGAGGTTTGCGCACTTTTCCCCACACGACTCGATCTCCTCCGTTGGTTTTCTCGCACTGCATGGTGTTTGAGAAAATGGATGACCGATACATAGTCTTTCAGAAGCGCTAGCACCTTACGATGGGTAGACCTGTACACCTACTTTCCCCTACATCTGCTAGTCTACCATTGTAAGAGTTTGCACGACTTAGTCAACTATGCTAGAGCCCATAATAGCATGTGGCTGCACACGGAAGTTTCTAGCATGAATAATCTTATGATCCCTTTGAGCCTGGGTGGCGGTCCAAAAACGAACAGGCAATCCTGGAATACCCAGGTACCTCAATCCACCCAGATGTGTATTAAAGTTGCCACCTTAAATAAACCATTAATTAACAATCTCACATCTGTCATGGATACACTCACCCAATCCACGTCTACTAGCATAGCAGGGCATAATAAACAAACGTAGAAATAACTCCCAAGGGTTTGATAATAAAACAGGTGATAGGTACTACCTCATCTACATCCCAAAACCCACATATTAATCAGATCCTAATCATGCAATTGTTTGAGGATTTATCTAATGCAATAAAACTGGGTAGTAAAGGGATATGATCAAAGTGTTACTTGCCTTGCTGATGATCCGTGAAACCTAGGGATTCGAAGTAGCAAGCGGCGCAATCCGGGTACTCTATCGCAAACAAACAAACAAGCATACAATAAGTACTCATCTAATGCACAGGTAAAACTCAAATAAGAGATCTAACCAGAAAGTTCAACTTAAGAACTCCGGTTTGCAAAAAGAATCAAATCGAACGAAATAATGGAAGTCAAACGGCGAAAGAAACAAGCTTCGTTTACTAATCTGGACCTGAGTCAAATTTTATAGAATCAAAAATTTGTTTGAGTAGATTATTCGGAAAGAGGGTTTCGAGACGAAACTCTAGGCGCTTGAATCGCCTAATTCTGATAAACGAGCGAAAAGTTATACTAAAACGAAAATCGGATCAGAAATCGCGATCAGAAAAATCATGAATAAATCTAAGAAAAAGAAAAATGACGAACAGATTAACGAATGAACGTTCGTTATCTGGATCTAAACGATGAACGCGTTCGTTAAAACGAACGAACGAGCGAACGCTCGCTAATTAATCTAAACCGAAAAAAACGATCTAATATAAAAAAACGGATCTAAAAAAACTGACAAAAAAACGAACAGTTTTTCTAAAAAAACGGCGGCGGCGGGGTCAACCTCGGCGGCGGCGGCGGCGGCGGCGCGGGCGGCTAGGGTTAGGGTTTGGGGGCGCGGGCGGCAGTGGGCTGGGGCGGCGGCGCGGCTTGGGCTGGGGGTCGGCCCGGGCGTTGTATTTAAAGACCCCCGGCCAGGCGGAGTCCTGGCCGGTTATGGCCGAAGGAAGGTTCGGACTTTTTTTTAAATAAATTTCGCGCAGAAAATCAACCGAAAGAAATACTAAATGGACTCCAAAAATCCCGAAATAAATTTCCCCGACTTCTAAAATCAAGCCGGAAAAGATGAACATTTATTTGGGGCCTAAATGCAAATTTGAAAAACATGCATTTTTCCTAAATTCAAATAAAATAGCAATAAAATCGAAAATAAAATCTTATTTGATTTTTTATTAAATCCTCAATATTTCTTTATTTTGGGAAATTCATTTTATTCCCTCTCTCATATTTTTATAGTTGAAAGATTTGAAGATAAAATAAATAAAATCAAATGATCCTATTTCCAAAATTTGAGAAAACTCAAATATGAAATTTACGCAATCCCCAACTCTCTCCGTGGGTCCTTGAGTTGCGTAGAATTTCTAGGATCGAGGCAAAAATGCAATAAATATGATGTGCAATAATGATCTATTGTATAACATTCCAAATTGAAAATTTCGGATGTTACAAACCTACCCCCCCTTAAGATGAATCTCGTCCTCGAGATTCGGGTTTGCTAGAAAATAGGTGAGGGTGGTCCTTCAGCAGATCTTCCTCTCTCCCCCAGGTGGCTTCATCCTCAGTGTGGTGGCTCCACTGAACTTTGCAAAACTTGATAACCTTGCTGCGGGTGACTCGGCTGGCATACTCAAGAATCTTAACTGGTTTCTCCTCATAGGTCAAATTACTGTCCAACTGAATCGCCTCTAGCGGCACTGTATCTCTCAGTGGTATATCAGCCATCTCTGCGTGGCACTTCTTCAACGGAGAAACGTGGAACACGTCGTGAACTCCTGACAATCCCTTAGGCAATTCCAACTTGTAGGCAACTTCTCCCATACGCTCCAAAACCTTGTATTGTCCCACAAAACGTGGCGCTAGCTTTCCCTTAACTCCAAAGCGCTTGAATCTGCATAGCTTTTCTGCCTGGACTGGGCTACCTTGAGCCTGTCACGAATCAACTTCACTTTTCGTCCAGACTCCTTAATCAAATCCGGTCCAAACAACTGACGGTCTCTGTCGGTGTCAAAACCGGCGGATCTCGGGTAGGGGTTCCCGAACTGTGTGTCTAGGCGGATGGTAACAGGAGACAAGGGACACGATGTTTTTACCCAGGTTCGGGCCCTCTCGATGGAGGTAAAACCCTACTCCTGCTTGATTAATATTGATGATATGGGTAGTACAAGAGTATATCTACCACGAGATTAGAGAGGCTAAACCCTAGAAGCTAGCCTATGGTATGACTGTCCTTCGTCCTACGGACTAAAACCCTCCGTTTATATAGACACCGGAGAGGGTTAGGGTTACACAGAGTCGGTTACAATGGTAGGAGATCTACATATCCGTATCGCCAAGCTTGCCTTCCACGCCAAGGAAAGTCCCATCCGGACACGGGACGAAGTCTTCAATCTTGTATCTTCATAGTCTAGGAGTCCGGCCAACGGAGATAGTTCGGCTATCCGGACACCCCCTAATCCAGGACTCCCTCAGTAGCGCCCGAACCAGGCTTCAATGACGACGAGTCCAGCGCGTAGAATGTCTTCGGCATTGCGAGGCGGGTTCTTCTCCAGATTCCATATACTTGTCGAATAGTGTCCGGCTTCAGATAAATGCTACACTCCTTGGCTTCCACGCCCAATAATGGCCATCTTCCACGTGGCGAATGAATGCGAAAAGCCAGGGTATTTTTACACTTCCCCCCCTAGCTGCGCAAATGAGCTGCCTATAAAAAGAGACCAGGATCTAGATCCGAATCACACCATCCCTCCTTCGCAAGTTTTCATCGGAGCGCCTCTGACAAAAAATCCATTCCACCATGGATAGTCGACGCGGCTCCTCTTCTCGCGCTCCCAGAACCAAGCCTGGGGATTGGGAGAGATGCTCAGTCCCGCATAGCAAGCTAGTGACGCTCCAAACCAAGGGATTTCTTCCCCCAGCCTTCATGGTTCTGGTTCGAGCTGGACTTGCCACGTACAAGGGTGGGAAACAAGCGGAGAGCGTCCCCGATCCTTCCAAAGGAGAGCGGGTATGCTTTGTCTCTTATCTGATAAGAGGACTCGGATTTCCAATACATCCGTTTCTCCGGGGGCTCCTGGAGTTCTATGGCCTCCAACTGCACCACCTTACGCCTGCCTCCATTCTGCACATCGCGGGCTTCGTAGCCCTTTGCGAACTATTTTTGGGTGTCGAGGCGCATTTTGCGCTATGGAAGAGATTATTCTGCCTCGTACCCCGTTCTCATGAGGGGTCAATATATCAAGTGGGCGGAGCCGAACTATGGCGCATCGCCGGGACCAGATATCTGTCCGGAACCCTGAAGAAGGTGTCCGAAGACTGGCCTTCAGAATGGTTTTATATAGAAGATGCCCCGCTACCGGATCCCGTTCGGACCGGCCTCCCGGAGTTCAGTAATGTTCCCTTGAAGAAACGCCTAAGTTGGCGTCCTCGGAGCCCCCAGAGGAACAACGACAGGGACGTCCTTTACCTGATGAGCCGAATAAGGTTGCTGGTTCATTCTGGACTGACCATGATCAGCGTCATGGCCACATGCATTATGCGGGGGGCGCAGCCGCTCCAGTATAGGGGCCACCCCATGTGGGATTTCAATGGGGGGGATGATGCCACCCGTCATGGCCGTAAGGGGCCAGGATCGGTCGCCGATCTGGTGAAGATCTTGTCTGCGCTGTACAAGGGGGAAGAGGAGGATTTTCTCCGCGTTAGTCCACTGAATGGATTTTCAATGAACAATCCTCGAAGCTGGGTAAGCGAACATCCCCTTTTCCGCACATCCGATCCGCACTCCCATGGTTATATATTTCATTTTGTGAATTCGATGCAGGAACTGCGTCAGGCTGTAAAAGATATAAGCAGCCCACCTCCGCAACCCGAGGATTCGAAACGGTTCCTCGATCCGGCCTCCCAAGAGGATCCGGACATATCGGTGGAGCTGATTGATGGGGTATTTCACCAACTAAGCATCGATAATGCCTTGGTTGCTATTACGGCCGACTACCCCAGAATACTTCCAGCCTCACAGGTAACTGAGACCGAAGCCCCAGTACCTTACTAATTACCCATCCGCGCTTTATTTTTGATCACCGCATATCAATGGTGTTTTGCAGGGGGTGCCTTCGAGGCGGGAGGCCGAGCCCGTGGCGGCTAGCCAACAAGAGGCAGCACGGCCAAGCAGGCTGAAAAGAAGTGCGGTCCGGACTGAAACGCCACCGCAACGGTAATGCGCGTCACCATATGCCCAGGATTGATTCTGGGAAGGTATATTAACGTTGGTGCTCCTTTCAGGAAAAAGAGCGCTCGCCGGACTATATCCGAAGAGATGGCCAATCGAGCCTCCGCCAGCCAAGCTCCAACGCCGGGTCCGGAAACGGAGGTAAACACGAGGTGTGTGTCGGATGCTCCTCCGACAGAGGATGTCGACAGATTGTCCGCCACCAAATCCGAGGTGGAGAGTGCCATGAATCACAGGAGCCGCCGGACGGTTCTTCGTGACGCATGTTTCTCCCGAGAAGCATTGAACGCCTTCAATTCGGGAGACGCGCACCTTCGTGCCGCTCAAGATTGTCTAGCCAGAGCCACGGAGCAGTATGTAAAGGACATACGGGTGAGTAAATTTGACAGTTATATATGCCAGTAGCCCCCGAGACTTAAAATTAGTTAGGAGAACTGATTTAAGGATCATTTGTTATGCAGGATCTTACGGAAAAGAATATCCGACTGTCTCAGGAGCTTGAAGATTGCAATGCCCATCTTGAGGCTGCACTGGCCGCCCCAGGGGGAGCCACAGAGACCCCCTCTGGTAATATATACTTCGAAAGATAAATAGTTTGTGAAGTACGGCATATGTATAAGTCTGACAATAATATTGCAGATGGCGCCGGACTAGATCCGGACAAGCAACATCTCCTGCGCCAGTTAAAGGCTGACGAGAATGTGCTTAAAAGGGTGAGGCAAGAGAAAATAATCTCCAAGATGCCAACACCAAGCTAGGTGAGGAACTAAAGGATGTTCGAGCCCAGCTGTCTGAATCCGTTAAGGAGAATCGGCGGCTTCGTCGCGGCATTTATAGTAAGTGCTTGAGCGAGATTTTTTGAAAATAAGAGTTCGGCGAGGAAGTTGACTAACAGAAAGATGTCTGTAGGTATGCTCACAGGTCGTCCTGCAGAGGAAATGCCCGGTTCAACGGGTGACCTACTTCCCGAGTTGCTGCAACTGCACGAACGAGTTAGGCAGGTGATGAGGGACGTCACCCAGGCCTTGTGGCCATCCATTTCCCTACCCGAAAGCCTGGGGGAGATTGCAGAGAGGCTTCAGGGAGCACGGCGGCGCTTCCGGTTATAGAAGATATCGGCTTGCCGTCAGGGCGCCAGGGAGGCCTGGGCCATGGTGAGGACGCGGTACACGAAGCCTGACCCAAACCACATGGCCGAGGTCGGACCTGTGGGGCCTGATGGGAAGGAGATCCCTGTGAGCTTAGTGTACGGCCAAGTAGAGTTGGCCGCAAAGTATTCCCAGCGAGACTGTAAACTAGACATCCTATTAGATGGTATTGAAAAGGAATACGATCAGTCGATTTGACTATGTAATTAAAAATGACATGTAAAATGCCTTCTAGCCGGATTGTAGATCGTTTGTCGTAGCGGACCCTTTCGCTTCAACCTCAGTACCCTATCATCCAGAGTGTGTCTGAATACCATCGCGGTTATGTAAGAACCGGGGCATGCGTGGAGACCAGGCGTAGGGGTCATTGGTGCTCTATCAGACAAGTGCCCAACTAGTTATGTTATATTACATGGTTAGTAAGAAACATCTTCCAGGGAGAATAGTTCCGTTAGGGGTTCCTTTCCCTGGGAGGCATGCCCTAAAGTGCATGTCCGGACTGCGAAAAAAGCAGAAAAACATCTGGGGGCCTATAAATGAATAAGTGAGAAATCGTCTTTTAGTTCACCGACCGAATATTCCCTTAAGAACACTAGCTTTCGGCTTCACCCAGTCTGAGGTACGCGTCCGGCTGACCCGGCGGTAACAATTGCAGAGGTGCTCCCTTTACCACCTAGCCGAAAAATCGGGAACGTAGGGGTAAGCACAGGAGCCAGGCAACCCAGCTTGTCCAAAAATTAAGTCATATCGATGCATATAATGGTGAATAAAAGGTATATGCGGAAGTGTGACACATGTGTTGGGCATAAAGCCCGTAGGAATAAGCTTCTGTTAAAGAAGCCCCCAGGTATATTGAGCGCGGACGACACGTCAAGTGTGTGCGAACAATGCGCAAACTAGCCTTCAATGGCTTCAGAAAAAGGAGGGAGAAGAAGAGAAATAAAAGAAAGTAAGGTATAAAATATAGACAGAGGAAAGAGACGAACCCCGAGTCCGGCGCTAGGCGTAAAATCTTCGGAGACGGGCTGCATTCCATGGGTTCGGCTCCAGTCGGTTATCCGATGCGTTTCGCAGACTGTACGTGCCGCCGGTCAGGACTTGGTCGATGATGAAGGGACCCTCCCATTTGGGCTTGAGTTTTTCCTTTTTCTTGTCCGGCAGGCGTAGAACTAATTCGCCAACATTGTAGGCTTTGGCCCATACTTCTCTGCTTTGGTATCTTCGAGCCTGCTGTTGATAGAATGCGGAACGGGCTTTTGCCACGTCGCGCTCCTCCTCCAAGGCGTCCAAGCTATCCTGCCGATCGAGATCGGCTTCTCTTTCTTCGTACATGCGCACGCGAGGTGAGTCGTGAATTATGTCGCAGGGCAAAACTGCCTCTGCGCCGTACACCATAAAAAATGGTGTGAATCCGGTAGTGCGATTCAGCGTGGTCCGCAGCCCCTAGAGTACAGAGTCGAGCTCCTCTACCCAGTGCGTATTAGATTCCTTGAGGGACCGCACTAGCCTGGGTTTAATGCCGCTCATGATTAGACCGTTTGCCCGCTCGACCTGACCGTTGCTTTGAGGGTGATAGACTGAAGCGTAGTCGAGCTTGATGCCCATGTTTTTGCACCAGAGTTTGACCTCGTCGGCCGTGAAGTTCATGCCATTATCAGTGATGATGCTATGGGGGACGCCATAACGGTGTACTACCCTTGAGATGAAGTCTATCACCGGTCCGGATTCGGCAGTCTTGACAGGCTTTGCCTCTATCCATTTGGTGAATTTATCCACCATGACCAGTAGGTATTTTTGCTTGTGGGTTCCTCCTTTAAGGGGTCCGACCATATCAAGCCCCCAGACCGCGAACAGCCAGGTGATGGGTATAGTTTTGAGGGCGGTGGGTGGCATGTGGCTATGATTAGCAAAGAGCTGGCATCCTATGCATCGTTGCACCAAGTCCTGAGCATCTGCACGGGCCATCGGCCAATAAAATCCTGTACGGAAGGCCTTGCCTACAAGGGCCCGGGCTGCGGCGTGGTGCCCGCCGAGTCCGACATGAATTTCAGCCAGAAGATTTTGCCCTTCCTCTTCGGAGATGCACCTTTGAAGGACTCCGGTTGTGCTTTTCTTATAAAGCTCTCCCTCATGGACCTTATAGGCTTTAGATCGCCGCACTATGCAGCGGGCCTCGTTTTGGTCCTCGGGAAGTTCCTACCTAGTTAGGTAGGCTAGGAATGGTTCTGTCCATGGGGCAATGACTGCCATTATTGTGTGGACTGACGGTGTTACTTCGTTGGCAGAGCCACCAACTATGTCAGAATGTTCGGTGAGGGGAAGTGTGGTTAGGTCCGGGCTGTTATTTCCGGACTCTCCCTCCCATGATACGGATGGCTTGAAAAGCCTCTCTAGGAAGATGTTGGGAGGGACGGCATCGCACTTTGCGCCAATGCGTGCCAACACGTCTGCTGCCTGATTGTTCTCCCGGGCTATATGGTGAAATTCAAGCCCCTCAAACCGAGCCGACATTTTTAGGACGGCGTTGCGATAAGCTGCCATTTTTGGATCCTTGACATCAAAGTCTCCATTTATTTGGGATATCGCGAGGTTTGAATCCCCGCGGACCTCTAGGCGAAGAATGCCCATGGAGACTGCCATCCGGAGACCATGTAGAAGGGCCTCGTATTCGGCTGCATTGTTGGAGTCCGTGTATATTATCTGAAGTACGTATTGGACTGTATCTCCAGTTGGGGATGTCAGAACGACGCCAGCCCCTAGGCCGGCCGACATTTTGGAGCCATCGAAGTGCATGATCCAGTTGGAATATGTGTCGTACTCTTTAGGGAGTTCAGCTTCAGTCCATTTGGCGATGAAGTCGGCCAAAACCTGAGACTTAATAGCTCGCCTTGGCTTGTAAGTTATGTCGAACGGGAGGAGCTCGATGGCCCATTTGGCAATCCGGCCTGTTGTGTCGCGGTTGTTTATAATATCATTAATAGGTACTTCGGAGGCTACTATTATCAAACACTCTTGGAAATAGTGTCGCGGCTTCCGGGATGCCATGAACACTGCATACGCTATCTTTTGATAATGCGGGTACCGTGACTTGCATGGAGTCAGGACAGTGGACACGTAGTAAACTGGTTTTTGGAGAGGGAACTTGTGTCCGTCCGTTTCTCGTTCGACAACAAGCACCACGCTTACAACTTGATGGGTTGCCGCGATGTATAATAGCATTGGTTCGCCCGTGTTGGGCGCGGCCAGGACCGGATTTGTTGCCAATATTGTCAGGACCCCGACTCAATGTCACATCGATCTAGCCTGTAACACCTCATATCACTTTGCGGCCTCACGCACGGTATCCCCACAGGTGTCGCCTTACCCTTGCCCGGGACCGTTTGCGCCTTTTGGCACACGTATATGATAGTGTCGCTAGCATCCATATGAAAAGGAGCCCGGGCTGACATGGCTAATTGTAAACCCAAAGTGGCACAGACTTACAGGGACAGGCATCCATGACCCAGCATCGAACGTGTCGGTCATCAGCAAGTAAGTTCCGGGCTATAGCACTGGGCTAGCAGGACTCCGGTAAACCGGGCTGTAGCGGGCTAACAGGACTCCGGTACTCAATGCGTGACATTTCCCCAAAGGGACAGACACAGGAACGAAGAAGGACACATGCCGGCCAGCCAAGTGTTCCGGAGCAGTAGCAAGCTACCATGGCTCAGTGGAATCACTAGGAGACATTTCCCGGTAAGAGAGGCTACTAAAGATAAACAACTAGATAGTCAGATCCCACACATACCAAGCATTTCAATCATACACACAATATGCTCGATATGTGCAAATACAACAAGGCATCACAACATGACTCTATGACACAAGTACTTTATTTAAAGGCTCAGAGAGCCATACAAGGCATACACACAAGTACGGGTCACACGACCCAGCATTCAAGTCATACAGTCATACAAACCAGCAGCGGAAGTAACTTGTCTGAGTACAGACAACTAGTAAAATAAAAGAGGCTTAGAAAGCCTAGCTATACTACGTGGTCCTTCACAAGCTCAGGATCACCACCTGGGCCTTAGCCTACTCATTGATGTCAACGTCTACGAAGAACCCATCAGAAGGGGTTGCAGCGTCTTCTGTAAAAAAAATGTAAATTATAGCAACATGAGTACAAAGGTACTCAGCAAGACTTACATCAGATCCTACATACATGCACATTATCAAGAAGGGTTGGTGGAGTTATTGCAGCAAGCCAGCTTTGACTCTTGGCTAAGCTATCCTACGAGACTCCAACTTGAAATGGTTTGCGCACACGAGTCCACTACTCACCACTCAATACACTACCGAGGATCCACCTCCGTCTTCCTACGGAAGAGCCATCCTCGGCACTCACGCTTATCTGGAGGCTTTTAGTAGTTTCCATTTACTTGTCTATGAACTGTATAGGCAACCAAGTAGTCCTTTACCGCGGACGCGGCTATTCGAATAGATTAGGTTAACCCTGCAGGGGTGTACTTCTTCATACACGCTCTCACCACTTACCGTCGTTTACACGACATGTACTCGGCAACCTTCAAGCGGAAGCCCAACGTGGGTGTCGGCCACGACCTACCTAAACACCTAAGTCTCTAATCCAGGTTTATCGCCTATTTGGGTTCCATCCATGAGGAGATCCGGCCGAAGTTTCGCTCACGGCCCCAAACGATGTGAACAGGGTTCCCGAGATACCAAACGGGCATCCGGTACACCCGGCCACGTACCTACCGCATCACAGCCCACCCCTACGGTCAGCGCTGTCCATGGCCTCCAGTAGGCTACAAACACCAGAAACTACTTGCAACTCCTGGACAGAAGACTAGGGTGAATAAGAAGCCGAGAGGGTCCATTGGTTTCGGGCCCAATGCATGGTAGTAGCTGAATCTTAAATCACACATACAGATCTCAGTGCTTAAGGACGGCCTCAATGAAACAACCCACCATGTACTCCTACATGGCCTCTCATCGATACCTTTACCAAATCGTGCTCAACACACCACTCTCAAACTGATATGATCATTTCACTCTAGCCCATCACCCAGATGAACCAGACCTGACACGACTCTAAGCATAGCAGGCATAGCAAGGTAGGAACAACACATACATATGGCTCAAACAACTCCTACACATGCTAGTGGGTTTCATCTAGTTACTGTGGCAATGACAGGTCATGCAGAGGAAATGGGTTCAACTACCGAAGCACACAGCAGTTTGAAACGTGTTGTCTTAATGCAGTAAAAGAGAGCAAGAGCGAGAACATGGGATTGTATCGATATGATCAAACGGTTGGTTGCTTGCCTGATGGGTCGATGCACTGATACGGTTCTTCGCTAGGGTAATCACGGTACTCCTCGGAGGCAGAACCTGCCGCAAAGAACACCGATACATAGCCATCACCAAACAATGTGCGACAATATGATGCATGCATGAGACATGGCAATATGAGTGTGTTGGACTAGTGCAACTAAGACCAGAAGGGTTTGAACCAATTTGAACCAAAGATTCAAATTTCAAACTCATACATGGCCCTTTAAAGTGTTTTATCTTGTTTTGCATTAAACATCAAGTTAACTTGTTTAATCATGCATGAAAACAGTACAGATGGAAATATTGGATTTTTCTGATCATTTTTCATATATAACTTGTCTGATTTGGAGTTACAGATTAAAAGTTATAAATTTTTGAAGTTTAAACTATATTCTGGAATTTCCTGTATTAGAATAAATCCAGAAATTGATTTATTGCGTCAGCCATGCGTCAGGATGACGTCAGGGTCAACGGGGACGTCCAGGTCAAACCTGACAGTGGATCCAGGGTGTCAGTGGCTAATTAACTAATTTAATTTAGTTTAAACTAATCTGGATAATTAGCAGAAGGGGGCCCCACCTGTCATTGACTCAACGGAGTCAACCGGGGCCCACCCGTGGTCAAAGTCAACACGGCTGCACCGGCGTTTAGCCGCCGGCGAGCCCGACGCGGCGGCGGAAGTGGTTTTGGCCGTTCCGGCAACCAAACGAGCCGCGGAGGGCATCGGAGTGGAGCTGAGGGTGTGCGGTGAGGTGCGGGGAGTGCATGGTTAGCCTCAGCGCGGTGTGTTGAGTGCGTTGGACACCGTGGAGTGGCCGGAGGATGGCCGGGAGCACGTCGGCAACGAGATCCGCGGCGGTGCGTGCGGGTGATCTTTGTGTGGTGGCTACATGGCTCGGGAGTGAGAGGGGAAGGGTAGGAGGAGTAGCTAGGCTCACTGGGCACTCGTAGAGGCCACCGGCGGGGTCGGGGACGAGCTGAGACGGCGGCGGCGTTGAAAGGGATCTCCGGCGACGGCGAACTCGGGCGAGGTCGGTGCGGTGGACTCGGGCCTTGCGAGGGCTCGGGGCTTGGCTAGCTCGACGAAGTGGACGGCGGCGGAGCTCCTGGACACGGCGGCACGGCGTGGGGTTGACGGAGGGTGTGGCTACGGCGAGGGGGTGGCGGCGATGGCGTCGGCCATGGCTGGGGAGCGCGAGGGGGAGGTGCTGGAGAGGAGAGGGGGTGTCTGGGGGGTTCAGGGGAGAGAGGGGGAGCGATCCACGATGTTAGCCGGGCGAGAGAAGCAACGAGGCGGCGAGCAGGTGCGTGGCACCCATGCGGTGCTCGCCGTCGAGCACCTGCCTGCCTGCCTGGCCGGCAAGCAGCTCGCTGGCGCGGCGCTGGGCTGGGCCGGCAGGTGGGCTGGTTAGCGGGCGCCAGGTAAGTTTTCCCTTTCCTGTTTTTTTCTTTTTCTATTTTTCTGCAACTTTGTTGAATTAATAAAAATACTTAGGTAACTCCTAAAATCACCAAACTGCACCTGGTCCATAGTTGGATTATTTCCAACATGAAACATTTTAGTTTGGAGATATTTGAGCACTTGAAATATTTTATATAGTTTTAAATGCCCAAATTCAAATATTTATGATTTAATTCAGAGACCCTAAGATGACCTAGGAAATTGTGCATCACTTTTGGCAGAGGTTCTGAACCAAGACAAAAATGATGGACATTTTAGAAGGGCATTTCAGGTTCATTGAAAAAGTTTTTAGTAAACCCTAGTTGGTTTCAGAGGGGGCTGGGGGTTCTGTCATCCCCATTTTAAGTTTCTGATGAAAAAAATAGGCATGATGCAACACTCTAATGCATAACTAGCTAGGGTGTGACAAATATGGCCTTGATTTCTTCGAGTCCGGCCGTGGCGGCATCCGTCCACTCAAAGTGTTCGGTACGCCGCAGGAGGCGATAAAGGGGTAATGCCTTTTCTCCTAAGCGGGAGATAAAGCAGCTTAGAGCCGCCATGCATCCAGTCAATTTTTGTATTTGTCTGAGGTCTTTTGGGATATCCAATTGTGACAGAGCTCGGATCTTGACTGGGTTTGCTTCAATTCCTCTACCGGATACGATGAAGCCCAAGAGCTTTCCGGCTGGTACGCCGAAAATGCATTTTTCCGGGTTGAGCTTAATGTCATATGCTCGAAGATTGTCGAATGTGAGCCTTAAGTCATCTACTAGAGTTTCGACATGCTTGGATTTGATGACCACATCATCTACGTATGCCTCCATTGTTTTGTCAATCTGATTTGTCAGACATGTCTGAATCATGCGCTGATATGTTGCGCCGGCGTTTTTGAGCCCGAAGGGCATTGTGTTGAAGCAGAATGGGTCGTATGGAGTGATGAATGCTGTTGCGGCTTGGTCTGGCTCTGCCATCTTAATTTGGTGGTAGCCAGAGTATGCGTCGAGGAAGCACAATGAATCGTGTACTGCGGTAGCGTCGATAATTTGATCGATGCGGGGAAGGGGGAAGGGATCCTTTGGGCAAGCCTTGTTAAGGTCCTTGAAATCGACACACAGGCGCCAGGATTTGTCCTTCTTTGGTACCATTACCAGGTTTGCTAGCCAGTCCAGATGTTTTATATCTCTAATGAATCCGGCCTCCAATAGTTTGGCTAGTTCTTCTCCCATGGCCTGTCTCTTGGGTTCGGAGAAGCGCCGAAGAGCTTGTTTGACTGGCTTGAATCCTTTTAGGATATTTAGGCTATGCTCGGCCAGCCGACGTGGGATCCCTGGCATGTCTGAAGGGTGCTAGGCAAAGATATCCCAATTTTCCCGTAGGAATTCTCGTAGTGTGGCGTCTACATCAGGTTTTAATTGTGCCCCGATGGAGGCCATTTTTGTAGGGTCCATTGGATGGACTTGGAATTTGACTATTTCGCCCGCCGGTTTAAAAGAGGTGGACTTGGATCTCTTATCGAGTATCACATTGTCCCTTTTCACCGTGGAGCGCAGCGCAGTGAGTTCCTCGGCCGCTAGGGCTTCCGATAGTGCCTCCAGGGCAAGTGCGGCTGTTTTATTTTTGGCGCGGAGTACTATGTCCGGGTCACTAGCAAGAGTGATGATTCCGTTGGGTCCGGGCATTTTGAGCTTCATGTACCCGTAATGGGGTATAGCTTGAAAATTTGTGAATGCCTCTCGCCCTAATAGAGTGTGGTATCCGCTGCTGAACGGGGCCACTTGGAATGTGACCTCCTCGGACCTGTAATTGTCCGGCGTGCCGAAAACCACATCTAGTGTGATTTTTCCTGTACAGCATGCTTCCCTACTGGGGATTATTCCTCTAAAGGTTATGCTGTTCCGCTCAATGCGGCTCCAGTCTATTTCCATTTTTCGAAGGGTTTCCTCGTAAATGAGGTTTAATCCGCTGCCGCCATCCATGAGTACCTTGGTAAGGCGAAAGCCGTCCACTATTGGAATGAGGACCAATGCGGCTGGTGCTCGGGCTGTTCGGAATTTAGGTTCGTCACTGGCGTTAAAGGTAATAGCCGTGTCACCCCATGGATTTATTGTTGATACCTGGTGGATTTCGGCGAGGCTGCGGATTGTTTGTTTCCGTGTTTTATTTGATGCGAAAGTTTCGAAGACTGTTAATACCGTACTGGTATTGCTGGGCTAGATCTCTGGAGCTAGAAGCTCTTCGCCACTTTTGGCCACCTGCCGTAGTATCCAACATGCTCTAAGGCTATGAGTTGGCGTGGCGCCCTCTGTACTATGAATTTTGTAGGGTCCATTGAGCCATTCCTCTAGTACGGTTCCATGCCCTTTGAAGGGTTTTTGCTTTTTGGTATTTAACCCAGGTGCCTGGTAATGATGCACCCTTTTACTTTAGACTGGGGTTTTGTTCAAGGCCGGATTATCCCAAAATTTGGTTTCGGTTTTCCAGGCGCTCTCCATCGCACAGTATTTTCGTACTATGGACGCCAAGTAGGCGAAGCGTGTAATTTCGCGACGACTTACGGCGTTGAGGATTCCTTCGTCCGTGCAATTAATGCAGAAGAATGAAATTGCGTCCTCTTCACGGCAGTCCTTTATCTTGTTCATGACCAGGAGGAATCTGGCCCAGTAATAATGTACTGTTTCAGTGGGCTCTTGCCGGATTTGGGATAGATCGCTTATGTTTGGGTGGGCGGGTGGGGTTAAATTCCGAACTCCGTCTGATCTAAGACTCAGGGACCAAGAAGCTTCAGAACTTGGAAGCTTGGGTTCTTGGACGTCGTCCGATGAATCTGGCTTGGTGCCTGACTTTAAGTTCAGGGCTTGAGTAGTGTTCTCCCCTCCGCGGGAATCCGGACATAGCTAGTCCTTAGGATAGAAGAAGGGTCGCCGTATTGTTCCTCTACCACAGCAACGTGGTGGGTAGCCTGGGGAGAGTTAATCTCTCTCTGATCGGTTTTAGGCCCAATCTGGTCGTAGTTCGTAGTGACTCCCAGGGCGGCGATGCGATCCAAGAGCTCATTCAAGGAGGAGAGCTCCATCGGATCTAACTGCTCGGCGAGTTCCGAGTTGACGTGAAGATTGCTTTTGATGATCCGAGAAGTCATCGTCGGCGCGGCGGCCGAACAGGCAGTCATAAGAAAACCCCCTAGCCGGAGAGTTTGGCCGATGGCCAAAGCTCCTTTGGCAACGGTGCCGTCTTTAAAGACGGGACAAGGCATCCTTTCTGATGGCGATGGCACAGGGGAACTCTCAATGAAAGCACCAATGTCAGTGTCAAAACCGGCGGATCTCGGGTAGGGGTTCCCGAACTGTGCGTCTAGGCAGATGGTAACAGGAGACAAGGGACACGATGTTTTTACCCAGGTTCGGGCCCTCTCGATGGAGGTAAAACCCTACTCCTGCTTGATTAATATTGATGATATAGGTAGTACAAGAGTAGATCTACCACAAGATCAGAGAGGCTAAACCCTAGAAGCTAGCCTGTGGTATGACTGTTCTTCGTTCTATAGACTAAAATCCTCCGGTTTATATAGACACCGGAGAGTGTTAGGGTTACACAGAGTCGGTTACAATGGTAGGAGATCTACATATCCATATCGCCAAGCTCGCCTTCCACACCAAGGAAAGTCCCATCCGGACACGGGACAAAGTCTTCAATCTTGTATCTTCATAGTCTAGGAGTCTGGCCGACGGAGATAGTTCGGCTATCCAGACACCCCCTAATCCAGGACTCCCTCAGTCTCCAACTTCATCCCATGACAATGGGGTCCTGCACCTCCTTCCGTATAAGGCTTCAAAAGGGGCCATCTTCAAACTGGATTGATAACTGTTATTGTAAGAGAACTCTACATATGGCAAATTTTCATCCCAACTAGATCCGTAATCTAGCGCACAAGCTATCAGCATATCCTCCAAAATCTGATTGACTCTCTCTCTCTGTCCATCTGTCTGCGGATGAAAAGCTGTACTGAACTCTAACCTGGTACCCAAAGTTTCGTGCAACTGATTCCAGAACTTTGAGGTAAACTGGGTTCCTCTATCTGATACAATGCTCCTCGCAACTCCATGCCGACATACGATCCTGGTCATATATATCTTGGCCAACTTAGCACTGGTGTAAGTGCTCTTCACTGGGATGAAATGTGCTACCTTCGTCAAATGATCGACTACAACCCAAATCGAGTCATAGCCTGAACAAGTCCTGGGCAATCCCGTGATAAAATCCATGCCTAGTTTATCCCACTTCCATTCGGGTATCGGCAATGGTTGCAACAATCCTGCTGGCTTTTGATGCTCTGCTTTTACTCTCTGAGATACATCACAAACTGCTACATACTCCGCAATATCCTTCTTCATTCTGGTCCACCAGAAAGTGTCCTTCAAATCCAAATACATCTTGGTATTTCCTGGGTGAATGGAATATGGCGAAACATGAGCCTCCTGTAGAATCAACTTTCTGATCCCCGGGTCATTAGGCACATAAACGCGGTCTTCAAACCATAAGGTGTCGTGCTCATCCTCACGAAAACCTTTAGCTTTTCCTTTGCTCATTTTCTCCTTTATCTCAGCAATTTCCTTGTCGGTCTTCTGGGCTTCTCTGATCTTATCCATCAAAGTCGACTGAATCTCCAATGGTGCTACATAGCCTCTCGGAACTATCTCCAAACATAGCTCACGAAGGTCCTCGGCTAACTCCTTCGGTAACTCTCTGGTCATGAGTGTATTGACATGGCTCTTACGGCTCAACGCGCCGGCTACTACGTTAGCCTTTCCCGGGTGATAATGCAATCTCATATCATAATCTTTGATGAGTTCCAACCATCTCCTTTGCCTGAGATTAAACTCCTTCTGCGTGAAAATGTACTTCAAACTCTTGTGATCCGTGTACACCTCACAATGGTTTCCGATAAGAAAATGTCTCCATGTCTTCAATGCATGCACTACGGCTGCTAACTCCAAATCATGTGTGGCATAATTCAAGTCATGAAATTAAGCTGTCGTGAAGCATACGAAACAACTCTCCCCTCCTGCATAAGCACTGCTCCAAGTCCTTGACGTGAAGCGTCGCAATACACCTCGTAATCCTTGCTCTGATCTGGCAGAATCAACACTGGCGAGGTAACCAAATGTTTCTTCAATTTTTGGAAACTGGCCTCACATTCCTCAGTCCAAATGACCTTGGTATCCTTCTTCAACAATTCCGTCATGGGCTTTGCAAATCTTTGAGAAATTCTCAATGAATCTCTGGTAGTATCCTGCCAGTCCAAGGAAACTTCGGATCTCTCCAACAGTAGTTGGCGCTTCCTAGTTTGTTACAGTGACAACTTTGGTGGGGTCTACTGCTAAACCTTCTCCGGATATAACATGTCCGAGGAATCCAACTTCCTTCAACCAAAGTTCACACTTGTTGAACTTGGCATATAACTGGTGTTCTCGGAGCTTCTCTAATACCAAACGCAAATGCTCCTTATGCTCTTCTTCGTTCTTTGAGTAGACCAAAATACCATCAATGAACACCATGACGAACTTATCCAAGAACTCCATAAACAGCTTGTTCATCATGTTCATGAAATAGGCATGTGCGTTAGTCAGACCAAATGACATAACGGTATACTCATATAGCCCATACCTGGTGGTAAAAGCTGTCTTAGGTATATCCTGCTCTCGAATCTTTAACTGATGGTATCCTGATCGCAAATCGATCTTGGAAAATACCTTTGCTCCTTGCAACCGGTCAAACAGATCATTGATCATCGGCAGTGGGTACTTGTTCTTGATTGTTACTGCATTCAATCCTCGATAGTCAACAACCATCCTCAATGATCCATCATTCTTCTCCACTAGAAGTACTGGTGATCTCCAAGGCGAAGAACTTGGGCGAATATAACCTTTATCCAGTAACTCTTTAATCTGCTTCTTAATTTCCTCCAAATCCTTAGCAGGCATCCGGTACGGTCTCTTAGATATTGGTCCTGTGCCTGGCAAAAGCTCAATCAAAAACTCGATGTCTCTATCCGGTGGCATGCCTGGCAACTCTTCTAGAAATACATCAGGAAAATCCTTCACTACTGGTACTTCCTCTTGCACAACTCCTAATAAGGAATTTACCTGCGTCCCCTTTGGCTCATGTCTTGATACATACTTTATCCTTCTCCCTTCTGGGGTAGTAAGCAAAATCGACTTACTGGCGCAATCAATGTTTCCTCCATACATCGATAGCCAATCCATACCCAGAATCACATCCAAACCTTGAGATTCCAAAATGATTAAATCTGAGGGGAAGACATGTTTGCCTATACTCAATGGCACTTGAAAACATCCTCGACTGGCCATATACTCCACTCCTGGTGAGGTTACTAAAATGGGTGTTCCTAGAACCTTGGTGGGTAGTTTATACTTATCCACAAATCCCCTTGATATGTATGAATGCGATGCACCAGTATCAAAAAGAATGAGTGCAGTAAATGACTTAACCAAAAACTTACCTATTACTGCATCGGTCTGGGCTTCAACCTCCTCCACGCTAATGTGGTTCACCTGTCCTCTGTTGAAAGGGTTCGGCTTATTCCTAGAGCTTCCATTGCCATTTCCATTCTGGCCTTTAGGACATTCATTGGCGTAATGTCTGGTCTTCTGGCACTTAAAGCAAGTGACCTCACTCAAATCTCTTTTGGCTGGTGTTGAGGGATTGGTACGGTTCTTGCCATTGCTTCCTCCATTCCCGTTACCATTCTTGGAACCATTATGGTTGTGTGAGCTACCACCTCCATGGGTATGCTGGAATTGTCCTCCCGATTTCGGGGTAAAACATGGCTTCTGGTGAGCTCCAGAATTGTACTTCCCTTGTCCATACTTCCTCTTGCGGTTCTCGATCTGCTGCTGCTTCCCTTCAATCATGAGAGCTCTATCTACCAACTCCTGGTAGTTATTGAAACTTGCTACCATCAACTGCATACTCAGCTCATCATTCAGTCCTTCCAGAAACTTCTCTTGCTTAGCTGCATCCGTAGCAACGTCATCTGGGGCATAATGTGCTAGCTTACTAAAGTCATCAACATACTGGCCAACTTTACGTCCTCCCTGGCATAAGTTACGAAACTCACGCTTCTTCATGGCCATAGCTCCTGCTGAAACATGAGCAGTAAGGAAAGCCTGCTGAAACTAATCCCATGTGACAGTGTCTACTGGATAGGTGGTTGTGAAATTCTCCCACCATGATGCTGCAGGTCCTTCAAGCTGATATGCGTCCAATCGCACCTTCTCCGCATCTGTGCACCCTGTAGTGGTCAAATCCTTGGCTGTCTTGCGAAGCCAATCATCTGCAACAATCGGCTCGGTGCTACTGGAGAACACCGGCGGATTCAGCCTAAGAAAACAAGTTAAGTGGTCAACATGTGGTGGTGGTGGTGGGCTTGTTGTTGTCGTTCCCCTGATTCTGATTCTGGAGTAACAACTGCATCAAGGCATTCTACTACTAGATCAACTGAGTGAGCTCTGGTGGGAAAGCAAATCCATTGTCACGTCTCGGAGGCATTTGGGGTTTAGAAAAGATGAGAATACAGAATAGAATGAGGTCTAGAGGGAAAACACTACCCATATGCACATGAGACAAATTGCAATCAAAACACTTCATTCAATCAAGCAAGGGCATACAACGGTCTATTTATTGTTACAAAAGTGCTCGGACTATACTAGATACATGGGAAAATACTACTACTGTTATGGTGGTCTACTAGAAAAACTGCTCCAATGAAGACTCCATCATATTTGCTCCGGCTTCGTCAACATAGTCATCATCGCTATCGCCTGGGTCCGAGTTGGTGTCGTCAATGATGATGTAGTTCTCTGGACAAGTGCAATCTTCATCTTCTCCAGTTGCAGGAAATCCCATAAACACTCTTAACTTCTTCTTCAGATCATCATTCTTCTCTACTAGCATTGCTATTTCCTCCTCATATCCATCGCGTGTAGACTTGAGTTCTTCCTCCAGTTCCGTGATCTTGGTCATGGCCTTCTTCAGATCCATCATGCCTGCGACCATCTGGTTCACATGGCGTGGAATGTGCTGGTTTAACTCCTGGATGAAAGCTGCAATTGATCTGTCCTTCCTGGTGCTGATCATCTCCCATTGCTCATCTCGGCGCCCACAAATCTGGTAGATAGTATCCTTAAGCTCCTTGTGGTAAACTTCTCCAATACGTCCCATGGTGATGTGGGCTGCCATGCTCTTTCCTAGACTCCAGGTTGGTGCATCAAAGGAAAAATCTATGGGCTCAGTGACGGGCATGAACGTCCTTCCTGGAACTTGTACTTGAATCATCCAGCGCTCTTCTTCAGGTAAAGTGGCGTTGTAGGTCCCGGTGAAACTTGGTACTCCGATGTTCAGGTATCTAGTGACTTCCTTCAGGTGACGTCCAAAGGGTGTATCTTCATCCGGTTGCGTGAACTTGTTCTTGCATCCGCCATCCTAAAAGAGAGTAGAAAAGATGAGGAGTCAGAAATGAGAAGAGAGAGTAGTGATCTAGGGCTTTAGCTTAGTGGTCGTGTCCTACAGTCAGCGTGTGCTCTGATACCATCTTCTAGTGACCAGACCTCAAACAATCTGATCTTTGTGCATCAGTGTCATCCTTGATCAGTAATGCTGACACGCACAGTACTTGAAGGATTTATAACAGAGTAGCAATCACACACTTATTACATCGAATGTCTCCAAAGAGAACTTATTACAATAAATATGGCTTAAGGCCATCTAATAACGATAACATCGGAAGGCTTGGAAGATAAAGTGAGTCCATCAACTCCAACGGCATCACTGAGTATAGAACCACGATCCTAAGGCATCTTACTCATCGTCTGAAAAGTCTGCAACATGAATGTTGCAGCCCGAAAACGGGTCAGCACATGGAATATGCTGGCAATGTAACACATAGAGAGTAATGAAAGAATAATGCTATACTACATGCATATATGGCTGGTGGAAAGCTCTATGGTTACAGTTTTTGCATAAAGCCAATTTTCCCTACTGCAAAGGAATAAATTTATTTAACTATCATGGCAGTTGTTAAACATTGAGAATGGTTGACAGCATTCTCAATCCCAATTAAGTAACATCATCATTAAACAAACCCAACAATATTAATTAAAGTAACAGGTCGAGATTCACATGATAATCCAAGTACTAGATACTCAAAACGTCCATAACCGGGGACACGGCTAATCATGATTAGTTTATACACTCTGTAGAGGTTTGCGCAATTTTCCCCACATGACTCGATTCCTCTGTTGGTTTTCTCGCACTGCATGGTGTTTGAGAAAACGGATGACCGAGACATAGTCTTTCAGAAGCGCTAGCACCTTACGATGGGTAGACCTGTACACCTACTTTCCCCTACATCTGCTAGTCTACCACTGTAAGAGTTCGCATGACTTAGTCAACTATGCTAGAGCCCATAATAGCATGTGGCTGTACACGGAAGTTTCTAGCATGAATAATCTTATGATCCCTTTGAGCCTGGGTGGCGGTCCAAAAACAAACAGGCAATCCTGGAATACCCAGGTACCTCAATCCACCCAGATGTGTATTAAAGTTGCCACCTTAAATAAAACATTAATTAACAATCTCACATCTGTCATGGATACACTCACCCAATCCACGTCTACTAGCATAGCAGGGCATAATAAACAAACGTAGAAATAACTCCCAAGGGTTTGATAATAAAACAGGTGATAGGTACTACCTCATCTACATCGCAAAACCCACATATTAATCACATCCTAATCATGCAATTGTTTGAGGATTGATCTAATGCAATAAAACTGGGGAGTAAAGGGATATGATCAAAGTGTTACTTGCCTTGCTGATGATCCATGAAACCTAGGGATTCGAAGTAGCAATCGGCGTAATCCGGGTACTCTATCACAAACAAACAAACAAACAAGCATACACTAAGTACTCATCTAATGCACAGGTAAAACACAAATAAGAGACCTAACCAGAAAGTTCAACTTAAGAACTCTGGTTTGCAAAAAGAATCAAATCGAACGAAACAATGAAAGTCAAACGGCGAAAGAAACAAGCTTCGTTTACTAATCTGGACCTAAGTCAAATTTTACAGAAGCAAAAACTTATTTGAGTAGATTATTCGGAAAGAGGGTTTCGAGACGAAACTCTAGGCACTTGAATCGCCCGATTCCGATAAACGAGCGAAAAGTTATACTAAAATGAAAATCGGATCAGAAATCGCGATCAGAAAAATCGCGGAATAAATCCGAGAAAAAGAAAAACAACAAACAGATTAACGAACGAACGTTCGTTATCTAGATCTAAACGATGAACGCGTTTGTTAAAACGAACGAACGAGAGAACGCTCGCTAATTAACCTAAACCGAAAAAATGATCTAATATAAAAACAACGGATCTAAAAAAACGACGAAAAACCGACGGAAAAACCGAACGGTTTTCCTAAAAAAACGGCGGCGGCGGGATCAACCTCGGCGGCTCCGGCGGCCAGCGGCGGCTCCGGCGGCGGCTGCGCGGGGCGGCGGCGGCGGCAGCAGGCGGCGGTGACGCGGGCGGCTAGGGTTAGGGTTTGGGGGCGCGGGCGGCGGTGGGCTGGGGCGGCGGCGCGGCTTGGGTTGGGGGTCGGCCCGGGTGCGGTATTTACAGACCCCCGGCCAGGCGGAGTCCTGGTCGTTTACGGCCCAAGGTTGGTTCGGACTTTTTTTTAAAAAAAAATCGCGCAGAAAATCAAACGAAAGAAATACTAAACGGACTCCAAAAATCCCGAAATAAATTTTCCCCGACTTATAAAATCAAGACGGACAATATGAACATTTATTTGGGGCCTAAATGCAATTTTGAAAAACACGCATTTTTCCTAAATTCAAATAACATAGCAATAAAATCCAAAATAGAATCTTATTTGATTTTTTATTAAATCCTCAATATTTCTTTATTTTGGGAAAGTCATTTTATTCCCTCTCTCATATTTTTATAATTGAAATAATTGAAGACAAAATAAATAAAATCAAATGATCCTATTTCCAAAATTTGAGAAAACTCAAATATGAAATTTACGAAATCCCCAACTCTCTCCGTGGGTCCTTGAGTTGCGTAGAATTTCTAGGATCGAGGCAAAAATGCAATAAATATGATGTGCAATAATGATCTCTTGTATACCATTCCAAATTGAAAATTTGGGATGTTATACAGCAAGTTGTTCATCAAGAAATTCACCCAATGGCACAGTATTATCAAGCATAGAAGTAGTTTCCTCCTAAGTATCATGCATAGCAGAAGTGGCATCATCAATAACATGCGACATATCAGAATCAATAGCAGGAGTAAGTTTAGGCGTCGCAAGTTTACTCAAAACAGAAGGTGAATCAAGTGCAGAGCTAGATGGCAGTTCCTTACCTCCCCTCGTAGTTGAGGGATAAATCTTGGTGTTTTCGTCTTTCAAGTTCCTCATAGTGATCAACAGATATCAATCCAAAGTGACTCAAAGAATAGAGCTATGATCCCCGGCAACGGCGCCAAAAAATAGTCTTGATAACCCACAAGTATAGGGTATCGCAACAGTTTTCGAGGGTAGAGTATTCAACCCAAATTTATTGATTCGACACAAGGGGAGCCAAAGAATATTCTCAAGTATTAGTAGTTGAGTTATCAATTCAACCACACCTGAAAGACTTAATATCTGCAGCAAAGTATTTAGTAGCAAAGTAGTATGGAAATAATGGTAACGGTGGCAAAAGTAACAGTAGCAGCTTTGTAGTAATTGTAACAGAGGCAACGGAAAAGTAACTAAGCAAAGATCAATATGTGAAAAGCTCATAGGCAATGGATCAATGATGGATAATTATGTCGGATGTGATTCCTCATGCAACAGTTATAACATAGGGTGACACAGAACTAGCTCCAGTTCATCAATGTAATGTAGGCATGTACTCCGAATATAGTCATACGTGCCTATGGAAAAGAACTTGCACGACATCTTTTGTCCTACCCTCCCGTGGCAGCGGGGTCCTATTGGAAACTAAGGGATATTAAGGCATCCTTTTAATAGAGTACTGGACCAAAGCATTAACACTTAGTGAATACATGCACTCCTCAAACTACGGTCATCACCATGAGTGGTCCCGATTATTGTCACTTCGGGGTTGCCGGATCATAACACATAGTAGGTGACTATTGACTTGCAAGATAGGATCAAGAACTCACATATATTCATGAAAACATAATAGGTTCAGATCTGAAATCATGGCACTCGGGCCCTAGTGACAAGCATTAAGCATAGCAAAGTCATAACAACACCAATCTTAGAATATAATGGATACTAGATCAAACCCTAACAAAACTAACTCGATTACTTGGTAAATCTCATCCAACCCATCACCGTCCAGCAAGCCTACGATGAAATTACTCACGCACGGCGGTGAGCATCATGAAATTGGTGATGGAGGAAGGTTGATGATGACAACGGCGACGGATTTCCCTCTTCGGAGCCCCGAACGGACTCCAGATCAGCCCTCCCGAGAGAGATTAGGGCTTGGCGGTGGCTCCGTATCGTAAAACGCGATGAATCCTTCTCTCTGATTTTTTTCCTCCCCGAACGTGAATATATAGAGTTGGAGTTGATGTCGATGGAGCCTCAGGGGCCGCACGAGGCAGGGGTGCGCCCTCCACCCTCGCGGACAGGGTGTGGGACCCCTAGTGTTAATTCTTTCGCCAGTATTTTTTATTAATTCCAAAAATATTCTCCGTGAAGTTTCAGGTCATTCCGAGAACCTTTATTTCTGCACAAAAATAACACCATGGCAATTCTGCTGAAAACAGCGTCAGTCCGGGTTAGTTCCATTCAAATCAGGCAAGTTAGAGTCCAAAACAAGGGCAAAAGAGTTTGGAAAAGTAGATACATTGGAGATGTATCACGCGCGACCGCTGCTCATTAGCAACCGTAAGTCTCATCTCCCTAAGCCTTAGATCTGCATTAGGGTTTGCTGTGTTCATCGCTGTTCTTCGTCGTTCTTCAGTTTCTCCCTTAGCTCAAGTAGTTTATGATCTAAACACGGTATGTAATTTGTATGGTAGCAGTTTAGCATTTGTTTTTGACATCATAACACCTCCTCTTCATAGAAACTCTCATCGGAGCATATGAAATTTTCTGCTGCCGCCACCTTAGGTTTAGATTTTTACTGCTTTTTCTGAACTGTTGTAGATCTAAAGTTATTGCTCAAATCTTTGAAATTTGTTTGTCCATCACTAAGCAAAATTTTCACTGATAAATTTGAAGCATCATAACTACCATGGCGGCTTATATCATAAACCGTGATCTGCCATATAACATTAAGTCCCGTTTTAAGCCCCCAGCAGGTACTTTCCGACCTGTATAATCCGGTAATATTCTTCGGTTTAACCACACTTACTCATTCATCCTTTGAACTCTGGCCAACTTAACAGCATAATCCTTAACCCTACAGGTACCATTAGTCCCCTTTTAAGCCGCTAATATGAATATCCGTGTACTCCTCTCTTCATCTTCTGGCTTAACACATCCGCCGCTTATAGCACTTTACTTTTGAATCAACAGTCTGACTCAGCAACCTTAATCTTAAACCGGCAATATTTCTTTCTTTCAAGCCTTCATAAAAAATGGGCAAGACTGTCACTGCTTGCAACTGGGATGTTTCTCGGGTCACCGAGGAAGATTTGAACGATTATGTTCAAACAGGTGTCTTAGCTAAAAAAGATGTCATTCATTGGATGGTCCCAGGCAATGAATATTCTCCTGAGCCCAAGGATGGTGAAGTTATTGTCTTTACTGACCATATGCTCCGGGGCTTCAGTCCTCCCGGCTCAAAATTCTTTCGTGATGTGTTGCACTTTTTCAAGCTCCATCCACAAGACATCGGCCCAAATTCTGTTTCAAACATCTGCAACTTCCAACTATTCTGCAAGGTGTACCCTCAACAGGAGCCCACCATAGAATTATTCAGAGAATTTTCCTACTTAAACCAGCAGAATGAGTTCACAGACGGGCCTAGCCTAGAGTTAGGCGGCATCTCCATACAGCGGCGGAAAGAAGGCACTTTTCCAGCCGCCACTCTGCCCAGTCACCCCAAAGACTGGAATCAAACCTGGTTTTATTACAAAGTCACTTCTCCAGAAGGGGAAAATCCTCTACCGGGTTATCACTCTAGTCGGCTTAGCAATAGGCACCCTCTTCCAGATTGCATCAGGACAAAGGAACGGGCCAAATGCGTGTCCATTTTTTTTAAATCCGAGCCTTCATGGCTAATGGGTTAACCGGCATCGACCTTGTCCGGTGCTAGGTTTCATGGAGGATATTACCCTTAAGCTGCCGCCCCGGCTTAATGTGTGATTATACTGGCGATTTGAAAGATCCACTTCGCCACTGTCAAACAGAAATGACTGAAGAAGACATCAACACTATGACCAAATCTCTACTGAACGTGAGCCTGGAAGACTGCAGCAAAGTTGGACTAAATCCTTTCTGCGATCTTAACCAACCACCAGCTGTAAGCTTTTTAAGCTATTTCCGGTTTAAGCACCATTTTTCATTTAAATTATCTTCTTATATCCCACTTCACTTGTGCAGGCCAATTCTCCTTTCTGGAAGAGGAAGTTAGAGAAGTCGGTCAAGAAGACCAAGACAAAAGGCAAGGTGACCAAAAAACCTTATTGACAATGACCATTATCAGGATGATGCGGCGGCCAGCCGTGCAGATGATGAAGAGGTAATTACTCTTTCCTCTGGCTCAGAACCTCTGCCAACACAGAAAACACGACAAGCAAGCCGGAAAGTAAGATTTCCTCACCCTTTAGCTTACTTGGATCCCAACTTTCTTTTGAAGAAGCAGCAACATGAAGCTCGCTGCACAACCCGGAATAGCAGCGGCGAAGTCCTTTCCTCCAGCTTACCCCACACACCGGCACCTCGCAAGCATCGACCGGAGGTTTCAAATATTTCGGACTTATCTTATCCCAAGGTGGGTCTCTTTCGTTAACCTCTTAACCCGTCTGATTCAAACTACCAGGGAACATCTCATTCCTCCTTTGATGACTCGACTAGGACTCAAATCCCGGCTTTCAAGACCGTGCCTGGGTAAGGGTGTTAAATCTATCCACTTCTCTTTTGATTGCCATATTAACTCTGTCTTATGCTTCCTTTTCAGTGGTATAGCCAAGCCGAGCAAGAAACAGAAAGTTGACAAACCGGCTGAAGAATCCAAGATTAAACTGGAGAAACATGTCACGTCTGAGACTTTGCATCAAGTGTTAGAAATTGATGTGGATGATCCCCCTCCAGAAGACCAACCCGTTAATCAAGATGCCATGTACGTTGATCCAGAGGATGATAAACCGCCTAGTCTTGCTCAACCAGCTCATGATTCTGATGATATAATGATCACTGGGACGGCTTATCAGTCCCCAGGCAACCCCATTGCCCTGTCCAAACATAGAGCCAAATAAGAATTCTCTGTTGTTGACAAGGGCAAATGGAAAGTTGATTTGGAAAGCTATTCTCCATTTAGTGCTCAAGAAATTCATTCTGGTTACTTTAACCGCCTTTACACCAGCCGTGACTTTGAAGCCGGCTTGGTCAACTTAATGAAGGAGCGCTTTGAGGTAATCCAGCACAATACTTTTCATAAATATACCTCTATCAACACCAAGTCTATAGAACATGATAGCATTGAGTGTATTGTAGACTTTAGATAGTCGTAAGTATGTGAAGATCAAACTAGTAGCCCCCAAGGGCCGGCTTAATCTATCAAGTTAAGTCGGGACTTCATTTAGCAGTGATCAACTTTGCACCTGTAGCCCCAAGGGTCGGTTTAATCAGTATGAATAAGCCGAGACTGATCACCATTACTTATGAATAAAAACTAGCTGTGTAGCCCCCATGAGGCGGCTATAGCCATAATAGCGTAACCTGGTCATCATAGAGTTGTCTTCAAAAAAGAGCAATATGCATTAGCCCCCAAGTGCCAAGTAAAATACTTGTATTGTGCTTGGGACTTCAAATAATATGATCATAATCCTTCCTATTTTATTCATGTTGCAGGCTGAATTAAACACGAAGGAATCCCAAGTCAACGATTTGAGGGCCAACATTGAAACCCAAACATCTGAGACTTCAAAAGCCAAGTCAGACATGAAGACTACATTGGAACATATTCAGTAGTTGAAACAAAGCTTCAGTACTGACAAATCTGACTGGGAGACCGAGAAAGCGGCTCTATTAAAAAGAGCGCAGGACCCCAAAGCAGCCCTTAAACCGGTAACTGACGAGTTGTCCCGTTTAAAACATCAAATCAACAGTATGACAGCGGCCATCTGATGGCCAACAAGTATAGGGGATCTATCGTAGTCCTTTCGATAAGTAAGAGTGTTGAACCCAACAAGGAGTAGAAGGAAATGACAAGTAGTTTTCAGTAAGGTATTCTCTGCCAGCACTGAAATTATCGGTAACAGATACTTTTGTGATAAGGTAATTTGTAATGGGTAACAAGTAACAAAAGTAAACAAGGTGCAGCAAGGTGGCGCAATCCATTTTGTAGCAAAGGACAAGCCTGGAAAAATTCTTATATAAAGAAAAGTGCTCCCGAGGACACATGGGAATTATCGTCAAGCTAGTTTTCATCATGCTCATATGATTCGCATTCGTTACTTTGATAATTTGATATGTGGGTGGACCAATGCTTGGGTACTGCCCTTCCTTGGACAAGCATCCCACTTATGATTAAACTCTCTTGCAAGCATCGGCAACTACAAAAGAAGTATTAAGGTAAACCTAACCATATCATGAAACATATGGATCCAAATCAGCCCCTTACGAAGCAATGCATAAACTAGGGTTTAAGTTTCTGTCACTCTAGCATCCCATCATCTACTTATTACTTCCCAATGCCTTCCCCTAGGCGCAAACAATGGGGAAGTGTCATGTAGTCAACGTTCACATAACACCACTAGAGGAAAGACAACATACATCTCATCAAAATATCAAACGAATACCAAATTCACATGACTTATAGCAAGACTTCTCCCATGTCCTCAGGAACAAACGTAACTAATCACAAATCATATTCATGTTCATAATCAGAGGGGTATTAATATGCCTAAAGGATCTGAACATATGATCTTCCACCAAATAAACCAACTAGCATCAACTACAAGGAGTAATCAACACTACTAGCAACCCACAGGTACCAATCTGAGGTTTTGAGACAAAGATCGGATACAAGAGATGAACTAGGGTTTGAGATGAGATGGTGTTGTGAAGATGTTGATGGATCTTGACCCCCTCCCTATGAGAGGATTGATGGTGATGACGATGGTGACGATTTCCCCCTCCCGGAGGGATGTTTCCCCGGCAGAACAGCTCCGCCGGAGCCCTAGATTGGTTCCGTCAAGGTTCCGCCTCGAGACGGCGGTGCTTCGTCCCAAAAGATTCCTCCTTATTTTTTCCAGGGCAAAAGACTTCATATAGCAAAATATGGGCACCGGAGGCCTGCCAGGGGGCGCACGAGGCAGGGGGCGCGCCCCCACCCTCGTGGATGGTGGGTGGCCCCCCTCTGGTGCTTTCTTCACCCAATATTTTTTATATTCCAAAGCTGACTTTCGTGGAGTTTCAGGACTTTTGGAGTTGTGAAGAATAGGTTTGTAATATTTGCTCCTTTTCCAGCCCAGAATTCCAGCTGCCGGCATTCTCCCTCTTGATGTAAACCTTATAAAATAAGAGAGAAAAGGCATAAGTATTGTGACATAATGCATAATAACAGCCCATAATGCAATAAATATTAGTATAAAAGCATGGTGCAAAATGGACGTGTCAACTCCCCAAAGCTTAGACCTTGCTTGTCCTCAAGCGGAAGCCAATAACGAAAAATATGTCCACATTTTAGAGATAGAGGTGTCGATAAAATAAGATACGGACATGAGGGCATCATGATCATTCTTATAACAACAACATAAACACTATTCTGATCACGGGATCATAATAATATTCTTATCACAACATGAACTTCCCGAGTAACGGGTCTGACCTTCCCCGGGTACTAGGTTGAACTTCAGCTAAAAGGTGTCCAAATGGGGGCTGGCGATATACCGTTGGAAAGCTATGGACACTAGTATCATGACCCAAGTTAAATTTTTGACAAAATGTAAGCGGTTTAAGAGCAATTTTGAAAACCGTTTTTTCTTCATACAAAAAACATGAATCGTATTTTCGATCGCATTTCTAAACCGTTTCTCGGAATGAGGTAAATAATATGGCGTTGGAAAGCTGCTGCAAAACCGGTCCTTTGACATGTTGAAAGTTTTCTCTAATTCCCTATGGATAAAGAGTAATTTGGAAAATCGTAAAATTTCACAAACCGAACAGTCGAGTTCGTATTTTCAATATAATTTCTAAACGCCTAATTCAATTGAGGCAAATGATATGGAGTTCGAAAACTTGTGAAAATGCGCTACTTTTTCATGTTGAAAGTTTTTTCTAATTTTGAACGGTTTAAAAGTAATTTAGAAAACGGTACAAGTTCCACCGAGTTTGTATTTTCAAGCTAACTTTTTAATCATATGTCCGAATGCACCGAATGATACGGCGTTGGAAAGCTTGAGGAAACGGGAAACTTTTTTGTATATATTGTTTCTCCCAATTCCTTACTGTTTTGAGTCAGTTTTGAAAATGGATAAAAATGTATTTTTGCCATAATTTCTACAAACTTTGTCGGAATAGGGCAAATATATACCGTTGAAAAGCTACGGAAAATATGAAACTTTTTCATGTTGATAGTTTTCTTTGGTTCCTAGCCGTTTTGAAGTAATTTCAAAAATGGCAGGATCAATCATTCTACCTCTATCGCGAAATAGATTCTTTGAAAATGCACCGCCTGAAGAACTTGAACTTCCGGGCATGTTTACTTGAACTTCACTCTGTTTTTCACGTGTTTTTTTGCTTGTAGCTCTCCATCCACTCCTCGTAGCTCTCCGTCCACTCAATGGAATTAAGCAAGTCATATACCGATGGAGAGCTGTTGTAAACACACAACTTTTCCGTGTTGATCATTTTTTTCATACTTGCGACAGTTTTAAAAGTTTTTCATCTGAAATTCATTCAATATAGTAGTTGAACTTCCTGCTATTTTCACATTGAACTTCTGTGACGTATTTTCGTTTGTAATTTTCCCATCCATTCATCAGTGTTACACAAATGATATTCCTTTTGTACAAACCTCTCTCAAAATAAAAATTTTAACTTTTCTCCGACGGAGGACTTGAACTTATAACAACAACAAAATTGGACCCTTTTAACCCGTTTTTCTCGTATTAAACATACACCATGTCGTACATGAACTTTTTCCATTATTATAATTCGAATTTTTTATTTTCTTTTTGAAATCAAATTTCTCCTAAATAATAACTAAACTTCTTTGTGGATTGAGAGAATTATTTTAAAATGCAAATAAACAATTTCTTTTTTGTGTTTCCAAACATGAAAATACAAGGTGAATCTCTCTCGCAAGAATTTTTGAACTTCCCCGGACAGAGCACTTGAACTTCTTTCAACAAACCTTTTAAGTTTTTATTTTTCTATACTTTTATTCTCACCTGAAATGCATTCCTTGTAGTAGTTGAACTTCTCGTTGTTTTCACCTTGAACTTCTGTCACGTATTTTTGTTCAACCTCTTCCACACAAGAGTTTTTGAACTTTCTCGGGCCGAGCACTTGAACTTCTAGCAACAAAACTTTTAGCCTTTGTTTTTTCATTCTTTTTAATAGGACTTCTTCATTTTGAACTTATAGGGATTCTTTTTTAATAGGACTTCTTCATTTTGAACTTCTAGGGCCACACAAGAAGTTTTTTTAAGCTTCGAACTTCTCTCTTTTTTTACTTTGAACTTCTTACAAAAACAATTTTCTAGGTTTCTAAATGTGAACTTCTAGGGTTTTTGACTTTCTCGGTTATTTCAAATTGAACTTCTAGGGATTTTCAATTTGAACTTCTACGATTTTTTGACCTTCTCGGTTATTCCAATTTTTCTAGTTTTTTATATCCATTTTTATAAACTTTTTTTGAACTGCTCTTTTATTTTGAGTTGGCCTTCTCTCTTATTTTTTAGAAATGAGGAAAATCTAACTTTTATAAAATTTGGCTATTTTTTACAAAAGTTTAATGAGCATCGAACTGCTCTATTATTTTAATTTGACCTTCTTGGTTTTACTTTTTAGAAATAGGGGAAATCAATTTCTTTATATAGACACCGAACTAATGTGTTATTTATATTTGAACTTCTTAATTTTATATTTTATAAAAGGAAATTTTGATAAGTATTTTTTTTACAATGTAAATATGGTTTTCGTATGTTTCATTTCATTCTTTAGTAATGAGAAGAAATCTTAGTTTTTTTATAAACGTCGAACTGCTCTATTTTTTAATTTGGGTTTTGACTTCTTGGTTCTGTTGGGGAGTCGTGCGTGGCGGGATGCGGGACGTGTGGTGGTGGTGCGCATCGGGGAGACAACGTCGGCAGAGAAAAAAGAAAAATATCTTCAACAAGTTAATTTTATTCCTATTTTGGAAAGGAGAAAAAACATTTATTTTGTACTCTCAGATGTTCTTTTTTTGCAGTGTGGAAAAGTTCCATCTTTTTTATGGTTCACTTTCTGTTGTTTGTTCCTTTTTTATATAGAAGAACTGTGCAAGTTTCACATGTTGAACTTCTGTCTTTTCTAATAAACACAACGGATTGCTAGAAATAATACAGACCACGTTTTACAAAAACTATCCAACTGTTGCTCAAAATCTTTTTAAAACATTCAACATTCAAAAGAGTACAGTACTATCAAGATTCGCAAGTTTAAAACAATTACTTGTAGATTCTTTTGCAATTTTGATGCCTCAACATCATCTACAAAACAGAAAGCGTTTTTTTTTCTTAGAGTAGAACACATGCCCTTTCTTTCTGGAGTATTACACATGCTCTTTCACAAATGGTGTTTTCTACAGTAGTACACTATCCTCTCGCAAGCACATATCTCCTATGCATTCACAATCAAGCCACTCTTCGTCCTCTCACCACTTTTTTTTAGTTTTTGGTGTGCCCATACGGCGAGCGGTCTAGCAACACTTGTTACTGGAGAAGGCTTGGATCAGAGATTGTGTCACAGGGGCGAGGCAATCTGCAGTCCAAATTCTCCAGCAGCAGCAGGAATGATTGACAGAGAAATTCAGGAAGTCGCAAGCCTTTTTGTTTTTTCTGTGAAACTTTGTGATCAATCAACACAGAGATACGGACAAGGATAGAGTAGACGAATTTCTACCAGGAGAATTAGACATGGGATATCTTGAGAACACATGTGTTACGACCATGGCGAATGCACGGGGTGGACTCAAGAGAGGCTCTCACGAAAAACACCAGCGAGGCAGGCTACCTCGGCGCCGACGATGATGCATCAGGACACGAGGGGGTGCGGGCAACGATCCACTCACCAGACACCGGCTGTGTAGGAGCTCACCACTGCATTTTTTTATGAACACTAAATCATATTACTTTAGCTCATGCACTTTTGAACTGGCGTTGGTTGTAGAATCGAACCTCTGCTGTAGCAGTAGAAAGAACGGATTGAGCAGAGGTGAGCTGGTGGGAGGGCTAGTGCGTCACCGTGGGGACTGCATGCTAGTGGTCGAGGTTCGATCTGAAAGATGTCAGGGGCTGACGGTCGGGCGAACTTCTGTGCCACCTCGCCATGGACCACCCCTGCTGGTAACCTACTCCCGCGGTGCACCACTGGGCGATGCAGGATTCGCACGCGTGGAAGCGCGCGACCAAATTGGCAGGGTGGAGGCTCAGCCACGATGGCGGGCAGGAGGCTAGGCCATGGCAGCGGGGCTCCGGTGGGCAGGGAGAATCTCGACGGCGGGTGGGGGTTGGTCACGACGGCACACTGCGTCCGGGTGGCGTCTGATTCCGAGGCCGGTGGTGGCACAGCAGCCGGATCCAGGGGATGGTTGCGGTAGGGTGGCGGCGGGACCATTGGACCGTGGGCGGTGGCTCTCTGGGAAGAAGGCGGGGCTAGCGGCGCTCTAGGGAAGAAGGGGCGGCCGGACCTGACGCGGGGCTGGATCCGCGCGTCGGCGGCGGGATCTTGCATGGTGGCGGCGGTAGGTAGCTGGGGTCAGGCGATGGTTGGGTGTGCGAGGGGCACGGGGATGGGGCTGGGGCTGCGCCCGATGGAAACGAGTCGGGGTAGTTCTAATTTGTTTTGCAGAGTTCGGCAACATCTGATCACGTCTATATAGTGCCGATCATGATCATAATAACTATTCTGATCCTGGGATCAGAATAGTGCTATTCTATATATATTGTCATATGATTTCTTATGCTAAAGTAACAATCTATTCACAATGTCAAGTATGAATCAGAAACTTCATTGAAAACTAAGAAACTATGATCTCGGTCATTGAAGCAATTGCAATTCATCATAACATCGGAAAGAGTCAATATAAGAGCTTTTCAGCAAGTCCACATACTCAACTATCATTTAGTCTTTCACAATTGCTAACACTCACGCAATACTTATGGGTGTGGAGTTTTAATCGAACACAGAGAAAGATAGGGGCTTATAGTGTTGCCTCCCAACCTTCTACCTCAAGGGTAATGTCAACAATAATAGTTTATGATAACTTACATCCAATTGCATATATATATCAGGATCTTTCCAACACAATGTGCTTGCCAAAGGATAAAGTGTAAAAAGGAAAGGTGAAGATCACCTCGACTCTTGCATAAGACATAAGTCAAAAATAAAAGACAGGCCCTTCGCAGAGGGAAGCAAAGGTTGTTATGTGCTCTTACGGTTGGATGCACAAAATCTTAATGCAAAAGAACATCACTTTATATTGCCACTTGTGATAGGGACCTTTATTATGCAGTCCGTCGCTTTTATTTCTTCCATATCACAAGCTTGTATAAAGCTTATTTTCTCCACACTAATAGATCATACACATTTAGAGACCAATTTTTATTGCATGCAACAATGACAACTTACTTGAAGGATCTTACTCAATTCATAGGTACATATGGTGGACTCTCATGGCAAAATTGGGTTAAAGGATATTCGGAAGCACAAGTAGTATCTCTACTTGGTGCAGAGAATTTGGCTAGCATGAGGGGGGAAGACAAGCTCAACATGTTGGATGATCCATGACAATATACTTTATTTCAGATATAGGAAAACATAACCCATTACGTTGTCTTCCTTGTCCAACATCAAATTTTTAGCATGTCCTATTTTAATGAATGCTCACAATCATAAAAGATGTCCAAGATAGTATATTTATATGTGAAAACCCCTCTTTCTTTATTACTTCCTATTAATTGCAACTATGACCAAAACTATGTTTGTCAACTCTCAACAACTTTTATTCATCATACTCTTTATATGTGAAGTCATTACTCTTCATAAGACCAATATGATCTATTTATTTATTTTTATTCTTCCCTTTTACTATTATTCCCTCAAGATCATAGCAAGATAACCAAGCCCTCGACTCAAGACTAATCTTTATTATATATATAGCTCACGGACTCGATTACATAGATAAGGATCAACACAAAACTCAAAGCTAGATCATAGTAAAACTTTATTCTACTATATCAAGATATAACCAAAAGGATCAAACTAAGAAAAACGGTAAAGATAGGAGTGTGATGGTGATACGATACTGGGGCACCTCCCCCAAGCTTGGCAGTTGCCAAGGGGAGTGCCCATACCCATGTATTTATGTCTCTTTCTTTGAAGGTGGTGATGCTGGAGTTGTTGATGATGTAGGCTTGTCGTCCATCTTCCAAGGCATAGGCTCACCATCATAGAAGGATGATCGAGTCTCCGGAATCCTCAAATCTGCAGCCAAACTCATCCTCTTGAATCTATATTCATACTCATGGTTTAGGTTTTGCAGGTCATGGATCTAGGCTTGGAGATGCTTCATTTTCTCGTGAAGCTTGAAGATGGTCTCCACAATGTTCTTGGCATCCAGCTTGTGGTTGTTGGTGAACTCCGCGATCGTCGTGTAGTTGGCATTGAGTCCACGTTCCACCATCCCCTGGCACTTGAAAACTTGTTGCTCCATTGCTTCGAGTCTTGTCTCCACGCTTCCGGTCCTCCTTGGTCCCTTAACATCACGGATGTGCAGCACCCCCTCACGCATCTGAATGGTTTGAGGGTGTTGTAGCACCTCCGTGTGGTAGGGGTTGATGACCTTCTCGAAAAACTTGTCCTTGGGGGCACTCGAAGACGTCATGGTGATCTAGATTTGTCAAAAAATACAGCTCGAAACAAACACAGAGGATATTTGCATGGTACCGTGGTCAAAACCTTTGGGAGATTATATAATGAATTTTTACCGACCAGAAGAAGTATTGTGCAAGAAAACGGAGTCCGAAGGGCACACGAGGTGCCCACGAGGCAGGGGGTGCGCCCAGGGGGGTAGGGCGCACCCTCCACCCTCGTGGACGCCTCGTGTCCTTCCCGGGCTACTTATTATTTTCCTATTTTCTTAAATATTGCAAAACGGAGAAAAATTGCTATTAGAGCTGTTTTGGAGCCGGTTTACTTACACTACCCCATACTTGTTCCTTTTTGGAGTCTGAAACATTATGAAAAGTGTCCCTTATGTACTCCTCCGGGGTTACGGTATCAATAACATTGATTTCAACATTTATGGGATTTCCTAAGATATAATGTTTGATTCTTTGACCATTCACCACCTTCGGATTTGTGCCTTCGAAGTTGTTAACTTTTATGGCACCGGAACGATAGACCTCCTGATAACATAAGGACCTTCCCATTTAGAGAGGAGTTTTCCTGCAAAAAATCTTAAACGAGAGTTGTATAGCAAAACATAATCACCTACGTTAAACTCACGCTTTTGTATCCTTTCGTCATGCCATCTTTTAACTTTTTCTTTAAACAGTTTGGCATTCTCATAGGCTTGGGTTCTCCACTCATCAAGTGAGTTAATGTCCAATAGTCTCTTCTCACCGACAAGTTTGAAATCATAATTGAGCTCTTTAATGGCCCAATATGCCTTATGTTCTAATTCAAGAGGTAAGTGACATGATTTTCCATAAACCATTGTATACGGAGACATACCCATAGGATTTTTATATGCAGTTCTATAGGCCCATAATGCATCGTCAAGTTTCTTGGACCAATTCTTTCTAGATCTATTAACAGTCTTTTGCAAAATTAACTTAATCTCTCTATTACTCAGTTCTACTTGACCACTAGACTGTGGGTGGTATGGAGATGCAATTCTATGATTAACGTCATACTTAGCAAGCATCTTATGAAAAGCACCATGAATAAAATGTGAACCACCATTAGTCATTAAGTATCTAGGGACTCCAAACCTCGGAAAAATAACTTCTTTAAGCATCTTAATAGAGATATTTTGATCAGCACTACTAGTTGGAATAGCTTCTACCCACTTAGTAACGTAATCAACAGTAACTAAAATATGTGTAAAACCATTAGAGGAAGGAAACGGTCCCATATAATCAAAGCCCCAAACATCAAATGGTTCAATAACAAGTGAATAGTTCATAGGCATTTCTTGATGTCTACTAATATTACCAATTCATTAACATTCATCACAAGACAAGACAAACTCACGGGCGTCCTTGAAAAGAGTAGGCCAATAAAAACCAGAATGCAATACCTTATGTGCAATTCTATCTCCAGCGTGGTGTCCTCCATAAGCCTCAGAGTGACACTTTCGTAGGATCTGTTCATGTTCATGCTCAGGTACACAATGTCTAATAACACCATCTACTCCTTCTTTATAAAGGTGTGGGTCATCCCAGAATTAATGTCTTAAATCATAGAAAAAGGTTTTCTTTAGCTGGTACGTGAAGCTAGGTGGTATAATTTTAGCAACAATTTAATTAGCATAATCAGCATACCATAGAGCAGTACGAGAAGCATTTATGACAGCTAATTGTTCATCAGGAAAGCTATCATCAATAGGTAGTGGGTCATCAAGAACATTCTCTAACCTAGATAAGTTGTCTGCAATGGGGTTCTCAGCTCCCTTTCTATCAATAATATGCAAATAAAATTCTTGTAGTAGGAGAACCCATCTAATAAGTCTCACTTTAACATCTTTATTTTCCATAAGATATTTAATAGCAGCATGATCGGTGTGAACAGTTACTTCAGAATCAACAATGTAAAGTCTGAAGTTATCACAAGCAAATACAGCTGCTAAAAATTCTTTTTCAGTAGTAGCATAATTTCTCTGGGCACTGTCTAGAGTTTTACTAGCATATTGGATAACATTTAGTTTCTTATCAACTCTTTGTCCTAAAACAGCACCTACAGCGTAATCACTAGCATCACACATAATTTCAAAGGGTAAATTCCAATCAGGAGGCTGAACAATAGGTGCAGAAATCAAGGCTTTCTTAAGTATTTCAAATGCTTCTACACAATCATCATCAAAGGCAAAAGGAACATCTTTTTGTAAGAGATTAGTTAGAGGCCTAGAAATTTTTGAGAAGTCCTTAATGAACCTCCTATAAAAACCGGCATGACCAAGGAAACTTCTTATACCTTTAATGTCCTTAGGACACGACATCTTTTCAATAGCATCAACTTTAGCTTTATCAACTTCAATACCTCTTTCAGAAATTTTATACCCCAAGACAATACCTTCATTAACCATAAAGTGGCACTTCTCCCAATTCAAGACAAGATTAGTTTCTTCACATCTCTGCAAAACTCGATCAAGGTTGCTTCAGCAATCATCAAAAGAAGTTCCATATATGGAAAAATCATCCATGACAACCTCAACAATCTTTTCACAAAGTCAGAGAATATAGCAGTCATACATCTTTGAAAGGTAGCAGGTGCATTGCATAAACCAAAAGGCATACATCTATAAGCAAAGGTACTGAAAGGGCAAGCAAAAGTGATCTTTTCTTGATCCTCTTTTGACACAGGTATTTGAGAGAAACCAGAATAACCGTCTAGAAAGCAAAAATGTGTATGTTTGGATAATCTTTCTAGCATTTGATCAATGAAAGGTAAAGGGTAATGATACTTTTTACTAGCTTTATTTAATTTTCGTAAATCAATTACCATTCTATGACCTGTAATAGTTCTTTGTGGGATCAATTCATCTTTATCATTAGGAACAACAGTAATACCTCCCTTCTTAGGGACACAATGGACAGGACTTACCCACTGACTATCAGCAACGGGATATATTATACCTGCCTCCAGAAGCTTTAGTATTTCTTTCCTTACCACTTCTTTCATCTTTGGGTTTAACCTTCATTGGTGATCAACAACCGGTTTAGCGTCTTTCTCCAATTTTATTTTGTACTGGCATAGAGTGGGACTAATGCCATTAAGATCATCAAGAGTATATCCAATAGCAACAGGGTGCTTCTTCAGAGTTTTCAATGATTTATCTTCTTCCTGTCTGAAAGGTTAGCACTAATAATAATAGGATATATCATCTTTTCATCAAGATAAGCATATTTAAGAGTATCAGGTAATGGTTTAAGCTCAAATACGGGATCGCCCTTGGGTGCAGGAGGGTCCCCTAGAATTTCAAGAGGCAAATTGTGTTTCAAAATGGGTCCCTGCTTAAAGAATACTTCATCTATTTTCCTTCTTCATTCATAAACATATCATTTTCATGGTCTAGCAAATATTGTTCTAAAGGATCGTTAGGAGGCACAGCAATAGAAGCAAGACCAATAATTTCATCTTTACTAGGCAATTCTTTATCATGGGGTTGTCTACGAAATTTAGCAAAATTAAAATCATGAGACATATCCCCTAAACCAATAGTAACAACATCCTTTTGCAATCTATCTTAGCCTTAACAGTATTCAAGAAGGGTCTACCAAATATAATGGGACAAAAGTCATCTTGTGGGGAACCAAGAACAAGAAAATCAGTAGGATATTTAACTTTCCCGCACAAGACTTCAACATCTCTAATAATCCCAACTGGTGAAATAGTATCTCTATTGGCAAGCTTAATAGTAACAACAATATCTTCTATCCCAACAGGTGCAATATCATGCATAATTTCTTCGTATAAGGAATGAGGTATTGCACTCGCACTAGCACCCATATCACATAAGCCATGATAGCAATGATCTCCTATTTTAAAAGAAACAACAGGCATGCCTACAACAGATCTATGTTTATTTTTAGTATCGGGTCTAGCAATTCTAGCAGCTTCATCACAGAAGTAAATAACATGCCCATCAATATTATCGACTAAGAGATCTTTAACCATAGCAATACTAGGTTCAACTTTAATTTGCTCAGGGGGTGTAGGTATTCTAGCATTACTCTTACGAACCATAGTTGAAGCTTTAGCAATCCTTTATTCTAGTAGGGAAAGGTGATTTCTAAATATAAGTGGTAGGAACAATAGGGTCAACATTATAAGTGATAGTCTTTTCTTCAACTTTAATAGGTTCAACTACTTTTACTTCAATGGGAGGATGATTTTAAACCACTTCTCCTTAGGGATATCAACATGAGTAGCAAAGGACAAATCAGACGAAGACGAACTTGCATTTGTTGAATCAAAAAAAAGAAAACAAGTGTTCTCTTTCTCCAGCGAAAAGAACAGTCTCGCAGGAAGATCCAAAGTTTTTGATCTTATTTGCGCGAGAAGACCCTTGACTGAGGAGATGTGTTTGGCTTGGATGATGCCGCTATGCTCCTATTCACTTTCAGAGACCGCTCTGAGTTTGTCGGTTTTGCGGCAACCCTTTCACTAAGAACATTTTAGCCATTAACGAAATGCCACTATTCCACAATGCTTCTTTGATTTATGTGTAGAAGCGGTAGTAGTGAAGAAAATGGAGGGAGAAGAAAGAAAGAGATGTGACACGAGAATAGATCACATCCGACAGCCAGCCATGCCATTAGATAGATCCGCTCTGAGTCTTTTGCAGGATGAGATCCGCTTGGTCTTGTGATAGGGGCTTGAGGAGGAAGAAGAGGGGATTTTTGGAAAAAAAATGAATCTCCTTATTTATAGGGAACAGGACGTGTGACTTCCTCAAACGAAACGAATGTGGCTTTCGTGATAAGGCAAATCCTTCGTTCGGTACAATCAACATATTGAATCTACGCTCGCTCGGCTCGGTGCAAACAACGGATGCTCGGGATAAAGCTGGACTTCGATTGGTTTTTGATGGATATGAGCTTTCCCTGAATAAGAATCAAAATATGCTTCCTACTCATAAGGAGTCCTATTGAAACCAAGAAATATAGGCCTGCTTGCCATCCACACCAGAATAGATAGAGTTTTCCGAAGAAACCTGCTAGTGGAGGAAGGCCTCCTAGGGATAAGAGACATAGGGCTAAAGAGAGAGCCAAAAAAGGATCTTTCGCCACCACCAGATCTTCAACAAGGTGGAAATTCTTGTATTTCATATGTACATGTTCCTGTGGCTCAGATGAGTATAGTTATTTATATCGCGACAGCTATAAACAGTTCCTTGTTCCCATTAACAAAACATCCCCTTTTTCTTCGCTCTTCCAGGGACTCGAGGAAGGTAAGATGCCCGGACCCCGTAGGGCAAGCCCGGATAAAAGCAAAAATCTAATAATAACAAGGTCGACGAGGAGTGACCAATCGAGGGAACGAACGAGGAAGACTGATCCCAAATAAATAGAGTTTCCGACGTTAGGAGGAATTCCCTTTAATAGCAAAGCATAATTTCAAAGGATCTGTACCTTTGGAATGGGTACCTTGCAGATCGGTACCTCTGGAAATCGGTACCTGGTATTTGCGCCCCCGGAGACCGGACTCGTAGGGGGTAAGATTTGTATGTCTTCCTCTGTTGTAAAGGGGCCACCCTTAGAAGTGGGCTCCCTTTACGCACTAGGCTTGTTAGTGCATGTCTCTTGCCAATGAGACATGCTAATTGGTATGTTTGGAAACCAAACAGTGTAATAGGCCCTCCCCCCGAGGGCCGCCCTCCATCTCTACCTCACCTCCTTCCATTCACGGACACCTACATTCCCAAAAGGCTAGGGCAGGGCAAATACATGAAGTCGGATTGATTCCCACACCTGGATTGAATGCTCTGCCAAAGTAAACCTAAACAATTAATTGAAGGAAGTGTAGCCCGGCATCAATTTAACGTGTCGGTTGCCCAACCCAATAAGTAGTAGTTTTTGAATGATTCGCGTTAGCCGGGAGTTAGAGATGTACTTTCTATTTCAATGAAGTAACCAACCAAAAGAGAGTGCTAAAGGAGTCATTCAGAAGTGAGTGAAGGGGCGCAAAAATAAGCTGGTGAGTAGGGCTGGAAAAAAAAGCTCGAAGCTCGTGAGCTAAACGAGTAACTCGTGACTCGGCTCGACTCGACTCGAACTCGAAGAATAACGAGTCAAGCCGAGCTTCAGTTTAAGATCGTTTATAGACCAAGTTAAACGAGCCAATTTCACGAGTACTCATGTAACTCGTTAGGCTTGTTACAAGAGATCAGCTAAGCACCCTGCGTCCTAGACACACAACACGCCCAGCTGCACTACAAATATTAAAAAATGATTACTTGTGAATGTAAAATGTACATATTAAACATGTACAATGTTCACAAACAATGTTCATTTATATCTTATTCGTAAGGTTTTATGTTCATATCCTTAACGAGGTTAACAAGCTAAACGAGCCAGCTCGTGAGTTATACGAGTTAGGCCAATCTTGAATTTGAACTCGTTATAGTAACGAGTCGAGTCGAGCTAGCTCGTTAATGAAACGAGCTTTAGCGAGTCGAGCCGAGCTGGCTCGACTCGGCTCGAATTCCAGCCCTACTGGTGAGCAAAGAAAGCTCAAATTGTTAATTAAACGGGCCTTGTTAATGAAGTATTTTGTTACCTTCCTTTATTCTGATTTTGACCATTTAGTTGAACTGACTCTGTTGGACCGCTCGCATCGCTCCTTGACACAAAGGCTATAAGAATCAAAGGCAATACTAGGCGTAAATGACTTTGGAGTTCAAACCTGGCATTGTTCACTAATAAATCTATTAATTAAACTCATGTTTCTATAATCAATTCGATCTCCCGGGAGCAAGTTTGGGAGTCCTTTCCACTCATTGAGTATTCTATCTAAAAAAGAAGGTCAACGGGGGAGACTACTTTGAAGTCCGGGCTGAACAAACTACTTCTCCTGCTACCAAAACAGAGAAATAAGGAAGACTCTCTTCGGTCGAGGGATGGATGGACTAGTGCCGTAAGGATGAGTGATGCTAGAGGGAAGTAGATCAACCATTACCGCCTGGACAATTAGACAGCCAACCCGTAATCGCAACGACCCAATTGCGAGAGCGGAGCTCTACCAACTGAGCTATATCCCCCCCGAGGCTTTAGTCCTCTATGAAGTTCAGTCAACCATTTGAGTCAATTTTGAGTAAATAGTAAGACTTCGGATCACATCATCTCCCGCCAAATTCGGCGGCAAACCCTTATTACCTCTAGCGCTCAAACCGCCTTACAGTTTTTGCCTTCACTGATCGGGAAGGTCGTTTAAAAACAGTAGATCAGTCAACGTGAGCCTTAGGGTCCAAAAATATTCCATTGGTGTCAGCTATTAGCGATTATTCAAAGTCGTAATGGTATAAATTATTGGTCAATTCATTCCATCCGGCGTAAGCATCTGGATAATCTGGAATGCGACGTGGCATACCCGAAAGCCCTAAGAAATGCATGGGAAAGAAGGTCAGATTAACCCCGTGTCCTAAAATTTTGGAATGTCTTCTCTTCTCATTCTTATCTGATGATAACCTGATCTCAAATCAAGTTTGGAAAACAGTTGTGCACCATGTAGCTCATCTAATAGATCCTCAATGACAGGAATATTGAATTGATTTTCTGCGGACGATGCAGCAGAAGTGAAAAGAAAAAGATATGATGCTTAGACCGTTCAGACAGGGATGATGGATTTCTAGATATAGGGTTTATTTGAATGTCTGGCCAAGTCCAAAGTCGTAGTCTTTAACAAGGCTTTCCTTCATCAGCGTAAATATCTAAAGTAGAGGCTTTGGTATAAACATAAATCCCATAATAGAGGGACGCAGGTAATAAGAAGCTAAAAAAATGAAGCCCATGTCTTTGAAATCCAACGATCGTAATGCCTATAAAAATGGAAAATGAAAGACTAAAACCATGAGGAGAAATCCATTTTCAAATGGCGACAGAAAGAAACGAATCACGAAATAGAAGAAAAAGTGCACTGTGCTGGCAAATGTGGAGAATAGCCATCCATATTTCATCAATGAAATTGTTCCGTATGGGTAGCAAATACACATATCAGAAGAGCCAACCCGAAAGTAGTCAAATCTGGTTCCTGGCACAGAATGAACAATGAATGCCTTTTCGGGAAAGAAAAGGGCCACATAATTTTTATAGGGAAAAGCTTTTTTTAAGGGGAAGAATCATCAACAAAAAATCCAGGAAAGAACAGCGAAGGAAAAACGTGAAAAAACAAGTGTTTTCCCAGAACGGAATAGCGGAAATTCCATACGTTGATCACCAATGTTGCATGTCTTTCCTTAAGCTGGAGTACTTTGAGTTAGAAGGCCTACTTTATTCGTACTTTTAAAGCCTACTTATTTGTCTAGCTATTTCCAATTCTAATAAATAACCCGATCATATCATATCTTGGAAAACATTAAGGTTGATGGCTTTCAAAAGTCAATTCCAGAAAGAGCCATTTGATCCCCATCAAAGTCTGCATTGAAACCCTTACACACTAATATACTTGATACTCGATCTATTTCACCGTACTTCTACTTCCTGACATTAAGAAAGTTTAGAACAAGGTCGTGACTCCGGCTATGTTGATATCTTCATATTACCTGTTATCATTCTATCTATCTGGTTATTGCTTTATGTGTTGGTTAGTATTTCACTCAAAAAAGTTTAAGTAGAAGTGATTTCTTCCTCATTAGCTCCACGTCGTATGCCTACTTTTTTTGAAACATTTCCGATTGTTTTGGTAGATGAGGAGGGAATTGTTAGAGCAGATGTTCCTTTTAGAAGAGCAGAATCCCGGAGACGCGTAGCAATAAAAAAGCTTGCTTGTTGGGCTGATGAGGCTCGAGAAAGACTGTGAAGTGAAGATGCGCCATTACCGAAACCATTTCTTTGCTTTGGGCGAAGTTCCTTTATAGGGAGCTCACTTCCTTGCTTGGTTCGTTGGTTGAACTTGCTTTTTAGGTGCGGTGCGTGCGGGTCTAGTTTCATTTATGAGTGCTGTGGTGTTCGTAGATCGGTTTTGCCAGTTAGGGTTTGTGTGGTGGGTTTCGATGATCTCGGGTAGCTCCTCACTTGGATGAGGAGTGGGGAAAGAAGATTGTGGGAGAGATCGGTGAAGAAGTGGAACTAAAGGATAATATAACCAAAGCTTAAAATGGGGGGGATGAGGCTGATGTTGAGCCGGGTGATGAAGCAACTTCACCGCAGCAAGAAGCCTAGTGAGAAATTGACATGGCGGAAGGTCGTTCTACCTTTTCCTGTGCCAACAAAGCAGGCATACTTGATTGACTCTTTGGGGCTCGTGAGAGACATTCATATTACTGTGTTCTATGAACAAAGATACCATTAGGTGATAAATTGATGCTGCCTGCACGCACAGATTCAGGTGATGACAATTTTAGCTTCAATATGAGATGCCAATGATGCATTCAAAAAGGAATGAGTGCTGCCCGAGTCGACCAAGAAAAGAGGGTAACATCCAAATTATGGACTACTGAGCAAGCTAACTGAATGGAACAGAGAGCAGGAGATTTCTGATTAGCTTCTAGCTGCCATGATCTTCCTAGTTGACTGAAGCGACTTACATTCAGGGAAAGTGTCCTTCCAATTTTGTTTGCCCAAAAGATAACTTTTTTTCTCTCGATTTTGTCGAGTCATCTGCTCTCAAACCAACCAAGACAGCAGCAAGTTCCTATCGAGAACAAGACGACAGATCAATATGACCAATTTCTATAATATCTCGGGTGAATATGTGAAAAAGTGTTGCTTAGCTCAGTGAAATGGAATAAGGAAGAGAAAGTGTAGTGTGATAAGGGAAGATGCAAGTCAATTTTGAGGTTTTCAAGCAAGGGCTGAGATAGATATACAAACCAGAAGAATTCACATCAGAACCCTTTCCTGCTTCCCCTTTTTACCCATCGGACTGAGCCAGGATCAAACTCAGATTTTGACTATGATTAGGCGGGGACAGGATTCGAACCTGCAGTCTTCAGGTCATGAGCGTGATGAGTTGACCAATTCCTCTACCCTGCTTCTTCCCCTGATCTTTCTTTCCCTCTTCCCATAAACATTGATTCTCTCTCCTAACCACTCTTAAATATGTGAAATACACGGAATCGATCCAAAACTACAAGCAAGGGAATCAACTCTTATTGCCGCAAAAAGAGGTACTCTTTCTACAACTATATTAGTATTGGTACCGAATTTAAATGGGAAATAGTGAAAGATTTCTTTGATTTCGCGACCGATCGTATTTTGCTGGTGAGAAAGCAGAAAGGATTGGAAAAAGTACCAACTTCTTGTAATTCTGTATGCCAGCTCCTATCATATGTGATAAGAGGGCGTTAAGCGGCCTGGGACTCTTATTTATGATCTTGAAGGAGGAAAATCACTCTGATCTCTGATTTCGGAGAAATAAGTGGCTCACGAGGAATGGAAAGACAGATTCTCTATTTGATCTCGAAGTCCTCATATAACACTTCTTCCAGTCGGATCACTTGTTGGAAAAACATAATGCTCACACATGTTCCACACGGGCAAGGAAGCATAGTATGCCTGCTTCCTTGGTTTCCTACTTTTTGCATCGAAAGTGACTTTTTGCTCAGTATCGAGAACCACTTCTTCTCCTTTTCGAGGCGTAGATCGCCCGTGCCTACATTGTTTGATTTACCAGTTCCGGGTATTGGATTTTTTTTGGAATAGAAAGAATGAAACTAGTACCAGCTTATCGCCAACCGTGCTTTCTACCAACTCCGCCAACCCCAGACGGGAATATTGATTGCGATTTAGCCGCACCTGAGCCCGCAACTGCTGCCTCTACTCCACCTACTTCTTGTGCCGACTTTGCCAGCCTCGCGGGGTACCGATTTCCTCCTGCTTTGTGTGCTTCAGATAGAATCTGAGAATAAAACTCAGAATAAAAATAATTTTTGTAATCCAATAATCGATCTTGGTTAGGATGATTAATCGAGTTATCCACAAGCAGGTATATATCTACGAGTGGTTTATATAAAGGAGGGTCATGATAAGAATGTTGTTCGGAAAAGGCGAAACAAGTTGTGTTGACTGAGGCTCAGTGGGCTGTACCCACATGAAGAAAAGAGTTGCTCGTGTAAAAGCAATATCTTCTATTTGACTTATCTAGCCGTGTCTTGTCTTGCACATACTCGGCTCGGTTAATGGTTCATCTTTGATTGGCATGGTCCTTTGGATGTAAGAGATCTCGTTTGCTGGCCGGGCCCTTCATTGAGTTTAGATCCATGTATGAATCTCTTATGAAATCCCATACATTAGTATCCTTATGGTTTAGGAACCCCAACATCTATTGAAAAGTATGATGCACCCCTCGGTTTACCAACATTTCCATTCAATCTCATTTAGATTCTATTAACTAACAAGCCAGGATCCAATTCCATTTCAACCACTGAGGTCATTAACAAACTAGAAAAGAGCTAAGGAACTATTTCCAGATACCTAATCGGGTGCTGAACGAACTACTACTTCAATATGTCATTGCAATTTCAAATGGGTTTCGATGGCACTCAAGCAGCCTCACTACTTCACGGCACTCTTCATTGTTGCAGCTGGATCCAATGACATATTTTGGAGTATCTTTCGCCTTCAGTACCGTTCTTTGGATGAGAGAAGCCTTATCCTTCAGACTTTCTGGATGTGTTGGTTTCCAATCTGTCATTTTATCAGAAGGTTCCACCAATTTATCACTATTGTAGTTTAGTGTCGCTTGCTCTTGTTTGCTGCAGACCTCTATTTTCTTTCTATCGATTAAGAGGCTTTCACAAAAAGAAGCTACTATCTCAGATTTAACACAATCAAACTTAGGTGTTATACCTGACTCCTTACCTTCGTCGAGTTCCCAATATTAAAGTTGTGTTTAATTCTTTCCAATAGATCCCATTTGAATTCAATAGTCTTCATCATAAAAGAACTAGTACAAGAAGTATCGAGCATGGAGCGATTATTGAGAGAAAGCCGAGCATAAAAAATTTGAATAATAATTTCTCTTGAGAGCTCATGATTGGGGCATGAATATAACATTGACTTAAGCCTCCCCCAAGCTTGAGCGCTAGTTTCTCCTTCGCGAGGCCAAAAATTATATATATAATTACGATCACGATGAACCAGATGTATAGGATAAAACTTCTGATGAAATTCCTATTTCAATCGGTTGTAGTTCCATGATCCAATATCATCGCATAGCCTAAACCATGTCAATGTCTTTCCCTTCAAAGATAAAGGGAAGACCTTCTTCTTGATAACATCCTCGGGCATACCTGCAAGCTTAAATAATCCACAAACTTCATCCACATAGATTAGGTGCAAATCGGGATGTAATGTTCCATCTCCTATAAAAGGATTAGCTAGCAGTTTCTCTATCATACCCGAAGGAATTTCAAAGTAAACATTTTCAGTAGGTATAGTAGGTTGAGGAGCAACTCTTTGCTTTCCTGGTCGGGGTGAAGATACCCCGAACAAGTCCCTCAAAGGATTACTTTCCATAGTAACAAGTGACAGTAAATTTCAGCACACTATATAAATTTTTCCTTACCAAAGGCGCTTCACTCCCCGGCAACGGCAGCAAAAAAGAGTCTTGATGACCCACAAGTATAGAGGATCTATCGTAGTACTTTTGATAAGTAAGAGTGTCGAACCCAACGAGGAGCAGAAGGAAATGACAAGTAGTTTTCAGTAAGGTATTCTCTGGAAGCACTAAAATTATCGGTAACAGATAGTTTTGTGATAAGGTAATTTGTAATGGGTAACAAGTAAAAAAAGTAACAAGGTGCAGAAAGGTGGCCCAATCCTTTTTGTAGCAAAGGACAAGCCTGGACAAACTCTTATATAAAGGAAAGCGCTCCCGAGGACACATGGGAATTATTGTCAAGCTAGTTTTCATCATGCTCATATGATTCGCATTCGTTACTTTGATAATTTGATATGTGGGTGGACCGGTGCTTGGGTAATGCCCTTCCTTGGACAAGCATCCCACTTATGATTAACCCCTCTTGCAAGCATCCACAACTACAAAAGAAGTATTAAGGTAAACCTAACCATAGCATGAAACATATGGATCCAAATCAGCCCCTTACGAAGCAACGCATAAACTATGGTTTAAGCTTCTGTCACTCTAGCAACCCATCATCTACTTATTACTTCCCAATGCCTTACCCTAGGCCCAAACAATGGTGAAGTGTCATGTAGTCGACGTTCACATAACACCAATAGAGGAAAGGCAACATACATCTCATCAGAATATTAAACGAATACCAAATTCACATGAGTACTTATAGCAAGACTTCTCCCATGTCCTCAGGAACAAACGTAACTATTCACAAATCATATTCATGTTCATAATCAGAGGGGTATTAATATGCATAAAGGATCTGAACATATGATCTTCCACCAAATAAACCAACTAGCATCAACTACAAGGAGTAATCAACACTACTAGCAACCCACATGTACCAATCTGAGGTTTTGAGACAAAGATCGGATACAAGAGATGATCTAGGGTTTGAGATGAGATGGTGCTGGTGAAGATGTTGATGGAGATTGACCCCCTCCCGGAGGGATGTTTCCCCGGCAGAACAGCTCCGCCCGAGCCCTAGATTGGTTCCGCCAAGGTTTTGCCTCGAGACGGTGGCGCTTCGTCCCGAAAGCTTCCTCCTTGTTTTTTTCCAGGGCGAAAGACTTCATATAGCAAAAGATGTGTACCGGGAAGCCTGCCAGGGGGCCCACGAGGCGGGGGGGCGCCCAGGGGGGTAGGGCGTGCCCCCCACCCTCATGGACGGTGGGTGGCTCCCCTCTGGTGCTTTCTTCGCCCAATATTTTTTATATATTCCAAAATTGTCTTTTGTGGAGTTTCAGGACTTTTGGAGTTGTGCGGAATAGGTCTTTAATATTTGCTCCTTTTCCAGCCCAAAATTCAGCTGTCGGCATTCTTCCTCTTCATGTAAACCTTGTAAAATAAGAGAGAAAAGGCATAAGTATTGTGACATAATGCGTAATAACAGCCCATAATGCAATAAATATCGATATAAAAGCATGATGCAAAATGGACGTATCACCATCTTCGGTGAGTAACAAAAAATACTTTCCTTTGCACAAACAATATATCACAATCATCTGTCGGTTTACCAATAATTTTACTGATGTAGACTCCCGAAGCGCCAAGTTTGGTTCAGACATGCGCATCAAGCTTAAGGTTGTCTATAGTCTGGTAAAGAAGTTGTACACTGGCGCTCAACAGACAATCGATGTTGCTATTCATAAGAAACATCCGCCCTCTCATCAAAGAAACACTGGAGAAGCTATCGGTACTGACCCAAAGAATTGAAGAGATAAAACGATCCGCTACCAGAGCCGGCGCCATGACTGCCCTAAGCCGGGCAAAGGCATGGCTAGCAGACCTTGATCCAGAAGATTTAGCCAATGGTTGCCCTAGTGTGAAAGAGGACGGGTAAATGCGGCCATTGGCTAGCAAGCTGGCTAAAGACACGGATCTGACCCAATATCAGGTGGCTTATGACGCTGACAACAAGAAGGTGAAGGCGCCGGTTCATCAGGAGGTGGATCTCATACCGCCGACCCGTAAGCATACCTTCGCTTCTGACATTGATCCATCAAATCTTATAAATGATGAGGTTGTGTTTAGAGCTTTGACTGGTATCAACTGGGCCACGCCTGATGGGACCCGACTAGGTGACGAGTCGTTTATTGGCCCAATCTTCCACGGTACTCAACGAAATTGCAAAAACGCTGACGAACGATCGTTGCAACAGCAGCGTGGGTCGAAATAGTAGAGTGGCTCTTCGGATCAAGCAAAAACGCGAGAAGACCAAAGAACAAAAACTTGAGCAAGAATTTGATCGGATCAAATCCTACACATATAGCAGCTCCAAAATCCCTCAAGGATCAGCAAACAAGACAGATATTTGACTCATCCAACCTGATGCTTTTCTCCATAATTTTCCACCTCCCAAAAAGTTCTGTCCCGTACAAGGCCGAGGCCTGCCTGTTTTATAGGCAAAACTAAACCTAACTAATTAAGTACCCGGCAAGCTGATCACAAAAATCCAAAACAGATTAGTACTCAAGGAATGTACGTATGTTAAAGCTAAATCAACATGGTTTGGACTCCTCCACATTGCCTTGGGGCTTCGGCCTTCATGTCCTGGTGCTCCTCACACACACGACCAATACAAAAGAAATTGCATGGTGTTCTGAAGGTTGGTTTGATCTTTTGCTTCTCTAGTTGTGTCGACGACACCTCAATACAAAAACCTCCAATCTGCAGTGTACATGGAATAGCGCGGTATATGGTCACATCATCCCCTCCCCCTTCAAAAGAAATTATCCTCGGTTTCGAGGCAGTCTTTGCAACCTTGTTCTTCAATGTGACATGTCCATCCACCTTGATTGCGTTCTCGAACATCGGCCGCAGCATGCGTCGCTTCCCAGAATCCCAAAATGAATATGTATTCGTCCGACCTTCATGTGTAGCATTGTGATCATATTGCCATGGTCTCCCCAATAACAAGTGACATGCATCCATAGGTATGACATCACATATCACCATATCAGTATAATCACCAACAGAAAATTTGGCGCGCACCTTATGAGTAACCTTTAACTTCCCTGTATGATGCATCCACTTGACACGATGGGGTTGCGGGTGCTTCCATACAGGCAACCCCAAATCATCAACCAACCCTTTGCTAACTGCATTGGTGTAGCTTCCACCATCTATTATCAACTTGCAATTGGTGTTGTTGATCTTACACTCGGACTGAAAAATATTCCATCGCTGCCCCTTATCCTCAACATGGTCTTCTTGCACTCGTTGCACCATTAATGATGGGTATGCTTCTGCGGCTTCAAAACTCGCAGTAACTTTTTCATCATCTTCAGATTTCTCACTAGACGTGTCAGCATTTTTCTCTCCATCACTCGCAGACATGTATCCTTGTTCTGTGAGGAGAAACCTCCTCTCATTAGGACACTCAAACTTCTTATGCCCCTTGCCACCATACCTGAAGCACACAATATCACTCATATGAGCGTTAGAAGCACGAGACAATTCAACTTTGGGTTGAGATACTTCCTTGGTAGCCGACTTAGAATCTGACTTGAAACCGCTATTACCTCCACCCTCTCTTTGAAAATTACGCCGCACCGAGTTTGATAAATTATCATGACCGACACGATGCTTGGCTTGCTGCTCCGCTCGAATGGCATGGTGTAATAATCCCTGTAATCCATTATATTCTACCATATCGACACGGTCTCGTACCTCTGATTTCAGACCATGCATGAACCGTGCCATTGTAGCTTCTTTAGGCTCCTCTAACCCTGTATGAATCAGTAATATTTCCATCTCCTTATAGTACTCCTCAACACTAGAGTTACCTTGTCGAAGCTGCTACAAGTGTGTGTACAAGGTCCTAGTGAAGTGCTCCGGAACAAAGCGTCTCTTCATGATACTCTTCATCTGATTCCTAGACTCCGGACGTCCTCCCGTGCGACATAGTTGGTTCCACGATATTAAAGCATAGCCCGTGAACTCAATAGATGAAACACGAACCTTTTTCTCCTCGGTGTACCGTTGTCCATAAAAAATATGATCCACGCGCATCTCCCACTCTAAATAATCATCCGGGTTATCTTTGCCGCTAAACGACGGTATGGAATTTTTTTTCTTCCAATACCATCATCCTCGTGGGCGCACTGCGGACGTTCATGTCCTCCCCCATGGTGCAGGCCACCTCCATGATGGTTATAAGCACGCCGCACAGGCTCATAATAGCTACCAGCCCCCTTAGACTGATGGTCTTCAAGCTCACCATTGTTGCGAACTTCTTCGCTTACCCGCTGTCCAGATAATTGCCGATGACGACGCGGTGCAGCAGACCCATCACTAGGTGGTGAACGTGGTCTCAATCAATGAACGGCCTCGGTCAAATCAACAATCTTTTTTCCTAGACTTTCCTCAACCTTGTCAATGCGCCTCCCCAATAGATTCAGCATATAGTCACGAGTTGCCTTCAATCCTAGCACGATAGCCGGCGCAACACTCGGATCATAGGTGGGCAAGGGCAGCTCGTCTTCCGCATCTCCTTCATATGCACCATGCACACTTGAATTTGACTTCTGTGAATTCACCATTGTAGCAACTCAAATAGATCAACTGAAGAACCAGAGAGAAAAAAAATTACCGTGATTAACCTTACTCTGAATACCACCTGATGGGACCTGACTAGGTGACGAGTCGTGTTTTGGCTCAATCTTTCATGGTACTCAATGAAATTGCAAAAATGTCGATGAACAATCATCACAACAGCAGCGTGGGTCGAAATAGTAGAGTGGTTCTTCGGATCAAGCAAAAACGCGAGAAGACCAAAGAACAAAAACTTGAGCAAGAATTTGATCAGATCAAATCCTACACATATAGCAGCTCCAAAATCCCTCAAGGATCAGCAAACAAGACAGATATTTGACGCATCCAACCTGATGCTTTTCTCCATAATTTTCCACCTCCCAAAAAGTTCCATCCCGTGCAAGGCCGAGGCATGCCTGTTTTATAGGCAAAACTAAACCTCAACCAACCGACCTAACAAACAAGCTAAAAAGACACAGACTCTTATCTCTTTCCTATTCTAACTAATCATGATTTAACTAATTAAGTACCCGGCAAGCTAATCACAAAAATCCAAAACAGACTAGTACTCATGGAACGTACGTATGTTAAAGCTAAATCAACATGGTTTGGACTCCTCCATGTTGCCTTGGGGCTTCGGCCTTCATGTCCTGGTACTCCTCACACACACGACCAATACAAAAGAAATTGCATGGTGTTCTGAAGGTTGGTTTGATCTTTTGCTTCTCTGGTTGTGTCGACGGCACCTCAATACAAAAACCTCCAATCTGTAGTGTACATGGAATAGCGCTGTCTATGGTCACATCAATGCCTGACTTCCAGCCAATGGATAATCAAGAAGAAGAAGAAGCGCAGGATGACCCGGAAGCTTCGACCCGCCAAGACTAAAAGTATGACCTCATGAGTCGGCTTACCAGTCATAGCATTTGGATGCTATGTCTCAAAAAACACTTATCCATTTGGGCCGTCAGATGCCTTGTAATAGGCTAGTTAAACAACCCTGATCTGTCATGCCATCGTGCGTGTTTATTTGTATAACACTGCTGATCCATCATTTAAAGATTTGCCACTTTATGCTTTATAGTATTATCAATTATGCAGATCAGACTTGTCATTTTTCCTGCACATAAACAGTTAACAAATGCCCTGGCGGCTTTCCACAGGGCAGGTCACAATACCCCATATAAAGACCACTGATGACTAAATAATCCATAATCAGGGCCGGTTTATCAAAACCTCATAGAACCATAACAAAATAAATATCATACCTGTGATATTTGTTCACACTGCCGGCTTATCATACGTCATGCAGTAAGGGTAACAACCCAAAGATTGAGAGCACAACACCCTATTCAATTTATTCATACCGCCTGCTTACAACGCCGTATGCAACAAGGGGTAACAAGCCAAAGCTTAGAGCACAGCACTCTAAGCACATAATCATCATACACTGGTGACTTAAAGTCCAAAACCAGGTCGGGTTAATAAAACTCCGGATAGATTCATATATGAACCATAAGGCAACATGACCCTTATCAGTTTTCAACTATGTATCAACACGGTAAAAAAGATCAATCTCAAAAAATGTTCAAATCAAATATAAATCAGAAAAAAGAAAACAAGGCATTCATAGGCTGCCAAGCCTCCATGTCAAGCGTTATTCAAGGGCCACGCAACCACTGAGTTAAACCTTAATTCAAACCCATAAGCCAGACCTCACATGACCAATCGTTGTTTTAACTTTGACAAATTTAGGGTCTTTTACGGATTGATTGTCAAGAGTACAGGGAGTCATTCCAGGATGACCTGGTCGGAGTGGCAGGCAAACAAAGGCAGGATAACCCGGATTTTTTGGTGAAGACACCTAGTGCCTAAGCCTATTACAAGGGTCAACAAAGACCTGTTCATTAGCAAGGAGTCCCCGAGTAATATTTCATTCCAGGCGTATAAGCCGGATCAGTAGGGTAGTCATAGCTATGCTCAATGAGCAGGAAGGCCCCAAGTATTTTGTAATCATGGCGTACAAGCCAGATCAAGAGGATAGTCATAGCTATGCTCAATGAGTAGGAAGCCCCCAAGTATTTTGTAATCATGGCGTACAAGCTGGATCAAGAGGGTAGTCATAGCTATGCTCAATGAGCAAGAAGCCCCCAAGTATTTTGTAATCATGGCGTACAAGACGGATCAAGAGGGTAGTCTTAGCTATGCTCAATAAGCAGGAAGCCCCCAAGTGACCGTATGAAGTGACAATAAAGACTCATATTCTCATAGATGAAACGACAAAGGCCCTGAATTATTAGGGATGCCAGCTTTATTATATTCATCGTAATATATACATTGATAGAAGTATGTACATCACAAGAGCTGGTGGCTCAGGTGTAATAAGGCCGAAGATGAGCAATATTCCACGGCCGGCAGGTCTCCTCCTCCGACGTGCGTGAGTCCTTGTGGCCTCAAACATCGATAAGGTAGTATGACCCGTTGTTCAGATTTTTGCTGATCACAAAAGGCCCTTCCCAAGGTGGGGATAGCTTGTGCATGTCAGTTTGATCCTGGATAAGTGGAGCACCAAGTCTCCTTCTTGCAAGGTTCTGGTTTTAACCCGGCGGCTATGATAATGACTCAGGTCTTGCTGGTAAATCACCGAACGAGCCTCCACAAGGTCACGCTCCTCATCCAACAGGTCAAGAGCATCCTGACCCGCCTTTTCATTATCAGCTTCAACATAAGCCGCCACACGGGGCGAATCATGACGGATGTCACTAGGAGAACCGCCTCTGCTCCATAGACCATGAAGAAAGGTGTATAACCCGTAGATCTGTTGGGGATAGTGTTGATACTCCATAGCACTAAGGGCAATTCCTCCACCCAACAGTCCGGCGTCCTCTACCAAGGGACCATAAGCCGGGGCTTGATGCCTCTCAAAATTTCTTGATTGGCTCGTTCAGCTTGGCCATTAGACTGGGGGTGAGCCACTGATGACACATCAAGACGAATATGCTCTCATTGACAAAATTCTTTCATAGCACCCTTTTTGATAAATCTTTAGTGCCATTATCAGTTATAATACTATGGGGATAGCCAAAGCAGAAAATCACCTTTTTGATAAATTGAACCGTTGTCGCCGCATCACACTTACTGACCGGCTCTGCCTCAACCCACTTTGTAAATTTGTCAACCACCACCAATAGGTGGGTCTTTTTATCCTTGGAACTTTTGAAAGGTCCAACCATATCCAGCCTCCAAACTGCAAACGGCCAAGTAGTTGGAATCATCCTCAATTCTTGAGCCGGCACATGAGCTCGTCTTGAAAAAATTTGACAACCATCACATTTACTGACCAAATCCTCTGCATCAACATGAGCCGTCAGCCAATAAAACCCACGACGAAAAGCCTTGGTCATGAGAGACTTAGAACCGACATGATGACCACAGTCTCCTTCATGAATCTCTCGTAGAATCTCACGGCCTTCCTCAGGAGAAACACAACATTGAAATACCCCTGTGACGCTGCAGCGGTGCAACTCTCCATTGACAATAGTCATTGACTTAGACCACCGGGTTATCTGCCTGGCCAATGTTTCATCTTCAGGTAATTCGCCCTGGGTCATATAAGCCAAATATGGAACTGTCCAATCAGGAATAGCATGAAGAGCCGCCACCAACTGCACCTCCGAGTCAGGAATAGCAAGATCTTCCTCCGTAGGCAATTTGACTGAAGGATTATGAAGAATATCAAGGAAAACATTAGGTGGTACTGTCTTACGCTGGAACCCTAACTGGCTCAAAGCATCAGCCGCCTAATTTTTCCTACGGTCAACATGTTCCAGTTGATAACCTTTGAAATGACCAGCAATAGCATCAACCTCACGGCAATAAGCCGCAATGAGTGGGTCCTTAGAATCCCAAATGCCTGAAACTTGCTGAGCCATCAAATCTGAGTCACCAAAACACCTCACGCGTCTTAAATTCATCTCTTTAGCCATCTGAAGACCATGGAGCAAGGCCTCGTACTCAGCTGCATTGTTAGTACAAGGGAACATCAACCTTAAAACATAAAAAAAATATCACCTCGTGGGGAAGTCAAAATAACTGCAGCCCCCGAGCCTTCCAACTGCCTGGATCCATCAAAGTGAATAGTCCAATATGTGTATCCGGATTCTCCTCGGGCATCTGCAGCTCAGTCCAATCATTGATAAAATCCACAAGTGCTTGAGACTTGATAGTTGTCCGAGGCATATACTTCAAACCATGGGGTCCAAGCTCAATGGCCCATTTGGCTACCCGACCCGTGGCTTCTCTGTTTTGAATAATGTCCCCCAAGGGGGCAGAACTAACCACAGTGATGGGATGACCCAAGAAATACTGATTTATCTTACGACTAGCCATGAACACTCCATATACCAGTTTTTGCCAATGTGGATACCTCTGCTTGGATTCAATGAGGACCTCACTCACATGATAAATCGGCCGCTGAACTGGATACTCCTTTCCAGATTCCTTCCTTTCCACAACAATCGCCATGCTGACAGCTTGACTATTAGCAGCCACATATAACAACAAGGGCTCCTTATCAATAGGAGCTGCAAGGATCGGCGGCTCAGCTAACTGTTTCTTCAAGGCTTCAAATGCCTGATCAGCAGCATCACTCCAGACAAAGTGATCTGTTTTCTTCATCATCTGGTATAAAGGGATAGCCTTTTCACCCAACCGGCTTATGAACCAGCTTAAGGCCGCAATACGACCCGCTAGACGCTGAACATCATTAATACACACCGGCTGAGCCAAGGAAGTGATAGCCTTTATTTTCTCTGGGTGAGCTTCAGTACCCCGTTCAAAAACCAGAAAACCCAAGAGCTTGCCTGCTGGTACACCAAACACACATTTGGCTGGGTTAAGCATCATCTTATAGACCCGAAGATTGTCAAAGGTCTCTTTCAAATCATCTATCAAAGTCTCTTTCTTCCTTGACTTCACCACAATATCATCCACATAAGCATGAACATTGCGCCTGATACGTCTCCAACGTATCTATAATTTTTTTATTGTTCCATGTTGTTTTATTATCAATCTTGGATGTTTTATAATCATTTTATAGTCATTTTATATCATTTTTTGGTACTAATCTATTGACATTCTTCCAAGTGCCAGCTGTTGTTTTCTGCATGTTTTTTACATCGCAGGAAATCGATATCAAACGGAGTCCAAATGCCCCGAAACTATTTTTGTGATTTTTATGGGCCAGAAGGAAGGCAATGGGCCCTGGTTGCACCTGGGGGTGCCCCGAGGGGGGGCACAACCCACCAGGGCGCGCCAGGAGGCCCAGGCGCCCTGGTGGGTTGTGCCCACCTCGGGTGCCCCTCGGACTGCCTCTTTGCTCTATTTTTCGATAAAGGGTGAATTTTATTGGCTCAAATGGAGCATCGAGAAGATACAATATGAGCACACACCCGGCCTCTACATAACTAGGATGCACACAGCCAACCCAACACACACACACGCATAAACACGATAACAACTAGCAAGGTCACAAGACCAAAAGCTATGCATAGGCATGGAAAAATAAAAAGAAAAAGAAAAAAGCTCCAAAGAGATCAGATCAGCAATCGCTAAACTACAACTAAGACCATGTCCGCACCAACCATTGACATCACATGGAGGCTGATGATGTTCAACAGCAACGCCTTCCGGAAGGAAGCGATACTCAAGCGCCGTTGTCACCGGACCCAACCACAAAGGCCAGAATCAAAGTTTTCTCCCTGAATAATAGTCTGAACATATTCGAGCAATGCCTCCAACAAGGTAACGACATAGAAAACATCACCATTGCTAGGTATGACCACTCGGGTCTGACCTAGGCTTTCGCCCCGGAGCTCAAGACCAGGTGCTCACAACACCACCATCAAAGCCATGCATGTGTTGTCGCCACCACTTTTCTGCAATACCAGCAGCTACAATTTGACCGCCGCCACTCCACCAAACATCCCTGTGCGTCAAGTCGTTGTCCATAATTTGTATCGCACCATAGAAAGTCATCCACCGGATCAAGAGATAAAACCTCCCGAAGTCTTTTCGATAACCCCGTTGTCATGGATCCGTAGGAAGTCACTACTGAACAGTCGGTAGTCACCATAGCCCGGCGAATCTGATCAAAATCACCACCACCAACCGAGGATCGCAATGTCAGCGGCCCGCACCGCATACGCAGAAGGCCACCACATCGCCACACCCCACATGCCCAGAGACCACCATGGCCGAAGCCATGCCATTAAAGGTGCACTGCCAAAAGTAGCCGCCGTAGGGGAACGAGCAACGTTGCCACAATAACCACGACACCGGAGCCACCACCACCGATCGAGTGAGGTGGGCGGTAGACTGGAGAGGTGTCATTAGAGAACCACCATGACACACACAACATCACCACAATTCGGAGAAGGCACCGCCGTGGACTGAGGGTGGGGGAGAGCCCGCAAACCGCCGGATCAGATCTAGGGAGAGCCCGCGGTCCAGCGGATCCAATCTGGTGGAGAGCCCACGGTCCAGCTTGTCGAGGTAGAGGAGGGGTCAGCCCCGCTGCAGCCAGGCACGCTCGGGCTGGATCTTAGAGAGGGAGGGGGAGGGGTGTGAGGTCTGCCCCGCCGCCGCCATCCTAGGGACCGAGCCGTCGGCCGGCCCTCGCAGCCGCTGCAGGGAAGCCACCACCAAAAAGTCCCGGGACCACCATCCCAATTCCGATCTCCGCCAAACGCAAGGCCGTCTAGGGTCGCACCCTGCGCTAGGCCGGAGGTCCCCTCGGCGAAGGAGGACTAGAGCCCGCCACCACCGTCCACCGATTGGGATTTACCTGTCGGCTTCCTCCGGCGACAGCGGGGTGGAAGGAGGAGAAGCGAGACGGTGGCCTCTTTGCTCTATAAATACCCAAATATTCCAGAAACCCTAGGGGAGTCGATGAAATATTCATCCAGCTGCCGTAGAGTCTAGAACCACCAGATCCAATCTAGACACCATCATAGAGGAGTTCACCACTTCCATTGGTGCCTCTCCGATGATGTGTGAGTAGTTCTTTGTAGACCTTCGGGTCCGTAGTTAGTAGCTAGATGGCTTTCTCTCTCCTGCTGAATTATCAATACAATGGTCTCTTGGAGATCCATACGATGTAACTCTTTTTGCGGTGTGTTTGTTGGGATGTGATGAACTTTGAGTTTATGATCAGTTATATCTTTTTATATCCATGAAAGTTATTTGAGTTTCTTTGATCTCTTATATGCATGATCTCTTATAGCCTCGTATTTCTTCTCCGATATTTGGGTTTTGTTTGGCCAACTTGATCTATTTATCTTGCAATGGGTAGAGGTGCCCGGTAGTGGGTTCGATCTTACGGTGCTTGATCCCAGTGACAGAAGGGGAACCGACATGTATGTATCGTTGCTACTAAGGATAAAAAGATGAGATCTATATCTACCGTCATATAGATAAACGGATCTTGTCTACATCATGTCATCGTTCTTATTGCATTACTCCGTTTTTCCATGAACTTAATACACTAGATGCATGCTGGATAGCGGTCGATGTGTGGAGTAATAGTAGTAGATGCAGGCAGGAGTCGGTCTACTAATCTTGGACGTGATGCCTATGTAATGATCATTGCCTGGATATTGTCATGATTATTTGAAGTTCTATCAATTTCCCAACAGTAATTTGTTTACCCGCCGTTTGCTATTTTTCTCGAGAGAAGCCACTAGTGAAACCTACGGCCCCCGGGTCTTCTTCCTCATATATTTGCTTTGCGATCTACTTTTCCTTTGCATTTTTATTCAGAACTATTAAACCAAAAAATACAAAAATACCTTGCTACACTTTTATTTATTTGTGATCTATTATTTCAATCTTCTACAATTCACTTCACGTCCTTTTGCCTATCTTGGGGCGCCGTACCCCGGAAGGGATTGACAACCCCTTTAACACGTCGGGTTGCTAGGTGTTGTTATTTGTGTGCAGGTGTTCCTTACGTTGTGATTGCTTGGTTCTCCTACTGGTTCGATACCTTGGTTTCATAACTGAGGGAAATACCTACCGTTGTTGTACCACATCATCCTCTCCTCTTGGGGGAAATACCGACGTAGTCCTAGCGACACCATCAACACCCAATGTGATCATGAAGGCAATTTTGAACACATCGCTAGTAAGTCACCTGGGCACTCTTTTGCACAAAAGGCATAGACACATAGCAGAAGGCTCCAAAGGGAGTGATGAAGGTCGTCTTCTCCTGGTCCTTAACTGCCATCTTGATCTGATGATACCCTAAATAGGCATCCAAGAAACTCAAACGCTCACAACCCGCTGTAGCATCAATAATCTGGTCAATACGAGGGAGAGCAAAAGGATCGGTCGGACAGGCTTTATTAAGGTATGTGTAATCCACACACATGTGCCAAGTACCATTCTTCTTAAGTACCAGCACTGGGTTAGCCAACCATTCAGGATGAAAGACTTCAACAATGAACCCAGCTGCCAAGAGCTGGGCCACTTCTTCACCAATGGCCTTACGCCTCTCTTCATTAAAGCAACGAAGGAATTGTTTGACCGGCTTAAACTTTGGATCAATATTGAGAGTGTGCTCAGCGAGTTCCCTCGGTACACCTGGCATGTCTGAAGGCTTCCATGCAAAGATGTCCCGGTTCTCATGGATGAACTCGATGAGCGCGCTTTCTTATTTCGAGTCCAAATTAGCACTGATATTGAGCTGCTTGGATGAGTTGCTAGGAACAAAGTCAACCAGCTTAGTGTCATTTGCCGACTTAAACTTCAACAAGGGGTCGTGCTCTGTGGTTGGCTTCTTCAAAGGTGTCATATCTGTTGGGTCAACATTATCTTTGTAAAACTTCAACTCCTCTGTTGCATAAACGCACTCAACATAAGCGGCATCACCTTCTTTACATTTCAAGGCTATCTTCTTGTTGCCGTGCATAGTGATGGTGCCCTTGTAACCCGGCATCTTAAGCTACAGATAAACATAACAAGGCCTTGCCATAAACTTGGCATAAGCCGGCCGCCCAAACAAAGAATGATAAAGGCTCTTGATCTTAACCAGTTCAAAGGTCAATGTCTCTGCTCTAAAATCATGGTCATCACCGAAAGCCACCTCCAAAGCTATCTTGCCTACTGGATATGCCGACTTGTCAGGCACCACACCACAAAAGACAGTATTAGACGACTTAAGATCTTTATCAGCAAGCCCATACGACAGAAAGTATCATAGTAAAGGATATTGATGTTGCTGCCTACACCCATGAGTACTTTAGTGAACTTGTACCCTCCAACCTGAGGTGCAACCACCAAAGCCAACTGACCCGGATTGTCAACCCGGAGCGGGTGATCCTCACGGCTCCAAAGAATGGGATGGTCAGACCATTGTAGGTAACGGGGAATCGCCGGCTCAACTGCGTTCACCGCCCTTTTATGAATCTTTTGATCCTGTTTGCATAAACTCGTGGTGAACACATGATATTGTCCACTATTCAGCTGCTTCGGGTTACTCTGATAACCAGATTGTTGCTGCTGATTGAAAACACCTTGATTGCCTTGCCCTGGAAACAAGAACTTGAGTCGCCTCCTCCAAAGCCAGACCCGTGAGAGCCGGATCCTGAACCGCCATTCGGGCCATGATTGTTCTGGAAAAAAATAGAATTTCAGTACTCCCTCATGATGAAACAATCCTTCCACAGATGACTGGTCAGCTTCTCTTGCGTACCATGCTTTGGACAAGGCTGGTTCATCATCGCCTCAAGGTTAAACTTTGGCCCGCCAAGCCGGGGCGGCTTTCCCTTCCGACGCTGATTGTTGTTCTGCGTATTGGTGTTGGTCACAAATTCTAAACCGCCATCAGCCTTGCGTTTACCGTTGCCACCGTGACCCGCCGGGTTATGCTGATGTCCCTTCGCACTGCCACTCCTCTTCCCCTTACCAGCCTTCCCCTCATTGGACTCAGGGTCTTTAGTACTATCAGTGTCGGCGTATTTGATGAGAGCCGCCATGAGCTCGCCCATATAATTGCAGTGACATTTCAACTGCCCCAGTTTCTGTTTAAGGGGAAGAAAACGGCAATTCTTCTCCAACATTAGGATTGTTGACCCGGCATTGATACTGGCCGATGAGTGTATAACAGCTGAGATCCAGCGCACCAATTGGTTGTCGACTCGCCCTCACCTTGGACACAAGAGGCTAAATCCAGAATTGACATGGGTTGCTTGCATGTGTCTTTAAAATTTTGGATGAAACGTGTTTTCAGCTCCGCCCATGACCTAATAGAGTTAGCAGGCAGCCCTTTCAACCAAGTATGAGCCGGACCATCTAACATCATGGTGAAATATTTAGCACACGCAGCGTCACTAACATCCAACATCTCCATAGCCATCTCATAGCTCTCGATCCAAGCCTCTGTGGGTTGATCCGCTGCGTAATTAGGCACCTTTTGAGGGCCCTTAAATCCTTAGGCAAACGCTCGTTGCGAAGAGCCGGCACTAAACATGGCACACCCAGGGTTCTAGAGGTCACTCATGCCTCCACAGACGCTGACGGATAAACCGAGGATTGCTGTTGAGCCGCTAGCTGAGCCGCCGACTCCGCCTCTCGACGCGCCCTGCCCTGACCCACCAAAGTCTGGGCATCGTTACCACCGCGTGCCTAGTCATGCCTACGAGGTTGGTTATGGTGTTTCTCACTACTCAAAACTGTTGGCGAGTCAATGTGCCTGCTATAACTCCAGCTTGGTCGAGGGGTTGAATGAATCCGCTCGCGGCTATACGAATAAGTCGCCTGTTGAGCCACGGCTGTCTGAAAAAGCTCTTTGGCCCTTCGTGTCTCTATTGCTATCGGAGACTCGCCTTCAACTGGGAGAGACGCCAATCACGTCGCCGAAGCAATCATGTTCTCCAAAGAGGCGGATCCTTCAACTAGGAGTCATATCCAATCGAGGCAGATCTGCAGCACGCGGCTGAACCGGTGCTCCAGTCACGGGTGCCTCAACCGCCCGGTTGACCACAGGTGGGTTATTGGTCCTTGCCCCAGGAATGTTGAAGAGATTTCTCGCATCATAAACCGGAGGTAAGCGACCCTGGTGTCTCCTTCTCATGATGGCATTCGAAGCATTTTGATCCAAGGTAAGTCGGAAAGACTCTGCCTGAATCCGCTGTGCCTGAGCGTCCAAAGCAGCTTGCTCCGTAGCCATCCTAGCGTTCTCAGCCGCCAGCTCCTCCTTGGCTTGAGCTATCTCATCTAGTAGCTTCACCACAATCTTATATTGTTCCTGAGTGTCCGGGGTCACCTCCACCCCCATCAAATTCGCCGAAGCCTCCAACAACTCTGTCAGAACTTGAGCCGGCGGGCGCGCAGAGCCACTAGCACCGGCCGTCGCCGCAGCCGTTGAACTGGAGGTCATAGCCGCGATGGTCGTTGAGCCGAGAGCCGGCTGTGTACCGGCCATGAAGATTGCATCCCTGTTCGGCTGCTCATAGGGGTCCAGAATACTATCGCCATCGGAACAACCCCCAAGCTGACCGTCTTGCAATTGATACATTGAATTGGTCTATCCGGTTGACGATTCACCATCAGAGTAGATGCCGTCTCGCCACCAGACACAGATCCTTCCTAAAATTCCGCCCCATGGATGAAACCAACAAAGGCATGCTTCACGGCGGCTTGAACCTTGGCGGGTCGTGCACGCTGAGTCGTCTCGATGATGTCGGTGCAGGTGTCCGGCTCAGGGCCCGATTCGCCGATCTTGCTGATGAAGACGTGGATTCCGCCGAAGGGGACCCGGTACCCGTACTCAATTGAGCCGACCTCGGGGCCCTAGCTAGCGTCGTCGATGTAGAGCTTGCCAGGATGACTCTTGGTCATCCGGCCCACAACGTATTCCTTGATCCCTGTGAAGTTGCCCTTCAAGAACTCGAAACCACCGTGCGCTAGCCCCACGGTAGGCGCCAATTGTCGTGGACTTAACACGGAAGATGTCCTAGCGAAAGAACTTAGTCGTGGAGCCATCGCAACTAGGTTAGCTTAAAGGGGTCAATCGGGATAAAGGACATAGAGAGTTTATATTGGTTCGGCCCCTCGCGGTGAAGGTAAAGGCTTACTCCAGTTTGGGATTGTATTGCTTGGGTCTTGATTACCAAGGAGCGAATACGCTTGACCTAGTTCTCGATCTCTTGTTTCTTGAGTCAACCCGCCGCCGGGTCACCCCTTTATATACACAGGTTGATGTCCGGCGGCTTACAGAGTCCTGGTCGGCTCATACACAACGTGTCCGGCTCGGTGACTAACTATGCTTGCCTTACAATACAAGTTATACTTTATGGCGGTTCATCCTCTTGGGCTTCAAGTCGCCTCTGGGTCTTGGGTCGTCAATCGGCTCGCCACGATCCGCCATCTTCAATGTATAAGCCGTCAGTGGTATGACCCGGCCCCTCCTAGGCGGGTTATACCCAATAGTTATATCCCCAATAAGTTTAAAAGATTTTCACAAATCAAAACAAAGAATAAAAATGAAAAAGGAAATTGGAAAGGAAAATAAAAACAAAAAAACATAGAAAGGAACATAAAATAAAAATGAAAACATAAAAAGGAAGGAAAAACAAAAGAAAATATAAAGTAAAACAAAAAAAGGATTGGGTGAAAGCCGAAAAAATGGGCCGGCCCATACAAAAAACCAGCGCCTTGTGGGCATAGTTTAAAAAACCGGACCAGACCAGTGGTCGAACCGGTAGCCTCATCGGTTTTTTAAGCTACTAAGATTGTTCTGCAATCAGACAAAAAAAACCAATTGAACCGGCATGTTTTCTGGAAAACCGGTGAAAAAACCGGGCCATTGAACCGGAAAAAACTAGGGAAAAGTTTTAATAGAAATTGGGAAAGTGGGATTCGATCCAAGGGCATGTGAGCAGTAGTCGGGGCTGTCCACTACATGGTTATAATTTTATTTGACCATTGTTTCACTCTATATTAGCACATATATTAATCAACATATATTATTTTATTTCTTAAAAAACCGACAATCAAACCGGTGAACTGGCGGTCTGACCGATAAAAACCTGAACCGACAACATTTTCGGTTCGAATTCCGGTTCAGTTTTTTAAACTATGCTTGTGGGTACGTGCTATCTCGCTAGGTATGCAACAAATAGGAATCGCCCATTGAAACAAATGGACATTGCTTTTGTGAAATGGGTTGCAACATTAAAAGATCTTCTCCGGAGGTGCTAGAGAGAAGCTCTCGTGCTACCAAAATTTGTTAGTGTTGTCAAAAGTTGCAGAAAAAGTTAACTTTAGTAGCTATGAGAGAAAAAAAAAAAGAATAACCGCTGACTGTCTTCTTCTCTTTCTCTATATAAATGTTCCATGTTTTTTTAATTGAATTCCTGGAGTATGCCCAGATCACACTACAATCTCGAAGTGATTGTTTTAGATTGTTATTATGATTTTTCTGTGATCTTATCCTGGTACAGGTAAGTGTAACGTTGAGTTGGTTTATCAGACTACGTAGCACCACAGTTTTCTCTCACAAAAAAGAAAGTAACACATATATTTTTCCCATATGCAGAACGCACACAAAAATAATATGGAAGATTATTGGCAAATACTCAACATTCCATGATCCCACGTGAACAATTCCTACAAAGAAATATGATGGAATGTGGACTGCAAACAGAGCACAAAGGTGGGACACGTTTACAAAACTATCCAGGGCTCCAGGGCGAGCAGACAAATCTCATAGAAGCACAGCATGGTGGCATTGCGCGGCGGCCAAGAAGGCTTAGAAGCGCGAGGCGTATGGACGATTAGCGGAGACAACCACGACATATGTATCATCATCCTACTCCTTGTACTTCATGCTCTCGAGCGAGAAGCCGGGCATGTCGAAGGAGAGGGCAAACTTCTCGACCTCGACCTTGAGGTTCTCGATGTCCTTGTTGCTCACCAGGCCCTTGGAGAAGTCCTTGAGCAGCTTGCCGTGCTCCTTCTGGATGTTCAGGCAGATGGTCACAGCCTGGTGGAGGAACTCGGCGATCTGCTCGAAGTCCTTCTCGACCAGACCCCTGGAAGTCATCGCCGGAGCACCTGAAAACAATTACAGACAAATCTCTCAGATTATTGAGGATTCTCACTTATATTAAGGTACAGGTTTACTTCCAGTTCCCGAATAAAGTGTCATAGTAATTTAGTTTGCACCGTGTACTTGTTTTATTTCAGAGAAAAATTACCATGTCAACAGCGGTGAATAACAAGTCACAACGACCCTTATTGCTCACATTGAAATGTATGCAACATGAAAAATGAAGTAAACAGTACAGCCTCCGTTCATTAATCACAAATCGCGAATATGGAAATATTTCTAATAACCAATCTAATGAATGAGAAGTTTGATTGCATGCATTCTAGAAACTCGTCTATTTCGGATGGAGGTAGTAATAATTTTTTTCAGGCTTGCAGTACCAGCAGATGTAATTAAAACATTAAAGCAGAGGGAGTGATCCTTACCAATGCGGACACCACCAGGGGACAATGCACTGCTGTCACCGAAGACTGCATTCTTGTTCAATGTAATGCTACAAAGGTCGCACATCTTTTCAACCTTGTTTCCTGCAGAAATAAGCTATTATTAGAACAAGTGATAATAGGACTGCTAGAAAATCAACTCACACAAATAAACTGGCTTACCAGTCAAGCCAAGAGGGCGGAGATCCCATAGAACAAGATGGTTGTCAGTTCCATCGGTCACCATCTTGTAACCCTTGCTCATGAGATATTTTCCAACGGCAACGGCGTTGGCCTTGACCTGCTTTGCGTAGGCCTTGAATCCAGGAGTCAAAGTTTGCTTCAGGGCAACTGCAAGGGCAGCAATCTGGTGGTTGTGAGGACCACCCTGGAGCGATGGGAACACCGCAAAGTTGATCTTGTCCTCATAGTCATACACAGCACCCTCAGGCTGGCCCTTCTTCGCAGGCTTAGGGCCTTTCCTGTAGAAGATCATACCAGCCCTCGGTCCCCGGAGAGACTTGTGTGTTGTAGTGGTAACCACATCACAGAACTCAAAAGGATTTGCAGCTTCCTACATAAAAGAAAGGAAACAGTAAGCATCTCAGAAACTGTAGGATTACATCAACATTCATACACTCTTTAATCTTCAACCTATTGCAGTATGCCTGAAACACCTAAAGAAAGATGATCAGGATTTTATAAAAATTAATAGGACATTCTTTCCAATTCCGTGGTACACTATATGCATTTTCCATGACTATGCTTATAGAAGTATTGTTCTTCACTTACAGGAAAGCAGAGTTCAGAAGAACGTGAGAAAAATACAGTCAAACAAGAGGTTCCCCTGACCAAGTCAAGTACAGAAGGAATATGCACATCAGTCACCCTAGCAGACAGCTGAGCGCTCAATATATGAAAAATGTGTATGCAATTGAGGCAAGTAGCACATTATATTTATACCATGCCATGTGTCAAGTCAGGACTCAGGACAGCTTGTCATATGTTTGATGAAAGGATATTATAAGAGCAGTCATTCCATTGGTTAATCAGTGCAAAAACACAATTGATTATTTCCAAACAATGTTCTCAAGTATTTACGCTGAAACAAAGATTAACAATTATTATTACTACTACTACTATTTACAACGAACAATTTCACTGAAGTATGAACTCCAGATTGTTGCATGTGCTATCAGGGAAAAAAACTGTTGTTAATTCTTCAATCTTGTATTTGTCTGAAATTACTACACAACGTTTTAATACACATTTATGCAACGAATACCAAAGTGCTACTCGCTTATGAAATATGCACAGATCTAATAGCAACATTCCAGGTAAACAGAGTGTTTTCCAGTTCAGAACAACCCAGCACCAACCACTTATGAAACATGCACAGATCTGATAGATGCACACAGCTAAAAGACAATCATATACAACTAGAAAGCTCAACAACCAGGTACCTACTACTAAGATCCCAACAACCAGATCGCATCGCGTAAAAGAGGAATCCTAAAGCGAAGATCCAATTTCTGAATGTAACAAGTCGAGGTGAGTTTGTGGGTGATTATACCTGCGCGGCGACCAGTCCGCTGATGTGCGCCATGTCGCAGAGGAGCATGGCCCCGACCTTGTCGGCGACGGCCCTGAGCCTGGCGTAGTCCCAGTCCCTGGGGTAGGCGCTGCCTCCGCAGATGATGAGCTTGGGGCGGAAGTCCATGGCCTTCTCCTCGAGCTTGTCGTAGTCGATGTAGCCGTTTGCGGCGCTGACCTTGTAGGGCAGGCTCTCGAAGTAGATGGAGGTGGCGGAGATCTTCTTCCCCCCGGCGGTGTAGTAGCCGTGGGTGAGGTGTCCGCCTGACGGGAGGTCGAGCCCCATGATCCGGTCGTGCGGGTTGAGGAGCGCGGTGTATGCGGCGAAGTTGGCGGGCGAGCCGGAGTAGGGCTGCACGTTGACGCCCCAGGAGGCGGCGTCGAGGCGGAAGGCGGCGAGGGCGCGGTCGCGGCAGAGGTTCTCGATCTCGTCGATGACGTCGTTGCCGCCGTAGTACCGGGCCCCGGGCATGCCCTCGGAGTACTTGTTGGTGAGGGCGGAGCCGAGCGCCTCGATGACGGCGAAGGAGGTGAAGTTCTCGGAGGCGATGAGCTCGATCCCGCTCCGCTGGCGCCGCTTCTCCCGCTCGATGAGGTCGAAGACGTCCGGGTCGGCGTCCGCCAGCGGGGTCAGCCCCCACGACGCGACGGAGTCCATTGCGTCGGCGGCGGCGGCGGCGAAGGGGGAAGGAGGGAGTGGTGGGGCGTCGGCGGAGGAGGGGAGTGGAGAGGGGGAGGTGGGCGGCGAGTGGTGGCGATTGGAGGCGTGCGGATATATAGAGGGGAGTGCGGCGCGTGTGCACGTCGGAGGTGGGTGGTGGTGGTGGGTGCGGCCGAGGTGTTCGACCGGATGCGCGGTAGGGGGTTGGTGTGGGTGCGAGTGAGGTGCTTAGGCCTCGGTCGCGGTGGGCGGTTGGGCCACCGCACCGCGCCGTCACATGACAGCCGTGTTAACCGCCAGTGCGGATTTTGTGCTCTGCTCCCTTGATTTTAGAAGGATTTTAGAGAAGTTCAAAACTTTTCTTTTGTGGGTCAGAAAAGTTCAAAATTGAGTTGAAAAGTTTAAGAACATCTAAAATAAATATTGTGTGTGGGTATTACGGTAGTCAGTAAGCCACGCGCCAGTAATTTACTGTAAAAATTTCTTTTATTTTACGGTATTGTGAAAAAAATGTGGGAAATAATCTATTCAAATTACGTCTGAATAGGGTTGTGCGTGCGCTTAATGCCGAGCTGGAGCTTCACTCCGCTGCTCATAAGCGGCGTCATAGAGCTGCCAGGGCTCCTCTTCCGACTGTCTTACATGGTGGATGGCGCATCTCGAAGGGGCTCGTAAAATAAGCCTTGCATTGAATCTGGCTGAGAAGACTTGTTTCTCTCCTCTTTCTTTACTATCGTGGGGCCGGAGACAGGGGAGGGGAATCACTCGTACTTTCTTGAATGTGGTGTTTTTGTGGGGTGATGAAGCTTGTTTGGAGGTGCATTGTACTTATTTTTTTGCCATATAGACCTCCGTCGGTGGAGCTAAAGTTCAGGATATTAGTTATCTTTGGTGCCCTTTGTTCAACCTCCATGGCGAGGTCCTCTTCTCCTTGCCTTAGTTGGGTAGGCGGTGGTCCGAGATGGTGGCTTCAGCGCCTCAGATGAGATTGTAGTATGTGACATGACTCGATTGTCTTTTCTTATTAATCTTCGGGTCATACTTGCAAGATGAAAGGACTTAGAGGTTATTTTATTTTATTTTCCGCTCCTTGTAGTGTTGAAATACTTTTGTCCAGAAAAATTGGAAACCCTCATATATTACTCAAGAAATTCATACAATCGAAGAGAAAAAAAAGCACATCGCACAGGACGATGCACCACCTATTAACGCACTATCAATTTTTACATCGAGGCAATATTACGCAAGCTCGCGTGCCCCATTCACTATCTCCGATAAAAGAGGGTTCTTCCTCCGAGTTTCTTACGGAACCTCATCACAGGGTATGGTGTTCATGCGCATTTATATAGATAGGGGGAAATACATAGTGACCCAGTTTATAAGGGAAACCAAGCCGAAAACCGAACAACTCACACACCACCCGGCGACAACCTAAGCAAAACCACCAACTTTTTTTTATGATATCCGCCTAGGATGACCTTGAAAGGGATCGAGAAGAGGTGTCTAGAGGGGGGTGATTAGACACTAAGTGCCCAAAGTAGCAGTTTTTAACTTCTTTAAGTTTAAGTGGAGTTTAGGCACAAGTTTAACACTCACACTACATAACAAGTAAGCATGCAAAGAGTATATGAGCAAGGGAAAGTGAAGCATGCAACTTGCAAGAATGTAAAGGGAAGGGATTGGAGGATTCAAACGCAATTGGAGACACGGATGTTTTTGTCGTGGTTCCGATAGGTGGTGCTATCGTACATCCACATTGATGGAGACTTCAACCCACGAAGGGTAACGGCTGCGCGAGTCCACGGAGGGCTCCACCCAAGAAGGGTCCACGAAGAAGCAACCTTGTCTATCCCACCATGGCCGTCGCCCACGAAGGACTTGCCTCACTAGCGGTAGATCTTCATGAAGTAGGCGATCTCCTTGCCCTTACAAACTCCTTGGTTCAACTCCACAATCTTGTCGGAGGTTCCCAAGTGACACCTAGCCAATCTAGGAGACACCACTCTCCAAGAAGTAACAAATGGTGCGTTGGTGATGAACTCCTTGCTCTTGTGCTTCAAATGATAGTCTCCCCAACACTCAACTTTCTCTCACGGGATTTGGATTTGTTGGAAAGAATATTTGAGTGGAAAGCAACTTGGGGAAGGCTAGAGATCAAGATTCATATGGTAGGAATGAAATATCTTAGCCTCAACACATGAGTAGGTAGTTCTCTCTCAGAAAATGGATGCTGGAAGTGTAGGCTTGTTCTGATGGCTCTCTCCACGAATGAAGAGGAGGTGGAGGGGTATATATAGCCTCCACATAAAATCTAACCGTTACACACAATTTACCAATCTCGGTGGGACCGAATCAACAAACTCGGTCAGACCGATTTAGTAAACCTAGTGACCGTTAGGATTTTCGGTGGGACCGACATGCAACTCGGTAGGACCGATATGGTTAGGGTTAGGGCATAACGTAATCTCGGTTAGACCGATTACACAAACTCGGTGAGACCGATTTTGGTAATAAGCTAACCAGAGAGTTGGACAGGCAAACTCGGTGAGACCGATTACACAAACTCGGTAGGACCGATTTTGGTAATAAGCTAACCAGAGAGTTTGCATTGTAATTTCGATAGTATCGATTGCTCAAACTCGGTGAGACCGATTTTGGTAATGGACATACACAGAGAGATTACAATCCCATCTCGGTGAGACCGAGATCCCTATCGGTGAGACCGATTTGCCTAGGGTTTGTGGCAGTGGCTAAGACATCTAAACTCGGTGGCGCCGGATAGAAAGAATCGGTGGGGCCGAGTTAGACTTTTGGTTTAGGACATATGTGGATGTGAGAAAGTAGTTGAGGGCTTTGGAGCATATCACTAAGCACTTTGAGCAAGCAAGCCATTAAGCAACACCTCACCCCTTCTTGATAGTATTGGCTTTTCCTATAGACTCAATGTGATCTTGGATCACTAAAATAGAAAATGTAGTCTTGATCTTGGAGCTTGAGCCAATCCTTTGTCCTTAGCATCTTGAAGGGGTTCCACATCTTTTAGTCCATGCCACTCCATTGTTGAACTTGTCTGAAATATACTAGGTAAAAGTGTTAGTCCAACAAGAGATATGTTGACATTAATTACCAAAACCACCCAGGGAGCACTTGTGCTTTCAGACCTTGAACAAGAACTTCGACGACGCCTTCAAGGAGGGAAACAACATCCAAGGGGCGTCATCGGCCCTTGTCGACCACAAGACTTTCATCTAGACTTGCACACGACCATCGTACCGACTTCGACCCCTGTCGACCACAATACTTTCGTCCAAACCTGCACACGACCATCCACCTCGGCATTGAGCACCGGAGTGAAGCTCCACCTCGACATTAAGTGCACACACAACCCTACTCAAACATTATTTGAAGAGATTATTTCCCACTACGTCTAGACCTCACTCTGATTTCATTTGTCATAAACCACAAGTCTTTTGCAGCTACTAAAGAGGAAATAACAGACATCACATACTACATATCATATGACACCTAACCATCTCAAGTTGATCACGATCTAGTGAAAACCACCAAGGGCTTCAGGTCACCATCGGCGGGTGCCTAGGAAGACAAGAAGCAGCATTTGAGACGCTACTTCTACTAATACAGGCAACAACCACCAACCCACATCGCAAAGTATGAAAACAACCATTATAAGCAAGAGCATACCACATCGCAAAGTATTAAAACAAAAATTATAAGCAAGAGCATGCCACATTGCTACATTCACCCCTTCTTGATTTTCACCAATGCGGAATCATGGATGAGTTAGATGACCACCCCCACCGCTTTCCGCCTGAGATCAATCAATGGTGATCTGTCAAGCGAGGAACTCGTGGACATAAATTGAGGCGAAGTAATAGCAATGTAAAGCCATGTGAAGCACGTTCTAAGCTTGACTTCTTCCACGCTCAAACATAGAGGGATGACATCATAGACACATAAATAAAGGCCTCTCCATGGCTCCCCGTACCACGAGTCCCAGACTTGCAGAGTCGACATTAGAGACGTAGTTGGCTTCCATGTTTATCTTCAAGCCTCCCAAGGAGCACACACGGGGTTAAGGCATCTACAACACAGACCCTTATATCGCCCTCAAACATCCAAACGTAGCTGTCAGGATGCATTTTGACATCCAACGTGGCACCCATCTGCCCGTGGACCAGTCCGGTTATTCGAATTCCGCAAACCGCACCAGGGGGGCTATATGAGGCCGCGTACAGCGCTCGAGCGGCGAAGTTGGACGCGTAGGCAGGGCCGTCTCCAGGAATTCGAGGCCCCGGTGTGAAAAGAAAAATGGGGCCCTAAATTAAAAAATATACAATTACACAAGCATAATCACCTAATTATGTAATTGAAATTTATGTTACTTCATACAATGCTTAGAATATAAAATATACAATATAATCACCTAATTATGTAATTGAAATTTATGTTACTTCATACAATGCTTAGAATATTCTCAAGTATCAATGCGAAATACTAAAACCAGTAAACTCACCTCATGCTCTGTTGAAAAGTGACATCCGTCTTGTGTTCCTTGAAATGAAATCTTCAATTACATCTTCATAATTAATCTTCTCCAAGACATCATTTTCAAGTGCTATTGTCGCCAAACCATTGAGACTTTCTTGTGTCATAGTTCGAAAAACTTACAATCAGATAGAACCTTAACTTTGGACTTGGACGATAGTACGAGCAACTACTGAAGTTCTTAAATCTATGGCTACTTCTGAACTTGAACGACTATACAAAAAATCGTTCCCAAACATATTAACACAACTTTGTAATTTGTATCAAAATTAGAGAAAAGGGGAGAGCGTAGGAGCAGGGAGGGCACCACCCCAGTTGGTCTTCTGTTCCTGTTGGGCGGCACCACGGCAGTGTCGGCCGGCCGCCGACACGGCGGCGTCCAACGCTCGAAAGTCGTGTGTAGTTCCGCTTCTTGCCCGTCGCCTCGTTGAACCTACTAGGCTGCAATGCAATCGCCGCTGAGCCACCGATTCAGTCGGAAGCGATGGGGAGATGCTATAAAGTTGATCCAAGGGCAAGAGAAAGATAGGTCTATTTATGCTTCATTGGTCAAAGAGATTAGATATCTCTTATCTCTCCATGAAAGTTGTATTACTCATGTAAACCATACTCAAAATCAGGTTAGCGATAGTCTAGCAAACTTTGCTCGTACAGATGGAAGAACCATGACTTGGATTGGCTCTGGACCCCCGAGAGTGCTTGAGCTAGTCACCGCTGATTATAATTCTTTGTTGGCTTGAGTAATACAATATTTCCACCCGCAAAAAAAGCGATGGGGAGATGGAAAGCCAAGCGATCAGGCAGGGAATAGGAAGTGGAAGTTACGAAACGTACTGCGCTGGGGCTGTCATTTCGTCTATGATCGAACAATCCACCTCATCCACGCGACGGGAAAGCATATCGCTCGAGGCTTGACCGGACCAGGCCTTAAACTGAAATTCTTTTTCAGATTATACATATATGTATATGGACCCTAGTTGGGGGCCCTGTGCGAGCGCACAGCTCGCACAGGCCCTTGGACGGCCCTGCGTGTATGCTGTCATGGACGGTAACGCCGGCAGATGCGCGTCGTTCGTGCCGATAGTTGCATGCGTTGCATCCCTATGACCATGAGGCCGGCCCGTCTACGTCCACCGTGGACCTCACCTCTATTGGCGCCACCGAAGATTCAGACTAGGTCAACTTTTGGACGCTATGGTCAAATGAAATATACTGAAAATGTATTGGATGTGTTCGATTTAAATAAATATCATCCACTTTACAGGAAAATCACCCGGTTTGTTTAAATTGCGTTTGAAATGTATGTAAATACAGTTGGATGGTCGCCTACTGCTTCGCTGTCCACGGACACGTCGGTGAACGGATATCATGCCCGTTTTAGGTGTCCACATTGGAGATGCCCTTAGCATGAATCCACGTAGAATGCATCCCGATTATAGATTTACCTTTACCTTTACCTTCGGACACCGTCAAATCACCACGAGAATAATAAGAATCCAAACAATGACCGAACACACCAGCAAAGGCCTTGTCAAAAACCACATCATTCATAATGTCATGTGCTCTTCAGAAGAAGGATGTTTTTTTATGAACGAATAGAGGCACTCACGTTGTCCAGCAACCAACCTACACCTAAGAGCATCTGCAGCCGTTGCCCCCCCCCCCCCCCCCCCCCCCCCCCCCGGAGGCCTGAAAATCGCCGCCTGGGGGCGAGCCGGCGCAAAACTCGTCGCTGGGGGCGATTGCGTTCCCAGTCGCCACCCACAGGCGCCGATATCTGCCCATCTGTTTCGCAAAGCGCCCGCTTTTTGGCCCATTTTCGGCGGCAAATCGGCCTGATATCAACGTAGATCGGCCATTGTTCGCAGTGGTTGGGTACAAATTCAACACAAGTAATTTTTTTATCACATAGTTCATTACCGAAAATCAATAGAAATCGAATAGTTCAACAACAAATAATTCAATACAAATTAAGTTCAACAAATAAAAACTCTTATTTCATCACACGTCAAGCTAGGCGGCGTTGCCCTTAAGCCTCCATAGGTGCTCCACCAGATCGTGATGCAGTTGCTGATGCACCTGTGAGTCTCGGATCTCCTAACGCATATTGAGGAAGGCAGTCCAGTTTGCCGGTAACTGGTGATTAACTTGCACAAGAGGACCCTGTCTGTAATATGGTTCAGTGCCAAACACTGGCTCTTCCTGCTCCCTTTCAATGATCATGTTGTGCAAGATGACACAGCAAGTCATTATCTCCCAAATTTGATCTTTCGACCAGGTCTGAGAAGGGTGTCGGACAATAGCAAATCGAGATTGGAGCACACCAAATACCCGCTCGACATCCTTCCTGCAAACCTTCTGAACCTTCGCAAAGTGGGAGTTCTTGCCTCCTAACACATGGGTTGATATAGTATTCAGTATTCACAAACGTAGACCATCTCGGATAGATGCCATCAGCTAGGTAGTACCCCTTGTTGTAGTGCCGCCCATTGACCTCGAAGTTCACCGGAGGAGAATGACCTTCAAAAAGCTTGGCAAAGATAGGGGAGCACTGTAGGACGTTGATGTCATTGTGAGTTCCTGGCATCCCAAAGAAAGAGTGTCAAATCCAGAGGTCATGTGTGGCCACTGCCTCAAGTACCACACTACAACCGCCTTTGGCGCCTTTGTACATCCCCTGCCAAGCAAATGGATAGTTCTTCCATTTCCAATGCATGCAGTCGATGCTTCCAAGCATCCCAGGAAATCCTCTTGCTACATTCTGTGTTAGGATCCGAGCAGTGTCTTCAGCATTGGGTGATCGCAAGTATTGCGGTCCAAACACTACCACCACTGCCCTGCAGAATTTGTAGAAACACTCAATGGTCGTGGACTCGGCCATGTGCCCATAATCGTCGATTGAATCACCGGGAGCTCCATATGCAAGCATCCTCATAGCTATCGTGCACTTCTGGATTGAGGTGAATCCAAGTGTGTCGGTGCAATCCTTCTTGCACTTGAAGTAGCTGTTGAACTCCCGGATGGAATTCACAATCCTGAGGAAAAGCTTTCGGCTCATTCGATAACGGCGCCGAAATGTTTTCTCGCCGTCCAATGGAGCGTCGGCGAAGTAGTCGGAGTAGAGCATGCAGTAGCCTTCCATACGATGCCGGTTCTTTGCTTTCAGCCGCCCCAGCGTCGAGCCACCTCGTCGTGGCTTTTCATTGCTCGCGAGCAGGCCGGCGAGGGTGGCGAGGACCATGAGATGCTCCTCCTCCTGGGCGTCTGCTTCGCCTTCTTCTCCAGCAACGCCGCGAGCGCCTCCTCGTCGTTCGAGTCCATCACCGGGCAGGGCAGACAAATTGCCGAACACCTGGCGGGCGTCGTAGGCGCGCAGCCGCTGGTACGCTATCCTACGCGGCCGGGGCACCGGAAAACTCGCCCGAAAGGTGGTGACGAGGTTGCCGCGGCGAAACCTTCTCTCCTTTTCCGGCGGGGAATGGCCTATCTGTTGGGAAACGTTGCAGAAAATAAAAAAAAGCTACGCTTCACCAAGATCAATCTATGGAGTCATCTAGCAACGAGAGAGAGGAGTGCATCTACATACCCTTATAGATCGCGAGCAAAAGCGTTCAAGAGAACGGGGTTGAGGGAGTCGTACTCGTCGTGATCCAAATCACCGAAGATCCTAGTGCCGAACGGATGACACCTCCGTGTTCAACACATGTACGGTTGGGGAAGACGTCTCCTCCTTCTTGATCCAGCAAGAGGGAAGGAGAGGTTGATGGAGATCCAGCAGCACGACGGCGTGGTGGTGGAAGTAGCAGGGAATCTCAGCAGGGCTTCGCCAAGCTCAGCGAGAGGGAGAGGTGTTGCGGGGGAGAGGGAGGCGCCAGGGACTAGGGTGCACAGCCCTTCCTCCCCCCTCTTTATATAGGGGCCCTGGGGGGCGCCGGCCCCTAGAGATCCCATCTCATGGGGGGGCGGCCAAGGGGGGAACTTGCCCCCCCAAGCCAAGTGGGGCGCCCCCCACCCCTAGGGTTTCCAACCCTAGGCGCAGGGGAGGCCCAAGGGGGAGCACCAGCCCACCAGGGGCTGGTTCCCCTCCTACTTCAGCCCATGTGGCCCTCCGGGATAGGTCGCCCCACCTGGTGGACCCCCTGGACCCTTCCGGTGGTCCCGGTACAATACCGGTGACCCCGAAAACTTTCCCGGTGGCCAAAACTGGACTTCCTATATATAAATCTTCACCTTCGGACCATTCCGGAACTCCCCGTGACGTCCGGGATCTCATCCGGGACTCCGAACAACTTTCAGGTTACCGCATACTAATATCTCTACAACCCTAGCGTCACCGAACCTTAAGTGTGTAGACCCTACGGGTTCGGGAGACACGCAGACATGACCGAGACGACTCTCCGGTCAATAACGAACAACGGGATCTGGATACCCATGTTGGCTCCCACATGTTCCACGATGATCTCATCGAATGAACCACGATGTCAAGGATTCAAGTAATCCCGTATACAATTCCCTTTGTCAATCGATACGTTACTTGCCCGAGATTCGATCGTCGGTATCCCAATACCTCGTTCAATCTCGTTACCGGCAAGTCACTTTACTCGTATAATGCATGATCCCATAACCAACCACTTGGTCACATTGAGCTCATTATGATGATGCATTACCGAGTGGGCCCAGAGATACCTCTCCGTCATACGGAGTGACAAATCCCAGTCTCGATCCGTGTCAACCCAACAGATACTTTCGAGGATACCTGTAGCATACCTTTATAGTCACCCAGTTACGTTGTGATGTTTGGTACACCCAAAGCACTCCTACGGTATCCGGGAGTTACACGATCTCATGGTCTAAGGAAATGATACTTGACATTGGAAAAGCTCTACCAAACGAACTACACGATCTTGTGCTATGCTTAGGATTGGGTCTTGTCCATCACATCATTCTCCTAATGATGTGATCCCATTATCAATGACATCCAATGTCCATAGTCAGGAAACCATGACTATCTGTTGATCAACGAGCTAGTCAACTAGAGGCTCACTAGGGACATGTTGTGGTCTATGTATTCACACATATATTACGATTTCCGGATAACACAATTATAGCATGAACAATAGACAATTATCATGAACAAGGAAATATAATAATAATCATTGTATTATTGCCTCTAGGGCATATTTCCAACAGTCTCCCACTTGCACTAGAGTCAATAATCTAGTTACATTGTGATGAATCGAACACCCATAGAGTTCTGGTGTTGATCATGTTTTGCTCGCAGAAGAGGTTTAGTCAATGGATCTGCGACATTCAGATCCGTATGCACTTTGCAAATATCTATGTCTCCCTCTTGAACATTTTCATGAATGGAGTTGAAGCGACGCTTGATGTGCTTGGTCTTCTTGTGAAACCTGGGCTCCTTGGCAAGGGCAATAGCTCCAATGTTGTCACAGAACAGAGTGATTGGCCCCGACGCATTGGGTATGACTCCTACACTAGTAGGGAAAAGCCTAGCAGCAGCGCGGGTTTTGGGTGTATCAGTAGCGCGGGTGCCCGCGCTACTGATACGGCACCACAGCTAACTTGTAGCAGTAGCGCGTGTTCACACACGCTACTGCTATACATGGTTAGCTGTAGCGTGCATTGCAAATAGCGCTACTGCTAATTAGCCGTAGCGGGTCTTATACCCCGCGCTACTGCTATTACTTTCAAAAACAAAACAAAAATCTCGATCCCGTGCGTGCTGTCAATGGCAGCAATGGTAAGATCTAGCGATGATTGGCGTCGTCGGAGGCATTAACGGACAGCGGAAGACCAGATCCAGCAGTGGTTGTTGGAGAGGGCCCGTTTCCATGGCAGAGCCAGGCCGCGGCATGGGGCTCCTCTTCCCGACCATGCCAGATAGCTCCGGGTCATCCATGGCGATGACCTGCACGGGCATGGACATGGGAGGGTGAGTCAAACCAGAGGGAGAGAGAGAAAAGGAAAACCGAGGGAGAAAGGAAGGTGATGTAGGGAGCAGCGGAGCTAGTCACCGGTGGCGAGGTGCTCCGGTGTGGTGGCGCGGGGCGGCGGCCTCCTAGACGTCGGTGGAAGATCGGCGAGCTCCTAGACGCTGGTGGCGCGAGGCGGCGGCCTCTTTCGGTGCCATGGAGGAGGATGGGTGCATGGGCAAGAGGTCCATGTGAGAGCGTATGGAAAGTGAGAGGAGAGAGTGGTGGAAGAGAGGATGGATTTGGGGGAGGAGATGGGGATTCGGCCGAGGATATGGCGACTTCACCTACCTCGTACTTAGTAGTAGCGAGGGGTATAAAACCGCGCTACTACTATCAACTTAGTAGTAGCGCGGGTTTATACCCCTCGCTACTACTATGGCATGTATCGGGGGGGGGGGGGGGGGACGGTAGAGACCGCTTAGTAGTAGCGAGGGTTAAAAACCCGTGCTACTACTATCAACTTAGTAGTAGCAAGGGTTAAAAACCCGCTCTATTGCTAATTAGCAGTAGCGCTTCTTTTTGAGCCGCACTGCTGCTAAGATTATGTGTATAAGGTTTTCCCTAGTAGTGCTAGGTCGGTGATGAACTCCTTCATCCATATTGCTTCATGCGCTGCCTCCGAGGCTGCCATGTACTCCGCTTCACATGTAGATCCCGCCACGACGCTTTGCTTGCAACTGCACCAGCTTACTGCCCCACCATTCAAAATATACACGTATCCGGTTTGTGACTTAGAGTCATCCAGATATGTGTCGAAGCTAGCGTCGACGTAACCCTTTATGATGAGCTCTTCGTCACCTCCATAAACGAGAAGCATATCCTTAGTCCTATTCAGGTACTTCAGGATATTCTTGACCGTTGTCTAGTGTTCCATGCCGGGATTACTTTGGTACCTTCCTACCAAACTTACGGCAAGGTTTACATCAGGTCTGGTACACAACATGGCATACATAATAGACCCTATAGCCGAGGCATAGGGGATGACACTCATCTTTTCTCTATCTTCTGCCGTGGTCGGGCATTGAGCCGAGCTCAATTTCACACCTTGCAACACAGGCAAGAACCCCTTCTTGGACTGATCCATATTGAACTTCTTCAATATCTTATCAAGGTATGTGCTTTGTGAAAGACCTATGAGGCGTCTCGATCTATCCCTATAGATCTTGATGCCTAATATGCAAGCAGCTTCTCCAAGGTCCTTCATTGAAAAACACTTATTCAAGTAGGCCTTAATGTTGTCCAAAAGTTCTATATCATTTCCCATCAAAAGTATGTCATCTACATATAATATGAGAAATGCTATAGATCTCCCACTCACTTTCTTGTAAACGCAGGCTTCTCCATAAGTTTGCATAAACCCAAACGCTTTGATCATCTCGTCAAACCGAATGTTCCAACTCCGAGATGCTTGCACCAGCCCATAAATGGATCGCCGGAGCTTGCATACCTTGTTAGCATTCTTAGGATCGACAAAACCTTCCAGCTGCATCATATATAGTTCTTCCTTAAGATAGCCGTTAAGGAATGCCGTTTTGACGTCCATTTGCCATATCTCATAATCATAGTATGCGGCAATTGCTAACATTATTCGGACGGACTTCAGCTTCGCTACGGGAGAGAAAGTCTCATCGTAGTCAACCCCTTGAACTTGCCGATAACCCTTAGCGACAAGTCGAGCTTTATAGATGGTAACATTACCATCCGCGTCCGTCTTCTTAAAGATCCATTTGTTTTCTATCACTCGCCGATCATCGGGAAAGTGTGTCAAAGTCCATACTTTGTTTTCATACATGGATCCTATCTCGGATTGCATGGCTTCAAGCCATTTGTTGGAATCTGGGCCCGCCATCGCTTCTTCATAGTTCAAAGGTTCAACGTTGTCTAACAACATGATTTCTAGGACAGGGTTGCCATACCATTCCGGTGTGGAACGTGTCCTTGTGGACCTACGAAGTTCAGCAGCAACTTGATCCGAAGTACCTTGATCATCATCATTAACTTCCTCTCCAGTCAGTGCAGGCACCACAGGAACATCTTCCTGAGTTGCGCTACTTTTCGGTTCAAGAGGTAGTACTTCATCGAGTTCTACTTTCCTCCCACTTACTTCTCTCGAGAGAAACTCTTTCTCCAAAAAGGACCCGTTCTTGGCAACAAAGATCTTGCCTTCGGATCTGAGGTAGAAGGTATACCCAATGGTTTCCTTAGGGTATCCTATGAAGACGCATTTTTTCGACTTGGGTTCGAGCTTTTCAGGTTGAAGTTTCTTGACATAAGCATCGCATCCCCAAACTTTTAGAAATGATAGCTTAGGTTTCTTCCCAAACCATAATTCATATGGTGTCGTCTCAACGGATTTAGACGGTGCCCTATTTAAGGTGAATGTAGCTGTCTCTAGAGCGTATCCCCAAAATGATAGCAGTAAATCGGTGAGTGACATCATAGATCGCACCATATCCAATAGAGTGTGATTACGACGTTCGGACACACCGTTACGCTGAGGTGTTCCAGGCGGCATGAGTTGTGAAACGATTCCATATCTCCTTAAGTGCATACCAAATTTGTGACTTCAATATTCTCGCCCACGATCTGATCGTAAGAATTTTATCTTTCGGTCACGTTGATTCCCTCACTCTAAAATTCCTTGAACTTTTCAAAGGTCTCAGACTTGTGTTTCATCAAGTAGGCATACCCATATCTACTCAAGTCGTTAGTGAGAGTGAGAACATAACGATAGCCTCCGCGAGCTTCAACGCTCATTGGACCGCACACATCAGTATGTATGATTTCCAATAAGTTGGTTGCTCGCCCCATTGTTTCAGAGAACGGAGTCTTGGTCATTTTGCCCATGAGGCATGGTTCGCATGTGTCAAATGATTCGTAATCAAGAGACTCCAAAAGTCCATCAGCATGGAGCTTCTTCATGCGTTTGACACCAATGTGACCAAGGCGGCAGTGCCACAAGTATGTGGGACTATCGTTATCAACTTTACATCTTTTGGTATTCACACTATGAATATGTGTAACATCACGATCGAGATTCATTAAGAATAAACCATTGACCAGCGGGGCATGACCATAAAACATATCTCTCATATAAATAGAACAACCATTATTCTCGGATTTAAATGGGTAGCCATCTCGTATTAAACGAGATCCAGATACAATGTTCATGCTCAAAGCTGGCACTAAATAACAAATATTGAGGTTTAAAACTAATCCCGTAGGTAAATGTAGAGGTAGCATGCCGATGGCGATCACATCGACCTTGGAACCATTCCTGACGCGCATCATCACCTCGTCCTTCGCCAGTCTCCGCTTATTCCGCAGCTCCTGTTTTGAGTTACAAATATGAGCAACCGCACCGGTATCAAATACCCAGGAGCTACTACGAGCACTAGCAAGGTACACATCAATTACATGTATATCACATATACCTTTGGTGTTGCCGGCCTTCTTGTCCGCTAAGTACTTGGGGCAGTTCCGCTTCCAGTGTCCACTTCCCTTGCAATAAAAGCACTCAGTCTTAGGTTTGGGTCCATGCTTTGGCTTCTTCCCGGCAACTGGCTTACCGGGCGCGGCAACTCCCTTGTCGTCCTTCTTGAAGTTCTTCTTACCCTTGCCTTTCTTGAAACTAGTGGTTTTATTGACCATCAACACTTGATGTTCCTTTTTGATCTCCACCTCCCCTGATTTCAGCATTGAATATACCTCAGGAATGGTTTTCACCATCCCCTGCATATTAAAGTTCATCACAAAGCTCTTGTAGCTAGGTGGGAGCGACTGGAGGATTCTGTTGACCACCGAGTCATCCGGGAGATTAACTCCCAGTTGAGATAAGCGGTTGTGCAACCCAGACATTTTGAGTATGTGCTCGCTGACAGAACCATTCTCCTCCATCTTACAACTGTAGAACTTGTCGGAGACTTCATATCTCTCGACCCGGGCATGAGCTTGGAAAACCATTTTCAGCTCTTGGAACATCTCATATGCTCCGTGCTGCTCAAAACGCTTTTGGAGCCCGGTTCTAAGCTGTAAAGCATGCCGCACTGAACCAGGGAGTAATCATCACTACACGACTGCCAGGCATTCATAACGTCTTGAGTTGCTATGAAAACGGGTGCTTCACCTAGCGGTGCATCTAGGACATATGCTTTCTTGGCAGCTATGAGGATGATCCTCAAGTTCCGGACCCAGTCCGTATAGTTCGTCTTTCAGCTTGGTTTTCTCTAGGAACGCGTTGAAGTTGAGGGCAACATTAGCGTGGGCCATTTGATCTACAAGACATATTGCAAAAGTTTTAGACTAAGTTCATGATAATTAAGTTCATCTAATCAAATTATTTAATGAACTCCCACTCAGGTAGATATCCCTCTAGTCATCTAAGTGATCCATGATCTGAGTCAACTAGGCCGTGTCCGATAATCACGTGAGATGGACTAGTCATCATCGGTGAACATCTTCATGTTGATCGTATCTTCTATACAACTCATGTTCGACCTTTCGGTCTCTTGTGTTCCGAGGCCATGTCTGTACATGCTAGGCTCGTCAAGTCAACCTAAGTGTTTTTGCATGTGTAAATTTGTCTTACACCCGTTGTATGTGAACGTTAGAATCTATCACACCCGATCATCACGTGGTGCTTCGAGACAACGAACTTTCGCAACGGTGCACAGTTAGGGGGAACACTTTCTTGAAATTATTATGAGGGATCATCTTATTTACTACTGTCGTTCTAAGCAAATAAGATGCAGAAACATGATAAACATCACATGCAATCAAATAGTGACATGATATGGCCAATATCATTTTGCTCCTTTTGATCTCCATCTCCGGGGCGCCATGATCATCATTGTCACCGGCATGACACCATGATCTCCATCATCATGATCTCCATCAATGTGTCTCCATGAAGTTGTTCGCCAACTATTACTTCTACTACTATAGCTAACAGTTTAGCAAAGAAGTAAAGTAATTACATGGCGTTATTCAATGACACGCACGTCATACAATAAATAAAGACAACTCCTATGGCTCCTGCCGTTGTCATACTCATCGACATGCAAGTCGTGATTCCTATTACAAGAACATGATCAATCTCATGATTCACATATAATTCATTCATCACATCCTTTTGGCCATATCACATCACAAGGCATATGCTGCAAAAACAAGTTAGACGTCCTCTAATTGTTGTTGCAAGTTTTACGTGGCTGCTATGGGGTTCTAGCAAGAACAATTCTTACCTACACCAAAACCACAACGTGATATGCCAATTTCTATTTACCCTTCATAAGGACCCATTTCATTGAATCCGATCCGACTAAAGTGGGAGAGACAGACACCCGCTAGCCACCTTATGCAACTAGTGCATGTCAGTCGGTGGAACCTGTCTCACGTAAGCGTACGTGTAAGGTCGGTCCGGGCTGCTTCATCCCACGATGCCGCCAAAACAAGATAAGACTAGTAGTGGCAAGAAAATTGACAAAACCAACGCCCACAACAATCTTGTGTTCTACTCGTGCATAGAAACTACGCATAGACCTAGCTCATGATGCCACTGTTGGGGAACGTTGCAGAAAATAAAAAAATTCTACGCTTCACCAAGATCAATCTATGGAGTCATCTAGCAGCGAGAGAGAGGAGTGCATCTACATACCCTTGTAGATCGCGAGCGGAAGCATTCAAGAGAACGGGGTTGAGGGAGTCGTACTCGTCGTTATCCAAATCACCGAAGATCCTAGTGCCAAACAGACGGCACCTCCGCGTTCAACACACGTACGGTTGGGGAAGACGTCTCCTCCTTCTTGATCCAGCAAGAGGTAAGGAGAGGTTGATGGAGATCCAGTAGCACGACGGCGTGGTGGTGGAAGTAGCGGGGAATCTCGGCAGGGCTTCGCCAAGCTCAGCGAGAGGGAGAGGTGTTGCGGGGGAGAGGGAGGCACCAGGGACTAGGGTGTGCATCCCTCCCTCCCCCTCTTTATATAGGGGCCCTGGTGGGGCGTCGGCCCCTAGAGATCCCATCTCATGGGGGGGGGCGGCCAAGGGGGGTGTCGGTGTCAAAACCGGCAGATCTTGGGTAGGGGGTCCCGAACTGTGCGTCTAGGCGGATGGTAACAGGAGACAAGGGACACGATGTTTTACCCAGGTTCGGGCCCTCTTGATGGAGGTAAAACCCTACGTCCTGCTCGATTGATATTGATGATGTGGGTATTACAAGAGTAGATCTACCACGAGATTAAGGAGGCTAAACCCTAGAAGCTAGCCTATGGTATGATTGTTGTTATTGTTGTTGTCCTACGGACTAAAGCCATCCGGTTTATATAGACACCGGAGAGGGCTAGGGTTACATAGAGTCGGTTACAATGGTAGGAGATCTACATATCCGTATCGCCAAGCTTGCCTTCCACGCCAAGGAAAGTCCCATCCGGACACGGGACGAAGTCTTCAATCTTGTATCTTCATAGTCTTGGAGTCCGGTCGATGATGATAGTTCGGCTATCCGGACACCCCCTAGTCCAGGACTCCCTCAGTAGCCCCTGAACCAGGCTTCAATGACGACGAGTCTGGCGCGCATATTGTCTTCGGCATTGCAAGGCGGGTTCCTCCTCTGAATAGTCTGTAGAAGATTGTGAACACCAGGATAGTGTCCGGCTCTGCAAAATAAATTACACATTCCACCATAGAGAGAATAATATTTACACAAGTTCAATTTGTTGACGTATTTCGTGGCGTGACGTCACACCACAACCAAGCCTTTACTTGAATCATTTTTATTATACCGCCTCAGCGCGTTTAGCGAAGCGGTTTCCTTGGCACGTCTTGTCGAAGCAGAGATCGTGTTCCCCTTATTCCAGGATTCTCATCAATACGGGCGTGGGTAGCCCAACCGCGCACGTTGCTGCGCCCCCTCTATCGAAGGCGGGTTCTAAACGGTCACGGAGACGGCTCTCGGTATTCTCCCCCTTTATAATGAGACCAAGGCCCGTTCTTTTTCTTCAATCCTCAATGTAATCCGCCCCTCGCCCCGAGTTCCAACACCCAGGGCTCCAGATTCGGGCACTTCGGACCTTCGACAATGTCCGGCTCTGACCTTCAGGGCCGGTGGATGCCCTCCTCCGTCACGGAAGAGGACATGCTAAAGCTTAGGGACGCCAGGTACTTAACCTACGAGATTTCGCATAGGTTGCCTGCCCAAGGGCAAGTCATTCCTACCCCGGAGCCTGGCGAGAGCGTCGTGTTCGTGCCTCACCTCCGTCGGGGTCTAGGCTTCCCGATGGATCCCTTCGTGAGGGGGCTCTTGTTTTACTATGGGCTGGAATTCCACGACCTGGCTCCGGAGTCCATCCTCCATATCTCATCGTTTATTGTCGTCTGCGAAGCCTTCCTCCGCACTACCCCTAACTTTGGCTTGTGGCTCAAAACCTACAATGTGGAGCCGAAGATGATTGAGGGGCGTCAGGCAGAGTGCGGAGGGGCGGTTATAAGCAAGAGGGCCGATGCTCCATGGCCCGAGGGCTCTTTTCAGGAGGAGCTCAGTTTGTGGCAACAGGAGTGGTTCTATATCACCGCTCCCAGGGGCAGCAGGCAGAGGCCGCCGCCCTCCTTTCGCCCGGGCCCTCCACCACGGATGACATCGTGGGTCAATAAAGGGTTCGACTGGGGGCCGTCCAAGGACGTACCTCTATTGCAGGGCCGGATTCGAGATCTCCAAGAGAGGGAGATCAATCTGGTCATAGTGACGCATGTTATGCTGATTCGGCGTCTTCTGCCATGCAAACGTCGCCCCCTCCGCCTGTGGGAATTCAATCCAGAGGGACCACGAGCTCTCCAACACTTTATGGGTACAAAACCCGTGGAGATGTACAAACTGTTCTTCGGATCACAAGAAGTGTGTCCGGACTTGACCGAGGACGCTGGCCTAAGCTGCAATCGCCCGGATACTCAAGTAAGTAGCCCAGTGACCGGACATATCATCCATTTATTTATCATGAATTTGCCCTTTAACCAGCTATCCCTTGAACAGGAGTGGATAGCGCAAGCAAAACTGATATGGTGTCCGGCCCCCTCCCCGAGACCACGCCGGGTCCCGTGTTAATCAAAATGTTGGAGGTTGCGCCTTCGGAGGAAGGCAAAGGGGGAACAGGGGAACTACCACCTCTGTTAAGGAGGCTCTCAGTAAGGGGGGAATCAAGAACCGCTCCTTCTAGGGGGAGAAGAGGACCGCTTTCGAAAACCCGGGGGCCAAAGCCTCGAAGCGGGGAAAGAAATCTGCACCAGAAGGTCCTGTGCCAGGAGGAGTCCCGGCCGTACAGTCTCCCCAAAGGAATCAGACCTCCAGCGAGCCGTAAGTAGAAAAAAGGTAAGTTTTATAATAAAAGACATCCCTATTTCAGCCCTTGTAGTTCGGATCTCAGCCCTTCCCAGTAGAGCTCATCCTCGGGGACCTTCGTCCGGAGATGATGGAGAGCGAAATGCCTCCATTTGCCGTCCCATCAGGCGGGGCGGACGACCCTGAGGTGTCGTCACGGAGGGTCTCCCCGAGTCCGGCGGGGCCTGGGAGTTCGGCACCCACTGGAGTGCGGCCGATGGAGCTGCACGGCTTGCTCGAGAGGGCGTCTCTCTCGGAAGATCACCGTGCATTAATGAGTGCGGTGATTGAAAGAATCTCATCCACCGAAAGCGGCTTACATGAGGCCGTCGGAAGATTACTGACGGGTTTTGAGGTACGCAAAAAAAATGACATACCTTTTGACAGTTTTGCACATAGGGTGCGCCCTGTATAGATAGTAGCCCCTGAGACTCGGTATGTTGTCGAAAGCGACAGCGTGCCGGGGATCATAATCTCAGTTACATTTATGTTGCCTTTCCTATGCAGGTGGCGGAGCGTTTGGTGGCCAGCCGGACTGATAGAGTTGGCGAACTAAAGCGGCAACTCGACGTTGCGGACGCGGACATCACGCTGGTCAATAAGCGACTGGACGAGTCGCAAGGTAAGTTGTGTTTTCGCGGTCACCTGGTAAGGGAGCTGACGCCCACTCCTTACAACGTGTATGCTTGATGCAGATGGTGCCGCTGCTGTGGAAGACCTCCGGGCGTAACTTGCTCGAGCCAAGGACCAAGCCCGAAAAAGTGATGCGGCTGCCTTGAAGGCAGCGGAGGAGCTAAAAGCTGAGAAGGCTGCTCACTGCCGAAGCAGGGAGGAAATGGCCGTAATGGCCGTGAAGTTAAAAGATGCTACCGACCGCTATGAGGTTCTTGAAAGAGAACGCCAAGCGGAGCAAGAGGGCCTGAAGAAGGCCACCGCCGAAGCCAAGGATGCCCGTTCTACAATGCGGATTGTAAAGGAGGAACTGCGTCAGGCCGGAGACATTGTGGCTGGAAAGCCCTTCCTGTTGCGTAGGAAATTCACGGATCCGAAGTATGCTCAGTTGGGCCAGCTGTGGAGTGCGGAGGATCCTTATCTGGATTTGGCGGCGAGTGCGGCGGACGCAGTTCGGCACTTCCGAAGTCAGAAGGATCATGAAATGGAAGAGCTGTTTTGGTCTCAATTCCATAGTCCGGAGCGTCCACTGCCGTTGACCGATCAGTTAGCTGAGTGGGCTGAGCTGAATAGATTGTTCGGACTAGCCATGACGGATGTGGTGGCTCATCTATGGCCGGAAAGGCCCAAGCCGAAGAGTTATTTTGGTTTATTGCAGCAATTCCTTGGGGCATGCCGCATATCACGGCGATGAAGCGGTCGGCCTGCATAGAGGGTGCACGGATGGCTCTTGCCCGTGTTAAGACATACTGGGCGGAGATGAATGCCACTGCTGTTGCGTCCCGGGGTTCGGACGAGAGCCGATTACCCACCGAGCACTATTTTGAGGAAGTCCTGCAGGGCGCTCGTTTAATAGAGTCGCAGTGCTCGAAAAATGTCATGCTCAAATGACGTGTATGATTTGTGAGATCATATTTATAATATAACGACTTTTTTATACTTGTGCGTTCAAGTATTGAAATATCTCCTGTGCGGCCGTTAATGTATATGTATTTACAACCTGAAAGATGCAGTCTTTGGCTTCAGCCCACACGCGCATAGTGCGGGGGTGTTTGCAAAAAAGCGCATTTTCACACTTAATCCAACTTCTTGGTCCTTTGAAGGAGGTGATAGCATAGCAAACTAGGCAACCGGACTATAATGCTTTATCACTTTCACTAAGCCATAGGAGCTCGATGGTGGGGCTACGATATAGCCCCCAGAGGCACCGCGATCTCCGAACTTGGGGCGCGTGCGTGCCTGACCGGGAAGCGGTCCTTCGTCAAAGCGGAGGAATTCTAAACATTCCGATAGTCGATCGAGTGGTTGACTAGTCTCTCACTATATCATGACAGTCAGTTTTCGGCTTTCTCTACTGAGGTGCTCGCCCGGCCGAACCGGGGCACAATCGCAGTAGTTCTCCTGGTGCTGCGTTAGCCGACGATGCGGAACGTAAGGCAGCAAAACACAGGAGCCGGGCAAACCCAACATTTGACCAAAGACATGTTTCGGAGCTGATGCATATACGGCCTAACTCGAGACGCCGAACACTCCCTAAGGTATTCGGACTTTATGATAACGGGCAAAACAATGCCCTAAGCCCCTAGTGTCCAGGTGCAAGCGAGAACTTCTGACGCGGCCGATGCCAAAACGCCAGCCTCCTCCTCGGTTATGGTGGGAAACCGGGGGATGAGTATCAACAAGAGACAGTAAGAAAGGTTTACGCAGGGTCTTAATCTGAAAAGAATCCTTGCAACGGGTCCCTGCTGCACGTCTGCGCCTGTGTCTCCGTTGTGCTGTATCCTGGACGGGTGTAGCACGTGGTTCATCTGTAAAAGAGAAGAGCTTAGTTTGGGGAAAATATCATGCAAAAAATGTATTTAAAACATAGTATAATTTGGGAGATGAATAAAACTGAGTTTTATTGGCTCTCATTGTTTATACGTGCAGCCCCTTGTAAAGAGGTATGCGGCTGGGAAGCCCCTTGTTTATCTAAGCCGGACTCGTCTAACCGTGTCCGAGGTCTAAATGACCTGTTTTTTAGGGGCTTTGATCAGCAAGGTTGGATTGATGTGTGGCTGTCAAGGCAGTCTCACGTTTTCCGTGGTCAAGGAACACTTGGAGTTTCCTCTTGATAAGATTATGCCTCGTGAACCGGGCATTTTGGGTGTGAGAGACGCGTAATGCGGTATTGCATTAAAGCGGGCGAAAGCTTCGCGTCCCAGTGGTGCTTGATGGCCACTTTTGAATGGGGTGATACGGAGGATTAGCTTTTCGCGACGGAAGTTGTCGGATGAACCGAACACAACTTTTAGTAGTACAAAGCCTGTACACTTGGCATAAGGGCCTAGCGCCACTCCTTTAAAGGAAGTGTTGCTATGGCAAATCTTGGTAGGGTCTATCCCCATTCTGCGGATGGTGTCCTGGTATAGCAGGTTTATATCGCTTCCGCACAATTTGTCACATGAAGTGAGTTCACTGTTTTGACCTCTACTGGGAAAGTCTTCTATGCTCCGGTCTGCTGCTTTTGGGATTCGTCATTGTCTTCGCTTGGTGTGTCGAGCCCCTTGTGTTCGGCGTTAAGTCGGCCAGACTGCTTGAAGACCCAACACTCTCTGTGGGTATGGTTTGCAGGCTTCCCGGGGGTACTGTGGATTTGACATATCCTATCCAAAATTTTGTTTAGGTTGGATTGCTCGTCGCTGTTGTCCTTAAGGGGCATTGTTTTGTTATTCAGCCGAGAGCTTTTGAATCCGGCGTTGACTGCCGTGCTATTTGGGCCGCTTTCCTTATTCCTGCGCTGATCTTTTCTGCGTCTTGATTTCCCATTTCCATCCCTGACCTCGGATGTACTCGGGTCGCTGGTGCTGCATCTTGCTAGCCAGCTATCTTCCCCCGCGCAAAAGCGGGTCATGAGGCTTGTTAGTGCGGCCATTGTTCTTGGTTTTTCCTGGCCGAGGTGTCTGGCGAGCCATTCGTCTCGGACATTATGTTTGAAGGCTGCTAAGGCTTCGGCGTCCGGACAGTCGACGATTTGGTTATTTTTGGTGAGGAACCTGTTCCAGAATTTGCGTGCTGACTCCCCGGGCTGTTGAGTTATGTGACTTAAATCGTCTGCGTCTGATGGTCGCACATACGTGCCCTGGAAGTTATCAAGGAATGCGGCTTCCAGGTCCTCCCAACATCCAATTGATTCTGCTGGCAAGCTGTTAAGCCAATGCCGAGCTGGTCCTTTAAGCTTGAGTGGGAGGTATTTGATGGCGTGAAGATCGTCACCGCGGGCCATGTGGATATGAAGGAGATAGTCTTCGATCCAAACCGCGGGGTCTGTTGTGCCGTCATAGGATTCGATATTCACGGGTTTAAACCCTTCGGGGATTTGATGATCCATTACTTCGTCTGTGAAGCATAGTGGGTGTGTGGCGCCTCTGTATTGGGCTATATCGCGACGAAACTCCAACGAGCTTTGTCTATTGTGTTCGGCCCGGCCGGACTTACTGTGTCCGGCGCGCCGGTTGTCGTCATGTATTATGGGGCGCCCACGCGATCCGTAGATCGATCTTGATTGTCTTGCCTTGTCCTCCAATATATATCCCAAGTCCGGAGCATTCCCCTGTGGCCTTGTGCTGTTCGAGCGATGCCGGGGTACGGTTCTAGTGAAGGGCCTAGAGGCCTCTCTGTCGCGGCCACGAGGTGGCCGGTCAGCCGTATTGTGCTCTGGTGATGCAGGTTTATATGCCTCCTCCTCTAATCGGGGGAGCAACTTGCGTTTGGGGTAGCTTTTGGAGGGGCATTCGAGCTCATGCTCTTCGGCCGCCAGGACTTTCGTCCATCTGTCGGCTAGCAGATCCTGATCAGCTCTAAGCTGTTGCTGCTTTTTCTTGGGGCTGTTTGCCGTGGCCATAAGCCTGCGTTTAAAACGCTCTTGATCGACGGGATCCTCAGGCACGACAAATTCGTCGTCGTCGAGGCTTGCCTCGTCTCCAGAGGGAGGCAAGTAGCTATCATCCTCTACCTCTTCGTCTGCCGCCCTCTCGTGAGGGCTGGCATCTTCGTCCTCCTGCGCTGAATCTTGCTGGAGGGGGTTGTCTTCGGCACTGTCTGGGGTATTATTATCTCCGGTGCCGGAATCGCCATTCTTGCTATGGCGGGATTTAGAGCGGCGCCGCTGACGCCGGCGCTTGGGCTGTTTCTTGGAGGGGTCTTCCTCCGTTGTTCCTTCGCCATTCCCATCCTTTGGGATATCCACCATATATATGTCGTATGACGAGGTGGCTTTCCAGTGCCCAGTAGGCGCTGGTTCTTGGTCGTCTCCGGCATCGTCGTCCATACCGTCGATGTCTTCGGAGTCGAAGTCTAGCATGTCGGTTAGATCATCGACAGCGGCTACTAAGTGGGTGGTGGGTGGGTCTTGAATTTCTTCGTCGTCCGCATCCCAACCGTCCTGACCGCAGTCCGGCCAGGGCTCTCCTGATAACGAGAGATATTTTAGCGAACTCAGAATGTCGCCAAAAGGTGAGTGTTGAAAGATGTCCGCGGCGGCGAACTCCGTGATCGGCGCCCAATCGGATTCGGTTGGAGGGGGCGCGGGAGGTTCGGAGTCCGGCAGGGAGTCCGGCACCTTGGAGTCGCGAGCTTTAGAGGGGACAAAGTCGGTATTCGGCTCTATCGCCGTAGAGGTTGCAGCCCCCGAGGCGGTGTCTAACCATCCGTCCTCGATCTGCGCAGTCGGCTCCGAATCGAGGGTCGGAGCGGATTCGTGTGCGGCCTCCAGGGCACTGTCCGGCAGCGGAGCTGAAGCATGCCCATCGTGACAGTGCGGCGCGCTCGGTTGTGGCTCGAATCCGTTGAAGATCAAGTCTCCGCGGATATCAGCCGTGAAGTTAAGACTTCCAAATCTGACCTGACGGCCAGGGGGGTAGCTTTCGATCTGCTCCAGATGGCCAACCGAATTGGCCCACAGTGCAAAGTCGCCGAATACGAAGATCTGTCCGGGGAGAAAAGTCTCACCCTGGACCGCGTCATTGTTGATGATCGAAGGAGCCATCGAGCCTATCGGTGACGACACAGAGGAACTCTCAATGAAAGCACCAATGTCGGTGTCAAAACCGGCAGATCTCGGGTAGGGGGTCCCGAACTGTGCGTCTAGGCGGATGGTAATAGGAGACAAGGGACACGATGTTTTACCCATGTTCGGGCCCTCTTGATGGAGGTAAAACCCTACGTCCTGCTCGATTGATATTGATGATGTGGGTATTACAAGAGTAGATCTACCACGAGATCAAGGATGCTAAACCCTAGAAGCTAGCCTATGGTATGATTGTTGTTATTGTTGTTGTCCTACGGACTAAAGACAGCCGGTTTATATAGACACCGGAGAGGGCTAGGGTTACATAGAGTCGGTTACAATGGTAGGAGATCTACATATCCGTATCGCCAAGCTTGCCTTCCACGCCAAGGAAAGTCCCATCCGGACACGGGACGAAGTCTTCAATCTTGTATCTTCATAGTCTTGGAGTCCGGCCGATGATGATAGTTCGGCTATCCGGACAGCCCCTAGTCCAGGACTCCCTCAGGGGGAACTTGCCCCCCAAGCCAAGTGGGGCGCCCCCCACCCCTAGGGTTTCCAACCCTAGGCGCAGGGGAGGCCCAAGGGGGAAGCAACAGCCCACCAGGGGCTGGTTCCCCTCCAACTTCAGCCCATGTGGGCCTCCGGGATAGGTGGCCCCACCCGGTGGACCCCCAGGACCCTTCCGGTGGTCCCGGTACAATACCGGTGACCCCCAAAACTTTCCCGGTGGCCGAAACTGGACTTTCTATATATAAATCTTTACCTGTGGACCATTCCGGAACTCCTCGTGATGTTTGGTATCTCATCCGGGACTCCGAACTACTTTCGGGTTACCGCATACTAATATCTCTACAACCCTAGCGTCACCGAACCTTAAGTGTGTAGACCCTATGGGTTCGGGAGACACACAGACATGACTGAGATGACTCTCCGGTCAATAACCAACAGCGGGATCTGGATACCCATGTTGGCTCCCACATGTTCCACGATGATCTCATCGAATGAACCACGATGTCGAGGATTCAAGTAATCCCGTATACAATTCCCTTTGTCAATCGGTACGTTACTTGCCCGAGATTCGATCGTCGGTATTCCAATACCTCATTCAATCTCGTTACCGGCAAGTCACTTTACTCGTACCGTAATGCATGATCCCGTAACCAACCACTTGGTCACATTGAGCTCATTATGATGATGCATTACTGAGTGGGCCCAGAGATACCTCTCCGTCATACGGAGTGACAAATCCCAGTCTCGATCCGTGTCAACCCAACAGATACTTTCGGGGATACCTGTAGCATACCTTTATAGTCACCCAGTTACGTTGTGATGTTTGGTACACCCAAAGCACTCCTACGGTATCCGGGAGTTACACGATCTCATGGTCTAAGGAAATGATACTTGACATTGGAAAAGCTCTAGCAAACGAACTACACGATCTTGTGCTATGCTTAGGATTGGGTCTTGTCCATCACATCATTCTCCTAATAATGTGATCCCGTTATCAATGACATCCAATGTCCATAGTCAGGAAACCATGACTATCTGTTGATCAATGAGCTAGTCAACTAGAGACTCACTAGGGACATGTTGTGGTCTATGTATCCACACATGTATTACGATTTCCGGATAACACAATTATAGCATGAACAATAGACAATTATCATGAACAAGGAAATATAATAATAATCATTTTATTATTGCCTCTAGGGCATATTTCCAACACTATCTAGCGGCGCTGGGCGGTGGGCGGCGCCGGGGTCGGCAGGGGTAATGGCCGAGCGCGCGGGGTGGGGGCGAATGTGGACTATTTTCTTGACTTTTTGCCTGACAGTGTGGTCCAGGCGTGTTTTTCCCTTCTGCCGGAGCCCCCGAGTGGCCCCAGCACGCTGGGGTTCGGTCTGGGATCGCTGGGCTCAAAAATGGGCCGAGCCAGCGGTTTTCGGCGTCTTGGGGACGCGACTGGGGTTGTTTTTTCGGCGCCGGCGCCCAAAAAACGCCCTGGGGTCCTGTTGGGGGCGCGGCTGGAAATGTTCTAAGCACTTGGATAAATTCTCCTCCGAAGCTCCCAAAAAATATGTCAAAGCTCGAGGTGCAAAGCATGTGCCTTCCTACGCAGATTGGTTCTCGTGTCCATTGGGTTATGACTATTTCGCTTTCAATCAATACCGTGTAAATTATGAAAATGTTTCTAGATTTTTTATATAGAAATGCAAACTTTTTTAAGAGATGTGCTATGAGAAAACACGATGGTTTCCATGCTAACACGCCTTCCACAAGCGAACCAATATGTGATTGGATGTTTAGGAGGACAATGGTATATCCAGGCCATCAGAGTTCAAATTCTGGACTTTGACACTCGTACTTGCATTTTTTTGGATTTATTCCAGGCCTTCTGACGATGTACGTTCGGTGGGAGCAAACGTTTCCATCGACCACGAAGACGTCTATGTCGACTTCGTTGATCTCAAGATGAAGTGCCTACCCAGTCTCTTGAAGTTGCTCATAAGGATAGGATATGTATGCGTGCGTTCATAGGGGTTAGTGTATGCAGATATGTTTTTCTTAGAAACACTTATAACTTTATTGATACTCATAACAATTACAGGTATACTTATTTGGATCTAAGATCCAAAAAAATACAAAGTAACTAACATGACTAAGAATTATAATGAAATCTCTTTTAAACACCTTCTTTGTGGTATCAATCTCTGCTAAAAAAATACTCCAAAGACTTCGGTAAAGAGGATGCTATTAGATTGGAGTAACGATTTTGTCACTCTTTCACCCGCACGAACATTATCAATAATGGTTTTTGAAAGCGCCTTGAATCGCCCATCTAAAAAATTGGGAAGCCTTGATCGATGAACGTACTTGGGCTGGGGATGATCCCTTAGAAATACAGGCCACCGAATCACTATATTTTCACCATTGCGTCGATGAAAGATTTCACCTCCACAAAGAATCAAATCAACAAACACAGCAACATAAACTTAGTCAAATTTGAATAATCAAATCTGCGAGGACAGAAAACTCTCTAACCACATGACACTGCGAAAAGAACAAGAGAAAGTTTATTTTCATAAAACTATGATGATCACTAGACGTTGACGAAGAACATAAAGGTCTTGAAGATTCAAAGTCCCCCATCTTTCAGTGCCAAGATGGCGGCTGTAGGTGAGGGGGCCAAAATTTCTTAGATAGCAGCGGCGACGGCGGCATGAGAAACCTGTATGAGTGCCTACATATACTGTGTTCATCAAAAAAGAAAAACACACGCCTACTACAGTTTTGTTCGTCGCGAGGCAAGAGGGACTGAGGCTAGGGAGGTGCCGCGGCCCACGGGCCTTGAAGGGAGCGATCGAAATGACAAGCCACCCACGTTTTTTTTTCTGAAACAATCACCCACGGTACTTGGTTGTTGATAATTGTCTAAAAAAAACTTGGTTGTTGATAATCTTTTGTTCGGCGGAGATCGAGGAATAACAACTCTTGACCCGTCGTCGGATCAACACGAATATGCACTTGTAGATTCCATCCATGTACTAGCTGAAAATTAGTCCGGTCCAGGTCGTAACAAGTCCCGGAGGTTAAGACGCCCGGAAAAGTTGGATCGCAGGAGGCGATCAAGGAGGCGACTAGGGCCGCCGGTGATGCCGCCGGTTCCCTCTCTCTTCGTCGGCCGCTTCGGCGGCGGGAGGGAGGGGGGATCTCAGGTCTGTTCATTAGGTGGGCGTGTGAAAGGGTTAGGGTTGAGGGCAACGCTGCCGAGGTCGTTGCGGTGGTGTCGCGTCGGAATAAGGTTCTCCGGACTCCGTTCGCGGTCAGACGAGGCATTTGCCTTCGTCTAGGAGCCAGCGGTGTTGGGGATCCCCGGATCTCGTCGAGGTCGCGGGCTATGGTGGTTGGAGGTTCATCGGCACTGGCCGTTTGGATCCTCGGATGGACGATGGAGGCAGGGAGACAAAAGACATTTCTTCTTCTTTGTTGGTATGATTTGTTGCTGCTGTTCTTCTCCTTCCTCTGCGCTGATGCTGGTGGGAGTTCCTGCTTTGCCCGGGCGGATGGCCCGGCCGCGGTGCTGGACCAGTCGGATGACTCGAGTTCTCTTCCTTTCGGAAGGGACACTTTTCGCGGTACTCAAAGCCAAAGATGGCGACGGCTGTTGCAGGTGTGTTGGATTGATGTCCATGCCCTCTCAGAGCTGGTGTCAAGAAAGGAGGAAGCAGCGTGGCGGCAATTGTACCATGGTCGAAGATGATGACCTGTTGCGACTGGTTGCAGATCCTTCTGCTGCGGGGGTCTTCTCTCACGATTCAAGGATGATGACACAGGGCTCCGGAGATCTTTTTGTGTTATGATTGTCTTAGGGTACTCTAGGTGTTCATGGTCCTTTGTGTTTGCGTTTCAGCATGCTTGTAAGGGTCACCTACTTTGTACTGATTCGTGATTTGAATGGAGATTTTTCTAAAAAAAAAATGTCCCGGAGGTTAAGTATTTCAACTCCTCATCGTCTCGGTTGCACTTTCAATGCGTGGCTGGGGGACCCGCGGTGCTTACTTTGCGATCTAGATCTGCGCCCGTGACCGCTGATCAATCTCATTTTTTAACTCACCAACCGACCCAACAGCGGTGATCGATGGCACAACGGTACGGAACCAGTGGCAACTTCCCGTTTCCTTCAAATTCCTGTTGTTGTTGTATTGGCATGGAAGATGTTGTGATTTGCATTACTCCTTCACCTAACGAAAATTTGTTGCGCAGTTTGCACCCGTCCATAAATCCACGGGCCATGATTGACCGATTTTTCATTTTTAACACAATACAGACGCAAGCACTCATATACATATACACGTATACACTTATCCTATGAACGTACACATGCCCCTACTTTATGAGCACTTTCGAGAGACTGAACTAGCATATCATCTTAAGATTTACGAGGTCATCATAGACGCTTCGTAATCGACGAAAACGTCTTCTCACACTGAACACGCATCGCCGAAAATTCTGCAATAAATCCAAAAAAATACGAGCACCAGTACCTGAACCATGATGGACTGAGAATATCATTGTCCTCCTAATCATCCAATCACAGATGACTGACATATGCACACCTTTGATGACCATTGGCCGGGTTCTTCCACTCTCCTTTTTTCTAATCGTAGGAAAAGAAGAAGAGACTTTCGTACATGGCCAGCGAATTATTCAGTGGACCGATTGCGGCATTAAACTAAAGATATTGTTGGGTGTTGGCATTAGTTAGAAGTTTAGTCATTAATTGCATGCTTGGCACTAATCAAATGTTTGAATAGTGAATAAAAGATTTCCGAACAAATGAATGACCCGGGGGTTGTTGAGGTTTGGTGAACGGAAAGAGGCTTGATAGAGAAGTTTTTGTAATATTTTTCCGTTGCTAAGAAAAGAAAGAGATGTTGCATCGCATGTTTGGTGGTAGGTGAGATCTGCTCGTGCATCTGTAGGGGGTCATCACTCACCGGTGTACGACGTGCTTTGCTCCAAAGATTCCTCGAGCCAGCTTTACTTAGTTCTATTTTCTTTATATGCACTTTGGTACGAGAGAGGGATTTGGAGTCCAGGCTCAAGTGTGCAAAAATATTTCGAGAAATTCAAAAATTTGTATCTGTAAGTTTCTAAGAAAATATAAATAATTCCACGTGTATATATAAATATTTTCTACGTATGTGTACAGTTTTATTAAGAGATTTTTTTACCATATAGCTATTCACAGAAAAAGACAAATGCGTAGATTTGTAATAGCAAACACTAGTGATAAAAAACGGTTACATGTACGGTTTGTTACTCCCTTTGTAACTTAAAATAAGACGTTTTTGACACTGTTGTGGACTAAACATTTTTTTTATGTATAAGAGTATGTATTACATGAACATATACAAGCAGATAGATCACATTTATATACACATGCAATTCATTCAGAATTTCTTATGCCTGAATGTTTATTTTGTTTTTTCTTCAAGAAAATAATGCTCGCTAGAGCCTAGGATCAGAAAGCAATTCTCGCTTTCATAACATATATTTGCTTCAATAAAATTTCGTTGGTGTCAATATACAAAACAAGCACATGTAGCTCATCCGAATCTGGATTGACTTGTATCTTTTTCATATATTTTCTTATTTATATTTTATTCGCTCTCAGTTATATTTAAGTATAATGTTTTTCCATACCACCAGTAACTATTATTCATATCGACGGTGAGTTATTTGTTATTGTTCGACCTAAAAATACGAGATGTGATGGTGGATACGGAGTATCTGCTCCCGAGTTCAAATGCTCTTTGATGAATAGTGAAACCAAAAAGGCGTGATCAAAGAAGTCACAAAAATCTAAATTTTTGTGGGGGAAACTTTGACAACTTATTTGTCAGTTTCCAAAAAATTATCATGAAATGACATTTGTGGAAGTCGTGGTAAAAAAATCGATACTCCAAAATGCCATTTTAAAGCATTTTGAAGTATTGATTTTTTTGCCATGACCTCCATGAATGTCATTTCGCGCTGAAATTTATTAAGCACACAAAATATTTGTCAAAATTTGCCACAAATTTTTTTATCTCGGAAGCTCATAATAAAAATAATTGTATATCTCACATTATTCCACTGACAAACCCAATTGAAATGTAGCTCAGATGGGGTCCCAGTGTAACTATGAGAATGTACTATGTGATGCCATTTTTTACTGGAAAATCCGGCTCGACTGATTTCGACTAACAAACTTGATGTGGTGTTTTCCAGCTGATGTGTATCGAAAGTTATTAAATAATCATATGATCAGACATAATCATATTCCCTAAGAGACTAGCGTCACCGTTGTTTGAATTGCTACAACCTAGACCTGGCCATGGGAGGCCCGGCCCGGCCCGACCCGACCCGAAAAAGGCCGACCCGGCCCGGCCCGACATTGCCCCCGGGCCGGGCTCCGACCTAGATTTTGAGCCCGAAGGCCGGACCGTGCCGGGCCCGTCGTTTTTGCATTTCTACGAAGGTCGGGCCGGGCCGGCCCAGAGACCGACGGGCTTTTACGTGCTTGGGCCGGGTTCGGGCCCAGAAAACAGGCCCGATGGCCGGGCCGGGCCGGGCTCGGGTCTGGGTTTTTTCATCGGGCTTGGCTAGGCCCGGACCGAAGCCCGGCCCGGCCCAAGGTATGGACAGGTATAAGTACAACCTAACGAGGGAAGCATTTGCTACTCTTTTCTCCATCTCAAAATGTAACATATATTTTGATTTGTCAAGATGAACCAATAATTGCTCGATTCATTTATGGTTAAAAAAGAAAATGTAGCTAATTATTTTATATATTACCTTAATACAGTATTACTATCTTACAAACTCTGAGTACAGTATAGACACATAAGTGTAAGCACATCACTACAGTCACACAATGCTTTACACCAGTTGAATATCAGAGTTGCAAAGCATCAAAGATTAAGCGAAGGCAACAACATTTGTGTAGTACCTCTCGTCGTTCCATAAGAGCATCTACAACTGAACCTCTCAAATCCGCATCATACGTTCGGGCAGGCCGCCCGGTCACTAACCGGTTACGATTGTTTATCCAGACAGGCCCCTCAAACGGCCCTCAAACACCCGGCTGACCGGTACCCCCCATATCCAGCCCAACTATGGGGCGGATATTGTTGGGGAACGTAGCAGAAATTCAAAATTTTCCTACGTGTCACCAAGATCTATCTATGGAGAAACCAGCAACGAGGGGAAGGAGAGTGCATCTACATACCCTTGTAGATCGCTAAGCGGAAGCGTTCAAGAGAACGGGGTTGAAGGAGTCGTACTCGTCGTGATTCAAATCACCGATGATCCTAGCGCCGAACGGACGGCACCTCCGCGTTCAACACACGTACGGAACGGAGACGTCTCCCATGCCTTGATCCAGCAAGGAGGAGGGAGAGGTTGATGGAGATCCAGCAGCACGACGGCGTGGTGGAAGTAGCGGGATTCCAACAGGGCTTCGCTAAGCGCTGCGGGAGGAGGGAGATGTGTCACGGGAGGGAGAGGGACGCGCCAGGCCTTAGGTATGATTGCTCCTCCTTTTCCCCACTATATATAGGGCCAAGGGAGAGGGGGGAGGTGCAGCCCTTGCCCCTTCCTCCAAGGAAAGGGTGCGGCCAAGGGGGGGAGGAGTCCATCCTCCCCAAGGCACCTCGGAGGTGCCTTCCCCCTTTAGGACTCTCCCCTTTTTCTCTTCTCTTGGCGCATGGGCCTCTTGGGGCTGGTGCCCTTGGCCCATGTAGGCCAAGGCGCACCCGCTACAGCCCATGTGGCCCCCCGGGGCAGGTGGCCCCACCCGGTGGACCCCCGGGACCCTTCCGGTGGTCCCGGTACAATACCGATGACCCCGAAACTTGTCCCGATGGCCGAAATAGCACTTTCTATATATAATTCTTTACCTCCGGACCATTCCGGAACTCCTCGTGACGTCCGGGATCTCATCCGGGACTCCGAACAACTTTCGGGTTACCGCATACTAATATCTCTATAACCCTAGCGTCACCGAACCTTAAGTGTGTAGACCCTACGGGTTCGGGAGACATGCAGACATGACCGAGATGACTCTCCGGTCAATAACCAACAGCGGGATCTGGATACCCATGTTGGCTCCCACATGTTCCACGATGATCTCATCGGATGAACCACGATGTCAAGGACTTAATCAATCCCGTATACAATTCCCTTTGTCTATCGGTACGATACTTGCCCGAGATTCGATCGTCGGTATCCCGATACCTTGTTCAATCTCGTTACCGGCAAGTCTCTTTACTCGTTCCGTAACACATCATCCCGTGATCAACTCCTTGATCACATTGTGCACATTATGATGATGTCCTACCGAGTGGGCCCAGAGATACCTCTCCGTTTACACGGAGTGACAAATCCCAGTCTCGATTCGTGCCAACCCAACAGACACTTTCGGAGATACCTGCAATGCACCTTTATAGCCACCCAGTTACGTTGTGACGTTTGGTACACCCAAAGCATTCCTACGGTATCCGGGAGTTGCACAATCTCATGGTCTAAGGAAAAGATACTTGACATTAGAAAAGCTTTAGCATACGAACTACGATCTTTGTGCTAGGCTTAGGATTGGGTCTTGTCCATCACATCATTCTTCTAATGATGTGATCCCGTTATCAATGACATCCAATGTCCATGGTTCGGAAACCGTAACCATCTATTGATCAACGAGCTAGTCAACTAGAGGCTTACTAGGGACATGGTGTTGTCTATGTATCCACACATGTATCTGAGTTTCCTATCAATACAATTATAGCATGGATAATAAACGATTATCATGAACAAGGAAATATAATAATAATCAATTTATTATTGCCTCTAGGGCATATTTCCAACAGTCTCCCACTTGCACTAGAGTCAATAATCCAGTTCACATCGATATGTGATTAACACTCAAGGTCACATCCTCATGTGACTAACACCCAAAGAGTTTACTAGAGTCAATAATCTAGTTCACATCGATATGTGATTAACACTCGATGAGTTCTGGGTTTGATCATGTTGCTTGTGAGAGAGGTTTTAGTCAACGGGTCTGAACCTTTCAGATCATGTGTGCTTTACAAATCTCTATGTCATCTCCTAGATGCAGCTACCATGTTCTATTTGGAGCTATTCCAAATAACTGTTCTACTTGGAGCTATTCTAAATTGTTGCTCCATTATACGTATCCGGTATCTCTACTCAGAGCTATCCGGATAGGTGTTAAGCTTGCATCGACGTAACACTTTACGACGAACTCTTTTACCACCTCCATAATCGAGAAAATTCCTTAGTCCACTAGTTACTAAGGATAACTTTGACCGCTGTCCTGTGATCCATTCTTGGATCACTCTTGTACCCCTTGACTGACTCATGGCAAGGCACACTTCAGGTGCGGTACGCAGCACTACATACTGTAGAGCCTATGTCTTAAGCATAGGGGACGACCTTCGTCCTTTCACTCTATTCTGCCGTGGTCGAGTTTTAAGTCTTAACTTCATACCTTACCACTCAGGCAAGAACTCCTTCTTTGACTGGTCCATCTTGAACACCTTCAAGATCATGTCAAGGTATGTGCTCATTTGAAAGTACCATTAAGCGTTTTGATCTATCCATATAGGTCTTGATGCTCAATGTTCAAGTAGCTTAATCCAGGCTTTCCATTGAAAAACACTTTCCAAATAACCCTATATGCTTTCTAGAAATTCTACATCATTTCTGATCATTAATATGTCAACAACATATACTCATCAGAAATTCTATAGTGCTCCCACTCACTTCTTTGGAAATACAAGTTTCTCATAAACTTTGTATAAACCCAAAATCTTTGATCATCATCAAAGCATACGTTCCAACTCCGAGATGCTTACTCCAGTCCTTAGAAGGATTGCTAGAGCTTTGCATACTTATTAGCATCTTTCAGGATTGACAAAACCTTCCGGTTGTATCACATACAACCTTTCCTCAAGAAAAGTCGTCGAGGAAACAATGTTTTGACATCCTATATGCAAGATTTCATAAATGATGCAGTAATTGCTAATATAATTCCAACAGACTCTTAGCATCGCTACGAGTGAGAAATCTCATCGTAGTCAACTCCTTGAACTTGTCGAAAAACATCTTAACGACAAGTCGAGCTTTCTTAATGGTGATACTTACCATCATTGTCCGTCTTCCTTTTAAAATCCATCTGCACTCAACAGCCTTACGACCATCGAGCTGTTCTGCCAAAGTCTACACTTTGTTTTCATATATGGATCCTTTCTCGGATTATATGGCTTTGAGCCATTCGTCGGAATCCGGGCCCACCATCGCTTATCCATAGCTCGTAGGTTCATTGTTGTCTAGCAACATGACTTCCAAGACAGGATCAGGTACCACTTTGAAGTAGTATGCATCCTTGTCATCCCACAAGGTTTTTGGTAGTGACTTGATCCGAAGTCTCATGATCAATATCATAAGCTTCCACTTCAATTGGTGTAGGTGCCACAGGAACAACTCCCTGTGCCCTGCCATACACTAGTTGAAGAGATGGTTCAATAACCTCATCAAGCCTCCACCATCCTCCCACTCAATTCTTTCGAGAGAAACTTTTCCTCAAGAAAGGACCCGATTCTAGAAACAATCCCTTATTGCTTTCGGATCTGAGACAGGAGGTATACCCAACTGTTTTGGGTGTCCTATGAAGATGCATTTATCCGCTTTGGGTTTGAGCTTATTAGCCTAAAACTTTTTCACATAAGCGTCGCAGTCCCAAACTTTTAAGGAACGACAACTTAGGTTTCTCCAAACCATAGTTCATACGGTGTCGTCTCAACGGAGTTTCGTGGTGCCCTATTAAAGTGAGTGCGGTTGTCTCTAATGCCTAACCCATGAACGATAGTGGTAATTTGATAAGAGACATCAAGGTACGCACCATATCCAATAGGGTGCAACTATGATGTTCGGACACACCATCCCACTATGGTGTTCCAGGCTGTATTAGTTGTGAAACAATTTCCACAATGTCTTAATTCTGTGCCAAACTCGTAATTCAGATATTCATCTCTATGATCATATCATAGATCTTTTATCCTCTTGTCACGACGATCTTTCAACTTCACCCTGAAATTACTTGAACCTTTCAATAATTCAGACTCGTGATTTATCAAGTAAATGTACTCAACATATACTCAAATCATCTGTGAAGTAAGAACATAACGATATCCACTACATGCCTTAGCACTCATTGGACTACACACATCAAAATGTATTACTTCCAACAAGTTGCTTTCTGGTTCCATTTTACTGAAACCGAGGCTTTCAGTCATCTTGCCCATGTGGTATGATTTGCATGTCTCAAGTGATTCAAAATCAAATGAGTCAAAACGGTCCATTTGCATGGAGTTTCTTCATGCATATACACCAATAGACATGGTACGCATGTCTCAATCCTTTCAAAAACGAGTGAGCCCAAAGATCCATCAACATGGAGCTTCTTCATGCGTTTTATACCAATATGACTTACGTGGCAGTGCCACAAGTAGGTGGTACTATCATTACTATCTTTTGGCATGAACATGTGTATCACTACGATCGAGATTCAATAAACCATTCAATTTAGGTGCAAGACCATTGAAGGTATTATTCAAATAAACAGAGTAACCATTATTCTCCTTAAATGAATAACCGTATTGCGATAGACATAATCCAGTCATGTCTATGCTCAACGCAAACACCAAATGACAATTATTTAGGTTTAACACCAATCTCTTTGGTAGAGGGAGCGTGCGATGCTTGATCATATCAAGCTTGGAAAAACTTCCAACACATATCGTCAGCTCACCTTTAGCTAGTCTCCGTTTATTCCGTAGCCTTTTGTTTCGAGTTACTAACACTTAGCAACCGAACCGGTATCTAATACCCTGGTGCTACTAGGAGTACTAGTAAAGTACACATTAACACAATGTATATCCAATATACTTCTATCGACCTTGCCAGCCTTCTCATCTACCAAGTATCTAGGGTAATTCTGCTCCAGTGGTTGTTCCCCTTATCACAGGAGCACTTAGTCTCGGGTTTGGGTTCAACCTTGGGTTTCTTCACTAGAGCAGCAGCTGATTTGCCGTTTCATGAAGTATCCCTTCTTGCCCTTGCCCTTCTTGAAACTAGTGGTTTCATCAACAATTGATGCTCCTTCTTGATTTCTACTTTCGCGGTGTCAAACATCGTGAATACCTCAAGGATCATCATATATGTCCTTGATATATTATAGTTCATCACGAAGCTCTAGCAGCTTGGTGGCAATGACTTTCGGAGAAACATCACTATCTCATCTGGAAGATCAACTCCCACTCGATTCAAATGATTGTTGTACTCAGACAATCTGAGCACAGGCTCAACAATTGAGCTTTTCTCCCTTAGTTTGTAGGTTAAGAAAATCGTCGGAGGTCTTATACCTCTTGACGTGGGCACGAGCCAGAAATCCCAATTTCAGCCCTCAAAACATCTCATATGTTTCGCGACGTTTCAAAAACGTCTTTGGTGCCTCAGTTCCAAACCGTTTAACTGAACTATCACATAGTTATCAAAATGTGTATGTCAGATGTTCGCAACATCCACATACAACGTTCGAGGTTCAGCACACTGAGCGGTGCATTAAGGACATAAGCCTTCTATGAAGCAATGAGGACAATCCTCAGTTTACGGACCTAGTCCGCATAATTGCTACTATCAACTTTCAACTAATTTTTCTCTAGGAACATATCTAAACAGTAGAACTATAGCGTGAGCTACGACATAATTTGCAAAATCCTTTTGACTATGTTCAGGATAATTAAGTTCATCTTATGAACTCCCACTTAGATAGACATCCCTCTAGTCATCTAAGTGATTACATGATCCGAGTTAACTAGGCCGTGTTCGATCATCACGTGAGACGGACTAGCCAACGTCGGTGAACATCTTCATGTTGATCGTATCTTCTATACGACTCATGCTCGACCTTTCGGTCTCCGTGTTCCGAGGCCATGTCTGTACATGCTAGGCTCGTCAAGTTAACCCTAAGTGTATTGCATGTGTTCCGAGGCCATGTCTGTACATGCTAGGCTCGTCAACACCCGTTGTATGTGAACGTAAGAATCCATCACACCCGATCATCACGTGGTGCTTAGAAGCGAAGAACTGTAGCAACGGTGCACAGTTAGGGGAGAACACTTCTTGAAATTTTAATGAGGGATCATCTTATTTACTACCGTCGTTCTAAGCAAATAAGATGCATAAACATGATAAACATCACATGCAATCAAATAGTGACATGATATGGCCAATATCATTTTGCTCCTTTTGATCTCCATCTTCGGGGCTCCATGATCATCATCGTCACCAGCATGACACCATGATCTCCATCATCATGATCTCCATCATCGTGTCTCCATGAAGTTGCCACGTCATCTATTACTTCTACTACTACAGCTAACGGTTAGCAATAAAGTAAAGTAATTACATGACGTTTATGTTGACACGCAGGTCATAAATAAATTAAGACAACTCCTATGGCTCCTGCCGGTTGTCATACTCATCGACATGCAAGTCGTGATTCCTATTACAAGAACATGATCAATCTCATACATCACATATATCATTCATCACATCCTTTTTGGCCATATCACATCACATAGCATACCCTGCAAAAACAAGTTAGACGTCCTCTAATTGTTGTTTGCATGTTTTACGTGGCTGCTATGGGTTTCTAGAAAGAATGTTTCTTACCTACGCAAGAACCACAACGTGATATGCCAATTGCTATTTACCCTTCATAAGGACCCTTTTCATCGAATCCGATCCGACTAAAGTGGGAGAGACAGACACCCGCCAGCCACCTTATGCAACTAGTGCATGTTTGTCGGTGGAACCGGTCTCACGTAAGCGTACGTGTAAGGTTGGTCCAGGCCGCTTCATCCCACGATGCCGCCGAATCAAGATAAGACTAGTAACGGCAAGCATATTGAACAATATCGACGCCCACAACTACTTTGTGTTCTACTCGTGCATAGTAACTACGCATAAACCTAGCTCATGATGCCACTGTTGGGGAACGTAGCAGAAATTCAAAATTTTCCTACGTGTCACCAAGATCTATCTATGGAGAAACCAGCAACGAGGGGAAGGAGAGTGCATCTACATACCCTTGTAGATCGCTAAGCGGAAGCGTTCAAGAGAACGGGGTTGAAGGAGTCGTACTCGTCGTGATTCAAATCACCGATGATCCTAGCGCCGAACGGACGGCACCTCCGCGTTCAACACACGTACGGAACGGAGACGTCTCCCATGCCTTGATATAGCAAGGAGGAGGGAGAGGTTGATGGAGATCCAGCAGCACGACGGCGTGGTGGAAGTAGCGGGATTCCAACAGGGCTTCGCTAAGCGTTGTGGGAGGAGGGAGATGTGTCACGGGAGGGAGAGGGACGCGCCAGGCCTTAGGTATGATTGCTCCTCCTTTTCCCCACTATATATAGGGCCAAGGGAGAGGGGGGAGGCGCAGCCCTTGCCCCTTCCTCCAAGGAAAGGGTGCGGCCAAGGGGGGGAGGAGTCCATCCTCCCCAAGGCACCTCGGAGGTGCCTTCCCCCTTTAGGACTCTCCCTTTTTTCTCTTCTCTTGGCGCATGGGCCTCTTGGGGCTGGTGCCCTTGGCCCATGTAGGCCAAGGCGCACCCCCTACAGCCCATGTGGCCCCCCGGGGCAGGTGGCCCCACCCGGTGGACCCCCGGGACCCTTCCGGTGGTCCCGGTACAATACCGATGACCCCGAAACTTGTCCCGATGGCCGAAATAGCACTTCCTATATATAATTCTTTACCTCCGGACCATTCCGGAACCCCTCGTGACGTCCGGGATATCATCCGGGACTCCGAACAACTTTCGGGTTACCGCATACTAATATCTCTATAACCCTAGCGTCACCGAACCTTAAGTGTGTAGACCCTACGGGTTCGGGAGACATGCAGACATGACCGAGATGACTCTCCGGTCAATAACCAACAGCGGGATATGGATACCCATGTTGGCTCCCACATGTTCCACGATGATCTCATCGGATGAACCACGATGTCAAGGACTTAATCAATCCCGTATACAATTCCCTTTGTCTATCGGTACGATACTTGCCCGAGATTCGATCGTCGGTATCCCGATACCTTGTTCAATCTCGTTACCGGCAAGTCTCTTTACTCTTTCCGTAACACATCATCCCGTGATCAACTCCTTGATCACATTGTGCACATTATGATGATGTCCTACCGAGTGGGCCCAGAGATACCTCTCCGTTTACACGGAGTGACAAATCCCAGTCTCGATTCGTGCCAACCCAACAGACACTTTCGGAGATACCTGTAATGCACCTTTATAGCCACCCAGTTACGTTGTGACGTTTGGTACACCCAAAGCATTCCTACGGTATCCGGGAGTTGCACAATCTTATGGTCTAAGGAAAAGATACTTGACATTAGAAAAGCTTTAGCATACGAACTACGATCTTTGTGCTAGGCTTAGGATTGGGTCTTGTCCATCACATCATTCTTCTAATGATGTGATCCCGTTATCAATGACATCCAATGTCCATGGTTAGGAAACCGTAACCATCTATTGCTCAACGAGCTAGTCAACTAGAGGCTTACTAGGGACATGGTGTTGTCTATGTATCCACACATGTATCTGAGTTTCCTATCAATACAATTATAGCATGGATAATAAACGATTATCATGAACAAGGAAATATAATAATAATCAATTTATTATTGCCTCTAGGGCATATTTCCAACAGATATGGGGGCGCCCGGGCACGCCCGCCACGTTGGACCCGGCCCACGCTGGCCCACCCGACTCCACATAAAATCCCCCTCATCCGCTCGCCGGTCCAAATGCTAGCCACTTCACTTCCCTCCCCTTCACTCCCCTCCGCCACTCAAGCTCGTCTCCGGCTCCTTCCGTCCTCTCTGGCATGGCGGGCAGCGGATCCGAGTCTTTCACCTTTAGATCCGTCGACCCTGATCTCATCCCGCGCGGCACCCAGGAGGAGATGGCCGTTCGGCTTGCGCTCCATTGCACCCGGGAGGAGGCTCGTGGACGGCTGCACTCAGACTCCATCCGCCAAGAATCCATTGCGTCCACCCAAACGGTACATGGATTTGTTGTTTGGCCGGACATAGCTGCCTCGCGGGAGGCCATGCGGTCCGTCTGGCGTCCGAACGTGCTGGCGGACACGCAACCCCTCTGGTGACGCACCGAGCATCGGGACGCACCATGGGTGTCGTGGATTTGTCACGGCAGATGTCCTAGAGAAGGGACTTAGTCGTGGAGCCATCGCCACGGGTTTACTTGAAGGGGTTAAAGCGGACACAAAGACACGAGGGGTTTATACTAGTTCGGCCCCTTCGATGAAGGTAAAGGCCTACGTCTAGTTGTGATGGAATTGATGTGGTCTCGATGGCTAGGGAGCAAACAAGCTTCGCCTAAGCTCGAGTTGTTGTTGTCTGTCCTGAACTGCCGCCGGGTCGTCCCCTTGTATACACGGGTGACGCCCGTCGGTCCATAGAGTCCCCAACCGGTTCATACTCGTATTCCGGTTGGTATCTCTCTATTCCTAACTTACAATACAAGTCATATCTCAGGCCGGTTTACGGCTACATGTTCTAACCGACTACAGGCCTTGGGCCTTCATCGGTTTATTCCACTAATGAAGTTAACCCGGCCCAAGTAGGCCGGTTTACACCTAGTGGTAATATCCCCAACATTAGGCCCCAGATTGATTTGAACTGGTTCATGTCAATCCTTCACGCCTTCTCGTGTCTTGGACATCTTCTGGTAAGTGGTAAACCTTCATGTCATCCTCGTTTTCGGTTGCTGTAAACCGGCATGACGTCATCAGTTTTGGTTACTGTAAACCGGCATGACGTCATCATGAAATTCATAACGCCCTCTTAATGACAGCTCCTGGATCCGCGCGCTTGACCTAGCTCGGTTGCCTTATAAATAAGACCGAAGGGTCATTTCCTATCTTTCCCCTTCGTCCTTTCTTCTTCTTCTTCCTCACGTCGCCGGCCTCTGGAGCTCCGCCACCGCCGTCGACCTCTGCTTCATCTCGGGCCGCTACATCAACCCGAACGTACCAGAGTGATGCGGCGCCTTCCCGCATCTTCTCCGTTCCTGGTAAGCTCTCTTTCTTTCTTACCCTAGATCTGTTCTTAGGGTTCCATGTTCTTGCTATGTTCATCGCGCGTTCATAGCTGTTCTCTGACTTTAAATGAATCTGTGAACTGTTGCTGTACTTAGTAGCGATCCCTTTAGCATCCGCTTGCTGTTTCTCATCCAAGCTCATAGATCTCCTGTAAATATCCGCTCAATGGTTCACTTATGTTTCCGCCTTACGCTTCGGAATATTTCCTGTTTTTGTGAGCTTGCTGTAGATCCGCGGCTGTAACAAGATTTTGTGAAACTTGTTTCTGCATACCTAGTTGTCCACAGCTTCAATTGCTCCCGATGTTTTAGATCAGGCGGTTTAACTTTACCATAGAAAAAATTGCTAAACCGGTATATATCATTAGTCCCCTGGTTGAACCGCCAGAATCCATATGATGCCGTGTTGTAGAAAACCGGTTTGTAGGCAACGCCTCCGGTTTATCATAGTTAGACCAACACCTTCTTTTGTCCAGCGTGTCTTTAAACCGGATCGCCTATTTCTTGTAGATCTCGCCATGGCCAAACAGGTGTATGAGTGCAACTGGGTTCCTTCTCGTGTCACAGAATCACAGTTAGATGATCTAGTCCTGATCGGCACTTTGGATGACAAAGACACGATCCACTGGAGGGTTCCTGGAGACGAATGTCCTCCCACGCCCTAGGAAGGAGAGGTTGTAGTCTTCGCAGATCACATGGCCCGGGGCTTCAAACCGCACGGCTCTAAATTTTATCGGGATGTGTTAGCCAATTTTCAGCTCCGTCCACAGGATATTGGCCCCAACTCGGTCACCAATCTGTGTCACTTCCAAGTACTTTCTGAGGCATACCTTCAAGAGGAGCCTTCAGTCGAGCTGTTTAGAGATCTCTTTCATCTGAACCGCCGTACTGAATTCACCGATGGTCCTAATACCGAACTGGGCGGTATGGCCATTCAGAAGAGGAAGGAAATCACCTATCCCCATGTCAAACTTCATACTCATCCCAAGGAGTGGAATGTCACTTGGTTTTACTGCAAGGATACATCTCCAGACAATGAAAATCCTTTGCCTGGCTTCCGCCCGGAACGGCTCAGCAACACTCACCCTTTTCCTCAAAGGTTAAGCGCCAAGGAGAGAATTAAGTATGCACCTCAACTGTCCAAGCTCCGGGCCTTCATGGCCAACGGTTTAACAGGAATAGACCTTGCACGCTGCTGGATATCGTGGAGCATTCTGCCTCTGAGCCGGCGCCCCGGTTTGATGTGCGCGTATACTGGTAGCGTCGATGACCCGCTCCGACATATCAAAATTCAAGTCTCCGACGACGAAGTCACAGAATCTGTGAAAAAGATGTTGAATGAACCGGAGCACCTCTGTGCTCAAACTGGTCTGCTTCCTTACTGCACCACCAATGAACCGCCAGCGGTAAGATTTTTACTGTTTTATTATTGAACCTGTTACTGCTTTATCTGCCTGACCTTCCATTATTGCTGACCCAGAGTGATAATCCGTTTTGGAGCAAGAAGCTTTCACAAGACAAAACGGAGAAGGCAGGGCGGCCAACCCGGCCCAAGACCAAGGTTGTCAAGAAACCAACTCGTAAGAGAAAGACCACCACTTCATCTGACCCAGCCATTGATGATGATGTGGGTAATCCGGATCTTGAGGTAGAACTTGATTCACTTGGCTTACTTTTTACCTGCCTTATTGATGATGATGCTTGTCAGGATGACGCTGAGACCAGCAATGCGGGCTTCGTTGAGGTAATTATTCTCTCTTCTGATTCAGAAATCTTGCCTTTGCCAAAATCCCGCCGGGCAAACCGGAAAGTTAAATTTTCTCACCCTCTTGCTTATTTGGATCCCAACTTTCTTATGAAGACCCAGCAACACGAAGCTCGCCGCACAACCCGGCACAGCGGCCAGGTAGTTACTTCTGCCGGTTTACCGAACAGTCCGGTTCGAAATCGCCGCTCCGAGGTCTCAGACCTTTTTATTGATTTAAATCCTAAAGCGGGTTTCTTCCGTCAACCTCTTAATCCATCCGACTCCGATTATCAGGTCACTTCTCATTCATCGTCTGGTGAATCGTCGGCCACTCAGTTACCACCTTTAAAAACCGTTGCTGGGTAAGTTAAACTGAACATATGCTTCCAGTGCACTGCGCAATGGCTTGTACTTTTCCTTAACTTTTTGTTTTTCCTTCAGGGCCAAACCAAAACCAAGCAAGAAAGTCCGCCTGGATAAAGCGGCCGAAGAAGATGTAGCCCCCGAACATAACCAAGCACCGGATCAGGAAATGTTTACTTCTAAAGATATCCCCAATGATCCTCCTTTGCAAGACGATGTTATCCCTGAAGAAGGGCTTATTAATGCTCCAGCCTCTGCTGATCCGCCTGCCCGCTCTGTCCAGATTGAGAAATCCCACACTCCTGCTGACAAACCGGCCGCGCCAACACAAACCGGCGAGTCAAAAGATGATGATGTTGTGATTACCGGTGTGGGCCGCTCTGAACCCGGGAATCCTGCCACCCTTACCAGGCATACCATCAAAGAGGATTTTTCCACTTTGAATAAAGGAAAATGGGATGTTGAATTAGAGACATACGCCGCTCTAAGTGCTCAAGATCTTCACTCCGGCTATTTAAACCGGCTTTATACTAGCCGTGACTGTGAAGCTGGCTTGGTCAAAATGATGAGGGATAAATTTGAGGTAAATTCCTTCTTTCCTTGCTGCCATTGCATTCATCCTTGTAGCCCCCAAGGGCCGGTTTGTGACCTTGGTCAAACCGGGACTTGATCCTGAGCACTTTTGAAATCCGTCGGCATAACCCTCAAGGGCCGGTCTAACTTAGCATACGTAAACCGGGGCTCCAAATAGAAAGCTGTCCTTAGAACATAACTTGATCAAATAGCCATTAGCCCCCAAGTGCCAAGTTGAATACTTGTATTGAGCTTGGGACTTTGTAATCTAGCAATAAATAAAAATTGAAGGTGCATTAGCCCCCAAGTATCAGGCATATAACTTTGTTATGTGGTTGATACTTCAATTTGTTGGATCGCCTGTGCAAAACTTAAAACGCTGTCTGTATGCAGGCTGAGGTGAAAATCAAGGAGGACCGGATTGCCGATTTGCAGGAAGCCTTGAAGACCCAGCAAGCTGAAACAGATAAGTCAAAGCAAGAATTAACCAGCGCCTTAAGCACGGCTGAACGGCTGAAAGAAGGCTTCAAGAAAGAGCGGGCTGATTGGGCCACTGAGAAAGCCGCTTTAACCAAACGAGCAGAAAATGCCGAGGCTGCCCTTAAACCGGTGGTGGATGAATTGACTGCCGTACAGCGGCAAATACATTCCATGACTGCTGCAATCTTTGGTAAGCTCCTTTTAACCTCTGTCATAATTTGAACCTGCTGTAGCGTAAATCCGGTTTGATATCATTCCAACCTTGTTGTAGGCACACGTATTGGGCACTTAGGAAATGATGTGCGGATGAAACTGAAGGCTGCCTACACCTTGGTGGAACAACTTTATACCGGAGCTCAACGGATCATCACCGCAGCTTCTCATAACAACCCGGCGCCCTCCTTAATCCAGGATACTCTTAGCCAGTTGTCAATGCTTCCAGCCCGGATTGAGGAGCTGAAAAAATCCGTTGCCCGAACCGGAGCCATCAATGCCTTAATCCGGGCAAAGGCATGGGTGCCCAATTTTGATCCTGTGGAAGCAGCCCAAGGCTACCCCAGCCTGAAAGAAGATGGCTCGGAATTCAACGAGGAAGATTTAAGGGCCATAAACCGTGCAGTGCGCCCTCTGGCTTGCCAGCTAGCTGAAGAGGCAGATTTGATGCATTATCAAGCGCAATATAATGAGCAAAACAAGCGAGTGCCTGCCCCAACTGTTGAAGCGGAGAATCTGATCCCTCCAATCCGTAAGCACACTTACACCCCTGATATTGAACCGTCTTCCCTGATCCATGAAGAGGCTGTTTTCCAAGCTTTAATGGGAATCGACTGGACCACTGTTGATTTCCAGCCAATGGGTAGAGACGAGGAAGCTGAAGCGGCGGAGGACGAGGGGCAGGCTTGAACCGGGAGCCGGTTTGGAGAGCTATTTGTAACATCTTTCCACAAAAACAATGACTTTGTTTGGTCACCATGCTGCCTTGTAATAGGATAGTTAAAACTTCTGCCTGGAATATGCCTTCGTGCATAAGTACTGAAGCTTTTGCTTGAAAAGCTTTTAAATTCATATTTCCTGCCATGTTTGGGCATAAAGCTGGCTTTAGCCAAGCCTGAAGCGGTGGTTTTATAAACCATTACCGTCAAAAAGGGAGAAAATAGCTCCCGTATAACCCGTACTGAATCAATACGAGCCCCCTGGTTACTCCTTGATGTTAGCAGGGAAAAGGTAAACCGGGCAGTCTCGTCCGGATTAAAGGGGGATCAAAAAACCATCAGTTGAACGGGAAAAATACGCTTGTTGACATAAAAGAAATCCAACAAAAACAAAGAACAAACAAACCATGAAAATAACATGGAAGTAAAGGCAATGATAAAAACCACTTGCAAAAAATATGCTATACTGAGCTGTTCAGATGGTATTACCATGGTCGGACAGGATCAAGGCCCTCAATAGGAGTGACAATGATTCAAGTCAGCCAGGTCCCCAAATGACTCGTGGCATATATGCCAGATCAAGAGGCGTGACAATGGTTCGGGTTCGACCATGCCCCCAAGTGATTTTGTGGCCTTAGGCCGAGGAAGAGGCGTGACTGGTTCAGACTTGACCATGTCCCCAAATGATCTGGTGGCTGTCGCCTATCAAAAGGTGTTCGTTGGTTCGGACACGACCAAGGCTCCCAGTGATATATAAAAAACATATGTCAAGGGGTAAACCGGAGGCCGCTTTAAACAGAACCACTCTGTGTAACCTCGCATGATTTGAAAGACAGAGACCCCGCTTTAGCTGAGGCTCCGGTTTGCTATATCAAAGATAATATATACATTGTCATGATATGTACATAGATAGAGCCAATGGCTCAAGTATAGTAAGGCCGAAGATGAGCTATGTTCCACGGCCTGTTGGTCTCCTCCTCTGATGTACGTGAGTCTTGATGCTCTCGAATATCAATCAGATAGTACGACCCATTGTGCAGATTCTTACTGACCACGAAAGGTCCTTCCCAAGGTGGGGATAACTTGTGCATATCCGTCTGGTCCTGGATTAGTCGAAGCACCAAATCTCCTTCTTGAAAAGTTCTGGTTCTAACCCGGCGACTGTGATAGCGACGAAGATCTTGTTGGTAAATCGCCGAACGGGCAGCCGCTAGATCACGCGCTTCGTCCAATAGGTCCAAAGCGTCTTGCCGTGCCGTCTCATTGCCCGCTTCAACATAAGCTGCCACACGAGGCGAGTCGTGCCGGATATCACTAGGGAGAACTGCCTCTGCTCCATAGACCATAAAAAATGGCGTGTATCCTGTGGACCGGTTTGGCGTAGTATTGATACTCCAGAGCACAGATGGTAGCTCTTCAACCCAACATCCTGGTGTCCTTTGCAATGGGACCATAAGCCGGGGTTTGATGCCTCGCGGGATCTCTTGATTAGCTCGTTCTGCCTGTCCATTGGACTGGGGGTGCGCCACTGATGACACGTCAAGTCGGATGTGCTCACGTTCACAGAACTCCTTCATGGCCCCCTTTGATAAATTGGTACCATTGTCAGTAATGATACTGTGCGGAAAGCCAAACCGGAAAATCACCTTTTTGATGAACTGCACCGCTGTTGCTGCATCGCACTTGCTGACAGGCTCCGCTTCAACCCACTTGGTAAATTTATCAACTGCTACCAAAAGGTGAGTTTTCTTATCCTTGGATCTTTTAAAAGGTCCGACCATATCCAGCCCCCAAGTTGCAAACGGCCATGTTATTGGAATCATCCTCAATTCTTGAGCCGGCACATGCGCACGCCTTGAAAATTTTTGACATCCATCGCACCGCTTGACCATGTCCTCCGCATCAGCATGTGCTGTCAACCAGTAAATCCCGTGACGAAATGCCTTTGCCACCAGGGACTTTGAACCGGCGTGGTGTCCACAATCCCCCTCATGGATTTCTCTTAAGATTTCACAGCCTTCCTCAGGAGAAACACAACGTTGAAATGCCCCTGACACACTGCAACGATGCAATTCACCATTGAGCATCGTCATGGACTTGGATCACCGGACTATCTGCCTTGCTAGAATTTCATCCTCTGGCAACTCCCCCCGGGTCATGTATGCAATATAAGGAATTGTCCAATCCGGAATAGCATGTAATGCTGCCACCAATCGAGCCTCCGGGTCAGGAATAGCCAAATCCGCTTCACCTGGGAGCTGGACTGACGGATTGTGCAACACGTCCAAAAAAGACATTGGGCGGGACCGGTTTGCGCTGAGAACCCAACCGGCTTAAAGCGTCCGCCGCTTCATTCTTCCGACGGTCCACATGATCCACTTGATAACCCTTGAAGCAACCTGCAATATTATCCACTTCCCGACGATATGCAGCCATGAGTGGGTCCTTAGAATCCCAAGTGCCAGACACCTGTTGAGCCACAAGGTCCGAGTCACCGAAACACTTAACCCGGCTTAAGTTCATCTCTTTAGCCATCCGGAGACCATGGAGCAAGGCTTCGTACTCAGCTGCATTGTTAGTACAAGGGAACATTAAGCGGAGAACATAACAGAACTTATCACCTCGTGGGGAAGTTAATACGACTCCAGCCCCCGAGCCTTCCAATTGCCTGGATCCATCAAAATGAATAGTCCAATATGTCTGATCCGGCTTTTCCTCTGGCGCTTGTAATTCCGTCCAATCATTGATGAAATCAACAAGTGCTTGAGACTTCACCGCCGTTCGAGGCACATACTTCAGTCTGTGCGGCCCAAGCTCTATAGCCCACTTGGCAACCCGGCCAGTCGCCTCCCGGTTTTGTATGATATCACCCAAGGGAGCTGAACTGACCACTGTAATGGGGTGCCCTTGAAAATACTGCTTCAATTTTCGGCTGGCCATGAAGACACCATAGACCAGCTTCTGCCAATGCGGATACCGTTGCTTGGATTCAATAAGCACCTCGCTGATATAATAAAACGGCCGCTGAACCGGATATTCCTTGTCTGCCTTCCTCAGTATTTGGTATAAAGGGATGGCCTTCTCTCCGAGGCGGCTGATAAACCGGCTCAGCGCAGCGATTCGGCCCGCCAAACGCTGAACATCGTTGATACATTTCGGTTTAGCTAGGGATGTAATAGCCATAATCTTCTCCGGGTTAGCCTCAATTCCTCTGTTAGACACCAGGAAACCCAGTAACTTGCCTGCCGGAACACCAAAGACACACTTGGCCGGATTAAGCATCATCTTGTAAACTCGCAAGTTGTCAAAGGTCTCCTTCAAATCATCCACCAACGTCTCCTTCTGCCTTGACTTTACTACAATATCATCCACATAGGCATGCACATTGCGGCCGATCTGTTTATGCAGGCAATTCTGTACACACCGTTGATAGGTGGCTTGGGCACTCTTGAGCCCGAAGGGCATAGATACATAGCAGAAGGCTCCAAAGGGAGTAATAAATGTTGTTTTCTCCTGGTCCTTAACTGCCATCTTGATCTGATGATATTCAGAGTATGCATCCAAAAAACTCAAATGCTCACAACCTGTGGTGGCATCAATGATCTGGTCAATGCGGGGGAGGGCAAAAGGATCTGCCGGACAGGCCTTGTTAAGATCTGTGTAATCCACACACATATGCCAAGTGCCGTTTTTCTTGAGAACCAGCACCGGATTAGCAAGCCACTCTGGATGGAACACCTCAACAATAAAACCAGCTGCTAAAAGCCTGGCCACTTCCTCTCCAATGGCTTTGCGTCTTTCTTCATTAAACCGGCGGAGGAACTGTTTCACCGGTTTGTACTTAGGATCCACATTAAGAGTGTGCTCAGCGAGTTCCCTCGGTACACCTGGCATGTCAGACGGTTTCCATGCAAAAATGTCCCGATTCTCACGGATGAACTCGATGAGCGCGCTTTCCTATTTGGGATCCAGGTTGGCACTGATAGTGAACTGCTTGGACGAATCGCCGGGCACGAAGTCCACAAGCTTGGTCTCAGCTGCCGATTTGAACTTCAGATCTGAATCATGCTTTGTAGTTGGCTTCTTCAAAGAGGTCATATCCGCCGGATCAACATTGTCCTTATAATACTTCAACTCTTCCGCGGCACAGACCGACTCTGCATATGTCGCATCACCTTCCTCACATTCCAAAGCGACCCTACGGCTCCCATGGACCGTTATCGTCCCCTTGTAACCCGGCATCTTGAGCTGTAAGTAGATATAACAAGGCCGCGCCATAAATTTGGCATAAGCGGGCCGCCCAAACAAGGCGTGATACGGGCTCTGGATCTTTACCACCTCAAAGGTTAATTTTTCCGTCTGAGAATCGCGCTCGTCCCCAAAAGCCACATCTAGGGCTATTTTACCAACAGGATATGCAGATTTGCCTGGCACAACACCATGGAACACCATATTCGACGGTCTGAGATCCTTGTCTGTTAGACCCATGCGCCGAAATGTCTCATAGTATAATATGTTAATACTGCTTCCTCCATCCATGAGCACCTTGGTGAACTTATAACCCCCCACCTGAGGGTCCACCACTAATGCTAGCTGGCCCGGATTATCAACCTGGGGCGGGTGATCTTCTCTGCTCCACACGATGGGTTGTTCTGACCAGCGTAAGTAGCGTGGTAAGGCCGGTTCAACAGAATTCACCGCTCGCTTGTGGAGTTTTCGTTCGCGCTTATCCAAGCTAGTTGTGAAGACATGGTATTGCCCATTGCTTAACTGCTTTGGCTGGCTCTGATAACCCAACTGTCGTTGCTGCTGCTGGCCGTTTTGATTATTCTGGTTATTATGACCGCCCTGATTGAAACCTGAACCGGAAGCTCCATCGTGACCCGGACCGTGTAAACCGGATCCTGAACCGCCACCTGACCCATGGTCATACTGGAAGGCATTAGAGTTTTTAAACTCCTGCATAATATAACAATACTTCCAAAGGTGGTTAGCCGGCGACTCCTTCGTCCCGTGCTTTGGGCAAGGCTGATTCAATAAGTAATTCAAACGGCTTGCGTTAGGATTGGGACCCCCATTACGATTTGCCGCTTTACCTCTGCGCCGCTGCCCCCTGTCCTGTGCATTAGTGTTGGCCACAAAATCCATGCTACCATCCGCCTTGCGTTTGCCTCCGTTTCCATGACCCGCCGGTTTGTACTGCTGCTGTTTAGAGTTGCTATTCTTCCTTCCCTTCCCTGCTTCATCTTCACAAGGTTCGGGATCCTTGGTACTGTCCGAATCAGCATACTTCACTAAAGCAGCCATGAGGGTTCCCATGTCATTACAGAACCGCTTCATGCGTTCCAATTTCAATTTTAAAGGTTCAAACCGGCAGTTGCCTTCCAGAGTTAAGATCGCAGAGTCAGCATTAATCCTGTCAGACGAGTGTAAGATTTCTGAAATACGGCGCACCCAACGGGTCGTTGATTCTCCTTCCTCCTGGACACAAGCCGCCAGGTCTACTATGGACTTAGGCTGCTTACATGTATCCTTAAAATTCTGTATAAACCGGGCCCGCAACTGGGCCCATGAACTGATAGAATTGGGTGGTAGGCTCTTCAACCAAGTACGAGCCGTGCCCTCAAGCATCATGGTGAAGTATTTTGCACACGCGGCCTCATCCACATCTAGCATCTCCATTGCCATCTCATAACTCTCTACCCACGCTTCAGGGGATAAATCAGCGGTGTAATTCGGCACCTTGCACGGACCCTTGAAATCTTTGGGCAGGCGCACATTGCGTAAAGCGGGGATTAAACAAGGCACTCCCAAAGCGGATGTAACTCCTGGTCCGGCGAAGGTGGTAGAGCGAACCGGTGTAAGCTGACCTGCATTATCCTGTGCTGCTAACTCGGCCTCCCTTCGTGCCCGGGCCCGGTCCACCACCTCCTGAGCACCGCCGATTCCACCTGCCGGGTTATTGCCACGGGCCGCTTCACGGCCTCGCGCACTGCTTGATATGGCCGGCTCATCCATGCGCCTGCTATAGCTCCGGCTTGGACGGGGCGTAGAATGAATCCGATCACGGCTGTATGAGTATGCCTCCTGCTGAATCAGCGCAGTCTGGAGAAGCTCCTTAACCCGGCGCGTCTCTATCGCTTGCGGGGAGTCTCCTTCGACCGGGATGGCCTCCAACCGTGCAGCGGCCGCAACAAGGTTGTCCATGGGATTTGAATAATGGCCCGGGGGTGTCTGGACCGGCAGAGGGGCCACGATATTCTGTTGAAGGGGTTCCGTCAGGCGGGGCTGGACCGTCGCTCCTGGCCCCCGTGCTTCAACCCGGTTTGCCTCCAGGTACTGCGGCGGATTACTGGGCCCTGCCCCTGGAGTGTGAAAGAGATTTCGGGGGTCGAACCCTAACGGCAGGCGTGATCTGTGCTTCCGCTTCAAGACCTCCCGCGAGGCATTCTGGTCGAGCATGAGCTTGTAGGCCTGGGCGTCCAAAGCGGTCCGCTCTGCAGCCATCCTATCCTTCTCTGCCGCCAGATCCGCTTTGGCCTGCACGATCTGTTCTTTCACCTTTGCAATCTCTGCATCATGAGCCTCCTGATCCGCCGGATTGGCTTCTGCCACAAGCGCGGCCAGTGCGTCAAACAGCTCGGATAAAACTTGAACCGGCGGGCGCATAAGGCCTCCTGCCCCTGCTGCCGCTGCCGCTGCTGATCCGGAGAGCATTGCTGCGGCGGTCGAGGAGTGGTTCGCCGCCTGGGTGCCGGCCATGAATATTCCAACCCGGTTGACCGGGCCTGGGGGGTCCGAAATACTGTCGCCATCGGAACAACCCCTAACCTGGTCGTCTTGCAACTGGTATAGCGATTCGGTTTCTCCGGTCGAGGACTCGTCGCTGGAATAGACGACGGTCTCGCTACCGTGTTCTGATTTGTCCTCCCGCTCTCCTCCGTGGATAACTCCAACGAAGGCACGCTTCATGGCCGGTTTAGCCTGGGTAGAACTCGCACGCTGAGCCGTCTCGACGAGGTCGGTGCAGATGTCCGGCTCAGGCCCAGGCTCACCGATCTTGCCAATGAAAACGTGTATGCCGCCGAAGGGGACCCTGTACCCGTATTCGATTGAACCGGCCTCGGGACCCCATCCTGCGTCATCGATGTAGATCCTGCCGCGACGACTCTTGGTCATCCGGCCCACAACATAGCCTTCGAGTCCCTTGAGCTTGCCCTCCAAGTTCGTCAAACCATCGTGCGATGGCCCCACGGTGGGCGCCAACTGTCGTGGATTTGTCACGGCAGATGTCCTAGAGAAGGGACTTAGTCGTGGAGCCATCGCCACGGGTTTACTTGAAGGGGTTAAAGCGGACACAAAGACACGAGGGGTTTATACTAGTTCGGCCCCTTCGATGAAGGTAAAGGCCTACGTCTAGTTGTGATGGAATTGATGTGGTCTCGATGGCTAGGGAGCAAACAAGCTTCGCCTAAGCTCGAGTTGTTGTTGTCTGTCCTGAACCGCCGCCGGGTCATCCCCTTATATACACGGGTGACGCCCGTCGGTCCATAGAGTCCCCAACCGGTTCATACTCGTATTCCGGTTGGTATCTCTCTATTCCTAACTTACAATACAAGTCATATCTCAGGCCGGTTTACGGCTACATGTTCTAACCGACTACAGGCCTTGGGCCTTCATCGGTTTATTTCACTAATGAAGTTAACCCGGCCCAAGTAGGCCGGTTTACACCTAGTGGTAATATCCCCAACAATGGGCCTCGTCCGATGAGGCCATGGCTCGGCGTGCCCGCCGTGCAAGGCACCGACGCGCGGGAGGCGGCGGCAGCCCTCGCGGCGGCGGATGTCGGCGAGGTGGAGTCGCATTCTCCGATGCTCCGTATGGCGCGTTAGTCCGGGAGCCACAAACCGCATCGTGGTGGACATCGGCGGCTCGTCACCGGATGGATCCATCATTGATCTGACGTCCATCGGCACCATTTGGGTTCCGGTCTCCAACGAGCAAGAGTAGGCCATGGGAGACGGCGGGGCCTCGAGTCCCGTGAGCCAGCTCGTGTCCCATGCCCTACCCTACCTTGCCAGCGACCGGCCCAACACTCTGAGGAGCGTAGCCGGCCGCCGGACATGGCGAGGGCGGAGCCGGGCTAGCGGGGAGCGGAATCGGAGCTCCGCGTAGATTAGGTTTCACGTTGATGTAATAATATGGATCTGCGGTTTTTGAGGTATCCGGATGTGGAATGCGTTTTTCGAGAGGTGACCGGCTACCGTCCGCGGACACGTCCGAACGCGTACGCGGGCGTTTGAGAGGTCTAATTTGCCAAGTCCGGTTGTAGATTAGATGCTCTAATTCTTGTCGTGATTTAGTTGAACTAAAACCACCACATGAATTATGTAGCGGTGGCCGTGGGAGTAGTAAATAAACCAGATATTACAAAAAATAACTATCGTTCCAATTCCTATCTTAAGACATTCATACGTAATTCGTAACCTTTACTGCAATGGAGTGAGCAGTCCCTTTGCATCGAGATCCGCAAGATCTACAGGAAAAAAATCGCTTCGGGCCCTAGAAAACACAGTGCTGCGTTGGCTGCTTTCCCGACATCTGCTTGAAAGCAAACAGTGACTCACCCAGGTGGTTGGTGCTCATTCATTTGTCAGATTTGCAGGAGCCCACGAAATGGAGTGCAGCAAGCGTCGGCAGCTTTTCCCGAGCGCGATCGGCCACGGTGTGCCGCATACAGCTCACACTGTTTCTTTTGCTGAAAACAACTTCCATCTTGAGAATCATCTCCATGCAAAAGTCCAAGAGGATATGAAGCGATGAAGGCATATAAAGTTTTATTTTCACCGATATTGTCTGTTAGTAAACCATTGCGCTATCATATGGACGCTGAGGTTCATATGAGCCATATGCATTAAACTTGTGGTTGGCCCAACTTTTGCAAGGATTTTTATCGTAGATACAATTTTGAGAGGATCGAATACCCTCTATCTTAAAATGTGTTAAAAAAAGTCTTACATTTTAAGACAGGGGGAGTACTTAATTCTTACATTTTGAGTCAGCTGCCATTACACACAATGAACTTCTGTTATACAAGGGTCATCCTACTACGGATGCTGCAACGAACAATGGCATTTTGCCAGAGTGAGAGCAATGCGTCGGCTACTTCTCCCAAACGGTGCCGCGTGCACTTCTATTTTGTTATAGTATTGCTTTTGCTGAAAACAACTTCATCGGAAGAATCATCACATGCAAAAGGCCAAAAGGTTATGAAGGCATATAAAGTTTTATTTACAAAGTTTTTCAAGCAATGATGGGTTACACGTTGTCAGCTAGTAAGCAACTGTATACTATACGTCGAGGTTCATATTAAGCAGGGCATATAGGTTTGTGGCTGGCCTTATTTTTATAAGGTTTTATCCCTATATAGTTTGAGATGATTTTTATGGGTATATAACTATAAACTATGGTGGAATTACTTTCTTGTTTAGTTATTAGTTACTGGAATAATTAGTTTATTTCGGCCTCAGAATCAACTAGAGGTGTACATTCCTTGAAAAAAATAGAGAGAGATGCAGGAAGTCACAAACCAAAGGTTGAAGGTTAAAATCAAAAGAAAGAAAAACTCTAAACAATATAACAAAATAAAAGGCCAGTATTAGAAAGTACGAATTTTCACCTATGGACCAAGTTCCGGTTCTCTATAATGGCGCCCTCGTGAAGAAAATGTCATAGTATCGTAATCATCATCAGGGCAACCAGTCAATGCCATAATTCGAATTTTCATCCTGCATAGTAGGTGATGGTCTCGACATTTTGACACCAAAGCAAACCAAAATGACTAGTCCACGACTTTGTGCCGCCATTCGCACACCCACTTAATTACAAGGTTGTTGACACAACCACAAAATTCCAGTCGTGTGTTGCCTCCATTGATCGGCGTCACCATCACCAACGACAAACAATGGATTTTTGTCGAAGAAAGTTATGCCTATGAGGAGATCCACAACAGCTGAAGAAATGCATCGAGCTGTATAGACACACAATGGAAAGGAGACAAAAGCACATAAAGCAACCCGTTGGTCACTACTTGTTGCCTTGTCAAACTATTGGGATCTCCACTATGATAATGTAAATCTGCGCCAAAGGGATGGCTAACTAGTTTTGATACCACGCTAACACATGTGTAGCGGAGCGGTCCGACTAGCCAACAACTAGTTGAAGGTCACCACTTGTGTAATGGTCTCCAAACCATTGCATCCACCGATGTTGGCAAGCACCAAATTGAGACCACGAGCTGGCATTACTGGCATTGACCTAACCGAGCGGCCGGTTGAAGCCTGAACATTCACATATGACCAGCGAGATCTACCGCTACATCCTCATGGCATCACATAAGCACCCAAAACCCCAGAAGGGGGCGTCCTCATGGAGACCACCGCGTCCACGATCAACAAAGAGGTACCCTGCCACCAGTTTGGCGGCGGCGGCTAGGGTTAGTGCAAGAGGGTTGACAAAGAACACACTTCTTTTGGAAACATTTAGAACCTAGTTAATTGTCATGAATCTATTCTCCGTTGCTTAGAAACAAACAAGTTTGAAAAGCTGTGGTAGAAAAAAATCCACCATCAGAATCGCTTGGTTGATACCAACCTTAACCGAACATCTGGTGGCAATGACCAAATGAAGTCATCACACGTGAAGATGTCACCATCCGGCAAGATTCCACTTCCACGGAGTAGTACTAATTTTCCCCAGCCTGCCTCCCCATTTTCTGTGTTCGTCGAGCTCCTTGATGGCAACGTAGAACCACCACACTCGCTAGAGCCACATGTTGGCCGTGCTATCCCAGTAGCTCACGTAAACACATCGTCGCCTACCAATACAAACCACCAACCACACGATCGATCCATCACGCCCTCCACTTGGATTAGTTAATTATAAAGATATCGTCGTGATCAGTAGCTTTACACGGCCTGGATCAGGAGTATAATAGTACACGTACTGAACTGTTTCCGTTTGCACGGGGAAAGGCAGCGAAGCAAACGCTGCATTCGGATATTTAACTCTGGAAACTTGGAGTACTCTACTACTACGTACTATGAGCTCTCACGGTTTACAAGGTGATGTCTTCAACCTCGGGTTTTGTTACGTAGGGATTTGGACCCTGCTGGTCGAATGTTTCGAATAAACCATTACAGTACTTCTGAATTTGTAACCTAAAATTTTGAACGGTTAAATTTTTTTAGAAAAAGAAGCCTCGATACTTGAATCTGAAGAAAGGTCGCCGGCCGATGAGATATTTGCTCTGGCCAAATATTTCCGGTCCACGAGCACAAAATTACGCCGAACATCGTCAATTTGTCACGATGGGGTAGGCGGAGGCCGACGAGATCATGCGTAGAAAGCATGTCGACACCCGCAACGATCGACCCGAGTTGCTCCCCTCACCCCCTAATTTACGTTAGCTGGCATGATGGCTACACCAGCCAGTACTGCCGAAAGAGGAGGGAGTACGTGGCGCTTCAGCCGCTAGGGGGTTGGTGGAGGAGTGGACTGGTGCGGTTGGGTGGGTGCTCAGCCCGCAGCAGGATTTTCTGTGGACACGACGCGGTGTGTAGATGTCCCCTTCGCGGTTGTTGCAGTCAATGTGTTGTGGCCAACCAAAAAGCTCAGATCTCTCCTCTCCCTCTCGGAAAGAAAATTAAAAGTTCAGATCTCTCCTCACCAACCACATGTGCGGCTGCACCTACCGATCCAGATTGTGGAGGGGCACCCATCTCCTTCCATGATGCACAATCTTTATCAATTTAAGTTGTTGTTTGTGGTAGGTGGTGGTAGGCAGGGGAAATTTCTTTGCTCCTACAGTAGTACTACGTACATGCGCAATCAGTATCTTATTTGAAAATACAACCAGATGATATATTAGATCAAAAGAATATTGGATACAATCAGATAATTGACCTCACAGACACACAAAATCACACACTAAAGAAAATGAATACCACAACTAAAACCGCATGCTGAAATATCCGTGCCGAAACCCCAACCAAACTCGTCGTTTGCGTGGACAACATCGAGAAATTCAGTTAGTGAAGCACCTACAAAGGATTGTAGAGGATTGCACCTACTTTAATTGTTGCAACAACGTACCACGTCATAATAGGGATTGTCTATGGCGCCAAGCATATCGAGTCGGGCACCACCCCGATCTTGACGGGCAGATGCGTCGGCATCACTAAACCAAGCCGCATGCCTTGCTCGCATAGGCTCGAAAAGAATGGGTTGTTGAATAAGGTGGTGTTGTCGTGGATGATGCACATGGAGCCCCATCCATATACAATAGAAACACCAAACCCATCGCCTATGAAGAATGACATAGACAAAAATTCCAAAGCTCGTTGGCAAGGTTGTAGAAAAGTGTAGCTCAGGTAAGATAAGAGCCGGAGGACTTTTGTTACAAACAATAGCATTATTACCATCAGAGTAACCATCACTTTAAGGACAAATCCTAACAAGAAGAACTTACTATGCAGTGGACAAGAGATGAGAACACCCTCCTCCCCGCCTCGTCGTGCCGGAGCAACGACCATTGGCTAAGTGCGAGGGGCAATTGATTTAGTATCGCTAGTAGTAGTCTTTCCTTGTATGCACCATCACAAAAAGCGGTAGCATGTTTAATCATGCATGCATTTTCCTCTCCATATAAATATCTATAATGAACCATGTGAAAAAACACTACATTGTCTAAATCTTAAAATAGACAACTTGTACCTATTTCGCAAACCCACTACTAGCTGGTCAACATGGAAACAATGACGATGCCACGAACTTCTTCTTGGTCAACGCTCTTAGGTTTGGTTTCTCCACAGTCAAGCATAACATGAATCACCTTCATGCATCCCACTGCCACCAGATCTAGCTTCGCAACCACATGCGCCGCCAAGGCTACCCTGCATGTGCATCTTTACACTCAGATCTGGTCAAGATCTTTCTTGAACCTTTTTGCGTCAATTGCATGAGGCACCTTTGTTACAATTGTTGGGTTTCCCTTTCATTTTTTTTGCTAATGTGTTGTCGATTTTTGCACTACAACTTGATGTCTTACTTCATGGGTTGAGCTAAAATGTCGTGTGAAGTCATGGAGTGGAGAGTTATGTGGATCCAAGTTACTAAAACACATAAGCATTGCTTTTAGTTGGTGTTTTTTCATCATCCAAAGTGTTCAAACCCGATCCAAGATTGGATAATTTGAACACCTTTTTGTTCATGTTTATTGCTTTCGATTTGGTTCATCATCGTAATGAGATGGGTATAGAGGGAAAAGTTTGTTCCACATTGATTTTGTGGAAAATGGTGCGTCATCGAGGCCTAGCACTCGAGACCGTGTCTACATAGTCTAGGTCTTAGTTGTTACGGCCTCAAATGGCTGGTGGTGTGACTTTCAGCGACGGTATGACAACAACGACGAATAAGTGTGCTCCAAATCCTTCACCGATGCTGCAATTTCCTTCGTCATCGGCTATGTATCCAGAAACCCATGTGTGCTCGGGGTGGATCTTGGACCAGGGTCGTCTGCATTAGACTTTTATTAGTCTAGCACGCGATGAGCCGAGGATGCATCAGAAGTTTTGATTTGGGCTTCATGTCTCAAGCCAATGGTTGTCGTCCTCCTATGCTCTCTTTTGCGGTGGCGAAGACAACAAGGGTTACATGGGTGTGTCTTTCAACGCACCAACGAGTTCTCCTGCAGCTCGTGGATCCACGTTGTTGTCGGTTGTTGTTGCTTCTTGACAGAATTTCACGACTTCTCGACTACGTGCGTCGGTATTACTTTGTTGTTTTACCGATGGCGGAACTTCGTTGACGCCATCCACATGCGCGAGATGGAGATGACGAAAGAGTCTTAAGAACTAGATTGATTTTTCTTTTCTCTGGGTGCTTTCTTGTAATGCGGGCTGCCTAATTTGAGCCCTCAGAGATAAACCCCACAGGGTGAATTTTGCAAAATCTATCTCAGCCGGTAGGGTTTTCCTCGCAAATCTCGTGGTGGTTTGGTGAGGTACGCCTCCGAGCGTCGATAGGCAATCGAACGGTCTGGATTGGAAACTCTGCGGAATTGTAGAATGCAGCCGGTCCATTTCCACCGGACCCGTTCCCCATAAAACCCCCCTCACCCCCACCCTCTACCATCGCCGCCTCCTCCCTCCCATCAGTCTTCTTCTTCCTCCTCTGCCAGATCCAATCCACCAACCTTCTCCATGGCTCTCTCCGTGGAGAAGACCTCGTCGGGCCGGGAGTACAAGGTGAAGGACCTCTCCCAGGCCGACTTCGGCCGCCTCGAGCTTGAGCTCGCCGAGGTCGAGATGCCCGGCCTCATGGCCTGCCGCACCGAGTTCGGCCCCTCGCAGCCCTTCAAGGGCGCCCGGATCTCCGGCTCCCTCCACATGACCATCCAGACCGCCGTCCTCATCGAGACCCTCACCGCCCTCGGCGCCGAGGTCCGCTGGTGCTCCTGCAACATCTTCTCCACCCAGGACCACGCCGCCGCCGCCATCGCCCGCGACTCCGCGGCCGTCTTCGCCTGGAAGGGCGAGACCCTCGAGGAGTACTGGTGGTGCACCGAGCGCTGCCTCGACTGGGGCGTCGGGGGCGGCCCCGACCTCATCGTCGACGACGGCGGTGACGCCACGTTGCTCATCCACGAGGGCGTCAAGGCCGAGGAGGAGTTCGAGAAGTCCGGCAAGGTCCCCGACCCGGAGTCCACCGACAACCCCGAGTTCAAGATCGTCCTCACCATCATCCGCGACGGGCTCAAGACCGACGCCAGCAAGTACCGCAAGATGAAGGAGAGGCTCGTCGGTGTCTCCGAGGAGACCACCACCGGCGTCAAGAGGCTCTACCAGATGCAGGAGTCCGGCACCCTCCTCTTCCCCGCCATCAACGTCAACGACTCCGTCACCAAGAGCAAGGTATACTTCCTTCCCTGGTTCCCATTTTCCATTTCAGATCTGATGCTCCGTGCCAGCGCGTTTCTGTACTAGTTCGAGCGTAGTAGTATTGTTGTAGTTTACATGTTTATGTTGCAGATCTGATATTTTAATATTTAGATCTCGTTGTTGCCTAGTTTGGATGCTGCTTCATGGTGAAGCAGCGGTGGAGTACTAGACCTGGATCTGTATCTTTGTCTTTGGGTTTATTGTGTTTGTTACGCTGGTTGTTGACTAACTAATGATCACATTAGTCGCATTGTTTTCTGGATCTGACGCCCGGGGAGGGTCTAATTATAGAGTAACTCCAAATATTATTATTTCAGTGCACTCATTTGAACATGAAACACTAATATGCCATGCACTGAATTATGTGATTTGCCCTGTGTAGTTTTTTTTAATGTACTCTTGTTCTGTTTTAATCTGAAGGTAGAATTCTATGACAGTTTCACCTTGCTAACAACTACTAATCTATGTTGCAATAAAACGCTAATACTCGACAGTTTGACAACCTTTACGGTTAGCGTGAAGCACTATGCCATGCACTGAATTATGTGATTTGTTCTGTGTAGTTGTTTGTTTAATTTATTATTGTTCTGTTTTAATCAAAAGGTAGAATTCAATGGCATTTTCACCGTGCTAACAATTACTAATCTATGTTGTTAAAAAAAGCAAACGCTAATCCATGTTTTCTTGTGAACAGTTTGACAACCTTTACGGTTGCCGTCACTCGCTCCCCGATGGTCTCATGAGGGCCACTGATGTTATGATCGCCGGCAAGGTCGCCGTGGTCTGCGGTTATGGTGATGTTGGCAAGGGCTGTGCCGCCGCACTCAAGCAGGCTGGTGCCCGTGTGATTGTGACTGAGATTGACCCCATCTGTGCCCTTCAGGCCCTGATGGAGGGTATCCAGATCCTCACCCTGGAGGATGTTGTCTCTGAGGCTGACATCTTTGTTACCACCACTGGAAACAAGGACATCATCATGGTTGACCACATGAGGAAGATGAAGAACAACGCCATTGTCTGCAACATTGGTCACTTTGACAATGAGATTGACATGAACGGCCTTGAGACCTACCCTGGTGTCAAGCGCATCACCATCAAGCCCCAGACTGACCGTTGGGTCTTCCCCGAGACCAAGACTGGCATCATTGTTCTTGCTGAGGGTCGTCTGATGAACCTTGGATGTGCCACTGGCCACCCCAGCTTTGTCATGTCCTGCTCATTCACTAACCAGGTATGGCCAATGTGCAGTCTACTGTCAACCATCAGTTAACAACTGATACAACTATGATCTAACATCCGATTCTGTTCTTGTTCCAGGTTATTGCTCAGCTTGAGTTGTGGAACGAGAAGGCCACCGGCAAGTACGAGAAGAAGGTGTATGTCCTCCCCAAGCACCTCGACGAGAAGGTCGCGGCCCTCCACTTGGGCAAGCTCGGCGCCAGGCTGACCAAGCTCACCAAGTCCCAGTCTGACTACATTAGCATCCCAATTGAGGGTCCTTACAAGCCTGCGGCTTACCGGTACTAGTGTGTCCAGCACGGCTAGCGGCTGGCCTGAGCCTGAGACTGAGCAAGCGGCACCAACGGGAACTCTGCCACGGCGACGTATCAACTATCCTGTTTCCCTTCCATTATCTATCTTATTACATGCTGTCTCTTAGGCGGAGGATTTGTTATTATGGTTATGTTTTGAGCCTTGTGAGGGTTGGGAGAGGCGGCGTTTGCTTTTGCCCAGAAATAATGGCATTATTATTGGTTTATAAGTGAGGTGGTGTTCTTTTCCGTATGCTGTTTTATCTCGTTTGTTTTACCGTGTCTGAAATCCTTCCGAATCTGTTGCTCATGTTTTGTGTGGTTTCTTAATGACTATTGCCGCAGATGCTTGTTTGTCACTGAAGTTTCATGACAACGTCATGTCACAAAAAAGTTTCTTTCAAATGTGAATTCAGTGGCGTATTGTGTTGGTTAAATCATATGTGAAAAAACTGGTGTATTTAATTGGTTAAGCTGAATATTAAAAAAATACGCCTCGACCTTAATGAGGTTTCCCTCTTTTATGGCGGAATTTCCCTTTAACGTGGGAGTACAATATAGTGGGAAGTTGTTTTTGTGAATGATATGATCTCTAGGCGACGTGAAGTTCAGCATCCGAGCTCAAATGAGATCGGGTGAACAGTATAATTTAAAAATATTTGAAAAATGTTGAAAATTATCTGATTTTTTATGGCGACTCACAGTTTGCAAAGTTTCTTCATGAAATCACATTTTGCGAAAGTTTTGGCCAAAAAAATATCGATATTGTGAAAATGCTACTTTCCAAAGTATTTTGGAACACTAATTTTGTTCTTTCTGCCACAACTTTCACAAATGTGATTTTATGATGGAATTTTACAAGCTCTTAGGATATTTGTCAAAGTTTTTCATAAAAAAAATCAGATTTTTTTTGAACATTTCTTAAATGTTTTTAGAGTTACTGTGCATCCCAAGCTCAAAGCTCTCGTGTAGAAGGGCACTTCCTAGAGAGCATTCCTGTTTCACATCAACTTCTAGCAAAACGGCCCGAGAGCCATGCCCACTGGAGAATGCAGAATCAGGCCCAAATAATGGGAAGACATCTAACAAATCCTATCAGACCTATCAACTTGTAGGGTGCTCCTAACTGCCGCTCTGTACGGCAGGTAATGTGGCATCACAGGGTATTGAACCCAGAATCTCTTCCGAAGAGGCAAGGTGATACAACTAGCTCAGCGACAACACGAACCCTTAAGAACAAAACCCTAGCGCATATTTGAAATATTTCCATAATTCCAAATGCAATTTTTTCTTAGGCAATGCAAATCATTAAAAACTGTTACATTATCTGAAAATCGTGAACAATTATTTTGAAACGGGAACATTTTTTGTAATTCAAAAACAAAATTTGGAAAACCGGACAATTTTTTATGTCCCCAAACAAAATATGAAACATGAACATTTTTTGAAAACTGTGAAAAATTATTTCGAAATGGGGACATTTTTTGTAACTCAACAACAAAATTTGGAAAACCGGACATTTTTTAAGCTCTCAAAAGAAATATGAAACATGATTTTTTTTTGAAAACTGCGAACAATTTTTGAAACACCTAAAAAATGGAAACATAAACATTCTTAAAAATTATTGAAAATGGGAACTTTTTTAAAAGTTTAAATAATTTTTAATAACCTTACGAACAATTTTTGAATAAACACAAACAAAATAGGATAATATGAACATTTTTTGAAACACGAACAATTTTTCATACTCTTGAAAGATGGAAATATGAACATTTTTAAAATTTTCCAAACTTTTTTTCAAATTTGTGAGCATTTCAAATAAAAACATTCTGGACAAAATTTTGAACCACGAACATTTTTCAAAATTTGCGAGCACTATCTTGAAATATGTGAACATTTTTTAAAACGAGAACATTTTTTGAAAATCTGATATGTTTGAACGTTAGGAACATTTTGAAAACACAAACATTTTTGTTGAAACATGAGAACATTTTTTGAAAACACAAACATTTTTTTCCAATTTGTGAACTTTTTTTTTGAAAACTCAATTTTTAAAAAACCCCGAACATATTTTCAAACAATTTTGAACTCTAAACATTGTTAAAGTTTGCGCATTTTGAAAAAAGAAACAGAAAAAGGAAAGAAAAGAAAAAAGAAGAAAGAAACATAAAAAAGATAAAAACGAAAACGAAAATAAAAAGGAAACAAAAAAGGGAAAAAAACCTAAATGAAAACCAGCCACAAAAAAAAACAGGAAAAAGAAAAACTGATTCAGGGAACCTTCTAGAAAGTTCCAAAAACCGGAGAAAACCGTTGCTACGCTAATCGTAACGGGCCGGCCCAGATCGCGTCGCTCCCTCCTGGATCCTGTGCGAACCCTTGACGCATCGTGCGTCATATTGGATTTTCCCAACTTGTAGGGCACATGACTAGCGCAGGCAAATCCTATCTGACCCGTGTTGCATCAAATAATTGTTGTTTCACACAAAGCCACCGAGCTTGTCTGGTGCATCCACGTTTCAAAGTTTCGTATCACGCTCCAAAGTTCTGTACGCTGGTTCCGGTTTTGGAAACATGTTCCAGCCCAGGTTTCTTAAAATGATTTTTCTCCTTTGGTTTTATTGTTTTTTTTCCTTTTGGGGCGTGCTACGGCTTTGCCGCCTTGGTAGCCATTAGAACCGGCGCCATCTAGCGCCCAACACCGTCCTCATCATCGCAACAAGGTTAGTGTTATAGAACCCGGTGTAACATACGTGATGTTGCAGATTTTTTTACTTTATTCTTTTGCAACATGGTTGTTGTTGTCAAAGAAAATTTTGCACACATATGATATTGCAGAAAAAAACACACGCGCAAACACACACGCAAAGGCACGTGTCGCGTGGAGGCAGCAGACGCTTGTGCGCGATCCGCCAGCTGAAACGAAGCGTTCTATAGGGTTCTTCAACTAGTTTCTTTTTCCCTTGGTTTATGGTTTATGGTTTTTGTTTTTTCTTCTTTAATTTTTCTGTTCCTTTTTCCCCATAAATTCACAAATTTCAAAATATGTTCAAAAGATTAAAAACTTATCAGAGTTTCAAAAGTTGTTCTTTTCCGAAAAATAATCATAATTTCAAAAAAGTACCTTTCGAAAAATTATTCGCATTATAGAAAATGTGAATCTTTTTAAAATGCTCAAAAGCTATTTATTTTTCTAAAACATGTTTGCTTTTTCAAAAAATTGTTCCCCTTTTCAGAAACAAATTGGAATCTAAAACATTGTTCACAATATTCAATAAATGTTTGATTTTTCAAATATTTTGGTTGCTTTTTTGTAAAATATTTGAAATTTTAGAAATTGTTCAAAATTCTCAAAAGTTATTTGCCCTTGGCGGAGGATTTTTTATGGTTATGTCTTGAGGCTCAGAGGGTTGGGAGTGGCAATTTTTTGCTGTTTCCCTACAAATAATGACATTGTTATTGGTTTAAGTTAGGTGGGGTTCTTTTCCATAAGTTGTTATGTCTTGTCGATTATCATTCTTTATATCCTTTGCAAGTTGTTGCTCATATTTTGCGTCGTTTATTCATAACTATGGCCGATGTTTATTTATTGCTTTTCAATGGAATTTATGCCTTGTTTTTTTATAGTGAGAAGTCCATATTAGTTCTAATGTATCGCCCACTTCAGTTTTAGGAAACCTACTATTAAAAACAAAGTAGTCATATGTCAAAGAAAATATATGCTACTTGTGAGCTGCGTTGGGATTTCCCTCGAAGAGCAGAAAAGATGCATCACAATAGAGATAAGTATTTTCCTCAGCGAGAATCAAGATATCAATCCAGTAGGAGAATCACACAAAGCCTCGTGAATAGCATTTGCACACACAAAAGAAAATACTTTTACCCAACGCGGGCAAGAGGGTTGTCAATCCCCTTGAACTCGTTATTTGTAAGAATCAAATCTTGTAGTGGTAGATAGATAAATTGCAAAACAAATTAATAGAAATAAAATTGCAAAAAAGATATTTTGTTTTTTAATAAATGATAAAGGTAGATTCAGAGGCCATAATTTTCGCTAGAGGCTTCTCTCTCAAACACATAGCATACGTTGGGGGAACAAATAACTGTTGGGTAATTAATAGAAAAGTGCATAGTTATGATGATTTTCAGGGCAATGATCATGTATTAGGCATCACGCCCGAGACAAGTAGATTGACACCTGCCTGAATCTACTACTATTACTCCACCCATCGACCGCTATCCAATATGCATATAGGGAATTAAGTTAATAAAAATAGAGTAACACCTTAAGCAAGATGACATAATGTGGACAAAGTAAACTCAACTAATATAAATAAACCCCGTTGTTTTACCCTTAATGCCAACAATACAAATACGTGTCTTGTCCATTTCTGTCACTAGATAGAGCACAACAAGATTGAATCCATCACAAAGCACCTCTCCCACTGAAGATAAATCAATCAAGTTGGCCAAATGAAACAGATAGATTGGAGAGAAATACAAAGCTATAACAATCATGCATAATAAAGTTCAGAAAAGACTCCATTACTTATCATAGATATTCAGATCATAAACCCACAATTCATCAGATCCCAACAAACACACCACAAAGAAGATTACATCGGATAGAACTCCAAGGACATCGAGAAGAACATTCTATTGAAGATCAAAGAGAGAGATGAAGCCATCTATCTACTACCTATGGACCTATAGGTCTGTGGAACTACTCACGTATCATCGGAAGGAAGCAAGGATGATGTAGAAGCCCTTCGTGATCGATTTTCCCCCTCCGACGGAGTACCGGAAGAGGCCTCCAGATGAGATCACGGAAGAACAGAAACTTGCGATGGCGGAAGAAGTGTTTCATGTGGCTCTCTAGTATATTGGGAATATTTGGGAATTTATAGAGACAGAATTAGGCCAAGAGGTGCCATGAGGGGCCCATAAGCTCAAGGGGTGCCCTCTGGGGCGCACCTGGTGAGCTTGCCGCTCCCTCGTGACTCTTCCGGTCTTCTCCCGAACCTTCGTGGGTCCCTTCTGGTCCAGAAAAAAATTTAATCTAAAGATTATTCTCTATTTGGAGTCCGTTTGATATTAATTTTCTGAAAAGCGAAAAACAAGAAAAAATGCAGCAACGAACACTAGGTACTAGGTTAATAGGTTAGTCCCAAAAAAGATATAAAATAGCATCTAAAACATTCAAGATTGATACTATAATAGTAGAGAATAATAAAAAAATTATAGATACATTGGAGACGTATCAATATACCATTAGGAAATTCATTTAAATATGAATTCAATGGTGTGTGAGAACCACCTCTTGGTGAGGTGGTGGAGTCGTGGGTAGGGGTGATTCTATGTGTAAGCTGTGAAGTCAGCTAACCTCACATTTTTTGGTTGCAAGCTTTGTTTTATTCATATTTGTTGTTCAAAAGTTTAGGACATTTTAGAGAGATTTATGCACTTGAACCCACATCTTTTGGTTCCTGGCACCGCCGTTGGTTGTGGGGGCATGACTCCACCTACCAGGGTTCCAATCCTGGTGCTCACATTTATGCTGTTTGGGTTTTCGTACAATACTAACGGGAAATCAGGACTCTCCTAAACACTTGAAAGCTAGTGGTGTCCTCAGTCAGCACATGGCATAGTTGAATGGTAGGAAGTTGGGTGGCAGCTCCAATTTTTCCACATATTTGACGGTGTTGACGTCATCTTGTTGGATGGCAAGGTTAACATGGCTGTTGATAATTGGCATGTAGGGCAACAAAACTAGAACATGAGTCTGTGGTGTGCTACTATACCTCTAGTGGAAGTCTCGGGTCTGCTCCTCATAGTAGTTGTGATTTCTTCTTTTTGAGAGGTAAACTAGTTTCAACGGGACAAATTCACCTTGATTTTCCACACCAACGGGAACTTGGCCCAACTGTATTCGGTGTGAGTTGGTTAGGTCATGAATATATCGATTTTCCCCACGTTTTTGTTAATTAACTGGGCAACAATTTCCTGCTTATTTAATAGAACAAGAAAAGTTTAAAAGCATAGTGAGTAGTTCTAAAGACACATGTCTATGCCTGAAAAAGGGAAATAAGATAGTGTGCTCAAGAAACTTATTTTTATTTCTCTACAGTTTTGAGAAACACCTCACATTGAGTCTTAGGGCTGAAAAGCTGGAAATAAATTCAAAAAAATATGAGTACCCATATCAAGTCAAGAATTGAATTCAGATGACCAGGTTCCACCACATGGGGCTGCCGCAAAGTTTCCTACACACCTAATGTCGAGGTAGAGCGAAGAAAATGAGGACATATGGACGAACATGGGATGAGGAAGCACATAAGTATTTTGATCTTTTCCGAAAAGCTGCCGATGTTTGCTTCGATTTACATAGCTACAAATTGATGAACAAGTTTAATAAGAAACTTATCTATATCCATAATACCAAATATATACAATATGAAAATATATTTCATTGTAAATTAATGGTCTTATTTGGTATTGTACATGTTAACACAATTTTCTATAAACATGATTGAAGTTTGCAAGGTTTTACTTGAAATAAATAAATATAATACCCACTATATTTTGGCATGGAGGGAGTAGTAGGTTGGACACGTACCTATCTCGTCTAGAGCCCGCCCGTCCATACCTACCCACTGTCAGTTACTAAAATCCTACCAACTCAGAAGAGTATGTGCAACCAAACTAATAGGCGTAACCAATATGGCTGGATACTGATACGTCTCCAACATATCTACTTTTCCAAACACTTTTGCCCTTGTTTTGGACTCTAACTTGCATGATTTGAATGAAACTAACCCAGACTGACGCTGTTTTCAGCAGAACTGCTATGATGTTGTTTTATGTGTAATAAAGAAAAGTTCTCGGAATGTCCTGAAAATCCACGGAGGCACTTTTTGGAATTAATAAGAATTTCTGGGCGAAAGAAATACACCGGGGGGCCTACGACCTATCCACGAGACAGGGGGGCGCGCCCCCCTATCTCGTGGGCCCTCTGGACCTCCACCGACCTCAACTCTAACTCCATATATTCACGTTCGGGGAGAAAAAAATCAGAGAGAAAGTTTCATCGCGTTTTACGAGATGGAGCCGCCGCCAAGCCCTAATCTCTCTCGGGAGGGCTGATCTGGAGTCCGTTTGGGGCTCCGGAGAGGGGGATTCATCACCGTCGTCATCATCAACCATCCTCCATCACCAATTTCATGATGCTCACTGCCGTGCGTGAGTAATTCCATCGTAGGCTTGCTGGACGGTGATGGGTTGGATGAGATTTACCATGTAATCAAGTTAGTTTTGTTAGGGTTTGATCCCTAGTATCCACTATGTTCTGAGATTGATGTTGCTATGACTTTGCTATGCTTAATGCTTGTCACTAGGGCCCGAGTGCCATGATTTCAGATCTGAACCTATTATGTTTTCATGAATATATGTGTGTTCTTGATCCTATCTTGCAAGTCTATAGTCACCTATTATGTGTTATGATCCGACAACCCTGAAGTGACAATAATCGGGATACTTCTCGGTGATGACCGTAGTTTGAGGAGTTCATGTAGTCACTATGTGCTAATGCTTTGTTCCGGTTCTCTATTAAAAGGAGGCCTTAAAATCCCTTAGTTTACGGTAGGACCCCGCTGCCACGGGAGGGTAGGACAAAAGATGTCATGCAAGTTCTTTTCCATAAGCACGTATGGCTATTTACGGAATACATGCCTACATTACATTGATGAGTTGGAGCTAGTTCTGTGTCACCTTATGATATAACTATTACATGAGGAATCGCATCCGGCACAATTATCCATCACTGATCCATTGCCTACGAGCTTTTCATATATTGTTCTTCGCTTATTTACTTTTCCGTTGCTACTGTTACAACTACTACAAAACCCCAAAAACAATTATCTTTACTTTTGCCACTGTTACCTTTATTATCATACCACTTTTGCTACTAAATACTTTGCTGCAGATACTAAGTTATCCAGGTGTGGTTGAATTGACAACTCAACTGCTAATACTCAAGAATATTCTTTGGCTCCCCTTGTGTCGAATCAATAAATTTGGGTTGAATACTTTACCCTCGAAAGCTATTGCGATCCCCTACACTTGTGGGTTATCAAGACTAATTTCTGGCGCCGTTGCCGGGGAGCATAGCTCTATTCTCTGAGTCACTTGGGATTTATATCTGTTGATCACTATGAAGAACTTGAAAGACGACCGAACTACTATTTTTCCCTCAACTACGAGGGGAGGTAAGGAACTGCCATCTAGCTCTGCGCTAGATTCTCCTTCCGTTATTAGTAAGCTTGCGACACCTAAACCTGCTACTGCTATGAATTCTGATATGTCGCATGTTATTGATGATGCCACTTCGGCTATGCATGATGAAACTACTTCTGTGCGTGATACTACTTTTCCATTAGGTGAATTTCTTGATGAACAACTTGCTAGAGTTAGGGGGATTGAAAATATTGAAGATGCTATTATTGATGATAGTGATGATGAAGGTTCTCCCAATGATTATGTATTGCCTGTTGTTCCTAAGGGTTATGTTATGAATGAAGAAGCTGCTAGGGAAATCTTTGCTTGATAGATATGATCTTAAGAAATTATTAGCTAAATGGAAGCAACAGTCTCTTAATGCTAGAATGAAACCCGACCCTGCTTTAGCTACTTCACCTATCTGTGTTAGTGATAAGGATTATGAATTCTCTGTTGATCCTGAAATTATTACTTTAGTTGAATCTGATCCTTTTTATGGCCTTGAATCTGAAACTGTTGTGGCACATCTTACCAAGTTGAATGATATAGCCACCCTGTTTACTAATGATGAGAAGTCTCGCTATTTTTATATCCTTAAGATATTTCCGTTCTCATTAAAGGGTGATGCTAAGACTTGGTATAATTCTCTTGCTCCTGGTTGTGTGCGTAGTCCCCAGGATATGATTTATTACTTCTCTGCTAAATATTTCCCTGCTCATAAGAAACAAGCTGCATTGCGGGAAATATATAATTTTGTGCAAATAAAAGAAGAGAGTCTCCCACAAGCTTGGGGGAGGCTTCTCCGATTACTTAATGCTTTGCCTGATAATCCTCTCAAGAAAAATGAAATACTTGATATCTTTTATAATGGACACCAATGCTTCCAAGGACTACTTGGATAGTTGTGCTAGTTGTATTTTCAGGGAAAGAACAGTCGACGAAGCTGAAATATTATTGAATAATATGTTGACTAATGAAAATAATTGGACTCTTCTTGAGCCAATTCCTGAAGCAATTCCTGAACCAATTGAGGCAACTCCTAAGCCTATTCCTAAACCCACTCCGAAGAAGAGAGGTGTTTTATTTCTTAGTCCTGAAGATATGAAAGAGGCAAAGAAATCAATGAAAGAAAAAGGTATTAAAGCTGAAGATGTTAAGAATTTACCTCCTATTGAAGAAATACATGGTCTTAATATACCGCCTGTTGAAGAACCACATTGTCTTGATAACCTGACACAGGTAGTAAAGGTAAATTCTCTCTATAGATATGATAAAGTTGAAATTCCCTCTACAAAATTACATAGCCCATGCTTAGATGAATTTGATGACTTTATGGCTAGACAAGAAAGTTTTAATGCTTATGTTGGTAGAGAGTTAAAAAATAATGCTTTCGAGATAGGACGCGTGAGTGATAATATGGCTAAAGTTAAAGGTGAACTTCAACTCATTAGCAAATATGCTTCTATGGTTGCTACTCAAGCTGAGCAAGTACTTAAAGCCCAAAATGAGTTGCTTGATGAATGAAATAATAAAAATGACTTTGCTGTTAGAGTGGATACTAGAATTGGTAGAATGACTCAGGAACCTTTGTATCCTGAAGGCCACCCTAAGAGAATCGAGCAAGATTCTCAGAGAAACAATTTAGAGGCACCTAGTTCTTCTAAAAAGAAGAAAAGGAAAAAGATAGAACTTTGCATGCTTCTAGTGAACCTACTGTAGACACACCTGAGAATCCCAATGATATTTCTATTTCTGATGCTGAAACACAATCAGGTGATGAACATGAACCTAGTGATAATGTTAATGATAATGTTCATGTTGATGCTCAACCTAGCAAAAACAATGATGTAGAGATTGAACCTGCTGTTGATCTTGATAACCCACAATCAAAGAATCAACGTTATGATAAGAGAGATTTTGCTGCTAGGAAGCACGGTAGAGAAAGAGAACCATGGGTTTAGAAACCCATGCCCTTTCCTCCTAAACCATCCAAGACAAAGGATGATGAGGATTTTGAGCGCTTTGCTGAAATGATTAGACCTATTTTCTTACGTATGCGCTTAATTGATATGCTTAAAGTAAATCCTTACGCTAAGTATATGAAGGATATCATCACAAATAAAAGAAAGGTACTGGAAGCTGAAATTTCCACCATGCTTGCTAATTACACTTTTAAGGGTGGAATACCAAAGAAACTTGGAGATCCGGGTGTACCAACTATACCATGCTCTATTAAAAGAAATTATGTTAGAACTGTCGTGGTTCTAAGTCTGACAGTAGAATGGGGGGTAGGTATGGAGAGGCAAGATCCTAGCTATAGAGCAGTTGTAAACACAAGAGATGTACGAGTTCAGGCCCTTCTTGGAGGAAGTAACAGCCCTACGTCTCGGAGCCCTGAGGCGGTCGAGTGGATTATGTGTGTATGGATTACAAGGGTGCGAACCCTTTACACCGAGGAGGGGGGTGGCTTATATAGTCTCTACCAGACCCCTCCGGCCCTCAGTAATGCAGGGTTTAAAGTACATTAAGTCTAGGCGTTACTGGTAACGCCTTACATAAAGTGTCCTAAATGCCATAAAGACTACTTAATTACAGACCGTTTGGATGCAGAGTGGCTCTTGATCTCCTGGTGGTCGAGTGAGTCTTCATGGTCGAGTCCTTCGAGTACGTCGAGTGAAGTCCCTCTTGGTCGACTGGAATGCAGCTTCTTCTGAGGGTGTCCTTGGGAAGGGTACTTAGATCAGGTCTATGACCCTACCCTAGGTACATGACTTCATCAAGAACTGCTTTATGTGATCTTGGAGCCGGTGTTAGTGTTATGCCTCTCTCTTTATATCGTAGACTTGAATTGAATAAGTTGACACCTACTGAAATATCTTTGCAAATGGCTGATAAATCAATTGCTATACCTGTCGGTATTTGTGAGGATGTGCCTGTTGTGGTTGCAAATGTCACTATCCTAACGGACTTTGTTATTCTTGATATTCCCGAGGACGATAGTATGTCTATTATCCTTGGTAGACCTTTTCTTAATACTGCAGGGGCTGTTATTGATTGCAACAAAGGCAATGTCACTTTTCATGTTAATGGTAATGAGCATATGGTACACTTTCCGAGGAAACAATCTCAAGTTCATAGCATCAATTCTATTGGAAAAGTTCCAACTATTATTATTGGAGGTTTTGAATTCCTCTCCCTACTGTCAAGAAAAAGTATGATATTCTTATTGTTGGGGATTTTCATATCCCCTTTGAGGTAACTTAGTGTTATTCGAAATTTCTCCGGTTCTGTGTTATTCGGAATGAGTTTGTTAACAAGACTTGATCAACCTTGTTAGTGGATTCATTTTGATGATCACGAGATGGATGAAACTAGAAGGCACAACCTTCTGTACCCTTTTTTTACTTTCTGTTATTTAGAATAAATAAAGCAAAAATAATATTATCTGTCTGTTTTCTGTTTTATCCACGCATTAAAAAATGTCCCGAAAATAAAAGTGCTCCAAATGCCCTGCAAATTTAGTATGTTTTTTAATGGAATATTTGAGGATTTTAGGCACTGAAAACACTGCAGGAGGGGCAAGCACCAGGCCACGAGAGTGGAGGGCGCCCCCCCATAGGGCGCGCCCCTGTCTCGTGGGCCCCTGGTGGCCCCCCTCCACTTATGCCAGCACCCACACACTTCATCTTCTACCCAAAAAAAATCCCCATCCAGCTCAAGCACGAGTTCTAGCTCATTTTGCTGCGATTTTCGATCTCCTTGCTCAAAGCTCCATTCACAAAACTGCTTTGGGAGATTGTTGCTTGGTATGTGACTCCTCCATTGGTCCAATTAGTTTTTGTTCTAGTGCTTTATTCATTGCAAATTTTTGCTGCATAGGTGATCATCTTCTTGAGCTTGCATGTTGAATTTATGAGGTCCCAAGCAATTCTAATGCATGATATAGGCTCTAGGCACTTGTAGGAGTAGTTGCTACCAATCTTGTTTAGTTTTATTCACTTTTATTTTGAAGTTACTAAAACTTCAGAAATTTTCAGAAAAAGAATTATGTTTAGAAGAATGTACCAAGGTGGTTCCTCGGTGAAGAAAGGGCCAAGGATTGCTATACGTGAGCAAGATGTTGAATTGCCGAGGGACACAGATGTACGAGCTTGTGAGTGGCCATCCGATGATTTTATGGTCGAAGCAGGTATCACGCCCAATATGCGACCCTATCCAAAAGGAACTCGAAGGTCCCACCAAGGATAGACCCGCATATTGAAATGCTTTTGCAAGGTGGATATCATTACATCAACATTACATAATAGATAGGGATACATACAAAAGGCACACAATGCCACACGAATACAACATCATCTTACATAAGAGCACCATCTAACTACGGATGAAACACAAATAGAAACTCAAACGACATCCACCCTGCTAGCCCAGGCTTCTGACCTGGAACCTATCCCCTGATCGAAGAAGAAGCAGAAGAAGAACTCCAAAACAAGCAAACATCGCTCTCGCGTCAAGATCACCGTTTGGCCTGTTTCTACAACTGTTGTTGTAGTAATCTGTGAGCCACGAGGACTCACCAATCCCATTACCATGGGTATCAAGACTAGCAAAGCTTAAAGGGAAAGGAAGGGGGTAAAGTAGTGAGGTTGCAACAGCGACTAAGCAAGTATAGTGGCTAACCAACGCAAATAAGAGCGAGAAGAGAGCAAGCGGAACGGTCGTGAAGCTAGCAATGATCAAGAAGTGATCCTGAACTCCTACTTACGTCAAACATAACACAGAAACCGTGTTCACTTCCCGGACTCCGCCGAGAAGAGACCATCACGGCTACACACGCGGTTGATGTGTTTTAATTCGGATCTGGTGTCAAGTTATCTCGGCCAGGGCTGACGATCATGAGATGGAAGACGCTGCCACTTCAAAACCTGGTACGACTTTCGTCGTTCTGTCTTCAGTCGATTGACTTTTTGACTCTAATTTTTGATTCTTTTCTGTAGCTATGCCTAATGTTGTCATTACCCTTCCTGACGACGACGATGAGGAACCACTGAAGCAAAGGAGGAGCAGGAAAACGTCTGCTGGCAAGGCGACTCAGAACGTGCCGGCGCCCGAGCCATTGGTCGCGGAGGGAGAGCACATCACTTGGCCCACCCTATCGTTCGCGGTGTCGTTGACGAGTGCTCACCCCACATCGTCGAGTGCCGCACAGCCTTCACTCTTCTCGACCCACTACGTCCCAGAGGATCAAGCCAGCGCTGCGAAAGAAGCGATACGCCAGGCGGGAGTCATGATGGAGCGAGTGAAGGCCATCCGAGAAGCCACCCAGGCAGCCTATGACGCCAGTTCCGCTCTTCAAAGTAACGTTCAGGTCAGTCGGTCATCGCTTGTTCTGTTAGGATATGATATCTGAAAATTCTTCTTTCTAAAATCCGTAGTAATTGTCCTACATCCACTGGGTGTATCAATTGGAATTCCGGGTTAGTGGGGGCACGCTGAGTGCACCCACTGGGTGTAGTCCCCGAGGCTATGGTGGACTGCTGGCAGTCGGCCATAGGCTTTATAAATTAAGTTTTTCCTTCACTCGACTAGGTCGAATGGATTTCCCAAACCGGTGGGGGCACGCTGAGTGCACCCACTGGGTGTAGTCCTCGAGACTGTGGTCGACTGCTGGCAGTGGACTATAGTCTGAAGAGCATCACCTGTGTTTTTTTTATTGGTCGACTGGTCAACTCTTGACTTGATAGAACTAGTGGGGGCACGCTGAGTGCACCCACTGGGTGTAGTCCCCGAGACTATTGTTGAATATTTGTATTCGACCGTAGTCTTAGAAACGTACGATTTTTCCTTAGTCACTCGGAAGTGAACTGTCTTTGATATTTTGTCGATTGGTTCTTCGTAGAAATCCTGCGACCTTGCGGCTCGTTACACCGAGTTGGAGAACAAACATATCCAACTCGAGCTTGATCTGAAGCTGGTCCAGGAGAATTTGGCGAAGGCGAAGGAAGAAGCTAAAGGTATGTTTGGTGAGGCCTCGATGACTGCTTTTGCTCCTCATTTGTTTCAAAATCTGACCTTGCTGTAACTTTGCAGGCAAAGTGAAGGAGGCCCGGAAGAAGAAAGACCTTGAGCTAGCGGAGATGCAGAAGACAGCTTTAGAGAAGACCAAGCTCGCAGACGAGAAGTTGGCTTCGGTCACCTAGCTTGAAGAAGAAAACACCAATCTGAAAGCTGCTCTTGATGTTGCCAACAAAGAAGTGAGTCGACTGAAAAGTGACAAGATTGCCCTGAATGACAAAGCCAGTGAGTTGGTGGGGAAGAAGAAAGGTCTGGAGGCTTATCTGGGCGGACTCGCCAAGAAGCTATTCCTCATGCTCGAAGGTAAACTTTTGCACCAAACGGGTATTTTAGCTGTGATCTTTCCATTCGACTGTTATCTTGACTCGGTAGTTGTGCTTGCAGAATTTTGCCAGAACTTTGAAGAAGAAACTGGTCGACTGGAGCCAAACCTAGACCCCATCAACTCTCCGATGAATGATGAAGTCGCGATGAACATGTTCCGAATTGAATCTCGTGTTGCCGCCGTCGTTGATTATCTTGCAAGGCTGAAGGTCGCTACTTCCCGCATCGACGCTGTGCTCTGGCCCGGAGAGACGCTCCAGAATGACCTCGAGTCTCTGATGACTCGACTGAACACAGTCCCTGGTCGAGTGCAGGAATGGAAGAAGTCTTCTGCCAGGTGCGGTGCAGATGTCGCTCTGTGTCTGGCCCGAGTCCATTGTAAGGATGCACGAGAGGACAAGCTGGCGGCTCTTCGGGTGGCTAACACCAAGAAGTATGATTTCCTTTCCTTCATGGAGACCTTCATCGCCGCTGCCACTCGGATTGCTGATGGAATCGACCTCGACGAATTCATTGCACCTTCCAGCCCTCCACAGGAGGGGTAAAAAACTTCTTGAGCTCGACACTTTAAATTTGCCTCGGTATGCCGAGTGATTCTGTAACCGACAAACCGTAACAGGCCTAGCGCCTGAGCACTTTTGGTTCCGTTAGGTATCTATCCGAACTTGGATTCGACGTTTGAATATGCTTGTATTTGGTTCTGAGATGTCTTTTGCAGGTTAAAGCGAGATGCTTATTGCAATCGGCTTGTTCTCCAATTCACTTAGGCAGGCACTGGGCTGCGGCTAAGGCTCCGAGTGGGAGGCGTGCTCTACACTCGGTAGGATTTTCAAAACTTAGGCGAGCACTGGGCTGCAGCTAAGCCCCCCGAATGGGAGGCGTGCTCTCCACTCGGTAGGATTTCAAAACTTAGGCGAGCACTGGGCTGCAGCTAAGCCTCCGAGTGGGAGGTCTGCTCTCCACTCGGTAGGATTTTCAAAACTTAGGCGAGCACTGGGCTGCAGCTAAGACTCCGAGTGGGAGGTCTGCTCTCCACTCGGTAGGATTTTCAAAACTTAGGCGAGCACTGGGCTGCAGCTAAGCCTCCGAGTGGGAGGTCTGCTCTCCACTCGGTAGGATTTTCAAAACTTAGGCGAGCACTGGGCTGCAGCTAAGCCTCCGAGTGGGAGGTCTGCTCTCCACTCGGTAGGATTTTCAAAACTTAGGCGAGCACTGGGCTGCAGCTAAGCCTCCGAGTGGGAGGTCTGCTCTCCACTCGGTAGGATTTTCAAAACTTAGGCGAGCACTGGGCTGCAGCTAAGCCTCCGAGTGGGAGGTCTGCTCTCCACTCGGTAGGATTTTCAAAACTTAGGCGAGCACTGGGCTGCAGCTAAGCCCCCGAGTGGGAGGTCTGCTCTCCACTCAGTAGGATTTTCATGTTGTACTTGTGGCGTAGCTCGGAGGAGAGGGTCGCAGTCGACCTGCACCTCGTCCTCCTTGCGACCGCACGTTGTACTTGTGGCGTAGCTCAGAGGAGAGGGTCACAGTCGACCTGCACTTCATCCTCCTTGCGACCGCACGTTGTACTTTGTGGCGTAGCTCGGAGGAGAGGATCGCAGTCGACCTGCACCTCGTCCTCCTTGCGACCGCACGTTGTACTTGAGGCGTAGCTCAGAGGAGAGGATCGCATTCGACCTGCACCTCGTCCTCCTCGCGAGCGCACGTTGAATTTGAACTTAGGCGAGTACTTAGACTGCAGCTAAGCCTCCGAGTGGAAGGCTGGCTCACCACTCGGTAGGATTTTATTGAAACTTAGGCGAGTACTTGGACTGCAGCTAAGCCCCCGAGTGGGAGGCTGGCTCACCACTCGGTAGGATTTTATTGAAACTTAGGCGAGTACTTGGACTGCAGCTAAGCCCCCGAGTGGGAGGCTGGCTCACCACTCAGTAGGATTTTATTGAAACTTAGGCAAGTACTTGGACTGCAGCTAAGCCCCCGAGTGGGAGGCTGGCTCGCCACTCGGTAGGATTTTATTGAAACTTAGGCGAAACGGATCCGCAGCTAAGCCCCCGAGTGGGAGGCTGGCTCGCCACTCGGTAAGGATTTTATTGAAACTTATAAAAGAGATAAAAATCATTGGGGAAATTATGACACTATTATCTTGCAAAACATGAACTACAGAAGTACTTTTTATTACAACTCATCTGAGTGAAAACTTAAGTGTAAAATGGGCGGAGTAGCTCCGCGTTCCAAGCTTGGGGCTCGTCAATTTTGTGCTCGACGTTGTAGAGACGGTACGCTCCGTTGTGGAGAACCTTGGTAACGATGAAGGGTCCTTCCCAAGAAGGAGCAAGCTTGTGTGGTTTTTGCTGATCCACTCGGAGAACCAAATCTCCTTCCTGGAAGGCTCGACTCTTTACGTTTCTGGCGTGGAAGCGACGCAAGTCTTGTTGGTAGATGGTCGATCGGATCAGAGCCATCTCCCTTTCTTCTTCTAGGAGGTCGACTGCATCCTGCCGCGCTTGATCTGCTTCAGCCTCGGTGTAGAGCTCGACTCGAGGAGCATTGTGGAGTAGATCACTCGGTAACACCGCTTCAGCTCCATAGAACAAGAAGAATGGAGTTCTTCCGGTCGACCGATTAGGCGTGGTCCTTAGACCCCAAAGCACCGAGGGAAGTTCGTCGACCCATGCCCCAGCCGCATGCTTGAGGTCACGCATCAGTCGAGGTTTCAACCCTTTGAGGATCAAGCCATTGGCTCGCTCCGCTTGTCCATTCGACTGGGGATGGGCGACTGAAGCATAGTCGACTCGAGTGCCCTGAGATGCGCAGAACGCCTTGAATTCTTCCGAATCAAAGTTAGATCCATTGTCAGTGATGATGCTGTGCGGGACTCCATATCTGAAAATCAGTTCTCTGATGAAGCTGACAGCAGTACCGGCGTCAAGGTTCTTGATGGGTTTAGCCTCAATCCACTTGGTGAACTTGTCGACTGCTACCAGTACGTGTGTGAAACTGCTTCGTCCTATTCTCAAGGGACCAACCATATCCAAACCCCATACTGCAAAGGGCCAGACGAGTGGAATGGTCTTCAGAGCTGATGCAGGCTTGTGTGACATGTTTGAGTAAAATTGGCATCCCTCGCACTTGTCGACTATTTCCTTTGCCATTTCATTCGCTCTTGGCCAATAAAACCTGGCTCGGTATGCTTTGGCCACGATGGTCCGAGAGGACGCATGATGGCCACAGGTCCCCGAGTGGATATCATTAAGGATTATCCGACCTTCTTCTGGTGTTATGCACTTCTGACCAACTCCGGTCGCGCTCTCTCTGTATAACTGCCCTTTGATCACAGTAAAGGCTTTGGATCGGTGGACGATCTGTCGAGCCTCTTCCTCGTCCTCCGGGAGCTCTTTCCTCAAGATGTACGCGATGTATGGAATCGTCCAGTCGGGAGTGATCACTAAAACTTCCATGACCAAGTCGACCACTGCTGGGACCTCAACCTCAGTCGGATCTGTGGCACTCTTGGGCTGTGGAACTTCTTCGGTGAAAGGATCTTCTTTGACTGATGGAGTATGGATATGCTCCAAGAACACACCACTGGGAATGGCTTCTCTCTTGGAACCTATCTTTGCCAAATCATCAGCCGCTTGATTTTTCAGTCGGGGTATATGATGGAGCTCTAACCCCTCAAACTTCTTTTCCAGCTTCCTCACTGCATTGGAGTATCCAGTCATGGCTGGGCTTCTAACGTCCCACTCCTTCATCACTTGGTTGACCACCAAATCTGAGTCGCCATAGACCATAAGGCGTCGGAAATGGCCATGCGCAACCCATACAAAAGGGACTCATATTCTGCCTCATTGTTAGAGGAATCGAAGTGAATCTGGAGCACATATCTGAGCTTATCTCCTCTGGGGGAAACCAGGACAACCCCAGCACCAGAACCATTCAACATCTTAGAGCCATCAAAGAACATGGTCCAATGCTCCGAGTGAACTTGAGTCGGTTACTGTTGTTCAATCCACTCGGCAAGGAAATCTGCTATTGCTTGGGACTTCATGGCTTTCTTTGCCTCAAACTTGATATCAAGGGGAAGGACTTCAATCGCCCATTTCGCCACTCGACCAGTTGCATCTCTGTTGTGCAGAATCTCTGAAAGTGGAGCGTCGCTGACGACTGTAATGGAATGATCAAAGAATAATGAGCAACCTTCTTCGTGGTCATGTAGATCCCATACACAAGCTTCTGATAATGAGGATATCTTTGCTTTGATGGAGTCAAAACTTCAGACAGATAGTACACTGGGCGCTGAACTTTGAAGGCTTTCCCTTCTTCTTCCCGCTCGACCGTAAGCACTGTACTGACGACTTGTCCTGTGGCTGCAATATAAAGCAACTGAGGCTCTTTGCTGATTGGAGCAGCAAGCACCGGCTGGGTGGAGAGCAGAGCTTTTAGCTCGGCAAACGCTGCATCAGCTTCTGGAGTCCACTCGAACTTGTCTGCCTTCTTCATCAGTCGATAAAGAGGCAATGCCTTTTCACCGAGTCGTGAGATGAATCGACCTAATGCGGCCAAGCATCCAGTAAGCTTCTGGACATCGTGCACCCGCACGGGGCATTCCATTCGGAGTATAGTGCCGATTTTTTCTGGGTTAGCGTCGATTCCTCGTCCAGAAACGAGAAAACCGAGTAACTTGCCAGCAGGAACTCCGAATGTGCACTTTGATGGATTGAGCTTGATATCATACCTCCTGAGGTTGGCAAATGTTTCTGCGAGGTCAGTCAACAGGTCGGAACCCTTTCGCGACTTGACCACGATATTGTCCATGTACACTTCCACATTCCGACTAATTTGAGTGAGCAAACACTTCTGAATCATTCGCATGAACGTGGCTCCGGCATTCTTGAGGCCGAATGGCATGGTAATATAGCAGAAGCACCCAAATGGAGTGATGAAAGCTGTTTTTATCTCATCGAGTCCGTACAGACGGATCTGATGGTACCCGGAATAGGCGTCTAGAAAAGACAATCTCTCGCATCCCGCAATCGAGTCAACAATTTGATCGATGCGAGGGAGAGGAAAATGATCTTTCGGGCAGGCCCGATTGATGTGTTTGAAATCTATGCACATGCGGAGTGACTTGTCCTTCTTGGGGACCATGACGACATTGGCGAGCCACTCGGAGTGGTATATCTCTCGGATAAATCCTGCCGCCAATAGTCGAGCCACTTCCTCACCAATCGCTTTTCTCTTCTGGATGACGGACCGTCGAAGATGTTATTTGACCGGTTTTGTGTTTGAGTCGACTCTAAGGCGATGCTCAGCCAGTCCCCTGGGAACACCCGGCATGTCAGCAGGCTTCCATGCAAAGATGTCCCAGTTCTCATGGAGGAACTGGATGAGCGCTTCTTCCTATTTAGGGTCGAGTGTTGTGGAAATATGGGTCGGAGCTGCATTGGGGTCGGTCGGGTGAATGTGAACGGGTTTTGTCTCACCGGACGACTGAAACGCTGACTCTGTAGCAGGCTTCTTTGCCCGCAACAAATCACTCGGATCCGCATTTTTCTTGTATCCCTCGAACTCAACCGTTGTCACCTGGGAGTCAGCAATTTTCGAGCCTTTCTGGAAACACTCTTTTGCTTTTTTCTGATTGCCAATGACAGTGATCACGCCTTTAGGGCCGGGAATCTTCAGCTTGAGGTACACATAACATGGTCGAGCCATGAACCGTGCGTAAGCCGGTCTCCCCAAAATAGCATGATAAGCACTCTGAAAGTCTACAACTTCAAACGTCAGCTTCTCCTTGCGGAAATGCTTCGAGTCACCAAACACCACGTCCAGGGCTATCTGACTGAGCGACTCAGCCTTCTTTCCAGGTATAACTCCATGAAAACTCATGTTGCTGGTGCTCAGTTGGGACATCGGAATGCCCATTCCTTTCAGTGTGTCCGCATACAACAAATTCAGTCCACTACCTCCATCCATTAGCACCTTCGTCAGTCGAGTGCCTTCGACGACTGGGTCGACCACCAAAGCTTGCCTCCTAGGGGTGGCTATATGAGTCGGGTGATCAGACTGGTCGAATGTAATGGGAGTTTGATACCATCTCAGATAACTGGGCGTGGCCGGGGCGACCATGTTCACTTCACGGTTGATAACCTTCAGTCGGCTCTTGCTTTCCACATCCGCAAAGATCATCAGGGTGGAGTTAACTTGAGGATATCCTCCCTCATTGTCCTCCTTGTCTTCGGCTTTGTCTGACTCCTTTTCCTTGTCCTTGGACTGTTTACCTTGGAACTGCTGGATCAGGAGTCTGCACTGCTGAGTGGTATGCTTCGGGTAAATGAAATTACCCTCTTCGTCTTTCTTCATGTGGATGTGACATGGAAGATCCATCACGTCATTTCCTTCTTTATCCTTCACCTTCTTGGGGTTCCAGGATCCTTTGGGCTTTCCTTTGAACTTTCCCTGAGTCACAGCCAGAGCCTCTCCAGGAGCCGCTGGTTCGGCTTTCCGTTTCTGCTTCCGACTGGAGTTTCCTTTCTCCGACTGACTCGGCTTGTACTTGCCGCTCCGGAGTCGGTCCTCCTCTTCGCCGTTGGCGTACTTGGTAGCAATTTCCATCATCCGACTCAGGGTCATATCTCCGGTCCAACCAAACTTCAAACTTAATTCTCTGTTCTTAACACCATCCTTGAAGGCGCAGACTGCCTGATGATCAGACACGTTCTCCACGGTATGATGCAAAGTGATCCATCTCTGAATATACTCTCTCAAGGTCTCATTCGACTTCTGCACGCAAACTTGCAGCTCTGTCAATCCAGCCGGTCGCTTGCAAGTCCCCTCGAACGTTCTGACGAACACTCGGGAAAGATCTTCCCAAGTGTAAATGCTGCTTGGAGTTAACTGATTCAACCATGCTCTGGCCGAACCTTCCAACATGAGTGGTAAGTGCTTCATAGCCACCTCGTCGTTCCTGCCGCCGATCTGTACAGCCACTCGGTAGTCCTCAAGCCAAGTTTCAGGCTTAGACTCGCCGGTGAATTTGTTGACTCCAGTCGCCAACCTGAAGTTGGGGGGAATCATCGCGGCTCTGATAGCCCTGCTGAAACATTCCGGACCAGAAACATGCACTCGGCTGCTAGTGGGCGCATCTCTGTCATGGCCACCTTGATGAGCCCTATTCCGATCAACCAAGCCTTGCATGATGATGGATCATGCGTCAAAGCCTAGTTCCCGGGGGTCGACTGGAGCTCTTCGCCCCACACTGAGTTGACGCCTGTCATCTTGCTACCGATGAGCGTAAGACCCATCCCTCGGGGGAGGAGTGGGCACTCGACGCCTATCATCACGATCGTATCGGTCACCATATTGGTCTCGTAGATTCTCGCGCCCTTCACGCCGCGGAGGCGATCTGGGGCTATGAGCCGACTGAACTGTATTCGCAGCGACGGATCGACTGTGAATTCTGTTGCGTGACTGCAACACGGCTGAATTCTGATCTCCTGCTGCCCGGAGCAAATCCCTAATCTGCATCAAGCCTCTGCCAGCCTCCGACCGAGAGGGCTGAATTGACTCTGTTATACGGGTTGCAGCTGCTAAATTCTGAATCGGAGTTCGATATACCTAAGTCGGCGGGAAGAGTTGACGTCGATTGGAGTCGGACACTCGTTGCCGCGCGCGCTCGTTGAGTGCTCGCTGGAGGTTCTCCAGACGAGCGCGTTCAGCCAAGTTGGCTAAACGCGCCTCCTCCAAGGCACGAGCCTCGGGGGTTTCTCCTACGATGGGAGTATGCAGGGCATCCATGTTCCTGCGGCGAAGTTCTTCTCTTTGCAGAGAATTAAGTGGCTCGGGTTGGTACTCTTCATGGACTTGAGTGGGGTCGCCTCCACCGTCCACCGCGTCGCCGCGGGGGAAGCCGGGAGGGCTACGAGGCCCGTTGACCATCAAGACTTCCGCCACTGGATCACTGCTATCGCACTCGGATGCAGTCTCTACGGAGCCAGTCGACAGATCGAACATGCCATAGAGAGACTCGTCCGGCTCGATTGCCGCAACTTGGGTGGTAGCCGTCTGTCGAGCCACCACGTGCCTCACCCACCGCCGGAGCCTCGACCGACCAGAGCGCTTGCGCTGGCGGGAGATAGGGAGGGTGGACGATAGGGGAGTTGACCGATATGGGGTCGACGGTTGCCGCAGCAGAACGCCACGGACACATGCGTGAAAATGCGTCGCACCGCGAACGGGGAGCGCATTGACGTCGAGTGGAGCCTCCTGGAGCCAAGCGGAGTCGTCAACGATGAAGGTGAGCGCGCCGAGACGGATCTCGCGGCCCTCGACCAAAACTCCACCAGAAACCATGATGGAAGTGATTGGAACAATCGCAACTTCTCCAAAAATCGCTAAGGCACCTGCCCCACGGTGGGCGCCAACTGTCGTGGTTCTAAGTCTAACAGTAGAATGGGGGGTAGGTATGGAGAGGCAAGATCCTAACTATGGAGCAGTTGTAAACACAAGAGATGTACGAGTTCAGGCCCTTCTCGGAGGAAGTAACAGCCCTACGTCTCGGAGCCCTGAGGCGGTCGAGTGGATTATGTGTGTATGGATTACAAGGGTGCGAACCCTTTACATTGAGGAGGGGGGTGGCTTATATAGTCTCTGCCAGACCCCTCCGGCCCTCAGTAATGCAGGGTTTAAAGTACATTAAGTCTAGGCGTTACTGGTAACGCCTTACATAAAGTGTCCTAAATGCCATAAAGACTACTTAATTACAGACCATTTGGATGCAGAGTGGCTCTTGATCTCCTGGTGGTCGAGTGAGTCTTCATGGTCGAGTCCTTCGAGTACGTCAAGTGAAGTCCCTCTTGGTCGACTGGAATGCAGCTTCTTCTGAGGGTGTCCTTGGGAAGGGTACTTAGATCAGGTCTATGACCCTACCCTAGGTACATGACTTCATCAAGAACTGCTTTATGTGATCTTGGAGCCGGTGTTAGTGTTATGCCTCTCTCTTTATATCGTAGACTTGAATTGAATAAGTTGACACCTACTGAAATATCTTTGCAAATGGCTGATAAATCAATTGCTATACCTGTCGGTATTTGTGAGGATGTGCCTGTTGTGGTTGCAAATGTCACTATCCTAACGGACTTTGTTATTCTTGATATTCCCGAGGACGATAGTATGTCTATTATCCTTGGTAGACCTTTTCTTAATACTACAGGGGCTGTTATTGATTGCAACAAAGGCAATGTCACTTTTCATGTTAATGGTAATGAGCATACGGTACACTTTCCGAGGAAACAATCTCAAGTTCATAGCATCAATTCTATTGGAAAAGTTCCAACTATTATTATTGGAGGTTTTGAATTCCTCTCCCTACTGTCAAGAAAAAGTATGATATTCTTATTGTTGGGGATTTTCATATCCCCTTTGAGGTAACTTAGTGTTATTCGAAATTTCTCCGGTTCTGTGTTATTCGAAATGAGTTTGTTAACAAGACTTGATCAACCTTGTTAGTGGATTCATTTTGATGATCACGAGATGGATGAAACTAGAAGGCACAGCCTTCTGTACCCTTTTTTTACTTTCTGTTATTTAGAATAAATAATGCAAAAATAATATTATCTGTCTGTTTTCTGTTTTATCCGCGCATTAAAAAATGTCCCGAAAATAAAAGTGCTCCAAATGCCCTGCAAATTTAGTATGTTTTTATGGAATATTTGAGGATTTTAGGCACTGAAAACACTGCAGGAGGGGCAAGCACCAGGCCACGAGAGTGGAGGGCGCCCCCCCATAGGGCGCGCCCCTGTCTCGTGGGCCCCTGGTGGCCCCCCTCCACTTATGCCAGCACCCACACACTTCATCTTCTACCAAAAAAATCCCCATCCAGCTCAAGCACGAGTTCTAGCTCATTTTGCTGCGATTTTCGATCTCCTTGCTCAAAGCTCCATTCACAAAACTGCTTTGGGAGATTGTTGCTTGGTATGTGACTCCTCCATTGGTCCAATTAGTTTTTGTTCTAGTGCTTTATTCATTGCAAATTTTTGCTGCATAGGTGACCATGTTCTTGAGCTTGCATGTTGAATTTATGAGGTCCCAAGCAATTCTAATGCATGATATAGGCTCTAGGCACTTGTAGGAGTAGTTGCTACCAATCTTGTTTAGTTTTATTCACTTTTATTTTGAAGTTACTAAAACTTCAGAAATTTTCAGAAAAAGAATTATGTTTAGAAGAATGTACCAAGGTGGTTCCTCGGTGAAGAAAGGGCCAAGGATTGCTATACGTGAGCAAGATGTTGAATTGCCGAGGGACACGGATGTACGAGCTTGTGAGTGGCCATCCGATGATTTTATGGTCGAAGCAGGTATCACGCCCAATATGCGACCCTATCCAAAAGGAACTCGAAGGTCCCACCAAGGATAGACCCGCATATTGAAACGCTTTTGCAAGGTGGATATCATTACATCAACATTACATAATAGATAGGGATGCATACAAAAGGCACACAATGCCACACGAATACAACATCAGCTTACATAAGAGCACCATCCGACTACGGATGAAACACAAACAAAAACTCAGACAACATCCACCCTGCTAGCCCAGGCTGCCGACCTGGAACCTATCCCCTGATCAAAGAAGAAGCAGAAGAAGAACTCCAAAACAAGCAAACATCGCTCTCGCGTCAAGATCGCCGTTTAGCCTGTACCTGCAACTGTTGTTGTAGTAATCTGTGAGCCACGAGGACTCAGCAATCCCATTACCATGGGTATCAAGACTAGCAAAGCTTAAAGGGAAAGGAAGGGGGTAAAGTGGTGAGGTTGCAGCAGCGACTAAGCAAGTATAGTGGCTAACCAACGCAAATAAGAGCGAGAAGGGAGCAAGCGGAACGGTCGTGAAGCTAGCAATGATCAAGAAGTGATCCTGAACTCCTACTTACGTCAAACATAACACAGACGCTGTGTTCACTTCCCGGACTCCACCGAGAAGAGACCATCACGGCTACACACGCGGTTGATGCGTTTTAATTCGGATCTGGTGTCAAGTTATCTACAACCGGACATTAACAAATTCCCATCTGCCACATAACCGCGGGCACGACTCTCGAAAGTTTATACCCTGCAGGGGTGTCCCAACTTAGCCCATGATAAGCTCTCGCGATCAACAAAGGATATTCCTTCTCACAGGAAGACCCGATCAGTGTCGGAATCCCGGTTTACAAGACATTTCGACAATGGTAAAACAAGACCAGCAAGACCGCCCGATGCGCCGACATCCCGATAGGAGCTGCACATATCTCGTTCTCAGGGCAACACCGGATGAGCACTCCGTACAACTAAAACCAGACCTCAAGTTTCCCTGAGGGGGCGCTGCAAAGGACTCTAGTTCGGACCAACACTTAGACAAGCATTGGCCCCGGGGGGGGGGGGGGGGGGGGCTATAATAAAGATGACCCTTGGGTTAATTACTCCCAAGGGAAAAGTAGGTGGTGGTGAGGCAAATGGTAAAACCAAGGTTGGGCCTTGCTGGAGGAGTTTTATTCAAAGCGAACTGTCGAGGGGGTCCCATAAATCACCCGACCGCGTAAGGAACGCAAAATCCGGGAACATAACACCGGTATGATGGAAACTAGGGCGGCAAGAGTGGAACAAAACACCAGGCATAAGGCCGAGCCTTCCACCCTTTACCAAATATATAGATGCATTAATAATATAAGAGATATTGTGATATCCCAACATAATCCTATCCACCATGGAGCAATCTTCAACTTCACCTGCAACTAGCAATGCTATAAGAGGGCTGAGCAAAGCGGTAACATAGCCAATCAACAGTTTGTTAGGAAGGGTGTCAAAGGTTAGAGGTTCATGGCAATTTGGGAGGCTTGAAGAACAAGTGATAGGAAGCGCAGCATAACGATAGAATGAAGCAACTAGCATGGCAATGATAGTAGTGAGATCTAGGGTAGTGGTCATCTTTCCTGAAATCCCGCAAGGAAGAAGAACGAGTCCATGAAGAAGACAAAGCCACGAAGACGAACCACACGTAGACGAACGAATCCTCATGATCACAACGAAACGAGAACTATCGAGAAGAAGTACACAACATGGTAAACACACCACACATAGACAAGACATGATGCACAACAAGCATGATGCATGACAAGGCTACATGAAGCTACTCATGGCAAGAGATGATGCATACAAGACCAACACATCAAGGCAAGTTTAAATGAGGCCGGAACAACATATAACAATTCCGGTAAGTCCTCATATGCAAATTTCGAAATTGGTCCAGATCTGAATAAACATTATGTTCAAGTTGTTAAACAGCAAGTTAATATGCACCAAGATGATCTACACGAAATTCTAGTCAAGTTACATATAAAGTTCATTTAATTCGGAGCTACGGCCTAGAAGATATGAGCAAAACAAGTTAAGCATGGCATTGATGCAAAATGCACCCAAACATCAAGCAAACACCTCAAAACAAGGATGTAACATGATAATATGAAACTACATGCAAAATCAAGTAAATTTCATATAGAGCACACTCAAAGCGGAGCAACGGTTCAACACATACACTCTATACAAGCTATAACAACAATCTGTCCATAACAGCAACTAGGCATCTTGCAAGTATCAAAACAATATGCTACAGCATCCCAACATAATAACAAGAGGCATGGGCATGAAGTACAGGTAAATCACTACAAAACATGAACACTGAGCTAACTCCAGAAATCACTAGAACATGCTCCAAAACACAATGGTAAGATGGCAAATAATAACAGTTTCAGGCTTAGCAGAAATAACATCAGGTTGCAATGTTTAGAGCTATCAAACGACATGTTACAGGAACTTAACATGGCAAACAAAGGCATGTCATGAATCTACTAATAGCATAGAACAAAAGTCCCTTACTGACCATGAGCCAAAAAGGATCAGAAGATATGATGGCACCCATGTAAACATAGCAAGTTATATTACAGATTCATACATGGCAGAAACAACAATAAGTAGGCATGTTGGTGAGCTTGAATCACTCACCACAGAGCAACACATGGCATGGCAAGGCAACCAACAGTAAGAAGACATGTTTATGAAGCTAAGCATGGCAAGAACAAGTTCATAGGGTGCATGGATCACTAGAAAAGCACATGGCCAAAACTGAACTTAATGTTAACAGGCTGACAACAACATTATTTAGCAACTTGAGAGCAAGTTTACAACATGATACAACAGGCTATAAATGCAACCAGGGGCATGAATGGATAGAGCAAGACATATATAACAAAACATCCTTAGTGAACATCTCCAGATTATGCATGGAATGACTTGTGGAAGCAGGTTTACATAGCATCAAAACATAACAGAATCTGTCAGGAAAACAGCAACAGCAAGTACCATACTTAACAAGCTCGATGCACTCAGCACACAACTCACAAAAATACATGGTTTGCACCTCTGGAAAGATGACATAGCATAGATCAAAACACATGTAGACATCAACCTCATAGGATGCACACATCAAACATGGCAAAAATGACAAATGAGCAAGTTATAACAGTTTCAGCAGATTAACATCAGCATGCACTCTTCCAACAGCATTTCGGGAATCAAGATGAGCTCAAATGAAAATGATGCAATGGAATGAAATGGAGTACTCGTCGAGACGAACAATTTTACATATTACACGCACGAAACGGAGCAGTATGCACAGAGTTATGATGCGATGAACATGGCATTATAATGACAGGGACTTCGTGGAAAGTCAACCTCTCCGAGAAAGTCAACGGGATCGGACGGAGCGGGATGACGAGATCCGGGACGGGGCTTGCGCGTTTGGTTCGGTGGCCTGGTGGATCTGGTCCACCTCCAGATCCGGCGACGGAGGATGACGCCGGTGAGGTCGGCGCGGACTCCGGCGATGGCCGGCGACGAGGAGGGGAGCTGGGCGCCGGAGCGCGGGGTCGGGGAGACCTCGGGCGCGGAGGCGGCGGAGATGGGGCTCGGGGCGGCGCGGCCGGGCGCGGCAGCGCCGGGCGCGCGCGGCAGCTCGCCGGCGGGAGGCGGCGCGGCAAGGCGCTCGGGACGGCAGGCGAGGATGGGCTCGGCAGGGAGCGCCGGCGGGGCGGCGGAGGCAGCGGCCGCGGGAAGCGGCGCGAGCGGGCGGCGGAGCTCGGGCGCGGGGACGGCGCGGGCGCGCGCGGGCCGGGGCGGGCCTGCCCTAGGCCCCGCTGACCGGCGGCGGCGGACGCGGCGGAGGGCCACGCGGCGCGCTGGGATTCGCCGGGCGCAGCGGCGCGGACACGTCCGACTCGGGACGGACATGTCCGGCGGCGGAAGGTTGAAGAAGACTAGGGTTGGACTGCGCGAAAATTCGAGGAGGGGCACCTATAAATAGGTAGAGGGAGCTAGGAGGCTCCAAATGAGGTGCGGTTTTTGCCCACACGATCGTGATCGAACGACCGAGAGCATGGAGGGGAGTTTGCTGGGTTTTGGGCCACTTTGGTGGGGCTGTTTGGCTGCAACAAAAGAGGGCTTCTACGGTTACCCGGTTAACCGTTGGAGTATCAAACGAACTCCAAATGGCACGAAACTTGACCGGCGGTCTACCGGTGGTATACCAAGGCCACTTGGCAAGGCTCGGTCCATTCCGAGAAAGTTTAACACCCACTCACAAAAAGAGACAAGAGGGGGACGCCGGGGGACATAGGAGTGCCGGATTGCAAAACGGACAACGGGGAAAATGCTCGAATGCATGAAACGAAAACATATGCAAAATGAAATGCACATGATGACATGATAAAATGCAACACGCAAGCAAATGACAAGGCAACTACGGCGAATAACTGGCGGACACCTGGCGCAATGAATCCGGGGCGTTACAGCAGGCTTCAAGGAGGAATTTGACGCGTATGTGCGTAATGCCGAGCTGGAGGACTTCTTAGAAGATAAGTGTCCTCAGTACTATTAATTGACTGATTCTTTTGTGCGGAGGTTTAAATATAACTGTGCGCGTAATTCTCCTAGTGTCATATTTGATATTTAGGATACATCTTATACCATGGTTTTAGAGGATTTCACAACTGCTTGCAAACTCCCGCAGTGGGGTAATATTAATGATCCTCACAAATCTGAATTTAGAGATTTTCTTGCTAGTATTACTATGGGAGAATCTAGGGACATAGCACAAGAGGTAGATGCATTAATGGTAAGGATGAAGCATGTCACATGTGTGTCCCTGATCTATGTGTCCTCAAGAGTGCCGTGTTAGGTTATAAAGGTTATAACTTGGGGGCAATAGTTGCACGTAGGTTGCAGAATAATAGTAGAAAGGGAAATTTATTTGGAGGAATTTATGCAACCCGTGTGGCTAATTATCTTAATATAGCTCCACGAGAAGGGGATATGATTTTACCTCCTGTTTATTTGGATAAAGAAGCTATGTTCAATCATCAATTTCTTGCGAGGAATGAACAATTCCTCTATTATCGACTAACCTATGACAGACGCAACGTCGTCCATGTTACTCTTCCTGCTCCCTACCTTTTTGATTATCAGGCAAAAGGAAGATATATTGTCACCAGGGAGGAAGCAGCTGAACACGAGAGGGGAGCGGAGGCAGCTCGCCAACACGCTGCTGCTCAGGAGGCAGTTGCCGCTGCATCTCAGTACGACCCCAGTTTCACTTATGGATATCAGCCAGGCGGTCCTTGGTACTAGACCAACTTAGGCCAAAAGCCTAAGCTTGGGGGAGTACGTATTTCTCACCGACTTTACATTCATGCCCACACACTAGTCATCGGCGCTCATGCTCTTTCATTGTATTATCCATGCTAGTTTAATTTTCTTTTTTCTAGCTTTCTTTTTGTGTGTTTGGTAAACTTTGAGGAAAACCAAAAAATTAGTTAGTTTAATTTCCATGCTTGTAGTAGAAATTAAAATGAAAACCCAAAATGATTTCTAGTTCTTCTTCTTACTTGTTGGGAGCTTTCCCGTGTAAATAGTTTTCTTTCCTTTTCTTTCCTTTGGGGGTCGAGAAGACCATATTGAAAATGTTTAGTGGCTCTCATATGCATGATTGTTTATTTAACTTAGAGCCCATATTACTTGTCTTCTCTCTTGAGTTGAATGCTTGCAGATTCCAGCTTAGTCCAATGCACGTGCACTCTTATTATTATACACATCGTTCGGTCCTGCAAGTGAAAGGCAATAATGACGATATATGATGGACTTATTGGGATGAGAAAAGCTGGTATGAACTCGACCTCTCTTGTTTTTGTAAATATGATGAGTTCATCGTTTCTGAGTCAGCTATTATGAAGTAAACAAATTTGCAATGACATTTAGAGATTATAGTTGCTTGTGCCATGCTTGATTAGCTATGAGTTATAATGGTTTACCTTGCATGCCAACATGCTATTAGAATGATTATGATGTGGTATGATGGGATGGTATCCTCCTTTGAATGTATTGAGTGACTCGACTTGGCACATGTTCATGCATGTAGTTGAAATGAATCAACATAGCCTTCATGATATTTATGTTCATGGTAGATTATATCCTACTCATGCTTGTACTCGGTGTAAATTAATTTTAATACATGTTTATGACTGTTGTCGCTCTCTCAGTTGGTCGCTTCCCAGTCTTTTGCTAGCCTTCACCTGTACTAAGCGGGAATACTGCTTGTGCATCCAAACTCCTTAAACCCCAAAGTTGTTCCATATGAGTCCACTATACCTTCCTATATGCGGTATTTACCCGCCGTTCCAAGTAAATTTGTATGTGCCAAACTCTAAACCTTCAAATGAAATTCTGTTTTGTATGCTCGAGCAGCTCATGTTACAACTAGAGCTGCCTATATCTTCCATGCTAGGTGGGTTATTCTCAAGAGGAGTGGACTTCGCTCCTCATTCACGAGAAAGGGCCGGTAACCGGGATGCCCAGTCCCATGATCCAAACAGATCAAAGCAAATCAAAATAATTAAACAAAACTCCCCCAGGGCTATTGTTAGTTGGAGGCACTCGTTGTTTCGAGCAAGCCATGGATTGATGCTTGTTGGTGGTTGTGGGAGTATAAACCTTTACCATTCTGTTTGGGAACTGCCTATAATGCATGTAGTATGGAAGATACATCCGTCTCATAGTTGTTGCGTTGACAACGAAAGTATGCCGCTCAAAATGTTATTCAATCTCTATTTTAAAATCGAGCTCTGGCACCTCTACAAATCCCTGCTTCCCTCTGCGAAGGGCCTATCTATTTACTTTTATGTTGAGTCATCACCCTTCTTATTAAAAGCACCCGCCGGAGAGGACACTGTCATTTGCATTCATTACTATTGATTTATATTGGGTATGACTTGACTGGATCTCTTTTACCATGAATTACAATGTTTAGTCAGTCCTTGATCTTTAAAGGTGCTCTGCATTTATGTTTTGCGGTCTCAGAAAGGGCTAGCGAGATACCATTTTGTTATATCATGTTATGATTGTTTTGAGAAAGTGTTGTCATCCGAGTTTTATTATTATGGCTCGCTAGCTGATTATGCTATTGCTATGAGTAATTGTGAGACCTATGTGTTATTGTTAGTATGGTTAGTTCATAGTATTTGCTGAAACTTGAATGCTGGCTTTTCATGTTTACCACAACAAGAGCAAACAGAGTTTGTAAAAGTTTTTCTTTATCACTTTCAGTTTATCAACTGAATTGCTAGAGGACAAGCAAAGGTTTAAGCTTGGGGGAGTTGTTACGTCTCCAACGTATCTACTTTTCCAAACACTTTTGCCCTTGTTTTGGACTCTAACTTGCATGATTTGAATGAAACTAACCCGGACTGACGCTGTTTTCACCAGAACTGCCATGATGTTGTTTTATGTGTAGAAAAGAAAAGTTCTCGGAATGTCCTGAAAATCCACGGAGGCACTTTTTGGAATTAATAAGAATTTCTGGGCGAAAGAAATATACCAGGGGGTCCACGGTCTGTCCACGAGACAGGGGGCGCCCCCCCTGTAGGGCGCACCCTCCTATCTCGTGGGCCCCCTGGACCTCCACCGACCTCAACTCCAACTCCATATATTCACGTTCGGGGAGAAACAAAATCAGAGAGAAAGTTTCATCGCCTTTTACGACACGGAGCCTCCGCCAAGCCCTAATCTCTCTCGGGAGGGCTGATCTGGAGTCTGTTCAGGGCTCCGGAGAGGGGGATTCGTCGCCGTCGTCATCATCAACCATCCTCCATCACCAATTTCATGATGCTCACTACCGTGCGTGAGTAATTCCATCGTAGGCTTGCTGGACGGTGATGGGTTGGATGAGATTTACCATGTAATCAAGTTAGTTTTGTTAGGGTTCGATCCCTAGTATCCACTATGTTCTGAGATTGATGTTGCTATGACTTTGCTATGCTTAATGCTTGTGACTAGGGCCCGAGTGCCAGGATTTCAGATCTGAACCTATTTTGTTTTCATGAATATATGTGTGTTCTTGATCCTATCTTGCAAGTATATAGTCACCTATTATGTGTTATGATCCGACAACCCCGAAGTGACAATAATCGGGATACTTCTCGGTGATGACCGTAGTTTGAGGAGTTCATGTATTCACTATGTGCTAATGCTTTGTTTCGGTTCTCTATTAAAAGGAGGCCTTAATATCCCTTAGTTTACGCTAGGACCCTGCTGCCATGGGAGGGTAGGACAAAAGATGTCATGCAAGTTCTTTTCCATAAGCACGTATGACTATTTACGGAATACATGCCTACATTACATTGATGAATTAGAGCTAGTTCTGTGTCACCCTATGTTATAACTATTACATGAGGAATCGCATCCGGCATAATTATCCATCACTGATCCATTGCCTACGAGCTTTTCATATATTGTTCTTCGCTTATTTACTTTTCCGTTGCTACTGTTACAACTACTACAAAAACCCACAAACAATTATCTTTACTTTTGCCACTGTTACCTTTATCATCATACCACTTTTGCTACTAAATACTTTGCTGCAGATACTAAGTTATCCAGGTGTGGTTGAATTGACAACTCAACTGCTAATACTCAAGAATATTCTTTGGCTCCCCTTGTGTCGAATTAATAAATTTGGGTTGAAGACTTTACCCTCGAAAGCTGTTGCGATCCCCTACACTTGTTGGTTATCAGATACATAATCCAATACAGGTCCATCAACCCAATGAAGAACTTGAGGTGAGATGTCCCTCAAATTTGGATTTTATTTATTATCTACATTCTCCTTGTTACAGATTGCAAAGTAGAAATCCACATCTGCCAACAAGGGTGATACTTATTCACAACAGCTAGAAAACAAACCAGTCAATGGAAAGTGATGTGGACTCCATAGGGAAGTGCGTCAAAAGTGATGGTATAAGAAAAATAATCACCATTACTCAAGAATTATGTTTTTCAATTTTATAAACCTGAGATGAAGAGAAGGAAAAAACAACATCTGGCTCTTTCTAAAGAAATGAATGACAATATCGAGGTTAAGCAAAGGGTTGCAAGGAATAATCATGGGACAAGAAACTTAAGGAAACTAGGAAGGACATATTGCAATTTAAGGAGGATGTAGATAAGTTTTAAGAGCACCTAATAGCCGGATATGTCAACACACTTGAGAAATGGAGATGGTGCACACTGCTGATATCATCATGAAGAAAATGTTCCTACACCACATGAGATATGGTTAGATGACAATGTAAGTGATTTTAAAAAATACTTTTTTTCTACGGTGTTGTTTTACAACCCAATTTCTTGTTTTTGAGGTCATCGATGCTCTTATTGAGATCATCCGACTAAATAGCCTTGTGGACATATGAGAACACATGAAGGTGTTCATCGAAAGAGCGTTGGATGTTGGCATACCACAAAAGGATGGGACATAACAAAGTTACCACGAGGGGGATTCTAGCTGGCAAGTATGGAACGGAAAAGGGAGAAAACCACGAGTGCAGCGTTTCTGCTCCCGAGCTCACCTGCACCCGCCCTTACGAAAAAAAATCAAAACAAATACTAAGAAAATTAAAAAAAATTCAATTTTTTTGTGTGGTGGATAAGTTTATGCGCGAGGTGCGCTCCAAGTTTCAACTCATTTGAACATATGAGCAACTCTCAGCAAAAAGGACAAATTCAGGATTTGTAAAAAAGTTTACTATTCACGTGCTGTTCTAACCCGATTTGTTTTTTTGTTGAGAGCTGCTCAGATGTCCAACTAATTTGAAATTTGAAGTGAACCTCACGCATAAAATTATCTATCACACAAAAAAATGATTTTTTTTGAATTTTTTAGTATTTGTTTTAATTTTTTTCTAGCCGGGTGCAGATGAGCCTGGGAACCGAATTGGGTTTTCAGAAAACCACCTCTATCATGATATGGTAACATACTACCCTGCCTTACACATATACTTGCTACGTCTTGAGCTTGCGTTGGTTTTTCTTGAAGAAGAAAGGGTGATGCAGCAATAGTAGCGTAAGTATTTCCCTCAATTTTTGAGAACCAAGGTATCAATCAAGTAGGAGGCTCCTCAAAAGTCCCACACACCTACACAAACAAACAAGAACTCGCAACCAATGCAATAAAGGGATTGTCAATCCCTTCACGACCACTTACGAAAGTGAGATCTGATAGAGATAATATGATAAGATAAATATATTTTTGGTATTTTATAATATAGATTGGAAAAGAAAAAATATGCAAATAAAAGTAGATTGAAAGCTTATATGATAAAAGATAGACCTGGGGGCCATAGGTTTCACTAGTGGCTTCTCTCAAGATAACATAAGTATTACGGCGGGTGAACAAATTACTATCGAGCAATTGATAGAAAAGCGAATAATTATGAGATTATCTAGGCATGATAATGTATATAGGCATCATGTCCATGATAAGTAGACCGACTCCTGCCTGCATCTACTACTATTACTCCACACATCGACCGCTATCCAGCATGCATCTAGAGTATTAAGTTCATAAAGAACAGAGTAACGCATTAAGAAAGATGACATGATGTAGAGGGATAAACTCATGCAATATGATATAAACCCCATCTTTTTATCCTCGATGGCAACAATACAATACGTGCCTTGCTGCCCCTGCTGTCACTGGGAAATGACACTGCAAGATTGAACCCAAAGCTAAGCACTTCTCCCATTGCAAGAAAGATCAATCTAGTAGGCCAAACCAAACTGATAATTCGGAGAGACTTGCAAAGATAACTTAATCACACATAAAAGAATTCAGAGAGATTCAAATATTTCTCATAGATAAACTTGATCATAAACCCACAATTCATCGGATCTCGACAAACACACCGCAAAAAGAGTTACATCGAATAGATCTCCAAGAAGATCGAGGAGAACTTTGTATTGAGATTCAAAGAGAGAGAAGAAGCCATCTAGCTAATAACTATGGACCCAAAGGTCTGTGGTAAACTGCTCACAACTCATGGGAGAGGCCTTGGAGATGATGTAGAGGCCCTTCATGACTGATTCCCCCTCCGGCGGAGCACCGACGAAGGCTTCAAGATGGGATCTCGCGGATACAGAAGGTTATGGCGGTGGAACTAGTTTTTTGTGGTCGCTTCTGATGTTTTTGGGGTACATGGGTATATATAGGAGGAAGAAGTAGGTCGGTGGACGCTCGAGGGGACCACGAGGGTGGGGGGCGCGCCGGGCACCCTCGTGGTCGCCTCCCTCGTTTCTTGACTTCCACTCCAAGTCCTCTGGATCACGTTTGTTCCAAAAAGATCGCTCCGGAAGGTTTCATTTCGTTTGGACTCCGTTTGATATTCCTTTTCTTTGAAACACTGAAATAGGCAAAAAAAAACAGCAATACGGGCCGGGCCTCCGGTTAGTAGGTTAGTCCCAAAAATGATATAAATGTGTAAAGTAAAGCCCATAAACATCCAAAATGGGTAATATAATAGCATGGAATAATAAAAAATTATAGATACGCTGGAGACGTATCAAGCATCCCCAAGCTTAATTCCTGCTCGTCCTCGAGTAGGTAAACGATAAAAATAGAATTTTTGATGTGGAATGCTACCTAGCATAATTCTCAATGTAATTTTATTTATTGTGGCATGAATGTTCAGATCCAAATGATTCAAAATAAAAGTTCATATTGACATAAGAAATAGTAACACTTCAAGCATACTAATCAAAGTAATCATGTCTTCTCAAAATAACATGGCTAAAGAAAGTTCATCCCTACAAAATCATATATTTAGGTCATGCTTCATTTTCGTCACACAAGAATGCTCCCATCTTGTACACCCCCGATGACAAGCCAAGCAATTGTTTCATACTTAAATAATCTCAAACTTTTTGAACCTTCACGCAATACATGAGCGTGAGCCATGGATATAGCACTATGGGTGGAATAGAATATGATGAGGGAGATTGTGTGGAGACGACAAAAAAGAAGAATGTCTCATATTGACGAGGATAATCAACGGGCTATGGAGTTGCCCACCTATTGATGTCAACATGAGGAGTAGGGATTGCCATGCAATGGATGCACTAGAGCTATAAATGTATGAAAGCTCAACAAAAGAAACTAGTGGGTGTGCATCCAACTTGCTTGCTCAAAAAGACCTAGGGCATTTTGAGGAAGCCCATCATAGGAATATAAAAGCCAAGTTCTATAATGAAAAATTCCCACTAGTATATGAAAGTGACAACATATGAGACTCTCTATATGAAGAACATGGTGCTACTTTGAAGCACAAGTGTGGAAAAAGATAGTAACATTGCCCCCTTTTTATTTTTATTTCCTTTTTCTTTTATTTTATTTTATTTTCTTTGGCCTTTCTCTTTTTTTTTCTTTTGGCCTTTCCCTTTTTTTCTTTTTCTTTTTTTCTTTCTTTGGCCTTTTTTCTTTTGGCCTTTCTTTTTTTTTCTTTGGGGACAATGCTCTAATAATGATGATCATCACACTTCTATTTATTTACAACTCATGAATTACAATCCAAAACTAGAACAAGATATGACTCTATATGAATGCCTCCGGCGGTGTACCGGGATGGGCAATGAATCAAGAGTGACATATACGAAAAATTATGCATGGGGGCTTTGCCACAAATACGATGTCAACTACATGATCATGCAAGGCAATATGACAATGATGATGCGTGTCATAATGATAAACGGAACGGTGGAAAGTTGCATGGCAATATATCTTGGAATGGCTATGGAAATGCCATAATAGGTAGGTATGGTGGCTGTTTTGAGGAAGATATAAGGAGGTTTATATGTGATAGAGCGTATCGTATCACGGGGTTTGGATGCACCGGCGAAGTTTGCACCAACTATCAAGGTGAGAAAGGGCAATGCATGGTACCGAAGAGGCTAGCAATGATGGAAGGGTGAGAGTGCGTATAATCCATGGACTCAACATTAGTCAAAAAATAACTCATATACTTATTGCAAAAATCTACAAGTCATCAAAAACCAAGCACTACGCGCATGCTCCCAGAGGGATAGATTGGTAGGAAAAGATCATCGCTCGTCCCCGACCGCCACTCATAAGGATGCACAATCTAAGAACACCTCATGTTTCAAATTTGTTACACAACTTTTACCATACGTGCATGCTACGGGACTTGCTAACTTAAACACAAGCATTCTTTAAATTCATAATCACCCAACTAGCATGACTCTAATATCACTACCTCCATATCTCAAAACAATTATCAAGTATCAAATTGATCATAGCATCCAATTCACTTCCTATGATAGTTTTTATTATACCCAACTTGGATGCTCATCATTCTAGGACCAATTTTATAACCATAGCAAATACCATGCTGTTATAAGAGACTCTCAAAATAATATAAGTGAAGCATGAGAGACTAACAATTTCTACAAAATTAAGCCACCGCCGTGATCTAAAAGATATAAGTGAAGCACTAGAGCAAAACTATCTAGCTCAAAAGATATAAGTGAAGCACATAGAGTATTCTAATAAATTCCAATCAAGTGGGTTTCTCCCAAAAGGTGTGTACAGCAATGATGATTGTGGTAAACCAAAAAAGCAAAGACTAATATCATACAAGACGCTCCAAACAAAACACATATCATGTGGCGAATAAAAATATAGCTCCAAGTAAAGTTACCGATAGACGAAGATGAAAGAGGGGATGCCTTCTGGGGCATCCCCAAGCTTAGGCTTTTGGTTATCCTTGAATGTCTTGGGGTGCCATGGGCATCCCCAAGCTTAGGCTCTTGCCACTCCTTATTTCATAGTCCATCAAATCTTTACCCAAAACTTGAAAACGTCACAACACAAAACTCAACAGGAAATATCATTAGCTCCGTTAGTGCAAGAAAGCAAAACCACCACATAAGGTACTGTAATGAACTCACTATTTATTTATATTGGTGTTAAACCTACTGTATTCCAAGTTCTCTATGGTTCATACCCCTACATACTAGCCATAGACGCATCAAAATAAGCAAACAACACACGAAAAGCAGAATATGTCAAAAACAGAACAGTCTGTAGAAATCTGTAACTCTCGAATACTTCTGGATCTCTAAAAATCCTACCAAAATAGGAAGTCCTGAGCAATTTGTCTATTGATCTACAGAAAAAAGAATCAACGCAAAAGAACGTTTCTGTGAATTACTAAAATTATTTGCGTGCTTCAAAGTTTCTGTTTTTCAGCAGAATCAAATTAACTATCACCATAGGTTATCCTATAGGTTCTACTTGGCACAAACTCTAGTTAAAACATGAAAACACATCTAAATAGAAGGTATATGCAAAATTTATTACTAAACAGAAGCAAAAACAAAAAACAAAGATAAAATTGGGTTGCCTCCCAACTAGCGCTATCGTTTAACGCCCCTAGCTAGGCATAAAAGCGAGGATAGATCTAAGTAGTGCCATAATAAGATAGATCACGAAAACTCATCTCGTATTCTCTACGTTCAGCAGCAAGTTTTCTTTGAGGCAAGCAAGAGTAATCAAAAGGGCTAAATTTAATGGGACAAAAGTCCCCAATATCAATCTCAGGAGGTATGGGTTCCTCCTTTGGCCCTTCATATTGCACAACTAATTCATCATTATAAGCATTCTTTTGGCAGAACTTCGTGAGCCTATACTCAAGAGAGTATCCTAGCTCATTGTTTCGAAGAGCAAAATCATTATTAACTTCGGAAATTCTATCAACTAGGACATCGGCAGGAACCTTTTTTCTAAGGTTTTCATTAAAAGCAACATAGTCCACAGATTGAAAACGCCTAATTTCCTCTTGATCAAAGAGGATCGCTTCTATAGGAGGACGGCCGGCGTCCACCCTATAGTGCGCAAAGATTTCTTTGGCCTCTTTTATTATAAGTCTAAACTCATATGCCAAAAAGATAGTAGCGGCGCGCTTAACAGAAGAATGCTCAATATTAGAAAATCCCAGGAAAATTCTTTGTATGCAAGGATGCATATGCATAAATTGTCTTTCAAGCTCAACTACAAGCATAGCGATAGCATCCGCAAGACTACTAGTTCTATGAAGAATAGAACCACCCATAGAAGGTAAAGCACCAGCACAAGTAATGAAATCTTGAATAACCCCTTTTCCAATAATATTACCACTACCGATTCGAAACTTTTTAGTATGCAAGATAGGGGGTTCTTCAGCAGGAGCATCAGAATTTTCCATGTTATCATTATTGTCCATATCGATGATAATCTCCCCAATTTCAGACATAACGGCAAACAAAAGCGAGGATGAAGAAGAGGGCAAGCAAAAGAGAGAGGAGATTGGAAAGAGAGGGCGTATAAAACGGCAAGGGTGAAGTGGGGGGAGAGGAAAATGAGAGGCAAATGGCAAATAATGTAAATGCGAGGGAGATGAGTTTGTGATGGATACTTGGTATGTCTTGACTTGAGCGAAGACCTCCCCGGCAACGGCGCCAGAAATCCTTCTTGCTACGTCTTGAGCTTGCATTGGTTTTCCTTGAAGAGGAAAGGGTGATGCAGCAATAGTAGCATAAGTATTTCCCTCAGTTTTTGAACCAAGGTATCAATCCAGTAGGAGGCTCCTCAAAAGTCCCACGCACCTACACAAACAAACAAGAACTTGCAACCAACGCAATAAAGGGATTGTCAATCCCTTCACGGTCACTTGCGGAAGTGAGATCTGATGGAGATAATATGATAAGATAAATATATTTTTGGTATTTTATAATATAGATTGGAAAAGTAAAAGATGCAAATAAAAGTAGATTGAAAGCTTATACGATAAAAGATAGACCCGGGGGCCATAGGTTTCACTAGTGGCATTTCTCAAGATAGCATAAGTATTACGATGGGTGAACAAATTACTGTCGAGCAATTGATAGAAAAGCGAATAATTATGAGATTATCTAGGCATGATCATGTATATAGGCATCACGTCCGTGATAAGTAGACCGACTCCTGCCTGCATCTACTACTATTACTCCACACATCGACCGCTATCCAGCATGCATCTAGAGTATTAAGTTCATAAAGAACAGAGTAACGCATTAAGAAAGAGGAGATGATGTAGAGGGATAAACTCATGCAATATGATACAAACCCCATCTTTTTATCCTCTATGGCAACAATACAATACGTGCCTTGCTACCCCTGCTGTCACTAGGAAAGGACACCGCAAGATTGAACCCAAAGCTAAGCACTTCTCCCATTGCAAGAAAGATCAATCTAGTAGGCCAAACCAAACTGATAATTCGAAGAGACTTGCAAAGATAACTTAATCACACATAAAAGAATTCAGAGGAGATTCAAATATTTCTCACAGATAAACTTGATCATAAACCCACATTTCATCAGATCTCGACAAACACACCGCAAAAAGAGTTACATCGAATAGATCTCCAAGAAGATCGAGGAGAACTTTGTATTGAGATTCAAAGAGAGAGAAGAAGCCATCTAGCTAATAACTATGGACCCGAAGGTCTGTGTTAAACTAATCACAACTCATCGGAGAGGCCTTGGAGATGATGTAGAGGCCCTTCGTGACCGATTCCCCCTCCGGCGGAGCGCCGGCGAAGGCTCCAAGATGGGATCTCTAGGATACAGAAGGTTACGGCGGTGGAAATAGTTTTTCATGGTCGCTTCTGATGTTTTCGAGGTACATGGGTATATATAGGAGGAAGAAGTAGGTCGGTGGAGACTCGAGGAGCCCAAGAGGGTGGGGGGCGCGCCGGGCACTCTCGTGGCCACGTTCCTCATTTCTTGACTTCCACTCCAAGTCCTCTGGATCACGTTTGTTCCAAAAAGATCGCTCCCGAAGGTTTAATTCCGTTTGGACTCCATTTGATATTCCTTTTCTTCGAAACACTGAAATAGGCAAAAAAACAGCAATACGGGCTGGGCCTCCGGTTAGTAGGTTAGTCCCAAAAATGATATAAATGTGTAAAGTAAAGCCCATAAACATCCAAAACGGGTAATATAATAGCAGGAACAATAAAAAATTATAGATACGTTGGAGAAGTATCAATACTTCATATTAATTTTTGCCCTTCAAATTGCGAAATAGTTTTCCATGCATATTTTCCTACGAACCAACATGTCCAACATCAAGAACATCACTATATGGTTACTAATACGTCTCCAACGTATCTATAATTTTTAATTGTTCCATGCTATTATATTATCCATCTTTGATGTTTTATATGCATTACCATGCTATTTTATGTAATTATTTTGGGACTAACCTATTAAACTAGTGCCCAGTGCCAGTTGCTGTTTTCCCCTTGTTTTTGTCTTTTACAAAAAATCAATACCAAACGGAATGAAACTTTTTGACGATTTTTCTTGGACCAGAAGACACCTAGGAAGCTTCGGGAGGGGCCGGAAGAGCGCCAAGCTCAGCAGGCGCGTCCTGGGGGGGGGGGGGGGGCGCCCACGAGCTTGTGGGCCCGCCGCTGCACCTCTAACCCTAATCTCAGCTCTATTAATACCCAAATATTCCCCGTACACCAGAGGGCACACTAGAATTACTTTTCTGCCGCTGCAAGTTTCTGTCCTCGTGAGATCCCATCTAGAGACCTATTTCAGTACTCCGCCGGAGGGAGATTCAATCACGGAAGGCCTCTACATCAACCTTGCCGCCATTCCGATGATGTGTGAGTAGTTTAACACAGACCTACTGGTCCATAGCCAGTAGCTAGGTGGGTTCTTCTCTCTCTTTGACCTTCAATATAATTGTAACATCCCAAATTTTCAATTTGGAATGTTATAGATAGATCATCATTGCATATCATATTTTATTGCATTTTGGCTTGATCCTAGAAATTGCACGCAACTCAAGGTCCCACGGAGAGAGTTGGGGATTTCGTTATTTTCATATTTGAGTTTTCTCAAATTTTGAAAATAGGATCGTTTGATTTTATTTATTTTATCTTCAATTATTCCAATTATAAAAATAAGAGAGAGGGAATAAAATGACTTTCCCAAAATAAAGGAATATTGAGGATTTAATAGAAAAAATAAAATAAGTTTTATTTTGGAGTTTTTCGCTGTTTTATTTGAATTTAGAAAAAATGCACATTTTTCAAAATTGCATTTAGGCCCCAGATAAATGTTCATCTTGTCCGACTTGATTTTATAAGTCGGGGAAAATTTATTTCGGGATTTTTGGAGTCCGTTTAGTATTTCTTTTATTTGTTTTTTGCACGAAACTATTTAAAAAAAACGCGAACCGACTCTGGGCCGTGTTCGGCCAGGACTCCGCCTGGCCAGGCCTTTATAAGGCGCCGCCCCGAGCCCACCCGAGCCCCAGGCCACCTCGCGCCAAACCCTAACCCTAGACCGCCGTCTCCGCCGGATCCCGCCCCGCCCGCCGCCGCCGACGCCGGACGCCGCCGCCGCCCCGCCGGACGCCGCCGCCGCCGCCCCGCCAGACCCCGTTGCTGCCCCGCCGACCCCGCCGGACCCCGCCGCCCCCTCGCCGGAGATAGCCACCGCCCCGCCCCGGCGGTTTTCCTCGAGAAAACTGTTCGGTTTTTCCGCCGGTTTTTCATTCGATTTTTTTTAATAAAAAAACCCTAGAGATGTTTTTTTTTGGTTTAGTTTATTTAGCGGATGTTCGTACGTACGTTCGTTTTAACGAATGGTTTTCGTCTTTTAGCCGCAGACAGCGAACGTTCGTTCGTTAGCCTGTTCGTCCGTTTTTCTTTTTCTCGGATTTTCCGTGATTAATTCTGATCGTGATTTCCGATCTGTTTTTCGTTTTAGTATAACTTTTCGCACTTTTATCGGAATCAGGCGATTCAAGCGCCTAGAGTTTCGTCTCGAAACCCTCTTTTCGTTTAACCAACTCAAACAAGTTTTTGCTTCTGTAAAATTTGAATTTGGTCTAGATTAGTAAACGAAGCTTGTTTCTTTCGCCGTTTGACTTTCGTTGTTTCGTTTGATTTGATTCTTTTTGCAAACCGGAGTTCTTAAGTTGAACTTTCCAGTTAGATTTCTTATTTGATTTTTACCCGTGCATTAGATGAGTACTTATTGTATGCTTGTTTGTTTGCGATAGAGTACCCGGAGTGCGCCGCTTGCTACTTCGAATCTCTAGGTTTCACGGATCATCAGCAAGGCAAGTAACACTTTGATCATACCTCTTTACTACCCAGTTTTATTGCATTAGGCAACCCTAAAACATTGCATGATTAGGATCTAATTAATATGTGGGTTTTTGGGAAGTAGATGAGGTAGTACCTATTACCTGTTTTATTATCAAACCCTTGGGAGTTACTTCTACGTTTGCTTATTATGCCATGCTATGCTCGTAGACGTGGATTGGGTGAGTGTATTCATGATAGATGTGAGAGTGTTAATTAATGGTTTATTTAAGGTGGCAACTTAAACACACATCTGGGTGGATTGAGGCACCTGGGTATTCAGCGATTGCCTGTTTTTCTTTATAGACCACCACCCAGGCTCAAAGGGATCATGAGATTATTCATGCTAGAAACTTCCGTGTGCAGCCACAAGCTACTATGGGCTCTAGCATAGTTGATTAAGTTCTGCGAACTCTTACAGTGGTAGACTAGCATATGTAGGGGAAAGTAGGTGTAATTGTCTACCCGATCGTAAGGTGCTAGTGCTTCTGAAAGACTATGTCTCGGTCATCTGTTTCTCAAACACCATGTAGTGCGAGAATCCCAACGGAGGAGATCGAGTCTTGTGGGGAAAAGTGCGCAAACCTCTGCAGAGTGTATAAACTAATCATGGTTAGCCGTGTCCCCGGTTATGGACATCTTGAGTATCTAGTACTTGGATTATCATGTGAATCTCATCATGTTACTTTAATTTAATCTGTTGGGTTTAATGATGATGCTTAATTGGGATTGAGAGGGTGTCTACACTTTCAATGTTTAACAACCACCATGATAGTTAAATAAAATTTATTCCTTTGCAGTAGGGAAAAATTGGCTTTATGCAAAACTATAACCATAGAGCTTTCCACCAACCATATATGCATGTAGTATAGCATTATTCTTTCATTACTCTCTATGTGTTACATTGCCAGCATATTGCATGTGCTGACCCGTTTTCGGGCTGCAACATTCATGTTGCAGACTTTTTAGACAACGAGTAAGGTGCGTTTAGGTTGTGGTTCTATACTCAGTGATGCCGTTGGAGTTGATGGACTCACTTATCTTCCAAGCCTTCCGCTGTTATCGTTATTAGATGGCCTTTAGCCATATTTATTGTAATAATTTCTCTTTTGAGACATTCGATGTAATAAGTGTGTGATTGCTACTCTGTTATAAATCCTTCAAGTACTGTGCGTGTCAGCATTACTGATCCAGGGATGACACTAAAGCACAGAGATCGGACTGTTTGAGGTCTGGTCGCTACAAGATGGTATCAGAGCACACACTGATTGTAGGACACGACCACTAAGCTAAAGCCCTAGATCACTACTCACTCTTATCATTTCTGACTCCTCATCTTTTCTACTCTTTTAGGATGGCGGATGCAAGGAACAAGTTCATGCAACCGGATGAAGATACACCCTTTGGACGTCACTTGAAGGAAGTCACTAGATACCTGAACATCGGAGTACCAAGCTTCACCGGGACCTACAACGCCACTTTACCTGAAGAGGAGCGCTAGATGATTCAAGTTCAAGTTCCAGGAAGGACGTCCATGCCAGTCACTGAGCCCATAGAGTTTTCCTTTGATGCACCAACCTGGAGTCTAGGAAAGAGCATGGCAGCCCACATCACAATGGGACGCATTGGAGAAGTTTACCACAAGGATCTCAAGGATACAATCTACCAGATTTGTGGGCACTGAGATGAACAATGGGAGATGATCAGCACCAGGAAGGATATATCAATTCCAGCTTTCATCCAGGAGTTAAACCAGCACATTCGACGCCAGGAGAATCAGATGTGCGTAGGCATGATAGACCTGAAGAAGGCCATGACCAAGATCACGGAGCTGGAGGAAGAACTCAAATCTACACGCGATGGATATGAGGAGGAAATAACAACACTAGTGGAGAAGAACGATGATCTGAAGAAGAAGCTAAAAGTGTTCATGGGATTTCCCGCAACTGGAGGAGAAGATGATTGCACTTGTCCTGAGAACTACATCATCATCGACGACACCGACTCGGACCTAGAAGATAGCAATGATGACTATGTTGATGAAGCTGGAGCAAATATCATGGAGTCTTCATCGGAGCAGTTTTTCTAGTCGACCACCATAACAATAGTAGTATTCCCCCATGTATCTAGTATAGTCCGAGCACTTTTATAACGCTAGTTAGACCGTTGTATGCCCTTGTTTGATTGAATGAAGTGATTTTGTTTGCATTTATCTCATGTGCATATGGGTAGTGTTTTTTCTCTAGACCTCATTCTATTCTATATTCTCATCTTTTCTAAAACCCTCATATGCCTCCAAGACATGACAATGGATTTGCTTTCCCACCAGAGCTCACTCAGTTGATCCAGCAGCAGAATGCATTGATGCAGTTGCTAGTCCAGAATCAGAATCAGGGGAACAACAACAACAACAACCCACCACCGCCACCACCCGTTGATCACTTAACCCATTTTCTTACGCTAAATCCACCGGTGTTCTCCAGTAGCACCGAGCTGATTGTTGCATATGATGTTGGAAATATGCCCTAGAGGCAATAATAAAAGTATTATTATTATATTTCCTTGTTCATGATAATTGTCTTTTATTCATGCTATAACTGTATTATCCGGAAATCGTAATACACGTGTGAATACATAGACCACAATCTGTCCCTGGTGAGCCTCTAGTTGACTAGCTCGTTGATCAATAGATGGTTACGGTTTCCTGACCATGGACATTGGATGTCATTGATAACGGGATCACATCATTAGGAGAATGATGTGATGGACAAGACCCAATCCTAAGCCTAGCACAAAGATCGTGTAGTTCGTATGCTAAAGCTTTTCTAATGTCAAGTATCTTTTCCTTAGACCATGAGATTGTGCAACTCCCGGATACCGTAGGAATGCTTTGGGTGTACCAAACGTCACAACGTAACTGGGTGGCTATAAAGGTGCATTACAGGTATCTCCGGAAGTGTCTGTTGGGTTGGCATGAATCGAGACTGGGATTTGTCACTCCGTGTAAACGGAGAGGTATCTCTGGGCCCACTCGGTAGGACATCATCATAATGTGCACAATGTGATCAAGGAGTTGATCACGGGATGATGTGTTACGGAACGAGTAAAGAGACTTGCCGGTAACGAGATTGAACAAGGTATCGGGATACCGATGATCGAATCTCGGGCAAGTATCGTACCGATAGACAAAGGGAATTGTATACGGGATTGATTAAATCCTTGACATCGTGGTTCATCCGATGAGATCATCGTGGAACATGTGGGAGCCAACATGGGTATCCAGATCCCGCTGTTGGTTATTGACCGGAGAGTCATCTCGGTCATGTCTGCATGTCTCCCGAACCCGTAGGGTCTACACACTTAAGGTTCGGTGACGCTAGGTTTATAGAGATATTAGTATGCGGTAACCCGAAAGTTGTTCGGAGTCCCGGATGAGATCCCGGACGTCACGAGGAGTTCCGGAATGGTCCGGAGGTAAAGAATTATATATAGGAAGTGCTATTTCGGCCATCAGGACAAGTTTCGGGGTCATCGGTATTGTACCGGGACCACCGGAAGGGTCCCGGGGGTCCACCGGGTGGGGCCACCTGCCCCGGGGGGCCACATGGGCTGTAGGGGGTGCGCCTTGGCCTACATGGGCCAAGGGCACCAGCCCCAAGAGGCCCATGCGCCAAGAGAAGAGAAAAAGGGAAGAGTCCTAAAGGGGGAAGGCACCTCCGAGGTGCCTTGGGGAGGATGGACTCCTCCCCCCTTGGCCGCACCCTTTCCTTGGAGGAAGGGGCAAGGGCTGCGCCTCCCCCCTCTCCCTTGGCCCTATATATAGTGGGGAAAAGGAGGAGCAACCATACCTAAGGCCTGGCGCCTCCCTCTCCCTCCCGTGACACATCTCCCTCCTCCTGCAGCGCTTAGCGAAGCCCTGTTGGAATCCCGCTACTTCCACCACGCCGTCGTGCTGCTGGATCTCCATCAACCTCTCCCTCCTCCTTGCTGGATCAAGGCATGGGAGACGTCTCCGTTCCGTACATGTGTTGAACGCGGAGGTGCCGTCCGTTCGGCACTAGGATCATCGGTGATTTGAATCACGACGAGTACGACTCCATCAACCCCGTTCACTTGAACGCTTCCGCTTAGCGATCTACAAGGGTATGTAGATGCACTCTCCTTCCCTCGTTGCTGGTTTCTCCATAGATAGATCTTGGTGATACGTAGGAAAATTTTGAATTTCTGCTACGTTCCCCAACAGTGGCATCATGAGCTAGGTCTATTGCGTAGATTCTTTGCACGAGTAGAACATAAAGTAGTTGTGGGCGTTGATTTTGTTCAATATGCTTGCCGTTACTAGTCTTATCTTGATTCGGTGGCATCGTGGGATGAAGCGGCCCGGACCAACCTTACACGTACGCTTACGTGAGACTGGTTCCACCGACAAACATGCACTAGTTGCATAAGGTGGCTGGCGGGTGTCTGTCTCTCCCACTTTAGTCGGATCGGATTCGATGAAAAGGCTTATGAAGAATAAATAGCAATTGGCATATCACGTTGTGGTCTTTGCGTAGGTAAGAAACGTTCTTGCTAGAAACCCATAGTAGCCACGTAAAACATGCAAACAACAATTAGAGGACGTCTAACTTGTTTTTGCAGGGTATGCTATGTGATGTGATATGGCCAAAGGATGTGATGAATGATATATGTGATGTATGAGATGATCATGTTCTTGTAATAGTAATCACGACTTGCATGTCGATGAGTATGACAACCGGCAGGAGCCATAGGAGTTGTCTTTATTTATTTATGACCTGCGTGTCAACTTAAACGTCATGTAATTACTTTACTTTATTGCTAACCGTTAGCTGTAGTAGTAGAAGTAATAGATGACGTGACAACTTCATGGAGACACGATGATGGAGATCATGATGGAGATCATGGTGTCATGCTGGTGACGATAATGATCATGGAGCCCCGAAGATGGAGATCGAAAGGAGCAAAATGATATTGGCCATATCATGTCACTATTTGATTGCATGTGATGTTTATCATGTTTATGCATCTTGTTTACTTAGAACGACGGTAGTAAATAAGATGATCCCTTACAACAATTTCAAGAAGTGTTCTCCCCTAACTGTGCACCGTTGCTACAGTTCGTCATTTCGAAGCACCACGTGATGATCGGGTGTGATAGATCCTTACGTTCACATACAACGGGTGTAAGACAGATTTACACATGCAATACACTTAGGGTTAACTTGACGAGCCTAGCATGTACAGACATGGCCTCGGAACATGGAGACCGAAAGGTCGAGCATGAGTCGTATAGAAGATACGATCAACATGAAGATGTTCACCGATGATGACTAGTCCGTCTCACGTGATGATCGGACACGGCCTAGTTTGACTCGGACCATGTGATCACTTAGATGACCAGAGGGATGTCTATCTGAGTGGGAGTTCATAAGATGAACTTAATTATCCTGAACATAGTCAAAAGGTCTTCGCAAATTATGTTGTAGCTCGCATTTCAGTTCTACTGTTTAGATATGTTCCTAGAGAAAATTTAGTTGAAAGTTAATAGTAGCAATTATGCGGACTAGGTCCGTAAACCGAGGATTGTCCTCATTGCTTCATAGAAGGCTTATGTCCTTAATGCACCGCTCAGTGTGCTGAACCCCGAACGTTGTCTGTGGATGTTGCGAACATCTGACATACACATTTTGATGACTACATGATAGTTCGGTAATGTTAAATGGTTTAGAATTGAGGCACCGAAGACATTTTTGAAACGTCGCGAAACATATGAGATGTTTCGAGGGCTGAAGTTGGGAATTCAGGCTCGTGCCCACGTCAAGAGGTATAAGACCTCCGACGATTTTCTTAACCTACAAACTAAGGGAGAAAAGCTCAATTGTTGAGCCTGTGCTCAGATTGTCTGAGTGCAACAATCATTTGAATCGAGTGGGAGTTGATCTTCCAGATGAGATAGTGATGTTTCTCCGAAAGTCATTGCCACCAAGCTGCTAGAGCTTCGTGATGAACTATAATATATCAGGGACATATATGATGATCCTTGAGATATTCGCGATGTTTGACACCACAAAAGTAGAAATCAAGAAGGAGCATCAATTGTTGATGGTTGGTGAAACCACTAGTTTCAAGAAGGGCAAGGGCAAGAAGGGATACTTCATGAAACAGCAAATCAGCTGCTGCTCTAATGAAGAAACCCAAGGTTGAACCCGAACCCGAGACTAAGTGCTTCTGTAATAAGGGGAACAACCACTGGAGCAGAATTACCCTAGATACTTGGTAGATGAGAAGGCTGGCAAGGTCGATAGAAGAATATTGGATATACATTATGTTAATATGTACTTTACTAGTACTCCTAGTAGCACCAGGGTATTAGATACCGGTTCGGTTTCTAAGTGTTAGTAACTCGAAATAAAAGCTACGGAATAAACGGAGACTAGCTAAAGGTGAGTTGACGATATGTGTTGGAAGTTTTTCCAAGCTTGATGTGATCAAGCATCGCACGCTCCCTCTACCAACGAGATTGGTGTTAAACCTAAATAATTGTTATTTGGTGTTTGCGTTGAGCATAGACATGATTGGATTATGTCTATCGCAATACGGTTATTCATTTAAGGAGAATAATGGTTACTCTGTTTATTTGAATAATACCTTCAATGGTCTTGCACCTAAAGGAATGGTTTATTGAATCTCGATCGTAGTGATACACATTTTCATGCCAAAAGATATAAGATAGTAATTATAGTACCACCTACTTGTGGCACTGCCACGTAAGTCATATCGGTATAAAACGCATGAAGAAGCTCCATGTTGATGGATCTTTGGGCTCACACATTTTTGAAAAGTTTGAGACATGCGAACCATGTCTATTGGTGTATATGCATGAAGAAACTCCATGCAAATGGACCGTTTGGACTTACTTGATTTTGAATCACTTGAGACATGCAAATCATACCACATGGGCAAGATGACTGAAAAGCCTCGGTTTCAGTAAGATGGAACAAGATAGCAACTTGTTAGAAGTAACACATTTTGATGTGTGCGGTCCAATGAGTGCTGAGGCATGCAGTAAATATCGTTATGTTCTTACTTCACAAATGATTCGAGTAGATGTTGAGAATATTTACTTGATGAAACACAAGTCTGAATTATTGAATGGTTCAAGTAATTTCAGAGTGAAGTAGAAGATCATTGTGACAAGAGGATAAAATGTCTATGATATAATCATAGAGATGAATATCTGAGTTACGAGTTTTGGCACACAATTAAGACATTGTGGAAATTGTTTCGCAACTAATACAGCCTGGAACACCATAGTGGGATGGTGTGTCCGAACATCATAACTGCACCCTATTAGATGTGATGCATACAATGATGTCTCTTATCGAATTACCACGATAGTTTATGGGTTAGGCATTAAAGACAACCACATTCACTTTAAATAGGGTACCACGTAATTCCGATGAGATGACACCATATGAACTATGGTTTAGGGAAACCTAAGCTGTCATTTCTTAAAAGTTTGGGGCTGCGACACTTATGTGAAAAAGTTTCAGGCTAATAAGCTCAAACCCAAAGCGGATAAATGCATATTCATAGGACACCCAAAACAGTTGGGTATACCTCCTGTCTCAGATCTGAAAGCAATAAGGGATTGTTTCTAGAATCAGGTCCTTTCTCGAGGAAAAGTTTCTCTCGAAAGAATTGAGTGGGAGGATGGTGGAGACTTGATGAGGTTATTGAACCGTCACTTCAACAAGTGTGTAGCAAGGCACAGGAAGTTGTTCCTGTGGCACCTACACCAATTGAAGTGGAAGCTTATGATAGTGATCATGAAGTTTCGGATCAAGTCACTACCAAACCTCGTGGGATGACAAGGATGCGTACTACTTCAGAGTGGTACGTAATCCTGTCTTGGAAGTCATGTTGCTAGACAACAATGAACCTACGAGCTATGGAGAAGCGATGGTGGGCCCGGATTCCGATAAATGGCTCGAGGCCATAAAATCCGAGAGAGGATCCATGTATGGAAACAAAGTGTAGACTTTGACAGAACAGCTCGATGGTCGTGAGGCTATTGAGTACAGATGGTTTTAAAAGGAAGACGGACAATGATGGTAAATGTCACCATTAAGAAAGCTCGACTTGTCGTTAAGATGTTTTCTGACAAGTTCAAGGAGTTGACTACGGTGAGATTTTCTCACTCGTAGCGATGCTAAGAGTGTGTTGGAATTATATTAGCGATTACTGCATTATTTATGAAATCTTGCAGATATGATGTCAAAACATTGTTTCCTCAACGATTTTCTTGAGGAAAGTTTGTATGTGATACAACCGGAAGGTTTTGTCAATCCTGAAAGATGCTAATAAGTATGCAAAGCTCCAGCTATCCTTCTGAGGACTGGAGTAAGCATCTTGGAGTTGGAATGTATGCTTTGATGAGATGATCAAAGATTTTGGGTGTATACAAAGTTTATGAGAAACTTGTATTTCCAAAGAAGTGAGTGGGAGCACTATAGACTTTCTGATGAGTATATGTTGTTGACATATTGATGATCAGAAATGATGTAGAATTTCTGGAAAGCATATTGGGTTATTTGAAAGGTGTTTTTTAATAGAAAACCTGGATTAAGCTACTTGAGCATTGAGCATCAAGATCTATAAGGATAGATCAAAACGCTTAATGGTACTTTCAAATGAGCATATACCTTGACATGATCTTGAAGGTGTTCAAGATGGATCAGTCGAAGAAGGAGTTCTTGCCTGAGTTGTAAGGTATGAAGTTAAGACTTAAAGCTCGACCACGGCAGAATAGAGAGAAAGGACGAAGGTCGTCCCCTATGCTTAAGACGTAGGCTCTACAGTATGCTATGCTGTGTACCGCACCTGAAGTGTGCCTTGCCATGAGTCAGTCAAGGGGTACAAGAGTGATCCAAGAATGGATCACAGGACAGCGGTCAAAGTTATCCTTAGTAACTAGTGGACTAAGGAATTTTCTCGATTATGGAGGTGGTAAAAGAGTTCGTCGTAAAGGGTTACGTCGATGGAAGCTTAACACCTATCCGGATAGCTCTGAGTAGAGATACCGGATACGTATAATGGAGCAACAATTTAGAATAGCTCCAAGTAGAACAGTTATTTGGAATAGCTCCAAAGAGAACGTGGTAGCTGCATCTAGGAGATGACATAGAGATTTGTAAAGCACACACGGATCTGAAAGATTCAGACCCGTTGACTATAACATCTCTCACAAGCATAACATGATCAAACCCAGAACTCATCAAGTGTTAATCACATGGTAATGTGAACTAGATTATTGACTCTAGTAAACTCTATGTGTGTTAGTCACATGGGGATGTGACCTTGAGTGTTAGTCACATAGCGATGTGAACTGGATTATTGACTCTAGTGCAAGTGGGAGACTGTTGGAAATATGCCCTAGAGGCAATAATAAAAGTATTATTATTATATTTCCTTGTTCATGATAATTGTCTTTTATTCATGCTATAACTGTATTATCCGGAAATCGTAATACACGTGTGAATACATAGACCACAATCTGTCCCTGGTGAGCCTCTAGTTGACTAGCTCGTTGATCAATAGATGGTTACGGTTTCCTGACCATGGACATTGGATGTCATTGATAACGGGATCACATCATTAGGAGAATGATGTGATGGACAAGACCCAATCCTAAGCCTAGCACAAAGATCGTGTAGTTCGTATGCTAAAGCTTTTCTAATGTCAAGTATCTTTTCCTTAGACCATGAGATTGTGCAACTCCCGGATACCGTAGGAATGCTTTGGGTGTACCAAACGTCACAACATAACTGGGTGGCTATAAAGGTGCATTACAGGTATCTCCGAAAGTGTCTGTTGGGTTGGCACGAATCGAGACTGGGATTTGTCACTCCGTGTAAAAGGAGAGGTATCTCTGGGCCCACTCGGTAGGACATCATCATAATGTGCACAATGTGATCAAGGAGTTGATCACGGGATGATGTGTTACGGAACGAGTAAAGAGACTTGCCGGTAACGAGATTGAACAAGGTATCGGGATACCGACGATCGAATCTCGGGCAAGTATCGTACCGATAGACAAAGGGAATTGTATACGGGATTGATTAAGTCCTTGACATCGTGGTTCATCCGATGAGATCATCGTGGAACATGTGGGAGCCAACATGGGTATCCAGATCCCGCTGTTGGTTATTGACCGGAGAGTCATCTCGGTCATGTCTGCATGTCTCCCGAACCCGTAGGGTCTACACACTTAAGGTTCGGTGACGCTAGGGTTATAGAGATATTAGTATGCGGTAACCCAAAAGTTGTTCGGAGTCCCGGATGAGATCCCGGACGTCACGAGGAGTTCCGGAATGGTCCGGAGGTAAAGAATTATATATAGGAAGTGCTATTTCGGCCATCGGGACAAGTTTCGGGGTCATCGGTATTGTACCGGGACCACCGGAAGGGTCCCGGGGGTCCACCGGGTGGGGCCACCTGCCCCGGGGGGCCACATGGGCTGTAGGGGATGCGCCTTGGCCTACATGGGCCAAGGGCACCAGCCCCAAGAGGCCCATGCGCCAAGAGAAGGGAAAAATGGGAGAGTCCTAAAGGAGGAAGGCACCTCCTAGGTGCCTTGGGGAGGATGGACTCCTCCCCCCTTGGCCGCACCCTTTCCTTGGAGTAAGGGGCAAGGGCTGCGCCTCCCCCCTCTCCCTTGGCCCTATATATAGTGGGGAAAAGGAGGAGCAACCATACCTAAGGCCTGGCGCCTCCCTCTCCCTCCCGTGACATATCTCCCTCCTCCTGCAGCGCTTAGCGAAGCCCTGTTGGAATCCTGCTACTTCCACCATGCCATCGTGCTGCTGGATCTCCATCAACCTCTCCCTCCTCCTTGCTGGATCAAGACATGGGAGGCGTCTCCGTTCCGTACATGTGTTGAACGCGGAGGTGCCGTCCGTTCGGCACTAGGATCATCGGTGATTTGAATCACGACGAGTACGACTCCATCAACCCCGTTCACTTGAACGCTTCCGCTTAGCGATCTACAAGGGTATGTAGATGCACTCTCCTTCCCTCGTTGCTGGTTTCTCCATAGATAGATCTTGGTGATACGTAGGAAAATTTTGAATTTCTGCTACGTTCCCCAACAGATGATTGGCTCCACAAGACTGCAAGGGAGTTAACCACTGCAGGATGCACAGATGCGGAGAGGGTGCGTTTTGCCGCACATCAGCTGGAAGGACCCGCAACATCATGGTGGGAGAATTTCACAGCCACCTATCCTATTAACACTGTCACATGGGACAAGTTTCAGCAGGCTTTTCGTATTGCCCATGTTTCAGCAGGAGCTATGGCCATGAAGAAGCGTGAGTTTCGCAACTTGCGCCAAGGAGGACGGACAGTTGGCCAGTATGTGGATGACTTTAGTAAGCTAGACGTTATGCCCCAGATTACGTTGCTACAGATGCAGCTAAGCAGGAGAAGTTTCTGGAAGGACTGAATGATGAGCTGAGCATGCAGTTGATGGTAGCAACCTTCAACAACTACCAGGAGTTGGTAGATAGAGCTCTCATGATTGAAGGGAAGCAACAGCAGATTGAGAACCACAATAGGAAGTATGGACAAGGGAAGTACAATTCTGGAGCTCAACAGAAGCCACGTTTTACCCCAAAATCGGGATGACATTTCCAGCATACCCATGGAGGAGGTAGCTCGCACAATCATAATGGCTCCACGAATGGTAACGGGAATGGAGGAAGCAACGGCCAGAACCGTACCAACCCGTCAACCCCAGCCAAGAGAGACCTGAGCCAAGTCACTTGCTATAAGTGCCAGAAGACTAGACATTATGCCAATGAATGTCCTGAAGCCCAGAATCAAAATGGCAATGGAAGCTCAGGAAAGAAGCCGAACCCTTTCAATAGGGGACAGGTGAACCACGTTAATGTGGAGGAGGTTGAAGCCCAGCCAGATGCAGTAATAGGTAAGTTTCTGGTTAAGTCATTTACTGCAACCGTTCTTTTTGATACTGGTGCATCGCATTCATACATATCAAGGGGGTTTGTGGATAAGTATAAACTGCCCACCAAGGTTCTTAGAACACCTGTGTTAGTACGCTCACCAGGAGCGGAGTATATGGCTAGTCGAGGATGTTTTCAAGTGCCATTGAGTATAGGTAGGCATGTTTTTCCCTCGGATTTAATCATTTTGGAATCACAAGGTTTGGATGTAATTCTGGGTATGGATTGGCTATTGATGTATGGAGGAAACATCGATTGCGCCAGTAAGTCGATTTTGCTTACCACTCCAGAAGGAAGAAGGATCAAGTATGTATCACGGCATGAGCCGAAAAGGACAAGTAAATTCCTTATCAGGAGTTGTGCAGGAGGAAGTACCAGTGGTGAAGGATTTCCCTGATGTATTTCCTGAAGAGTTGCCAGGCATGCCACCAGATAGAGACATTGAGTTTTTGATTGAGCTTTTGCCAGGCACAGGGCCGATATCTAAGAGACCGTACCAGATGCCCGCACAAGATTAGGAGGAAATTAAGAAGCAAATTAAGGAGTTACTGGATAAAGGCTATATTCGCCCAAGTTCTTCACCTTGGGGATCACCAGTGCTTCTAGTGGAGAAGAAGGATGGATCATTAAGGATGGTTGTTGATTATCGAGGACTGAATGAAGTGACCATCAAGAACAAGTACCCACTGCTGATGATCAATGATTTGTTTGACCAGTTGCAAGGAGCTAAGGTATTTTCCAAGATCGATATGCGATCAGGATACCATCAGTTGAAGATCCGAGAGCAGGATATACCTAAGACGACTTTTACCACCAGGTACGGGCTGTATGAGTATACCGTTATGTCATTTGGTCTGACTAACGCACCTGCGTATTTCATGAACATGATGAACAAGGTGTTTATGGAGTTTTTGTATAAGTTCGTCGTGGTGTTCATTGGTGATATTTTGGTTTACTCGAAGAGTAAAGAAGAGCATAAGGAGCATTTGCGTTTGGTACTGGAGAAGCTCAGAGAACATCAGTTATATGCCAAGTTCAGCAAATGTGAGTTTTGGTTGAAAGAAGTTGGATTCCTCAGACATGTTATATCCGGAGAAGGAATAACAGTAGATCCCACAAAAGTTGCCACTGTGAAAAATTGGGTAGCACCAACGATAGTTGGAGAGATCCAGAGTTTTCTTGGGCTGGCAGGATACTACCGAAGATTCATTGAGAATTTCTCGAAGATTGCGAAGCCCATGACAGAGTTGTTAAAGAAGGATACCAAGTTCAAATGGACTGAGGAATGTGAGCCCAGTTTCCAGGAGTTGAAGAAACGTTTGGTTACATCACCAGTGTTGATTTTGCCAGATCAGCGCAAGGATTATGAGGTGTATTGCGACGCTTCACATCGAGGACTAGGAGCAGTGCTTATGCAGGAGGGAAGAGTTGTTTCGTATGCTTCGCGACAGCTTAAGCCCCATGAGCTGAATTATGCTACACATGATTTGGAGTTAGCAGCCGTAGTGCATGCATTGAAGACATGGAGACATTTTCTCATCGGAAACCATTGTGAGGTGTACACGGATCACAAGAGTTTGAAGTACATTTTCATGTAGAAGGAGTTCAGGCAAAGGAGATGGTTGGAGCTCATCAAGGATTATGATATGAGGTTGCATTATCACCCCGGAAAGGCTAACGTAGTAGCTGATGCTTTGAGCCGTAAGAGCCATGTAAACACACTCATGACTGGAGGATTACCAAAGGAGTTAGCCGAGGATCTTCATGAGCTATGTTTGGAGATAGTTCCGAGAGGCTACGTTGCAGCATTGGATATTCAGTCTACCTTGATGGATAAGATCAGAGAAGCTCAGAAGACTGACAAGGAGATTGCCTCTATAAAGGAGAGATGAGCAAAGTAAAAGCTAAAGGATTTCGTGAGGATGAGCACGATACCTTATGGTTTGAGGACCGCGTTTATGTGCTTAATGATCCGAAGATCAGGAAGTTGATTCTACAAGAGGCCCATGATTCACCGTACTCGATTCACCCAGGAAATACCAAGATGTATTTGGATTTGAAGGATACTTTCTGGTGGACCGGAATGAAAAAGGATATTGCGGAGTATGTAGCAGTATGTGATGCATGTCAGAGAGTGAAGGCAGATCATCAAAAGCCAGTAGGATTGTTACAACCATTGCCAATACCCGAATGGAAGTGGGATAAGATAGGCATGGACTTTATCACGGGATTGCCCAGGACTCGTTCAGGCTATGACTCGATTTGGGTTGTAGTCGATCGTTTGACGAAAGTAGCTCATTTCATCCCAGTGAAAACCACTTACACCAGTGCTAAGTTGGCAAAGATATACATGACCAGGATCGTATGTCTGCATGGAGTTCCGAGGAGCATTGTATCAGATAGAGGAACCCAGTTTACCTCAAAGTTCTGGAATCAGTTGCACGAAACTTTGGGTACCAGGCTAGAGTTCAGTACATCTTTTCACCCGCAGACAGATGGACAGACCGAGAGAGTCAATCAGATTTTAGAGGATATGCTGAGAGCTTGTGCGCTAGATTATGGATCTAGTTGGGACGACAATTTGCCGTATGGAGAGTTCTCCTACAACAATAGTTATCAATCCAGTTTGAAGATGGCCCCTTTCGAAGCTTTGTATGGATGGAGGTGTAGAACCCCATTGTTATGGGATGAAATTGGAGACCGCCAGTTGTTTGGACCAGATTTGATTAAGGAATCTGAACAGAAGGTGAAGTTGATTCGCGATAGGCTCAAGGTAGCCCAGTCCAGGCAGAAGAGCTATGCAGATTCTAAATGCAAGGAGACAGTTTATGAAGTCAGAGACAAAGTTTATCTTCGTGTATCTCCACTTCGAGGAGTTAAGCGTTTTGGAGTTAAGGGAAAGTTAGCGCCACGTTTTGTGGGACCATACAAAGTTTTGGAACGTATGGGAGAAGTTGCCTACAAGTTGGTGTTGCCCGAAGGATTGTGAGGAGTTCACGATGTGTTCCACGTTTCCCAGTCGAAGAAGTGCCACGTAGAGATGGCTGATATACCGCTGAGAGATACAGTACCGCTGGAAACGATTCAGTTGGACAGTGATTTGACCTATGAGGAGAAACCAGTCAAGATTCTCGAATATGCCAGTCGAGTCACCCGCAGGAAGGTTATCAAGTTTTGTAAAGTTCAGTGGAGCCCACACAGAGGATGAAGCCATCTGGGAGCGAGAGGAAGATCTGCTGAAGGACCACCCTCACCTATTTTCTAGCCAACCCGAATCTCGAGGGCGAGATTCATCTTAAGGGGGGTAGGTTTGTAACATCCCAAATTTTCAATTTGGAATGTTATACATAGATCATCATTGCATATCATATTTTATTGCATTTGGCCTTGATCCTAGAAATTGCACGCAACTCAAGGACCCACGGAGAGAGTTGGGGATTTCGTTATTTTCATATTTGAGTTTTCTCAAAATTTGAAAATAGGATCATTTCATTTTATTTATTTTATCTTCAATTATTCCAATTATAAAAATAAGAGAGAGGGAATAAAATGACTTTCCTAAAATAAATGAATATTGAGGATTTAATAGAAAAAATAATCAAATAAGTTTTATTTTGCAGTTTTTCGCTGTTTTATTTGAATTTAGGAAAAATGCGCGTTTTCAAAATTGCATTTAGGCCCCAAATAAATGTCCATCTTGTCCATATTGATTTTAGAAGTCGGGGAAAATTTATTTCGGGATTTTTGGAGTCCGTTTAGTATTTCTTTTATTTATTTTTCTGCGCGAAACTATTTAAAAAAACGCGAACCGACTCTTGGCCGTGTTCGGCCAGGACTCCGCCTGGCCGGGCCTTTATAAGGCGCCGCCCCGAGCCCACCCGAGCCCCAGCTCACCTCGCGCCAAACCCTAACTCTAGACCCGCCGCCGTTGCCGCTGCGCCGCCGCCGCCGCCGGACGCCGCCGCCTCCCCGCCAGACCCCGTCGCCGCCCCGCCGACCCCGCCGACCCCTCGTCGGAGGTAGCCACCGCCCCGCCGCCGACGGTTTTCCTCGAGAAAACCGTTCAGTTTTTCCGTCGGTTTTTCGTTCGTTTTAAAAAAAAAACCTAGATCTGTTTTTTTGGTTTAGTTTATTTAGCGGACGTTCGTCCGTACGTTCGTTTTAACGAACGGTTTCCGTCATTTAGCCGCAGACAGCGACGTTCGTTCGTTAGCCTGTTCGTCCGTTTTTCTTTTTCTCGGATTTTCCGCGATTATTTCTGATCGCGATTTCCGATCTGTTTTTCGTTTTAGTATCACTTTTCGCTCGTTTATTGGAATCAGTCAATTCAAGCGCCTAGAGTTTCGCCTGGAAACCTTCTTTCCGTTTAACCAACTCAAACAAGTTTTTGCTTCTGTAAAATTTGACTTAGGTCCAGATTAGTAAATGAAGCTTGTTTCTTTCGCCATTTGACTTTCGTTGTTTCATTTGATTCGATTCTTTTTGCAAACCGGAGTTCTTAAGTTGAACTTTCCAGTTATATCTCTTATTTGATTTTTACCCGTGCATTAGATGAGTACTTATTATATGCTTGTTTGTTTGCGATAGAGTACCCGGAGTGCGCCGCTTGCTACTTCGAATCTCTAGGTTTCACGGATCATCAGCAAGGCAAGTAACACTTTGATCATATCTCTTTACTACCCAATTTTATTGCATTAGATCAACCCTCAAACATTGCATGAGTAGGATCTAATTAATATGTGGGTTTTTGGGAAGTAGATGAGGTAGTACCTATTACCTGTTTTATTATCAAACCCTTGAGAGTTACTTCTACGTTTTCTTATTATGCCATGCTATGCTCGTAGACGTGGATTGGGTGAGTGTATCAATGACATATGTGAGAGTGTTAATTAATGGCTTATTTAAGGTGGCAACTTAAACACACATCTGGGTGGATTGAGGCACCTGGGTATTCCAGCGATTGCTTGTTTTTCTTTATGGACCGCCACCCAGGCTCAAAGGGATCATGAGATTATTCATGCTAGAAACTTCCGTGTGCAGCCAGAAGCTACTATGGGCTCTAGCATAGTTGATTAAGTTGTGCGAACTCTTACAGTGGTAGACTAGCAGATGTAGGGGAAAGTAGGTGTAACTGTCTACCTGATCGTAAGGTGCTAGCGCTTCTGAAAGACTATGTCTCGGTCATCTGTTTCTCAAACACCATGTAGTGCGAGAATGCCAACAGAGTAGATCGAGTCTTGTGGGAAAAAGTGCGCAAACCTCTGCAGAGTGTGTAAACTAATCATGGTTAGCCGTGTCCCCGGTTTTGGACATCTTGAGTATCTAGTACTTGGATTATCATGTGAATCTCATCATGTTACTTTAATTTAATCTGTTGGGTTTAATGATGATGCTTAATTGGGATTGAGAGGGTGTCTACACTCTCAATGTTTAACAACCACCATGATAGTTAAATAAAATTTATTCCTTTGCAGTAGGGAAAAATTGGCTTTATGCAAATCTGTAACCATAGAGCTTTCCACCAGCCATATATGCATGTAGTATATCATTATTCTTTCATTACTCTCTATGTGTTACATTGCCAGCATATTCCATGTGCTGACCCGTTTTCGGGCTGCAATGTTCATGTTACAGACTTTTCAGACGACGAGTAAGGTGCCTTTAGGTCGTGGTTCTATACTCAGTGATGCCGTTGGAGTTCATGGACTCACTTATCTTCCAAGCCTTCCGTTGTTATCGTTATTAGATGGCCTTAAGCCATATTTATTGTAATAAGTTCTCTTTTGAGACATTCAATGTAATAAGTGTGTGATTGCTACTCTATTATAAATTCTTCGAGTACTGTGCATCAGCATTACTGATCCAGGGATGGCAGTAAAGCACAGAGATCGGACTGTTTGAGGTCTGGTCGCTACAACAATGTTCTTCTCGATGTTCTTGGAGATCTATTTGATGTAATATTCTTTTGCAGTGTGTTTGTTGAGATCCGACGAACTGTGGATTTGTGATCATATTATCTGTGAATATTATTGAGTCTTCTGTGAACTCTTTTATGCATGATTAAGATATCTTTCTATTTGTCTCTAATCTATTGATTTGGTTTGGCCACTAGATTGATTTTTCTTAAAATGGGAGAGGTGCTTTGTAATGGGTTCAATCTTGCGGTGTCCTCACTCAGTGATAAAAAGGGTAGTGAGACACATATTTGTATTGTTGCCATTAAGGATAAAAAGGTGGGGTTTATTCATATTGATTGGATCTATCCCTCTACATCATGTCGTCTTTGTTAAGGCGTTACTCCGTTCTTGTTAACTTAATACACTAGATGCATGCTGAATAGCGGTCAATGTGTGGAGTAATAGTAGTAGATGCAGGCAGGAGTCAGTCTGCTTGTAATTGATGTGATGCCTATATTGATGATCATTGCCTTAGATATCGTCATAACTTTGTGCTTTGCTATCAATTGCTCAACAGTAATCTGTTTACCCACCGTATGTGTTCTTTCAATAGAGATGCCTCTAGTGAAAACTATCCTGCGGTCTATCTTCTATAATATTATTTTCAGATCTATGAAACGAAGACCTTGCTGCAATTTATTTACCTTTACTTTATTTTGCACTTTTATTTATCTTTTATACCTATCTCTATCAGATCTCATCCTTGCAAGTAACCGTGAAGGGATTGACAACCCCTTTATCGCGTTGGGTGCAAATATTTTTTTGTTTGTGTAGGTGCTATCATTGGAGACTTGTGTGTTCGTCCTACTGGATTGATACCTTGGTTCTCAAACTGAGGGAACTGTGTTCCTCCTACTAGATTGATACCTTGTTTCTCAAACTGAGGAAAATACTTATCTTGAATTTGCTGCATCACCCTTTCCTCTTCAAGAGAAAAACCAACGCAAGCTCAAGAAGTAGCAGTTACAACTAAATTGCGCCCAAGGAAGTGAATGTCATGACATCAATGTGGCTCTATGGCCTGTATGGGTTAGCCCATACGACAACAACATGAGATGTAAGTACTATCAATTTTTGTTTTTCAAATAGTAAGACCATGCCTTGTGCTACCAAACATATTTTTGAGTCTTTCTTGCAGTCTCTTCATGTTGGAGAAAAATCAAAATTGAACCGAAGACCAATTGTCAACAACTTACGACCAGACACATACACCTTCCCTATGTAACTTTCGAATCAACATCTACAGAACAATACTGACATCTCCCTCCAGCTATGTAGTCTGGCACTCAAAGGTATATCGCTAGTTGTTGCCTGGTTAATTCCCTGCAAAAGGTGAAATAAGGGCAAAACATCAAAGCAGGAAATAATGGTTTGAAGTGGTCACAGTTGATGGACTTGGGTGTATAGTTAATGGACTTGGGCATGGTGTGCTTTTAGTCTCGTAGAAGATTAACTTACATGTTGAAGTCAAGTCTGTTAATGCGCTCCCAAGTTGCAAGTCATCTTTTTGTTCACATGGTGGTGATACTCAATGCCTAGGAGCAAAATGCCTCTGCAACTATACTGTTAGTTGTTAACTTGTCACTGGTAATAGATCTATATTACGTCCAACACAGAGAGAGTGGTGTGCATTAGTTCGGTTAATCTTGCAAGTAATCTACATTGGTGATAATAAAAGGAGAATGCTTGCATTATGTTATTGCCACTAAGGATTGAAGATAGTAAATGTGTTTGTCACAATAAAGAGCTGAAGGCTTCGGGGGTACAATCAACTGTATGTGACTTTATGAATGTACTCTCTATGTAATCCCATCACATAATAGAAATTCTATCGTAAGTATGAAATATTTGAATTCAAATAACTATGTTACCTTTGCCGTGCTTTTATCTTGTGGAAAGTCACTATTGGTGAAACTATGAACCCCAGTCCAGTTGTCTACTCCCTCCTATCCAAATTAATTGTCGCACCTTTAGTACAACTTGTACTAAAGTTATACTAAAGCTGGACAACTAATATGGATCCGAGGGAGTACATAAGAAACACCTTTCGAACATTGTTTACATGTTTTTGCAGTTATTATTTATTCTGGAAATATAAAAATACTTTCAACAAAGTAAATCAAGATTCTTGGAGTATTAGTCACAAGATTCATCACTTTTGCATCTTGGGTTTAGGTCAAATGGTCATTTGCATTCAATGCCCATCTAAATCCCGTCTATCCAATGCCTTCTCTGGAAACATATTTGAAAGGTTTATTAAGAAATTGTTAAACCGTTCCAAAACTATAAGTTTGAACCAATCCACTCCTTTTCTTGCGGGTGAAAGGAAGATTTTATTTCATCAATCAGGACATAAGTCATTCTTAAAAATACCAGGGACGTCTCCTGGTCCCGAACCCAACCACACCATAGTGCGACCTTCTGTCCGTCCAAAGGAGTCCAGATAATGGCTTGCACGATTCTGTTCCCTACGAACATGAGATAGCTTGAACATCCTCCCTTCCCTCAAAAGGCTTTGAATTTGATCAACCAACATGGTATAATGAGACCGGTCCCTGTCCGGGCCATTAATCATGTTAAGAGCAACAAGGCAGTCCTTCTCTACTTCTATCGGCGTCTCCATCCATTGCAGGGCGAGGTTGATGCCCTCCATGCAAGCTAAGAGCTCAGTCTCCAATGGTTCTGTACATGTGCGCAACTCTCTACAGGATGAGAAAATGATGTCGCCGGTGGAGCCGCACAGAATCATGCCCGCCCCCGCAGTTCCCAATGTGGTGCAGAATGATCCGTCAACATTCAATTTTGCCCATCCTTGAGCCGGAGGAGACCAGCTGGGTGGGGCACCATTGATGGGCTGAGCATGCTGTAATGTCTTGCTGGGAGTCACCACATCCACAACTTGCTTTCCTTTAACTGGATCAACACCTGGGTTGTTCTGCACACCAATTAGTGAGTCCACGTAGCTTAGATGATACCTCTTGAATGCTTCAACTGGGGGCGGCTGCTTATGGTGTGTTATGTCGTTGCGAACGTGCCAGCAACGCCATAGTGTCATCATGAGCTCCAATCTCTCCGTGTCCCGCAGGTCGCAAAGCGTTTGGGCAAGCCACTCAGAGCCTATCCGCTGAAACGACACCGGCAGGGGGATCCGCCACTGTTCTGAGGGATCCGCCACTGTTCTGCCATCGTTTGCCAAAGTGCCACCGCTCTAGGACATCTACAAAATGCATGAACCAATCCACTCTTGATGAGCTTGAAGAAACTTGTGGCTAATTTTGTAGCCTGCCATGATCAAGTCCTTTTTGAGCAGCAGCTTCTAGGACTGATGTCTAGGATTGCAATTATTAGAAATTCTAGTGTTTCGCTCCATCCAAATGTTCCAACAGCCCATGATTATGATGTTCATTGCAATATTTCTAGAAATAGCAAAACCGTCTTCTAACTGCCAAGTTATGCGTCGTCTACCACTCTAGCCCTGGTGGGTGAGGCCTCTCGCCGTTCCAAATGCACATGGACAACTCATGTGCACACGAACCGAATGTAGCCCAACCACACGGCTGGGTTATAACAGAAACCAGTAGGAAATATACGCTATATTTCAGAACACGCCAAACTCACGATAGCTCCTTACTTAGCTCGGTTCAGTTCCACGCACGACATTATTACAGGTCGAGCTCCTCCCTGCTACACACGTACGGGTACTATATGCATAATTAATCTCGTACTTAGGAGAATAATCAATCCCACCACGCATCAATCAATTTAAAATATTTAATCGCGCGCCGCCGGAATGATCAGGCAAGAATTTCGTTGAGAGACTTGGAGGCGGTGGGCATGGGCGCGGCGGCGACCGCCTGCTGCTGCTGCTGGAGCTGGAGCTGCTGCTGCATCAGCTGGTCCTTGGCCTGCTTCTTGCGCTTGGCGAGGTCGAGGTCGCGCTCCATCTTGCGGCGGTACATCTCGGCGAAGGTGATGGGCTCCTCCAGTATGGGCTCCTCCCCCTCCCTCACCGCCAGCGGCCACACCCTCGCGTCCGGCGCCGGGTTCTGAAACGTCGCGATCGACAGCCTGCTGCTCTCCCCGTTCACCACCGCCTGGTGGTCCGCGTTCTTGAACCTCCCGTTGCTCATGAACTGCACGCACAAAGCACAGTATACAAATGTTCAATTGGTGGTCGATCGATCAGGATGATAGCATGTATGGCACGGAAGAATATCAAGAGAGTACTGACGTGGCCGTGGTCGCCGAGGTTGACGACGAAGGCGCCGGAGATGGGCTGGACAGTGATCCAGGTCTTGCCGCCGTCGCGGGTGGCCTGAAGGCCGCCGACGAGGTCCTGGAGGAGGAGGGTGATGGTGCCGGGGTCAGTGTGGCGCTTGAGGCCGAGGGTGAGGTCCGGCTGCGGGCACCGCGGGTAGAAGTTGACCACAACCTTCTGGTCCATGTCCACGCACGCCTTGGCCAGCGCCTCCGACTCCAGGCCCATGGCCTCCGACAGCACGCCCAGCAGCTTGCATGACAGCCCCATGAGTCGTTCGCTGTATCGCTCCACCACGGCGCGCCACCCTGCCGGCTTCTCCGGCCACCGCCCGTAGTCCCGCGCCTTCACCGGGTACGAGAAGTAGATCACTATTTCCCTCCAGTCCTGCACCGCCTCACCCTGCATAGCCACAAAAAATTCTCGTGAGTTTCTTCATCCATTCATGGATCAATTTGTTGGAAGCGGCTACAGGACGGTCCACTGAATTTTTCGAACCGGTCAATCGATTCTATTTCAACCGTTGGATCAAAATCTAACGCCCAGCCTTCGCCTTCAACCTTGCCCTGCTTGCTCTTCTTCCTCACACATTGTCAAGCCCAACCGCCCCCACGGACCACCGGCCAAACCACCGGCCACCACTGCCCGTCAGCGGCGCTCCCGCATTGCCTCGTCGCCTCGCCCTCCCCTCAACCTCCTCCCACCGCCATTCTGGCACCGCCGTCGGCCATCCCTCTAGCCCCAATGATGGCCGTTTTTTTCTCCGGCAAAGCCCCACCACCGTCTCTCACCACCGCCGTCCACCCTGAACCCTAAGATAGATAATGGGGTGATGATGGCGAGTCCCTTCTCTCCGGTGAGGTCACTCCCTCTCCTTCCTTCATTCAAAATTGACTGATCCGAATTCGGAATTCAGCTGACTGACATGTAGCTAAACTGCAATCTGTTTCATCTTAATTTTATGTAGTATTAAATCTTTTTTACCTGGCATGGCATGGCATGCATGTGCGTGTGTACCCGCAAAAATAAATAAATGAATGCGTGTATACCTGCAGGTGGCTGGAGACGATGAAGCCGCCCTTCTTGCCACCGGACATGTCGTACCGGAGCTTGTCCTCGGCGGGCAGCGCGAAGAACTCGCGAGACAGGCGCGTCATGTCGGCGATGAGGTCGGCGTCGACGCCGTGGTCGACCACCTGGAAGATGCCCCAGCCCTCGCAGGCCGCGGCCACGCGGTCCCGGATCTCGGCCCGGCGCGCGCCGTCGATGCCATCAAGCGAGATCACCGGCACCGCATCGCTGAAGCGGTCGTGCGCCACCTTGGGCCGCTCGTCCTCGTCCCGCACGAAGGACGGGCGCAGCGTCGCCTCCCCCCAGGCCGCCGTCGGGAGGAACGTCTCGTTGCTCACCGGCGCCATGGATCCGCACTCCGGGGATCGTCCGCTTGTGTCGCGGCCGGCGTCTGTCTCGTATGATGGTTTGTTCCTTGATGAAAGGCTCGGTCGTTTGGGTTGTGGTTTTCTGGACGTTGTACGCACGCGGATATATATTGTACGTACGGGGAGAGGGCGTTGTGTATACGTTGGAAGTTGAGGGGCAGACGCGACCTGCAAGTCGCGCGTGCGCATGCAACTAACCAAGGAAGTCGCCCTCGGGCACTCGTGTTAGGTGCGCAACTAACCGGGCCGCAACCATGCATCCATCCAGCCGTATCGATCGATCCATATACGCACAACACACACATCACACGCACACACACAACTAGACACCCGCTATACACCAACCAAGATTTAGAACCTTTTTTTTAACAGTCCAGATGCAAGCGCTCATATACACGCGCATACACTCATCCCTATAAATGCACACACGCACATCCTGTCCCTATGAGCACCTCCGAAAGACCGAATCAGCATATCATCTTGAAATTTACGAAGTCACCGTAGGCAACTCGTTATTCACCCGCAAAAAAAAAAAAAAACTCGTTGTCGACGGGAACGTCTCCTCCCACTGAATGCATATCGTCGAAAATTCTGAAATAATCCAGGAATAAATTCGAGCACCAGATTTGAACCCTACTGGGCTGGGGATACCACAGTCCCTTTAACCATCCAACCACAAATTGGTTCGCCCAAGATCTAGAACCTATACATCATGACACGTCATATTTCCATGGCTTGTAGACGTGTGAGGTATCCCAGATGAGACACCAACGTCGATCCCAAAGATCGATCTTGGGCAGGTTGGCTGGCCATCACCATAACCAATCATCGAGCCACGAGCTCGTCTTCGAAAATTAACTAGTTAAGAGTGACCGACATGCATGTTCTTGCCATATCAATACATGAGGAGTGGCGGTGCCAGCATCAAAAAGTTGTGGGTTTAACAACCCAGGTCCTGAGATTTTGGGAGCCAGGACGAAATTAGAATGTGGCCCCTTATTTAAAATTATTATTAAAGATAATAGTATCGAAAGAAATTAGAGTTATACCATGTCCGAAATTGCGTCCTTGAGGTGGTTATTCATTGTGGTCGCGTGAGGGAGTGATTGGGAGTGATCGAGAATATCCGGCTAGGGAGCATTAAACCCATTAAGAGGCGCTAGAATGATGGCCAACCAGCTACGCCATGTGGCGCATGCTGGTTGGTCACGGTGAGAAAATATTTTTTAGAGTTTTTTAAATGGTAGGAAGACCTTATTTGAGAGAAGTTTTTTTTAGGTTTTTTTTCCTTTTAAGATGGTTGTGATATCCACGTGACGCGAGAATATTTTTTTAATTTTTTTGACATGGTGATGAGGTGCGCATAGCTTTCTCTTAAGCGGCCCACAATGGCAGGCCCCAACCACTAGTAGGAGATCAAACGTAGACTGATAGGCAGCCAGACAGGGGGTGATTGCATATGACCTCAGACAAGTTGCCTTACCATGCGGGCTAAATTGTGTAAATTGTACTCACACCGTGGTGACAAACAAATTTTTAGAAATGATGAAACAAATAGCATGAGGAGAAAGTTTTGTGACAAAAATGTATAATCAGCTACTCCCTTCGTCTCATAATATAAGACCTTTTTGACACTACACTAAAGTCAAAAAAATATTTTACATTATGAAATGGAGGCAGTAGATAACAACTACAGTTAGGATATGCGAACATATTAAGACAATAGTAGATTATCAATGTACATCACAAGAAAAGAGTTGGTAGAACCATCAACCATCAATTTATAACATAGAATCAACCTTTAAAAATATGGGTCTATCTACGGCACAACTAGATATGCTTTAAGTATTGTACATCTAAGTGACTCAATCAAAAAACAAAAATATATATACAAATTTATGTGTAAGATCAATGACATAGAATTTAGATATGCAATACTTAGAGCACATCTAGACACTAGTAGAAAACAAGGCTTACGTTCGGGCCAGATAAGCCCATTGTCCCGGTTCAGTCACGAACCGGGACCCATGGGCCCATTGGTCCCGGTTCGTGAGGCCAGGGGGCCTGCCGGGCCTCGTGGGGGCATTGGTCCCGGTTCGTCTGGCCTCTTTGGCCCCGGTTGGTGGGACGAACCGGGACCAATGGGCCTCGCTCCTGGCCCACCACCATTGGTCCCGGTTGGTGGCTTGAACCGGAACTAAATACAGCAAAAAAAGAATTTTCATAAAATAAATAAAAAAGAAAAAAAAGAAAATAAATAAGTAGAAACAAAATAAACTTTAATAAATAAGTAGAAACAAAATAAACTTTAATAATATAAAATAAATAAAATTTAATAAAATAAATAAAAATAGAAATAGTAAGTAGAAACAAAATAAAATAAGTAAAGTAAAAAAAATAATTTTCATAAAATAAATAAAAAAATAAAAAAGAAAAGAAAATAAATAAGTAGAAACAAAATAAACTTTAATAAATAAGTAGAAACAAAATAAACTTTAATAAATAAGTAGAAACAAAATAAACTTTAATAAAGTAAAATAAATAAACTTTAGTAAAATAAATAAAAATAGCAACAGTAAGTAGAAACAAAATAAAATAAATAAAGTAAAAAATAAAAAAGGTCTACCTACTAGGTCACCACAACCTGAATTACGACTAGAAACCCAACCATGGGCCAGGATTCAGGCCCACAGGCAACATAGTGTGTGATTAGGCCCAGTAAGCCTGCATTTGAGAGGAGCTCGAGAGGGCTGTCGCAGTGGGGCTTATAAACCCCTCCGAGCTCCTCTCAACTAGCGAGGTGGGACTAAACATTTCGCCGCGGGGCAGCACAAGGCCTTTGGTCCCGGTTGGAGGCACCAACCGGGACTAAAGTGGTGCATTCCCGGTTCGTGGCACCAACCGGTACCAATGCCCCCCTTTAGTCCCGGTTGGTGCCACCAACCGGGACCAAAGGCCTCTGCTTCCCGCCCTTTGGTCCCGGTTGGTGGCACCAACCGGGACTAAAGGGGGGCATTGGTCCCGGTTGGTGCCACGAACCGGGACCAATGCTTCGTCTATATAAGCAAACACTTAGAAATTTTCATTCAGTTCGATCGATCTCCTTGTCCTCTCCTCCTCCGCCGTTGCCAGGCTGCTCCTCGTCCTCGTCGCCGCTGAGCCCTCCGGACCGCGTCATGGTCTCCCCTGAGCCCGTGTCGTCCTCATCACCGGCATCGCCGTCGTCGTCCCTGTCGCCGCGTGCCTCCCCGAGCCCGCTATCGTGGTACTAAGTCTGACAGTAAGTATAGGGGGTATGTATGGAGAGGCAAGGTCCTAGCTACGTCAAGATTGTATGCAAGTGTTTACGAGTTCAGGCCCCTCTCGGAGGAGGTAAAAGCCCTACGTCTCGGTTCTTGAAGGCGGTCAACTAGAATATATAAGTGTGTGTGTGTGTGTGTGTGTGTGTGTGTGTGTGTGTTACAGGGTGTGCGAACCCTTGTGCCAGAGGAGGGGGTGGCTTATATAGAGTTTGCCAGGACCCCAGCCATCCCCCGTTACAGAGGGTTGAATGTACATAAAGATTGAGGTGTTACTGGTAACGCCAGCCTTAAGTGCCTTTAATGACCTTGAAGACTACAGAGTGAATGCTCGCCCGTTGCTGTTCTGAGTGACTTCTGGTCTTCAGTAGGTCGAGTGGTCTCTTGTATGGTCGAGTGGTTGACTGGTCATGTGACTTCGGGAAGGAGGGGTACCCGAGTGGTTTATTGGTCGAGTGGATTGCACTCGACACCTTTATTGGGTACTCCCTGTTGTCTATTGAGCTTCTTTGCCTCTAGGGTAGTGACCTTGGGGTAGGGTGTATAGGTCAGGCCTATGACCCTACCCTAGATCTGTATCCTCATCATTAGCCCCCGAATGGATTAAGGTCCGAGTGGAAAGAAGATTGAAGTTGATCTGGCTTCGACCCTTGTGCTTCACAAGTATTTATGCAGGACGGAAAGCTCATGTTGGAACTTCAGCTTCACTTCAGTCGCCTTGATCGATTCAGAAAGTTGCCAAGTGAATTTATAACGTCACCTGTCGAGTATTGTTTTTGGGCGCGGAATCTTTGGCGCGATTGGTTATAGTGTATCCCGGATCTCACATGATTCAAAATTTCGAGGAAGTGCGCGGGACGGAGTGTGCCATGGTAAGTGGGATGGATAAACAGGAGTTCCTCGATCTCCGCGCCACCTTTTTCGCCACGTACCCAACACGCGACTGTTGCGGGATTTGACAGGATCGCCTGGGCCCACGCGTCAGCCACTCGGAAGTGGGCCTTTATAAGGCGACGAAGCCGAGGTGCATGCACTGTGCGCGTCTGTTTTCTCCTCTCCTCCTCTGCTTCCCGCCGCATCTAGCTCCTCCGCTCTCAACGCCGCCGCCCGGCCACCATGGTGAAGGACAAGACGGCGGTGCTGGAACACGCAAAGAAGGCGACGGGGGCAGCGAAAGGCAAGAAGCAGAATCGTGGGTCGTCGTCGCGCTCGGCACTGCCGCCGGGTTGGATCCAGGGTGATTGGATCCGATCTTCGCTCCGACAGGATGATTTGGACGAGCTGGTGGAGTCCGGGCTGATCACCAAGGGTGCTACGCGGTTGCCGGAGGGGGAGATGGAGCCGCAGCCGCCACCCATGTCGACCGGAGTTTCTCGCTCCCTCCGCACCCCTTTTTCCGAGGTTTCCTGAACTTCTTCATAACCCAACTCCATCACTTTTCTCCCAACACCATCACATACCTTGCTGCATTCGTGTCTATGTGCGAGAATTTTCTGGGTTGTCAACCGCACTGGGGTCTTTTCAAGCACATTTTCACCATCCGCTCTTGGTCGGTGAAGAAAGAAAATACGAGGGACGAGAAAACACATGTCATTCAGATGTGTGGGGGTTTGGGTATCCAGAAGAGGCGGAGGAGCTCTTTCCCTTCCATGACCCTTCCTGAGTCGGTCAGGGGCTGGCTGTCGACCTGGTTCTACTGCTAGGATCGCGCAACTCCAGGCCAGTCGACTGGACTTCCCCATTTCACCTTTGATCGTGTTCAGACTCCTTCTTCGCTGAAAGTGACCGCTGCTGAGAGCGTGGAAACAAACATGCTAGTTGAGAGGGTGGTCCAACTGATCAATGAAGGCGTCACTGGCATGGATCTGCTGGAGGTATTCCTCAGTTGACGCATCCAGCCCCTCCAGGCTCGTGACCACTCTATGTGGATGTACTCAGGGGTCGACGACACTGCTCGGGTTCATCCAGAGGAAGTTCCAGCTAAGACAGTGGCCCTGTGGTTGAAGAGTATTACAGGCAACAAGGACAACCCTAGAGGAGCTAGGAGAGTCGACCCCTTCAGTGACAGCAATCAGCCAGACAAGGTGTGTCCTCCATCACCGACTGTTTTTGGGTTCATATTCTGACTTCCTTTCAATCCGACTGACTTTTACTCGACTTCTTGTTTTGTAGGTTTATACTGAGATGTACTCGATGCCCAATGGTGAACAAGTTCTGGAGCAAGGCCAAGAGGGAGAGAATAGCGCGGAGGAGAGTGGTGATTGGGAATCTCCGGACGATGAAGACAAAGAGGAGAGCGAGGAGTCGGATCATGAAGAGGCGGTCGACTCGCTGCCTCGTTCAAAACGTCGATCCAAGCTTCTCCATGATCCAGCGGGCGGGCGCGGCAAGAACGTGGCCCCAAGCACCCAAACGCAGAAACGCACTCAGACTTCGACTCCGGAGCCGACAGAAAAAGTCGCCAAGCAGCCCAAGGTTGCCCCTCCAAAATCTCAGAAGACTCTGCCCAGGATTAAGATGGATGTTCCTGTTGCCTCTGGGTTTTCTTCTACCGACTGACTCTTCTATTCTGACCGAATGGATCGTGCATGTTTCCAGCCCAACCTCCGCCGCGACTAATATGGACGTTGACAAGGGCCCAGGAGATGAGGAAACCGATGATGTGGCCACCTCCAGAGCTGGTAAGTCCGCTCGACTAAAACTTATTTTCTCGATTGAGTTGTCGGCCAGTTCAATTTCTGATGTTTTCTTTCTGCTGCAGCTCCATGAGACATTGTCATGCTTCCAGATGATGATGAAGAAGAAGTGCCTCTGAGGGAGAGGAGGAGGAGGGGCAAGGGCTCGAGCGGGAAAGCGCCTAAGGTTCAGGTCCCTCAGTCGACGCAGGTGCTTGAGACGATGGTTGAGCGATCCGGAGATCCGGTTCAGACCAACGTCACATTTGCTAACCCGCTGACGACTGATCTCCCATCAGGGTCGACTGCCCAGACCCCTGCTGCTCCGGTGCAACTCCATGCGTCCGACCCAGTGGCTGCTTCGACTGCCTTGGCACCATCGCTCTTTGCTACGTACCAAACTCCAGATGACCCGCCAAGTGCCGCCAGGGAGGCTCTTCTCCAGGTGAATCTTGTGATGGAGCAAGTGAAGGTGATGCACGAGGCCAGTCAGGTGGCCTATAATGCCAGCACCGCTCTGCAGACCAACGTTAAGGTTAGTTGATTCCCGACTGAACTTTTGAATAATGAAAACTTCCACTGTTGCTTCGTTGCCCGCACTACAAAAAAAGACACATCCCTGACATTTCGGGCCGAATGAATTTTTTTGTCATACACATGACACTTCTGTGACGATAATTGTGACAAAACCCGGTATCATCATAGATGTGGTGGGCTCCTACTTTTATGACAAAAAATCATGACAAAAAATGGGCTTTTCGTCCTGGGCGGGCCAGAGACGCAGCTGCATGACATTCTTTGGGCCGTCCATGACGGAAAAAACCGTGGTAGAAGCGAGGAGGAGGAAAATTTCTGGGAGTTGCCGGTTATGGTGGGAGAGCGATGCGCGTTTCTCTCGTACACGTATGCGCATGTGTGCGAGGCGTTGGCTCCAACTGAACCCGAGCGAGGCGTTGGGCTCTAACTGAACCCGAGCGATTGCACTGCAGGCTACACGTTACTGAACCCGAGCGATCGATCGATTGCTGTTAACTGAACCCGATGGAGCGATTCCTTCGCTAATGCTGCTAACTGAAGCCAATCGATTGGATGAATAGTGAGCGTTGTGGGGCGGGGGGGGGAGGGGTTGGATGAACAGTGAGCGGTGGCATTGCCTCTGGATGAACAGGAACCCGTGGTGTGGAGGGCTGGATGAACAGTAGACGGTGGAGGGGTGGCCGTGGAGGGGTGGTTGAACAGGTCCCCGTGGTGTGGAGGGCTAGATGAACAGTATACGATGGAGGGGTGCCCGTGGAGGGGTGGTTGAACAGTAGCCGGTGGAGTAGCGTGCGGTGGAGGCTGGATGAACAGGAGCCCGTGGAGGCTGGAGGAGGTCGACGGTAGCCCGTGGAGACTGGAGGAGGTCGACGGTGGAGATGAACAGTATCCCGTGGAGTCCCGTTTTGTGGTACGCCACACCCCTCCCGATGAACAGGACCCCCGTTTCGACCGTAGGAGGTCCGTTTCCTCTGTTTTGCGGTACGCCACACCCCTCCCGATCAACAGGACCCTCGTTTCGACCGTAGGAGGTCCGTTTCGTCCGTTTTGCGGTACGCCACACCCCTCCCGATCAACAGGACCCCCGTTTCGACCGTAGGAGGTCCGTTTCCTCCGTTTTGCGGTACGCCAGGCCTCGTTTCCGTCGCCTATTCCGTCCAAGGCCTCCCGATGAACACGACCACACATTCCGTTCCGACCCAGCCGGTTGGCTCCCACGCGTTCCGTTGCCTCCCGATGAACACGACACATTCCATTGCCTTCCCATGAACACGACGCATTCCGTTGCCTCCCCATGAACACGACGACGACGCTGTTTCTCCGTTCGGACCCATGTACGTATGCGCGAGTAGGCGTTCGAGACCCTGCCGGTATGTACGTATGTGGCCGTATTTTCTTTCTTGCACCCTCGCCGCTGTACGTACGTGTACATGCTAAGTGCGCGCCTCTACTATGACACGTGCGCGCCTCTACAACGACCAGTATGTACATACATGTTCGCGACCAAAATGACAACCCTACGTATGCTTCGACCAGGTAGGTCCCGACTGTCAGGCACTTCCTTTCCTGCGAAGATGTAGCTGGTGGGTCCCAGCAGTCAGGGGGCCGAATCGTTTTTTTGCCCGGACGCACTTCCTTGCATGCGAAGATGTAGCTGGTGGGTCCCAGCAGTCAAGGGGAAACGTTTTTTTTTCACGAAATACGGTGGCCCGTCCGGTGGGTCCCCGCTGTCAGGTGGAGGAATAATTATTTTGCGCGTAATAAGGAGGCACTTCCTTGCTGCGGCCGTGGACCCAGCTGTCAGCCTCTCCACGTACAGTCCATGTCCGATGGAAGCCATTCCTTGACCACGTTGACCATGCCGCGCCGAGAGCACCAGGGCGGTGGACGACGGCGAGGCCTAGGAAGGGGACGACGCGGAGCCGGGGAAGACGCGGCAGTGGATGCCCACGTGTAGAGGAGTACGAGGGTTCACTAGTTCGCTGCGGTGTGAGGCTACCGTCGCCGCAGAATAACAGGGGGTGTGGCTGAGTAGAAGGATGGCCTGGCCAACGGTGGGAGTAGTAGGGGGCGGTGAGGCCTCCACCGCATCGTAGCCGGCCACGGGAGGCAGGAGAACAAGGCACGACCGGCGCTGGTTTGGGCGGCTGGAGCAAGAAGACTAGAGGTTGAAGAAGCACTACGTCCCCGTCAACTTAGTACGCCCACAAGTCAGCCTGCCACTATACTGGGTCCCAGCTAACAGGCGGATTCATTTTTTTGTGCGTAATAAGGAGGCACTTCCTTGCGTGCGAAGATATAGCTGGTGGGTCCGAGCTGTCAGCGGCGGTAACGTTTTTTTCGTGAAATACAGAGGCCCTTTCGGTGGGTCCCTGATGTCAGGTGGAGGAATCATTATTTTGCGCGTAATAAGGTGGCATTTCCTTGCGTGCGGCCGTGGACCCAGCTGTCGGCCTCTCCACGTACAGTCCACTTCAGATGCATGTCGGTCGTTGACCAGGCCACGCTGAGAGCACCAGGGCGGTGGACGACGGCGAGGCCTAGGAAAGGAACGACACGGAGGCAGGGAAGACTCGGCAGTTGTTTCCCACGTGAAGGGGAGTACGGCTGTACGAGGGTTTACTGGTTCGTCTGCCGTCGCCGGAGAATAACAGTAGGTGTGGGTGAGTAGAGGGATGGCTAGGCCAGCGATGGGAGTATGGTAGGGCGGTGAGGCTTGCGCGGCAGCAGAGCCGACCGTAGGGAGGAGGGAACAGGCAGTCCCGCTGGCGCTTGTTTGAGCAGCTGGAGCAGGAAGAGCAGAGATTGAAGAAGCACGTCGGCCGTTGGATGGCAATCCAACAGTCACTGCTTGTGCGTCAACCTTTTTTTAGGAAAGCCTCAAATCTGTGGAAAACAGCATACAACCCATCTGCCATTATTTCTAATAATTTACAGCCCATTTGCTAATTCTTAAGGTTTTTTGGAGCCCATATTCTTTTTGTTAGCATTACAGCCCATACTGTGGCCACGGTTAAAAAATTATACGAAATTTTGCATATTTCGGTGCGGTCCGAACTCTTTTTAATCCCGAAATTTCGACTCACATTCAAACTGATTTTAAAAATAAATTTATATCAATATAAAATCCAACAAATTCTCCATGCATAAAAATTAATGTAATTTAAAATCTTGAAATGAAAAAAAAGATATTTGAAACTAATTGCCGGTTTGATGTGTTTTAAAAATGTACAACCCATTTCTCATTACTGATGGGCCATTTTCTCGGCCAGCTGAATGTAAGCTCTCCTCGTCTTGAAAGATTTGCAGCCCAACATGCCTGACAAAGCGACTTACTTGGCAAATCACAAAAAAACTGGGATGTGGCCGTGGACCTAGCTGTCAGCCTCTCCACGTATAGTACTCTTCCGATGGAAGTCGTTCCTTGACCATGTTGACCACGCCGCACGGAGAGCACCACGGCGGTGGACGACGGCGAGGCCTAGGAAGGGGACGATGCGGAGCCGTGGAAGACGCGGTAGTGGAAGCCCGCGCGGAGAGGAGTACGAGGGTTCACTGGTTCGGCTGCGGTGTGAGGCTGCCATCGCCACAGGGCCTGGCCAGCGGTGGGAATAGTAGGGGCGGTGAGTCCTCCGCGGCAGCACAGCCGGCCACGGGAGGCAGGAGCATGAGGCACGACCGGCGCTGGTTTGGGCGGCTGGAGCAAGAAGACCAGAGGTTGAAGAAGCACTACGGCCGTTGGATGGACATCGTACGGTCACTGGAGCTAGAATCATTCATATTGACTAAGTTGACAAAGCCCTTCGTCCCCGTCAACTTAGTAGGCCCACAAGTCAGCCTCCCACCACGGTAGGTCCCAGCTAGCAGGGGGAGTATTCATTTTTTGTGCGTAATAAGGAGGCACTTCCGGTGGGTCCGAGCTGACAGCGGGGGGGGGGGGGACATTTTTTCGCGAAATACGGTGGCCCATCAGGTGGGTCCCAGCAGTTAGGGGGCAAACATTTTTTTGCAAAATACGATGGCCCGTCCAGTGGGTCCCTGCTGTCAGTTGGAGGAATCATTATTTTCCGCGTAATAAGGACACACTTACTTGCTGCGGCCGTGGACCCAGCTGAGACTCTCCACGTGCAGTATACTTCCGATGGAAGTCGTTCCTTGACCATGTTGACCTCGCCGCGTTCCGTTGCATGCATGCGTCCATGGGCGTGGTGCGTCCCCACTGTCAGCCTCTCACGTACAGTCATCTTCCGATGACTCTCGGTTGTTGACCACGTTGACCACACCGTGCCGAGCGCACCCAGACTAGAACGACCCGGAGATGGGGAAGACGGGGCAGTGGAGTCGCAGATGGAGAGGAGTGGGAAACTTCACTGGTTTGGGTGCGCAGCAGCACAGCCACGGTGCCGCCCACGGGAGACAGGAGCAAGAACAGAGGTTGAAGAAGGAGCATGGCTGTTGGATTAACATCCAACGGTCCAGCTGCTAGAATCATTTGTTGATTAAGTTGACAAAGCCGAGCGTACACGTCCGCTTAGCAGGCCCACAAGTCAGTCACCAAATCTGACGGGTCCCAGCTGTCAATGGGATGAATAATTTTTTTTGCAAAACAAGGAGGCACTTCCTTCCGTGCGAAGATACAGCCGGTGGGTCCCAACTGTTAGGTGGAGGAAACATTTTTTTCAGCTTAATAAGGAGGAACTTTCCTTGCGTGCGACCATGGACCTCATGGGTCCCAGCCGTCAGGCTCTCCACGTACAGTCCTCTTCTGATGACTCTCATTTGTTGACCACGCCGCACTAAACACAGCGAGGCGGTGGACGACGGTGAGGCCCCGAACGGGAACAACTCAGAGATGGGAAAATGCGGCAGTGGAGTCGCAGATTGAGAGGAGGAGAAGGGTTATAACTGGTTCTGTTGCAATTCATATCAAACTCAGGTTCACAGGACACGTTCATATTCATAGCCAACATTCACTATCAACAACTCAAAAGATTCATATATACACAAGCTCAACATATCTATGCATCCAAATGATTGATAGATCACATGACAATATTCATACATAATTCACAAAAAGATTCAGATATGCACATGTTCAGTATGTTTATGCATCCAAATGATTGAGATCACAGCCAATATGATCCATGGACGAACTTTATTTACCTAGGGTACAGACTGGTAAATGGTGTTCAATCAGAGGTACTTCTTGCTAAAATTAGTTCTTGTACGAGTAAACTTTCGAGTACATAAGAGGCAGCACAGACAATCTGAACTTTGCTTGTAGGTTTATCCTCAAATAGTGGCCTCGTGCCAAGGGAGGTTTGAGCAACTTGGCCACTACTTTCATCCAACTAGTTTACTCGCTCATCTTGGTCCTGTATCTCGCCAAAATTCTACATTGCAGACGAGAAAGGAGGCAGTTGAGAAAATGAACCACCCAAATTTTTTGTGCAGTTCAACTGAAATGGAGCATCCTTGGCGTGCAGACTGATTAAGTCCCAGATGAATATACGCGTCAACCAACTTGTCTGGAATCTTTAGACTCCATGCCATATAGTTCGCTACCATATGTGCCGATAACCAAAAGGCACAAGTTGGGACCAAAGACTGGACTGTGTTTTTCTGGGCTATGCACCAAGCAATATTTTTGGCGTTCACTCTCGTAATACTTGGAGTCTGACAATTGGTTGACGCCGGTTGATACTCGAATGAATATAGGCAGTTCTTGTCAACATCGATGCTTGTCTGAGTGAACTTTGGAATACATAGCAGCAGCATAAGTACCTGTCCATCTGATCATTTTGTGCAGTTCTACTGAAATCACCCAATGTAATGATTTGCCTGCGAGTTCAGGCTCCAAATTACTCCTTTATGAAATCGGCAAACAGTAGCACAATACCAAATTACCAATACATATGACAGGCACAATAATCAGGATAAAGACCAGTACCAACCTGTGTGAGGTAGCATATCAATTACTATTTCCTTTGACTGGAAGCCGAGATAAGCCAAGCGACTCATAGCAAAGGAAGAAAGCAAGCGGAGATTAGCGACTGAAAGGAAAGGACGGAAGCTGTCGGGGCAATGAAGCACCCAAAGTTTTTGTGCAGTTCCACCAAAATCGAGCATCCCCGTTGGCACATATATTGAGAGAGTGAGATTACTGTAATAGTGGGACTAGTTGATGAAACATACACTAACAAATAGAAGCACCCTCATTATCTTAATGGGTAAAGTTAGCAACATAGTAGTCTTGCTTAAAGAGAGGTATTAGTTTATTTAATCAGTGCCAATTAGCTCAACTCAACACTCAAAGCATTGCCATTTATCATAGGTTGCAAAACTTAAAAGTGCAAAGATAAAGGAGTTTCTCATGACAGTAGCACGATACAAATAGAGATGACAGCAAACTAATATGGATGAAGGCCTTAGGCCCGTACCAACCTGAGAAAAAAAGCTTATTCATGTAGTCCCATAAGAGATGATAAAGCACTCACTGGAATCACACAATAGTATATATTTTTGTGCACTTCAAATGTATGGTTGAAATCACTCTTGTTTACCAGTGCTGAGATTATATCGAAAGATTATCAAGAACTTCCAGCAGAGTTAAAGCACTGGCTGGGATACAGTTCATTGTATTGTCTTATGTAGTTCCACTAAAATGTAATATTGGCACAACATGATCCCTGTTTGCACAAGTAGGAACAAGGTGAAACCTTCATTAGCTTAGTGAGAAAGGATAGGAAGACATTAACATATTACTCAAACAGTAGCATCAAATTCATGATGGACAATACGCAAAACATTGCCTCATTGAACCAATGGCAATAAATTGACATCCAAAACAATAGTACTATTAGGTCATGACACTAATATTATTCCCTCCCTGTTCCACCACATGATTCACCTCCATAGACAAACATTCACACGTACATGATTCAGCACAGGGTCCTACTAAAGATTTGTTTAACTCCAACAGGAAAATTAGGCAGTAATAAATTAGTGGTACTTAAGTACTCCTAATTAATTAAGTGAGTCAACAGAAGTGGAAGGGCCCCCTGGAGGATCGTTTCACATGTAAGGTAGTCATTGCCGGAGCCCTTGAATAGCCTCGACTGAGGCCTCTGGCTTCAGCAAGATCGCCTTGGCACTGTTTATTCTTCTTCCTCCTCTTCATGCTCTATTTCTCTTTCTCCTCACCAGTTGGTGAAACCAAGTACATGATTGGCCTTCTAATTCAGAATTGGTTTTGTTAGTGAGGGAGTACAAGTGTACTAGTAAAAAACAACATTATTTTCTCATGGCAGGAAAATAGAGATGAACACATGCATTAAATATCATTCTTACCTAAAGGAAGGTTATGGCGCCAATATGGATGATGAGGATTGGAACACAGATCTCCCTTTGTGTAGTTCCACCAAAATGAACCAACTGTTCCATCTGACATTCCAGTTAAACAACACAAAAGTCACTTCTTTTAAGAAGAGTTTTGTGCAGTGCACCAAAAGGTCACAACAGCAACCAGGTGAATTGGATATCCCTGTTTGCACAAAAAGGCACAGAGGAAACAGTCAGAGTCTCAAACAATTACAAGCAAAAACATTTGGCTAAACTTGTTAGAGTCTCAAACAATTACAGGCAAAAACAGTGGCATGGCTTCATTTTTACGAGGGACATTATATTAAGAACAGCTAAGGTTGCGTTCGGTTCACAGGTTTGGTGCAGGATTTTCATAGGAACACAATTCCTACGGTATTCTTTCCCTTCCAACCATTCGGAACACGGGGAAGGTGAATAGTGTTTCACAGGAAAGCTGGTCTGGCAGTACTGATTCCATCGGATTAGAAACATCCACGCGCTGCTCTTTTTTTGGGCGGAAGCCCGAGGCAGGCACTCGCTGCCATGCGTTAGACAGGTTGCTGTGCTGTGTTTGCCGGAATAAAAAAATCAACCTATGTGTGGTACGTGAGGTGAGGACAAGAGTAGTCACTGTGCAGCTGAATAAACAAATATCATCTCATACTGCCAAGCAAGCTACTCTAAAAAAACAAATCTGTACATTTCGTAGTCCATCCGAACACATTCTGTTGAGAGTTTCCTCTGGTTCGCTGTTCTATAGTTTTATACCTACATTCCTTTCCTATTCCTCTATTTTCATCAAGACCTATGTTTTCTACTCCTTTATTCTGACCGGAGCCTAAATATTTGGTATAAGGGCATGGGACAGTGGGTGCACCAGCAGTACAGCACCATGTACGTAAACAGGGGCATAAAGTGGTGATTCATAGTTTGTTGCCCCGAGAAACAAACTTCCAAGAAACATATCTGGGTTGGTCCCATTTTTGTTCACTCTAGCCACGTACTCCTGTGTGTGGATAGCAAATCTAGTCCTGGTCATACCACTGTGTACAGCGTTACCCCTATATTTCCCTTTTCGACCAAGAGACCGGTTGGATGACCAGTCTGTACTACTTTCATCCCCTTTCCTTCCTGTTTGTACCAAGTCCGATGTACATACTAAATTCCCCCACCCCCACTTTATTTCAATGACAAGTATTTTCGTACGGAGGGAGTACAAGATTCGACTCCATGAAGTAGCTTTACCTCTAACAATAGAAAAAAATAGGTGACGTTGGACCATCCGATCGAGAGGGGCTGAGAGGTAGAAAATGATGCACATGCAGCGACGTAGCGAGCTGGGGAAGTAGAGCTAAGGCGGTTTCGAATGAAGATATACCTGAAGGTCGTCGGGATGTGGATAGGTGGGCGGCGGGAGGCTGGATCCGCCCAGAGGCAACGACGAAGGGACCGGAGGACCTCCCGCACCGGCGCTCGGCCAGAGATAACGGTGCGGCCGGCAGTGGGTCTCCTCCCTCGCTGTTGACGATGGCCTAAACGCTGCCCCTCCTCCCCTTCACTGGCGGAGGGGGATACATCTGGATCTATAACCATCGGTGAGGATAGAAAGCCAGTGTTTTTTGAAGGGAGAAAGACAGTGTTACTACCCCTATCTTGTTTAGATCTGGAGAGGATGAGAGTGTGTGAATAGAGCAGCCCTAGCAAGCAAGCGCGGAGGCTCCGGCCTATATATAAGTAGTGGGGTAGTTTTCCTTTTTCACTCCATCAAAACAATCGTTTAAAATTGTGTACTACTACATGCCAGGTCGTGGTTTTTTTAGTTGTTGATTGTTTTTTGAGATAGCTACCCGCTTGTTCCAAGTGGTGTTACGGTGTGCCAGGTCGCACTTTGTATCGTTCAAGTCTCGTAGTACTACAAGTCCCTCCATTAAATGAACAACCACCCCCTCGTAAAAATTGTGAACAAGCCCACGGCTAAAATTAGCGGAAACGTGGGTTGCCCCAACATGCATTATTATTTATATTATCTACTCCCTTCGTTCCTAAATATAAGTCTTTTTTATTAGCCACACCTAAGACAAGGTTTTTTTTATTAGCAGTGAACCCCACATGTCATAGACACAAAAATTGTGGCAAGATTCCCTTAGGCAAGCCAAAGTGTGTCTAACAATTTGAGCAACTCAGGTTAGGCAAGTGTGGCAAGTGTGGGAAAAATAATGTGGCAACATAAGACAAACATAGTCACAATCCAAACAGCCCCGTGATTTTTTGTGACATGCATGAAAATTTGGTTAGTTAAATTTATAGTCAAAATTTGGCAAGGTGCATCAAATCAACACATGCAAGTATCAAAAGGAAAGTCACGGCATGCATGCATGCGTTGTACTCCCTCCATTTCCAAATATAAGTCTTTTTAGAGATTGCAACAAGTGACTACTCCCTCCGTTCCTAAATGTAAGTCTTTTTAGGGATTCCACTACAAACTACATACGGATGTATATAAACATATTTTAGAGTGTAGATTCACTCATTTTGTTTCGTATGTAGTTCATAGTGAAATCTCTAAAAAGACTTATATTTTGGAACGGAGGGAGTACATACAAAGCAGAATATGTCTACTCCTACATACGAAGTAGCCCATTTGAAATGTGTAAAAAGACTTTTATCGAATGCAGTGCTTTGATGTGTCGCGTCAACTCGTACAAGACCGAGAAATTTGATTACTACGACGCCCTCTCCCTCGCGGACTGAGCTCCGGTGCCTTAACTGCACCTGCCTTTGGCTGCATGACAGGTGGGCCAACCGCCTGTTGGGCCCACCTGTCATGGACACAAAGGCAGGAGCAGTAAGTAGAAGCTTTCGCTACACGCTATCCCTCCCGCACGAGGTGGACGGACATGCAGCAGTGGATTCGATACTGTAGAAGTAGGAGTAACATCATTGTTCGTCTTCTCGAAGAGGCGAAGAGCCAAGCGCAAAGCGAACGTGGCAGTTGCGAACGCTCGCGTGGTGCGGTTCCTTGGAGTACTAGCCAGGGTCTTGCATGGGACAAAATTGCTATTGTTTAACAATTAAACTCCATTATCCATTGGTTGATACTCATTCTGCATAGGTCCACACACTTAGCACCATTTCCTCATGGGGTCACCAATGTTTATTTGCTAATTAATAGCATTCCATGCAATGAACTAGCCATTGCAAGTCATTAAAAGCATGCACACCTCTCATCTCTTATTGGTTGATACGTATGTCAAGAAACAAGAAACAAGGTAGAAGTTAATGCACCGCGCCTAAGTGTTTTGGGACTATTTTGCCTTTCTAGAGATTTCAACAAGTGACTAGACTCCGGCTCAAAAAAAAAAGTGACTAGACTACACCGTGTGCAGTACCCCCTCCCTTCCGGTTTATAGGGCTCAAATCTCAAATCTCATGAACCAAGGCATTTTGTGATTGGAGGAATGTATCTCGTACTTTACAAAACTACACTAATTAAACTCATGCATTAATTACGTAGTTATCTCATTTTCCTCTCCGCGTTGGTCGCAGTGCACAATATTGAGAGAGTGCTTGGATACGTTTTAGTCTCATGACTAAAAGTAGTGGGACTAAAACTTGTTAGCCTCATCCATGCTTGGATCCAAATACTAAAGATACTAAAATCAAGTTAATGAAATTTCAAAGCATCCGGGCCCGCGTTCCATCCACCAAATCACAACGAGGTGCTACAGTCGAGACTCACCTGTCACCCTGGTGTGGCCGTCATGACCCGTCATATCACAAAACCCACACCTTTACCAGCAGTGGTAAGGTGGCCTCCAAGTTGGGCTGGATGAAGCAACCATCATTTCATCGGAACGCTCGTTCAAGCCCTTTCTTCCATTTCTTGAAGAAAACCTCACTCCAGGCTACTAACTTATGCCATTTTTCTTCTCTACCGACGAAGGAAAGGTGGGCGAATCAGTTATGCTGCTATATTTTCATTCCAATAATCTTCTTTTTGCGAAGCACCGACCGATTCTCACATCCTATTCTTTTCCCGTTTTCATTGCGATTGTGGTTTCCTTTCGATTGCTTTTTGTTTGTCAGTTCATTGATGGATCCTGGAGCACTAGGCAAAGAGTTGCCGGCGGACAACCCACTGGAGACAACGATCTCCAGGAAGCGAGCACCGACCAACGAGTTGACCATGTTGGCGGGCCGACCCATGGAGACGAAGAACTCCAAGAAACAAGCACTGACCAAAGAGTTGAGGACGTTGGCGGACAAACTCCTCAAAGAAAGTTGGAAGAACAGCAAGGGCCCCACCGTGCCTACCCCAGGAACTCTGATTGCAACCTATGTGAGGCTCAAGACCGAGTTTGAGGAGATAGTCGCTGTTGAGAAGCAGTATTCCCCTGGCAAGGTGATGGCCCCCATCGAGGACAAGGAGATGGACCCCGGAGGGATGAGATCCCCCGGTGAGCTGCACAAGGTAAAAAATAATGGCTTATTACCATAGTTGTGGTTTTTGATTATTTGCAATGTGCTTGCTTTTTGATTATTTGCAATGTGCTTGCTAATATGTTAGTGTTGTGCAGGTGCCGGTGGTTGTCCTTGATGATTCCGATGTCGTGGACCGTCCTGTTGGCATCGCCCCGGAGATCGATTCTGATGCCGCTGTCCATCCTGTGGACATCGCCCCAGAGATTGATTCCGATGTCGCGGTCAGTCCTGTGGACATCGCCCCAGAAATCGATTCCCATGCCGCTGTCCGTGCTGTGGTCATTGCCCGAGAGATCGATGACAAGAAATAGTTGGTCGCGCTAATCCTTCAGGGTAGTTTGCATTGCCCTGTGTTTAATTACCAAACCGATGCGTGTTATCAAACCATCTTAGGGCTAGTGCACTGTCTTGTGTGGGCGGATCTTGCTACTTTTGTTTGATAGTGAATCATGCGATGAATCATGCGAACCCTCTCCGAGTTATGGAAACAGATGTATCCTCACCAGCTTTTGATGTAATATATGGCATGATTAGATGTAAGTTTGAACTGTTTATCATATCAGCAGGGCTTGTTTGATGATTCTTGGTGTTAGTAGGCTAGCTACTGTGCGAGCTATAGTACTTGCAAAACACTCACCGAAGAGAAACGTTGGGGCTGATGAGCTCGTGGTACGCTTGTACTTATCCCTCATCGATCGACCAATAGCCCTAGCTCCTAAAATTGTAGGCTTAGCGATCGATCAGACAATAGTCGACATACATTCAGGCCTCATTTGGTTCATAGGGTAGGAAAATTGTAGCAAAAGTACAGAGAACGTGCAACACAAAATCATAGCAGTGCATAGACGTACTCCCTCCGTTCCAAAATAGATGACCTAGGCGGGCTAGTTTGGCCTAGTGGGTTTCAGTGATATGACATGGTACAGTGCCGTCCAGTCTTCGCATGTGGTAGTAGTATTGCGGGTATAGTAAGTTTTCTTGAAGAAGCGGAATTCAACGAAGTCATGATGGTTCCTTCGTCCGAACAACTTACAGTGGGAAAGGTTGGGCCTGTGATACGACCGGGGTAGACCAGGATAATTTTGTGCATGGCAGGTGGACCAGGATGGTTGACGTCCCACATGTCGGCGAATGAAAGTATTCTTTCTGATATAGAGGACGACCAACGAGTATTCATTGTTTATTTTTGATGAAAGCTATTGTCTCCACTATTACTCCTTGACTTTGTCAATGCCTCTCTTTCCTCCACTTAAGCGGGGACTACTTGCTATGCATGCCGCGGGCAGCTGGCGTCTTGAGGGGCCAGGGCAGTGTGAGAGCGGGCTCTGGAAGCGGTCTGGACTCCAGCATGGCCCACCTCAGATTATCACCATATATTTCTTGGAGTCCGTGCATGGCGGGCGGGCGGTCTCTTCTCCCTCCCCTGTTTCTCTCTTCTCAGCCGACGCCCGCCGAGCAATTAGATTTCGGCTATCGACGATTTATTCAATTACGGTCCCACATGTCAGTGAAATTGCAAGACAACGCGTGTCCCCTCTGGTGAGCAGCGTGCGAGCCGGACTGTCGGGGTTGCGACGCGTACGAGTCGTAAGTGTGCCGCCTTTTCCTTTAGAACTTGCGAAGCGTAATATTTTCGCACGATCGATCGATAGAAATCCAGAACAAAATGACAAGGGCGGTGCTTTCCCGCTCGTTAGGCGGGCTAGTTCGAGTGATATGACGTGCTACAGTGCCGTCCACTTGCTCCATTTTTATGTAAGCAAGAGTTTACAGTCGTACGCGGGAGGAGTGCGAAACACCGCGGATCTGATTTTGATCGAGGGATAACTGTTCCCTGCCAAATAATGGAGGATTGTTAGCAATTATAGCATGATATTTAGGGCATCTCCACCGCTGGCCCACAAATTTACACCGGCATCTGTCCGAGGACACTGATGGATGCCATCCGATGCTGCCCGCATACCTTTCGACAACTATATGAACTAACCGGACGAAATTCATGTAAACAAAGCAAATTTCAAATTAGCCGGATGAAATTCATTACATTTTGAAAACTTTTCCTACAAACTGGACGAAATTCATTACATAATTCGCACAAACCATACTAAACCTACTGTCAACCTAATCTAAACGATCGCCGGCGCCCGACCACCATGTCCGGCCATGAACCCGAGAAAGCCGGCCATTGCCTTTGCCTCCTCCTCATCCGCCTTGATAACCTCCTCCTCTGGCTAGAGCACAAGGTTATGAAGATTTCCGCCTCCACGTCACCGTCAAGCGGCTAATCGGCCAGCGATGTTTACCCCACCAAGCTTGGCGTCGACTGAGTGGAGTAGCGGTGGCCTTCCCGGGACCAGAGCGGTGGTGACCTACCGTGTACTACTCTTCCTTGCTGCCGGCTGCGCCCGCGCACGCGCGCCAGCTTCGTGGTCGTGGCGGTGGAGGGCGGCCCGGGGGTGTCGGCGATCTCCTTCGTTTGCTCCTGCGACAGTACATCGAAGAGAGCTTTGGAGCGCGCCCGGAGCGGAGCCGCTGATGTCCGTCATCTACTCCTACGACAGTACGTCCAAGAGAGCTTCAGAGCGCCAGGAGGCCATGGTTGAACTGGTGCCGACAAAAGGAAGGGACCAGAGGAGAATAAGTGTGGGTCTTTGGCTATGGCTGGGAGCTGGGGCTCAAGTTAATATAGCGGGCGAATGGCAATGAGACGCGGCAGACGGATGGACAACTGGCGCCGGAGTAGGTTCGTCGGGCGTGAATGCGGATGCTGCTTTAGTGACTTAACTACAGATGTGTTTGGGTATCTTACATGTGGGCCCAACGGGCATCTGGCCCGCATGTCAGTGACACACCAATTGCACCTGCAGTTAACTCCAGTGAATGCGACATTGACATTCTGGAGAGATGGTGACCGTTTCAGGCGCATGCGGACTGTTTGACTGGTCAACCATACAAATACGGAGCTATACACTGAGCCAGCGACCGTATAATCACTACAATGATCAAAGTGAGCTATCAAGACAAGTTCGATGACCGCCAATGCATTTTACTCGGTAATAAATGACCAGGATTGAAGAGGAATCCTAATTTGCTTCGTCTTCTGTCCTTGAGCTCTTGACAAACCGATGCACTATACGGTTGTCCGGCCACTGCACCCCAGAGCTCTCACCAAGCGTCGTTCATGCCACCGCGCTGCAGAATAACCGGTAAGGCAGCGATGGCATCCCGCCGCGCCGAGTTCCTTGCCGCCTACGAACGCACACAAAGTGGTAGGGAAGCGATGGCATCCCGCCGTGCCGAGTTCATCGCCGCTCGCGACCTCACAACTATGTGGGAGGAATTTGAAGATGCCAACCCGAATGGGCGGTAGAGCAAGAGGCGGCTAAAGCCACACAAAGGGAGCGGAAAAGTCAGAAAGCACTCAAGAAAAGAGAGGCCCGCCGCCGCAAGAAAGAAAAGGACGCACACGCTGCTGCGGAGAGGTCGGTGGAGATCCAAGCACGGTGGGGTGTCGCCGACAAAGCCAGGAAGGAGAACGACGGAGTCTGGCCAGCATGTGACAAGTAGTACTACTAGTAGTTAGTGTGTGTGTCTGTGTCCGAGTATGAGCATGTACCAGTACTACTAGTTACTACTGTACTTTTTAGAGCAAATTACCAGTACATTAGCCTAGACTAAATGGAAAAATTCCTATCCTATGCATCAAATGGCATCTCTTTCTCTATAGGAATTGAGATGCATGTCATCTCACTTCCTATGATTTTCATATTCCTATCCTATGAACGAAAGGAGGCCTCTGTTGGAGTAAATATTGTAGCTAGCAGTACTGCTAGTACAGTAGTTTTCTTCAAGAAGCGGAATTCAACGAAGTCATGATGGTTCCTTCGTCCGAGCAACTTCAAAGTGGGAAGTGGGACTGTGATTTGACGGCTCATTAGTCATTGTTACTGCGGCGCGACGACCCGGGTGACTCTCCCTTGGAGTTCTGCTTGCATGGCAAGTGGACCAGGATGGTCGACATCCCACATGTTGGCGAATGGAAGTATTCTTTCCAATATCGAGGAGCAAGGAAACCGCGTGGTATAGTATCACTGCTGATTGGTTCGCAAAAAAAATAGTATCACTCGATTTATAATTATTTTTTATTTCTGATGAATGCTAGCGTTTCAACTCTTACGACAAAGGGTGCCAAACACGGCACGTGCTGGATGTCCCACACGTCAGTGAAAGGAGTGGGACATGAACAGCGTGGTAGAGCCCAGCGTAAAAAAAGCATGGTAGAGCGTCTCGACTTCTTCCACTTCTGGGTCGGAGACCACACGTAGTAGTACTTAGTTGTATGAACGATACAAAATGCAACCTGGAGAGAAAGACACGTCTAGTTGGAAGGTCTCGGGGCATACACGTAAACAAATATAGAAGTTAATATGTGCCTCCAACTAATATAATAGTAGGAGAGTACTTAGGCACGTACTCCATAACATTATCGTGCATTGCACGTATAACATTTAGTGGTAGTACGTAGTAAGAGACAAATGCCGCCCAAGAGTTCCCTGCTCAACCTACTTTTCGGTGTTTGGTAGAGTGTATGGAGGGTGCATGAGTCCACACTAGTTTCACACAAATACACTAGAAGCATGCATGAAGAGAGCATGCATGAATAGGGGTGTTGAGTTGAGCATGCATGAAGAGGGAACAACTATGCTGAGACGAGAATGCAACCAAACACACCTTGTATGCCACGCATGTTCATACCATTTGTGCCTTTCTACTTCACTTACTGCGCTACATTACTCAGGTTCGTACGTCCACTCCTGGGTACATGTCCGTCTCATAGTTCCAGTGCCACGTGTTCATCATATAGATGGAACGATCGTTGCATCACGTGTTGGCAAAAGGATGAACAAAGCTCACGTAAAAAAAATAGAGTGGAAGAACATAGATTCCGGACGACCGAGAAGGAGCAAGGAACCTCGTGGTGGAGCGTCTGCACTCATAATATTTAATATTATTCAGCAATATAAAATTAACCAATCATCTCCACAGTGGACTGGAAGAGTACGAAACACGACAGCCCAGTGTAGTTACATCATACTAGTACATGGCTAACCCACGCTATCACCATATTTCTTGGCTTCCATGCAACACCTATCTCTAGTAATCCAGCAGCCTGTATCGCTTCTCCCTCCTCGTCTCTATCAAAGTGCGGTGGGCTGGCGTTTCTGCCGTCTATTGAGGTCAGTTAACTATCACATGTTAGCGACATGCCAAGAGCATTCTAAAAAAAATTCCTTTCACGTTCCGTTTTCAAAAAGAAAAAAAATCCTTTCACGTACGAATTTGCCTGTATGCTTTGAGCAACTTGCATGTCCTATACTGCTCCTGTTTGATACACTAACTTAGCTAGAGGTTAGACTAACTCATGACTAACCCTAAACTAACTATAGCAAAAGAGGTGTTTGGGTGACAGGGTTAGATTGACAATAAATGCACTTCATGGAGAGAGAAAAGTGATTTTTCAGTGGTCCCAATGAGAACTATCTCCAGTTAGCACCTCTTGGGTGGGATAGTTTTTTTGGTGGGTTCGGTGCAACTTGCTCCAATTTAAACCCTCATGCTTGGATACTTTAAGGTTATTTGAGCCCCAACTAGCTCAAACTAACTCTAACCCATGGATCCAAACAGGGCCTATGGCCAATCTCGACGCGGAGCAGTCGCGTGCACCGGGAAGCGGCGCTCTCTCGGCCGTCGCGCCACTTCAAAGCCGGCGCCAGTGAGAGGTCGCCTCCACTCTGGCCGAGCATTAATGCGACACTGACGCTCCAGGGCGACGCTGACCGTTTCACGCGGGAAGCGCGCGCTGGCAAGGGAGTATAGGTTTTGAACCGTTTCAGGTGTAGTAGTAATGGTAGTTTGCAAAACTACTCAATTATTGCACTCAGTTTCCTAAGAAATTGTGGTAAAAAACGTTACTCCACAGCCCGCTTCCCTTCTCCTTCCTACTCGTGATTTACGTGGCCATGTTAACGTGGTTGTGTCAAAAAAATGTCACTTCCTGCTCGTGATTTGCGTTATATAATTACAAGCAAGATTCTCATGCATTGCACGAAACATCAATATGCATTTTTTTACAAAACACCTCTTGTGATTGACCCATGCAGGAGTAAACCCATGTGTAAAAACTAATGATATCTCGAGAACTTTATCGGAAAACTGGTATCTCGAGAATGTCATTGAAAAAAATGAAAGATGAGAGATAAGGCGAGGAGGAGTGGAGCGTGGTGGTGACTGGTGGTCGAAATGGGCGGAGGCATGGGGATGGACGGCGCCGGCAGGCGGCAGCGGCCACCATGCATGCTAGATTGTTCCAGAGACTTATTCCTTTTTTAATTGCTGAGCAATGAGGTTGCGGGAGATAATGATGTGGAGAGAGGTGCGGGTATCTTTTGTAAAATTATCATAGTTTGCTTCCTATCCGTCAGATATAGATCATACGGTCTGTATTACAAGATGGCAGGCACACCATCATCACCAACTCATTTTTTTATAAGGGTATACAGATGATAAGTTTGCTGACTACTAAAGTAAAGTGGAATCTGTCCATGTTATGCAAGTAAATAAAGGTGATTGTTTATCATACGGGTAAGGGTGGATGAAGGGTGGTAGGAACAAATGCTCCGCCTAGAGCATGTGTGTGTGAGATGGAGTCTTAGTGTGTGTGAATTGTGTGTGTGTGTGTGAGAGAGAGAGAGGAGAGAGAGAGAGATGGAGTCTTAGTTTGTGTGTGTGTGTGTGAGAGAGAGAAAGAGAGAAAGATGGAGTCTAAGTGTGTGTGTGTGGGGGGGTGCGTGCGTGCGTGTGTGTGTTTGTGTGTGTGTGTGAGAGAGAGAGAGATGGAGTCTTAGTGTGTGTGTGTGGGGGGGGGGGGGGTGTGCGTGAGTGCGTGTGTGTGTGTGTGGGGGGGGGGGTGCGTGCGTGTGAGTGTGTATGTGTGTCGCGGGGTCCTCTGTGGTGGATGTAATTTAAGTGTGCATGGCTTCATCATAGAGAGGTGACGTGTATGGCAGAGGCCACCAACGATGGGGTGCGAGAGATAAAATGCCCGTAGGAGGGAAGAGAAGGTGCGTGCGCGTGAGAGGAGTCGACATCGAGAGAACGTGTTTGTTCAAGAGACACCACAGAAGACTACTATATATCAATGGTGCATGTAGGCGGGAATTAAACAAAGGGATGGTCTTATTGGTTTCGGGGATATAGGGGAAGAGTGAGAGGCGCGCGGGGCGGGTGTCGGCGTTCTGGGAACGGGGGTCCCCAGACTTGCCTGCCTGCGGCCTGCGGCGTGGCTCAAAAGGGGGCCCAGCATGGCCCATCTTCATCAACACAAGCTCAAGACCCTCACGAGGGGCCAAGCCTCGCGGGGCGGACGACAAGGAGCTTCCTCAGGCACGGCCTCGTCAGGCTGGCTCACGAGGAGGCGGAGAGATCAAGGCGGGGTACCTCGCGAGGTGCCCATGACGCAAGCCATGACGACCAAGGGCGCCAGTCGGGCGCCAGCCCGCGCAGTGTCCTCCTTTCCTCTTTGGTGCAAAGGGAGCAAGCGCAGGCGAGAGCATCAGGCAAAGGCATCCGTTTCGGTGCAACAAGACCAAGACCAGCCCGACGGCAGGAAGGAAGTCCTTGTGGAGCCCAAGCAGGCGTCCCCACCAGAGCCTTTGACAGGCGAAGACCAACTTTAGTCAGGATAAGTGTACCAGATGTTCCCCTTCAAAATGGCCAATTGTTGGCGCCCTTCCCGCTCAATATTTGGGAAGAGGCCCAGGGCCTTTGCCTATAAATAGGACTAGCCACCCGCCAGGGTAGAGGCATCTGAATTTGAGAGAGAATCCTTGCCAAGAAACCAGTAGAGAGAGAGACTGAACTCCTCCTAGCAGTTCATCGCCCCAGCCAAGAACAGACCCTCGCGAGGCTGTTCTTCCTTGTATTGTTCATCATCAGCCCAAGAGGCAATCCACCACACCATAGACTGGAGTAGGGTATTACACTGCAATGGTGGCCTGAACCAGTATAAACTCTGTGTCTCTTGTGTTGTTCCTTCCGTAGTTTAGATCCTAGCGAGTCGGCGAGGTGCAGGTAGGTAGAGGGAAAAATCTCTGCGCGCACCCCAGTGTTCGAACCTCAAGGGTCTGCCGGAACCCGAAATCCGACATTTGGCGCGCCAGGTAGGGGTGCACCGGAATTCGTCTTCCGTCGCCCAGTTCTTCTCCGACTATCGCATCCATGTCTGACGCTCGCCGGGCCCGCGCCGAGCGCCGAGCCGCCCTCACTTCCCGCGTCGCCCAGACGACTCCCGTCGGCAGGCGCCCTCGTCGTTCCCCGTCACCTGCCGTCAACGCCACCACCGGCCCGGTGGGGAACGAGCAGCAAGCATCGTCCCAGCATCCCTCCGTGAGGCAAGACGGCCGCACTGCTACCCCCTCGCTCACCCCAGCTGGTTCTTCGTCTCGCGCATTCCGCGCGCCCATGGAGGCTCGAGCTGCGCTCATCGCGGCAAACGAGCTCCTGCGCTACCGTCCCATCGACGACGTCTACGAAGAATGGCTCGACCGTGTCGCCGAGCTCGTCCGTGCCGCAGGGGGCTCTCCTGCGCCGTCCGTCCCGCAGCACCGCCCCCCGCCCTGCGCGGGCGGCGAAGCTCCGGGGGCACCTCAGCCGCCTCCCCCTCAAGAAGGCGCCTTGGCCCCAAGGCGCGTGGCCCCTGGGCGAAACCCGTTCCATCAGGTGCCAGCGCAGCAAGAGCAGAGCTGCCAAGAAGTCCCTCGCCTGCGAGAAGCTGCCCAAGCGCTCCCTGCTCCGGCTCGTCGCGACCACGCTCCTGCTCCAGCACGTCAAGACCCCGCGCTGCTCCCAGCTGCAGCACATGGGGACCCGCAGGACCAAGCTCTTCGTCACCCGAGGCCTCCCGTGGCCACGGCGGGCTGTCGCGCCTTCACCACCGAGCTGCGCAGCGTCGCGTGGCCCGACAAGTTCAAGCCAGACCTGCCTACTTGCTACGATGGTACGGCTGACCCCGTAGAGTTCCTCCAGCTCTACGAGCTGGGCATCGAGGCTGCCAACGGAGATGAGAAGGTCATGGCGAACTGGTTTCCCATGGCGCTCAAGGACGGGGCCCGCACCTGGCTCCTGAACCTAGCTCCAGGCACGATCTCTTCCTGGGACGAGATGCGCACCCGCTTCATCGCCAACTTCCAGGGTACTCATGACCGGCCACTCGCCGTGAGCGACATGCGCCGTATCAAGCAGCAACCAGGGGAAACCCTGCAGAAGTACATCCAGCGCTTCAACAACGCACGCCTCAAGATTCCCAAGGTGACCGAGGAGGCCATCATCTCAGCCTTCTCCGACGGCGTGCGCGACGTCAAGATGAAGGAGGAGCTGGCGATGCATGAAGACCTGTGCACTTCCTTGGAGCTGTTCAACTTGGTGACCAAGTGCACCAGGGCTGAGGAAGGGCGTCTCTCCCTCCTCGAGCTGCCTGCCGCAGACCCAGAAGAGAAGAAACCCAAGGCCAAGGATGTGAAGCGCAAGGGGGCTGCCGTGCTCGCGGCAGAACCAGACACCAAGCGGGGCAGAGACCAGCCCGAATCTTTCAAGGGCAGTCGGTACTGCGTGTACCACGACCTCACACCCACAACACCAATGAATGCCAAGAGCTCCGAGCCGTGCGTGAAGGAAGGGTCGGCCGACGCCCCGACCGCAGCGACCGGGGCTACGGCCGAGGAGGAGGAAGGAACGTAGGACGCTGGGAAGACCGCGGCCCTCGCCAAGGGTGGCACGACCAACCTCGCGAGGATCGCTGGCAGGACCCGCCTCGCGAGAGAAACTGGAGGGATCAGCCTCGCGAGGATCGCCCGCAAGGCAACACAGGCCTCCCTCCGCTGCCGCCGCAGCCAAGGATAAATGAGGACCGTCATCAGGACGAGGGGGCTGGGAGCTTCCAGGAGCCACGTGCGATCGCCTGCATCCTAGGCGGAGCTCAAGGCCCAGCCTCTCAACGCATCTTCAAGCAGTTCGCCCGCGAAGTAAATGCAGTCCTCCCCAAGCTCGAGGCCACGCGCCCTCTCAGGTGGTCGGCGTGCACCATCACGTTCAGCTTAGCGGATCAGCTCAAGTGCACGGCCACCGCCGGAGTCCTCCCAATGCTTTGTTCCCCAATCATCAGCAACGTGCTAGTCACCAGAACCCTCATCGATGGCGGGGCAGGGCTCAACGTCTTGTCCGTGGAAACATTCAACAATCTCCAAGTGCCCTACAATCAGCTTCAGCCAACCAAGCCTTTCTCCGGAGTCACCGACGGCTCCACGGTCCCGATTGGGCAGGTCCGCCTCCCTGTCACCTTCGGGGTGCGCGACAACTACCGCACCGAGCTCATCGACTTCGACGTCACCCACATTCGCCTGCCGTACAATGCCATCCTCGGGTACCCAGCGCTGGCCAAGTTCATGGTCGTAGCCCACCACGGCTACAACGTCCTCAAGATACCAGGAAGTGGCGGAGTCATCACGGTGCCCTGCCAAGAGAAAGACACAGTGTGCTCCCTGGAACGAGCCTTTCAGGCCGCATCACGAGAAGACCCGGATCGCGGAAGCAGGAGGCTTCCCGAGACCGCCCCCAAGAAGAAGAAGACATCATCCAGCCCATCCCCTCAGGGGGCAGGCCCCTCAGGGCCCACACCTGCCCAGGGGGGACCTCCTTCCATCACATAGGAAAGCGCGCCCGGCGCCCTCCTCAGGCAGGGCTCGGGGGCTCTCCCCTGGAGGGCCGCCGACCTCTCCAAGGTCACGAGGGACGCGCTTGGGCACCACTTGGAGGCATGTTTCGAAGCACGTTTCCCTCAAGAAGGAGCAAGGCAAGGAGGGCCAAACACTCAGGAGTTCGTCAGCAAGGCCATTCAGGAGCTACATGAGTCAAGAGTCATGAGATGCAGCCACCGCTTACCCGCTGTGGCCCCCCATCCAGGCGAGGATGGTGGGCTACGCGTCTGCATCGACATACCAGGGCTCAACCAAGCCACCTCTCAGGAGCGCCTCTCGCTCTCGCAAGTGGGGCGCTGCAAAGGTCCACCCCACAGCCACGTTCGCATGCCTTACGGCTTGCCGAACGCGGTTGCCACGTACCAGCGCCTCATGAGGGGCATCCTGGAGGCTCAAGAGGTCAGGCGTTCCGCAGCCCTGGCGGAGATGGAGATGGTCCGCGAGGAGCCACCAGCGCCTCCGGAGCCTCCCGAGGCTCTAGGGCCTGGGGGCTCGTTAGGATCGGCTCCCGCAGCCCACCGAGTCTGCTACACCAACACCCCTTCATCGTCAACACTATCAGGTGACATCTTTCAAGTTTCATTTCCAGCTGGGAGCGCCCTCAGGGCTACATCATTCCCAGGCCGCGTGGGTCCATCCCTGCAGCATGTATCCCTTTTGCTCTTGTTCTTAGCTTACTTTGTTGGGGGCGCCCCACGGGCTACATCATCCCCAAGTCGCTCGGGTCAGACCCAGCGGTGTGTACCCCTCTTGCGTTTATTTTCGGGCCATGCTTTCGACCCATCATGCTTGTTATTTGGTGCCTGTTCGTGGCACCTTTTCTTCCTTGATGTCGGCAGCTTGCATGTTAAAGGGGGGGGGGGGGGGGGGTACCTGAGCATCGCGACTCAGGGCTCCTACCGGCTCTCCAGCCCTCACCCTCTGGCCTTGTCCACGGCATCACGACCTGGCATACCAGCGACGGCTGAGACCAGCTCGAGGGCCGGGACCCGAGGACGTAGAGTTTCGACATCTAACCAATCTTGCGTGTTAAAGGGGGGGGGGGTACCTGAGCATCGCGATTCAGGGCTCCTACCGGCTCTCCAGCCCTCACCCTCTGGCCTTGTCCACGGCATCGCGACCTGGCATACCAGCAACGACTGAGACCAGCTCGAGGGCCAGGACCCGAGGACGTAGAGTTTCGGCATCTAACCAAATTTGCAGGAACACATCCCAAGATAAGGCCCAGCCAGGCGCAACCCGCTTTGAGGTAGGGCCCCGTGAGTCCCGCACTGGCTCACGGGTGCCCAGAGACACCTCGTCAGGCCCTATCGTGCCAGCCACGTGTCAGGGCGGGGCTGTACACGCCCCGGGGGCTCCTCCCGGAGGGGAGCCCCCTCCCACGCACCAGTGGAAGCACCATGCTCCGCGCTGGCTGACGACACTGCCGAGGAGCGGCTATGCCCGTACACATACGGAAGCGCTATGCTCCGCACTGGTGATAAACAACTGAGGGGGCCCCCGGGCCGCATCAACCTCAAGGAGCCCAGACCTCAGTGTCTAGCCTCATCGCAACGCCTCCCCTAGGGAGTGCCGCACGAGGGGGCTGGGCACGGGTCTGCGCCTGGGTCACGCCCAGACGCACGCCACCCAGCCAGGCCCCCCGGACCTGGTTCGTCGCACGTCCCTCCCCGAGTGGAGCCAAGGTACGAAGGCTATTTGAGCGTCAAGGGGGACTCCTCAGCATCGCGACTCAGGAGCCTAACTGGTCACGTAGCCCCTCACTCCTTAGTTCCAAAAGGCTAACGGCGGTTGAGGTATGCGTGGGGCTGGGCTCTGCAGACGTAGAACGGTAGATCCACCCGCATCTCACCTTCCTAAGGAGTCACCCCCACATCTCACCTCCCTACTTGCTGTTCGAGCGCCAAGGGGGACTCCTGAGCATCGCGACTCAGGAGCCTAACTTGTCGTAGCCCCTCACTCCTTGGTCCCGTCCTGGTTTCCGGTCGGGGCTAATGGCGGCTGAGGTATGCGCGGGGCCGGGCTCTGCCGGCGTAGAACATAAGCAAGTAGGAAGGAATAGCGTAAATTTCAAGGAATTCAAAAGCAAATATTACAGTCCATACTGTCATCACAACACCAAATGCAAGTTTTAACGCCTCCCCGAGGCATGGTACATGTGCAGGAATTAAAAGCAGGACGGGAGCCACGACGGAGTCACTTGCCGGTGGTGCCTCGCTTCGGCTTGGTGCTGAAGGCCCGGAACTTCCCCAGCAGAGCCTCCACGCGACCCTTCACGGCCTCAGCAGTGGCAACGGCAAGCTCGCCGCTCGCTAGCTCCAGGAGGCTGTCGAGGTCGATGTTGGGGTCGCGAAGATAGATGTGGGTAAGGACCCACGTCAGTGCTGCAGAAGACAAGACGCGCGCCTCGGCCTCAGCCGTAGGGCCAAGGCCAAGGGTGACATCTTCAAGAGCACGAACCAGGAAGGGAAGCATCTTGGCGGGGCCGTCCTCGGCACCGGCCAGCGGGCTCTCCAGGCCACTGTCATAAAGCGTCTTCAGCGAGGTGCGAGCCTTCTCCTCCATCTCCACGAAGGCCACGCGATCCTCGGCAAGAACCCGTGCCTTGCCGTCCAGCTCGACCTTCCTCGCCTCCAACTCTTGCTCCAGCGTGCCTAGGGGGTCACGACGCTTCTTGAGCTTGGCGTCCTGGTCCTTGATGGCCGCCTCGCGAGCCTTCATGCCTTCCTCCTGCTCTTGGCGAAGGAGGGTCTCCTCAGCAAGCTGGTCCCGCAGGCCCTGCAGCTCGCTCTCCAGTGCCTCGCAGCGACCTCGGACATTAGCCACCTCCCCCAGGGCAGCGTCACGAGTAGCCTTCACCCCAAGGATGGCCTGCTTCTCCTCGTCGCAAGCCGTCGAGGCCTGGACCAGCGCCGCCCGAATCGAAGTGTCGGAGCGAATCCAGCCAGAAGCCAGCTCCAGACGCCCGGCCACTAAACGAGGGTCGGCACCCAGAAGATCCTGCCGCAGATGGTCTAGTTCGGCAGTAGCACGATCCAGAACAGTAGGAGCCGGAGAAATAGCAGTCGGTGGAGTAGGAGGAGAAGATGGCAGCGTGACCACAATATCCTGAGGTGGAGCCTACAGCGCCCCAACGGCTGTGGTGGCGGCATCAGGCAAGGGCACCTCGGGAGTCGCTTGGGCCGTGGGGGCAGAGTTCGCCCCAGCCGGCTCAGCCAGGCCTCGTGAGGACGCCCGGGCAGGAGAGGCCCGTGCGTCATGGTCATCTTCTTTCGCTGGCAGAGGCGCTGCCCCGGAGGAAACCTCGGGAGCTCCCTTCGACTTCTTCGCCGCGGGCGCCAGCCTAGCCGGGAGATACGAATGTCAAGCCTTAGCAACAGAACAAGAAATAAGACAGGAATCAAGCACTTACAGGTCGTCACTCGCGAGCTCGAGCGACCTCCGGCCATACTTGAAGCCGGAGAGCCGGCTGCAAGGATCAGCCACAAGGAGCTCGGGAGCAGGAGGCGCGTCTGCGGATCGCCTCGGGGCCGGGGCAGACCCGCGGGGGATCAGCCCGGTCCTGTCCTTCTTCGGGATCGGGGGCAGGCTCCCGCCGCCCTGCTCGTCATCATCCTCGTCATCATCACTCAGGGAGAGGCGGAGAGCGCGGGACCTGCACCGAGGGGGGGGGGGGAGCCCTCGACTCTCCATCGGTCGCCTCGGAGTCAGGCCCTTTTTCCCGCTCCCCTTCTTCCTTCTCTTCGCTGGAGTCGCCGGAGGACATGTCCACCGGGTCCTCAGGAGTTTCCGCGGGCACGGGCTCGTCCCCGTTGAAGACGGGCATGGACTCTACTACCCGCTCCCAGTCCTCGCGGAGGAACAGGGGCGTAGTAGCGCCTTCCAACCTCGCCACGTCGCCCCCGACCAAGGACTGGAGGACCGCAGCCAGATCCTCGTCGGCCAAGACCGCGGGGCTCGGGTGGGGCCTCCACATCGGAAGTGAGTACTGACGAAGCGGAGCCAGTTGATGCTCCAGGAATTCCTCAGCAGCGATGCGCCAGTCAGCTTCGCCGCCGCCATGCTGGCCGGCCTCAGATCCGCGTCCATCTTCTCCAACACCAGCCTCGCGCGGGGGTCCGCGAGCTCCACTCGAGACCAGTCGTCGGAGCTCGTGGGGTGCCCCGTGGGCAAGATCAGCCGAGGGTGGATGCGTCCAGCATCTACCAAGACCCACTTGCTCCTGAAGCCCTCAATCCTCTTCCTGGGGTTCGAAATGGCGATGGAGCTACCGTATGCGACAAAGCTCGCGCACGCAGAAACGGGACCACGAGAGGTCCGGAGGGAGAAGTAGTGGCGCAACAAGGCCACTGAGGGTTTCACCCCTACATGAGCCTCGCAATAGTAGGCGAAGATTGCCAGAAGAAGGACAAAGTTGGGGTGGAGATGCAGAGCTTGAAGCTTGTAATGGCGGAGGACAGAGAAGAAGAACTCAGAAAAGGGAGGCACCAGACCGGCAATAATGGCGCTTACAAAGAGCGGATAGAAGGTGTTCCCTTGGCCCTCAGGAAGGGCAGAGCCAGCCTTGAACACCTTCGCCCTGTCGATGCCCCGCGCCGCCGCCATTTGGCGCACCCGGGCAAGGCTCGCCTCCGACATGTTCGGCGGGTCCAAGGCGGACGAATACCAAGCTCCGGCTGGGGCCTGGCGAGGCGCCATGTCTTGCTAGGGCGTGCGGACGGAGTAGATCTGAAGATTTCGGAGGCAGGAAGGAGAGGCGCAAGAAAGGGGATCTGAGCAGCAACCGGAGAAAGCAAAGGAGGCAAAGCCTAGACAGATGCCGCTCCTTTATCAACTCGTGCGGTTGCTGAGGCGCCCACATCCAATCAACCGCCACGCGGCGCCCAAGGCCGCAGGCTGTTAGGGCCCGTGGCGCTTCGCACTTGCCCTTTCGCCTCTCTGCTCGGCCAATTCCGGGCGCGCCTTGGGCCTGGGGGCTACTGTCGGCGTTCTGGGAACGGGGGTCCCCAGACTTGCCTACCTGCGGCCTGCGGCGTGGCTCAAAAGGGGGCCCAGCACGGCCCATCTTCATCAACACAAGCTCAAGACCCTCGCGAGGGGCCAAGCCTCGCGGGGCGGACGACAAGGACCTTCCTCAGGCACGGCCTCGTCTGGCTGGCTCACGAGGAGGCGGAGAGATCAAGGCGGGGTACCTCGCGAGGTGCCCATGACGCAAGCCATGACGACCAAGGGCGCCAGTCGGGCGCCAGCCCGCGCAGTGTCCTCCTTTCCTCTTTGGTGCAAAGGGAGCAAGCGTAGGCGAGAGCATCAGGCAAAGGCATCCGTTTCGGTGCAACAAGACCAAAACCAGCCCAACGGCAGGAAGGAAGTCCTTGTGGAGCCCAAGCAGGCGTCACCACCAGAGCCTTTGACAGGCGAAGACCAACTTTAGTCAGGATAAGTGTACCAGATGTTCCCCTTCAAAATGGCCAATTGTTGGCGCCCTTCCCGTTCAATATTTTGGAAGAGGCCCAGGACCTTTGCCTATAAATAGGACTAGCCACCCCCAGGGTAGAGGCATCTGAATTTGAGAGAGAATCCTCGCCAAGAAACCAGTAGAGAGAGAGAGACTGAACTCCTCCTAGCAGTTCATCGCCCCAGCCAAGAACAGACCCTCGCGAGGTTGTTCTTCCTTGTATTGTTCATCATCATCCCAAGAGGCAATCCACCACACCACACACTGGAGTAGGGTATTACACCGCAATGGTGGCCTAAACCAGTATAAACTCTGTGTCTCTTGTGTTGTTCCTTCCGTAATTTAGATCCTAGCTAGTCGGCGAGGTGCAGGTAGGTAGAGGGCGAAATCTCCGCGCGCACCCCAATGTTCGAACCTCAAGGGTCTGCCGAAACCCGAAATCTGACAGCGGGAGGGGGGGTAGCTAGAAGGAGATTGTTAAGTGTGAGTGTGTGTTTTGCCCATCCAGGCGGAAGTTATGTGCACAAAAGAGGAGAACGATTCGATGTGGCATTAGGATTGAGGGTAATTAACTACGTATGGAGACATAGAGACCTTGAACGTGCATGTGTGAGAGGTATCCATGTATACGTGGGATGTGTGTGTGTGTGCGCGCGCGCATGATCGAGATAAAAGAAAGAAGACATAAGTCCTAAGATCAACGACATGTGAGAGACGGATCGGTATGACAATATGCATGCATGTGAGAATGCAGGGAAGAAGGCCCGACAATTGAGCATGTGTTTTTGTCTTTAAGAGATAGTGGCATGGGCTGGAGCATGCATCTATGGCGAGCAGAGGGGGTGAGGCGCAACGATTGTGCAAAAGAGATCAACCTATAAATGCATATGTATGGATAGACATATATAGTGTGGGTGATAGGAAGCAAGACTCCGTGCGAGAAAGAAATGTTGACGGAGAAACTACAGATAAATACAGAGATGGAGATGCTAGCTAGAGAGACATCCGTTAGTTTGGGTGTCGGAGATGACCGTCGAGTGGTTCAAAGGGTGAAGTTATATATGTGTGTGAGAGGGCACTTGACTGCATGTAGAGAGAAACATATGTAGTGTGCGTGATAGGAATCAAGAGTGAGGGCGAGAAAGAAGGTTGATGGAGAAACTGATAAATAGAAAGATAAAGATGCTAGCTAGTGTGCGCTAGAGATAGGAGTTGAGTGGATCAGAAGGCTGGGTTATGTGTGTGGGTGTGAGAGAGATAGAGAGAGGGTGCATGTGAGTCACATACAAACAAATATCAAAGAGAAATGAGATCCAAAGAGACGGAGTTTTGTGTCTGCGAGAGAGAAAGATATTTCACAACGAGAGTGATAGCTAGAGAGACACATGAGGGAACGCAAGATATCTCTAGGGAGAGAGGGTGTGTTTAAGCGACATACAAGAGAACAATGGAGAAATATGAGACCCTGGGAGACAGAGTTTGTGTTTGTGTGTGAGAAAGAGATATTGAAGAGGAAGAGTCGTAGGTTCTCATATCTAAGGAGCGAAAGACATCTCTGTATGAGGGGTGTGCGAGTGGCACACATGGGAATAGTTGAGAGAAATGAGACCCCGGGAGACAAAGTTTTGTGTTTGTGTGAGAGAAAGAGATTCTACATGGCGAATCATAGCTAGAGACACATAGCAGGGAGCGAGATATACTTAGAGAGAGATAGAGTGATGAAGGTCGAGGAGAGAGCACTGTCAGTGTGTTACAAAGATAAAAGATCATTGTCGACATACAGGTAGCACGAGAGATGCCTGAGAGACGATGAACGCGTATAGGTCCAGAGAGATAGTCCTATATAAGCATGAGTGATAGCTATATGAGACGAATATCTGGATTAAAGGGGATTCAAATATTTAAACTGGAGATCACGACATCGATAATATCATAACACAAATTGGTGTATCAGACATGCATATTCATTTGAATTTGGGCACACGTGTAATGCTATATAGTGTTTATCATTATTGGTGATCCATAGATTCTTCAATTACAAACAATGCATGGTTTATATGCAATTAATGTCTAAACGGGATTACACTATATGTTGCGTGTGTGAAACACATTATACATGTTTGAGAAGTTAAAAAAAACCCCGCATGAAACACACATTAATTGGAGACAGTTAGCGAGGAATGCATACATTGGATTTCAACATAAAGTGGTTTCAAATATTTGAAAATCCAAATTGAAGGATACAACCTTATGAATCTGAGATCATGCCATTTGTAAACCATATTTATGTATAAATGGTGTTGCGCTTTTGAAAGTATATATAAAAAAATGATGTATATAGAATGTAATTCCAATTGAAAATGGATCCCGCCCAAAAAAAATAGTAGAATACAAACAGGATTCGAATTGAGTTGGCACGGTAGACGTGCACTATGCAAAATTTGAACGAAGCGGGGAAAGTCGTAGTAACCGCCCGAAACCAAAATCTGCGAGATGGAAAATCCCTACTGCCTATCCCTGCCGTGCAAAGCCTATCTGCTGGATTTCTATAGGTTTCGATAGGGGTAGGTTTGTAATTTCACCCAAACATGACGTAACCGCCTGTCACCCAGATTCATACACGGTGGGCGCCAAAACACAGTGTGCCCTCGGCCGAAATTGACTCCCTCCCTGATTCATATTCATACACGGTGGGCTCCAAAAACAAACTCTCGTCGGCAAATATTTGGTGTATGCGAGATTACCGTCCTATCCCCAACCAACTAATGTTGCTGTGATGTAGTAGAAATTTGAAACGGGGGCTAAGTTTGTAAATTTCCTCGCATTTGAGACAAGCGCGCCCTGAATACATGGTTCCCCCTTCCTCTCTACCTCCCTTTTCCCCATTCGTACTCCGTGGGCGCCAAAACACCCTCTCCACCCCACCCTCCTCCGTCCGCCGCCGTCCGCCACCCCATCCACCGCCGTCCTCCTCCACCATGCCGGAGCTGATACCCCGATGCCGCCGTCCATTACAAGAGATTGACCTCTCTCATCCACGCCTTCGGACCGGGATCCTTGCATCCCGTCCTCTCGCTTCATCCCCGCCGTCGTCCACCTTGCCGGCGCCGCTCCAATGTCCGTCTCGTCAAGCGCGCCCCGCCGCCACCGTCTACCCTCCTAGATCTGCTTCCACGCCGCCGACAGCCATCGCTACCGCAGCACCGTCAAATTCTCACAAGATGCGTACATGGCGCCGCACCAAAGGCGGTACTCTTTCGTATCTGCTCAACTTATTTATCGCAGCAAGAAAATAGATTGCCACTGCTTTATTCTGATTTCTTGTCTTGGTTGCGAAGTTGCCTTTGTCCGGTTTGCACCTTCAAATCCGCCATGGCACGCTCAACACTATACTCCCAATGCTTATGGTTTTCCCCTTTTATATTCCACACTAGTTAAATCATAGTAGACTAAATTTTGAAATTGGGTCAGTCGATTTTTCAGAGCTCGCCGGAGTTCGCCGGTGCGATCCAAGGGGCTCGGGTGGTTGTGGGGCCTCGCCGAACAAAGAAAACTCGACGTGGGTGGGGGTTGGGGGTGGCGGAGGAACACAAGCGGTGGGGGCCGGTGGTCCGGCCGGCGGCCCGTGCGGTGTTCTGTACGGGAAGAATCAGAGACGAGGAAGAAGAAGGGTTAGGAGACGTAGGATCTTCATCCAACCGCCTGAAATGGTCGAGAGACGGCTGGGAGTTGCATTCTTAATGTGCTCCGGTTCATCATGTGTGGGCACTGCGCAACCAACATTTTATTATCCAAAATCTGCTTGCTCTTCTTTACCATGTTCGATAGTGCTGGCCTGTACGTGATCGATAGGCTTTCAATTACTAGCGGCAATACAACACCGTATTTTCAAGCCAGTTCCACTTTCCCGATTTATATATCGTGGTTATGTTGTACCCCTGTTATGTACACTATGATCTGCCTAGTTGCTGTGTGCTCTTGTTATCATGGTTTGGCAATAAACTATCTATACAGTATATTATGAACCTATCATCTGCCAGCTATCCTTACTTCTGGAGCCTATTTTTTTGTACTTGTGCCAGATTATATAAATGCACGCATGATATTACAGCACACATGATCTCTCTCATCAGAATCCAGTGATAGCACATAAGTGTTTACAGGGGCGCCCCTATATTAGAATATCATCTGCATTACAAAGATAATCTCACAACTATTTATGTTTTCATGGTTCTCAGATATTATACACAATTAAAGTGAATATCAGAATCCGCGCATCAGAAGAATATTGTGGAACACTACAATGACTTAAAAAATTGGCACCAAGGCATTGAGTGCCATTCTGGAAGCAATGAAACTCGTACGCTCCCCACCTGTTGATTCTTGTTCAGAATATCATTCTAATGATTATTCTAACCTCGAGGAGTCAAAGGCAGATGGCATGTCCTGTTCACCCATCAAGGTGCATGTTCTAATTTGGCAAGGTTTTATTGATTGCGTGTATCTTGCATATGTTGTCTTGCATTTCTTCTACTTTGTTGCACCACCATCTGCTTAGTTTACTCATCATATAACTCGAGATGCCATGCCCATCCATTATCTATACATATTCCATCTGTCGTCATACCATGTTTTTCCACTCAAATGCTGTTCTTGTGCACCAGACATCAAAAAGGAAGAGGGTGATTGCCGAACCTGAAGGAGCACCAGCAAAGTCCTTGAAAAACGTGGTGGTGCCGGAGAAATCAGACAACGCCCCACTTATATTGGCTGTACAACTAGTGACACAAAACATAGGACCAACTCCAGCAGACTGTACCCATACTTCACTGGGCACACCACTAGCCCCACCACACAGGACCTGCACTCCAGCAAAAGGTATACCGATTTCATTTGCCATAGCACCAGCCGTACCACAGAAAAATCCCACTCGAGCAAAAAGTACAGCAAGTCCACCGGCAAGACCTATCCCAACTGTAGAGACGGCCAATTCCTGCAGATTGGAACCCCATTCCATTTATTACCAGTTTAAAATACAATGCTTTCAATGTTGTTAGGGACTATGTGCATATATTCCCATCATGGGAAGATTATAGTGAAGACAAACACCATTTTCACATCTTCCTGTCCAACTTACGTGTAAGTGCTATTATTTATGGTTAATATTTTCCTGTTTTCTGCTGATCGAACACATCAATGATTTACATTACATTGTTGTAACTAGGTGAGGGTCAATCTGGATAGTCATGACGAGCAAAGCTTTCTTGTGCTTTTCAAGGAAGCATTGCAGCAGTATCGGTGTTACCTGAGGAAATCACACTTTGATGGCAAGTCTATAAACGAATTTCCGATGAAGTCTCCTGTGCTAAATTTAGAAGACATTGAATGAAAAAACCTTGTTATGCACTAGTCTCGTTCCCAGGATGAGGTACTGTCTATGAAATCACATGACAATTTGAACTTCTACTTTTCCGCATGTGCCTTACGGATCTTTTTTGCAGGAAATCAGCTCGAAGAAGAATTCCGGTTTGAAAAGAACGACAGGATATCGCAAATATGCTGCCCGCTGCTTTGCTCTTGTTAGTACCTATTGTCCTGTATCACTGTACTTGCATACATACCTGGTTCATTATGTGACAGCAGTATGCATGATAGCTTGCTTATCAATTGTTCGCTCCAAATTATCTGATCTGTATGAATGGTTACATTAGTGTAGAATATATCCAATGCCAATGAATTTTTTTAGCTCTGGATTGTTCTTGTAAGTACATGCTGTCCTTTATCAGTGTACTTATATTGACAGGTAGTTGTTCATGTACCATCACTCTGCAGCCTATTTTCCTTTGCCCTCCATTTTCTACACATCAGATATATATTTACTCTTACCATAAGGTTGGTACTGAAGAATTTTAGCTGTGCATTGCTCTTGGCTGTGCCTTTTGCCTGTATCGCTGCACATACATTTATAGCTACTTGGTTATGTAGCATCACTCTTCATCTTATCTTAAATATTCTCCATTTTTTCGTATATTATCACATCTATATTTACTCTTAACAAAATGTAGAATAAAGGCAATGCTTATGAAGAACATTCTGTGCTAAACTTCTTGAATTGCCCCCCCCATCAGCACGGACAAGGGCTTTATAGAGCCTGTCTGCACCAGTAATGTAAGTTTGTCCTTCTCAAGCCTTCAAACTTTGTTGTGTATATTTGGTTAGGCATGACCGCAACAGCTGTTTATTTTTGGTGTTTGCATCAAATTGCATGTTTAAAGTTTATTATGTAGTTCATAAACAAAAGTTTGTCCTTCTCAATTTAAGTTTTCAGTTGTACAACCAAGTTCCTTCTTTATACCATGTAAATTAAACTATACAGAGCAAGTTATCTTCTTTTGCACTGCATGCATGCTTCTGTTCTTCACCCGTAATCCAGTGGTGTGGTGAACCAACCCACTACAGCAAAATGTCATATTCTGCAATGTCTTAACTATGAACAAGGTCATATCATTCTACTATTATTTAAACCGCCTCTTTATTTGCCAATCTGAAATGGGATAAATTGACAGCACACTAACCATTGATACTTATGAGTTCTTGATCTGTAATCCAGTGGTGTCGTGAAGCTGCCAACTCCTTCACAATGTCAATTCCTACTATGTCTTGACCTGAACAATACTATATTGTGTTAATGCAATTTTAAACTGTGTCATTTTATTCGTCGTAAGAAATGTGATGAATTGTCAGCACTGATACTTTTATGTGCAAAACCTGTCATATGTCTGCTTGTTTATCTTTCAGAGTGAGGAAGATATAAGTGTTGAACAAGCGCAGTCTCATCATCTTGCTCAGCTGCTTGCACTGCAGCTCCCCAGCAGGGCTAACCTTTCTTGAACTCTATTGAAGTGCTGTCGGTTTTGTATATTATTTTGTCGGCGTGTTTATTTGCACTGGTGGCGATCTTTGATGCCCAGTGTATGTAATCTGCTGTCTGCTTGTGCTTTATTATCATAGTGGCAAACTTTGATGCCCAGTGGATGTAATATGCCGTAATTTCTTTATTGTATAGTCTAGGTTTTTTCTTATTCACGATGCTGCAGTTATTTTACTGTATATATATCCTATCTTCGCAGTAAACCGGCCAAACGTAAAATTACAGTACATAATCGGGCCGTCATGCAATCATGATATATGATCCGCATCATGAGCCCCGTCAAACTGGCCCACTAGTAGATTCGGGCCTTTAATAGTCCGAGTAACCCCCAGCCCTCTTTTCGCGAGAAAACTCAATGGGCTTTTAGGAGGCTGAGAAGTAGGCTGGGCCTGAAACGTGCCGAATAGCTCACGGGCCGGCGGCATCCCAAAATGGACCCCAGCCCATGATTGTGTGAATCAATTCACGGGCTTTTAACAGGCCAAAGTTGTCTCAGTCCTTGTTTGGCCCAATCAGATATCGGCTGCGAGCAGGCCGGATGCAAACCGGGCCGTAGTTAGGCCCAACTATATGACGGGCTTTTAACAGGCCGAAATTAATATAGGGCCGAAATGTTAAATGGGCCCTTAACATGCCGAAACTAATATCAGGCCGAATTACTAAATGGGCCTTTAGCAAGTGGGCCCAAAAGCATAGCGTCCAGTCAACGGGCCGAATCTGATATGGGCCATAATTTAGCCCAAAGCCTCTTAAAGGGTCGGACCTGATCTGGGCCATGATTTGGCCCAGAAAGTGGGAGGCTTTTAACGGGCCGGATCTTATATGGGACATTATTAGGCCCGGAACGTGGCAGGCCATTAATGGACTGGATCAATTATGGGCCGGCATTTGGCCCAAAACATGGCAGCCAGTTAATGGGCCGGCCTACTGGGGTCCTCAAAATCTTGTGGGCCTACAGCTGGGCCGGCCCATTAATGTCGGTGAAATCTCGTGGGCCTTTAGCTGGGCCCGCCCATTATGATCCGCAAGAATTTTGTGGGCCTTTACCTGGGCCGGCCCATTATGGCACACAAAAATCTTGTGGGCCTTTACCTGGGCCGGCCTATTATGGCCCGTGAAATCTTGTGGGCCTTTAGCTAGGCCAGCCCATTATAGTCCGCAAAATCTCATGGGCCTATAACTGGGCCGGCCCATTATGGGCCGCAAAATCTTGTGGGCCTTTAGTTGGGTCGGCCCATTTAAACTTGATTGGCCGTGCCACGTGTCGACGTATCATAGGCGTCTTCTGTCCAATGAGTGGATGACATCTGTCCCAACGATGAGCCGACACGTGTTTCCTCCAGCCAATGATGATTTTACACGTGGAAAATCTCCATTGGTCGGGGCTGTTAACGGGTTATCGGATCCAAAACCCGACCCGATAGCTTAACGGCGTTCCGTTATGGTGGATGCCACGTGTCGGTCACCCTTGACGAAAGCACTTCTGTGACGCACGATTTATCGTCATGGAAGTGGACACTTCCGTGATGATAATTTTGGTAATGTCATCGAACACTTCTACGACAGCACAGGCATGACTATCTTGATTCTGCCATAAATTTGTCATGGATGTACATGCATGACAAGAAACGCGACCTACTATGACAAAAACGTATCATCACGGAAGTGTATTTTTTGTAGTGCGGTATGTGCATCTACTATCATGGGTTTGTGTTTCACATCCAATCACCCACTGGGGTGTGCTTGCCTTTAGAGTTAAACATGTCTTCCATTCCACTTGACTTTGTTAAGTCGAGTGCTTGTCCGAACCAGTGGGGGCACACAGAGTGCACCCACTGGGTGTAGTCCCCGAGACCACGGTCGACTGCTGGCAGTCGGCTGGGGTCTAAGAATCTACTTTTTTTGACTCATGCTGGGCAGACCATGCTGAGTGTTGATCCAAACCAGTGGGGGCACGCTAAGTGCACCCACTGGGTGTAGTCCCCAAGACTACTGTTGAATGTTTGATTCGACAGTAGTCTTAGAGTAACTTTCACTGTGATTGTCTTTTGTTTCTGCCGACTGACGCATCTTGTTTGCTGACCGCAGAGGTCGTGTGATCTTGGGGCTCAACTTTCCGAACTGAACAAGAAGCAAATCAGCCTCATTCTTGATCTGGAGCTGGCCAAGAAGAACCTCAAGACCGCTCAGGATGAAGTGGCTATCATGGGAGGTAACCAATCGTCAACTGTCCACCTTGTGACCCATACTCCACCGTGTTTCTCTTTTTAGTCTCTTTGAACCAAGTGACTTCACTTGAACAGATGTGCATAGTGAAAACCATTAACTTCAAGATCGTCTGAAGAATGTTATTTCTTTAGAGAAAATGAAGGAGGCTCTAGAGAAGAAGGACCAGGATCTTGCTGCCGCTCAAAAGGAGGCTCGAGAGAAGACAGTGCTTGCGGACAAGAAGCTGGCTTCAGTCAGTAAGTTATAAGAGGAGAACTCGAAGCTGAAGACTGCTATCTCTGAGGCCAATCGGGAGGTCAAGCAACTGAAGAAGGACAAGGAGAACTTAACCAATGAAGTCGAAAGCTCAGACCCAAGACAGGCAAGCTGGAGTCCTATCTGGGACAACTTGCTGCAAAACTGGTCCTGAAGCTTGAAGGTATCATCGCTCGACTGACTAGATGCTATCGATTGGTACGTCTTGCCATACTGTTGACTCACCATTTTTTCGACTATGCAGAACTTTGTCAGGACTTTGAGGCTGAGACTGGGCGGGTCGAGACGGGTCTCGACCCCATCAATTGTCCTGTTAAAGATGATTTTGCGATGAACTTGCTGCGGTTGGAATCACGCATGGACATCGCTATTGCTTATCTTGCTCGACTGAAAGTGGCGATGACTCGGGTTGATGCTGAACTCTAGCCTCAGGCGGAACTTTCACAAGATCTCGAGTCATTGCTGACTCAATTGAATCAGATCCCAGGCCGAGTGCAAGAATGGAAGAAATCGTCTGCTTGCTGTGGTGCTGACGTTGCCCTGACGTTGGTCCGAGTGCACTGCAAAGACGCCAGAGAAGACAAGCTGGCGGCCCTCAAGGTTGTGAACACCAAGAAGCACACTTTCCAGTCCTTCATGGACACTTTCCTTGAAGCTTCCACTCGCATTGCAGACAACATTGATCTTGAAAGTTTGTGTGATCCAGCCAGCCCTTGTCCCGACGAGTGACCGAAAACATTATGCTCCACCTTTATTTGCCTCGGAATGCCGAGTGATCGTGTAATCGTTAAACTCTTTCAGGCTTGATGCCTGAGTACTCCTGCCTGCTGCAGTTCTAAACTTTTGCAGGGTTTATCTGAACTTGGATTTCTTTGAATATTGTGGATTTTGTTCTGTTTTTTAAACTGCTTCTGATTGTCCTTCGGTTCCGAGTGGACTCGATCTTCTCACCCTTTGCCGAATGAAAGTACATTGTACTTGTGACGGAGCTCAGTCGACACCTCGTTGTCCTTGCGGATAGGGACATAACATTGTACTTGTGGCGTACCTCAGAGGTGGTGCTCAGTAGACGCCTCATCGTCCTTGCGAATAGGGACAGAACATTGTACTTGTGGCGTAGCTCAGAGCATATTTGTGACTTAAGCGACTACGGGGTCGCAGCTAAGTCCCCGAGTGGAAGGATTGCTCTCCACTCGGAGTGTTTTTAACTTAGGCGATTACCGGGTCGCAGCTAAGTCCCCGAGTGGGAGGATTGCTCTCCACTCGGAGTGTTTTTACCTTAGGTAATTACGGGGTCGCAGCTAAGTTCCCAAGTGGGAGGATTGCTCCACTCGGATTTTTTTTACCTTAGGCGATTACGGGGTCGCAGCTAAGTCCCCGAGTGGGAGGATTGCTATCCACTCGGAGTGTTTTTTATCTTAGGAGATTATGGGGTCGCAGCTAAGCCCTCGAGTGGGAGGATTGCTCTCCACTCGAAGTGTTTTTTTACCTTAGGCGATTACGGGGTCGCAGCTAAGTCCCCGAGTGGGAGGATTGCTCTCCACTCGGAGTGTTTTTATCTTAGGCGATTACGAGGTCGCAGCTAAGCCCTCGAGTGGGAGGATTGCTCTCACCCAAGTGGGAGGATTGCTCTCCACTCGGAGTGTGTTTTTTAACTTAGGCGATTACGGGGTCGCAGCTAAGCCCCCGAGTGGGAGGATTGCTCTCCACTCAGAGTGTTTTTTTTAACTTAGGTGAATTGGGTTCGCGGCTAAGCCACCCACTGGGGGATTTGGACACAAGTGATTACGAGAAACCAATCATTAAGATACTGTAAAGATTTTGTCTTTGGAAAACAATCTGAAGTGCTTTTATTACAACTCATCGGGTCAAGTGATTCTAGGTATAGAAAGGACGAAGTAGCTCCGCGTTCCATGCACATGGCTCGTCCATTTTCTTGGCTACGTTGTAGATGTGATATGCTCCATTGTGAAGCACCTTGGTGATGATGAAGGGACCTTTCCAGGCCGGAGCAAGCTTGTGAGGTCGTTTCTACCACTCAGAGCATAAGGTCTCCCTCCTGAAACACTCGTCCTCTAACATTGCGAGCGTGGAGTCGGCACAGATCATGTTGATAAATGGTTGACCGAAGCAAAGCCATCCCGCGTTCTTCTTCCAAGAGGTCGACTGCGTCTTCGCGTGCTTGCTCTGCTTCGGCTTCTGAGAACAGTTCAACTCTGGGAGCATTGTGCAGCAAGTCGCTCGGAAGCACCGCTTCAGCGCCGTACACCAGGAAGAAAGGGGTTCGATCAGTCGACCAGTTGGGTGTTGTTCCCAGCCCCCATAAGACTGATGGCAGTTCGGTCACCCAATCTCCAGCAGCATGCTTAGGATCACGCATCAGTCGAGGCTTTAACCCCTGAAGGATCAAACCATTCGCCCTTTCAGCCTGTCCATTCGACTGTGGGTGCGTGACAGACGCGTAGTCAACCCGAGTACCTTGAGATGCACAGAACACCTTGAACTTATCAGAATCAAAGTTGGAGCCATTATTTGTGATGATGCTGTGAGGAAATCCATATATGAATATCAACTCTCTGATGAAACTGACGGCAGTGCCTGCTCCAAGGTCCTTGATGGGCTTGGCTTCGATCCACTTGGTAAACTTGTCGACTGCTATGAGCAAATGGGTGAAACCACTCGCCCCAGTTTTGAAGGGTCTGACCATATCCAATCCCTAGACTGCAAACGGCCAGATGAGTGGAATAGTTTTCAGGGCAAATGCGGGCTTGTGAGACATGTTGGAGTAAAACTGGCAACCTGCGCACTTGTCGACTATATCTTTTGCCATCTCATTTTCTCAAGGCCAATAAAATCCCGCTCGCTATGCTTTGGCCACGATGGTCCGAGAGGACGCATGGTGGCCACAGGACCCCGAGTGGATATCATTTAGGATCATCTAACCTTCTTCCGGGGTGATGCAGCGTTGGGCTACTCCTGTGACACTCTCTCTGTAAAGCTGCCCTTTCATCACGGTGAAAGCTTTGGATCGACGGACTATCTAGCGAGCCTCGTCTTCGTCCTCTAGGAGCTCTTTTATGAGAATGTACGCGATGTATAGAACCGTCCAATCAGGAGTGTTCACCAAGACTTCCATGATCATCAGCAGCTTTGAAGGGATCGTCTTGCACTGACGGGGTATGGAGATGCTCCAAGAACACATTGCTGGGGATAGGCTTCCAAGTGGAACCTATCTTTGCCAGATCGTCAGCAGCTTGATTTTTGATTCGTGGTATGTGGTGGAGCTCCAAACCCTCAAACTTCTCCAGCTTCCTCACTGCGTTGCAGTAACCTGCCATTGCGGGACTCCTGACATCCCATTCCTTCATCACTTGGTTAACCACCAAATCTGAGTCGCCATAAACCATCAGGCGTCGAACACCGAGTGAAATGGCCATACACAACCCATATAAAAGCGCTTCATACTCTGCTTGATTGTTTGAAGAGTCAAAGTGAATTTGAAGGACATAACTGAGCTTGTCTCCTCGTGGGGACACTAAAACCACCCCTACACCAGAGCCATTCAAGATCTTGGATCCATCAAAGAACATGGTCCAATGTTCCGACTGAATCTGAATCGGCTGTTGCTGTTCAGTCCACTCTGCGAGGAAGTCTGCAATTGCTTGAGACTTAATGGCCTTCTTTGCCTCAAATTTGATATCCAAAGGAAGAAGTTCAATCACCCACTTTGCCACTCGACCAGTTGCATCTCTATTATTCAGGATCTCTGACAATGGAGCATCGCTGACGACTGATATTGAATGATCAGAGAAATAATGTGCAACTTTCTTCATGGTCAGGTAAATCCCATAAACAAGCTTCTGATAATGAGGATATCTCTGCTTGGATGGGGTTAAGAATTCTGAGATGTAATACGCGGGGCGCTGAACTTTGAAGGCCTTGCCTTCTTCTTCCCGCTCGACCATGAGCACTGTGCTAACAACTTGTCCTGTGGTTGCGATGTAAAGCAGCAAAGGCTCCTTGCTAACCGGAGCAGCAATCACCGGCTGGGTGGAAAGCAGGGCTTTGAGCTCCTTAAACGCTGCTTCAGCTTTGTCACTCCACTCGAATTTGTCAGATTTCTTCATCAGTTGGTAAAGAGGCAGTGCCTTTTCACCGAGGCGTGAGATGAATCCGCTCAAAGCGGCCAAGCAACCAGTAAGCTTGTGAACGTCGTGCAGGCGCACTGGGCGCTTCATTCGGAGGATTGTGCCAATCTTCTCTGGGTTTGCGTCGATCCCTCGTTCGGAAACAAGGAAACTGAGTAACTTTCTGCCTGGGACTCCAAATGTGCACTTAGATGGGTTAAACTTGATATCGTACCTTCTCAGGTTGGCAAATGTTTTAGCTAGGTCAGGCAGCAGGTCGGAACCTTTGTGTGACTTAACCACTATGTCATCCATATATGCTTCCATATTCCGACTGATTTGAGTGAGCAGGCACTTCTGAATCATGCGCATGAATGTGGCGCCAACATTATTGAGGCCGAAGGGCATAGTAACATAGCAAAAACACCCAAACGGGGTGATGAAAGCCGTTTTATCTCATCGGGTCCATACAGTCGGATCTGATGGTACCCGGAATAAGCGTCCAGGAAGGACAGTCGCTCACATCCCGTAGTTGAATCGACAATCTGGTCGATGCGGGGTAGAGGAAAATGATGTTTCGGGCAGGCCCGATTGATATGTTTGAAGTCAATACACATTCGTAGTGAATCGTCTTTCTTGGGAACCATAACAACATTGGCAAGCCACTCAGAGTGGTATATCTCGCGGATAAACTCAGCAGCAAGGAGCCGAGCCACTTCCTCACCAATGGCTTTTCTACTCTTCGTGGCGGACCGACGGAGGTATTCTTTGACGGGTTTTTACTTTTGGATCGACTCGCAAATGGTGCTCAGCCAGTTCCCTGGGTACACCTGACATGTCAGATGGCTTCCATGCAAAGATGTCCCAGTTCTCACAGAGGAACTGGATGAGGCTTCTTCCTATTTGCTGTCGAGCGTCGACGAGATATGGGTCGGAGCAGCATTGGGATCGGTCGGGTGAACATGGACTGGCTTGGTCTCTCCGGCCGACTGAAATGCAGACTCTGAAGCAGGCCTCTTAGCACGCAGCAAATCACTTGGATCTGTCGTCTTTTGATATTCTTGGAACTCTACTGCTTCCATCTGCTCATCTGTTATTTTTGCTCCATCTTGAAGGCAATCTTCTGCTTTCTGACGGTTATTGGAAACCGTTATTACACCTCTTGGGCCAGGCATCTTCATCTTGATATAAACATAGCACGGTCGAGCCATAAAGCTAGCATAAGCAGGCCTACCCAGAATGGCATGATATGCATTCTAGAAATCCACTACCTCAAACGTCAACTTCTCTTTGCGGAAATTCTTCTCATCGTCGAAAGCCACATCGAGAGTGATCTGGCCGAGTGATTCGCCTTTCTTTCCTGGAATGATCCCATGGAACCACATGTTACTCTCACTGACTTTGGACATCGGGATGCCCATTCCTTTGAGAGCTTCAGCATACAGACTATTCAGGCCACTGCCACCATCCATCAGGACCTTAGTCAGTCAGGTGCCCCCCACGACTGGGTCGACCACCGGCGCCTGCCGCCCAGGGGTAGCTACGCGTGTTGGGTGGTCGGATTGGTCGAATGTAATGGGGACCTCTGACCACTTCGGATATCTCGGTGTTGCCGGAGCAACCATGTTTACTTCTCTGTTAATGACCTTCAGTCGACTTTTGCTCTCAATATCGGCAAAAATCACCAAGGTGGCATTGACATTGGGATAACCACCGTCGTCATCCTTATCCTCTTCTTCCTTCTCAGGCTCTTTGTCCTTATCACTCGGTTTACTCTCTCGGAAGCTCTGGACTAGGAGTCGACAATGTAGAGTGGTATGCTTGGGGAGAATTAGGTTCCCATCTTCATCCTTCTTGGTGTGAATATGGCGCGGCAAATCCATAACATCATTTCCTTCCTGATCTTTCACCTTCTTGGGGGTCCAGGGCCCTTTAGGTTTCCCTTTGAACTTTCCTTGATTTAAGACCGCTGCCTCGGCAGGACCTGCTGCCTCATCCTTTCGCTTCTGCTTTCGACTGGAATTTCCTCCCCCGGTGTCCTAGGCAACTATTTTGTGCTTGCCACTCCGGAGTCGGTCTTCTTCTTTGCCGTTAGCGTATTTGGTAGCAATCTCCATCATCCGAGTCAAAGACATATCTCCTGTCCGACCGAATTTCAGGACGAGCTCTCGGTAGCGAACGCCTTCCTTGAAGGCACAGACTGCTTGGTGATCTGACACATTTTCCACTGTGTGGTGCAGAGTGATCCATCTCTGGATATAGTCCCTCAGGGTTTCATTCAGTTTCTGCATGCAATGTTGCAGCTCTGGTAGGCCGACCGGTCTCTTGCAAGTTCCCTCAAACATTTTGGTGAACACTCGGGCTAACTCATCCCAACTCAAAATACTCCCAGGGGCCAACTGAGTCAGCCAAGCTCTGGCAGACCCTTCAAGCATCAGAGGAAGGTGCTTCATGGCCACCTCATCACTACCACCACCGATGTGCACATCCACTCGGTAATCTTCGAGCCAAGTATCGGGTTTTGACTCGCCCGTAAACTTACTGACGCCAGTCGCCAGTCTGAAGTTATGGGGTATCTCAGCGGCTCTGATGGCCCTTCCAAAACACTGGGGACCGGAAACGTGGACTCTGCCTCCACTGGGTCTGTCCTGATCCAGGACTTCTCTGTATGCTCTGTTCCGGTCGACCAGACCTTGCACAAGGACGGACCTTGCATCAAAGACAGGTTCTCTGGGGTCGACTGGAACTCTGCGGTCGTTCCCATATGGACGCCTGTTGTTATTGCACCAGGGCGCGTATGACCCGTCCCTCGGAAGGGGTGAAGCCTCTCGACGGTAGTTGTCGCGGGCATACTCACGATCATATTCGCCATGAGCTCTTCCCAATTACCGATCCTGGCGGTGATCACGGCTCCCTGTCGCAAAGGAGACCTAGGACTGTGAGCCGACTGAACGGTTCCGCGACTGGGAAACAACGGAGTTCTGGTCTCCCGCTGCTCGGAGCAGCGCTCTGATCTATTCCAGGCATCTCCTAGCCTCTGACCGAGACGGCTGAATAGACTCTACAATACGTGCAGCGGCTGCCAAATTCTGAATCGGTGTACAGAATACCTGAGTTTCGGTGGAAACAACTATCGTGGACGTCGACTGGATTCGCGAATCAGTCGACGAGCATGCTCGTCGAGAGAATGTTGGAGATTCTCCAGACGAGTGCACTCAGCCAGAGTGGCCAGGCGCACCGCTTCCAAGGCCCGGGCCTCGGTGGTTTCCCCTATGATGGGGGTCTGGAGAGCCTCCATGTTGCGGCGGTGCAGCTCCTCCCTCTGCTGCGAGCTGAGAGGTTGGGGCTGGTACTCTTCGTGGTCGAGTGATGGACCAGCGCTCCTACCGCCATCGTCGTTGCGACGGAAGCTAGGTGGACTGCGAAGGGAATCGACCATGAGGACCTCCGCCGCGGGATCACAACTCCTGCTCTCAGAAAGAGTATCTGCGAAATTAGTCGACAGATCGACCGATCTACGAGAATACATGTCGGGCTCAATAGCCGCGACCTGGGGGGTGAAGGCTTGACGAGCCACCGCGTGTCTCACTCATCGCTGGATCCGTGAACAACCAGACCACTTGCAGCGGCGTCCAGCGGAGTGAGTCGACAACGCGATGACCGAGTGGTATGGTGAAGATGGCTGCCTGAGAAGGACGTCGTAGGAACTCACGCGGAAGTGCGCCGAGCCACGAGCCGGGAGGGCCTCGACATCGAGAGGGGCCTCCTGGAGCCAGGCAGAGTTTTCGGCGATGAAAATGAGCGCGCCGAGTCGGAACTCGCCGCCCACGACCAAATTTCCACCGGAAACCATGCTGATGAAGGTCGAAGAAAATGCAACCTCACCGGAAGTTGCTAAGACGCTTTGCCCCAAGGTGGGCGCTAACTGTCGTGGTACTAAGTTTGACAGTAAGTATAGGGGGTACGTATGGAGAGGAAAGGTCCTAGCTACGGCAAGATTGTACGCAAGTGTTTACGAGTTCAGGCCCCACTCGGAGGAGGTAAAAGCCCTACGTCTCCGTGCCCGGAGGCGGTCGACTAGAATATATAAGTGTGTGTGTGTGTTACAGGGGGTGCGAACCCTTCTGCCAGAGGAGGGGGTGGCTTATATAGAGTTCGCCAGGACCCCAGCCATCCCTCGTTACAGAGGGTTGAATGTACATAAAGATTGAGGCGTTACTGGTAACACCAGCCTTAAGTGCCTTTAATGACCTTGAAGACTACAGAGTGAATGCTCGCCCGTTGCTATTCTGAGTGACTTCTGGTCTTCAGTGGGTCGAGTGGTCTCTTGTATGGTCGACTGGTTGACTGGTCACGTGACTTTGGGAAGGAGGGGTACCCGAGTGGTTTATTGGTCGAGTGGATTGCACTCGACACCTTTATGGGGCACTCCCTGTTGTCTCTTGAGCTTCTTTGCCTCTAGGGTAGTGACCTTGGGTAGGGCGTATAGGTCAGGCCTATGACCCTACCTTAGGTCTGTATCCTTATCACCCACCTCCTCGTCCCCGTCACCGCGTGCCGCCCTGAGCCTGCCGTCCCCGTCACCGCGTGCCGCCCCGAGCCTACCGTCCTCGTCGCCGAACTTCAGCCATCACCGCCCCCCGCGAAGTGAGCCCCCCCGTGCCCCTTGCTCTGCCCCTGATCCATTGTCGCTGCCGGACCTGACGCATTGAAGAGCAGAAGGAGAGGAGAGGAGAAGGAGTGGAGCAGCAGTAACGCGCTGTCCATTTTTCTGAATTTTCTGATTTTTTACATATATGAATAGTGCATACAGAAGGTGTTTGATGAACTCTAGATGGCTTTGGGCATTTTTGGAATTTCTGAAATTTTTTATGGTGAGGTACTGATGCAAGACAAAGGCGATGGCAAAATTTTAGAATTTTTGGAGTGGTTTAGAATATGTTTTAAGAAAGTAATTTGAATCCGATTCAACTTTCATTTGAATGAAATTTGAAAAATTTGAACTACAGATCAGAAGGTTTTTGGTGAAATGGAGTGTGGGTACTGTCATGAAGTTGGAGTAATTTTTCTGGTTGTAAAAGAATTAGGATAATTTAGAATATGCTAAATATGTCAAAAATATTTTTTTTGTTCATAGAAAGTTTTTTGTTCATATATAGAAAGTTTTTATATATGACTATGGATATATGAGCAATGATGATCCATGGATGTATGCATTGATATATACTCCCTCCGTCCCAAAATTCTTGTCTTAGGTTTGTCTAAATACGGATGTATCAAGTCATGTTTTAGTATTAGGTACATCCGTATCTAGACAAATTCAAGACAAGAATTTTGAGACGGAGGGAGTATGAGAAATGATGTTCATAGAATATTTACAAAGTATATAGGTATTTTTGTTCATATATGTATTTTTTCATAGCATTTTTCCATTTATACATGTATGTGGCTATAGATGGATATATATGAGAAATGATGATCCATGGATGTATGCATTTTTTTTCAATGATGATCCATAGATGTATGTATGTATGTATAGATGTATGTATGTGGATACATGAGGGGCGGGGGGTCGATATACCCCCTCTCTAATAGCATTTCCTTCTTCATATGTTGAGTTAGTTGATTTAGGTTAGTGCATTTTAGGTTAGTTGATTTATAGTGCATTTTAGGTTATTTGTTGTTAGTGCATTTTAGGTTACTAAATTTTAGGTTAGTCTATTTCTTCTTCTTCGAGCGTCGATCAACCCCCTCTCGCTCGACCAACTCTCCGAGGATCGCTGAGCGGTCGAGGGTCGAGAACTAGGGTAGAGGGTCGAGGGTCGAGGGGGGGGGCGTCGATCAACCCCCTCTCACTCGACCAACTCTCGAGGACACCCAAACCCTAGAAAAAACATTGTCGATCTCCTACCCATCGAGGGTTCAAGGGTTCTAGGGTCGAGGGTCGTCGAGGGGTCGAGGGTTCCAGGGTCGATGGTTCGAGGAGTCGTCGAGGGGTCGAGGGTTCGAGGGTTCTAGGGTCGAGGGTCCAGGGTTCGAGGGTTCTAGGGTCGATGGTTTGAGGGTTCGAGGGTCGTCGAGGGGCCGAGTGTTCGAGGGTCAAGAGTCATCAAGGGGTCGAGGATCGCCGAGGGGTCGAGAGGTTTCCTAGTGTCAAAGTATTGAAGAAATCCATGGCTTCATCATTAGCCGGAAGTAACCGGGGCATGATGGTACGAAGTTCTCCAAAGTTATTCTGGAACGGAGTCCCGGATAGGATAATCCGCCTTTTGGTACAAATTTCAGCAAAGGCCTTCCAAATAGCGATATTCGGAAGGCTCTTGCTGTACTTTGTACCAAAAAGTGAACTATCCTATCTGGGATTCCGTTCCAGAATAACTTTGGAGAACTTCATACCATCATGCGCCTGTTACTTTCGCCTAATGATGAAGACATGGTTTTGTTGAATCCTTTGACACTAGACAAACGTGACATGAGGGGGTCGAGGGTCGGGAACTAGGGTAGAGGGTCGTGAATCGCCGAGCGGTCGAGGGTCGTGAACTAGCTAGGGTTGAGGGTCGAGGATCACCGAGTGGTCGAGAGGTTGCCTAGTGTCAAAGTATTGAAGACATCCATGGTTTCATCATTAGCCGGAAGTAACCGGGGCATGATGGTACAAAGTTCTCCAAAGTTATTCTGGAATGGAGTCCCGAAAAGGATAATCCGCCTTTTGATACAAATTTCAGCAAAGGCCTTCCAAATAGCGATAGTCGGAAGGCTCTTGCTGTACTTTGTACCAAAAAGCGAATTATCCTATTTGGGATTCCGTTCTAGAATAACTTTGGAGAGCTTTGTACCATCATGCGCCTGTTACTTTCTCCTTATTGTGAAGTCATGGTTTTGTTGACTCCTTTGACACTAGACCCTAGAAGCGCTGCCAAGGCCACCAAAATTTACCAAGTTAAAAGAGTGTTGTTGTCGAGGCCACCCCGAACCCTTTAAGCGTTGCCGAGGCCACCCCAAACCCCAGAGAAGTGTCGAGGCCATTAATTAATATAATTCCTTGTTGTGATTATCTATAGCTAGGTCTACGTTTGCCACTAATATATCCATCTGTCATGTTTGTATAATAATTTCCATGTTGTAATATTTGCAGAAACTATGGAGCACGACCGAGACGAGGAAGCAGAATGGGTGTTAGGGGACATAATCGCAGCCGGAGGTGATGTCATGTCGTATCCCAACGAAACCGATGGTCTGGAAGGAGAGGGTGAAGCAGGCTACGGTTATTGAACTATGGAGGAGGAAGGACATGATTATGATGGCTTCGGTGACCGAATGCCGGTGCAAGAAGGAGACCGTGATGACGGCCCCGGTGACTGAATAGAGTCCGGCCAGGTATATAAATTAATTAAGCATGTGATGACTAGCTAATTGATGCATTCATTGTTTTGGTATCTACACATATTAACTCTCATATTTCTTATTTTTACTAGCCCTCCAGATCGAGCACAACTTTGGTAAAGAGATGAGGCCCGAAGAAAAAGTTGCGCTCGGATGAAAGGTTCACGATCACAGCAATCGCACGTAATGGCCAACCGATTGAACCCCTCCGGACCAAGAACACATTTACTGCTCAATGCAAGGTTCTTGTTAGGGACATGATCCCGATCAGCACTGAGGTATGGAATCAGCCTAAGAAGGAAGAGCTTCAAGTTTCTTTTGTCGAAGATAGAGAGAAAGAGGATCTTTGGAAAGTGCTGAAGGTAAATTTCACCCTACCGGAAGAGGAGGATCCGGAGAGTCAAGTTATAGATCCATTGATCAAGTCCTTTGCTCTCAAGAAGATGGAAGATCTATTCAGGAGGTGGAAAAATGAATTGAAAGCAAAGTTTGTCGACAAAAAAAGACACCATAATTCATCGACCAGTATGAGAAGCTCGGAAATCAATGTGACGCATTTGTGGCCAACAAGACATCGGAGAGGAGTAAGAATATGTCAGCAACAAACAAGATAAATGCTGCGAAGAAGGAGCATCACCATCGCACGGGGTCAGGTGGCTACCTCATAGCCCGGCCGTTGTGGGCCAAGGATGAGAACGACCTGCTTGATAAAGGGGTCGAACCAGAGACATTGAACTGGCCAGACTGTTGCCGGACTTGGTTCTTCGGGGTTGGCGGAACCTTGGACCCTATAACAGGGAAGTGCGTTTAGACGAGGGAGCAACTGCGAATACCCATCATGAAGCTTCATTACTATATCGCCGCAGCGCAGGAAGGGACGTTCGTTCCAGACAGAGAGAAGGACGAGCTCACAATGGCCCTCGGGGATCCTGAGCACCCTGGACGGACACGAGGCATGCCAGGCTCCGTTCCGTGGAAGGCTGGGTTTCCGGACGCAGGCGGTTACAAATGCCAAGAGAGGAGGAGGAAAGTGGAGCAGAGCGAACTGCAGGAGCTGCACGCAAGTGTACGGAATCTAGAGGAACGAGATGCAGTTCAAAGCAAGCGACCTGCCGAAGCTACCCCCAAAGCTACCCCGCCATCTCAGCGGAGAAGCAACATGGCTTCCACTGAGCTGCTTCAGCTGGAGCCTGTCTTCATGGCTCTTGCTAGCTACCCGTGGATCCTATCACGGAATCTCAACATTGCCACCTTATGACGCAATGGCGGAACTACAAAGTCAAGGTGGTTGTCTGCTCTGTTCGACCTCCTGAACTCGGCGCAACTTTTCACTGCCGTCCAATTCCATAAGGATATGCTAGGGTGATGGTGGATGAAATAACAGAGGGATTTGAGGTGCTCGTGCTTGACCACCCTACCGGTGAAGGGGAGACTCGGCTGGGTTCTCCTCTGAAGACTCCATGCCTATGGCAGAAGGAGCTCATCAACCTTCCGAACTGGACGCCTCCGCCTCCTCCTCCGCCTGCTCCTCCGACGAGAGATCAGGGCACTCCGCCTCCTTCTCCAGCGCGTGGCGGCACTCTGCCTCCTTCTCCGCCTGCGCCGGCGCCCGAGCAGCCAGCGTCCTCCTTCTCCACCTCGTCAGCAAGGGCGGAAGAGACCCGTCGCCGCTCCGGCTGCTTCGACATGTCGTAGTCCTTCTCCTCCGCCTCGTAAGCAACGAAAGAAGACAGCCACAGCCGCTCGGCCTGCTCTGGCATCTAGCAGTACATGCAGAGGTGAGAGGCAATACAGATTCGGTCCATCTCTCAAGACTCCAGAGAAGTTACCATACGAGATGACCGAAAAGGAAAACAAGGAGATCTGTCAAGCCCAAGTGAAGGACTACTTCGAAACACAAAGAGCTAAGAGACATCCACCTCCGGAGGAGAAGATAGATCCGGTGAAAGCGAAGCGCACTTTGGATGCCCTACAGCGACCACCACCATCTCTGCCGCAAACCAACTATGAGCGCATTACTGAAAAGACATATAATGAAGCGAAGCGGTCGGGAAGTACTTGTAGTGACAAAAGGTTACAAGAATGAAGAAGTGGGGAAAAAATCCCCAGCTCGGTGAACAAGTGAACCAATCGTGCCCCCCGCTCAAGGTGTCTAGCGATAACGTCACTAATCATCCGAGGATCTTGCCCGGTACCAATCCTGCAGATTACATGCACGACGACGATGCACATTTTGATATAATGGCGGTGGACGAATTCAAATACGAGTACGGGAAGCCTCTCGTCAAAGATGGAACTACTCTAACAACGATGATGTGAAGATTCCAAGATTGGTACATGGAAACCTGCAGAAAGTTAGCTGGGAAGAAAATCGATACTTTGACGCTGAAAGTTAAAGAGGATCAGCACGACCTTGTTGGAATTGAGGAGTTGTCTGTTCCATTTGAGGAGTTCTTCCAGTTTTTCAATCTAAAGGCCCTCGATAAATTAACGGTCACTTTCTACTGTTTGTAAGTACTACTTCTATCATTAAGTCTCTATATATAGCTCAGCTCTTTCATTGCATGTATATATAATTATCCTCACTATATTATGTAGACTGAAGATCGTTGAATGCAGAAAAACTGAAATGTATGATATTGGGTTCATTAACACAAATCTCATAGATCAATATGCAGTTACATTTCATGCCAAAGAAACCGAGGATAATTTGCTACGATCGTTGGTAACAAATCGAAACAAAGATACAATACTCTTTCCTTACAACTTCAAGTGAGTGCTACTGTCTTGTGCATATTCGGTTTCCCTTAATTATTACTCGAGGTGATAGTAATTAATGTAATTGATGAGTTATGCATGCGTGTGCAGGTTCCACTATATTCTCCTAGAGATTAAGCTTGAGCAGGGACTAGTAAACATCTTAGAATCGAGACAAAAAGATCCCGAGGACTACGCAGACATGTCTAAAATGCTCGAGAAGTAAGTTGAATCGGTCATTATCGCACCATACTGGCAACTTTGTTCATTTCATGATATCAAGTAATTGTTTTCTTTGTCTTGCAGGGTTTGGAAAGTATTCACCGCACAAGTTTCGGGACTGCCGCGGGATCTGCGACGGAAATACCCGAAAGTAAGTACTACTAGCTAGCTATTTCCGCGCATCTCCCGTTGATTCTAGCTACTTTCATCGATGTCATTTATAATGCTTCATTATCAGTTTGATTGACCTCTATTTCTCGTAAAGTGCTTGTGGTAGGAAGCCCGGAGTAATTACTGTGGATACTACGTCTGCGAGTTCATCTACAACGCGACGACCAAGAATAGGCGGGGCTACTCTAAAAGACAATATGAAGTGCGTAAGCAAAAATATTCACAAGTTTATTTTATTACCATCATTTCTGTTGAGTTTCATTCATATATATGTATTGACCCCCTTATTCAAATTAGATGTGGGAGATGCGGAATGAACTCCTACCACAAGATCGCATGCGAGAAATTCAAGAGGGATTGGCTGGATTCTTTCTTGACCACGTCATCAATAAAGCCGGAGAATACCATGCATGTGGAAGTTGAGTTCATATGTTAGGGTATTGTAAGAGATCTTACACATTGTATATATATGTAGCCAGTACCTTCGGTAAGATATACGAAAACTAGTTGTTCGACCAATCTCTCGAAGAAGGAGAGGTCGATCACTTCTCTCTGTATATGTTCATGATGATCTTCTGTACTTAATAGTTTCCTTCATTTGCTTACTAGCTAGCTAGCGTGTCGAGTCCTCTCTATATGTATAGTACGTAGCTTGACCAGGCACGGAGATAAGAGAGGACACTTCTCTCTATTATCTAGCTAACACAATATATGAAACCCCTAAATTAACCCTACAAAACCCCCAAAACCCTCGGCCCCAGCCCCCCTCCCCCCATTTTAGAAAAAAACAAAAAAACCCAGCCCCTGAACTACTGACGTGTGGAAGGCTTTTGGTCCTGGTTGGTGGCACCAACCAGGACAAAAGGTCCCTCTGCCTGGGCAAGCGGCAGCGGCCACGTGGAGCCCCATCTGTCCCGGTTCCTAGGCGAACCGGGACTAAAGGTATAGGGCTTTAGTAACGACCCTTTAGTCCCGGTTCGGGAACCGGGACAAATGGCCCTCATGAACTGGGACGAATGGCCCTTTTTCTACTAGTGAGATGTGCTTTAGCAAAATCGTAAAAATATATGTAGTAGTATTGTTGAGAAAAAACAATGAATGCAAGAGCTGCTTCGTGTGTCACTACTGGCTTGTTTAGGTTTTCATTTTTTCCTTTTAAGGTATTTTTTGCGCGGTAATTTTTTTCTTGAACTGGTAGGTTCTATCATTAGTGTGGTATAGTTTAGAGCCACTACTTGAAAGTACCCATTCCAATCACCAATTCCACCAATTCCTTTACCATTTTTAGGGCAATTCCTTTATTAACGCGAATTCATGTTGATGTAGTGCGCTAGCGTCAAAAAAGGTTTCTTAGGAAAAAAAAGAAAAAAAGTTGTACTAGTTTTTTTTAGGGGTAAGGCCTAGTCTTTATTCATCATAGTGCATAGAGAGTGGGATAATGTTTACATTATGTGGTTCGCCAAACCACACATGATGCCCAGGGGATAAGTTAAGAGCAAATCTAGCTAAACTATGAGCTTCTATGTTACTCTCTTGGCCTTCAAAAATAAAACTACAAGAAAAAGCAGTAGAGCGAGCTTTGATCTCACTTATGATTGCTCCGTGTTTGCCATGAGAACCTTGAATAATATCCCGAACTATTTGTTTTGCATCTGACGCTACCACGAACTGATGTAGCAGGAGGTCTTCGGTTGCACAAAGTGCCATCGCTTCAAGTATGCATGGATCATCAACTCCTTGCACCACCAGCGCAGTACTGCCCAAATAATTTCCATCAACATCCCTACATACCACAGCTACAACACCACCTGGTCCTGCTCTCACTGCCGCATCAACATGGAGTTTTGCATGGTTTATAAGAGGTGCTCGTTGGTGAGCACGCACATTCCTGCCCACGTTTGTGCATGGAACAATACCCGGTTTACTGTCCTTTACAATCTCCAATTCGCCAATAAACCTTGTGGTGAATGAAAACAGTGATTGCGGACTCCAAAAAATTCCCTCGTGAATGGCCTTCCTCCTTGCTGACCTCATGAACTGTACATGCGATAATGACTCCATCTCAGCAAACAACCAATGCTTTGCATTTGGTTCCATGTTTTGCACCAACGACTGCCCAATCTCCTCCTCGACCAAAGCCCAAGTGCACCTAGAAGTGGTGCATTCCAGTAACGAGTGTCCCCACGAGTCCGGCGACCCACGTAGACCGCAAGCCGAAGAGTTTGACATGTGTCGATGTGAACAAACATCTTCGGTCGGTAAAGACTGCTTTGAAAGCCTCCATAGAAACATGCGTATTTTCCCTGGTACTTGTATTTTCCACAGAGATTTCCACTCCTTCTCCTCACTTCTAGTGCCCGAGGTGCCCGCAGAGCCATCCAACAAGGCCTCCCCGCGCTCTCTTGTAGCCACCAGCATATTGTATGCCGATTTCACAGAAAATTGCCCATTTGTCTCAAAGTGACAACACCAGAAGTCAGTGATATTACAAGTACATAGGGGTATACTGGTGATAACTTTGACATCAAACGGCAAGAAGATCTCCCAAACTTGGTGCATGTCCCATGTTGCTGTGCATGGGTTAATAATCTCGGACACGTTCATGGGTGGGTTCGCCACCATGCATCCATATGGGAGGAGCTCTCATCCCTCGGTAACCAATTTTCTGTCCATATTCTTGTGTTCTCTCCATTGCCAATTCTCTTTTATTAAGCCTTGCTTGAGGGTATCTCGACCTTCTATTATAGCTCTCCATATTTGGCTCGGGTGGGATCCCAAACTAGCATCAAGAATTGATAAACCTGGATGATTGGCACTTCTGAATATGCGAGCACTCAGGGACTCTAGGCTTTGAAGTAACATCCATGCTTGCCTAGCCAACATGGCTAAATTGTACTAGTGCGCTTGCTAGCCAACCTGATATAGCCCACAATCACTTTTTTTACAATCGCCCACAATCACTTAACCACCCAATCGCTAAAGAAAAAAAAGGCCCAAGGCCGAGATCGCAAAAGAAAAATGCTTCATCCTTCTTCCTGAAGGCACAGTCAAGTTTCGTGCTCTTCTAATGACGTCTCCGACTGTTAGGGATAGAGGTGTTCCGTGCTGGCACACACCAGGGAGGGGGCCCCGGGCGGCCGCCCCACTCGCCCCCTTCAGGGCTGGGCCTCGGTTCAAGTGCACTATTTTCTTAAAAATATGGCCTTTTTTGCACAAATATAAATACAACTAGGCTTTCAAACAAAAAAAGTTGTCCGAGTCAGCTGACCGCACAACTAGCAAATAGAATCGCCTTTGGGAAGTGTCATGTCCGTTAAGTGTAGCCGCGACCACCGCGGGCGTGGAAAGGGGGATGGACGGCGGGACTTGCCGGAGGCGGCGGAGACGGTAGTCTTACTGAGAGACCACTCCCTGTCGTACTTTAGCATCTCTTCATTGAGGTGGCAATGCTTGCTCATCTCCGCCGTAGTCTTCGACGAGTCAATGACCCAGGCTGTTGCGAGCTCCGGGTCCTTGAGGATTTGTGGTGATGGGGTGCCGGAGTTCGCGAACTCCACCCGACATGCAGCGTTGCGCCTGTTCTGCCGCTGCCGCTCCTTGTCCGCACTCTCCTGCATTGTCAAGGCGCTTCGAGAGAACGAACTGCCGCTGCCGCTGCCATGCATCGAGGTAGTGGAGAATACGCCCCCGTGCCTTCACGATGATCGCAAGGGGAAGCACCGCCAATGCGGCCTAGCCGCAACTGGCGCGGCTATGGGGTGGCGACTCTTGCTCCTCTTTCACGCGGTGTGGCGATGGCGACATGCGCTCCTTCATGTGATGTCCGATTTGGAAGTAGCGGCTGCATGGGAGGGGTGGGAAGAAGGTAGGGAAGGAGGTTCCGCCTTCATCCTTCAGCGAGGAGTATAATGCCGCTCCGCCTTGACACGGCGACGAAGTGGCTCCCGTGGTGGCGCCGGACTGTGGTCGTGGTGGAGCAAGCGCCAGAGCATCAGCTCCATCTGCGCTTCGTATCCTCCGATGTTGTCATGGCCTCTGATAGGAGGCGCGACTGTTGTTGCGGCCAGTACTCCTCATCACCGGGGGAGATAAAGATCTCCTCCTTTGCGGAGGAGCTGACCACCATGGAGGAAGAGGACCCCGAAGAGCAAGGATGGTGGCGGCACGATCCGGAGCCGGATCCGGATCCCCCGTCGGTGTCGAGGACCCATGACTTTCCCATCATCGGTGAGTGGAGGAAGATGGGAGCAGGGGCAGTGCACGGAGATGTGAAGAGTGCGATGTGGACGGCGCTGGTGTCATGCTTAAATAGCCGCGGCCAGACGAATGGCTAGTAAACCTGCTTCAATGCGGCGTAGCAGCTGGAAATGGTTTCTTGGGACGACGCATCCACATTGAAGCAACCCCCCGTCTTGTTAGGTCGGTCGGTGGCGCCCTCCTGTCCGGTCACATCGACGGCACCAATGCCAGCCGCTGCTGCTATGGGCCGGCATGTATGCAGCACGTTCATTTAGGAGATAGCACGGGCAATAGTAGAAAACAGGGCACTAGTCCCGGTTCCAGAGGGCCTTCAGTCCTGGTTCTGGAATCGGGACAAAACGGTCGGGACTAATGCCCAAAATCTTTAGTCCCAGTTGGCTTACAAATTGGAACTAAAGGAGTTCCACGTGGCCGCTGTGGGCCGCCCAGGAAGGAGGACCTTTAGTCCCGACCGGGACTAAAAGGCAGCCACATGTCAGCAGCTCACAGGCGCAGGGTTTTTTTTTCCTAAAGGGGGGTTAATTAGGGGTTTTGGAGGGTTTACGGGTTTCATATTGTGTTAGCTAGCTACTACATATAGAGAGAATTGACCTCTCTTTCTCCGTGCTTGGTCGACGATAGCTACTACATATAGAGAGAACTCGATCGACGCTAACTAGTAAGCAAATGAAGGAACCATTAATTACACAACATTGTGATGAACATATATATAGAGAAGTGACCTCCCTTTCTCCGTGCTTGGTCGAACAACAAGTTTTCGTATATCTATCCGACGCTACTACATATATACAATATAACATCTTTTAGAATCGCTAACATCATCTACCTAAGATCCATTTGCAGTTCCATATGGTATTCTCCCTTGTCATGTATGACGTGGTCAAGAAAGAATCCCGCAAATTCCTCTTGAATTGCTCGTATGCGATCATGTGGTAGGAGTTCTTCCCGCATCTACCGCATCTAATTTGAAGAAGGGGGTCAATACATATATATGAATGAAACTCAACACAATTGATGGCAATAAAATAAAACTGTGAATATTGTTTACGTACTTCATATTGTTGGTCAGAGGAGTCCCGCTCAGAGGTCGAGATGCGCATGAACTCGCAAACGTAGTATCTACATAAATTATTCCGGCCTTCCTGCCGCAAGCACTTTATGAGAATAGATTTCAATCAAACTGATAATCAAGCATGCTAATGGTATTGACGAAACTAGAATCAATGAGAGATGCGTGGAACTAGCTAGTGCTACTTACTTTTGGGTATGTAAATCCCAGCTCCTTCTACAGACCCGGAACCATTGCGGTGAAAATTTTCCAAACCCTGCCCGGCAAAGAAAATCATTACTTGATATAAGGAAATGAATGAAAGTTGCCGATATGGTGCGATAATGATTGAACTTACTTATGGAGCATTGCAAGCATGTCCGCATAAGCCTTGGGATCTTTACGTCTCGAGTCTAAGATAGTTACTACTCCCCCGTCAAGCTTAATGGATAGCAGAATAGAGTGGAACCCGCGCACGCATAACTCATCAATTACATTACTTAACCTCGAGTAAGCGAAACCGAATATGCACAAGACAGTAACACTCACTTGAAGTTGTGAGGAAAGAGTATTTCCCTTATGTTTTGATGTCGAAGGAATGCTTTTAGCAAGTTATTCTCAGTTTCTTTGGCTCTATTTTCTACCTTCCATTAATTTATGGTATTTGGGCTAATGAACCCAATGTCATAGTCTTGTCCTCTTTTGCATTCGACGATCTTCAATCTGCATAATATAGTGAGGATAATTATATATACATGCAATGAACGAGCTGAGCTAGAGACTTAATTATAGAAGTAATACTTACAGATAATATCAAGTCATGAGTTGTTTGTCGAGGGCGTCTTGATTGATTAACTAAAATAATTCCACAAATTCAACAGGCATCACCTCAACTCCAATGAAATTGTCCTCATCTTTAATTCCCAGCAATATACTGTCGGTCCCATCCTTGTTGCAGGTTCCAAGTAATAGTTATGCAATCTCCGCATCATCGTTGGTAGATGTGGGAGCTGATCAGGTTTGACGAGAGGTTTCCCATGCTCGTATCTAAAGATCTCTACTACCTCAATCGTTTCAAACTGTACATCATCGCCCAAATAATCACCAATGGTGGTACCGGGCAGTAGCCCCGGATTAGCGATATCGCTAGACACCTCGAGTGGGGGGCATGATTGCTTCTCCTGTTCGCTGAGCTCGAGAATTGTTTTCGCACTTCTTCGTCTTGCAGCACTGGTAGTACTTCTCAAACAACACGTTTTATCACATGTCCTTTCAATACAGCGGTCATAGTTGGTTTGCGGCGGAGGTCGTGGTGGTCGCTTAAGGGCATCCAGAGTGCGCTTCGCTTACACCGGATCTATTGTTTCCTTTGGAGGTGGATGTTTCTTCTGTTCAAAATAGGCATTGATATGTCTCCATCGTATCTATAATTGTTGATTGTTTCATGCCAATATTATACAACTTTCACATATTTTTGGAAACTTTTTATATGATTTATTGGACTAACCTATTGATCTAGCGCCCAGTGCCAGTTCCTATTTGTTGCATGTTTTTTGTTTTGCAGAAAATCCATGTCAAACAAAGTCCAAACGAGATAAAAATTTACGGAGAATTATTTTGGAATATTTATGATTTTTGGGAGGTGGAATCAACGCAAACGGGGGCCCATAGTGAGCACAACCCACTAGGGCCAGCCGGGCACCCCCTGGTGCGCCCAGGTATCTTATGCCCTCCTTGAAGGTTGGTTGGGGCCCTTCTTCTGGCGCAAGAAAGATAATTTATGGAAAAAATCACGTAAAACTTTCATTGTAATCGGAGTTACGGATCTCCGGGAATTTAAGAAACCGTGAAGGGCCAAATCTAGGAAATGCAAAACAGAAAAGACCAGAGAGGGAGATCCAATCTCGGAGGGGCTCCTGCTCCTGCCCCTCCACCGCCATGGAGGCCATGGACCAGAGGGGGAACCCTCCTGCCATCTAGGGTGGTGGCCAAGGAAGAAAAAGAAGGAGGAGGGGAGGCTCTCTCCCCCTCTCTCCCGGTGGCGCCGGAGTGCCGCCGGGGCATAGGATCATGACGGCGATATACATCAACAATCTTGCTACCGTCAACACCAACTCTCTCCCCCTCTATACAGCGGTGTAACACCTCTTCTCTCTGCTGTAATCTTTACTTAAACATGGTGCTCAACTCCATATATTATTTCCTAATGATATTTGGCTATCCTATGATGTTTGAGTAGATCTGTTTTGTCCTATGGGTTAATCGTGATATTGGTTGGTATGATTGTATATTTTATTTATGGTGCTGTCCTACATTGCCCTCTGTCTCGCGCAAACATGAGGGGTCCCCGCTATAGGGTGTTGCAATACGTTCAAGATTCGCTTATGGTGGGTTGTGAGAGTGACAGAAGCTTAAACTCGAGTAGGTAGTTTGTTGCATATGGCATAAAGAGGACTTGATACTTAATGCTATGGTTGGGTTTCACAACTTTAATGTTATTTTAGTAGTTGTGGATGCTTGCTAGGGGTCCAATCATAAGTGCATATGATCCAAGTAGAGAAAGTATGTTAGCTCGTGCCTCTCCCTCATATAAAATTGCAAGAATGATTACTTGTACTTGTTATCGATTGCCTAGGGACAAATGACTTTCTTGTTGACAAAAGCTATCTCTTGCAATTTGTTAGTATTTTTACTCTCGCAAAGTACTCGTAGTTTTATTCTTGCAAAATAGTTTCATACTTGTTTTAGGTAAATCAAACATCAAGTATGCGTAGAGTTGTATCGGTGGTCGATAGAACTTGAGGGAATATTTGTTCTGCCTTTAGCTCCTCGTTGGGTTCGACACTCTTATTTACCGAAGAAGGCTACAACAGATCCCCTATACTTGTGGGTTATCAAGACCTTTTTCTGGCGCCGTTGCCGGGGAGCAATAGCGTGGGGTGAATATTATCGTGTGTCCTTGTTTGCCTTATCGCTAAGTAGTTTTTACTTTCTGTTGTAAGTTGTTCTCTATCTTTATGGAACACGAGATACCCAAAAAATTAGTGGTACTTGCTACTCATGGAGATGGGGAACCTCCTAAAACCCTCAATGCTCGTTATGTGAAAAATATTATGCACTACTTTGATAATCCTGAGAAAACCCTATTCAACATGATAATGGGAGGCATGTTAGATCAAGGTGAATACTTTAGGGATTATCGCTTGACGAAAAAAGGGGAACTGTTGTGGGATCAAATTGATATGTTGCATTGGTATGCTTGGAATTTATGCCAGAGATATGATTATAATTGTTGCTCTAGGATGAAGCTCCACACCTTCCCTTTACATGCAAATTTAATGATAATGAAACCTTGGCTTCTTATGCCAATGGTAGATATGATTATTATAACATGGAACAAATAGAAGTATTTGTTGATTTGAAGGGTGCTTATGAAAGTGAATCTTTTTTTGAAAAGTATGAAGCTTTTGATGATAATGTTTATAGACTTGGAAATTTTGCATCCTTAAATATTGCTATGATAATTATAAATACAATTCCGATATTGATGAATCTATTGAGAAAGTCTCGCTGTCATAGAAGAGACTAATATTTTGCAGGAGTCTATGAAAGAAGAAATTGATGAAACTATGAACTCATTGGATGAAACATATGATGAGGAGAGCGAAGAACAAAATGAGGAAGAGCAGATTAGCTACTCGTTCCCACCTTCTAATGAGAGTAACTCTCCAACTCATACATTGTTTGATTTCTCTTCATGCTTACCGAAGGATGAATGCTATGATAATTGTTATGATCCCATTGATTCATTTGAAATATCCCTTTTTGATGAACTTGATGCTGGCAATGCTTGTGGCCATGATGCCAATATGAATCATTCTTATGGAGACGAACTTGCTATAGTTCCTTATGTTAAGAATGAAACTGTTGCTATTGCACCCACACATGATATTCCTATTATCTTTTTGAATTCTCCAAACTACAGTATATCGGAGAAGTTTATTCTTATTAAGGATTATATTTATGGGTTGCCTTTTACATTGCAAATGATAATTTTAATGAATATAATATGCATGTGCTTGCTGCTCCTACTTGCAATTATTATGAGAGAGGAAGTAAATCTCCACCTCTTTATGTTTCCGACACGATAAAATTGCAAGAAACTGCTTATGCTATGTATTGGCCTTTACTTGATGTGCATGAATTGTTCTTGTATGACATGCCGATGCATAGAAAGAGAGTTAGACTTCGTCACTACTTGATATATGTTGCTTTGTTCTCACTACTAAATGCCAAATCATTGCTAATTAAAATTGGCTTTGATATACTTTGGGATCCGGGTGGATCCATTACTTGAGCACTTTATGCCTAGCTTAATGGCTTTAAAGAAAGCGCTGCTAGGGAGACAACCCGGAAGTTTTAGAGAGTCATTTTATTCTGTTGAGTGCTTTTATAAAGTTTGAAAACAAAAATATATAGAGGGGAACTTATAACTTCACAAAAATAAAAGTGAAAGTGAGTGGGACGAGCATTGTGAAAGTGGGAGCTAGCCTTGAGCTTTGTTCATGCCAATGGAAACTTTCTGAATCTCGATTACAGAAACTTTTCAACAGAAGTAATTAGCCCCTTGTACAAATCCATTTTATTATATCATGTGCCAAGATTTGTCTTTAGGATGATTAGATTGTTTGTTGGTATGTGCGGTGCAGAAACAGAAACTTTGGCTGTAGTGCATCAATTTACATTTTTTTACTGGAACATCAAAATGTTCTGAAACTTTTTGCACAATATTTCTATACAGATTGTTTATTTTTTCATAATTTTTCAGAATTATTAGAGTACCAGAAGTATGGTAGATGTTCAGATTGCTACACACTTTACTGTTTAAGACATATTCTGTTTTTGATGCATTGTTTTGCTTGTTTTGATGAAACTATCAATTCTATCGGTGGTATAAGCCATGGAAAAGTTATATTATAGTAATGCAAAAACAAAATATGAATTGGTTTGCAATAGTATTTAGAGTAGTAATTTTCTTTATTATACTAACAGATCTTACCGAGCTTTCTGTTGAGTTTTGTGTGGATGAAGTGATCAAAGATCGAGGAGGTCTCGATATGAGGAGAAGGAGGAGAGGCAAGAGCTCAAGCTTGGGGATGCCCAAGGCACCCCAAGTAAATATTCAAGGACACTCAAGCGTCTAAGCTTGGGGATGCCCCGGAAGGCATCCCATCCTTCTTCAACAAGTATCGGTAAGTTTTTGTCTTCATTTCGTTCACATGATATGCGTAAATCTTGGAGCATCTTTTGCATTTAGTTTTCAATTTTCTTTCATGCACCATGCTGGTATGAGATAGTCCATGGTTGATTTATAGAATGCTCTTATTCTTCACTTATATTTGTTAGAGCATGATCTTTTATATAAAGAATTGAACTCTCGTGCTTCACTTATATATATTTAGAGAGTCAATAGGAATTGGTCAATTGCATAGTTAGTCATAAAATCCTACATAAAACTTATGGATCACTGGATATGATATGTTTGATTCCTTGCAATAGTTTTGCGATATAGAGATGGAATATGTGGGAGGTACTATTAAACGGTTGTGGTTTGTAAGAATATTGGTGTTAAGGTTTGTGATTCTGGAAGCATGCACGTATAGTTTCTCGTTATGCTATGAAGTTGGAGCATGATTTTTTACTGATTGTCTTCCTTATGAGTAGTGGTCGGGGACGAGCGATGGTATTTTCCTACCAATCTATCCCCCTAGGGGCATGCGTAGTAGTACTTTGCTTTGAGGGCTAATAAACTTTTGCAATATGTATATGAGTTCTTTATGACTAATGTGAGTCCATGGATTATACACACTCTTACCTTTCCGGAATTTGCTAGCCTCTTCGGTACAGTGCATTGCCCTTTCTCACCTCGAGAGTTGATGCAAACATCGCAGGTGCATCCAAGCCCCGTGATATGATATGCTCTATCACACATAAGACTTATAATACCTTCCTCAAAATAGCCACCATATCTACTTATTTTGGCATTTCCATAGCCATTCTGAGACATAATGCCATGCAACTTCCACCGCCTCCATTTTGACGACTTGAGCATTCATTTTCATATTGCTTTGCATGATCGTAAGATAGCTAGCATGATATTTCCATGGCTTGTCCATTTTTTGATATCGTTGTTATGCTAGATCATTGCACATCCTGGTACACTAATAGAGGCATTCATATAGAGTTATATTTTGTTCTAGGTATCGAGTTGTAATTTTTATTTCTTTTTGTTATAAGTAAATAGAAGTGTGATGATCATGATTATTCATTATTAGAGCATGTCCCAGTGAGGAAAGGATGATGGAGAATATGATTCCCCCACAAGTCAGGATGAGACTCCGGATAATGAGAGAAAAAAAAAGAAAAAAATAGAAAAAAGAAGAAGAAAAAGAAGAGGCATTGTTACTATCTTTTACCACACTTGTGCTTCAAAGTAGCACCATGTTCAAAGAAGAGGCATTGTTACAGTAACGCAAAAACAAAATATGAATTGGTTTGCAATAGTATTTAGAGTAGTAATTTTCTTTATTATACTAACAGATCTTACCGAGCTTTCTGTTGAGTTTTGTGTGGATGAAGTGATCAAAGATCAAGGAGGTCTCGATATGAGGAGAAGGAGGAGAGGCAAGAGCTCAAGCTTGGGGATGCCCAAGGCACCCCAAGTAAATATTCAAGGACACTCAAGCGTCTAAGCTTGGGGATGCCCCGGAAGGCATCCCATCCTTCTTCAACAAGTATCGGTAAGTTTTTGTCTTCATTTCGTTCACATGATATGCGTAAATCTTGGAGCATCTTTTGCATTTAGTTTTCAATTTTCTTTCATGCACCATGCTGGTATGAGATAGTCCATGGTTGATTTATAGAATGCTCTTATTCTTCACTTATATTTGTTAGAGCATGATCTTTTATATAAAGAATTAAACTCTCGTGCTTCACTTATATATATTTAGAGAGTCGATAGGAATTGGTCAATTGCATGGTTAGTCATAAAATCCTACATAAAACTTATGGATCACTGGATATGATATGTTCGATTCCTTGCAATAGTTTTGCGATATAGAGATGGAATATGTGGGAGGTACTATTAAACGGTTGTGGTTTGTAAGAATATTGGTGTTAAGGTTTGTGATTCTGGAAGCATGCACGTATAGTTTCTCGTTATGCTATGAAGTTGGAGCATGATTTTTTACTGATTGTCTTCCTTATGAGTAGCGGTCGGGGACGAGCGATGGTATTTTCCTACCAATCTATCCCCCTAGGGGCATGCGTAGTAGTACTTTGCTTTGAGGGCTAATAAACTTTTGCAATATGTATATGAGTTCTTTATGACTAATGTGAGTTCATGGATTATACACACTCTTACCTTTCCGGAATTTGCTAGCCTCTTCGGTACAGTGCATTGCCCTTTCTCACCTCGAGAGTTGATGCAAACTTCGCAGGTGCATCCAAGCCCCGTGATATGATATGCTCTATCACACATAAGACTTATAATACCTTCCTCAAAATAGCCACCATATCTACTTATTTTGGCATTTCCATAGCCATTCTGAGACATAATGCCATGCAACTTCCACCGCCTCCATTTTGACGACTTGAGCATTCATTTTCATATTGCTTTGCATGATCGTAAGATAGCTAGCATGATATTTCCATGGCTTGTCCATTTTTTGATATCGTTGTTATGCTAGATCATTGCACATCCTGGTACACTAATAGAGGCATTCATATAGAGTTATAATTTGTTCTAGGTATCGAGTTGTAATTTTTATTTCTTTTTGTTATAAGTAAATAGAAGTGTGATGATCATGATTATTCATTATTAGAGCATGTCCCAGTGAGGAAAGGATGATGGAGACTATGATTCCCCCACAAGTCAGGATGAGACTCCGGATAATGAGAGAAAAAAAAGAAAAAAAAGAAAAAAGAAGAAGAAAAAGAAGAGGCATTGTTACTATCTTTTACCACACTTGTGCTTCAAAGTAGCACCATGTTTTTCATATAGAGAGTCTCCTATGTAGTCACTTTCATATACTAGTGGGAATTTTTCATTATAGAACTTGGCTTGTTTATTCCAGTGATGGGCTTCCTCAAATGCCCGAGGTCTTCATGAACAAGCAAGTTGGATGCACACCCAATTAGTTTCCATATTGAGCTTTCATACACTTATAGCTCTTAGTGTAGCCGTTGCATGGCAATCCCTACTCCTCGCATTGATATCGATTGATGGGCATCTCCATAGCCTGTTGGTTAGCCATGTCGGTGTGAGACTTTCTTACCTTTCTTGTCTTCTCTATATTTAACCATATCATCATACTCTATTCCACCCGTAGTACTATATCCATGGCTCGCGCTCATGTATTGTTTGAGGGTTGAAAAAGCTAAAGCGTGTTAAAAAGTATGAACCAATTGCTCAGCTTGTCATTGGGGTTGTGCATGATAAATACTTTGTGTTTAGAAGACAGAGCATGACAAGACTATATGATTTTGTAGGGATAGCTTTCTTAAGCACTGATATTTTGAAATACATGATTTTTGTTTTTTGGGATGCCACTTATGTCTTAATATTCATGCCATGATTAGATATATGATCAAGTTTATGCTAGGTAGCATTCCACATCAAAAATTATCTTTTTTATCATTTACCTACTCGAGGATGAGCAGGAATTAAGCTTGGGGATGCTGATACGTCTCTGTCGTATCTATACTTTTTGATTGTTTCATGCCAATATTATACATCTCTCACAATGTTTGGCAACTTTATATATGATTTATTGGACTAACCTATTGTTCCAGTGCCCAGTGCCAGTTCCTGTTTGTTGCATGTTTTTTGTTTTGCAGAAAATCCATGTCAAACAAAGTCCAAACGTGATTTTTTACAGAGAATTATTTTGGAATATTTATGATTCTTGGGAGGTGGAATCAATGCAAACGGGGGCCCACAGTGAGCACAACCCACCAGGGCGCGCCCAGGTATCTTATGCCCTCCTGGAGGGTTGGTTGGGGCCCTTCTTATGGTGCAAGAAAGATAATTTATGGAAAAAAACATGTAAAAATTTCAGGATAATCGGAGTTACAGATCTCCGGGAATTTAAGAAACCATGAAGGGCCAGATCTGGGAAACGCGAAACAGAAGAGAATAGAGAGGGAGATCCAATCTTGGAGGGCTCCCGCCCCTCCGTCGCCATGGAGGCCATGGACCAGAGGGGGAACCCTCCTCCCATCTAGGGGGTGGCCAAGGAAGAAGAAGAAGGAGGGGGGCTCTCTCCGCCTCTCCCGCGGTGGCGCCGGAGTGCTGCTGGGGCAAGGATCGTGATGGCAATCTACATCACCAATCTTGCTACCGTCAACACCAACTCTCCCCCCTCTATACAGCGGTGTAACACCTCTTCTATCCACTGTAATCCCTACTTAAACATGGTCCTCAACTCCTTATATTATTTCCCAATGATATTTGGCTATCCTAATGATGTTTAGTAGGTCATATTCCCAAACAGGAACGGAAGCGAGCACTACGGGACGTTTATGCAATGGAGCCAGTCGCCCCAAAATTCAACTCATGGTCAGCTTGTCCGATCACCTTTGATCGTAGGGATCACCCTACCAGCATCCGTCATGGTGGTTCAGACGCATTGGTACTAGACCCAATCATCGACAGATTCCACCTCACGCGAGTCCTTATGGATGGCAGCAGCAGCCTGAACCTGCTCTATCAGGACACAGTGCGCAAAATGGGCATCGACCCTTCGAGGATCAAACCCACCAAAACCATCTTCAAAGGTGTAATTCCAGGAGTAGAGGCTCGTTGCACGGGCTCCATAACACTGGAAGTGGTCTTCGGATCTCCGGATAACTTCCGAAGCGAGGAGTTAATCTTCGATATCGTCCCTTTCTGTAGTGGTTATCATGCACTGCTTGAATGAACCGCATTCGCTCGATTCAATGCGGTACCACACTATGCATACCTCAAGCTCAAGATGCCAGGACCTTGCAGGGTCATAACAGTCAATGGAAACATGGACCGCTCTCTCCGTACAGAAGAGCATACTGCAGCCCTCGCGGTAGAAGTACAATGCAGCCTTCTCCGGCAAACCACCAATCCGGCGACAACAACCCCGAACACCGTCAAGCGAGTCCAGAGTACCCCGCAACAGGATCGCCAGGCACGCCAAGAGCACGACTAGCTGTCCGGCCTCCGCTCCAGCCACATCAAGGCATCATTCATGCCGCGCGTACACAGTTACACACTCAAAATACCATGGGCATAGGCGGAGGCGCAATAGTGACTCAGTCAATAGTGTGGTACAACCGCAACATACTTTAATAACCCCCCCTTTATCTTTCAGGACACTGCTGTCGGGCAGCCTCTTTAGAAGAGCTGGATTGTCGGACTTGCACAGGAGAGAAAACCAAGGAGGCAAAAGGCTTTGCGCACAAAGGGAATACCCAGGTGGAATCTGTTCACGATCGTTATACCTGTTTTATATACCTACATGCGGCCCGCCCTTGGATAGGACATGTTAAATAGTCCTATTTACTTCTGCTTAACGCATTCATTGTAAACATACGCTTAGACGTACTATTCATCAACGGGAAATAATATATAGCGTCAGCTTATTATTCCTATTTGCACATTTTTCCTATCAATGTTTATTTAATATTGCATCCGTACACCTAGGTACATTCAGTTTGCCAGGGGCTTCTTATGGCACCCATAATACGGCAAAACAAGTCCGAACACTTTCAACAGTGCGGCACCCCGAACTTATAGCATTTTATGCATCAGCTCCGAATCATGTCTTGGGTCAATAGTTGGGTTTGCCCGGCTCCATTGTTTTGGTACCTTACGTTCCGTTATATCGGCTAGGGTAGCGCAGGGAGAACTACTGCGATTGTGTCCCAGTTCTTCCGGACAAGCACCTTAGTAGAGAAAGCCAAAAATTGACCGGCATGATGCGGCGAGAGATGGTCGCTGTCCGAGAGGTCTTAAAATCCTTAAAGATTTTTTCCGCTTTAGGCGAGGAATCGGCTTCGTCCGATTTAGGAGTATATAGCACCCCAATTCGGCTTTCCGAATTCTAGGGGCTTCGCCGAAATTTAAAATTGTAGACTTCTATGGCTAAGTGAAAGTTATAAAGCCGCATAGTCCGATTGCCTTGTTCGCTGCACCAAACACCTCCTTCAGGGACCAAAAATTTGGATAAAGAGTGTCTGGGTTTTTCCACGAACACCCCAGTACTAGTTATGTGGGGGCGGAAGCCGATGACTGGCCTACTTTCAGAATTTTATAAACAGCCGCACAGAAGGTAATATTTTAAATCAAAACAAAGCACTATATAGCGCAAATAACTTCGTCTTTATATTACAAAAACGACAGAAGTACATTCACTCAAAGATCCTGTCCTTGGTACATTCATCGGCCACGAGACGAGCACTTTTCATAACGCCATCACAATATTTTTTGGGACAGCGATGCGCCTTGCCCTCCGGTGGTCCATCCTTCACCAGCTTCTCCGCATCCAGCTTTCCCCAATGCACCTTCGCACGGGCAAAGGCTCGGCGGGCACCCTCAATGCAAACAGATCGCTTGATCACTTCAAGCCGCGGACAGGCATTTACCATACGCTTTATCAGGCCGAAGAAGCTGGCGGGCAGGGGCTCACCAGGCGACATCCGGACTATGAAATCTTTCATAGCCACTTCGGCCGCCTTGTGGAGTCCAACCAATTGCTTCAATTGGTCACTCAGAGGCATCGGGTGTTTGGCTCATACTGGGACCAGCACCACTTCTCCATTGAGCTCCCCTCCTTGGCACGATAGAACTCCACAGCATCTGATACGCTACGTGGCAGATCTGTGAATGCCCCTGGAGAGCTCCGAATTCGGGTAAGTAAAAGAAACGTCTCCTCCACATGCTTGCTTTGCATAAAGAATGTCTTACCCGTCACTCTCTTCTTGGCCGCCTGAATTTCCTGCTGGGCCTTTTAGGCATCGGCCATGGCGTCTTCCATGCTCAAAAGGGCCTTCGCAAGCTCAGAATCCTTCGTCTTGAGGTCACGCTCCAAGGACTCAAACTTCTTGCCGAGCTCCTGGAGCTCTTGCTGCACCTCGCCCACCCTAGCGTTTTGCTTTTCACGCTCAATGCGCTCCATGGCCGCCTTGTTTTCGGCCTCGGACAACGCTTTCTTCAGGGACGCCACTTCGGTCATGGCCCCTATTACAAAATCATGACACTTTTTTAGCGCCACCAACTTTTTCTATCCGTTGTGATATGTGAACGGGATATTACTCACCTTTGATCTCTTCGAGCTGCCTCTTCGTGAGGCTGAGCTCTCCCTGGGCCTGCTCCAAGTCCCGTTTGAGTCCGGAGACCTCCGCTGTGGGGGCAGCAGCAGCAAGCAGCACTGCCTGCTCATTCACATAGACACCTAATATTAGACTCCTGCGGATTAAAATTGACCTTCCATTTGGCTCTTCTTTCCGAACACCAAACAGAGTATCAGGGGCTACTGTCTATCGGGCGATAATTTCCCAAACTTTTTATTACTTACCTCAAAGCCTGTTAGGAGGCTGGTGCAGGCTTCGGTCAATCCGCTTTTGGCGGACCGAACCCTCTGAATCACCGCACTCATAAGAGTACGGTGCTCTTCATCCATGGAAGCGCAGCGAAGCGCTTCCAGAAGACTATCCGACGCCTTTGGGGTAACGGAAGTTGTCGGCACGGATGGCTCGCCCTCCTTGGCGAGGGGCTGCCTGCCCGAATCTGGAACCTTTGGGGGTTCCGATATAGTGTCCGGCTAGGAGCCCGGCTTGCTGCGACTCCCGTTGGCACAATCTGCGGGGATCTTACGCCCCGTGTGCCCGGCATCTGGAATTTCGCCTTGTGGCGTCTCCAGGGTCGCCTCCCCCTACTCTGGGAGCCTTTGGAATAACACCTCCGTGTCATCCGCGGGCCGAGGGGAAGTGGCCGTTGGGAGCGAGTTCATCGCCGAATCGCTCAAAGACCCATCCGAAGAGGATACCTCGAGATGGACCCTGGCCGGACTGCATATACGTGCTCGGCGTTATACTAGACCATGAAGCAAAGTCGCACTAAAATACAACAGAGTGCAGATACTTACGATCTTACTAGGGGCTTCCCCCTGGGCAGCCAGTCCTCCTCATTGTAGGCGGCCGTGGTGGAGTAATCCGGAAGGGAGGCCTTTCCCTTCTTGGGCGTCCTAGCCTCCCCCTCTGGGGCGGCTTTCCTTTTCTTCTCCTCCCCAGTGCGGGGAGGCGAAGTTTCCTTGTGTTTCCCCCCGCCTTCGCGGGAGGAATCCGCCTCATCATCTTCGGACAACGATCTTATGACGGCCTTGCGCCGGGGACCCTTCTTGGTCCCCTGGGTCGCCCTCTTGGGTCCTTCGGCCTCCTGAGGTGGGGCGGCCCCTTCCTTTTCCTCCTCCCCTTCGGGGAGGGTGTGCCTCGTCGTCTCCGGACGAGGCCTCCGGTACGACCTTATGCCGGAGACCCTTCCTGGTCCCCGGGGCCTTCTTTTCGGCCTTCTTTTCCAGCGCCTTGTAGGGCGCCAGGACTAGCATCTCCGTCAGGAGAGCGTCTGCTGGACCTTCTGGCAGTGGAGCCGGACAGTTGATCCGCTCCGCCGTCACCACGTACTCCTGATTAAACACACACGATGACTTAAAATCCTCCCATGAGTATGCTGGGAAAACTACATCTGGTGATGGTCAGGAAACTCACCGGACTGGGGAGCCGCGTGGCATGAAGTCCGCGGTCCTCGGATGTGGGAGGAGGTATTTCGGAGGCCTTGAACAGCACCTTCCATGCGTCCTTGTTGTTGGGGAATGTAGTAATTTCAAAAAAATTCCTACGCACACGCAAGATCATGGTGATGCATAGCAACGAGAGGGGAGAGTGTTGTCTACGTACACTCGTAGACCGAAGCGGAAGCGTTGACGCAACGTAGAGGAAGTAGTCGTACGTCTTCCCAGTTCAACCGATCCAAGCACCGTTACTACGGCACCTCCGAGTTCTTGACACACGTACAGCTCGATGACGCACCCCGAACTCCGATCCAGTAGAGGTACGGGGAGGAGTTCCGTCAGCACAACGGCGTGGTGACGATCTTGATGTTCAACTATCGCAGGGCTTCGCCTAAGCACCGCTACAATATGACCGAGGTGTAATATCGTGGAGGGGGGCACCGCACACGGCTAAGGAACGATCACGAAGATCAACTTGTGTGTCTATGGGGTGCCCCCCCGCCCCCATATATAAAGGAGGGAGGGAGGAGGGGGCCGGCCTAAGGGGAGGCGCGCCCTAGGAGGGGGAAACCTACTCCAAGTAGGTTTTCCCCCTCTTTTTCCTAATAGGAGTACGACAGGGAAGGAAGAGGGGGGAGGAGAGAAGGAAAGGGGGGGCCGGCCCCCCTCCCAATTCGGATTGGGCTTGGGAGGGGGGGCGCCCCCTCCTTTGCTCCTTCTCCCTCCCTTCCACTAAGGCCCAATAAGGCCCATATACTTACCGGGGGGTTCCGGTAACCTCCCGAAACTCCGGTATAATCCCAATCTCATCCGAAACCTTTCCGGTGTCCAAATATATCCGTCCAATATATCAATCTTTATGTCTCGACCATTTCGAGACTCCTCGTCATGTCCGTGATCACATCCGGGACTCCGAACAACCTTCGGTACATCAAAATACATAAACTCATAATATAACTGTCATCGAAACCATAAGCGCGCGGACCCTACGGTTCGAGAACAATGTAGACATGACCGAGACACATCTCCGGTCAATAACCAATAGCGGGACCTGGATGCCCATATTGGTTCCTACATATTCTACGAAGATCTTTATCGGTCAAACCGCATAACAACATACGTTGTTCCCTTTGTCATCGGTATGTTACTTGCCCGAGATTCGATCGTCGGTATCCAATACCTAGTTCAACCTCGTTAGCGGCAAGTCTCTTTACTCGTTCCGTAATACATCATCTCGCAACTAACTCATTAGTTGAAATGCTTGCAAGGCTTAAGTGATGTGTATTACCGAGAGGGCCCAGAGATACCTCTCCGACATTCGGAGTGACAAATCCTAATCTTGAAATACGCCAACTCAACAAGTACCTTTGGAGACACTTGTAGAGCACCTTTATAATCACCCAGTTACGTTGTGATGTTTGGTAGCACACAAAGTGTTCCTCCAGTAAACAGGAGTTGCATAATCTCATAGTCACAGGAACATGTATAAGTCATGAAGGAAGCAATAGCAACATACTAAACGATCGGGTGCTAAGCTAACAAAATGGGTCATGTCAATCAGATCGTTCAACTAATGATGTGGCCTTGTTAATCAAATAACAACTCCTTGTTGATGGTTAGGAAACATAACGATCTTTGATTAACAAGCTAGTCAAGTAGAGGCATACTAGTGACACTCTGTTTGTCTATATATTCACACATGTATTATGTTTCCGGTTAATACAATTCTAGCATGAATAATAAACATTTATCATGATATAAGGAAATAAATAATAACTTTATTATTGCCTCTAGGGCATATTTCCTTCAGTCTCCCACTTGCACTAGAGTCAATAATCTAGATTACATAGTAATGATTCTAACACCCATGGAGTCTTGGTGTTGATCATGTTTTGCTTGTGGAAGAGGCTTAGTCAACGGGTCTGCAACATTCAGATCCGTATGTATCTTGCAAATCTCTATGTCTCCCACCTGGACTAGATCCCGGATGGAATTGGAGCGTCTCTTGATGTGCTTAGTTCTCTTGTGAAATCTGGACTCCTTCGCTAAGGCAATCGCTCCAGTATTGTCACAAAAGATTTTCATTGGACCCGATGCACTAGGTATGACACCTAGATCAGATATGAACTCCTTCATCCAGACTCCTTCATTGGCTGCTTCCGAAGCAGCTATGTATTCCGCTTTACACGTAGATCCCGCCACGACGCTTTGCTTTGAATTGCACCAACTGACAACTCCACCGTTTAATGTAAACACGTATCCAGTTTGCGATTTAGAATCATCCGGATTAGTGTCAAAGCTTGCATCAACATAACCATTTACGATGAGCTCTTTGTCACCTCCATATACGAGAAACATATCCTTAGTCCTTTTCAGGTACTTCAGGATGTTCTTGACCGCTGTCCAGTGATCCACTCCTGGATTACTTTGGTACCTCCCTGCTAGACTTATAGCAAGGCACACATCAGGTCTGGTACACAGCATTGCATACATGATAGAGCCTATGGCTGAAGCATAGGGAACATTTTTCATTTTCTCTCTATCTTCTGCAGTGGTCGGGCTTTGAGTCTTACTCAACTTCACACCTTGCAATACAGGCAAGAACCCTTTCTTAGCTTGATCCATTTTGAACTTCTTCAAAACTTTGTCAAGGTATGTGCTTTGTGAAAGTCCAATTAAGCGTTTTGATCTATCTCTATAGATCTTAATGCCCAATATGTAAGCAGCTTCACCGAGGTCTTTCATTGAAAAACTTTTATTCAAGTATCCCTTTATGCTATCCAGGAATTCTATATCATTTCCAATTAATAATATGTCATCCACATATAATATTAGAAATGCTATAGAGCTCCCACTCACTTTCTTGTAAATACAGGCTTCTCCAAAAGTCTGTATAAACCCAAATGCTTTGATCACCCTATCAAAACGTTTATTCCAACTCCGAGAGGCTTGCACCAGTCCATAAATGGATCGCTGGAGCTTGCACACTTTGTTAGCTCCCTTTGGATCGATAAAACCTTCTGGTTGCATCATATACAACTCTTCCTCCAGAAATCCATTCAGGAATGCAGTTTTTACATCCATTTGCCAAATTTCATAATCATAAAATGCGGCAATTGCTAACATGATTCGGACAGACTTAATCATCGCTACGGGTGAGAAGGTGTCATCGTAGTCAACCCCTTGAACTTGTCGAAAACCTTTTGCAACAAGTCGAGCTTTGTAGACAGTAACATTACCGTCAGCGTCAGTCTTCTTCTTGAAGATCCATTTATTCTCAATTGCTTGCCGACCATCAGGCAAGTCAACCAAAGTCCATACTTTGTTCTCATACATGGATCCCATCTCAGATTTCATGGCTTCAAGCCATTTTGCGAAATCTGGGCTCACCATCGCTTCTTCATAGTTCGTAGGTTCATCATGATCTAGTAGCATGACTTCCAGAATAGGATTACTGTACCACTCTGGTGCGGATCTTACTCTGTTCGACCTACGAGGTTCTCTATTAACTTGATCTGAAGTTCTATGATCATCATCATCAACTTCCTCACTGGTTGGTTTTGACGTCACAGAAACCGGTTCCTGTGATGTATTATTTTCCAACAAGGGAGTAGGTACAGTTACCTCATCAAGTTCTACTTTCCTCCCACTCACTTCTTTCGAGAGAAACTCCTTCTCTAGAAAGGATCCATTCTTAGCAATGAATGTCTTGCCTTCGGATCTGTGATAGAAGGTGTACCCAACTGTCTCCTTTGGGTATCCTATGAAGACACATTTCTCCGATTTGGGTTCGAGCTTATCAGGTTGAAGCTTTTTCACATAAGCATCGCATCCCCAAACTTTAAGAAACGACAACTTTGGTTTCTTGCCAAACCATAGTTCATAAGGTGTCATCTCAATGGATTTCGACGGTGCCCTATTTAACGTGAATGTGGCCGTCTCTAAAGCATAACCCCAAAACGATAGCGGTAAATCTGTAAGAGACATCATAGATCGCACCATATCAAGTAAAGTACGATTACGACGTTCGGACACACCATTACGCTGTGGTGTTCCGGGTGGCGTGAGTTGCGAAACTATTCCACATTGTTTTAAGTGTAGACCAAACTCGTAACTCAAATATTTTTCTCCTCCACGATCGGATCGTAGAAACTTTATTTTCTTGTTACGATGATTTTCAACTTCACTCTGAAATTCTTTGAACTTTTCAAATGTTTCAGACTTATGCTTCATTAAGTAGATATACCCATATCTGCTTAAATCATCTGTGAAGGTGAGAAAATAACGATATCCACCACGAGCCTCAACATTCATCGGACCACATACATCTGTATGTATGATTTCCAACAAATCTGTTGCTCTCTCCATAGTACTGGAGAACGGCGTTTTGGTCATCTTGCCCATGAGGCAAGGTTCGCAAGTACCAAGTGATTCATAATCAAGTGGTTCCAAAAGACCATCAGTATGGAGTTTTTTCATGCGCTTTACACCGATATGACCTAAACGGCAGTGCCACAAATAAGTTGCACTATCATTATCAACTCTGTATCTTTTGGCTTCAACACTATGAATATGTGTATCACTACTATCGAGATTCATCAAAAATAGACCACTCTTCAAGGGTGCATGACCATAAAAGATATTACTCATATAAATAGAACAACCATTATTCTCTGATTTAAATGAATAACCGTCTCGCATCAAACAAGATCCAGATATAATGTTCATGCTCAATGCTGGCACCAAATAACAATTATTTAGGTCTAATACTAATCCCGAAGGAAGATGTAGAGGTAGCGTGCCGACCGCGATCACATCGACTTTGGAACCATTTCCCACGCGCATCGTCACCTCGTCCTTTGCCAGTGTTCGCTTAATCCGTAGTCCCTGTTTCGAGTTGCAAATATTAGCAATAGAACCAGTATCAAATACACAGGTGCTACTGCGAGCTCTAGTAAGGTACACATCAATAACATGTATATCACATATACCTTTGTTCACCTTGCCATCCTTCTCATCTGCCAAATACTTGGGGCAGTTCTGCTTCCAGTGACCAGTCTGCTTGCAGTAGAAGCACTCAGTTTCAGGCTTAGGTCCAGACTTGGGTTTCTTCTCTTGAGCAGCAACTTGTTTGCTGTTCTTCTTGAAGTTTCCCTTCTTCTTCCCTTTGCCCTTTTTCTTGAAACTAGTGGTCTTGTTGACCATCAACACTTGATGCTCCTTCTTGATTTCTACCTCCGCAGCCTTTAGCATTGCGAAGAGCTCGAGAATCGTCTTATCCATCCCTTGCATATTATAGTTCATCACGAAGCTCTTGTAGCTTGGTGGAAGTGATTGGAGAATTCTGTCAATGACGCTATCATCCGGAAGAGTAACTCCCAGTTGAATCAAGTGATTACAATACCCAGACATCTTGAGTATGTGCTCACTGACAGAACTATTCTCCTCCGTCTTGCAGCTATAGAACTTATTGGAGACTTCATATCTCTCAATCCGGGCATTTGCTTGAAATATTAACTTCAACTCCTGGAACATCTCATATGCTCCATGACGTTCAAAACGTCGTTGAAGTCCCGGTTCTAAGCCTTAAAGCATGGCACATTGAACTATCGAGTAGTCATCAGCTTTTCTCTGCCAGACGTTCTTAACATCGTCAGTTGCATCAGCAGCAGGCCTGGCACCTAGCGGTGCTTCCAGGACGTAATTTTTCTGTGCAGCAATGAGGATAATCCTCAAGTTACGGACCCAGTCCGCGTAGTTGCTACCATCATCTTTCAACTTAGCTTTCTCAAGGAACGCATTAAAATTCAACGGAACAACATCACGGGCCATCTATCTACAATCAACATAGACAAGCAAGATACTATCAGGTACTAAGTTCATGATAAATTTAAGTTCAATTAATCATATTACTTAAGAACTCCCACTTAGACAGACATCTCTCTAGTCATCTAAGTGATCACGTGACCCAAATCAACTAAACTATAACCGATCATCACGTGAGATGGAGTAGGTTTCAATGGTGGACATCTTATGTTGATCATATCTACTATATGATTCACGCTCGACCTTTCGGTCTCCGTGTTCCGAGGCCATATCTGCATATGCTAGGCTCGTCAAGTTTAACCTGAGTATTCCGCGTGTGCAAAACTGGCTTGCACCCGTTGTAGATGGACGTTGAGCTTATCACCACCGATCATCACGTGGTGTCTGGGCACGACGAACTTTGGCAACGGTGCATACTCAGGGAGAACACTTCTTGATAATTTTTAGTGAGAGATCATCTTAAAATGCTACCGTCAATCAAAGCAAGATAAGATGCATAAAGGATAAACATCACATGCAATCAATATAAGTGATATGATATGGCCATCATCATCTTGTGCTTGCGATCTCCATCTCCGAAGGACCATCATGATCACCATCGTCACCGGCGCGACACCTTGATCTCCATCGTAGCATCGTTGTCGTTTACGCCATCTATTGCTTCTACGACTATCGCTGCCGCTTAGTGACAAAGTAAAGCAATTACAGGGCATTTGCATTTCATACAATAAAGCGACAACCATATGGCTCCTGCCGGTTGCCGATAACTTCGGTTACAAAACATGATCATCTCATACAATAAAATATAGCATCATGTCTTGGCCATATCACATCACAACAAGCCCTGCAAAAACAAGTTAGATGTCCTCTACTTTGTTGTTGCAAGTTTTACGTGGCTGCTACGGGCTTAAGCAAGAACCAATCTCACCTACGCATCAAAACCACAATGATAGTTTGTCAAGTTGATGCTGTTTTAACCTTCGCAAGGACCAGGCGTAGCCACACTCGGTTCAACTAAAGTTGGAGAAACTGACACCCGCTAGTCACCTGTGTGCAAAGCACGGCGGTAAAACCAGTCTCGCGTAAGCGTACGCGTAATGTCGGTCCGGGCCGCTTCATCCAACAATACCGCTGAACCAAAGTATGACATGCTGGTAAGCAGTATGACTTATATCGCCCACAACTCACTTATGTTCTACTCGTGCAAATAACATCAAACCATAAAACCTAGGCTCGGATGCCACTGTTGGGGAACGTAGTAATTTCAAAAAATTTCCTACGCACACACAAGATCATGGTGATGCATAGCAACGAGAGGGGAGAGTGTTGTCTACGTACCCTCGTAGACCAAAGCGGAAGCATTGACGCAACGTAGAGGAAGTAGTCGTACGTCTTCCCGGTTCAACCGATCCAAGCATCGTTACTCCGGCACCTCCGAGTTCTTGACACACGTACAACTCAATGACGCACCCCGAACTCCGATCCAGCAGAGGTACGGGGAGGAGTTCCGTCAGCACGACGGCGTGGTGATGATCTTGATGTTCAACTGTCGCAGGGCTTCGCCTAAGCACCGCTACAATATGACCGAGGTGTAATATCGTGGAGGGGGGCACCGCACACGGCTAAGGAACGATCACGAAGATCAACTTGTGTGTCTATGGGGTGCCCCCCCGCCCCCGTATATAAAGGAGGGATGGAGGAGGGGGCCGGCCTAAGGGGAGGCGCGCCCTAGGAGGGGGAAACCTACTCCAAGTAGGTTTTCCCCCTCTTTTTCCTAATAGGAGTACGACAGGGAAGGAAGAGGGGGGAGGAGAGAAGGAAAGGGGGGGCCGGCCCCCCTCCCAATTCGGATTGGGCTTGGGAGGGGGGGCGCCCCCTCCTTTGCTCCTTCTCCCTCCCTTCCACTAAGGCCCAATAAGGCCCATATACTTACCGGGGGGTTCCGGTAACCTCCCGAAACTCCGGTATAATCCCAATCACATCCGGAACCTTTCCGGTGTCCAAATATATCCGTCCAATATATCAATCTTTATGTCTCGACCATTTCGAGACTCCTCGTCATGTCCGTGATCACATCCGGGACTCCAAACAACCTTCGGTACAACAAAATACATAAACTCATAATATAACTGTCATCGAAACCTTAAGCGTGCGGACCCTACGGTTCGAGAACAATGTAGACATGACCGAGACACGTCTCCGATCAATAACCAATAGCGGGACCTGGATGCCCATATTGGTTCCTACATATTCTACGAAGATCTTTATCGGTCAAACCGCATAACAACATACGTTGTTCCCTTTGTCATCGGTATGTTACTTGCCCGAGATTCGATCGCGGTATCCAATACCTAGTTCAATCTCGTTACCGGCAAATCTCTTTACTCATTCTGTAATACATCATCTTGCAACTAACTCATTAGTTGAAATGCTTGCAAGGCTTAAGTGATGTGTATTACCGAGAGGGCCCAGAGATACCTCTCCGACATTCGGAGTGACAAATCCTAATCTTGAAATATGCCAACTCAACAAGTACATTTGGAGACACCTGTAGAGCACCTTTATAATCACCCAGTTACGTTGTGATGTTTGGTAGCACACAAAGTGTTCCTCCGGTAAACGGGAGTTGCATACTCTCATAGTCACAGGAACATGTATAAGTCATGAAGGAAGCAATAGCAACATACTAAACGATCGGGTGCTAAGCTAACGGAATGGGTCATGTCAATCAGATCATTCAACTAATGATGTGACCTTGTTAATCAAATAACAACTCCTTGTTCATGCTTAGGAGACATAACCATCTTTGATTAACAAGCTAGTCAAGTAGAGGCATACTAGTGACACTCTGTTTGTCTATATATTCACACATGTATTATGTTTCCGGTTAATACAATTCTAGCATGAATAATAAACATTTATCATGATATAAGGAAATAAATAATAACTTTATTATTGCCTCTAGGGCATATTTCCTTCACTTGTGTGTCATGTCGTAGAGCTCTTGAAGTGTCCGGTGTTAGGTCGGAACAAACTCCCACAGAGTAAATGCCCGTCTTTGGCACGGAAGAATGCGGCGAACAAGCATGACCCGGACCACGTTGACAAGCTTGATTTTCTTGTCCATCATACTCCTGATGTAGTTCTGAAGTCCTGTCAGCTCCTCAGGTTCGCCCCAGGCCAGGCCCTTCTTTTCCCAGGAGGTGAGCCGCATGGGAATTCCAGATCGGAATTAGGGGGCCGCCGCCCAGTTGGCATCGTGTGGCTCGGTGATGTAGAACCACACCGATTGCCACCCCTTTACGGTCTCCGCGAAGGAGCCGTCGAGCCAGGTAACGTTGGGCATCCTGCCCACCATGGCGCCTCCGCACTCCGCTTGCTGGCCACTCATGATCTTCGGCTTCATGCAGAAGATTCGTAGCCACAAGCCGAAGTAAGGTTTGATGTGGAGGAAGGCCTCGCACACGACGATAAACGCCAAGATGTTGAGGATGAAATTTGGGGCTAGATCATGGAAATCTAGCCCGTAGTAAAACATGAGCCCACGGACGAAGGGATGAAGTGGAAATCCCAGTCCACGGACGAAGTGGGCGAGAAACATGACCCTCTCGTGGGGTCCTAGAGTAGGAATGATCTGCCCTGCGTCCGGTAGCCGGTGCACGATATCGGCAGCCAAGTATCCGGTCGCTCGGAGCTTCGTGATATGCTCCTCCTTGACGGTGGAGGCCACCCACTTGTCTCCTGCTCCGGACATGTTTGGCTGTGTGGAGGAGGTGTGAACTAGGGCGCTGGAGCTTGAGGGGGCAGGAGTGGATAAGCGAAGGAGGAAGAAGGCGTGGGTGAAAATGGGGAATCCTTATCCCTTTATAGAGGCAACAAGAACGGTGTGCCTCCCCACTTGCCCGTTGGGGATCGCTTATTTCCCAAGCGCCACGATTGATGGTGCGCTTGGGTTACCCATACCCGTATTGATGCGAATCCCGTGATAAGGGGACATGATCTCTGCTTCGACAAGACGTGCTGAGGAAACTACCTCGCAATATGTGTTGTGGCTGGTTGTGGGAAAACAGTTCGAATAATGACTCGACCGTAGTGTCGTGTCACGTTGTCTAAAGTTGTCAGCAGATTACATTTGTGGAATATCATTCTCTCTACGGTGGTATGTGAAGATCATCTTGCAGATCCGGACATGATTCAAGTGTTCGATAATTACTTTGGAGTATTCGGAGATGGAACCCGCCTTGCAATGCCGAAGACAAAACTGCGCGCTGGACTCATCGTCATTGAAGCCTGGTTCAGGGGCTACTGAGGGAGTCCTGGATTAGGGGGTATCCGGACAGCCGGACTATATACTTTGGCCGGACTGTTGGACCGTGAAGATACAAGACTCAAGACTTCGTCCCGTGTCCGGATGGGACTCTCCTTTGCGTGGAAGACAAGCTTGGCGATCTCGATATTATATTTCCTTCTTTGTAACCGACTCCATGTAAACCCTAGCCCTCTCCAGTGTCTATATAAACCGGAGGGTTTAGTCCTTAGAGACGCAATCATAATCATCATAGGCTAGCTTCTAGGGTTTAGCCTCTATGATCTCGTGGTAGATCAACTCTTGTAATACTCATATCATCAATATCAATCAAGCAGGAAGTAGGGTTTTACCTCCATTAAGAGGACCCGAACCTGGGTAAAACATCGTGTCCCTTGCCTCCTATTACCATTAGCCTTAGACGCACAGATTGGGACCCCCTACCCGAGATCCGCCAGTTTTGACACCGACACCAGGCGCGCCCAGGTGGGTTATGACCACCTCGGTGGCCTCCCGCACCGCCTCTTTGCTCTATAAATACCCCCAATATTCCAGAAACCCTAGGGGAGTCGACGAAATTAAATTCCAGCCGCCGCAAGTTCTAGAACCACCAGATCCAATCTAGACACCATTATGGAGGGGTTCATCATCCTCATTGGTGCCTCTCCGATGATGCATGAGTAGTTCACTGTACACATATGGGTCCGTTGTTAGTAGCTAGATGGTTTCCTCTCTTTCGTTTGATTCTCAATACAATGGTCTCTTGGAGATCCATATGATGTAACTCTTTTTGCGGTGTGTTTTTGGGATCTGATGAACTTTGAGTTTATGATCATATCTATGTTTTTATCCATGAAAGTTATTTGAGTCTTCTTTGATCTCTTATATGCATGATTTCTTATAGCCTCATATTTATTCTCTGATATTTGGGTTTTGTTTGGCCAACTTGATCTATTTATCTTGCAATCCGAAGAGGTGCTTTGTGATGGGTTCGTCTTACGGTGCTTGATCCCAGTGACAGAATGGCAACCGACACGTATGTATCATTGCTATAAGGATAACAAGATGGGGTCTATTTCTACATAAATAGATCTTGCCTATATCATGTCATCGTTCTTATTGCATTACTCCATTTTCCCATGAACTTAATGCACTAGATGCATGCTGGATAGCGGTCGATGTGTGGAGTAATAGTTGTAGATGCAGGCAGGAGTCGGTCTACTAATCTTGGACGTGATACCTATATAATGATCATTGCCTGGATATCGTCATGAGTATTTGAAGTTCTGTCAATTGCCCAACATTAATTGTTTTTCCACCGTTTGCTATTTTTATCGAGAGAAGCCACTAGTGAAACCTACAACCCTCGGGTCTCTTCTTTAAAATATTTGCCTTCGCGATCTATTTCCATTTGATTTTATTTTCAGATCTATTAAACCAAAAATACCATGCTGCAATTTTTAGTAATTTATTTTATCTCGCGTTCCCACGAGATCTATTTATCCAATCTACTAAAATTTTATCTATCTTTTTACCTGTGAGGGATTGACAACCCCTCTCTTACGTCGGGTTGCAACTATTTGTTCTTTGTGCAGAGGAGCTGTTTACGTGGTGTTGCGTGGTTCTCCTACTGGTTCTACAACCTTGGTCTCATCACTGAGGGAAATGCCTACCGTTGCTGTGCTGCATCATCCCTTCCTCTTTGGGGAAATACCGATGTAGTTCAAGCAAACATTAAAAGGAATTTCTGGCGCCGTTGCCGGGGAGGATCCAGTCAAGATAGTCTCCCGGCCACGTGGCAATTTCTAGCACCGTTGCCGGGGAGACATCATCAACATCAACCAGGTTCCTAATCACAAATCTCATCTCCTTGCAATTTACATCATTTGCCATTTGCCTCTCGTTTTCCTCTCCCCCCACTTCACAAAAATTTGCCGCTTTATTCGTCCTCTTTTTCGTTCGCCTTTTTTTCGTCAGATCTGTTTTTGAGTGCAATCTTGTTGTGTAGTCACCACGACTCAAGAGAACGCCAAGTTGTGTGATTTCTAAAATACCAACAACAATGATTTTATTAGCACTCCGATTGCTCCTCTCGCTACTACTGCGGAGTCTTGTGATATTAATACTGCTTTGCTGAATCTTGTTACGAAAGATCAATTTTCCGGTACTCCTAATGAGGATGTTGCGTCCCATCTTAACACATTCGTCGAATTATGCGATATGCAAAAGAAAGAAGATGTGTACAATGAAGTTGTGAAGTTGAAATTATTTCCGTTTTCTTTGCGAGATCGCGCTAAAATTTGGTTTTCTTCTTTGCCTTGCAATAGTATTGATTCTTGGAATGAGTGCAAGGATGCTTTTATTACAAAGTATTTTTCGCCTGCAAAAATCATTTCCCTTAGAAACCAGATCATGAATTTCAAGCAGCGTGAACATGAGCATGTTGCACAACCTTGGGAAAGGATGAAATTGTTGTTAAGGAATTGCCCAACTCATGGGTTAAATCTTTAGATGGTCAAACAAAAAATTTATGCGGGAATGAATTTTGTTTCTCGTAATCTTTTAGAATCCACCGCGAGGGGTACTTTTATGGAAATTACTTTGGGTGAATCTACTAAATTGCTAGACATATATTATGACAAATTATTCACAATGGCATACCGAAAGAGCTCCTACTAGTGAAAAAAGCCAATTTGGTAGAAGAAATAAATTCTTTCAGTGAAATAGTTGATGCTCTTATGAAGTTGGTTGCTAATAGAAGTGCTCCTATTGATTTTAATGATGTGCATTTGTCTACTGTAACTGAGCAAAATAGTGATGCCATAGATGTGAATTTTATCTCATGAAACAATTTCAATAACAATGCTTATAGAGGTAATTTTAATCCTAGGCCTTTTCCTAGTAATTCCTCTAATAATTATGGTAATTCCTATGGTAATCCTTCTTATAATAATAATAGGAACACCTCTGATCTTGAGAATAATATTAAAGAACTTATCAATACTCAAAAGGTTTTCAATGCTACGATAGAAGAAAAGTTGAATAAAGTTGATGATATGTCTAGAAGTATTGATAAAATTTCTCATGATGTAGACACTCTCAAGATGAATTTTTTTTGTGCCTAAGGTTGAAGAATCAATCAAAGCTCTTTATGTTTCTATGGATGAAAGTAAGAAAAGAACTGCTATGCTTAGAGCTAAAAGAGAATATTTAGAAAAAACGTTTTCTTGTGATTGTTTTCATAAAAGTGATGAAGATCTTAAAATGATTGGTGTTTCTTCTATTGATTCTCTATTTAGTAAAATTAAGATTGATGATAAATGGACTGGAGAAGAGTCAACTTTATCTAGAAGGCGTCCCGATAATTCCGAGGGTGAAAATCTTGTTGAGAAAATTGATAAAAGTGGGTTTGAAGAGGTCAAAACTTTAACTAGTGATGTGCCCACTCTTTTGGATTACAAAGACTTTAATTATGATAGTTGCTCTTTTATTGATTGTATTTATTTGTTGCAATCCATGATAAATTCACCCCATGCTTATGAACAAAATAAAGCTTTTACTAAACATATTGTTGATGCTATGATGAAAGCTTTTGAAGAAAAGTTGGAATTAGAAGTTTCAATTCCTAGAAAATTACATGATCAACGGGAATCTAGCATCAAAGTCAAAATTAAAAATTATGAGTGTTTTACTTTGTGTGACTTGGGTGCTAGTGTTTCTACAATTCCGAAATCTTTATGTGATGTGCTTGGTCTTACCGATATTGAAGAATGCTCTTTAAATTCGCACTTGGCGGATTCTACTATTAAAAAGCCTATGGGAAGAATTAATGATTTTATTATTCTTACAAATAGGAATTACTCTCCATAGATTTTATTCTTCTTGATATTAATTGCAATTCATCTTGGCAAATTATACTTGGTAGACCGTTTTTATGTACCATTGGTGCTGTGATTGATATGTAAGAAGGCAATATTAAATTTCAATTTCCACTAAGGAAGGGTATGGAACACTTCCCTAGAACAAGAATTAGTACACCATATGAATCAATCATGAGGGTATCGTATGGATCTAGAACTAAAGATGACAACACTTAGATCCTTCGCATTATGCCTAGCTATAGGGGCGTAAAACGATAGCGCTCGTTAGGAGGCAACCCAACTTGTATCTTTTTGCTTTTTGGTTTTCTTGTTTTTTCAATAAAATACCCAAATATTCCTCTGATTAGATGTGTTTTTTGGTTTAAATTAGTGTTAGTGCCAAGCAAAGCCTTTGGGATGATTTGGGTGAAAGCTAATTTGATCTTGCTGAAAATCAGAAAGTTTTGCACTAACAAAAATAATTCCAGTTTTTAAATAAGAGTGCTTTTGAGTTGATTCTTTTTGAAGAAGATTAATAAACAAATTTCCCAGGTGGTCCTAATTTGTCAGATTTTTTGGAGTTACAGAAGTATTCAAAATATCCAGATTGCTACAGACTATTTTGTTTTTGACAAATTCTATATTATTTGCGGTGTGTTCCCTTTTTGATGATTCTATGGTTTTCTTTGAAGAGTTTTTGCCATAGAGAAGTTGGAATATAGTAGATATAATGCAAAAATAAAATATGAATCGGTTTGCAACAATACTTATAGTAGTGGTTTGCTTTCTTATACTAACGGATCTCACGATGGTTTTGTTGAGTTTTGTGTATTGAAGTTTTCAAGTTTCGGGTGATAGTACAATGGATGAAGGAATGAGGATTAGCAAAAGGCTAAGCTTGGGGATGACCGAGGCACCCCAAGATAATATTCAAGAAGTATCAAGCAACTAAGCTTGGGGATGCCCCCAAGTGGCATCCCCTCTTTCTTCTAACGACCATCGGTATTTTACTTGGAGCTATATTTTTATTCGTCACATATTATGAGTTTTGCTTGGAGCGTCTTGTATGATACGAGTCTTTGCTTGTTCTGCTTTTTATTTTAAGTCTTGAATCCTTGCTGGACACACCTTTTTTAGAGAGCCAAAAATTATGCTATGCTTGCTCCTATGCTTCACTTAAATTTTTAGAGCCTTGGAATTGCTCTAGTGCTTCACTTATATATTTTTGAGCACGGTGCGCTTTGTTATTTTTGAATAAATGCTCTCATGCTTCACTTAGCTTTATATGGGAGTCAGTAATTTTCTTAAGAAATTCTCTCTTGCTTCACTTTGATTATTTTGAGAGAAATAAATATTATGCTCATGTTCTTCACTTATATTTGTTTGAGCTTATTAAAAGCAACATATGAAACTCGTCCCAAAGTGATAGATATCCAAGGAGGATATAATAAAAACTTTCATGAAGATCATTGGACAAAATATACTTGGTTCTTTGTAATGGTTTTGAGATATGACGATATGATATGTGCGTCATGTTGATGAGTAATTATGCTTTAGTAAGAATATTGGTGTTAATGTTTGTGATTCCCCATGCAAGCACGAAAGCCAATAGTGATGCGACGAAAATTACATCCTACTTGTAGTGCATTATTCGGTGTTAGTTATGCTTAATGCTCGCTTATGAGATTTTTCGTTTCTTGGTTGGACGCTTCTCAATATTGTTGCTAGCCTTCATTTGCACTAAGTATGATCACTAATTCTAAATTCAAAACCCTTTAAACAAGTTTTGCCATATGAGGCCACTATACCTACCTATATGCGGTATTTCCGTGACGTTCAAGCAAATTTGTATGTGCCATCTCTAATTTTCAGAATAAGTTTCTCTTTTGTGTGCTCGTACCGCTCGCGAGGCGGTGAGGGGTGGCCGATATTTTCCATGCTAGATGTGTTATTCTCAAGATGAGTGTTTATTGACTTGTCATTGCACGAGAGTACGACAAACGTATTAGGGATGCCCAGTCCCGAAATGAAAAATGAATTTACTTTATGTTGTCAAATAATAAATTCCTTGGAAAGTGTTAATATGGAGGGCACACGTAGATACGGTTAGCCATGGAAAGTGAAAGTATGGTGGAAAAGGAATAAACTTTATTTTCTGTTTGGGAACTGCCTATGATATATCTAGCACGGAAAGTGTTGGGAACTCTAAGTCGCTTTCGTTGGTGGGAAAACTTTGCCTCCCAAAATGTTTTGATCTCTCAATTTTCTCTTTGAGCTCTGATACGTCCATTTTGCATCATGCTTTTATATCGATGTTTATTGCATTATGGGCTATTATTTCATGTTATGTCACAATACTTATGGCTATTCTCTCTTATTTTACAAGGTTTACATAAAGAGGGAGAATGCCGATAGCTGGGATTCTGGGCTGGAAAAGGAGCAAATATTGGAAACCTATTCTGCACATCTCCAAAAGTCCTAAAACTCCACAAAAGTCATTTTTCGAACTAATAATAATTATTCAGTGGAAGAAATACCTGAGAGGGCCACCCACCGTCCATGAGGGTGGGGGGCGCGCCCACCCTTACAGGGCACGCCCCCCTGCCTCGTGGGCCTCCTCGCAGCCCTCCGGTGCCCATCTTCTGCTATATGAAGTCTTTTACCCTGGGAAAAATCATAAGCAAGCTTACGGGACAAAACTCCGCTGCCACGAGGCGGAACCAATCTAGGGCTCCGACGGAGCTGTTCTGCCGGGGAAACATCCCTCTGGGAGGGGGAAATCATCACCAACGATCCTCTCATAGGGAGGGGGTCAATCTCCATCAACATCTTCACCAGCACCATCTCCTCTCAAACCCTAGTTCATCTCTTGTATCCAATCTTTGTACCCAAACCTCAGATTGGTACCTGTGGGTTGCTAGTAGTGTTGATTACTCCATGTAGTTGATGCTAGTTGGTTTATTTGGTGGAAGATCATATGTTCAGATCCTTAATGCATATTAATACCCCTCTGATTATGAACATGAATATGCTTTGTGAGTATTTATGTTTGTTCCTAAGGACATGGGTGAAGTCTTGCTATTAGTAGTGATGTGAATTTGGTATTCGTTCGATATTTTGATGAGATGGATGTTGTCTCTCCTCTAGTGATGTTATGTGAACGTCGACTACATGACACTTCACCATTATTTGGGCCTAGAGGAAGGCATTGGGAAGTAATAAGTAGATGATGGGTTGCTAGAGTGATAGAAGATTAAACCCTAGTTTATAAGTTGCTTCGTAAGGGGCTGATTTGGATCCATATGTTTCATGCTATGGTTAGGTTTACCTTAATACTTCTTTTGTAGTTGCGGATGCTTGCAATAGGGGTTAATCATAAGTGGGATGCTTGAAGAAATGACAGTACCCAAGATCTGGTCCACCCACATATCAAATTATCAAAGTAACGAACGTGAATCATATGAGCGTGATGAAAACTAGCTTGATGATAATTCCCATGTGTCCTCGGGAGTGCTTTTCTCATTATAAGAACTTGTCCAGGCTTGTCCTTTTCTACAAAAAGTATTGGGTCACCTTGCTGCACCTTATTTACTTTCATTGCTTGTTACCCGTTACAAATTATCTTATCACAAAACTATCTCTTACCTACAATTTCAGTGCTTGCAGAGAATACCTTACTGAAAACCGCTTGTCATTTCCTTCTGCTCCTCATTGGGTTCGACACTCTTACTTATCTAAAGGACTACGATAGATCCCCTATACTTGTGGGTCATCAAGACTCTTTTCTGGCGCCGTTGCCAGCGAGTGAAGCACCTTTGGTAAGTGGAACTTGGTAAGGAAACATTTATATAGTGTGCTGAAATTTACTGTCACTTGTTACTATGGAAACTAATCCTTTGAGGGGCTTGTTCGGGGTATCTTCACCCTGACCAGTAGAGCAATGAGTTTCTCCTCAACCTACTGAACCTACAGAAAATGTTTACTTTGAAATTGCTTCAGGTATGGTAGAGAAACTGCTAGCTAATCCCTTTGTAGGAGATGGAACATTGCATCCGGATTTACACCTTATCTATGTGGATGAAGTTTGTGGATTATTTAAGCTTGCAGGTATGCCCTATGATGTTGTTAAGAAGAAGGTCTTTCCTTTATCTTTGAAGGGAGATGCATAGACATGGTATAGGCTATGTGATGATATGGGATCTTGGGACTATAAACGATTGAAATTGGAATTTCACCAGAAGTTTTATCCTATGCATGTTGTGCCTCGCGAAGGAGAAAGCATCACTCAACCTTGGGGGAGGCTTAAGTCAATGTTATATTCATGCCCCAATCATGAGCTCTCAAGAGAAATGATTATTCAAAAATTTTATGCTCGGCTTTCTCTCAATAATCGCACCATGCTCAATACTTCTTGTGTTGGCTCTTATATGATGAAGACTATTGAATTCAAGTGGGATTTATTGGAAAGAATTAAACGCAACTCTGAAGATTGGGATTCCGACAATGGTAAGGAGTCAGGTATGACACCTAAGTTCGATTGTGTTAAATCGTTTATGGATACCGATGCTTTTCGTGGATTTAGCACTAAATATGGACTTGACTCTGAGATAGTAGCCTCCTTCTGTGAATCATTTGCTACGCATGTTGATCTCCCTAAGGAGAATTGGTTTAAATATAATCCTCCCACCGAAGTAAAAGTAGTTGCACCTGTTATAGTTGAAGAAAATACTACCACTTATAATGATCCTATTGTTCCTACTACTTATGTTGAGAAATCACCTTTTCCTGTTAGGATAAAGGATCATGCTAAAGCTTCAACTGTTGTTCGTAAGAGTAATACTAGAACTTATACACATCCTGAGAAAATTCAAGTTGAACCTAGTATTGCTATGGTTAAAGATCTCTTGGCTGATAATATTGATGGGCATGTTATTTATTTCTGTGAACAGGCTGCTAACATTGCTAGACCCGATGCTAAGATACATAGACCTGTTGTAGGCATGCCTATTATTTCTGTTAAAATAGGAGATCATTGTTATCATGGCTTATGTGATATGGGTGCTAGTGCTAGTGCAATACCTATTCCTTATATGAATAAATTATGCATGACATTGCACCTGCTGAGATAGAAGATATTGCTGTTACAATTAAGCTTGCCAATAGAGATACTATTTCACCGATTGGGATTGTTAGAGATGTTGAAGTCTTGTGTGGGAAAGTTAAATACCCTGCTGATTTTCTTGTTCTTGGTTCCCCACAAGATGACTTCTGTCCCATTATATTAGGTAGACCCTTCTTGAATACTGTTAATGCTAGGATTGATTGTGAAAAGGATGTTGTTACAATTGGCTTGGGAGATATGTGTGATGAGTTTAATTTTGCTAAATTTTGTAGACAACCCCATGATAAAGATTTGCCTAGTAAGGATGAAACTATTGGTCTTGCTTCTATTGTTGTGCCTCCTAATGATCCTTTAGAACAATATTTTCTAGACCATGAAAATGATATGTTTATGATTGAAAGAAGGGAGATAGATGAAGTATTCTTTAAACAGGGTCCTATTTTGAAACACAATTTGCCTATTGAAATCCTAGGGGATCCTCCTCCACCCAAGGGTGATCCCGTGTTTGAGCTTAAACCATTACCTGATACTCTTAAATATGCTTATCTTGATGAAAAGAAGATATATCCTGTTATTATTAGTTCTAACCTTTCAGAGTAGGAAGAAGATTATTGAAAACTCTGAAGAAGCACTGTGCTGCTATTGGATATACTCTTGATGATCTTAAGGGCATTAGTCCCACCTTGTGCCAACACAAACTAAAATTGGAAGAAGACGCCAAACCAGTTAGAGATCATCAACGACGGTTAAATCCTAAGATGAAGGAAGTGGTAAGAAAAGAAATACTAAAGCTCCTTGAGGCAGGTATAATTTATCCCGTTGTTGATAGTCAGTGGGTAAGTCCTGTCCATTGTGTCCCTAAGAAGGGAGGTATTACTGTCGTTCCTAATGATAAAGATGAATTGATCCCGCAAAGAATTATTATAGGATATAGGATGGTAACTGATTTTCGTAAATTAAATAAGGCTACTAAAAGGGATCTTTACCCTTTACCTTTTATTGATTAAATGCTAGAAAGACTATCCAAACATACACATTTTTGCTTTCTAGATGGCTACTCTGGTTTCTCTCAAATACCTGTGTCAGCAGATGATCAAGCAAAGACTACTTTTACTTGCCCTTTTGGTACTTTTGCTTATAGACGTATGCCTTTTGGTTTATGTAATGCACCTGCTACCTTTCAAAGATGCATGATGGCTATATTCTCTGACTTTTGTGAAAAGATTTGTGAGGTATTCATGGATGATTTCTCCGTTTATGGATCCTCCTTTGATGATTGCTTGAGCAACCTTGATCGAGTTTTGCAGAGATGCGAAGATACTGGTCTTGTTTTGAATTGGGAGAAGTGCCACTTATGGTTAATGAAGGCATTGTCTTGGGGCATAAAATTTCTGAAAGAGGTATTGAAGTTGATAAAGCTAAAGTTGATGCTATTGAAAAGATGTCGTGTCCCAAGGACATTAAAGGTATACGAAGTTTCCTTGGTCATGCCGGTTTTTATAGGAGGTTCATTAAGGACTTTCCTAAAATCTCTAGGCCTCTGACCAATTTATTGCAAAAATATATTCCTTTTGTCTTCGATGATGATTGTGTCGAAGCATTTGAAATACTTAAGAAGGCTTTGATTTCTGCACCTATTGTTCAGCCACCTGATTGGAATTTACCCTTTGAAATTATGTGTGATGCTAGCGATTATGCTTTAGGTGCTGTTCTAGGGAAAAGAGTTGATAAGAAACTAAATGTTATTCAATATGCTAGTAAAACTCTAGACACTGCACAGAGAAATTATGCTACTACTAAAAAAGAATTCTTAGCAGTTGTGTTTGCTTGTGATAAGTTCAGACCTTATATTGTTGATTCTAAAGTAACTATTCACACTGATCATGCTGCTATTAAATATCTCATGGAAAATAAATATGCTAAACCTAGACTTAATAGATGGGTTCTCCTGCTACAAGAATTTGATTTGCATATTATTGATAGAAAGGGAGCTGAGAACCCCGTTGCAGACAACTTGTCTATGTTACAGAATGTTCTTGATGACCCACTACCTATTGATGGTAGCTTTCCTAATAAACAATTAGCGGTCATAAATGCTTCTCGTACTGCTCCATGGTATGCTGATTATGCTAATTACATTGTTGCTAAATTTGTACCACCTAGTTTCACATACCAGCAAAAGAAAAAGTTCTTTTATGATTTAAGACATTAGTTCTGGGATGACCCACACCTTTATAAAGAAGGAGCAGATGGTGTTATTAGACATTGTGTACCTGAGCATGAACAGGAACAGATCCTACGTAAGTGTCACTCCGAGACATATGGAGTACACCACGCTGGAGATAGAACTGCACATCAGGTATTGCAATCCGGTTTTTATTGGCCTACTCTCTTCAAAGATGCCCGTAAGTTTGTCTTGTCTTGTGACGAATGTCAAAGAATTGGTAATATTAGTAGACGTCAAGAAATGCCTATGAATTATTCTCTTGTTATTGAACCATTTGACGTTTGGGGTTTTGATTATATGGGACCTTTTCCTGCCTCCAATGGGTATACACATATTTTAGTTGCTGTTGATTACATTACTAAGTGGGTAGAAACTATTCCAACTAGTAGTGCTGATCATAACACCTCTATTAAGATGCTTAAAGAAGTTATTTTTCCGAGGTTTGGAGTCCCTAGATACTTAATGACTAATGGTGGTTCACATTTTATTCATGGTGCTTTTCGTAAAATGCTTGCTAAGTATGATGTTAATCACAGAATTGCATCTCCTTATCACCCACAGTCTAGTGGTCAAGTAGAATTGAGTAATAGAGAGCTCAAATTAATTTTGCAAAAGACTGTTAATAGATCTAGAAAGAATTGGTCCAAGAAACTTGATAATGCATTATGGGCTTATAGAACTGCATATAAAAATCTTATGGGTAGGTCTCCTTATAAAATGGTTTATGGAAAATCATGTCACTTACCTCTCGAACTAGAACATAAGGCATATTGGGCTATTAAAGAGCTCAATTATGATTTCAAACTTGCCGGTGAGAAGAGGTTATTTGACATTAGCTCACTTGATGAATGGAGAACCCAAGCATATGAGAATGCCAAGCTGTTTAAAGAAAAAGTCAAAAGATGGCATGACAAAAGGATACAAAAGCGTGAGTTTAATGTAGGTGATTATGTGTTGCTATTCAACTCTCGTTTAAGATTTTTCGCAGGAAAACTTCTCTCTAAATGGGAAGGTCCTTACGTTATCAAGGAGGTCTATCGTTCCGGTGCCATAAAAATCAACAACTTTGAAGGAACAAATCCAAAGGTGGTGAACAGTCAAAGAATCAAACATTATATCTCAGGTAATCCTATAAACGTTGAAACTAATATTATTGAAGCCATAACCCCGGAGGAATACATAAGGGACACTTTCCAGAACGTTTCAGCCTCTGAAAAGGAATAGGTATGTGGTACAGTAAGTAAACGACTCCAAAACAGTTCTAATAGCATTTTTTTCTCCGTTTTTGAATACTTAAGAAAATAGGAAAATAAGAAGTAGTCTGGGAAGGACACGAGGCGACCACGAGGGTGGAGGGCGCGTCCTACCCTACTGGGCGCGCCCCCCTACCTCATGGGTACCTCGTGTGCTCTCCAGACTCCGTTTTCTTGCACGATATTTATTTTGGTCGGTAAAAATTCATTATATAATCTCCCAAAGATTTTGACCACCGTATCACGCAAATATCCTCTGTCTTTGTTTCGAGTTTTTTCTGTCGTAGATTTTGAGCAAGATGTCTTCTCAAAAGTCAGTCGGGGAGAGTCGGGTATCTCACCCGACGCCAAGTGCAGAAGCAAACAGCGATGCTTGTTATTTTGGGCCATCAACGGAGGATGAGATGGAGGCCGACTTGAAAAGGATAGATGCCATGGAGGAGGATCAAGAAGTTACCTCTTGTTTTCAAGCTGGATTCACGATGGGGGAACTACAAGGCTCAGCCATTCCAAACTCGGTCATCCCGTCCAATGTTAATTTTCTTTCTTATGAAAATATGAAAAAGAGTGTCACCTGTTCTCCAGCAGCTATGCAGCATCCATGGGTGAAAGGAGCTTTAGCCATCGCGGTAAGCTCTGTAAGGAAAATATGGACCTCAAGTAGGAGGTCAATAAGCTCGAGGAGGAGAATCGTATCTTAAGGGGCATCATCGCCAAGATGATCACACCACCACTTCCGAAGAAGGAGACATAAGCACATGGGTATGGGCACTCCCCTTGGCAACTTCCAAGCTTGGGGGAGGTGCCCCGGTATCGTATCACCATCACACTCCTATCTTTACCGTTTTACTTAGTTCGATCCTTTTGGTAATATCTTGATCTAGTAGAATAAAGTTTTGGTACGAATTAGTTTTGAGTTTTGCTTTGTGATCCCTCTATGTAGTCGAGTCCGTGAGCTATATATAATAATCATTAGTGTTGAGTCAAGGGATTTGCTATCTTGCTATGATCTTGAGAGAATAGAAAGAATAAAAAGAAACAAAAGAGACCATATTGATCTTATGGATAGTAATGACTTCACACATAAAGAGTATGATACATAAAAGTTGTTGAGAGTTGGCAAACATAGTTTTGGTCATCCCTGCAATTAATAGGAAGTGATAAAGAAAGAGAGGTTCTCACATACAAATATACTATCTTGGACATCTTCTATGATTGTGTGCACTCATTAAAGTATGACATGCTAAAGAGTTGATGTTGGACAAGGAAGACAATGTAATGGGTTATGTTTTCTCACATCCAGTTAAAATATGTTGTCATGGATCATTCAAACATGTTGAGCTTGCCTTTCCCCCTCATGCTAGCCAAATTCCTTGCACCAAGTAGAGATACTACTTGTGCTTCCAAATATCCTTAAACCCAGTTTTGCCATGAGAGTCCACCATATCTACCTACAGATTGAGTAAGATCCTTCAAGTAAGTTGTCATGTTGCAAGCAATAAAAATTGCTCTCTAAATATGTATGACTTATTAGTGTGGAGAAAATAAGTTTTATACGATCTTGTGATATGGAAGTAATAAAAGTGACGGACTGCATAATAAAGATTCATATCACAAGTGGCAATATAAAGTGACGTTCTTTTGCATTAAGATTTTGTGCATCCAACCCTAAAAGCACATCACAACCTCTGCTTCCCTTTGCGAAGGGCCTATCTTTTACTTTATGTCTTTTACATTATGCAAGAATCAAGGTGATCCTCACCTTTCCCTTTTTCATTTTATCCTTTGGCAAGCACCTCGTGTTGGAAAGATCCTGATATATATATAGTGTTATTATTCATCACCCAGGGTGCAGAATATGTTATTTTTTATCCGAGATAATCTTACGATCATTTCATAAATAAATTATGTTTCAAATACAAATAGTTACAGTTATATTGATTCACTACATAAATTTTGGCATAAAAAACGGTCAGAAGACCAGAAAAATTACATTTTATGTTCATTTTACACTATGTTTTTACATTTGAAATTTATGTAACATAAAATATTTTTTATGGCGATTAAATATTTTCTTACGTTCTCTTTTTACGTCTGAAATAAGACAAAATTTACAGAACGTAAAATTATCGTGCACTAATGTTAAAATACAGGGGGGTGAAGAATAAGTATTCCTCATCCAGGGTGACGAATAGATATATATATATATATATATATATATATATATATATATATACACACACACACACACACACACAAACGGTCTATTCTGCTAATATTAACAAAATAACTATTCTGCACACCACTTCCGCACTTCAAGTTGAATGCAAGTGCACGTCATTCTTTGAACCAAGGGTGCTGCAGTACTCACACGAGTGAACTTCTCGTCGAAAAAAACTGCATGCGTTATTTTTTTGGTACTGTTTTTGCTCTAATTTTTTAACCGTTTAACGGAATGAGGCATGTAATATACCGTTGAAAAGCTATGGATTAAGCGCAACTTCGACATGTTAAACACTTTTCGAGATTCCACACGGTTTAAGAGCAATTTTGAAATTGGCGCGTCCCATGACGAGTGGCAGTGAGCGTTTTTTGGCGATTTCTTCTAAACCGCTCGTCGGAATGAAGCATACGATACGCCATTGGATAGATATCGTCGAGGTGCATCCTTTTCATATATAAATGTTTCTCTAATTCGTTACGGTTTAAGAGCAGTTTCAAATTTACTAAATCGCGGAACTCTGTTTTTCAAAAGTTTTGAAATTTTCTGTACTTTTTTGCTCCAGTTTTCTAACCATTTGTCAGAACGAGACGTATGATACGCCGTTGGAAAGCTATGGACAAGGCGCAACTTTCATATGTTGAAATGGTTTTGAGATTCCTTACGCTTTTTAGTTAATTTTGAAAATCGTGCGGCTGACTTCGAGAGGCAGCGGCTGTTTTTTCGTGAAATTTTTACGAACGGCTGGTCGGAATAATTCAAACCATACGCCGTTGGAAAGATATCGACGAGACGCAACTTTTTCATATAGAACACTCTCTCTAATTCCTTACGGTTTAAGAGCAGTTTCGATTTTACCGAAAAGTGGACACTCTGTTCTTCGCGAGACCAAAATCGTCGTATTTACTGCATTGGACAAAAGAACGCATTGCTTCAGACAAAATACCGCACTACATCATATGGGCAAGTGCACTGCATGGTTTCTTTTTGTTTAGACGTATTTTTCTCGGACGAGGAAAGAATAACACACTGCTTCAGACGAAATACCGCACTTCATTAGATGGGCAAGTGCACTGCATGGTTTCTTTTTGTTTAGACGTATTTCTTTTGTTTAGGTAGAAAACCGCACTTCTTTTGACTAAAACCCACACTGCATCAGACGGGCAAGCAAGCTGCATAATTTCTTTTGTCGGGCGTAAATTTTCTCAGACGAGAAAGTGGACCGCACTTCATGTCGAGTGTTGGTGAACCGCAATACTATGAAAAGTGAACCGCATTAATTTTTTGTCGTTTCCACAACATTTTTTCTTACTTCACATTAGGCACGAGTGAACAACATCATTTTCGTACCTGAACCACATGCAGAATCTAGTGTACCACATCTAAAAAGAATTGAACTTGCGAAACGGAACCACATGTATATATCTAGTGAACTTCATCTAAAAAGAAGTAAACTTCTTCGAGATATTTTTTTCTTTTTGTGGTTTAGCAAGTGAACCCTAGAGTTTTTTTTACAATGAACGTAATCTCACAACAAAGCAGTACTGAACTTCAAAAACAAAATATTTTTGTTGTACACATCAAATAGGGTACTAGGATATATACATAAAAACACATCAATAAATTCCACACTCGAACAAACTGCACACGTGACCTGACCGGACGGCATGTCCACGGGCTGCCAACCCATTCACCATGATCTTCGGACAACAAAACTGCACACCACACACAATGACTACATCCTAGGGTACGCCATGACCCTTTTTCGGATTTTCCACTCCTGTGAAAACAATAGTGGACTGAAGGCCCACGCGCGACAGAGATCACCATGGAAGGGGATGGGGCCACTATTGACGCCTCACCGGTGGTGCTCACGCAGGGAAGGAGGAAGGGCCCTTGACGAACTGCACGCACACCAGCGAGTTGCACCAACGTGACAGACGTACTACACGACGTCGGGGGGAGGACTGCAGCAAAACGACCCATCCGCACTGCACCAAGGAATCAGGCATACTACAGTGCTTTTTGCACAAGCAAAATCTGAAGAAAAAAAATCCGAAACAGCAACATAGCTACGCACCGCACCTCAACAAGTGACCCATGCGAACAGCAGGCTGGAGGCGCTGCCCACCTTGTGCGCCTCCGAGCGGCCAAGGTTGTGCTTCACAGTCGTCGTTGACGAGCCCTGGATCTCGAGCTCAAGAACGGTAAGCTTCATGGGAAGAGAAAACGAACTGCATGGAGTGGAGGGCGCACCACAGCCGGATCTAGCACATACGAGATCCACTTTCCATGGATCCAGTGAACCCGTCGGCCGAATCCTGCATGAGACATGCCATGGCAAGGCGGAGATCACCGGAATCCGGCCAGAGGTGGGGGGAGGCCCGTCGGTGATGGAGATACAAGGGAAGATGTGCGGATGGTTGCCGTACCCATGGCCGTCGAGGACGATTCTGATGGCTTAAATGCGCATCAGGGCCGTGGGCCGATGGCGGCCGGGATTTGGCAGCTGAGGCTGCGCGGGGGGGGGGGGGGGGAGAGGGGCGTGGTGGCCGGAACCCGTGGTCGAGGCCGCGCCGGAGCCTGGTGGCGGCGGATTTCACCATTACCGGGGGTGGCATGGGAGAAAGAGGGGGAGGGTGGCAGCGTCATAGAAGATGATGCATGGGGTTGGGAAAGATGCGTCGTCGAGGGGCAGTGGTCGGAGAAAAGTAGAGGGGTGGGGACGCCGGCAGTCGGAGGGGGCTGGGGCACACCGTCCGGATCAGCAGGAGGGAGGTTGGAGGTGGGCACGGGATGCGGGAGCGGGAGGGAAGGTGCGTGGGAGTGGGCTGGCGAAGTTGGGGAGGTTGGGCGGAGCACCGACGATGGCAGTTGGCCGGCCTGGGGGCGTGGCGGTGGGCTGGTGGCTCGGGGGCTGTTGCGTGGGAGGAAGAAGGTGGATCGGGGCTGGGGCGTGGGAGGAAGAAGGTGGAGGGGATCAGGGGAGGAGTGGGGGGGAGGTGGGGTGGGTTTCTTTTTTTTTTGCGTGCGGTTCGGTTTGCGTTGGTTAGTCGGGGTGTTATCAGAATAAGAGGTGGATGTGCAGAATAAGGGTCTTAAGGGGTGTTATCATAATAGACCCACCCTATATATATACAATTGGACGTAAGTTAGCATGAACTATTATTGTTGACATTACCCTTGAGGTAAAAGGTTGGGAGGCAACAATATAAGCCCCTATCTTTCTCTGTGTCCGATTAAAACTCCATAACCATAAGTACTGCGTGAGTGTTAGCAATTGTGAAAGACTAAATGATAGTTGAGTATGTGGACTTGCTGAAAAGCTCTTATATTGACTCTTTCCGATGTTATGATAAATTGCAATTGCTTCAATGACTGAGATTATAGTTTGTTAGTTCTCAATGAAGTTTGTGATTCATACTTGACATTGTGAATAGATTGTTACTTGAGCATAAGAAATCATATGACAATATATATATGTTGCTGTTATAAGAATGATCATGATGCCCTCATGTCCGTATTTTATTTTTATCGACACCTCTATCTCTAAACATGTGGACATATTTTTTGATATCGGCTTCCGCTTGAGGACAAGCGAGGTCTAAGCTTAGGGGAGTTGATACGTCCATTTTGCATCATGCATGCTTTTATATCGATGTTCATTGCATTATGGGCTGTTATTTCACATTATGTCACAATACTTATGGCTATTCTCTCTTATTTTACAAGGTTTACATAAAGAGGGAGAATGCCGGCAGCTGGGATTCTGGGCTGGAAAAGGAGCAAATATTGGAGACATATTCTGCACAGCTCCAAAAGTCCTGAAACTCCACGAAAGTCAATTTTGGAATTACTAATAATTATTCAATAGAAGAAATACCTGAGGGGGGCCACCCACCGTCCACGAGGGTGGGGGCGCGCGCACCCTTACAGGGCGTGCCCCCTGCCTCGTGGGCCCCCTGGCAGCCCTCCGGTGCCCATCTTCTGCTATATGAAGTCTTTTACCCTGGAAAAAATCATAAGAAAGCTTACGGGATGAAACTCCACCGCCACGAGGTGGAACCTTGGCAGAACCAATCTAGGGCTCCGGCGGAGCTGTTCTATCAGGGAAACTTCCCTCCGGGAGGGGGAAATCATCACCATCGTCATCACCAACGATCCTCTCATCGGGAGGGGGTCAATCTCCATCAACATCTTCACCAGCACCATCTCCTCTCAAACCCTAGTTCATCTCTTGTATCCAATCTTTGTGCCCAAACCTCAGATTAGTACCTATGGGTTGCTAGTAGTGTTGAATACTCCTTCTATTTGATGCTAGTTGGTTTATCTCGTGGAAGATCATATGTTCAGATCCTTAATGCATATTAATACCCCTCTGATTATGAACATGAATATGCTTTGTGAGTAGTTACGTTTGTTACTGAAGACATGGGTGAAGTCTTGCTATTAGTAGTCATGTGAATATGGTATTCGTTCGATATTTTGATGAGATGTATGTTGTCTCTCCTCTAGTGGTGTTATGTGAACGTCGACTACATGACACTTCACCATTATTTGGGCCTAGAGGAAGGCATTGGGAAGTAATAAGTAGATGATGGGTTGCTAGAGTGACAGAAGCTTAAACCCTAGTTTATAAGTTGCTTCGTAAGGGGCTGATTTGGATCCATATGTTTCATGTTATGGTTAGGGGTTAATCATAAGTGGGATGCTTGTCCAAGAAAGGGCAGTACCCAAGCACCGGTCCACCCACATATCAAATTATCAAAGTAACGAACACGAATCATATGAGCGTGATGAAAACTAGCTTGACGATAATTCCGATGTGTCCTCAGGAGCGCTTTTCTCATTATAACAACTTGTCAAGGCTTGTCCTTTGCTACAAAAAGGATTGGGCCACCTTGCTTCACCTTGTTTACTTTCATTGCTTGTTACCCGTTACAAATTATCTTATCACAAAACTATCTGTTACCTACAATTTCAGTGCTTGCAGAGAATACCTTACTGAAAACCGCTTGTAATTTCCTTCTGCTCCTTGTTGGGTTCGACACTCTTACTTATCGAAAGGACTACGATAGATCCCCTACACTTGTGGGTCATCAAGCTCTGGCACCTCTACAAATCCCTACTTCCCTTCGTGAAGGGCCTTTAATTTACTTTATGCAATTTTTATTTTTACTTAAGTCTTCTCTTCTCTTATAAAGCACCAACTATGGGGCACTATGATCGTACTTGAGCATTGGGTATAGCTAGTATTCGAGTGTGTTTCATGAATGGATCAATGATTGAGTATAATGGGCTAGGGATAACTTGCTTTAGTGTTGATATTTTGAAAGACATGGTTGCTTGTTGATATGCTTGAGCATTAAAGTCTTCATGTCAAAACTAGACTATTGCTATGAACCATATAAAAGTCCAAATGAAAAGAATATGTGATGAACATGTTAGGAAGCATTCCACATAAAAAAATCTGTTTTTATCATTTACCTACTCGAGGATGAGCAGGAATTAAGCTTGGGGATGCTGATATGTCTCCAACATATTTATAATTTTTGATTGTTCCATGTTGTTATATTATCATTCTTGGAAGTTTTACAATCATTTCATAATCATTTATATCATTTTTTGGTACTAACCTATTGACATAGTGCCCAGTGTCAGTTGTTGTTTTCTGCTTGTTTTTTACATCACAAGAAATCAATACCAAACGGAGTCCAAATGCAGCGAAACTTTTTGTGGATTTTTTCTGGACCAGAAGACAAAAGATGGGCCGAAGAAGTACCAGAGGCGTGCCCTGAAGGGGGTGCGCCTAGGGGCCCAGGCGTGCCCAGGTGTGTTATGCCCACCTCGGTGGCCCCCAGCACTGCCTCTTTGCTCTATAAATACCCCAATATTCCAGAAACCCTAGGAGAGTTGACGAAAATCAGTTCCAGCTGCCGCAAGTTCCAGAACCACTAAATCTAATCTAGACACCATCATGGAGGGATTCATCGTCCTCATTGGTGCCTCTCCGATGATGCGTGAGTAGTTCATTGTATACCTATGAGTCTGTAGTTAGTAGCTAGATGGCTTCCTCTCTCTCTCGTTTGATTCTCAATACAATGGTCTCTTGGAGAACCATATGATGTAGCTCTTTTTGCGGTGTGTTTGTTGGGATCCGATGAACTTTGAGTTTATGATCAGATCTATGTTTTTATCCATGAAAGTTATTTGAGTCTTCTTTGATCTCTTATATGCATGATTGCTTATAGCCTCGTATTTCTTCTCCGATATTTTGGTTTTGTTTGGCCAACTTGATCTATTTATCTTGCAATGAGAAGAGGTCTTTGTGATGGGTTCGATCTTACGGTGCTTGATCCCAGTGATAGAAGGGGAACCGACACATATGTATCATTGCTATTAAGGATAATAAGACGGGGTCTATTTCTACAAAAAATAGATCTTGTCTACATCATGTCATCGGTCTTATTGCATTACTCCATGAAATTAATACACTAGATGCATGCTAGATAGCGGTTGATGTGTGGAGTAATAGTAGTAGATGCAGGCAGGAGTTGGTCTACTAATATTGGACGTGATGCCTATATAATGATCATTGCCTAGATATCGTCATGAGTATTTGAAGTTCTATCAATTTCCCAACAGTAATTGTTTTGACACCATTTGCTATTTTTCTCGAGAGAAGCCACTAGTGAAACCTACGGCCCCGGGTCTCTTCTTTAATATATTTTCCTTCATGATCTATTTTCATTTGCTTTTATTTTCAGATCTGTTAAACCAAAAATACAAAAATACCTTGCTGAATTTTTTAGTAATTTATTTCATCTCGCGTTCCTTCGAGATCTATTTATCTAATCTACTACAATTTTATCTATCCTTTTACCCGTGAGGGATTGATAACCCATCTCTTACGTCGGGTTGCAAGTATTTGTTCTTTCTGTGCAGGAGCTGTTTACGTCGGGTTGCAAGTATTTGTTCTTTCTGTGCAGGAGTTGTTTATGTGGTCTTGTGTGGTTCTCCTACTGGTTCGATAACCTTGGTCTCATCACTGAGGGAAATACCTACTATTGTCGTGATGCATCATCCCTTCCTCTTTGGGGAAATACTGACATAGTTCAAGCAAACATCACATACCAACCAAGATCATGATTAACCCATAGGACAAAACTGAGGGTGGTCTAGATCATATTGACTGTCTTCACTTGGGAAGGAAATTTCTTCTATCCCCCGGTGTTCGGACGCCGGGGCTCCTCGTCATCGTAGCTGTGCAGCCCCTTGTCCTTGTTTTCGGCATTTATTTTACCGGCCTGTTTGAACACCCAGCAGTCTCTATTAGTGTGGTTTGCTGGCTTATCCGAGGTGCCATGAATCTGGCATGAGCGATCAAGTATGCGGTCCAGACTGGGCGGTCCCTGATTGTTTCTTTTGAACGGCTTTTTTCGCTGACCGGATTTCGAGCCACTGAATCCGGCGTTGACTGTCGTGTCTTCAGTGTTGTCGCCGTTGTTCCATCGCTTGTGTTTGTTGCGTCGTGGCTTGCCGTTATTGTCGCGGACATCCGAGGTGCCAGAATTTATTGGCATGGTGCTACTGCGAGCCAATCAGCTGTCCTCGCCCGCGCAAAAGCGGGTCATGAGTGTCGTGAGGGCCGCCATGGACTTTGGTTTTTCCAGGCCGAGGTGTCGGGCGAGCCATTCGTCACGGATATTATGCTTAAAGGCCGCCAGGGCTTTGGCGTCCGGACAGTCGACTATTTGGTTCTTTTTGGTTAGGAACCGAGTCCAGAATTTCCTGGCTAATTCTCCGGGCTGTTGGGTAATGTGGCTCAAGTCATCGGCATCCGCTGGTCGCACGTACGTGCCCTGGAAGTTGTCGAGGAACGCGTCCTCCAGGTTTCCCAACTGCCAATGGAATTTTCCGGCAGGCTGTTTAGCCAATGCCAGGACGGTCCTCTAAGCTTAAGGGGAAGGTACTTGATGGCGTGTAGATCGTCTTCGCGGGCCATGTGAATGTGGAGAAGGAAATCTTCGATTCATACTACGGGGTCTGTTGTGCCATCGTATGATTCGATGTTTACGGGTTTAAACCCTTCTGGGAATTCATGATCCATCACTTCATCAGTGAAGTAGAGGGGGTGTGCAGCGCCTCTATGCCGGGCTATGTGGCTACGTAGTTCGAATGAGTCTGGTTGGCTATATTCGGCCCGGCCGGACTTGTTGATAGTGTATCCGGCGTGACGATCATCGTCACGTGTTGGGGGGCGCCCCCGCGATCTGTAGATCGATCTTGGCTGTCCTGCCCTGTTTTCCAGTATATCTTGCAGGTCCTGCCTATTGCCCCGGGCCGTAGTGTATTGGCATAGGGGTGCGGGCTGGTATTTGGGCTGATACGCCATTTTATCCCGGCCACGAGGTGGCCGGTCATCCGTGTGGCGCTCGAGTCCATATTCCTCAGCTGCTAGGACTTCAGTCTATCTGTCTGTGAGCAGGTCTTGATCAGCTTGGAGCTGCTGCTGCTTCTTTTTCAGGCTCCTCGCAGTGGCCATAAGCCGGCGCTTGAAGCGCTCTTGCTCCGCGGGGTCCTCAGGCACGCCGAACTCATCGTCTCCGAGGCTAATCTCGTCTTCGGAGGGGGGCATGTAGTTGTCCTCCTCCGGATATCTGTCCGTGGCTTGTTCGTCTGGGCTGACCTGCCCATCTTCCTGTTCGGCCTGCTCGAGGGCAGGCTGATCGTGGTTGTATTCATCTTCGGCACCATCCGGATTGTTTTCGTCTCCTGTGGCGGGGCTTGGAGAGGAGCCGATGACGCCCATGCTTTCCTTTCTTCCTCGAGGGGTCATCCTCCATTGCCTCATCGACGTTGGTTTCTTTCGGAGTGTCCATCATATATATATCATATGAGGAGGTGGCTGTCCACTGCCCCATGGGTAGTGGTTCCTGTTCTTCTCCATCATCGTCGTCCATACCGTCGACGTCTTTAGAGTTGAAGTCAAGCACGTCGGTTAAATCATCGACCGTGGCAATGAAGTGGGTGGTGGGTGGGCAACGAATTCCTTCGTCGCCTTCTTCCCATTCGAGCCGGACATAGTTCGGCCAAGAGTCTCCTGATAAAGAGAGAGACTTTAACGAGTTCAGCATGTCGCCAAAGGGCGAGTGCTGGAAGATATCCGTAGCGGTGAACTCCATTACCGGAGCCCAACCAGATTCGGCGGGCTCGGGGGTGCGCGGATTGGAACCTACAGCCGGATACGAGTCTGGGGGTCCGGTGTCACAGGCTTCCTTGGGGGTGAAGTCTGTGTTCGGCTCTACCACCGATGGGTGTGCGGCCTCTGGGGCGGGGTCTATCCACCCGTCCTCGGGCAACGCAATCCGCCCCGAATTTAGGTCCGGGGCTCCTGCAGGGGCGATATCCCGAGCATTGTCCGACAGCAGGTCTAAGCCGTGCTCATCATGACTGTTTGGCGCTCCTGGCGCAGGCCCAAATCCTTTAAAGATCAAGTCTCCACGGATATCGGCCGTGTAGTTCAAGTTTCCGAACCTGACCTGGTGGCCAGGGGCGTAGTTGTCGATTTGCTCCAGTTGGCCAAGCGAATTGGCCCACAGTGCGAAGCCGCCGAACACGAAGATTTGTCCGGGGAGAAAAGTCTCACCCTGGGCCGTGTTGATGATGATTGAAGGAGCCATCAAGCCTCGCAGCGACGACACAGAGGAACTCTCAATGAAAGCACCAATGTCGGTGTCAAAACCGGCAGATCTCGGGTAGGGGGTCCCGATCTGTGCGTCTAAGGCTAATGGTAATAGGAGGCAAGGGACACGATGTTTTACCCAGGTTCGGGCCCTCTTAATGGAGGTAAAACCCTACTTCCTGCTTGATTTATATTGATGATATGAGTATTACAAGAGTTGATCTACCACGAGATCGTAGAGGCTAAACCCTTAGAAGCTAGCCTATGATGATTATGATTGCGTCTCTAAGGACTAAACCCTCCGATTTATATAGACATCGAAGAGGGCTAGGGTCTACATGGAGTCGGTTACAAAGGAGGAAATATAATATCCGGATCGCCAAGCTTGTCTTCCACGCAAAGGAGAGTCCCATCCGGACACGGGACGAAGTCTTGAGTCTTGTATCTTCACGGTCCAACAGTCTGGCCAAAGTATATAGTCCGGCTGTCCGGATACCCCCTTATCTAGGACTCCCTCACCTGGGCCCCCAGGCGTGCCCTGGTGGGTTGTTCCTTGATGTAAAAAACAAGCAGAAAACAGCAACTGGCATTGGGCGCTATGTCAATAGGTTAGTACCAAAAAATAATATAAAAATGATTGTAAAACATCCAAAAATGATAATATAATAGCATGGAACAATCTAAAATTGTAGATACGTTGGAGATGTATCAGTATGATTGTATATTTTATTTATGGTGCTGTCCTACCGTGCCCTTCGTCTCGCGCAAACGTGAGGGGTCCCCGCTGTAGGGTGTTGCAATACGTTCATGATTCTCTTATGGTGGGTTGCGAGAGTGACAAAAGCTTAAACTCGAGTAGGTAGGTTGTTGCGTATGGGATAAAGAGGACTTGATACTTAATGCTATGGTTGGGTTTCACGACTTCAATGATCTTTACTAGTTGCTAATGCTTGCTAGGGGTCCAATCAAAGTGCATATGATCCAAGTAGAGAAAGTATGTTAGCTCATGTCTCTCCCTCATATAAAATTGCAAGAATGATTACCGGTACTTGTTATCGATTGCCTAGGGACAAATGACTTTCTTGTTGACAAAAGCTATCCACTTTTATTATCTTGCAATTTATTTGTAGCTTTACTCTCGCAAAGTACTTGTAGTTTTATTCTCGCAAAATAGTTTCATACTTGTTTTAGGTAAAGCAAAAGTCAAGTGTGCGTAGAGTTGTATCGGTAGTCGATAGAACTTGAGGGAATATTTGTTCTGCCTTTAGCTCCTCGTTGGGTTCGACACTCTTATTTATCGAAGAAGGCTACAACGAATCCCTTATACTTGTGGGTTATCAGGCATGCACTTCGGCTTGCATGATGTCTGCGTTTCCCTCGCCAGTCCTCTAATATGGTAACTTTGGAGGAGACTTGAGGCTTGGACCATATTTGAATTTCTTCCTGCCTATTGTACTGCTAGCCGTCAGAGCGACGGCGGCTGTCTTCTGCCGTTGCTGAGGTAGTGGAGTCCGCTGCCACGGCGGGGGAGGCGGAGTGTGCTGCCACGCCGGAGGAGGCGGAGGAGGAGGAGGCGGAGTTCTCTGACGCGCCGGAGACAACTGAGGCAAAAGAGGACTCCGCTGAGGAGGTACATCCGGCTGAGTCTGCCGAGGGGCCTCATTCGGCTGAGTCTGCGGAGGCGGCGTCCAGTTTGGAAGCTTGATGTTCTCCTTTCTCCATAGGCAAGTACTCCTTAAGGCATGTGCCAGAAGAATATCCCTTCACCTGTAGGTTAGTCAAGCTCCAGCTCCTCAAATCCCACCATTATTTCATCCACTGTGATAATAGCATAGCCATGTGGAATCGGACGACAATGGAAAGTTCCCTCAGCTCGAGAAGGTACGATAGAGCTGAGCGCAACCTTCAAGTAAAGGTTATGGCATTTCTCCACTAGCACACAATGTTCAGCCTCCGTGATACTATCCACGGGGTAGCGAGGAGCCGTGATATCAGGCTGAACGAGCTCCATGGAAGCCATGCTGCTTCTCCGCTGAGATATTGGGCTAGCTTCGGGGGCAGTGTCGAAGGAAGGATTTGCGTGCCGCTGAGATGGTTGGCCGGTAGCTCGCTGGCTCTCAGGTTCCTCTAGTTTCACTAATCTTGTACTGAGATTCTGCATTTCGCTTGCTTCCTCTTTCTTTTCTCTCTCTCGGCTTCTATAACCACCGCTGTCGGGAAACCCATGCACCCACGGAATGGAGTCTCATGTGCCTCATGTTCGTCCAGGGTGTTCAGGATTCCCGAGGGCCTTTGTTAGCTCGTCCTTCTCTCTGTCGGGAATGAACGGACCTTCCCGCGCTTCCTTGATTGCTTTCTCAAGCTTCTTGATGGGTATTGCAAGTTGATCATTCGTCCAAACACACTTCCCTGATTCTTGGTCAAAAGTTCCCCCAACCCCAAAGAACCAAGTCCTTGCCTGATCTAGCCAGTGCAATTTCGTTGGTTGGACCCCTTTAGCAAGCAGGTCTTGCTCAGCTTTGTCCCACAACGGCCGGGCTTTGCTGTAGCCACCTGACCCCGTGGTATGGTGATACTTCTTCTTTGCAGCATTTTGCTTGTTTTTCAGTGACCTTTGCTTACCCTTGTCCGATTTCTTGTAGGCCACAAATGCGGGCCAGTGATCTCTTATCTTCTCATATTGACCGATGACTTCTTGAGTCTCGTCTTTCTCGACAAACATTTTGTTCAAATATTTCTTCCAGTTCCTGAATAGTTTTGCCATCTTCTTAAGAGCAAACGCCTTGACCTTTCGCTCTATAACTGGGTTATTCGGATTCTCCTCTGGCGGTAGGCTGAAATTTGTCATCAGCGAGGTCCAAAGATCATCTTTCAGTCTATCCTGGACATCAGAAACTTCAAGGTCCTTCTTCTTATTCCATTCTTGGATGCTGATCGCGACGTTGTCCCTAACAACAACTCAGCACTGATGTACAAATGCGTCCTTGGTCCGCTTGGAAGCAATCGGTTGGCCATCTCGAGCGACTTCTCTGATAGTGAACCTTTCATCCCAGCGCAACCTTTTCTTTGGGCCTCGTCTCCTTATAGAAGTTTGGCTCGATCTGGAGGGATAAATGAAGAAAGAAGCGTTAATATATGTACATACAAAACAATTAATGCATCAAGTCAGCACAGGCTTTATATATATATATATATATATATATATATATATATATATATATATATATATATATATATATATATATATATATAGACACACATGTCCAGACTTTGCAACAGTTAAGGCTCCATCCTCTGGTCGGTCACCGGAGTCGTGGTCATGATCTCCTTCCTCCGCCATTCGGTCACCGGAGCCGTCATGATCTCCTTCCTCCTCCATTGTTGGATCACCGGAGCCGTCATCCTCTCCTTCCTGACCATCGGTGTCGTTGAGAAACGACAAGGGATCACCTCTGTCACGGATTATATCCCCCAACAACTCTTCTTTTTCTAAGTCTCTGCCCATAGTTTCTACAAATATTACAACATGGCAATATACAAACATGAGAGATGGATTAGTGGCAAACATGGACTTAATATCTCAACAAGGAATCATATGCATATGAGCAATGGATTAGTGGAAAACATCGTCGAGGACTCCTCCCCCTCATGTCTGAGGAGTCGTCCTATATATCTTTCGAGAGAGGATACTTTGCGGACCGCCTCTCTCATGCCTGTCTGACGCCTCCCTCATGTCGAAGTTTATCGGGGTTATGTTTTAATGACCCCCCTCATGTCGAAGTTATCGGAGTTTGTGTGGCCTCCAGAGTTGGTCGGGCGAGCGGACCGGGAGTAAATTTTGAATATATGAGTTGTTACTCCCTCTCTCCTATAATTAACCTTAGTAAATTTCATTATCATCATGCCCATTTAGTAAAGTTGCCTCTCCCCGATTTAGGAAAATAAAACTTAGTAAGATCATCATGCCCATTTAGTAAAGTTGCATCTCCCGATATAGAAAAACAATATGCATACATCCATGGATCATCCATACGTCATAGCTCATATATTCAAACTTAATATGAGTTTTAGCAAGATCATCATGAACAAAAATTTCTATGAACAAAAAAAATTATGTACAAAAAAATCATGAACATTTAGTAAAGTTGCCTCTCCCTGATTTAGGCAAAGTAAAATTTAGTAAACTTAATATGATTTTTAGCAAGATCATCATGAACAAAAATTTCTATGAACAAAAAAAGCATACATCAATGGACAATAAAAATTCTGTGAAAAAAACAAATATCATACATAAATGCATACATCCATGGATCATCCATACACCTGCATATACATACATACATCATCCATACATACATCAATGCACAAAAAAATCTATGAACTAAAAAAGCAGAGCAGGGGCGGTGGCGTGGCAAGCAACAGCAGGGACGGCGGTGGAGGGGCAGGGGCAGGGGCACGACAGCATCGGGGCAGGGCAGGGGCATGGGGAGCGGCACCGGCGCCGGGGTAGAGGGCGTCGACGACGAGGTGGAGCAGCCTGACAGCGAGGGCGTCGACGACGAGCTCGGGCAGCCTGGCAATGTCGAGGAGGTCTTCGGCGTCGGGGGGGAGCAATGGCTTTAGCAAATTTTCACAAGTGTTGCTTATATACACAACTCTTTAGTCCCGGTTGGTGGCACTACGAAAGGCCCCCCTTTCGTCCCGGATGGTGCCACCAACCGGGACTAAAGATCAATTTCAGCAGCCCAAAGGGCGGGAAGCAGAGACCTTTGGTCCCGGTTGGTGGCTCAAACCAGGACGAAAGGGGGGCCTTTCGTCTCGGTTTGAGCCACCAACCAGGACCAAAGGTCTATAATGCCCCATCCATAAGTTTAGTCCCACCTCGCTAGTTGAGAGCGGCTCCGAGTTGTTTATAAGCGCTTATGCCGCTACCCTCTGAGCTCCTCTCTATTACACGCAGTACATGCCTATCCGACACCCTGTTGGGCCTGCTAGCACTGCGGGCCTGCAACCTGGCCCATTTCTAGGGTTTCTAGTCGTATGCAGGCCGTGATGGCTAGTAGGTGGGCCTTTTTTTAATTTTTTTGCATATGTTATGTTTTTCAGCATTTAATGTCATTTTTTGCATATGTTATTTTTAGTTATATAACTTTAGTTGCATAAATTTTATATAATTTTAGTTGCATAAGTTTAATATTTTAATTGATTCTTTTTAGTTGATTCCTTTTGCTATTAGAGTTTTATAAAAGCTTTTTAGTTTTCTATTAAAGTTTGTAACAAAAAATACTTTATGAAAATTCTTTTATTATTAAAGTTTTTAACAAATAAATACTTTGATAATTTTAGCTAATATTATTTTGGTTATTTTTAGTTGATTCTTTTTGCTATTGAAGAATATTATATTTAATTGATTCTTTTTAGTTCATTCATTTTGATATTAGAGTTTTATAAAAGCTTTTTAGTTCATTATTTTTGCTACTATAGTTTTATAAAATTTTTTAATTCATTCTTTTTGCTATTCGTTCATTATTTAAGCTCCAGACTTTTTTAACTTATTTTTGCTATTAGTTCATTTTTTTTTGAGCTAAATGGCCCTGAAATTGAAGAGCATTACAAATAAACTCTGAAAAGGTTGAAAGTTGGCATGGTATCATCATTTCACCCACATAGCATATGCTAAAAAGTTGAGAGTGTTACGGCAAAAAACTGGATGAACTTCGTGTACAAAATGGACAAGCTCTTTCGAAGTATAAGGGTTTCAGATGAAAACTCATCTATTACAAAAACATTTTATTTTTTAAATTATTTCAACTCCAGACTTTTTGTGCATTCAACATGCACCATTCAAAGCCACATCATCAATTTTCAACCCTTTTGTGACTTCATTTGCTATTTTTCATGCATTTAATATTTTTTTAGCTGAATGACCCTGAAATTGAAAAGCACTATAAATGAACTCTGAAAAGGTTGAAAGTTGGCATGGTTACATCATTTCACCCACATAGCATGTGCTAAAAAGTTGAGAGGGTTACGGCAAAATCTAGATGCACTTCGTGTACAAAATGGACAATCTCTTTCGAAGTATCAGGGTCTCGGACGAAAACTCATCCGTTACAAAAGACATTTCAATTTTTCTTCGCGTAATCAAAGCCATCATTGTATCCTCCTTCACTTTTTCTTCGCGTGTGTCCCTTGCTTATTGCGCCATAACCATGGATAATATTCATTGTTTAACTGGATGCTTGGGCCAGCCTTCACTTTGAAGGGAGGAATTTCACGAAACTTTTCATAATCTTCAGACATGTATGTCTTGCCCTCCACTCCCACGATGTATCTTTTCCCTGAAAGAACTATGTGGCGCTTTGGCTCATCGTATGATGTATTCGCTTCCTTATCTTTTCTTTTTCTTGGTTTGGTAGACATGTCCTTCACATAGAAAACCTGCGCCACATCATTGGCTAGGATGAATGGTTCGTCTGTTTACCCAAGATTCTTCAGATCCACTGTTGTCATTCCGTAATGTGGGTCTACCTGTACGCCGCCTCCTGACAGATTGACCCATTTGCACTGAAACAAAGGGACCTTAAAATCATGTCCATAGTCAAGTTCCCATACGTCCACTATGTAGCCATAATATGAGTCATTTCCACTATTGGTTGATGCATCAAAACGGACACCACTGTTTTGGTTGGTGCTCTTTTGATCTTTGGCGATCGTGTAAAATATATTCCCATTTATCCGTACCCTCTGTAAGTCAATACAGTCGAAGATGGTGTCCTGGCCAATGAGTACAACTCATCTGTAACAATGTTGTCACCCATGAGAGGTGTTTGCAGTCAACTGCCGAAAGTCCTGATGTGTTCACATGTAATCCAGTCGGCATACTGCTCTGGGTGTTTGGAGCACAGAATATTCTTGTGTTCATTGACATACGGGGTCACCAAGGTAGAATTCTGTAGAACTATGTAATGTGCTTGAGGCCAAGAATGCCCGTCCCTACATATTATTGACTCTGCTCCTAGCGTGCCTTTTCCAGTCAGTCTCCCCTCATATCGCGATTGAGGGAGACCAATCTTCTTAAGGCCAGGAATGAAGTCAACACAAAGCCCAATGACCTCCTCCGCTTGATGTCCCTGGAGATGCTTCCTTCTGGCCTAGCATGGTTACAAACATATTTCTTTAAGACTCCCATGAACCTCTCAAACTGGAACATATTGTGTAAAAATATAGGCCCCAGAATGGCAATCTCGTCGACTAGATGAACTAGGATGTGCGTCATGATATTGAAGAAGGATGGTGGGAACACCAGCTCGAAACTGAAAATACATTGCACCAAATCATTCTTTAACCTTGGTAGGATTTCTGGATCGATTACCTTCTGAGAGATTGCATTGAGGAATGCACATAGTTTCACAATGGCTAATCAAACGTTTTCCGGTCAAAGCCCCCTCAATGCAACCGGAAGTAGTTGCGTCATAATCACGTGGCAGTCATGAGATTTAGGTTCTGGAATTTTTTTCCGGGATTTTTATTATTCCCTTTATATTGGACGAGAAGCCAGACGGGACCTTCATATTGAGCAGGCATTCAAAGTAGATTTCCTTCTCTTCTATGGTAAGAGCATAGCTGGCAGGACCTACATACTGCTTTGGATGCAGGTCGTCTTTTTCTTGCACACGTTGCTGGTCCTCCCGTGCCTCCGATGTATGTTTTGTCTTCCCATACATGCCCAAGAAGCCTAGCAGTTTCACGCAAAGATTCTTCGTCACATGCATCACATTGATTACAGAGCAGACCTCTAGGTCTTTCCAATAGGGTAGGTCCCAAAATATAGATTTCTTCTTCCACATGGGTGCGCGTCCCTCAGCGTCATTCGGAACAGATTGTCCGCCAGGACCCTTTCCAAAGATTACTTGTAAATCCTTGACCATAGCAAGTATGTGATCACCAGTACGGAGGACGGCCTTCTTTTGGTTATCTGCCTCACCTTTGAAATGCTTGCCTTTCTTTCGACATTGATGGTTGGTTGGAAGAAATCGATGATGTCCTAAGTACAAATTCTTTCTGCATTTCTCCAAATATATACTTTCAGTGTCATCTAAAGAGTGCGTGCATGCGTGGTATCCCTTGTTTGTCTGTCCTGAAAGGTTACTGAGAGCCGGCCAATCATTGATGGTTACAAACAACAACGCATGTAGGTCAAATTCCTCCTGTCCGTGCTCATCCCACACACGTACACTTTTCCATTCCACAACTGTAAAAGTTCTTCAACTAATGGCCTTAGGTACACATCAATGTCGTTGCCGGGTTGCTTAGGGCTTTGGATGAGCACTGGCATCATAATGAACTTCCGCTTCATGCACAACCAAGGAGGAAGGTTATAGATACATAGAGTCACGGGCCAGGTGCTATGATTGCCACTTTGCTCCCCAAAAGGATTAATGCCATCTACGCTTAAACCAAACCATACGTTCCTTGCGTCACCTGCAAACTCCCCCCACCATCTCTCGATTTTCTCCAATGCGACCCGTTAGCGGGTGCTCTCAACTTCCAGTCTTTCTTACAGTCCTCTTTGTGCCATCACATCAACTTGGCATGCTCTTTGTTTTTGAACAGCTGTTTCAACCGTGGTATTATAGGAGCATACCACATCACCTTGGCAGGAACCCTCTTCCTGGGGCGCTCGCCCTCAACATCACCAGGGTCATCTCGTCTTATCTTGTACTGCAATGCACCGCATACCGGGCATGCGTTCAAATCCTAGTACTCACCACGGTAGAGGATGTAGTCATTAGGGCATGCATGTATCTTCTGCACCTCCAATCCTAGAGGGCATAGAACCTTCTTTGCTTCATACGTACTGTCGGGCAATTTGTTATCCTTTGGAAGCTTCTTCTTCATTATTTTCAGTAGCTTCCCAAATCCGTTGTCAGATACACCATTGTCTGCCTTACATTGCAGCAATTCTAGTGTGGTACCGAGCTTTGTGTTGTCATCTTCGCAATTTGGGTACAACCCTCTTTTTTATCCTCTAACATGCGATCGAACTTCAACTTCTCCCTTTCACTTTGGCATTGTCTCTTTGCATCAACAATGACCCGGCGAAGATCATCATCGGGCACATCTTCTGGTTCCTCTTGATCCTCAGCTTCCCATTCAGGGGGATAGTTGTCATCATCCTCTTCTTCTTCGTTGTCTTCCATCATAACCCCTCTTTCTCTGTGCTTGGTCCAAACATTATAGTGTGGCATGAAACCCTTCTCAAGAAGGTGGACGTGAACGGTTTTCAGTCAGAGTAATCCTTCATATTCCCATAGACAGGGCATGGACAATACATAAAACCATTCCGCTTGGTTGCCTCAGCCACTTCGAGAAAATTATGCAGTCCCTCAATGTACTCGGAGGTGCGTCTGTCACCATACATCCATTGTCGGTTCATCTGCATGCATTATATAATTAAGTGTATCAAAAACCATTACAGAACATCATGAATAGAGAAGTGACCAAATTAATACTAGTTCATCATCACATTAAAACCAAAGTACAGTAGTGATCAAATGTTATTACTAAAAAAATAAATACATAAAGTTCATACATAGTTCTCATTGAACAACATATAGCTCTCTAGAGCATCTAATTAAAACATACATTAAAACTATGTAAAACATTTCAATGCAACAACAAATGTGATCATAGTCGCAACTAAGGTAACAATTGATCCAACGGCATAATGATACCAAGCCTCACTATCAATGTCATATTTTCTAATCTTCAAGCGCATTGCATCCATCTTGATCTTGTGATCATTGATGACATCCGCAACATGCAACTCCAATTCCATCTCCTCCTCAATTCTTTTCAGTTTTTTCTTCAAGTAATTGTTTTTCTTTTTCAACTAAATTTAACCTCTCGACAAGAGGGTCAGTTGGAATTTCTGGTTCACATGTCACGTTGGTCGGCATAATTGTCATAAACACTAAATGAAACAAATCATAATAAAAGATAATATACAACATCCGAATCATAGACATGACGAGGGCCGGCGGGGGCGGATACCAAAACCATGGCACTATAAAATAACAAACGATAATAAAAGTAAGAAAACATACAAGTATCTATCTAAATCATACAAGTAAGAATTGTTTCTTTTAAAATAAGATAAGAACAAGAGGCTCACCACGGTGGTGCCGGAGACGAGATCGGCGTGGGCGATCGACGGCGGTGAGGATGGGGACGGGACGGGACGGACCGCCAAACCTATATAAATCTTGGGGGAAATGGAGCTTCCAGGTCGAGCTTGGAGAGGAGAAAGCTTAAGTGTGGCTCAGGCATTTCATCGAACACCTCATGTGCATGCATAGAAGGGAGACAGAGCAGCGCATGCACACACCTCCCACACGGCCAAAAAACATAGGAGTGAGCGGGCATGGGCGATGGTATATATAGTCATCTCTTTAGTCCCGGTTGGTGGCTAGAACCGGGACAGAAGACTGATCTTTAGTCCCGGTTCTAGCCACCAACCAGCCACCAACCGGGACTAAAGGTGCTGCGCCAGGAGCGAGGCCTATTGGTCCCGGTTCGTGTCTGGAACCGGGACCAAAGGGGTCAGACGAACTGGGACCAATGGTCCCCGAGGCCCGGCCGACGCCCTGGCCTCACGAACCAGGACTGATGCACCCATTGGCCCCGGTTCGTAGGAGAACCGGGATTAATGCCCTTTTCTGGCCTGAACCAAAGCCCTGTTTTCTACTAGTGGGGAGAGGGTTTGGGGTGGGACCCGGGTGTCGGACACTTACAGGGTCCACACTTCCGCAAAGCCCCCCCCCCCCCCCCCCTTCGGCTTGCTTTCGGTTTGCGAGAAAACGGATGTTTGGATTGGTCTGTGGACGGATGGGGTTTCGTGTTCAATGGAAAAATGCGTCCGGACCGGTCGGTTCGGACAGAAATGGACGGTTTGAGGGTCAGCGTTGTTGATGCCATAAGTGTATGAAACGGCTTGGCAACTCAACTTCCCGTACATGTGCATAGGTGCTTAGCTTTTTGTATATATGCTTTCTTTGATGAAGTCATCAAAGGCGCCTCGTAATTGATGAAAACGTCTCCTCCCACTAAACGTTCATCGCCCAAAATCCTGAAATAAATTCAGGAAAATGCGAGCACTAGAGACTTCAACCGTGATGGGTTGGGGATACCACTGTCCTCCTAACCATCTAACCATACGTTGGTTCACGTTGTAGATTCAAAATTATGTTTCCACCTAATTACACATGGTTAACATTGTTTCTCCCAAGATTCATCAAACTAATCTTTGTTTTAATGAACTTGTCACATGACATTTTATGTGTACTTACAACCTTAGGCCTCCTTTGGCTTGTAGGAATTTTGTAGAAATTATAAAAGATAGAAACTTTGTAGGAAAAATTACTTTGAAGCCCTTTGGTGTGTAGGAATAGATTACTATTCCTACGTATGATAGGTTTCAATCCTTCACATTTCAAAAAAAAAAAAAGCTTAGCCTCAATGAAAATTTATTATCCTATGCTTCAAATGACATGTCTTTCTTCATAGAAATTGTGATGCATGTTATCTCACTTCATAATGTTATCTCACTTCATATGAGATAAGAAACGACAGAGGCGTTGTTGTTCACACGCACTCCGCTCACCAGTCACCAGTCATACCAAATGGTTCCATTCTGTTACTTCTACTTTTATTTCTTTTCATTACACGAGGAGTAGTAAATGGTCGCATGCAAGGATTGATAAGAGACGACAGAGGCGTCGTTGTTCACACGCACTCCGCTGATACGGACACACGGCCGCACTACCAGACAGAGCGACAGACAAACAAAGATCGTCGCCGATCGGAGCTGGAGCTCGCATCGCTGTTACTCAGCCGCCTTCGACCGGTCGTGGTGGCCGGGAGAGAAGCGAGCCACCGGGCAGGGCCAGCGAGAGCCGATCGATCGCAGCCACGGCGGTGCGCCGTCGAGCCATCGGCCCAGCTTGCGTTGCGCCGGGAGCCACTATCCGTCCCCGCGTGGCGCGGTGTGCGGGTAGGAAACGAGGGGGTTTGGTGCGTGGAATGGTCGGTGGTGGGCGCGCGCCGGCCGGTGCTCCCGTCTCCGGGGGAGGTCGACCGGCCACTCTCTCCCGCCCGCGCGCGCGTTTTCCACCAACCGGTCCAAGCAGAATCCGCCGGTCTCGCCCGGGTCAGCACGTACGCCACCACGCCTTGGACGCACGCGTGTCGCACGTTCCCTTGATCGGCCCGACGTGCAGAAACCGCCAGGGCTCGATCGACCGTCCGGTGATCCGGGGTTTGACACGGCGGCGAACTCAGCACCCGACGTACAGGAGCAAAATGCTGCTTCGTCTTGCCTTCCTCGGCACTGCTATGGGTGGGTGGTGTGGAAGCTGGCTGCGCCCGGCCCGGCCTCGCGTGGTCCACCAAACAGTCAAACTGAATCCGCCGTCTCAGTCAGGTGAATAGGAGTGAGAGTGCTGTGAGGACAAAACTTACAAACTCATGTGGAGTATATGCGTGGAAAGTGTGATCTCGATGACTCAAATGCAGTGCACTCCGCTAACGCCCTTCCAAGGCCGGCCCTGTGTTTTGGAGGCCCTAGGCGAATTGGATGACATGGACCCCTAAGTTTTAAGATCATATATATATGTACGTGTGTGCGTGATGCATATTATAATTATTTGACTATTATAATTATATGAAAAGTAATCTTTCAATCACACATCTTTAATTTAAAATTTAATTATTATAATTATTCGACAATGCCATATTATGACAGAAATACTAAAAAGAATGCAAAATAAAACTAACATGACATGAGTACCTTAAAAAAGAAACAAATTTGGCTAACTCCATCAACAACAATAATATTTCAGTGCTTCAGAAAAAGTTTCTTCGGGTATTTCTTGATGCAAAGTCATTAAGGGCACTATCAAAATCAACATCAGATGAGTTATTATCAGAAAAAGCTTCTGAGGCAACATGGCACACTAGAGTCCTAAAATTATGAAGTAAAGAGTATACAAAGAATTAGGAATTTATAGATCGGATGATCGAAACCCTAGACATGGACATAGAATTACGAAAACTTAAGATGGTTGAATATATATTACGAAAGATTGAATTAGAAAATTATACATCAAAAAAATTAAAACTTCAGATGAATCATGGATGAATAGTTGAATGCGTACTCCCTCCGTTTTTATTTACTCTGCATATTAGAGTTGACTGAAGTCAAACTTCGTAAAGTTTGACCAAGTTTGTAGAAAACAATATAGACATTTATCATAATAAATCTATACGTTTTGAAAGTACATTCAATAATAAATCTAATGTTGTTGATTTGTTATTGTATATCTTAAAGAAATTACTGAAATTGAGGAATGCATGAATGGATCAGGAATCGTGGATAACGTACTGTCCTGGCGCTCACATACATATAGGGCGTGTTTGGTTGCCTGCATAAGACCCAACCAGGCCTGCGCGGGAAGGGAACGGGCTGTTTGGTTGGCTGGTTTTACTATTGGGCCTACATAGCACGAAACTTAAAGCAACTCTGGGCCTGGTTCACTAGAAACGCTCAGATCGGCAGTTTCTCTCGAGCCAGGCCGAGCGGAAGCGCAGCTAGCGGGCCCCTGCACGAGGAAAAATGGGAGGGATGCGAGGTATTTATGTGGTGTCTTCTTCAACCTCCAGTAAGCTCCTTTCTAATCTCCTATCTTCCATGCCCCTCTAATCTACACAACGATGCTTCGATTCGTTGTAAGCACTACAAGAAAAAGATGCACATCGATGCTACGGTTCCATTCAGGCGATCGGTTTGTAGTTTTGTCGGCCGTAAGTTCTTAATCTCGTGTTCCTGTTTGGAGCTATTATGGATGAATTTCATCAGATTCGTCGTGCATGATCGATCATTTGAAATTTCCTTTGACCAGCAGTCTAATCTCACAGTTCCTCACAACATTCGAGTTGTAAGTTTTTTGTTTCGACGATCGTAGCTTCATCTCTCTTTGAACAGCAGTCTACTGCACTGTCGCTGCCATGTCGAGCTCCTCTGTCCTCTGATCCGAGCCCTCATATTCGTCCCTCTCGACGCCGAAGCCCTTCCCCTTGAGCTCCTTGCCCGCGTGCTACTACACTAGAGTCATTTCCGGCGTTGCTCATCTCGGGCTAGTCTCTGTCGTCCTCCTACTGAACTGACGCTGCAATGGCGCGCACACTGCTTTCTTGTGTCCCCTGCCTCCGCGCACACTGCAGTTCGCCACGCCGTCGATGGGGTCGATCATCTTCGCCTCCTCTCTCTCGCCCTACTACACTGGAGTCGTTTTCGGCGTCGATCATATCGGCCTCCTCTCTTGTCCACTGCACTAACGATATCATGGCGCGAGCACTGCATTCTCCTCCTCTGTCCACTGCCTTTGCGCGAGCACCGCAACTAGTTCGCCGACGGTGTCGCTCGCCGTGCCGCTGACGGGGTCGCTCGTCCACGACTCCATGCTCGTCATGTCGGACACGGCGCCACGGCCACTATCCACCGTAGTCGCCATGGTCCAGCGCACACTGCATTTCTTCTCCCCCTTCATCTGCTAGCTTTTAACCTTGTGTGCTAAGTGCAAGTGCTAGCTCTTAATCGTTGTCAGGATCCCGACTCAATGCCACATCGATCTAGCATGTAACACCTCATATCACTTTGCGGCCTCACGCACGGTATTCCCACGGGTGTTGCCTTACCTTTGCCCGGGACCGTTTGCGCCTTTTGGCACACGTATATGATAGTGTCGCTAGCATCCATATGATAAGGAGCCCGGGCTGACATGGCTAGTCGTAAACCCAAAGTGGCACAAACTTACTGGGACAGGCATCCATGACCCAGCATCGAACGTGTCGGTCATCAGCGAGTGAATCCAGGCTGCAACACTGGGCTAGCAGGACTCCGGTGAACCGGGCTGTAGCGGGCTAACAGGACTCCGGTATTCATCGCGTGACATTTCCCCGAAGGGATAGACACAGGAACGAAGAAGGACACATGCCGGCAAGCCTAAGTGTTCCGGAGCAGTAGCAAGTTACCATGGCTCAGTGGAAACACTAGGAGACATTTCCCGGTAAGAGAGGCTACTAAGGATAAACAACTAGATAGTCAGATCCCACACATACCAAGCATTTCAATAACATACACACAATATGCTCGATATGTGCAAATACAACATGGCATCACAACATGACTCTACAACTCAAGTATTATTTCAATAGGCTCCGAGGAGCGAGATATTACAAACATGGGTCTCATGACCCAACACTCAGAGCATACAAGTCAAAGCACAAGCAGAAGCTTAACATGTCTGAGTACAGGCATCTACAAAAGAAAAAGGCTGAGAAGCCCGACTATCTACCAGATCCTGCCGAGGGCACAAAATCGTAGCTGAGGTAACAAGCTAAACATCGAAGTCCAAGCGGAACTACTAGCGAGACTGAAGTCTCTCTGCAAAAACATAAAATAGGCAAATGTGAGTACAAATGTACCCAGCAAGACTTACATCAGAACTAACTACATATGCATCACTATCAACAAAGGGATGGTGGGGTTTAACTGCAGCAAGCCAGCTTTGACTCAGTGGCTATCCTGAACTATGACTGCAATGTAACTCTTTTGAGGTGGCGCACACGAGTCCACATATTCACCAATCAATACACCACTATGGATCCGCTCCCGTCTCCCTGCGAGAACACCATCCATAGCACTCACGCTTATCTTGCGTATTTTAGAGTATCCACTTTCACTTGTCTATGAACTATGCAAGGGGTCCAAGTTTCCATATCCGAGGAATCCGGCTATTCGAATAGATAATGATAACCCTGCAGGGGTGTACTTCTTCACACACGCTCTCGCCACTTATCGCCCTGTACACGTCATGTACCTCGGCAACCTTCAAGCAGAAGCCGGGCGAGGGAGTCGGCCATGGCCTACCTAAACACTCAAGTCTCTCGTCCAGGTTTATCGCCTATTCGGGTTCCATCCGCAAGGAGATCCGGCCAGGGTGTCGCTCACGGCCCCAAACGATGTGTGCAGGGTTCCCAAGTCCACCATCCGGGTGCCACTTGGTACACCGGGCCACTGTGCCTAGTCTGTCCCAAGCCCACCTGTACCGGGTGCCACTTGGTAGACTACTAACACTACCTACAAACACCAGAAACTAGTTGCAACTCCTGGACAGAGAACAAGGGTGATTAAGAAGCCGAGAGGGGTCGAGTTACCGGAACCCAATGTGTGGTAGTAACTGTTCATGGATCACAAACACAGAACTCAGTTCCTGAGGACGGCTGCAATGAGACAACCCACCATGTACTCCTACATGGCCTCTCACCCCTACCTTTACCAAATCGTGTTCACACACTTAGCTCACACACAGTAGGACATGTTCACACACCTCCGATTCATCCCCGATGAATCAGACCTGACACAACTCTAAGCAATAGCAGGCATGACAAACAAGCATGAATGAGTAGGCACATCAGGGCTCAAACAATTCCTACTCATGCTAGTGGGTTTCATCTATTTACTGTGGCAATGACAGGTCATGCAGAGGATAAAGGGGTTCAACTACCGCAGCATGTAATAGTTGAAACGTTGTTGTCCTAATGCAGTAAAAGAGAGCAGGAGCGAGAGAGTGGGATTGTATCGGAATGAACAAGGGGGTTTTGCTTGCCTGGAACTTCTGAAGATAGCATAGATCTTCATCGGTGTCATCGATCACATCGCCGGAACCACGTCTATCGAGAGGGGACAATTACCGGCAAACAAGGAAGAACACAATCAATGCAATGCGACAATATGATGCATGAATGTGACATGGCAATATGATGTGATTTGAGCTAATGCAACTAGCAGCAAGTTAAATGGAGTTGGTTTGAATCCAAAATTCAAATTCAAACTCCACATGTGGTTATTTAAATGCCATTAACATGTTTTCAGTTATACAGCAGGTATAACTTAGTTTGTCATGCATGAAAATGGTACAGATGGGTAGATTGCATTTTTCTGATCATTTTTCATATATAAATCTTTTCAATCTGAGCTACGGTTGAAATTATATGAATTTTAGAAGTTTGCAACATTTTCTGGAATTTCCTATTTAAGAATAAATCCAGAAAAGGGTTTATTGCGTCAGCCTGGCGTAAGTGTGACGTCAGCAAGTCAACGGGGCTGGTCCGGGTCAAACCTGACCAGTGGGGTCCACTGGTCAGTGACCTAGTGCAGCCTAGGGTCAATGACAGGTGGGTCCGGTCAACAGACACGTCAGCACGGTCAACTTTGACTTGTGGGGCCACTGTGATTAGTTAAAACTAATCATAAACTAAACTACGGTTAGTTAAGGCGTGGGGCCCAGTAGTCAGTGAGAGAGGGGGTTAGTTAGTGCGTCATTAGCGTTTAATGACATCGCCACGTCACCAGCCACCGGAGTTGGACGCCGGCGACCAAAATGGCGGCGGCAACGCGCCGGACTTGTGCTAAAGGCGACGGAGGCGGCGGCTGAGGGCACCGGGGCGTAGCCCGGGCTCTCCCGCATCAGATGGGGTAGGTGCGAGGCTGCGGGAATGCCGGAGCTCGCCGGAACGGAGCTCGCGGCGGCGCCGGAGTTCGGGTGGTAACGGGCGCGAGGCCTTGGTGGGGTTTTGGACAAGCTGAGCTGTGCATGGGCTTCCTGTGAGCCCCACGAGCTCAAAGCCATGCTCGGACGCGACCGAAACAAGCCATGGCCGTGACGGCAACATGGCCGGCGGCAGCGAGCTCCGGTGGTGGTGAGACGGCGGGTACAGCATGGGGGCGAGCGAATGGAGAGAGGGGAAACACGACGGGGCTCACCGCGATGCCGAAGAGGAGGTCAGCGAGCTCGGGGAGGTCCTAGCGGCGCTGAATCGACCGGAGGCGAGCTCGGGCGCTGGAGGTTGAAGACGACGGCGGTGGCGACGTTCCAGGGGCTCCCGCGGTGCGCTTCTCGGTGAGGAGGAAGAGGTGGTCGAGGCGGATCTCCTGGGCACTTCCGGTGGCAGTGAGGAGCACCGTGTCTATGGCGAACGGCGTCGGTGACTACGACGGCGTTCGGCTTTGGGAGAGAGAGGGAGAGAGACAAGGCAGAGAGCGTAGGGGGGGGGGAGAGTGGTGTCCAGGGGTTCGGGGCGGCGCCGAAGGGAAGGCCCGAGGCGTCGCGGTGGCCTTGATGACACAGGCAAGCAGGGAGGTGCGTGGCGCCGCGGGCGCGCGTGCGCTGTCTCCCTCCTCTGCCTACTGGCAGAGGTAGAGGATGACTGGCACCAGGCCAGTGGGCTGGGCTGTCCACTGGGCCGGCCAGGTAAGGGGCCAGGTAAAACTCTCTCTCTCTTTCTGTTTTAATTCTGTTTTCTATTTTGCAGGTTTGTTTTGAATTTGGTTTTGAAACCAATTCAATTTATTTTGCTTCTGACAATATTTGTAGGAGCTAAAAGAATTAAAACAATGCTCCACAAAATATTTCAGAATTATTGGACCTATATTTATTTAACAGTAGATATAAGTCCAATTCAAATAGCTATTGATTTAATTCAAATACCCAAAATAAATGTTTCTGAGATACCGAAAATATTGGTTTGGATTTTACCACTTGCCAATATTTCTAGAGGATAACAAGAACATTTTCTTGGACTTATTTGAAGCAACTTTTATCTTGATCATTTTTTTAAAAGGATTCTGAGGCTTTGAAAATTCCTCAATTCAAATTTCATTTGAATTTAAACATGATGCAGCAACCAAGCTAGTCCAAGGCCAGGGTAAATCTAGGGATGTGACAACTCACCCCTACTAAATAAGAATCTCGTCCCGAGATTCAAGTCGTGAGGTAAGAAAACAGAGGGACACAAGCTAACACGATCTTCATGATCCGATTGCCCTTCTGGTAGATGTTGATCTTGGTACCTTTGCCTTCGAGGTCTTTGTCCAACACGATGACGACAGAAAGAAATTCTACAGGAATCGATCTTCTCGAAGATCGAGCAACTCGGGATCAACTCACGGAATGAGACATTAATACATCTCGCGGGCTGAGACACGACGCAAACATCCAAAGGGATGGGGTGAAACAGATGAGGAAGGTTCACTAGGTAGACAACAATTTCACACTTTAAAAGGTGGTGAACAGGTGACAACGTAGCGAGGAGTTGGATTGCCATGATACCATAACGAGACATCTTAGAGGAGGTGACTCGTAGAATCATCCCTTAAGTGGCAAAAAGAATTACCTTTGATTCAAAGATCATTGAAACTCTTTATACCAGCCCAAGGCAAAACACAATCGATCATTTGGCAGGGAACAAAAAGATGGCATACCCGGACTAGAATGGATGATGTGGATTACCTTGTTGAAAACAACACAGGGGATGATTTTAGTAACTGGGAAGAAGCTCAATAGTAGAGAGTGGTTCCACTACTAGAAAAGTTATAGCATAACCGAGGGAACTGAGAGCAACCCCAGTTAGTGTCGGTGATAACACCTAGTGCTTGTGCGTGCTCTCAAGAACTTGAGCATTCCCATATTCATCAAGGTTTTACCAACATCCGTGTCAAGGATCCTGGCAACACAACACACTACCATGATGAATACCGGTGGAAGATGCAGATGCAAAGGAAAGATAACACTTTCTCAGATTTCACCTTAGCGAGGCCAAGGGGACAAAATCTGGATGATCGACCGAGAAACATTTAGCACTCCGCTTCTAATGTTCTCCTTGATGTGCTAGCATAACCCATTCATTGAAATGGTTTAGTATCTAGAACATCAAGTAACAGGCCGGACTTCGGGAGCTCAAGAATACATAAGGAACATCTACTAGAATAAATTCTACGAGATCCTTATGGGAAGGTGGCCAACTTCCTCAATCAAGACACTACAATAATAGGTCTTCCGGCTGGGTGTGTTGGCCACGACATCCACTTTACCGGGTTACAGAGAGACCAATATAATAGTTCTTGGGAAATGTTCCAACCATCATATCTGCCTGAGATTCAGATCCGGTCGGTGTCAGAATATTCTAGACTCATCAAGTCTAGAAAGAAGAATGAAAGTTTGCAACACAAATCGACGAGATAACATTGCGATACTCTCAGGAGATGAGCTATGATAGCAAGCTCCAAAACATGAGCTAGTTCTGCTACGACATGTGAACACGTTGTCCCAGACAAGCATGATCACATGGTAGTCTTACAATAAAACACTACCGAGTTCTGGTAGGGAACCATCATCGGGGACATCGAAGTCTTGTGTATTACCATAGATTAGCACTTAACTACTTTTCCTTGAACAAGTCAACCAGTGGCTTGGTGTGCTATGGAATTCATATGGAATGAAGATGATCAGTCTAACAGACCACGGAATACTTCGCACGTGCATAGCTGACTTGGGATGATTCCAGAGGAGGTAAAAAAACATGCTTTCTCGAATTCACGGCGGCAACTTGCATCAAATGCACATGAATTAGAGGAAGTCACTTCTTTTCATCCAAGCATATGCTTCATGAACGGGACATGAAGATAATGCTTATAAAGTTTCCAATACTAGCTTGATGTTCAACACAAATCATGGAGAAGATAACAATGTTGCTGATGGGTGCAACAACAATTCATCCAGGTTTCCATGAAGATGGAATTCCATAATTATGTGAACAAGTGATAGCATTGGTCAGACCCAAAAGATATAATGATGTATACTCGAGGAAACAACCACGAGTAAGACAACATTACGAATATCATTGGTTCTGATTTGATTTGACGATAGCCCATACTCAAATCAAAGATTGGATAACATAATAGATCCAGCAATTGACCATGAGGATCAATCAATGAAGATATCATCTTTCTTCAACACACACAAAGATATCCCTTTGGAATGAACTGAGTTGGACAATCTTTTATCTTCCAACTCTCCAAGTTGTTGTTTAGCTTAACCAAGTAGCTTAGGGGTATCCAACACAGATTCTTGGAGAAGGGGGTGGTTACAAGGAACCAACTTGATCACGAACTCAACATAGCAGTCAGGTGACAACCTGGTGATACTTCCGAGAAGACATTTGGAAAATCACGAACCATCGATATGTTACTAAACTCGAGAACAATCTTGCTTTTCAGAGCAAGATGATATGATCAAATAAGCAAGGATTGACACATTCCTAACTCGTTGATCGAAGAGTGCACCAGGAAATAAGGACTAGGTAGCACGATCAATCTTAGGATGATGATTTAATAACCAACACGCTAAGAATGAGAATATTGTCCATTTACTACCAAGCAACGAGTTGCTCGGAGTATTGATTTCACACATCACCATTCACTTGTCGGCATTCCGGTTACAACAACACGGAATCGAGGAATGAATAATGATGGCGAGAAGTATCACTACGTCAAGAATTCATAAGAGAAGGTGCAATTCTCATGACATTCCTGACTTAAAGTGGGTAATACTTCAGGGTAGAACAGACTAAAAGCTTGATTGCATTTCGATCTGCGGAATACAACTACTTTGACCCAATCCTAGAAATGGATAAGGTACCGGAGTTTGTTTCTCCTAGTCATTCCGGAATAGAATGGCTCGATGGACCACAAGAATAATAGGCATCGATAAACGAATGCATGCATACTCTTGACTATCAATTGATAGACGAGGGTCAGAATACAACTAAAGAGAGACAACTCAAAAGAACATCTGATTTTCTGAGTTGTGGATGCATAGATTAGTATGTCGAGCAAACCTTAGCATTTCTTCCGGATAATCCATGCAAGAAGGTAGAGTTGGCAGATTCACAATGTAGAATGAGGAACTCATCAAGAGCACTCTTATTGTGATCTTTTGGTTCAAAGGAACTCCTGCCAAGGATGGTTCATGGTATTTGGAAGAATGATATACCACGGACCTCGAGGACTAATGCATAGGTTACTAATATCCTAAAGGAACTAGCAAACACTATCAACACGAGGTAAGTAGGGTGAATCTCGGGTTCGAAACCCAAGGAGTAGAATACCTACTACTAAATTGCATCATGGGATGCTTTCGAGAATGAAGGCCAGAATCATCACACTGGAAACACAAAACATGGCTAGATTACTAGGTGATACTCTAGACACCTAGGTCATAATAATAGCTCCAACGCAAACGTCGAGGCAATAGAGTACCTCAACTCACCGATTAGTGTGCTTAATCTGGCCCAAAAGGACATCAGGAATGGGAGGAAGGATTTGCAAATGCATCAGACTATTTAGAGACCTGGGATGACTCGGACAGCATAACGGCTGTAAATGCTCAAAATAATTTAGACATGCTACAAAAATGGTGGCATAACCACTCAACATCATAACAACAAGGTTCTGATATCAACTGAGAACATACTAAAAGTAGTAGAAAATGAACTGAGGCTTGAAACCAACAATCCTTTTAGTCTACGGATTAGTAACACGTGATCCTGATAGAGAGAAGAGAAAGCCTAGTTCCTTAACCCCGGAGGAAAGATAAGATGACTCAGATCAGAAGGGCATAAGGTAAGGGAGTAAAAAGAGCCTTACGTTCCATCCCACAATCAATTCCCCTATATATAACTAAAGCATTTCTAGACTCAACTTCGACCAGTTTTGCTTGGTAATCCTACAGGCAGTCAAGCTCTGATACCAAAGCTGTGAGGACCCCGACTCAATGCCACATCGATCTAGCATGTAACACCTCATATCACTTTGCGGCCTCACGCACGGTATTCCCACGGGTGTTGCCTTACCTTTGCCCGGGACCGTTTGCGCCTTTTGGCACACGTATATGATAGTGTCGCTAGCATCCATATGATAAGGAGCCTGGGCTGACATGGCTAGTCGTAAACCCAAAGTGGCACAAACTTACTAGGACAGGCATCCATGACCCAGCATCGAACGTGTCGGTCATCAGTGAGTGAATCCAGGCTGTAGCACTAGGCTAGCAGGACTCCGGTGAACCGGGCTGTAGCGGGCTAACAGGACTCCGGTATTCATCGCATGAAATTTCCCCGAAGGGACAGACACAGGAACGAAGAAGGACACATGCCGGCCAGCCTAAGTGTTTCGGAGCAGTAGCAAGCTACCATGGCTTAGTGGAAACACTAGGAGACATTTCTCGGTAAGAGAGGCTACTAAGGATAAACAACTAGATAGTCAGATCCCACACATACCAAGCATTTCAATAACATACACACAATATGCTCGATATGTGCAAATACAACATGGCATTACAACATGACTCTACAACTCAAGTATTATTTCAATAGGCTCCGAGGAGCGAGATATTACAAACATGGGTCTCATGACCCAACACTCAGAGCATACAAGTCAAAGCACAAGCAGAAGCTTAACATGTCTGAGTACAGGCATCTACAAAAGAAAAAGGCTGAGAAGCCCGACTATCTACCAGATCCTGCCGAGGGCACAAGATCGTAGCTGAGGTAACAAGCTAAACGTCGAAGTCCAAGCGGAACTACTAGCGAGACTGAAGTCTCTCTGCAAAAACATAAAATAGGCAAACGTGAGTACAAATGTACCCAGCAAGACTTACATCAGAACTAACTACATATGCATCATTATCAACAAAGGGATGGTGGGGTTTAACTGCAGCAAGCCAGCTTTGACTCAGTGGCTATCCTGAACTATGACTGCAATGTAACTCTTTTGAGGTGGCGCACACGAGTCCACATATTCACCAATCAATACACCACTATGGATCCGCTCCCGTCTCCCTGCGAGAACGCCATCCATAGCACTCACGCTTATCTTGCGTATTTTAGAGTATCCACTTTCACTTGTCTATGAACTATGCAAGGGGTCCAAGTTTCCATATCCGAGGAATCTGGCTATTCGAATAGATAATGATAACCCTGCAGGGGTGTACTTCTTCACACACGCTCTCGCCACTTATCGCCCTGTACACGTCATGTACCTCGGCAACCTTCAAGCGGAAGCCGGGCGAGGGAGTCGGCCACGGCCTACCTAAACACTCAAGTCTCTCGTCCAGGTTTATCGCCTATTCGGGTTCCATCCGCAAGGAGATCCGGCCGGGGTGTCGCTCACGGCCCCAAACGATGTGTGCAGGGTTCCCAAGTCCACCATCCGGGTGCCACTTGGTACACCGGGCCACTGTGCCTAGTCTGTCCCAAGCCCACCTGTACCGGGTGCCACTTGGTAGACTACTAACACTACCTACAAACACCAGAAACTAGTTGCAACTCCTGGACAGAGAACAAGGGTGATTAAGAAGCCGAGAGGGGTCGAGTTACCGGAACCCAATGTGTGGTAGTAACTGTTCATGGATCACAAACACAGAACTCAGTTCCTGAGGACGGCTGCAATGAGACAACCCACCATGTACTCCTACATGGCCTCTCACCGCTACCTTTACCAAATCGTGTTCACACACTTAGCTCACACACAGTAGGACATGTTCACACACCTCCGATTCATCCCCGATGAATCAGACCTGACACAACTCTAAGCAATAGCAGGCATGACAAACAAGCATGAATGAGTAGGCACATCAGGGCTCAAACAATTCCTACTCATGCTAGTGGGTTTCATCTATTTACTGTGGCAATGACAGGTCATGCAGAGGATAAAGGGGTTCAACTACGCAGCATGTAACAGTTGAAACGTTGTTGTCCTAATGCAGTAAAAGAGAGCAGGAGCGAGAGAGTGGGATTGTATCGGAATGAACAAGGGGGTTTTGCTTGCCTGGCACTTCTGAGGATAGCATAGATCTTCATCGGTGTCATCGATCACATCGCCGGAACCACGTCTATCGAGAGGGGACAATTACCGGCAAACAAGGAAGAACACAATCAATGCAATGCGACAATATGATGCATGAATGTGATATGGCAATATGATGTGCTTTGAGCTAATGCAACTAGCAGGAAGTTAAATGGAGTTGGTTTGAATCCAAGATTCAAATTCAAACTCCACATGTGGTTATTTAAATGCCATTAACATGTTTTCAGTTATACAGCAGGTATAACTTAGTTTTTTCATGCATGAAAATGGTACAGATGGATAGATTGCATTTTTCTGATCATTTTTCATATATAAATCTTTTCAATCTGAGCTACGGTTGAATTTATATGAATTTTAGAAGTTTGCAACATTTTCTGGAATTTCCTATTTAAGAATAAATCCAGAAAAGGGTTTATTGCGTCAGCCTGGCGTAAGTGTGACGTCAGCAAGTCAACGGGGCTGGTCCGGGTCAAACCTGACCAGTGGGGTCCACTGGTCAGTGACCCAGTGCAGCCTAGGGTCAATGACAGGTGGGTCCGGTCAACAGACACGTCAGCACGGTCAACTTTGACTTGTGGGGCCACTGTGATTAGTTAAAACTAATCATAAACTAAACTACGGTTAGTTAAGGCGTGGGGCCCAGTAGTCAGTGAGAGAGGGGGTTAGTTAGTGCGTCATTAGCGTTTAATGACATCGCCACGTCACCAGCCACCGGAGTTGGACGCCGGCGACCAAAATGGCGGCGGCAACACGCCGGACTTGCGCTAAAGGCGACGGAGGCGGCGGCTGAGGGCACCGGGGCGTAGCCCGGGCTCTCCCGCATCTGATGGGGTAGGTGGGAGGCTGCGGGAACGCCGGGGCTCGCCGGAACGGAGCTCGCGGCGGCGCCGGAGTTCGGGTGGTAACGGGCGCGAGGCCCTGGTGGGGTTTTGGACAAGCTGAGCTACGCATGGGCTTCCTGTGAGCCCCACGAGCTCAAAGCCGTGCTCGGACGCGACCGAAACAAGCCATGGCCGCGACGGCAACATGGCCGGCGGCAGCGAGCTCCGGTTGCGGTGAGACGGCGGGTACAGCATGGGGGCGAGCGAATGGAGAGAGGGGAAACACGACGGGGCTCACCGCGATGCCGAAGAGGAGGTCAGCGAGCTCGGGGAGGTCCTAGCGGCGCTGAATCGACCGGAGGCGAGCTCGGGGGCTGGAGGTTGAAGACGACGGCGGTGGCGACGTTGCAAGGGCTCCCGCGGTGCGCTTCTCGGCGAGGAGGAAGAGGTGGTCGAGACGGATCTCCTGGGCACTTCGGGTGGCAGTGAGGAGCACGGTGGCTACGGCGAACGGCGTCGGTGACTACGACGGCGTTCGGCTTTGGGAGAGAGAGGGAGAGAGACGAGGCAGAGAGCGTAGGGGGGGAGAGTGGTGTCCAGGGGTGCGGGGCGGCGCCGAAGGGAAGGCCCGAGGCGTCGCGGTGGCCTTGATGACACAGGCAAGCAGGGAGGTGCGTGGCGCCGCGGGCGCGCGTGCGCTTTCTCCCTCCTCTGCCTACTGGCAGAGGTAGAGGACGACTGGCACCAGGCTAGTGGGCTGGGCTGTCCACTGGGCCGGCCAGGTAAGGGGCCAGGTAAAACTCTCTCTCTCTCTTTCTGTTTTAATTCTGTTTTCTATTTTGCAGGTTTGTTTTGAATTTGGTTTTGAAACCAATTCAATTTATTTTGCTTCTGACAATATTTGTAGGAGCTAAAAGAATTAAAACAATGCTCCACAAAATATTTCAGAATTATTGGACCTATATTTATTTAACAGTTGATATAAGTCCAATTCAAATAGCTATTGATTTAATTCAAATACCCAAAATAAATGTTTCTGAGATACCGAAAATATTGGTTTGGATTTTACCACTTGCCAATATTTCCAGCGGATAACAAGAACATTTTCTTGGACTTATTTGAAGCAATTTTTATCTTGATCATTTTTTAAAGGATTCTGAGGCTTTGAAAATTCCTCAATTCAAATTTCATTTGAATTTAAACATGATGCAGCAACCAAGCTAGTCCAAGGCCAGGGTAAAGCTAGGGATGTGACAATCGTACCCCATGCGGCAACCAAACAGCGTGGAGTTGCATGCGCCGAGACAATGCAGGCAACCAAACAATGTGCCAAAGTTGATCTTCTAATGCAGGAAGTCCATATGCAGGCAACCAAACAACTCGCAGATGTTGTAGATGAGACTGTTTTTCTAGAGCCAGGCTGAGTGGAGAAGTGTATGCGATACAGGTACTGTAGCGCACGGCAACCAAACACGCCCATAACGTATTAACGTATCGCCGGATGGCCAGGTTGCCTGCACGGCCGCACGGCGCAAGGCGCAACAACAGTCTGCCAGACCGCCGCGCGTAGCAGCAACAATGAGTGGCCGAGGCGCCTAGCGACGGAGCGATGGGCCGACGAGAGGAGGAAAGACGAACCGACGATTGAGGAAGGCACAAGCCAGATCTTCCGATTGATTTCTTTCATATGTGTACGCGTGCACTGTGCGGCCGTCGTGGCATCGCTACCTAGCTAACTTTTTTTGGAACAAAGAAGGTGGCTGGTTGCCGATCTTATATTTCAAAACAGGCCAGGGCCTGATGAAAAGTACAGTTACAACACAAAGCTTGTCCAGTGCACCCAGGTGCAAGGTACAAGCGTACCCAGAGGTGAGAAGAGAAGGACAAGAGGGGAAGTGTTACATCATGTGTACAAAAAGACTAGACGGCTATTTTTTGGCTCCAAACATGCAGATCATCCTTATCTTGTTGTCTTCGAGCTATGTGACTCCAGAGACGAAGCAGATCCGCCGTCCGCGGCATAGAAACAAAGATAGGTCATCGTACAAACTTTGGAATTGAAGACTCTGTCGTTCCGTGCATGCCAAAGGGAAATGGCACAAGCAGCGAAAGCAACATTCCATTTGCGTTTGAAACAGAGTTGATGACCTGCTTGCTCCACAAACGTCGAAATGTCAGGAGATGAGCATGCCAAAAAGTTCAGCCGCAACTTGTTCCACATAGTAGAGGCTGTAGCGCATCGTAGCAGCAGGTGGACGATGGACTCAACAGTAGGGTAAGCAGAACAATGTGTAAACGGAGCGATCACAGACCAGCCCTTCTTCACCATGTTATCCCTGGTGTTAAGACGACCTTGAAAGGCAAGCCAAAGGAAGATCCTATGTTTAAGAGGAATCAAAGAGTCCCAAATCCAGTTTCCAAGGCTTGTCATTACCCCTCAGAAGGTGAGCAGCCCGTAGAAATAACTGGTACTAAGCTGACTAGAGCCCATAGAGGAAACATGTTTGTCTTCGCGCAAAAAGCTTGGAGTTACATCTGACAAGAGCTGATTCAGGGCCGTCAACTCGACCGTAGCAGTTTGGAGAAGGTTGGGGTGAAGCTGAACGACCCACACTCCATTAGAAAGCTGATGGGTCCATCTCATTTATTTCCCCACATAATTTTTTCCTTACCTATATTTTTTGCTTATACTGTTTATGTATACATATCATGGGCCCCCCTTCGGCCTGGGCCTTGGGTCGTCGCCCCTCTCGCCATACCCCAGGACCGGTCCTGCGCCCTTCCACATGGGAAGCACCGCAAGGTGCTCCTCTAACAAAGAGACGAGGGCGAACCAACCTATGGTTGGATGGTTAGAGGGACTATGGTATCCCCAACCCATCCGAGTTCAAATCCTGGTGCTCACATTTATTCCTGGATTTATTTCAGGATTTCCGCCGATGCGCATACAGTGGGAGGAGATGTTCCCATCGACGACAAGGTGCCTACGGTGACTTCATAAATTTCAAGATGATATGCCGGCTCAGTCTTTTGAAGGTGCTCATAGGGATAGGGTGTGCGTGTGTGCGTTTATAGGGATGAGTGTATGCGCGTGTATATGAGCGCTTGTGTCTGTACTGATGTTCAAAAAAAAGAGACGGGAATGGATAGCAACTCTGGAAGTTTTTGGTTGCCGTATTAGCCGAGCCTGGCTAGCTCAGTCTGGCTCAACGGAGCGCCTGGTTGAAGGAAAACAGGTAAAATGTCGACATCTGCATATTGTTTGGTTGTCCGTATCTAGGCCTCTCGCATTAGGGGAGAAATTTGGCATATCATTTGGTTGTCTGCATTGGCTTGGCTCACGCAACTACACGGTGCTTGGTTCCATGCAACAATTGTTGTCTAGTAATCTCTTCGGCTTGTTGGTGAGGTTATCAGCACACAACAGCATGAAGAAAAAATCATACACACACAGCAGCAGGTAGTTGTAAACCATAGCTAGCCACAGTTTAAATAAAGTGCCACACTTAAACATATCAGTTCAAACACAAAGCAGTACAATAAGAAACTAAACCATCTGAAGCATAGAAAGGGCAGTCCTAGACGTTCAGGGGCATCGGGATGCACTCAAGCTGAGGGGCAAGGATAACCTTGCAGAAGTGGGTTGGACCTCCCTCCTCATGGTAGTGATCGTAGTTACGACGCTTGTCGGTAAGGGGCTCCTCCGGGCACCATGTCCTCATCTGTGGCCACCACCTTGGGCGTGGGTAGGCCCAACCTCCATGGGCGGCACCACCTCCTTGCCCTTCTCCATGGGTGGCACCACCTCCTTGCCCTTCTTGTCCATGTCGATATGCATTACGAAAAGGACGCATTATGAAGAGCAAAAAGTGCCGAGGTTGATCGCCATTAAAACCTATCGTTCACACCCCTTTATTTACCCATCCTCATGGTCACTACGTACCCACCATATCACTCAATAATATCTTTGTCTCTCGCTATTCCTTCTATCTACCGCCATGAAATACAGCAGCAACTCCGACCCCATCTGCAACCCCTTCCCTTGGGGCATTGGATGGAGGGCTTTCTTCCTTGGGTGCTCGCTCGGTGACCGCACCAAGTTCGAGAACACCTGCTCCGACTTCACCAGCATGGAAAACATGCAGAAAGAGCCGGACGCGATGCTGAAGAAGGCGACACCGAAGGAGTTAAACACGCTGATTCCTAACCCAGCGAAGGGCATTATGTCAGTTGACATCCTTTGTTGGGCCATGAATCAATCCGACTCTGGTGACGCTCGACAAAGGTGAAGTGGGCCAAGTACAGAGAGTACATGTGTCATCATGACCATCGTGCCGTAGCGTACTTCACAGCAGAGACTATGGTAGCGGTGGAGTAGGAACAAGAAGCGGTGGCGATGGAGATGGAAGAAGAAGTTGCGGTGGCGATGGTTGTAAGGGCCCCAGAGCCAGGACACCGAAGCATGCCAATCGATCTGACTCCGACGAGGAAGAAGAGACGGTGGTGAAGCTCGAGGAGCAGAACAAGGCAAGGGTACTCGGTGCTCTAAACGCCTCTAGGGTAGCTGACCTAGAACTACTGTGTAAGATTTACCCCCAATCCACATCACCCTTGTACTCAATCCTGATCGGTAACCTCAAATCCATCGGTACTACGAACTCATGATGATGTTATGATCACTCCTATGGCTATTTACCCCGATTCCCCGTTCCCCTAACTAGGATCAAACCTAATTGCGGATCAAATACGAACGAGTACGTGAGGAGGTGAAAAAAGTGCTTACCGCCATTGACGTGCCGGTGGTGATGATGTGGATGCCGGTGAAGAGGCCGGAGGTCGCCTTGCTCTTCTCCGATCTGCTGAACGTAGTCGTCGCCGTCATCGTCGGTGAGAGTGGGTAGAGAAAGTGGTGAGGGGGCGGTGAGGGTAATAACTGCCCGTGCTTCGAGAAGCAACACAACTACTCAAGTGTGGCTTCGCACGTGCAGTGCCCACCACCCACGTGCAATGAGCAGGCTTAGATCTGGAGAAATTGCCGATCTGAGCGTTCCCAGCAAGACAGGCCCAGAGGTGCTTTAAAGTTCGTGTGATGCAGCCCAACAATGTATGCGGGCAACCAAACAGGCCGGATTCTTCCTGCATGGGTGTGGTTGGACCTACCAGGGAACCAAGCACGTCCTCTGCTCCCATGCGAAAACATGAAGCTGGACAGCACATGATTCGATAGCCATTGGGATGAGAGGGGAGCAGCGAGACACAAGACACAAGCTGGATTGATGGCGCCATAGTACTTACGGTGAGTTACTCCGCATGACCCCATCTATAGCGCCATTTCGTAAGCGCGCGTCCGTTTGGGTCGGCGCGGACAGAAAAGTCGGCCCAACGCGCCGACCCAAACGAACGCGCGTACGCTTTTCGTCCGCCAGCCGACTCATTCTGCCCAAATTTGAGCCTCATTTGCGTCGGCGCGGGCACGAAGCAGACAGGCGGCTTGCGCATCTACTCTTCCCCTGGCCCGCCAGTCGGCAACACAGCCGGCCCTTTTTTATCCCTTCCCCCGCATGCCCACTTCCCGTGTACAAACCCTATCCCCGGCCGCCACCCATTGCCCCCGGCCACCTTGCTCGCCAGCCCTCGCCCTTCCTCCTCCTCCCAGTGCATCCACCGGTTTTGTGCCTCCCTACGCCGGTGCGGGGGCGCAAAGCGGTAGATCGGCGACGACGAGATTTCACACATCCTGCCGGCCGGATTTGCCGATCCCTGGCCGCCGGCGAGTGCGCCTTGCCATGGATTGGTCGAGTACCGGACCACATAGCCTCAACAGTGCCTCCGTGTAGCATGTAGGTGTTGAGGCCTCCTCTAGCCGCTCGAATCTCCCCCGCCGTCGGTTCGCCGGCAAAGCAACGGCAGGCCGTCACCCTGGCTTGCTGCTGGCCCAGAGGCTTGCTGGCTCACCGTTGCCGCTCATAAAGTGCGACGACTGCCCGCTGAAGGTCGTACGCCGAGTCTCTTCTACGCCGCAACATCCCCAATGGGTGTTCATCAAATGCAAAAATGATGGGGTATGTGCTTATATTGGTTCGGTTATGTTTTCGACTTTGACATAATTTCGGTAGATTTATACTTGCTTAAAATTTGTGTGTAGGAGGGATGCAAGTTTTGGTTTTGTGAAGAAGAGTACATCGATCTTTCGATCGAAAGGAATTTGCTAGATGTCCGTGAACTTTTAGCTAGAAATGAAGCTAGAGATGACACTAAAGAAGAGACCAAAGGGGAAGCAACATCTAGTTCTTCACAATCGAAGAAGAACGAAGTTGTAAAGCTCAAGAATTCGCAGATCAACAACGAAGACATAGAGAATATATTAGTCCAATTAGTAGGAGCAGTTATGAAAGGGGGACATCTTCTAAAATGTCTAATTGTGGTTCTTGTTTTCTTTGGCCTTGCTCTAGTAGCAAAGAATTGGTGACTGCATGTATCAAAAATGAGTTTGATGAAATAAAATAAATGTTCAATGGCAATCAAAAAAAGTGTTGGGCGCAAAATGCAGGGGGTGGACAAAAAATGGGTTGGCGCGTTGGACGCACCGCCGACCCAAACATTAAAGGGGCGGACATGCCAACCCAAACAGACAAAAGGCGGACAAAATCGCCATCCGTTTGGGTCGCCGGTTGGAGTTGCTCTAAGTTTGAGAGATGCTTTTTGACACGGCGACAAAATCAAGAAGCAGCATATGTGCTGTGTGAGATAAAGGAAGATCGTCGCCGTCATCCAAGAAGTCGCACGCGGACGGTGCCGGTTTGGTCGGCCAGCCGCGCGTGCCTGCCTCCACCAACCGCTTCAAGAGGAGTAGACGACGGACAGTGAGCGCTCGTGTAGCTATTTGGTACTAGGCTGGCTCATGAGTTTCTGCAGAGGTTCAAGGGAAGGCGAGTCGCGCCTAATTTTCAATATGTACCTCGAATGTTTATGTATCCTAAAAAAACCTTCATTGTTTATTTATTTTTGAGTACTCAATTTTTTTTCAGTTTTTTCAGAAACGAGTTTTTTTTTATGTTTTGTGAACTATATGCGGGAAAACCCTATTTGACGCGTGTTGCGTAGGGGTTTCGCACCGGAGCGCCCACGACTGGGCCGGCCTGTTTTTTGTCTTCCTTTTTCTTTTTTTGCTTTCAAGTATAAATTTCCTTTTTCCTTTATTATTTGGTTTTGTTTCTCTTTATTTTCTTAATAAAACCATACCTTTTAAAAAATGTTCAAATCTTCAAAATTGTTCTCCTTTCTTAAATAAAATTGGTACTTCAAATCTTTTTATGTGTACTAAAATATATCAGAATTTCAAAAGTTGTTCACTTTCTTCAAAAAATGTTCCAAATCCTCACACTTTTTTTAAAATGTTTCAAAAAATATTCCCATCTTCATAATTTGATCACACATTTTAAAAATATATGTGTTTCAAAAAAGTTCATAAATTTGGAAAGATGTTTGCATTTTGCAATTTGTGTTTGGAATTTCAAAAAAGTTCCCATTATGAAAGTTAGTTCACAAATCCAAAATATGTACGTGCTTTTGAATTTTGTTTGGTGCATCAAAAGCAGTTCATGTATTCAAATTTTGTTAGAAAATTTAAAAAATGTTCCTGTTTTTCAATAATTGTTCAAAGATTAAAAATGATCATTTTTTTAATAAAATCAAGTTTACAAAACATCAAAATTTCAAAAACAAGTTCAAGTTTTCAAAAAATATTCAAGATTTTTTGAGTTTTTTCTTGCATTTTCAAAATCTGTACGAGTTTTTGAAAATTATTCACAATTTTGAAAAAGTTTTGAGTTTTAAAAATATTCACTTTTTTTTAAAAGTACTTTCTCAAATTCCAAAAATGACTCAGATCTGGCGATGCTGATAGTACTTAAAGTTTCTCCCTGCCTCTTAGCCATCAAGCTTCATTAGTTGGCGACGTGCCTTCAAAAGCAGGAGGTCCTATGTTCGATCCCTTGCACGCTCACGTGTTTTTGGCATTTTTCATTCTGCGATTTGCAAATGGGCAGGCCCAGTTGATTGTTGCCATGTGCGAACGAGTTCTAGCTACAGCACGGCTGAGACCTCCTATTTGACGGCAACTAACTAAGGGTACCCCTTGCCGGAGCTCCTCAAGGGTCACTTTTGATGGGTGCGCTCTCATGCGCCACCACGTGTCATGTGCTGGGTGCACTTTTTTGGTTTTTCACAAGTTTTGGAGAAAAAACAAATTTGCGGGAAAGAACGCGTTTTTTTGCTTCCACTAGAGGCAGATTTTTTTTCTTGTGGAGTCACAGATTTGCTTCCGCAAGAGGTAGTTGTGCCTCTCGGAAAGGAGAAAAACATGTTTTTTTTTCTTCCAGAAGAAGCATAGTTTTGCTTCTTGTGGAGACACATTTTTGCTTCCGCGAGAGGCACGACTGTGCCTCTCTAAAAAGGAAAACAAAATGTGTTTTTAATTGTTCCACGAGAGGCACATATTTGCCTCTCTAAAGTGGAAGAAAGTGTTTCCGGCTACGGTTTTTTTTCTATCAGTTTTTTTATGAAAAGGTTCGTCGAACTAGTTTGGAAGATCTCGACGCTAGGAATTCAAAGGTCAAAACAGTTTAGGGTTTTGACAAACGAATCTACAAAAAAAGAGAAACCTCCTAGGTTGCCACTTGTCAACTCCTGAGGAGGTAGAAGAGACCTTTGCATGAGGGTAGCACTCAATTAGTGATTTCGGTCAAACAGGTGCGGCAACAGACATGGGCAAGTGCGTCGGGCCGGTGAAAGGATCAATATAGTTGACTAGAGGGCGAGGGGTGGGGGGTTGAATAGGCAACTAACAATTTTTAGCTTTTATTTACCAAATTAAACTTTGCATCAAAGTAGGTTGTCTAGATATGCAACTAGGTGAACAACCTATATGATGCAACAACAACAAGCACACAAGCAAGCAAGGGATATAACACAAGTAAGCTTGTAAAAGTAAAGACACGAGATAACCAAGAGTGGAGTCGGTGGAGACGAGGATGTGTTACCGAAGTTCCTTCCTTTTGAGGGGAAGTACGTCTCCGTTAGAGCGGTGTGGAGGCACAATGCTCCCCAAGAAGCCACTAGGGCCACCATATTCTCCTCACGCCCTCATAAAAATGCGAGATGTCGTGATTCCACTATTGGTGCCCTTGAAGGCGGCGACCGAAACTTTACAAACAAGGTTGGGGAAATCTCCACAACTTAATTGGAGGCTCCCAATGACACCAGGAATCTTCACCACAATGGACTATGGCTCCGAGGTGACCTCAACCGTCTAGGGTGCTCAAGCACCCAAGAGTAACAAGATCCGCTAGGGATTAGTGGGGGGAATCAAATTTCTCTTGGTGGAAGTGTAGATCAGGGCCTTCTCAACCAATCCCGAGCAAATCAACAAGTTTGATTGGCTAGGGAGAGAGATCGGGCTAAAATGGAGCTTGGAGCAACAATGGAGCTTGGGGATGGAAGAGGTAAGTCTGCTTGGAGAAGAACACTCCCTTATATATTGGGCGAACAATTCCAACCGTTACCCACCACTCAGCCCGCGACCCGCGGCACTACCGCATCACAGGAGCGGTACTACCGCACGGGCCTGCGGTACTACCGTGAGCGCGGCAGAGCCTGGACCTGAACAGAAGAGCATAGACAGGGCGCGGTACTACCGCGACCCTGTGCGGTACTACCGCAGGGCAGCCACAGTCCAGGCACGATAGGCACAGATGTAAAAAATTAAATCCGTGACTACCTCCGCTGAGATTTTATCGATGCAAAAATCCGAAACAGTACTACCGCGACCAGGGGTGCGGTACTACCGTGAAGGGTGCGGATGTAAAAAATTACATCCGCCCCTACCTCCGCTCCTGCTGCTGCACCTAGCCAGGCGACACGGTACGACCGTGCCGCAGCACGGTACTACCGCGTAGGGCGCGGATGTAAAAAATTACATCCGCCCCTACTACCGCTTGAGCAGCGGCGCCAGGCCAGACCTCATGGTACTACCGCTTAGGAGGAGCGCTACTACCGTGGAAGCCCATGGTACTACTGTGCTGGAGCCCGGTACTACCGCTGGCTCCTGCGGTAGTACTGCTCCAGCCTGATAAGAGCAACTCGGAGTCCTTCATTTCGCAGAGACAAGGTGAGATGGAGGAGAACTCCAAAGAGCCAAAGGAAAGGCGGTGCAAAAGGGACGTGTACGTGAGATTCCACCCAAACCTTTCCAAAGCGGGGCCCCTCTTAATAGTACGGCTTTCCTACGACTCAACTCCACCGAAAAGAACCGTAGAGAAACGCCGTCTTCAATAATCTTCAAGGGGCAACAAATCGTCTTGTGTTTAGTCAGGATATATCTGAAAAACTCAGTACACACGATTAGTCCGCAAAAGCATTGTCATCAATCACCAAAACTACTAAGGGACAAGAATGCCCTTACAATCTCCCCCTTTTTGGTGGATTGATGACAATACGGGATTTGCACAAAGGGAAAGAATATAGCACAAGTAAACCCCACATCTCTAGAATATAGACGTGCTCCCGCTAGATTCGTGCTAGAGAGTAAAGTGCTTTGGACTGCACGGCACGAATACTAGGATCACCACTCCCCTTATATTTTAGAGACAAAGCATATATTGCAAAGATAAGGCTAACACTAAACAAGATAGTAAATATGAGCATAACATAAATAGCACGATATAGCATAAGCTCAATAAGGTAATAAGGTACGATAGAGTGCATATGTCTTACACCATATGATAAACTTAGTCTCACGAGCACAACCAAACCAAAGCAAACAAGTTCAACAGACGGAGGGCAAAGCAAACGGCGAAGCACACAACACACGACACGCAAATCCTACACCCTCTCCCCCATTGGCATCGAGACGCCAAAAAGGCAGAGAGGGCACCTACAACAAAGGTGGTAGCTCAGGCGGAAAACGACTCCTCGTCGTCAGACTTTGTAGCAGGAATGTACTCCTCCTCAGAATCGGTCCACTTGTAGCCATGCTTAGCCATCCAGGCAGCCTCGGGGGTGATGTGCCTCTCAGAGCCACTGGCCACGTCCTCGCCGCACGCCCTCAAAATCCTGTTGTCGCGACGACGACCCTCCTTCTAAGCAACATAGGCCTTGTAATGACTCTGGACCTGCATGCAGAAAAGCCTCTTCATCTTGATCTTCAGCTTCTTCACCCAAGTGGGCTCAGCAAAGGGAGTAGTGAAAGCAGAACGGTCCTCAGCAGCTTCTTCCTCCTCAATCTCATCCTCATCCACATCCATCCTGGCAGCCTTAGCAGAAGTGGTGGTGTTAGCCCATTGGGGCTTGATGCAGAGCCTGATGGGATCATGACGAATCCAACCAGGAGCTTCAAACTCATCATTGGGAAAGTGCTTCTCCCAAGTCTTGGAGATCAGGTGAAACAGGTAAGGCACATAGATGGGGACCTTACGGTTGAACACGGCGAACTGAAGCTCACACCACATGATATGTGAGACATCAAGTGGCTGAGTCTGAGCTTAACGGGCCTCCTCACAAAGTAGCATAATGTCAACGAGGTAAGCATGCACCTGACCCATTTCACCAATGCGTGGGAAGAGGGTGTCCGGAAGAGCCGATGCATGATGTCAAGGAAGGGGTTAAGCACCCACACCTTCTTCTTGCTGGGAAGAGTCTTCTGAACAAGGAATGGCATGAGCTTGTTCTTGTTGGCAGACTTAGAGTTGGCATGAGGGCGAACTCCAGCTGGCGTGTTGAGCCCTTCATCTGGAACGTTGAGCAACTCCATGAACTCCTTCCATGTAGCAGACATCCGGCGACCATTGGTCATCCAAGTCATGGTCCTTGCATCATCGACGCCGAAGTAGACCGAAGCAAAGAACTGTGCTATGATCTCTGAATCAAAATCCTTGTGGAAGGTGAGCATGTCTCAATGCCGAACTGCTCCACTAGATCCAAGGCTCTCCAAAGTACCCACGGTGCTTGTCCTGCCTCATATGGTGCATGTCAATATAGTGAACTTCCATGTAGAGGTTCTGCTTGGCCTTGATCACATCTAGATAGATCGGATTCTGCTGCTTGGTCCAGAAGAGATCATTGCCTCGCAAGTTAGCCCGGGGATTCACATCGGGATTTAGCTTCCTTCGAATGATAAACTCGGCCTGGGGAATCTCATCCATGCCCATGATGGGCTCCTTCTGCTTGTTGGCGGTGTGCTTGGTCCTGCGTTGGGAAGCAGATGACCCCTCTGGAGCTTCATCTTGGTTGCGCAGCCGCTTTGACCCTGTGTCACGGCTGGGATACGAGCGACGAGCAAGAGAACCGAAGCCACCACCTAGACACAAAACACAAGAACACGCACGGGAAACAAGACGGATCAATGCAAAAGACAAAGACCAAAGCTGAAGGAAACAAATAAGCACGAGATCTGGACAGAAAAAGAGTGTTGGATGAATCTACGGTAGTACCGGGCCGGCGTACGGATGTAAAAAATTACATCCGCTCCAGCCGCGGTAGTACCGTGCCGGGGTGGCACGGTAGTACCGCGCCTGGGGCGGAAGTAAATTTTTACTTCTGGGCGCCAAGCGGTAGTACCGCACTAAGGTACGGAAGTACCGCATGGCGCCAGATACAGGCGAGGCCGCGGTAGTACCGCTCCGGAGCAGCAGTAGTACCACGCGGATCGAGAACCGTGACAGAGAGTTACCGATCTGGATCTAGAACCTCCGCACGACTACATTGGTACTATCGTTGATCAACCGGAACTATTTTGACTATCCAAAGAGCATGCTTAATACACTACCACGCTCCTACGAACCCACTTGCACAGATTTAGCCAAAAAAACTCAAGAACACCACATGCATCTCCCCAAGACCTAAAAGCACACGGAAGGACGAAAAGGAGAGGAACTTGGGGAAAAACCTTGGTCCATGGCAAGAGGGCGAGGTGGGGAATGATCCCACCGGTTGGAATCCGAGGAGAGTGGCCGGAGACGGAGATCCGGCGAAGGCCTCCGGCGCTGTTCTTGGGCAGGAGAGAGAGAGACGGGGTGGGGAATAGAGATGAATGGGTATGGGGGAGTTAGAACTCCCCCTGTCCCGCTCTTAACCCCCACCTGCTCTTGTGGGCGCGGAAGTACCGCGGGTCATAGCAGTAGTACTGCCCGGACGGAAGTACCGCGTGCTGGGCGGTAGTACCGCTCTTTCAGCGGCAGTAAAAAATTACTGCCGCGATGGTAGCGGTAGTACCGTGCCCCTGTGAGGCCACTGAGCAAACACAAAGCTACCAACTCCTACGGTAGTACCGTGGCTTGCCACAGTAGTACCATAACCCAAGAAAGTGCAAGCTTCACACAGGAGCAAAAGCAAAACAATCTTTGGGAACACCGAACAACAAAGAGGCGAAAACAAACGACGACACAACTCGCACAGGGAAGTGGAAAGCACAAGACAAAGAAGACCAACCACGAGACACAACCTCTCCAAGGAGAGGGCGGTGGCCAGAGCCACCTATGTTTGAGTCAATTGGTATGGCACCGTGAAGAACTATCCTTGGGCCCATGACCAAAACTCGTCTTTGAAGCACAAGTACCATCAAAGATGGCTAATGTGAACGAGTTGATCAATTTATGCATAATGGGGGGAGGGAGAGTTCATTGAGAGAACAACACTCCCCCTATGTCCATGCCTACACCTAAACTAGACAACAAGTTGAGTGTGGTGGGATGTGCAAGGGTTCAAGTCACATTGCTCGAATCAATGATATTTAGCTCATGCCTTAAATCTCGAAATCTTGCTTCATCCAAGGGCTTGGTGAAAATATCTGCAAGGTTATCATTAGTGTTGACATACTTGAGCTCGATCTCCCCTCGCCTAATGTGATCCCGGATGAAGTGATACCGAATCTCAATATGCTTCATCTTGAAATGTTGCACCGGGTTGAGAGAAATCTTGATGGCACTTTCATTATCACACCAAAGAGGCACTTTGTCACAAATGACACCGTACTCCTTTAAAGTTTGCCTCATCCATAAGAGTTGTGCACAGCAACTGCCGGCCGCCACATATTCCGCTTCGGTGGACGAGAGAGACACACAACTTTGCTTCTTGGAAGACCAACTCACCAAAGAGCAACCAAGAAATTGGCACCCTCTAGAAGTGGACTTCCTATCCAGTTTGTCTCCCGCCCAATCGGAATCCGTATATCCTTCAAGCTTGAAGTTTGCTCCTCTTGGGTACCATAAGCCAAAGTTTGGGGTATGAGCCAAATATTGAAAGATTCGCTTGACCGCCACATAGTGACTTTCCTTCGGTGTGGCTTGAAACCGTGCACAAATTCCCACACTCAACATGATATCCGGTCTAGATGCACAAAGGTAAAGCAAGGAGCCAAACATGGAGCGATATACCTTTTGATCCACCGCTTTACCATTGGGATCAATGTCAAGTTGGCACTTGGTAGGCATTGGAGTAGAAGCCGGCTTGACATCACTTAGCTTGAAACTTTTGAGCATGTCTTGAGTGTATTTGGCTTGGTTGATGAAGGTACCTTCTCTTATTTGCTTGATATCGAAACCAAGGAAGAACTTTAACTCTCCCATCAAAGACATCTTGAATTTAGAGGTCATGAGAGCGGCAAATTCCTCATTGAAAACTTTGTTAGGGGAACCAAAGATAATATCATCAACATATAGTTGGCATACAAACAACTCCCTTTTGACCTTCTTAGTAAAAAGACTGGGATCGATTTGCCCAACCTCAAATCCACGGTCTTGTAACAACTTGGTAAGGTGGTCGTATCACGCGCGTGGGGCTTGCTTAAGGCCATAGAGTGCCTTATCGAGTTGATACACATGATCCGGGAAGTAGGGATCCTCGAACCCGGGGGGTTACTTGACATAAACCAACTCATTAATAGGACCATTAAGAAAAGAACTCTTCACATCCATTTGTTGTAACTTAAAGTTGTGATGGGAAGCATAAGCAATCAACATACGAATGGATTCAAGGAGAGCAACGGGACCAAAGGTTTCATCATAGTCGATACCCTCGACTTGGGAGTAGCCTTGTGCTACCAATCTTGCCTTGTTGCGAATGATGTTCCCATGAGCATCTTCCTTGTTCTTGAATATCCACTTGGTTCCAATGACGTTGTGGTTCCCCGACGGCCTTGGCACCAATCTCCACACCTTGTTGTACTCGAAGTTGTTGAGTTCTTCATGCATGGCATTGAGCCAACCCGGATCTTCGAGCGCCTCATAGACCTTTTGGGGTTCAACACAAGAGACAAACATGTGATGTTCACAACAGTTTGCTAATTGTCTACGAGTGCTTACCCCCTTTCTTAGGCTTCCAACCACATTCTCCAAGAGATGACCTTTGGTGGTGAGCTTGGAAGCAATCTTCGTGGCACGACACTCTAATTCCTCCTCGGATGTGGAAGGAGGAGGGTTAACTTGATTATCTTGAGCACCGTCATGAGCTTGTTCTAGATCTTCATTGCTCTTGATCTTGAACTTGCTCGAGGGGGAGAACTTGACCTTGGGCATCATTTGGTGGTTCACCTCCATCTTGAGGTTGATCTTTCCCTTAGTCTTGTTCATGAGGTTGAGGGCCTTCACTTTGTTCTTCGAAAACGTGTGGGTCTTGGGGAGGTGATGGCTCCACTTGAGTGGAGCATTGTCCTTCTCCTTCGGCCACAAGGGGTTCCTCAATGGGTAGAATATGACCAATACCCATTCTTCTTATGGCTTGGGGAGGAATTTCATCACCTACATCACAAGTACCACTTTTCTCCACTTGGGAGCCGTTATTTTTGTCAAACTCCATGTTACACGTCTCCTCAATGAGTCCGGTGGACTTGTTGAGGACACGGTAAGCATGAGAGTTTGTAGCATAACCAACAAATATGCCCTCATAAGCTCTAGCCTCAAATTTAAACAAACGAACACCTTTCTTGAGAATGAAACACTTACACCCGAACACTCGGAAGTACTTGAGGTTGGGCTAGTTACCGGTGAGTATTTCATAAGGAGTCTTGTTCAAGCCTTTGCAGAGGTAGAGCCGATTGGATGCATGACATGCTGTGTTGATGGCTTCAGCCCAAAAGTTGTATGGAGACTTGAACTCCGCCATCATGGTCCTTGCTGCATCCATCAACGTCCGGTTCTTCCTCTCCACGACACCATTTTGTTGAGGGGTATATAGTGCAGCATATTGATGCTTGATCCCCTCATCACTAAGAAACTCATCCAAGATGTAGTTCTTGAACTCGGTGCCGTTGTCACTTCTTATTGTCAAGATCTTTGCATCATGTTGACGTTGAGCTTCATTTGCAAAGTCGATGACGGTTTGTTGAGTCTCACTATCTTGAATAATCATCCACAATCACCAAGCAATACTTTCTACCTCCAAGACTATCAAAGGATGGAGGCCCAAAGAGATCCATGTGAAGGAGCTCCAAGGGTCTCTTCGAGTAGATGATGGTCGTGGGAGGGTGAGCCTTCTCATGAAGCTTTCCTTCAATACAAGCACTGCAAGCACGATCTTTGGCAAAAATAACATTTGTTAGTCCATGGACATGGTCCCCCTTGAGAAGACTTTGCAAAGATCTCATATTGACGTGGGCTAAACGGCGATGCCAAAGCCATCCCACATCAACTTTAGCCATTAGGCATGTCGCGGTCTTAGTGGGTTGCTCCGAAAAGTTAATCACATAAAGACCATTCTCGACATGCCCAAAAAAGGCTACTTTAAGAGTCTTGCTCCACAAGAGGGCCACGGTATCAATATCAAAGAAGGTGGCAAAGCCCATGAGTGCAAGTTGACGAACGGAAAGAAGATTGAATGCAAGGGACTCAACAAGCATGACTTTCTCGATCGTTAGTGAAGGAAATATGCCCTAGAGGCAATAATAAAGTTATTATTTATTTCCTCATATCATGATAAATGTTTATTATTCATGCTAGAATTGTATTAACCGGAAACAGGATACATGTGTGAATACATAGACAAAAATATAGTCATTAGTATGCCTCTACTTGACTAGCTCATTAATCAAAGATGGTTATGTTTCCTAACCATAGACATGTGTTGTCATTTGATTAGTGGGATCACATCATTAGGAGAATGATGTGATTGACATGACCCATTCCATTAGCCTAGCACTTGATCGTTTAGTATACTGCTATTGCTTTCTTCATGACTTATACAATGTTCCTGCAACTATGTGATTGTGCAACTCCCGTATACCGGAAGAACACTTTGTGTGCTACCAAATGTCACAACGTAACTGGGTGATTATAAAGGTGCTCTACAGGTGTTTCCGAAGGTACATGTTGAGTTGGCATAATTCGAGATTAGGTTTTGTCACTCCGATTGTCGGAGAGGTATCTCTGGGCCCTCTCGGTAATACTCATCACCTAAGCCTTGCAAGCATGTAACTAATGAGTTAGTTATGAGATGATGTATTACGAAACGAGTAAAGAGACTTGCCGGTAACGAGATTAAACTAGGTATTGGATACCGACGATCAAATCTCGGGCAAGTAACATACCGATGACAAAAGGAACAAAGTATGTTGTTATGCGGTTTGACCGATAAAGATCTTCGTAGAGTATGTAGGAACCAATATGGGCATCCAGGTCCCGCTATTGGTTATTGACCGAGAATGGTTCTAGGTCATGTCTACATAGTTCTCGAACCCGTAGGGTCCGCACGCTTAACGTTTCGATGACAGTTTTATTATGAGTTTATAAGTTTTGATGTACCAAAGTTTGTTTGGAGTCCCGGATGTGATCACGGAGATGACGAGGAGTCTCGAAATGGTCGATACATAAAGATTGATATATTGGAAGCCTATGTTTGGACTTCGGAATGGTTCCGGGTGAAATCAGGATTTTACCGGAACATCGGAGGGTTACCGGAACCCTCCCGGGGGTTAACGGGCCTTATTGGGCCATGAGGGAGAAGAGGAAGGGCCCGCCAGGGCAGGCCGCGCGCCCCCTCCCCCCTAGTCCGAATAGGACAAGGAGAGGGGGGCGGCGCCCCCCTTCCCTCTTTCCCTCCCCCCAAGTCCTAATCCAACTACGAAAAGGGGGGGAGTCCTACTCCCAGTGGGAATAGGACTCCTCCGGCGCGCCTCCTCCTAGGGCCGGCCACACCCCCCCCCTTGCTCCTTTATATACGGGGGCAGGGGGCACCCCACAGACACAAGTTGATCTACGGATCGTTCCTTAGCCGTGTGCGGTGCCCCCCACCACCATATTCCACCTCGGTCATATCGTCGCGAAGCTTAGGCAAAGCCCTGCGCCGGTAGAACATCATCATCGTCACCACGCCGTCGTGCTGACGGAACTCATCTCCGGAGCTCGGCTGGATCGGAGGCAGGAGATCGTCATCGAGCTGAACGTGTGCTGAACTCGGAGGCTCCGTACGTTCGGTGCTTGGATCGGTCGGATCGTGAAGACGTACGACTACATCAACCGCGTTGTGCTAATGCTTCCGCTTACGGTCTACGAGGGTACGTGGACGAACACTCTCCCCTCTCGTTGCTATGCCATCACCATGATCTTGCGTGTGCGTAGGAAATTTTTTGAAATTACTATGTTCCCCAACAGTGGCATCCGAGCCTAGGTTTTATGCGTTGACGTTATATGCACAAGTAGAACACAAGTGAGTTGTGGGCGATATAAGTCATACTGCTTACCAGCATGTCATACTTTGGTTCGGCGGTATTGTGAGATGAAGTGGCCCGGACCGACATTACGCGTACGCTTACGCGAGACTGGTTTCACCGTTACGAGCACTCGTGCTTAAAGGTGGCTGGCGGGTGTCTGTCTCTCTCACTTTAGCTGAATCGAGTGTGGCCACGCCCGGTCCTTGCGAAGGTTAAAACAGCACCAACTTGACGAACTATCGTTGTGGTTTTTGATGCGTAGGTAAGAACGGTTCTTGCTAAGCCCGTAGCAGCCACGTAAAATTTGCAACAACAAAGTAGAGGACGTCTAACTTGTTTTTGCAGGGCATGTTGTGATGTGATATGGTCAAGACGTGATGCTATATTTTATTGTATGAGATGATCATGTTTTGTAACCGAAGTTATCGGCAACTGGCAGGAGCCATATGGTTGTCGCTTTATTGTATGAAATGCAAACGCCCTGTAATTGCTTTACTTTATCACTAAGCGGTAGCGATAGTCGTAGAAGCAATAGATGGCGTAAACGACAACGATGCTACGATGGAGATCAAGGTGTCGTGCCGGTGACGATGGTGATCACGACGGTGCTTCGGAGATGGAGATCACAAGCACAAGATGATGATGGCCATATCATATCACTTATATTGATTGCATGTGATGTTTATCCTTTATGCATCTTATCTTGCTTTGATTGACGGTGGCATTTTAAGATGATCTCTCACTAAAATTATCAAGAAGTGTTCTCCCTGAGTATGCACCGTTGCCAAAGTTCGTCGTGCCGAGACACCACGTGATGATCGGGTGTGATAAGCTCTACGTCCATCTACAACGGGTGCAAGCCAGTTTTGCACACGCAGAATACTCAGGTTAAATTTGACGAGCCTAGCATATGCAGATATGGCCTCGGAACATGGAGACCGAAAGGTCGAGCGTGAATCATATAGTAGATATGATCAACATAGTGATGTTCACCATTGAAAACTACTCCATCTCACGTGATGATCGGTTATGGTTTAGTTGATTTGGATCACGTGATCACTTGGATGACTAGAGAGATGTCTGTCTAAGTGGGAGTTCTTAAGTAATATGATTAATTGAACTTAAATTTATCATGAACTTAGTACATGATAGTATCTTGCTTGGCTATGTTTGTTTGTAGATAGATGGCTCGTGCTGTTGTTCCGTTGAATTTTAATGCGTTCCTTGAGAAAGCAAAGTTGAAAGATGATGGTAGCAATTACACGGACTGGGTCCGTAACCTGAGGATTATCCTCATTGCTGCACAGAAGAGATACGTCCTGGAAGCACCGCTGGGTGCCAGGCCTGCTGCTGATGCAACTAACGACGTTAAGAACGTCTGGCAGAGCAAAGCTGATGACTACTCTATAGTTCAGTGTGCCATGCTTTACGGCTTAGAACCGGGTCTTCAACGATGTTTTGAACGTCATGGAGCATATGAGATGTTCCAAGAGTTGAAGTTAATATTTCAAGCAAATGCCCGGATTGAGAGATATGAAGTCTCCAATAATTTCTATAGCTGCAAGATGGAGGAGAATAGTTCTGTCAGTGAACACATACTCAGAATGTCTGGGTATAATAATCACTTGATTCAACTGGGAGTTAATCTTCCTAATGATAGTGTCATTGACAGAATTCTCCAATCACTGCCATCAAGCTACAAGAGCTTTGTGATGAACTATAATATGCAAGGGATGAACAAGACTATTCCCGAGCTCTTCGCAATGCTAAAAGCCGCGGAGGTAGAAATCAAGAAGGAGCATCAAGTGTTGATGGTCAACAAGACCACTAGTTTCAAGAAAAAGGGCAAAGGGAAGAAGAAGGGGAACTTCAAAAAGAACGGCAAGCAAGTTGCTGCTCAAGAGAAGAAACCCAAGTCTGGACCTAAGCCTGAAACTGAGTGCTTCTATTGCAAGCAGACTGGTCACTGGAAGCGGAACTGCCCCAAGTATTTGGCGGATAAGAAGGATGGCAAAGTGAACAAAGGTATATGTGATATACATGTTATTGATGTGTACCTAACTAGAGCTCATAATAGCACCTGGGTATTTGATACTGGTTCTGTTGCTAATATTTGCAACTCGAAACAGGGACTACGGAATAAGCGAGCACTGGCCAAGGACGAGGTGACGATGCGCGTGGGAAACGGTTCCAAAGTCGATGTGATCGCAGTCGGCACGCTACCTCTACATATACCTTCGGGATTAGTTTTAGACCTGAATAATTGTTATTTGGTGCCAGCGTTGAGCATGAACATTACATCTGGATCTTGTTTAATGCGAGACGGTTATTCATTTAAATCAGAGAATAATGGTTGTTCTATTTATATGAGTAATATCTTTTATGGTCATGCACCCTTGAAGAGTGGTCTATTTTTATTGAATCTCGATAGTAGTGATACACATATTCATAATGTTGAAACCAAAAGATGCAGAGTTGATAATGATAGTGCAACTTATTTGTGGCACTGCCGTTTAGGTCATATCGGTGTAAAACGCATGAAGAAACTCCATACTGATGGACTTCTGGAATCACTTGATTATGAATCACTTGGTACTTGCGAACCGTGCCTCATGGGCAAGATGACTAAAACACCGTTCTCCGGAACTATGGACAGAGCAACAGATTTATTGGAAATCATACATACAGATGTATGTGGTCTGATGAATATTGAGGCTCGTGGCGGATATCGTTATTTTCTCACCTTCACAGATGATTTGAGCAGATATGGGTATATCTACTTAATGAAGCACAAGTCTGAAACATTTGAAAAGTTCAAAGAATTTCAGAGTGAAGTGGAGAATCATCGTAACAAGAAAATAAAGTTTCTGTGATCTGATCGTGGAGGAGAATATTTGAGTTACGAGTTTGGTTTACATTTGAAACAATGCGGAATAGTTTCGCAACTCACGCCACTCGGAACACCACAATGAAATGGTGTGTCCGAACGTCGTAATCATACTTTACTTGATATGGTGCGATCTACGATGTCTCTTACCGATTTACCACTATCGTTTTGGGGTTATGCTTTAGAGACGGCCGCATTCACGTTAAATAGGGCACCATCAAAATCCATTGAGACGACGCCTTATGAACTGTGGTTTGGCAAGAAACCAAAGTTGTCATTTCTTAAAGTTTGGGGCTGCGATGCTTATGTGAAGAAACTTCAACCAGATAAGCTCGAACCCAAATCGGAGAAATGTGTCTTCATAGGATATCCAAAAGAGACTGTTGGATACACCTTCTATCACAGAGCCGAAGGCAAGACATTCGTTGCTAAAGATGGATCCTTTCTAGGGAAGGAGTTTCTCTCGAAAGAACTGAGTGGGAGTAAAGTAGAACTTGATGAGATAACTATATCTACTCCCTTACTGGAAAGTAGTTCATCACGAGAACTGGTTCCTGTGACGACTACACCAATTAGTGAGGAAGCTAATGATATTGATCATGAAACTTCAGATAAAGTTTCTGCTGAACCTCGTAGGTCTACCAGAGTAAGATCCGCACCAGAGTGGTACGGTAATCCTATTCTGGAAGTCGTGTTACTTGACCATGACGAACCTACGAACTATGAGGAAGCGATGATGAGCCCAGATTCCACAAAATGGCTAGAGGCCATGAAATCTGAGATGGGATCCATGTATGAAAACAAAGTATGGACTTTGGTTGACTTGCCCGATGATCGGCAAGCCATTGAGAATAAATGGATCTTTAAGAAGAAGATTGACGCTGATGGTAATGTGACTGTCTATAAAGCTCGACTTGTTGCGAAAGGTTTTCGACAAGTTCAAGGGGTTGACTACGATGAGACTTTCTCACCCGTAGCGATGCTTAAGTCTGTCCGAATCATGTTAGCTATTGCTGCATTTCATGATTATGAAATTTGGCAAATGGATGTCAAGACTGCATTCTTGAATGGATTTCTAGAAGAAGAGTTGTATTGTATGCAGCCGGAAGGTTTTGTTGATCCAAAAGGTGCTAACAAAGTATGCAAGCTCCAGCGTTCCATTTATGGACTGGTGCAAGCATCTCGGAGTTGGAATAAACGCTTTGATAGTGTGATCAAAGCATAGGGTTTTATACAGACTTTTGGAGAAGCCTGTATTTACAAGAAAGTGAGTGGGAGCTCTGTAGCATTTCTAGTTTTATATGTAGATGACATATTATTAATTGGAAATGATATAGAATTTCTGGATAGCATAAAGGGATACTTGAATAAAAGTTTTTCAATGAAAGACCTCGGTGAAGCTGCTTACATATTGGGCATCAAGATCTATAGAGATAGATCAAGACGCTTAATAGGACTTTCACAAAGCACATACCTTGACAAAATTTTGAAAAAGTTCAAAATGGATCAGGCAAAGAAAGGATTCTTGCCTGTGCTACAAGGTGTGAAGTTGAGTCAAACTCAATGCCCGACCACAGCAGAAGATAGAGAGAAAATGAAAAATATTCCCTATGCTTCAGCCATAGGCTCTATCATGTATGCAATGCTGTGTACCAGACCTGACGTATGCTTAGCAAAAAGCTTGGCAGGAAAGTACCAAAGTAATCCAGGAGTGGATCACTGGACAGCGGTCAAGAACATCCTGAAATACATGAAAAGGACTAAGGATATGTTTCCCATATATGGAGGTGGCAAAGATCTAGTCGTAAATGGTTACGTCGATGCAAGCTTTGACACTGATCCGGACGATTCTAAATCGCAAACCGGATACGTGTTTTTATTAAATGGTGGAGCTGTAAGTTGGTGCAGTTCTAAACAAAGCGTCGTGGCGGGATCTACATGTGAAGTGGAGTACATAGCTGCTTCTGAAGCAGCGAATGAAGGAGTCTGGATGAAGGAGTTCATTTCCGATCTAGGTGTCATACCTAGTGCATCGGGACCAATGAAGATCTTCTGTGACAATACTGGTGCAATTGCCTTGGCAAAGGAATCCAGATTTCACAAGAGGACCAAGCACATCAAGAGACGCTTCAATTCCATTCGGGACCAAGTCCAAGTGGGAGACATAGAGATTTGCAAGATACATACGGATCTGAATGTTGCAGACCCATTAACTAAGCCTCTCTCACGAGCAAAAAATGATCAGCACCAAGACTCCATGGGTGTCAGAATCATTACTATGTAATCTAGATTATTGACTCTAGTGCAAGTGGGAGACTGAAGGAAATATGCCCTAGAGGCAATAATAAAGTTATTATTTATTTCCTCATATCATGATAAATGTTTATTATTCATGCTAGAATTGTATTAACCGGAAACATGATACATGTGTGAATACATAGACAAAAATATAGTCACTAGTATGCCTCTACTTGACTAGCTCATTAATCAAAGATGGTTATGTTTCCTAACCATAAACATGTGTTGTCATTTGATTAGTGGGATCACATCATTAGGAGAATGATGTGATTGACATGACCCATTCCGTTATCCTAGCACTTGATCGTTTAGTATACTGCTATTGCTTTCTTCATGACTTATACAAAGTTCCTGCAACTATGAGATTGTGCAACTCCCGTATACCGGAAGAACACTTTGTGTGCTACCAAACGTCACAACGTAATTGGGTAATTAGAAAGGTTCTCTATAGGTGTTTCCTAAGGTACATGTTGAGTTGGCATAATTCGAGATTAGGTTTTGTCACTCCGATTGTCGGAGAGGTATCTCTGGGCCCTCTCGGTAATACTCATCACCTAAGCCTTGCAAGCATGTAACTAATGAGTTAGTTATGAGATGATGTATTACGAAACGAGTAAAGAGACTTGCCGGTAACGAGATTGAACTAGGTATTGGATACCGACGATCAAATCTCGGGCAAGTAACATACCGATGACAAAGGGAACAAAGTATGTTGTTATGCGGTTTGACCGATAAAGATCTTCGTAGAATATGTAGGAACCAATATGGGCATCCAGGTCCCGCTATTGGTTATTGACCGAGAATGGTTCTAGGTCATGTCTACATAGTTCTCGAACCCGTAGGGTCCGCACGCTTAACGTTTCGATGACAGTTTTATTATGAGTTTATAAGTTTTGATGTACCGAAGTTTGTTCGGAGTCCCGAATGTGATCACGGACATGACGAGGAGTCTCGAAATGGTCGAGACATAAACATTGATATATTGGAAGCCTATGTTTGGACTTCGGAATGGTTCCGGGTGAAATCGGGATTTTACCGGAACACCGGGGGTTAATGGGCCTTAGTGGGCCATGAGGGAGAAGAAGAAGGGCCGGCCAGGGCAGGCCGCGCCCCCCCCTCCCCCCTAGTCCAAATAGGACAAGGAAAGGGGGGGCGGCGACCCCCTTCCCTCTTTCCCTCCCCCCAAGTTCTAATCCAACTAGGAAAAGGGGGGAGTCCTACTCCCGGTGGGAGTAGGACTCCTCCGGCGCGCCTCCTCCTAGGGCCGGCCGCACCCCCCCTTGCTCCTTTATATATGGGGGCAGGGGGGCACCCCAAAGACACAAGTTGATCTACGGATCGTTCCTTAGCCGTGTGCGGTGCCCCCCTCCACCATATTCCACCTCGGTCATATCATCGCGAAGCTTAGGCGAAGCCCTGCGCCGGTAGAACATCATCATCGTCACCACGCCCTCGTGCTGACGGAACTCATCTCCGGAGCTCGGCTGGATCGGAGGCCGGAGATCGTCATCGAGCTGAACGTGTGCTGAACTCGGAGGCTCCGTACGTTCAGTGCTTGGATCGGTCGGATCGTGAAGACGTACGACTACATCAACCGCGTTGTGCTAACGCTTCCGCTTACGGTCTACGAGGGTACGTGGACGAACACTCTCCCCTCTCGTTGCTATGCCATCACCATCATCTTGCGTGTGCGTAGTAATTTTTTTGAAATTACTACGTTCCCCAACGGTTAGATCATGAGAAATGACAACCTTGCCAAGACCCAATACCTTAGAAGACGAGGAATCACGCCACTCAACATTGGTGGGCATAGAAGGAATCTTGTGCACGTCCATCACCAAGTCCTTGCTTCCGTTCATATGATTCGTTGCTCCACTATCGAGCAACCATGATCCCCCACCGGAAGCAAACACCTACACGAGATCAATGCTTGGTTTTAGGTACCCATTTTGTAATGGTTCCTTTGATGTTAGTAACAAGGGTCTCAGGAACCCAAATAGACCATTCAATGTACTCATAAGGAGAACCAACAAATTTAACATAAACATGCCCATCACTAGCACGTCACAACACATAAGAAGGGTTAAAGTCGCCGGCTTTGTTGGAGGAGGTGGTTTTGCCATTTTTGACATGAACACACTTCACATTTTTCTTCTTCTCCTTAGGAGCACCCTCTCCCTCTTTCATAAAAGTTTGCTTGAGAGGAGGAGGTCGTTTGGTCTTGTCGTTCTTCTTCTTGTTCTTGGACTTGGGTGCGAACCCAATTCCCTCCTTGGCCACAACTTCCTTTTGATTGCTCAAGAGGTCGTTGAGGTTCTTCTCACCTTGAATGCATGTCACAAGGCCTTTCTCAAGTTGATCCTTCAACTTGGCATTGTCCTCCACAAGATGCACATGCTCACAACACGGGTTAGTGGCATATGCATTATCAATTAATACCATATAAGGAAAGGTGGCCTTTTCCTTGCTTAGCTTAACTTGGAGTTGAGCATGAGACTCCTTGAGGTTAGCATGAGCACCCTTCAAGACCTTGTGGGCCTTTTCAAGTACATCAAACTCCTCCTTGAGTCTAGCATGATCAACCCCAAGTTTAGCCTTCTCGGAAGTTAGCACACGAGACACAACAAGTGCATGATCAAGATCTTTCTTTAACTTAGCATGGTCATCGTTTTGTGACTCCTCAAGAGCCAAGCGATGCCCACGCTCTTCCTCAAGAGCATTAGAGAGATCCGATATCTCATCGGCATAGTCACGACTATGACCTTCCATCTTAGAGATGGTTTCTTCGTGAGCCTCGATCATGTCATTGGCTTCACCAAGTTGTTCCAAGAGAGCAACAAAGTGCTTCTTGGATTTGCCCTTGAGCTTACTCATAAAGGACTCAAATTCATTCACATCCTCATTAGACCCCTCATGTTCATCAATGCAACCCATCAAAGAGGGATTAGTAATGATGGTGGTTTTGATGTTGGGGGTTACCTTTTTAGAGGCTTTGGCCATGAGGCACTTGGCAGTGATGTTCTTGTTGGGTGAATCGAAGAGAAACATCCGGGGAGTTGTGGCAATGGCAATGGATGCCATGGCCATTGCTTCACTATCTTCATCATCATCGTCATCCTCACGGTATTCTTCTTGAACCACCAAACCTCGAGTAGGAGTCTTCTTGGTGAAGTTGTTCTTGTTGGGGAAGGACTTGGCTTTGTATTTTTGGATGAGCTTGCCACCATTGTCTTCCCGCTTCTCGTAAGGACAATCCGCAACGAAATGGCTCACATTGCCACAGTTGTAGCAAGTTCTTACTCGTTGCTTGCCCTTGAAGCCACTTGAGTTGGTCTTGTTGAAATTGGGCCTTGAGTTCTTGTTGCTCCAAAATTGCCTTGAAGCGAGAGCCATGTGCTCATGATAATCATATTTTGTATCTTCGGGGTTTCTCTCCTCATCTTCCTCTTCTTCCGCTTCTTCCACAATAACCTTGACCTTCAAGGCAAGGTTGGGCTTCTTTGTCCTTTGAGAGCGGAGCACCGCGTTGTTGGTGGTCTTGTCCAAGATGCTCATTGCAACGAACTCATCCAACACTTCACTTGAGGTCATGGAGTGGAAATCCGGTCTTTGACGAATGACGGAGGACATGGCCTTGTTGTAGGGCATCATGGTCTTGAGGAACTTGCACTTGATCCAATTGTCATTCGTGTCCTTGCTCCCATGATCTCGGAGTGAGACCGCGAGTTTGGTCACTCTCCGAAAGAGCTCACGAGGTTCTTCATATTCTTTCATTGAAACTCATCGGCTTCATCTTGCACCACTTCATAGTTGGAGCGTTGAATGCTTGCACTTCCCCGATAGAGAGACACAACGCATTGCCATGCGTCTTTGGCCATGGCATGGGGTCGGAGATGAGGGAGATCTTCGGGAAGGATGGCATCTTGGATGATGAAGAGAGCATTCTCATTGAATTGATTATCCACTGCTTCTCTAGGGGTGAAGTTGCTTCGGTCATGTGGATAGAAACCTTGTTCAATGATTCTCCAAAGATTAGTATTCACAAGATTTAAATGACGCTTGAAGCGACCCAAGAATCAAAATCCTCATTTTTCACAATCTTAGGAGGAGGGCCGACATGATTTAAATGAGTAGAGGGAATCGGTCCTCCATAAGTTGGAGGTTCCACATGGGCAAAGATGCCGGTGCCATTTCTACCACTAGTAGAAGGACCCTTCTCACTATTAGCTTCCCCCTTGTCGGAGTTAGCATCCGTCACCTTGTTAGTGGTATCACCCACTTGCAACGGCGAGGTAGATAGTTTAAGTCCTTCTAAGAATTTATTAAACATGCTTTCAACCTTGGTAGTCATGGAGGTTTTCAATGTGTCCAAGGCCACATTGAATTCCTCACGGGACACCGAGGTTTCACCCGTAGACGAGATCGGATTCACACCGGAATGCTCTTCCTCCCCACTGTCTATGGTGTCAACCATACTCTTTGGGCGGCAAAGTCCTTAATGAAGAGACGAGGCTCTGATACCAATTGAAAGGAACGATATAGTTGACTAGAGGGGGGGGGGTGAATAGGCAACTAACAATTTTTAGTTTTTCTTTACCAAATTAAACTTTGCATCAAAGTAGGTTGTCTAGATATGCAACTAGGTGAACAACCTATATGATGCAACAACAACAAGCACACAAGCAAGCAAGGGATATAACACAAGTAAGCTTGTAAAAGTAAAGGCGCGAGATAACCAAGAGTGGAGCCGGTGGAGACGAGGATGTGTTACCAAAGTTCCTTCCTTTTGAGGGGAAGTACGTCTCCGTTAGAGCGGTGCGGAGGCACAATGCTCCCCAAGAAGCCACTAGGGCCACCGTATTCTCCTCACGCCCTCACATAATGCGATATGCCGTGATTCCACTATTAGTGCCCTTGAAGGCGGCGACCGAACCTTTACAAACAAGGTTGGGGCAATCTCCACAACTTAATTGGAGGCTCCCAACGACACCACGAAGCTTCACCACAATGGACTATGGCTCCGTGGTGACCTCAACCGTCTAGGGTGCTCAAACACCCAAGAGTAACAAGATCCGCTAGGGATCAGTGGGGGGAATCAAATTTTTCTTGGTGGAAGTGTAGATCGGGGCCTTCTCAACCAATCCCGAGCAAATCAACAAGTTTAATTGGCTAGGGAGAGAGATCGGGCGAAAATGAAGCTTGGAGCAACAATGGAGCTTGGGGATGGAAGAGGTAAGTCTTCTTGGAGAAGAAGACCCCCTTATATATTGGTGGAACAATTCCAACCGTTACCCACACTCAGCCCGCGACCCGCGATACTACCGCATCACAGGAGCGGTACTACCGCACGGGCCTGCGGTACTACCGCGGCGGACCGCGGTACTACCGTGGGCGCGGCAGAGCCTGGACCTGAACAAAAGAGCACAGACAGGGCGCGGTAGAACCGCAGGCGCGGTACTACCGCGACCCTGTGCGGTACTACCGCAGGGCAGCCACAGTCCAGGCACGGTAGGCACAGATGTAAAAATTTACATCCGTGACTACCTCCGCTAAGATTCTATCGATGCGAAAATCCGACACGGTACTATCGTGACCAGGGGTGCGGTACTACCGTGAAGGGTGCGGATGTAAAAAAATTTACATCCGCCCTACCTCCACTCCTGCTGCTGCACCTCGCCAGGCGACACGGTACGACCGTGCCGCAGCATGGTACTACCGCGTAGGGCGCGGATGTAAAACATTACATCCGCCCCTACTACCGCTTGAGCAGCGGCGCCAGGCCAGACCACACGGTACTACTGCTTAGGAGGAGCGGTACTACCATGGAAGCCCACGGTACTATCGTGCCGGAGCCCGGTACTACCGCTGGCTCCTGCGGTAGTACCGCTCAGAGGAGCAGTACTACCGCCAGCCTGATAAGAGCAACTCGGAGTCCTTCATTTCACAGAGACAAGGTGAGAAGGAGGAGAACTCCAAAGAGCCAAAGGAAAGGCGATGCAAAAGGGACGTGTACGTGAGATTCCACCCAAACTTTTCCAAAGCGGACCCCCTCTTAATAGTACGACTTTCCTACGACTCAACTCCACCGAAAAGAACCGTAGAGAAACGTCGTCTTCAATAATCTTCAAGGGGCAACAAATCGTCTTGTGTTTAGTCATGATATATCTGAAAAACTCAGTACACACGATTAGTCCGCAAAAGTATTGTCATCAATCACCAAAACTACTAAGGGACAAGAATGCCCTTACAGCCGGCCTTGTAAATGTTTGATGTAGCGACGTCGCATTGTATAAAAGACAGTTTACTCTAGCGTGAATCAATAGCTTTCAGACTGGCCCAGTAAGCGTTTTCTGTAGCGACCTAGATTTTTGGTCTTTTTTTTCTTCATGTTTTCCAAATATTATTTGGAATTTCAAAATCGAAGTCTTCCTTTTTCAAAAGTTTTTTTTAAATGTGTTTTTAGAAAATGTTCAAAATTTTCTAACAACGTTCGTGTTATCAATTTCTTTCACAATTTCAGAAAATTTTTATGTTTCTAATTTTATTGAAGAAATTCATATTTATTATTGTTTTCAGAAAATAAGTTTGGGTAACTTAATAAAATATTTGTGTATTTTAATATAATTAGGATTTATTTTTTTACCAATTCAAAACAAATTGTGTCTGCACAAAATTTTCGAGGATTTCAAACAATGTTCTTGTTTTCAAAATTTTGTTCACGGATTTCTAGTTTTTTTTCTGTTTCAACTTCTTTTGTAAAATTGGAAAAAGTTTCTATTTCTCAAATTTTTTTAGAATTTCAATTTAATCCCATTTTCGGGAAAAAATCACAGGGGTTCAAAAATGTTTGGAAATTTCAAAGAATTCTGATTTTTATAAATTTATAATTTTTTGAAAATAGTCATGTTTCGTAAAACATTATTATATTTTCAAAATCACGTTTGTATTTTTCAAAAGATTTTCAAATCTATTGATGCTTATAAATTTTAAAAGTCTCTGCACAGCTCGATTGATCACAAAAATTCAGCGGTTTCAGTGGCTAGGCACGCACTTTAAAGCAAGAGTTCAGGAGTGTGAATCCCTCTTTACGTGCACAATATTGTACTCCCTCTGTTCCATAATATAAGAACGTTTTTGACACTAGTGTAGTGTAAAAAGCATTCTTATATTATGGAACGGAGGGAGTAATTTTTTGTTCGTTCAGCGCCAGAAAATAGGTCAGCCCAGCAAATCTACACATGTGTGCCTTGCGAGTCTATTTGCCGCAAAATGTCGCCCATAAGAGCTCCCGGCTGACGCGCCTGAAGCAAGCACGAGACTGGACCAGCCCAGTGCGCGGGAGGCTACAGGCCTCAAAAGTGCTTGTTTTTTTCACTTTTTTTTTCATTTTTTTGCTTTTTTATAAATTACAAAATTTATTTTACAGAATTTTCCTTAAAATGTCAATCATGCATTTAAAAAATGTTAATGTGTATAAAAAATGTTTCCAATGTATACAAAAAATATGGGAGATGTATGGAGAAAATAGACATCAATACTGTTAATAATGTATCTGGAAAATGTTAAACTTGTATATAAAAAATATTCCTGGTGTATACAAAAAGTACAATATGTACGGAAAAAGTAGAAATCAAAAAGTGTATGCTTAATAAAATGTTAATCAAGTATTGCAATATGGTAATTGTGCATATATTAAAAGTTCTTGATGTATGCGAAAAATGTGCAATGTATATTGAAAAAGGAGACATAAAAAAACATGTTGTCAAAGATGTTAATAATGTATTTCCAAAATGTTAAATGTGTATATAAAAAATGCGCCCGAGGCATACAAAAAAGATACAATGTGTATGGAACAAAGTAGACATCAAAACATACAAGTTTTCTAAAATGTTAATCATGTACCTGTGCTTTGTATAAAAATATTCTTGGTGTATGCAAAAGTTGTACAAAGAAAACCAATTAAAATTGAAAAATAAAAACAAAGAAAAAAAATGAAAATGAAGAAAAAAATGAAAACAGAAGAAAGTAAAAACTAAGAAACAAAGAAAGAAAACAATAAACCAATAAAAACCATGAAAGAAACGAAGAAACCGCTGAAATAACAAAGAAAAACGGAAGATGAAAGAAAACCAGAAAGAAACAAAGAAAGAAAACGAAAAGGAAGAAATCAACAAAAATATATCAAAATAAACACAAACCAAAAACCAATACAACAAGCGAGCGATCGATCCTGAGCCAACAAGCAAGGAGAAGAAATGGGCAGGCCCATTACAACATGACGCAAAAAAACCTTCAGGCAAGTGAACCATAGGACTGTATATAAGCAAGAAATAGTCGCATGGGCAGAGCTAACAGTATGTCATTGGGGTCAAATGACCTCAATGGATTTATGTTAAACCTTAACTGAATTATTGATAATTAAAGTGTATTTAGCACTGAACACATGCAATATATGAAGATTACCCCATTGACAAATTTATCTAGCTTCGCCCCTTATAGTCGTTGCGCAACAAGCAATGTATAGGACCTCCTCTGTATGTGCTATAGGATGGAATGTTCGGAATGGGTTGTGAACTATATTTTTTCCAGTAAAGTTTTTGTTAGGAAACTGGTCCATGCGACACTGCTCATTAATCTCAGTTATTTTTTAAGAGGAAAGTGCAGTTTTTCCACTAAATTCCTCCCTATGGGTCATTATTCAATAAGCACTAAACCAGATTATCTTAACCATGAACTTATACAAACACTACTAGGGAAAAGCCTAGCAGTAGCACGGGTTTTAGGTATATCGGTAGCGCGGGTGCCCGCGCTACTGATACGACGCTACAGCTAACAGGTAGTAGTAGCGCGGGTGCCACCCGCGCTACTACTACGTCCGTTAGTAGTAGCGTGGATACCACATGCGCTACTACTAACTAGTAGTAGCGTGGTTATGGACCCTCGCTACTGCTAACTAATTAGGAAATAAAAAAATAAATTCCAGCCATGGCTGCTGCTGCTAGGCGTCATCGTCCTCTTCATCCATGGCGGATGCTGATCCTGGAGGGGATGAAGTCATCCATGGAGATGGTGCTTTCCCATCCAACTCTTCTCCACACCTCTCCTTTGCTGCTGCTACAAAAAAGAGACAAGGATTAGAAGAGAAAGAGAGAGATAGAGAGGAGTAGGTGCAGTAACTCAACAGTGGCCGCCGGAGTTGGAGCCGAAACCCTAGATGACGCCATGGGTTGCGTCCATCAGAGATCTAGCCATCGTCATGAGGCGGCGATCTGCTGGATCTTCCTCTCCTTCCAACAGCGGAGGAGGAGGAGGAGGAGGAGGAAGGAGGGGCTACGGTGGACGAGGAGGTCGCCGGATTTGAGGGAGACGTCGTGGCGCGAGGCCGGCAGTTGCCGTGGAGGAGGAGATGCGCATGTGCAGGAGCACCATGGAGAGAGAGAGAGAGAGAGAGAGAGAGAGAGAGAGAGAGAGAGGAGGAGGAGGAGGAGGAGAGGGACGGGGGAGAGGAGTGATTTGGACGAGGAGATGTGGATTTCAGGGCTGTTAAAATACCCAGTACTTAGTAGTAGCGCGGGTTTTTACCCCTCGCTACTACTATGGCATGTCCGGGGGGAGGGGGGCACGGTAGAGACCGCTTAGTAGTAGCGAGGGATAAAAACCCACGCTACTACTATCAACTTAGTAGTAGCGCGTGTTTATAACCCTCGCTACTACTATGGCATATTCCGGGGGGCACAGTAGAGACCGCTTAGTAGTAGCGATGGTTAAAAACCCGCGCTACTACTATCAACTTAGTAGTAGCGAGGGGTAAAAACCCGTGCTACTAGTAAGTAGTAGTAGAGAGGGGTATAAACCCGCGCTACTAGTAAGCGTTTGTGTATAAGCTTTTCCCTAATAGTGAAATACAAATAAATGTGGCACTTGGGTGGTTTTGGGGAGATTTGAAGGTCGGTTTCGTTGTAATCATGATGATTGTATGTTAATGATGCCATGTCAGGGATTCCAGCCGGAGCCGCGGGCAAAACCCTGCCATGCTAGCCTTTCAGCCGAAGTCACAGACAAATCCACTGCCATGGCAGTGATTCAAGCCACGACCAATCAAACTCTAAGAACACCTCGTTTCTCCCCATATCTGATCAGGGCGACGACAGAGAACAAGAGGGGGGGGGGGGGGGGGCAACTGTGACTTACTAGTGGTCATGCCGTCGACGGAGAAGGTGGCACAGTTGGAGACGTCGACAATGATGCTCCCTCGACTGCCTCTTTTTTATCCCCCATTCATGCGGTGCGAAGAAGAGACGAGAAGAAAGGAGCGATTTCTTTCCTTACCTGAAGCAGCGATCAACACAAACAGACAATCAACTCTTTTTCATAGGTCAGCGTGTCTAGAAACCTCCTTTTGCCAAGTCAGCACAGTGAATTGCAGAAACATCGACATTGAAGGCTAGGTTTGCAGAAAGCATAATTCTACGGGTTTGTGCCAAAAGGCCCCAAACCCCCTAATTATGAGCCATTTTTGTGTGTGCAGAAAACACTAGTTGGTGGCTCTGCCATTTTGATGATGATTATGACAGCCGGGTCCCGCATTGCTGACGTGGAGTAATAGTTCGTGATAGACGGCATTAGATGGGTCTTTTTGCAAAAATCCTCCCTCCCTTAAAAAAACTACTCAACCCCGCGGTCGGTTTGAGTCCTCCCCCGTGCGTCGGCCAGAGCCAAGCCACGCCTCATGGCGCTGTCCCTCCCTCCCAGCAATTAGCAGGTGGTCGTGGTGCCGCCGGTGGCGATGGTCGGCAAGAAGCAGCACCGGACCGTGGGGGAGGGCGCCAGGATGCGCATGACGCAAGTGCTCCACAACATCCTAATGGTGTTTCCGACGCCCGTCCCTCCGAAGTCCGGCCTTATTTCGAGGCGGGTGGGCTTGACGGCCTTAACCCTCTCCCTTCGCTACGCCACGCCGGTCCTGCGGAATGCGGTCGTGCTGAGGTTGAGCAAGCACAGGACGCGCATCCTCTTCTACGTGCTCATCAGATCCGACCATGGCCGAGGGCCGGCCATGCACTGGGTGTGTGTGGACGCGCTTGCCGAGGAACCGCTCCTGTCCGACAGCCTGGACGACATCGCTCTCGCTGACCAACCATGGTGCCAGCGGCCGCGGGTTGGGCGCACTCTGAAGGGAGCTCGCCGAGAAGCTGTGTCGGGGCGCCCTCGTCGACCTGTGTAGTGAGAATGCCATCGTGCTCCATGCCCCCAATCACGAGCACGCACGCCCGCGGCCACGCCCCGCATCTCGGGCATCTCCGGCCATCGCGCCTTGCCCCTGCATTTCGATAGGGCGACCGTGTCTACCGCGCGCTCGGCTAGGCTGTACCGGAGCGCCGCGTCGAACCTGATGGCCTACAGGGGTGCGACCTTCCAGATCCCGATGGCGCCTCCCTCGCCGGCGACGAGACCATGGCCGCCGTGTTGCTGCTCTGCTCGACGGCCAAAGCCCAAATCCAAATCCTGACCCTACTCGTCGGACTTGATTGTTTTTTGCTTTTTAATTGAAGGATGTCCTTGCAAAATTACAAGAATTCTTTTGTAAATCTATGCAAACCCCTGTGTAATGTTGTCTATTGTGAACCATTATGCCACGTCAGCAAATGCGGTACCTCACTGTCATAACCGCCATCAAAACGGACATAGCCACCAACTAGTTTTTCTTTGCAAAAAGGCTCAAAATTAGTTTTTTGGCACAAATCTGTAGAATTGTGGTTTCTGTGACCTAGCGTTCAATGTCAATGGTTTTTGTAATTCACTCGCATAATTGGGAGGAAAACAACCTTCAGTTCTGACGAAAACCACCCCGGGCCACATTTACCTAGTTTTGACAATTTCCAAGGTGTGACCAATTCTGCTTTAGAGTTCTAGACTTGAGGGGATATGGATCCATTAGAGGATTTGAGAGGGGGGGGGGGGGGGGGGCTATAGTTTCCTCTTTTAAATCTTTTTTTAAAATTCAAAATCTCAACCATTCCCTCCTTTTATGTTTTTTCATTGTGGTGGAGTCCACTGAGATAATTATGGATTTAACGTGATAAACACATACATGTTCTCATGTTCAGCTCAAAAAAGACAAAAAAAAAGCATAGAAGTTCTCATGTTCAGCTCAACAAAGAAAAGAAAGAACGCATAGATGTTCTCATGTTCAGCTCAAAAAAGAAAAGAAAAAACACATAGATGTTCATTCAGAGCGCAACGCGGACCCAAACGAGGGCACTCAATCAAATTAAGAATGGACTTCTAGAAAATGTAAAACAAAGGCCTTCTAGATAGTGCTTGGCTTACAAACTTATTCGTTGACAGTTGGCACGTACAAGTGTCCCACAAGGCAGCCTTATTGGTTATTGCACGGGCACGAGCTTCAAACTTGACATATACGCGCAGGGGGAGGAGCAACAGCACCTGCTTCAGATGATGCAGTCGGCACTGGAGGTGGATCATCACGGGTGGGATTGTGTTAGTTTGTCAGCATTCAGCAGCACCGCCGGCATCCCCGTGGGGATCTCTGGCCGCACGAGCGGCTTCGTAGGGCCTTCAGCAGCCGCCGCACGAAGTAGGATATACGAGGTGATGTGAAGGACAATGACTATGAGAAACAGGACCGTTGCTGCCGTGAAAACTCCAACACCTATTGCCGTACAGTTTCGGCCTATCTCAATCTTGTAATCTCCGGCCAACGACCCCAACGTGATCATGGTGCCCAGCGTGAGTAAAATCAACGCTTTTATCGCAAGGAACCTGCAAGCATGCATGCATGGCAGATACCACATTAGTATACAAGCGGCTTATCGAGCTAGTGTTAATTTTTAGTTTGGGGATTTGCTGAATACTACTCCTAGTTCGTATCATACAAGGAAAATCTTATGAAAATATGGCAATTGTGGATACATGCACGTCCGAATAATCCCAAATCACATGGAGTATGTATGTCATTGAAACGTGACATAGTCTCTCCACAATCTTTGTTCTCTTTATGCATTGTAGAAAATGATCAAAATAGTGCTGTAGGGTTTTTCCATGCTGTCATTTCTTGGCTGTTTCCTGCAGAAAAATAATGTGACAAGTGACATGGAGCTCGAGCTACACCACTTACCACGAGGCAGTGGACGAGAGGAGGGCGAGGACGCGCTTGGGATCGCTAGGGATCTCCCACGACCCACAGCAGCCGGTAGCCGCGCTGGCGACGATCTGGGTCGTCAGCGCCAGCGCCGTTGCCACGACCGCGCAGGGCATCGTCGCGCCTGATGTCGAGCAGTAGGCATAGGGAATGATCGACTGTATGTATACAACTGCTCGTTAAGAATCACCAAATTAACTAACTAAGTTTCTAGATTAAGAATTGCCGGAGGGCCGGAGTACTTGCCCGTGACATCAAAACCGCAGTGGCGGCTCCGGACATGACCGTCAGGACGCCGAGGACGCCCGCCGCCACCGCCGTACCGTGCTTCCCCATCGATCGATCGATCGACCTCACTGCTAGTGCTAGCTTAACCTCTTGCTGCCTCTCGGGTGCTAGCTTTCTAGTGTGTGTGTTCACTTGACAGTTCGTCAGACATACAAGTTTGCAGACGCACGCGAGTATATATATAGACATATAAACAAGTGTGCACATAGGTATCTAAGGTAAAGGTTAGCCACACGACATGGTTGACATCATGGTTGTTGCGTTGTTGCATCCCGTCATGAACTATAATTGGTAATTAATCATTCAATAGTTTGGGTCAAATGTATATGATCAAGGTGCAGGCAGCCTGTCTCAAACGCATTCGGGAAGGATGTTCCTTTGGCTTCTCAGCCAGGCTCCTGATCTCGACGGACTATGCATTTGGTTGGTTGTTGTGAGACGTTTCATAACGATCATGCAATCGTCAATAGAAAGAAAGACGTGCAGTCGGTCGACGTCAGCGGAATCACATGGGCAAATCATCACACGCAATTCTTCAACCCTTCGTCACATTGTTCTGCCCAAGGCTATACCACATATGTAACCCTGCAAAAATAAGATATTTCTAATGTTTTTGCTACATCAGGTGACTACTATGATTATGTTGCAAACCCTTTCCTGCCATCATAAACATGGTTACTCGTTGACAACAACAACAAAGCCTTTAGTCCTTCAAATCTCTTTTTACACACTTCTCCCATGTCAAGTTCAGTCTACCTCGAACTCTCTTGACATTATCAGCACGCTTTAGTCATCCGTTGTGCTTTGGAGCTTCTGGAGGCCTGCGCTGAATATGCCAGACCATCTCAGACGATGTTGTACAAACTTCTCTTCAATCGGTGCTATCTCAACTCTACCCCGTATATCATCATTTTGGACCTGGTCCTTCCTTGTGTGCCCACACATCCATCTCAACACGCGCATCTCCACTACATCTAACTGTTGAACATGTCGTCTTTTAGTCAACCAACACTTAGCGCCATACAACAGTGCGGGTCGAATCCTGACTTATAGAACTTTTCTTTTAGTTTTTGTGGCACTATCTTGTCCAGAGAATGCCAAAAGCTTGATGCCATTTCACCCATCTGTCTTTGATTCGATGATTCACATCATCATCGATATCCTCCTCCTTCTGCAAAATTGACCCCAAATATCGAAAGGTGTACTTATTAGGCATCACCTGCCCATCAAGGCTAACCAGTCCTTATGCCTAGCAGTACTAAAACCGTACTTCATGTACTCGATTTTTGTTCTACTAATCCTAAAAGCTTTCGATACCAAGTTTTGTCTCCATAGCTCTAACCTTCTATTAACTCCTATCCGACTTTCATTGACTAGCACCATATCATCCGCAAAGAGCATACACCATTTGATATCTCCTTGTATATTCCTTGTGACCTCTTTCATCACCAAAGCAAAAAGATAAGGGCTCAAAGCTGACCTCTGGTGCCTATATTAATCAGAAAGTCATCAATGTCGCCATCACTTGTTCAAACACTTCTCGCAATATTATCGTACATGTCCTTGACGAGGGAACTAGTACTTTCTTGGGACTTTGTATTTCTCTAAGGCCGACCACATGATATTGTGTGGTATCTTACCATAGGTCTTCTTCAAGTCAATGAACACCATATGCAGGTCTTTCTTTTGCTCTGTATCTCTTCATAAGTTGTCGTACCAAGAAAATGGCTTCCATGGTCGACTTACCAGGCATGAAGCCAAACTAATTTTTGATCATGCTTGTCACTCTTCTTAAGCAGTTCTCAATGACTCTCTCTCCCATAGCTTTATTTTATGGCTCATCAACTTAATTTCACGGTAATTACTACAACTATGAACACCCTCTTCTTCTTGAAGATTGGTACTAATATACTCTGTCTCCATTCTTCTGGCATCTTGTTTTCCCGAAAAATAATGTGGTAAAGCTTACTTGGCCATAGTATCGCTTTGTCTTCGAGGCCTCTTCACACCTCAATAGGGTTACATTTAGGGCGCATCAGCTTGCCTCCTTTCATCCTTTTCAAAGCCTCCTCGACCTCAGACTCATGGATTTTCTACCATAAAACGCATGTTCTTATTATCAACGGAGTCATCCAGTTCAATGGTAGGGTTCTCATTCTCCCCATTGAATAGTTTGTCGAAGAACTCCCGCCATCTATGCTTAATATCTTCGTCCTTCACCAGGAGCTGGTCTGACACGTCCTTGATGCATTTGACTTGGTTGACATCCTTCTTCTTTCTCTCTCGGATCTTGGCCATCTTATAGATGTCCCCTTCGTCTTACTTCGTATCCAAGCATTGGTAGAGGTCCTCATACGCCCGACCCCTTACTTTACTCATAGCTCGCTTTGCGGCCTTCTTTGCCACCTTGTACCTGTCTATATTATCGGCACTCGTATCCTGGTAAAGGCATATGAAACAATCTTTCTTGTCCTTAATAGCCTTCTGTACATCATCGTTCCACCTCCGGGTATCTTTAGCTTCGCTTATACTTTCCTTGGACACTTCAAACTCATCCGAATCTACCTTACGAATGCAAGTCACCATCTTCATCTGCATATTGTCTGCATCACCTCCTTCCTCCCAAGGCCCCTCCTTAATGATCCTCTTCTTGAACGCCTGAGCTACCTCCCCTTGACCTTCCACCGCTTTGTTCTACCGACTTTGGTGCATTTATCCAGCTAGACCCGAATCCGAAAGCGAAAGTCAGCCACCACAAGCTTATGCCAAGGGACAACACTCTCTCCAGGTACCACCTTACAAAAGGCAAGCATACATGTCTTCTCTTCTCAAGGGATGAGATCAATCTGGGTAGAGTGTTGACCACTGTTAAAAGTCACTAGATGTGATTCTTTTTTAAAGAGGGTGTTAGCTATGATCATGTGACATGTTAGAGCAAAGTTTAAGACATCTTATCCTTCTTAATTTCTGATGCCGCAGCCAAAGCCCCTATGTACCACTACAAAACCTGTGTTAGATTTACCCACGTGGCCATTGAGGTCCCATCCTATGAAGAGATTCTTGCCGATAGGTACACTCCTAACCATGTCCTGCAGGCCTTCCCAGAACTCTCTCCTGGTATTCTCGTTGTGGTCTACTTGCGGGACATACGCACTAATAATATTAAGAATTAAGTCCCCAACTACAAGCATGACCATGATAATTTGGTCGCCATGCCTCTTGACGTTTACCACTCACTTGAGGCTCTTGTGGATCAAGATGCCTACTCCGTTTCTGTTTGCAGTCATCAACATGTATCATAGGTTGAAGGCAGTATCCTCCACCTCCTTCGCCTTATGTCCCCTCCATTTGCTTTTTTGGACGCAAAGCATATCAATACCTCTCCTCACCGCTGCATCAACTAGCTCCCGAAGCTTACCTGTCAGGGACCCTACATTCCAAGTACCTAATTGGATCCTCCTAGGCTTGGCTAGCTTCCTTACTTTCACACTCGTTGAGTCAAATGCTAAGACCCTTGCTCATTTGTCACTACACCTGGGCATCGATGTAGCGCGCCACTAAGAATGCGACGACCTGATCCTTACTCACTTGCCACTGTATCTAGATCAAGATACAATGCTCCACCAGGGGATGGCGACCCGAACCTTTCCCATTTGACACCACACCCCAATTCCGATATGGCGCGTCGCCGAGAGAGTTACACCACAACAATTTCTTCGGGACGATCCACAGTTATACCTCCCAGCCACAAATATTTCTTCAGGACTATCCGCTGATGTAAGACACTTCTAAGGTATCCACGGAATTGATCGAGAAGTACGGTACCACTCCATGACCAACACGAAGAACTATCGAAAGAACTAGATGGATGGGGGCATGTAGGGGAATGTGCTGGTTGCTTTATTCATAAAGTGGGGCAAAAGCCTTTCCCGGTAGGGGAATGTGCCACAGAAAAAATTGCGCGCACGAACATGCCCATGATCACTATGGAGGTACAAGGTAGCGATCAACCTCACAAACGACCAATGCATTGAAAGAGGAAAAAGGAGCTGGTGCAGCATGACGATTCCCACAACTAGGTTATACCTTCTAGACGCAAGACTATCTCCGAAACGATTTGCCAATCCAATGTCGAAGTTACGACACCTCCAAGGTATCCACGCATCCCGTACTAGAGGTACAACAGCACTCCGTGAACCAGCACAGATAACCACCGAGAGAACTGGCTAGAGGTTAGAGAGTTTGGCCGCGGGAGTATCTGAACTGACCCATCGACAGGACATTTCCATGCGACATATATTTTTTGAAACGGAGGCAAAACAAGAAATAATAATTCATGCGGCATTATTGACCCTCAGTGTAGAGCCCATCAGATGATATCATATTTAACACTGTAAGCAGATAGAAGTTCATAACAGTGCAACATGCATGGACACACATTCGAGGGCACTCAACCAAATTAAACGACATTTCTATCTGGATAGTAATAATTTACTTACAGACTTTATACTCGATGACACTTGGTACGTACAAGTGTCCCTACGAGGTGGACATATTTCAGTGACATGGGCTATAAACATGCCCCGTCGGCTCATAAGGAGGAGGGTCAGCGCCGGCTTTTTGGCACTGGAGGAGGATGGTCGCCGGCGGTAGTGTCTGAATTGTCACTTGTTAGCATTCGACGGCTTCATAGGGTCTGCAGCAGCAGCTGTCTGAAGGGAGATGTAATACAGGGTGATCTGAAGGCCGAAGACGACGAGGAACAAGATTGTTGCTGCCCCAAAGGCTCCAACTCCTACAGCGACACAACTGTGGCCTATACCAATCCTTAATTTTCCGGCCCTGGGACCCAACGCTACCATGGTGCCCAGCATGAATAATATCACCGCTTTTATCGCAAGGAACCTGCAAGTATGCATGGATGGCAGAAACCACATTAGCAATTACTCCCTCCACTCCTAAATATAAGTCTTTGTAGAGATTTCACTATGGATTACATACGGAGCAAAATGAGTGAATCTACACTCTAAAATACATCTACATACATCCGTATGTAGTTCATAATGGAATCTCTCCAAAGACTTATATTTAGGAACAGAGGAAGTACAAACTAGTGTTAAAATTTCAGTTTTGGACCTTTTTTGGGAAAATTTCAGTTTGAAATTTGTTGAGTACTAGATCGTATTTTACGTAAATGTTATGAAAAAAGGTAGGTGTGAATCCGTATTCCAATAATGATTAATCCAAATTAATGATCAATATGGCGTAAGGTTTCTACCAACTGTCATTTTTCACTGTGGCATGCATGGAGCTCGAGCTGCACAACTTACCACGAGGCGGTAGACAAGAGGCGGGCGACGCGCTTGCGCTCGCTTGGGAATTCCCACGCCCGGCAGAAGCCGGTGGCCGCACTGGCGAGGATCTGAGTTGTCAGGGCCAGCACCGTCGCCGTGGCGCCGCACGCCATCGCCGGTGATGCCGAGCAGGACGGGTGGGGTAAAGGCATGTACGACTGTATGCATAGTTGCATACACTACCCGTTAAGGATCAATATATTACGTATAGTAAATTAGATTAAGAATGGATGGAAGGCCGGGCCGGCGTACGTGCCTGCGACATCAAAACCGTGCCGGCGACTCCGAGCATGGGCGTGATGACGCCGAAGACGCCCGCCGCCGCCGCCATACCTTGCCTCCCCATCGATCGGCCGACCTCACTGCTAGCTAAACTCTTGCTGCCTCTCGGGTGCTAGCTTTCAGTGTGTTCACTTGTCAGTTCGTCAGACATACAAGCTTACACACACGCAGGCACGCAGGTATATATAGATATGTAAACAATTGTGTGCACACATAGGGATCTAAGGTAAAGTTAGCTACACGACACGGTTGAACTAAAGGCTGTTGCGTTGTTGCATCCCGTCATAAACTATAAGTGGTAATTAATCAATCAATGGCTTGGGTCAAATGTACTACTACTATATGATCAAGGTGCAGGCAACCTGTCTCAAACGCATTGGGGAAGGATGTTCCTTTGGCTTCTCAGCCAAGCTCATGATGACCAACTATGCCTTTGGTTGTTGCGAGACTTCTCTTAACAATCATGCAATCGTTAACTGTAAATGGTGAATGGATATAGGCTGAATGATGCTACGAATGGGACGCAAAGAATGTGCTCGACCGACGTCAGCGGGGCCGCCCATAGGCCATGGCATGCCTGTAGATGATATGTAGAAGAAAAATGCATTTTTTGATGGAAAACACGTTTAATTTCAGCCGACTAATTACTTGTCTCGTGTAAACCGCTTTCTACGGACGCCACGCATCCTCGTGGAGCCCACCCATCGCCGTGTGAACATGTACCAAATCTACGGCGCTACCACAGATGGAAATGGCGGTTCCGCTTATTGGTTAGCCGGCGGGGATCAAAGGGGCAGCGCCTCTCGTGGGTGTGGGTAGCGCCCTATGTTTTGAGAAATTACAGGTCGAAACTGTATTTCGATCACATCAAATTTTTAGATCTGATTGGTCATGTCGATTATCGCGAATCGGAGTCGGATTTACGTTTCACGGTCTACCCCGATGACAGAAACCGATTGGTAGGGGTATGTTGTGTTGCTACTGTATCGATTCTGATTATCAGAAAACATAGTCTCAATGCCCCCTTGTACAGACGTTCTCATCGACGGTGCACAATACCATCTATCACATAGACCGACTATTAAGAACATCGACATATCTCATCTTCTCCCTTCTACATATCTCATATGCATGTAATCCGAATCTAAAACCAATAGCAGAGGCACTGGTACTACTGTTTGGTAACGTGACACGTAACTATTCCCGACTAAAATTTAATCCAATTGCGCATATCATCCATGAGCATGATTAGGAGGTGGATCACGAGATTATCACTAGATGTGCAGTCCATCGCAACGGAAGAAGAATCGGAGCAGCATGTCACCAGAATCACCCCCCGGGTCGCTGATCTCCCTCGAAGCCAGTCGTTGGATCCCTCTAACAGATTCGCCGGAGCAGCGCAAGCGCACTACCTCTAATGGTATCCTCGTGTGCAGGACGAACATCGCGCGGCGGACTGCTAGGTCCGATCATACAGCTGGGCGGCCGAGCAGAGGTGGCTAGTTGCAACACATGCAAAGCCTTAATGATGGTGCCGAAGCGATCAACCAAAAATGTCTATCGCACATGCCCCCCGCATGGATCCTAAAGCTCAAAGTTTGTTCGGCCTAGATCTAAGTACCTGGATCACATCCGACCAACGAATTCGGATCCGGCCTCATAGGTCCCCTCTCCCTTATGACCACAACCCCTTAGGTTCTTGTCCACTTGATCGCGAGTCAGATCTCATCCATTTCGACCAGTTGACGACGGGTTCTAGCAAAATATGCCGACTCCAAGTGTCCGATGAAGTCGGTTTGGTGAATATGTACAACGTCTAGATTTTGTCCTTTTTGCCTCACGATATATGTTGTCGGTCTCAAGATGAGCTGGTCATCCTTGTGCTAGCTCCACCTCTTTCTCGTTACAGTGATGCCGACCTACCAAACCAAATTATCTCATAATCTTTGTCACATAGCCATGGACCTGAGCATATCTCTCCGGATCAAAGTGTCAAATCCCATCTTGCTCGACCATGTCTCACTGCATGGATCTAGGCAAGTTTGAAACTGACCTCTACAACTACCAAGTTACGGAGTAGCATTTGGTCAGCCCAAATCAGGTTGTTCACCATCCCGAGTCGATGTGGCGACCTTAGGTCTTGGACATAGAACACATGCCGTACTAGAGACTAATACATGACCACATCTGGCCGCGTCTCATGTTGGGTCTTTCTAACCCGGGCCTTATCTAGACCTGGATCCGACTCTCGAATTCGACTCCAGATCTTCATGAGTCCATATTATCCGGATAGCATCCAATGCTAAATGGCTAGTGAGGCTGAGCCATCCATCGTGTCATATGGTAGTATATTCGGCTATGAGTCCGCACAACCCTTTTGACTAGGGACCATTTAGAAAAATCATCATACAATTTGTAGTCTCACAAACAAGTCATGTACTTGTTGATACACATCCTGCATAATGTCCAAGGATTATCTTAATCCATAAACACATTGGGAAATATCATTATAAATGATTTCCTCTAGGGAATATCTCCGACATGCTTAGCCCCGCCAACAAATATGTAGAGTTGTTGCCAATAACTTGAACTTTGGTAACGAAATCATTTACGGTTATATTTCATTTCTCTTTACACTTCAACATATTTATAGTTCACAAGAGATCCGCTCTATGTCATTTTGACTTAATCGTTTATCTACCCAGTTTAAGTTTTGTGCAAAGTACTTATGCTCTAGTTCTTCTGTACTTACTTGTACAACCAAGTTACTTTGCATCTATGTCATCATGTTTGCCATAGTGTATTGATGCTTCTGTTTACTAGAACTATTTCGTTTCCTAAGTTTACCTATACTATTGAATTCTAGTTTCTTAATTTTTGTTGAAGGCTTTCTTAGAGTAGAAATTTTATAATCTTCTATTCAACCCCCTCTAGTCCACTGGTATTAGAGCAATGTATATTATTGTTTGTTCAATTTGGTCTAACCACCAAGGGAGTGAGGTGTGGCAGCTATTGGGAATACAAGATTTATTCACAAAGGCCTGTTTTTATGGTACTAATCAAGTAACTTGTAAGCATAATATGAGGACACACCTTGAAGCAATAGATTTTGAGAAGTGGAGAGTGATTGAAGATGGGTTTTTCATACTTAATGACTCATTCTGAAGCTGGCAGGAAGAACAAGCAACTGAATGCACAAGAATGTTACATCCTCTTCAACTCACTCTGTGATGAAAAAATTGGGCGTATAGTTCCCTCTACCCAGTAAAGGAAATTTGGGCAACTATCTGGGAAGTGTACGAATTCAAAACACATGTCATTGATTCGGAAGCAAACACAATTGCATCAAAGGGGAACACGATGAAAAATTATCAAGGGCTCGTACTTAGGTTTGATAACTATCACAGATGAGCTCGGTCATAGTGAATAACTTACCGTGTCTCTCAAAGAAAAACATGACAACGACCATGCTCTTAGTCAATAAAGACGTAATTTGAAGGAGATCACTCAAAGATCTTCGAGGACCCACCTGTCGGATCTAAATTCGGACGATCTCGGGTAGGGGTCCCGATCTGGTAGCCTTGGAAGGGTGCTAACAAAGACACGGGGACACAGGTGTTTACCCAGGTCCGTGCCCTCTCGACGGGGTAAAACCCTACGCTCTACTTTGTTTGTATTGATGTGGATGGGGTACAAAGTATATGTGATCTACCATGAGATCATATGTGAATGAAGTCCCTTGTACGGTGCTAGTAGCTCATTTTATATAGATACGAGGGGTGCCTATGGTTACATATAAGTCGGTTGTTTCTAGGGGCAATTACACTAAAGACTACCTCAAAATCTTGGGAGTGCACGCCAAGTCTTCAGATCATTCTTTCTTGGCGTTCTTGGATTAGATGAATGAGGCGCACCAGTTGATGAGCTTGGGGGGGGGGGGGGGGGTCCTCGGTCCATCCCAAAGGACCAACAACCAACATGCTGAGCACCCCCTAATCCAGGACTCTGTCACCGCCACTCATGAAATGGTAATGGAAGATAAAAGAACTTCACTCTTTGAGATCTAGCTCACGTAGAGGCCACACCTTAAAGAGTGAAAGATAATTCCTAATCTGGAGAACTTGAAGCATCTAGTGATGACACAATCGATAATGAATCAACTGGTAAAAATTTGGACCTACTCGAAGAGATTCAACATATTCCAAAAGGGCAACCAATTCAGGAAGGGCTCTAATTTCTCATCAGGTGATATGAAGAAAAGGACTTGATTCAATTGCAGGGAACCAGGGCAATATATAACCTATTGTCCTCGCTCAAAGTAGGAAGTAAGAAGGAAGGATAACATGGTAGAAATGATAGATCTTGCAAAAAGCACAAGAAAGAGAAGCGTCACAAGAAGGATGGCCACTCGAAGTCAAAGACTTAATAGAAAGGCAAGTACAAGGCTCACACCTACCTGGGCAAGGAGGTGAACTTGAAAGCTAAGGCTTCATCATCATCCTCGGAATTTGAAGCTAGGATGTCTCGAATTGCTCTTGATTCATCACCCGCTCTAAGATCTATCTTTGAGGTGCCCAACAACGATGACAAGGCACTCATGTGCTTCATGGCAAAGGGATCAAAGGTACGATGTAAGTGATGATGATCTACTGAGTGATGTTCTTGAACAACTAAAATCTAGCTGACGATGTCCTGGATTAGGGGGTACCAATCTAGTTGGCCCACCGATCCCATAAGGAAGGACTCCGGAAGCCTCGATACTCAAGCATGATTAAGACGGACTCAGTCGAAGACTTGGTGTGTACTTCAAGGACTACTCCATCTATCGGCATGCTTACCCCTAGTTGTCAACCGACCATGTGTAACCCTAGATACCCCTAGTGCCTATATAAGACGGAGGGTTCAGTCCGTACGCATAGAGGAGGAATCACAATTTCCTGCCTTAGGGTTTAGAACACAACATATGATCTCGAGGTAGATCAACCTGTACTCGATACTCCAGAATCAATACAATCAAGCAGGATGTAGGGTTTTACCTCTTTGAGAGGGCCAGAACCTAGGTAAAAATCGTGCCCTTTGTCTCCTATTCACCATCGATCCAAGATTCATAACTCGGGACCTCCTACCCAAGATCTGTCGGTTGCGTCGACTGTTAAGAAGCAACAAACCATTCATAATGATCAATAGGATTTTCTCATTGAGGAAATGGAGAAAAATCAAGAACTGATTCATGAGCGTGAAGTGCTACAACATACCAAAATTCCTGAGAGAGCTTCACGAGAAAGCCATCTGGGTCGGGAGAAATATCAGGGCTTGTAAATTTGTTTAGACATATGGTCTTTTATACCATTAGAGCATCTCCAATAGATGATGCAAATTTGAAGATGTAAAACTAGGAGATGTAAATTTACATCTCCAAAAAGTGCATTTTACATCTCCAAAAAAGAGGCAACTTCATCAGATGATGTATATTGATGATGTAAAAGTCCAACTCCAATAGATGATGCAAATTAGGATGTAAAACTAGTTGGAAGAGCACTGGCGGCCGAGTGCCGAGAGCCGAGAGGAGCGCAGGTGGACCGAGAGGCGGCAGGAGGTGCGTCAGCGGCCGAGTGACGAGATCTGGGACGTCGAATACGGTGGCAGGAGCTCGAATGGCCGCTGGCGCGACTGTGAATTGAGCAACGGATTGTCATGGCGGGGCGGTGGTGTGATGGCCGGGTGGAGCGAGAAGGTCGAGTCTAGCAGCAGAAAAGCGGCGACGGCAAGTGTGCAGCTCAAATCCAGCGGCTGCGGGGCGGTGTAGAGAGCTCAAATCATGCGGCTGCGCCGCGAGGATTTGGCGACTGAGAAGCAACCGATTTGAAGGAAGGCGGCGGTGGAGCAACAGCGAAATGTGGTGAGGCGTGGAGCGGGCAGATCTGGCAGCAGGGTGGCAACTGCATGGTGCGGTGGCCGATTGGTGCGGCGGTGGAAGTGCGGTGGGATGGACTCAAATCGGCGGCTACGGCCGCGCGGAGGGCGGTGGGGATAGCCGGCAGGGTTGCAGCGGGGTCGGGGATGGACGGACGGGCGGCGGCGGCAACATTTCCGGCGAGAAGTCGCCAACGGCGGAGGCGAGCAGCCGTCGAATAGGCTGGCGGAACAAAATTGAAGGCGGTTGGGCGGTTGGCGCGCAGCCGCCAGTTTTACATCTCCTGGAGGTGGAGATGTAATTTTTTTACATTTTTTTTGAGGGATGAAAGAACTTTATTCATCGAAATCCACAATTTGTGGGATACAAGGATCATGGGGTTGTATGAGCCATAAGTGGTGCCCCTGAGGTAACTTAAGAGAAAATTTAGCTAAGCTATGAGCATCATTGTTTGCTAACCAACCTTCAAAAACAATTTTAGTATTGAAATTTGCCGCCCTTGCCTTTATCTCTTCTATTATGGTGCCATACGTTCCTGTGCATCTTTGGTTGATACCACTCACAACTTGTTTCGCATCTGAAGCAATGATGAAGTTTTGAAGAGCCAAGTCTTCTGCAAGAGCATATGCTTCTCTGCATGCAATCATCTGTAGAATTGTTGCATCTTGAAGCCCATTGATTACCAATGCCGAGCTCCCCGGGTACATGCCTTGTTCGTCGCGACAAACAGCTACAGCCGAGCCTTTTCCATAGCGTTTAGAGACTCTTGCATCAACATGGATCTTTGCAAAGCCTGTTGGAGGAGCTTGAGGCCTGATATTACCTGCAGGATGCACCCTTGCTGCATTAGCTGATGGTTGTTGCCCCTTGATGATCTCCAAATCCGCCATATACTTAGTGATGAAAGCATGTGTTGCATGTGGGCTTTCGAAATCTCCATCATGTATAGCCTTTCTTCATGCGGTCCACGTAGCCCAAAGTGTCACAGCAAGCTTCAAGAAAGCTGCATGAGATAATACTTCGATCATTGAAAAGAGCCAGGCCTTTGCTGATGGTTCTCTTGACGCCCTCAACTGGTCTGCGAGCTCCCCATCAACCAGCACCCAGATACATCTTGACATGCTACAATCAAGCAGGGAGTGTGTTGGGGATATTACCACTGGGCGTGAACCGGCCTACTTGGGCCGGGTTAACTTCATTAGTAATGTAAGCAGATGAAGGCCCATGGCCTGTAGTCGGTTTAGAAACTGTAGCCGTAAACCGGCATGATATGTAAACTTGTATTGTAAGTTAGGAATAGAGAGATACCAACCGGGATACGAGTATGAACCGGTTGGGACTCTATGGACCGACGGGCATCACCCGTGTATATAAGGGGACGACCGGGCGGCAGTTCAAGGGAGAAAACAACAACTCGAGCCTAGGCGAAGCTTGTTTGCTCCCTAGCCATCGAGACCACATCAATTCCATCACAACTAGATGTAGGCTTTTACCTTCATCGAAGGGGCCGAACTATTATAAACTCTAGTGTCTTTGTGTCCGCTTTAACCCCTTCAAGTTAACCCGTAGCGATGGCTCCATGACTAAGTCCTTTCACTAGGACATCTGCCGTGACAAATCCATGACAGTTGGCACCCACCGTGGGGCTATCGCACGACGGTTTGATGATCTTGGAGGGCAAGCTCAAAGGACTCGAAGGCTATGCTGTGGGCCGGATGACCAAGAGTCGTCGTGGCAAGATCTACATCGACGATGTAGGATGGGGTCCTGAAGCCGATTCGATCGAGTACGGGTACCGGATCCCCTTTGGTGGCATACACATTTTCATTGGCAAGATTGGTGAGCCTGGGCCTGAGCCGAACATCTGCACCGACCTCATCGAGACGGCTCAGCGTGCGAGATCTACCCAGGTTAAACCGGCTGTGAAGCGTGCCTTTGTGGGAGTCATCCACGGAGGAGAGCATGAGGACGAGTCAGAATACGGTAGCGAGACCGTCGTCTATTCCGGCGACGAGTCTTCAACCGGAGAGACCGAATCATTGTACCAGTTGCAAGATGACCAGATCAGGGGCTGTTCCGATGGCGACAGTATTCCGGACCCCCCAGATCAGATCAACCGGGTTGGAATATTCATGGCCGGTACACAGGCGGCGAATCACTCCTCGACCGCAGCAGCAATGCACTCCGGAACAGCAGCAGCAGCAGCGGCAGCAGGGGCAGGAGGCCTTGTGCGCCCGCCGGTTCAAGTTCTGTCTGACCTGTTTAACGCACTAGCTGCACTTATGGCAGAGGCCAATCCGGCGGACCAAGAGGCCCATGACGCAGAGATTGCAAAGGTGAGAGAGCAGATTGTACCGGCCAAAGCCGACCTGGCAGCAGAGAAGGACAGGATGGCCGCAGAGTGGGCCGCTTTGGACGCCCAGGCCTATAAGCTCATGCTTGACCAGAACGCATCACAAGAGGTCTTGAAGCGGAAGCACAGATCACGCCTGCCGTTAGGGTTCGACCCTCGGAATCTCTTTCATACCCCAGGAGCTGGAACCAGTAATCCGCCGGGGCACCTGGAGGCAAACCGGATCGAGGCACCAGGGCCAGGAGCGACGATCCACCCCCGCCTGATGGAACCTCCTCGACAGAACATTGTGATTCCTCCGCCGGTTCGGACACCTCCGGGTCATTATTCTAATCCTATGGACAATCTTGTTGCAGCTGCTGCGTGATTAGAAGCTATCCCCGTGGAAGGAGACACTCCGCAAGCAATAGAGACGCGCCGGGTTAAGGAACTTCTCCGGACCGCTTTGATTCAACAGGAGGCATATTCATACAGCCGCGATCGGATTCACTCCACACCTCGTCCAAGCTGGAGCTATAGCAGGTGCCTGGATGAACTGGCCATATCGAGCAACGCGCGAGGCCGTGAAGCGGCCCGTGGCAATAACACGGCAGGTGGTGTTTGCGATGCTCAGGATGTGGTGGACCGGGCCCGGGCACGAAGGGAGGCCGAGTTAGCAGCGCAGAATGAGGCGGGTCAGCTTACACCGGTTCGTCCTACCACCTCTGCCGGGCCAGGGGTCGCATCCGCTTTGGGAGTGCCTTGTTTAGTCCCCGCTTTATGCAATGTACGCCTGCCCAAAGATTTCAAGGGTCCACGCAAGGTGCCGAATTACACCGCTGATTTATCTCCAGAAGCGTGGGTAGAGAGTTATGAGATGGCCATGGAGATGCTAGATGTGGATGAGACCGCATGTGCAAAGTACTTTACCATGATGCTTGAAGGCACGACCCGTACTTGGTTGAAGAGCCTGCCGCCTAATTCTATCAGTTCATGGGCCGAGCTGCGGGCCCGGTTTATCCAGAATTTCAAAGATACGTGTAAGCAGCCCAAGTCCATAGTAGACCTGGCGGCTTGTGTTCAGGAGGACGGAGAATCAACAACCCATTGGGTACGCCGCGTTTCCGAAGTCTTGCACTCGTCTGACAGGATCAATGCTGATTCTGCGATTTTAACCCTGGAGGGCAACTGCCGGTTTATGCCTTTAAAGCTGAAATTGGGGCGTATGAAGCGGTTCTGTAATGACATGGGAACTCTCATGGCTGCTTTGGTAAAGTATGCTGATTCTGATAGTACCAAAGATCCCAAGACTGACGATGATGAAGCAGGGAAGGGAAAGAAGAATAGCAACTCCAAGGGGCATCAGTACAGACCGGCGGGCCACGGAAACGGAGGCAAACGTAAGGCGGATAGCAGCATGGACTTTGTGGTTAAAACTAATGCGCAGGACAAGGGTCAGCGGCGCAGAGGTAAAGCGGCGAATTGTAATGGGGCTCCAAATCCTAACCCGGATCGCTTAAACTATTTGTTGAATCAGCCTTGCCCAAAGCACGGGACGAAGGAGACGCCGGCTAACCACCTTTGGAAGGATTGCTACATTATGCAGGAATTTAAAAACTCTAATGCCTTCCGGTATGACCGTGGGTCAGGTGGTGGCTTAGGATCCGGTTTCCATGGGCCGGGTCATGATGGAGCTTCCGGTTCAGGTTTCAACCAGGGCAGTAATGGTAACCAGAACAACCAGAACGGTCAAGGGGGCTATAACCAACAGCAGCAGCAGCAGCAGTCGGGTTATCAGAGCCAGCCAAAATAGTTGAACAGCGGACAGTATCACGTTTTCACAACTAGCATGGATAAGCGCGACCGGAAGCTTCACAAGCGAGCGGTGAACGCTGTTGAACCGGCTGTGCCATGTTACTTACGCTGGTCGGAGCAGCCTATCGTGTGGAGCAGGGAGGATCACCCCCCCGGATTGACAATCCGGGCCAGTTGGCATTAGTGGTAGACTCTCAGGTGGGAGGTTATAAATTCACCAAGGTGCTCATGGATGGAGGGAGCAACATCAACATCCTGTACTATGAGAAATTCCGCCGTATGGGGCTAACAGACAAGGATCTCAGACCGTCTAATACGGTGTTCCATGGTGTGGTGCCTGGAAAATCAGCATATCCTGTTGGCAAGATAGCCCTGGAGGTGGCTTTTGGGGACGAGCATGATTCCCGATCCGAAAAACTAACCTTTGAGGTGGTGAAGATCCGGAGCCCGTATCACGCCTTATTTGGGCGGCCGGCTTATGCCAAGTTCATGGCACGGCCTTGTTATATCTACTTGCGGCTCAAGATGCCGGGTTACAAAGGGACAATAATGGTTCATGGGAGCCGTAAGATTGCTTTGGAATGTGAGGAAGGTGATGCGGCCTATGCAGAATCGGTTTGTGCCACGGAGGAGTTGAAATATTATAAGGACAATGTTGATCCGGCGGACATGACCCCTTTGAAGAAGCCAACCACGGAGCATGATTCAGATCTGAAGTTCAAATCGGTGGCTGAGACCAAGCTTGTTGACTTCGTGCCCAGCGATTCATCCAAGCAGTTCACTATCAGTGCCAACTTGGACCCTAAATAGGAAAGCGCGCTCATCGAGTTCATCCATGAGAATCGGGACATTTTTGCATGGAAGCCTTCTGACATGCCACGTGTACCGAGGGAACTCGCTGAGCACACTCTTAATGTGGATCCTAAGTATAAACCGGTAAAGCAATTCCTCCGCCGGTTTAACGAAGAAAGGCGCAAAGCCATTGGAGAGGAAGTGGCCAGGCTCTTAGCAGCTGGCTTTATCATTGAGGTGTTCCATCCAGAGTGGCTTGCTAATCCGGTGCTGGTTCTTAAGAAAAATGGCACTTGGCGTATGTGTGTGGATTACACGGATCTTAACAAAGCTTGTCCAGCGGATCCTTTTGCCCTCGCCCACATTGACCAGATTATTGATGCCACGGCGGGTTGTGAGCGTTTGAGGTTTTTGGATGCATATTCTAGATATCATCAGATCAAAATGGCGGTTAAGGACCAGGAGAAGACAACGTTTGTTACTCCCTTTGGAGCCTTCTGCTATGTATCTATGCCTTTTGGGCTCAAGAGTGCCCAAGCCACTTATCAACGGTGTGTACAGAATTGCCTGCATAAACAGATCGGCCGCAATGTACACGCCTATGTGGATGATATTGTAGTCAAGTCAAGGCAGAAGGAGACACTGGTGGAGGATTTGAAGGAAACCTTTGACAACTTGCGAGTTTACAAGATGATGCTTAACCCGGCCAAGTGTGTCTTTGGTGTTCTGGCAGGCAAGTTACTGGGTTTTCTTGTGTCCAACAGAGGAATTGAGGCTAATCCGGAGAAGATTATGGCTATCACCTCCCTGGCTAAACCGAAGTGTATCAACGATGTTCAGTGTTTGGCGGGTCGGATCGCCGCACTGAGCCGGTTTATCAGCCGCCTCGGAGAGAAGGCTATCCCTTTGTATCAGATGCTGAGAAAGACAGATCAATTCATCTGGAGTCCAGCTGCTGATGAAGCGTTGGAGGACTTGAAGCGGCAATTAGCCAATCCGTCCGTTCTTGCGGCTCCGGTCGACAAGCAGCCGTTATTTTTATATGTAGCGGCCAATGCTCGTGCAGTTAGCGTGGCTATTGTGGTGGAACGCAAGGAGGCAGGCAAGGAATATCCGGTTCAGCGGCCGGTTTATTATATCAGCGAGGTGCTTATTGAATCCAAGCAAAGGTATCCGCATTGGCAGAAGCTGGTATATGGAGTTTTTATGGCAAGCCGGAAGTTGAAGCAGTATTTTCAAGGGCACCCCATCACATTGGTCAGTTCAGCTCCCTTGGGCGATATCATACAGAACCGGGAGGCGACTGGCCAGATTGCCAAGTGGGCTATAGAGCTCGGGCCACACGGATTGAAGTACGTGCCTCGGACGGCGGTGAAGTCTCAAGCACTTGTTGATTTCATCAATGATTGGACGGAGTTGCAAGCACCAGAGGAGAAGCCGGATCACACATATTGGACTATCCATTTTGATGGATCCATGCAATTGGAAGGCTCGGGGGCTGGAGTCGTATTAACTTCCCCACGAGGTGATAAGTTTTGTTATGTTCTCCGCTTAATGTTCCCTTGTACTAATAATGCAGCTGAGTACGAAGCTTTGCTCCATGGTCTCCGGATGGCTAAAGAGATGAACTTAAGCCGGGTTAAGTGCTTCGGTGACTCGGACCTCGTGGCTCAATAGTTGTCTGGCACTTGGGATTCTAAGGACCCGCTGATGGCCGCATATCGTTGTGAGGTGGATAATATTGCGGGTCACTTCAAGGGTTATCAGGTGGATCAGGTGGACCGTCGAAAGAATGAAGCAGCGAACGCTTTAAGCCGGTTGGGCTCTCAGCGTAAACCAGTCCCGCCTAATGTCTTTCTTGATGTGTTGCACAACCCGTCAGTCAAGCTCCCAGGTGAAGCGGATTTGGCTATTCCTGATCTGGAGGCTCAATTGGTGGCAGCCCTGCATGTCATACCGGATTGGACAGTTCCTTATCTCGCGTACATGAACCGGGGAGAGTTGCCAGAGGATTAGATTCTAGCCAGGCAGATAGTCCGGCGATCCAAGTCTATGACGATTGTCAATGGCGAATTGCATCATTGCAGTGTATCAGGGGCGTTTCAACATTGTGTTTCTCCTGAGGAAGGCTATGAAATTTTACGAGAAATCCATGAAGGGGATTGTGGTCACCACGCCGGTTCAAAGTCTCTGGTGACAAAGGCGTTTCGTCACGGGTTCTACTGGTTGACAGCGCATGCTGATGCGGAGGACTTGGTTAAACGGTGTGATGGCTGTCAGAAATTTTCAAGGCGTGCTCATGTGCCGGCCCAAGAATTGAGGATGATTCCAATCACTTGGCCGTTTGCAACTTGGGGGCTGGATATGGTCGGACCTTTTAAAAGATCCAAGGATAAGAACACACACCTTTTGGTGGCAGTTGACAAGTTTACCAAGTGGGTTGAAGCAGAGCCTGTAAGCAAGTGTGATGCAGCTACAGCGGTGCAGTTCATTAAAAAGGTGATTTTCCGGTTTGGCTTTCCACACAGCATCATTACTGACAATGGTACCAATTTATCCAAGGGTGCTATGAAGGAGTTCTGTGAACGTGAGCACATCCGACTTGATGTATCATCAGTGGCTCATCCCCAGTCCAATGGGCAGGCAGAACGGGCTAATCAAGAGATCTTGCGAGGCATCAAACCCCGGCTTATGGTTCCATTACAAAGAACACCAGGATGTTGGGTTGAAGAACTACCATCTGTGCTATGGAGTATCAATACTACACCCAACCGATCCACATGATACACGCCGTTTTTCATGGTCTACGGAGTGGAGGCGGTTCTCCCTAGTGATATCCGGCATGATTCGCCTCGTGTGGCAGCTTATGTTGAAGCGGACAATGAGACAGCACGACAAGACGCTTTGGACCTATTGGACGAGGAGCGCGATATAGCGGCTGCCCGCTCGGCGATTTATCAACAAGATCTTCGTCGCTATCACAGCCGCCGGGTCAGAACCAGAACTTTTCAAGAAGGAGATTTGGTGCTTCGGCTCATCCAAGACCAGACGGATATGCACAAGTTATCCCCACCTTGGGAGGGACCTTTCGTGGTCAGCAAGAATCTGCACAACGGGTCGTACTATCTGATTGATATTCGAGAGCATAAAGACTCACGCACATCAGAGGAGGAGACCAACAGGCCGTGGAACATAGCTCATCTTCGACCTTACTACACCTGAGCCATTGGCTCTATCTATGTACATATTATGACAGTGTATATATTATCTTTGATATAATAAAACCGGAGCCTCAGCTAAAGCGGGGTCTCTGTCTTTTCATATCATGTGTGGTTACATGGAGTGGTTCTGTTTTAAAGCGGCCTCCGGTTTACCCCTTGAAATTTTCTTTTTTATATCACTTGGGGCCTTGGTCGTGTCCGAAACAACGCGACACCTTTTGATAGGCGAAAGCCACCAGATCACTTGGGGACATGGTCAAGTCTGAACCAGTCACGCCTCTTGATCGGCCTAAGGCCACAAAATCACTTGGGGGCTTGGTCGAACCCGAACCATTCCACGCCTTTTGATTGGCATATATGCCACGGTTTCATTTGGGGACCTGGCTGACTTGAACCATTGTCACTCCTATTGGGGGCTTGGTCCTGTCCGACCATGGTAACACCATCTGATCAGCTCAGTATAGCATGTTTTTTGCAAACGGTTTTTATCATTGCCTTTGCTTCCATATTTCTTTTATGGCTATTTCTTAATTCTTTTTGTGTTTCCTTTAAACCAACAACACTTTTACTGGTTCAACTGACGGATTCGGTTCATTTTTAATCCGGAGAAATATACCCGGTTTACCTTTCCTGTTAACATCATGGAGTAACAGGGGGGCTCATAAAGACCTAGTAGGGTTTACATGGGATTTGTTTTCTCCCTTTTTACGGTAATGGTTTATACAACCTCCGCTTCAAGCTTGGCTAAGCCAACTTCATGCCCAGCGATGGCAGGTACTTTGTATCGCTTATTTTGGTTATATATTTTAAATACATTTGATGATATATCAAGATTATAAACCGGCTGACGGTATAACCGCCACCGAAGTTCAAGATTTTCTGATTGCAGGAAATATAAATTGAGGTTTTCCAAGCAAAAGCATCAGTACTTATGCACGAAGGCATATTCAAGGCAGAAGTATTAACTATCCTATTACAAGGCAACACGGTGCCCAAATAAGATCATTGTTATTTTGGCGGATCATCGTAAGGCAGCTATTTAAACCGGCTTCCGGTTCAAGCCTGCTCATCATCCTGCGCCGCTTCAGCTTCCTTGTCTCTATCCATTGGCTGGCAATCAACAGTGGTCCAGTCGATTCCCATTAAAGCTTGAAAGACAGCCTCTTCATGGATCAGAGAAGACGGTTCAATATCAGGAGCGTAAGTATGCTTACGGATTGGAGGTATCAGATTCTCCACTTCAAGGGTTGGGGCAGGCACTCGCTTGTTCTGATCATTGTATTGAGCTTGATAATGTGTCAAGTCTGCCTCTTCAGCTAATTGACAAGCCAGAGGGCGCACTGCACGGTTTATTGCCCTCAAATCATCTTCATTGAACTTGGAGCCATCTTCCTTCAGGCTGGGATAGCCTTGAGCTGCCTCCACAGGATCGAAATCCGGCACCCATGCTTTTGCCCGGATCAAGGCATTAATGGCTCCGGTTCGAGCAGCAGATTTTTTCAGCTCTTCAATCCGGGCAGGAAGCATTGACAACCTATTAAGAGTGTCCCGGATTAAAGAGGGTGCCGGATTGTTATGAGAAGCTGTGGTGATGATCCGCTGCGCTCCGGTATACAGTTGTTCAACTAAAGTGTAGGAAGCCTTCAGCTTCTTCTGCACATCTGACCCTAAGTGCCCAATGCGTGTACCTGCAACAATACAGGGCCAATCTCAAACCGGATCTATTATAAGCAGGCCAGAGTTGTCAGAGAAGCCAAAAAGAGCTTACCAAAGATAGCAGCGGTCATGGAGTGTATTTGCCGCTTTACGGCAGTCAGCTCGTCTACCACCGGTTTAAGGGCAGCTTCAGCGTTTTCAGCTCTTTTTATTAAAGCGGCCTTTTCAGTGGCCCAATCAGCCCGCTCCTTCTTGAAGCCCTCCTTCAGCTGTTCCGTGATGCTCAAGGTGCTGGTCAATTCCTCCCTTGCTTTGTCAGTTTTGGTTTGTTGGGTTTTCAGAGTTTCTTGTAGATCAGTAATCCGGTCCTCTTTGACCCTCACTTCAGCCTGCATACAGATAGTGCTTGGCTTTAAACAAAACGGTACAAGAATTTGAAGTATCAACCACATAACAAGTTATACGCTTGATACTTGGGGGCTAATGCACCTTCAATTTTCATCTATTACTAAATCACAAAGTCCCAAGCTCAATACAGGTATTCAACTTGGCACTTGGGGGCTAATGGCTATTTGCTCAATTATGTTCTGATGTTACAATCTTTATTGGAGTCCCGGTTTAACTATGCTATGTTGAACCGGCCCTTGGGGGCTATATTGACGGGTTTTCAAAGTACTGAGGATTATATTCAAGTCCCGGTTTGAAGAAGGTTACAAACCAGTCCTTGGGGGCTAGGAGGATTAATACAGTGGCAGTAAGTAAAGAAAGAAGAAGCACAAGGTAGTTACCTCAAATTTGTCTCTCATCATCTTTACCAGGCCAGCTTCACAGTCGCGGCTAGTATATAGCCGGTTCAAGTAACCAGAATGCAGATCTTGGGCACTCAGAGTAGCATATGTTTCCAGTTCTACATCCCATTTACCTTTGTTCTTGGTAGAAAAATCCTCTTTCACTGTATGCTTGGTTAAAGCAACAGGATTCCCTGGTTCAAAGCGACCTACGCCGGTAATTACAACATCATCATTCTTGGGCTCACCAGTTTGCGTTGGTGCGGTCGGTTTATCAGCAGGACTGCGGGATTTTTCAATCCGGACGGAGCTGGCAGGCGGGTCAGCAGGGACTGAAGTATTGATAGGCCTTTCCTCAGGAATAGCATCGTCTAGCAAAGGAGGATCATTGGGAATATCCTCATGAGCAAACGCTTCAAGATCTGGCGCTTTATCCTGTTTAGGGGCGACATCCTCCTCAGCCGCTTTGTCCAGGCGGGCTTTCTTGCTCGGTTTAGGTTTAGCCCTAAAAGAAAAACAAAGAGTCAAGGAACAACGTAAGTTATAACACAGTATACCGGAAGCATATGTTCAGCCTAGCTTACCCAAGAACCGTTTTTAGTGGCGGCAGCTGAGTGGCTGATGATTCACCAGAGGAAGAATGAGAAGTAACCTGATAATCGGAGTCGGAAGGATTAAGAGGTTGACGGATGAAACCCGCTTTAGGATATAAATTAATAAAAAGGTCGGAGATCTCGGAGCGGCGTTTTCGAACCGGACTGTTTGGTAAACCGGCGGAGGTAACTACCTTGCCACTGTGCCGGGTTGTGCGGCGAGCTTCATGTTGCTGAGTCTTCATAAGAAATTTGGGATCCAAGTAAGCAAGAGGATGAGAAAATTTAACTTTCCGGTTTGCCTGGCGAAATTTTGGCAAAGGCAAAATTTCTGAATCGGAAGAGAGAATAGTTACCTCAGCGACTTCAGCATTACTGGCTTCAGCGTCGTCCTGACAAGTATCATCATCAATAAGGCGTGTAAAAAGTAAGCCTAGTGAATCGAGTTCTACCTCAAGGTCCGAATTACCCACATCATCATCAACAACCGGATCAGATGAAGCAGTGGTTTTCCTCTTTTTAGCAGGTTTCTTCATGACCTTGGTCTTTGGCCGGGTTGGCCGTTCTGCTTTCTCCGGTTTATCTTGTGAAAGCTTCTTGCTCCAAAATGGATTATCACCTTGGTTAAGCAGTAATGGATGTCAGACGGAGATAGCGATAACAGGTTCAATAAAAGGTACAAAAAAAATCTTACAGCTGGCGGTTTGTTGGTAGCGCAGAAAGGGAGCAGGCCGGTTTGAGCACAGAGGTGCTCCGGTTCATTCAACATTTTCTTCACAGAATCTGTGACTTCATCATCAGAGAGCTGGATTTTAGTGTGTCGGAGTGGGTCATCGACGCTATCAGTATACTTGCACATCAAACCGGAGCGCCGGCTGAGAGGCAGTATGCTCCATGATATCCAACAGCGTGCAAGGTCTATCCCTGTTGAACCGTTGGCCATGAAGGCTCGGAGCTTGGACAGTTGCGGAGCATATTTACTTCTCTCCTTGGCACTTAATCTTTGTGGAAAGGGGTGAGTGTTGCTGAGCCGCTCCGGACGAAAGCCAGGCAAGGGATTTTCATTGTCAGGGGAGGTGTCTTTGCAATAAAACCATGTTGCATCCCACTCCTTAGGGTGAGTGTGTAGTTTGGCATGGGGATAAGTGATCTCTTTTCTTTTCTGAATTGCCATACCGCCCAATTCGGTATTGGGGCCGTCAGTAAATCCAGTGCGGCGGTTTAAGTGGAAGCAGTCTCTAAACAATTCGACTGAAGGCTCCTCCTGAAAGTATACCTCAGAGAGCACTTGGAAGTGACATAGGTTGGTAACAGAATTGGGGCCAATATCTTGCGGACGGAGCTAAAAATTGGCTAACACATCCCGGTAAAATTTAGAACCAGTCGGTTTGAAGCCCCGGGCCAAATGATCTGCAAAGACCACAACCTCTCCCTCTTGAGGTGTGGGAGGACATTCATCACCAGGAACCCTCCAGTGGATAGTATCTTTGCCGTCTAAAGCGCCGATCAGGACTAAATCATCCAGCTGAGTTTCTGTGACGCGAGAAGGAACCCAATTGCACTCATATACTTGTTTGGCCATGATGAGATCTACAAGAAATAGGTGATTCCGGTTCAAGAACATATTGAATAAAGGAAGGCGCTGGTATGAGCAATGCTAAACCGGAGGCAGAATATTTAAACTAGATTTCTATGAAGTGGCATCGTATGGCTAAAGAATTCTGGCGGTTCAACCAGGGGACTAATGGTATATACCAGTTTATTAACTTTTTCTATATTGAGTTAAACTGCCGGATCTGAAGGCAATCGAGGTTGCGGATGGCTAAGTATGCAGAAGCAGGTTTCGTAAAGTCTTATTGCAGCAATGGATCTGAAGTAAGTTCAGAAAAACAGAAGATATTCAAAAGGGTAAAGACAGAACGGAAGTAAACCAACGGGCAGATATGTAGATGAGATATATGGACTTAAGCATGAAACTACAGGCGGATGCGAAAATACTACTGCTAATCAGGGCAGGGGTTCACAGATTTATCCGAGAGTCCGGGTACGAGCATGAACAGGCGAGGAACACGGCAAGAACATGAAACCCTAAGAACAGATCTATGTCAAGAAGAGAAGAAGGCTTACTGGAAACGAAGAAGACGCGGAAGGATACCGCAGTGCTCTGGTGCGTTCAAGTTGATGCAGCGGCCCAAGACGATGCAGAGGTCGACGGCGGCGGCGGAGCTCCAAGGCTGATGACGCGAGGAAGACGAAGAGAAAGAGACGAAGAGGAGAAAAGGAAATGACCCTTCGGTCCTATTTATAAGGCAACAAACGTGGGTCAGGCACGCGAATCCAGGAGCCAAAATTTCGGAAGTGGAGTTGATGACTTGGGTATCGCAGATCTATTAATAAAGGAGGGCGTCATAAATGTTAACTTCGTGATGACGTCATGCCGGTTTACAGCAACCAGAAATGATGACGACATGGCGGTTTACCAATTACCTGAAGATGTCCAAGAGAAAGATTTTGTGAAGGATTGACATGAACCAGTTCAAACCAATCTGGGGCCTAATGTTGGGGATATTACCACTGGGCGTGAACCGGCCTACTTGGGCCGCGTTAACTTCATTAGTAATGTAAGCAGATGAAGGCCCATGGCCTGTAGTCGGTTTAGAAACTATATCCGTAAACCGGCATGATATGTAAACTTGTATTGTAAGTTAGGAATAGAGAGATACCAACCGGGATACGAGTATGAACCGGTTGGGACTCTATGGACCGACGGGCATCACCCGTGTATATAAGGGGACGACCCGGCGGCGGTTCAAGGGAGAAAACAACAACTCGAGCCTAGGCGAAGCATGTTTGCTCCCTAGCCATCGAGACCACATCAATTCCATCACAACTAGACGTAGGCTTTTACCTTCATCGAAGGGGCCGAACTAGTATAAACTCTCGTGTCTTTGTGTCCGCTTTAACCCCTTCAAGTTAACCCGTAGCGATGGCTCCACGACTAAGTCCTTTCACTAGGACATCTGTCGTGACAAATCCACGACAGAGTGCCTCCATGAATCATGAGCTCCACATAGACCACATGAGCTGCTGGTGAACATATGATGGTGCTCCCTGACGTCTTCAGTTGGCAAAGAATGTCTCGCAAGTCCCCAAAGAAACATGCGAATCTTCCCGGGTACTTGTGTGTGCCATAAAGATTTCCGTGAACTCCTCTCCTTTGCTGAATTGGACATCCCTGCCGACCCCTCTAACCAAGCCTCTCTGCGGACTTTGGTTGCGACCAACATCATATATGCCAAATGTACTATGAATAGTCCATTTTTCTCATAATTCCATGACCAAAAATCAGAGATAATTCTAGTGCAGATGGGGATGCTGACAAATGTTGGAATGCCGATCGGTAGCATAACATGTTGTATTCTGTTGATATCCCAAGTAGCCGTGGTCGGATCAATCAATTCCGACACTGTCTGGGGAGGGTTGATTACCTGACACCCATAAGGTCTCATCATTTCATCTCTAGGCAGCCAGTTATCATTGCCTATGTTGGTAGATGTACCATCTCCAATTCTTCTGATTAGTCCTTGTTTCAGAATGTCCCTTCCTTCAATGATAGCACTCCAGATCTGACTGGGCCTTCCTCCAAGAACGACATCCAGTATAGTGGTCATGGGGAAGTAGACACCCTTCAAAATGCGTGAGCTGAGAGATTCAGGATTCTGCATAATCTGCCAAGCTTGTCTTGCCAACAAAGCAAGATTAAAAGGTTCAAAATCTTTGAACCCGAGGCCTCCCATATCCTTTGGCTGAGTCATGTCCTTCCATTCAACCCAAGCTGGTTTTCTCTTGCCATCTCTGCTGCCCCACCAAAACTTCCGGATTAACATGTTCAAGTGTTCACATAGGCTCCGTGGAAGTTTAAAATAGGACATGGAATAAACGGGAACTGCTTGTGCCACTGCTTTAATAAGCACCTCCTTACCTGCTATTGCCATAGTTTTCTCAACCCATCCCCAAACCTTGCCCCACAGTCGGTCTTTGAGGTATTTGAAAGCACCATTTTTTGAAGAGCCTACATCTGATGGCATGCCCAAGTATTTCTCACTTAGGGTTTCATTAGGGACACTTAGCAAGCCCTTGATTTCTGTTCTTACATCATCAGGGACACCCTTACTAAAAAATATAGAAGACTTATCATAGTTAATCTGTTGGCCTGTTGCTTGACAGTATCTTTCCAAAAACTGGTGCACCTCTGATGCTCCCACTCCATTTTCTCTGAAAAACAGCAGGCTGTCATCTGTAAATAAAAGGTGGTTGACTGGCAACGCCAAAGTTGGCACTTGCAACCCCTGAAGATTGGATGACTCGTCTTTGGATTTAAATAAGGCACGAAAGGCCCTCTGCTGCTAACAAAAACAAATAAGGAGAGATTGTGTCCCCTTGTCCGATACCACGAGAAGGTTGAAATTGCTTGAGTTTTTTGCCATTGAACAACACTGAGAATTTGACCGATTCTTGTTGGGGAACGTTGCAGAAAATTAAAAAATTTCCTACGGTTTCACCAAGATCCATCTATGAGTTCATCTAAGCAACGAGTCAAGGGAGTGAGTTTGCATCTACATACCACTTGTAGATCGCGTGCGGAAGCGTTCAAGGCAAGGGTGATGATGGAGTCGTACTCGCCGTGATTCAGATCACCGATGACCAAGTGCTGAACGGACAGCACCTCCACGTTCAACACACGTATGGGATGGGAGACGTCTCCTCCTTCTTGATCCAGCAAGGGGGAAGGAGAGGTTGATGATGATCCAGCAGCACGACGGCGTGGTGGTGGATGCAGCAGAACTCCCGCTGGGCTTCGCCAAGCTGCTGCGGGAGGAGAACAAGGTCTAGCAGGGGGAGGGAAGCGCCAATGCACAGGGTGCGGCTGCCCTCCCTCTACCCTCCTTTATATAGGCCCCCGGGGGGGCGCCGGCCCTAGGAGATGCAATCTCCCAACGGGGCGGCGACCAGGGGGTGGAGTGCCCCCCAAGGCATGTGGTGCGCCCCCCACCCTAGGGTTTCAACCCTAGGCGCAGGGGTGGGCCTAGGGGGTGCACCAGCCCACTATGGGCTGGTTCCCCTCCCACTTCAGCCCATGGGGCCCTCCGGGATGGGTGGCCCCACCCGATGGACACCCGGGACCCTTCCAGTGGTCCCGGTACAATACCGGGTGACCCCGAAACTTTCCCGATGGCCGAAATACCACTTCCTATATATAATTCTTTACCTCCGAACCATTCTGAAACTCCTCGTGATGTCCGGGATCTCATCTGGGACTTCGAACAACATTCGGTATGCTGCATACTCATATTCATACAACCCTAGTGTCACCGAACCTTAAGTGTGTAGACCCTACGGGTCCAGGAGATATGTAGACATGACCGAGACAACTCTCGGACAATAACCAACAGCGGGATCTGGATACCCATGTTGGCTCCCGCATGCTCCTTGATGATTTCATCGAATGAACCACGATGTCGAGGTTTAAACAACCCCGTATATAATTCCCTTTGTCAATCGGTACGTTACTTGCCCGAGACTCGATCATCGGTATCCCAATACCTCGTTCATTCTCGTTACCGGCAAGTCACTTTACTCGTACCGTAATGCATGATCCCGTGATCAACTACTTGGTCACTTTGAGCTCATTATGATGATGCATTACCGAGTGGGCCCAGAGATACCTCTCCGTCATACGGAGTGACAAATCCCAGTCTCGATCCATGTCAACCCAACAGACACTTTAGGAGATACCTATAGTGCACCTTTATAGTCACCCAGTTACGTTGTGACGTTTGATACACCCAAAGCACTCCTACGGTATCCGGGAGTTACACGATCTCATGGTCTAAGGAAGAGATACTTGACATTGGAAAAGCTCTAGCAAACGAACTACACGATCTTGTGCTATGCTTAGGATTGGGTCTTGTCCATCACATCATTCTCCTAATGATGTGATCCCGTTATCAATGACATCCAATGTCCATAGCCAGGAAACCATGACTATCTGTTGATCAACGAGCTAGTCAACTAGAGGCTTACTAGGGACATATTATGGTCTATGTATTCACACGTGTATTACGATTTCCGGATAATACAGTTATAGCATGAATAAAGACAATTATCATGAACAAACAAATATAATAATACTTTTATTATTGCCTCTAGGGCATATTTCCAACAGTCTCCCACTTGCACTAGAGTCAATAATCTAGTTACATTGTGATGAATCGCACACCCATAGAGTTCTGGTGTTGATCATGTTTTGCTCGCGAGAGAGGTTTAGTCAACGGATCTGCGACATTCAGATCCTTATGTACTTTGCAAATTTCTATGTCTCCATCTTGAACATTTTCACGGATGGAGTTGAAGCGACGCTTGATGTGCCTGGTCTTCTTGTGAAACCTGGGCTCCTTGGCAAGGGCAATAGCTCCAGTGTTGTCACAGAAGAGTTTCATCGGCCCCGACGCATTGGGTATGACTCCTAGGTCGGTGATGAACTCATTCACCCAAATTGCTTCATGCGCTGCCTCCGAGGCTTCCATGTACTCCGCTTCACATGTAGATCCCGCCACGACGCTCTGCCTGCAGCTGCACCAGCTGATTGCTCCACCATTCAACATATACATGTATCCGGTTTGTGACTTAGAGTCATCCAGATCTGTGTCGAAGCTAGCGTCGACGTAACCCTTTACGACGAGCTCTTCGTCACCTCCATAAACGAGAAACATGTCCTTTGTCCTTTTCAAGTACTTTAGGATATTCTTGACCGTTGTCCAGTGTTCCTTGCCGGGACTACTTTGGTACCTTCCTACCAAACTTACGGCAAGGTTTACATCAGGTCTGGTACACAGCATGGCATACATAACAGATCCTATGGCTGAAGCATAGGGGATGACACTCATCTCTTCTTTATCTTTTGCCATGGTCGGGGATTGAGCTGAGCTCAATCTCACACCTTGAAACACAGGCAAGAACCCTTTCTTGGACTGATCCATTTTGAACTTCTTCAAAATCTTATCAAGGTATGTGCTTTGTGAAAGACCAATGAGGCGTCTCGATCTATCTCTATAGATCTTGATGCCTAATATATAAGCAGCTGCTCCAAGGTCCTTCATTGAAAAACACTTATTCAAGTAGGCCTTAATGCTGTCCAAAAGTTCTATATCATTTCCCATCAAGAGTATGTCATCTACATATAATATGAGAAATGCTACAGAGCTCCCACTCACTTTCTTGTAAACGCAGGCTTCTCCATAAGTCTGCATAAACCCAAACGCTTTGATCATCTCATCAAAGCGAATGTTCCAACTCCGAGATGCTTGCACCAGCCCATAAATGGATCGCTGGAGCTTGCATACTTTGTTAGCATTATTAGGATCGACAAAACCTTCCGGCTGCATCATATACAGCTCTTCCTTAAGATGTCCGTTAAGGAATGCCGTTTTGACGTCCATCTGCCATATCTCATAATCATAGTATGCGGCAATTGCTAACATGATTCGGACGGACTTCAGCTTCGCTACGGGAGAGAATGTCTCGTCGTAGTCAATCCCTTGAACTTGTCGATAACCCTTAGCGACAAGTCGAGCTTTATAGATGGTAACATTTCCATCCGCGTCCGTCATCTTCTTAAAGATCCATTTGTTTTCTATCGCTCGCCGATCATCGGGCAAGTCTGTCAAAGTCCATACTTTGTTTTCATACATGGATTCTATCTTGGATTTCATGGCTTCAAGCCATATGTTGGAGTCTGGGCCCGCCATTGCTTCTTCATAGTTCGAAGGTTCACGTTGTCTAACAACATGATTTCCAGGACAGGGTTGCCGTACCACTCTGGTGCGGAACGTGTCCTTGTGGACCTACGAAGTTCAGTAGCAAATTGATCCGAAGTACCTTGATCATCATCATTATTTTCCTCTTCAGTTGGTGTAGGCATCATAGGAACATTTTCCTGAGCTGCACTACTTTCCCGTTTGAGAGGTAGTACTTCATCGAGTTCTACTTTCCTCCCACTTACTTCTTTCGAGAGAAACTCTTTTTCCAAAAAGCATCCGTTCTTGGCAACAAAGATCTTGCCCTCGGATCTTAAGTAGAAGGTATACCCAACGGTTTCCTTAGGGTATCCTATGAAGACGCATTTTTCCGACTTGGGTTCGAGCTTTTCAGGTTGAAGTTTCTTGACATAAGCATCGCATCCCCAAACTTTTAGAAATGATAGCTTAGGTTTCTTCCCAAACCATAGTTCATACGGTGTCGTCTCAACGGATTTAGACGGTGCCCTATTTAAAGTGAATGTAGCTGTCTCTAGAGCGTATCCCCAAAATGATAGCGGTAAATCGGTAAGAGACATCATAGACCGCACCATATCCAATAGAGTGCGATTACGACGTTCAGACACACCGTTACGCTGAGGTGTTCCAGGCGGCGTGAGTTGTGAAACGATTTCACATTTCCTTAAGTGTGTACCAAATTCGTGACTTAAATATTCTCCTCCACGATCTGATCGTAGGAACTTTATCTTTCGGTCACGTTGATTCTCTACCTCATTCTGAAATTCTTTGAAGTTTTCAAAGGTCTCAGACTTGTGTTTCATTAAGTAGACATACCCATATCTACTCAAGTCATCAGTGAGAGTGAGAACATAAGGATATCCTCCGCGAGCCTCAACGCTCATTGGACCGCACACATCGGTATGTATGATTTCCAACAAGTTGGTTGCTCGCTCCATTGTTCTGGAGAACGGAGTGTTGGTCATTTTGCCCATGAGGCATGGTTCGCGTGTGTCAAATGATTCATAGTCGGGAGACTCTAAAAGTCCATCAGCATGGAGCTTCTTCATGCGCTTGACACCAATGTGACCAAGGCGGCAGTGCCACAAGTATGTGGGACTATCGTTATCAACTTTACATCTTTTGGCATTCACACTATGAATATGTGTAATATTACGCTCGAGATTCATTAAGAATAAACCATTGACCATTGGGGCATGACCATAAAACATATCTCTCATATAAATAGAACAACCATTATTCTCGGATTTAAATGAGTAGCTATCTCGTATTAAACGAGATCCTGATACAATGTTCACGCTCAAACTTGGCACTAAATAACAATTATTGAGGTTTAAAACTAATCCTGTAGGTAAATGTAGAGGTAGTGTGCCGACGGCGATCACATCGACCCTGGAACCATTCCCGACGCGCATCGTCACCTCGTCCTTCGCCAGTCCCCGCTTATTCCGCAGCTCCTGTTGTGAGTTACAAATATGAGCAAGGGCACCGGTATCAAATACCCAGGAGTTACTACGAGTACTGGTAAGGTACACATCAATTACATGTATATCAAATATACCTTTAGTGTTGCCGGCCTTCTTATCCGCTAAGTATTTGGGGCAGTTCCGCTTCCAGTGACCCTTTCCCTTGCAATAAAAGCACTCAGTCTCAGGCTTGGGTCCATTCTTTGACTTCTTCCCGGTAACTGGCTTACCGGGCGCGGCAACATCCTTGCCGTCTTTCTTGAAGTTCTTCTTGCCCTTGCCCTTCTTGAACTTAGTGGTCTTATTGACCATCAACACTTGATGTTCTTTCTTGATCTCAACCTCTGCTGACTTCAGCATTGAAAATACTTCAGGAATGGTCTTCACCATCCACTGCATATTGTAGTTCATCACAAAGCTTTTGTAGCTTGGCGGGAGCGACTGAAGGATTCTGTCAATGACCGCCTCGTCTGGGAGGTTAATGTCCAGCTGGGACAGGCGGTTGTGCAACCCAGACATTTTGAGTATGTGCTCACTGACAGAACTATTTTCCTCCATCTTACAACTATAGAACTTGTCGGAGACTTCATATATCTCGACCCGGGCATGAGCTTGGAAAACTAGTTTCAGCTCCTCGAACATCTCATATGCTCCGTGTTGCTCAAAACGCTTTTGGAGCCCCGGTTCTAAGCTGTAAAGCATGCCGCACTGAATGAGGGAGTAATCATCAGCGCGAGACTGCCAAGCGTTCATAATGTCTTGGTTCTCTGGGACGGGAGCGTCACCTAGCGGTCCTTCTAGGACATATTGTTTCTTGGCAGCTATGAGGATGATCCTCAGGTTCCGGACCCAGTCCGTATAGTTGCTGCCATCATCTTTCAGCTTGATTTTCTCTAGGAACGCGTTGAAGTTCATGTTGACATGAGCGTTGGCCATTTGATCTACAAGACATATTTGCAAAGGTTTTAGATTAAGTTCATGATAATTAAGTTCATCTAATCAAATTATTACAATGAACTCCCACTCAGATTAGACATCCCTCTAGTCATCTAAGTGTTACACGATCCGAGTCGACTAGGCCGTGTCCGATCATCACGTGAGACGGACTAGTCATCGTCGCTGAACATCTTCATGTTGTTCGTATCTTCCATACGACTCGTGTTCGACCTTTCGGTCTTTGTGTTCCGAGGCCATGTCTGTACATGCTAGGCTCGTCAAGTTAACCCTAAGTGTTTTTGCATGTGTAAAACTGTCTTACACCCGTTGTATGTGAACGTAAGGATCTATCACACCCGATCATCACGTGGTGCTTTGAAACGACAAACTTTAGCAACGGTGCACAGTTAGGGGAGAACACTTCTTGAAATTGCTGTAAGGGATCATCTTATTTACTACCGTCGTTCTAAGTAAACAAGATGCATACACATAATAAACATCACATGCAATTATATAGTAGTGACATGATATGGCCAATATCATATAGCTTCATTGATCTTCATCTTCGGGGCTCCATGATCATCTTGTCACCGGCACGACACCATGATCTCCATCATCGTGTCTTCATGAAGTTGTCATGCCAACGACTACTTCTACTTCTATGGCTAACGCGTTTAGCAATAAAGTAAAGTAATTTACATGGCGTTCTTCAATGACACGCAGGTCATACAAAAAATAAAGACAACTCCTATGGCTCCTGCCGGTTGTCATACTCATCGACATGCAAGTCGTGATTCCTATTACAAGAGCATGATCTCATACATCACAATATATCATTCATCATTCATCACAACTTCTGGCCATATCACATCACATGACAATTGCTTCAAAAACAAGTTAGACGTCCTCTAATTGTTGTTACATCTTTTACGTGGCTGCAATTGGGTTCTAGCAAGAACGTTTTCTTACCTACGAATAACCACAACGTGATTTTGTCAACTTCTATTTACCCTTCATAAGGACCCTTTTCATCGAATCCGCTCCAACTAAAGTGGGAGAGACAGACACCCGCCAGCCACCTTATGCAACTAGTGCATGTCTGTCGGTGGAACCGGTCTCACGTAAGCGTACGTGTAAGGTTGTTCCGGGCCGCTTCATCCCACAATACCGCTGAAGCAAGAAAAGACTAGTAGTGGCAAGCAAGTTGACAAGATCCACGCCCACAACAAAATTGTGTTCCACTCGTGCAATAGAGAACTACGCATAGACCTAGCTCATGATGCCACTGTTGGGGAACGTTGCAGAAAATTAAAATTTTTCCTACGGTTTCACCAAGATCCATCTATGAGTTCATCTAAGCAACGAGTCAAGGGAGTGAGTTTGCATCTACATACCACTTGTAGATCGCGTGCGGAAGCGTTCAAGGGAAGGGTGATGATGGAGTCGTACTCGTCGTGATTCAGATCACCGATGACCAAGTGCTGAATGGACAGCACCTCCGCGTTCAACACACGTACGGGACGGGAGACGTCTCCTCCTTCTTGATCCAGCAAGGGGGAAGGAGAGGTTGATGATGATCCAGCAGCACGACGGCGTGGTGGTGGATGCAGCAGAACTCCGGCAGGGTTTCGCCAAGCTGCTGCGGGAGGAGAACGAGGTGTAGCAGGGGGAGGGAGGCGCCAATGCACAGGGTGCGGCTGCCCTCCCCCTGCCCTCCTTTATATAGGCCCCCAGGGGGGGCGCCGGCCCTGGGAGATGCAATCTCCCAAGGGGGCGGCGGCCAGGGGGGGTGGAGTGCCCCCCAAGGCGTGTGGTGCGCCCCCCCCCCCACCCTAGGGTTTCAACCCTAGGCGCAGGGGTGGGCCTAGGGGGGCGCACCAGCCCACTATGGGCTGGTTCCCCTCCCACTTCAGCCCATGGGGCCCTCCGGGATGGGTGGCCCCACCCGGTGGACCCCCGGGACCCTTCCGGTGGTCCCGGTACAATACCGGGTGACCCCAAAACTTTCCCGATGGCCGAAATACCACTTCCTATATATAATTCTTTACCTACGGACCATTCCGAAACTCCTCGTGATGTCCGGGATCTCATCCGGGACTCCAAACAACATTCGGTATGCTGCATACTCATATTCATACAACCCTAGCGTCACCGAACCTTAAGTGTGTAGACCCTACGGGTTTGGGAGACACGTAGACATGACCGAGATGACTCTCGGGCAATAACCAACAGCGGGATCTGGATACCCATGTTGGATCCCACATGCTTCTCGATGATTTCATTGGATGAACCACGATGTCGTGGTTTAAACAACCCCGTATACAATTCCCTTTGTCAATCGGTACGTTACTTGCCCGAGACTCGATCGTCGGTATCCCAATACCTCGTTCAGTCTCGTTACCGGCAAGTCACTTTACTCGTACCGTAATGCATGATCCCGTGATCAACCACTTGGTCACTTTGAGCTCATTATGATGATGCATTACCGAGTGGGCCCAGAGATAGCTCTCCGTCATACGGAGTGACAAACCCCAGCCTCGATCCGTGTCAACCCAACAGACACTTTCGGAGATACCTGTAGTGCACCTTTATAGTCACCCAGTTACGTTGTGACGTTTGATACACCCAAAGCACTCCTACGGTATCCGGGACTTACACGATCTCATGGTCTAAGGAAGAGATAGTTGACATTGGAAAAGCTCTAGCAAACGAACTACACGATCTTGTGCTATGCTTAGGATTGGGTCTTGTCCATCACATCATTCTCCTAATGATGTGATCCCGTTATCAATGACATCCAATGTCCATAGCCAAGAAACCATGACTACCTGTTGATCAACGAGCTAGTCAACTAGAGGCTTACTAGGGACATATTATGGTCTATGTATTCACACGTGTATTACGATTTCCGGATAATACAGTTATAGCATGAATAAAGACAATTATCATGAACAAATAAATATAATAGTACTTTTATTATTGCCTCTAGGGCATATTTCCAACAGTCTCCCACTTGCACTAGAGTCAATAATCTAGTTACATTGTGATGAATCGCACACCCATAGAGTTCTGGTGTTGATCATGTTTTGCTCGCGAGAGAGGTTTAGTCAACGGATCTGCGACATTCAGATCCGTATGTACTTTGCAAATTTCTATGTCTCCATCTTGAACATTTTCACGGATGGAGTTGAAGCGACGCTTGATGTGCCTGGTCTTCTTGTGAAACCTGGGCTCCTTGGCAAGGGCAATAGCTCCAGTGTTGTCACAGAAGAGTTTGATCGGCCCCGACGCATTGGGTATGACTCCTAGGTCGGTGATGAACTCATTCACCCAAATTGCTTCATGCGCTGCCTCCGAGGCTGCCATGTACTCCGCTTCACATGTAGATCCCGCCACGACACTCTGCCTGCAGATGCACCAGCTCACTGCTCCACCATTCAACATATACACGTATCCGGTTTGTGACGTAGAGTCATCCAGATCTGTGTCGAAGCTAGCGTCGACGTAACCCTTTACGACGAGCTCTTCGTCACCTCCATAAATGAGAAACATGTCCTTTGTCCTTTTCAGGTACTTTAGGATATTCTTGACCGCTGTCCAGTGTTCCTTGTCGGGATTACTTTAGTACCTTCCTACCAAACTTACGGCAAGGTTTACATTAGGTCTGGTACACAACATGGCATACATAACAGATCCTATGGCTGAAGCATAGGGGATGACACCATCTCTTCTTTATCTTTTGCCGTGGTCGGGGATTGAGCCGAGCTCAATCTCACACCTTGCAACACAGGCAAGAACCCTTTCTTGGACTGATCCATTTTGAACTTCTTCAAAATCTTATCAAGGTATGTGCTTTGTGAAAGACCTATGAGGCGTCTCGATCTATCTCTATAGATCTTGATGCCTAATATATAAGCAGCTTCTCCAAGGTCCTTCATTGAAAAACACTTATTCAAGTAGGCCTTAATGCTGTCCAAAAGTTCTATATCATTTCCCATCAAGAGTATGTCATCTACATATAATATGAGAAATGCTACAGAGCTCCCACTCACTTTCTTGTAAACGCAGGCTTCTCCATAAGTCTGCATAAACCCAAACGCTTTGATCATCTCATCAAAGCAAATGTTCCAACTCCGAGATGCTTGCACCAGCCCATAAATGGATCGCTGGAGCTTGCATACTTTGTTAGCATTATTAGGATCGACAAAACCTTCCGGCTGCATCATATACAGCTCTTCCTTAAGATGTCCGTTAAGGAATGCCGTTTTGACGTCCATCTGCCATATCTCATAATCATAGTATGCGGCAATTGCTAACATGATTCGGACGGACTTCAGCTTCACTACGGGAGAGAATGTCTCGTCGTAGTCAATCCCTTGAACTTGTCGATAACCCTTAGCGACAAGTCGAGCTTTATAGATGGTAACATTTCCATCCGCGTCCGTCATCTTCTTAAAGATCCATTTGTTTTCTATCGCTCGCCGATCATCGGGCAAGTCTGTCAAAGTCCATACTTTGTTTTCATACATGGATTCTATCTTGGATTTCATGGCTTCAAGCCATATGTTGGAGTCTGGGCCCGCCATTGCTTCTTCATAGTTCGAAGGTTCACCGTTGTCTAACAACATGATTTCCAGGACAGGGTTGCCGTACCACTCTGGTGCGGAACGTGTCCTTGTGGACCTACGAAGTTCAGTAGCAACTTGATCCGAAGTACCTTGATCATCATCATTATTTTCCTCTTCAGTTGGTGTAGGCATCATAGGAACATTTTCCTGAGCTGCACTACTTTCCCGTTCGAGAGGTAGTACTTCATCGAGTTCTACTTTCCTCCCACTTACTTCTTTCGAGAGAAACTCTTTTTCCAGAAAGCATCCGTTCTTGGCAACAAAGATCTTGCCCTCGGATCTTAAGTAGAAGGTATACCCAACGGTTTCCTTAGGGTATCCTATGAAGACGCATTTTTCCGACTTGGGTTCGAGCTTTTCAGGTTGAAGTTTCTTGACATAAGCATCGCATCCCCAAACTTTTAGAAACGACAGCTTAGGTTTCTTCCCAAACCATAGTTCATACGGTGTCGTCTCAGCGGATTTAGACGGTGCCCTATTTAAAGTGAATGTAGCTGTCTCTAGAGCGTATCCCCAAAATGATAGCGGTAAATCGGTAAGAGACATCATAGACCGCACCATATCCAATAGAGTGCGATTACGACGTTCGGACACACCGTTACGCTGAGGTGTTCCAGGCGGCGTGAGTTGTGAAACGATTTCACATTTCCTTAAGTGTGTACCAAATTCGTGACTTAAATATTCTCCTCCATGATCTGATCGTAGGAACTTTATCTTTCGGTCACGTTGATTCTCTACCTCATTCTGAAATTCTTTAAAGTTTTCAAAGGTCTCAGACTTGTGTTTCATTAAGTAGACATACCCATATCTACTCAAGTCATCAGTGAGAGTGAGAACATAACGATATCCTCCGCGAGCCTCAACGCTCATTGGACTGCACACATCGGTATGTATGATTTCCAACAAGTTGGTTGCTCGCTCCATTGTTCTAGAGAACAGTGTCTTGGTCATTTTGCCCATGAGGCATGGTTCGCATGTGTCAAATGATTCATAATCGGGAGACTCTAAAAGTCCATCAGCATGGAGCTTCTTCATGCGCTTGACACCAATGTGACTAAGGCGGAAGTGCCACAAGTATGTGGGACCATCGTTATCAACTTTACATCTTTTGGCATTCACACTATGAATATGTGTAATATTACGCTCGAGATTCATTAAGAATAAACCATTGACCATTGGGGCATGACCATAAAACATATCTCTCATATAAATAGAACAACCATTATTCTCGGATTTAAATGAGTAGCTATCTCGTATTAAACGAGATCCTGATACAATGTTCATGCTCAAACTTGGCACTAAATAACAATTATTGAGGTTTAAAACTAATCCCGTAGGTAAATGTAGAGGTAGTGTGCCGACGGCGATCACATCGACCCTGGAACCATTCCCGACGCGCATCGTCACCTCGTCCTTCGCCAGTCCCCGCTTATTCCGCAGCTCCTGCTGTGAGTTACAAATATGAGCAAGGGCACCGGTATCAAATACCCAGGAGTTACTACGAGTACTGGTAAGGTACACATCAATTACATGTATATCAAATATACCTTTAGTGTTGCCGGCCTTCTTATCCGCTAAGTATTTGGGGCAATTCCGCTTCCAGTGACCCTTCCCCTTGCAATAAAAGCACTCAGTCTCAGGCTTGGGTCCATTCTTTGACTTCTTCCCGGTAACTGGCTTACCGGGCGCGGCAACATCCTTGCCGTCTTTCTTGAAGTTCTTCTTGCCCTTTCCCTTCTTGAACTTAGTGGTCTTATTGACCATCAACACTTGATGTTCTTTCTTGATCTCAACCTCTGCTGACTTCAGCATTGAAAATACTTCAGGAATGGTCTTCACCATCCCCTGCATATTGTAGTTCATCACAAAGCTTTTGTTGCTTGGCGGGAGCGACTGAAGGATTCTGTCAATGACCGCCTCGTCCGGGAGGTTAATGTCCAGCTGGGACAGGCGGTTGTGCAACCCAGACATTTTGAGTATGTGCTCACTGACAGAACTATTTTCCTCCATCTTACAACTATAAAACTTGTCGGAGACTTCATATATCTCGACCCGGGCATGAGCTTGGAAAACTAGTTTCAGCTCCTCGAACATCTCATATGCTCCGTGTTGCTCAAAACGCTTTTGGAGCCCCGGTTCTAAGCTGTAAAGCATTCCGCACTGAATGAGGGAGTAATCATCAGCGCGAGACTGCCAAGCGTTCATAACGTCTTGGTTCTCTGGGACGGGAGTGTCACCTAGCGGTCCTTCTAGGACATATTGTTTCTTGGCAGCTATGAGGATGATCCTTAGGTTCCGGACCCAGTCCGTATAGTTGCTGCCATCATCTTTCAGCTTGATTTTCTCTAGGAACGCGTTGAAGTTCATGTTGACATGAGCGTTGGCCATTTGATCTACAAGACATATTTGCAAAGGTTTTAGACTAAGTTCATGATAATTAAGTTCATCTAATCAAATTATTACAATGAACTCCCACTCAGATTAGACATCCCTCTAGTCATCTAACTGTTACACGATCCGAGTCGACTAGGCCGTGTCTGATCATCACGTGAGACGGACTAGTCATCGTCGCTGAACATCTTCATGTTGTTCGTATCTTCCATACGACTCGTGTTCGACCTTTCGGTCTTTGTGTTCCGAGGCCATGTCTGTACATGCTAGGCTCGTCAAGTTAACCCTAAGTGTTTTTGCATGTGTAAAACTGTCTTACACCTGTTGTATGTGAACGTAAGGATCTATCACACCCGATCATCACGTGGTGCTTTGAAACGACGAACTTTAGCAACGGTGCACAGTTAGGGGAGAACACTTCTTGAAATTGCTGTAAGGGATCATCTTATTTACTACCGTCGTTCTAAGTAAACAAGATGCATACACATAATAAACATCACATGCAATTATATAGTAGTGACATGATATGGCCAATATCATATAGCTTCATTGATCTTCATCTTCGGGGCTCCATGATCATCTTGTCACCGGCACGACACCATGATCTCCATCATCGTGTCTTCATGAAGTTGTCACGCCAACGACTACTTCTACTTCTATGGCTAACGCGTTTAGCAATAAAGTAAAGTAATTTACATGGCGTTCTTCAATGACACGCAGGTCATACAAAAAATAAAGACAACTCCTATGGCTCCTGCCGGTTGTCATACTCATCGACATGCAAGTCATGATTCCTATTACAAGAGCATGATCTCATACATCACAATATATCATTCATCATTCATCACAACTTCTGGCCATATCACATCACATGACAATTGCTGCAAAAACAAGTTAGACGTCCTCTAATTGTTGTTGCATCTTTTACGTGGTTGCAATTGGGTTCTAGCAAGAACGTTTTCTTACCTACGAATAACCACAACGTGATTTTGTCAACTTCTATTTACCCTTCATAAGGACCCTTTTCATCGAATCCGCTCCCACTAAAGTGGGAGAGACAGACACCCGCCAGCCACCTTATGCAACTAGTGCATGTCTGTCGGTGGAACCGGTCTCACGTAAGCGTACGTGTAAGGTTGGTCCGGGCCGCTTCATCCCACAATACCGCTGAAGGAAGAAAAGACTAGTAGTGGCAAGCAAGTTGACAAGATCCACGCCCACAACAAAATTGTGTTCCACTCGTGTAATAGAGAACTACGCATAGACCTAGCTCATGATGCCACTATTGGGGAACGTTGCAGAAAATTAAAATTTTTCCTACGGTTTCACCAAGATCCATCTATGAGTTCATCTAAGCAACGAGTCAAGGGAGTGAGTTTGCATCTACATACCACTTGTAGATCACGTGCGGAAGCGTTCAAGGGAAGGGTGATGATGGAGTCGTACTCGTCGTGATTCAGATCACCGATGACCAAGTGCTGAATGGACAGCACCTCCGCATTCAACACACGTACGGGACAGGAGACGTCTCCTCCTTCTTGATCCAGCAAGGGGGAAGGAGAGGTTGATGATGATCCAGCAGCACGACGGCGTGGTGGTGGATGCAGCAGAACTCCGGCAGGGCTTCGCCAAGCTGCTGCGGGAGGAGAACGAGGTGTAGCAGGGGGAGGGAGGCGCCAATGCACAGGGTGCGGCAGCCCTCCCCCTGCCCTCCTTTATATAGGCCCCCAGGGGGGGGCGCCGGCCCTGGGAGATGCAATCTCCCAAGGGGGCGGCGGCCAGGGGGGGTGGAGTGCCCCCCAAGGCATGTGGTGCGCCCCCCCCCCCACCCTAGGGTTTCAACCCTAGGCGCAGGGGTGGGCCTAGGGGGGCGCACCAGCCCACTATGGGCTGGTTCCCCTCCCACTTCAGCCCATGGGGCCCACCAGGATGGGTGGCCCCACCCGGTGGACCCCCGGGACCCTTCCGGTGGTCCCGGTACAATACCGGGTGACCCCAAAACTTTCCCGATGGCCGAAATACCACTTCCTATATATAATTCTTTACCTACGGACCATTCCGAAACTCCTCGTGATGTCCGGGATCTCATCCGGGACTCCAAACAACATTCGGTATGCTGCATACTCATATTCATACAACCCTAGCGTCACCGAACCTTAAGTGTGTAGACCCTACGGGTTTGGGAGACACGTAGACATGACCGAGACGACTCTCGGGCAATAACCAACAGCGGGATCTGGATACCCATGTTGGCTCCCACATGCTCCTCGATGATTTCATCGGATGAACCACGATGTCGAGGTTTAAACAACCCCGTATACAATTCCCTTTGTCAATCGGGAGGTTACTTGCCCGAGACTCGATCGTCGGTATCCCAATACCTCGTTCAGTCTCGTTACCGGCAAGTCACTTTACTCGTACCGTAATGCATGATCCCGTGATCAACCACTTGGTCACTTTGAGCTCATTATGATGATGCATTACCGAGTGGGCCCAGAGATAGCTCTCCGTCATACGGAGTGACAAACCCAGTCTCGATCCGTGTCAACCCAACAGACACTTTCGGAGATACCTGTAGTGCACCTTTATAGTCACCCAGTTACGTTGTGACGTTTGATACACCCAAAGCACTCCTATGGTATCCGGGAGTTACACGATCTCATGGTCTAAGGAAGAGATAGTTGACATTGGAAAAGCTCTAGCAAACGAACTACACGATCTTGTGCTATGCTTGGGTCTTGTCCATCACATCATTCTCCTAATGATGTGATCCCGTTATCAATGACATCCAATGTCCATAGCCAGGAAACCATGACTATCTGTTGATCAACGAGCTAGTCAATTAGAGGCTTACTAGGGACATATTATGGTCTATGTATTCACACGTGTATTACGATTTCCGGATAATACAGTTATAGCATGAATAAAGACAATTATCATGAACAAATAAATATAATAATACTTTTATTATTGCCTCTAGGGCATATTTCCAACAGTCTCCCACTTGCACTAGAGTCAATAATCTAGTTACATTGTGATGAATCGCACAACCATAGAGTTCTGGTGTTGATCATGTTTTGCTCGCGAGAGAGGTTTAGTCAACGGATCTGCGACATTCAGATCCGTATGTACTTTGCAAATTTCTATGTCTCCATCTTGAACATTTTCACGAATGGAGTTGAAGCGACGCTTGATGTGCCTGGTCTTCTTGTGAAACCTGGGCTCCTTGGCAAGGGCAATAGCTCCAGTGTTGTCACAGAAGAGTTTGATTGGCCCCGACGCATTGGGTATGACTCCTAGGTCGGTGATGAACTCATTCACCCAAATTGCTTCATGCGCTGCCTCCGAGGCTGCCATGTACTCCGCTTCACATGTAGATCCCGCCACGACGCTCTGCCTGTAGATGCACCAGCTCACTGCTCCACCATTCAACATATACACGTATCTGGTTTGTGACTTAGAGTCATCCAGATCTGTGTCGAAGCTAGCGTCGACGTAACCCTTTACGACGAGCTCTTCGTCACCTCCATAAACGAGAAACATGTCCTTTGTCCTTTTCAGGTACTTTAGGATATTCTTGACCGCTGTCTAGTGTTCCTTGCTGGGATTACTTTGGTACCTTCCTACCAAACTTACGACAAGGTTTACATCAGGTCTGGTACACAGCATGGCATACATAACAGATCCTATGGCTGAAGCATAGGGGATGACACTCATCTCTTCTTTATCTTTTGCCGTGGTCGGGGATTGAGCCGAGCTCAATCTCACACCTTGCAACACAGGCAAGAACCCTTTCTTGGACTGATCCATTTTGAACTTCTTCAAAATCTTATCAAGGTATGTGCTTTGTGAAAGACCTATGAGGCGTCTCGATCTATCTCTATAGATCTTGATGCCTAATATATAAGCAGCTTCTCCAAGGTCCTTCATTGAAAAACACTTATTCAAGTAGGCCTTAATGCTGTCCAAAAGTTCTATATCATTTCCCATCAAGAGTATGTCATCTACATATAATATGAATGCTACAGAGCTCCCACTCACTTTCTTGCAAACGCAGGCTTCTCCATAAGTCTGCATAAACCCAAATGCTTTGATCATCTCATTAAAGCGAATGTTCCAACTCCGAGATGCTTGCACCAGCCCATAAATGGATCGCTGGAGCTTGCATACTTTGTTAGCATTATTAGGATCGACAAAACCTTCCGGCTGCATCATATATAGCTCTTCCTTAAGATGTCCGTTAAGGAATGCCGTTTTGACGTCCATCTGCCATATCTCATAATCATAGTATGCGGCAATTGCTAACATGATTCGACGGACTTCAGCTTCGCTACGGGAGAGAATGTCTCGTCGTAGTCAATCCCTTGAACTTGTCGATAACCCTTAGCGACAAGTCGAGCTTTATAGATGGTAACATTTCCATCCGCATCCGTCTTCTTCTTAAAGATCCATTTGTTTTCTATCGCTCGCCGATCATCGGGCAAGTCTGTCAAAGTCCATACTTTGTTTTCATACATGGATTCTATCTCGGATTTCATGGCTTCAAGCCATATGTTGGAGTTTGGGCCCTCCATTGCTTCTTCATAGTTCGAAGGTTCACCGTTGTCTAACAACATGATTTCCAGGAGAGGGTTACCGTACCACTCTGGTGCGAAACGTGTCCTTGTGGACCTACGAAGTTCAGTAGCAACTTGATCCGAAGTACCTTGATCATCATCATTATTTTCCTCTTCAGTTGGTGTAGGCATCATAGGAACATTTTCCTGAGCTGCACTACTTTCCCGTTCGAGAGGTAGTACTTCATCGAGTTCTACTTTCCTCCCACTTACTTCTTTCGAGAGAAACTCTTTTTCCAGAAAGCATCCGTTCTTGGCAACAAAGATCTTGCCCTCGGATCTTAAGTAGAAGGTATACCCAACGGTTTCCTTAGGGTATCCTATGAAGACACATTTTTCCGACTTGGGTTCGAGCTTTTCAGGTTGAAGTTTCTTGACATAAGCATCGCATCCCCAAACTTTTAGAAACGACAGCTTAGGTTTCTTCCCAAACCATAATTCATACGGTGTCGTCTCAACGGATTTAGACGGTGCCCTATTTAAAGTGAATGTAGCTGTCTCTAGAGCGTATCCCCAAAATGATAGCGGTAAATCGGTAAGAGACATCATAGACCGCACCATATCCAATAGAGTGCGATTACGATGTTCGGACACACCATTACGCTGAGGTGTTCCAGGCGGCGTGAGTTGTGAAACGATTCCACATTTCCTTAAGTGTGTACCAAATTCGTGACTTAAATATTCTCCTCCACGATCTGATCGTAGGAACTTTATCTTTCGGTCACGTTGATTCTCTACCTCATTCTGAAATTCTTTGAAGTTTTCAAAGGTCTCAGACTTGTGTTTCATTAAGTAGACATACCCATATCTACTCAAGTCATCAGTGAGAGTGAGAACATAACGATATCCTCCGCGAGCCTCAACGCTCATTGGACCGCACACATCGGTATGTATGATTTCCAACAAGTTGGTTGCTCGCTCCATTGTTCCGGAGAACGGAGTCTTGGTCATTTTTCCCATGAGGCATGGTTCGCATGTGTCAAATGATTCATAATCGAGAGACTCTAAAAGTCCATCAGCATGGAGCTTCTTCATGCGCTTGACACCAATGTGACCAAGGCGGTAGTGCAACAAGTATGTGGGACTATCGTTATCAACTTTACATCTTTTGGCATTCACACTATGAATATGTGTAATATTACGCTCGAGATTCATTAAGAATAAACCATTGACCATCGGGGCATGACCATAAAACATATTTCTCATATAAATAGAACAACCATTATTCTCGGATTTAAATGAGTAGCCATCTCGTATTAAACGAGATCCTGATACAATGTTCATGCTCAAACTTGGCACTAAATAACAATTATTGAGGTTTAAAACTAACCCCGTAGGTAAATGTAGAGGTAGCGTGCCGACAGCGATCACATCGACCCTGGAACCATTCCTGACGCGCATCGTCACCTCGTCCTTCGCCAGTCTCCGCTTATTCCGCAGCTCCTGCTGTGAGTTACAAATATGAGCAAGGGCACCGGTATCAAATACCCAGGAGTTACTACGAGTACTGGTAAGGTACACATCAATTACATGTATATCAAATATACCTTTAGTGTTGCCGGCCTTCTTATCCGCTAAGTATTTGGGGCAGTTCCGCTTCCAGTGACCCTTCCCCTTGCAATAAAAGCACTCAGTCTCAGGCTTGGGTCCATTCTTTGACTTCTTCCCGGTAACTGGCTTACCGGGCGCGGCAACATCCTTGCCGTCTTTCTTGAAGTTCTTCTTGCCCTTTCCCTTCTTGAACTTAGTGGTCTTATTGACCATCAACACTTGATTTTCTTTCTTGATCTCAACCTCTGCTGACTTCAGCATTGAAAATACTTCAGGAATGGTCTTCACCATCCCCTGCATATTGTAGTTCATCACAAAGCTCTTGTAGCTTGGCGGGAGCGACTGAAGGATTCTGTCAATGACCGCCTCGTCCGGGAGGTTAATGTCCAGCTGGGACAGGCGGTTGTGCAACCCAGACATTTTGAGTATGTGCTCACTGACAGAACTATTTTCCTCCATCTTACAACTATAGAACTTGTCGGAGACTTCATATCTCTCGACCCGGGCATGAGCTTGGAAAACTAGTTTCAGCTCCTCGAACATCTCATATGCTCCGTGTTGCTCAAAACGCTTTTGGAGCCCCGGTTCTAAGCTGTAAAGCATGCCGCACTGAACGAGGGAGTAATCATCAGCGCGAGACTGCCAAGCATTCATAACGTCTTGGTTCTCTGGGACGGGAGCGTCACCTAGCGGTCCTTCTAGGACATATTGTTTCCTGGCAGCTATGAGGATGATCCTCAGGTTCCGGACCCAGTCCGTATAGTTGCTGCCATCATCTTTTAGCTTGGTTTTCTCTAGGAACGCGTTGAAGTTCATGTTGACATGAGCGTTGGCCATTTGATCTACAAGACATATTTGCAAAGGTTTTAGACTAAGTTCATGATAATTAAGTTCATCTAATCAAATTATTACAATGAACTCCCACTCAGATTAGACATCCCTCTAGTCATCTAAGTGTTACACGAACCGAGTCGACTAGGCCATGTCCGATCATCACGTGAGACGGACTAGTCATCGTCGGTGAACATCTTCACAAGGTCTCATAATTAAATGATATCCCAAGTAGCCGTGGTCGGATCAATCAATTCCGACACTGTCTGGGGAGGGTTGATTACCTAACACCCATAAGGTCTCATCATTTCATCTCTAGGCAGCCAGTTATCCTTCCATATGTTGGTAGATGTACCATCTCCAATTCTTCTGATCAGTCCTTGTTTCAGAATGTCCCTTCCTTCAATGATAGCCCTCTAGATCTGACTGGGCCTTCCTCCAAGAACGGCATCCAGTATAGTGGTCGTGGGGAAGTAGACACCCTTCAAAATGCGTGAGCTGAGAGATTCAGGATTCTGCATAATCCGCCAAGCTTGTCTTGCCAACAAAGCAAGATTAAAAGGTTCAAAATCTTTGAACCTGAGGCCTCCCATATCCTTTGGCTGAGTCATGTCCTTCCATTCAACCCAAGCTGGTTTTCTCTTGCCATCTCTGTTGCCCCACCAAAACTTCCGGATTAACATGTTCAAGTGTTCACATAGGCTCCGTGGAAGTTTAAAATACGACATGGAATAAACGGGAACTGTTTGTGCCACTGCTTTAACAAGCACCTCCTTACCTGCTATTGCCATAGTTTTCTCAACCCATCCCCGAACCTTGCCCCACAGCCGGTCTTTGAGGTATTTGAAAGCACCATTTTTTGAAGAGCCTACATCTGATGGCATGCCCAAGTATTTCTCACTTAGGGTTTCATTAGGGACACTTAGCAAGCCCTTGATTTCTGTTCTTACATTGTCAGGGACACCCTTACTGAAAAATATAGAAGACTTATCATAGTTAATCTGTTGGCCCGTTGCTTGACAGTATCTTTCCAACAATTGGTGCACCTCTGATGCTCCCACTCCATTTTCTCTGAAAAACAGTAGGCTGTCATCTGTAAATAAAAGGTGGTTGACTGGCAGCGCCAAAGGTGCCACTTGCAACCCCCGAAGATTGGATGACTCGTCTCTGGATTTAATAAGGCACGAAAGGCCCTCTGCTGCTAACAAAAACAAATAAGGAGAGATTGTGTCCCCTTGTCTGATACTGCGAGAAGGTTGAAATTGCTTGAGTTTTTTGCCATTGAACAACACTGAGAATTTGACTGATTCTATCATGCTCGTAACAATCCCAACCCACCTTTTTGTGAAGCCAAGTTTCAGCATTATTGCACGAAGATAAGACCACTCAACTCTGTCATAGGCTTTCGTCATATCTAGTTTCAGTGCACAGTGTTGCTTCTCCTTCACCTTGTTCCTTTTCATGAAGTGCAGGCACTCATAGGCAGTGAAGATGCAAAAGTTGGAGAGGGGTTTTGGGGCTTTGAAGATGCAAAAGTTTGTTGTTTTTGCATCTACATCATCTATTGGACATGTTCTTACTCCAGATAATATATAGACACCTCTACATATATCATATATAAGAGAATGTCTGCAATACAGATAAACTGTGTTTTTTTTCTCCTTACTCCACGTCACTAAAACTCCTTTTTCCTTTGTTGTGAAACCACATCACTAAATTCCTACATGGCAAGCATTATATACAACTGACTGGATACTGGTGTATTTTTTTGCGAGGACAAATTTCTGATCTATTCATCAACTGTTAAGGTCGTACAAATAACATAAAAAAAATAAAAAATACATCCAGGTCCACAAACCACCTAGTGACGAGTACTGGAGCGAGCCGAAGGTGTGCTGCCGTCTTTGCCCCTTCCTCGTTGAAGCCGGGCAAACCTTGTTGTAGTAGATAGTCGAAAAGTCGTCGTGCTAAGGCCCCATAGGACGAGCGCACAGAACCACAATCGACGCCGATGAAGAGAAATGTAGGCACACGAACACAGACGAACGAAGATAAAATCCATGTAGATCCACCGAAAACAAACGACGGCCGAATCCCATGAGATCTGCTGAAGACAAACCTCCACACGCCATCTGACGAGGCTAGAAACACCATGGGGAAGGGAACTAGACGGGGAGAATCGTATTCCATCTTGAGAGAGCCGCCACTGCTACCTCGCCTCTCTGAGCAGGACATAAATCCAAACAAACTAAAAATATATACGAAAACCAGAGCCCTACCACCCACAAGGGCCGAGATCCGCCGCGCCATCATGGCTCTAAAACCGCAGAAGACAAGGTAGGCCAGCGACGGGGCTGGCAAGAGGCACGAGAAACCCTAGCCAAAGGGCCTCTTTCTTCCACGGGAAGAAAGAAAATGACCACTACTTATATATGAGCTAAGTTTTTTTTGGACACTAAGCATGCATGTCTTTAAAAGCCAGTTCAGCTTCTTGTTCTTCCATCGTGAAAGGCGAGACTAGAAAAGTATCATCATTTTTTATTATTAAAACATCACTTTCTAGTGATCTGTAACTGGAAACCAATGACTCGGTGTATAACTCTTTGTTCCCCTCCCGTGAGGTCACTAGGTAAAAGCCTTTATACCACTTGATCTCCGTTGGTGAATCGGTGAATCCGTGGGTTCGCCTCGCCTCTACCTGTCACTCCAGTAACTGATGACGGGGAAGGAAATCCTGGTCCCCAGCAGTGGTGGTGTTCGGATGGATGGCAACACATTTTCTTTGAGTGAGTCTTTCGGGCATCGATCCTCTCCAAGTGTGTCGATCAAGATGGGTTTGATGGAGCTCTGGCATAGATTTCTGCGAATTTTTTTTAGCATCAGTACAGACACAAGCGCTCATATACACGCGCATACACTCACCCCTATGAACGCACACACGCACACCCTACCCCTACGAGCACCTTCGAAAGACTGAGCCGGCATGTCATCTTGAGATTTATGAAGTCACCGCAGGTGCCTCGTCGTCGGCGGGAACGTCTTCTCCCACTGAAAGCGCATCGCCGGAAATCCTGAAATAAATCCAGGAATAATGCGAGCACCAAAATTTGAACCATGGTCGGTTGGGGATACCACTGTCCACCTAACCATCTCAACCACAGGTTGATTCGCTCCTGCGAGCTTCTTGAGCCGTTGAGGTTAGGATTTCTTGTTGCACGTACTCGACGGCAAGATTTGGTATCAGGTTCATCAGATCAATCATCGATGAAGGGTTCAACGGCGACGACCGTGACTCCGAGGCATTGGTTCTTAACGGTATGTTTACAAAGACTTCCTGGCTATAATCAACTAGGTCATTCTAGCTCCGGTATGAGAGCCACGACAGTGGCTCATTGACTGTTCATTCTGATGACGACAATGGTCGTTCAGTAGTCTAGGGACCTCGATGTAGTTTTTTTTGTCTTCGATGCTTTATACTTTTGATGGAATTTTATGATATATCCAAGTCCTTTTAAGAAAAATAAAATATAAATAATTTTTTCTACACTAAATAAAAACGACTCGGTGCATGTATCATTACGTGTCTTATCTTGAGTATAACCGCCATAACGATCGCGAGTAACGCGGTTGGAAGCCGTGTAACTTGGGCGGGCCACGCCGCGTGGATCAGTCAGTCTTGCACGACCTAAAGCGTCTGCATGCATTGCAAGCGGTGGGGCTAACAGCGCTGGATCGTTTTCAGTAGAGCAAGACCAGGTAATTTCCCTTGTCAAACAAAAATAGACCAAGTAATTAGGACCGTCCGCGACGTTTGGCCAAAAAGTTTTGGTAGCTACGCGTGATCGCCAAGCCAGTGAACAGGCGAGTAACTACCTACTGGCAACTGGTAGTCCTTGACGGGTGGATATGCCCAAGACACGCGGTTTAGTTTTTGCGTGCACGCGGATAAGTAAAAACTTCCGTGTCGCTCATTGCTCCGCGACCTCCTAGCTAGCAACCTGCGTTGTGTAGTGCCTTGAACGATCTCAAAAGTTTCGACGTACGTCGTGAACTATACGGCCGGTAGTTTCGTACTGATGAACTTGGGCGGTTCGGGCCTCTCATTTTCTCGAAAATGAAAGTCTGAGGTCGTCTGCCGTATGTTTTTTCTAACCAGTCACCACTAGTGGTAAGGGCGGTAAGCAACTTCATAGCAATGCCGATACCGCGTATGTTATGTTTCTCTACCTAGCGGTTCAATAGCTAGTACATGCGGAAAGACTAGCTAATATCATATCTGATCAAAAAATCTTAATTTATCTTGATTTTCTCGAAATACTGCTTGCATTTTAGACGGTGACTATCAAAGACTTAAGGAGTCATAGCAAAAAAGAAGAGAGACTTACCGAGGAAGGCATGGCGTTTCAGCGTGTAGTATATATACAAGCACACGGATCTGTGAAAACCAGGTCCCATTATCACACTCCTGGTAGATTGGGAGTACGTTCATATATTTTCTTCCCCACGAAACTAATCGTTGTCTACGTATCAGAGACTATCATCGAACCATGACTCTTATCTCCACGGGTGGGCCGCCTCCTGCTCCGTCGTCGGAGATCTCCCACCGCGCCCACCCGGGGCACAAGCTGATGCTGGTGCCGACGGGCCAGGCCGAGTTCAAGTGCGACGGCTGCCATGAGCACGGCACGGGCGGCGACAGGTACACCTGCCTGCAGCCGTCTTGCGACTTCGACCTCCACAAGGACTGCGCCCTCGCACAGCCCACCTTCAAGCACCAGCTGCTGCCCGATAGCACGTTCGAGCTCTCCTTCGAGCCCCCCCGTACCAAGTACCGGCAGCTATGCAGTGCCTGCGGCGGCGACGTGAAGGGCTTGCACTACCACTGCTACAGCAAGGACCTGTACCTCCACCCGTGCTGCGCCAAGCTGCCTCTGGAGATCCGGCTGGGCGATGAGCTCAAGTTCGAGCTCCGCCCGGAGGTGTCTCACTGCTGCACCAAGTGCAGGAAAGGTGGCGGCGTCAGGGATTTCTGGTTCTACCGCTCCGCCTGCAAGACCGTGTACCTGCATGTCCGCTGCGTGATAGAGGATGTTCTTCTGCCGAGCTCAAGTTCAAGTACCGAGTCCGACGTCGACGGTAATGGCAGGCTGGCCCGTTACTTCAGGGAGACTACGTCGCGGAAGCAGGGGTCAGGGAAGGCCGGGAGGAACTCCGACCCCATATTCGAGATCATTAAGGCCCTGGCGAGCATCATCATCGCGGTACTCACTGGAAATCCGGTGCCGTTAATTCCTGCAGTGATCGATCTGGGCTCCAACGTCATCAAATCGTTGAAAAACAGGTAGCTAGCAGCTTCATCCTGCTTGCTCATCCTCATCGTACGCACGACGTACTTGTTGGTGGCATGATGACATACATTGTACGTAGTATACTAGCTACTATGTGTTCCATAGTGCTTGTTTGTTTCACTTCATGATTTGGTAATCATACAGCGATTACTATACTCTCGTGAGCTGTATACTCTCCTATATACTCCCCGCCTACTTTGTACTATACTTTGCTCCCTCCGTCCCCATAATGTAAGACGTTTTTTAACACTACACTAGTGTTAAAAAATGTCTTACATTATAGGAGGGAGGGAGTATATGATGGCGCTGTCCATTTCTCATTTCTTCTTCCATGCATGTCAAATACTGTAAACACATTGTTATATGTGATTGTGTGCAATAAATCTATCTTACGAGTTTGAGATGGGTAATGTCTTTCTGTTATTGTGTTCTTTTTTATATATTTTTTCCTAATTATTGTTCAGAAATATCGTACAAAAAATGTATAGCTGTGTACATCACAATGATAATTGTTGTGTACTTCCCGTAAAGAAATGAAACGATCTTATATTTCTTTATAGAGAGAGCACTTGTACCAGATATATATGGTTGTGTGCACCGCGATGGTGCATAGGCTGGGAGTTTCAACCTCCTTTCTGAAAGAAAATACATCTTGTTCTGACGGCAATAGTGATTGTTCGTTGTCTCGAAATTTCATAGTAATTTTTGTTCTGTTTGAGATATTTTGTACTTCTGGGGAACTTTTATACTCCCTCCAATCCATACGCGTTATAGATTCATTTCTATCTAGACAAGTCTAACAAAAGTAACGGAGGGAGCAATAGATCTGATCTTTTTCGCAAAAGAATATCCAGGTCTTCAGCTAAAAAGAAATCAGGTCTTCAGCAAAACGTGTTTGTAGGATAGTGCACAGACCCCGTTGTCGTCTCCCACATTCCTAGGCACATCCATCAGTTAATCAGGGATAGCGTGTGTCAGGTGTCAATGGAGTAGGACGATATCACTGCCGGTGCTGGAGGATTAAAACTAAAAAGCTTAGTCGTGCCTGACTTGCATACCTATTCCCGGTCTTCAAGCTACTACGGGAAGATTAGTCACAGCAGGAAACTACTCATGAAAGCTACTCCTAGCGTAATGTGTAACCGAGAAAACTACTCATACGTTGGCTAAAGTATATGGTTGGAACTACGTACACGGAGAAGTTGCTCTTGGTGTTTTGTGATTGAGAAACTGCCACGTGGCTTCCATCATGATGGGTCTAACTATTCCGTTAGTTAGACCTGGTCTCATAGAATATATTTTTTCACATATGATTGATGCTTGTACGTTACGGTCATATGGTAACTCATCGAATTCAAATATTTCAGCTGTTTATAGTACTGCATGGGAGTGCAAGTTTGGCTAATAAACATGAACTTCTATACGTAGCCTTAGTCTTTGTTGTTTACTTCCAAGTCAATTCAATTTCTTCAGTCATGAAAGGCCACAATATAATCATCATCATCAGCACATGTCCCACCCGAGCCCACGCTAGCGAATTGATATGAACGTTAAACAATACCTACCGAAGACTGTGTTGTGAACCCCGCAAAAACAAAAGAAGAGCGTGTTGTGAAATTGCCCGATGTGTTCCGCTGGTCCTAAGAAAATGACTCAGCGCATCAATACTTGTCTAAACTAGTAAACCGCGCTAACGATCGCCAAAACCAAGTAATTTGCCCTTATATGGATAGAAAAAAGATAGTAAAGACCAAGTAACTACATTTGGCGAGTGAATCAAGCTCTGGTTGGATAGTTAGGAGGACCGTGGTACTTCAAGCCAATCAAAGTTCAAGTTCAACATTTGGCATTGGTGCTAGCATTTTTTTTGTATTTATTTTGAGCCTTTCGATGATGTTCATTCATTGAGAGGAGACGTTCTCATCGACTATGAAGACGTCCGTGACAATTTCATCAATCTAAAGATGATGTGTTGACTCAGTCTTTGGGAGATGCTCATAAAGATAAACATGCGTACATTTATATATGTGAGTGTATGTGCATATATATGAGCGTCTACATCGATACTTTGTTAGAGAACTATGTTTGGTGAAGGTTCCGTGGGAAGATTCTTGCGCGGAACCACCGAGCCACTAAAGAGACGAGCAACTACGCAGTGTCTCAGCAGTGCTGCAGTCCGGTAGTCCTCTGACGCGTGCGTACGTTGGCGAGAATCATCCTTGCGGTGATTACTGGAAATCCGTTGCCGGTAATTGCTGCAGGGATCGATCTGTGCTCCAACCTCGCCAAGTTCAAGAGCAGGTAGCTATAGCAGCTTCATCCTGCTTGCTCATCCTACGCACGTAGCAATTGTTGGAGTACGAATATCCTACTATTTGTACAACATACTCCCCGCCTAAATTGTATGTTTGTGACCGCTACGTCCATGTCTCATTTGTCCTTCCATGTCGAATAATGTCAACATCTTATTACTATGTAAGTGTAGATGTGTGATGAATAAATCTTCTGATTTTGAGATATGTAATCTTGCAGAATATATCTTGTGAATTTGTGATATGTAATCTCGCACTTATTCAAGAGTGCTATCGCAATATATGTATTTTTTGTAATCTCCTTTTCTGGTTAGAGTGCACCAAAAATAACAATAATTGATGGCTAGCTAGACCGGGATGTGTAGTTAGTATTCAGCACAGGTTTTCGGCAACACCGAGTTTGTAGGATCGTCGTGCACAGACCCCGTCGTCGCTTCGAACGTTCTCAGGTTTCAACCGAGGGCGACGAGATCGCTGCAGGTACTACGTATAAACGAAAAGTTTATCTTAGTCGTCGCTGACTTGCACGTGTTTTCCTTGTCTGAACGTACTACGGGCGGAAGATTAGTCAGAGCATGAAAGCTACTGCCAGCACAATGTAAAAGCATCTACAACTATAAACGCCAAAATCACAAAAATAAAATTGACTCCGCAACCACAACCGTCATTTTTAAATCATCAAATCCATATTATTACATGCAAAGTGAAACCTAATCTAAGCGGAGCTCGGCTCCACCCTGCCCATTGCACCTCTCGAAGTGCTGCTCCGGTCGTCGGTAAGGTAGAATAGGGCATGCGACATGGACTGGCCCACAGGACTCAAGGCGCTGTCATCTCTCATGCCCTGCTCTTTCTCCTCGAAGCCCATTGCTCGCACGTCGCTGTTGGACGTGAGATCAATGATGGATCCATCGTGGGAGGAGCTGGTGACGTCCACCATGACGCATTTGCGGCACCCGTGGTGGCAGTGCAACATACGGGGCGTCGGAGAATGCGACTCCGCCTCACCAACGTCCGCCGCTGCGAGGGATGCCGCCACTTCCCGCGCCTGCTACCTTGCAAGGCGAGCAGGCCGTGCCATCTTTGAGTTGGACGACGGCCATGCTTTCACCTCCGCCTCGGCGCGCCAACAAAGTGGTTGCGTATCTGTCGGCGTGATAACCCACAAGTATAGGGGGTCGCAACAGTTTTCGAGGGTAGAGTATCAACCCAAATTTATAGATTTTCGACACAAGGGGAGCCCAATATTTGTACGTATTAGTAGTTGAGTTGTCAATTCAACCCCACCTGAAGATTAAATATCTGCATCAAAGTGATCAGTAGCACAGTAATACGATAGTTTGATAGTAGTAGTAACTATAGCAGTGGTAATGGTAACAACAGTAATAGTTTGAAGCAGTTGTAACAGTAGCAATAGCAATAGTAACTTACCAAGAACAATATGTGGAATACTCGTAGCCATTGGATCGGTGATTATGTTGGATAAGATTCATCATATATAAGTCATAACCTAGGGCGACACAGAACTAACTCCAGTTCATAAATATGATGTAGGCATGACTTTCATAAATAGTGCTTATGAAAAAGAACTTGCATGACATCTTTTGTCATACCCTCCCGTGGCAGCGGGGTCCATAAGAAAACTAAGGGATATTAAAGACTCCTTTTAATAAAGAATTGGAACAAAGCATTAGCACATAGTTGATACATGAACTCCTTAAACTACGATCATCGCCGGAAAAGTATCTCAATTATTGTCACATTGGTGTTTACGGATCATAAAACGTAATAGGTGAATATGACCTGCAAGATCGGATCACGAACATAGATATAATGGTGATAACATCAACGGTTCAGATCTGAAATCATGGCACTCGGGCCCTAGTGACAAGCATTAGGCATAGCAAAGTCATAACAACATCAATCTCAGAACATAGTGGATACTAAGGATCAAGCCCTACAAACTAACTCGATTACATGATGAATCTCATCAAACTCCTCACCGACCAGCGAGCCTCCAAAGGAATTACTCACTCCCGGTGCGGTGAGCATCATGAAATTGGTGATGGGAGATGGTTAGTGATGCAAAGACCAAAGAACCCCCTCTCTGGAGCCTTGAACGGGCTCCAGATCTGGCTTACCGATGAAGAACCGGAGGTGGCGGTGGCTCCGCATCGTAAAATGCAACGAAACTTTCTCTTCTTTTTTTCTAGAAAAATAGGATTTTGTAGCGTCAGAATTTGGACCAGAGGGGCCTTGAGGGCCCCACAACCCACCAGGGCGCGCCAGAGGGGGGTGGCGTGCCCTGGTGTCTCATGGGAAGCCATCTCCCTGAAGGAAATATGCCCTAGAGGCAATAATAAAGTTATTATTTATTTCCTTATATCATGATAAATGTTTATTATTCATGCTAGAATTGTATTAATCGGAAACATAATACATGTGTGAATATATAGACAAACAGAGTGTCACTAGTATGCCTCTACTTGACTAGCTTGTTAATCAAAGACGGTTATGTTTCATAACCATGGACAAAGAGTTGTTATTTGATTAACGGGATCACATCATTAGTTGAATGATCTGATTGACATGACCCATTCCGTTAGCTTAGCACCCGATCGTTTAGTATGTTGCTATTGCTTTCTTCATGACTTATACATGTTCCTATGACTATGAGATTATGCAACTCCCGTTTACCGGAGGAACACTTTGTGTGCTACCAAACGTCACAACGTAACTGGGTGATTATAAAGGTGCTCTACAGGTGTCTCCAAAGGTACTTGTTGGGTTGGCGTATTTCGAGATTAGGATTTGTCACTCCGAATGTCGGAGAGGTATCTCTGGGCCCTCTCGGTAATGCATATCACTTAAGCCTTGCAAGCATTGCAACTAATGAGTTAGTTGCGAGATGATGTATTACGGAACGAGTAAAGAGACTTGCCGGTAACGAGATTGAACTAGGTATTGGATACCGACGATCGAATCTCGGGCAAGTAACATACCGATGACAAAGGGAACAACGTATGTTGTTATGCGGTTTGACCGATAAAGATCTTCGTAGAATATGTAGGAACCAATATGGGCATCCAGGTCCCGCTATTGGTTATTGACCGGAGATGTGTCTCGGTCATGTCTACATTGTTCTCGAACCGTAGGGTCCGCACGCTTAAGGTTTCGATGACAGTTACATTATGAGTTTATGTATTTTGATGTACCGAAGGTTGTTCGGAGTCCCGAATGTGATCACGGACATGACAAGGAGTCTCGAAATGGTCGAGACATAAAGATTGATATATTGGACGGATATATTTGGACACCGGAAAGGTTCCGGATGAGATTGGGATTATACCGGAGTTCCGGGAGGTTACCGGAACCCCCCGGTAAGTATATGGGCCTTATTGGGCCTTAGTGGAAGGGAGGGAGAAGGAGCAAAGGAGGGGGCGCGCCCCCCAAGCCTAATCCGAATTGGGAGGGGGGCCGGCCCCCCTTTCCTTCTCTCCTCCCCCCTCTTCCTGCCCTCTCCTACTCCTAATAGGAAAGGGGGGGCCAAACCTACTTGGAGTAGGTTTGCCCCCCCTAGGGCGAGCCTCCCCTCTTGGCCGGCCCCCTCCTTCCTCCCTCCTTTATATACGGGGGCGGGGGGCACCCCATAGACACACAAGTTGATCATCGTGATCGTTCCTTAGCCGTGTGCGGTGCCCCCCTCCACGATATTACACCTCGGTCATATTGTAGCGGTGCTTAGGCGAAGCCCTGCGACAGTTGAACATCAAGATCGTCACCACGCCGTCGTGCTGACGGAACTCCTCCCCGTACCTCTGCTGGATCGGAGTTCGGGGTGCGTCATCGAGCTGTACGTGTGTCAAGAACTCGGAGGTTCCGGAGTAACGGTGCTTGGATCGGTTGGACCGGGAAGACGTACGACTACTTCCTCTACGTTGTGTCAACGCTTCCGCTTCGGTCTACGATGGTACATAGACAACACTCTCCCCTCTCGTTGCTATGTCATCACCATGATCTTGCGTGTGCGTAGGAATTTTTTTGAAATTACTACGTTCCCCAACAGTGGCATCCGAGCCTAGGTTTTATGGTTTGATGTTATATGCACGAGTAGAACACAAGTGAGTTGTGGGCGATATAAGTCATACTGCTTACCAGCATGTCATACTTTGGTTCAGCGGTATTGTTGGATGAAGCGGCCTGGACCGACATTACGCGTACGCTTACGCGAGACTGGTTTTACCGCCGTGCTTTGCACACAGGTGACTAGCGGGTGTCAGTTTCTCCAACTTTAGTTGAACCGAGTGTGGCTACGCCCGGTCCTTGCGAAGGTTAAAACAGCATCAACTTGACAAACTATCGTTGTGGTTTTGATGCGTAGGTGAGATTGGTTCTTTCTTAAGCCCGTAGCAGCCACGTAAAACTTGCAACAACAAAGTAGAGGACGTCTAACTTGTTTTTGCAGGGCATGTTGTGATGTGATATGGCCAAGACATGATGCTATATTTTATTGTATGAGATGATCATGTTTTGTAACCGAAGTTATCGGCAACTGGCAGGAGCCATATGGTTGTCGCTTTATTGTATGAAATGCAAGCACCCTGTAATTGCTTTACTTTATCACTAAGCGGTAGCGATAGTCGTAGAAGCAATAGATGGCGTAAACGACAACGATGCTACGATGGAGATCAAGGTGTCGCGCCGGTGACGATGGTGATCATGATGGTGCTTCGGAGATGGAGATCACAAGCACAAGATGATGATGGCCATATCATATCACTTATATTGATTGCATGTGATGTTTATCCTTTATGCATCTTATCTTGCTTTGATTGACGGTAGCATTTTAAGATGATCTCTCACTAAAAAACTATCAAGAAGTGTTCTCCCTGAGTATGCACCGTTGCCAAAGTTCGTCGTGCCCAGACACCACGTGATGATCGGGTGTGATAAGCTCTACGTCCATCTACAACGGGTGCAAGCCAGTTTTGCACACGCAGAATACTCAGGTTAAACTTGACGAGCCTAGCATATGCAGATATGGCCTCGGAACACGGAGACCGAAAGGTCGAGCGTGAATCATATAGTAGATATGATCAACATAGTGATGTTCACCATTGAAAGCTACTCCATTTCACGTGATGATCGGTTATGGTTTAGTTGATTTGGATCACGTGATCACTTAGAGGATTAGAGGGATGTCTATCTAAGTGGGAGTTCTTAAGTAATATGATTAATTGAACTTAAATTTATCATGAACTTAGTCCTGGTAGTATTTTGCAAATTATGTTCAATAGCTTGCGTTGTTGCTTTCATATGTTTATTTTGATATGTTCCTAGAGAAAATTGTGTTGAAAAATGTTAGTAGCAATGATGCGGATTGTATCCGCGATCTGAGGTTTATCCTCATTGCTGCACAGAAAAATTATGTCCTTAATGCACCGCTAGGTGACAGACCTATTGCAGGAGCATATGCAGACGTTATGAACGTTTGGCTAGCTCAATATGATGACTACTTGATAGTTTTGTGCATCATGCTTTATGGCTTAGAATCGGGACTTCAAAGATGTTTTGAACATCATGGACCATATGAGATGTTCCAGGAATTGAAGTTAATATTTCAAGCAAATACCCGAGTTGAGAGATATGAAGTCTCCAACAAGTTCTATAGCTAAAAGATGGATGAGAATCGCTCAACTAGTGAGCATGTGCTCAGATTGTCTGGGTACTACAATCGCTTGAATCAAGTGGGAGTTAATCTTCCAGATAAGATAGTGATTGACAGAATTCTCTAGTCACCATCACCAAGTTAGTAGAACTTCGTGATGAACTATAATATGCAAGGGATGATGAAAATGATTTCCGAGTTTTTCATGATGATGAAATCGATGAAGGTAGAAATCAAGAAAGAACATCAAGTGTTGATGGTTAACAAGACCACTAGTTTCAAGAAAAGGGCAAAGGGATAGAAGGAAACTTCAAGAAGAACGCCAAGCAAGTTGCTGCTCAAGTGAAGAAGCCCAAGTCTAGACCTAAGCTTGAGACTAAGTGCTTCTACTGCAAAAGGGACTGGTTACTGGAAGAAGAACTACCCCAAGTATTTGGCGGATAAGAAGGATGGCAAAGTAAACAAAGGTATATTTGATATACATGTTATTGATGTGTACTTTACTAGTGTTTATAGCAACCCCTCGGTATTTGGTACTGGTTCAGTGCTAAGAGTAGTAACTCGAAACGGGAGTTGCAGAATAAACAGAAAGTAGTTAAGGGTGAAGTGACGATGTGTGTTGAAAGTAGTTTCAAGATTGATATGATCATCATCGCACACTCCCTATACTTTCGGGATTAGTGTTGAACCTAAATAAATGTTATTTGGTGTTTGCGTTGAGCATGAATATGATTTGATCGTGTTTTTTGCAATACGGTTATTCATTTAAGTAAGAGAATAAACTGTTGTTCTGTTTACATGAATAAAACCTTATATGGTTACACACCCAATGAAAATGGTTCATTGGATCTCGATCATAGTGATACACATATTCATAATATTGAAACCAAAAGATGCAAAGTTAATAATGATAGTGCAACTTATTTGTGGCACTGCCGTTTAGGTCATATTAGTGTAAAGCGCATGAAGAAACTCCATGCTGATGGGATTTTGGAATCACTTGATTATGAATCACTTGATGCTTGCGAACCATGCCTCATGGGCAAGATGACTAAGACTCCGTTCTCCGGAACAGTGGAGCGAGCAACTGACTTATTGGAAATAATACATACTGATGTATGCGATCCAATGAGTGTTAAGGCTCGCGGCGGGTATCGTTATTTTCTGACCTTCACAGATGATTTGAGCAGATATGGGTATATCTACTTGATGAAACATAAGTCTGAAATAGTTGAAAGGTTCAAAGAATTTCAGAGTGAAGTGGAAAAATCATCGTGACAAGAAAATAAGGTTTCTACGATCTGATCGCGGAGACAAATATTTGAGTTACGAGTTTGGTCTTCAATTAAAACAATGTGGAATAGTTTCACAAATTCATGCCACCTGGAACACCACATCATAATGGTGTGTCCGAACGTCATAACCGTACTTTATTGGATATAGTACAATCTATGATGTTTCTTACCGATTTACCAATATCGTTTTGGGATCATGCATTAGAGACAGCTGCATTCACGTTAAATAGGGCACCATCTAAATCCGTTGAGACGACACTATATAAACTGTGGTTTAGCAAGAAACCAAAGTTGTCGTTTCTTAAAGTTTGGGGCTGCGATGCTTATGTGAAAAAGTTTCATCCTGATAAGCTCAAACCCAAATCGGAGAAGTGCGTCTTCATAGAATACCCAAAGGAAATTGTTGGGTACACCTTCTATCACAGATCCGAAGGCAAAATATTCGTTGCTCATAAATGGATCCTTTCTAGAGAAGGAGTTTCTCTCGAAAGAAGTGAGTGGGAGGAAAGTAGAACTTGATGAGGTAATTGTACCTTCTCCCTTATTGGAAAGTAGTTCATCATAGAAATCTGTTCCTGTGACTACTACACCAATTAGTGAGGAAGCTAATGATGATGATCGTGTAACTTCAGATCAAGTTACTACCGAATCTCGTAGGTAAACCAGAGTGAGATCCGCACCAAAGTGGTACGGTAATCCTGTTCTGGAAGTCATGTAACTAGACCATGATGAACCTACAAACTATGAGGAAGCGATGATGAGCCCAGATTCCGCGAAATGGCTTGAGGCCATGAAATCTGAGATGAGATCCATGTATGAGAACAATGTGTGGACTTTGGTGGAGTTGCCCGATGATTGGCAAGCCATAGAAAATAAATGGATCTTCAAGAGGAAGACGGACGCTGATAGTAGTGTTACTATCTACAAAGCTAGACTTGTCGAAAAAGGTTTTTGACAAAGTTTAAGATGTTGAATACAATGAGATTTTCTCACTCGTATCGATGCTTAAAAGTCTGTCCGAATCATGTTAGCAATTGCCGCATTTTATGAAATCTGGCAAATGGATAAACAAAACTGCATTCCTTAATGGAGTTATTAAAAAAGAGTTGTATGTGATGCAACCAAGAGGTTTTGTCGATCCTAAAGGTGTTAACAAAATGTGCATCTATGGACTGGTGCAAGCATCTCGGAGTTGGAATATACGCTTTGATAAGTTGATCAAAGCATATAGTTTATACAGACTTGCAGTGAAGCCTATATTTACTAGAAAGTGAGTGGGAGCACTACAACATTTCTGATAAGTATATGTGAATGACATATTGTAGATCGGAAATAATGTAGAATTATTCTGCAAAGCATAAAGGAGTGTTTAAAAGGAGTTTTTCAAAGAAAGACCTCGGTGAAGCTGCTTACATATTGAGCATTAAGATCTATAGAGATAGATCAAGACGCTTGATAAGTTTTTTCAATGAGTACATACCTTGACAAGATTTTGAAGTAGTTCAAAATGGAACAGTCAAAGAAAGAGTTCTTGCCTGTGTTACAAGGTGTGAAATTGAGTAAGACTCAAAACCCGACCACGGTAGAAGATAGAAAGAGAATGAAAGTCATTCCCTATGCCTTGGCCTTAGGTTCTATAAAGTATGCCATGCTGTGTACAAGATCTATTGTATACCCTGCACTGAGTTTGGCAAGGAAGTACAATAGTGATCTAGGAGTAGATCACTGGACAACGGTCAAAATTATCCTTAGTGGAATAAGGATATGTTTCTCGATTATGGAAGTGACAAAAGGTTCGTCGTAAAGGGTTACGTCGATGCAAGTTTTGACACCGATCTGGATGACTCTAAGTCTCGATCTAGATACATATTGAAAGTGGGAGCAATTAGCTAGAGTAGCTCCGTAAGAGCATTGTAGACATAAAAAATTGCAAAATACATAATGGATCTGAATGTGAAAGACCCGTTGACTAAGATTCTCTCACAAGCAAAACATGATCACACCTAAGTACTCTTTGGGTGTTAATCACATAGCGATGTGAACTAGATTACTGAATCTAGTAAACCCTTTGGATGTTGGTCACATGGAGATGTGAACTATGGGTGTTAATCACATGATGATGTGAACTATTGATGTGAATCACATGGTGATGTGATCTAGATTATTGACTCTAGTGCAAGTGGGAGACTGAAGGAAATATGCCCTAGAGGCAATAATAAAGTTATTATTTATTTCCTTATATCATGATAAATGTTTATTATTCATGCTAGAATTGTATTAACTGGAAACATAATACATGTGTGAATATATAGACAAACAGAGTGTCACTAGTATGCCTCTACTTGACTAGCTTGTTCATCAAAGACGGTTATGTTTCCTAACCATGGACAAAGAGTTGTTATTTGATTAACGGGATCACATCATTAGTTGAATGATCTGATTGACATGACCCATTCCGTTAGCTTAGCACCCGATCGTTTAGTATGTTGCTATTGCTTTCTTCATGACTTATACATGTTCCTATGACTATGAGATTATGCAACTCCCGTTTACCGGAGGAACACTTTGTGTGCTACCAAATGTCACAACGTAACTGGGTGATTATAAAGGTGCTCTACAGGTGTCTCCAAAGGTACTTGTTGGGTTGGCGTATTTCGAGATTAGGATTTGTCACTCCGAATGTCGGAGAGGTATCTCTGGGCCCTCTCGGTAATGCATATCACTTAAGCCTTGCAAGCATTGCAACTAATGAGTTAGTTGCGAGATTATGTATTACGGAACGAGTAAAGAGACTTGCCGGTAACGAGATTGAACTAGGTATTGGATACCGACGATCGAATCCCGGGCAAGTAACATACCGATGACAAAGGGAACAACGTATGTTGTTATGCGGTTTGACCGATAAAGATCTTCGTAGAATATGTAGGAACCAATATGGGCATCCAGGTCCCTCTATTTGTTATTGACCGGAGATGTGTCTCGGTCATGTCTACATTGTTCTCGAACCGTAGGGTCCGCACGCTTAAGGTTTCGATGACAGTTATATTATGAGTTTATGTATTTTGATGTACCGAAGGTTGTTCGGAGTCGCGGATGTGATCACGGACATGACGAGGAGTCTCGAAATGGTCGAGACATAAAGATTGATATATTGGACGGATATATTTGGACAACGGAAAGGTTCCGGATGAGATTGGGATTATACCGGAGTTCCGGGAGGTTACCGGAACCCCCGGTAAGTATATGGGCCTTATTGGGCCTTAGTGGAAGGGAGGGAGAAGGAGCAAAGGAGGGGGCGCGCCCCCCCAAGCCTAATCCAAATTGGAAGGGGGCCGGCCCCCCTTTCCTTCTCTCCTCCCCCCTCTTCCTGCCCTCTCCTACTCCTAATAGGAAAGGGGGGGCCAAACCTACTTGGAGTAGGTTTGCCCCCCCTAGGGCGCGCCTCCCCTCTTGGCCGGCCCCCTCCTCCCTCCCTCCTTTATATACGGGGGCGGGGGGCACCCCATAGACACACAAGTTGATCATCGTGATCGTTCCTTAGCCGTGTGCGGTGCCCCCCTCCACGATATTACACCTCGGTCATATTGTAGCGGTGCTTAGGCGAAGCCCTGCGACAGTTGAACATCAAGATCGTCACCATGCCGTTGTGCTGACGGGACTCCTCACCGTACCTCTGCTGGATCGGAGTTCGGGGTGCGTCATCGAGCTGTACGTGTGTCAAGAACTCGGAGGTGCCGGAGTAACGGTGCTTGGATCGGTTGGACCGGGAAGACGTACGACTACTTCCTCTACGTTGCGTCAACGCTTCCGCTTCGGTCTATGAGGGTACGTAGACAACACTCTCCCCTCTCGTTGCTATGTCATCACCATGATCTTGCGTGTGCGTAGGAATTTTTTTGAAATTACTACGTTCCCCAACACTCCCCCCCTCCAGTGGGTCTTGATTTTAGTATTTTTTTTATTTATTCCAAAATAATTCACCAAAAAGTTTCATCCAAATCCAAGAACTTTTATTTCTGCACAAAAACAACAAGTTTGGATCGATTCAATATGATCGTTCTTCTATCGCCATACTCTCAATGTTGTTTTGAGACTATCATTACACTTAACGATATCTCAAAATCCGAAAAGCGTGATCACAAACAATACTTGAGTTAATCTTAGAGGCGAGACTAGGAATCTTATTTTTACTATTAATCATTCCACACGTGCATATAAGTTTTTCACTGGATCACATATTCTAGGATCATAGCAGTTATAGCACAATATTATTGCCTCTAGGACATCTTTCCAACAGGTAACTCATGAACAATTATTTGAGCTTTGTATATTGCGCGCCTCATCTTTTTTCGAACATGGTACGGACACTCATACTTTTTCAGATGAAAGGCATAAAGTCCGACTTCAAATTAATGAAGCCATCAACTGATTAGGATAAAAGGTGCAAAGTATTACAAAGGAAAGGCATAGAGAAAAGCTGGAAAAAAATACAAACATAGATCACACAAGGTCGAAGCTACAACAGCAGGCCGAAGAGTAAAATCACCAACACAAGGAGAAACAAGTCCATGCCATCGGAGAGTATACTGCGGACCAGAACAACGGGAACAAAGGAGCCTGTGGCACACCAACAAGCAATGGAGAGGAGGATCATGCATGTAGAGAGAAACCATTGGCTCTGCCAAGACCCGCTGGTGCAACGGGAACAGAGGAGTCTGTAGTACACCAACAAGCAATGGAGAGGAGGATCATGCCTGCACAGAGAAACCATTGGGTCCACCAAGACCCAATAGTGCCATTTCCGGACGGGAGACCACTATCTCTCCTACATCCAGCACGAGGATGTCGGTAACCGACCGGCAAGCACGAACAGCATAGAGAAGCAGCCACTGAAGGGTAACACCTTAATAGGATAGAAATCCCCCCGCCTCCACCGTCTTCGGACCACCCAGGACGCACTGCACTGCAGCTGCCGCCAATCCACACACTGCAACACACCGCAACCCCAACCCTACCCCAAGCCGATGCCTCCAAGGAGGATCAGACGCCGGTGCGCCACCCTGGCTGGCCAAAGGTCTAGGTTTTCACCCAAGAACTAGTAGAGGGGAGGAGGTGGAGGAAGAGGAAGCTCAAAATACCCTCGGGAGGGGAAAGAGAAGCCGGAGCGTCGCCATTGTCTTCGAGGTCGATGCAGAGTCGACCAGGGGATTCCCCCTTTCCAGGCTTCCTCCACCATACCCTCTGGAGCCCCGATCTGGCAGGCCAAAAGGGCTGGATTCAAATCGGTGAGGAAGGAAAGCCACATAGGGGAAGGAGTCTGGAGATCCTAGAAGCAGAGCACCTCGCCGCCCACACGACCGGCGGGACAACCAACACCTGCAGCGCCACTTACTGGCGAGGTCAACGCCACCCGCCAGATCCAAGGCCGCCGTCCTGGCGCCGAAAGCTCCCTACGACGAAGCAGGGTGGCAGAGCCTCGCCACTGCCGTCACTGGAGGCTGCGCGACGACCGACAATGTCCTCAGGTGGCGGAGGGGAGGGAGGGAGAGGAAGGGTGGGTGGCTCGGGCGGCTAGGGTTCCATCACCCTTGAGTTGTCCGCTCCACAGACGCTCATACATGTGCACATACACTCACCCTTATGAATGCACGCATGCACGCACACCCTACCCCGATGCGCATCTTGAGATTGAGCCGGCGCATCATCTTGAGATTGACTAAGTCACCACAAGTGCCTTCGTACTTGACGAGAACATCTCCTCCCACTGAACGAACATCGCCAGAATGTCTGAACTAAGTCCAAGAAAATGCAAGCACCAGCACCAAGTCTATAACTTAAACTCTGATGGGTTGGTTGCATCATAAAAAACCTAATCATCCGAGCTAGGCTCAGTTCGCATTAAGTATAGTGTCTACAGTGTACATGGGAGTGTAGGTCTGGCTAAACATGCACTTCTTTCTTTTGCGGCTGAAAACTCTTGTGTTACTCGATCACAATGTCATTATAATCGCAAATGCGTACTGGAAACTGTTTGTCGTCGACGGGTGGATATGCACAAGACACGCGTTTTGATTCTTACGTACATATGTACACGCGGGATAAGAAAACCTTTGTAAGGATGAGCGGCGACCTAGCAAGCAACCTGTGTAGTGCAGTGCCTCGATCGATTCACCAGATCTGGTGAGAGCACGATTGAGATCGAGATTGAGATTAGAATGGTGTGTGCGTGTGAGAGGATGATCAAAGCTGGAAGGATTGGATCTCGTTTGGACTAGCCAGGACCGTCACGAACAGGACGGACTTAATGACTTCTTTTTTGCACTAAAAATGAAAAAGACTTTGTGTTCAAAAAATAAATGAAAATGACTCGGTGCATGTATCATTACATCTTTACTAAACCGCTGTAACGAGTAACGCGGTTGGAAGCCGTGTAACTTGGGCCGCCGCGTGGATCAGTCAGTCTTGCACGACTTAGCGCCTGCATGCATTGCAAGCGGCAGGGCTAACAGCGCTGGATCGTTTTCAGTAGACCAAGTAATTAGGACCGTCCGCGACGTTTGGCCAAGTTTTGGTAGCTACGCGTGATCGCCAAGCCAGTGAACAGGCGAGTAACTACGTACTTGAAACTGGTTGTCGTCGAGACGTCGACGGGTGGAAATGCACAAGACACGCGTTTTAAATTTTACGTACATATGTACACGCGGATAAGAAAACCTCGGAGAGGATGAGCGGCGACCTAGCAAGCAACCTGTGTAATGTAGTGCCTGGATCAATCTCAAAAGTCTTGACGTACTACGTCGTATGTAGACTATACGGTCGCCGGTAGTTTCCTACGGTAGGTGCATGTTTTCTCACCACTCGGGAAGGGTGGTAAGCATTTGCATACCAATGCCAATACCGTGTACATGTTTTTCTTAGGGGGCAGTTCACTACCTACCCGCGGAAAGACTACTATCATATTATCTGATAAAAAAAACTTAATTCTCGCGGTTTTTCTCGAAATCCTAGTTCACTAATTGCATTGCATTGCATTGCATGATGGTGATGGTCAACAGGAATTAAGAATTCGTCGCAAATTTTTTTTTAAAAAAATACAGGGGTCACCTCTAACGGATCTATATATATTTACACCTGGGCTTTCATTGATTCTGCAGCGTCCTTATACAGAACTGACGACGAGTTACTAGTTGTTCTATCTGATCGATCAGTATCAGGTAAACTAACTATCAAACTCTTTTGTTGATATACGAGTCTCACAATGATCTACTATCTATCACCGCTGATTTTTGTTTGGTTGTATCATTTTATGAGGAAGAGTTAGTAATATTCAACTTTTCTGCGTCTAGATAATATTACATCTCGTATGTTTGTTCCGTATCTATCTTGAATTCTTTGATAATTATATAATGGAATCTCGTAAACGAAACTAATCTTTTTCTACGTATCAGAGAGTACTGATCATCGAGCTGACCCATAGATCTCTCAGAGAAGGTGCAGAGCCATGACTCGTCTCGCCACGGTTGGTCAGCCTCATCCTCCGTCGAAGGTGATCTCCCGCCGCGAGCACTCCAACCTGGGGCACCAGCTGACCCGGGAGCCGACGGGCCAGGCCAAGTTCAAGTGCAACGGCTGCCTGGAGGAAGCCACGGGGTGCGACAGGGACACGTGCAAGCCCTGCGACTTCGACCTCCACCAGGCCTGCAACCTCGAAGAAGGGTACACGCTGGAGCACGCGCTGCTGCCCAAGAGCAGGTTCGTGCTCCGCCTCGAGGCCCCCCCTTCCAAGCAGCGATGCAGCGCCTGCGGCACCCGCACGCAGGGCACCCACTACCACTGCGCACTGACGGGCCATTACCTCCACCCGTGCTGCGCGATGCTGCCTATGGAGATCAAGCTGAGTGATGAGATCAGCTTCGAGCTCCGCGAGAAGGGGTCTCGCCGCTGCGCCAAGTGCAGGGAAGGAGGCGGCGTCAGGGACTACTGGTTCTACTGCTCCACCTCCACCTCCAAGAAAGTGCACCTGCATGTCGCCTGCGCGAGAGAGTATTTTCTTCTGCCGAGCTCAAGTAGTACTACCAACAAGGAGACTGCGTCGGGGAAGCACGGGTCGAGGAAGGCCGGGAGGAACTCCGACCCCTTCTTCGAGATCGTTAAGAACCTGGCGAGCATCATCATCGCGGTACTCACTGGAAATCCGGTGGCGTTAATTCCTGCAGTGATCGATCTGGGCTCCAACGTCTACAAATCGTTGAAAAAAGGTAGCTAGCAGCTCCGTCCTTGCTCATCCTACGCACGTACCTACAACTTGTTGGTGACGGGCTGCATGGTGATATATGTACGTACGTAACATCCTACTATTTGTACGATATAGTCCCCGCTTGCAAACGTTTACGATCGGTCTGCCGGCGGAACGCTCGGCCGGTGGCTCGCGTACGATGCGTTGTAGAGAAAATTCCTTATATAACATTGTTTTAAATTTTGTTTCCTTATTTGACACTTAATTTTTTTTCTTCCTTATCTAACACCGTGTCTAAATTTTTATGCCCTTTATGACACTTTCGTCCATTTTTAGTCTTAGTGGTGTTAAATGACACCTGAAAAGACCTATTTGCCCCTCATGTGGTATGTGACAAAAAAAAATTATGTGGTAATTTAGCTTCAATATATGCGACTTTGTCTGGATGGCAAGCCTGGTAGATGTACCATTTTATATTCTTAACCCCAATATACTAGTGTCCCGAGTACATACGGGAAGTTTTGCCATCAATTGAGTGCTCCATTGAACCGACTTTAAGTCATGCTGCCATTCAAAAGGCTGGACGCAACATGTTGCATACAGCCTCCCTCGGATGCTCCCCGACGAGACCTGACAAATCAATTAACACCCGTACACACCTTGTTGTTTTGCAATTCAGTATAAATTTTTCGGACCAATGCTTCTTGATGTCAGTATAAATTTGTTTAGATCATGAATAGCTACAAAAAATGCTAGGTGTAACGTAGTGTATATATGTATGTACCCAGCCCCTTTATAACAACCCTGAGTTGAGATCGAAAGAAAGACCGTGTGGCCATCATCAATCTCCTCGTGTGTTCGTGTTACGGTGTTAGCTAGCTTCCTCCAATACATATAGCTGGTTAGCTAGCCAGCCAAAGTAGAATCATCAAGCGAGAGAACGGCTGCTAGCTAGCTTCCTCTGGTACGTACATTAGTATACGTCCAACTAAATCCATCCACCTGCGCGCCTACTTGTTTCTTGTGTACGTGCTAGCCTCGTACGGAACCCATTAGCTCGGAAAGTACCATGAATGTACGTCGGAAAGCACCCTGCTACAATGCCGTCGAGGTCAGGACCAAGGCCAACACAAAACGAGTCGGCCCGATACACACATACACGTAAATTCCTGGTCACATACACATTAGGGGCAAATACGTCTTTTCAGGTATCATTTAACACCACTAAGGCTAAAAATGGACGAAAGTGTTATAAAGGACATAAAATTTAGACTCAGTTTCAAATAAGGAAAAAAAAGTTTTTCAGTGTTAAATAAGGCAACAAATTTTAAGACAGTGTTAAATAAGGAATTTTCTCTGCGTTGTATGCCTCTATCACAGGTCCATCCAGCGCACATGCAACCCTGGCGCCGCTTTTAAGAGCGTTTTTGACCTTATCTCGTCCACTCACGGCCAGCCTTATCTTTTACTACCTCTTTTTTTTTTCTGCTCTCACACTACGGACGCTGCCATGACCAATGGTTTTGAGCTGAAGCTAGTACACCACGGAAGAATTGAGGAAGGCAGGGGACGCTGCCAGCCGGCTTGCCATGGTGCCAACCCATAGCCAACCGGCGTCCGAGAACGCGGCGACCAGTGGTAGATGTTGGAACCAGCTAGGGCGCGAGCTGCAACAAGCTTGGCTAGAGCTGCATCTTGCAAGGGGCGAACCTGGAATGGCAGGACGTCATGCTACAATGGTGGCCGTGTGACATGCTGGAACCGGCTTGGGCACGAGCTGCAACCGCAATGTCTGGATGCTAGAACCGGCAGTGCGGTGAGCTGCGAGCGGCAGACGGAAATGCTAGAACCAACTGGGCGTGAAGCTACAACGCCTAGTGTTCCTTTTGCTGGAAGCGGCCGCCGGCGATGCTGCAACCTCATCGACAAATGCTACCACCGTCAATGGGAAGAGCTGCAAGCAGCGACGGCGAGCTACAACCTGCTTCAATGAGCGGCGGTGAACTAACGACGATGCTGCATCCGGGAGGTAGGAATGCTTCAACGGCGACCACGAAAAGCTTCAACGGTGATGGTGTTTTCTCTGTCACGAGTGCACCAAGGTGTTGGTGCTTCAACGGCGACCACGAAAAGCTTCAATGGTGATGGTGTTTTTTCTGTCACGAGTGCACCGAGGTGTTGGTGCTTCAACGGTGGCAGTGGCGGAACAGCAACTGCAGGGGGTGGCGGAGCGGCGACGGCGTACCCCCGTGCTGCAACGACGGGACGCTCGGGAGCTGCAATGGTGTCGCCCGCGTGCAGCACGGCAACGACGAGCTGCTGCCGGGAGGGGTCGGGCGCTCGAAGCCGCTGACGGAGACGACGAGGTGGGAGTTGCTGCTGCACGCCGGGAATGAGGACGGGATTAAGGGGAAGAGAGATCTGAGTGGGGGAATGGAGAATTTTCCTCCAGGAAGAGTCGTGCGGCAGAGGAGAAAGAAGACATGCGGGAGGAAGAGAAAAGAGGATCTGACGGTTACGCATTAGTCAAATCGAGGGCTGTCGTTGGACCGGCCGAAAGTTTCGGCCGGTGGACCGGCGTCTATCAGCCGCCCCTTGTGTATTTACGATCGCTACAGTCCATTTCACAGTCCTTCTTCCATGTCGAATAATGTCAGAGCACGTTATTATATGTAAGTGTAGATGTGTGTAATGAATAAATATTCTGATGATATGTAATCTTGCAGAATATAATATATCTTGTGAATTTGAGATATGTAATCTTGCAACTATTCAGAATGCTATCGCTATATATGTTTTTTAATCTCCTCTTCTAATTAATTAGAGTTCACAAAAAATTAATAATTGATGGCAAGCTAGACCGATGTCTAGTTAGTATTCTAATCTTGGGCAACAGTGCTTTAGGATCGTGCACAGACCCCGTCGTCACCTCCTACATTCCTTAGGTACATCGACTAGTTAATCAGGAATAGCGTGTCTCTGGTTTCAACGGACTGGAACGAGGTCGCTGCAGGTGCTGCGTTGGAGAATTATTATAGTGATGAAAAGCTTAGTCGTGGCTGACTTACACGTATTTTCCAAGTCTGAACCTAGTACGGGAAGATTAGTCACAGGAGGAAACTACTCATGAAAGCTACTGCTAGCATAACGTAACCGGCCGGCCATCCGTTGGTTAGTACGGTTTTCCCTACCGAAGAGCATCTTGTATAAAATTGCCCGATGCGTTTCGTTGGTCCAAAAAAAAATGACTCAGTGCATCAATGCATGCCTAATAAACTAGTAATTTGCATTAACAATCACGAGGACCAAGTATAATTTCCCCTTATACAGATAGAGAAAAAGTCAAAGCAACTACGTTTCGCGAAGTTTCCATCCGAAGCATTTTGCGTGGAACCACCAAACCGATGAACAAACGAGCAACTACGCACTGCACCTACGGTGCTGCAGTTGGGTTCGAGACGGGAAAAAACGTTGCTGCAGTCTGGTAGTCCTTGACGCGTGCTTATATGCACAAGATCAACACGTGTTTTGGTGCGGATCAGCAAAACCTCCCTGTGGATCATCGGCAACCTACATGTGCAGTGCCCCTCCATATTAAGTTTGATGTCGCTTGAACTTTGGCCGGTATTTTTGTCCTAATGATCTTGGGGCTTCGGGCTAGGATATATTTCCATTTAAGAAAATGTGGTGACCCTTATATATTGACAACAGAAGAATAATTTTTTTTTTTGAAATGAAGGCGTACCCCGGTCTTTGCATCGTAATGATGCATGCAACCATCTTATATATTGACAACAGAAGAATATGCATCCTTGTTGGTCACTATGTCACGGTGTACGCGTTCTCGTTGATAGCACACATTCACATATGTATGCCTGGCCACACATGAATTCACAATGTAGTATTATTTGTTCTTACTATATATGCCAGTACGTTAGGTTAAACTATAATTAATTTGCTTTCATTGTTAGAGGGTGTGAGTCGTCAACAAGGCTTATGGAGTCAACGCAAAATAGAAAGAAAACAAGACTTATGGAGGAAGGCATGCAGATCGTTATGCATGGACCCACTGTACAGGTTCTATATATATATACTCCCTCTGTCCACGAATAAGTGTACATCTAGGTTTTGTTCTAAGTCAAAGTTTTAAAAATTTGACAAACTTTATAAAAAGAAATAGTAGCATGTATGACATCTAATTGATATATTATGAAAGTACATTTCAAAACGAATATAGCGATACTAATTTAGTGCCATAAATGCTGCTATTCTTTCCTATAAAGTTGATCAAAATTTTAAAACTTTGACTTGGGACAAAACCTAGATGTATCCTTATTCGTGGACGAAGGGAGGTGCTGCGTTGGAGGATTATACAGTATTATACTGAAAAGCTTAGTCGTGGCTGACTTGCACGTCTTTTTCCTTGTATGAACCTAGCACGAGAAGATTAGTCACAGCAGGAGGAAACTACTCATGAAATCTACTGCTAGCATAAGGGCATGTACAATGATGTACAGTCAACCTTCTATAACACCAGCCACGTAAGGAAGAAAATGACGTGGGGAGAGAGAATAGGAAAAAAGACCGGGATCCGTCTGTAGAAATAACGACGATCGGTTGGCGTAGAACTCGCTGCCTATAGACGAGTTGTTTCCCGTTGTATGACTCTATCGAGTATCACGGGTGGGCTGGATGGATCTCGTGTTCCAGGAAATCAGCTTTTCCTTCGTCTTATATATGGAAATACACGGTTGACCACAGAGATATGATTCGAGTTGATCACCATGATTTACAAACCGTCGGAGAGTTACCGCCGGCCTACCAATCCACCCCGTTGTACAAGTTGCCTAAACTATAGTCTATAGTTGACATGGACGCATCCTACAAGCGGTGGCCGACTGAACCAATGTACATGCCCTAACGTAACCGGCCATCCGTTGGTTAGCACGGTTTTGGTTATGCTTGCATATTATATATATGGTCAACTCATCAGCAAAACCTCCCTGTGGATCATCGGCATGTGCAGTGCCTCTCCATATTAAGTCTGATGTCGCGTGAACTTTGGCCGGTAGTTTCGTGCTAATGAACTTGGGGCTTCGGGCTAGGATATGTTCCGATTTGAGAAAATGTGGTGACCCTTATATATTGACAAGAATATAAATCCTCGTTGGTCATTATGTCATGGTGTACGCGTTCTGATTGATAGCACACATTCACATATGTATGCCGGTCACACATGCATTCACAATGTATTATTTGTTCTTATATATGCCAGTAAGTTAGGTTAAACTATAATTAATTTGCTTTCACTGCAGAGGGTGTGAGTCAGTCAACAAGACTTATGGAGTCATCGCAAAACAGAAAGAAAACAAGACTTATCTAGGGAGGCATGCAGATCGTTATGCATGGATCCCTGTGTACCACTTCTATATATGATGGGAGGTTTCCATAGATTCTGTAGCTTCCATAGAGCCGCCGCCGCCGAGTTACTAGCTCAGCTGCTTTATCTGATCGATCGATCAGGTAAACTATCAAACTCTTTGGTTGATACGAATATCTTAATTATCAATCTACTTTTGTAATCTCCTTTTCTATTTAGAGTTTGCCAAAAATTAATAATAATTGATGGCTAGCTACGCCAATATGTGTAGTTAGTATTCAACGAAGGTCTTGGGCAACACCGTGTTTGTAGGATCGTGCATAGACCCCGTCGTCGCTTCCAACATTCCGTAGGTACACCCATCAGTTAATCATCGGGAATAGCGTGTTTCAGACCAGGTTGCTGTAGGTGCTGCGCTGAATGATTATTATAAATGAAAAGCTTACACTAGTAGAAAACAGAGCATTAGTTCCGTTTTCAAAGGACCTTTAGTCCCGATTCTGCAACCGGGCCAAAACGATCGGGACTATTGTCCATTACTTTTAGTCCCGGTTGGCTTATGAACCGGGACTAAAGGAGCTCCACGTGACCGCTGTGGGGCGCCCAGCCAGGAGAGCCTTTAGTCCCGATTGGTAACACCGACCGGGACTAAAAGGCAGCTACGCGTCAGCAGCTACCAGGAGCTGATTTTTTTTTAAAGGAGGGGTTTAGGGATTTTCATATTGTGTTTTCCCCTTTTATTTTTGTATTTACCCTTCAATTCTTTTACATTTAGGGTTGCATTTTTATTTAATGTTTTCATTCAACTCGACGCTAGCTACTACTGTAGCGACCACGATCCCAAGGGACTAAAGTCTCTGTGCTTAAGTGTCATCCCTGGATTGATAATGCTGACACACACAGTACTCGAGGAATTATAACAGAGTTCAATCACACATTTATTACATCGATTCCTCATAAAGAGTATGATTACAAAAATAATATGGCTGAAGGCCATCTAAACTAAATAACTACAGAAGCTTCGAAGGTAAATGAGTCTATCAACTCCAACGGTATAGCTGAGTGCACGACAACGACTTATCACACCTTATTCGTCGTCTGAGTAGTCTGCCACATGAGACGTTGCAGCCGTGTGGGTCAGCACATTAAATATGCTGGCAGAGTTACACTGTAAAGCAATGAATGCAAGAACTATGTCTACATGCAATATTTGGCTGGTGGAAACTCTAAATTTATAATTTTGCATAAAACTAGTTTTTCCCTACAACAAAGGAATAAATTTATTTAAACTACTCCCAAGTTGTTCCAATAATTGAGAAGGTTCCTCCAACTCAACTCCCAATTACACAAATATCATCATTAAACCCAATTCAATTTAATTAAAGAGTGATGAGATCAACAATAATATCCTATTTCCAAATACTCAAGATGTCCATAACCGGGGACACGGCTAACCATGATTAGTTTATACACTCCGCAGAGGTTGCGCACTTTTGCCCACAAGACTCGACCGCATCCATGATCGGAAGATCGAGACATAATCTTTCTGAAGCATTAACTCTCTACTCCGGGCAGACCGGTTCACCTACTTTCCCCTACATCTGCTAGTCCACTTCTTCGCTAGCTCATACAACTTACTCAACTATGGCAGAGCCCATAATGGCTTGTGGCTGCACACGGAAGTTTCTAGGCATGAAATATCATATGATCCCTTTGAGCCTGGGTGGCGAACCAAGGAAAAATCACACGGGTACTCCGGGATTTCTCAAATGGACAAACACTGGATTCTCCAAGTGCCCCAACCAATCCACCCAGATGTGTATTAAAGTTGTCACCTTAATGTTATCCAAAATTAATAACTCTCATAACTTCCATGTGAATCACGATCCAATCCCCGGCTACAAGCATGGCTAAGCAATAATAGAACATAACGTGTATTCCCAGGGTGATCAAAAGGTATTAGGTTGCTACCTCAAGTACTACAATCAAGCCACATGTTCCCAATCCTACTCATGAAAATATTTGAGGGGCATGACTAATGCATAGTAAAAAGGGGTATAGAAGAGTATGATCAAAGTGTAACTTGCCTTGCTGATGATCTGCAAATACTAGAGATTCATAGTAACAAGCTTCGCACTCCGGATAATCTAGCATCGACAAACAGTAGCATACATAAGAAATCACTCAAACGAAACAAAGAGAAAACGAGAAAAGATCCAAATAAAACTCGAAACAAGAAAACGGCTAAACTAAACAGAAAGCAAAACCTAATAGCATTATTTTCATGTCCATTAGGTCTTAACAGTAGGTACATGTGATTAGCTACGATTTGCAAAAAGAAACAACTCAAACGGAGTTACGAAACTCAAGATACGAACAAAACAAGATTGATTACTAATCTAAACTAAACTCAAATTTTAAATTGTCAAAATCATGTTCAAGTTGGTTAACTGGAAAGAAGAGATTGTTGTGAAGATTTAGGCATTGGTTTCATCTAATTTGGATAAACAAGCTAAAAGTTACAGTAGTTTTGAGATGAGGGGCAAAATCATGATAAAACTATTCGTGGATAGGTCCCTGGCCGAAAATAATACTAAAAAGAAAAATCTACTGAATGGACGTTCACTAACAGATCGTAACAAACGAATTTGTTCGTTAAAATAAATCTAACTGGTGAACGTTCACTAACTAACTAAAAATAAAAATGAAAACTGATCTAACCTAATAAACTGACTAAACCGAGAAAACCGAAAAAAACCAGAAAGGTTTTATACCGGTTCAAATCGGGCAGTAAGGTCAAGGGCGGGATCGGCATCGGCGGCGGCGAGATCCGGCGAGGCGGGCGAGGCGACGGCGGCGGTGGCGGCGCGGGGCGACGGCGGCAGCAGCAGCAGCGTACAGCGGCGGCGGCGCGAGGTGCGGGGCGCGGGGCGGCAGCGGCTCGCGGCGGCGCGACGTGGGCAGCGGTGGAGCAGCCGTGACTAAGGCGAGGGGCGGCGGCGGCGGCGGCTATGAGGAGAGGAGGGCGGCGGCGGCTGCGCTTATAAAGGGCCCCAAGGGGGGTCCGACTTGGGGAGGGAGTCGGCGCGCGGCAGGGAGAGCCCGGACTCCTCGGAGTCTGGCGGCGGCATGGCGTCACGGCGCGTGGGAAGGCGGTGGCGACTTGGGCCGGCTGGGCCTTTGGCCCAGTTCGGTCCAAATTTATTTTAAAACAAATTCCGCGTAGAAGAAAATCCTAATAAAATATATAAAAAATTCTAAAAATTTCAGAAACAATTTTCACCGTTCAAACCTAATATTTAGGACAAGACGAACATTTTTCACGACTAAATGCAATTTTTTCAAAATGCATGTTTTTCTCTAATTCAAATGAAATAATAATTTGATTTTAAAATTTCTTCTCCGATATTTCCCTTTTGTTGAAAAAGTCATTTTGGCTTCTCTCTTTTATTTTTATTGAATTGAAATAATTGGAAACAAATTATTATAATCAAATTGATCCTCTTTTCAAATTTGAAAAAAAATTCAAATATGAAAATTTTGTGAGATCTCCAACTCTCTCCTTGGGTCCCTGAGTTGCTTAAGATTTCTAGGATCTCAACCAAATGCAAATAAAATATGATATGAATAAGATGATCTATGTATAACATCCAAATTGAAAATTGGAATGTTACAAACCTACCCCCCTTAAGATGAATCACCCTCGAGATTCGGGTTGGTCAGCAAAAAGGTTTGGGTGGTCCTTGCGAAGATCTTCTTCTCGCTCCCAAGTGGCTTCCTCCTCGGTATGGTGGCTCTGAACTTTTCAAAACTTGATAACCTTGCTGCGAGTAACTCGGCTAGAAAACTCGAGAATCTTGATTGGCTTCTCTTCATAGGTCACATCACTATCCAACTTTATTGCTTCCAATGGCACTGTATCTCTCCGAGGAATGTCGGCAATCTCAGCATGGCACTTCTTCAATTGGGAAACGGGAAACACATCGTGAACTCCTCACAATCCTTCGGGCAATTTCAACTTGTACGCAACTTCTCCCATGCGTTCCAAAACTCTGTATGGTCCGACAAAACGTGGTGCTAGCTTTCCCTTGCTCCAAAATGTTTAACTCCTCGAAGTGGGGACACACGAAGATATTCTCTGTCTCCGACTTCGTAGGCTACCTCCTTGCGTTTCGTATCTACATAACTCTTATGCCTGGACTGGGCTACTTCGAGTCTGTCTCGAATCAACTTAACCTTCTCCTCAGAATCTCTGATTAAGTCCAGTCCGAACAACTTCCGATCTTCAACTTCATCCCACGATAACGGTGTCTTGCACCTTCTTCCGTACAAAGCTTGAAAGGGGCCATCTTCAAACTGGCTTGATAACTATTGTTATAGGGGAACTCTGCATAGGGCAAATTGTCATCCCAACTAGATCCATAATCTAGCGCACAAGCTCTCAACATGTCCTCCAGAATATGATTGACTCTCTCGGTCTGTCCATCTGTCTGTGGATGAAAGGATGTATTGAACTCTAGCCTGGTACCCAAAGTTTCATGCAACTGATTCCAAAACTTTGAAGTAAACTGTGTTCCTCTATCTGATACGATGGTCCTCGGAACTCCATGAGACATACGATCCTGGTCATGTATATCTTTGCCAACTTAGCACTCGTACTGGTTGTCTTCACCAGGATGAAAATAGGCTACTTTCGTGAAATGGTCAACTACAACCCAAATAGAGTCATAGCCTGAACGAGTCCTGGGTAATCCAGTCATAAAATCCATGACAAGTTTATCCCACTTCCATTTGAGTATCGGCAACGGCTGTAGCAATTTTACTGGTTTTTTATGCTCTGCCTTAACTCTCTGACATACATCACATACTGCAACATACTCGACAATATCCTTCTTCATTCTTGTTCACCAGAAACTTTCCTTCAAATCCAGATACATCTTGGTATTGCCTGGGTGAATCGAGTAAGGCGAATCATGAGCCTCCTGAAGAATCAACTTCCTGATCTCACGGTCATTAGGCACATAGATACGATCCTCAAACCATAAAGTGTCGTGCTCATCCTCACGAAATCCATTAGCCTTTACTTTACTCATCCTTTCCTTTATTTCAGCAATCTCCTTGTCCGTCTTCTGGGCTTCTCTGATCTTACCCAACAAAGTAGACTGAATTTTCAATGCTGCAACATAACCTCTCGGAACTATCTCCAAGCGTAGCTCTCGAAGGTCGTCTGCTAACTCCTTAGGTAATCCTCCGGTTATGAGTGTGTTAATATAACTATTGCAGCTCAACGCATCTGCTATGACATTTGCCTTTCCTGGGTGATAATGCAATCTCATATCAAAATCCTTTATGAGCTCCAACCATCTCCTTTGCCTAAGGTTTTACTCCGTCTGCGTGAAGATGTACTTCAAACTCTTATGATCCATATATACATCACAACGGTTTCCAATGAGAAAGTGTCTCCATGTCTTGAGCGCATGCACTACAGCTGCTAACTCCAAACCATGCGTAGCATAATTCAACTCATGAGGTCGAAGCTGTCGTGAGGCATATGAAACAACTCTTCCGTCTTGCATAAGCACTCCTCCAAGTCCTCGATGTGAAGCATCGCAATACACTTGGAAATCCTTGCGTATGTCTAGGAGAATCAGCACGGGGGCTGTAACCAAGCATTTCTTCAACTCCTGAAAACTGGCCTCACACTCCTTAGTCCATTTAAACTTGGTGTCCTTCTTCAATAACTCCGTCATGGGCTTCGAAATCTTGGAAAAATTCTCAATAAATCTCTAGTAATAGCCTGCGAGTCCAAGAAAACTTCTGATCTCTCCCATTGAGGGGGGTGCCAACCATTTAGTGACAGAAGCAACCTTGGTTGGGTCTACTGCTATTCCTTCTCCGGATATAACATGCCCGAGAAATCCAACTTCCTTCAACCAAAACTCGCATTTGCTGAACTTGGCATACAACTGATGTTCCCTGAACTTCTCAAGAACCAAGCGTAAATGTTCCTTATGCTCTTCTTCATTCTTCGAGTAGTGTTGAGGATATAGCTACTGAGTGTAAACCGGCCAGGAGGGCCCGGTTCACCCTCAACTATGTTGAAGCCCATGAAGATCCAGAAGATGACGCTTTACTGAATAAAGCCTAGAAGCCCGAAGCCCAAAGGCGGATTAGGGCCCATAGTGGCAAACCGCCATGACTATGTAAACTTGTAATATAAGTTAGGAAAGGAGAGACCGAGCCAGACACTTTGTAAGAGTCGGCCTCGGGGTTCTGTAGACCGGCCGGGCGTCAACCTGTGTATGTAAAGGGACGACTCGGCGGCGGTTCAGGGACAACAGACAACAACTCGAGACTCAAGCAAGCGTATTTTGCTCCCTGATCATCAAAACCCAATCAATCCCATCACAACTAGACGTAGGCTTTTACCTTCATCGAAGGGGCCGATCTAGTATAAACTCCCGTGTCCCTTGTCTGGTTTAACCCCTCCAAGCTAACCCGTTGCGATGGCTCCACGACTAAGTCCTTTCATGAGGACATCTGACGTGTTAATTCCATGACAGTTGGCGCCCACCGTGGGTCTATCACACGATGGTATCGAGTTCTTGAAGGGCTGCTCCGAAGGACTTAAGGGGTACGTGATCGGCCAGATGACCAAAAGTCGTCGCGGCAAGCTCTACATCGACGACGAAGGATGGGGCCCCGAGGCCGGCTCAATCGAGTACGGGTACTGGGTCCCCTTCGGCGGAATTCATGTCTTCATTGGCAAGATCGGCGAACCAAGCCCTGAGCCGGACATCTGCACCGACCTCATCAAGACGGCTCAGCGTGCGAGTCCAGCCCAGGTTAAGCCCGCCGTGAAGCGTGCGTTTGTAGGATGTGTCCATGGGGTCGGATCTGAACCGGTGTCTGAGGGCGAGACGGCCGTATATTCCGACGGCGAGTCATCCACTGGCGAAACCGTGTCCTTGTACCAGATTCATAGCGAGGTGTTTGAAGGATATTCCGATGGCAACAGTATTCCAGACCTTCTTGAACCACCAAGTCGGGTTGCTGTTTACATGGCCGGAATGCAGCCCACGTTGCAGTCTTCATCTACCGCAGCGATGAATACCAGAGCAACAGCCGCGGCAGGTGCCTCAGCGCGCCGATCGGCGCAGATCCTCTCTGGTTTAATGGACTCCTGGGCGACCTTGTTAACCGCGACACTCACCCCGGAGACGGGGGATCAGCACAATGCGGACGTGGCGAAACTGAAGGACCAAATAGCACAGGCTAAGGAGGACCTGGCAGCTGAGGATACTAGGATGGCTGAAGAACGGGTCGCTTTGGATGCAGAAGCACAACGGATACATGCAAAGAATTACCAGCTCATGCTGGATCGGACCGCATCAGAGGATGTAATGCGAAGGAAGTACCGGGCACGTCTGCCGCCGGTTTACGAAGGGTTAAATCTCTTTCAGACACCAGGCGCTGGGCCGAGCAATCTGGCAGCTCCAAACCGGACTGAGGCGCCTAGGACAGCTCCGGATCAACCATGAGCAACGGAGCCACCCCGACGGACAGATAACCCACCGCAGTACGTGCCGACACCACCGGGTCACTTCTTGAGCCCTCTGGATAACATGATTGCTGCGGCCTCACGTTTGGCAGCCATTCCGATGGAGGGCGATTCAATAGCACCAGTTGAGACGCGGCGGGCGAGAGACCTTCTTCAAACCGCCGTGGTGCAGCAGCAGGCTTATTCATATAGCCGGGATAGAATTCATTCAACCCCTCGTCCGAGCCCAAGTTATAGCAGGCGTATGGATGAACCAGAGGTGTCTAGCAGCGTGCGACATCGCAATGCTCAAGATGTGGTGGATCATGGCAGGGCACGAAGGGATGCCGCTTTGGGTCATTATCAACCCACCCCGGTTCAGCCAGCAGCGTTGGTTGACAGAGGCACCGGGCTTGCTTTCAGTTCCTGGGGAGTGCTGTGCCTTAATCCGGCTCTCCGTAATGTGCGTCTGCCCAAGGATTTCAAGGGTCCACGCAAAGTGCCTAATTACACGGCAGATCAGCCACCTGAGGCGTGGGTCAAGAGTTATGAGATGGCAATGGAGATGCTGGATGTAGATGAATCAGCTTGTGCAAAGTACTTCACGATGATGTTGGAAGGAACAACCCGTACTTGGTTGAAAAATCTACCAGCTAATTCCATTGAGTCATGGGATCAGTTGAAGGCCCGCTTTATAGCCAATTTTAAAGACACGTGCAAGCAACCCATGTCCATTGTGGATCTGGACGCTTGTGTTCAGGGAGAGAACGAGTCCACAACTCATTGGGTGCGCCGGGTTTCAGAAGTTTTGCACTCGTTCGACCGGATTAACGCTGACCAAGCGATTATCACACTGGAGCGCAATTGCCGGTTTAAGTCACTGAAGATGAAGTTGGGATGGCTCAAGCGCCACTGCAACGACATGGGAACCCTCATGGCAGCCTTGGTAAAATATGTCGATTCTGATAATACCAAGGATCCCGATTCTGATAATGACAAACCGGAGAAGGGAAAGAAGAATGGCAGGGCGAAGGGACAGCAACACAACCAAGGAGGCCATGGGAATAATGGTAAGCATAAAGCGGATTCACATTTTGTGGCTAACGCTAATGTGCAGCATCGTAAGGGTAAACCACCCCAGCGCGGTGGAGCGATGAATCTGGAGCGCTTGTTGAATCAGCCCTGTCCAAAGCATGGGACCAAGGAAGCTCCCGCAACGCATCTCTGGAAGGATTGTAACATTATGAAGGAGTTCAAAAACTCTAATCTTTTCCGGTATGATCAGGGTCCGTCGGGCAGTTCAGGTCCAGGTTTTCATGGTGGCGGCGGTTCAAGCTCTGGATTTTAGAATAATCATAACAACCAGAACAACCAAGGTGGTAATAATCAGCAAAATAATCAAGGGAATCAGCAGCAGTCGGGTTACCAGAGTCACCCAAAGCAGTTGAATGGTGGGCAGTATCATGTGTTCACCACTAGTCTGTGCAAGCGTGATCAGAAGCTTCACATGAGGGTAGTCAATGCTGTTGAACCGGCAGTTCCACGTTATCTGCGGTGGTCGGAACAAGCTATTGTGTGGAGTAGGGAGGATCATCCTCCCCGGGTTGACAATCCGGGTCAACTAGCTCTGGTGGTGGCGCCTCAGGTGGGAGGTTATAAGTTTACCAAAGTACTCATGGATGGAGGAAGCAGTATCAATATTCTGTATTATGAGACATTCCGCCGCATGGGGTTGACAGATAAGAATCTTAAACCATCCAATACAGTTTTTCATGGTGTGGTACCAGGTAAATCGGCATATCCAGTAGGTAAGATTGCTTTGGAAGTTGTGTTCGGTGATGAACATGATTCCCAGTCTGAGACATTGACGTTTGAGGTGGTGAGAATCCAGAGCCCGTATCATGCACTGTTTGGGCGACCGGCTTATGCAAAATTCATGGCGAGGCCTTGTTATATTTACTTGCAGCTCAAGATGCCGGGTCATAAAGGGACCATCACGGTTCATGGAAGTCGAAAAATCGCTTTGGATTGCGAGGAAAGTGATGCGGCTTATGCTGAGTCAGTTTGTGCTATAGAGGAGCTAAAGTTTTACAAGGAGAATGTTGATCCGGCGGATATGACCCCTCTGAAGAAGCCCACCACTGAGCATGACCCAACCCTGCATTTCAAACCGGCTGACGAGACTAAACTTGTTGATTTCGTACCTGGCGATTCATCCTAGCAGTTCAGCATCAGCACCAATCTGGATCCAAAATAGGAAAGCGCGCTCATCGAGTTCATTCGTGAGAACCGGGACATTTTTGCATGGAAGCCTTCTGACATGCCAGGTGTACCGAGGGAACTCGCTGAGCACACTCTTAATATTGATTCGAAGTTTAAACCGGTCAAGCAATTTCTTCGTTGTTTTAATGAAGAGAGACGCAAGGCAATTGGTGAGGAGGTAGCCTGGCTGTTGGCTGTTGGGTATATTGTTGAAGTGTTTCATCCTGAATGGTTGGCTAATCCGGTGCTGGTTCTTAAGAAAAACGACACTTGGCGTATGTGTTTGGACTACACGGACTTGAACAAGGCTTGCCCGGCCGATCCCTTTGCTCTCCCGTGTATTGATCAGATCATTGATGCGACGGCGGGTTGTGAGCGCCTGAGTTTTTTGGATGCTTATTCAGGATATCATCAGATCAAGATGGCAGTTAAGGACCAGGAGAAGACAGCCTTCATCACTCCCTTTGGAGCCTTCTGCTATGTTTCTATGCCCTTTGGGCTCAAGAGTGCTCAGGCAACTTATCAGCGTTGTGTGCAAAATTGTCTTCACACGCAGATTGGGCGTAATGTTCATGCCTATGTGGATACACTGTGGTAAAATCCAGGAAAAAGGAGACATTGATAGCTGATCTCAAGGAGACGTTTGGCAATCTTCAGGTTTACAAGATGATGCTTAATCCGGATAAATGTGTCTTTGGTGTTGCGACAGGCAAGCTTCTCGGCTTTCTGGTGTCCAACAGGGGCATTGAGGCTAATCCGGAAAAGATTAAGGCAATCACATCCCTGGCCAAGCCGAAGTGTATCAATGATGTTCAGCGTCTCGCAGGTCGGATTGCAGCCCTTAGCCGGTTTATCAGTCGTCTGGGTGAGAAGGCCATCCCTTTGTATCAGATGTTGAAGAAGACGGATGATTTCGTCTGGAGTGACGCAGCCAATGCGGCTTTTGAGGAGCTAAAGCGGCAGTTGGTTGAACCGCCGGTTCTTGCAGCCCCAGTTGATAATGAGCCTTTGCTGTTATATGTGGCCACCAATGCCCGAGCGGTCAGTGTGTCAATTGTGGTTGAGCATAAAGAAGCTGGGAAGGAATATCCAGTTCAACGACCGGTGTACTACATCAGTGAAGTTCTGATTCAAAACAACGCTATCCGCATTGGCAGAAGTTGGTGTATGGGGTTTTTATGGCCAGTCGAAAGCTCAAGCAATATTTTCAAGGCCATCCCATCACAGTGGTTAGTTCTGCCCCTTTGGGTGATATCATTCAAAACAGGGAAGCAACTGGCCGGGTTGCAAAGTGGGCAATTGAGCTTGGTCCACACGGTTTAAAATATGTACCTCGAACAGCCATCAAGTCTCAGGCTCTTGTGGACTTTATCAATGATTGGACCAAGTTGCAAGCACCGGAAGATAAACCGGATAATACGTACTGGACTATTCATTTCGATGGATCCAGGCAGTTGGAAGGCTCGGGGGCTGGAGTTGTCCTTACTTTCCCTCGAGGTGATAAAATTTGCTATGTCCTCCGCTTGATGTTTCCTTGTACTAACAATGCAGCTGAGTATGAAGCTTTACTCCATGGTCTCCATGTGGCTAAAGAGATGAACTTAATTCGAGTTTGTTGTTTCGGAGATTCTGATTTGGTGGCTCAGCAAGTTTCTGGTACTTGGGATTCTAAGGATCCACTCATGGCGGCTTACAGGCGTGAGGTGGATATTGTGGCGGGTCATTTCAAAGGATATCAGGTTGAGCATATTGATCGGCGCAAAAACGAAGCAGCAGACGCTTTGAGCCGGCTTGGATCTCAGCGTAAACTGGTACCTCCTAACACCTTTTTAGATATCTTGCATAACCCGTCTGTTAAGTTACCCACAGAACATGATTTGGCTGTTCCTTATCCGGAGGCTCAGTTGGTGGCCGCTTTACACGTTGTGCCAGATTGGACGGTTCCATATCTGGCGTATATGAGCCGGGGCGAGCTACCAAATGACAAAGTCATGGCCCGACAGATAGTCCGGCGATCCAAGTCCATGGTTATTCACAATGGCGAGTTACACCGCTGTAGCGTTTCAGGCGTATTTCAGCGTTGTGTTTCTCCGGAAGAAGGCCAAGAGATCCTGCGGGAAATTCATGAAGGGGATTGTGGTCATCATGCCGGTTCAAAGTCCTTGGTTGCAAAAGCTTTTCGTCATGGGTTTTACTGGTTGACAGCTCATGCTGATGCGGAGGATCTGGTAAAGCGATGTGATGCTTGTCAAAAAAATTCACATCGAGCTCATGTTCCGGCTCAGGAACTACGGATGATTCCTATCGCTTGGCCTTTTGCTACTTGGGGGATTGATATGGTGGGACCCTTTAAACGTTCCCAGGACAAGAAGACCCACCTGTTGGTGGCAGTTGATAAATTCACCAAGTGGGTTGAAGTGGAGCCTGTTAGCAAGTGTGATGCAGCTACAACGGTTCAATTTCTCAAAAAGATTATCTTCCGGTTTGGCTTTCCGCATAGTATCATCACGAATAATGGTACCAACCTTTCCAAAGGTGATATGGAGGATTTCTGTCAGAGAGAGCACATCTGGCTTGACCTAGCATCTGTGGCGCACCCTCAATCCAACGGGCAAGCGGAGCGAGCTAATCAAGAAATTTTAAAGGGTCTTAAAACCCGGCTCATTATTCCCTTGAAGCAGACGCCGGGTTGTTGGGTGGAGGAATTACCTTCTGTGTTATGGAGTATCAACACCACCCCCAATCGATCAACATGTTACACACCTTTCTTTATGGTATACGGGGCAGAGGCAGTTCTCCCAAGTGATATACGTCATGACTCGCCCCGGGTTGCTAATTATGTTGAAGCGGACAATGAGCAAGCTCGCCAAGAGGCACTGGACCTGTTAGATGAGAAACGGGATATGGCTTTAGCTCGATCGGCGGTTTATCAACAAGACCTACGGCGTTATCACAGCCACCGGGTTAAGACAAGAACCTTTCAAGGAGGTGACTTGGTTCTCTGGCTCATCCAGGATCAGACCAACATGCACAAGCTATCCCCGCCTTGGGAAGGACCCTTTGTGGTCAGCAAGAATCTGCACAAAGGATCATACTACCTCATTGATGTTCGAGACAACTCACGCAACTCTGAGGAGGAGACCCGGCGGCCGTGGAACATAGCTCTCCTCCGGCCTTATTACACTTGAGCCATAGGTTCTTTTATGTACATATTTCGACGATGTATATATTATGATCAATAAATAAATCAGCATCCTTGCTCTAAGCGGGGCCTCTGCTGTTTTTTCTCAAATATCCTTTGAGTTACATGGGGGCTTCAGCTGACAAAGCGGAGTACTACCTGTTAAACCGGCTATCACGCCATAAAGCGGAGCACATCTCATCACGTTACTTGGGGGCTCCTTGGTCAAATACCAAGGAGTTTGAATGGACCCTTGTAGCTGGGTATCAACCCACGGCTTGGAAGCCTGGTATATTTACCTAAAACCCCGGGTTAACCTGCCTTCATCAAGTAAGACACTCCTATCCAGGTCATCCTGGCACGGCCCTCCGAACGTTTGACAGTTACTCTCATTGAGACCCTGCACTTGTCAAAGTTAAAATGGTGATTGGTTAGTTGGAGGTCCATCTTAAAAGGCTTTGTTAAATGGTTCAACTCAGTGGCCTGGCAGCCCACAAAAAGCCTCGAATTTGGGCCTGGCAGCCCCCAAAAAGCCTCGACTACATGGTTTTATTTGCGTTTTGCTGAATTTTCTGTTAAACCGATTTCCTGGACTTGGTCAGTTATCTTATTCACCCGGTATTCTTTAAACCGGCTTGGTTTGCAACTACTCGTTGACAGACCAGACTCTTAAACCAGAGTTTATTAACCCGACCTGGCATTGACTACCTGTCACCAACTTTGATCATCTGGTGTGCACCGTCACCCGGTATGACTTATTATACGACATCAATACATGATGGCGCTATACAAGAATTTCAGATTTGGGTTTTCACCCTTATAACAATCAAAGTTGACCAGCCAACTAAACAGTGATATTACATCACAGGTATGAATCATTTCATATTTTTACGGTTTGATTATCAATCAGGCTTTTTCTTGGGCATTATGACTCGTCCAGCGGTAAACCGCCAGGACCCTTTCCTTCTTATGCAGAAACAGGTATTGCATATTATGATACCTGAACTAAAATTGACATTGACATGGCGGATCACATAAAGTATCTCCTACTGCACGATGGCAGCAGATCAGAATAGTTTTTGCTACCCTATTACAAGGCACTCAGAGGCCCAAAATATGGAATTGTTTCACAATGGAAAGTTTTTGACATCTCAACCGGATTGACGAATTAAGCTTCATCGCTGGGTTGGTCTGAAGTAGATGGGTCATCTGGCATCGGTTCAGCCTCCTCCTCCCCATCCAATGGGTGGAAGTCATTGGTGGTCCAGTCAATCCGGGTTAAGGCCTGAAAGACAGCCTCTTCACTTATAAGCTCAGCCGAATCAACGTCAGGGGCGTAAGTGTGCTTACGGATTGGAGGAACAAGGTTCTGCACTTCAGGAATAACAGCTTCAACCCGTCTATTGTTTGCATCATAAAAAGATCGGTGAACCGTCAAGTTAGCCTCGTCTGCCAACTGACTCGCCAAAGGACGCATCTCCCTTGTTACCCGTCTGAGAGCGTCGTTGTCAAAAACTTCGCCGTTTTCTTGTGCACCGGGAAAGCCCTTGGCTATATCAGCCGGATCAAGATTAGCTATCCATGCCTTGGCTTGAGTCAGTGCCAATAAAGTACCAGCCCGGGCAGCGGATCGCTTCAACTCTTCTATTTGCGCTGGCATCATAGGTAGCCGGTCCAGCGTGTCCTTGATCAGTGTTGGCACCGCATTGTCATAAGAAGTGGCGCAGATAACCCGTTGAACGCCGGTATACAGCTGTTCAACCAGTGTATACGCGGCCTTGAGTTTCTTCCGCATATCAGAACCCAGATGAGCAATGCGACTACCTATATCGGTTTAAGAAGATCATGTTAAACCGGAGAAATTTCAAAGCGAAATATTCATAAAGCCTTGGAAAAACAGTGCTTACCAAATATTGCAGACGTCATGGCATTGACTTGGCACTTTAAACTAGTAAGCTCTTCCGTCACCGGTTTAAGAGCTGATTCAGCGTTTTCTGCCCGCTTCAGCAATCCGGCCTTCTCGGTATCCCAGTTGGCCTGCTCAGACTTAAACCATTCTTTGAGCTGCTCCATGGCGGTTATGGCAGTTTTCAACTCATCCTTGGCCTTGGTGGTTTCTGCTTGTTGGGATTTCAGATTTTCTTGAAGGTCAGCAATTTGTGAGACTTGTTGATTTATCTCACTCTACAACAGTAAGAAGAGCATGTCAATATCATTGTTAAAGTCCCAAGCATATAACCAGTTATACACTTGGCACTTGGGGGCTAATGCGGATCACTTTTATTATTGAAGTCCCAAGGATTAATGCAAGTTTTAATCATGGCACTTGGGGGCTAATGTGTGTTTGATCAGATATACATAAGGAAATTTCATAAAGTGCAGTGTGGAATATACAAAGTCCCGGTTTGACTTTTTAAAGTCAAACCGGCCCTTGGGGGCTACAATACAGTGAAGGTACAGAGCAAAGATCAAGTTGTTTACCTCGTAGCGCTCCTTCATCAGGTTTACTGAACCGGCTTCATAATCACGGCTGGTGTAAACCTGGTTCAAGAAGCCGGAGTGAAGGTCTTGAGCAGAGAGATCGACATAAGCGGACAAATCAGTCTTCCCCTTCCCCTTGCTCATAGCAGCAAATTCATCCTTGGCAGTGTGCTTTGATAGAGCAACCGGGTTACCAGGGGCGGTATATGCAGTGCCAGTAACGACAACGTCATCATCTTTGGTCGGACTGGAGGAATCAATATTCTTAACAGGACTTGGTGCCTTGGTAGCAGGGCTTGGCGATTTGATAACTGGGCTTGGCAGATCAGCAGTTGAGCCCCGTTGTTCTACTGTGGGGCTTGGAGGAGCAGGAGGATGTGAAGTGTCAACTTCTACGTTTGGTTCAACCTCTGGCGGGTTAGCATCACCATCTTGGTTTTGCCCAGCAGGGCTGTCTATGGCAACTTCAGGGTCTTCGCCATGATGCTCTGGAGTCTTCTCCGAATCAACATCAACAGTAGGGTCACTGGTCTTGGCTTTCTTACTTAATCGAGCCTTGACACTACAACATCAAAGGTTAGAATATGGTAAACCGACAAATAAAAGGAACAAGTTAAGGAGTAATATACTTACCCAGCGACGACTTTGAGAGGAGGCAGCTGAGTGGTTGAAGAACCGCCAGACGAGTTGGAAGAAGCCTGGTAATTCGGGTCAGACGGATTGAGAGGGCAGTGGAAGAAACCTTTCAAAGGGTAACGTTCTTCAGGAGAACAAGTCACCTCTGGATGACGTTTCCGGGTTGGCGTGTCAGCTAAACCGGACGACGTGATTTGTTGACTGCTATGCCGGGTTGTGTGACGTTCTTCAACTTGCTGTGTCTTCAAAGAAAATTTTGGATCCAAAGGAGCAAGGGGGTGAGATTATTTTACTTTCCGGACTGTGCGACGAATTCTTTGAACCGGTACAAGATCTGAATCGTAAGAAAGAAGGATTACCTCAACATGTTCTGCATGGCTGGCCTCAGCATCATCCTGGGAATAGTCATTATCAATAAGATGTACAAAAAAGGATCCAAGTGAGTCAAGTTCTACCTCAGCATCTGATTCCTCATCCTCTGGCGGGTCAGAAGACTCGGTGGCTTTCCTCTTGCCAACTTTCTTGGTGGCCTTGGTTTTTACACGAGGAGCCCGGGCCGGTTTAGTCCGTTTCCAAAAGGAGCTGTTAGCCTGAGATTAAGACAAGGAAAGGTTAGTACACAGCCAATACAGAAGCAAATCAGTAAAGTATTTAGATGAACTTTACCGCTGGCGGTTTATTGGAGACGCAAAACGGAGCCAAACCGGTTTGGTTGCATGCAGAGATCGGTTCATCAAGCATTTTCTTCACCGATTCAGTGATTTCAAGATCGGTCATTACTATTTCATGATATCGTTGAGGGTCTTTGACATCACCAGTGTACTCATGCATCAATCTGGGGCGACGGCTTAAAGGTAAAATGCCCCAAGAAACCCAGCAGCGGACAAGATCAATGCCAGTTAAACCGTTGGCCATCAGAGCCCTGAGCTTGGCAAGTTGAGGTGCAAAATTCTTCCGTTCTGCGGCGGTCAAGCGTGAAGGTAATGGGTGGCCATTGCTAAGCCGGTGAGGGTGATAACCCGGCAAAGGATTTTCTCCATCAGGGGCAGTGTTCCGGCAGTAAAACCAGGTCTGATTCCAATCTTTAGGATGGCTGTGATGTTTTGCATGAGGGAAGTCAACTTCTTTCCGTTTCTGAATTGAAACGCCGCCAAGCTCTGTGTTGGACCATCTGAGAATTCCGTACGGCGGTTCAGATGAAAGAAGTCCCGAAACAGCTCCACGGTTGGCTCTTCTTGAAGATAAACTTCACAGAAAACTTGAAAGTTGCATATATTGGACGCAAAGTTTAGACCAATATCTTGCGGATGGAGTTGGAAGCTTGCGAGGACATCCCAGAAATTTTTTGATCCGGGCGGACTGAATCCCCGGTCTAAGTGTTGCATAAAAACAATCACCTCTCCTTCTTGAGGTTCAGGCGGATGTTCCGATTCCAGAACTCGCCAGTGAAGAGCCCTTTTTGAGGCTAAAGCACCGGTGGTGACATAACCATTGATTTGTGTCTCCGTGATCCAGGACAGAACCCAATTTCAAGCAGCGAATTGTTTCGTCATTCCGGAAGGAGGGAACTGAAAGAAAAAAACAAGTGCCAGTTTTACAATTTGCGATTTAAGGTGTACAATTCAGTGTTAAACCGGAGAAAAATACTGTGCAAGTTTCAGTTCGCGGTTTAAGAGAGGGCTAATGACATATGGTGGATTGACTATCAAATATTAAACCGCCCATTGGCAGAAGGGCCAGGATTCAAAATTTCTGCTAAGTGTTAACACAAACAGGTTTCACACAATGATCAAATTTATTTGGATCTACCGTACATCTGTAAAGCAATTTTTTCTGTGATCTCTAAAGGCGTTAAGAAGAACAGGGAAGGCTGTGTACTCTACAGAAGAAAAAGGATGATCTGCTAGCATTAAAAACGGATGCGGAGTAACTACCACATGAGATCTACACTGCTATTAGATCAAAGCTACCTTGACAGAAGGAAGGACGAAGAAGAAGAATGAAGAACTGTACAGAGGAGCTCGCAAACCCTAAAAACAGATCTAAAGATGAAGGAAAGAAGAAGTTTAACACTGCAGATTTGCTGCGGAGGAGGACGACGAGTTTCTGGTCCGTTTCAGGTTGATGCAGCGGCCTTTGTCGGTGCAGTTCTCGAGGGTCGTGGACGGCAAAGGAGCTTCAGAGCTTGGGCGTCGCGAGGAAGAAGAAGGCACAGAAGGGGAAAAAAGAGAAGGGCCCTCGGGCCTTATTTATAGAGGAAAGAGTAAAATGGCAGGCGCGAGAATCAAGGAGCCTGAAACGGCAGAATGAGTGCGCCTGTCGCCTCGATTTTCGGGATAACCATTAAAGTGAAGGGAATCTTTTTAATCTTTTTATACAGGGATGACGTCATGATGGACCGTTGCTGTGTTCACAAGATGACGTCACGGCGGTTTACAAAAATTACAGGAGAAGACAATATGGCAGTTTACGAAAATACAAGAAGATGTCTACAAGATATCTTTGAAGTATTGAAGATTGACATGAACAAATTCAAATCAATCTGGGACCTAATGTTGAGGATATAGCTACTGAGTGTAAACCGGCTAGGAGGGCCCGGTTCACCCTCGACTATGTTGAAGCCCATGAAGATCCAGAAGATGATGCTTTACTGAATGAAGCCTAGAAGCCCGAAGCCCAAAGGCGGATTAGGGCCCATAGTGGCAAACCGCCATGACTATGTAAACTTGTAATATAAGTTAGGAAAGGAGAGACCGAGCCGGACACTTTGTATGAGTCAGCCTCGGGGCTCTGTAGACCGGCCGGGCATCAACCTGTGTATATAAAGGGATGACCCGACGGCGGTTCAGGGACAACAGACAACAACTCGAGACTCAGGCAAGCATATTTCGCTCCCTGATCATCGAAAGCCAATCAATCCCATCACAACTAGATGTAGGCTTTTACCTTTATCGAAGGGGCCGAACTAGTATAAACTCCCGTGTCCCTTGTCCGGTTTAACCCCTCCAAGCTAACCCGTTGCAATGGCTCCACGACTAAGTCCTTTCATGAGGACATTTGACATGTTAATTCCACGACAAGTAGACCAATATATCATCAATGAACACCATGATGAATTTATCCAAAAAATCCATGAACACCTTGTTCATCATACTCAAGAAATATGCAAGGGCATTAGTCAAACCAAATGACATAACTGTATACTCATATAGCCCATACCTCGTGGTAAAAGTTGTCTTAGGTATATCTTGCTCTCGGATCTTCAACTGGTGATAACCTGATCAAAGATCGATCTTGGAGAAAACCTTAGCTCCCAGTTGCTGGTCAAACAAATCATTAATCATCGGTAGAGGGTATTTGTTCTTGATCGTCACCTCATTCACCGCACGATAATCAAATACCTTCCTCAAAGATCCATCCTTCTTTTCAACTAGAAGTATTGGGGCTCCCCGAGGTGATGAGCTTGGTCGAATATAACCTTTCTCCAGTAACTCCTTAATCTGCTTGTTAATTTCCTCCAGATCATTTGCGGGCATCTGATACGGTCTCTTGGATATTGGTCCGGTGCCTGACAATAGCTTAATCAAAAACTCAATGTGTCGATCTGGTGGCATGCCTGGTAACTCTTTCAGAAATACATCAAGATAATCCTTCAACACTGGTACTTCCTCCTGAACAACTCCTTATAAGGAATTCACTTGAGTCCTCCTTGGCCCATGCCTAGACACATACTTGATCCTCTTTCCTTCCAGGGTGGTGAGAAAAATTGATTTACTGGCGCAATCGATGTTTCCCTCAAACTTGGATAGCCAATCCATGCCTAGTATCGCATCCAATCCTTGTGACCCTAGGACAATCAGGTCGGTGGGGAAAACATGTCTACCTATGGTTACTGGCAACTGATAGCATTCCTTACAAGCCATATACTCCGCTCCTGGGGAACTTACTAACATAGGTGACTTCAGGGCTACTGTTGGCAACTTATACTTATCCACAAATCCCCTTGATATGAATGAATGAGATTGAAAGAACATGTGGTGCCCCCATGTTTGGTTTTGGCAATTGATGACAATCTCTATGGACTAATGGTTGTCTTGAGTTATATTTGAAGGATTTGTCCATAGGCTTTTCTTGAAGTCCATGTGTTGGTTTCAAGGAGTTTATGAGTTGACCAAGGTGCTATTAAGGAATTATCCAAAGATTGGTCATGTGAGTGTTGAGCTTATTGCAAGCATGTCTTGAAGAAGAAGGTTGTGTGATCATTCATGTTTACCTTCAAGACATCTTCCAAATGAAGAGAGTTGGAAAGATTCAAGGTTGATTAAGACTAAGTCAAGAGTGAATCAAGTTGATCAACTCACAAAGCATAGAAGATGTACCGAGAGGGATCAAGTGATCCCATGGTATGGTAAGCATTGTCCATTGCACTTTGTGTACTAGCCCATGGTCTATGTGAGAGTTCTATGTGGGGTTAGGTACGTGTCCATGGGCTTGCGTCAAGAGGAAGATATCATACAACCCATGGAAAGGATGGCATCAAGTGGTGATCGTCATCAAAATTGTCGTGTGCAAGCTCAAGTGGAGCATCACGAAGAGATCAAGTGCTTGAATCTTGCCACCCATTGTGGTGTCAATGGACTTGTGAAGATGTGTTGAAGAGTGGCTCACCCATAGTGGACTATGGGGGAGCAATCATCTAGTCTTCATCGAGCCAACGCAATCAAGAAAGGTGGTCCAACTTGAGGGAGTCAAGATCATCATCATCTAGCTCAAGTGGAGCATGTGGAAGGCAAAGGTTTGCCCTTGATAGGTTTTCTATTTTACCAATCCCGTGGTGGTAGTTGGGAGACCGGGTTATAGGATCGTTTGCCGTACTATCAAGGGGGGCTCTCAAGTTGGTAGCTTGATCGTATCGTTAGTAGAGAGCTCAAACCCTTGCATCCTTGCATCATGTTTCTTGGTTCTTGTTTGGTTCTCTTTGTGATTCTTAGAGCTTATGGTCATCTTGATGACAAGCTTGAGTTCATCGAAAACGGAGTTCGCATGCGTCTTCTATGATGTTTTTGGTGTTGGAGGTTTTACCGGTCATATCCGAGGAAGGGTTCTCACCATTTTCTTATGGTTCTTTTCTAATTTTCTTCTTATTGATTTTCTTTAAATATTGTGTTATCCCTTGTCGCTAGCTTTCCAACAAACTTGGTTTCATCGAATTCGGAGTCCGTTTGCAAAAGTTGTGGCAGTTTTGGTGTTCAGAAAAGGCTGTAGCGGTACTACCGCAAATTGGAGCGGATGTAATTTTTTACTACCGCTCCAGAGCGGTACTACCACGGCTCCTACAGCGGTAGTACCGCTCCGGACCAAAAACTCGTCCCAAGTCCTGTGGTGGTAGGCCCGGATGTAATTTTTTAGTACCGCTCACAAGCAGTAGTACCGCTACCCTTAGCAGTAGTACCGCTACCCCTAGCGGTAGTACCGTGAGGTCAAGCGGTACTACCGCTCTGATGGTTCTTCTGGCCTTTTTGCCTCCTCGCTGTTGTGTTTCAAAGGGGTAGTACCGCCCTAGCGGTAGTACCAATCCTTGGAGCGGTAGTACCGCTCTGTACGGGCTGTGAGCATAATGGTTGGATTTTTTTCCACCTATAAAAGAGGGTCTTCTTCCCCAATGAACCTCATCTTTTGAGCTCGTGTTCTTCCCCCATTGTTGACCTTCTTCAAGCTTGCTAACTCTCAATCCCTCTTATGATTCTTGGTAGTTCTTGAGGGAAAAGAGAGAGGAGATCTAGATCCACGTTTCCACCAATCACTTTCTCCTCTAAGTGAGGGGAACCCCTTGGATCTAGATCTTGGAGTTCTTCGTGTTCTTCTTTCATTCTTCCTCTCATTTTCCTCCCTTGCATTAGTTGCTTTGGTGGGATTTGGTAGAGAAGGACTTGGGCACTCCGTGTGCCCTTGCCATTGCATTTGGTGCATCGGTTTGAGTTCTCCACGTGATACGTGGAAGTTACAAGTTGAGAAGCTTATTACTCTTGGGTGCTTGGTGCCCTTGATCTTGTTACTCTTGGGTGCTTGGGTGCCCTAGACGGTTGGTGGTGTTCGGAGCTCAATCATTGTGGTGTAAAGCTCCGGGCAAGCGTCGGGGTCTCCAATTAGGTTGTGGAGATTGCTTCGAGCAATTTGACGGGTTCCGGTGACCGCCCCCAAGGGTTGCCAAAGTGTACGGGTTCGGTGACCGCCCCCAAGGGTTGCCATTTGTACGGGTTCGGTGACCGCCCTCAAGGGTCCCTTAGTGGAATCATGGCATCTTGCATTGTGCGACGGCGTGAGGAGATTACGGTGGCCCTAGTGGCTTCTTTGGGAGCATTGTGCCTCCACACTGCTCCAAACGGAGATTAGCATCCGCAAGGGTGTGAACTTCGGGATACATCGTCGTCTCCGCGTGCCTCGGTTATCTCTTACCCGAGCCCTTTACTTATGCACTTTACTTTGTGATAGCCATATTGTTTCTTGTCATATATCTTGCTATCACTTAGTTGTTTATCTTGCTTAGCATAAGTTGTTGATGCACATAGGTGAGCCTAGTTGTTGTAGGTTTTGTGCTTGACAAATTAACCATTAGGTTTATTCCGCATTTGTTCAAGCCTCTACCATAATTATTTTAAAACGCCTATTCACCCCCCCTCTAGGCGACATCCACGATCTTTCAGTTGGCATCAGAGCCTCATCTCTCTTTCATAGGCTTAACCGCCTAGAGAGTAAAGATGTTGACTAGGGGATTAGGATTCTCCGACACTCTTAGTTTCGATGGCACAAATTTTGATGTTTGGGTATTTCGCATGCTTAATCTCTTTAGGGTCATGGACCCAAATTTAGAGCGAATTATAGATATGGATTTTTCTCCTCCAAAGGATCCCCAAATATTATCTTTAGAGGATGAGAAAAACTCTTATCTCAATGCTCAAGCTTCTAATGTGCTTTTCGATGCTTTGAGCAATGTAGTTATATTTCGAGTCATGCCGTTCCGGGATGCTCATGAGTTGTGGACGAAGCTTCAAGATAGATATGGTGTGTCCAAGATTTGTAGGGATGATTGTTCTCCCTCCACCTCCGGCAGTATAGTCTTCTCAACTTCTTCTACTTCACCTACATGTGGTTTGCCACAAGGTAATGATATGGTGAGTAGTGTTGGTCATTGCAATGATGATAGTATGCTTATTGTGGATGATTCTTCATCACTATATTATTGCATGCTCCATCTTTGGGCTTTAACACTTCGAGCACTCCAAATGTTTCACATGCTTGTGTTGATAGTCCTTGCATATCATGTAGAAATTGCTTGACTAAATCTCATGATGATATGCTTGCTATATCTTGTTGCCATGATAAAAATGCATGTATTTCCTCGAGTTGTTGTGCTAACAATGTAGAGGAAACCCAACACTCCATGGAACAAGATGTGGTCTTGAATGGTGCTTCAAGGGATACTACATCATCATCTATTGCTTTTTTCCTTATGGTCAAGGCTTCAAAGGTATCTCCCACTTTGAATCCCAATATATCTTCTGATGATATTGATAATGGCAAGAGTGATGATGATGTCGATTATGATGAAGAGAATGATGATGTTGCCTCCTTAAAAATTAAGGGGGGAATGATTTTTAAAGCTGTTCTTAAGAATAAAATTGCTCGTTCCAACTCCATGGAAATAATGTCCATTGCCATTGATGGAAAGAAATACATTGAGGAGTTTGAATCTCATCTAGAGGAGCATGAGGTCACCATTGAGAAAATGGAAGCTCATGGGCGTGATTACGCAAATTAGATCGCGGAGCTATCTCAAGCTCTTGAACATGAACAAACCACCTCCGAATCTCTTGACGAGACTTTTGCCATAGAATTGGAAAAGTGTCATGAAAAGCTATCAAGCTCTCATGAAAAGTTATCAAGCTCTCAACTTGAGGTGCTATCTAGAAATTATGGGAAATTGGAAGAAAGTCATGAAAAGCTCTCAAGCTCTCATGATGATCTTGTAGTATCCCATAGTGTGCTAAAGATAGCTCATGAGGCCATGATTGCTAAGGTAACATCTAGTGGGCCTCATGTGGATACTAGCACTACTTCTAGTCAAAATAGTATATTGCCATGTGCCAGTCCTTGTAATTCATCTACTCACAATGTTGGTACATCTTGTGATGAATTGCTTTCCTTGCCTTGTTGCTCTAACGATGAAGTTTATACTTCCTCTAGTACTTGTGTTGAGACTAACCATGTAGAGGAAATCAAAGAGCTCAAGGCCCAAGTCACTTCTTTGAAGAAAGACTTGGAAAAGTGTCATGAAGGGAAATCCACACTCAACAATATCTTGAGTGTGCAAAAATTCCCCAATGACAAAGGTGGACTTGGACTCAACTCCAATAAGAAGAAGAAGTCCAAGATGAACAAAAATAAGGGCCAAGAACAAGTCAAGAATTCGGCGAAGATTGTTTGCTTCAAGTGCAAAGTAGGAGGGCATCATGTTAGATCTTTCCCATGGAAGAAGAAGGCCATTAGCGTTAAGCAACAAGGGAAGAGGGCACAAGTTCAATCTCATGCTCAACCTCAAGTTGAAGAAAGGCCACTTCCCAAGAAGACTCAAGCTAATGCTTCTCTTGTGGAAAAATCAAGTAAGAAGAAAGTGAAGAGTAGACGTTGCTACTTATGTCGTGAGAAAGGTCACGTCGCTTCTTCATGCACTAGTGGTAACTTATCCAACCCAATTATTATTGATGATATCTATTCTCTTGGGAAGGATAAGGTTGGCAATGTGTTTGCCAAGTTTGTTGGTACTCAAAGTGGTGTCAAGAAAAGAACCATTTGGGTAGCTGTCGGTGTCAAAACCGGCGGATCTCGGGTAGGGGGTCCCGAACTGTGCGTCTAGGCGGATGGTAACAGGAGACAAGGGACACGATGTTTTTACCCAGGTTCGGGCCCTCTCGATGGAGGTAAAACCCTACTCCTGCTTGATTGATATTGATGATATGGGTAGTACAAGAGTGGATCTACCACGAGATCAAGGAGGCTAAACCCTAGAAGCTAGCCTATGGTATGATTGTTGTAATAGTTGTTTGTCCTACGGACTAAAACCCTCCGGTTTATATAGACACTGGAGAGAGCTAGGGTTACACAGGGTCGGTTACAATGGTAGGAGATCTACATATCCGTATCGCCAAGCTTGCCTTCCACGCCAAGGAAAGTCCCATCCGGACACAGGACAAAGTCTTCAATCTTGTATCTTCATAGTCTTGGAGTCCGGCTGATGATGATAGTCCAGCTATCCGGACACCCCCTAGTCCAGGACTCCCTCAGTAGCCCCTGAACCAGGCTTCAATGACGATGAGTCCGGCGCGCATATTGTTCGGCATTGCAAGGCGGGTTCCTCCTTTGAATAATTCATAGAAGATTGCGAACACCAGGATAGTGTCCGGCTCTGCAAAATAAATTCCACATTCCACCGTAGAGAGAATAATATGCACACAAGTTCGATCTGCTGACGTATTTTGTGGCATGACGTCACGCCACCACCAAGCCTTTACTTGAATCGTTTTTTGTTATACCACCTCAGCGCGTTTAGCGAAGCGGTTTCCTTGGCACGTCTTGTCGAAGCAGAGATCGTGTTCCCCTTATTCCGGGATTACCATCAATACGGACGTGGGTAACCCAACCGCGCCCGTCGCCACGCCTCCTCTATCGAAGGTGAGTCCCAAACGGTCACGGGGATGGCTCTTGGCATTCTTCCCTCTTTATAATGAGACCAAGGCTCGTTTCTTTTTTTCAATCCTCAATCGAATCCACCCCTCGCCCCGAGTTCCAACACCCAGAGCTCCAGATTCAAGCACTTCGGACATTCAACAATGTCCGGCTCCGACCTACAGGGTCGGTGGATGCCCTCCTTCGTCACACAAGAGGATGTGCTAAAGCTGCGAGAAGCCATGTACCTATCCTACGAGATTTCGCATAGGTAGCCCGCCAAAGGGCAAGTCATTCCTACTCCCGAGCCCGGCGAGAGCGTCGTGTTCGTGTCCCACCTCCGCTGGGGTTTAGGCTTCCCGACGGATCCTTTTGTGAGAGGGCTCATGTTTTACTACGGGTTGGAATTCCATGACCTGGCTCCGGAGTCTATCCTCCACATCTCATCATTCATCGTCATCTGCGAAGCCTTCCTCTGCACTACTCCCCACCTTGGTTTGTGTCTCAAGACCTTCAACGTGGAGCCGAAGATGATCGAGGGGCGTCAAGCTAAGTGCGGCGGGGCGGTTATAAGCAGAAGGGCCGATGCTCCATGGCCCAAGGGCTCTTTCCAGAAGGAGCTCAGCTTGTGGCAGCAGGAGTGGTTCTATATTACCGCTCCTAGGGGCAGCAAGCAGAAGCCGCTGCCCATCTTTCGCTCGGGCCCTCCACATCGGCTGATGTCGTGGGTCAACCAAGGGTTCAACTGGGGGCCGTCAAAGGACGTACCCCTACTGCAGGGCCGGATTCGAGACCTCTAAGAGAGGGAGATCAGTCTGGTGATGGTGATGCAGGTTATGCTGATTCGGTGTCTTCTGCCCTGCAAGCGTCGCCCCCTCCGCCTGTGGGAATTCAATCCAGAGGGGCCATGAGCTCTCCAACACTTCATGGGTATGACACCCGTGGAGATGTATAAATTGTTCTTCGGACCACAAGAGATGTGTCCGGAATTGACCGAGGATTCTGGTCTAAGCTGCAATCGCCCAGATGCTCAGGTAAGTGGCCCTGTGTCCGGACATACCGTTTGTTTGCGCCTTCTTGAATTTGCCATTTAACCCATCGTCCCTTGAATAGGAGTGGATAGCGCAAGCGAAACTGATAAGGTGTCCGGCCCCCCTCCCGGAGACCGTGCCGGATCCCGTGCTGGTCAGAATGCTGAAGGTTGTGCCTTAAGGGGAAGGCGAAGGGGTGAACAGGGACACTACCACCCCTACCAAGGGGGCATTTGAGAAAGGGGGAATCGAGAATCCCTCCTTCCAAGGGGAGAAGAGGACTGCTTCCGAAAATCCGGAGGCCAAGGCCTCGAAGCGGGGGAAGAGATCTTCACTAGAGGGTCCTGCGTCCGGGGAGGCCCCGGCCGCACTATCTCCCCTAAGGAATCAGCCCTCCAACGAGATGTAAGTAGAAAAAGGGGGTTCTGTAATAAGAGACATCCCCATTTTTGCTTCTGAGGATAACCGAAGTTTTTTCCTTGTAGTTCGGATCTCCGTCCTTCTCAGATGAGCTCGTCTTCGGGGGACCTTCGTCCGGAGATGGTGGAGAGCGAGACGCCTCCGTCCGCCGCACCATCAGGCAGGGCAGACGAGCCTGAGGTGTCATCGCGGAGGGTATCCCCGAGTCCAGTGGGGCCGGAGAGTTCGGCACCGGCTGGTGTGCGGCCGGGGGAGCTGAAGGATCTGCTTGAGAGGGCGTCTATCTCAGAAGGTCACCGTACATTGATGAGTATGGTGATTGGAAGAATTTCGTCCGCCGAAGGCGGGTTGCATGATGCCGTCAGAAGCTTGCTGGCGGGGTTTGAGGTACGTAAAAATGACATACCTTTTGACAGTTTTGCACATAAAGTGCGCCCTGTATAGATAGTAGCCCCTGGGACTCGGTAGGTTGTCGAGAGCGACAGCGTGCCGAGGATCAAAATCGCAGGTATTTATTCTCGCCTTTCCTATGTAGGTGGCGGATAGTCCGGTGGTCGGCCGGACTGATGGAGTTGCCGAACTAAAATGGCAACTTGACGTTGCCGATGCGGATATCGTGCTGGTCAATAAGCGACTTGACGAGTCACAAGGTAGGTTTTTCTCCGTGGTCACCTAGTAAGGGAGCCGAAGCCCACTCCTTACAACATGTATGCTCAATGCAGATGCTGCCACTGCTGTGGAGAGCCTTCGGGCAGAACTTGCTCGAACCAAGGAGCAGGCCAGAAGGAGTGATGCGGCTGCCTCGAGGGCGGCCGAAGAGCTAGAAGCCAAAAAGGCTGCTCACTGCCGGAGCAGGGAGGAGATGGCCGAAATGGCCGTGAAGTTGAAAGATGTTACCGACCGCTATGAGGTTCTTGAAAAAGAACGCCGAGCGGAGCAAGAAGGCCTGAAGAAGGCCACCGCCGAAGCAAAGGATGCCCGTTCTGCAATGAGGGCTATAAAGGAGGAGCTGCGCCAGGCCAGAGATATTGTGGCTGGCAAGCCCTTTCTGCTGTGCAGGAGGTTTACAGATCCGAAGTACGCTCAGCTTGGCCAGCTGTGGGGTCCGGAGGATCCTTATATGGACTTAGCGGTGAGTGCGGCAGATGCTGTTGTGCACTTCCGAAGTCAGAAGGATCACGAGACGGAAGAGCTTTTTTGGTCTCAATTCCATAGTCCGGAGCATTCACTTCCGCTGACCGATCGGTTGGCCGAGTGGGCTGAGCTGAATAGATTGTCCGGACTTGCCATGAAGGATATCGTGGCTCATGTCTGGCCGGATGGGCCCAAGCCGAAGAGTTATTTTGGCTTATTGCAGAAATTCCTTGGGGCGGTGCCGCATATCAAGGCGATGAAGCGGTCGACCTGCATAGAGGGTGCACGGATGGCCCTCGCTCGTGTGAAGCCTTACTGGACGGAGATGGATGCCACCGCTGTTGCGACCCAGGGTTCGAACGAGAGCCGGTTACCCGCCGAGCACTATTTTGGGGAAGTTCTGCGTGGTGCTTGTGTAATAGAGTCGCAGTGCTCAAAAAATGTCATGTTCAAATGAACTTAATGGTTTGTAAAACGATGTTTATAATATAAGAGCTTTTTGTACTTGTGCGTTCAAGTATTGGAATATCTCCTGTGCGGCCGTTTAATGTATACTTGTGTATAACCTGAAAGATGGAAGTCTTCGGCTTCAGCCCCCATGCACATGGTGCGGGGGTGTTTGCGAAATAGCGCATTTTCACACTTAATCCAACGTGTTGGTCTCGTGAAGGAGGCGATAGCGTAGCAAACGAGGCAACCGGACTATAATGCTTTATCACTTTCACTTAGCCATAGGAGTTCGAAGGTGGGGCTACGATATAGCCCCTAGGGGCACCGTGCTCTCCGAATTCGGGGCGCATATGTGCCTGACCGGGAAACGGTCCTTCATCAAAGCGGAGGAATTCTAGACATTCCGATAGTCGATCGAGTGGTTGACCAGTGTCTCGCTATATCATGACAGTCAGTTTTTGGCTTTCTCTACTGAGGTGCTCGCCCGGCCGAACCGGGGCACAATCGCAGTAGTTCTCCTGGTGTCGCGTTAGCCGATGATACGGAACATAAGGCAACAAAACACAGGAGCCAGGAAAACCCAACATTTGACCAAAGACATGACTTGGAGCTGATGCATATAAGGCCTAACTCGAAATGCCGAACACTCCCTAAGGTATTCGGTCTTTATGATAACGGGCAGAACAATGCCCTAAGCCCCCAGTGTCCAGGTACAGGCGAGAATTTCTGGCACGGCCGATGCCAAAACGCCAGCCTCCTCGTTGGTTATGGTGAAAAACCGTGGGATATGAATCAACAAGAGACAGTAGGAAAGGTTTACGCAGGGTCTTAATCTGAAAAGAATCCTTGCGACGGGTCCCTGCTACACGTCTGCGCCTGTGTCTCCGTTGTGCCGTATCCTGGACGGGTGTGCATGTTGTTCATCTATAAAAAGAGAGGAACTTAGCTTGCAAAGAAATCGTGCAAAAATGTATTAAAAATCGAAATATGAATGAATGAATAAAGCGGAGCTTTTATTAGCTCTTTATTGCTCATACGCACAGCCCCTTGTGAAGGGGTGTGTGGCTAGGGAGCCCCTAGTTTTTTTATGCCGGACTCGTCTGGCCGTGTCCGGGGTCTTGAACGACCTTTTAATGAGATGATGCCGCGTGGACCGGGCATTTTAAGTGTAAGAGACGCGTAGTGTGGCATTGCGTTAAAGCGGACAAAAGCGTCACGTCCCAATAGTGCTTGATGGCTACTTTTAAATGGGGCGACATGAAAGGTTAGCTTTTCGCGTCGGAAGTTGCCGGGTGACCCGAACACAACTTCTAGTAGTAAGGAGCCCGTGCACTTGGCGTAAGGGCCTGGTGTCACTCCTTTGAAGGAAGTGCGGCTATGGCGAATTTTAGTACGGTCTATCCCCAACTTGCGGATCGTGTCCGGATATAGCAGGTTTAAATCGCTGCCACCATCCATTAGGACTTGTGTAAATTGTAGTCCGTCGATTATAGGATCCAATATTAGAGCAGTCCATCCTGCGTTTCGAATACTTCTGGAATAGTCCAGGTGGTCGAAAGTAATTGGTTTTGACATCCAATCTCGAGGTTCCGCTGGGGTGGACCGTGCGACACCTACTTTGGAGGGTGCCGCACTGTTGTTCCGTATTATCACCTGAAGTGAGTTTACTGTTTTGACTTCTTGTGGGAAAGTTTTTTGTTTTCCGGCGCTCTGCTGGTGGGGTTCGTCATCATCCTCGCTTGGCGCGTCGAGCCCCTTGTGTTCGGCGTTGAGTCGGCCGGACTATTTGAAAACCCAACAATCTCGGTGGGTGTGGTTTGCAAGCTTCCCGGAAGTACTGTGGATTTGACATATCCGATCCAAAATTTTGTTCAGGTTGGATAGCTCGTCACTGTTGTCCTTAAGAGGCAGTGTTTTATTGTTCGGCCACGAGCTTTTGAATCTAGCGTTAACCGCCATCTTCTTTGGGCTTTTTTCTTTATTTCGGCGCTGGTCCTTTCTGCGCCGTGATTTTCCGTTTCCATCTCTGATCTCGGATGTACTCGGGTCGCTGGTGCTGCATCTTGCTAGCCAGCTGTCTTCCCCCGTGCAAAAGCGGGTCATGAAGCTTGTTAGCGCGGCCATTGTTCTTGGCTTCTCTTGGCCGAGGTGTCTGGTGAGCCACTCGTCTCAGACATTATGTTTAAAAGCTGCTAAGGCTTCGGCGTCCGGACAGTCGACTATTTGGTTCTTTTTGGTAAGGAACCTGTTCGAGAATTTGCGTGCTACCTCTCCGGGCTGTTGAGTTATGTGACTTAAATCGTCTGCATCCGGAGGGCGGACATAGGTCCCCTGAAAATTTGTTCTAAACGCGTCCTCGAGCTCTTCCCAACTTCCAATGGTATTTTCTGGGAGGCTTTTGAGCCAATGCCGAGCTGGCCCTTTGAGTTTGAGGGGTAGATATTTTATGGCGTGGAGATCGTCCCCTCTAGCCATGTGTATGTGCAGGATGTAATCCTCAATCCAGACTCCAGGGTCTGTTGTTCTGTTGTATGCCTCTATGTTTATGGGCTTGAACCCCGCTGGGAATTCGTGATCCAGCACCTCATCGGTGAAACATAGTGGGTGTGCAGCGCCCCTGTATTTAGGTGTGCCGCTATCTTCGAACACTCGGCGTGTTGTGTTACTTACTGGGGCCCTCTTCTTTGGCCCATAAATGAACCTGACCGGGCCATCCGTTTTGCGAGGGTCTTTATGCGTGTCATGTGCCGGCTTATGTGCGGCGCCGCTTGCTGCTCTTGGCCTGTCGTCTGGTCGCCTATCCGACCAGGCGGCCTCTTTGCTTTTTGATTGTGGGGGCTCTACGGCCTCCTCGTCGAATTCTGGTAGCGGCTTGCACTTCGGGTAGCTCTTTGTTTGGTGGCTATTGCCATATTTGTCCGTGGTCTTGAGTACTTTGCTCCACCTCATTCTGAGTATGTCTTCCGCTGTTTTGAGCTTCCGTTTCTCCTTCTTCAAACTTCTTGTAGTGGTGACAAGCCTTCTTCGAAGGTTCTTGTGCTCCGGTGGTGTGTCCGGCGTGGGGTCGTCTGGACTGTTGTTTTCGCCGGGGATGGATTGATTATCCGATTCGTCCTACTCGGATGGTTGCTTGGTTGCATGTTCGTCGCCTACTGGTTTGCCCTGCTCTATGGCTGGGTCATTATGGGTGCTGTTGTTGTCGAGGCGGGACTTGGGGCGGCGCTTGCGTCGCCGTTTTGGTTGTTTTTCGGGGGAATTATCCTTCGCCGCGTCCCGTTGTTCCTCGTTATCGCTCCCTTTTGGAGTGTCCACCATATATACACCATGAGTTGAGGTGGCCTTCCAGTGCCCCGTAGGCGCTGGTTCTTGATCGTCTCCGGCGTCGTCGTCTGTCGGTGTCAAAACCGGCGTATCTTGGGTAGGGGGTCCCGAACTGTGCGTCTAGGCGGATGGTAACAGGAGATAAGGGACACGATGTTTTTACCCAGGTTCGGGCCCTCTCGATGGAGGTAAAACCCTACTCCTGCTTGATTGATATTGATGATATGGGTAGTACAAGAGTGGATCTACCACTAGATCAAGGAGGCTAAACCCTAGAATCTAGCCTATGGTATGATTGTTGTAATGGTTGTTCGTCCTATGGACTAAAACCCTCTAGTTTATATAGACACCGGAGAGGGCTAGGGTTACACAGAGTCGGTTACAATGGTAGGAGATCTACATATCCGTATCGCCAAGCTTGCCTTCCACGCCAAGGAAAGTCCCATCCAGACACGGGACGAAGTCTTCAATCTTGTATCTTCATAGTCTTGGAGTCCGGCCGATGATGATAGTCCGGCTATCCGGACACCCCCTATTCCAGGACTCCCTCAGTAGCCCCTGAACCAGGCTTCAATGATGATGAGTCCGGCGCGCATATTGTTCGGCATTGCAAGGCGGGTTCCTCCTCCGAATAATTCATAGAAGATTGTGAACACCAGGATAGTGTCCGGCTCTGCAAAATAAATTCCACATTCCACCGTAGAGAGAATAATATGTACACAAGTTCAATCTGCTGACGTATTTTGTGGCATGACGTGACACCACCACCAAGCCTTCACTTGAATCATTTTTTATTATACCACCTCAGCGCGTTTAGCGAAGCGGTTTCCTTGGCACGTCTTGTCGAAGCAGAGATCGTGTTCCCCTTATTCCGGGATCCTCATCAATCGGACGTGGGTAACCCAACCGTGCCATTGATGGTGGCGCTTGGGAGATAAGCGAGCTTTACCAGGCCGGTGGGGACGCATAGTCTTCGTCCGCCCATATATAAGGGGATAAGGATCCACCTTTTTTACCTACGCCTTCTTCCTCATTTGCTTATCCATCTCCGCGCACTTGAGCTCCAGCACCCAAGCTCGCACATCTTGCCTCAACCTTCTCCAGCCATGTCCGGAGCGGGAGGCAAGTGGATGGTCTCCTCCGTCACGGAGGGGCACATCGAAAAGCTGCACGGCGCCGGATACCTGTCCAGCGACATCGCGCACCGGCTGGCCGACAAGGGGCAGCTCATCCCCACCCCCAGGCCCCATGAGAGGGTCGTATTCCTTCCCCACTTCCTCCGCGGACTGGGCTTCCCACTTCATCCCTTCATCCGGGGGCTCATGTACTACTACGGCCTGGACTTCCACGATCTGGCGCCAAACTTCATCCTCAACATCTCGGCGTTTATCGTCGTGTGTGAGGCCTTCCTCTACATCCAACCCCACTTCGGCTTGTGGCTAAAAACCTTCAATGTGAAGTCGAAGGTAGTGAAGGGTGTCCAAGCGGAGAGCGGAGGCGCCATGGTGGGCAAAATGCCCAACGTTCTCTGGCTCGAGGGCGCTGTCGGTGTCAAAACCGGCGGATCTCGGGTAGGGGGTCCCGAACTGTGCGTCTAGGCGGATGGTAACAGGAGACGAGGGACACGATGTTTTACCCAGGTTCGGGCCCTCTCGATGGAGGTAAAACCCTACGTCCTGCTTGATTAATATTGATGATATGGGTAGTACAAGAGTGGATCTACCACGAGATCAAGGAGGCTAAACCCTAGAAGCTAGCCTATGGTATGATTGTTGTAATGTATGTTGTCCTACGGACTAAAGCCCTCCGGTTTATATAGACACCGGAGGAGGCTAGGGTTACACAGAGTCGGTTACAATGGTAGGAGATCTACATATCCGTATCGCCAAGCTTGCCTTCCACGCCAAGGAAAGTCCCATCCGGACACAGGACGGAGTATTCAATCTTGTATATTCGTAGTCTTGGAGTCCGGCGGACGATGATAGTCCGGCTGTCCGGACACCCCCTAGTCCAGGACTCCCTCAGTAGCCCCTGAACCAGGCTTCAATGACGATAAGTCCGGCGCGCATAATGTTCGGCATTGCAAGGCGGGTTCCTCCCTTGAATAATCCAGAGAAGATCATGAACACCAGGATAGTGTCCGGCTCTGCAAAATAAATTCCACATTCCACCGTAGAGAGAATAAAATATACACCAGTCCAATCTGCTGACGCATTATGCGGCGTGACATCACACCGCTACCAAGCCTTTGTTTGAATCATTTTTACTATACCACCTCAGCACGTTTAGCGAAGCGGTTTCCTTGGCACGTCTTGTCGAAGCAGAGATCTTGTTCCCCTTATTCCGGGATTCTCATCAATATGGACGTGGGTAACCCAACCGCGCCATTGATGGTGGCGCTTGGGAGATAAGCGAGTTTTATCAGGCCAGCGGGACGCATAGTTTTCGTCCGCCTATATATAAGGGATAAGGATTTACCTTCTCTCCTACGCCTTCTTCCTCCTTTTCTTATCCACCTCCTCGTACTCAAGCTCCAACGCCCAAGCTCGCGCATCTTGCCTCGACCTTCTCCGAATATGTCCGGAGCGGGAGGCAAATGGTTGGCCTCCACCGTTAAGGAGGAGCACATCACCAGACTGCCCAGCGCCGGATATCTTTCTGGCGATATCGCGCATCGGCTGCCCGACGAGGGGCAGCTCGTCCCTACCCCTGGGCCTCACGAGAGGGTCGTCTTCCTTCCCCACTTCCTGCGCGGACTGGGCTTTCTGCTCCATCCATTCGTCCGGGCGCTCATGTTCTATTACGGCCTGGATTTCCACGATCTGGCGCCGAACTTCATTCTCAACATCTCGGCGTTCATCGTCGTGTGCGAGGCCTTCCTCTGCATCTGGCCACACTTTGGCCTGTGGCTCAAGACCTTCAACGTCAAGCCGAAGGTTGTGCTGGGCACGCAAGCGGAATGCGAAGGCGCCATGTTGGGTAAATTACCCAACGTCCTTTGGCTCGAAGGGGCCTTCGTGGACTCCGTCAAGGGGTGGCAATCGGGGTGGTTCTACATCACCGAGCCGCGCAAGCCCACATGGGTGGCGGCCCCCGAGTTTAGATCTGGCGTCCCCACGCAGCTCACCTCCTGGAAAGAGAAGGGCTTGCTGTGGGGCGATCCGAAGGAGGTGACTGGACTCCGAACCTGCATCCAGAAGCTGGTGAGCAATAAGCTCAGGCTCGTCGACGTGGTCCAAGTCATGCTCCTCCGCCGGATTCTCCCATGCCAAGAATGGGCATTCAATCTGTGGGAGTTCAATCCGGAACAGCACCAGGCGCTGAGCGGGCTCTTCGATACGACATACGAAGGCGCCTGGAGGGTGCTGTTTAAGGGCGCCGAAGCCCCCGCATCCGCGACGGAAGATCGCGGATTCAGCTTGCAGCATCCAACTGACGAGGTAAGTGATTCAACCCCATTACGGGACACTTTGTAGTAATCGAATTGGTTATAAGAGGGTTTCATTCTTTCCTTTCCTTTGACAGGAATGGGTGGAGAAGGCCAAGCAGCTTATCAGCCCGGCCCCCATGCCAGAAGACCCAGTGGACGCCCGTTTAGCAGGGCTGCTGGTTCCGGCACCGCACGTGGTGCCGGAGAAGAAGGCCAAGAAGGTGGCCGCGGGGACTCGAAAGAGTTCCCGCAATCAGGTGTCCAACGACAAGGCGGACTCCTCCCCCGAAGACGAGGAGGGTTCTCTCCCAGAAGAGGGAGAGAAGAAGAGGAAGGCTTCCCCAATAGGGGAGGCCGAAGGATCCAAGAGGGGGAGAACTATCCCCCCGGACAGTTTTGCCAACACCACCGTTGGCGAGGATGAATGGCCTCCAAGGGCCAGGCATCCGGCAAGATCGTAAGTATCCGGATCCTTTATATGCAATTTCTTTCATGTCGCGTAGTGTCCTTAATGCCGCATTCTGTCCGTAGTCTGGCCGATGACGATCTCCCCGACTAATCGAGCGGGTCGTTGGCCCCGTTGGATGTGGATTCACTTCCGACTGCCTCTACCCCACGCGCCGACGAGGACGCCGAGGTGGGATCCCAGAGAGGGACCCATCAGGAGGAGGCTCCAGAGGCGCCGTCAGGCAGCCTCCCGGATTTTGCGCCGGACTTATCATCGGAACCCGCAGTGGTTCCAGAGTCCAGCAAGCGGCCCCTTCGAAAGAAGGGCAAGACCATGACACCGGCGGCCTCCATCCAACCGGAGGCGCCGGATAACTTGTTGGAGGCGCTTAAAGGCGCTTCCATCGAGGAAGAACACCGCACCATCATGAGTGCGGTGATTCAAAAGGTTCAGCTCGCCAAAAGCGGGCTGACCGAAGCCTGCAGCAGCCTTCTAACAGGCTTTGAGGTAAGAAGTTAAAATTATGTAATGTAATACCGCATAGACAGTAGCCCCTGATGCTCAGTTCGGTGTTCGGAAAGAAAATGCCGGACTGAGGATCTAACAATATATTCGCAGGGTTGCTTAAAATATGTCAATATGGGTTTGCAGGCTGCGCTGCTGACCTCTGCCGCACTAACGGCGGAGGTCGATGTGCTAAAAAAGGATCTCGAGCGGTCCGAGCAAGAGCTCGGCCATGCCAAGAAGCAGCTCGAGGACAAAGAAAGTGAGTAACACCACTTTGAGTAGTTACCTTACAGAAAAGGATTTTGGTTGCAATATAATTAACAAGGATAATTTGTGTATTGCAGGGGCCACTAACGAGGTGGCAGCCCTGAAGGAGGCTGTGTCCGCGGCCGAACGCAGTGCGGCCGCGGAACAGGCAGAGAGAGAAAAGCAGGAGGCACGGGTGGCGGAAGTTCGACAAGAGCTCCAGGCTCTCATGGAGAAACATGAGAGTTTGGAGCGTGACTCCAGGACTCGAGAGTCCGAGCTTTCCTCGGCTCTCGAAAGTGCCAAGTCCGCCAAGGCCGAGGCCCATAAGGCCCTTCAGGAGGTTGAAGATGTAAAGAAAATAGCGGCGGGTAAGGCATTTTCATGCAAAGCAAGCATGTTAATGTAAAATACCTGACACTTACCCGCATTCGGAGCTCTCCAGGGGCGTTTGCAGATCTGCCGCGTAGTGCGTCTGATGCCGCCGCATTCTATCGTGGCGAGGAGGGGAGCTCGACGGAAAAAGTCTTCTGGTCTCAGTATGCTGAGGCCGGACACCCGGTGCCCCCAAGCGACCAGCTGAAGCAACTGGTCGAACTCCACAAGGTATCTGAAGAGGCCATGAAGGGCCTTATAGTCCGGCTGTGGCCTGGACAGGCCATGCCTGGGAGCTACTTTGGCCTCGTGCAGCGGCTGGTGGATGCATGCCCCTGGGTGGATGTCATCAAGCGCTCCGCCTGTATTGAAGGCGCTTGCCGGGCCCTCGCCCGCACAAAGGTGCAATGGGGCAGGTTGGATGCGGAGAAGCTTCTCACGGACCCACCGCCACCGGGCAAGGAGTATCGCACGCCCGAAATGTATTATAAATCTGTCCTGAAGGGAGCCCGCGATATTGCGGATGAGTGCCCCAGAAATGTAATCTTTGAGTGAATTTGCTATGTATTATCCTGTGCGCTGAAACTTTGTTCATGTGCGCTTTGAGCAACGCTTTTTTAATTTAAAATATTACCTTTTGTGCGGCCGTTTATAAAATCTGAGAGATGGCAAGTCGTTGGCTTCGGCCCCCAAGCCACGAGTGCTGGGGTGTTCGGGATAAACTTGAGCACTCTTGTTCCCATTGTTGGGTCCATCGAGGGAGGCGCTCAACACAACGAACAAGGCAACCGGACTTATAATGCTTGAACACTCTCACTTAGCCATAGAATTCTATAATTTTAAATTTCGGCGAAGCCCCTGGTATTCGGAAGACCGAATCCGGGGCGCTATCCACGCCTTCGTCGGACATTGTCCGGAACTTCGCTCGAAGCGGCGTGAGTCTTTAAGGACCCGAAAAAAACCTCTCAAACAACGACCAGTCTCTCGCCTTATCATGCTGGTCAGTTTTAGCTTTCTCCACTGAGGCGCTCGCCCGGCTCAACCGGGGTGCAATCGCAGTGGTTCTCCCAGTGCCACCTTAGCCGACAGAACGGAACGTAAGGCACCAAAACGTGGGAGCCGGGCAAACCCAACTATTGACCCAAGACATGATTCGGAGCCGATTCATATAATGCTATAAGTTCAGGGTGCCGCACTTGTGAAAGTGTTCGGACTTATCACACCATAGAGTGGGGAACATGAGCCCCTGGCGTATTAGGCCGTACCAAAATATACGGGCGCAAGATGTCATATAATGAACATATATATAAAAGGTAATGCAATTGCAATCAAAAAGGTGCTGCATTATTTATGAAAGAAAGTCTGCTAGGAGAGCGGACTGATACAAATAGTGCGGTAAGCAAGGGATTTGGACTAAGTAAACATGTCCCCCTCCAGGGGTGAGCTGCGGACTTGGTGTATATAATCGAATTTAATGCTCATAATTGAGACCACCTGAGTGTTTGTCGCAGCCTTCTTTAGTCCCTGACTGTTGCATCATGAGTTCGGCGGGTTCGCCGCCGGACAGGGCCTCTGGTTAACAGAGTCCTGTGTACAGAAAAGAAGGAAAATAAAAAATATAAAAAAAGAGGGGGGCACACTTGCGAGCCCCCGGTGTGGTCGAACCGCACTCTGGGTCCGTTGCGATCGTGCCCCCTCCCCTGTGCCCATGGTATCTCCAAAGCGTAATGATGTACGCGGAGTGTTATTATTGCGATCATGCGCGGGAGAGGGTTGGGGCCACATTGCTACGCATGCTCTGATCGCGCCAGGTGGTCTTGGTTGGCATTTCTTCGGGCGCGTTTTGTTGTATCCGGCTGTTTAACAGCCGGACTGGAGAATTGCCTTAAGAGGCTACTCTGTACTTCTGCCGCGAGAGCCGCTGTATGTTCCTCCGTTCGGAGGGAGCGTTCCGTATTCCCATTGACCGTGATGACTCCACGAGGGCCTGGCATCTTGAGCTTTAGGTATGCATAATGCGGCACCGCCTTGAATTTTGCAAACGCGGTTCGTCCGAGCAGAGCGTGATAGCCGCTGCGAAACGGGACTATGTCGAAGATTAACTCTTTGCTCCGAAAATTATCCGGGGATCCGAAGACCACTTCTAGTGTGACTGAGCCTGTACAGTTGGCTTCCACTCCTGGTATGACACCTTTAAAGGTTGTCTTTGTAGGTTTAATCCTTGAGGGGTCTATGCCCATTTTATCCTGATAAAGCAGGTTCAGGCTACTGCCGCCGTCCATCAGGATTCTCGTGAGGTGAAATCCATCGACGATTGGGTCTAAAACCAATGCGGCGAATCCGCCATGGCGTATGCTGGTCGGATAGTCTCTTCGATCGAAAGTGATCGGACAAGAGGACCATGGATTGAACTTCGGGGCGACTGGCTCCATCGCATAGACGTCCCTTAGTGCGCGTTTCCTCTCCCTCTTGGGTATATGGGTCGCGTATATCATATTCACTGTCCGCACTTGTGGGGGAAACCCTTCTGTCCTCTATTGTTCCGCGGTCGGGTCTCTTCCTCGTCGTCGCTGTTTAGCACCTTGTCATTGTTTTCGGCAATTAACTTGCCGGCCTGCTTGAACACCCAGCAATCTCTATTAGTGTGGTTAGCTGGCTTTTCAGAGGTGCCATGTATCTGGCATAAGCGGTCGAGTATTCGGTCCAGATTGGACGGACCCGGAGTGGTTCTTTTGAATGGCGTCTTCCGCTGACCGGGTTTAGAGCCTCGGAATCTGGCGTTGACTGCCGTATCCTCCTTATCGTCGCCGTTAATGCGGCGTTTGTTTTTGTTTCGACGTGACCTGCCGTTGTTGTCCTTAGTATCCGGACTGCCAGAATTTTTACGGAGATTGTTGCTGCGAGCTAGCCAGCTATCCTCTCCCGCGCAAAAGCGGGTCATTAACGATGTGAGGGCTGCCATGGATTTCGGCTTTTCCTGCCCCAGGTGCCGGGCTAGCCATTCGTCCCGGATGTTATGTTTGAAGGCTGCAAGGGCCTCTGCGTCCGGACAATCGACGATTTGATTTTTCTTCGTCAAGAACCGTGTCCAGAATTGTCTGGCCGATTCGTCTGGCTGCTGAATGATATGGCTTAGGTCATCGGCGTCTGGTGGTCGCACATACGTGCCTTGGAAGTTATCAAGGAATGCGGCCTCCAGGTCTTCCCAACACCCAATTGATTCTGCGGGCAAGCTGTTAAGCCAATGCCGAGCTGGTCGTTTAAGCTTGAGTGGGAGATACTTGATGGCGTGGAGATCGTCGCCGCGGGCCATATGGATGTGGAGAAGATAATCTTCTATCCAAACCGCGGGGTCTGTTGTGCCATCGTAGGATTCAATGTTTACGGGTTTAAACCCTTCAGGGATTTGATGATCCATTACTTCGTCAGTGAAGCATAGTGGGTGTGCGGCGCCTCTATATTGAGCAATATCGCGACGCAGCTCGAGAGAGCGCTGTCTGCTGTGCTCGGCCCGGCCGGGGTTATTGTATCCGGCGCGACGGTATTCGTCATGGGTCGTGGGGCGCCCACGTGATCTGTAGATGGATCTGGATTGCCTTGTTTTGTCCTCCAATATATCTCGCAAGTCCGGCGCGTTCCCTCTTGGCTTCGTAGTTTTGGAGCGATGCCGGGGTACGGTCTTGGCTGGTCGCCTGGATGCCTCTCTGTCACGACCACGGGGTGGTCGGTCAGCCATGTCGTGCGCTGGTGATGGAGGTGTGTATGCTTCCTCCTCTAATCGGGGGAGCAGCTTGCGTCTTGGGTAGCTTTTGGAGGGGCGTTCGAGTTTATACTCTTCGGCCGCGAGGACCTCGGTCCATCGATCGACCAGTAGGTCCTGATCAGCTTGAAGCTGTTGCTGCTTTTTCTTTAGGCTGTTTGCTATGGCGATAAGCCTGCGCTTGAAACACTCATGTTCGACGGGATCCTCAGGTACGACGAATTCATCATCATTGAGGCTTGCTTCGTCTTCGGAGGGAGGCATATAGTTATGATCCTCAACCTCTTCGTCTGCCGCCCTCTCGTGAGGGCTTGCTTCTGCATCCTCCTGTGCTAAGTCTTGCTGGAGGGGATTGTCTTCGGCACTCTCTGGGGTATTATTATCTCCTGTGCCGGAATCTCCATTTTTGCTGTGGCGGGATTTAGAGCGGTGCCGCCGGCATTTTGGCTGCTTCTTTGGAGAGTCTGCCTCCGCTGTTTCTTCGCCGTCCCCATCTTTTGGGGTATCCACCATGTATATGTCATATGACGAGGTGGTCTTCCAGTGCCCTGTAGGCGCTGGTTCCTGTTCGTCTCCGGCATCGTCGTCCATAGCGTCGATGTCGTCGGAGTCGTAGTCTAGCATGTCAGTTAGATCGTCGACAGTGGCTACAAAGTGGGTGGTGGGTGGGATCTGAATTTCTTCGTCGTCCGCATCCCAACCATCCTGGCCATAGTACGGCCAGGGCTCTCCTGATAACGAGAGATGCTTTAGTGAATTCAGGATATCGCCAAAAGGCGAGTATTGGAAGATGTCCGCGGCGGTGAATTCCATAACCGGCGCCCAATCCGAATCGATTGGTAGGGGTGCGGGAGGTTCGGAGTCTGACAAGGAATCCGGCACCTCGGAATCACAAGTTTCGCGGGGGACAAGATTGATGTTCGGCTCCATCACCGAGGAAGGTGAAGCCCCTGAGGCGGCGTCTATCCACCGATCCTCGATCTGGGCGATCGGCTCAGGACTGATGGCCGAAGCGGATTCATGTGGGGCCACCAAGGCACTGTTCGGCGGCAGAGCTAGATCATGCCCATCGTCACAGTGCGGCGTGCCCGGCTGTGGCTCGAGTCCGTCGATGATCAAGTCTCCGCGGACATTGGCCATGAAGTTTAGGCTTCCGAATCTGACCTGACGGCCAGGGGCATAGCTTTCGATCTGCTCCAGATGGCCAAGCGAATTAGCCCGCAGTGCGAAGCCGCCGAATACGAAGATCTGTCCGGGGAGAAAAGTCTCACCCTGGACAGCGTTGTTGGTTGAAGGTGCCATCAAGCCTATCGGTGACGACACAGAGGAACTCTCAATGAAAGCACCAATGTCGGTGTCAAAACCGGCGGATCTCGGGTAGGGGGTCCCGAACTGTGCGTCTAGGCGGATGGTAACAGGAGACGAGGGACACGATGTTTTACCCAGGTTCGGGCCCTCTCGATGGAGGTAAAACCCTACGTCCTGCTTGATTAATATTGATGATATGGGTAGTACAAGAGTGGATCTACCACGAGATCAAGGAGGCTAAACCCTAGAAGCTAGCCTATGGTATGATTGTTGTAATGTATGTTGTCCTACGGACTAAAGCCCTCCGGTTTATATAGACACCGGAGGAGGCTAGGGTTACACAGAGTCGGTTACAATGGTAGGAGATCTACATATCCGTATCGCCAAGCTTGCCTTCCACGCCAAGGAAAGTTCCATCCGGACATGGGACGGAGTCTTCAATCTTGTATCTTCGTAGTCTTGGAGTCCGGCGGACGATGATAGTCCGGCTGTCCGGACACCCCCTAGTCCAGGACTCCCTCAGGCGCCTTCGTGGAAACCATCAAAGGGTGGCAATCGGGGTGGTTCTATATCACCGAGCCGCATGATCCTGAATGGGCAGCGGCCCCCGAATTCAGATCTAGCGCCCCCATGCAGCTCACCTCCTGGAAAGAGAAGGGCTTGCTATGGGGCAGTTCGGAGGAGCTGACCGGACTCTAGTCCTATCTCCAGACCTTGGTGAACAAGAAACTCAAGCTTGTCAACGTGGTCCAGGTCATCCTCGTCCGCCGGATTCTCCCCTGCCAACAATGGGCCTTCAATCTGTGGGAGTTTGATCCGGCACAGCACCGGACCCTTAGCGGGCTCTTCGACACAACATACGAAGCTGCCTGGAGGGTGCTGTTCAAGGGGGGAGAAGCCCCCGCATCCGTGACTGAAGATCGCAGATTCAGCACGAAACACCCGGCCGGTGCGGTAAGATATGTTATCCTCTATGGGACATTTATTTCCTTCATAGTTTGACTCTATTGTGGGATCTAAAACTCCCAATGCCTTTAACAGGACTGGCAGAGGACGTCCGGACAGGTTAACTGTCCGGCTTCCCTCCCCGAAGACCCAGCGGATACCCGTTTAACGGGATTGCTAGTCCCGGCACTCTATGTGGTGCCAGAGAAGAAGGCCAAGAAGAAGGCCACGGGAACCCGAAGGAGTTCCCGGCGCCAGGTGATATCGGACTCATCGTCCGATGGCTCCGAGGCCAAATTCTCTATAGTGCACAACTCGTGGGGGAGCTATCCTATTTTCTTTAGAACACTCTTCTTGTGATCCTTATGAAGTGTGTGTGTTGGTGGAAGGCAAGCCGTTTTCCTTTGGTACCTTGTGCCATCATGAAACTTTGTTGAGAGCTTGGTTTGTTTGGAACCATCCTCTCTTTGGAAGTTTGACATCTTTTATTTAGTTTGTATCAATGGATATCTCATTCCTTGTTGTATCTTTAATGATATCTTCCAAGTGATGATTTATCTATTTGGTATCCTTTTTCACTTGGCATTTCTTTTTTCTTTTGGTTTCGGTTGTTGAAAGTTTTGAGCATGCATGTTTACTTCTTGTATGTTAATTGTCATGCTCTCTTCCTTTGACTCAATATATAGGGGAAACTCCACCTAGTCTCAATTTGGATGAGATGTGCATGAAATTCATTTTCATATCTATATGCACATATTTATGTGGAGTTTGTCCTATGTATTGGTGTTTCTAACTATTTGGTCCCGATGAGTTTGGGTACCGTTTAGTTTGTGTTGTTCTTCTAGGAACATTTGGAGATGCATTGGATGCTCCGCTCACTCACAAGGAAAGTGTTGTCACCATGTGCATATTGGAGTCAAGCTAGGATGATCAATGAACTACTATCTACCTTCAATTGGTATCTACTACATCCTTCCAATGATATCTCAGTAACAAGTATCTATTCATGCTTTCCTCTCTTGCATTCAACCTTGTGTAGGTTGCATCTTGGCATGATATTCATTTCATATCTTGTGATACTTGTTTCCTTTCTCAAAGCATCCCAACGATGATCTCTTGTTGCTAGTTGTGATGTATTTGATGGTTGTGTGATTGGACTTCATTTATATACAATAAGACCATATCTAGAGAAGTGCTATGCTTTCAAGCAAATATCTTATTGGTATATTTATGACTTCCTTGTGGATATCTTGTTCCTTCGTGTTGTAACTATTTCGGGTGTCCATCCTTCTTTGTAGATATATATCTCATGATTTCGTCTACCTAGAACCTTATACACTTGAGAGAAATTACATCTCTAGTTGATATCCTTTCTTTCACGTCCACCTTGTCTTTCTCTTGTTATTTCTTTGGTGGCTCCGTGAAAGCTTTTGCCTTGAGTGCGTGTCCTCTATCGTTGCATCTTGTTGCACTCTTGTGTGGTGAAGATTATTTTCCTCTTGCTTATCTTTACAAGGCTTTTGCCATCTTAATTGGTATCCCTCGTCTTGATGAGCCTCTCATCGTCTATCTTCACCACGGGTTGTCACAAGCATAGGTTCTCTTTTGCTTATTAGTAAGCTTGTGAACCCATTTGCCAGTTGTGTGTGGGAATGATAGGCCTTGCACCGTGTGCCTCATTCTTTCAAGACTATGTTGATGCTTAATGCTCATCCTAATTTTAGTCTACTCAAGTGCTTCGCCATGACTCACACACATCATTTTGGTTGAGCCTATTCTTAAGTTGCCTCTTTTACATGTTGCTCAACCATGTGCTTGTTGCAAGCGCTAGGCTTTGTTTCCTATATGCTCACTTGCACTGCATGTGAGTTTCTATTGATTTTGGGGGAGCTATGATCCTATTTTGTGCACTTTGTATTCGAATACAAAAAATTCTTATGTGTGCACAAATCATGGGGAGCTTCTCTAGTTTCTTTAGAAGACTCCTTTGCGCTTATCATAATATCTTTATTCTTGTGGCATGTAGGATCATTGGTCTAGTTGGTTCAATTGATATCCGTTGATTGCTTGCTTCAATTGGTATCTTCTGATTGCTTGTGTCTCTCTTTGTTATGTCGTTGTGGCATATCTTCTTGTTGCAATCTTTGGGCCTCAATATAGTTTGTCTTCCTCCAAGTATTGGCAGTTGGATATGTGTATTGCATTCCACTCTCTTGTTGAGAAATACACAATTTATGGAGGGAAAACTTTGTTTTTGCCACTCTACTTTTTGCCAACTTTGCTTATGCCACTCTAGAATTTGACATCTCACATTTGCCACTCTTAGCTTTTGACAATACATCACAAATTCCATTCCGTGGCAAAAACGATAATTTTTCATTTCACTTTTGCCACTCTTAGCTTTTGACATGTATCACAATTGCCACTCTAAATTTTTTGCTTTTGCCACGGAATGGCAAAAGTGATATATTGTCAAAAGCTAAGAGTGGCAAAAGTGAGATATTGCCACTCTAAATATATTGAAAGAACATGCGGTGCCCCCATGTTTGGTTTTCGCAATTGATGACAATATCTATGGACTAATGGTTGTCTTGAGTTATATTTGAAGGATTTGTCCATAGGCTTTTCTTGAAGTCCATGTGTTGGATTCAAGGAGTTTATGAGTTGACCAAGGTGCTATTAAGGAATTATCCAAAGATTGGTCATGTGAGTGTTGATCTTATTGCAAGCATGTCTTGAAGAAGAAGGTTGTGTGATCATTCATGTTTACCTTCAAGACATCATCCAAATGAAAAGAGTTGGAAAGATTCAAGGTTGATCAAGACTAAGTCAAAAGTGAATCAAGTTGATCAACTCACAAAGCATAGAAGATGTACCGAGAGGGATCAAGTGATCCCATGGTATGGTAAGCATTGTCCATTGCACTTTGTGTACTAACCCATGGTCTATGTGAGAGTTCTATGTGGGGTTAGGTACGTGTCCATGGGCTTGCGTCAAGAGGAAGATATCATACAACCCATGGAAAGGATGGCATCAAGTGGTGATCGTCATCAAGATTGTTGTGTGCAAGCTCAAGTGGAGCATCACGAAGAGATCAAGTGCTTGAATCTTGCCATCCATTGTGGTGTCAATGGACTTGTGAAGATGTGCCGAAGAGTGGCTCACCCATAGTGGACTATGTGGGAGCAATCATCTAGTCTTCATCGAGCCAACGCAATCAAGAAGTGGTCCAACTTGACGGAGTCAAGATCGTCATCATCTAGCTCAAGTGGACCATGTGGAAGGCAAAGGTTTTCCCTTGATAGGTTTTCTATTTTACCGGTCTCGTGGTGGTAGTTGGGAGACTGGGTTATAGGATCGTTTGCCGTACTATCAAGGGGGGATCTCAAATTGGTAGCTTGATCGTATCGTTAGTGGAGAGCTCAAACCATTGCATCCTTGCATCATGTTTCTTGGTTCTTGTTTGGTTCTCTTTGTGAGTCTTAGATCTTATGGTCATCTTGATGACAAGCTTGAGTTCATCGAAAACGGAGTTCGCATGCGTCTTCTATGATGTTTTCGGTGTTGGAGGTTTTACCGGTCTTATCCGAGGAAGGGTTCTCACCATTTTCTTATGGGACTTTTCTAATTTGCTTCTTATTGATATTTCTTTCAAGATTGTGTTAGCCCTTATCGCTAGCTTTCCAATAAACTTGGTTTCATCGAATTCGGAGTCCGTTTGCAAAAGTTGTGGCAGTTTTGGTGTTGTGAAAAGGCTGTAGCGGTACTACCGCGAATTGGAGCGGATGTAATTTTTTACTACCGCTCCAGAGCGGTACTACCGCGCCACAGCGGTACTACCGCTGTAGGGACAGCGGTAGTACCACTTCGGACCAAAAACTCGTCCCAAGTCCTGCGGTGGTAGGCCCGGATGTAATTTTTTAGTACCGCTCGCAAGCAGTAGTACCGCTACCCTTAGCAGTAGTACCGCTACCCCTAGCGGTAGTACCGTGAGGTCAAGTGGTACTACCGCTCCGACGGTTCTTCTGGCCTTTTTGCCTCCTCGCTGTTTTGTTTCAAAGGGGTAGTACCGCCCTAGTGGTAGTACCGCTCCTTGGAGCGGTAGTACCGCTCTGTGCGGGCTGTGAGCATAACGGTTGGATTTTTTTCCCACCTATAAAAGGGGGTCTTCTTCCCCAATGAACCTCATCTTTTGAGCTCGTGTTCTTCCCCCATTGTTGACCTTCTTCGAGCTTCCTAACTCTCAGTACCTCCTATGATTCTTGCTAGTTCTTGAGGGAAAAGAGAGAGGAGATCTAGATCCACGTTTCCACCAATCACTTTCTCCTCTAAGTGAGGGGAACCCCTTGGATCTAGATCTTGGAGTTCCTCGTGTTCTTCTTTCGTTCTTCCTCTCATTTTCCTCCCTAGCATTAGTTGCTTTGGTGAGATTTGGGAGAGAAGTACTTGGGCACTCCGTGTGCCCTTGCCATTGCATTTGGTGCATCGGTTTGAGTTCTGCACGTGATACGTGGAAGTTACAAGTTGAGAAGCTTATTACTCTTGGGTGCTTGGTGCCCTTGAGCTTGTTCCTCTTGGGTGCTTGGGCTCCCTAGACGGTTGGTGGTGTTCGGAGCTCAATCATTGTGGTGTAAAGCTCCGGGAAAGCGTCGGGGTCTCCAATTAGGTTGTGGAGATCGCCCCGAGCAAATTGATAGGTTCCGGTGACCGCCCCCAAGGGTTGCCAATGTGTACGGGTTCGGTGACCACCCCCAAGGGTTGCCATTTGTACGGGTTCGGTGACTGCCCTCAAGGGTCCCTTAGTGGAATCACGGCATCTTGCATTGTGCAAGGGTGTAAGGAGATTACGGTGGCCCTAGTGGCTTCTTAGGGAGCATTGTGCCTCCACACCGCTCCAAACGGAGATTAGCATCCGCAAGGGTGTGAACTCTGGGATACATCGTCATCTCCGCGTGCCTTGGTTATCTCTTACCCGAGCCCTTTACTTATGCACTTTACTTTGTGATAGCCATATTGTTTCTTGTCATATATCTTGCTATCAGTTAGTTGTTTATCTAGCTTAGCATAAGTTGTTGGTGCACATAGGTGAGCCTAATTGTTGTAGGTTTTGTGCTTGACAAATTAACCGTTAGGTTTATTCCGCATTTGCTCAAGCCTCTACCGTAATTATTTTAAAATGCCTATTCACCCCCCCCCCCCTCTAGGCGACATCCGCGATCTTTCAGAGATGCACTAGTATCGAAAAGAACAAGTGATGTAAATGCATTAATCAAAAACTTACCAACAACTGCATCGGGCTAATCCTCAATCTCCTCCACACTGATGTGGTTCACATGACCTTTGGTGAAGGGGTTGGGCTTCTTTGCAGGACTTCCATTTCCATTTCCATTCTTTGCTTCAGGACATTCAGTGGCATAATGTCCGGTCTTTCCGCACTTCAAACAAGTAATGTGACTCAGATCCCTCTTGGTGGGTGTTGCGGGGTTGGAACGGTTCTGACTGTTGCTTCCTCCATTCCCATTGCCATTCTTAGGGCCACTGTGGTTGCACGAACTTTCTCCATTGTGCGTATGTCCTCCATGGTTGTGAGTATGTCCTCCCGAGTACGGGGAATAGCAGCGCTTCGGCTGAGCTCCAGAAGTGTACCTCCCCTGTCCATACTTCCTCTTGCGGTTATCAATCTGTTGCTGCTTGCCTTCTATCATGAGGGCCCTGTCTAGCAACTCCTGGTAGTTGTTGAATGGTGCCACCATCAACTTCATGCTTAGCTCATTATTGAGTCCCTCTAGAAACTTCTCCTGCTTTGCGGCATCTGTGGCCACATCATCTGGGGCATAACGGGCTAACTTGCTGAACTCATCCACATAATGTCCCTGTAACGCCCCGAGACCGATGCGCCAGGTGTCATCCAGTTTTTCGCCATCGTTGCCATGTCATTTGCTTGCGTGTTGCATATTGCCATGTCGTCATGTGCATTTCATCGGCATGTTTTTCACTTGCATTCGTCCGGGTCCTCCCAGTTCTCTCTGTTGTTCGTTCCGAGCCCAACCACACTCGCACGCGCCCGTGGCACCTCCAAAATATTATTTTATAAGTGGCATAAAAATGTTCTCAGAATGGGGTGAAAGTTGGCGTGCGGTCTTATTATAGTGTAGGTAGACCGCCTGTCAAATTTCATCGCGTTCGGAGTTTGTTTGATAGCCCAACCGTCATCTGTAGCGGCGTCGTCGCCGGTTTATTCGTCGGATGTTTTCGGTCTCCGAAAACCCTTCCCGGGCTGCACTTCTCTTCTCTCCCCTCAGCCCAAGCCCTCTCTTCACAACCCACCTAGGCCTGCCTAACCCCCCTCTCCATCGGGTCCGTCGGATCGCGATCGGAGGCTTCGAAACGCCCCAAAACCCCCTTAACCCTAACAAATTTGCTATATATGACACCCTCATGCCATTTTGGGCATCTCCTAGCCCTTCCCCTACCTCCTAGCCCCTCCTCCTCAGTTTCCGTGCCGACCGAACCCAGCTCCGCCACTTGGCGCCGGCCAAGCGGCCAGCCACCGCCGCAATCCAGCCCGCCAGCCACTCCTGTTGCGCCACCTCACCCCACCAATGCCCTCCGGCCTCTCCCATGCTGCCACGTGGCGCTACCGCCTCCCTGCCTTGCTCCCACCGCTGCTAGCCCTTCTGGCCCAAATAGGGGCCCGCCGAAGCCCATCTGGGCCAGACGCGCCCGCGCCGCGCCGCCGCCGCCCGAGCGCTCGTCTTGCGCCCAAGCTCATCCCCGAGCTCCCGCTGCCCTCCCCCCCCCCCCCCCGCCGGTGACTAGCTTGCCAGAGCAAGCTCCTCCGCCCCGCCGCCGTCCTTCGCGAGGCCAGTACCTCGTCGCCCCCTCTCCTTCCCTTCCTTCTCCCCCTCGCCGTCTCACCATCTCTCTCTCTCTCTCAGCCGCTGGTCAGGCCGCTACCCAGGGACCTCGCCATTGGCCGCGTCCTGCCCCGCTCCGCCCAGTTCTGGCGGGATCTAGCCCCCGGTGATCGGACCCACCCCGTGCCTCGCCTCCCCGCCGTCGTCGCCCCGGATCCGGCGAGATCCGGGCGGGTCAAGCCCCGCCGCCGCCATGGCTCATCCCGCTCGGGAATGAGCATGAGCACCCCCCCTCACCTTGGCCTAATGGACCCGGCCTCGCCCAATGCCTAGCAGAGCCAAGGCCCAGCCCAACACCAGCCTCCACACCGGCCCGCCTCGTCCTCTATTTTTTTTGCGAGGTGAAAAAAACTGTTGAGTCCCCAGATTTCATATTCATGTGTGCGTGTTTGTGATACCATAACTTTGTGCATATTTCTCCTATGGAGGCGTGCAATATGTCAAAATGTTCATCTCTGGATGCTCTTCATGATGGAGTAGTATTCATACATGTTACTGTTCATATCGATGCCTTAATCTTCCTTACAAAACTTCTAAGTGATATAAACTGGAATCTGCTGATTGTTAACATCATGTATGCATCTTGTGAGTGCTATAACTTTGTCTCTGTTGATTCTACGGTGATGATCTTGATATGCACATGTTCTGCTCTTCATGCTATACATGTTGGTGTGCTTGCATCATGTTAGGGTGCATCTTGATATCTTAATCCCTATTGCCAAAGTGCATGTTGCTGTTAACTGCTGAAAACAGATGTAACTTGCTGATTTCTCATTTTTGTTGCATTTTGTGTGTGCATCCTATGAGCATAATGTCTACATGTTTTAGGAGATTTTTCATGCTATATTTACAGGGGTGCAATCCATGTATTTCGTTATGCCCTGTAGTGAGTGCATCAAGCTTCTGAAGTGGGCTACTTGCTGTTAATGTTCTGTCAATGCTGAAACTGCTATATCATGTTGCCATGTTTTCTTGATGTTACCAATTAATCCATGCATAATATGGAGATGCTTAGTTGATAGTTTGTTGTAGATGTTATGCTCTATCATGCCATGCCTTTTTATGCCCTATATATTTCCTGTAGCATATGTTTTCATTGCCATGAACATGTCTATATGTTGTTCCAGTTTTCTGTTAACTTCATGATGCCTTGTTGTGAGCCTGTTATTGAGCGATACATGCCTATTCCAGAGATTATCCAATTACATGTTTTGAAGTATGCTATGAGTACTTTGTACACATGCCATGGTTGCTAATTATAGATATAAGATGCCTCTGTTCCATGCTTGCAAACATGCTATGATAATGTTGTTGTTCCACTCTTGCCGCCCTAGTTTCCGTCATACCGGTGTTATGTTCCTTGATTTTGCGTTCCTTACGCGGTCGGGTTTATGAAAACCCCTTGACAGTTTACTTTGAATAAAACTCCTCCATCAAGGTGATGGAAATATGCCCTAGAGGCAATAATAAAGTTATTATTTATTTCCTTATATCATGATAAATATTTATTATTCATGCTAGAATTGTATTAACCGGAAACATAATACATGTGTGAATACATAGACAAACATAGTGTCACTAGTATGCCTCTACTTGACTAGGTTGTTTATCAAAGATGGTTATGTTTCCTAGCCATGGACAAAAGAGTTGTCATTTGATTAACGGGATCACATCATTAGGAGAATGATGTGATTGACTTGACCCATTCCGTTAGCTTAGCACTTGATCGTTTAGTATGTTGCTGTTGCTTTCTTCATGACTTATACATGTTCCTGTAACTATGAGATTATGCAACTCCCGTTTACCGGAGGAACACTTTGGGTGCTACCAAACGTCACAACGTAACTGGGTGATTATAAAGGAGTACTACAGGTGTCTCCAAAGGTACATGTTGAGTTGGCGTATTTCGATATTAGGTTTTGTCACTCCGATTGTCGGAGAGGTATCTCTGGGCCCTCTCGGTAATGCACATCACTATAAGCCTTGCAAGCAATGTAACCAATGAGTTGGTTACGGGATGATGCATTACGTAACGAGTAAAGAGACTTGCCAGTAACGAGATTGAACTAGGTATTGGATACCGACGATCGAATCTCGGGCAAGTAACATACCGATGACAAAGGGAACAACGTATGTTGTTATGCGGTTTGACCGAAAAAGATCTTCGTAGAATATGTGGGAGCCAATATGGGCATCCAGGTCCCGCTATTGGTTATTGACCGGAAATGTGTTTCGGTCATGTCTACATAGTTCTCGAACCCATAGGGTCCGCACGCTTAAGGTTTCGATGACAGTTTTATTATGAGTTTGTGAGTTTTGATGTAACTAAGGAGTTCGGAGTCCCGGATGAGATCGGGGACATGACGAGGAGTCTCTAAATGGTCGAGACATAAAGATCGATATATTGGACGACTATATTCGGACTTCGGAAAGGTTCCGAGTGATTCGGGTATTTATCGGAGTACCGGAGAGTTACGGGAATTCGCCGGGGAGAAGTATTGGGCCTTATTGGGCCATACGGGAAAGAGAGAGGGGCTGCCTAGGGCAGGCCATGCGCCCCCCAAGGCCTAGTCCGAATTGGACTAGGGGGAGGGGCCGCACCCCCTCCTTCCTTCCCTTCTCTCTTCCCTTTCCTTCTCTCCTAGTCCTACTACATGGAAGGTCTCCTAGTTGGACTAGGAAAGGAGGGAATCCTACTCCCGGGGGAGTAGGATTCCTCCCTGGAGCGCCCTCCCTTGGCCGGCCGCCTCCTCCCCCTTGCTCCTTTATATACGGGGGCAGGGGGGCACCCCATGACACACAAGTTGATCTACGGATCATTCCTTAGCCGTGTGCGGTGCCCCCCTCCACCATATTCCACCTCGGTCATATCGTCGCGGAGTTTGGGCGAAGCCCTGCACCGGTAGAACATCATCATCGTCACCACGCCGTCGTGCTGACGGAACTCATCTCCGGAGCTTTGCTGGATCGGAGGCCGGAGAACGTCATCGAGCTGAACGTGTGCTGAACACGGAGGTGCCGTACGTTCGGTGCTTGGATCGGTCGGATCATGAAGACGTACGACTACATTAACCGCGTTGTCATAATGCTTCCGCTTACGGTCTACGAGGGTACGTGGACGAACACTCTCCCCTCTCGTTGCTATATCATCACCATGATCTTGCGTGTGCGTAGGAATTTTTTTGAAATTACTACGTTCCCCAACAGTGGCATCCGAGCCTAGGTTTTATGCGTTGATGTTATATGCACGAGTAGAACACAAGTGAGTTGTGGGCGATACAAGTCATACTGCTTACCAGCGTGTCATACTTTGGTTCAGCGGTATTGTGAGATGAAGCGGCCCGGACCGACATTACGCGTACGCTTACGCGAGACTGGTTTTACCGCCGTGCTTTGTAGACAGGTGACTAGCGGGTGTCTGTTTCTCCAACTTTAGTTGATCCGGGTGTGGCTATGCCCGGTCCTTGCGAAGGTTAAAACAGCACTAACTTTACAAACTATCGTTGTGGTTCTGATGCGTAGGTAAGAACGGTTCTTGCTCAGCCCGTAGCAGCCACGTAAAATTTGCAACAACAAAGTAGAGGACGTCTAACTTGTTTTTGCAGGGCATGTTGTGATGTGATATGGTCAAGACGTGATGAGATATAAGTTGTTGTATGAGATGATCATGTTTTTTTGAAGTTATCGGCAACTGGCAGAAGCCCTATGGTTGTCTCTTTGTTGCATAAGATGCAAGTGCCAAATAATTGCTTTACTTTATCGCTATGCGATAGCAATAGTTGCAAGAGCAATAGTTGGCGAGACGACCATGTGATGACACATTGATATAGATCAAGATGATGAAGATCATGGTGTCGTGCCGGTGACGATAGAGATCATGAAAGTACTTTGGAGATGGAGATCAAAGGCGCAAGATGATCATGGCCATATCATGTCACATATTTTGATTGCATATGATGTTTATCTGTTATACATCTTATTCTGTTTTGTTTGACGGTAGAATTTTAAGATGATCTCTCACTAATTATCAGGAAGTGTTCTCCCTGAGTATGCACCGTTGCGAAAGTTCTTCGTGCTGAGACACCACGTGATGATCGGGTGTGATAGGCTCTACGTTCAAATACAATGGGTGCAAAACAATTGCACACGCGGAATACTCAGGTTATACTTGACGAGCCTAGCATATACAGATATGGCCTCGGAACACGGAGACCGAAAGGTCGAGCTTGAATCATATAGTAGATATGATCAACATAGTGATGTTCACCATTGAAAACTACTCCATCTCACGTGATGATCGGTTATGGTTTAGTTGATTTGGATCACGTAATCACTTAGATGACTAGAGAGATGTCTGTCTAAGTGTGAGTTCTTAAGTAATATGATTAATTGAACTTAAATTTATCCTGAACTTAGTCCTGGTAGTATTTTGCAAATTATATTGTAGATCTATAGCTTGTGTTGTTGCTTTCATATGTTTATTTTGATATGTTCCTAGAGAAAACTGTGTTGAAAAATGTTAGTAGCAATGATGCGGATTGGATCCGTGATCTGAGGTTTGTCCTCATTGCTGCACAGAAGAATTATGTCCTTGATGCACCGCTAGGTGACAAACCTATTGCAGGAGCAGATGCAGATGTTATGAACGTTTGGCTAGCTCAATATGATGACTACTTGATAGTTTAGTGCACCATGCTTAACAGCTTAGAATCGGGACTTCAAAGACGTTTTGAACGTCTGGACCATATGAGATGTTCCAAGAGTTGAAGTTAATATTTCAAGCAAATACCCGAGTTGAGAGACATGAAGTCTCCAACAAGTTCTAAGGCTAAAAGATGGAGGAGAATCGCTCAACTAGTGAGCATGTGCTCAGATTGTCTGGGAACTTCAATCGCTTGAATCAAGTGGGAGTTAATCTTCCAGATAAGATAGTGATTGACAGAATTCTCTAGTCACCATCACTAAATTACTAGATCTTCGTGATGAACTATAGTATGCAAGGGATGACGAAAACGATTCCCGAGCTCTTTGTGATGTTGAAATTGACGAAGGTAGAAATCAAGAAAGAGCATCAAGTGTTGATGATTGACAAGATCACTAGTTTCAATAAAAGGGCAAAGGGAAAGAAAGGGAACTTCAAGTAGAATGGCAAGCAAGTTGTCACTCCCATGAAGAAGACCAAAGCTGGACCAAAGCCTGAAACTGAGTGCTTACACTGCAAAGGGAATGGTCACTGGAAGCGGAAATGCCCTGAATATTTGGTGGATAAGAAGGATGGCAAAGTGAACAAGGGTATATTTGATATACAGGTTATTGATGTGTACCTTACTAGTGTTTATAGTAGCCCCTGAGTATTTGATACTTGTTCGGTTGCTAATATTAGTAACTCGAAACAGGAGATATAGAATAAACAGAGACTGGTTGAGGGTGAAGTGATGATGTATGTTGGAAGTGGTTCCAACATTGATATGATCATCATCGCACACTCCCTATACTTTCGGGATTAGTGTTAAACCTAAATAAATGTTATTTGGCATTTACGTTGAGCATGAATATGATTTGATCATGTTTATTGCAATACGGTTATTCATTTAAAATCAGAGAATAATTGTTGTTCTGTTTACATGAATAAAACCTTCAATGGTCATACACCCAATGAAAATAGTTTGTTGGATCTCGATCGTGATGACACACATATTCATAATATTGATGCCAAAAGATGCAAAGTTAATAATGATAGTGCAACTTATTTGTGGCACTGCGTTTGGGTCATATCGGTGTAAAGCGCATGAAGAAACTCCATAAAGATGGATTTTTGGAATCACTTGGTTATGAATCATTTGATGCTTGCGAACCGTGCCTTTTGGGCAAGATGACTAAAACTCCGTTCTCCGGAACAATGGAACGAGCTACTAACTTGTTGGAAATCATACATACAAATGTATGCGATCCAATGAGTATTGATGCTCGTGGCAAGTATTGTTATTTTCTGACCTTCACAAGATGATTTGAGCAGATATGGGTATATCTACTTGATGAAACATAAGTCTGAAATAGTTGAAAGGTTCAAAGAATTTCAGAGTGAAGTGGAAAAATCATCGTAACAAGAAAATAAAGTTTCTGCAATCCGATCGCGGAGACGAATATTTGAGTTACGAGTTTGGTCTTCAACTAAAACAATGTGAAATAGTTTCACAGCTCACGCCACCTGGAACACCACAACGTTATGGTGTGTCCGAACGTCGTAACCGCACTTTATTGGATATGGTGCGATCTATGCTGTCTCTTACTAATTTACCAATATTGTTTTGGGGTTATGCATTAGAGACAGCTGCATTCACGTTAAAAGGGCACCATCTAAATCCGTTGAGACGACAGTATATGAACTGTGGTTTAGCAAGAAACCCAAGTTGTCGTTTCTTAAAGTTTGGGGCTGCGATGCTTATGTGAAAAGTTTCATCCTGATAAGCTCAAACCCAAATTGGAGAAGTGCGTCTTCATAGAATACCCAAAGGAAATTGTTGGGTACACCTTCTATCACAGATCCGAAGGCAAGATATTGGTTGCTAAAAACGGATCCTTTCTAGATAAGGAGTTTCTCTCGAAAGAAGTGAGTGGGAGGAAAGTACAGCTTGATAAGGTAATTTGTACCTTCTCCCGAATTGGAAAGTAGTTCATCACGGAAATCAGTTCCAGTGATTCGTACACCAATTAGTGAGGAAGCTAATGATGATGATCATGAAACTTCAGATCAAGTTACTACAAAACCTCATAGGTCTTCCAAAGTACAGTCCGCACCAGAGTAGTACGGTAATACTATTCTGGAAGTCATGTTACTAGACCATGATGAACCTACGAACTATGAGGAAGCGATGATGAGCCCAGATTCCGCAAAATGGCTTGAGGCCATAAAATCTGAGATATGATCCATGTATGAGAACAAAGTATGGACTTTGATTAACTTGCTCGATGATCAGCAAGCCATGTTAAATAAATGGATCTTCAAGAGGAAAACAGACACTGATAGTAGTGTTACTATCCACTAAGCTCGACTTGTTGCAAAAGGTTTTCAACAAGTTCAAGGGGTTGAATACGATAAGATTTTCTCACTCGTATCCACTGGTGGAATATAATACAGTGACCAAATCCAGGGTCGCACGAGACTGACTGGGACTCCTCTAGGCGTCAGACTCGCCATCGAACTCTTTATCCATGAGATCGCCTTCGTCAACATCTGGCCAAATCAACAAGCCAGGTCAGTACTTTGAAAGTACTCGCAAGACAGTTTGGACATAAGATATAACAAATGCATGCATGAATGCGACATGGGCAAATAGCAATGCACGTACAAATAATAAATATTGGCACAACATGATAAGTAAAAGGGAGTCGGATGGTGGTCTTCCCGAAATCCCAACAAATAACTGAAAGCCGATCGGGCGTCTGGAGAGACGCCTCGAAGGGTAAACAAATAAATAATCATGCCGCAGTCGGGCGTCCAAACGACACCACATAAAGGGCTTATATTGAAAAGTAAATGACATACGTGCCACAGTCGGACGTCGGAGCGACATTGCAGGAAGGGCTGATATTGAAAGTAATTAACAATACCGCCACAGTCGGACGTCTGAGCGACATCGCGTAAAGGGCTTGTATCGAAAGTAAATAATAACAGTGCCACAGTCGGACGTCTGAGGGACATCACATAAAGGGCTTATATCGAATGTAAATATATAACAGTGCCACAGTCGGACGTCTAAGCGACATCACAGAAAGGGCTTATATCAAAAGTAAATAACAATTTGTGCCACAGTCGGATGTCTAAGCGACATCGCAGAAAGGGCTTACATTTCATTATTCATATCTTATAAATTTACAAAGATATAATACTCATAAGAAATATTCAACACACAATAATAAATGGGTTAGTCCATCCACAGGAATAAACATTTAACCGGACTTAACACTCAAGTGGTTCACCGGAGTTTTTGTCACTGAGACTGACACTCGACAAGATAAGTCGAACACAGTACCTGGACATGGATAAGATGATTCAAAGGATTTTTGACTCTGCAGAGTTTGTACTAAATTGCCCACAGCCAACGGATTTCCGTAGTCACGAAGGACTAGTTCCGTTTACGGTATTTCGGAAGAAACACATCTAACCAGTACACACCCATCCCACCTCACGATGCCAGGAATCACCCTAGACAGCGTTCAAGAAAAACTTTGAGACGGGGAGATCACAATCTCGAATAGCATGGGATCAAATTTATATACGCGCGTTCTAAGGGGTGCCCCCCTCTCGGTCCCAACCGGAAACACCCATGCCCCCTGACCGGATGACTGGCTTTAATCCAGGGCCATGGAACCCTCATCACGGCCTCTCGATTTGGTGTGTACCAGGAAAACGGTTTGCAACTTACTAAGCCATATCCCTTGCGGAAAACATGTGGTAGCACAGGAAGGGAAAACGGATGGAAACTGGACTGATTCATATTGACACTGGATTCAAATAGTCTGGCATAAGACTGGCATGCTACAACACTGCCATCTTACCCATTCTCATGCCATCACATGGCCATCCAAACTCATATCCAACAACTTATGGATTTCCGAAACTCACTTGCCTCAACTTTGCATGTAATATAATATTCATCGAGATGCTCATAAACATGCCAGGAAACTACTTAATGCAAACATGCCAAAGACACTCATCATATCAAAAGTTCAAACATGCTTGCCTGGTTCGGAGTAGTCGGAGTCTAGCTTGGTGAAGTTCGCGGTTCCGTCACCTCCTTCGGTATCTACGGTATAAAGAAACATACGCGCTAACGTAAATACTTTGAGGTGCACAAAAGTATTCTAAATATTTTTCAAATAAATCTGATAAAAAACTACACAAAATTTTAAAGAGGACAGAAAAAGAATCAATCAAAAATCATTTTCTGTTTAAAAGTTATAAGGGTTTTAATCCAGGGACCTTTCTGTAATGAAACAGAAACTTCTCAGGGGGCTGAACAGAAAAAGACCAGAAAAACGTTTCAGACTGAAAGCGTATTTGCCCGAATGCGTTTTTAGAAAATGTTTCGAAAAAAAGAAAATAGAGGCTGACGGGGGGGGGGGGGGGTCCCACCCGTCAGGTTTGAAATTTCAAACGGGGAGAATAGAGCTCGTCGCCGCCCGAGAGCTGCGGTGGTCGCCGGTGGCGATCCACGGTGAGTTAGGAGGATCGGAGAGTACCTACGTGCTCATCATGTCCTTCCGCATCGGTGGGTGGTGGTGGTGGTCGTCGGCGAGCACCACGTTGACGGCGGTCCTTGCTCCGGCGGACAGCGGCTCGGGTGGAGTTGGATCTCGTTGGGGAGGGCTGCGGAGGTCAAATTGAAGCCTGGGTTAGATCACTGGGTGCTCGAGGGGACTACTGACAAGGTTTGGGCGGCGGGGATGGCCTCACCGGAGTGGATCGAGCTGGTGGCCGAGGCGGATCGGGGCGGCCGGAGTTGGGGGAGGAGACCTCCTCGAGGTCCTCCTAGTGGCTTGGCGGGGTTCTGGTGGGGTGAAGTGGTGGTGCGTGCTCGAGATCGAGCTCGGGGCCTCCTTTTATAGGCGATCCGAGGCGGTGGCTGTGAACGGGGATCTCCGGTGATGGTTACGGCGGCACAGTGTTTGGTCGGGGCGTTTAGCGGGGTTGGGCGTCAACGTGGAGGTCCACCGGTTCCATTTAGGTGCTAACCAAGTTTGGATTAGGCGCTCTGGGTGGCTTCGATGGAACGGGGCAGTGCGGGCCCATCGGCGGCAGAGGGTGTGCCCTGTGCTTGCCGGGCCACGTCGACGGTGCTGCGGTGTGCGCTGGCATGCATGAGGCCACGCGGAGGGCTAGGGGGCGTTGGGCGGCGCCGGACGGCGTAGCGAGCTAGCTCTGGCTCCCGTTGGCCACCACGGGTGGCTCTGCCACCGCAGAATCTGCCGGCTTCGGCGATGCTCGCCGCCACCAACACCTGCGCCCGTCCAACAGAGCATGTGGTGCTCTGGTCAAGGAGGAGAGGCCGTGCGCAACGCACCAGGGTGCACTGGTGATTGATGACAAGCCACTAACAAAAAACGACACTGACTGAACTCTGAAACTCTGAATTCTACTGAAAGTGTACAGGAACAGTGCCGGCCAAGTGTTCGACGAAATGATTTTGGCATGTGGGGAATTTTCCTTGAGCTGATTTTTGGTGGGGTGGCCTCTCATTGCATCTGGGGGCTGCCTGAATTTTGGTACAATTTTTGGAGAAGAGAAAATATGAATTTCACCAAATTTGACAAATCTGGTCCAAACTTGCAGAGGTTGAAACTTGAAAATTTTGAGAAGAGAAAGAGTGGATCCTGATGGATCTAGGTTGGGGGTGCTAAGGACTATCCAGAGGAGTTGGTTTGAGATCAAAACTCAAAGGAATTCAGGTAGGCTTAAAATAATTGACAGAATTGTTTTGGGGAATAGAATAAATGAAATAAAATCCAAAAATGGGTTGGACTTGTTGGAACAGAAAGTTTGGATTGCCCCAAAGTGGAGAGAGGGGTTTTGGGAGGATTTACCACATGAGGCATGGTAAAACCATGGGTGGTTTCAAAACCAAAAGAATCCCCAAAACCCATAGGGTTTCTTTTAAAAGAAAAAAAATTCCAAAAATACATTTGAGAAGCGAACAATCAGAAGAAAGGTTTTTAATAACCAAACACCAGAGTTGAAGAAGATACAAAAATAAAATCCTTGCCATGGGAAAAGTTTTGAGAGAGAGTTTTTTGGAAGGATTTAAATGACCTTCTTCAAATCCAACAAAGTTTTTGTTGAATGCTAAATAAATTTTTTTGGAGTGTCACAACACCTACCCCCTTAGGAAAAATCTCGTCCCCGAGATTTCAGCTGATCCTCAAATAAGTGTGGGTGCTCTGTCCGAAGAAAATCCTCTCTTTCCCAAGTTGCTTCACTCTCGGTGTGATTGCTCCACTGAACTCTGAAAAACTTGATGGTTTTCTGTCGGGTCCTCCTTTCAGACTCCTCTAATATTTTTATTGGATGTTCCCGATAGGTGAGGTCTGGCTGCACGTCAATGTTTTCTTGTGATACTTGCTTCTCTGGGTTGCTTACGCACTTTCTCAACTGCGAGACGTGGAACACATCGTGGACATCGGATAATTCTTCGGGTAAGTCTAGCTGGTAGGCTACCGTGCCTCTTCGTGCCACTATACAGAATGGTCCGATGAATCTTGGTGCTAGCTTTCCCTTAATCTTGAATCGTTGCACGCCCCTCATAGGAGATACTCGTAGGTACACAAACTCACCAGGTTCGAAACTGACTCCACGATGTTTCTGATCGTAATAACTCTTCTGCCGGCTTTGAGCTGTCTTGAGTCGGTCCCTGATTAGCTTGACCTTTTCCTCGACTTCTTTGAGTATGTCTGGGCTGAAGATACGGCTGTCTCCGGTCTCTGACCAATTTAGCGGGGTACGACATCTCCGCCCGTACAAGGCTTCAAATGGTGCCATTTGCAGGCTGGCCTGGTAACTGTTGTTGTATGCGAACTCTGCGTATGGCAAGCTTTCTTCCCAACTTGTTCCATAGGTGAGGACACATGCTCTCAGCATGTCTTCTAAAATTTGGTTTACGCATTCAGTTTGTCCATCAGTCTGTGGGTGGTATGCGGTACTAAACGCCAGTTGAGTTCCCAGAGCTTGTTGTAATTGATCCCAAAATCGGGAGACGAATTGAGTGCCTCTGTCCAACATTATAGTCTTTGGAACTCCATGTAAGAAGACGATACGGGAAAGATAAAGCCTGGCAAGCTTCTGAGTGGTGTGGGTTGTCTTCACGGGGATGAAGTGTGCCACCTTAGTCAGTCTATCTGTGATGACCCATATGGCATCATTCCCGTGTCGTGACCGAGGTAGTCCAACAATAAAATCCATTCCAATCTCGTCCCATTTCCACTCGGGTATCTTATTTGGTTGTAATAGTCCGGCTGGTTTCTGGTGCTCGGCCTTGATGCGTTGACATGAGTCACAACACGCAATGAACGTGGCTATGTCCCTTTTTATACCGTGCCACCAAATTTTTTCCTGAAGATCCTTGTACATTTTTGTTCCTCCAGGATGGATTGAATACGGAGCGGTGTGGCCTTCAGCTAAGATTTGTTGTTTAAGGTCCTCGATATTTGGTACGCAAAGTCTATCTCCGTACCATAATATTCCCTGCTCGTCGATAACGAATTCTGAGGCCTTGCCCAAACTCACTTTCCGTTTTATGCTTTCAATGCTGGGGTGCCCATGCTGAGCCTCTTTAATCTTTTCTATCAGGGTAGGCTGTATTTCTAAATTCGACACACTGCCTTTGGTGACCACCATCAAGTTGAGTTTAGCAAACTCCTGCCGAAATTCAGGTCTCAGGTTTGGTAGGTTGTCGTTGTTCGGGCTAGGGTTCCGACTTAGAGCATCTGCCTCTACATTTGCTTTTCCTGGATGGTAGTGGATTCCAACATCATAATCCTTCACTAATTCCAACCAGCGTCGTTGCCATAAATTGAGTTCCGGTTGTGTGAAAATATACTTGAGGCTTTTATGGTCCGTGTATATTTCACAACGATTTCGAAGTAAAAAGTGTCTCCATTCCTTGAGTGCATGAATGACTGCTGCGAACTCCAGGTCATGAGTAGGATAATTTTCTTCATGCTTGCGAAGTTGTCTAGAAACATACGCGACTACCTTGCCCTCTTGCATCAATACGCATCCGAGGACCTTCTGAGATGCGTCACAATACACCTCAAAATTCTTGTGTATGTCTGGCACAATTAATACTGGTGCTATCGTTAATTTCCTTTTTAGTTCTTGGAAACTTTTCTCGCAAGCTTCCGTCCATTCAAACTTCTTGTCTTTCTTGAGTAACTGCATCATTGGCTTTGCTATGGTCGAGAATCCTTCAATAAATCTTCGGTAGTATCCTGCCATTCCCAAGAAACTTCGTACGTTCGTTACGCTGGCTGGTGGCTTCCAGCCAAGTATGGCCTTGACTTTTTCCGGGTCTACGGCAATACCTTCTTGGGTCAGTACGTGGCCCAGAAAACCTACCTGTCTTAGCCAAAATTCACACTTGCTGAACTTGGCATACAATTGATGTTTCCTGAGTTCTCCTAGTACAATTCTGAGATGTTCAGCGGGCTCTTCTGGTGTCTTGGAGTATATCAGAATATCGTCGATGAATACCACAACAAACTTGTCCATAAACTTCCTAAATACTTTGTTCAAGACGGTGAACAAAATATGCGGGGGCGTTCGTTAGTCCAAATGGCATTACTTTGAACTCATAGAGTCTGTATCTGGAGGTGAAGGCTGTCTTGGGGATATCTTCTGTTCGTACTTTTAATTAATGGTATCCTGACCTTAAGTCATTTTTTGGGAATACCTTGGCCTGAGCGAGATGATCAAATAAATCATTTATCCGTGGCATCGGGTATTTGTTCTTGATTGTGACCATGTTAAGTGCTCGATAGTCTATACACAATCTCAGTGTCCCATCCTTCTTCTTGGCAAATAAAATTGGTGAACCCCAAGGTGAGGAGCTGGCTCGTATATATATCCTTTATCTAGTAATTCTTTTATTTGCTTCTTCAATTCTACCAACTCGGATGGTGCCATTCTGTATGGTTTCTTGTATATGGGGGTGGTTCCGAGTGCTAGCTCAATGCTGAATTCTATCTCTCGGTCAGGTGGCATGCCTGGTAGTTCTTCGGGAAATACGTCTGGAAATTCACACACTACTGGAACCTTGCTTAATTCAGAAATGTCCACCTTGTTCAATCTCGGTTGCCGAGATATTTTTCTCTCTTTGGCTGAAACTTTTATTGTCTTCCCGTGGTGGTGGGTGAGAATTACGGTCCGGTTGAAGCAGTCAATAAAACCTTTGTTGGTGGTTAACCAATCCATCCCTAAGATGACATCCAGTCCTTTATTTTCCAATACAATGAGGTTGGCGTGAAACTTCAATCCCTCAAACTCAATAACCACACCTTGGTAGTAACTCTGAGTAAATTGCTTAATCCCAGGGGACTTGATGATCATGGATTTTTCCAAGCGAAGCATCGAAAAATTATTTTGCAAAGCAAAACTCTTCGAAATGAATGAGTGAGAAGCTCCAGAATCAAACAAAACCGTGGCAGGTATTGTGTTGACAGGGAACGTACCGAGTACAAGATCCGGGGCATTCTGTGCTTCCTCTCTGGTCACGTGGTTCAGATGACCCTTCCTGTGGTTGTTATTGGGGTTGAAATTGTTTCGCTTGGGCGCTGAATTATTGCCACCATTGTTCGGCTTTGGGATCGAGTTCCTTGGCTTGGGGCACTGCTTGGCATAGTGCCCTTCCTCTCCACAAGCGTAGCAAGTAACGCCTGGGCGATATATGAACTCCTTGTCCCTTGCATGGAAATTCTTGATTGGGCGTGAGACGTTTGTCGTGGGTTTGTGTGTCCCACCTTTCTGAAAATCCGTCTTGCTTCGGTGGTTGCGAGCAAGAGTAGTCTGGTCCTTTTTGGCTTGCGGAAATACTCCAAGCTACGCCTCTCATTTTCCAAGGTAATGGCCTTATCCACCAGCGTTTTGAAACTTGGGAAGGTGTGCACAACCAGCTGGCATTTAAGCGCGGGTGCCAGACCGTCCAGGAATTTTTCCATCTTCTTGCTTTCAGTCATACGCTCTTCGTTAGTGTAGCGAGACAACAAAGTAAACTGACTGCTGTATTTTGACACCGTCATGGTCCTTTGTTTGAGGTCATCAAACTCTCTCTTCTTGATCTTCATAAGGAATGTGCGCCCCACGAAAACCCTCTTTGAACTCCTCCCAGGTTATACCATTTTCGTTGGGGTGCATGTGTAGGAAATTTTCCCACCATGATGCAGCTGCTCCAGTGAGATAGTGTGGTGCATATAGTACTTTCTCACGGTCTGAACACTGTGCAATAATTAATTTTCTTTCCATGTCTCGAAGCCAGTCATCGGCCTCAAGAGGTTTGTCAATATGAGAAAATGTTGGGGGACGCGTCTTCTGTAGCTCAGACAACTTGGATTGCTGTTGATACTGTCCATGGTGATTTCCCATATTGATGACTTGGTTCATCATTTCCTGATGTTGTTGCTGACTTTGCTCATAAAGGCGGCATACTTGGGAAAATGCCGTTTCACTGTCCTATTGACTTGACTGCCATGTGTGAAATTCTTCTTGGTTGTGTGCCATAATTTTCCTCTGGCGGATTTGGCATGGAGCGCGTCCAAGGACAAGACATTTTTCACTCTGGGGATATATTTTGTAAAACTCATAAGAAAGGGAATTGAGTCGCAAAAATCAATAAATTCATGGAGACGGAAAATTTTAAATGCTCCAGGATTTTTTTTAAGATAATACTTAGTTGCGCACGGAGAAGGACTACTCATTACATATCTTACACGCAAGCAGTAATTATAAAATACATCGCTCAGGATATGCGTACATATTCCTGACATGTTATTTAGGCTAGTGCACTTCTCCCAGTTCCTACATGATGCGCAAACAAGCTACTTCTCACAACGTATGTACATATAAACATATCGTACAAGTCGGTACATCGCATGGCGGCTAAGCGTACTCAGTCGGAGATTGTAAGGATCTCCCTTGGCCTGCCGAGGGTGAGGCGCAGTGAGGCTGGGGACTCAACCTCCTCCTCGCTAATAGGCTCCAGACGTGAAGTGCTGCGCTGAGTAGATGGAGCGGGCGCCATAGGCGGAGCAACACGAACAGGAGTGGGCGCAATGGGTGGTGCAGTGCGGACTGAAGTGGGCGCAATGACTTGGTTGAACTCCTCAGTGGTAGGCAGGCGACGAGCAGTGGCGAGAATGGTAGGTGAATAAGATGCCGAGGACAATACGAAAGTCAATGGTGGTGCGGTGTGTAGGAGCTCCCTCCTGTTGGCGGCACCGCCATGGACTGAGTCCATGCGGGCAGCCACAAGGTCGTCCACCAGGTTGTCGAAGGCTGCCTCCAGAGCCCGGAGGTACTCGACAAGCATATCAAAAACCTCGTCCCGCTCTCCTCTGGGGCAAGCGAATGTGTAGTGACAGGTGTATGGCACGTGGCATGGAAGGTAGCGGTAACGACGAGTCTTCATCGAAGGAAGAACATCCCTGAGATGAGCTATCGCCTCATGGGCTGCCATCTGCATAGCAAGCTTGTCCGTAGGCATGGCTCTCCCCAAGAACCGGAAGCGGCGTAACTCAACATGCCCTCCCTTGAATTGCACCGCGGCCTGGTGCATCGTTAGACTGTCGTTGACCTTGTGCTGATAGAGTGTGAAGACTGGGCGCATAGATGGCCCCATCGCGACCTGGATGATGAATGAGAGGAGCTTGATGAACCGCTCAGGCACGTTGGTGAACATCTGTGACTCGCAGTCATTGCCAGCCATCTACAAAAGTAGGCAAAAATTCTGAATGGTCAGATCATAAATTTATGCTGACTGTCAAAAAAAGATTACATTTGCAAAAATATGAATTAGCTCTATTATGCTAATAACCGATTAGCGATCGCACCTAGTGGCTTCCTACAGTCAGCCTGGCTCTGGTACCAAGCTTGTCACAACCGATTTTCCAATAAAATGCTTATTGAGAAACCGATCTTTTGAGTTCAGTATGAGGAAAATCCTCCTTACTGGTAGACAAAATCTTGATACAGTAAGCCAGTAGCATTAAATATATTACAGGGTCGAGCTGAGAGTGCTCAACAACTTATTACAAGCACGCCAATAATTATACATAATGGCGGATATGACACAATGGTGTGGTGGCATACTACTGACTCGAGATAAAAGCGGTGGTGGAATATCACAGTGGAGTGGATAATATGACTCCTAAACTGGCAGCTCATCGAGCGTCGAGGTGAGGCTCGATGAATTTATTCGGGTAGCGGAAGCGGATATAATACAGTGACCAAATCCAGGGTCGCACGAGACTGACTGGGACTCCTCTAGGCATAGGACTCGCTATCGAACTCTTCATCCATGAGATTGCCTTCGTCAACATCTGGCCAAATCAACAAGCCAGGTGAGTACTTTGAAAGTACTCGCAAGACAGTTCGGATATAAGATATAACAAATGCATGCATGAATGCGACATGGGCAAATAGCAATGCATGTACAAATAGTAAATATTGGCACAACATGATAAGTAAAAGGGAGTCGGACGGTGGTCTTCCCGAAATCCCAACAAATAACTGAAAGCCGATCGGGCGTCTGGAGCGACGCCTCGAAGGGTAAACAAATAAATAATCATGTCGCAGTCGGGCGTCCAAGCGACACCACATAAAGGGCTTATATTGAAAAGTAAATGACATACGTGCCACAGTCGGACGTCGGAGCGACATCGCAGAAAGGGCTTATATTGAAAGTAATTAACAATACCGCCACAGTCGGACATCTGAGCGACATCGCATAAAGGGCTTGTATCGAAAGTAAATAATAACAGTGCCACAGTCGGACGTCTGAGCGACATCACATAAAGGGCTTATATCGAAAGTAAATATATAACAGTGCCACTGTCGGATGTCTAAGCGACATCATAGAAAGGGCTTATATCAAAAGTAAATAACAATTTGTGCCACAGTCGAACGTCTAAGCGACATCGCAGAAAGGGCTTAGATTTCATTATTCATATCTGATAAATTTACAAAGATATAATACTCATAAGAAATATTCAACACACAATAATAAATGGGTTAGTCCATCCACAGGAATAAACATTTAACCGGACTTGACACTCAAGTGGTTCACCTGAGTTTTTTCACTGAGACTGACACTCGACAAGATAAGTTGAACATGGTACTTGGACATGGATAAGATGATTCAAAGGATTTTTGACTCTGCAGAGTTTGTACTAAATTGCCCATGGCCAACGGATTTACGTAGTCACGAAGGACTAGTTCTGTTTACGGTATTTCGGAAGAAACACATCTAACCAGTACACACCCATCCCACCTCACGATGCCAGGAATCACCCTAGACAGAGTTCAAGAAAAACTTTGAGACGGGGAGATCACAATCTCGAATAGCATGGGATCAAATTTATATACGCGCGCTCTAAGGGGTGCCCCCCTCTTGGTCCCAACCGGAAACACCCATGCCCCCTGACCGGATGACTGGCTTTAATCCAGGGCCATGGAACCCTCATCACGGCCTCTCGATTTGGTGTGTACCAGGAAAATGGTTTGCAACTTACTAAGCCATATCCCTTGCAGAAAACATGTGGTAGCACAGGAAGGGAAAACGGATGGAAACTGGACTGATTCATATTGACACAGGATTCAAATAGTCTGGCATAAGACTGTCATGCTACAACACTGCCATCTTACCCATTCTCATGCCATCACATGGCCATGCAAACTCATATCCAACAACTTATGGATTTCCGAAACTCACTTGCCTCAACTTGCCATGTAATATAATATTCATCGAGATGCTCATAAACATGCCAGGAAACTACTTAATGCAAACATGCCAAAGACACTCATCATATCAAAAGTTCAAACATGCTTGCCTGGTTCGGAGTAGTCGGAGTCTAGCTAGGCGAAGTTCACGGTTCCGTCACCTCCTTCGGTATCTACGGTATAAAGAAACATACGCGCTAACGTAAATACCGTGAGGTGCACAAAAGTATTCCAAATAATTTTCAAATAAATCTGATAAAAAACTAGACAAAATTTTAAAGAGGACAGAAAAAGAATGAATCAAAAATCATTTACTGTTTAAAAGTTATAAAGGTTTTAATCTAGGGACCTTTCTGTAATGAAACAGAAACTTCTCAGGGGGCTGAACAGAAAAAGACCAGAAAAATGTTTCAGACTGAAAGCGTATTTGCCCGAATGCGTTTTCAGAAAATGTTTCGAAAAAAAAGAAAAGAGAGGCTGACGGGGGGGGGGGGGGGGGGGTCCCACCCGTCAGGTTTGAAATTTCAAACAGGGAGAACAGAGCTCGTTAGCGCCCGAGAGCTGCGGTGGTCGCCGGTGGCGATCCACGGCGAGTTAGGAGGATCGGAGAGTACCTACATGCTCAGCGTGTCCTTCCGCGTCGGTGGGTGGTGGTGGTGGTCGTCGGCGAGCACCCCGTCGATGGCGGTCCTTGCTCCGGCGGACGGCGGCTCGGGTGGAGTTGGATCTCGTCGGGGAGGGCTGCGGAGCTCAAATTGAAGCCTGGGTTAGATCACTGGGTGCTCGAGGGGACTACTGACGAGGTTTGGGCGGCGGGGATGGCCTCACCGGAGTGGATCAAGCTGGTGGCCGAGGCGGATCGGGGCGGCCAGAGTTGGGGGAGGAGACCTCCTCGAGGTCCTCCTAGTGGCTTGGCGGGGTTATGGTGGGGTGCAGTGGTGGTGCGTGCTCGAGAACGAGCTCGGGGCCTCCTTTTATAGGCGATCCGAGGTGGTGGCCATGAACGGGGATCTCTGGCGATGGTTATGGCGGCGCGTGTTTGGTTGGGGCGTTTAGGGGGGTTGGGCGTCAACATGGAGGTCCACCGGTTCCATTTAGGTGCTAACCAAGTTTGGATTAGGCGCTCTCGGTGGCTTCGACGGAACGGGGCGACGCGGGCCCGTCGGCGGCAGAGGGTGCGCCCTGTGCTTGCCGGGCCACGGCAACGGTGCTGCGGTGTGCGCTGGCATGCATGAGGCCACGCGGAGGGCTAGGGGGCGTTGGGCGGCGTCGGATGGCGTAGCGAGCTGGCTCTGGCTCCCGTTGGCCGCCGCGGGTGGCTCTGCCACCGCAGAAGCTGCCGGCATCGGTGATGCTCACCGCCACCGACACCTGCACCCGTCCAAGAGAGCATGTGGTGCTCTGGTCAAGGAGGAGAGATCGTGCGCAATGCGCCAGGGTGCACTGGTGATCGATGACAAGCCACTGACGAAAAACGACACTGACTGAACTCTGAAACTCTGAATTCTACTGAAAGTGTACAGGAACAGTGCCGGCCAAGTATTCGACGAAATGATTTTGGCATGTGGGGAATTTTCTTTGAGCTAATTTTTGGTGGGGTGGCCTCTCAATGCATCTGGGGGCTGCCTGAATTTTGGTAGAATTTTTGGAGAAGAGAAAAATATGAATTTCACCAAATTTGACAAATCTGGTCCAAACTTGCAGAGGTTGAAACTTGAAAATTTTGAAAAGAGAAAGAGTGGATCATGATGGATCTAGGTTGGGGGTGCTAAGGACTATCCATAGGAGTTGGTTTGAGATCAAAACTCAAAGGAATTCAGGTACTTCCTTTGTAAATCATCTAGGCTTAAAATAATTGACAGAATTGTTTTGGGGAATAGAATAAATGAAATAAAATCCAAAAATGGGTTGGACTTGTTGGAACAGAAAGTTTGGATTGCCCCAAAGTGGAGGGAGGGGTTTTGGGAGGATTTACCACATGAGGCATGGTAAAACCATGGGTGGTTTCAAAAACAAAAGAAGCCCCAAAACCCATAGGGTTTCTTTTAAAAGAAAAAAATTCCAAAAATACATTTGAGAAGGGAACAATCAGAATAAAGGTTTTTAATAACCAAACACCAGAGTTGAAGAAGATACAAAAATAAAATCCTTGCCATGGGAAAAGTTTTGAGAGAGAGTTTTTTGGAAGGATTTAAATGACCTTCTTCAAATCCAACAAAGTTTTTGTTGAAAGCTAAATACAAATTTTTGGAGTGTCACACCGTGTCCCTAGTAAGCCTCTACTATACTAGCTCGTTAATCCAAGATGATTAAGTTTCCTAAACCATAGACATGTGTTGTCATTTGATGAACGGGATCACATTATTAGGAGAATGATGTGATGGACAAGACCCATCCGTTAGCATAGCATATTGATCGTCTATTTTTATTGCTATTGTTTTCTTCATGTCAAATACATATTCCTTCGACTATGATATTATGCAACTCCCGGATACCGGAGGAATGCCTTGTGTGCTATCAAATGTCGCAACGTAACTGGGTGATTATAAAGATGCTCCGAAGGTGTTTGTTGGGTTGGCATAGATCGAGATTAGGATTTGTCACTCCGAGTATCGGAGAGGTATCTCTGGGCCCTCTCGGTAATACACATCATAAGAAGTCTTGCAGGCAAAGTGACTAATGAGTTAGTTGCGGGATGATGTATTACAGAACGAGTAAAGAGACTTGCCGGTAACGAGATTGAACTAGGTATGAAGATACCGATGATCAAATCTCGGGCAAGTAACATACCACTGGACAAAGGGAATAATGTATGTTGTCATAATGGTTCGACCGATAAAGATCTTTGTAGAATATGTAGGAGCTGATAACCCACAAGTATAGGAGATCGCAACAGTTTTCGAGGGTAGAGTATTCAACCCAAATTTATAGATTCGACACAAGGGGAGCCAAAGAATGTTTGAAGGTATTAGCAGCCGAGTTGTCAATTCAACCACACATGGAGATTAATTATATGCAGCAAAGTGATTAGTAGCATAGTAGTATGATAGTTTTGATGATAACAGCTGTAGCAACGGTAATGGTAACAGTGATAGCAGTGATATTGTAGCAGTAACGATACCATTAGCAACAGTAGTAACTTAGCAAGAACAATATAAGATAAATTTGTAGGCATTGGATCGGTGACTCGTTGGATGATATTCATCATGAGACAGTTATAACCTAGGGCGATTCGACACTAGCTCCAGTTCATAGATATAATGTAGGCATGTATTCCGTAAATAGTCATACGTGCTTATGGAAAGAATTTGCATGACATCTTTTGTCATAACCTCCCGTGGCAGTGGGGTCCTATTGGAAACTAAGGAATATTAAAGCCTCCTTTTAATAGAGAAACCGAATAAAGCATTAACACACGATGAATACATGAACTCCTCAAACTACGCTCATCACGGGAGTGGTCCTGACTATTGTTACTCTAGGGTTGTCGGATCATAACACCTAGTAGGTGACTATAACTTGCAAGATCGGATCTAGAACATGGATAATAAGGTGATAACATAAATGATTCAGATCTGAAATCATGGCACCCGAGCCCAAAGTGACAAGCATTAAGCATGGCAAAGTCATAGCAACATCAATCTCAGAACATAGTGGATACTAGGGATCAGGCCCTAACAAAACTAACTCGATTACATGATGAATCTCATCCAACTCCTCACAGACCAGCGAGCCTACGCAAGGAATTACTCACTCCCGGTGGGGAGCATCATGGAATTAGCAATGGAGATGTGTTGGTGATGACGAAGATCGAAGATCCCCCTCTCCGGAGCCCCACAGACTCCAGATCTGGCCTCCTGATGAAGAATAGGAGACAGCGGCGGCTCCGTCTCGTGAAACGCGACAATTCTTTCTCCCTGATTTTTTCTTGAAATATGGGATTTTATAGCGTCAGTTTGAGGGTCAACGGGGCCACGAGGTGGGCAGCACCCACCTGGGCGCGCCTGGGGTGGCAGGCGCGCCCTGGTGGGCTGTGCCATCCGGGTGCCCCCCTCAGGTACCTCTTGGCTCCGGAGGGTTGTGCCCACCCAGGTGCCCCCCTCAGGTATCTCTTGGTTCCAGAAATTCTCTTATTTGAGATAAAAAATCCTCGCAAAGTTTCGTTCCATTCCGAGAACTTTTATTTCTGCACAAAAACAACACCATGGTAGTTCTACTGAAAACAGCGTCAATCTGGGGTTAGTTTCATTCAAATCATGCAAACTAGAGCCCAAAACAAGAGGGAAAGCGTTAAGAAAAGTAGATACGTTGGAGATGTATCAACTCCCCCAAGCTTAAACCTTTGCTTGTCCTCAAGCAATTCAGTTGATAAACTAAAAGTGAAAAACACAAACTTTTACGAACTCTTTTGCTCTTGTTTCATAAATAAGCTTAAACGGCACCCAGGTTTTCACCAAAGATTATAACTAACCATGTCGACAATAACTCTTAAAAATTATATCAACTCATATCAATGACATAAACAACTAGAGAGCAATAATAAGACATCTCAAATAGCATCACGTTGTCAAAACAACCATGATACAATATGACAATAGTGGTATCTCGCTAGCCCTTTCTAAGACCGCAAAATATAAATGCAGAGCACCCCCAAAGTTCAAGCAGCGACTAAACATTGTAATTCATGGTAGAAAAGATCCAGTCATGATGCACCCAACATTAGCTACACACAATGCATCAGCATGACAGCAGTGCTCTCAGGTTTTGGCGCTTATTTGAGAAGGTGATGACACAACATAAAAGTAAATAGATAGTCCCTTCGTAGAGGGAAGCAGTGATTTGTAGAGGTGCCAGAGCTCATGTTTGTAAATGATATTTTGAGACATGCACCCTTCTCATTTACTTTGTGACCATCAGTTACCAATATATCTTCCATGCTAAACACGCTAGTGGCAGTTCCCAAGTGGAAATGTAAAGGTTATGACTCCATTAGGAGTTTTTGTTTGATTATTTGTAAGCTCTTTTCTTTTTGTAGTTTGGGACTGGGCATCCCTATTACCGCCCTTTTCTCGTGTGATGGCGAGTGAATAAACAATCGACCTAAGAATAACCCGCTTAGCATGGAAGATACCGACTACCTCCTGTCGTTCCATGAATGATCCAGGCACACAAAAAGGATATTTATTTGAATTTTTAGAGGTGGCACATGAAAATTTACTTAGGACGGTAGGGTAATACCGCATATAGGTAGGTATGGTGGACTCATAAGGAATAACTTGGGTTTCAGGTTTTTGGATGTACAAGTAGAGTTCCCACTTAGTACAGGCAAAGGCTAGCAAATAGGTTGAGAAGCGGCCAGCTAGAGAGCAACAACGGTCATGAACATGCATTATGCATAAGTAACATTGGATACTAGCATGAGTAGGATATGAACACTAGAACATAAATATCATAGAGGCTATGTTGGTTTTGATTTAACTACATGCATGAACATGTGCCAAGTCAAGCCACTCGAACATTCAGAGGAGGATACCATATCATCATACTACATCACAATAATTTTAATGCAATGTTGATATCCAAGATAAGTCATTATTCACTCCTAGCTACTTATGCATGGCATGAGAAACTATAATCTCTAATTGTCATGGCAAACATTTTTGATCATAATAGGCTGAATCATGGATACTAGGTTAAACATATTTACAAAAATAGAACAAGTCGAGTTTGTACCCATTTCTCTCTGCCATGGCCAGTTCATCTAATATCATCATTATTTCCTTTCACTTGCACAACCGAACGATTTGAAATAAAAATAGTGCAAGAGTGACGTGGACTAAGCTGGAATCTGCAAACATTTTATCCAAGAGCAGAAGACAAGGTAATATGGGCTCTTTGTTAGATCAACAATGCAAATGAGATCCACTCAACATTTTCATCATAGTCTTCTCCTCGGTATGACTCAACAAAAAGAAAAAGAAATTCAGAGAACACACTGAAATATGTTTGGAGTTTTTGGTTTTTCGAAAGCAAGCAAATGAAAAGAGAAAAACAAAAACGAGGAAAACTATTTACGCGGGAAAGCTCCCAACAAGTAAAAGAAGAACAAGGAAATCTTTTTGGGTTTTCTTTTTAGTGCTACAATAATTTAAACTAGAAGAAAAATCAAAAAGAAGCAAGAAACATATTTTTGGATTTTCTCAAAGTTTTCCAATCACACAAGAAGAAAGCGAGAAAATAAATTAAACATGGATGATACAATGGAAAAGTGTGGACACCGACAACTGGAATGAAATGTGTGAACATGAATGTAATGTCGGTGGGAATACGTAATCCCCCAAGCTTAGGCTTTTGGCCTAACTTGGTAATCACTAGTCATAGAAGCCATGAGGTCCAATGTTGAAGTGCTGGGGAGCAGGCACCATAGGGTCCCACTGCTGAGGCTCCGCCTGTGCCGTCGCCAGGTTGTTCCGGTAAGCGACAATGTCCTCAGGCATAATCATGTATCCGTTCCTGCAACATAATCAAACAAAGCAAGTGCAGGCAATGGAGTAATATCACGAGTTTTCGCACTGAAAACTAAACTATAAGGCCAGTCAATATTAGGGTAATCAGTAGCAAGAAACTGATGGTCCTTCATAGCTGCTCTGTCTAGATAAAGCTTGGTCAAGGGGTGATCATGCTGGCATATCTGCACATTGAAGTGAGTCGCCAAGCGAGTAGCGTAAATGCCCCCATGTATTTTACCCTTGAATCTGTTAAGGTGGAGGCGACGTGCCACAATAGCTCCCAAGCTATAAGTGTTATCGCCATAAAATGCGCAACGCAAAACAACAAAGTCTAGGGCCCTAAGTGAACCCACATTCTCTCTTGATAGCAATCACTTTGCGATAAATAAAGCAAAATAATGCACGGCAGGAAACTGCAAGCTAATGGCAGTGGTGCCTGATACTCCTCTCTCATCCCCCATTGTCAGAGTATGGTAAAAAACCATCAAACTCTAAGGGCCTAGGCTCTACCAGTCCACCATCAGTAGGAAGAATGGATATGTCACAAAATTCAGTAAGTGGGATCTGGCAGTGTTCAGCATATAAATTAAATGACACTTCAGGGGGATTATTCCTAGGATGAAAATGAAAGTTTTGCACAAAGGAGTTTGTGAGGAGATGATACTGTTCGCATTTAGTTGCAATGAAGTCGGTGAGGCCGGCATTAGCAGTATATTGGTTGAACTCTTGGAGGATTCCGGGCTCTTCCATGAACTCATTGTCCGGCCACTCGCACGGCCGTAGCTCTGCCAACCTCGGGGTATGGAGATCATTGTCAGATGACTGCCTAATAACCCCCTTGGAGTTCTTCTTGGAAGCAAACTTCCTACAGAAACTCATCTTTTTCCTATGAACAAAATTCTGAAATTTTTAGTCCACAAAACTTTTCTCAACAAAACTTCGCAAAATTGATAGCAACTACTCATAGAGATGTATAGAGGCCATAGAAAGCATTCAAACTACTTAGAACTCTAAGAATTCAACATGCAAGCTCATCTACAGCAGCACCAAGAGTAGCTAATTATTATAAATATAAACCACTAAAACAAAAACTATTGGACACATGGAGGAGTCAAATACTAAGCAAGAAATCCCTGAAACAGTTTTAGAAATGGAGCTTCAAGCAAAGAGATCGAAATCCGTGGTTTTAGGAGCAAGAACACGAGAGAGAGACTGGTAGTGATTTTTTTCTGCGTGGACGGAGTGGTGTGGGAAGAAGTAAGTGAGGGGGCCCACCAGGTAGGCAGCACCCACCTGGGTGCGCCTGGGGGTCCTGGTGCACCCAGGCGGGTTGTGCCCACCTGGTGCACCTCCCTGTGATATTATTCGCACCAGAAATTCCTAAAAAATCAGAAAAAAATCATGTAAAATTTTCAGGGCATTCTGAGAACTTTTATTTTTGGGTCATTTTTTATTGCACGGAAAAAGCAGAAAACAGACAAAGCATGGCATTTTACTTTATTTAACTAAGAAAAATCGAAAACAAAAGGTAGGGACAGAAGGTAGTGCTTACTAAATTCATCAACTTCATACCTCTAAAAAATGATCCATTAATAAGGTTGATCAAGTCTTATTAAGAACCACTTCCGATTATTATGGAACCGAAGAAATTTCGAAAATCACTAAGTTACCTCAATGGGGATATGAATGTCCCCAACTAAGCATTTCATATATCTTTTTAACAGTAGGTAGAGGTAGTTGAAAACTTCCAATAGTGATTGTTGGAGATTTTTCAATAACATTAATACCATTCACTTGGAATTGTTTCTTCGGAAAGTGCACCATATGCTCATTACCATTGATATGAAAAGTGACCTTGCTTTTATTGCAATCAATAACAGCCCCTGCAGTATTCAAGAAGGGTCTACAAAGGATAATCGACATGTTTTCATCCTCGGGCATCTCAAGTATAACAAAGTCAGTCAAAATAGTAACATTAGCAACAACAACGGGCACATCCTCACAAATACCGATAGGTATGGCAGTTGATTTGTCAACCATGTGCAAAGATATTTCTGTAGGTGTGAGTTTATTCAAATCAAGTCTTTTATATAAAGACAAAGGCATAACACTGACACCGGCTCCTAAATAACATAAAGCAGTTTTCACATAATTTCTTTTAATGGAGCAAGGTATAGTTGGCATTCCCGGATCTCCAAGTTTTTTAGGTACTCCATCTTTAAAAGTATAGTTAGCAACAATGTGGTGATTTCAACTTCCGGTATTTTTCTCTTATTAGTGATGATGTCTTTCATATACTTTGCATAAGGAGGCATTTTTAAGATATCAGTTAAGCGAGTTCGCAGAAAAATTGGCCTCAACATTTCAGCAAAGCATTCAAATTCTTCATCATCTTTCTTTTTAGTTGACTTAGGTGGAAATGGCATAGGCTTTTGAACCCATGGTTCTCTTTCCTTTCCATGCTTTCTAGTAACAAAGTCTCTTTTATCATACCTTTTATTCTTAGGTTGTGGGTTATCAAGATCAACAGTTGGTTCTATCTCAATATCATTATCTGGTTCTTTATCATTTGGTTGAGTGTCTTCATGAACCTCATGATTATCTTTTTCATTATTAGAAGGTGAGTGTTCATTACTAGATTGAGTTTCAGCATCAGAGATTGAAATTTCTTTATCATTATCATGAGCTTTTTCTATTTTAGGTTCACTAGTGGCATGCAAAGTCCTATCATTTTTCTTTTTCTTCTTCTTTTTAGAAGGACTAGGTGTAGTAGTGTTGTTCCTTTGTGAATCTTGTTCAATTCTCTTTGGGTGTCCCTCAGGATAAAGTGGTTCCTGAATCATTTTACCTCTTCTAGTTGCTAATCTAACAGCAAAGTCACTTATGTTAGTGTTCATTTCATCAAGTAACTCTCTTTGAAATTTAGCAACTTGTTCTAATTGAGTTTGAACCATAGAGGCATGCTTTCCTACACCTCTAACATCATTTGAGATTCTAAATAACAAGTCACTTAAGCGAGCTATCATGTCAGAGTTGTATTTCAATTGTTTCATAACATTTGCATTGAAGTGATCTTGCTTTCTAATGTAATTATCAAACTCATAAAGGCATTGACTAGGATGTTTATTACGAGGATCATCACTATCATTGAATTTCATTAAAGATTTTACCTCTACCACCTTGGGTGGTGGTGGTACTTCAAGCCCATGTATTTCTTCGATAGGTGGTAAATTTTTAACAACCTCAGCTTTAATACCTTTTTCCTTCATAGATTTCTTTGCCTCTTGCATATCTTTAGGACTGAGATATAAGATACCCCTCTTCTTTTGAGGGGGTTTAATAGGTGTTTCAGGAGGAGTCCAATCATCATAATTTTTCAATATATTATTCAATAATTCTTCAGCTTGCCTAATAGTTCGTTCCCTGAAAACACAACCAGCACAACTATCTAACGAGTCCCTAGAAGCATCGGTTAGTCAACTATAGAAGATATCAAGTATTTCATTTTTATTAAGAGGATGATCAGGCAAAGCATTAAGCAAATGGAGAAGCCTACCCCAAGCTTGTGGGCGACTCTCTTCTTCAATTTGCACAAAGTTAAATATTTCCTGCAAGGCAGCTTGTTTCTTATGAGCAGGGAAATAATTTTCAGAGAAGTAATAAATCATATCCTGGGGACTACCACACAACCAGGAGCAAGAGTATTGTACCAAGCTTTAGCATCACCCTTTAATGAGAATGGAAATAACTTGAGAATATAGTAATAGTGAATCTTCTCATCATGAGCAAAAAGTGTAGCTATATCATTCAACTTAGTAAGATGTGCCACAACAGTTTTAGTATCATAACAATGGAAAGGATCAGATTCAACCAAAGTGATTAACTCTGGGTCGACAGAGAATTCATAATCCTTATCATCAATAACAATAGGTGAAGGAGAAAACTCAGAATCAAATTTCATTTTAGCATTCAGAGATCTTTCCTTATATTTGCATAATAATTTCTCTAGATCATCTCTATCCTTACAAGCAGGAATATCTCTAGTTGCCTCCTCCACTAAAAAAATACACTTCCGTGATGATACGTGTTTGTCACAGTATGTCACGTTTTCTGTCATGCATGTACATCCATGACGATTTTATGACAGAATCAAGATAGTCATACATGTGCTGTCGTAGAAGTGTTCCATGAAATTACCAAAATTATCATCACGAAAGTGTCCACTTCCATGACGATAAATCGCGCGTCATAGAAGTGCTTTCGTCAAGGGCGACCGACACGTGGCATCCACCGTAACGGAACGCCGTTAAGCTATCGGGTCCGGTTTTGGATCCGATAACCCGTTAACAACCTCAACCAATGGGGATTTTCCACGTGTAAAATCATCATTGGCTGGAGGAAACACGTGTCGGCTCACCGTTGGGACAGATGTCATCCACTCATTGGACCAAAGGAGCCTATGATACGTCGACACATGGCATGGCCCAACAGAGGCCCATTCCTATGAAAAGGTTGGCCCATTTGACTTGGTCAAAAGGTGGCGGGCCGGCCCACGGAAAGCCTGTTAATGGCCTGTTCGCATATAGCCCATGTACAGCCGCTATCCTAGGGCCCGTTACGAACTATCCGAATTAGGCCCAGTAGCGTCATCTGAGCTGTCCAATATGATTCCAGCATGTTTTAACTTCTGGCCCATGTATGGCCCATGACGTCTTTCGGCCCATATGAGGCCCTTTGTAACTCTTGGCCCATTAACGGCTCGTGGTGAAACTGGCCCGTAATTAACATTGTATCACTTTATACCCATTAACGGCCCATTATTCCATTGGGCCGTTTCCAGCCCACGTTATCTTTCGTCCTTCTCAGGGCCCATTTATTCTTGGGCTCATTTCCAGCATTCGGTTACTTACGGCCCGTTACCGTAATTTTCTGCTTCTGGGCCAAATTCAGCCCGTGGTTACAGTCGGCCCGTTTGTGGCCCATTAATACGTTGGGCCCTTTTCATAGCGTCATCAAATATGGCCGATTAACGACGGCCTGTTATGGTCGGCCCATGAACAGCGATTCCAACTCTAGACCATTTATGGCCATAATGCGGTCTGTTATTGGCCAATGTTTGGCCAATCGATCATACGGCCCGTATAAGGCCCATTGATGATACGGCCCGTAGAAGTCCCATTGTGTCTACGGCCCGTAGAAGGCCCATTGTTTCTACGGCCCGTAGAAGGTCCATTGTTTCTACGGCCCGTAGGAGGCACAGTGTCACTACAATAAATATGTAGCCCATGGTTGTTGTGGCCTAGTTTTAAAAAATAGGTTATTGCGGCCACTAGCAAACCGCGAAAAAAGAACTGCACTCACTACAAGCAAACAAATAAACAGGACAACAAGGAAATAAATAAGCAAGCAACTTACGCTAGGCTATCATGGCTATTACACATATTACATCCACTGGGTATCAAAGTTCGCCACCAATGCAAATATAGGGAACAAAGCAACGTATCATATACACTGGTTGTCAAAGTTGGCGACCAGCGCAAATAAACGCCACAACAAAACAAGTCCAGAACTGAAACCACTTTAGAAGATCTCAAGAAACAATACCCTGGGTACCCATAATTCTGGCAAGATGCTTAGCAAGCTTATTAACTTTCTCTTGTTTGGCGCTTAAATCCTCCAGCGCTTGCTGTTGCACTAGAAAGTATGCATCTGAATTCTACAGGGACTTCCTCAGTCCTTCAGCTTCTTGTCGTAGCACATCTGATTGATGTCTTTCAACTTGAAGTTGAGACTCAAGAAGATGAACTAATTCAGGCAGCGAGTTCGAAGAGCTTGTGCCAGTAGTAGTGGCCAGTAACTCGAAGAATACATCAAGACAGGACTTTTGGGTTCTCTCACTGTCGTCAAGATAGTTTTTATCAGCTTTCTTGGAGACCAACAAGGATGTCTCACTATCTTGAACCTCATCCGCATTACTTCCTTTACCATTGCATAACGGGGTACTGTTCTCCAATATTTTGTCCGCATTCTAAAAGAGAAACAAGCAGACACATCACAGGTTTACCATGTTGTATATGAAACTCATTTTGGTAAATCAGTTCAGTAGTAAAGTGGACAAGATAACACCATGAAACAAACATATATCTATGTACCATGGTCACTTTATGGTCTATATCATTCTAGTTTTTGTTGCCAAATCAAAGATAGAGACACAGTTCAAATAATATTTGTTCAAGACAAAGCAGAACAGACAGAATGTAAGTGTGGGAAACTATAGAGCAATAACAACACTTGTAATGTGCATGACATGAGAACATAATTGTTTATTCAATTGAAAATGAAATCAACATAGAGCGAGTTACAATAGCAAACCAGTTAAAGAAAAACAGGTTTAAAACATACCTGTTGCGCCATTGGAGTTTCAATTCCATCCTTCAAATTTGAAAATAGTTGGTATGAGTAAATACAGTGATGCAAGAATAAAGGAGTATGAACCATAGCTACAGAACCTGACCTGAGAACAAATCTTCTTCTCCTTTAAGCGTTGAGTTGGGATTAGGAGTGGTGGTCCTCGTGCTTTGGGCACTGCAGTTCCCTTACTAACTGCTCGTGTTTGGGTGCTTCTTGGTGGAGACGGTGTTGTGTCAACTGGAACTGGTTACTATCTGTCGGTGTTCTCCTACAACCGTGGTTCTATCTGCATCAACTAGTAGCACTATCTTTTTTGAAGATCGTGTTTTTACTCCCTTAGATAGTGTCATCACCCTCTCCAATTCAAATGGCTGATAAACAAGAAAAGTAATTGAAAGTACAGACATTGTATGATAAACAGGTGCAATGGATAGTGGGGAATAAAAGAGGGCATGAAATAATTCACATTTATGTTGTCTAACCAAACCGGATAGCATGACACAATTTCACATATATGATGGCTAACTAAACAGGATAGCATGACACAATTTCACATTATGACCGCTAACTAAAAAAGATGGAAAGACATAGTTCAAAATATGGTGACTATGTAAACAGGATGACATGATATAACTATATAATGTGTTTATTAAATAGGTTGGCATGCCATAATTCACATACATTCACGAATAGAATGCCATAATTCAAAATATGATGACTATAAACACTAAACAGGATGAGATGATATAACTATATGATGTCTTTATTAAATGGGTTGCCATGCCATAATTCAGATAGTTGATGTGTATGTACTATGTAAACATGATGGCATGATATAATTCAAATATATGATTTATATAGTAAGCAAGTAAGCAGATGACAATACATATATGATGTAAAAATTAAGCAATGCAAGACAACATGCATGACATGGGTAATATAACCTTGCCAAGTTTGAGCATAGACCTCAGGGGGGAAATAGGACTGGTCATCAGTATCTGAATCCTCCTTTGAGGGGCTCTTAGTAACCAGCAAGATGTCTGCTTCAGCAGGTAGTATTGTCTGCTCTGAATACCTTGTTTTCACTCCAGATACTTCCATCACCGCTTCAAATGCCTGATGCACAGGAAGAGTAGTTGAATATACAAACATTGTCGACAAATGGAACACGTAATACAAAAAAAATGATAGCATGATATAATTCACATACATGATGATTGGCTAAACAGCATGGCATTGCACAATTCACATATATAATGCCTTTGCAACAAGATAGCATTGCATAGTTCACATATATAATGTCTTGCAACAAGATGGCAATGCATAATTCACATATATGGTAATTAGACACTAAACATGTGGCATTCACACAAAGCATGTCTAAACTAATCAAATGACATAGCAATGCAAGACACCATACGCACAATGAGCAACGTAACCCTGCCAAGTTAGAGCATACACCTCGGGGGGGAAATAGGACTGGTCATCTGTCTCTGAATCCTCCCCTGAGGAGCTATCTGTAACCAACGAGATATGCGCTTCGTCAGATAGCATAGTCTGCTCTGAAGATCTTGTTTTCACTCCAGAATTTTCCATCACCGTGTCAAAAGGCTGATGCACACAAAGAGTAGTTGAATGTACTAACATTGTTGAGAAATGTAATACGTAACGAAAAAAAGGATGTCCTGATATAATTCACATATAAGATGACTGGCTAAGCAGGATGGCATTGAAAAATTCACATATATGATGCTTGGCTAAACAAGATGGCATTGCATAATTCACATAAATGATGAATAAACTAAACAGATGGCATTCACACAAAGGATGTCTAAACTAAGCAGATGACATATTTGATGTATAAAGTAAGGAATGCAAGGCACCATATGCATAATATAATCAACATCAGCATGCCAAGTTAGAGCGTAAACCTGAGGGGGTAAATAGGAGTGGTCTTCTCCTTCTGAATCCCCCTCGGCACAGATATCTTCCTCTCAATTACAATCTGAAATGGGTGGAGGGGGGCTGCCTTTGCACCTACCATGGAGCGACGTATGCATGAAATTTTATTGCCACGCAAGGCTCGTCTCTTTTGCTCTACATGTTTAGTTCCATTGTTTACAATAACTGACATGCATAGGAATAAAACATAGTGAGATTATGTAAGGAGTGCATGCAGAAATCTAGAGTGATGGTAGCAACCTATGGATAGACTCGAAACCAATGATAGCAGGTAGATAATGGCTTTAGTTAAAAATTACAGATAATGGCTTCTTTACTATTTGTTTCCCACCCAACATGAAACTCATAGTAGACACCAGAGATTAACCAGATAGTAGATAGATACTATTGATTGCAGCTCCGATATGTACCCCACAACCATTTAAAAACTCAAGTTTGACCATTAGTTTGGAGCTGACTTGGATTCTAATCGGTGAACAGGATGATAAAGTAGCATGTAATATTAAGTGATGCATAACGTAAGCAGACACGAAAGAGTGCGACCTCTCTTGCAGACCCGTGTAGTCCTCGAGGTCATCTGGTCGGTTGATGATGGTAATGCAGTTTTCATGGCTGTCGGCGATGGGGAAGAAGATCTGAGGCGGTGAAAGACAGTATAGAGGCCGGATCCCTGTTGTGCTGGACCCTTCCATCATTGGAGCAGCTAAGCTAGGGTGGACGACGGCGCAGCAGCAGCGGGACAAACCATGCAAGGTTTTCTTTGACAACTATATGTAAGAGAAGTAATTCTGCAAGGGCTCGTTTGAATTGGAGGATTCAAACAACGCATGGATAGGAAATACACAGTAATAGGATAGGAATGTACGTGCAAAACAGAGAATTCAGGGTCTGTTAGGTTCATGACTAACTTTGCCACAACTAAGCTTAGGCAAAGTATGTCTGCCACAAAAAATGTGGCTAACAAAATGGCCACGACAAGTGTGGCAAGATTTGGCAAGAAGTTGAGTCTATGACATGTGGACCATGTAGCTAGAAAAGTGTGGCAAGCCACAAGTGTGGCAATGAACCAAACACATGCCTAAGATATTGTGGCACGCCTAAGCTTATGCGTGGCAACCTTAGGCTGCAAACCAAACATCTATTTAAAAACACAAGATTTCTGCCAATCTGGGTGTTTGGTTCACAAGAATTGGAAGATCACAGGATGCAAAGAAGCATGGTGAGATTAAGTCAAACCACAAGAAAATGTACGGTTATAATGCTATTATGCTACTATCTCTTAGTCTTGCGCTTCATGAATAGGAAATTGAAAAGGAGGACAAGTTGATATTAAAATTCCTACGGTTTTTCTTTCAAGGAGACACTAAAGGAACAAATCCTACAGTTTTCCTTTGCTCCATTCCTTTGAACCAAATGCATGAAAAGTAGTACCGTAGGAATTTTTCCAATTCCTATGTTTTTCCTTCACTCTTCCTTTCAAGCACTGGTGATTCTAGTAGGAATACTTGAGCAAGGAAAAGCCTACACTCAAAAAATATTTTTGTGCTACTTCTACTACTCTGGACCCAGGCCACTGGTGTGACGCCCCCGATTAAATCGTACACTAATCATACACGCAAATGTGTACGATCAAGATTAGGGACTCATGGGAAGATATCACAACACAACTCTAGACACAAATAAAATAATACAAGCTTTATGTTACAAGCCAGGGGCCTCGAGGGCTCGAATACATAAGCTCAATACACAAGCGTCAGCGGAAGCAACAATATCTGAGTACAGACATAAGTTAAACAAGGATGCCTTAAGAAGGCTAGCACAAAAGCAACACGATCGAAGAGGCAAGGCCTCCTACCTGGGACCTCCTAACTACTCCTGGTCGTCGGCGGTCTCCATGTAGTAGCATCCATCGGTGGTGGCATCTGGCTCCAGGGATCCACCATCTGGTTGCAACAATCGGAAAGAAGAAAGAGGGGGAAAAGGGGGTAGCAAAGCAACCGTGAGTACTCATCCAAAGTACTCACAAGCATCTGATCTATACTAAGTATGCATTGGTATCAAAAGGAAGGTTTGTATCTGTGGACTGAACTGCAGAATGCCAGACTAGAGGGGGAAGGCCTAGCCTATCGAAGACTAGCATCTTCAAGAAGCTCCAAGCATCTTGCAGCATGTAGAAGAGTAAATAATAGCAATTTAATATTTAACAAACATGTTGTAACATCAACGCCCAGAAATCCTTCCTCGTCTCCCTGCTAGAAAGCAATCCCGGGGCCACATGTCCATCAGATATCTCAAGTATCCATTTCTAGTTATATAAGATCAGGATATAAGTCTGAACGTCCATTACCGCGAAAACGGTATTCAAATATATATCTTCCCTGCAGGGGTGCACGACGTTACCCAACACGCTCGATCACTCTGGCCGGACACACCTTTCTGGGGTCAATGCCCGGCTTCCGAAGATCAACACGTCGCAGCCCTACCTAGGCTCAGCAGAGAGGTCCCCGGCGGTCTACATCCTAAGCATTTCGGGGTCTTGGGCCCATCGCCCACAGCACTCCGGGTCGTTGCGAGCAGGGTGGATACCAGCACCGGTTCGAATGGCCAGCAAGATCCGACCAGGCCGCACTGCTGAACTAGACGTCTGATAAAGCTTCGGCTGATACTGCAACGTCGAGGCCCATATCTATTCTCGCGTGGTGGTTAGTGCGTAAAGGCCAGAGGCCAAATCAGAACAAATACCCAAACCTGTTAGTGCATTGGGGGCTTGCGGAAACAAGCAGAGACTCACGATAAGGTGACCCCATCGCCCCATCTCATGGACTTACGGCAAGGGCCCAGACTACCCGGCCGTGCCACGTGGAAAACTCATGGGTGCTCTACGGGCCCGCCCAACTTTCACATCAACTCGCGGGTACCCCTCAGAGCTGACCCGACTTCATCAATGGTCTCAAGTAAGTCAAGGTAACCGTGTGTCCAAACATAAAGGGGAAAACCTGAGGAATCACCCCCGGTGAATTGCACTCGATGTAATCATCAAGGTGAACGTAAGAGGAACCACCCCCGAGGTTCACACTTGAGGGGTTGCATGACAGAGTCGTATCGGAAGTGGTTAAGGCGGAATCACCCTCGATGACCATGACCGAATAGCTACACTACAGGGTTAACATCAGAAGTGCTATAGAGGTCTCACCCTCGACACTCGATAGAAACCCAGTAGTGTCAAGCAACTAAGGGGAAAGTGATGTGCGGTGCCGGGGCCTGGTCTTCGACCCCGTTGATCGGGTCTTCAATGATGAAGCAGCGGCAACAAGGACAAGGTGGGGGTCACTGATGGATCACTAACCAACCTATACTAAGCAGTTTAGGATAAGCAGGTAGGTAACAATGAGCAGGTTACAAAAGCAGGCTATGCATTAGAATGGGAGCAAACAATAACAGTAGCAAAATCTAATGCAAGCATGAGAGAATGGAATGGGTGATATCGCGATGATCAAAGGGGGGCTTACCTGGTTGCTCTGGCAAGGAGTGGTCGTCTGTGACGTAGTCGATCACAGGGGCAGCATCGGTCTCTGGGTCTACTGAAGAGAAGAGGGGAAAGAAACAGTAAATATAAAGCAAACATAGCATCACAAGGCATAACATGGCAATATGATGTGCCCGGTGTGACCTAAGGTATGGCTACACGATAAAGGTGAAGGGGGAAATTCAACCGGGAAGGTATTCCCGGTTCCAGACCTGTGTCGCACGGATGACCGGAGGGGGTGTTCCATGTTCAGCATGCTAGGGGCATGTGACAGATGAACTGACTGTGCATTAGGATTCGTTGAATTTTTCTGAGCAACTTTCATATAGAAAACATTTTCATCGGACCTATGGCTTAATTTCTATGAATTTTCAAAGTTTTAAACATTTTCTAAAATTATTTATAACAACAGAAATGGAATATGATGTCTGCATGACGTCTGGCTGACCTCAGCAGTCAACAGAGTGGCTGGCCAGGTCAAACCTGACTAGCGGGTCCACTGGGACCTACATGTCATAGATAGACAGCTAACGGAGTTTCAAAACTAACTAAACAAAGTTATTTAGCAGGTAGGCCCCACCTGTCAGTGACTATTTAACTAAACTAGTTAGTTTTATTTATTAAAACGATTTAATTAGAGGATTAAGCGATGGGGACCGCACGTCAGTGGCACTAGGCTGCCTAGTCAGCACGTTGACTGGGTCAATCCAGTCTACAGGGCCTGCGGGGCCTGCTGGCAATGACCCAGGGGGTGGGCCCAGGTGTGCCACGTCGGCGGTGGCTGGCGGCTCAACGCCGGTGACGCCAAACGTGGCAGTGCTGCTCAGGAGGGGCGCGGGTTTAGCACACAGGGGGTTTTCGGGGTTGTAGCTAGGTGTGTTCGTTGCGGCTCGACGTCGCAAGCAAGATGGAGGCGACGGCCGGGGCTGGGAACGACCGGAACGGTGCCGGCGACGAGTATAAACGGCGCCGGAGTACGGGTGTGAGCGGGTTCAACTTTAGAGCGCGCGAGCGGCCAAACTAACCAACTAGGCGGGGTCTACGGCGCACGAGGAGCACGCCACGGTAGTCGGCCAAGCTCGTAACGGCTCGGGAGCACGACAACGGCAGCAATGGCGGCGTCTGGGGCACTATTGTGGTGGCAGTTGCACACGGGCCCGAAGGCGAGAAGAAAGAGGAGGGAGGACTGGCGGAGCTCACCGTGCGGCTAAGAAAAGCCCTCGACGGCTTTTTAGCGCAAGGGAGGCGATGAACGGAGCGGTGGAGCTCCGGTGATCTGAGGTGGACGCCAGTTCGATCTGGGGCCTGCGGTGTTCCCCCGCAGCAAGGGCTGGCCCCAGGCGATGACGACGAACGCGGCGGAGCGCGTTGACATGCCAGCTTGGCGCGGGGCGGCCGATGTCCGCGGGATCGACGTCAAACGGCGACGACGGCGTCGGGCAACGTGAGGGTAGAGAGGCCAGAGGGAGAGCGGGGTGGATCTGGAAGGCGAGGAGGCAACTGGGGGAGGGGAGATGGGGAAGTAGGCGGTCTAGGGTTGGCACGAGCGTCGCTGGCGACCTTATCCGCGCGGGACGGCAGTGGATGGCCGACACGTGGCCATCCCGGCCATGTGCGGCCGCTTGGCGTCCACGGCGCCCCCATGAACATAGGTGGAGGGAAACAGGGGCGCCTGGTGGGCTGGGCCGCGCTGGTCCGGATGGGCCAATGCCCAGGGAGGCAGGGGCTTCCTTTCTTTTTTTTGATTTTCTTTTACAGAGAGGGTTCTGTAATATTTGGGACGCTAAAATGATCTTTGTAAAAATATATGGGAATTGTCTACATAAATACCATGCAATGTTTGGCACTGCCACAAAAGTTCGGAAGGAGTTTTGAATTAGTTTGAATTTTTATAAATCAAAGAGGCATTTAATCTATTGTTTTAGCCACTGTTTATCCATTTTAGGGCACTTAGACATTTTGCAAAATGTTGGTTCACCACCAATATTTGTTATGAATTATATGGCACAAGATGAACATTTTAGATTTCATGTCTCACAAATATGAAGTTTTGACTTTAGATTGGATTTGAATTTGAATTGTGATTTGGATCAAGTGAAGATTAGCAACAGTAACATGATGACATGGCACCATTAACAGGGGATTACTATAACATGACACTGGGGGTGTTACAAATCTCCTCCACTACAAGAAATCTCGTCCCGAGATTTAAGTGGAGAAGTAAAGAGTAACTTCGGGAGAACTGACTCTTATAGGGTTAATTACCTGGTGACCAAAACTTATTGCGTCTGATACTAGAATAGATCACTAGTAAGGTGGATCATGAATTACATACGAAGGCAAGTGAAAAAGGATGTACAGGAGTCAGGTTTCGATCCTGTGGAACTGTGGGCTATGGGCCCACCATGTGGTTGAAAAGTAGGAAGGACGCCGACATATTGCACGGTCATGGTAGCAAGGCATGGTAGAGGATAGTCTGCTAGTTATGTTGGCAACAACGTTGGTACCAAGGGTGAGGGACGAAGAGAACCATTTTCCTGCTCGTTGAACAAGGCGGACCAATAGGCAAAGTTCTCGTCCATCGGGGGTTAATAGGATGTCGTTAGCAATAGTAATAGGGTCACACTGACAGAGTTGTAAACCGAGGTGTTTCCATAAGCAGGGAATTATTTCTGCTTATAACATATATAGATCACAAGAAAGGTTAAGCAAACCAATGGAAAGGAAAATGTGTTTATACACAAGATTTAGGAGTATATCCTTCCGAAGGGGAAGCGGAGCAGGATATACATGATATGACAACAAGTTCAAAACATTTAGAGATAAAGGGGGCGAGGGAAGAATCATGATATTACCCATACAATGGTGTTTGGATAATAGATCGAGAAACATTCGACAATGTGCTTCCAATGTTCTTGTTGATAGTCGGAATACCTCAGTCATGTTTCGAGGTAGCATTAACATGGTGTTCCAAGTAGGAGTTGGAGTTGAAGATCACAAGAAATACTCAAGGAACAATTGCAGGAATAGCAAGGAGTCCAAGGTATAACCAAGACATGATCAAACATGTGTGGGAAAGCAGATAACGGGGTTGTTGATGATAACTCAATCATCAAAGGTCAAGGATGGTATTTCTCCTCAAGAATTCGATTGAATCTTAGAACAGGGCAGTATATTGATGGTGATCACGACAAATTTTGTCGAGGGGCTCTATGAAGATGCCATCGAGCAGCAACGACATCAAGCAAAAGGAATGATGAAGCAAAGGCTATTGGAACAACATATACGACACAAGCTCGGATTCAAGCTTGTTGTTCAGGGTGGAACGATAAGATGAGGAAGATTGATGTAAGCTTCGCTCATCGTCGAAAAGTTGTGCTCAAGGAATAAGGACCAGGTAGCATATTTAAAATTAGCACGATAATGATATATCCGATTAGGCTAGGAATGATGTGACGGAGTATCACTCCGATTAAGAATTTACAAGAGGTAGTGCAATGACACAATATCCTTGAGATAACATGAGGCAATACTTGAAGGTAGATCAAATTGGAGGTTGGACAGGTGAAATGACTTGCAGGAGACAAGTATTTTAACTTGTCCAGGAAATGGAATTAAGGAGAAACTATGGTCAGAACCATGATTATGAATGATCAAACCACTGATACAAGATGAACTTATAACAAGGGGTAAATATTTGTACGAGCAGCTTCCATGATAAGTTCTACATTGGGTCCATGGGCATGAACACAAAGGTTCAAGGTCGGCTCCCACTTCTTCAATGCATAATTTCATTCACTCCTCATTTTCAAAGTATTTGTAGTGCGAAATATTTATCTGGTGAAGCACCAGAAGAGTATGACTCACACCTCTTTCGAGTTCACACGGATTAGGGAAGGCATAGGTTCAACCCGTAGGGGTATCTTAGGAACATATACCAGTAACTTCATGATTAAAATATACCAGCTCGAAAGCAGAGCATGGTTGACAAAAGCAGATGATAGAAGTTACCAAAGGCATTATGTGTCAGGGAAAAACTCACAAGTTTAATGAATGCGAAGGACATTGTCCGATAATAATCCAACCAAGGATATGGCGGTTCATAAAATATCTGATGTGAGTATCGATACTCACCCAGAAGAAGAAAGAATGCAAAGGCATCAGGTTATAGATATAACTGGATAACTTCAAAACTTGAATACAAAGGAATTACGATTTTCAAATTAGAAGATCTGAAGTAGAGGCTCTGATAAAAAGATAATTGAGTTGAATCGATACAGATCGACAATCAATCAAGGTTTGATTTGACAAGAACAAACTCATGTTTGGAGTGACGTCTGAGCTGGAAGGATGAATGCTAGGATCTGATTGACGATTACGAACATTCATGACATATTGGATCAAGGGACTCGAAATGATAGTGACAGAGGATGTCAACGAAGATTACTAAAAATATGGAATTAACCATAATGCAAGCAAACAAGAAATTCAACAACAATAGGTTGCTGAGGATTTTCGGAAGATTGAATGGTATTTCAAAGACTTTTGTAAAATATCTAAACAATTGTGGATGAACGAATCCCTCGTAATTGGGAGGAATTATTCGTACACGTATTTATGCAGAAAAGGAGCTGCAACACAGCAGGCACAATGGATTCTTGAAATACCTGAAAGTATTACAAGGAATCTTGTAATAACAAGATCAACTCGGGATGACAATATGAATGATAGGTGTATGTAGTTATACAAAGGGATTTATCGGTGATATGGAATTGCAACCACGAAGGGCATAAGGGTTTCGGGGAAACATCGGAGAGTATCTTCAAAATCTTCTTAAGAAGCAAGCGATCATCTGGACTGAAGGGGCTCTCCGGGAGAAAGTGGGTACGAGCGCCTAATGTCACAGTTAGTAAAAAGTTTAACCCAAAAATATGAGAGAGCAGAGGCCCAGAGTATAGACGAGGAATAAAAGACCCTGATACCACCCAATGGCGACGTGGGCCTATAAGCCACACAACCATGTTAGTAAAAGTTTTTCAATGACTAGCCTCAACTTCGGCCAAGGAGTTGTAAAGGGGGCTACCTACAGGCAGTCGGCTCTGATACCAACTTGTGACGCCCCCGATTCAAGCGTACACTAATCATACACGCAAATGTGTACGATCAAGATCAGGGACTCACGGGAAGATATCACAACACAACTCTAGACACAAATAAAATAATACAAGCTTTATGTTACAAGCCAAGGGCCTCGAGGGCTCGAATACATAAGATCGATACACAAAGCGGAAGCAATAATATCTGAGTACAGACATAAGTTAAACAAGGATGCCTTAAGAAGGCTAGCACAAAAGCAACACGATTGAAGAGGCAAGGCCTCCTGCCTGGGACCTCCTAACTACTCCTGGTTGTCGGCGGTCTCCATCTAGTAGCATCCATCGGTGGTGGCATCTAGCTCCAGGGTTCCACCATCTGGTTGCAACAACCGGAAAGAAGAAAGAGGGGGAAAAGGGGGTAGCAAAGCAACCATGAGTACTCATCCAAAGTACTCGCAAGCATCAGATCTATACTAAGTATGCATTGGTATCAAAAGGAAGGTTTGTATCTGTGGACCGAACTATAGAATGCCAGAATAGAGGGGGAAGTCCTAGCCTATCGAAGACTAGCATCTTCAAGCAGCTCCAAACATCTTGCAGCATGTAGAAGAGTAAAGAATAGCAATTTAATATTTAACAAACATGTTGTAACATCAACGCCCAGAAATCCTTCCTTGTCTCCCTGCGAGAAAGCAATCCCGGGGCCACATATCCATCACATATCTCAAATATCCATTTCTAGTTATATAAGATCAGGATATAAGTCTGAACGTCCATTACCACGGACACGGTATTCGAATATATATCTTCCCTACAGGGGTGCACCACATTACCCAACACGCTCGATCACTCTGGCCGGACACACCTTTCTGGGGTCAATGCCCAGCCTCGGAAGATCAACACGTCGCAGCCCTACCTAGGCTCAGTAGAGAGGTCCCCGCCGGTCTACATCCTAAGCACTCCGGGGTCTTGGGCCCATCACCCGCAACACTCTGGGTCGTTGCGAGCAGGGTGGATACCAGCACCGCCTCGGATGGCCAGCACGATCCGACCGTGCCGCACTGCTGAACTGAACGTGTGACAAAGCTTCGGCTGATACTGCGACATCGAGGCCCATATCTATTCTTGCGTGGTGGTTAGTGCGTAAAGGCCAGAGGCCAACTCAGAACAAATACCCAAACCTGTTAGTGCATTGGGGGCTCGCGGAAACGAGCAGAGACTCACGATAAGGTGACCCCGTCGCCCCGTCTCATGGACTTACGGCAAGGGCCCATACTGCCCGCCCGTGCCACGTGGAAAACTCGCAGGTGCTCTATGGGCCCGCCCGACTTTCACATCAACTCGCGGGTACCCTTCATGGCCGACCAGACTTCATTGGTCTCAAGTAAGTCAAGGTAACCGTGTGTCCAAACATAAAGGGGAAAACCCAAGGAATCACCCCCGGTGAATTCCACACGATGTAATCATCAAGGTGAACGTAAGACGAACCACCCTCGAGGTTCATACTTGAGGGGTTGCACGACAGACTCGTATCGAAAGTGGTTAAGGTGGAATCACCCCCAATGACCACGACCGAATAGCTACACTACAGGGTTAACATCAGAAGTGTTGTAGAGGTCTCACCCTCGGCACTCGATAGTAATCCAGTAGTGTCGAGCAACTAAGTGATGTGCGGTGCCGGGGCCTGGTCTTCAATCCCGTTGATCGGGTCTTCAATGATGAAGCAGGGGCAACAAGGACAAGGTGGGGGTCACTGATGGATCACTAACCAACCTATACTAAGCAGTTTAGGATAAGTAGGTAGGTAACAATGAGCAGGTTACAAAAGAAGGCTATGCATCAGAATAGGAGCAAACAATGACAGTAGCAAAATCTATTGCAAGCATGAGAGAATGGAATGGGCAATATCGGGATGATCAACGGGGGGGGGGGGGGGGGGGCTTGTCTGGCTGCTCTGGCAAGGAGGGGTCGTCGGTGACGTAGTCGATCACGGGGGCAACATCGGTCTCGGGGTCTACCGGAGAGAAGAGGGGGAAGCAACAGTAAATATAAAGCAAACATAGCATCACAAAGCATAACATGCCAATATGATGTGCCCGGTTTGACCTAACATATGAATACATGATAAAGGTGAAGGGGGAAATTCAACCAGGAAGGTATTCCCTGTTCCGGACCCGTGTCACACAGATGACAGAAGGGGGAATGTTCCATGTTCAGCATGCTAGGGGCATGTGACAGATGAACGGACCGTGCATTCGGATTTGTTGGATTTGTCTGAGCAACTTTCATATAGAAAACATTTTCATCGGAGCTATGGTTTAATTTCTATGAATTTTCTAAGTTTTAAACATTTTCTATAATTATTTATATTAACAGAAATGGAATATGATGGCAGCATGACGTCTTGCTGACCTCAGCAGTCAATAGAGCGGTTTACCAGGTCAAACCTGACCAGTGGGTCCACTGGGACCTACATGTCATAGACAAAGAGCTAACAGAGTCTTAAAATTAACTAAACAAAGTTATTTAGCAGGTAGGCCCCACCTGTCATAGACTAATTAACTAAACTAATTAGTTCTAGTTATTAAAACGATTTAATTAGAGGATTAAGCTATGGGGCCCACATGTCAGTGGCACTAGGTTGCCTAGTCAGCACGTTGACTGGGTCAACCCAGTCAATGGGGCCTATGGGGCCCGCTGGCAGTGACCCAGGGGGTGGCCCCAGGTGTGCCACGTCGGCGGTGGTCGGCGGCTCAATGTCGGTGACGCCAAATGTGGCAGCGCTACTCAGGAGGGGCGCAGGTTTAGCACACAGGGGGTTTCCAGGGTCGTAGCTAGGTGCGTTCGACGCAGCTCGATGTTGCACGCAAGATGGAGGCGACGGCCGGGGCCGAGAACGACCAAAACAGCGCCGGCGACGACTAGAAACAGCGCTGGAGTAAGGGCGCGAGAGGTCCAGCATTAGAGCACGCGAGTGGCCAAACTAACCAACTAGGCGGGGTCTATGGTGCACGAGGAGCATGCCAGGGTAGTCAGCCAAGCTCGTGAGGGCTCGGGAGCACGACAACAGCAGCAATGGCGGCGTCCGGGGCAGTGTTGCGGTGGCAGTCGCACACGGGCCCGAAGGCGAGAAGAAAGAGGAGGGAGGAGTGGCGAGGCTCACCGTGCGGCTAAGAAAATCCCCCGACGGCTTTGTAGCGCAGGGGAGGCGACGAATGGAGCGGTGGAGCTCCGGCGATCCAATGTGGACGCCAATTTGATCTGGGGCCTGCGGTGTTCCCACGCAGCAACGGCTGGCCCCAGGCAATGAGGACGAACGCGACGGAGCTCGTGGACATGCCAGCTTGGCGCGGGGCGGCCGGTGGCCGCGGGATCGACGTCGAACAGCGACGATGGCGTCAGGTAACGTGAGAGGAGACAGGCCAGAGGGAGAGCAGGGTGGATCTGGAAGGTGATGAGGCAAGTGTGGGAGGGGAGACGGGGAAGTAGGTGTTCTAGGGTTGGCACGAGCGTCGCCGGTGACCTTATCCGCGCGGGGACGGCAGTGGATGGCCGACACATGGCCATCCTGGCCATGTGCGGCCGCTCGGTGTCCACGGCGCCCCCATGAACAGAGGTGGAGGGAAACAGGGGCGCTTGGTGGGCTGGACCGCACTGGTCCGGATGGGCCAATGCCTTGGGAGGCAGGGGCTTCTTTTCTTTTTTTATTTTATTTTTGATTTTCTTTTACAGAGAGGGTTTTGTAATATTTGGGGCGCTGAAATGATCTTTGTAAAAATATGGGAACTGTCTACAAAAATACCATGCAATGTTTGGCACTGCCACAAAAGTTCGGAAGAAGTTTTGAATTAGTTTGAATTTTTATAAATTAAAGAGGCACTTAATCTATTGTTTTAGCCACTGTTTATCCATTTTAGGGCACTTAGATGTTTTGCAAAATGTTGGTTCACCACCAATATTTGTTATGAATTATATGGTACAAGGTGACATTTTAGATTTCATGTCTGATAAGTATGAATTTTTGACTTTAGATTGGATTTGAATTTGAATTTTTATTTGGATCAAGTGAAGATTAGCAACAGTAACATGATAACATGGCACCATTAATAGGGGATTACTGTAGCATGACACTGGGGCGTTACAACTGGCCTACTAGCTCAACTCCCAGGCCATCGACAAATGCACAACTCAAACGCGTAGAGATAAATAATGATGGCGTTCAAGAGAGTCCATCACGGATAGCTAAGTTGCTTGGTACCTCACTGCTTGTCATATAGTAGGAGAAACTAATCGTATTTAATGTTACTGCGTGTGCTCAGTGGACAATATAGCCATGTCGATCTCAGTGTGATTGGGTTGGTCAATGAGGATGATCCGGTTGACTTGGCTGTCAAAGGAGGGGAAGAAGATCTTAGGAATCTTGAGATGGAGCCCGGGGTACTGCTCCGCTGTGATGGAGGGTTTCGTCGTTGGAGCAACTCCGGTGAGTTGTACGACGCCGAGGTTGAAGCGGGACATGAGAGACAATGTTAACCTGAGTGGAATTCTAATAGCATCTCCAATAGATGACGTAAAATAAATAACCACAAAGTGCTAGATGTAAAATACATAAGCCGCTCAACTTTGAACTTTACTGTCGAAACTGAATTTAACTGTCGCAACTGAACTTAACAATCGAAACTGAATTTTGTTGTCGAAACTGAATTTTTCTGTCGAAACTGAACGCACTAGAGGTGAGGCTACACATCAGTCGATTGACCTTTTTCATCTCTAGTCAGTCGATTTTGCAGCCGTTGGATACGAAATCAAGGGCCTGTAGTTCATCTTCAACCTCCACCCCCCTGAGCCACCAGCCACCACTGGCCAAACAGCCGCCCCCATCGCCCGCCCTGAAAACACTCCCCACCGCCGGTCCGCTGCCGCCCCGGCCATCCCTATAGCCCCCCCCCCCCGTGCCGAGCTTTTTCTCCGGCGATCCCCACGCCACCGCCCCACCACCACCGGCGACCACCGCCCCCCTGAACTCTAAGATAGATAGTGGGGTACCACTCCGGCGAGCCCCCTCCGCACCGCGGCTGGTTCTTCCTTAACTCCGGCGAGCCCCCCCCCCCCCCACCCCCTGAAAATCAACTGACCCAAAAGTCGATTCAGCCAGCTGAAGTGTAGCTAAATCGGACCAGCATCGCAAGCAAGAGCAAGAGCGAGAGCAGCAGTGTGAGCTAGAGCAAGGGCAAGAGCAATAGCAAGAGCAGACCAGGTAAGGCACCAAGAGCAAGAGCAGAGCAGTAGCATGAGCGAGAGCTAAAGCAGCAGCAGCTCCTACTAATGTGGATGTCGTCGTCGAGGGAGCGACGCCGTGGAGGAAGTGGCCGGCGACGCCGCCATGGATGGAGCCGCGCCGTGTCGGCTCAGGACCGAGCGCCGACAACACCGTGAGATTGAATCAAGAACAAAATGCGGCAATTAGTGTACAACCTCTTTGGTGGTGCCGATTAGTGTTGGAAATATGCCCTAGAGGCAATAATAAAATGGTTATTATTATATTTCCTTGTTCATGATAATTGTCTATCGTTCATGCTATAATTGTGTTATCCGGAAATCGTAATACATGTGTGAATGCATAGACCACAACATGTCCCTAGTGAGCCTCTAGTTGACTAGCTCGTTGATCAATGGATGGTTACGGTTTCCTGACCATGACATTGGATGTCATTGATAACGGGATCACATCATTGGGAGAATGATGTGATGGACAAGACCCATTCCTAAGCATAGCACAAGATCGTGTAGTTCGTTTGCTAAAGCTTTTCTAATGTCAAGTATCATTTCCTTAGACCATGAGATCGTGTAAATCCCGGATATCGTAGGAGTGCTTTGGGTGTACCAAATGTCACAACGTAACTGGGTGGCTATAAAGGTATACTACAGGTATCTCCGAAAGTGTCTGTTGGGTTGGCACGGATCGAGAATGGGATTTGTCACTCCGTATGACGGAGAGGTATCTCTAGGCCCACTCGGTAATGCATCATCGTAATGAGCCTAATGTGACCAAGTGGTTGGTCACGGGATCATGCATTACGGTACGAGTAAAGTGACTTGCTGGTAACGAGATTGAACATGGTATTGGGACACCGACGATCGAATCTCGGGCAAGTAACGTACCGATTGACAAAGGGAATTGTATACGGGATTACTTGAATCCTCGACATCGTGGTCCATTCGATGAGATCATCGTGGAACATGTGGGAGCCAACATGGGTATCCAGATCCCGCTGTTGGTTATTGGCCGGAGAGCTGTCTCGGTCATGTCTGCGTGATTCCCGAACCCGTAGGGTCTACACACTTAAGGTTCGGTGACGCTAGGGTTATTAGGAAGACTTGTAAGTGATTACCGAATGTTGTTCGGAGTCCCGGATGAGATCTTGGACATCACGAGAAGTTCCGGAATGGTCCGGAGGTGAAGATTTATATGTGGGAAGTTGTCATACGGTCACCGGAAAAGTTCGGGGGCATATCGGTATTGTACCGGGGCCACCGGAGGGGTTCCGGGGGTCCACCTGGAGGGGCCACCTCTCTCGGAGGGCCTCATGGGCCGTAGTGGGCAGGGAACCAGCCCCTGGAGGGCTGGGCGCACTCCCCCCTTGGGCCCATGCGCCTAGGGTTTGGGGGAACCCTAGAGGGGGTGCCCCCCTTGCTTGGGGGGCAAGCCCCCTCCCCTTGGCCGCCGCCCCCCCTCTAGATCTCATCTAGAGGGGGCCGGCCCTTTTTCCCCTTCCCCTATAAATAGAGGGGCGAGGGGAGGGCTGCAGATCACACCCAAGGCGCAGCCCCTCCCCTCCCTAACACCTCTCCTCCTCCGTTAAGAGCTTGGTGAAGCCCTTCCGGAGTACCGCCGCTCCACCACCACCACGCCGTCGTGCTGCGGTTGGAGCCCTCTTCCTCAACCTCTCCTCCCCCCTTGCTGGATCAAGAAGGAGGAGACGTCACCGCTCCATACGTGTGTTGAACATGGAGGTGCCGTCCTTTCGGTGCTAGGATCATCGGTGATTTGGATCACGACGAGTACGACTCCATCAACCCCGTTCTCTTGAACGCTTCCGCTCGCGATCTACAAGGGTATGTAGATGCACTCCTCTCTCTCGTTGCTAGATGACTCCATAGATTGATCTTGGTGATGCGTAGAAATTTTTTTACTTTCTGTAACGATCCCCAACAGTGGCATCATAAGCTAGGTCTATGCGTAGTTTCTATGCACGAGTAGAACACAAGATTGTTGTGGGCGTTGATTTTGTCAATTTTCTTGCCACTACTAGTCTTATCTTGTTTCGGCGACATCGTGGGATGAAGCATATGCAACAACAATTAGAGGACGTCTAACTTGTTTTTGCAGCATATGCCTTGTGATGTGATATGGCCAAAAGGATGTGATGAATGAAATATATGTGATGTATGAGATTGATCATGTTCTTATAATAGGAATCACAACTTGCATGTCGTTGACTATGACAACCGGCAGGAGCCATAGGAGTTGTCCTTATTTTTGTATGACCTGCGTGTCATTGAATAACGCCATGTAATTACTTTACTTTATTGCTAAACCGTTAGCCATAGTAGTAGAAGTAATCGTTGGCGTGACAACTTCATGAAGACACGATGATGGAGATCATGATGATGGAGATCATGATGATGGAGATCATGGTGTCATGCCGATGACAATGATGATCATGGCGCCCCGAAGATGGAGATCAAAAGGAGCAAAATGATATTGGCCATATCATGTCACTATTTGATTGCATGTGATGTTTATTATGTTTTACATCTTATTTGCTTAGAACGGCGGTAGCATAAATAAGATGATCCCCCATAATAATTTCAAGAAAGTGTTCCCCCTAACTGTGCACCGTTGCGAAAGTTCGTTGTCTCGAAGCACCACGTGATGATCGGGTGTGATAGATTCTAACGTTCACATACAATGGGTGTAAGCCATATTTACACATGCAAAACACTTAGGTTGACTTGACGAGCCTAGCATGTACAGACATTGCCTCGGAACACAAGAGACCGAAAGGTCAAACATGAGTCGTATAGAAGATACGACCAACATGAAGATGTTCACCGATGATGACTAGTCCATCTCTCGTGATGATTGGACACGGCCTAGTTGACTCGGATCGTGTATCACTTAGATGACTAGAGGGATGTCTATCTGAGTGGGAGTTCATTATATAATTTGATTAGATGAACTTAATTATCTTGACCTTAGTCTAAAATCTTTGCAATATGTCTTGTAGATCAAATGGACCATGCTAATATTGCCCTCAACTTCAACGCGTTCCTAGGGAAAACCAGGCTGAAAGACGATGGCAGCAACTATACGGACTGGGTCCAGAACTTGAGGATCATCCTCATAGCTGCCAAGAAATCATATGTCCTAGATGCACCGCTAGGTGAAGCACCCGTTTTCCCAGCAACTCAAGACGTTATGAACACCTGGCAGTCGTGTAGTGATGATTACTCCCTGGTTCAATGCGGCATGCTTTACAGCTTAGAACCGGGGCTCCAAAAGCGTTTTGAGCAGCACGGAGCATATGAGACGTTCCAAGAGCTGAAAATGGTTTTCCAAGCTCATGCCCGGGTCGAGATATATGAAGTCTCCGACAAGTTCTACAGTTGTAAGATGGAGGAGAATGGTTCTGTCAGCGAGCACATACTCAAAATGTCTGGGTTGCACAACCGCTTGTCTCAGCTGGGAGTTAATCTCCCGGATGACACGGTCATTGACAGAATCCTCCAGTCGCTCCCACCTAGCTACAAGAGCTTTGTGATGAACTACAACATGCAGGGGATGGTGAAAACCATTCCTGAGGTATTTTCAATGCTGAAATCAGCGGAGGTGGAGATCAAAAAGGAACATCAAGTCTTGATGGTCAATAAAACCACTAGTTTCAAGAAAGGCAAGGGTAAGAAGAACTTTAAGAAGGACGGCAAGGGAGTTGCCGCGCCCGGTAAGCCAGTTGTCGGGAAGAAGCCAAAGCATGGACCCAAACCTGAGACTGAGTGCTTTTATTGCAAGGGAAGCGGGCACTGGAAGTGGAACTGCCCCAAGTACTTAGCAGACAAGAAGGCCGGCAACACCAAAGGTATATGTGATATACATGTAATTGATGTGTACCTTACTAGTACTTGTAGTAGCTCCTGGGTATTTGATACCGGTGCGGTTGCTCATATTTGTAACTCAAAACAGGAGCTGCGGAATAAGCGGAGACTGGCAAAGGACAAGGTGACGATGCGCGTCGGGAATGGTTCCAAGGTCGATGTGATCGCCGTCGGCACGCTACCTCTACATTTACCTACGGGAATAGTTTTAAACCTCAATAATTGTTATTTAGTTCTAGCTTTGAGCATGAACATTGTATCTGGATCTCATTTAATACGGGATGGCTACTCATTTAAATCCGAGAATAATGGTTGTTCCATTTATATGAGAGATATGTTTTATGGTCATGCCCATCTGGTGAATGGTTTATTCTTAATGAATCTCGAACATGATGTTACGCATATTCATAGTGTGAATACCAAAAGATATAAGGTTGATAACGATAATCCCACATACTTGTGGCACTGCTGCCTTGGTCACATTGGTGTCAAACGCATGAAGAAGCTCCATGCTGATGGACTTTTAGAGTCTCTTGATTACGAATCATTTGACACGTGCGAACCATGCCTCATGGGAAAAATGACCAAGACTCCATTCTCTGGAACAAATGGAGCGAGCAACCAACTTATTGGAAATCATACATACTAATGTGTGCGGTCCAATGAGCATTGAGGCTCACGGAGGCTATCGTTATTTTCTCACTCTCACTGATGACTTAAGTAGATATGGGTATGTCTACTTGATGAAACACAAGTCTGAGACCTTTGAAAAGTTCAAGGAATTTCAGAATGAGGTAGAGAATCAACGTGACCGAAAAATAAAGTTCTTACGATCAGATCGTGGGGGGGGGGGATATTTAAGTCACGAATTTGGTACGCACTTAAGGGAATGTGGAATCATTTCACAACTCACGCCGCTTGGAACACCTCAGCGTAACGGTGTGTCCGAACATCGTAATCGCACTTTGTTGGACATGGTGCGATCTATGATGTCACTCACCGATTTACCGCTATCATTTTGGGGATACGCTCTAGAGATAGCTACATTCACTTTAAATAGGGCACCGTCTAAATCCATTGAGACGACACCGTATGAATTATGGTTTGGGAAGAAACCTAAGCTGTCGTTTCTAAAAGTTTGGGGATGCGATGCTTATGTCAAGAAACTTTAACCTGAAAAGCTCAAACCCAAGTCGGAAAAATGCGTCTTCATGGAATACCCTAAGGAAACCATTGGGTATACCTTCTACCTTAGATCCGAAGGCAAGATCTTTGTTGCCAAGAACGGGTCCTTTCTGGAGAAAGAGTTTCTCTCGAAAGAAATAAGTGGGAGGAAAGTAGAACTCGATGAAGTACTGCCTCTTGAACCGAAAAGTAGCGCAGCTCAGGAAGATGTTTCTGTGGTGCCTGCATTGACTAGAGAGGAAGTTAATGATGATGATCAAGGTACTTCGGATCAAGTTGCTACTGAACTTTGTAGGTCCACAAGGACACGTTCCACACCAGAATGGTATGGCAACCCTATCCTGGAAATCATGTTGTTGGACAACGGTGAACCTTCGAACTATGAAGAAGTGATGGCGGGCCCAGATTCCAACAAATGGCTTGAAGCCATGCAATCCGAGATAGGATCCATGTATGAAAACAAAGTATGGACTTTGACAGACTTTCCCGATGATCGACGAGCGATAGAAAATAAATGGATCTTTAAGAAGAAGACGGACGTGGATGGTAATGTTACCATCTATAAAGCTCGACTTGTTGCTAAGGGTTATCGACAAGTTCAAGGGGTTGACTACGATGAGACCTTCTCACCCGTAGCGAAGCTGAAGTCCGTCTGAATCATGTTAGCAATTGCCGCATTCTACGATTATGAGATTTGGCAAATGGACGTCAAAATAGCATTCCTTAACGGCTTCCTTAAGGAAGAATTGTATATGATGCAGCCGGAAGGTTTTTTTGATCCTAAGAATGCTAACAAGGTATGCGAGCTCCAGCGCTCCATCTATGGGCTGGTGCAAGCATCTCGGAGTTGGAACATTCGCTTTGATGAAATGATCAAAGCGTTTGGGTTTATGCAGACTTATGGAGAAGCCTGCGTTTACAAGAAAGTGAGTGGGAGCTCTGTAGCATTTCTCATATTATATGTAGATGACATACTATTGATGGGAAATGATATAGAACTCTTGGAGAGCATTAAGGCCTACTTGAATAAGTGTTTTTCAATGAAGGACCTTGGAGAAGCTGCTTACATATTAGGCATCAAGATCTATAGAGATAGATCGAGACGCCTCATAGGTCTTTCACAAAGCACATACCTTGATAAGATATTGAAGAAGTTTAATATGGATCAGTCCAAGAAGGGGTTCTTCCCTGTGTTGCAAGGTGTGAAATTGAGCTCGGCTCAATGCCCGACCACGGCAGAAGATAGAGAAAAGATGAGTGTCATCCCCTATGCCTCGGCCATAGGGTCTATTATGTATGCCATGCTGTGTACCAGACCTGATGTAAACCTTGTCGTAAGTTTGGTAGGAAGGTACCAAAGTAATCCCGGCATGGAATAGTGGACAGCGGTCAAGAATATCCTGAAGTACCTAAAAAGGACTAAGGATATGTTTCTTGTTTATGGAGGTGACGAAGAGCTCGTCGTAAAGGGTTACGTCGACGCTAGCTTCGACACAGATCTGGATGACTCTAAGTCACAAACCGGATACATGTATATTTTGAATGGTGGGGCAGTAAGCTGGTGCAGTTGCAAGCAAAACGTCGTGGCGGGATCTACATGTGAAGCGGAATACATGGCAGCCTCGGAGGCAGCACATGAAGCAATCTAGATGAAGGAGTTCATTACCGACATAGGAGTTATTCCCAATGCGTTGGGGCCTATGACTCTCTTCTGTGACAACACTGGAGCCATTGCCCTTGCCAAGGAGCCCAGGTTTCACAAGAAGACCAGGCACATCAAGCGTCGCTTCAACTCCATTCGTGAAAATTTTCAAGATGGAGACATAGATATTTGCAAAGTACATACGGATCTGAATGTCGTAGATCCGTTGACTAAACCTCTTCCGCGAGCAAAACATGATCAACACCAGAACTCTATGGGAGTTCGATTCATCACAATGTAACTAGATTATTGACTCTAGTGCAAGTGGGAGACTGTTGGAAATATGCCCTAGAGGCAATAATAAAATGTTCATTATTATATTTCCTTGTTCATGATAATTGTCTATCGTTCATGCTATAATTGTGTTATCCAGAAATCGTAATACATGTGTGAATGCATAGACCACAACATGTCCCTAGTGAGCCTCTAGTTGACTAGCGCATTGATCAATGGATGGTTACGGTTTCCTGACCATGACATTGGATGTCATTGATAACGGGATCACATCATTGGGAGAATGATGTGATGGACAAGGCCCAATCCTAAGCATAGCACAAGATCGTGTAGTTCGTTTGCTAGAGCTTTTCTAATGTCAAGTATCATTTCCTTACACCATGAGATGTAACTCCCGGATATCGTAGGAGTGCTTTGGGTGTACCAAATGTCACAACGTAACTGGGTGGCTATAAAGGTATACTACAGGTATCTCCGAAAGTGTTTGTTGGGTTGGCACGGATCGAGACTGGGATTTGTCACTCCGTATGACGGAGAGGTATCTCTGGGCCCACTCAATAATGCATCATCATAATGAGCTCAATGTGACCAAGTGGTTGGTCACGGGATCATGCATTACGGTACGAGTAAAGTGACTTGCCGGTAATGAGATTGAACGAGGTATTGGGAAACCGACCATCGAATCTCGGGCAAGTAACGTACCGATTGACAAAGGGAATTGTATACGGGATTACTTGAATCCTCGACATCGTGGTTCATTCGGTGAGATCATCGTGGAACATGTGGGATCCAACATGGGTATCCAGATCCCGCTGTTGGTTATTGGCCGGAGAGCTGTCTCGGTCATGTCTGTGTGATTCCCGAACCCGTAGAGTCTACACACTTAAGGTTCGGTGACGCTAGGGTTATTAGGAATACTTGTAAGTGATTACTGAATGTTGTTCGGCGTCCCGGATGAGATCACGGACATCACGAGAAGTTCCGGAATGGTCCGGAGGTGAAGATTTATATGTGGGAAGTTGTCATACGGTCACCGGAAATGTTCGGGGGCATATCGGTATTGTACCGGGGCCACCGGAGGGGTTCCGGCGTCAACCGAGAGGGGCCACCTCTCTCGGAGGGCCTCATGGGCCGTAGTGGGCAGGGAACCAGCCCCTGGAGGGCTGGGCGCACCCTCCCTTGGGCTCATGCGCCTAGGGTTTGGGGGGAACCCTAGAGGGGGCGCCCCCTTGCTTGGGGGGCAAGCCCCCTCCCCTTGGTCGCCCCCCCCCCCCCCCCTCTAGATCTCCTCTAGAGGGGGTCGGCCCCCTTTCCCCTTCCCCTATAAATAGAGGGGCGAGGGGAGGGCTGCAAACCAGACCCAAGGCGCAGCCCCTCCCCTCTCCAACACCTCTCCTCCTCCGTTAAGAGCTTGGCGAAGCCCTGCCGGAGTACTGCCGCTCCACCACCACCACACCGTCGTGCTGCTGTTGGAGCCCTCTTCCTCAACCTCTCCTTCCCCCTTGCTGGATCAAGAAGGAGGAGACGTCACGGCTCCGTATGTGTGTTGAACACGGAGGTGCCGTCCGTTCGGCGCTAGGATCATCGGTGATTTGGATCATGACGAGTACGACTCCATCAACCCCATTCTCTTGAACGCTTCCGCTCACGATCTACAAGGGTATGTAGATGCACTCCTCTCTCTCGTTGCTAGATGACTCCATAGATTGATCTTGGTGATGCATAGAAAAAAATTTATTTTCTGCAACGATCCCCAACAATTAGGCCGCAGCTTCATCCGAGGAAACGGTGATGATGCTGCTCTTCCGATGGTGTAGGTGAAGACGGCGGTGTGGGAATGGAGGTGGTGCGCAAGACAAGGGGAACGTCGGGGCAGCTCCTTGGAGGTGGAGGACAGGGTGGCTGAACCGGCGAGACGATGAGATCGACGATGGATCCTCATCCGGTACGGTGGATGAGGGACGACGAGGTGTTGTTGTGGACGACATCGTCGGGGAAGAGGCTCTGGCTGGGTGGCGGACGGAGGAGGGTGTGGGGCTTCGCGGGTTTTCGCGGCCTTGGTGTACTAATGGGTGGGCGAATGGGATGGGAGTGGGGAACCATGGCTTAGGGACGCGCTTGTCCGAAATGTGGGGTAAGTTACGAAAAGTACCCCCACCGATTTGAGGCGGTTCTTTCGGTTCAGGGGTATCACGGGCATTTCATGTGTCGGGATTTCACAGGAGGTGGGAGTTTTCGCACACATTGTAATTTTGGAATAGCAAGGCGCGGGTTGAGATGGAGGGAGTTGTCGGAGCACAACGAGACAAAGATATATCTTAAATATTTCAGGCTAACAAGGCGCAGGTTGAAATTTCCGGACAAACCTAACGTGTACTGTACCAAATCAATTTGCACTTCTGCCGACGAAAAATAAAAAAAATCAATTCGCAGCACATAAGAGAGTCTAGTCCCGTGTATTGTACCAAATCAATTCGCACTACAAATGTCATTCAAAACTTTGAGTTCATGTTATGCTCAATTAAAATATACGTGTATAATGCATCCAACCTATTACTCAAATGAACGTTTTAGTGCATTCCAAACATATATACTACCGCTTCAATATGAACTAAATTTCAATTCGTTTCTCTATTTAAATAAGATCTACATAAATGATTGTTGTGAAGTCAAACCATTTGAATTCATTTCTCTATTTTAGTAAGATCTACAATCATCATTATTGTCAAGTTAAACCATCATTTGTGTATTATCTTCACAGTACACCACATGATTACCCTTGAGTTAGATATGAACTATGTGTACTATATGAACTCGAACTCAACTTTTTGAATCCACTTTATGTTGATTTCAAATCACAGTACAGTTCAAGCTCCAGCTAGATCTTCATAATCTAAACCATGTCTCATATGTATAATGTGTTTATCACATAATGTATGGTGCCCCGCCCACTACGCCTACAAGTATTTAGATGTGAGTTACAAACACCACACATTACCACAAATTCAAATAAAATGTGAGATTGTTTGATATATAGTATTGTTTAGATTGTTCAATATTTAGTTGTAAGCTGCAAATGCCACACATTATCACAAATTCAAATAAAATGTGAGATTGTTCGATGTATAGTATGGTTTAGATTATTCGACATTTAGCTATGAGTTGCAAATGCCATGCATTATCACATTATGGTATAACATGTACAAAACCACAGCATGTGTATCACCGCTATATTCATGCATGGATATGTTCATAACACTATGATCTCCTATTCAAATATATGAATCCACTTTTATATCAAATTATGATCTTTCTTAGTCTGTTACACCCACACAATCCTCTAACCTTTGTAGCTAGCACTGCTGATACGTCCATTACGTATCTATAATTTTTGATTGTTCCATGCTATTATGTTACCCGTTTTGGATATTTATGGGCTTTACTTTACACTTTTATATCATTTTTGGGACTAACCTACTAACCGGAGGCCCAGCCCGAATTGCTGTTTTTTTGCCTATTTCAGTGTTTCGAAGAAAAGGAATATCAAACGGAGTCCAAACGGGATGAAACCTTCGGGAGCGATCTTTTTGGAACAAATGCCAACCAGGAGACTTGGAGTGGACGTCAAGCAACAAACGAGGCGGTCACGAGGGTGCCCGGCGCGCCCCCTAGGGGTGGGTGCGCCCCCACCCTCATGGGCCCCTCATTGCTTAACCGACCTACCTCCTTCGCCTATATATACTCCCGTACCCTGAAAACATCGGGGGGCACCACGAAAACCTAATTCCACCGCCGCAACCTTCTGTATCCGTGAGATGCCATCTTGGAGCCTTCGCCTGCGCTCCGCTGGAGGGGGAATCGACCATGGAGGGCCTCTACATCATCTCCAAGGCCTCTCTGGTGAGTTATGAGTAGTTTACAACAGACCTTCGGGTCCATAGTTATTAGCTAGATGGCTTCTTCTCTCTCTTTGAATCTCAATAAAAAGTTCTCCTCGATCTTCTTGGAGATCTATTCAATGTAACTCTTTTTGCAGTGTGTTTGTCAAGATCCAATGAATTGTGGGTTTATGATCAAGTTTTTATCTATGAGAAATAATTGAATCTCCTCTGAGTTCTTTTATGTATGATTTGTTATCTTTGCAAGTCTCTTCGAATTATCAGTTTGGTTTGGCCTACTAGATTGATCTTTCTTGAAATGGGAGAAGTGCTTAGCTTTGGGTTCAATCTTGCGGTGTCCTTTCCAAGAGACAGCAGGGGCAGCAAGCCACGTAGTGTATTGTCGCCATCGAGGATAAAAAGATGGGGTTTACACTACAAAAAAATACACTTCCGTGATGATACGTGTTTGTCACAGTGGGTCGCGTTTTTTGTCATGCATGTACATCCATGACAAATTTATGACAGTATCAAGATAGTCATACATGTGCTGTCGTAGAAGTGTTCCATGACATTACCAAAATTATCATCACGGAAGTGTCCACTTCCATGACGATAAATCGCGCGTCACAGAAGTGCTTTCGTCAAGGGTGACCGACACGTGGCATCCACCGTAACGGAACGCCGTTAAGCTATCGGGTCGGGTTTTGGACCCGATAACCCGTTAACAGCCCCGACCAATGGGGATTTTCCACGTGTAAAATCATCTTTGGCTGGAGGAAACACGTGTCGGCTCATCGTTGAGACAGATGTCATCCACTCATTGGACAGAAGGCGCCTATGATACGTCGACACATGGCATGGCCCAACAAAGGCCCATTCCTGTGAAAAGGTCGGCCCGTTTGACTCGGTCAAATGTTGACGGGCCGGCCCATGGAAAGCCTGTTAACGGCCTGTTCGCATATAGCCCATTTATAGCCCGCTAACCCAAGGCCCGTTACGCCCTATCTGAATTAGGCCCAGTAGCATCATCTGGGCCATCCAATATGATTCCAGCCCGTTTTCACTTCTGGCCCATATATGGCCCATGACGTCTTTCAGCCCATATCACGCCCTATGTAACTCTTGGCCTATTAACGGCCCGTGGTGAAACTGGCCTGCGATGAACAGTGTATTACTTTAGACCCATTAATGGCCCGTGGTGAAACTGGCCCATAATGAACAGTGTATCGCTTTATACCCATTAAGGGCCCGTTATTCAGTTGGGCCGTTTACAGCCCATGTTATCTTTCGGCCTTCTCAGAGCCCATTTATTCTTGGGCTTATTTGCAGCATTCGGTTACTTACCGCCCGTTACTGTCATTTTCTGCTTGTGGGCCAAATTCAGCCTGTCGTTACAGTCGGTCCGTTTGTGGTCCATTAGTCTGTTGGGCCATTTTCATAGAATCACCAAATACGGCCTATTAATGGCCCGTTATGGTCATCCAATAAAACGTACGATTTCCATTATAGGCCCGTCTACGGCCCATTAAAGGCCAATACAAGACCCATAAATGAGTCGGTGACCCATGGATCCTACGAGACGTAGAAGGCCCATGGACCCTATGAGATGTAGAAGGCCCATGGACACTGCGAGACGTAGAAGGCCCATGGATCGTGCGAGACGTAGAAGGCCCATGGATCCTACGAGACGTAGAAGGCCCATGGTCGGGCGAGTTGGCCCCCGTTTGAACGATATAGCATATTCAAAGAATTATCCTACACAATACTATCACCTCGAAAACGCATACACTATACAACAAAGAGATCAAGGTATAGAAAGGTAGAAGAATCCTACACTATACAATAAAGGAATTACAGCCGATTATACCCACTAGGCATTATGGTACGACACAGGTGATAATAAAGCATACACAAACAGCAAATTACATACACTGGGCAAATACGGCTCATACATCATGGACGCGCATCAACTTAACTCCATTTGAACTATAATCTCTTCCGAAAATAGGATTGGCCAGATTCAGATAGCACAAATTTCAGTCTGCAAAATCTCCAATTCCTTCATGGTTACCTCAGTGTCTTGTTTCATTTTTTTTGACTCCTGCATCTAATACCTGCATGTCCAGTCTCAACTTGTTGATTATACATTGACAATCATGTACACCTTGTCTTGCCACCTCTAGTTGATGCTCGAGAACATCAGCACATTCCAATTCCAATCCATAATCATTCGGTAACGGCCATGCCACACTGCTCGCAGATTTTTGTGTTGATGTCACTTCATCCTGAAATGTTTCTGTAAGTACACATGACTAGGGCAAAAATATAGTTACAATAGTGAAGTGAACAAGGCACTATTTTGTACTACATGGCAAAATAGGACTAACAATAATGTTACACGTCACTTTCACAAAAAAAATGTTACACGTCATGAAGCATAAGAAGGTGATATTTTAAAAATTATAAAATAGATAGTCTATGCAGCCTGCATATAGAAATCCCTCTTAGCTCACCAGAGGAGCATGATGTTGGGGCCCAATCGAAAACACAGACAAGTTACAAATTAGACAGCACGTTGCATACAAGTAAGCAAACAGTTGGCCATTCTGTACCTCAATTAAAGTCTTAGGGAGCATAATGAACAGCAGAGAGTTTCATACAAACATACTACAGCAGGCAAAACTATGCAATCATTAGCATAGTATAAACTAGATTGTGAGCCTCATGCAATAATAGTTGGTTAATAGACTTCAAAGCTTCAGGCACACTTCAGCAGAGTAATTAAATGGTAAGGCCTTTAATTATGTCAACTAATAGTGATACAAGTACCGAACATCAGGCACAATTATTTGGGCATCTCATTAAGTGAGGACAAATAAAGCAATTGAAAAGAGAAAATTAACTATGCCTGAAACAAACAAGGAATTGAACTGTTGAGTTGCATATAGTGACTTACCTTAGCACGTTGAAGAGGCTCAGCACAGCTCCTACTTCTCTTGCAAGGCTCCTTCCTAACATCTTGAACTTGGAAGTCCTCAATCTTATCTTCATTGCACACCCTCTGCAAGGTGACACAAACTAGTTACTTGTCTCCTTGGAAGATAAATATGCATACTTTTCAGTTTGTGAACACAAAAGGATGAGATTATAACAAAACAACACCACATAATGAAACATGCCGCATCTCTTGCACTTGCACACAATGAAATGAGCATTTACTATGTCTGCACTATGTAAAAACTAGGCATACCTTCGAACTGGATCTCCAGGTACTCTTGGAGAGCCTACTGTAGTGTACAGCCAAACCTTTATTCACCTATGAGTTAGACAAGGCCCCACTATAGCAGCCCTTAGTGTTTAAATCGTTGACAAGCTCTGTTAGAGTGTTAGGTCAAGAGCAACAAGTAATCAAAGCAAACAGTCCTAGTATGGCTGGCTCATGCAAACAAGCAATTGAACAGATGTGTGAGCAAATCTTACATATCAAGAAAAGAAGCAAAGAAGGAGGCTTAAAGACCATCACTTGACTGACCAGATTTAAGGGGCATTTAAACATTATGTGCAATGTATGAACTAACATAAACATTGCATATTCCAGATTCTACAATGGAATGCACATGTATTAGGTTATGCCATGTATGATGATGCCTAAATGTACAGATAGCAGGCATGAGTGATTCATCATTGCACACACAATTTAATTGCAGGTTAAGGGCCAGTTCGATTCCGTCTTTTCAAGGTATATTGTCAAAATAATCCATAAAAGATGTAAAGAAGTCATTTTTGAGTTATGGGCTTGGGCTTAACTAATTTTGCTTTGGAGGGGGGTTTTGGGGTAGAACCTCACTAAAAATTGAAGGGAAGGGGAATAGTGAAAAGACTCATTGTCTGCCTATATTACACTCAAAATGCAACTACTGACGCATGTGTCACACCTGACCCTCAAGTAAAAACAAACACGCAAGCATTCATTGCCCTGCCCGCTTGCATCTCCTCTCCCCTTTCCCTCTACCTCGATCTCCTGCCTGCAGCACTAGGGTTCCTCCAGTGAGCCGTCGCCACTGGTCCCATCTGGCCTGGTCCTTGACGATGCTATGTCCAGCTAGGCTACATGGCCGGCAGGTAGGGGCAAATCTCCCTCGCTGCTCCTCCCTCTGGAGCCGCCCCTCATTCTCATGGTCTCCAGCAGCTGCTCCACTGTGGTTCGTCCAACGCACGACTCCAGCGGGCGCTGCACAACTACGGCTGATGCCACACTGCGGCAGAAGGCACCTTGTTCCCCCTCCCCTCCTCCAAGGCCATGGCCTTGAGGTGCTGTTGAAAGATGAGCTCATCCAACAAGGTGAGGATCTCCTCTGATTTTTTTGCCAAATTTTCATTCTGATCCACTATACGATGAATTGCTATGAGCTGCTTCTGCTGCTGCTATATGATGCATTGCTATGAGCTGCTCCTGCTGTTGCTATATGATGAATTGCTATGAGCTGCTGCTGCTGTATGATGAGTTGCTATGAGCTGCTGCTGCTGCTATATGGTGAATTGCTATGAGCTGCTGCTGCTATATGATGAGTTGCTACAAGCTGCTCCTGCTGCTGCTATATGATGAATTGCTATGAGCTACTCCTGTTGCTGCTATATGATGAATTACTATGAGCTGCTGCTGGTATATGATGAATTGCAGACTGATGCTGCTATATGATGAGTTGCTATGAGCTGCTGCTGCTGCTATATGATGAGTTGCTACAAGCTGCTCCGCTGCTGCTATATGATGAATTGCTATGAGCTGCTCCTGCTGCTGCTATATGATGAATTGCTATGAGCTGCTGCTGGTATATGATGAATTGCAGACTGCTACTGCTATATGATGAGTTGCTATGAGCTGCTGCTGCTATATGATGCTTTCAGGTGGTGCTGCTATATGATAATAACCAGCCACTTGGACCATCGAATTTCAACAAATAATTGTTCTTCATTTAAATGTGGGTCATGCTTTCTTCGTTTAAATTAGGCAATGGGATCTCTATGGAAAACATGGACCAAAGTAGATTGTGCCAAGTAGATGGTATCTTTGCATTTGCATTTTGAGCAAATAGTGATGGTCTGTTTTCCTATCATATTAATACTGCACTGGGTTCAATTTGTGATGTTTGCAAGTCAAATTAATTTCCATATGTGCAGCAAAATGAAAAATATATATAATGCAATCTAGACTTTCCACTGATCATACCAAAGATAAGCTGAAAACGCAATGAAAAGAACTGGTTGGCGTATTACATGGAGCTTATATTCATAGGTGCTTATTTTCTTCAGATAACTCGTAATAACTGTCCCTAAGAAACTTGGCTAATAGAACTGGCATACAAATAACATGTCACGATGATTGCAATGGAGGAGTGACGTACCATAGCACACTGTATAGGCTCACCGCTGCCTCTCCTTTTTTTGCGATGTTCCATGGAATTGCCACATACATCTTGTACTTTTTCATTGTGTAACCCTATCTGCAAGTTGACACGGCTAATTTCAGACATCTCTACATGATACTACACTGCATATCCCTTGCGCATATTTAAACCACCAATTAAGTGATTGTGTGTGTACCATAAACTAGCCATGACTCTGTATGCTGGACTGGCAGGCACTCTAAGGGAGCCTAATGTAGTGCACTGAAATTCCTACATGCCACCTACGATTTTGTGTAATGTACTGCCCCTGTTCCTAAATATATGTCTTTGTAGAGATTCCAGTATGGACCACATACAGATGTATATAGATGCATTTTCGAGTGTAGAATCACTCATTTTGCTCTGTATGTAGCTTATAGCGGAATCTCTAGAAAGACTTATATTTAGGAACGGAGGTATGAGGTAGTATCATGTATGACATCTACATATCTAATTTAGCAGCCAGTAGTCGAAATCATTGTCTGCACAAAGGGGTTACTGGTCGAAAATCCTAGCAAAGCACGCTGGCAGGCACAAAACAATACAAGAGAGAGAGAGACGCGCTTACAAGATCATAGCAATGCCTCAGTCCAGGATCTTGGTTGTCCAAGCTGTTAGATCCAGAAGAAACATCGTCCTTGTAGTTTTTGCTAGCTGCATAACAGGTAACAGCGACCGGTTAGTATATTTGAAGTACATCGGGCAGGTGATGCTGGACGGATTTAAAGGTGACAAGTACCTAGGCCATGGCGGGTGTTTGGCATCTCTCCAGACGGTGGAAATCAGGTTAGAAACGTTGAGGGTGATGACGCTGTGTTGGCTGTCGAGGTCCGGTAAGGAGATCTAGAACCGTCGAGTAGGGTGTTTGTGGAGCGGCTCTGGTAGGGTGGACTACGGTGTGGGCGAAGCAGGTCTGTGGCCGTGGACGAGGGCGTAGGTGAAGCTGCTCCGGTGGTTGGGTTAAGGATGGTGTCGACGACGCGGATCTGCAGCCGTGGACGGGGCGTCAGAAGCTGCTCCGGTGGTTGGGTTAAGGATGGTGTCGACGATGCAGATCTGCGGCCGTGGACGGGGCGTCAGAAGCTGCTCCGGTGGTTGGGTTAAGGGTGGTGTCGACGATGCCGATCTACGGTCATGGACGGGGCGTCAGAAGCTGCTCCGATAGGTTGGATGAGGGTGCGAGGAAGCGGATCTGAGGCCGTGGACTTGTGAGTTGGCAAAGCGGCACCGGTAGGGTTGAGAATGGTATAGGCAAAGCTACTCCGGTAGGGTTGACGCTGGTGTCGACGAAGCGGCTCAGGTAGGGTTGAGGAAGGTGTCGGCGAAGCGCCTCCGGTAGGGTTGAGGAAGGTGTCGGCGAAGAGGATCAGAGGCCATCGACGGGGGCATCGGTGGGGCGGCTCGGGGGGTGTGGACGAAGCGTCTCCAATGGGGAGTACGAATGAGCCGCTGCAGATGCGCGGCGGTTGACGAGAGTACCGGCGAAGCAGATCCGGCGCCGTGGACAAGGCCGGCACTGAATGGGTTGTGGTACAGTGGTGGATGAGCAGTCTACTTGTTTCTAGGGGAGGTGGGAGGGGTAGATGCGGCCGCAGAAGCAGATCCGGCGAGGTGGACGCCGCTGGTAGTGAATGGGCTATGGTACGCCGGTGGATTAGCAGTCTAGGGTTTCGAGAGGGGAGGGGAGAAAGGGCGATGAAGTACGGACGGCGTGATGTAAGATGCTCTAGTGCTGTGGAGTTAGTCATTTTTGCGGGAGGAGGGGAGAGGAAATGGGGGTGGCGTGTAGTGGGGGGAACCGGAAGTTACCAAAGCAGCCCTGACCTATCATGTAGATGAGGGCGGTATTGTAATTGTTGGTCTCCGTGCACCAAGGACAAAATGGAGATTTCGCATGCTAAAGACTAAGGTGGTGGAAATTTTAGAAGGAGGCGGGAGATTTTGCCGCCCGCGGGATTGTTCGTATCCAGTTTCAACTAATTTTGGACCGTGCTAGTGGGAAGGTCATGCTAGACTGTGTACACGTGGCATGCGTCAGCAGTTAATAACTGGTGTGAAGTCCACCCCAGAAAAAAGACAATAACTCGGGATGATGCGCCGATAACTTGGACGTTCACGTGGGCGCGGCCAATCGTACGGGTGTAGTGGCGCGTTCACAAAAAAAAGGGATCAAACGCTCAGCCTATGTATTTCTCGTGTAAATAGATAATTTAATGCCATTGGTTATTTACTTTAAACATAATGCATTGACATGTTAGTGTAGAGGCGCACAAAAAGAAATGGATATTGTAGTTAGCTACTTAAAAGTGTTACCTCATATGATTACATAGCCTCCAATTCATAAATTGCGTAATCGTTGAATTCATATATGAATATTACATATATATTACTTCAAAATAGAAACTTAAATCATCCAAGACTAATGAATTTGAATGCAAGAGTAACAATGGTGCATGTGCATGATAGCTACATTGGTTGTTTGAAGAAACATCACTGTAACTTTGGCATGCACAACTGAAAAAGGTTTATTTAAATAGAAAAAAATGTGATATGTAAGTGTCCAATCTTTATAGCGTTGAATCGATATTGTACCTTTGGCCACGATACGAAGTAGATATTGACTTATGTTCAAGCGATGCACGTCCAAGGTCGCTAGATAGTGATACGTGAATGAATTGTGCAATCTCTCTCACACGCATACATATCTCACTTCCCTGTGGGCATCGGAATCACACACGCGCACTTCGTGTATTTCTCTCCCTCCGTCAGGGTTAAATTCATCTTTCAACCCCGTCCTACAAGTCTCTCACACAGAAACACACACGCTCTCTATGTCTAACACGCCCACCCCTTTAATTCCGCCCACCCATAGCCACTAATGTCTCAAAGTATAATAATGTCTCTCACACATATGCTATCTACCTATCCCTTAATATAGCTAGATATGTGTCACACAAACTCCTTCTCCCTAATAGCAAGATGCATTTGTATGAGAAGTTTATCTTGTGGGGGAAAAGGGTGAACAAGGGAATGCCTTATTTGCAAATGCGGAGAGGGGTGTGGGTATCTTTTTGCAAAATTGCCATATTTTCCTTCATGTCCGTCGGATATAAAATGGATGGCCTATATTGCAGGATGGCAAGAACACCATCATCACCAACTCTGTTTTTTTATAAGAGTAGAGATATGTGAGTGTCACTGCCCCCTCCCCCCCCCCCCCCACACACACTTCCCAACACCGAAGGAGTAGGGTGACACCTCGATCTTGATACTAATCTATCGACTGGCTTCTCTCTCAAACATACACACACACACTACTCGGCACCGAAGGAGTAGGGTGACACCTCGATCTTGATACTAATCTATCGACTGGATTCTCTCTCAAACATACACACACACACTACCCGGCACTGAAGGAGTAGGGTGGCACATCGGTCTTGATAATAATCTGTCGACTCCTCTTTCAAACACACACACTCGCTAGTTGTGCCTTTGTGCCTACCGCGCACACTCTCGATACGTCTTTCTCTCCCTCCCCCCAACAATGATAGCAGAAGGGTGAAAACTCGATCTGATCATAATCTGTTAATTGGTTTCTCTCTCAAACATTGTGTCTCGGTGCCTCGCTCGGTAGCCCCCTCGATATGTAGACTTCTCACGCGCGCACAACTGTAGTGACGATGACGCTGAACCCAGTGTGCCATGTTTTTACCGGCCTCATGTGATAGTTTTCACCCTGTTTTTTGTTAATTAACAAGGCAACCTTTTCTTTGTTACTACTCCCTCCGTTCCAAAATAGATGACTCAACTTTGTACCAACTTTAGTATAAAGTTGGGTCATCTATTTTGGAACGGAGGGAGTCTAGTGAATCTGAAATCATTCGGGGCAGACATAAAACATATCACTTCAACCCAATTATCGCAGCAACTACTTTAAAAGAAATTAGATGCATTTGTATGAGTAGTTTATCTTGTGAGAGAAAAGGCTGAACGAGGGAAGGCCTTATTTGCGAACGTGGAGAGACGTGTGGGTATATTTTTGCAAAATTGCCATAGTTTCTTTCCTATCCGTTAGATATAAATCCGACGGCCTATATTGCAGGATGGCACGCACACCATCATCACCAACTCTGTTTTCTACTCCCTCCGTCCGAAAATACTTCTCATCAAAATGGATAAAAATAGATGTATCTAAAACTAAAATACGTCTAGATACATTTCCTTTTATCCATTTTGATAACAAGTATTTCCGGACGGAGGGAGTATTTGTCTTTTTAGAGATTTCAACAAGTGAGTATGACCGGACCTTACCAACATACTCAAAAAAGTAGTCCATAATTTTGATGTTACCCTCTTTTCTTGGCGGTGCAATGCCATCTGGATACCTCATAAATAAATCAAGGACAAATCTGACCCCTTCCTAAAAAGACATACGTAGCAAAATGAGTGAATCTACACTCTAAAATATGTCTACATACACATCCGTATGTGGTAGTCCATTTGAAATCTGAAAAAGACAAATATTTAGGAACGAATGGAGTATATATAAGAGTAGACATGGAGATATATCTCCAGCATGGTCTACAACAAAAATGTGCTGGGCTGATTAGCGCCGGATGCTCGCAACGCGATGACATGAGTTCGAATTCTGTCTTTTAACTTTAGATTTGTATATTATATATAACTCTACTTATTTCATATATGCTTCTTTCTCTACTGTACTGACAGTGGAACCCACAGAGTACTTAGAATATTAAGGATGGACTTGTTTCTTTTTAACTTTCTGTACGAAACTGTAGCCACCCTGCAAGTCACGTGTACACTGTACGTGCAATTAACTTTTTATAGAGGGACAATCATACCTGCAATTGACTCAAATGGATTGGATGTCACTCTATTATTTCCAGCATAAAGAGCATCTCCAACGGCAGTCGACAAATTTCCTCCCGCTTCCTTTCGCGGAGGACGACATCAAACGCCAGCGGCATACATTTTTACAACTCTAACCAACTAGATGAAATTCGTGCAAACACGGACTGATTTCATATAAGCATGAAGGATTTTGTATAAAAAAGCCGGATCTTCATATAAACATGATGGATTTCATTACATTTACATGAACTAAGAGGTGCCAATCCGGCTCTCTTGTATAATTAATACCCCCTCCGTCCGGAAATAGTTGTCCTAGAAATGGATATATCTAGACTTATTTTAGTTCTAAATGGCCGCCCGCGGATCCCTTTGTCTTCCTCATGTCCGTCAGACACTTGCGGGGTCGACGAAGGTCCTCGGAAGAGACGAAACAGCAAAGAAACCACCTGAATTCGCGGTCGTCGCCTTAGCGGTGGCCTTCATGGGTCCCAAGTGGCGGCGGCCTCCCATGTTCTACTTCTCCTCGATGATGGCGGCAGACAGGGATAAGCTGGCCACCGACTGGTCACTTTCCATGCACCCGGCTTCTGTCTCTGCTTGCATGGCACTGCCGCCGGCACGGGAGGCGCGCCCAGACACGGGAGGCGCGGCCACCGCAGACACTGGTGGCGCGGTACGACACGGCAGCGACGGCGCCCGTACCGGCGTGCTCGCCGCCGTGCCGGCGTGGAGCAACTCGCCACTCCTCATCGAGCTGAACTGGAGCGGCGAGTTGCTGAACCACGCGCCTGCTTGGGGCGGCAACTGGCTCCGTCGGGCCAAGCGAGGTTGGTGAAGCACCGAGCGGCCTCGCCCGTATCCGGAGGGCTCGGCGGGCCACCCAACCGGGTAATATGCCGGAGAACGGCTCATCGGAAGCAATCAGAAGGGTGGAGAAAATGGTGAAGGAGGAGATGGGGGAGCGGCGGAGGGGTGCGATTCTTGCCCGCTGTCTGTCTGGCCTCTTGTAAATAGAGGGCGGACGGTAGGAGCTTGGCCGGCGTCTGGCCTCGTTTAAACTGAGGGCGGACGGGAGGAGCTCGGCCGTTGTTGCGTTTAATTCCGGCCCGCTCATGAACGGACGTGTGGCCGGAGTAGGATTCTCGGTTTGCCTGTGGGTTTAACGGAGGGGTTTAATGGAGGCGCCGGGCATGCAGCGGGCGGCGCAGTACTATTCGATTTGATAGCATTAATGATCTGTCAAATCACAAAGGCCCTCGCCTCTTGTGAAACCGACCGAGCTAGACTGCCCCGCCCTCTAGACTTTTAAAAAATGTATATACTCCACTTTTGTACAGTTGTAGTATCGATGGATTGCGCCATGGAGCAAAACTTGAAATTAAAAAATGGTGGTACATATAGACAGCGCTCGTGAACTTTTATAGTTTATAGGTCCCTTTTATAGTTTGTGCCAAATTTTGACTACAGATTTAACTAACAAAATGTTAATGCATGTCAAGAAAAATCATCTCATTGGATTCGTCTTTGAAAATATAATGTTTCGTGACATGCGTGAACATTTTCTTAGTTTAATCTATGGTCAAAATTTGGCACGAAATACAATGGGGACCAATAAACCCGGACAGAGGTAGTAGTAACATAAGTGTGGTAACATGCAAAGCTTCATTTATTAGGTTATAGACTCATATTGCATTGGGACATGTGATGTTACAGTAACTAGCCACATAAGCAAATTTGCTGAGTTGGACTCGATGTTACTGCTGAAGTTACTCCCACGGTGGCTAGTCTTAGTACTAGTATTTGGTTTTCGTAAGATGACTTATAATACTCACCTAGATGGAGGGAGTATTCGATTTGACAGCGGGTGGCGCGGTTCCCGATATGCCTTTAATGCAGACGCGGGAGGGAGTAGCGGTTCCCGATATGTTGAACGGCCAATGCATCCTCCTTCAATTAATGCATGAGGGAAGTAATGGGAGGAGGTCCGGGAAAAGAGGCTGCACGATGTGAATGCAACACAGTTTGCCCTCATTGCCCTCATATAAAGGCGCCCCTCCTCCATTCCAATGCATCTACCACATCGTACGCACCTAAGCACTTGCCTAAGCACCTACACTAAGCGCAAAAGAGCTCGCTCTAGACCCATGGCGGTGATGCGCGTGAGCGGCCAGCGGCTGCGCCAGATGGTCCACGATGCCGGCCTGCGGCATGGCGCCGAGGATCGTCTCCAGACGGTGTTGGAGACCGGCTGGTGGATGGCCGCCGTCGACGCCAACTACGACTCTCAGTTGGACCAGATGATAGTTGCCACTAGCAACAAGTTCACCGTCCTCAAGAAGCTCGCGGACGACATCATCGTACTCCTCCAGCCCGCGAGCCCGGGCTCCTCATTGCCTGCCACCCTAATCGGCCTCCATGGCCAGAACCTCTTTCAAGCACTGGTGGCCCTGCGACTGCCCGCCGACGCCACGAAGAATGTCCACCTGGAGGTCGCGCTCGCCGCGAGGCGCCTCGCCCTGCAAGAATTCGTCGACCTACACATCCACGCGTACGAGCAAATCATGTACATAGGTATCTACAAGGCCAGTGAGGATGCTACGACGTTGGCCTTCCTCAACCGGCTGGAAGCCTTGGATGCCTTTGTTGAGAAGCACCTTGACCTCGCCACAAAAGCTTCCGCTCCTTAGCCGCCGGATAGTGGACCGGCGCACTAAGTTGAGGAGGAGGTCGTACGTTCGTGGATCCATCTTTCTTCTTGCCTTCTGTAACCACCACTGCGATTGCATCATCGTGGCCTTAATTCTTTTTTTTGAGAAATCAGTGACAGTAGGAGAGGCTCCCACTGACTTTGTATTACTCACAACAGAACAGTTACATGTTTGTTACAATGGGTTTTAGGCCCCCCGGCCGTAAAGGTTGTAGAAACATAAACTATCGGTCCAAACTTACAATGAAATCAGAGAGAAAAGGATGAACTTTCTCAGGACAGTTATGGGTCACCAAACCCAACAGATGTTTGAACCTAGCTAATCACGCCACGAACGAGTGTGGGATCCCCCTGAAATGTTGGTTGTTTCTTTCCATCCATAGGCTCCAAGCAGCAAGCAAGAAGATATCCATGAATAACGGCCGACGCCAGCTCTCTCTCCCTCCATGCAAGATGGCTAGCCTGTTGGTTCCTCCTGGACAGGTCAGACCAACCTTACTCCAGCATCGTTGGATGAAGGGGCACGTGAAGAAGAGATGTTCCACGGTTTCCTCGGGGGGGTTTTGGCAGAGCATGCAAGCGTAGTTGCCCCCGGCTACAGCAAAGTGCCGCCGCTTCAGCATGTTCCTGGTGTTCAAACGATCAACCATAAGCAGCCACCCAAACATCTTGAACTTGATCGGGCTTTTGGAGTTCCATAGCCATCCAAAGGCCTTGTCAGCTTTCACCTGCCTGAAACAGTGGTTGTAGTACTTCTTTGACGAATAACGTCCTAGGTCACAGACCCAAACGTCGGCTGAGCCATTTTCCAGACTGACATGCGAGGACCCTTGCTGTATCTCTCTGATCTCCTCCCTGGCCTGGACCGAAAGAGGCAGACTGAAGATCGTGGTTGGATCAGTGGTCCTGAGAACCTTGGCAATGGAGTCATCCTTGTTCAGGGCATAAGAGAAGGCTCGCGGATGCGTGTCCATCAGTGCGGAGCCAGTGTCACTAAACCAGACATCTTTCCAAAACAGAGAGTTGCATCCATCCCCGGGGATGACCTTGGTGACCCCACGGAAGGTTCCACTGAGCTGCATTACGTCTTTCCACCAGAAGGAACCCACCAGCTCAGTGACGTGCGGCACCTTGTTCGGGTAGTACGCCTCCCAGACTAGCTGAACCCAGGGCACATCCTCACGATTGTAGAACTTGAACAAGTGCTTTAGGAGAAGCGCGGCATTTTCTATTTTGATATCAATAACACCAAGGCCACCACACTGTTTCGGTCGACAGACAAGCTCCCAGGCAGCAAGGGAGTTGGATTTGACCCCATCATCAGAATTTTTAGCCCAGAGGCAGTAGCGGCGCAGCTTGTTGAGGTGCTCAACCACTTTAGGGTGCAGCTTGATCGTGCACATTGCATAGATCAGCATGGAGGTGACCACCGAATTGACCAGCGTTAGCTTGGCCCCCGACGACATCAGTGATAAGGCAGTGGATGTTTTCCTCTCAACCGAGTGCACCAACGGCATGAGATCTAGAACACTCGGCCTTGTCGTCCCCATGGGGAGACCGAGGTAAGTGAACGGCAGGATGCCAACAGAGCAGCCAAACACCTCTGCCAACCCACTCGCACGCTGGTGGTCGACATTAATGGGTATGAGGGTCGATTTATGGAAGTTGATCTTGAGTCCCACTGAAGCCGCATAATCCTCCAAGACAAGTTTCATGTGGGCGGCCTGTGTAGGACAAGCTTGCATAACCAAGATTGTGTTGTCAGCGTATTGCACCACAGGGAAGTCACCTGCATTTTCACGAGGAATGGGAAGCTCCAGCAAACCCTGAGTGTAAGCGTCATTGATTGCAGCTTGGAGCAGATCAGCCGCAAGGACAAAGATCAGTGGTGAGAGAGGGTCACACTGTTGCATGCCACACTTGCATTTGAATTTCCGACCAGGAACACCATTTAAGCGGACTGACGAAACTCCTGAGCCAAAGATCGTTTCCATCCAACCTAACCACCTGTCATCAAAACCCATGTGTTTCATAATTTCCAACATGGGGGCATGTTCAATCGTATCAAAGGCCTTGGCAAAGTCAAGCTTAAGCAATAGAATCTCTCTCCCAGACGAGTGGCATTGGTGAACATATTCGTACGACCACGCGAGACAATCCTGGATGGTCCTACCTTTGATAAATCCATATTGGTTCCTGTGTATGATTTTGAGAATAACTTTTTGCAGTCGGTTATCCAAGATCTTTGTAATGACTTTCAGACAACAGTTCAGCAAGGTAATTGGTCTGAAATCATTAGCCGTTTCCGGAGAGGATATTTTTGGAATCAGGGTGATATATCCCTCACTAATGCTAGTGATATCAAGCCCACCTACATGGAAAGCATGACAGAGGTCGTAGAAATCCGACTTGATGATTTGCCAGCACTTCTTAAGAAAACAACCATTAAAACCATCCGGGCCGGGGGCTCTATCATTCGGCATTTCCTTGATAACAGCATCTATTTCATCAGTAGAGAAAGGCGCACTCAGTTGGTCCAGCCCATCGATCCTGCGGATGATCCTAGAGAGATCAAACTTCATGCTGGTAGGTTTAGAAGAACCCAAACGATCCTTGTATGTATTGAACAGGACCCCCTCCTTGCCAACATGGTCATGGATTTCGACCTCGCCAACTCTAAGCATGCCAATAGCATTGTGCCTATATCTCTCTGTGGCCAATGACTGAAAGAGCTTAGTGTTTTCGTCAGCAAAGCGAAAATACCTGATAGTACATCTCTTTCGCCAGTACTCATTCTGGTATTTGAGCAAGGCCTGTAAATGGGTTTTCAATATCTTCCTGAAGTTTGACTCCTGGACATATAAAGGTCGTTTATCCTCAAGAGTGTCCATGATGGCCAGAGTCTCATTACTGTTTTGAATCAGAACTTTAAGTTTTGAGACACCCTTGCTCCATCGCTTAAGATCATATCTCAGGTTTTTAAGTTTTTTGCATATTCCCGCCGCGGCATTGGGGGCGTGACATGCCTTAGACCATGAGCTAGCAACAACCTCCATGAACCCATCATGATTAGTCCAAAAATTCTCAAACCGAAAGAGCTTGGATCGGGGGATACTTGATTCAATTGTGACCACGCACGGAATGTGGTCGGACACTGGCTTCCCCAGGGGCAGGACCATTGTGTTTGGATATGAGGTGGTCCAACAAGACAACGAGAAGAACCTGTAACGCCCCGGATTCGATGCGCCAGGTGTCTTCCAGTTATTTGCGGGTGTTGCCATGTCATTTGCTTGCGTGTTGCATTTTGCCATGTCATCATCTGCATTTCATCTGCATGTTTTTCAAAACATGCATCCGTTCGGGTCCTCCTAGTTCTCTCTGTTGTCCGTTCGGAGTCCAGACACACTCACACACGCCCGCGGCACCTCCAAAATATTATTTTATAAGTGGCGCAAAAATGTTCTCGGAATGGGATGAGATTTGATGTGCGGTCTTATTATAGTGTAGACAGGCCGCCTGTCAACTTTCGTCGCATTCGGAGCTCGTTTGATAGCCCAACCGTTAAATGTATAGCGGTACCGTTGTCGGTACCTTCGTCGGATGTTTCGGTCTTCGAAACTGTCGCCGGGCCTCTCTTTCTTTTCTCTTCTCTCAGCCCAACCCCTCTTCTCAGCCCACCTGCAGCCCACCTAAATTCCCCCTCTGTCCGGAGCCGTCCGATCGTGATCAAAGGGTCCAAAACGGAGCAAAACCCCCCAAACCCTAGCCACTTACCCTATATATACACCCCTCCCTTCCAAAATGGGCATCCCTAGCCCCTCACCTACCGCTAGCTGCCTCCCCACCGCAGCCATCTTCCTCCTCCTCATTTTCAGCGCCGGCCGACCCTGCTCCGCCACTTGGCGCCATCCCGCTCGCCAGCGCCGCCGTCCCCACCACCTTGGAGCCAACCAGGGGCAGCCACGTGCTCCCAGCCTCTCTCTCGCAGCCGCGGCCCGCCGGGCCCGCGGGGAACCCGCCCCGGGCCGCGACCGGGCCCGTCCCCGAGCCCGCGACCCTAGCTCGTCCCCGAGCTCTCCTGCTCGAGCGCCGCCCCAACTCCACCGCCTCGCTCCGCCCGGCGCCGCCGCCATTCACCGGAGGACCCCGCCGCCGCCTCGGATCCGTGAACCCCGCCGCCGACTCGTCGTGCTCCGCCGCCTGCCTCCCCAGGACGCCGACCCGCGCCGCCCTGCGGCCTCCTCACCGTCCGGCGGCCTCCTCCACCCTGCGGCAGCGCTGCCAGCCCCTGCCTCGCCGCCGGCAGCGGCCAGGCCGGCCTTTTCGACCCATGGCCGGACCTGGCGAGGCCCGTACCGTCCCCGTCCTCCCTCGCTCGTCGGAGCACCACCGAGGGCCGGATCCAGCGAGATCCGGCGCCCTCAGCCAGCCAGCGCCGCCGCCGAGTGGGACCCGCCCGTCAGCCTCACCAAGTGGACATGTCCGCCCGACCCCGGACAATGTTCGTCCAGTCAGCCCCGAGGTCGTTTTTTTTTCCAAGTCCCGAAATGTTTGCATAACCATGCCATGTTCATCGCATCGTAACTCTGCATCCGTAGCTCCGTTTTGTGCGTGTAATATGTCAAATTGTTCGCCTCAACGAGTACTTCATTTCATTCCATTGCATCATTTTCATTTGAGCTCATCTTGATGCCCGAAATGCTGTTGGGACAGTGCATGTTGATGTTAACCTGCTGAAACTTATAACTTGCTCATTTGTCATTTTTGCCATGATTGATGTGTGCATCCTATGGGGTTGGTGTCTACATGTGTTTTGATCTATGCCATGCCATCTTTCCAGGGGCATATGCCATGTATTTTTGTGATCAATGTGGTGACTAGCACAAGCATGCAAACTAGGCTTCGTGATATTGCTGATTTTAGTCCCTGTTCTGCTGTTATTTTGATGCCATGTAAACTTGATGCTACAGAGAGATCCATGCATATTTTGAGATACTTCGGTAAGGGTATTTTGAACATATGGTTATTGTCTATCCATTCATGCCCTTGTTTGCAATTATGGAGTAGTCTAGCATGTCATTTTGGTGCTCTACTTTTGCTTCAAAATGTTTCCTGGCAGATTGTTTACTTGTTATTCAATTTGGCCAAGGTTGCTATAGTTGATCCTTGCATGCTATGGACTTGTTCTTGCCTTGGTTTGTTTCAAAAACATGCCTTCTTTATTATGCTATGCTTATATTGTCATGCAATGACTTGTGGTGAGTGATTCAAGCTTGTTAAGTAGTGTACTTGCTGTTACTGTTTTGCTAGGCTGAATCTGTTATTTCGTGATGCTATATAAACATGTTGCTACTAATCATTCTATGCACAATCTGGAGATGTTCTATAAACATGTTTTGATCTACATGTTATGCCCTATCCATTCATGCCCTTAGTTGCAATTATAGCCTGCTGGAACATGTTGTTATCTTGCTCCAAAGTTGCTAAATGATGTTGCTGTCAGCCTGTTAACATTAAGTTCAATGTTTGCATGATTGTTTGCTAGTGATCCATGCACCCTATGACTTGTTCTTGCCATGCTTAGCTTCATAAACATGTCTTCTTACTATTGGTTGCCTTGCCATGCCATGTAATGCTCTGTGGTGAGTGGTTCAAGCTCACCAACATGCCTACTTATTGTTGTTCCTGCCATGTTTGAATCTGTAATATAACTTGCCATGTTTACATGGGTGTCATCATATTTTTTGTGCCCTTTTGGCTCATGGTCAGTAAGGGACTCTTGTTCTATGCATTTAGTAGTATCATGCCATGTCTTTGTTTGCCATGATATGTTCCTGTAACATGTTGTTTGATAGCTCTAAACATTGCAACCTGATGTTATTTCCTGATAAGTCTGAAACTGTTGTTATTTGCAATCTTCCCATGTCCTTTTGAGCATGTTCTAGTTGTTTCTGGAGTTAGCTCAGTGTTCATGTCTTGTCATGCTTTACCTGTACTTCATACCCATGCCTTTTGTTATTACATTGAGGTGCTGTTGCATATTGTTTTGATGCTTGCAACATGCCTAGTTGCTGTTATGGACAGATTGTTGCTATAACTTGTATAGAGTGCATGTGTTGCACCGTTGCTCCGTTTTGAGTTGTGCTCTATATGAAACTTGCTTGTTTTTGCATGTAGTTTCATATTATCATGTTGCATCCTTGTTTTGAGGTGTTTGCTTGATGTTTGTATGCATTTTGCATCAATGCCATGTTTAACTTGTTTTGCTCATATCTTCTAGGCCGTAGCTCCGAATCTAATAAACTTTATATGTAAATTGACTAGAATTTCGTGTAGATCCTCTTGGTGCTCTTTAACTTGCTGTTTAACAACTTGAACATAAGGTTTATTCAGATCTGGACCAAATTCGAAATATGCATACGAGGACTTACCGGAATTGTTATATGTTGTTTCCGGCCTCATTTAAACTTGCCTTGATGTGTTGTTCTTGTTTGCATCATCTCTTGCCATGAGTAGCTTCATGTAGCCTTGTCATGCATCATGCTTGTTGTGCATCATGTCTTGTTCATGTGTGGTGTGTTTACCATGTTGTGTGCTTCTTCTCGATAGTTCCCGTTTCGTTGCGATCGTGAGGATTCGTTCGTCTACGCTTGGTTCGTCTTCGTGGCTTCATCTTCTTCATGGACTCGTTCTTCTTCCTAGCGGGACTTCAGGCAAGATGACCGCTACCCTGGATCTCACTACTATCATTGCTATGCTAGTTGCTTCGTTCTATCGCTTTGCTGCGTTACCTATCTTTTGCTCATCAAGCCTCCCAAATTGCCATGAACCTCTAACCTTTGACACCCTTCCCAGCAAACCGTTGTTTGGCTATGTTACCGCTTTGCTTAGCCCCTCTTATAGCGTTGCTAGCTGCAGGTGAAGATGAAGTTTACTCCATGGTGGACAGGATTTTGCTTGGGATATCACAATATCTCTTATTTAATTAATGCATCTATATACTTGGTAAAGGGTGGAAGGCTCGGCCTTATGCCTGGTGTTTTGTTCCACTCTTGGCGCCCTAGTTTCCGTCATACCGGTGCTATGTTCCCGGATTTTGCATTCCTAACGCGGTCGGGTGATTTATGGGACCCCCCTGATAGTTCGCTTTGAATAAAACTCCTCCAGCAAGGCCCAACCTTGGTTTTACCATTTGCCTCACCACCACCTACATTTCCCTTGGGAGTAATTAACCCAAGGGTCATCTTTATTTTAGCCCCCCCGGGCCAATGCTTGTCTAAGTGTTGGTCCAAACCGAGCGATGTCCGGCGCCCCCTAGGCAACCAGGGTCTATGCCAACCCGACGTCTTGCTCATCCGGTGTGACCTGAGAACGAGATATGCGCAGCTCCTATCGGGATTGTCGGTGCATCGGGCGGCTTTGCTGGTCTTGTTTTACCATTGTCGAAATGTCTTGTAAACCGGGATTCCGAGACTGATCGGGTCTTCCTGGGAGAAGATATATCCTTCGTTGATCACGAGAGCTTATCATGGGCTAAGTTGGGACACCCCTGCAGGGTATAAACTTTCGAGAGTCGTGCCCGTGGTTATGTGGCAGATGGGAATTTGTTAATGTCCGGTTGTAGATAACTTCACACCAGATCCGAATTAAAATGCATCAACCGCGTGTGTAGCCGTGATGGTCTCTTCTCGGCGGAGTCCGGGAAGTGAACACAGTTTCTGGGTTATGTTTGACGTAAGTAGGAGTTCGGGATCACCTCTTGATCATTGCTAGCTTCACGACTGTTCCTTTTGCTTCTCTTCACGCTCTCATTTGCGTATGTTAGCCACCATATATGCTTAGTCGCTGCTGCAACCTCACCACTTTGCCCCTTCCTTTCCCATTAAGCTTTGCTAGTCTTGATACCCATGGTAATGGGATTGCTGAGTCCTCGTGGTTCACAGATTACTACAACAACAGTTGCAGGTACAGGTTATGCGATGTTCATGACGCGAGAGCGATGTTTGCTTCTTTTGGAGTTCTTCTTCTGCTTCTTCTTCGATCAGGGGATAGGTTCCAGGTCGGCAGCCTGGGCTAGCAGGGTGGATATCATTTGAGTTACTGTTTATGATTCATCCGTAGTCGGATGTTATTCTTGTATGTTGTATTGTTGTATTCATGTGACATTGTATGTATTGGATGTATCCCCACTATTATGTAATGTTGATGTAATGATATCCACCTTGCAAAAGCGTTTCAATATGCGGGTCTATCCTTGGTGGGACCTTCGAGTTCCTTTTGGATAGGGTCGCATATTGGGCGTGACAGAACCAATCCAACTTTTCGAGCAGAGGATCATCCTGCATATTACTCCAGGTGTATGCTCGGCCTTTCACAGGTAATTCCATGAGCATATTACTCCATTGTGGCCTTAATTCTTATTGTGCTGTTGCATTCTCGTTCCAGTCAATACCGACATGTGCGATCCCTTTGCTTAATTATATGCATCACTGTAACTAGTACTCCATCCGTAAATTTATAAGTTGTGCTTACCTTTTCCATCAACTTCGTGCAATGCGCGGGCATCTTGCTAGAAACACTAGAATATGTCTATATAATCCGTATGTGATAGTCCATTTGAAATCTCAAAAAAGACAAATATTTAGGTATGGAGGGAGTAATATATTAGGAGTATATCAAAACAATAATGATTTCTTTCAAGTTTGTGAACAAATACTACTATTCTACTACTTTGGATCTGTCGCAACGCACGGGCACATTGCTAGTAAAAGGAAAAGGCCTGCCACGTTCGCATCGCACCCCCACACGCCCGGGAATCGGGAGTACAACACGGCCCATCCGGCACAACACATAGCTTAGGGAAGGCGTGTTGCCTAGCAGTGGCGGAGCTTGAAGCAAAACGTTGGGCGTGCCAGTCTAGCCAGGCTATAGAAATTACCATTGTGTTGACGTTCCATGCCTCAAAACTAGATGTACAACTACGAAAATCTTGCTAGGTTGGGCGGGCCAGGGCACGTGTTGGCCCTCACGTAGCTCTGCCCCCGTGCCTAGCATTTTCACTTTCATGTGGGACCGCCCGTTGAGCAAACCGACACCCCGTCCGCCGCCAGGTTGGTAAACAGAAACAAGGGGAAGATCTAGCTGTAGCACGGAAGCCAAGAAATTTTGTGTCAGACGGGGCTTGTTGATAGAGTAGGAGCATTCCGTATTAGTACCACTCCTACCAAGTTTGTACTCCTAATACTATTATATTACTAGTACTACCACTATACAACTAGTAGATACGTGCACGGCACAACATCGTAGGAACAAAAAATGGGAAGATCCTGTTTTGGGTGATTTATCTTTTTTTCAATCAACGTAATATGAATAATATGATGTGGGGGGCACCCATGAAGCTTATGTGGATTGGTTGCATGGCTACGGAAGGTTAGAGAAAAATAAATAGATAATGTGTTTAGAGTGCACTCCACTAAATAGATATACTTTGGATCCATTGCAACGGACCGGCACATCTATATCTATACCCCCTATATAGTGTGTGAAAAACTTTGATAGTTGGTCGTTGGATGAAGCCAATCCGACGGTACAAAGATGGCAAATCCGAGCACTACTGGCCATTGGATATCATCCACTAGATTCTGCCACATGTATAATCTAGAAGACTCCATGGTTGAACTTAATTCATGACTAACTTTGCCACAACTAAGCTCAGGCAAAGTTATTAATAAGTTCTTCAAAATGAGAGCCACAAGTTGGCAAGCCTAAGGGAATCTTGCCACATTTTTTGTGTGTATGTCATGTGGGGCCAGTGTGGCTTGCCTAAGGTGTGGCTTGAACCAAACACTCACCTAAGTTAATCAAACTTGCCTAAGCTTACATTCCACCAAATTTTGCCACAAGTTGGCAAGCCTAAGGGAATCTTGCCACATTTTTTGTGTGTATGTCTTGTGGGGCCAGTGTGGCTTGCCTAAGGTGTGGCTTGAACCAAACACTCACCTAAGTTAATCAAACTTGCCTAACCTTACATTCCACCAAATTTTGCCACAAGTTGGCAAGCATAAGGGAATCTTGCCACATTTTTTGTGTGTATGTCATGTGGGGCCAGTGTGGATTGCCTAAGGTGTGGCTTGAACCAAACAATCACCTAAGTTAATCAAACTTGCCTAACCTTACATTCCACCAAATTTTGCCACATATTAGAATCCAGAAAACTCCACATGTAGAAGCATAATGCACAAACCACCAGAATCTCATGCGTGCAATGCACGTGTACCTTCCTACTAGTACTAGTAGTAGTAAGAAAAAAATTCCAGTTTTGGCACGAGCTCGTATTGTGGGAGCACCACAAGGCCTGCCGCAGGAGTTACATTTTCCTCTCGGGGCCCACGAGACCGAACTTCAGTGGCTTAGTGCCCGGCCTATGAGTCAATGACATGTGGGCCTTAAATGCAGCTGGCCCACATGTCATTCTCATGGTGGTGGCGTGTTTCGCGACTCACTCGTTCGAGATGAACCGGCCGGTGGTGGCGTGGCCGTGGCGAGGGTACCACAGCTGGGCGTTGGGGCGTTACAAGGCGTAGATGGCCACACCGGCGGGTACTACCTGTAGTACATAAGTACTCCAGCTGAGGATTGATGCCTGGACGAAATGTGTCACAGCCGCTGGATGAAAATTCGATGGTGCGGGAGTACGGATCGGAGCACAGCAACGGAGCAGGCAAATCGCGTCCAATCGGGTGTGTCTGTGGTAGAAAGTTGATGGTCACCGCAGTTCAGCTGGCCCGCATGTCATGCACACAAAGGCAGAGGAGCGGTGGGGCCGAGAGGGATGAGGGGCACGAACAATCCTACCATTCTGTCACTGACATGTGGGACCCATAAGCGTGGGTCCCACCTATCAGCGAAGGAAAGGCAGGGCAAGGCAGTGATAGCCACATCAGAGGATCCATGTCCACGTCAGGGGACATCGTGCCGTGGGTTGGAGCGGTGTTGTGGGAATCGCGTGTGGGTGTGGCAGTGGTAGAAACAAGAAACGTGATGGTCCTGTGGTTCAACTTCCATGGACAAGTTGTCATGTCTGCTGACACTTGTATATCAAAAGTAGAGTGTTTATATTTCAAGCACGTGAACAAGTATTATTCTACTAGTTTGGATTCATTGCAACACACGGGCCAGCACATTGGTAGTAGTAGTGTCCATCTCTACCTCTAGAGGCCTTCCCTCGTTCATCCTTTTCTCTCACAAGATAAACTACTCATACAAATGCATCTTGATGTTCCGTGGAATGCATGAGGATGTTTCCTTGGGGGTCTCTCTAGCGCGGCGTGGCCGTAGTTGCAAGTTGACGCCCCTTGAGATGCCGACGTCGAGGGGCACTCGGATTTCCTCCGATGAGCAGGTAAGATGAGGTTGATCACATAGTAAATGCATTCTAAAGACTACTTCCGTGTCCATTTCCTAATTCTCCCCCTGCCCACTGCTTCACAGGCTAGGCTCGGTGCGAGTGGAGATTGGCTTGCATATGTACGGGAGGGCACCAACATCAATTTGCACAACATTTAAAACGGTGACACCATTCCCATAGAACCTTTTTCCAACATTGGGATCAGCCATGCAACGGGCCACCGCATGAATTGGTACGATGGAACCATAGTGAGATTGAATAAAAGATAGCACGAACATTGCACATGGCGGTCAAAGGCGGACCATGCTGTCTGCGGCCGATTTGTTGCCGTACGAGTAGGAAGACGTTGTGCTCCTTTCTAACCGCATCTTCGCGGTGACAAACCAGGGGACTTATTTTGTATGGGACACATCCTACGATATACTCCCTCTCTCCCAGTTTATTTGTTTTGAATCTTTTCGTTTTATAAGTTTCAAATTCAAATTTAGAGCTCCCCATCCTACGATTCTGGTGCAGCGTTTTTGTCGGAGTAATGGGCCACGGGTAGGCTAACCCGAGTCCCAGAACCTTTCAAGACATCGGGCCAGACTGCGCCCCTCAAGTACCTACGGCGACTCCGAGACAAGCCGAGTCCCAGGGGCGACTACCATTCAAGCCGAGTCCCAGAGGCGGCCCCCATTCGAGCCGAGTCCCAGAGGCGGCTCCGAAGAAGCCGACTATGGGGAGTCGGCCCACGACTTCTAACCACCCGATAATTAAAGGCAGGCATGGCCACAGTGCGCTGTACTCGCGGAGATCTCCGCCCGGCGCGGCACTGTCGCCGTGCCAGCCCTGACATCAGCCCTTGGGGCGGGGCCCTGTACCCACGACCTCCTTTCTGTACGGCCCGGAGACAGCGGGGCCTACCAGTCAGTGAGAGTATTGAAGACGGCGAGAGCGCCGAGAGTCGGACCCGTTGGGAGTCGGCCCCCTGGAGTCGGCCGGCCCCTCCCACGGGTCCCACACGCCATTAACCAGACGCGACAGAGGAATGGCAACAGTGATCACCGTCAGGCGGCGGCAGTGTTGCCATGACCCCACGACCAAGCCCGCGTCATTAGAAGCACGGCTACAGTAATCTGCAGCCGGCAAGAACCACCCGTGGCGGACACGGGCTGACGCCCTCGTACCAGGCCAGTCGGCGGGACCCACCAGTCGGCGGGCCCCAGGAGTTAGAGGAGAAGACGGCGCCTGAGAGACAGACGGCTGAGACCCGCACCCAGCCGGTTTTACCATTGTAACCCTGGGGGGTAGGCCTATATAAACCCCCCAGGGCACCCATGCAAAGGGTTGGCATCCAGTAGCATTAGACAGACCACACAGGAGGGAGAGAGCTAGCCTTGCCTTCTCCTACCTCCAGAAACAGCTCTAGGAGCACCCTTGTATTCACGTTACCTTAGTGATCATGCGGAGACCCCGTAGAGTAGAAGTAGGGGTTTTATCTCCTCGGAGAGCCCTGAAGCTGGGTAAGATCCGCCGGCGTGCATGTCTTCGCCTCATCCCGTTTCCAGGCACCGGCGACGTTCTACTCGCGCCCACCATGATAAGCCATCCTTTGGCATATGTCGCACCCAACCCCCGACATTTGGCGCCCACCGTGGGGCCTGGTGCACCTTCGTCCGGAGATCTGTTCTGGACGGGAACCCTCTTCCTCCCTGGCGAGCGCAGCCAGCCAGGCTCGCCAGACGGAGTCTGCATCGACGCGCTGCGCGGTGCTGAGGCCGCCTGTGCAGCGAGCAGCCTCGCCGAACTTGTCAGCGAGGTTCGCCTCTCCGACCAGCCTGCATCCGATGCAGGCGCGGGTGGCCCCGAGAGTCTCCTCGTGGGCATCCTCGACCAACTCCATGTCGCCGGCGAGCCTGCCGTGGACTTGGAGTCCGTAGGCTCCACCGACCCGATGCTGGTCGACTCCGACGCCGTGTCGCTTGACACTTTGCCCACCAACGTGGTGGTCTACGACGAGCCGCTTCCTCATGAGGAGAGCGGCGGAAGCGCCATCACGGAGATGCTCGTCATCAGTCACGATGAGCGCTCCGGTGAGGAAGCTCAGGACCCGCTCGCCGCGGCCCTGCAAGACCTAACTGCGCCCATTCCAGAGGACGCAGACGCCGAGACGCTGGAGACACGCCGCCTTCAGATCATCGAAGGCGCCAAGAAGCTGGCGAGCATGAGGCGCCTGTCAGAAGCCTACCAGTGCAAAATGGATCGCACCATGGGCGGCTCGCCGGCTCCGACTGGGCCTAGCCGCCTAGACGCGATCCGGCAACGCGGCGCGACCATCGCCGACTTGTTCGGGGCCAATCGCCCTGTATACGCCACCCCTGCGGAGAACATCCGCGCTGCCCAAGCGGCGACAGATGAGCTGAAGAACTTCGAGGGCGAAGAGCGCCGCATGATGACGGAGCGAGTCCAGCAGCTCCTCGACGCGGTTGCTGCGCAGAACGCAGCCGGCGGCCGCACGGATGCACTGCAGCAACCAAATGACGACTTGCCTCCCCGCCGATATCAAGGCGCGACATCTCGAACGCTGACTGGCGGAGTTCGCGGAAGGAAAGAAAAAGATTCGACTGTCAGTCGCAATCGGACTCGCATCACCATCGAGAGCAACCAAGACGGCCGTCCGAGAGCAGTGGAGCGGCGGGATGACTACCTGCCTCCCCCACCAAGAAGAGAACATCGAGTTTCCCCGCCGCCTGTCGAGCATCCGACTCTCGGTGGCCGCCTTGGCCGCCGGGAGGGAGTCAGAGAAAACGACGCCCGCCATCGGATCGTCCGACTCCACCGATCCCTGGTGCTGGAAGAAGATGATGAGCTGGGTCCTCCTTGCTTTGGACCCCGCATTCGAGACGAGCCTTTCCCCAAAGGGTTCACGCTCCCCCGAGACACACCCAAGTACACCGGCTCCATGAAGCCAGAAGACTGGCTAATTGATTACTCCACGGCCGTCAGTATAGCGAACGGCAACAAGCGAGTTGCCGTGAAGTATGTTCCACTCATGCTCCAGGGCATGGCCCGGACATGGTTGAACAGTCTGAAGCCCCGCAGCATCAACAGCTGGGTCGACTTCACCGAAGCCTTCATCCGCAACTTCACGAGCACGTACAAGCGACCTCCCAAGCCGCGCCAGCTTTCCTTATGCGTGCAAGGCCCTGATGAGTCAACACGCGACTACCTCAAGCGCTGGGGCGAGCTTCGGAACTCCTGCAAGGGCGTGCACGAGGTGCAGGCTATCGAGTACTTCACTGCCGGGTGCTGAGAAGGCACCCTCCTCAAGCACAAGCTGCTCTGCGATGAGCCAGAAACCCTCGACGAACTGCTGGTCATAGCAGACAAATACGCCACAGCCGACTCCTCCATGAAGACGGAGATTCAAGTCAATGCGGCTGGCAAAGTGGCCCCTCAGGCTCCCAGAACTCCTGCTGGAGACACCAGTCGGCGACAACAACAGAGCGACAACAAATGCAAGGCCCAACAGCTGTCTTCCAGCCGTCGGCAGGTTGCAACATTCGAAGATCAACAGCCGGAGGGGCAGCCTCCGGCCAAACGGCAGAAAGGCGGCAAATCCAATTGGTTGCCGGCCTTCTCCTATGAGCAGACTCTGGATGGTCCCTGCAAGTTCCACAGTGGCGCAAAGCCGTCAAATCATACCACCCGAAAGTGCCACTGGCTCACCAGAGTCGCCAAGGGAGACGGCCTCCTTCCCCCTCCGCCTGCTGGGCCGCCGCCTCCACCGCCGCCCCAGCAGCCGGCTGCTCGGCCAGTCGGCGCAGTACAAGACGAGTACCCTGAAGAGCATGGAGCCTATGTGGTGTTCACCAGTGTGGCAGATGATCGACGCGGCAGACGGCTGCAGTAGCAAGAAGTAAATGCAGTGGCATCAAGTACTCCAGAGTTCATGCATTGGTCCGAGAAGCCAATCAGTTGGAGCAGAGCGGATCACCCAGAGGTGATGCCGAATCCGGGCTCCTATGCCCTGGTCCTAGGTGCCACCTTGGCCACTGATAGGCGGGCCGCCCGCTTTTTGAGAGTGCTGATAGACGGAGGCAGTAGCATCAACATCCTGTACAAAGATACTATGGAGAAGCTAGGAATCAAGCAAAGACAGCTGCAGAGCAGCCGGACTGTGTTCCATGGTATTGTACCCGGCCTTTCCTGCTCACCAATCGGCAAGATCCTGATAGACGTCCTCGTCGGAGACAAAGATCATTTCCGCCGAGAGCCAGTCTGGTTTGAAGTAGTGGACCTTGAAAGCCCATACCACGCACTTCTTGGCCGACCTGCGCTGGCCAAGTTCATGGCGGTTCCTCACTACGCCTACCTGAAGATGAAGATGCCGAGTTCCAAGGGAATTCTGACCGTAGCCGGCGATTACAGGAAGTCGTTCGCATGCGTGGCCGAGAGCAGCCGACTGGCCAAGTCCCTGGTGATCGCAGCTGAGAAGCGGCTCCTTGATCGGGTCGTGGCGATGGCCGGAAAGCAGCCAGAGTTGTCGCCTGACCCCAAGGAGTCGGAAGCTGAGGGTTCGTTCAAGCCAGCCAAAGAGACCAAGAAGATACCCTTGGACCCGGAGCACCTAGAGAGGTACGCTGTCATGGGTACAAACCTTGACAGCAAATAGGAATGCGAGCTCGTCGATTTCCTCCATGAGAATCGAGACATCTTTGCATGGTCCCCTAAAGACATGCCAGGTGTACCGACGGAATTCGCCGAGCACAAGTTACATGTCCGACCTGATGTGAAGCCTGTCAGGCATCCCTTGCGCCGCCTGTCAGAAGAGAAGAGAAGAGTTGTTGGGGAAGAGATAGCCCGGCTCCTGACGGCCGGCTTCATTATGGAGGTGTTTTTTCCAGAGTGGCTGGCAAACCCGGTCTTGGTACTGAAGAAAAACAAGCAGTGGAGAATCTGCACTGATTACACAAGCCTCAACAAAGACTGCCCGAAGGACCCCTTTGCTTTGCCAAGAATCGATCAGGTGATAGACTCCACAGCCGGATGCGAGCTGTTGAGTTTCTTAGATGCATATTCAGGATATCATCAGATCAAGCTGAACCCGGCAGACAGACTGAAGACCGCCTTCATCATGCCGTTCGGAGCCTTCTACTACCTGACCATGACGTTCGGCTTGAGGAATGTCGGCGCCACCTTTCAGCGTTGCATGCAGAAGTGCCTCCTCAAGCAACTCGGCAGAAATGCCCACGTCTACGTGGATGATGTGGTGGTGAAGACGGAGAAGCGTGGGACGCTGCTGGAAGACCTCAAGGAAACCTTTGAGAACCTGCGCCGATTCCAGATCAAGCTCAACCCTGAGAAGTGCATTTTCGGAGTACCAGCCGGCCAACTCCTTGGTTTCCTGGTCTCTGAACGTGGCACAGAGTGCAACCCCGTGAAGATCAAGGCCATCGAGAGAATGGAAGTACCCAGCCGACTGTTAGATGTGCAGAAGTTCACCGGCTGCTTGGCGTCCATCAGCCGATTCATCAGTCGGCTGGGCGAGAAAGCTCTCCCTTTGTATCAATTGATGAAGAAGACCACCTTTTTCGAGTGGAACCACAAGGCGGATGAAGCATTTCTCCAGCTGAAGAAGATGTTGACTACTCCCCCTGTGTTGGCGGCTCCGACTCCCAAAGAGCCCATGCTCCTGTACATCGCCGCCACCAGCCGAGTAGTCAGCACAGTCATTGTAGTCGAACGCAAAGAGGAAGGCAAGGCGCTCCCTGTCCAGAGACCGGTATATTACCTGAGCGAGGTACTGTCGACCTCCAAGTAGAACTACCCCCACTACTAGAAGATGTGCTACGGTGTGCATTTTGCCGCCAAGAAGCTGAAGCCTTACTTTCAAGAGCATCCAATCACTGTGGTTTGCACGGCCCCGCTGGCCAAGATCATTGGAAGCCGAGACGCCTCTAGCCGAGTAGCCAAATGGGCCATAGATCTGGCTCCTTACACCATCTACTACCAGCCCCGCACCACCATCAAGTTGCAAGCACTAGCTGACTTCCTCGTCGACTGGGCCGAGACCCAGTACCTACCGCCAGCGCCCGACTCCACCCATTGGCGGATGCATTTCGACGGCTCCAAGATGCGCACCAGCCTGGGAGCCGGCATCGTCCTCACCTTCCCCAAAGGCGACAAGCTCAAGTATGTGCTGTAGATCCACTTCGCCGCCTCCAACAATGTTGCCGAATACGAGGCGCTCATTCATGGGCTCCGGCTTGCGAAAGAACTCGGCATTCGCCGGATCCTATGCTATGGCGACTCCGATTTGGTGGTCCAGCAGTCATCTGGCGATTGGGACGCCAAAGATGCAAACATGGCGAGCTACCGCTTCCTGGTGCAACAACTCAGCAGATACTTCGAGGGGTGCGAGTTCCTTCACGTGCCAAGAAACGACAACGATCAAGCAGACGCCTTGGCACGAGTCGGCTCCACCCGCCAAGCAATACCATCCGGCGTCGCTCTTCAGCGCCTCCTTAAGCCGTCTATCAAGCCTTCACCAGAATCAGACTCCATCTTTGTGCCGGCTCCTCCCGAAGAAGTCGGATCCAACTCAAGAGCCCCAGCAGACGGCCCCAAGAAAATCATAGTTGAAGCCGGCACGGGGACTTCAGAACCCAGCCCAGGGACTGCGCCAGTCGGCCCGGGGACTTCAGAACCTGGCCCAGGGACTACGCCAGTCGGCCTGGGGACTTCGTCAATCCAGCAAGCGGCCGCAGACTCCAGCCGGCCGCCTCCCAGCCCAGCCGCCCTTGTCCAAGTCACGGTGGTGGCAATCGAATAAATAGCAGCACCTTCATGGGCGCAGCCCATTCTCATGTTTCTAGTGAACAGAGAGCTGCCAACTGATGAAATCTTGGCTCGGCAAGTGCAACGCCGAGCGGCAGCCTACACCATAATCAATAGAGAGCTGGTCGGGCGCAGCATTACTGGTGTCTACCAGCGCTGCGTGGAGCCAGAGCAAGGCCAAGCAATTCTCAGAGACATCCATCAAGGCGAGTGCGGCCATCACGCGGCTTCAAGAGCACTCGTCGCCAAAGCCTTTCGGCACGGTTTCTTCTGGCCGACTACCCTGGAAGAAGCCAAGGAATTAGTCCAGAAATGCAAGGGGTGCCAGAAGTTCTGCTCCAAGCCGCTTCAGCCGGCTTCTGCGCTGAAGACAATCCCCATCGCCTGGCCCTTTGCAATTTGGGGCCTGGACATGGTGGGACCATTGAAGACGGCCCGAGGTGGCCTGACTCATCTGCTTGTCGTGGTGGACAAGTTCACCAAGTGGATAGAAGCAAAGCCCATCAAGAAGTTGAACGGTCTGACTGCAGTGACTTTCATTGCCGACATCACGGTGCGGTACGGCATACCGCACAGCATCATCACCAACAATGGCACAAATTTTAGGCGCCTTGGCCCGTTTCTGTGCGACGCAGGGCATCCGAGTGGACTTAGCGTCCGTCGCCCATCCGCAGTCAAACAGCCAGGTGGAGCAAGCAAACGACCTCATTCTGTCCGGCATCAAGCCTCGACTGGTCGAACAACTCGAGTGTTCGGCCGGCTGTTGGCTTGAGGAGCTGCTAGCCGTCCTCTAGAGTCTGTGCACTACTCCAAACAAGTCAACCGGCTTCACGCCTTTCTTCCTCATCTACAGTGCCGAAGCCGTCATCCCGACGGACATAGAGTTCGACTCTCCACGAGTCACCATGTACACCGAAGAGGAAGCTGAAGAAGCACGTCAAGACGGCGTCAACCTACTGGAAGAGGGCTGGCTGTTGGCACTCAGCCGATTCGGCATCTACCAGCAGAGTCTGCGCCGATACTACAACCGCAAGGTCAGGCCAAGATCGTTCCAAGAGGGCGACCTTGTGCTCCGGCTGATTCAGCGAACAGCCGGCCAGCACAAGTTGTCGGCGCCTTGGGAAGGCCCCTTCATTGTCAGCAAAGTGCCGGGCAACGACTCCCACTACCTAATCGATGCTCAGAAGCCTCGAGCACACAAGAGGGATGACTCCGAAGATTTTACAGTTGATGCAGTATGTACCAGGCTATCCTTTGTATTAAAGTACCGAGACTTTGGGCCCCCCGAGACGAGCTCGGGGACTGCCCTTTTTGTTATCTGTATGATAAGAATTATGCCTCCGAGTATGCTACTCTTTGTTATGCTGCTTGGCACCGGGTTCGACTAGTCGGCCCAGGGACTCGCCGTCTTGCGCTATGAAATGCTTCCTGCAGTCGGACAAGTAGTGTGCGGCGCTTAAGTCGTCTCCTGTCGAAAGCCGCAGCTCGCAGAGCGACTGTTGGTAGGCAGAGAGTAAGCAAGAAACAAGCGCACACACGAAAAAATGGCTAAGGACTCAAAGCATATGCATGGCCCAAGCCGGCTTCCAGCCTCTCTCTGAAGAACTGACTCTCGAATAGTCGGCTCGCCGCCTTCTATCCAACTTGTTAAAAAAACTCTAAAAAGGCCAAGTACTTGCCTTCCCCAAAGTAGCCAAGCACTTGACCTGCGGCAGTCCACGGAGCGGCTGTTCGTCTGGCAAAGCGGCGACTATGGAAAGACGGCAAAGGAAAAAACAAAAAAGAGCAACGAGCATGGAAGGATAGAAGGCAGATAGATATTTACATAGCAAAGGCCTCTGGCCAAGTTCAAGATACACCCCGCGGGTGGAATTGTGCAAATTAACAAGTTCTTCAAAGACTATGAAAGCAGATAAAGTAAAGGCAAGACGGCGGCCTAAGGGGCGGCAGACGGGTTCGGAGGGTCGGCGGAGACGGCGGTGTCAGGCGCCAGAGCGGCCGGCTGGGCGGTCTCGGCATGATCGTCTTCGGCGGCAGTCGGACGCGGCTCGTTGGAGGCACGATCGAGCTGAGGCTGGTCATCCGCTCTGTCTTCTGGCGCCTCCATCTCGTCTCCGTCCCCCGCCTCGTCTTCCTCCTCGGTGCTGGAGCCGATCACCTCCGCCGAGTCCTCGTCGTAGTCGGGGCTCATCCCGAACCACTCCGGAGGCACCTCCTCGCCGTTCGCGGCCCGCTCGGGAACGAACACGCTGGTGTCGGTGTAGTCGGCGATCGCCACCGCACGCTCGATGAGGGCATCTTCCACACCCGCCAGTTCTGCCTGGGCCTCTGACTGGAACACAGCCAGCCGGTCCAGGTCCAGCCCTGGATACCAAGCCATGACGAATTCCAAGGCCCGGCGCGCTCCAGCCTGGGCCGAGGAACCCTTCCAAGCCTCAAGACGGCCGGCCGCGACCTCCAGCCAGTCGGCAGTCCGACTGGCAGTGCGCAGAGCCGGCATGCCTGGCCACAGGGCGGAGATCACCTGGGCCCCGGCGCGTTGAAGCCGGCGCAGCAGCTGATGGGCCGGCCGCAGACGGGTCTCGATTCTAAGGAGCTACTCATCAACGGTCAGGGGGGCGTTGGCGGCGATCTCCTCACCATTCGCCCTCCGCGCCTCACGATCAGCCTCGATGGCTCGATTGACCACTTGCGAGTGGCCAGGGAAGAAGTCTTCCCAAAACAGAAAGAAGCAAAAGAGAAAATCAGCAGTCGGCCTGACTTACAGTCGACAGCTCGAGGAAAGAAAGCAAAGAAACTCACCATCGACAATGTCCTCGATCTCGTGGAAGCCGGAAGTCAGCATCGTCTCCCTGTCGGTCCAGGAGGAGCGCTCCATCTAGAACTCGGCCAGGAGAGCGGTCTCTTTCTTCCCCGCCTCGTCCCGAGCCGCCTTCAGCAGCTCCTTCTGCTCCGCCAACTGCTCGGCCAGCAAGTCGCGCTGTTTGGCGAGCTTGCCGCACTCCTCCTCCTTGGCGTGAAGGGTCGTGCTGACTTCGCCCAACTGTTCCTGAAGAGTGACATTGGCCTCTGAAAAACAAAGAGAAAAGACGTTAAGTCGTCAGCAACAAAGGTCGCCGGGAAGATCCGGCCCGACTGCTCAGCAGTCGGCCCGAATCTCGGGGACTACAGCCCGCGGGTGCGCCAGCGCGCCCCCGTAAAAAAGAAGAAGAACTTACTCTGGCTCTCCGACAAGTCGGCAGTCCGCTTCTCCAGCTGCTCAACGTTACGGTTGAAGGCGGTGACGCGGAGGTTGTGATACTCCTGTGATAAAAAATCGGACAAAAACAAAAATAAGGAACTCGCCAGATTGAGTTCCGGGCCGCCTGCGCAGCAGCCGGCCCGAAACTCGGGGACTACACCCAGTGGGTGCGCTGGCACGCCCCCACAGAGAAGAACGAGAAGAGACAAAGTCAAAAAAGAAAAACGTACCCGGATAGACGCTCGCGATGCCAGATGCGCCCTGGTGCAGCCCTGGATGGCTTCGCCTGCACGTCCAGGAGCACTTGGTTCAACGGACCGTCGCCGCCTCCTCGCACCCATCCAGTAGGCGCAGCACTTGATGCCTCAGCATCTGGAATGGCCGAGCTGGTGGCGCCGGCTTCCAAGGGGCGTGGTGCCGAGACCGCCTTCGCAAGGCGGCGGCACGCTGGTGAGGCGACTTGAAGAAGCAGCCTCGCCACCGCCTTATCCTCAGTCGGCGGCACTGGAGGGCCTGCCGGTTGCTTGCCATGCGGTGGAGGCGGCGGTGGCGGCGAGGCCGTGCCCGACGCGGAGGCCTAGCCACCGCCCTTCTCCAAGACGGAGTGCTTCCCGCCGACTTCTCCAGTCTGCCCCGTGAACTCCGGGGGCGGCGGCGCGGAGTTCAGCGGGACGACAAGCAACGCCGACTGGCGTGGCGCGGCCTCCTCGGCCTGCTGCTTCGCCGCGGCGGCGGCTTCGGCCTCCTCCAGCTTCTTCTGGGCGGAGGCCGCCGCTTTCTCGGCCTCCGCCTTCTCCAGACGGTCGGCCTCTTCCTCGTCGCGCTTCTCCCACGCGTTGCGCTCTGTCGCCTCCCGGAGGTCGGCAACAGGTTTCAATCCGCCGGGTGTTGGCGGACGTCTCGGCCGACCCCATGACAGAGGGGACGGCGACCCTCTCAAGAGAAAGAGGGGCCCTGAAGCAAAAAACAGAATGAAAAAGGCTCGGAAGAGATCCGTCAAAGAAAACAAGACAAAGATAGTCAGCACTTACGCAGAGACCAGCGGCGGCTTCTTCACTTCCTTGCGGAAGCGGTTGGCCTTCGCGATCGCCTCCTCCTGCTTGGTTGCGGCGGCCGCCCCTTGAACTTCTTCGGCCGACCACCGAGCGAACTCGTCGCAGCCCGGCATTTCTTCGCGCCGACTTGACTGGCCAGGCCGGCGGAGGAACTCGCGCCTGGATGGCTGGCTTTCGGTTGGCGGCGCGGGACAACTTCGTCGTCGGCCTCGTCCTCTGGCCAGTCGGCGAAGGTCGCCGAGGGCCGGAGGCCGCCTTCTGCTCCTCCTCCTCCACCTTCGGCGTCGGCCTCCATCACCGCCGCCCCCAAGTCGGGGTCGTCGATGTCGCTCTCTGCACGGTCTGGAGCAAACTCGCGGGGCGGCCCCGTGGCGCCGGCTGCGGGCTAGATGACGGGGTTCTGACTCGAAGAACCAAGAAGATCAGAAGTCAGATTCGGCTATAAAGAAAAACAGAAGACAAAAGATTTGACTTACCACAAGCGGAGGGTTGACACATGAGTACGGCTCCTTGCTGAACTGCCAGTCTTCCGTGAGCTCGTAGTTCGCGATGTGATTCACCATGTTTGCCACCTCCGCGTGGGGCATCTCCCAGGTGCTCATCCGGCTCGGGTCTCGGCGGTCGCTCATCTGACAGATCAGATGAGGCCGGCCTGGGAGTGGGAGGACTCGGCGCGCCACGAAGGCGGCCAGCAAGTCGGCTCCGACCAGGCCTTCCGACTGCGTCAGCACTCGGAGTCAGGCGACGGCGCCGGTGCCGGCAGGAGACAGTGTCTTGGCCCGATTGGACCAGCTGGGAAGCCGCCCAGCCGGCGCGCCGGCTTCATAGTGCGGCAGGTTGACCCAGTCACCTTCCATGGCGACGTTCTTCACGTAGAAGTGCGACCCCTGCCACATTTAACCGACTTGATCAGCGCGATGGAGGGGAATGGATTGTCGGCGGTCGAACTTCGCATTGCGATGAAGGCGCCGCACTGAGCCGGTATGCCGGCGACATGTGTGCCGAGCTTTGATTGGAAGAACTCCCCCCACAGCTCGAGGGTGGGGAGAACACCGAGGAAACCCTCGCACAGGGTGGCGAAGGCGGCCAGCAGCACCACCGTGTTCGGGGTGAGGTGGTGCGGCTGGAGGCCGTTGAACTCCAAGAAAGAGCGGAGGAAGCCGCTCGCCGGTAGGCCCATGCCGCGCATGAGGTGCGAGCGGAATATGACCCGCTCGCCCTCCTCCAGCGCCAGCCTTATCTCCCCCTCCAGCACGGCACGAGCTCGCACCAGGTGCACGCCGGGGAGCCGGCGCGTCCTGCGGAGGTGCTCGATGGCGTCATCGTCCACCCTAGAACCATCCCACATGCCGGAGCGGACGGCAGGAGCCACGGCGGAGGAAGAGCTCATCGCTGCGGTGCGGTGCGATGTGGTCTGGCGAAGGCAGGAAGAAGAAGAGGCAGGAGGAAGCGAGGGAAGCAGGGAAGAACGAGCGCTTGCTTCGCCGTCCCGCTCCCCCCGCCTACTTATAGGCCCGCAGGCTGAGAAGCCGATGGGGCGGCGTGGGATTAACTGCGCGCGAGGCCCCACGCCCCCCATGATTAAACCCACGAAGTTACTGCGCGCAGTAACGACGTGGGGAACCCAACCGCCCGCACGGCCGCAGTGGATCCGTTCGCGTGCCGAGGCGTGGTAGTGGCGGGACCCGCCTGAAAGCCTGTCCCGTCGCGCGCGTGGGCAGGCAGACTGCCCTTGCCACATGGCGCCGCACGACGGGGCCGCAGCGGGCGACCGCGGGAAGCGTATCAGACACGCCGCCTGGTTCCCGCCGTGACGTTCGAAACACTTCAAGGGGCAAGACGGCCCTCGGTGAATCCGACTCTAGCCAGTCGGCTTGAGCATGACGGCCCTCAGTGAATCCGACTCCAGCCAGTCGGCCCGAAGGAGGACGGCCGTCAAGGCCTGCATTCCCTCTTCGGAAGAGTGAAACTGTTGAGGCGCACGACGTATCACCCTCGGAGCCTCACCAGCTTCGGGGACTACTGTCGGAGTAATGGGCCACGGGTAGGCTAACCCGAGTCCCAGAACCTTTCAAGACATCAGGGCAGACTGCGCCCCTCAAGTACCTGCGGCGACTCCGAGACAAGCCGAGTCCCAGGGGCGACTCCCATTCAAGCCGAGTCCCAGAGGCGGCCCCCATTTGAGCCGAGTCCCAGAGGCGGCTCCGAAGAAGCCGACTATGGGGAGTCGGCCCGCGACTTCTATCCACCCGATAATTAAAGGCACGCATGGCCACAGTGCGCCATACTCGCGGAGATCTCCGCCCGACGTAGCACTGTCGTCGTGCTAGCCCTGACATCAGCCCTTGGGGCGGGGCCCTGTACCCACGACCTCATGTCTGTACGCCCCGGAGACAACGGGGCCTACCAGTCAGCGAGAGTATTGAAGACGGCGAGAGCGCCGAGAGTCGGACCCGTTGGGAGTCGGCCCCCTAGAGTCGGCCGGCCCCTCCCACGGGTCCCACACGCCATTAACCAGACGCGACAGGAGAATGGCAATAGTGATCGCCGTCAGGCGGTGGCACTGTTGCCATGACCCCATGACCAAGCCCGCGTCATTAGAAGCACGGCTACAGTAATCTGCAGTCGGCAAGACCCGCCCGCGGCGGACACGGGCTGATGCCCTCGTACCAGGCCAGTCGGCGGGACCCACCAATCGGCGGGCCCTAGGAGTCGGCGGAGAAGACGGCGCCTGAGAGACAGACGGCTGCGACCGGCACCCAGCCAGTTTTACCATTGTAACCCTGGGGGGTAGGCCTATATAAACCCCCCAGGGCACCCATGCAAAGGGTTGGCATCCAGTAGCATTAGACAGACCACACACGAGGGAGAGAGCTAGCCTTGCCTTCTCCTACCTCCAGAAACAGCTCTAGGAGCACCCTTGTATTCACGTTGCCTTAGTGATCATGCGGAGACCCCGCAGAGTAGAAGTAGGGGTTTTATCTCCTCGGAGAGCCCTGAAGCTGGGTAAGATCCGCCGGCGTGCATGTCTTCGCCTCGTCCCATTTCCAGGCACCGGCGACGTTCTACTCGCCCCCACCATGATAAGCCATCCTTTGGCATATGTCGCACCCAACCCCCGACAGTTTTCTTCTTCTTCTTCTTCTTCTTCTTCTTCTTCTTCTTCTTCTTCTTCTTCTTCTTCTTCTTCTTCTTCTTCTTCTTGTTCTCATTCTCTATGGGAGACGGCTTCGCAACAAGCTCTCTGGACCTTGCCGCTATCTCGAAACTCACACAGGAATCGAGGGCAGCATATTTTATCCGCTCGTACGTCAAGGGATAATTCTCCCATCCAGACGACCTCCTTCCAAAGATTTGTACCGAGCACAAAATTTGCTACGTCGAATCGGGATGGTGTCTTTTTAGCACAATCTTCTACAGGAATTTTGATTCTGGTTTGTAGGCCAGTGATGCTTTTCAAATCAAGGTTGTACGGCTCCAGCTTCTGTTTGTCCCCTTCGATGGCTGCCCCCCAGAAGTATACGTCCTCCCGAGACATGAAATTGTGAAGCTCACCTGGTATGGAGGGCGAGTGTATGATGTGGTACACCAAAACATCATCTTCGAGGCATAGCTAGATCTTCCCAGGGGCACGCCCTGTGTACTCTGCGTCGAGACCGATGACCCTCGTCTCTACCTTTTCTAGGGAGTTGGATACATTGTTGATCCACTGTCGAACAACCCTTGGGTTGACGGTGACGGTGGCAACTATGCACATCGAGCCTTCGACGAGGACATGTTGGACGCTAAAAACCTGCATCTCGATCTCTTTTGCCATTTGGAACCACTGGAACGGAGGGCTATGGTTTGGAGAATTAGGATTAGATGGCTAGTCTAACTGAAGTAGTAGATGATTATTTAAAGAGGTTAAAACAATGTGAACGTAGTGGTGCAAATGAAGACGAAGGGGAGGTGAAGAAGCCGAGGCGAATCGGTTCCCGATGGAGAAGTAAATGGGAGAAGTGGCGTGCAGGCAGTTGATTAGACGGCTAGGTAGACTAAATGAAAAGGCTATGCGGGTAGACTAAGGAGTCCTACTTGTTCGTGTACGTGCCCATCCTTCCTGATAAGTGGGACCTATGCAAACAGATAAAAAATGTGTCGTTGCTTTTTTTTGAGCCCATGAGTGGGAGACACAACATTCTCTGGTTAAGGAATACTCTCTCCGTTTAGGTGAGTATAAGTCACCTTATGAAAATCAGGTTTTCCCAAAACCTTTAGGCGTGGAGCATTAACTTCTTGCTCGGTCCCCTCCCAGCCTTGTTAGCCAGCGTTCTCTTCCTCTGCTGCCGCGTTCTACCTTTCCATTTTTCCTCTTCTCAAGTGTGGAATGATCTGCATGCCATCCTTGATGCACCAGAATGACCACTGCATGCATCGCGGCAGGGCGTTGATTGGGCATGCACGAGAATTTGGTCCTGCTCGCAATATGGATGATACCTGAACAATGAAGTGAACAGGAATGCTAGCATGGGAGACATATTTCCGCTATACAACACTGGAGTACTCATGTTCCTACTAGTAGTAGTATTAGTAGTACAACTGCGGTACACTTGATGGTCAAAATACTATTCATCCGGTCCTCACAGTGAAGTGACAACACCCTGCGCCTGACACTAGTCCAGGCGAGGCGGCGTGTTCGGGTTACCAAAGTCAGCCTCACCCTGTGCACTGTGCAGTCTGTCACCGCCGCTCTACAGCACATTGGCGCCTCGCCTCGTCTCCCTCTCCGCTCCCATAGCACCACTCCATCTCCGTCTCCGTCTCCGTCTCCATCTCACTGTGCCCCCGTGTACCGTCGCCTCACTCGCCTCCCCCAGTACCACTATTCCCTCGCTAGCCGCTCCAGCACCAACATCCTTCTCCCCCGTAAATCAAGCCCCCTTCCAAACTCCACCATGGCCGAACGCGAACCGTGCAGCATCCATATGAGCCGCGGTTGGAGCAATCTCCCCAGTGACATCCTCGACCTCTGTTGTTCGTGTATGGATATGTTGACTGCCCTACGGCTGGCTGCATGCTCGAGGGACATGCACACGGCCATCGTCGAAGCGAGGCCTAAGCTTTTCAAGACACCCTGCTTGCTGCTATCTGGTCTTGCGAGATTGGCTCACCATGATATGGAGGCGTGCATGATGCCCCTCGACTTCAATCCGATCTCCATTAGCCAAAACTTCTTTGCAGGTATGTAGTGTGTCCCCGTACATCATTTCCCTCGACATCGATCCGATCACTATCGCCCGAAACTTCTTGGAAGGTATGTACTGGGTCGGCATGAACTCCCACTGGATGGCTGCCTTCAGAGAAGACAGTAAAAAGTTGGTTCTCGTGAACTTCCAGACCTCCCATGAGATTATCCTTCCTCCGTTGGATTATATAGAGTATTACCATCGCGGTCCAAGTCATCTAGATCACTACGTCAGTTGGACAGACCTTGTTTTGCAGAAGATTGTAATCTGCCAAGTACCCACACGACATGCGAATTATGCAGACTTCAAGCTAATTGCCTTGTTCGACCGCGGACTCGCCTATCTTTACGCCGGTGCCTTTTTTAGTTGGAGACAACTCGGCTCGCAGTGGATCATCGTCAAAGCTGATACACACTTTTGTGATGCTATTGAACACAATGGCATCATCTACACGATCGACAAAGCAGATGGCACCACGTATTGCTGGGACGACGCGTGTAAGTTGTTTCCTTCTCATGTTAATGATGACGCCATGACACTGTTTGAACTTTTTTTGATGATTGGCATATCCCTGTTTGAGCAGAATTTGAGTAGAACTATGGCAATATATTAGAGACGCCGTAAATCAGCTATATTTGGAATGAGTTAATTCATGCGGTTATGACCATGTCATTACAGCCAATTTGTACCCTGAATAATCAAACGGTTAGGAATATATGGATATTATCCTTATTTTACAGTAATCTATATACTACTACTAAATATGAGTGTGTATCAATGGCCATGTTAGTTTCCTCATTTTCATGATGTAGAAACATGCACCACACTGTTGGTTTCATCTAACCATACATTAGGGAAGTAAATGTGCATATGTAGAACTCTATATTTGGAAGTAGTGAAATCCTGCAATGCTTACCATGTGTACATACCTATATTCGCCCTTCAGCAATCAATGACTAGAATAATATCCTCACAAAAATTTTGCCCACAGAACACGAGTATATAACAATGCATGGTCTATTAGTTACCTTGAAGAATTTGTTTGTGAGGACAGAACATGATTACATAACATGCATGACATGGTAGTTTCCTGTGAAGAATCGATTGCGAGATAACATGAGTATAACCATGCATGGCACTTCTATATTTTCGAACCTAGTATACATTTCCTTGTATTTTCCTCCCAGTTCCAACAGGGACATATCAATGTTGTTTCTTGCATTATCCTACTCATACTCTGAACAATGCTGATCTTACATTAACAATGCATGTCCTTTTTGATATGATGTAGTGTCCCTACAGTTACTGCCCTTTGTAATTACACCACCTTTGCCAAAAACAGGGAAGCACAACTGGTTCCTCGCTCGATCAGACGACGGCAAAAGACTGATGATCATTCGGACAGATGAGCCGGAAAAGTTATATTGCAAAAAAACCCACTGTATACAAGCATCGTGTAATACATGAGTATCCGGACAGTGGCTGTTACGTCTATGAGCAGGATACCAGCTTGTTGGGGCATTTAGGGTTTTTTAGTTGGAGGCGGGTAAACAACCTTGGTTCACACTCTCTGTTTCTCGGACTCAATTATCCGATTAACCAGGAGATCACCGTTGGCAAGGACCTTGATGGCAGAGAGGCTCTGTTTGCTATGGAAAATTGTGTCTACACGGCGAGCCCTAGGAGTTCAGGAGCATCCTCCCCTGATTGTCAACGATACAGCCTGCAGCCAAAAGAAGGTGAGAATGACAAAGGCATCCGGATTAACTTTGATCCTTGGATGCCTCAATTACGACAGGCAGTGATGTGGTTCAAGCCTTTAGGTTGATAGGTAATTGGGTTGTTGCATCGAAAGGGTGGAGTACTGGTGTCTCCGGATCACTGGTCGCTGAAGCGGGGCTGCAAATTATGATGGTGTTGGATCATCTCTTTGAATGACTTTGTTGTCTTTGCTGCTGGTTCTGGATGGGTAGTTCTTTCTTTTGTTATGTATATTCCTTATCATTTGGTCATTCTCGTCTATGTCACTCTTTCTATGTAATAGTTACTTCTGTTTAGAATGTCATTCTCGTCTGGATCACGAGAGTCTGAGCGCTGCAGATGGGTACATTTTGGTGGTGTAGCAAGACTTCTTATGAACTATCATGTCTTGCTGTTTATGTCAGTAGTAGTCACTAGTCAGTGTTTGAATGTTGTATATATCGTTGTTTCGAACTGTTTATTGTCTCGAACTACTGGTGGGCTAAATGAGGGCATCACCATTCTCCAGTGTTCAGAGTATATCTCCTTTTTTCAAGTTATATAATTTGAGCTCACTGTCTTTTCGATGATGTACACTTGTTTGGGCCAGTGAGGTGTCGTTGAATATGAGCCGAGTAGTAACGCAATGCCAAACAGGTCAATTATGACTCTCGGGCCGAGCTCTCAAAAGATCCTGAAAAAAAAGGTCGGGCTTTACAAAAAAGAAAGAATAAGGACTCTTAGGCCGACATGTGGGCGCCAC